>OV179162.1:0-10000000 GCA_921972225.1 Euplexia lucipara | reverse complement strand
AATTTTTCGTTTAGAATAAAGTTGAAAACCTATCAAAGAAATTGGCCACATTAGGGTAGGCCGATGTGCTGGCGTCTGTAGGTACTTTGACAATTAAATGACATAAAGCCTATGTAAAGGGCAAAGGTATAAATTCCATTAATCCTATTTGAGAGGCAAAAAGGTTGTGACTTCAACGAATGTCTTAAATTTTGAGATTTTATCCGCGATACGTATTTATTTACAAAAAGTTTATTAAGTGGATTGTATGTAATATACAAAGTGAGACTGTCTTTCAGACGAGGCTTATAATATGTACTTACACATGATACTGTAAGAACTTAATCATCGCAATTGTAAACATTCCATTGCTTGTGAATTTGATTGTTTTATTTCTTTCTACAACCCTTTACCCTAGAACTTGGCAAATTAGGCCTTGGCTAGACCATAGACTGCATGGCTATTCTGTAAAAATCACCTCGTGAAAATATAGGCGACGTTAAGGCGAATTGAGCTGTCATTCCATACTAATACCACAGTCTAAAAACATACAGTCGTCCGACGAAGCTGTCTAGACAGGGCAATCGTGCGGGGTGTGAGGGGCGATACGCGGGAAAGCCGCTCCCGCACTGCGAACAAAACGATGTTCGTAGTGCGCGAGGTGTTATTCAAGTCTAACGCGTGTAGAAGTTGTCGGCATTTTTTCCAGAGATAAAAGGCGTCGTCCTACTGTATTAATATTTATACTGTGCTGTGCATTTACAGTTCACTTCACTCGAGCTTTGGCAGGGTAACTTTAACAGAAACGACTGGCTGCTTGTCATGCACGAACTCGGTTTTTTCTTGATAGAACGGTCTGTAAATTGGAATACATCTTTATCCCAGCTGCTCATTACGGAAGTATTGGTCTAATTCAGCTAGAAAGAAGCATTAAACTCCAATAGGTATAGAATGGACATTCCAAGTTTCGTTGTACAAAAGCGTAAATAACTGAAATTGTTGTAAACAAATAACACAATTTACATCAAATACTAATTTATTTAAATATGTAACAAAAACATCAATACATTTATAACAACTAACGTGTATCTTGACATACGTTAGTCGCACAATTTTGGCAATCAAAACAAAATTGATACAAAATGACAATTTTTAATACAGAACTTGAGTTCATAATACATATTATAAAATGGCACACAGTGTATTGTGGGTTTTACGTATTCGGTCACCGCTGTTCAAAGCTTTTAAGAGTACCTACTAGTAAATTAAATAGGTACTATGATCAACTTTCACCCTGAAATCAACACTGAAAAAAAATATAGGTTGTTATCTACAGCCTGTTACTACAGTACCTATAGATCTAAGGTCTCTGCTTAAACAGAGAAACCACGAGCATTAGTCACAACATTCTATCTAGTATAACCTAGTGTTCCAATTTCCTCTCAAACATTAAAAAAAAATGTTATTTCAATGTTGTAACATATAAAAAAAAATTGAGACGGGCAACATATTATAACAATTTTATTTTTAACTAATGTAAAGCTAGATAAGTTGCAACTCCTGAAATCAGATGTGGCCTGGTAGTCTAAGTAGAATTCGCATTAAAATTACTTGTAATTATACTTTATAATACGATAGTTCACTACATAATTATGCCACCTACACCTAGATACCTACTAGAAGGAGATTTCCTTATCTGTGGCCTTCAAAATAGCGCCAATTTTGGTGGATAGCTAGTAGATACTAATCTTCATTAGCAGCTAAGTATTTGTGCAAACTCACTCACACATATAAATTCAATCAATTGTTTCTTTAGTAAGGTAATGGTGCATCCACACTCTCCAGAAGGCAACATGAGGCGAGGCGAGCACAATAGTGTGGGTGGCGCCCTCACCTCCTCTCACCATCCCTCGCCTCGCCACACGCACGCCCCGCTCGGAGTCAATTTTTTAGACCGGAGTCAAAAGACGCCGGTATTGGGCAACTGCAGGCAACTGTATAAATGGAGAGTGTGGATGAGGAGCACTCGTGTAGCCTTCACTTGCCGAGGCTTATGCGAGGCCCTCCACGAGGCGCACTCGCGAGAGTGTGGATGCACCATAACGTACCTACATTACGTTCAAAAGAATAAGTCTTTAGATCCTAGAAGATAAAAGATTATTGAAAGTAGGTACCTACGTATAGTATCTATTATACTAGATATAAGTAGGTACTTCCATTAATAATAACAGTTGTAGGTAGTGGTTACATTTAATAACATAAGTAAGTAGGTACCTACATGTGTTAGCCTGATATTGTGAGCCCTGACAACTGATTAAGGAGACCCGATATTGTACCTGAAGCGTCGTATTCAGCTTTTCGACACTAAAAACACAAAGTGAGCTTGCCGCATTCAAAACACCTATAACTAAATTACATCTACACACATTACGTGCAAAATATCACTTTTAAGCCAAAGTTCAAATCTAAACGAACTAGCAATCAATACAAGCGACACCTATCCTCAAAAATAATACCGACACGGCAGATTACGTCATAATCTACAGTTTTGTGACGTCAGCTTCGCAGTCTTTTTCTTTGCTCTTTGTTTTGCTGTCTTTACCTCCGATTTCCGCGTAGATTTCGTCTAGAGACCTCATCTTGGTCTCGGGGACTACACAGACGATGTAAATGGTGCTGACTAGGCATACTGCTGAGAATAACCAGAAGATGAGGTATAGGCCTACTGAGGTGGCGATTGGCTGGAACACTCGGAGTTCCACTGCCATGAGACCACAGGCGAAAGCGATGACAATTGCGGTTACAGTGCCGCGAAGCTGGAAAATAAAATATATATAAAGAAGATCCGCTTTTCAGATAGGAGGTAGGGCACTAGACATAGGGTACACCGTTACTTCAAGCCTTAGTTTTTCTGTCATTTCATCGATCTGATTAGGACATTGGTTGGGTAACAGCTTGTTCATGAGAGTCTTGGCAATGGTAGGTATTATTATCCAACGTCCAATTATGAAAAAAAAAACAAAATCAAAAGTCATTTATAACAATTAGGCTGAGGATCGGTCATTTCTGAACGTCAAAAGAATTTTTTTAAGGATGGGAAATCATAAAATGACTCCTCCCGCTCTGGGTGAAACAGAAGGGAGTGTCGGACTCTTACTGACTAAAACCCATCCGTGTTCCTCCTAATGCCTTTTGCGTTCCAGGGCCTTGGTAACTCTTCCAAACAAATCCCGCGACAACGTCAAAAGCCTTCCCTTCACCACTTCTTAGTGTATTTGCTGGAAAAAAGTAGTGGCGGAACAGACTCCCGAGCAACACCTCAAAGACAACAAGTATGTTCAGCTCTAATCAAATAAATCTTTGCTATCTATAGAAAAAATGTAAAATTTTGTACAAACCTGGAAGGAGAACATCTCAGTCATAATAACGAACGGCACAGGCTGCAGGCCGGCCGCGTCACAGTATATGCACAGGCATAGAGCGACGATGGGCAGCCACGACACGCTCTCTGTGCCCGGGGAAGCACCCTCGTGCGCGTAGAACCACGCGCCGAGTGCACACATTGCTAAGCCGGACACTAGGCAGGTTGTACCAAGGAGTGGCTATAAGGAGAAAGAATAAATTGTTCAGTTACGACTGCCCTGCCGGAGTCGGTGTTTCCTGATAGCTACAACCTAGGGGTCTTTAAGTCACGAGTGAAAAACAAGAGTACCTCATCGTCGACCACATACATCGCTTACTATCAGGTGGGATAGTGATCAAACACGAGCCTATTAATAAAAACTTAAAAGGTGTCAAGGGACACTCGGAAAGAACGAAGTTCCTTTCCATTTATTAGTAAAGATTGTAATGAAATTTTATTTTTTCTAAGTTATAATATCTAATATTTTTTAGCACACCACACTGTTCAATGCAAAATAGAAAGACAAAACGAAAATAACTGGCTTGCTTTCTATGAGAGAGAGAGAGACAGACAGAGGAACACGCGCACGCCGCACGGCTTACAACTCTAGCAAAAAGTGTCGTAACAACTTTTGGTCTTAATTTTTTCCGTCTAGCCCCCTTTCGCAACGCGCTATAAAGAACTTCGTTCCAATAAAAAACCGAATATTTGCATCAGCACCCTTTACCAGCAAGGCTTTGGCTATCTTTTTAACCGACTTCAAAAAAAAGGAGGAGGTTCTCAATTCGACGGTATGTTTTTTTTTTTGTGTGTTTGTTACGCGATTTCTCCCCCATTTGTGGACCGATTCTCAAAATTCTTTTTTATGTGAAAGAGTATACTCCCAAAGTGGTCCCATTTTAATTTGGTGAAGATCTGGTGCTGATCTTCGGAGATATACAATGGAACTCTTCAAAAATAGACGGCAAATCTGTCGTGATTGCTGGAATCGCTTGGATATTTATTGTTTATACAACATCATGACTTATCATCACGCCTGTATGCTCTGAGGGGTACGCAGATGTGTACAATATACCTAGATTTCGACAGTTAGGTATGTTAAGTTTAATTTATTAGGGATAAGTGGATAACCCTATTACCATGACATGCATTGTCAACAAATAACAATATAAAAATAAATTCATGGCAAATATTTGTATGGAAACAACTAAAAATGGAAAAATAAAAATCTTTTTTTCAAAAAATAAAACCGACTTAAAAAAAACACCAACCGGTGTAAAATAACTCTAAATTCGGAAGTCGGTGGCCCATCATGAAAAAGACAAAACCACCAAAGCCACAGACTTCATAATTTAGAGTTATTTTATCATTGCAAAAATTCAATTTTTTGATGGTAACTGAGAAAAAAATGGTACCTACCCTTCGATCAATAATAGCACTAGATATCGGGTCGGCTTCAAAAATACGTCTCGGTAAATAAAAGCTCACTAGAAACGTGTGCTTTTATTTTGTTTACTTTGCTTGAAAAACGGCCAATGTAAACATGTCTCGTGCATTCAAAAGTTGCAAAAATAATCCCGAAAACCCAATTCATCGGCCGGAGTATCTTAGTATAAGTAAGTACATGAAGAATAAGTTATATTTTAAGCTTTAAGCGGACTTATGTTACGGTGACTACCAGACGGGGTAGGTATAGTTTGACCAATACCACCGCTGTACCGCGCCTTAGGAACGCGCGGAAGAGCATAAGTTCACATGAGATCGATATTGTCGGATAGATCTTACGTTATCAGTATACAGTTCTAAGGCACGTTAAAAATTATTTAATTGAATTGGAAATTAATTAAATAAGAATCTTCAAATATTTCATTTAAATTAACTAAACGGGACAATATTTGCATCACTTTTAAATTAAAAGCTTTCTTTTCTTAAAATATTCGGCCACCTTAAAAATGACGGTCTTAACATCACGAGATAACGCACGACCCATCTTTGAATAATTATCTCATGTGCTTTTCACATAGACAGTCCGGTACAAATGACACTAGCGACCGCCATGTGCGTTGACGGCAGACTGACAAAGCAAGCGCAACAACCAATCCTTCCCCCCGTCTCGCCGGGTGCCTTCCTCAGGCGCGGTACAGCAGTGTTGGTCAAACTATACTGCGCTTCATCACATCTTTGAGAGTACGCATGACGTCATCCTAGATGCTCACTGATGATTGCCATTACGAATCTAGCTGTTTGATAGTTACGTTGAACACTAGCTTTGCCTTTCATCGCTATGAACTGTCAAGGGATACGCAATAGCCCTGCCCTACTATTGGTCGAAGGATCTTCTTAATAGTTGGACCATACCTAATGGTTTCCTTGATTGGGCTACAATTTTCAAGGGCTCAATATTGAATTTCTCTATATCGCTTTTCTTTATCTCTAAGAGGCAATTTAAAGAAGAAATTAGCACAAATTATCATTCAGGAATCTATCTTGGAATAATGGACAAGTTTGACTATTTCTTGAACTGATACTAGGTAGGTACTCATCATACCTATGTTTCCGCTGATGCTAAAGAAGGCATCTCAGTTCTTTTCTTCCAGTCCTTTCTAACAGACTTTATGTAAAGGGCACAGCCCCAACACGGCGACTAATTGGTTGGCAGTTCTAAAGCCACTAGCTTTGTCGAAGAATACCTCTATCGCTAATACGAACCGTTGTTACAAATACTTTTATGGCCAACACGTAGTGTGTGTGTGTGACTATAAATGTTTGTAAACGAACTCAGACAAGACACAGGTGAAATTCCTACCTAGGAGGGCAACGTTTATTTTTAAGAAGAAAGAAACAAAGAAAGAAGAATACAATAATAGTTTTTTACCTTTCTCCCTGTCCTTTCAACCAGACTAGAAGCAGTGCATGACCCCACGAATTGCACCAGCCCCAACACAGCGGCTTGTTGATTGGGAGTGAACAGGCGCTCTGTAGGGCTTGCCTTGCCAAAGATAAGCGATGCAAAGTGTAGTACGGCGAGGCAGCCACATAGCTCCCGCGCTACTGTGATGATGAGGACAATGCGGAACGCCCGGAATGTACTGCGGTCAGTTACTGTGGAAGAATTATTGGGTAAGTAAGGTGTAGAAAAAACAGGAAGAGACTCCAAATATGAGCAGGGATTAAATTCATGACGTCTTTTCGGCATCTTTAATGTGTAAGTAATGTAATATTATGATAATACTTTTGTGTGGGTAGGTACTTAACGGCATTATGTTTTAATTAATTGTACCTAGTCATGATACCATCCTTTAGCTTGAGTCTCTTAAAGGTTTAAGCTGCAATATACCTATTACTTACAATTATCTTTCTTCCTAATTCTAAACTATCTATGGATTAATGGCATTGTTCCAGCAAGCCAACGTTTGTTTTATTTTAAGATTTCAAGCATGCCCCTCCGCCCATAGCTTGGTTGAGGTACCAACACCGTGGTAGTTTTAGCGGGTAAGAGTCCGGCACATCCCTCTCCTGTCTTCCCTAGACCAAAAATGGCGATTTAACTCTTTGACCCCTTGTGTCACATAAATACGACACATATTTCGGTGCCCCTGCCGCGCGTGTCGTATTTCTGCGATAGAAAAAATGCATGACTTTTTCGTAACATTGACTACGTGGTACAAATAGAACCATTATTAAATATATACATTATATATGCTACAAAAACTTATAATCGATTGAACGATTTCTTCTTTTTATTTATTGTAGGTATTATTTTACTGATTTGTAGCAATAAATAAAGATTATGTAGATATAAAAAAGTTGTCAAACCGCCAATCTTATTCCTCAGATAAAATTTATTTAGGTATCTATTGAAAAATCCGCCCTAATTCTCTCTTGATTTTGCAGTCAGTAGTTAATTATTAACACAGAAATCTAACCACACAGTTATACTAAAAGCTTTCACCCACAAACGTAAGTTTTTGTTCGTCCGGAAACACTTCATAACGGTGGGCGCGTGTCAATAGAGCCATGGGAGCCGACCGAGACGCGCTACACTGACGCAGTGCCGCGGGTACGCTCGTCTACTAGTTTACCTCTAATTAGGTAGGTAAATATTAACTTGTTTCTGAAACTGTGCTTTAAGTAGATATTAGTTTTACTGGCTTGTTGGTCTAGTGGTTAGTCGGTAGCCCTATCTGCTATGCCGGAGGTCGTGGATTCGATTCCCACCCAAGCCAAATGTAGTGTGATGAGCACGATCATTTGTCCTGTGTCTGGGAGGAATTTATCTATTTAAGAACGTATTAAGAAATATAGAAGTATGTTTATCAGTTGTCTAGTACTCATAACACTGCTTAGTTTGGGCTAGGTGGCGTTGTTTTGGGCCCCCCACGTACATGGACCCGAGGTGGCGGCACGTCGTGTTCACGCGCGCCCCTCTTTGACGTCGCGAGGGGTCTAACACCTCACTCCCCTCGCTGACCTGACGAAGCTTGCGGGGCCGGCACCAGTCGGGGGTCGCGGAAGTATCTACCGTTCCCGTGACCCCCGGCGCAGGTGTGAGAAGGAACATGGGGTTTTTAGTGAGTAAGAGTCTGACAGACCCCTCCGCCTCCCCGGGCGGGTGACATCCATGAGGATTTTCCACCTCTCAAAAAAAAAAACTAAGATGGCGGGTGAATTTTCGAGCGTTTCAACCGCCGTCATTACCTTCCCCTTAACATTAAGGGAAGAGAATGTATTTAATGGAATATTTCAACCATTTCCAGATTCTAGTACTTTAGCAGATTCTGAGAAAAGCTGAAATATTGCATTGAATACATTCTCTTCCCTTAATGTTAAGGGGAAGGTAATGACGGCGGTTGAAACGCTCGAAAATTCACCCTGGCGTTGTGTGAAAGTTGTGGAATATTTATTTATTTATTAGTTTTATTTTGAGTAAGTACGTACCTACCGCTAGCTGACCTGCACGCGTAGCATGATCACCGAAGAAACGGTCTTTGTCGTGTCTCGGAAGAAAAGAAATTAAGTGTTCATGCTACGCAGGCAGGTTTATTGAAAGAAATTTGACGGATTGAGGTTCCTGTCTATATAATCTGTCACTTTGCCGATTCGTCTGTAGACAAAGGCCGTTTCTTCGGTGTTCAATGTGTTTATGCTACGCATGCTGGTAGTAGGAAGTAGATACATAAAATTTACTGATTTGCTCTAGGTGATGGACTAAGTTGAAGGTAGTTTACTAGTTAGTATTTAAAATGTCAGAAAGCGACATACCGACACCTCTTCAACGCGTGTGCAGAATCTTTTACATAGCTTACATAATTTAATCTGATAAAAATAGTGTAAGTATGTTAAGGTTTACACTATTCAATTTGTAGGAAACCTAACTAAGAACGTTTTGTACGTGTTTTGTGTGTTTCTATTCAAAACCAAGTAGGTATGTAAAAATATGCTACCCGGGGCAACTTTTTTCCTTAATTTTGTCCAAAATATAAAAAAAAAAACAAAAAATATATTAAATCCAATTCTCAGACCACCTGAATGCATGTATTTCATAAGAATCAGTCAAGCGGTTGCGGAGGAGTTTTGTTATAATTACAACACTGTAGCACGACAATTTTATATACCTAAGTATTAGAAGTAAATACCTAATTCTCTAACTTTCATTGAAAAAGAGCTAGTTTGTAACCATTAAGAACTTCGATCGACAAACAAAACCATTCGTTTTCTACACAGCACAAGTGTTACTAATAAAACAGGTTCTTCACAAACTCGAAAAAGGTCCGTTCTAACCCAAAAACCTATATTATAAGTTAGTTAAACACAGACGGTCATGTCGAAAGCATTAGTGTGTACAAACAAAGTCTCCCGGCTATTTGCCTGACGTCCCGTTACCGGTAGCGGCTACTGGTACCACTCGTTTACTTATTGTTAGTTGTTACCGTTCGCTAGAACACACAGACATTAATGACTGGATCTAGCCAGGTCTGTTGCTGCCCGGTAGAGGATTGATGTACCTACCTATTTATGACACGCACTTTAAGAATTTATAGGCGACAAAAAATCTTAGTATTCGTACCTATCACTATTTTTTGTCTCTCTTGAAGTCATCGGTCTACCTACCTACCACCCTGTAGGTATACCTTTTGTGTATTTAAATGCCTTATACTTACACCACAAATTTTTAATTAGTACAAATACTTAATTAAAGGCCTTATTCTAGCTAGACGGTCTTCTCATTATATTTGTAAAGTATCAATTAATAATATTCATAAACAGCAAAGTTATTAGCGTTTGTTCTTATCCCAAAAAGTCACCCAATTTATGGAAATATTGTACAAGATTCATGACATAGTAGTATTCATTAATCGTCATCTCTCGCTCACGTTCGCGTGATCTCGCTCAAGCATGCCCCGCCTCCAACAGATGTGTTCGTTATTTAAGTTTAACTAACTACTTAGTGGCATATTTAAAAATTGAATTTTGTTTTTTTTCTTCTTTTGATGACGCAAATATGATCAGTAACAGGTACGGATACAGCCCATTTATTTTTGTACTAATTAAAAAATTGTGGTGTATTTGGCAATACTAGAGTGTGGCTGCCGTTAGCCAGCAAGAGTTGCTCTTCTGAATATCGAAAAGGAAGCCAATAGGAATCGAGTTGTATGGAGACTTCGTACACTGGCAGGTAATTTAAGTAACAATATTGTTTGTAATTTTTTGTAAAATTGGTTTAAAAAAATAATATGAATAAAATTCGTTATTCGTTTTTTTGAATGAGTTAGATGTTCTACTTACTTAGTGTCTTGAGTGCAGCGCTCAGTTTGCCTGACTTGCTCTGTTCAAGCTCAAGCAATAAGTTCTGGAGCTCGTTGTCCACGGCAGGTTCAGCAGGCCCTCGGCATCGCAGCCATGCTAGTGCGTCACGAGCTTCCTACGGGAACGAGACGTGGATTAGATGCTGATTCATTCAAGAAAAACTTGAAAATCAGTAAATATAGATACTGGCTTGTTTGTTCAAACTCATTCTTTAACACCCGTAGCTATACTGCTACACTTAGGTATAGGCTTATACATGTATTTAATTATACACTATATTTCAGCTCGTTGAAGCTCTCCAACCACCACAATTCGCGCTTACCAAGTAGTCAGTCAATTCAGTAAGAGTCTTCCCGTGTAAACTTAAGTGATGTCAACTGTCAATGGCTAGCATTAGTATACATTGACATTTATACTAATGCTAGCCATTGACAGTTCACTTCACCTCCATTTTCACTGTTGTTTTCAGCACAGGTTGGCAAGAATACCCTTGGAGCGTTGAAGGTAGAAAGATGAATAGCTAAATAGGAAAGAAGTCCATATTTATGTGTTAAGGGCTGGAAGGTGTTCCAATCCTTTTAACTACCTACGTTCCTCGTGTGTGAAAACCCGCTTCAATAGAAAAACTGAACACTATCACATTATTCATATAAAATCAATTCCTCACCTCAACTTTCCCACACTTCAACAAATACGACGGCGTCTCCGGCATCGTGGTGAACAGCACCAAATGCAGGATGGGCACGATCAGACACACCCAGAGCATGGCGTGATAGCTCAAGTACTCCCCCATCACGTACGCGAACAGATTGCCCAGGTTCTGCGACAGTACCACCAGGCTCCCAAGAATGCCCCTGATGGAATCCTCGCTGATCTCCTTGATGTACAAAGGAGTGACCACGTAGGACCCACTCACGCCCAGACCGACGATCGCTCGGGCTGTTATCAGGGCCCACGTTTCTGTCGAGTAGAGCTTGAGGGCCCAGCATGCCTGGAACGATTCAAGTGAGTTAATTAAGCGTTTCATCTATAATACTAATAAAATAAAGAGGTAAAGTTTGTAAATTTGTATGTAGGGGGTAATCTCGGGAACTAATGAACCAATTCTAAAATTTTGGGTGTTATCCCACTATTTCTATTAGGTATTTGAATTGATAGAAATACTGGGCCTAATTCAGACTGATTGTCCTACTATTTCTATTGCTGTCAGCTGCGACAAAAAAAAACGCTGCAGCACCTCTTATGACGGCGTGCACATAGAACCTATTTATTTATTTCCTCTTTAGGTAAAACCTCTTGATCATAGTTTATCTCTCTTATTGTTATTTTTGTTCTCCATTTATTTAAAAAAAAAAACCGAGAAGTCGTGTTTTAATTTTTTCGTGTTAAAATTTAATTTTAATCTATTCATCTAAAGTGGTACATTTTCCAAATAACTTAAATGCGTTTTTTTTATCGGTTAAAAAGTATATGTCTACAGTAACTTACAGCCATAGAAAATGACGTCAGCATCAACGCCCTCTTCCTCCCATAGTTATCAACAATGTAGCCGAAGAGGAACACGGCGGGGGTCCCCACGAGGTATACCACTGACGCCATCCAGGATATCGTGTCTGGGTGCACGGGAGCCGAGGCCGGGGTCTTGTCAGACATGAGCCGGTGGCCCATGGGAGAGATCCAGCCGATTGCTGTACCGTATGAAAATACTGGTAGGACCACTGCAACAAAGTTTTTTGTTTTTTATAATAAATACATATACTTACTCCATTTATAATTAGAAAAAAGGGAGTATTCCCGTTTGAGCACCTATTTTTTGAGCACCTATGCATTTAGCACCAAAGGTATTCCCATTTCCCATAGGTTAATGCATAGGTGCTCAGACGGGAATACTCCGAAAAAAGAGGATGGTAGAAGCAGGAATGCAGAACATTTTATTTTAAAGATAAGTGAAAACAATTTTTAATCAAATTGTTTTATTGTAATTAAAGTGACACGAAGAACGTGTCCATGTATTGTTTATCCCTGCTTATTTTAGGTGTTTAGTATTGACACTGTTATTTTCAAGTAGGTACAGACGCCAGCACATCAAGTTACCCCAATGTGCCAAATTTCCCCAATTGAAAATGAACCTTATTCTGTTTGGCATAAAGTTAAAAAAACGATCATAGAAATTTGACACAATGTGGTAACTTGATGTGCTCGAGGCTGTACAATGAAATAATACAATTAATTAAAATACACATTATTTCTTAAAATAAATTGTGTAAATGGTTACAACTAAGTGTGACAGCTGCTATGAAAAAAGATTATAATAAATTCAGCGTCTATCGTAATTTTCCGTGCTTATTTTACTTTCGTTACAAAGTGTGCATTAAAAATAACCTTTTTTTTACTTCTGTAAATTAAGTATACTTTCTCATTACAAATCACAATCAAAATCACGACTCGTTTATTCTAATTAGGCTGAGAATCAGCACTTTTTAAACTTCAAACTTACATAAAACAGTCCCCCAAAACCACTCGCGACTTCCTAGTGTTTATTTCTGGCAAGAATAAGTGGCGGAACAGAATCAGATCACAATTAATAATAATAATAATAAATATTCCACAACTTTGTCACACAACGCCATCTAGTCCCAAGCTAAGCTAAGAGCTTGTGTTATGGGTAGGTACTAAACAGCTGATAAACATACTTATATATTTCTAAATACATGCATATTATAGATAAATTACACCCAGACACAGAACAAAATGATCGTGCTCATCACACAAACATTTGTCCTGGGTGGGAATCGAACCCACGATTTTGAATTGGTGGAGACATTATTATCGTTTAACACCCAACAATCGCAGCATATGGCTCTGTAGGTTCTGCCTATCCCCATGGGAAAAAGGTCTTGAGTATATGTATGTAACATCCAGCAAAAACATTTTTTAAAGTAGGTACTTACTTATATTTAAAAAATAAAAAATTTGGAGTATTCCCGTTTGAGCACCTATGCATTTAGCACCAAAGGTATTCCCATTTCCCATAGGTTAATGCATAGGTGCTCAATAAATAGGTGCTCAGACGGTCGAATACTCCGAAAATTTTACCTGTTAATGAAAATGTCATGTATTAATGTTAATGTCACGTGTTCATTCATGTTCACGTTACTGTCACGTGTTAATGGTACCTAATATCATGTCATGTGTTAATATTTTAATGAAGTTTACTTACGCTATTGTCTATTAATTTAAGCGTCGTCGGTTGGTACCTAATACTTAGAATAAAAACTAGTCTGCAAATACATTTTAGAATTTTAAAGATCACAGGAAAATCTCGAGTTACTGGTTTCTTTTAAACCAGTAATTCAAGATTTTCCTCATTTAGTGAGTTGATTGAACTTGTGTTTCTCTTAAACTTATGAATATTTATTAAAAAAAAAATGCGATATAATTTAAGTTATTATTTTATGTCAAAATTGCCTATATTCCATTTATAGCATTAGAAAAAAAGAGCTTCGTAGAAGCAGGAATGCAGAACATTTTGTTTTAAAGATTGTTTAATCAATTTTTATTCAAATTGTTTTATTTTAAATTTAGAAGAATAAAAGTGAAACGAGGAACGTGTCCATGTATTGTTCATCTCTACTTCTTTGAGCTTTTTATCACTGAAACTAAAATTTTCAACTATAATGAAATAATATATTAACTAAATGAAATCCACATCATTTCTTAAAATATAATGTTTCAATAGTTATAGCTGTTCTAAGTGTGACAGCTGCAGTGAAAATAGTTTAATAATAAATTTGGGGTCTATTGTAATTGTAACATGCTTATTACAAAGTCGGCATTAAATAATAACCTATTTTTAACTTTGTCTAATGCTATTGTAAATTGAGTTTATCACTGCCGTGTTGGCGTTTTCTACACCAAGCTTTCTCATACTGACAAATATTCCCAATTGAATGTAAATCCTTTTTTACTAATGTTGCAAAACTATCAAAGAAATCTGAAATATTGGGATTGTTCGATGTACAGACGCCAGCACATCAACCTACCCCAAACTGTCAAATTTTCCCAATTGAACATGAACCTTATTGTGTTTACAATAAAGTTGAAAAACCAATCAAAGAAATTTTACACATTGGGGTAGGTTGAAGTGCTGGCGTCTGTATGAGTGCTGGCCTTTGTACATTCTATACAAACAAGTGATTCTGATACCGAACCTTACCATTAACAAAATCAGCATAACTTAACACATGGAAAAAAATAACATCCTGTACCTACGCGTAGCATGAAAGAGGAAAGACGCGTATGTCGACCGAAGAATAGACAAACTGACAGACGATGGAACTATTTCTGACGATTATAGAAGAATTAATGCTTGATATTATCACAGTAGAACGACGTCTTTGATCTCTGGGAAAATGCCGACAACGTCTACACGCGTTAGCCCTGAATAATACCTCACGAACTACGAACATCGTTTTGATCAAAGGCGTCGTCCTACTGTATTAATATTATACTGTGATATTATTGAGTGTGTTCAGCCTGACTCTGTGTGTCAGTATTGGATTGTATATAGATGCTCAATTGTCCAGTTTACAAACAAAACAATTCATCTACTAGCCATTAATCAATATTCAATTAGTTTGTGTACCACGTTTGACCCACCAATAGGACAGGCACGTGCACTTGACTCGGTGCCAGTGCATCATGTTAACTATGCCTGACCCTGTCTCAGGAGTCATGGTTGCGGAAGCGGAAGATGCGTTAAACACGAGCCAATTTGTTGTGTACCCCAGATACAATGGAACGGAAATTTTACCGATGGTCTGTAACGTCGCAAATAGGTTTCAAATATTGGAACGAAGTTCCTTATCTCGCGTTGCAAAAGGGGTTAGACGGAAAAAAAAGAAGTCTAAAAGTTGTAACGATACTTTTTGGTATAGTTGTGGGCCGTTCGGCGTCCGCGTGTTTCTCTGTCGTGCGTGTGTGTGTGCCAGTTGTTAGGGAAGGGAGAGGAAAAGGGGTGAGAGGGGGGGGAGGGGAGGGATGGGGATAGGAGAGATGGAGGGAGAGAGGGAGAAGGGGAGGGGAGGGGTTCAACGCCTGTGTTTCCCGAAGGGTTAAGCAGAGGTGATAGTAGTAAGACTGCCTCCCTCAGCTTTAAGCCAAAAGGGAAGCAGGCTCCCCCGAGTTAGTTGCTGTAAAATCCTAAGCTTTAGTCCTTTAGGTGGATGTGTCAGGTTATTTTTTGCAATGTGCCGTTCAGTGTCACGTTGAATGTTAATACTTAATATAATTTGCGATCGTAACAAATATCGGGTTTATCTGAGTTATAATCATTCAAATCACCAATTCACAGGGTTGGCATGATTAAAACAAGTTGATTAAAAACACGTGTTTAAAACAGTGTTACAACAGTGTTTAAAACAGTGTTTAAAACAGTTGGAAATAAAACAATGTTTTTTATTAAGTGTCACAGTTTTAAATCACAGTTTAATACAAGTTTTAAACGATGTAAAACATAAAGAAAAAAACACGGTTTTAAACTACTTTTAATTGCTAAAACTACCTGTAATTGCATGCTTTTTACGCCCTAGAGTTGACATCTTAACAGAACTACTAATTAAATGAAATGAAAAATTAGACAGACAGGCTATGGTATGGTACACTGCATAGGTAACGCCCCGCTAGTAAAGTCCCGCAGGGAAAGTCGCTATGTCGGCCGTTGAAAAAAAGTAATTCACTGGATTATAATAGTGGGTATTCCCCGCTCTCCCTCTAATTCTCTAATTACCTACACTATTACAAGGTGTATGTAAAGTGTTTTGTATTGATTAATAATAACAATATTTTTTAATAATTAGATTAGAGATACTGAGATATGCAACAAAACGTAAATATTATTCGTTTTCTTATTTTTCACTAATGTGCATAATTAGGAAATAATTTAAAAATGGATTATTTTATTATTCGCTATACCTAATTGATTTGAAATTGATCCATAGGTATAAGTAAAAAGTAAAAAAAAAAACAAAAAAAACTCTTGTTTGAAACATTTTAAACTGTTTGTTTTATAAAATATAAATAACACTGTTTTTTTCCAACTCGGCCAATACAACCCACTAAGTTCTGATTCTAATTATTACGAGTATAACAAAACAACTGAATCAGACTCAGGTTTGATTCTTAAAACTAAAAACCAAAGCACACAGACTGGTGATGATATACTGACACATTGCAGGTGCTATTAACAAAATAAATTAAATTGAAATTGCCCTTAATTTGCCTCAGGATCTAACATATTCTTTTGATTTCTTATGCCTAAGTGGGACGTTTATTAAGTTTGGAGAGGAAGATAATTTGACAGTACATTCGTTTAAATTAATTAGCAGATATTCTAGGAAAGGCCAAAGGCTAGGTAGAGTCTGTATACTGACGAAGCCAGATGTTGAATTTGAAAACATAAGAGTGGTTGGATTTTGCAATACCGGTATGCAATGTTAAAATAATACATTATAACCTGAACTTATTCTGTCTTTATAGAACACCAGATTCAGATACCTATATATTATTTAGAAAATCACAAATATTATTAGATAAAACAGAAACAGAGACAAATATAAAAAATATTCCGTGCGGTGACTTTAATATAGATATTTTAACTAATAGCAAACACAAAAATACATTAATCGATATTTTATACGATTAAGACCTAAAAATACACATCAATAAAACAACTCGGCAAAATTCTTGCATTGATAATATTTTAAGTGACAATATCAAAGAAGCAAAAGGTGAAACACATGAATTAGTACTATTAGATCATAATACCGGACAAACACAGTCAATAAAATACGGATTATAATATATTTAACAAAAGCTCTGGTTTGCATACAAAAGAGACCTATGTAAAGAAAATGTAGAAAAATTCAATGACCATATTAGCAAGCTATTATTTTTAGAAGTCAATTCGGAAAGAGACGTATATAAAGCCTTTTCACTATTTCACGATGAACTTTGTCTTTTTTATGAACTATGTTTTCCACTGAGTTGATAAAAATTAAGATTAACTCTAACTCTCCTAATCTAAAATAGGTCTAAAAAAATTATTTGCAACAAAGAGAAAAAACATTTACTTATAAAAATAAAACTCCCCACAATGATCAAATTTTTAGAAAATATGGCAAAAAACTTAGACAATCTGTAAATACAATACAAAGATATACCTACTAATAAAAAAGACATAGGTAGGTAAATAAAGCAGACAATAAACGTAAAGCTACATGGAAAATAATAAATAATAAACAGAACAATGCTAGTATCGAAATTACAGAAATGCAAATTAACTGGCTAGGCGAGTAAGTAAACGTCATCGACCCAAGTCATTTGCCTAGCTGTTTGATCAAATGGCTGAATATCATGTAGGCCGCTATTTGACCGTTTAGTATAGAGGCTAGGCAGTTAATTGAACGGCTGATTAAGCTAGTTGGCTGCGACATTTAAACAACATTTGTAACGTTGAAATCTTTTTAATAATAATTTATTCTTGTAACTTTTTTATGTAACATGACATCATTATATTTAGTCTTCGCGACTTTAAACTTAAATTATTATTTTAAATGAATCGATTTGTATTTAATTTTAACTGATTTATTGTATTGTAATCTAAATTTTATTTATTAGTATTTGAATAATTATTACCTACTGTTAAGGACACCAAAATGTATGCATGCTATTAGTAACTAAGTATGTAGAATTTTAATATTAGTAGGACGGCCGAAATGCCTAATACTTATAGTGAAACCCGTCGATCATAACAACTTATGTAGGTACCTATATTCTCGCAAATAAATATTTCATTCATTCATTCATACAACATGTCACTGAACGACAAATTGCAAAATTCAAATTTTCTTAGTTATTAATTTATAACCAGCAGACGTCCCGCGGTTTCACCCGCGTAGGTCCCGTTCCCGTGGGAATACAGGGATAAAAAGCCTATGTGTTAAACCAGGGTCTCGGCTAACTCCATACCAAATTTTATTAAAATCCATTCAGTAGTTTTTACGTGAAAGAGTAGGTAATAAACATCCTCACAAATTTTCGCGTTTATAATATTAAGTAGTAGGATTTCAAAATATCGTTTCCGAGTTTTGGGATTCCCTTTCCAAATGATTTCCACGGGACCCTATTAATTACTAGCCTCCGTTGTCCGACTGGTCACCAGGCTGTTTCTCAAAAAATTTCATTCAAAAAATTAAAATTTACAGTGTGTTTTTCTGCTGCTGTTGCTGTCGTAATTGTTTTTTCTGCTTGAATTGGAACCTACTTTATGTGTGCGAGTCTGACTAGCATTTGGAACCATTTTTTGAGAACTTTGTGTAGCAGTGTAAGTTTTGGAAAACATCCGAACATCTCGGTCAGATCATGTATAGACCAGGAAGATAAGTGTCCAAAATGTTTATGAGGAAAAAGCTACATTGAGTGCGTCTGTCCAGTCACTGAAAGCATTTCTCAGTAACCGTAGTACAGTCACAGATCAATTGTGTTGTGCAGTGTCGATGCTATTACTCGTTGATTCATTTGATTTGCTTTGTTACAATCAAGTAGCTTGTGATTATTGTTTTGTTTTCAACGGAAAATTAGGTTAGATACCTACCAATTTATTGATGACACATTTTAGCTGAAGCGCACATAAGACAAATATTAACTCACGCCTTTTTAAACAAGTTCAAATAAAGGAGGAGGTTCTCAATTCGATTGTATTTTTTTTAGGGTGTATTTGTTTTTATCAACACTCATATCTGATGAGGGATACTTGAGGAATTGAGGAACCTCCTCAAAAAATATAGGTACACACGCACCGGTTTTTGCATTTTTAGTAACAAATCAAGCATTTTCATTTAAGAAGTAGGTATCATTTGGTGAAGAAAAACTGATGAAGAAGACAGGCGACGGAACTCTTCAACGCATATAACAGCAAAATATTTGCGATTGCTATAGTCAGATGTCTATGCAAAGCTTTTGTATTTCCATAACAAAACACGTAAATATTTCAAGTTATGAAAGATTTTCTTTACATAGGTACGAAGAAACTAAAAATGGCAAAATAAAAACTTTTTTTACAAAAAAAAACACTAACAGAAGTTACTCCAGTTTCGAAGTCGGTTGTTATTTTTGTAAAAAAGTTTTCAGTAGGCAGAAATTATAAAACCACCTGCAGCCTACTACTATTCTAACATACTTCTTTTGCTTCGTTTCAGTTCTTACATCTGGTTATACAAGTACGTCGTTGCGAGTACCTACTACGCGCCTGGCCTTTCTCTAGAACATCACCAATAAGGTCAGTGTAAGTCCTTTTGTGGCGTCCCCTCCCGGGGCATTTTTTCAAGCTAGTTTGGTATTTATTATGAACAAGCAGACGTCACGCGGTTCTGCCCGCGCAGTTCCTGCTCCCGTGGGATTACAGGGATTAAAAGTAGCCTATGTCATCCGGGAAGTGTAGCTTTACACCATTGCAAAAAAAAATAAAATTGGATCATTATAGTTCCGAAGATTACCCCCTACATACAAGCTTACAAACAAACAAACAAATTTTACCTCTTTATAATATTAGTATAGATATAGACTAGCCTTCGCTCGCGAAGATCTCGCTTCGATCACCTTTTTAAACGTTATAATTACATAAGATAACTTCTCCGAAGAATCCCGGCCTCCGCCACTTCCTAGTGTTTTTGCTAGGAAGCGAAAGCGGCAAAACAAACTCTCCAGGAACTTGTCTGTCAGACGAGTTGCTGCCCATTAGACCTCTAAAACTCAGTGACTGGGTGAACACTATACCCCTTGAATAAACTGGTTAAACTGGTTGCCAGACTTTCGGGCTTCTGACTACAAGTAACGACTGTCAAAGATCTACAAATGACAGCCGGGACCAACGGCGCGTGTGCTTTTCGAGGCACGAACGAGTCTTTATATGTAATAAATGGTCATCCATCCGCAGACCGATCTCTGTATGCGTAGCTTAACATTCGATCGGCCAGTGCGGCTATTATTAAGTATTTAGCCACAAGCCCTTCCGTCAGGATGCATTATAGCACAGATTAAGGGTGATATGTGATTAAATAAATCATAGAAAAAAGGTAATGCCGAGCAGTTGTGATCAGCTGGTCGGTTTAGTTAATGTCACCCCGTGACAAATAAAGTGAAGTGCATTAGTATGAAATGAAAGCTCAATTCACCTTCACAGCACCTCAATTTTCAGGGTGTTTTCCAGAACAGCACTGTGCAGGTGTAAATAGGTCAGGCACTCTAGCTGTCTCGCATTTTTTATTTTCTTTTGTATCTATTTTTATTTTATTATCGTGTGCCTGTGTCGTGCCAAATCAATGATTTTTCTGAAAGCTTCCGAGAACTTGTTTTTCATAAAAACTGTTTTCGTGGTTAAGGAAAGTATATTATGTTTACTCGTACCTAAATACGATATTATCATCCCCAAATCAAAGTCAACTCAACACCGGCCGTTATTTGCCCAGTGTCACCGTGCCCTCGAACTTACTAACGTTCTAGCTAGGGTTACACAAGTCAAGAGTGGGTATTGACGTCGAATAACATGTTTAAACAGTCACGTGCATAAACATTATATCTTACCTACATAAATCTAGATATGCCCCCGGTTTCAGGAACGAAAATGAATGATTTGTCTAATATAAACTTATTTGAGACACTTTTCCCAGGGTGATCCTTGGGTTGGGAAAAGTGATATTGAGTTTTATATAACATAACGTCACGCCTGTAATCCACAAAGGGCTAGGAGAGGTATACCTGGTAGTAAACCCACATGTCGCCAGTTATTAAGTCCCATGTAATTTGGGGCGAGCCTTCAGCCTATTGAAATCAAACGGGCCCAAATCAAGACCCCGTGTTGAGGAACTGAGAAATTCCGGATGGAAAAACCGACATGGAACCGGAATGTTAGGCGATTATCACATTGCCCCGCATCACGCCGCTTGTTGCGTGTCTCTGAACTAAATCGAACGCGCGTGGATGCATTTTCTGTGTGTTGGACTGTGCGTGTTTTCCATACAAACGGAGATACTTACAAGCAACGGAAGAACACGCATCCACGCGCTACGCTGCATCATGCGGGGCAGTGTGTTAATCGCCTTAGTTGTAGGAAAGATCGATAAATACGAAACAGGCAGAATGGCACCTAAATATTTGTCGGATAAACTATGGTTAAATATAAAATGGCTAAACTAAAAGGGTGGCTGTGTCGTCCTTAGCTGGGTCACATAGTAATCTGTTTAAAAGGTTACGGTTAGACGAACAATCTCTTCAATTATAGGAACGCGCTAATGACGACTAGCTTCAAGCGAAAACAATGTTCATTGAAAGTATTGTTTTGTTCTTAGTATGCGTACAATGGGGATATAAGGGCCTGCATTCAGATTTTCTCTGAATAAGTACATATTTGTGTTTCGATTAATTCTTCATGATCTAAACGTTTACGGAGACGCCTAAAGGTGGGTGCCAACTCTGCACCGCCTTACCGCCTGCAGTTAGTGTTCTTTAAAAGGACTTGTATGGGTTTGCGCTAACTAGATCAATTCCGTAACGTCACCGGGTCGCATCGGTCGTAAGCCCTCCACGCTCGAACAGCAGGTGGACCACTCGGTGACAACTCGCTGCACACATGCTTGCCCTGCCTTGCGTTGACGGCTCATTGACTGGTTGACCACACGACGTTTATTGGTGATAACGCGGCGTCCACCCGTGGCCTCCAGTCGACAACGAGTGGACGTTATGTGATGAAGCGGTTCAGGGTTGCTCTAATGAGCTGTGAGTCTGTGACCTTAAAGGTCACACACCACACGCTCACGCACACGCGCGGCTACACGTTTTGACTGTCCCTTTCAAAATATGTGGGTCACGTCCTTTATAGGTGTGGCCAGTCATACCCAGTAAAAAAAAAAAATGTAAAGTGTATGTAAAAATGTGTGTGTATGTAATGTTTTAAAAATGTATGTACTAGGTTAAGATTTCTATGGGTCTATGCCACCCGAAATAAAGTTATTATTATTATAATTATTAAAGGTCCATCCTTTAGGCGCCGGCGTAAGAAATTTTTTTAATATTTTTTACTGTGCATTTTGCAATACTTTATCAATAAATGATTTTCTTTCTTTCTTTGAACCTACATCTCAATCTGACAATGGCTTGTGAGGGCACTCCGGAGTGCATTGCTCATTTCTTATGCATGCTAACAAAGCCATAACTTACGAAGGAATTTAATAACAAACTTTGTGGAGGATGGCTGTGTATAAGACAGCGTCAAGTGAATAATATTTTGTGTGTGACTTCTGTCCTTTTTTCTTTGTTATAGTTTTATTTATTTATTTTTAAGTAAATGTTCCATTTAAATTTTCATAAATTCACTTATGTAAGTACTTATGGTTGGTCAGTACCAAAATACTTTGATTTACTTAGTGGTAGGTACAATTTTATGCTAGTGCCCAATAATTTGATTTATTCTTATGTACAGACGCCAGCACATCAAGTTACCCCAATGTGTCAAATTTTCCCAATTGAATATGAACCTTATTCTGTTTGACATAAAGTTGAAAAACGATCAAAGAAATTTGACACATTGGGGTAACTTGATGTGCTGGCGTCTGTACCTACTCGGGTTTTAATTATTTGACCACTTGGGGTTTTTTGAGGTTTAAATATACTTTAATAAATCTCTTTAAATCATGTCTTATTTAGATCGCCGATTCAATGAAGGGTCTAAAGCTTTGCTAGTCGGTCCGTAAATATTGGGTTCTGTTGGTGGCACCCTTTGGGTATAGAACCCTAAAAAAAAGGGATTTACGTACTACTAAACTTTTGACTGGCCTGTTGGTCTAGTAGTTAGTGGCCTTGACTGCTATGCCGTAGGTCGTGGGTTCGATTCCCACCCAGTAAAAATGTTTGAGTAATGAGAACGATCATTTGTTCGTGTTGTGGGTGTAATCTTCTTCTTCTTATATATAAAATTCTCGTGTCACAATGTTCGTTCCCATACTCCTCCGAAACGGCTTGACCAATTCTCATGAAATTTTTTATGCATGTTCAGTAAGCCTGAGAATCGGCTACTATCTATTTTTCTAACATGTAAGTGATAAGGGGTCTTCACCCCAATTTTATTATTTTTATTTTTTTATTATGTGGCATCAAAAAATACATACAACTCTTAATTTGCACTTCTTTTTAATAGTCATAGCAGAACTTTTAATGACTTTTTGAAATATCACGAGGAGAGGGAAGAGGGAGGGGAGTGGGAGGGTGAGAGAGGGATGGGAGTCAGAGTGGGGATCGTGAGAGGGGGAAGGGGGAGATTGTGAGAGGGGAGGTAGGGGCAGTGGAGGGAGGGGTGGGGGAGGGGCAGGGCCATCGTAAGGGGTGGGAAGGGGAGTGAGGGAGGGATGGGTAGGGAGTGGGGCAGGGATGGGGAGTGGGAGAGGAGGGAGGTCAGGACAAAGGGAGGGGGTGGAGAAGGAGGGAATGAGAAGGGATGGGTAGGGGAAGGGTGAGGTGAGAGGGGCAGGGAAAGGGGGAGGGGAAGAGGCAGGAGCCGGGCGGGGGAGGGAGGGGAAAGTGAAGGAGGGTGAGGGGAGGGGGATGGAGGGGTGAGGGGAGGGGCATGGGAGGTGTGGGGGAGAGGTAGGGAGAGGGGGGAGGGGAGGGGGAGAGGAGTTGATAAAAAAATGCTATGCAATAGCTTGACCGCGGCAGTCTCCGAGTCCATGTCATTTTCTCTTTTTTATTTAACCATTCAATCACAATGTGCCACAGCGAAGCGTGGCAGGGTACAGCTAGTTATCTATAATATGTTTGTATTTAGAAATATATAAGTGTATTTATCAGTTGTTTAGTGCCAATAATACGAGCTCTGCTTAGCTTAGGACTAGATGGCGTTGTGTGAAATTTGTGGAGTATTTATTTATTCATTTATGTAAACCTATTGTAAATGACAGTAGTAGATTATTTATGGAGTAAAACGCGAAGCTTAAATAAACACTTAACACTTATAATTTTGTAAAAGACACGGATTAAATTTAAACAAATTGTACAGACAGAAAACAGAACGCTAAACTTAAAAACTCCCGCTCTTTTTAAACCGACTTCAAAAAAAGGAGGAGGTTCTCAATTCGGTTGTATTTTTTTTTTTTTTTGGGTTTGTTACCTCAGTACTCCGTCATTTATGGACCGATTTTCAAAATTCTTTTTTTATTTGATAGGGTATACTAAGAGATTGGTCCCATTTGTATCAAAACTCATATCTGATGAGGGATCTTCGAGGAATTGAGGGAACTCCTCAAAAAATATAGGCACACATGCACCGATTTCAACATTTTCAGTAACAAATGAAGCATTTTCATTTAGAAAGTATCATTTGGTGAAGAAAAACTGATGAAGAAGACAGGCAACGGAACTCTTCAACGCATAACAGCAAATAATTATTTTATAATTTAGTTACCCTCTTTTTTTAATGATAAATAAATAATAAATTATTCGCGATTGCTATAGTCAGATGTCTATGCTTAGCTTTTGTATTTCCACAACATAACATTACGCCATTCTATTTTAAAAGGGGCCGGCGGAGATGTACAGATTAATGTTTAGAGATAGAACTTCTATAGCAATTGTTATCCAATTTCAATGATTCTTTCAAGTTTTAAAAGACTTTCTTTACAAAGAAACTAAAAATTACAAAATAAAAACTTTTTACAAAAAAAAAACAACCGACTTCTTAAAAAAAAACTAACAGGTGCAAAATAACTCCAGTTTCGGAAGTCGGTGGCCAATAATGAACAAAGCAAAACCACCAAAGCCACAGACTTCCGAAACTGGAGTTATTTTTCACCTGTTAGTTTTTTTTATTTCTTTTTCAGCAACTTAACCATAGACAAAACATATTATTGTTTTTTACCAAAGAGGATTTGTACAAAGGTTCACATGTATGACTAAAACTATGAGCGCGTCGTTAACACCTACCTTGGTAAGCACAAGAGCCACAATCTGCACTCCTGTAACCATGGCACAGAAATACAGTTCCCTACACAATTAAGATAAAACTTACATAAATATGGTCTATTTTGAAAACAATAGGCTTGTTTCCAATCAGTTTCTAGGGCACACTAATAAATATCTGGGACAGTTATGTCATTCTCGTTACACATGTTTATTTTTCTGTAGAAACCCAATTACTGTAAATGTTTACACAAGTGTGTTCTGCCAACCCTGGGTACCTTGATTGTTCAAGTAGGTATTAAGTTAATGATCTAAGGCATTTTTTTTTATCATTCTCTTTTTTCTTTTCTTTTCTTTTTTTTTCTTTTCTTTTCTTTTTTTTTCTTTTTCTTTTCTTTTCTTTTTTTTTCTTTTTCTTTTCTTTTCTTTTTTTTCTTTTTTCTTTTCGTTGGTGTCGGCATTCAGTCAAACTGGATTCAGCTGAATACCAGTGTTGGACACAGCGGCTGCTTAAAACTAACCCCCACAACACAGTTACTGGGTAACACAGTACCTACTGTTTGGTTTGGCCACGGATATCTAGTTTGACAGATTTAGTATATATGTATGTATAATAAATAAAAAAAAAATGACTTTATTCTACCACAATCTAACATTTATTTAAATAGAACTTTTAAAATAAATAATCACAATTAATTAATAAATTTAGTTAGGGTGAATTTTAGTTTTATAATAATTATTAATTTCATTATTGAATAAAAAATTATAAATTATCATTTCCATGCATACTTAAATTATTATTATTATTGATTAAAATATAAATTATCATATTCGTGCATTAGGAATTATAATTATTATTTATTTGTCTTTATATAATTGTGGAAGTCGCCTCTTTGGCGTAGGCCTCCCCCAGCTTCCTCCAGTTGTCTCTGTCCCTAGTCTGTCTTCTCCAGTCTGGTCCACATCTTTCCTTAAATATGTCCTCCCATCGTTTTTTCGGTCTATCTCTACTTCTTTGCCCTTCTCTTGGTAACCATTTTGTGTACGTATATTATCAGAATAATATTTCAAGCTTTCGAGCAATTGACAACATTTCAAAATTTTAACCTGCATGTTTTGTTACGCTATATAAAACTAAATCCAAAACTAAAGGACCCATATTTTTTTGTTTTTCGAAATTATTTACTTTTCATTCATAATTGTAACTTTGAAATTCGGTACATTCTAAAAAGACGTGCTTACGTCGTCATTCCACCGTATGAATGACGTTATTAGGCGCTTGCCTAATAACGTCATTCATACGGTGGAATGACTATACATCCTTTGCTTTAATGTGATACGTCAAAAAAAATCTGTTACTCAGATGTCACTGTCATTTAGCAGTTGTCAATGTCATACATTGACATTAGATATGTCTTGTTTGACATTAGATATGTCATGTTTGACATAATGGTTTTATCTTAAAAATTACCTTGCTTACGCAAAGGTAAAGTTTTGATTATTTGTCTGTTTGCATTGAATAGGCTCTGAAACTACTGGAGCGATTTAATAAAATCTTTTACCGTTGGGAAGCTACACTATCCCCGGGTGACATAGGCTACTTTTTGTAACTGTATTCCCATGGGAACGGGAACTACGCGGGCGAAACTGTGTAACGTCTGCTAGTATCAAATAGTATTAAATATAGTCATTGGCTAGTATTTAATATATTTACACATTCGAAATCTATCCCATCTTAACTCAAATTTTAGTACATTTTCTTCAAACTAACAACGCATTTTCCCATGAACACATTATATTACAAAATACTTTTTTCTTTGACATAATTGCAAAAAACTTTCTTTTTTGCCTGGAACAGCCGCAGATTACAGGAAGCGGTCTGAGATTACAGTGCACAAGCCACCACATAGTTATTATAAACACATTAGGTACCTACGTTACCAATAATTAACGGCAGACATTTTTAAACTTTGAGAAAGCTTACTCTAGTTTGTATTTTAGTCCCCGACGAAAAAAGAGGGGTGTAATAAGTTTGACCGCTATGTGTGTGTGTCTGTCTGTTTGTGGCACCGTAGCTCTTAAACGGGTGAACCGATTTATTTGCGGTTTGTACCCCGTACGCCGATGTGAAGAAAATTTCATGGCTCAACGATAGGAAAGTGTTATTTTTAACTTTTTAAATGCATTACTTTTGTGCGGTGGGGGTTTTGTAATTTTTTAATTTAATTTTTATTTCAATTTATGGCAATTGTTACTAATACGTACAATACGCACATGAATCCAAAAAATCAGAGGTGTGTGTATTGGGTTCGAACTCCAGACCTATGATTTGGCAATCCGCCGGTGATCAGATCGAATGTTTAGCTACATCTGTAACATGAAACATTGAATATCACACTGATCATTCGAGATAATATTGAACCGATTGCCGCCTTTGTGTAACAGATCAAGTGACGCGGTTTCAAATAAACAAAGTTTTACTTTCTTTTTAAACAAATCAAGTAATGTAAATTATCAAGCTTGATTAACTCGAGGAGGGCGCAATGGTGTCTTCAGTATTGTTGCAGATTGTACAGACGCCAGCACGTCAAGTTACCCCAATGTGTCAAATTTCTTTGATCGTTTTTCAACTTTATGTCAAACAGAATAAGGTTCATTTTCAATTGGAAAAAATTGACACATTGGGGTAACTTGATGTGCTGGCGTCTGTACAGAAGCGAGCATACCAAGCTAATTTCTTTCATAGTTTTATCACTTGAAAACAAACAAAATAAGATTCATGACCGACGTTCATGGCCGAGCCCACCTAGCAAAAAAATAAGGTTTAAAAGTGTTTGTATGAACCTATTTACAGAAATATATATCATTTTATCTTTTATCATTTAAGATTAAAGATTAAAAAAGATACCGGGCTGGTATCCGCAACTCCACTTCAAAGCGCGTATTTTGCGTATGGGCTATAACGAATTGGCAGATGTCACATGTCTTCGATTTTTTTTATGCTAGGACATGCCGGCTTCCTCACGATGTTTTCCTTCACCGTTTTTGAGAGCAGTGATGATGAAATAAATTACACAAAGTAATGGCGCGCCTGCTTGGGTTCGATCCCACGACTTATTGTTCGTAAGTCGGGGCCGCCACCACTGGGCCACCGCTGCTCTCATTTATCATTTTTAACATGTTCAATAGCCCAATGGTCAAGGCGGTGCACGTTGTGAGTTCGATCCCCACCCATTGCAATATTGACGTGAACCCACTACAGACACTTAGCTTAGTTGGAAGGGTTAACAGAACTACTAGTAATGTGCAGTCCATATTATTAGTAAGCTTTTTAATAAAAGAACAAAAAAAGAGAAGGGCGTAATGTTATGCTATGATATAAATACAAAAGCTCAGCATAGACGTCTGACTATATAGCAATCGCGAATAATTTGCTGTTATGATTAAATCAAATCAAATCAAAAGTCATTTATTCAAATTAGGCTGAGGATCAGCACTTTTTGAATGTCAAAAATTACATAAGACAGTCCCCCAAAACGCCCGCCCTTCGCCACTTCCTAGTGTTTGAAAAGATGCGTTGAAAAGTTCCCTGAGAAGTGTTACTTTCTAAATGAAAATGCTTGATTTGTTACTAAAAACGTAAAAATCGGTTCGTTTGTACCTATATTTTTTTAAAAGTTCCCTCAACTCCTCGAGGATCCCTCATCAGATTTGAGTTGTGATACAAATGGGACCAATCTGCTAGTATACCCCATCAAATAAAAAAACAATTTTGAAAATCGGTCCATAAATGACGGAGTAATGAGGTAAAAAACCCTAAAAATAAAAAATATACAACCGAATTGAGAACCGCCTCCTTTTTTTGAAGTTGGTTTAAAAAGAACATCTAACTAAGTTGGAAAAAAAAATACAGTTTGGGGTAACTTGATGTGCTGGCTTCTGAACACCATTAAAACTTAAAGCGATTTTGCCTGTTTTCTACTGGACTGCTTTCGTCCTATTATTGACACTTATAGAAGTCATTCATTCCTTTGAAGAATCGAAAATGTGACAGATTGTCTACATGTAGGCTGTTTAAATATTTGTTCCGGGAGGGAATCAAACCCGCGAAACGCAGCGCGGCAACCAATCGCTCGGACGCTGTGCCAACCGTGTCGTCTATTACTGCTGTCTCGTTAGTCTAGTGGTCTGCTGAGCATGGGGTCCAGGATTCGGTCCCCGGGTCGGGTAGTGTTACTTAATGAGTTTTTTTTTATTAAATGCATTTTGGTTGAGTAAGTTGATGATTCCCTATGAGTTGATTCCAAATAGTAAAAGATTCATATTCATGCGTATAATGAGATCTATGACAATTCGGAAAGTATAAAAAAATAATTATGGTTTAAGAACAATATTTATCTCATTTAAAATAAACATTTATTCATTTACTGAGACACTCACTTAAATACATTTACAATTTAAATATTCTCAACAGCGCAGCTTACAGAGACCATGTTTTTTTTTATTATTAAGTACTGAATTTCAAATATAAAATTAATAATTAAGTATGATAAAATAAATATCAACAGCTGGTATTTTTAATGTGAACTGCACTTATTAGTGCATCGGTGGTGATCAGTCTGAAAGCTAACTGTTGGACAAATGTCAATTTTATGGGGACCATAACAAAGCAGTCTGTTGGTAAGACATAAATGGTAAACTTTGATAATCAAACTTTAAAGCTTTATTGCTTTTTGTTTACTTGAACGTGCAAATCACTTCTGAATCCGCAGTGAAAATATGTGAAATTAAAATGTCGTATTCTTAAATGGAGTGATTTCGACACTGGCGCCACCAAGTGGTGATCAAAGTGAGACGAACTAAAACGGGTGAGTAGGTATTTTGACGTTGACATGTGAATACCGAAACTTGTACAGGCGACATGAGAAGCGTAGTAAGTAAGACTTTCGAGATGATTTGCGAAATGACTTTCGAAGTCATTTACCATTTACAGAATAGCACTGCAGATTCAAAATATCCTTTTGTATTTCATAGTCCTATTCTAAAGGCTGGTTATTTTATAGGCCTAGCAACATAAAATCAAAAGTCTTTATTTAAATTAAGTAAGGAATCAGCACATTTTAAACTTAAGAAAAACAAAAAAATACATAAGACAGTCCCCAAAAACACCCACCCTTTACCACTTCCTATTGTTTTTGTTGGGAAGAGGAAGTGGCGGCACCAACTTCCCAGCAACACGTCTGTGTGATTCGTTTGAAGAACTTGAATCTGTACAATGAATTGCTCAGTCAATAGCATAAAGGTTTATAGAGTTTCACACCACATCATACTACGACTCGAAAAAGCGAGTGAAACCGCTAGGTAAAGCTATTGCAAATGATAAACGAAGCTTCAGTGCCTTCCAGAAAAATCAATTCTCAACAATTAAACAAAGTTAAAGAGTTATCGAAAAATAACTTTCCCATAGGTTTGATATTTACAAAACATTATACGTAATGTCGGATTGTCCGTATGTAGTGTTAAACAAATTTTCATAATGTTTTCATGCATAATTGCGTTTCATAAGATTTTTTATGTGGTACGACGCAATTAGGTTAGAATCCCGTACAACAAAATGTAGACCAGCAGTGCGATTCTTTTCAAATCACCGCCTGAAAATGTAGGCGTAGTGACGGCGAATTGAGATGTCATTCCATATACCTACTAATGTTAGGCATTGACACTTTGCCAGTTCACTTCACTCAAGTCTTCACGGCGTGACTTTTACTGAATCGACAGGCAGTGGACCTCCCTAACGATTTCCGAAGGAAGAATGCTTCTAAAAGATTTTACGCTTCAAATCTTAACTCGACTCGGCTAAGCTTCAGTTTTGGTAAGTGCTTAATCACGGGCTACGTGCATAATAAATGAGCACTTTTCAAATTAGAAGATACATAGTGCATACTATTAAGACAGTATAGGTACTACTCAAATTTTAATTAATTACTGAAGTCGCTTATATCTAGTTGCACATACTAGGCTGTAGGTAGGTACGTACGTTCATTGTCTAGCTAGCGCACAAAAAAAACTTAATTTTTAAAAGAAAAAATAAAAACTTATATACGAAGTCCGCTTAGAATTAAAAACCAATGTTGAACCAAAGAAGGTGGCAAAGATTTAATTATTCTTAGCAAAATTTTTAATTATCAGCCGATTGTAACTTTGTCATTTTGGTCGTGTTATCGTGTATAATCGAATTCAGCAAAAAACTACTTTTTAAACAATTAAAGACAATTACTTAAACATTTTTTTATGGGAAATACGATTAAACATCGAAATTTATTTAATTTTGATCTCGGTTTTTTTTATGACACTTTGTAATTTATATTTTTTACTGACTTCAAAAAAGGGAGGTTCAAAATTTGGTTGTTTTTTTTTATTGATTAAATAAGAATGTATTCAACTGCACTTTTCCATTATTTTTTCCCTAAAAGGCTGAGTATTGCGATAACTTCTAACTAATCAAACAAACCATTATTTGATTGAAAATGCGGGATTGATTGAAAATTACACCATCGGGAAAGATATTCCCAACAGTGGACCATTCAAGAAGGAAAAACAAATGAAAATAAAATATTAAAACTAAAACTTACTCAAACTAGCAATCACAACTTGGTGGAATTTACTCCCTTCCGCACAATACTTCTTCATTGTATATTTCAACATTTTTAGTTTTTCTCAACTAGGCACTAAGTTACGAAAATGCACAGATTATTAAGGAGCACGGGGCACCCGCTCGCCACCCGGTACTGAAGCCGAATGGCCAGCAGACGCGTTCCCGCCAACCGGAGTATATTTGTTTAAAACTGTGATCTAAAGTCGCCAGGCCAGCTCAACAGAGCTACCCCAATCTATCAGACTTCTTTGATCGCTTAACACTTTATTACTAAAGAATAAGGCTCATGTTCGACCGTTGAAGCCTCCTTCACCCTTCACTTCTCCGCATTAACTTTAATTATGCCAAAATCACACTCTCTTTCGTACCTATGCACAATATTCTCAAAAATATTGAAAAGGTATGAGGTTTCAATAATATTATTGTTAAGAGAGAACCGCGACCTCAAACTTTTTAATATCCTGCCTGAAAAAATTGCAGCAATAAGATTCGCTTACCTACTCAAGGTTCAAGGAGCCCACCTTTTTATTTAGGATTAGCAGACGTCAAGCGGTTTCACCGTATTTCTCGTTCCCGTAGGAATTCAGGGATAAGAAGTAGCCTATTTTACTCAGGGTAAATGTAGCTGTCCAATGGTGTAATTTTTTTTTAAATCGGCACAGTAGTTTTTGAGTTTATTTATTACAAACAAACACCACATACACAATGTATTCCTCTTTATAACATTAGTGTAGCTTACCGTATCTTTACCTTATACGTATCCTCCGGATGCAGATTGTTGATAATGTCCACTGAGCACCTGTACGAATCCTACTTGCTGAGGAATACATAACATCTAACTTAATAATAATGTTTCAATACAGAAAAAGACACGAATTTTGTAAATAATATACTTGATTCCTTGTCGAACGGTTACTATCTAGTAAACTGTGTCGCTGAGCACGAGGTTGCAGGTTCGATCCCGGGTCGGAACAAGCGTCATTGAGATTTTCTATGTAGAACTTTTCGGTAGCAGCTAGCAATCGGGCACAAATCCAGACTCCAGTCTGGATTAGAGCCCGATTGATGGCAACAGGCTAAGGCCCCTATTACATGGGACCTAAACATCACTGGCAAAATAAGGATGTACCTACATATGGTATAGAATAGAATAGAATACTCTTTATGTACGCCATAAAAAAATACAAATTATAACTTTAAGGGCTACATAGGGTGGTACAATGGGCGGCCTTATCGCTAAAAGTGATCTCATATACAGACAACCTTTGGATGGACTTGATAGTGGAGGATAAAAGATGAGGATGAGGCAGTTTGTGGTGTAAGTACTATTTACATAAATATATACCATTCATGACTATCTCAATAGATGTATAAAATAAGCACCTATTTAAATATAAAAAATATAAAATAAATTCAATACATAAATACTAATCATTACACTTCTTTCTAATCCTCTGAGGATTACAGGTGTGATGCAGATTAGGTATTCAAAATCATTCTCCTCCTGCCCTAATTCCAACATAATTATGTACATTTGGTAGATAAAAAATTGAGCCTCTTTCTTTTACGTATTTTACTAAATTTTCTATCAAAATTAAGTACCATTTTTCTTTCAGAACTGAATTATTATAGTTTCTGTCGGTGTTTCTTCTCAGAGTAGTCGGATAGTGAAACGCCGAGCTCACGTAATTAAAACAAAAACATATTTTTCTTGTTTGACGTGCCAAAGAGTTTGTAAAACTTATTTATAGAAATAAATATAATTTAACCATCTATCGTCTCTTTTGTCTTTCTCTACTCTTGTAGGCTTGCGTAATATTAGAATACTAGCAGACGTCCCCCGGTTTCACCCGCGTCGGTCCCGTTCCCGTATAAAAAGTAGCCTATGTGTTAATCCAGGGTGCCAGCTAACTCCATACCAAATTTGATTAAAATCCATTCAGTGGGTTTTACGTGAAAGAGTAACAAACATCCATCCATCCATCCATTCTCCATCCAAACTTTCGCGTTTATAATATTAGTAGGATTTAACATCTATTAGAATACTCTGCTTCAGTTTTACGTATGGTAATATTGTAACTCAAGAGGTGCAAACGTAGCAAATTGTAGCCATTCCCTTGATTACTTTTTACACTTGATGAATCAATAGCACTACGTATACTGCACCGCTGGCATAACTAACTACACAACTAGATACAGTTGCGCCCGCGCACAGCCTTAGCAGGTCAGCCGCTACTATTAGATACTCAGAATCCTGCGCAGCCTAGTAAAAATAAAGCTCGCAGCACAACTTTTTTCTAAATACAGTGTTGCCAGTTTAAAAATAGCCTGGATCGCGTGCAAAAACGCGGTGCTAGCGCAGGCGCCTACCTATTCATGCTTGGCGCCGATAAATCATAGTAGAGATTTCACATAACTTACAACAGATGGCACTTTGTAGCGGTACCAAAGTGCCAACGGTACTTTTTATCATAGATTTATGTTTAAGTGATAAATGAAAATGTGGTACTACTTTTTGTGAAGAGGGTCAGCTTGTGTAATCGAAGCGATTGAGAATTTATTTGTTCTTAAGTTTAATGATTCGACGCTTTATCTTTGTATTCCTGATTGGTTTATTTCCCAAAATGCAATTAATCATGATGGTACATACTAAGTTATATTATATATTATCCAACTTATTGGTTAAATGTACCTACTACTAAATAACTTACACACAGAGGACCGAATGAGAGCACAAATGCAGACAATACAGTCCACAAGACCACAACTCGACATATCTACATTATTATCATATTCTACGCTGTACATACCTTTACGTACGTACTACCTATACTAGAATAAATGTAGGTACTATATTTTTCTCAAAGTTTGAGTTTCCTGACGATTTCACTTAATAAAATCTTTACAGCCCCCCTTTAAGAGTACCCCTCCCCTGCAGAGGTCACGTGATGTTATGTTATTCTAGTTAAAAACTTTTTCTGGCCGTTTTTCTAGGCCAGGGAGAAATAGCATCGCCATTCAGCGTGGCAATGTCGCCAGTCTTTTGTGCACTTTTCACCATGGATGAATGTTTTGATGTCCTATAATTCTTTTACATTTCCTTTCTATTTAGGGTTCCGTAGTCAACTAGCAACCCTTATAGTTTCGCCATGTCTGTCTGTCCGTCCGTCCTCGCTTAATCTCTGTGACCGTTAGCTCTAGAAAGCTGAATTTGGTACCAATATGTGTATCAATCACGCCGACAAAGTGGTAAAAATAAAAATTGGAAAAAATTGAAAAACACTTATTGTGACGGACGGGAAACTACGGAACCCTACATTTAGCGTGGCCCGACACTCTCTTGGCCGGTTTTTTTGCATGTATATCATAGAAGTTTTATAAATAAATAGTTTACTAAATAAATAAGATTCCATTTAAAAAGTTTAAGAGTCACAATCCACCAGCCGACTATCCCATAAAGTTCCTAGAAAGAATAACAATTCCCCTGTGCCTCCCACCGTTAGAAGTGAGAGGTGTTAAAACTTAGCTAACTTAGTCACAATTCTAAATAAAGAACCTCTATTTCCGTTCCTGGAATCTGTTAACCTCAGTGTATGCCTTAGTTAGCCTATGTAGCGAAGGTAGCGTCACAGATATATAGAGAATTGGAAACGCTGACAGTCAGCTGACACTGAAGTGACTGAATTTCTTTTGTTCTGTTAAAAAAACATTCGCAAAATCAAAATCAAATCAAATCAAAATAATGTATTCACATAATGTGGGTAAATAGGTGGTATGGAACATTACAAATGTTGGATCCTCATATTGGCCATTGCTGGTAATGTGAACCTTAACATTATGTACGATGTAAGACTAATCTTAAACTAAACACTTTAATAAATAATAAATATTCCACAACTTTTCACACAACGCCATTTAGTCCCAAGTTAAGCTTGAGAGCTTGTGTTATGGGTACTAAACAGCTGATAAACATACTTATATATTTCTAAATACATACATATTATAGATAAATTACACCCAGATACAGGACAAATGATCGTGCTAATCACACAAACATTTGTCCTGGGTGGGAATCGAACCCACGACCTCCGGCATAGCAGTCAGGGTCACTAACTACTAGACCAAACATTGATTTCACCTTAAATGGTGTAGGGTAGGTGTATTGTAAAATGATTAAATCCTTCGTATTGGCGATACACTTGTGTCAAGAATTTGTGCTATGGATTCTTGCTATCAAAAAACAATTCTAATCCTGAGATTTTTCTATTGTTTCTCTTGTAAGTGAATATTGTAAAATTCTTTTAGAGAAATATAATTCTTTATACCGAATCCTCAATAAGAGCGCTTGCTACGTCAATAGGAAATATGCATGTAATTTTAATTTGGTTCTAATTTTTTTTCCCAATTTTTAATGGTAGAAAATATGAACTAAATTATTATTTTACTTCTTAATAGTGTCATCATTATTTCTTAAATAAATAAATTAAAGTGCGAATTAAGCGCGGGAAATTCAAATTTGTGACACGCATCACCATTGGTTATAACGAAACGTGACTTCAAATACTACGACAACAAGACAAGTTACACCTACAAAACAGTATTGGAATGGACTTTTTATTGGAAAGCATAATTATTGCCGTGTGTGTTGTGAATGAATTTTATGTTCAACTGTAATTTTAGCTTCATAGTGAAGTTATAAAACATTTAAGAAAATGACTGAAAGTGGTTTTGTAAAAGCACAATCTGATAATGTTTTTGCTTTCGGGTAGGCAAGCAATACCTGTAAACTGGTTTTTGAGCTTTTTTCATGGTGAAATGGTCAGAAGAACGAAAACACCCAAAGTAATAGTAATAGGATAATAGTAAATGACGTCATCGAATTGGCGCGCAAACATGGCGGCGCGTTTAAACAGCTCAAATTTATTCTGTAATTTAAATATTTTTTTAAGCTTCATTAATGCATTTTTAAACATGTTTATATTTTTTTCTATGATATAACGTCGTAAACAGTGAATTAAAAATAAAAAAAAATACGTGCATGTAGGTACCCTATTCCTGGTTCCTAACTTTTTACATCTGTGGTTTATGCATCTATATCTGAAGCTAAGCCGGGCCTGCTTGTGATTATCGTGCTGTCGCTCTAATGTTCGTCACACGACGGTACTTCGGCGTAACAGAGCTTACGATGCTTTACGTGAGCTAATTAGTTTATATATAGTCTGTTCGACAACGGAATACGACTATAGGCTTTTGTCGTTGGCCTGCTTGGTTGAAAAAGGTAGACTACGTTATATTTTTCCTTTTTGTAGCAAATTCAATTACAGTAGGTAAAGAAAAGTTACTTTAAAGAAAACCCTGTAAATAAATATAGATTAAAAAAAAAAAAAAAATTAATCAATCAAATCAACCTTTGCGTCTGTTTCATTAATTAATCGTACTACCTAGGTACTTATTTCTTTTAATGTTTTCTTTTTTTTTAAATTGGAATTTCTCTTTAAGTTTGAAGTTTTTGTACAGGAGATCAAGTTCATTTTCAAAAAACCAAATTTAGGAAACGTCATTTGAAATTTGAAACACAGGATATCATTTTTTGGCACAACTGCTCTCTCGATACTTTTCATTCGATTGATGTGCTAATTTTCTGTACTCGTGGAGTTCATAAATCTTTTAATTAGACAAATAGATACAAATTGCAACCTTTGAGTTTAGGTAAACATGCTCATTAAAGAGATACATAACGTGTATGATCACCACTGTAGGTATTATCAATCATATTAATTAAAGGCAATCAATGTATGTACTAACTTTGACCTTAAAACCTAGCGTAGCATCAGTTTCAATTAGCGTAGTATCTGTTCGTGAAGTGGCTTAGCGATTGGCTGCTGCGCTTCGTGTTGCGGGTTTGCAGTTTGTGTATGTGAGTATTTATTTCTTTTAAATAAAAAATCTAATAAATAAAATAGAATGAATTGGATAAAAGACAATTTTATTAAAATGCTTTTATTACCACTCTGTGGTCTACCGTACCAACAGCATGATTGTAGGTATGAAGAAAACATCATTTATTTATCCAGCTCAGGCACTTAATTAAGAAAGATAAGAGTCTTCTATTTTCTTAAAAGTTGAAAACTATTTCTGTTTTAGGTACAAACCGATCTGAAATATTACCACCTTCGTCAATTTTTCGTATCATAGTCAGTTAATTTAACATTTTAGCTAAGTATATCTAAACACTCCATACATAGTAGGTATAAAATTACATAAAATATATGACAAACAAACCCACATGTCCATCAAATGCACTTCCGCTTGCCTGACCTTTGGGTTCACGTAAACCCAAAATTAAAAATGCCGTAGATTGACCTTTGGGTTCACGTCAACCCAAAAACGACAAAATGGCGGCCAAAAAAAATAGCGAACAAAATATCATCTTTAATTTTCTTTAGTCGATTTGTGCCAAAGGGCCTTGTATCCAGAACGCTTTAGTATTAAATTGCGCTGATGTTGGTATACGACATCACTAGTTTTGTTGTCTGTGGAGTGTGCAATTTATTTTTTTCAATGGCTGACGTCCGCGCGTGAATTGTTTGTTGTTTTTATTGTGTTGTGTTGTAAATCGTTCTAAATTGGAATTTAAAACAAGAATACCCATTGGAAAGTGATATAATCTTATTAGAAATATTATTCTAATAAGAATCTAATAGAAATGTGAAGTGTATGAGTGAACTATGACGTAATTTGTGTATTTTTCGTCAAAAGTGCCGTTTTGAACAAATTGTTGGCGTCTAATTGTTTGGTAAGTAATTTTCAATACATTATAAAAATTTTTTGAATTCTATTGCCATGATTCTTTTAAATATGATGGAGTATTAGTTATACTTTCTTGAGGTGCCAATATTTTTAATCTAACCTATCAGATTTATGGAAAAAAAAATATTTATTCTAGGCACGTAAACTTTTTTGACGCCGTAATTGTTTTCGCAAGTTTTCGCAATTTGGGATGCTTGTAAATACTAAATATTATACTGTGCAATGTGTTTTTATTCATTTAACATGTTAATAATAAACACACTATTCATTTAAAACCATGAAACATACAGGTAGTTACTTGTTTTCTTCTACTATGGGCATTTCTTTGAAATCTAACCCAAAAAACGACCTTTGTTCTAAGAACCAATTCTATAAATAAACACAATCGTACATTCAAACGAACCATGTGCTATTTCAAAGCCCTGTGACTCACCATTATAAAAACAACTCAAGTGTTTGTGCCGTTCCAAGAAACTCGAGTCGTAAACCGGTTTGTTTAGATTACGGGCGGTCGCCGAGCGCGCGCGCTGATAACGGTAACTTGAGACGCTTGTAAATAATAATTATTGTACTGTGCTAGTGTGGTTTTATTTATTAATTATGTTAGGAATGTAATTACCTTGCATTTAAAACCTTAAAATATATAGGTCATCGATTTACTTTTCGTGCTATACCTAAATTTACCACAATTTTTGGTAAAAAAACCCTTTGCTAAATTTCAACCAATTTTAGAAAAAAAACAAAGCACACAAACACAATAAACTTGAGTTAATAAAATGGCCCTGTTCATCACCTTTAAAAAAAACAATCAAGTCCATAGACCATTCCCAGAAACAAAGCCGTAAACTCAGTTTGTTTACAAAATTCCGACCGCCAAATTCCCGCCAAAAATGTACTCGCCAAGGGTGAGCAATCTACGGCCAGTTAACTATTATACCTATTTAAACAAAATGGTCAAGCAAGCGGATAAAAGGAACACATTACACACGTTTATTTAAACAGAATTTAATTATTATTCAAATTATACGAGGCAGCCGCCACGAAAATAGCAATTGAATAATACAATATGGTAGCTCCATTAGGTCATTCGTTACTTGACAGTGGTACATAATTAAGGTACCTACCTATTAAGTATTTAATTCGTGAGGCTTACCTAATTATCGCGTTATTGAGTTTTTCCATCAGGAATTTCTCCGTAGCAGCACAGTATTTAATATTAATACAGTCGGACGACGCCTTTGATCTCTGGAAAAATGCCGATAACGTCTACACGCGTTAGCCCTGAATGATAACTCCCAAACTACGAACATCGTTTTGTTCGCAGTTCGGGAGCGGCTTTTTCCGCGTCTCGCCCCTCACACCCCGCACGATTGCTCTGTCTAGACGGCTTCGTCAGAACTCAGACGACTGTAGGTTCTTAGACTGTGGTAGCAGTACAGAGTCTGGATTAGTGCCCGATTGTGAAATGTGGGTGTAGGTACTCTTGGTATACCTCTGTCTAACCCTTCAGGAATTACAGGCGTGATGTTATGTTTATATTGTTGGTTTCCTCCTCTGCTCAAAAATGTACATGAAAACCCTTCTACTTTGTAAGATGTGATTATGATGATGATCTCATTACCTTCTGCCAAAGAGATTTAAAATACTATAGAGCGGGCATGTCAAGGAAATGTCATATAAAAACTTTGATCCCATGTCTCAGTAACGCCATCTAGAATAATATACGAATATTGGAGCGGCAGCGGAGCGTACTACAAAAAACTCATAGACTTGTATCCAGCAGGACACACTTTTTCGGACGAAAATTTTGTTCGTGATGTCCGGTCTATAGGTATTGAATGTCTTTGCCTTCTGCCATCATCTTTCTACGATCGGACAACTCGGCGAGTGTCCATGTCCACCCCAACTTCGTTATCCAGCCAAAGCGTTTCACCATGGCGTGTAGATCCCGCGGTACATCTAACAGCTCTAGCTGGAACAACTTGGCTGCTGCGGTCTTCGCGTCCGCGCCTCTCCATCGTTGCTTGCATCAGGTGAGACCGCAGTCAAACACTAGTTTACATCATTCAAACAAAAAGCGTCAAAGTCATGTCAATCAAAGTGTACCTATCGATGTTTAGGTATTCCTAAAAAAAAACAGAAATTGATAGTCATTATTAAAAACTTTTACTAGGTAGGTACTTATATCTCGCACCCTAAATCGCAAAATAACATTAAAATATTCCATACATTTGGCAAGTTTTTCTTTACCTGTACCGACACTGTTCCGACTTTCAGTTTTCTGACTACACATAAAGATAAAGATACCGGGCCATAATCTACCACGCGGACCCAGTGCGAATTGGTAGATGTCATATGTGTTCGAATTTTTGGTTCTAGAAAATGCCGCTTTCCTCACGATGTTTTCCTTCACCGTTTTTGAGAGCAGAGGTGATGAAATAAATTACGCAAAGTAATGAGCCTTCCGGGGTTCGAACCCACGACTTACTGTTCGTAAGTCGGGACCCCTACCACTGGGCCGCCGCTGCTCATCCATAACTACCTATCTCATAATAATAGTCAAACATCTACAAATGACAGCCGGGACTAAAGATGAGGAGACACACTTTTAACTGACTTCAAAAAAGGAGGAGGTTCTATGTTCGTGTGTATGTATTTTACTTATTAAAAATAGTCATAAATTTTACTCACGACCAAAGAGATTAAAAATACTATAGAGCGGGCATGTCAAGGAAATGTCATAGAAAAACTTTGATCCCGTGTCTCAGTAATGCCATCTAGAATAATATATGAATATTGGAGCGGCAGCGGAGCGTACTACAAAAAACTCATCCAGCAGGACACACTTTTTCGGACGAAAATTTTGTTCGTGATGTCCGGTCTATAGGTATTGAATGTCTTTGCTCACGACCAAAACCTTTTCAATCTAAAACTGTTTATTCATTCAGAAAGTAAACCAGAAAAAGCTCAGCTCCTGTCATGCTGACGGACACAAGATTTCATAACTTGACATAAACATTTTGGAAATGACCGGTGAAATTCAAAATTGTGGCATGTCCTCTGTGTTGGTGGTCAGTGTGTGTCTTCTCCTCACGGTGACTGGAGTTGACATCACAGCCTTGCACCACAACATCTGCAGTGCGTACGGTTATCAGCTCTTAGAAGCCAAATTTGGGAGCGAAGTTCATGTGCTGTGCTTGAAGTTACAGCCTATTGGTGAGCTGGTCGCTTTCGTATTCTACTTAAAACCTAATTGAATACTTGAATGAATTGTACCTAAGTATGAGAAGACCTAGCAAATCGTCAATGTATAGTGAAAGACGTTAATGAATAAAAAGGGGGTGAATACTGTGATGATGGTTCATTGTATATGTAGATAAAGTATAAGTATTAGACCTATTAGCAATTTTCAAGTTTTTGAGGTAAGGGATAAAAAAGACAAAAAAAAAGAGTCAGAATCTTTCAAACAGTTATACTCGTATGTCATCAGGGATGTTCTTTCATAGACTAGTCTCTCATTAGGCATACATAATAATCAACCAATGTGTCTTGTAATTTAAGTACGAAGAAACATTAAGATGTTAATTCTATCACAGTGGGCACCATTTGCCAACATCTGCTACCAAAACTACCTAATTCTAAAGATAAAAATATTCCACACACTTTTACACAGCGCCATCTAGCCCCAAACTAAGCAGAGCTTGTGCCCTAGACAACTAATAAACATAGGTACTTATGTATTTCTAAATACATTCACATTAGAGATAAATTACAGAACAAATGATCGTGCTCATCACACAAACATTTGTCCTGGGTGGGAATCGAACCCACGACCTCCGGCATGGCAGTCTGGGCCACTAACCACCAGACAAACAGGCCAGACTAATATGTCATATAAGGCCATATCATATATACCTATGTCACGTACTGTTTCTACAATATACAACTTATGATGACCATAAAATTAATCAACTAATTAATTAATTTTTAACTAGTTATCTAACTCCTTACTTTCAATACATCTGTGCCAACCACACTAAAAACCTTCGCTCGTCACATAACCGTCTTTTTCTATGTCCCACTCACAGTTCTGACTTTATTCATAGCTCTTTTTTTGTGCCGTCTATTTCTTTGTGGAACGCACTCCCCCAGGAAATCAGGATGGCAACCAACCGATTTTCATTCAAGGTTAAAGTTCGTGAGCATATTCGAAAGAAGTTGGCAGTAGTATCTTCATAGCGATAATGTTTTCGCCACTCCTTGTGAATTTTATATATTATATCTATAGTTTACGTATTTATGTGTTTATAGTTTAAACTGAATATATTTGTGTATTATAAATTATATATATTATAACTATAGTGTACATATTTATGTATTTATACATACATACATATCGTCACGCCTGTAATCCCCGAAGGGCTAGGCAGAGGTGTACCTTTTTACCGTTTTGAGTCCCATGTAATAGGGGGCGAGCCTATTGCCATCAATCGGGCACAGATCCAGACTCCGGGCTGCTACTGAGAAATTCCAGATAGTAAAACTCAATAACACTTTGCCCGACCTGGGGATCGAACCCGGGACCTCATGCTCAGCAGTAGCCCTCGCGACTACTAGACCAACGAGGCAGTCGAGGCAGTTATGTATTTTACTGAACATAATTATATTAGTATGGCTTGCTTTATTTTCTTTTTAAATTGCACCTATCACTGCTTTTCTGTGCATCACCTGAAGGATGACTGGTCGAAAATGCATATGGGATTAAGTCCGCCATTGTACATTAGTGTGCTTGAAGTATTAAATAAATAAATAAAATTGGCTTTCATTTCAGGTGCCTCCCATCTATCAACTCGTACCTCTACCCTGTACCTGGCGCCTGCAGGTGTTGAAGAAGGCTACAATATTGCTGATGGTGATATCCAAACTCTCGTCGCCAAACACCCGCTGGGTGACATCACCATGGCCTACGGGTATCCCGTCGTAGACCCATCTTCGGGCTCCGCTGAAGGATATATCGGCGAAGATCATCAGTTCTATGGAGTTCTACATTTGGGTTGTTCGATATTTTATTACACACACTTTACTCGCAACTTCTTTACCATCAACTTTAGCATCCCTTCCACATCGTATTTTGATAGTAGCTTTCTTTTGGATAGTGAATTTTTAAAATCGGTTCAGGAGTTTTTGAATTAAATCCCTACAAACAAACAAACAAAATAAAACTTGTTTATAATATTATTCCTGTTTATATAATATTATTAAGGATAGCAAAAAAATCACGCACAAGAAGGGTGCGTACAGACGCCAGCACATCAACCTACCTCAAACTGTTAAATTTTCCTAATTAAATATGAACCTCATTCTATTTGCAATAAAGTTGAAAAACTATCGATGAAATTAGACTTATTGGGGTAACTTGATGTGCTGGCCTCTGTACATAGACACCCATGTTTTCCCAGCTATATATGTATATGTTACGGGCAACGTGATTAACTGGGCATTATTAATAAGGACCGGCCATTATTAATAATGCCCAAGAGCGATGGGCAAAGTGATTAATTTATCACTTTGACCGGCCATTATTAATAATGCCCGACTGCCCGTGGTCCATGTGACATAATAAATAAAAACCCTCGACCAGACGATCAGCCTTCTTCTGAACTGGAACAACATTCTGCCGATAGTCTAAAGTATCACTTGATAAGCAAGCCGAAAAAATGTTGTCGCGTTCAAATGCAAAATTTCCTTGAATAGTCGTAATATATTTGCTATATACATTATCTGTCGAAAAAGAAAAGCTTTACAAACTTGGAAGTAAACATGGTATTTTAAACCAACTGTACCTACTCCAGAAATGAGTTTACTGTGTGTAAAGAAAAGTTCATTTCGATCGTCGATGCTCCAAAAGTTGATATTACTCTTCGAGACTGTGCTTAAAGAGACTCTCATTTTGATGGACAAGGCTTCCAGCATTGTAACTGTAGTGGTGACTGCAATTCAAAACGTTGTAAATGCAAGAAATCAAACATTCTTTGCAATTCTAAATGCCACAAAAGCTCATCTTGCAAGAATAAATAATTCTAAACTTTATTACTTTCTTGCACAGTCCTAAATTATCAGATATTTCTGATGATTTTTCTCAGTGTACTAATTTTTAAACTATTGTTCTCAAGTAATATTTTTATCAAAATAAAAGTCGGTAACTACTGATGTTATTACATTTTTAACTGTTTATTTATTAACAGTTATGTTCAATAGTTTTACATTTTCAACTGTTTATTTTTAACTACTATGTCCAATAGCTTATTTTTTGTGAACTTTTTATGTAAATTTTGTAAGCTTAATCTCATTTAATAAACAAAAACACTATAGGTGACCTATTTTATTACTTTGCCCCAGATAGGGTCGGCATTATTCATAATGGCCGGGAAAAGTGATTAATAATGCTGTTTTAATCACATTGCCCAATTGAGTCGGGCATTATGAATACAGACCGGCCATTATGAATAGTGCCCGGACTTATCAAATTGCCCGTAACATATATATTAGTCTCATGTAATAAGGGATCGAACGTCTTGCCATGAACCGGACACAAATTCAGACTCCGGACAACTGAGGGAAAACCCAATCAAACTTTTTCCGACCTAGGTATTGAACCCTGGGCCTCATGCCTAACAGCAGCGTTTGCAAACACGCGACCGACAAGGCAGTCAGTTATTGTATACTTATTCGCATCATGGCATACTTTTAGTCTAAACAAGAAAGGTATATCGATATGAGACAATAGTCATTCAAGTTACAATTTGCAGGTTTTCATGGTGGAAGATAAAGTATAACTAAGAGCTCTTACACACGAGCGGCATGTTCCCAACGGCAGAGGTAACTGCAGACGTCGACATTTCAACAACGCGGCACACTACAACTGCAAGTGTTGCTATAGGTCGACTGCTGCCGTCGACGCGTCGACGGTTGCCGCCGACCCGCGTCGACGTCTGCATTTACCTCTGCCGTTGGGAGCATGCCGCTCGTGTGTAAGAGCTCTAATAGGTACACACACACCTAATCCATTCTATGACTATTTTGTCTATGAACTTTTAACAACGCTCATGAAACTAGGCAATTTTTATATTAGCATTTCAATGTTTACTTTTCAAATCTGACCACGTTTATAGCTCTGACCTTGATAAAATTTTCAGCAGAAGTCTAAACTGTATGATAACACAAACTGTAGAAACTGTATAATTTCAAACTTCGTCTTCGGAATACGTAATTTCGGAAAGTTATTATTTTCTCGAGAATATCAATTAGGAGAAGTGTTCCCACCTTATTTTCCACGACTTACCACCTACTTAACGTGATCGTTCGAACCGGTCTTTTTCAAATTCAAATTCAAATATAAATTCATTTATTTATTTTGTGCACATAGGTTACAATTATTTAAGATCTTACAGAAAAATGGTTCATGCTGTGTCCCGCCAAAACGCATTACAAAATTAAAAAGTTACCATAATCAAATAGTAATAAAAATTAATTCAATAGGTATTTGGATGTTAAAAATTCGTGCAATAATTAATAAAATGTCAATACATTTAAGACGGTAAACAAATAGAGTCATAATTTAGTACACAATAGCCATATAGTAAAACACTGACAGTGAAATACATTAAGTTATGAGAGAAATATTTAAGTTAAAAATAGATATAAAATTAAACAGATATGTCATAAATTACAAATAATCATGTCAATCCATCCATCCAAAATGTATGTTACGAATAAACATAAAAACTACTGAACCGATTATAAAGAATCTGTCACCGTTGGGAAGCTACACTATCCCCGTGTGACATAGGCTACTCTTTATCCCTGTATTACCACGGGAATGGGAGCTACGCGGGTGAATTCGCGTGACGCGACTACTGGTAGTACATAAATACATGATAGAGAGAGCTTTGACAGGCTGCTAAAGATTCCCCTAATTCAAGAATCACCTGATAGGCGTCTCGATAAGTTTGGTGCATAATTGACCCCCCGACGTTAAAATGGCTTGGAACATTTATGGCATATCAAAATTTAAAAGAAACAGTGGCATTCCCGGAGTGCCAACAGAAGTGAAAATTTTACTGTAGTGTCGGTTACGGGAACGGTAACAGTGTCGCGAGTTCAATGGTTTTTTCCCATCTTAAAAATGCCTAACGCACCTACAAAAGTTATGGCTTCCAAAAAAATGGTCGAGTAAGCCAACTTCCTTATTTAAAATGTTTCGAACCCCTTGTTTTCTCGTATTCATTTTTAACCCCCGACGCAAAAAGAAGGGTGTTATAAGTTAGTTCTAATTGTTTCTGATGTTTCAATCAGAGAAAATTATCACTTGTAAAGTTGTAACCAAATGAGATTTTAATTAAATAAACAATTCACGTAAGTAGTTTATGGAAGAATCTCTCTGGGGTAGTAGTAATCGCGAATCACGATCTATTACAGATAAAAGAATAAAACTATCATCAGAGGAAAACATAGAAATTTGGAAAAACCAGCGAACATTTTTAGGGCTGTTCCACATCACGTACCTAATATACGTCTGGAACTTATGGTATCGGAGAATGCGTCGATATCTTTCCACCCAGTATAGTTCAAACATACAAAAATTTACACACATCTGACAAAGATTCAAAGTCAAGCTAGGGTATGGAATCAAAACGTTCCGAAGAAATTAATGTCCTAACGATTTTTTTTACTTACTAGCAACGTGGATTCCACATTGCTTGTAGTCTTGTTAACCCCTCCAACTAAGCTAAATATGCTTGTACAGACGCCAGCACGTCAAGTTACCACAATGTGTCAAATTTCTTTGATCGTTTTTCAACTTTATGTCAAACAGATTGGTTCATATTCATTTGGGACACTTTGAAACATTGGGGTAACTTGATGTGCTGGCGTCTGTACCTGGAGTAGGTTCACGACAATAGTGAATGACCTCTCGATCGCCAGGCCGAAGCCTTAACCATGGGGCTATTGCCGCTTGATGATTTGAAAAATCTGGCAGGTAACCGCACGCTCCACGCGGATCCTTATGGCAAGGATGATCTACACAAGGTTTTCGGCGCTTTCGAGAACGACAACATGGCGGCGCCCAGATCTCGACGTGATCATGCACAGGTGATCAGGTGAAGATAATGGCTTATTATAGTGATTGCAATGCCTGTATTAAGGAGGGGGAGGCCAAGGGTTATCGTGTTACCTAGTAACTGGGCTGTGAAGGTCAGACAGACAGTCGCTCCATGTAAAATACTGGTATTCAACTGCATCCCGTTGAACTGGAACAACCCAACAAAGGGAAAAGGCTAGGCAGATTGTGAGGACAGGCAGATCAATGCAGATATTATTTTTTTCATCCTCTTTAACGTAAGATGTGGTTTAATTCGAAAATTCATTCATTCAAAGAAGGCTGACAATCAGGACTTTAAGAACGGTAATGACAGTCCTCCTACACGCCTTTCCACACTTTCTAGAATGTTTTGCTGAGTGCAATGGTGCAACAAACTCTACCACACCACAGCACTAACCAATTAGTACTTAGCGATAAACTGTGAACATCGCAAGTTGTTGTTACTAAAGATAGATTTCCACACACAACACCTTGTGTTCTTAATAAGACGGATGAGAAGAGCAATTTAATAAGCTTTTGTATGCCACAGTTCCTCCGTCAATTTGCCATAAGCCTTGCATCGTAGACAAGACAATGTAGGCGATATCGTGAATTCATTTTAGAAGAAGATCTTCTTCTTATAGCGTCGTTAGTGACTATAAACCTGCAGGCCTAGCCATATTACAATTTATATTTCTATTATTGTAATAGATAAGGCGACAATAGAAATAAAATGGCGTAGGTAGGTATATGGGACCAGCTGTTTGTCAATTGTTAGGTGTTAACGAGTAGAATTTGTAATAGAGGCTGAAAATGAAATACACTTGACAGTTGACAAACAGCTGATTCCATATACGCCATTTTCTTCTATAACAGAAATAGAATTGAAAGAGAATTTGTAATATGGCTAGGCCCGCTGGTGTCAGAGTTTTAATGCCGCCCATGTACCTCTGACTTAGCATCACATCCCCTTGAGAAATATCTCTAAGGCATACCGGTTTCCTCACGATGTTTTCCTTCACAATTTTTAAAGCAAGTGTAAACAATACGCACATTAATCCTAAAAGTAAGAGGTGTTGCCTTGGGTTCGAATAAAGCAATCCGCCGGTCATACCACTTGGCTATCAATGTTTATAGTATACTAGAAGATGATATATTATATCTGACTTACAGAACTAAACTAATCAAAGCCCTCGTTATCTCTTTCAGTACAACGTTTTAGAACGCGATCCATACTTCCCATTCCGGATAGAAGAACGTGAGAAAGTCCCCGGAGTAGCCCGAGCGAGGATCTGTGACCTCCTCCTCCTGGCTGATAAGGAGTTCTTCGAGAAAGATGCCAACTCGAGCCTCAACCATGTGGTGCGACGAATGATGCATGCTGTTGCTCAAGCTGACATTATATTTAGAAACTCAGATTTCAATGAAGACGGTATTCCTGATAACATCGGTAAGTTCCGGTATACCATGTGCCTTTAACATTAATTAAAAGAGATAAAATAGTTCGATCCCCAGGTCGGGCAAAGTGTTATTGAGTTTTTCAATCTGGAAATTCTTAGTAGCAGCCCGGAGTCTGGATTTGTGCCCGATTTATGGCAATAGGCTCGCCCCCTATTACATGGGACTTAAACATAACTGGCGAAATGTGGATGTACTACCAGGTACATCTCTGCCTAGCCCTTCGGGGAGGCGTGGCGTTATGTTTATAAAATAGTTGAAACACTCGTTGTACTACAGAGAACATATCAAGAGGAAAGCATAGATACAAAAGAGTTTTGTCTATTAGAATTTAAAATCTATTAGGTATAGTTTGCTTCAAGGTTAGTCTGGAAATTTAAAAATAAATACAGCAATCCCAAGTAAAATCTTACAAATACTTCGTTGCATAGAGGGCGAACTGTAGAAATAAAGTCACTTTGGGTCACAGACTACAATATAAGAGCTCTGGGATAGTCTTATGTCCCTAAAAGATAGACACTATAAGAAATGCAGAAAACTGGCATTTTGGTACCTATATCTACATACCTACACTTCTAGATCGCTTTAAGATTTTAAACAGACCCTTTTTCTTTCAGGTTTTTCAGTAAAGTACATACTGGTGCTAACATCAGAGGACACAAACAAGCGTGTGTTCGGGGACCTCCTGACTAATAAAGCGATTGATGGACGAGCCTACCTCATGCGGTTTGCTAGACTACGCCGACTGTCTGAGGTCTGCCTTGGAGTGGCATTCTCTGGTCACGCATTTTATAATAGGACCTTGGGTTTAAGGTAACAAAGAACATAGACAAAGTAACTGTTTCATAAACGATAGGAAGTTTGATAAATCCGAAATGCATGTAATTCAAGATGTCGAAAGCTTATGCCAATTCCATTAATTTCGGATTTATTAAAATCTGTTTTCGTTATTAACAATATGAAAAATTTGTTAGGTCAACGGGTTCGAATAGTCGTAATCCCAAAAGCATTTTTTTTTTAACAATAATCGCATAAATTCTATAGGATTTCCAATATGTTCTATATTAATATAATGTGATCCACCCCTAAGTTTGAAAGCTTCTCCAATCGATTTAATGAACCAAACAAAACAGCTAGTTTGAAAATAGACTAAAGATTTCCTGATCAGTGAAGATAAAGCGTGAACTTACTTACCGTTTTTCTTCGACATGCACCTCAGTTTCACATCTCTTGGAGGAGGAGTGGGTGGTGCAGCGGGCGGACTATGTGACCGACGCGCGTACGGCCGCTCCTTCAACACCTTGGCTATAGCACACGCCACCACAGAGGAGAAAGGCAGGGTTCCTGAGAGAATTGCTGCTCTTACGCTTGCTCATGAAATGGGTAAGTTCTTTTTAGTTTCATACTTAAATATTGTTAAAAGTTAGAGTTGGAAAATGCAGTATCTTTGGCATAGCCGGTAAGAATCGACTGCGTTACCCTGACAAGAAAGTGGCAAAGCGGCCCTGCGGCTGATGCCTGTCTCTTTTCTGCAAACTGTTGGCTGCACATTCGCTTTCACTCTTTCATAGTTTTCCATTTCTCGTCTGTATTGTACAACTCAATACAGCCATGCTCAGTCCATTTCTCATTAGACAATTTTCATTCTTTAGATATTAACCGCTATATTTAAATACTACCATACGTGGCAAATGAAGCTCCAGAAAACTATAAATCTTTCAAGTTTTCACATTTGCTCCCTACACATGAGATAACTCACCGGTTTATTTCCTTCCTCTACATTATAATAACAAATAATTTACGTACTATAGGCGCAAAAGGTCTCCCGTATGGCAGGCCCCCTACACAGTAGACTAACAATCTGGTGAGGATCGCAGGAAGTAGGAGGATGAGGGAAGTACAGGACCAATCGTAGCCGATGGCCGAAATAATGATAAACCTAAGCACCTACTTCTGGGCCGTCTCTCTCCCATAATAGGCCACAGTTTTGGCGCGCACCACGACGACAACTTTCCCAATCCGGAGTGTCGCGGCTTCCTCATGGGCTCCCAGTCCTCGACCGCTGTCAACAGCATGAGCTCCGAGTTCTCAGTGTGCAGCAAACGATTAATCGCCGCCACTCTGAGCAGCATGAGCTATTGTCTGATGGAGGAGGATCGTCCTTATTGTGGGAATGGTGAGTTTATTGATATATTGGATAGTGGTTTATTGGTTGGTTTGTTGCACATCCACCTACCCTAATATGTCAAATTTCTTTGATAGGTTTTCAACTTTATTCTAAACACGATAAGGTTCAAGTTCAATTGGGAAAATTTGACAGTTTGGGGTAGATTGATGTGCTGGCGTCTGTACTTCGTTAATTTTGTCCTGTTATGCATGCGCGAAAAAGTTGCTTTCTTTGATTGCAGAATACATTTTTGTTTTCTTTATAAAGTCGTTTAAAGTACCTAAGTCCATAGATTTATTAAGTAGATTTTAATCTGTTTTATTCCTTTAACGAGGACACTAAATCTTTAATAATTGGCTATAATCATCCGTATAAGTATTTTCTCGCTCTCTGTATTCTGAATTAATGCGCTTGCAATGCTACTACACAAAATAAATGTTGAAAACTTTTCTAGGCATCGTAGAAGAAGGTGAATCCTGCGACTGCGGTGCGCCGTCCCACTGTATCCACCAGGATCCGTGCTGTACACCTCGAAGTGGGGGTGCACTGGTATTGGAGGAAGGGTAGATATTAGACCATTCCTATATATGTCTACCTACTCCCTGATTCCTTTTCTAGACCAATACAATATCTTTAACCTATATAATGCAAGCTTGTCAAATGTCAATAAGTCGCCAGTCGATAGAAGTGCTGAACTTCTGCTTCTGTTTTCAAATGCTAAAAAAAACAAAATTTAAGTGTAGGTACTAATTTAGATATTCGAAGTCCATGACACGTTTCATTGATTTAATAACAATTCTTTGTAATCGAGCAATTAGGACACGCTTTCCATTTTCGGCAATTTATTTTTTCTTTTGATAAAAGCTTGCGTTGACTTCTCCTGTATCGTGGATGGGACAAATAGTCAGACCCGGATTAACTACCTGTAGGCTTTAGCTCGCAATATACGAGAAGATATTTGTTCCGTACAGGAATTGAAGCCGCAGCAGACAATCAATCAAAATCAAAAGTCTTTATTCTGCTAACTAAGCTGAAATCAGCACTTTATGAACGTCAAAAAAAAATACATAAGACAGTCCCCCAAAACGCCCCACCCTTCGCCACTTCCTAGTGTTTTTGCTGGGCAGTAGGTAGAAGTGGCGGAACAAACTCCTCAGCAAAAAAAAAATCGCTCAAAGTCTCTGACACTGTTTTAATTTTCTAGTATTTTTAGATAAGACAATGAGATAGGTCTTGCGACAACTTTATGGACTGATTCACCCGCGTAGTTCCCGTTCCCGTAGGAATACGGGAATGAAAAGTAGCCTATGTCACCCGGGGATAGTGTGTGTAGTCCCCCAACGCAACGGTGATAGAACTTTTCTAATCGGTCTGGTAGTTTTTAAGTTTAGGTATTCGTTACATACCAAAAAAGACTATAGAGCGGATATGCGAGGAAATGTCGTAGAAAAACTTTGATCTCAGTAACGCCATAATAGCTAGATTAATATATGAATATTGGAGCGGCAGCGGAGCGTACTAAAAAAAACTCATAGACTTTGTGTCCGGCAGGACACCACTTTTTCGGACGACAAAATTTTGTTCGTGATGTCCGGTCTATAGTATTGAATGTCTTTGGTTACATAGGTGCGAAAACACAAATCTTTCTTCTTTATAATACCTATTATAGTTTAGATATAGATAAAACAGACCAACAAAAAGTAATGACAGTTAATTATTTTAATTTCAGAACACTACACAAAGAAGGGTGTTCAGTCGCTCCATCAGCGATGTGCCATCCGTCCCAGGGCCTGTGCTGCAGCGCCAAGTGTCAGCTCGCAGACCTCATTAAGAGTGGTATTGTTAGTAGTATAATCCTCATATCAATAGTCCTTGTTATATTTGTGAAGTGTTATTTTTGACATGCTTTGTCTGTTTATAGATATATGCTCTTCCATTGTGTTTCTTGTAAAGTTTATAATACTTAGGCCTTTTTAACCTTTGAAATGCGTTTGGACTCAATATCTTTTTTAGAAAGTTTTCATTGTAATTACCTACCTACTCAACTATAATAAACTTGTACATTAATTTGTAGTTTCACTTGCTTTGCTTAACGTTAGAACACGATCATCTGTATGCACTTGGTGTAGGTACCAGTTAAAGCAGCTACACACGATTCTCCATCTCAACCTACGGTCTATGCCTATCGGTTGGCGTATAAAACGATGCCTGAAAAGCACTGGCTGTGTTATAAGAAAAAAAAAACCCACCCTGACCTTGACAAACTTTGCTTAGTAAACATGGCAACAATAAGACAATTACCTGATCAGGATCACCTGACGGTCCGTGTTAAATGGGCTCGTCATTACAGACCAGAACTCATCATAGTTAAGTGTCCTGTCCTACAAACATAGAGTATAAATAAATGGAGTGCTAATGTAATATAGGCATTATTACAGACGCCAGCACATCAAGTAACCCCAATATGTCAAATTTTCCCAATTGAATAAGAACCTTATTTTATTTGACATAAAGTTGAAAAACGATCAAAGAAATTTGACGCATTGGGGTAACTTGATGTGCTGGCGTCTTTACTATAAATAATATGAAATTTTTAAAACAGTTTGTTAGAAAATTAAACACCTACAGTTGAATACTGTCAAAAAAACACCCCGAGAAAATGAAGCTAAAGTGAAGGCCAATAGGGAAATTGCATGTCATTTAAATATGGTTCGAATCTTTTTCCGAATCTTTAATGGCAGAAGATATGAACTAAATAATTATTTTACTTTATAATAGCGTCATAATTATTTAATATTAAAAATAAAAGTGCGAAATAAGCGCGGGAAATTCAAATTCATGAAACGCCATTGGTTATAACGAAAAGTGACGTCAAATACTACGACAACAACTCAACGTCTACAAAACATACAATCTGTAAGTATGATATTAAGTATTGGAATGGACTTTTTATTGGAAAGCATAATTATTGCCGTGTGTGTAGTGAACTAATTTAATGTTCAAGTGTAATTTTAGATTAATAGTGAGGTTAAAAAACATTTAAGAAAAATGACTGAAAGTAGTTTTGTAAAAGCACAATCTGATCATTTTTATTGCATTCGAGTACAAGCAATACCGGTAAACTGGTTTTTGAGCTTTTTTCATGGTGAAATGGTTAGAAGAACGAAAACACCCAAAGTTATAGTAATAGGATCATAGTAAATGACGTAATCGTAATGGCGCGCGTAAATGGCGGCGTTTAAACAGCTCAAATTTATTCTGTACTTTTAAATATTTTTTTAAGCTTCATTACTGCATTTTTAAATATGTTTATATTTTTTTACTATATTAAAACGGTGTTAACAGTGAATAAATTTTTTTTTTAAAAATACATGCACATATACCCTATTGAGATTTTGATAATTGAACCTGCTTTTTAACTGTAGCGTTAGAAGAATAGAATAGAATAGAATAGAAAAATATTTATTCAGCACAGACACAACAAGCGCACAGCAACCAAGAAAACAGAAGTAATAAATTAATAGCAGGTACACAAATTGCGCTAGTAAGTAGATGTGCGTTAAATAGTAAGTGTCTAGTATTTAATTCAAGTAATCGTGGATTACAGTGACGACTTGACGAGCCAATGTGTAAAACATAATAAGGTATTATATCGCACAGCACTCCATTTCTTACAACTTCCATGTCATAAGTGTTGTCAGTTTTAAAATAGTTTTATTACCAATGAACAAAGTTATTTTTACAATGCCGTTAGGAGCTTATTAACAGTACCTACGATGAATGTTATCAATACCTACGTTAAGTATGTTTTAAACTGTGATCGCATTGGGGTAGGTAACACGTTTCTGAGTTCAAAACAAATGATCTGTTAGTAACCCATTATGTTGTTAAAGTCTAAACTGTTTTGCTTAAAATAGGTATAATAAGTACTTTTTAAAAAAAAAGAAAAAAAATCTTAAAAGTAAAGTAATTGTGCATACCGACTCGTCATATAATTATGTAGGATTTTTATTTACAGTTTAATTTAAGGGAAAGGAATTGTACATACCTACCATTGTTTGTCTATGCTTAAGGCAAACTGCCTATGTCATTCCGCCTCTTTATATTACGTATGCTAAAAATATAATATAATAAACAGTACCTAGTAAGTGTTTCTAAAATCAAGGGTTTCAAAATACCTTTTAGGCTACTTACAAGTATTTTACAATTAGGAACCTACAATCTGTCGTCGAAAACATTGTAGTCCTCTGCAAACAGCCTAGACTTCGTGCCGATCCTAAAGCCTCAAAAACATTACAGACACAATTCCACGCTTTTATTTGTCGTAGGTTCAACCCAGTTCTAAAATTTTGTTCATCCCTTAATGCCGAAGCGTGCCGGCTGTATGATTGTAAGCATCTCCCGCCAACTGCGATCTGTTTGAACAAAAGCGGCCATCTTGAATCAACATTGTCAAAACTAAGCCGACCCATATTGAAATACCTACTGGAAATCTGACATGGACCTTGGCCTTCGATTTTGATGTTTATTTTATTTTATTCCCGCTCTTTTGTAGGTATTGGGTAGGTACTTATGAAAACTTAATTGTTGTTTTGTGTCAGTTTGTTTTACTAAATTCTCTGTCTACCTTTCGATTAATAAAATTATTATTGTCTTCCCCGCGCGTTGGTCTAGCGGTCGCTTGATCGGTCGTTTGATTGGCGGATCAGGTAAAATGAGATTGAGTTTTTCGGATATATTTCTCAGTAGCACCTCGGATTTGTACCCGTACTAAACTTGACGAAAGGTGGGTGTACTTAGGTAGGTTACTCATCAATCTTGCATTTCCAGTACAAGCTGATCTCGCATTATATAGGATTGTCGTATTGATCATACAATGCAAGGTCAGTGTAAACTGGAAATGTATAGCTTGATGTGTAGCCGTGTGTACCTATTATAGGTACACTTTTGCATTCCACTTTTCCATTGACATCCAGTTCGTAAAAGGATACTTATGTACAGACATCAAACTACCCCAAACCGTATAATTTTCCCCAATTGAACATGAACCTAATTCTGTTTGCAATATAGTTGAAAAACTATCAAATAAATTAACACATTGCTTGTGCTTGACGTGCTGGCCTCTGTACAATCGGTCTCCTCCAAGAAATATCACCTTGCTTATCGTTTAGTGTAATTTATAACACTTCATTCCCAGGACTGCAGGACCCAAGACCAGGAGTGCACTTGCTTAGTTCTCTCGTCCAACTGTCGCTGTGGTTTGAACGGCCGGTGTCTGTCGGACGGCTCATGCCATGCAGCTGAATGCGCCACCTTGGGCCTCCGGGAATGCTCATGTGCCAAAAATGTCAAGAGCAAACCGTCTCGTGGACTTTTACAAGTAAGTGTCTACATGCATTTGATCATATGACGGTTGGCGATGAGTTTGGGCAAGGTTGCAGTTATTTTTTAACTCTTTGTAAGGCTGTATTTTTTTACTGGCCCGTGACTGCTATGCCGGAGGTCGTGGGTTCGATTCCTACCCAGGACAAATGTTTGTGTGATTAGCACGATAATTTGTTCTGTGTCTGGGTGTAATTTATCTATAATAGGTATGTATGTATTTAGAAATATGTAAGTATGTTTATCAGCTGGTTAGTACAAATAACACAAGGACTTTTTTTTATATATAATGGGTCTACTCTTGACCTCAATCTTGTCCTGCGGTCAGAGATGAGGTCGACGATGGAACGAGCTTACCCAAAAAAAGCCTATTAGTCATATGAACTCGGGAACACTGATGCAGACAGGGAATTCCACTCCTTGGCTGTGCGCATAATGAAGGAACAGGCAAGCTCTCAAGCTTAACTTGGGACTAAATGGCGTTGTGTGAAAAGTTGTGGAATATTTTTTATTTATTTATTTAAGTATTTTGATTTGAACTTGTGGAGAAGGGAATACCTACCTATATCTTTTGACTCGATAGAAATCAAAATAAAAAGCCATTTATTCAAATGAAGCTGAGGATAAACACTTTTAGAACGTCAATATTACATAAGACAGTCCCCCGAAAAGCCAGCCCCGAAATAATCATGCCTTATTACCTAAAACGTGTTCAAAAGTCAATCAAATATGCCATGAAACTATGTGAAAGTAATATAAAAAATATGGTTAACTTACTATACCTACTCTTTAAGGTTTGGTAAAATAAAAACACATTACTTACGTATGTAAGTACTTTCGTTCTTGTTTTTTTTAAGTATATAAATGCATAATATGAGCAGTTCAAGCGCTTGGACCACCCATACATTTTTGATATTTCGAGCAACCAGCCTTCCCAGATTTATAGTTAAGTAGATTGGAGTAGGTAAATGTGGAATCCATACTACAGTGGATCAACTATACCCATAGATATACTATTATACTTACCTATATTAAGAATTTATGAGACTATGGTGAAATTAATGTAAGATAAGGTTCTAAGGTGTTACTAACACCTTAGAATAATAACGCGTAGTAACTTATACCCCATTTATATCCTGTGTATAAAACAAAATGCTCTGCATTCCTATGCAGAACATTTATCTTAACAAGTGAAACGAAGATCGTGTCCATGTATTGTTCATCCAGCCCTGCTTCTTTAAGGTTTTTATCAGTGACACTGTAATTTTCAACTAAAATTAAATAATATAATTATATGAAATCCTCATCGTTTCTTGAAATAAATTGTTGCAATGGTTACAGCTAAGTGTGATAGCTGCTGTGAAAATGGATTACCTATAATAAATTCGGCGTCTATCGTAATGGTAACTGTACTTTCGTTACAAAGTGTGCATTAAAAAATGGAAAAATAAAAAACTTTTTTGCAAAAAATAAAACCGACTTCAAAAAAAACACTAAACGGTGTAAAATAACTCTAAATTCGGAAGTCTGTGGCTTTGGTGGGTTTGTCTTACTCATGATGGGCCACCGACTTCCGAATTTAGAGTTATTTTACACCGTTTAGTGTTTTTTTTGAAGTTGGTTTTATTTTTTGCAAAAAAGTTTTTTATTTTTCCATTTTTAGTTGTTGCCATAAAATATTTGCCATGAATTTATTTTATATTGTATGAGAGAGAGGTTAGGAGTCTCAGGGAAACCAAGTCAGTTTATGGTTGTAAAAAGTTTATTCTGTAGGTAAAGCCTAACACTAATTATTATCTAGAGTATTTCGCGTAACAATGGAAGCACAGGTACAATAGTGGTTGCGCGGCACGCGGATATGGGAACACGTTCGTACGTGACGCGCGTGGGCAACGGACTGGCGAGCGAGCCGGCGGGCGGACTGACGCGCCACACTCAAACCGGTAACGGCCAGAGGCGCGAAAAAGATAGTCCGCGTATATTTGAAACCTGGCGGGAAACGACCGCGGGACGCCCGTATTGGTCGAGACGGATAGGTCATAGAGGTGTGGTGGTTTACTATAATTGTTAATTGTTAACAATACATGTCATGATAATAGGGTTTTCCACCAATCCCTAATAAATTAAAATTAACATACCTAACTGACGAAATCTAGGTATATTGTACCCACCTGCGTACCCCTCAGAGCATACAGGCGTGATGATACGTCATTATGCTGTATAAACAATAAACATCCAAGCGATTCCAGCAATCACGACAGATTTGCCGTCTATTTTTGAAGAGTTCCGTTGTATATCTCCGAAGATCAGCACCAGATCTTCACCAAATTAAAATGGGACCACCTCAGGAGTATACTCTCTCAAACAAAAAAAGAATTTTGAGAATCGGTCTACAAATGGGGGAGAAATCAGGTAACATACATAAAAATAAAAACAAAAAAAAAAAATACATACACACGAACATAGAACCTCCTCCTTTTTTAGATTATTAACCAAGGGGATAAAGCAGTGTCTTCTGTCGCGGGTGACGATTTAAATCGCGAGCGTAACGAAGGACTCGAGGTTTACTCCCGAGCGTAGCGAGGGTGTTAAAAACTTAAATCACGAGCGAAGCGAGGGATTTAAGACGAGTCCTGAGTGTAGCAAGGGATTTAATTTCACCCAAGACTAAGACAGCTTTATCACCGAGGAAAATACTCTACTTTTCGTACCATTTGCGAAAAAAATAACACAATAATAATATGAGATAAGCATTTATTAAAAACTAGCTTTTGCCCGCGGCTTCGCCCGCGTGGATGTCGAACTTCCGTCCCCTATATTTTCCCTTTAAGGGCTGAATTTCCAAAAATCGTTTTTAGTGGATACTTACTCTTCACTAAGAACACCCCTTCAAGTTTCATGTCTCTAATACCAGCGGTTTGGGCTGTGCGTTGATATGTAAACGTAATCATTTTAGCATAATACTTCCGGATAGACTACTTTCAAAGTTGATCCTTCCGGTATGTATGCATAAAGATTTCTGGAACTACTGATCCGGGAAAGAGCGCCGTACAACTGACCATGTGTAAAACAACTGAGACTAAGATCAACCTACCCAGGCGTATTGATTACAACCGTACCAAGTTTGGTTAAAATCCCTATAATAGTTTTTGAACTATGCGTGCACATACAGACAGACAGACAGACAGACAAAACTTTTACTGACTGCATTTTTGGCATCAGTATCGATCACCAATTATCCTCTAATATTAATTTTGAATATACATAATATTCAATGTACCTACATAATTATCTTCGTAGTGTGTGATAGTCCATTGAATTGTATGGCGAGCGATATTGTATCTTAAGATAAAATGTTATAATATCTTAGCCGTGTGCAGCGCCCCTTGGTGAACTCCACTGCGGGTGATGTAACCTACGACAAACTTATTATTTGCGGTTGGTACAGTAGTCGGGTCTAGGGATCAAACCGCAAAATTAAGTTTGTTTTTCCGGGATAAAAAGTACCCAGTGTGGTGCCCAGGATATTAAAGAATAAGTATACCAAGTTTCATCGTAATCGAACCGGTAGTTTTTGCGTGATACCTGAACATACAGACAGACAGACAGACAGACAGACAGACAGACAGACAAAAATTTTTTTAATCATATTTTTGGGTTTGGTGTCGGTCTAGTAACACCCCCTGCTATTTATTTTTTTGATATTTTCAATGTACAGAAATTTTACTTCTACAGATTTATTATAAGTATATTATTATAAGTATATACATATAGATAATGACAATTAAAAGTAGACGTATTTTTAGAACATTAACTTATTTATAAAAATAAATTAAAATAAACATAACGTTTAAATATTTGAAGCATAAAGCAAACAACCCGGTTGTTTGCTCCATGATTTGAAGAAAACAAAAACGCGGCAAATTCCTAGATTTATATTTTTTTGTCGGAAAAGCAAAGGCATTAAGCTCATACGGCCTCGTCGGTTTTCGTAATTTTATTTAATTAATAATCATATCTGCATAATAAACGCGTATTCCTTTTTCAAAAAGATGTATAATGCTATAAAAACAAACTCAATGGTGTACGTGACACAGATGTAGTTCAGTATAAATTTCGGTAAGTTAGGTATTCCAAATTTAAATCACATTCTCTCCCTAGGGGATGAATGAAATCCAGTACAACTTTCTTTCCCTGTTTTTAACAGATTAAAAATGACTATTGTTATGTTCGCTTTTTGTGGCATAGAATGTCACTTTTTTGAGCAAGTGGTACGAAAATAACATTTTTTAACTTTTGTCTAATGATATTATTATTGTAAGTGAAGTATAGTATCAGTGCAAAAAGTGAGGCAAATAAAAATGAGCCAGAACTGGCTTGATTGCTCGGAGAGCCGTATCAGTAGGGACGAAAAGTCACGTGCCGTCGAAGACAGCTCGCGAGTAACAAAGGCGACTAGAATAATAAAGGGGACACACGATTTCACTCGTGTTTTGTACTAAACGCGGTTCCTATTGTGTTATTATTATAAGTTTGTGAAACAACTTTTTGGAAGAAAGTACCTAGGTACTATCTGTAGGTATATTTACAAATAAACTGATATTTTAAGATCTCTTTGTTAGAGCCTTGATTTTTTTAAATAAAAAGTTTCCTTTTGTCAGGGTTCCTTGATAGATGAGTTGAACATGTGTGGCATTTGTTGCGACATGCCAATGAAGGGCGGTATCAACCATTGCTTACCCGCTGAAGTAGCGGCGCGCGAGAGGTTCGCCAGTAACACTCCGCTACCGGACGGCTGGCCTGACGAAGACTATATAGGACGTAAGTTTTTTTTTATAATTTATCTATGTAAGTATGTATTATGTATTCAGAAATATATATAATATGTTTATACATAGGTAAATACATAACCTAACGCCTTTTCCCATAAGGGTAGGCAGAAATCACAGAGCTCCATATGCTACGATTGTGGTTCGTTTACATTCATACATGTTGTCAGACACAGTACTACTAAGTTTGGAACTAGATGGCGTTGTCAGCGTTGTGTGAGTGTTGTGGAATATTTATTAATATTTATTTAATATTATTATTTTTCTTTAAAAAAAAGCTTAGGTACTAGCAATGTGGACTGCACATTACTAATAGTCTTGTTAACCCCTCCAAATAAGCTATAAATACGCTTGTCTGTAGTGGGTTCACGTCAATAGTGCAATAACGTTAGTACTTAAACTTATCTATGGTGCAATGGTTGGGGATCGAACTCACCTCTCCGACGCCTTAGGGTCAGCGCAAGACAGGAGCGCAGCGGAGAAATAGCGAGCGCGCGAATTAAATGAGCGGGGCGCACAGTTAGGTATTTTTCTAATGTACAGACGCCAGCACATCAAGTTACCCCAATGTGTCAAATTTCTTTGATCGTTTTTCAACTTTATGTCAAACAGGATAAGGTTCATCTTCAATTGGAAAAATTTAACACATTAGGGGGTAGCTTGAGGTGCTGGAGTCTGTACAAAATTCCCGTGTCACAGTGTTTGTTACCAAACTCCTCCGAAACGGCTTGACCGATTCGGAGTCTTTAGTCTGAAAAAAGGTCGTAAACTTTATTTTTTTAAAAGGCGAAACGGCCAGCGTGTCAATAAATGATTTTCCTTCTTTCTTTCTAAATTGAAGCGAACGTGACTGTCACTCTATGCGGAGGCTACGTGTGCAATGAGACTCTGGTGCGTGCCTGGCCGCCGGGCGGTGTGTGCGTAACGCAGAACGTTGTGGGAATGTGTTCGCCGCACGGCCTGTGCAAGTTGGACGACATCACGCCCAGGTCCAACGTGTACCCAGACATAATGGTAATATTATACCAACACACCATTTTTTTTGCAAAAAATAGTTCCATAAACAAACCTAGCAAAAACTTGCACATCAATTTGTTCCTGTCCACTTTATAATAAATAACATACCCATTTAATAACTGCAAAATGTTCCTCACTCTCTTTTAATATTAAGCTAAAGCTTTCTTAGGCCAATGATAGGTACTTTCTTAGACCAATGGTAGGTACTTTCTTAGACCAATGGTAGGTACTTTCTTAGACCAATGGTAGGTACTTTCTTAGACCAATGGTAGGTACTTTCTTAGACCAATGGCAGGTACTTTCTTAGACCAATGGTAGGTACTTTCTTAGACCAATGATAGGTACTTTCTTGGACCAATGGTAGATACTTTCTTGGACCAATGGTAGGTACTTTCTTAGACAAATGGTAGGTACTTTCTTAGACCAATAGTAGGTACTTTCTTAGACCAATGGTAGGTACTTTCTCAGACCAATGGTAGGTACTTTCTTAGACCAATACTAAGTATTTACTTGGACCAATACTAAGTACAGTAAGTACTTAGTATTGGTCCAAGTAAATACTTAGTACCAGTTGACCAGTAGAGATACTTTCTTAGACCCATAATAGGAAATTTCTTAAATCAATACTAAGTACCTACGTTCTTATACCAATATTAAGTATTTTCTTAGACCAGTAAAGGTACTTTCTTAAACCGGTAAAGGAACTTTCTTTACCAATAATAGGTATTTTCTTATGTTAATTTCAGAACATACATATGACTGGCTTGAAACAATCGTCAAGAAGCCTAAAGTTGGCCTCAATAATATTTATTTCTTGTTTGGTTTTGTTATGTTTAATTAAATAATATTCAATGTCTTTTTAATCGTTTTTATTAACAACTCATATTAAAATAAAACAGATAATATAATTTACATTTAAATTATCACACAACGTTAAGTTATTAGTGTATACTAGGTGGAAAAATCAATGGGCTCTGAAGCTAGTTAAACCTCTTTACATTCTTAAGATTTTACATAAAGAAAACATTACCTATGTTATTTTCAAAAATAAATAAAACATTTTTTTCTTTGATATCTGTAAATGCAGTTTTGTTTCGTTTGAGTTAAAAAATATATTTTTAGGATTTAAAGTCGTTTCCCATTGACTTTTTCCATCCTTTTTTTACTCTTTGGAGCAAATAAATTAAACCAATTCATTTTTCTTAGTATACTAATGGCCAATATTTGCGGTAATAATTATGGAACGTATTAATTTTAACCGTATTTTTTTTAATAGTTTTAACAGTAAATATCGCCTCATTTTACAATGAGGCTATTAAAGAACCATTACGACGATATATGCTCTGAATCGGCGCGTTTTATTATATTAAAAATAATAGCCTTAAAAAGCAAGTGGCTCGATTTATTTGCTCTAAGTGTAGTATTGATTAGTGACTAATTAACAATAACCTATTTAATAATAGTATATATCATCACACCTGTATTCCCTAAAGGGATAGGCAGAGGTGTACATTTAATACACTCACTTCCCGGCGGATGTTGTTTTAGTCCGATGTAAAACAAGTCATATAACCATAAACGCGCCCATTTTTTTCCATATAATGCAAAGCCGGTGAGAGAACTGCCTTTCTTGCTGTCGAATCGTGGGATCAGTTGAAAAAAGAACTGTGCCTTACTTTTTTAATCCATAGACAATGGTCGCTAACTGTTCTAATTATGTAGGTAATAACAGTAACAGTCCTTCTTTTTTGTTTTTTTTTTTTAATACCACTGAGGTGGAAAGCAAACTTACAGCCTGCCTTATGGCTGGTTGGCAGTTTCTTCAGCCTATTAACGAGTGTTGCCAACCCTATTAAAACCTTTTTAATCCTTTTTTGAAGAGAGAGAGACCTTGGCACGTAGCTCATACCACACCTTCTCACCATCATTCAATACTTCCCACAGAGTTTCTCAAGCATCTTAAAATAGCAGTACTTTATATCAAAGTCCATATCGTACCAGTAGTTCACCGCTATACATCCATGACTCTGTCTTACGTGATGAAACCATAGACTAGGTAAATAGAGACAATCTCCTTTGTTGAGTCGCACAGAGTATACGTGAGCCTTTTCGTATTCTGGGTACTTCGCTAGGTTGGGGTCTAGCGGGTCTGGAAGTAAGTCAAACTGATTAATTTAAATACATTGATATAAAAATCTTCGAAGTTTGATAATTCTGAAAGCTCTTCTCGGCCGTTTGCAGTGAAACCACTTTGAACTGCATATAAATTTAGAAATGGTTTTAATAGAATGAGCTGATTCAAGCAATAAACGGTAAGGTGTTGAGGCTAATTAATCTTAGCGACATTATTTTGCTGATTTTTTTTTATGTAGCTATAACGTCGCAGAAAAAATCGCTGATTCCAAATGTATAACACAATTTCGCAAAAAAAGTGTTTCTTAGTCTGATGAGCCAGACAACATCGATATGGGCTATGAAATTCTGATTCCGGATTCAAAAATAATCATAACTGCGTTGTTTTCTTGCACCAATTAAAAAAAATCGTAATCAGATATAAACCTTGAAATAATCTCACCTATACTGATCCAAGGCAATCCTCTGGAATGATCAAACTCCTCATCGCTTCCACCTTCTATCTCCGGATCATTCTCCCCTCTACCAACCATGCTCACTGGTACCATGTCCCACTTATCATCTTTGAACTTGAACTCAGCCTGGGGGTACCGCTTGTAGGGAACGAAGGGCAGGTCCGTGGGTGGGATGAGTATGAAGTCTTTGTAACCATCTATTACGCAGTATATGTTCTCGTAGGGATCTTTGTGCACTGAAATGTTAAGTTAATTGTTATTAGCAGATACCAAAATAGGTAGCGAATTTACCTAAATAACTAGCACGCAAACTAAGATCACCGTAGAGACGGATATGTCGATGGCAGAATCGAAAAAGTGGAAACGGGTAGAAATATTTCTACTGATTAAAGAAGATATTTTTTAATACAGTTGCTCAAAAAGTGGCGTTTTGCAGGGACGTATAGCGTTCGGGATGTGGGCTATTACATACTCGTGCTTTTTTTTTACCTTTCCCGAACTCGTGCGTTCATTTCCCAACTGTCAAAATAATGTCTAAAAAGGAAAAAGGAAAACCGACCATGAAGTTTTTACTAAAAAAAATCGTAGAAGCTTTTATGATTCATGCAAATACGTATATTTCTAAAAAGAAGCTACTTATTTGTTTCAATGCCAGATTTAATGATTTGATTGAATGAGTTAGGTTAGATTTCGTTTCATTTCATCACACTAAAATTTTATTTTCATTTCATATCAATAAAAAAAATCTACTGAAGACTTGGCTGTATTGGCATAGTTCCCTTTGCCTACCGGAATGAGTGAAGAAAAAAAAAATCTCTGCTTATATTCTACGGTTGGCGCCATTATTCAGAAATTTTCTTTGCGAGTTTTAGTTGTTTGTGTCACAAAATGATAATTCATCAGATTCAACTCCATCAACTAGCAAACGCCATTGTATGACAAATATACATGAACAATCAATACGAAATTAACAATAGTTTGTCTCAAACAGTAAATATGCAACCTAAAACTTCCCCAGTTAGTCTAAAAAACTGTACCAATTTCAATGTATATGAAACAAACAAACTAAACTGAACTGAATTATAACTTTTATAAGAAATACATAATTGGTTAGTTGAGTTTATTGTGTTTTTATTATTTTATTAAATTGCTTCATTTTTTCGCAACTGTATTAAAAATAGTCGTTCAGTACCTACACGTGCGAAACCGTCATTGCAACTTGTTCCGACTGTCAACCCTCGCCTTAGGCTGCGCCTCGGCTCGGGTAGACATTTGTCGGAACTCTTTGCATTTTGCAATGACAACCTTTCCGCACTTGTAATTAAATATACTATTAATAATGCTCGATATTGTAGACTATTATTGATTGAAGTATGATCTACACATTTCTTTTCTTAATGGGGTATTTGACAAAATTTTAGTTTTTAGTCCGTCATAACCGACGAATATTTTCTTGTAATCTAGATGAGGGACTTAAAACTAAAATTTTGTCAAATAGCCTAGGTATTCTTAATATTTTTATTTTCCAAGGAAAATAGGGATTCAATTTTATAGATTTCACATTTCCATAGAAAAGAGAGTATCCTTCGACCAGACGGTTGTAGTATCTGGTGGGCTACTACTGCCCGAGGGTTGTTTTCGGGATCTTGTACACGTTCAATCGCGCTGATAACTTTAACATCGCGATGTAGGGTCTCAATCGTTGGTTCGTATGTGGCGAGATAGATGTCGCTACATACTCTTAAAATTGTACGTTTTAAAGTGCCTTGTTAATAGTCTAATTGAAATAAATGATCTGGCTTTGACTTTGATCAATTTCAAGCGAACTAACTGGAAGTAACGGCTCTCTCGTCCCCCATCCAGAAGTTGACAGCATCAGGCTTCTTGTCAAAAGCTTCATTTGCAAATGGTATGTCTGTGAACACATCAGGCAGAAGCTCAGGGAAGTCTGACAACAAGTTGGAGTTCTGTTTCTGAATGTATGGGATGTAGTTGTTTCTGAAAAATAATATTGTAAAGAGTGAAGACACTGCGCCATGATTTTTCTTCTGAATTTAAGCTCTTATAAATTTTTAACCATCACTGTGCTACTAGGCCGAGTTTCTAATGGCAACCATAAACTGAGAAAAATAGTACTTACACACACATATTTTTTATTTATTTTTTATTTTTTAGTTACCATTGCACAACTAACCAATTGATGCGGTTTGTGTTGTAGTTAGGTAGGTACCTACTCATCAAATAAAAATAGTGAACTCTTGACTTCTAATTAATCAATACTTGCTTGTACTAAGGAAGCTAATGAGTGCATCCTTAATATAAAGTAAATTGCATTAGCAAAAGTGAGAAATAACACAGATATCAATAAGCAGCCATTTTTTTTTTCTCATCAAAGAAAGGCAACACTTGACAAAGAACTCATTTTGTGGTGTGACAAAAACTTATAAAGAACTCATTCTGTGGCAAAACAATATCTTGATAAAGAATGCATGCTGTGGCATGACAATAACTTGATAAAGTACTCATTCTGTGGCATGACAATAACTTGATAAATAACTTATTCTGTGGCGTGACAATAATTTGATAAAGAACTCATTCTGTGGCATGACAATAACTTGATAAAGATCTCATTCTGTGGCGTGACAATAACTTGATAAAGAACTCATTCTGTGGCATGAAAATTACTTTTACAACTCTTAATATTAGTTACCTTTTTTGTTCTAAAACATCAAGAAATTCTGACATAGTCATATCAACTTCAAAAGGGGTGACAAAGTACTCCTCTCCATTTTGATGTTTTGTAATACCATCTGCTAAGCCATTTGGTGTTACTGCCACAGTCACTATCTTGTTAGGTATAGTTTTCCTGAAAACAGTGTTGCATAGATTTAATAAAATGTATTAAAAGCGTGCTAAGTACCAACAAGCTTAAAAAATATAAAGTATTTATTAACCTTTTAATTGAGTCAATTAGAGACACAATAGAAAGCCAATGACAGGCGAACACCGGTGTCCTTCCGCGTTTAACAAATTAATTACACACAAGACAAAACATAAAAGAATTGGTTAACAGCAATGATATTATAAGTAAAAGGTGTAGATAGGTCATAAGCGCTCAGCAATAGATAGTGAGCCTATTATCATTGAAATTTAATTTCAATATTCTGATTGTTTCATATGAATAACTCTTATCCTTGTTAGAGGTTCAACATCTATGGCATTATCACATACCTTTCAGAGAAAACAAAGAACTACCTATTATTAATTCTATTATATTCGACTAGACTTCGATTTTGCACCAAAACAAAATCTTAATAGTTTTAATCTTTTAAATTCTTTTCAATCTTTTGAATTTTTTCTTTGTTTTCTTAGCTATTTAGGATTACTATTCTAAGCTTCAGTTAAATTAACAGAATTCCTGTATTGTTAAAGTTTTGATGAAGCTATGAGACTATTTTAGCCTAAAGTGCTTAAAAAGTATTATTTATGTACCTGAAATAATTTGCATTCCACTTGGTCACAGCCGGCCAATCAGAACAACGGCCTCTTAGAACTACTGGAATATTTTTCGACACATATTCCCTATAGAACTGCAGAGGCTCCAAATCATCTGTTTCGGCTATGCTACTGCCCAAATATAAAGCTAGAATTTAAGAAAATATTGATCTTTATAATATAATATAAAATGTTACGATTTTATAGCTCTTAGTTATTATTTACCGAATGATTCTTCATTTAAAACTTGGTAAGCTGCAGTAAGTATATTATTCATTGTTTCCGTTATTATTCTAGAGCTTTTTATTAACTTTTTATCTCATAAAAACATTGAAACATTTTTGTAAACATAACCTATTTATTAGGATAGATAAGTATTGGACCTGGTGACGTGATAATAAGACCCGTTTGACACTTGACATTGACATTAACAATGGCTGCACAAAATACTGCGTTCATTTTTAATTTTATTTATTGTACAGTAACTTTAGCGGACTACATTGACGGATCCGACTACTTTAGCGGACGACAATGACGGATCCGACTTTGGTAAGTGTACTAGTCACTTTGCCAGTGATGATCGTGCTCATCACACAAACATTAATTTGTTGAAAAGTATTATAAGTATGAATGACATACCAATGAGTTTAATTATTACTCCCTACTACTACTACTTTAAAAACTACCACCTACTCTAGTATTGTATATACTGAAGCGACATATAAGCAGTCTAAAAACATACAGTCGTCCGACGAAGCTAAAGGCGTCGTCCTACACATAATTTTAATTTTAACTACTGCCTTATATAAGGCAGTAGTTAAATTTAAAATTATAACACTTTCAAAATCTATGCATTTCGGTAAGGTTCTCCGAGTTATATTCCACGACTATTCACACAACGCCCCCTAATCCGTAGTCCCAAGCTTGTGGTCTGGGTATCTACTAAACGACTAAATGCTCATCATACAAACATTTCCTGGGTGTGAATGGAACCCACGACCTCTGGCATAGCATTCAGGGCCACTAACTACTAGACCACAAGCCAGTCAACTTTTTTGAGACTTGGACCCGCGCCTGGCAGATAGTTGTATCGTTTCAACAGATCGACTGGCTTGCGTTTACTGAGCGTACTAATTGCATTCTACGCGCGTCATCAGCGCTTTAAAAAAACGTCGTGTGCAAAGGCCCTAAAAATTAGAAGGCAAAAAAAGGTATGTTCCCTATAAAAATCATTCTCGACCAACTTGTATGAAACATTTTTTTAATCAGGCACACGTGATTTTGTATAAACAATAAATACTAGTTACAATTAAATATCATTCATTTTTATATAAACTTCATAGGCATGGGTTTCTTCAATATGCCTTTGATTGGGGGGCTTTCATTGTCAGTTGGAGGGAGTTTTGGTGGTGGCGGAGGCTCCAACGGTGGCGCAACGCCCTCATGGGGCGACGTTCGAGTTCGCCAAAACGCACGCGGCATAAACGTATACGTGGAATCGAATGCTGTTACTGAAACAAGACAAAGTGGTTTAATTTACAACACATGTAAATACAGAACTTGTTTCTTTGACTGCCTCACTACTGCTGAGCATAAGGTCTCGGGTTAGATCCCCGGGTCGGGCAAAGTGTGATTGAGTTTTTCCATCTGGAATTTCTGTGTAGCAGCCCGGAGTCTGGATTTGTGACTGATTGATGGCAATAGGCTCACCCCCTATTACAATATGGGATTAGCATAACTGGCAAAATGTGGGTGTACTACGAGGTACACCCACATTTGTAAACGAAGCAAAAGAAGTATGTAAGAATCGTAGCATATGGCGCTCTGTAGTTTCTGCCTACCGTGCCATCGCGCCATGGAAAAAAGGCGTTAGTTTATGTAATGTATGTATATTGTACATACTTGTAGGCTTCTGATTAGAGAACTCTGATATAGAAAGAGCGCTCTGAGCCCTCGGCCCAGGCAACATATTGAGATCGAAGAACTCATCGACCCCCTTGCGTGTCGTCTCAATTTTGTTCTTTTCATGCAGTTGTCGCAAGCGGACCACCTTGTCAAAGTTCTGCATGAAGGTTTTCGATGTGTTGTGTATTAATATGGTATCCAGCACGCCTGTAATAAAATTGTAGATTGTATTATTGTATCATGGGTGAAAATATCAATGCGTTCAAAAGACGAAGATGTTGTTACAAGAAGCCAGAATGTAAATTTATGTACTTATTTATTTATTATTACTTCAATCACATTAATGTACAGAGGCGGACTTAATGCCATAAGCATTTTCTACCAGTCAACCTTTAGGTGATGCGGAGAAAAGCAGTCATAGGTGCAATTTTAAATGAAAATAAAAGAAAGCAAAATAATACTAATACACATTTTTTTTTCACTTACGTAGTTGCGAACACCTCGCAATGATGGTCTCTTTATACCGGTGCTTTTTAACCATGGGGTTGCCCAAAAAGTTGATGTCCACTAAGCTCATGAGTGTGCACAGGTTGTCAGCAACGGTCTGAAGTGCATAGAAGGGTCATGATACTGGGTACCTATTAACTTACACTAAGTTTAGCAAACTAAGGAAAAATATGGTCTTTGGCTTTTTGTACCTACACGTTAATTTGAAAGGTGGGAGGGGACTAAACGCAGTGCATGATTCTGGTCCCCCATCTGGGCGTTGAAATTATCTATTTGCTTTAAACAGTATACAATCATAATTTATATCTAACCCACAGAGATTTTTCACAAAAGACGTAAATTATAAGTTCTTGACTAATTGTCACGGAAGTATCTCATTGAGTTGGATAAAAATAAGATGATTTTGTCATGTATTTTTACAGATTACAAATAAAAAAGAAAAATGTACTAAACTACCCCAAACTGTCAAACTTCCCCAATTGAACATGATTACATGAATCACAATTTATTTGTTTTAAATTTGAAAAACTATCAGAGTAATTTGACACATCGGGGTAGCTTGATGTGTACCTACGTGCTTCGTCGTCCTTTCCACCTTTTTTACAAGCCAGCAGAAATGAGATAATGCGCTAACCTACATAAGTATCTACTAAATAGTCACTTGTTCTCATTGAGTAGGGTTCTTACTTGGTGATCATGCAGCATATTTTTCTTCGCTATGAGCACCTCCAGTCGTCTCAGAGGCTTTGCCCAAGTCATGTCAGTCAGTTTGTTCTCCGACACATTTAATATTCTTAGGGATGCCTAGAAAATCAATGATAGCCGTTAGCGAAATCTAGCTTAAGGCGCAGATATACGACTTTTGATGATTTTATATTGAACATCACGTCTAAACTTCTAGTCTTATTTCTTTGAAAAAAATATATGTTATACTAGACAATTTTATTCATAATTTGATATGTGAAAATGTGAAATTATATTTTAATAACATAGTGTAATTAATTTGTAAAGTATTGTCTAACTTGGACAAAAAAACGATGATCACGCAAAAACTATGGGGCGTATTTACATGAAACTTTAATCATTATTAAAGACAATTTAATAACCCATATTTTAGTATACGGCTTTTATTTGTATTGTTTTTGATAAATCAAGGTGGGTTGTTTTTTCGTATAATCTGGGTGTGCGTTGAAGCGGGGCTCTGTCGGGCGACGGGCGGCAGTGTATCGCTCAAGGACGCAGGCAGTTAATGTCGCCTTAATTTGAGGTCGACCCCAACGTAGGGAAAAGGCTAGGGGTATTTCCTGGGAAATATGCAATTTCACGAAAAAATTTATAAAACAAAAAAGTGTTATTTTTCGCAGTTTTTTTTCGCTGTATTGACTGCCTAAAGCAATTACATTTAATTTATACTAAAGGCCCCCCTGTAAGCGAATAAATGAAGAAGATATAGGCTTCCAAAGTTTTAGGCCACATGGTAATGACAAATTGCAACACGGTAATTATAATTTAAAACATGGTGATTACTATGAGACACGGTAATGACAAATGATACCACAGTAGTTTTATTGAGCACGCATTTTAATGTACCATCTGTATTTAATTTAATAACCTGACCAATAAAGCTTTAGAGTCAAAAGCTTTGTTAGTCAGGTTCATTTTTTTACTTGATAGAAAGTTGTAAGCCAATTCTGTAGGGATCTGCCGCGTCTATAATATCTGGTGACATGCCTAACATCACTGAGAGTGATTTAGAAGTCACTGGTCCAACGTCCTGTACAAAAGGTTCAGCACATACCTCAGAGGACTTCAGATCTGGTGTCAGGTAAAAATTACTCTGAGATACGTCTATGCCTGTAGTCAGCGAAGCGGTACTTCACACCGGGACAAAAACTGCTGCTATATAAGTCGCAGATTCGGCCCCATATGAAGTACTGCTGTCATCTCTGGGCGGGAGCACCTGGTCACCAGCTTGGGCCCCTTGACTCGGTTCAAAAGCGAGCTGTGAGACTCGTCGACGATCCCTTACTCACAAGCGGTATTGAGCCCCTAAGTCTTAGGAGAGACTTTGCCTCCCTATGTGTGTTCTACCGGTTGTATAGTGAATGGGTTGTGTTCCAAGGAATTGTTTGATAAGATGCCCACGGCCACTTTCTATCATCGCACCGCTCGCCGTCGACAGGGAGTTCATGCCCACACACTGGAGCCGAAATGGTCCCATACAGTGCGGTTTCAGAGGAATTTCCTCCCGCGTACACTTGGATTGTGGAATGAGCTTCCTGCCGAGGTTTTCTCAGAGGGCTACAGTATGGGGTTCTTCAAAAGGGGAGTTAGAGGTTTTTAAAGGGTCGGCAACGCGCGTGTGGCGCCCCTGGTGTTCCAAGTGTCCATAGGCTACGGTAACCGCTTACCATCCATCAGGCGGGCCGTAAGCTTGTTTGCCACCGTTGTGGTAAAAAAGAAAAAAAAATTGGTAGTATTAATGGGTTTCGCTTCATTCCTTCATTCCTTCTTTCCTTCTTTTATTTCTCTGCTTCTCTTTCACCTTGAGTAGAGTATGAGCTTCTGGGTTCGACTTGTTTTTTTCTTGCTTGTTCAGCTGCTTTTTTCTTAGCCAGTAACTCTTCCCTTGAAAGTTCCTTATTTCTTGCCATCTTTGATCAGTAAAAGGAATGTAATTCAGCTTGTCTCAAATACCGATTCAGAAATGTTCACCAACTCCTATGCCAACAACATTACCGTGTCAGAATCGTCATTACCATAGGTCAAAAAGACACGGTAAAACTTGGTAATTACATACATGGTAATGATGTTCGGTAAGTTTTTTCTATCTACATTTGAAACGAAACGGCGGTTTCGATAATTCTTGGGTTTAAAGTTAGCACATCCCTTAGTACTTTAATGTATATTAAGTATATTATAGTCTTAAAAACACTTACCAAGTTATGAATTCCATGGTGAAGATGCGGTTTCGTGACAAACTCAAAAATCACGGAGAAAAGTAAATTTATCTACTAAATTGGAGGAAACAAAAGACATGCGTTTCCACTAATGTGTCGATCGGGACTGCGGGAGTCGGGACAGGCATATTCATTATAACTATTGGTCTACTGACCAATGTACAGGTCCCGGCAGGGTTTGACACGGTAATTACATTTTTTTCGTAGGACACAGTTTATATTACTCTCAATGTACATGTATATAGACAAAAATATAATTAGTAATGATAAATACGTGTGTTAGGTATTGCAGTTTGATGATTTCATTGTAATTTAAGTATTAAAGGGACTTATAATATTGGACCTTGGTTTTTTTGTTACATTTCGGGGTTTGGGACACCCACGGTAATTATGTTTTGAAACTTTGAAATGAAAGTTTAATTCAAATATGTTTAAGATTCAGAATTATATTTATTGTAACAGTAAGATAAAGTCAGTTTTTGAATAATTATGCCAAGAAAAGAGTAAAAAAACTCTTAAATATATAAATTATTTGACCGGACGCCACTTTTGCATATTTCCCAGGAAATACCCCTAGGCAGATGATTATAATCTATACTTAGTGTCTGAGCAAGTAGCAAAATCATAGTGACTTTTCGATAATTAGTACCGCATCGCTCAATAGATGGCAGCACGGGTAAAATTAAAACTCGCTATGGTTTCGTTGCACGCGTTTGGTTGGGTCCGATGGAACATTTTATATTTGTGAGCAGACCACCTATCGGAATTAATTGTCACTTATTATTAATATACGGGTTGTGAAGTAATTTCGGTGTGGTGTTATTTACTATCCCTCTCCAAGTCGAACCTCGATTATACATGGTCCTTGTCGAGTCGGATACGGCCGCGAGTGTTTTTTGGTGATCATCGGTGGTGGTAGTGATTGCCACCCTACGCGTCGTTACTGGGCAGTGGATCGCTGTCCAGATCAGCCCCTTCAGCGGGTACCAGGTGAAAGGTGCCCAGGAGCTGGAGGTGGAGCCGGGTGGAACTGGAGCCAGAGAAGAGGAGCAGCCTGTTGGAGCCAAGGCAGCCTGGACTGGCTGTGACACCCTGGATGAGCAGCGCGAGGGAGGTGAAGCGGACCTTAGTAAGCGGCTAAGCTGAGGGCGTCACTTGTATGGAGCAAGTGTCGATCATCAGAGTGAGTGAGTGAATAATTGTGAAGAAAAACCGTGAGTACATTTAAATAGTAATCTAAAAAGTGCATTAAATTTCTGTTTACCTCGGACTTGTAAAATATTTCCGTTAAAAGTGGTTGGAACGGGGAACCTATGCCCAAATTCCTTAAAAAGTATATTCTCAAACACTTGTAAAATTTTAAAAATCGTGATCGTGACTTAGTTTGTTGGAGATAAAATTGAAGAAGTTCGAAGTGTTTTTAGAGACATTAAGTTAATAGTCTATTAATTTTAAAGTGTTGCTTATTTGTATTTCTTATTGTGTTTGTTGTAATTGATTGTAAACATGGATGCCTATAACGATATTCAGGATGACATTAAGTCCAAAATTGTAAAGGCAAAAACTAATTTTAAGAAATGTCCAAAAGATCGACTTACGGTCTCATACATAGAAACACGGTTGGAAAGTTTGGAACAACATTGGAATATTTTTTACACTACGCACTTGAAAATAATTAGCGAAATTAAACGATCTGATTTGTATAGTTCAAACTATCACAAAGATTGTGTGTATGATGAAGTAGAGGAAATGTATTTGCTACACAAAAGTGATCTTAAAGAAATGTTATGTCAAGGTAAAACGGTACAATATAGCGATACACATAGTAGTTCAGGAAATTGTAAGGAAGTTTCTAATTTTAAATTACCGGAAGTAAAAATTCCTGTGTTCTCTGGTAAATACCTCGAGTGGCAGACCTTTCGGGACTTGTTTGTAGGGTTAATTTATTCATAATAATAAAAGGCTGGATGATGCACAGAAAATGTATTATCTCAAAGGGTATTTGACGGGAGACGCAGAACACTTGTTGAGAAATGTGAATGTTACTTCGGATAATTATCAGGCAAGCTGGAAAAAGTTAGAATCGATGTATAATAACAAAAGATTTATGGCAAATGGTATTTTAAAACGTTTATTCGCTCAAAGGGTTTCAACAGTAGAATCGGCTACGGATATTAAAAGGTTAATCAGTACTACATCTGACTGTTTAGGGTCATTACAAAATTTAGGGATTGATGTGACGTCATGGGATATCTTGATAATTCATATACTTAGTACTAAATTAGATAAAGATACAAGAAAAGCTTGGGAATTGCATGCAGCTTCCGATACCACAGATGAATTGTCTACGTTTAAACAGTTTAGTGATTTTTTAACAAGTCGCTTCCGCGGTTTGGAAAATTTGGATAGCAAAATAGATAAAAACCCTAAAACCACACAGTCATTTCATGTATCAAATGATAAAAAAGGTGTTACTTGTGCGTATTGTTCAGCTGATCATCGAATTTCATCTTGTCCAAAGTTTTCCAAAGAATCTGTTGATAGTCGTCGAAATATTGTACAAGAAAAGAATTTATGCTTTATTTGTCTAAATAGTAACCACTCTGCTAGGTTCTGCAAAAACACTCACAGGTGCCAGGTGTGTAAACGCCGCCACCATTCTTTATTACATCCTACGGGGGGGTCGGCATCAGTAATTGGTGAGGGTAGTACGGCTGCTCGCGAGGGAACCTCATCGGTGGCTAATGAGAAAAAAGATGTTGCCGCGCAAGCGGAGGATAAACCACTAGTCTCATGTCTTTCGACAGGAAATAGCAAACAAGTGGTGTTATTAAGCACAGCCTTATTAAAGGCTGAGTCAAAACATGGGACTTACCGGGTGGTTAGAGCGTTACTCGATCAGGGATCACAGGGATCCTTTGTAACCGAATCCATGGTCCAGTATTTGGGTTTGAAGAAAATATCTTCAAAAAATACGGTGGTGGGTGTGGGTGGAAATCAAAGTACTACGTCGACTGCCAAAGTAGTTGTCACGATTGTCTCAAGAATAGATCCAACGTTTAAACTGCAGGTAAATGCTTACGTTCTGAAATCTATCACGGCTTCTCTCCCGTCTACCAAAGTATCCAGGGTAGAGTGGGTAGACGTAATCGATACCGAGTTGGCAGATCCGGAATATTTCAGGCCTAATAAAATTGATATTTTATTGGGTGCTGATATATACAGCCAGGTTATTCGGGACGGGGTAAAAAAGAACTCAAGCGGGACGCTCTTAGCGCAGGGCACCGCTTTAGGCTGGATATTGTCGGGGGCAGTCGAAGTGGACAATGGTTCTAATATCCACTCACATATTACCGTGATGCATTCCAGTGTCCAAGATGATGATCTGCTAAGAAAATTTTGGGAGTTAGAGGCGGAACCATCAGCAAAGACGATGCTCACGGAGGATGAAGTCAATGTGAACAATTGTTTACGACTTCTACATTGCGGAATGAAGACGGCAGATATATCGTAAAATTGCCGTTGCGGGATGCAAGGCTGGTTGGCAAGTTTGGCGAGTCAAAAGGTATAGCTGAAAAAAGATTTAAAAGCTTAGAATTAAAATTAGGAAGGAATGATCAATTAAAACAAGATTATAAAAAGGTTATACATGAATATTTAGAATTACAACATATGGAAAAGGTATAACAAGATAAAATAAACATTAAAGAAGCCATATACTTACCACACCACGCCGTCGTCCGCGCGGATAAGGATACAACAAAGGTGCGAGTCGTCTTCGATGCCTCCTGTAAAGGTTCAAATGGGATGTCACTTAACGACAATTTATTGATTGGACCTACCTTGCAGGCAGAACTTCGGCATATCATAATGCGTTGGAGATCCTACCAGATATGTTTAGTTGCCGATATCATTAAAATGTATCGACAAGTTTTGGTGGACCGCAATGACACGATATTCCAACGCATACTTTGGAGGGATAGTCCTGAAAATAAAATAGAAGAATACGAACTGAAGACGGTGACATTCGGTACGGCATCAGCACCATATTTGGCAGTTCGTGCTCTTCACCAAGTAGCGCATGACGAGTGTGAAGATCTTCCTGAAATAAAGAAAATAATTCTAAATGACTTTTACATGGACGATTTGATGACTGGAGCTGAAAACATTGAAAAAGGCATTAAAATCTTCACAGAAATGAATGATACTTTGAGTAAAGGCGGATTTAAGTTGCAAAAGTGGATGAGTAACAGTAAAGAGTTATTAAATATTGTAAGAGATAAGAAAGGATCTACAGATGAAGAGTTAAGAATAAAAATGGATGATATAACAAAAATATTGGGACTTACATGGAATTCAAGCGAAGACTTTTTCCAATACTCTCTGGAACTCCCGACGATTACTGGACCTGTAACAAAAAGAAAAATTATTTCCGAAATATCGCGTTTGTTTGACCCTCTGGGATGGTTGGCCCCTAGTATAATACTATCAAAAATATATATACAGAAATTGTGGTTGGCAGGGTTAGATTGGGATCAAGAAATTCCAAGCAATTTAGAACAAGAATGGAGTACTTACCATCACAGCTTGGCATCTCTCGTTCAGATTAAAATTCCTCGATGGTTACACACTGGTCCTAATATCACGAGATCAGAGTTACACGGGTTTTCAGACGCATCAAAGTCAGCGTATGCAGCAGTCGTTTACCTTAGGGTGGTGGATAACTTAGGAAATGTTCATACGTCGTTAATAACAGCCAAAACAAAAGTAGCACCTATAAAACAAGTGTCTATCCCAAGGCTGGAACTCTGTGGCGCAGTTCTAGTCACTAAACTAATAGCAGAAGTTGGTGAAGTTATGGGTATACCAAAGGCTGATTGGCATGCATGGACCGACAGTGAAGTGGTACTGGCATGGTTAAATTGTCATCCATGCCGCTGGAAAACCTTTGTAGCCAATCGGGTTTCTGATATTTTAACCACATTAGACACGTATCATTGGGCACATGTGTCCACTAAGCAAAATCCAGCAGATTGTGCTTCGCGGGGTGTTTCTCCTTCAGAACTTGTAGGTACCTCTATATGGTGGGAAGGGCCGAGCTTTCTAAAGGATCCGGATATCGAATACAAAAGGCCCAAACATCTTGTAACGCGATTAGAAGAAATTAAGGTACACACATCTACGTTGGATGTAACCGTTTGGAACCGATTCTCGACACTGACAAGGATGATCCGAGTCATAGCGTACTGTCGCCGGTTTTTAAGGCAAGGAATCAGGCAGAAACATTTGAGTAAACAGGAACTGGAAGAGGCAACAGAGATATGTATAAGGAAATGTCAAGAAGAAGGGTTCGCCAATGAACTAAAAGAATTGAATAATCAGAAATATCAGGGAAAAGGGAGTCTAAAAGCATTAAATATATTTTTGGATTCTAAGGGAATCATAAGAGTGGGAGGGCGCCTTGAGATGGCCCAATTAAATTATGACAGAGTTCACCCCATTTTGATTCCGAAAGAATCGTTTCTCACAAGCCTCCTAATTGCCGATGCACATCAGAAAACCATGCATGGTGGTCCGCAAGTCGTGATTACCTATTTGCGGGCGAAGTATTGGATTATAGGAGTTAAGCTATCAGTTAAAAAGCATGTAAGGGAATGTGTTAAATGCCTGAGACATTCATCTAAGGCTAGAACACAATTAATGGGACAACTACCTGCGGTACGGGTTACACCCAACAAGCCATTTCTGTGTAGTGGAGTGGATTACGCGGGCCCCATTAATATTAGGGTTTCAAAAGGTCGAGGTAACAAGTCATACAAAGGCTACATAGCATTGTTCATATGCATGGCTACCAGAGCAGTGCATTTAGAAGCGGTCAGTGAACTGAGTACAAAGGGTTTTCTGGCTGCGTTCAAGAGATTTGTGGCAAGGCGGGGTCGATGTGCAGAGTTGCACAGCGACAATGGCACAAATTTCGTGGGAGCAGCCCGAGAGTTACGCAATTTATTCACGGAAGAAAAGTCCAATTTAAAGTTAGAATTAGCAGACGAGCTTGCCACCAATGGTACTGAGTGGCACTTTATCCCTCCTCACTCGCCAAACTTTGGGGGCCTTTGGGAAGCAGGGATAAAGTCCACAAAATATCACCTTAAGAGGGGGGTGGGAGACTCCACGCTAACGTTCGAAGAAATTACGACGGTGTTGGCTCAAATAGAAGCATGTCTTAATTCGAGACCCCTATCCTATATCGAGGATCAGGATAAGTTAAAGATTTTAACTCCAGGTCATTTTCTGGTGGGGGAACCACTCGTTGTACCTCCAGACTCAAATTATGAAGGAGGTAATACAAGTAGTTTGCGACGATGGCAACTCCACCAGAGAATGATGCAGGATTTCTGGCGTCGATGGTCGCACGACTACCTTCACCAATTCTTGCAGAGGCATAAGTGGGCTTACAAAACCTCGGAACCATCCATTGGTGAAGTGGTCTTAGTTAAGGAAGATAATTTACCCCCTGGCAAGTGGTTACTGGGTAGGATAACAGCAAAACATCCGGGATCAGATGGTGTTACCCGGGTTGTTACGTTACGCACACAGTCGTCTACTATAAAAAGACCGACGTCAAAATTATGCGTGCTCCCTATAACCGATTGAACTTGTAAATTTAGTCTTAAACAATATCTGTATAATTATCTTTAATTATCTATCTTAGGTTATATTTTTTTGTTAATTGGTAGTGTACTTAGATGTAATGACTTCTTTGTTAAATTGGTAAAGCTCCTCACCAATGACATTGGCACACCCTATGTTCAATGTTGTTTTTTTGTAATAGTTTGCAACCAATCCAAATTATTTTGTCACGGTGGGCAGTGTTGAAGGACATTGAGCAGTATGTCCTAGCAAAATCATAGTGACTTTTCGATAATTAGTACCGCATCGCTCGATAGATGGCAGCACGGGTAAAATTAAAACTCGCTATGGTTTCGTTGCACGCGTTTGGTTGGGTCCGATGGAACATTTTATATTTGTGAGCAGACCACTTAACGGAATTAATTGTCACTTATTATTAATATACGGGTTGTGAAGTAATTTCGGTGTGGTGTTATTTACTATCCCTCTCCAAGTCGATCCTCGATTATACACTTAGACACTAATAAAATAAAGAGGTCAAGTTTGTGATTTTGTAAGGTTGTAAAGGGTTGGATCTACTAAACCGATTTTGACAGCCACATTATTATTTTGTGAGTGTTATAAGCTAAATTTTATTTTCAAAACGAAAAGGGGGTGGAAGGGATGTTAAAGTGCGAAATGCACGCGGACGAAGTAATAATAATAATATCTTTATTTCAGAAACGTAGGATAAATGTTACTATAGGTACAAACTTACTCTAATACAAGCAATGGAACACATACGAAGTGCTAGTGACGATAATATTTTAGCAGGATTGCGTCGCATAGGCATCCACTACAAGTTATTTAGCTGCATTCAAAAAGATTTAAATAAATTATAGAGTGAGCATGCGAAGAAATGTCATATAAAATCTGTGTGAGGTACACACACAACAGCAATACCTAATACAAATACAAATATTAATACAAATACAAATACGAATATTGGAGCGGCAGTGGAACGTACTTAACTAGACTAATCGACTTCTGACCACTAGGACACAACAGTATCAACAACAAGATGAAAATTTTGATCGTGATGTACTGTCTATAGTGAGTCTATTGAATATCTAGCGCCGCTGACGCGTGCACTCCGCACGCTAAACCTTGTAGCGAGGACGGACTTATTCTGTTGTTCTCTGGGTGAATTCACAAGGAATGCTTTATTTGTAATTAGTTATAGGTATTCGTTTTAAGTAATATAAGTATAATTTATTAATTAATTAAGGCCCATTTACCGCATTGGTTAGCTGTAATGGTAGGTACCTACCTAACTGTATGTTGATAAATAAATAAATAAAATCTTTGGCTGCATTTCGTAACACTGGATGCCGACCCCAAAATAGTTGGAAAAAGGGTAGAAAAATGTACCTACTACCGTGTGACAAAAGCCTTTTGTAATACTTACGCCAATATAAATGAGAGTCCTTGGATCAAAGCACAGGGCATCAGGACATTCCAAATTTTGCTTTTCTATGTGTAATTCTTCCAAATACTTCAAACCTTCCAAGTTTTCTACGACGCTGATCCTATTGTTTCCTAAATAAAGCTTCTTCAAACAGTGCACCATGTCCAGACCTTCCATTTTGGTAATTTTGTTCCATTGTAAGTGTAGATGGGTAACATTGTAAAAATGTTCTAGGTTTTCTATTTTCGATAGCTGGTTATTGTGGTAGTATGCATATATTACGTGGTTTGGATGTTTAGAAACAGGCTGTAAAGAGTATAAAAGATGTTTATAGTAGGTACCTATTACTATCTCTAAGGTTGTCTTTGTAGTAATACAATATTAAAAAATTAAATAACATGATGTTATTGGACCTAGGTACGTTGGACGACGTCTACAGCAAGTTGCTCATTGTAGGTTTTTATTTGGTGATTTGATTAATCGGATGAATGATGTCTCTTTATGATCGTTACTTACTATTTTATAAATTCCCTTCTCATGCATAAATAAATGCGTTTGTTTTTTCAAGACATCTGAGGTTTTTTGCCGTAATAATGTTTTTGCTTGCTGACGCATTTTTTCTTCGCTGTCTTTTAACTCTGTTAGTTTTGGCGATTTATTCATGGTTAAACCTATTTACAAATAAATGTTTACAAAGTAAAAACCTCGCAACTGCAGAATGATCGATCAAACATTTTAAAAATGGCGCCTGGTAGTCTTGGTCATTTGGAAAAGTTGCGTTCAGATATTTATTGTAGGCAATGATTTGATGTAAAAAAAAATCGAGATGAAATGCTATGTATAAATAGGTAGGTACTATATTAATGTCCTAATGAGAGACAATGTTTAATTAAGTACCTTTGTTTGCTTAATGACATTTAACAGACTTACAACGGCAACATGTGATAGCACAGGCAGGACCGAGCCATGAAGATATAGATCTATAGACCGAGCGAGCGCTTGACTTTATGACAATTTGACATTGACATAACCGTAACAGTCATTCAGTCATTTTTGACGTTTCTTGATTGATAGGCTCTAGTTAGTAAACAATTAAACATTTCTCAGAAGCCAAATAAATATTATAAGAGTTGTTGTCAACAGCCAGGTAAATATGATAATGGAACATAGAATTGATTGATAGATTAAAGAACTTGCAAATTATTGCAACATTTACGAAAGCTAACCTCAAAACTTTAGTTGCAGTTTAGCGGTAAAAAATGGGTGAACGATACAACATCCATAGTCAACTTGAGCATCTGCAGAGCAAATATATCGGTACAGGACACGCAGACACGACGAAATATGAGTGGTTAACTAATCAGCACCGAGATTCTTGCTGCAGTTACATGGGTCATCCTGATCTACTTAGTTACTTTGCCATCGTTGAAAATGAGTCAAAAGCTAGAGTGAAATTCAACCTAATGGAAAGAATGCTTCAACCTTGCGGTCCTCCTCCAGAGAAGCCGGAAGATTGAGTCACTATATTATGGACACCAATTTGCATTACTTTTAATTCATTAACCTTTCAATCGTGTCAATTAGAGACACAATAGAAAGACTATGACAGCGGGGACACCGGTGTCCTCTTGGGGTTTAATGAATGTGTCTATAATTGACACGATTGAAAGGTTAAGTTCTCTTTGTAATAAGCATTATTGTATGATGTTGCAAACTATTCCTTATTAAAGTAATTCAAAGTCCAAAGGCATGGTTATTTACTGGAACTACTTCCTGTAGTCCATCACCCAATCATAAATATAAAATTACATCATGCCTGTAATCCCCGAAGGGTTAGGCAGCAGAGGTGTACCTGTAGTATACCCACATTTTGCCAGTTATGTTAAAGTTCTATACAATAGGGGGCGAGCGCGAGCCTATTACCTTCGATCAGGCACAGATCCAGACTCCAGGCTGCTACTGAGAAATTCATAGAAAAACTCAATAACACTGCCCAACGCGGGGATTGAACCCGGGGCCTCAGCTCAGGCTCAGCAGTAACTGTAGTGCTAGCGACCACTAAACCAATAAGCCAGTCTCCCAATTATCCCTTAATTTTTCACATTACTTAATTTTATGGCAACTGGATTACCTAATGCTAGTCTTTATAAAAGAATGTTAACATTTTCTCGCTGGAAATTCCTCTCCTTTTTTCTAACATAAGGTTCTAAAATAACACAACATCAACACATACAACACATCATCACATCACACACATCATCACATTACACACACATCATCACATTTATACACACACATCATCACATCACACACAATCATCATCATCATCATCACATCACACAAGACATCATCATCTGTCATTAAATTAAATAGGGATGAGCTATTTCATTCAGAAGATTAGCTCATGCTATACTTACACTGCTCAATAACTTTGACCATAACACCAGTTCCTGCTTATTCTGTGATGACGAAATCGGGGAATCTAATTGTTTTATATTGAAAAGGTTATTACATTAGTAAGAGTAATTTTCTAATATAAATGTTCCTACTGAAAAGTTCCTTTGAGCGCTTGTGTCACATAAATACAACACCGTGGCGGGCCCGACTTACGAACAGTAAGTCGTGGGTTCGAATCCAGGCAGGCGCATTACTTTGTGTAATTTATTCCATCACCACTGCTCTCAAAAACGGTGAAGGAAAACATCGTGAGGAAACCCGCATGTCCTAGAACCAAACATTCGAAGCTATGTGACATCTACCAATTCGCACTGGGCCCGCGTGGTAGATTATAGCCTATACGCAAAATACGCGCTTTGACGTGGAATTGTGGATACCAGCCCGGTGTCTTGTCTAATCTTTTTTTTTTTTAATACGAAACCTATTTCCGCGTGCCCCTATCGAGCGTACGACCAATACATCACCTATTTCCGCGTGCCCCTACCGCGCGTGCGACAGAGAACATTCATGACTTTTTCGTAAAATTAACTGCGTGGTACAACTAACGCGATTATTAAATGGAGATATTATTTATGCAACAATAACTTAAAATCGATGCAATGTAATTTACTGATTTCTAGTAATTCGACTGGTCGACTGGCCTGTTGGTCTAGTAGTTAGTGACCCTGACTGCTATGCCGGAGGTCGTGGGTTCGATTCCCATCCAGGACAAATGTTTGTGTGATGAGCACAGTCATTTGTTCTGTGTCTGGGTGTAATTTATTTATCTATAATATGTATGTATTTAGAAATATATAAGTATGTTTATCAGCTGTTTAGTACCCATAACACAAGCTCTCAAAGCTTAACTTGGGACTAAATGGCGTAGTGTGAAAAGTTGTGGAATATTTATTTATTTAATTGTACCTGCACTCTAGGGGCATGGCAACTGATTTTTAGCCAAACGCTTAAAAGTTTAATTATGGTGTATGAATAAAACACAGACATTAAATCTCATGCAAAATTTAATAATTTCTTCCACTCCTCCATCTTGGCGTCTAAAAGCTGTTCCCTTTCGGTTGCTTCGTCGTCCAACCTCTTCCGTTGTTGAAAACACTTTATAACATTTGCAACAAGCACTTTTTGCATCATCGGAACGAGCCTTGCACACTCTTTTTCTAAAATATCCATTGCTTTGGCAATGCAATCAACATCCATGGACCCTACTTGTGTGAAGTCCGATATTTGTTTTAATTCGGATAGCATTGATAGGGTTATTACTCCATGATTTGTGGGAGTCTTTGGGCTAATTATAGCTAAATTTTCTTCAGCTTCTGTTGGGTCTACAAACATCCTGTCCCCAACTATTGCAATGGAACAGGATGTTATTACGTCATACATCGGGACGGCAGCATCTGCTAGGGCAAGGCCGGCAGCGTTGATTGCAGCTGACAAACAGGCTCCATCATTTTCCAGAATGTATATGAAAACATCAACCTGTAAATAAGTAGAATACATTTAAAAAAAAAAAAAAAAATATTTAAAAACCTGCGTAAATAAAGTTATATTAATTAGACAGTTCTATTATGGTTCTTCAGAAAGATCAGGTGCGTAGTACTCGCAACCGGCGTGTGTGTATGACAATATGTATGAATGTAAACGAAGCAAAAGAAGTATGTAAGAATCATAGCATAAGGCGCTCTGTAGTTTCTGCCTACCCCCATTGGAAAATTTTATTTATGTATGTATGTATGTAATTAGACAGTGTAAAATGGTATTTGAAAATCTAATCTATCTATGTATACTATAATAATATATAAAGAGGTAATATTTGATTTTTTTTATTTGTATGTGGGGAAAACTACTTGAAACCAATTTTACAAATTCTTGTAGTAGTGGAAAGTTACTATAACACCAAGTGTTATAGTTGACTTTCACGCACATGAAGTTGCAGACATGGAGCACATGGAGTTGCTAGTAAGTAATAAAAATGGGAACAGGGTGTCTGTCATAAAATAATCCTTCAAGTTAGAGGTCATTTGGGACCACGTGAAAACATGAGAAACTTGTTAATTACTATTTTAATACAGCATTTTTTTTTTTTTTTTTTTAAATCAAATCAATTTATTGGCACACACAAGTTTGAAAATACATAGAAGAAAACACTAAGAAATAGCATTAATAGAACAGCAGAATAGTAGAAGTAGCCGTGGGCCCCAAACTAGGCACAGCCTGTATCTTGGTGACCCAGAATATAGAATTAAAGACAGTTTGAGTAGACGACAGAATAGTGTGACACAGCACAGCAAGAGAAGGTAACAAATAGTTATAGTAGTTAAAAATTAAATAAAATAAAATTAAATTAAAAATTAAATTAAATTAAATAACAATAGATCAAAATAATACTCAAAACATAATAAATTTGGTTCTAAGTGTTGTTTAGCTTAGTTCAAAAATCAGACAGACAGCCTGTTGTGCTGTATAATTTATTATACATCATGTTTTTTTTACTGGAGCTGCATGGGGAACTCCCTAACCAAAGAGGTGTAATAAAAACTTTTACTTGGAGAATTGCCTAATTGGTAGAAAGTGAATTTCATAACAATTAGATAGAGATTATACTTTTGATTTATTTTGTAGCACTGGCATAGTTTCATAATATCTGTTTATTTTTAAAAATCCCCCCCTTAAAGTTACTGGCAATTAAATGAATGTTCCTAATTTGAAATAATGCCTTTACCTGGTAGTTAGGGAACATGTGTCTGCACACAGTAGGCTCCAGGGATTTTCTTAGAGCAACAGACAATGCTTTCTCTTCAGCATCCGGCACGTGAGGCCGCCGTCTCCGCGGACACGAAAATGGCGCGAATTTCACCTCACAAAATATTTGGCCAAGTTGACTGAAAATAAAGTTTAAATTGTGAGTGTAGGTATAAAAACACTTGTTACGGACAGATCCAGACTATACAAAAGATGATAGATAGAGGAGTTATAAAACTAAAAAATAAAATACCAGAATAGTTAAGTTTTAATTTCATTAATGTTTCCTAAGTTTTTCACAAAGTCTTCTTAACTTTAAGCTTAGTTTTAGGCTATAGTTAATCATGATAATATGATATTGATTACCTGAACTCATTTTGGTGGGGGATTTCCCTGGGATCGAACACAGAGCAAACAACCTTTGTTTTCCGCAGTTCAACGTACGAGGATCCCTTTGCCTGGGACACCATGTCGGTCCTAGCAACTGAAATACAAAATTAACGTTAACACCACACTTCCCATACACAAAAGGTGATTTAAATGAAACCAGTACATACAAAACATACACATGCTACGCGCTTCGTCCAAAGCGCGCCCATCTTTACGAACTCCTTTTTCGTTCAACAACTCTTCGTAAAGTTCATCGTAGGTCTTCAAATAGCCTTTAGTGAAGCGCTTATATGGTATACTGTCTTCGGGTCCGTTGAATCTTCGGTAATCAAGAGGCATTTTGATTTTGATCGTATTTTGATTTTTGTTATGAATACATTGACCCCGCTTCACATAACCTCAAACTTCAACTGACGTCGAACTTTGACGTCTATTTGACAGTGTTGAGTGTTGTATCACTGATTTAATATTTATGTTTTGCTGCGTTATGTTATTTTCTTAGTTGTAGCGAAACGCAGAAAGTTTCGTTCTGGAACAAGAGAAAAAAATCTGTTAGGAATATCAAAATAATATCGAAAGCTGAAAGCAGCACTTTGAACATAAATGTCTCTATGTTGCCGAACTGGCCAGAAGTTTAATTATCAAAAATGTATTGCGCCACCATACTTGATAACTTTAAGTTTAAGTTCAAAGCTCCAACCAGACGGCTCTTGGCACGAATGTGAAAATGCGGTAACTTACTCAATGAGCCGGTTCTCAAGACTGTGCGATTTTTTAAACTGTGTACAAAAACACAAAAAACGACAAGTTTGTAAGTTGACAGGCCCACTTATTTAATTCTTAGCAGCGATTTTGCTTTGCTAGCTTGTTTTAAAAGAAGGCTTTCTTTTTGATAGGTACTCAATTATCTGAGGTAAGGGAAAAAATAATTAAAAAGCTTTGAAAGGTTGAGAGTTAAATAAACAATTTGTTTTTAGGTTTTAGAAATTAAGGAACTGTGTTTCGAATGCAATAGTTGATAATTCTAGTTGAAGTTCTAGGTTTATTTTCAATAATTATTTTTCTGAACGATATTTTTTTGTGTGAATTTGTACGTACGACAACATGACAACATTACACCTAGGCTGCATTCCGAGTTACGCTGTAATCGATTTGAGCGCGCTAAAACCTGTACCGAATTGGCGTTAGCGCAATAACGATGTCCCGTGAATCGTCATAGATGACGTCATGACATGCGCCATCTTGCGATAACGCCGACCATGCCCTAAATTAATATCACCGTGAGCGCTGTCAACATTCAAAAATGACAGATGCACTGTTTTGGTTTTGTTAAGATTGAGTCGCATCAATATTCATAAATCCAGTTAGTCTTTCTTGTGCAATCACTGGTATGGTATTTAATATTATAAAACGCTAGGGGCCTAGGGGTAATAGATAGTCTTTGGGGTTATGATGTGATATGTTTTGTTTTGACGCGAGCACTGTAAGCGCGTTCACGAGCGTTCCGAATTGTTGACAGCCCTCAGCTGTCATAATCGTGATATCTAAATCGGAACGCGAAATATTGATGTGAGCGCTGTGAGCGATTATTTCCTAATTCGGAAAGCGGCCCTAGTGTCAGTCGGACATCAGTCGGTTAAATAAACGTCAATGTCGAATAAAACGTCAGTTCGATCAAGTTGAAGTCAATTTTAGCTACCCAGCCAAAATGTTGAATATATTATAGAAAACGTGTATCGATATATTATAATTTGGCACCGCTATGAAATAAGGATAACGCTTCGCTATTTTTATTGTAACTTACGTGTTGTCTTCGCCTAAAGTAAGGATAAAACGTAAGTACTTTTGTCTGACATTCACGTCGTCGGTCGAACGCGGTGACGTTTTAAAGCGTGATAGAAATTCTATTAAAATGTGTGGAAGAATTCAAATCGATTAGTAGGTTATTTAGGTACCCGATACTGCCCGATAGCAAATTGTCATGCCTGTTCGTGTAGTCGTTAAGCGTGGAAGCAATAAACATTAAAAGTTAACTGGTCATAATATAATAACTTACTCTTGCTTAGTGATTCATGTGAGTGCTGGCCTTTAGTGAGTATTTATATTAATATTAATATTTGTTATCACTTTTTGGTGAGGCTCAAATCACGCTAGTTGTTAGTGTTTCGTGCTAGTATTGTTTATTTACAAATCATTAAAGAATTCATCTTCGTTCTCTCTTCCTACATAATATTTTAACAATCGTAGCTGCTTTTTCTAGTTGGCTATGCACTTATTATCAGTCTTCAAGTCTTCCAAGAAGATTTTAGTCATATGCACTCTGCAAAAAAAACACCAGTTGTCTATAGTTAACATCAAAACAGTAATGACTAATTTATATTAACACCTGTGCAAGCCATCCAGTGCCCCACTCAACCAAACTAATGGGATCTTATCAGTTAACATTGTAAATTAATTATTCTACTGTTGGCAAATAAAAACTATTTTTACTTTTTTATTGCGTCTATGGTAACATAATATTTTGTTACTGAAACGATGAAAACAGTCACTTTCGAAGTGTTGACCTTGTGGGGCAACAAGTGTCTAATTAATATAAAGATAAGGTGTGTTCACGACACTAGAGGTATTATGTTTCCATTCCACTAATTAGTGGCAGCTATAACTATAGTTGACGTCAAACACAGAATTAGGCTTAATTCACACCACCACAGAATGGAATGGAAGCATAATATATATTATAACTTACATAGAAAATAAAAGTGAAAATTAAGTTTTAAAAAAATAATGCTACTTTCTTAGTTTCTTTGAGTGTTGTCAAAATAACTCGTCTCACAAGAAAACAAAATGTTGTGTGATGTGTAAAGGTGTTTGTTTAGAAATATTTGCAGAAATCAATCTCATTTAATCATTTTTATCAAGTATGAAAACTCATTGGAAGACTAAAAAATAAAATTCTTAGTAGCCAGCAGTAGCTCAGTATGCTAATTGCACTCATGTAGGAAAACCAAAGTTTGAGATTCCAATAAAATTAATATAAAAGATGATTCATTGCTTTATAATGCCCTTGAAAATTCTTATAAGTATTAAACAAAACATGTTACATTCTTGCTTGAAACTGTAAGAAAACCTGTTTTCAATATTATTTGCGTTTCTTCCTGGTAATAGCTTCTTAAAATGTTGTAAATTGGCTAGAAACTTGTTTTTAATTTAATTTTACAACACTTATCGTATTCAAAGGATGCAAAGGGTGTACAGATGACAGCACATCAAGTTACCCCAATGTGTCAAATTTTCCTAATTGAATATGAACCTTGTTCTGTTTAACATAAAGTTGAAAAACGAACAAAGAAATTTGACACATTGGGGTAACTCGATGTGCTGACGTCTATACAATGTTATTCTCATATCAATTAAAAACAAAATTGTAAAAAGAAAACTGTCACATGAAGCAATAGACATGCAAATACCTAATTCAAAATTAGAATGTCTTACTGATAACTTTAAATAAAGTAAATTAAATAGTCTATGAAAAGCTACAGTTTAACCTTTCAATCATGTTTAGAAACACAATTGAAAGAAAACGACAGCGCGTCCGCTTGGGTTTTAATGAATTAATGCTTGGTTTGTGTAGTGCAGTGGTGATAGTACTGTATATGTGGATACACAACTAAAATATACTTGTATTGGATATGTTAATTAATTGTTGAACGGCATTACTAGTATTTTATTGGTATTTGGTTTGACCAATCACTACAGTTTGAATAGTGACAACATATTTGCTGACTTAATAGTAAGAACTGCAGAATCCTTGGAGATATAATCTGTAACACATATCCTACAAAATCCTAAGATATAAAATTATTATGTTTATAATAATTTTATATCTTAGATTCTCCAAAGGTTTCAAAACCTAGCTTTAAGAACTATCTCCAAAGCACACTGGTTTGTAAGAAACAAATACATGAATACCTAGAAATACCCACCGTCAAAGAAGCAGTCTCTAAATATGCCATAAAGTACAAGGAAAGGCTAAGAACACACACAAATATACTAGCCCAGAACCTCTTAAACAACGGAGAGAGCGTAAATCGCCTAAAGAGATGGCAGGTGCTAAACCTGGACATGAGAAGCTGATTTAGCTAGTCACAGTGTGGTGTCACTCAATAGAAGGGCGCCACAAAACAATAAACCAACGAATTGATCTGATTATGGCTACATAGCCGATTGCAGATATGAGAAAGAAAAAAAAAAAATGTTTATAATCATTATCATTAACTACACTAGTTTGTAATTAAACCATAAAATTTTCGTAATTGGCTATGCTGTGCTGTGGTTTCACTCGCTTTTTAAATGTGTTTTCTGGAGTTAAATAATTTGTACTCAGGAATTTAGTAATAAATTACCTAAAGGCATTTTTTTTATCCACAGGTTCACATTAAAACAAACAAAAAGCCTATTATCTTTGATTTTATTTAAGCATAGATAATCTGGTTAAATTATAGCTTAGCATAAACTGAATAATCCATTAAATGCACAGTACTAAAATTCTAATGCATGATGTTTATAATGGTTTGTCATGTAGTTTAATAATACTATCAACTTCACAATGCAAATTGCTCAGTTCATATTAATGATTACTGATTAGAGTAGGTACCTAGAATACAATAAAAACCGAAAATTACCTACTGCAAAGGCATTCAATGCTTACTATACCTAGACGGGACATCACAAACAAAATTTTCATCCGTTACTTGTGTCTATGAGTTTAATTTAGTATCCCCGCTGCCGTTCCAATATTGGTATATTATTCTAGATGGCGTTACTGTAAACTAGTTTTTTATTATCCTTTTTTAGCTTGCATTTTGACACTGCACCCAACGATATTATAAGTGAAAAGGTGTAGATAGGTTACTTAAAAAACTCTGCCCACGAGACGGTTTTGCGCCGGAGCACCCGGCGTCAAACCGGGTCTACGGGCGGTCGTCAGTCGTGAATGAAACTCTAAGCTAACCACATGACGCCGGCGCTAGAGCCGGCTCGCCGTGCAACCGGGCACGGTGCTCGCCGCGTATACGCCCGGCGGCGGCGCACAGTGGAGTATGGCAGTGTGTGAGCGCATGCACACGAGACCGGACCTACGAGCGGCGCGTGCACAGGGCTACCAACGCAATCTTGGAACCGGGTCGTGTACAAACCGTCTAGTGTGCACGGTCGGACGGTTTCTACTCGGCGCCGGCAAAAAACCGCGCCGTGTTAAAACTTTCTCGTGGGCATGAGGCCTAACGCACGCAATACGCGTCCTTTGGGGCGCGACGCCACACTGAGGTGAAGTGTGGCTAGTTAGCCACATTTTAACGTGTCAATTGCTGAGCGCGTATAACCTACTACACTTTTCTACACCTTTTACTTATAATATCATTGACTGCACCTCTTAAGTTCTTTCTACTTATAAGGCTTTTAGGAACAAAACTGGTTCCAAAAAGCCTCTTATGCATTGAAGCAGAAATTTCCTACCCTTTTGCTGAGCCCTACAGGGTCCATCACATTTATAAAGTTACCACCTAAGAATATGTTATGAGGATAGAATACGTGATAATAAGGTACAAGTTAATAAGCATTGATTATTGACTATTAAAATTCAGTTTTGAAATAGTATGACAAAAACTTCATGCTGGGTTAAATAGGTAGCGTTAGTCGAAACATTAGACAAAATATGTCAAAAAAAGAGACTTTTCAAGGCTATCAACTTAATGTTCTTGAGAATTACTAAGGGCTTATTGAACTGGTTTATTTTTAAATCAAGCAAATTATTATGCGCCGTTACAGATACGATTTTGGTTGCCCACTAGTATAGCTAATTACTTAAAGGAGGCATTACACAGTTCTGTTCTAAAACAACGACCATACACACATATCATACATCACGCCGGTAATCCCGAAGGGTTAGGCAGAGGAGTACCTCTAGTACCTTCACCATGTATAGTGTACACCAACATTTGGCCAGGGCCTCAATTCTGCTATTACAATAGTGTCAGAATGGTCTATCATTGATTTCATAATTGTTGATTTTGACATGTTTGGTAATCTACTAATACAATGGCGTCATTATGACTTTCCAATGATCGACCACTGACACTCCATTGAAAGAAATGCCAAAAATGGTAATCTCGTACATAATGACAACCTTAGACTATATACCTCTAGACGTAGCCCAATTTACAGTGTCAAGTGTGGAAGTGAGACGCAATAATACAAAACTCGTAGGAAAATTGAGACAAAGCATCGTATCTTCTGTCCCTTACGGCGTGCCGGATTTTTGCATGGCTAACTTTTGAAAGTTAGCCAAACAAAGAGCTGTCACTGTCACGTATATTATTATGCTCGATTTAATTTAAGTTTTCGGATGGTTTTTGCAATTTTTGTAATAGTTTAAGTCATTTAATGAGAAATAGACTCCATTAGATAAGTGTTTAGTGTATGGTGAATGCGCTACGATGGGAGGATTCAGTATAATAGGCTGTAAAAGCCGCTCAGAAAAGGCCAATAACAAAATCTCTTTTCATTCGTAAGTATTCAATACTGTTTGTGTTATTGTATGATTATTGAATTTATACATTTGTGCGCTTTTATTGTCATGGCTTTCAGGCCAAAATATGGAAGATTTCTTAAAATAAACTTGATTTCTTATATCACATAACCTAGTAATACTTACTTACAGTGTTGCTACACGTTTCAAATCTTTTCCCTTAACTGTCAGGCCTAATGTTCAAAAGGTAGGCATAATAATCAAATAAATCTATGGTGGCTAAACACACAAATTTGTGGGCGAACCCTTATTTTTAAGTTTAAGGCGAGGTGTCCCCAGCCGTGTAGGCATTTAACGCTTACCTCAGGCCCCGCAACCAATAGCGCTACGTAATAAACTACGATGCATCGGAGAAACGCCGCGCGCTGTCGTCGTACCGCTCATTCATGACTTCACGAACTCGAGTAGGTACACAGTTGCGTCACAGAATAGAGTAATGCCGTAGAGCAACTTCAATTTATTAATTTAGATATGATAGAATTCTTGAACTACGATATCAATATTGTAATTCAAAAATACTTAGATGCATTGAATGGTTATTTAATTTTAGTATCCCACCTAATATGAATATAAGTATGCGTGGAAAATATGGGTTTAGGGAAAATGGGTTAAATAAATAAATAATTGATTTGTTAATCACAGTTTAATTAAGATTAGCTAAAATATTGCCAGATAAAAGTAAAAAAAGTTTTTCTAACATGGGTGTCATTTTCGTGGTTTTCGGGGTCGCTGATTACGAAAATTAGGTCAAAATAAAAATCCAAGATGGCGACGAAGAAAATTTTTGGTTTTTCCGTCATGGGTGTCGTTTTCGTGGTTTTCGGGGTAGCTGATTACGAAAATTAGGTCAAAATGAAAATCCAAGATGGCGACGAAAAAAATTCTTGGTTTTTCCGTCATGGGTGTCGTTTTCATAGTTTTCGGGGTCGCTGATTACGAAAATAAGGTCAAAATGAAAATCCAAGATGGCGCCGAGGATAATTTTTGGTTTTTCTAACATGGGTGTCGTTTTCGTGGTTTTCGGGGTCGCTGATTACGAAAATCAGGTCAAAATGAAAATCCAAGATTGCGCCGTGGAAAGTTTTTGATTTTTCCGTCATGGGTGTCGTTTTTATGGTATTCGGGGTAGCTGATTATGAAAATAAGGTCAAAATTAAAATCAAAATTGCGCCGAGGAAAATTTTTGGTTTTTCCAACATGGGTGTCGGTTTCGTAATTTTCGGGGTAGCTTATTAGGAAAATGAGGTCAATGAAAATCTAAGATGGCGACAAAGAAACTTTTTGGTTTTTCCGTCATGGGTGTCGTTTTCGTGGTTTTTGGTATCGCTAATTATGAAAATGAGCCCAAAATGAAAATCCAAATGGCACCGTGGAAAACTTTTGGGTTTTTCCGTCATGGGTGTCGTGTCGTTGTCATGGTTTTTGAGTTCATTGATTTTTGAAAAATTTTCTTCGTCGCCATCTTGGATTTTTATTTTGACCTAATTTTCGTAATCAGCGACCCCAAAAGCTATGAAAACGACACCCATGACGGATAAACCATAAATTTTTCTCGGCGCTATCTTGGATTTTCATTTTGACCTTATTTTCGTAATCAGCGACCCCGGAAACCACGAAAATGACACCCATGTTAGAAAAACCAAAAATTTTCTTCGTCGCCATCTTGGATTTCTATTTTGACCTAATTTTCGTAATCAGCGACCCCGTAAACCATGAAAACGACACCCATGACGGAAAAACCAAAAATTTTCCTCGGCGCCATCTTGGATTTTCATTTTGACGTTATTTTCATAATCAGCGACCCCGAAAACCATAAAAACGACACCCATGACGGAAAAACCAAAAATTGTCTTCGTCGCCATCTTGGATTTTTATTTTGACCTAATTTTCGTAGTCAGCGACCCCAAAAACCATGAAAACGATACCCATGACGGAAAAATTAAAAATTTTCCTAGGCGCCATCTTGGATTTTCATTTTGACATAATTTTCATAATCAGCTACCCCGAAAACCACAAAAACGACACCCATGACGGAAAAACCAAAAATTTTCTTCGTCGCCATCTTTATGTGTTATGGGTACTAAACAGCTGATAAACATACTTATCTATTTCTAAATACAAACACACCCAAACACCTAGACACAAAACAAATGATTTTGCTCATCACACTAACATTTGTCCTGGGCGGGAATCGAACCCACGACTTCCGGCATAGCAGTCAGGGTCACTAACTACTAGACCAGCAGGCCCGTCACTAGACCAACAGGCCCGTCATCGTATGATCTCAATCATACCCTAGAGTTATTGGATATAAAAAAAACACGTTGTATAACTCAGGCATTAAAATTATATAACTCAGGCATAACGTAGTTTTGTATTAGCGAAAAATAAAAACATACTTGTAGGAAATGAGCAATGTAATACTGTACTTTGCTACACTGTGGTACGAGTGTGCTGTGGTACGTGACCTTCACAAACATAGACACAAAATATAATAATATTATTTGTTGTGTTGTGGTAGCTGTGGGTAGTTTTACCTAATACTCACGTGACGTGCTGCTGGTGGTTTGATGTTCATACTGGAGACAGTTCCTATGAGTAGACGGTGTGACCACCATCCCATCTTATTCACTATTTACTACAATAATGTTCATCATCATCATCATCAGTCTATAATGTTCCCGCTGCCGAGACACAGCCCTCCTCTCTATGAGAGGGAGTGGGCTATAATCCACCACGCTAGCCCACTGCGGGTTGATAGATGTCACACACCACTGGGCCACCACTGCTCAAGAGTATGTTGATGCGAGTATTTTTTTTTGTTTCAATGCGCAAATTCATGGCGTTACTGATTCGATACTGAGAGAAAAATCTTTTACCTATTAGAAAGCTACGTTATGCCTTAGGTTACGTATATTTTATTATCACAAAACAATTAGAAAAAAAAATGGCGGGCGATTTCGTAGGCAAAATCTATTAAAAAATACAAAATCCCAGCAGGTTGAACGGGTGAACTACCTATTTGACGTCACGCAACAATAAACCACTATAGCATTTGCGCGCGTGGCGACTTTATTTGCTCTATGTTAGGGTTCAAATACTACTGTTCGATACACTTGGTATGGTTGGTAAATACGTTTCGCGGTAAAAATAAAGCATGAAAGACTTTCGCGCTCATCGTTGTTATTTGCATTAGTATTTTTTTTTTGTAAACGTTGCCCTACTCTAGAAATTTCTCCTGTGTCGTGGGTGCGTTTACAAACATTTATTCTCACATACACAAACACCCACACCCGCGAACAACTACTTTTAGGTCATACAAATATTTGTTCCGTGCTGGAATCGAACCCGCGACACGCTGCGCACATCGCTCAGCCACTGCACCAACCGTGCAACCGTGTCCTTGTTGTAAAAGTATTATCCGTACCTACCTAAGTTTGTGATTCAATTTATCATCTAAGGTATTATTTGTATGGTAAAATATAATTTAGGTAGGTACCTAAATAAAAAATATCGTCAAAGTATTCCTACCTTTTTTGTTTACCTATTCAGTCTTCGTAGAGCCAAAGAAGAAAATTTTTTATTCATGACCATTTTGATTTATTTTACTTATCTACGAATTTATCCTAATAATGTACATAATAAAACAAAAAATATTACAACTATTTAAAAAACTAAATTAAAGTGATGATAAAGTATGTACATGTATTACTATTTATCGAAATCGATTTTATAACGGGGATGACGGAAAAAATTGGCGCACGTCCGACCTCGAACACGTTCCGCTCGGGACTAAAGGACTCGGAGCGAGCGCAAACTAGTGAAATACACTTAACTTTGGAATTTGTGATACATTTATTTTCATATTGCACATTATGTGACCCGAGATAATACACATTTTTTACGACCTTTATTATGATATAAGTTTTATTTTTCAAAGCCTAATATAACTCAAGTAAAACGATTATTTAGCCATCATTTGGACATGTCTTTGCGATTTAATTGGATGCAGTGAAGTGTTAGTAATCGTGTATCGCATGCCCGACATATCATAATCAAAGAGTCAACTATGTAATACATTTTTTTCAAAATTTAAATCCGTTCCATGTACGAGTAAAACGCTATTGTTGACGACGTTTATTGGGGTAACCTCGCCTTAAGTGAACATGTGTACGAACGAACAGAGCCCTTTCGACAATCATTAAGTTTTACTCTTGAAGGCAATCGCGTAGGTACTTAAAGATATTTGGAAGTAAGAATTCATTTTATGAATAAATGTTAAGTATAAACAAAAAATTAGATATTTTCAAAATAAGTTGGTTTTGTATAAAGGACAATAGTTATTATACAGCAATGTCAATGTCACACTGGATGTCAGCCATACCTCAATATATTTTAATGATAAATAACACGCGAAAAAATCAAAACAAGCTTCACCTGGTAGTAGTGTATTTTATTTGTGAGAATCAAGGTAAGATTGAAAGTAGGTATTTTACGTGAAATTATATTTTCTCACACATGGATACTTCTACACTCTTATTACCACGTTGAATACGTCGTATTTTGGGACTTTTTTAGGGAATAGCAACACTGAACTTTTATATTGCTGTCGCATGTGCGGCCACGCGGTAGCTCGATCTAGAGGTATATTATCTAAGATGACAACTGAATGACTGACGTATACGGTAATCTGCTAATATTTTGACAGTTGCTTTGACCAGTGACCGACCACTGAAACGTCATTGTGCAATCATTGCTTTTATTTCGTTACGCGTCCATAGAGAAGAGTTGAAGTTGAAGTTATTTCGTTGCGCAGCTCGTCGGTTGACAAATATTAATGATCTGATTAATGGGAATTGATTAATTACCTAATTATTATCTAATTACTTGGATGATATTATCTCTAATAACCATTAAAAATACTAGAGCATTTTGTATTTTGTAACGGATACAAACATGAAGTTGGTCAAGTTGGGGTCAAGCAACCCCTTTCGGCTGCATTGGGAACTAAGTTTTGCAACCCAGTTCAGTTTCATAAGAAGTTAAAATATTGAGGCAAAGAAAATAAGTTACGCGCAAATTATAGTGTTTTTCTGCCTAATAATATAAGATGTATTGATTAGTCTGTTAGTCCAAAAAACGGTTTAAAGTTTAAAAATGTTTACTTGTATTCCAAGACTTTCAACTTTCAACCAAATATAGTTTTCCAAGACGGAACGTGCCTGAAGTTAAACTTTTAATATTTGTCTTTGACAATGAAGTTATTCATCCTAACGTTGCATTAACAAATAAAATTCTGTTATAATTTTTGATTAAGCAAGATGCGTCCATAGCACCTCTTTATAAAACAAAATGAAGATAAATAATAAATTTAAAAATAAAAAAATAAAAACAGATAAACATCACTTGGCAGTAATGTCACCTTTGACTTTGATAGTTAGACAGATAAAATATTATTAAGTTGCATAGTTTCAAATTTATCGTTACACATACATTTAATGTTTTGTGTTTCAGATTGCATAACACGAATAAATAATAAATATAAATGAAATCTGGCATAAATATATGAACAAACATCGTAGTAGTTTTTCTAAAGTCATTTCTACCAACGGGTTTTATAATAATGGCAGCACTACAGTGTCATTATGACACAATTCTATTACGAGACCACTGACCCATCAATGATCGATCATTATGAATTAGCAGATTACAAACTTTTAGCAAAATGACAATGGGATCGTGTTGGAATGACAATATTTATAAAAATAGCAGAATTGAGGCCCTGATAAGTTTAACATGTAATAGCGGACGAACCCATTGCCATAAATCGGGCACGTATCCAAACTTCGGGCTGCTACTCAACTATTTATTATACATACATACATAAACTCACGCCTTTTTCCCATGGGGGTAGGCAGAAACTACAGAGTGCCATATGCACCATTCCATACTTCCATTTCCATTCTGATTTCATTTCATTTTCATTTCTTTCCATTCTTACATACTTCTTTTGCTTCGTTTACATTCATACATGTTGTCATACACACATACTATTTATTATAATTGATAATAATCAATATCACTTTTTCCGTCCCCGAGGATCGAACCTGGGACGTCAAGCTTAGCAGTAGCGCTCTCTCTCACTAGTCGAAGGACGCATTAATACACATTCATAGAATTCTATGTTCTTAAATGATCTCTGTGACCTCCTGAGTTTCTTTCGGTGTTTCTTGTTCGAGTAGCCAAACCACAAAGAACCACGAACCACGAAAAACTAACCTCACCTTCTAATAAAATTAAAAAAAACTACGTGTTGAACTGTTTCTTTGAACCTATTTACAGAAATAAATATCATTTATCTAAGTACTGTCCTTTTTTTTCGACCATTAATAAATCCAATACTCACCATCCATAAATAATATTTACAGAGTCAAGATGCTGAAGAAAAGGACGATTTGCTTGGCGTTTGCGGTGTTTGTGGGCACCGTAGCAGTCTCCATGGCGCAGGGCCATGCCCCTTTACCGCCTTCACCAGACCCCTCCCCGGTTTCTACTACTACAGCGGTAAGTTTGATTTTTCTTTTGTAGTTTAGAGGTCCACAACAGGTCTTACTTTACTAGACGTCGTGGGAACGTACGATCAATACTCAATACTCAATATTTATTGCGTTCCACAATGTACAGATGCCAGCACATCAAGTTACCCCAATTTGTCAAATTTTCCCAATTGAATATGAACCTTATTATGTTGGGGGAAAATGTTGAAAAACAATCAAAGAAATTTGACACATTGGGGTAACTTGATGTGCTGGCGTCTGTACATAAATGGTCTTAAGAATATAAAGGTACAGAATCATTAAGGACCCTGTCAGGCACAGCAAAAACTTAGAAGAGAGGAAGAGGGCTAATGCAGCAGTAACTTAATTTCTAAAATCTCATTATCTTATTGTAATATAGTAAGCAAGTACTAATCCTGCAATATTTATGTTGTGTTATATGTATACCTATTATGTACGAGCTATAGGTACAGGGTGTCTCATTCAAATCGGTCAGTATGGGAAAGTCTGAAACTATAAGACATACGAAGATTTGTTCTGAGGAACCATGTCATCGATTTTAATAACAAGAAAAACTACATTCATACATCTTAAAAAAAACATCTGTAAGTAGGTACTCCGTTCGGGAATCGAACCCGGTTATTTTGAAAAAAAAAACCTACACTATTTCTATTTAGATTTCGATTGTGTAGGTCTTAAGAAGTAAATGTCTGTATGAAACATGATGTCTAAAACGAATAAAATGCATTGTTTCCACATACTTTAATTTATTTTAGTAGGTATTCGAAGTGACCACGCTTACAATATTACGCGCTTATTGTGTGTATTTTACTTATGGGCCTTAGTAGCCTGAAATAAAATGATTATTATTTTATTAGTACTACAATAGTACAGATGTTTTTTAAAATGAACCAAGTGAATGCAGTATTTCTTGTTATTAAAATCGATGACATGGTTCCTCAGAACAGATCTTCGTATGTCTTATAGTTTCAGACTCTCCCATGCTGACCGATTTGAATGAGACACCCTGTATTTGTTTCTAATATTATATAATAGTAAATCCTTTCGTCACCCTCACTTCTGCGGGCCTCCTCAGAGACAGACGTTGTTACCACCTGCTGTTACCTGCTCTAACCTTTCAATCGTGTTAATTAGAGACACAATAGAAAGACAATGACAGCACGGACGCCGGTGTCCTCCAAATAAGTGCCATCTACCAGGTCCAATTGTGAATTAAAACCTGCATCAACTCATCATGTGCCTAGCCTTTTCCCAACTATGTTGGGGTCGGCTTCCAGACTAACCAGATGCAGCTGAATACCAGTGTTTTACATGGAGCAACTGCCTGTCAGACCTCCACAACCCAGTAACTGGGTAACATGATATATACCCCTTGGTTAAACTGGTTGTCAGACTTTCGGGCTTCTGACTACAAGTAACGACTGTCAAAGCTCTACAGGGACCAACGGCTTAACGTGCTTTTCGAGGCACGGAGGAGTCTTGGTATGTAATAAATGGACACCCATCCACGGACCGACCTCGTCAAAGGTAGCTTAACCTTCGATCGACCCATGCGGCTGTTATAATTTAGCCACAAGCTCCTCCGAATTAAGACCATCAACTAACACACACAATTTCTTTTATTACAATCAGTCCAGCCTTTTACGTGCAATTCAGTGACTCAGACACGTAGGTACATGACAATTGTGTATTTAAAGATAGTTTTGGTAACATAGTAAGTAGGTTTTAATCTAGGTACAAAGTTGCCAGTTGGTAATTAAAAACGAAATGACTTCTGCTAATGATAAAAACGAGTGAATAATGTACCTACCTAATTTTAAATGTAACTGGCGGTGCGCATCGAAGCGTGGCCGGTGGCGGAAAAGACGTACAACCTAGCTAAGCATACATGATAATGTGCTATTATAGTTGAAACCTGCCTGCTAGGATATTCCTTGTCTACCCTAGAACAGCCAAACCGCGAGCAAACGTTGGGTCGCCCGATATTTTTTCCGTGGCTACGATAGATTTGGGGTCAAAGTTTAGTCGTAATGTTTTTTTATCGTTTTACAACTGTTGTGCTAGCCGTTCCCACTGTCACGACAATCGTTCACTGCAAAACATGTTATAGACGACAGTAAATTGTGTTGTTCTATATGTGAACATCTCCATTTAAACATATAAGCCACGACACTTAAAACTACACGATTATCTGTCGCTGCGACAAAGTGGGAACGCGCCCTTAGCGGGGTTAAATAGGATTCGAAATCATCTGGATTATAAAAATCTCGCGTCTTGCCATGTCGCCTCAGTGCCATCAAGACAGCCAGGCAGTCAGTTGAGTATTTAATAGACTCAAAATTGAGTGATAATTTCATACATACATGACACGTTATTGATTAAATTAAAAATCTATTATATTTTAACGACATACTACAGATAAACAACGGTATAAAAGTTGATAAGAGTAGTGGATTCCGTATTCAGTCTGTTGTTATTTTGACCACAATAATTGAGATAAAGATTTGTTTATTGTTGCAAGGTTGTGTCAAGAAACTCATAAAAAAGATGGAGACCTAGGTGTCGTGTAGACAAAACTTGTATTGTTTCAATTGTATGATAGATAACTGGCTTGTGACTTGAGGTCATATGGTGGGGTCAAATATGGAATCTGTTTGTCATCTGTCAAGTGTTAACGAGTAGAATTTAAAATGAAATACACTTGACAGTTGACAAACAGCAGATTCCATATAACGCCATTTTCTTTCTGTAATGAAAAATAGAATAGAAATAATAGAATAGCTGAAGTAATAATTGAACTGTTTGATCCCACAACGAAGTTAGTCAGAAAATAACAGCGGAGGTGATAACAATGTTTGAGAATAAATTTAATAAGCTAAGTATTGAGACTGTAAACTAGAGTTCTATTTGACAGCACAAGTGACAGAAAAACTTGATCTGCCTAGCTCGTAAAGTGTCCCTTACTACTTCTTGTCGAAATGGCCATAACTCAACCTCAGTATTTACTTCACTATAATTCTATTAATAGACGCTGTCTTGTAGATTGTAAGGTCACTAACTTGACCCAGATAACTGGTACCGGTAACTTTGTTACTAACCCAATGTAGACAGTAAAATAGGTAGAAAGAACGTTCCCCGTCATGATCGGTCAATAAAGTGTGATTCCTATTTATTTATTTATTTAGGATTTCCAACAGAGAATACACAGATTACTTACACTATGAGACATAAATATGGAACTGATTACTGTGTTCCCCCAATTATAGGAAACCACAGCATGCACCTAATAACTAGTTACAAAAAAAGTTTGACTAGACAATAAAAATAATATAAAATTTGAAAAACAAGAATTTAAACAAAAACACGTGGTAATTTTAAAACTGGAACATATATACAGAAGACAAAAGGGTTAATAAAATCATTACTATTTAGACAATATGAGACGTAGGTTCTTTTTATATACCGACATCTTACGTGTAATATCAAGGTTGTGCTGCTTTGACACTTCATTATATTTTCTACAGAGCCTTGGCAGAACGGCGAAGTGACCGAGGTTGGTTTTAGATCCTGGCACATTATAAAAATTATAGCTACACTTCCTCGGTAAGCGCCTATCGACAAGATTACCGTCGATCGTCGTCAGGTTCTAAAATTAAACAAGCACTAGTGATCCAGTACTATGCTACGCGTTTGAAAACTCTAAGAGAAATAAAAGAGTTGCCTTGCAGTATACCAAAAACTTGATTGGGCTTATTCCTGCTTCAAAACTTGACTGACTAATCCCATTCATATAATGTAATTTTTATAGTAGCTGAACAGCATTACGTCAGGTGGCGCCATTACGTCTACGCAGTGCAAATAAACAAGCGGATATATTTGGAACTACTTAGTACGTAGCACCGCGTGGCTACAGCGCTACGAATACTACTACGGTGGCTACGGCTACCTGCAATCATGTGCTAATAGTTCGTCTGAATCCCAACAGATGGCGCTACTGGTAGTCTCAGAGTAAAAATGAGTTCTAAAATTACCATTTCGTTGTATAAAGTTAGAACCAATAGCTGTTGTCATAGAGCCTATTTGGTCCTTTTTAAGATCCAAATTTGATTCTCAGATGTGAAATTGCGTTTTAGTAGCACGACTAGACTATAGACCCGCTTGTTGAAAAGGTTGACATCAAAACTATAGGTAATCTTCGAATAGCCTTTTGAAATTTTTGTGACCAATAATCCTGAATTCTTTTTTTTTCCTTCCTTTCTTTTAATATTTAAAACAAAACCCACATCTATCATTTGTCTCGAAAAAGAGGAAAACTCTTCACCTTGACATAACTCATTAAAGTCATTAGCAATTCCATAAACTGGGTAGGTAATTAACTGGGTAATGACAAAAGGCAAAAATAAATTGTCTTTTGACACGATGCTTCGAATTCCTTACAATGTAACATTGAGGTATTTTTTACGTAGATCAGATAGTGTATTTGTTAGACGAATGTGGATATGTCTGCAACTTTGAATATAGATTTTTTAGCCACAGTCTTGTCAATGAACTTACTACAAAGTTATCGATAGATGTATGAATTCGGGTAAAAATTAACAGTAGACAATTTGGCATAAGCAATTTGTTGCTATGAGTAAATGTGAAGGCGTTGCGTGAAAATGTTTACCAGACCACGCTTTATGGGAAAGATCGACTATTTCGAATCCTGTCAAATGCAACTAGGTAACTATACGAATATTATAAAGAGGAAACATTCGTATTTTTGTATGTAAGACTACGAAAAACCACTAGACCGATTTTAATTTTTATTTCACCATTAGGAAAGTAGGTACCTACACTATCGCCGGGTGACGTAAGATACTTTTTATCCCTATATTCCCACGGGAACGGAAACTCCATAGATGAAACCGCGTGGCGCCCGCTAGTGTAAAATAATTAGCCTTTGGTGCCTACGTGAGAATATTTTTATAGCCCCACTCCGGTCAAATAGGACACGAACAAAAGTGAGTAGGTACAAAGATACATGAATACAATATGATGTCACTTTTAACACTTATCTACGCTTTTTACGAAGACACCATATTGGAGTTGTCCGTGTTTCTTGCTACAGTAAAGGCCGAGTCACACCGGAATGGCAGCGAAACGGCGAGCAGTTTCCCTGTCATATAATTTTCAACTTTATCATGATTACCATAATACATCGAATCGCTTGAGAAAAGCGAAAAGGTCGCGAGCATTCCGACGACTACCGGCCAAAATTTTCTCAAGCCATACTATGTACTAATATTAATAAAGATAAAGTATATAATTATTTGACACTGAAATTCCTCGCCGCTTCACTGCCATTCCGGTGTGACTGGGCCCTAAATTATTATTTATTCAGTACCTAGACAATCCGTAGCATTGATTGTTTTTATAGGTTCTTTACCGTGTTAAGGATAATCGCGGGAAAATAGCTTGATTTAATTTTATCAAGGTTTTGAACCTGTGTCTTGGAAAATGTTACGTAAAAATAATACTTACGAACAATATGTATATCTTATAAGTACTCCAATTACAGTAGTATTAGAAAAAAAGAGGCTGGTAGAAGCAGGAATGCAGAACATTTTATTTTAAAAATAAGTGGTGTGTGTGTATGACAACATGTATGAATGTAAACGAAGCAAAAGAAGTATGTAAGAATCGTAGCATAATGGCGCTCTGTAGTTTCTGCCTACCCCCACGGGAAAAAGGCGTGAGTTTATGTATGTATGTATGAAATCAGTTTTTATTACATACATAACGTCACGCCCGTATATAATCCCCGAAGGGTAAGGCAGAGGTGTACCTGGTAGTACACCCACATTTCGCCAGTTATGTTTGAGTCCCATGTAATAGGGGGCGAGCCTATTGCCATCAATCAGGCACAATTCCAGACTCCGGGCTGCTACTGAGAAATTCCAGATAGAAAAACTCAATAAATAACACTTTGCCCGACCCGGGGATCGAACCCGTGACCTCATGCTCAGCAGTAGCGCTTGCGACCACTAGACCAACGACGAAATCAGTTTTTATTCAAATTGTTTATTTCAAAAATATAGAAGAAAAAAAGTGAAACGAAGAACGTATCCATGTATTGTTCCTCTCTGCTTCTATGCGGTTTTTATCATTGACACTACAATTTTCAACTAAAATGAAATAATATAACTAAATGAAATCCACGTCATTTCTTATTAAAATAAATTGTTGAGATGGTTAATGGTATAATAATTTCGGCGTCTATCGTAATTGTAATATGCTTAAATTGTACATTCGTTACAAAGTGTGCATTAAAAATATCATTTTTTAACTTCTGTCTTAAGTAAATGGAAAGGTTCTAGTAAAACAAAAGGACTGGGTCGTCGGTCTAGTAGTCGCACGCGCTACTGCTGAGCGTGAGGCTATGGGTTCCATACGTGGGTCTGGCGAAGTGATGATAAGTTTTTCTGCCAGGAGTGTTTTAGTAGCAGTCCAGAGGACTTCAGCCCGTTTGATGGAAATAGTCTCGCCTCCTTATTACAAAGGACTTAAACATATCTGGTAAAATGTGGATGTATTATAATTATAGGTCATCTACCCAACTCTTTGGGAAATATTATGGTTATGTTATGATTTGTAAATATGTACCTACATAATAAATTGCTATTGTGCCATAAGCTAGACAATCCAGTGGTACTAGAACAAATTAAGTTAAGTAACTTGCAATACACATCTTTTATTGTTCATAGAATGACCACAGACGATTTAGTTTTGCATTTTTATAGTAGATGTTACCACAATATGTAGAAGTACACACACGTGTTCATTTATATTTGAATGTTTATTTATGAGAAATAACAATAACAATATAGGTACTAGCTTTATCCGTTTAAACAAAAACCCAAGTTTCAGATGTTTTATTTAAATGTCAATTTATTTATATTTATATTTATATTTATATATACTTTATTGTACACCACAAAAATACATAACAAAAGAAGACATATACACTACAAAACATACAATGGGCGGCCTTATCGCTTTCCGCGATCTATCAATATTTTATTTAATACTCTCATTGATTAATTTCTCAACAAACACATAAACAATTAACATTATTTAATTATTAATTAGTAGGTATTGAAACATTTATTTTTATAAAGTCTAAAATTTAATCTTTTAATTCAGTTACCGTATTAAAATACTAAAACACATTTTGTAATTCAAATTAAACACCAGCTTAGTAACTGAACCAGTCCAATCTTTAAAATATATACAACTGTCTTTGAACATTGTTTTTGTCTTCAGAAAATTCTTTGTTTCAACAAATTTTAGGAGACGACGATCTTAATTGCCGATTCAAACATTGTGTTTGAGAAATGTTCCCACGTGACGGTTATTTAAAACAATTTACTAAATTTACCGGACATTGTACAGACGCCAGCACATCAAGTTACCCCAATGTGTCAATTTTTCCCAATTGAATATGAACCTTATTTTCTTTGACATATAGTTGAGAAACGATGAAAGAAATTTGACACATTGGGGTAACTTGACGTGCTGGCGTCTGTACCTTGACTGCCTTGTTGGTCCAGCCATTGGCCGCTAACACCACTGCGACGCATTAGGATCTTGATTCGATTCCCAAGTCGCAATTGTAAGGTTTTAACCGGTTGGGCCCCAGCCGACGTACCGGTTTGTCGCGGCCATTGTTTTTTTGATAGCCGGGCTTTAATCGGTTAATATGAAATTAATCAATAGCACCCTGGAGTCTGCTTTTGTACCCAGTTGATAATAATAGGCTCGCCCCCTATAACATGAGACTTCATAGTAAATAGCAAAATGCATGCGTAGTATCCAGGTACACCTGTCCTGGGGGTCGAGTCTGCTATTGCAATCGTGTCTCAATGACCGGTCAATGATCGATTTTTGACGTATAACGTCAAACTTATGACACATTTCCCATACAAAAACTGTCAAAGTTGTGAAATATTGACCAATGACCGGTCATTGAGACAAGATCGCAATGCGTTTTGGGAGTATGTCTTAAGTATTTTTCGACTTTCCAAAAGTACTGACTATCAGCTTAATTTGTATAAATGCAAAGACATTTAATACTTAGGTATAGACGCCAGCACATCAAGTTACCCCAATGTGTCAAATTTCTTTGATCGTTTTCCAACTTTATGTTAAACAAAATAAGGTTCATATTCAATTGGGAAAATTTAACTCATTGGGGTAACTTGACGTGCTGGCGTCTGTACTATAGACGGGACATCACGAAGAAAATTTTCAGCCGATACTTGTGACCTACTGGGCACAAGTTTATGAGTCTAGTTTAGTACGCTCCACAGCCGTTACAATATTGATATGTCGCGGAAAGCGATATTCTTGAATAATAAGTTGTGAAGTTGATTAATTTAGTACAGAGTCTATGGTGACCAGCGTGACGTTACTTGTCATTTGGAATGGCGCGAATGTGTTTTTGGTAATGTCACGTGGACAGAGTCATGCTCGTGTGTGTTAGCTCGGCAGAGCTCAGGTTGATTTGAGGCACCAACGAAGATACACGTCCAGTACGAAACTGTCAGTTACCTATTTGAGTTATGTTTTGTGATTACGATTGTTAAGTGAGGTTATTACTGCAATGAAGATTGTTATTCTACGCTATGGACTCGGTACCACGAAACTCCCATCGGTGTCAGCTCATCGCTCAGCCATCGCTGACGCCGACAGATATATTATTATTGCTAGATTGCTGCGGCATGGGATTACAGTTTTTCTATGAAATTTCTTCGCATGTCCTCTCTTATAGTCCTTATGTTAAATATCTTTGGATAAATGAAATTTTAAAACATTTCGTTTCGAAATGGCGAAGATGCTAAGTAATCTTTAGCTTAAAAATATAAAATCCGTGTGTTTGTGGGAAACAACTGATAAGGTTAATGCATTTAGGCAAACAGATTTAAAATACTATAGAGCGGGCATATCAAGGAAATGTCATAGAAAAACTTTGATCCCATAACTCAGTAACGCCATCTAGAATAAAATATGAATATTGGAGCGGCAGCGGAGCGTACTACAAAAAACTCATAGTATAGACTTGTGTCCACTAGGACACAAGTCTATACTATGACGTCACAAACAAATTTTTTGACCAAAACTTGCAAGTATTGAATGTCTTTGCAATTAGGCAAGCCATAGGTTGATGACCGATGATTGCGACTTCTCACGACCGTATATAATCGTCAATGTAGGTAGGTAAATAAACACACCATTGTTTTATGTTATTTCTGTAGTCAAGTCATGCTATGATTGGCTGAAGTTCAAAGGACAAGATTGGTTATGGGTTGTTTACATAATCCATACTAATATTATATTTAAACAAGAAAGCAACTCTGTTTCGTTTGTTTATTTGTTTGTCAACTTTTTCTAGTAAACGGCTTAACGGATCTTTATGAAATTTGGCAAGGAGATAGATCTTATCCTTGAGACAAACATCTTTAGTCTATAAAAAGCAATGGAAAGTTCACGAAAATATGAAGAACATTAGTTTTCGTTATAATAGTTTTTCAAATGCAGCGCCATCTTTGATGATATGACAGACGGTGACAAATGTCTTCCCAGTCCATTATCAGGCGACAATTTGACATTAGACAAGTGTTAAGCTAAAACTATGACGGTAACACAGCATACATTGTTTGCCGGCGCAGCTAGTTCTATGTGACATAAACATTATGCCTGTAACTGAATGTTCTGGTTTCACCCGCGTAGGTCCCGTTCCCGTGGGAAAACAGGGATAAGAAGTAGCCTATGTGTTAATCCAGGGTATCAGCTAACTCCTTACCAAATTTTATTTAAATCCATTGAGTAGTTTTTACGTGAAAGAGTAACACACATCCAACCATACATCCATCCATCCATCTACCCATACTCACAAACTTTCGCGATTATAATATTATTAGGATTTAGAAGAATAAAAGTAAAACGAAGAACGTGTCCCTGTGTTGTTCATCCCTGCTTCTTTGAGGTTTTTTATCATTGACACTACAATTTTCAATTCAAATGAAATAATATACCTAACTAAATAAAATCCACATAATTTCTTAAAATAAATTGTTGCAATGATTACAACTAAGTGTAACCATCTGCAGTAAAAATAGATTGTAATAATTTCGGCGTCTATCGTTATTGTAACATGCTTAATTGTACTTTCTTTACAAAGTGTGCACTCAAAATAACTTTTGCTTAGTGCTATTGCAAATGGAGTATAGGTACCTACTAGACATAAAAGGACGAAGTAAAATTCTTACAAGATTTCTAAAAATATCCTTCCATCCAAAAATAATATTGATTATCATACTTTATTAGCCTTATAGAACCAAAGAAAGAAAAAAAAAATACTCGCAAAACTCGGATTGATTTGAAAAAAAAACAAAGCACGTGATATCTACAATTCTACATCCTTCTATGACACGCCATTTTTTGTGTTTGTTTCGCCTACGCTCAATAACTGATATTTATATATAATTGCGTAGGTTGTAGTCAGTAATAATTGTGTTTATTTATGGGTACCAACGAAGTCAGGTTATTGACGTTGATGTAGGTACATATGTAACTATTACCTACACATAAAAAGCTTGTGAAAAAGTTAAGCTTGTCCATCCATAAGTAATTCTTTCTTAACCTTGGGACGTTCAGAATAAGAACTATATTCCATTCACAACAGCATTAGAAAGAAGTTAAATAAGGTTATTTTTTAGTGGGTAACGAAACATGTTAAAATTACGATAGACACCGAATTAATCATTAGATATCTATTTTCGTAGCAGCTTTCACACGCAAGCAATGCAAAAACGTATTAAGAGAATGATGATGATGTAATTTAGTTATAATGAAAATTGCAGCGTCAGCAGCGTCAATGATAAAAACCTAAAAGAAGCAGGGATGGATGAACAATACTTGGATACGTTCTTCGTTTCAATATTATTCTTCTATATTTAAAATAAAATAATTTTAATTTAAACTGTTATATTTTCACTTATCTTTAAAATAAAAAAATGTTCTGCATACGGACGCCAGGTGCACAAAATGCAGCTCCGTATCCAATAATGTGACAGTTAGGGGCAGATTAATATTACTGTAAAATTTTCACAATTGAACCTGTTCTGTCCTAACTTGTTTCTTTGCTAGTTTATTCTAAATTCCGAACATCCATGCTTAATCAAAAACATAAATCTCAATCCAGTTAGTATTCTACTCTATTGCTTACAAATGTCATAAGTGCACAAAACCTCTGACCCAAATTGACACAGTTTCCATAATATTCTGAATAACGTTCTACGTGCAGTATGCGGTAACGTTTTCAAGTGAATTATCGGCTGAGTGGATCAGGATTCAAATAGTTTAAAGTGATTTACTAAACTAGCCTTTTTCCTACGTTTTTTTCCAAATTGCAACTCAATATTGTAAATTTAATTCTGGTGACCCGTAACACAGGTATTTTATACCCATCTCGGCACCACACCAGTCTCTCACAAATGTGTTAAGTAGCTCTTAAATTAAGTTAAGTTCCTCCGTGTTATTTGAAATAAATAATTAAATTGTCATTAAAATATTTGCGATCGTAATAAATATGTACCCACACCGAAATATGTATAATATTAAAAGTCATCATTAGAACTTCTGAAGTCAAAATAGTGTAATTTATGACTATTTCTTGGCAAATCTACTTTCTTGCAAGATATTAATTCTAGCAAAAATCGTCGTATTGGTGATTTTTATTATTGTACTCCGGTAAATACTACGGCAAGTTGCGAATATTTTTTATTAGCATACAAGCTAATACTGAGTCATAATATGTAAATAGAAAAATAAGCGTAAGTATTAAAGTTTAAATTTCGCAGAATAGCTCACGCGTCCACCTTAAGTGCAACTTCTTGAATAATATGTATGACAAGGACTAATTCTAAACACTGCGTTATCTCGAAAAAATAAATGGATTCGTATTGCTATTGTTTCTGACTTAGTGTTAATTATTGTAGTAAAGAGATTGTCCTTGTCTCTACTCTTTCGCGGTCAGCTTTCAGGCGATAAGATGTAATTAGCTTTAATTAGCCATTGCAGTAGTACCTACCTACCCAGACGAATAACGCTAGGCCCCACCCAATAAAACAAATTTTAGCGTGAAATACTAATAAATCTACCACAACTTTTCGATACGGTCTATTGATTATATTCATTCAAATATTCAGGGAGCGTTTTTATCTCACCCCGAAGTGCGAATTAACAAAATGCGTACGTTGTGAAAATCATTATGTGTCTAGTCTTATCGCAACTAAATTGAAACCTGTATTTTACGAGGACTGCCTATATCTGACTTCCACAACCCAGTAACTGGGAAACGCTGGTTAAGAGTAGTGGTCAAACTTTGAGGCTTCTGACTGCATGTAACAAACAACAGACTGTCAAAGAGTTCTTTGACAGTCGACAAATGATGAAATGACAGCCGGTACTTACGACTTCGCGTGCTTGCTGCGGCACAAAGGGTCGCTATGTATGTAATGGATCTACCATTCACAGTCCGACCTCGGAATCCACTGCTTTACCTTGCCTGACCCGTGCGGGTTAGTACCTACTTAGCTGGGAGCGTTTTGGAAATAGAAAATAGTATTTCTTGCCACGTCGCCGCGTCGCAATATTTTAATCGTTGAAGGCATAAAGTATGATAAATGGGTTTTTTGGGTAGTTAGAATAATAATAAATAGGCAATAAAAAGTAAGTATTGCGGATTATACTTTAGGTTGACCTTTGGTCAAAGTCAAGGTTACATTTTAACACGAATATCTAGCTAACCTATGCGTTAATTTTTCTCTAGTATAACCTATCGAACATTCGATTCGGTCAAAGGTTGTTCAATGATCAAAGTTCACGATTCTGGGAGAATTATTAGGCTTCGGGTATTAAGTCACACAAAGTATTCAAAACAACTAACTATCAAAGAATAAGAGATAGCAACAATGCTTTGTATTTGTTTGCACAAACAGGTAATTATTACAACCTTGCTCCGATAATGAGCTGGTTCTTTTCTTTTTAAACAAATTCAGACCAAGGTAACCAGGGGTGGGCAATGTTTTTTCTTGATTGGCCAGAAAAACGTGTATGGCGTTTTACGGGAGACGAAAAAAAATATAGTTTTTCAATTTATCGTATGAAGGTTTAAAGGATGATATTTTACATTTTGCTGTAGGAGAACAGCCGGTAGCGCCCAGGGCGCGCAATTATTCTTTTCTGGCATTGTATGCACGTCAGTCATGCATTATATTAATAAAACCAAAATGGGCGAGCAATTTTGCAGTGATTATGAACCAAATCTCTACTTAGTAAAAAATTGCGTACAGGAGATGATTTTCTGTGGCGAATGCTCGCGCTAAATAGTTTCGCGACATCCTTGAGCTCAATCGAATGGTTTATATGAGTTTTTACGGTGACGAGAGCACCCAATGACGTTCCACGTGTTTTCCTGTCGTATTTTGTTAACTTTACTTATTAAAAGAAGTCCAGAGATAGTGACAAGTGGGGGCGTTCGCTAATAATATCTTGTGTTGCTGGCAAAATGTATTCATGCAGGTGGAGGCGAGAGAAAAGAGGCCGCTTGCGTTAAAACATGGTTATACAAAAAACGATCGAAAAATCAACAAAATTACAAATTATCGGCTTCTTGTGTCGATGAGAACGCCAAAAGATATAACCGAAGGCCACGCACACTTACTGTCAAAATAACATTAGCGCGAGCGCCCCGGATTAAAGCTTTTCGCGAGCCGTAGATTGCCAACCCCTGGTTTCAACTGTAGCAAGTTCAAAGAATTTAATGCGTAATGCGTTTTCATGGCCTACTTTTTAAAAATAAATGTGCCAAAAGAGAATGCATGCTTTTTTGTAAACCATACAACGTCTGTTATAGAGCAAATGATCAAATTAAAATTAATACAGTCAACGAGTATGCAAGAAAACAATAAACACCTAATAACTTTGCACTCTCAGACAAGGAAAGAGATGGTCTTAGAGCACGCGCACTCAATTATAAAGCATAAATCGTATATATGTTTATGTACAACAACCTACGCTAATATGGCAAATTTCTTTAATAGATTTTCAACTTTAGATAAACACTAGCAGACGTCACGCGGTTTCACCCACGTAGTTCCCGTTCCCGTGGGAATACAGGGATAAAAAGTAGCCTATGTCACCCAGGGATAGCGTAGCTTCCCAACGGTGAAAGAATTTTTTAAATCGGTCTAGTCGTTTCGGAGCCTATTCAATGCAAACAAACAAACAATCAAATTTACTTCTTTATAATATTAGTATACATAATAAAGTTCATGTTCAATTGGGATAATTTGACAGATTGGGGTAGGTTGATGTGCTGGCGTCTGTACATTCGACCGAACGTCGCGTTGGTAGCGCTATGTGATCTTGTTTGTGGTTTTTTGGTGCGGTGTGGAAAATCCTCACGGATGTCTTCCGCCTCCGGGAGGGCGGAGGGGTCTGTCACTGACTAAAACCCCGATCCCCGACTGGTGATCTTGAACTAGCCTACCTTATTACGGAATTCTATTAAATAAGAGGCTGGTTTCGATACTGGTTATTGATGTGTGAAATCTATGCTCTCGGTTACTGGATATTTTTCGTTGGAGTGATTTTGTGAGAAGGGACGGTAACGTGTTACAGGAACGCGCGCGCTGTTTAATTTGACCAATGAATGCGCGGTGGCGGAGAGATAGCTGTGAGATGGTGCCAATCAAAATTGCATGAAGTTGATACCACATCGATACTGTCATTTTATTTTATAGCGTCGTATTTATGTTACCACTCACTTCGTCCAACGGTACACTTCATTGTTGTACATAAGTACTGCACATGCGCATAAGCACTAATTTTATTGTCTTCTTTTGAGTACTCCTACAACCTCTGTAATCTACATCTATAAGGACGTGTTCTTTGTGTACCTACTTAGTAAATTATTTTACCAATGACTACTTATTTGCAGTACTTAATAAAGTATCTACTTTAGTATTTTAATAACCGTACAAAGAAAAGTCACGTAAGTGCCTAATCATTTTTAAGCAATACAATACCTTCAAATAGATACCTTTGACAAGACTTGAAAAAAAAATTACCACTTTCCTTTTAACGATGAAATCAAAACCAAAGTGATTTATTCAAATTAGGCTGGAGATCAGCACTTTTTGAACGTCGATTTTACATAAGGCGGTCCCCCAAATAGCCCGCTCATCGCCACTGACATGTGTTTCTGCTGGGAGGAAAAAGTGGCGGAACAAACGCCCCAGTGATGGCAGGGTTAACACCTCAGTTAGAAAGAAAAAAGGAAGAAAGAAAACCATTTATTTCAACACACGGGAAATTAAACATTTAAAACAATAATAAAAACAAGCTAAATACAAAAATAGTTAACTAAAAAAAAAAGACCTGTGCGAGACTAGAAAGGCTCCTATCTCAGCATTAATAAATAAATAAATATTTCACAACATTCCCAAACTAAGCAGAGCTTGTGCTATAAGTACTAGAAAATTGATAAACATGCTTAAGTATATAATATTTCTAAATACATATTATTATAGACTAGCAGACGTCACGTGGTTCCACCCGCGTAGTTCCCGTTCCCGTGGGAATACGGAGATAAAAGTAGCCTACGTCATCCGGGAATAGTGTGGCTTTCCACCAGTGCAATAATTTTTAAAATTGGATGATTAGTTCCGAAGATTACTCCCTACATACAAACTTACAAGCAAACAAATTTTACCTCTTTATAATATTATTATTAGTAGTATTAGGTATATTAGTATTAGTATTAGTATATTAGTATTAGTATATTAGTATTAGTATAGAAGTATAGATAAATTACACCCAGACACAGCACAACAAAATGTTACATAAACATTTGTCTTTGGTGGAAATCGAACCGACGACCTTCAGCATAGCAGATAGGGCCACTAACCATTAGACAAACTGGCCAGTCAATTCCGACAGTCATTAGCTACTATATTTATTGTTTTATTTCTTTCTTTACATTTGCACGGTGTGAATTTAAAAAAAAAACCAATTAAGTAAACCGTAACACTCGAACGAAGAAATTATGATAACCGAATCACGTAACTGATATAATCCGATAAAACTAATTAGATTCTTAATCGAATCGATATTGATATTATCGATTATGAAATCGTCTGAAACTGAGTGAAAGTCAAAGTTATATCATTGGGTTTTGTTTTATCAGATTGTTGTAAAATAATACAAAATAACCCAAACCGAGGATATGACTTAGGACGTCATGCTTAATAAGACCTAGGCCGCCTTAAATATTTCCAAACAGATGATCATGCGCCTTACGTGACGATTTACCTATTGATTTGCTTCCATATGCAATATATTTGACTGGCCTGTTGGTCTAGTAGTTAATGATGCTGACTGCTATACCGGAGGTCGTGTGTTCGATTCCCACCCAGGACAAATGTGTGTGTGATGAGCACGATCATTTGTTCTGTGTCTGGGTGTTATTTATCTATAATATGTATGTATTTAGAAATATATAAGTATGTTTATCTGCTGTTAAGTACCCATAACACAAGCTCTCAAGCTTAACTTGAGACTAAATGGCGTTGTGTGAAAAGTTGTGGAATATTTATTTATTTATATGCAGACACTGTGCTTTGAGTATTTGGAAACCGCATACCTTAAGACCTAAGTGGGAAAGAGGTTAATTTGATACTATCGACGTCTGTTGAATGTTAGATTGTATACCATGTCTAGACATAATGCTCTTGTTAAGTGGTGATAGCTTCTACGACCGTACGCTGAATCTGCAGCGTGACGCGTTCTCAAAAGTCTACGCAGTTTAATACAAATATAATAACGAAGCAGGATTTCAGCCGAATAAATTACTTGAATACTGATTACAATATAACGTTCATAACAAAACGTTTTCCAGGAGTATTTGTCACCGTATTCCACACCTTTTTATGCCTTAGATTATATTATGTAAACTATAGGTAACGAATTAAAACAACAATGTCACTCTTCTCAAATCTGTTAAATATTGTTTTAAAACCAGTTGTTCTAATAAACAATAATTCTAAGAACTCATGTCGCCTGTGATACAGGTTTATCCTAGTACAGGCATAATAATTTTGTAATACCCATATTATATCTAAGACTAAATACTGTATTTTAACTATTCAATTTTTCGAATAATGATTATTATTCCTAGTTATTTCTCGGAACTCTTGGGTTCCGGACCTTTGGAAGGCGTACGAGGAGCCGAAGCCAACTCGCAGAGGCCCTTAGTCGTTTTTAAAGAATTGAAGCACCAATCGTAGATTTTCCCTGTATGCACTAGACAAGTGCACCATAGGAAAACCTACGACTGGAGCAAGACTATTGCAGAATATGGTAACAAAAGTACTAGACTATTGGTTAGAGTAGTTAAAATGGACTGAATACCTAGAACTATGAAAGTCTATGGCCCCTGCCTTATCAAAGTTACATATACACAGATTAAATAACAGGGGGTGACTTGCACACTCAATAATGGGCCCTCTAAAACGGCCGCTAGGACATAGTGATGTAGCGACAAGAGGGCAACATGTCCTGAGGTGCTAAAGGAGTGGAGCGGCATTCCACGGCTATTAGGACAATCCCGGAAGTACGGTCAAGATCCCTACCAGCACCTTACTGGAATGCTTCCTTCCTCCGAGCACGTTTGCTCTTATTATTATTATTATTATTTATTGTGATTTCTTACTTAATACATTTTTAAATATTTAAATATAAAAAAAAACATTTAAAAATATAAAAAATAGTAGCCCACCGGTATCGGGAACAGGGTCCAAGCTACCGGCGGTCAGGGCTCCAGGGAGAGGAATCGCCTAACAATGCGAGCCGTGTCCAGAAGCACTGCTTTCTGAATCAAACGCTTGATCCAGCCGCCCAACGAGAGCCTCTTCAGGTATTGGTCGAGGCTCTTTGCTATTAAGCCATTGGCAGACACGACTATCGGCACAATGATTGCTGAGTCCACATCCCACATGTCGACAACCTCGCGAGCCAAATCAATATACTTGATTTTTTTATCTTGTTCGGCTTTCACGAGGTTCCCGTCATGTGGGACCGTTATGGCAACAAGCATTGCGCGCCTCTCGGTTCGATCCATCACCACTATATCGGGCTTATTAGCCATGATAGTCCTATCAGTGATGATGGATCGATCCCAATACAGTGTGATATGACCATTTTCGAGAACTGGGTCGGGCACATACTTGTAGTACGGCACTTCCGAATCCACGAGGTTGTATTTCAGAGCTAGTTGCTGATGGATAATCCTGGCGACAAGGTTGTGTCTATGCAAGTACTCTTCGTTAGCTAAGCGAGAACACCCAGAGGTAATGTGTCGGATTGATTCTCCTGGACGGTGGCATGCCCGACAGATGTCAACCGTGCCATCTTTCACAATAAATCTCCGGTAGTTTCTCGTCATAATAACTTCATCCATAATTGCACAGACAAAACCTTCGGTTTCCCCAAAGAGGTCACCGAAACGCAGCCAGGACACGGACGCTAATTGGTCTACATCAGGCCCATGAAGGGCCCGGAAAAAACGTCCGTGAAGCTCCTTGCTCTGCCATACTTCCCTGCGATCGTTAGTGTCAAGCACTACAGGTTTGCGCCAGTTCTCTTTCGCCAAGGAGAGCGGTGTGAGGCCCTTGTCTACCGCGACCACATCTCGATGCATCCCCACTTCGGCTTTTAGGAAATATTCCCTGAGACTGTATATCTCGCGATTGTGGAGAGTCTTGGCGTTTAAAAAGCCTCGACCTCCACATTTTCGCGGGATATACAGTCTCATAACCGACGATCGTGGATGATGCATTCGATATGCGGTCAGCATTGTGCGGACCCTCCTATCCAGGGTGTCAAGCTCTGTTTGAGTCCATTTGAGTATGCCGAAGGAGTACATCAAGACTGGCATGACCCAACCGTTGAAGGCGCGCACCTTGTTCCCGCCCGACAAAAGACTATTAAATACTTTTTTCAGGCGGCCAAAGAAACGCTCCCTCAACGATTGCTTCATATCAGCAGTGTTAATGCCTAACGCCTCCGACATACCCAAATACTTATAGGTTTCGATCGGAGAGAGGGCTCTAAGGTTTATGGAATCCGAGAGTTGGGTTCCCACGGATTCCACAATCTCCCCTTTCTTTACATGCATAACCGCACATTTGTCCACACCAAAATCCATCCTGATGGCGCTACTAAAGGTTTCAGTTACCTTTAGTAGCTCCATCAGTTGTAAATTGTTGGGGGCAAAGAGCTTTAGGTCATCCATGTAAAGAAGGTGGGATATAACCTGACCACCTCTCTTCAATCGATAGCCTAGACCTGAATTCTCCAGCAGTGTGCTTAGAGGATTCAAGGCTAGGCAGAACCAAAGTGGACTCAAACTGTCACCCTGGAATATGCCTCGCTCAATCCTAATCGGTTCGCTGTTCCCCTGGATCTGTCGACATCCTGGATAGCGAAGAACCGTCCTCCACTGCCCCATACACGTTTTCAGGAAGGTGCGTAGAGTTGCATCAACTTTATACAATTCCAGCACCCTCGTGAGCCATGTATGCGGCACGGAGTCATAGGCCTTCTTATAGTCTATCCAACATGTTGACAGATCCCTTCGGGAACGGCGTACCTGTTGGCTAATGGTCATATCAATGAGGAGCAGCTCCTTAGTACCACGGGACCCGTTCCTACATCCATTCTGAGAGGCAGAGATGACAGAGTTGTTGTCTATATGTTGATTAATTTTAGTTCTCAGAATGGATGTAAGAACCTTATAGACCGTCGGTAAACAAGTTATTGGTCTATAGTTTTTGGGTTCCGCAGTACTACCTGATTTGTGGAGCAGGTGGGTTATTCCTGTCGTTAGAAACTGGGGCAACGACCCTGTCTCCAAGGCTGACTGGAATCGAGATGCCAAACAAGCGTGGGACCTTTGCAGCCATTTTATCCAAAAATTGTGCAGTCCGTCCGGCCCTGGAGATTTCCAATTGGGCAACGGACGAACTGCACGGGCCACATCTTGGGGGCTGATGATTATTGCCTCCATTTCTGGTATTGGATCACACGCTTGCTCGACCTCCCGAGTCCAATCACCCTCAGTGTGACTGACAGGCACCGACCAGATGTCGCGCCAGAACGAAAACATGGCATTGTCATCAGGTAGGCGCGTATCAGTCACACTTGGCTCTGGTTGCTCCCAAGCCCTATAAACCCACCTTTCATTGCTTTGGAATGTGCGATTCTGAGTGTACCGCTCCACCCGCCGTTTATACCTACGAATACGGCTTGCCCATGCATACACCTTCTGCTTCAGGAGGTCGATGCGCTCTGTGACACGGGACATGTAGTCTTGGGGACTGACATTAGTCCCCGAAAATGCCCGTCTCACAAAGCGCATTACTCTTGGGCGAGTGTTACTTATATTATTATTATTATTATTATTATGTATTACTAAATATAAGCAAATTAAAATTTAACGGGCAAGGTATGCAAGGTAATATGAAGCAAAAGTTTCTGCCTACTCCCACGGGACAAAGGCGCGCATTTATGAAAGTATATATTAAACCTATCAGTGGCAAACATAATACAGCAAAATTAGTAGTTAGATTAATATCTAGGCAGTACTTTAGCGATAACGCACGCACGCCCGTAGTTAGGCAATAGGTACGAAATAGCCTGAATAAGCGGTTATGGTTAAAACAACGCAAAACCTTGGCCTGACCGCTTGAGTTATAGCCATGATAGCCCAAAAATGGCTTTAAAGTCTTGGGCTAGTTTGACGCAGTGAACATGTCGCAGTATACTGTATAATATTGGGCATTATTGTCAGCTTTTTCCTATGGTGAAGGCAGAAACTACAGAGCTCCATAAATGCTACAATTCTTACATACTTCTTTTGCTTCGTTTACATTCATACTTGTTGTCATACACACACGCCCCCGTTGCGAGTACTACACACCGTGACCTCTGATTTCCGAAGAACCTTACCAATAAGGTCTATGTATGTCCTTCTAGGCCCCCCTCCATTGCAGGCGTTTCCACTTAAATCTGCCTTGTATACCTTTCGTAATTCGCTTTTCATTCATACTTTCAACATGACCAAACCACCCCAGCATACTCATTTCGATATTTGTAACTACAGGTTTCATAAATTACATCATATAAATATGCAGTTGTTTACTGCATATTTATATGCAGTAAAAAAGGATGGACGTAGGATTAGCAATCGCTTCGCCAAGCGTGGTTCCTTAGAAACGTTTGATGTAGCATTTTTTTAGCAGATTACGGTATCGAAACAATAGGTATTAGACTACAAAAATAAGGCAATATTTTTATACCAAAGCGGCCAATAGGACGATAAAAGCTATTATACAACTCAATTGCTATCGACTCCCCTTTGGAAAGTGGTTAAAAGTTAGTTGGAAACTTCAAGACTACATCTGCAAATAATATTGTACATATATGTCTCCTAAAATAAATCTGCTAAAGGATATTTTTTGTTTAAACGCGCTGCATGATGTCTAGAAGCGGCTCAAACCACGAGATCAGCTAGTAACTGTGACACTACCAACAGTATTATTACTTTTGTGTTGATGTACTCCTAATTATTTCCATAACTTTGCTTGGGCTTCCCTTTCACGCAATCACCCCACGCTAGATTTGGACTGATCATTATTATAAATAGTTGGATGTCCTAAAAGATGTCGGTCCTTCGAGCCGCATCAATATTATGTAACTTTGAAAGACATAGACACAGCAATTGAGATTTGCAGCACGTGGTATAATCAATGTTAGTATTTCGAAGGTAGCTGGGCTTTTCACCTTGGTGTCGTACGTGCAAAAATAGAGACAATAGTTACAAGTCTGTCCCTCAGACAGACTTGTAACTCGCTACACGTGTTTGTAGAAGGTTATCTTACGTTAGACTAACGATACTAAGCTCATTTTGAATATAAATAGTAGAGAAAATGTTTGTTTTAGAATGCATCAAGTCAAGAAGGGCAAAGCTCTCTATATTCCAGAGTCTATATCACGAAAGTAAACGTTAAACTATGGAAATGGTGTACCTACCTATCTTTGTAAGCTTGTTATATTGTTTCAAATTCGTGCTAAAAACAATTGCACTTCGCAAACTAATACATTCATAACTGTGCACAACGTCTACAACCTGCGTATCGCGATACTTTGTCTATATAATGAGAACCTTGAACTTGAAGGCTCTATGTGGATACATGGGTACCAAACCATCACCATGGCAACTAATGACCTTGGTGGGGTAATGTAATTCGTTGCCCTTAGAATGACCGCCCAATAGGGCCGTTGTACGCAACGCGACATTGGTGGCTAAATTTGAAAGATCTCATTGGGTTAATGACAGTTATTACGATTTTTGCGAAGCGATGTGTTCAGTGAACGCAATACACTACAACATAACATGCAGAAGTAGATTTCTGCTGTTACCCATCTAGACATAGAAAGAAGGTACTCCTATGCTCCTAAAAACCATGAAATAGTTTTGGATCTATGATAAATCTCACTACCACAACGGAAATGCTTTTCCACAAATTTAAGTTTCTATTGTTGGGATGTATTATGATGTATAGATACTCCGAACCATTCTTCAGGCATAGATCATTAATGGAGACGGTGCCTACAGAGCCTTTTGAACCCAAGACATTTTGATAATGCTGACTCACAATATGTGTCATGGAAATTCAACTGATTCCTGTCGCGTCATCTTGGTAGCATCATTTGTGAAAGGCTTAAGAATTACTAATTCATTTCGGCCCTTCGTGTCGGCGTTTCATTTATTAACTCCCGCGAAATAACGAACACTGGTATTTACCTACTCGTATTTTAAGACTAATTGTCCAGGACTTCTGTCTACCGAATCGAGCAGGTAGCATTGTTTGCCATCTAATTTATGACTCTCATATTCCCATTGTCTAATCAGAAGGCTAAAACAAAATAATGAAGTGCTCGAATGCCTGCTGTGTCTCAAATTCATCCAAACTTAGTAAGAACACTATGTAAATAGTTATGAATTTTCCTAGGTAGGTATGTTGGGTTCCAAGATACACCTTTGCCAAAAACCATCAACGTTGCAACTACTCGATAGTTTAACCGTGAATACATAGTAAACAGATAGAGTGAGTCACATTTGTGTTGATATCATTGCAATTGTGCTACATTTCGTCCAGTTATCAATTGGGTTTCTAATCAACTTCAGGACAACAGCTAACTCTGCTTATCATTAGATAAAACTGATAATTTGTTGACAAGGAAGGTCCAAGTAAGGCAGGGTTCATAAAGTTGGATGCAAGGTAATAATAACCCATAAAACTATCATTGTTTAGTAAGTACAAGTTTAACATTTTAATTATACAATGAAAATAAATTTTGGTCCTTCCAGCCGGATATTATTAACTACTGATGTATTAGATAACATTTTATTGTTGTCCTCGATTAATGTTAATTATCATATAAATGTGTTATGTTTACTCTTACAATTGCGACGTAGGTATTGCTTTTTAAAAACCCATGTAAAACTTAAACGTACTAATTACTAAAGAAAACTTCCATTTCGCATTTTATGGCGCCCACACACAGACACGCGAAGTTGCAGATATCATTTGTTTATTTATATTACTTTAAATTGAAGTTAGTTAGTTGGAAAACTTTAAAGTGTGGATAGATTCTTATGGCGAAGAATGAGAACTCGGATTCTTAGCTAAGAATTACCGTGCTACTAGTTTCAAACTATGGAGTACTTCAGACAGTCCTTGGTAAAAGGCCGGGGCTGTAATGATTGTTTTATGGTAAACCTCATCAATATGAAACAGCCAACCACCGACCTTGAGCTTGATAAAACGGACTGACAGATGAAAGAACCGAACAAACGGATTTTACATAAGACGCGGGAATATCCACGGGCTCAGGTAAAGTTAAACGTTTCCACAAAATAAGAACTAAATCTTGGATGAATTACTCGTAAAAGTCGCAAATATTTACAACAAACTCTGCTGTATTTGTATTCCAGACCAAAATAGCCCAAGGCAAGATAAAAATACTGTTAGAAATCAAATTATTAACAATCTGTTTTCCGTTAATCATTCTATTTTTGTATGGAATTACGGAACCATAAGATTAAACATAGTTTATAAAAATACCGTACACAACTTTGAATATATTTAAATAAAATAAAGATTAATTTTAATCGATGAATACATAAATATGAAATCTAAAAATCTGCACCTGTCATTCTCATTTGAGGGTAGGTAATTATTGTCGTGTCAATGACAGTGATACCATTGCGTATCAAAGGCCTGAGAAAATGTGACTTTGAGCCAACGCAAACAAAAGTATGGGAAACGTTCGGGAAATCGATAATGACATTTACGTACCACGTGAGTGATCAATAGCTCATGCCAGAATGTACGGGAATCCCTTCCAATGCACACAATTTGACATCCCCTTAAATAAAACTTAAGTACTTCTTTAATTGGTTTTCTTAGTTACTTCCACGATAGCACAGACTCTCAATTAGACGACGAAAACGGTAATAATTTACACGTTCTTTTCTGTTGTGTCACTGACGATCACATGTGCTATATTAAGCACTGTTGTCTTTATAATTAGTTTCAGAAATTAATAAACATTATCGCCGGCCAGACAGGACATAGTCTGATTATGTCATTAGAATCTATTTTCAAAATTTCCTCTCCACCTTCGCAGACGGTTTGTCTGACGTCAAACTTTACGCGAAAATATTATGGACAAAAATAATATTCGCTCACGCCACCTTGTATCAAAACATTGACAAATTAATCCATAGGCAGAGAGTTTGAAATCATCAGAAAAATTGTTGGCAGTGACTCAATTTGATTTCAGTAAAAAAATATGTGTGTTGTACTTACTTATTTACTTCTGCATTATAGTTTTCTGCGAAAGGTAGTTGGTTTATATTGTAAGTAGTCGTCGCACGAAGCACGGGCCGTGCGGACGCGTGTTATCGTCGCACAACACTCAAACTACTGGCTTCGTCCATGACGAATGTCTTCGATAAAATATTTTATATTATCTTGATGTTTAAATGATACTTTTATCAGTTTTTATTAACACTCTCTCTTCGGTGCGCGGTGTGACAGTTCGTACTTTTGGCGGGAACCAAACAGTGTTTTATTTGTGCAAAGAAAGATAGGCGTACAGCCTATTATACTTTTGAAAAATGAATTTTACCGATGTGATGGAGTTTTCGACAACCATGATGCCTGAGGCAACCGAGGCTCCTGATATTAGGTCGTGGTTGACGGATCTAATAGTGCAGGTTTGTTTACTAATATTATAGTACGATACGGACGTAGTTTATTTAATGCCTCAATGTTTCTGTAGGAAAATTGTATTAATTGAAAGTGTTATTATGATGGTAATAGGTAGGTACTTATCGGTGAATAATTATCAAATACCTAAGTAAAATGCTATTATCGGAGTTGTGAAAATATACACTAATCACGTTTAAAATGTTACACTTCAAGTTTAACAATGATTTCAACAAAGTTTTAATTAATTTATTTATTTATTTAAATATACATGTAATACATGTACAACATTACAGGTAAACTAACCTAAGTTGTTGTACATTTCAAAACAAAAATAAAAAAGAAACTAAAACTAAAAACATAAATCTAAAAACATCAATAAAAAAAAGTAAAAGTTAATGTTATGTTTACATACATAAGACATAATTTATTCCATATTATGAAGTTAAAATATCATATATGAAAAATAATCAAAAAGTAGATAATCACAGACAAAAATAATACCAGTCTATTACGGTCCCACTGTAAGACAAAGGCCTCTTCTCATTCAGAGAAGAGACGATCATTAATCACTATGCTAGCTCAAGGCGGATTTGCGATTACAGACATAATGTTTTATAATTTACAACCCTACCTTTGCTAAACAGCATTTAGTGATGCCTTTGAAATAGGTACTATGAATGAAAGGAGATCAATTATTTTTTTTACGATTTTATGAGTGTTCACAAAAATAATAAATTTTCTGGTGTAATTATGCTATCAAATCAATTCTTCAGGACTGGATCTTAACTAAATATTGCGCAGTTTATTAGATTAAAAGCATAATATATTTTGACTGCCTCGTTGGTCTAGTGGTCGCAAGCGCTACTGCTGAGCATGAGGTCCCGGGTTCGATCCCCAGGTCGGGAAAAGTGTTATTGAGTTTTTCTATCTGGAATTTCTCAGTAGCAGCCCGGAGTCTGGATTTGTGCCCGATTGATGGCAATAGGCTCGCCCCCTATTACATGGGACTAAAACATAACTGGGTAGGTACACCTCTGCCCAGCCCTTCGGGGATTACAGGCGTGACGTTATGTATGTATGTATAATTTATAAATATGAGTATTTTAACGACAAATTTTCAACTAGATAGTGTTTTGCGGGCTCTTATTTAGACATAATAATATGATATATGTACTTACCTAATTTTTATTTAATATTTAAATGTGTGACATATATGCCGAAATAAATGGTATGTTTTCTTAAAGTTATGGTTAATCTTAAGCTGTGCTGCTTAAATAAATCTGTCGAATTTTAAACCACCTCCTTTTTTGTAAGTCGGTTGAAAATACAATGTTATCTCCGATTTTTGTACAATTAATAGTGAAGGTACTTATGCCTAAAGGGTAGATTTTGAGCTCAATGAAAAAAACCTGTTAGACCAAAATTCACACTAATAAATACTTTGACGACTTTTTTTTTATGACACGACGGTGGCAAACAAGCTTACGGCCCGCCTGATGGTAAGCGGTAAACAAAAATAGCGACTTTTCAGACAATAGTATTGATGCGGACCAAAAACATCTCGAACCTAGAAATCAGTTACCAGACTACCTTTATTATTGAACTATACGGTATCTACTTGAACGAAAATAGCTAATTCTAAGAAAATGTCAATGAAACGTAGAATACCTTAGTCGAATAGAATAGGTCGTTGGGTCAATAGCCTGGCGAGTAGTAAATAATGAAACGATAGGCCGGTACTTAAATTATGAATGAAGTGAGTCAATAATCGTACATTGTTTTTTTTTTATAAGGGCTTAAGGCTTGTCATCAAGTATACTCGTGATATCTTTGCGATTTTTTTGAGCACTACCATTTAAAGGTACAGTCGTGATGGCCCACTGGTCAAAGCCGAGTCTCTAATGCATGAGGGCTCGAATCCCGGCGAATACCAATGTGACTTGTTTAATTTATATTACTTACTAGCAAAGACATTCAATACCTATAGACCGGACATCACGAACAAAATTTTCGTCCGAAAAAGTGTGTCCTGCTAGATACAAGTCTATGAGTTTTTTGTAGTACGCTCCGCTGCCGCTCCAATATTCATATATTATTCTAGATGGCGTTACTGAGACATGGGATCAAAGTTTTTCTATGACATTTCCTTGACATGCCCGCTCTATAGTATTTTAAATCTCTTTGCTTACTAGCAATAGTATACAAATATTGTAAAAACTATTTTAAAAGAGTAAGTATGGAGTTTCTTGCCCATTCTTCTCCTTATGAAACTACCTTTTGGAAGGGGCAACTAGAATCATTATATTTTATTTAACTTGTAAGTTTAACGTTCAAAAGTGCGTTTTAAATGGCCTAATTGAAATAAATGATTTGACTTTGACTTTGACACTTTGCCCGCGACTTTTCCCTTTTCCCTCTAAACTTCTGCCATCGCAGACATTTCTGTAGACCTATCTATACTATTTATACTAATATTATAAAGCAGAAGAGTTTGTATGTTTGTTTGTTTGGTTGGTTGAACGCGCTAATCTCAGGAAAACTACCAGCTCGAATTAAAAAAATATTTTTGCGTTGGATAGTCCATTTATCGAAGAGGGCTATAGGCTATATGACATTACGCTCTGACTAATAGGAGCGGAGCAGTAATAAGAAATGTTGCAAGCGGGAAAAAAGCTTCCGATGCGTGCGCTGCGTAGGTAAACGGTTTGAATTGCACAAAAATCAAGTACTTATTACGAAATGATCACTTGCTGTGAGCGCATTTATGATGTACAGCCGCCAGCACATCAAGTTACCCCAATGTGTCAAATTTCTTTGATCGTTTTTCAACTTTATGACAAACAGAATAAGGTTCAAATTCAATTGGGGAAATTTAACACATTGAGGTAACTTGATGTGCTGGCGTCTGTACAAGGCACTACAAGGGCGGTCGTGGCGGATAGTTGAAATTAACCTACAGTGTATGTGATTTAAGATAATAAAGACCATTATAGACCATTAGAGTATTTTTACCTAACCTTTTATAATTCCACTCTTACTGATAAAAGCGTGATGTAGGCATTTAAAATAGCTCTTTAACGAACGTATTATTTAAGAATAATTTCACCTTCTACGTAAACGAAGTCGCGGGTTTAAGTTAGTGTTAGCCCAAAGTAACTATTCCACGCGGACGAAGTAACGGGCAGAAACTAGTATGAGACATACAACTTCACCATTCATCTTTCTGTTATATATCAAAGGTATCTTTCGTTGAAAGCTTTCAGACGGCTTATTTTTTCCGCCACCAACAAATATCATTATATTTTAGGGACTGTATACGAAAACTTGACAAATAACCACTACTATACTACTATCTACTATATTACTATCTTACTCGAGAATCACCATGTCCGTTGGTGTTCCATAATTATGTAATAATATATTATGTATTTTCTAAGTTCACTTAAGACATTTATATCGGTGCAGGAAAACATCGCGAGAAAACCTGTAGGTACATCTAAGATAGCAAATCCAACTTGTGGTTAACGGTTGTTTCTTCTTTATATGAGAAGAGGCTTCTGCTCAACAGTGGGGCAGTAACAGACCGGTACCAATACGGTAGCCAATCACTATGAGGTTTTTGGCAATCATAGCCAAAATAAAAATAAATTGTCAATTGTCAGATAAGCATCTTAGTTATGCTTTGCTAGCTCCATCGATATGATAGTTGCCAGATGCAACAAATTATTTTATCTATACTAATATTATAAAGAGGAAAAGTTTGATTGTTTGTTTGTTTGCATTGAATAGGCTCCGAACCTACTGGACCAATTTAAAAAATTCTTTCACTGTTAGGAAGCTACCCTATCCCCGGGTGACATAGGACTTTTTATTCTTCTATTCCCACGGGAACGGGAACTACGCGGGTGAAACCGAGTGATGTTTGCTAGTATTTTATAAAGGAATAAAATGTGTTAGTGTATGTTTGTGTGTGTGTATGTTTGTAATGAATAAACTCAAAAACTACTGTGCCGATTTCAAAATTTCTTTCACCATTGGAAAGTTACATTCACCCTAAGTAACATAGGCTACTTTTTATCCCTGAATTCCCACGGGAACGGGAACTACGCGGGTGAAACCGCGTGATGTCTGCTACTGCACTAATGTAAATGTGAAGGCTTGCGAGGACCTATCCATGGATGTTTGTTACTCTTTCACGCAAAACTAATTAACGGTTTGTTATGAAAATTAACAGACTTCTAGAGTAGTAGTAGTAGTATTATTATAGCTTGTAACACACATCTTAAAATGCCAAACAAAATCATCTCTTCCATACATTTATGTACCCACCTACCTGCGAGTACATCATGTACGTAGACAACATGTTTGGAATATTGTATATTTCTTGCGATTTCAGGGTTAGTCCCATAGTTAAAGTTATTCATTATAATAAGTACAATAACCTCGTATTTGTAAATAATGATTTTGGACAAAGCTACATACGTATACAAAGTCGCAGGTCGTTGTTGTATTCTTGTAACCATTTCGAATTACTTATGTCAAAACCTCAAATAAATTGCAGTTTGTACCAAATACTTGTTTTACAAAAAAAAAAGGTTTCTAGTACATTTGAGGATAAGCACAAGGCCGTAATAATTACATGCCTTGGATGTTGTGTGCCCGTTACAACGCATTAGCATTTGGCATGCGCTGTCGCAGCTTGCAGAGGCTTTAATTGTAAATTTATAATTGTATAGCCACTCATAATTGTTGTTATGACATGGAGGAGAATTGCTTCTTTTCATTGTAATTAATTGACGTAAAATCCAGTTACTTATCGATCAAATCACTCAGGTATTCGACTGATAAGAGACTTTTGCTATCGGATAAATAATATTGTCCTAGATTGGACGTAACTTCAGTCCTTTTGTTAAAAACTATGATGAGATGATCTATTGCAACTATGTCTGTGTCACCCGGGGATAGTATGAAAATATATTTCTTAAACAAATATCTTATTACTATTATTATAATTAAGAACTAGCAGACGTCACGCGGTTTCACCCGCGTCGTTCCCGAATGGAAACACAGGGATAAAAAAAAAGAATTTTGAAAATCGGTCCATAAATGACGGAGTAGCGAGGAAACAAACCCAAAAAAAAGTCTGTTAAAAAAGCCTATGTCACCCCGGGATAGTGTAGCTTTTGAACGGTAAAATATTTTTTTAAATCGGTCCTGTTTTTTCGAAGCCTATTTAATGCAAACAAACAAACAATCAAATCTTTCCTCATTAGTACTACTTAATTTAGCTAAAATATGGCGCTAAAAAACTCTCCCGTATCGCTGTCCACTGGAAGTGTACCCAAAAGACTGGCGGCATTGCCACGATTTATGGCAATGCTTATCCTTTGACCAAAGTAAATGCCAGATAATAATTATCATATAATTAGAAAACAGCAATTTTGAAAACGTTTAAATTCGAATCCAAAAGAGACCCAGAGTGTGCCTTGCTAGACACTTTTCGGAAAACAGATTTTAAACAATACGATGATCGTGCTTAAAGGTTTCCAAATCCTTTTAATTATTACTCAGTCAATGAAAAGGTGTGAGAAACAATGCAAGTAGTACAAGTCCAGAGGAAAATTATCCATCATTAGAAAGGTGACGACACCCTTTAACATGAAACATTAAATAAAAGGCTTTTAGGTCGAACAAGTTAAAGGCCATCGCGTAGTTTACCGGTTCGCCTCCTAAGTCGGATTAGTGAGACAAATATGTTTGTAACCATTGAACCTGAGCCATATTTATCCGATGTAAATAAATAAAAAATAAAAAAAAAATAAAAAAATCTTTTTATTTCAGACATTTGGTCCATATTTTTATCAGGAAAAACCTTAGCTTTTAAAATTCATATTGTTAATCTTATTGCATACGAATCTGTAATATCTTCTACTGGGAGAGTGCACTGGCTCTTGGTAACACAGGAGGTTTAACATCTACAACAAAAGTGAAGGATTTCACTTAGGTACGTAATAATTGTGTTACAACTTTCTAGTGTAAGTAATAAAGATTCTGAAGGTACCTAAGTTATGCCAATAAGGTCAGTTAGTTTTAGTTTGTCCAATTAGATTTCTTATTTCAACGTTAAATGCTACCCAGAATAGCTTATTTCGGGCAAGATGATAAATGCCTTCTGACAATTTATAAACTGGGCACACGAGGACAGGGCAAATGGTTAGAAACAAGCGTTTAATATCAATCTGTAAGTATTGTATATTTTATTTAATAAACTTATTTACAAAATTGTTACCGACATTCATTTAAGAATGAATAATTATATTATTGTTAACTAAATGTGAATCATACAGTCTGAAGCGTGACTTCACGGTGACGCTGTGCTTGGCTGTAAATGTACCTTTGTTCAAAGTAAACTGGAGTTATTCATCAACAATCACTTTGCAAGTCGTTAATGGAAACAAACAGCAAATGTGTAGTAGAAGATCTGCCAAATCGTGATTATAATAATAAAACACTTTATAGAAGAGAAAACAAAAAAAAGGGTACCGTACCGGCCCGTAGCAAAAATAACGGCAAAAAATCTCGGTTGTTGTAAGGTAATTTGTTTCAATATTATTTATTATAGCGGCTAAAGAAATACGCACTGAAAACAACTGTTATCAGTTTACCAACTATGATTCATGAGATACAGTCAGCACAGCCCGCTTGTAGAAAGACGGGCAAACGGAAGAGAGTTTCGTTGGTTTTCTAGCAGTACGGGCCTCTAAAACGCATATAAATGCACACGACAGCTGGTCTAATCCTAAGACAACACAACAATAAAATTGCTAACAAAAACTTATGTCCATTATTCTATTGTCAGACATAATGTACTTATATTGTCATGATTATTTCAAAGGCTTGAGTCATTAGAACCACCTTTAGTTACGTGGTAGGAGTATAACTAATTGAATTATCAACAGTTCAAAAATATTTGAATCAAACAATGGGACGACCTGTTCTTAGTATGGGGAATCGTCTAATGGACGCTAATATGCGTGTTGAAATTTTATTGCTAGTATTTCTTTTTCGTAAAAAAATAACGTTGCCCCACACTAGGAATTTCTCCTGCGTTGTAGACGTGCAAAAAAATATTGTGATCAGATTTTGAACCGTCCTACAAAAAAGGAGGAGGTTCTCAATTGGATTGTATGTCTTTTTTTCTTATGTAGTAAGGTACAGTTGTAGAATGTATGTTTTCCGTATGGCCCTATTTGAATTTTACCGAGATCGGTTCTGAAATTTAAAAATCTTCCCTAAACGAAAAAATAAAAATGACGAAATTAAAACTTTTTTACAAAAAATTACAACCTAAGTCCGTTGTAGTTTCAGAAGTCGGTGCCAAATTATAAATGAAACAAAACTTCTTTCAGTGATCAGATTTTAATGTGTAGATTAGATACTTAGTTCTTTTGTATGTTGACAGCTTCCGCGACGCGACACTGTTTAAACTTTAAGTGACTATTTAATGAAGTAGATATGTTTAAAAAGTATTTTGCAGTCAGTACAAATAACAACAGACTATCTTAATTTACAAAATATGATAAAAATGTAACTGGTAATAATGTCTGCAGTGGCGCTGGCGTAGATTTAACTTAAGATATAAGATCTTTCATTATTTGCGCAACCCACTACAATCTATGTAGGTATACTACGTACCTACCAAAAGCCCCAGCGAGAGTAGGCTCCTTACAGTGTAGACTGACGACCTGGGAAAGATCGAAGGCAGTCAATGGATAAGAGCAGCGTTACTTTTGAGCAGGCATATATTCAGCAGTGTACGTTTTCTGGCTGTAATTGTGAGGGAAGTGTCTGTAATCTATACTTTATCTTGATCCTAATGTTTAATAGCCTAGAACTACAACCTATGTATAGACTAAAACAAAAATTATTTTTCCACTGACGCTGACGGTCCGACTGGTACAGACGCCAGCACGTCAAGTTACCCCAAACTGTTAAACTCAACAACCAAATTAAACCATAACATATTTATAAAACAGTTGAAAATCAATTAAATAAATTTGACACATCTTGATGTGCTGGCCTCTGCACCAAATAAGTTTAAGATATTAGCGCATTGAAACAAAATAACTCATCTTTTTTAGTAGAGATAGTTCTGAAGGATTGGATGAGATTGACTGGATTCGGAATATGAAGGAACAAAACCCGAATGCCGTTGAATTGTCTAAGTAAAGACTATTCAAACGCATACCTTAGTAGGACGACTTAGTGATTCCGTTTGCTTTAAGAACGAACTGCTTCTCATTTTGATTCAATCATGAAATAAATAGATTTAGCGCATCATTATGACTAGAGAGAATACGGTCATGTGGGTATGTTTATATATGCCACGCAACTACACATCAGATTGACAGCGGTTTGGCGGCCAAACGGTATACGTTTAGGCGTAGAAATTAAGTACCTATACAAGCTGTGCGTCCGATAGGATTTCCTATTGTTAAAATGTAGCAAATTCCATACAAACTTTCATTAAATATCCGTCAGAAAATAAAATTTCCTTCACACTGTCACTCACAAAATTCTAAAAGACTTGATTCTAAGCCTTATTCTAATTAAAATTACATGACTTTCTAGTGTTTTTGCTAATTCAACTGAAATCAAAATTCATTTATTAAAATGACGCTAATCAGCACTTTCTCTAATGTTTTTTAGGGGCTTTTATAACACCCTAATGGGTCGATCGTTTCATTTGTAAGCCTATGTTTCACTCTTAAACGAAAGGACGACGAAGTTCTAGGCGAGCTACCTAAACATCGATGCGCGTAGAGTTATTAACATTCAAGCGGGCAATTAAATTAATGTTTATTTTTGTATGAAAAAAAAAATAAAAAAAAAAATATTATAAGTCGTAGAACAAAAGTTGTTGTTTATGAAGATAGCTATCTAGTCCTGTGAAGTTGTTGGTGTTATACAAATAACCCTGTATAAGTATATTCTCTAAATTCTATTCCCATAAACGTAAACGAAAAACACATGCCAACGCGATAGTCTAATCTCAGAGTACCTGTCATTGACGTAACGAAAAGCTTAAACTATATTTAAACGCTCACTTCGGCCTTGCCAAACTATCTGTTGTAACATCATTTTTTGGTATTACACAAATAACAAATTGCACGTTATTTTCTTTACTGATACTGACATTTAAAAAATTAAAACCTTGAACAGCTGAATGTGAAGAGCTGGGTTATTAAAGTGTGCTGTGCTGTATACACTTTTAACATACAGACGGAGAGCGTTGCTGGCTCTGTGGTAACGGCCCCGACTTACGACCCGACTAGTTGTCAAATCAAATCATTTATTTCAGACTAGCTTCTGCCCGCGACTTCGTACGCGGATCCTGTTGCTTATGCCAGCGACAACGGGGTCGTCAAAATTGAAGATCGGAAACGTCTGATGTCGAATTCTAAAAGCCCGGGGACGGGAAAATAATGGGATGCGCGAAACGATTTAAGACGTTCCAGATTTTTAAATGCAATGCCAATGCCAGACTTAACAACTTTTGCTAAGACGCCATTTCTATTATGTATATGTTATATTGTCGCTGGGCTTTGGAGTTCCACTACAGGTGCTCCAGATCTTCAAATTTAGTCTCACAGCAGAAAACACTCTTCACGGGGAATACTTTTTGCAATGGCACCATTTTTATATCTCTTTTACTTTAGGTGATCCATTTTCGAAAATGCATTATAGCCTATATGCTGCGTGACGTTCACGATCAGAGGTCAGTCGCGCATCTCCTTCCCCCACTTATCTCTAGAGTCGATGCGTATATACGCTAAAAACTCAAGCGTCATGCTTTTTCCGTGAACGTCTCAAACTCGCGAGACAGTGCATGATGTTCACGATCAGCGGTCAGTCGCGCACATATTCTTCACTGGTGTCTAGAGACCTGGATGTAGATGCGTAAATACGCTGAGAATACAGGCGTGCTTCGCGATCCCAAGAAGTTTCCACGGAGCGAGTTGCAGCCTCATGTTCTCGAACAGCATCAAGTCTCTCCTAACGCTCTTCGGCAGAATGTTGGGATCTTACGATCTTTAATTATTTAGCACCTTTGGAACATTGGGAAAGATTAGACTGTTCAATTAAAATCTAAGTGGCTGCTCCCCTGCGTTACCGGGTAGGGTACCACGTAACGAAGATAAATGGAAAAGGAAATTAAACACTCAAATAACATTAGCCCGAAGGCAAATTAATACGATAAAAAAAATGGGAGTTTTGTATGATATACCATTGTCATCGAAAATCAGTCCTGAACTGTTCCCGCCTTCACCGCGTGGAGGTACTTATGTTATTTTATAATTATGCAATGAAATTAGTGATAGGTAGCTTTCATTTCTATATCAAATGTTTCTGATCTTTGATTTTTATAAGTCAACAGGAAATGCCTATCAGACCGAACAACTTTTGCTAAGACGTCATTCCTATATATGTTATAGTGTAGCTGGGCTCTTGAAGTTCCACATCAGGTGTTCCGGATCTTCAGATTTATTCTCTCAGCAGAAAATGCTCATCACGTGGAACAATTTTCGCTAAGGTACCATTGTTTTATCTCCTATAGTTTAGCTGGTCTCTTGCGGTTCCTCATCAGGTGTTCCGGATCTTCAAATTTATTCTCTCAGCAGAAAATGCTCATCACGTGGAACAATTTTTGCTATGGTACCATTTTTGTATCTCCTATAGTTTAGCTGGTCTGTTGCGGTTTCTCATCAGGTGTTCCGGATCTTCAAATTTATTCTCTCAGCAGAAAATGCTCATCACATGGAACAATTTTCGCCATAGTACCATTGTTGTATCTCCTATAGTTTAGCTGGTCTGTTGCGGTTCCTCATCAGGTGTTCCGGATCTTCAAATTTATTCTCTTAGCAGAAAATGCTCATCACGCGGAACAATTTTTGCTATGGTACCATTTTTGTATCTCCTATAGTTAAGCTGGTCTGTTGCAGTTCTGCATCAGGTGTTCCAGTTTCCAAGATAAATTATAGCCTATGTGTTGACCAGTATTAATATCTATACAACAAAAAAAAAATCATTCAAATCCGTCCAGTAGTTCCGAAGATTAGCGCGTGCAAACAAACAGACAAACAGACAAACAGACAAACTTTTTTTTTTGGATTCGTGCTCTATTACTGTTTCTAAACCCCCCTCAATTATTATTTTTTAAATATATTCAATGTACTGACACAGTTTTTTTACAGTCTTATTATATGTATAGATAGATGTTGACGTTTGTTTCCGATGTCTGTCTGTGTGTCTGTCTGTGTGTATGTGTGTTTGTTAATGGTTGTATTACCGCGGCCGCGACAGCACGAAAGTACTGGTCGTTATAAACAACTTTTATTATGAGACTCCAAAAATAAAATCAACCGTTTTTTACATTACCATTTGTTATATATTGAACTGTGCATGAAACGGCTGACATTTTTTTGACATTTCACGGTCAGTCTCATAGTAAAAGTTGAAAAATTATCAGTACTTCCGTGCCTCCGTGGGAAAACAACCATTAAAATTTCACGGTGTTTAGATTGTAGGTTCAAACCCAGACAGGTGCTTTACTTTGTGTAAATTATTTCATTACCATTATTCCCAAAACAGTGTAAGAAAATATCTTATTGGCATGTTAAAATTCGAAGACATGTGACATCTACCAACCCGCACTGGGCCCCCGTAGCGGCCCACTCCTTCTCACAGAGAAGAGGCCTATGTCCCAGCATTGGGAACATCAAAGGCTGATAATGTAAACAAAACGAGCGTGTCTGAAATGACGTAAATTCGCGTAATGCGAGTTTACCTCTCTGAAGTAAGCTGCAAATGGTTGCGCAGTACTTAATCAATTGTATACTCATCATCTTTCTTTTCCCAACTAGTTTGAGGTCGGCTACATCTGATGACGACTGTACAAAAGTACAATGGTCTTAACTACATAGTAAGGTATACTTAGAGTTACCATATCTCAGAATTTTTGGACTATATACAGATTATACTACTACTATAGACCATACGCCTTTTTAAATTACCAAGAACGATTGATAGAAAATTCTCAAATCTCAGGATTTTTCAATGGAAGTCAGGTCTTTTCTCCGGACTAGATTTTTCCATCTGGTAACCCTAGGTGCTCTACACTATATCATGTCATTACCTCCTTAGATCATTAATACTTGTTTAATACACCTGAAAGATTAGAAGATAGGTAGTAAATTAGTAGATGCGGTGGTATGTTATCCGCGAACCAAAAACCATAAAATGCACACAAAAATACACCAACTACCCGAAAAATGGCTCAGCGACGCGATAAAAAAGGGCAGAGCAATAAAAATTACTCTAAATTACAGCGCTGACCAAAGTTATGAGCCCTACCTAACCTACCATGGATTGGCCATGAACTTGACTGTTATCGTATCGATCTCAGCTGATTTGTTTGCACGCCTACGCGTTGTTACCTTGATGATACGCCAACTCGAAGGCCTGAACAGGTAGATAGTAACAATAGCTTACAGTTCTGATACGTTCGCGCCTGTTTTCTGAGAAATGCATGTTTTTCTATATTTTCGTAAAATTTCGTTAAGCTGCTCCCAAACATGTACAGACGCCAGCACATCAAGTTACCCCAATGTGTCAAATTTTCCCAATTGAATATGAAGCTTATTTTGTTTGTCATAAAGTTGAAAAACGATCAAAGAAATTTGACACATTGGGGTAACTTGACGTGCTGGCGTCTGTACCTAAAGATATCGGAAGTGTCAAAATATATCGAATCGATATTTTTTAAATGAGTGGATTTCGATATCTCTTTTAATAAGTATATGAAATTCTTGTGTCATAGTGTTTGTTATCAAACTCCTCCGGAACGGCTTCACCGATTCTTTGATGATGATATTTATTTCTGAAAATAGGTTTTCAAAAACACTTTTACCCGTCATTTTTTACCTAGTAGATGAGATCGGAGTTTCACTATCTGACTACTCTGAAAAGAAACACCGAAAGAAACTCAGAGGTCATGGTCTCTTTTAAAGTCCAGACATTATCTTAGTCAAATCATGTAAGAACCATGGAGATTAGTGTCTGAGATGGTCTTTTGAGGAAAGAAACCACAAAGATACGAGGGGACCAAATCAGTCAGTGCAAGCGTTTGTCAGTAGTCGTGAGCTAGGATGCAAACTAAAAAAATGATTACAAGACAGAACGTACCTAATTTCGTCGCAGCTGTCAATACAAATCTAAAAAATCAAATCAAATCAAATCTTGGTAAGTAAGTACTTACCGATGTGTAGTGTGTAGAGAAACCTATTAATTCCAGGTATTTTGACTCTGTGTTTATCTTGTGTAGAAACAGCGTTTTTTAACATTTCAATTTACGGAAATTTTATAAGACGTCAAAAAAAAAAACTAATTAACTACATCGATATAATTATCTTCCACGAAGTTTCCTTCAAACTTTGTTCAGTGCCTGTGTGGTCTGTCAGTCAGTCAGTCACGGATATAGGTTTGCATATTGCAAAAGCGTCAGTTACATAATCATCTTTCACCATGGCTCGCTCGTTAGTGATTTTTGTCGTGTTGATTGGTTTGGCAATGTTAAAAATGTTGTAACAAATATCAAGTAATAATGAGTATTATAGCACGGGTTGTGTTAGAAAGGCTTGCGGTTCTTAAATGTATGCAATGCTTAATTTGTTGCATGTTTAAGAAAGCTTATTAGCATTAAACTGTATTGCGTGCCTAATCTAAGGAAGATTGTTAAAGGATTTATCATTACAAACATTTATATCTACCTCATCTCAATGCAAATAAAGAACTATTATATATTCTATTGGATTCTAAACTTGCGATCCATCCCGGCTTCGCACTAGTGCGTTTTTTTTCTCGAGAATTTTGCACAAAAACACCAATATTGTACAATAAAAAAAAAGCTGCGAAATCTGTCAAAATGTCCGCAATACGTGCGACAACTTGTCAAAAAACTGCGAATAAACATGGGATACTCAGCAATTCAAACGATAACAAACAATAATTTTTGTAGTTTGTTTTTTAGAAAACTGTTAAAAACAAGTTAAGTTCGTGTGCTGTATATAATATAACAACATGTATGAATGTAAACGAAGCAAAAGAAGTATGTAAGAATCTCAGCTGATGGTGCTCTGTAATTTCCTTACCCCCATGGGAAAAAGTGCGTTAATTGATAAGTAAAAACTAAAAATCAAAAGATGTTCGTGATGGACGTTACAATGTATAAGAATACTAGAGCGATGGATGATCTCTAAAAATAGATAGAATTTTAAGACTAATTTTGGCACTGTCATAAATATTACGTTTATATTCTACACGTGTGAACTCGCTGCCCTGGCAGCAAATAAAAGTAAGTCGTTAATTGAGTACCTACCTATCGCAATCTCGCGCATTCAAATATTGATATTAGTCTAACTATTGATACACGTGTTGTAGATAGGCTTCTCCCAAATTACGTCACAAATACATGTTTTCTGTCCGTTTTTTGCTTTTAGACCAGGTTAGATAATTATTGAAACCAAAAAAAAATACAGTAGGATGAAACCCATTAGAACAGGAGGGGAATATGATAAAAATGAAAGAAAAAATAAATTACGGTCGATGAGAACTTTATTTTACCTACAACTTTGCCATTTAATTTTTTTCCATAGGACTTGTAGTTTTGCCGGAAATCAAGATAAACAATTTTTTACCCTTAAACCCCTCCTCCCACTTCCCGAACTCGGATCGACCGTAATTTATTTTTCCTTTCATTTTTATCATGTTCCCCTCCTTTTCTGATAGGTTTCATCCTACTGTAATTTTTTTTTCATTTTTTACCATTTTTTAAGGCTTCGAACCTGGTCTATTTATTTATTTAAGGCCCACCTTTTAACCTAGCCCACATACTATATTATTATATCATTTTTTTCTACTACTGACATGAAAATTTTGCTGCGACAGTTGTTGATAGTGGTAGAATGCTCTAAAACGCTGCTTGATCGTACTTATTAATGTATTTTTTCAATGCTTCTTTCAACGTTATGTCTGTATCACATTCTACAAGAATGTGCTGGATATTATCCGATATAACACACCGATCTAACACATATTGCAGTAAGGTCAATCAAATTATATTATTGGTTGCCTAATGGTCGGAATTTTTCAGTTTTAGCCTTCTTTACTTTTCCTCCATTCTTTGTTAAGCCCAGAAGGTGTTTTTCCCGAGTAAGTTGATGAATGTCATCAGTCGTCACCAAAGGGTAGCAATTCTACAGGTTTAGCTTTCTACACTTCTTTTTCTTCTTATAAATTATGACCATGTTCAATCTTTTTCTCCTCTGCGCCTGCAATTATCTTTAAAAGGGATCTAAATTTTTGTTTAGCGTATTAATGTAATGATAACAAACATTACAATGTAGGATCACTTAATCTTTAAGAAATCGATTCACTTGAAACTGTGAAGTGTGCAAATGCTCAGAAATCGGTTTTCTTAGGGTGCTTACTAGGCCCATCACATGTTTCATGATCCTAAAAAGTGGGTATGGCTATAAAGAAAAACAAGAATATTATTAATGCTTTTTCATAATACCAAATAAAAACTTTACATTCTGTGCATTTATGAGAAACAATAAAATATGGAATGTAAATTTTTAAAGTTATGTTTTGAGAATTCTTGGGTCAAAGACCTGAACCTTTTAAAATTTGTGAAAAATAACCAGACCAATACCATAATGGAGATATGCATACTTTTTATTTTATTTACCTTTGCCATACACCGAATTGCGATCGTTCCACTAACAACAATATTTGACGGTATCACGAACAAAAGCGTTCCACCGGCGTTTTTTCCAAACCATTATCTTTAATCGGACGAATTTCGCTGCTCACGTGACCTCTACTGAAGGTCATTTAGGGGTCATGAATTACAGCGGAAATCATATCAAATTTATACAGCTGTTTTGCATACTTTCAGGGTATTGTAATAATTATACAGAGTGTATTTTTAATCATGGGACAATTTTTCTAACCGTTGCTGTTTCTACCCTTGAATGTAAACAATTTTCACTCTAGATGGAAGACTCTGGCATCAGGTTAGACACTAAGCACACTATAAGAAGATGACTCACTCGGAAATTGCGAAAAAAACAGCTGTTTCATACATTTTGGTCGAGTAGGTGTCTAACTTTTGTATGCTTCAGCTGTTTTCTTTCGCAATTTCCGTGTTACTGCTTTAGTGAAAGGGTTTCACATTATTTATTTTTTAAAAAAAGTAAAAAAAACAGTACAAAGCGGACTTAATGCCTCAGGCGTTCCATCTCTGCACCACCTTAAGGTGGACTGGTGCAGGGATGGGTGCACAAGGTAGGTGCACAAGGTAAAAATTAAGGACAAATAAGTGACACATAAAAATGAATACAAAGATACATACATACTGAAACAAAAATAATAATTAAATCATTCATTCATATGAAAATTTTACTTATGATTAAAAATACAGCCTGTAGAGGACTGAGTGACGTAGATTTTGCTTAAGTAGTGGTCTTTATGTATTTCTACATCGCCATGCGTCACTGTCAATGTTCCATTACAGATAAAAGTCCTGAGTGCATTGTAAAACTCTCTAGACAGACATAGACAAAATCCAATGGCCAAGAGATTGACGTCAATGAAATGTTCTTCTATACCCAAACTATTTTATTTTATTCAGCCTTGACATTGGAACAATGGATGCCATTAATACTAAAATTGGGACTGGCCACGTGATAACGTGTAGTTCATGTGATGCTTATTAAAACATACTTAATTATTTGATAGCAAACTTACTTGGAGCAGTCTGTATTTTTATTTTGTATAGCTCCTTAAGGGAACCTGCAGGGCAATTGGTGATTTTTCATCGCCAGTGACTAACACTGACTTGTAGCGACCTCTATCTCGCCACATACGAACTAATTACCGATATCCTACATCTCGGTATCAGAATTATCCGCGCAATTTGAACGTATACAAGATCCCGACTACAACCGTCAGGCAGTAGTTAGCCCACCAGACACAACACCCGTCTGGTCGGAGGATCCTCCCTTTTCAATGGTGGATGAGGAACTTCACACCCTGTTCCTCATACCTCCAAAGATTAATCGAAAAAAGCGGACTTTAAGTTACGGTGAATATCAGATGGGTACTGTGCGCTTCGTCACATCTCTGCGAGTGCGCATGGCGTCATCCTAGATACACACTGATGATATCAAATACAAAACTAACTGTTTGACAGGTAATCGTTGAACACTTTGCCCAGTGATCATCACTATGACCTGTCAACGGAGATACGCAATAGCCTAAATGGTACCAACATGAATACAGGGTGTAAAAAGACCGATCACATAGCTGATAACCACACATGCTGTACATAGAATTAAGTAACTTTAACCAAAAAATAATGCTGGGAAAATACTTTTTTTTTTCATCTTTAAAAAGGAGATGCTTTTTATTGCGCGCATTGCATAGCGCGACAACGCAACGCGACTTTCGATCAGCTGAGCATACGCTCACGGCATACGGCCACTCGCGCCTGGTCGTTGACCTGACCGGCCCTCTTGTTTAGTATCCATTGCATTTTTGTAACTTCAAATGCGTAATTTGTTTTGAAAAATCGATAATATTGATAATGTTAGTTTGGAAGAAAGTTTACTAATGATACTTGGAATACAATTTTGAAAAAAAAAAACGAAAAAAAAAATTTCACTTTGGCCTTTAAATATTTCCAAAAAAAAAGTCTCAGGTATGTTCTACAAGAAAAAAACTATCCCAGTGATGGGTAGAATATGTAGTTTTCCTTTACGTTAAGGGTCTTTATACACCCTCTGCCTATTTCTTGTGACCACGTGATTAAATAAATATTTTGTTACTACTAAAATATATTGGATTGTCGAAGACTATCTTTCAGCTGGAACTTTTATTTTCCCCAGCCTATTTGTTATGCGAAGTTGATTTTTTGCATTTTCAATTAGATTGACGTCTAAGTTAGCTTGACAATGCGTATTTTCTTTAATATCATCATCGGATTTCGCAATATAAACATGTTTTAAATATCCACCATCTTGTTTTTTTTTCTCTTTCTTCACCCCTAGCGACATGGCATGCATTCATTGAGTGCCAAGATGAGTTATCAATCAGTCATGGGTGCTTGATAGACATTATTTTTGACGTCTTAAAAGGAATATCTCTAAACGTGAGAAGATACAGTTTTACGAGATATGATACTGTTACGATATTGTCGAAACTCCAATCGGACAATGACGCGGGGCTCGATAAGACACTGTAATCGATATGGCTATAATATTAGAGGGTAAAAAATAGTGATCATCAATCATCGACCTTGCCAAATGTGCTGTGGATTAAGTTTCTGAAGGGAATAGATCTTAAACTACTAATTCCAAAGAGGATCTAGTACAAAACATTTAACTGCTTTGTACTAGATCCTCATTGTCGTATTCATGCTAATATAAAAGTTTGTGAGGATGTATAGATAGAAGTTTGTTACTCCTTTATATAAATAGGTACTGCTAAACGGATTTTGATAAAAGTGAGCTGTTTCATAGCTTACATATATTATAGCTACCTCCTACTTACCCCTTATCATCTTTTACACAATCCATTTCTTGTTTCATTGATACCTGCTTTAGAATCAAAGCTCACCTATACTTCAAAATAACACAAACTACAGACGCCAGCACATCAAGTTACCCCAATGTGTCAAATTTCCTCGATCGTTTTTCAACTTTATGTCAAATACACACATCAAAAGTGTCTAGGGATCAACATATATTTTTGCAATAACTTTTCTCCTGATTGATATTAATTAAAATTTTCTTTAAGGATTCATCAAATAAAGTGTTTTCGTTTGTCACAGTAACGATAAACTAAGTCACCTTTGCATTAATAAAGAAATTTGCCATTTTCCTAATAAAGGGATTTTTGACATTTGAACCACTAAATAAAATATACATTGCTCTAGCCCAATCTGTAATGACATACTGTATCTCGGTTTGGGGAGGTGCAGCTAAGTCATACTTTATAGATCTAGAGCGGGCGCAAAGGTCCTTGATTAAAGTCATGTACTTTAAGCCCTATAGGTTTTCTACTGAATCCTTATATGCAATTTCTAAGCTTCTCTCAGTCAGGAAACTTTATATTCTACATATGATACATAGATATCACAAAGCACTACCTTTTGAATACGCCAAACTTAGAAAAAGACGGTGCGATATTGTAGCCCCTACATACCCCACTCGTACTGTCTTTGCTAGTCGGCAAAATTTAGCTCAAGCCCCCCGCGTTTACAATATAATTAATCGTATCCTTAATATTTACCCCATGCAATTGTACGAGTGTAAGAAAAAACTGACTGAATGGCTCCTTACTCTTGATTATGAGGACGTAGAGGAAATCCTGCTTACAGTAGCTTGAATTATGACATGAGCTAAATGCACTCACAAAGACAATAATAAACACGCAACGGAGTTATAGGGTTACCCATTAAAAACAACCGACCACACACACACACACACACACACACACACACACACACACACACACACACACACACACACACACACACACACACACACACACACACACACACACACACACACACACACACACACACACACACACACACACACATACACACACACACACACAAACACACACAAGTGCGCTCACACACACACGAACTCAAGCAAGCATGCACCTTACAGACACAACACATCAAAACTTACCATTTTTCATTGTTTAAATAATGTTATTCTCATTTTGTTAGTCGAGTAAGTCTAAATTTTGTTCACACCAGAAATGTGAGGCTTTCCCAACACAAGTATCATATGATTACTTTCTGGGAAGCCCCGGCAACTTATTTGTAAAGATTTACTGAAATAAATACATTTTTATTTTATTTTATTATTTATTACATTAAAGTTCGAAAAAAAGACTGAAATAACAGTTTTCTTTAAAATTTTATTGGGTAACTTAAACAATTAATAATCCGTGTTTCTACCGCGAACACTAACAACACAAGAACATCGGTTTGGCATACTCAAAATGAGTTCATCCAAATCACGCTGTGGAATGGCCGCCCATGTTCGTTGCAACAACAAAAAAAGGTCTTCTTGCGACTGGATACCCTCCATATTCGGCAGAGCTCTTCTCTGTAGCATATCCCATGCATGCTCAATCGGGTTCAAGTCTGGCGACTGAGCAGGCCAGGGCAGGACATTGATGTTAGCTGCGGCGAGAGTCTGTCTTACAACTCTTGCGGTGTGCGGTCGTGCATTATCATGCATTAACTGAAATCAGGGACCGATTTGCACTTGTAGAGGAACGATGACGTCTGATACAATCGTCTCAGCATAAATTTGAGCGTTGAGGTTGCCTCTGATCCAAATCAACTCAGTTCTTCCGCCGATCCAAATACCCGCCCATACCATGATGGTTCCACCACTATAAGGATGGACTTCCTGGCAGGATTTTAATCGCTGTTGGCGTCCAGGGGTTCTCCAGTGTCGTATACGTCTTGTATCCGGTCTCATACCAAAACGAGACTCATCAGAAAAGCACACGAAACGCCATTGTTCTTCTGCCCAATTTCTGTGTTCAAGAGCCCATTGATATCGAATCCTACGATTGTGCATTGCTATAGGTGGTACCCGTAGCGGTCTTCGGGAATGAAGGTTCACTTCATGCAAGCGGTTTCTGACTGTTTGGTCGCTAATTAAGTTCCCTGAAGAGTGATGAAGCCTCACGAGTTGTAAGACAGACTCTCGCCGCAGCTAACATCAATGTCCTGCCCTGGCCTGCTCAGTCGCCAGACTTGAACCCGATTGAGCATGCATGGGATATGCTACAGAGAAGAGCTCTGCTGAATATGGAGGGTATCCAGTCGCAAGAAGACCTTTTTTTGTTGTTGGAACGAACATGGGCGGCCATTCCACAGCGTGATTTGGATGAACTCATTTTGAGTATGCCAAACCGATGTTCTTGTGTTGTTAGTGTTCGCGGTAGAAACACGGATTATTAATTGTTTAAGTTACCTAATAAAATTTTAAAGAAAACTGTTATTTCAGTCTTTTTTTCGAACTTTAATGTTAGTGGTTCAAATGTCAAAAATCCCTTTATTAGGAAAATGGCAAATTTCTTTAATAATGCAAAGGTGACTTGGTTTATCGTTACTGTGACAAACGAAAACACTTTATTTGATGAATCCTTAAAGAAAATTTTAATTAATATCAATCAGGAGAAAAGTTATTGCAAAAATATATGTTGATCCCTAGACACTTTTGATGTGTGTAGTATAAGGTTCATATTCAATTGGGACATTGGGGTAACTTGATGTGCTGGCGTATGTAGATAGACGAACTCGCTGGTGGCTACTAGCAAAACAATATTCGGTGATGGGTAAGTTAAGATAGCCAATTATTTATGAAACTACACTTGGGAGCAAATAAATCGAGCCACTTCCTTTTTCACGTAGGTATTATTTCAAAACGTTCTATCAAAATCTAAATTTTTCGCTCAAAGCCCGATGAATCATTCAATCAAGTTAGGTTAATTTAATTTTAAGGTGTTACTTTGATATTTTACCCTCATTGTAAAGGTTATCCAATGGCTCGAATTGATACGTTCCCCATAACCAAGAATATTTTCCATTATGCATGAAAAATGGAAGGGGCTCAACTCAATTTATTTCTCCCCAAGTTACAGCAACACGCTTTTGGGATTAATAGTTGGTCTTTACGACTTACCCAGACAAAGTCTCAGACATTAAAACAGTTAATCATCGGGAACACAACAATGTTTCTTATCACAGAAGATTTGATGTTATCTTGTACCTAAGAATAGGAGCTCTCAGATAACAATTATGTTCTACGTAGGAAGTCAAGAAAACACTTTTACAAGACTACACAGATCGTTGCTCTTAGAAACAAAGATTTAAGGGCCCGTTGCGCCAAGGTACGGAAAATGACCGGTAGAAAATGCCTATGGCATTAAGTCCACTTCTACCTATGTACATTTGTGTACTTGACGTATAAATTAAACAAATAAATGTCTGGCTGGTGTGAGCGCTTGAAATGCTCATTTTTTTTATCACAGAAAATAATGAGAACGAAATTTTAAAATGTGTTTTAAAAACAGTAAACCAATTCTGCAACTCCCCCTTAAGGGGTACGGTAGGCTAAACAGATAAGTTTTCGAACTCCTGCCTGCATATTTAACTATTTTGCCCTGTGTACAAGTTGTCAATCCGCGTTCGGTGATCCGTGATCGGGGTCTATAAATAAATTATTTTGACGACATTTCTTGATGTCAATGTCACATGAAGTTATTTAAATAAACGGATATGTCGTCTTTACTAGCCATCAACACGCTATGTCGGTAAACAATAATAATGTATAATATTTACTAACACGAGTTTGTGGCATGGCGCTGTTGGAATAGCATTTTAATTTATAAAACTGGAAAGTTGTCTGTTTGCGTACTTTTTTAACTTACCTAGATAGATACCTATAGATAAGTACAGTTGTTCGTGCTATTTGGGGTAGAATGGACATCGTAACACACAACTTCAGTTTCAGTTCATGATTTTGGAACATAGAAATTAGGAAAAGTCAAAAATATCGTCAGAGTTGAATTTGTTTGTCGACTTTTCCTAGTTTCTACGTTTAATAAATGAATTATTTACTTTTAAATTAGAAATGTCTTTGGGTTATATTAAAGACATTCAATGCTAACCATAGACGGCGTGCGCACTCGCAGAGATGTGACGTAAGTCCAATTAAAGTGCAATACTATTTTATTTTTAAATTCTCAATTTTCATCGAAGTTCGGTTGGCAATGAAAAAATGGCTATTGGCCTTACAGTTAATAGTAATCCCTCATCCCACGTATTTTTAGTAAATCTCTACTTATCATTTTGGGGAATACAAGCCTGATGTTCAACCATCTTAATATACTACCTACGTAACGTAATTTGATAACACGTTTACGGCTAGTGACTATACAGTTTTACCCGCCTTTCCCAGCTTGATATTTGATATACTATAGGTAATAGGTACCTAATGAAAATGACTTGAGCTTTTGAAGAAGCGGCGAGGCCTCTGTTCAAAATTCAGTGACGAACGAGATGACGACATCGACATGATGTTTCACCTAATTAGTCAAATTTTATACGGGGTTTTCCAAAAAGTCTATGACACATCTTCTTGGATTCTTGCACCATTTTAGGTCACAGTGACTGTATTGACTTTAGGTACGATATTCTTTCATTTAAGCGGCAATTCCCGTTCTTAGTCTTAATTTGTCAATGATACGTCTAATTCCCTTACATGTTTGACAAGTTCTTGACATTGATCGTCGTTGCGCTATGTGATTGCGACTAGATTTTGGACATTGTTAATTTCGTGAACTGACCTTCTTGATGATAGACCTGTTTATAACTTTTCAAACCCTAGTTTATAAGTTCATTTAGAACTTCATTCAAGCCAGCAAAGAAAGTCAGTACGTACCTGAAGTACATAAATACAACAAAACATCTTACTAGTTTTTTTTTCAATTCTAAACGCTATTAGTAATTTGAATTGTCCAATTTAAATAAGTATCTACTTATTGTATAAAATTCTTGTCAATACAGACAGTTACAAAAAAAAGGTTATCATTATATCAATAAAAAACTATTAATTTATCTTCTTATCTCTTTTTATCAACATTAATAAAATATCACGTTTCGTAATTATTAGGGTTTAATGTATTTTTTTATAACAATATGAATAAACGCTTGTAACATTCATCGTAATACCACACGTGTAGGCGTAGTATTTGCAATCATACGGGTAACTATAGTGGCAATTCGATAGGACCAGATCTTAGGGTTTATGCTTGATCACGTGACTTTAGCTAATTTGTTGGAATTTGAGGGTGGGTTTCAAATTAAAATCGGAACCGATTTAGGGTATACCGTATCTAATAAAAGAAATAATCATCGAAATCGGAGCTTACCCACTTGAGAACTTACTCCCCTTTTTGGTCGCTTAAAAAAATAATTTAAGTAACTACGATTTTGGCCTAAACGTACACCTGTAAAAAGTGAAATTCTTCTGTAAAGGTAACTTGCAAACTTAGGTTCCATAATTTGACTCAAAACTAGTTCCATCAGAGAAAATGTTCAATAAGATGTCAAAGATCTGACTTCTCGGCAAAACACACTGTTAACATTGTGTGCAAAGTACTCTGTATACTTATTTATCTTATAACAAAGCTACTTATAATTGTTTGTGTTGTACTGCAGTCTACCGAAACTTGACATTCACGCTTTTTAATAATACACGTGTTTAGTGCATCTACCTATCAAGGCTACCTAAGATTTATTAGTAGACATTTTTACCCCCCTTAAATTCAGATTAACATTGCTGTCATCAGCTGCTTCAGTTTACAGAGACTCCAATATGCATCCATATAACAACGGTGATGATTATACTTATATATGATTATCTGCAATAAGTGTCCATTGTTGAACCACGAGTACCTATTAAACATTGCTGTAAAAATAAACAAATTTTATCTCATGTTTGTTAAAAGAGAATAAAGTTAAATAGTCTGCACGTGCGAATTCAATAAATTCGTTTAAATTCTAGTCGCTTCGCAATCTCATCACAGCGACAATAAATGTCAAAATTTGACAAAAATGTCGGGAGCTAGACGTATTTTTGACAAACAGACAGAGAAAATGTGAATCTTCTTAAAACTACGGGAACTGTCCCTATGATTGGAATTTGACTTATCTCCTACCAAAGTTTCGTCGGATGTTCTTCCTTAGATTCTTTCAAATGATCAACGTCTTACTGTTTCCTTTATTTTTTTAAAACGGCATGTTACGTACCTAATAAAATTCCGTTCTTAACTAAATAATTTTATTATACTTGCTTTTTAGTGCACGGCAATTTAAACGTTATCAACCATAAACTAAGAAGCAGTACGTGCAAATATAAAATATGATTACAAATAAAATCGTGTAGCCTCGTACTGTTTTCAGAGATATAAAACACTTGATATCCGGTAGTTTTTTTGCGTCCGTTAAAACTAAGATTGGCCTTAAAAGTGTTAAAACTAATTTGGGCTCTCACGCGTATCTAGGTTCCGGGTGGTAGTTAGTTCGAGCTGGTGGTCAGAAACGGTCTTATTTAATGCTTTACTAGTTCCAGCATTTCAGCATGTTGCTATAGCCTATTGATGTATCGCCGTGCGTGGGTATTGCGATTTGAATTTAAACGGATTTAAATAAGTACGAGAATTTTATTGACCTCCAGATCTGCGTTAAGTATCCACTACTTCAAACCATGCAATTTATTGAATTCGTACGTGCAGACTATTTATTGACTCTGAGATAAAATTTGTTTATTTTTATAGCAATGTTTAATACTCGATGTCCAACAATGGACACTTATTGCAGATAAATCATATATACGTGTTTCTGGAGACCATAAAGGCGTATATACTATCGATTATAACTTAGACGAATGAGCAAATATTACATCGTTAGCCCTAACACAAGTTCTTGACATGAGCGTAAGCGGTGACACCTTAGTAGTGTGACCAGCGGACTGCCAAATCACAAGAGATGTCGAGTTTGAACCCAAGGCACGCACCCCAGACTTTTCAAATCTAAGCGCGCATAATGATCACTAAATCACTTGCACTAAAAAAGTGAATGAACACATTGAAAACCGACGTTCCTGAGAAATATTTCTCGATGGCCTGTGAAGGTAAGTCAAAGCCCAATAGGCGAAATAAACGTTGGTTAGTCTCACACCACACGCTTAAAAGAAGCGTAACGCCAATTTTAAGATAAAAAAAAACGACGACTCTTCTGCATTTAGGTTTAAAGTAATGAGGCAAGCGCAATAGTCACTATATAGAAATTAATATAGTCTTGAAATTTAATTCTAATCTTGAAACGAGTATTTTTAGTACGCAAGGTTTGCATCTAACATTAGTGCTAGGGGTACTGGTGTAAGACAATGGTGAGCTCAAAGATTTTCGGGTTTGCTGACAGCCTGCCAAACCGAAGTCTGAAGCAGAGACGTAAACGCGTGTGTCGGTTACTAAGCCTCTATGCGTTTTGGCACGACTACGAAATTCGTTGGGAATTTCTACGACCAACCCTAAGAAATATTTACAGAAGATTGATCTTCTTTTGGTGTGGTTAGTGTGTCTAATCTTATGTCAGTCTTTTTATGCCGCCCATAACTCTCTGACTTGACTTCACATGCCGTCGAGCAATATTTTTCGAGTATTCCGGTTTCCTCACGATGTTTTCCTTCACGGTTTTTGAAGCAAGTGGTAATCATACTTCGAAATCAGAGCTCCTGGGGTTCAAACTCGAGACCTATTACTTCAGTCAGACAGCAGCCCGCGCGCAGGTCACACCACTTATTACTGTTACCTAAGAGAAGATTGATAAAGTCCAATTAAAGACGGAACACAAACATTTACATGACTGAACGTGGAAGTTAATGAAGAAAGTACACAGCAACGCATTATAATGTGTATTTATCAAACAATGTATCGTTTATATAATGCTTATAAATAACAAAGATAGGATGAAATTATTTGAGACAGAAACAATGACGTATAAACATTAACGGTACAGTAGTTGTATGTGTTGTTTTGGGTGTCAATATTTTTGCGAGTATTATTGTTAGTGCACAAGGAGTCTGTTGGCTCGTGTCGTTAGCTTCACCACAAGTCTTTAGGTTGCCCTGTAAATGATGAATGATATTTATTTCAGTTCATGGGTTTTTTTAATGATCAGTGAAAACTGAAAAGTTCTTTTTAGATTTCTAAGTTTATCTTTGAAGTTACCAATCCGCTTTGAGCAGATGTGGTGATCAATCAAAGAGAAGTTAGTTACTATAGAGAAGACTTGCGAAAAAGCGTCATAGAAAAAGTGTGATACCATGTCTCTGTAACGCCATCGCTGGCATAATATAGCATTATTGGAGCGACAGCGGAACGTACTAATTTAGACTCATCGACTTGTGTCACAAGTATAGGACACAAGTATAGGATGAAAATTTTATTCGTGATGTACCGTCTATAGTAAGTACTTATTGAATGTCTTTGTGATCTCAATGCTCGTACTGTCTCTGTATGAGAAGAGACCTTTGTCCTGCAGTGGGACAGACAGGCTAGTATTAAGTATTGCAAAGCAGAGTTGTATAAATGCAACAGAACATACATATATACATACATAAACTCACGCCTTTTTCCCATGGGGGTAGGCAGAAACTACAGAGCGCCATATGCTACGATTCTTACATACTTCCTTTGGTTCGTTTACATTCATACGTGTTGTCATACACACACGCCGGTTGCGAGTACTACGCACCTGACCTTTGCGAAGAACCTTATCAATAAGGTCTATGTATGTCCTTCTAGGGCGTCCCCTCCCGGCGTTACCGCTTACATCTGCCTTGTAAATACCTTTCGTTAGTCGCCTTTCATCCATCCTTTCAACGTGACCAAACCATCTAAGCATACTCTTTTCAATTTTTGTTACTACATCTTCTTTTAAACCACAACGTTGCTTTATCACATCATTCCTCAATCTGTCATTCATTGTTACACCACACATACTTCGCAAGGAACACATTACTACAGCATTTATTCTACTTTCATGACTCTTTTGCCACGCCCAACATTCACTTCCATACGTTAGTGTAGGCACCAGCACACCATTCAGAAATTCATTGAATATAATAATGTTTATAGTTTAATTAGCACAGACTTCCCAACTTCCCAAAGCTGCCTGTTTTGAATCACCTACGAAGGCTACGACACCCAAGAGTCCCATTAGATTGCAAACGGGACCAATAAATTCAATTGTGTCATCACGCTCTCGATATATTTGCATGGATATCTACACTGGCTTGCTGCGATAAAATTGCGTCACTGCACTTATATAATTGGGGAGTTAATTAGTTTCGTTACGGAAAGCCTTAGGACTTCACTGCCCTAAATGTATGTTTTGCTGTGTTTTTCTCGGCACGTGATTATTTACGGCTAGTAGTCTTGTATCTACGTCAATTGTGATTCAACACTAGATTGTTTATAGGATTTATTATTAAATGACTGTGTTTTAGGTTTATAAATTATTTATGTTTGTGAATTAATCACCAAAATTTCGCCAATTTTACATAATTATTAAGCACCATGATTAACTTTCCCCAAATACCTAGTTGGTCTTTAAAAGAAAGCTCCAAAGTAGTTTAAGCCTCAAAACGTGTTATTTTTAGCAGATTGGTCATTGGCATTAAGCCAAATGATAAAAACTCACAACATCAGGTTTGATAAAACACTAAAATGACTAAAATTAGAACGTTAACTGGTCTGGTCTGTTTTGAAGTCGTGAGATTATCCTTTGTAATAAAATCGTCTTCTCGAACTCTTTATTTTGGCAATCCTGTGAGAACACCAATCATGAAGAAGTCGCCAAAAACTGTTGCATATCTTGTAAGGCTACTCCAATCCTCGTTTTCACAGTATTTTTCAACTACAGAACCGTTTTCGAAATGTTTTTTCGACATTATTGGAATCACTTCATGGATGAATATCGGTTTAGTTGGTTCTTAGCCAACTGTAATGATGCTAAAGTAGCTTTGTTTAAAATTTTCTATACTTGTTTATACTCAAATCTAGTTTCAATCTGGTTATAATTTAAGAATATGGATCATCGATACAAAATTATCTTTTAAGGCATGTCTTATGTCTTCAGACATCATTATATGTGTAAATACTATTGAAATTGTTTTTGTATAAAGCGTAGCACTTTCTTATCCAAATACATTATTAACATGTCTTATTTTTTTAATTTCCAGCGAGCCGCGGTCCAGGGCAGTTTCTTGCAAGGTTTCCTCGCGTCTCTCTCCGTGGTCGTAGTCTCGGAGTTAGGAGACAAAACCTTCTTCATTGCTGCAATTATGGCAATGAAACACCCTAGAATAATAGTCTTCGCCGGTGCCATATCAGCACTGGTGTTCATGACAATACTATCCGCAGCATTCGGATGGATAGCGACCGTCATACCTCGAATATATACGCATTATGCCAGCGCTGTGCTCTTTGCAATATTCGGTATTAAAATGTTAAGGGATGGGTGGAAAATGAACCCCAATGAGGGGCAAGAAGAATTAGAAGAAGTACAGAGCGAATTGAAAAGAAGAGATGACCAGGTATGTGTTTTTTTTTCTTTTTAGGGTAATTAAGAGTGAGATTCGGTAAAGTGATCGATTATTATTTGAATGATATACAACATTTAGGAAAGTTGTTAATTTTACGAATAGCGTTATTTTTTAAGTAGTTCATATGTTCTCAAGAGACTATTCGTAAACATTAGTTATTTTCAATTATTTATTAAATCTTCGCTGAAATCTCCTTCCCCTTTTTCGTTGGAACCTAAGTTTTAATAGCAATAATTACGCTACTGAAAACGGAATAAATAAAATACATATTCGGTCTTTTGGTACGTGCAATGTTCTAAAGACCTCGATAGATATAAAGTCGTTATCATAAGTCACGTGACAATCATATAATCTTTATGAAGCGCAGTAAGAGTTGGGCTTAGATTGACCACAAGCAATCCGTAGTCATAGACGCGGATACCAATTTTGGCCTCGGTCTCATCGATCGGAGCGATTACAGTTAGGTATTTGATTATTTTTATTGTAGAGGTTTCATATCTGCCCCTTTTTAGACGCTGGCACCGGGGCTATTGGGACAGATGGAACAATTCTTCTCATCTACCCTATTAACGGGACGATGACACCGGGGTCAATAGGACTGAGTCCGATTTTGTAGGAATATGTTTTTTTGGGAACTTTAAGGTTGCTACTCAGTTGAAACCTCCTTAGAACTTTGAACTAGGAAACTTAGATATTATTGAACAATGAGTGCGATTGAGTTTATGTAAGATCTGTTGGAAGAAAAATGGTTTTTGCCTACTACTGAATTTAAGATATGTACATTATTTTATAAAAAAAATCCGTACCGCGTACCTAATGTATTAGTGGCAAGCCCAGAGCTTCTGTAAGCATCAGATCCTGGGTCTCTAAAGGCGTTATTGGATTTACCATCTGGATTATTTTTTTAGTAAAAATGGAGCCTGAATTCCTGCCCCGTTGATGGCAATGACCCCTTATTTCAGAGGACTTCTTAAACATGACAAAATGTGGGTGTACTATTAAGGCAAACTTTTGTCGAACGCTTCGGAGAAGAAAACCGTGATGTTTTAGTATTTTACGTTGCATTCTGTTTGCATGGAAATTATTTCAATTTTTAATTCATTCAAACAGAATGAATGATGCCTAGAATATACAGTAGGTACCTACATATACCCACCTACCTAAAATATCAGTTTCAGAAAAATAAAACAATTAGGCAAATCTAAAATCAGAATGTTCGATTCACACGCTTATCGAATTTGCGGCTTTCATTAAATCTACCCTCATATCGGACATGCCGATAATTATCATAATCGTTGATTAATCGTTATTTAATTATTTAATTGAAAGCTGCCATTTCATTAAAGATTAATTTATACAACGCATGATACGCTGTCTGTAGTCATGCTAAGAGTAATTGATTATGACCAAGATAATGTCTGGACTTTAAAAGAGACTGTGATCTCTGAGTTTCTTACGGTATTTCTTTCCAAAGTAGTCAGATAGTGAAACACTGACCCCACAAGTTTTAAAAAACATATTTGACTTGTTTGAGGTGCATAACTGAATGTAAAAACCAACTTACAGAATTTAATGTTTTAATTTTCACCATTGAAATTTACAATTTAAGAGGTTTAGGAAAATAATTAGTATTTTTCTGGGGTGGTTATAGGTGAATAGAGTATTGACCCAACCCCTCTAACAAATTGTAAATAAATATATTTTAACACATTTACTTTTAAATAAAAAAAAACAACTACAAAATAAAACGTTGATTCGGGCCAGTCGCATCCATAGGGTAGTAAACACCAATTCGTTCATGTTAGTAAAACCTTAAAACTTGGTGACAAGAAAAATTTTAGACACACATCTACGAACAATTTCATACACAAATAGAGACTCGTAACTACAAGCAGCAGTTTAGTACACCCATATTTCATCAGTTATATTTGAATGAGAGAGAGGGTTAGACTGTTGCTACCAAACGGGCACAAATCCAGGCCCCGGACTGCTTCTGACTAATTTCAAATCTAAAAAACCAATAACACTGGCCGATACGAGAGTCCGTACCAAGACCAGCAGTAGTGCTTGAAACCATTAGATCAACAAGGCGCTACTGGGTGATTACTAGATCTATATCAATGATATTGTAGAAATTTAACAACACAGCGGACACAAGTCTAAAAGATCTGATTTTCGGGGAAATCTGAAAATTAATTTGGAATGTAAAGAAATATAAATAGATAAGATAGATTTTGCTAATAGTTGCTTGCAAGTTCTTATACGTTTCCAACTTTGAGAGGGGCAACTAGAATCATTTTGTTTTGTACATTTAAATTTCGTTTGATAAATATTTACCTTTTTTATTGGTCCAATTGAAATTAACTATTTGCATGACGTTGTAAGCCAAACAAAGTTAAATAATGGAGTAATGGTTTTTAAGTATTGTGTGTTTGTCTAACTGTGGTCAGATTTTATCTACATAAAAAAACGTTATTTTATAAACAAATATATATTACAATAGCTAGATTACTCAAAGAGGTCGAGAAATAATTCATTCAGCCTTCATGGCGCAGGATAGCCAAGTCACTGTTACTTTCTGCGAATTTAAGATAATAGGAATTAGCAATAGTTACCATGGATTGCCAATAGTTGTTATGTCTAAGCGCTGTGGTCATGGCAATTATACCTTCAGTGTTCAGTTTTTTACACTTTCAATTTCACAACTTTTGTTTCTTTTTAGCAATGATCGCGAATTAGACTGTTCTCATCGTTACGTATAATTACAATGACGTTTTTGCGTTTTTATTTTACGAATATAACTAGTATTTAGGGAGGGATTATATCATTAAAATAAAAAAGGTTGGATTCAATAAGACCAAAAACTAGAGAGTCAATAGTCTAGTAGTCATAGTTTTATTTGTAGTGTTACGGATTTTTATATCTGGTAATTCTGTATTTTGAGGGTCACCAAATAATTACGTAAAGGTACGGACGCCAGCACATCAAGTTACCCCAATGTGTCAAATTTCGATCGTTTTTCACTAAAGCAAACAGAATAAGGTTCATATTCAATTGGGAAAATTAGACACATTGGGGTAACTTGATGTGCTGGCGTCTGTACAAGGTGTATTTTTAAAAATGGGAAAAGTTTTTACAGGTTTTCTACCCATGAATATGATCAATTTTCAATATGGGAAATAATCTGCTGTTTCATTTTGATCGACAGCTGACAGCTGATTTTTTTTCACGATTTTTTAGTTGGTGAAAATTAATGTTTTAATTATTCATTCATCATCAGTTGTCCCATGGTTAATAATTCATTTAGATTCTAGTGTTTTAAATTTAAAATATATCCGCAAGAAAGTTTACCTGTAGGTATAAATTCTTTAAATGTCATTGGCACAAAATTAAAATAAAACTCTTTGCTAATTGTCTCTACCTACTGTTTTTTTTTTATCTATTCATTAAAATCTCTGATGCGTCACTTTTTAGGGTTTTAAAACCATGTTATCGCCTCATGACACACTGTAAAATTTTATCCTTTAATCAAACTTAATATCTTTGCTATCTTACATGATCTGTATCAAAATAAAATGATATTGTTTATCTATGTATCTACTAGAGTTATCTTAAGTAATGATACCTATTTTTTAATTGCTATAAGTAAAAAAAATGTGCTAACAAATTAGACTGAGATTTAAAATACCGCAAATTATGCATGTACTGACGCCAGCACATCAAGTTACCCCAATGTGTCAAATTTTCCCAATTGAATATGAATCTTATTCTGTTTGACATAAAGTTGAAAAACGATCAAAGAAATTTGACATATTGGGGTAACTTGACGTGCTGGCGTCTGTACATCGATGTGATCGTCATCGATGTGTGACGTTGCAAACAAATGCCATTATTGGTATTATTGCAAGTTATTATTATTGTTTCAATGTCATTCTTCTCCAGATAACACTGATTCGTACAAGTTTTAGAAACAATAGAATGACGGTAGCAAAGGAGGTCGAATAATAACTAACTAATCGTTATTTAAATAAAGGTCAATATAGTCGGATCAAGTATAAATCGCCCACAAAATCTTATTTTAAACAGGACTGTGCTTATTAGATAAGATAGTGTTTTTGATATATTTTAGTATTTGTAGATTCTTTTCAGTCTTAACCTAGCCAGATGCAAATGTTGAATTCCTTTCTTTGTTTTTATTTTATTGACCTAGTTATAACTGGCACAAGCGAAGCGCCATTTTGTTTTTATACAAAGGGGAAGGGGATTTTTGAATATCGAGTCCAAAATGTTGCCAGTACTACTTTTTAAACATTCGGTTTGACATGCCAATTTTGTTTATTTTTTAATCTGCCGATGTCAATAATGATCTGGTTTAGATTTGACTATCGAGATTAATGTCGATCTTAAGTTGCCAGTTCAAGATTCATAAGTATGATACTGCAGGACGCGCAAAAAGAGCGTTCGAAGTCGCCTGACGTGACGTCGGTCGCGACCGCTGGTTCCCAAAGCCCGGGGCCTTCGGTCCCCAGAGAAATGGAGAGTGCCCCACAGTCCCCCGGAGAGCCCGTAGCGGGCAGTTCCGCGATATCAGAACCGCTGAGGGTGATCTTACGTCATTATGCCTGGCAGTACGAATGACACCTAGTTATTTTTTTCTTTTAGCCTTAGCTTTTTTTTTTCGTTCTGTTACGCACAGACCATATCATTATATCGTTCGAGAAAGGCTTTGACAGATGACTTGAATCGATTATGCAAAGGAATTCAGCATTTGATTAGAATGTTGTTTAGTCTTGCGTTACACCATCAAATAGTAAACCATTGAATTAGTTAACCTTTGATTGCGTAATACCGGCTTTAGCGCGCGTATTGGAGTTCATTCATAGTTTTATTAATTTATCTGACCAGAAAAAATATTTCCTTTAATTTTATAGTTTACTTTTAAATACGTTTTCTTGTATTTTTCTGGGAAAGCTTTTTTACTATGGACTTATATTGATGTATAAAGTACCTAATTCTTTATGAAACCTAATAATGCAGTGATTAAGTCAATGTTGTCTCCTCATAGTGCAAAAGTTGACTTAATAATTAACTCAATATAAATAAAGCTAGGTTTTTGATACCAAAATGCTGCGACTATTGCATACCAACCTATTGCATATTTGAAGCCTGGAATGTGTAAATTATTCATGCATTTTGACACTTAATTTCGCCCCATCCCTACTTTTGTGAATATATTGAATGTAGTTTAAAGACTTATTTGAAGGCTGAAATACACATTTTTTCACTGTACAAATTACAATGCCACATTAGAAACAAAAGATTTTTCAAAACATTCTTTATGACACTGAAAATATGCTCAAAAAATAACTTAGTCACCATAATCACTGCAACGTTTTATTTGCAAGCAAACCTTTGTTTTTTTAAATAAATCATATTATAAATATTGTTGTTTATATATCGTTTCAGCCTTTTGTCTTGCTTAGCATGTACTTATTTGTATTTACACGTCTGTAATTCCAGTTAGTCTGTACTAACTTGTGGACTTATTTAGTATAGTATGAGTAATTTTTAATATTTTCTATTTGACTCGCTTTTGAAGACAAGGATAGATTAAAGATTTAATTAAGATTTTGAACATTATTTTGTCACAACACAAGGCTCATTTTTGGGAGACATCAAGAAAGATAAAATTTTGTATCCCTTTCCTATAAATATCTTAAAAAGCTACAAAGTTCTGAGTACTATTAACTGTGACCAATTATGCAATACCTGGATCACCAGATAATGGACTGTTTGTCAAAATATTTAATTTTAGGTCGTCATCTAGATTACAAGAAAATATTCGACCCGTATTTTTTTATTTTTCAAATTGATGGAAAACTGCTTAGATTAAGCGCATTAAAGTTGAGGTGAGGGGGCTTGTAACATCATTACCTAGTACAAACTGTACTGGCTAGTGACGTCATGCGACATCCTGACTCTATGTATCGCCGTAATTTTTTAATTACGTGAAGAAAGAAAAAATATGTGTGGAATATTTTCTTGTTATCTAATCTAGATGAGGGACTAAAAACTAAAATTTAATAAGCGTCTAGCTTTTTGTCCTTCTTTAACCGTGGTTCCAACAATAAAACAAATCACATGGAATAACATGGCCTATACAAGAGTATAGAAGAAACCTATCAATGTCACTTACTCAAAATCATAACACAAATTCGCCCCACTAAACAAAATACCAAAATTCCAGGAAGAAAAAGAAGAAACTTTAGACATGTTAGAACAAGGACAGGTCGAAACCCGGCGTCGGAAACGAAACGCTGTCCTCAAGGTCCTCCTCCAAGCTGCTTCGCTGACCTTCCTCGCTGAGTGGGGGGATCGGTCGCAGTTGGCCACGGTCGTGCTTGCGACCAGGGAGCACGCGGTCGGCGTGGTCGTCGGTGGCTCGCTGGGCCACGCCTTGTGTACAGGGCTGGCTGTGATTGGCGGCAGAATGGTTGCCGCCAAGATTTCCGTTAGGACTGGTGAGTTGGTTTTCTATGTCTTTATTGTATTTCCGATTGTTAAGTATTTTAATTTTGCATCTGCCTAGCCTTTTCCCAACTATGATGGGCTTCTAGTTCAACCAGATGCAGCAGAATACCAGTGTTTTATCATTTTACATAGAGCAACTGCCTGTCAGACCTCCACAACCCAGTAGCTGGGTAACATGATACCCCTTGGTTAAGTCTTTGAACGCCACGTCGGTAACACGTTGACCGCGAACAATAAAATTTCTTTTGTGTCTGGTAGTTGGCAGTCAACGTGAAACTAGTTGTCAGACTATCAGACTTCTGACCACAAGTGACAACTGTCAAAGATCTACAAATGACAGCGGGACCAACGACTTAACGTTACAGCGTTACGGCCTAAGTTGCTCAGCTACTGTTTCTTTGTTAAATGACCATCTTAAGTCTTTGGACGCCACGTCGGTCACACGTTGACCGCGAGCAATTAAATTTCTATTGTGTCTGGTAATTGGCAGTCAACGTGTTAACGTACTGATTACATTGACCCTTGGTCGTTTAACAAAAAACAGTCTCCAAAATGCCTTCACCACTTTTTCTTCAATGAGTTAAAAGTTGCCTTTGACAGTTAATTACTTGGCTTTTCTGACCCAGACAGAAGCTTGACAATTTTAGACTAGGGGACTGAGGCAAGTAGCCATCTGGGTTCCATGTTGATGGAAATAAAAATGTCAACAAAAAACAGTTGATAGAAATAAACACCTATGACGCATATCGGCGTCATTGGCAAACGCCGGGGGCCATGAAAAGTAAAGTTATTTTTGGTTTCGCTTTGCAGACGATGATTTACGCGAATATTTTGTTAACTTTCATTTTCATATACCTAATTGTTTCCTGCATTAAATGCCGTAGACGTGGTGTTAAATATGTAATAACAGCTTGTGGCTAAATAATGACTCCTGTTGGAGACTGGCTGGAACTCTGTTATAAACCTTTTTTAATATTTGTTTTAATATGGTTAGTTCTTTTTTAATTTTAAAACTGTGACTTTTGCCTTTGTGTTGTGTGTCAACGTACTAGATTTGGTTTACACAAAGAGATTTAAAAGACTATAGAGCGGGCATGTCAAGGAAATGTCATAGAAAAACTTTGATCCCATGTCTCAGTAACGCCATCTAGAATAATATATGAATATTGGATCGGCAGCGGAGCGTACTACAAAAAACTCATAGACACAAGTCTATGAGTTTTTTGTAGTACGCTCCGCTGCCGAGAAAAAATTCCGAATTTTCGTCCGAGAAAGTGTGTCCTGCTGGATACAAATCTCACTCACTTTCTCGGACGAAAATTTTGTTCGTTATGTCCGGTCTTTAGGTATTGAATGTCTTTGGTTTACATAGTTTTACTTACTAAAATAAAGCTACTTAATAATCACCATCATTTTCCTTTAAATCGTCTATCATACAGTCCACACGCTCACCAACAACTCCCGTCCGTGGGTGGGTGACCATTTATTACATATCAAGACTCCTCCGTGCCTCGGAAAGCACGTTAAGCCGTTGGTCCCGGCTGTCAATTGTAGATCTTTGATAGTAGTTACGGGAGCTTACGGGTAGCCAGAAGCTCAAAAGTCTGACGACCAGTTAAACCAATGGGTATCGTGTTACCCAATTGTTGGGTTGTGGAGGTCCGACAGGCAGTCGCTCCATGTGAAACACTGGTATTCAACTGCATTTGTTAAACTGTAAGTTGACCCTAATATAGTTGGGAAAACGCTAGGCAGATGATGACATTCAGCAGACCAGGAGCTCGAGTGTGCTATTGCAATCGTGTCTCAATGACCGGTCATTGATCGAATATTTGACAACTTTGACAGTTTTTGTATGGGAAATGTGTCATAAGCTTAAAGTTATACGTCAAAAATCGATCTTTGACCGGTCATTGAGACACGATTGCAATAGCAGACTCGACCCCCAAAAGAGTAGCATTATGGATTTTTAACTTGTGGACTATACATAATGTTTACCCCTTTTACATAAGACTTAAATAAAAAGACAATATTAAAATCAATAATTTTCATTCAGGTTTGAAGTACTGTATTGTTTACAGATTTCTTTGACATGAATTATCTTTGTTTTATTTCGCAGAACATCCATATTCGATTAGATACAGGTTCTCGCCTTGTTCACACCTATAACAAGAAAAACTTGTAAAATTGTAATTGTAATTTACACATACATACATAAGTACATACATAAACTTACGTCTTTTTCCCGTGGGGGAAGGCAGAAACTACAGAGCGCCATATGCTACGATTCTTACATACTTCTTTTGCTTCGTTTACATTCATACATGTTGTCATACACACACGCCGGTTGCGAGTACTACGCACCTGACCTTTCTGAAGAATTGTAATTTATTCTGTAATTTATATTGTTGTTGAGATGATTTTAAACAGTTTGTTTGTCCCGATATTTTGACGCTGATTATACAGACGCCAGCACATCAAGCTTCACCAAACTGTCAAATTTTCCCAATTAAACATGAACCTTATTCTGATTGCAATTAAGTTGATAAACGATCGAAGAAGTTTGACACATTGGGGTAGCTTGATGTGCTGGCCCCTGTACTATTGGTACGAGTACTACTACCTAACCTATGTTTTTGTTGAATGTTCATTTATTTTAACTGAATCATTTGTCTCTTCCACAGTAACCATAATCGGTGGTCTAGTGTTCCTGTTTTTCGCAGTGAGCGCCCTTGTCATGGGTCCCGGCGAATAAAACACCCTAATTTGTATCTATGTGTAAGTGACAATATGTACTGTACATTGTTATGTTAGCTTAGACTATCTCACTTGTTGATACATATTTAAAGATTAAAAAATAATTGGGCAATGTTAGAACAACACTATTTTAACTGATTCATTTAGTAGTCAATTATGAATGTATTATAATTTTGTATGTTGCTTGAAAGAGTGAGAAGTGGAAATACCCTTTATTAATTGACACAATATATACGTTCAGCAACTCGGCAAAATGTATGTGAAGGAAACTAGTAGTGTTAATATTCAATATTCTCATTGATTGCAATATAAGTTCTTAGCATACTTTTTTTTTGCACGATTTTCACGATTATCACAATCAGTAGAATTTGTCAACCCACTTGTATCCCACTTCTGATCTCGGATCCCCATACATGTCGACATAGAATTTTATTGGGAAACGGGTTATTAAGACAAATAAACTCCTTTAACGTTAACACAACTACATTGTCTTAGTAACATTAGACTCAATCAATAGTGAGTAATGTGTTAGGTTTTACATTGACATAGTGAGATACAGTTCCGTAACAAAGTTGTTAATATTCAAGCTATTGTTAACGTGTTCGATGATAACCGACTGTCCTTCTGATAATGTTAAGATAGTGTTGTTTTAAGATATTGGGATTATTACGGATATATACAATTGTATGCCATCTTCAATTGTGGATTACTGCTCGATTTCCTGGGCTTATATGTTGTGAGGGTAATTCTAAATTAACTCAAATAAACACTTTCATCTTGCCAATATTTTTATATAAAGTCTGAATTAAATTTTAAGTTTTTACTGTTCTCATGGTCATCTTTCTTCTGTTTATTTCTCGCGAAGATATTTTAACTGAATGACATAATGTAAAGTGGTCTATAATCATAACCTTAACGATTTACTTTGTAATTACTTATCGTGAACACGTCATCGTCTCAAGTGTCTATAAAACTTAATTGAATTCACAAGACAAGAAAATATGTCGAACAAACTGAAGATGGCATACAATTTACATTCCTTTGTCTTCAAATATATAAAAATACCAACATATTTTTCAAATTACCTACGTAATATATGTGATACATTTGCTTTGTTTGAATCTCTTGTTGTTAGAAACAAGCTATGAAAGCAAATTCAATGTATTTTTTTTAAAGTTCGCCTTGTATGTAAGTGGGTATGTACAAATATGAAGGTAATCTATGTATGAGAGATTGTAAAATCGGTGAGGAATATTATAAAAATCGAATTTAAGAATGAGATTTTTTTATCGGCCTGCAAACGTAATTATGATAATGGAAGTTTGAACTTAAATTATTTCGAAAGGATACAAGATAACGCTCAAGAATTCAGTGCGAACTATATGATGCCCTGTATCTTGTTATATTTTTAATAATTAAATACTTTGTAAAATTATGCCAGCAAGGTTCTTTCGCTAACATGAACATAAAAAAACTTATCTAAAGAGATCTCTTGTTGAATTATGCTGATAAGTTTTACGATGGGGATATATTTATATCGGCGAGAGTTGAGTTAACAATAAACATACAACTGCATTGATGATGCATCAAAATTTTAATACATGGAGAGTTCTTGAATGAGCCTCCATTTTGTACGTTTTTAAAAAAATAAAATGGGGATATGAAAGTTGTTCAATAAAACAACAGGAATTGTTTTAAGCTTGAGTTGGCAAGTTGAGATCGATGGAGGTAATAATCAGTTTAGATATACTCGTTAAGTTTTATTTGTATGAGGATAAGAATCTAAACTGATTCATAAAATAGAAAGGTGCTTATTTTGGATAACAGTAGACCTAGTAAAATGGAACCTAAATATTTGCCTAGTCTATGCTTGGCTGTCATGAAAGTTCCATAGATTAGGCCAGAAATTAGATTGCCAAACTTTATTTTTTTAGCCTTGTGTGAATGTCTTAGACAATATTATTAGCTAAATATATATTTTAAACGCTTCTAAATAACGCCCGGCGCGTTTTAATATAATCCAATCATTCGTACTAATATTTTTGTACTTCTTGTCTGTGATCTTGTATGTATGCTGAATTACTTTTAATTAACACAGTACAATGAAATGAAATGGTAAACTAAAATAATCTGCATTTAAAAAAGCTTTATTTATATAAAAAAAAAAACATTTGGAATGATAAATAATTTAAAAAATAAAAATTCGAAATTTCCTTTCTTCGTTCCATATTTGTATTTTGGCGGTTAATTGTTTTTTTTTAATATTGTGCTGCGAAATAGTGCGAGCCTCCGCATTTAGTGTAGAACTTAAAATAAAATAATTCTAGTTTTTATTTGTGTAATTTTAAGGAAAATATTGCATGTCATTAAGTGTTGAAAAAATGTAGAAATTAATAAGTGTGTCGTCGTCTGTGTCAGCCATTTCGCCTTAATATGTTATTTATAATAATAGTCGGTATAATACGATGATAATTATTTGTGAACGGTGTTTATAGAAATCACCCAACATCTGATATATGCGCGTGATAATTACGCTTAAGGAATTGAAATTGAATGTTATGTTTCATACACCCTACTATGTTTGGAGTGATTAATCCACGGGTAATTTTAAAGGCTTGATAATTCAGAGGTATTAAATCAATATAATAATATGCTGTTAACCGAAGAAGTGTTAATACTTATTCCCTTGGGCGATAAACTAATCAAAGTTTATTCAGGCCTTTAGCATTACACGTAGAAAGTTATAACGTGACAATACCTCTTCTATACTTAATATTATACTACTGTTTTACTTTTAAATCTGATGATACTTTAACCATAGACATAGACAATGGAATGAGCAATACCTGCACTCCCTAGAAAAAGACAGATTGACTGTGCGGCCAATACCTATCTCTTTCTTTTGCTTTTAGTTTTTTTTTTGAAATTTCAGAATTCTAGAAAGAGACAACTATGGGCCGCACGTTCGCTTTATCTCTCTTACACTATCTTACCAGTATTTACTTCACAGCTAAATAAGGAACACTCAGTCCATTCTCTATGTCTATGACTTTAACCTAGGTAATTATGGGCTAGGTAATTTCGTACAGATTATAATTAAAAATAAATAGCAAGAATTCAAAAAAAGTGTCAATTTCTTAGAAGAGTTTACAAATATAAAAAAATTAGTATGTCATCGACATCAAAAATTGATTTACAAACATGATTAAAATTGACGTTTTTTTTTAAAAAACTATGCGTAGATAATCTTGGTAATGTACAGGTAAACTGCATTTCCATTGCGAGCTGACTACTGTAGTATACAACGCTACTCCGTTACGACCGTTACTGATTGGCTCACGGATATCGAGGGATATGGCATGTAGGCGTGGTAAGTGTGCCTTAAGTCTGGTCAGTTTGGCCAAAGTAACACGTGACAGCCGAGAACATTGTCTAGTACTAAATTAGCATCGGAATGAATCGTGTCATTTCGTATTTTTACGAAATGCCGAATTTTTCAGTTCTATTTTGCAAAAATAGGGTAACTATAACAAACCTTAAGAAAAGTGGCGTGTCCTACCACCGGTTAATAAAAATCACTGCACTAATTATAATATTAATAGATTTTACAAATATCTCATTGTGAAATATTTTTGCGTGACTGACGCATGTCACAACAAAACATTAGTGGTGCGTAGCGCTTTTCTCTAGATATCGATAATTTATAGAAATTCTTACAAAATAATTTCATTAGTAGGTAGTCATATTTGCAATTTAATATTATTTTGTAGATAAATTGATTTCATTATTAATTTTAATATTTTACAAGTCATATCATTTGATTAAAAACTTTTTTACAAAAATACAACCGACTTCACTCTATATATTGCCACTGGCTTCTGACACTACAACTATTTTATTTTTTTAATGTTATTGTATGTGAATGGTAGTTTAGGTAGTGGGAACTTTTTATTTTTAAATTTTTAGTTTTTTAGTTTTATGTACTTAGATGATTTAGTTTTTCCAGTTATTTTGATGATAAACCAAATTACTAAAGCGATTTCGAATGGGAAAAAAAGAGTATGGGATCACTCGAAAATGAAACAAAAAATGACGATGATATGAGGTAATTTGAAACTAGAAATAAAAGAAAATGATTTATTAAAGTAGACCACGTACACACACACAGCTACACAACAAGCTATACAATTACAGTTTACACTGACCTCGCATTGTACGGAAATCCTATATCATGCGAGATGAGCTTATACTGGAAATACATAGCTTGATGAGAGCAGCCATAAGTCGGGTCCGCCACCATTGAGGTGGCCCAGTGGTGGCCTGCCTCGGTGGAACCCACGACTTACGAACAATAAGTCGTGGGTTCGAACCCAGGCAGGCGCATTACTTTGTGCAATTTATTTCATCACCACTGCTCTCAAAAATGGTGAAGGAAAACATCGACCGGCATGTCCTAGAACCAAAAATTCGAAGACATGTGACATCTACCAATTCGCACTGGGCCCACGTGCGTGGTGGATTATGGCCCACACGCAAAATACGCGCTTTGACGTGGAGTTGCGGATACCAGCCCGGTATCTTTATCTTTACATAGCTTGATGTGCAGCCGTGTGTACCTACTATTGTCACTTATTTTTTTTAATATTAATAACAATATACCATAATCAGTAATCATAATAAACGATACAAACTACGCTCATAGACAACCTCTTTTTTACATTCGGTTTTCATCGATATTTTTATAGATGTAACAAAATACCAAGCCCTATGCATTGAGTGGGCGTTCCTATAAGTACGAGAGCCCGTGGCCAAATTTCTTCGCCACATCTTTATACGGCCAAACCGTATTAAGTAAATAGATAAATTAGGTTCTTCTCATTCCAAAACCACTAATTACAAAAAAAAAACATTGCTATTCCTGCGACCGACGCGACGTGAACCCTTTTTGGATCCCATATTAAAAAAAAAAATTACTCAAGTGATTTTTCAGAATGTCGTTGAATGATAGATTTTAAATTCGCAAAAGTACTCAACTTCGAATACCAGAAGCGTCACACACACCTAGGGAAAATTAAAAATTAAATAATAAGACAATTTCCTATTGTGAGATAACGCAAAAATAAATCGTTTTAATCACTGCCGGACTCATCAGTGTTCACAATCATCACCTTAAATTGAAAAATACCGGTAATTTTATTTTTTTTGTGGTTTGGGCTCCTATACTAGTGCCCGCCCTTTTGATCATGTGTGCATTAAGATAAGAATCATGTGTGGCGTATCTATTCGTTTCGTTTTTAGTGTGAGTTTTAGGAGGGGGGACACGGTGGCGACACATGAACTTGAACAAATATTGAGTGAAGGCATATCTCCGGATATCTATGGATTGGCTAGTAACTAATATGGGATGATAATGTTAAATATTGAATAACAGTAAGAAATCTACATGACAACAGAATCGCTTGTTTGTTGAATACAAATCAATTGTTCTGAATTCGAATCTTAGCTGCATCTCGCAATAGGAATATAATTTGTCTGTACACACCATAAGTGGCTTTAGTTGTTGAAATTAGAGTGTAAAATTAGATTTGTATATTTTATAAAGCATCCATTATCTCCAGGCCACTATTAACAAGTCTACTTTTATTTTCATAAGGAACCACGAAGAAATGAGTACTTGGAGGTTTTACAAAACCGCGCGGATTCCGCGTGGCTTAAAAACGGTCGGCCTACCGCGAGATGTGTTTCGACTTTTTAATATTTTGTACAAGACATACTCTTGTCGCGGTAGTGCGCACCGAAGATACAGTGCACTTTTAGACACTATACTATAGAAAATTCTAGAAGCGAAATAGACATTTGTAGGAAAACATGAACAATGATTATGTATACCGGTCTCGTCCATTTTTTACATTTTGTTGTGTCTCCATGCAAAAATAGCCACAGGATAATCTTATTACGTGTGGAGTAAGAGAACATATTTGTATGGAGAGGCGACGTAATTAAATGCCTTAGGCCGAAACGTTACCAGCACTGTTTATAAAATAAATATAAACTATTTTTACTCTGTCAGCCGCATTCTGAATCGCTTAATTACCAACGGAGAACAATTAAATCCTTCTGGATGCGGCCTTATGTAAAGTAATTTGTATGTAACACAGTGTTGAAAATATAATTTTATAAGTACAAAACATTGTCAACTGGAAATCATATAGATGTTGCTTCAAAACTTGTTGATTAAAAAAGTATTATTTTGTAAAAACGATAATAAAATGTGTAAATAATGTATTTTTTTTGTTTTTATTGCACCTTTTTTACAGTCCGCGTAATGTGTACCGCTCTGAAGTAGGTGCATATGAATGCGCAGTTGTCACTAGGTATCTATATTTTAACATCAGCCCGCCATGCTGTGGTAATTGGAAAGCTCGGTTTCAGAGTGAAAAAAATCAGACGACGCGAACTGTTATCGAAACGGTTCACACACACACACGAAACACTAGGGACGGCCTAACGGTATTATAAGACTGATGATTTTCGATCACCAAAATTTCATTATTTTTCACCTAGGACGTCCCGTTTCAGAGATATAGACTGAAAAGAGGATTTCTGATACAAACAAAATCATCTCTATATTTTGACTTAATATACACCTGGATCCGGATATACTAAAAGCCGACCTCATTACAGTTGAGAACTGGCTAGGGCAGAAGATTGCTGCTGCCTGGTATACCAAAATTTCATTATTTTTCACCTAGGACGTCCCGTTTCAGAGATATAGACTGAAAAGAGGGTTTCTGATCCAACAAAATCATCTCTATTTTTGGCTTAATATACACCTGGATCCGGATATACTAAAAGCCGACCTCATTATAGTTGAGAACTGGCTAGGGCAGAAGATGACTGCTGCCAGGTTGACCATTAAGTCAAAATCAAGGTCCAGGTCAATCAAAGGTCATCCACAAGATTGGGTACAGTATTCCCAAATTAATAATGCACATGCAGATCTTCGCTAATTGTCGTATTCCCGGAAACACCCGAATCATTGAATCGTAAGAGCCCTAAACAATGCATTTGCATTTTGCACCTTGTTCGAAAGAAATAGGAGTCAAAATCATGTCTACACAATCAAAAACAATTCGGGCGGTCGGCGGCGGTCGCCGGTCAGTCAAAGGTCCGTCACTCACTTCCGTCAGTCGTCTTCATATATTGATGGTGACTGCACGTGTTCTCTCGGTGTGGAATTATATAGAGCTGCTATTACACACCCTTATTGGTTTTGTTTTCAAAGGTTTCAACTTTAATTAGCTTATTCAAATTTAAATAGTTTATTTTGTAAAGTAGGTTTTCACGGCTTTTTAATATTAAAAAAATAAAAACAAATAAGTAAAAAAATACCTAACTCTGCCGATACCATTTTCTTTCAGACGAATTCTTCCAGAATGTATAAATTTAAACGTGGAAAGGCGCTTAAGTCACAAGCACGGCAGATGGTACCTTTTTTTGTATGTGTACCTTTATTTCTGAAATGAAGCCAATGTTTTCAAAAGAGACCATGATGGTTATTTTAAAAAAGTTCAGGACCGTGTTACAAAAGCTACAGGAATTTCACGACGAACTTTGAGTAATATCTTAAACGCAAAAAAACAGAATCAATCAATGAAATTTTCCTCACCGAAAAAAGGAAAACCTAAAAGTAGATTTCAGCTTGGAACTTGATGATTTCGACTACTGTGTAATTCGTAATATGATATACAATTTTCAGTTGACGCTCAAAGAACTCGCAACTGTAAATAATTTGAGAAAAAAGTTGATCGAAGCTAAAAACGTTCGAAGTAAATCAATCCAACAAAGATTGTAGCATATTCGCAATTGTGTGGTTTTCCTCGCTATTTACTTACATGGAATTATCGAATCAAACTTCGTTACTGAAATATTAATATTTATCTCTTTTAGCACAAAACACATAATAAAATTCTACTAAATTATGCATGAAGAAAATGCACTTAACCACCTTATATACATATCGTCATCGTACGCTCGGGGAATACGACCGTTGCCGAACAGTGACGAATATTTCTATGTGCATTATCAGAGAACTGTACGTTATTTCCCGGGGGTTGTGTGTACATAGGGGGATACCAAAATTTCATTATTTTTCACCTAGGACGTCCCGTTTCAGAGATATAGACTGAAAACGGGATTTCAGATACTAACAAAAATCTTCTCTATAAATTTTTCGCATAATATACACCTGGATCCAGTTAGACTAAAGCCGACCTCATTAAAGTTAAGAAAAGGCCAGGGCAGATGATGACTGCTGCCAGGTTGACCATTAAGTCAAAATCAAGGTCAAGGTCAATCAAAGGTCATCCACAAGATAAGGTACATTTTTCCCCGGGGGGTGTGTGTACATAGGGGGATACCAAAATTTCATTATTTTTCACCTAGGACGTCCCGTTTCAGAGATATAGACTGAAAAGAGGATTTCTAATACCAACAAAATCATCTCTTTAATTTGGCTTAATATTCACCTGGATCCGGATAGACTAAAAGCCGACCTCATTATAGTTAAGAAAAGGCTAGGGCAGATGATGACTGCTGCCAGGTTGACCATTAAGTCAAAATCAAGGTCCAGGTCAATCAAAGGTCATCCACAAGATAGGGTACGTCATTTCCCGGGGGGTGTGTGTACATAGGGGGATACCAAAATTTCATTATTTTTCACCTAGGACGTCCCATTTCAGAGATATAGACTGAAAACGGGATTTCAGATACTAACAAAAATCTTCTCTATATTTTCGCATAATATGCACCTGGATCCAGTTAGACTAAAGCCGACCTCATTATAGTTAAGAAAAGGCTAGGGCAGATGATGACTGCTGCCAGGTTGACCATTAAGTCAAAATCAAGGTCGAGGTCAATCAAAGGTCATCCACAAGATAGGGTACGTTATTTCCCGGGGGGTGTGTGTACATAGGGGGATACCAAAATTTCATTATTTTTCACCTAGGACGTCCCGTTTCAGAGATATAGACTGAAAAGAGGATTTCTGATACCAACAAAATCATCTCATTATTTTGGCTTAATATACACCTGGATCCGGATATACTAAAAGCCGACCTCATTGTAGTTAAGAACTGGCTAGGGCAGAAGATGGCTGCTGCCAGGTTGACCATTAAGTCAAAATCAAGGTCCAGGTCAATCAAAGGTCATCCACAAGATAGGGTACGTCATTCCCCGGGGGGTGTGTGTACATAGGGGGATACCAAAATTTCATTATTTTTCACCTAGGACGTCCCATTTCAGAGATATAGACTGAAAACGGGATTTCAGATACTAACAAAAATCTTCTCTATATTTTCGCATAATATGCACCTGGATCCAGTTAGACTAAAGCCGACCTCATTATAGTTAAAAAAAGGCCAGGGTAGATGATGACTGCTGCCAGGTTGACCATTAAGTCAAAATCAAGGTCCAGGTCAATCAAAGGTCATCCACAAGATAGGGTACGTCATTTCCCGGGGGGTGTGTGTACATAGGGGGATACCAAAATTTCATTATTTTTCACCTAGGACGTCCCGTTTCAGAGATATAGACTGAAAAGAGGATTTCTGATACCAACAAAATCATCTCTTTATTTTGGCTTAATATACACCTGCATCCGGATATACTAAAAGCCGACCTCATTGTAGTTAAGAACTGGCTAGGGCAGAAGATGGCTGCTGCCAGGTTGACCATTAAGTCAAAATCAAGGTCCAGGTCAATCAAAGGTCATCCACAAGATAGGGTACGTCATTTCCCGGGGGGTGTGTGTACATAGGGGGATACCAAAATTTCATTATTTTTCACCTAGGACGTCCCATTTCAGAGATATAGACTGAAAACGGGATTTCAGATACTAACAAAAATCTTCTCTATATTTTCGCATAATAATTGTATATTGCTGTGGAAGAGCGGAGTCTCCTAACACAGGCATTACATGCTTAAAAGGAGGCTCCAATCACTTACTAATGTAAACCTTTTAGTTGAAAAATAAAGATTTTGTATTTGTATTTGTATAATATGCACCTGGATCCAGTTAGACTAAAGCCGACCTCATTATAGTTAAGAAAAGGCCAGGGCAGATGATGACTGCTGCCAGGTTGACCATTAAGTCAAAATCAAGGTCCAGGTCAATCAAAGGTCATCCACAAGATAGGGTACGTTATTTCCCGGGGGGTGTGTGTACATAGGGGGATACCAAAATTTCATTATTTTTCACCTAGGACGTCCCGTTTCAGAGATATAGACTGAAAAGAGGATTTCTGATACCAACAAAATCATCTCTTTATTTTGGCTTAATATACACCTGCATCCGGATATACTAAAAGCCGACCTCATTGTAGTTAAGAACTGGCTAGGGCAGAAGATGGCTGCTGCCAGGTTGACCATTAAGTCAAAATCAAGGTCCAGGTCAATCAAAGGTCATCCACAAGATAGGGTACGTCATTCCCCGGGGGGTGTGTGTACATAGGGGGATACCAAAATTTCATTATTTTTCACCTAGGACGTCCCGTTTCAGAGATATAGACTGGAAAGAGAATTTCTGATACCAACAAAATCATCTCTTTATTTTGGCTTAATATACACCTGGATCCTGATATACTAAAAGCCGACCTCATTGTAGTTAAGAACTGGCTAGGGCAGATGATGACTGCTGCCAGGTTGACCATTAAGTCAAAATCAAGGTCAAGGTCAATCAAAGGTCATCCACAAGATAAGGTACATTTTTCCCCGGGGGGTGTGTGTACATAGGGGGATACCAAAATTTTATTATTTTTCACCTAGGACGTCCCGTTTCAGAGATATAGACTGAAAACGGGATTTCAGATACTAACAAAAATCTTCTCTATAAATTTTTCGCATAATATACACCTGGATCCAGTTAGACTAAAGCCGACCTCATTATAGTTAAGAAAAGGCCAGGGTAGATGATGACTGCTGCCAGGTTGACCATTAAGTCAAAATCAAGGTCAAGGTCAATCAAAGGTCATCCACAAGATAGGGTACATTTTTCCCCGGGGGGTGTGTGTACATAGGGGGATACCAAAATTTCATTATTTTTCACCTAGGACGTCCCGTTTCAGAGATATAGACTGAAAACGGGATTTCAGATACTAACAAAAATCTTCTCTATAGTTTGGCTTAATAATAAATAAATAATAAATATTCCACAACTTTTCACACAACGCCATTTAGTCCCAAGTTAAGCTTGAGAGCTTGTGTTATGGGTACTAAACAGCTGATAAACATACTTATATATTTCTAAATACATACATGTTATAGATAAATTACACCCAGACACAGAACAAATGATCGTGCTCATCGCACAAACATTTGTCCTGGGTGGGAATCGAACCCACGACCTCCGGCATAGCAGTCAGGGTCACTAACTACTAGACCAACAGGCCAGTCAATATACACCTGGATCCGGATCTACTAAAAGCCGACCTCATTATAGTTATGAAAAGGCCAGGGCAGATGATGACTGCTGCCAGGTTGACCATTAAGTCAAAATCAAGGTCCAGGTCAATCAAAGGTCATCCACAAGATAGGGTACGTCATTTCCCGGGGGGTGTGTGTACATAGGGGGATACCAAAATTTCATTATTTTTCACCTAGGACGTCCCGTTTCAGAGATATAGACTGGAAAGAGAATTTCTGATACCAACAAAATCATCTCTTTATTTTGGCTTAATATACACCTGGATCCTGATATACTAAAAGCCGACCTCATTGTAGTTAAGAACTGGCTAGGGCAGATGATGACTGCTGCCAGGTTGACCATTAAGTCAAAATCAAGGTCCAGGTCAATCAAAGGTCATCCACAAGATAGGGTACGTCATTTCCCGGGGGGTGTGTGTACATAGGGGGATACCAAAATTTCATTATTTTTCACCTAGGACGTCCCGTTTCAGAGATATAGACTGAAAACGGGATTTCAGATACTAACAAAAATCTTCTCTATAGTTTGGCTTAATATACACCTGGATCCGGATCTACTAAAAGCCGACCTCATTATAGTTATGAAAAGGCCAGGGCAGATGATGACTGCTGCCAGGTTGACCATTAAGTCAAAATCAAGGTCCAGGTCAATCAAAGGTCATCCACAAGATAGGGTACGTCATTTCCCGGGGGGTGTGTGTACATAGGGGGATACCAAAATTTCATTATTTTTCACCTAGGACGTCCCGTTTCAGAGATATAGACTGAAAACGGGATTTCAGATACTAACAAAAATCTTCTCTATAGTTTGGCTTGATATACACCTGGATCCGGATCTACTAAAAGCCGACCTCATTATAGTTATGAAAAGGCCAGGGCAGATGATGACTGCTGCCAGGTTGACCATTAAGTCAAAATCAAGGTCCAGGTCAATCAAAGGTCATCCACAAGATAGGGTACGTCATTTCCCGGGGGGTGTGTGTACATAGGGGGATACCAAAATTTCATTATTTTTCACCTAGGACGTCCCGTTTCAGAGATATAGACTGAAAACGGGATTTCAGATACCTACTAACAAAAATCTTCTCTATAGTTTGGCTTAATATACACCTGGATCCGGATCTACTAAAAGCCGACCTCATTATAGTTATGAAAAGGCCAGGGCAGATGATGACTGCTGCCAGGTTGACCATTAAGTCAAAATCAAGGTCCAGGTCAATCAAAGGTCATCCACAAGATAGGGTACGTCATTTCCCGGGGGATGTGTGTGTGTACATAGGGGGATACCAAAATTTCATTATTTTTCACCTAGGACGTCCCGTTTCAGAGATATAGACTGAAAACGGGATTTCAGATACTAACTAAAATCTTCTCTATAGTTTGGCTTAATATACACCTGGATCCGGATCTACTAAAAGCCGACCTCATTATAGTTGAGAAAAGGCCAGGGCAGATGATGACTGCTGCCAGGTTGACCATTAAGTCAAAATCAAGGTCGAGGTCAATCAAAGGTCATCCACAAGATAGGGTACGTCATTTCCCGGGGGGTGTGCGTACACAGGGGGATACCAAAATTTCATTATTTTTCACCTTGGACGTCCCGTTTCAGAGATATAGGCTGAAAACGGGATTACAGATACTAACAAAAATCTTCTCTATAGTTTGGCTTAATATACACCTGGATCCGGATCTACTAAAAGCCGACCTCATTATAGTTGAGAACTGGATGTGGCAGAAGATGGCCGCTGCCAGGTTGACCAAAATCAAGGTCAAGGTCAATCAAAGGTCATCCACAAGACAGGGTACGTCATTTCCCGGGGGGGGGGGGGGGGGGGGGTGTACATAGGGGGATACCAAAATTTCATTATTTTTCACCTAGGACGTCCCATTTGCATACGATTACTGATAAATGTGTGCATTGCCTAGGAGGCTGGTCTACTTACTCCCTGTGTGGTTCTTTCGTCATAAGACTACCTCAGACACCGATCAGCATGGTTCACAAATGACCCAACCAAGATAATGCCTGAACTTTAAAAGAAAAATGGCCTGGTGTAGTGCAAAAGTAACCATTAAGTCAAAATCGAGGTCTAGGTCAATCTAGGGATGACCTTTGATTTGATTGTAAGAAGTGTCGGGCCCCAGGACTTTGAAATGGTCGTGAATTCTCAAACCCTAATCGTGTATTCATGACATTCTCAAAGTGATAAAAACATTATCAACAGTGGAAAACAGGGAAAAATAAAAACTAATTTATATAATTAAGATATATTACTACTTTATTGATAAAATAAAAACAAAGTAACACTTTCATCTTTATCTAATTCTTTTAGATTAATTTTAATGATTTTATTGCTTAGTTATAAATAAAGCCATAGTTATCATAAGCTCCCGTCAAAATATGATTGATCGATTTTTAAACGTTTTTCAATTTGCTTTTTATGTCTTCTTTGTCACGATTTCAGTAATTTTATCATGAATTTTAATTTTATTGATAAAATGTATTGATACCAAAGCGGATAGGTAAAATTTTAGACATTTCGATAAGGCACGTATTCTAAGTAGGTGCATACCTATTACAATTTTTGTTGATTAATAACGAACTAAGTAACATAGAAAATAGAAATAACAAGTTCAGTAAAAAACAAACTATCTACAAAATGTCTAATTCCAGTACAAAAAGAATCCTTGGTTTTGGTATTATACTTAACCCGAAATGGGTATTACAACTTTAGGTATGCTATGAAATCGCGAAAAAAATCTGCTTTATGTACCTTCGTGCTCACATATCTCGAGAATATGTAAGGAACAACTGATGTTTAGTACTTGTATATTTTTTTTTAATAATTTATTTAGTAAACAAAGCATCAAGCAATATGAATATTCTAGTTTAAAAAGATTCATTTAAGTATACCGAGGATGTTTTGTTTAACTAGGACAGTAAGTATAAAAAAAATCCTATAACAGATTACATAGGATTACATGGAATTGTTGGGCTTTATTTTCATGAAAACATTTATGTACTTGCGTACTAAGCGCTTGGTTGCCGTGACCCTAGCGCCCTGCTGTCCAGATTTTGATATCATTTATTTTACAAACTTAATGAAAGGAAAAAAAAATTTTTTTAGTTAACCGAAATTGTTTTCGAGAAAAATGATTTAGTGGTTTCCAAGATACTGACTAATGGATTCGGATTTCTTACTGTTGTAGTTAAATAAATACATTGCTTGGATCCAGTTAACAGTTTTGCTTACATTAAAATGTTTCTAAGAGTTTCATTAGAATATACATTGGCATTACCATACATTAGGTACTTAATTTATATAACTATTATCACTGTCATGTCTTTTTATACCTTAAAATACGATACAAAATCAGCTAACGGTTAAAACAGTGCTGCAGAAGCATGTGCTGAATTTAATGTTAAACTATACCTTTTGATTATTTTATTTGCTTATAAAGTTTATTAATAAGTACTTTACGATCACTAAGTAATCATTTATAATTGTTAGGTAGCTGGTAGTCTTACTCTAATCTTTGGTAAAACTTAAAAATAATTCTCCTTTGTTGTATAATGATTATTAACTATGAGCATTCACTAATATTACCTTTTCACATGATTTTTACATTAACATCACAATTAACACATAATATTTTTTAATAGGGTCCAATTACAACTAAAAACAAATATATTGATAATTAATTATCCCTTTTTAGCCTCCAGGGCAGTCAAATATTAAAAGTAACACACAAACTCGGCCACAGACTGAGAGCTCTATAAACAGTGTTATTAAAACTAAATTATAAAAACCTCGTAGCAATTCAGTAATAATCATTCCGCGAAAATATAGGTAAAGTGAAGGTGAATTGAGCTGTCATTTCGAACTAATGCTAGGCACTTCACTAAAAATTTTACGGAATGACTTTTACTGAACTCATGGTGATACATCGACATTACTTCCATCATGTATAGACGCCAGCACATCAAGTTACCCCAATGTGTCAAATTTTACCAATTGAAAATGAACCTTATTCTGTCTAGCATAAAGTTGAAAAACGATCAAAGAAATTTGACACAATGTGGTAACTTGATGTGCTGGCGTCTGTACAGTAAAAGCACAAACTTAGATACTAAGTAAGGTAGACAGATATATAATCGTCACAGGCGTCAAGCATGGCTTTGGTAAGCATTTCATCCTTAGGCGTTGTGTCCGCGTGGGAAGGCAGGAAGAGACTCATGCGGGATGTTTCGCCCCACGAGTGGTTTAGTGTACCTGTAAATAGAAAAAGAAAAATTTATACTAATAATACAAAAACGGTAAAACATATTGTGAGGTTGTAGGGGATAAAAATAGATTAAACCTACCGAGCTCTAAGCTAAAAATGCACTCAACAAGTACTCTAGTCATGTCAATGAAAGTTTATAATAAATTGCCGGAAATAATTAAAAAGGAACAAAAATATAATCCATTCATAAATAAATTACAATTATTTTTATTAAATAAATGCTATTATACCATTAATGAATATTTAAATAACAAATTTTAAAGTACTACTACATTCAAATTTTGTTGCTTTTGGTGTATACCAAATAATTGTAAAATTAAACCCCTCTCTCTCTCTCTCTGCTGTGCCCTCACGGGGTCCATATTTATGTACCTAGCTTTAAGCCCTTTGTAACATCTTTTATACAATATGGAATGCAAAATAAATGAATATGAATATGAATAATGCAATACATACATACTTACATATAAAGTAAAAATATAATCCCTGCTTTTGGCAGTCAGGGAATAAATCCTAGTAGTTTCAATAAGTAAAAATGTTTACCGCTCAACAAAGAGGGCACAGGTCAATGGGCTGTTTGACAAAATTTTAGATTTAAGTCCCTCATCTAGATTACAAGAAAATATTCGACACTCTTTTTTCAAATAGATGGAAAACTGCTTAGATTAAGTGAATTTAAGTTAAGGAGAGGGGGCTTGTAACGTCATTATCATGTCATGCGACATTTTGACTCGATGTATCGCCGCTGTTTTTTGATTACGTGAAAAAAGAAAAAATATGTGTCGATTATTTTCTTGTAATCTAGATAAGGGACTAAAAACTAAAATGTTGTCAAATAGACCATTACGTACAACAGTGAGAGCAGCCCGACATACGAACAGTAAGCCGTGGGTTCAAACCCAGGCAGGCATATTACACTGCTCTCAAAAACGGTGAAGGAGTTTTCCTTCACCGTTTTTCACCGTTTTTTTCGTGAGGAAACTCGCATGTCCTAGAACCAAAAAGTTCGAAGACATGTGACGTCTACCAATTCGCACTGGGCCCGCGTGATAGATTATAGCCCATACGCAAAATACGCGCTTTGACGTGGAGTTGCGGATACCAGCCCGGTATCTTTAATCATTTTTTTATCTTTCCGTACAACAGTACAGTTAGTAATTAGAAACTCACGAATATTTCTTATGGGGGTAGGCAGAAACTACACAGCGCCACCTGCTACGATTCTTACTTATTTTTGCTTTGTTTCATACATGAACTTGACCTTTTTTAACAACATCACCACTATGGTCTGTGTATGTTCTTATAGGGCGCCCCTCCCGGCGTTTCCACTTACATCTGCTTTATAATTACATTTTTTTAATTAAAGAAGAAAAATCTCTGATAAACATTTAATCTAAAATTGAAGGAAGGTCATGGCCTACTTCTTTAACTTCAACCGTACCATATCATAACATAACTCCTGTACTTAATCCCCGAAGCGTTAGGCACCTATTAACACATCTACATTCCGCCAATGATGTTTTCGAGTCCCATGTTATATGGGGGAGCCTATCGCCACCAATGGGGCACATATCCAGACTCTGAGTTGCTAATTAGAAATTCCAGATCGAAAACTCAATAACGCTTTGTCAGACCCGGGGATCGACTAGACTAACGAGGTTGGCTTTTACTGCTCATCTTGTTGTAATATAAACACTATTTAAATGTAACGATTTTATTAATGTGTTTCCATTCTACTGACTTCATTTTTGCCTTGTATTCTTCTTGATTAGTAGTTTAGTTAATTTAATTGTATTTATTGTTGAGTATTATGAATTTCTGTTTATTGTAAATCTAACCTAATTATAAGAGTAACTTCTTACCTGAATAATCATTTTAAATTAGGTTTTGTATTATTTTGTATATTAAATCCGACTACTGTGCATGCGGTGTTAGCCTATAATTGATTGTTACACTTGTCAATGTATATTTACCAACTATATTGTAATGTTTTGTGTAAACAATCGTTGGCTAACCTTTAAATAAATAAAAATAAAAAAAAAAAACAGAAAGAAAAAGTATTTTTAGCACAGATAGGTACACTCTATCTGCTATATGCTCTATTATATATGCTTTTTATAACAAATAATAGGAACAAAAGAACCTTACCGTAATACTTGAGCGGCCAATGGTGTGGCGAGTGACGAGAAGCAAGTAAACAAGATGGCGTCGCGCCTGGAGTCAGCACGCGCGCCGGCCACCATGGACACGGGCCCAGCTTGTGCCATACTACGTCGTCGTAACTGGAATGAAAAATAACTTTATTCGGTAAATGATAATGATAAATGATATTTATTTCTGTAAATGGGTTCATATAAACACTTTAACATTTCATTTTTTTTAATAAGAAGATGAGGTCGGTATTTCGCTATCTGACTACTCTGCGAAGAAACACCGAAAGAAACTCAGAGGTCACAGTCTCTTTTAAAGTCGAGGCATTGTCTTGGTCAGATTATGTAAGAACCATGCAGATTTATGTCTGATAATGGTCTTTTGAGGAAAGAACCACACAGATATGAGTGGACCAAATCAGTCAGTGCAAGCATTTGTCAGTTTTCGTGAGCTCAACTCGGAACTTGAGAAGCTCTATGTCCTGACGAACAATACCAAAGAAAAAACATTTGGGTTGGTCGCATAAAATACTCAAGCTGCCAGACAAAATGTTAAAAGTGTAAAAAATACAAATACATAATACATATACTTGTGGCTAAATTATAACAGCCGCATGGGTCGATCGAAGGTTAAGCTACGCTTGACAAGGTTGGTTGGACGTGCCTCAGAAAGCACGTTAAGCCGTTGGTCGCCGGGACCGTCATTAAAATATGTAGACGTTTGACAATCGTTACTTGCAGCACAGTATACATATTAATACAGTAGGACGACGCCTTTGATCTCTGGAAAAATGCCGACAGCGTCTACACGCGTTAGCCCTGAAAAAAACCTGCCGAACTACGAACATCGCTTTGTTCGCTATCCGGGAGCGGCTTTCCCGCGTCTCGCCCCTCACACCCCGCACGATTGCTCTTTCTAGAAGGCTTCTTCGGACGACTGTAGGTTTTTAGACTGTGCTTGTAGTCAGAAGCTCGAAAGTTTGACAACCGCTTACCATCAGACGCCCCGTAAGCTTGTTTGCCACCGAGTGGTATGAAAAAAAAAAAACAGTTAACCAAGAGGTACTTATCATGTTACCCAGTTACTGGGTTGTGGAGGTCTGACAGGCTGTCGCTCCATGTAGAACACTGGTATTCAGCTGCATCTGGTTAAACTGGAAGCCGACCCCAACAATGCTGGGAAAAGGCTACGCAGATGATAAGGTAAAAAATACTAAATCAGTCCATTTATTTTGAACATCTTGTGGCTTATTAATAACAGCCTCACGGGTCGATCGAAGGTTAAGCTACGCTTGGCGAGGTCAGTCCATGGATGGGTGAACATTCATTATACAGGGTGTCTCATTCAAATCGGTCAGTATGTGAAAGTCTGAAACTATAAGACATACGAAGATCTGTTCTGAGGAACCATGTCATCGATTTTAATAACAAAAAAAACTGCATTCATACATTTTAAAAAACATCTGAACTCCGTTCGGGAATCGAACCCGGTCCTCTGAAACGGCTGTTAGCACATAGTGAGTTAGTGACGTAGCGACAACAGGAACATAATGAGGTACTTGAGTAGTGGAGAGGCATCCCACGGCTATTAGGACAATCCCGGAAGTAGGGTCCAGACCAGCCCCTTACTGGAATGCCTCCTTTCTCCGAACATGTTTTAATTATAATTATAATTTATTTATGTTAAAATAGTTAAGACGCCGTCTACGAAATCCAAACGGACTGAATTAGGTATTTGACTCGCTCACGCACACACGCGGGAGCGCTCGGTCGCATGTATGCGTGAAGCCCGAGTCGTTGATCGCCAGTACGGCAATTAAACGTTTTTGATCCTTTGATATTTTTTCATGTCTTTTACTCGGTATCGGGACACTTGCGCGAAAGACATTTGCACTAAAGACACTTGCGCGAATCCACTTGCGCGAAAAGACAGATGCGCGCATGGACTTTTGCGCGAATGGACAGATGCGGGAATAGACACTTGCGCGCCAAGAAACTTGGGCGTATGGACTTTTACGCGACTTAATGGCCACTGAGGTTTACTCAGAGTAAACCTAACATCACGCTTGCTATTTGAAGGTGGAAATATTTTTGGTTTTATCGTCATCGGTGTCGTTTTCATGGTTTTCGGGGTCGCTGATTATGAAAATAAGGTCAAAATGAAAATCCAAGATGGCACCAAGGTAATTTTTTGGTTTTTCTAATATGGGTGTCGTTTTCTTGGTTTTCGGGGTCGCTGATTAGGTCAAAATAAAAGTTCAAGATGGCGACGAAGAAAGTTTGGTTTTTCCGTCATGGATGTCGTTTTCTTGGTTTTCGGGGTCGCTGATTACAAAACTTAGGTCAAAATAAAAATTCAAGATGGCGACGAAGAAAATTTTTGGCTTTTCCGTCATGGGTGTCATTTTCATGGTTTTCGGGGTCGCTAATTACGAAAATTAGGTCAAAATGAAAATCCAAGATGGCGCCGACGATTTTATTTGTTTTCCTTCATGAGTGTCGTTTTCATGGTTTTCTGGGTCGCTTATTACGAAAATTAGGTCAAAATGAAAATCCAAGATGGCGCCGACGATTTTATTGGTTTTTCCTTTATGGGTGTCGTTTTCATGGTTTTCGGGGTCGCTAATTACGAAAATTAGGTCAAAATGAAAATCCAAGATGGCGCCGACGATTTTATTTGTTTTCCTTCATGAGTGTCGTTTTCATGGTTTTCTGGGTCGCTTATTACGAAAATTAGGTCAAAATGAAAATCCAAGATGGCGCCGACGATTTTATTGGTTTTTCCTTTATGGGTGTCGTTTTCATGGTTTTCGGGGTCGCTAATTACGAAAATTAGGTCAAAATGAAAATCCAAGATGGCGCCGACGATTTTATTTGTTTTTCCTTCATGGGTGTCGTTTTCATGGTTCTCGGGATCGTTGATTACGAAAATTAGGTCAAAATAAAAATACAAGATGGCGACGAAGAAAATTTTTGGCTTTTCCGTCATGGGTGTCATTTTCATGGTTTTCGGGGTCGCTAATTACGAAAATTAGGTCAAAATGAAAATCCAAGATGGCGCCGACGATTTTATTTGTTTTCCTTCATGAGTGTCGTTTTCATGGTTTTCTGGGTCGCTAATTACGAAAATTAGGTCAAAATGAAAATCCAAGATGGCGCCGACGATTTTATTGGTTTTTCCTTTATGGGTGTCGTTTTCATGGTTTTCGGGGTCGCTAATTACGAAAATTAGGTCAAAATGAAAATCCAAGATGGCGCCGACGATTTTATGTGTTTTTCCTTCATGGGTGTCGTTTTCATGGTTCTCGGGATCGTTGATTACGAAAATTAGGTCAAAATAAAAATACAAGATGGCGACGAATAAATTTTTTTGTTTTTCCGTCATGGGTGTCATTTTCATGGTTTTCGGGGTTGCTAATTACGGAAATTAGGTCAAAATGAAAATCCAAGATGGCGCCGACGATTTTATTGGTTTTTCCTTTATGGGTGTCGTTTTCATGGTTCTCGGGGTCGTTGATTACGAAAATTAGGTCAAAATAAAAATACAAGATGGCGACGAATAAAATTTATGGTTTTTCCGTCATGAGTGTCGTTTTCATGGTTTTTGGGGTCGCTGATTACGAAAATTAGACTGAGACCCAGAAAACCGTGAAAACGAGACCCATGACGGAAAAACCAAAACTTTTAAATTGACCGCCATGTTGAATTTTTATTTTGACCTCATTTTCGTAATCAGCGACACTGAAAACCACCAAAATGACACCCATGACGTACCTAAATACTTACCAAAAATTTTCGTCGGCGCCATCTTGGATTTTCATTTTAACCTAATTTTCGTAATCAGCGACCCCGAAAACCGTGAAAATGACACCACGGACGTACCTAAATACTTATCAAAAATTTTCGTCGACGCCATCTTGGATTTTCATTTTAACCTAATTTTCGTAATCAGCGACCCCGAAAACCGTGAAAACGACACCCATGACGGAAAAACCAAACTTTCTTCGTCGCCATCTTGAACTTTTATGTTGACATAATTTTTGTAATCAGCGATACCGAAAACCATGAAAACGACACCCACGACGGAAAAACCAAAAATTTTCCTCGGCGCCATCTTGGATTTTCATTTTGAGTTCTATTTCGTAATTAGCGATACCGAAAACTTTGGAAACGACACCCATGACGGAAAAATGAAAAATTTTCTTCATCGCCATCTTAAATTTTTATTTTCACCTAATTTTCGTAATCAGCGACCCCGAAAACCATAAAAACGACACCCATGACGGAAAAACCAAAAATTTCCCTCGCGCCATCTTGGATTTTCATTTTGGGCTCATTTTCGTAATGAGCGATACTGAAAACTACGAAAATGACACCCATGACGTAAATACCTAAAATTTCCTTCGTCGCCATCTTGGATTTTTATTTTCACCTAATTTTCGTAATCAGCGACCCCGAAAACCATAAAAACGACACCCATGACGGAAAAACCAAAAATTTCCCTCGCGCCGTCTTGGATTTTCATTTTGGGCTCATTTTCGTAATGAGCGATACTGAAAACTACGAAAATGACACCCATGACGTAAATACCTAAAATTTCCTTCGTCGCCATCTTGGATTTTTATTTTGACCTAATTTTCGTAATCAACGACCCCGAGAACCATGAAAACGACACCCATGACGGAAAGAACAAAAATTTCCTTTGGCGCCATCTTGGATTTTTATTTTGAGCTCTATTTCGTAATTAGCGATACCGATAACTTCGAAAACGACACCCATGACGGAAAAATCAAAAACTTTCTTCGTCGCCATCTTGGATTTTTATTTTCACCTAATTTTCGTAATAAGCGACCCCGAAAACCATGAAAACGACACCCATGACGGAAAAACCAAAAATTTCCCTCGCGCCATCTTGGATTTTCATTTTGGGCTCATTTTCGTAATGAGCGATACTGAAAACTACGAAAATGACACCCATGACGTAAATACCTAAAATTTCCTTCGTCGCCATCTTGGATTTTTATTTTGACCTAATTTTCGTAATCAACGACCCCGAGAACCATGAAAACGACACCCATGATGAAAAAACCAAAAAATTTCCTCGCGCGCCATCTTGGATTTTCATTTTGACCTCAATTTCATAATCAGCGACCCCGAAAACCATGAAAACGACACCCATGACGAATACCCAAAAAAAATCTTCCTATAAGTAATAGCAAGCGTGATGTTATGTTTACTCTAGGGAGTAGATCCCTTTGTAATTGTTTACATAACTTCGAAACGGGGTGGCACCTAAAAAAAGGTATTGTATTTTAAACGCATGTATAAATCATGACAAAATATTTAATAATAATGAATTACCAAAGTATCGAAAATCACGTCGCGCTATATTCGTCTGTAGACAGCAGCGCCGGCGCGTCGTGTTTCGTGTTGACTCGGTGCGATTTTTGGAGCGCAGAGCGATACGTCCACTCCCTGGAAGCGCTCGGCGCGGACTGCTGACTCCAGACTTGCGTCGAGTATTATATCGCGAGATTTGGGTTGTTTTAAAAGATTTTTTATTGCCAAATTTATTTATTTTTTTGAGTTTTTTTTTCGGGAGTAGATTGCTTTTTTTCTAAAGTTTATTTATGTATTTTTTTATTTTATGAACGAGAGTTATAAGTACCCGAAATCATAAGCAATTCGTTACCCATTTTCTCAAAAATTTCACTTAGTTCAATATTTTTTTACTCAACATTTTTATACAAAAGTGGTTAAAAGTGATCCATACATTTTATAGATGACTTTCACAACAATACATTGTATTTTTTCCATACCGTTTCATCGTCAAAACAATCCGTTAATATGTCATATTCTAAACCACTTACAGCAAAATTTCACATCACATTAGCCGGTTTGAGGTCGATAAATCAAAATTACATTATAAAAGTAAAAAAGTAGCTCACACATTAGGTCATAATTGAAATGATCTTTCATAATGTGCATTAAAAATTATAGAAATACAGTATTTTATTTGTAAAATCACGTCCGTAAAATCACGTAAATCAGCAAAATCGGTAAAATTTCGCGTACGGCGTCTTAACCAATTACACTAAAATATAAAAACATATATAAATCAAAATTAATCATTAACTTATTATTATTGTTTTATTTATAAAGTAACTAGCTTCTGCCCGCGACTTCTTCCGCGTTGGAATAGTTACAGGAAACAAAAAACCCCGATTTTAAAACCTTCATTGGTGCTACGCTCCTATTAGTCTTAGCGTAATCATATATAGCGTAAGTCAATAAATGGGCTATCTAACATTGAAATAATTTTTCAAATCGGACCACAGTAGTTCCTGAGATCAGCGCGTTCAAGCAAACGTACTCCTCAGCTTTATAATTTCAGTATAGATAGGTATTTTAATGTACTTACCCAACTCTAGGTCCCCACATGCAACTGGGACACAGCTCCACATTCTCCTTATCCTTCCTCACAGAACATATGGTGCGAGTGCTGGACAATATCTTCTCAATCAGAGTCACCGGCTTAGTGTCTTTCTTCGGCGGGTTCTTGCGATCTGAAAAATATAGGCAGGGAAGTGTATGATTGCTATGCTTAAATGTGTAGGCGTCGAAGAGATTTAAAATACTATACAGAGTGTAAAAAGACCGATCACATAGCCATACATAAAGGAAGGATCCACTTTGAATATACCTAGGAAGTATTATGCTAAAATTATAACGTTTATTATATCAACGCACAGCCCTAACCAAACCGCTGGTATTAGAGACATGAAACTTGAAGGGGTGTTCTTTGTGAAGAGTAAGTATTCCACTAAAAAACGATTTCTGGAAATTCAACCTATAAAGGGAAAACATAGGGGGCGGAAGTTCGAAATCCACGACGAAGCCGCGGGCAAAAGCTAGTCTAGAATAATACATGAATATTGGAGCGGCAGAGGAGCGTTCTAAAAAAAACTCATAGACATAGGACACAAGTTTTGGATGAACTTTTTTATGTCTTTGGTAGGCGTTAAGCAAAATCAAAATGATAGACCTATGTTTTTTATTCAGGGTGGAAATTCTTTATGGATGTACCCCGCCTTGGGAGAGAAACACCCCTGTGTTCCGTCTCACACCTGCGGCAGGGGTCACGGGAACGGACGATACTTCCTATAACCCTCGACTACCTTAGGTCAGACTTACCTAAACTATCTAACACAAAAGGTTTATCAAAGAACACATTAGAGACTCGTTAAATAAACAGTAGTACCTAGTTATTATTGTATTGGAACTATTTGTTGTTTGTTAATTGTCGTCATCTTATAAAAAGTATTTAATTTATTTCTTGTTAAGCCCTCCAACTAAGCTAAACTTTAATAGTCTTGTATATATAGGGTGACAGGTAATTAGTGACCGCAACTTAAACACGTGATTGTACTCATGAATACGAATAACTTTCCCAAAGAAACTTTTTTTTATACTCATTAACTTTCAATTAATTCAATTACGTCAGTACTGCACAACGGGAGCGGTGGGAGCGGTGGGGGAGCGTGTGACGCTACTACTAGTAGATTTTAACCTTTCCGAGGTCAGACTATCAGCTGATCGATCACAGGCGCGCGCGCGGAAATTTCAAACAGAGTTTTTGTTATTATTTTTGTGTTATATGTTATTGTATAAAAAAAAAGTTTCTTTGGGAAAATTTATTGAAATCATGAATACAATCACGTGTGTAAGTATCGCTCACTAATTACCAGTCACCCTATTTAATCAACTAGAAGACGTGACGCGGTTTCAACCGCTTAGTTAGTTCTCATACTAAAATTCCATGTTTTTCGTCCTGTCCCACCCATCAAAATTTCACGTCTAGTAATCAATAACCTATAAGTACTTACGTAATATAGTGATAAGCCATTCCCTTCTGCAAGCGAGGTGGAAGGCAGAAGGACAGTTGGGACACTCTCGGAGGCGCTCCCTCTTCCCGCAGACAAGGCACCACGGAGTATGGAGGGTAATAACTGGCTTCACTGGGGATGTTGAATTCTGTAATCAAAAAAGTTATGATTAAAACATATACCTACGCCTGTAATCCCTGAACCTCGAAGGGTTCTGGGTTAACCAGAGGTGTACTTGTAGGTACAACCACATTTCTCCAGTTATGTTTAAATCCCATGTAATAGGGGGCGAGCCTATTGCCGTCAATCGCTGCTGCGAAATCTCAAACCGAAAACTCAATAGTGTGATGCTTAACTGAGACCTCATTCATGCTCCAATGAGGCAAAAACATAATAAAGAAAACAAATTGAGAAAATGGAAAAAACTTAATAAACACTTACACAAGAAGTCATGCTTAGCAATGGCACTAACGAGAAATAGAGTCAGTAAAGGGGTTCTTAACCTTTTCGACTGACGACCCAAAGTATAATATAGGGTGACTGATAAATTAGTGAACGATACTTAAACACGTGATTGTATTCATGATTGCAATAAACTTTCCCAAAGAAACTTTTTTTTATACACAATAACTTATAACACAATAAAATAACAAAAACGACCTTTGAGAATCCCGCGCGCGCGCCTGTGATCAATCAGCTGATAGTTTGACCTCGGGAAGGGCAAAACCTAATAGAAGTAGCGTTACACGCTCCCCCGCCACCCCCAGCGCTCCTTTTGTGCAGTACTGATGTAATTAAATTAATTGAAAGTTAATGAGTATAAAAAAGTTTATATGGAAAACATCATGAGAACAATCACGTGTTTAAGTATCGGTCACTAATAACCAATCACCCTGTATAGGTATTTTGATGCTTGCGACCCATTCTAATACCGCCCCCGGGAATTGTGTTGCCACCCAGGGGTTAAGCAACGCTGGTCAGCGGATGTTAGCCACTTCAAGCAGACTGCTTGTCATGATCGTGATCATGCAGATCATGTAGAGCCATAAATATAAACAGCAATCAGTATAGTGTTTTTGCTAACTAACTTATGCAACTAAGTTTGCTAGCAAAAATGATTTTTTAAACTACGAATTGTAAATTGACTGATTGATTGATTGATTGATTGACTGCCTCGTTGGTCTAGTGGTCGCAAGCGCTACTGCTGAGCATATGAGGTCCCGGGTTCGATCCCCAGGTCGAGCAAAGTGTTATTGAGTTTTTCTATCTGGAATTTCTCAGCAGCAGCGCGGAGTCTGGATGTGTGCCCGATTGATGGCAATAGGCTCGCCCCCGATTACATGGGACTTAACATAACTGGCGAAATGTGGGTGGGGCTTACAGGCGTGACGTTATGTGTGTGTGTGTGTGTGTGTAATTGAAAATTGTCATCATTATCATCAACGTCAGAAAAACGCCCTATATAAGGTCATGGTAAGTGAATTTTCAAAATCAGTTTAGTAGATTACAGAGATTACCGCCACCAACGTCACAAAATCACAAACTTACTTTAGAGACAAGATTCGATTGTTTGTTTGTTTGCATTGAATAGGTTCCGAAACAACTGAATATTTTTTAAAAATTCTTCATTGAGAAGCTACACTATTCCCGGGTGATATAGGCTACTTTTTATCTCTGTATCCTCACAGGAATGGAAACTACGCGGGTAAAACCGCGTTACGTCTGCTAGTAGATTAATAAGTTACAATGAAACATTTAAATACTTACAGAACTATCCGAAGCATCTTTGCTGTGATCCGTATGCTTACGGACAAAGTTGTATCTCCAGCACTGATGCAAATAATTGTCTATTTCCTTATCCGAGACTATGGTCTTGATCACCATCTCAAATTTATCCTCAGTACTCGCATCTACGTTCATTAAGTAGTCCAAACACTCCTTATTAGTGTCTATGTCACGTTGCAAATACTCATAGTATTCATCGAAAAGAGATTCTTTGCCTCGACGGATGAACTCCTTGAAGGCATTCTCATATTTGCCCTGTTTCAATGGAGTGTGTATTATGTCGTATGTTGCGTTAAGATCTGGTTCCTTCTGTGTGTTTAATTTTACATTCAGAGGTACTGTCAAGTCCTCTTTTATTTTTCTCTGGAAAGATTTCAAAGGATGTTAAAAATTACATGTCTGAATACTGATCATATTGAACATTACATGCTCAACTGAGACTAACAAGACACAATTACTTTTTTCTATTTAACAGTAATAATAATATTCGCAACTTTCACACTACGCCATCTAGACTCAAGCTAAGCAAAGCTTGTGTTATGGGTACTAAACTGATAAACATACTTAAATATATTTCTAAATAAATACCTACATATTACAGATAAATTACACCCAGACACAGAACAAATGATCATGCTCATCACACTAACATTTGTTTTGAGTGGGAATCGAACCCACAACCTCCGGTTTAGCAGTCAGGGCCGCTAACTACTACTAGACCTACAGGCCAGTCTATTTATAGCAATTTACAATCATACCAACCTTTATTGGATTTATCCACACATAAATAAATAAATAAATATTCATGAAGATAAAATAGCTTTAAAAAAAAAAAAACTAGCATGCTTCTAAAGTAAAAGGATAATATAAATTTATTGCCTTCTTGGTCTAGTGGGCTAGGCAACTACTGCTTTGTGAGATATCCTGGGTCCAGCAAAGTTTTACTGGGTTTTTCCAATATTTACACCTCAGCCCATAAAAGATTCCAGGCATAATGTAATAATAATAATAATTCATTGTCAGATTAAAAATCCATAACTTTAGTTAGTAACACAAAAATACTTAAGAGCTAATGTCAGTCAACAAAACACACAGTATAAAATAAAAATAAAACTTAATTTTGGGAAATTTCGACACCAGAAACTTCTTCAACTTTATTGCATGCAGTCATATCCAGCTTTCAAACACTGTAGAATCCTACCAGTCCGTTAATACGCCCAAGATGCTGTTGGAACTAGCATGCATGCAACATAGTGCTGAGGTACAACGCTTACACATGAATGTTGCTTGTGTTATATTTTTTTTTATTAAACATTAATTTTTACCTCTAGCTACACATAATATTCATATTCCAAAAATAGGATTGGCAACACATAGGTACTAAACAACAAAAAAATTCAAAACTACCTTTCTGGGAACTGAAGGAGTCTTAGGTGGAGTGATCTTAGGAGCCTTGTGTGCGGGTCCATAGAATGGTCTGGACCTTTCAGCCAGGTGTAGACTGGTGTAAGGCAGCCAGTACCTGTTCTTACTGTTACAGGTCTCCACATAGTAGCATAACTCTTCTGTAACTGTGATAGAGCCGTCTTCATTGCCGGATATACCTAGAACTGAGAAAAAAAATGAGTTTTACTATCTATGAAGTTCCCAATAAATTGGAAGAAATACTGTTGATGAGGTAAAAGTACTTCTGTGTGATGTAGCTAGTAGGGGAGTCAGTATAAACATACATTATTCAAGTACTTACCCGAAAAAAAAAACAAGCGTCCAACTAAAGAAATGTTTAGTTGACACTTCCCGTAACCCAAGGGCCTCTACTTTGGACAGAGCATTTCCAATCAACGTGGCAATGCCACCGGTAAATCTTTTGGGCACTTTATCAGCTGGCAGTGATGCGGATGAATTTTTCGACGCTTTGTAGGTAGGTACTGTGTTTATTTAATTGTTAGGTTTAGTTTTTATTTTTTGTATAATATAGTTAAGGTGTACCTACTCAATAACAGGATTTGTTCTGGCACTCTCAGTGCAATTTCGGGGTGATGGTCTTTGTAAGAGATTGTTTGTTTGTTTCTATATTTTTTTGAGTGTACATACCTATATTTTTTTGAGTGTACCTACCTACCTTTTACCTAGTTTTTAACTATATCAAAGTGATATGAAGTACTATTTACATTTACTTTTTAGTTTTAAAACTGCATTCTGATAATTTTTAATGTTGATTTAAGAATTCCAAGGCATTTTTTAGCAACATTTAAGTACAAGTATAAATACACCACAAATCAGGAAGGCGTCATCATCAGCAACGAAGAAAGGTCAGGGCGCTTGTAGAGGAAAAATAATGGTCTTTTATACGTAGGTATACCTAGGTACCATAGGTACCACCAACGTGAATGCTGTTTACATGATAAAAGAAAATGTTATTTGTTAGGATCAGCAATATTTAGGTACTGCGGACAATTTCCATTCAAGCTCTTCCAAGAAATCGGCGCGTATTCATAAATTACACCTGAGAGAAATATTCTAGGAAATCCCGTGTGATCTAACGATAATCCTGGCAAGATAACAAGTTTGTTTTATTTAGTTTAATCGAAACAATTGAATGTTTACCTTTGTCGTCATAAAACAATCCATGTTCGTCTTTCACAACTTGAACGTTAGAGTAAACTTTTTTACAAAGTCGTGCAAGGGCTATGTCGCCCAACTTCCAATGGTAAATTGCTGTTTTTTCCGTCGTCATACTGATTAAAATAAAATAATTTAACCGTAATCCATAATTTTGCAGTTAATCAAGATACCTAGTACCTATTTTCCCGAAAATTCAAAGATTGAATGAAAAGAAAACTTTGAAAAACGAATAGGTATTGCTTTTGCTCGATCGTTCATTCAAATATCCGCGCGTAAAATGTCAACTTTTTTCGTAAGTTGGACGAATTATTTTGCTTTGTAATTACTGTTTGAAAAACAAATTATTATATAGGTTTTAGGCATTTTGATGTTCAGATTGCTTACAAGAAAAAAACTATTATTTTAACTTTTTAACACTGCCATCTAGTGTCGAATAGCAAAACTCAATACTTTAAACGACAGCGGTGTTTGATCTGTTCCATGAAACGTCAATAGATGGCAGTAAGAGTATGCTTACCTTTACTGTTCTTACTTTATCGAAGGGCCGATAAAACAAAAGCGATAGGTATGCTCAAGGGAGTGGTAATAATTCAATCTTTGTTGTATAGCTTTTAAAGAAGATTATTCGATACACTAAGTCAACCTCGTATGACTCTGTAAAACAGCTCAATTGCAGAAGCCCATTGTTTCTTAGTAGACCTCTCAATCCCACATTACGTAGGTACCTATAGAATAATATTAAGGGTTTCCAAACAGTAGGCACGCACACAAAAATAAAATATGATGGGGTAAGGGTAGACCTGTTTCTCAGAAACCATTCGGCGTCAGTCGTAGGGTCAGCTGGGGTAAACTTATTACGAAAGACCAATGATCCAAATGGTATTTTAAGTAAAAAGGTGTACCTACTTAGATAGGTAACTTAGACAACATTCGATCTTCAAAACCTTTTTTTAAAAGAGTAAGTATGGAGTTTCTTGCCCATTCTTCTCCTAGATTTCTATGTTCTCCATACAAAACTACCTTTTGGAAGGGGCACCTAGAATCATTAAATTTTATTAAACTTGTAAGTTTAACGTTCAAAAGTGCCTTTTAAATGGCCTAATTGAAATAAATGATTTGACTTTGACTTTGACTTCGACTTTCAAAAACGGCACACTAACGCACGCTGGCGTCCTTTGACGGCGCGACGCGACACTGATGTAAGTGTGCCTAACTAGCCAGATTTTAACGTGTCGCTTGCTGAGCGCTTATAACGTATCTACCTACACCTTTTTACTTCAAATATCATTGTGAAAGACGTTGTTTTTTATTGTATTTAGTGCAGTAAATGTTATGGGAGTTTCGTATAAGATTAAGTATAGGTATTAAATTATCCTTTAAACACATGACTGCATTAAATTAAAGATTATTGGCCTAAATAAACGGTAGGATGGCACAGTGGCTGAGCGGTTGGTTGCTGCGCTGCGTGTCTGGGGTTCGATTCATGCACGAAACAAATATATCGGCGGGTAATTTCGAGTCTGGCTGTAATGATATAACTAATCCCCGAAGGGCTAGGCAGAGGTGTACCTGGTAGTACACCCACATTTCGCCAGTTATGTTTAAGTCCCATATAATAGGGGGCGAGCCTATTGCCATCAATCGGGCACAAATCCAGACTCCGGGCTGCCACTGAGAAATTCCAGATAGAAATACTCAATAACACTTTGGCCTGGGGATCGAACCCGGGACCTCATGCTCAGTAGTAGCGCTTGCGACCACTAGACCAACGAGGCAGTCAATGATATAAATAATGCCAGGATTTAATTAACGTCTTAAAGGTTCAAAATTCACTAGTCTTGTTTAGCAATTTGTGTAAGCTAAGGTGTTCATGAGTTTAGGAAATATGGATATGTTCATCGACTTATGAGGCTGACTGTATAGACGCCAGCACATCAAGTTACCCCAATGTGTCAAATTTCTTTGATAGTTTTTCAACTTTATTTCAAATAGACTAAGGTTCATATTCAGTTGGGAAAATCTGACACATTGGGGTAACTTGACGTGCTGGCGTCTGTACATACCATATTCTTCATTATCTTACTTGTACTGACTTGTAAAATATTAGCTTCTAATGGCAACTCTACGCGACACGACCTAGATAAAAAGGAAGCATCACTTTTGATGTCACAAAAAAAAGAAGACAGAGCGTCATTTCTCTTTTTTGTTGATCTAAGTCACCCAACCTGACCATGCCTAGGTAAGTACCTATCTACCTACAAAGAAAAAAATGTGCAATTTAGGGAAATAAATTTCTGACGCACTTTGGTTGTTGACTAGGTAGTCAACAACCAAAGTTACTTAGGTACTAAAATCAATAATATTTTCGATAGGTAACGAGTTAAGTTCTTATTTATTATACTAACTTGGGTCGGTGTATTGTGTATCAGTATATGGTAGTTAGGTAGTTAGGTAGGTACCTATAGTTAAGAAATTGTTATTTGAATAATCATCCTTTTACGCATTTGGGAAAAAAGGCGCTGTAAATCTGTTTACATCAAAGTGCGGACCTAAGTACCTTCCCAATTAATTTATTTCCCATTTTGTTTATTTCGTACGCTATTCCAACCAATGACGGATTTAGGTTTACGATGGAAAATTGAAAAATCTCGACTAATAACCTGATTAACAAAGGCAATGTCCTCATTTTGAGAATTTGTCGCAAATGTAGCTTACCTACTTAATTCACAACTCTATGCGAAAAATCAGTTATTGGATGTACAGACGCCAGCACATCAAGTTACCCTAATGTGTAAAATTTTCCCAATTTCCCAATTGAACCCTATTCTGTTTAACATAAAGTTGAAAAACGATCAAAGAAATTTGACACAACTGGGTAACTTGATGTGCTGGCGTCTACACAAAGAGATTTAATAAGTAGGTATGTTACCCGTGTCACCCGTAGGTAATGATTAGTCTTGTTGAGTGTTATTTATTTAATTAGCATTTCATTGTATAGATTCAAGGTCTTCAAACGAATCTGAGATCAGACAGATGCTGTTGCTGTGGAGTTTGTTCCGCCACTTCTTCTTTCCAGTAAAAAAAAAAACACTAGGGAGTAAGGTAGGGTAGTAGGGAAGGGCATGCGTATTGGGGGACTGCCTTATGAATTTTTATTGAAAAAAGTATAGGTATATATGTATGTGTTTCTGTGTGTAAAAGTATATTTGTATGTATTTTTTGTTAAAAAGTGCTGATCCACAGTCTGAATTAAGACTTTTGATTTGAATTTTTTCGATGTTGATTACCTACCAGAAAAGCAGAAACACAGGTTTTATAAGCCTAGTTTCAGGAAAGTAGCAAATTATACATAAGTAATTCTAGCTATACCTAAACATTTTTTTTGATAAGTCCTGAAATATTGTTCATTTAGTTATAGGTACATATAGTTATTTGTTGAGTACCTACCTACTAGCATAATTATTTGTTCCTGGCTTTTATATGTACCTAAACATTGATTGATGATTTGATGTTAAATCTCTTTACATAGGCACACATGAGGATCACGTCAAATCACGATCTCAAATGACTTGAATGATGTGAGTGACACGGGGATTTCCTATTAAAAACAATAATTTAAGACAAAAGCCTACTTAGGAATAAGGAAAAAGGGTAAAGCAAGTACCTACGATACAACCGATAAGTTTTATAACTTAATAAACGTATTGATTATTATTTCGTGCAAGTCACAACTCTAAATCTAGAAGCCCGAAAGGGGTATAGGTATATTATATTTAAAAAAAAATGATTTTATTTACGTTGATTAGTGAATAAATCCAAAAGAAGTAATATAATTATATATCTAATTTATGTAGGTATCCTACATAAATCTATATCTATACTAATACTAATATTATAAAGAGGTAAAATTTGTAAGTTTGTAAATTTGTATGTAGGGGGTAATCTCTGGAACTCATAATCCAATTCTAAAATTTTTTTGACTGGCAGAAAGCTACATTATTCCTGAGTGCTATAGGCTATAAATTGTTTCTATAACATGTATATTAACCGAGCTATCACAACTTTTGTCTAGCAAGTCGGAAAAAAATACCTCATAAAACAGAATTATTTGCGTGCGCTGCCTAAACAGTTGCTTAAAATTAAAAACAATGTATGGCTGCCTGGTTCGTCTTAATTATTTCTACAAAAAAGTCCGCGATACCATATCTCTATCTTTTATATTTTAGCTTTTATACTTCTTTTATTGCATTAATAAAACATTTTTTCGGCATACTTACGTTTGGTTGATTATTTGAGAAACAAAATATTAATTCTTATGACAATAAATTATTTCAGTATCACAAGAACATCATACAGATAAGATTTGCCATTTACAGTATATCAATTGGTCATACAGTTTCGGAGATAATATAAAATTACTAAAACGCAAAATGCCCAGGCCCTAGCATAACTTTCATTGTGCAGACGTTTTACCTATTTGCCCATAGATGGCGTTCTGCAATTACGTCATTTTTTTGAATCGCGGTGTTAAGACTTTCCGTGGATTGATGACCCTCTCGAATTTTTATGCCCACGTTGTTGTTAGTTCTAAAGTTCTAAATAATACATGTCTGTTGCTTATTGGATTCGGTTGTTTCGTTCGTATGGTTGTTGTAGTTGATAGTTTGATAGATACTTCATAATCGAAAATATCGTAATTTCGTTGTTTTGTATGTTCGTCTTCGTAGTTTCGTACTTCGTTCTGTCGTAATAATCGATACGAGTTATTCGATATTACGATAGTTTTGTTTTGTAAAGGCAGACGGTGTTCGAGTCGCTCTCCCTTTGTTCATTATTGTTTTCAAGTCTGTGCGTAGTTTGTTAAGAGCATGCCTAAAAGGAAATCAGAACTGTCCCGGCAGACATCACAGACAAGAGCCGCTCGAGCACGCCGTACGGAAGAATCTGCCCCTGAAAATGAGCAGCGCCTCTCGAGAAATAGAGAAAATATTTCGCAAGCACGCGCTAGAGAATTTAGCTCCGAGCGCTCACAGCGCCTCGCTGGCTAAAATGTGAGGACGTCGCGGGCCCGTGCTCGAGAAACTAGCGCTGAACGTGCGCACCAGCATGTCTCTGAGACAAGGGATAGGGAGACTAGCGCTGAGCGCTCGCAGCGGCTTGGTAGGCAAAATGTCATAACATCGCAGGCCCGTGCTCGGGAATCTAGCGCTGAACGTGCGCACTTGCGCAGCGTCTATCTCATTTAAGGCAGCATGTCTCTGAAACAAGGGATAGGGTGACTAGCGCTGAGCGCTCGCAGCGGCTCGCTAGGCAAAATACCATAACATCGAAGGCCCGTGCTCAGGAATCTAGCGCTGAACGTGCGCAGCGTCTATCTGATTTAAGGCAGCATGTCTCTGAAACAAGGGATACGGAGACTAGGGCTGAGCGCTCGCAGCGGCTCGCTAGGCAAAATGCCATAACATTCGGTAATCTTTGAAGTTATTATTAATTATTCCAAAAAATATTTTACTAATAAAATTAAATACAGTAATATCAATCGAGTGTAAACTTATGTTAAAATAAGAAATTTTCCGCGGACGAAGTCGCGGGCAGAAGCTAGTTAGATATATAATTATATTACATACTCTATGTTATTGTTCATGTCAATATTGTAACTTTTTTATAAGTATGTAGGTATAAAAAAATAACAATCTCTTTAAAAAAAAACCTGAGGTTACAAAATCCGGCTGCAATCCTGTTAGGAGCCTAAATATCCTGAAATCTTGGTCGAAAATTCTGATATGGAAACCATAGACAGGTTAGGCTTCCAGCTTGATCAGATGTAGCTGGGTATTTGAATTACCAGACTAGCCAAATATGGGGTAACCCGAGTAGGTACCCCTGGGTAAAATTGGTAGCAAGCGCGGGTCCACCGTTGTGGGCACCGTGGGCATGGCCACAACCCTGATTGAGGTCACACAGAACAAAATGATCGTGCTCATCACACAAACATTTGGCTTGGGTGGGAATCGAATCCATGACCTCCAGCCTATATAGCAGTCAGGGCCACTAACCACTAGACCAGCAGGCCAGTCAAAGTAGTACTTTATACATGATACACATACATACATATCGTCACGCCTGTAATCCCCGAAGGGCTAGGCACAGGTGTACCTGGTAGTACACCAACATTTCGCCATTATGTTTAAGTCCCATTTACTCGTAATAGGGGGCGAGCCTATTGCCATCCATCGGGCACAACTCCAGACTCCGGGCTGCTACTGAGAAATCCCAGATTGAAAAACTCAATAACACTTTGCTCGATCCGGGGATCGAACCCGGGACCTCATGATCAGCAGTAACGCTTGCGACCACTAGACCACCGAGGCAGTCAACGAGTCAGTTACTTTATGTAATGGATAATATACCAATCGAGTTAAATTATTACCTCCTCCTAGTCCTACTACTACTACCTACTTCGAATTCTATTACCTAATCTAGTATTGTATGCAACTTAGAGACACGCAGTGCAGTAGTTCAGTTTTAAATTATGTATTTTGTATCTTTCAAAATCAATGCATTTTAGTGTAAGGTAGTTAGGTTAGGTAGTTAGGTTAGCTATAGGATAGGTATGGTAAGTTAGGTTAGGTTATATGTAGATATACCTACATATGTAGTGTAAATCAATGCATTTTAGTGTAAGGTAGTTAGGTTAGGTAGTTAGGTTAGCTATAGGATAGGTATGGTACCTAAGTTAGGTTAGGTTATATGTAGATATACCTACATATGTAGTGTGTAAGTACATACGAGTATGTAAGCATCTTTCATAACATTTATTCATGTGTTAGTTCTAAGCATTAGTCGTAATAATTACCTCTCGTATAGTAAAGACGTGTTTCGTTTGCCTTCCCACAAAACCAACACTTCATGGCGACCCTGCCAAGTTGTCATTTTTATTCTAACTAACATAAAAGGTTTAAATAAAAAGTTGTTGTAATTATTCTTGTTTTGGATCTATTTGTTGTCATCTTGTTAAAGTATGTACATTGTATAGGTATCTCTAACCGACCGACTCATATTAAAATTTTGTGAGTGATACCTAGGTACCTATCTACATAAATAAATCACAATATGCAAGCGTCTTGTGTGGCAAAAACTTGCATACTTTTTCTATCTTTTATCATAGAAACTGCCAAACTGTGTATGTAGTAGGTAGAGAAAACCCATCTACATAAAATCCCCCGTTACCCCATCTCTCTCACTCACCCCTACAACTGATTCCACCAATTTTCCCCTCTCATACATTAGCAGAATCAGATTGTATTGACAAACGTACCGCTCACAAGTATGTCGAGAGAGATGCACGGATCTTATTGGACGATCTCGCAAGGGGCGTGGCTCGAGATCGCAGCATCCACTCCCCTCTACTAAACGAGGTTGACATAATAATATATACTATACATTATGTATGTAATTCTGTTGTGATTTCACACTTATCTCTGTTATTTATTATCTTAGTACCTACTTAGATAGGTATTTTTGGTAGACATGGTTACTGTTTGGTAGATGGGTATTAATAATTAATAATAATATTTCACGACTACACACAACGCCATCTAGTCCCAAGCTAAGCGGAGCTTGTGTTATGGGTACTAAACAACTGATAAGCATACTCATCATATATTTCTAAATACATATAGGTACATGTCGTGGCGAAAGATGTTGGGATGTGGAAGCTAGGCAGAGCTGAGTTGGATTTGAGTCACCAACGAAGACACTAGTCCAATACGAAACTGTCTGTTTACCTATCTGAGTTATGTTATGTGATTACTTTTATTAAAGTGAGGTTAAATAATAATAATCTTCATTGCAGAATAGTACACAGTTGCAGTAGTGGTACCCTACGAATCCCCTGATGTCGGCCCATACCGCTCAGCCATCGCTGACGGCGATGGCTGAGCTGACGGACATATATTTTAGATAAATTACACTCAGACACAACATTTGTCCTGGGTGGGAATCGAATACACGACCTACAGCATAGCAGTCAGAGTAACTAACAACTACACCAACAGGCTAGTCAAAATTCTTGGTAGACATGGTTACTGTTTTATATGGTATGGGTATTCTTGGTAGAAAGACATGGTTACTGGGTGGTAATTGGTATCTGATGAGGCAAATTACTATCTACTATTTATATTTACTATTGAGGAAAAAGTTAGCGAAATTAGCTGATGGGTAATACCTGAGATTATCTAAGTATAGAGATGTCGTAAATATAGGTGATTCAAAAATATCTATTTTGTGTTAGATAATGAGGATTAAGTACTTATGTGATGCTTCAATGATAGAGCTTGGAATGTCAAAGTGTTAAGAAGTGTCGATATTATTTACAATATAGATATGGATGTCGATGACGCTGTCGACACGTTAAAAACCAATTATTTATATTGTGCTTTAATCAAAACTCCATACATTTAAGTAATGCTTTCACTAAACTTGTGAACTTAGGTGATAGGTTTTTACAAAAATATGATCATTGTGGACCCTATCATTGCAGGTTCAGTAAAATAGGAGATGGAAAGCGAAGAGTGTCCCATGTATGTGTGAGTGTGTGTGTGATATCGACGACTGCTTGCAGTAGGTAAAGTAGCAGATATTTCTGGTGTCGGAGTGCCCCAAAATTTGTTTTATTTTTATTTTACAGTGTGTTTTGTTGATTAAATTAGCTCTCAAGTTGTGGAATATTACTATTATCATAATACGCCGCACACTAGGCTAACACTGTTTTTTTACCAAAAAAACGTAGACTTTCATGTATCCCGGAAGTACCTACTTACTTACCAACAAAATATTTTATTAAACGTCACTTCCGACCAGTCTGCGGCCATATTTAATGCGTAGGTAGTAGCTATATGTCCTGTGTAAGGGAAAGTGTACCGACAGATGCGTAACTCTCTCTTAATTACGGGTATGCCGAAGGTCTGTCTTCGACTCGTTAATTTTGGCAATGTAGGTACCTATATTTAGCTATAGGTAGGGCAACAAATTACAAGTCTGAAGTGGTTCTGGGTACAACTCTTAGATCGGGCGAACTGTCGTCTGGAATTTTTCAGTCAGTCATAAAAGCTAAGGGTCAGCACTTTTTTGACATAACGTCAAAACTATTTAGACAGTCCCTCAACTAGCTCGCCTTCATGCTAGTGTTTCTGCTGGGAAGAAGAAGCGGCGGCGCGGCGGCGGAACTAATCTGTTGTCAAAGCACAATCTCTGCTTAGTTTGGAACTAGGCGGCGTTGTGTGAAAGTTGCGGAATTCATATTATTATTATTTAAGACTGGCCAGAACACTATGTACAGAGATACAGACGCCAGCACATCAACCTACCCCAAACTGTCAAATTTTCCCAATTGAACATGAACCTTATTGTGTTTAGAATAAAGTTGATAACCTATCAAAGAAATTTGACACATTGGGGTAGGTTGTTGTGCTGACGTCTGTACGTATTAGCACAGTATAAATATTAATACAGTAGGACGACGCCTTTGATCTCTGGAAAATTGCCGACAACTTCTACACGCGTTAGACTTGAACAATACCTCCCGCACTACGAACATCGTTTTGTTCGCAGTGCGGGAGCGACTTTTCCGCGTCTCGCCCCTCACACCCCGCACGATTGCCCTGTCTAACTCTAGACGGCTTCGTCGGACGACTGTATGTTTTTAGACTGTGGTATTAGTATTGTTTTGCTTTCTTTTATTTTAAATTAAAATGGCACCAACCACTGCTTTTCTCACCTAAATGTTGACTAGTAGAAAATGCCTAATGAATTAAGTCCGCCTCTGTACATCAATGTGCTTGAAGTAATAAATAAACAAACAATTAATCAGTTTATTACCTTCGAACTAGCCATGTCCTGGTTTTTAACCCCTGCACCAAGTTGTTAATCACGGCATACTTTGTAACGCTTAAGATGGAACAATAAGTGTCGATAGTCTATGGTGCTCGTCGATCGATGTAATACAATCGACTACTTTTTACCGCTCCGTAGCTCGTGCCGACACCGACTGGCTTCCGGTACTGTGGGTAACAAAAGTGTTTTATTTTTATTTTTTAGGACTTTTCGCAGTGCAACCTATGAGGTTGCTTAACCTTTGGATGATCCTTAGACACAAGGCCTCCAGCCACGGCAATAACTTTAAAATCAAATCAAATCAAACTCATTTGAATTAGGCTGAGAATCAGCAGCTTTTGAACGTCAAATATACACGTACAGACGCCAGCACATCAAGTTACCTCAATGTGTCAAATTTCTTTGATCGTTTTTCAACTTTATGGCAAACAGAGTAAGGTTCATATTCAATTGGAAAAATTTGACACATTGGGGTAACTTGACGTGCTGGCGTCTGTACATAACAATGAATGACGTATTATTATTAACTAGTGCTTAACTGCAATCCCACCTGATGGTATGCAGTGATGCAATCAATGATGGTGAAGCGCACTAGTTTATTAAGAGCCTTAATTCACTCTAGCCTTGAAGACACCTAAATTATACTCGGACAGGGAAGACCGCAGCAGGCAGGTTGTTCCAGTCCTTCGACGTACTTCAGCGAAACGCTTTGTCCGGATCGTTGGGGTCCCAACGATGTAAGGGTGGACACTCGCCGTACGCCGGGTTTTCCGATGGAAGAAGGGTGATGGCTTCAAAATGTATCCTATAGAATACCGAAAGGCTAGCTATTCTACGCCTGTGCTTCAAGGCTTTGCAGATTGGTTTTAACCAAATCTGGGTCACCAATAAGCCTCTTAGCACGCCTCTGCACTGAGTTCAAAGCTGCTAGGTGTCAGAGTTTTAATGCCGCCCATTGGCCTCTGACTCAGCATCACAGCCCCCGAGAGAAATATCTCGCAGACATGCTAGTTTTTTCACATAAAATTAGATTTTATAGCCCAGTCAGAAAAAACCTTTAAGACCTAAAGTTTTTACCAAAAATCACACTAATAATAAATACTTTGACTGTGACATTTAAGTGCAGGACCAATTAATTGATATGAAAGTCAATTTATTGGGCCTTGGGGTCCGAATGCCCATTTAGTTTTCGACTCTAGATGTTGACTCTGGTCGACCAACCGCTCTGGTGGCTGGTCACGTGACCAGAAGGCTGGCCTTTATTTCGGTCAGAGAATCAGCATTGCCATACAACGTGGCAATGCAGCCAGTCTTCTGGGCACTTTACCCGTTGACAGCGACGCGGATGAGTTTTCTGATGCCCTATAGGTAATTGTTTTACTGTTCTTTTGTTTGTTTATTTTTTAGGTGTGTACATAATAGTAATTACTTACATTTAAAACGCAACAAAACTCTTTAGCACTCACCTGTACACCCTTTGTCAGCATCTGTCGTCAGAGTTTTTGTGTGGTTCCGTTAATTTCTCCACTTTTTTGTAGCGTCACATTGTTCTCTCGTGGCGGACGGACGGACAGGTAGACAGACGGACTGTGGCCCGGTTAGATGCGGTCAAGTCGTGACCTCTCACAGAAATAGGTGCAAAAATAGGATGGTGGCTAATATTGTGTCTAGACGGTAGTCGAATCTATTTTGGATTCCCGCTGTCATTTTCAAATTTTATTGTTTTATCCTGAATATGACTCACTTAACAGACTTCTTAACAAAGGCGTAAGTACTCGCAAATGAGGACGTGTGTATTTATTTAATTAGTACCTACTTAAAGTACCCTAATGTACTCAGGCGGACTTAATGCCATACCTAGGCATTTTCTACCAAACCGTGATAGGTGCAATTCTAAGTGAAAGAAAAGAAAGCAAAACGATACTAATCGGTACACATTTTGACTATTAATAAATATACAAACATGTACCTACCTACGTACATTATGATCAAATATGTAATACATAATACGCAAATAGACAAAGTGAAGTGAAAATAAATGCGTAATGACGTACACTGTGAAGGACTACGTGTAACTATAGCAAGGACTGAGGACCGCATTTTTTTAAGTTTTTATTTGTTTTCAAACGCATCCACGATACCGAAGTAATTCCTAGTGTGGGACAAGTTATTTAAGCCAGCCCTTGGATCACGCGAAGTGTGAACTAAGCGTCTTAAATGATCTTTGCACAAGCGATGAGCACTCGGACCCCACCATTCGGAAAGTTTCAATTCTAAACGGCTCGAAAATATAATTCCAAACGAGGTTCTTATATTCTGCCGCTTGAGGTTCTCCGCACCCGCAGCAGCAGCGCCAGCACAGCACGAAGAGCTAAGAAGATGGGATGGCGCAAGAGTATTTGTATCCACCACCATCAAGCACATCAAGCTACCAAACTGTACATTTTTTCGAATTAACCTTGAATCTTATTTCATTTGTTATAAAGTTGAAAATACTACTAACAAAATTTGACACATTGGGGTTGCTTGACGTGCTGCCCTCTGTACCTGCTACGCATTAGTTTTAAAGCTACCAAAACAGAAAAAGGGAAATATGGCTGCATCAATGTAAAAATCAATCAATGTAAATGTAATCAAGTAGATCCTTTAACAAATCTTACAATTACAATAAAAAGTAAAACAAACACAACCATAGATCCTAGAGCAGCAGGCCATGTTACCTTACTCTTTTTGTCTATGGCACGGGCCAACAGGATATCGACTATTTGAGATACTTTTTGTTACTTCCTTCAATTAATTTTAAATGATCTTTTAGTTAGAAACAGGATATATTTTAAGTTTTGTTCGTTTTTAACTGTTTTTTTAGTTGGGTAAAATGGACCCTAGAGGGGATACGTGCCATTTTGTCTCTGGAATATCAATTTATTTATTTGTTTTAACAATATTATATCAAAGAGACGAAATGCAAAGAAATGTCATAGAAAAACTATGTTCCCATGTCTCAGTAACGCCATCTAGAATAATACAGCAATATTGGAGCGGCAGCGGAGCGTACTAAACTAGGCTAATCGACTTGTGTCCTCTAGGATACAAGTTACCGAATGAAAATTTTGTTCGTGATGGTCCGTCCACAAGTATAGAATGTCTTTGGGTAGTAAAGATCATATTAAGTCTTGCTGTTATTATTAAGCGAGACTTAATAAGATCTTTAGGCCAGATTAAGTCTATATAGCTCCCTACATTTTGATGAGTAAATAATAATACTTACAAAATATAATATGTATTGAAAAGCTGGTTTTTTTTCGTGATTTCTGGATCTGTTAATAGTAAAAGTTGTTCGTAATGAGTACCTACAATACCTTAATAGACCTACATTGTGGGCTTTTTCTAGTTTAGCGTAAATGTAGGTACTTGCATGTAGCTAATCTTAGAATACTTTCCTCTAAGTACCGTCGGCATTGATTTGTTTACCTTTGTGCTATTTACTGAGCATTTTATTAGAATTAGAAGAAAATGAAATTCATCAAAATAATCGAACTGTTTGGTTAAGTTTGAAGAACTTTATTTTCCCTTCTTTGCTAAAATGAGTTAAATCATAAATCTTATTTATTTCTGTAAATATGTTCATACAAACACTTTTACATGCCATTTTTTAACTAGAAGGTGTTTCACGATCTGACTACTCTGAGAAGAAACACCGAAAGAAACTCAGGGATAAGTCTCTTTTGAAGTCCAGACATTATCTTGGTCAGATCATGTAAGAACCATACAGATTAGTGTCTGAAATGTTTTTTTTTTTTTTTTTTTGTATGATGGACCCAATAAGGTAACATCATAAATAACTACGATCTAGCTTAATTACTAAAGCTAATGAGTAATACAGTTTTAACTTAATTTGCTAGGTAGAGTAATGCTAAGAATGTGTCCATTAACACTTTTCTTATTGTCTCTATTAAGGGGAAGACACTTTGTTCTTGTGTTCTTTATGGGTAGCACTCACTTTACTACACTACACTGACACTTCACTAAATTAACTCAAAAGGTTTTGTCCTTTTTAAAGGTGGCGTTTGCAAACACATGGTTTTTTGAGGAAAGAACCACACAGATATGAGGGGACCAGATCAGTCAGTGCAAGCATTTGTCAGAAATCGTGAGCTCAACTCGGAACGTGAGGAGCTCCACGTTCTGACGAACAAGTTAGTTGCGCCACTTCCTTTTTCCCAGCAAAAACATTAAGAAGTGGTAAAGTCAAGGCCGGGTGTTTTTGGGAACAGTCTTTGTTACTTTTTTTTTTATTTGATTTTTGACTCCAAGGAGGTGACTTTTTTAACAGCATTAGGTACCAGTTATCACATAATATCTGCTTGGTTATTATCGCATATTTGACATAACAGCGTTAACGTAAAGGTGGACGGTCGAGTGACGCACGCGCACGAGATGTAACGTTGTAATTACAGAGAGACTGCGCGGTCAATGTCGCGGTGAGTCACCGGGGCGCGAGCTGAGAGCGGTGGCGGGTTCGTTTCTTCGATGTTGTACTCATGGTTATTAATAACTTTCACTGTAATGTTTAGTAGTAAAAAAATGTCAGGCATTTCATACATTTTCATCGGATGAATACTGCATTTTGTATTCATGAGATAGCATATCTTTTTTAAATATTTCAGGATTGCAAATTGGTCTTTATAAAAAGAAAAATGTATTTTAAGAACTGGACTGAACGAACGGTGTTGCAATGCTGTCTACTAAAAGTATATTTTAAGAACTGACCTCACTAGGTCGGACCAAGAAGAAACACCGAAAGAATTTTAGAGTTCACAGTCTTTTTTAAAGTCCAGACATTCTCTTGGTCAATAGTCAATATTATGTGAAAATCACTCTTAATAAAGGTCGTTCACCGAGTACTGTCACCCCCTCCAAATGATCTGCTATTGTACCTACTTGTTTTTTTTAAAACAAACATGATATATACATACTTAACTAGATACTTATGTAGGTACAGTAGAAACAAAAATAAAAACTACTAGCTTATCTATTTCTATAATATTTCTATAAACATCGCTGTCAACTAGAAGTGTATCCAAAAGAATGTATAATGCGATGTTTTCACATACGCTAACAAGAAAACGTGAGCGGTTGTTTCAGGCTATCCTATTATCCCACCAGACGTTATTTCTTTAACACCATAGTCAAAAACTCCCAGTCACGGATAAAATCTACTTTATTACGGCACCATATTGTCGTAAATCGCTATCCTCTCATCCCGTGTCCAGTCGTTTGCAGCCTCACCGACACACAGACAGACAGACGCGAGATGCGCGCGCTGCCTGCGAAGCAGCTGACCGATGAGCGACAACGACGCTTTAGTCTTGATACTTGCATTTGTTTTCCATTTTTTATTCTATTATAAAATTCTCATGGACTCCACCTCCCCGGGGAAGACGGAGGGGTCTGTCAGACTCTTACTGGCTAAAAAACAACTCGATTTACCGTCTCACACCTGCACCAGAGGTTGCGGGAACGGACGATTCTTCCGTAAAGTACTTGCATATTTATCCTATTATAATTTAGGAGTCCGTTTGTTCGGACCCGTTAATTTCTGAAACTTCAGAAGTTGGATTTTTATAAATCTTTGTGTATACGATTCCCCTAATTCTTGAGGTAAGTTATAAATAGACTGGTAAACGTTGCGCTATGATCCTTAAGAGCAGGTGAAATAGCGAGGCACAGGTAGTTTTTAAAGTTTTTAACTTTTTCTCTTCAGTCTTTCCATTCAGTATTACAGAATCAGAAGCAGAGGGTTCGTAGCAAAACCAGCAATGCGAAATACAATAAGTAAATAAATGTTCCACAACTTTCACACAACGCATTCTAGTCCCAAACTTAACAGAGTTTTTGTTAAACAGAGAATGCGGATAAATATATACCCAGACACAGAACAAACACAGCACTGCGCCACCGGTACATGGTAGATATCCCAACCATACGTACTAAACGCTATGGAAACACATTCATTGTGCGAACAGCCACAGAGTGGAATTACCTGCCGGTGTCGGTGTTTCCTGATAGCTACAACCTAGGGGTCTTCAAGTCAAGAGTGAACAGGTTGCTTCTAGGCAAGCGTGCTTCATCGTCGACCACATCATCGCTTACCATCAGATCAGATAGTGGTCAAACGCGTGCCTATCAGTAATAAAAAAACAATAATCGTGCTCATCACACAAGCATTTGCCTTGGGTGAACATCGAACCCACCGAACCCACGACCTCCGGCATAGCAGGCAGACCTCTAACCACTAGACCAACAGACCAGTAAAGAAGAAGCAGTCTGCTGTTTCAGAAAAAAAATTAGATAGGTACTACGATACGAAATACGAAAATCATAATTTTTACTAATAGATGATCGGTGTTTCACTATCTGACTACACTGAGAAGAAACACCGACAGAAACTCAGAGGTCACAGTCTCTTTTAAAGACCAGACATTATTTTGGTCAAATCCTGTAAGAACCCTGCAGATTAGTGCCAGAAATGGTCTTTTGAGGAAATAACTACGCAGATATGGGAGGACTATTCCTTGTATTCAAAATATGTTGACGTACTACATAGTTGGAATCCAGTAGGTAGTAGCAATTCTTGCATTGCTAAACAACACTTGTTTTAAGAAATCTTTTAGCTTCCAACATTCGAAGTACCAAAACTCTTTACTCCTTGGACCAGCGCACGCGCCGCGGCAGATGTTCGCAGCATCTGTCCGCGCACACAGACGTGATGCTCATCTCGTCGCACGCGCACATATGCAACAACCTGCTGCCCAGCTGATCGCTACCTGGCGGCTTTTTGTAGTTTTTTGTTGCGAAGGATTTGTTTGTCCAAATCGGGATGATCATCAATGAATTTAATGAGGTTTTTTGGGTTCTTATAAGAAGAGAATATGCTTGCAATAACTTTGTAGGGTTCGTTGAAGGATAGCTAGTTGGATTGTTCATCAAAATTAAGGTCTTTAAGGGTTCTAATATCCTAAATAGAAAGATCTGCAAGAGAACAAAACAAAAATAACCGACATAGCCCGAAGAAATTGCTGGTAAAACCGATGGCTGTTGGCTTGGCGAGTGTGGCACTGGTGTCCACAAGGTGGACTGATGATCCGATGAAGATCGCGGGAAGTCGATGGATTAAGGAACCTCATGACTAAACGTTGTCGAAACCTTTTGAAAGGTCTATGCCAGGCATTGAACTTCTCCTGACTGTACTGATGATCTTCTTATCGTGTGGTTAGTGACTAAATAAAATGGTGTTAGAGGTTTTGAACCACCCATGGGCCTCTGGCTTAGCTTCATCTGCCGTTGAGAAGTATCTGTCAGGCATGGCGGTTCTTTCACAATGTTTTCCTTCGCCGCTTTTGCAACAAGTGATAATGATTTATTAGTCAGAGGTTGGGTTTGAAAACAAAAACTTAGAATTGGCAGTTCACCGGTCAGACCATACTATAGATAGGCTATCACTAAAATGATGATGATCAGAGCAAAGACACCTTTGTTTCCCCATTGGTAAAGGCTAGACTGGCTGAGTCATCCCGAATTACGTCATAAAGTACACCTTTAAATCCTTAGCCTTCCAACCCTATAAGGAGAACCAGCTTACATTTAATAATCAGTAAGTAAAATCGACTTTGTTATGTCAATGTTCTAGTTAACTTTACACCTGGACTATATTACTAAAAGCACCTGTTGTTTGTCAAAAACTACCGTATTTGACCCAGAGACCCGAATTTTGACCATGGCAACATCAATGATCGCAAAGTAACATTGTCCTTCCCTTTTATTTTAACAAGTTTTTTTTATAGCAATCGCTATTTAATATTTATAAAGGACGATGTTTATATTTTATTGCATTAATTATGTATTTTTGATAGTTGTTTTTTTCGCGGGATATGATAGGTACCTAAAGGCTGATGAGGTCTCATTTGCACAATAATGATAATCGTTTTTATTATATCGATGAGTTCGCGCTTCTGTGAAATTGTATTGTGATATCGCATGCAAGGTGTTGCCATGTCTGGAAACAAAGAATAACCAGCACAGAATATTTCGGGATTTACCAACGTGTTTTTTTAATTCTTATGAGTTTTGTCAAAAAATAACATCAACTGGGTAAGAAATTTAAGGATTCTATCTTATCGTAAAGTTTTACTAATTAAGTATACCTAGACCATTTTGAAGTACTTACTATAACAAAATACCTTCTTATTAGAATGCGTAAACTGAAAATGACATCTGTCATAAAGTGAACTAATGACAGATGTTAATGTCAATTAGAAAAAAATACTAGCTTCGATAGTGTAGTGCATTCCAATCCAACGCAAAATCCAATATTCCCGATATACGCAGCTCCCTAGTCCCTAGTGTTGGGTCATCGTCCGGGAAATCCGTATGAGCGGCAGGTGGGCGGCACGCGGCACACGGCAGCTGCGGGATTTAACTGCCCATCACTATCTGCTAGTATCTAGCCGATGGGGGATCGCCCTTGCTGGCGGTTACAACCAGGATCTTGTTCAAATGTCAAAGTTTATTGGACGATTTTTAGCGATTTATTTAAAAAAGAATCTTTGTCGAATGTTAGTTTTTTTTTTTGGTGGAAAATCTTCATGGATGTCCCCCGCCCCGGGGAGGGCGGAGGGGTCTGTCAGATTCTTATTGACTGAAAACCACCCCGTGTTCCTTCTCACACCTGCGCCGGGGGTCACAGGAACAGAAGATAGGTACTTCCGCGACCCCCGAATGTTGGCCGTTCCTAACTTAAGTTAAAATATTAATGCCTTTTTGTCCTATTGATTTTTACCTACTTTGAATTGCCTTATTTAAATCTACTTATGGCGTTTACTCAGTAACGTTACTTCCTATACTGCGTTCAACACTTAGTTTCCAATCACGTAAACAAATGCGTGTTTTGTGCAATAGTACTAAAGTAATTCGGAATTCAGTGTTTTATTTCACATCAAGTTGCCTCAAATGTGTCAATTTTATATAAAAGTTTTTTACTTGATTACTTCTAATTTGACAGTTTGGAATAGTTTGGTGTGCTAGCCGGCTCTAATTGGAAACAATTATATTTGAAAAGTATTACATGGAATTTAAACAGAGGCGTGATGTTATGTTATTTTACAAAGAAAATAGGTCATGGTTATAACTATAAAATGAAGTAATTTTATACTTCTTATCTTCACAATATGAGAGCGAAGTCCTCTCGCTGACGTAACCCATTCGTTGTCACAGTAGTCAGTTGTTTTTTGACATAAAATAGCACATATAATTAACTATATTACCTACTCCAAAACACGTACCTAAATTTGTTTTAATTAATTCCTGTTGAATCCTCATCCAACAATAGCGGGATATATTATAAACTCTTGAATTTCAATGCGTTTTATTGTGAACCTCAAACGTTTGTTTGTAAACAAAAGTTCACTATTTCGAGAGTTTTTAATCTCGCGAGAGAGTTTCGAGAGTTTTCTTTTGACGTGACAACGTCTTATAAATTGGTTTGCCGGGTGACACTTCAAGAAACTGCGTTACGCTCCGCTCACGTTATGCGCTCACAATGAGAGCGAGTGAGAGGCACGCGTCCCTTCCACTCGGGCATGGTTAGCCCGCCTAAGAGCGAGAGAGACAGACATAAATTATTTTACCACTCAAAGTCGTTGTCACGTAAAACTTTCGCCCGTATACCGACTTTACAGGCAACCAATTTTTATAAACTTACGGTATACTCGTATGTATATACTTATTTGTTATAAAGATATATATTTGATAAGGTGCATTATTCATTAGCACATCCAAAAAAAGCAACTATTTATTTATCTTTCCAGTTAGAAAATAATAAATCACATTCATTGCATAGGTAGCTTCATTCATTATAACAGACGCAAACTCTTCACAACAAACCCAATCATACGATGAACCGTAACCACAACAAATTAATTACTAAATTCGTATTAAACTGCGTACGCGCATGACTCAGAGTCTGCGAAGGGGAGATTAATACAAAAATATTCAAAACATTCCAACCGCTGTGACAGACAGACGTGTGAGTGTGTGACTCATTGTCGCGGGTTGAATCATTTTTATTGTCTGCAATAAATGTTTAATTACAATATACAAAAAGATTTGTATAAAGAAATGACAGTTGTTACCTGTAACATCTGATTCTATTGATCCTATTCCCGGCAGAGGTGTACCTTGACTGGTCTGTTGGTGGTTAGTGGACCACTATGCCGGAGGTCGTGGGTTCGATTTCCACCCAACCACCCAAGATAAATAAATAAATAAAATAAATAAATACCTATTCCACAACTTTTTCACAAAACGCCATCTAGTCCCAAGCTAAGCTAAGAGCTTGTGTTATGGGTACTAAACAGCTGATACATTACTTATATATTTCTAAATACATACATATTTTAGATAAATTACACCCAGACAAAATGTTAATGTTTGTGTGATGAGCGGGTGTAATTATTACCTGGGTGTAATTTATCTATAACATGATGTATTTATAAATATATTTGTATGTTTATCAGTTGTTGTTGCTTGTGTTATTTATACTAAACAACTGATAAACACATTTTCAGACCATCTAGTCCCGAGACTGGTGTTGGTGTGGTGTGAAAGTGTTGGAATATTTATTATTATTAAACAGTACACTTACGCCAGTTATGTCTAAGTCTATTACATAGGGGGCGAGCCTATTGCCATCAATCGGGCACCAATCCAGACTCGGAGCTGCTGCTGAGAAATTCCGCGCCCAATATTAGACCAATTTAGATTATTGAATTCTTCTCCTTCCAAAACTCACACTCTTCTCTTCAGTTCTTTTTTTGGCAACACCGGCCTCGGCGGCGGGTCTGTGCCAGTGTTCTATTAAATACAAATTTAATTATATCTTTGTTTTGCTAAGTTAAAACTTACAGAAATACGCTTAGTTTCCGATAAAAACATTGCGAGAGTGTTATCCCTGTAAGCTATAAAGGGGTTCAGTGAATAAAGCAATAAATTCAAGACCAGTGTCTGTTGGTGATTGTGGTCTATCAGCAAGTTAAAAACTTCAAATTAGTGCATGAAGCTGGATTATACACTTAAATTGCCAATTGTGAGTGAACATTGCAATAATAATAAAACAATTAAATGTTTTTACGGCATAAAAACACATTTGAAAACAGTTATTAATTCAAATTCACGAAGTTTTGATAGTATAAACAAAACACAGCTGTCTCATTTGTCAATCTGCTAAAACTATTGACCAATCAGAAGTCACGAAGAACCATTTGACGTAAAAGCTGGCGTTCGGAAAGTAACTACTAACAAAAATTTTAAGTCTTGAATACCAGCCTTTTGAGACTGTGCTCCGTTTCACGCATTCTAAGCAATACAAGTTTTTGATACAATGGAAATTAATAATATAACTGTGCGTCGACCTAAGACTACTTCAATTCAATCCTTAGATATTTCTTTTGAATCTACTGACTCTGAAACCAGGAAATACAGCTTACCTGACTTATCGACTGTACTTGACAGTGATATAGACGAATTAAAGGCAAAAATAACACAGCTTAAAAGTGAGTTATACAGTGCACACGCGGAAATAGAAAGCCTAAATGAGGAAAACATAGCATTAAAAACGGTCTTAAACAAAGAAAGGAATAGATCAAAACATTTACAACAAATATGCTCGGAAACGAAAATTAGAGGAAGTAATACCCATAAAAGTAAAAGCAAGAGAAAGAAAAGAATCTCAAGAGAGCTAAGGCAATCTTTGAATGAGGAATTCAACAGTAGCTGTGTAGACCTTGGGCTTGAATCTGTTGATACTGCGCAGGTGACATCAGATGGCGCCACCAGTGACACATCCAAACTACACGTAAAATCGGATAGAGCAAGCAATGAAACATCTGTTGAAGTGGGGACCCAGAAAGATGTTGTTGGTACTATACAACAATCAAAATTCTTGGAACGACAACAGCGCAGACTATGCATAATAAGTAGTAACAAAACAAATAAAATAGTACCTATAGCACAGACTACATTTCCGAATGATCGTATATGTCATTTCATTTCTACAAATTGTGGAATATTACAGTTGATCAACCATCTGGAACGAAAATTAACAAACTATACAATGGATGATTATTGTTTAATATTGATAGGCGAAGAAGATTTTAAGAAAACTGACAATTACTACGAATTAATCAATACTCTAAGGAACAGAATAATGACAATACAACACACGAACATTTTACTTTGTTTACCGACTTATAAATTTGATGGAATTAGTTCTATGTTCAACTCCAGAATAGAGACTTTTAGTAATTTGCTTTACCAGGATATTTGTACTTATAATTATGCAATGATATTTGATTCTAATTTAAATCTGACATACGATGATACAATGTTTTATAAACGACGAGGAATTCTGAACAATTATGGTATGAAAAATATTTTTGACAATCTTAAGAGCTATATTGGCAATTTTACGGATTCTTTTATTACACTTATTGAGGAACCATATTTAGAGACTGGTACTGACATAATAAAAGAACAGCTTTTTCGTTCCTAATATAACTTGTGAGAGTAAAACTAATAGTAAGCTTGAAAATAATAGCAACAATCAATATTCAGTTATTAATATTTTCCATCAAAATTTGTGTGGCATTACAAATAAAAGAGATGATCTGGAAATATACGTTAGAGAAATTTCCAAGGAAATAAGCTTTTTGTGTGTAACTGAACATTTTCTAAATGATACTTTAGCGAAACAGTTTAATTTCACTAATTACCGAATGGGGTCTTACAATGCTAGACTCAATAAGAAAAGGGGAGGTTCTATGATTTTAACACACAGAAATAGTAAGATAGATGATCTACAAGTGTGTAAGCAACTATATAAAATTGATTGTTTTGAGGTATGTGGGGTTAGAGATGTTGAAACCAATTTAAATGTTATTTGTTGTTATCGAGCTCCGACAAACAAAAATTTTGACAACTTCATGAATGGCCTTGAAAAGCTGTTACAGCATTTCCTCAATAAATTATGCATAATTTGTGGCGATTTTAACATAGACATATTGAAAGATGATCTGAGGCATAGTTCTTTCTTATCATTATTAACTTGCTACAATTTTAGGTACCTAATTAATGATCCTACTTTTCGGAGACATAAGTCCGAATCATGTCTGGATAATTTCATTACCAACGTACCAGACTGCCTTATACAGAACACATATATCGATCAAAATGGTTTAGCTGATGGACACGCTGGTATATTCTGCACTTTGCGGTTAGAAAAAAAAAAAATAAGTTATTCTTATTAAAGTCAAAGTAATTAAGCTAATCAATCGACGATCGAGATATCAAAACTTTAATCGATTGGGAATTCAAATCGGTTTACAATAAAAAGTCCAAGTATATTACAATCGCGTATCAATTTCAATAAAAACTACAGGTTTATTATGAAAAAACGTGAGACAATGGTGATTGAATCTTATTAGATTCTTATTGATCCACGGCGCGGATCTTAGTGGGAGAATGTTGGTGATGTGCATTGGTTAAGTAAAATTGCATAGTTTAAGTATAAGATAAAATGCGAGGCCTTTAACATCGGTGATGAGTCCTTTCAAATTAGGTGTTGCCACGTCCTTTATTGCGTGTTAAAATCCTCATCAAGAGCTGTATAAAATAACAAGGAAATAACGTCACCACAAAACTCAAATCTGTCATTAGACACGCAATATTATAGAGAAGTTATTAAAATAAAAAGACATACTTATTTGTCAAGTATCACTGAATTTTGCTTTATCGGTAGACATAATATACGAAGTAATTGGAATCGGATTCGCACATAAAGAGGGTGAAGATAGCAGTTAGACTTTTACTGACTAAAATAACACGGTTTTCTTCGACTACCATTAGTCGTTGTTTGTTTGCCAGTCAAGTATTTGCCTGCTTAATTGACTTTCATGCAGACCTCCTGGGGGTCGAGTCCGCTATTGCAATCGTGTCTCAATGACTGGTCAATGATCGATTTTTGACGTAAAACGTCAAACTTATGACACATTTCCCATACAAAAACTGTCAAAGTTGTCAAATATTCGATCAATGACCCGTCATTGAGAAACGATTGCAATAGCAGACTCGAGCCCCTAGTCAATGCGTGTGAGACACGGTGCACCGCCGTCTCTCGCCTGAGATCTATCTCAGGCTAGAGGAGGAGTCTACTCCTTAACTGTGACAGTTCTCCTCTGGTCAGACCCTATTATGGCAGGAGATCAACGTGCACCATCAGTCATCGGTGAATCTGCTGCGAATATGGAGGTAGTTTGTATCCTTCCTCGTAAGCGGAGGCGACGCTGTCCATTGAGGTCTCGCTTGCGATTATTGTCTGAATTACTATCAGAAGCATGAGGTTATTCGCACTACCGACTCTCGTGACGAGGCATTTCTCTAAGGTACAGATTATGGCTCTTCCTCCAACCATTCTTACTAACGGTCTTACCGCTCTTATTATAGTCCATTTCCAAACACCAGACTGTGCTCTACGTCAGAAGTCCTTCCAGTCACACTCTTGTTTTTAACCGACTTTCAAAAAAGGAGGAGGTTCTATGTTCGTGTGTATGTATTTTTTTTTTTTTTTTTTTTTTTTTTTTTATGTATGTTACCTGATTTCTGCCCCATTTGTGGACCGATTCGCAAAATTATTTTTTTGTTTGAAAGAGTATACTCCTGAGGTGGTCCCATTTTAATTTGGTGAAGATCTGGTGCTGATCTTCGGAGATATACAACGGAACTCTTCAAAAATAGACGGCAAATCTGTCGTAATTGCTGGAATCGCTTGGATGTTTATTGTTTATACAACATCATGACGTATCATCACGCCTGTATGCTCTGGGGGGTACGCAGGTGGGTACAATATACCTAGATTTCGTCAGTTAGGTATGTTAATTTTAATTTATTAGGGATTAGTGGAAAACCTTACTATCATGACATGTATTGTCAACAATTAAGAATATAAAATAAATGCATGGCAAATAATTTTATGGCAACAACTAAAAATTAAAAAATAAAAAACTTTTTTGCAAAAAATAAAACCGACTTCAAAAAAAACACTAAACGGTGTAAAATAACTCTAAATTCGGAAGTCGGTGGCCCATCATGAGTAAGACAAACCCACCAAAGCCACAGACTTCCGAATTTAGAGTTATTTTACACCGTTTAGTGTTTTTTTTGAAGTCGGTTTTATTTTTTGCAAAAAAGTTTTTTTAAAAAGGGTGTGTTCTTAGTTTTGGAAAAAAATGCCAACCAAAAGACCAAGAAGTGACGGCACAACACCGAATTACAACTAAACACTAACTTAATCGACTAAATGAAACCGATTATTTTACCGATTACACCGTAAAACATTCAATAAAAGTCCGAGACTCTGAGACACCGAGAATCGAGAATCGAGACAATACAATCTCATTTGAATCTCATGAGTGGACGCAAGGTGCGCGCGCACGCTTCGCACCTGCGCGGTGTCAATGCACCTCGTTACACCAAGAGATTGATATTTTAAGGATTATTTCATTGAAGCAGGTTTTTTTTATCAGTATTTTTTGTTAATTATACTGGTGTTATTACGTAAAGGTTCATTGATGGCAAATACCTGTACTTTAATTGCGTAAGAACGGTTAATATATTGTCTTTGGAAGACGTCTTGTCTTCTCGCATAAACAATGCTAATTTATTGCAAAAAAAAAGAATTGATATGACAGCTGCTGTCATTTTGAGTGTGTTAATTAAGTTGCTAGATTTAATTGTTGAATATTGAAATAACATATGCTTTAGATTAGTTCCTTCTTTAAACAAAGGGCTTTCTTTTCTGCAATGTTCAATTTTAATCAATCTAAGTATTATAATCTGCCACAGTCCACTGCTGGACATAGTCCTTTCCCAGCATCTTGGGAAAGGTCAGAATTGCTATCAGCAAGCTTGCAAATCAGTGTTAAAAATTGGAATTCGGAAGTATTTTTTGACAGATTAAGACTGAGAATGCGAACGTTCTCAAAAATACAGGAATTGCCTTTCTGATCGTATCTTTAAAAGAAACTTTTAAAAAATCTCCTAAAGTGGGTTTCGCAGATGACGATGATGATGATGATGATGATATTTATTTCTGTAAGTAGGGTTTCACAAACACTTTTACACGTCTTTTTTTTAACTAGTAGAAAGATCGGAGTTTCACTACCTGACTACTCTGAGAAGAAACACCGAAAGAAATTCAGAGGTCATAGTCTCTTTTAAAGTCCAGACATTATCTTGGTCAAATCATGTAAGATCCATGCAGATTATTGTCTGAGATGGTCTTTTGAGGAAAGAACCACACAGAATGAGGGGACCAGATCAGTCAGTGCAAGCATTTGTCAGTAATCGTGAGCTCAACTCGTAACTTGGGGAGCTCCACGTGCAAACAATACCAAAGAAAGAACATTTGGGTTGACACCGACCTTCAGTGCTTTTGCGGCTCCTCTCCGCAGACCATGGCCCACCTTTTAGCTTACGCCGCATATCCTGTCACCTGCACACGTGAGGTCCTAATATCAGGTCCTAATGTCCTGGTCGGTCAGTCGATGGTGTTGCCGAAGCTGAATTCTTGGCCAAGCACAAAATTTAACACCCTTGGATGCATAATTTTAGTGTCAATGTTGCCATCGACAAGGTAAGAAGAAGAAAGAAACCTTGCAATGTAAATAAGGAAACTACAGACAGATCATTTCTACAACATAACTTATGATATCTATTGAACCTAATTCACCGTGAAAGTGTCTACAATTCACGTACTTTGTTGCATAAATCCTGCAATGCTTAAGAAATACACAAATAAGATGTCACACTATGATAGTCATATCTAGGTACTCGGGTGTTCTGTGACGCGGGACAGATTGGCACCCATTGTGGCGACAAATTGCTATGCTTGCTGTCAGAGAGCGCAACTTGCTGGCCACGAGCACATCTCACTTAGCACGTCCATTCTCGAGGAAAACAACCGTGGACGGGTTGACACAGCTTTCGATATTGTAACTGTTTCGTGGTACTTATTTGCGAAAGACTTAGTGGACCATTTACTTTGATACTAACGGACATCATACCTACATAGACGTTTAGGTGCATACTTAAATTATACAATCTTTGTCGAATTAGGGACGCTTACATTTTCGTCCGAAAGTAAAAGTTGTCAATATCGTCTTCACTTATTTATAAATGCTTTTTAAGTTCCCAAATCAATTATAAATATTTGGCTCTTGTTCCCGACTTTATTTGCATGAAGGTTACTACTAGACTATACACGTTATTTAGCACTTGTCCATAATGTAGCGTTTGAAATAAAACGAAATTGTTCACTCGATTTAGTACAATCCCAAAATCAAGAGATAATAAGTAACTTGACTTTTTCTGCATTCTCTATTCAATTTAATAATACGTAAAATTTTCAAAATCATTTTAGGCCGCGCATGAACACCAAAAAAATTCAACGGTAGTATTAACCCAATCTCACAAAAACGTCTAAACGTCGAAATTACTTACCTAAATTGATCAAAGAAATAGTTTAACAATTCGGCAGCCATTACTATTAGTTTTTATTGAAAGCTTAGTCGATTGAAATCAAAACTTCCGGCGTTTTGTCAAACACGCCATTTTAATGCATTTAATGGGAATCAAATGCAAATGGCTGACTAACAAGAACAAGCTTTCGTCTGTTTACCTACCTGTTTTAAGGAAATTAAGATTTGACAAAAGATTTCTCTTTTTGTGTTATGGAAGCTGATTTTAGGGTTAGGTAGAAATATGTACAGAGGCCAGCCCATCAAGCTATTCCAAAGAGTCAAATTTCTTTAGTTTTTCAAGTTTACTATCTACAAATATGTTCAATTGGGAAAATTCGGCAGTTTGGGGTAGCCTGATGTGCCTTGCTTTATATTTTCTCGTGACCAGAAGTCTAGCCTTTATTTAGGACAGAGAATCAACATTGCAATTCAATGTGGCAATGCCGCCAGTAGGTACCTACACACTTTTGGGCACTTTTCCCGTTGGCAGCGACGTGGATAAATTTGTTTTCGCGTTGTACCTACATAATAGTCATATCTAAGTATTGGGTGATAATTATTTGTAAGAATTTAAATATACCTAGTAAGATTTGAATTTGTTCCTAGTTGATGAACAAATGAGTGGGTATTATCAACAGTATCATCGTAAGTAAGTACCTATTTAATTCTAACCATAGTCATCACAGTCTTGCTTAATCCGCCAGTGTTGACGCCCGTGGTGACGCTGACTGCACCTACAATACGTACCTATATTACCTCTGCTCAACTCTTCAAGGAATGCAGGCGTGATGTTATGTTTTGTTAGTGGGTATAAATTTACATAACCTACATACACGTAGATTTGAGCAAAACATCGACGACATGCAACAAACACTAATTAGCTTAACATAAATCAACCGTTCATTTCTTTTCTCACAAAAAAAGGGAATTATGTTAATAACACATATTAAAAATATCCTAATAAGGCGATTTAGTAACGGAACTCTGATTTAAAAAATCACGACAATGACCAATTAAAACATACCTCTATGGTAACACCAAAGTCTTTGCACCAAAGTTCAAATTATATTAGTCGATTTTTATAACCTTAATTTTAGTCGCGATTGGTTTTTTAACCTGTGACATTTTGCGTTAATTTCTCGGAATGGTTCGTTTAAGTTTCCGGTAGATGTCAATAGTTTAGCATGGATCTGTATAATATACTCATTCGGTTAGTTTTTTTTTTGGGTTAAAAACAGGATGTTCGTTAAGGAATTGTTTAGGTAAATGGTGTTTTGAAAATCAGTTTGTATTCTAATTACCTACTGTTGGTTGGAAGAAAAAACGAAGAAGTGACTAAATTGAGGGCTTTGCCGTTTATTTTTGATTAGAACACAGTGAAAGAGATTTAACACACTATTGTTTGGAGAGGGAAACTATGATCCGATGTCTCAGTCGCTATCTAGCATAATATAGCACTCCAGTTTTGTTTTAGTCGCATATAATGAGGGCAAACCAATTGCAATCCAGGTTCAGACGCCAGCAGGGCTAGCATGGCCGGAGATATTCTATCCACGGGGAGAGGATAAAATACTATTCCCCTCTGTCAATTTTATCCACCCTCCGAGCATGGCGACATGGGTGGATAAACTATTCACGGGGATAAACCAGGGGAAAGGCTTGTCCTCGAAATTATTGCCATTATAAGAAAACTTTTACGAAATTACACAATAGTCGAGAATGTCATGTAAACCAAAGTACTTTCATCGTTTTATTACATCTGTACTGGATATTTATTTTGTTTTGTTGTCAATTGGGATTGCTCGAATCGCGAAATCTTTCACTAGTCGCCATGCTATAAGCCGTGGATGAGTATCCACGTCTAATGTCAAAAAGTGATATACCTAATTCTCTTTCCCCCTGTTGCCGTGCTTTGGCAGGTGGATAAGATGATTGTATCCCTTGTCAGTGGAAATAACCGGTGGATAAAAGTTATATCCCCAGCCCATGCTAGCCCTGCTGCACAAGATATCCCGAATTGTAAAATCTACCCAATTGACCACGAATCTTAGGTTATGCTTTTTACTTTTTCACTGCAATTATTACAGTTTTGAGCCATTTGGGCCTACTTAAGGCCCAAACGGCTCAAAACTGTAATAATTACCAATAAGATTACAATATTCACACAGCTTGAGACCCACGGCTTTCGTAGTAGCAGCGCCGACGCAGATCGCCGTACCTGGAATATACAGGAACTAGGCACACCGCAGCTTCCTGACTTACATCCGACATTCTGTGAGATAAAATTCTCTTGGGATTTTTGTTTTAAATCAGTTTTGAAGTAGAAGCGGTACCTAATACTAGTTGTATTACACGTTTAGTCTGTACTTAGTTAATTGTGCCCGCGACTAATTTTTTGCACTCTAGGGTCAAGAGTAGACCCTTTTTAAAAGGCCCCAAGGTCTAGGCCTTTTTGGCCTCACACTGGTCTTTTTTATACTTAGATATATAAAATGGGTCTACTCTTGACCTCAATCTTGTCCGGAGCACAGAGATGAGGTCGACGATGGAACAAGCTTACCCAAAAGAAGCCTATTAACTCGCGACTTAAACAGATTGGGGTCATAATGAACTTGGGAACACCGATGCAGGCAGGGAATTCCACTCCTTGGCTGCGCGCATAATGAAGGAACAGGCAAAGCGCTTCGTGCGAATGTGTGCGACATCTACAAGGCATAATCGGTGATAACTTACAGTACGTCTGGATTCCCGATGGAAGAAAGGAGATGGTGAAATGAGCCCGTGGAGCTCTAGGGTACACTCACCGATATAACAGTATATAAAAGACCGACAGACATGCAAGTTTGCGTTAAAATTTAAAAGTTATTATTACAAAAATGTTATTACAGTGTCAACGAATACTTAAATGATCAATCATTAAAACACATTAGGGATTAGATGCTTCGAATAATTTACGATCATCATTATTATAAATAAATTATTATTATTATTGTAAAAGTGAGCTTAAAATAAGTTGGATTGTGTATAAGGTAAATTAAAAATAAGTTATATTATAAGATACGTAGACGATATTTTCTCCTCTCCATAAATTATGTATCTTTTGCTGTGATACAGGGTCCATGATTGTTTCTTGAAATGTTTAAGTACCACCTAAGCCTACATTGTGGAATGTAATAAAGAATTGAGTATTGAGTATTGAGAACTTTGCGGCGGTGGGCCAGGGTAAGGTGCTTTTTATAATTTTTATAATATGTTAGATTAAGTTTTTGTTGTCAAAATTCCTGTGCCGAAATAAATATATTTCCTTTTCTTTTTAAAACTTCGGGGCACACCTCAGTCAGTCGGCTATACAATTCCCTCGTTAATTAAGTAGGTAGTTATAAGAAGATTCCAGCTCACCAATAAGCCGACTCACACACACACGCGCACTGCGTCTGCGAGTGGAAGTCGTGTAGGGCTTCCATCTCGAGTTACCTTCCGACCGGCCGGACATACGGCACATCCTATACCCGTCGACATCGTTTTGTTATCAGAACGTGTGGACACATGGCTGGGATTTCTGCGGTGAAGGATGTTTGTGGAGTATTTTGATTGTTTTTTTTTTCGTGGTGTTTTATAGGGTTAGGTTAAAGTGCGACAGCGGTTTTGATTTTGCAGATTTAAATAAAACTTTGTGCACGATTAAAGTTTTTAATAACATTCTTTTTTTCAAGACTTATGTATAATACTTTTAAAATGCCTGATTTTGATATTTGTACTTATTTAGTGCCACTCTCATGATTAAGAAGAACTAACGAAATCTCACAAGCTCAAATCCATCTAGCCGTTTAGGCTTCAGAGCGTGACAAAGACGTGTATGTCACGCTTTCGAAAAACATAACCCACCATCGGTACAATAAAATTTGGAATAAGACACACGGACAATTTTTCCAGAGTTATGTAGAAAAATCCAATATCACTATGACCTGACAGGACACCGACCCGGGGATCTTTATTTATTTATTGAGCATTTCATTGTTAGTTCCAAGTTTTTCTAACGATTCAGACAGATGTTGTTGGGGAGTTCGTTCTGCCACTTCTTCTTCCCAGTAAAAACACTAAGAAGTGATGAGGAGTGGGGCGTTTTGCGGGACTGTCTTATGATTTTCTTTTTGTTCCATAAGTGCTTATGATTTTTTTTTTGTTCCAAACTGGGCGGAGACTCACATAGCCCAGTTTGAATAAAGAATTTAGATTTTTGATTGAATAGAACCCAAGACCTCACGTTCAGCAGTACAACTTCCAAGCGATAGATCAACCGGACAATTTTTTTAATCAATTTGTAAGCTTCGTTCTGCTCCCGCTCTTAGACAACTGTCGTGAGTCGTAAAGCTAAGTGCAATCCCCCTTCGCACCTTAACTAAGGAACATAGGGTGTAGGCACCGATCGACGGCAGATGTGCTCACATCTGGTCTATCAGTGACCTAGCGCAGCTCGATAAAATGCTTTCTTTTATAGGCGCGCGATTTTTTTTTATGAAATATGCAAGTAATAAAAAAAATGTGAATTTGTTTTTTTTTTGTTTTGTTATGTTATGAAATTTTGAAATTAATGTTTCACAAATAGTGCAGTAATAATCGTAAAATAAGATAATTTAGTTTTTTCTGGCGATGTCTTTTTGTAATGCATAATTTAATGGATTTTTCCATCTGGAGTTTCTCAGTCCCGCGATTTTATTTGTCTAGAGACTTGCGATAAAAACAGCTGTTTCTTATAAAAGTATAATCTCGCCCAAAATGTAAGACATGAATCAGCTGATTTTTTCCGCTATTTCAGAGCTGGTCATAGTTCCTGTATCCTTAAAAAAATTAAGTACCAACTAAAAAAAAAAATTCTATAAAGTTTTTTCATCTGCAATTTCTCAGTAGCAACCTGGAGTCTGGATCAGTGCCTGTTAGATGGCTAATGGCTCACTCCTTACTATAAGAGACAAAACTGGTAAACAATGTGGTTGTAAGCACTATCGGTACAACCTTTCGGGAAATATTTTAGGCGTAATTTATGTTATTACTAGGTATAACATGATATCGGACATAATATCTAGGTATGATAATTTTTATTGAACGAGGCTAACAATAAAACGAAGACCTAAGTTACTGTTTATTATTTTTTCTTTATCTGTACTTTATTTAATCGGACCTGGCTTTTGCATCTGGCCAGGCAGAATGTCGGCGCGTCTAGTAACTAAATTACTTTCTTTTAAGTCGGTAGAACTACAACTGGACTTTTTAATGGTAATTTATATCGCAAGCTTAACCTTTAAGATTAAGATGCTGATAAAATGCTTCCTCTTGCCTTTTTTAAATGCATAGAAGTATATTTTTCGTGTTTGTTCTTTTATGAACGTTGTCGTGTTTTGTTCTTTTTTTGAGTACCTAGACAAAAAAATGATTATCATAGAGGCGATATTCATTAGCGATTTTATTTTTCAAAAATACACATTTTTATAGAAAAGAAAATGGATTACTGTTTAAATATGTATTTATTTATTAATAATTTTATCTATAATATGTATGTATTTAGAAATATACATATATGTATCTTTATCAGCTGTTTAGTACCCATAACACAAACTCTTAGCTTCTCTTGGGACTAGATGCTGTTGTGTGAAAAGTTGTGGAATATTTATATTTGAATACCTACCTACTGAAGATGAAAGCTTATGTGGATAATTTAATTTAATTTCTTTAACATACTTATAGTTTTTAGAATTATTTTTCATAACATATTTATTGTCATAATCTTCTGGGCGAAAAAATTTTTTTCTTTCTGTTACTTATTTGTCTTATTTAATATGCCCTAAATTTAACTAATGCACACATTACTATGCTATGTAGGTACCTGTAATTTTTACTGCAATATTGGAACACGTTTTTACTATCACACAAAGTCATGCTAACTAAACAATGATATGTCACACGCGATTATCTCTGTTTGAAGCCGATATAATACCATATTTAACATTGCGGTACTTTGAGAGAAATAAAAATGTGCTTTTTTGTTAAAGAGGTCATAAGTTAAATGAATTAATTACTCTCTCACTTATACGAAAGTAAGTATAAGTCAGATTTTTGTTTAATACTTAGACCTCTACTTATTAACATTATGATAATGACTATAACACCTTCTTTTAAAACAAAGAAGCACACCGTCACATAAAGAATTACTGACGTTAATAACTATCACAAAAAGACATTAAAGTTTTATTTTAAAATTATGCATTTTATGTTTTCATTATTTATCATACCTACAAGAAATAATTACAAAGTACGTTCGCTTCCAATAAGAACACCGAATTATCAAAAAACAAGGTGTAACCCCCAATTGCGGTTACATGCGGCTACCACGATGATATTACGTAAGTTGTGATCGATCGCACCTGGGCGCCCACCTGCCGACAACACGTGCTCTCACCCTGCCCAATTTATCCGTAAAGATCACTTTGTGTTTTTGATCAAATAGGTATGTAACTTTAAGGATTCAATGGTGATTGTTTCTACGGCTTTAGGTTTCTAATGTCTTAGGCAATTTAATGGCTAAGGCATAGCGTGGACTGGCGATCGAGAATTCGTGAGTTCAATCCCCACTGAATAAACTTAAAATAAATTCCACAACCTTCACACAACGCCACCTACTTCCAAGCTAAGCAGAGCTTGTACGTTTGTTTATCAGTTGTTTAGTACGTTATGGGTACTCAACAACTGATAAACATACGTACATTTATTTTTCTAAATATATTCATATTATAGATGACATACACCCAGACACAGAACAAATAATAATGCTCATCACACAAACATTTGCCCTGGGTGGGAATCGAACTCACGTCTTCTGGCATAGCAATCAAGGCCACTAACTGCAAGACACAGCAGACACTACTCGTAGATCTCTCACTATGCAGAGATAGGCGCCTTTTTGGTCTCGCACAGGTCTTTTTTTTTTTTTTTTTTTTGTCTTTAGTTTTTAATCTTTTCTTGTTTTTTTTTAATTATCTGTTTTTTTGTTTTATGTTCTGAGTGTCCAAATAAAATATTTTATTTCTTTCTTTGTTTTTTCTTTAACTGTCAGACCAACGGGCCAGTCATATATTTAATATTGCTTTTAACATGGCTACTTATTCCACAATAAATAACGCTGTTTTGATATTTCGATATTTATTCCACAGGGCTATAAACGATAATACCTATGACTATGAACACAGTTACTTAAGATCTTTATAAATGGCGTGATTATAATCATGAAAACTTTATTCATCATAAATTGCAGATGTTGCAGAAAGCAATTGAAACCTTACAATGACCGCAAAACCATTTACAAAACAAATATATAAATGTCATAATTATTACGTACAATACACCTATCAATTAACATACATAAAAATGAAGACGTAATTATAAATATTAAATATAAATACATCATTATTTATCTAAAGCCGCCTCCAACACGATCTTAATAAATGTCCTGTAATTGAACGTCGTTAGTTTTAAAAAGACATCAAAGTCAAGGGGTATTAATAAGACAAGCTACAAGAAAATACGACTTAAAGTGGGACAGTCAGCGTCGATAATATTGGGACGAAGAGACTGTTCAAAGTGATCACAATAACTTAGAAAATTGAACTTAATATCGATTGGATAAAGTTCTTGACCACAGACTTAGTGAGCGATGAATGGAGCGTGGAAGACGCGAAAGTTGCTTTATTATTATTTTAGCGTGCTATTTATTTTCTTTTTATGTTATTATTATTGCCATTTATTTATATTTCCTATTTTATGCCTCATAGAAGGCTATAGTATTGATAGTGTGTTAATGGCACTACAGCTGGTCCTTTTTGTATGACAGCGCTGCGATATTTATAGATTTTCTCTAAATATCGTGGCATTGTGCTGAAATAGGGACCTGTTTTACTTCGCACAGGTTTTTCTTTTTTTGACATGTTAGATTTACTTTTTTTGTAATCATTTATTTCCGTGTCTCAAATACTATCTTTCTTTCTGTTTATCGTTTTCTTTTGTCAGAATGGCCGTCGTCGTACATACATATTATCTTCATTCTGTAACATTCCATGTACTATTGAGTTAATTGTTTATTCTTCATAGTTGTTTAGATCATTGTGTCATAGTTCGGCCCGATATCATGGACGCTGACTGTATCTAGGTAGTTTCGAACAGATGCGCGCAGTACAAGTACCTACCTTATTTGGACGTCTCTAGTGTTATTACTGTCATTTACGTTGCGGTACGAGAAAGGGTTTAAAGTGTATTTAAGTATTTAATTGTACGGGGCTAAGTGATGTATTGATAAAGCATCAAAAGAATAGTGCGCAAGTTAATAGCTTGCTATTGTAATTCGTTGAGAATTCGCCAACTGACACCTGCATGGTTCAATGTGAATACTGCTTCTATAAACCAAAACAAAATGTCAATGAAATTAAGTAACAAATCTTCCGACAACTTTAAAAATATAATAGTAAAAAGAAGGTTAAGTGACCCTCAATTAATATTATCAATATCAATTGTCAGGATAAGTACCTATACTATAATATCTCACAAGTGTGTGCCTTCCACAAACACCATTAATAAAGAGTTAAAGTCACACTCCCTTCACTTCTCTCACGTTTTAATGCAGAGATATTAATAGAACTGCGCTGGAGATTCCAGGTGACAACAGTAACTAAAGTCTGAAAAAAGTAAGCACCAGCTACGTTCAAATTTTATCATAGCGAATTAATGTTTTTCATATACTTTGGAGTCACTTAATCTCTGTGTGTATAGATTACTACTAATCTAACTATAACTATTAACTTATTTATAAACAACTAATAATTAAGTATGTTACCTCCTTAAAGAAAAATCGTAGACGGGTCAACGTCTACAATGATCTACAGTGGTCCAACCACCTCAAGACCTTGTCTAATCCATACTCCATATTATCACATATCTAAGGTTCTCAACCGACGTAACGTACTAAAGGCATGTCGTGCCCAGTGACGTAACGACGCAACGTCTTGCACATGACGCGCAAATTGACGCGGCGTCAAAGGAACGCGTCGATGAAAGAAATGGAAGGATGTTACAGTTTTACATTCTAACGGTTCACATGCAATGTTTGTTTTATGAACCGGGAATACCGCAGACCGAATTGAATGGTTTATTTTTTTTATGGGATTTCGACTTTATTTCATTGTAAAAGTATTTTTTAACAGTTATGCTTTAAAATCAGAGTCAAAGTATTTATTAGTGCGATTTTCGGTGATAAAACTGGTTTTTAAGAGCAGAAATCTTCCCTTTCGGACACAGTATATGAGTAACATGCAATTAAATTCCCATAAAATTATGTCTTAGTTAGTTTAAATTATTGTCTTATAGTGAAATGATTTTTAAATATCGGTACATAAATGACGGAGTTATAAAGAGGTAACAAACTCTAAAAGAAATACAACCAAAATTAGAACCTCTTTTTGGAAGTCGGTTAAAAAAACAGCAACATTGTGTATCTACTAAGTAATATTTAAAAAAAATGGAATAGATGTTATTAATTAGCAACACCGTAAGAAAATAGTTTTAGGTACTTCTAAGAATTTATTGTCTTTGGTAACATTATAGCAGTCATATTGTTACAATGATCGAAGATAATGTTGTCCTTTATAAATCGTGCGCATTATCGACTCGTGCGCAGAAACAAAGGGCCGCCGGAGAAAAGGTTACGCTTGCGCAGCGGGGTAAAAGCACCTGTTTTTGTGGTTAGTGCCTAGGAGCTGGATAATTGTTTTATCAGCGGTAACTAAACCAGTATAAGGCGGCCAAATGTTCTATTGAAACTCTGTACTACGCTAGGGCTATTTAAGGTCAAAGTTTATTACTTAAATTGTTGTCATTTCGCCAACCAATATTAATTTATTTTGGATTTACTGGAGTGACAATCATTTTGAATAGCAGTGATAGCCTAGTGGTGTGACCGGTGGATTGCCAATTCATAGGTCTCGAGTTCGAACCCAAGGCACGCACCTCTGACTTTTCGGATTCATGTGCGGATTGTATAATTATCACTTGCTTCAAAAACGGTGAAGGAAAACATCGTGAGGAAACCGGCATGCTTGAGAGATATAATATGTCTCGACGGCATGTGATGCCAAGTCAGAGGCCCATGGGCGGCATCAAAACTCTGACACCAGGTTAGTTACTAACCACACGATAAGAAGAAGAAGATCATTTTGAATGTAATGATTGATGTAGTAATGATTTACAAAGTTTATTAACCTTTATGCTATTAACTAAGCATTTTAAAGTATACATTCAAGTTCTTCGAACGAATCAGACAGATGTGCTGCTGGGTAGTTAAGTGTGTTGCCTTTCTTCTTCTTTCCAGCAAAAAACTGGAATTGTAAAGGGCAGACGTTTTGGGGGAGGGTTTAATGTAATTTTTGACTGTTTGTCTGAATTTCAGCCAAATTTAAATAATTTTATTTATTTATTTATAGAATACTTCAAGCACACTAATGTACAAAGGCGGACTCAATGCTATAGGCATTTTTTAACAGTCAACCTTCAGGTGATGCAGAGAAAAGCAGTGGTAGCTGCAATATAAAATGATAAAGAAAAGAAAATAAAGCAACCAATACTAATATATATCCAGTATAAATACATAAATATGTACACTATAGTTATAATATATATAATACACAAATATTTTCAGTATATAATTGAGTTTTGTTTCTTTGTAATTGCTTGACGTTACGTTCTTGTAAGTAAACTTCGACTAAACAAGGATTCTTGCGACTCAACATTTTTTCGTGTTACTTTAGTGAGCTTGCAAAAGTAACTTTATATACCTATAAATAGCTGTACCCTTGCCACGCTTCGCTGTGGCACATTGTGATTAAATGATTAAAAAAAAAATAGATAAAAACAATCCTTGATGCGAATTATATATCATGCTAAAATTTCAGCTCGATCGGTGCAGAACTTTTTGAGTTTTTGAAGCGTACACAAACCAACATAACATTTTTATAAATATAGATATGTTACGAAAGCATCAATTAGTGTAATTTTATGTTTATTATTTCTTGTATTGTTTTATTTTTAATTTATGACTGTAAAACATACTTGGGTTAATTTTGTGTGAAGATTACATTGTTATTATTAAATAGTAATTTTGTATTAATGTATTGTGTAATTGTTGGTAAAAGATGTTATTTAAAATAGTTAATAATATTGTAGTCTTAGCTATCGCATTAGGTTTAAAAACCTGTAATGATAGTATAAGAGTATTAAATAAATAAATAAAAATAAAAAATGTTCAATAAAGGCAGTGATCAGTAGTAAAAACTTTTTTGCAAAAAAATTAAACAGACTTCAAAAAATACACTAAACGGTGTAAAATAACTCTAAATTCGGAAGCCGGTGGCCCATCATGAATAAGACAAAACCACCAAAGCCACAGACTTCCTAATTTAGAGTTATTTTACACCGTTTAGTGTATTTTTTGAAGTCGGTTTAATTTTTATGCAAAAAAGTTTTTTATTTTTCCATTTTTAGTGGTTCCCAATCCCATACAAATATTTGCTATGTATATTGTTAATTGTAAAAGTACATGTCATGATAATAGGGTTATCCACTTATCCCTAATAAATGAAAATTAACATACCTAACTGTCGAAATCTAGGTATATTGTACACATCTGCGTACCCCTCAGAGCATACCAGGCGTGATGATACGTCATGATGTTGTATAAACAATAAACATCCAAGCGATTCCAGCAATCACGACAGATTTGCCGTCTATTTTTGAAGAGTTCCGTTGCATATCTCCGAAGATCAGCACCAGATCTTCACCAAATTAAAATGGGACCACCTCGGGATTATACTCTTTCGAATAAAAAAGAATTTCGAGAATCGGTCCACAAATGGGGGAGAAATCAGGTAACATACATAAAAAAAAAAAAAAAAAATACATACACACGAACATAGAACCTCCTCCTTTTTTGAAAGTCGGTTAAAAAGGAAAAATAACGATTTTTAATGTTATTGAGGCCAAGGGTCAGACAAGTCTTGGATCTTGATATAAAGCGAATAAAAAATAAATAACGGATCAACACATGCGCAGGTCGGTTGAGAGGAAACTGAAGGAGCTTGCAACGTTTTAGGATTTTACTTTATATTGATTTTAAATAAAAAATCCGTTTTATTAATTGGTTGTTTCATGCCTTATTTTAAGTTGAGAAAATCATCTCCATGATCATCAGATCTTGGAGATGATTAGGTACTATAATATACTGCAGGCCTATAGAAATAGAACTTGTAATATGGCTAAGCCTGCTGCTTTTATTATGCAATTTTAATAGGTATTCGCACAACTAATAAGTCGAATATAGAAAGACTAAAATAATTGACCATGTTAATAAATGTAAGTAAGTACCTAAGTAACTTATACTTATTCTGATAAATAAATTTTATTTTATTTTATTTCTAAAGTCAGATACATACTTGGAAGCCAAATAAACCTTAGTTTGGGGAAAACAGAACAAGTCATTATGTAGTAGTCAAGTTACCAAATCTAATACATATTTGAATTTATTTTGACTATTTTGTATGGCAAATATTGTATAGCATAACCTATAAAACTTAATATAGGTAACTTATTATCATCCTTTAATCTTTGCTTTAATCCATTTATCCTTTAGGTTCAAAGAACGACAACAAAGAAATCTAAAAGATTTTTTGTAACTAAACCCGACCTACGGTTGCGTCCTCCTGGCGAGGGTGTAGGCACCTGCGCGTGGGCACGTGCCAACTGTCCCGTGTCGCTCCCCTCCGCGCCCCCGCACCTCGCCCCGCGCCACCCCTCGCTGCTTCCGCTGCATCCGGCCAGAGCCTTCGACTTGTTGTTATACTACTTTTTAATGGGATTGGTACTTTTTTTGAGTTTTATTAATAAAAGCAATGGTGATTCATCAATTTTGGCGTCCGGTGATGAGAAACTGTAATGGCGTTTTGACTTCACAACTAACATTGAATGTCTATCTTGTCTCAGTGTATCTACCTGAGTAATTTCTGTCGTAGTCTAAACTTACCTTTATGTCAGCATAAAGGTAAGTTTAGACTACGACAGAAATTCCGACATAAATGATTTCCCTACACATTTTTTATATCCATATTTTTAATCTTAATTTGCATTCCATAACATGTGAAGATTACAATGAGCTTAAAGCTAAATTACAATTACGCCAGCAGGGCACAGCAAAAGGTTACTGCACAGTAAAACAATTTTAAACATGTTCTTTATATTAATTACTTAACTAAATTTCCTGTACTATTCACACTGGACACTTGGATACTACGTATTCACACAGCGACTAAGGCAACATTAATTATCGTGTCACAATAAAATGTGCTATCAGAGACGATTGACGAGAGCTGTTTAAGTCTCATGTACTTACGACACGGCAAACCTATTGGCCTTATCCGAATACAAATCTAAACTCCAAGCTGCTACTATTTTTTTATTAACGTACATAGTCAATTACAATTGTGAATCGGAAACCCTGGACCTAACACACTCAACACAGCAGGTCATAACTGGTGTTTAAGTTTATCCCAAGCCCAGACAATTGTTTTGCTAGTTCTAACGGCCATCGACCAAAGACATAACGCAGTTCAATGCAAAGACGAATTTAAATATCTCCTAACGAATTTAATTTCTCGGCCAAAGTGTCCAAAACGCTGGTAGCAATGCCATTATGCCGTTGACAGCGATGACTTACAGTAATGACTTTATTAATTTTTAGCTAAGTAAATATTTTTATAATTATTTTTTTTTAAATAAAATTACTTAAGTAGTTCTTTTTTGTCAGTCTCCTTTCTTTTGCAGAGCTGTAAAGTAATTAGATAACATATGAATTGGCGCCAAGATACAACTATGGCCACTGGCCAACGCAACCAGGCAAACCAGGAAAAACAGAGAAATTCTGTAAAATTCACCCCGTGAAAAATGTAGGAAGAGTGAAGGCGAACTGAGCAGTCATCATACTAAAGACATTAACAGTTCAATTCACGCTCTTTAATAATCGAAATTTTAGCGGGAAACATAATACAGAACTGAACGGCTGGAGTTCTGCAGCGAGCACCGCCAAGGCGCCCAATGCTCTCAACCGTTACACCACCGACTTAAATACTATCGGCAAATCCGTTGGGCAACGGTCAAAATGACCCAACCAAAAAACTGTATCAACCACCTTGCTAAACACAAAGCGAATCATTAAAAAGAGACCACCTCATTGTCTAGCAGACAACGGACAAACTTTCCCATATCCAACTTAAAAGGACTAAGAATCCTTTGTCCTTGTTACAGTTTTGCAAAGAAACTAGAGCGTTCTCACGCGACGCAAAAATTTCGCCGATAGACAAACGTCCGAAAATAGGAACTGAATGGACGATGAACAATAAAATAGATTCGCGAAAGGGATTACAAATAATGCCTTGTAAGAAAGGGGTGGTTTTCTAAAGAAGGGTCAGTGAGGTCACTCGAGGCGTAGGGCTGACCCTATAACTCACGGTGCAGCGATTTCGGGGTGTTTAAACTGGCGTAAAGGGTTGTTGTGACCTCTGAGACCTTTTGTATTGTGTGTGCGGGTCAGCACGGGTTGGCTACCTGGACCGGACGGGCCGGGTTGACCCTGCCCAAGAATGGACGATTAAAACGAGACCGTGCATCAACGGTAATTTAGAAAATCGCGATAACCTTTCTCTTTTATAAAGTATTTAGTTGATAGTTTTGTGCTGCAATTTGTAACGTTTTATGAGGAATACTAGTTCGAGTAACGACTGAAAGGTATGGCAGTTCACAATTTTATGTTGCTCTTAAATTATATTGAACTGTTTCGTTGGGTTCCATCGGATCAATCGAATTATGTACTCGGTAGTCGGTTGTTTTGTAATTACTGCTATAAATATCAATCTATTGCTACCTTTATTTCTACTTAACTACTTTACAACCTATAAGACCTTTTCAAGACCTTTTAATTACATCAAAATTATAGTCTTAATATTCGTCCAACATGTTCCTAGAAAACAACCCTTTCATACAATCTTGTCTTAACGTATTTTTCGACACCGGCTACTGTTACATACGGCTGACGTATAACGGTTATAATTCAACAATAATAAGCAATAGCGACCATTCTATTATGTTCGCATTATATTAAAATCACATAAACATTTGCCAACGGCGAATCCATAGGGCGTTGATGGACAATGCAAAAAAATAGAGCATAGAAAACTATTTCCCATAAAAATCGTAGCGCGAAAAGGGTTTGGTCATACAGTCGTCTTTGTTATGGCCAGTGAGAAATTTTGCGTTGGTTGAATGGGCCACAGTTAAAAATGGGTCAGTTAGACCGGCAGGTAGTTAGGATAGTGCGGTATTGTTCTCTCGCATCGCAGGGTTATGCAAATTGGATGGACATGAACAATGGAGGCATCTTTGTGAGATGGGAAGTTGGACGACCAAGACTATTGATCACTTGAAACTAGAGATGTATCGGGTGATGTGGTGTCATACAATTGAGTTGAGAATTAGATATCGTGACGTAAAAGGGTGAGGTTGGCTTTTGTTTTGTTTGTCCAACGGTCATTCTATTATAGACAATTTTTTTCACCTGGTTACCAGAAGGAACGTAGCTTATTTAAACTAAGTTAAAGCTGTGTACTTTTATGTAATTACGTGGCAGCCTCTTGTTAGATTAGACAGTCGATTCAGTATAGTCTCCCCATGAAAAGTTGTATACAGTGCTCTGTCAATGTTTAGCGTTATGGAATGATTTCTCAGTCACATCATCTACATTTTCAAGAACGAACTTTCATAGAATAGCACTGCTGGGTCCTTAGGATGGAATGCTACAAATAATAACTTTATGAACAACATAGGGTGTCCGTAGATATAGATAATTCTGTTCACATTTAGAATCAATCTCTAAGAGAAATCTGGTTCGATTCTAGTTAGAAATGGATTTCAAAATTCCAACAGGATTATTTTTCGTAGAACGCATACCTTTTTACACTTGATAATTCTTTATTCACTATTTTGTAGCTCATGCCCGCGGCTTTGCCCACCTAAAAAGTAAGATTATTTAAAAGGAACCCATTACCGGTATAAAAAGTAATTTATTTCACGAAATGATCTATCTAAGTTCTAATTTTCGTCTAAATATGTACTTATAATGTTTTACGAGTGATTGAATAACAAAAATACAAACATCGTCATACTTTAAATACCAAAAAACCTTATAGCATTGATTTCAACGAGTTTTCTCACGATGTTTAGCCTCAGCAATTCTGAAGCTAGTTAAATATTAAGCTAAATAAATGGATCGAATGCCATAGGAAATTTCTACCAGTCAACCTTTGGTTGATGTAACGACAAACGACCTAGGGGCCTTTAAGTCAAGAGTGAATAGGTTACTTCTAGGCAAGCGTGCTTCATCGCTTACCATCGGGTGAGATGTGATCAAACGCGTCTCTATCAAATAAAAAAAAACCGGCCAAGAGCGTGTCGGGCCACGCTCAGTGTAGTGTTCCGTAGTTTTCCGTCCGTCACAATAAGTGTTCAAAATGCTTGCATATACGATTATACTACAAGATATAATGATAAAGATAAAGATGTTTATTTTCAAACTACAAACTTAGTCCAGAAATTATTTTGTACAATTTTTTGTCTTTTGTACCAAAACTGTTTCCATCCAAGATCAAAATAATTTTCCTAGAAAGTCCTTATAAGGTCTTTTCATATTTTTTTAATATTTTCTAAACTTATGGTTTAAAAGTTATAGGAGGGAGGGGACACATTGTTTTGTACTTTTGGAGTGATTATTTCCGAAATTATTGACATTATCAAAAAATGATTTCAGTAAACCCCTGTTCATTTTTAAATACCTTTCCAACAAAATATCACACGTTAGGGTTGAAATTAAAAAAAAAATCACTTCCCACTTTACATATAGGGGAGCCCCCCTAATAAAACACTTTATCCAATTTTTATTTTACCACTTTGTCGGCGTGATTGATACACATATTGGTACCAAATTTGAGCTTTATAGTGCTAACGGTCACAGAGATTAAGCGAGGACGGACGGACAGACAGACATGGCGAAACTATAAGGGTTCCTAGTTGACTACGGAACCCTAAAAAGCGTAGAATATAATTATACACTTCTCAGTAAATACATGCACAAGTTATATGACGTAGTGGTCTAATGTCCAATGTCAATGTCAACTCCGTACTAGACGGTCAAATGCGATCACGTAGGAACATTGCGAGGTCAAACAGCATCTCGCCTGTGACTCACAGTTCTTGGGAACGAGATGAATGCCCGCGAATGGCATTAGAGAAGCATAGCGAGTGAGTTTTGTAGATGTAATTTTTCACAGATAGGTAGATTAAACATCTATTGTAGATGTTTGATCACACCGCTGTCATCGTCAGGACTCCTACGTGCCTCTAGAAGCATGCTTTGGTGCAGTGCTTTCTAAAAGTTGGCAACGACGCAAGAAGCTGTCAAATATAATAAAATAATAATTTATTTCAGACTGTAAAATGCCTGATGCCTGTTTCTGAAAACGCCTTTCACTGTTTTGTTTATATTATCAACTAGCTGTGCCCCGCGGTGTTACCCGCGATTGATTAGGGAAAATAAATTGAGATTTTCCCATGGGAATATGTTACTTCCAAGAAGTAAAACGTAGCTTATGTGTTAATCCAAAGTGTCAGCTTACTCCGTACTAAATTTTATTAAAATCACTCCAGCCCTTTAGACGTGATGAAGTACTTAGTAAAAATACAAACACACACACACTCACAAACATTCGCCTTTATAATATTAGTGTGATGCGATGAGAATGAATAATTCCATTGATTGTGCAATTATTATGAAATATCTTTCTATATTGCTCTTATTATTGATTGATTGAATTACGGTGATAACTATACACACTCACACACACACACACACACACACACACATAATATATTTAGAGGATTGCATGATCTAAATTGTTTATATTTATTACATAAAGTTAGTATAACATTATATGGGAGAAGACACTGATTCCTGTAACACAGGTTATAGCCTAGCTCAGGAATCAGGGCTTCATTACGATTTGTAACATTGTTTTTGTATGTCAATAAAAATTATTATTATTATTATTATAACTTAATTAGGTAATGTAGAAAATAGTTTTGATTGTAATCAAAAAGATTTAAGACACTTTAAAGACAGGCCAAATTTAAAGCACCGGGCTGTTACTGAGAAGTTCTGGATATAAAACCAATTAACTCAACTTGACCGACGACATCAAGCTTAGGTGTAGCATTTGCGATCAATAGATCAAAGAGGCTTTGTAGGGAATAACTATTTTACATAATAATAAATATGTATTTATTCCTTAGAACTTTTCACTGATTCATAATAAGACAAAAAGTCATCAAGACAACGTGCGCAGTTATGTCACAAAAAATCTTCGATCCCATGTCTCAGTAACGGCATCTAGCATAATTTTCAACATTGGAGCAGCAGCAGAGTGTACTAAACTAGAGAAATCGACTTGTGCCCACTTAGACACAAGTATCGGATGAAAATTTCGTTCGTGATTTCACGTCCATAGCAAGTATTGAATGTATTTGCCTACAATAGAAGCTTGATCATACCGGATAACCGGAGGCATCGACGGGTCTCCCGCGTTCCTCTAAAAGCATGTTTTACCTATGCATTGTAAAAGTTCTTTATTACATAGGACCTACATAACCAGCAAAATGTCAAAAAAAAAAGAAAGAAAGAAAAATGTTTATTTGACATCAGTGTTATGTGCTGTGCACACTATGTGGTTATGTGGGAGTTCCTTTTTCACCTCTATCTAATCCCTCAGAGAGACAGGCGTAACGTTATGTTATGTTATATTATTAAGAAGGTACTTTGGGATTACTTTTTACGTTTTTTCGTATTGAAATGGCAAGAATTTTGCAAATTTTCTAGTTTAAGTATTAAATGAGTACTTAAAATTTTCTTTCATTTTGTGTCCACAGACAGTGTTTTGTAGTTGTTTGTTTAGTTTATCGTGATACTTTTCCTTATTTACAGTTCAATTAATATTAACAGATTCCATTAAAATTATAGTTACTTTTTCTGACGTCACATATGTATGGAATTTCGTCAGCAAGATTAAGTTGACACAGATGGTGTTACTATGAAGATTTAATTTTTGAAAAAGAAATAACTTTAATAATAATAAAAAAGTATATTTCGATTACAATGGGCTTAGAAATACCTACAGGAATTTGGAGATCACCTTTTAAGCAAGGGATTGCTTGTCTTAGCCTAGGAGTCTCAGCGAATTAAATATGAATTCCACAGGATTTTTGCTTTTAATGTCTATGTCATGGGTGTCTACAATATTTTCTAAGATTGTGAAAAACATCACATATTAAAACTTAAAAAAAAAACATTTAAAATATCTTACGTGCAATCTTCTTATTTTCAAATTCTAGCGCTATAATTAGCATTTTTTACAAGGTTGAGCGCTATTTCATTTAAAATTAAGTAGATGATCCACGAAAAGTACTATAGAATCAAAAGTTCCACATTTTAATACTTACTTTTTTAACATTGTTTGTTGATCAAATTCTGCAAGCAGCAAGTACGATAACCTAACTGAAATACTTCTGGGATAATCTTTAAGTTAATAGGTATATATGTAATTAACTTAATCCACTAACTGTGTAGGCACAATCCCATAATGTTCCTACTGCTGGGACACAGTCCCTGTCTATGTAAGAAGTAGTGGGCTGTAATCTACCACGCGGGCACAGTGCCTGTTGGTATGTAACATATTGTCATTAAATTTTTAGCTCTAGGACATGTACCAACTTAGTTATGCTGATCGTTGCTGACTGCCTACTGCCTTGTTATACAATTGTAATCCTTTGTCTCCAACACGTCTCATTAACTTGTTATATATTTGTTTAGTTTCACAAAATTAACGCAGCATTTTTGGTAAGTTCAGTGAGACATTTAAGTACTTATCGGCCCGCATAAGTGTCAAGCCGTGGCGTTCACTTCACACATTCAACGAGCGAGACGCCTTCTTAATGATGCGTGGATCAAGGTTATTTTCTGTAACAAAAGAGAATAAGATTTTACAAGATTATGTTATTTTGGATAGGTACATTATCACTTATAAGAAATTATTTAATACATACAAATACATACATAATAAAAACAAAATGAAGAGTAAAATAATATTATAAAGCATCAACAAATTCATCCACACCGCTGTCAGTGGGAATTATCACTTGTTAGAGAGAAGGAGAGAGAGAGAGAGACGGTGAAGGAAAACATCATGGGGAAACTGGCATGCCTAAGAGGATATTACTCGACGGTTCCTGAAGCCAAGTCAGACGCCCTCGGGTGGCATAATATACTCTGACACCACTAAACATACGATAAGAAGTAGAAGATAATATTAAAAAAATAGAGATGCAAGCCTAATGATGCCAGTCAAAATCTGAAAAGGCCATGGAAAAGGCCATGGAAAGAAATATAACAATATTGTTACATGGTTTAATCTGTTCATCATCAGTTCAGCCATAGAAAGTCCACTGCTGGACTGCCTCCCCGATAGATCTCCAATAAGACCGGTTGGTAAAGGCTCGCATCCAGCGCGTTCCCGCGGCCTTAGTGAGGTCGTCTGTCCACCTTGAGGACGTCCTACGCTGCGCTTGCCGATACGTGGCCTCCACTCGAGAACCTTTCGACCCCATCGGTCATCAGTCCTCCGTGCTATGTGCCCTGCCCACTGCCACTTCAACCTGCTAATCCGCTGGGCTATACCGGTAACCTTGGTTCTTCTACGGATCTCCGCATTTCTGATTCGATCTCGCAGAGAGACTCCGAGCATAGCCCTCTCCATAGCTCGTTGGGCTACTTTGAGCTTACTCATAAGGCCCATAGAAGGGACCACGTTTCAGTGCCATAAGTCATCACTGGCAACACACCTTTAACCTGTTATTACGGACTATCTGAACAGAGGATGGTTGTCTGCACTGTGAAGTAAGTTATAAGGAAGAGGTGGCCGCTGGCCGTACACTCTCGTACGGGCAATATAGGTGGCATGCGGTGAGATTAAAACAAGAGAATGTTCTGGTAACCATTCGTGAACTGCTTGGTGAGCAAACTAATCAATCAAATCCTGAATAACTGAGGTCCTAGCACCAATTCTTGATGTGAAGCTAAAGACAGTCAATTCTTACTACAGACGGGACATTACGCCCAAAATTTTCTTCCAAAAGTTGTGTCCTAATGGACACAAGTCTTTGATTTTTTTTAGTTTTCAAACTAGGCCGAGAATCAGCACTTTTTGAACGTCAAAAATAAACATATAAAGACAGTCCCCCAAAAACGGCCCAACCTTCGCCACTTCCTAGTGTCTTTTCTGGGAAGAAGAAGTGGGGGAACAAACTCCCCAGCAACACATCTGTCTGATTCGTTTGAAGAACTATACAAAGAAACTATACAATGAAATGCTCAATAAATAGCACTAAAGTTTGTAAAGTATTACATTTCAGAATGATTGTCACGTGTTAGCTAGCACAATCCACTATACCACAGTCTAAAAACATACAGTCGTCCGACGAAACCGTCTAGACAGGGCAATCGTGCGGGGTGTGAGGGGCCAGACGCGGGAAAGCCGCTCCCGCACTGCGAACAAAACGATGTTCGTAGGGCGGGAGGTATTATTCAAGTGTAACGCGTGTAGAAGTTGTCGGCATTTTTCCAGAGATCAAAGGCGTCGCCTACTGTATTAATATTTATACTACGACTATATACCAAGAAAAAAAAAATGTAAATAAAAATATGCTATATTAGGCTAGATGGCGTTACTGAGATATGGGATCACCGTTTTTCTATGACGCTTCTTCGCAATTTCTCTCTGTGGTGTCTTAATTCTCTTTGTGTGAAGGTAACATAGATTCTTGCTACATGTCATATAGACTAAGAATCCAATTAGTTCTAAAGAAACCGTTAAAAAAGAAAACGTTACGGAAATCAATAGTCAGACAGTTGTCTTTACTAAATCCACATCTGCTGAGCTCACTGAAGCGTGCTGATAAAGCGACATGTTTCCACGATAAGTGCATATTTAAAACACACTGAACCTAACTTAGAAACCACCAAAACAGAGAAAATAAGGTCTTACTGTGAAAAAGATAAGGTGTAGACGAACAGCAAAGGTAAACTTGCTAAGATATCGTTACGAAGTGAGTGTACAATTACATATGCTGCGAGCACATCCCAATTTTAATCCTACACTAATATTGAACTCTATAGCTCCTATTGTACTAATTTTAAGGTTGAGAATCGTTTGTTTTTCGTTTTCAGGAGGGTAAATAAGTATGCTATTGAGGTCAACGATTCGCACCTTTGAAGCTCATTTCGTTATCAGTAAGTACTTACATGAAAATGGGGAGAAAAACAACTGTTTCACTAAATGTGTGGGCAATTTATACAGCATTTGAGAGAATTCCTTTTTAAATTTAAAAAAAAAATACCTCGTAGTTGTACTTAGATTAGAGGCAATAGGTAAGTAGCAAAATATATAAATAGAAATATAAATAATAGCCTAAGTATAGCGTTGACATTGCTGGAGTACTCTGGACCTGGTTAATTTTGAAACTTTTTAATTGTACCTTTAATATTAAATTAACTTCATCTATCTGTCTAGGAATGTCTATATATTATTGTAAATATATTATAATTAATTATACACAATTACTTTTTCAAATTTCTTTTCACAACAAAAAATTTCCAACGCTTAGAGGCAACTAAATACGCGACTAGTGGCTTCACCACCATCGATTTCATATCTTCACTGCTACCCATCAGGCGGGATTGCCGTCAAGCACTTGTATATTTTAAACAATAAGCGCACAACAGTGTGTGCCTGTGTTTACCTGTTGCCAATTATTATTATTTCTTTCTTTCTTTTTTCTTCTTCTTTCTTTCTTTCTTTCTTGTTTTCTTTATTTGTTTCATTCTTTCTTTTTCTTTCTTTCTGTAATAACAAGGCCCAGTGTGAACACAGATCATTACATCAGTACCTATTTCCCAAAGGGCTAGGCACAGTTGAAAGTACCTACCCGCAGTATCTAGTTTTTTTTAAGTTCCTTGTAATAGGAAGGAACCGAAAACTAGGTCCATCAATACATATTTAAATTTGGAAGATTATTTAATGATGAAATATGACATTATCAGCACTTAAATGTAATTTATTTACCATTGACATGCATGCAATAATTAATTATAATTTATATTTTATTTCTGATTATAAATTAAATTGTCAATATTAACGTGAACTTGACTTTGTATTGTTTACAAGCTTATCACTACTTTACCAATATATTTGTACACCAATCCCATCGGTCGAACATAGAGCTCGGCTAAAATGTATTCATAAGACCTTTAATGAATACCGGTCTATGTTCACAAATTAAGATTATTTGATTTGATTTATACCCACGTAGCGCTTGAGCCCACTAGACCACCAAGGCAGTCTCAATTCCATAATATCCTTCCAATATCAATTATCCTTCTACCAGCTCATCACTCGTAAATTCGTCCGCGTTAATTCCGTACTTTTCTTCTTTGAATTTCAAAATCGCCTCCATACCCTCGCAGTTTATTAATATATGTAATAAAACCTATGCTATACTTGGTGATATAACGTTCTACCTAAGCAAAAGAATTTTTAGAATCTGTCAAGCCGTTTTTTTTATCTATATCCTTACAAACAAACTAACCAAAAATCAAATCCTTTTCTCTTTGTAATATTTATGATGGACAAACAATTTGAGCCTACATTTGCGCTCTCATGAGAATCACCTTCAAGGAAATGACAATTAATAATCGAACAAAACCCCATTTTGCCGAGATCCGGCTATTAAGATCATGAAACACAACATCTAACCCTTTGACAACCCTTCCAGCGTCCATCTTAAAACAGAAATGACCCTGTTTTATCTTCTAACCTAACCCTCTGAATGCGACGGTCAGATCCGCAGGTAAAAACAAAACAAAAGGGCCATTGTGGAGCGGTGTCACGGAACTATAGGATTCGACAATTTCCGGATATAACCGGTTTCGACTGGTTCCAACCGTCTCATGATGCGTTGTTTATGGTAATTTGGACGTTTATTGTTAAATATCTTATGTTTTTTTTTATTTTGGACGTGAGACTCGGAAGCTGACTTGTCGCAAATGGGATTAGCGGTCGTGTTCTCTCGGTTATTACAATAAAGGATTTAAACGATTTAGATAAAAGAATTGTAGTTATGTTTTTTTTTGCCCTTGTTCCTTTAATTTCCTTGATGTCGCTACTCAGAGAAAAATACGCGGTTTTGTTAGTCTTATGTGTTTTATAGAAAGCTCAAGTGCAAGGATTGTAAGATAATGTCGAGACTACGATTCAACTGAACAATTAGTCTGATTTTAGGCTAAACACAATAAAATTCATCGTGATATAATGGTTTCTAATTCCTCAGATAGGAGAAGAAAAGATTTGATTTGTGCTAACTATAGGACTAAACATGCTTATTGCTCATCGTTTTTATTTCTTTTGATGACCTTACATGTATAACCAGAATATCACTAATGGTTGGTCATCTAATGGTGGTTCAGGAATATTTGGTGACACTCAATTACAGGAAAAACTGCTTGAAATTGTAAAGTAAAGTTTCCATCTGCCTACTCTAATTTAAGTCTCTTGGTTTATTTAATTTAATAATAGTCTCCACTTTATCTACTTTAATATTTAATTATCTGTTTGTTAATTTATTTTAACTTAAACTTACATTATCGAGTTTTAAAATTGTATACCCAAATAATTGGAAGTATCAAGTCATTGGAAACACTGTCTTCTTTATAATTTAGCTTCTAATTAAGTTTTTGTTGCATTCGTTTTTATTATTAAATATCCCATGTTAATTGATGGTCTGAAACACAGGTTTTTTGTAAACCTAGATCAGGCAGATTTACATTTCGAAGGTTATTTACAATGGTTAGATTAAAATTTTCACTCAATGAAAACATCATTAAACACATCACACACTCACTTGAATATTATGTTTTGTTTTTTAGAACACAGTCTCTTTTAAAGATCAGTATTTTGGTCAGATGATCATTAGCGGAATTCATACTTCTTAAACTCAATTAAAAAGCTCTACAAATATCCATGCACATGAATTCGTATATAAAATAGCTCTACACTTTGAGCAAAATATTGTCAACAGTTTCAAAATATCACTTCGGTCCTCCAAAACAATCCCTTCACACTTTTTTGCGGCACTCTATACAAACACAAGATTAAGAAGCTTTCGCAATGCTTGCATATTATCCCCTTCCCTAGCATGACCACTTATAATCAATCATAAGCCGTCCCCACTGTCCTGTCTTTTACCTTTTATCTTTTTATCTTTTTTGCAAACGTCCCAACAAGCGTTTATGTAAATTTTGGCAATTAAAACTTTGCACGTATAACGGTCTTTGGATCTTTTGTTACTACGGCAGCTGACGGTTCGTGTTTAGATAGAATTAACATTGTAGGACGACCATTCCTTGTTTCTTTTTGAAGATGAGGAACAAAATCCCATGTATTATGGTCCTGCGGCTATTGCGTTGGTATCTCCGTTGACAGTCCATAGTGATGATAACTGGGAATAGTGTTTAACAAAAAAATGACAAACAGCTAGTTTTGATTAGATATCATCAGTGTGTATCTAGGATGACGTCATGCGCACTTGCAGAGTGACGAAGCGCACTGTACCCCGTCTGATAAGCAGTCACCGTAACTTGAAGTCCACTAAAAGTCCAACACCACTTTTTTTTTCTAAATTTACAGTTTTTAGCGAAGTTCGGTGTGTTCGAACGAGAGCCACTGGCAACGAAAAGATTGCCCTACTGTGATTAGAAAAAAGGTAAGGTTATACATAAGTCAGAATCTTAGAAAGAGTCTTGAATTATACAAGAGAATGCAACTAATGCACAACACTGTGGCATTTTAGAAAACAATATTCCATTTGTAACGTTTTTAAGAACAAATAAACCAAGAAAATGTCGAAAAATACAAATTGTTCTTATTTGCATTTTGACAGGTGGTTAGACCTGACGCCACAGTGCTGCCATCTCACGTAGAACATTTCAAAAAACCCTCATTAAACAAACGTAGGTATCAAAAACAAATACATTAAATTAAATTAAATCTATAACTTTTTTCAATTACAAATAATAAATCTTAACCTTCCCAATCCTACTGGGGGTCAATCTTACCCCACTCTTATAACTGACCACTCATTCAAATCCTATTGACCCTTCTCAAATGACACTGAAATGCGACCAGGGGTCATCTGGACCAATTTCGGACAAAGGTGTTAGTTAGTCAAAAAACAGGGATTGGTCAAGATTGACAATAGAGCTGACCCTTGAAATTAACGAGTCTTGACCCTTGGGGGCTCCGTGTATTGAAAGGGTTGGGATTAGAGGTGTAACGGAAGATGATGAATAGGGTAACAGACGCCTTTGGAGTATACAATGAGCTGTATTGAATCAAAGGTGGGTTGTTATTATTAGCTGTAGGTACGTACATCTTGACAATTCAGAGGAGTATGGTTAATTTGGATATTTTGTGTTTGTTAAATTATTGTCTTGGATTTTATTCGAACATTGACTAATAGATATAATTTGTGGACCATTTTCTATTTAAGTTTATGTTTTTGGTAAATATCTGAGGGTCAATTTCCGACATTTGCTTTTTAATCTTTCAAAAATACGTCTTATTTTGCTACATATTTGATAAGTTTTTGGCATTAATTTTCGCAGAGAAGAGTATGCTTGCTTTGCCTTCTGGTATCTGGTGATAAATTTACTCTCCTACTTATGTTAAGACTAAGTAATACTGATTGTATTTAACATGATACTATTAAACAAAAACTGTGGACTATCTTGCTGATTCGTCTCAAAAGGAAACTACCAACTGGATCCGTTCACCTACCTTACAGATATATCTTAAGTGTCAATACAGGCTTACGTGAAATATAATTGAATATAACTAGGTACCGTAAAGGTACGAGTACGTCCCTTTTTTATAAATCTTACCAGACTTTAAAATGTAATAAGTACTTATTTAATATCTTTAACACTTTTGTCAATTTCTTTAACTTTGCAAACAACCATATATATTTTTTTAATATTATAAACCAGTGCTTGACTGCAATCTACCTGATGGTAAGCAGTGATGCAATCAGGCCATGATTGGACTGATTGGATTTTTTTGGTGATGGTAATAAGACCATGATAATGAATATACCTGTTAATAATGAATATGCCTGATATCAAATAACTGAGCCTAACTTGTGTAACAGTCAGTGGTTGCATTTGAGCGGTGATTTCACGGCTGTGCTCTAGATCATAAGTAGCTGGCATAAATACGCTATTAATTACACATTGGTACAATGTAACGGTAAAAACTATTCTTCTGATATACCTACTAGCTATACTCGCAGTAGTGATGATCATATATTCTATAATAAATAAATATTCCACAACTTTTCACACAACGCTATTTAGTCCCAAGTTAAGCTTGAGAGCTTGTGTTATGGGTACTAAATGGCTGATAAACATACTTTTATATTTCTAAATACATACATATTATAGATAAATAAATTACATCCAGGAACAGAACAAATGATCGTGCTCATCACAAACATTTGTCCTGGGTGGGAATCGAACCCACAACCTCCGGCATAGCAGTCAGGGTCACTAACAACTAGACCAACAGGCCAGTCAAAGTTCTGAATTTGATATGGTATTAGAAAGCTGTGTCGCACAAGTAGTCGTAACGTGATTTGTAATTAAATACCTCTTTCAGAATTGGTCCATAATTTGCATTAAGGATTCTTTCAAATAACGGTGTTAGCTCCAGAGATTATAGAGCATTTAAATAAGGAATAAACCTACAGTTAAGCTTTAGATGCGGCACCATTTAGTGTCTTCTTGGGTAGTCGTTGCGTAGTCAAAGGTATTTTCTTCCCTAGAATCGGGCACTGAAGGGAATAGGAATAGGTCAGCAATGTTTATGAATCAAACATACGATGATTTTTCACACCCTGCGGTTTTCACTGTAGTTTCTGTTATTTTTCAAAATACTTACTTCCTTTTATTTATGTGGTCAGTAACTAACTTGGTGGCAGTGTCTTTGTGCGACCCATGGGCTTTTGACTTGTCTTTACTTAATAATAATAATACCAGCCTGTTACTGTCCCACTGCAGGGCAAAAGCCTCTTCTCATACAGAGAAGGCTCGAGCATTGATCACCACGCTTGCTCAAGTCGGATTGGCGATTTCAAACTTATATTAACTATAGGTAAGGCTTACTTGCCGTCTACAAATATTTCTCAGGCTCGAACTCGAATCATGTGGCTAGGCTATCCACCGATCATATCAGTAAGCTATCATTGCATTGAAAACACCTACCTTTTTCCATAATTGAACACGTTACTAGAAATAGGTAGTACAAACAACGTCTAGCTATATTCAGATATTGAATGTAAGTAAGAAACGACAAAGATAAAGATAATTTATTTTTGCAAATATGGGTAACATTAAAAGATGATAAAAACATATTATTAACAGGTTCAGCCATATTTTACCATGTAGGCATGCAAAGGACATTTATACCTACTACCACCAAATACAATTTTAAAACAAGACACCACAATTCACAAATGAAGCAGAATCGAAAACTAATCAACCAATAAAACCTGATTACATTTCACGCCATATTTGACACACCTAGAAGCAATTAGTTTTCAACAGATCGATGTCACAGAAGAGATGAAAATGTTGTTTTATTTCCTTCTACTGCTGCCAACTGCAGAGCCAGCCAAATTAATAATAAACGAATATTCAATAAAACAAGTGAAAGTAGACGATGACACGGTAAATCAAATTGTATCTATAATATTTCCAGATGATAGAAAAGTGTTACGAATTGACGAGACAGACAGTGCAGAAGTTCTCTATCCTGGCTTCTTCACTCCGGAATATGAAAACGCAAAAGCGCAAAAGCGATTCAAGAAAATTAACCGAATTTCTAAAAATAAATTTAATTTACTTAATTCCATAAGAACTGGCTTTATTATGAAGACTAACGATGATGCTATTGTCGACAATGGACCTTTGATATTGCTGAACAGTCTAGTTTTGAGATTGCTCAAGTATCTGCCTCCCGAATTGGAGGTGTCTTCTACCGGTCGACAAGAAGATGTCGATAAAGGATTTAAATCTTATGTGACTAGTAGAAGTTATCATTTATAATTTATCACGTATAATTTTATTTCCTCACCCCGGCTTCGCACGAGTGTAAACATTTTTTTTATTAGGTTCTTGTACAAATCTCCTGAAGGTACTAATTTTCCGTTAAAAAAACTGTCGTGCAGAGCTTGTCCTGACAATTACGAATAGGTACAACAAAAAAAGAATTGCCAAATGGGTAGGTACACCCGCTTTGAGTTGATGCGGGAAGAAACATTTTTAACCGACTTCAAAAAAAGGAGGAGGTTCCCAATTCGACGGTATGTTTTTTTTTTTTTTTTTGGCCATCCATTTTTAATTTAATTAAGTAAATAAATGACTGACAGTGATCCAAAACTAATGCATATTATTATATCCTTATGTACCTACCACCTAAGTAAACATTGTGGAATGCAATAAATATATTGAGTATTGTTTTTTTTAATAGAGTTAAGTACTTAAAATATGAAGGGTTTGTGCTTCACTTACTGCCACTTAACAGTCGTTTATGTTTCTGAGGGTAAAAAATACCTAATTAAATAGCTATTGAATTGTAGTAACGCATACATTTTAGGAGGCTAATAGAACTACCTACTGTTAAAATTATAAATATTTTTTTTTCTTTGTATAAAAGAAATACTTCGTTTAAATCATATATCATACTTTATAAGAGTTATTTTTATTCTCGTTGCGGGCTTTGTTTCAAATCCCGTAATGTGTATTTTAGTGAATTCTACTAATCCTCTTCGTTGTACAGACGCCAGCACGTCAAGTTACCCCTATGTGTCAAATTTCTTTGATCATTTTTCAACTTTATGTCAAACAGAACAAGGTTCATGTTCAATTGGGAAAATTTGACACATTGGAGTAACTTGACGTGCTGGCGTCTGTACCATTTTCTATAGCGTGGTGGTGGTTCCATAAAGGAATTACTTTGTTGATTTTGTGGGAAAGAGTAAAGTGAGATAGTATTAGAATGCAAAAAAGCAAACCCGATATTAAAGTATGAACTTTATTGAAGAAAATCAAATACTTATTGGTATTTGTAGGCAATGCTAAATATAGCAAGTAACACGAAATTACGCAGCGCAGTGGGGAATACATCCAAGGTTGGGTAAAGCCTCAGGCTATGAGCGGACAAAACTACCCCCTCTAACGTTATAAGGGTTAAAGAAAAATGTCTTAATTTTAAAATGTTGATGTTATTTTCAATCTTTATGGTGAAACATAAGACCCGATGTGTACCCATTTTTCCGCTAGATGGCGTTGAAGTGAACATTTTTAGTTTATTTATTCTGCAATAGTACTGCACCAGTCGTAGGTTTTCTTTGGGTGCATTAATATAATGCATACAGCCTACAGGAAGAATCTGCGGTTGGTCCCTCACCTTATGTCATTAAAAGCAACAAAAGGCCTCTTTGAGTTGGCTTCGGCCCCTCGTACGCCTTCCAAAGGTCATACATTTCTCTCAGAAAATTTTAAGAATAAAAATAATAACAAATTATTTATTATACAAAAAAAAAGAAAATACTAGATAGATAGAAAGAAAGAAAAGAAAGAAAATATTTTATTTGGACGCACACAACATAAAACAAAAGAACAACAATACAGATAATAAAAAATAAAAACAAGAAAAGATAAAAAAAACTAAAGACATAATAAAAAATAATAATAAAAAGACCGGTGCGAGACCAAAAAGGCGCCTATCTCAGCATTAGCTGCGACATTTAAAAATATAAATATCGCAGCGCTGTTAATCTGATAGGGCCGGGCCCGTTGTGATGCCATGGGTATTTTTTTTTTTTCGTATCCATTTTTTATATTTTTCTGTTCTTTTAAGAGTCACCATAACAACCTAACTATAGCTTTGTAAACAAATTAATTTCCAGCAAACTTTTTTAACAAAATGACGAGCTTGTACAAAACGTTGGGTGTTTATTAAAACGACATTTTCTGTATATTTCCCTCGAGATGGGGGTGAATACCGTGAATAGATGTTTTTCATCGCGGAGGCGTGACTCTGTTTCAGTTGTTGGTACCGCACCTACTAATGTTACATGTTAATTGTTTTGTTTTCGAGTTTAATTATCACAAATGTTGTTATTTAATGGGCTTTAAGGGGTTTAGAACTTCTGATCATGCATAATGTTTTGGAGGTCCTTATTCTTTAATTTTACTTATTTCACATGCGTTAGTATAGAAAAGCCCGCTACTGAGATGGACGGTTTTTTAAATTATTAATAAAAAGACAATGTATAAATAAATAAAATTTATGTACTAGATACACCTTAACTAAATTATACACATTCGGAAACCTATAAAAAATTGTTTGTTGCGGATGATTTTTTCGACGCTTTGTAGTTATTTAAGTATATAGCTTTGTTTTAATTTTTCTTTGTAGTTTTAGATTTTGTTTCAATTAACATTAATTGCCACGCCAGTTCGAAGCAAATTTTCGATTTCAAACGGTGCATTTGGTGCAGGTAGACCCACGAATGGCGCAGAGGTTTAGCGATTGGCTTCTGCGCCGCGTAGCTCGGGTACGATGCCCACAGGGTATAAATATGTGTATGGTTTACAGATGTCCCGGGTCTGGTTGTTTTATATGTGAGTTTAAATGATTTTTACTACCACGACACAGGAGAAATTCCTAGTGTGGGGAAATGCTCAGAAAAATATATTTAATCAATATTTATTAAGCATCCTTTGATGCTTAATAAATATTGATTAAATATATTTTTGAAAGAGATTTTAAAAAGGGTAAACATAACACTTACCTATATATTTGCGAGGGACGAAAGGGTATCTAAATATAAATATTTCACAACTTTTTACACAACGCCATTTAGTCCCAAGTTAAGCTTGAGAGCTTGTGTTATGGGTACTAAACAGCTGATAAACATACTTATATATTTCTAAATACATACATATTATAGATAAATTACACCCAAACACAGAACAAATAATCGTGCTCATCACACAAACATTTGTCCTGGGTGGGAATCGAACCCACGACCTCCGACATAGCAGTCAGGGTCACTAACTACTAGACCAACAGGCCTGTCAATCTATTTGTAACGTAATGCTTGGTCACCTATCCACGGAGTGTCCTCAACAAGCGTGGCTTAACCTTCGATTGACTCTTGCGACTGTAATTATTTAGCGACGAGACCCAAAGAAAATCTAAGCTAGTGTCGAATATATTAAGATGCTAAACTATGTATAAACATCATGGTGTGGTAGGTATATAATAATAAAACAATTAACTTAATTTATTACTTCGTCACGTTACCGCTCTACTTCGCATTAATGTTACATTTAAATATTTCTTTAACAAACATTGTTAGAATATTTAATTCATATATTTGATAAGCCTAAAAATTATTGCAAAAAAACGCATTACATTACCTTACATAGACATAAAATAATTTGCGTGATAGGTAGTCCATTCTTTAGAGTTATAATAATCTTACACAAATAAATATGTAAATAAAGAAAGAAAAACATTTATTTCGGACGATACGAAATATACCACAATTTTTTAATTATCTTAGTACAAATACTTGTAGGGCTTATTCTAGACGGTCTTCTCATTATATTTGTAAAGTATCAATAAATTATATTCATAAACAGCAAAGTTATTAGCGTTTGTTTATATCCCAAAAAGTCACCCAATTTATGGAAATATTGTACAGGCTATTCATGACATAGTAGTATTCATTAATCGTCATCTCTCGCTCACGCTCGCGTGATCTCGCTCAAGCATGCCCCGCCTCCAACAGCTGTTTTCGTTATTTAAGTTTAACTAAATTGTAATATTTAAAAATTGAATTTAGTTTTTTTTTACTTTTAATTACGCAAATATGATCAGTAACAGGTACGGATACAGCCCAATTTTATTTTTACTAATTTAAAATTGGTGGTGTATATCATTTAACTTAAGTGGCAACAGTTTTATAGTTTAGACGGTGGAGAGGCGATTGAGAGGTCGTTTGTTCAATACTATTGACGTGAAACCACTCCAGACACAAGACAAGCATAAATATGCTTGTCTTGTGTTGAGAGATGAGAGTTGTTAACCAACAGTTGGTTAGCAACTCTCATTATTGCTAGTAAAAAAACATCAATAATAATAAATATATTCCACAACTTTTCACACAACGCCATTTAGTCCCAAGTTAAGCTTGAGAGCTTGTGTTATGGGTACTAAACAGCTGATAAACATACTTATATATTTCTAAATACATACATATTATAGATAAATTACACCCAGACACAGAACAAATGATCATGCTCATCACACAAACATTTGTCCTGGGTGGGAATCGAACCCACGATCTCCGGCATAGCAGTCAGGGTCACTAACTACTAGACCAACAAGCCAGTCAAATAATCAATAATCTAAGGATACACATAACATTATATCACACTTCTAATCCCCGAAGGGTAAGGCAGAGGTGTAGGTACCTGTACTGCTGACACACACATTTCGCCAGTTATGTTTAAGTCCCATGTAATAGAAGGTGAGCCTCAATCGAGCACAAATCCAGACTCCAGGTTACAAACATAACGTCATGCCTATAATCCCCGAAGGGCTAGGTAGAGGTGTACCTGGTAGTACATCCACGTTTCGCCAGTTATGTTTAAGTCCCAGTCCATCAATCTGGCACAAATCCAGACTCCGGGCTGCTACTGAGAAATTCCAGATTGAAAAACTCAATAACACTTTGCCCGACCTGGGGATCGAACCCGAGACCTCAAGCTCTGTAGTGGCGCTTGCGACCAATAGACCAACGAGGCAGTCTACACAGCAGACTCCAGGGTACTATTTAGAAAAAGCAAATGAAAAATTCTTATGGAATCCCGAGAATCGAATACAGGACCTGTTGCAGGGCAGCAGCACTTGCTACCACCAGACCAACTATGTTACAAAAATCGTTTTTAACAAAAGAAGGAAAATTACTCCTACTAATATTATAAACGCGAAAGTTTGTGAGCATGGATAGATGTTTGTTACTCTTTCACGTAAAAACTATTGAATAGGTTTTAATAAAATTTGGTATGGAGTTAGCTGACACCCTGGATTAACACAAAGGCTACTTTTCATCCCTGTATTCCCACAGGAACGGGACCTACGTGGATGAAACCCCGGGACGTCTGCTAGTATGTAAATAAAAAGATTGTAGTTGGGTAAATCGTTTCAGTTTTGGATTTCTAAAGGGGTAGTTTTCTCTTGCTAAAATGTAATGAATACATTACGATTTTAACGATATGTATCAAAGTCTTTGTGCTACATACATAGTAGACTAATTCAATAAAAATCTATAGTTTATGCCACATTTCTCAGTAACGCAACACTAGGTGCGCAGAAGCGTCAATTATGCAAAAGTTGCGTAAACACTGTTTTGTGCATGGATAACTCAGTAAATGGAGTGCGACGCGTTTTTATTTATCGAACAGAATTTATCAAATAAGTAGAATAGGACGATCGTGCATACCAATATTTTACCAGATCTCTACACGTCCATATTTTTTTTAGGAAATATACCTACCTAGGCGTTTCGCCTCGTCGTTTATTATACCGCGTACGTCGAAGGACTGTAACAACCAGCCTGCTACGGTCTTCCCTTCCGAGTATAATTTAGGTGTCTTCAAGGCTAGAGTAAATAGGCTCTTAATAAACTAGTGCGCTTCACCATCATTAATTGCATCACTGCTTACCATCAGGTGGGATTGCAGTCAAGCACTAGTTTATAATATTAAAAAAAAAAATACTTTTATACACCCATTCTTGTGGATCACTATTAAGGTGAAATTAATTTGAAGAATTACAAATCAAATTTACTTTTTGGAAGGGGCAACTTGAATAATTTTTAAAGTTAATTTTTTCCGACGTTCAAAAGTGCCTTATAGGGGCCTAATTGAAATAAATGGTTTGACTTTGACTTTGAATAATTTTGATACTAGAGTGCGTTAATTGACAAAATAAATAAAATCTTTTTCAAAACTTATCATCACTTATTTGTGTAATGAAAATGCGGGCTAGGTTTGCCAGTCGAGCAATAATTTCAGTCTTCAGATGTCTAACAAATTTTTCACACTTTTTTTTAAAGTAAGGAATGATTTGCGGTGATTTTTGCCTTTCCCTCAAAGACATCGGCTTTTTGAAGCGCTTAGATATATATGTGCTAAGGGTAGTAGTTAACAGTAATGAGAATCATTTTGACGAATTCAATTTGACGTCATAAGTGCCTTCTTTATCTTAATTGAGGCAATGGATTTGGCTTCGACCGATACCAGCGCAGATCAAATACGCCAATGATGTCCATAAGCTGTCACTCCGTTTCCTACTTCTTCCGTGTTTCCATATATGATTCAGTTCAGTTTTGCATGGGAATGTGTCGAGATGAAGTTACGTCTTCATTGATATGCGACTGTCTGCTGTTTTTACTAGATCTACGTGGAATTCGTTGTTTAAATAGACCAGCTGTCAAGGAAATGTATACCTATTTTTTTGAAAGACAATGATTTCACATTGATTTTTTCTTAGGTAAAAATCTGATTCTTCTTTTAATCTTTAATTTAATCTGCAAACTTATTTATATAATTCCTTATTCATACTTATTTCCTGTTTATTATATTTTTAGATTTCCAAAATACGAAAGTTCAATAGTGTCACCATTACATACATAGGTACAACGGATCAACATATTTTTGGTTGTCAATTTATCGTACGTTCTGTTTATTTTGTTAGTAAACTTAGAAAGATTTTCTAAGCTGCATAAAATAATTTTACATTTCAGAAATGAATTTACTTAATTAATAATGACGACAGAGACGAACTGTCTGGATTTTAAAGTAGGCCGAGAAAACAAAGTAAATTGTATATGTTGAGAGTGAGAGACACGCAGAGCAGTAGTTTAGTTTAAAATTATGTATTTTATATCTTTCAAAATCAATACATTTTAGTAAGGTAGTTAGGTTAGGTAGTTAGGTTAGCTATAGGATAGGTATGGTAAGTTAGGTTAGGTTATAGGTATGTATATAAGGCTGATGTTAGTGGAAACGCCGAGAGCCTAGGGGACACAAACCTTATTGGTGAGGTTCTTCAGAGAGGTTAGGCGCATAGTACTCGCAACAAGGGAGTGTTTCATGTCATTGTACGACCTACGAACTACGACCGTAAACAAAGCAAAAAAAGAAGTAATAATTACTTTATTTCGGACATAATAATCCATAGAGTGTTATTAACAGAAAACCTTATTACCTAGTGTTAGCAACAATTAATCTCCGCACAAACTGCTGTAAAATCGGACAGCCACAGCTCTCAGCTACAGTTTTCAGGATGATGTTTTGACTGTCCCGCACTCTCCTCAATATCGACGCTGGTTTTTTGCGCATAATCGCGTAGAAGTCGTCAGTACAGGCTTGCGCAAACACCTCCGACGCGCTACAGTAACGTGGCAGTCTCAACAACATCTTGAAAGCATTGTTATATTGGACGCGCAGGGCATCCAGCGACCTCTTTGTATAATTGACCCATAGACTGCCCGTGTACAGACCCTGGCAATAAGCTTTGAAAAGTGTTACTTTTACAAGGTCCATACACCGCGCAAATCTATGGGACAACATATTACTCCGGACCGCTAGAGCCCTACGCTCCCTCTCAATGTCTCATCGTTTCATCAGATCCCATCATCGTAATGAAGTTTATTCAAAATTAAGAGTTGAAAAATCTTCATTAGAAACCAAGCATGTCTGCGGAGTTTCACTAGCTAATTCAATTTAACCCTGGAAATGGCGTACGGGGGTTCCAAATAGCGCAGGCGCGCCTAACATTGATCCCACATGTCCTATTTACCCTCAAAAATAAAAAAGTAACAGAGCTAACAATATCTCTTCAATATTAACCCTAAAATGCACCCTAACATACATATCTCGGCTCAATAAAGGTGTGTCTACACAATACGTATGCAAAGTTTATCTTGTTAGTGCCTATGTGTTGTGTATGTGTTGTGTATGTCGGTGTATGATTGTGTATGCTCCCCCGAGACGCGCGTGTCTCTAGTCCGCGCAGTGAAATATTAAAAACAACACCTAACTGCCGATGGATAGTAGGGGTGTGTTGTATTGGTATAATAAACTGGGGAAATTCCCTTATTTTTAGGAATTTTAGCATTAAACTCTCAGTCTCAATCTGTAAAAATGCTTCTCATTTCCTTACACTTTTGACAAGGTATTGACTTTGAATATCTTGCTAAGATGTTACTTAATAGATTTTGAGTGTTTGCGATTGCGGTATTCATTTCTTCTGTTTGTTCAAAAATATAAATGTCACGTCAACAATAAGGGTACCAATTTCCTATCAATTTCAATATAAAAGCGAGTTATCTATTCTTTATCCTTCGTAGAAATGCTACCTTCCATGTAATGAAACTACTTTTCTCATGTTTACATTACTAAAAAATTCAATGACACATAGGTATCATAGAGTCTCAATAAACGTAATCTGTCATCTTAGTGTAGATTTTTGGACGATGTCTAGTATGGTGTAGATACTTGCACTAGGTCTTCTATTATCAAAGCGAATCCAATTAAAAAAACGATTTTAAAACTTGTAGTTTATCTCTAAAGGCAATAGGCAAACTGTCAACACTAAAAACCGAACCACCGTAATCTGCACTCGCAACCACTACCAATCGATCGAACAACATTGACAAACGAAGTGCAATTAAAAAGAACTTGTAATAACTACCGTCATATGCCAATTTACTTCGCTCGTCCTATAATGACAGACGCCGTTCAGTCTCGCACGCACACACTTGCGTATACCCACACGCTCAAACAGATAGCGACATACAGTGACTCACCTGACTGAGGGTGTGTGAGGTGTCCATGAGGTGTAGAGGCGGGTGGGACAGGGATGGGGTGGTGAAAGGGTCAAATTGAGAGTTTTTTTTAAATGATGAAATGAAATAATATTTATTTATTAATAAGTAGATCTTCCCAGATACTTTTACAGTATGTAAGTTTTTAAAAATCTTAATTGCATTTCCGAAGTGACTGATCACTGAGAAGAGATGCTGAAAGAAACTCAGGGGTCATGGTCTCTTTTAAACTCCAGATATAAGACATAAGATAGTAATTAATTTATTATGCGAGTTTAACGATGCATGGCAAAGTCTGGAAAAGCCTTCTGAAAAAAGAATCAATTCAGCTTTGAGTTGAAATGTTCCGACAGACGGCATGCATGCTTCAGTCATCCACTCGATTTTGACGTAACAGAAGTTGTATAGGTACCTAGTTGTTTCTAGTAATCAAATTAAGTCAAATCAAATTTATTCGTAAATGGTGTCATTACAATAAGGTGTTTTTTATGGTCAGTTCGCTACATTTTACCCGAAAGCATACAAATAATATCAAGGATAGTGTTGTGTTAAAACCTCAGACAAACATTTTAAATTAAATACGCCCTTTACTTACGCACTAACACACAGTTACTTAACAATGTCAAAAATAAAATAACCTAAATTTAATACGGGGTAGGTAATAGGTTTAATATGATTTAATATTTTAATAATTTAAATGTCAAAGATGTCCTCCATAAACTCAGTTGTGTAATAGTAACATTTCGGAATTAAAATTTGTTTCAGTTTCTGTTTAAAAATATTATTATTAAGGTTTTTTATATATAATGGGTCTACTCTTGACCTCAATCTTGTCCTGCGGTCAGAGATGAGGTTGACGATGGAACGAGCTTATCCAAAAGAAGCCTATTATCTCGCGACTTAGACAGATTGGAGTCATATGAACTCGGGAACAACCGACCGATGCAGGCAGGGAATTCCACTCGTTGGCTGTGCGCATAATGAAGGAACAGGCAAGAGCAAGGCAGAAGCAATGGGTGATAACCTGCAGTACGTCTGGATTCCCGATGGAAGAAAGGAGATGGTGGAATGAGTAAAAATAATTGGAGCCATTCTATAAATACTTTTACGTAATAGCGGAATAAATAATTCCACAAATTTCACACAACGCCGTCGAGTCCCAAGCTAAACAGACCTCGTGTTATGGGTACCTAAACAGCTGATAAACACACAACAGCAACACACAACAACAACAACACACAACAACATTTATCAGCAAGGCTTTTGCGTATATCCGTGGACAGTTCATGTGATGATCACTGGGCAACGCCTTCTACAATTAACTGCCCAACAGCTAGTTTCGTATTCGCTATCAGTGTGTATCTAGGATGACCTCACGCGCACTTGCTGAGATGTGACAAAGTACACATTATCCCATCAACGTAACTCTCAAGTCCATTTAAAGTGCAATACTTACCATTTTTGCGTAAATTCTCAGTTGTGATCAAAGCTTCCGCAAAGCACACTTCACAAAACATCACAAAAACTGATCAAAAATCAAAAAAATCAAATATAATCAAATCAATTTATTGGCACACACAAGTTAGAGAAAATACATAGAAGAAAGCACTAAGAAAGAGCATTATTAGAACAGCAGAAGTAGCCGTGGGCCCCTAACTAGGCACAGCCTGTATCTTGGTGACCCAGAATATAGAATTTAAGACAGATTGAGTAGACGACAGAAAAGTGTGACAAAGCACAGCAAGAGTAGGTAACAATTAGTACCTAGTAGCGATTCTAATCATCCAGAAATAAAAAGATAAATTAAGGAATAATCAATCAAATCTAACAAACAAGTGAATTTGGTACCAGTTAAAATAAAACCATTCCAACAGCACCAGTCCCTGAAAATCCCAATCACATGGTCACTACAGGTGTACATTTTACTTGCATATCGATTCAGCGCACTCCCCCGGCGCCAGGGGGGGAGGGATAGGGCGCCCAGGGCGGGGAGCAGGGCGCCCGCTCTTTTTATGCCCGACTCGAAAACTGGATAAATGCGGCTTCCACTTCCCTGAATTGTGGACACCGTATAATTTTTCTGATATTCGGAAACGTCAGACATATTTGATGGTTTTTCATTGGGTTTTCCACTAGGCACAATTGATGGGTTGTGTGGTGGAGTGTGGTTTCGTTAATGCTGTTTGTTTTTTTAATGTTATTTGATGATTGGAGATAAGTCTGATGTTTTATCAATTGAGGGGAAAATGGCACAGAATGGTAGCTTAGCCACCTTACTTAATGCGTAATACTGGCCCTTTATTAAAATCATGCAAAATCTAGTCACAATCTCAACTCACTGAAAATCATTGTCAAAACATGCCAAAAATGTAGGGAAATTAGATGTAATTTTGACAGATTTAGGACTAAGGTTTACATGCGAACGTACAAATAAATACTGGATTTATTGCTAAACAACTTATTGTTGCAATCAGAGTAAAGGCTGCAGCACATTATGTAACTCTCGACGCCATCCCAGCACGCGGTTTTATTGGTCAAACCTAAAAACGGTGCTTAAAGTAATCAATGAGAACTTCATATTGATGTAGCGTGGCATGGAGTGTTATAAGTCTGTTGCTAGCCTAAGTTTTTTTGTCAAGAGTAGTTAGTTATTTAACATACTACTACGAGTACTACGTTTCGGAGGAGTTTTGTTACACAGAATTTTATATATTTTTGTATCTTTTCCGTTTTTGTTATGTACAATTGCATGCAACACTACCATTGCATCACTATTTAGTTATTGGCATCTAACATCTCAGTTTTACAAACACAACAATAAAATAACAAGACATTCATTTGTTTCTCGAAACCCCACATTACACCGCATCTACTTGAACAAGCTACAGTTGGTACAATTGGCTGGGAGTGGGACACGCGTGGGATAAGTCTCGGCCACCAGTCACCACTAATTCTATTATCTGAGCCGTTCTGTAGGATTACACGTCACGCAGATATCAATGATGGGGTTATCCAATGATGTCGACACACGTCAATTGAGTTCGCGAAAATCTAAGAAATAGATACCATTAGAGAGGTAACAAAATACTTTGTGTAAGTAGTGAGAAGAAAAAAATATCGATTGCTAAAGAAATCGAGACATTGATTTAAAATAATTAAGAGATTATAATCGATAATTATTTCGATGAGCGTAGACAGAAGCTTAACACCATCTGCTATGTATTTTACATCTAATAAGATAAGGTAACATTGTATCAAACACTAACTTGAAAGTACGATCTTGGAAGCTTACTTTTGCTCTTCATCTGCATTCGTATAACTATCCACCAATATTCTATTATAAATAAGTCATTAGATACCAATGCATTTTAACAAATGCAAGTCATTTGACAGGCATATTCACTAATCTATTAAATAACAACATAACACCTGTGAGCATAACAGCATAGGTGCATCTATTCAACACCCACAATTGCTAGAAACTATTCCCATTAACCGGGCATTTGACGCCAAACTTCGTGCTGTTACAGATGGATGTGCCCAGTAATACTTTGCCCAAACCGGTAATCGAACCCAAGACCTCATACTGTGCAACAGCACTTGCGACGACTAAATTTACTAGACAGCCATAAAATAAGAACGCCACAATACGACATACATATGTAATACAATAAATTAACAAACAAACGCATCATTGACCGCAACTCGACGGTAAAGGGAACGATGGCGAAGTAACGGTATGTTACTGATTTGCGTAAGATTGTAATTCATAATGATGTGTCATACATAGTTTTGGGGAGGATCATAACCATTGGGCCTGTGATGAATATCTATTGTATGATTCAAACGTGTAGTTATCGTATCGCGGTTTAGTCCGTTAGATTTCAGATATCATGTGGAATATGTTTTTTTATTTTTAATTTTGAGAATTATTACCCGAAAAATTAGGCAGAGATATACCTATAGTACGCCCGAACTACGCCAGGTAAGTTTAAGTCCCATGTAATAGGGAACAAGTCTATTGCCATCAACTGTGGACAAATCCAGGCTCCAGGCAGCTATTTGGAAACAACAGATTTATAAAAGTACTCAATGTATCTTGACACTATGTTATCATGAGACATATCTTTAGATTTGTTTCCCTTTAATCATCAAATGTCACATACATGCTTAACATTATTTAGTGTTTAGGTGATTTTTTGGGAACTAAAGTTTTGTTTGAAACTATTGCCATGCTTAATATGCATATTAAGCGTGGCAATAGTTTCAAACAAAACTTTAGTTCCCAAAAAATCACGAGAAAGTAGCTAAACACATGTTGACTTATTCAATGCAGTTCGACCCACAGAAAAAGAAAACACTTAATGAAAATTCTTCGAGTCGACACAAATGGAAAACAACACGTGCGTTCAGTAAAATACGCTTTTACGTAAGCTCAGTATGTCACAGAGGCGCGGACAACAGGCTCTATCATTCTATTGTTAAGCAGATTGTTAGCTATACTGCTTACTGTACTCTGTGGCTATGAGAATGTTTCAGAGATGAATAGACTTGTGCGTGTGTGTGTAGAAATACCCCAAATAGGTTGTTAGTTGGTTGAGCTAACTTGTACATACCTACCTGTAACGTCACCATGCATAACATAATATACTTTAATTCCAAGAGTGTTAAGTCGATAGTCCCGAACTCCTTATTATTTTTTGTCGGCTATATTTTGTTCCCGACGAATACTTCGGACTTCAGTCATCGCCAAAGCCGTCGACAGAATCTGCTTGCACCACCGTCATCCAAAGCTGTAGCCAGAGTTGAGTCCCCAGTGTGTCATACGTTAAAGATGCTGAACTCCTGGCCGAGAATCCTGAATGTGATCTGTTTGCCGATGAATGAAGTAGAATTATGCGTCTGAAGTTTTGTGAAAAGAAGTAGGCCAGGATGTTCTCTATTATCTGTTAATATTTGAGTTAGTTTATTTGTTGTACGTGCTCATAATTTTGTCCTCTTTATCTCTTTGTCAATTAATGTAATTGGTGGTAATGCTTAAGCCAAATCATCTTTCACTGGACAGGTTAAGCTTGTTCAAAGACGCCCCACTTCCTTACTTATTCTGCAGTTTTAATTATCAAAAAGTATCCAAAGAAATGTCTGTACATTTTGGTGGTCGCCATATTGTTAGTCCCCCAAAATCCGTAGAAAGCTATGTCATTATGTTGTCCATTGTCCCATAAACAATCGAGTTGGTTGAATTATTACAATTACTCAGTGCAGGTCAGCTACCTTATTGAATAATCACTAGAGATCAATGAACCTTTGGTGGTAGTTATGTTTAAGTAGGTCCACATAATGTTAATTATGGTTCATCGACAAAACTCAAATGTTCTTTCTTTGGTATTGTTCGTCAGCACGTGGAGCTCTCCTCAAGTTACGATCTGGTCCACTCATATCTGTGTGGTTCTTTCCTCAAAATACCATTTCAGACACTAATCTGCATGGTTCTTACATAATCTGACCAAGATAATGTCTGTCTGTCTTTAAAGATTTTACGCCTCCAGTTTTTTTTCGTTGTTTCTTCTTAGAGTAGTCAGATAGTGATACACCGACCTCACCTTCTAGCTTAAAAATGATGCGTAAAAGTGTTTGTATGAACATATTTAAAAAAATAAATATCATTTATCATTTAAAAGAAATGGTCGAATACTAGGACTTTTTAAAAGAAGTCCAAAAAAGGAAGGTAGCTAGCAGAGCACCGCATTTTATTTTGTTACCAAATTCTTCATCTACCAAGAAGCAGAAAAGTGTGAAGAATGCCGAGTCTGAAGAAAGTTAAGTTTTCCTTGACGCGAACTCATTCAACTAACTACTAGTTATGAATCTTTCTACACAAAAAATATAAATGTACAGGCGCCAGCATACCAAGCTACACCAAACTGTCAAATTCTTTTAATCGAACATGAACCTTATTCTATTTGCAACAAAGTTGAAAAACTATCAAAGAAATTTGACACATTGGGGTAGCTTGACGTGCTGGCGTCTTTACATCGTATTCACATATAATGTATTTTTTATTGTATACAAATATTGCAAAAACTATTTTAAAAGAGTAAGTATGGAGTTTCTTGCCCATTCTTCTCCATACAAAACTACCTTTTGGAAGGGGCAACTAGAATCATTAATAGTTATTTGTTATACAAGAGTGCAAAGTTGCTTTTTAACCGCGTGTTCAATTTTGATGACCGAGCTAGCGAAGGATTCTAAATGCCAATTGACTAAATGCAAAAAAAAACGTTATCTGAGAAAGTTTTGGCTCCTTTTGCTAGTCGCCACGTGTTGAACATATCGTACTGTTTTAAATAGGTACTTCTCGCGTGATTGTTGAGGGAGAAAGCTCATTTGCGCATTATTAACAGTTTCAGTCAATTCTGTTGGCGTCAAACAAACTTCCTCGTCGCTAGAATCACTCATTTTAGTTTTTTCACTTGTTTTCAAGTTTCTTGTTTTTAATATAAGGTTTAACAATGACGTGAAAAAATGCCGCGTAAAGAACCGCGTACAAAGCAAATTGAAAAAAGAACACCAAGAAGGTTCCGAGTCTGAGTTTTTAACAAATTAAAAAAAAGTTGTATGATATATTCGGCACCATAGAGGTAGCAGTAAATAGGTTTAATGTTTTTTTTTAATTCACAAACTAGTGCACACGATGTTCTAAATTCAATTTACTTTATCCTCTAGAGAATAAAAACGGCTTTTCCACTCAGATATTGAAGATTAAAAACACTCTTTCCGAGATGGTGGGATGAAAATTTTATTTAACTTATAAGTTTAACTCAAAACATTCAGTATATATAAGTATAAGCAAAACATTCGGTTTTCATAGATTGTAAAATCATGTCATCTACCTACTCATCGTGCTGTTATTGATCGAAGTACCTACTCATCACAACTTACACTGTGGGAAAACAAAGAGAAGATATTATAATATTAATAAGGTTTTTTTTCGAAGAGTTGGTCCTATTCATGAAAGCATACCTTACGAATTTAATTACACTAAGCATTCCGTAGGTTAAAAACTAGTTCAACAAAACCGTTAATACCGCCTAGCCTAGCCTTGAAAAGTCAAAGATATTGTCTCCCATAAAATCTTAAACAGTTCTAACTCAGTTTGAACTAGATTCTAAACTATTATTGCAGGGAGCCTCGCTCTTGTTCTAAATAAATAAAATTTAATAGAATCATATTTTTCTATTTCATGTGCAATGGGTATTATTTCTAACCTAGAAGCAAGTACGTGTACGTTACGTCAGAATCTATTTTCTGCAGCTGTTTATATTTATTTGTTCTTAAGTAGGTACATACGTATATAAATACAAGGTGTAATGACTTTACTTCAATGGGTATGTGTATAACAATGATATTAGATATTTATTAACTATTTAAATATTATGTTACATCTATACATATAATAAGACTGTAAAAAAACTGTGTCTGTACATTGAATATATTTAAAAAATAATAATTGAGGGGGGTTTAGAAACAGTAATAGAGCACGAATCCAAAAAAAAAAGTCTGTCTGTTTGTCTGTTTGTTTGCACACGCTAATCTTCGGAACTACTGGACGGATTTGAATGATTTTTTTTTGTTGTATAGATATTAAGTCTGGTCAACACATATGCTATAATTTATCTTGGAAACTGGAACACCTGATGCAGAACCGCAACAGACCAGCTAAACTATAGGCGATACAAAAATGGTCCCATAGCAAAAATTGTTCCACGTGATGAGCATTTTCTGCTGAGAGAATAAATTTGAAGATCCGGAACACCTGATGCAGAACCGCAACAGACCAGCTAAACTATAGGCGATACAAAAATGGCCCCATAGCAAAAATTGTTCCACGTGATGAGCATTTTCTGCTGAGAGAATAAATTTGAAGATCCGGAACACCTGATGCAGAACCGCAACAGACCAGCTAAACTATAGGAGATACAAAAATGGTCCAATAGCAAAAATTGTTCCACGTGATGAGCATTTTCTGCTGAGAGAATAAATTTGAAGATCCGGAACACCTGATGCAGAACCGCAACAGACCATCTAAACTATAGGAGATACAAAAATGGTACCATAGCAAAAATTGTTCCACGTTATGAGCATTTTCTGCTGAGAGAATAAATTTGAAGATCCGGAACACCTGATGTGGAACTTCAAGAGCCCAGCTACACTATAACATATATTGGAATGACGTCTTAGCAAGAGTTGTTCAGCCTTATGAGCACTCGCTGTTGACGTATAAAAATCGAAGATCTGGAACACCTGTTGTGGAACTCCAAGAGCCCAGCTACACCATAACTCAAATAGGAATGACGTCTTAGCAAAAGTTGTTCGGTCTGATAGGCATTTCCTGTTGACTTATAAAAATCGAAGATCAGAAACATTTGATATAGAAATTAAAACCATCACTAATTTCATTGCATAATTATAAAATAACATAAGTAGGAGGTACTACGCGGTGAAGGCGGGAACAGTTCAGGACTGATTTTCGATGACGATGGTATATCGTTGAAAATTAGACTCTACTGGCTAAAACTCCCATTTTTTTATCGTATGCCTTCGGGCTTATGTTATTTGAGTGTTTAATTTCCTTTTCCATTTATCTTCGTTACACGGTAGCTTACCCGGTAACGCAGGGGAGCAGCCACTTAGATTTTAATTGATCAGGTATCATCACAATAAAACTATAACCATGCCTAGAAAGAGGTCAAATTTTTCCCAATGTTCCAAAGGTGCTAAATGATTGAAGACCATAAGATCCCAACAATCTACCGAAGAGCGTTAGGAGAGACTTGATGCTGTTCGAGAACATGAGGCTGCAACTCGCTCCGTGGAAACTTCTTGGGATCGCGAAGCACGCCTGCATTCTCAGCGTATTTACGCATCTACATCCAGGTCTCTAGAGACCAGTGAAGAATATGTGCGCGACTGACTGCTGATCGTGAACATCATGCACTGTCTCGCGAGTTGGAGACGTTCACGGAAAAAGCATGACGCTTGAGTTTTCAGCGTATATACGCATCGACTCTAAAGATAAGTGGGGGAAGGAGATGCGCGACTGACCGCTGATCGTGAACGTCACGCAACATATTATAGGCTATAATTTATTTTGGAAAAATGGAACACCTAAAGTAAAAGAGATATAAAAATGGTGCCATTGCAAAAACTATTCCACGTGAAGAGTGTTTTCTGCTGTGAGACTAAATTTGAAGATCTGGAGCACCTGTAGGGGAACTCCAAAGCCCAGAGACAATATAACATATACATAATAGAAATGGCGTCTTAGCAAAAGTTGTTAAGTCTGATGGCATTTCCTGTTGACCAACAAAAATAAAAAATTTAGAACATCTTGAATCGTCTCGCGCATCCCATTGATTTCCCGTCCCCGGGCTTATAGAATTCGACATCAGATGTTTCAGATCTTCGATTTTGACGACCCCGTTGTCGCTGGCATAAGCAAAAGGATCCGCGTACGAAGTCGCGGGCAGAAGCTAGTATATAATATAGATAAAAATTATTTATACAAAATCATTACTATGCAATGATGGTTTCTAGTAGCAATATATTTTTAAGAAATCAACATTCCTATGTTTTTTTCTTCCATCGGCAGTAGCAAAGTGGCATGCACTTTCAAACCTATTGTCCCAATACTTAGGGCAAGATTCACAAACGCATCTTTAACATAACTTTTAACAATGCTCATAGTCGTATAAGTTCAAGTGAGCATACAATCAAATATTAACATTACGACTAGGTCAATAACGTTCATATTCCTATACGAGCGTCCTTTACTTAGTAAACTCATAGACTTGGGCATGAATGTTGCTCTTAGAGATTGTAGTAAAATTTAAGAGGACGTTATCTAAAGTCAGATGGCCGCCGGTTTACGAGCAGTTTACGGTGAGATAACGTCTGTCTGAGCGACACATACTCGAGAGATGAATCCAACATCCCTGGCCACAGACTTAAAATGCATAGAGCTGACAGCAGTAATAGGCTCGTTGACTAAATTTTAAATTTTAGTTGCTCATCTAGATTTCTGGAAAATATAAGACATTAATTTTGTTGCCTTTTTTCACGTTATCAAAAAATAACAGCAGTCAAAATGTCGCATGACGACAAGATTTCGTACAGTTCATATTGAATTGTTACGTCACAAGCCTCCTCTTCTTAATTGTATTGCGCTTAATCTAAGTAGTTTACTATTAATTTGAAAAAGCATAAAATACTCGTATCTTACTAGCCTTTTCCCAACTAAGTCAGGATCGGCTTTTGGTCTAACCAGCAGGCCTGGCCGTATTACTAATTCTATTTCTAATATCGTAATCGATAAGGCGTCATTAGAAAGAAAATGGCGTATATATGGATCAGCTGTTTGTCAACTGTCAAGTGTTATTGAGTTGAATTTGTACTATGGCTGAAAATTAAATAAACTTGACAGTTGACAAACAGCTGATTCCATATACGCCATTTTCTTTCTATAATAGAAATATAATAGAAGTAGAATTTGTAATATGGCTAGGCCTGCAGAGCCAAATAAGTACTAGAAGGTATTTTAAATGGAGCAACTGCTTCTCCAACACTGCATATGTAAGCGAGCCCGCCTTTTATACCTGGAGGCCTCATTTTAGTCAGCTTAATTGTAGACTTTTAAGTTTAGTTATTATATTACTAGAATTGTATAAATTTATGTATATTTGCGAGTCCTAGCTTAAAGTCAGGTAGTAAATAATTTAATTTAAATTGTTTGATTTATAATGTTAACTAATTTACTGTAGGTATAAATTGAAATTCTTCTAACTTATCAGGCAGACGTGTTGCAGGCACGTGTTGGTTCCGCTACTTCTTCTTCCCAGCATAAACACTAGGAAAGGCGGGTTTTTTGGGGCACTGTCAAATATGTAATTTTGACGTTAAAATGACACTTGATTTAAAATTTACAGCCCATTTACTGTTTGACACAATACCTCTAGGTAAGACTGGAAATGTTGGAAAATGTTTGTGAGTTTAAATGGTCTGTAACAATGGGTGCGTTTGCTATACAGGAGAAACTCCTTATGTAGGGTAGCTTTAAAAAAAACAAAGTAAAGAGAAGTTCTGCCTTTTGTCTCTCCCTTCTAAATGCTTCTATGGTCTGTAAAAGCGGCGCGTGCCCACGCTAATAGCGACATTCCCGGCTGCGTCTGCGCGATAATGACTAAAATGTTTGTCCACACCTTTAGATAAATGCTCTCCACACATCTACCAATATCGCCTGACCATAAAGACATGGCTACGATCTCATTGTCAGTGTTCTTAAGTAGAGTGTCAGATTTTATTGGGCTTAGACACTGGAGAAGGCTCACTCAGTCATTATCAGAAACATTATTTTTTTCAAGTATGGTGTTTGTACCAATTTATTCATTGTCTATGCGACGTAATAGACCTTTTTGGAGCAGCCACTGGAATTTTGATACTGCATTTACTATTTTTGGATCAATCCTTAATTTCCTCAAAAAATATAATTTTAGTGTTTTAATAATAATTAATTTAAATGTCATTTTGCCCATACAAAAGTATCAGTCAAGAAATTGATTCAGTGAATTAAAAATACTTTGTTAACTAATTAGAAAGGACGAAATTCTCTCAACATGGCATTGTCGAATTAATAATTATGTTGTATTGAAGTATTGAAGACTAACCAAAGGTTTTGGAAACTTTAGGAATTGGGAAGATGTTCACGCGAAAATCAATGTAAGTATTTGAGTGAATTCTCAAAATATTCTTGTTTATTTTATGTCATAGTGTAGTAGAGTATAGTAGGCTATATTGTAGTAATTATTTTTTAAGTACTTACTTTGTTTTTATTTGAATTTACACAAGTGAATTTTCAGGCCGTTAACTATTTCCGCATTAGGTATTAAATGTAATGATAGTTGTAAGGAAGATGAAAAATAAATAAATAATGTTTAGTTTAGCTACTGATATCCAAATGACTTCAGATATATTGCATTACACGTAGTGTACATTTGTTTTGTTATAACGAAATTCAAAGTGCTGGCTGGAAAGAATATCACAACATAAAAACTTACAAATTATAACTCTCTGTCTGACTCTTGTCTATAACTATCTTAAAAAAAAAAGTAAAAAAAAAAACAAATTGAGGCGTCCTTCATTTGTTGTTCACGACCCCGTTGCTCTTGAACATAAGAATTCGGTACCAATAAACTGTAATTTTTATTAGCAACCAAAGAATTCGTTACAGCCGGCATTCTTTCTTCTTCAAACTCTGAATGGATTACAAAAAATAACTTGTAAAAATCTCACGATTCACCTAAATATTTCGCGAACAAACTTCACGTCTGCTACATATTATCTTGGTGATGCGTTAGACATGGTAATGTCATGTAATGCAAATGTCAATGCATCTCGGCAATGTTCGGTATCATTCGGTGCGCCTTCGTGGAAACAGTAGCTGAGCTGTGTGTGAGTGCGGCATACTAAGTAGTTGACCGGGAGTTAGGCATGGGTGTTGGGATCATATTTTAGATTTTATGAGTCACTAGCTGCCCCGCCAAACTTCGTTGTGCCTTAGAGTCAATTTATTGCTCTTATCATTTTTTTTACATATTAGATATACGTTTAATAAGATGACAAAAAATAAATCCAAACCAATAATAACTAAGTACTACTACTTTTTATGTAGCGAGTCTCTACTGTGATCTTATTTAAACATTTTGTGTTCGATAGAATTAAAATTACAACATGTATATATAACCTAACCTAACTGACCATACCTATCCTATAGCTAACCTAACTACGTAACCTAACTACCTTACTAAAATGCATTGATTTAAAAAATACTAAATTCATAATTTTAATCTGAACTATTGCCTCTATGTTGCATACAATTTATGCGTATAGTTTTCCCGGTCTTCTTTAATTATGAATCGGTGCATGTGTACCTATATTTTTTGAGGAGTTCCCTCAATTCCTCGAAGATCCCTCATCAGGTATGAGTTTTGATACAAATGGGACCAATCTGTTAGTATACCCTATCAAACAAAAAAATAATTTTGAAAATCGGTCCATAAATGACGGAGCACTGAGGTAACAAACCCTAAAAAAAAAATACAACCGAATTGAGAACCTCCTCCTTTTTTTGAAGTCGGTTAAAAACACAAAAAAGGATGTTACTATTCCGTGACCTAGCTCCCGCTCTTTAAGTACCCACTTGCAATCATAACGAGATGTTCTATAAATCTGAGACAGACATATTTGTCACCAGCCATCTTATCTCAACCATGCATCGCCACAAAAAAGGTCCGTACCGCCTTTGTTTCCAAACTCTTTTTTTTCAGAGACTTAGCACATACTTTTTGCTGTTGCGAAAGCTATTCTCAAACGAATTTCAGCCTTATTTTGCGCAGCATTGAAGCGTAGAGGATGTTTTTTAAAGTGGTTTAGTATGTTGGCTGTTCAATTTATTATCTATATATATAAAAATGAAACCCGTTTCGCGTTGTCACGGCATCACGTGTGAACGGCTGAACCGATTTCGATAATTCTTTTTTTTAAATGTTTGTGGAAGTCCAAGGATGGTTGTTACGGAAAAAAATATTAAGAAAATCTCTCAGAAATATTGAAAAGTATACATTTAATTTTGCATATTTTAAAAATGCAGCGCCATCTTGGATGACATGACAGGAGTCAAACTTCCCAGTTCATTATCAGGTGACAATTTGAAATTGACAAGTCTTAAGCTAAACCCAAGAAGGTTGTCAATTTATAATACGCACCTACGTTCTGAAATTTATTTTGTTACTAAACTAAGAGGTTTTATGTAGCATGTAAAAGTCTTATATTTCAGAAATCAATTTACGTAATTAGCAATGATGACAGAGACGAACTTTAATAATTCTTTGCAAATAGAACAAATTTACTGTTAGGACTTTAGTTAAAGTAGACCGGGAAAACTATAGGCATAAATTGTATGTAACATAGAGGCAATAGTTCAGATTAAAATTATGAATTTAGTATTTTTTAAATCAATGCATTTTAAGGTAGTTAGGTTAGATAATTGGGTTAGCTATAGGATAGGTATGGTCAGTTAGGTTAGGTTATATATACAAGTTGTAATTTAAAAGTAGTAGTAGTTATTATTGGTTTGGATTTATTTGTTGTCGTCTTATTCAACGTATGTATATCTAATATAAAAAAAAAAATAATAAGAGCAATAAATTGACTCTAAGGCACAACGAAGTTTGCCGGGGCAGCTAGTTGTTTAATAAATATAATAGAAGTAGCAGTCAATGCTCTGTGTATAGGATCGAGTCTCGCAGTAGTTGTAATAGAAACTTGTATGTGAACAGAATTCTTAATTTTTTTATGGCTATGAAGATGTTGTTTATCAACATAGGTTTGGAATTATGTTAAGTATGGACATTAGGACACGAGTACACGAATATTATTACCTATAGCTGTGTCTTATTAAATTCAATGGTTCTACCATATGTGCGAGTGCGTAACTTATACATTGAATTCACGTACACAAACAGGAGGCATATATATAAGTTGAATATATTGTTATTATATATCAATAGATTTTACTTTCCGATTATAACAGATATTGTTTTTACAACTTCACTAAAACTGACTAGGTAAGGCCAAGCGCGCACTACGAATATAAATCGTTGCAAAAAAAAATCGTCAATCTGTAAACAACAGAAATGTACTACAATCCGCGCACTGCGAAAATTAATCGTTTGCGATTTAAAACAGCAGATGCTAAATCGTGCGAATATTTTGTACCCTATGAAGCGGTAATAGCTAGTCTTAATGCTGTCAAAGGATGTACCCATTAATGTTTAGTTATCTTCTTCTTCTTATTTAAACTCCTTTTACGTAAAATTAAGTAGTAAATAATGGTTTTTTTTCTTTTTTAATTTCATGTTGTTGATGCCAGCACATCAAGTTACCCCAATGTGTCAAATTTCTTTGATCGTTTTTACCAAACAGAATAAGGTTCATATGGGCCCTGTTATATCGCAGGTGATAATAAATCGTGGTGCGTGTAGGAATTATTGTCGTTTGCGATTTTATTCCGCACTTTAAAATTAGCAACGAATAAAATTCATAGTGCGCTCTTGGCCTAAAACAAAACAATCTGTGAAGTATCACACATCCCTGACATCTGACATCCCACAAAAAAAGGTCAGTATGTCATGTTTATTTAGATACTTTTTATTTCTTTCCCGAGTTAGAATAATAACAGAGCGCTACGAAGTACGTAGCCGTTTGCTACGCAAATGGATGCTGCTACGCGGATAACATCTATAATTATGTAAACCTGCAACGATAATTATAACTTCAGTCTTTTCCGACTCAAGTGCCTAATTCATAATTTCTTATGCAATCCAGCAATATTTGTAATCTATAGAGACTTTCAACACTTACCTAAATGATAATGATATTGGTCACCAACCAATGGCTGACCAATGGTTGGTTGGTTGGTGGTTATTGGTTGGTTGTTATTGGTCATTGGTAATGGTATTGGTTGGTTGGTTGTTGGTGGTGGTTGGTTGGTTGGTTTTAATTTTGATCTTACTTGTAATTTTAATTTTTGATTTAAACACACCAAAATTTGTAATGTGATCTCGTTGACTAACATAGTTTTTAAGTGCACTTATACTAGCATAATATGGACATATAAATTAGTCTGAATTAAATGTTTTTTTTTATTTTTTTATTGGTGTTTGTAACCCTTACTAGGATTATAGAGAAGGATGTTTTAACATTATAGGACGCATAGCCGTAGTCTTCTTATAAAAATAAAACATAGTATTTTATTCTATAGAACTGTAGCGGATACAGTTCTATAGAATAATATATTATCCTACATCGCGATGTTAAAGTTATCCGCGCGATTAAACGTATAAAAGGTCTCGGCAACAACCGTCGGGCAGTAGTAGCCTACCAGACACAATTTTCTAAGGGCGATGAGAAACTTTACATCCTGTGCCTCATATTTCTAAAGACTTTTAAATCTAGTTATTTTAAGCCGGATCAAATTGATCCGGTGACTGCCGACATGCGGTTGACTGAACCTAACTGTCATACTTTTAAGTAAGTAAACAATCGTTGGATTAATTTTTAAACGCGTCATATAAAAGTTACAAAAATAACAGTTACTTTAATACATTTAAAATGTTAATTACAAAAATTGCTTAAATAGGTGTAAAAGTTAAAAACCAATAAATTCAACTACGCGTAACGTTTTTGTAAGTATATTTCGTATTAAAATGGCGTCACGAGATATTTTAAGGGTACGTTGGGTAATAAATAAAGAGTTATAAAGTAAATAAATAAGCATTAGAATCTAAATCTTGGGCAAGTGGGTCGCACGTGAAATGAAGAGGAGTTGCCGAGGACATGTTACATGCTGTTGTGGGAAGACTGCAGTAACGGAGTTTTGGGGAAATGGCTAAAAGTGGTGAGTTAAGATTACTGGAAAATATTCACTCAATTAACAAGCAAGCCATAAATACATACAACAGCTGAGCGGGGATTCCCGTATTTCTTTTTTACAAGATTAGTAATCTTAATCTCAACGTAATAAAAATAATATCTAATTAATCTTTATGTTTGACGGTGATTGTTGCCGAGATGAAATTGTGACCAGATGTAGTACAAATTTTGCTTTCTGTTATTTTACTAACACATCGAGCAGAATAATTGGACAAAAATGTAATAATATAAATAATAGCACTGGAAAAACGTGCTCAGAATATTTTGTAGATACTGTTATTTCAGAAATCTTTCAACAAATCTGTATTTAGATTTCATCGTTAAATACAAATCTTATGAATGCGAAGCCTACATGATAAAGTTGTAACTTGTAATCTAAGAACAGACAAATGTAATACACTTAGAACAGAAATTATACTACACAGGGAAAAAAATAAGGCAAGACAACATACTTACTAAATAATTTCTAAGAAGAAACTGAAATATATATTTTTTTAATTTAATTTTCCTATTAAACTTGACGCTCGAAAATGCATAAGGCGCAAAATTAAAAAAAAAAATACTAAAGTTTCGTGCAAGAAAATATAGATAGAGCAGAGGTTCAGCAAAAAAACGACTAATTCTGAAAGTGTAATTTACGTTTTGCACCGCTACATGTTAAGTAATTAGAGGCGTTAATTAAGTTATGATGGATTGCTCAGCGTAGTGTTTAGAGGTCGAGATGGGCATACTCTTATTATTTTACGTCACGTGTTTCGTAACGTTGCGAGTGTGTAGCAGACTTTTTTGAAAAAGATGTAAAAATCACTTGGACCGCCACGCTAGTGCTGCCGATCCTGAGTTCGATTTCTGGGGTCGGGCAGTGTTATGGGGCTTGTACTTGGTTTGCTCAGTAGCCTGTAGGCTGGATTGGTGCCCGCTTGACAGGCAGTATTGACATGCCGGCGAATAGAGAAATTGGTTTGAGTGAAAGAGGCACTGTGCGACATTCAAAAGTCCCACCCAGGACAAATGTTAGTGTGATGAGCACGATCGTTTGTTCTGTGTCTGGGTGTAATTTATCTGAAATTTGGATGTATTTAGAAATATATAAGTATGTTTATCAGCTGTTTAGTAAGTACCCATAACACAAGCTCTGCTTAGCTTGGGACTTGGACATCACGAACAAAATTTTTATCCGATACTCGTGTCCTAGTGGGCAAATGAAATGATGTTTATTTCTAAAAGTAGATCTTCCCAGATACTTTTACATGTAATTCTTTTTAAACTAAATGGTATTTTCAAAGTGAGTGATCCCTGAGAAGAAATGCCGAAAGAAACTCAGGGGACATGGTCTCTTTTAAAGTCCACACATAAGATTGTATGAATATATTATGCTAGTCTAACGATACAGGACAAAGTCTGGAAAAGCGTTCTGAAGAAAGAATCAGTTCAGTTTTGAGTGGACCTGTCCCGACAGCCGGCATGCATGTTTCAGTCATCGTGTAGCTCAAACCTATTTCAGGGAGCTCGATGATTCCAGCACAAGTCGATGCGTCCAGTTTAGTACGCTCCAATGCCGCTCTAAAATTGCTACATGGCGTTACTGAGACATGGGATCAAATTTTTCCTACTAACATTACTTCGCTTGTTTTCTCTATAATTTTTTTGACTGCAGCCATTAAAAGCCCTATAAATACAAAATTAACACAAACTCCTGTCTCCACTATTCATAAATAATCAATACTATTAATATTCCTGTGTGGGTCACGTGCTCGTGCTAGAGCGGGACGGCACGAGGATGGCGCGTGCCCGATGCAGCACGAAGTGCATCATGACAATATAATCGTGTCCCACCCGCGTTGTAATGTGGACGACGGGGACGTGTCACATCATTAACCTATAGAGGGTAAAGATTGGTATAAAATAAAAATATTAATAATACCAGCCTGTTACTGTCCCACTACAGGGCAAAGGCCTCTTCTCATACAGAGAAGGCGGATTGGCGATTTCAAACTTATATTAACTATATATCAGCTTCTACTATAGTCCAGGTTTCCTCACAATGTTTTCCTTCACTAATGCCAATGATGTCTAAGATAAACTTAGAAAGTACAGACGCCAGCACATCAAGTTACCCCAATGTATCAAATTTTCCCAATTGAATATGAACCTTATTCTGTATGACATAAAGTTGAAAAACGATCAAAGAAATTTGACACATTGGGGTAACTTGACGTGCTGGCGTCTGTACATTTGAATTGAAAAAGTCACATTGGTACTTGCCCAGATTTGAACCCAAACCTCCAGCATGAGAGGTAGGCGCCTTAAACTCTGGGCCATCACGACATAAAAAAAAAAAAAAAATAATTAAATAAATATTCCACAACTTTTCTTCAACTGCTTGTGTTATGGGTACTAAACAGCTGATAAACATACTTATATATTTCTAAATACATACATATTATAGATTAATTACACCCAGACACAGAACAAATAATCGTGCTCATCACACAAACATTTGTCCTGGGTGGGAATCGAACCCACGACCTCCGGCATAGCATAAGATGAATACTGCGAGAAGTCTTCTCCAAGGAGTACCACACGCTAGGTAATTCTCCACCGTGTCTTAGTAACTGTGAATTATTTTCTTTATGAAAATAGTCGATCTTAAAATAGCATAAAGGTTAATTGTCTTTTGTGTACAGCTAATGAGCTGTTATACAATACACGAAACAACTACAAGACAACACACAAAGCTATAATACCTGAAGCCAAAGGTTTGAGCCGCAGCATTATGCTGATACACGAAGTTTTGGCTAAAATCCGGGCAAGTTCTAATGTGACTTTTTTAATTCATCGTCAGACATCATTGACAATGGTAAAAAGGACAACATCGTGAGGAAACCTGGACTCAAAGTTAATATAAGAAGTTGCCAATCCACCTTGAGCAAGCGTGGTGATCAATGGTCGTGCCTTTTCTGTAAGAGAAGACCTCTTTGCCGTGCAGTGAGATAGTTATATTAAAATTTTATAATAAGCTCAATCTAACCAATATTTTTTTTAATATTTCTTTATGGGGTTATCTTATAATGTAACTTTTGTTCCTACCTCTACGACCATCCATTGCGTATGCCCGTCTGGAGAAAACTTATTGTCCTTTTTATTTTTGTGGGGGCGGGAAATCTTTATGGATGTCCTCTACCCCGGGGAGGGCGGAGGGGTCTGTCTGTCTCTTAATGACTAAAAACCACCACGGTGTTCCGTCTTACACCTGCACAGGGGGTCACGGGAACAGAATAACTTATTGCCCTAGGTCAACTAGATTATGTAACCTACCTAGTTCCCTTATACCCCAGTACCTAGGTAGGTGTCAAGTTAGAGCGAGACAGCACGCGGATGGCTCGTGCCGGGTGCATCACGCGGCTGCATCACGATTATTCACGATCTCCACTATGACAATAACGTCGTCGTGATTGCGCCTGCGACTCCGGTGGCGCCTCTATGTGTGACGAGCATGTAATAATAGGAAGTTATTATAAAGTTATTGTGTTCTAGCTCCTGCCTGCGACTTCGTCTACGTGGATTTTGGCGAAATCAAAATCAAGGCGTTCATTCAAATTAGGTTGAGGACTAGCACGTTTTGAACGTCAAGATTTACATAAGACAGTAACTCAAAGCGCCCGCTCTTCATCACAAAAAATCAAGTTTACTTCACCCACTATAAATAATGCAAGGAACATTGATGCACCTCAGCAGTGCTTTAGCCCATCATCTCATTAAAAAAAAATAACGCATTTATTTAAAGAAGTATAATAACAACCATAGTATAAAAGTACAAAATAAAATATAACTAAATAAATTTAAGTAGTCAAATAAATGAATTTAAGTAGTCTCCTGATGGGCGTAACTATGTATGTATAACTTGACTGGCCTGTTGGTCTAGTTTTTAGTGACCCTGACTGCTGTGCCGGAGGTCGTGGGTTCGATTTCCACCTAGGACAAATGTTTGTGTGATGAGCACGATCATTTGTTCTGTGTCTGGGTGCTATTTATCTATAATATGTATGTATTTAGAAATATATAAGTATCTTTATCAGCTGTTTAGTACCCATAACACAAGCTCTTAGCTTAGCTTGGGACTAGATGGCGTTGAATATTTACTTATTTATTTATTTATTATAACTGTGTACTGTGTGTATCTGTGTGTGTACATTTCCAGTAACTTTGAGAATTTACAAAAAAAATGGTATTGCACGTTAAGTTACGGACTTCAAGTTACGGTGACTATCAGACGGGGAACTGTTCGCTTCGTCACAACTCTGCGAGTGCGCATGACGTCATTCTAGATAGACACTGATGATAGCCAATACGAAACTAGCTGTTTGACAGTTGATCCTTGAACAATTTGCCCTGTGATCATAACCATGAACTGTCAACGGAGATACGCAATAGCAGACGAATTCATATTCCTCGTTCGGTATTTCCTAATTTCCAAATTTTACCCTTATGTTCTTTTTAATTGTAGCATGTTTTGCAATGAAAGAATTTTACGACTTTACTTTCTAAGGAAAACGTGTGTCTACCGAAACGCAACTTAGGTAGGATTGAATTCAGCTTCACCTTTATTTACCTTTAGTTTTTCAGGAAGATAAAAAAACAACCGACTTCTTAAAAAAACACTAACAGGTGAAAAATAATTCCAGTTTCGGAAGTCTGTGGCTTTGGTGGTTTTATTTCGTTCATTATTGGCCACCGACTTCCGAAACTGGAATTATTTTTCACCTGTTAGTGTTTTTTTAAGAAGTCGGTTGTTTTTTTTTTTAAGTTTTTATTTTGCATTTTCTTTAGTTTCTTTGTATGTAAAGAAAGTCTTTCAAAACTTGAAAGAATCATTGAAATCGGCTAACAATTGCAAAAGAAGTTCGTTCTAAACATTAATCTGTACATCTCTGCCGGGCCCCTTTTAAAATAGACAGGCGTAATGTTATGTTATGGAAATACATAAACCATGCACAGACATGTGACTGTAGCCATTGCGAGTAATTTGCTGTTATGCGTTGAAGAGTTCCGTTGCCTGTCTTCTTCATCATTTTTCTTCACCAAATTATACTTTCTAAATGAAAATGCTTGATTTGTTACTGAAGACGTTAAAATCGGTGCGTGTGTACCTATATCTTTTGAGGAGTTCCCTCAATTTCTCGAGGACCCCTTATCAGATCTGAGGTTTAATACTAATGGGACCAACCTGGTAGTATACCCTATCAAATAAAAAAAGAATTTTGGTCGAAAAATCGGTCCATAAATGGCGGAGTAATCGCGTAACAAACACACAAAAAAAAAAAAAACATAGCGTCGAATTGAGAACCTCCTCCTTTTGTTGAAGTCGGTTAAAAATAAACAAAATCCAACGCTAGAACACATTCTAGACAGACAGTGTCATTTTTTAATCAACCCAATTTTAAAGTCAAGCTGTCAATAATCCCTATTTTTCTGTTTCATTAGCCGACATCATTACTTTACCTTCCCGTTTAGCAGTTAATCAACCGCCCTCTGGATCAATGATCGATGTGATCACGTTCATCTGCGCGCACGCACGCGACTGGGAGATCTCACCTTTGCGAGGGGAGTTCATTTTTGATGTTTTGTCTACATTCGCTACGGATTAGAGGGTAATGATTCGTTAATGTTGGTGTAAATGCGTTTTCATGGTGAGTTGGCGGTTAAACTGTGAGTAACCTGATGCGTTTTACAAACAAAAATGTATCTATAATAGTAATACCAGCCTGTTACTGTCCCACTGCAGGCCTCTTCTCATACAGATCACCACGCTTGCTCAAGGCGGATTGGCGATTTCAAACTTATATTAACTATAAGTCCAGGTTTCCTCACGATGTTTTCCTTCACCGATGTCAATGATGTCTAAGATAAACTTAGAAAGTACATATGAATTGAAAAAGTCACATTGGTACTTGCCCGGATTTGAACCACAACCTCGTGCATGAGAGGTAGGCGCCTTAACCTCTTGGCCATCACGAAATTATGTAAAAAATGTATCTAAGTATACTCCATTTACAATAGCATTCGAATGAAGTTTAAAAAGGTTATTTTTAATGCACACTTTGTAACGAAAGTACAATTTATCATGTTACAATTACTATAGACGCCGAATTAATTATCATCTTTTTTTTCTGCAGCTGTCACACCACACATAATTGTAACCATTTCAACAATTTATTTTATGAAATGATGTGGATTTCATTTTTTTTGTTTTATATATATATAATGGGTCTACTCTTGACCTCAATCTTGTCCTGCGGTCAGAGATGAGCTCGACGATGGAACGAGCTTACCCAAAAAAAGCCTATTAACTCGCGACTTAAACAGATTGGGGTCATATGAACTCGGAAACACTGATGCAGGCAGGGAATTCCACTCCTTGGCTGTGCGTATAATGAAGGAACAGGCAAAGTGCTTTGTGCGAAGGTGGACGTCTACAAGGAATGGGTGATAACCTGCAGTACGTCTCGATTCCCGATGGAAGAAAGGAGATGGTGGAATGAGCTCGTGGAGCTCTAGAGCACACTCACCGAAATACAGTCTGTAAAAGTCCGACAGACATGTAACTTTGCGGCGGTGGGCCAGGGTATGAAAGCTTGGTACCCACCAGCTTTTCGTCACCAATGAGCCTCTTGGCTCTGCGCTCTACTGAGTCAAGTGTGGCTAGTATTGTATTAGTTATATTATTTCATTTCGTTTAACAGTGTACTGTCAATGATAAATACCTCATAGGAGCAGGGATGAACAATACACGACCACAGTTTTCGTTTCACTTTAATTCTTCTAAATTTTAAATGAAACAATTGAATAAATAATTATTTGCATTTATCTTTAAAATAAAATGTTCCTGCTTCTATGAGCCCCTTGTGTCTAAATGCTATTTGTAAATGGAGTACCTATAGTAATCCCAACTAACCCAAATCCTGAAGACCATAGCGAGAAAGTACGATTCTCCTTTGTAAGGTGATGTAGTTCATAGAGTTATTATGAACAACAACCTTGTTTTAAAAGAAATATTAAGTAAATACTAACCTAGGTTTTAAGTTTTTACTAACTCATATAAGGATGTTGCTAATCCGAATTATTTTATAAATCGTACTAATATTATGAATATAAATGTTTGTGAAGATGTTAAATGTTTGTTACTTAATTACGCGTAAACCATTGAGCAGATTTTGATATACTTTTTCCAGGATTAACACAGGATAGTTTTTATACTGGTAATATATTACCTTGGGATAATTTTTACGCTGGTATAAGCTAGTACATAATACATGATGAGGTAGGTAGCATTGGAACGCCTAAACGTCCTCCATATAAGAAAATTAATCCAATATCATCCATAAGGTCCCTCAATGTTATATTTCATTACCACAACTTAGAGCTGGGTATCACGATACTGCGAGCCCCATCCCTACCAATTTGCTCAACGCCCGGCCGCCAGCACAATCAGTAAATTGGTCTGCATCAACAAAAACACGCGCAGGACGACATGGCCGGTACTATCGGTTCTCGATTCTGGGGTAAGTAAGTGAGATTATAGCGTGACATGGTTTTATAACGCTTTAAAATTATATTTGTTGTTAAATGTAGATCACTTATCACTGTGTTTTCTCTTCACTTCGAATACGGTTACGAAAGTCATCGCGAGGAAATACCTGAGAGATACATTACTTGAACATGTGAACCCAAGTCAGAGACATTAAAATTCTGTCACCAAGTTAGTCACTATTCACATGACAAGAAGAAGACTGTTAATAGTTTTTTTCAAGGCAATTTAAATCAATGGCCACGGCATTTTCTTACTGGCTGATCCCTGAGAAGTAGATTCAAAAACTTACATAGAAGAAAACGCGAGGAGACCGGCGAGATATTCCTTGGAGATATTTCTTGACGGCACGGCAAAATCAGATTAGAGCTCAGGTAAAATAACTCGATATTTTCTCGCCTTTTGAGTCCAATCCCGAGGCACACCATAGTAATGGTCATATAAGTGCGCAAACTGTAACTGAACACGCGAGCGGCGTGAGATCGGTATCGCATCCCCGCGCCCAGCGGTGGGATAAACGTCCCCACACAGGAAATTAAAGAGTAAATGTAGATGAAGTGATTAATTAATTTTTATTGATTTGATTCAGTTGATGTGGCTGTTTTTTGTCAAGTCACAAGCTTACTCTATACTTCTTTGTAGCAAACAACAAACTAGTTTAGTACTATGCGTATCAAATGAGAATAGGAACGTCAATGACCTCTATCTGTCAGATGTCACTTGAAAAGTACGGTCTGCAACGAAACCTTATTCGCGTAATCAATTATTTTACTTTTTTGTTTTACGGAGTCGCAGTTATTCAAAATGAGAACGTCTTAAATGAATTTGTCTTGTGGACCGTACTTTTCAAGTGACATCTGACAGATAGAGGTCATTGACGTTCTTATTCTCATTTGCAACGCATAGTAAAGAGTCGAATTTTGTTTTTTGACGCATGTACTTTATTATTATAATTGTATTTGTATTGAATGCCTCGTTGATCTAGTGGTCGCAAGCGCTACTGCTGAGCATGAGGTCCCGGGTTCGATTCCCGGATCGGGCAAAGTGTTATTGAGTTTTTCCATCTGAAATTTCTTAGTAGCAGCCCGGAGTCTGGATTTTCGCCCGATTGATGGCAATAGGCTCGTCCCCTATTATATGGGACTTAAACATATCCAGCGAAATGTGGGTGTAGGTACCTAATACTGGTACCTACTCGTACACCTCTGCCTAACCCTTTGGTGATAACAGGCGTGATCTTATGTTTATGTTATGTTTTGTTTTATGTAAAAAATAGTGTTGTTTGTTTTATTTTTGTTATTTTATGTTATTTAGTAGAAAGACAAAGGATTACATTATGCAATATTACAAACAGAGTAACATATATAATATAAAGTATGGTAGTAATTGACGGGCCTGTTGGTCTAGTAGTTAGTGACCCTGACTGCTATGCCGGAGGTCGTGGGTTCGAGTCCCACCCAGGATAAATGTTTGTGTGTTGAGCACGATCATTTGTTCTGTGTCTGGGTGTAATTTATCTATAGTATGTATGTATTTAGAAATATATAAGTATGTTATCAGCTGTTAAGTACCCATAACACAAGCTCTCAAGCTTAACTTGGGACTATTTGGCATTGTGTGAAAAAGTTCGGCACAGCGCTGTTCACAGGTTAACATTAGTAAATAATCCCTTACTCAGTAGGAGGTGAACTGTGCATGCATGACAGTTACGCCACTATTCTAACAACAACATATAGAGACACAATAATTACAAAGGCTTTAAAAAGCGCAAAATATTTAATGTCTCATTTGTTGCTCTGTATGTAAATCGATCCACCACCCATATAAGTACCGCGTTGATATCAACCGTGGATTGGACTTGTTTGCTGTTGAATGGAACACGAGAATGGTTAGGTTAGGTTTATCGGGCAGGTGTCCGCAACTCCACGACCAAGCGCATATTTTGCGTACGGAAAAATGAACACGACAATGTTGGAATACCTACAATTGTGGTTAAGTGACATGACACTGACAAGACTCATTTGGTAATTTGCTGTAGGTAGGTAGGTACTAAATGAAAAATTACTTAAAAAATTAACATTCGTTTACCGAAATAAAAAGCAATTTTTGTAACTTGTCAGAGTTCGCTACAGGTAGAGTGAAAACAGGTTAAAACGGAAATAATGTTAGAAGATTTGTAGCAGAGCTTCCTCTTTTCCACCCTTTTACAGCAAAAGGATGGGTGGTGGCTCTACAGGTTCCATGATTTATTTATTTCTTTACCATCGCATCAGAACGCCGTACAACAATTACACTAATGGAGCAAAATTAATAAAATAATAAAATTATATCAACTGCTTCCTTGCACCATTCTATCCTGTGTCAACGAACTGGTTGCTGCTGTAGATTACACATACATCATATAAAATATGATGATTTAATTTAACAAATTACTACCCAAGAATACTATGCGTTTTAAATGAGAATAGGAATGACTATGCGCCATGTTGGGATGTCATAGCTGTCAATTTGAATAAATTGGGTAAGATCAGCAAATAAAGGTGTTTTCAAAATATAATTTTATTTACTTACGAATTATGAACGAATAATTTTCTAAATTGTACTGTTTCTCGCTCTCAAAGTATTTGTCTACATTGGAGATAATCTCTCGAGCCCTCCTATAGAAAACAGCGCCTTGTTCAGAGGAGATGAAAACAAAAACAAATATCAACAATACAGCAAACCGTATACCAAACAGAATGAATAAATAAAACGTAAACACTCCACAAGACTAATTAGTTTAAGACGTTTTTTCATTTTGAATAACTGCGACTCGGTAAAACAAAAAAAGGAAATAATTGATACGCGATTAATGTTTCGTTGCAGGCTGTACTTTTCAAGCGACATTTGACAGATAGAGGTCATTGACTTTCCTATTCTTATTTGAAACGCATAATACATATGAAAAGCAATAAAGATATTCAGTAAGTAGTAGGTACCACGTGGTCTAGACAACGATTAGTCACTTGTGACAGTTGTAGCTGCAAACTTGTAATAACATCGCAGACTCAATAAAAGACAATGGAAAGAAAACCCAAAACAATACAAAGAGTTGAAGACCTTTGTCCAATGACCGATAGCCAAATGAATCACACGTTATTAAGAACTGTAAGTACCTTCTACGTCATAACCACACCTTCCATTTTTAAAGGAGATCATGACGTCACTTATTGACATTATTTTGTGACGTCATCAATGCCGCCATTGATAGGAACGTAATGATAATTGCGTAGGTACTTGATGAGGTGTTAATCGTTTTAAATTGCAGGCGATAAAATATTAATTAGATTAGTTGTGAATGGAAATATTACGTTACGTAAGTCTTTTAATGAATTTTCTTCTGACGCGTGGGAAATATTAAATTATATTTGAATGGAAAAACCTTTAGATTAAAGAGATGTGGCGGCTTATTGGTACCTACTAATAGGTCGTGTTGTCAGATATTTTCTACGGAGATGACGAAGATCCGTATCAATTCTAATTTTATATGCGTAAGGACTAGGGACGTCTTCATATAATTTTTTTTTTTGATAAAGTGCGAATCGTAACTGATAAATGTGACTCAGCCGGACGATTGTATAAAACTCTCCCTTTGAAAACTTGGGTGAAATGAGTGATGAAGTAAGCTGTCAGTGACACCTAACTTGAGTGGTAATATTTAGGGTATACTATTGGTACACCTTAGCCTTATAACCTTTCGGGAAATAGGTACTGACGTAATGTTTTTTTTTATATTAAATTATTTATGTCTGAATGATCTTAAAGAGACCTTAGGTTTTATGTGGCAAAAACGGAGTATTCCCGTTTGAGCACCTATTTATTGAGCACCTATGCATTAACCTATGGGAAATGGGAATACCTTTGGTGCTAAATGCATAGGTGCGCAAAAAATAGGTGCTCAAACGGGAATACTCCGCAAAAACTACCAGAATTTTCTATCTACTTATACATAATATGTATGTATTTAGAAATATATTTAAATGTGTTTTTCAGTGCAAGCTCTGCTTAGTTTGGAACTAGATGGCGTTGTGTGAAAGTTGTGGAATATTTATTTATTTGGTGAATGATGTTTGCTTTATCAGACATAGCAGACGTCACGTGGTTCTACTCGCGTAGTTCCTGTTCCCGTTGGATTACAGGGATAAAAGGTAGCCTATGTCATCCGGGAATAGTGTAGCTTTCCACCAGTGTAAAAAAAAAAATTGGATCATTAGTTCCGAAAATTACCCCCTTACATACAAACTTACAAACAAACAAATTTTACCTCTTTATAATATTAGTATAGATTGAGGATTGTATCTATTATGTATCATAACGTAATGTAAGCTTGTAGCTTACTTACTTTTGCTAAGAGCACGATAAGAAGTTGTTCTCAGTTGTCATTTGTAGATTTTTGATAGTCATTGCTAGTAGTCAGTATAACCAGGGGATACACCTTGTTCACAGGTAGATAGAGTCGACATTCCTAAAACTTTACGAAATAAATGAAAAACCATTGGTAAACAGAATTCATATGTAACATTTACTTACAACAGTTTCTAGTCCTCTAAACAAAAACGAAGTCCGCTATTCCCCTGTCCACCCAACTTCCCAACAACCACGCAAACATATTGACTTAACACAAACATACACCTAGTAACAACGAGCAGCGGTATAACGATGTTTGCCCACTCTCCCCCGAGATATGACGTGACGTTTTACGGGAATTAAAAACGCTACCCCGACCTCCCCTTTAATATCTTGTATTTTGTTGATTATCTCTTTGAGAGGGCGTACGGTAATTCTATTATTAATAAAATGTTAAATTATAATGAAAGTAGTATTGCGTGATGAAAATAGTATGTTATTTTCTTTTTTTGTATGTTACATTGCTGCACTACACACAACAGAGTTAATAAAATACTATTTTTTAAATGGCAAATCATTGCAAGTTACTGTATGTAGGTACTCAATATCTATCTAATAAATGCCAAATAAATAAACTATTACTAACCACGAATAAAATAGATAATTATCACAGTAAAAGTATAGTTACATAATTAAATAATGAATGTAAGAATAAAATTCACTTCCTGACCACCTGGTAATCAGTGGAACAATGGTACTGAGTTTCCGAACAGAATAAAAAATGATCTGTCAAACAGGGTGCTTTCCCGCCAATTTGGCGTCGGTTCGCGCCCTCGCCACTTAGGGTTGCCATTTGGTGAAATAATTATTGTTGTATTTTTTAGGGAAACAGTAATATATGATTTGATTGTTCGATGATAGATATTGGCAGATGTTGTTTGTGGTTTTATTTATTTTGTTTTTACATTGATTTTGTTATTGGTCAGAAACATTACGTAGGTACCCTTATTGAGTTTTTTAAAACGATCAAGTACCTACAATGTTTAACAAATAAGTCTTTCTGAACTTATAAACCGGTATTGAATAATAGTACCTACCTAATGATTGTACAAATTACTGTCGTTCATTCATAATTTAATCACAATAATAATTAATTAATATACTTTTATCATCACACCATCAACAAGTCAATAATAATATTATTATCATTACGCCCTACTGCGATAAATCTAATCTCATAATGCTCTGGTTACCCTACGAATTTGGTACGCCCTCGCAACGAGATTAATAGGGCCGTGTATAGACTGCCGTCACCATGGCAGCCAGCGGGGTGATTGTCAATCTGTCTGTCCGCCCCTAAGGCCGCCTAAATGCTACATCTCAGGGGGAACGTTAACTTATCTGGCAACACTGACATTTCGAGATGGTGAAAGGTTAATTGACTTTTTATTATTGCAATTTTACTTATTGCTTTTAAATATTTTGATCTTATCCAGATTTAAAGTCAAGATTATTTTATTCCTATTTTTTTATGTTACTTCAGATTACTTTTACTATGGAGGTCGTAAACTTCTCAAAATAAAAGAGTATTTTAGTCCTGCGAAGAAGCGGAATAGGTACTTATCAAAGAGAAAGGAATCTATTACTATACTCTATGGAGAAAGGTAAAAAAATATTGATAGGGTTACCTGTCAATTTTTTTTTGTTTATCAATGTTTAGACCATGTAAAAATCCGCTAAAAATAAATGTTTAAAACACCAGCCTACTTACTAAATTACCTAAGCAAAATGTCTTCAAAAGCTTTGAGCAATTTCATCTAATCAAAATTCTTCTCAAAATTCTCCATCACAGAATAAACAGAATATTCCCATACTGTTAACAGATTTATCAGTGTTCGACAATACTTACGCGTACATGAAAGAACGGTTCAATCAGGAGATGCATCGAATAGACCAGCAAATGTATCAATTCAGGTACTTATTTTATATAATTTATTTTTATTTTTATTTTTAATAACAAAACTAAAAACTAAACTCTTGAACTCTTCTTTTTCTTCTATTTACGTGTGGTTTGTGACTAGCCTAGTGTTGCCATGCTTTGCCGCCCATAGGCCTTTAACTTGCCGTTTAGAAATATCTCTCAGATCTATTACGATGTTTCTGTTTAAAGCTTAGAAGCGAGTGATAATTATGAGACAATATTCGCATTTCACCGACCACATCACTAGGCTATAATATTACTTACTGCTTTTTTTATAAAGGAAGTGCATACAGCTTACTTAAACATCCTCAAGTTGTCGACCGATGTTCTGAATTACATAATTGGTCAGTGATGTCCTTCTAGGGCATCAGCAGCGTTTCCACTTATTCATCCTCTCAACGTCACCAACCATCTAACCATATTCCTTTATTTATACGATAAAATAAATAAATATTCCACAACTTTTCACACAACGCTGTCAAGTCCCAAGCTAAGCTAAGAGCTTGTGTTATGGGTACTAAACGGCTGATAAACATACTTATATATTTTTAAATACACACTACATACTTAATAGCTAAGATCTATCAAAAAAACTAAAGTTTCAGATCTCCTTTCCAACTGTATCATTTAATATTGACTAAGGCGACTAAGAAAAGAAAACGGAAAGACAACACAAGAGATTGGAAGATGAGTTGAGGCTTATACAGTGGGCCCTTACTGGAGAATGGTTGCAAGAAATAGAGCACAATGGAAAATGTTAGAGGAGGCCTTTGACAAAAGGCACACTTTGGAATTAGAGATATACTTTAAAAGAGGAAAACAAACACTTAAAAACAGACGGTAGTTCAGGATAGAGGGCCTATTGATTGAAGGCTAAAACTATTATTTTCTATCCCCCTCTAGCTCGGATCTCACGCAATGCTACGGCGAGAGCAATCGCGTGCAGTCAGGCCACGTGGCTCCGATGCCTCGGAAGGTGCTGGATTCCATGTGGGAATTATTTCGAAAGTCCCCTCTGGTGATAGGGGAAGGGGAGGACAAGAGCTTGAAGCTGCAGTTTGACGTCAGCCAGTTCGAGCCTACTGAGGTAATACAATCGTCTTACGCTGGATATTAATAATCTATCTCGGTTGCTATCTTGATCCCGATCTTTGTTTGTAACCAATCAACGACCGAATTCGCCTTTGTACAGGTTTTTTGTACTTGTGCATAAAGCTTTATTCTGTAAATAGATTCATACAAACACTTATACATAATTTTTGAACTACAATGTGAGGTCAGTGTTTCACTATATGACTACTCTCAGAAGAAACACCGAAAGAAACTCAGAGGTCATAGTCTCTTTTAAAGTCCAGACATTATCTTGGTCAGATCATGTGCACATGATATTATGTGATTACAGGCATGATATTATGTGATGTAACAATATTGAAATTCATACTTTAGTAGGCCAGCTCCAAGTTAAAACATCACCACGGATGATACTACCAGAACAGAATAAATCCCTGATCAAGTAACTTTACCAACATGATCTATCTTCTTGCAGGTAAAAGTAAAACTTATAAATGACATGCTAATCGTCACAGCGAACCATGAAGAGAAAACAAAAGACACCTCCGCCTACCGAGAGTACTCCAGGCAGTTCAAGCTGCCGCCAGGAACAGATCCTGAGCAGGTGGTGTCCACACTATACCGGGATGGAGTTCTAATGGTGCAGGTACCGCTAGCACAGTCCACCACCAACAGTATTACAGAACCAGATGATTAACAATACAAATTACGCTAAAAATGGTTGCCTTTTTCTTTGTGTTTTGGAAGATGGGCGACAGTGATAGGGATATTTCTTAGCCATTGTTAGTGCTTAGTACTTTTATCTCTCTGCTATAATATCAGCTGCATGACGGTTACTGCCGTCGGAAACTCTTCTCTCCAGTAAGTAGATTACAGTTTATATTCGAATGTGTATTGGATTTGGTGATTGCTGGCTTTTGAAATTTGAGTCAATACCCACGTTTGGTTGGTTTGGTGGCGGTTTATTAAGGCCTAAAATAATATCAAAAAATAATTTATAGATTACACACTACATGACGTAGTGATATATCGTTGTGCATTGTCTGACTAACAAATCTTGTTAAGAATTGACACTAAGTAACACTTTATTGAAAGACAAGCAACTGCCGATTTCATTGCCAATATTTTATGTTACATAAGCGAGTAATAAGCTGCTTAGTCTCTCTAAGTCCAAACATGGTCATGATACGCCTATCTACGTAATGTTTTTCTAAATCAGCCACGACTGTCCAAAGAAAACCCTTAGGTAACAAACTAAACATCTATTATAATCGTCTACAAAATCGATAGAACAAACAAGACGTCCTTAACTAGCGCGCAACTCTGCACCGCAGATCATCGAAAATTAAGGTTTTGTAGTCAAGTTGTTCCAGTCCTTCGATGTACGCGGTATATAGGTATACGACGGGGCAAAACGCTTTGTCCGGATCGTTGATACCTTATACCTTAGATAACTTTGTAAAGAACTTCACCAAAATTGTCTTGTATTGGCCTTTTAGGTCATCCCCTCACGTTAAGGCTTTCTGTGACTAACTGAAGTTTGATTCATGCAGTCTGAAAGACTTTTCCTATTGAAAACCAACGATGGATTTAATAGAAATAATAACAGGAACAAAGAATACTGATATGTTATCTGAGATCGATGACGGAAGACGTATTTCTCGGGATAAAAAAGCGCTCATAATCTAATCGCGATCTCACATCGATAAAAGAAGACGATTTCCCGTGATTAAAAACGTTTAATATCTAATCGCAATCTCAACTTGACAATCAAAAAATCTCGTATACTTTGAAAAATCAAAGCAATTAGTTATATTTTTCGATAGAATGAAATGCAGATGACAATGCAAACTATCTTACAATACGTTTGCCGTCCTTTGCTGTCCTTCTACATTCTACAGTTCTACGATCTCTGTCCCTATCACATAGGTCTCGGCTCACTAATGTACTCGAGTGCTATATGACAAGTATATGACATCGTGACGTGGCCCCGCCAGATAAACGTCGACCTGAAACACGCACACTAGCAAATTGTGATGAATAAGAATTGGGACACACCGAGAAATGTGTTTTTCTCTTAGTAAATTATAAATCTATTCTATACTTATAATAAATCTGTAGAATCTATACTTATAATAAATCTGTAGAAGTAAAATTTCTGTACATTGAAAATATCAAAAAAATAAAAGGCGGAGGGTGTTACTAGACCGACACCGAACCCAAAAATATGATTAAAAAAATTTTTGTCTGTCTGTCTGTCTGTATGTTCAGGTATCACGCAAAAACTACCGGTTCGATTACGATGAAACTTGGTATACTTATTCTTTAATATCCTGGGCACAACACTGGGTACTTTTTATTCCGGAAAAGTATATACAATAAAAAACAAACTTAATTTTGCGGTTCGATTCCTAACCCCAACTACTGCACCAACCGCAAATAATAAGTTTGTCGTAGGTTACGTCACCCGCAGTGGAGTTCACCAAGGGGCGCTGCACACGGCTAAGATACTATAATATTTTGTCTTAAGATACAATATAGTTCGCCATAACATTCAATGGACTATCACACACTACTAACATAATAAATAATACTTATAATAAAACTGTACAGAAGTCAATTCTGTACATTGAATATTGTATATTCAAAATTAATATTGGAGGATGATTGGTGATCGAAACTGATGCCTTAAATGCAATCAGTAAATGTTAACGATTTTTGGAAATTCAACCCTTAAAGGGAAAACATAGGGGACGGAAGTTCGAAATCCACGCGGGCGAAGCCGCGGGCAAAAGCTAGTGTGCAATAAATATAATGCAATGTATGTGTGTGTCTGTTGTGTGTGTGTTGTAATGTGTGTGGTTATTTGTTTATGTGTATGTGTTATGTGTAATGTGGGTGTATTACAGTTATACATCTGCCTAACCCTTCGGGGCTTACAGGAGTGATATTATGTTAAGTTTTAAATTACTAGCACTTTGCATTTCGTACCTTATCATCATCACTACTTTAACATATCTTAGTTTTGAAAGTACATATACATATAGCCCATGAAGAGTAGGCTCTTAGATAATGATGTTCTCTATTGGTAAAAGAATTTTCAAAATCGGTTCAAGGTTAGATACAGTGGTTACCCCCTCCCCCCCTATAACCTCACAAACTCACAAACTTTACCCCTTTATAGTATTAGTATAGATTATCTCTAAAAAACCATAAAAGGTCTGACTATATATTTCAGATCGGCAATATTATGGTGTAAGGATTCAGTGGCATCTAAGGAATGATCGGACCCTTTCCATAAAGCAGGGATTTGCAGACAGATCCAATACTTTGGTTTACCTTTCACGATTTCAACTATTCACTCTTAAATATATTTAATTTAATTTATTTATTTATGTCAATCAACTTCGGATCATAGTTACATTTTTACAAAAATTAATAAAACATTTCACATTCACAACTAAACAAACAACACAAAAATTGTACATTACATTTAAATCCAAATTACAACTAAAATTAAAACCATAATCAAAAACAATACATAATATATGAGATAGAATTTAAATTAAAATAAAAAACAATATAAAATTAAAAATTTAAATGATAAAAATAAGTCAATTTAAAACACTATCTTAGCATTACCACTAGTCAGTACGTGAACCATACAGCAGTGGTTCACGTACTGACAGTCGAAACGTTCAGCAAAAGCTTTCAGGATTCTATTGCGGCTGTCCCGCACCCTACGCATCAGGGATGTGCACCGCTTGCGCATGATTGTGTAGAAGCAATCCACGCGCGCCTCGGTAAACATCCCCGACGCGCTACAGAAGCGAGGCAGCCCCAATAGCACCCTGAACGCATTATTGTATTGGACACGTAGAGCGCTGTACTGTTTTTGCTTGTAATCTAGCCACAGACTGCTAGTATAAAAGGACGCACAAAATGCCCTAAATAGGGCTATTTTTACGTCCCGAGAACACCGAGCAAATCTGCGGGCTATCATATTTGCACGAACAGACAGCGCCCTACGTTCCCTTTCAATATCTGCATCGTCTTCCAGGTCAGAGGTTAATAAATGTCCAAGATATTTAAAAGTATTAACTCTGTTAAGTGGGCATCCGTTGAGTTTAATGACCGGTAAGGAATCTAGACACGTCCTCTTGGCCCGAAAGACCATGCACTCGCTCTTGTTCGTATTATACAACAAACCATGTTCTTTAGCATACTTTTCACAGATGCCAATAAGCCTTGACACACCACAGACAGAGGCGCTCAACAGCACCATGTCGTCGGCATAACTGATATTGTTTAGGCACACATCACCAATATGGCAACCGACATGCGTGCTGCTGAGCCTCTCTATCAGCGCATTAACATACAAGTTGAAGAGCTTCGGTGAGGTTAGCCCCCCTTGCCTCACACCGCACTCCAACCTGTATGGGGTCGAGTAAGTCCCCGACCACCGAACAACATTGACCTGATTTTTGTACCAGTACTGAAAGACACGGATCAGTTCGTCTGGTACTGACGCTTGCTGCAGCTTTTGCAACAGGAGATCGTAGCAAACCAAGTCAAATGCCTTCGATAAGTCGAGGAAGCAGGCAAAGACAGGTGTACTTCTATCAGTGTAGTACTTGACAGTCTGCTTTAAACACAATATAGCTGTTTCTGTAGAGTGACCGGCTTTGAAACCAAACTGGTTATCATGTAGGCTCAAATATTTATCCAGCTGAGTGTTAAGCAGACTGTCAAGCACTTTTGAAATAACAGTGGCCAATGAAATGGGCCTATAGTTATTCTTATCGCTGACATCACCAGTTTTATTCTTAATAATTGGCACCACCACAGTTTTCATCATCTGAACAGGCAGATACGAATGTCCTATACACAAAGAGTAGAACATCGCTAAGACTCTGGGCAGATGATAACCAGCATGCTTGAGGTGTTCAATACTTAAATCATCGTGGCCTGGAGACTTGCCCCTCGACATAGACAAAATTACTTGTCTTACCTCCTTTGCCGCACACCGGACACTGAATTCCTGACCACTATTACCAGCACTGCTCGTAAACTGTGACGGTCCCAGCGGTGACGAAACAGCGAAGTGCTGCCTAAATAGCTCGGCAATCCCTGTGTCATCAGCAGCGCCACTGACGCTCACCGGCAGGCCCGGCCTACTATTGAGTTTATCGGTGAATTTCCAAAAACTGCGGAAGTCGCTCCTAGAATGATGCGACGCCAACATGTCCATTTTAATTTGGTCACTATTGTCCTGGCACCATCGTAAGCGCGACTTAAAAATTTTACGACTTGTTTGCATTTCAATCCAAACACGCCCCTCGCGCGGTCTACCATAAGACACCCACTGCTCAAACTTTAGCCTGGCCTGTCTGTGAGCATCACTCACGTGCTTATTCCACCCCATTACGGGTTTCCTATTTCTCACACATTTTATTTCGCAACTTTCAGAAGCTGCTTGGCATAAAATATTAACAATGTCATTATACATTTTATCAATAATCATTCTGTGGTCCAAATTATTACAAACATAGTCACAACACATATGTAGTACCTACTTAAATAAACTGACACCTTTTTCTAACAGCACTAGGCAGAAACTACAGAACGCGGACAGCTACGATTCTTGCTTCGTTTACGTTCAAACACGCACGCCGCGCCGGGTCGAGAGTACTTCTTGGGCGTTCCCTCCCTACGTTTCCACATACATCTGCCTTATAAACACATTTCGCCTCATAAATAGTTGATGTCTTCTTTATACGTTTAGCTCATTGTGACCCAAACCTAACCAGGTCACCTGTACAGTCACACGCCTCTATGTGTGCGCTCGTGCGGATTGGTGGCGTGTTGATGCGGCGCGTTGCCATGGCAACCCTCGCTTCCCAGAAGAGACGGTGTGCTATATAATGGAAGGGTAGGTTGTAGATTGTTGCGGATTTCTACGTGGCATTAGAACTGTATTTCTGACTATTATGTGGTTGCTTTTATTATTCATCTTGCTCACACCACCATTGCTTTAAAGCATCTTCGAGGGATTAAGAATACATTACCTAAGAACATGCCACGCCTTTTATCGATAGGGTTAAGACAATGCCTTTCCTTATAGAGTCATTGCAGATACTGCAGAAAGCATCGTGCTACTAAAACTTTTGCATCTCTCCTTCCTATTTCGCAAATTAATTTGACGTTTTGACACTTTTCTGTTGTGTGGGGGTTAAGTAGGATTTATATATAGGATGATCGTCTCTCAAGAAGGATGAGAATCAGATCAAGCTAATGTCTTGTTAACCTTCTAAGACAATATGTGCTAGGTATAGTTTATGACTAACACGAGAGCAAAAGAGGGATGTAACTATTGCGTAGAAGTCTACCAATCTCTTTGTCTACCGAAGCGTTGCAAACGTAGATAGGGGTTTGTGCTGTTAATTAATTAATTCAAGCATTACATACGCACATTCATACATACGTAATCAGTCAATAATGTTCCCACTGTTGGGACACAGGCCTTCTCCGTGAGGAGTATGCCGTAATAAACCACGCGGGCACAGAGCTTGGTAATGTCATACGTCTTCGGATTTTTGGTTCCTACATGGCGATTTCCCCACGTCGATTTTCTTCACTGTTTTGAGAATAGTGGTGATGAAACAATATACACAAAACAATGCGAATGTAAACACGGTTCATATTTAGTTACCTAGCTCTAGTTGATTACGAATATTTATTGTTCGTACAAGAATAGAATAGAATAGAATACTCTTTATTGTGCACCATAAAAACTTACAAATTATAACTTTAAGGGTACCTACATAGGGTGTTACAATGGGCGGCCTTATCGATAAAAGCGATCTCTTACAGACAACCTTTGGATTTTTTGTTATAATTGAATGTAAGTAGGTAGGTATGTAATGGTATTTATTATTGTAAGCCGATATTTTTTCTAAATACATGACTACTATATTATGTGGTCGGTGTATAGAGACTATCTCCTCATAAAATAAAATACTTTTTTTCATTAAAAAAAGCATGAACTGAAAATTCAACATAGGTATACTCAATTTGCAGTCTTTTAAAAACCAACGCCACTTCTCACCCGATCATGCACAAAATCGATACAAAAACAAAATTATCACCTGTATCATTACGCTCGTTACACCAGGGGGGCGCCACACACATGTCTGATTTACTTATTGTTGTGTTGATAACTCCCCTCGGTCCATGGCGAATTGGACGTGGAGTCGAACGCACCCCATGAGATGGTAATTAGTTTGGTTCAACTTTTTGTTTGATTTATTGTGAAGTTTTATTTTGACTTTCTAGCTGTAAGTACGTAAGTATTGACACAGAAAGTAATACACGAGTTCAGCATTTGATTATTAACATATTATTATGTCAGACTTTTTTATACCTTTTACCCTTTTACCCCATACATTTTACTTTAACCTGATCATAATCATAATTTCTATACTCCATTTAAAAAAAAGAGGCTCGTAAAAGCAGGAATACAGTACATTTATTTTAAAGATTAGTGAAAACTGTTTTTATTTCAAAGTTAGAAGAAAAAAAGTGAAACGTTGAACGTGTCCATGTATTGTTCCTCCCTGCTTCTTTAAGTTTTTTATTTTATTGACACTACAATTTTGAAATAAAATTAAATAATCAAGGAATCACTATTTATTGTGTACACTAAGCACCATAAAATTAAGAAAATATAACTGACTCTGACATCATACTTATTCTAACTTCATTAACTAACATCGTAAATGACTAAACTTTCGTTCTAATAATTTGTAGTTTAATAACTGTTTTAATTTTGTCATCCGAAACTTTTTAACAATTGTAATTTTAATCATTGGTACTAAATTTATCAATTTTAATTTTAATTATTTGCAATTTATTAACCACTTTAGTTTTATTCAAATGTATTTTATTAAAATCTTAATTTTAAAATGTTTTAACCAACAAATAGAATTTAATTACTTTAATTACTTTATTATTGCAAACACTATGCACCATGTATTTGGGAAGAATATACTGACTCCTGAAATACAGGTATTATATCATATCAGCTCTGGAGTCAGGGCTTCATAAATATTGTAACGACTGATGTGCAAAATAAAGAATTTATTATTATTATAATTATTAATAATTTATCTAAATGAAATCCACATTAGTTCTTAAAATAAATTGTTGCAATGGTTACAACTAAGTGTGACAGCTGCTGTGTAAATAGATTATAATAAATTCAGCGTCTATCGTAATTGTAACATGCTTAATAGAATTGTACTTTTGTTACAAAGTGTGCATTAAAAATAACCTTTTTTAACTTCAGTCTAATGCTATATAGTCATAGAAATCTTGGAGTACTTATCTCTAATAGTACACCCAGATTTCGCTACTTATATTTAAGTTCCATATAATAGGATGCGAGCCTATTGCCGTTAATCGGTCACAAACTCTGACTCCGGGCTACAAACTCAATAACGCTTTGCCCGACCCGGGAATCGAACCCGAGACCTTGTGCTCAACAGCAGCACTTGCGACCACTAGACCAACGAGGCACTATAGCTAGATACCTAAAGTGATTTTTATTAAGTACTTACTTGTTTTTTTTTTGAGTATGCTTAGATGGTTTGGTCACGTTGAAAGGATGGATGAAAGGCGACTAACGTAAGGTATTTACAAGGCAGATGTAAGTGGGAACGCCGGGAGGGGACGCCCTAGAAGGACATATGTACATAGTTCACCTTATTGGTGAGGTTCTTCAGAATGGTCAGGTGCGTAGTACTCGCAACCGGCGTGTGTGTATGACAACATGTATGAATGTAAAGGAAGCAAAAGAAGTATGTAAGAATCGTAGCATATGGCGCTCTGTAGTTTCTGCCTACCCCCATGGGAAAAAGGCGTGAGTTTATGTATGTACGTACGTATGTATGTTTTTTACCTTTTACTTATTTAAAAATAGAGTACGTCCATACACTATACACGGATTGACTGACCCTTTATGATTCTGGACCATTTCTCCCAGCCCAACCCAACCCAGCGTTGTGGTGTCCGAATGTTTGTCCGTTATGTGGCGAAGAGCGAACTTTTTGAGGGACAGTGTTATATAACTTTGAAGTTCAAAAGGTGCTGATCATGAGCCTAATTTTAATAAAATACTTTAAATTGTATTCCCTGTTTAGCAGTACCTACTCTTCCAAATCACAACTCAACCTTTTAGCATGAACACACCAACTTTGATTCCCAAAGTTTCCTCTCAGCTCCCACCCCACGACGAAACTCTTCGCACACGCCGCATACATTATCACCATGGTAACCCGCTGATTGTACCGACCTTCCCCTAAGGGAAGGGTTCTCACCGGAAATGAGGTTTTTATCCCCTATCCCCGGTATCGGAAGTGCTGCGGCGAGTTTACGCGGTTGGTGACTCTCTTGGCCCTAATGTGGCTTAAAATTATGCGTGAATGTGGTAATGCAAAAAAGGTGTTTTTTTCAAGTTACTTATACTTCTCGTGGCGTGTTAGGGCAAAATATTTTTTTTTGTCATGTGTAGGTAACTATTATTTGTCTATGGATAAAAAACATAAACTAAGGTTTATCAAACATGCATCCTATATTCCTATCCACATGTTAACTAAAGAAAAAAAGCATTAAGAACACGTGACAAATAGAAAAAAATAACAAAACAAGAACAAATGGTACAAAAATGCTGTGATTCCTTAGCCTTTAATTATCTTAAATGATTGCCTAGATTGAATTCAAAACACCAAGATAAAAAAAAATGCCACTAAAACCAACAGAGTCACGGACTAACTTCAGAAGGATAATTTAGGGTCTAATTTTCACCAGTTGTGTACAGAACCCAAACAATGTAACTTCACACAAAGCCAACGTAAAACATTCTCAGGTTGAACCTGAAAATACCGTAAAGTTTTTCAAATAAACGGGAATATTATGACAACTCTTATTATACATTTGCTCTGCGCTGTTATGGGTACGACTCGTGCTGAACTCAAAACAAATCGATCGAAGATCCTCACTGTGATAATATTTACAGTTTCATCATGTGTTTATATAAAGAGCCGATACATACATTGTTTATTATGTATATATTATGTATGTAGGTATATTAAAGCCATGCACCTACAATGGTAGGTTCACCAGTAAAAATATTGTGGTATCGTGTTAAATAGATTCAACATCTACCTTGTCTAGCTTTTCCCAACTATGTTGGGGTCGGCTTCCATATTAGCCAGGATACAGCTGAATACCAGTGTTGTACATAGAGCGGCTACCCGTCTGACCAACATGATACCCCTTGGTTAGACTGGTTGCCAGACTTTCGGGCTTCTGACTACGCGTAACGACTGTCAAACATTGATATTTAAAAAGGTGTAGTTTTTTTTTACATATATAATGGGTCTACTCTTGACCTCAATCTTGTCCTGCGGTCAGATATGAGGTCGACGATGGAACGAGCTTACCCAAAAAAAGCCTATTAACTCGCGACTTAAACAGATTGGGGTCATATGAACTCGGAAACACTGATGCTGGCAGGGAATTCCACTCCTTGGCTGTGCGTATAATGAAGGAACAGGCAAAGCGCTTCGTGCGAATGTGTGGAACATATACAAGGAATGGATGATAACCTGCAGTACGTCTGGATTCCCGATGGAAGAAAGGAGATGGTGGAATGAGTTCGTGGAGCTCTAGAGCACACTCACCGAAATACAGTCTGTAAAAGACCAACAGACATGCAACTTTGCGTCGGTGGGCCAGGGTATAAAGCTTGGTAGATAGGTTACTTAAACAATTCGATCTTCAAAAACGGTACACTAACGCACGCACGCGTCCGTTGGGGCGCGACGCCACACTGAGGTGAAGTGTGGCTAGTTAGCCATATTTTAACGAGTCATTTGCTGAGCGCGTATAACCTATCTACACCTTTTTACTTATAATATCATTGCTGTCAAAGATCAACAAATGACAGCCAAAACCGACGGCTTAACGTGCTTCCCGAGGCACGGAGGAGCCTTGATAAGTGATGAATGTTCTCCCACCCACGGACTAACTTAGTCAAGCGTGGCTAAACCTTCGATAGACCTGTGAGGCTGTTGGCAGGTAGGCTTGAAATCATAAGAAAATAAAAAGATAATATCCAATTTACCTTTTTTTTCGCGAGGTTAATGACTCTGACTTGAGAAACCATCGAACCTGAACTACACTCTAAAAAATTGAAGCCAACTAAGAGAGGTTTTCTCTTAGTTGACGTTAAATTGAATAAAACAACTATGATATTATGCAACTCAACCATAGCTGATTAATTACAACAGCAACTTCATTTGTGATTGAACGAACAATATAGGTATGTTTATTAATTTTAACATGTATTATTGTTGATTGTATCACTCTAAACTTTTTTTGTATGACTTATTCATTTTTATTTAGTCAACATAGACAAATACGTCTGTTGAATCAATTCAGAATAAAATAGTAAAAGAAATCAAATCAAATGATAGTTTCGATAAACTTTATTTATAAAATTAACGAACATGTCGTAGTTGATTTAACTAAGATCTGATAATTACATCAACTAAAATGTAATGTTACATTCTATTATAACTAAAACGTTGAATCGACTTTCATATTTGTTGAATTTATCATTCGTTTGATCTATTTATTCAAGACTTCAAGAGATCCACCCTTCCCTATTCCTTCCTACCGGCTACCCCGCCCCGCACACACGCGCGCGCGCGGCTGAGCTGAGAGCTCCGCACGCGCCGCTTAGTTCTGCTGTGCTCCCAGTGCTCCTATTCTAAGAATCTTTGTAGTATCAAGTAATTTCAGTGTTTATCAGTGTCGTTAAAGAGTATTTGGCATAACTGTCGATTAGATTAACTAATTAGCTACAAGTGCAGTGACTAATAAATTAAAAGTGTAACATAGATACTATTATTAAGGATTGAAATGGAAAACGTTAGCGAACTCCTCAAGACATGGGAGTTAGAGGCTCTAATACCAGTATCACCCGTAAGTATCTCACTCGCTAGTTCATTTTTATGGTGCTGATTGAAAATGTGTTAAACTCGGAGGCCCCCGGGTGATATTCATGTTGTGTAAGGAAATAGGTAGGTACCCTATCACATACTGTTTCGAGTTTGCTCCATATAATAACGAGAGATAATTACGAGACAAGTGGATGTGGGAACTCTTTCTCTCCCATTTTCACGTTCTCGCCTTGTTCTAATAACCTGTAGGTACGAGTATGTAAGGAGTTACTATGTAATCCTGTGGAATTAAATATAGTCCATACATAAAAAACTATATTTGCATCAGTCACTGAATACCTACATGATATGCTTTGTCTAATTTCAAGATAATTAGCCGTAATATTGTTTATAAGCATTCCCAATTATAATTCATTGAAATTGATACAGTATTGTTTTGGCATGATATAACTGGCAGAAAATTAAAAATAAAAGTGTCTTTTTCTGTTAATGTTCATTGTATTAATAAATATGTATTTTTATTTTCCAGATGCATATAAAATTTGATGCTGCACATGGTTTTAACAAAGACAATTTGTTTATTAATTTTCCATTATTGAAAATCGAGCTACAGGAACTGTTTATAAGAAAAAAACAACAGAACCATTTTTCCATGAACTGGTCACTCTTACCAATTGTAAGTATGAAAGAAATATCTATATACATTTAAACTCCATCCGATTAGGTACCTAGTTAACAAAAGATAAACAATTTTGACATGTATTTTTAGTTAATAACACAGTTTAAAAATAAAATGCAACTCAAATTATTATATTATTATATATTTATTTATTTTAATTTAGATACAACAAAAACGATTACATGATAAATTAAAAAAATGTTTAAACAGTAGTTGTATTTAATTAATAAGCGTTTATGTAAAAAGACTTGTCAAGATTGTTTACCTTCAGTTAACTACCTACTCGGATGGAGTATAGGTGGTTTACCGATGGGAAACTGCTCATATAATATAACAATACAAAAGTTTTATTTTATTTGTTATTGTGATAATATTTGTTGCTTACTTCTTCTATTTTTTTACAGCATCGAAAGAAGATTCATCGTTTTTATTAAACACTGCGGCAGTTAAACAAAAGAAGAAACGCAGTTCGGATGCAGGTCAAAGCTGGAAACCAAGTAAAGTTGAAGCCCGGGAAGGCTTTATAAAGCACGTGAAATCGAGTGCAGAAATCCGTCAAGCAATCAAGCCCTTAATGCAGAGTAAGGAATCGACACATACCCTGTGTGGTACTTCATTCACAACTAAAAGATATTTTTTTTAAAGGTAAACTAGATGACATTTTTCGCACAGGTCCTGTTATAGATTCGTTTTCAAAAAATCTAGGTGAGAAACAATTATTTTGCTCCACTTTGAAAATATGTCAAAATAAGTCACTAGTCAAAGTTCCTTGGGCTACTGTTACTTACACCCGCTATGTACTTTAAGCACCTAATGGAAAAAATATGTAACCGCTCTGCGCTGTACTATTTAAGCATTCCATGAATATATTTTATTGTTTGTAATTATATTTTTGTTTCATTTTGACCAAATTTTTGTTGGTACCTAACATGTCAGCCACTTAGAAGAATGTTGTTAGACAAAATAGTTACCTATCAAGACAGTTTAAATATCCAAATAGAGTAGTTAAACATTCGTATTTTGGGAATAGAGAAAAAACGATCATGTTTTGATATCATACTTTTATTAATATATTGCTCTCAATTCAGACAGTATTCTGGGTATGATCTTGAGGTGCTAGGTTCATTAATTGGATCAGCACTTCAAATGCGTAGGTAAATGAGAGCACTCAGTATTTAGTGATATTTATAAATACAACCCTTAACCCCGATTTCTGAAATGCCGGTAAAATTTTGAGAAATGTTAAATCTCATGTCAAGTCATATGATTGGTTGTCATTTTGATCATCGTTAAAATTAACGAATCACAAGAGGTGATACTCATAGGTATATTCAAATTTGACCTGGATTTCAGAAACCGGAGGTAAGGGTTGTATTTATAAAAAAAAACACTTAATACTGGCTCCTAAATACCCATTTGAAGTGCTGACCCACTTAATAGATTGGCGCTAGTTAATGAGACAAAGTGTCTCAGTACATTCGATTAAGAGTAACTTTGCTGGCTTAATAATGTTTCATATTAGTAACTAACAAGATTAGTAGCTTATTCAAATAAACAAATTGATTGATATGAATATTAAGAGATTTAACTTGAACAAGATCATAGTTGAATTGATTATGGTAAAATAGTTTAATAGTAATTCAAATAATTAAAATAACCAAGGTCTTAGCTGAGTCTACGAAGATGACTTAGTTAAACTTACCAAGTTCTTAGTCGAATCTACGAAGATGCATTTGTTGTAATGACCAAGTCCTTAGTCAAATTTAGTAATCATAAGTAGTTATAGTAGTCATTTTCAGATTTATATTGACCAAGATTATAGATGAATCTATTATGTTGAATTCGTCATAATGGTCATTTTCATGTTGACTTTGACTAAGGTTCTAATTGTTTTAGTTAAGAAGCAGATAGTAAGAGCAATAAAAATCACCTTATTTGATTTATCTAACGTCTTGTTAGGCTCGTATGGAATCAAGATGCTTGATTGCAATAATCACAATCCTGTTAGGAGCAACCATTTTTTTTTTAGAGTGTATATTTCTCGACGGCATGCTTTTCTTAATATGTTAGTGGACGGTGCAGCCATGTATTTTTCTGCCATTTTATTTTTATTTACCGTCACCATCTTCCTAAGAGTATCGACAGTTGTAAGGCTGTTGGTCGGACGGTTGATCTACTTATGCGATATTGAGTTAGTTGGAATGAGCTATTTGTTATATTATGAAGCTAAGTGTTTAATATTCCCAAAAAATGAAGAAAATCTGCCTAGATACAACCGTCGATATAATTTTACGCTCAAATCATCCATCGTTTCTTCGCTACTTATTTTCACAAAAATCAACATTAAAGCCCCGTATTCATGGTAAACATTTGTTTAACAACAAAGTTGAATCAACGTGTTGCGGAGTTGCTGTCTTCATGTTGCTGGCAACACTGTGTGTTGCAGAGTTGATAACAGCTCTCGTTCGAAATGTTGCGGTGTTTAGGGTAGGGTGGTATAAGTTTGCGCAGTTTGTAGTCAAAGGTTCATAAATTGCAAAATACAAATGGTACTTGAGTATAATTATTTATGCATATACTCTTATTATTCAAGTAACAAATGACATACTTATTTTAGCAGAACATAGGTTATTTTCTTAGTTATAAAGCGAAAAACACAAATTGGAATTTGCGTTATTTTATACACCCCTATGTGTAAAATTGCGCACTGAAGTCGATAAGTTTGCGCGACTATATTATTTACGTAGCCACTCCTTTCCCGCAATTTTTGTACCCTTATTGAACCTATGAGGGATGATGTATTTTCCTGCATGCTCATATGCTGCACTCCATAACCCTTTTGCGGTTAATCTATTAAATATCTCATACAAAGTATGCAGATGATTACAGAAGTCTTTTTCGACCTTAGGCAAGAATGTAGTATCAAATCCACTTAATTTCGTGGTACATGTTGGTTTTAATAAACGAAATTGTTAAGTAGACTGCCATTCCTAGACATGAGGCCACTGATCTCTTGCTTTCGTCATTAACAATGCGCCTGCGAGCCACCCCTCATAATCTCTTCAGAACAGACTTGGTGATTAGTCTTCCTTTCTTTTCATGTCATTTTGAATCAAAACAAATAATTATAGAACATATTCCAAATAGATTATAGAAGTGTAGGATAAACGCGATTATCAAAATAAGAATATTAAACTATAAAAATTACGAACGTGTAAAATTGCGCGCGCAAACTTACACAAAATCAAACTGCGCAATTTTACAAACTTGGATACTATTATAAAGATCACCAAACTACTGCCACCTTATAGCAAATATTTTTTTTTTTTTTTGTTCTGTGCCGAAACTTATGTAATAATGTAATGCAAAAAACATTAGCAAACTGTTAGGATTCTTTATCTTTTTGTTACAATACCACATTTACTTTATCGAAAAATAAGAATAACTGTCAATAAAAACTTTGTACTTCCATATTTCTTGCTATTTCCACTTGATTTAATTTATTTCTTAGGAGCATAAATAGGTTCTGATGGCAATCAAAATACGACTAAAGTAAAGCGCGAACTTGATTCCGTTGTTCTGTTAGAGCGTGTGCGCAATTTTACCGCCCGCGCAATCTTGTACCACCCTACCCTACGCTCGATGAGCGTAAACACCGCAACATTTCGAACAACATTTTGAGCAACACGTTGATTCATCTTTGTTGCTCAACAAATGTTTACCATGAATACGGGGCTTAATACTCAAACTTTTTCTCTCGTCAATTTACATGCGCATCTTAAACTATTTAAAACCCTTCTTGTCTGAATTTATTACTTATCGTACAACAAATTCATTTGATTATAACTTTCCAATTTATTTCAAAGGTTATCTCTGACATTTTAGTTTACAACTAATTGCGATAAGTATACGAGCGAAATATTCAAAGTATTAAACGATAACAAAATAAACTACAAGTAATTTCTCTACACTGAAATAAAAGTTATCACAATAAATACAACTCGGTGAGCAACCTTACAAGTAATAATTTAGTAAAAATAACCCTTCCTAGCCAGGTGTTGAATTAAAGTGAAATCCAATAGAAGATGCGCGTGCGCCGGTCACGACGCACGATAAAGTACTTAAAATAACCGCCTTCTTACGAAATTGACTATTTATATTCTGGACAGGGAGATAGCTGTCTTTTAAAGGTTCTTGGACACTTATACGGTGTGGGAAATACTATTATTTGTGAAAGATATTAAATTATGTGAGTAGGGGGTAAGGGATTGATTCCAAGGAACATGGTTGTTTATATTTATGGCGGTGCGAAATCATTGTCTGTTGAAAAACTGTAGTCAAACAAAATCCTTTGTCTTGAAAGAGCTTTTATTTCCCTAAGTTAATATGCTGATATGAACATACTTTCTTTTTTTTCGGTCTTAAAGGTCAATGTATGTAACTAACGGGAGATCAGGAGATCATTACCTACCAAGAGGTTAAGCACGAATTTACAAATAAATAGGGTCTGCTGAAAATCTGTGTACAACGTTGAGTTGAAACCATCATAAATTGCAATACTTATCAATAGGACTTGTAAGAAAGTGAATCAGTTTTCGCTAGTGAACAAGTGACAATTTTTGAAATTGTACTTCTTTTGGCACGTGAGGGAAAAATGAGGAGAGTAATTATTTTTTACGATGCGCGCGCATTCCGTCACGAAAAACCGACACCCTGAAGTTAGCTATAGTCAACATTTTAGTTTTTTTTTCTATTATTACGCCAGAGAAGTATAACTTCTAATGCGTGTATACAGACGCCAGCACATCAACCTACCCAAATGTGTCAAATTTCTTTGATAGGTAGGTTTTCAACCTTATTATAAACACAATAAGGTTCATGTTCCATTGAGAAAATTTGGCAGTTTGGGGTAGGTTGTTGTGCTGGCGTCTATACATAAATACACACACACACATATTTTTTATAAATATTGTAACTCCAGTCACGAGCACTAGCGTACTATTCAACCAAACTAAACACCGACTTTAAGCTACAAATAGATATTATATAGTAGGTACACATATTATTATCATCTGCAAATGTTATTTCATATAGCTTTTGATTATTGCGGAAGTCTAAAGTATACCTACGATTTTTGAAATCGATCAAAAATATATTTCAATAAAGGTCTGTTTCAATTTGAATACTGTACAAAAGCCAGTGTACAACCACCATAAGATAGTAAGCAGTATTAATTCGAATATAAAAAGTATATCGTGACACGTGAGGGTCTCTCCCCCGCTGCCGCCATTTTTTCTCAAAGGTGACGCGCTTGCGCACCTGTCGCATAGAGCTACGAATTTGTAGAGAACTCAAAACTTTTTTTTTATTAATAAAAAGTAGTAAATTGTACAGACGCCAGCACAAACTGTCAAATTTTCCCAAATAAATATGAACATTATTCTGTTTGCAATAAAGTTGAAAAACTATCCAAGAAAATTGACATATTGTGGTAACTTGGTGTGATGGCGTTTGTACTTGAATAAATATGCAAGCTTAGACCCTATCCATTAAAATAACATATCTATCTACTTTCACTGTAATTAAGGAATTTGAAAAAGCGTGAGCACTTTTTTATAATATTACAATAAAAAATTAAAGGAAATATAATTATTTCAGGTCTTCTTATTTGTCATACCTACAATTATACAGGTAATTAGTCAATTCTTTAGTGTCATCAATATCTTATGGGCCTAAGTGACAGTAGATACTTTTTTCCTTGTCTACATTAGACACTTTTTTAACTATGTTTGGGTCAGCTTCCAGTCTAATAGTAAGTGGCTTACGACGTTACGATTGCTTATTTGAGCTCCGAAACCTAATTACTCGTTTTAATAAGCATTTAGTAAAGTTTTTAACTTTGAACCACGAACGACTCACAGTGCCGCCTCTACACATTCTGCAGCCCCGTCTCAGTTGGTTGCGCACGCGACTACGGACCATCCCTTTCTCGAGAGACAGTTGCGAAGAATTGACCGTTACTCACTAAGCGGGCGATTTATAGCCGGAGAGGTCCAGACTATTTTATAGAAGAAATTATAACAAATTACTTTAATTGAACCTAGCCTAGACTTGCTCCTGCGTTCGCGGTATCTCTGCATACTTTAGTCCGACAGATGTGGCGTATACCTATCTTCCGATAATTAAATTATCCGTTTAAAATTTTTGCTCTTTTTACTCATTGCTTTTGAATTTCTTAAAAGAAAATGATTCTTCATAAAAACTTTTTCATAAAAAAACACTATAAGTTTTGGTAGTCTGTGGCTCTGATGTTTTTTTGTTGTTGATGAAGCCGGTGGCGAATAATAAAAATAATTTATTCGTCACTGACTTCCGAAACTAGAGTTAAGTATTACCTACACCTCTTAGTGTTTTTTTTTTATGAAGTTGCTTGTATTTTTTGTAATAATTTTAAATTCATAATAGGTAATAATCTTTAATTTATAATTTTCATAAGTACCTACTAACCAAAGACATTCAATACCTATAGACCGGACATCACGAACAAAATTTTCGTCCGAAAAAGTGTGTCCTGCTGGATACAAGTCTATGAGTTTTTTGTAGTACGCTCCGCTGCCGCTCCAATATTCATATATTATTCTAGATGGCGTTACTGAGACATGGGATCAAAGTTTTTCTATGACATTTCCATGACATGCCCGCTCTATAGTATTTTAAATCTCTTTGCTACAAATTGACCTTTCCTATCAAGCATCTTTAAATTATTAATCTTGCCATTGTCTTGATTTGTATGCATTAGATTTATTGACTGACATTACTTTTAAGACATTTACTAACATAGCGCATCTTATGTTATCCACAATAAAGATTTATTATTATTATTATTAGTGTCCCATTATCTCAAGTCTTTAAAATTATTACTAAAAACGAAAACTTTCACCGCTGTTCATTTTCTCAAGGCCCGTCTCAGTCCATTGCGCGCGCGACTACAAGCCACCCTTTCTTAAAAGACAGTTGCGCAGAATCGACCGTTACTGACTATGAGGGCGACTCAAAGCCAGGCGGCCTACCAGTAACTTTACAGTATTTTATTAAAGAAATTTAAAAGACGACGTATTTGGTTGTTAAGTTGAGACACAGATCTGGAGTGACCTGGAGTAAAAATCACCCGTGAAGAATGTAGGTAAAGAGATCACGATTTGAGCTGTCATTTTATACTAATTCTTGACATTGACAGATCACTTCAATAAAGTTTTGACATGGTGACTTAATACAGCTTTTACTTAATTGAGGGTCTGATGAACAATTCCTGTAATGATAAACGTTCATAATTCGAGTCGCCATCTTACCTTCGCGACAATCAATGTCAAAAACTTATGTCAAAAATGTTGGGAAATGAAGACTCCAGCACATTTGTAACACCCAACGCCATCCCACGCGGTTTTATTGGTCAAATCTGAAAAAGGTGCTTAAAGTAACCAATGAGTACACCATATTGACGTTGCGTGGCATGGCGTGTTATAAGTCTGTTGCTAGCCTTAGACGTGTTTGTATTTCTGTAATTGATTGAGACTGAGATGCAAACGATTTAAAAACACGGAATTGTCTCTCAGATGAATGTGAAGCTTAGTCAACGTGAAAATGTGTTCGGAATATTTATTATTTATTTATTTACTACATTAATGTGCTTGAAACACAACAGATGCGTACCTAGTGCCGAATAGGCATTTTCTACCAGTTAACCTTTAGGTGATGCACAGAAAAGCATGCTTGCATTTACTTCTTGGTAGGTCCATTTCTATTTTCAATACAAGTTGACTTACCATTACTTATCAAGCCTAAGGCAATGAACAGCTGATATGTTCAAGACATAACTTTGTAAGTACAAAAGTAGCACTGAATATTAACAATTGATTGAGTCAGACTTTCAATTTATAGCTGTACTTATACACCTTCTAGTACACATGCAACTTCAGTGTTTTATTAGAGAGAGTCAACGATATAATTAATTGGAAATGCCATTATTTACAAGCATATTGTTAGGTCTTATATTAGTTGGCTTGGCATGTCGTTATTTATTGTAAAGGAGAAATTTAATGTTGGTCTAGGCGTTCCTCGTCATTTATAGATATCATCGCGCTTTTCAGTTGAAAAGCCTGTCAAGTGATTAAGCTATAAAAAAGTTAACTATGAGGTAATGATTGACTGATTCTAAAGTGTTTACTAATGTAGCTCAAAGGCCCTAGCTTTACTCCTCTTTTCTTTAATCTATGTTCACCCACTCTGTGTAGCCAATTGTCCATGAGTACAATTTTGCTTCCAAAATGGATTGGATGCGATTTGATCCATGCGTCAGTATAGTAATTTAGTTTGATGAGGTTGCCTACATTTAAATAGCTCTTTTGTATGAAAATGCGTTCGCCTTAATTCTCATTCCAAACGGTACACATTTTATAAAAAAATATAGCTATTTTAAACAGACAAAAATGTGAATCAATGCCGGTATATGTGAATCAGATCTTGAGCTTAATAAAGAGCTTTAGTAATACCTGTAATAAATCGGACAATTTATAAGTTTTAAGTCTTATACTATATATAGACATATGGTCATATTGTGCTTGCCATTTAAATTTAAACTATATACCTAAGTAATAAGCTAAAAAATAACTATATCATCGTCAAGCGTTTACAGTATAGGTAGGGTCTATGCAGGGCTATTGCGAATAGCTCCGTTGACTGATCATAATAGTGATGATCACTGGGCAAAGTGTTCAAACAGTTAGTTTCGTATTGTCTATCATGAGTGTGGCTATCTAGGATGACGTCGTGCGCAGTCGCAGAGATGTGACGAAGTGCACCGTACCCAGACTTAGGTAGGTACGGTACGGGAAGGTTCATATCTGAGGGAACATGCGTCGCGTATTATCGGTCACGTAACGCCAACATGCGTAGCATGAACACATTGAACACCGAAGAAACGGCCTTTGTCTACAGACGAATCGGTAAAGTGACAGATTATATAGACAGGAACCTCAATCTGTCAAATTCCTTTCAAAGTTTCAATACACCTGCCTGCGTAGCATGAACACTTAATTTCTTTTCTTCCTAGACACGACAAAGACCGTTTCTTCGGTGATCATGCTACGCGTGCAGAACAGACAAATGTATAGAATAACACTTGACCGTTCACACTCAACAGATGATGCGTTAGTGCGTCGAGGTACCTACATTGTCGCAAACGCTCGGCGCATGTTCCGTCAGATATGAACCTTCCCTATGAAGACCTTCTCTTAAAGTGCAATACCACTTTTTTGTAAATTCTCAGTTGTCATCAAAGTGTGGAACTGAACGCCAGTTACATCTCTGATATTTTAGCCAATAGATGGTCAATTTTGCCAGTTATAAGTACAAATAAGTCGTCCAACCTATACAATATAGAAACAAAATATTCTGACAAATTCATTGGCTACGAAAACTTATGCACGATAACATCGTAAAGGTGTCGACTTCGCGTGACAGAATATTTTACTGCCTCCACTTTGTCTAAAGTTCAGTCCTTGCATTTAGAAAGTGTTATTGGTATTTTCTGATCCTGCAATATTTATGTGCATATCCAAGACTTAGTATTATTGGTATTGCCTGATCCTGCAATATTTATAATAATAATAATATTTTTTTTTTTTTTTATATTTAAAGTTTTTTTTTTTTTTTATATATATTTACATAAAACGTCACGCCTGTAATCCCCGAAGGGCTAGGCAGAGGTGTACCTGGTAGTACACCCACATTTCGCCAGTTATGTTTAGGTCCCATGTAATAGGGGGCGAGCCTATTGCCATCAATCGGGCACAAATCCATACTCCGGGCTGCTACTGAGAAATCCCAGATGGAAAAACCCAATAACACTTTGCCCGACCCGGGAATCGAACCCGGGACCTCATGCTCAGCAGTAGCGCTTGCGACCACTAGAACAACGAGGCAGGTAATATAAAAATATATTTAAATATTTAAAAATGTATTGAATAAGATAAGATAATGAATACACGAAATAATAATAATAATTTCGCTTGCGAGGTTGTCGACATGTGGGATGTGGACTCAGCAATCATAGTGCCGATAGTCGTGTCTGCCAATGGCTTAATTGCAAAGAGCCTCGACCAATACCTAAAGAGGCTCTCGTTGAGCAGCTGGATCAAGGGTTTGATTCAGAAAGCAGTACTACCTACTGGACACGGCTCGCATTGTTAGGCGATTCCTCTCCCTGGAGCCCTGACCGCCGGTAGCTTGGACCCTGTTCCCGATACCGGTGGGCTAAATGTTTTTTTTTTATATTTAAATATTTAAAAATGTATTGAATAAGAAAAGAAAATGAATACACGAAATAATAATTTATTTAATTCAGACCATTGATCCATTTATGTGCATATCCAAGACTTATTGTACAAGTTTGCGTCTTGTACAGAGGCGCACATCAAGCCACCCCAATGTGGCAAATTTCTTTGATAGTTTTTCAACTTTATCACAAACTGAACAAGGTTCATGTTCAATGGAGAAACTTTAACAGTTTGGGGTCGCTACATGTGCTGGTGGACCTACCTATGGAGTAACCGTTTCTTTCCTTTCTGCAAGCATACAATAAATACCATCATCAAAGTAGGGAAAATAATATTTCTTTGTGTAGGTTTTCCAAGACAAAGCGGTAAAAAGAAAAACCGGCTAAGAGCGGTAGGAATACATTTTTATTATTATGTTTTCGGTTTTACTTCTCGGAACCCTTGGGTTCCGGACCTTTGGAAGGCGTACGAGGGGCCTAAGCCAACTCGCAGAGGCTCTTTCTCGGTTTTTAATAAAGTGACGCACCAATCGCAGATTTTCCCTGTATGCATTATGCAAATGCACCCAAGGAAAACCTACGACTAGTGCAGGACTATTGCAGACTAAAGCAACAAATGTATTGGGCTACGGTTTACGTAAAAATGTATTGGTTGTCGCATAGAAGCCGCGTTAATTACAAAACACGGACGAAATCGTGTGTCCACTTTAAAATATTTGTGTTCGAAGGATCGTGACTTTTAGTACCTACTGACACGGCTCGCCGAGCATAGTCAATTTTGGCTCAGTTTTAGTTGCCTCACTTTTTGCACTCGTGCTAGGGTCCTATGCGGTATTAGGTATTCTAAGTTTCTTATAATTAAGTCGATTATCAGGAAGAACTTTTTGCCCAAGTTACAAAAACGTCTCTTAGAATCTATCTGAGACTGAACTAAACGCTGGTAACAAAAGAACAATGAGTGGCCTTGAACCTGAACGCATCGACCTGCCCAGATCTGATATCTGTACCATTATGTTAGCGATGCAGATAGACGTCTAGAGATTGTGTCATCATGATGAGCTGTGTAGTATGAGAAAAGTTGTTATGGTTCGTCAAATTCAAAGACATTCAATACCTATAGACCGGACATCACGAACAAAATTTTCGTCCGAAAAAGTGTGTCGAGTTTTTTGTAGTACGCTCCGCTGCCGCTCCAATATTCATATATTATTCTAGATGGCGTTACTGAGACATGGGATCAAAGTTTTTCTATGACATTTCCTTGACATGCCCGCTCTATAGTATTTTAAATCTCTTTGGTCAAATTATAGAATCTGCAATTAAACAGGTACCTATCTAACAGAAGCGAGGGGACAAATGTCTTAAGAGAGAAGTAAACGAAAATCTTGATAAGTACCTAAGTATTCGTATCACTATTGAAATTTGTTGTCTCCTACATCCTACTAATACTTAAGTATTATAAACGCGAAAGTTTGTGAGTATGGATAGATGGATGGATGGATGTTTGTTACTCTTTCATCTAAAAACTACTGAATGGATTTTAATAAAATTTGATATGGAGTTAGCAGACACCCTGGATTAACACATAGGCTACTTTTTATCCCTGTATTCCCACGGGAACGGGGTACGTCTGCTAGTATATAATAGCCTAATGGAGTGACCGGCGAGTTGCCAAATCACAGGTTTCGAGTTAAAACCCAAGGCACGCACCTCTAGCTTTTCGAATTTCTGTGCGCATTATAATTATCCCTTGCATTAAAAACGGTGAAGGAAAACGTCGCGGGGAAAACGCCATGTCTGTGATTTTTTTCTCGACGGCATGTGAAAGAAAAGAAAGAAAGAAAGAAAAATGCGTTTATTGGCATCACGACAGAAATACACCTTAAAACTATAAAATACAGGGATTATAATGCCAAAAGGGCCTCAGCTCAGCATAATGTCAGATGGGAACACATGGTGCCTACTATCTGACGCTGATTTTCATGTGATGCCAAATCAGTGACCCTCGGCATGAAAAATCTGACACCCAATGATATTATTATAAGTAAAAAGGTAGATAGGTTATTAGCGCTCAGCAAGCGACAAGTTAAAATGTGGCTGAATAACCACATTTGACCTCAGTGTCGCGTCGCGCCGTCTACGGACGCGTGCGTGCATTAGCGTGCCGTTTTTGAAAATCGGATATTGTTTAGGTAACCTATCTACACTTTTTTACTTAAGTAAGTATAATATTATTGCTGATACCAGTTTAGGCACATCACACATAAGAATATGGGTCAGCCTACCTAACTATAGTATATTCGGCAATACCTACTAGAGACAGGCTACCATTATACAACAGCGATAGATTTGCTCGTCCGAACCTCCAAAGAGAAACTGATAGGAATCGAGTTGTATGTGGCACTTCACCATTGCCAATCATAGTAGGACAGTCGATTTGGTTGTGAACTTTCTGCAGCAGAAAATGCCGCAATAAAGTTTTATACCCACTCCATTGTCATTCTTACCAAGAAAACCCCTTATATCAATATCCACCTAAATTACTGTACCCTAATTACTTACAACAAAAACAAACAATAAAAGAATCTTTCTCAGCCGCCATTGGTTCTCAGTTCAAAATAAAAACGAACGACACGTTCGAAGTTCAAAGCTTTCGGATAAAGTATCTCTGTTGCGTCTTCAAGCGAGACGATCCTGCGGACATTTGAGGAAAGAGATAGGAATACTACGAGCCCTACGAGTAAGAGGGACGGGTGCTGCGCATCTCGGCGGGATGCCAGAACGGCAACGTCGCGTCCACCAATCGACGGACGCTCATCTTGTTTGTTTTCCAATTCCTTTTTTTTCTGTTTTGGCTACCGAAGTTTGAGAATACTTAGCGTGGAATGGGTATTGATTTTTTTACTAGTGTAGGGAAATTCGAAGCTTAGGTGAAAGCTTGAATGGAGTGGTTAAACGAATTTCCAATGAAAGTACCTCCTAATATGTATTAATAATTTTATTTGCTTCGACCACTCATTTAGTATTGTGGTTTTGCAACAATAATGTTTATAGGTCGGTAGGTACGTAAATTAATTATTAAATGTTGATTGATGAAGAAATAATGACTAACACTATCGTTCACTCATTTTACATTTATCCTAAATGAACATTCAAGGAAAAGGTATGATGTGTACGTATAAGTTACCTACTCTACGTTCTACTTATAATTCAAATATTTTCCTTCGAATACAAAGAAGTACGAATACCTACGTGGCATAAACGAAAACAAAATTAATCGCCGGCGAAACGGGAGATAACGAAATAAATACACAATTTCACGAAATAATAACAAAAAATTATGCCGACACGGCGATCGCGTGACGAAACGGAACGCGGAATGAAAAAGTAAGACACTACCATTGTTTTTTTCACTCGCCCTTTCCCGCCACTCTAGCTGCCAGTAATTCTGGTACCTAACTAGTATTTTTGAATTCTGGACGAAGCCAAGGAAAAAATACAAGAAGAGGTTTAGACGTTAATGAAAACTTTTTGACAGCTGTTCAATAGATTTTAATCTACTTAAATCAACAAAATAAAACCATGACTTTCTACACAAAGGTCACTTATTAAGAATAGTTTGCTATATGAGGCCCCCCTCTTACAAAATTGACATTCTTAAATTTGATTTACCTATCATGAAATGGACAACAACACTGTAAGAAATGTAAGTTGTTTAAATTTATAAATAATTATTAAGTCGGTACCTAACTTTGACTTTGACTTGACTTTGTAGGAAAATAATAACATTTCCTTATTTTAATTATCACGAAGTTACCATAATTTAATTACTTTTACTTACAGGATATAATTACGTAAGTAATTCACAGTATTAATACAGAATAGAGAGCTATCAATGGAAATTTTAAGGAATACCTGGTAAGTATTTCTTCTGTCATGGTGAGGTTACCGCAATTTGTGAATTACCAACAGGACAAACAAACAGACCATATTTGATAAACACAATAACATACTACGCTCGTAAACGAATACGTAACAGCACTAATTAAAATATGGGTTAACTGTCTGCATAATGGCGGTAAAAATAACAACATGGCCTCTTTACCGATGATAGCTTTCCGCGACAAGCTTCCATTTAATTTAAATACAATAATATGCGAAGGATTGCGTGAGACAAAGTGAACTTCATACTGTTATTAATATATGAATTTTAATGCACTATTATTGGTTTATTATCATATTTGAATGTCTTTACGATAAATTTAATTTTGTAGACGGGCAAAAAGTGAAGGTGAAGATATTGATCAGACATACCTTTAATTAAAGAAAAAAAAGAGCCATTACCTCAAAGCTCGAGTGTAAGCTTTTAGCGATAATATCGCTTGCCCTTTATTTTACTTACATCAATAGTTGTTTGGGTTTAGAAATTTCATCTCTATTATTTGGGTAAGTACCTACTTACCTACGACTAATTTTTTATAGGAGGTATTTTTTTACACCCATTTAGGTATAAGTCAGAAACTTACTTACGGCTGGACCAATTTTTATGATATTTGTGTTTTTGAATTTGTCTTTGTCCGGAAAAGGTTAATAACTAATAAAAACATGAAAAATCCTCGAAAAACTAAATATCGAGAATATTCGTTTTCTTCAACGGTTTTTTGAACGCAGCACCATCTTTGATGACTTGTCAAGTGGCCAATATTATCCCAATTTATTATCAGGAGACAATTTGACAAGACGTATTAAGGTTAACTAGAAGGTTGCCGTGGCAGCTCGTAGGTACTTACTTATATAAAAATATTGCGATAGCTCCAGCGAAAAAACAAAGGACAACAGCCCAGTATCTACAGAACCTGTCTTCACGATCGTTAAAGCTGTGGGCTGACCCTCGAAGCCGGCCAGGCATGACGACTCATCTCTGCGCGGCTCCCGAGCAGCCATTATTATATTATGTTATGTGTCATCCTTTGGAACCTTTGTTCTCGTTTCTTCGGTCACAGACTCGAAAGAGAAAGGATTGGTTGTCGTTCGGATGATTCCATACCTACGTATTATGAGGATTAAGAAACTTTTGTCAATTACTATTGGGTTTATTTTCGTCTTTGCATAGGTTTGGTCTCAAGTCTTAAGAAGTGGATTGCCTTGTTAAACAGTGGGCTAGCGCTACTGCTATGCTCAGCAAGCTGTGTAGAGGTCTTTTAACAGCTCGGTATCTGGATTCAATTGCAATATGTGTTCACCCTTTTATAACTGGTGTAATATGGCCCATGAGTGGCATTAAAACTCTGAGAACAGCTTAGTCACACGATCAGAAAAAGAATAATTATATACCTACCATGTGCATATAACTCTAAGAATTCGTCTCATAGAATTCGTAAGACACAAAAATTGGATAAGGGTTAGGCCCTTATCCAATTTTTGTGTCTTACGAATTCTTTAATTGCTTTATTTTTTTTAAGGATATTGAGTGTTTTGATGTAGGTATTAATTAAACGCCTGGCATTTAACTTAAGATCAATTTCTACCTAAAACATACGACAATTCTTTAGGCCGTGATTGTCCTATTTATAATGTGTTTATTAGATTGCCAACGGAGGTTTCACAGTTTGTATGCATTTTAACATGAACAGGGACAAATACATGTTTATATATAAGCTTCCAATTATAGGCAATATCCTTCGCTTAACATTTAGGTAGGTAGATAACAAGTTTGACAAAGAACAAAACTTTTTCTTCACATTCGGGACTTTTAAGATTCAGCAGAATACCAGCCTGCGTGAGGTGCAACCTTGAGACACGCACCGCCTAGTAATGATCGACCATTAATTACTAAATTCAGATATGTCTATGGGTCAATTTTTCTATTTTATCTCTCCTCAACTTTCTTAAAGTTTTTTTTGTGTCTAATGTTGTTTGCACCGAACCAAAGATTTGTCTATCTACATTAAAACAATCACAATATAATATACGAAGGCAGATCAGTATTTGCGTCTTAAAACTTCACTCAGAGGAACACTAACTATAAAATATCTGATAAATATACATGACCTTTTAGCAAAGGCAGATGTAGCGACTAGGTCCCCTGACCCCACCCAAGCGTGACGGAGTGATCTCCCTCGCCGCTCCCAGGCAAAAACTTATTAAGCCTTGTCCTTGGACTTGCAAATTGCTGGGAATAACCACTGGTCTTCATTCCAGGGCCTATTATAGGAGGCATTTGTTAAACTGTAGTATTAGTTGACGTTGCATTGCGACTATAGTCAGTAAAAGTGTACCTATTATTACTGCGTTTAGTTACCAATTTAGTGTCTTTTATGTCTAAGTCTAATAGCGATAAAATCAAAAGAATAGTGCTGGACTGTGTAATTATGTCTGTTAAGGTATTAGTTCTTTGCTAATGACGCTGTGTTAGTTGCTTAACGGCAGTTTATGGACGATCGCGACGATGCAGTGAAATTTTTGGGAATGTCAGCTAATTTTTTGGGAGTGTGGACTTTTGGGCAGCTCATTATTTAACATAACATATCAGGCCTGTAATCCCCGAAGGGCTAGATGAGGTGTACTTAGTAGGTAGCTACCTAGTGCACCCACGTTTTGCCAGTTAGGCAGTTATGTTTAAGTCCCATGTAATAGAGGGCAAGACTATTGCCATCGGTTTTGATATAGACAGACGCTCCATGAAAAACACTGGTATACAGCTACCTCCGATTAAACCAGAAGCCGACCCCAACTTAGTTGTTAAAAGGCTAGGCAGATGTTGATGATATCTTGCCAGATAATCAGGTAGTGGGACATTGTCCCCCTGAACAAGATCGGACGGGAAAGTCACATTAAATATTCACAAATATTCGACAAATATTCCACAACTTTTCACACAACGCCATTTAGTCCCAAGTTAGCTTGAGAGCTTGTGTTATGGGTACTAAACAGCTGATAAACATTCTTAAATACACCCAGACACAGAACAAATGATCGTGCTCATCACACGAACATTTGTCCTGGGTGGGAATTGAACCCACGGCTTCCGGCATAGCAGTCAGGGGCACTAACTACTAGACCAACAGGTCAGTCAGAGGTACACTAGGTCACCTGTCACTACAATTAGCAATCAATCCCCCTGACGTAACCCACTGATTCTACTATCTTTTAATAACTGCATAGTTCAGAATCGATCAGATAAAATTAATGTGAATTTTTGCAAAAACACGCGTACAGTTATAAACCTAATTACCCAACGATTTCAATATGAAATCTCACATAAATTGGTATCAGATGATGCATCTTGTGTATCGTAAGACTTATCTCGGGATTCAATCTGTTTACGTAATGCTGTGTTATCGGACGCATTGGAGCAAGAAATACATCTCGTAATTCCAGGGACGGAGTTGGTATACTGGCGACTATCCACAACATCAACATCAGCAAGCTACCCCATTATGGCTTTCTTTCATAGGTAGTTTTCAGCTTTATTACACAAGAATAAGGTTTAGATTGAATTAGATAAAGACAGTAGACCTTCGCAAACCTTAAACTTCGATATAAAATGCGACGTCAGAAGTGATGTCAATGATGACGTAGGCAACACAGAAATAATAAATGGAGAGAGAATCACAAAAGGCGTTCAATACTTAAGATCGAAACCTAAATTGTAAAATACATTTCTCGTTTCATATCTAGAACGTGAGATAAATAAAATAACATCAAGTACGTTTTCATCAGGAATTGAAACTGGTATGAATAATACCGGTAGGAACCTTTATAAATTTGCTTTTAGCTTGTATATGCATTTCTCCACGTAAGAGCACTGACTTCCAAGATACAGGTTTTTACCTAGTTTGGAAGTTAGGAGTTCATGTAGTTAATTAAGCTGCCTAATTATACATTGTGTCTTAGTTCTAAGTAGCTATTTTGTATTAGGCTTAATTATTTAGTCCAAATAAACTTATTATTATTATTAATTTTACCGGTATTTTTTTAGGTTCCCTATTTTGAAATTGCAAGTTGTACAACTGGTATTATACCGATGGCCGAAATTTAAATAACCTCTATCTTGCACGTGCCGCTAGATAAAAAAAATGCGGTGCTCACTTGCTCCTGTAACATTATCGTAGTAAGACTAAGTTTGAGTGCGATACTCAATACTCAATATGTTTATTGCATTCCACTATGTAAACCTAGGTGGTAGGTACATAAGGGCGAGGGAAGACGAGACGAGAGTAAGTTCACGTTCGACTTGATGAGGCTCTTAGCTGCGAAAATAGCTTGAACAAGGTCTTTCCAAATATTTTAAGATTAGCCCTCATTCCAATCATATGATTCAACACAACAACGTCTGATTCAACAGACGACGATGATTCGGTTTTAAAGAAAATATTTCGATTAGATTAATACGTAGGTACAATGATGCAATTATTGTAATTCTAATTTAACCTTTTGGTCGCAATTTAAACTATTCCACATCATGTCCATATATTACATTACTACATGGAAAAGATCTAGTCTCTTCGGAGCACCTGTAAGCAATTATCTTCATTTGCATTTACAACTTCCTAGTAAAACTGAACTACTGATAACCATACTCTTTGCGTTTCTTTGTTCCCGTACTTAGGAAGAAAAACGCAATGATTGTTTAGAAATAGTATTAAATCTATTACTGAACACAAGTCTGCTTCGGTAGCTCTCAGATATTTTTCATCATCATCCATGGTCTGACTTTGCCGTTTACCCGTCATCAGTGTTTTGTTCTTCGTAGTGTATCAATAGCGAAGAAAGTGCTCGAATTTGCCGTCGTAGTTAAAAGATTAAGCTATTGACAGACATCGATAGCCTAGACATAACAGAGAGCAGCGGTGGCCCAGTGACAACCCAGGCAGGCGCATTGCTTTGTGTAATTTATTTCATCACCACTGCTTTCAAAAACGGTGAAGAAAAACATCGTGAGGAAACCTAGAACGAGAGAGGTGTCCTAGAACCAAAAATTCGAAGATATGTGACTTCTACAGTTTGTTTTCCACAATGCGCCATATCTGTGTGGTCGCCAAAATGTTTAACAGATTTACATCATCTTTTAGTTCTCGAACAATCTTCCCCGCATCTTTTAATTTGTGATTCGACATCATTAGTATGCAATGTTTTATCTAAATAGGACGATTCGTTATAAGTTATCGTTGATATGATGTATGTGTCATGTACTTAATGAAAATACCCGTGACTTGGATGATAACTGTACCGCGTCAGGTCTTAAACATTTTTATTTATCTTTTCTATCGATCTGCGGAATTCACTCCAATGTTACCACTTATTTTTATAAGTTAGTAGATACATGTAACTTTGTTTTTTTTTTAATTTTTCTTATTACCTACAGTGTTCAAGAGGGTTCTAACCATCAAATTCATCTAAATCTTAACACACGCTCCAAACATCACAAATCGGTGTGTGTGATGTAATGATGTTTGGAGTGTTTCAAAGTCAAAGTCAAAGTCAAATCATTTATTTCAATCAGGCTATTTAAAAGGCACTTTTGAAACTTACAAGTTAAATAAAATATAATGATTGTAGTTGCCCCTTCCAAAAGGTAGTTTCGTATGGAGAAGAATGGGCAAGAAACTCCATACTTAGTTTACTCTTTTAAAATAGTTTTTACAATATTTTGTATGCAATAAAAAATACATTATATGTGAATGTGAAAAAAAATAAAATAATAACATACTAAGTATACTAAGATAGATTAAGCATTTTAGTAGATAAGTATACTACTTACTACTATCTACTTATCTACTAAAATGCTTAATCGAGAGAGTACCATGCACCTATACACATGATTATGTAATCATGTGGATAGGTGCATGGTACTCTCTCACACAAACACAGCACAAATCCTGTTTAAATAAAATACAGTTTTATATAAGAATACAACTACAGTTACACAAAGAGCTGCTAATAAATTGATTAGACTATAAGTCAGTATTGTTATCTTTTTGTTCTGAATTTTATTTAAGGGACCTTGTGTAAACAATTCTGAATACTCTTAATGTTTAAAGGACAGAGTGAGATAGCCTAACACAAATATTACCAATTACTAACTGGGAATGCTTTGAAAACTTTTTTGGACATACAAACATTTATCATTTTCATTTTAAATCTTACACGAAGTGTTTTAGTCGCCATGGTATTCTATATCTTATGAACCATTCTGGTTATAATTCAAAAAACAAACTTCCCTCAAACAAGTAAAGGCCACGGCCTAAAGCAACGCTTCATCAAAAGTTAATAACTCCTATGTCCAAACATAACTTGTACCCTTTAGCGTGATGACCTTTAAAAGTCGGTTTCAAATCCGCACCTGCAGGCATTACTTATTCAGATAGAACTGCTCCTTGTTCTCACGAGCTACACAACCACCCATGTATTGGAGTAAAAAGGTTACAAATTCATCTTCTCAGGGACGCCTGATCCCCCAATCGAAACCAAACTTTAACTCTTCGAAATACAGTTGAATTTTGTGGAGAAGCTTCGATGTCGGTTGTGGTGTTATGTAGGTGGGTTGTAGGTAATTTATTTCATTAGGAGAAGGCAGGATATGTGTCCCTCGATGTCTTCACGGGCCAGTGGCTCTGCTGGTCTGAGCATGTCGAGACGGGAGGAAAAAACATGTTAGGCTGGGAGCCAGTCTTGTACTTTAGAATGTTATGTGTTGTAAAGTATAACACAATATCTATTTCAAAGCACAAGACAACAAGCAAAGACTGAAGAGGTATAAAGGGACTTTAACAGTCATGCAACTTAAAATAATAAATTTTGAAAGTAAAAGAGAGCTCTTTGTTCCGTTTATTGTAATATGCGGTCGAAATGGAATCGAAATGGAAGGACTGGAACAACTTGCCTGCTGCGGTCTTCCCGTCCGATTATAATTTAGGTGTCTTCAAGGCTAGAGTGAATAGGCTCTTAACAAACTAGTGCGCTTCACCATCTCTGATTGCATCACTGCTTACCATCAGGTGGGATTGCAGTCAAGCACTAGTTTGTAATATTAAAAAAAAAAAAAAAAAAAAATTCTTATCAGCCTATAGGTAATTGGTGTCTCGGTTACTTTGAACGAACATTATAAAGGCTGACTTCAGACATAGACTAGGGTTTAATTTTTCCAATTTTCACCTTTTAAGAGAGTTATTTGTAATTTTAGTCATTAAGCTTTTGTTTTTGGTTTATTTTAATTTATGATTTAATTACCTACACATGTTAAAAATAGAATTAACGAATTTATTTTATGGTATAGATTTTTAAGCAGTTTCTAGTGCACACTTCTGTGAGTGTCATATTCGGCATGTCCAAAGCAGTTGTCGATTTTTTTTTTATATTTACGGAACACTCAAAAAGATTACTTTTAGAGAGAAAATTCATATTTTATCTTGTTCAATAAATCGTAATTAATGACACTTACATGAAAGTACGTGTTATCTTCCATCGTTATATAAAATTACCGCTTTTATCATCGAATCGACGATTTATCTCTTCACTATCGCACATTCGTAATGTTTTCGAGAGGAATTGATACCGGACCTTGGTTTTGCAATAACATCTTAGAATCAGACACGTCGCCACGAGTTATCAGAACCACGAAAGTCTGACAACCAGTCGGAAGGGGTATCGTGATATTCAGCTGCATGCGATAAAACTGGAAAATGATCCATCATAGCTGGAATAAAGCTAGGCACAGAAGTAATGGTCTTAGAAGACAAGGTATTGACTGAAGTGCAATTTCTTTTTTTAAACAGAATGAGAAAATCTACAGATAAAGGAATCGCTAGTGCGCTTCACCATCACTGATTACATTACCGCTTACCATCAGGTGGTATTGCAGTCAAGCTCTGGTTTATAATTAAAAAAAAACGTCTTTAATAACGTGACACGTTGTTTTGACACTTGGAACGAATAATAATTCATGGGTAAGTGGTTGCAACCCTACTGCTTAGTATGGGGTCCTGGGATTGATCCGTGGTCTAGCAAAATATTATTGAGTTTATCTCTCTGATCTATTGTCTAATAAAAGCAAAGGATAGCACGAAAAAAAATTAAGAAAATTCGTTTTCTTAAACAGTTTTCAAATGCAGCGCCATCTTTGATTACATGACAGGTGACAATATGATATTTGACAAGTCTCACAACATTAATTTTATTTCTTCTAAGGCAGAACGAAGTTTGCCTGGGCAGCTAGTTATAAATGAAGCACGGGCATTAAGAAAAATAACCCTGTTTATGACTTGGTCCAAAACAAGAGATTTAAAATACTACAGAGGGGGCATGCGGGTAAATATCATAGAAAAACTTTAATCCCATGTCTCAGTACCGCCATCTAGAATAATGTACGAATATTGGAGCGACAGCGGAGCGTACTAAACAAAACTCATAGACTTGAGTCCATGATTGACACGACACGAGTATTGGATGAAAATTTTGCTGGTGATGTCTCGTCTATTAGTTGAATAATTTATCTTTGGTCCATAACAAATACCATGTTGTATTTGTTATGGACCAAGATCAGTCGACTCCTCGCCTATATAGCCCCCACATCTTAGCTTATTTATGCGAAACCGCCTCGCCGCCCATTACCGAGGAATGGTAGAAACAACTCATTTTATCTTTCAACTTATTTCCGTTCGCATATATTAAGTACGTAGTTGACAATATACGACTTCGTTTACATCTAAATTCGGCGATGCCATCGGCTTAATTGTCTCGCTTTACTTAAATTATGTAAGCGAGTACATGCCTTCTTACCTTTTTCTTTTTTTTTTCTTTGTGAACTTGTTGTGTGTGACCATTATTTTTGTGGCCAGTTATTTTAACATGGTATTGATGTAAATACTGTCTTTGTGGGTTTTAACAACAGCAGGCGACAAATTACCAAGGTTTTATACGGTTAAAACCTCATTGGTTGTAATTCAAAGTAGGTACTGGCCATTTTTAAAGGTATTATATATTTAATATATAATTTATTTATGATATTTTTATTATTATATATTATTAGGTATATTATATATTATTTATACTATATACTATAATATTTTTATAAAGAGGAAAGGTTTCATTGTTTCTTTAACTAAATGATTTGAAAAATTATTTCACCGTTGGGTTACACTATCCCCGGGTGACATAGGCTACTTTTTATCCCTGTATTCCCACGGGAACGGGAACTACGCGGGTGAAACCGCGTGACGTCTGATAGTTTTTATAATATATTTTTAGAACACAAGTTCTTTCCTTGTAGTCAGATAGTGAAACACCGATCTCACTTTCTAGCTAAAATCCTACTAATATTATAAACGCGAAAGTTTGTGAGGATGGATGGATGTTTGTTACTCTTTCACGTAAAAACTACTGAATGGATTTTAATAAAATTTGGTATGGAGTTAGCTCACACCCTGGATTAACACATAGGCTACTTTTTATCTCTGTGATCCCACGGGAACGGGACCTACGTGGGTGAAACCGCGGGACGTCTGCTAGTATGATATCATTATCATTTATCATTTACTTGACCCAAGACATTGTGATACATGATACATCTCTTAAACAATCAACAAAAGATTCGGTAGGTACCAAACATGGCACCCAGTCATGATCACATCATTCAAATCTTATTCATTATCTTCATTTGTATGGGTAATTTGCATACAGTTTGCGTGCGCGCATCTCTTGAAGCGCACCTTTAAATTTCTTAGTACAGAATGAAGCAACTGTAAGTATCTGCGCTTGATATTAATATTGGTGTTATTATCTTAAGGCTTACGTGTACCATATTGGTTTTGCCTCGTGAGGAAATCGGCATGCCTGAGAGCAAAGACATTCAATACCTATAGACCGGACATCACGAACAAAATTTTCGTCCGGAAAAAGTGTGTCCTGCTGGATACAAATCTATGAGCTTTTTGTAGTACGCTCCGCTGCCGCTCCATTATTCATATATTATTCTAGATGGCGTTACTGAGACATGGGATCAAAGTTTTTCTACGACATTTCCTTGACATGCCCGCTCTATAGTATATTAAATCTCTTTGCTTTTGAGATATTTCTCGACGGAATGTGAAGCCAAGTTAGACACACACATGCATACTTTTCACTCTGCTTTTAACGTCGGTGACACCTCACAACCTTAGGTCCAGTTGAAAACCAGCGTCAGGTAAGTACGAGTTATCTGGCATTTTTGCTGAACTGGACCTATTTGGCGCAGCCGCAAGGCACATAATTCTTTATTTTGTTTATTTTTTTCGTTAAGTCTTTTCTTTTGTACCTTTTTTTATCATTAGCGTGTGCCCGTGTCGTGCCATTAAATGCTTTAGGCCCATGGGCGGCATAAAAACTGTGACACCAAGTTGGTCACTAACCACACACAAAGAAGATCTTTAAAGAGAGAAGAAGATTGCAATTTGTAGGTTATATACCCAACACAGTCTATCTACCAGGAATCAAGTAAAATTTTCATTACCGTAAAATGGGGTGAATAGAAACTCAAGGGTGAATAGAAACAAAACTTTGAGGAGAATATTCATTTAAGGGTCATGGTCTCTTTTAAAGACCAGACATAAGATTATAGAGGTAATATAACTATTATGGGAGTCTAACGATGCAGGTCAAAATCTGGGAAAGCCGTTTGAAGAAAGAATCAACCACCAAAACATTTCATGTAAAATGTTGCCAAGACTACCACATAAGGTTTGCCCTGTGAAAAAGATATCAGATCCCATGTAGATCCAAGCTTCTGAATCTACACGGCCCAACCTACCGACCCTAACTTCACAAATTAAACTTAGATTACATACCAAAGTTCAGCTATCAAGCACTTCAGGAAGTACCCAAAACATTTTGATGATCATCAGTGTGACAGGGTGTCAGTGAGTCAGTGATGAAAATGGTGTATTTTAGATATCAAAATCTCAAGTATTAGAGCTAGTCAATTGAGACTTTGTATGTTTAATTAGTCTATTAATGGCATCATATCCTGAGAATATGAACTCTGTGGTACATCGGAAACCAACTCTATGAGGGTTCATAAAAACGACGAAACACTTCGAGAAAAGGTAGGTAGTGCCCTTGCGCTTCGTTTGGCTCGTCTTGGCGGGGCCACTCCCGTGCCCCCAGATTCAGCTTTGAGTTGACATGTCCCGGGTGAGAACTCTAATGCCTTTGAATATTGAGATACATAGTTAATTATTAATCAACTAACGTTATAATCCTCCTTAAAATTTTGTTTCTATTCACCTTTGAGTCCCTATTTACCCAATTTTACCGGTTCTTATTAAATGATTGAGTCAAAGACCCATATAGGTCCGTGTGTGAAGAAAAAACCCATTACATATACAAGAAATCAACGAATATTTTCAATTCTTAATAAAATAATTAGTCTAAGACCCATAAAAGGTGTTCTTCAATATTTAAAGGTAAATCATTAAAACACAGACCACATTTAACGTCATATTCAGATTTAAGTAGGTAGGCAACTGTCGGATACAGGTCAGGCAATGATCGCATTTAGTGGTTCTATGGCAGATCTAGGTTAATCCTACCGAATAACAATCGTACCTAATAATTTGCACACTTACTTTAAGTCACGTAGATGTTCGATGATGTAATTTGTGGCAGAATTGATCTAAACTTCCTTAAGGCGTAGTAGAAGTGTTAATTACAGTTTTCCTTTGAAAAGAAAAACAAAGGAAATCTGCGGATTAACATATTTAAGTCAAAGTTTCAACTTTATTACAATTGAATAAGCCCTAACCCTTTATATCCACCTCCGCGTAGAACCGTCCTTGGTGCAAACTCGCCTATTCCCCGATTATGCAAGATATTAATAGCTGCAGTGATGTAATAGATATACCTATACACCATGACAGCATAGGGTTTAGCAAATCAATTAGTCAATTGAGTTCTGAGGGCTGCTTAAAATCAAATTAAATCAATAATTGTACAGACGCCAGCACATCAAGTTACCCCAATGTGTCAAATATTCCCAATTGAATATGAACCTTATTCTGTTCGATATAAAGTTGAAAAACGATCAAAGAAATTTGACACATTGGGGTAACTTGATGTGCTGGCGGCTGTACCCATACTTTGTGACTTACTTGACATCTGAAGATAAATAATTGTGTTGTGTTTGTTTATGAATATTTTTTCTAATGTTCCTAATATATTTGCACACCTCATATTATGGTAATAATACAGTGTAATTTATGAACATTTTGTAACATCCTCTGAACCAGTGTTATGCAATAAATGACTTGATTTGATTTGATTTGACATTGTTTTACGAAACAGTGAATTAATACATAACTGCAATTTAAACTTAGAACGCTGTTTCGTATTAACTTTTGTTTCGTATTAGCGTTAAGTATTTATGACTAACATTTGGCTCGCGACTACGCTCGCGTGAATTTCATACTTTGACATGCCAACCCTCGCTTCTTTGTTATTTTGGATAATAATATAGCCTGTGTTACACGGTGATAGTATAGCTTTTTAATGGTGGAGGAATTTTTAAAATCGGTTCAGGAATTCTTGAGTTAAGTCCCTAAAAACAAACAAACAAGCATACAAGCAAATCTTTTCTCTTTATAATGTTAGATAACCTATACTTCGGTAAACACATTTATTTGCAGTCGTCTATTTCTTTTAATAATAACATTATGTATAACTTAACAATATTGATTGATATGTAAATTACAAAAAGAGAGAAAAAAAAATCGTTTGTACAAACTTTTGGCACCTTCTGTAATGCCTAATTCTTAATGACGCACTCCCATTGTTTTAATTATTAATAATAAGAGGCAGTTTTCATTGACATTGGGAACATTATCCTTCCTGTACCTGCGGTTAAAGGTAAAATTGATTTCAGAATCTTTTTAAAGGACTTGTTGGTCATTGTATTAAGCCACCAGTAAGCTTGCAATATTTGATAGATATTAAGTACCTTTGTGAAATGTTTCATTTTATTCGACTTCCTTAGAATAAGGGTGATGTTTTGGAGTGTATGTAGTCTGTATATCTGTTCTTTGACACATACTGTAGCCTAATTAATAGCTTTATTAACAACTTATCTTCACTCGCGCGGATTTTTAACTTTTTCCTTTAAATTTTTTCATCTCCTGTTCGTATTTAAGTCTGTCAAGTTTTTCAACTTTATCACATTTGAGTGAGGTTGATGTTCAATTGAGAAAAGTATACAGTGTGGCAAAGCTTGATGTGCTGGGGTCCATACACGTACCTACACCTAATTCGACAAAATGAATGGAACCGATTTGATTTTTACTCAAAACCTGATACTAAAAGTAATATATAATGTTGAATGTCCCTTTTAGGGTGTAGTCTATACAAATATTAAAAAGAGGTAAGGTTGTATTTTGGATGTAACAAAAAAACTTAAAAACTACTGGACCGATTCGAAAAATTCTTTCACAGTTGGGAAGCTTCACTATCTCCGGGTGGCATAGTCTTCTTTTACTTCTTTTTATGGAACGGGAATCAGGCAAGTAAAACCTATATACTAAACACAATGTTATAAATTCATTTGCACGATTGAACGGGTACTCCTAATGTTTCGGAAACTATACTAAGAACATTACATATATCTTTGAACGAATCCTTTGTCATCACGCCTTCTTCAGTACGATTACCATTCCGACCACGTTCGATGATCTTTCGATACGCAGAATCCGAATACAATGGTGCGCGGTGAAATCGATGTGTGTCCTTATTCTGTATAGTAGAAACTACATAGTTATTAGTTATGTATGTGGCACTCACGAATTTTTATCCATACACCTTTTTGGTACGTGAGCGCTTGGATCTCTAATCTTGGTGTCGTGCAGAATAAATTTCGCGATATTTTTCGTAGTTGTAATTGTTCGGGGTTACGGTCAAGTTTTATGTGATTGTATTTTAATGTCTTTTCTTTGTAAATCTTGTAGTACCTAAATAGTTAAAATTACGTTTTATTCTAGAGCCAAAAAGGTGCAAAATTTTCTTACAGATCCATCTTATCTCATCATCGGAAAGATTTGTTTGTTTGAATTGTGTTTGTACAGATTTAACTCTAAAACTGCTCAAGTAATTTTAAAAATTATTTCACCATTTCAAAGTTCTACTAGCACTGAGTTAATAGTTTATTTCCAAAACCAAGAAAGCGAGAGTTGGGGGATTTTAAAGTTGGAAGTAAAAAGTACAAAATTCACGCGGACAATACAAGTCGTCAGCAAATTAATAATTTTTATTACAGTATTTAGTTGCAACAATCCGAAAAAGAATCCATTAAATGTTATATTTCTATGATTTAATAATCCATTTCTCAGTTCCAACCAGCACTAGTTACCTTCCTCGTAACAAGATCGCTAAAAATCTATCCAGAATAAGTTCGCAGATCTACCTAGATTTAAACGGAAAACTGTGGTTGATTGAGCAACTTTTGGGAACCATAGTGATTGTCACCTCGGAAATTCCCAATTTTTTCCCTCTTTTAAGACTTGTGATTCAGTGACCTGCATTGTTCGTACTCAACCTGTTACCTACTTATTATGAGAAGTATTTGATGACTGGTACTTACTAATATTTGCTTTGTTAAAATGGTCCTTACGGGTATTTGCGTCATATGTCTAACCTAATAGGTCAAGAACAGGGCCTTTTATTTTGGTTTTAAATACTATACACGGTGTTTTTTTAGTCGTCTGACAAATTTTCACAGGTTGAACAACTTTTGCTATGGGACAAACTCAGAAATCACGAGAAAAAGTTCGGCTGTTTCATACATTTTGGTTGAGTAGGTATCAAGCTTTTGTATGCAACAGCCGTTTCGCCCATGGGCGGCATTAAATATCTTAGGTCAGTTACTAACCACACGATAAGAAGACTGTTACACAATAATAATTACAAGGAATAAAAGTTCAATAACCAGATCAAACACAAACGCACAGTTTTTCCTCAAAACTTCTCGGGAGATGCGCAAGCGTCGATCTAAATGCGCAGTCGATGTACGCCGACGCCGACGTGCAGGCATGCGTCGCGCATACAATTATATGGATCCCACCGAGATCTGCTTTTGAATTATGTTTCCTTTTTACTTCTTATTTATCCTTAGCAATAATAAATGCGAAGAAATACGTGTGGTCTTCATGTGTTGATGAGGATACGCCACCCAATCCGTTTCGACTCATTTCCATCAGAAGTTATAAATATGTAACTAACATCTTTCTTCTCGGTTGCTGGATATACATACACATACATACATAAACTCACGCCTTTTTCCCATGGGGGTAGGCAGAAACTACAGAGCGCCATATGCTACGATTCTTACATACTTCTTTTGCTGGATATATAGTTACATTTTTTTTTCTTAGGAGTGATTTCATTAAAAAGGGATAAAAATGTGTTACGGAAAACCGTGAAAAAAATAACTAGGTATCACAAAAGAAAGTTTGAAACATACTCGACCAAAACGTAAGAAAGGGCTGAATTCGTTTCACGAATTATGCGTTGGTCCCAAAGTGAAAGTTGTTCATAGGTATTCATGAGTAGCACAGTCAACCGAAAATAACTACCTACTTAACTTCATAAAAATAAAGAAATTTTAATGCAATATCTTTGCCTATTATCAGTCAACCCTGCAGGTCAAGCCATTTAACAAATTCTATTTCTATTATAGAAAAAAATGGCGTATATGGAATCAGCTGTTTGTCAACTGTCAAGTGTATTTCATATTCGGCCATATTACAAATTCTACTCGTTGACACTTGACAGTTGACAAACAGCTGGTGCCTTATACGCCATTTTCTTTCTATTGTCACGTTATCGATTACGACAATAGAAATAGAATTTGTAATATGCCTAGGCCTGCTGGTATGAAAACCTCAACAAAGGTTTAAACTATAGGGAAATTGCGATTTGTACCAGTAGTAATGTAGTTGCTGGTAAATCTAACGTTTAAACAATAGTACCTAATACCTGCCAGTGACTGTCCCACGGCGGGGAAAACTAAATGCCTCTTCTTATACAGAGAAGGCAGGAGAATTAATGACCACACTTGCTTAAGGCGCGTTGGTGCTTTCAGACGAATACCTAGTAATAAATTACTTACAATAGTGATATATCAAAAAAAACTTATTGATTACCTACTTACCTAGGTACACATGAATTGAAAATGTCACATTAGATCTCCCCCAATAACTGACGTGTAACATAACAGCACGCCTATAGGTATTACCCAAAGGGGTGGTAGAGATGTACCAATGTGCCTACATTTTTAACCGACTTTCAAAAAAGGAGGAGGTTCTATGTTCGTGTGTATGTATTTTTTTATTTTTTTTTTTATTTTTTTTATGTATGTTACCTGATTTCTCCCCCATTTGTGGACCGATTCTCGAAATTCTTTTTTTATTCGAAAGAGTATACTCCCGAGGTGGTCCCATTTTAATTTGGTGAAGATCTGGTGCTGATCTTCGGAGATATGCAACGGAACTCTTCAAAAATAGACGGCAAATCTGTCGTGATTGCTGGAATCGCTTGGATGTTTATTGTTTATACAACATCATGACGTATCATCACGCCTGGTATGCTCTGAGGGGTACGCAGATGTGTACAATATACCTAGATTTCGACAGTTAGGTATGTTAATTTTCATTTATTAGATATAAGTGGATAACCCTATTATCATGACATGTACTGTTACAATTAACAATATATATAGCAAATATTTGTATGGGAACCACTAAAAATGGAAAAATAAAAAACTTTTTTGCAAAAAAATTAAACCGACTTCAAAAAAAAACACTAAACGGTGTAAAATAACTTTAAATTCGGAAGTCGGTGGCCCATCATGAATAGACAAAACCACCAAAGCCACAGACTTCCTAATTTAAAGTTATTTTACACCGTTTAGTGTTTTTTTTTGAAGTCGGTTTAATTTTTTTGCAAAAAAGTTTTTTACCCATACTGTTTACGTCGCATGCAATAGGAGGCGAGCCTATTATCATCGATCAGGAACGAACCCAGGCTCCGGGTTGCTACTGGGAAATTCCATAGAAAAACCCAATAGGTATCAGTGTGCCCAAATAGAATTGAAGCCAGAACGCTCAGCAGCAGCAAGCAAGGGAATACCCATTGAACCTTCAAGGGTGGACCTATTTAGATCTTTACGATAATATTCAGTGAACAACACCAAAACTAGTATCCCGCGACTTGGCTTGCGGGACCTATTTACCGGACAAGGTCTTGGCCTGAGTGCCATAAGTTTTTTGAACGCTTTCTTTTCAGGAATCATATCGGCAACTCCGTGATTCGACTAGTACCTACTAGGCGTATTTTTAGGTGGCCGTAACAACACGTTTTTCGGAGGCAAAATTCGCGCTTCAGCAGAACCTATAATGGTTTTAAAATCTCCAAATAAACAAATAAATTTTGAAGTCAAGACACTTCAAAAACACTTCTTAGAATGAATACCATCATGCGGACTAACCCGTATAAATTAAAAAGGTGTGTGCCTCATATAGATCACTTTCAGATGACTGTGAGGAATCCGTCAATGTAAATCGTGTCAGCATCTGTATTCAAATCAGGTGCATCCCAAATATTTAAGAATTTCATTTGTTTATTGGTATCCTGACGTAAACCGTGTGAATCTGGTTTTATTTAATTTGTTTTTAGCTGGCTAAAAATAAATAAAACCAGATTCACACGGTTTTTGGGCTACTGAAAGCCTAAAAAAAAAAGTTTTGTAATTTTAACTTTAACCAATTATTCAAATACTCTTTCTTGCTAGCACATGTTTCCCTGAAGAAATAGATAGAGGTACATAATATACATAGTGGTGCTCCACATTAAGCCAGTACTTCGTGTTGAATCCCCATGAATGCTTGCACTGACTGATCTGGTCACCTCATATCTGTGTGGTTCTTTCCTCAAAAGACCATCTCAGACACTAATCTGCATGGTTCTTACATGATTTGACCAAGATAATGTCTGGACTTTAAAAGACACTATGACCTCTGAGTTTCTTTCGGTGTTTCTTCTCAGAGTAGCCAGTTAGTGAAACTCCGATTTCATCTATCAGTTAAAAAAATGACGTGTAAAAGTGTTTGTGAAAACCTATTTGCAAAACAAACATCATTTATCATGAAATGAGAGCTCATTGACATCATCCAGATACAAATACGGGCTGCTACTAAAATATTCCAAATGAGAATGCCCAATAACACTGCCTGACCGGAGAACCTAACCCAATACCTCATGCTTATCAGGAGTAATTGCAACTACTAGATCTATAAAGCAATTTAAATGGTATTTTCCTCTACATTTTCCAGTAAATGCTTGTGACTGACTTGCTCAAAGGCCTATCACAAGTCCAAAACATCAGTTAACATCAACCTACCATATCTATAAAGGGTGGAATCCCGTCAGTGCATCATACTGGGCTCTCTAGCGTTGAAATTTTTCGTCGGCTTCTCCAAATTTCTAAGTCTTGTACATATTTACACACACACATACATAAACTCACGCCTTTTTCCCATGGGGGTAGGTAGAAGCTACAAATCGTCATATCTGTACTTCTTTTGCTTCGTTAACATTCATATATATTGTCATACACACGCCGGTTGCGAATACTACGCACCTGAACTTTCTGAAGAACCCCACCTCACCTTCTAGGGTGACCCCGGCGGTTCCACTCACATCTGCCTTGTAAATTAAACCTTTCGTTAGCCTTTCATTCCTTTCATCCTCTCAACTTGACCAATTTTCTAAGTTTTTCCTTAAATATTGTATTACTCTGAACTTTACTAAATCATTATTTCTTTGTATCCCAATGAGACTTTTGTTAGAAGAAAGTGACTTGTTTCGTTTTGGAGGAAAAATTACATTGAGTTAGATCGAAACGATGATTAATGTCTTGTGGTTTTTTACTACTTAAAGTAAAAGTACAGAGGCCAGCACATCGAGCTACCCCATGTGATTTTTGTTTATAGTTTTTTAACTTTATTACTAACAGCATAAGGTTCATGTTCAATTGACTGGACTGTTGGTCTAGTGGATAGTACCAAGCCGGATGACCCAAGACCAATGTTTATGTGCTGAGCACGGTCATTTGTTCTGTCTGGGTGTAATAATAATAATAATGGGTCTATAATATATATTTAGAAATATTTAAGTATGTTTATCATAGCACAAGCTAAGCTTAGTTTGGGACTAGATGGCGTTGTGTGAAAGTTGAGGAATATTTATTTATTTATTGGGAAAATTTGACAATTCCAGAATCATGTTTAGTACTCTTGGTTTCAGGGTGTGCATCAATGTCTTTTCTACCTTGTATATTATTAAAACTTCGTCACATTTGTGCTGCAGAACATATTATATATGTAAGTACTTATGAGAAAATATTTTTTTTGCTTAACGCTTTTGTTATTTTAATATTTCAACAGTCTTCAAATTCAAAGTCAAATTCAAACCATTTATACCCTTAAAAGGCACTTTTGAACCGCATTCTTAAAAGTTAAAAAAATATCACTATTTTCATATATTTTATTAATAATAATAATTTACCTTTTAAAACATGGGGCACCTTCTAAAAGGTAGTTTTGTATCGAGAAGAATGGGCAGGAAAGTCCATACTTACTTACTCTTTTAAAATAGTTAGTCAGATTATATTTTAAGGCTTAAACTCACTTTATTGATTTTGAATCCAGAAAGTGCGCTCAGACTTGCGCAGGCGCTCCTCTTACAAGATAGCTGAGTATCCAAAGAATGCGTGAGTGTCGTGTTCGTCCATTGATAACGATGGAGATGTGACAATGCAGCATTATGTGATACCGGGAATCAATGTTTACGATGCCGGTTGTTCCAATATAGACTTGAGGATTGAGGCTTTTCCTTAAGAATTTGCGTTTTAGTATGGAGATATATTTTTGTGTTGGATAAAGGTATACTTAGACTTGATTTTGTATATTGTCTATCTTATTGACATTGTATTGTATATACAAAAAAAAACTTATTCCCTAAATAAATAATTAGTTTATTGATTTTGAGAATTTAGATCAGCTTTCAATTTTATCTAAAAACGTGGGTATTTATGGTTTGCTTTGTTCCTACTTATGATTTATTTAATACCTATTGTATGACAAAATATTGTAGGTACCGAGAACAATTAAAAAAGAGTTTATGTGTGGTGTTTCTTCCCAATTCTTCTTCTTTGGACGGGGCAACTACATAAAATCATTTAATTATATTTTACTTAACTTGTAAGTTTGACGTCCAACATACCTTTAAATGGCCAAATTAAAATAAATGATTTGACTTTGAATTTGTTTTAATTGGGCTGTTAAAATAAAACAATTAGCAGATGGGAAAAACATAGACAGTTAATTTATATTCTATACCAAATGCTAGTAAACACACATTTGAGAATATTGATTAATTACTAAGAAACCATTCAAATCCTTCTCTTACCAAGAAATTACGTAAACTATTGATAGATTGCCAATAGGAATGAATAAAGTAATTAACAAAAGCAAAATGTTGTGCGAGAATAAATTAATAGAATGCGACGTGCGGAGAATATTATAGTCAGAGGTTCAGGTGGTTTCCCAGTACGGGAAAGAAGACCTTCACCGCACTCTTGGATGTCGCAAAAAATAACAAAGCATCCTAAACCATGAATCATCAGCATCTGTCTGTCTGACTCTCTGTTCGCGATAAACTCAAAAACTGCTTACTATACAATTTGTCAAGTTTTTGTATACATTGGTTAAAATATAATGATATTTGTTGTTGTTGTCGGAAAAAAATAAGCCCTCTGGGAGCTGGGCGTAATAATTGAAATACACGCGGGAAAGCTGGGCGTGATAACCGACAACCACGCGGGAGAAGCCACGAGTATAAACTAGTTTAATAATAAAAGAAAAGTATATTGCTATACCTACAACCGACCGCGACCGTGCGATTTCAAGTACTTAGAAAAAAAAAACAAATATTAGTGACAAATTACTCGCGGTTATTCTTACAGACTCTGAAATGCCAAACAGCCAGGTGTAAGTAAGTAGATATTATCAAATAGTTTTAACAAATCTACTTTCACATTGTCTTACGCATAATAGGATGTGTACTTGTAATACTAGATAGGTAAATTATGATTAAACGATCAGTTGGATTAATCACTACAACTGCTTGGCACAGGTGTGACTGTTTTCGTCACCTGTCTCTGAACACTATTATCAATTATGTTTAGAATTTTTTATACACCTAGGTAACACGATGAATAGTGTCAAAAATCGTATGATTGCATCGATCAATGTCTTCAAAAGCAATCGTTAAACAACTAAATCAGTCTGATATAGAACTAGATGATATAGATATAGAACTAGAACTCATTTGTGTGGGTAATGAGGCCTAGACTAGGCTACTAGTAGTGTGACCGGCGGATTTCCAAATCATAGGTCTCGAGTTCGAACCCAAGGTACGCACCTCTGACTTTTCGGATTCATTTGCGGATTGTATATTTGTCACTTGCTTCAAAAACGGTGAAGGAAAATATCGTGAGGAAATGCCTGAGAGATATTTCTCGAGGGTGTTTGATGCCAAGTGAGAGGCTCATTGTTGAGTGGCATTAAAACTCTAAAGCCAGGTTAATCACTAACACGATAAGAAAAAGATTGTGTCGCACTTTGGATCGCAACCATCTCTACCTAGAAATTAAATGAAAAAATATGATAATTATTTCTGTAAATAGATCTTCCCAAAAAATTTTAACGATGCTGGGCAAAGTCTGGAAAAGTCTTCTGAAGAAAGAGTTGACCTGTCTCGAGTAGTCTCGACAGCATGCATGCTTCAGTCGTCGTGTAGCTCAAATAATCATATACCTACAGCTACCACCTACATATGTCGTCTCTTCTTCCACATAATTTATAGCAGTTACACGTTAGAGGCAAGCGGAATAAACCCGCCTTCTCTTGGGAACGGGTTTTAAATAAATCTCGTGGACTAATATTGATTTTGACGCCAACGATCGATCTGTTATCAATACAGCTTATCTAGAATATTAACTTTACGTTTATAAGAACTGGACGTTCGACGCCATCTTGGGATAATCTTGTATCCTGTTACTTTTTAAAATGTTGTTTATTTTTATCGTGCTTTATTACTTGTCGTTAGAACACTTTTGATGCGACTGTGTTTTAAGTGCACGTGTTTTACCTAGATATGATATTTGTTTTAGGCAACCAGTTTTACAAGGGGGTGTCGTCGTCGTGTTAACCAGTAAGTGGGTTGTGGGGGTCAGACGGACAGGTGCTCCATGTAGAACACTGGTACTCAGCTGCATCTGCCTGCGTAGCATGAACACCGAAGAAACGGCCTTTGTCTACAGACGAATCGGCAAAGGGACAGATTATATAGACATTTCTTTCGTCTCGAGCATGAAAATGTCAAGAAAGATGAGAAGTTATATGTCGATTCGTCAGTAGACAAGAATCAACAATGCCGAGCATGAAATGCGTACCTATTTTCTCCACTTTTGACAGGTCTTTTCGGAACATTTCCTGTCAACAAGTGTCAAACAGTCTACATCAAATGAGACCTAGACAAGCAATCTACACGTCTAGCAACTTGACAGTTGCTATAGACAGCATGTAATTTTTTTTCTCTACGTACAAACGCTTGTCGACGAGTCGCCTCATGCTCGGGTAGAAGAAATGTCAAGTTGGACAGAAAGAAAATTGTCGTGTCTCGGAAGAAAATAAATTAAGTGTTCATGCTACGCGGGCTGGTTCAACCAGAAGCCGACCTCAACATAGTTGGGAAAAGGCTAGGCAGATGTTGATATTTGATTTAGAGCACCAGCTCTTCACACAATTAACCGAGGATTTTACTGCTGACACTTTAGAAAATATTTTAAACTAGCACTTCACTCGCGACTTCGTACGCTTAGATTTTGTGGTTTCTCTTTAAACAATTTTGGAAACAAGTTTGGAAAATAAATATAGCCTATTAGATGTTACTCAGTAATAATCTTCGATCAATAATTATTGATCGAAGGTAATAATATAGTTCCCCAATGGTGAAACTGAAAACATTTAAAAAATCAATTCTGTTGTTTTTGAATTAATAATAATAATAAATTCATTTATTCAGGTAATTAAGACACCTGTTACACATGATTAAATTAAAATTTCATTCATATATATCTATATATATACATTAATTAGTCATGCAAATAAATATATACAAGTAAAACAAACAAATATTTTTTTTTCTAAATTAAATATTACTTTTTAAATTTCTAATGGGCTTCAAGTATCCCGTTACCTAGCATTAGGTTTATCGAACTCAAATAGGCAAACACTCTATGTAAAACACTGTTAATCAGCTGCACGCAGCTGGATTCAAAGATGACCCTCACATGTGGGTTAAAGGCTCGGTGGTGAATGGGGTGGGTTCCGTTACATTCCTTGGTACAAACAGCTACTCCTTTCATTGTCGGATGTAAAATCTCAGGTCTTTGGATCTTTCGTTCTACCACGTACATCCTCATCATTCTCCATCCTAGATTGATATCATCACATATCCTCGGACTATACCCATTACCCATCCTACGTACTTAGGTACTGCTACTGCTAGAATGACCAGTATATCTGGGCAGCCCATGGTGGCGCTGTTTCAACACTAATCTATAACCAAAGCTTCAAGTACCTACCTGTCAATTTTAATACATTTGAAAATAGGTCCCTTTCTCGCCGCGTACCAACGTAAGCTGGACGACGTCACTCGTAATTCTGATCACAGTGTTGACCGCTCGAACTTGACACTTTGGAATTTTAACACCCGAGATGTGTTTTAAACGGATGATAATGTTATTTATATGCAGATGAAGCAATTTCTAAATCTGTATACGTTATAATGTGCTTTCAAAATTATCGTTGTTCGTCTTGTTCTTTTAGTATTTTGTTTTCTATAACCGTCTTGTCTTCTCAATCGGAGTCGTCTGAATAAGTCGTAGTGTCAAGCCTAGCTTATTATTTAAGAATAATAGCGCATAGAAGCCGCATCTCGTACCGTGTGCGCAAAATCGTGTGTCCAATTTATGTCGTGTTTTGACTCGAATTAATATTTTGTGCGTTTTTATTCGAAGCTTATTAGGTTTTTCATCTTCTACATAAACTTATGTGGCTGCAAATTAAGCATTGTCTGCTCTACCTACAGCTTTCGTTTACAGATGCATCAACAACATCATAGCTACCCATCTCTGTAATCATAACCTCTCGAACACGATCTAAGTCGGCCACAGGCTGACAAGTCACGCAGTATGCAAACGCCTCTCCTCTCACGATCCACGATCGATCATTAGCATCTCCATGTCCGAGATCATCAGTATGTGCACGGCGTAGGGAGGCAATGGCCGCCGCTTCCGCGCGCACGGATTTTTCAACTTCCTTTCGTGAGATGCGCGTTTTGGTTTTAATGGTTTTTTTTTTTCTTTTCTTTTTTGTTTTATACTTATGGGGACTGAGTTTGCTAAGTTTAATGTAACTTTATTAGATATCTTTTGGTCTTCGCAATACAGGGTTGAAAGGACATCGATGCACATCTGGGTAGCATGAAATCTGCACTTTTGTGTCATTAGGTTAAGCACCACTACTGTGCTAGACGTGCTGGGTATGAGATCCGGGTTGGTCATAGCACAGTATAAACATTCATACAGTAGGACGACGCCTTTGATCTCTGGAAAAATGCCGACAACTTCTACACGCGTTAGACTTGAATAATACCTCCCGCACTACGAACATCGGTCGCAGTGCTGGAGCGGCTTTCCCGCGTCTCTCCCCTTACACCCCTCACGATTGCCCTGTCTAGACAGCTTCGTCGGACGACTGTATGTTTTTAGACTGTGGTATTAGGTTGTGGTCTATCTGGAAGTACTCCGAAGGTTTCTCTGTTCCTGGTGGTAGTCCATCCAAAAGTTGTCTGTAAGAGATCCCTTTTAGTGATAGTGCTTCAAAGGGTGTTAGAATGGGTATTCTAACACCCTTTGAAGCACTTAACACGTTGACTGCCAACCTACGAGTATACTCGTAGTACAAGATCTGGGCCCCACTGCCAACTACGAGTATTCTCGTAGTTGATTGTATGCGATTTCTAACGAATTCTAGACAAGTGGCAGTGAACGGAGGGCGGGGTTACATTTTTTGGCATTTGAAGTAAAACATTATTTAATCAGAAAAAAAAGTTTAATATAATTTTTTTTGGGTACATCAATGTGAAATCACAAAGAAGTCATATATGTTAGAACAATTTTCTACGCATAAGGCAGGTTTTTAGGACATACCGGACAGTAATAAATTGTTTATTTGCGTTTTTTTTCTTTTGTGCAGACACGACTCGGTTTCGTCGGTGGTAGTGGTAGTAGTCGTTTGTGTGGGTGGTAGATGCTCTAATATATACTTACTCTTAGTATACTTTGCAAATGGTTCGCCTTAAAGATGTTTTAAGACTTCAACTTTAAACGAAAGGGCATCCATTTTCTTTTCCGGAGGAAGATTGGCTTGTTGGTTGTATGATCATGCAGGCGTTGTGAATGTATATTTCAAAAATGTGTATCGCTAGTTTTTCGTACCAAAAAAAAATGTCTTTCTAAGAGCTGAGTATTATGACAGCATTAGATCTGAAAGATCGATCCTGGACATTTCCTTATTGTAAGTACCGGAGCAATCTCGCGGCGCCCGCAGTTGCACATTGACAAAGCAAGGAAGCGCACTTTAGCGAGAGTCTACAGGTTGCGTCTGACTCGCGTGCGTATCGCTAAAAACGCGCGTCAACGGCGCGTATAAAAACCGTGGTGTGCCCAGGCCCTTATTCTTTTGTACAAAATTAAATTTAACAAACTATCAAAGACATTTGATCGTTTGACAGATTGGAGTAGCTTAATGTGTAACTAGCAGATTTTTTAGGATTTTAGGGTTGATTCCAGAGTAAATGTTCAAAATTCTAAGTAGGTTGACATTATTAGCTATTTTATAGACTGCCTTGAAGGCAGGCAAGACAATGGAATGAATGGAGTGTGACACGGGGGTAGTTTTTATTGTGTAAAAGTCTGAGGACCCTTCATAGGGCACAAGACATCCATGAGAGTTTTACACATCCATAAAAAAAATATAATTATAAAGTCAATTAAGACATTTAAAAAAAATCCCAAAGCACAGGACGGAAAAATTTGATAATGCTTATCGGATAAACCAACATAAGATTTTTTTTTATTTTCTGGTAAGTATCTACCTACGTCATGGCCGTTGATTCTCTGACACATAATTTGGCAAACAATGGTTTCTTCGAAGCATTCGGTAACAATTTACATGCTTAAATAAATTGTCAGGATAAGCTTAGCATTTCTAATACCTAGCACGTGCGCAGGCGGCGATTTGTACCGAAAATAACAATGTCTATGTATTATGTGAAGGTATTTTTAGAACAAACTAAGTAAATGGCGTTAGATTATTAAGATGGCAGATTATTTCTGGTTGGCCATTTGGTTGCAGAGTCGTTAATAAAATAATAAAAAATTATTTGCGTTGGCATGATGCCGTCAAACTACAACAAGGAATATCAACGTACAACTTGGTACCATGAGATCAGTTATACCTACGTACAGACTCCAGTCTGTACATCAAGCTCCGTCAAACATTATTTTTTTTCCAATGGAACATGAACCTTATTGTATTTATCATAAAGCTGAAAAATTATCAAAGAAATTTGACACATTAAGGGTAGCTTGATGTGCTGGCCTCTGGACATGCCTCTGAACCCTCAACTTTGATTTTTTTGCTCTGGACTTACAAACCCCTAGGTTATAGCTATCAGGTGTAGGGATGAAGTGAGCGTGTGTAGATTATAGGTGAGCAGGTACGAGTATGAAAGGAAAGTCCGCAGTAGACAAGACGAAGAATGAAAGTTTATTATACAGTAGAAACAGGTTACAGTTCGTACACACACTCACTTCATCCCTACATTGGTGACCCCGACGTGATTTTTTTTGTCTCGGAGTACACACTGACCATGCACCACACAGGAAACACCGGCTCCGGCAGGGCATTCGACTCGTTAGCTGTACGCACAATTAATGTGATCACTAAACGTTTAGTACGTATAGGATGGATGTCCATCATGGACCGGTGGTGCAGCGCTGTCAGGCTAGTGGTCAGATCCTGCCTGATTTACCTTTAGTCTTGTCAGATTGCTGCCACATCGCAATATGAGAGTAAAGGGAATATGGCGCTTGTGTTTACACGTGTGCACTAATTAAAATGTATTCTGCGTTCTTGGCTAATCTCTAACTTTTGATTATCTGTTACTTTTCGAAACCAAAATAAGATCTGTTTAAAATTAGAGCACATTAACACAACAAGATTCACAAGATAGGTGACGCTAAACACTTTTCTCCACTACTTTGACCATAGCTCAAGCGAATATAGGTTTCAACTGAAAAATTGAGGCCAATCATTGGAATTTTCGTATCGTACCGGCGACGTCCATTCATACTGACTGTACGTGCACATAGCACGACTTCGAGGAAGCGCGGTGGACGAGAGCTGAATCGAAAACACGTCTTCTTACACAGCTTAGTGAGACCTGACCTCCCCTGCCCCCTCTTGTTCACCAAAACAAAGATAACTCAAAGGACCTGGTGTAAGTTTGAGAGGTCTGGTTAGGCTGGCCGACGGTTGATAGACCAACATTACCGTTATGCGATGATCGACTCAGTGAATGAAACCATTCAATCGCTTTGGAGAAATGTAGCGGGATATTTTTGTTTTGGATGCTTCGCCGCTGGTCGGTTCTTAGGAGTTATCTGGCAATTGGAAACGTTGTGACGTGTCTGTAAACGTCAAACTTGTGTGTGAACATACAGGGAGGCGATTGACAATGAGCAATCACTAAAAGGCAAAGATAAATAGGTGGAATGATGAAGCAAGCCACGTTGAAGTTTTGCTTACTTATAAGTAGGTGATGAAATTTTGGTTGTACCGAGTGTATTCTAATAAATGAGACCATTATAGACCTTGTATGGTACAGTAAAAGGGTAGGAATCATAATCCTGGTACATACAATAACTGCAAGCCTGTATGTTTGGGTGTTTGTGAATTTTCTATTAATCAATCAAATCTTAGGTAATGGCTGAAAGGACCTGGATTCAGATATAAAATACTTCTTTCCCAATAGCATAAAATTTTCGTCAGATAATTTCTACTATCACGTGGCCGCTGGCAAACGCTAGAAAAGAAATCACACAGATTTTACTTTAGTTGTATACAGCAAATCCTATTTCTTTTATCGTAATCGATCATTCGACAATATAAATAAAATGGCGTATATGGAATCAGCTGTTTGTCAACTGTCAAGTGTATTTCATTTTCAGCCATATTACAAATTCTACTCGTTAACACTTGACAGTTGACAAACAGCTGATTCCATATACGCCATTTTCTTTCTATTCGATTGCGATAATAGAAATAGAATTTGTAATATATGTAGGATATAATATGGCCTGCAGTTTGTATTTTTAATCATGGGTCGAATTTCCACAGAGTGTTTTACCCATGTACCAGGAACAACTTTCGCTATGGAACCGACTCATAAATCGCAAAAAAAAAACTACTTTTTCATACATTTTGGTCGAGTAGATATCAAACTATTGTATGCAGCGGTTGATTTTATTTTAGAAAACCATCTGTTAAAAGTTTGTCCCCTGATTAAAAAAAGTTGCTTTAGGTTCCGGATGGTTATTTATCAAAATGGAAGTTAAGAAAAGCATAAATATCCTTGTTCTTTGACATGGTAGTATCCAGAGTATTTATTCAAGAAGGTTTGAGACGATGACTCTTCGAAATCAAAGCAAATGTCCACTCAGATCACTACAAGGCTTATCCCTGACTTTTAAATTTCATCCAACGGTGATCGTAGCAAGTGTGAATGCGGGATCATTCACGTACAAACCACATGACATAACGATGCGGGAATCTGTACTCTATGGTCACGAAATAAATAGATATACAGAAGGTCCACGAACTAAAACCGACCAGTAAAGTACAATTTACGAAATTAACATAAGTAAATGGGGATTGGGATGGTAATCGATAGGTATTAAAGTGGGTTTGTGTTTAATTTATTTGTTTTACTTTTTTGTACATCCACATTGCTCTACACATTTACATTCATCACACTATAAGGTATTAATCTTATAACTGTACAGTTGCTACATTTTATTTATATAATTATGTAAAATATTTAAACATGTACGATATTGAAAAGTGTTACTGATCCGTCCTTTGTCAAAACCAACGTCAGGCATCTGCTAAGATGCTGCCTGACGTTGGTTTACAAAAAAGCCATGACTCACATTTTAAAATGTGTTCATGTGTTTTTTTTATATTTTTTATTTGTTTTAACATGTTGTTGATGGAAGAGCTCGCCTTCTGTGACTATCTGCTTTGTTTTACGCCTAACAAGGAATTCGCCTCGCAGTGAATGAATGAAACGGTCGTGTACTTGCTAATTACAACACAAACAATTCTGCTAAAGAACGCACTTTCCAATTATCTATGCGGTGTCACGTGACCCAACCATTCACTATATTGAAATCAACTCACATCGCAATAGGTCAATGGTACTTGAGCCTTCTGTGCATTCATTTGAAATGCGTAAATGTACCTACAAATGTTTTTAATGTATTACATGTAACATAAAAAAATACTAATATTATTACTTATGACTATTGTGTGAAGTTAAATTATTACAGGGCATCAACATATTCAACCACATCGCTGTCAACGACGCGGCGACGGTACAGCCACGGTGAATGACAATGTTGATTCTCTGGCCTAAATAAAGGCCTTCTAGTCAACCAACCACTTGGCGACATCCCTAAGAAAGAAGATGGGACCATGGTGTTCCAACCCAAAATGTGTATTGGATATTTTCCAGAGCAATAAAAACTTCTTAGTTGTTAAATGAAATGAAATGGACTGCCTTGTTGGTGCTGGTCGCAAGCGTTACAACTGCTGAACATCCTCATGTTCAGCAGCCAGTCACCTGGGACCTGACCCAGGTTCGATCACCGGATCGGGCACCACCTCTGCCTCTTTGAATGAGAAGAGACCGTTGCCCAACAATGGGACAGTAACAGCCAGGTTTCAATGTTTATTTAAATAAAATTAGAATTAACAATAAATTGATGTTGTGGCAAATATTGAAATAGTACGCTTAGATGGTTTGATATCACGTTGAGAGGACTGGTGAAATGCGACTATAACATAACGCCCTAGTGATTCTAACATGCACCGACCTTATTGGTGAAGTCCTTCTGAAAGGTCAGGTGTGTATGTGTAGTATTGACCAAATGTATGAATGTAAACGAAGCAAAAGAAGTAAGAATTGTAGCAGGTGGCGTTCTGGAGTTTCTGTTGGTATTTATAGTCACTAACATAGACATTTTTCCTCGTCTCTAGGTTTATCTCAAGTACGAGTAACTTCACCTACCAATAGCAAACAAGGAAAGACCATAATCGTTATGTACCAGGAACTCTCTAACTCTCCACGTCATTATTCTATTTACATTATAAATAAGAAACACGTTACTTTCCAAGAACACTCAGATAGTAGATCTTCGCGCACATCAAAAGCACTTTATCTCATGAAACCGTGTTAGTTCGTTATCACTTATCACGATAATGGTTCAATAATTCGTTCCAAGATTATCTGTGACGAACTTTGTTTGTGCAACACTCCTACACTTAGATATTTCTATGTTTGCTTGAGGACTAACCCAGTACTCGTTTTGGAGTTGTTCGAGGCCTTAGGACTAGGTCTAAGGAGGTTTTGTTACAGTTGTATACGAAGGGGAACCTTGTTGCATACTGGCTGGACGAATGTTAGTTCTGGCTGGTTATAAACACACAAGAGATTTTAGAATGGTTTTAAATACAGAAGTCCCTCTTGCTTAATGTTGCGTACACTGGGCCAGTGACGGCCATCGAGCGAGCGGCAGAAAAATCCTACGTTGGCCCGGTATACGCAGCTTTAGTTATAAAGAATCATTTTAAAACCAGAACGTGCCTCTTGGTTAGGGTCCGAGCGGATTTTTTGACCAATATAAGACATACGCTAAGGAAAAACGTTATTATCAGCGAAACCCTTTCATTTATAGCAAGCATTTGACATAATAATAAAGTTAACTAATTATTCAACAAATTAAATTATCCGTTTAATAAATGTTACAATTTATTCTAAACAACCTCAGCTATGCTTACCAAAAATTATGAAGTTTAGGCACATTGTTTTAGACTGTAATGTATTTTGGACCGCATAATATTCTAGATCTGTTTGTGTTACTTTTACAAATTGATTATAACCTTAGAATCATGGGTTAAGAACACATTGTATAATATTCGCATGTAGGTCACATTAACATAGCATCTTGTCATAAAGGACCCCAAATAAATATGGCATTATTTGGGGTCAGCATATAAGTCATTGCAGTCATCGCAAAAGCTCTTTCCAGCCTATCAGCTTTCAAACAATTCATACATCGTCCTTTACTCATACAACCATCCACATATACTCTTATCTCTCTAATTCTTAATTTCTGTAAGCTTATATTTAATTATTTAATGATTATTATACTCAAAACTTTCTTCAAGACTTGGTATATTTATAAGCAAAGTAAAATATAGAACGTAGAAAATGATAAACAATTTTCTTCCTATACTGGGTCATTCCGGAAACCACTTGTGCCAAATGTGACAAACAGAATTCCTACCAGTCAGTGGCGTCGATAACCACTTCTCGTGCCTCGATTAGCTACTATTAAACGGTTTATCTGAAGTGACGGATATGTCAGAAATTTATCGAAAATTGGCACACTTTGTACTTGTGGTCGTATTCTGAAATCGACTGTTGACAAAAATTGTCGAAACGTTATAGAACATTATTGAGAAGAATTAATAGGTAATTGTTTCTTTCGAAATTTTGAGTGGTTACAGAAACAATCTGACTGGCCTGTTGGTCTAGTAGTTAGTGACCCTGACTGCTATGCCGGAGGTCGTGGGTTCGATTCCCACCTAGGACAAATGTTTGTGTGAAGAGCACGATCATTTGTTCTGTGTCTGGGTGTAATTTATCTATAATATGTATGTATTTAGAAATATATAAGTATGTTTATCAGCTATTTAGTACCATAACACAAGCTCTCAAGCTTAACTTGGGACTAAATGGCGTTGCGTGAAAAGTTGTGGAATATTTATTATTATTATTTTTAATATTAATCAGGTTTCAAGTTTTTAAGGCATATTTTTTCTATTTGTTATTTTATATTTGTTTTTGGGTGTAGGGCAACGTTTTCGGTGTCACCAACCAATTTTACACTACACATGAGCATCTTACTAAAACATACATGAGCCTTAAAAATTTTAAACATGTAGGTTTAAAGTTTCATGCGTGAAATTAATTTTCATCTTAGCTAGTTGTTTATAGGTAATATTGGCCAAACGGATCTATAATTTTACTCCATGGGCAAAGACGTCAATGGAATGATTTTTTCATGTAAAAAAAATAATTTTCGATTCTTCATCATGAGTAGTAGATATTATAAAGATACTAACGCGATCGCTATCGAGATTAATTTCAAGAATACGGACACAAGTTCGCAATCTTACAGCAGTCCAAAATATCTGATAAGCGTGGCCTGGAATCCTGAGATACCCCTCAAGTGGACCGCGCCGTGATAGGATTTTTATGAAATATTGATAGCCTGATAGTGTGTTATCACTCCTGAACTAGGTAAAAGGCAGCACCTGTTAAAGATAGCGACAGATTAAATCTTGAGTTTAGCTCTAGTTTTAGTCCAAAATTATCAAAACTAGGTTTAATTAAACAACACATCAATAAGTACATACATACATTGTAACCGGTTTTGTGACGAACTGATAGCCTGAATGAGTGACAATTAATGCTCAACTTAAATCTATAGAAAATTTATAATAAAAAAAGTCAAAAAGTTTTTTTTTATTTTGGAGTAAAGTAAAGTAAATTTTATTTGTTTAAACATGGTGTACATTACATGAAAGATAGTAATGATATCCAAAAAAGTTCTGAAATGTTCTTAATGTTAGGAGGAGATGGTGCTTAAGCCGTGATAAAGTATATCATAATTCATTAAAGATTATAGATAAGCATATTTTTAAGATACAATTCAATTTCAAATGAGTAACAATTTATTAATTAAAACATTATGCACACTACGCATAATGTTTTAATTGATAAATTGTTTTGGGCTGTTTGTAGAGTATAAAAAAAGGATTAAAGATACCGGGCTGGTATCCGCAACTCCACGTCAAAGCGCGTATTTTGCGTATGGGCTATAATCTACCACGCGGGCCCAGTGCGAATTGGTAGATGTCACATGTCTTCGAATTTTTGGTTCTAGGACATGCCGGTTTCCTCACGATGTTTTTCTTCACCGTTGTTTGTAGAGTATACCTACTACTATGGTTATCTTCTTCTTGTTACTAAACTCCTCAGAAACGACTTCACTGATTCTTAAGAAGTTTTGTGTGTCATTAATTAGGACTGTGAATAGGACTATACCTAACTAAATATTTTTCTATTAAAAAGGTCGTTAATTTGGTAGCCCAATTCTTGAGGAGGATATAGGTTTATTAACATGACACTGGAATACTAAGAAGCGGGTAAGTATAAAGCTAGAGACACAGTATACCTATGAGTAAGAAGACTGAGAGGTTTAATGCCACGTAAGTGTACCTCATTTTTCCTTTCTTGCAAAAATTCTTAGAAGCCGTAACAAATTTTGGACGTGTGGTGCCCAATGACGTCTTAGTTCATTGTATAGAGTTAGGAACCTACTTAGTGCAAAGACCTACCTGAGTAGGTACCTACATAATAAGCTGTCCAGTTTGGGGTTTTGGAAGAATCATACGTTCTCGCGACCCCCAGCCCAGGTGTAAGATGGAACTTCGGGGTGGTTTTTTAGTTAGTAGGAGACTGTACCATCTATGAATATTTTCCATTCCAAGACAAAAAAAAGTACCAACCTTGGACTAAGCTACACATTAATTACACATTATTGTTTTAACCATGAACACGCGATAAGTAGAAGAAACCAAGAAGATAATCCATGATAATTTCGTTGAACCAAATGAAACTAAAAGCACTGAAAAGTCAAAACCAAAAATGTCGAAGCTATTTCTTACTTTTTGAAACTGCACCATGCCTGCACGATTTCTTCACTGTATATTCCCGTGGGAATACAGGGATAAAAAGTAGCCTATGTCACCCGAGGATAGTGTAGCTTCCCAACGGTGAAAGACTTTTCCAAATCGTTCCAGTAGTTTCGGAGCCTATTCAATGCAAACAAACAAACAAACAAATCTTTCCTCTTTATAATATTAGTACAGATTATTCCTAATACATTGCACATTTAATCCTACTTGCCTACAGGAAAAACTAACTCTCAGACAGCACTAAGTCTAGACCGACTGACGTATCTTACTTACGCATATTTCCTTGAAATAAAAACGTGCGATGTAGGTACTTTTAAGGATCACAGCCGGAACAAGACGTTCCTACATGGATTTTTATTGGACCAATTGTTATTGTTGCTCGACTGCGCCAGAAGGAGGATTATGTTTGTAGCACGCACCGAAGCACGCGCCGCGGCTTGATAAATTTCAGCTTGACGACAGTTGAAATTCATTAAGCCTTAAAGTTTATGGTGAGCTATTGTTTGTATGTTTGTTTTAAATTTGATGTGTTTAGTTTAAAAAATGGGGACTTAAAATGGTTTATTATTTTTTTCAACTCGCCTTCACTTCACTTACATTTTTACGGAGTAATTTTCTCAGACTAGCACTCATTAATTGATTTTTGATTTTACGTTCATACATGCAGTCATACGCACACGCCACGGCCGGTGCCGCCCGATTAGATAGCCGCAAGATTTACAAATTACAAAAATATTAAAACAGTGAGTAAATCCTGTTCAAAATAACGCAAAACAATGTTTAAGAACAAATAAAAATCTTTAAAATCCTTTGGAATTTTTCATCGTCTAACAACTAGTAGACGTTACGCGGTTTCACCAGCCCGGTTCCCGTTACCGTTGGAATACAGGGTTTAAAAGTAGCCTATGTCACCCTGGGATAGAGTATCTTCTCAACAGTGAAAGAATTATTCAAATCGGTCCAGTAGTTTCGGAGCCTATTCAATGCAAAACAAAACAAACAAAAAGTAGACAAGAGAAGAGATAGGATGCCGTAAATATTGTCAATTTTACAGACATACCTAGTTCTTTTTATACATTGGAACTCACACACACATAATACTTTAGTACCTACTTACCTACCCAATTCAATAGAAAACTCTATGATATTTACCGATGTTCCTATGTACACACTTTTCTAGGGAACACCGGAACCCGTATGCGCAGGCGCGGCCCTGACTCACAGTACTTACATCTGAAATGTGATGTATTCTGCAATAATATGTTGAATAGAATTCTTTGTTGTACACAATAAAAACTTGCTACGAAAACTTAAAGAGCTGCAAGTCCAAAGACATTCAATACCGGACATCACGAACAAAATTTTCGTCCGAAAAAGTGTGTCCTGCTGGATACAAGTCTATGAGTTTTTTGTAGTACGCTCCGCTGCCGCTCCAATTTTCATATATTATTCTAGATGGCGTTACTGAGACATGGGATCAAAGTTTTTCTATGACATTTCCTTGACATGCCCGCTATATTATATAGTATTTTAAATCTCTTTGTGCAAGGCTAATAAATTGAAGTAACTACAACAAGCAACGTATAGTATGGTAAAAAAAAGTTACGCTTCAAGCAACAGTAATATTGCTGGTATTCTTAGAAGTGCACCAACTTTGAGATCCACTAAATGAAACGCACTAAAAGTAAGTGTTCTTATAGCCGTAGCCACCTGATTTTGCGTTGCTGGAAGCAAGCAGTTTTTAAAGGGTCGGCAACGCGCGTGTGGCGCCTCTGGTGTTGCAAGTACGCTACGCTACGGTAACGCTTACCATCAGGAGGGCCGTAAGCTTGTTTGCCACCGTCGTGGTATAAAGCACTTCACAGTTTAACATACTATCTGATACTGAACGGCGAATTGCAAAAAACACAAGGAAATTTGAATTTCGCGGGCTTCACTGACACCTTAATATATTTTTTGTTATTCTACCCGCGTTTATGTTTTCGCACGATAATAATTTTGCTATAAAATGTTTTATCAGAAATAAAGTTCTTAAAACCGAGCTACAAGCCTGCCAACAGCTTTAAAATAAATAGCAAGACCTCGTAAGTTCTAGGTTCTGTTAAAGCCGTTGGTACTTTTAGTTTAAAATACAAACAACAACTGCTGCACATTCAAAAGGTCAGAAAACTTACCCAGGGTTTGCACGCAGTACTAAGGCGATTTCAGATGTCACAGCAAGCAAGTACACACACATCACTACACCACACACACACACACATTAATACACTTACCGTTTTATTTCTTTCTCAACAACACAAATAAATTACACTAAGACACAATAAACCGTACGCAATGTTATACCCGCACTATGTTAGAAATCTCATTTGAGTTCTCATCTCTTGATGATTTCAGTTTCTATTAATGTTTTCAGTATCTACCTATAACTATAGTGCTGCAATTTGGTATTTTACCAATCTACAGTAGATATTTTATTTATTCGTAATTTTTGTATTACAGAAAAGCTATTATTGTTTGACAGCTCCGGATGCGCCCGCGTCCTTTAATTTGTCAATTCGTTATTAGATCACAAACTGACAGACCACAGATAATGTATGCGACAAACGACGCTAGAGCGTGGGAGACGCGTTGGTGACTTGTATGTCTTTTTTAATTTTTAATATTGTTTGTTATTTATTTTCTTATTGTATAATTATATATATATTTTTTGTTATATATTTATGTCTCATCGTGAGCTATTGTACTGTGTCAACTGTGTTTCCTTACAGAGTACATCCAAAAGATAAGACCCTATTTTTTATTACAATCTAGCCTTGTATAAGACCAATAAGTAATTCAATTATAACTTAATAATTAAAATTTGTAAGTATACAGTGTAGTAAAATAAAGAGTAATAGAATACTCTCTCTCCATTCTATAAATTGTCTTAACTTAGAATGTGCCAATAGCAATTTTTTTCATTGATTCTATTAAATCGAATACACTTCGTTCTTGTGTTCATTTGGTAGCACTAGATAACACAACATTACACTATTCCCTAAAAACTTACTCGAACGGTTTAGTTCTTTTTAGTCTTTTTACTTTGTTCGTGTGGTCGAGAAGCTGGATTGCCTCGATGTTCACATGCTGATGAAGTCGCTTTTCGTGAGCTTCTGCAGATTTTTTTGGTCACGTTGTCGATGAACTCAACTTTGACGCGTGACCCAAGTAATAGTATAATCGCTCTTTGCTTACGAGGAAGAAATAAAAAAAAACACAATTGTATTTTGTTAATAATGGTAAGATAGACAAAAGTGTGCAGAATAACTCTGCAACTCTCTTATCAGCAGAGTGTTCGAGCTAGCCGACTAGTTCACTTCCCCGTGCCATCATGTTATCTAAATGTCGCGCTAGCTCTTATACTATGTCAGTATTATACATATTATTATGTGGGTGAGAAGAGACTATTTGTTAGATAGCAAACTGTTTCAAACTGTGTGTTTTTTTCCGCAATAGACCATCTCAAACTAACCCTAAGTTTTGCAAAAAGAATGAGCTGATGAAGTCGCTTTTCGCGAGATTCTGCAGATTTTTTGGTCACGTTGTCGATGAACTCCACTTCGACGCGTGACCCAAGTAAAACATAACGTGACGCCAATAATACCCGAAGGTTTAGGCAGAGGTGCAGCAGTAGTGCACTCATAGTTTGACAGTTATGTTTAAGTCCCATGTAATAAGGGAGCAAGCACATTATCTTTAATCGGACACAACTCAAGTAGCTGGACTACTATTTAGACATTCTAAATGAAAAAACTCAATAACGCTTTACCTACTTGACCTGGAGATCGAAAAATATTTCTCCCGATTAAATTTTCTGAAAAAAAATCTATTCGTGTTTTTTTTTAGGTACAATGTGCCTACATCGGCAGGCACACGGAAAACCTCCATCGCTAGGTACTCCTTGATCGTTTTTGTTTCGATCGTTTTACTTGCCACAAACTATAAATCAAATATAATAAAGTAAAACTATATCACACAGAAGTAAATTCCCATAAATAAACGACAGAAATTAGGATCAATGTATTTCTCTCATAAATAATACATCACACACAATCTATTGTCTCGAACCCTATACACATTACTCTCGACGCACCCACTCATTCACACCTACACAATACACACACAACGTAACATATTATTATTACAGCTATACACAAGACTATATTTACGAGCCCACTCTTCTCAGTTCCACTCACACAGTCACACCAGCCTTGTGGGGTGTGTATGTATAGGTAGTGCGCGCGTGTGTGAGTGACCGCCCGCCCTGGCATCTCACCCGCCCTAGCCGCGCCTACAGAATGATGAATGTTGTTGCCACGTGAATGTTCTTTGTTCTTGTAGGAGGCGTCTGTCTGTGAGAGAATGGGTGGATTCAGTCTGTTAATATACTTTTATATAGTATTATAAAATGTTCGGTATATAGGTATAGAAAAAATAGTAGGGACTGTCTTTAAAACTTAACATCACGCCTGTTACCCCCGAAGGATTAGGCAGAAGTATGCCAGCAGTTGGTACACCCATATTTAGCCAGTTATGTTTAAGTCCCATGTACCTAATAGGGGGCGAGCCAATTGCCATTAATCGGGCACAAATGCTAAATCCGGGCTGATACCTACTGCGAAATTACAGATACAAAAACTCAATAACGCTTTGCTCGACGCGGGGATCGAACTCGGGACCTCATCCCTCTCCTATATTTAAAAGTATCGTAAAAATAAATTACAGTAAGTCCTGGATAAGTGAGAAACTTCTGTCATTAATAATTACAACAGGGTCATGCCGCTTTTGCATGGAAATTCCACTGTTTTCTTGTGATTTTTCAAACCTTTATTATAGGTATTAGGTAAGTAAGTATTGAGACTTCATTTCTTAGATTTTTTTATCTTTCCCTTCTTCATACACCCTAACCACAGGTGACTTGAACCCTGCTCCCACCATCAGTGACCTAAGATTACTTATCTATATATTTTGTATTTTTTTTTATATTAATTTATCAGATGAAAGCCAGCTTCCACGAAAAATAAATAGGTCATTTAATCATGTGTAAGTATAGAACTCCGGTAGTTGACAAGTTAATGTTTCAAATTTATTGTAATTTATAAAACTTTTAAATGAATATTATGTAATGATGGCCTAGATATTAAGCCGACTACCTCTCATGCACGAGGATGTGGTTCAAATCCGGGCAAGTATCAATGTGACTTTTTCAATTCATATGTAGGTACCTACTACTAAACTAAGAGTTTATTCTAGACATCATTGATGTCATCGGTGAAGGAAAACATCGTGAGGAAACCTGGACTTATCGTTAATATAAGATTGAAATCGCCATTTCGCCTTGAGCAAGCGTGGTGATCAATGCTCGTACCTTTTCTGAATGTATGAGAAGATGCCTTTGCCCTGCAGTGGGACAGTAACAGGCTGGTATTATTGTTTATAAATGAATATACAAAATGATAATGATGTCATATTTACCTAAATAATTAATTACTTTGTGTCAATGTCAAAACAAAAACTCCTTAAATTTCTAGTAGTAAAATATTCAATGTCCGCAGTGTGCGCATACATAGCACATTTTCTATCATACTTTGTCTGTATCCAGAGCAAATCGATCTCAAACAGCCCACCCGACATCATAAAGCCATAACTGACACCATATCACAGAAAAATAAGCGATAACCCGCTTCAAGTTTCAATGAATAAGGGTCTTTATTGCGTGCACTCTCCACGGTTTTTCCCTAGAGAACCATCTTTGCTCGTTCCATATTAAATTGTTCTACAAATTTGTTGCCATCATTCGAATTTAGACTTTATCTTTCAGATTTAAGACTCTGTTTCAAATACCACGTCTCATTTTAAGAGAATCGATCTCGTTTCTTATTCCTTTTTTGGAATGCCTTAAACGACACTCATCCTTGTTATTTTAATTTGAGCCGTATTGTCATGCATTTTGAATAGGTTTGTAGATGAGTTTTGCTTGAAATGGCTTTTTAAGCCGGGAGTTTGGTTGTATCTCTTGCTGGAGAATGATTTTATTCAAGATTGAATGAGTTCTGCTATTGGTTAAAATGGATGCGAGGGTACATTGTATGCGAGAGGAACTGGTATATTATGTACCAACAAATGTAGGTAATTAATATTAAAACTAATTAACTGAGATTAATTAGATAACAGTATTTGTCAATTATCTATTTACTCATTTCCTGCTTAGCATTAATTTGACTGGCCTGTTGATCTAGTGGTTAGTGGCCCTGACTGCTAAGCCGGAGGACGTGGGTTTGATTCCCACCCAAAGAAAAATGTTGTGTGATTAGCATGATTATTTGTTCTGCATCTGGGTATAATTTATCTATAGGTATTTACGCTAAGCTGCGTGCCGCGAAGCCGAACACCCCGGTGTACATCTCTCGCCTGCATTACACCACTGAGTAGTATCTATTCCAATTCAAATTTGGCATTTAGGTATTTTTATTTAATAAATTGTAATTTGACATTTAATTGAAATAAAAATTTGCTGTAGGTACCTAGGTACTTATACTAGGTATTGTAAAATGTATTGCATGTTAATTTAGGGTTAGGTATCTATAATTTTATGAATACTTATAATATTGGCCTCTTTGACATATCTGACCTATGTAACAACTGTTTATCGTCTTATGATCCACAACAAACTATTTTGAATTTAAGTATGTACAGACGCCAGCACATCAAGCTACCACAAACTGTCAAATTTTCCCAATTGAACATAAACCTTATTCTGTTTGACTTAAAGTTGAAAAACTATCAAAGAAATTTGACACATTGGGGTAGCTTAATTGATGTGCTGGCCACATTTACAGAAATTACACACTCGTAGCAAATATTCCCTTGGGAAATAATAATAGTCTTTGTTATTACCTTAAAATTACATCGATTTCATTATTTACCGCATACTTTATTGCCCGCTACATAGTAACCACGCACCAATGAAAATATCATAGTACCCAGATGTTTTAGTTCTCGCGAATTATACAGAGGATACTGTAAGGTATCATTAGAAATCAGGTGCCTCTGTTATTTGCGCTTGTTTTTTTTTTAATTATAATAAGGTGCATTTAAATATTATTAGAATTACTGTTAGTTATAACATCTATGGTAATAGGTACAAAACCATGGTGAGTTCAGTGAGTTGGCTCCCAGTCTCAATATTTTTCAAAGAATTTTGATATTTTCAATTATTTTTTAATTAAGTAAGTGCCTATACCTGATGCATTTAAATTTATCGCAGTATCAAGCTATTGAATGTACCTACTAATAACATGGAAAAAATATGGACAAAGACTGTTTTTTTTTATTACTATTCCATTTTTGTCCTTTAAGTAAGTAACTTTTTAACTTAATTATTAATCCTTGCCAAAAATCCCTCCGGCCGTGATGGCAACTGAGTTTGGCAACCAGTTGCTTAAAAATATTGGATATTCTTTTTACTCAACCAGTTGCCAAAGACGAATGTCGATTCTTGATACGCACCTAGTTGCCAACTAAGATTTTCTCAAAAGGTGTGGTTACTTAAGAAGAATTACCACTCTCAGTTCGTAACTAACATCAGTTGTGGAAATCAAAATAAGGATTAAGGTCTGTATTATATTAAATTAGGATGTTTTCAATCAGATGCATATAAAATTTGGTTCCTATTGAATTTGTTTGATTAAATTTCTTAAGAGTTGCGTCATCGAAAGGGAACAAGGGTAGGTACATTATGTTTCAAATAATAATATCGTGAAAACAACATAATATAGGTGTATATGCCTTTATTCCATGTAATTACCTAACTACAGCTTAAAGTTACTGAAAATTAACAACTAGGTTCCCCATTTGCAACAAAATTGAAATTATAAGTACACTTCGAATTTAGTAGGTAGTTAATATGTCTTTAGAATGGGATAACAAATGGACTGATAATTTCGAGACAGTGTCCGACACTAATTTTGTTTTCATTTAAAGTGTTTATCGCTAACCCAATTTCCTCATCGATCTCCTCGCACTACTTCTTTTTTTTAGGTGTAATTTTTTTCAAATCATAGTATGTCGCTTCAGATTCTAAAACATCGAGTAGATGTGCCAACGTTGGATTTTTCTTACCAATAAAACTGTTGATCTTTCTATGCCATCCCTCTATATTGTTATTAGTTCTAAATTTTTCAGTTTCACAACAACAAGATTCAGCAAAAAAATTTTTATTAACCCACTGCTTTTGGAAATATTTATTAAACTTTTTTTATTTTGTTTATTAGGGAAAACAAACAATTGTACAATATGTCTTACAACTAAATACATAATTGGGTAGGTTAATGTACAATCAACAACGTTTCCACATATTACTATCTATAATAATTAAGTACAGTGGTGGATGTGAATCTATTGCAAACCAAAACTATAACTAATCTTAGTCTAATTAATCTAGAACATTATTCATTAATAATTGAGTACTTACTTTAATTTTTCAAATACATGTTTTTTGAACAAATTGTGGGTCAGTGCAAATATATCTATGTCGCTAAAATGTTCATTATAAATTTTAACCAACTTATGAAGTGGCGCTCGCTCACCTGCATTTGTACGATTGGTCGTCGTAGCAAACACAGGATAGCGACGCGTCTCCCGTCTTATTACAGTCCTGGGCACGACATAACATATATTGTTGACTAATTCAGGGCAGTCAAACTTATTGTGGATTAGTCCGTGGAGCATCATGGTTTGGAGCAAAACTCGCCTCGATTGCAGTGTCAGCAGTTTAAATTTTTGCAACGACTCCATGTACGATAGCCGCTCCCGATAACATTTATACTGCATTCCTCTTAGAAATTTACGCTGAATTTTCTCTATTGCAATATCGTATTTCGCATAATAGGGGTAAACATATTGATTTCCTCACCAACAGGTCTTTTTGCCATTACATAATCATATCCTTCTCTTAAGTATTTTTTTGGTAACCGTGCAATTCCAATACATCTCGCCACATGCCTTTTTTTACTCTAGTTTTTATTTGTAAGGCCTTCGCCTTTTTCCATAACGCATGGTTGAAGTGATAGTAACATCCCTTAAAAAGTATACCAGGAAATATGTCTTTAAATGCATTAATTGCTGCAATTTCGAAATCCAATGTAATTTTTTTTGGACTCCAGGTAGGAATTTGAGATTTAATTATACTGAACAAAATTTTATATGTGTTATTTCTTTTATCGGGAAGAAGTGCGAAAAATAATGGAGTTATGATATTGTTAATTTCATCATAGCCATGAATGGTATACAACTGTTTAAAGGCTTTTGGGCAACTTCTGAAAGTGCCATCAGCAAAGAAATGATTGAAATTACTCATTTTTGTTGTCACATCACGAATACAAAATACAATGATTCTAAAATCTCCATCTTCATATTCACAAAGATAAAAATGTTGGTACTTCATGGGTATTTCAACGTCCGTAGCATTTGAGAAACGCATTTTTGTGGTACCAACTACTTTGTTTCGCCCATTGTAAAGGTCACTTTTCACACTGCTGAACTTTGGTATATCGCCGACGAAATTATATCCATCGTTTTTTAAATCACGAACCATATTGTCGTATTGTTTGGGGATTGATTCAAAATTGCAACTACTCACTCTCTTGAGATCATCCAATTTTTTCAAAAATGTGGTTTTCGCAAAATTACGTCTGCAATCGGTTTCGTGTGCTCTTTGCATTATTATCTCATTACGAGTATTTAAAGTAATATTACCTCTGCATCCTTTTGTAAGGCTACATTTCCAAAATGAGTTTTTATTTACATATATTTTTTTACGGCTGTAACGCCTACCATCGTACAACGCAGAAACACCTCCTCTTCTTGAACTAATGAATTCAATGTTAGATGTATTTGGGTATACATTTAAAGTAGACATGTTGATGTCTCCGGAACAGACTATTATACTGGTCTTAAATCGTACACATACTCGTGCAGTAAATACAGTAATCTAATGTGTATTACACATATATTGCAATTAATCGATAACCTCAAGAGGCAAATAAAATTATAGATGTCAACTACGTCAGTAACAAAAGAAAATTTATTCTGAACATCTGAAAAAAGTTTGAATTCTTAAGTCTGAAAAAAGTTTGAATTCTTAGCAGATTTGGTTGAGTAACAAGAAAGTTTTTACTCCTTCGGCAACTGGTTGCGAAACTGCAAAGGTAAAATATTATAGGTGCGTATCAAGAATCGACATTCGTCTTTGGCAACTGCTTGAGTAAAAAGAATATCCAATATTTTTAAGCAACTGGTTGCCAAACTCAGTTGCCATCACGGCCGGAGGGCCAAAAATGACCAAAGTATTTTCAATTCCCGATTTTTTTTTAAGAGCGCAGTTTCAATCTGTATTGTTTTTATTTTTAACCGACTTCAAAAAAAGGAGGAGGTTCTCAATTCGGTTGTATGTTTTTTTTTTTCTTTAGGGTTTGTTACCTCATTACTGTATCATTTATGGACCGATTTTCAAAATCTATTTTATTTAATAGGGTATACTAACAGATTGGTCCCATTTGCATCAAAACTCAAATCTGATAAGGGATCCTCGAGGAGTTGAGGGAACTCCTCAAAAAATATGGGCACACACGCACCGATTTTAACATTTTTAGGAACAAATCAAGCATTTTCATTTAGAAAGTATCATTTGGTGAAGAAAAACTGATGAAGAAGACAGGCGATGGAACTCTTCAACGCATAACAGCAAATTATTCGCGATTGCTACAGTCAGATGTCTATGCTGAGCTTTTGTATTTCCACAACATAACATTACGCCATTCTATGTTAAAAAGGGCAGAGATGTACAGATTAATGTTTAGATAGAACTTCTTTAGCAATTGTTATCCAATTTCAATGATTCTTTCAAGTTTTGAAAGACTTTCTTTACATACAAAGAAACTAAAAATTACAAAATAAAAACTTTTTTACAAAAAAAAACAAACAGGTGAAAAATAACTCCAGTTTCGAAAGTCGGTGGCCAATAATGAACAAAACAAAACCAGCAAAGCCACAGACTTCCGATTATAAAATAATATATAGATTGTATTTTTTTTATGGCAAACAAAGGTCAAATTTCTAATGTTTTTGACATTAATTGTCACTGACATAATGTGATTGTTTATGACTATAAGATCTTGATCATTTTTAATGATGGCAATTCGGTATGTAAAGTATTCTTCAGGTATTTTTTTTATATTTTTATTTCGTAAAATATTTAATTTTAAGCCACTAATTTGAAGCTTTTTTTTTTCCATGTAATAGTTTTTTTTAAATTAAATTTTAAAGTATTATTCGTGATGACGTCATTTCGTAGACCGAATAGCTTTAAGTCTTTGCCACGTTTCAGTACATACAAAAAACACTAATAGATAACTTCAAACTTGACATTGTCAACAGTAGACACTAGACTAGAGATGGGTTTATGCCCTGGCAAATTGGGCGCATAAAATAAACGCCCGATAAATGCCCGTAAACGCCAAATAAATTCCTTTTGACTGGGTAAAAACTTTTAAAACAATTTCTTCTAATTTGAGTTTATAATAAAATTAATTTTCAAAAACATATTGGATATAGCTAATATTTTGCAATAATCTTAGGAAATTGGTTCTAAACCTGTAGAAATTGCTTTGTTATGAATGATTTCTTGGTTGTGTTGGTCATGTAACTAATCACATAAGTTATTTTTGAACTCGAGGATGATAATTATAGCATCAGTAAAGTTTATACGCCCTTCAAAAATATATTTTCAAAATTGCTATTACTTTACAACAACTATTCTGGAAACTTCTAATGTAGAAAGTTTGAAGACTGCAAAAGAACATTGAATTACACTAGTTCTTAAACCAATATTTATACTACACTGCACATAATTATGCTGGGCCCAAAAGCTGAAGCACATTATCGTGTCCATAATGATTTATGGTGTTGTGCCTGTTTCTTTCGGTGTTTCTTCTCAGCGTAGTCACATAGTGAAACACCGACCTCACCTTCTAGTTATTTAAAAAAAAAATAACATGTAAGTGTATTTATGAACCAATTTACAGAAATAATTATCATTTATTTAATAGGATATTAGAATGTAGCCTGAAAAGAGCGTTCACATAGAATAAAGATTTGTGCGGTCATGGGTTTTTTTTGTAGAACTGTTAAACTTTCCATAACTTACATACGTGTAAATCTAACTGTTTTGTCAGCGTACGCCAGAATAGCTCGTAAATAGCAGATTTTTTTCCAACTTCCTTGACTCTTACGTATCGTCATGTTTTGGAAACTTCACACACTAACTTTATAAATTATAGCCTATGTGCTATTTTGATATAGCTATATTATTGTAAAGTTTCAGTACAATCAATTCAGAAGTCTTCGTGAAAGAGTAACAAACATCCATACATACATCCATCCTTGCTTACAAACTTTCGCGTTTATAATATTAGTAAGGGTAAAAATAATTTAATTTAATTTTGAATTTACAAAATACGGACATACAATTTCATTTTAAGTTAATTTCCTGCTTTATTTTTACGAAATAAAGTTATTTGTTTAAGCATTTATTTGAGCGTAAACTCGTTTATGCCCAAAATGCCAAGTTTATGCCCAATCTGTCCATACATGTTTTTGCCCTCGACCCATCTCTACACTTGACAGATACGATTTTCAGACTAACATATAGATGGGCAATCCACCCACCCGGGTTTAAACCCAGGTGGGTTTTAACCCGGTGTTTTGGGATAAACACCCGATTTCCACCCAAATTTCGGGTGTAAATGATTTTTATATATAAATGACATTTAGTTTTTAATTAATATTCTTTTACAGAATTATAAATAATTAGGTGAAATAAAATAATGCAAGAATTTTTTTTTTTGTGCTAATCAAAAACAAATGGCCTACTTAACAATCAATCACTATCGGACTCTCCATTATCATTGTTACAGACGACAAAATGTAAAGGCTGTCTGGCTTCCCCTGACGTTGAAGGTGTAGGTTCGTTGTAGTCATCCAATATTATCGGGTCTATAGAACTCTCAATTCCGGTTTCATTTTCATCATAGCTCTCATTAAGTTGGTCTATAAAATTCTCTTTTATGTTTTCATTTTCTTCACCTAACTGAATGTTCAAACAAATCGAGCCATTACCGCCGACTTATCGTAAGCGACATTTTTACCTAAACTGCATTTTTCATTGCAAACTACATTTTAAACTACAACGGACCATGTCTCGTCGACATTTTTGCCAAAATAATTAAGAAACTTAAGTTATAGCAAACGCTAATTTTATCGTTAGCACCGCGGTTTTCTATTTTTTAGAGTATCCGACATTACCAATATTATCGTAAGTTGCGTAATAATCTGAGAATGGCAACGTATGCGACCTACTTGTTATCTTATGTGTGACCGAGTTGTGAGTAAATCACTGTACAAAAAACAAGTAGTTATTTTCTTCTTTGTCCTAGCCCTTTCCCATTAATAAAAAAAAAAATAAATAATAATAATAATAAATCAACATAGAAATGATGAACATGACAACTAACACGCTTACGCTCGAGTCTTCAACGCTTATTACACACTACAACATAAAATAAGCTATTCAAAAGTTGAAATAGTAGAAATTTCGTTTTTATCTCGTACCATTTTATTTTATGTTGCCTACAAAAAAATAAAATGAATGAAAATCACTTTTAAAACATATTTTTTAACATCACTAATTTAATTTCATCAAATCAAATATACACCCAATTTTCTGGGTGTTTATGGGTGCTTGCGGGAGTTTATCGGGTTTTTATCAAAGCACCGGGTTTAGACCCGGTGGATTGCCCATCTGTAGACTAACAACAGTTTTTTTTTTAATTTATCTTGAAACACACGAAGGAAGTAGTCTGTTCAGGCTACTTTATGACGTCATATAGAGGTCAAATGAAAGTCAAATGGTTACAAGTATTATTGTGAAAATAATCACAATCTTGTGATATAGAGAGCTAAAAATAGAAAAATAAGGCTTAAGACCCTAAAATCTCCAAATGGTTTTGGAATCAGCGTAGGTTAATTTTTACTTTACATACCGAATTGTCTTTTGATAAATAGGGCCATATAGAAGCATTAGTAGCTTTAGATTCAGATAATAAGTTAAAATTATACCTGTTCTAGTAATTTCTACGCCTTTAAGGTCAATTCACTCAATCCCCGAGAGGACCCCGGGGACATCACGCTACGTGTATTATGATAACACTAGAGAAAGTAGTGCTATTTGAGGTGGTGGTACTATCCATGGACAACCTATTTCACAAGGCCCTTAATTTTCTCCTGCTACTGCTGACTCATGACACCATGAAAAGCCTCTTTGTGTAAAAGACTTGGTTCGGAAGCTTTTTGTTAAAATATTTCTTATAGCACAGAAACTAAGGTGATTTTTAATAACTGACTTCAAAAAAGAATGAAAGCTTTTATTCGATTGTCGATTTCGTCGTGAAATTATTTTGATTAAGACAAAGAAACCTAAAACAGGGATTCTCCTAGCACAGGAATATCTGTAAAAGTTTGTACAAGTTACTTGCAATAAACTGTATTTTTCTGTTTATGTATCAAACCCAGAATTCAAATATTACAGATATCTACTCAAACCCAGACAAAGAGAAATATCTACGCCTTCTCTGTACACCATTTAAATCCACGGCCAATCTACCCTCCCTAACTCTCAAAGCAGGAGTATTGGTGCCAGGCGCTGTCTCAGAAGCTCGCCCCCTAATTCTCCCCCTCTAAGGGGCGAGTGGGGTGGCGGCGATAATTAATATTCGAGCCTTCACCTCCCCGCTTCACCCCCGACTCTTTCTTTGTTGGTATAGTGACACTTGTCTTCCAGCGTCAGGGCCTAAAAAAAATACCAGCCAGGTACGAGTCCGATTTGTGGACGATGGGTTTCTTATTCTGTTGAGCAAAAAATTTCGTTTTTAATTATTTGTTGTTACAATGGCGAAGCAACTGTGAAAGATGGAAGAAGTATAGGGAGGGCTGTGCCTAGGAGTATGACAGAACAGACGAACGCATTTTAGCTTACCAATTGATGATTTAACTTTCAAAAAAATATGTTTTGTCAGCTTACTTATTTTGATTAATACTTATTGTTAGTCTTGAGTTGTGATATACAATGTTACACTCACCTAAATTATAGCAATAAATAAGTCAGTATAAAAATAGCGGGAATAGAAATCCAAACATCTTGTAAAGTATAAATAGCAGACGTCCCGCGGTTAGGCCCGCGTAGGTCTCGTTCCCGTGGGAATACAGAGATAAAAAGTAGCCTATGTGTTAATCCAGAGTGTCAGCTAACTCCATACCAAATTTTATTAAAATCCATTTACCTAGTAGTTTTTACGTGAAAGAGTAACAAACATCCATCCATCCATCCATCCTCACAAACTTTCGCGTTTATAATATTAGTAGGATTAGTAAGTATATAGTATTTTTATGCATAGCAGAGGCTCCGTAATAGAATTTCTTTAGCGCCCATTGTATGCATACGGTACCCTATAAATGCGAGTGGAAAAATTGTGTGTGAGGCCAGAAAACTCTATTTTGACGATGTTCTATGGAAATAGGAAAAAACATCGTTAAGTTTGGAATGAAAGATGACAACAGGGGAGTTTTACTAGTGAAGTGTTTAACATTTATTTACTTGTAACTATATGTATTATGTTGGGCTGTATGGTGTACATAATGGGATTTTTAGTTTTAAAAGACTTTTAAGGATAGAATGAAGAAAGTAGGAAAATTACTTTTTATTCACTCGTAAGTATCGTGTATACTTTAATACTCTAAAACAAAATTGTTTTATAAAACAAACACAAGTGGACGTACATACGCTTACACATGCTTATACACAAACACACATACACCCACCATGTCATTATTTGACACCTTTACTGCCAGGCATTTTCACGAAAAACAACTGTATTGATTGGATGCGTTTAGAAAACCCCTCTTCTAAGTAAAAATGGCGATATTTCGATTTTCTATGCATCGAAATCCAAGAATAGTAATTATAGGCACCTATCATATACCTAGTTATTGATATCTAATAGGCGTGTCATTCTTAGAAATAGTATTGGATTCTAGCGTGTAACAACATTTAGTATGAACAAAGGAGTTGGCCATCTTTGTTTTTATCTTTATAAGTTGGGTAAGGAATGAAACAAAGAACATGTGGATTGTCTTTAATGAAGAAAATGACGATGTTTCAGACATTTTTAATGTCTTTATTACGTTTGTAAAATGTTTTCTTGCTCATTGCCTCATTTACTAATGGGTAATATCAAAAGAATAACCGACTAAGTAGATACTGCATATAAGAAAATACGGAATGTGATCTTATTTCGAAGATCTTATCCGCTTACATGTGCAACGCTGGCTTATATGCATAAGGCTGTGACTCGAAGTTTAAAATGATAATCTAGGACCCCATCGAAGTACCTAAAACCAATAAGCAGTTAACTATTATAACAACAAAAAAATCAATGGTAAGCAAGTCGACCAGGCACCACAAGCAGCACCCGAGAGGTGAAGAGAACAATGATTAAAAAACAACAATTACAACCAATCAGCAGTGCTATTGGCTACCTAGCTTTCCATAGCCAGTGACTAACTGGCGTACAATTGCACACCAAAATTTGATGACAACTGAGAATTTATTAATAATAATTGGTACTTAATGCACTTTAAGTGGGTACTGTACGCTCCATCACCTCTCTTCGTCATCCTAGATACACACTTATGGTAGTCAATACGAAACTAAGTAACAATACAATATCCTATTTATCTATACTAATATTATAAAAAGGTAAAATTTGTTTGTTTGTTTGTAAATTTGTAAGTTTGTAGGTAAGTATGTAGGGGGTAATCTTCGGATCTAAAAATCCAATTATAAAATTATTGCACTGGTGGAAAGCTATTCCCGGATGACATAGATTACTTTTTATTCCTGTAATCCCACGGGAACAGGAACTACGCGGGTGAAACCGCGTGACGTCTGCTAGTTAACTATTTATTGAACACTTCAAGCACACTAATGTACAGAGGCGGACTTAATGCCTTATGTAACCATAGGAAGGTGCATTTGGTTAATAAGAACACACGTCTCTGGGCTCCTCCTTGGTGGAGTCTTGCCTTTTAGGCCACGCAAACTCAATCACTTCAGGCGTAAACAAAGATATAGAAACACGCCTTTCTTATCAAATTATTGTGAATACGTTTGATAAACTTCCATCTAGGCGGTTAGCTCATTTAACAGGTATTTCCTTACTATATGTAGGTACCTACATGTGTGTGTACAGCATATTGTGTATATGTTACGTCATCAAACGTGTACTGTATTGAGGATATGGCAACACATATCGATTAATGCCTTCACACTATCAACGTCTAAAAATTTCTCTAATCACTTTACCGGATAACCGGAGGCGGCTAGGGTTACCATATCTCAGGATTTGTCGTAAAACCTCAGGATATTTAAATTTGCTGTTTTTTTTATATAAGCTCGTACTTATAGAATTGCGGCTGGATTTTGGAAATCTCAGGATTTTACGCCTTTTCAATAAATTACAGTAGATTTTCAGTTTTTTAATTAATAACAATCTACATCACTATCACCACCATCGTCTTACGTGACATGATTCTGCGTGAATAACTGACGCTTCCACAGAGTTGTGAATTTACGTTTGCGACAAAATCTCAGGGCTTTTGTACGGAAATCAGTCTATTTCTCTGATTTGTTCAATTTTCCATCCCGAAGACTAGATGCGGCTGAATACGACTATTTTATTTACAACATATAGTTTTAGTAAATAGTTATTTATATACTGCTTTCAAATATTTAAGAATGACAGCCGCGGCCTACGGTTTAACGTACCTACTTTTCGAAACATGGGATATCTCGGTATGTGACGTATGGTCACCCCTCCACGAACCGACCTCAACAAACGCAGTTCAGCCTTCGATTAACCCATGATGTGCCTGATGCTATCTCCATCGATATTAATTACGAATCTCGATGGTAAACAAACACAAATAATAAAAATGCTTATGTAATGATCACGATCATTTGCTCTGTGTCTGGGTGTAATTTATCTATAATAAGTTTGTATTATGAAACATAAGTACATTTATTAGCTGTTTAGTACCCATTACACAAGCTCTGCTTAGCTTGGGAATAGATGGCGTTGTTCGGAAGTTGTGGAATACTTAAAGAGTTTTAAGATCCTATAGAGAGAACATGCGAAGTAACCCAAGTAAAGGACGAAACTTTTGTTCGTGGTGTCCGTCAATTGTCCCAAAGGATCATTTGAAAATCAGCGTCAGGCAGGATCTCATAATCTGTCATGCCATTTTTGTCTCTTTTTTGTATTATTGTGTTTCTGTTCTGTGCGTGTATCCAGCTATTGCCAATGTTTAATAACAATGTTAGATTTATCACATCAAGTCAATTAGTTTACATTTTGACCGATAGATGGCGCTGTGCTGATGACGCGTTTACGCGATACAAATGAACTTAAACTTAGACTTTGTGCAGATTTTTACGGATAAGGGACTTCCCGTTCTATAATATTGAACTCATTATAAACTTTTCAAGATAACTCGATAACGGAATCACTATCTAATCGTGAGTTTAGTGCCGATGTTTATATCCGACTCTTAAATAACGAATAGGTAAAATGGAATTAAGATTGTATCTTTTACCAATAGGTACTGCTACGTTGCTAAGCATGAGGTCCTGGGTTCGAACCCCAGGTCGGGCAAAGTAATTTTTCATCAGGAACGTCTGGATTTGTGCCTGGCTGATGACAAGAAACTCATCCCCTATTACATGGGACTTTAACATAGCTGAAGAAATGTGCGTGTAACTATAACTACACCTCTGCCTAACTCTTTGAGGAATACAGGCGTGATGTAATGTTAAATATTATTACCATTATTATAGATTTGAAACTAAATTTTCTATTCGATACATTTGTATGAAAAGCGATGTCGAAAAAGCATTTCCAGTTAATTCTGTTAAACTTAAGTCGATAATGTTTAAAAATCCTAACAAAAGCTTCAGTAAAAGGGTGACACTACCAGCTCACTTCATCACTCACTCTACCAAAGTTTTTTTTTAATATAGGACGTTGTTTAAAAAAAAATGAGAAAAAAATATACTTATATTGTTCGAGGATTTACCCCAATGCTTGACACACACTGTATACATATAGGCGGACATAATGAATGAGTACTTAGAGTTAATTGGAAATTCTTGCAACATAATATAGCGTTCATACTCATTTCTAGTTTTCGGAAAAGCGTACGTAGAGATGTTTTTTTTATTAAAAACGACGCCTACATAAGTATTTCTAAAAACATTTCAGCTTCTATCTTCACTGTAAAACCAATTTCCCCACCATCATCGCCACACAACCGCATACCACTACATACCCAAAAGATTATACCCAGTACATAATCTCCCTGTTTGCACACCCACTTCAAAACACACCTTACACCTTCGGACATAGAGTCGAAGTTCGGTCCAGGATGAAGTCAGTTCATCTACATCTCATGAGCGACAAGGACGCAAGATTCCGTGAGATTAGAAGCCGTTGGTATTGATCGTTCCCTGGACTGGGGTGGGGGAGGGAGAGGGAGACCATTCCGTTAATCTCGCTCCTATGTCTGTTCAGGGTGTATTTGAAATGGATTTTCTGTACAAATGGGATGGGGTACGTTTGCTTTGTGTAAATTGTAGGCTTCTCGCCTTTAGGGGTTTTACGTTGACTGGGGAATATCTATTGTATGTTAGAATTGTAAGGATAATCTAAAATGCAAAGACAGAACTAACTACTTAACTAACTAATATTAGGGACAGTAAATTACAAACAGTGATTAAAAGTATCATAGGTTACGAAATTATGTACAAACATTTCTCGACAGCTGTAAGGTATATTACGTAAATGTTAATTCACGATCATTATTATGTCTTCTTCATATCGTTTGATTACTGACTATTCTGATATCAGTTTTTGAGGTATTCCTCGAAGCGCTACTATTTTGAGGCGCTCCTAATGAGGCGCGATTGTTTTTTTTCCTCGAAACAAATATATATTTTTTTATTTCCTAACGGGAGCGCTCCTAAAAGGTGCGCTCCGAGGAATAAAATAGGAGCGCCTCATTAGGAGCGCCTCAAAATAGTAGCGCTTCGAGGAATACCACCAGTGTTTATGCCGCTCATAGGCATCTCATTTGGCATCACATGCCGTCAAGAAATATCTCTCAGGTATGCGGGTCTCCGTATGTTTTCGTTCACTAATTGATGTTCTTTATGAGTGACCCCTAAACCTATCTTCTGGAAAAAGATGGCGTTGTAAAATAGATGTGTATTGGTCAAATTTAACCGTAGGGAAATGCTTAGATGGTTTGGTCACGTAGTAAGGATGGATGAAAGGCGACTAACGAAAGGTATTTACAAGGCAGATGTAAGTGGGAACGCCGGGAGGGGACGCCCTAGAAGGACATACATAGACCTTATTGGTGAGGTTCTTCAGAAAGGTCAGATGCGTAGTACTCGCAACCGGCGTGTGTGTATGACATCATGTATGAATGTAAAGAAGCAAAAGAAGTATGTAAGAATCGTAGCATATGGCGCTCTGTAGTTTCTGCCTACCCCCATGGGAAAAAGGCGTGAGTTTATATATGTATGTATGTATGTTAACCGTAGGGTTCACCTATCTTATAGCTCGATTAGACAGACCTTTAGTATTCCAACTTAATTTCCTTTGAAAACTGTGAGTGATCATATGAGACGGAAAATTTTGGCCCTTGTAAGATACTCGGACATATTTTTAGTAGAAATTTCTTCACGAGTCAGGCACTCTAATCAACAATAATGCTAAGTAAATGCTATTCAATAAAATGTAAGATTTCGTTTTAATAAAATGTACCCAATTTTCAGTAGTCATGCAATAACTTCTGATTCTGCCTTGCCCAGTCGTCGTTTCATCGTGACCTAATAATTTTCAGGGCGTGGCACTTATCTGAAAGGTTTCAAGGCGTTGTAAAGTTACCGGTCTGAACATCGTTGGTTTACCAGGGTTTGTTTAGTTTTCAGTCCATATTTTTAATCTATACAACCTACAAACTTACAAAAATTAGAAAAGAACCGGGCAGTGGGACTGTAAATCCTACAAATATTATAAACGCGAAAGTTTGTGAGGATGTTTGTTACTCTTTCACGTACAAACTACTGAATGGATTTTAATAAAATTTGGTATGCAGTTAGCCGGGACCCCGGATTAACACATAGTCTACTTTTTATCCCTGTATTCCCACGGGAACGGGACCTACGCGGGTGAAACCGCGGGACGTCTGCCAGTTAGGAATTAAATTTGTTACACAAAAAGGTTTTGTTTCAAGCTCAATAAACTTAAAAATATAAAAGTAAAGTAGAGTCTGAGTGACTGGCCTGCTAGTCTAGTAGTTAGTGGCCATGACTAACCTGACTTCCCACCCAGGAGAAATGTTTGTGTGATGAGCACGATCATTTGTTCTGTTTCTGGGTGTAATTTATCCAACATATTATGTAAGTATTTAGAAATATATAAGTATATTTATCTGTTGTGTCCATAACACAAGCTCTGCTTAGCTTGGGACAAGATGTCGTTGTGTGAAAGTTGTAGAATACCTATTGGAACGAAGTTCCTTATCGCGCGTTTCGAAAGGGGGCTAGACGGAAAAAAATCATACGAAAAGTTGTAACGACACTTTTTGCTATAGTTGTAAGCCGTGCGACGTGCGCGTGTTTCTCTGTTATGTGTTTGTGTTTGTTGTATGTGTGCCAGTTGTTGAAGGAGAGGGGGAGGGGGAGAGGGGGGACACAGGTTACAGGTGTAGGTATACAGGTTTTTTGTTGATATTAAATAATAAAACTGACTATATGTATAACTTCGTTCCATCCCTTGGGTGTCCCTTGACACCTTTCAAGTTTTTTTTTATTTATTTATATTATTTCAGCATTTTTATTTTTAGGTTCGCCCAGGTGCTTGTGTTATTACACAAGCACCTGAGCGGATAAAATAACATGGTAATTCCCAAAGACATGGTATTCCATGTCTTTGGGAATTACCATGTTATCTACTATATAAAAATAAGTCGGGTTTTCCTTCCTGACGATATAACTCCAGAACGCATGAACCGATTTTCACGGTTTTGCATTCGTTGGAAAGGTCTCGGGCTCCGTGAGGTTTATAGCAAAGAAAATTCAGGTAAAATAACAAAAAAATACATTATTACAGTTAACATACTAATCAAAATAAATTAAATTACATAAATCAGATGCAACCTTCATAGTCACTATGAAAAACTAAGACACAAAATTAGAGAAAAGTAAATGACAGGTTGACAACTGACATAATGTCAGGCAAAAAGTAAATATTGAAAAGTATTGTGTTCACTGTGAAATTGTGAAAAAAAGTAAAAAAAATAAGTTATTCGTTTCCTAACATTTCAATTGGAAACCATCAAATCAATAACGTGTATTGTGCATTTTTTTTTTAATTTCAACAGCAGGCATTTGTCTTTAAGGTGGTAAGTTAAACTGTGTAAATTATGTGGATCGTGCATAGTTAGCTAATAAAAATAATATTAATAATTTTCTTTATAATACTTATATAAAATTATCCTCTCCATGTGTCTACCGGTGTCACTTCTCACCCTGTAAACAGCACGGAGTATAATGGATGTTACCTCTACAGTTTTCGGCTATTATTAGTGTTTATGCTTCAAGCGTAGTAGTTAAACATTTTTACTATCTCAGTGTAACTCTCATATCAAATATATTCTCGAGTAACTTTATTTTCTATTTATTAATCTATGTATAATATAAAAATTAATCGCAAAATGTGTTGGTAAGCGCATAACTCAACAACGCCTGGACAAATTTGGCCAATTCTTTTTTTTAAATGTTCGTTGAAGTTCAAAGATGGTTTTTACGGCGAGAAAAATTCGAATAATTGCCGGAAAACCCCTAAAACAGCCCTTTTCTTTTTCCCATACAAACGTTTTCTAACTAAAATGAGCTTTATTGCTATTATATAAAGTTCATATAGAATAACAAGCACTCACTGTTGTTTAAACATTGGAGGTATGTTCGTAACGTCAAAGAGTCAATAAATTTGCACATTAAAAGATATACAGAGCAATCATAACCAATTTGGTGGTGCAAAGGTTTTATTAGCAGGAGATTTTCGTCAAACATTGCCAGTGATTTCACGATAAACACCTGCTGATGAACTCAATGCATGTCTAAAGTCCTCCAATTGTGGAAACATGTCAAAGTACTTCATTTAAGCAAGAATATGCATGTCGAATTGCAAAATGACCAATCTGGAAACATATTCTCTAAACAACCCATTGACATTGGTAGTGGCAAATTATCTATACACATGTTGACTGGCTGCATTAACATTTCTCAAAGTTTTTGTCAGTTAACTCGATCAAAAGATTACAGGAACCATGATTGGTTGAGCAAACGAGCTTTATTGGCTGCAAAAAACATAGATGTAAATGAATTAAATTTAAAAATGCAAGAACAAATTACAGGCGAATCGAGGATATATAAATCAGTTGATTCGGCTACTAACCAAGATGATGTAGTGAACTATCCACCAGAACTTAAACTCGCTGGATTTGCCAGGATTGCCACCTCAATCTTCAATTAAAGGTTGGATCGGTAGTTATGATGTTGCGAAATATCAACCAACCGCATCTTTTCAACGGCACACGGTTAGCGATAAAAAAATTAATAAACAACGTGATAGAAGCAACTATACTGAAAGGAAAGTATAAAGGAGAAGACGTTCTCATACCGCACATCTCAATTATTCCGAATGATGTGCCGTTTGACTCTAAACGACTACAGTTTCCAGTTCGGCTTGCTTTTGCTATGACCGTAAACAAGTCCCAGGGGCAATCATTAAGTGTCTGTGGTATTAATCTGGAAAACCCATGTTTCTCACATGGTCAATTGTATGTTGCCTGTTCCCGTGTAGGAAAACCATCAGATTTGTTTGTCTATGCCAGATAATCAAACAAAAAACATCGTATATCACAAAGCACTACAATGAAAATAAAACTGATTTTTGTTAATAATTATGATTCACATGATTAACAATAAAGGGATTACTTATTTTAAAATTATATTTCTTAGTCACAACGCCCTATCACCATGGTGACGGTTCTGTTCAGGAGATTTTTTTGCCCCGAGTATAAAATATGTAGGAACAAAAAAATGTCACATTAGGTACAAATCATTTTGACAGGAATTTATTGCAATTTAATTAGGCAGTACGAAGTCTGCCGGGTCAGCTAGTTTTATGATAAAAAGAATATAACGTGCTTCTTGAAATGCTTCTTATGTTTTTTTATGTACGACAGAGAGACCTAAGATTTCTTGGAGATATTTTATCTTGGACAGTACCGACAAGTAAAATAAAATAGCAAGTAAGTATTTATATTATCTTTTCTCGGCTAGTACGATTCCCGGTTTAGATATAAGTAGCAAATAAAGTTCTAAATCTGATTCGACATGGGAATCGAAACTGTAACTGAACTTCTTCAACACGAACCCTTAACTGTATCACTAGTTTTAGTAGTAAGTAGACATATAGGTAAATAACAAATAATTTCTCAAATACTTCAGCACACATTTCATGACTATTTTGTAACCGATCGATGCTTATTAGATCGTGCAAAGTAAAGCACTCAATGCTCGCAGGATGTAACGCAACACATAACTAGATTTTAGTTCGGTGATGTCGGGTAAGGAAAACTGGTGTATTGCCAATATTGAGTGCGATGAGCGGATGATTATTGAGAAAGAACGAACTATTTTTCAGGTATTATGACGCTTGTGTTACTTGACGGGTTTTGGCAGAAATGTAGATGCAGTGCCTTTTTTATATCGAGATAGAAAATCTCTCCTCTCTCATCATGGATCTGCCAGACTCTTATTCACTGAAGCTACCCCGACGTTTCGTCTCAAATTTGTTGCTGTGATCGTAATTAATTAATATTAAAGAAGTTGTTTTTTACTAATACCTTAGAAAAAAATGGGTTAAATATATAAATTAAATAAATAAATAAATATTCCACAACTATACACTACTATACATGTACTGGTTTAATTTTACTTTTAAAACTACAAGGGGTTTGAGGGGATGTTAGGCGCTGCGCAAACGTGGACAGCTTTGTGTCTTGGTTCGGATACAGGATACTAATGAAATTTCGATATAACTTGTATGTATGACATCAGGCACTTCCTGCGCAGAAGTAAAGATTTTATGATCCTAAATGTATATGAACATTTAAGGTACCTAAATATGTCGGTGTCCGTGATAAAAAGTGTTTACGTGTGCGCAGCCCTTTAAAGATAGAACGAAACGCTTTAGTAGCGGTTATATTAAGAATATTTTTTTCAGCTAAGCAGCCCATCAATCATTCATAACACTAATTTCTCGGTACATTACATTCACGTCTCTAATTTCCTTCGATTGAGCAAAACGTACAAAATCAGAGCGTTCAGGAATCACAGTCCAATGAAACGATTAAACGAAAGAGCATCGCGTGCGTGTGCGCTGAGTTACACACATCTTGCTAAATTGATAATAATGTACTTCTTCAGGGTTTAATTATGTATTATAAATCTTTGTTTTTTATCGATATCGTGAATTGTTTCTTTAGTCTTTAGAGGTCTTGACTGCTTCGTCGGTTAAGTGGTCGCAAGCGCTACTACCGATCCCGGGTTCTATCCTCGTGTCGGGCAGTGTTATTGAGTTTTTCCATCAGGAATTTCTCAGTAGTACCCTGGAGTCTGGATTTGTGCTCGATTGATGGCAATAGGCTCGCCCCTATTGGACTTTAATATAATTGGCGAAACGTGGGTGTAAACCTACTACTGGTACACCTCTACTTAACCCTTTTTTCTGCCTTTCTTTTTGCTTAAACCTATCTTAGTATAGTACTTTTTATTATGGGTGCATCGTCCTCACATTATTATAATCTTACTAGCTGTACCCTGCCACGCTTCGCTGTGGCACATTGTGATTGAATGGTTAAAAAAAAGAGAAAATGACGTGTGGCACTCGGAGACTGCCGCGGTAAAGCTATTGCATAGCATTTTTTATTAACTCCTCTCCCCTCCCCACCCCATCTCCCCTCCCTCACTTTCCCCTCCCTCCCCCTCTCACCCACCCTTCCCCTTCACCTGCCCCTCTCACCCACCCTTCCCCTTCCCCTCCCCCTTCCCCTTCCCCTCCCCCTCTCCCACTCCCCTCCCCTCCTTCTCCACCCCCTCCCTTTGTCCTACCCTCCCTCCTCTCCCACTCCCCATCCCTCCTATCCCCTGCCCCTTCCTCCCCACTCACAATCCCACAATCCCCCCCTCACAATCTGCCTACTCCGACACCCCTCCCCCTCATCCCCTCTCCCCCTCCCACTCCCCTCCCTCTTCCCTCTCCTCGTGATATTTCAAAAAGTCATTAAAAGTTCTGCTATGACTATTAAAAAGCAAGGGTTGGTGATAAAAAAGTGCAAATTTAGAGTTGTATGTATTTTTTGATGCCACATAATAAAAAATAAAAAAAATAAAAATTATCAAAAAAATAAAAAATAAAAATTTGGGGTAAACACCCCTTGTCACTTACAGGTTAGAAAAATAGATAGTAGCCGATTTTCAGGCTTACTGAATAAGCATAAAAAATTTCATGACAATCGGTCAAGCCGTTTCGGAGGAGTATGGGAACGAACATTGTGACACGAGAATTTTATATATAAGAATATAAGATTAAAGATTAATGTATAGGTACAAAGTTTTGTAAAATCTATTTTAAAAGAGTAAGTATGGAGTTTCTTGCCCATTTTTCTCCATACAAATCTACTTTTTGGAAGGGGCAACTAGAATCATTTTTAAAGTTAATTTTTTTCGACGTTCAAAAGTGCCTTATAGGGGCCTAATTGAAATAAATGGTTTGACTTTGACTTTGACTTGACCCTCGGGGATAACAGGCGTGATGTTATGTTAAGTTAATAATCAACTCTTCTTTTCCACTGATCCCCCATTTCCTCAACGTTCTTTGATTTTGTGTACAGGCTTCATCGTCATTTCTGCGAAAAAAAATAAAATAAACAATACATATTCCACAACTTTTTCACACAACGCCATCTAGTCCCAAGCTAAGCTAGGAGCTTGTGTTATGGGTACTAAACAGCTGATAAACATACTTATATATTTCTAAATACATACATATTATAGATAAATTACACCCAGACGCAGAACAAATGATCGTGCTCATCACACTAATATTTGTCCTGGGTGGGAATCGAACCCACGACCTCCGGCATAGCAGTCAGGGTCACTAACTACTAGACAAACAGGCCAGTCAGAAAAGATGTCCACAGGACTTAACCCTCCTCCAAACATTTCCTCAACATGGCTTCACCAGTTCTTCAGTCAACCCACACTGTGACTTCTGATCCCTGAACTTCGGTACTAGCTCGGATTTGAACCACAACTTCAGCTTCGATGGTCCTATTATATCATTTATTATTATTTAATGTCGTAGACCTATAAATTCACGTAATCCAGTATTGTACATGTAAGCGGGCACGCCCTTTTTACTTGAAGGCTTATATTTATTCAGTTAATTATAAATTTTTTTTGCTTGAGTTTAGTTGTCAACGTCGGTACCTAACTTACTTACTATTCTTATTACTACTGCCTTGTATATTGGTGTGTGCTAGCAATCATGTAGCAAATTATTTAATTTAATTTAAATGATTATGTTTATTAATTACCAATGCTGTTTAAACTGTTCTTCTAACATATCAGATAGACGTGTTGCTGGGGAGTTTGTTCCGCCACTTCTTCTTCCCAGCAAAACCACTAGGAAGTGGCGAAGGGCGGGCGTTTTGGGGGACTGTCTTATGTAGTTTTTGACGATCAAAAAGTGCTGATCCTCAGCCTAATTTGAAAAAATGACTTTTGATTTTGATTTTGTAGGCGTCTTGACCTCTTAAGCACCTCTCTCTTGGAGGAAGCCTATATAACCTATGTAGAAGCTTTCAGTCTTATAGCGTTTCAGCCAAAAGACTTCCACAGTTGGATAACGATGAATGTAAAGATTTTATCATTACAAATGTACGCTCTTGCAGCTAGAAAATAACAATGTCTTAGAGTTGTTTAAAACACAATTGTACCTAAGTTAATAAAGAGATTAGAATATAATCGTGGAGTGTAAAAAGTGCCTATGTATAAGTATTAATTTATTCATTTTAATGTTGTAACGATAACATAACTCATCATTCAAGTAATGTGAGTTGGAGCGCGCGACTGGCACCAGGGTTGTCAAAACTTAAAATCTATTAACGTATCAAAATATTCTTACACTTGTTCCTTAAATTTTCAAAAAGTACTGTCAAATTACATACTTTATAAAAAAAAGGTACTTTATTGGAAGTGGTTTAGAAAATTTTGGAAAAGTAAAGAGTGAAAGTGAAAATACTTAAGTATACAGTTTATGAATAAATAATCATTTTGCAATTAAATTAAAACTATAATTGCTATTGTTAAACTAAATCACTTTCTTTGTTTTAAAAGTATTTTTTTTACATACATATCGACATAGAGACAGTAATAAAAATTTTCTTGGCAGCCCACGTACCTAGTTAATATATAGAAATTATTTAAATCTTCCTTTACGTAAAAAACTGGATTAAATTTGCCAAAATACTTACGTGTAAGAGTTGTTGTCACTCCTTCGTCAATATAGTAGTTTTCCCTCTTACTTAATGAAGTGAAAACAAAAACAATCAATAAAATTTAAAAAACATGATAAACAAAGCCCTAATCAGCAGTCGCTTCTCAGCTGCGCGGGCGCATAAGATTTACATAGCGTCTACGCAATGTGTGGAAAAGTGGTTTTATGCAATTATTCAGACGACTCGCTCTTGTGTCGGCTGCAAACCTTTGTTATTAGTTTATAGTACATTAGTGTGTGTGTATATTATTAGTGTGTTATTAGTTCGACTTCTTCGCCCACACTACTTCGCCCGCGACTTCGTCTCCGTAAATTTTGATAGAATACCCTTTGAAATTGAACATAATATCAGAGGATATGTTCCACTTTCAGGTAGTAAGTATGTCACACATAGTGGATAAAACCTCTTCTAAAATCCCAATAAATTAAGTATTGTGAATCCCGACATTATTATTTTCTATTGGATGTTGAAAACCAACAAACCACCATCATCAAAGAGGTTTCCATTTTGTGTAACTTACTTCCTCGAAGTTTAGATAAATATACTCTACCTTTTTTGATCAATATAGCTTCTTAATAAAACAGTTTTCAAAATTGGTTGAGCAGTTTTTGAGTTAAATCATAACAAACAAACAAAAAATGTTTCCTCTTTATAATACCTTTTAATATAGATATAGATAAAGGTACTTAACTTAAAACAAAGAAAACATCTTTGATGTATGATTAAAAAGGTCATAAATAAGATTTTAATGTGACTTTGAGGAGCAGTTGTGTTGTTACAGAATTGATTAAGGACAGTGCCCTGTCCTGGGTGTTCGTCAACGACCATTAAAAAAGATTAAAGATTAAAGATACCGGGCTGGTATCCGCAACTCCACGTCTAAGCGCGTATTTTGCGTATGGGCTATAATCTACCACGCGGGCCCAGTGCGAATTGGTAGATGTCACATGTCTTCGAACTTTTTGGTTCTAGGACATGCCGGTTTCCTCACGATGTTTTCCTTCACCGTTTTGGAGAGCAGTGGTGATGGAATAAATTACACAAAGTAATGCGCCTGTCTGGGTTTGAACCCACGACTTACTGTTCGTAAGTCGGGGCCGCCACCACTGGGCCACCGCTGCTCTTAAACGTAAATATACCTGTATGGTCGTCAACGACCATACAGGTATATTCCAGCAAGGTTTAGAAAGAAACAGACGATGTGCGATAGAGATGGGGCTATATAAAGCAAATTTACAAATTAAATTGGCCAATTGCGATGCGGACGCACGTTTATTAAGTGTTTTTATAGAAACTGTATCAATACCTACTCAGTTTTTTTTTTTTTGAACGACAACTCGCAATGCACCCAGTGCTGTGGGTGTTGACCGCATAAACCTGCTGATCAATCTTTTACACAAGGCCTCAAGGCAGGGCAAATACGTTGTGGTACCTTTAAGTGAATACTCGCTAAGCGCACCGCTTGTGGATTTTGTACCTTGGCTTACCTTAACTGGGGGTTGGGGGTCGCAGAAGTATCTTCTGCTCCCGTGACCCCCGGCGTAGGTGTAAGACGGAATTAAGGGGTGGTTTTTAGTCACTAAGATTCTAACGTCCCCGGGGCGACGGACATCCATGAGGATTTTCCACACCGAACCAAAAAAAAGGGGTATCACTGGGAGGCAACAACACAGCTGGATCTGAACAATATTATTGAGGGATTTTAAAGCTAGTAGTTCAGCATCGCGAGCTACACGATGACTGAAGCACGCATGCCGTCTGTCGGGACAGATGCTGAATGAACAGGCTGAATTGATTCCATCTTGAGAAGGCTTTTCCAGACTTCGCCCTGCATCATTAGACTCGCATAATATTTTAATACAATCTTTTGTCTGGACTTTGAAAGAAGACAAGACCCCAGAGTTTCTCTCGGCATTTCTTTGCAGGAAAATGCCGGCGCCCCGTTTTAAAAAAAAAACTCTATCTGGCAAGATATCCTTCAGAACATACATACATACATAAACTCACGCCTTTTTCCCATGGGGGTAGGCAGAAACTACAGAGCGCCATATCCCACGATTCTTACATATATACTTCTTACAGAAATAAATATCTTTTCATTTCATGTACGGGGTCATCGCCGGGTATCGTTCGTAATGGTTTCCTATTGCTTTCCTGGATGAGAGTTATAGGGTCATGGGAAGAAGTTAATTTTCATGTGTTATTTTCATTACGGTTCAAGAGATACAGCCCTCGGATATGCGATGGAAGAACGGCGGAGGCTCATTATTAAGGTTCAGCTGATACTTAAACGTACGGAAACCTAAAAAACTAGGTATAAATGGGATGTTTACGGCCAGGTACTGTACAACAATATAATCCTCAATTTTAATTAAGTACGAACCATCTACAAAACGGAACGTGTTAATAATTGTCTGACGGGGTCACCTGTCTCGCCTGTGATCGCGTCCGACCTGCGCGAGCGCATTTGAATACAATACTCCGGCGCAAGCGCAGGCTGGACGCTATGGTGCCGACTGAACAGTTGATATGTTGTTTGTGCGAACGCATAAATATTACATGTACACATACATGAACTCGTGCCTTTTTGCTATTGGGGTAGGCAGTACTATACAGTACTATACAGGGTTTAAAAAGACCCTTAACGTAAACCAGAACTAGAAAGATAGTTTTTTTCTTTTAGAACATACCTGGGAATTCACTGGTTCTGGAGATGTTGAAGGTCAAAGTGAAATATGTTTTATTCGTCTTTTTTTCAAAATCGTATTCCATGTATACTTAGTAAACTTCCTTCCGAACAAACATTATCGAAATGATTGAATTTCAAAACAAATTACGCATTTAAGTTACAAAAATGCAATAGATAAGTACTTAGGTTCTAAACACCAGGGGGTGGTCGGTTCATCAACGACCAAGCGCGGGCGGCCGCGGGCCCGCGGCAGACCGTACGCTCATCTGATTGTAAGTTACCTACGCGATTTTCATTGCGCGCAATAAAAAGCATCTCTTTTTAAAGATGGAAAAAAAAGTTTTTCCCCAACAATATTTTTGGTCAAAGTGGCTTAATTATAATTATGTATAGAATGTGTCGTTAGAATATTACTATTCAATAATTATTAATTGACCATTACTAGACTGGCTCTGTCGACTGCATGGCTGTCGCTAGCGCTATTGCTGAGCACGAGCTTGGGTTCGAGTGCTGGGTTTGGTAAAGTGTTTTTTAGTTATTCCATCAGGAATTTTTCAGTAGTAGTCCGTCTAAATTCGTGTCAAGTTATCAACTTGCCAATAGACTCGCCCACTGCTTAACCGACCGACTATTAAGTTGTTGAGCGTACTATTCACCAAATTAGTTTACACTTAACCACAATTGCACCGTACAACAAAATTGATAGATAATTTCAGAAAACCTGAATTTGTCACAAGTATCTTATTTGTTCTCAATTTTTAATCTAATCGACTTCGGTAATTCGTAAATAATACCTCGATCTCATATCTATGATAAGATTTATGTCTGTACAAAATATTTTCTACTTTTTATCTGATAACGAGGACTTTACCACAAAATAAGAATTTAGATTGGTTATAAATAACTGGATTTAGTCATCGGAAGTCAATTGAATACAAAATGTTTTCAGGATATGGCCCGAAAGATATAAAAAAAAACAATAAAATACAAAATTCATAAATTCCGGCCATTTAATACAGTCTCTTTGGTCTTCAAGACGTAATTAAGGAGGGTAAATTGTTCTTCCCCTTTATCAGACTGAAAATACGGTAATCTTAATGTTAGTCAGATGTCTTTGAGCCACAGCACTCTGTCTTCAGCTTGCAACATCCAGCAACTGCCAGCAGTCTTCGCAGGTCGTCATATATACCTACACCACGTGTGCCAAGTCGCGGTTACCACTCAAGAACTCGTTGACCCCAGCGGTGGTCGGTTCTTAGTAGGTATATTATGGCCGGTCTACTGCCATTTCAGCTTCCAAAGCGTCATTAACTGGTTACCACCTTTTTTAGATGGTTTAAAGCGCGAGAACTTTAGCAAAGAACTATTAAAAATTGTTACTTTTATTGATACAGGACGACTGACACACAGATTGCACCAGTTATGTTTTTCTTCGCTTTTCGTGGATAGTGGCTAATGTGGTGTTAGGCCGACAAAGGGCCTCTGACTTGACATCTTTGCACATGCCGTCCAGAAAGAACTATCAGGCATGTCAGTTACCTTCTTTTTTAAGTTTAAGTCCCATGGAATACGCGGTGAGCCAATTGCCAAACTGAGAATTTCCAGATAAAAAAACCCAATAACACTTCGCCCGACCCGGGACTTGACACCAGGACCTCATGCTTGGCAGTAGCATTTACGACTATAACTACCAACGAGACGTTGCTTTTGTGGTTGTGCAAGTTAATGCTCCACGCGAAACTGGATTAAGAACTCACCGAAGACATCTATTTAAATTAAGCACGTCACTAAATTAAAAGTATGAAAAACAAACTGGATAAATGCTAATATATTCACAAATGAAGGGACCTTGTGATGTTAGCGGCATCGGCAGAACACCTCGACCTTTGCCGTCTGATAGGTATATAAATAGTCTTTATTATGTTTTAATTTATTTTTTGAATTGAAAACATGTTACTCTATCAGTACATTATGATATAGGTATTTGGTAATGGTAAAAAAGAGGTGTAGAAGTATTTAGATGGTTTGGTCACGGAAAAAGATGAGTAACTAAATTTGCTGAATATAAGAAAGACGCCTTGGAAAGACGCCTTAGAAGGATATATTGCAAATAGGTTTAAGGTGTTTTTAATCATAAGAAAAAAATACAGAGTTTTCTACGCGGCCCCATAGTAAAAGTTATGTATTTTTTATGGGTAGAACACCTTGTAAAAACTTGTCACAAGATTATTAATAGAGATGTACAGGTATCTCTGGATCGAACTCCGGTCATCAGGTCATGTCAGACAACCAGAAGAGACTTCAATCAGACCGAGAAGATCATAGGAAAAGAGATTCCTCTTTCCTCATTATTATGACTATGAGAGTAAGAGAAGAGGAGTCTCATGAGAAAGACGAGAGTCGTGTCAGATTAGCGCCCCACCAATCTGACATGGCTTAAGCAAGATCAGTATTAGCTACAAGCCACATACTATAGTGTGAAATAGCAAGTAATCAGCCAATCAATAACTATCCCAATCACAATGTACTCAGACGATGCGTGAGCGCACGCGTCGGTTGCGTGTCGCCCGCGCATCCTGATTGTAGGCGAGCCATATCTTCACCCGAGCGGTTACTCGGTGTTGACATGCTAGGAAAATTACCAATTTTTAGAGAAAATGGTGAATCCTAAACAGATCTTAAACATTTCTTTTAGTCGTCCACCTCATCTCTGGCCGCAGGACAAGATTGAGGTCAAGAGTACACCCTTATCTATTTATATTAAATAAAAAAAGTACACGTGTCATTCAGAGTGAAAGAGACGCACACAGTTCTTGACTCCCAGCGTCAGCATTGAAATTTTTCTTCGAATATTTTTCTAATGTTATTTCTGCACACAACATGCATTTTTTCACGCAATAGTGCACATCAATTTTAGTATTGTTGACGGAAACCAATCCAAATTGAATAATTACCCATCTTAACTGGCAACCCAAACCATAAATCACTGACATCGACAGGGAGCGCGGGCGCAGCGCTCGTTACGAAAACGACACGATTTTTTCACGACATTTCGTGTTAGAGCCGACATTTCCACATCATTCAAGCTTGACTGGCTCCTGATTTAATATCTTCAGTAACCGGTGCTGTTAGATCATTTACTTTGTTCATGGTAGCTGTACCTACCTGTTGAGGAACGTGAAAAACCCCGAGCCATTTCTTTCTTTCTTTCTTTCAGGCAATCGGTATTCGACAAACAATTGATTGCCTCTAGCTGTTGCAAGCGCTACAGCTGGGCATGAGCATCTGGATTCGGTTTGGGTAAAGTGTTATTAGGTTTTTCCGTCTTTTAGGTTAAGCCCGGAGTCTGGATGTTTACTCGGTTGATGGCAATGAAACTTAAACAAAGCTGGCAAATTGTGGGAGTACTAAATGGTTGAACCTCTTTATACCTCTTCAGGGACTACACGGGGACTACTAGGAGTGATGTTATATTATGTTTGATGTCGTACTTAGGAATTGTTCAATCATTACCAAAATTAAGTACCTAATCTAACAATAACAATGTGTAAATCCAATAATTTCACTAACATAAGTAGTAGTTAAGTATTACATGAGACTAAAACAAAACTCGCCCTCGGTATTATGTGAGTACACATTACTAGCGAAAGGCTCTCGAGTCCTTTTTATAATTGGGACAACTTTACCACACTATTATAAAGATACAACATCTCTTGAAAGCCAGCATCATCGGTGGCCACCACTAGAAAAGTCAAGTCAATGAAGACCGGAGGACTGCAACTGCAACAGAGTTAGAAAACAACATAATTTCCACTTGCGGAATATTATTTTTTTATTGACATTCATAGGCTTGCGTTAGAACACTATCTCACCTGATGCGTAAGCGATGATGGAAGCACACTTGCCTAGAAGTAACCTATTCACGCTTAACTTAAAGACTATTAGGTTGTAGCTATCAGGAAACACCGACTCGGGCAAGGAATTCCTCTCCTTACTTTAGACACGTGTCTGTCTAATTCTTAGGAGAGTTATCTTCAGGGGTTTTTAAAGGGTCGGCAACGCGCGTTTGGCGCCCCTGGTGTTGCAAAGTGTCCATAGGCTACGGTAACCGCTTACCATCAGGCGGGCCGTAAGCTTGTTTGCCACCGTCGTGGTATAAAAAAAAAGGAGGAGGAGAGGGTTAGGAGATAACTCTCCTAAGAATTAGACAGACACGTGTCTAAAGTAAGGAAAGCCTGTTAAGGCGTGATGTTCTGTCTAAGGTCTAAAATAAAACATGCCAATCATCTCATAACCAGCCCGCACTATATAACAAGTATAACAACCTAGTTATGCCGTGCATAAATGATAATATATGTGTAAATGACTCCGGCCGTCACGCTAGTAGGCCTGAGATTGAAACTCCACAGTCGCAGTTAGCCGCCGCATTTTATTATTTACTAGCATAATGCTTTTGTTTCACTACGACGATCTTTATAGTATAGAAAGTGATAGTTTATGAGATTATTTGCTCATTATGTAATAATAATATTTCTTGCTGTTTTATGTCTGAGGAATTTATTAGGGACTTTATTGACGGGTTGGGGTCGAATGCAGGTTGTCAGGAGATTTTATTAGTGTCTCGTTGAACTGGCCTTGATCGGAGCCAATTAGAAAGCATTATTATTAGTAACCACGTAAAAATAAGCATCGCACATATCGTACCACGCATAGAAATTTTTCGCTGTGTTATCCTAATTTTTGCGTTTTTTCTAACGTGTGGACTCAGGATGAAGTAAAGATGTTATGGTGTCCAGATGTGCGTCTATCATTATGCCCCTGTGACTGATCTTTAAATTGCATGTTTCTTCTTTTCTATTAGCTGACGTCTTTATTATGTCTGCTAATATCTTCAAAAAGATCATAATTTAACAATCGAACGTATTACGTGGCTATCACCATCTAAAACTGTTTTGTTATTACCAAGTTTTTCACATCGTCCAGTACAGAAGAACTCATTTTCTTACAATCTTTCTTACTACCTACTAACTCGTACAGTTGCTTAGCCTTATATAAAAAATAATAGAATACTCTTTAACCTTAACCATAAAAACTTACAAATATTAACTTTAAAGGCTACATAGGGTGTATTTCGACTGTCAAACTGTCCACTGGTTGGTTTTTTACAGTACCATTGACGAAATATCATAAGTTCACATTCTCTGTCATCGAAAATCAATAATTCTAATCATGCACAAAGACCGTTGGGCGTTCCAATTTTAAAATCAAAATCATACCGCAAGATGGACGACAGTGAAAGCGCGGTCATTGGTCGTTGGCAGCCTGCGTGCGCATCTAAACACGAATACCAAGATAACTTTACATGTTACTAGCAACTTATTTCAAAGAGATAAAGTTTAATCTTCAATGATTGTGATTTGTGCATTTGTTTGTCGTACACTACCGCTCTGCGACGCACGCGCGCGACGTCAAATGAGAGATAATTGTTCTTTTGTTTATTTGTTTATACTTGCGTTCATTGCTTTGTTTATTGCTCGAGTGGTGTAAAGATTATAGTACCTATAATTAATTGTTAAGCTAATGATCTCAAAAGAGTAGCTACCGGTGTTCGTGAGAGATTGAATTCTATTATAATTTTTGTCGCCGAGCCCTAGTTAAGCCAAAAGTTTGGGCACTCTTCCGCTTGCATTTATAAAGAAAAATATAAATCGACAAAGTTATGAGATTATTTAATTTTATGAGTGTAGAATTTTTCTAAGCTTTTTTTTTCAGACATGTCTTCCTATAAGTCGGATGGACACCTAACTTGTCGTCTTCTGATTCTGATTCATAAAAACATTTACAGGTGTAAAATATTTATATTTTCGGAAGTCGGTGGCCAATAAAAAATTGAAGCAACCACCAAAGCCTTAACTATTTTTTTTATGAAGTCGGTTATATAGGTACTTTTGTAAAGGCTTTTAATTCCCAAGTAGGTAGGTATAGACTACAAGTACCCAAGGATAGAGCAGATCTACACAAGTAGAGTAACGAGTACAAAGTACTATGCGTTTCAAATGAGAATAGGAATAACCTTCGCCATGTTATGACGTCATAGCTGTCGATTCGAATAAATTGGGTAAGATCAGCAAAATAAGTTTTTTTTCCAAATATAATTTATTTACGAATTACGAACGAATAATTTTCTAAATTGTACTCTCAAAGTATTTGTTTAAATTGGAGATAATCTCTCAAGCCCTCCCTTGCAAAACAGCGTCTCGTTCACACATTTTCGAGCAGTCAGGGAGATGAAAACAAAAACAAATAACATCAACAACAACAAACAACCATGTTACAAACAGAATTAATTGATAAAACGTAAGCACTCCACGAGATTTTTTTTTTTCATTTTGAATAACTTCGACTCGAAAACAAAAAAAAAGGAAAATAATTGATACGCGATTAAGGTTTCGTTGCACGACGTACTTTTCAAGCGACATTTGACAGATAGAGGTCATTGACGTTCCTATTCTTATGTGAAACGCATAATACCTACCCAAGTACAACCACTCAAGGAGGTTCAGAACGTAAAAACACGTCCAAGTATTCAGACAAAAACCCTAGAAAGTGATCAAGGGCGTCGTTTGGGGGACTGTCTTATATAGTTCATGACGTTCAGAAAGTGCACATTCTCAGTTTAATTCGATACATACATACACGTAAAAGTATCCCAGTACAGAAATACAAGTAGGTATCCAAGTGCCAAAGCCTACAGTGGTAAACTGTGTACATAACAAGTTATCTTAATATTAGTATGATTTGCAAACAAGCGATTAATCGATCGATAAGCCAATTATTCACGTAGTCAAAAAACCAATAAGCAAAATATTATCTTGCAGCTTAACAAATACTGTTTGATATCCTTTTAACACTTTCTGATCCGATTCAAATCGCTTTAAACTATACTTATTTTTAGCCATCATCCGTTAGACTAAAGGGGTTAAAAAAAAACAAATTTCTTAATCATTTAATTCAATCCGTTTAGAATCATAATTATTTGTACAATAACAATAAAAAGAAATGTTAATAAATCACAATATAACGTGAAAGATTGTTTGGATAGATGGATGTTTGTTACTCTTTCACGCAAAAACTACTGAACCGATTTGGTTAAAATTTAGTACACAGATAGTTTATAACCTAGATTAACACATAGGATAGTTGTTATCCCGATTATATCTTCTCGTGGGATATTTTTCGAGTTATAGCGGGGGAAGCCGCTGGCAACAGCTAGTAATATTAAAAACGCGAAAGTTTGTGAGTATGGATGGATGGATGGATGTTTGTTACTCTTTCACGTAAAAACTACTGAATGGATTTTAATATAAATTGGGATGGAGTTAGCTGACACCCTGGACGTCCCGCGGTTTTACCCACGTAAGTCCCGTTCCCTTGAGAATACAGCAATAAAAAGTAGCTTATGTGTTAATCCAGAGTGTCAGCTAACTCCTTACCAAATTTTATTAAAATCCATTCAGTAGTTTTTACGTCAAAGAGTAACAAACATCCATCCATCCATCCTCACAAACTTTCGCGCTTGTAATATTAAAGTAAGATTTCGCACATTAATCCCAAAAGTCAGAGTTCCGTGCCTTGAGTTTAAACTCGAGACCATAGCCTTGGCAGTCCTCGTCAGTCACACCACTAGGCTTAGGCTATGCTGGTTAGGTCCAAAACCTAGTAGACACTATACAGTCTAGATAGCACTATGACAGTGCACATGATACTGTATCCCAGAGTAGGATGTTTACTTTACAACGAGAACGAGCTCAGGTGTGCGCCTCTATAGTAACCGCGTGTTGATACCGCACTAATTTAGGGCTGTCGCGTTTAGAATTTAAATTCTGTAGATTGTTGATCATTGTTGTTGTTTGTTGTTGTTGTAGATTGTTCTTTAGAAGACAGTGCTTATTTTGTTAAAGAACAATGGGCAACTTTGTATGGACCGTGGGCCCAGTGTTGTAGCACTTTTTTACCTACCTTAAAATACAGATCCGAGTAATCTCAACATTTTACTATAAAGCAGCACAGCTCTAATGCATTAAAAAAACAAGTAACAGCTGTTCTAAATAATCAATAATTTCCGTTACGAATGCTAATAGTTTGGCTTAATGATGCGCATACAAAATTGTGTCTACATGTTGCCAGTTGGAATGCATTATTCTCTTTTATATGACACCTTGAACAATTCAGTTTAAGAATAAGTAGTGTAAAAATATTCTTTATTTCGGTATTGGGATAGGACTATAATTGAAAAATACTTTTGATTATGAAAATGAAACATCTTTATTCACTAAAATATAACATATTCATGCATAATCAGCCGATTAGTATCCCACTACTGGGTACCGTCGAAACTCAGAACGACAAAGATAAGGCGTTAGTTCTTACTAAACTGTAAAGAATTGTCCTAATGAGTGTTGTTGCTCTCAATAATAATCTCGTGCCAGGCACTTGCGGGGCCAACAAAGTTTTCTAAATGCCTTCCAATACCGAAGTACCATATAATACTGACGACATGGGCGCATGCTCCAACAGTCCTCATTCCTGTTAAGCATGAACAATAATATGCGTGGATAGCATTAATGTCCTGAACATTGGAGTTCATCAATATATAAGTATAATTATGTCGTATTTGACCTGTGTCGTGATAAAATACGACCTCTCATTAGCGTGCAGGTGTCATTATGTGATTATTATTATTATCATTATTATATTATTATTTATTATTATTATCATTATTATCATCATTATGTGCTATCTCACTCACTCTCTTACGCTCCGATAATGAGTATGTCCCGCTCGCTCCTGTACTATCGTTAAAGATCGCTACCTGCACTTGCGCTAACCGGTTTTTAACAACATGAGTGCATGTTCTGTCCTGCTCCCTGAGTACTTTGTCTCTTTCTAATAGTTCATTTATGCTATTCATAATTAAATAACACAACGTAAATGTATAATAATTATATACGGGCATCATTAGGTCATAATATTAGCATTTGTAACGGTAAATTATTGGACTTTTGGAACCGCTGTAACTTTTTTATTTGAATATTTAGAGTAATGCTGCCATAGAACAAAATGTTGAGATTATTCATATCTTCATTTTAAGATAGGTAAGAAAATGCTACAACACTGGGCCCATTCTGCCCATTGTTCTTTATTAGTACTATGTTCTACCGATATTTGAATTTGTTATATTTTAATATCAACACGAAGTTGTGGTTCAAATTCGGGCCATTACCTTTGTGTCTTTTTCAATTGTAGGTAGTATATTTGGTAATTTTAATTTTAAGAAGTTTTAAGGTTGTGTATACTTAATATACTACTGTTACTTTTTAAGTTTATCTGAGACACCTTGATATTAGTGGAGGAAACCTGGACTTATGGTAAATTTAAGTTTGAAATCACCAATCGGCATTGAGCCAGCGTGGTTTTAAATCTTCGTACCTTATCTATAAGTAAAAGGCTGGTATTATTAACACTAGCTGAACCAGAAAGGCATTTTTTTAAACTCCTTAACCAATTTATACTGGTTTAATTTCGTTAAAAATGGTTAAGATATTTTTGAGTTTATCCCAGACCTGTCGGCTGGATCTTGTGACGCGAGATTCTCATATAAGTATTAATAATAAAGCTATGTATGTAGATATTTTGTTAACTTCACCAAATAGTTTAAAACCATACAATTTACCATCTGCTCATAACCCTACAATCTTTACAACAATCACATCAAGTCTTACTCAACAATAACAGTCATATTGTTATTTATAAGGAAAATGGACCGTCTTCTGATAATATGATTATCTTATCAATTAATCTTAATACTGATAATCTACTTAATAAGCAGAGCAGGATATTATTTATCGTACCTTCCACATCACTGCATGAATCATTGTCTCACAAGCTATGTCTCAATAACCTACATCACAAAAAAACGTACAGCCGGTCGATTAGAAAATTACACAATACTCGTAATGATACATCACAAGTTGCACACAACACCATCCTGTCCCAAACTAAACAGAGCTTGTGCTATGAGTACTAGACATTCTTTCGTATTTCTAAATACCTACATAAATTAATTTTATAGATAAATTACACCCAGACACAGAACAAATGGTCACCACTCACACACACACACTTGTCTTGGGTAGGAATTGAATCCACGACCTCCGATGCTACAAAATTGGAGGGCCACTAACTCAACAGGCCTGAAAACCAACAAAAACTCGTGCTAACAAGAGTGAAATAAACTGTTAATACCAAGCATTAGTAATTGATGACAGTTCAATTTCGTCTTCAGTTGAGTGACATACAGAACAGCACTGCAGGTTTTCGTTAAGAATACCGTATATTTTGTACCCTTATTGATCTCATTCGTTACATTCCTTGGGAAAGGCCTTTGTTCAGCAGTGGAGGTTTTCTTGGTTTAAATAATGATGATGACCGTCTAAACAACAAAGTCAAAGAATTAAAAAAAAATGTGTGGGTATATTAGTGTACAGACGTAAGAAGTGAAACTTCTTTATGACATCATTTTTCGAAAAATGAGCTACTATTTACAACTTTACAGAAATCGGTTAAATAAAGCTAATTTAGATAAAGTTTAAGCAAACGGCTTTTACTATCGTAGACATGGATACAAATTAAGATGGCCCGTAACAGAAAAACATTACATTGCTATTTCTCCCATACATCGATAAAAAAGATTCACTTAATTAAAAAAAACATTGAGTTTTATTTTCATGTTTAGTTTTGTATTTTAATTTCTATTGACAACCCTAACGCAGATCATCTCACACATTCCGGTAAACAGCTACCGTGAGAAATATTGTTATACACGTGTCATTCTATAGTATTCCTAGTATTTTATCTGCTTGGACTTTAAATAAATTAAATTTTAGGCTTTTTATTTTAAAAGCTTCTATAACTCACTTTCATACTTGACTATGATTGGGGACGACACACATCGGGCCGAAAATGAAGCTCGATGTATAGACGTCACTCAAAATAGAGTTCTAAATTTAAAAAAAAAATGTGTTTGTGTATTAGTGTACACCTAAGAAGTGATAGGTACCTACTTCTTTATGACATATTTTTTCGAAAAATGATTTACTATTTAAATTACTGACTTAAATAGTTAATCATTTCACAGAACTCAACGTTAAGCAAAAAATGTTTATTATCATAGACATGGATACAAACAAAGATACTCCGTAACAGAAAAAGTTACATTTTTTTTTAATTGCTGTAAAACTTCTCCCATACGTCGATTAAGAAATTTCATTTAAAAAAAAAAAGAAATATGGCCAGCATTTTTAAAGTAAGTATGTAGTATGTTTTTGTATTATGTAACTTTTTAAAATCTTTTATTTCACAAGTTATGTCATAATGTGCCTTTGTACAGGGCATTCAAAACCCACTAAGTACGTAGTATTTCATTATTCTTTAATGGCATCTAAGGTTGTGGCAGTTTTAGGTTCTGTGTGTCAAATATCATCGTTTCTTGGTAATTGTTTAAACCTAACTTTCACAATCAATAAAATTGTTTTCTTGTAACTGTAAGGAAAACCATCTGCAGTGCGATTCTGGCCCATTCACCGCGGGAAAATGTAGGCCCGTAGTGAGGGCGAATTGAACTGTCATTTCATACTAATGCAAAGCATTGATAGTTCACTTCACCCAAGTTTCCACGGCGTGACTTTTACTGAATCGACCGGCTGTCATCCAAGTCACTATTAATACTTTACTGATAGACATATCCGCTGAAATAAATTGAATAATTGTATTCCCGCAGCGAAACAATATTGTCTTGTAAAATATAAATAAATAAAAAAAATATAAATATTCCACAACAACAACTTAACACACAACGCCATTTAGTCCCAAGCTAAGCTAAGAGTTTGTGTTATGGGTAACTAAACAGCTGATAAACATACTTATATATTCATATTATAGATAACTTACACCCAGAAACAGAAAAAATCATCACACTAACATTTGTCCTGGGTGGGAATCGAACCCACGACCTCCGGCATAGCAGTCAGGATCACTAACTACTAGACCAACAGGCCATACAAATGGTCTATATATTTTTATATTGTACAGTTGTACTACATTAATTTAAAACCTAATTATTTTAAAATACGATCAGCCCCAGCTTCGCAATTGAGTTTTTTATACAATACTTTCATCTACATTTCCAAATTTCCCAAGGCGCATTTTGTTAAAAAAACGTTATGTAACAAACCTTCTCCTGACGACCTCAAATGGGTAAACACAATATTATTATTAAATACATAGGTAGCATTTTTGGCAATTGATTTTTGTGGATATGTTTTAGTAGAGGCTTTTAATCTACTACTTTTGAATCTATAAAATAAGTTGATGATACTTATGTACCCCATGGTTATCAACAAAATCCCGTGTGAAATGTCAAATCAAATACCGCGTATAGTTCCCTGGCTTCATACAATTATACCAACATCTCCTTAAGACGAATCAGCTCAACCACTCAATTCTTAGAACGCAATGTATTGTGATCTCGGCATTGTGCAGTTTTGCTAGAAACACTCATTGGAGACGGGAATCGTGAATTACCGGGTTTTCCCACGCCTATGGGTACTCGACCACTCACCGTAATGACTAATTTGCAGATATAATGTCTTTTTGGGTCATGAAGACGTCACTTTTGAGTTTGTTCCTGTCATTAATACAATTTGCTTATTATTTTGTTTGATGCTGTTTTGTTATGTTATTTAAGATCACTGGCAAAATTTAAACGTACGCATTTTAATCTCAGCCCAATCTGTCAAAAAAACAAGTTTTTGACGTTCATTTGACATTGATTGTCGATGAGATAAAATTGCGATTAGATGTCAGGTTCCATTTAAGCGGGTGCCGAAGGTGACAAGTCTTTGTAACGTTTTAAACGGGAACTGCAGTGCGATTCTGGTCAAATCACCGCGTGGAAATGTAGGCATAGTGAGCGCGAATTGAGCTGTCAGTCCATACTACTGCAAGGCATTGACAGCTCAATTTGTCCTCACTACGCTTGCATTTTCACGCGGTGATTTGACCAGAATCGCACTGCTGACCTTCAGGTGTCAGCTGGACATGGGTCAGTATTGGACAAGTTGTGTAGTAAAATCCTGGTAGTCACATAAAAACCAGCCAAGCTTAGAAATGGAAATGGACCGGACTTGGCAGGTACGTGTCGAATTAGTAGATAATGGGTAAAATTGATTAGGTACAATATGGGTCAACTCCACCAGACGAAGATGGGAGATGAGTTCGATGCATCCAAGGCGCTTGCTCTCACTAGACCAGGATAAGGATGAGTAGAAGGGACAATGAGAGACCTTTGTCCTGCAGTGCGACAGTATAAGCTAAAAATAACATAAGGAAATTACGTTAGTGAAATAAATGCATACAACAGCATGAAAATTATTCGTCGGTAAGCAAGGTTCAAAGCTTACACGGACAAATGCAGGCATCGCCTCACTCGAGCATGTTCTAAAAACAATAACATGTTCGTTCAGTATCACTAACGGTGACTTCCCGCAGTCTCCAGTTACCGTGACCCTTCTGAATTGATTGACATTCAGATTTAACATAATTATAATTATGCCTTTGCATAAATTCACATTGTGCTGATACTAATAGGTATCGATGTAGCTCTTATACCTAATTATATCAAGTTCATTTACAAGTCGATTTAACCTTGTTGGTGTTAAATTGCACATTTTGCATCGCTTAATCCCAAGTGTCAGTCACTTCTGCCGTCTACCATTATGGCCGCCATTCATTTTTGCAAAGTGAGAGTCAAAGATCCGAATTGCCTTTTCGATTAATATCCTGCGGTTCAGATACCCGAAAAATCTCAGACCAATAGTGTCAAGTTAGTTGTCGTCACAGCTTCACTAAAATGGAAATCAAATCATTTGACGTGGAATTTGAAAACCGAACGTCAATTCCTATTATAAACGTTGAATATTTTTGTTCCAATTGCATCTCAACGACAATTAAATTGTATGTCAACTTCAACTTAATAAATGGCGTTTAGGGAAAAGATATCACAACATTACCAACCACAACATGTCAAAAGTGTAGAATGTAATTTTGACAGATTGAGACTGAAATTAGAACGCGAACGTTCTTAAAAATACTGCGGGAATTGCCCCTCAGAATAAAATCAAAAAAGCATTTTACAAAAACGCGAACAAAACATTTCGTAATTCAATACTTAATTAATACCGAAGTAGGTATATCTTTGTATTGTATTGTAAGACGTAATAAAGATGGAGTTGCATATTCATCGGGACCTAGACCGGCCGGGTCAGATCGCGTCCGCCCGAAGGCGCCCGATCGAGGCCGACGATAGCCGAATATTACGTATTTAGAGTGAACACTGACGCAATTGACGTTGAAGATGATCGGCTGTTTCCGTGTAGTTCAGAGAATTTGAAAAATCTGTTAGTTTGCCTCTAGCCAGTTTAGTAAATACCTAAACACGAGGCCAGTGATGATTGAACTGTCAACTGGAGTGACTCGTAAGGCAGATCAACTGTGACCGCTTCCATTAGTAGCTCCAACATGGAAAGTGCCTCCCAGTGTGAATCCTCTCCTACTTCTGGGCTGCAATCGACTTCTGTGGAATGGCTGAATCTTGTCACCACGATGGCATATTCAAACTCCATTTTTTGATATTTGCCACCGACACTCATAGAAGAAGAAAAGTTACAAGACTTCAGTCAAACTTCAGATGGGTTCAAAAACGACTTTTCCTCAATTCAAAATCTGTGGGCTAGTACTAAAATCAATCTCCATCTTTTGAGTATACTGCTTAGCAACTAAAATAACTCACGGAAAATGACTACCCATCATCATCTCTATATTTAACTCTAAAACCACAACTAAGACTAATTGCATAACACGACATTATTAGCGACATTAACCGATAAGGGAAAGCGTATTACTTAATTGTCAGAGGGCCAGTCAGCGAGAGGAATGTTAATCGTCGCCTGCGCAACTGATCATTATCGATTGCTAATTGATCGCCACCTGGCGGATGAATCAGGTGGAAAGTTGGCAAGAGGATCGCTGGGAGGGGCAGAGGATGGGCTGTGTGTCGCGTCGTTGACTTGGCCATCACTGGCTTATGACGTAAGAGATTTAGTATAATTTTGCCCTGCATCGATAAACTCACACTCACGTAATATAATACGTCGCGATCGGTTGTAAGTCTGGACTAAAATTGGCAAAAAAGTTTTAGGGACAAACTTTCTTTAGCAGCCGCATTGAGAAAAATAAATAAATCGGAAAATCCCTTTTCCTACCGCTCGGTAGAAGATTACAACTCGCTCTTTGCCGCTTTTATTTAAGTTTGGCACATGTTCGTCACGTTACCTTATTCGGTACAAGGAAACAGGTAAAAGTAATTATGTTTCTATAAATCAGTACAATGAACAATTAGTGCATCGAACAAAATTACCTTCATACTGCGGTGTTTGTGGTTTAATAACTTGGATTAAATTTTTATTAGGGAATTTGAGGAAGGATTTATTTAATAATTATTAGTTTATTAGGTAGGTACATATTAGTTCCATATGTTAATTTATTACATATAACTATTTTATTAATAAGCATATCAATTATAATTCTGGAAAACTACAACAAAACCATTTTGCAAGTTTTGTATTAAGAAGTAGGTAACAAACTTCCTTTCATCTTCAGAATCTTTCTCAATTAATGTATTTTGTACTACGACAAAATGCAAACTTTGTTCCGCCATAAAATCCATTTATTAATATTAAATTTACCAACACACAAAATTTCATAAGAATCAGTCAAGCAGTTTCTTATGAATTTTTACAATCACTGTGTGACACGAGAATTTTCTATATTAGAAAGAAAGATGGACTGATATTGAGTACCGGGTCTAATTGCTGTTCTAAAGCATCCAGGAACCCACCCAAATACACATACAAAATGTCACCCAAAGATACAGTCTTTTGGACCCATAGGTACCTACTGCGGTCCAGCCGCTTCGAAGGCGTTAGGTGACAAGCACACGTATAAGAATAAAAATATACCTTGCTATATTATAAATGTGAAAGTTTGTAAAGATCTCTAGATGTTTGTACGTTTGTTCTTAATAGATTTGGATGAAAATTGGCACATTCTCGTAATATATGCGGGTTGATGAGCGCTTTGCCTGTTCCTTCATTATGCGTACAGCCAAAGTGTGGAATTCCCTGCCTGTATCGGTGTTCCCAAGTTCTTATGACCCCAATATGTTTAAGTCGTAAGTTAATAGGCTTCTTTTGGGTAAGCTCGTTCCATCGTCGACCTCATCTCTGTCTTCAGGACAAGATTAAAGTCAAAAGTAGACCCATTATTTTATAATGAAGATAGACTATTTCTTTTATTGGCAACTATACAATCAAACTAATTAAAATAAATTAAATATGTAGGTACACTTAAACTAACTACAAATATAATAGTAACAAAAAAGAAAACAAAAACCATTTCTTGGATTTACACATTGTAACGTAACAGAACTAACCTACCTAGGAGGAGAGCACTGTTGTAGGAAAAGATTAGAGGGAATAAATAAGAATTTATTAATACCAGGCCTACCTAGTGGAGCTAGGGTAAAGAAAAATAAAACTAGACCTGTCATTAGCTGACATAATATTACGAATGTAAACAAACATAATTTATAGAAAAACTTAAATAATAAATATGATAATATAAGACAAAAAGGTATGCTTCGCCTCCAAGTAATGCATGTAGCTACCTAGGGAGGGTGAATGCTTTAAAATTTCAGGTTAAACAATGTACAAAAATGTAAGTAAAATCACAATGTAAAGACAACATTACAACATAGAGTATTTTTCGTCCCGGTTCGTCCGGTTGTTTGTTTGGAATAATCTTCGGAAAGTTACTTCAGACATAGGCAGAAGCTAGTATGAAATAAAGGACACCCTTCCACGAACCAACCTCGGGCTGTTTTTACCACAAGCTCCCAAAATGGCTGTAAACGTTCGATTGTTGACAAATAAACTCTCCAACTTCATAACGAGTCTGTACAACGTATTCGTCGTTTTCACTGGAAAAACACTAATTAATTATAATATAAAACAGCACGTGCTCTGACTATGGTTGAAGCTCGACGCTGTTCGACGTGGGAGGTACGAGCAATTACCGATTCATTAGCGAGGGCACCTCATTAGTGTCGCGGTACTGTACTTAATAGTGATAGCTGGGAGCAAGTCTTTAGCAATCAAGATTTACTTTTAAATTATTTGGAATTAAAGAAAGGAGTAAGTACCTAAATAATTATACCAGCCTCTTACTGTCTCACTGCAGGGTAAAGGCCTCTTCTCCTACAGAGAAGGCAAGAGCATTGATCACCCACTTGCTCAAGGCGGATTGGCGTTTTCAAACTTATATTAACTACAAGTCCAGGTTTCCTCATGATGTTTTCCTTTACCAATGTCAATGATAAACTTAGTAAGTGCATAAATAAATTGAAAAAGTCACATTTGGTAAATGCCCGGATTTGAACTACTTACAACCTCATGCATGAGAGGTAGGCGCCTTGATGTCTGGGCCATCAAAGGAGTAAAAAGAAAGATATTAATATGATTATTTTCCACCGAAAACAACAAGCTTAATAAAGATAAACGTATTACGAGAAATGTCTAATTTGATTATTTTAATGAAGACAAAACAGAAATAATCTGCAGTTCACTCGTGATGTTATATGTAGAATTACACTTAGCAATATGCTGTTCCATGTGGTACTGACAGCACTTAGCATTACAGCATTTTTAGAATTTAAGTACTTATATCGATTTGATTGTCTTTTGTTCAGTATCTCATTAGACAACTTAATGACCAGCAGGCCAAGCCATATTACAAATTCTATTTCTATTATAGAAAGAAAATGGCGTAAATGGAATCAGCTGTTTGTCAACTGTCAAATGTATTTCATTTTCAGCCATATTACAAATTCTACTCGTTAACACTTGACAGTTGACAAACAGCTGATTCCATATACGCCATTTTCTTTCTATTGTCGCCTTATCGATTACGATAATAGATTGTCGATTATCGATTAGAAATAGAATTTGTAATAAGGCTAGGCCTGCAGAGCACAAGAAGGCTTTCTCAACAAATTTATTAACATCAAGCCTTTTATGCTATATACAAAGCGTGCCAAACAAAATGATCATGCAAACACACATATACACACACTAAAATCATTTCCTACCCTCTTTCTGGAGCAGTCAGGTACAACCGTACAAATGATGAAGTTTGCTTGATTTTCATATTTCTACCGTAAATTGGAGACCGCGACCAAAACCGTGAGTGCTCTGAACTCCGTACTTATATCGATTCTACAATCGATCAGACTCAAGTTCTCGTTCAAAAATTCCTATAGAGAAATGTTTGACAGTGCATTAGCAATGCGCGGACGCAGAGCGGTACGCGGAGACATCCGGCCGCTTTCGCGCGCACGCGTATGTACGACACATTTCGGAGGTTCCGTCCATAGAGACCGCTACTTTGACTCTGATTGGTCAGTCGATTCGCATGGTGTTTCGTTGTTCCTCTTCATCTAGCGTGATTATTATTAGGTATTTATTTCACTTACCGGTGTCTAGAGTTTTTTTTTTGCCGCCCATGGGCGTCTGAATTGGCTTCACGAGCTGTCGAGACTGGCCTGTTGGTCTAGTAGTTAGTGCCCCTGACTGCTATGTCGGAGGTCGTGGGTTCGATTCCCACCCAAGACAAATGTTTGTGTGATGAGCACGATCATTTGTTCTGTGTCGGGGTGTAATTTATCTATAATATGTATTTATTTAGTAATATATAAGTATGTTTATCAGCTGTTTAGTACCCATAACACAAGCTCTGCTTAGCTTGGGGCTAGATGGCGTTGTGTGAAAGTTGTGGAATATATTTTTTTTTTTATCTCTCAAGCATGTTTCCTCACAGTGTTTTCCTTTAGCATTTTGAAGCAAGTGATTTATATAATACGCACATGGATCTAACAATTTGAAGTGCGTGGTACGTGATCCAACACGAGACCTATGAATTGATAGACTGCCGTTTACCATACTAGGCTAACTAATAGATTTATAAATCTACTATCAAATCAAAACACTATGCGAACTAATAGTTAATCAACCAGACACAAATCAGCAGTCTCTGAGCTGTGTGTAAACTCACTCTTAATACTTCTTTGCTGAGCCTGTATGGAGGAGGACGAGACAGCATCGCATCTCAACTGCCCAGTAGTCGCCGGCAATTACTGGTAGGTAACCCAAGTACTCTACAGATCACCAGTGACATTGAACCGCTCCTCGCACTTAAGGTGGATCAAATAAGGTACAATTACAGAACAAACTAAGAGCAAACGTATCGACACGAGCTCGCAATATTACAATTGTAAATGAAACGTGCCCAAGGAAAAGTCGTAAAGATGAGTAAATAAACTATGTACATAGAAACATCTGACAGGTTGGCAAGATGCCTAAAACGTCATAGAAACTTAACCTCAGGATCTAATTTAAAAGACTTTCCATAGCCAAGATTATGAAAAATCAACCTGTTTTGATCTTGGCTCCAAGCTCCTGACAAAAGTAAGACAATGTTTTTATTTACTTTATTATTATTTCTTTAATACCAATAATAAAGACGGTAAATATCTAGGTACTTATTATACTACAATACAATAACAATGATGAAATTAAGGCATAATTAATTTACTTTAATTTACAAAGTTAAAAATCAAAACCACAAATAATAAAGACACAGTTAAAACTTTTTATACGTTCCACTGCAGCTGTTACACACAGTTGTAACCATTTCAACAATTTATTTCACGAAATGATTTCGATTTCATTTAGTTACATTATTTCATTTTAGTTGAAAATTACACTGCCAATGATAAAAACCTAAAAGAAGCAATGATGAATAAGAATAATACATGGACACGTTCTTCGTATCACTTTTATTCTTCTAAATTTGAAATTCGTAGTTTTCAAATGTTCTGCATTCCTGTTTCTACGAGTTTTTTCTAATGCTGTTATAAATGGAGTATTGTTCGGTTAGTCTACCTAGGATCCTGCTATAGAACGATCTTCACCGAGCTGGTTAATGGATGAAACCTATTTTATATTAAACTAGCAGAGGTCCCGCAGTTTCACCCGCGTAGTTCCTGTTCCCGTAGGATTACAGGGATAAAAAGCCTATGTCATCCGGGATTAGTGTAGCTTTCCATCAGTGCAATATTTTTTAAAATTGGGTCATTTGTTCCGAAGATTCCCTACATACACACTTACAAACAAATTTTACCTCTTTATAATATTAGTATAGATTTAATATGTCAATAAATATATTGCACATGGGTTATCTAAAAAAATTCAGTCCAGGTTATGATAATGTTTGGTTAATGGACAAATTCCATACCTACCAATTTTCGATTGGTTTGGAATTTGTCTGAAATCTTTATTTTTATTTAACTTTCATTAATTAACCAGAACGGTCCAAGTTACTAGTATCCATTTACCTGTTTATACCTGCCTAACCGAGAGTTGTGACGGGAAAAAAAAGACAACCTAACGTTTGCATATTCTATGGATTTCATAATTTTGATTGATAAGGAATTTGTTTATAAATCAAACCGGTGAAATATTAAAAAAAAAGTATCCTGTACTGAATTTTTTTAGACAACCCATAATTATGTAATATATTTATTGACATATTAAATTTAATATAAAAAAGGTTGCATTCATTAACCAGCTCGGTGAAGGTTGTTCTATATCGGGATCTTAGACAAGGTACGCAACTGGACAGGACACGGCGCGGCATACGCTGGCAGAGTGTGCCGCTTGGGAGGAGCCGCGCCGTGCCTTCGTCTCTGGAGTAGGCAGTGACTTGTCGCTGCCGGCCGTGGTCGAGAGGATGGTCGGCAGCGTCGAGTCCTGGGACGCGGTGGTGTCCTTCTGCGAAACGGTCATCTCGCAGAAGAAGGCTGCGGAAAGGAAGAGGGAGATTACCTCCACTCACCCTGCCCGCAGCAGACGCACCGGGCGCAGGCGGAGGGCGGACAACGCCCTCTTCCAGCCCCCCTGAATGGGTCCAGGGCGACGGACGCGGGGATGTCCGCCGCCCCCACGTGCATACATTCTTCTGTTCCCGTGACCCCCGGCGCAGGTGTGAGAAGGAATACGGGGTGGTTTTTAGTCAGTAAGAGTCTGACCGACCCCTCCGCCTACCCGGGCGGGGGACATCCATGAGGATTTTCTACCCATCAAAAAAAAAAAATGTACGCAACACTGGCAATGAAAAAATAAGTAATAGTATTTGGTGGGCTAATAATTCCAGAGAAAGAGCAATACACGACCAAGCACCATCCCTATCTCACACTGGAACTGTGATAGTAAGTAGGTAGGTATTGACTTTCTAAAACGACACCAAATCTTTTCAACAGTACAGACGCCAGCACGTCAAGTTACTCCAATGTGTCAAATTTTCCCAATTGAATACGAACCTTATTCTGTTTGACATAAAGTTGAAAAACGACTAAAGAAATTTGACACATTGGGGTAACTTGAGGTGCTGGTCTGTACCTAAACTGAATCGATTGAAGTATGACTGTGTGTCTGGTAAATGAGTGGTTCTAAATTACAGGTAAAATCAGGTATAAATAAATTAATCTCAAACGAATGTGGTTACAAAATGATACGAATAGGTACGTCTTGTGGTTTAGTAATATGAAGTTCTATCGGCCATTAATATGAATCACTCATATGGCCCATATGTCTTCAGTGTGTTTCCCTAAACTATCTCTAAACCATAAATTCATACGTCATAGGATCGTATGTTTGGCAAGCCTTTACTAAATGACTCGATCTTCTTATTTCGTAATTTTTTATAAAAACCGCGTAATGTTTTACCGTCTTCCTCCAGCGAATTAATAAAAAAAATGAGATTTATTTCTGTCTTGCAATGATTGTTTTCTTTTCATGCATCCTCCCTCTGAAATTCTCAATCTCAACGTGGCTAAACCATCCTTTTTTATTTTGTAAGAATCGTAAGTAATTGGTAGCATTCTGGAGTCTGTAGAGACTCCAGACGGTTGTAGTTTTTGTTTTCAGGACTACCCTTCATACAAAAAAATATATATATATTATTATTATTATTTCACTATCATACATATAAATTATATTTTTAAATATGCAATACCAAAAATAAAAAAAAATAAAAAATATAAAAAATAGTAGCCCACCGGTATCGGGAACAGGGTCCAAGCTACCGGCGGTCAGGGCTACTGAGAGAGGAACGCCTAACAATGCGCGCCGTGTCCAGGAGTACTGCCTTCTGGATCAATTATTATTATTTTATATATTATTACTATTTTATTATTTTATTTTTATAATAACAAATCAAAATATTTTTTTTTTTTTAATTTTAATTAAATAATAAAACACTAACAGGTGTAAAATAACTCTAGTTTGGGAAGTTGGTGTCCAATAAATGAATGAAACAAAACCACCAAAACCAGACTTCCGAAACAAGAGTTTTACCCCTGTTAGTGTTTTTTTATTCGGTTGTATTTTATCAGTGAATTGAGAACCTCCTCCTTTTTTGTAAGCCGGTTAATAAGACATGGTCTGTAGGAACAGTCAATTTATTTTTGAAAATAATTAATAAACTAATAACACCATCCTGTTACCGTCCCACTACAGGATAAAGGTATCGTCTCATACAGAGAAGGCCCGAACATTGCCATACATACCATAAATGCCATAATGCCATATTGAATATTGCCAAAAGGTGCACAAGAAACGTAGTAATGTCTGCCATTGCATTCCCCTCACGTACACACAAATCTAGTATCTATCTACAAAGGAAGTGTCTTCGCGATCATAATAATGCGCTAGGTCAACAAACTTGACAGCATATTTATGCCTAAATTATCTTCTGCCTTCGACTTTGTTCTCGTGCAGAAACCTATCATAACATCCTATGGCACTCGGCAATAGTGTAACCTCCTATCAAGGATGGGTTTTTTGAAATTAGTAAGGAGTTCCGAGACATACAAACAAACAAATTTTACCTCTTCATAATATTAGTATTACGTGAAGCTTATGGGCCAATAATAACATCCGCACGTATTGATCGAAAGTTAAGCTCCGCTGGCCGACGTTGTTCTGTGGATGGCTGACCATCAGGTAGGTAAATATTAATTTAAGTACTAGGCGTATTTAAAATATTGTTTTTTTTAGTTTATATAGGCTAATATTATTATAAACTGTAAACAGTCATGATATTAACCCAACCAACCCAACACAGTTGGGAAAAGGCTAGGGAGATGGTAAAAATATTATAAATAATAATAATTATTAAACCTTTTATTTCATGCAAAAGTACGATAACACACAAAGTAGCTAATGTTGTTTACAATTCACTTATTTTTAGAAAATGCTTAGATTAGGTAATGATATAAATAGAAGTTTGATTGCACCCCTCTTCAACTGAAGGTGAAGGCCTCCTCTAAAGAATACCATGTATCTCTCTCTTGAGCTATTTGCGGCCAACAGGGACCAGCTATTTTTATCAACTCGTCTGTGGTAAAAATATTAGCAATACCTATACCTAAACAAGTAGGTATAATTTGACATCGGTGTGGTGATAATTGAAAAGAAATGTGAGCGTTGCAGGATGTATCAATGTTTAGCATCCGAATAAGATCGTATTACCGATTTATTTTCATGGAAATTGAATTCTACACAGTACAGAATGTTGCTGTGATTTAGAACATTTTGATTACTCAATCAATAAAGTTTTATATTTTTTTCTTTATTATTACATACATACCTACCTAAAAATAAACAAACAAAAGAACAGTAAACCAATTATAGGGCATCAAAAAACTCATCCGCATCGCTATCAACGGGAAAAGTGCCCAGAAGACTGGCCGCATTGCCACGTTGTATGGCAATGCTGATTCTCTGACCGAAATAAAGGCCAGCCCTCTGGTCACGTGAAGAGTCGACCAAACGCTTGGCGATGTCCCAGAAAACTAGATGGGCATTCGGACCCCATGGCCCGAGTGTTTCAACCCCAAAACGGTTCAAATATATAACTTCCAATAAGGTTGTTATATTTACGCCGTTTGAGGTTTTCAGCACCTGCGGCAGCCGCACCAGCACAACCCGCCGTACTGGGAAGTTGGTTTTTACAGTTATTACTCAATCAATTGAATTAAAAACCATACCTACCTGGTTCCAGCCATCTTCAAGGTTAAGCTATGTTTTCCTAAGACGGTTGGTGGATGGGTCTCAGTACCTCGGAAAGCACACAACATTTTTGACAGACGTTACTAGCTGTCAGAAGCTTGAAAGTCTTAACAATATGTACAGACACCAGCACATCAAGTTACCCCAATGTGTCAAATTTTCCCAATTGAATATGAACCTTATAATGCTAGACATAAAGTTGAAAAACAATCAAAGAAATTTGACACATTGGGGTAACTTGACGTGCTGGCATCTGTATCAATGGTATCTAACATTTGACTCAGTAACTGGATTGTGTAGGTAAGATAAGCAGTTGCTCTTATTTTCTTATTGGCAGAAACTACAGAGCGCCATGTGCTACGATTCTTACATACTTCTTTTGCTTCGTTTACATTCATTCATGTTGTCATACACGCACGTCGGTTGCGAGTACTACGCACCTAATGTTTCTGAAGAACCTCATCAATAAGGTCTATGTATGTCCTTCTAGGGCGTCCTCTCCCGGCGTTCCCACTTACATCTGCCTTGTAAATACCTTTCGTTAGTCGCCTTTCATCCATCCTTTCAACGTGACCAAACCATCTAAGCATACTCTTTTCAATTTGTGTTAATAAGTACATCTTCTTTTAAACCACCATGATTTAAATTTACATTAAATTATTAAATTTACCAGTGTTGCCTTAAGGCTGCCACGACATGCGTATTAAATACAAAATTAGGAAAACAGTTTTACAAATCAAAACAAAAACAAAAGACATCTTCTTACTAGTTTTCAGCTGTCTATAGACAGGAAGCTAACTCAGTTGCAAAGAGATTTAAAATCTACCACCCTGTGGTAGACAGGGTGGTAGATTTTAAATGTAGTTGCTCTTCCGAACCTCCAAAAGAAAGCAGACAGGAACCGAGTTGTATGGACACTTTGCCACTATAGTTTGTATTATGTGAAAGCGATTGTCATTCAATGACTGTGCAATTAGGTTGCTGTTCTCACCGAAAGAAAACTGTGGCTGGAGGTGGAACGACGGTCAATGTCACCTCACTTACACCGCACAGTTCACCTTAATTAAAAATTCATAGAAACCCTTTTAAGGCACTTACTTAGTCATACCCACACGAGTATGTGTAAATTTCGTTAATCTAAGAGCTACATGAATATGGCTTAATCATGACTGTACAGTACAGTAGGCCGCATTACATATAGGCATATGGCTCAACACTGGCAGCTGTACGGGTCAATTGAAGATTAGGCTACGGTTGCCAAGGTTTGTCTATGGACGGGTAACCCTTCAAAATCAAAATCAAAATCAAATCAAAAGTCATTTATTCAAATTAGGCTGAGGATCAGCACTTTTTGAACGTCGAAATTACATAAGACAGTCCCCCAAAAAGCCCACCCTTCGCCACTTCCTAGTGTTTTTGCTGGGAAGAAGAAGTTGCGGAACAAACTCCCCAGGAACACATCTGTCTGATAAGTTAGAAGAACTTGAATTTACACAGTACAATTAGTTATAATTACAAAATAATTAAAATAAGTTATTCGCTACATGTTAGCTAGCACACTCAACATACAGAATACCAGTAATATATAGCTACCGACAATAAAACTAACTTAACTCAAGCAAAAGCAACTGACTAATATGAATCCTCCAGGTAAAAAGGGTGTGCCAGCTTGCATGTGCAGAGTTGGATTAAATCCATGGATCTGCAAGACATAATACAGGTTATTGTAATACACTGAAAACTTTATGAATGATCATAATTAAATACACAACACCCAACTATTTTGCGGCCGGCTTCCAGTTTAACAAGATGCAGCTTGGAAGACTTGAGGCTTGAACACAGGTGTAGGGTAGGTTAGGATACATTTTGGAAGTGTGCACGGGAATTACATGACTTGGTTACGTCATCACCTTTCCACCATCGGAAAAACGTACGAAGAGTGTCCCTTACATCGTTGGCATCTCTACGATCCAGACAAAGCTTTTCGCCTCGTCGTTTATACCGCGTACATCGAAGGACTGGAACAACTTAAATGCTGCGGCCTTCCCGTCCGATTCCGATTCGTTTTCAAGGCTAGAGTGAACAAGCTCTTAATTAATTATTTTTAAGTTGGTTAATAACCAGTAAAGGCTGACCTCACATTATGTTGAAGCACCGTATCACGTAAGACCAGCCCAAGGACAAAGTTACCACTGTGGTGCAGTGTACTGTACTTACTTAATTACTAGTTTAGGGTAAATAGCGCTAGACACAATCAAGTAATTACGTGGTAGGTTATAATTAGGAGGTTTATTATGATAGTATTTTTATATTACGTGTCATTAACTACACAATCATTTATCTTTTAGTGTTTTTATTCAAGCCCGATTTAGATTAGGTGGTACCTTTCGTTTATTATAATTCAATCGAAAGAGGTATTTACCTAAATACTATTTTCTAAAACATTGTTTTTTTTTGAATATGTGTCTTTTAAGCCCTTTTATATGAAACTTGTTTCCACTAAGTACTTACTTCTTTTCCCTGTTGTACGATGATGCTGATGCCTTCTCTATAAAAGAAGAGGTCTATTGGCCGTGATGTGGGTTAGTAACAGGCTTGTATTATTTAAGCCAGTAAACAAACGGACACGATGAAAAATGTCATCCCTTTAATAGGTATTTCGGTATGAAAACCTAAAAAAAAATGTATGACTCCTAAAATATGTGACGTAGTAGTTACGAATGACCTGAAACATTTATAAATCCTTGGAACTGTTCTAGGATTTTCCAGTCCCGAGATTACTCGGAACTGGGCGGGCCCAAACCGGATTCAACTGCGGGAAAAATATTAATGCATATTATTAAGTAAGTTAATTCTATTACATTTTATTCCCACAATATATAAATAAGAATCAATCGTAACCGGTTACTGACCTACTGCAATGTAAAGGCTACCTTACTCACTCATACACAGTAACAACAGCATTGATCACCAAGCTTGGTAACAATATCAGACTTGAATTAAATACTAGGTTTTGCCCGCTGACATTCTACTGGTAAAAGAATGTTTAAAATCGGTTCAGTAGACCTACCTACAGCCTGACAAGCCCACAAACTAAAACACCAGTCACCACCCACCACCATCACCACTCTACCTGCTACCTAATTCTAAACCTTTCGACTAATTTAATTTATTTGTAAGTATAACGTTCAAAAGTGCCTGTTTTCAGGCCTAATTGAAATAAATGATTTGACTTTGACTTTGATTCGTTTCCTTGTCGGTAAGGAACTGCATTCGACAATCTCATTTCCGAGCCAAAGACCTGTCAAAACGCTATTCACAGATCCGAACGGATACGTTTTTTTTCTATTAGATTGATCATTGTGTTTATGGAAAACGCTACAAAACGGTAGTAAATAGATCAGCGTGAAAGAAAATTTAATTAAAGTACAGTAATAGGGAAATTGGTTTATTTGAATATTTCGTTCCGTTTAATTAAAGAATATACAGCTAAGTAGTAACTTAATAGACAGCAAACGGTACACAATGATTTTTGATTAACCAAACGAACTTTATTTCGAAAAAACCTACTTTGTAAACAGCTGTATTTCAAACTGGTAAGGCGTAAAAAGTTTTTATTTTAACTAAAACTGTGGATTTCTTTTTTATTATATAAAAAGGGAAAAATGACGGTAAGTATTTGATATCAATAACACAATTCTTGCTATTTGCTCACTGTCAAACAATAACACGTTACGTCCAAATACATAATTACAATTTATGTAAATGCGAATGCATCAATGAAATACGGTCAATACAATAATAAAACTTAATTTACTTAATTTACTTAAAAGTGCAGTGTTTAAAAGGTTTACAGTGTTTTTATTTCTCTGAAATAACCTGGAAATATGATAAATATCTTCGTTTAATTTTTTTTCGGTATGACTCCAGATAGCAAACAGCTGTCGGAAAGATTTGGGGCTTTTTATCGAATTTGAAATGTCAAAAATATTCGGTTTCGGTTTTGTGAATTGCGTTTGGATGACATCTTCGACATCTTAGACGTTCGATTCGGTACGGAATCTAGTCGAATGGTTCTGGATAAGCCAGCTGGACTAAAAGAGGTTTTGTCATATTTCTATTAACGACAATGAAGTTCATCAATGCTGACTATTGTACATTTCGGATTTATCGAACTTCATTTTTCGTTACAAAGAGTTTTGCTTTGTGTAGGCTTTCAGAAACATTGATAAGTACTTAGTTAAAATTGTCACGGTAAATATCATTCCTGTATTAATTCTTATTATTATTGTGCGGTTTCTTTATACCTATTTAAATTCGGAAGGAGATTTAAAAAAAAATAATTTTGTCAAACGAATATCTATTATTGGTATCTATTAATAGGTAAGTCATTCTGATTTAATAACTACGGAGTGTCTAGGATTCCGTACACGGGTTCAATATTCACGAATGCACATCAACCTGACGATAAAAACAAACCGAATTCAAGTAACAGCGTTGTTGCCACAGCAAATAAAGCAGCGGAACTTGCCACAATAAAAATATTAGGTCCGTAACTAATATAAAAAGGTTTGCCAACGTTAATTAAAAGAATTTAGGCGTGAATTATAATGATTTGCGACTAAAGAGGTCATGACGTAACGATATGACACTGTGTTTCGTAAGATCGCGAGATGAGCCTCAAATGTAACGCTATGAGAAGACCTTGTTACTACTTAACGGGCGCTGAGCACGACAGGGATGTAGACAATCTAGAAGTGGCTAGCAAGCTCATTGGCAGCAAAGAGATTGGTTGCAAAAACAACGCAGTTCAAATATACCGTCATCTTTTCTATGCAACTCTCCAAAGACAGGTGGATAATTAGCCGTACCTGCAACAACACAAAAGCAAATATTAATAAAGGTTTTTTGTGACGTTATAAAAACCGTTATTATACCTATAATAAGACTAATATGACAAGGGAACAAGACAGGACGGCAAGAATCGATAACTATGTTAAAAAAAATAAGAAGAAAATATGTCTATGATGTTCGTTTTGTTCGTAGCTTCGTCCCTGCTTTAAACTTACTTACACGGTATGATTATCTGATCTATGATTGCTTGCTGTGCAGTTTAGACATCCATCAGAAACGAGTATTAAATTAAAAAAATATTTTAACACGCAATGAGAAAAAAAATATTTTTTTTGACTGGCCCGTTGTTCTAGTAGTTAGTGTCCCTGACTGCTGCGCTGGAGGTCATGGGTGCGATTCCCACCCAGGACAAATGTTTGTGTGATGAGCATGATCATTTGTTCTGTATCTGGGTGTAATTTATCTATGATATGAATGTATTTAGAAATATATAAGTATGTTTATCAGCTGTTTAGTACCCATAACACAAGTTCTGCTTAGCATGGGACTAGATGGTGGCGTTGTGTGAAAGTTGTGGAGTATTTATTTTATATTTTAAATACATTTATTTAAAAAAAACTTTTTGTACTCATTTCCGAGCGTACCCACCTTATAACCAAAGAAATAGTCTAAGCCTCATCTAGTTACTTTAACTCCTAATTAATAAATATGCAAACGCATACCAACCGCAATGTATTATTATAATTATTTAGTTTAACGTTTCATAAGGTTTCGTGAATGTCTTATCTTAACATACGACGTTATTATCTTAATATAACGTCTGTTCGCAACTTCTAAGCAAACGAGATGATTTGCTAATGATAATGAGAAGCTTCTTGAAAGGTTCGTTAAACAAAATGGTGGGTTATTATCACATTTTTAGATGGTTTTGCTGCTGATAAATTAGTAAGTATTGCGCTGTAGGGTGTAATTAAAGTGTAGAAGTAAGTATTTTTCCTGTTATGATTTAAATGTCTAGTACTTAAGTGTGCCTGTTTTGCGTAACATAATAAAATAAATAAATACTCCACAACTTTTTCACACAACGCGATCTAGTCCCAAGCTAAGCTAAGAGCTTGTGTTATGGGTACTAAAGAGCTGATAAACATACTAAAATAGTTCTAAATACATCCATATTATAGATAAAATTACACCCAGACACAGAACAAATGATCTTGCTCATCACACAAACGTATGTCCTGAGTGGGAATCGAACCCACGACCTGCGGCATAGCAGTCAGGGTCACTAACTACTTGACCAACAGGCCCGTCAATTAATATCATAATGAAAGTGCACTGTTGGATTTTTGACGTGGGACGTGGGACAAGCATGCACAGGCAGTTTGTCCCACGTGAGTACGAACTTTCACTATGGGACCAACTCGGAAATCGCGAAAACAAAACGATTTTGCGATTTCCGAGTTGGTCCCATGGTAAATGTTGTTCATGGGGAAAACAGCCTGTTAAAATATTGGTCCTATGGTTTAAATTACATTCAGTATATGAGTTTCCAGCATGTAAATACTCATTGCGAAGTCTACTCCTTCTTATTGCATTAAGGACTGGAGTAGGAGGTCAGGAAGATGGCGATGATCATTTACTAGTCTTGTCGTCATAGGAACGGTCTTTATCATGGAATTCTATCGTCCGGAAGCTCCCACGAGACACACTCCGTTATCATCATCCATGAGTACCTAAATGCGGTCTGGGATAAAATTATGCGGTATTTTTATCTCACCCTGATTGTCCGTTGTTTATTTCAATATACATCTGTAGGTTTTTTAATTACCTATTTTTTGGAAAAGCAAAAATTGAAATTGGTGCTAACAGTCAAATCGCCAATGTGCAATTTTGGTCTAGGAAATGACACACACACTTATAGGCTTAATATTCCACGCTTAACTCCTTTATCCATACTAAACAAAACCTTTGTTAAAATTAACGCTTATAAAATTGGCCTTAAAGGAGGTAAGTACTGCGGCACATGAAATTATCTCAAAATACGGTTAGGTACCAAATCTCACTTGTCCTGAGATTTCAGAATATCAAATCTCCTAACAGGATTGCGTCCAGATTTCGGAAATCAAGATTTTTTATTAGAAAGTTACAATGAACATCAATTATGTGGCATAACTCTGTTTAATTTTTCACAGACTTGCGTATGCGACTAAATGTCATGACTTTTGTATGGAAATCAGGCTATTTGTCAGGAATTTTCAATATTCCATCTGGTAACCCTATCCTGAACAATCAAATTTTCCCAACTGAACATGAACCTAATTCTTTTGTAATAAAGCTGAAAACTATAAAAGAAATTTGACAGATTGAGGTGTCTTATAGTGTGCCTAACTTTCATAATACCATTTTTTTAGCGCACCTATTGCTATATTTGTGACGACTTCTTATTTATCCCTCACTCATACACTCTCCAGAAACAGGAGACAAGCTCTTGAAATCTTACGTACTTATTGCATTGCATAGATCATACCCAGGACTTATTCCCCAATGTCTACCTACAATGTCTAGACGACACGTCACAAAAGATCCACAATATTGACTTCTATATAAACTTATTCAGATTCTGCGGTAGCTAACTTTATTACACATAGTCTGTCTGTCTGGCTTCGGTCATTTACTCGCTCATGACAATTTGTCGAACAATGCGTCTCCGTGCGAAGAAACTATACTTACGTTTAATAAATAACACATGTAGTTCTTAACAAATGGATGGAAAGTGGAAATAACCAGATACTATGTACAGACGCCAGCACGTCAAGTTACCCCAATGTGTCAAATTTCTTTGATCGTTATTCAACTTTATGTTAATCAGAATAAGGTTCATATTCAATTGGGAAAATTTGACACATTGGGGTAATTGATGTGCTGGCGTCTGTACTTAAGTATGGGGAGGAAGGATTATCGTCACAAATACTGATGCCATTAGTTCTGAACATCACTCTGAACCAAAGATATTCAATACTTTCCAAAGACGAGACATCACTAGCAAAATTTTCATCCGATACTTGTGTCCTGGTGGGCATAAGTCTGTGAATTAGTTTAGTACGTCCCGCTGCCGCTCCAGTACTGCTATATTATTCTAGATGGCGTTACTGGGACATGGGATCAAAGGATTTTATTGACATTTCCTCGCATGTCCTCTCTATAGTATTTTTAATCTCTTTGTTCTGAACCCTTCGTCTTGTTCGGTCCTCCTCCCTCCCCCTCCTTCTTCAATTTCGCTCTTCGTCTTTCCAGTTCTGCAGAAATCTATCCAGTTCATCCCGCCATCACTTACGTGGCCTACCGTGACCCCGTCATCCTGTCTCTGGGCACCAGCTCTGTGCTACTTGAACCCTTCAGCATTAAACATTTCCTAAGGTTTTTTTTTATTTTGTTTACCTTATGAACCATAAAAGATCATCTTTTCTATCCTAAGTATGAGAATTTTTCTTTAAAATTAAATTAGTCACTTTTATTATTAATGATCTCATTAGTTTGGACAGAAGTCACGGTTTTATTCAGTTTAAAGCAAAAAGAACATGAAAAAAAAAAGAAATTGGGAAAAGTCGACAAAATATTCGGGGATCCAGGATCCTGTCCTGCACTCATGTTGTCCGGATGTCGGACTATGTCCCCTTTCACCTCACAAGTAAAACATGTCCCTGGGACAAATTTACTTTTAACAAATTTACTGCAATAAAAGTCTGTCATGATGACTATTTTCTTATATTTTCATTTGCGTTTTAAAATATCTCATCAAGTGATCTCTAGCGCCTGATGGTGTGTTATCGTGTTAAGAGGCCAAGCATCCTTCTAGCTACCTTAATCTGTCAAATTTCTTCGTCTTATTGATCTTCTTTAACTTTATTTCAAAACAATAAGGTTCATGTTCAATTGGCAAAGTGAACAATATAGAAAAGCTTTATGAGTCATTAACAAAGTAACTGTTATAGAAACAAAATATCTTATTTTGAGACGCCTTTGTTTTCGACTTTCATAGAATTGATGCAGTTTTTAGTGTACAAAAATATCAGAAAATGTCTACTATCGACGACTCAATTAACCTAAGACCTTTCTATGTTAGGTACCTCCCTATGTTTAACAATCAAATACATTATTAGATTTTGATTTGAATCAGCAGAAATTCGCACACCAGCTTTGAGTCCATTATAATTTTCATTTATTCACGCCATTTTCCACGTAACTACCTACAGTTTTTGCACATTTTTCTCGACGTTCATACCTACACATGCATTACATTATTTATAAAGCGGTATATAAGAGGTGAATGTATTACAATTCAATAACAATCAAAACATGGTAGCACAACAGTTGTTCTCCGGCCGCCATATTTGCACAAGTGTCGTAATTATGACGAATAAAATTGCGCCGTGTTATCTCTTGTTTATCTCCTAGTATACTGTATTAATATTTTAAGATTTCACGGCCTTTGCACGCTTCAATGTCATTCCCAAACGCTAGGTATAGTTGCTACACGAATCTCTCGCGCACTTAGATTATGCTATTGATTTATCAAAGGTCCTTATTCTCAACAATGTTCAAACACGGATCTAATGCATTATCTATTCCATTCTATTTTCTAATTATGGCAAAGAAAGCCGATGTCGACTATTCTGCCAAAGTCAAAAGTGAAATGGACAGTGCGTAAAAAAAGAATCAACTGAAAAAAAATCTTCAATTGATACAGTTGAACTCAATGTAGATCATCCCTAATGCCACATTTTAGTAGATATTTTGTCGTGCAATCTGTTAAATTTGAATCAAGAATCGTGGTACCTAGTGTCGTTTAGAATACGAGTTACTCCACAAAGCAATAGTTTACGTAATTTACGTTGAATTACATTTCATAATTCAGTGTATAGTTTCAGCTGAATAAAGACTAGATAGGTTACCTACTCGTAAGAGTCAACACTGTATATTTTTTTAACGAAATTAAAGGGGGTGATCACAGTAGAAGATAGAAAAATTGAATGTGTTAACTTAGCTTATATTACTTGTATTATAAATGTGAAAGTTAATGAGGATGTTCGGATGGATATTTGTCAATCTTTCACGCAAGAACTACTGAAGAGATTTTGATTAAACTTAGTATACTTAAAACTTACCACCTAACTAACTTACTTACCTACTTATAAATACTTCAAAATAGCTAATACATACCTAGGCTCACTGTTAATGATAAAGATATATATATACGCACACGAAATGTATTTCTTGCATCGGCTTAGAAATATGGATTCAAGCTACTGAATGCAGCGGAGCTATAACCGAAGAAGTGTCACTCACTGTAAAAATTTGGCTACTTACCTCTTTAAGAAAATTGCACGAACGGTGGAGTGTGTTATTTGGCATAGTGAAAGTGTCTATGGAAAAAAAATGCAAAAAGCTAAAACAGCTCGATTTGGCTCACCAGGGAACCACTGAGTTGATATTTGTCACCATTGTCTGAAAAGGCCACCGTATGAGCTCATAGAAATTATATTTTAACTATGATAAAAGAAGAAAGAGTGCACGCAGTGAAACGGTCAATATTTGAGCACCAGGTCACCACTAGTTATTCATAAATGGGCAGGGTAACCTTAACCTTTGATATAGATAGAAAATTATTCAAACTGTTTATGTAAAAATTTAATGTAAACCATATCATGTATTTTGGTGCATGCTTTGTTGGTTGTCCTTAAATAAATAAATAAACCGTTCAAGAATCATTCCTCTTTCAAACTTGGTCCCTCAGTTACGAGAATAGTGACCCATCTTATTTTGATTTATTCTGCCTTGAGTATAATAATACAAGCCTGTTACTGCCCCACTGGGCCTGTTACTCACACTTCCAGGGCAAATAACTCTTCTCATACAGAGAAGGCACGAGCATGGATCCCTACGCTTGCTCGAGGCGGATTGGTGGTTTCCTCACGATGTTTTCCTTCACCATTGTTAAAACTAAGTTGTTGTTGTCTAAGATAAAGTTAGAAAGTACTTATGAATTGGCAGTCACATTATTAGGTACTTTTTAATTATGATATCTGAGTATTACATAATTATTAACAACCTACAAATCGAAGCCTATTTTTTTTGTAACTGCTAAGGTCAATAACTTCCGTAGTGTAAATAGCAGTCGGATAGTTACAATAAACACAAATGAATTATCATCATTAAATATTAAAACAGTGTCTGGAATTGAATTTAATTCTTTAGAGCTATGAGTTCATTCAGTCAGTGCGTGGAAAAAAAATACCTACAATTTATTTGAAAATTCGCTTGGCTTCAGATTTTCATTTTTCTAACTTAACCTAAATCTACAATGGAGAAAAAATTATCTTTTTCAAAAAATACAACATTGACAAAATAACCAATTATAGCTTGATAATCAGACACCAGGAGAGAATGGTTAGGAAACCATTTAGTGCAGCCGTGAGACATGCCATTTTTGTTTGGACTCTATCATGTTTTTACTGTGCGTGTTTCAAGCTGTTGTCAATATTTTTTTCTATGTAAAAAAAGAACTGCCACCGTCAAACTACCGCTTTATTCCTCAGTCTTATGTTATCTGATCATTGAAAAATCGGTGGTTAATCAACAGAACAAATAACAAGAACCTACGTGTAATGTATAAGAGATTCGGATCACGTGCGATGCACCGGGGTCACTGCCCGCTCTGACAATATTGACACCCAAGAAGAGATACCGTACCGACTCAAACAAATAATGTGGCCAAATAAGATAGATGTGATCGGAAGAGGTCTTGTATCCTATAACTATTTTGTTTATGGTCCGAGTTTTTTTTAAAAGAGCGATATTACTCTGTCTGTGTTGCTTGCTTTTGACAAGATAAAAAGTTTAGGTGTCAAAAAATGGGCAGTAAATTCAGGATTTAGACACAAGTTTTGGTATATTTACTGGAAATACAGATTTCTGTTTTTTAGGTTACAAAGCTACATCCAAGAAAAGCAATTGGAAAGGTCTGTTCGTAGATCTTTTACAAGCCCGTCGTCCAAAGACATTCAATACCTATAGACCGGACATCACGAACAAAATTTTCGTCCGAAAAAGTGTGTCCTACCGGACACAAGTCTATGAGTTTTCTTAGTACGCTCCGCTGCCGCTCCAATATTCATATATTATTCTAGATGGCGTTACTGAGACATGGGATCAAAGTTTTTCTATGACATTTCCTCGCATGTCCGCTCTATAGTCTTTTAAATCTCTTTGCCGTCATCATTGGTCCTACTTGCTGTCATTGGTTTGACAACCAGTCTTGCCATGGGGTACCTACCATATTATTCAGCGACTGTGTTGTAAAGGTCCGGCAAGCAGTCACTTCATGTAAAACAGGTAAGGTATTTACCTAGTTGTTGTGGCTGGCATATGAGATAGATGGTGATAAAGTTATAATTACATTTGCTGTATTTTTAAACACGGTACTAATTTTGACAGGTCATGTTCTACGTTTTACCCATGCATTTGAACAACTTTCACTCTGGGACCAACTCGGAAATCGCAACAGTTGATTTTTTCTTTCACAATTTCCGAGTTGGGCCCACGGTAAAAGTTGTTTATATGCATGGGTGGAAGTGAAAAGCACTTTGTGAAAATTGGTTTAAAGACTAAGAATACACCTTGTGTAAGTTGAAGTGATGTAGAAGATCTAAATTAAATAATAGGTAACTATCAATCAAAGATTCTCATAATCTCACGCGAGTCTTAAAACTCAATTAACAACACGAGAAAAAGGTTGTTGCACCGAGTATGTCACATTGTTGGGTTTAATTGATTAATAGTCGGGTTTACCTGTATTCTAGTTACATGTTATAGGTTACAGGAACTTACAGGTCCGGTAGATCCGTTTACAATCAATTAATTCAATCAAATTTGTTTGATTTTGTGAAAACTGCGTTTTGCATATGTTCTTTTTGGTAGAAATTAATATTCCAGGCGGTCGATTCAGTAAAAGTCACGCCGTGAAACCTTGAGTGAAGTGAACTGTCAATGCCGAACAATAGTATTGAATGACAGCTCCATTTGCGCTCACTACGCATGTATTTTCACGCGATGATTTGACCAGAATCGCACTGCAGATTGAAAAATCCATTTATAACATTTTCCGACCCGGTAAAAGACTTCAGCAGTAGCGCTTCCGACCACTAGACCAGAGACGCGACGAAGCTCGCAGTCCTCTGTTTGTCTACATACATAATTAAACAGCGCGCACTGCGCAAAATATGTTTATAGATCCATATCATACGTTCGCTATTCAATCTATCGCATTATTTTTATTGCATTGGTATAACAGCTGGTTGCATGACATTATTTTCTTTTTTCTATACTACGCAAGCAAGCGGTAACAGACACTGGCCGGTAAATGTCCCGCGCTAATAAACGCCCGTTAAGAAAAAAAACAAAGATTCATTTTCGCGCCAACACTCTTCCGCCATATTGGTCGCGTGATGAAAATGATGTATTTACGCGACTTTCATTCACTTTCGATGCAGAAACTGTGATGTTCATCATGTTTAGTGCTCTTCCTAGTTCGTTTCGTTCCATTTTGTAATTAGTTGGATTTGAAAATATGTTGACTGTATTTCCTGCTCATTATATTCTTGTTTATATTCATTGGAAATTAAAATAGTTAGACTACTGGTTTTATCTTATTAATAAACATACCCAGTTACTTACAACATTAAACATAATAAATATAATGATAATATAGAATACCTAATCGGTTTCAAGAATTGCAGATTACGATTAAGAAAAAATGTTCATAATAGGGTTAGGTAACAACACGAACATAACATATAGGTAGGTATTAACTCCATAACACACGATTATTGTTGATATTTCTAAACCGCTAAACCGATTAGCTAAAAGATGGTTTTGATTAACATCTATTGTGTTACGGGATTCACAGCCACCCTAGTCTATATTTTGTAAACTAACTGGCCGAACATCCCGTCCTTCTATTTTTTCCGTTGACGAAGCCATGTTTGTAAACGTCAATGTCGGTTTGTGAATGAAATTCGCGCGGTTTCCGCGATTTGGCGGGAGAACGTGTCGGTAGGCAAACATCTCTATTTAAACATCATGAAAACATATTATAAACCTTATCATTAATGAGATTGAGTTTAAATTGAGTTGTGGAGCTGTAGCACGATCATAAATCGCGTGAGGACAATGACTGCATCTTTGAAACTGTCCAGCAGCACATGACAATAATTATATCACTGACTCGCGAAACTAATTATTTCTGTATTTTTCTGAAATCAATGTAACTTTTCATTTTGCAAGAAAATGTCATTCACCCCAAAATGCACGTACTTACCTGCATCGTTTATTTAGAACCAAACCGCAAATTTAAATCATATAGGTACCATTGCTTTAAAACCAATATAATATTTATTAATGGTGTCATAAGTGTATATGTATCTACAAACCACGCGTGTCCATGAGGAAATTCGCTAACAATTCTAAACCAAAATTATACAGCAACGCACATTAAAATAAACCATGAATTAACAAGAATATAATATTGAAGATATACATGTGAGTCAACTGAGTAAAATTAGCTGTTGTGCTTTATCATAATGTACTTATTTCATTATTACATAACACAATTAAAACAATAAATTCTAATAGATCAATCACTGGCGTTCGACTAATCCGAACATAGCGTTGTGATACAAGTCTTCAATAGATTTTACTGATTTATTGCAATTAAAGTCATGATGAACACTTCTCCAGTTGGGGTTTTAAGTTCATTTATTGATATTCCTTTTATTACCAATAGGTTGAATTATTTTAACAAGTTTTTCTCTACATTTTGCCCGCGACTTCCTTAAGGTTTCATATTTGGACCATGTTTACTTTGCCCGATTTTAATAAAACTTGCTTATTGGATCAAATCAGAATTTATCAAAAGCTCGAAAACTAACCAGTAAATTGATTGAAGCCTATGGAAACATCTAGATAAAACATTTCATACAAGAGATGCTTAAAGTGCAAGATAATTGGCACATATTATCCTTAAAAGAAATAAATACTGAAACTTACCCAATTATTAAATATTTTAGATAAAGCATTGCTCCAAAATGATCATTAGCACTGAAATAATGAGTCACTGATAAAATCGCTAACAATACACAGGTAAGTATTGATAACGAATTACATGTTCAGAATCAATTACATTAGGTATGTACTTATAATCCCATATCCGTTTTAAGGTTTTATGAATGCTGCAATATATTTAAACATCCAAATGCCATATAAGCTCAGGGTGACTCTTTTATTAGATTATGCAATGTTTTTATTTTGAATATATCTATCGCCTTCTTAATATCTTGTATTTTTAAAATAAGAGACCGATTGAACGTTTGCTTTATTTTCCACGACCTATGTCGATTTTGTGTAATCACTTTTCAAACTATTCATTTCTGTCTATGTTGTGTTATTCCTCTAATTTGATATTATCCTACCTTAAACCAGAACTTTATATAAATGTAAAGGACCTAAAAATCTTGGGTTTTCTCGTACGATTTGTCATTAGTAACTGCGGTTGCGTGTATACCAACTTCAAGCAGGTACACCTCTGATAAATTAGTAAATGTTCGTACCTATTTGGTCACATACATTATATTATGAATCGCTTCACTTTAATATTAAATAATTTACTCTTTTCCTTATCGATGAGTAATGATTGACGTATTTAATGCGGCTGCAACGTGGTATGATCTGTTATCCTTTAAAGGAATATCATGAATACATTCGGATAGTTTGCGTCATGAATTCAGATGAATTTTGTTAATAAATATATAGTTTCTGCTGTATGTTAATTTTCAACTTAATTAATAGTACTTTCTCAGTGATGTTTTCTGTTAAAAGCATAATTATTCTGTCGTAAGTACATGCTTCAAGTGTATTGTATTTGTCCTGTAAAAGTTGACTGTGTGTGTTTGCATACAAACAATTTTATTTCATTTTCGTTTCATCAATATTTTATAGATGATATAGTTTTGATGCCGTGTAACCCACTTATAAAGAAGGGGGTCTCCTCTATGTGACAGAAAGTTCATGCTCCGAAATTTATTTGGCATAACACACTTGGCATACTTTTTTAAACGATGCCATAAAAGTAACGTAAGGTTAGGTTCTGCCATAAAGGGACAGAGAAGACCCTAAAGAAGGTAGACATCAAGAAAGACATAAGGATTGGTGATATGCATATTTAAAGATCTTCCATCATACCATAAGGTCACACGGAGCAGGGTCCTAGCCGTCCCAGGTTTCTAAGGGCCTCGTAAAGACGACATAATTTTTTGCATAGACAATAGTACTTAAAGTAAAAATTTTACTGTTTTCTACTAAAAAAATGCCGTCTATTTCCATATATACCTAATTATAATTTCTTGACTAGTAACTTCTATTTTTAAAAACATTAAATCACGAGTGAGTAATCAATGTGCAGGTTATTAAGTTAAACAATGAAATCTTAAACATATATAATCGTATTTTATTTTAATATTCTAAAAGAGATCTAATTATTATGTGATAAACATGGATTATGTTTTTTGGCAAACATGGAAATCGGTACGGTCTTACTGAAGTTACGTACTTGACCCAAATGACTTTTAGGTTTTATATCTTACAGTAACAGTCGTCATTTCAGTGTATTCGTGTCTAGCCCTCAAGCAATCTGCGGTTAGAAATGTACGTCCTAAAAATAAAAACTAAAAAGTTCAAAAGGTATGTTTCTATCGTCTCCTTCGAATTGCATTACGTCAGAAGGTGTTGAAACAGCCTTATCAGTTAACGGAACATCGTTTAGGAACAAGATTTTTGAAGTATACACTATATCTAGTAAAACTGCTAATGGACACTGAGTAACTGAAGATAAGATTCCTCCATCCGTATGTGTTGTTTGTTCAATAACGTCGCTATCAGATAATAATTATAGTTTCCTATACTTTAAACTGTATGTTGGAATAGTGCTCTCGATACCCAGTGTTGTTCTAATCGATACCTACCATTAATAATGAGGCCAAACTATCGAGTCATTGATTTGTGAATGACAATGCTACATTGCAAACTGTTAATCATGACTGGTTATGGCATTCAATAGAACTGGCTGTTAATATTAGGCGTCAAAGACTGATGAGTAACCAAAAGAAAATAGAAAAGCTTTTATTGAAATCATTTGGCATTACATGGTATAATATAGTTTGAATCTTTTTTAGTAGAATTCTACATGAAAATGTATACAATGGTTCGAAACCCATGCTTTTAAAAGCAAGGACTAGGAGTATCTTTAGGTAAGCTATGAATAAAACAAACTTGAAAAAAACTTACTATTAAAATAACGACAATATAAAAAGAAATAATCATGAATCGACCATCGCTAATAAAACTTCGACAACACTTACGATACACATATCTTGGATACAACCTTCACCACTATTAACTAACAGATCTCCTTGATAATCATTTCCACGTCTTTTTCTATTTAAACTTGATTACATCTAGTAAAGATTAGTACGAAAAAACCTTGAAATGTGTTGAAAAACAATATTTTATTGTTTAAGATCCATCTTATCTGGGCGTACGATATCAATAATGTCATGGCGATGGCGTGGCGGCGACGGATAGATTTAGTTTATTATGTACACGTTTTAATTGCTGTCTGACCTTTATTCTTTAGTTACTGATTTGTTAATCTCATAGAATATAAAGACATCCTCAGCCCATTAGGTTTTGGTATTTGCTATGGATTTATCATAAAAATCCAACAATTTTATTTCTGTAACAATTTGTTTACATTAGTTTAGGATCGAAGCCTCTTGTTAAGTTGTTAAGCATCATGACTTCTGTGTTAGGAGACTCTGTACTCCCATGACTTTGACTTTTTGTACAACTTACTGTACTTAATTAATTACCATCAGTTCATCAGTTTTAATTTCTGGTTAATTGATAATTTAAGTAGCTCTACTTCTTCTTTCAATAATAACAAAGAATAAGAAGATCACAAAGAATTGTAAGCCAACAATAAAATATCAGCTTGCAATCACATGAAATAAAAAAAGTATCACTACCTTTTACCCTTTTTAATCTGTCATCTCTTTAATAAAAAAAAATGGACAGCACAGAGCATGGATGGCACAGAGACACGTGTTGACAGTGATGGAGGGAGCCATGTTTGCATACGTTCGGCTGACCGATACCAAAGGTCGGCTCCAGATGGGGACTGAGTGCGGCTGATAAATAACCGATTTTTGAATTGAAACATATCGCCTCTTTGAGTACACAGGAAGTTGAAGAACTTTTTAAATTTTAGATACTTGGATCTACCTACCTATTTCGTGAGCATAAAATGCTTTGTTTTTTTTTTTCAAAAACTCTTAACTTGTTGATCGAATTATAAAGCAAAGAGGTGGGATTTACAATCAGAGTCGGTGAATTTCTTATTATTTAAACCACAGTAATGTAAGATAAAACACATGTCTTACGTCAATTAGAGAAATATGCAAGCAAATAATGATGTGAAATAGGTTCGTATGATTCTCTTTCGATGGATTTGTTTAGTTTTGGACACTGTTCTAATTGGATTCTAATAGAAAGTGCATTAAAATAAGTTTAATTACATAAATATGGATATAAACTTTCCCAAAAACCTAACTAAAAGATCGCAATATCCAGATTCCAGAAGAATAAATCGATACTAAATAAATATTTCCAGAAAGCTGAACTAAAATAATGTGCTTAGCTTCTGTAGCGATGACAGAGATTCAACCATTAAAACACAAATTTTAAATTTTTATAAGTAATATATTCAAGGTCATCCGTAATAAGCGTGTCATAAAAATAAATTATTTTTAAATTGATGCAAATACCTATACATAACGAAGTAGGTAGACATAAATTGCAAAACTGGCGCTTTTGCAATCCCCAGCGCCATCTTTCTTTCAACCGTCATTACAGTTTTAGCGCGAAAAATGTAAGTAAGATAGGTAACCGTTATTAGATTTTTTTGGTTTGTTTTTCTAATAGGTACCTACATTAAATTACCGAAGTGATCCGAGATACTTGAATAAACAATAAAATATAGGGCAAGTGCTTACTAAACAGTCGAATGACAATGTTTACCTACTCATTGATAGGGAATGAGAATTAGTTGCAAGAAACATGTTTTAACGATGATAATGTAGTCATCTATTTATGTTCTTATAGACTTTGTGGTAGGTATGGAATATGAACATTGATACTTGAGTTGTAGATGGTCAACAAAATAAAAACTTTAACTAGACTAATGAGCACTTTAATTTGAATTTTATTTTCTTTTTGAAGCCAGTGTTAAAGATTCTGCCAAAAAGTATTTAGGTACCTGCCTATTTTGATGACGATGTAACGGGTTTGGGGACGGACACTAATCAGAGCAATTAGGCATCCCAAATGGAAGTGTACATTGTTTCTTATTTCTTTTTCTTTTTAACCGGTTTCTTGCAGCCAGTGTAGGTAATAAATTCTGCCAAAAAGTATTTATTTTAATGACGATGAAATGTAACGGGTTTAGGGACTAATCAGAGCAATTAGGCATCCTAAATGGGACAACCTGTCCTAGTTTGTGGGAATCAATTAGGACACCCATAATTAACTAATCATTTCTTACAGATACTTTAACACCTTTAGAAAGACATTTGGGAGAATCGTCGTACCTAGGTACCTACCTACCTACCTAATGAATAATGGTGAAAATTCTACAAAATAAGTTCTAAATGTACCTATTTCTTAAGATAAGCTTAGCGCGGGGCTTCAGTATCGTGCATGCAGTGGGTAGGTACCTATAGATATCTAACTAACTAGTAGGATGATCGATCACTAACTTACGTCATCTTTAAAGAACACGCCTTTAACAGTTATCGGTCTTACGGCTCTCGTAACAAGACACATTATCAATTTTTCACAAATTTCTTAATGCCAAAAAGCCCCCTTTTTACTAAATACATCGTCTTAGCCTTGCCTTGTTTTCGCAAAAAAAAACAGTGGAGATAAAAAACACGTTTTTTACGATTTATTTAGATCCATTTGTTTATCTGAAATCATTTTTAATGATAGCACGATACCTACGTGTTCGCTTTTCTTTCTTCCAAATATCGATCAGCAGGTTCATTGTCTGTCTACAACAACAATAAATTATCCGATAATGTTGGTAATAAAATTTCAATGTATTAGGTAGGTACCTACCTAGTCATTATCTTATGACGTCATTGCATTTCTGTTCTAAAAAGATAGAATGAACTATTTGAAACCAAAAGTGAAGAAAATAGCCTAGGTACCTACCTACCTAGTTCAAATTTTATCTCCACTGAGCCAGTTTTCTGCTTAAAAATGTTCTGAATGTGTTTATAATATGTGAATTAGGTACCTACCTACCTATTTATGTGCCCTCATTACGATAGGTAACTAGTTACGTGTGTTGATTGATTCGATAAACCTATCATTAAATTCAATGATAGATATTTGTAAATCAGTTTAAACATTTGATTAATTCTTTGTCTTTAATGCTAATATCGCTAAGTAATGTTTTAATTTTAGCAAGATTTACCTGAATATTAAACTGGAAATCATATACTTATTTAAAAAATGTATTATGTATAGTAATGTAGGTAAATAATAATCACCCGCCATCATTGTTCTAATCGCAGAGATAAAGCTAAATAAAGATTCGATAATGACGGAACCACTCAGTACGGCATCTCCACATTATTATCATTGCGCGCTCTCGACGGTGATCCACCTGAACCCGCGCGGACAATCTCGCCCGGCCGACGAAACGAATGACGCTAGCTGTCTCGCTCGTTCGCAGCCCGCGCGAGATGCGCTCTCTCCTTCTCCCGGCCGCCGCTCTCGACCAATCGGCGGCCATCTTTTGCTCCCCCGAGAGCAGAGCGACAGTGCGTACTCTCATCACGATCACAAGGAGACGACATCTCGTCGCGCGAGGTTGTCGTTCCCGCGCGAGATGCGACACACGTTCGACGCGCGAATTACTTGAATATAGTGCCTTACAAATTTTAAAGTGTTTGTAAATAGAAAATAATCTAAGACTGTAAAAATCTGTGCTCAAAAAAATAATTAAGGTGTTTTGTGAAAGACTGGACGCTGTTCCGTGTGTTGTTGGACTATTATTTTATTATTTCGGGCATCGGCTGATATCGCAAAAATTATCCACCATTGGGTAAGTTATTTCGATTAGATTACGATGCAAATTATCGTTTGTGACGGCGGGCGTCGCCCTGTATTTTCGGTACCTCTAGTAATTAATATCAAGTGGGCTCAGTGCGATACGCGACAGTCGAATGTTTTGTCGTCCCTTGACCCTTGAGCCCATGAAGGTGATTTGTGTGATCGAAATTCAAATAATTGCAGAATGGTGCTTACTATTCTAATTTTTAAAATATTTTTAATTAATTGGTTTTATTTCTGTGCGCGAAAAAGAACGGTAATAAATTATCGGCATTTATTTTTATAAATATTTTTGACCGAACTAATTTACTTTTTCGTGAATTGAAGTGACAGAGGTATAATATTTGCAAAATATTCCACTTTGTTATTAAAAAAAATGTATTTCAACTGAAAAAAATAAAAAAATATTTTTTTTAATAAAATCGTTCATTGTCACGAACAAAACTTATGAATGTGGGTAAATCGCTTTTCAAATGCTAACGAATTTCAATTTATAATTTTAAAATACCTACCTACAGATAATCCTATAAGATTACCGAGATAAATCCTACTTACTTGTTATAGATCTTTAGCTTACGTCTTAGTAAAAAAGCATAGTTAACAAGAAAATTGCCATTTTATAACGAGATGAAAAATTAACACTTTCGCCGTCGGGTGTTCTCAAGTAAAGCTTAAGTAATTGTTCGCTAAGTTACGCTAAGTGCAAATTAAGTTATTTTTTATCTTGAACTTTAAAATTTACATTTAAAGCTGCAGGTTTCCAGCCTTGTTTAGTTTTTTATGGTTTCAAACTAATTATGAACTAATATTCCTCATTAAATTCCAGTTAGAACATGGTTTAAATTCAGCTTAAATGATTTTTTTAAATAAGATATTCTTATCCAAGATTTTTTTAAGTGTTATTTAAAACTCTTTCTAGGATTCAATTTGTTTGGCACTTAATAGACGCTTTAAATAAGGTACGATATAAAAACCAAAGCAAAAATAAAACCCTTTAAAGCAATTAAAAAAAAAACAACCAAAATCACCAACAAAACAAAATCGAATAAGAAAAACGTCACAGAAGAAGACACATTCTGCAATTAATTGATTTAAAATTAAACACCTGGTTCAAATGCGACGGAACGATTCGCATCCAAAAATTCTATTCCTAGAAAACAATTTAAAACAAACCCAATTTATATTCGTTATGTTAATGTTTTCCAGGCAATTCAATTCTAGCAATCACGCTATTTACTAATGGTTGACCGCTTGTCATAAATAAAGATAAATCATTATCATTAAATTAATCTGAACAGATTAATGCTGCGTAAATGACTAAGGATTTTATCAGTTTTAGAGGAATATCCAAATGATTATCTTATGGAATTATTAACTAGGTAATGTTTATTTATTTATTTATTTATTTATTGGTCTATCCACAATTGTTACACTTTTAAATCTATTAATACAAGCTAAATACATGCCAAGTGTACAATATAAAGCGATAGACACAGCATGCATAAACTTAACTAGAAAATAATTAATTACGTAATAGTTGTACAGTTTTAGCCATACTTAATTTCTAGACAATAAGAAAAATAATAATAAATAAAATCTTATTACATTATTAAAAAGTTATTTTTGGTGGAATTGGTGCTTGAATTTAGGAGTTGATGTGCAGCAAATATCTATGACATCATCACATTTATAGATATTTGCTGCACATCAACTCCTAAATTCAAGCACCAATTCCACCAAAAATAACTTTTTAATAATGTTAATAACATTACAACCCTACGCTCTGCAGTGATCTTATAAACCAATCCTGAATCTGTTAACAGTCCCTCTAATGACGACTATCGGTTATCACAAAGTCTGTATCTTCGAAAATGAACATAAACTGAAAGTGACTGATATAATAGGCATAATTATTATTGTGGTGGAAAACTAGACCCTGTAAATACCATATCCACCGGTCTGACAGTCTATCCAAGTAGTTTTCTTAATAGTAGCTCGGAGTCTGAATTTCTGGCAGATGGCCACAGGCTCTCCCCTATTAGAAGGAACTTAGGATAACTGCTGGCTGAAATGTTTGTATTATCGATACACCACTCTCTCTCCGGGACATACAGGTGTAGTGTCATATTATGATTTCAATATTTCTGATGAGATATTCGATTGCCGTTGGGGTTGAAAGGAACTAGATGAACGAGGGCAGCGAAAGGACTGATCGCTGTGAAATTCTTTGGAGGAGGCCCATGTCCAGTAGAGTGTTTGCGCTAAAATGATAATCATGATGAATATCTTATTGAATAGTTATTCAATAAGATATTCATCATGAGTACATACCCAAATATCCAAATAGATACCCCGTACAATAGAGTATCTTTCAAAAATCCAAATCTGTCCATCGACATGTCACCATCAATAACTTTAAATTACAAAACAGATCTTTTATCTAGTTGTGAAACAATGATTCAAGTGAGACTCATGTCAGATACACTGTTCAGATAAGTAATTGCTAGATAAAGTCCCATTTCATCTCTCATTGAGACATTTGTTGTCCATTATCTCAGTAATGTCTTCAATCTCAAGTGCAAGATAGCCGTGATGTGCTCTTTAGACAATTATGTAAGAACGGCGGACATCATCGATTGAATTTTTGCATGGTCATTTAATATTAATATTCTAATAGGCATTGAAACTTGTCTTCCAAAAAAGTCAACAGTCAACACAGCAAATTGCAAACAACAGTCAATTGAGCAAAAATCCAATCTGATACTGATATTATACTATTTTGTAAATAGTTCCTACGATGAGAGCTTACAAAGCGCTTGGAACACTTGAAATAGCAAAAGAAAAATCTAACAAACCTACTCGTAATTAGTTTATAAATTCCTATGAGATTCTGACAGTTTATGAAAAAAAAACAAGATTTACCAGAAGATAATGTTTTTAAAACAGTAAACTTTGCAGCTCCGTCGACATAGGACATTATGCGTCAATGCGACTAATCGCAACTCCCGAGTACAAAACGCAATCGTGTCCATACTTTTACAATATCTATCAGACAAGATAAGTCTTTATCACCATCTGGAGTAAAGGCCAGATTGCGACAACCAGCCTCTCAACGTCTAATGTTACATACGACTTTGTCACGGGCAGACAGATATCATTCAGACAGATGTTACAAGTTTATCTAGTAATTGCCGTTTATTTCTACATTATTAGATTGTGGTGGAGAAGGTGTTTTTTATCAACATTTACATCAATGCGATAATAGAGATAGACTATAGATTTATTTTCAGACGTGTCTTCAATTACAAATTTGCCTAATAGATTGCAGGGTTTAATTACGAAATTTGATCTAAAAAGCTTAAAATGACATGAACTTATTAAAGATTTCAACCTCCAATTTAAGTTTAAATATGTTCGTATATGAAATTTAAATAATTTCTTATTGACAAATAAATTTCTTTAACCATAATATAGCACCTGTTCCTCAGTTATTTTAGATACATGTCTTAAAACCAATGTCTCAATGTTAAAAGAGCAACGTTTACTTCGCAATAATACAGTAGTTAGATGCGCCAAGTTATTTCACACCGAATCTGTGGCGTTCATCTTCTATTACATGTAATTATTTCATATTATTCACTTAGGTATTTACTTTAAACTCGTTGTAAGGCGCGTAAAGTGAAAAAGATCCGAGAAACATGTGTCATAATCTAAAAAAAACTTACTGGTTGACAAAACTTAAAAAATGTGTTTTTAAAGCTTTTACAAGACCCCAGAAAGATATATCAAAATTACATAATCTATACGTGTTACAAATCACCTTCTAACGTACCAACTCAATCTACTTGACGAAAATATATGTAATAATTAGTTAACAATAGGTAGAGATTAGAAGCAGTCATCGGATCACGTCTACCAACTGATAATGAAGAAATCCTTGTGACTCGTGATAACAGAATCAATAGGTGCTTTATTTTATTACATTCTTAATGGGTACATGGAAAATGTGAACATGATTTTCATTTATGTAACAATCACAAAAATCGTAAAACAAGTGATAACTGTTTTATGTCATTTTTTAAATCTTTCGTATTTTTAGACTACAATATTATGAGAATGACCCGTCCGTATTTCGTTCGATTTTTAATATTGTTGCCAGACTTTAAGGAGGTCTTAATACCTAATTGCTTAAGTTGTAAGTAAATTAGGTAGGCACTAGCAATCTACAAAAAAACAGTCTTCCTTACTTTCTTGACTTTCAAATATTGGAATCGGAAGAAAAAGTTTTTTTTTAAATTATTGATAGGCTCGCGTTTGACCACTAGGTACCTATCTCACCTGATGTAAGCGATGATGGGGTCGACGATGAAGAAAGCTTGCCTAGAACTAACATATTACTCTATACTTAAGACCTCTAGGTTGTAACTATCAGAGAACACCGAAGTTTTCGTTAGTATCTGAAGAAAAAATGTTTTGGAAGACGCTAACAAAAAAAAACCGAGAATTAACACGGCACTCCATACCTACATCGTTATTTTAATGAAAGACCTGTTTGCCTTCCTTAAAAAAATATCAAACCCGTAAGAAGCAAGGTTATAAGTAGCTACAGATGCTCACACATCAAGCTACCTACCGCAAAATGTAAAATTTTCCCACATGAACCCTTAACATGAACCCTTTTCTACTTGTAATAAAGTTGAAGATCTATAAAAAAAATTACACTTTGAGGTAGGTAGCTCAATTAGCTGTCTTCTGTACAAGAAATTGTATACTCCAAAAACCGTTGAATCAAACCCACCAATAGCTAAACAGAATCAGTTCTTATATGTAGATAGATAACCACAATTTCCGAGTTCAAAGCGAGCCGCGTACCAAGATAAGTAATATTAATATTGTATTACGATTCCAAGTAAACTGTAATCCTGACCACCAAAGGCACCGCCTGAGAGTCGTTTTCAGTGCATTTAGCTTATTAATGAAAGCTGAGAACTCAGTCAAGAAGTTTACAAGCAAAGGAAATACTGAGATAAGTCTGGGAAATAAGGATGAATGAAACGCGACTAACAAAAGGTATTTATAAGGCAGATGTACTTAAGTGGAAAGGACGGGAGGGGACGCCCTAAAACGACATACACCGACCTTATTGGTGATGTTCTTCAGAAAGGTCAGGTGCGTACTGTGCGTAGTGCTCGCAATCGGCGTGCGTGTCCAGATATATGAACGTAACAGAGTGAAATGAGTATGTATGAATCGTAGCAGGTGGTGTTGCGTAGTTTGTGCCTAGCCCCATGGGAAAGTTATGTGTGTCTGAGAAATAATTGGCTTTAGGTTACTTAATTATATTTCAAAAACAACAATCAAACATGACAAAAAGATTTGAAACGAATATCAATAACTCCTTCGCTATTACTTCGGCCTTTGTAGCGCAATTTCTAAAAAGTAAAAAATAGTCTCTGGTTTTCTTATAAAAGCTGTAGAATAGTGATGTCATATCATAAGCCCTAAATCACCTGTTTTTGTATCAGTTACCCTGTCTCCGTCAAGGTATGTTTCGTCTTCTCTAAAATAAGCTAGGTACATGCTTTGGTTAGAATGTAAAAAAGCACCAAGAACGGGACAAAAGAAATTCAATGGAATAATAAAAAATAATACGAAATATACGACAGCAGCTAAAAGGTTAACGCACAATACATTCAATTTCGATAACTTTACAACATCTACATCACCTAACAAAAATCCAACCTTAGTACCAAAAAGCTACTGAACTGGATAGACAGCATAACGTTACCAGTATCTTAAGTAACCATATGACAGGTAATAGGTACATAACTAGTCGCATACCAGCCGCGGGTTATTCGCTCGCATTGTCTGGACTATAATAGGTCAGACGCGCGTGCGCTGCACTAGCGAACGGAGTAGGGTGACCGTGCGATGCGCAAAACATTTTGGGACACAAAGAAATCATCGCTAAATAATAATACCAGCCTGTTACGATCCCACTGCTGGCGAAGGCCTAATCTCACACGAGAAAGCACGAGCATTGATCACCACGCTTGTTCAAGGCGGATATTAACTTTAAGTCCAGGTTTCCTTAAAATGTTTTCCTTCACCGAGTTCTATGATGTCTAAGATTAACTAAAAAAAAAACCTACGAATTGAAAAAGTCACATTGAGAGGTGCCTTATCCTCTGGGCCATCATGAAAAAGTTTTCGTAAATATTAAGTATTTTGCTAATGTTATTTTTCGATTTTATATTGCGTATTATTATTATAAATTAGTTGTCAACCAGCGGGATAGTGGTTTTATTTGTAAGATTTGGAAACCAGTGGAAGTAAAAATATGAAAAAATACAATTAGGTTTTTTTGGAAAATAATTTTATTATTTAATTACAGTTATTTATGTTATTTATTGTAACTCTTAACGTAACTTTGGATAACACAATAGATGTATGTAGTCGTATTAGTAGCGAGCCGGTCCATTGGTTTATTACCATACATTGTCTGGATTTTAATAAGCGGCGAGACACATAGGCGCACTGAACTGCTTGCTGAGTACTGTGGCTACAATTTTATACGAAAAATAAGGATTTATTTTCCTTTCACAATTGGCGAAATTCTATTTTCTTAGTCTTATACTTTATCAATATGATAAGGTTTTTTTTGTGCGTTGATAATTTTATCATCATAAATTACAAATTGGTTGTATATCTGTAATTATAGCTATCTTTAAAGATAGAGAGCTATCTTTAAAGATAGAGAGCTATCTTTATCTTTGGGGTTTTCCCATGTGATCTAACCGAATAAATATGCTGATATTCGTGTAGTTTTAATTTTTCTTGTTATATTCTTTGTTTTGTTAAGCCTGATGATTGAATTCCACTTATTTTGTCTGATAAATAGACTTTACAAAAGTATTTGTTTAGATAACTACAACAACTAAATTACAGGGGCTACGTACTAAAAACCTAACTGACTTGTCGTAGGCATAACTGAACATCGTAAGGAAACTGGCATACCTGTGTGCTATTTCTCGACATTGGGCTATTTGACAAAATTTTAATGTTTAATCCATCTATAGATTACATGAAAATATTCGACACATATTTTTAACTTTTTCAAACTGATGGAAAACTGCTTAGATTAAGCGCATTAAAGTTGAGGAGAGGGGGCTTGTAACGTCATTACCTAGTGTAAACTGCACTGGCCAGTGACGTCATGCGACATTTTGACTCCATGTATCGCCGTTACTTACTGTTTACATGAAAAAAGAAAAAATATGTGTCGAATGTTTTCTTGTGATCTAAATGAGGGACTAAAAACTAAAATTTTGTCAAATAACCCATTGGCGGCATAAAAACTCATTCACCAGGTTGGTCACACTGACCCCACGAAAACAAAAAGAAGAATGGACATATGTAGTATAGTACCTTGTTTTTTTTATCGATTCTGTTCTTTTACTTATTTAGTTACTCTTGAAGAAAACTATACCTTTCCTTCGTGTGAATTAGAGACACAATAGAAAGACAATGACAGCGCGGACACCGGTGGCCTCTCGGGGACTTAATGAATTAAAGAGGACAGTCTCAAAGTAATCCTTGGAGTTGGCGACCCTACCCAACAGATAGGTGTACATAGATTAGGTACCCTCATTTCTCGTCGATCGATGATTAGCGTCAAGTGTCGCAGGAAGCCGCAGATAGTGAGTGACTCAATACTCTTTGTCACTTACGAAGTGGTTTTTATCGAAATTTTCAGTTATTTACTTTAGTTTTTTTTTTAGTTTGGGTATGTTCAACTTAGGTTGGTCCATAATGTCTTTGCCCTTTATCATGTGACAAGACGGACGTACATGGAATACTTAACTGCTATTTGATTATATATTATGCTACTGATATTGCTTTGCCCTTATTACAATTTTTGTTTAAACATTATTAGTTCTACTGACGTTGATGTTCTGTTGAATATAAAATAAGTTTGTTTCTACAATAATTACCGGCTTTCTCGTTGGTCTAATGTTCCCAAGCGCTAGGCTACTACTGAACATGGGTTCGATTCTTGGATCGCGTAAAGTGATATTGAGTATCTTAATCCTACCTTATGACAGAGTTCTTCGATGCAGCCCTATGTACCTCTGTCTTAGAAATGTCTTATAGGCATTTTCTTTACGATGTTTTCCTTCACCGTTTTCGAAGCAAATGATAATTATAAAATTATCACATATATCCTAAAAGACCATTAGCCTTCCATTGCTGTATCGACCATAACACAACATTTCATTTCAACTTTTTTTTTATTGTCAACAGGCGCAGGCGTGGTCGACCGTCGCGGGCCATGCAGGGTGCTGCCAGCGCGCCCGCGCCTCCTGCGGCCGAACCGCCTTCTTCACAACGTAAGTACTTACTAATCACGTTTTATTTAAAATCATACTTTGGTCACCTAACCTTTAATCAAATCAGCATTCTATTCATACAAAATCATTCCCATCTATTAAGATTAAGACCACCGTTCATCACATCTCCGGTGCAACGGGATGCTTATGCGCTCAATGACAGCAACTCGACGACTGATGGCGCGCACGCGCGGTATCCGACACCCGAGCATTTCTACGACTACCCTCATATTTTATTACAACGTTTTAGAACAGCTGATAATGTTTATGACTTGGCATCCGGTATTGAGCGACATATCGGACGGATTCTTGAATAAAGTTATGTAAAATAGCCGAGGCTTGCAAGCAAATTTTTATTGACTATTTTATAGATACTTCTACTAATAGAAGTAATTAAATGGTGTAGGTGTATTCTTCTTATCTGTGGCGTGCCATCACAGGTGTGTATCTACAATTGTTATTTCAAATAACATTTACGGAACTTAGAGGACACGGCTCTTAAAAATTCTGTCTTCATGCAAATGTAATTCTTACAGACAGATAATATGTTTATATTCTAAGAAAACTTATTAAAAACAGAACAGCTCGTATAGCTGTTCACTCAAACATGACCGATCTGATTTGATAAATCTGTATAATCCAGTACACGTAATATGATAATAATTCAGATAACGTACTAGGTAATTACATATCGATCAAACTGCCCGGGCCATCCGTGATCTGTCCTCTAAATTCTTCTACGCATGCGGTACTATAAATCCCTTTACACACCCACTGTTCAAACAGCAAGATTTAACAAAACCAAGGCGAAGTTTCGTAAGCCAAACATAACACAAAATATCTCATTAGACACTCATTAAGACAATCGGACACGGAATTCGGTTTGCTCAGCCGACGCGGCAATCTCGAGAGAGATCCTAACATCCTTTTGTGTCATACACTTGTGTCAACAGCCATCTTAAGGCCATTCATGCAGACAACGGTACCTTAAACCAATAGACTCGGTGATATCTAGAATGAAGCTTTAAATAGCAACAATACAAAGCTTCAGATATTTTTCTCCCGTGAATAACTTACTTCTTACGTCATTCATCGTTCTGTTTTTTTCAATAAACAGTAACCTCAAGTATCATTTGTTTAGTAGATACCTAGATACATACGCCATTCCTCAACTTTTCAAACTTGACCAAACTACGTTTTCCGCAATTTTTATTATTTAAAACACAGCTCATGAAATTAGCTGTAGGTAGTATCAAGGCTAAAGAAAGTGGAACATGAAAAATACTTTTTGTAAGATAAATAGTTTAACGACACTCCATAATGTGAATCACACAAAACTAAACATGTGTTAGGACATCACAAAGCATTCTATAGATTAGATTTAGCAATCTTTCCCTTTCCGCCATAATCATGACTATCATCTTAAAAGGAAATGTGAATCAATTTATTAAATAGTTTATGACACATTATTCAGTCTATTGTTTTAATTTATCAATACCTACACGTGCTATTCCTTAGTTCATCAAAGAATACGAAATAAACCTAATTTGCTGTTAAAAACGAAAATAAGTTTTAGTAAAATTTTCGCATTTCCAGCTACTTTATCGGTACCAAATGCAAATAGGTATTTATCAGCAGTTTAATGTCTCATTAAACAGTTTAGGTGCTCTCAATGTCCTCTGACCGATTAGCACGTCTGTCGAAGGTGTAGCACCAACGGCACTTTATCTGATAACCCATTTGTGTCGTCTTCCGGCCCTAATTGCTGTTTGTAAATACAAAACGGCAAATAATGACAAACCCGTAAAGGAACATTTTCTTGGGTCGTTTTAAAATACCATGAAAGTTAAAATAATCTGTCAAGATGTTGAGTTTTAATGTTCTACCACAGATAACAATATCTCGTCGCGTCTATACAAAACAGGGCTGGCCAATAGCCAATTAAATTTCAAATAAGGAATTGATAGAAGTCACTGGCTGATAAATTAAGCTGAGCTCCACAGAGCGCCCCAATACTTAGAGGAATAATAATAAGGCATTGTTCTAAAATAGCATTAACTATAGGCATCATTATAATATGTCACAGCTAACTCGAATATAAGATCCATAGACTAAAACGCTTTCTTTCTCTGGCCATAATCGACTATCTTCTTTTTATTGTCTAAACTTAAGATGTCAAGTGCAAAGCAGCTGAACAAAACTAAATATTCTTTCCTCCGTATTTTTTTTATACAAGTTGTATGCATATCATGATTTAAAACAAAACTTAAGAGAACAACGTCAATTTAACTACTACTTGTGTTACTCTTAATTAAGTCAGTAGAACCTCCACGTGTGTGTAAAATCTATAGCAATTGAAATAAATTGTAAACTTTATGATCGTGAATACATAAAAGCAATACACCTAGCATTGGACTTATAGGTAGGTACTTATTCAATTCACGTTGCAGTTTTATTAAAACAAAAGATAGCTACCGTTTAATTACTGTAACAAAAAAAATGTCCCGAGAATTTTGATGGAATGGTGGCCCTAATAATTAGTAGATTAAAAAATATCTGCACTTTTAAGACACTGTAACCAAACAAAAAGTACATCGAAATTAAACCTATTAAAATGATTTTTTTCTTTTCAATTTGCTTTATTATTCAGATTAAACATTAACTATACGCGTGTCTGTCTACCCATCAATCAAGCCACATCCAAACTAACTCAGTGTCAAAGCACTCAACAAGAAATATGTGGCATTACTTGGCAACCACATCACGAACACCGGGTCGACGGTCCTGCCATCTCTCGGGCCCTAAACGAATTAACATTCAATTATTCACATCTCTACTGCCCAGTACCTAACCGTCCCCCCCCCCCCCCTTCCCTACCCTCGCGACTTGCGTATGCGCCTAATTGGGACGCTTTTCCGTTCGGAGAAAGCGAGCGATCGAGTGGAAACCATTTTTGGGCGAGCGATTGATCGATTTCGCATCGAGATTTCGTTTTATCGGATGACGTCGTTTAAAGGTACAATTGGATCTTTGTTGGCTGTTTATTCTGTCTTAAGTGCCCTCGAGATAAGTGCTTAGTAGTAGAGGAATAGTTCTGAGTATCAAGGCACACAGCTTTGATTTGACGTAGTTTGAAAGAAAACCCCGAAGATATTGCGCAATATAATAACAATTTCAAAAAACATGAAACTCAAACAATTCTTCATCCCCAAGATCCACTTATAACATCTTCAAGAAGCTCTGAGTAATTCTATTTTAAGAACATAATACCATTACCTAACTGAAAAACAGAAGCGCAACGATATTTGTTACAACGATAATTGGATTACCTTTTAATCTCCAATAGAATGCCAAAATACGTCTTTACATTGGGCATTGAAACAAGAAACCTTTAGCACGAACCAAGTTTTGTTAACATTGACATATTCAATTCATAAATTTCCGACAACGCCAAAATATTTCTATTTTCTTGGAAACACAAACGTAAGGTTGAACACTAGATATTAATAAACACAATAATAAAAGTGAACATGATACTTCGCTTGTTCTAATAACAAGTAATTAAATCGGTGACTTCCTCTAAAATGAAAATAAACAAATTGCATAATGTGATAATGATGACGAACGATATAATAATATGCACAAAGATGACTTTAATTGGACACCTAAGAGTTTCTACCCAGACTTCAATCCATTCATCTCTATTGAAAGAAAATTGCTATTTTGAGAGAATGAAATTAAATCAAAGAAAGAACGAAACCTTTCTCTTCTATTTTGCTTCCATTGTAACTCTAGGACCAAAATATATACCTAATTCAGTCCAGAAGCCAGTCAAACGTCCCAGTAACCAACAGAACTATAGCGTCCCATAAAATATTGAAAGCAGACATCAGCGTGGCATCATAACTGCACCGTTACTGCGGAAGGCACGCTCCTGACTTGCATTAATAAGGACGCCATCTTAAAACCATAAACAGTACGGCCACGGAGTGATGATGAGGTATAAAATTGTTGTTTTGTTGATTTTATTCGTTTTAAGCCGTGTTTGTTTCTCTTTCTTTCATGACTTACAGGAATTGATTGAAGGTATTGGAAGATTTTGTGAGAGCTTTTTCCTAAAGTGCCTACTTATATCTAGCAGGATTCTTTCACTGTCTTTTTAAGGGGCACCTTTCGCAATAGAAAGATAAAATTGGTTTGACGAATAGAAAGTTTCTCAACCAAAATGTCGTACCAATTGCATAAACCCTTAATTAAGTTTCCCCCGAGATCCGAAATGAGTGCAATGCTGACAAACGAACAAAATGAACGTTCGCGCACCACATTATCAATTTCTAGACAATAGCCGTCTCAGTTGTCACAGACAAACTTAACTTTACCGCCAGGAAAACCTAACTAGACCACAATACCGTGCAAAATACTCTAATTTCCCAGCAAAACAACAGTTGCGAAAGCAAACCCGTATGGTCAGGTAATTGCCGATGGCGACACCATAAGTGACGGCTTGGAGATACTACATGGTGTAATTCAGTACCGTTGAGGCTCATTGGAGTGTTGAAGAAAGCAGCGGTACTGTGCGACGTCCCCGACATATCAATCAAATAGCTTATAATATGCGCCGCCCACCGTTAGAAAGACAACCATCTTATTATGCAGACAATAAGAGTTATTGTCGTGCAACTTCGGCTCACTTCGGGACACTTCGGGATGGCGATAGGTCGATTTAAATTCCGAATAAGCGGGAAGGAGGAAGTCACGGTGCGCCAGCGCTTCTATGTCACACCTTTTCTCCGTATATGAAGTTATTGAACTCGACTAAGTTGAATGGTGTTTATTCCGTAGTTGTACTATTTTGATGACCCTTACACGTGTAGCTGGACGTTTCATTTTATTTAGAATTCTTTTTGGCTATCCGGTGCCCGATGGAGAATTAATATACTGTGAAGTCCGATAGTCGTTGGACACTGTTCGCGATTCTAATCTATAAAAGCACTTAAAGCGAGACACTAAATAGGTATGATATTTCTAAATTAATAGACCAGTTTTGAACACAGTACTTTAGCTTAAATAGTCATAAGAAATTTGTTGAGATTATTCACCTTTAGCAAAGGCATTTCAAACATCATCAAGGATCCGACCATGAAGTATGAACTCATCTATACTGGCCTGTTCATCATCATTTCATCTTAAGGGAAAATTAAAATGTGAATCAATTCCAGCAACTATTAAATACGCTACCATATTTGATGCTCTCGCGTAATTTTTCCCCGTCATTGACAATACTCGTAAATAATAATTTCATCGGTTCGTTGAACGCGTGCTGCCAAAAGAGTGCATTTAGCGCATTTCAGAGCATTTCCGAGAACAAATACGTTTTCAATTTCGACACATTCGCGACTAAACTTCACTTTTGTTTTCCTTGTACATGTTGCGTAAAATATGGCTGAAGTTACACCGTCGGAGGTGGAAATTTTGATTCATACTATATGTCTGTACGTTCAATGATGATCGCGGCATCCACGACGATTTCATAGGCGGCTGTTTAGGAGTTGCATCTGCAAAGTTTCTCTTTTCTAAGAATACTCAACTACAACACTCATACATTCTGCTAAAATAATAATAATAACTCACTTTCAAATAACGTACATTCTTGAAATTACTGCGCTAAGTCTAGGAGGTGAAGATAGTACCATATATCCTAGGAGTCCCAATAGACTCTAATAATGAGACAGCAAATACAGAAGGACCACAACCAAATGTTGAGTTACACTCCGGTGTGACGGTGTCCTCCAACGCGCACACGCATCAAGTTACAGACAAGATTGCGTGAAATGATTATTGCTAAGAAAACCCGACACGATACATTTGCATGTTCATGATTTCTTCAAAAGCTTAGTATGTGAACTGAGTGACATTATGTTGAGAAAAAGGTGTTATGCAAACGATGTGTCGATGCTCATAAGGATAATATAATAAGATCTAAAATTTAAGATTCCCAAACTATTACTAGAAATGCTCTCGCGGAAGATTTAGTGAATATAATACTTCAAACTTTGTGAGTTTGTGACACAATGTTTTGAATCCTATCACAGTAAATTAAATAGGCTTTTATTAAATGATAGTCATTTAAAAGTCATAAATAATTTACTCAGGCTTTAGCAAAAGACAAATAATAACAAATGAAGTTCTCGTCTGCTCGCTCTTACAAATAAAGTAGATATTTGTCTGATGAAACTTAAAACGCCCACTCCACCTTCGTCTTTGTTGGGGCAGTTCTCCCTAGGGGGAAATCTCAGGGGCGTAGCCAGGGGGTTATATAGGGGCGCAAATCTCCCTCCCCGAAATAACAGATCCGGGAAAATCTGCAAACGAAAATCGCCTTTATAGAGGGTGAATACTTCCCGTAATCTTGCTGTGTATGGCTAAAATGCTGTGCTCATTTTTCATTAAATATCTCCTTGGAAGAAAAACACACCGATGTCAACAATTTCTGTGTAATTCGAGTCTCAGCGGATGTGTTTATCTAAATACGCTTGATACACGACTTATGAATGTTATTTAGGTGAATGCGCACAAAACTTGGAGGCAGGTGTCGAATTTTGTATCTACTTAAGTACGTCATAAAATACTCTAGATTTTTGCGCAACCTTTGGATTTTTGAACAAAGCTTAGAATATGACAAGTTTTTAAGTAGTTTCTAAGTGTGCAATTAGGTACTATTAATAGGACTTAACTGTTTTACTCGACAACATAGCGATAGTTGACAGTTTTATGATGAAAATAAGTTTGTGTGATATATATTATTAGCAGGAAAATAAGTTCCTAAAGCTAACTTTAAAATGAGTAACATACAGATAAAAAGAAAAAAATAATTCATTGACACATAATATGCCAATCGATGGTAGTCTGGTTGACTAGGTAACGATGTATTACTACTTCTGTATTTAAAATTTTAAAACCAATTTTCCTCACACCCAACACGCGGTAAATGTCAATTAATTATGTAATTTTATGCCTTATTAGGCATTATGCATTGATTTGTAATCTCGTATGTAGGTTAGTGACGTACTATGAGTCAGATACATTGTCCTGTGAGGAAATTACTATAGGCAATGGACTCGCGTCACATACCGCGTTCCTGTTTTGGCTGGACATTCATTGAAGAACTGTAGACCTGACATGTCGGGGGCAGAAAAACAAATTGTGGTTATTTAGTCTGTGAAGATTGGTGTTGCCATAGTGAATCATAACTTAAGCGAATGTGAATAAATAAGTGATGTGATAATGTGTTGGTTAGAGTCTTTATCCATTGATGGAACGGCTTGTATGGGTAGGTACTACGCTGCTTATAAACACGATTGTGGCAGGTTTATTTAATTTATGACATAAAGTAGAGATAGTTAGTTGGGTATTGAATTATTACGGAGATGGATCAGAATGTTTTCTTTTAAATCAAGAAAGGAATAAAATTCTCAGTGACTAACCTACCTCAAGAATCTTTAACGATAAATATAAGACTGTTACAAGCTATTACGTGCCGAAGCGACTACCTAGTGTTAGCATAGAATTTAAAAATATCACAATTTCAATAAGGTTCAGATCACATCATTCTACCTTTGAATCGTTTCCTTACTCTTAGATAATAAACAACACATTTCTTAATCTACAACACCAAATTAAACGCACATTGGTGCGAACTAATCTCAATAAAAATCTGTGTTTTACCAGCCAAATATATAAAATTATTCAACGCACGTTCTTTAAATATGCTACAAATGCTACTATTTCACAAAAGCATCTGATAGCCTTATTCTAATCTACGTATCTTTCTAGGAAATCTGAGAGTGAATGAAACAAAAGACATGGGTGTGTAGCTTTTGAAATCATAATCAAGTTATTAGACCGTTTAATACCTTCAAAATAGTTTTTTGGGGTCGTAGAAGCTAAGTACCCCTCAAGGTACTGTTTGGGGACCTATAATATTTTTAGGCAGGAAATAGGGCTGACACTGCTGACAGTAATGTTTCATTGAGAATTGATACAAAATATAAAAAAGCATTTACTCCATTTGTTGTCATATTGTATTTAATAATACCTACTATAAATTGTATTATAATGGGATGTATTTTCCTTCTAGTGCTATCTCAGCTTTCAACTAACTACTTCGTCCTATATATTTTCTGTTGTGTCGGGGTCTAGACTTCTTTATTGCTCCAAAATTATGTGAATGCCATTATCATGAAAATCGAATGTGATGCTTATGGAATTACCCGCCAAATATACCTGTGTATTCATAGCACGTCCCTAAAGTATCTCACAATCGCTACTTTTCACAAAACAACGATCTGATAGCGTTTACGTGACTCAGTCGCCTGCCAACCATAAACACTCCTCTAGCTATAGCCCACTAGGTGTCAGTCTTATTGATTTTTGTGCCCTATAGCGTCAGCGGGGCTCACAGGAATGGTAACAAGGAGAAATAACCTTTGTTTCGTAGCCGCCAGAATGGTTTTTCGATCGAAGTTACAGTACGTTTTAAAACAAAAGATAGTGTGAATCATTTGTTGAGAACTTTGTTGTGGTTTGAGAATTTTAGGGATGGAGACTATTGTTCGATTTTGGTCTGTATTAAACCAAAGTTAAGGTTGATTTTAAAATAATAAATTTGTAAAAGCTTTTTAGGTTTCCATTTACTCCGATGTTTCGCTTTTTCGGTGATGTAAACTATGTTTTATGATTATATCGAGAAGATAGCATTTGTTTGCGCGTAGATACTGCAAAACAAAACGCCATCTGTTATCGAGTAGCGCGAACAAACACGTAATGAATTAATGCGTTAAAAGATCTATTAGCAAATTGCAACAAGAATTGATTCTAATGATGATAATAACATCAGATATTATTATTCTAATATTGCGACCTCGCACTAGTGAATTGCCTGACTCATCTATTATTATCGACTTTTCTTGGAATTGTAAGAAAGCGCCCTGCGTTATTCAAACATGCAATCCGTAATCAATTGTAACATGTATTCTTTTGTTACAGAAATCAAAACAGAGGAGGTTATCAGTGAAGCAAAAATCGAGGCCGACGAAGAAATGGACGGCATTCAAATTGAAAAACAAGAGCTGCGAGTCACTAGGACGATGAGCATCGACAGTGACAACCGATCCGACAGGAGTGAGGAGGAAGATTTAAGGAGAGCGCGTAAACGAGCCGCGTCGACGTCCCCATCCCCCATCCCGATGGACAAAAGAACAGCAAGGTTCGAGTGCCCTAAGTGCCGACAGCGATTCGACTCTGTCAACGCTTTCGACATCCACCGATTCACTGCGCACAGTGACGACACCAAGACTGGCTTCGACGATCTTACCTTCGTCGATTTCTCAAGCAAAAAGTTCCCTGAAATTGCCAGAGGAGTCTGCGAGAGAAACCATCACGTGTCAGTGACAGATCAGCGTTACAGATGTGACATGTGCTGCAGAGACTTCCCTTGTGGACAAGCTTTGGACATTCATAGGAAATCGTGTCTTTCTACCACACGAATTCCCAGCCCTGAAAGAGATCGCAGGGAAGATTTCTTTGCGAAGTTAGATCTTAGAAACAGGTCATTTGGCATTCCCGGCACGTTGACACCACCTATGGATAGATTCACACCCAAATTCGATGATAACCATCTTCCCAATGGCATAAGGCACATCGATGCCGCTCGCGATTTGGCAGATATTCAATCGATATTAAACGTCACGTCAGCTGGCGGCCTTTTGGAGAGGCTCACTGGCACAAGAGTGTCTTTAGAAAGTTCGGTTCTAACCCCTCCTGACACCATAATCAAAGACAGAGATCAAGAAGAAACCCAAGACAATTTCGCAGCTGAGTTTAGACGTATGAAACTGCGTGGAGAGTTTCCCTGTAGATTGTGCCCTGCCAAGTTCCCTAACCTAAGAGCTTTGAAGGGACACAATAGAGTGCACTTGAGTGGAACGGGCCCGGGACCTTATCAGTGTAACATGTGCCCTCACGCCTCTTTAGATAAGGCTGCATTAGTACGTCACATGCGTACACATAACGGGGACAGGCCGTATGAATGCGCCGTGTGTAATTACGCTTTTACAACCAAAGCGAACTGTGAACGGCATTTAAGGAATAGACATGCTAAAGTCACAAGAGAAGATGTGAAACGCTCAATAATTTACCACCCGTCTGAAGATCCCAATAATGATGAAGTGAACTCCAAACTTGCAAGGGATGAAGTGAAACGATCGCTCGCTTTCCACACCCCAGACATTGATAGGCGAAATGAAAGTTCGGGACGCGATACGCCACTAACGCACTTTACTCCAAGTTTCATTACTGACAGACATCCAGTCACTAACCTAACAACTAAACCATTACCATTGCCATTACCTGAGTCGCCTCTACCTTTGCCTATGCCAAGAGACGTAGAGCAACCTCAACCTCGAATTAAAGTAAAGGGTATTGGTCAGCTGACGCAAATTCCTGAGTTCAGACCACCAGAAATCACTTACAAGTCCAATGACATTTCACACGATTCGTTTGATGAAGCTCCTGTCGACTTGAGCACCAGTGACAATAATAGTTGTGATGTTCTCGATCTCAGTAAGAAGAAACGTGACACTGATTCTGAAGAGCCCAAAGCCCCACTACGTCCTTCGTTTGAGCCTGACCCAGCGAGCGCTGCTGCTTCAGCATACGAAAAGACAAGATTCCTGTTAGCTTCACAGAGACTATTTGAAAACTCTCTTCCTAAAATCGATCCATCTTACTATGCCACCCAGCTTTCGCAGCTGTACGCAGGCACAGTTCCTGGAATCCCTGGCTTACCTTTGCCACCGTCCTTTCCTATCGCCCCTTACTTACTTCAACCTTCGTTTTTTCCTCACCCAACTGATTCCCAGGAACTTGCCGAAATAAAACAGCACATACAGAAAGAAATAATTCGAGGTTTGAGCATGTCTGGAGGGAGACTGATCCCAAACGACCAGGACAGTCAGCCCAAGATTGAGCCAGAGGAAGAAGAACAAAAACCACCGCCATCGGTCTCTCCGATACCTTCGCCACACCCTGAATCTCCACGCCCACAAATGAATAACACTCTTGTACCGCAAACGGACTCCGTGAAGATGGTCATAAAGAACGGTGTTTTAATGCCCAAGCAAAAACAAAGGAGGTACAGAACTGAAAGACCTTTTTCCTGCTCTCAATGTTCAGCGCGGTTCACTCTTCGGTCTAACATGGAACGCCATGTCAAGCAACAGCATCCACAACACTGGAGTGTGAGAAGACCGGCTCCGAGGGCGCCGCCACCGTATCCAACACCCGACTCATTGACTGACCGCATGAAATTCGCGTTACTGGCTCGCCATCTTGAAAGGCCCCTACAGCAATCAGAACGCTCGCCCGTACGACGAGATTCTGATGAAGTAGCTGACAATGAGGAAGATGAAGAAGATACCCTAGTAATAGATGAAGAGCCTGATCAGGAAAACAAGGCGGAAGATCACACCGCGGCGCGCCGTGCGGCCGCTGCAATCCTAATGGCCACATGCCAACAGGAAATGACTAAGGACTTCGACCTTAAAATCGCTGGGAACTTGATCAATAAACCCGTTCCTATTACCAATGAAAAGACTGAGTCTGGAACTAACTCTGTGTCACCGACTCAAGAACCACTGCCTATACCGGTGGTGCCTACTCGTAGTGACGAGGAAGAAGATGAAGAGGGTCTAGTCGCCTCTACTAGCGAGGGAAACAACTCAGGCAGCGATGAAAATAAGTAAGTTAAACTTTTTACCATTTAATTATCACTAGTTTTACTCAACAAATTATAAACTGTTTACTAACGTAAGTCTTAACTTTTTTCCAGATCTGAAACAGACACGACTCTACCACCAAAGAAGAAGTCTGCTTACAGTCTAGCGCCTAACAGAGTATCATGCCCCTACTGCCACCGCAAGTTCCCTTGGTCATCGTCCCTCCGTCGGCACGTCCTCACACACACCGGGCAGAAACCTTTCAAGTGTCCACACTGCACACTCCTATTCACCACCAAGTCGAACTGCGACCGCCATCTATTAAGGAAGCATGGAGGTTCAGCCAGAGCTATCCTGGCTGATCCCGTCCCCGATACAGTATCCCCACCGCAGCCAATAAACGACAGCAGAGCGGTGCCAGAAAGGCCATACAAATGTGTATCATGCCCTACCAGCACCTTTTCGTCCCTCGAAACCTTGAAAAGACACATGACTTCAAGACACGGGGCTGACTCTCAACCATGCTCTCCAAACCCTGAAATCGTTGAAGAAATTAGTGAGGGTGGTCTAGTCTTCAAATGTCATCTGTGCGAGGCGTCTTTCGGAGACAGAAGTGGAGCTCTAGCGCACTTGGCTACGGGGCATACGGCCGAGTATGAGCAGCTAGTCAGCAAGGGGGCCTTGGACGCTGCTAGTGATAGGAGTGAAAGCGCAGATGATGACGAGAGGGGAAAGTTTCCTGACCATGCCAACCGAAAGGTAAGATACGAATCTCATTACAAAACCGACTTATCATTTTTAAGACCTTGACCTAAAACCTTCACAATAAAACCCCCTTTTACAATCTATTTTTCTTTCTTTATAGGTGGTCTGCGCCTTCTGTATCCGTCGATTCTGGTCAGCAGAGGACCTCCGCCGTCACATGAGGACTCATTCAGGAGAGAGACCGTTCGCTTGTGACCTGTGCCGGCGTCGTTTCACCCTGAAGCATAGCATGTTGCGACATCGCAAGAAGCATAGGGAAGAAATCACTGACGATGAAGCTTCCCCACCAAACACGCCGCTTGAAGATGCAGTGACTAATGGGTGAGTACAGTATTTTAAATGACGTGCAAAGCATTGTTATGAATTATTAAAAGCATAAACGTATGTACAACCCTAAACAAAAATCAAACTACAGGAATCATTCAACTTATTTTCCCTATCTTTACAGATACAACTATCAAGACGACGATGGCTCAGGCAACGAAATCCCGAGCAACGTCAACAACAACAACTCTCCTCCTTCTGCTCCGTACGAAAAAAAGCTCAAACTGGACATGACTTCGCGCAAATACTCCTCAGAGGCCGATAACGACCCGGAGAACAGCGACCTCATCGGTAAACTGCTCGGCATTCCCGACAAGACCATCAACAAGCTACTCTCCTCCGCAGACGAGGCCGCGAAAATCCTTGGAGTGAATAAATGAGAGTACGCTTTAGTCCTCGTGACGCCCGCTAGACTTATTCTAGCACCGCGGGGACTAAAAATACCGTTGCAAAACATGCAAATTCAGACGTCCAAAGCTAATAAAAACGGTACAACGCCATCTAGCAACGAGTAGACGTAACATATCTGTACGTTTGCGCAAGGATTGTAATTATTTTTCTAGTTGTTAAAAATGGAATTTATCCAAAGTAAAGCTTCAACGAATGTATATTTTATAACAACGCCATCTAGCAACGAGTAGAAGTATTAAGTGTTACCATTTTGGTAATGATCACTTCAATACAATAGCATGTAAATATTTGCTAGTTTAGCTGGGTGCTTTTAGCTGCCTTAATTTAAAGTATAAACCGTCCTTAAATGCCTTACTGTAATTATGTTAAAGCTTAAAAGTATGGGTAATGTACAACGAAGTTTTATTAGTGACTTCTTGAAAGTACACTGTATATTTTGAAATCTAGTTAATACGAACTCAGCTCTAATATTTTATAAATTAAGTGGTGTGAGCCAATTGTATGGTAGTGGAGTCGATTGGTGATCGTGGACGTTTATTGTCTTTTAGGGTCAAACATATCCCCTGATTGTGTTGTAGGTAGGATTCTGATGTTTTAACAAAATACACGTCCTTGAGTATGGCCAAATCTGTTTATAAATAGTAAAACATGTTTTATTATTTCTAAAAGACTATAAAAACACTGATCTTTGATGACTCATCTTCACTCTATATTTAATGCACAGTTTAGCTTATTATCTATCGACGAGCCGATGAATTTTGCATTTCCATCTAGTCGGGTAAGTAGGTACTATTTTTCATACCTTTTCATGTATGTACTGTTAAACACCCATTTTAGTAATAAAGTCCAGCCAAAAAAACTTAATTTTCGCAAACCCAAAATTGATCTAGTCAACTTTAAAACGATTTTTTCTTATTCTAAGCTATAATACCAAAATAACAAGTTTACATTCTCTTACAGTTTAGATTCTAAGATTTAAATTTAAACCTCCAATTGTAGTACCAATGAATAGTTTTAAGCATCTATTACAATGGTTTACGTAAATTATATATGATTAAGAAATAGTGTAGATTCTACAGACATTTCTATCTATAATAAAAAATAATTATCTTAACTATAATATTTTCTTGAATATTCAGCCTATCTCTATCTAAGTACTGCTAAGCTCCTTTTCTTTCTTAGATATAAGTCTTAGGTAACTATTTTATACTTAAGAACAATGTACATAGCATTTTATCTCAAGGGGCAAAAGCCAGTCTTAAATGCTAATCTAGTATTAGGGTAAAACCTTTAGTAGACTTTAGAACTTTTCCACGACCTTCATTTCTTAATCGTGAATTAATTTATAAATGACATTTTGTTTGCTCAAATTCATGGCATTTCTTTACTGACAAAGATAGAGGATAGAATACATTTTAAGGAAAAAGGTTAGGATCTCCTAGGTGTACTTATAACTTTATATAAATTCTGAATATTATGTTACGTTTCAGACCCATGGCTTTCGGAGGTCACCCGTTAACCATTCTGGGAACTAATTTTATAAAATATTTAGTTTCATTCAAAAATTTATTCGAGTTTTTTTTTATATTATTGATTATAATTAGTATATTATTATCGGTAAAATATCGGTGCAGCAATATTATTATTTTTTCGTTGAGGTTATGAACCTTTTAGGGTAACATTATTAGGATTTACTGTCTCCTTTGTGGATTGACGAATCATACGCTAGAATATACCTAAGTTCGAATGTGCTTTGTATATTTGTAACGCTACTATATACCAAATATATTTTAATAGTAGTACTATTGTAAGGTTTAATGTAATAATTATTATAATTATTTGGATTTAATAAATATATCTACTACGCTCTTTTTTGAGCACTTTGTTAGTTCATATAGAAGTCAGTTTTAAGCAATAATTGTGTAAATTGTATTGGTTAACGCTTGGGGCTCGGTCAGGAGTGAATCAAATTCTTTGAGAATACAATCGAATGTAAAACATGAAGCTAGGTTTGCTAAAAAGCGCTAATGCAACCTTGCAAGATTCAACGCAACTGACTTTGATTCACTCAAGGAAGTTTCTCTTATAGACTTCGTAATTACTATTCTTAAATATTTCAAAGATAGACGTGACTTTTCATAAATTATAATATTCGTAACTAAAAACTAAATGTATACCAAAGTAAGTTTTATTGTATAAGTGTATGTATTAATTTAACTGAATCCTGCTTCATGTCAATTATAGTTAGAAAAAAAGCGAATGATTTTGATATTTGTAATTATATTTATTTAATTTTTTTTATGTATAATTAGCTTTGTCTAGTAGGCCAGTAGGTATGAGTTGCTGTTTTAATAACATTAAAGAATAATGTTACATAATTATAATTAGTTAATAGGTAGTAATCTCGTACTTACTAGTAAAATTAATTAATGAAACTAGTTTATAAGGATATTGTGGCAACACCGCTTGGCCTTTTAAATGTAGTGTTCGTGTGTTTTAAAATAATATGCTCTTGTATAAGTAAGTGTAAACGAAATTTTACCATTATTACGCATGATTTTAATAGTAATAATCATACAATTATTATACCTATAATAAGATGTTACGATTCACCTTTTGCCTCTCTTTTTTATGCAATATGAGTGTCGTTTTAAAAACGGTTTTTGTCAAATAAATAATGGTGTATAATTAAAATAAACAATTTCTTTTATTTAAACCATGAAAAGCGTGCTTTGTGGGAGTGTAAAAAAACTGCATTTAATGCAATTTTAAGGGAACAGCTGATTACATATTTTTTTATCGACGGTTAAATGGAGGAGGTTCCCAACATGACACTTTTTTTCTTATTTTAGTATTGGTACCTTAATACAAGTTAAGGTCCAAACTGGAGGTACAGTGGGACTGTATTTAAAATTTTTAGTTCTTGGGTATTTGACATGACTATTAAAAACTGCCATCCGACTGTGCAGTTTGCTTGTAATCAGTTTATGAAACCTGACTTAATTTCTTCAAAATATACATAATAATTATATTTGGTTTCATGACCATCAGTTTGTTTATTAATCCGCTTGGGTAGACAACGAACAATCTTGTCGAGTTGATGTTGCTACTGAACACGAGATGGCGCTCATGATTTCAAATCTAATCATAGAATAACTATCACTGTTTAAAGCTCCTAAATTGTTTTTAAGTCATCAGACTATTCTACAAAATATTTATTTCCCCTAAACCTTTAAATTTATTTAAATTTTAAAAAGATTACTTTCTTCCCCAGTTTAATAAAAATACAAATCATAAATTGAATGAACGCATCTCGACGTTTTAGAATGAACGATGGCCAATGAACGATTGGGGATACCGTTCTTAGAATTTACCCACAGAATAGGTAATTCGGGTTAGGAAAGGAATTAAACCTAGATTTCATTTGGTTTTGTTGTCATCAACAACAAATTATTGAAAGAAGTTTATTTAATTAAAGTATAAATCAAAAACGTGTGAGTCTTTAAAGTAAAGAATTTTTTCGTTAATCCTTTTACTTATAATTATCATATCTAATGAAAATAATAAAATACAAAAACGTACTTACTTCTTTACTGATAACTTCCTCTTCGTATTGTAAAGATGGTAGTAAATGCAAAAATTGTGTTTCTTAACTAATCTCTAACTCATCATCTGATGAAACTAACTCAGTAGGTAAATTCTCTAATCACGTTTTTTTTTTCAAATAAAATCACCCCGAGTTCAGGTGGCCTAGCAGGTGAAGCCATTTCACAATATTTCCACAATACGGCACGGGTGTGCATACTTTGAAGACACAGACATTGAAGGCGTCCGTTGCACCATCTTCGGCGGAGACACCATGGCTTGTCTACGCGAAATGGTGCAACTTGATGCCACTAGCAAATCTTCGTACAGCAGATGTAGATAGTGATGCATGGGCAGCAGCAGCCACCGCGCCGCAGCAGCTATTGGTCCGTAGTTCTTATAAACTGAATTTCACTAAAACTTAGGATATGCTACGCAATATAACAACCATACAACTAAAAATACAAGAGGTAAGAAGCTTAAAACCAAAATAATCGAACTATTTTTTGGTCCCTATGGACGAAATTTCAATTCTAGTTCTGGCAACCCCAACTAGGTGAATGAAGGAATTTTTAAGAAATAGAAAGAAGTCGCTAATTTATGCGAGACAGCGTCTTTATTTTGAGATTCAATTGCTTAACTTTTTGTGATAGTTTTGAAATAATACGCGGTGCCCTTGTGCAACAATCTAAGTTGGTCTACACGGACCAAAACAGAAAATATTTATTGTAACCAAGTGATCGTAGGTAAGCATCATTTCTATTGCAACTAGTGACGTAGGTAAACGATATAAAGTGCATGTATTAAATTGTGAAGATTTCTTTAAAAAAGGTGTACTTAGAATACTGCTAACTACTCTAATTTTACGATAAATATGTAGTGTGACGTTATAAATACCTTTCAATAGTTTATTTGTGTTTTTCAGTGTAATAAATTTCCGAAATGGGTGATCAACAATTCTTCCTAAAATGGAATGATTTCCAGACAAATATGGTGACATCTTTCAGACATTTGAGGGATGAGAAAAGCTTCACAGACGTGAGTACGGCGTATTAATGTTTTAATTGTGTACAAACAAACTGTTATAACCTAAACTGTTGTAACTCAATTTCAATTGTTCAAAATCCTGGTACATTTTAGAACTGCTGCTATGAAATTACTAATATTTGTATTTATCACATTCAGCAGAACTTTTGAGTTTATTTTTTTGCTTGATATTCAATACACATGTCTGCGGTTACCAAGTCTCAAACTGCAAGTCACACGTAACTGCACTTTTAAGTTTAAAATCGTTTTTTTTATGTTGTTTAAGCAATGAAAACTCTCTATAATTGTATTCTAATGATATTCTTATTTTACCAACCATCAGTTGAATTTGTTTCATAGTTACATTTGGTAGTGGTTTTATTATCACTATCACTAAAATTTACTTTTACAACACATTTTAAAGTCTCTAAAATTGTTGATTTGCAATTCTTTAGTCAAAAAATCTAATTAAAACTAATTTATTAGCTTCTCTATGACAAGCCACAGTAAACTGTTGCCAGTATGTCTTTTAAATTACTAATTTGTATCAATATTACAGGTGACACTAGCGTGCGAAGGCCAGACATGTAAGGCACATAAAATGGTCCTGTCTGCGTGTAGTCCCTACTTCAAAAGTTTATTAGAGGTGAGCTATTAGAAGGTAGCTGTATCATGCTTTTTGTTGAATACCATAATTATATAGAACTGAAAATAAGTAAAAAGAGTGGTAGATAGAAGTGGTAAGGCTTTAAACCTTTCAATTGTGTCAATTAGAGACACAATAGAAAGACAATGACAGAGCGGACCGGGACCATCACAGCCTACTAAACAAACACCTCTACATTATAGGCGTAACGGACAGTCCTCTATGCAGAGCATGTAACGGTGGGGCACATGCTCCTTGAATGCACGGGTGTCGCTGAGATACGGAAGTGTCTTGGTTCACCAGAACTCCTCGTGGACGCACTGAGATGCTTGGGAGGCTTAATCTGCTTCTGGAAGGAGGTGGGCTGGTTGGAGTAACCCCCTAACAAAACGGCCGCAATGGCACGCACCATGGTCCCGACTTGGATTAAGTGCAGAAACCAAATCCTAATAGATAGATCGGACACCGGTGTCCTCACGGGGTTTAATGAATTAAGGACAAAATTTTCTGGCTATCCCTATCTTCATTATATTATATCTTCATTTGACTGGCCTGTTGGTCTAGTAGTTAGTGACCCTGACTGCTATGCCGGAGGTTGTGGGTTCGATTTCCACCCAGGGCAAATGTTTGTGTGATGAGCATGATCATTTGTTCTGTGTCTGGGTGTTATTTATCTATAATATGTATGTATTTAGAAATAAACAAGTATGTTTATCAGCTGTTTAGTACCCATAACACAAGCTCTGCTTAGCGTGGGACTAGATGGCGTTTTGTGAAAGTTGAGGAATATTGTTTAAACCTATTTGTCTTGTATAACTGGGTTGGTGTTCACAGCTTAATGTCACAGTCAGTGCATAGTTTGTTATCGGTGTGAATATTCTTTATTATATCATATCATTTTTTTTTAATTCTTGAGTTATCTTATAATCAAAAGCCTGGTAAAGGCAATAACAAATAGAATATCTAGGTACTTACGTGTGAATGAAAGTCGTTAAAAAAAATATAGATTGTTGAAGTATTTAATTTCAGTGTTAGGACAAAACATAGCAGTTTGGATTTGAATGGTAAACACGTGCGTTGTTTTGAGGATGTTTTACTAAATCAGCTGGGAACTTGACACCCACCAAATGATTACGTGGTCGCGCCAAATTGACGATAGTACACAGACTTCCTGTAGTAGGTACATACTAAAAAGGTTTATAGACTGCTAGGCGTCTTGATTTTGGCTACGTCAGCATTTTGATTGGCCAAGGCACGTACCTCTGACGTTTCGGATTCATCATGTGCGTATTGTACAGACGCCAGCACGTCGTTTTTCAACTTTATGTCGAACAAAATAAGGTTTATATTTAATTGGGAAAATATGACATATTGGGGTAACTTGATGCGCTGGCGTCTGTACAACTAGCTGCCCCGGCAACCTTCGTTTCGCTTTAGAATCAGTTTTTTTTTTTAGTTTACGTCCTATTCTCAGACCTAATAATTGAATAGACAAGTTTAAATTTAGGTTGTGTTGGACCACTTCAGGGGTCATTGTACTCATAAATTATGAATAAAAAATCAGCTGTTCCCTACATTTTGTCGAGTTATGGGAACATAATGTAAGGAACAACTGATTTATTTTTCGCTGAAGAAAACAATGTCTGAGATATGTGGCATTAAAACTCAGACTTCTCTTAATTAACAAGGCCTACACCATGGAAGAATTTCTAACAGACAATTTTCTAACAGATAATTTGACAAATAGATAAGACTGTAAAATAAAATAAATTAATGATAATTTTGTATAATAATAATTGAATATAAAATAAATTCTATAATAAATCTATACTAATATTATAAAGAGGTAAAATTTGTAAGTTTGTAAATTTGTATGTAGGGGGTAATCTCTGGAACTCATAATCCAATTTAAAAATTTTTTTAACTGGCAGAAAGCTACATTATTCCTGAGTGCTATAGGCTATAAATTGTTTCTATAACATGTATATTAACCGAGCTATCACAACTTTTGTCTAGCAAGTCGGAAAAAAATACCTCATAAAACCGAATTATTTGCGTGCGCTGCCTAAACAGTTGCTTAAAATTAAAAACAATGTATGGCTACTTGGTTCGTCTTAATTATTTCTACAAAAAAGTCCGCGATACCATATCTCTATCTTTTATATTTTATCTTTTATACTTCTTTTATTGCATTAAAAAAACTTTTTTTCGGCATACTTGCGTTTGGTTGATTATTTGAGCAACAAAATATTAATTCTTATGACAATAAATTATTTCAGTATCACAAGAACATCATACAGATAAGATTTGCCATTTACAGTATATCAATTGGTCATACAGTTTCAGAGATAATATAAAATTACTAAAACGCAAAATGCCCCTAGCATAACTTTCATTGTGCAGACGTTTCACCTATTTGCCCATAGATGGCGTTCTGCAATTACGTAATTTTTCTGAATCGCGGTGTTATGACTTTCCGTGGATTGATGAACGTCTCGAATTATGCCCACGTTGTAGTAATGTCGTTAGTTGGAGTTCTAAATATTACATGTCAATCAGTTGCTTATTGGTTTCGGTTGTTTCGTTCGTGTGGTTGTTGTTGCTGATAGATACCTCATAATCGAAAATATCGAAATTTCGTTGTACGTTTGTTTTGTATGGTTCGTAGTTTCTTACTTCGTTCTATCGTAATAATCGAAACGATTATCGATCGATACGAGTTATTCGATATTACGATAGTTTTGTTTTGTAAAGGCTAAAGAAAGGCGGACGGTGTTCGAGTCGCTCTCCCTTTGTTCATAATTGTTTTCAAGTCTGTGCGTAGTTTGTTGAGAGCATGCCTAAAAGGATATCTCAACTGTCCCGGCAGACATCACAGACAAGAGCCGCTCGAGTACGCCGTACGGAACAATCTGCCCCTGAAAATGAGCAGCGCCTCTCGAGAAATAGAGAATATATTTTGCAAGCACGCGCTAGAGAATCTAGCTCCGAGCGCTCACAGCACCTCGCTAGCCAAAATGTCATAACATCGCGGGCAGCATGTGCTCGAGAAACTAGCGCTGAACGTGCGCACCGTCTATCTGAGTTAAGGCAGCATGTCTCTGAGACAAGGGATAGGGAGACTAGCGCTGAGCGCTCGCTGCGGCTCGCTAGGCAAAATGCCATAACATTCGGTAATCTTTAAAGTTACTGATCTGATTCCAAAAATATTTTACAAATAAAAATAAATACAGTAATATCAATCGAGTGTAATCTTATGTTAAAACAAAAAATTTTTCGCGGACGAAGTCGCGGGCAGAAGCTAGTATAATATATAGTACAAGATATGAGTAACAAGGTAGGTAGGTAGTAACTAGGTAATAATTTAATTGAGTAAAATTTTACAAATAGGTATTTAAGTTTTTTTTTTAAATTGTTTAAACATGCGCTCTTCCTCTCTCCTACTCATCTTAATTTTAATTTTGCTGTTTCCGACCGGGTCCATAATTGTTACTCGAAACTGTTTAACCTTCCACCTGTATGTTCATTATGGATTGCAATAAATACTTGAATACACCAGGTTAGTCACATAACAAGAAAAAGAAGCCGCGACAAGCGGCTTAACGTGCTTTCCGAGGTACAGAAAGGTTTTGATATTGTTAATGGTCACCCATCCTCGTGCCGACCTCGTCAAGCGTAGCTTAACCTTCGATTGACCCACGCGGCTGTTATTTACAAGCCACTAATATACCAAATATTTTATTTTCAGGAGAATCCATCAAAACATCCCATAATAATCCTGAAGGATGTGTCGTACCTGCACCTGCAAGCCATTCTCGAGTTCATGTACGCGGGCGAAGTCAACGTGTCGCAGGAACAGCTACCCGCGTTCCTCAAGACGGCCGCTCGGCTTAAGGTAAGCTCATTTGACTGGCCTGTTGGTCTTGTAGTTAACGGCCCTGACTGCTATTGTGTTGTGTTGGTGATAAATACATAATTATGAATGACTAGCAGACGTCCCGCGGTTTCACCCGCGTAGGTCCCGTTCCCGTCGGAATACGAGGATGAAAAGTAGCCTATGTGCTAATCCAGGATGTCAGCTAACTCCATACCAAATTTTGTTAAAATCGTTTATACGTGAAAGACTAACAAACATCTATCCATCGATCCTTCCATCCGTCCGTCCGTCCGTCCATCCGTTCGTCCATCCGTCCATCCATCCATCCATCCATCCATCCATCCATCCATCCATCCATCCATCCATCCATCCATCCATCCATCCATCCATCCATCCATCTATCCATCCATCCATCCATCCATCCATCCATCCATCCATCCATCATACTAACTCACAAACTTTCGCGTTTATAACATTAGTAGGATAAATAACATGCAGACACTGAACTAATGATCGTGCTCATCATACAAACATTTGTCCCGGGTGGGAATCGAACTCACGACCTCCGGCATAGCAGCCAGGGCTAAACTACAAGACCAACAGGCCAGTCAGACTGCACAGGGATGAAGTAGCGAGCTAAATGCACCACAATCCAGGAGAAATTCCTAGTGTGGACAAATACGTCAGCCATGACTTGAGATACACTCATTAAAAAAATGTGGTGTAAAACCCTCTTCCGCCCAATAGTACGCTGTCATTGGGTTTTTCACACTTTAATTAAAATACCTTCGTAGTTGGCTCAGCAAAAACATACTGGCGACTTGCTGCTATGCAATTTTTTTCTTAACACGTAGTAATGGGAGATTGTTCAAAAGCATATTTCTTATATTGGTACTTCCCATTTTTTGTTATTACTGTGAATCATTTTAATTAATTTACACACCACAATATCAGTACAGGTGTTACAAAATAGGCTTGACGCTCAGCTTCAGTAATGGTTAAGAGCACACCAACTTTAAGTAACAATCATAAATTACGATAATGTTGTTGTTGTTGTTGTTAATTACAGTTATGTTAGAATAGAATACTCTTTATTGTACACCATAAAAAAATTACAAATTATAACTTTTAGGGATATAATTATAATGTTAGTAACGTTGTATTTGCTTGGTACATTTTTTCACACCTGCTTGTGTTGTGCCTAGGTTTTTGTCAATTATCTTTGGGTTGGTTTTTTGGATGCATCTTAATTCGTTAAACCCCAAGATGTCATTGTCTTTCTATTGTGTCCCTAATTGACATGATTGAAAGGTTCATACACAATACCCCTTGGCCCCTGATACTTCTGAGATCTAGGAATAACCGCCTATATTTGGTGCGGGGTGGAAAATCCTCATGGAATCTCCGCCCCGAGGAGGTCAGGAGGGGTATGTCAGACTCTTGCTGACTAAAAACCACCCCCGATGTTCCGTTTCATAACTGCGCTGGGAGTCACGGGAACAGAAGATACTGGTGCTCCCGCGGGCCTCGCCGAGTCAGCAAGGGAAGTGAGGTGTTTTGACTCCCTCCGCGAACGACTGGCTTCCCGGATCAACTGGTTTACGGGCCTGTAAAAGCTCGGAGTCACTTCAGCGCTATTAAAAAGGGGTTGCGGAAATATCGTACGTTCCCCAGCGCAACTCACCGTAGGCCGGGTCGGGTTTTAGTCAGTACAGACCCGTAAGCTCCGGTAACCGCTATTTCCGTGGTGTAAAAATAGTCGCTGTTTAAATGCATCTAATATTCCCAATTTGTGTTCATTTCAGGTAAAGGGGCTCGCCGAACCCCCACCACAGATGCCCAGCATCAAGCGAGAAGGCTAGACCTAATATCAAGTGCCCTAAAGACTATAGTGAACATATGTACGAGCGACACAATGTAGCATTACTTACACGTAGACGTATGCATTCCCGATGAGGTTGGTTGTTCACTTACTCATGATTTTTGTTTTGGTGAATAGACTAGGTACAGAGGCCAACTCATTGTAAAATTTCTTTAATTGGTTTTCAACTCTATTACAAGGGAATAAGGTAAATTTTTATTTGACCTGATTTCCATGAAGACATTGCTTTAAAGTGTACACACGCCATGTGTATAATATTTATGCAATGTGATCGTTGTTCAAAAAACCTCGGCTTGCACTTCCAATGAACAGTTTACAAAAGAGTTTGGTATACAGGGCAGAAATGACATCTATAATAATCTATGGAATATTTTTTTTAATACCATTGCCTTGCAGAACTGTCATCAAGCTTGGTCTCTGTTAAAACTAAATGTCTAGCTTGTCTTATAATGTCATTTAACTAATTTAAACTACTAAATTAAATAGATCTCCATTGAGTCCAACTGTATCAACTGAAGATTTTTTTTTTTTTTGCGCACTTGCTGTCCAATACACTTTAGACATTGGCAGAATAGTCGACATCGGCTCTGTTTGCCATAAACAAAAATAGAATAGAATAGAACTAAATTAAACACCACATTTCAGGTTTACCTCTGGTTCTTGTAACCGATTTTTCATCTTGTTTGCACATTATCAGCTTTTGCTAAAATAACAAGTAATTTGGCTATATAACCAAAATACCTAATGAACTATAGTGCGCTATAAGTAGTAATTTTTTGTATTATTGCATAATAATATTTGTTTTTTTTTTGTTTCTTCTCATTCTTGCCAGTTGAGACTTGTGCCTTAACTAATTGTTAATCTGTGGTTTTGTGCCTAAAAGATTGTAAAATAAACATTACCCTACTTTGCAGTCGGGTAACAATGTACGAGTGAATACCTTACCTTTGGCGGAATGAATTACATCTATTTATTTCAGTTTTAATAACATAATATCCCGTTCGCACTCTTTAGTTTTCTGAATCAGTGTTGTCATAATAAAAAAAAAATATTGTAAACGTAATAAATTAATACTAGGCTGTGTCTATTTAGCTATAGAAATATAAAAATACAGGAACAAAAATCATTTATCTGTAAAAACTCCAGATATTAGCTAGCCAAATTCTGCAAATATTTGCCCATCGCCCGACTCATATAAAATAGGTTTAACATAGTAGGACTAAATGAGCGTTGGACCCAATATTAGCACTGGCCAGTCAATATTGGAGATTGGTAATTATTTTTTTTTGCTGCCAAATAATTTTCTTTTTTAAATTCTTGACAACACTGGTCTTGACAAAAGCTTAAACAGCCTCTTTATTAGTATAAAATGAGTTTTTCACTGCTTTTTATATCACACTGAAACTGGTAGAGACCAGGATCTCATGTATTTGAGTGTTTTTTTATTTGTTTATGAAGTATGAAAGAGTCCGATATAACTATGGTGTTCGCAGAATGTGTTTCATTATGATAAACTTTTAAAAACCGTGCTTTGGCAAATCGTGTTTATTTTGGCTTGCGATTACACTGATAATGTATTTACAGGCTAATCAAATTATTATATTCCGATAAAGAAAACAATGATATCTTTTTTTTAATATTCATCACAATTGTGTGTGAAGTGAACACACGTTCTGTTTAAGTCCCAATTAATAATGAGTTATCACAATTTAGAACCGTATTACCTCAAAATAAAGGCCAAATTCCTTACACGACTTGCCACAGCACTTCATAATAGTTAGTATCTCAACTCGAATCATTGATATGACGGCGTTAACATAATTCTTAGCTACGCTCCTGCCTTGCTCCGTAAGTTACCTAACGACCAAAGTAAATTAGTATTAAATAACCACCCCCTTCACTTAACGTTCAACGGGGAGGGGAAATGCGCACTTAGTGGACGAACAATATTTAGAAAATACAAGAAAAATATATAGAAATATTCTAAATACGTTGGTTGATAAATACTTTGTTCTTTATGTCAACTTCTATTCTTCATTAGTTTATGCTGTAGAATAACCACCATAAATTAACTTACCATTATAAATGTTTTAATATGTGGAATTTTTATTTAATAGCTAGCAACAACCAAGCTGCTTGTTCTCTTGGTAGTTTAAAAAAACATTTTCAAGTTAGATATGAAATTTAGCCGTTCCATTCTTCTTTATTAACCGACTTCAAAAAAAGGAGGAGGTTCTCAATTCGGTTGTATTTTTTTTTTTTTTTTTTTTTAGGGTTTGTTACCTCAGTACTCCGTCATTTATGGACCGATTTTCAAAATTCTTGTTTTGTTTGATAGGGTATAGTAGCAGATTGGTCCCATTTGTTTCAAAACTCATATCTGATGAGGGATCTTCGAGGAATTGAGGGAACTCCTCAAAAAATATAGGCACACACGCACCGATTTTAACATTTTTAGTAACAAATCAAGCATTTTCATTTAGAAAGTATCATTTGGTGAAGAAAAACTGATAAAGAAGACAGGCAACGGAACTCTTCAACGCATAACAGCAAATTATTCGCGATTGCTATAGTCAGATGTCTATGCTGAGCTTTTGTATTTCCACAACATAACATTACGCCATTCTATATTAAAACGGGTCGGCAGAGATGTACAGATTAATGTTTAGAGATAGAACTTCTTTAGCAATTGTTATCCAATTTCAATGATTCTTTCAAGTTTTGATAGACTTTCTGTACATACAAAGAAACTAAAAATTACAAAATAAAAACTTTTTTACAAAAAAAACAACCGACTTCTTAAAAAAAAACTAACTGGTGAAAAATAACTCCAGTTTCGGAAGTCGGTGGCCAATAATGAACAAAACAAAACCACCAAAGCCACAGACTTCCGAAACTGGAGTTATTTTTCACCAGTTAGTTTTTTTTTAAGAAGTCGGTTGTTTTTTTTGTAAAAAAGTTTTTTTGAAATATAAACACTCGTGCGCATTTCCACTGCCACCCGTTGACGATCACGCACTAAGAATTAGAACAACGCTGCCATATCAATGCCTTAGTCTATCCACTCCACCAATGGTTGCCTTACAGATGATTAGAATGCAATACAGGGTGCTATGTCGACCTTGGATATTTTAGCTACTAGCTAGAAAACACGACAGTTCGAGCTAAGAACGTTAAACGCCCCATCTCGTTTTCGAAAAGTAAAATAAAATGTGGCATTTTTCTATTTGCCCAAGATCTACTACTACGAGGGGTCAACTAACTCACCAAGATCTAAATTGAGCTCAACTGTATTAATTGAAACGAGTTTTGGCGCTCATTATTTCGGGATCCATTTTTGACACTTGCTTTTCGTCTGACATCCGTCAAGATGTCTTGCTTTCAAAACTAAAAAAGTAAGATGAAAAAACAAAAGTATATCACATAGCCGCAGAAGTTTAACTGAGCAACACCGCTACGAATTCTGAGGTCGACATACACGCTGTGTTGCCATATGTGTGTAACGTCAATGCTTTTAAATGATGTTAGGTGTTTGTTGATTTCATGTATAAAATACACCATAATATTATGCCCTTATAGTAAGGGCATATTATGTCCAGACGAAGCGGGTTGCATTGAAAGCGTGGGAGCATATTTACAGGAAATTAAATCTATAATTAGTCATTTTTAGTAAAAATTCTTACAATTTGTTAAATTGTTTTTTTTAATAAATTTCAAACAGCTCCTACTCCCTGACTGACAAGCAACTCAATATTATTAAAATTTCAAGTATAAAAAAGCAGCTTAGAAAAGCACCCTTATTGTCTGTAATAAGATATCAAGATGACAAAATTATCCCTTGCTCTAAATGCATCCCGCTTCATCTGACCATACTCGCAATGTGCGATGATTCATATAAATAAGATTATTGTGCTGCGATGCAGCCTAGTGTAACCTTAGTAAACTCATTTCTAGGTCATTATACATACTTTCCAAGCTTTTATATACCTTCGTTTGATTGGTACTTATGTATGAATGGAATATTTTCACAATTCGTGTCTTACGAATGTATGCACTGAAGTTTTATTTCCAAAATCAATGCAATCCATTGTTTGTTTAGTACAAAATGTGTTCGGATATTTCATAGAAAAATCTATCAAAAAAAAATATTTTTCTTGAAAAAATAATAAACGTGAAAAGTAACAAATCGACACAAAATAAAGATTCATAAAGTGCCATTTTGGTTCTTACTAAGGAATATTCGGGGATTTTATCTTGTGTTGATTTGTAAATAATTTTGAATAAATAAATAGGTTTGGACATGTCTTAGATTGAAATAGGTGCAATTTATTTTCATTTGCAGCGTGTTTTAAAATATTATTGACGTTTTGAAACACCTATTATTTACTGATAGATTTAATTATCTGGCGAAACTCGGGTATATTCGTTATACACGACAAAGCAATATTTATATTTTCTAGGCTGATCTGTATATTCCATATTTTCTATAGTATTGACAATACTTGAATGTTCATTGTATTATACATTAATCGTCTAAATGTGTGTCTAAGGAGTTAATAAACTAAAAATACATAATCTAGCTATGAACATTTAAGTGTTACCAACATCAAAATAAGTATTTAAAAAATCTTACAATTAACATTTGAATTTGTAACGTATTTTTCTCAAACAAATTTTATGGATTATGTTTTTCGTAAATAATATTTATAAAAAGACCTTTATGTATTTTTATTATCACCATTTCTAAAACACGCTGCGTCGATACTTAGCATAAGTCAAGTTTTTCTTGTAGAGTTTCTTTTAGTTACGAATTCAGCACAATTTTGTAGGTTTGGCATTTTATTTTTGTTATATGTTTTGCTCTCATTGTAGCAATGTCGACTGGATTTGTGTAATTGGTGTGACCATGAGACTATATGCAATAACAGTCGGAATATTCTCGAAATATGATATGCTATTCAGCTATTACTGTGTATAATTCATGATTATTATATCATACCCAGTATTACATAATACTGGTCAGTAAGCATTTCTATTTGACTGCCTATAGTTACTGTTTTCTACTCCCTACCCTCTCCCCCCAATAAAAACCTCAATGTTAATCCTTAGCTAATGTTGTAAAAATGTAAATCTGATATTTTTAGACGACAAAGTTAATGGTATGTGCTGAATAATCATGTGGTAACTAGTTGTAATGTAATGATTGAAATTATGAAAGATTTGTAATTTTAGATAATACAGATTAATTAAAATATTTATGTGTTTTACTTGTGGAAAAAGTGTTGCCCCACTCTTGAAATTTCTCTTGTATCGTGAGTGCGTTTACTTGTGGCATTTATACTCACATACATGGTGAACCCAGGGGGCAGCTGCACTCCCCTCCCTCCCTCCTCTGGACTGGTGTATGACGCTCTTTTTAGACGCATACTTCTCCAATTTTATACAGCGTGGTGACGATAATGCGACAATAAATGAAAACACGGATACTGCTAGTTCCTAGGAATAATTCTAAACCGTCAAAAAAATCCTAACACCAAAATTAAAAAAAATAATAAAATTCAAGCAAACTAAATGGTATGTAAAACTGGAAACAAAATAGAACGTCCTTTATAAACATTAGTTCACTAACCTGTGGCAACAGCGCGGTGACGCGGTCTTGCAGCGACTTAATCTTTTGGCGCCATTATTAATGCTCAGTAAAAACAATAATACTGAATCATAGATTATTAAGAGAATAATCATGTAACTCTCACCCGGGCGTTATTTATTAATCGAATTATTAATCACAATCAGGATCACTATTCAATCACATAACTCAGTAGGTAGGTAATGTCACTAAATTTTTCGTTTTTCGACATGGCAGCCATGAGCACCTACGAATACACAAATCGCACCATCGCAGAAGGTTATTTCTAACGTTTGCTAAGAGGTCACCATTTGCAGCCATGTCTTTTAATTTAATAACAGACAACGAAAACACAATAAACACTAAGCGTCTTATTTCGCACATTCACATAACTATCTTATCACTAAAGTAAAGCGTCCAATTTCGCACTTATAAATCAGTCGGTCGTTACAAAAACATACGAGCGGGTACTTGAAAGACGACGGGTGGGTACTTCAAAGGCGGCGCGGCCCGCGGGCACCGGTGCTCCTGCGGCACTCGTGCGCTTGCACAAATCAATGACGCGTGGATCGTCACAGGATTGCGGCGATACACTGACCAGTGACCGTGACCTAAATTTGTAGTTGCAAGTTTCGACAAGAAAGTGAAGTAATAAGCAAACGAAACTAGATTTATCTCTTTCGCACACACTAAATTTTCTATTGATATGAGTGCATAGCAACTTCCGCATGCGTTATTTTCTTATCGAACTCTGATGACACGCTTTATGACTCTTATGGCACAGGTTTAAGGCATAATTTGCACTAAATTAAATTTAAAAACTGATTTGGCGAAAGTTTTTAAGTAGGTAGCGAGTTGGCCACGTCACCACGTGTCTTTAATGTTATGAGCAACCGAGGCGGGGGTCGTTAACCTGTCAGTGCTTCCGTATTTACAGATACATCGTGTAGCAAATGTTAAAAAAGTAAAATCACCTCCTGTGACTAAACTACTGGATATTTACAAATGATTTTTTGTATGTAGACTGGGAACGTCCTTAAGTATACGAAGTTTCATTTATTGTCGTATCGAAATTTCCACACTGTAGGTTTAAGAAAAGTGCGATGTGCTTTTCCAAAATTATTAATTGATTGATTGTGATAATAAGAGACAAATATAGGCCGACGCTATCAAAGCCACATATTGTGCTTGCAACCATTGCTGGCTTTAGAAGTTTTGGACAACTACAACCAAAGAGATTTAAAATACTATAGAGCGGGCATGTCAAGGAAATGTCATAGAAAAACTTTGATCCCATGTCTCAGTAACGCCATCTAGAATAATATATGAATATTGGAGCGGCAGCGGAGCGTACTACAAAAAGGACACACTTTTTCGGACGAAAATTTTGTTCGTGATGTCCGGTCTATAGGTATTGAATGTCTTTGACTACAACCGTCACGCCTCCGCGTCGGCCAGACCGCCATTTCTGTAGAGGCCCCAAGGAGATTCCCAAATTTATCTAAGGTGGAGTGCAATATGTGTATCTAAAAATATAAAATAAGATTTAAATAATTCTGGAGTCCTAGTTAGTAAGTCCTAATCAGTGCAAAATTGGTCGATAATATCAAAGCCATGGGCCCAGTGTCGGTTTTAGGAGTAGGTACTGGGCAACCGGGATCGTCGCCCAGGGCGCCAAAACCGTAAAAGTACTTCTGCAAATCTATCTGAAGTAAAGTTCTAAAAAGTTTTAAGCTCGCTCACTTTTTTCCATTTGCTTCTGCATCATTGAAGCACTGACAGCTTAACTTGAATTAATTTTAGGCCCTGATTATATCATTTTGATTGATAAATTGTTAGCGTCAGAATGGCTGGTCAAAAAAATAGCGAAGTAGCAAATATAATCTTGAATATACTTTCAGAGCCGCTTGCCATAGGGAACCAGCCATTCTGACGCTACCGACTAATTAGCTGATATATCAAAAAACAATCAACTATCAATAAGTCTTAGAAATGAGAATACGATAGAAATAAAAAAAATACCCCCACCCCCCCTCTCCCAACTTTGTGCCAAGACAAGGAATAACAAAAAAACCCATTTTTATAAACATTTTATTACACATCAACAGGTCATTGATCATCAAATGAACTTTATAAGTAATCAAACAAAATTATTACATTATAAATTAGCACCACAAAATAAACTCTATAGTTATATAAATAAGACTGAAAATAGATAAAGGAATGATAAGTTCACAGTTTAATGCCGAAATTAAACAGGCAACGCCGAAAGATTTGGTATAGCTAGCACCTAAGATTAACATTTTATGTAAAATAAAAGAAAATTAAGACAGGAGATGACGAAACACATGCACATATTAATATTAGGGTGACAATACTAAAGAAAACCCGGTTTTGGTTCACACCGGTATAACACATTTGTTTAACCAATTTGATATCTTGATTCTAAATTCTACCCAACAATTGCTTACTTCAGGCAAAATGATGTAACATACAGATGCTACCCCAATGTGTCAAATTTCTTTAATAGTTTTTCCACTTTCTTTTAAACAGAATTAGATTCATGTTTAATTAGGAAAATTTTAGTTTGTGGTGCTTCATGTGCTTTCTTGACGTCATCTCCTGTCAAAGTTCAATGCAACAACACATGTTAAGACATATTTTTTTTACTATCTTGTGCTTATTCTATAACGTCAAAACTAAATAAAAATATATTTCATTTAAATTAGATAAACAAATAAATATTTTTCAATAGAAATATTATTTTCTTTAAAATCACTGGTAAATGCTTTGGCATGTATTTGGTATCGATTTGGTCCTAAATTAATAAAATAAATATAAGAATAACCAGTTTAAATATAGTAAAAAAATAATATTATGGCAACATAATAGGAACAATTAAGATTTAGTCACAATTTGAATTTAAATGTTAATTATTCGATTTTGTTTTATCTGTATTCTATAAATGGCATTCTACACACATACATGTACTTGCGACATACCCCGGGTAACAAGATTTCGTATTTCACGAACGCGCGTCAATCATTCCAATGTATACCTTATGACAAACAAATAAGAATCATTAATGCACGCTCGTGTCTTACAATATCTTCACAGTTTTGCAGTATGTATACGCGTTACTATCACACGTTCGCTATTCTATAGGTTCATAAATAATTCTATATTTTACGTCTAAATGGCTACCTCTCAATCACCGTAGAGCGCAGACTATTAAAGTCGTTTATATTAAAATAAACCGTAAACAAATGAAAATAGAGTGTAAAACAGATTGAGGCGCGTGGTAACCATGTATACCTGCGGTTCTTGAGGGGTCTAAATCGACTAATATTGTACTGGGTTAAAAAAAAAGAGATGTTTTGGTATTTTGCTTTGATTTTCTGTAATTACTAGTTTTTGGTCGGGCTGACTGGCTTGTTTGGTAGATGTTTAATTGCATTTTGGTCATTTTTTATAGCACTGTATCCATGGCATTGTTTTTATTTTGGATATCTCACAATCTCATAAAATATTCCACCAACAAAATAATGTGAGCACTGATTGGACTATTCCACCCATCTGTGTCGCACTTCCCTTAAAACCCATCTGAGATATTTATCTGCATGGTTTCTGCATGGTTCACCAAGATACTTCTAATTATTACCTCTAATTTTTTTTCTCTTCTTTTTTTCTATTTTTAGTGTACTAAGATGTGTGAAACATCGACCATAACTTACTATTTGCAACAAAAAAAATATTGTATGTAGGTACACATGACTACACATCAATCTAAATATTTTATGTATAAGCTGATCTTGCACTGTATAGGATTACCGTACAATGCAAGATCAGCGTAAACTGGAAATGTATGCTTGATTTGTAGACGTGTGTGCGTGTAAAAGTGTTTGTAAAAACCAATGTGCAGAAATAAATATCATTGAAAAGTTACGGGCCGTTACGGCCCGTGCTTGCGTACAACACAGGACTTGCGTGCAGCCGTGCGCGCGCGGCCCGTTGCCGGCCTCCATCACCAGCCAGTCGTCGTCCGTGCGCCTTAGCGAGCTCACGTCGCACGTGCGGGCAGCGCACTCACAGAAACCACGTTGTACAAATTTACTATCCAATATATACAGTTGTAATGTTATTAGGTCGTTTTTTCCTGACCTCTAACTACAACCCAAACAGCGGTCCTTCGAGCCGGATCGACTAAATGCTATTTTCACTAGTATAACCGTCAAAAATGACCAAAACCTCCATCTACCTTCAAAAGTCCCTCCTAACTGGTCTTGAACCCTTCAGGGTTATTGCTCTGCCATCTCCAGGTGTCAGCACACATGTCTTCTAAGGTCCTGGTGGCCCGCCAGGCCAGGAGCTTGTGGGACAGAGAGACGTCTGCGTAATTCGCAGCTATGTCACCAGCCCGGCGACCCACGATTCGGTAGGGAATCTCGCGGCCACTTGCCACCTTGAAGGCAGCAATCATTTGAAGAACTGAGTACCCGGTGCCAGTACCTGGAAGATTATAGATAATGTTAGCACCTACATGCCGCAATACAAGTTCACACCAACCAACCCATAGGGCGAGACTCCACCAAAGCGTCATTTGCGTCATTTTGACAGCTCAGTGCTTAGCCTCAGCACAATACAATATCCTATTGGTTAATTACGAGACATCGTCTCTGCTTTGGTGGAGTCCCTATGTTTTGGCAATCCGCCTGTTGCACCACTAGGCTGAAGCAAGTGTTAGTGTAATATAATTATCTTGAAACACTCACCCAAGTTAACAGCATGGAAGCCACTGAACCCTGGCTGTTGGAACAGCTTTACAGCCTTCACATGTCCCTCAGCTAGGTCTTCGACATGGATGTAGTCTCTCACTCCTGTGCCGTCAACCGTGGGGTAGTCGTTGCCGAATACCATCAGCTCTTGGAGCCGGCCTACAGCTACCTGAGGAAAGAGAATAGTATAATATACACTCTTTTGCAAAAAAAACGGGCACCTAAGGAAATTTACGTTCTAAGGTCGATTTTAGTTAATTAAATGAAATTTATTTCTTTGACGTAGTTTGTATACTTATAATCGTGTAAATTAATGTGCGTGAAGTGAATTCGAGCAATTAAAAGAAGAAAAAAACGATGGATTCTTTAAAATCGATGTACACGCCCAAACAATAAGAAGTGGTCGGCAATAAAGACAAGTTTTTTTTTACTTTTTTTAATTAAATAAAGTTACAAATGTAAAAACCTAATAACGAGTGTGACCTCCTCTTGCCAAAATCATAGCTTGAATCCTTCTGGGCATGCTTTCCACGATGTTTTTAATAACGTTTTGAGGAATACGTTCCCAATCTTCTGCAATGATTCTTTTTAGCTCCCTGATGTTTTGTGGAGCAGGTTGCACTGTTCTTACCCGTCTCTTTAGAACATCCCACACATGCTCAATTGGATTGAGGTCAGGACTTCGAGCTGGCCAATCTAAACGACGGATCCCAACTTCTTGCATGTACGCTTCCACGTTGCCAGAACGGTGCGGGCGAGCATTATCGTCCATAAAAATGGAATCTTCCCCAAGTGCAGTCAATGTGGGTTGTGCATATGGAATTAGGACTTCCATCATGCACCGGTGTGCATTTAATGTTCCATTTTCTATGAAAACTAACTCCGTACGCTCCGTCGAATTAATTGCTGCCCAAAACATAACGGAGCCTCCGCCATAAGGAGTGATTTCTTCGAAACACACTTCCGCATAGCGTTCCCGTGGTCTTCGCAGCACTCACCGGCGTCGATCCTCTCCACACAAAGAAATTCTAGCTTCATCAGAAAACAATACTTTATTCCAGTCCTCCAGAGTCCATGAAGCACAGTTCCGAGCAAACTGAAGTCGAGCAACACGGTGCTCACGGAGTAATTTAGGGCCCCGAGCTGGGCGGTAACTCTTGATATTGGCAGCCAAAAGCCTCCTCCTGACCGTCCACAAGCTATCTTCTACTCCTCTTACTTCTTCAAGGCTCTTCTTCAGGTCCACACTGGACGCCTTACGATTACGCAACGCCTGACTCACCAAAAAGCGGTCATCTCTTGGTTCTGTGCATCGTTTTCTTCCCGAACCGGGTCTTCTTTTGACCGAACCAGTCTCTTTATACCGTTGCCAAGTCCTCTGGACAGTTGAACGACTCACATTTAGCCGCTGAGACACGTAAGTTTGCGAACAACATTCTTCAAGTAGGGCTATAATTTTACCGGCCCTTATCGCTTTATCACTCATTTCAAAAAGTGGTATTTAATGTTAAAATAAAGATTAAATTGTTTAATTTGCAGAAAATATCCAAAAAGTTTTAAAATATCGTAATCAGTTAAAAATCGTCTCAGCAATTCGCGCCATTAGTAAAGCAATTTTAGAATAATCCACAATAATCATTATTTTTCTTTTAATAATTTTGAAATTTTAAATTTGGAACGCAAAGAATCATGCCAGGATGCTTCAAAAAACATGCCAATACATCGTCAAATTAACAAAACCTACTTCTTGTTCTTCTTCATTGAAGTAGAGAAAAAAATCTAAAGTGCCCGTTTTTTTTGCTAAAGAGTTTATATAAAAATAAAAACTAACATAAAACTAACTACACATAATGGTGTAAAGACAATATAAGTAAAGTAATCTAAAACAAGTAAAAAAGGTGTTTTAAGCGCTCAGTAAGCGACTCGTTAAAATGTGGCTAACTAGGCACACTTGACCTCAGTGTCGCGTCGCGGCGTCTACGGACGCGTGCGTCATCAATATATTATGTTTATCCGTTGTCATGGTGACACAATTTAACTTTTCGTATTTTTTAAATCTAAATAAGTACGACAAAAACCCATAATTATGTTGTCGATTCAAAATCCTTAATTAAATACGTTCTTTAATTTGTGAGGAGTATACAGCACCGACGACGGGACGAACATCAAATGTTTGACAGGTAGGAATAGTTTCTAAGGGCAAGGGAAGTTGTTATTTTTAGTTTTTAACTATTTTCCAAGCACTTTTTTATATTTACTTAGCTTTTAAACCTTCCCTGGACTTCCACAAACATTACAAAACCAAAATTAGCAAAATCGGCACAGCCGTTCTTGGCTTTTATATACGTTGCAGGTTTTTCACAATCATCTTCCGATCAAAAACCTAATTTTATGAAAAGCCTGCGAGATATATACCTATAAACTAACGTCACTCAATTGTTTTGCCTTCTCGGAACACATGAACTTTATGGTATGGTAATAAAGTTCAAATTGACTATTAAGTATTATTGCGAATCGTTTGTATGGAAAAAATAAAAATGCCCGAAAAAGACTAAAAACAACACTTTTATATATTATTTATTTTCATTTTTATAATAAGTAGGTATAGAAGATTAAATGCTTTCTTTTTAATGACCAAAATTACGTATTCAGGTAAGTATTTACGCTTCACCAGTAGGTAATAAACGAAACTATAAAACCTTATCGCGCTGCCTACTGTTTATTGTTATTTTAAAGTTACTAAACAGCTCAATATAAATAATGATTAAGTACCTGAGCGATGAACGGCATTAGGTTGTTAGGTATACCGGCGGGGTCTTCACCGATGCGTCCGCTGCGATGCGCGCCGACTGGATTGAAGTACCGAAGTGATATTACCTTCCATTTCTGTAAACAACATCACAATAGTAAGCAACTGCCGATGAGACAAAAGATAGCCCTATGGCCGTCACCAAGATATTATCTATCTCCATACCAAATTTCATTACGATCCGTGCAGCCGTTTAGTCGTGAAAAGCCGACAAACAAACAGACTAACCGAGTAACTTTCTCATTTATAATATTACTAGCAGACGTCCCGCGGTGTCACCCGCGTTGTTCCCGTTCTTGTGGAAATACAGGGATAAAAAGTAGCCTATGTTACCCGGAGATAGTGTAGCTTCCCAACGGTGAAAGAATTTTCCAAATCGGTTCGGTAGTTTCGGAGCCTATTCAATGCAAACAAAACAATCAAACATTTCCTCTTTATATTTGAATAGATAGTACAGACTAGCGGCAGCCACGCGGTTTCACTCGCGTATTTCCCGTTCCCAGTTGGAAATACAGGGATAAAAAGTAGCCTATGTCACGCGGGAATAGTGTAGCTTCCCAACGGAAAAATAATTTTTCAAATCGGTCCAGTAGTTTATTAGTTACATAAAAAAATACAAATATTTCCTTTTCATTAACCGACTTCAAAAAAAGGAGGAGGTTCTCAATTCGGTTAGTTTTTTTTATATTTGTACTAGCTGGTGGACGCGACTTCGTCTGCGCAGGATTAGCAAGCCAGAATAGCTCGCAGATGGCAGATTTTTTTCCTACTTACTTTATACTATTTTGGACAATTCATTCAATATCTTTAGGTATATAAATAAATAATAAATAAATATTCCACAACTTTTCACACAACGCCAAGAGCTTGTGATAAGGGTACTAAAAAGCTGATAAACATACTTACATATTTCTAAATACATACATAATATATCTCTGTGTTATTCTGATGTATAAGCTATTGTAGCTTATTGTAGTTTCATGAAAACTCATTCAGTATTTTTTTTGCGTGAAAGAGTAACAAACCTCCATACAAATTTTCGCATTTGTTTTTAGTAGGAAGTAGGATATTATTTTAAGTATTTTAAAATATTTGTGTCGAGTTTTTGTCCTGTGCATTTTTTGTAAGTATAAAGTTTTAATAACACATGCGCACACACGCACACACACACACACACACCACATGCATGCTTACCAATCTGTTTTACGTCCCTGACACCTGACAATCTCAGGTCAAGTTCAAAACCAGCGTCAGGCACTAGTTGTCTGGCATTGTTGCACACATTTTTTTGTTCTGTTATGTTTCTATTTCGATTGTTTGATTTGAAGTTTAATTTTTCTCTATTTTTGCTAAAATATAGAAAAATTAAACTAAAAGAAATTATATAACTATTCTCAATTCGGTTGTATTTTTTTTTTTAGGGTTTGTTACCTTAATACTCAGTCATTTATGGACCGATTTTCAAAAGTCTTTTTTTATTTGATAGGGTATACTAACAGATTGGTCTCTTTTGTATCAAAACTCATATCTGATCAAAAAAATATAGGTACCTACACACCCACCGATTTTAACATTTTTAGTAGCAAATCAAGCATTTTCATTTATAAAGTATGACGGCAACGGAACTCTTCAATACAAAACCACCAAAGCCACAGACTTCCAAAACCGGAGTTATTTTTCACCTGTTAGTGTTTTTTTTAAGAAGTCGGTTGTTTTTTTATATAGAAAGAAAGAAAGAAAATACATTTATTGGCAACAGCTGGATACACGCACAGTAAAAACACAATAACAAAAAAAAGAGAGACAAAAAATTGCATGTCTCACGGCTGCGCCAAAAGGTTTATTTCAGCGGATATAATAATATATTATCGTGTGCCTTTTGGGCCAAATAAATGCTTTATTTCTTTATTTTGGTACTAACCTGGTCACTAGTACATAGATCCTTCATGATCTCCTCACAGAAGTATTTAGACTTGCCGTACGGGCTCGTGAGTCCGCGGCCGGTGTCGTGACTCTCGTCGATCGGAAGGCGTTCAGGCTCACCGTACACCGTGCAAGATGAGCTGTATACCAGCTTGTAGACGCCGTATTTACGCATCACCTGGAAGACAATTACTTGATAAATATTAAACCTTTTGATTGCAACAGATTATGGTTTATTCTCTTAATAAACACTTGGGCTTGGGCATAAAAATTATCAATGAAATCTAAAATTAATTTAATTATCAGACTTAGCAGTCCTGCGACGGAAAAAAAAACAGTTTTATTTTTAAACTTTTCATCTAAACGCCTCGTCTAACTAAAAAGGGTACATAATAATTATTATTACTTATTAAACAATTTCGCTATTTATTAGTAGATTTTTTGATAACCAGCAGACCTAGCCATGTTACAAATTCTATTTCTATTATCGTATTTTTTAATCGATAAGGCGACAAAAGAAAGAAAATGGCGTAAGTATATGGAATCAGCTGTTTGTCAACTGTCAAGTGTTAACGAGTAGAAATTGTAATATGGCTGAATATGAAATACACTTGACAGTTGACAAACAGCTGATTCCATATACTTACGCCATTTTCTTTCTATAAATAGATATAGAATAGAAATAGAATTTGTATTATGGCTAGGCCTGCTAATTACTCATTTAATACTTCAAGCACATTATTGTACAAAGGCGTACTTAATGCCATAGGCATTTTCTACCAGACAAAGAAAAAAATAATAATGCAAAGAAAAGCAGTGGTAGCTGCAATTAAAGAGGACCAAAAGAGAAAGCAAACAATGCTAATATTTATGTTTAGTATAAATATGTACACTAAAGTTATAATATATAATATTATAATACAAAATACACAAGGTGCGAAAACATTAGCACTGTGAAGATACTACTGCCAACTTCTTTCGAATATTCTCGCGTTCTTATAACACACTTACACTTACTTATTATTTAATTAAAAAACATCTAAATATGGCGGTTTAACATCACTCAGTTAGGTTCGCTTAATTAGGTTCGTTTGGGCTAGGTCGCTAAAGTTCGATTTTTTGATACAATTGAATATCATAAAAATAATCTTAATCTTTCATTATTAAGCCACAAGTCTATAGGGTGACTGGTAATTAGTGACTGATACTTAAACACGTGATTGTACTCATGAATACGAATAACGTTCCCAATGAAACTTTTATTAATACTCATTAACTTTCAATTAATTTAATTACGACAGTACTGAACAACGGGAGCGGTGGGGACGGCGGGGAAGCGTGTGAGGCTACTACTAGTAGATTTTGCCCTTTCCGAGGTCGGAATATCAGCAGATCGTGCCGATTCGTGCCTACTGTGATCGTTCGCAGCCGCGCGCGCGGGATTTTCAAATTGCGTTTTTGTTATTTTATTTTTATTGTGTTATAAGTTAATGTGTATAAAAAAAAGTTTATTGAAATCATGAATTCAATCACGTGTTTAAGTATCGGTCACTAATTACCAGTCACCCTATATATTTTATTTTGTAATCATACCTCCAAAAGCGTGCAGGTTCCAGAGATGTTAGCCTGGTAGTATTCCAGAGGCTTCTCCACGGACTCACCGACCGCCTTCAGCGCCGCGAAGTGGATCACACATCCTATGTCGTGCTGTAAATAAGATCACGATCATTTACAGGTATAGACACTATTTGTAGACGCGGAGAAAAGTTACTTTTACCATAAATTTTTCGAGGATAAGTATAGAATAACTTTGCTACACGTTTATAAATAAGAGGGGATCTACCGCCCTATTAGCCAATAACGAGAGCAAGATAATGGCGGCGTGACAATAAAATGGCGGCGTGACAATAAAAAACAAGTCAGCGAAAACGGATACCAGGGGCTCGAGTCTGCTATTGCAATCGTGTCTCAATGACCGGTCATTGATCGAATATTTGACAACTTTAACAGTTTTTGTATGGGAAATGTGTCATTAGTTTAACGTTATACGCATAGATATAATAAAGATTTCTTTGGTTAAGTATACGTCAAAAATCGATCATTGACCGGTCATTGAGACACGATTGCAATAGCAGACTCGAACCCCTGAATGAAGGTAACACCCCGTAAAGATTTAGGGAATTTTGACGTCATTTTGACAGATTGTGAGTTTGAGAATAACGACCGTTCTTCAAAATACGGGAATTGATAATCAATTACGGGATTTTGAATATTTCTACTCACTTTCTCGAAAACCTTGCTCAACCCATCTCTATCCCTGATGTCTAGCTCGTAGTAATGTATCGTCTTATTCGTCAGTTCCTCGATTATCCTCAGCGGTTCCGGTTTCTTCTGACCCTCAGCCCTGTAGGAATTGGTAAGGTTATCAACGACCACTATGTCGAAATCCGGGTTAGCTGACTGTCTTTCTAGCAGAGTGGTTACTGTGTGTGAGCCGACGTAACCTGCTCCACCTGTCACGAGGATTGCTGAAGGCATGGTGACTCTGGAACAAGAGATAAACTGGTTACATTTGGCTTATGTTTAAACCTCCACAGCCCATACAATTCTGGAGTCTTGATCAGAGTAAAATTGGTTGATAGTATCAAGCCAGTGTCGGCTTTAGCTATACCGGGCAACCAAACTGGGTGGCACGCAGGGTATCCGGTCTCGTAGAGGCGCTCTTCTCTAAACCTATCTGAAATGAAGTGGTATTTTTTTCTCCCTATAAAAGATGTTAGGTAGAATGATGAATGTAAAATACCAATAAAATACCCTATTGTAGCCCTTAAACTTATAATCTGTATTTTTTTTTTGGTGTACAATAAAGAGTATTCTATTTTAATCTAATATTCATATATTTTATAATTTAATTTAATATAATATTCTAATGATGGGCATATTTTAAGGGTTAATTTCTTTTACTTTACAACCTGCGCTGAAGACGCGAATAAAAAGAAACAATTTGCTTTTCTAGGAAAGATACTGGTCGTTTTCGCGATTTCAGTGTTACTCCATCTTAAATACCCATCGTTATATCTACTATCCCGTTTGAGCGGTCATCTTGCCTAAAAATCTTTTTCAGATTAGGTTTGTTTCAAAGACTACTCATTGATGACGTAGTGGTATTAATGTGAATATCACTGGTATGTTATGATAAAGATTGGCGGCATTAACGTGCAGTGAGTGCTACAGGAGACGAAATAATCAATTGATTGTTCTTCTAGAACATAACAGATTAATAGATGTGTATGTTATTAGTAGTATGTGACGTAAATTCTATTTTCCGATAAGTTTCTTATACAACTGTAATTTACATGCTAATCGAGTATTGTGGTGACTTCATAAATTACTTAAGAAAAGCAGAAAAAATATTCATTATTGATTAATTTTGAATCGTTCAGTATAATCTTTAAAAGGAAAACGAAGACTCGTAATTTCAATGAATTTTGACAACTTACTCAGAAGCGGAATCGATTTGTCATAGGACGCACTTATGGGGTAGTTTGCATTTCGAGTTAATATTATTTTTCACGTCATAATATGCTCTAAAATGATTGAAGGATAATTATTTAATTTTAATTATGAAAACTGTTCTCAATCCTACTAATTTGGATGTTTATTACTCAACCACGCGTAAACTGATAAACAGGATCCGGATGAAAATTGGCGCATAGATACGCCATTTTCTGGATTAACACATAGGATACTTTTTATCCCGGTACCTATTGTGTTGCCTAGGGATAATAGTATGGAATAATTTGATTAAAGTCATACTTACTATTAGAAAAAAAATAAGATAATTTCTTTATTTTGCACAATTTTACACTAACATAAACATTAACATCGATAAAAAATGTATTTAATGACCGATACACCAGCAATCTTAAGTGCCTTCAGTTATGACAGTGTTGCGTAAATGTTGAACACGATAACTAAGTTATACATATATATGCTGAGCTAAGTAAATATGTTTATTTGTATTTATGTTATAAGAACGTTTTGTAGTTAAGTGACGTACAAATATTGTATGTGAAATGTTTTCTTGTCTATACAATTGTGTATTTCATGTGTGTGTATTTTATTGTTCGTTATTATTATTGCTCTTGCTTCCCCCCTACCGTTACCCCCTCAGGCTGCCCTATAATGCACATAATGCTAATAATATTTATGTCTCCAGAAATAATATAAGACTAGCATTACGCTAGTGACTTCGTCCGCATTGTTGTTGCTCGATGAGAACATAGACTTTCTGTAAGTGTTGGAACGAAGTTCCTAATCGCGCGTTGCGAAAGGGGGCTAGACGGAAAAAATTAAGACAAAAAGTTGTAACAACACTTTTTGCTATAGTTGAGGGCCGTGCGGCGCGGCGTGCGCGTATTTCTCTGTTCTGTATGTGTGCCAGTTGTTGGGAGAGAGAGAGGGAGGGGAGGGGGAGTGAGAGAGGGAGGGGGTAAGGGAGAGAGGGGGAGGGGGTTAGGGAGAGAGGGGGAGGGAGGAGGGGGAGAGGGAGGGAGGTTCCTTTCGATTTATTTTGAAGGAATTTTACAATTCTTTCACTAATCAATCGAAGGGAACTTCGTTCTTACCGGGTGTCCATTGACACCTCTCAAGTTTTTTTTTTTAAATCGGTATACTTTGTATTTTTTTTGTGAGTGACTACTGTAATACGTACTTGGTTAATATTATTTATGTGTTTAATGTTTTTATTATTATTATTTATTATATGATTGTGCGTATTTTCTTAAGGATTGTACCTGAAATAAATGACTTTTAATTTGATTTCATTTAATTTTAGTTAAATACCTACAAACAAATCTAATCGTTCCGGATTTAGGTGACCAAAAAAGTTCTAAATCGGTACAGAACCGAACATCTAGTTTATTCTCTAGTCTATTATTTCATAAATATTCTTGCCTTTCTATGAAATTCTGCATCTGAAGGCTTCTCAAACCAATATTAACGTATAATTCAAACAATTACATTAAGCTTGAAGTCACAACGAATAATTTAGCGTGTAATACAAATCCTGCAACAATATTGTACGCGGGTACATTATATTTTAAAGTACGTCATCATTATTCACAGCAGAGCACTTGTGTTAATATTGTTGCAATTATAGGTAAGTATATAGAATTGAAAGAATATGCGAAGTGCACATTAATTAACCTCTTTGAAAGTCATAATCGTCTGCCTAGCCTTTTCCCAACCTGTTGGGGTCGGCTTCCAGTTTAACCGGATGCGTCTGAATACCAAGTGTTTCACATGGAGCGACTTCCTGACCTCCACAACCCAGTTACCGGGTAACACGATACCCTTTGGTTTAACTGGTGTCTGATTTTCGCTGGTGGTGGTGGCATCTGACTATCTAAAATAATAACTGTCATAAATGTAACGGCTTTACGTGATTTTAAAAAAGATTAAATATTATACCGGGCTGGTATCCGCAACTCCACGTCAAAGCGCGTATTTTGCGTATGGGCTATAATATACCACGCGGGCTCAGTGCGAATTGGTAGGCGTCACATGTCTTCCAACTTTTTGGTTCTAGGACATGCCGGTTTCCTCGCGATGTTTTCCTTCACTGTTTTTGAGAGCAGTGGTGATAAAATATTTTTTTTTATATACCACGACGACGGTGGCAGGCGGGCCGCCTGATGGTAAGCGGATACCGTGCTAGTAGGTACCGTCTTTGATAACTGCGGGGAGATAAGTCGGTATTCTTTCATAAGGTCACAATTATTACCATAATGTCATTAACAATTGCAAAATTTCTTGTTTCACATTGGAATTAAACACAAAATAATATTTCGTCGACTTCTTTAACTCTGCCTACGTGTTTACTTGCTAATAGTAATTTGATTTATTTTATATTAGGGAAGCTGTGAGGTTTAACAAGAGAAAGAGAGACAATATTGAACAGAGACGTAAAAGCCGGATCTGGCTACTAAGAAAATCAATTCGATTCATCTCTTGGCTCTCACTCCGGCCGGATACTCGTACATCGATCTAGAAAAAATCGAATACGCCGATCAACTCTTGGCTCTTATCCGGCCGGATACTCGTACATCGATCTAGAAAAAATCGGATACGCCGATCAAGCAAAATCACACATTCCCGACATTCTATTCTAATTGTACGTTCTTTGTTTATTGTACAAAAAATGTTTAGATAAACTATCTATTTTTGGAATCTAGTAATTGGAAAAGCTTGTAAGTATTTATACTACAACTGATTACCTCATTCGTTCCTTGTTTTTAATGTTTTATCGTTATCTTGATTAGAAGCTTTGCAATTTTAGTATTTATAAGCATCTGCTAGTTAGTGGGGCAATGGAAATATGGGTGCAAGTAACTTGCGTAATGGAAAGATAGGTGCAAGTAACTTGCGTGCTGGATAGATGGGTGCAAGTTACTTGCGTGCTGGATAGATGGGTGCAAGTTACTTGCGTGCTGGATAGATGGGTGCAAGTAACTTGCGTGCTGGATAGATGGGTGCAAGTAACTTGTGAGATGGAAAGATAGGTGAAAGTAACTTGCATAATGACATCACAGTTGTTGCAAATCCCGAGCGATTGACTGCTGTACTGCGTGTCGCAGGTTTGACTCACACACGGCGGAACATTTATAAATGTTTGTAAACAATAATAGTAAAATAATGTCAAAAATCGTGTGTGCGAGTTGAAAGGTGAGTAACAAAGTTTGATTTTCATTCAAATATGTATACCTACTTGGAAACAAATAAATCGAGTCTTCCTTTTTACACTTAGGTATGATGGTCAATATTTTTGGTAATATGGAACGTATTAATTAAACCTTAGTTAGGCAAAAAGTTTATTTAATAGCCTTTGATTGATGCGTTATAATATATTTAAAAAAAAACTTTTTGCAAAAAATAAAACCGACTTCAAAAAAACACAAAAAAGTGAAAAATAAACAGCTTCAGAAGCCGGTGACAAAATCACCAAATCTATCAAACAAAAGTGCCGACAAGGTTTGGTCATCGTATTTTATTACTGAGACTGTTCTCTAATGGAGTGTAAGCAATAAAGGTATACTAAAACATGGACATAAGAGTACTTACCTATGTTACTTTTGTGATACTTAAAAATAAACAAATGCCACTTCTATTCTTCAGAAAGATGACCTTCCACGTGAGTGACATTTACCTTGTAAGTACTACTACGACAAAGACTATGATTGTAGACCATTAAAATAAATGCGTTGTCTATACTATTTTAAAGAGGAAAGGTTTCTTTGTTTGCATTGAAGAATAGGCTCCGAAACTACTGCACCTTAGACCCGTAGATACTTTCGTTGCAAGGTGTGTATTAAAAACTAGCAGACGTCACGCAGTTTCACCCGCATAGTTCCCGTTCCCGTGGGAATACAGAGATAAAAAAGTAGCCTATGTCACCCAGGGGTAGTGTAGCTTCCCAACGGTGAAAGAATTTTTCAAATCAGTCGAGTAGTTTCGGAGCCTATTCATTATACAATGAAAACAAACAAACAATCAAACCTTACCTCTTTATAATATTAGTATAGATAACCTTTTTTAAATTCTGTCTAATGCTATTTTGTAAACGGCGGCGGCGTATAGGTTTCCTTATCGTAGAGAACAACAATTCTCGTACGCTATCAACTTACACCCGGAAAAATGTGTAGGTAATTCTGAAATTCATACCTACTGGTCTAACCAATTCTCCATTTATTGATAAGGGTGTTAGTGTTAACGTACGTCCGGTCTGGTATCTCCGTCGGTGATAAATGAGTATTTAACGGTGTTTCTACGCATCATCATAATCTGCCTAGCCTTTTCACAAAGAACTATGTTGGATGCAGCTGAATACCAGTGTTTTACGTGGAGCGACTGCCTGTCTGACCTCCACAACCCAGTAACTGGGTAAAATGTTTACGACGACCCTTGATTCTCTATTTGTCAGACTTTCGGGATTCTAAGACAATAATAATAACAAATAAATAATAAATATTCCACAACTTTTCACACAACGCCATTTAGTCCCAAGTTAAGCTTGAGAGCTTGTGTTTTGGGTACTAAAGCTGATTAACATACTTACATATTTCTAAATACATACATATTATAGATAAATTACACCCAGACATAGAACAAATGATCGTGCTCATCACACAAACATTTGTCCTGAGTGGGGATCGAACCCACGACCTCCGGCATAGCAGTCAGGGTCACTAACTACTAGACCAACAGGCCAGTCAAAGATCAAAGATCTACAAATGACAGCCGACCGCTGAACGGGCTTTTCAAGGCACCAGAGACCACAAATGTTCACCCATCCGCTGAACAATCTCGGGAAGGTATAGCTTAACCTTCGGTCGACCCGTGCGGTTGTTATTATTTACCCCATCGCATCTAGGTGAAGGATAGCAAAATATTTACAATTTGCAATTGAAAGGTTATCTGTTTCGCACCACTCAGTTGTCAATGAAATGTGCTATTTGCAATGTTTTTGAAAGGATACTTAATAATAACGATTAATTGTACTGGCTACTTTCCGTACGCCTGTGTTGTATGGATAAACGGGAAACCAGGGGGTCGAGTCAGCTATTGCAATCGTGTCTCAATGACCGGTCAATGATCGATATTTGACGTATAACGTCAAAGTTATGACACATTTGCCACACAAAAACTGTCAAAGTTGTCAAATATTCGATCAATGACCGGTCATTGAGACACGATTGCAATAGCAGACTCGAGCCCCAGGGAGCCGTTTACTTTTAAAGTGATCCTACCTATAGATAGGTAGAGTTGGCTCAAACTAGCAAACAGACATATATGTATAAATATGTTATTTACAAATAATATTTTTTACAGAATATCCCAGCTGTACAAAGACATACAACTTCCCGGAAAAAACATTTACCTACTAAGGAAAAAGTTATCAAAATCTATCCAGTAGTTTCTTTTTGGTTTTAACCTCATTTTAATTTACAAACTAACACACATGACACAGAAAATCTACCTATACCTACTTACATGTTTAATGCTTAGAGATAGGGGACAGCTCTTCAATAATTATAACAAGACTTATCAATTTGTTAGGATTAGTATTTTCATTAGTCAATAAATGTTATCAAAGTAGATAATCGTGTGAATGAAAAGCATGTTTTTTTATTGCCTTCTACCACGACGTTACTGGGTGCTTCAGACAGTAATTATGCAAAAAAAAAACATAAAAAGCAGCATTTAATTAAACTGACAAAACCAAGGTATCGTAGGGTTTGTGGCTTAATTCTAACCGCCACACAGGTCGCTCCGTGGAAGGGTGACACATAAAAACAGCATTTAAAATGACAGACCGGCTGGCTTATTCACAACCATTCGACTAGATTCCGCACCGAATCGAACGGCTAAGATGTCGAAGATGTCATCTAAACGCAATTCACAAATCCGAAACCGATTTTTTTTGACAAGCCAAATTCGATAAGAAGACTCAAATCTTTCCGACAGCTGTTTGCTATCGGGAGCCATACCGAGCAAAATTTAAACGATTTAATTTTCATAAATCCAGGTTATTTCAGAGAAATATAAACACTGTAAACCTTTAAAACACTGCACTTTTAAGTAAATGAAGTTTTATTATTGTATTGACCGTATTTCATTGATACTTTCGCATTTACTTATATTCAAAGTGTAATTATGTAGAACTACATAATTACACTTTAAATTACTATATTCGTATAGTTGTACATGTAATTGTTTGACAATGAGCAAATAGCAAGATTTGTGTATTGATATCAAATACTTACAGTCATTTAGCCTTTTTTAAGCAAAGTTATAATAAAAAAAATAATCCATAGTTTTATTTCAAATAAAAACTTTTTCCGCATTGCCAGACTGGCAATGTTTAAAAAGTAAAAAAAGTTTAAAAAGTAAAAAAGTCTGTCAAACTGGCAATGCCAATTTGACAGACGGCTGTTTACAAAGCAAGTTTATTTGAAATAAAGTTTGTTTGATTAATAATAAAATCATTTTGTACCGTTTACTGTCTATTAAATTACTAGCTGTATATTTTATAATTAAACGGATCGAAACATTCAAATAAACCAATTTTATTTACTACTTTAAATTTTCTACCACGCTGATCTTTTTACTACCATTTTGTAGCGTTCCCCATAAATACAATGATCAATCGTATAGAAAAAAAACCTATCCGTTCGGATCTGTGAATAGCGTTTTGGCAGTTCTTCGGCTCGGAAATGAGATTGTCGAAAACGGTTCCTTACCGACACGGAAACCAATCGAACGGTTTAGAATAAGGCAGCTGAGGTATCGTGGGGTTTGTGGCTTAATTCTAACTACCACACAGGTCGCACGGAATTAAAAAATACAAAAAATGATAAAATGATGTTTATTTTGTAAATAGGTTTTCACAAACACTTTTACACGTCATTTTGTAACTGGTAGATGGAATCGGAGTTTCACTAACTGACTACTCTGAGAAGAAACACCGAAAGAAACTCAGAGGTCATAGTCTCTTTTAAAGTCCAGACATTATCTTGGTCAAATCATGTAAGAACCATGCAGATTAGTGTCTGAGATGGTCTTTTGAGATGGTGGATGGTGGTGATAGGTTGGGTGACCATTCAAAACATACCACCAAGAACTCCGTGCCCCGAAGGCACGTGAAGCCGTTGGGCCCAGCTTTCATTTGTAGATCTTGGTCAGTCGTTACGAGTGGTTAAATCTCCGAAAGTTTGACAGCCAGTTTAACCATGGAGTATCGTGTTACATAGTCTCTGGTTTGTGGAGGACGGTCATTTGTAGATCTTTGATCTTTGACTGGCCTGTTGATCTAGTAGTTAGTGACCCTGACTGCTATGCCGGAGGTCGTGGGTTCGATCCCCACTCAGGACTAATGTTTGTGTGATGAGCACGATCATTTGTTCTGTGTCTGGGTGTAGTTTATCTATAATAGGTATGTATTTAGAAATATATAAGTATGTTTATCAACTGTTTAGTACCCATAACACAAGCTCTCAAGCTTAACTTGGGATTTAAGCGTTGTGTGAAAAGTTGTGGAATATTTATTATTATTTGTCAGACTTTCGGGATTCTAAGTACCCATGTACTTAGAATCCCGAAAGTCTGACAAATACAGAATCAAGGGTCGTCGTAAACATGTTACCCAGTTACTGGGTTGTGGAGGTCAGACAGGCAGTCGCTCCTTGTAAAACACTGGTATTCACCTCCATCCGTTTAGACCCTAAGCCAACTTAGCTAGGCAGATGACGATAGCATCTGGAAGCTTCTACTATATCGTAGGTAGGTTTACGTTGTCAGAAAAATAAATGAATTAATTTAATCCGTGATACGTAAGCAGTTAGCGCAGCAGCAAATAGAAAATAGCTAAGTTACTATGCCTGTGTGCCGTTATATAAACATCAGCCATTTGATTTTGTTAAAATCTCGAATTTGATCGAAATGTGCGGAAATGTGCCATCTTTGCAGATCAAAGATTTTTATTGTTGAAAAATAAAGAAAAAGAAGGAATCCCTAACACAGAAATAACCAGATTCAGTCTCTGTGTGTACTTATTCGAATGTAGAAACATGTGTTGAAGAAAATAGACCAATGATCAGAATCAATGATCGATAAATGGACTGAAGGTTATGTAGCAAGAAATAGTAAATAAGTGTGGGAAAACGAAGATTTGAATAGCATTGTTTAACAGTTCGCCGCACGTCCAGTGGTATCAAACAGTACAGTAGTTAGAGGCCTCTTATTCTATTGAATCTCCGTACTACGCTAGACCAGCTCGAGGTCAAAGTTGCCACCAGCCACAGTGCACTTGACTGTACCAAGTTGAATTGAATGATAAATAGACGTCTATGTAGGTATGTAATAGTAGTAGAAGTTTAATTAAGTACGTATAATATGTAGATATTCAAGAAGCCTGTCGGTTCAAATAAAGCGTACTATATCAGACCATCCGGTTTTAAAACAAATAATTGTACACGTTTTCAGAATATCGCTTCACTGTTCAATTTCTAGAACCGATGTATGCCTACTAGTAATTTATTAAACGAGGAATAATACATTTCAATGAACACCATTCCACGCACATAAAACCATAACAATTTTAATTAAAACCTATTTGGTCTTGACTTGATCATCAATTAACCGCTCTATTTTTAAATCTAGAAACACTGAAATCAAAAAAGGAACTCACTTCTTTTTTCACGATATGTCAAAGGCACGGAGCACACGCGAGCCTGAGAACGGCTATGAGGTCACTGCGGAGAGTTCTTATCAAATTGTACACTATGTGAACGCGGAAACATATTGAGTATACGACACACACAATGAGTGACGTGGGCGTACTGTTTACAGGGGCAGCGGCAGCGCACGTGTTTTGGTTGTAAGCTGTGGCTTCATCACCGGTGCCCCAAACATGCTCGGAAAACATGGAGACTTGCGCAAATTTTCATCTTCCTTTTAGGATACTTCATGTTTTAGGTAGATTTCATTCACATATCAACCAGATAGATTTTTCAGTTGGTATTTTGCTGTTGCTATTAAAGAGTTTAGTAGAATCACTTGAAAATTTCAGAAAAAGTCGCAAACCTAGTGGATTTTTGAGCGGAAGGCCCATTCATAATTATTATTATCAACGGTTGGCCTAGGCAAAGGAGGACTGTCGACTGTCGGGAGGACACGGCGCGGCATACGCTGGCAGAGTGTGCCGCTTGGGAAGAGCCGCGCCGTGCCCTCGTCTCTGGAGTAAGCAGTGACCTGTCGCTGCCGGCCGTGGTCGAGAGGATGGTCGGCAGCGTCGAGTTTTGGGACGCGGTGGTGTCCTTCTGTGAAACGGTCATCTCATAGAAGAAGCCTCCGGAAAGGGAGAGGAAGATTACCTCCACTCACCCGGCCGCAGACGCACCGGGCACAGGCGGAGGCCGGATAACGCCCTCTTCCAGCCCCCCTGAATGAGTCCAGGGGCGACGGGCGACGGACACGGGGACGTCCGCCACTCCCCACGTACATGGACCCGAGATGGCGGCGCGCCGTGTTCACTCGCGCCCCGCTTAGATGTCGCGAGGGGAGTCTAACACCTCACTCCCCTCGCTAACTTGGCGGGGCCCGCGGGGGCGCAGGTGTGAGAAGGAACACGGGGTGGTTTTTAGTCAGTAAGAGTCTGACAGACCCCTTCGCCCTCCCCGGGGCGGCGGACATCCACGAGGCCTCAACCCCTCAAAAAAAAAAGGCAAAGGTGGACTGATCTTGGCTTTGCTAGCTGAGACCAGTCTACCTTTACTTTGGCACTGCTGGGCCTGGTCGCTTCAATTTTAGTGTAAATTGACGCATAGTGCTTCGAGACAGTAGCTAGGCGGTTATTTTGGAGGGACGCCGATAAAAAAAAAACTTATTAGTAAAGTTATCACTTGTGTTGCACCTTAAGTGTAATCTATCTATGCTAGTAGTCGCTTAGTGGTCGAAACTCACCCATTTCGGCTTTTAGCACTGCTAAATGGCTTTTTAACTTTTAAGTATGCCAACTCTCACTCTTATCCATATGCACAATATTTTTAAAAAGAGATCCGAAGTTTTACCTTCACGTTTTAATAGATAGATTTTTTAACATGCAATTTCGAAAAACAAAATGTGATCTTCCAAACCTTCAAAGGGGGTAGGAGTCAGTGGCGGATTATCCTTTAGGCAAACTAGGCACGTGCCTAGGGGCGCGTAGTTACAAGGGGCGCGCGAGCTCAGAATTTTTGGAAATACCTAAACTAACTCTCACTCAGACTTAGGAGAATAAGTACAAGGGCCTACTAACGTTTTGATGATACCATGTTTATAGTATTATGATGGCTATTTATATGGCATGTACAGGGGCGCCGATGAAGTGATTACCTAGGGCGGTCTGGACATTTAATTCGCCACTGGTAGGAGTCAAGATATATTATGTAGGCACACATCGCCACAGATTCACAGTAGGAAACTGGGATGTGTGCGTGATTATTTAAGACATGGATCTAAATACATACACACATACATAAACTCACGCCTTTTTCCCATGGGGATAGGTTCTTGCATAACTTATTTTGCTACGTTTACATTCATATTCATATTCATATCTTTATTTGCATTCGATAATGTGTTGAGATCTTTCATACATGTTGTCAAACACACACGACGGTTGCGAGTACTACGCACCTGACCTTTCTGAATAGCTTCACCAATAAGGTCTATATGTCCTTCTATGGCGTCCCCTCCCGGCGTTTTCACTTACATTTGCCTTATAAATACCTTTCGTTAGTCGCCTTTCATTGATTGTTTAGGGATCTAAAATAGAGTACTTATAAAGCAACATAGGCTCAGTATGTTCTGAAGAGTACTATTACAAGCAGATTACATTATCAGCACTTGTATCAAGTTGTTGAGCTATATATGTGTTTTGTAACACTGCCTGTCACTTATAATGTGGCATGATCGATTCGTATTAAATTCTGTTGTTTTTAAAAAAACTTTTGTTGCATTAAATGTATAGTTTTTATCTACTAATGGCTACTAACGATCCGTCCTTGCTTTACACGGGTGTAATGGCGACTTGTCCGTGATCGAAGTTAAATAAGAAGTAGTAATAAGTAAAGAAAAAAATCTTTTAGTAGTTATACTTCTTTTGGCGCGTTAAAGAAAAAAGATGAGGGTAAATGTTTACGATTCGCGCGCACATCGTCACGGAAAACCGACACCCTGAAGTTAGGTTATAGTCAATAATTTTAGTTTAATTCTATTATTACGCAAAAGAAGTATAACTTCTAACGTGTGCACATAAGTACCTACACACCTTTTTTTAATTATGTTGAAAAGTCGACCCAATCCATTCAGTTATTCAGTAGTTTAAAAGATCAAAGCGTTTACACAGGCAGTCACAAAAAGCTACTTTTTTTAGAACCATTGTATTTTATACAGGGTAGATGAATATACATTAGTATCAGTGGTATATGTATACAGGATCAAGCAACCTGATGCCATGACTTCACTACTCTGAATCTGGAACTCCCAGCATTGGAATTATTGGTCTTTATATTTTATGTTTTCAGCTGATGTTTATTTTAGCCTTCCCCTCAGGTTAAAATAGCCATTTGTGTGATGCGGCAAGGTTCTCGCACCTGCCGCACGTACGTAAAGTTGTTTATTGGGACGTTTGTAATTCACAGAGCCACTAATGCACACGAATATATGCGTGTACAGATAAGACAATTTATTTTATGCCATTTTTTTTAAAGTAGCGCCTGTTTATGCGCTATAAGTAGCGCGCTTGTAATAGGCAAAAGCAGCGCGCGTTTTAGAGGCAAAAGCAGCGCGCTTGTTTGCAGTAAAGTGAAGTGATTGTAAACATAAGTTGTGAGGAAACATCAATATAAATAAGGGAGGTGGGAATATAATTCCGTAATTGTGTAGCTCAACTCAAACTACTCTACTATCATTATGCATGCTCCTTAGTGTGTGTTTGATGTAGGTACACTATTTAAGACATGCAGAGAGACAAAACTGAACTACCTACCTACATGTTCACTGTCTAAGAGGCTGGATATTTATTTTGGTTAGACTCAAAAGAGTTATCCCCATACGCAAAATACGCGCTTTGACTTCTAGTTGCGAATACCAGCCCGGTATCTTTATCTTTTTTTTTCTGTCTAATGAAAACCTCATTGGGGCTGTAATAATTATAAAATTAATAAACTTAGCAACACCATACAATCCCGTTTTAAGAATATTTCCTACTCGGATGGTGATTTGGCATAGTTATTAGGTAGTTAGTATGCATGAAAAAGTGTAAAAAGCTTAAATTAAATGGTCCAATTTCCACTACTAAGCGACCAATAGTTCTGTTTGACTACGAGGAAGGAATGGTACTTAGAAATTGATGACATTATACTGACATAATATCTATACTAACCTCTATCTCAAAATGTACATACTTTGCTTGTATATTGTTAACACCATGCCTTTGTTCCCCAATGGTTAAGGCAGACGTGTACCGACAGTACAGCCACATTTTGCCAAATATAAATCTATAAGTACTAATATTATAAAGAGGTCAAATTTGTTTGTTAGTTTGTATGTTGGGGGTAATCTTCGGAACTAATGATCCAATTTCAAAAATTATTGCTCTGGTGGAAAGCTGCTCTATTCCCGGATGACATAGGCTACTTTTTATCCCTGTAAACCCTCGGGAACAGGAACTATGCGGGTGAAACCGCATGACGTCAGCTAGTTTGAAATAAAACAATTTGAATAAAAACTGTTTTCACTTATCTTTAAAATAAAATGTTCTGCATTCCTGCTTCTACCAGCCTCTTTATTCTAATATGTGAAGTATGATCTCCTTAGACATACCTTCTTATTCTTTGGAAGATTAATTATTCCTCTATGGCACTCGTTGCCATGGTAATTATATTCTTACAAAAAAATAATATTAAAACAAAAACTTGTGTGTAAAACATTTTTATTTAATTGTACTAAGATTTATTAAAAGGTAATATAAAATGCTTCAGCTTTATTTCTATAATAATTAAAATGAAGTTCTTACACATACGCAACCGTCCTCGTCGTAGTTGTTGGTTCTAAGAACTTCACATGGTAGCAGAGGTGAAACTGTATGTAAGTACGAATACCAAGTCAAAATGTCGAACATAAAAATCGATCCACTCACGAAGGATAATTACGACACTTGGGTAATTCAAGCCGAAGCCGTCCTAGTACGATATAAATTATTTAAATATGTTGAGAAAGCCTTGACACCAGATGCAAATGCGGATTAAAAAGAAAAGGATCGATTAGCGAAATCTGAGCTCATCCTTATTATCGCTCCGTCCGAGCTTAAACAAATTAAAAACTGCCGCAGTGCAAAAGAAGTATGGGACAAATTAAAGAACACCTACGCCAGTAAGGGACCTGCGCGCAAAGCGACCCTACTTAAACAGCTGATCCTAACTAAATTAGACAACCAAGATGTACGAGCACACTTGAACAAGTTTATGGACACAGTTGACAAGCTGGCTGATATGGACGTTACTATAAACGAAGACTTGTTAACCATCATGATGTTATACAGTCTCTCCCCTGAATATGAGAACTTCAGAGTCGCAATTGAAACGCGTGACACTCTTCCTAAGCCAGATGAGCTTAAAACGAAAATACTTGAAGAGTTTGAAGCCCGTCATAACCATAACATGACCAATGACGACGAACCTGGATCCTCATATCAAGAAGAAGCTTTATACGCGTCCTGTCAAATCTGCAAACGAAGAGGTAACATCTTCAAACACAAAACACACAAAATATGTACAAGCTGCTGGAAGAAAACTAATGGGAAACCGCAACAACAAAAACAAAACTCTACATCCCATCAAAACCACATCGCTACGCAGCATTGTCTTCTAACAAAAAAGAAGAAGCCTGACAGCACTTGGATTGTGGACAGCGGCTGTACCTCACACATGACTTTTCAACGAGACCTGTTTAAGAACATTGAGAAAACATCCAGACAGCTCAACTTCGCAACTGAAGACTACACTGCAGAGATTGAAGGGAGAGGTACAGTCTCTTTTACAAAAAAAATGGCAGCAGTGATGCACTCACACACCTGAAAGACACACTATACGTACCTAGCCTATGCACCAATCTACTATCTGTCAGCAAAATAACGGACGCTGGATGTACAGTTATATTCACAAAAAAATAAGGCGATAATAAACAACCCAAAGTATAAGATTACTCTCACTGCCTACAAAGAAAACGGTCTCTACTATCTAAAACCTAGCAAGCATGAGTGCTACAACCTGACCACTGATGATGATGAAACACTTCCAATCACAACAGAAACGAAATCATCTAACATCGAAGATTGTCATAAGAAATTGGGGCATGTGAACCCCAAAGACTTGAAATTAGCACTTCAACCCCAAAGACTTGAAATTAGCACTTCAGAATCAAAATATAATTGGCTTGCATTTTAATCCTAAAGAAACATTACAGGAATGTGAAGCGTGCATTCAAGCAAAAATGCATCGAGTACCAGCTCCTCGCGAGAAAACAACTCAAAGAACGACAGAACGCTTACAAATTGTTCACTCTGATGTTTGTGGACCTATCCGAACGCCCACAATAAGCGGAAACAAGTACTTCGTCACATTCATCGACGATTACTTCCGATACAGTCGAGTTTACCTGCTGAAATGCAAAAGCGAAGTTTTAGAAAAATTCAAAGAGTTCAAAAAGTGAGCAGAAACGTACACGGGGAACAAACTTAAGGTACTACAATCCGATAACGGCACCGAATATATTAACAGGGACTTCGACGCTTATCTAAAACGCTGCGGGATACAAAGAAGACTTAGTGCCCCGCACACAGCGCACCAGAACGGATTAGCAGAGAGGAAAAATCGTACCCTTATTGAAAAAGCAAGAGCCCTAATGATTGACGCAAACGCGCCACTAAACTGCTGGGGAGAAGCAATCATGACAGCGAACTACTTGACTAACAGGAACTTAAACAGTGCTATAGAAAACAAAACACCATTTGAACTATGGGTTGGTAGAAAACCTATCATTAACCACCTGTATATTTTTGGCTCTAAAACTTTTGTTCTCATCAAAGGCACTAATGGTCACAAATTTGCACCAAAAGCAATTCCTGGCATGTTTGTTGGCTACTCTGAAACATCAAAAGCATTCAAGATTCTTCTACCATCCAAAAACAAAGTAGTAATATCGAAGGATATCCGTGTGATGAAGTCCATGTTTTACGACAACACAAACAAAAACAACATCACCGATATTTTCAACAATGACAGTTTCTTCGAATCTCCAGAACCTTCAAAACCGTCAAGACTACCACGTAAGCAAGTAATAATACAGTTTGACGACAATGAAGATGGAGACGTCACACCACTAAACGACATTGGCGAAACGGAAGACGAAGATCTCGACGATATGTTGCAACCAAACTCGGTCAACAGCACTGAAGATGTTCAACAATCCATACCACAAAACTTTAATGAAAGCGAGTACGAATCTCTTTCCGGTTCGCACAACTTTGTCGATGATGACGAACCTTCTGATTTAACTGATATAGAAGATCTAAATGAAACAATTGCTCCACAGGCTTCAACTTCAACTCCACCTCGAACTTTGAGAGACAGGTCGACCATCGCAGCTCCAAAAAGGTATGACGATTTTATTTTGGCTGCAGCTGAAGAAGTCGAAAATCTTCATAAACCGAAGGAACCTGAAACTTTCAAAGAGGCTATGGAATCTCCAGACAGTGAAAAATGGCAAGAAGCAATGAAAAGTGAAATACGCTCACTGGAGGACAACCAAACATGGGATCTGGTCGAGCTACCCAAAGGACGTAAAGCCCTACCATGCAAATGGGTATTTAAATTAAAAATGAACCCTGATGGTTCCATCGAGAGGTACAAGGCCAGAATGGTCATCAAAGGCTATTCTCAGATACCTGGAGTGGACTACGACAGAACGTTCAGCCCAGTGGTTCGTCTGAGCACTGTACGTTCACTTCTTGCAGTCGCTACTCGTGAAAACTTGAAACTGACACAGTTCGACGTGACCACCGCCTTCCTAAACGGTAAAGTTAAGGAAGAACTATATATGAAACAGCCCGAAGGTTATCGTGACGGAACTAAAAGAGTCTGTAAATTAAAATGCAGCCTTTATGGATTGAAGCAAGCGCCACGCTGCTGGAATCACTGCATAGCAGAGTTTTTACTGAAAACTGGATTCAAGCAGAGTGAAGCGGATCCATGCCTATTCGTGCGAATCAAAGGTCAATCAAAGGTCGCTATAGCTCTTTACGTGGACGATGGACTTGCAGCGCACAGCTCAACGACAGCAGGTGACGAGTTTTTGAAGGAACTAAAAGCTAGGTTCAAAATAACGATCAAACCTGCGTCTTACTTCCTCGGAATGGAAATAAACGTGCAAAAAGACTCCATATCTCTATGCCAAAAGTCATATATCAAGAAAATTCTAGAAAAATATGGAATGTCTCAGTGCAAGTCAGCACCATCACCCATGATCAAAGATAATGATGCGGGAGCGGATGAAAACATGAAGTCGAATTTTCCTTATAGGCAAGCCGTAGGCGCTTTGGCCTATCTGTCTGTAGGTACGAGGCCTGATATTTCCTACGCTGTTGGAGTCGCCTCAAGACATCTAGAAACACCTAAAAAGGATGATGTGATGCTCGTTAAGCGCATCTTCAGGTATCTGAAGGGGACCCAAGATAAGGGCCTAATATTTACGAAAAAGTCAACGCCGCACTTGGTCTGCTACAGCGATGCAGATCACGGAGGAGACCAGTCAACTGGGCGATCGACTTCTGGTGTGGTATGCATATTCTCTGGCGCCGCTATAAGCTGGAGAAGCCAAAAGCAAACTACAGTTGCCATTTCATCAACGGAGGCTGAAGTTATAGCGGCGAGCGAAGCAGCTCAAGAAATACTATGGCTGAATCAATTGCTAAACGATCTAACAAAAACAGAAAAGCCAGTCCTAAACATAGACAACAAGTCGGCAGTGTTCTTAGCGCACAATCCAAAATACGAATACCACAAGCGCACCAAACATATAAAATTAAAACACTTCTTTGTTAGAGAATGTGTAAGCAATGAAGAGTTCAGTGTCAAACAAGTTCCTGGCGAAGTCCAACTCGCTGACTTATTTACCAAACCGCTATTTGGGCCAAGACTAAAGGAATTAAGTTCCAGAATGGGACTTAAGAATTTATCCAAAAATTCTTAAAAACTTTCGAGGGTGTGAAGTATGATCTCCTTAGACATACCTTCTTATTCTTTGGAAGATTAATTATTCCTCTATGGCACTCGTTGCCATGGTAATTATATTCTTACAAAAAAATAATATTAAAACAAAAACTTGTGTGTAAAACATTTTTATTTAATTGTACTAAGATTTATTAAAAGGTAATATAAAATGCTTCAGCTTTATTTCTATAATAATTAAAATGAAGTTCTTACACATACGCAACCGTCATCGTTGTAGTTGTTGTTACTAAGAACTTCACATAATGCTAATGTTAATCGAGTATAGTGCCATATAGGGAAGGGGGGGGGGGGGGCTAGCCTATTGCCAGCAACTGGGCAAACATCCAGGCTCAAGACTGCTACTGTGCTGAGATTAAAAAGAAACCAAGCCTGGATCATATGCTTAGTAATAGCACTGACCAACAACAAAAATTATACAATAGGGAGTGGTGAGTGGCCGTTTACTTCTGACTAAAAATAATACATATTCATTATGGTTAGCCGCAGTAACATCAAATTTCTTGAAGCAATGAAACAAATTCATGAAGAATTAAATAAAATAATAAGCACTTACCCATTTTCAGTGGGTTTCATTTTACACAGCTGCTACAACACACTATAGGAGCAATTCAAGGTTTGTTTATACAATATTCACCGTCCATTACATTGCAACACTATTTTATGGCATCTTTATTTACCTGTAGCTCGATTTCCTAGTTTTGAAATATAAATAAAATTTCGAACAATCACAGATATATTAATTTGTGTTTTAAAGTAATATTATCTTACGTTAGTGGTGACGATAATAAATATCTGTAAACGGTTCATAAATATAAACTATCCTATATTTTTTAGAATAGTCCAAGTCTCAATACTCAAGATATTCAGTGTGCGCCGGGCGCCCAGTAGTACTAGATGTAACAAACGTCAATTTCACTGTCAAGTTGACAAATTGTCAACTTTTGTGTGTCAATGTCAAAGGTACATCAGAGTCACATATATATCAAATAAAAACTAAGAACGTTCCTTTCCTTCACAGTATTGTAAATCTAAATAAAAAAAATGCGCACATTAGGGACTAGGGTTATGTTGGTTTGATTCTGTTAAAGGGTAAGTATAGAATAACGTAAATATGTCGGAAATGAGTGTAACAGTCACTTATTTATCACTTACCATATTTATATTCATTACTAATTAATCAGATTGTTCATTTTAAACACTAACGATGAAATAGTAATATCCATAACCCAAGGTATTCATAATCATAATTTTAAGACGATTCATGAATCGATTCATTTCCGAACGTTGCAACACTGCGGCAGTCCGCCATTCGATTTGCAAGAACCGCGGGATTTTTGTTTGTGCAGCGCGAGTAAAAGTTTTGTAAAGAATTAAAGATACTTTGTAAAAGTTTGTGTTTACATCAAGAACCCCATCCTTCTGAGCGTTTTTCAGCTCAGAAGTGGGATTACAGCAAAAATATATTGTTTTGCTACGCCCACAAGTTAACATTTTAAGATAATGGAACGAGATAGCCCTGATGAGAAACGGTGTCGCAGTCGTAGACTCCGAACACCTGTACCACCTGGGAGCCCCATACTACAAACAATGGAAGTCAAACGTGATGCAGGGAAAAGCGGTGGTATACGACGAAGCCGGAGCCGCGTGAGGTACGGACGTCGAAGTCAGAATCGAAGCCAGAGCCCTCAGCGCATCCGGAGTATCCAACGCAGCCATCACAGTAACCGTGAGTTATTAGATCAGGATCTGAATACGAACCGTAACTCACTGGAGAATAGACCCAGTCGTAGACGGGTAATAGGTGGTGGATATCAACAACGCAGTCGCAGTCGCAGTAGACCTAGGAGCAGCCGTGATAGCCGTAGTCATTCTCGTAGAGAAACCGATCGACGAAGGAGCAGTGGTACTCGTAAACTGAACGACGAAAATGATGAGTTACGTGCGAGGTTATGTCTGTTAGAGCAAGAGTTGATGAGACAACGTAATCACAACGCGATGTCGCAGGATGTCGCTGACAGCCATCGACGGCATGTTTCTCCGTCTAGAATGATTCGCAGCTCCGGAAGTGACATTAGAAACCCAGGTTCCCCGCGGCCAAGAGTTGTGGAACCCGCGAAGTTCTTTGAAGAATTTGTTAATATTTTTAAGGGCAGGGATCGTGAATCGTTTCCTGTACTAAATAATGTTCTGTCTGATTTTGACCCGCTTTCTCGAGAACAGACCATCGAGATGTGGATAAGTAAAGTGGAAGAATGCGCGGAAATCTATAATTGGAATGACCGGCAAACAGTTCACTATGCCCTGCCCAAACTAGTTGGACATGCTAAGACCTGGTACCAGGGCTTGCCATCTATTAGGCATTCGTGGGAAGAGTGGAAGAATTTATTGAGAGAATCTTTTCCGTCTACCGAAAACTATGCTGAACTTCTGACCGAAATGCTTAATAAAAGAGCGCGCCCTGGTGACTCCTTAGAATTATACTATTTTTCCAAGATTAACATATTAAATAGATGTAAAATATTTGGTAAGCAGGCCGTAGATTGCTTAATATTCGGAATTGAAGACAAAGGCATTCGGTTAAGCGCTCAAGCAGGAAAATTTAACAAACCCGAGGAAACTTTAGAGTTCTTTAAGACAGTTAAGTCTCAACCTAGAGAGTACAATGAAGGTGCTAGGAGGGAGGGGACCAGTAAGGATAGGCGTTTTCAAAGTTCTACATCAGCCTTGACCAGCTCTGTACCAAATAAAATCGCTGATAAAACTTTTAGAAATCGGACGAAAGGAAATGCAGTTTGCTTTAATTGTAAGGAAACTGGACACATGAGCTACCAGTGTCGTAAACCGATTACTAAATGCTCCGAATGTAATTTTTTAGGGCACGACTCAAATGCTTGCCCTAAAAAGAACTCCAATAACGGAACGAACGCCTCTAATAAAAATGTTAACGATAATAAATTTAAAAGTGTACTTGAAGTATCTATAAATGACGATAGCAATGTCAAGTATAGAGTAGGCATCAAAATAAACGGCGTAGTTATTGCTTGTCAAGTGGATTTAGGTAGCCAAGCTACTCTTGTTCGTAAGACCGATGCAATTAAAATTGGTCTTCAGTGGGACACCGTACAGGGCCCATTGTTGAGAGGATTAGGTAGTACTCCCTATGTACCCGTAGGTAAAGCTTTTGTTACAATCGAGATCCAGAATGTAAGAGAAGAACAGGTAGAGGTCTTGATAGTAGATGATTCACTTATAAGTATTCCAGTGCTCCTTGGGCACAGTTTTACGGAAAGACCTAATTTAAGAATAATAAAGACTGCTACTGATTTACAAATCGAAAAGGTTGACGTAAGTGGTGAAGTTAGACTTCTGCTTGTTACAGTTGATGATTTTGAATTAGATATAGGAGAACTTAGAGCAGTGACAGTCGGAGCCAAAACGAATTATACTGGTAGCATTTATGTTGGAGGCTCGATAAGGGGTAATCCCGACAGGGAATACTATTTATTGCCTGGTGAATATCAGATGACCAATGGAGTGTGCCGCGTTCTAATCCAGAGCTTAAGTTCCAAAAAAAATTGTTTTAACAAGAATGCGTTAATTTCTCGAGCTAAGACGACCTTGTCTCAAAATCGACCTTTAGACGTGCTACAGATAAATACTGATTTGATCAATGAAACTCATGGTAACTCTATCAAAATAGGAGAGGGACTTACTGTTAGTGAAAAGGATAAATGTCAAACTTTATTATCAAAGTACAAGGGTTGCTTTTCGACAGGTTTGCATGATTTAGGTTACACATCTGTGGCTGAAATGGAGATCCATTGAACTGACTCAACACCAGTCGTATACAGGCCTTACCGACTTTCTCATTCGGAACGTGCCTATGTCCAAGGTTTGGTGGAGGAAATGGTAGAACATGGTATAGTACGTGAATCTAGCTCGCCTTATGCGAGTCCGATTGTCCTCGTCCAAAAGAAATCGGGTGAGAAGCGTTTGTGCGTGGATTATCGCGCCCTTAATCGACGCACAAAAAGAGACCATTACCCACTTCCGCGAATAGAGGATTTACTTGATCAACTTTCAGGGCAGTCACTTTTCACAACGCTTGACCTCGCATCTGGATATCATCAGATCGCCATTGCTGAACCATCTAAAGAGAAGACGGCATTTGTCACGCCCGAGGGGCAATACGAATACAATCGTATGCCCTTCGGACTAGCAAATGCGCCTGCCGTTTTTCAACGGGTAATTCATAAAATCCTCAATAAATCTAAGGTACCATTCGTGATTATATACATGGATGACATTTTAATTCCATCTAGAACATTCAATGAGGGCTTACAACGCCTCGAGCAAGTCCTTAGTTTATTAATGGATGCGGGGCTGACACTGAAAATGGAAAAATGCAATTTCTTCCAAGTGAAAATAGTCTTTTTAGGTTTTGAGATCGATAAACTTGGTATCAGACCTGGAGAACAAAAGACCAAAGCTGTGTCCAATTCCCCGTGCCACGCAACCAAAGTGACGTCAGAAGATTTCTTGGTTTGGCCGGATTTTTCCGCAGGTTTGTTAAGGACTTTGCTCTATTGGCGAGACCTTTGACAAACCTGCTAAGAAAAGATACCGCTTGGCATTGGGCAGAGTCACAGCAAAACGCATTTGATACCTTGAAGAGATTGCTAGTAGAGAGACCAATCTTAGCACTATATGATCATAGGGCTGACACCCAATTACACACAGATGCGAGCAAGTTTGGGTTGGGAGGCATTCTGATGCAAAAGATCGGAAATAATCCATGGCAACCCGTCTCTTATTATAGCCGTCAAACTAGCTCCGACGAACAAAAACTCCACTCCTTCGAACTAGAGACGCTCGCAGTTATAAACGCGTTAAATAAGTTCCGCACTTACTTATTGGGTATAAAGTTTACCATCGTGTCTGACTGCAATGCATTACGGTCGACATTTACCAAACGAGATCTCATTCCTCGAATATCGCGGTGGTGGATCCAATTTCTCGAATACGACTGCAACATAGAATATCGTCCAGGTGAGAAAATGGCTCATGTTGACGCTTTAAGCCGAGGCGCAATCATTGACCAACAAGAACCAACACACGTGCTCGATATTCTAAACGTTAGTGCCGACGATTGGATTTCAACAGTTCAATCCGCCGATGAAGAAGTTAGGCGTATCAAAGAAATCTTACAGGATCCTGAAACCGCCAAAATTGCAGCTATTTATAAAGAATATCAGGTCAAAAATGGTCGCGTTTATAGGGTAATCGAAGGTGGAGCATTAAGATGGCTTGTACCAAGGGGTGTGCGCTGGCAGGTCCTCAAAACCAACCATGATGACGTAGGTCATTTTGGTTTTGAAAAGACATTGCAAAGGGTCAAGTCCATATTCTGGTTTCCAAAGATGCGAAAATTTATTCGAAAGTATGTGGCGGCGTGCTTGGCATGTGCGCACCATAAGGTTCCATCTGGTGCTAAAGAGGGTATGTTACATCCGATTCCAAAAGTAGATGTCCCACTACATACCGTACACGCTGATCATCTAGGACCATTTACACGCAGCAAACACGGTAATATGTATATTTTAGTCATTGTGGATTCCTTCACTAAATATGTTTATTTATCTGCAGTCCGTAGTACAAAATCAAAGGCAAGCATTAAAGTTTTTAAAACGTATTTTTGTTTATTTGGGTCTCCATTGCGGCTGATTACCGATAGGGGTACCAGTTTTACCAGCAAAAGGTTTAAAACGTTTATTCAGTCCGTCGGGGTGAAACATATACTCAACTCAGTCGCGACTCCACGTGCTAACGGACAGGTGGAACGATATAATCGCACGATTTTGGCCTCTTTGGGAACTATGACTCACGGGAAAAGCATTGACATTTGGGATACCTTCCTTCCCGATGTTCAATTAGGCATAAATACCTCGATACATGACGTCACAAAAAGGACACCAACTGAATTGCTGTTTGGGCGAAAATTAGGAAATCCATCGCAAGGTATTTTGAATAATGTCTCTGAAGAGGTTTTAAACAGTGAGACTAACGAACCCATAGAGCGAATTAGGGCAGACGCTAGTGATCGTATTAAAGAAAATCAAACTAAAAATAAAGATAGATTTGACAGGCATCGAAGGTCACCAAACAAATATAAAGAGGGAGACCTAGTCAGGGTAGTAAGAGCTATTGTTTCGGGTTTAGGAAAATCGAAGAAGCTAGAATCCAAATGCCAAGGGCCTTATCGAATCAAAAAAATTTTACCCAATGACAGGTTCCTTATAGTAGACACACCGCTTACACGGAAGGGAAAAGCATACGAGAACGTGGTAGCGATTGATAAAATTTACCCCTGGATGAGCTTCGATGCACCAACATATTCTTCTAGTGACGAAAGTACCTAGTTTTAATACGGTGATTACTTTTAAGATTTATTGATTTGTAAATGAATACAGATAATTTAATTATACAGACTGCCGTAATAACTATATCCAACAATATTAAGCTAAATAAAACTCCACAAGATTTCCTTGTATACTTAAAGTTTTAAATGAATAACATTTAATTATAAAGGTTGTGTTTTTTTTGCATTGCATGACAGTACTATTAATTTTTTTTTATGTATACCTCACAAATATGTTACTTTAGTACCAATGTTACAATTTAGTTTTATTATAATTAATAACAATATAAGTAATTTTAAATAAGTAGAAGAGAATTTGATTAAGTTGAGTGAACCATTTGACTGTGAATTACAATTAATGATGATACTTATTTATGAGATACTGGCTACATAGAAAGAAACGTTAGCGTTTCACAGCCTGCACGCACAGAGTTTCGGTTGGTCTAAGCCACGCATGAGTGTGTTTTGAAAAGAATTGAGAGCTTGGGCAGATTTGAGCCTAGCATGATTTTGATTATGTGATCAGTGAGGGTGTTTCATAGCGCAGAGCTTGGTTAAATGAGAGCTGGACATGAGTGATATGTCCTTGAGGGTCATAGCACAGAGTTCAAGCAGAATCTAACCACGCATGAGTGACATGATATAACACGCAGCCAAGGCAAATTGATGGTGAAAGACGTGAAGTAACCTCCTTTTGTTCAGCTATATCTAAGTCTAACAGTAGAATTAAGTACGAGTATAATTCATTTCTCTCAGTATATGAAAAACCAGATTAAAATTAAAATGATTAAAAATGTTATGATCAGTCATAATTAATGTTTGTTTTGAAATAATTACGACCTTAAACGAAGGGACTCGTTTATGTGACGGATGGCCGACTGTAACAGTCACTTATTTATCACTTACCATATTTATATTCATTACTAATTAATCAGATTGTTCATTTTAAACACTAACGATGAAATAGTAATATCCATAACCCAAGGTATTCATAATCATAATTTTAAGACGATTCATGAATCGATTCATTTCCGAACGTTGCAACACTGCGGCAGTCCGCCATTCGATTTGCAAGAACCGCGGGATTTTTGTTTGTGCAGCGCGAGTAAAAGTTTTGTAAAGAATTAAAGATACTTTGTAAAAGTTTGTGTTTACATCAAGAACCCCATCCTTCTGAGCGTTTTTCATGAGAGTGACGGAAAAAAACAGCTGTTTCACTTATTTTGGTCGAATGGCTTTAAGACTCATATAATAGCTGCTCAGCAGGGCTATAGTCTATCTTTTCATTGCATGTCACTAACTGGAGTCCAGTTGCACACCGAACTTTGATTACAACTGATAATTTGCAAAGAAATGGTATAGCACCTTAAGGTGGATTTGTCAGGTAGGTAGCTCGTGACATTCCAAAAGTTCCTGAGTTTTTATTTGCAATTTGTCGTGCAGGGTCAGGTTTTATGGTGATTAAAATATGATACGTGACCGTAACGTTTAAGGTTTATCTGAGTTAAACTAATTACAACAGCAATACAACCCACTAACTAAAATAAATATAATCCTAATAAATAACTTTTTCATGAAATAATCATTCAAATAAGTTATAATTAAGTTAGAGGGTTAAATTGGCTTAATTATTTGAATGATTATAATTCAGTAAACATATACGTTTACAGAGCGCTTCGTCACATCTCTGCAAGTGCGCATGACGTCAACTTTTAGACACACTGATGATAGCCATTACGAAACTAGGTGTTTGACACTTTTTATCCTGTGATCATCACAATAAACTGTCAACGGAGATACGCAATACGACGAGAAACGCTTGCAGTTTCTTTCTAATTGTTTTCTTTTGATCAGAATGGTAGTGAAAGTTGTTCACATTCATGGGTACAAGCGCGTATCCACAGTTGTGGGCACTATGGGCATGACCACAACCTTAATTGAGCTCAGACAAATATTCGTGCTTATCACACAAACATTTATTTGTCTTGGGTGGGAATCGAACCCACGACCTCCTTCATAGCAGTCAAGGCCACTGGGCCACTAACCACAAAATCAACAGGCTAGAAGTTTTGAAGTGAAAGTAGTACTTTATGTATAAACTAGCAGGCATCACGCAGTTTCACCCGCGTAGGTCCCGTTTCCGTGGGACTTCAGGGATAAAAAGTTACACAGGGTGAATAGATCTTTCCAATGGTGAAAGAATTTTTGAAATCGGCACTGGAGTTTTTGAGTTTGTTCATTACAAACATACACACAAAATTTTCATCTTAATAATATTAGTGTACCTAGATGATATACACCAATCGAGCTAAATTATTACCTCCTACTCCTACTACTTGAAATACTACTACCTACTCTAGTATTGTATGCAACATAGAGACACGCAGCGCAGTTGTTCCGTTTAAAATTATGGATTATTCATCGTTCAAAATCAATGCATTTCAGTAAGGTAGTTAGGTTAGGTAGTTAGGTTAGCTATATGATAGGTATGGTAAGTTAGGTTAGGTTATAAATATGTTTCGAATGTTGTCATTCTAATTCTATCCAACTCAAGAGCACATTGGAGACTCGCTAAATAAAAAGTAGAAGTGGTTACTATTATTGTTTACGCCAAAAAGAAATTGCTGTTGCAATTGCAATACAATAATATATATGTTTAATTTATTAATTCAATATTATACGATAATATTGAGTCATAATCAGAGATTCACTAATTTCAAAGTCATAGTACAGTAGGTACAGGCTAACCCCTGTCGGCTATCGCCCAAGACGAGTCCTTAGTGGCACCCCTCCTCAAACCTATTTGAGGTGGAGTGCTAAAACCGCTCGAGCTCGCATCGTTCGCTTACATTCTTTTTGGTTACTGTTTGCTTGTGGAGGCCAGGAGGGAGGGGTAGCACACACGCCCTGTGCAAACAGGTTAGTGATCATTTGATTTTTCATATTAATCTGGTAATCAGTACTATTGAACGTCAAAGTTTGTATAAAACGCCCTTCTCCACGGTTTGGCATTTTTGCTGGTAAGAAGAGTTGGATCGAATTTCCACAGCAATATAAGTATTTCAGACAATAAGCAAAACATACTACTGTGATCTCTAATAGAAACCGTGTGCCAAACCATGCATATGCTCAGTATTACAGTAATAAAACAAATTAAAGAAAATGTTATTTGCAATTTCCGAACGAAGCGTCCATGTTGCCATTTCAAAAAACTAAAGCATTTCCGCGGGAAAAAACCTAAGAAAGATACATTATTTTACTAGAAAAGTTTATGCTCGGTAAAATTATTGCATTAGTATAGAAATGTACAGTACTTCTCTTAAATTATTTCTTATGGAAAGATGGAAAATTACAAGAAAAGAAATGTGAATGTGTGTGGAGCATTGTTGCATAATTTTACGGTTTTCACCATTTTACAGTATTTCATTGGAGGTACATAGGATAACTTGAAATGACAGTAAAAAGAGATGGAAGAAGAAGACATGCTGCGCCTACTCGAAATATAATAATATTAGGATAAGAGTAGGAGGATGACAATTGTTGAGATTGAGATATACACACGGCTACACATCAAGCTATACATTTTCAGTTTAAGCCGACCTCACATTGTACGAAAACCCTGTGCATGTGACCTCTAAACTACACAGTCAAGTACTGTAGGTACACAACTGCACAGTCAGGCGTGTAGCACACACCAAAATTTATTTTACACTCGATCAATGCAACTTAAAGTTGGGTCGAAGAACTTTGATTTAGAAAAACATTTGAGATGTAGCTCAGTTTTGGTTAAACAGTGTCTCGGAGAAATGCTATGAAAATCAAACTGTGGAACTTTGCTGTCGATGCAATTGCGCGTGCTTCTGCTTTAAAGTCCTACTTAGTTTAATTTATTTTATTACGTTCATGGATCATCTTTCTTATTTTGAGTAAATTATAGTTTGTACGCTGACAACACTACGATTCTATCTCTTTCTCTCCCGTATAGTTCTCAAGGTAGCTGTCCCTAAGAAATTTTGGATAATTTTTATGTATTTAAGCGTTTTGTAGGACAAATAATAAGTGTTTCTATTTCTATATTAATAACGTAATATATTTAGGACAGTAATACATTGTTAACGGTAAAGATTACTTAGATATATTGTGGTGACAAAATCCGCTCCCTCTGTGTCCAACGTTGTTTTGGTTGCTGGATGTGTTCATTTGAAAATATTATTGATAATACAATACAAAACGCCTAAATACAAGGTGTATGTGCAATTGTGGCAGATTTTTGAAGTGAAAGTTTGAGTAAAAAGTTATGACCGTGGATTGAAGTTTCCTAACCTATAAGTTCGGAGTGGTTTACTGTATTGATGTTTGTACGTTGCAGATGAGTGAGACTAAAATCATCAAAGCGAGCGCGGCCGAGCCCGATGGCTTCGAGACGTCGATCTCACAGGCCCTGGTCGAGTTGGAGACCAACTCCGACCTGAAGGCGCAACTTAGGGAGCTCTACATTACAAAGGCAAAGGAAATCGAACTTCACAACAAGAAGGTAAGAGGAACTAACCTAGATTTATTCTTAAACTATCTATTCGACTGTTATTCTATCGCCTACCCACTCAAATTTAAGTTTTTAGTAAACCAAATGTCAAAATTGTCCATGTGTATTTTTATGACATGTCCAGCTTAGCTAACCTGTGAAACATGGTTTACTGCAGTATATAGGTACCTAAGTTAACCACCTGGAGAACTTAATCATTCAGTCTTGTTGACAACAATCTAAAATCGAACATTGTCATTTATTATTTCTTAGCAAAAGGATACTGTGCTGCAATAAATACTTTTATTTTGTTTGAAGGCTTTATCCAATTATTAAATCTCTGTAAAGGCTATAGATATACCATTACTTCCTGAGTCACTTCTTGCTTTTGAAAACCCAAGCAGAATCAGCTTTATTTAATTCATAATCATAATTATAACCATTTATTTTTCTTTTACATGACAAGTACAATAACTAGTGTTCGAAGTGCCCTTTTAAGCACAAATTGCCTGTATTAGGACACTTCGCTCTTCCAAAACTTATTTTAACAAACAGTACTCCCATTATTAATTATAACAAAGAGATAAAAAAAATAATTACTTATTAATATTATTTATAGATAAGTGCTGTATTAGATGGTTAACAATTAAATAAGCAACAGAAAGGCAATTACAGGTTCTTACAATATGTAGAAACAGAATATGTCACAGAAAAACTTAGGATCACTAACAAGCATGATAAATAACAGAAATAATAGAAACAAGAAAAGATAGAATATGACATAAATAACACATAATATTCTTCTTCTTAGCGTGTCGATGGCAAACAAAGTAACTAAATTCTGAATTGAATGTTTAGCCCAGAATTCGGCCTTATTATTATAAAACATACATAAAATGCAAAACTGTTTAAATGCTTGAAAAGGGCATCTTTCGAAGTACTGATCCTACTTTTAGAAGTATTTTAGTGGTTGAAAGCTCCACTATTGCCATGTCAAGAAACAATAATTTCACTTTCTCATGCTAATATCTGATTAATAGATTGTACTGCACCTCTCTTCTAATAAAACTGAAGTCAAATATTTCTGATTCCAGTCCATCATCATCTACGTGCCCATGCCCAAGCTAAAGGCATTCCAGAAAATCCAGATCAGGCTGGTGCGTGAATTGGAAAAGAAGTTCAGCGGCAAACACGTTGTGTTCGTTGGAGACCGCAAGATTCTGCCCAAGCCCAGTCACAAGACGCGCGTAGCTAACAAACAGAAGAGGCCCAGATCCAGGTAAATAAAAGTGCTACAATTTAAATAAAGAGTATCAAAATATTCTAGACTTCTAAGACTGACCTGTTGGTGGCCCTGACTAATATGCCAGAGGTTGTGGGTTTGATTCCCACCAAGGACAAAAGATTGTGTGATATGCGTGATCATTTGTTGTGTCTGGGTGTAATTTATCTATAAGTTACATATGTATTTAGAAATATACAAATATATTTATCAGCTGTTTAGTACCCATAACAGAAGCTCTGCTTAGCTTGGGAGCAGATGGCGTTGTGTGAATGTTGTGGAAAATTATTATTATTCTTGGAATGGCCAGTCTTAACTCCTTGATTGCGGGACTCACATACGCTGTGTTATCGCCGCCGGAACGCCAGTGCGGCTCGCGCACACAGCTTGTACGTTTATCAGCTGTTTAGTACCCATAACAGAAGCTCTGCTTAGCTTGGGAGCAAAGGCGTTGTGTGAATGTTGTGGAAAATTATTATCATTCTTGGAATGGCCAGTCTTAAAGTCATATAGTCCATAACACATCAGCTCTTCTTTTCATGTGGTTACTGACTCAACGCAGTCTGTTTTGCATGTACTTACTTACCCGGTTTCGAGTTTTTTTTATGCCACCTCAAGGGCCTCCAACTGGGCTTCACATGTCATCAAGAAATATCTCTCAGGCATGACTAGTTGTGATGCAAGTGATAATTGTACAACAAATCCAAATAGTTGGGAGTGCGTTCCTTGGGTTCAAAGTGAGATCTGTGATTTGGCAGACTAGTACATCACTAGGCTACACATCACATAAGTTTTCTGCTTTGGAACCAGACTGTCTGATGTCTGGCATAGTTTATTGACAGTGTAGTCATTTGAAGAGCACCAACTGTAACATATGACTATAACATACATGTGCTAGAAGTGCAGATAATGATTATCATAGTGTTCTAAATCTCAATTAAACTACAATGTTCACTGTGTTTTATTAACTAAGTGTAAAAATATCTCTGCACAAATATAAGCCAAACAAAATTGATCAGCATAGACAGGGAATAAAATTGTTTGTACTTACAACTCTACAAAATGTAGATAAAGGAAACAGCTTATTTATTTTATGCAATTTAATTTGTTTCTGTAGGAAAAGTTGTTACTACATTTTAAACTTCTCCAAGTGTGTACCAGTCACTTCACCTACTAGTTAAAAAATGATGTGTAAAAGTTTGTTTAGCCAATATACAGAAAAGAAAAAAAATAAGCTGTACTGTGAAGGTACCCTTAGATGACCCTTGAGTGTCTAGCCGGTGTTGCACCAAATTTTCTTGTGAAAATGCCAAGATTTTACAAAATATAATCTTGCCCCCTGTACATGTGTTTACATTTTGTCAACTGAACTATCTCTCCCTTTCAGGACACTGACGTCAGTATACGACGCCATCTTGGAGGACCTCGTCTTCCCCGCAGAGATTGTGGGCAAGCGCATCCGGATCAAGCTGGATGGCTCCCAGCTCATCAAGGTGCACCTTGACAAGAACCAGCAGACCACTATTGAACATAAGGTGAGCCTACTATAAAGTTTTACTTTTAATTTAATTTAAATGAGTATGTTTATTAATTTCCAATGCTGTTTGAACTGTTCTTTTAACATATCAGACAGACCTGTTGCTGGGGAGTTTGTTCCGCCACTTCTTCTTCCCGGCAAAAACACTAAGAAATGGCGAAGGGCGGGCGTTTTGTGGGACTGTCTTATGTAATATTTGACGTTCAAAAAGTGCTCATCCTCAGCTTAAAAAGCCTTGATTTTTATGGATTTTATTTAAGTTATTTGAAAATTATTTATTCTGTGGAAACAAGTCAGACAGCAAGTTTGTAAGTTAAGGCTTATTTAGGTTTTCTTTTGCATAAGTTTGAAAAAGTAATTGATACCAGATAGACCTTGATTACCTAAAGACATTGAAAACATAATCTGCCATTTCAATTAATTTTAAATTTCAAAGGGTATGGTACCCCCTTGCTTGCTATGCTGTCAATTATATACAGACTGGCAATCAAAGTTTTTTTATTCAATTTTTGGTTGCTACACTGAGGGTTAGGTAGGTACTTCGAATAGACTACCTATCACCAAAAGCGGCGAAGTGCATGTAAACAAATGTACTTTCATATTGATTGGTCAATGGAGCCCAGCCAGCCTTAATCTATTTACCAAAATCTAGCTGATCTTCCCTAACTGAAGCCAGATTGCAGTAAACAAAAATAAAATAAAGACTGATACTAACTTTGTATTTTCTTTGCTCACAGGTGGACACCTTCCAGTCGGTATACAAGAAGCTGACGGGACGCGAAGTTACCTTTGAATTCCCCGAACCCTACTTGTAAACTTAGGAATATGACTTTACAATAAACCTAAAAAAATATTCAAGACTTTTCTTTATACTAATGACTAGCACTTCGCTCGCGACTTCGTTCGCGTGGCTTTGGTACTTTTAACCGCAAATCGAAACAAGGAAGGAATAATGGGAAACAGACATTATGGAGTCGATTTATTGATTGAGCTGATCAAATATTAAAAACGTAGTAACAATTTATGTTGTTCTTCAATAGAGTAGGTACCTAATGCCACTTGTGGTGTCCTCGCGCCTGGTTGTGACCAGGCCCTCAGGAACACAGGGATAGGTGTCCAAATGAATGTAAATGTAAAATCCAAGTAAACTGTTTAATCACGCACAACCTGGGTACAGCAAGCATTAAGAGTGGAAGAGAGTTGCCACACTTAATACTAAAATTATTGAGTTCCAATACACCTCACCACTGTATATTTATTTTGTTGAAGTTAAATACTTTTCACGGTTAAATACTTTTTACGGTTCTATCCAACAGTTTGGTTTTGGTTTGGTACAACGACTTGTAGTGGGGGGGGGGATCCACTGTTCAGGTGTCGTCGACAGCCTCCGTAAGTGGATCGGCATATGGCTACAAGTTGTGCTGATATTGTCACACTTTGCAATAAGCGGAAGGCCGTCGAACAATGTGTTACCTTACCTTATAACTCCATTTCGGCTTTAGTATGTACTTACTAAAAATAATGAAACACGTTTTGCCAGTAGCATGATTTGGGCCAATGAATCAAATATTTCAAGGCTGTAGCGATTGGCAAGTATTAGTTGAATCATACTAATACCTACATAGTCTAAGTGGCAAGACAAGACACATTAAATTATTTGCAGACCAAGTTCCCTACCAGTAGCTTTCTGGACACTGAACACGGATTTAAAAGGAAGCAAGTAAAAAAAAAACACTTTAAAGTGAAGCGGTATCATAATTATTGAGAGTCCTTCTAAGAACGTAACATTGATTTTCGTTTACATGGAAATAACATCGATTGGACACAACAATTTCAAACCAAAGCATTTCACCAAGGTAGTTAGGTTCGCTATAGAATAGGTATGGTAAGTTAAGTTAGAAGTACAGACGCCAGCACATCAAGTTACCCCAATGTGTCAAATTTCTTTGATCGTTTTTCAACTTTATCGCAAACAGAATAAGGTTCATATTCAATTGGGAAAATTTGACACATTGGGGTTACTTGATGTGCTGGCGTCTGTACAATGCAAGAATTTTGAGAATCGGTAACATACATAAAAAAAAATACATACACACGAACATAGTACCTCCTCCTTTTTTGAAGTCGGTTAAAAATACATAGGTACACACGAACATAGAACCTCCTCCTTTTTTGAAGTCGGTTAAAAACTGTCATCTCATGTCTCAGTAACGCCATCTAGAATAATATAATGTATAACAATATTGTAGCGGCAGCGGAGCTTACTAAATTAAACTCATAGACTTGTATCGGTCAGTCGGTCACAAGTAGGTATTTGACGAAAATTTTGTCCGTCATATCCCGTTTATATGTAGTATAGTAAGTATTGAATGACTTTGGTCCATACCAAACGAGCTAAGTATGGAACGCCTTACGCATCCTTTCGTTTTGACTCGACGAACGCGCTCCGACGGCGAACTGACACGAAACGCCATCGCTCATCGGTGGCGGGCAATAGATGGTAGCGATAGCATAATGCGCTGCATCCATTTGAAATAAGAAAAGAAATTTAAATAAACCGTTTTATAGTCCGATCAACTGATTTTAACTTTTATTTCGTAGTTATAAGGATGGCATTATATGCAGCAAAAACGCGGATCATACAATATAAATTGTTTACTGCAGCTGTCATTAGTCATTACCAACGTAATAGAAGTCAACATCGGTTGAAGGGACTGTAAATAAGGTTTATTTAAATTTATAAATAAATATTCCACAACTTTTCACACAACACCACTTAGTCCCAAGTTAAGCTTGAGAGCTTGTTATGGGTACTAAACAGCTGATAAACATACTTATATATTTCTAAATAAATACTGTATATTATAGATAAATTACACCCAGACACAGAACAAATGATCGTGCTCATCACACAAACATTTGTCCTGGGTGGGAATCGAACCCACGACCTCTGGCATAGCAGTCAGGGTCACTAGCTACTAGACCAACAAGCCAGTCAAAAATTTCATTTCTTATTTCAAATGGACTGGTGTGGAATAGAAGTGTATTCCTTTCAATCGGCATGCGAAAGGCCGTCGATCAAAGTATCCCCTAACCCATAGTCAATTGACCTGACCTATAAGAAGAGGTTTTGCCTATTTAGTAAAGGTTTTTATATTAAACACGGAAAACAATTCTTCGTTTCTTCTTGGGCGCATTGCTCACAAAACATACATGCCGAAAGATCCGGCTAGTTAATTAGTACACAACTTGTCGGTTCCTTCGGCCCGCTGTTCTGATAGCTCTGGAACCGCTCAGGAATATGGCTTGTGGTGCTCAGCATCATATTAGGCGTTGAAGCGTGAGGAGGTAACCAGTTGATGACGCTGTCTGCAGCTACATTAAGGCTATTATCACAATGAATTTGGCGCGTTAGGGAAAAATTATAACAGTAAGGAACTCTTAACGATGCGCGCGCACACCCCTGCACCGTCACGAAAAACCGACACTCTTTAGTTAGCTATGGTCAACATTTTAGTTTTTTTTTTTTATTATTAGTGTCGTTTTTACGCAATAACACTTTTTTTTTGAAAAAAAAAAAAACTATTGTTATTTCAAGTTTGATAAACAATTGGGTTGCAGTTTATTTTACAAAATACAATCCTTTTGAAAAATGACGACTTTATTGATCAAATCAGTCCTTGACATCCATATTAATTGTATTCAATTTTGATATTAATTATAATTTGATTGTATATGTCATTAAAAGAGAGCTTATAAATATGATTAAATAAATCGCTTGCAAAAATAGCGGTAATGAAAGTTCCGGCAAATGATTAACCACAGTTTCTGCATAATGCTGAGGCAAATTAGGCCTTATTCTTATTGAGTCAAGTAATATATTACAAAAGTTAAACTCATACGTGGAGTGATACTAACTAAGCTAAAGAAAAGGAAACTGGTGTCATAAAATGCGCTCACCTTATTGGTCGGACCATACAGCAAATTCATACCCCATTTACCCAATTAACTAATACTAAGAGTACCTAAGTAGTTTTACAAAGATATAATTCTGTGGCCCTAGTGAAAAGGGGTATAAGTCCAATTTTGTCGAAAATTAGTTAAGTGTACCAAAGTGATCAGAAAAAAATGCTCTATCGTTTGGTGAAGACAGATCTAAGCTATCTCTAAAAATAAGAAAGTTACTTTGTGTAAAAGGGTCCAACTGATACCAAAAAAAACTGTAAAAGTCGGTTTTCTGATCACTTTGGTACACTTAACTCATTTTCGACAAAATTAGACTTATACATATTTTCACTAGGGCCACAGAATTAGTTTTATGATACAAGCCAATAAATACATGATGGCCAAATATATTACGGTTTTGACACATAGGAATCTTTTAAAATACAATAATAAAGACGTGATTATGTGTTGACTAGTAGGTACATAATTATTAATGTTATTACACTAAGGTAAATAAATCATTTGAAATTGCAATGACCGTCACTTGGTCTGTTTTCTCTAATTAAATGAAAAAAATAAATAAAAATAAACTATTCACAATCATTAAATTTTTTATACAATATTTTTTTTTACACCCCGCACCATTCCTTTATACCAAAATCATTTAATTACAAGAAATAATAGTTAGTGAAATGCATATAATATTAATATTAAAAACCTACTTACACACATTGACTTATTCTCTAAATCCTACATTTCGATTTTTAAATAATAATAATATGGATCATTCTTCAAAACCACCGTAAAACAAACTTTGAAATTAAATTGAAATTACTGGTTAACTTTAAAAAAAAATACAATCATAGACAATTTAAAAAAAAAACTGCATAGAACGACCCATCATAGATAAATACAAGTCCTGAAAACTGTCTGTGAATAAATGACAATAATATCTACTTACAGAATTCTGTACTTCATTTTCATTGATATAAGAAGTAATGTCACAAAATGGTAATTTTTGCAATTGCTACTAAATTAAATTCCCTCTTTTCTTATCGTCCAACTGTAAAATATCACAGTTCATGCCTTTATTTATCTATATTTAAAAAAAAACTCGGTTTTTCATACTCAGTCATGAGTCGATTTAATTTTAAAAGAGCTCTGTTTTTATAACCTTAGAAAGGTTTATCAATATTAAGCTACGCTGACTGAACTGTGCTCAATTTAGAGCGCAGCCTAGTTCGAGTTTTTATGTTGCCTTACCTTCCGCCTGCTCATCCTATAAGCTCACGCATATCAATACTGTATATTAGAGCTTCTAGGTTTCGAAATATTGTCATTTCGTCAAACAAAACACCTGCGTGCAGAATCGTATTATGTACTCAAAACATGGAGGTACCAAGTCTCCTTCGTTTTTATTTTGTATATTAAACTACAAAATCGTCCAGTCAAACTGGGCCAAGGCCAAAACATCACGCATTTTTCCAGTCTTTTCTTAATAATGAACAAAAGAAAAAGAAAGTTTTAGCTTTCTTCTCTTTTTGTTCTTTCTAACTATTCCCAGTTTCCCATTCCAAGTAAAAAGTTGACTTTGGCAGTCAGTCGAGTATTACTTTAGCACCCAGGCTTTTTAGTGGCTTAATAAATACATTGTGCTTTTTTATGTTTTCGATTACAGGAATTATCGTCAATTTATTATTATGGTCGTGCGTACCTGCTGCACGATTATAATAATGTAACAATATAATACCAGCCTCTTACTGTCCCACTGTAGGGGCGAAAGCCTCTTCTCAGAAAGAGAAGGCACGAGCATTAATTACCACGCTTGCTCAAGGCGGGTTAGATCACTCATAATAGTATACAAACTATTACGAGTTTCCTTAGCAAGAGTTAAAACGGACACAACCGTACGACTCATGAGTCATGTACTAACAACAAAGCTAGTTTTTCTTAAAAAAAAAGAACACTTCCGAGTAATCTTGAGCAATTCGAATTTGGAAGACAAATAAATAATACAGATTCAGCATTAACCACAGAGCATAGAGGGCTGCTAGATACGGCATAGTCAACACTTTCAAGATACAAATCAAGTGTGTTAGTGAGCGGCAGGGTGTGAATATCAAAATTCTATTAAGTCCGTCTGTAAGTTAATAAATAAAATAATAGATACGTAATTTTTGCTTTTTCAAATTGATGGAAAAATAATTAAATAAGGCGCACTATAGTCAAGAAGTATATAAACTGTACTGTTTTTTGTCGACTCACTGTATCGCCGTTATTTTTTAAAAGAACACGTTCCTAATATTAATTTATTAATCTACATGACGGGCTAAAAACTAAAATTTAAACATCTAACTCTATCAAGCTCCTATCGGTTCTAAGCTCTGTGACTAAAACAATAAACAATTTAAGATCCCGGTGTAGGATTTGTATCGGGTGCAAGACTAGCAGTACTCTGACTATCTTTCGTGAGTGTCTGATCTGGTTGGAGCAGTCTGATATAATTAGTCGGTACAACCCCAACGGTCTTTCCGTCGATGGATGCCATTAGCCAACCCGAGCTCCATAACGTTCCCTGCAGGTGAGGAGGTGCAACGATAAACGCCTGCTTCTCCTGGAAGGACAAGTCCTGGGGGGTGGTAGCGGTGTAGTTGTACTTAGCGACGGCTCGAACCGGTTTCTGCCAGGTTGTCGGATCGTGTACTGCGTAAAGAAGATTTTATTGAGAATTAAATTAATTATTTTATTAACATGTTGTCGGACAGGACGCTAATCACCATTGTATGTGCCAGTACGTCTGACGACGACTAGGTCTTGACTTGTATACAATCAGTGCGTCTTAAAGCGCTTATATACTTATTTACATTTGATAAAAATACCAGTTTTTTTAATTAGATGGTATTAAAAAGTAAATAAAAAATAGATGCCTTTTGACTTGACAACTGAAATCATAGGTGACGCCGGCTCTAAAGTTTACCGCGAAGTTATCTAATACATCTCATTTACTCGCCCATGAAGATAAAAACCGTATGAAAAAAAAAACTTCATTTCTCTATCTTATAATCTTATATCATAAACATGATCACACTCGATTTGGGCACCAACAAAAAACACACTAGAATTTGCAGTGCACACGATAATGGCCCTTATAACTATTAGGTTAGTACTCACAGTTCTCCTGCATGTTGTTGTTGAGCCGGCTAAGCATCTTAAGCACGAGGTAGGGTGCGGCGGCTAAAACGCCGAAGAACATGACCACGGGCCATCCCGAGGACTGCGGGCCGTGGGTGTTCACCAGTCCGGTCTGTTGAGTCGAGGCCACGGCTTCAGCCCACGCCTGGAAATATTAAATAAACTTTATTTAGGTACAGTAAAATACAAAGATTACTTACAGTAAAACACAAAGATATGTTTCCCGCGACTTCATTTGCGTGGAATTTCATGTTTTTTTTTTGTAGAATAAAAGTCTAGCCACCCCAGTTAATCGTGATATCTGTCAGTGGACTATTTCAACATAAACAGTCTAGCCGTTTCGGAGATTCTCACAAACAAACAGAAAGACTAAAAATATTAAAAAATGTTTTTTTAGACAGTGTGTGAATTGCTTTGCAACAACAACAGATTCTTCAATTTTATTTATTTGTTATAGGTACTTTAAGAGTACATAGATAATAACATTACGCCTATATTCCCTGAAGAGCTGGACTGAGATATTATGATGTATGATACAACCATATTCCTCCAGTATCCTAGTTTTTTTTTTTTTTAATCACTTGAACTTTGCACATTGCTTATAAAGGTAAATAAATAACATATTTTCATAATTATCCAACAACATGTGACGCAGGATTACTTAAATAATAGATAATAACAAAACATAGCTAGTTAAATAATTTTATCTCTCATTCTCTGTTTTATGCGCGTGACTATATTAGATAGAGAGCTGGCTTACCAAACCCAAAATTTGTTTGATCAAGCAAATTGAAAATCAGCAATTTCAAAACGTTTTTATCTTGTAAGGAGTTCAAATCTTCTGAATAACTATTATTTCGTGTTAATTGTCCCAAGCAAACTGAAACCAGCTTTTGAGACCATGTTATTGCACCTAATGGTTTTTGTCCCATTATTAATTATTGTTATATATCTTAGATTTAGGTAACAATTAACCACATTTCAAAACTTTCTGTTATCATAACCAGCCCCCCTAGCCAAGTTACAAACGATTCGTATCTATTCTCTTTCTACAAATCCCTTTGTTTTGACCACGTGACTTATCACCTTTCGCTAAGTCACGTGGTCAAAACAAAGGGATTTGAGGCGTTCTCGATTGTTGAAAGAGAATAGATACGAATCGTTTGTAACTTAGGCCTAACCATGTTACAAATTCTATTTCTATTCTATTTCTATTATAGAAAGAAAATGGCGTACCTATATGGAATCAGCTGTTATTCAACTGTCAAGTGTATTTAATTTTCAGCCATATTACAAATTCTACTCGTTAACACTTGACATTTGACAAACAGCTGATTCCATATACGCCATTTCCTTTCTATTGTCGCCTTATCGATTACGTTAATAGAAATAGAATTTGTAATATGGGGCCTGCTGCTAAGTAAAACTGGTTGGCAAAGCTTAGTAAACATGGGTGGAAACATAATAAAGATAGTCAAGACCTGGATCGTTTTCTGTTTGTTTGTTGTGGAATGTTTTGATTTTATGAAGCTTTAGCCGTATTGCTATTACACAATAATATCAGTCGTCAGCTCTCGTACTATAACCTAGATATCGCTTCTATTGTGATAAGGGACTAATCTATTGTCGATCTTCGAACTTATACCTCCTACACACTTTATTTTAACAGTCAAATAAGTTATTTGTTTTTTTTGGAATCTAGAATATTTTAGGATAGTAAGATAAGGATTTGTGCTAAGGTCAATCCTTAACTTTACCATTTGTATTACTATGAAGTGAAGATCATTCTAAGAAATTTGTAATATCACCTAGTTTAATAATTACTACCTCACCTACTGACACACTGATTGCTTGAAACCAAAGACATTCAATACCTATAGACCGGACATCACGAACAAAATTTTCGTCCGAAAAAGTGTGTCCTGCTGGATACAAGTAGAGTTTTTGTTAGTACGCTCCGCTGCCGCTAGAATATTCATATATTATTCTAGATGGCGTTACTGAGACATGGGGTCAAAGTTTTTCTATGACATTTCCTTGACATGCCCACTCTATTGTATTTTAAATGACTATTTATTTATTATTCAATGGAAATAATTATGTAGTTTGAACTGAGAAGCACTACTTCACAAGCCTGAGAAGATAATCAATCTTTCCAAGGTCAGATTTTAGACTTAGATACACCAGAATCATATGTTTACTGTCAAATGATAAGGACAAGATAAAAGATAATTTTATTGGGATAGAACATGTTTTGATAACAACTGTTTCCTGTATTTGAAAAGGATTTAATAAATTTAATTTCAATATCCAGGATGGATATTGAAATAAATCCTTTTCAAATACAGGAAACAGATGCAGGATGCATTGTAATCAATCTTGGAAAAAATGTTTTTTTTTTTTAATATTATAAACCAGTGCTTGACTGCAATCCCACCTGATGGTAAGCAGTGATGCAATCAGTGATGGTGAAGCGCACTAGTTTATTAAGAGCCTATTCACTCTAGCCTTGAAGACACCTAACTTATAATCGGACGGGAAGACCGCAGCAGGCAAGTTGTTCCAGTCCTTCGATGTACGCGGTATGAACGACGAAGCGAAACGCTTTGTCCGAATCGTGGGAGTGCCAACGATGTAAGGGTGGACACTCGCCGTACACGGGGTGTATGTGATGTGATCTTTGGACCATAACTTTTGATACCTATATTTTGACATTTAATGGCGTTCAGAGATTTCCTGAGGAGCTTCTGGCTAAATAAGAAAAGCCTCACGGGTCGATCGAAGGTTAAGCTACGCTTGACGAGGTTGATCCGTGGATGGGTGACAGATTCATAGCATATCAAGACTCCTCCGTGCCTCGGAAAGCACGTAAAGCCGTTGGTCCCGACTGTCATTTGTCGATCTATAACAGTCGTTACAGGTAGTCAGAAGCCCGAAAATCTGGCAACCGGTTTAACTAAGGCTAACCGCCGGGCTAACTGCATCGACTACCCGACCCGAGTCAAATTCTTCGATGATCCCTAATCAGATATGAGTTTTGATACAAATAGGACCAATCTGCTAGTATACCCTATCCAATAAAAAAATAATTTTGAACATCGGTCCATAAATGACGGAGTACTGAGGTAACAAACCCTAAAAAAAAACCGAATTGAGGACATCCTCCTTTTTTTGAAGTAGGTTAAAAAATACTGTGTTTTTTATTTAAATCTGGCTCGGGTCGGGTAGTCGATGCAGCGTACTATCGATTTGGTTAACTGTCGATGTAGCATACCGTCGTTTTAGTGTACTAACGATGTAGCTTACCAACGATATAAGGTACTGTCGATGTAGCGTACCATCGATTTGGGGTACTATCGATACATTAGCCCGTCGATTTATTATAATTATTTTTTAACATTGTTAACACTCAATTTGTAGACATTTATACCTAATTACTACTTTATCCTTTTTTATTTATTTTGTAATTTTTGTAATTTTAATTTGAATGTCTGTTAGTATTCATTTAAAAGTGTAATATTAAATAATTTTGCATGCCGTAAGGCAAAATGTATTGAGACACTGAAAAAAAAAAACTACCATCATATTGTATACCTGCATTATTGGCAAATAAATGATTTGAATGATTTGATGGAACGGATGGTTTTCGATACAGCGACCATCGATGTAGTGATTGTCGATATTATGAACTAGACCCCCAGTTACTGGGTTGTGGAGGTCCGACAGGCAGTCGCTCCAAGTAAAACACTGGTATTCAGCTGCATCTGGTTAAACTGGAAGCCGACCCCAACAATGTTGGGAAAAGGGTAGTCAGATAATGGCGTTCAGAGAATTGTTATTAAATCTGAATATTGACATTTGACAATCCTACTAATAATATAAACGCGAAAGTTTGTGAGGATGGATGGATGGATGTTTGTTACTCTTTCACGTAAAAACTACTGAATGGATTTTAATAAAATTTGGTATGGAGTTAGCTGCCACCCTGGATTAACACATAGGGTACTTTTTATCCCTGTATTCCCACGGGAACGGGACCTACGCGGGTGAAACCGCGGGACGTCTGCTAGTTGTAAAATAATTTGTTATCCGCAATATATTTATTCTGTAGGTATATGACTTGCAAAAATCCCTTACCAATAAACTACTGTGACTATGACTAAGATGGTTGTGAGACAGTTGACAATTTTAGAGTAAACAAAATTTTATAGCAATTTCATACGTAAATGAATGATAATTTGATAACCTTTGAAACCGTAATTAAAAATGAGTTTACAAACCTTGAATTCATTCTCGGTCCTGATACCGATGATGACCATCAGTTTTCTGATGATCCAGTTCAGGGTTCTAACCACAGCTAATGTGGACCAAACTTGGGCGAAGAGAGACTTCAGCCGGCTAACATTGTCGGCTACACCTGTTGGAATTCAATTCTTATTGGTTACTGTGAATAAATATTGTAGTTATAGGTACATATATTTGTTTGACATGATTTTACCAAGCATGTTTCAGCCTATGTTTCTTTCTAAACAACAACTGTTCAATTTGTTTAAGTAGATCGCCAAATTTTATGAATAAGCAGTTAATATTTTCGAAATTTATAAAAGTACTATAACAATGAGTACAAAATCCTCTTCACAAGTTTTGTAATAAAACTTAAGTTGTATACCCTTATAAAAAGAATCTTATATTTTACTTCACCATTCTATACCTGAATGTAAATAAAGCAGTCTTTACATATAATATAACAAAACAATTTGATGGCAAGTCTAGCACCGGGCCTGCTGCACTGCGTGGTGTGGGTTTAATCCTCTCTCGGAACAAATATTTTGGTTAATAGTTGTTTGTGGCCTGGTAATAAGTAAGTGACTTCAAATATTTGTAAATGCACCCATGAGACAGCAAAATCCTAGTGTGGAGAAAAGATTCAGTCAGTAAATGATTCAGTAATTAAAACATATACATAGGTACCCAATATAGCCCTGAAAGAGCTGGTTATTGCAAAGAATGTGCTTTCCAACATCATGGCTACGCTGCCCACAGCGTTGACACAGCTCTGTATAGAATCGAAGGCGGGGCGAGAACTTTCTTCTGCCATCTGTATGAATCTGGACCAGAAAGAAAAATTAAATAAATAAATTTAAAAAAAAAGTTAAAAAATTTTAATAATTAAAGTAATTCCATTTATAATTGATATTTAATTATTAATTGAATTAGCATTATTATTAAAGTTTCATCTTAGTACAGAAGGGCCTTGTTAATCCGGAGGGGCAAATACAAGACGCTTTTCGATTATGGAGGCGTCCGGATTATAGTATGCCATACTAAATGGTAATAACACACATGTTTAACTTTAGTTTAAATATAAATAAATAAATATTCCACAACCTTTTTACACAACGCCATTTAGTCCCAAGTTAAGCTTGAGAGCTTGTGTTATGGGTACTAAACAGCTGATAAACATACTTATATATTTCTAAATACATACATATTATAGATAAATTACACCCAGACACAGAACAAATGATCGAGTTTTCGTGTATTATTTTCGCATTTCTTTTCAAAAGTCCGGTCTCAAAGTGTACAGAGAAACATAACTTCGTGGCTATAAAATTAGTTATCTTCAGCCTATTTTAAAGCGGTGTTTAAAGCTTTTACTGCCTCTGAATTACCCTCTTTTTGGAGAAGAGTACTTCAATGCTTTTGTACTCATCTTGCTCATACTCGAACCCCATTGCCCGGCCAGATAACAGGAATTATCCAACAAGTGGACATCCAGATTAACGAGGCCCTACTGAATTTGTAGAAATCTAGATGGACAGTTCTTCGCGGTCCAGCTGTTTGTGATTGAGAGATTAAATGTTTGAAGTTACACCTCAACTACACAGGAGAAATTACTAGTGTGGGGCAAAGTTTTAAAAAAAAGAATAAAAAGGATGTAAAGACCAAAGACCTCATGACCTTTTGTTAGACAATAATAATTTTATTTTATCTTTAACAAGTCAGTTCTGTTGTATTCAAACAAAACATTATAATCTGTTTGTTTCTTGTGCAGCAAAATAAAACTCTCTGTATGAATTATCTATTATACAATATACAGTATGTTGTCTTTATAATATGTTCTTTATTATAAAACTGATTTAATTAGAAATAATTTTATTAAAGAAAGGACATCAGTGTTTATGACAGATTTTATAATATCCAAAAGCTAAATAAAGGAACTGGATAAAAAATGTTTAATTATTAACCTGCTATCAACATTTTCATAGTTGCCAACTCCAAATCGGTTGTACCCGCCATACATTCCGCCCATGCCGCCCATGCCTCCCATTCCGTAGCCTCCGTAGCCGCCATACCCTCCCATGCCATAAGAGCCCATCCCCATTCCCATGCCGCCATAGGAACCCATACCGCCATAGCCACCCATTCCACCATAACCCTGATTCTGCATCATAGGTTGAGCTAGAACTTGGCTCAGATCAACTCTGGGCGGCAAGGGAGGGGCAACACTGGGACCACTTGGTATGCCAGCTGATGTTGAAGGCAGAGAATGAGCTTGAGACACAAACTGATTCGAATTAGCACTAAAACCCGGTGGTACGCTCACATTACTCAATAAAGGTTGGGTGTTACCACCCCCGAAATGCATATTAGCTTCACTCATTGCTAAATTATTGAAATTCATTCACTGAGATTACCAAACGCACGATAATCGTCAAGGTATTATAGTACGCAGGCTCACTGATAAGCGTTGCGCGCCATCTTAGTTAGCTATTTCCCAGGAAAATTATCGCTGTATTGATTTTCTTCGCTGATTACGCAGCTGCGCAAAGGGCACCTGAATTTAATTCTACTTGTTTGTATGATGGGTTCATGGTACACACAGCACTGCACACACAGTAGGTAGAACTTTTGTCATCTGTTTGACGTATGACGGTAATACGGTAATGACGCAGCTGACTGACATTTAATGACGTAAAAGCAGAGTAGTCAGTTGAAAAAATCTCTGAAAACGAAACCAACATAATCATAGACACAAATAATACCTGTTTTTTTTTACCTTACTCTTTCTAGTTTTTTTCTGTTTATGTAACCGTTTTATCAAAGTAATGATCCTCGTAGCTTCGAACTAGGCTATTAAATGCTGATTGCAATTTGCACTAAGTTATTTATTTAAATTATGGCAATCGTGTGCCAACCACAAACAAGTATGAAAGTTTTTTCTTCTAGTCCATACAAAGAAATATAATATAAATGATGCCAAATGATGCCAAAATATTAATCCAAAGCATCAAACTGAACTTTTTTAGCGTAATGTGGATACAAATCATTATGTTATAAGTATTTATTAAAAAATTTCTTGAAGCTGAAACTAAAAACATAATTGACCGTTTAGACCTATTTTATAATGACCTAGTTTATAAAAAAGCAAACTTTGTCTATGTTCCTAAGGGTGTCAATAATTTTGATAGTGCATTAAACTTTTGTTGTTATTATTTTAAACGGTGCAAGTGTTTCCTAAAACTTACAGCAATAAATAGTGCGATTCAAGTTACATGTTTTAAACGGTAAGTGGTATTGAAATCCATAAGCATTACTTAAAAATTATCAATGTTTCCATGTCGAAGTAAGTGTCATTTTTTCGCAGCTTGTATTTCATTGTTTTGTATTATTTATTATTAATGAAAGGGTTCTGTTTACATGACAATGTGTTCAGAATGAAATCTACATTCCATACCTAGTATCTGATAATGTTTAATGAGGATTTATGTACAAGTATTCGGCATTGGAAAGGTGTCGCTGCCGACCGGTTTGCGGAGGCATAACATAGCGGGGTTACCGCCTAATCAGAATCAATTGCTCTGGACAAGCAACTGGAATGACACAAGTAATGAGCGCTCATTGCTGACGCCTCGAGCCCGACATAAATTGCGAAGCTAACTACAATCTTGCTGACACTAATATTTGGCGTAAACGATTCGTAGGACTAGTCGTGTGCATGTAGTTTTAATCTACCGACTTTAAGTGCATCGTTCGGATTTTAAATAGTTATGTACCTTTTTAACAGTTTAGGAATATTATACTTATTGTTGTTCTTTACAAAGAGGTGTGTTTATATTTTTTAAACATGTTTTTCGGTATAGACAGAAAATGTTTTTTCTTTATAATTTAGGTTCCTCTATTTTGATTATCATTATTTAAAGTAGGTACATATTGTGATAACACCAGGCAGAAACTTATCAACTATCCCACCTGATAATACTATCAGGCAGGAAAGTTAACAACTTACTTGCCTTAATAGGAATGATAAAAATATGACTAATATGGCAAATAATCTTCAAAATATATTTTTTTTGATACTAGTATGTACATATGTATTGTCTACGTCCAGCTTGGCATCATTAAAAAAGTAAACAGTTGAGGGTTTTCCAAGCTGAGGTCCGTGAAATAAGCTAATAATCTAAGAATGTCCTGAAATATAAAAAAAGTTCCATAATGGTACAAACATCCACTTAATAAAATAAATTCTTGTTTCCTGTTAGGTTTGTAATATAAAGTAAATTTATAAAAAACTGATATTGACGTATAAGGGTAATGTGGTTTGTTAAAGAAAATAAAAAAAATAGACTAGGTATGTAACTGGAAACAAATGACTGTAATAAGTAGGTACTTTCTTAAAATCTGTTCTTAGCTCTTTACTCCAAGTAAGGGTTACATTAAGAACTACAAAAGCAACAACCCTACTAAAAGTTCTAGAAAAAAAAATCTTCAAAATGTCTCTGCAAATTTTTTTTTCTGGCAGTTTGGTACCAAATGCCTAAAGCATTAAATCTGCCTTTGGACAGTGCATGTTTTAACAAAATATGGATTTTTACTGTGTGTTAAAAATTGAATAAGTTTATGAGACAAAACATCATAATTAGGTACTTATTTAACCATGTTATTTCTCTCAGTAACAGATTTGTAAAATCTGTCCTTTTGCCTTTTCTTCTTGAATTCTTCAGTCATGTATGTACAACCAATTAATGCCACGGAGCACGCTATTCAGTACAGTACCTACGTCATTCAAGAAATCTCGCGTACGTAGATAATATAACAAAGGCGTAAGTTCTCCATTTTCCCGCATACAGGAAGCCGGCAGCACTGTCGCGCAGGAAACTGTCGAGTGTCGCCACCTCACGCCTCCTTTGTAAGATTGTAACATGAAACCGTGCTAAATTATTTTGTAGTAGAATACAGTGAAGTACATACGAATTTCAGATCATTACTAGGACATTTAATTATGTTTTATTGCTTATTTTCTTTCTCTCTCACTCTTCTTATAGGTTTCATTACTTTACCGATGATTATCGACGAATAAAATCATAGCGTAGACGTATTTTATTAAATAAAATCAGGGTTCTAGGTACAGTGGCCTATTCTGTAATATTATTAATAATAATAATAATAATCCATTTATTTCAGGTAACAAAGACCCATAGATATACCTTAACTTAAAAATACATACTAATAACACTTTTGTTAGTAAAATCTTATAAAACTATGTTAGTAACACTTCACTAGCACGAAATTATGTGCGTTCTTGAGGAATTTGTCCGCGGAAGCGACGGAACACCACATCCTGCGGCCTTAAACTTTCTTCCAGCACCAAATGGAGCATACACGTCGTCATATTGCGTCTTGCAACTGGCTCTTAGATACTGCTCTAATTCCAAAGACATTCAATATTTAGGTACTATAGATGGACCATGCTCCACGAGCTCATTCCACCATCTCCTTTCTTCCATCGGGAATCCAGACGTACTGCAGGTTGTCACCCATTCCTTGTAGATGTTCCACACATTCGCACGAAGCGCTTCGCCTGTTCCTTCATTATGCGCACAGCCAAGGAGTGGAATTCCCTGCCTGCATCAGTGTTCCCGATTTCATATTACCCCAATCTGTTTAAGTCGCGAGTTAATAGGCTTCTTTTGGGTATGCTCGTTCCATCGTCGACCTCATCTCTGACCGCAGGAGAAGATTGAGGTCAAGAGTAGCCATTGTACATAAAAAAAAATAGACGGAACATCACGGACAAAACGTTTTCTACTTGTGTACGATACTTGTGTCCTTGTGTACAGAAGTCGATTACTCTTGCTCCGCTGCTGCTCCATTATTGTTATGTTATGCCGCATGGCGCTACTGAGACACGGGTTCACAGTTTTTCTAAAACATTTCTTCGCATAATCCTCTCTATAGTAGATTGTCGAAACTTGCAGGAACCTTGTTTCGAATTCATAGACAAGTTTTGAATCAAAATAGGGTCGGCATTGTCCATACGAATTCATTAAAGTCCTTTATCTTCAGTCTGGTACCTAATAAATATGAATATAAAAAGGTCGCCGCCCTCGGCGGGAATTAATAATAACAGTAACGAATATTGCTGCATTTTCATTACGCAACATTTGTGGACATAGTTTTTCTTGATGTTCGGTCGGTTTTCAACCAAAGGAGCTTTATTAATATTTCTTTTGTTTCATTAATCTTTTTTGCGGGTGCAAAAGGAAACTTAATGAGCATCGGGATGTTTTGCACGTAAATACACCACTATTTTTTAATTAGTACCTACATAAAGAAAATGGGCTGTACCTGTTACTGATCATATTTGCGTAATCGAAAGTAAAACTAAACGAAATTCAATTTTTAAAAATGCCACTGTTTAGTTAAACTTAAATAACGAAAACAGCTGTTGGAGGTCGGGGCATGCTTGAGCGAGATCATGCGAACGTGAGCGAGAGATGATGATTAATGAATACTACTATGACATGAATACCCTGTACAGTGTACAATATAATTTCCATAAATTAGGTGACTTTTTGGAATATTGTCAAACGCTAATAACTTTGCTGTTTATTAATAGATATTATTTATGGATACTTTACAAATATAATGAGAAGACCGTCTAGAATAAGCCCTTTAAGTATTTGTACTAATTAAAAATTAGTGGTGGATAATAACTCTCATCAGCTTAACATTTTAGTACTTACAGTCATCTGCACGTGTAGTATGATTACAGTAGAAATGGGTAGTACCTATGTCGACGAAAGACACGACAAAATGACAGATGGTGGAAATATTTCTACCGTTTATAGAAGAAATAATGCTCGATATTGTAGGTAGACTATTGTCTATTAATTCATGACATTTTCGTGCTCAAAACAAAAGAAATGTTCCTACAATCTGCCACATTGTCGATTATTCTGTAGAGAAAATCCTTTGCACGTTTTCATAAATAAAATAAAATAAAAATAAAATAAAAATAGCCTTTATTCTACCACAATCTAACAATTATTTAAATATAACTTTTAAAAGAAATAATCACAATTAATTAATATCATTATTGAATAAAAAATTATAAATTATCATTTCCGTGCATAAATTATTATTATTATTGATTAAAATATAAATTATCATATTCGTGCATTAGGAATTATAATTATTATTTGTTTGTCTTTAAATAATTGTGGAAGTCGCCTCTTTGGCGTAGGCCTCCCCCAGCTTCCTCCAGTTGTCTCTGTCCCTAGTCTGTCTTCTCCAGTCTGGTCCACATCTTTCCTTAAATATGTCCTCCCATCGTTTTTTCGGTCTACCTCTACTTCTTTGCCCTTCTCTTGGTAACCATTCTGTGAGTTTCTTGGTCCATCTGTCGTTGGTCATCCTATACACATGGCCCGCCCATTTCCATTTTAAATTCCTAATAACGTTTTCATAATGCTTTGTTTTTTTGTCAATCAGTTGTTATGTACATTTTTCATAAATCGACTACGGCTACGTACAGGGAAGCATATAATACATAGTTTTTCACTCAATCCATAGGTCGACATAGATTTTCATAGCAGTTTAATACAACGACTACATTAAACTTACAACTTGGTGAGGGCAAACTTGCTCGGCTTGCATAAAATTTACGCCCGTGTACAAACCGGTTATGCATCCCTGATAAGGAAATAACACCATCGCAATATTTAATGGAGGTTATTTTTTGCAACATTAGGGTCACTAATTGAAAAAGGTCGATCCTAATTTGATGCTTGCAGGACTTCGTACTTTTGAAAATAAAGACCCCTATATGTGTCTTTTTGAAAAGGTTTTTTTAACTGTGGATAGGGGTCTGCAGCTAAACAGTAATACCCGCACAGGTCGCGAGATGGTCAGGATCAAGACTCCATTGTATTCATTGTAAATCTACACCTCTACGTGTCTCAGAAAGCGCGGTAAGCCGTTGTTCCCGGCTGTCATTTGTAGATCTTAGACGGTCGTCGTTTCAAAGTTTTTCAAGACTTTTTAGACTTTCGAGTAGTCAAATTCCCGAAAGTCTAAAAACCTGATTAGCTTAGGGATACCGTGTTATGCAGTCAGCGGCACATGGAATTCAGATAGATAGTCGCTCTATATAAAAAAAAAACAACCTGGTATTCAGCTGCATTCGGTTGAATAACACAGCTGTGCAGGGCAAAGTTTTAAATTAGAGTATGAACTCACTGTACTTCGTGAATAAAAAAATAATAATCACACTATCACACATGTTTGTTACTTCTTCACGTCTAAACGGCTGAAGCGATTTTTATAAAATTTGGTATGGAGTTAGCTGACACCCTGGATTAAAACATAGGTTGCTTTTTATCCCTGTATTCCCACGGGAACGGGACATACGCGGGTGAAAACGCGTGACGTTTGCTATTGTTAAGTAATTGTTGGGACAAGACTAAACAGGTGTTTACAGCTGTGGATTGGTTGAAAATTCTTTAGGAAGGGTTGTCTGTAAACAAGCCTGCGAAGATATGGATCTAATGGGGTCTTAGATTACTGCTGGCCATAGGCAGGACACGCCAACTTTAAATCGTTAAAAATTCCCAGGCATTCAGTCCTAACTACAATCTACAGCGCGGAGCTTGAAACTACGTACAGACGCCAGCACATCAAGTTACCCCAATGTGTAAATTTTTTCCAATTGAATATGAACCTTATTCTGTTTGTCATAAAGTTGAAAAACGATCAAAGAGATTTGACACATTGGGGTAACCTTATGTGCTGTCGTCTGTACATACAAGTACAAAATAAATAATAAAACTGGACGTCAAACAGGGTTGTTCCGCTGCCCCATTTCCAGGGTGGTCCATTTCGTTCGGACGTTTGCCGGAAATGACGCCGCCGCCGACCGTTCCGACCGACACGATTCGCACTCCATTCATAAATCCAACCAGAGAGTGTATTATATTTTATTTATTAACTTTGCACAGTATAAAAAATTACCTGAAAAAATATTATGATTCAATTATACAATAGTTTAAACTCCATAAACTTCGTATTCTTTTTTTATAGGACATTGTGCGTGGAGTGGTAATTGACACGGTTTAAGTTTTTATGGACAAGGAGTGAAGCAAGTCGAAATAGCCATATTTCAATCGCTATTCGACTTCAATTCGATTAATTTTCTTATACCTTTCTTTCAATGATATTATTAGTAAAAAGGTGTAGATGGGTTATAAGCGCTCAGCAAGCGACACGTTAAAATGTGGCTAACTAGCCACACTGTCTTGACCTCAGTGTCGCGTCGCGCCGTCAACAGACGCGTGCGTGCGTTAGTGTTTTTTTGAAGATTTAATGTTGTTTAGGTAACCTATTTACCTACCTTTTTACTTATAATATCATTGCTTTCTTTCCAATAAATGACCGAGTTTGCCATTTTTTGTCGATTTTAATTCGCTGAATTCCCTCATTCCCTTCACTCCAGTCATATCAGGAAGTAAAAATACCTTCCTAGTGCTCATAGTCGTTATTTTATGCGTTTTATAATTCTTGTGTAATTTTATTCACAGCAGCGGTTTGTTGTGTAAATGTAATGTGTAATAACTGCCAGTGAATATGATGATTATTTAGATTTTCATTGTGCTGGAATAACTAGAAAATTCAATTTGAAATTGAAATAAAAGGAGCTTGCCAGACTTTCGGCCAGCATCATATTGGCCAAACAATCAAAAAGTTTCTATCGTCTCTTTGTTGATGCTACTAAAAACGAGGAATGTGCGTTCCATCAAGTACCTACCTACTTGGAACCACAGTTAGATGTGCGAGGTGGGATCTACGTTCCACTCCTTAATAATATTTACTACATCTATCCGCTTTATTAGAAGTGTTTAGAGAGCATCTCGAGAAGTTTGCGCGTCGTGTTTAGACCTGTCCTTCAGTGAAGTGTCTGTCACCGCCTTATGACAGAGACTAATGGCTTGTCTTGTCTACGGGCCCTCTATCAACAATATTGTGTTTCTGAGTCGGATTTTAGTCTATGGTTTAAGTTAGGTCGGTGACTCGGTGTTAAGTTTTAACGTGGATCCGATGCTAATTTCTAAATTAAAGGGCAGTCAGTCTCTCTGCTGCTGTTTATAATTCTGCTTTGTTTTAGCTATCAGTAAATTTCTTGTTTCAATTTTGTTATCGGCAATAATCAACCAATCTATAATTAATTATACCAACAACACGAAACAACAGATTAATCTGTTGTTCTATGAAACGATAAATAAATTGACATAACATCAAGCCTGTTATCCCTAAAAGGTTAGGCAGAAGTGAACCTAGGTAGGTACCTACACCCACATTCGCCAGTTATGTCCAAGTCCTATGTAATCGGAAAACGAAGGAAATGGGACGAGCCTATTGCCATCAATCTGATACAAATCCAGATTCCGGACTGATACTGAGAAATCCCAGATGGAAAACTCTATATCGTTTTGCCCGACCTGGGGATTGAACCCGGGACCTCATGATCAGCAGTACGCCCAGTAGCTGGCGACCACTAGACCAACGAGGCAGTCTATAGCTTGGTTTTCTGTAATCCACGCCGAAATAATTAATCTACAAATTAATTGCTGAAATATAATTTTGCTTGCTGCCCCGGCAAACATCGTTCACCCTTTCAAATTTCTTCTATTCTATTTTTAAAATATGGCAAACTAAGCCGATGTCGACTATTCTGCCAATGTCAAAAGTAGATTGGACGGCGATTGCGTAAAAAAAAATGATATAGTTGAACTTAATGTAGGTCTTCATGGGTTAGTATGGGACTGAAAAAAACAAAAAAAAATATTACATAAATATTATAATTGTTAGTATGTTGCCTTCTTAGTTTTAGCTTCGATAGACTTTTCAAATGTCAAATTGTCACCTGAAAATGGACTGGGAAGACATTTCGTCGTTGATACTGCAATTCCGCGTAACTACAATTGTTAAATACTGCGAATATAAACCTTATCACAGTCAGCGAAGGTGTATATTCGCAGTATTTAACAATTGTAGTTACGCGGAATTGCAGTATCAACGACGATTTGTCATCTGTCATGTCATGAAAGATGGCGCTGCATTTGAAATAAATATATTCAATTAATTATCGTTAAGTTATCTTAAAATTTTGTTAATGTTCTGCTCAACTTTTCTATTTTTTTCTCTCATAGAAACCTTCTCCTGACATTAACAAACACTACAAAAAAATAATATGTATATGCGAAATTGGACCAGCCGTTCACGCGTGATGCTATGACCAAGGAAAATAGGGATTAATTTTTATTATGTAGATTAAAATCTTTTTCTTTTTTCTCAGGTGACATATTCCTGAAACTACTCGGTCCAGTTGGTAAGTGAAAATAGTTTTATTATTTAGTTCCTGAAAAACAACTTTTTTTCCTCATCATTCTACGATCATAACAACTATTAAAATGTACCCAGTTGTTGCGTTTCTTTCGCCCTGTTTACAATATTATGAAAGTTATATATTTTTTTATAGTTTTCCTAGTATTTTTCTAGATGTTTTATTAGTATTTAGTTTTTAGTACCGATACAGATGACCTGATAAATTCATTGTTATTCCAAGCTTTTGTGATCATTCGTTAGAGCACGTTTTTAGATCTAGTAGGTAATTCGGTATCTAGGCTTAAGGTGATTATTTCGTAATAGTCCGCGAACTTTTGACACAATTCATTATTTCTAACAACTAAAGCTAGCTCTTTTTTGATATTTAAAAACATTAGACTTACCTAACAAGGAGTAATTGTATCAAAATTGTCGTTTAAATAATTTTTATCAACGTCTTCAGTCATTTCCATCTCAATAGTATTCCATATTCTATTGTAATATGTATGTATTAGATAATGTCGTAATATTGACTCGGCTTCTCTTGTTACTTTTTACGAAATGAGACTTCAGGCAATTTATATGAATTCTATAAAACAGTGTCAACAACTCTACAAAAGAAAGCCGAGTAACAACACTTGTCTTTTGCTACTATTATGAATAGTGTCTTAATTGGCTTTATTTCGGTTTACCTTAGTCACTCCCCAAACTACTGGATCCGCCGCTGATTGGGTTCTTCTTCGTTCCAGAAGAAATTTACACTTCTCCCTTACAAATCCTAGTTAAATCACATTCCAGCAAAAACACAACAGTTCCGCTGAGCAACATAACACAATCTCAGTCCGCAATATCCAGTAGACTAGTTTCACACTGCGCTATTTTTCAGGGTTCCCTAGTGAAATGGAAATCCCTTATTGTATTTTAGTCCTCTCCGTATTTCCTTCTGTTGGTCTCTCCATCCAATCACACAGTCATTTTACGTAGAGACTTGACCTTGTCACTATATCTATGAAATTCGGAAGATAAGTGCATTCTATGAACTGCTAAACATTAGAGTATTTAAAGTACTAAAATTATGCATAGGGCTGACAATCCCCACACTAAGTTAAGGGTTGAACAAAAATCATCATCACAATAGCCATCAATTGACGATTACATTAGTAGAATTAGTAGTTTTAGTAATGTAGGTATACTAGGTATCGAATATACCGTTATTTTTATACTTTTTGTTGACATGGCCTCTGGGCCAGCACATCAAGCCACCCCAATGTGTTTAATAGTTTTTCAACGTTATTTCAAAATGAAAAAGGTTCAAGTTCAATTGAGAATATTGACCTAAAATACCCAAGGTTCTGACTTGAGAAATAAAGAAATTAGGTATTACTAAAAAGCTTAAAATGTTTTAAATTCATCACAGATTTGATGAATAGACTTTTGAGGTATGAGGTATTTTCGGTTAAAGCAAACTTAATTGTAATAATAAATTTATGTTACCTATTTTGCTATCGTGTTTTTCAATTCGTATGTAGGTACTTTTATTTATTTATTTATTCAATACTTCAAGCACACTAATGTACAAAGGCAGACCTAATGCCATAGGCATCAAGTGGACTTTCTAAGTTTATCTTAGACATCATTGACATCTTTGAAGGAAAACATCTTGAGGAAACCTGGACGTAAAGTAATATTATAAGTCTGTAATCGCCAATTCGCCTTGGGCAAACGTGGTGATTAATACTCGTGCCTTCTCTGTATGAGAAGAGGCCTTTGCCTTATAGTGAGACAGTAACAGGCTGGTATTATTATTATCGTGTATGTGTAAATAATCATCTCGACTACGGAACCCTCACCGTGAGTGCCCCGTCACGCACTACGTCATGTCGGTTTTTTGCTCTGTGTAGCCTAGCCTGAAGCCTTGCATTCGTAGCCCGTTTGTAATTAGAAGCCGGCCTGCTAACCTATCTTACTGGCATATAAAAAGAGGCTCGTTGTTTCCTACTTGAGCACGTACGAGGCCAAGATTGAGAGGTCTTGGGTTTGTTTCCAGAAATGTTACGGTTGTCTTTGGTAGCGATTAGAGAATGCAAATCCGTGCTGTTTTAAAATCCGGATTTTTAAGAACGGATTTTTGGTCCAATCCGGATTATCCGGATTTTCCGGATTTTTCATAAAAACAAACAGACCTACTTATATCAGTTTATTAATATGATATTTCTTATATTTGTGTAAATGGATTATAATAAAAATACAGGAAAATCAAATCACATGATTTTTAGGGTTCCGTAGTCAACTAGAAACCCTTATAGTTTCGCCATGTCTGTCTGTCCGTCCGTCCGTCCGTCCTCGCTTAATCTCTGTGACCGTTAGCACTAGAAAGCTGAAATTTGGTACCAATATGTGTATCAATCACGCCAACAAAGTGGTAAAATAAAAATTGGAATAAAATGTTTTATTAGGGTAGCCCCCCTATATGTAAAGTGGGGAGTGATTTTTTTGTAATTTAAACTCTAACGTGTGATATATTGTTGGAAAGGTATTTAAATGAATAGGGGTTTACTGAAATCATTTTTTGATAATGTCAATAATTTCGGAAATAATCGCTACAAAAGTAAAAAGCAATGTGTCCCCCTCTAACTTTTGAACCATAGTTTAGAAAATATGAAAAAAATCTGAAATGTAGAACTTTATAAGGACTTTCTAGGAAAATTATTTTGAACTTGGATGGAAACAAGTTTTTGTACAAAAAAGACAAAAAGTTGTACAAAATAATTTCTGGACTAAGTTTGTGGGATAACCGTATATGCAAGAATTTTGAACACTTATTGTGACGGATGGGTAACTACGGAACCCTACACTGAGCGTGGCCCGACACGCTCTTGGCCGGTTTTTTTTTAAATTTCATTTTAGTTACTGAGAATTATTCAATTTCAATACTAAATATTTTTAATACTAATATGGTGTTATAGCTATAATATTCTTATTAAATAATCAATTTGTAACTCGTGTGCTTACTCAGGACGCTCAGCGTTAGTAAAATAATAAGTACAAATTAAAATTAACTTTGGAGATCAAAAATAAAGACAAATTACTAAACTTCTTCTCAAATTATTAAACACTACACACTAATCCGCATTATTAAAATAATCAGTCTGTGACTCGTGAGCTGAGTAAAGTAAGTAAAATAATTAAAAGTAAAAAATTAAAAGAAATTCTGGAAAACATAAATAATATACTTCTTGTCAAATTAATAAACATAACAAAATAATTGAACTTCACTTAACGACTTTTGAATACAGGTTTTTAATTTAATAAATCTTTCTAGCATCGTGGCCATACTACTCCACCGTGTCTTGCAGTCGAGCAACAGTACAAGTTCTTCCCCAAATTAATTTTGGACATACTTTTGTAAGACAGAATCGTTTTTAGTCGGAGAATTTGTAAAGAGTTTTACTATTGTCCTATCGTCCTCCAGAGGTCGCCTGTGGAGGACGCGAGCCAAATATACGCGTGATAATGTAATTGCGAATTACAATTTCTTATTATTCAGAAAATCCGCGGATTTGATTTTCGAATCCGGATTTAAAAGTCGAGTAAAAATGTGCGGATATCCGGATTTTTCGGATTACGGATAGTCCGGATTGCATTCCCTAGTAGCGATCGAAACGTTGTAGTCTCGCCCATAAGTTTTCTTTTAATCGTAGAATACGTAGAATCAAGTAGTATTAGAATAAATAATACATCCGTTCCTATATTTTAGAATTCAAAATTGCCATTTAATTTAAAATTTCAGATACATGAACTTTACAAGCTAGAACTTAGACAAGATTTAAGAAGATTAAGAATACGTGGTTAAGGAACCTGGACTAGAAAAAACAATATTTAAATTACATTCCCTAGATGTAATTCTCGATTATTACAACAGCATGCTTGTTATCCCGGTGAGGTAGGCAGAGGTGTACCTGTCCTGTAGTATACACTAACATTTCGCCAGTTATGTTAATGCCCCATGTAATAGGGGCCGGGGTGAGCCTATTGCCATCAATCGGGCACAAATCCAGGCTGCTCGAAAATACACTAATTGGCACGCACTGGCTATATTAATTCTTGTACCTCGTATAAACTTCTGGGCACGGAAAATAATAAGTAGGTAAGTCCAAACACTAATTCATATTCATTGGCCAAGCTGATTAATAGTACAGTTTTACTCTTTTAATGGTAGTTTTTTCTCGTATGGTGCTATTGAACCAGTGAAGGAAAGCTATCTTATCATAATCTAGATTTTGTATATCTGATATATATCTGAGATAAAATAGATAGAGTTTATGCTTTATGGTACACTAAAAGGATGATGTGCAAACTGCAGACGACATAAGTCACGCGATTCTTTGTACCAATCGATTCGTCACAGATTCGATTCGCTCGGATTACCGTTATTAAACAATGTGTCACCCCATGTTTAGATTGCGTTATGTGATAATAAATGCAGGCGGGGTGAACTGTGTATTTGGGGCTATTGTTTTTTTTTATGTGTGCTGCAGATTTTGGGATGGGATCCCGCAGATTTTTTTGATCCGGATTTTTGGATGGTCGAAAACACAGACCACGGAGATACCTCGGTAGCCGCTACTACAGGGCAATGTCAACACTTTCCTTACAATTCAAGCGTGTTAGTAAATCTCGCGTGGTTTGTGAAATTTTGAAGTATGGCCGTGACAGCTAAAACTTGCGCTTACGGTTATGATTGATGAAATGAAATTAAATGAAATGATATTTATTTCTGTAAGTAGATCTTTCCAGATACTTTTACATGTCTTTATTTACAAATTAGTGGCATTTTCAAAGTGACTGAGAAGAAATGCCGAAAGAAACTGAAGGGTATAAGTAAAGGGGATTGGTAAGGGACTGCTGTCCACGGCGTCCATATAATAATTCGTTAAACGAAAGCTTCGCATCCCTTTTTAAAAATAATGAGCACGCGAAGGAATAACTTTAGTATAGTAAATGCTTATACTCGTATAATAAAATTATACATAATTATGGAGAACAAAAAATGTTGAATATTGACTACCTCTATTTTACTTATAAAATGGTCCGGGTACAACATTGTACCTATGTAAGTACAATGTTGTTCGTGGAGCAATTGTGCAATATTGTGCGTGGAGGATCGTATTTTCAGGAAACTTCGCATTCTCTAATCTCTGTCACAATCTACCAAAAATAATTTCCCTACATTTTCAATAAGATTTTGACATTGAATTTCGTTTGAGACTAGATTGAACGTTTTAAATTACCATAAAAAAAACGTTTTACAATGCTAATTAGATATGTGTGATTTCGCATAGCAACATCCTTTTTTATGCAGATTTTCGTCATCTTATCCTGTCATCATCTGCCTAGCCTTTTCCCAACTATGTTGGGGTCGGCTTCCAGTTTAACCGGATGCAGCTGAATACCAGTGTTTTACATGGAGCGACTGCCTGTCTGACCTCCACAACCCAGTAACTGGGTAACATGATACCCCTTGGTTAAACTGGTTGTCAGACTTTCGGGCTTCTGACTACAAGTAGCGACTGTCAAAGATCTACAAATGACAGCCGGGACCAACGGCTTAACGTGCTTTCCGAGGCACGGAGGAGTCTTGGTATGTAATAAATGCCAAGACTTTCGTCATCTTATCCTGTAATAGCTACTAATCATGACACAATCAGAATCAGAACACTATAATTTATTACAGCAGTCTAAAATTAATAATGACAGATATCTAGACGGACTGTAATTGTGAAGGTCTGCAGATTGCACAGGTCAACGGTACATTAAATTATGTAACAGCTAATAGACCGACGATTGTCAGTTGTTAGTCATCTCATTTGATTCAGAATGAGTACCTATTTATTCACTACGATATGCAATAATTATAAAATATTTGAATTGTTCACAGTTTTACCTGTATTAAAGGTATGGTTACCTTAAGTTTTACTAATAACTGCACGTTAGGAAAACAGTCCAAACATTGTTTTACAAGTGTTTAGTCAATTTTTAAACAACTGTCAAATTTTCCCAATTGCACATGAACCATATTCTGTTTGTAATAAAGTTGAAAAACTAGTAAAGAAATTTGTCACGTTGGGTTACCTTGATGTGCTCGCCTTTGTACCTGAATAAAAACCGTACCGTATTCATGTTTTAGGGTCTCGTAATTAACCAATAAGATATTGCATTGTGCTAAGCACTGAGCTGTCAAAATGACGCAACCTAATTGGTTGTACGGCACATCTCTTCTCCTCTCTGCTTTGGTGGAAACCGGGCCTAAACCTTGTTTGATTACGTTGAAATCTGTCCTGTAAGTTCTGAAGGATTTATAGCGAATAGATTGCTCCGTTCTCGCGTGTTAAGCCTTTTGATGAAATGGGGCTTCACAGATTAATCCCACACCTAGTCAACTTGAGAAACTGTCTCAAGGGCCGTGCAGTGTTGGGAGTAAACAATTTTGTCCCACTTCACACCTACATTCAAATTAGCTCAGTAATGCAACTGATGCTGAGATTATCGCAAAAGAAGAATCTACTGCTGTTTTTTACGTTACTGGTGCAACTTGCACTTCATTATTTATTTACTTACATACCTAGCCTTTTCCTTACTATGTCGGAGTTGGTTTTTATTCGAATTAAATGCAGCTGAATACCTTTACGAAAATCTTTAGTAGTTCTTTCGCAGTTCTTTTGCGGTTTTCGCAGTTTAGATTTTACGTCTACAACCCAGTTATTGGGTATCGCTATGCTTTGTAGTAAAACTAAATGTCATACTTTCTTGCTTCACCTGTAGCGACATCTATCTCGCCACATACGAACTAATGACCTATATCCTACATCGCGGTATCAGAGTTATCCGCGCAATTTGAACGTATACAAGTTCCCGACTACAACCGTCGGGCAGTAGTACTTTACACCCTGTTCCTCATACCTCCAAACACCCTTCCCTAAAGAACTACTAAAGATCTTCGTACTACAGCGGGACCAACGGTTTTTCACGTACTTTCCATGGCATGTAGGAATCTTGATTACCTTTTTTCCATCTACGAACTAATCTCAGCAAATATACCTTAACTTTTGACCATCCCATGCAGCTGCTACTAATTAACCTTAAAGAACCACTTATGCTGTAAAATACAACCACGCGTCTTCTACGTCCGTGATCATGGCACCTTATGTGACTATCGCGACCTTTAAAAAACGTATTAATTGAACGCTCTTCTAGGAGTCTAGGTCATAGTGAGTGTGTCATATTGGCCGATTTATTGTTCCACTTAAAACTATTATTGTTACAATGTTTAACAAGCTTTGTAGCAGGATAGGCAAAAGTTTTGGTATTCCCCAACACTCTTACGTATCGTGGTTGTCATTATTTAGTCCTAATGTAGTAGGCGGCAAGCCAATTCGCATTTATTGGCACAGTTCCAAAGTGTAGGCTTACAATTAAACTGCTTTTTGTCAGAAAAAGTTCGGTAAACTTTTGTACGGCTACGGACGTCCGGAAGCACCTCGAAAGCTTCTGAGAATGGCCCAGAGTCTGCTACAATGAGATTGTGAAATTGTGAAAGTATGAAAATATTAAAGTAACCCTATAAACTCAAGACAATTCGAAATATTCCTTTTAATTTCTGAAAAGCTACATAGGAGTAAGTAAGAGACTCAAGTTTTCTTTGTATGCAATGTGAGAAATATGTTCCTCCTTCCACATGATATAAATCTTCAAACCTTTTGTAATGGCAATGTTTTGTGCTGGATGCAACACCTTACCATGGCGGTTCCATTGTTTTTTCTATCAGCCCTTTCTCATCAAATGTACGAAAAATAACTGCACCTCCAGAGATTTCGCTTTGTTCTTTAAAATGACAAGCAAACACAATGCTGGTGACCTCATACCAAACCACATACTCATCGACTGTGTGACGATATTATTAAACTTAATCATTTTAATTACAGTTATTAATACAATACACAATGATGAATTCTCGGCATCAATTCACACGGGTTTTTGTATCCGTACCAAGACATTAAATGTCTGACGCTGATAGCAGAAGCAAGGGAGATACGTTGCCCGTTACAATATAAGAAGTAATAGTCTCAAACGTATCATTTCCACATATACCTTTGCCAAGATTTAGTTGAAAACACAGCAGTATTTATGTAGGGTTCTCCCAAGGAATGAGTCCACTTTGTATAATATGTGTCATCAATCATAGAAACAGTAACAAGAAACTTGTTGACCTAGAAACAGCTCGTCGCTTTTGAAATATATTGGTGGACTGAAAACCATCCGTTGCCTTAAGTAAAAGATAAGGCATTCAAAACCAAAGCACCACTACCAACAAGATCAGTTTTAAATCCTCCTCTCCCAGTATTATAGATTCTACATGCAAAACCTATTTTTTTATCGAATAACGGCACCCATGTTTTCTCGGCGCATCCACCATCTTTCTACAATCTGAGATCTTCACTCATTATTCATCATATGATGCAGCGGTAAACGTAGCGGTTGTGGTAGATTTGTGACCACTTCTTGCCATTTACTACCGTAATGAGTTGTCATTACCACTACCGTTTTATAAGATGGCAGCACAGCTTGAGGATGAGAAGCGCGCGACATTATGATATCTGTAGGTAATTGAATAGGCTTCAAATATGAATGTTTTTTTAATACACAATGTCGTCTAACTGGTTTATGAAAGAGATGGCGGAGTAAGGTGGACTCCTGCGATAAACACTGGTTGCAAATAGTCCTGGACAGAAGTCCAGGACAACCAGGGTGCCAGGGTACCAGGTCCAGGATGGTATTATTTGTGGTATCTTGGGTATTTGCAACCAGTATTTTTCGCAGGACTTTCCTATTACTCTCCTCTGACTTCTCTCTAGAAGCCGAAGGAGAGTTATGGGAAAGTCCAGGCCAATAACAACAATGACTAAACATATATTAAAAATACCCCTATATTCCCTGAAGTGTTGGACAAAGTTGTAGCTGTGTTAAGTCCCATAAATAATTACGTTTTTTAAACTATCGCTGAACTTTTTCAGTTCTCTGTCAAATATAAACATTCTTCTAAGTTTACTGAAAAAAACCCAGTATTTCATATTAACTAGTCCATTCATGTGAACTGCCTTCCTCAGGTCTTATCTAACTAACTTTATTTCTCAACCCCACGATGACTGACGCTGCCAGCTTAGCATAATTGCATTTTCTTTGGCTGGAATAATTTTCATAATATTATAAGCAGAAGCCGTTTAAGAGGTGAGCGAAGTAGAAAAGATGGATGGTGGCAGTTATGAGACTCGGAGTGCAGCTGTGGCTAGCATTATGTGGCACTTAGTATAACGTTGCCATGTGGTCGATTTTAGTGGTAGTGTGTGATAATCTGTTGAATGCGGGCTGATATAGGTAGCGAAGGATATTATAGACAGTTCATTGGCATGTTCAAATGCCAATGAACTGGAGTAAAAAGAATAATCTGCTCTGCAAAGGCTTAAACTTGGTTCTAAAATAGTTGATCCATTTGTCTTAGAATGAATAAAGATCATGATTATAAAACATTAAACTTTTAAAAACTTGACAACATCCGATAAAATCTCAACAGGTGGAAAAAGCCCAAAGAGAAGAGTTAACCCAAAGTAAACAAAACGTTAAGCATAAAAATAATAAATCCCGAAGCAGAAAAACAAATATGTGTAAAAGAAACTTCTATCAGAAGCTAACCGCGGGTATAGTGTACCTAATCTACTTATTAAATCATAATGAAGAGCAGCTGACGGCCGTTACCGTTCGAACAATACGCGCCCACTACATGCATAATAAGTACAGCAAAATAAAACTTAATTGCCTCATTTTAAAGTGCACAATGCAATGTTAAAATTAATGACGTGTGTTAAGGAGGATGCTCATAAGCCGGCGTGATTAGACGGCACAAGAAAATTGTATTCAGGCATAAACATGTTAAAGAACTTGGTTAATCATACTGGCGGTATGGGCAAGAAATCTGTTGACACAAATCGATTCATGTGCTTGATGCCTTTAATTGTCGGACGGGCTTTAAGGCGTCTAGAAATGAATAACATTCATGCGAACTAAGCCTCTAATATTCTGCCATTGCAAATTGTATCTTAATAGAAATTATGCGGTGGCATTTTCAGAAATTTACACCACTTGCAGTGGCCTATATGGAAAGTTATCAATCGACTGCAGACCAAGTAGGCCGCTGCAAACAATCTAAAATAGGGTATTGTAAACCTCGCCGGCATTCAGTACGAATGCGGTTTGATATGCGTACCTTGCCCAATCTGATAAGTGTCCAAAGTTACTATACTTACTTGCAGGAGTAAGTAAGTATAGTAACTTACTTACTAAGTACCTGCTGGAGACGTAAGCTAATTTAATATACAAAACCTTTAATACAATATACATCTATACTAATCTATACTAATATTATAAAGAGGTAAAATTTGTAAGTTTGTAAATTTGTATGTAGGGGGTAATCTCTGGAACTCATAATCCAATTCGAAAATGTTTTTAACTGGCAGAAAGCTACATTATTCCTGAGTGCTATAGGCTATAAATTGTTTCTATAACATGTATATTAACCGAGCTATCACAACTTATGTCTAGCAAGTCGGAAAAAAATACCTCATAAAACCGAATTATTTGCGTGCGCTGCCTAAACAGTTGCTTAAAATTAAAAACAATGTATGGCTACTTGGTTCGTCTTCATTATTTCTACAAAAAAGTCCGCGATACCATATCTCTATCTTTTATATTTTATCTTTTATACTTCTTTTATTGTATTAAAAAAACTTTTTTTCGGCATACTTACGTTTGGTTGATTAATTGAGCAACAAAATATTAATTCTTATGACAATAAATTATTTCAGTATCACAAGAACATCATACAGATAAGATTTGCCATTTACAGTATATCAACTGGTCATACAGTTTCGGAGATAATATAAAATTACTAAAACGCAAAATGCCCTTAGCATAACTTTCATTGTGCAGACGTTTCACCTATTTGCCCATAGATGGCGTTCTGCAATTACGTAATTTTTCTGAATCGCGATGTTAAGACTTTCCGTGGATTGATGAACGTCTCGAATTATGCCCACGTTGTAGTAATGTCGTTGGTTGGAGTTCTAAATATTACATGTCAATCAGTTGCTTATTGGTTTCGGTTGTTTCGTTCGTACGGTTGTTGTTGCTGATAGATACCTCATAATCGAAAATATCGAAATTTCGTTGTAGGTACGTTTGTTTTGTATGTTCGTAGTTTCGTACTTCGTTCTATCGTAATAATCGAAACGATTATCGATCGATACGAGTTATTCGATATTACGATAGTTTTGTTTTGTAAAGGTTAAAGGCGGACGGTGTTCGAGTCGCTCTCCCTTTGTTCATAATTGTTTTCAAGTCTGTGCGTAGTTTGTTGAGAGCATGCCTAAAAGGATATCTCAACTGTCCCGGCAGACATCACAGACAAGAGCCGCTCGAGTACGCCGTACGGAACAATCTGCCCCTGAAAATGAGCAGCGCCTCTCGAGAAATAGAGAATATATTTTGCAAGCACGCGCTAGAGAATCTAGCTCCGAGCGCTCACAGCACCTCGCTAGCCAAAATGTCATAACATCGTGGGCCCGTGCTCGAGAAACTAGCGCTGAACGTGCGCACCGTCTATCTGAGTTAAGGCAGCATGTCTCTGAGACAAGGGATAGGGAGACTAGCGCTGAGCGCTCGCTGCGGCTTGGTAGGCAAAATGTCATAACATCGCAGGCCCGTGCTCGAGAAACTAGCGCTGAACGTGCGCACCGTCTATCTGAGTTAAGGCAGCATGTCTCTGAGACAAGGGATAGGGAGATTAGCGCTGAGCGCTCGCTGCGGCTTGGTAGGCAAAATGTCATAACATCGCAGGCCCGTGCTCGAGAAACTAGCGCTGAACGTGCGCACCGTCTATCTGAGTTAAGGCAGCATGTCTCTGAGACAAGGGATAGGGAGACTAGCGCTGAGCGCTCGCTGCGGCTCGCTAGGCAAAATGCCATAACATTCGGTAATCTTTGAAGTTACTGATCTGATTCCAAAAATATTTTACTAATAAAATTAAATACAGTAATATCAATCGAGTGTAATCTTATGTTAAAACAAGAAATTTTCCGCGGACGAAGTCGCGGGCGGAAGCTAGTATGTTTAATATATACATTTCAACGACTTCAAAAATTAAGCAGAATCTAAATAACGACGATATAATATATGTAGGATGAATGCCTCTTGTTTATAGTGGTGTATTCACTATACTTATTGATTAAGGTAACTTATAAGATGGAAGTGTTGTTATTAAATGAGCTCATTTACTTACAGAGCCACTCGATAGTTCAGTTAGGTTCCATGATCAAAACTTTTCTTAATGAACCAAGTCTTTATTCAAACGATTTGAGTAATCCTTGCCTCATTCTCTTAAATATCAACGTTCCGTAGTTTTTCTAATGCAAAACCTCCTTTAGCATTAGTTTGGTCTACCATTCCCACGGCACGAAGTCATAGAGCGGAACAGGTCACTTCTTTCACCAAGGCACGGTGCGACGAGTCAAACGCTTTGTACGAATCCAGACGACACAGTTTAAATGCCGTACACTAATTTACTATCGCGGTTAATGCGTTCTCGGAATCCAATTTCGCGAAAACATGGCTTGTTGTAAACAAGATGAATTTTGTAGCGGGAATGTGGGCTTGGTTGTTGATATGTAAATATTACATAATATACTTATTTGAATAATATTAGCGTCTGATATTAAATCGCTTTATTATAGCTAAGTATACTATAGTGGACTTGCTTTTAGTTCGATAAATGCCTTCTCGTAAGAGCCTGAACGTAGTGCAACCGTACCTTATATCCTAAGGCATACCGAGTTAATTTAGAACTTTTAAGAAAACTTCTATCTAAAAATCATGTGAACTCTACAAAAATCTATAACTTTAGACACCTATATCGTCCATAACCGTAACTTCTAATAGTTCGAATTTTTGATTTAGGTACTATTTTTTTCAGTGGTTCTATTGCAAAGCGAATCACAGTACACACCAATGCCTCCTTAATATAGTAACATTCCCATGTATGTATCTGAAATACATTTAATTTTTATTTTCTACTTTTATTTCTTATGGCCTCTCTACTCCACTTCATTAGGTACAAAATGCATATAGAATATATGCACGCTTCCTGTAGATCGTTTCTCCGTCAAATGTGAAATGTTTTGCAAACATGTAGGATGTGTTGTCAGTAATACGAGCCGTCTCGTGTTTGATATTGAAACAAGATCGTTCCGATCCGCCGACGATACGGAACGTAGGTACAAATAAATGGATAGTATACATGAGGTTCGATCGAGTCGGTAATTGGATGGTTAGAAAGTTGATGACTGATTTCAATAAAAAAACTACTTTTATTTCTGATTACTAAGATAAGGCAGATATAGGTGGACCGACAGGAGACTACCTAGAAAGACATACACGGACCTTATAGGTGATGCTCTTCAGAAAGGTCTCGTGCGTAGTACTCGCAACCGGCGTGCGTGATTGACTGTATAAATATATGAACATAAACGAAGCAAAAGAAGCCCTGTAGTTACTACCTACCTCCATGGGAAAAAGGCGTGAGTCTATGTATGTCAATGATCTGCCAACCGGTGATGCTGGGAATGTTAAAAGAGCTAAAACTTCAGCATTTGTATCAGCTGATGTTATACGTTGGAACATGTGCTTATGAGTACATAAGATCTACAACTAGCCAGATCAGGAGTTGATTATTAAAAATATACAATTACTAAATTGTTTTTAGAATTTTAAACTGAAGAAACCAATGAGAGGGTCTGACAACCGAGGACTGTGACTCAGTTTTAGCTGTCAGTTTTATTATGCAACTGATCCAGGTGTGGTAGCGTGGGCTCAAGTAATGGGTGTACTCATATCCTTGCGGTTAGATAATCTACACCCAATCCGATTTCAACTTTTATACAGTGTCATCAAGGAGTTATTCCCAATTCGTTACAATATATTCATTTCTGTTTCCTGCCTCGCAAACAATGTTGTCAGTTTTGAAAGTTATCGCTATATGCACTTTAGAGTGGCCCGCATTTTATTATGCATAAACAGCCGTGTCTTCCACTTTGTTACATTTTAACGCACCAAACGCATACAATTTAAAAAGAGGAAATTATGGTAAAAGGATTCCATATTTTTAGCGTTAATAGCCTGTTTATTACACATGTGCCGCTAAAGTATGCGAGTTTTATACGATTGCCTAATGAAATCCGAGATGCTGATGCGTTTCAATATGTCGATTTGTTTATTAAAATTACGTTTCATTTCGCAATCGTCTCGCGCGGTTGTTGTTGTCGGTGAAATTGTCGAAAATTTTCGCATTAGCCGTTTTGGTCACGTGACAGGAGCGGAGGCGGAAAGATCTGTTGTCCTGTTCCAGGAGCATCGATTGGTGTTCTCTGTGAACGGCACGCGAGATACGTCTCTGCGGCCTTGCGTCTAGGGTGTTGTCGCGTGCCTGTGTCGGGAGTTAGGTCGTAAGGTTTCGGAGCGGTGCGGGCTCCACGCGGCCGGTCGCTCGCCGCAGTGCCACGCCGGTCGCCGGCACCACCGCCCGCGTCACTGCATCCCCTCATTCGGGAACATTCGTTCGATAACAGGCGTCGCGTTGCGGTAGGTTTCGTATGACGAACGTTCGCCGAAGGTTTCGGCATTCGTGCGGGAAACACAGTGTTTTCAAAAAAATAAAATGAAAATATCAGTGTTTTTTAAGTGCTGAATTTTTGTATGTCGCATTTAACGAAGTTAGTGCATAGTTTAGTGAGTGTGTGACGGAAATTCAAAAGTTTTACGCATTGGTTTGTTTAACTTTTCAGTTAATTTTCTACAATAGCTTACATTTTCCCGTTTTCTGAGAATTATTTGTAGTACCTACCTACATTTATTAAAAGGAAAAAAGTTTCACTCGAAATACGTTTGAATAAAATATTTAGGCTCAATTTCCCAGGATACTTTGATGTTAATTTAATGAAACCCGTGTATTTCGAAAAGCGTTTTCGTAAAAGTTGATCGCTTTTTCCGAAGTTGAAAACGTTTTCGGAAACTTGTTCAACATAGGGATCTATGTTTAAGTAATTAGTTTATAATAGAGGTTCGCCGGTGGTTTATTTTACTAATTAATTACTTGTTTGTCCAAGGAGGGTCGAATTTCGGTGTTTCGGCAAATAGGCTTAAAAGCTTCTAACTTAGATGTTCAATTCTAAACAGAGTAAAATGAATACAGGCAGGAGCTATACCTATACCCGGCTATTATAATTAATATTAGTTGCAAATTATTATAGCTTTATTATTAGTACGTAGTTAAATATAGATGACCTGTACCTTTGGTGTACCTACGTGGTTAATATCAGGAAAAAGTCAAATTCTGTAGTTACCTAGTTAAAAAGCAAGATTTTATTGCAAAATTAAAAAAAAACTTGGTTCCGGAGTATAGCCAAAGTAACAAAAAATCTTTCATCAATAATTTGCTGCATATTTTTTGTGATGTTATAAACGGAAACAATATGGCGGTATGATAAGGGTATTATTATGCCAATTATCCAACGTTAGTTCTGAACTTAACCATTGAGGTTGTTGCTACGTAGGCGTCTATAAATAAATACAGTTGTTAACTGTATCTAAACTCAATTAGGTAAATCTGTTTCTCGTTAGCAGTTATTTAACAAGGAAAAATGGCAAAACTTTTCCAATATTATGCATTGAGTGTGTTGACTCTGCCCGAATCTTACGTTCAAATGTAGCCACTGTTTTTATTGTACCTATTTATTTCATGATAATATGTGGTGAGGTAGGTGACTCTATAAACCATAGACCCATCAGAAAGAGATTTTTGATGAAAAAAAGGAAGATCTTCAAAAAATATTTTTTTATCGCCGGCGAAACGGTTTACTAGCGACACCCTAACCTTTGCTGAATATGTCTTTTTATAATAAATTCTTTTAATATTTTTAGGTTTTTGAAATTCTGACATAGCTCAGTGATGATTACCATCATTGCGCCTAGTTTGGGGCCAATGTTATAGCTCGTGTACAAAAATATGTTTAGCAATAAATTATTATCAAAACAAAGACCTTCCGTCAGCGTATTTTGCAAATGTTGTAATTGGGCAAACTGACGATTTGACAAACTACTCCTTTGACTACTTCAAATATGAAGAATTACCGATTTGAACAATGTCGTGCAAAATCACGATACCAGTCGTATGCTTCACTCATCATCTGCATAGCCTGCTGGGTTCCGCTTCCATTTTATCCGGATGCTGCTAAATACCAGTGTTTTACATGGAGCGATTGCCTGTCTGACCTCCACAACCCCGTTACTGGGTAACATGATACCCCTTGGTTAAACTGGGTTGTCAGATTTTCGCTCTTTTGACTATCTGTACTTAATGACTGTTATAGATCTACAAATGACAGCTGTGGGATCATAGACTTTACGTGCTTTCCGAGGCACGGAGGAGTCTCGATATGTGTAATGGTCACCCATCCACGGACCAACCTCGTCAAGTGTAGCATAATCTTCGATGGAAACGTGAGGCTGTTATATTTTAACCACAAGCTCCTATCCGTCGTATGCTTCACTAATACAGTAAATTCTAATGTTACCTTTTCGATTTTCGTGTCTTCTCTGTATGAGAAAAGGCCTTTGCCCTGCAGTGGGACTGTGGGACAGTAACATGCTGGTCCGAGGCTCGTGTCTTCTCTGTATGAGAAGAGGCCTTTGCCCTGCATCGGGACAGTAACAGACATTAATATTATTACCTTTACAAGAAATTCATTATAGGTGACCTTCTTGCGCAATTGTTTTTTCCTTTTCCCAACGTTATCGCTCCCGTATGCACACTGTTGTACCTACTAATTAATAACAACGCTGATTTATCCTGTACTCTGTCATAATGTGTCACGTTCGTGTCTTTGGTAAAGGCGCTTGCAGACGCATCGACGACTTTGGAATATATTTCTGAGCTCATTACCTATAAATAGAAATATTACTGACAGTGTTAAGAATGGATTCTGTTTAATGTCAATCAATTCTATAAGTGGCTTATTTATTTACACAGTTTTGGAGGACAATAAAAGCCGTCTTGTTAGTGAAAAATACCTTATAATATTTGTTCTGAAATTAAAAGTTGAGCACAATTTGGCTAAATCCTAGGTAAATCCTGAGTTTCGGACAGCTAATATGGTATTTTAAATTGAATAAATAAATTAAAAGTTAATAGTAGACTAATGATTTTGTGCTATGAGCTTTTGTTATTTCTAGACTTAATAAATAATCATCATAAGTTTACTTCCCATATTTGGATTTACTTTAATACCGTAAGTAAACTCTCCGTTTCTTATAGGACATGGGTACTTTGTAGAACATCCTTGAGGATTCTCTTACAATTTAAATAGTTAAGAGAATAAATATTTGTTTTTAAGTTGAGTCTATCAAAGAGGAGAGGTCCTGGTAAAGTAATAGTTCATGTTCGTAATACAAAACACACAATCAATTCCGACAACACATAGCTCAGCTAGTTAAAATAGTTTACAATCCCCTTCACAAAATACCTCAGAACAGGCACTCTCCACTACTAATTACAGGAATTTATTAATAATAATCATTAATTCCCTGCCGGATAGCTACATCCTAGGGTTCTTTAAGTCAAGAGTGAAAAGCCCCCCTAGCCAAGTTACAAACGATTCGTATCTATTCTCTTTCTACAATCGAGGACGCCTCAAATCCCTTTGTTTTGACCACGTGACTTATCACCTTTCGCTAAGTCACGTGGTCAAAACAAAGGGATTTGAGGCGTTCTGGATTGTAGAAAGAGAATAGATACGAATCGTTTGTAACTTGGCTAGGGGGGAAGGTTACTTCTAGGCAAGCGTACTTCATCGTCGACCACATCATCATTTACCATCAGGTTAGATAGTGATTAAACGCGTGCTTACCTATCAATAAAAATAATTTAAAAAAAAAATGGCACTGACCCACGTTCGATGCATCAGTGAACCCCCATTTTTTTCGTACCTATAACCGCGTGGACATTGTTTCATGGGGGCAGCATTTTGTTTTCCTTGATTTTTTTTAAGTTAATTATTTGAATATATTTATTAAAAGCTCTACTCTTGTTTCTTTGTTTTATCTCCAATTGAAGATAGGTAGGTATATCCTAACTTTAGTGTTATCCACAACACAATTAGCGCCATTGTCGATCAATGAACGATAAACTTATAAGAATGCTTTGAGACCACCGCTAAATTATATGACTGACTCTCAAAAGTTATGAAACTTGATATTGAAAGTCGTAAAAAATAACTCGAGCCATTAATAATGTCGATTGATACAAACGACTGATATTTTTTATTGCGTTTCATTAGAAAATTCCATTAATCAATTTCAATTTGTTCTTCCATTTTTGATGATTAATGATTGGCAATAAAATCTGTCCATTCCTGACATTTCTTGTCATCAAATCATTTGATCACTTTTAGCATTAAAAGAGCTTAAGTAGGTACCTTTTTCGGCTTGTTGATTGGACAACAATTTTTTGGTAAAATCGCCGAATTTTATGTCAATTTGTAAACACCTTTACCAAATAGTGGGTCGACCTTTATATAGGAGCAATTTGCGATACACTGTACTAATAGATAGTGTACATAATATTAGTATACCTATAGGTAGATTGGCACGAGTTTTGTTATTGAGCTCATTGGGTGAACACCGATGTGATTTATTAACCTTCCGGTGATTAGAAGACATTATTTTGTTCGTTCAGGATTTTTCTATCAAGTTCAATGTTGCTATTACAGAAGTAGTCTAGAGGTGATGGCATTGTAGCCTCTTTCCAACTGCCGAGCTATAAAGTCATTACAATCATAGCAATTTCAGCTTTCTTAGGCGATTAATTAACCTAAATTTAATCGAAAAAGAATAACAAACCAAGTATAGAACCGCCAAGGAGCGTTTTAAGTCCGGCAAGTACCTCCTGAGTTTATCTTAGACATCTATGGAATTAGAAATGACATGCGACATCATTAACATCGGTGAAGAAAACACCGTGAGGAAATCTGGACTTACAGTTAGATAATGTAAGTTTGATCTCCAATCCGCCTTGATCAATGTGGTTATCAATGCTAATGCCTTCTCTGTATGAGAAGAGTCCTTTGCTCTGCAGTGGGACAGTAACAGACTCGTATTATTTTGTTATTATTATTATAAAATATAGTTAAAAGTTTATTTTCAGAAAACGTACAAAATAATATGACGATAACGTATGAAACTACAATGAGGTCATGTTATTGTGGAATTCTTGTCTGTTGAAGTTGTAATGTAGAGTCTGCGATTTTTATGAAATATGCCTACAATATGTAGATTGTATAACGCATTAGCGATAATGTAGTCCAATGTCCATTGTGCATGTTTATTGTTTTTTTTTGTTCCGTCTTTGGTTTATTTATTACATTTTACTCAATGGAGAAAAACTTATGTAGGTACTGTGGGTATGATCTACATAAAATCCAAAAGTAAGAGTACGTAACCAAAATCATAAAAAAATCGGACTCGGCATCATTCAATATCATCTTTTATTAATAACTTAAATATCTAATTGGTAATTTTTCATACTTTATATTTCTAATGGCGAACGCTTCTTTTATCACGGGAATATCTGGCCCAAATGTCTTCAGTATCATCATTATATCTGCCTTATTACTGCACGTCAAACTAACAATATGCAGAGAATTCATGAGAAGCATGCAGAAAGTGCAATTGCTTTCTGTATAGCAGTTAAAGGCAGTCGATATGACTGCCATCACTATTTTTCAATTTTCATATCTCTCACTAAGAATGTATCGATTTATCAAATCTATAATGGAAGCTCTAACAACTCGACATTAAAATCGTCATCATCATAACTTCTCTTGTTAAAATGTTATGACTGGCTCAAAACAACAAGCAGCCATACTAAATTATTCTTCATTCTTTTCTTCATTAATCAACACGCGAAAACAGTATTAATATTCCAACAATAAACTTTTACAGCCTATAGTATTGTTGACTGGCAATCTCTGCCATTACCAAATTGTATTCTAGGCTCGGAGCCGACATCTTTTGTACTCAATCATGTACAAAGACTAGTGAGACAGAAAATATGAATCATAACGCGAAACTATTAATGGGGTTATTTCGAGTATTTTATTTATCCTTTTAATTTCTTAAGTAATTTCATAAGTCATCATCTACTTAGCCTTTTCCCAACTTTTTGGTGGTCGTCTTCCAGTCTGCAGATGCAGCCAAATAATATTTCCACATGAAGCGCTGGCTGGTCGTCAGACTTTCGGAGTTCTGACTCCTCGTAACGACAGTCAAAGATTTACAAATGATACTCCGGACTAACAGCTTAATGAGCACCATGAAAATGTCGTATTTTGTTTGAAAATATGTATCGTACGCGCCCCTGACCGATTTTTCGGAGAAGTTTTTGCTGGACATTATATAATAATAATTAAGCTTTATTTAATTCCACAATTAATTAGATTACATTATTTTATTTTGAAATTTATACATTATTTTACTACTCATACAATGTCATCTCCTTCTAATGTGGACCCCCTCAGGGTAAAAGCCTCCCCCAAAGAATTCCATTAACCCCTATCTTTAGCAGTGCTGGACATTAGTAAGGACATAATTATGTAACTGCATTTTAGTACAAACATGTTGATGTAATTGCCTTGGAGGCTTATGTCCAGCAGTAAGAGCATGTAATTATAATTGTTACAAAACTGTTTTACATTGATAATAGCTTTAAATTGCTAACGTAGTAGGTCAAATAATATTCGCATGATAAGTTACCTAACCCTAAATTGCAAAAAAACGAGTTTTTATCGCTATGTCCGCTTCAGGCAAGTGTAACCCTTGTGGGCCTTGACCAGAGTCGATATTGGTAATTTGCACACTAGGGCCATTAAGGTATGCCCGTATTATGATTGCAAACAATTAAGTATTCTTGCTAGTCGTATTTTTTTCTCCTTAACATACAGATCACTTACCTCTTACTTACTCTGACTTATCAGATCTTTGTGGTTACCATACTTGGTAATTTTGACTTTGTAGTTCGTAGTCAATATGTCAAAGAGCCAGACTACATATTATTTTCATCACGGTGATGATTGAAAGTTGAATTACACGTTACACTCACTTATAAATTCTCTGTTCCTACATTTCATCATTAATAAATAAATAAAAACAAATAAATATTCCACAACTTGAACACAACGCCATCTAGTCCCAAGCTAAGCAGAGCTTGTGTTATGGGTACTAAACAGCTGATAAACATACTTAAGTATATATTTCTAAATACATACCTACATATTATAGATAAATAACACCCTGACACAGAACAATTAATGATCGTGCTCATTACTCAAACATTTGTCCTGGCTGGGAATCGAACCCACGACCTCCGGCATAGCAGTCACGGTCACTCACTACTAGACCAACAGGCCAGTCATCATCTTAAAAAGTTTCAACATCAAGTCTATTATAAATAATGGGACAAAAGGTAAAATATTAATTTCCCTTCCGGTCTCTCGGTCTAAGTTTGTTATTAGCTAATACATGTTGATGAATCATTCATGATTGTAGCTCTTAGTTCCAAAGCATGGTATACTAGACAGGCCGTGGGCGCGGGCGTGATCACAACCTTCCACAGATTATATAAAGCATTTATTTTCAATTTTCCGCCGCAAAATGGCGGTTGTTGACTCTTGTGAATTGTAGCTTTGGTTTATTAATAACTGACTTGTAATAATAACAGCGTGTTTTGTGTGTTAACTTGGTTCGTTCGTGTTAGTAAGACCGTACCTATCTACTTAATTTTTATGAAGAAATGTAGACGTTGATAAGTTTCGAACGAATGTTTGTTATAAAGTCTGTTATCACCTATTATAATTAAAATATTAGAGTTCCATCACAAATAGTTTGTAGTTTAATTGGTAAATGTAAGTTGTTTAAAGGAGTATTTATTATTTTAGTGCGCGTACTTCCCAGACCGACTGCCGATAGGCCGAATGAAAACATCACAGCATTTACAAAAAATCCAAAGGTTCACGCTTAATTTCCTTTACCAATCGTAGGTCATGCTCAATCCACTTTAATGATCTAATAGTGTCACATTACGTCAGCGACATTCTATCAGCAATAACTGATAATTGAAAAGTCGAAAGTGTATGAGGTTGACGTGAGCTACCGAAAAGGGTAATTCTATTAATTCTGTTGTAGAATTCCAAAACACTTTAAAAATAATCTCTGCTTATATGGGCTTCCAGACGACTAATCATCTATCACTTGTTTTTACATGTAGAACATTATGAGCATTTATTGATCAAACACCAATTATTAGTTGCTTTGGGCCACGAATGGCCCACATTGTTTTTACTTTTATTATAAGTGGAAGAGAAAGTAGTCTGTTAGTACCTAATTTAAGTCCCATAATACATACGGTATATAGAACGGGGCATAATTACCTACATGTTTGCAATTTAGTTCATAAGCCCGAAACAAATCGAGTACGGTTTTACTTAGACGTTTGTGACTTTTGAAATTACATTTCTGAATGACTTGGAATCTCAGTCCTTGACAAAGTTGCTTATCGACACTTGAATAAAAAATAACGATTCAATCTATGCACCAGACAGTAGACCTAAGCACAAGCTTACCTTTGCCAGAAAAAAGAACAATATCGATACCATATTCCCAATTCCATTCCAACTTCGAAATTTGAATAAAGTCGTTACGTACTAACTGGCTGGCTATAAACATTGTGGTGCCACATTTGCATGACAACGGTCGTCGGTTCGGCGAGCCCATTCAACTGTGTCTGTACGTCCAAATTGAAATTCGGCCTTCGTCCTTAGCCCTCGCAAACAAGACTAAGGCCATTTTTAGCCTCCGGTCCGGCGGGCAGCGTGACATCATCGGAATTGATGTCAGAAATGCAGTTATTTACGTTGAAACGACAACAGATTATTGTGTCGTATGGCTTTTTATCTTTACTTTAATGCACGTGCATAATACGCGTATGCTACTTATCGGATTAGCAGGGCTATAAAGGAAAGCATCTGCAATAGTGTAGCGCCTTATGCGCCGGCGCACCGTGGACTGTCAGCCCCGCAAAAGTTGGTACTTTGCTGACTTGTTTTCCTTTTCACCACATTGCTTATTTTTACGATTCCTACAATAGCTCGTGCTAAGTGGCAGTCAAAGAGATTTAAAATACTATAGAGCGGGCATGTCAAGGAAATGTCATAGAAAAACTTTGATCCCATGTCTCAGTAACGCCATCTAGAATAATATATGAATATTGGAGCGGCAGCGGAGCGTACTACAAAAAACTCTTAGACTTGTATGTCGTGATGTCCGGTCTATAGGTACCTATTGAATGTCTTTGGTGGCAGTCGACCCCTTATCTACTCTATCAATCATACTTTTCTAGAAAGTCTGAAAAATACTTACGTTTTTCCTCTCCTCCTCTGATCCTTCTAGATCTGTGTGAAGTAAAACACGATAAAAGAAAGTTTAAAAATATTTACAATCTGTTCAGGTTTTCTGCCGCACCGTCAGCGGACTTCTTTTGTGGATTAAAATTTGATCGGGCTTGTAATGCGCAAGATTTCTCTGTGTTACGAGAACAAGGTAAAATTGTCTAGAGATTTTCTCCTTGTAAACTTTTTTTACTGAAACTTCTTTGTCAACTGTTGTTGTGAGAATTTGTGGAATGAAATTTTGATAAAATGTTATTATAAAATAATCTCGTTGGCTCCACTTTTCGTCTCAATCACCATTTACTTCAATGATCAAGACGTATATCAACCTAATTATAATTAGTCTTGCCAACTCGGAACTTGCTCGGATAAACTCTCGGTATTTGGCCGCTTGCGAATCGTTTAACTCCCAGTTATCGGTAAATCAGTTCTGTCGCCGTCGATAAGCCGGCTACAAAGGTTGTCTTGATAATATAGGTATTTGTCGTTTGCCGATCCCCTATGACCTTTTATTATCTGTATCTATTGCCGGCACGAATTTGCATGTGAACAGTCATCGGATTGGATAGACCGGCACGCTTTCGTTGTACAGGCGTGACCGACAGCCATGCCCAATATGTTCTATTGAATATGCAATTTCGCTTTTTGTCAAAGTATAGGATATGCATGAAAGTATGCCAGAGAAGTCACCCAGAATTTTAATATAATTTAGCAAATGGCTTGTTTCCTCTGTCAGCGGCGTTTTTTGTTGTTAATTCTCTGATGTTCATCTTAAACATTCGAATGCCTACGTAATTGTGGCACTTACGGACTTACGGTATTAAAACATTGCTGGAATGAACGCAGGCGTTTTCGGCTTTACGCAGGTGACAATTAAGCCCGACGTTTCCGCTGTGACAAAGGCTTGGAACGAACTACCACTTTGTTTCCTGCCCCTAATTCTATAGTCGTAATGAGCATTCGTGTTCACGTCCGCTCTCTAGGTAATTCGCTAATTACCCTGTCGTTGCAAAATTGCCCTTTAGCGTCCTACTTTCACTACTGTAAGAGTTAAAGCTATCGCACCAAACTGATGTTCCTGGAAAGGTCTATCGTCCTTAAATATCTGTCCACATTGATAATCGTGCAGTCCTAGAAACTTACTAACGAGCGAAATAACGGTATTATGGCTGTACGTAAATCTAGCTATTGGCCGGCCTTCAGACAGATACCATCTGTACCAATTGTGCAGCTCTCCATTCCCACGTACCTTAGAGTTGAGCATCTGGTCTTATAATATCCACATTTTTCGAGAGTTTAATGCAATCTTGCAGTGAAATATGCAAGGAGCTTCGCAATTCGACGTCTCAAAGTGGAAAAGTAAAAGATGCTTTTCGTAAATGAATTTTTCAACGCCTGTATCTCGGATGAATGTTGAAATAAGTTTGCACGTTGCAGGCGCCAAAGGCGAATACATTTTCGACGAAGCCGACGCGTGCATTATTTTCAAAAATAGAAGTTGTTTTACATTTAGACACCCCGGATCTCTTTCATTACTAAACATGCCTTGGGCTATAGGAATGTTTTCTTTCTTTGTTGAAAGGTGCTATACCAATAACCGTTAAACGTATAACAATCGGTAAAACATGGCAGTAAGTTCAACCTTTTTAGATAGCACGTCTGATTACTTGACATGGGTGTACAACTGTACAGTACAGGGGTCCCAAGTGATTGTGTTTGTTTTGCTCAAATTCATCGTGATTCGAGAGTTCTGTTTGTAGGTAAAATTATATTTTAAAAAAGTTCTCGTATTGATTCTGTCTCTGTGGATGAAGCGCCATTCTCGTGGTGATTAGAATTTAAGCAACCAAACTGAAAATAATACGACAAATCATTCTTGATTCAGAGCTGAAATAAAAAGTATCTAACCCCAAGGAACAATTTGGCACTGCCAGTTATCATAATTTGACAGGTTTGATGGAAGCCCTAAACAAGCCCTACATTTCATTAAGACAATGCTGTCTGTCGTTGTGTATAAGTACTAACATAGGTTACAAGACATATTTTAACTAACATCCTTTTCAATATATTCGTTGTAAACCTTTGTTGTCTAAAAAATAAATAAATTTGAATATGTGAAAAAAATATGTGTAAATTTGTATATTTTTTTAAAATGAAATTTGTAGGTAAAGCAAAACCAGATGATGAGTGAAATCAACACAGAGTCAAGTTACGAGATGCTAGAAAATAAGTAAGTACAAAAATGTACAAACCAATTAATGTTTCCTTTGCTTTTATCAAAGCGAGCGTTTATTACTAGGTTTCCTGCAACAACGTTGCTAGACTACGAAATGTAATTACAGATAATCGTTGGCTATCTGAGATAGCCGGTCTTGTCTACACTGAAAAATAGCGTTCAAAATAGTTGCTGTTCGAGGTTAGTGCTGATATATTTGACAATACATTTCTTAATCTCGCTGAAGTAACTTGGAAGGAAGTCACCAAACACACACACACGCACACACACACACACACACACACACACACACACACACACACACGCACGCACGCACACACGCACACACGCACACATAGTTCCCTGTCTAAACACGTCATCTCAGTGTTACAATTGACATTTAAATGTATTTAGAGACGTAAAACAAATACACGAAATATATGCGAGACTATAAAAAAACATATTTTCTTCAATTCAATGCAGCTGGACTGCAGGATGATGATGTAGATGATTTCAAATAGATCTAGATCTTAGTGCAACAAGTGCATCATTCCACGAACCACCTAAGGCTCCATGTTAAAACCTCACATTACAACCTATTGGAACTCGATCATAATTGGCATGCTAAGACCCTAACTCTAAAGCAAACAAAAGATCGCTACTGGCCATTAGACCACACACAAGAAACTGGAGGTATTGCTAACAATTCCCGCTATTACGTATGTAAATCAGATTCCCTCGTATTTTTACTGACTTCAATAAAATTGCAGAACACGTTCACCGCAAATTTCGATGCTACGGTCTGCCAAGTGTCGGTAGATACGGTCAGCGTAAACCATCGGAGTGAGGTGCTTTCAGACTGGAACGTGTTATGCTGGAACGAGAATTCTTTGAGAATTAACATGTTCAGTAGCTTTCCTGCACCTAAAGGCGTTTAGATCGATTGGGACATTGTAGCTGGTGACTAGTGTTAGGAGGTGGAGACAAAACTATAACTTAATAGCATACTTAAATGACACAAGATTGACGTAACAGTTTGAGACTAAAAAGCAGAAAGACATTTTGTAAAAAAATATTTTTTCCTACAATGTTTGTTGAATATTATGTTGCAGAATCTGTACAATATTAAAACGCTATCAATGAATATTTACTATACCTAAGAATAGAATTCTCCTTATTGTACACCGTAAGAACAACTACCAGAGCTACATATAGTATCAGAATGCACGGCCTTTTCGCTAAAAGCAATCTCTAAACCTTCCAAAGCCCAAAACCTTCGTCACATCTTTTCCTGGTTATTTGCCCGTTCAAAATCTAAACCTTGCCACAAACATCTATCGTCCTAAATCTCTAATACGCCACACTTACCATCTGAAGCACCTTTAGTCGGCTCGTGATCAGGCACGTGCGGACCAAATGGAGAGAAATGGTCCGTTCGTACGTATCTACCTTTATTAATCATTGTTTTGTTATGTTATGTCTTATCATTTGCGTCGCCATTATTGTGGTATGTGGCATCACGTGCGCAGCCAAAGGTACGCATCGCAGGTTGATAGGAAGTATGGCTAGATGCTCTAATTAAAGGACAGTTGTTGTTATTATGTATGTGTCTATTTGTGGGAACACTAATTGGACCCTTTGTGGGTTGTGTGTGAATGTGATTTGTGTGCTTAGCCTGTAATTACTTAATCCAGTGGGGACTTAATGAGTTTCTCTAGCGAATATCAACCTGAGTTTATTTGAGGATATGTCGACTAGTTACAACAACGCAACATCACGCCGATTAGCCCTTAAGGGTTAAGCGAATGTGTACCTATAGTACCTACACCCACATTTCGCCAGTTGTCATCAATTGGAAAGATATTCAGACTGCGGGCTGCTACTGAAGAATACCATTTGGATTAAGCTAATAACGTTTAGCCCGACCCGGAGATCTAAACCCGGGACCCCATGCTCTGCGGTAGTGTTTGCAACAACAAGACCTACGAGGCAGTCTAGTACTGTGTTGACTTGTTACTACTGAATAAGTTATAACGCTAAAGTTGATATTTGTAGTAATAAAGTCTAAAATCCTTAAAGAGTTAATTAAACTAGAATGGTTGCCTTCATTAAAGAAAATAACCACGTAAGCCAAGCACAAGCAAGACTCACGCTTCGCTCCAAAGTCTAAAATGTTAGTACACGTCTAAAATGGAGTTCACTAAACCTATTACCGACTTTTGTCTTACTTTTTGGTCGTTCAGTACACGGACACGAGCCAGGCACGGTTGGTATTCGATCTATAAAGACGCCCGTTTCTCCCGAGTCATCCAGGAAATGAATTTAAGGAGAAACTCAAACGATTCTCTACTTCAAATAGAGTTGAGGGTACGAATAAAGCGTCTTGAACATTCTAGGGAAACCTTTTTGCTTTAGGATTGTAGTAAAAGAAATTCGAACTTTAAAAACTCTACCATGAACTGTGTGATTAATCATTATAGTCTGACCATTACTAGAAATGGACGTGCCGAAATGTTACGTTAAAATGTATGTAAAGGCTAATAAAATTGATTAAATGAGAAACTTGATTGGTTGACTTACATAATTATCAGCACATATTATTAAGAAGTTTCACATATAGCATGGCCTCAAATGCATCCTTTAGCGCTATGAAAGGTTTTTTTTTTTCAAATTATGCTTTGGAACTTGGCACGAAAAATATTTTTTTATTGATTATGTCTGGGTAGTTTGAACGTACCGTTCGAGTCCGATAAACTTTGTAGTACCTACTTAAGACAAAAGTAAAGACGTAAAATAAGGTTTTTTTAAAAATCGCTATAGTTCATTGAAGTATAAAATTTTATTGGATATATTCAGATACAAATAACGTTTAAAAATCGAAAGAATTGACAAAATCGGGCAAGGTTCCTACTAGTAAAATATGTTTACAAACGGAGCAATCAGTTCCCTAGAGAAAGTTTTCTTTTCATACTGAATTACTTCCACCGTTCGTTTTTAGTCGATGGTTCGCTCACGTAAGTTAAGCGCGGTCTCCACTGTTAGTAATTATGGCAAATTGCTACCATTGTGCTCCAGTCTACCAATTATGCCGCGTTGGGACTCCTTTGAGTCCTAATGAAATCTCTTCTTCATTTCTTTATTTGTTTGTGAAATCGTATCACATTTTAAATGGTTCTGCCTCTCGATTTGCACGTGATTATGGTAGTTACCTACATATATTTGGTTGTATTTTGTGAAAGTTCTGGTTTGCAACTAGTCTTACAGGTAGGTAAGTGTCCCAATGCGATTGTACGGTACATATAGGAAAGCATGGTTCTTTGTAAAAATATTAGTGGGAGCAAGTCCTGTCTACCTATCGCAGAAATTCACAAATGGTATCCGAGAGCACCACCACTCTGTAACATAATCAATCAATCACTAGATTGGCTAATTGAAACAATACAGCATGCCTTACACGTTAAAAGCCCTTATCATCGGATCATAATTCAAATACATATTGCAAAAGATATAATAAACAAATTGAACGAACCATCACTTGATGAAAGCACCAATTAGTGCCAACAATAGCACTTGGACTCGGCGTAAATTAACATGGCACGTTGGTATTGTTGGTCGAGTGGACGGCTAACTTTTCAATGGCTATCCATGTGGATTGTGAATGAAAAATGTTTCAACTAATATTTGTTCAACGCTGTTCAATTAATGGCGGCTCGTATCAAAATGACGGTTGTTTTCTGTGTTTCGCATGAACGAAACGCGTAAAGCGTAAAGTTGGTTTGAAAAAAAGAACGGTTTCATTTTCTGCCGCCATATTTTTTTCTTGGGGAACGTGGTGGCCAGTGTTATCTTTACCTTGTCTAGCATAGCCAACGGAAATACCAATCCTATTGTACGATTACAGGCAATCAATGATCCCGCTGCTAGAATATAAAACGCCTCGCTGTGTGAGAACATAATATAGATAAATAAATGTACGCCTCCTATTAAGTTGATCCAGGAAAGTACAATTTGTGGTAATTCCGGCAATGTTTCCAATTTGCTGCGGCTTTTATTGTTGCCTGGCCAACAGGCCCTCATCAAATCAAATCAATTGGGTACTTCCCGTGTTATGTTAACCATAAACCTAATACTTACAACTTCTATTTGATTGTGTATTTAACATATTCCAACAGGCGTCTTAACAGATTCCATATTTGGGCCGAAACGCGCGTTGACTGCGCCTCTTCAGTGGCGCGTTTTCTACCTTCAAAAGCAGCAGTCTTATAAGAATAAAGATTATCATGACAACAGACTAATTTTAAATAACGCAGCACTATGCTGATATTTCACATAAATCTTGGTCTCTCACAAATGCCAACGAGTTTCCAGCACGCTAGCTTGCGGAGACCAAGCTTCATAAATTTGCCATAACTTGTGAGTATGTAGCATGTAGTCTTCTACCGGATTAAGCCCATATTTTTCGTGGCAAACGTGCCGTATCGCGGACTATATTCCAGCCCGCTTTTCACCATATATGCTACATATTTTGTGTCTACTTCACGATGCTTCAGGAAGTCCCTGTTACATTTACAGATTGCTCCTTCACTTTTGGAATGCAGGTTGCATTTCATAATATCTTCGCCTCTCGTAGACTTCATATCCGTCTATTTGGGCTTCAATAAAGTGATGTTAGTATTAAATTGAAGCTTCATGTCTTTAAATTTGGTAGCAGCTGTCTAAAGAGTATGCGTGGCAGCTGTGCTTACAGTATGCAGTTGAGTTTATTGAGACTTCGAAAGTTCAAACGCACCCGGCTTCTTGCTACTATAACTTTGTGTAGTTATAGAAGAAGTAGTACATCTATTTGCATAACGTTGATCTTTTATCTGCTGGCGATTCGACAAGTTTGTAAAAACTTGATCAAGTCCTTTACTAGTGTTTGATTGTTTATTTGGTTTATCTTAAATGATAATTACCTATACTTATGCTTAAATATTTGATATTATTGTTTAATCAGCTGGCGGCTCGACAACTTTGGGTTAAGTCTTGATTGTTGACTTGGCTTACCACGAATGAGAATTAGGTACGTATATGCTGCAAAATTGAACTTCCGTGTTACAGTTACTTCACGTCTGTTTCAATTAATTCTCAAGTGACAAATAAAAGTTATTTAAAAAAAATCATAGAAGGTAACGGAACTTGTAATTACTTAGACGTTAAAGGTTACCATTACAAGGGGTGAATAGGAACGCACGGGTGAATAGAAACATAACTTAACGGAGGACATTCATTTGAGTTTAAAGTTACTTGTTACATAGGAGGACTCTAATGCTTTTAAATTATTTAAAAATAAAGACGTAACATCAAAAGTTATTTAATCTAAATAAGGCTAAGGATTAACACTTTTTGAACGTCAATATAACATAAGCATAAGAATGTTCCCAAAAAGTTCACTCTTCAGCTGCTTTTTATTATCTAACAGTTCGGACTCATAATCAACAGTTCAAAGCTAAAACCAGTGTATTTTAGTTACCAATGTAGTTACTTAAGGTTGAATACTCATGTAAGTCGTGCCACCACTAATATAGAAGCAATTGCGACTCTAACCGCGTCGGGTGCCGCCGGCGTTTTCTGACACCTGAAGATCCTGACATATTAAATTTTCTTGATCGTATTGCGTTTTTATTTTCTTCGCCACACTTTGTAGAAAATTACTTTAGAACTCTCAGAGCGTGAACAAATATTATTGAATTAATCTTACTGGTTTGTTGTAGGTTTTTCATGTTAATTCGGTGAAGATGAAGTAAAAAAACAGTTTTATTATTTACGTTATCGTTCAGTTCAAAACATACAATAGAATATTATACCTGCTCTTTGAATTACACCATAAAAACTTGCAAATAATAACTTGATGAGCTAGATAGGATGTTACATACAATGGGCGGCCTTATCGCCGAAAGCGATCTCTTGCTGACAACCTTTGGATGAACTTGAAAGAGAAGGAAAAATATATAATACTTACTAGCTGTACCCTGCCACGCTTCGCTGTGGCACATTGTAATTGAATGGTTAAAAAAAAAGAGAAAATGACGTGTGGCACTCGGAGACTGCCACGGTAAAGCTATTGCATAGCATTTTTTATTAACTCCTCTGCACTTGCTTCCTCAAAATCGACAATTCTAAATCATTATTTACTTCGCCAAGTTCATTCACTTCATTCACACGTAGGTACTGCCCTCGTTGTTACCCGTAGGGCGTAACTATAGATCCTGCAACATCTATATAACTTTGCCGTGATGAGAAAAGATGGTCCATGTTATTGTTATTCGTTTTTCTTCTGTTCCATCGTAACTGCTGTTTATTGGGTCGGTTTTCTGCGGACTGGCGTTTAGCCGAGGAAAAACTTTTAAATAATAAGTTATTGTTTGGATGTAACAGGAGCTTTACCTAGTGATAGTGGTTAGGGCCTTTTTATTGTCATGCGTGTTTGCATCCGCGTGCGGGCCTTGCACGCATGCTTGCTGCCCGCAATCTATAGTGCCATACATGTTTTTATTATAATGCGTGCCATACGTTCATGGGACACCGTTGAGACGTGGCACGCATGCGGGTTGGCCTGCACGCGGGCGCAAATTTGCATGACAATAAATATACCCTTATGCTTTGATATTAGAGTATTTAGAGTTAGAGACTTTTCTGTTACATATCTTCATATTATTTTCCTAAAATGTCGATTGTTAGAAGAACTGTGACATGAAGGAACTAGGAACTAATAACATATACTTAAACAAGTAAAACATGACAATAATAGATTGAACGAATAAGAACCAGTACACTATAAACAATAAATAAAGGATTGTATATATTATTACCTATTGGTATAGTTTTCCTGGAGACTTCAATGGAGGATAATATAAGTGTTATTATAAATAATAATAAATAACAGCAATAGGAATAAACCCTGTAACTGTAATATTGCCAGTCGCAATTCTACTTCAGTTAATTGTGCTGTGTTTTTCTTCGTAAATTGAAGAAGTTTGTGGTCTTGAGACGGTTTTAACCGGTTATGGGTTAATTTTAAGTATGGAACTATGAAATTGTGTTGTTCAATGGATGTTGTAAAACGTTTTGTGATTGGCCGGACTCAATGGGAGAATTCTTGCTCGATAGTACTGAAGCTCAGGTAACGGAATATGTTTTTCTTTTGCTTCGGGTAAGTCGGTTTGGATTTATTGATTTATTACCAAATTATTAAATGATTCTACCGACAGCAGTCACATTCTCTCAGGCAATAGCTTTTTCTTCTTTCTTTCTTTATGTCTTTAGAAATTGAGAATTCCAACTGTGTTCCGTATAAATACCTGTAGGTAATGGTGATTGTGATAGAGGTCTGAAGAAGACTGAAGCCATCTGTGGTCGTACGTATGTAAGCCGTCAAAGTAAATTTTCGTTGATATAGGCAGACGCCAGCACATCAAGTTACCCTAATGTGTCAAATTTCTTTGATCGTTTTTCAAATTTATGTCAAACAGAATAAGGTTCATTTTCAATTGGGAAAATTTGACACATTGGGGTAACTTGATGTGCTGGCGTCTGTACCTGCGGTAATAAGCTGTAAAGAGAATTTTTCGCAAAGTTGCGAGATTATTAGTTACCTACTGCTTTATAGCTTTTACCTGCGATTAAGTTCGCGTGCAAGTCAACTTAACTATCAAAAATATCCTATAGCACTCGACTATATTGTATCTTTCAAAAAAACAAAACATACCTCTATACTGTTATTATAAACTGTAAATGACGTACTTATTTGCTGCATAATGAACCAAAGGGCTAATATATTCTCGGTAAGTAGTTACCGTTCCTCATACCTTAATCAGTCCAAGTATAAAGCTATGACAAGAATCTGAATGACCACTAATTATAACAAATGCATAATGAAAATACGCATATTGATTATGTATGTACAGTCGAGTTCATTAATATATTGGCCCTTTCAGGCTTCAAAAATATATGACCGTCAAAAAAAAACATAACATTGTGACAACTAAAGCATCATTAAATTGTGGTCAAGATTTAGATTCATTAATATGTGACTGGTTTTTCTCAGTAACATGTATACAGCCAAAAGCACATTATTATATGAACAACATTAAGATCATATTATCTGAACATTGTAGGATTCACAATTATGTATGCACACATCAAAGACATTCAATAAACTATAAATCTCTTTGGCACACATAAATACAATAATATCTAAACAAGTAAATGTAATTCAAATTCAACCTTATTACTTACTTTATAAAGATAATTTTACTCTGAATGATGAATCTTAAAAATGCATGGTCAAGGAGTTTGCTACATCATTTATCACTGGCTAGATTAACTTCAAATGATGTTAAATGTTTTTCTAATAAAATTATAACTGACGCACATGTCATTCAACGATTGAAAGACACTCATTTAAAAAACAAATGCAAACGCGCTTAAAACAATGGAAACTACTGTCATTTCTGTAACAATGTAAACTAGATCTTATTTGTTCGAGCAAATAATTGACTTTCCCATGCATGTAGAGATAATTAAGAAGCTTTTCCTGCTCAGATATTATAAAAGCCAATACTATATTTTTGAAAAGGGTGATCACATATTTTTGCCTAATGCACAGCATATATTATTGAACCGTTCATGATCACATATTATTGAACTGTTCATGATCACATATTATTGCACAATGCACAGCATATATTATTGAACGGTTCACATGAGGACATATTTTTGATCTATAGGTTCTATAGAATTTATTGAGCTTTCCAACGCTCACAATATTTTGAATCCTTGACAGTGCCAATATATTAATGAACTCGACTGTACGTGTTTCATAGTTATTAAGTAAGTATTCACACCTTTCTTTTGAAACAAGACCGAAAGGGCACTGCACTTTGATTTGACAGATGTGATTGCCATAGACAAAAATATTTCTTCTGATTTGTTTAAAATAAAAATTGTAATTATAATTAAATGTTTTTTTGTTAGTGGGCTTCGCTCTTCAATGATTGATGTCAATACAAAAGTGAATAGTGAATTTGACTACTGGTTTTAATTGAGTTAGTTTTAACCAATATTTTATTTAACTTCCTCAAAGTTCGTGCAACAAAAATAAAAATGGACGATATAATTGTTATGAGTTTAACCGGTAGGTATGTCTGTTCATTTATTCCCTCATAACTACTAAATTACTTGTCACAATTTTATAAAATAGGGTCGCTGTTGGACGCGTCTTAGTCGTCCGCTGGTGTTTTATTTTATTGCCATTGCATTATTTTCGATTGCTAATAATTTAGTTTAATAAAACACATATTGTATAAGAATAAGTTACCCCAACATTTCTAAGCTTAATTTCCATTACAAATAGGCTCGACTAGACGAAGCTTGGCTCGGGTTTCCTAGCACCGGAGTCAATGGCATTCTACGTGCGTCGCCATGAAACAATGACGTCGTAAGTTCTAATGTTATGCCCACAAATGTCTTCTTTAACGTCGTTTGACTTCGAATAACTGTCGTTATCTCTTTCACACACACGTTTATAGTACCTACAATAAAAAAGAGATGCCGCCAGTTTCATGTAAAAGTGTTTCGACTAAATGGTGAAAAGTCTGATGAGTTTTTGTCACGATTCGGAACGTCTCGACGAATCCTGGAAAGTCCATTCTTAAACTAGGACAATTTACCTACTTGCTTATTTTAATACTTTACAATATTGTCATGATTAAATGCTAACCTTAATCGTACTAAACCGTAATAAAATATTTGACTAGTTTACGTCATTACTTGCAGGAAAATCTAACTAGATAGGTACCTATTTATAGCCCAGTCGATTATAACACGGAAAATTTATTTTAGAGCAATTTTTCATCGGAGATCAAGTTGGAGGGGAACTGAAACACACTGGAAGTCTATATTTTGTGTTTCGAGATTACACGAAAAATGATTATTATCAAAGTTGATCGAACTTCCTTTTTCGATCTATTTGATCGAATTGTTACACACCAGAATACTCAATACTTTATTGCATTGCATAATGTGAACTACTTTTAATAATTGGTATGTTAAAACATCAAATCAATTAGGTGTGGGCCTTATCGGGCACAGCAAAGTTGATTTTTAATAGGAGAGAGGATGAAGGCGCGTTTTATTAAGAGGCAAATATTTAAAATACTATCATTAGAATGTAATTATTATTTACTAGGCTACTAATAAATTCCTGATGGTAACAATATAATTCCACACTCCATCCTTATTTTACCCACCACAAAATATTTGCCATGCCAATCATTAATTGATTGCATCAACAAAACGAGTTCATTATTGATATTATCACTACAGAGCACTCGCATTATCGAGACCATTGTTCGTCTGGGCCCTCTCAGAGGGATTAGGAATGTTGATATTATTATATTATCGAGAAGTCTCTTGGGGCGAAGATACGTCATCTAGCGTAGCGCGAAAGGAATTCTAAAGAAAAATCTGAAGGATTTTTGAAGGAGTTTCTTGTGGAAAATAAAGAAAATATATTTACAGCAGGCGTTCAAAAAGGTTACACTACTATCTCTGAATTAGTAACAATGTGCTTGCGTATTTTTCTCGATAATCTCTCAATTTCCTTTTTTTAAGAGAGCTTAAAGGGAATTTCTATTGACTTACGTCGTATTGTACCTCCTCCTTCTTTCCATGTTACTTTTGGTAGGCCGAACACGTTTTTTTCTTCCATTCTCTTCGGTCATTCGTCATTCTGCCATTTACTCCTCTTTTCTTCATATCATTGAGTCGTATTCGTATTCTACCTACTTACACAAGAGTTATTAAGTTTGTTGTTTCCACAATGAGGTGGTGTTATCACAAGGTACCTATAAACAAAGTTTTGTAGCGAGCAATGTGTGCAATACGGGTTAAGTACTTCATTTTCCTAGTTTTTTTCTCTTACTTTTTTGACGGACACAAAATTCAGCGATTTTCATCACCTGTATGTATAAGGGTACAGGTGATGAAAATCGCTGAATTTTCTTACACAATCTGGGATGCCTACATACATTCTTTTCCGGTTTATTTTCATCCTCTTCTTTTCAATACTGTAACAAAACATCCATTTTAACATCCAATCGTTCGCATTGATAACATTGGAAGCATTTTGCCTCGTAAATTGTAACAATGCAAGGCTCCGTTGATTATTTCGCAGTAATTTAACGGTTTTTATGCTCCCAATAATGCTTTAGTGTCCTGCTTAATAGTGTAGAACAATTTATGATAACGGCGTGCACACCCTTTTAAATGGATTTTTTTCTCTTTTTTGTCGCCTTTTTCGGTGGCTACTTTGGTGTGCCAGTCAATTATTCATAGTAAGTAGGAACCGCCATGGCTTTTACCCTGCACAAACAGTAGGTAAGTCAATATCTATACATATATATAAAAGAAAGTCGTGTTAGTTACACCATTTATAACTCAAGAACGGCTGGATCAATTTGAATGATTTTGGTCTTTTTGGATTTGTCTTTGTCCGGAATAACATAATAATGAATATAAAACATGAAAAGTCCTCGAAAAAATAAATATCAAGAATATTCGTTGTCTCAAACATTTTTCAAACGCAGCGCCATCTTGCATGACATGACAGGAGTCAAACTTCCCAGTTCATTATCAGGTGACAATTTGACATTGACAAGTCTTAAGCTAAACCTAAGAAGGTAAGGTTGTCAATTTATACGTAACAACGTTCTGAAATTTATTTTGTTACTAAACTATATAAGAGCAATAAATTGCCTCTAAGGCACAACGAAGTTTGCCGGGGCAGCTAGTATATTTTAGTTAAAGAAGTCTTAATCTATCGTCGAGTTTAAAATGACTAAGATTAAAATTTCAGCGCTAAAATTGGTATTCTGTCTACACTTGTTCATTTAGGGTTTACACGAAATGTCTTCAAAGAGGAAAACTTTAAATGTAAACCTCAATGCCATAAATGAATGGCATTTCGCATCAGACTGGCATTAAATAAGAGACTGCGGTTCGACCAATACTGTAAACGGAGTAACGAGTAGAGGTTTTATTGTCAGACATTAGCTGCAGCCACGAAGTAATTAGTAAATGGAATGCTAATGCTGATAAACACAATACTTTATAGAGGTCTTTTTAGAGACATTAAGTCTGTCTCTGTAATTGTATGTGCTTAAAGTATCAAATCGAGCAATCCTTACAGTAGTCGCTTATCATGTTTAACATCTGATGTTATCGTGGTATAGACGGTGTCATTAAATACAATAACACACGTACGTACCATTTTGAGTGCACCAAGCTCACAAAAACACCATCTATTCGCCATCATGCGCGCTCATTGGTCAAATCAAATATCGTGGGTTCCACGGTTTCCAGTTACACATTTCCGTCCCCTTTTTCACGGAATCACTCCCACAAAAAATATCCAACAACCGATATCCAATAATTATGGCCCTGTACGACGTTAATAGAAAAGTAGCACCAAATGCTAGTTGCTAATTAAATCTTTTGTTGATCTATCGTTTGCCATAAGCGTGTGTCTCCATTTCTAACTTCTCCATGGCCCCAGTTCATTGCCCCACCCCATCTGATCGCTAGACTGTCAGACGACGTTTAGTGCACTCTTGTGTGTAATAAAATTCATTAACTAAATAACGACTAATCCCATTAACAAATCAGCAACAAATTAAAAGGCAGACAGTCTGAAGTCAAACGTTAGTCTGAAAGGAGTTCCAATTTTGGAGTTTTCATTCCAGCGCGGCGGTAGTTAGTCTATGTTCACATGAGCTGGCATGATGAGGGAATAGAAATTCAATGGGTACACTTGATTTTCGTGTGCTTTGATGAACGTAGGTGGCACGTTTTAATTAAGAACGGGGTGTATCACGGTATAACACGACACTAAAAACGTACCTCAATTCAGTTTCGTTTGAACTGATCTATGTCTGTATTTTTTACACTTGTGTTGATTAATTTGCTCTTACTTACCATGCTTTCAAAATTTTAATTGGTTATGACTACACTTTTTATCAAGTTTTACTCAATACTAAATATCTTTATTTGTTTTTATATGTATTCTTAGATAGTAACTTTATAAATGAGACTATTATGGACCCTATAGGGCACAGCTAAAGGTTAGGAGAGCGGAAGCCCTGCTTTACGAGATCATTTAGTTTTTAATCAAAATAATGTACAATTTAAGAAAAGTCGAAATTTAGAGATCGTGAATAAGTAACCTACTATATCTTCTTGTATCTATTTTATTTATGTATTGTTTTATCTTGTGTCATCATTATAAATTGTATTTTTATTGTTTATTGTGGAAACCTACAACTATGCGTAGTATACTTTAGTTATTTAAATCTTTGTAAATGTCGCTTATTTATTTAAAATGTGCCTTATACGTCTAGAGGGGTGTATTGTAGCGTGCTCAACTCCAATTTGGTGAAGTTTGGCTGATTACCCTCTCGATATGAAAACTTTATTACCTACCCGAGTAAATCACAAATTGCGTGAAAATGCTCAGTATTAACACTTGGATAAAATTTTGTGGCTATTTAAGCTTTGTTTTGTCATTTTACAATGCTCCTGGTTACGGTGTGATAAGGCAGATTAGGTAATATTCAAAACCGTTAAATGGCGGCAATTATGTTTACAACACTTCAATGGATTTTAAAATACACTGCTGCATTCCAGTATGCATGGCGACAATTCAGTTAACACTGGTAACATTTAACTATCTGTCAGTTTGACACTGACAGCTGTCAGTGACATTACAACCCCCTCTGCTTTAATCATAGCATAGACTAGACAGAATAGAAAAGAAATATACTAAGTTCTCCTATCATGAATACTCTGCAGGTAGGTAGTATACAGATAAAGTTGAAGATATAAATACTCAGACAACTCAATTTCCAAACTAAATCCCAGTTCGACACAGTAATAAGTCTTCGTGACTTCAACACCGCTGCTTATTTCAGGCTTACATCAGCATCGAACGTCAGCTGCTAACTTTCAAACTTGTTCTCACGTAGATTCACTCTGTCAGAAACTGGATGCGTCCGCGCGTATAAATCTCTTCCAGACTTTATTAAGTTTCATATTTTCGGACGATATTCGTGACCTGTTTTCTTAAAAGCTTGTGCAGCATCTGAGTATGCCTTCCAGATCTCGTCTCGGCTTTTACGTAGGATTTTAGATGAAATATTCAAATGGATGAGATGTAACTTCTAAGATTTGGAGGCTCCTTGAAGTGTATAATCTTGTATGCTCTTAGTGAAATTATAACCATAAGCTTCGTGGGTAAAGGCAAGAAATACAGTAAGCTGTTTAATGGTCTTCTGTTTGTGCATGGTTTACTTCCGTGTCGAAATATACTTATGCTATAACACGTTCAGAATGTATTAATACCTTTACATTTTCTTCGAAAGTTTTGACATCTATTATTTACGTCTATTCTTCAGTATGTTAATGAATATGTTAACACCACTTAAAAGGTGCTGCAATCCATCAAATATTTATTAACCTGCTTGACCGGTGCTTGCGGCCACAACAAAGGCTAACCATCTAACTGTACACAAAAAAATCATCAATACTGTATGTATGCCGCGTTGTTCAGTTATAAAGATTACAGATGACATACGATAGCCGCTTGCGCCGGTATCGATGCCGAAATAAGTCCTAATTAGCCATGTGTGGGGTACCCGTTGCGCAGACAGGTCATTGTTCCAACTGACTGTTTAAGTCAGCACGCTTTTTGGTATTCGCGACGGGAACAGGTGGCGTGCGTGACACCTGCTTCCGGCGATGCGCGTACGCATATTTGGGATATAGAATGCATGTCGCGGACGCTTTATTGGTCAGTCGTGTCTGGACGTTCGATGCGTACACATTACATGCACGGCGTCGGTCTCGCATGCTTTCGAAACAAGGTTCCATATTGGTCGATGTCTGTAAATAAGTTAAATAATTTATAAAAAGGAGTTATGATTCGAGTGAAATTTGTTTTTGAGTACATAACATGTATTCGTCGCCCATTTTATTAAAAGTTAGCGGTAGTTCGTTCATGTTTATTATTTGGAAAGTAATATTTAGTTAGGACGCCCTGAATGGTGTGGACAGTGTTTTGTATGTATGTCGTGTTTGTTATCTCTGCCGGAACAATTGTCCGCCGCCGGATGCTGCTGACAGTCCCAACAGCGGCTAAATGATAATGTATGCCTGTGACTGCCGCCGTATTTTTAGTATTTGCACAATGTTTTTTCCATATTTAAAAGGTACCTTATTATGCCTACTGCTTTTATCAGTAGCTAAACGTTTTATAACGTACGAAATGATTCATGGGTGTTGAAATCCCCGTACGTGTTACGAGTGAAACTTTGACATAAAATGTTAAAAGAACCAAGTATTAAATGCCTCTTCCGAGTGTATTCACGTCATTTGTGTGGACAGGAACGCATTGGAACTTAAAAAGTGCGGGAAGGAACGATATTGACGTCTTTGTAATGACAAGGGTAGCCGAGAAAGGAGTCTTTAAACGCAAAGGTCGGAAAACGTGTTCCTGAAGCCCATTGTTGGCTCAACATTTGTTACCGATTTGCTCAGACTTCAGAATTCAGAAACACGAGGAAATAAAAGCTATTGTGGTAAAACTCAATGTTTGCGTTCAAACCTTTGCGCAAAACTAGAACCTCTTTTCTTTTTTTTCAGAGAAGCAGGCTTAGAATTCTGCCAAATGGTCGAGAATCCAATCAAATGTGGACTGTGATCGCCTTTTAGGCGTTAAATTAGTAGCCCTAGTGTAACATTAAGTGCTTCTTTACCAAATATTTATACCTTGTAACCAATAAATCAGCCTTAAATATAGAACGAAGTCACCTTAAAGGACCAAAAGAATTTTGTAAACTTTTTGATAGTTGACGATCGCCTTAAATTTTTACGGGATTCTAGTGTAAGTGTAAATAAATGACAGTGCATTGAAACCTTTTTTACTGGATCCTTTTGTACGATATCAACGAATCTTTGTAGAATGGTAAATGTGGTAGAGTGTGGTTTGTGGTGGTCCCGTGATAACGTGAGGTGGTGTTAAACAGTGGGAAAGTTCTAGAACGTGGTCATGGAGCGCTGCGATGGATTCCTGGTCTACAGGAAGCCGGTGTACAGGGTCTTCCAGTATTTGGAAACGTAAGTAAACATTCTTATATTGGATTTTAAAACCGGCTGCTTGTGTATACAATAGGAGTAGATATTTCCGGATAGTCGTCTCAATAATGTGTTGAAGACAGAGAACACTGACGGTGTGTAGCTGCCGATCGCTAACAAACAAATTCCATTGAAACGGCCTTGATGAGCGCTAAGATTCCTCTAGGCCTATGGATGATGAAATGACCGCGTTTTCGCTTTCAGAATTAGCGATCTCTAGCTAAGTTTTGTGTGACGTCAGCATCTCAACACTTTAAAAAGCTCTCCACCATCAAGAATTCAAATAAGGTATTTAAAATTAAACGCTCTTAACGATTATTGCCAAGAAGTTCTCGTTTCAAGACGTAATATTCGACCTTTTCTGACTTTGATATTCCATTTGCAAGCAGAATTTGGCAAATGAAACTAAAAAGGATACTTTGTAAAGGGCAGATTAAATTGATGATAACAGTAAGTGCCTTTCGATGGCCTTGCGATTTCCAGGTAGGTTTTGGGGAGTAAAAAATCTTTTGTGTGGGACGCTGGGTTAAGAAGTTGGCTAAAATTAGATACTAACGTATGTGGTGGCTGATATTAACGGCAAAGATCTAAACAGTATTGAATTATTTGTAAAACCACGAAGAAATCGGGATGAACTGAATGTCCTTCTTAAGAATTGGACAGAGGTAGCGCAAATTGCGGCAGATAAAAGGAACAGAAAGAAGTCTTTGCCCAGCAGTGGGACATTTTGGGCTAATGAAAAAAAAAAAACAAAAACACTCATTCGTGTCAAGAGAGAGAAACTGTCATAGATTTGGGCATAGTTCTTAAAAGTTGTGAAATTCGACGTCTCATAACATAAACAAATGACGGTCAGGAACACACACACAATGAACACAAAGTTTGCCTTCTCAGAACGCTAGACCTCAATTCTCATAATGAAGAACCCGCAACATGTTCAGTACTCCAAACTAATCATCTATTAAGAAGATGGCTCCCCAGATTGAGACATTCTAGCGAATAGCGCTGAACACTTCGGTAGACAGGCCTGCATGTTTGATGAGCCACTTTCCCTCGAACCGAAGAGACCAATCTATCATTAACAAGTGCACTCAATTTTGAACTTTATGTTTATGAACCTACAGTTTCATTTAATAGGAATGAAGATAGAAAGGATAAGTAGCCAGAAATTGATATGGCATTTAGAAGGGGTTTTAGTTTCGACGTTGCATAATGTGTTGGATATATCTTAATCTTGGTAATAAATTATAAATATATTGGTTTGATGGGATATATTCCTTCCTTGTAGATGTTAGTTTTGATGAAACAGTAGGGCCATGGGGTCTGGGGGCGATCTAGTTTTTGGGATATCGCGAATCGAATAGCCCGCTTCGTTACGTGACAAAAGAGAAGTTTGCAATGTTGCTAGCCTTTTAGTCACAATTTTAGTCTGTGATTCATTCTTCCCTCTTTACTATTACCCATACATTTTAAGTCTGATTCTCACCTTTGTTAGTTAACAAAGGACATGTTTACAGACAAGCAACATTTGCTAACGTAAAATCAGCACATAAATGGAATTTCCGAACATGTTTATCCACTAGCAACAAAAGCATACACGCCCGCATAAGCTAAGATTCTACCTTACATTATCAAACAAAGAAAACATACCTACTGTCTCAAAAACCAGTAACCTTCTCCAGGTCTCGTTTTCAATAGAATCTGGTCTTGATATCAACAAGGTAAACGCCATTGAAGCGTTGGCTGATATTCGCAACTTCGCAAGGAACACAATACAAGGTTTTGTCGACCCACACATCGGGATATCCTTGAAATAGCTTTGACCACTGGATACTGGCAGATAAAATCTGAATTATTTGACGTAGGAATAGAAATTGTTTGAATTTAGAATTTGAAAGTAAGCATAGGACTATTGTATGGACGTTGTAATGTTTTCAAATAGGGAACAATTTCATCTATAAACAAAATAATAACGATATGCAAGGTCTATGTTTGCATCAATTTTAAGTAACCTATCTACACCTTTTTACTCATAATATCATTGCGTAGAAACGGATTTTGTCCATGGACGAAACGACTAAGTTACAGATAATAGAAAATCCCTCCATTTCCTCCGTCTTGAGCATGACGTTGTCATGAATAAAGAAGGTAGATTTGTCGATTCTTCAGTAGAAAATAGTCTACAACGTCGAGCAAACCATGATTTCTACGATATTCGGAGTCGTTATGTTTTTACAATCTGTTGCTTTCGTCGACATAATCCATATCTTCGGTGACCATACTAAGTGTGAAGCAGCTGCGTCGATTTTAATGGTTTTATGTTGTGTGTTTATTAATTAATTAAACCCCAAGCGGACGCCTGCGTCCACGCTGTCATTGTCTTTCTATTGTACTAATATTGATATCTAATATTGACATGAATGAAAGGTTAAGGTGGGTCCCTGGACGGTTTAGTTCAACAGTAGGTGGTGCTATTTGTCGTGTCCAAATATTAACTACCCTACACTTAAAATTATAAACCCGAATTATTTATGTGTTAAGAGACTTTTAAGTATCAACTCCATTCCCTGCAAATGATTACAATACGCCGGATCTACCTTTAAATACTTACATTACTTACTAATTGTTCCATTAACCTTGTAAGCACAACGAAATTTACAATTAAACGGTTTACCACAAGCCCCTCAAACCCGCAAGAATTTGTAAATTAAAATGACCACGTGCTATGTAATAAAAAAATAATTCGTTTACATGCAGTGACGGCGGCGTACGTACGTTTTGAATAAATTTTACATAAACAGCGAACGGACCGGTGTGAGTTGGAGCAAGACGTCGAAATTTACATAAAACCACGATATTTCACGAACGTACCAGCCGGCATGGATACCTATCCTGTTACTATTGACCCGCCTTTAATTTTCAAGTTCTCTGTATAAAGTTTCTACAAAATGTTTGCATCCTCTGTTTGTGATGTAAAATTGTTGTTTATAACTGCACTGGAAGCTGTAAGCACACTTCTGAGGTAGAAGATCGAACCGCACATTGTTATTCAATAGTTTTTGTTCTTTGAATCTCGTACCTCAGTTTTGAAGGCGAGGTTTTAGTAATGATTATATAAACCTCTGTAAATCTAGTCAAAATTCAAATAAAGTGTTTTTTTTTTATATTAGACATAACACTAATTAGTTTTCAACGTGATTGATGAAAGTTAGACATTGATTTGTTAAATCGCAAATTAAAAACATGCTACATGTTCATGTTCAGGATGTTCAGTTACATAGAGATTACCTACTATTAATACTATTTAATAGACTGTCGTAAAAAAAAACCTTTTTAATTTGGTCGTGATTCTTCTCTATGATTAAAAAGAAACTCAAAATAAACAAAATGAACCTTGGTGCCCGCCCTTTAATTAATTCAGGGCCTTGACAATGCATAAACCTTGGTACCTATAAGTGTACCGGATTTTCTTGCAAAAGCTGCTCGCGAATCCATCCTGGGACATAATAATACTTAAGAAAAGGCTTCCAGGACTCGTGTCCCTCTGAAGAACTTCTTAAGTGGAAAACAGCTTTATCATCCTCAAAAGGTACACGACGTACTTGACCTCTGGAGCGTGAAAAGATCAGGCGACATTCATTTTGTTTAGGTCCTCAAGCATTAATTTAAGAATTTTCTTTCTTAATATTTCTCATTAAAAGCTATGTAATAGGTACGAGTACTCATCGGCTGGATGGTGGCGTAGTAGCGTTTAGTCTACCGTTTAAGTCAAGCGTTAATAAATTATCCGAGAAGTATGATTACTAGAGATCCTCATTAAAAGAAGAAAGAAAAAAATATTTTTGGCACGAAGTTCCTTATCGCGCGTTGTGAAAGGGGGCTAGACGGAAAAAATTCTTACGAAAAGTTGTCACGACACTTTTTGCTATAGTAAGCTATTGTAAGCTGTGCGGCGTCGCATGTTCGCAGGGAGAGGGAGAGGGAGGGAGAGGAAGAGGGTGTGGGAGAGGGGGAGGGAGAGGGGGAGGGGGAGGTGGATATGGGGAGGGTTGGGGGAGGGAGGGGGAGAGAGAGATGATTGAATAGTTCACTAATCAATCGAAGGGAACTTCGTTCCCTCCGGGTGTCCCTTGACACCTCTCAAGTTTTTTTTTAGCATGATGTGGCAAATAAATCACTCTTGACTGGCTTCTTTGCATTATATTTTATGGTAGACCATATGTCAGACCATAAAACATCATACAGCACTTATCGATAAAGTAGCTTTCCATTAATGAAAGAAATCTGCAGTGCGATTCTGGTCAAATCACCGCGTAAAAGTGTAAGCGTAGTGAGAACGAATTGAGCTGTCATTCCATACTAACGCTAGGCATTGACAGTTCACTTCACTCAAGTTTTCACGGCGTGAGTTTTACTGAATCGACCGGCTAAAATCGGATGATTAGTAACAGAGACTGCCTACATAATAACTTGCATAAAAAAATTACCTCTTTACTATATTTAGTATAGATTGAGGCTTCTCTCAGTGACTTAACTTAGTGACGTACTGTATCTAAAGCACCGATGTATTCGGTCTCAAATTAATTCCATGATGTAGGTACCTATACAGAACCACTTCTTAATGAGCGAACGTACCACTTTTTGTAAACACCAAAGCAAAGGGTTTGGCATTTAAAAAAATACGGTTATGTTTTCCTAACGCATTTTAAATATAGCGCGCCTAAAAGGGGGAGCTAAGTGTTTTTAAGTGCAGTGTAGTATGTTTTGGTGCTTTTTATAGAACGTTCCCGTTTGTGTAGTTGTTCGTAATAGGGCTATAAAAATTAATGATTTGTCTTAGAATTGTTCTCCTATAGTGTGTTGATAGGCTTAGTTACTGATTGTTTAATTTGAGATAAGGATACTATTCTTTGTGGTTTGTTTAATGTTGAGTGTGTTGGGATAGGTTATGGTTTATTGTTTGCTGATGAGGTGAAGTTTCAAGGTACTTACACTGGGCCACGTGGCGGGTAATGGCACACTCTTTCGCAGGAAAAAAGCCAGTGTCTCAGCTGTGAGAATTATCCAGTGGGGATTAGTCTTATATAGTAATTGTGGAGATAATATTTTTAAAAAAGTGCCAAAGGTTCCCTATTAGTAAGCCGTATGTCTAACTTTGTGCCTATCAGCGGGCCCATATTATAGTAAACGTCATTTTAAGACATTGTACGGACTTCTTCGTGAGCAAGTCTGTCTCGAAAAAACGAGCTTTGCTTAATATAAACGATCGGATTATCATAAGAATTGCCTGTTATTTTGGCGCTGCCACAGATTATAACATGTGCCATAAAGTAACTGTCATCTATCATAAATTAGATCCCGTTTACTGTTTAATAATTCAAACACTCATATTTATTAGATATCTGCCTCAAAGTTCTTATGTCCGTGCGTTATGGTAACTAGACCGTATCAAATAGATTGTCAGCATTCGGTGTCCTTAGATATCTGATCGGCTACTATTGCGAAAATTAATATAGGTACTTAGTTTCTAACTTTCGAACTTAGTTTTATACTTAGTTGTGACTAGCAAGTCTATAAGACTAGCTTGGAAATGACTCACTGTTTGCTTCTCGTTGAAAGCTAAAAACAATGGCGATTAAACAATCAATTTCAATTTTTTTTATCAATTAGGCTGATATTGGCAGCACTTTCCGAACGTCAAAAATTGCATAGGCGTACCGCCAAAATGGCAAAAGGGCCTCAGCTCTGCATAAGATCAGAGAAGACAGGGTGTACTATCTGACGCGGATTTACGAGCAGAGCCTGATTATTTAGATAGGTAGGTACGTAAAGACAAGGTGCTTCAACCGTCCATAGATTGTAATAAGCGCAGAAAAATGATTATGGTAGGTGATGACTGTAAGTAAAAAGATAAACTGATGATCCAAAAGTACAACCCAAATTTTTGTCGGCATTTGCTCCTAAGCATTTAGTACCAAAACTAATATTGATTGGTACTAAATGCATAAGTGTTCAGTCGGGAATACTCCGTTTATCTCACTCCTTCTGAGATATACTTAAATCAACTTGTAACGTAAATACTAGGAAATCTCAAATCGTAAAGTGATCTTCATTCACTGGCTTCATCTCCTTCTTGTTTACTTACTACTTATCCTTGAATCAAAGTGCACACAGCCAGTCATTTGACAGACATTTTAGTCTAAAGCTAAGTAAAAGGAACCAAGGTTTTCAAAGGAATTATATTTCATCTACTAAGTGCATCTCAGGTTATTATTTCAGGAGATCGGCGCTTAAGTAAGTACCTATATTAAATCAAACCTTCAATATACAAGTTATTTTTAAGACCAAATCTGTTTCTTCATATAGTGTGTAGTGTAGGCAGACACTGTGGTGTTTTTCCCGAATTTTCGCATGCAGTTCTCACTTAAGTCGCCAATATTATGTGTATGTCGTGGTGAGCAAGCATTATAGAAGTCGAAGCTCGTGCCTTCTCTGCATGAAAGAGATCTCTATTGCGGGACAGTGGCATGCTGTTTTTTTAATTCATTTATTAAATAGGTAGGGGTTGAGACCAATGCATGTATCATGTTACCCAGTTACTGGGTTGTGCAGTTCAGACAGGCAGTCGCTCCATGTAAAACACTGGTATTCAGCTGCATCCAGTTAAACTAGGCAAAAGATGTGATATGAGTCCAGGGGCGACGGACACGGGGACGTCCGCCGCCCCCCACGTACATGGACCCGAGGTGGCGGCGTGACGTGTTGACGCGCGCCCTTCTCAGACGTCGCGATGGGAGTTTAACACCTCACTCCCCTCGCTGACTTGGCGAGGCCCGCAGGACCGGCACCGGGCGGAAGTATCTTCTGTTCCCGTGACCCCCGGCGCAGGTGTGAGAAGGAACACAGGGTGGTTTTTAGTCAGTAAGAGTCTGACAGACCCCTCCGCTCTCCCCGGGGCGGGGGAAATCCATGAGGATTTTCCACCCCTAAAAAAAGAATGCAGAAGATGTGATGGTGAGACAAATGCCAAAAATACTGTAAATTCTTTTACTGAAGTGAAATGTGTGTATTGGTGAAATACAATGTAACTTTTCCTTACATCTGTGTAAGGAATAGTTACATAGTTTCAACGAATCAGCTTACAATCTCGCTTAGTTTTGAGGAATTTAGATTACATTGACTTCGTATGCAAAGCTGTTAGGCACCCACAAATTAAACAAAGTTCAGCGAATAGTAACTAACTCTCTAAATGCGAGGAATTGCGTGTCATTGTTTCAGAGAGTATGTTCATATATGTGAAATACAAAACGATATCATGACGATAATTTTCGTTTAAAATATGTTAAAGCTAAAAAAACGGTAAATTGGGCAAAGTTCTTCACAATTAAATATTAATACAGTTCCTATATATATATGTATTCTGCTGTTTACAGACTTGACCAAAAACAATCAATATAAACATTCCTATAGTGTTTTTAAATGTATCGATGCGAGACTTATCGATCTATTTTAAAACAAGTGCGCTTCACCATAAATGATTGAATCACTGCTTACCATCATGTGGGATCGCAGTCAAGCATAACATAACATCACGCCTGTAATCCCTGAAGGGTAAGGCAGTGGTGCACCTGGTAGTACACCCACATTTTCAAGTTATGTTTAAGTCCCATGTAATAGGGGGCAAACCTATTGCCATCATCAGGTTCAAATCCAGACTCTGGGCCGCTCGAAATTCTAAATGAAAAAACTCAATAACACTTCAAGCAATAACCACACATAGTCACCAGCGGCAGTCAGCCGGCAAGCAATCAAGCACTAGTTTATTTCTTAAAAATCGATGCTTTTGAACATTTCCGACATCCCTAAGTCCATACCACTTATGTATTCGCAAGTCACTCACACGGTTTTCCAAAAAGCGAACCAACATTATCTAAATCACATGCTACATCATCTCCCCTACCGCTACCGTTAGAATCACATACGGTTATAGTGTACAAAACGCCATAAAAAGAAAGAATTCAATACAGTAGGGCAGCGTTTCCCAAAGTATGACTTGCGGCCCACTGGTGGGTCATGAGCGAATAAAGGTTGGATGGGCCCCGAAAGATAGTGACACCCAGCCAGCGGGCTGATAAGGCGGATTTTCGGTTTTGAATTAATAAATAAAAACTAAATACTAAAAAAAAATGGATAAGCATCAAACTCATTGTGATTCATAGTCTTTCTGCCCTTGTCCCATGTTATTTGGACTCGGCGCGTTTTCTTCTTCCATTCTCAGTCATTCGTCTTACTATAATTAACTATTTCCTCCTTCATATAATTTCTCACTCAATCTATCTTTTATTTGGTATTCCTATCCGTCTCCAGCCAACTCATCACTCAACACTCAACTCATTGCGATTAACTAAAATTGAAGCTGATGCTTAAGCTATAATGACAAGAAATAAGACCGAGCTAATCGATCCCTGGCATTGTAAAATAAATTAATATGTTAACAAAATTTTCCGAATTCGGGACTCACCCCTTGTAACCATGAGGTGGGTCTCGAATTCGTAACTCCGTGTTAGGTGGGTCGCAGTCCAGTCAACTTTGAGAACCACTGCGGTAGGGGACGGTCGCCCTTTACCCCTTGCGAGCAAACATTTTTAAAAGGATTCAAGAAGGGGAGAACCAGTAATTCCGTTAATGGACGTTGAAACCCCCAGTCTAATTAGCTTTCATGAAAATTATCTCGAAAAGATTTTATTTATTGCTTCCTTTTTATTATTTTAGTGTGAAATGAATGGAGCGGGCTTTAGCGAAAATATCGAGGGTTTTATAAAGACTGTGACTCGGTCTTTATAATTTATATTATAAAAGAGATTTGAAAAGAACGAGAACGAAAGAGAAATAGAGTCGCAATATTTTCACGTCAATATTATTGTAACGCCTCTGTGTCATATATAAAATTAATTAAGCCTAATGGGCCAATGCCGAAAGGTCATGCTTTATACGCCCATTTTACCAAATGTGTCACGTTCTATTAATCACAGAATCACAGAATTGTCATTAAAAGACAATTCTGTGATTGATAGAACGTGATTTAAGCAGATATTTAATTTACGTTCTATCAATCACAGAATTGTCTTTTAATGCGGCCAAGTGTACTCAACTGGTACTTGACCGGCTTAGTGGTATTGGTAGCTAATTAACTGACAATGAAGTCGGTCTATTGTCGGCCAATATATAAGTTGTGAAATATCCAGGTCACAGCAGCCCGGTACCTAGTCATTATTATATAATAATACCGGTTTGTTGCTGTCCCTCTGAAGGGCAAAGGCCTCTTCTCATAAAGAGAAGGCACGAGCATTGATCACCACGCTTGCTCAAGGCGATTTCAAACTTATATTAACTACTACCTGTCCCCTGCCACGCTTCGCTGTGGCACATTGTGATTTAATATTTAAAAAAAAAGAAATAAAAAAATCGATAAAAACAATCCTTGATGCAGATTATATATCATGCTAAAATCTCAGCTCCATCGGTGCAGAACTTTTTGAGTTTTTGAAGCGTACACAAACCAACATAACATTTTTATATACATATATGTATAGATAGGTCCAGGTTTCCTCACGATGTTTTCCTTCACCGGTCAATGATGTCTTTATTGTTCCATTTTAGTTGTTCCCATACAATAAATATTTGCCATGAATTTATTTCATATTGTTAATTGTTAACAATACATATCATGGTAATAGGATTATCCACTTATCCCTAATAAATGAAACTTAACATACCTACCTGTCGAAATCTAGGTATATTGTACACATCTGCATACCCCTCAAGGCATATAGGTGTGATGATACGTCATGATGTTGTATAAACAATAAACATCCAAGCGATTCCAGCAATCACGACAGATTTGCCGTCTATTTTTGAAGAGTTCCGTTGTATATCTCCGAAGATCAGCACCAGATCTTCACCAAATTCCACCTCAGGAGTATACTCTTTCAAATAAAAAAAAATTGAGAATCGGACCACAAATGGGGGAGAAAACAGATAACATACATAAAAAAAAAACATACACACGAAAATAGAACCTCCTCCTTTTTTGAAGTCGGTTAAAAAGGGGGTAAATATAATCGCAAAGCTGAATTAAAACAAGATGCAATTAGCAACTACAATTAAAATTAAATATTAGGTTCCTTGTAGGCAACAAAAATATTCAAGTTACGTCACAATCCCCTTCAACGTTCATTACACACCATAATATTATAGATTTTTTTCAAGTTACTTTTCTTGTCGCTAAATTGCGTAGCATTGATATTTTATAAGCTATCAGAAGACTCTTTCGTGATGCAATTTAGATACACACTTACATTCACGCCTTTTTTCCATCGGGGGAAGGCAGAAACCACAGAGCGCCATATGCTACGTTTCTTACATACTTCTTTTGCTTCGTTTACATTCATACATGTTGTCATACACACGCCGGTTGCGAATACTACGCACCTGACCTTTCTGAAGAACCTCACCAATAAGGTACCTATATGTATGTCCTCCTAGGGCGTCCCCTCCCGGCATTTCTACTTACGTTAGTCGCCTTACAGCAAAGAGATTTAAAATACTATAGAGCGGCCATGTCAAGGAAATTTCATAGAAAAACTTAGATCCCATGTCTCAGTAACGCCATCTAGAATAATATATGAATATTGGAGCGGCAGCGGAGCGTACCTACTACAAAAAACTCATAGACTTGTATCCAGCAGGACACACTTTTTCGGACGAAAATTTTGTTCGTGATGTCCGGTCTATAGGTATTGAATGTCTTTGCCTTTCAGGTATACCTTTTTCATAAAACTTTGTAACAAGAAAGTAGTTGATTTCTTCACAAACACAGACCAATTCTTTCCGAAGCGACATGCACGTAAGTGGTTAGGTCCTTTGCTGCGAATTTATGGCGAGACGCATAATCGATCGCCACCCTGTCGAGTGAAAACTACCCTTGCTAGACGAATCTTAATTAGGGATGTGGGAAATGTCGAAAACTGTTGATGTTTACGAAATATAATTTGATCCATCCAAACAAAAGATAATTTGATCCATCGAAGTTACCAACCATAAACACGTGAAACTACGAGTGGATACTATTATTCAGGTTTTTTTTATAAATCTTTATTATTTTTGTTGGCGACAGATCTGGAAACCCCGTTGCTAGAGGCTAGTTTTGTTGTTTGGCTAGCGACGGGGCGGCTTGGTTTTTCTATTCTATTTTTCTTAATATTGTTGACTTTTGTGATCGAATTATTATACCCAATTGCACCTTTTAACTGTTTTTTGGTGTTTAACAATTTTAATGTGTTTTAACGGTTTTTTTTATCCAATCTATCATAAACTATTAATCAAATCATAGTTAGCAATGGAAGCTAGCTGACTTTACGAATCTTAATTCTAGCCTTTCTATTTAAGATGTTTTTTTTATAGACAAAAAGATTTCCAATGATTACTGTTTCGACATTTGTAATTTTGGTTTCAAAACATTAAAATAAGTAATATAATTATTATAAATCGGCAAAAATTGTCGATATATTTCGATATCTTTTCGACGACCCTAATCTTATTATTTGTGGAAACATACACGGTGCAGAGAGTGGTTTTATAATTGATATTGACGGTGGGTAGGTGGAAAGTTTCGGTTTACATACAATTGGACCGTGCTACGGTACCTGGGTACTGGTAAATATTGTGTGCAAAATTAAATGTGGCAATTTATAATGGCTTTATTATTTACTTTTTCTAGTTATTGTAAGTATAATTTTTGTGTCTTAAATAATAGTTTTATAAATTGGTAATAATTATGTTTTATTGTTGTAATAATATTGTAATGTTTCAAATTCATTTAAGTATTTATTGTATTTGAATTTGTGATAATGTTGTACCTAATAATTTTTGCTGTAATAAATAAAAATAAATAATAAATATATTCCACAACTTTTCACACAACGCTATTTAGTTCCAAGTTAAGCTTGAGAGCTTGTGTTATAGGTACTAAATAGCTGATAAACATACTTAGGTATATATTTCTAAATACATACATATTATAGATAAATTACACCCAGACACAGAACAAATGATGAATGATGATGATGATGATGAATTAATGATTTTTTTATATTTTTGTGATGTCCTAATCATTTTGTAAATCTAATTATATTTACTATTTATTCGTCATAAATATTTTTTTTCTAATATGAAAATATTTAAAGGTACACCAGAAATGGTAGAATATAGATATGAGTCTATGATAAAAAATAATAATGTAATACCTTTTTGGAAGTAGGTACTATGTTTTGACTGGCTTATTGGTCTAGTAGTTAGTAACCCTGACTGCTATGCCGGAGGTCGTGGGTTCGATTCCCACCCAGGACAAATGTTTGTGTGATTAGCACGATCATTCGTTCTGTGTCTGGGTGTAATTTATCTATAATATGTATGTATTTAGAAATATATAAGTATGTTTATCAGCGGTTTAGTACCCATAACACAAGCTCTGAAGCTTAACTTGGGACTAAATGGCGTTGTGTGAAAAGTTGTGGAATATTTATTTATTTATGTTCTCGCCAACTAAATTTTCCTTTCCTTCTTTCTTTAGCGTTTAGTATACATAATATGAAAGGCTTGTGTACCTAAGTGTCAAGTGAGAGCTGAAGAGTTCGTTGTGTCACTGAAGTGTTTTTTATTTTCTCCCATTAAAAGCCAAACCTCTGCCCAACCCTTCAGGAAACACAAGCGTAATGTTGTGATGTACTCAGTCGCGAGTAGTAACTTGATTAGTAGGTAGTAATATTGCTCTACTTACGTCACATAAACCGACTGAGAAGCCACACTTCAAATGTAACGTAAATCCTTTGAGTTTAATAACTTGTAAATTATGTACGCCTGGTTGAAATGTAATCGAAATGGCTTACATAATCTATATAATACCCTACTAATATTATAAATGTGAAAGGTTGTATGGATGTTTGTTAGTCTTTCACGCAAAACTACGGAATGACGTGTGTGATGACGTCATACGCACTTGCAAAGATGTGGCGAGGCGCACAGTACCCCGTTCGGTAGTCACCGTAACTTGAAGTCCACGTAAAAAGCAATACCAATATCTTGTAAAGTCTCAGTTGTCATCAAGTTCGGTCAGCAACTGGTCTTAGGGATTATAATCTTTGTACTTTATAGTTTTAAGGAGTATTTTGCTGTAATGCCAATAAACAATTTTTTCTTCCTTTTCTTTATAAATACAGGCTTGATAATATGTAATGTTATGTCTAATTAAGTAAAATCCTTGACCAGCACTACAAGCCGACATTACTTTATTTTCAAATGGAACAATAATGTTTTAATTTCATATATAACGGACCATATGTTAGTCATATTTATTTTAGTTTCGCACGACATGGGGCGACGTACACGCGAACTTACTTTAATTAATTTTAACCATTGTATGCCATAATGTTTCACATTATGATGTATAGTTTAGTCTATTATTTGATTTGGATGGTGACGTGGTGCAGCCCGGTTAGCAGAGGCTCCCAACATGTGGTTGTTTGATTGATTTTTAAATTTTGCTGCAAAAAAAGGAGACAATTTTGCTATCTTTGGTTGTTTATTAGGTCGGTACTATACGATACGCGATAAAAAAATAAATGTTATTAGAATATAATAGAATAAACGGACGTCACTCGGTTTCATCTTCGTAGTTTGTTCACGTGGGAATAGAGGGATAAAAATAACTTATTTCACCCGGGGCTAGTGCAGCTTCTCAATGCTCCAGCTTGCTTTATTACAGCTAGTATAGTTGTCTATGACGACAGACCTATAATTCCCGAAGCAAAAGACCCAACTGTTAGCATTATGCTCTAGTTCCGACCGCTGGTTTTGCAAACAGCAGTCAAGGGTTTAAACCCTTGACTGCTGTTTACAAAAATAAAATAAAAATATATAAAGACTTACTATTGTAACAAGAACGTGAAAGAAAAGATCATATTTTAGTGTTTAAATAGGAACAATTAATTGACAAACATTAATTCTGTGTTTATGTCGTAGCCAATACCTAGCTTATGTTTTCCTCGGAGAAAAATTGTCACTGTAGATATTTATGGAAGAGAGATATAAAGAAGATAGACGATATATTTAGAGAAAAGATTCTATATAGAACAGGTATTGCTCGAAATGTGCTTAGTTACCAGTAACCCTGTATATTTCCATACATATAACCACAATCGTTTGTATGCGGTAAACAGAAATACAATCCTTGCAAAAAGTAATGCCCGTTGTGCGCAGAAAGCACAAAGAACTGCACAGTCACCAATGAAGAAAAGCGTTCTTTAAAATGTTGGCGAACTCTGGTTTAACGAATAATGTGCGCACACAGGGGTCTGACGTAAACAGGGGTGCCCACACGTGTATGATTTCACACATGATTTATATTTTTTCTACAGAGTCATATTATATTGCCAAGCGTTTGGTTACGGGTCGAACTGCATTGGAGAGCGTATCTAGTGTCGATATTATATTGAAGTATTTTTAATTAATTTTATGGCAATGGCTGGGGATGTAATTTCGGAGGGAAATAAGGTTAAGTGATTATGAATGTTTGTTTCAATAAATAAAAGTGATGCCGATGAATATGGGGATCAGACACAGATCTACGATACTTTTTTTATTTAAAATTATAATTACTTATTATAGTATTTTTTATATATAAGAATAATAATTCATAGAAACCTAGTACGATTGCAAACAGCGAGGCAACTAAAACTGAGCTAAAATGGGCTTATTTGCTCGGCGAGCCGTATCAGTAGGTAGGTACTTAAAGTCACGTTCCGTCGAACACAGCTCTTGAGTAAACACATTCCTCTCGATCACTCAAATATAATAAAGTGGACACACGATTTTGTTCGTGTTTTGTAGTAGACGCGGCATCTATGCGTTATTATTCTAAGGTATTTATATTATGTTACTGCACGCGTAGCATGATCACCGAAGAAACGGTCTTTGTCGTGTCTCGGAAGAAAAGAAATTAAGTGTTCATGCTACGCAGGCAGGTGTATTGAAAGAAATTTGACAGATTGAGGTTCCTGTCTATATAATCTGTCACTTTGCCGATTCGTCTGTAGACAAAGGCCGTTTCTTCGGTGTTCAATGTGTTCATGCTACGCATGCTGGAGTCTACCCGTGACTTCTTCAGGCAATAACTAGGTTAGTATCTTAATTTGGTCTTTTGGTGTACTTTTTCAACAATTTCATTACTGTATCGTTAAAGTATCCTTATCCATATTATAATACGCTTTGGCCATTACAAGCACATAAATATAGACCCTAAATACATAGGCTTATATGTCAAAACAGCAACCAAGCCCAGAAAATAAGCTGTTCCTGCTTTTAATCCCATTTCCTCCAACATTTTGATTAACTCTTAATCAGTAGAAGGACGGCTTGTTATCTAGTCTCTTACTTTCCAACTCATTCCGCCATCGACTTAAAACTTGGGAATGTTTTAAAAGTTCCAATATCTCGATTTCTTTTTTCCATTCGGAAGGTGCTTTGTGAAGTTAATTTGGAAAAGCAGTGCAGCTACTAATCGAATTCCTACGTTACGGAGTTGAAAATATTGGGTATCTACCTAATGATTTTTATAGCGTCATCATGTTTGATAACATAGCAATACATTTTCTTTGATGATAACTGATATTTACATGCCAATCAAGCATTTTTTTTTAAACTTGTGTGGTCAGTGTTTCACTATCTGACTGCTCTGAGAAGAAACACCGAATGAAATTCAAAGATAACAGTCTCGTTTGAAGTCCAAACATTATCTTGGTCAGATCATGTTAGGACTGTGCAGGTTACTGCTCATCGGTGACATTTGTCCGAGCCGTAGACATTCAATACTTACCTATTGATGAGACATTACGAACACAATTGGAACCAAAAGTCTATGAGTTTGGTTTGGTACGCTTCGTTGCTTTCCAGTATTGCTATTTAATTCTAAATGGCGTTACTGAGACATAAGATCACAGTCTTTCTTTGACATTTCTTAGCATGTCCTCTATAGTTTCTTAAATCTGCCAACCTAATTAATTAAACTTCTAACACCCACTTCAATTGTTACAACGGAACCCTTTAAAAACTTCAAATAGCAAGGTGACACTTGCCAAACTATCCGCGTCTGCGATAAGTTGGCGGGAAATCTTTTATAAAATTCTTTCCCGACGAACTTCGGCAATGTTCGATGAACAAAGTTATGCCAGAGATCGGTAGTTTGCAAACGCGAAGAATTTCTCCATGTTTCGTAGTATAAGCTTACTTATAATATTTGTGTGTTCGGGAATTTCGAAGACAGTTTTATATGACTGTGTAATGCTAGTTTCGTAACATATTGCGGGCTCGCAAATCGGATTACGATGTTATGTAAAGATTGCAACTAAGTAAACTGAGCTGGATTTAATATTGCTAAGGTAACGATAATCCGAAATCAAATGTAATCATTTACTACATATTTCCGATTGGTGTTATTTCAACTTAATAAACGTCTTAAAGTAGTGCAAATAAAGTCGATTCCACAGTGACTATTATTATGAACTTAGGTATATGGACACTATTAAAGAAGTGACGAAAATGATTGAAGTTTTAGCGCAATTTGATCTTAGTGTGCGGACGGTAAAGTTATTTTTCCAAACAGAAACAAAAACAGAGATTTGTTTATTTGTAGAAGCTAATTTGCTACTGACCAATAAAAATACACTAAAAATATATCCGACGCTGAAAATATTTTGAGGATATATGCAAATGAACACATCACGAAACACTATACACATATTCTGTACATTACAAGTATTGTAAACACTTCATTTACAATTTCACATCCTCGTATATTTATCACAATCAAACCCAAGTCATGAACTCAGTAGTGATTAAGCCCCACTCTTACGTGATATATACGTACCTTATCACGTGCGAATGGAGTTTAATCCCTTAATCCCGTTCCCGTTCCGCAAACTACCGTAAGATCACACGGTACCTAGGTCCTGGATTGCTCAAGATTGCCAAAAGCTTACACGTACTGGCGCGGGCGCTGAGACAGTTAGTATCCCTTTGAAAGGGAGCTTTGCGGTATTTCGATTACAGAGTAGGAAATGTCTTTGATTGGCGATCAACTGTTTGCCAGTCTGTCAGGTTTGGTATACCGATATTGGATGGCTTTAGATTCGATGAAATGGAAACCAATGGATGGAGTTAATAACGTCAGTGTGAATGGGTTGCTGAATGTTGGTTGTGTAACTTTTGATCAGCTCAAGATTGATCAACTGCAGCCTCGGCTTTTGACGTTCTACGGTACTACGGGCCAATGACTAAGTATTTTAATTACCATCTTAGGGTTGTTAGACAATTACTAAATTAAGTAGAATACATACATGGCACCACCATATATCCTTCTTTATTTTTCCATTCTCTTGGACTAGTCCAAGTTCTAAATGAGCTACACGATGATTGCTAGGAACTACTACAAGCTACTCTTTTGAAGAAAGATATTCAAAATATATTTTTGGAACGATCCACGATAATGTGTCGAATGTAAAAGAGACAGACCTTTAATTTTTTTCGGTATATCTTTTTTTACTTTTTTTCTTTCATTCTTTTTATATTTTTTTTTTAAATTATGTACAAAATTTGACCAGGATTACTATTATCTAATGTTTTTTTAGACAAATGAGCATCATGAAAATGTTCTTAAATAAACCATTTAAAACTTATGTTTCATTAGATAGATCTGCACTATTAGATACGAAGTAAAACTGTGTTATTGTTGTGATGTAATCATTTTAATAAATTCAAATTTAATTTGTAATTTTTAATTTAATTAAAATCAAATAGGTATACCAACCTATAAGTATGTATACCTGCATTATTAGCAAGTAACCTAATCAGTAAAGTATGTCTCAATTTCATAATGTAACTGGTAGTATTTGCTATACAGCTGGCAGCATGCCCAGTGCCCTAGGTAGCCAAACGAGCAGTCTTGTGGCTACGGCAAATGGGAGTGCTTTTACAAGCTCAGTAACAATATTTTGGGGTCTTAACGTGAAATATTTTTGTGAAGTGTCTTATTTTAAAAGTGTTGTAGTTTTAAAGAGAAGCTTACCGATCTATTCCCATCCAATACCAAGACCAAATACCATTTGGTATTAGACCCATTTTAGCGTTGTTGTCTCGTGCTATATTTACTGCTTCATAGTTTCCTAGTAATTAATTATCTGAGTACTTTCTGCACTACTAATTTTGTCTGTTTTTTCAAAAACTATTATAAAGATGGTAATATTTTTAATTTGTATTTTAATGGTTGGACTTTGATGGGTGCGTTTTGAGAAATACCCCTAAAGAATGGCCTATAAGCAGCCATTGTAATACCTAGAATCAGAATTTTTATTTGCTATGAATAGGTACAGGTATAAGATGTTGTAGGTACATACATTAAGGAGAAAAGCTACAGTCTACCTTAGGGCGTGCAAATTATTAAATAAGTTGAAATAAACAATGAACAAAGAGAAATTAAAATAAAGACAATTAAAAATAATACTATAGTCAGGTACAGACGCCAGTACGTCAAGTTACCCCAATGTGTCAATTTTTTTTATCGTTTTGCTACATTAGGTCAAACAGAATAAGGTTCATATTCAATTGGGAAAATTTGACACATTGGAGAACTTGATGTGCTGGCGTCTGTACATTAGTCCTATATGGTCAAAGGAGTTAAATTTAACAATCACAATCTGGATAAACTCATAACATTCAGAAAGTCTTCTACTGAGACATTTGCCTAAAAGAAGTTCAGTTTCCTTAGAATTAAAAAACTGCAGAATAATACTAAAAACTATGTAGCTCTTAAAGATATTATTTGTAAGTTTTTATGGTAAACAATTAATAGTACCGCTAATAAGTGCGGTGATCAATGCTCGTGCCTTCCCTGCATGATAAAAGGCCTTAACCCTGCAATGGGACGGTAACAAACTGATATTATAACCGTCAGCCCAACTTTAAATGTATCCTCAACTAATCCTTTCATAATTAAATAATAATCCAACTTGTAGTGCATGCTCGAAGTGGCGTCAAAACTGTTTAAATTTTGAAACAGTTAGGAGCGCATTGGGCCAGTGCTGTCCAAGTTTATTCAAACTGTTTTATGTGAACTTTGAACAATAAATATTAATTGTTGTGGAAATGAGGCATGCAGGTGGAAATGAGGGATTGGAAAATGGAAACTGAATTTGTTGGTCGTTGTCACTAACAAAACTGATACTTATTGGACAATGGTTGATTTGAATTTGACTTTCGAACGGATTATTTTACGCTGTTTACATAATATACATACATAAACTCACGCCTTTTTCCCATGAAGATAGGCAGAAGCTATAGAGCTATATGCTACGATTCTGACATACTTTGCTTGGTTTACATTTATACATGTTGTCATACTCACACGCCAGTTACGAGTACCTACCATGCACCTTCGTCGTACGAACCGCCTCTTTCTCACTAGGCGCTTAAAGTCTTGCATTTTTTTTAGGCTGAAATATTCAACGATAAGTCTTATTTTAAGGCAACCTACCTACAGATAACATGGTGAACTTCATGATCTCCTTTAACTTTTCAATCGTGTCAATTAGAGACACAATAGAAAGACAAGGACAGCGCGGACGCCGGTGTCCTCTTGGGGTTTAATGAATTGATAATAAAATAAGCTTAAGGGGAAAGTTTATAGGTAATAGATTTGCAAATAGGTACATCCAATATTGATAACAGTGTTATGCTAATAACATCAGGGTTGAGATTTTAAGTAGCTAACTTTCATAATAGTAAAATTCTAAAGCCTAAAGGAAATGCTGCCAAAATACTTAACAATTAAATATTAATATCCATTGGATTTCTTCCAATTTTGAGCAAATTCTTAACAGATGTTCAGTGAAATTGTTTCGCTTTACAATTTGAGTAGGCGTGCCTGAATTATTAGACGCCATTTCAAAACCAATTTATTTAGGTATCTCTCGTTCTTTATTTTTTATTGAACGGTTTTTCCGTGGTTAAAGGTGTTTATATACTTAAGTTACACAAGTGCGAAAAAAGTACAGGTTGTTTGTTATCATACAGGCACAAACGATTTGGATAATTTAGAATACATTTTTCACCTAAGTACGACATTGACTAACATTTGTCTTCATACCTTGTTCACCAATTAACTGGCAAACATACAGACAAAGACATTCAATACCTATAGACCGGACATCACAAACAAAATTTTCGTCCGAATAAGTGTGTCCTGCCGGACACAAGTCTATGAGTTTCTTTTAGTACGCTCCGCTGCCGCTCCAATATTGATATATTATTCTAGATGGCGTTACTGAGACATGGGATCAAAGTTTTTCTATGACATTTCCTTGACATGCCCGCTCTATAGTCTGACTACAGAGCATGCTGTCTTGAGTTCGGTTTTCGAGTCAGGCTATATAGTATGTGTAATTTCGTTTATTTATTTATTTATTAAAACTTTATGCACAAGTAAAAATGTACCGTCCGACCGTCCGTTTATGCGTCTAAAATTCCTAAAAGCAACCAGAAATCTGGATTTGTACCCGTTAATGTTAACATTGGTGCCACTCTGTCTGGTGCAGTTATGTTCGAAAAAATTAATAGTTTTATTGTTAGTAACAGTCCATAAATAACAGCATTTATATGAACAAAACAGCTCCCGAACTTTTGACAGGAACCTATTCTTCAAACCCACAAGTCCTGTCAAAGTTCAAGAAAAAAAAAAACCGTACCACAGATTAGAAACTGTCCGACAAGCTCTGGCCACGACGAGTGATTGGCGGGTCTCACGCAACAGTTCGTGTGCAACCACCCTTAATAACAGCATACCAGATTATAGCTGCAGGAATACTTGCACAGATTGTGGCTTCAAGATTTATTGTAATAACTAGTTTGCCTCCCGGGTACTGCGCTCATGTTAGATTCTTGTTGGTGTCTGAGTGATTGAAGTGGACAACAAAGATGATTTGCCTTTGGAACAAATAAGGTTAGATACATAAACCCTATTTGGTTAATATGCTACTGGTTTTATAATGATTACATTTATTAAATACCAGCTGTCCTACGCTGTTTTACTTACTCCCAGGAATCGTAGTTAGATGTGAAATAACATTTTACGAGAATTGGTCTGTCTAATGCTAAAAAATCTGGACAAGTGCGAGTCGGACTCGCCCAACGAGGGTTCCGCACGTAGGATCATTATAAATAGTTCAGGAATAGAACCCCGCAGTTTTACCTTCAAGTTTATAAGGATGGATGGATGCTAGTTTATACGCTCTATTTCATTTGATACTCCATTTGAACTAGAAGTTTCAATTTGAAATTTCGATCCCCTACAAAAGAATAGCCGCCATTTTTTTAAAGATTATAACAAATGTATAGTTTTGAGACTATTTCTTGTAATTAGAAAGTTAGCCATGTGATCAGTGATAAATAATAGTTATTGACGTGCCCGAATTACTTTACCGCGTGCTATTTGTTCCCCTGCCTCAGTATTTTCCACGGTAGGTAGTGTCTAAATCTCTCAGTTGACCCGTATTCGGGTATTGTTGGAGGTTTTCCAAACGGTAAAGCGTGTCTTTTCCGTTTCCGCCTCAATGCTCACTTCCTCAAGCAGCGACTATTGTGGCGACGAGCCATATTTATGATTTTATCCTCATCTACCGCAGCGTGTAACAAAACATTTTTTTTTTTTGTGGATTCCCAAAAGGATTTGTTTTGTGTTATGTCTTTGAATAAACGCTTTATTGGATTTACTTCAGAGGTACAGTCAGCCTCATAAGTCGATGAACATATCCATATTTCCTAAACTCATGAACACCTTAGCTTACACAAATTGCTAAACAAGACTAGTGAATTTTGAACCTTTAAGATGTTAATTAAATCCTGGCACTAGTCTTGTTTGTTTGTCTTGTGTGAGTAAGTGTAACTTCAATATTATAAAAGTAGATTTCTTATTCATTGTAGGTATCTACGTTGATCATTTTCAAATACCTTCCCTTCTAACTCTTTGGATTCATATGCATCATCATCATCGTCTTCCTGTCCTTGTCCCGTGTTATTTGGGGTCGGAGCAACACGTTTTTATCTTCCATTCTATCCTGTCACCCGTCATGCTATCACTAACTTCCTTTTCTTTCATATCGCTCTACACACAATCCATCCATCTTTTCTTTGGCCTCCCTCTCCCTCTCCATCCATCCACATGTACTACCTACATGTGTTTGGATTCATTTGCGTATTGTGCAATTATCACTTGCTAGACGAGAAGAGATTTGACGTACAACCAACCAGCTTGCGTCAATTTGACAGCGCAGTGCTTAGCTTCAGCGCAATACAATATCCTATTGGTTAATTACGAGATATCTCCTCTCGTCTCCGCTTTGGTGGAGTCTTGCCCTAAAGGAAAACATCGTAAGGAAACCTGAGAGTCTGAGAGATATTTCTCAACGGCATCTGTAGCCAAGTCAGAGACCCATGGGCGGCATCAAACCTCTGACATCAGTTTGGTCACTAGCCAGACGAAAAAGAAAGAAGAATTACCAGCCTAGATTGTTTTCTAAAACGATGCTCATAATTTTACCTATTATTAAACGACTTCAAAAAAGAAGGAGGTTCTCAATTGGTTTGTATTTTTTATAGGGTTTGTTACCTCATTACTCCGTCATAATTTATGGACCGATTTTCAAAATGATTTTTTATTTGATAGGGTAACTAACATATTGGTCCCATTTGTATCAACACTTAGATTTGATAAGGGATCCTCGAAGAATTGAGGGAACTCCTCAAGTATTATAGGTAGGTACACTCTTAAAAAACACTACTTAATAGGTGAAAAGTAACTGCAGTTTCGGAAGTCGGTGGCCGAACGAAACAAAACCACCAAAACCACAGACTTCCGAAACTGGAGTTATTTTTTACCTATTAGTGTTTTTTTAAGAAGCCGGTTTTTTTTTGTGAAAATGTTTCCTAGTAAGCTTTTCTAGTATAACACCATATCGCTACAAATTACGTTACTGCTCTGTTAAAAGGTGTACTTATCAAACTATGGCCCATAAATCAAAATAAATCCTAACCCTATTGTCCAGGTTAAGTCTATTATACACGAAGTAGATCACGTAAAGGGTGCAGTGAACAGGAGAATCCAGCTCAGTGAGCATCCATGCAACTATCCTGTTAGTTGTTTAGCTCAGTGGCTGTTCAGTGTTCAGAGTTAGGAGCCCAAAATTAGGGTGTAAGAATAATAGTCGCTCATAGGAGTCATAGGTGCTACTTATACATGATTCTGAATGAATTTTTACGTTTTTTTCTGTATGTTTTTTTTTGTTTATAACTGTAAAGATCATATCGTATAATATGATATATATAAATAAATATTTCACAACTTTTATACAACGCCATTATTTTAGTCCCAAGAAAGCAGAAATCAGAAACATTTTATTTGTGATACATAGGTTTGTCATATTTGAAATTAAAGTTCGCTATCGTAAGCTAAGCAGAGTTTGTGTTATGGGTACTAAACAGCTGATAAACATACTTACATATATTATATAGATAGGTTAAAACCTTTCATCTATTTTCCTTAGCAATCTTTTTTGGCCATTTTTTGTAGTTACTTTTTGGATAACGATAAGGCGGTCTATTTTCACAAGTCTTTCAAATGAATTTGTTTCATCTTTTCGTTGTACCTACCGAGAATAAAGGATTACAGAAGATAGAATATGTTTTATGAATAAAATATTTTATGATTTCTTTAGATTTTTAGAGGTTTTTTACTGTAACTAAGGTTTCCTGGCTCAATAAATTTACGCCTAAAGAGCAGTCATACAAAATATTCTTCTTATCAATTACAGCAGATAAGTTTTAAGCCCTTCCCTATACACGCGTTGTTGTCTGTGGCGACGATATAAATGCTTTTACACGCATAGCCTTACTATAGCTTATCAGATTTGGAAACTAAACAGTATAAGTAATCTAAATAGTTAAGTTCAATAGTAGCACACATGTAAACATGTCTGAGCACCTGGTAGGCCAATGACTATATAGCCTCACTCTTTGTCATGGATTGGTTTGTTGTCATTTTTTCTTTTCATCTATACTAATACTTAAAGAGGAAATGTTTGATTGTTTGTTTGCATTGAATAGGCTCCGAAACTACTGGACCGATTAGAAGAATTCTTTCACCGTTGGGAAGCTACACTATCCCCGGGTGACATAGGCTACTTTTTATCCCTGTATTCTCACGGGAACGGAACCTACGCGGGTGAAACCGCGGGATGTCTTCTAGTTTGTTAATAAGTTGTTATTAAAAATTACAAACGCGCTATGTTATACCCGAAGGCGATGATGGATGATGTTATCAATTTTAATGTTCTTTTGAGTATTACATTAATGGACTGATTATAGTAATAATTGGTCTTGATAAAAAATAAAAAAATATAGATCTATAACCAAATTTCATAAGTCACTTTCTGCGCCCTCAAAATTAGCTAAGAACCTTAAAATTTCCTTGCATGAAAACCAAAATGTAGACACACTTTTACTAATCTAAAAAATATCTCACATTTATCTCATACCATTCTAAACTTCCGTGTTCCAACTTACAATAGACGAACTTAATCCTCCAGTCGGAGTTCTCTAATAAATACGGGCTTTTCCTATAGTTACACCAATAATACTGTTCGGGTCAGCCCTAAGCGGATGCAGGCACAATCAACATATTTGGCAGCCGGATTAGACGTTATTAATATCCTTGGAATCCTCATGTTCATACTCTCGATTTAATAAAGGATTCTTGGAGTTATTAAACTAGAGATAAAAACTCTTTGGTGACATAATAAACGCTTTGGTATCACAATTATTGATAGAAGATTTGTGTCCGTTTAATCATGTGAGTATGATCTGTTCTTGTTGATGATTGAAAATGATTAACGTGTGTTTAGACAAACTTCTATTTCATTCTATTTTTTACTATGGCAAATAAAGCCGATGTGGACTATTCTGCTAATGTCTTAAGTGAATTGGAAAACAATTGTAAGAAAAATATAAATCTTCAATAATTGATATAATTAGTTGTACTCAGTGTAGATCTTCATGGGTTAGTATGGGACTGAATTAAACAAAAAATGAAATTAGGTAAATGTTATGATTTTTAGTTTATTTTTTCTTCTTTGTTAAGCTTTAAACCTGTTTTCGAGTAAGTCCGATTTTCAACGACAAAGTCTAGACAACATAAAGACACTTTTGCAATATCAGTATCAAATCAAACACATATGTATAAGTGAAAATGCAAAATAAAAATTGTTAGTTACATGCCTATCCACAGAAATGTATTTTCATTTCCATTTTTTTTTGTGAAAAGGCAAAATCCAGGCGTCAGTCATATTTGACGTCTCTTTTGACGTTTCCTCTGTTCCATTTTTGTCAAAGTTAGGAGTGATATCGAAACGCGCTCGTAGCAAATAAAACTACGCTGCAACGAAAATGGACAGCAACTTTGTGTACATACTTGAAGTGTACAGCGAATAAAACGCTAGAGCCGCTCTCCAAAAAACGATTAACAACGTACCTAAAAGGACCTGGAAAAAGTCTATAGAACATTATTTTTAGTCTATATAAAAACTAAAAATAGGAAAAAGTATTTGATTATGAACAACTTGGATTGTAGGACGAATCCTGAGAACGCGTAAACAAAATCAGCTGTTCCATACATATGTATATTGTCGAGTTAAATGTATTAAAAATTGTTTGCTGCCGCCCATAGTAACACCAAGTTATTATTTGTAAATTTTATGGTTTACAATATAGAGTATTCTATCTTCTAGATATCCCTGCTTTTCGAAATATCTGAGATTGTCTAATAGTAAAAGTGGTTTATAATTATAAGTTCTACAACGTCATCCGGATTTGTATATCTACTCACGTATACCAACTTTTTTCTTCTTCTTTCTTCTTCTTTGTTTAGTGATCTACGATGTTATTCTTCACCGTTTTCGAAGCATGTGTATATAAGGTGACTGGTAATTAGTGACCGATACTTAAACGCATGATTGTACTCATGAATACGAATAACTTTCCAAAAGAAACTTTTTAAAATACTCATTAACTTACAATTAATTCAATTACGTCACTACTGCACAACGGAAGCGGTGGGGGTGGTGGGGAAGTGTGTGACGTTACTACTAGTAGTAGATTTTGCCCTTTCCGCGGTCATACTATCAGCTGATAAATCATGCGGATTCGTATAAGTTATTGCATGTCTAAAAAAAGTTTCTTTCCGATAGTTTATTGAAATAATAAATAAATAAATAAATAAATAATAAATATTCCACAACTTATCACACAACGCCATTTAGCCCCAAGCTAAGCTTGAGAGCTTGTGTTATGGGTACTAAACAGCTCACAAACTACTTATATATTTCTAAATACATACATATTATAGATAAATTACACCCAGACACAGAACAAATGATTGTGCTCATCACACAAACATTTGTCCTGGGTGGGAATCGAACCCACGACTTCCGGCATAGCAGTCAGGGTCACTAACTACTACACCAACAGGCCCGTCAATAATGTATGCAATCTCGTGTTTTAGTATCGGTCACTAATTACCAGTCTCCCTATATACTTAAGTTCCAACTAAAAATAATGTTGAATATCTATAAAAAAATGTTCTGCCAACCCTGCAAAATGTTTACTTATTGCTTCCTCTAACCTCACATACAGTGTGAAACGTTAAAAGTAAGATTTCTTTTTCCAAACGACATTCGCACAGAACCCTTTACAAGGCTTTCAAATATGTCAGTCCTTACATGCGTACGGTATGTACGTTTACATAAAATTTTTCCACGTCTCATTCAAATTCTGGCTTGCCACCTTTCTCATTCATGCTATATTTGTATCACCATGCATGCGCGGAAATGAAACACGTCTACGTATAATTTTATAATATGACATGACATAGTAATAGTTCGCAAACATCCGCCATTGAGGTTCTATTTCGTTGAGAATACAAAATGCTTACGAATGACGTGGGAAGCTAGCGCTTTCCCATGATAACATGAGTTAGTATCCCTTTCACGAATATGTAACAAAATTTTGTAAACACCGTTATCATATTTCTATTAAAAAGAAAACAAAGCAAAAGATCTAATAGTAACAAAACAACTATCAATTTGATATCGAAGTAATGTGAACTTGGCAAATGTGTGGGAATTTGTGCCACAAACATTGGATCAAACTCAGTAGTACAAGTTTAAAACAAGTCCTTTAATCGAGAGCAACAAATTTACCGAACCATGTCCCGCTTACAGACTCAGTGATTCGGAACTGATGAACCGTGCCAAAATGGATCCGACAGTCAACACCTATCGAATTAACGAGTTTGTAAATCAAACAAGTTTAAAATAGTTTCCGCCGCTACCGAATCGTAATCGATACGGACACTTCAAACTCGATTAGCGCATAATCGAACACCAATCGACCTTCATCCCGAGTTTCAATCGTATTTCGAACTGTAATGCTATGATATTAACGCATTAAACTAGCGGTTCGTTCGAGGCTTTCGATCCAAGACTAAAATTATTTTCTATGGTCGTCTCGGACGGTAATTCGAGATTACGACTAGGTTATACAAATTTCCGACTGAGCTCCCTCGACATTTCCGCAACTGATGCAAACGGATTTGTATCATGTTTAAAGTTAATTTCTCAGCGGATTATTCTGAACAGAAGTCGAAATATGAGACGGAGTTTCGCGAATTGACATGAACAATATAATTAAAATCTTTTGAAACAAACCCGCAAGCATATGGGGAGGAGACGAAAGTGTTTAAAGCCGAGACCATTTAAATATTTCACCGTCGTATCTCGACAGGGGGTGGTACTGCCTCCTCCATGTAAATCGATGTGAGGGTGGAACGTCCCCGGCAGTTGCTCCTATTACCGGATTCTTTTTCGTTTTGTTTATTCCGGAATTAATGAAAAACGTCCGAGCCGCGGGCGAGTGTCCTGTTGTGGACGGTCTCCTGAATTTTCGACTATTTGGAACGTTCAAGACTGCATACGGGTTTCTTTGTTACGTCGAGAGTACACTAATAAAAATGCACTGAGCTTTTTTCCCCTTATGGGTGAATAACTTAATCGCACTCCTTTCAATTCTTTATCTAAACCTATTTACCTGATAAGAGCTAAATTTCGCCGTAATAAGAGTAAAATTCGCCGGCCGTGCTGTAAATTTTTAAACGACCCTTGTCGTTTAAAAATTTACAGCACGGCCGTCGCGCCTTTTAGAGCCAATTCCTGACAGTGAAAATCAGATTTGCTTCAATCCAATATCGCGCGTTGCCGGTGTAAGAAAGTCTACCTTTTATAGATAAGGCGATTTACGTAACAAGACAGTTGTTTATTTTGAGATTTATTTTTCACATGACACAATAAATTGACGATTATTACACCTTCCGTGACATTAAAACATGGAAACTTGATGTGGTTAAAAGTGAACTACTGCATTGCTATTCTGTAAAAATATCTACGTGAAAATGTGAAGTGAAGGTGAAGTGAGCTGTCATCGCATACTAACGCTGCGTTTCTCCAGAGGTATGCGAGGTTGCGTGGCGAGGGATATGTTTTTAAGAACTAATAATATCGCTCCACAAGTGCGCTGCGCTTAGCGAAACTATGTAAATAAAGCGTCTCTCTTAACAAAGACATCCCTCGCTCAGCTACGTTGCACATCTCTGGTTTAAACGCAGCCTAGTTGTAAGAATTGACACTACACGCTTACTTCATTTAACTTTTTGCGAGGTGCTAGTTACTGAAGAGTACTGCTGGTATTGAAGTTAGAAACGCTTTTCGTAATATTATAGAGGAATTTTTAGAGCTATTAAAATTTGCAACCTTCCTTCGTACTGGAGGGTTACTAACCCCGGTTTCTGCGATGAACTGCCACGATGTCTCCTGCAAGCTAAGCCTTGAGCCCGTCTCGGGGGACGCAGTCTTTCAAAGAATCCTTTCGTGAAGCTATGAATTTGAAACACAACATGATTCTCAATAACTTAGAAAGAAAAACTCCTTAGGAAAACTTTTTTAATAAAACAGAAGGTTTTGGGGAAGTATTTAATAAAAATCCAATGTCGAACTGTGGCCACTTTTCCTGCCTGCTTTTAACACGGTCATGTACAGACTATGTAACCGTCAACCCGTCCAACCGTGCCGGTCGTATTTATGCGACATTTTACCCAGTTTTTTGGCTAGTAGCCGGGTGATGATAAAATTCCCTTTATGTTGTGTCCTGCATCCGCCAGATATGAGCTTTATCGAATAAATTGTACTTTATTTTCGAAGCGAAAAAAGTTATCTAAAGCTTGATTGCATTAAAATTTGCATGTTTTATGGATAGGTCTGGATTTTTAATACCTGATAAAAGCTGTGTGATCAGGCTGATCCGTGAGTCTACTGTTCACTTTTGTGCTATCAGCAGCACCGAAGAATAATCCGGTTCATTTTGTTTACAAGTTTATGTCAAATGATTAAATTTGCTTAAATATTCATTGTTGTTTCTGACATCAGACCGCCTACTCGGTAAAACTTCCCGCAGAAACTTAGATGAAATGTGAAGTAAAATGTCAGTCCATTAGTATGGAACGGCAGCTCTTTTAAAGCGGACTCAATAAGTTTGTTAGGCATATTCTATCAGTCTACCTTAAGGTGAAGCAGATATGAAACATGTAGGTGCAATAATGCCTTCTTCTTTCTTTCTTCAATACGTTAAAACAAAAAATATGAAGTCAAGAAAGATGAAATACAAAAATGGCGATTGTGAACCAGATTTTTAAATTCAGGGTCAAACAGGCTCATAATAACAACGCAACCTAAGCCTATCTCTGCTTATGCATAGTATAGTTACAACCCTTTTACCACAACCGAAAAAAAATCGCATCATGTCTACGCTCGGTCGCCACCGGTCATCCATTACGTTGTCATCTAAACTACATCCGAAGCTAGATAAGTAATAAAAACAAAAGCGCCGTATCTTGCCCGCGGCTGTTAGTCTGTTAGTGCGGCTGTGTAAAACTGCCCTCAGGGACCAAATTAGGAAGACTGGCGTCGGGGCCACCAATGTGCTCATAATTTTATACTGCGTCCGTTACGCCGGCTGGTCTCACAGGATCGTTTGTAATGCTGGGATTTGTGGAAGGTCTAAGGGTATACGGGTGCCATGGGGGTCTCAATTCTTATCACAAAATAAGTGTCCCTAGTGCATTAAAATTTAGTGTGTATTATTCGAAACATGTGTGAGATTCTCGTGTTCCGAGTCTTATTTAGCTGGTAAAGAAATTTCAAAATTTAGGTTAGGTCTTTTAAGGTTATTCTTTGAATAAAATCTTTCTTCTCGATGAAATTCTCTTGTCATAGTTAAATTATAACAAAACTCCTTCGAACGGCTTGACCGTGTGTATATTCAGTGAGTTTGAGAATAGGCCGTGTACTGTTTCTAAAATAAGGTGGAACGAATTTGTTGGGGCAACCCGTACCATACCATATGAAATAGGTTCGTATTTAACTAAAGTGTGACATTATAGCAAACGCTTTACCCTATAATAAAACAAAACATTAGACATAAAATATAAATACAAAAAAAAACTGCCACGCTAAAATGGAACTGGGCTGGTCTGGCGGACACATCTGCCGCATGTCAGACGATCAGTGGGCCAAACGCACGACCCACTGGGTTGCTTTATATGGCAAACGACATCGCGGTAGGCCCAAGCGAAGATGGCGAGACGAGCTGGACTCCTTCGATAAGGACTGGTCCCAAAAAGCCCTTGACAGAGAGAGGTGGAAGGAAAGTAGGGAGGCCTTTGCCCTGCAGTGGGAAAACACAGGCTAGTAATAATAATAACAATAATTAGACATAAAAAATTGTTTATTCATAGACACGTACGAGTAACAAGTGCCTAAGCAATATCTATAATTAACATTAATTAACTAAGTAGTAAAACAAACACCCTAAAAAGTTACACTGTTGTCTTTATTGAAGGTACAGACTAGCACATCAAGCTGCCCTAATTTGTCAAATTTTCTCAATTGAACATGAATCTTATTCCGTTTGTTATAAAGTTAAAAAAACTATCAAAGAAATTGGACACATTGCGGTAACTTGATGTGCAGCCGTTTGTACGTACAATATACACCTAATAGTTACAAACAGTATAAAAAAACACGTAAATGTTACAGCTGCCTACATTTATTTAAAACAGCTTGACCCGACCCGGTAGTTAAAAACTCTGTAGAGCGTGAAAAGGGGTTGCTAATGTATAATAAATGGCCTTGTCTCCTTCCTCGAGGCGTGATTTCGGGACCATATCTTCGCAGACAACGGAAAAAATACATCGACCCGCCGAATGTTTCGAATTTGGAGTCGAAATTGAGTTTAATATGAGATATCTCACCTAGGACAAATGTTTGTGTGATGAGCGCGATCGTATGTTCTGTGTCTGGGTATAGTTTATCTATAATATGTAGGTATGTATTTAGAAATATAAGTATGTTTATCAGCTGTTAAGTACCCCTAACACAAGCTCTGTTTAGCTTGGGACCAGAAGGCGTTGTGTGAAAGTTGTGGAATATTATTATTGTTTATTATTAATATGTCTTACTTGTGCCTATACCGGCTAAAAAGGACATCGTTTTACCAACTTAGTAATACTAACATGACATCTGAACATAATTCTGGACCAACATTGAAAATTTCCGTCAGATTTTTCCTTTGTTTTAACAATACTCAATACTTTATTGCATTCCACATTCTTAGGTGGTAAACTTATAACTAGATCATGTGGACCCTGTCATTAAGTTTACGCTTTTTCCTGATGCTTTTTATTGTTAAAAACCATGACAAAATCATCATTTCTGTACAACCATAAGCGCTTTTTCCATAAAGAGTAAATTTGTCACTTCTTTTTTTAAAACCTCATTGATTTCAACAGTTATCATGATTTAGCACAGTTCAAAGCAAAAATTACATCTTTGGGAATTGGACATATTATAAAGGAAAGCTGACGAAATTTTTTATCAAACTGGGGTCCGGGATCATGTAGAAAACTCAGTGTCCGGATGTGCGAATGTATAAACGTACAGTTGTGAAGCGAGTTTAAAACAATAGCTGCCAGGGTACAGCGGACAGCCTGCATGTTATCCGGTTACGTTATAACGAGCTAACAAACCGTACGCGTAGCAAGTTTAAAAATACAGGATATAAAGACAGGAGGAATTCCTGCCAACGTTATTTTTTAAAGTAACTAGCGAAGTGCTTCGCACAAGGGTTTATTTAAAGCCTTTGACTAAATAAGGTTCTAATAACTACGTACTATTATTTAACGTACGTACGTATTATTCTGATTCTGATTCTAAGTAAGGATCTTTGGCAGATTGATTCACTGCAACGGATTGCCGGATTCTGACTACTGTAACGACCTATCTTAGTAGAGTAGTTTTTATTCAAGGTACATCGTCCTCACATATAATATTGTAATAATCTATTTTAAAAGAGTACCAAGTATTGAGATTCTTGTACATTCTTCTTCATACGAAACTACCTTTTGGCTTGTGCAACTAGAATCATTCTCCTAATTTATTTAATTTGGAAGTCTGACTACAACTGAAGTTCAAAAGTGCTTGATACAGGTCTAATTGAAATAAATGATTTGATTTTTACTTTGACTGACAGAGATATGAATGACAAGCGGGACTATCTGCTTTTCGAGGAACGAAAATGTCGGTTTTTAATTACAACCATGTGCTTTCTCTTCTGGACTTCCTAACTTCTTCGTGTAATTGTTATAACGTATGACGATTACAAAAATGAATGCTTAGCCGATTTTTCCATATCCGTTTTCCCTTTTACTTATCAACACTGTTTGTAAACACGACTAGATTACTAATTAAAACAATGACTTCTATGCAAATACGAGGATTTTCCCTCGCCATCTTTCTGCCAGTACGCCGTACACGACCAGTAGGGCGCCATTGTGACTACTAAGTTACGATACAGAGAAGGAATTGAGGAAGTTGGTGGAAAAAGTCATACATAGTCATAGTTTGAGGCTGTATTTGTATTCTATATAATATCTAGCCCAGTCGATAGATAGGATTTAACACGGAAAAAAGGGTGGGAATTCCGTAAACCGAAATTTAAACAACCAGTGACACCCTTTAACAAGGTATTCCCAAAGGGACATTGACATTTTTTTCCGTATCAACAAACCCTTTTATATATAGTACAACTAGACAATCTATGTAGTTTCTAAAAATGGAAATAAATGCGTGTTTTTGGACTAAATACTTTATTGCCCATCCTACTAATCCTACTAATATTATAAACGCGAAAGTTTGTGAGGATGTTTGTAACTCTTTCACGTAAAAACTACTGAATGGATTTTAATAAAATTTGGTATGGAGTTAGCCGAGACCATGGATTAACACATAGGTTACTTTTTATCCCTGTCTGTATTCCCACGGGAACGGGACCTACGCGGGTGAAACCGCGGGACGTCTATACCAAATTTTTATCATTATATAAAAGCACCTGCTCCGACTGACTTCGTTCTACTTGAGAATCAATTTAATAGTTTTCATTAGTTCACGTCCTATTCTTAGACCTACTGAATACACGGTGATTTTTTAATCGTCTGTTAAATTTTCACAGGCTGTTCTATCCATGAATATGGACAACTTTTACTAAGGGACTCAACCAAAATGTATGAAACAGCCGATTTTTTTTTCTTGATTTCCAAGTTGGTCCCATAGTAAAACTTCTTCATATTTATGGGTAGAACACCCTGTGAAAATTTGTTAAACGATTAAAAAATCACCGTGTATTCAGTAGGTCTAAGAATAGGACGTGAACTAATGAAAACTATTAAATTGATTCTCAAGTATACACAAAATTCCATTCGGTCAAGCCATTTCGGAGTTTTTTAACAAACACAAGAATTTCATGTAGGTTTTAGATATGTGATTATATGTTTGGGAATTTAGGCTTGTGAACCTACATTACCAAAATAAAAAACAAAACGTTTTCTACTTGGACAAATTGTTTTTCATTCCATTTAAGTTTTACACGGTTACTTCAATAATTCTGTTAAGTTTATTAGAATATTTTAGAACCCAAAAACTTAACGCTAGCCTCCTTTTATAAAACTAAAAGATTTCGTAATAACACGAAAGTTTGAAAACATTGTAAATCATCTGAAGCCGGCCTGGCTGGGAACTTGCGGACTTGCCAACTTTGCGTCTTGATCAGCTATTCCTTCTATAACTTTATCTTAGTTTTAATTTGTTCTCAAATCGTGTAGTAATAATGTACATCTGCGGTATCCCCGACGGCCTTCAACGAAACGGACAAGTAATACAGAAGGACCAACAATAACATTACATCACGCTTGAACTGATAGCAACACCTTACCACCATTTTAGTTTTGAGTCCCTCGTCTAGATTCCTAATAAATGAGTTTTACCTCATAACTCCGTCATTTATGGATGTCAAAAGGTTTATTTTTTACTTTCCGTGTGATTCCATTTAAATTTTATCGACATCGGTGAAGTAGTTTGGTTTTAATATTGAAAAGACTGGATATCATCTACTTACATTAACGAAAAACTAAAATTGCAATTGAAAAAACACTAAAAGGTGTAAAATAACTCTAGTTTCGGAAGTCGGTGGCCAATAATGAATGAAACAAAACCACCAAACCACAGACTATTCAAGAAATTTGACAGAAAGAGGTAGCTGATGTGTGTTGGCTTTGTACAGCTGTACTACATATTAACACGAACGACTTGTAAAACTCATGTCAAAATTTTTGAATGACAATGAAATTATAATGTAAGATGGTGTGTAATAATAATTATGTTTTTGTAAATATATTATTTTTATTTTATTTTATTTATTTGGGACAAAAAACAGTTATACGATACAGCATTCTTAAAATATAGTGGTATATAAAAGTAAAAACGCATAACCCACACTATTGTCCACGGAATAATATTGGAGTTAGAAGTTACTAGATAACGGAAATGACGGGCGAAATTTTAACAAATCATTAAAAATTAAAAAAGAACAATAAATAACACCAGCGCAGCGGTGCCATTCTCAGTGCAACTAATGATTTAACTCATGGACCATTTGCAAGATATTCCACAACCATTTTCTTAAACTTAGTCTGTGATGCCGCGAAAATATCTAAATCTATAAAATGCGAGTTATAGGTTTCTAATAATCGGCGGAGAGGCGCCCGCTCACCAGCATTAGTTCTACACCTCTGCGTGTAAAATAATTGGGGTGCACGCACCTCCCGCCGATGAACAGTCCTGGGAACAACGTAACATAAATTATTACAAAGTTCTGTACAATTAAACTTGTTGTTACAAATACCGTAAAGCATCATAACCATGATCAGTGACCGCCGGGACTCCAAACTCAACAGTCTATAATGCTTCAACAAGTCCGTGTAAGGAATTCTTGTGCGAAAGCACTTGTAATGTAAGGAGCGAAGAAATTTCTTTTGTACCATTTCTATTAAATTTTTATATTTAGCATAATAGGGACTCCAAATTGGTACAGCGTATTCTAGCTGGGAACGAACTAAACTATTATAAAGGAAAAGAATAGTAGAAGGTTTTTTAAAGTCCCTGCACGACCGCATGACGAAACCATACATCTGATAGGCTCTGTTAATTATGTTGTTTATATGGGTGTCTAAGTGTAACTTATTGTCAAGCAGTACGCCAAGATCTCGTGTGCACTCAGTTTTACTCAAACTTATATCATTCAAACTATACGGGAAATTGATCACTATTTTGTTTCTAGTAAATGAAATAAAGTGACACTTTGGAATACTAAGGTGAAGTTTATTGTCAAGACAGTACTGTGAAAGCCTGCATAGGTCCTCTTGAAGTAGTACACAGTCTTGAGTTTTCGAGCAGGTCTTAAATATTTTAATGTCATCGGCATACATCAAAAAATTTGAGTTAACTATGCAGGATTTCACATCGTTTATGAACAAAACAAAAAGCAATGGACCCAAAACGGATCCCTGAGGCACACCAGATTCGACGACTACATAATCAGACTCAAATCCATTGATAACAACCTTTTGAGATCTACGAAATATGTACGATGTAAACCATCTGAGCAAGTTACCCCTAATGCCATTGAAGGCGATTTTGTCCAGCAGCAATTTGTGGTCCACCCTGTCAAAAGCCTTTCGGAAGTCAGTGTATACTACATCAACCTGAGCGCGCTTATCCATGTTTTCAAACAGAAATTGTGTAAAGATCATAAGATTGGTGGTGGTGGATCGAGATGGAACGAAGCCATGCTGTTCGGGTATGATAAGATGTTTTATATGCGGAAACAAATTACTATGCACAAGACTTTCGAAAAGCTTAGACAAGGTGGACAGGATAGATATGGGTCGATAGTTTTCAACATTGCCTTTGTCGCCACATTTGTATATTGGTGTGATAAAGGCTCTCTTCCATACGCATGGGAATACCCCTTCTCTAAGGCATTTGTTGAATAATATGTGCAATGGAATACAGATCTTTTGAGCGGTGTTTCTAAATAAAGCAGGTGGTAAACCATCCGGACCAGGCCCTTTAGTCAAGTCTAATGTGGACAGTGCCTTATAAATGTCATTTTTTTCGAGATAGATATTCGGAATACATATAGAATTCTCAGCAAAGGAATCAGGGGGTAACCATTTTTCGGGGTCAAAGGCTGAGGGCTCATAAACGGAGTTAAAGAAGGCAGAAAACAATAGGCATATCTCACTAGGACAGCTGGATGACACATTTTTGTATTGCATGTTCTCTGGGAGACCGGAATTACTCTTGCGGGCAGAAACGTATGACCAGAAGTGCTTAACATTAAGAGGTATGCTATCCTCAACCGACTTAATATAGTTATTATAACACTGTTCAGATAATATTTTAAAGTGTTTACGGTGAATAGAGAACTTTTCGTAATCTGACAGGTTTCTAAACTTTTTCCACTTTATCCAAGCACGTTCTTTATTTTTAAAAATTTTAATGAGTGGCGCACTAAACCATATGGGAAACCCAGCAGATTTTTGTCGTGTGAGTGGGATATGTCGGCGGATAATGCCATACAAACAATCATAAAACGTATCCACAGCCTGCTCACTGGGTAGTTTAAAAAGAAGCTCCTGCCAGTTCAGTTTATTTAATTCTATGTTGATATTTTCATAGTTAGCTTTATGAAAGTTGTATTTTCTAGCGGACTGACGTTTCATTGGCGTATATTGTGTTTCCAGTGAGGTCAGGACAGAAAAGGGTGGGTGGTGATTGTCTGGCTGGAGCAGAGAAATGTCAGACTGTATTTGACAGTCTGTATTGCTAATAAATATGTCCAATACACGATTTAGGTGGTTTCTAATTGTGTTAAATTGCGTAGCATTCATAAAAAATAGTAGGTCAGTTAAGCGCCGACTTACGACACTCTGAGAGTGAATAGACAAATGATTTACGCTGTTCGGCCATTCGATATCGGGCAGATTGTAATCACCGGCCAGATAAAATGATTCAACTCCCGGTTCAGTGATAATATTTTCTAATATAGAAAAGTGCGACAAATACACATCGTCCTGCGTGCGTGGTGGTATATAGGCAGCGCTTATGACGTGGTGACAGCGCGAGCGCGACGCAGGTACTTTGATCATTACGTGCTCGATGCCAGCGGGCGAGGAACACGTTGTTATCCGTACAGGCCGGAGCTCGCGCAGCACAGCTATCAAAACACCCCCACCCTCGCGCTTGTTCGAGGCAATACGGTCGCGGTCGTCTCTAAAAACTAAGTAGCGGTTATCAATAAATTCACAATCTAATATGTTAGATGTAAGCCATGTCTCAGAGAGTATAATTACGTCAAACGACAAGGATAGAATGTTAGTATAAAGTGTGTGTAATTTTGTTCGGATTCCTCTACAGTTCTGATAGAAAAATGACAAATTGTTGTTATGCATTACGTTTTATTGAGCTATAAAGGAGTAAACAACAAATTAATTGAATCACATCGGGTATAATTACGGACTTGAAGGCATTACAATGGGTCACAGTATATAGGCGGGTAAAAAGCATGGTTATAATGGTCACGTTAATGGCTACAATAGTTAATGAATGAGTTATGCACGGCAGTAGATAATACAAGTTACACGGGTGATACGCGTACGGTTCAGAAACATAAACATAATTTAAGGTAGATCTAACGATAACACTATACACAGTATACACGTCATAATAATACCAATAATGGTGATAAATAACACTAGGCATTGAAATACACGTTAAATGTATAAGTATAAGGGTTTTAACAGAAAGATGGCATTCATAGGTGGTAGAATACAATTTGCAACGGGTTATCTGTGCTAACATTGTATTTAAATGATTTTTGTCGGTGGATACATAATAAATAACTACATCATTACTGATCCTTAAGGTTACACTGCGCAATTTTGTTGACATCATTAGGACAGCGAACAGCGAAAGTTTTTGAATTATCAGATGCTTTGACAAGTACAGTGGCATTTCTAATCCAGACATATTTGACATTGTGTTTACTAGCCATCTCACGACATGCACGAAATAAGTTTTTGTTATAAAGAGTGAGATGCTCATTAATGTATGTAATACTATTATGTAGGTAATACTATTAAAAAAAAAGTTAACTAACAAAAATAATTGTCTTGTCTTTCCAGTCACCAACACCTACCACAAAGTGCAAAGTTCGACGGCTTACGTCTTTGTTCAATTAATTACTGATTTAAAAAAATAATACATAATTAGATTAATTTGTCTAAAATTCAGCTAAGTATCAAGACTAGGTTGGTACGCTATGCGGTTGCCACGGGTTGCCATACGAAGAGCACAGTGGCGCCTCCATTATTTTCTACTCTTTTTTTTTTAATACAACAATCTGCCGTCAATACGTGACGCTGGCAGAATATTCGACATCGGCTCAGTTGCCAAAGAGAAAAAAAAACATGAACGATAAATACTATTATGTTTGGTCCTTCTGACCAATCTTCATTACAGAATGAACGTAATTAAAAACTTGGCAGCTCCAAGTAGAAAGAGATGCTTTGTAAAGACACGTCAAACTTATCTAATTTCATCTTGTTTGTATACCCGCTGATTTAGTTTCAATAAAATGTTTCAAATTAATCTTCTGTTTACATCTAAGATTTAATTAAAGGAAGCTGTGTTAATGAAGTGTTTTCTGAAGCTAGAGTTTGTACTTTAGATTATTAAAGGTGCTACGTGTGTTTTTAGAGGAGGAAAATTCGAGGGATAGTCTTTTACAGTTCAACAGGCTTGTTGCCTCCGACATTACCTATGAGTACCCGATGCCGAAACTTGCAAATCATCATCACCTTATCCTAACTTAAGTTGCACATAGATAGACTAATATCGTACCATGTTTGAATGGAAATAAATGTATAATATTCTGTTTCATTCTTTTCTGTTCAATATGACCGAAGGTTTATTCAATTTAATAAAGAGAAACATTATTTTATTCACAATACTTAACTTTATACACTAGAAATGAAAATACAATCTAAAAACTAAAAAGTAAATCTAAAATATGGCGTCAAAAAACTCATCCGCATCGCTGTCCACGGGAAGTGTACCCAAAAGACTGGCAGCATTGCCACGTTGTATGGCAATGCTTATCCTTTGACCAAGGTAAAAACCAGCCCTTGGGTCACGCGAAGTGTCAATTAAGCGTCTTGCAAGATCTTTGTACAAGCTATGAGCACTCGGACCCCACGAAGGTTGTATTAATGTCTGGGGGTTTTATACCTAAGTACAGACTATGTACTAAGTTACCCCAATGTGTCAACTTTCTTTGTGTATTCTTAACTTAATGTTAAACAGAATAAGGTTCATATTCAATTGGGAACATTTCACACATTGGGGTAACTTGATGTACTGGCGTCTGTACTTAATTATAGGCCACTAGACGTACGGCACTACGCCACCGGCACATAGTAGATATCCCAACCATACGTACTAAACGCTTTGAGAACACATTTATTTGTGCGTACAGCTAAGGAGGGGAATTCCCTGCCGGAGTCGGTGTTTCCTGATAGCTACAACCTAAGGATCTTTAAGTCAAGAGTGAACAGGTCGACCAGATCATCGCTTACCATCGTGTGATAGTGGTTAAACGCGTGCCTATCCATAATTAAAAAAAAATGTAAATGTATGGTGGGTGTCGAAACCCTATTCCATTTTAAAATTTTGCAACCGACCACCACTTATCATAACCGCGCAACACGCGCACCTTAAAACCACAGCAATAAAAAAATACTTATTAGAAAGCTTCAATTTTTATTTAAAACATTAATCCTTCATGCTGGAGAACAACTTCAAGCTGAAGGGTAAACTGTAAAGGCCACAAAGTTAAGCTGTGTCCGTTGACTCTTTGGCCTATTCACATTCACTCAACTTTTATGTTGAGCGCTGGCAACTTTGAGAGGACATTTTTTTTTATCTGGCTACTCCTTGGCCTGCGGAACTGAAATGATTTGGATGTAGTATTTTATATTTGTCCTCTGTGCGCTCAACTTTTTGAAAAAGGAATACTCAAGAAAGATTTTGCTTTACGTATCTATTAATGTATACATAGCTATAGATGCTAAATCCAAATGACGTTAAGTATTTTCTCTTCAAAGAAAAATGACGAGTTTTATTAAAAAAGTAGTGCAAATTGTTGTAGAACATAACGGTAGCGCAAATTAAACTTTATGGGTGAGTTGACTGGGTTGTTAAAGCATTGTTTTTTCTTAAAATCGTATTTGTTTAGATTTTTAGAAGCTAAATACATGATTGCTTTTTCTTAAACTGAACCGAAGTATCACGTATCCATTGGTATTTTAACTTGCTTGGATTCAAAACACTGTACTGTTATCTTTCTGACATTTGTGTCTATTATTATTTTACTATCTCAAGAAAATTCCATACCAGATTGCGCATTCAAATCAAACAGCCACAAAAATTATTTCCTTCCGCATCAAACCTTCTCCAACCTGCAACCCTGATTCGAAGAAACGTACAAGCTCATTTCTGTTCCCTTGTTTTTACAAATCCATTAAGTACTTTTTGAGCCAGCGATAATGATAAATTACTTTCTTACCCTTGGCTAACAGATTAATGTTTTATTTCTTTTGTTTTTGAGTACTTTTCATTTATTTTGAAGTTAATTCTCTTTCCATTAGTAGAATGTCTACAGTTCCTGTTTACGAAGTAATAATGTGAATTATTTAAAAATGGAATCCTTGTATTGTCTTTCAAAAGTCTGTTCCTTTGACGTGATAATTACAAGGTAGGCCAACCAACGCAAAAGTTCAATCGCGTTCAGAAAATTGACAAATATTATAAAAAACTAGCTGTACCCTGCCACGCTACGCTGTGGCACACACACTGTGATTGAAATTGTTAAAAAAAAACGTAAAAAAAAATAGATAAAAACAATCCTTGATGCGGATTTATCATGCTAAAATTTCAGCTCGATCGGTGCAGAACTTTTTGAGTTTTTGAAGCTTACACAAACCAACATAACATTTTTATATATATAGATATATAGACTAGCTGGCGGACTTACCCTGAGCAGGATTATAGTACTTCGTGTAGTTTATTTTGTAGCCCAAGGTCACATATATCTTAATAAATTATAGCATATGTGTCTTTGTGTAAGTATAAGCTATATTATTGTAAAGTTTCATTAAAATCTATTCAACAGTTTTTGCGTGAAAGAGTAACAAAATCCTTACAAACATTCGCATTTAAAGAGCAGAGACATGTAAAAATATCCTTTCGTTTCATAAAAGGTACGACCTTAACAATTAAAGCCTTTACTTTCTTTTTTATTAGTGTTGTTCATAATATCGATAGTTTTGTGTTTACATATTTTTGTTTTATACATCTGGATTTTACTTACTCGATAAATTGTGACATTCCTACGTGCCTATCCTCATACGCTTTAACTTAAGTTTAATTCAAGATAGAGTATCAAAACTTTCCCCATTAATTCTTGTGTTTATTGGCCACAAGTTTATTGATGTCCAGATCCAACTTGCCGCTTTTATACACTATTTTATGCGTCGTTTCGTTTCTATATTTGAACTTGTACAATTTTGTATTAGGGTATTTTGTACCTAATAATACCAGCATATTACTGTCCTTCTGCAGGAAACAGGCCTCTTCTCATACAAAGAAAACACGAGGATGATCACCACGCTAGCTCGAGGCGGATTTGGCGATTGGCGGTGGTACTTGCCCGGATTGGTAGCACTACCTCGTAGGTACATGAGAGGCAGGTGTCTTAACCGCCAGGCCATTGCGACATGACAATATTTTTTTAATGTTTTAAATATAATTATTTTGTATTTATATTTTCTTCAAAGAAAACATCGTGAGGAAACCTGGAATAATTAAAATAATTCAGAAATCGCCAACATTGTAAAGAATTAAGTAGGTATCTGTGTAAGATACGTATACATATATAATAGTTGCATTAGATGTTAAAATGTTGTAGTATCCACGTATATCCTTGTATTATGGTAATATACCTAACGGTGAAAGAATTTTTAAAACCGGTTTAGTATTTTTTCAGTTAATGACTTACTTACAAAAAATCTAAAATATTAATAACGAAGTATAGATTTCTATATAGGTAACTGCGCAATTATTTTGAACATTCTTGGCACAAACCGAGCCAGTTCGCAGCTCCCAGTTCCCAGTTCTATTGTTACCGCCACTTCTAACTGGTGTTCGGCTTTTTGTCAGCTAAAACTACGGCCTTTGTTCCCGTAACCAACGTTTTATGTATTTCGATGACTTTTTAACTAGACGACGGTTAACTGGCGAAATGTTACTTATAATGCCTTGTCCTGTGTTTTTGTACTTTTTTGCATAAAACATCGCGCTAGTAAATACTTTGATACTTTAAATGTTACTAACATTAACATAACACCATGCCTGTAATCCCCAACGAGTTAGGCAGAGGAATGCACAAAAGCATTCTCTGCATGGGTCCAAAAATATATAATGAAATACCAAATGATATTAAAGATTTGAATTTGATATAATTTAAACGGAAACTTAATGATTTTTTAATTGAAAAATGCTACTATACCATTGTCGAATTCCTTCTTGACAACATTCTATAAACTGACAATTATTATTTTATATTTATGCTTGAAAATTCTAATAATAATTGATTTTATTTGTATTTGTATCCTGATTTAAATCTTGACATTTTTGTTTTGCATGTTATATCAATTTAATTTTTTTGATATTTTAAATAGTGTACTACTAGTGCTACTATTTTTTATATTTTTAAATGTTTTTTATTTTTGTATTTAAATATTTAAAAATATAATTGATATGTATGATAAGGAAAATAAAGGAAATAATAATAATAATAGTTTGACTTTGGTGTACCTACTTCTAGTACACCCACATTTTGCCAGTTATCTGTAAGTACCATTTAAAATGGCCAAGCCCCGAGCTGCTACTGAAAAAATCCAGATGAAAAAATTTGAAAACACGTCGTAAGGATTGTTATTTTTTTATACAACGTCTATTCTACTTCCATGTCTCTTTGGCCACTCCCAAACATTGACTTTCATGCATTATGTTTTAAACTAGTATTTTGTTTCCTAAACGAGTATTCATGATCACATAAAATTGGGTAAGTTCGGGATTTTTCCGCAAAATTATGGCATGAAATGTACAATGAGTAATTGCACCTATTTATCGGGATGTTCCCGTTAACATGTTGTAAATAACAATAGTATCAATTATTATTGCAACACGAACAAAGGCCGGAACAGTGAGAGATAAATTATAAAACTCATCAACGCTCATTTATTATGCGTAAGCGCTGACTAAATAATTTTTTACTTCATCCCGACAATTTGTGATGCGATTATTATATTTTCGTATCCAATTTTGAATACCACTGTCAACGCTTTTCATGTGTCTTTATCTGATTAATTTGTTTGATTTTAAAATAATATTGTTTCTCTGTCAAAACAAAACGTATAGGACTATCAACCATTCATTACTGAAGGTCCATTCGAATCCATAATGACCATTTTCCCTTTTAAAGGTACGTAAGAACTACTTTACCAAATAATTAAATGCATTGCTTGTATTTTATTATCCCATTAATATACACGCACACACACTCATGCACACACACGCTCATGCACACACACTCACGTTTAGGTACTATTTCTATTTGTGATATAATGGGGCGCCTGGAGTTTTTAAATACAGACCTAGGCTTAGTTTAGACTCCAGATCTCTATCAAACTACATGTTGTTTTTGTTTTTAACAATACTTGTCAACTGAAAAACCATATTTGTAATATGTTGGAGATAAATAAACATATGATTTATTATTATTTATTATAGAACTGTGAAATCGCGGTCTCTTTGGTTCTGCTACTTGACAATGGATGATGTGAAAAGTAAAGTAAATAAGTTACATTTACTTATAACTACTATTTTGACAACTTCAATTTTAGTTTAAAGATAAAGATAAAGATAGTTTATTTGTCAAAACATGAGTAAGCAGTACAAAAACTGGGTTGCAAAGCATGGTGGTTAGTTTACACTCGAAGAAGTTTGCTTGTGGTAGGACACTCCTCTTCCTTTGTTACATTTAAAGAAATTTGAGCTATTAAGCACTAAGCTACAGTTATAATTACATTAATTAATAAATACAATATTAAAAACAAAATGGGTTGATGATAAACCTGTATTTGTGAGAGAGTGTACGTGAGTGTGTAGGAGTGTGTGTGTGTGTGTGTGTGTGTGTGTGTGTGTGTGTGTGTGTGTGAGTGTGTATGTGTGTATGTATGTGTGTGTGTGTGTGTGTGTGTGTGTGTGTGTGTGTGTGTGTGTGTGTGTAGGTGAGAGAGTGTCACGCTCACGCCTATTATCTCCGAAGCGCTAGGCTGACGTATACCTGGTAGTACCTACACCTACATTGCGCCAGTTTTGTTTAAGTCCCAGTCTCGCGTCTGTAATAGGGGGCGAGCCTATTGTCATCAATTGGACAAAAATCTAGACTTAATCCAGATCCAGATTAAGTCACTTGTGTTTTTTTTGTAAAAAAGTTTTATCCATATCCAACTGCTCTGCTGAACAGCACAAATCAACTATAGGTATATACATTTATCATTAATCACTTTGCAGCTATTTCTGTAAGCCAATTACTCTGTAGTGACAAAATATGATTACTTACGTGATCGCTGAATGTCAAGTATCATGATTAATGATCTGATAACTGGAATGTAATGTAGATTTTCTGGTTTCTTTTTAATTTGCTATCCTATTAAGCTGGGGAGTAAGGAACTTTGTGGAATATGTTGTCTGTGAAGTCGGTATATATTATTAAGATAGATTATTTTTAGAAACTGCCTAACTGAAAGTCGAAAGCGCTACTGCCGAGCATGAAGTCCTGCAGGGATGTTGCCCATCTCATATAATTATAATGGGTCTACTCTTGTCCTCAATCTTGTCCTGTGGTCAGAGATGAGGTCGACGATGGAACTAGCTTACCCAAAAGAAGCCTATTTACTCGCGACTTGAACAGATCATATGAACTCGGGAACACTGATGCAGGCAGGGAATTCCACTCCTTGGCTGTGCGCATAATGAAGGAACAGGCAAAGCGCTTCGTGCGAATGTGTGGAACATCTACAAGGAATGAGTGATAACCTGCAATACGTCTGGATTCCCGATGGAAGAAAGGAGATGGTGGAATGAGCTCGTGGAGCTCTAGAGCACACTCACCGAAATACAGTTTGTAAAAGACCGACAGACATGCAACTTTGCGGCGGGCCAGGGAATGAAGCTTGGTACCCACCAGCTTTTTGTCACCAATGAGCCCCTTGGCTCTGCGCTCTACTGAGTCGAGTGTGGCTAATTGGTATTTGGCTAGCTAGTTTCGTATTGGCTATCATAAGTGTTTATCTAGGATGACGTCATGCTCCCTCGCAGAGATGTGACGAAGCTCATAGTACCCCTCTGATAGTCACCGTAACTTGAAGTCCACTTATAGTGGAATACCAATTTGTTGTCATAAAATTCGGTGTGCAACTGGACTCAGCAGGGCTATCAGCTAATTCAACATCCAACATTGAATCACCGTTAAAATAAAGTAAAATTTCAGATATGGAAATCGCCAGACTATTTTGACAGCTCGTAACAAAGGGTTTCCTCCCTTCGGTCGCTAATTGACTTGACACATGACAGCTCAGTGTTGCAATACTAAAATTCTTCTCAGTGTTGCCAATATACGACAGCACGGACCCTCAATTCAACGCGAGTTTTCTCGTGTTACTGTTGCGCAGGTCAGTTTTCTTTTCTTTATTGAATTTTAAAGTAGTTACGAATGTCTGGCAAAGTCGGATTGTTTTAGAAGTAAGCATTTGTATTGTCGCGTTAGAAAGAAAAGTCTAGAAAGTTCTGATCATAGGTAAAAGCTTCTTTTGTTTTTCTGTAGTAGATTCCTTAACAAATTAAGTTATTAAACCAAGTTGGACTCTTTTACTTAAGTTACGAGTTTAGCTTACGATTACTGAGAAATGCATGCACTGACTTTAAAGGTCGACCTTATATCTGTGTGGTTCTTTTCTGCAAAGACCATCTCAGACGCTAATCTGCAAGGTTCTCACTCATGATCCGACCAACATTTTGTCTGTAGTGCTATTCCGTAAATGTCCATCCCGTAAAAATGTAAGTGAAGTGAAAGCGAATTGAGTTGTCATTCCATACTAATGTCAGGCATTGGCAGTTCATTTCAATCAGTTTTTAGGAAGTAACTTTAACTGAATCGACCGGCTGAACTTTAAATGGAAGAGACTGTGAATTGTGACCTCTGATTTAAGATCGTGAAACACAGAACTCACCTCACCAGTAAAAAAGACTTGTAAAAGAGACAATAATTGTCTCTTTTAACAAAAGAAAAAAACATTATCAACGGTATTTCATATTCTGTATTCTTTTATTCTAGTTAAAACCAACTATACGTACAGACGCCAGCACATCAAGTTACCCTAAAGTGTCAAATTTTCCCAATTGAATATGAACCTTATTCTGTTTGACATGAAGTTGAAAAACGATCAAAGAAATTTGACACATTGGGGTAACTTGATGTGCTGGCGCCTGTACAAATAGGATTCGATATCTTTGGTTTTCACACCCCAATACCATGATTAAACATCATGGTATTGGGGTGTGAAAAGTGTAAACAAACTGGTTAGCTTAATCCCGCGGTGTTGGATGTATAGCACGAAGTTTCTATGTGTGTATATATGTAGGGATTGGATGAACCATTAGCACAATGGGGATGGTATTGATTTTTTGGCTTCGGATTGAATAAATACATTGCGTATTTTGTGCACGTTGTGGCTTTTAAATGGTTATCCGATTATTATTTTTATTGGAATTTATTTTTTTAACATTCAGTGCCACGACTAGGGTTGCAATATACTTGTGTAATATACTCACAGTGTGGAAAAAATCAATGGCCCCGAAGGTAAACCAATTTGAACTCTTAATATAAACTTTTTAACGTAAAGGGAACATTCCTGTAAGTATTTTCAATAAAAAAGGTGGACAAGCAACATTTCCTTTTATATTCGACTAATATATTTTTTTATAACCCACTAAAGAGTCTGTCTGGCAGTGCTGGACTCTTCAGCAAAATTAAAATCTGTTAAAACACGTACCTATATAATAATAATAATCATTTATTTCAGGAAATAGTTAATACCCTATGATATAAAATAATACAGTTTTTAATTGTTTTGCTTATAATTTCTATTAATGTTAAAAAATATCATCAATTAAGTAACACAAATTTTAAGTTGTTTTGTTTTTAATTTCCATAATTGTTAAAAACGTTGTCATCTTTTCTTTGTATTTAAAATAGATTGTAAAAGAAATATTCACCGTCACATGTGTACATATAGTTCTTTATGTACTTATTTTAGATGTTGAGAACGTAGCTTGTTACACATATGCAATGTAATTTTAGTTTACTACCTGTTTATAACTATATTTGTGTTGCTGTTTGTTTTCCCAAAATAAATAAATAAATAAAATATAGTTCAAACATCGGGCCCTAAGTCTTGAATAAGTTACCTAAAGATAAATTACCAAGCTTGTGAAAATTTTAAAAAAAATGTAACGGTCCTCTTGACTCTTGTTGAAAAGGTACAATTTTAGTCTAGGTAATCATGTGTACTAAATATTATATTTCATAGACAGCAATAAAACCTAAAGTTACACAAATTAAATAAAAACGGCTCCACAAAATACAAGTAGCAAAACCAAATTAAAATCACAAATAATGTCCTCTTCAAAAGTTTCAAGAAAAAATCCACCACTGCTTACATCGGCCACTCCACGATAACTCCAGGTTCCAAGAGCTGAGGAGAGGAGATACTGGCACGATAGACTGCACTGATGTAGCCACTTGTGCCGGAGCTCCTCAAGTGGCCAATTTGCCCGGCTGCCAGCCACTCTGCTACACTAGCCTACCCGGGTTTTTCGCATAAAATCTTGCTTCATTTGGCGGATTCACACATTTATTTTCGCAAATACATTTTTGTGTAACTGGCAGTTTTGTACTTAATGGCAGTTCTGTTAATGTGTGAAGTTCGTGGTGTAGACGGATTTTGAAGGAATGGGTATCTTACAAACTTCTGTCTTTTCTTTAAGGCTTCATAAATTAGGAACTGCCTCTTCAGTTTATTTGTGTCCTAATGCTACTGCTCAGTATGAGGTATTTAGTTAAATTTCCGGATTTGGACAAAAACATTCAGTAGTAGCCTATAGTCTTGATTTGTGCCCAGTTAGTAGCAATATGCTTGCTATGGTTACACTTGGGCCTGACCACTAGGTTTTGTTATTGAAAATGCCTCACATTATATTATTTCCAAGTGTCATTTTTATGTTGTCGCATTGTTTTTTTATGCTATTTGTATCTTCAAATTGTGCTTCTGTGTGCACCAAATAAATGGTTTATTGAAATACATAGTTATCAGTGTACCCTGAGCTTTGAAACCCGTCCCTATTTTACTTACTGTTACACATTTGTATGCTATGAGGAAATAAGAGTAACGTAAATGTACTTTAGAACTCAACTGCTCATTATTTTTAACAGTCATTTATCTGTGAAGAAATATGTGAAACAAAAGACGAGCTTAGAAAACACTGGCTTGTATGGTAATGCTTGTTTTTATACTAAAACTAGGCGACTTTTAACAATGCAGGTTTAAAAAAGAGTGCTGTTAAAAGAAGAATGAGTTCAAATTGCAGTAATATTTATAGGTTTCTGAGTGTTAGTGAAATCAGGCTGGCAGAAAAACGACATGTGCGAAAAAAACATCCTATATCCACACCTACAATCGGTGGAAAATAAGCAAATAATAATTTAATTATCATAAATTTTCCCGCTGAATACAAACATTAACTTAAACAATCCATAAAGTCTTATAAACTTAAAATTATTTGAAGTTGTGAAATTGCATCGACATAAAAATAATGATTTGCTCATTATTTTAATAATAACATGAAAAATACGCATTTCATGTAAATTAAATTTTATCAATAATCGTAAAGATAACTTCCACAGTCAATAACTATCACCTTGTTTGCTTATGGGTAACTTAAGTTATGGTGATTGTACACTTAATAATCACCACATTGGAAAGCGATAATAACTTAACAGTTTCATAATCACAGTAGCTTGACACTTATGTTAATTAGTAATAGGTAAAACATGCACAATAATTAATATTATACACCACAAATTTTTAATTAGTACAAATAGGTACTTAAAGGGCTTATTCTATAGACAGTCTTCTCATTATATTTGTAAAGTATCAATTAATAATATTCATAAACAGCAAAGTTATTAGCGTTTGTTTATATCCCAAAAAGGCACCCAATTTATGGAAATGTTGTACAGGCTATTCATGACATAGTAGTATTCATTAATCGTCATCTCTCACTCACGTTCGCGTGAGATCGCTCAAGCATGAATATGCCTCCAACAGTTGTTTTCGTTATTTAAGTTTAACTAAATAGTGGCATATTCATAAATTGAACTTCGTTTTTTTTTTACTTTTGATTACGCAAATATGATCAGTAACAGGTGCGGATACAGCCTATTTTTTTTGTACTAATTAAAAAATAGGAATGTATAGAGTAAACAAACAATTTTTTTGATATGTCAGAAATAATGTGAGAGGAATTTACTAAAGTGTTGTTAACTTATTTTGATTTACTTTGTTTTTATTTTGCATGATTTTAATGAAATAAATAAACAAACAAAAGAAAATGCAGCAATTTCTGTCACATCGACAGCTACGTTCTGCTTCGGCGATTGACGAAATAACTAAGAGCTTAGAGTCGGTCGATTCAGTAAAAGACACTTGTGAGAAATTGAGTGAAGTGAACAGTCAATGCCTAGCATTAGTATGGAATGACAGCTCAATTGCAATATTGGGTGGTGCCCTGAAAAATAGTTTTATCAGTTGCAGTCCAGTCAACCATTAACCTAGAGAGTGTTCCTATATCTAGCGTGACCTACACCCAAACATAACTAAGTTTTTCCAATATTTAATAGTATACGCTTAGTTTCATTATTTGAAGGGACTGGCGCTTTAATGGCTTATTACGCTATTTAATTTGTATGAAAACTAACTAGGATTTTCGGATTGGATCCGATTTAGGGTAAAGCGGAGGTTCAGACAGCTTGGTTGTTTCCTAACTGTTCCTAGTTAGGGTCCTACAAATTGAATAGTGTAATAAGCCCTTTAAAAATAACAGTTGTATGGGTAAATATTTAAGGATTAGAAAATCTTGTCTATCGTGAATGGGTCACTGTCCAATACTATACTCAATCAACTCCTCTAAAATACCTAATCTAAAAAATAACCCTTGCACCGCCAGCAAAAAAAAAAAACATTTCCGCACTCATAAAAGGTGCTTAAAAACTCCTTCGTCGCGAGCGAATGTGAACGCTGTTCGGCTAATATTTCATACTTTTACATAGCCAGTGAAAAGCGACGGGAAAAAAAATGGAAGGCAAACACCCTTGGGCCATGGAACATTCTGGGAAGACAGCACTTATGACGATAGATGGTACGCTGGCTCATTAATCGTGCGTTCTACGTGGAGAAGTTGTGGAAGTAAAAGTAGGGGGGCAGTAAACGGTAGTAAAGAAACATTAGTTAAGAAGCCATGGCGTTTTCTTTTAAGTTGTGGTCGAACCTTTTAGTTTTTGAGCTTGAAATATAGCGGTTGAAAATATAAACAGACTTAAGATTATTGTATGATTGATAATACTGACATCGGTAAAAGTATGTTTCTTTTTACAGATGACAGTGATAGTCATTTGTGCGGAAACTTGGACGCATAACTAAGTAGGCGTCAACCCACTGCAAGCATTATTAATGTTTGCGTCTTCTCTGTAGAAAAAGAGTCTCTGTCCTGCCTGCGTAGCATGAACACCGAAGAAACGGTCTTTGTCGTGTCTCGGAAGAAAAGAAATTAAGTGTTCATGCTACGCAGGCAGGTGTATTGAAAGAAATTTGACAGATTGAGGTTCCTGTCTATATAATCTGTCACTTTGCCGATTCGTCTGTAGACAAAGGCCGTTTCTTCGGTGTTCGATGTGTTCATGCTACGCAGGCTGCAGTGGGATAATAAAATAACATGTCGGTATCATTTGTCAACTAAGTTCTGAAAGGTAGAGGTTGTAAAATAATTCAAACAAAACAACGAAAGCCACAGACTGCCAAAACTGTATTATAGATATTGTTGTATTGTTATGTATCTATTTGTTTTTTTTAATCAATTGGTGCAGACGCCAGCTCTACCCTAACGGCTGTCAAATTCTCCCAATTGAACATGAACCTTATTAGTAACTAGCAGACGTCCCGCGGTTTCACCCGCGTTGTTCCCGTACCTGTGGGAATACAGGGATAAAAAGTAGCCTATGTCACCCGGGGATAGTGTAGCTTCCCAACAGTGAAAGAATTTGCCAAATCGGTCCAGTAGTTTCGGAGCCTATTCAATGCAAACAAACAAACAATCAAACATTTCCTCTTTATATATTAGTATAGATAAAGTTAAAAAAAAATCTAAGAAATTTGACAAATTGGGGTAGCTGGCCTCTATTATAAGTTCTTCAATACATACAAAATTAGTTTATTATTAACAACCAATCAGTTATCCGGTACACGCTGCTACATTCAAATCCCACGCTTATGAAAACCCGGATTAATTCAAGCTTATATTTGCAAAATGTTCTCATAACTTCAGGAAGACTTAGAGTCTCTTTGTCACCTACATTCCTACTCATTAAGCATCTTAGTGAATATCGTCGGAGAACTTCCAGTGTGCTGTGTAAGCGACGTTTAACACAATTCCCTGGATGGTTAAGTAACTTTAAAACGTTTTCGATTTCAGAAAATATGAACGGAGTGTATTTTCTGCATTTGAGCATGAACTTAAAAAAAATAAAACCGACTTCAAAAAAACACTAAACGGTATAAAATAACTCTATATTCGGAAGTCTGTGGCTTTGGTGGGTTTGTCTTACTCATGATGGGCCACCGACTTCCGAATATAGAGTTATTTTATACCGTTTAGTGTTTTTTTGAAGTCGGTTTTATTTTTTGCAAAAAAGTTTTTTATTTTTCCATTTTTAGTTGTTACCATAAAAACATTTGCCATGAATTTATTTTATATTGTTAATTGTTAACAATACATGTCATCATAATACCTAGGGTTTTCCACTAATCCCTAATAAATTAAAATTAACATACCTAACTGACGAAATCTAGGTATATTGTACCCACCTGCGTACCCCTTAGAGCATACAGGCGTGATGATACGTCATTATGTTGTATAAACAATAAACATCCAAGCGATTCCAGCAATCACGACAGATTTGCCGTTCATTTTTGAAGAGTTCCGTTGTATATCTCCGAAGATCAGCACCAGATCTTCACCAAATTAAAATGGGACCACCTCAGGAGTATACTCTTTCAAATTAAAAAAGAATTTTGAGAATCGGTCCACAAATGGGGGAGAAATCAGGTAACATACATAAAAAAAAAAAAAAAAAATACATACACACGAACATAGAACCTCCTCCTTTTTTGAAAGTCGGTTAATTATAAAGACAAATAAGTTATCAGGCCTAATTTGAACAGTTCAAGTAGGAGATGAGGCTTTCAATTATTTTCAGGTTTTTTAAGTCTTAATTAGTGACTAAACAATCTATAGTAATATAATATCACGCCTGTATTCCTCGAGGGCTTAGGCAAAGGTGTGCCAACGCCCACATTTTACCAGTTAGGTATGTTAAAGTTTCGTGTAATAGGAGGTAATCTAATTGCCATCAACTAGGTACAAATCTAAACTCCGTGCTTTTACTGAAGTCGATAGGACGAACGGGAATACTTAAAAAAATTCAGCTGGAATAAAAATATGACCTTTCAATCAAACCCAGGAAGGATTTTATGCTTGATAATTTATTCAGAATACGTTAATGAATTTATTTATTTTCTCGATCATCGAAATATGAATTGTATTCAAAGATCAACAATCGTGTTTGTTTTATGTTTTTAAAGAAGCTTTTTTTTAATACTATAGACCAGTGCTTGACTGCAATCCCACCTGATGGTAAGCAGTGATGCAATCAGTGATGGTGAAGCGCACTAGTTATTAAGAGCCTATTCACTCTAGCCTTAAAGACACCTAAATTATAGTCGGACGGGAAGACCGCAGCAGGCAAGTTGTTTCAGACCTACGCTTCCTAGTAATGAAGTAGAAGTAGCTTACTAGAAGACAGACCAACACCATTGGGCTATTGCCGCTTGAAGCCTAATAATGATTAATTAGAAAAATATGAAATATTTAACATGGTTTCGGCGAAACTAGCTTTAATCCATTTAGCCAGTTTCAGCATCCCAACTTCAGACAGAAACTGTTTACTTTGTACCCTTTTTCGTGTGTAAAATTTAGTTTTATATCCTTTAGTTTTTTTACACGTGACAACTCTTTGACTCGAGCCTCCTTTGTTTTTAGTTAACGTGTGCCAACTGAAGCCTTGTTCGTTCCTTATTTAAAAAAGTTTTTACTTTGTTTTCTTTTGTTGGTACTGAAATTTTCGATACCCTGCTTCGGTTTTAGTCACTTTCGGTGGATGACAGGTTAATTTAAGTAAAGTTAACTTGAAGCCGTTACACGTAGAAATACTTTTTTAAGTTTTTTAAACATAGGTCTCCATATTATGAAAGTAAAATAAATGGTGTAGAAATGTGTTCCTTGAGAAGTATGTATTAATGATAGATTAAGGAATGATGTGATAAAGCAACATTGTGGTATAAAAACGATGTAGTAACAAAAATTGAAAAGAGTAGGAATGGTTAGATGGTTTAGTCACGTTGAGAGGATGAATGACAGGTGACTAACGAAAAGTAATTACAAAGCAGATGTAGGTGGAAACGCCGGGAGGGGACGCCCTAAAGGGACATACATAGACCTTATTGGTGAGGTTCTTCAGGTGCGTGGTACTCGCAACCGACCAGTGTGTATGACAAACATGTAAGAATCGTAAAGGATGGCGTTCAATAGTTTCTTGCTATCTCCATGGGAAAAAAACGTGAATTCATGTGTGTATTATGGATGTGTGTTTGTGTGTGCGTGTGTGTGTGTGTTTTTTTAAAGTGTTTATTGTAGGATGCCTCAGTAAATAAATATTTCTAAAAGAAAAACTTTCAGTATTAATTTAAAAGTTGCAATTTATTTATGGCGCAACAAAACCAGGTCATCTCCCTGGGGAGATCGTCAGCAATACCGTAGTAGCGAACACTGAAAAACAAATGCTGGATAAATTGGAAAAATGAAATAGAAGAAATAAAACATTAACAATGTTTTGCAATAAAGAAAATCTCCTAGCTGTATAAAAACAGCCGCACGGGTCGACCGAAGGTGATGCTACACCAACCAAGGCTGGTCCGTGGATGGGAAAACGCTTTGAGCCGTTAGTCCAGAATGTCTTTTGATCTTTGACAGTCGTTAATCCTGTCAAAATTCTGACAAAAGAAGTATGGGTTGTGGAGGTCAAAGAGGCAGGCACATCAATTAAAATACTGGCTTTCAGCATGCATCAGCAGACTGGAGGTCAATTTTTATTGATTTATCATGTACCTATTTATTATTTTTATTACTAGCCAATATTTTTCCACTGCAGGGCAAATACCTCCCCACTTTCTTTCCACTTTTCTCAATCAAGGGCTTTTTGGAACCAGTCCTTATCGAAGGAGTCCAGCTCATCTTACCATTTTCGCCTGGGCCTTCCGCGAACGATTTCGCGATGTCGTTTGCTATGTAAGGGAACCCATTGGGTCGTGTGTTTGGCCCACTAATCGTCAGACATGCGGCAGATGTGTCCAGCCCACTCTAAAAACTGCTACGCTAAAATGGAACTCCATTTTAGCGTAGCAGTTTTTAGAGTGACATCAGACTCGTGTACTTATTTGAAAATGTTTTTTCTAATGAAATTATATTCTTTGTTCACAGGTAAGCACCTACCCCGTACAGTAGTTAGGTGCATGGCATGCTAAGTAAGCGAGTCACATTCTGTCTGCCGCGGTAAGATGAACATGAACTATTTACATGTGCCGTCCTTGGGTGGTGGATGAGGTTCTATGTTCTTTACTTTATTTTTATCTAAAAGTTGAGCTCTTAGATAAAAATGTGACTAATGAGACACAATTATTTTATATAAGAGCTCAACTATGAGTAATGTGACACAATTCTTATTATCTAAGAGCTCAACTATCACTAACGAGACACAATTATTTTATATAAGAGCTCAACTGTGACTAATGAGACGCAATCATTTTATCTAAGAGCTCAACTATGAATAATTAGATACAATTATTTTATCTAACCGATCTTGAAGCTATAACTTAGAAGGTTATACAACATAAGTTGATTCTAATGTGGAACAAAGTTTTTCGGGGTAGCTGGATTTTAATAAAACCTCATACAAAACATTATCTTGTATTTAAGTTAACCACCGATAATTTCAATCTAAATACCAATAGAGGTGTGTCACTATTAGGTAAGTTTAGTGTTTAAAGCACACTGTACTAGATAGCCGTTAGGTACATAATTTCCTATATCTTGACGCCTAGTACTTCCAGCTCGATTGTGCCGATAGCTAATGACTATATTTTACCGCTATCTCGACATTTTATATGCAAAATTTACGTCAAAATACCATATTAGGACCAGAATGTATTAAACTTTGGTAAACATAGCTCGTTGCTATTTGGAAGACAATTTCTAGTGATTAACTCTAGCTATTGACCAGAAGTAACTGATCTCTGTGTTCAACGTAAATTGGTCTTTGTTCCCTTGTGTTAAGGTTTTGTTAAGTGTCTGTTGTAAATGGCTTTTAATACATCACGGTTGGTGTTTACACCCTTGTAAGGGTGATGGATAATAATTACTATTGCGTGTTGGCTTGTTATTCGTTACTGTACGAAACGCGATAGGTTTTAGTGCGATTAATTAATTTCAGTAATCTTGTACGGATATTTTACACGATTCAGTTAGATAACGCACCTAACATGGCAAATTGATAGTTTTGGTCTGGAATTTAGTAAATGTGTATTTATTATTTATTTATTTATTTAACATAGGCATACCAATTATGTTTATAGCCACAAGCTATGCCCGCGACTTCGTCTGCGTGGAATTTAATTACTTTGATAGTCACTACACGGATGCCTACTGTTTTTACAGAACAAATGTCAAAGTCGATTCAGCCGTTTTAGAGAATAACCCAAACAAACAGACATATATTAAAGATTTTTTTACTAATAACTACTTACCGTGTGGACTTTTATAAGCCTTTAGCCATTTTAACGTTGCTATCTATCTATCCCTATCGAGTACGTTGGTCAGAGATGCATGTATATGGCTGTCCTTGGGGCTAGGCCCCGTGGTCGCCCTCGCAAACGCTGGCTGGACGTCGTCAAGTCCGACATGAGAGCCAATGGCCTGACCGAAAAGGATGTTGAAGATCGGGCAAAGTGGAAGAAGCTCAGTCGGAAGGCGGACCCTGGCAATAGCCGGGATTAACGCCAGGTGGAAGAAGCCATTTTACCGTTGCAGAAACTTGTATTATACATGGTGTAAAAAGACCCTTAACGTAAACGAAAACTACATAATATTGTACCCATTACTGGGACAGTTTTTTTTCTTCCATAACATATACCTAGGAATTCACTAGTTTTGGAGATATTGAAGGTCAAAGTGTTTTTTTTTTATTTTTCAAAATCTCAGTCCAAGTATCATTAGTAAACTCTCTTCCAAACAAATACTATCAAAATGATCAATTTTTCAAAACAAATTACGCATTTAAAGTTACAAAAATGCAATAGAAACTAAACACAGGCGGGGGCGGTCGAGCGGTCTGGTCAACGACCAAACGCGGGTGGCCGCGTCATTTTTCCTCAACGCGCCAAAAGAAGTATAACTTCAACAACCATGTAAGAGTTTACTAAGCATCAATTCATTAAAAAATGCAATGAACTATGTATCTTTTAGTCTCAGTAAGTAGTTGCTATGCAAGTTTGTGGCTTACACACTAACAGACAAGAGTACCTATAGATCTGTTCTAAGCATTCGACAACTATACATTGAGAAGATCTTACATACTCAACACAAAAAACCACCGGATTTTCCAGACGCTATACGAAGAGCTTACAAAGTCTACAAACAACCAATATGTAGGACTAAATTTGCCCACCAATTTCTTTTCTGCCTTGCTCCGTATATCTATATCTATTCTATACTTATAATAAATCTGTAGGCTAGGCAGATGATGACTTATAATAAATCTGTAGAAGTAAAATTTCTGTACATTGAAAATATCAAAAAAATAAATAGCAGGGGGTGTTACTAGACTGACACCGAACCCAAAAATATGATTAAAAAAATTTTTGTCTGTCTGTCTGTCTGTCTGTCTGTCTGTCTGTCTGTCTGTATGTTCAGGTATCACGCAAAAACTACCGGTTCGATTACGATGAAACTTGGTATACTTATTCTTTGATATCCTGGGCACCACACTGGGTACTTTTTATCCCGGAAAAGTATATACAATAAAAAACAAACTTAATTTTGCGGTTCGATCCCTAGACCCGACTACTGTACCAACCGCAAATAATAAGTTTGTCGTAGGTTACGTCACCCGCAGTGGAGTTCACCAAAGGGCACACGGCTAAGATATTATAATATTTAATCTTAAGATACAATATCGCTCGCCATACAATTCAATGGACTATCACACACTACGAAGATAATTATGCACATTGAATACCTATCTATTCAAAATTAATATTGGAAGATGATTGGTGATCGATACTGATGCCAAAAATGCAATTAGTGAATGTTTTGTCTTTCTGTCTGTATGTGCACGCATAGTTCAAAAACTATTATAGGGATTTTAACCAAACTTGGTACGGTTGTAGGTAATCAATTATATATAATACGCCTGGGCAGGTTGATCTTAGTATCAGTTGTTTTACACATGGTCAGTTGTACGGCGCTCTTTCCCGGGTCCGTAGTTCCAGAAATCTTTATGCATACATATCGGAAGGATCAACTTTGAAAGTAGTCTATCCGGAAGTATTATGCTAAAATTATTATGTTTATATATCAACGCACAGCCCCAACCGCTGGTATTAGAGACATGAAACTTGAAGGGGTGTTCTTAGTGAAGAGTAAGTAAGTCTTCCATAAAAAACGATTTTTGAAAATTCAACCCTTAAAGGGAAAACATAGGGGACGGAAGTTCGACATCCACGCGGGCGAAGCCGCGGGCAAAAGCTAGTTTATAATAAATTTAATAAAACTCTGGGTCTTCGGAAATATAATTCACACATGTTCAAAAATATAGTACGAAAAAATTATAATAGTACTGAAGACACATTCACAATTCTGAAATAGCAAACTCGATACATACTCACATACAAACATTCGTACTCACATACAAACATTCATACTTACATACAAACATTCTTACTTAGACACATATCTATCAAATATACGCACACTCACGAGAAGCCAAATCAGTTTGTAAGTATAGCAATTTCATTGCTCTTTATTTATTATTCCTTTCCAAAGGAGCCCTTTAAGCTTTAAATTTTTGTTTGTTACTTTAAGTGTCACAGGAATTAGAAATAATACCCCACTGTAATACAGTATTAACTAGCACAGGGGGTATTGTGACTGTTACTGGCGACTTATAATATTTGCAATATTTTACTTAAGCTTTCAAAATGTGGCAACTGGATAAATAAATAAATAAATAAATCTTTGATAGTCCTTACGGGTTGTCAGAAGCCTGATAGTCTGACAACCAGTCTTACCAAAAGGTATCCTGCTGCCCAGTTGTTGTGTGTGTTGGAAGTCAGATAGAGCATGGAGCAGCCTCTCCATATGAAACATAATTATATTAGCAACTAGCAGACGTCCCGCGGTTTCATCCTCGTAGGTCCCGTTCTCGTAGGAATACAGAGATAAAAAGCCTATGTGTTAATCCAGGGTCTCGGCTAACTCCATACCAAATTTTATTCAAATCCATTCAGTCGTTTTTACGTGAAAGAGTAACAAACATTCTCACAAACGTTTATAATATTAGTAGGATCGTAGGATTCTGCTGTATCTGGGTATCTGTACATATTTGGGACGACGCAAATGATGACAGGCATGCAACATATTAAATATTCCATTTCCTAAACAATGTTATCGTAACTTATTATTTTTTCCCCTACCATTCCCTGTCTTAACATTTCAGACAGGCATTACCGTTTCAGACTACACACCAAGTTTTGACAACCCTAATATATTTCATATTAACATTAAACTTAGTACAATTTCAACCGTATCGTCCTATCCTTAAAGTTCGCTTTCCTTTACACAGATTTCTATATCATGTATCGCATTCAAATTGATTGAATTCAAGCTCTATTGTGCAAAGTCCAAGACTGCTTTTCCTTCGAACGGCTTGTTGAATAAATTATCTACAGTATGATGTGCTCTTTATCAAAACTTCGCTTTTATGTCTTAATCTTGTTTCTTGTTTATATTTGTTATGACTTAAACGAGGATTTGAATGCCTTCGTTACTTATTAGGAAGTTATAAAACGTGTCTATTGTTTGGCTACTAAGGGCTTTTGTTTAATTACTTCTCGTATTGTAACGGTATTATTAATTGCGGGTGCTGTAAACAGCTTGTCGCTCAAATAATTCTTGACAGTTCATGAATCCTGCTGGTCGATTCTGTTGAAATCACCGCGTGTAAACCTGGGTGTAGTGAGCACTGAAGTCTCTGTCAGTGTCACCTATCAGTTGCTAGGGATTGGCGAAGTATGAATCATAATCGAGAATCGACGTAACTTATTTATTTACATACAAACAAACTTAAACTCACGCCCTATTCCCATGGGGGTGGACAGAAACTGCAGAACGCCACCCATTATAATATTGCTTCACATACTTGTTAATATTTTTTCTGTGCTAAGTATTTTATTTATTTTATGCTAAGTAAATTGAATAGGTGATAATTTAGTTCGAAAGCTCTATTGGATTTGAATAATTAATTAAATTAAATCAATTTAGTTACTTCATACCTAAGGTATTACCTGCTGCGCTGCGCCGTTCCGAATCTATGAAAACGCCTTCACATCTTAGTTCACTGTAGACAAATAGCGTCCTACTTTATCTAGTCGTTGCCAAAAATATACTTAAAGCATTTCTACTATCTCAGCACTCTCACAGATACCTACTTACAAATTAATTCTTCTACGTTCGCATAATTACCAAAAGTCACAATGACAGTTGTACGACACTGACTCGGTGCTGTCGCCATGACAACGGTACGCCCACGCGATGCCGGTCGTGCTGTTGTCATGGAAACCACCGGGCGGGCGCCCGCCCGGTGGTTTCCATGACAACGCCGAGTGACTTCGATGTATCACGCGTGCGTTTGTCTTCATCTACCATTTTATAGATTATACGGTGTTTATTTCCAAAGATTTGAATGTCTAATTTCAATTTTTATTTTAACCATTCAACAAATATATCGTCATTGTATTATTTTGTCAAATATGTTACTTTTTTAACGTTCACATTCATCGAAAGGTACAATGATGCACACTCACGCCCGCGTTGTTACCATGACAACGCGAAGCGCGCGCTTGTGTTTTTTTTTTAATATTCATTGTTTAGAGGCCATGTTGTTGACGTATGAACCTGTTTGATTTTAAATAATTATTATATTTTAAGATTAAAAAGTCTAAATTTAAATTAACCATTTAAAAAGTCAGTACCTACCTACCTACCTAGTCGTGCCTAATTTTGATGTCCAAAATGAAAATAAATAATCGATACCTAGGTAAAATTCTTAACCTTAGTCTGTGACTGTCATGGCCTTTTTTTTCGCGTAGGTACCTATTGTATTGTAGGTTAATTAAATGTAATGTCACCAAAAGAATGATCTTTGTTTTGTAAGCATTTTAGAGGTTGTAATTGATAAAAATGCAGTCCGCCGTAGTTGTTTTTTATTAAATACCTACGTAATTTTCACATTAACAAAATATAAAACAAACCACTTATTAAGGGGGAAAACTAACTTCTAAGGAGGCCAATATAAATTGGTAACAACGTGCCTCTAAGAACAAAGACGCATCGATTTGTCATTGCATTCAAATTTAGTCTTGCACTTTGCAGTGACATTAGATTTTGATATTTTGAATGTTGTTTTGTTAGTAAGTACTTTTACGGATGCAATTGGTATGACAATTAAGCTGCTACCGAAGTTCCGCCGTGTTAGTTAAGACGAGAGTTAAGTGGCTATTTACATTGACAAGGACGGAAACAACAATCAAGTGATATTCAATTAATCAATATTATAGGAGGCTCCTGTCTTTTCCGTAAGGGGATGGGCGTCGGCGTCTATGTAGCAACGGTACGGTATTATTAACGTCAGTGTATTCTTGTGAACTGGCAGATACCTACCTACTTACAAGCAGTGCAACTAAATAGGTATAAAACCTCTGCCTCGCATCGTTCCAACCAGAGTGCATTCATGCTGTTTCAATTTCGACTGTGCGACAAATAGAGGGGATTGGATTGTTTGAAACTACCACTGAATGAAAACTTAGAAATGCTAAAATAAATTTACTCACATTCGATGAATGTTTTATTGTCCTTTTTCTGAGTTGAGTACCTACATTAGTACATATTCATATTACCTACCTACATCATCCAACTAGAAAGCAAGATAAATCCCAATAAGAGGTACAAATTAAGGTAATACAGCATGTTTAGGTCAATCATTAATTTCATTTAACACTTCTAGCTACCATATTGTAGGTACAGGGGCAGAATTCTTACTTAGTGTTGATAGTGTTTCCATCGCCAAGTCTCCATCCGGGATCAAGACTTGAATCCAGTTGATAGCAATAGACGCCCCTTCTTACATGGGACTTGAACATAACGGATACATACTTACTCATTTACATACAATGTGGCCCACAAAACCTATCAAATGTCATATTTTATTATAAATATTTAAGCAATTAGGACAACAAAAATAGTATAGGGAAAACAATAGGTTGTATAGATAATACAACTACTATCCAGACATTATTTTCCCACAAACTATCTCTCTCTCTCCATCTCTCTTGCTCTAGCAGTGTTTGGTGAGGTCAGAAATAGTTTAATATTGCAAAAAAAAATAAGTTTTACTCATTGCTATCATGTTACAGAATTTTGCAAATTTATATTATAAATTCTTCGCTGCTGGGGTTCAACTTCTTGATACCGGTGGGGCAGGCAGACTTCTGTATTGGATGTGTAGATACAAGGTGTGGCCCGCCACCTCCATCATCATCTGGCAGGAAAACCTGCTTGCTGGAAGCATTACAGTGTACATTATTATTATTATAGCTATATATTTTATGCATCACTCTATTAATTTATCAGGAGCACAGTATAGAAAGCCTGCATTCTACCTTTCTAAAAGTATAGCGGCATCAATGACATAGAACACCTTTTAAGGCGTACTACCTATGATGAGTAATTGTAACATAACATCTTAGTTCCACAATCAACCTCCCTGTGTTTTAAATAATTGATGTGCTCTTTAGGAATGTTTAACAAACAAAAACTGTGTGTGTTAATTGACAGATACCTTCTTAGCTCAACAGCCACTTGGATTTGTGTGATTGATGCAAGTAGTGGTGATGAAATTTGTTTCCATGGTCGCTCCTTCAAGCAGCTCCAGGCTTGTAAAGACTCATCTGCTGAACGGTAGAATGCATCAGATTAATAATAAATTGAGCTTGCTTTCATGCCAATAATTTACAATGTTGGTTACACTGTTAAACCGAGTTTAACCAAAGGCTGTCAAATATAATACATAACTTTTATATGTTCTGATGTAACTTTAAAATAATGATTAGGTAGCCGGTAGGTACTTTGAGAATTTAAAACAGGATCTATCAGATCCAAACAGGACACAGGTACCTACTGTTTGATTTTGTATTAGGTACATACTACTTTACTTAACTTTTTACTGATAATGAAAAACATGAGAACACTATTACGGGATTGCTTAGCTACATAGATTGTAGTTATAAGTAAGTAGATTCCTACTTACTATCGGTCCGTTTTCGTTCTTGTTACGATCACAATATCCACATTACGTTATCACTTACGTTTCATACAGGTTTGGCATTAAATACTATAATATTACAACTAAAACTTATACAATAACAGTGCTAGACGTCATTAATAATTGTTTGAAAGTTTTCTTTTGTTATTGTTAGGTTATGTGATTTATTATTGATCGACAGTTTGACAGCCATCCATAACATTTTTTTTTTTTAATTTTATGAGCTGGTAACTGGACCTTTAAGTCAAATCTTATTTTATTACAGACATCACAAGACACGACGTAATAGATGATGAATTGCGAAATAAATGTCATTATGTCATGCGTGTGAACAGCCGCGCAGCCATATGCGGAAACTATTTGAGAACGCTCGAATTCAAATAGTCGATTTAAACAAGTAAAATAGATGAAGATTGTTTAGCTTTTTACAGCTTACTATTTGCTTGTTTTAGCTCACTATCACTTTTTTTTCTGAACGTTACAAGTATTATAAATTTCATGAAAGGCAATTTAGCGGGCTGGCTGGTGCATTCGTTCCAATGTCTATGATAATGATTTATTTTAAATTTGGATTTGTGTTTCGAGTTAGCCACCAAAAACCAAGGTTTAATTTATTATTAGTACCTATCCTATCTGATATTAGTACCAAAATTTTCTTTCGCAACATAATCAATTACGTCGTGTCTTGTGATGTCTGTTACGTAATATAATAAGATTTGACTTAAAGGTCCAGTTACCAGGTCATAAAATTAAAAAAAAATAATGTGATGGATACCTGTCAAACTGTCAGATCAATAATAAATCACATAACCTAACAATAACAAAAGAAAACTTTCAAACAATTATTAATGACGTCTAGCACTGTTATTGTATAAGTTTTAGTTGTAATATTATAGTATTTAATGCCAACCCTGTATGAAACGTAAGTGATAACGTAATGTGGATATTGTGATCGTAACAAGAACGAAAACGGACCGATAGTAAGTAGGAATCTACTTACTTATAACTACAATCTATGTAGCTAAGCAATCCCGTAATAGTGTTCTCATGTTTTTCATTATCAGTAAAAAGTTAAGTAAAGTAGTATGTACCTAATACAAAATCAAACAGTAGGTACCTGTGTCCTGTTTGGATCTGATAGATCCTGTTTTAAATTCTCAAAGTACCTACCGGCTACCTAATCATTATTTTAAAGTTACATCAGAACATATAAAAGTTATGTATTATATTTGACAGCCTTTGGTTAAACTCGGTTTAACAGTGTAACCAACATTGTAAATTATTGGCATGAAAGCAAGCTCAATTTATTATTAATCTGATGCATTCTACCGTTCAGCAGATGAGTCTTTACAAGCCTGCAGCTGCTTGAAGGAGCGACCATGGAAACAAATTTCATCACCACTACTTGCATCAATCACACAAATCCAAGTGGCTGTTGAGCTAAGAAGGTATCTGTCAATTAACACACACAGTTTTTGTTTGTTAAACATTCCTAAAGAGCAGATCAATTATTTAAAACACAGGGAGGTTGATTGTGGAACTAAGATGTTATGTTACAATTACTCATAATAGGTAGTTGGTACACCTTACAAGGTGTTCTATGTCATTGATGCCGCTATACTTTTAGAAAGGTAGCATTAGCCTGCATTAGGCAGTTAATGCAGGCTTTCTATACTGTGCTACTGATAAATTAATAGAATGATACATAAATATATCTATAATAACAATAATGTACACTGTAATGCTTCCAGCAAGCAGGTTTTCCTGCCAGATGATGACGGAGGTGGCGGGCCACACCTTGTATCTACACATCCAAAACAGAAGTCTGCCTGCCCCACCGGTATCAAGAAGTTGAACCCCAGCAGCGGAAAATTTATAATATAAATTTGCAAAGTTCTGTAACATGATAGAAATGAGTAAAACTTATTTTTTATGCAATATTAATTTATTTCTGACCTCACCAAGCACTGCTACAGCAAGAGAGAGAGAGTTTGTGGGATAATAATATCTGGATAGTAGTTTTATTATCTACACAAGCTATTGTTTTCCCTATACTATTTTTGTTGTCCTAATTGCTTAAATATTTATATTAAAATATGATATTTGTATACGTTTTGTGGGCCACATGTAAATGAGTAAGTATGTATCTGTTATGTTCAAGTCCCATGTAAGAAGGGGCGTCTATTGCTATCAACTGGATTCAAGTCTTGATCCCGGATTGAGACTTGGAGATGGAAACACTATCAACACTAAGTAAGAATTCTGCCCCTGTACCTACAATAGGGTAGCTAGAAGTGTTAAATGAAATTAATGATTGACCTAAACACGCTGTATTACCTTAATTTGTACCTCTTATTGGGATTTATCTTGCTTTCTAGTTGGATGATGTAGGTAGGTAATATGAATATGTAGGTACTAATGTAGGTACTCAACTCAGAAAAAGGACAATAAAACATTCATTGAATGTGAGTAAATTTATTTTAGCATTTCTGAGTTTTCATTCAGTGGTACTTAGTTTCAAACAATCCAATCCCCTCTATTTGTCGCACAGTCGAAATTGAAACGGCATGAATGCACGCAGGTCGGAACGATGCGAGGCAGAGGTTTTATACCTATTTAGTTGCACTGCTTGTAAGTAGGTAGGTATCTGCCAGTTCTCAAGAATACACGGATTAAGTAACACACTGACGTTAATAACACCGTACCGTTGCTACATAGACGCCGACACGCCCATCCCCTTACGGAAAAGACAGGAGCCTCCTATAATATTGATTAATTGAATATCACTTGATTGTTGTTTCCGTCCTTGTCAATGTAAATAGCCACTTAACTCTCGTCTTAACTAACACGGGCGGAACTTCGGTAGCAGCTTAATTGTCATACCAATTGCATCCGTAAAAGTACTTACTAACAAAACAACATTCAAAATATCAAAATCTAATGTCACTGCAAAGTGCAAGACTAAAGAATGCAATGACAAATCGATACGTCTTTGTTCTTATATGCACGTTGTTACCATGGCCTCCTTGGAAGTTAGTTTTCCCCCTTAATGTGAAAATTACGTAGGTATTTAATAAAAAAAAACTACGGCGGACTGCATTTTTATCAATTACAACCTCTAAAATGCTTATAAAACAAAGATCATTCTTTTGGTGACATTATAATTAACCTACAATAGGTACCTACGCGAAAAAAAAGGCCATGACTGTCACAGACTAAGGTTAAGAATTTTACCTAGGTATCGATTATTTATTTTAATTTTGGACATCAAAATTAGGCACAACTACTAAATTTAGACTTTTTAATCTTAAAATATAATAATTATTTAAAATCAAACAGGTTCATACGTCAACAACATGGCCTCCAAACAATGAATATTAAAAAAAAAAACACAAGCGCGCGCTTCGCGTTGTCATGGTAACAACGCGGGCGTGAGTGTGCATCATTGTACCTTTCGATGAATGTGAACGTTAAAAAAGTAACATATTTGACAAAATAATACAATGACGATATATTTGTTGAATGGTTAAAATAAAAATTGAAATTAGACATTCAAATCTTTGGAAATAAACACCGTATAATCTATAAAATGGTAGATGAAGACAAACGCACGCGTGATACATCGAAGTCACTCGGCGTTGTCATGGAAACCACCGAGCGGGCGCGGGCGCCCGCCCGGTGGTTTCCATGACAACAGCACGACCGGCATCGCGTGGGCGTATCGTTGTCATGGCGACAGCACCGAGTCAGTGTCGTACAACTGTCATTGTGACTTTTGGTAATTATGCGAACGTAGAAGAATTAATTTTGTAAGTAGGTATCTGTGAGAGTGCTGAGATGGTAGAAATGCTTTATATTTTTGGCAACGACTAGATAAAGTAGGACGCTATTTGTCTACAGTGAACTAAGATGTGAAGGCGTTTTCATAGATTCGGATCGGCGGCGCAGCGCAGCAGGTAATACCTTATGTAGGTATGAAGTAGGTACCTAAATTGATTTAATTTAATTAATTATTCAAATCCAATAGAGCTTTCGAACTAAATTATCACCTATTCAATTTACTTAGCATAAAATAAATAAAATACTTAGCACAGAAAAAATATTAACAAGTATGTGAAGCAATGTAATAGTGGCTGGCGTTCTGCAGTTTCTGTCCACCCCCATGGGAATAGGGCGTGAGTTTAAGTTTGTTTGTATGTAAATAATTAAGTTACGTCGATTCTCGATTATGATTCATACTTCGCCAATCCCTAGCAACTGATAGGTGACACTGACAGAGACTTCAGTGCTCACTACACCCAGGTTTACACGCGGTGATTTCAACAGAATCGACCAGCTGTTTTGCCGAGCTGTCATCGTAATTTTAATTTGATCCTTTTGTCTGAAGTCTGTATACCTACTTATTTATAGGTCCAAAACAATGAAAAACGATGTTTCATACATCATTACAAAACTGTATACTTTAAAAGTTTAAAATAATCAAGAATTTAGTAAGATTTGTACACTATGTAAAAAAAAAAACAACAAACCACAAATTGATTTAAAATGATCAACGGAACCACCATAAAAAAATGATTGCTTAGTAATCTCGATTCTCGATTATGATTGTGAATCTTTCATTCCCTAGTGACATAAACTTCTGTTTAATATTGGCGAAGCGTTCTCGCTTCGCCAATATTCCACTTAAGAAAGATTGTGAGATTATATGCGAAAAAAAAGATTACCGAATGAAACTGCCTGTCACACTTTGTATATATGCACTGTATGTCTATTTTCCCCGGCGTAATAATAGTGATTTGAACATTCATAAATTACCCCATCTACGCGATCCCTGCCTACCTACTCGTGATATTATATATCTGTCGCTAACCCAGTCACAAACACATGAAATATTAATGCAATCTATAGCCGCACTAATAACTGCAGCCCACCTACCTACATGCATAGGTAGCGGTATTGATTCCCCCGCGTGCAATCACTGCCGTCGGGGTTACCACGGATATTGCATTTCCACCCCGACCTTAGCACGTATTCCTATAATAATTAACTGGGTACTACGTTCATTTGTTTCAACCATAGTATCTCGGGATATTGTCTTTGCTTTTGGTGTTAATTAATTTGTTAGTAAAGCTAACTTGTTTTCTGTATGGGTAAAAGTTTGACTTTGACAGTTGCTGTCAAAAATAGGAGTAATAATTTTTTGAAAAAGTGTAATATGTTACTTGCGGGTTGAATCATTAGGGAGAGTGTATTTACCTAAACCTCAAATAAGTAAGCAACATTGAGTGCCTTAAACCTCTTCTGAAATGCCTATAACAATAGTTACGTAACCCGGGTTTTATATGACGATTTTTTTGTTAGTTTAACGTAACAAATAATGATAGTTTCGGAGAATCATATAAGTTTTTTTAAGGATTCGTATACCGTATAAGACCCTGTCATGGTTCGTTAAATCAAAAACAAACAGTTAATAAAAAGATCCATCTTACAATTTTATTTTTTGCCCATTTTCAACCAAAACATGAAAGCTCGCTTATGTAACCAAAAAAATAGACAACACAATAAAGCCATATAAAATATTTTGCGTCACGAAATATTTCCAAAAACCATAAAGTGACAATGCTGAATATTTCACAAGCGAACATTTTTAACAGTCGTAAACAACGCACTGTCAAATTTGCCATAGTGTAGTGCAGCAATAAGTCGATGATGAGAGTATGTAAATTATCGATTTATCGATAAAACACAGATTGACGACAAGAACTGGGGTTCGATCGATTTGTCTATGAATGATGTCTTGGTTTACTTAAAAATAAATAGCCTAAATACAAAGCTTAGTTAAAGCTCTTGGCTTGTTGCTCTCTGTTTAAATTTTACAATGTATAAATGTTAACTATTCGCTTCAGCATAAAAAATAGCAAGTAAAATAAAAGCATTTTTGTTAATAAACAATAAAAAGGAAAGTAAAAAAACGTAGTACATTAAAGAAAATATTCCCATTGCTGACAATAGATAAAGTGCCTAAATGCAATGGCCTAATTAATATACACAATGGACACATGTATTAGAAAATTATTATGTTTGATCCCAGAGTAAAAGTAGGTACCTACATTTTATAGTACTTTATAGTACACTTAAAATCGTCTTGCTTTTACTATTTACTAGACTTACGGATTGTTTTCTAAATACAAAAGATACTAAATTATACCTTCTGCTTATCTTTCTGCCCACGTTTTAAAACTTCGCCCAGAAAAATGGGTCACTGCATCCGTGTATCTGGGTTACTATTCATGCACTATTGCAATTTTTAAGCCCAATGCAATTTATGTGACTTGAATCCGTGCCAACTTGATCCATTATTTACACCGTTTGGGTAACGCATGGGTGATTTAGAAAAACATTCGTTTTAACTTGTTTTTATTATTAAAATAAATGTTGGTTGTGTAGCGCCGTTAGCTAGCTTGCAGTATAGCAGAACAAACCATGTCTTGATTACCAATAAAATGTAATGGGACCCATTTCAGTGGAATACCGAAGCTTCGAAAGTAGGTATGTACTTCTTCTATTTCTACTAATATTATAAAGAGGTGAAATTTGTGAGTTTGTGAAGTGGTAGGTAATCTCTGACTAGCCTGTTGGTCTAGTAGTTTGTGGCCCTGACTGTTATGCCGGAGTTCGTGGGTTCGATTCCCACCCAGGACAAATGTTTGTCTGATGAACACGATTATTTGTTTTGTGTCTGGGTGTTATTTATCTATAATATGTTTTCAGTAATATATAGGGTATCTGGTAATTAGTGACCGATACTAAAACACGTGATTATATTCATGATTTCAATAAACTTTCCCAAAGTAACTTCTTCTTTTATACACAATAACCTATAACACAATAAAATATCAAAAACGTTAAAATTCCCGCGCGCGCGCCTGTGACCGATCACATTAGGCACGAATCGGCACGATCTATCAGCTGATAGTCTGACCTCTGGAAGGGCAAAATCTACTAGTAGTAGTAGCGTCACACACTACCCCGCCACCCCCACCGCTCCCGTTGTGCAGTACTGACGTAATTGAATTAATTGAAAGTTAATGAGTATAAAAAAAGTTTCTTTGGGAAAGTTAATCGTATTCATGAGTACAATCACGTGTTTGAGTGTCGGTCACTAATTGCCAGTCACCCTATATACCTAAGTATGTTTATCCGTTGTTTAGTACCCATAACACGAGCGTTGCTTAGTTTGGGATTAGATGGCGTTGTGTGAATAGTCGTGGAATATTATCTACTAAACCGATTTTGACATTTCTTTTGCCAATAGAAAGACATTATTTGTAAAAGTCATTGGCAATATTTTACTGTCCAGACTAATAGGAGTTGGAGGGGATGTTAAAGTACGAAATTCACGTGGACGAAGTCGTGAGTGAAGTGTCACGTACTCAATATATTTATCGTTTCCAATCCACATGGACTTAGGTAGTAGGTTTTCCAGAAGTGGTTATTGTGGACCCTGTCGGGCACAGCTGAATTAGGAGACAGGAAACTTTAATTTGACTGCTAGTACCTATTAGGACTATCCAGTACCTATATATTATATTAAATAATATATCATTCATATTCTACGCGACATTTTTCTTTCTTTTAATCTCGATGGGTATTGGAGAAAATCCTTTAAATAAGTGGAAGAATGTTTCAAATCACAATCAAAACGTAGCACTTCTGCATCAAAATCGCGGTTCAACTGACCAATTAATTAACGCAAACATCGATACCCAGTATCACCCAGTTCCCATCACTACGGTATTGATTGCGTAATGTCACGGCGCGCGATAACTCGCGGCGTTCGCCTACGCTCGATCGTAATGTAATCATTGCCCCGAACACGACGCTTGTGTTGTACTGAAATGAAATAAACAAAATAACTGGATCACCTTTGATCCAGTTGTTTTCGTGGGTTTAACCTGCAATTCCACTGGTTTTCGAGGTAAATTGACAAAAAAGAACGAAGTTCTCTCAAATGGAAAGAGAACATTGCTATGTACCTAAGTTCTTATTTACCTGCTACCACATTACTAGATCGAGAATAATGTTATGGTTATGATGATCTAGTCGGCTTATTAATAGTAATAGAAGTATATACGTACAAACGCTAGCACATCAACCTACCCCAAACTGTCAAATTTTCCCAGTTGAACGTGAACTTTATCATGTTTAGAATAAAGTTGAAAACCCATCAAAGGAATTCGCAACATTGGGGTAGGTTGATGTGCTGGCGTCTGTACATCGATTCTGGACAGAACGCCAAAGGATTTAATTTTACGTCGGTTGTTACACATAATTGTTAAGATTTCGCATCACTGTGTTGTCTGTTTTTTTGGCTTAAAACTAACTTTTGGCGTAAATAACCTTTCCAAAATCATCATTAGATAATAATCCTGTTTAACATAGTGTCAAGTTGTGTCCCGAATCATGTACAGAATAGTGTGAAGTTAAGTCGATATTCCTTCTACCTTTATAACCTCCAAGCCAATCATGAACCTTCTTTGTATCAAACAAAACCAGTCAATTACAGATTCACGGACCCGCACACGTTGCGTAATCCCATCCCACTCGTGAGCGCAATTCATAATCATTGCATTGAACATCTTTGTGTAAAACGTGAATTGATGTTAATGCCACACTACAGATGTGAGCCAGATTCTCGTCGTAAGAGATTTTAGTGTTTCTGCTGCATTCGGTGATGCAAACTGGTGTCAAATTGAGCCGTTTTACTATCGAAGTTTAAACAACACTTTTGGACGCCTCGTGCTACATTTTATATCCTACTTAGGGGATTTGCACCCGGTGTATTTTATATGCGCTGACAACGCGAGTTTTACGTTAGTTTCGATACAAACGCTAGTGAAACGCGCCTCATACGCGCGTTTGCATCTATCTATAGTATAAACGCAAGTGAAAACCAATATCTACGCAGGATTTTCTTACTAATTAATCTTGTATGCTGTCGTTTTAAAAACAGAACGAAGGCTAAAGAGCAGTGTTGTCTTTTTACGCGCTGACAACGCGAGTTTTACGTTAGTATCGATACAAAAATAGTGGAACGCGCTTCATACTCGCGTTAAATCGATGTAAATGCAAGTGGAACCCAGTATTTACGCAGGATTTTCTTACCGCTTATCTAGCATATTGTCGTTTTAAAAACAGAACGAAGGCTCTAGAACAGTGTTGTCTTCAATATAATACTGTGGTCAAAATGATTGAAAAATATCTGTTCTCACGTTATTTGACAGAAAATAGGTGGTCTCTGTTTCTCTTTTACCTACTCAGATAAGTTTAGCGTTATTTAAAAAACTTAACTAAATAATTTAACGAATTCTTGACAATCTCGTTTCTCTATAAATAAATAGAACCATTGAACCTCATTGAATCTAGACTTGAAAGAAAACTTTTTGCTCATGTATTGTGTTGTCTGTGGTCACCTAGAAACAAAACAAAGCATAGTCTAAGCCGGAAGCCACACTGCACGCTACAGTAAACGAAGTTGTACCTTTAAAGAGTTCAGCGCAGTTCAACAGTAAGTACCTACATAATAGTTGTACATACATATATATGTATGTATAAGTAAAGAGGAGCTTCTGGCTAAATAACAACAACCTGCGTAGCATGAACACATTGAACACCGAAGAAACGGCCTTTGTCTACAGACGAATCGGCAAAGTGACAGATTATATAGACAGGAACCTCAATCTGTCAAATTTCTTTCAATACACCTGCCTGCGTAGCATGAACACTTAATTTCTTTTCTTCCGAGACACGACAAAGACCGTTTCTTCGGTGTTCATGCTACGCAGGCTGCTGCACGGGTCTATCGAATGTTAAGCTACGCTAGACGAGGTCGGTCCGTGGATGGGTGACCATTCATTAAGTACCTACATATCAAGACTCCTCCATGACTCGGAAAACAAGTTAAACCATAAGTTTCGGCTGTCATTTGCAGATCTTTGACAGTAATTACGGGTAATTAGTGCCGCGAGAGACTGACAACCAATTTAACCAAGAGGTTAAGTATAGGTATCGTGTTACCCAGTAACTGGGTTGTGGAGTTCAGTCAGGCAGTCGGCTAAACTAGCTGACCCGAACATAGTTGGGAAAGGCTAGGCAGATGTGATTATGTATAGATGTAGAACTGAATAGTTTGCAATAGGTTCATAAGTGGGTGCAAGGCGTTGGAGCAATACCTAATAGTTCGCTTGTGAACAATTTCGATTTTCGATGTACACCTACTTACTCGAAAATTTTACAAAGACGAAGTTGGAAGGTTTGAAATGTAGTTCGATGTAGTGTAGCGCCTTATTTGGAAATATCCACAGTATTTGAATTCGATTTGCTATTGTTTCGAACGACGACAGCAGCGCCTTAAGTAAATATCAGTGTTGTCATAAATATTCGGTAGTGTTGCGTTGCGGTTTAAAGATGGGTTCGTTGAGGACGGCCACCCACGTTTGTATTCTCTGCGCACGCGGCTGTGAGAATGTCTACCTATGCAAAGTTGCGATATGATTCGTGTCCTGGTATAGATGCGATTGTTCATTGTGCTTTCCACATTAATTTGTTCCAGAAAAATATGTTTAATAACAATACATGAAAATGCCTATTTGGTGAAGAAACTTTGGCGAAGTGACGCACATTGTAGAAACAAATAATATACCTAGAGATTGACAGATTATAAAAAAAAACGGCTGTTTTTCACATACGAAGCTCGGTCGGACTTTTTTCATTAAGAATTGCAATACCTACTTTAAGAGTATTGACCACCGAATCGAAATATTAGAAAGCAAACAATTGAATGTCGTATGAAAATCATGACACCTTTGTACAGTCACGAGCAATATGTATACATTGTCTACTAAAATAACTTACTTAACCATTCCAAAATATATATGCGATATTTTCTTCTAAATTGTCATAATATATCTAAGATAATTTAGAAGAAAATATCATTCACATATTTAGTAGAAGTTAAGAAAATTATTAATTATTTTAGAAAATGTGACAATGTATACATATTAGTGCTCGTGACTGTACTCATCACAAATTGGTAATAGCAATATCAAAGTTACTGAATTAGTATATTTTTAATACTTAAAACCTACATAGATAGGAACAACATGGCCAGAAACGGGTATTTCCTTTTCATATGCCTTCGTCATTAATTCAGTTTGTAATAGGTAAATATCATATATTAGCCCGTAAACGTACACTACTAAACATAGGCCGGCTAATGATCGCTACGTAAAAGGTTGAAAGGAATTAGAAATTACCATGCTTAACACCTGGTGGCATATCCTGATGACCTAAATATTGCCTTTTACAACAATCGCCTGTGAGGAGAAATTGTGTGTCTTTAGCTAAAAGACAATAAGACATACATAAGTACTATTTAATATTATAAATGAGAAAGTAACTCTGTCTGTTTGTTTGTTAGTCTGTTTTTACGACTAAACGGCAGAGCGAATCGTAATTAAATTTGGCATAGAGATAGATCATATCCTATCCTCCAGACAGACATAGGATTTTTTGTCTCAATAATAATGTTTGACATTTGTGTTAAGCTTAAACTAAGAACGTACAAATTGATTCTGAGGCAGGATGAAGTTGGCCGGGGCAGCTAGTTAAGCTATTTATTGCAAAGCGCATTTAAGCCCGAAGCAAATAAAAAACTAATCACGACCACTTATCAGGCCATTATAATTAATCCACAATCAGATACTTCAACCCCTTTATACTTTTGTCTGGCAATTAGCTGCTTGCATTCAAAGAATACAATCCTTCACAAACACATTCACGCATAGTTTCCCTAACTACAAATCTTGGATCCCAAAAATGGATAGGAAAAGTTAGAAGAGATTGCCAATCTTTGGCTAAAGGACATTTATGTTGTATAACAATCGTCAATCCTCGTAAAAAAACTTAGCACCTATAAACAAGACGAAAGTTATCAAGACTGCTTATCAGGCCATTGTAATTAATCCAGAAATACATACCTACCTATTGCTATGTCTGTCAAATGGCTAATACAACATCTCCCTAAGTCCTTCATAGATATCCAAACGCACTTAGTTTCCCTAACTACACATATTGGATGCCAAAAATGCTACGGCGAGAAAAGATTACGTATGTTTAACTATAAGACGTTATGCTGAACAATATATTGCAACCGTAATATTCTCGTAAAAGAATGGAATGAATCAGGACTGCTTATCAGGCTATTCTAATTAACCTACAAATATATACCTACTAATTTCTATGTCTGGCAAATATCTGATATGTATAACAACCCCTACGAAAGTTCCTAACAGACGTACATACATCCAAAACAGTTTCTCTTACAACATCTTGGGTCCCAAAAAACATAGAGAGAAGAGATTATGCATGTTTAGCTACAAGGCGTTATAAAAAAAAAGTGTAAAAGAGTAGCATCTATGTACACGAAGAAAGCTTACAAAAATGAGTGAAGACCACAAGGCTGGCCATTTTTAATGGGCCACGGACGGAGGTCCAATTCTCGTAATTAAAAACATTCAAAATCTAGTCGCAATCTTATTTTAGCAACAATCATTGTCAAATAAGTATTATAAAGTAGGAAAAGCAGACTTATTTGAGACTGATAAAGACTTAGATTGAAATTCTGAGAATTATCATGTCTAGCTGCTTACGTCCACAAAATTCCAAGTCCAAAAAACCAAGTCTTGTACAGACATTCAACCGTACATAGCTTCCTTGACAACACAGCTTGGGTCCCAAAAAAAACGAGTACTGAAGTAATGCTAAAGTAACACATGTGTATATAAATGCAACAGATGTTAACAATACTAAGAGAGTTTTTAATAAAATTGCTCGTCTCTGGCATAGCGCCAGCCGTGCAATTGCCCCGGCCATAGACTAGAAGAGATTAGTTATTGAAGAGAGGACACTTCTGTGTATTGATATTTCTTGTTAAAATAATTTATTGGTATTGCTAATCACTAATTACATTGTGTAGTATAGTAACAACGAAGCAGACATGATCACTGGAACGCCTAGCGTTGAAATTTATTGTCTTCTTTCTCTAATTTTCAAGGTTTAGAATAGAATAGAATACTCTTTATTGTACACCATAAAAACTTGCATATTATAACTTTAAGGGCTACATACGGTGATACAACGGGCGGCCTTATCGCTAAAAGCGATCTCTTACAGACATCCTTTGGATAGACTTGATAGTGGAGGAGAAAAGATGAGTAGGCAGCTTGTAGTGCACTATTTTTTTTTGTTTTACCTCATGTTCTTTTTGTTTAAACTGTATAAACTCCTACTTTCTGTTCAAATCAATGAGGTTTTAAATGGAAGTGAACTACCTATTTACTTTTAAAGATATTACTAAGGTAAGATAGGAATGATGATTTTATAATGTGGTTTTTAACAATTACTCGTATAAGCTAAAAAAAAACAAAGACGCAAAACACTGACGAAAAATTTCGATGCAGGGTGGTATAGAATTATGTACAGTAAGAACTCATGAGACGCTTTCCATGCTGCAGCATACATTCGTGAAGATCTAAAACTTTTGAAGAATAACAAATAAAGTTTATATAGAGTAGGAGTGTAGAAAGCTAAATTGATTGAGCGACCACAAGTACTTACAAAATTACATAGAAACGTTAATAAAATACAATGTACATACCTTTCCCACTACACACCCAACTTCACACAATATATCTTTCAAACTAAACCACTTACAGCTGTATTGAAACAGTTCCTCAATACTCAAAGAAAATTGGAAAACTTGAACTGACCACTACAATCGAGTGTGTTATCTGTAAACTTAGTCTTTGTTCATCGGTCGATGACCCCGCCTAGAATATCAGATGGCCACGCACCGATAATGTGTAGATTGTTTAGATTATCTATTGTTATTGTTAGTATGATGTATCGAATAGTATCGATTGTGTTCACTCGGCGCGTAATCGAGTAATCGCTAATTGATGTGGACACCTTATCGCCTCTTGAGGTGTTAGATAAAGAAGATTGACGCGTCGCTATCTTCAATTAGATACTAATTTTCTGCTTCGTCGATTACTCATATCAGTAATTATGTTTGAAAGAGGTGTGGCATGTCTAAAACTGTAGCCCATTATTAATAAACTAGCACTTCGCTTCGTGTGGCTAAATTATAGCAGCCGCACGGGTCGAATGTTAAGCTACTCTTGCCGACGTCGGGTCGTAGATGGGTTTAACAAGACTCCTCCGTGTCTTAAAAAGCACTTAAGCCGTTTGTTGGTGAGCAATGTGGACTGTAATTATTAGGATGAGTTGGAGATCGTAGAAACACTGTTAGTATATTATAATTGCTATTTAATACTAGAACAAACTATGTACAAAGCAAATGGAACACTGACACTTGACAACATTAGAAAAAGTCACAAACAATGGAACAACCATTAAAAAAATATATAGTTCTTTAAAAAGGTGTCATTCCAGCCAGTCACCAACACCGTTAGTCAGAAGCCCGAAAGTCTGACAACCAGTTTAACCAAGGGGTATCGTGTTTCTGAGTTCCACAGAGGAGGTCAGCAGACAGGCAGTTGCTCCGTCAAAGACACTGGTATTCAGCTGCATCCGGTTAAACTTCTAGACAGGCTTCTGGTTGCAGGCAGGCGTGCTTCATCGTTGACCACGTCAGCGCTTACCATCAATTGAGATAGTGTCACACGCGTGCCTCAATAATATATAAAAAAAAAACTTAAAGCCGACCACAACATTGTTGGGAAAAGGCTTAGGGAGTTGATGAAAAAGAAACAAAACATTAAAATAAAAAAAAAACACTAACCGGTGTAAAATAACTCTAAATTAGGAAGTCTGTGGCTTTGGTGGTTTTGTCTCATTCATGATTGGCCACCGACTTCCGAATTTAGAGTTATTTTACCACGGGTGAGTTTTTTTTTTGTAGTCGGTTGTTTTTTTTTTGTAAAAAGTTATTATTTTACAATTTTTAGTTTTTTAGTGTTATCTAGATGATTCATTATTTTACATTTCATTTAATATTACTATCAAACAAATCAACTGATTTCGATGAAATCAAAAAGAAAAATTCATGAACAAAAATGTTAAAAAAATGAAAACTACCAGGCCAAACTATGTTAATGTTTTACGAGACCAAAAAGCAACTATCCCACATCAAACTAAAAAAGAATCACGTAAATCGGTACATAAATCCCAGCGTAATCGGTGCACATACATACAAAAAAAAATGTTCAAACATAAATTAATTGTTCATAAAAATGTTCATAAAATGAAAACTACCGGGCCAAACTATGTTAATTTTTTATGGGATCGAATGGATCTCGGAGTGTACATACATAAAAAAACCGATAGAATTGAGAACCTCCTCCTGAAGTCGGTTAAAAACAAATGACTAATTAAATCAAATTTGATGTAATATTACAATAATACAAATAATAGCAATAAAAATGAAGGGTTGATAATTATTATCTGTCATGGCTCCCATTTTCGTTTCTTTGGGACTTGCCTGGATTTAGCTGTTTAACCTCATGCAAGACAGCTGGGCCAGCGATCACGACATAGGCTACTCTTACAAAATCTTATGTAACTTAAAGCGTTGTAATCTTTTGATTCTGACCAATAAAAAAACACTTTGTCCCTTTAAGGAGTTAAGAAACCAAAGTCATAGATTAGCATGAAATAAACTTTGTGATGAAAAGAGCATGTAGGGAGACCATCAATTGCCGATATTTTAGATCGTCTCTTCTTTTTAACTTCCTTCGAGAATAAAATGTAAAAAATAAGTGAAAAGAAAAAAAGTAAGAAAAAAAGCCGGCACCATAAAAAAAGATCCCTAAAGTATCACTATCCAAGTGGTCTAATGTAGTTAATGGCAGTTATTTTAGTTCAATCTACATCACCTTCTTTTTGTTTATAAATCAAACCGTTTATGACACTCAGGGTGTCAAGGTAGATAAAAAAAACAAATCTAATGATACTTGTCATACCAGTACTAGTAGTTTGGCGTGCCAAATAAATAGGCAAACATACATACGTACACAAACAAAATGAAAACACTAAACAATAAATATTAACATTCATTAGTTTACCGGACCAAGATTGACAATGAACAGAGCAATTTTTGATCAGTAACGAGCTTTTCACAGAAGAGTGTGTACATTTGGCCAGTGATGAAAAATGGCCCTGTATTTTCGTTGACAATAAGACACGCACCTTTTGTTTATGGTCAAGCTAGACCTATCGAAAACACAGCTCAAATTCATCAAATATCAACATCATAATTTACAAGGAATATCCGCCATTTTCTTCAAAGCTGGTCACTGCAGACCTTGGCATCGTGTGAACAGCATCACCTTCCAGTTTCCGATAGCTTGCCCTATATGGAAACTGAATCGTGCACGCTATGTGTATGTATAAAGCTATTTATAGTCTGTGGTAGGCTATTAACAAGAGTTCACATAATCTCTAGGGAGTTTGAGTCTTGCTATCTGATTATCTCATAATCATATCTTGTGAATACTATTCACAGGATTTATTTGCCCCCATGAGAAAAAGGCGTGAGTTTGTGTGCCTACTATTATGCTATTTCTAGTCTCTATTAAGACGTCAACGTGCAGCACTATAATTTTTAGTAACTTCTATTATAGGTACATTATTATGTAATTTACTTACAAAGATACTTACAACTGTTATAATAAAAATAACTATAAACACAAAATTCAACTAATTATTTAATAAGTTGTACATTTTAATTAGATTTTTATAGTATTTTTATATAATTCTTAAAGGTATCTATAAAAAAAAACTGCAAACAAAAACTGGATCAAACAAACAATGAACAATGGTCTGTTGCAATCGATTTAGTTATTGAGACACTTAAGCTCAAGATTTGATGAAATAATTGGATATTCGTAATAGTAACCCGATGCCTCATGGTCTCAAATAGTTTGCGAGATTAAACGCTAAAAAGTAACATCACGACCTTTGATGATATTAAAACTATCTCATAATGACGTAAGTAAAGGTAATCTAAAACATAACATACAAAGCGTTTTTCCCAAATTATACAAATCTACAATGATTACTCATTGGAAAAAAGGTCGGGGAAATATACAAACGTAATCCCGTATCATCACTATTATCTCGTATTTATACACACGTGAATAATTCAACTGATATTTCCTCCTCGTATGTATTGAGATTATTGAGAACTTAATTAATGAATCGGATAATCAGACAAGTTGTTAGTATATTGAATATACGTCACGAATATATTTACCTGAAGAAGCTGTTTAGTAGTTTCCTAGCGACCAGACCCGGTGCATTTAATTAATTTATTTTTCATGATAACGAGCTAAACGCTTGTTGATAGAATTTTAGTTTTTAGTCCGTCATCTACAATTTTTACCTACTGGAAATTATTAGACACATTTTTTATTTCGTCACTAGCCCCTCCTTCATTTTAATGCGCATAATGTAAGTAGTTTTCAATAAAAAAAAAACTATTATTTTTTATTTTATTTATTTATTTATTAAAACTTTATGCACTAGTAAAAGACACTGTACAAAGGCGGACTTAATGCCTTAGGCATTTTCTACCAGTCTACCTTAAGGTGATGCAGTGACAGAACATGGTAGGCGCAAGAAGAAATAACAAAAACTATGAAGACAAATCAACAATAATTTAAAATAAATACACAGATACATACATATTATAATAATATAACATCCAAATACAAGCAATCTCAAGAGAAAAAAAAGATATATTACTGGAGAAATACTAATTATCTGCTATATTTTCGTAGTGATTGGTGAATTTATTAAAATATTGATATTGATAAACCGTCAACATGCATGCATATTGCGTAATAATGCTTAGTAGTACAGCACTTATTACGTAAAGGTTGTTTTGGACAAATGCATTTTTTTTTTTCATTTAGATTTTCTTTAAAGTTTTCACTTCCGCGAAATTTTACCACAAATCAGTACTGTTAAGCAGCCAACAATATTGACGGTTGAATAGCGAGGTGCCATTACCAAGAAACAAATGAATCATAATAAAAAGCATTTTGTTATGATCTTCTGTATTCTTCTTGTGGTCTGTATTTCGGTGAGTGTGCTCTAGAGCTCCACGAGCTCATTCCATCATCTCCTTTCTTCCATCGGGAATCCAGACGTACTGCATGTTATCTCCCATTCCTTGTAGATGTTCCACACATTCGCACGAAACGCTTTGCCTGTTCCTTCATTATGCGCACAGCCAGGGAGTGGAATTCCCTGCCTGCATCAGTGTTCCCGAGTTCATATGACCCCAATCTGTTTAAGTCGCGAGTTAATAGGCTTCTTTTGGGTAAGCTCGTTCTATCGTCGACCTCATCTCTGACCGCAGGACAAGATTGAGGTCAAGAGTAGACCCATAAAAAAAAAAATCTTATGTTTGACTGACTTGGTGTTAGAGTTATTATGCCTACGAATAGACCTCTGACTTCACCTCCGTCGAGAAATATCACTCATGCATGCTGGTTTCTTCACTTTGTTTTCCTTCACCGTTTTTGAAGCAAGCGGTAGTTATACAATGCGCACGTGAATCCAAAAAGATGAGTTTTTGTGTGTGTGCTATATTGATTGCATTGTATTTTTGTTTTTGTATTGATTTTGATTTGATTATCTTTTTATGGATTTATGATATCTGAAATAACTGATTTGTTTGATTGATATGCTAATAGCATTATATTTTAATATCAGCGATAAAGTCATTGTTCTAGCGAATTACGGAATAATTTGTGCGTTGTAACTCATTCGTTCTCTTAAACTAAGGAAAACCATGATTGTCACAATTCCATAGGATCAGATACATATTCAACAACTGATTTAGTTTAATGGAAACGTTCGTTTTAGTTAAGTGTGGCGGCGGCGTGCGGCGTGTTAGCGCAAGTGTAATCAAAGGTGGAATAATTTTCCGTGTTGCTTTTATAACTATTAATGCGCTACAGTAATGCTTATGGAATATCTCAGTAAGTAGCAGCCCGGAGGCTGGATTTGTGTCTGGTTGATGGTAGTAGGCTTTTGATGGCAAAAGGCTTCCCTCTATGCCTTAAATGGAGAAACGTGGGTCTAGGTAGTGTTGGTAAGCCCTTTAGTTTGTTATGATATTTTAGGAATATAAATAAAGAAAGAAAGAGACAAAAAACATTTATTGGCAACACGTAAAACATGCACATGCACACACTGATGGAATTAGCAAAAAAGCAACAATAAAATAAATGGCATGTCTCACGCCTGCGCCAAAAGTCTCATTTCAGCGGTAATGCTAGTCAGGTACTGTCTGACGCTGGTTTTCAAATGCACCGTTTGGGACCGATGACAGATGACTATCATACTATAAGTAGTACGATAGTCATCTGTCATCGGTCCTTTTCAAATGGGGTATGAGGAACTTTAGACCATATTAAGACATGGTCTAAAGTTCCTCATCCCCCATTTGAAAAGGGAGGACTCTCCGTTCAAACGGGTGTTGTGTCTGATGAGTTACACTACTACCTGATAGTTGTTGTCGAGATCTTGCATATGTAGAGGAGAGGCGAGATAGATTTCGGTACAGTGTTACGTGGAAATTTCAACTCGATGAAGATTACTACGAATTATTTTAAGTACTTTTTTTTACTCATCGACATATTATTATAATATAACATAGACTTGGACGAACATAGCTATCTTGCGCTGCAGCATTTCTCCTAACATATTATTTCGCCAGACGGACCGTCCAGACAAACTTTAATAATAACATAACATCATTACCGTCTCATTCTCCAGTAACTTCATCTGTCTGAATTTGCTCTAGCCCAGTGGTTGTCAACTAGCGGGCCGCGGTCCATCAATAGTCCGCTAGAGCTCGATTGTCTGCGAGAGGGTTTAAATTTTTTTAATTATTAAAATAATTTTATGTTACTAGTCTGATTTTAATCTATACTTGTCTATACCTCTTAACCAATGTTATAAAGAGGAAGAAAATATTTTTTTGTTTGTAGGGCCTAAATTCAAATTCTACTGAACATATTTTAAAACTCGTTCACCATTAGAAAGCTATATTTTCAGTAAAATAATAACTATAATCCCGTGATGTTAAAATTTAATGGAAAAAGTACGAAATTAACGTGGATGAAGTCGCAAGTAAGTGCTAGTACTCATTACTCTATTACACATCATGATGTGTGTGTTACGAATGTATCGATATTACCATATTACCTATAGATCCTACCAGGCACAGCATGATTCTAAGGACAGAGGAAGAAGAGGATATAAAAAAAATATTCAGATCGCAAAGGCAATGTTTTGATTAAAAAAAAAGGAATAAAATATCACAGTGGTCCAAGGTTTAAAAAAGGTTGGCATCCACTGCCCTAGCCACAGGAGACGGCGACACGTCACAAGAATACTAATCGTCACCGCTGATCCTAGGAATGCCGCGGTTGAACTCTTGTTGGCTCTGGCTAGACTCTGATTACTCACGTGTGTGAAGTCGAGGCTTTGTCTCGAGGGATTACTGGGGAATTAGCTTTGTTGTTGGTTGATACTGTTTTAAAATCGCGTTAGCTTTTCATTGCACCTCTATGGTAATTGTAATAGTAAATAGTTATGCTGTGATAGACCCAAAGATAACTGATCCGTCTATCTGTCCTGTTTAGTGATTAGTGGCCTGACTGCTATGCCCGGAGGTCGTGGTCTAGATTCCCACCCAAGAAAAATAGTCTGTGTGACGAGCACAATCATTCGTTCTGTGTCTGGATGTAATTTATCTCTAATATAAATGATATAAAAAATATATATATATGTTTATCAGCGACAGCTGATAAACATATTTTTTTTTTTTTTAAATGCTTTTTTTTTTTAAAATACTTTAACTTGACCTAGAACTAGACATAGTTCTAGGTCAAGTTAAAGCATTTTTTCCTACCATTTTCTGAAGAGTCCTGGTGAATTACCTCAACGCAATCACATCGATAAATTTGATAGATATATAATTTAAAGTAAATTCTGTCACATTTTAAAATAAATGTGTAGGTAAGTGTCTGTATCTGTACGGCAAAGATTGTCAGACTATGCAGGTGCCTTTTTCCTTTTTATTATTTTTTACTAATGGATATCACCTGTTAGTAACGCCGGAGGGGACGCCCTAGAACATACATAGACCTTATTGGTGAGGTTCTTCAGAAACGTCAGGTGCGTGTAGTACTCGCAACCAGCCGGCGGCGTGTGTGTAAAACAACATGTATGATATGAATGTCGACCAAGCAAAACAAGTATGTTAAAAACGTAACAGATTTGTTTAACATAAGACGGCCGGGCTAATTACATTAGTTAAAGACACAGAATTAAATAACATTTACACGCTCTTCTCACCAATACTCCAAACATATTGACAAAATCGTCGTCCATTCATCCGCGAACACATCACAGTCGGGTTTAGCGTTAAGGTGAGCGTTAAGCGCGGATAGTACACGCGGAACTAACTATGACTTTATAAATTTTTGCATGCCTTACGGTAGAATCACTTGAAACATGTAATTCTTATAACACCATTGTAACAGTGTATTCAGCAAAAATAAATGATTTGATTTGATTTGATTTGGAATGGGAGACTGGGCACGGGCGACGACGTGGCGACGGTGCGCCTGTAAGTCACAATCTATTGGTTTTGTTCCGGTAATATTTAACCGGAGCAACCAACCAGATGGCGCACTGTAGTTTCTGCCTACCCCCAAGGGAAAAAGGCATGAATGAATGTTGTATGTATTTATCAACTGAGAACCACCAATCTCTCTATCTCTATTATCTATCCACAATCATTATTTACATACCAATCAGTTCTCATTACGTATGCTAATGACGTGATTTAATTAACCTCCTTCCATAGAAAGTCGTCATACATATACCCCATATATGGAACCGTATACCTAGTAATTGTAATGACGTGTGACCAATCAGGTGGAACTTGACATCATCGGGCGATGTTCTGATTATACACCTTAAGTCTGTTATCGGGAATCTAATGGGTATCTGGTAAACTGGAAACGTAGTGAACAGGGTGCATTTTAATTAGGCAATGCTTTGAATATCGTTTTGTTAGTCAAGTAGCATCTGCCGTGAAGGGATTTGCCAACACTTGGCTTTTTGAGCTTCTTTAACATTTATTCTATTTTTAACAGACTTCAAATAAGGAGGAAGTTCTCAATTCGGTTGTATTTTCTTTTTTGCTATCTCGTTGGTTTAGTGGTCGCAAGCGCTACTACTGAGCATGAGGTCCTGGGTTCTACCCCCGGGTCGGGCAAAGTATTATTGAGTTTTTCTATCTGGAATTTCTCAGTAGCAGCCCGGAGTCTGGATTCGCGCCCGATTGATAGCAATAGGCCTCGCCTCCTATTACATAGGACTTATACATAACTGGCGAAATGTGTGGGTGTAGTTACTATTACGGGACCACCTCTGTCTGACCCTTCGGATATTACAGGCGTGATGTCAAGCTATTCTATTATTTAAATGTGAGTTGGCTGTCACTTGTCAGTCATCTTGTTTCAGCTGTGCCTACCTAAGTCTTCCAAAGGAAATAAATAAAGCAGTCGTTTCCAACATACGAGAGAATAGAATATTTTTGATTGATGCCCAGTTGTGAACTTTACCTTGTGATGCAAGTTTTGGTTCTAATTTAACGTTTATTTGCCAGATCGAATGCAAACGTGCTTTAAACTATGGGAATTTGTACAACACTCACTTTATGGAGCTTGACCTATTTACTCTTTCCAAAGATCGCTACAAGGCAAGAGCAGTAGAACTATTACTAAACTCATAAGTATATGCCTTTTCCTTTGTTTCTTTCTTTTCACTGATCTTTTACGATGCACACGATTTGTCTGTTTTTTTTAACAATTTCTTTTTGAATTCGTGGACAATGTTATTGGTTACATGTGTAATAATATAAATAAAAAAAAAAAAATAAAAAAAAAAAAATATGTGAGATTGTGTATACCTAAATGTATTTCTAAGTTGTGTTAATTTAAGAATCTTTAGTTAAGCTTGGCATGTAACTGTTTTTTGTCCCTAACAAATAAAATAAAATTCCCTGGCTGAAGAATACTTCTGGCTGGTAGCAATGCGTTACTTACTACGTAGGTACAATTTAGTAGCACCAGTACGATGACGTAGCAGTTTTAACTAAATAAATAAATACACAAAACCACATACAATGTCACCAAACTCCACCGCAAGCTGCACATTGCGGTCCTCATATTATTCAAGTTTCTTATAGAGCAATGAAACACGACTGTACCATAAATAGCAGCGGGCGCCAAACTTCGGTACTTGAGGACACCGAAACTGTCCGAAATAAGCCGAGCATTTTAGTGGCCCTAAAGTTTGGACCAGCCAAAGAACGATCACCTAAGTTTTCCAATATAACTGGAGATTTGTTACCGGGTTGTACTACAAATATTAAGATTAAGGAAGGGTTAAATAATAATAATAAAATAAAAGCGCGTAAAGTCTGTTAGCCGGCTGTCATTTGTGAATCTATGTTACAGATAGTCAAAAGCTTAAAAATCTGTGATCCATTTTAACCAAAGGGTAACCCAGTAACTAGGTTGTGGAGGTCCAACAAGCAGTCGTTCCATGTTAAACACTGGTATTCAGCTGCATCCGCTGAAACCTAGAAGCCGACCCCACCGTAGTTAGGGAAAGGCCTGGCAACGCTAAATGATTATTCTTCTTCTAAGACATATACTTCAAGCGGAGTGGCCGTATTCATGGCTCGCCTGTTACGGCTTTTGTCAGATTTCTTCATCTCTTTCTATCTGCACTCCATACGGGAACACTTAGTTCGCAATTTGATAAGGTCTGTTTATCATCTACTAAATGATGTAGAGTACCTAAAGATTCAAATTATACTCACCATTATTCTTATTCCGAACACACTATACCTACCTAACGACAAATATAAAATAAAAGGTGTAAATGAAAGACCTTATGCAGACTTGTTATGACTACCCAATGATTCTCTTAATAAAGCCGGCGCATATCAAAACAAAACAGATAAAACCAGACCACAAGTCGGAAATAATTAAATGGAAAGTCAAAGCTTAGCCGCGGGCTTGCAAAGCGGAATAAAAAACGATTAATTTACACATGTAGGTACGAGTATGCACATTTGTAGATATCGCCTGTTTAAAGGTAGTCACGATCCGGACTCACGATTTGAATCAGTGTTATACACAGAGATAGCTAAGCCAAAGCGTTGTTCTGAAGAGTAAGATAAAGAAAGATAGATAGTGGCTTTGTCTTTGGGATTCTATCTATAAATATACGTTACAACTGAAAAAGATTAGTTAATGGGTGAAGATGAAACTGTGTTCAGATTTAAACCATCTAATATTATAAAACAAAGAAATGCTACACTAGAAAATAATAGCGTTCAAATTGTGCATTAGACAGAACACCAAGATCTTTTAGACAAAGAAATAACATACATGAATAATCAAAACTCAAGTGATATTCGTCACGAAGTTAAACTCCCCATATACGGTAACTATACAAAAGGTCAAACGCTTAATCTTAATGTGTTTGACATTTAAAACAATTACGTCAATCAACATCTACAAACGCTGCTATGTACCTACCTTTCTCTTTGAAACAACGAAACCTTAAATCGCAATCATGACAAAAAATACGTTTCCGCTATCTTAACTCAAATTTACATTGTCTCTTTTGATTTTAACTTTGTGTTTTTTTTTGTTTGATATTGATACTTATTGATTTCTGTAAGTAGATATTTCTATATACTTTTACATGTCAATAATTATTTTTAACCGAATAGGCTCGCATTTCCAAATTGACTGATCTCTAAGAAGAAATACCGAAAGAAACTCATGAAAGAGGAAAGAGGTCATGGTCTCTTTTAAAGTTTAGACATAAGAATATTAAAGGATATTGAATTTGTTAAATTCTACTTGTCTTAGCTACCGAAAATCATTAGGTAGATATCTTCCTTTTGTTAAAAGCTTATTGCTGGCTAAAAAATCCTACAAGATATCTGTTTCAAACATAACTTACTCTCTTCATCGGCATAAAGTTCAGCTTTCGCTTCTCATAGCTCAATATGGTCACATTCATTGGTAAAAAGTGAACGTTCCTCATGATCGCAATAGTAATGTTTACATGAGTCATTAGGTACCGTCATCTACGTAAAGACCATTTACTGTTACTCGTCTAGGCCGAGTGTAGACATATTTATGAAATACTGCAGATTCGTTACCGTCAGATTTTTGTTTGTTTGTGTGTCTGTCTGTTTATGTACATTAATATAACATTGCTGGTCATAACCTTCTCTAAGCTTACATCTCCCATTTTTTTACATATCTTGCTATACGTGCTTTATAGGAGTTAGTTTATCGTTTGGTAGATATTAGTGGTAACTTCCTTCTTGTCAAAGTAAACTTAATGTAGGCTTTTTCATTCTTTTCTCTCGTAAACAAGAAGCCAAGAACGGGCATACACAAGAGCTGTCAATTTAGTTTTCAAATAGTCATAGTTGACATTTCAAACGCATCGACTAAAAACATGGCAAGTTTGAGGAAACAGCTAATTTGACATCTGTAACTTAGTTCTTATCTGTCACCAGCTGACTCGGTCCTTTTCTAAAGCTGTAATCCGCAAGAGGTGTGAATTCTCTCAATTTAGTTGTTTTTAGAACAATCGAATTGGCACCAATGCGCCCAATTATCGTTTAATGTTCAATCCTAGTACAACAGAATGATATCTTTCAATTTGCTAGCTTATGAAATTCGATCGTAATTAGTCTGCCGTTGTCATACAGGTTGATTTTCCTCTCTGCTGTCAAAGCTTTCTTTGCTTTTAATTAGCTATGAAAACGAGCTCGTCCGTTGTATGCTCATTAGCAGGCTTACACCTTTTCTCGTCTGTATTTTTTTTGTTTTACGTGCATCGTCCACTTTTTATTTTCCATCTCTGCAGGAATTCGCTTCGAAATTATTATTCAGCATCTGAACAATTCTTGATGAATTGTCTGTTTTTCTTACGTTTTTCAGGTTAGGTATACCCAATGTTTGCATTATTGCAAGATTTACTTTAGAATACAGAGTTTAATTTTCCTTGATAAGAATTATTATTAGTATCCCAATTTTAAAATGCTAAGTCATTTCGTTCATGCTCTTTTCTCATCTCATAACACCATTTTCAAAGAAATCTTCGGTCATACTCAAGTGCAGGCGCAGCTCAAATCTAGTGCATTAATAATAATCCATAATTCATATCTGAGTAACGGCCTCTGGTGTAAGGTTGACGGACGCGATCGGTTCCGTGTCGAACTGTTTATGTATCTAAATGATAATGTGATATCATTGTTTAGCATTAGTTTAGTCTACATTTTTATCATTTATAAATTTATTATTAACTTGTATAGTCCCACTGCTGGGTAAAGTCCCATCTCTAACCTTTCTATTGGTCACAATATCTTTAAAAAATTAAGGCAAGCATCTAGGCCCCGCCATCTCCTTCGTGGTATACTGCAGTTTTGCATTAATTCTGTGTTTTATTCTCATGAGTACCAATCTGTCCCACCACAGTATACTCGTATGGGCTACAGCGTGCATACGATACTAAACCATTGACCAATTATTTGATCACCCTACTTCGAACACACTAAACAATTAATTAACAAGATCAACAAAATACCCTGTTGAGATCACAACACCTAATTGATGAAATCTATTGATGAATTCCATGTGGGGAAAATCTTAAACAAAAAAAAAATCTTCACGTACCTATATCGTACGAACGGTGAACCGCGTTCATGAATAAATATCGAATGTGGATATGAGCTAAAATATTGACTGAACGTGGCTTAGACCTCGCATACCTTCGGTTAACGATGGATTAATTGCATTTTATTGATATAACACTCGCCCTCGTTAATTCCTTTTGCCAGATCATAGCAAAAAGGAGTAGATTTACTTCGATGGTATATCCATACCTACGTGGTTTGGTTGTTTTATTTGATTACGTGTTTATGCTATTTCTTTATAGATTTGGCCAGTAAATTTCCCTTAGACTAAGGGGAAAACTACTGCCCCCGACACTAAAGGCCGCAAGACCTACTACGAAGCAGGAGGTCCTGGGTTGAATCCAGAGTTGAGCTAAGTCTTTTGAGGCTATTCCATCAGACTGCAACTGATGCCCGGTTGATGACAATAGGCTCGTAATATTAACATATTACTTATTTTATTAAACCCCAAGAGGACACCAGTGCCCGCGCTGTCATTGTCTTTCTTTTGTGTCTCAGTAATTGACACTATTAAAACGTTAAATGATGTCTAAGATAAACTTAGAATGTACATAATATGAATTGTAAATTAGGCGTAGGTTGGTACATACAAAAATAAAAAAGACCTTCCAAAAAACCCTACCTTTGCAATACAATACAAAATGGATGGTTTGTCTGAGTGAGAATTCTGGATCTACATTTCCAAGTGGTTTAACTCAATATGTGCAAAAACTTGAACTCGTAGCAATTACTTTTAATGTCATATCGCAGAGTAGCCTTTATATGGACTTTAATAAAAGCAGTAAAAATGTTGCACCTATTTTATTTCAAGCTGTTCTTATCTTGTGTGGTTTTAATTATTTTTGCATTAATTATTGAAGTCTTATTGAGTTTTTCCAATAAGGATTTTATCAATAGCAGCCCGGAGTCTGGATTTATGTCCATTTAATAGTAATATGCCAGTATCGTTTTTACTTTGTAACGTACGTAACATAACTGGCGTAATGTAGGTGTTACTTTAGGTACACTTCTGCCCAGCCCTTGCCCACTTTTAAGGCGTGATATGTTCACTGTTTTGTGGAAAATAAATCAATGTTTTAAAATCTGTACCTATAACCTAAAGATTTGTTGTAAGCAAACAGTCTGTTACTGCCCAATGCAAGGCAAAGGACTCTTCTCATACAAAGAAGGCACGAGCATTGATTACCAACAGATTTCAACCTTATATTAATTGTACATAAGTCCTGGTTTCCATCTGATGTTTTCCTTCATCGATTTGACCGACCGTTTGTTGCAAGTGACTAATATTTTAAATAAACATATTAATGTGTACTTAACAGTTTCTTAATGAATATTTTATTTCTCTTCGACAATATTAATGACCTGATAGGCTAAGAGATATCGGGTCAAATGAAATCGAAGGCAACTCGAAAGTCGCCTTATACTTATACTTTTTAATAATTTTAATTTATTTACTCCATGTATCACTAGTTCACACTTTTCACCGGATTCGTCATGGTTCTTCTACATAAAATGCCTATTTTTAATACTAAGGTACGTTATTTTGTCCATAAAGCATGTGTTAATATCACCACACGACACGAACTAAAAATAAAAGTAACAGCGCGCCTACATGCCTGACCATTCACATAGTCAGCTGACATTTAAAAAAGAATTCACATTTTATTTATATTAATTCCAATAATGTTTTGTAAATCGTCCTTGACGATAGAGCCTTGCGAAATTACGCCTCCGCGTCATCTCGAGAAAAACCACTAGCTTTCTACATCCTCTTCTAACTTTCAAAAGCTCCATACGTGTGAAAGAGACGGGTGCCAAAGGTGAATGATGCGATCGGTGTGCTCCGTCTCCAGCCAGTCTCAGGCCGCTGCGCATGCGGCGCGGACCGCGCGTTCGAATTTTGAAATAGCGCATTGCCGCGAGTTCGATTTTCGAAATATAACGAAGTTTTTCGATGTGCCATTGTTCTGTGTTTTTCTGTGAACTGTGAATTTATGAGAGGTTTTTAATTTATTTTCGTTAATTTTTTTGCGGAGCTTTAAATCTTTAGACCAATTTGCCTTATTCGTCATTGTTTTTTGTGACCACAGCCTTCCTGTTAAAGAATATGATTATGAACCAAGAACGTTAGTAAAATCCATGTTTGATGACTTCTAAAGGCTTAAAGTGTCTATTTAATCCGAACAGTCTATTCACCGTGAATGTAACGTAAGAAGATGTAAAGAATACAAAAGCCAAAGCTTTCTCTATTTTATTTAATTCAATTCGTTTCACAATAACCTCTTAAAAAGAAAATCTCTAAGCCATAAAACTATTAAGAAAGCTTTCCATCGTAAAACTAAAAGAAACCCATTATATATTGAGAGCCCATAACAAACGTTATTCAATGAAATGACACGAACAAACAATTCCCACAATTTTCTCCATTCGTTTAGAGACAGTAGTTCCTTTATGCGACAGTTAGAATTGAACGAGACAGTTTAACTGCTGCAGACAGCGCTGTCACCCTTCACGGACATTTTTATTTAGATCCCTACAGTTTTATTGGACTTTTCAACGTTCGGACACATCTGTTGCGTCTATACTTTGTTGTGGTGAAATATGGGATGTTTGGTTTGGAATTGTATTCTAGTTACTTAACGCAACCTTTAATATCGCCTGAGGCAAATCATCTGTCGAATTGGATTTTGTCACAACGTACTTCCCTCCCTTCTGAGGTCACGTTCTTCCAGGTACATCGTTCTCACACATAATCTGATTAATGTAAACAAAGTATTGTAAAACCTATTTTAAAGTGTAAGAATGGAGTTTCTTGATCATTCTCCTCCATATGGAACTACGTTTTGGATTTTGCAACTAAAATCATTTACTTAATTTATTTAACTCATAAGTCTGACGTTCAAAATTGCCTTTCGTGGGTTAGATGTGACAACGACTTTGACTTTGGCTTTGATATGCTTGTACGATTGTGTTTTACTTGGTTTTTATAGTACACTATAGTTTAAATCGTTACGTACTGTTTTCTTTCTTCTAAAATATCCATCAGTTTATAAATATCGTTCAATTTTATCAGGCTATAGTGTCAGGTGTTCAATAATTATTATGTTTTAACTACACTTTTGCTAAAGTTAATAATCATAATCATCATTTATTGCATTAATGTAGTTACAGTAGTAATATTAAGGTTTATTCTTTATTATTTTATTTGGCAGCATCTCAGTAGTCCCCTCCTTCTTAACCATTTCGTCTTTCATACAATCCATCCATCGTTTCTTTGGTCTTACTCCCTAACGATGGAGTTTAAAATAGCACGTTAAACGAACATACACCTACGTGGTTCAGGTCCAAAATTAAGTTATTGTTGGTGTAGTAGGTACGTTAACCGCGTTTAAAATTGGTGGTAGAAGCATGTAGCAATAATGTAGCTACCGCGGTGCCCAAAAATCCGTAACCCGACTTGCTAATGTCTATTTTTCATTTACAATACCCAAACCTTAATTATAGCAATAAATACTGGACACATCTACCTACCTACGTAATAGCTTTTTTAATGTGTTAATCCCCACATCAAAACGCTGGTGTTGCTGAACTATTACAAAATATTTAGAAACATATTTTGATACAAGTATCAAAAGGGTTTTATCGATCATTTGTTTTTAGTACGAGTTTTTATACTAAATCAATTGAGATAACCTTACCGTTCGTTATTTTGTACGTCAATTTGCAGGACAAAATTGTGTTTCCTATTCTTGTCACTAAGAAAGAAAAAGTAAAAATAGTTAAGGCGTTTGAAAAGACAAAACACACGCTTAAAATTACTTTAACTAAAGCTGGCAATAATATAATGGCTAAGGCGTCGGTTGGGCGATCTAGGGTTTGTGAGATCTCTAACCATTGCACCATTGTCGTGATCTAAGTTCTGGTACAAGCATACTGCATAGTTGGAGGGGATAATAAGACTACTAGTAATGTGCAACCTATATCGCTAAATAAAAAAAAAAACTATTCTAAAACTGCTCTAGGTCTCAAACAAATGTCACCTTCACCAAATTGTGACAAGCGATTTGAAGAGATCATCAATCAGATCCCCTTGTTTGAAGTCCCACTTCAGATGCGCAGGAAATGACGACTTGATCTATTAGTAGCAGAGACCACCCAGCACTTGACACCTATACCGCACCATCTCTTAGCAGTAGTAGATTTACATTACAATTCTATCGATCGTAATGTGAATACTAAAATTGTAATGCAAAACGATATCGAGGAATGCACTAGAGGTCAAATAACGTTGCTTAAACCTCTAACACAAGACATGCCATAAAAATTATATGTTATGCAGCCTTAGCTCTCGGTTGATAACCTAGACACACATAAAATTGAAGTGTGTGGATTGCGTGGTGTAGAATTTACTGTAAGATATTTTAGTATATACAAAACTGTGTGCACTACAATGGGAATTAAGGTTTTTAAAGGAACAACAACAGAAGAGGGTAGCTAAAATGTATTGATATAAATTTTGTGTTTTACATGGGTATAGATGAAGAAAAAATAAATACAAAGTCTATAAACCACAAAGAAGATCCAGATATAAGAAATCTAGAAAAAGAAACCACAACACTGATCAATATCACATTGTTTTTACCAAACAATTTATAGAACGTATTACTTCACAATATTTACTGCAATTCATGTGAACTAAATTCTCGAACGTAACGGGGTCAATCTTGTAGATTCCTCTTATAGTTTGTTTAATAGTCTCACTGACTGATACAATTGCAGGTCTGTCTTCACGATTAATCTTTTTGTAAATATTGCTATTCGGCAATTCACAGCCGTCATCAGCAAATGTGTATTCATTGGTTTTGTTCCAATTGTATTAATTTAAAATCGTTTACTGAAAATAATTGCTACGGTAATCTGATTGAAATTGCAGTTAAAATGAATTGGTCGTTCAAATTATGCTTTGATGTGCCTTTTATTACTTTAGCTGTAGGTACTGTAAACCTACCATTAAATTAAAATGGGGCAGATGTTGTTGAAAATCACGACATAAGACAAATGTATATAAAAAGGAAGGAAAACTAATTAATCACAATATAATATCCGTGAAAGTTGTGACAAATTAAGAAATACAGGAAGTTGCGTCCAATAAAAACGAGATTAATTATTTTAGAGGTTAGGACTAAGATTAGAACAGGCAGAACTTTTACTGAAATTTTGATAGAACATTAGTTTAGAAATCAAAGTTCCCTTTAAAGTTTTGATCAACAAGGCGTAATAATTGTGAGGTCAGAGCTTACAATAAAATTCCATATCGGTGGTATTTCCTGGCATTTAAAAGTAAACCGTGACTAATCCTTTTGAATATTTCATAATAAATTATTATTTTGTAGTGTCAATAACGATCTTGTTAAACGATCGATGACCACACCATACTAACCATATGGAAAAATATAACGTATTTTCAATTCTTTACACCATAATGCATCCTAATTATCTTAAGAGTCCTAGATCTGGGATCAACAATCTAGAAAAGTAAATATTTAGATCGAACACTTGAAATTTTGTTCGTGAAATTAAACAGATGAATTCATCCGAATCTTTAGATTTTTCTCTTCAAACCTCTCAACATCTTTATTTATATTTTCGTCGTAAACTGCTTTACTATTGGTTGTCTGTTTGATGACGTTATTTACTCATATTTATGCGTACACGCAGCCCGGCTGTTGTTAAACAAATCGTCTCGTTCCGTTTCGGACAGTTGAGTCACGCGTGCTAGGGTTAAACTTAGATTACAATTTTCTAAACCGCGGTTAGTGTCGTATTACATAGGATATTTTTCTTTGTTTGTGAGTATTTAGAGTATTTTTTTCGTGTGAATGATACTCATGAGATATAGAGTCAATACGCAAGATGGGTTAGCAATTGACATTTGCAACGATTTTTTTTAATGTTTACTAACCTACTTTTCGATAACATTATTCGTCTTTTCACGGTCTTGTAACCGACCAAATTCTTCAATCTGTTCTTTATATTTCTTTTTCGTATGATTCACACAATTCAATTTTATTTAATTCTATGTAAAATCCTCGTTTCTTTCTCCGGAATATCTGCAATTTCCTTAATTGACAATTTCGTGAGGCTCTCGAGCCATTTTATCCATAGGCTTATTAAGCTTTTCAATATTCTTTCGCGGCAAAAAAACAGACTTGAGCTCCTCCACAAAGTAATTAGGATGACTACTTATTTATTTACTACAAAAGTTAACGAGCGCAATAATTCAATATTTCAGTTATCGACCTACCACCGTTCGGCCTCCAGTCTTCGAAATAAAAACATTACGGGAAATATGTTGCTATATTAATTTATCAGCGCGTTATTATCATAGTTCCTGGGCATTAAAGCGAAAGGCGTAATTATAAAAACGAGCATGCATGATAAGGACATCGACTTGTTTACTTAAAAGAGTGCATATTTACGTTTGCGGACAAACGAGTTGGAACGGGGTATAATGACATGAGTATACATTGCTGGTGTTATTACACTTGTCTTCTTGTTATTTCCATTGCGGGATGAGTGTAATTACTAGTAGCATGCTGAGAAGTATTTAGTGTCAACAGCAAGACAGGTTGCTTGTTCCAGGAACAATTGGTGTTAATTTGCCTTTGGCTGATGTATCACTCGACACTCATGTCTCAATTTAATGTCTCTGTTCTCAATTGTACTTAAAGTTCCAAGAGAAATTAATCAAATACCAAGCCCTATATTCATCCACTTTAATATTGCACCATTCACAACTCCATGATATCTTCCTCTTGATTGACAAATAATCCCAGTTTCTGAGAAATCATAGTAATCATTGGATGATTTGAATGCACGCATAATATCAACACAGGAATATTATGCTAAAGGTTAAAAGCGAATATTATATATAAACAGTCGGTAAATGTTTATGCTAGCTCAAACATTAATTAGCGTCAATTTACTATCTAGGAATGTAGTAAAATCTATAACCTTCATCCTACGCGTATAGTAAGAATTAATCGGGAAAAACAAGTTATTCCGGCACTCCACAGCGATGCACTACAAGCTTCGAATTATTTACACCAACACGAGACTGTAAATAAATAAAAAATACGTTACTGTTTCTGAGAAGATTAATATATATTCTGAAATAATTATACTTGCCTGAGAGATATTTCTTAACCGAATGAGAAGCTATTAGTCACACGAAAAGAAGGAGAACCACAGTTAGAGTACTACGCTTACCTATTCAAAAATCTTACAAATTAAAGAAAGCTTCTGCAGAATTAAAACATGAAAGGTGTGCTATGTGCTCCCCATCTTCATGATCGTCATTTATTTAATTCGCTCAATTTCTGTGTTAAAACTTTTTTGTAGCGTTTACTAACCGATTTTCGACTATTTGTAACCTTCGTATTTGCTTATCTCAGTTCCAGATAAATAAAACGGATACACCATTTGACATTTAAACTAACAAAGCGCAAGGATTTTGCAAATCTGTGTTTACTTTATAATTGACAAGATAACTACTCGACGTCTCTAAGATACAGATATTGTATTACATTCTATGGCCGCTAGTTAATGTATTTATATTGCTATCGCGCAAGCGTCTATTGCTACTGAATAACTATTGTCTAAGGTTCGTTCAATTACAGTCATAACCTCATTTCATACCACCACTAGACAGACTTCTTCAATCGCATCGCCTTAATATTTTATAGACCCTCCAAAATGCCAAATATTGCATCTTCTAATGCCGATGATCACGGCTGTCATTCGTAAATCTTTGACAGTCGTTTCCAGAAACCGGAAAGTATGACAACGACGGGTTTCTTGTTTTCCAGTTACTGGGCTTTGGAGGTTAGATAGGTAAAATGCTTTGTGTAAAATACTGGTATTTAGGTGCATCGAGTTAGTCTAAAGGCCGACCCCAACATAGTTAAGAAATTGCTATACATAAAGCAGACAGTATTGGTAAGATTGGCAGTTGTTACTGTGCTGCAATTGACTATACAAGATACAACATGAGATTTGAAATCAGATTAATATAACAGAGTCTAAATAATAAATAAATTATTATAAAGAAATAAAAGGAGTCACCGAGATATTAATGATGTAATGAAACCGAACCTTATATAATGAAAACCCGAATAATCTGTTAATACTCACATAATACGCGTTCATTGATGGTAATGCGCCATCCTGATCAAACAAAGGATCATGATCCGCTCGCATTAACATATTCCCGTTCCTTATTCCGTCTACATTTTGGGTACATTTGTCTTTGATGATTTTAATATAAATAGATTCAGAAGTGGTGTGGAAGCAAAAGACAAAACGAATCGTAACAAGTTGATAAAAGAGTACTACTTGCTTCGTCTATTAAACATTGATTTTAAATATTTTGATTGATTAATGTTTATAATATGAATCTATACTACATACGCACACATAAATTCACGCGAATAAAATGTAACTCACTTTAAAAAAAAATTAAATGAACGCACGCACGCTGAAAAAATCTATGCTATCTGTACTTGTCCCGAATAAATATTTTTCTTTCTTTTTTTCTTTCTTTCTTTCTTTCTTTCTAATTCTTTAGTAAGAAACCAAAAAACAATACCATAAAGCTGTTAAACTTTCCATTGACGCATATTTTTTGAAGGACCCATCTTTAAAATTAATGGTTCATTGAGATAATACCTTAAGTATACCTTCCGCGTACGAAAAATAATAGCCCCAATTAAGACTTTTTTAATAAAGCCTCCTTGATACGATAAAAGATAATATCGTTATAATTTCGAAGTCAAATTATCCTTTGTGGGAACAGCCATTATTAATTAAGATCTTATAATTAAATATTTTCGTAAAATATATCTTCTGAAATTAATGAATTTGGGTACGTGCAATTGACTCTTACAATATTAAATAGTTTTACAATTTCTGATGAAAATCGTGAAGTTGGTTAGCAAGTCTACTTAAATATTATATCAAATCTATAGTATTTAGGACCACGATAGTGAATTGTCATAGAGATTTTGCTTGAAAAGTGCTCGTAGTATCATTAACATAAGGAAACTATTCATTTGAGTTACGAATCATCTTCTCGTTAGCCTTTTCTAATCCAATTTAATCAGCCAGCTACCTATCTAATCTCCACAAGTTTCATAACCCATTTACTGGACATCACAACTCGACAACAAACACCTCTTAGTAAAACACTATTTGTAAGATTTTTGGGTTTCTCAGTATCTGTAAGAATATTTGAAGAGTCACTATCATTCCTTTCCAAGGACCGACCTTTGCAAGCGTAGCTTAACCATCAAGTAGAGTTACAGATTTCACTATTAAATAAACCTGAGGTAAGTCTATTGTCAATCTTCAACCGTGCTATAGTTTCAATTGTAACTTTTACCATTCTCTATGGTTGGTTGTATGTTCACATTCCTTTTACATTCACTGTATTGTTTCATTTGTTCCGTTGTTTGAACATGTCGATGAGTCAGTGTGTCAGTTAACAACGTTATTAACTTCAGCGTTCATGCTATTAGTGCAATTCCGAGGTGGTGTTCCACTAACTAAATTGTCGCGGCGTTTGATCGAACAATTTTGTTCGGTCTCGGTTAGTTGGATTTGTTTTGTTTGATAAATTCGGTCTGGTAATATTGTTTGAATAGGATATCATATTATTGAGTGTCAGTATGATTAAATTACGTGTTTTATTGGCCTAGTTGGGGTTTAGATTTCAGTGTGAACTGTAGGTCTATTTGCCGCTTTAAAATTTAATAATTTACTTTTCACAAGCTTCTTTTTCAGCAACATTGCCAAAAACTATCTAATTAAATACAATATCACCTACATATAGAAGACAGCTACAACAATATATTTGATTCAGTTGTTCTTCTTAATTAAGAAGTCCCTCGATTTCGTTTTCAATTTCGTCAGTCCTAGCGTCGGATCTTCGATGTAAACATTTCTTGTAGCTCGCCATTTGCAGGCTGTCCCATTAACTAAATGGTCTCGACTTTCGGCCCGTTTAGTTGGTGGTCTCCTAGACGACGGCTGCTCTGTTTGCTATTAACTGTAATTGCTCTAAGCTTGTAGACGGTATTTGGAACTGAAACTGTATCGTAAGTCTGTGCTTTGTAAGTTTTTAGGGTGTATTATTATGCTTCCCTTTTAGGGTTGAATATCTCTGATAGAACTTGTAGTTGTCGAATCATCTAGCTCTCTTTGTTTAAACACTTACCTAAAAATTGGCTAAATTGTATCGTTAGAAATGTCCAGTACTAAGTCATTATCAATTTGAATACTAACGTTGGTAATTATTATGGTACTAAGTCAGTTTTATGCTGTGGCATAATCATTTTGCTCTTTTTTTCTTTTGCCTGTCAGTGAAAATCATTTTCAACTTGGATTTTAGGTTGTACGTGGTGTGTTATTAATCTTCATCCCGCTTTAGGACGTTTTCTTTGTCTGCTCCCTCGTCTTCATCCCAAACAAAAATATCCCCTGAAAAATCTCGAGTTACACATCTTACATCATTATTATTTATAAAACCAGGAAACATGGTCTTAATACGAATGTGATTCATTTTTGTGCCAATATTATTCACAATTTTGTGTTACGAGTACTTACGTGAAGATGTGACTGTTTTTATTATTTCGCGTTGAAACCCTTTTAATGTTCACTTCTTTATTCTTAGTATCAAATATTGGAACCATATTTTGTCTTGTCTAATGTCACTGTGGCCTACCACCAATTTTCTTCTGAATTGAAATTTTCAAAAGGGCAGCTTCAGTCTATCAATCATTAGTTAATAGAAATACTTCGATAGCCCAACTATTCATTAATATTAGTACACAAATACGCCAGCTTAATGACATCAGGCGCTTCAGGAATTCCCTCCAGGACTGACTCATAGTCCTTTGGGTCCGTGCCAGGTCGTTAGCAAGCTATATATCCGTCACAACAAACTGTTTTTTAAAGAAGTTTATGTCCACCGCTTTTCGCCTCACTCGTCTGCGTCTAGTTAATCATGGGTTTTATTAATTTTTGTAAAATTATAATAGCTTTTAAGTTACTCCTTTTACCTTCAGTTATTTGACTGTGGGAGTTCCGTCAAAGTCGATCCAATCGTTTTGGATATTATCTCAAATAAACAGACCGACAGTCAAAAATAACACTGTATTTTTTTTGTTCAACTGCCGCTTTAACTTTCACTATAAAACTGTTTGTTATGACATTACAAATAAATACTTCAAGGTGTTAAGGTTGTATAGATTGGTTTAGACACGGGCTTTGTTTTGGCTTCAATTATATGATTTTAAACAAAATAATTACTAACACTATCATCAGAATTACCGTATCTCTTTTTTTTGTTTTTTTTTTCTATGAACATAGAACGTTGACCATAAATTACCCAACTATTTACCTACTGCGTCAGTGAAGTCGGTTAACTGACTAAATTAATTTTTTATCGTCTGTTCCCAAGCGTTAGGAAATCGAGGAAAAAACAGGCCTTTGTTGTATTTTAATTTGTCTGGTTTCCGGTGAATTGTCATTTGTCATGTAATTAACAGTGCCATTGAAGGCCATTGTGATTTCAAGTAGAGATAAAAGCTGTAATCATCTATACTAATATTATAAAGAGGGATATGTATTTTTTGTATGTAACGAATAAACATAAAAACTACTGGACCGATTTGGATTCTTCTACCGTTGGAAGCTACACTTTCCCCAGGTGACATAGGCTAATTTTCATCCCTGTATTACCACGGGAACGGGACGTCCGCTAGTAAAAACTATAATAGTAGTTCTACAGTTAATTAGTATAGAGTTTGTAATGTTAAACTTGCGCGCCTTCTTCTGTTGGTTTTTGTTACCTATTGCTGTTTTATAGAAACATAGCAACCAGACTGGCTCGTTGGTCTAGTAGTAGCAAGCGCTATTTTTGAGAGTAAGGGCCTGAGTCCGATTCCCGGGTCGGGCTGAGTATTTTTGGGCTTTTCCATCAGGCATTTCTCCGTAAAAGTTCAGAGTATGGATTTATGCCTCGGATCAGATGGCACTTAAACATAACTGACAAAATGTGGGTATATTCAATTACTGGCACACCTCTGACTAACTCTTCGGGAAATAGATGCGTGACATTGGAAAATAAAGTTGATCATATTATTTCCACCGGAATGTTACTTGATATCAACAAACAGGTACACTTTTCCGATAGATGTGAACGACCTTAGTAACGATCCTTTGCTCAATAATAACAGTCAACAAATAGTTATGTGGGTACAGAAGGTTGACTCCGCACAATGAGTGGAAAAAGCACGCACACACATCACACACGAATCAACATACAGAGAGTCTTCTTCTGCTTCTTTTCGTGCGGTTAGTGACTAACTTGGTGTCAAAGCTTTTATAATAATAATAATAAATTTTAATGCAGGCGACGCAGGACCTGACCTTACCCTAAAAATACATATATTTTTACATTATTACTTAAAAACGAACACTTCACTAACACGCACTAGCGCTGCTCAATGGAACCTGTCTGCGGAAGTGACCCACGCGTGGCGTTTATACCGCACATGCCCTTGTGACTTGGTTTTACAAGCTGTAAAGAAATATGTATATTTTAGACATATTGGTTTCCTCACAATGTTCGCACAAGGAGTACACGCCGTAGTTTTGTGATCGCCGTGCATATTTTTTGTATGGGATAAATACATACAATACCGCCACTCCATTCCCAACCACTGCGACACCTAGAAGCCAAGCCCAATCGTGGCACCAGATAAACTTCAAGACAATAAAGTTTAACAAGTCCCTTAAAAAAGATTCAACTGTCTTTTATCCGGCAGCGAGTTTAATCAGAAAATACATACCTAATTTCCGCTTCATCTACACAGGCGAAACCTTATTTTTGAGCCTCTGCTATCTGCTAGTCTGTCTGTTTGGCAACGGAGTGTATCTTATGAATCACAAAATACCAACGAGTGGTCGTATACCTGGAATCCGTAGTAAATTTTTTTAGTCTATAAAAAATCAGCACTTTTTGAACGTCAAAATAACATTAGACAGACCTCCAAAAACTTCGCTCTTCGTTCCGCATTTTTCACTACCTAGTATTTTTGCTAGAAAGAAGAAGTGAGAACTCCCAAGCAACACGTCTGTCTCAAAAATTTGGAAGAGCTTGAATGGCTTTCTCTCTCGCTGTATGAAGCTAACCTTCTGTACTTGTTTATTCTATGCGACAGTTTCCCCCGGGACACGATTAGAACCTAACAAGGATGTTCGCTTTCCTCATTACTTTATTTTATTTGTTTATTTATAGAACATTTACGTCATAGGATATTTATTTAGTCGTCTTCATTATTTTTATACAGTTTTCTGTATTTTGTTTGACTGTCGTACCGTATTTGTTCCTTATCTTGCGGATATAACTAGAGGTGGAAGAATTCCAGATCCAATAAACTCAACTCAGTTAATCATTAGGAAGTTTGTGTGGTGGAACTATACATAATAATATGCCACAACTTTGACATTAAATACTTTGCATAGAAGTTTTCTGAACGGACTTAACTCATTATCATATGCCTAGCCTGTACTAGCCTAACTATGTTGGGGTCGACTTCCAGTTTTCCCGGGTGCAGCTAAATACCAGTGTTTTTAATACATTGAGCGACTCCCTGTCTGACCTCCACAACCCAGCCACTGGCTAACACAATACCCCTTGGTTCAAATCAAATCAAATCGTTTATTGTTAAATCCATAATGTACTCAGGTGGTAAATAAAAAAAATATAGGGTGACTGGTAATTAGTGACCGATACTCAAAAACGTGATCGTAATCATGAATACGAATAACTTTCCCAAAGAAACTTTTTTTTATACTCATTAACTTTCAATAAATTTAATTAAGTCAGTACTACACAACGGAAGCGCTGGGGGTGGCGGGGGAGCGTGTGACGCTACTACTAGTAGATTTTGCCCTTCCCGAGGTCAGACTATCAGCTGATCGACAACAGGCGCGCGCGCGGGAATTTCAAAGAGCGTTTTTGAAATTTCGCTACTACTAGTAGATTTTGCCCTTCCCGAGGTCAGACTATCAGCTGATCGACAACAGGCGCACGCGCGGGAATTTCAAAGAGCGTGTTATAAGTTATTGTGTATTTTAAAAAGTTTTTTTGGGAAAGTTTATTGAAATCAAGAATACAATCACGTGTTTAAGTATCGGTCACTAATTACCAGTCACCCTATAGAAACAATTATAGACCCTGTCGGGCACAGCAAATTTTGTAAGTATGTAGAGAGGAAGAGCGCTTTATTAATTTTCAGTTTAAAATGTTTTATAACCTATTAAGCTATTAGATTAGATTATCAGTTATTAGATTTATTGGTTAAACTGGTTGTAAGACTGTCAGGCTTATGACTACTTATAACGACTGAACAGGCTTAACTATAGGAACAATATTTAATGCAAATGCTTTGTTTGTTTAAACCAACCTATTTGTTATCAGTGCTTACCACGATACGTACCTAAATGGCGTTTTTTTCCGTGATTCCAGGAACAGAGGAAAAAACATTTTACTTGTTTTGCAGTTCGTGGTAAATGTCCTTAATTGCAATCGAAGTCAATTTAGAAATGTATCTGTATTTCACTCAGTGTGTAAAAATTGTTTTTCTCTTTCTGCTCTTAGTTGTTAGAAGAAGACAGCAATAGGTCACTTAGTGCTCCTACTTACTTGCTCTGCGTTTAATATACTTTTTTCGTGTTAAGTAAGTAAAGACGCCACCACATCAAGCTACCCCATACTGTAAAATTTTCCCAATTGAACATAAACCTTATTCTGTTTGCGATAAAGTTGAAAAGCTATCAAAGAAATTCGGCACATTGGAGTAACTTAATGTGGTGGCCTCTGTAGACATCCTTAGAATAATTAGCAAATTACGGACCTCGACGCGGGCAAAAGCTAGAGGATTATATTTCCTTGATATCTACACTGCGGTCTCGTTACACGCGTATTTGAGCAACACTCCAAGAGTTAGCTAGTCGAATCAATTCACGAATGTCTATACAAACTGTTTGTTTTGATACGTGTACACTGTTTTCTCTTTGAAGTGTTAAAATTCTAGTTCACTTGCAGTAGTTTAAGATAAACATACAGGAAAGCTTCTGATCTTTGAACTGATTCAGTAAAATTCAGTTCAGCAGGATACAAGTTGTTGTAACCTATAAATTACATAATCAGCTGAGTATAGAGGTCAGGTCCGTCGTAATCGCAACCGGCGCGTGTGTGTATGACAATATGTGTAAATGTAAACGAAGCAGAAAAAGTATGTAAGAATCGTAGCAGATAATGCTCTGTAGTTTCAGCCAACCCTTATGGGGCAAAGGCGTGAGTTTATGTATGTCTGTATAGAGGGTTACATGTAAAACACCAACAACCTCGCAGGACTAGATAGCTAACATCGAAGGCAACAACTTTCGTTCTACGACTTTTTATAATTCCTTTGATTTTATTTTCATACAAAAATAATTATTAATACAATTGCCCGCTCGAATGTTAATAACTCTACGCGCATCGCAGTTTAGGTCGCAAGCGCCTGGAACTTCGTCGTCCTTTCGTTCATGAATGAAACATAGGTTTACAAATGTCACGACAGTACAATAAAAACTTAAAATATAATTTTAGTTCTATGTATTGTTTTACGTCAGAACTCGTAGAACAAAGTTGTTGCTCATGATGTTAGCTATCTAGTCTCGCGAGGTTGTTGGTGTTTTGCAAATAACCCTGAATAGATGAACATATCACGCCAGGAATTCCCGAAGCGTTTAGAAAGAGTTGTTCATATAGTACACCCACATTTCGCCAGTTATGATAATTCCCATGTAATAGGGGCGAGCCTCTTGCGATCAAGCCGGCACAAGTCTTAATCCTGCTGAAGACTATTGGCTATCCTTGCCAGTGACCAACTGGCGTCCAGAACTGTTAACGGAGATACGTAATATAGCCCTGCTGGTTGACAACTAAGAAATTCCTGATGGAAAAACTCATAACGGTTAGCTCGACTTTGTCATCGAACCCACCCTCAAGCTTATATTATAGCTACAGACATAATTCAACTTCATTAGCCAAGTTATACATAAAACTTACTTTCTCGTTCATCTTATCATTCACAATAATATGACAAACAACATCTCTCTCAGAAACGCTTTAATATCGCAAATGTAGGTTAATGTAATTGCTAATGTAGTGCTTCACTCAGAGGAGGAAGGGAAAGGGGACGAGTAAAAGGGCAAATAATAATAATAGAAAAGAATAGAATATTCTTAATTGTACACTGTGAAGACTTCCTCGGAAAGCACGTTAAGCCGTTGGTCCTGGCTATCATTTGTCTTCTTCTTCGATCTTCGCCAGTCGTCGACAGAGAACACATTTGAAGTGTTGCGGTTTCTCACATCCTAAAATAAAGGTCCTTCTTAAGCCACTAATGCTCTCATCCTCTATTACAAAACCGCTCTCAACTAGACCGACACATAAATAAATCTTGCCAAACACAACGAGAGTACCTACAGTTTTTCTCAGATACGTAACATAATCCCTCTCTAATTCTTGAGACTCGACCCACTTACTCATTCAAAGAGCTTCACATCTTAAACTTGCGTAGAAACAGCCAGATTAACGTCCCTAAATAAATCTTTAACCGATCCAGCAAGCAGGGAATAAACTTTGACATTTTCAGAAAATTGCTAAGGATATAATCAATTTGTGCCAATGACTATTTCATCATAAACCTTTTCAATCAGAAAAACCTTTGTCCAAAGTTTTTCTTCACCGTTTTTGAAGCAAGTGATAATTATACAATAACTACTCATTTGTGGTCAATGGCCGACACAACAGTAAGACAATAGACAAAAATCTCCTGGAGATTTATTGGCAGATGGGGGGATAAGCAAATTAATCCGAAAAGTCATAATTGCGTACTTGACAGTTCGCCGGTCACAACACTATCACTGCTTTTCGAATTTGAAATTTATGTCATGCAAGGAGTTTTCTGATAGAATTTCCCCTTGTGTTCAGAACTTCTGAGGTAACTTCTACTTTTCATGGCCCACTTTAGCCTACGTTTCACAATACACATTAGTTACATGTAGTAAGAAGCACGCTTTCGACTTGTTTTCATAATGTTTACAACCATTTAGTGTTTCACAGTCGGTCAATGGTTACAAACTTACAATAGAGTGAAACATTCGGTTATCTAACTTGTTTCTGTGTTACTAGGCAAACATGAAACGGTTGTAGGACACGCGATTCGACTGTTTTCGTGGTGACTACTTTTGGGAATGTTTCATGCTGTGGAGATTTATTTTTTGAAGTAGATAGTTAATTTAAAATCGTTTTAGTATTGAGGTTGATGTTTCGGTATTTTGAGATGTATCTGATAACTGTGATCATGTCATGTAATTTTGTAATAAAGGAGAAGAAGTTCAAAATATAATAGAGACGTTTTGTTAACTAGCTGTGTAATCATATTTCAAAAAATACGATTAATAAGGATGTTAAAGAGTCCGAAACGCCATATTTTCTTTACTAATTGCGTAATTTTTTTTATTGCACCACAAATCAAATCAGTAACTTCCTTACTAATGAACCAAAACTAAACATTGTCTTCCCAAACATCTTTCAATACCCTAAACTTACTTAGCACGTGGGCCAAACTTGGCAAACACACTCCCTCATTGGCCTATTAAGTGGCGTTACGAAGCAGTTTCCATTCAGATATCGACTATTGTGATGATATTACCAAGTTTTGCTTCTGACTTTGCGCCTAGTCATGGCTACAGATTTTGGATCGATTAACTTGACTAGTTTCGTAGAGTTGGAGGTTGTTGGGAACATTAGGGTAGTGGTAGTTAATGAAGTATCTAATTGTGTGATTGGGAGCAAAATCACTCAGGATGTTGGCAAAAATAAGGATAAGACGAAATAAAAATAAATCACTAATGTAAAAGTTAACTTAAGACAAAAGTTCGTAAGGAATACGGAAAGAGTCTTTCTATGAGAAATTCGACGAAACATTGGTGTCAATAGAAGCAAAGGCGTTATTTCATTAAAACGTTTCAGCTCCACAAAGATTTGTTACCCAATACCCAAACACATAAAAAATAAAAGACTGTCACAAATTGCTTTTACACATAATCTCTTGGGAGCTCACAACGAAAGCGGAACAAATGACATCAAAATCCGATGATATGCGGAAACAAGCAGATAAATCTCGCAGTGATTGATGAGAGCCATATGTCAGGCTTGACCATGCGTTATGGGAGCCGGGGAAGCGGGCTTCTAGCTGATAAGACCACAGTACAGCATATAGCTTGAGTTATTGCTTCTACGAGTTGTACTTGCGAAATTATAGCTCGTATAAAGTCCTGGGGCGAAAAGTAATTCGTGTTTGGTATGAGAGTTGCCTTTAAAGCTTTCACTTCATTTGTGATACGTGTTTTCATATCTGCAGCCCTTAGGCTAAAAGTTTCATTGGTCTGGTTTTAGTTGTTAATTAGTGTTTTTTGTGAAAGAGGTAATTTGTAAACTCTGCTTCGGCATAGTTAAAACACTTAGAAGTTGTATTATACAATGGCAATGGGCTTGTTAAATCACTTCCAGCTTAAAATGTATTCGTTGATGAGCTGCAAATACATAACTCTTCTTCATCTAATAAGCAACTGAGATTCGTTCGCTAATCAAAAACAAAAGCCAAACCAACTCTTTGGTTTAGACGTTGCGCGTTGTCTCAAATCACGGTATTTCACCACTATCCCAAATAATGTGGGACACTGTGCTTGCAGTCTAAAACGGCCGACTACCGGATTTCACTGCAGTTTGACAGGAGACAGCTGCTGAACAAAAATAATGGTGACCGGAATTCGTTTCACAAAGGCCCGGAGGAATGTTAACTAGTTTCTTTTAACTAGAACCCAGTGAACTAGAATTGCGAAACACTGATTTGATGTAATGGGTAAATAGCTGTCGAATCTGGTTAAACGGAACGTTAACGAAGGATGCAGGATTTGAAAGCTTGAACGATTCTGTAGCAAATTTTCTTTTATGGATAACAATACATTCATACATAAACTCATGCCTTTTGTCCATGGGAGAGAACAACATTTGACTGCCTCGTCGGTCTAGTGATCGCAAGCGCTTCTGCCAAGCACGAGGTCCCTGGTTCAATCCCCGGTACGGGCAAAACGTTGTTGAGTTTTTCTATGTGGAATTTCTCAATATGATGATGTCAATAGGCTGGCCCCCTATTAGGTACATGGAAATTAATCATAACTGACGGATTGTGGGTGTACTGCAGGTATACCTCGGCCCAATCTTTCGGGGATTACAGGCGTGATGTTATCTTAGAAAAATCTTTGCGTACTCCTTTTCCTACGTTTAGATTCATAGATTTGATCATACACTAACTAAAACATTAGCTTTAGCATAATCAACACAAATCCATGACGACAATAACCTCATCAAGTACTCGTAAAGTTTGTCGCCACCTTCAATACAATACTATCTTTGCCTCATCAGCCTGCACATCAATGCATTCCAAAACGTCATTTAGAAACTTCATCAAAGTCACATCAACTCGTAATTCCCAACAGTAAGCGACCAGTATTGCATACGGTATTAGGACTCCATGTAAGGCAACAGACATTAAGACATATACAGTGCCAACGGTTTCCGGTTATTGTCACCAACAATGCTTCCACCAGGGTTATTTGAAGTTTTCTTAGGACTTTACTTTAGTAGTTAACGAAATTTCTGGAATATGTTATTCATCGGTTAATATTGCTAATGGATTGTATTGCCTTCTGTCCATTGTATGCCCATTGTCTCATTTTATTTCCTAGTCTTGCGTTTTATTATCATTCTTTTCACTAAGGGAATACTTTAATTTATTTGAGACTTTAACGTCATCTTAACCTGATTCTAATTTATTTGTAGCCACCGCAGTTGTTATTTTTATTGCATACATTTCGGATTTACCGTCATCTTTTTTGTCACCTTCTTCCTAACCGTATTATCTTTCACAATCAATTCATCGTATCGTTTGTTTTTCGCTACACTTATAACTCATTTGTCCCGAATTATGTACAGACGCCAGCACATCAACCTACCCCAATGTGTCAAACTTCTTTGATAGTTTTTCAACTTTATTCTTAACACAATAAGTTCGTGTTCAATTGGGTAAATTCAACAGTCTGTAGTAAAATGATTCTGGACCCCCGATTTAAAAATTTTCATCACTTTTTCCTAATTTTTAAGTTAACTCCTACGTAGTATCCACTTTAAAACATTACATAATAACAGTATCCCCCTTCTTTGATTTCCTTTTCTTAAACCTTTAATTTAAATAAATTCAGTACAGTTGCGAACAGGTGTCTGGTTTGCCGCCACTCTGCTAGTAAGTCTTTAAGTCCTAAAGTTATTCACAGACTGGAAGATTAGTGTAGTGCAAGTTGTAAGCTCATAACTTCCAAGTAAGCGCCGTGGTAAGATACCATCAGTCTGCTTTAGTACCTTCGTTGCTTCAATGGCTATGCACAACGAATGGCCATGGTGTTACTGAGTGCTGACTACGTTTATCGCCTGATTAGGAATCTAGTGATTCGCTTTTGAACTAATTTGATTATATTGCAGATATACAATATGTTGAAGGACATTTCATTCAGCATTTGTAATAGATAACGATATATGCGGTGATTGTTATCGACTTACACTGGCAGCATATTTTTGGGAAATAATCTATGATTTCCGAAAAAAGAATTATTTGGCACTAATGTATCTGTTTTGAATGAGTCGTAAATATTATCAGTTGTATCACAATCTTTGGCGGGAAGCAGAGAGGTTATGACGATAAAATATATTCAATTTCAAAGCTCTATCGATAGAACGATGCTCATTCATGAAATCATGATAATACGTCACTTTGGCGTAATTTCTTTACCAATAGATATTTTTGTTATAAAATTTATTTATCTACCTACAGCCTTAATGGTAATATCTTCAACTGTATTTACGTCTCCAATTATGTGGAAATCTACAAATTTATATATATGCATACCTAATGCGTATATATAAATTTGTAGATTTCCTGTCATTCTTTACAGTTTATCGTTATTATGCACGTCGCGCGTCACGATACCAAAGTCTGTGCTAAGATATGATTCTCAAACCAATTAATCTGCGTACATGAACTGTAAGATAAAACGAATTGAAACAATAATATAACCCCATGTTAACCTTTAATCACATGTGCACTTAATACAATACAATTCAATACTAACGCTCATAAATTACAGTATTTGTGAAGGATTTATTATTGATTCATCAAAATGCGTTAATCACCGCACCATACTACGTGGACGGAGGCACGCAATTACGCTGCGTTTGCGCATTCTACACATTGGGACAATGCTGTTGACCTAGCGATGCCAATAACCATATATTATTATGAAACAATTTATTTTTAACCCCCGACGCAAAAAGAGGGGTGTTATAAGTTTCACCGCTATGTGTGTGTGTCTGTCTGTCTGTCTGTCTGTCTGTGGCACCGTAGCGCCCAAACGGGTGAACCGATTTAGATGCGGTTTTTTTTATTTGAAAGCAGGGTTTCTTGCGATGGTTCTTAGACATAATTTATCAAAATCGGTTGAGCCGTTTCAAGGTTATCAGCTCTTTTGTGTTAGCTACCGTTGCTATTTTAGACGTCTATGGGTATTAACTTCACTTACAAACATATATGTCGGACAACCCGGCGTACGGCGAGTGTCCACCCTTACATCGTTGGCACTCCCACGATTAGGACAAAGCGTTTCGCTTCGTCGTTTATACCGCGTACATCGAAGGACTGGAACAACTTGCCTGCTGCGGTCTTCCCGTCCGATTATAATTTAGGTGTCTTCAAGGCTAGAGTGAATAGGCTCTTAACAAACTAGTGCGCTTCACCATCACTGATTGCATCACTGCTTACCATCAGGTGGGATTGCAGTCAAGCACTAGTTTGTAATATTAAAAAAAAAAAAAAAAAAAATATATATGTGTCTTAAAATTTCGAACACCCATGTGTGTAATATTAAGCAACATTATGGTGTATTTGGTCTGATGCAGCCAGGATATCTAGCAGACTAATACACTTTTGGGAAAATAACAGCAGATATGTCGTGTTTGGATTCATTTTACCCTGCATTTGATTCTGCACACAATGCACTGATGGCAACTGGATGAGCTGATGCTGCAGCCAGGCTATTCAGCACACCAGTAGGTAGACTCTTGACAAAATAATAGCAGATATATGTCGTGTTTGGATTCAATTCAACCAGCATTTGATTTTGCACACAATGCACTGATGGTAACAGGATGAGCTGATGCTGCAGCCAGGCTATCCAGCACACCAGTAGGTAGACTCTTGACAGAATAATAGCAGATAGGTCGTGTTTGGATTAATTTCAACCAGCATTTGATTCTAAACACAATGCACTGATGGCAACAGGATGAGCTGATGCTGCAGCCAGGCTATCCAGCACACCAGTAGTTAGACTCTTGACAAAATAATAGCAGATATGTCGTGTTTGGATTCATTTTAAACAGCATTTGACTCTACATACAATGCACTGAATAATTCTCATAACTGTAAACTCTATAAAACAAAATTAATGCGTTTAAAAACTTTAAAATAAAAATTAAATTAAAAATTTAAAAAACCCTCATCGCAAAAAAGTAAAACATTTAAAAAGTTAAAAATAACACTTTAGCCATGAAATTTTACGTAACGTCGGGGTACCGTTAAAATAAGTACCTACCTACATACCTACAAGTACTAGGAACATTCCTTACTTAAGCGGTACCACGACGTGAAGTAAAATTTCATGGCTAAAGTGTTATTTTTAACTTTTTAAATGTTTTACTTTTTTGCGATGGGGGTTTTTTAAATTTTTAATTTAATTTTTTACGACTCTAATTATTTGTAATACCAATGGTGTCTCATGTCGCGCATAACTTGACCATCGTCAAAACGAAATTAAAAAAAAAACAAACTGATAATAAATTTAATGGCGGTGTAAGACAAGAAATATAACTTTGTATAAAAAGAGGTATATCTATTCTTCGTAGTACAGTTACTGCTACGTGTGGGGTAATTAATTCAGAAATCCTTAGACTACTGCCATCTTACTGCCATATTCTACAAGGTTTATGTAGCCAATACTACATAGTACTTAGTGATACATCCAACAGCTTTAAACATAGACATGATGTGATAAGATATTAATAATTAGAAACTTCCGTTCGGTAAGCCCGCGACATAATATTACGACATATCGCAATAGATTGCCCCTAAAGGTGTGGCGTATAGGTATTAGGTACAAACACAATAAAAACTAAATCATGAATAACACGATTTGAGTACTGTATGTCCTGTTGAGATTGTTAATTATTGAATGACTTAAACTGCACTTGTATTCAACGAAAGACAGTAGTTGAAAAGCTCAATGTAACGCACGGTGACCTATAATTACTATTAAATAAAACATCACTTAATAGAAAAATGACCAACGCACCTTGAGTAAGCGTGGTGATTAATGCTCTTGGCTTTTCTGCACAAGAAGGCACTTTTAACTTGCAGTGGGACAGTACGAAGCCAGTATTATTAACAAGGTATAAGCAAGAATGTCCAACGCATCCCACACTTCGACTCCACTGTCACCGAGCATTGATTTCGTTTCAATTTCAAGAATCACTGGTCGCTGACTCATCTCTATTGTCATAATAATGTCAACCGCATCGAACGCTTCCGTTGATTCAGTCCATTGAGACCTTTCGTTATATCCTGCGACTCCTTACTTAGACTTCGAGCTTTTTGTTTCATTTTATTGTCTAAGTACTATCTATCTCCGTTTCCTTTTATCCTTAAATGGTGTTACATAAGAATTGTTGGGTGCTTAGAATTTGCTTATGAATTCCCAATTTTTTGGAGATTATTTTTGTTGAGTTGAAGCGATGAATCAACGCGGAAGACAGTGTTCAAGTGATGCAGGATTATGTTGTAACTTGGGATTCAACATCGTCTTGCGTTTACAGCTGTGCTGTGCGATTACGATTTTTATTTCAATGAAGTCTAACGTTGCACATTTTTTAAATAAATATATTTTTTAATTGTACTTTGCGTTTTACGTTTCCCAAAAGTAATATCTAAATCTCTCCTCATGTCCATATGCAAAGCCTTGTATCCACTTATACGTTATCTATGTACTACATCAGTTGGTACATTAGCATGCCTATACGCATATAGATTACCGTCCCGTCGCCCGTTTCCTGAGCCAGCATTTAGTATGCAGCGCTATTCGGCGACATCCGATATCACAGCCATTACGCCTTCTTGGCATTTTATGGCTATCTGAGCATCGTCAGGAGTCGTCAACGGTTTGCGATCCCCCTCGTTTGTTCAAATGGTAAAACTTGTTTAGGGTCTAGCTTTTTTGCCACATTTGAGTCCGTCACGACTTCGTTTCCTAAAATGGCGGAAGCTTCAATCTAAGGTTGACATTTTTTAAGGTTTTGAAACTGCCAAGATAAAAGCATGGATATGTAAAACTATTTTTTCCGGTATCCATAAATCTCAAGCAAATGCTCTCGTAAGATTTTTATCTGTTTATTCAAACCATTTCCGCACGGAAAGTGCAACAATCTTTTAAATTATCCATTTAACGATATGTAGACAGGAAAAAAGCTATTACATCTACGCAAAATGGTAGCAGGTCCGGTTATAGTTGGTGCAAATCGTAATAAAAAGACAAAACACGGTTTTTATTGCTAGCGCCGCTTGTCCATGTCCCGCGATTTGTCGGTCGCTGACCTCAATTCCACTAATTTGTGTAGAATTCACAAATGATGGAAATTGATAAAAATTGTCTCATTTAGGGTCAAACTCGTTTAAACGGTTAAAGTTCATTAGGCCGTTTGTGAATTTGCTTTGACATATTTTTCTACTTTTACGAGCCAACAATTTATATTCATTTATTTGAATGAAATTTATTTATTCAAATGATTAAATTATCCTCTTTACCTTAAACATTTATGAAAGGAAAGCTAAACACTTATTTGTAGAAAAACATTACTCTCGTTTGATACGCGGAAAATAATATTATTTACTTTTCAGAGAAATAAACATATCTCAAGAATATGATTTCTAATACATTTTTATGTCAATTGTATCTACTAATGTTTGACTCATCGAAGTAAGTAGTCACTCCATCTTTATCTATGGTCCCGTAGACGTTTCGCATGATTGATTGCGTGGGCGCGTTTGTTATGCACTTTTCATTTCAACAACGTTTAGTATATGAATAGCTTACGGATGTAACGGACGTGTTCAGTGTTAGTCTTGAATTATATTAATACCAACGTTAAGCTATCGAATAACATTTGAATATGTTTCTGAAGATTTAAAGCTCTTACATTTTCAATTCTACTTTTAGCATCGATTAAGTCTGTGAATAGTGAAGTGACAAATAATCCAAAATGGTGATGGAATCTGGTCAACAAAACGGGCGGTTTTGGCCACTCTCACCTCGTCTGTGGCGTCGAAGTAACGAGTACTCCAAAGTTGTCTTTGAACCGCGAAGACCTCCCTTGTCTCCTATTGAAATAAGGAGACATGATAGAATGGACACAACTCCAGACTTACTAAGAACAAGAAGTTATATCAAGGACAGGATGGATCATTTGAATTTGGAAGAAAAGATTATGGATGAGCGCAGATGGAGTGTGGATTCAAAAAAGCCGCCAATCAAAGAGACAAAGAAAGAGAAAAAGTTGGAGAAATTAGAAGTAGAAGAAGTGGTGAAGCTGAGGGTTAAGAAGCAGAGGCAGCCGAGACCAAACAGTCTTCAGTTGTTACTGTGCCCTTCTAGCTCAGGTCACTATAGCAGCAATACTTGGAGATACACGAGGGTCCGGTCTAAAAGGTACGTAGATTCATAAATATCTTTTCTAAACCTTTCATACTTACTTACTTATAAAATTTTCATCCGAAACTTGTGTCTTAGTGGGCACAAGTCGATTAGTCTAGTTTAGTACGCTCCGCTGCCGCTCCAATATTGGAATGTTATCTACAATTATATTTTAAGTAAAAAGGTGTAGATAGGTCACTTTAACAACATTCGATCTTCAAAAACGGCACACTTACGCACTCACGCGTCTGTTGACATTTTTACGTGTCGCTTGCTGAGCGCTTATAACATATCTACACCTTTGTACTTATAATATCATTGGTTATCTAGCATGATAGCGTTACTGAGACGTAGAATCACAGTTCCTCTATTACATGTCGTCGCATCTCCTCTCTATTGTATATTAAATCTTTTTTATTTTACATAATAGATGCGTTGGTTGATGCTTTTTTGGAAACAACAAACAGTTGTTAATTGTGCATAAAAAACAACAATCAAAATAAGGTTATCTTAACATACGTACAAGCAGAGATAAATTGCTCACTTACTTTAGTGTTTTCAACAATATTTTAAGTGCTTCCAAATTATCACGCAATCATAATTCTGGATAAATATTATGAAATAAATACTCTAGTCCAGTTTTGATATGTCTCAGTTATTAACAATATTTTATAGGTAGACGTTTATAGTTTTTTGGCCAAGTGCCTAAACCTATTTAGTTTCAAATTTATGTGGTACACAATGTGTGTCTCCGAACATTTAAACCTACGGCATGAGGTGTGGGCACAACAGTCAATTCAAGGCGTCCAACTTAAAGTATTTGTGATGCAACTTTTACACCTGTTAAGTTATATCGTATGTTACAAAAAAACTCTATTAACATTGTTGATCTTGCCTTTTTTGGTGAAGAATGCTGTGGTAGTGTATCATTCTGCTTATTTAATGATGTCAATATGAAAACTCTTGCCTCAACTGACTTGGTTTTAGGAACTATTTGTTTACTGTGTTATGTTATGTTATGATGGTGCAGAGGTTAAGGCGCCTACCTCTCTTGCACGACGGTTGTGGTTGAAATCCGGGCAAGAACCAATGGGAATTTCAAATCATATTAAGTACTAACTAAGTTTATTGTAGACATCATTGACATCGATGAGAGAAAAACATCTTGAGGAAATCTGGACTTATAGTAAATACTAGCTTCTGCCCGCGACTTCGTACGCGGATCCTTTTGCTTATGCCAGCGACAACGGGGTCGTCAAAATCGAAGATCTGAAACATCTGATGTCGAATTCTATAAGCCCGGGGACGGGAAAACAATGGGATGCGCGAGACGATTCAAGATGTTCCAATTTTTTTATTTTTGTTGGTCAACAGGAAATGCCATCAGACTTAACAACTTTTGCTAAGACGCCATTTCTATTATGTATATGTTATATTGTCTCTGGGCTTTGGAGTTCCTCTACAGGTGCTCCAGATCTTCAAATTTAGTCTCACAGCAGAAAACACTCTTCACGTGGAATAGTTTTTGCAATGGCACCATTTTTATATCTCTTTTACTATAGGTGTTCCATTTTCCAAAATAAATTATAGCCTATAATATGTTGCGTAACGTTCACGATCAGCGGTCAGTCGCGCATCTCCTTCCCCCACTTATCTCTAGAGTCGATGCGTATATACGCTGAAAACTCAAGCGTCATGCTTTTTCCGTGAACGTCTCCAACTCGCGAGACAGTGCATGATGTTCACGATCAGCGGTCAGTCGCGCACATATTCTTCACTGGTCTCTAGAGACCTGGATGTAGATGCGTAAATACGCTGAGAATGCAGGTGTGCTTCGCGATCTCAAGAAGTTTCCACGGAGCGAGTTGCAGCCTCATGTTCTCGAACAGCATCAAGTCTCTCCTAACGCTCTTCGGTAGATTGTTGGGATCTTATGGTCTTTAATCATTTAGCACCTTTGGAACATTGGGAAAAATTTGACCTCTTTATAGGCATGGTTATAGTTTTATTGTGATGATACCTGATCAATTAAAATCTAAGTGGCTGCTCCCCTGCGTTACCGGGTAAGCTACCGTGTAACGAAGATAAATGGAAAAGGAAATTAAACACTCAAATAACATAAGCCCGAAGGCATACGATAAAAAAATAGGAGTTTTAGCCAGTAGAGTCTAATTTTTAACGATATACCATCGTCATCGAAAATCAGTCCTGAACTGTTCCCGCCTTCACCGCGTAGTACCTCCTACTTATGTTATTTTATAATTATGCAATGAAATTAGTGATAGTTTTAATTTCTATATCAAATGTTTCTGATTTATAAGCCAACAGGAAATGCCTATCAGACCGAACAACTTTTGCTAAGACGTCATTCCTATTTGAGTTATGGTGTAGCTGGGCTCTTGGAGTTCCACAACAGGTGTTCCAGATCTTCGATTTTTATACGTCAACAGCGAGTGCCCATAAGGCTGAACAACTCTTGCTAAGACGTCATTCCAATATATGTTATAGTGTAGCTGGGCTCTTGAAGTTCCACATCAGGTGTTCCGGATCTTCAAATTTATTCTCTCAGCAGAAAATGCTCATAACGTGGAACAATTTTTGCTATGGTACCATTTTTGTATCTCCTATAGTTTAGATGGTCTGTTGCGGTTCTGCATCAGGTGTTCCGGATCTTCAAATTTATTCTCTCAGCAGAAAATGCTCATCACGTGGAACAATTTTTGCTATTGGACCATTTTTGTATCTCCGATAGTTTAGCTGGTCTGTTGCGGTTCTGCATCAGGTGTTCCGGATCTTCAAATTTATTCTCTCAGCAGAAAATGCTCATCACGTGGAACAATTTTTGCTATGGGGCCATTTTTGTATCGCCTATAGTTTAGCTGGTCTGTTGCGGTTCTGCATCAGGTGTTCCGGATCTTCAAATTTATTCTCTCAGCAGAAAATGCTCATCACGTGGAACAATTTTCGCTATGGGACCATTTTTGTATCGCCTATAGTTTAGCTGGTCTGTTGCGGTTCTGCATCAGGTGTTCCGGATCTTCAAATTTATTCTCTCAGCAGAAAATGCTCATCACGTGGAACAATTTTTGCTATGGTACCATTTTTGTATCTCCTATAGTTTAGCTGGTCTGGTGCGGTTCTGCATCAGGTGTTCCGGATCTTCAAATTTATTCTCTCAGCAGAAAATGCTCATCACGTGGAACAATTTTTGCTATGGGACCATTTTTGTATCTCCTATAGTTTAGCTGGTCTGTTGCGGTTCTGCATCCGGTGTTCCGGATCTTCAAATTTATTCTCTCAGCAGAAAATGCTCATCGCGTGGAACAATTTTTGCTATGGGACCATTTTTGTATCGCCTATAGTTTAGCTGGTCTGTTGCGGTTCTGCATCAGGTGTTCCAGTTTCCAAGATAAATTATAGCCTATGTGTTGACCAGACTTAATATCTATACAACAAAAAAAAAATCATTCAAATCCGTCCAGTAGTTCCGAAGATTAGCGTGTGCAAACAAACAGACGAACAGACAAACAGACAAACAGACAAACAGACAAACAGACAGACTTTTTTTTTTGGATTCGTGCTCTATTACTGTTTCTAAACCCCCCTCAATTATTATTTTTTAAATATATTCAATGTACAGACACAGTTTTTTTACAGTCTTATTATATGTATAGATAAGTCTGTAATTGCCAATCTGCCTTGAGCAAGCGTTGTGATCAATGCTCGTGCCTTCCCTGTATAAGAGCCTTTGCCCTGCAGTGGGACAGTAACAGGCTGGTATTATTATTATTTTATTAGGTAACTTAGTTAATTCAAATCTCATCTTATTTAAGGCGAGGTTGCATCCATTTTTTTATTTTTCATTCTCTATATTTCTAGCCAAAGAGGTATATACTAGGTAGGCCTAACACTTCGGAAAGTACAGGCGTATATATGTTAATATTAACTACCGAAATAAAAGGCGCTTGTTCTTGGTAGTGAAAACAAAAGTGTAATAAGTCAATCAGAAAGACATTTAATAAACAAAAGGTATAAAAAAGGCTTCAAAACATAAAGCCTAGTGCAGACTTGCACAGTTAATAAAGTCTGAAACTAGTTAAGTTACGGCGAACGAAATTATTATTAAAAATATTTATTTGAATTAAAACAATGTTTATTGATTAAAATGTTCTACAAGACTAATTTACAATTATAATATTTCTATTAACTTAACATATTACTAAAATCTGCAATTCTACAATTATGCAGTTTATTTATGACGCACGGGCGCATCCGCTGCATTAGTCAGCGATTACGTTACTCGGCGATATCCTAACTCCTCCCTCCTTAAGATGGAAGCGCGTCCCGCAGCTTCCCGCAGCGTCCTCGGTGCGAGATTTATCCTGTATTGGCCGTCGCTGTCTCCATTGCCAGAGCTTCCATAGAAGGATTGTCGTCAGGATGAGGTAGAGTCCTAATGTTGACCAACTGGGCGTAGCCATCATAGTCTGCCAATCAATTGTGGGTTCCTGTAAGTTGTCGGCTCGTTCTATCAGCTCGTGGATGCTGTCCAGTGATATATCTTCTAATTGTAGGTTGAAGTGGGTGTTCTCCTCTGGGATCACGACTTTACTGGGAAGTGGTATGATTTCGTCTGCTGCGACAGTATTGCTGTTTGTTGTTAGTGTTCGGTTAAGTATTTGCATTTGGCAATCACTTGTAATACTGGCGATGTGTATTCCTGATATCCTTTTGTATTCAGATTTCGTTCCACATTTAGTTCTTAGGACTTCTTCTTCCTTCGGGATGATAAGCCACTTGTTGTCTTGGAGTTTCTGGATTCTTCCTTGTTTGAGGTCTATCTTGGCTCGTGTGCAGTTTGCGTTTTGGTGTTTCACGAGTGAAATTATGCAGTCTTCTGATGTATCAACAGGCTGGGTGTTCAACGACGTGCAGAGTTGTGTATTCTGTGTGATCTGTTTGCAGTCTTCTTCCAGGTACGAGTACTCGTTGGTACCCAGTATGAGGTATTTGGATTTAGGAATGATTGCCAGGTTTTGTTTGTCGGGAATGGAGTATAGATGAATTAGGTCGTATTGGTTTATATCAATGGAAGGAATATCCAGTATAAATGTTAGCGTGTGATCTGTACTATAAGCTTTTACACTAATAGACTTCTCTAAGCTATGTATATTGCTAATAGTAATGCTATCAACTGGTCTAAAATTGAATGATTTCTGCATAGCTAACATTTCGTTTATTAGAATGTGTGGGGATACGATGCTTGGATGCATAACTTCTAACTGAGCAAAGGTCATGGCGTCTTCTAAAATTACTAGCTTATCTAACAGCAATTGCAGACTAAAATCTATTTGTATATATAAATCTAGAAAGTGCAACCTATTTACTAAAATATTATTATTATTAAAAGTGGTATTTCTTAACATTAAACTTAGTTTTTTCTGATTCTCGTCTAAGAGCTTAATCTGTTTACTGTACTCTTCAACTGCGTGTTTTGCTATGAATAATGATTGCTTTTGAGACAAATTAATTTTATTTACTGAATTTCGTAATTTTGATATTTCATTTTCGAATTTAATAGCATCTTCGTAATCTAAATTGCCTGTTATGGTTTTAACAATGGAACCCAGGCCGTTAATAAAACCACGTCTAAACCTATGGTGCGGTGCAATAAACACTATCTTTTTACCTATTAAATTTAAACTATTATCTATTTGATCTTTATATGCCCTATTTGATTGCTCGTTATTTTCAGCAGCCTTAGTATTGGCATATAATGTCATAAGTTTTAACGTCGTTTCGTGTAAATAGGATACGTTATACACGCAGGCCAAACTAAACGTATCTACTTGCTTTAAAATTTGACCTTGTTTTAATAAGAGAATGCCATCGACGTTTTCTACGGGGTTAAGAGTCAGGTTGGCGGTTGCGTAGAGCAGGAAGGTTCCTGTGACGAGGGTCCTGGAACAAGATGTTGTCTTCGTAAAAGTTTGAAATGAACTCTGATAGATTTAGAATTGGGGTGGCTTCCTATGATTTCGGCAACATTGTTAGGATGAAGGTGAATGATCTTATACGGACCTTTAAATACTGGCTTCGTTTTGTCGCTCCTCGTAGTCTTTGCAACCTGTTTATATACTGTTTCACCTACCTTAAATGTGATCGCCTCAGCAGCCTGGTTTCGCTTTTCTATTACCTGTTCTTTATTTTTAGATACGAGAGCTGCTATGCAATCCTGTACTGCTTCTGCATTTTTACGATGGTTAAGGACATAGTCTTGATAGAACTCTTTAGGATAGTACAGTTCTAGTGGATTTCTAGATGCTGTATGACCAAGTAAGAGCTCGCGCGGTGTATAGCCCGTCGTAGAGTGAATGGCATTATTATAGGCGATAATGGCGTACTTCATCAGTAGTTGTATAGGGTCATCTTTGTTTGTCATTCTCTGAATTCTTATTATTTCAGCAATGGTAGAGTGAAAACGTTCTATGGGTGAGTTGGAATTCGGATTATAAGGGGTCGTGAAGTGTATGTTAATGTCATGAGAAGCGCATACTTCCTTTATGACGTCATTGTCGAATTTCGTGTCTGAGTCTGTGGTGATTTTCAGAGGTAATCCTAGTATGGAAAATACTTGTAATAGGGCTTCTGCGATATGAACGCTGCTTGAAGCATTTAGCGGTACCGCTTGGGCAAATTTTGAAAAATTATCTATAATTGTCAGGAACGTCGCACCTCCAGTGGAATATAGGTCCATAAACAAGTGTTGAAGCGGTTTTGTAGGTGTCTCTGTTAACGTTAGTGGGGGTTTCAAAGGGTTTCTTTCGTATTTGGCTCTTAAACACATGTCGCATTGATTTATGTATCTTTGAATTGACAATAGCATATTAGGCCAATGATAGTTTCTGTGGAGTTGTTTATACGTCTCCTGAATACCTCTATGTGACGATTTGCCTTCGTGATATCGCTTAATGAGTTCTTGTTGCTCAGTTTTGTTTTCAACAAGGGTAACTCGTGACGTACATCTTATAAGTTTAGGACCCCTGTCGTTGAAAATTGTCGTGTAGACTCTCGAGAAGGCCAAGTACAGATTTTCATCGTAGAAATAACAGTGGAAGATACGGTCTGCTATTGTGTGCTCCTTTAGGAACCTAATGATTTCGGGTTCTGTATTGTTAACGGGGATGAAGACATCTTTGATAACAGTCCTAGAGTTAGTTGACCTATTTTCTACTCTATATGTTAAACCCGGGGTAGATCTAATATGAAATTGTTTCAGTTGTTTATCTATTGCATCAGATAAAATCGGGATGCCGTTGTTTTCATTATCGGGTTGGGTATGATTTGTTGAGACTAATTGGTCAGGGTCGGCTGTAGTAATGCTCATTGAGTCTGTTCCGTTGTCAGTGTGGGGATAGTTGGTACTTCTTGCTTCTACGTCGTTATTATTATTGCTAGGTCCGTCATTGTTGTTGTCTCGGTCGTTATCAATCTCTGCTTGTCTACGGGCGTTCTCAAATATTCTGTTTATAATCTCGTCGTCATCGTTATCGTCAAGATTGACAGCTAGAGAATCTATGCTGTTGTGAAAGATTTTGGCTCTGGATAATGCATCAGCGTTAGTGTTTTGTTTGCCCTTTTTATAGACTACCTTATAGTCGTACTCTGCTAGCTTTAGTTTCCACCGTGTTAACTTTGAGTTGGGATCTTTTAGGGACATCAGCCATGTCAAAGGTCTATGGTCTGTATAGATGGTGAATTTCCGGCCGTACAAATAAGGCCTAAAATATTTGATAGCCCAAACTATCCCGAGTAACTCCTTCTCTATTGTCGAGTAACGAGTCTCGGTTTCTGATAACGTTCTGGAAGCAAACGCTATTGGTTTATCAGCACCAACATTGCCTTGCGATAAAACTGCGCCTAACGCAAAGTCAGATGCGTCTGTTGTCAAGATAAATGGTTTGTCAAAGTCAGGGTATTGTAATATTGGGGCATTAGTCAGAATTTGTTTACATTTGTTAACTGCGTCTAAGAATTCATTACTATGAACAATTTTTGCGTTCTTTTTAAGGCAGGATGTTAACGGTTTTGTAAGCTTCGCGAAATCTTTGATGAATTTTCGGTAGTAACCTACTAGTCCTAGGAATGATTTTATGTCCTTTTGTGTTCGTGGTATGGGGAAATTTAAAACAGCTTTTATCTTGTCTTTGTTGGGTTGTAGTCCTTGGTCAGTCAATTCATGTCCTAAAAAAATCACATGTTTTTGTAAGAATTCTGACTTGTCTAATTGCACTTTGAGATTATGCATTTTGAAGCGCTGAAGTACTAACTTGAGTTTTTCGTTATGATTTTGCAGTGAGGTGGCTGCAATTATGACGTCATCTAAATACGTGAATACGTTGTCTATCCCTCTAAGAATATGGTCCATAAGTCGCTGAAAAGTGCTCGGAGCATTTTTTAACCCAAACGGCATTCTTAGGAACTCATAATGGCCTCTTTCTGTAGTAAACGCGGTTTTTTCTATGTCGTTAGGGTGCATTTCCAATTGATGGTAGCCACTGGCTAAATCGAGGGTTGTAAAATACTGTGCGCGCCCTAATCTATCAAGTATGTCGTTAATATTCGGTAAAGGATACTTGTCTTCAACGATTCTGTCGTTTAGTCGTCTATAGTCTATAACAAGTCTCCATTTGACCTTTCCTGAAGCGTCAGGTTTTTTCGGGACGATATGAACAGGACAAGACCAGGGTGAAATACTTTCCCGAATAATTCCCTGTTTTAATAGGTTGTCTATTTGTTTTTTAATTTCTGTACGTTGTTGTGGGGCTTGTCTATAGTTTCTAACGAAGATGGGTGTGTCATCAGTTAACCTTAATTCATGTTTTACAGTATGTGTGAAAGATAACGGTATGTTTTCAGAGTGAAATACGTCACGATATTGGTAGCAAATTTTGGTAATCTCCCGTTTTTCTTCTTCATTCATATGGCTGGTTCTAATTTTCTTTAAGTTTTCGCAAAGTTCTTTGTCAATGTCAGTTTTAGTTTGAAGGGTGTTAATTTTGTGTGTTTTATTTTGATTTATCAGTTGTGGTGGCAATGGCTCAAGAGGTAGGAGGCAATTGTTACTGATTACTCGTTCTTTATCAGTTAAATTAATTATAGATGTCTTAAAAATTCCATTTTTTACCGTTACTACAGCGGCGGGTGACTTGAGTCCTTTAAACCAATTAAAGTCGTCGCAGATATAGTTACCGTCCATACAATTCGTTTTTACTGTTATAAACTTTTCGCAATTGGGTTCAATTTTGAGTCTTTTTACCGGATAGTCAAAATAAATTGGTATTTCGGTATTATGAGTTCGCAATAGCTTATTTTTAAAATCTATGTTACACCCTAATTCTTTTAACAAGTCCATCCCTATTAGTCCTTTATACTTTGGGTCAAAATCGAATAGAAGGAATTTATGATATATGTCGGTCTTAAACTGTGGGGGTAACGGTAAAATAGCAACATGTTCATGGCGAGTAACAGCATGCGCGGTTTTTACTTGAAATGGCTCGCGCTCAACGCAGTGTCCAAGATTAGTACTGGCTATTACGTCAGGTGATATCATACAACGCGAGGCTCCGGTGTCTAATAAAAATTTACCTTGAAATTCCGGCAATTCTATATAGGGGAGATGGTCTTTACCTTGGTTGTTGAGGTGAACAGTCTTTACTAGCCGTGGTTCAATGGGTCCTCGTTCTGGGGAAAATCCTGATGGTTTGGTCCCTCAACGGGCGCCTCCGTCTGCGTGTAGCTGTAGTCTTCACCATTAGGTTGTAAATTATTATTAAACTCACCTTCATAGTAAGCATTGTAGTCAGGGTAACACTGGTCTTGGTTGTGCTGTGTATAAAACATTTCTTCGGAAGCGAAACGTGGTGTTTCGGGCTTGCTTACCGATCTCATGGTGACGTCAGACACTTTTTGCGGCGGGTTCACCTGCTGGCGAGGTATATTCGGCTGAGGTCTAAAATTACCTGGGTTTCTGAAAGTACCAGAACCACTAGGTCTTACGTTACCTGAAGCGGGTCTTGGGGGTATGCCTTGACCCCTCTGTTGTCTCTGATCTATGTTCCAGCTATTACGCGGGGCAAAGTTATTATTTTGGGGTACCGTTTGGTTTGGCTTGGGTATTTCTTTTGGTTTGTTTTGAATAGAAAGTGCATTAAAACTATTGTTAAGTCTATTAAATGCCAAACGCGCCTCTTCCTGCCTAGCCGTTACTATGGCTGCTCCAAGAGTCGTAGGTTGTGCAATCCGCACGCCCATAGAGACGTGAAAGTCTAAATTATTAACGTATTGATCTATGACCATACTCTCATAGTATGACTTATCCGTATGCCTACCTACTACGTTTAGAGTGTCTAAAATTTCCCTTAGTCGTTTACCAAACGTCTCGGCGTCTTCATTTTTATTACGACGCAAACGCGTTAGCTCTTGCATCAGCTGTATTTCATTACGCGGTTCGCCTAATCTACGCGTTAACGCAGCCTTAATTGTTTGCCAGCTGTCAACTGTATCTTCAGAGGCTATTGCACTGATCGCCGAATCGCTTAATTTGCTTTTAATTAAACTAACAATAGCAGGGTTCACCCTAACTTGTGGGTCCAGTAATAGCATCACATTTTCAACTTCTCTAATAAAGTAATTTAGTGTTTTAGGATTGCCATCGTATTTTGGCAACAGCTCTGAAACGAACCTGAAAGTCGCTAGATCGATGCTTGCCATAGCCATCGTGATTTAATAGTAAAATAGGAATACAAAACAAGTTAGTTCTAATTCACTTTAGGATATTATTGAGATAATGTAACTAACACTGCCTACTCTCTAAGAAGTTAGCTTGAAGTTACTTTAATTATGTTATACGAATCGTGATTATATCGCGTACGTAAACTAGTAAATATCTCTTGTTACAGAACGAATTGCTGCGAACTGTATACCGCGATTTTAGCACGCATACGTAGCACCTAAATTCAAATGAATGTAATAAACTCTATAACTAATGTACTTTGCCTATAGCGATTTTAGCCTATAAACAAAACACAGATAACATTTATAGAATACAGCAGGAAATATAGCATAGGAAACTGGGTATACAACTAGCACTCACCACAGTATCTTCTGCATCTCTAGCCGGGCCTTGTAGGACAGCAGGACTCCCAATTCTCCGGAACTCCCGCAGGTTGTTCGCCTTCGTAGATTCGAGTTTGTGATCGCGAAGATAACGATAGATACCGTTCACTCTTACCGAAGAGTTGTATTCGAAGTAGAGTGTCGCGATCCTACCGACTGCGCCAGTTAAGTTACGGCGAACGAAATTATTATTAAAAATATTTATTTGAATTAAAACAATGTTTATTGATTAAAATGTTCTACAAGACTAATTTACAATTATAATATTTCTATTAACTTAACATATTACTAAAATCTGCAATTCTACAATTATGCAGTTTATTTATGACGCACGGGCGCATCCGCTGCATTAGTCAGCGATTACGTTACTCGGCGATATCCTAACTAACTGCCAATTATTTTTCACTTTCTTACTAACGGTATAGCATTATCTCTTAATCGAACACTTGAAGTAAATTGCCCAATTAGCATCGAGAGATTGGCTTTTCACATTGCTTCATTGGTTTTATGATAGGAATTAAGAGTGCCGTTTCTAATTTTTAAGTGCTTAATATCTAAAACAATTAGTTTGCTTTCCCGTATTTGCTATTTTGTGAATATAAGAAAGATGAACGTCCGGTAGTCAAAGAACCTTTGATTTACACTCCAGTTTTAACAAACTTACAAAAATAGAGGAGGTTCTCAATTCGGTTGTATTTTGTTTATGGCTAAGTACCCCATGACTTCGTCATTTATGCACCGATTTGGAAAAAGTATTTCGTTTGAGAAAGTGTTACATCTCGTATGGTCCAATATGTTTTTTTTCGAAATCGGTATAGTTTTTACTTTGGTTTTAATATCAAAATAACTTGAAAAAATAAATTATCTACGAGGTCTAAATAAATAATCTACGAGGCCCATGCCCTACATTAAAAAAATACAGACCAGTAATAATAAAATTTATAATTAAAAATAACACGAAAAAAATGCAAAAAGTCAGTGGCAAATAATTATGAATTTAACAAAACCACCCAAGCCACAAAGGCAAGATGTTTCCATAGGTTTTGTTTTATCGGTTTCTCAAGTTTGTCTGTTCATCATCCAATAACGAATCAGATCCGGATTTTTTGACTCACTTTAAATTTTCTGTAGATATTATTATTATAGCACCGATTCGCCGCTTCCGACATATCGGGGACGTCCGTACGGTGTCCCTTGCGCCATCTTGTCTGTAGGTGTCGAGTGGGTGTACTTATGTTGACAACACCCCAGCATATGTCGCTTATCTTGTAAGCCGGCCCTTTAAAGTTAAGCAACTTGTCGACATAATAATCTCGCAACTTTCTGATATACAACACGATTTTCTTAAAAGCCGGAAACCTTTTAATAAATAACATTATCTGTGAAGTAAGCTTTGAGTGTTTATTTGCGTAATATCGCCTTTTTAAAGATTTACATTATGTAGGGATAATTTAAATGTTATTCATTTCTGATATTTTGTGAGTGAAAACAAAATTGTGCGGTCTCATTTGAAGTAAACTTGTGTTGGCGTTGCGTTGCACTTTTTGTAATAACCCTATAATTTATTCTGAATCTTTACAAAGCAATCTTTAAAATATTACAAAACTTTTTACTTTAACTATTTAATTACCTACTATGAGTATTATATTAAGTATCGTCCGCGTGTATAATATGGGTTTTATTTCGCATTGATTCATAATTATTCTGTTTTAAAATTGGAAGAGCATTAGTTACTCCTTATGACATCAGAAGGCCAATTCCCATAATTATTTTAAAAACGTTCGAATCTAGTCGCAATCTCATCTCAGCGACAATCTAATGTCAAAGATCTGTCAAAAATGTAGGGAAATTTGACGACAGATTCACTGAGATTAGAATTTGAAGTTCTTATAAATACATAAATTGTCAGATGTCTGACAGTGAACCATTACCGTCAAAATCAGTCCAGCAGTGTTTGTTTGGGGGTAAACCCAAATAAACAAACACAGAGTCATAAAAAAAAAGATTTGGTATCACTGCCGTACATATATTCATTTAGTAAAAAGCTATTATTTTGAAATTACAAATAGACTCTTCAATTCTATTCTTCTTCTTATCGTGTTGATATTGACTGACCTGGGTATCAAAGTTATAACGCCGCCCATGGGCCTCTGACTTGGCATCACATGCCTTCGAGAAATATCCCTCAGGCATGCCGTTAGCCGGGGTTCCAATTCAATTATATCTAAAGTTGTGAGTTTCTTAATCATAATATAATACCACACAAAATCACAATGGAAACATTGCACTAATATCATTGATTTCGACTGCTCTAATATTTATGTCAAACAGACGTAATTTATTGAACTTTATTGACCCTAAAACAAAGCATTTCCCCAGATTTAAGGCACAGCTAATCATAATCCTTTATGAGTTACAGTTATTACAACAAACTTAATGTAACAATCGCTGATATTACGGCTGTAAATATGAATTGACTTTTATATTTATTACGCCTAAGGTTTTTTGTGTGGGCGTAGTATGGAGTTGTTGATAGTGTTGGGGTGTCGGTTACGGGTGTGTAATGTTTGGCATAATAACAAATGCTCTAATTTCACTTGAACTAACGTTCACATGACATAATTTTCATATGACATAATATCAAATGACATAAAATCATATGACCTAATATTTCACATCATATAATATTCATTTAACATAATAACATTTAGTATAACGTTCATTTTGTATAATTTTCAATATGTATAACGTTCAGTTGACCTAATTTTCATATTTACTCATTTTCTGCCCAAACTATGTAGTGAATAAGTAAATATCAGAAAACATCATACTGTAATAACCTCGCCTAACCTAAATGATTCACCAATAATAGAAGAGATCTGGCCTTCGCGCGCTAATGGTCATGGTTCGAACCTAACCTAACCAAAATGATTCACCAACAATAGAAGCCATCTGGCGCTTGGCGGCCGCTGCCGCGGCACGCTCGCTTCGCTCGCTCGCCTTCGCGCGCTAATGGTCATGGTTCTAACCTAACCTAACCCACATGATTCTCCAAATATAGAAGGGATCTGGCGCTTGGCGGCCGCTGCCGCGGCACACTCGCTTCGCTCGCTCGCCTTCGTGCGTTAAACTTACTTAGAGATTATGAATATTATAGTAAATGAATAATATGCTAAATGAATATTATGTGAAATGTGCATTATAGGAAATGTTCATTATCATCATCTGCCTAGCCTTTTCCCAACTATGTTGGGGTCGGCTTCCAGTTTAACCGGATGCAGCTGAATACCAGTGTTTTACATGGAGCGACTGCCTGTCTGACCTCCACAACCCAGTAACTGGGTAACATGATACCCCTTGGTTAAACTGGTTGTCAGACTTTCGGGCTTCTGACTACAAGTAACGACTGTCAAAGATCTACAAATGACAGCCGGGACCAACGGCTTAACGTGCTTTCCGAGGCACGGAGGAGTCTTGGTATGTAATAAATGGTCACCCATCCACGGACCGACCTCGTCAAGCGTAGCTTAACCTTCGATCGACCCATGCGGCTGTTATAATTTAGCCACAAGCTCCTCTCAAGGAAATGTTCATTATGTCATATGAAATTAGGTAAAATGAAATTATATCAACAATTCATTATGTCAACTGATCGTTATGTTAAACAAAATTATGTTAACTGAAATTATGTCAAATGAACGTTAGATATTTTGTTATTATGACAATCGTTACACACCCGTCGGTTACGGCCTAATATTGGCCGAAAATTAGATAGCAATAGCTGCCTAATACTCATCGCATTATGATAAAACCAGCCTGTCCCACTGCACGGCAAAGGCCTTTTCTTATAAAGAGGCACGACCATTGATTACCACGCTTGCGTAAGGCGGATTTTCAATTTCAAACTTATAGGTAGTAACTATATGTCCAGGTTTCTTCGCGATGTTTTCCTTTACCGATGTCGATGAAGTGACACAAACTAAGAGTAGATATAAATTGAAAAAGTCGCATTGATACTTGCCCAAATTTAAACCACAACCCGGTGCATGTGAGGTAAGCGGTTTAAACCCTAGGCCACCATGTCATTTCGCATTATAGTTCGTGTATAATTTAAAATGGATTTGATGTTGTAACGATAATATTTGTTTATTTGCTTATTTGTTTGGTCAGCTTACAATTATTTACGCAATGCATTAACAATAAATTAATTTGTTATACCTACAATTTATTATAAGTGTAACAATTACTTATAATAGGCTAACACCGCGTACGCTGTATAAGGTTTAGCAATAAATTATTAAAAAAAACACTCTTTAAAGAAATCAAATTTCTACATATTACAGTTCATGAGCAGCCCAAAACGCGGAGGCTTAGTTAGGCAATAGAGTCCGTTGAATATTCAAGCCTAAATACATCTTGTACCTAAACTAACAGTTAATTTTCGGCCTCGGATACGAAACCCCTGGTTTTATAGGTACAACACTAATTGTTAATATGGCGAGACAGTTTTAAAACGTTTTTAAGGCCAATGAGATTAAAATGCTTTATTATATTTAATTATGAGTCGTCGTCGGCCCGGCTGGCTGTTTTGCATAATTTTGCTCGCAATGGCGGCATGAATAAATATGTTAATGTCTAGTCATGATACATGGAGTAATGATTAATTGTTTTGTGCTTTGACTAAGTACTTAGATATATTGGAACTTAGCGAATACGGGAGATTTAATTAGAATTAAAATACCACTAGATTTTTCTGTGAGATATGCAAAAACAGTTGATTTATTTATAGGCAATGTAGATTAAGTATGTTCTAATATCAATAAATTACTCGCTTTTCAACCGCAAACATGGTCTTACAAAATCCAGGTAATTCAACCGGTTGGGCCCCGGCCGACTCACAAGTGAGTCGCTTAGGCCCTTTTTGATTAGCCGGGGCTTGATTTGTTAAAAGAACCCCAACTGAACGTACCATCACGCCTGTGTTTACCAAAAGATTGGACAGAGGTCTTCCTATAGTACTTAGGGGCACTACACACCAAAGCCTGGCGGCATATGTTGGCAACATTTTGCCGGCGGGCTATTGGCGGCTTCAGTCATTGCAAGCTGTAAAACTTTGCCGGCGGCATGTCGGCGGCTCGTCATCAGAAACTTATTTGGCAGTTAGTAATTGTGTCGCCGGGCAGCTAAGCGCTTGCGTACACTAGCCGCTAGTGATGGATTAATTAGCATTCGCATTCATTTTTAACATGCGAATGCTCATTTAGCATTTAGCAAATGAAATGTAGTTGCGAAATTCTGTGAAGTGCGAAGTGAATTCATTACTTCGTATTGTGTGTGCGCTCTCCGTCGCACCCACGGGAATACTAAATCTATCTGTTTCACGTTACACTGACTTTTAGCAAATAGCAGGTGCATGTGATGCGAAGAGTGACGTTATACAATTATTATCTTTAAATTGCTTGTACACAGGGGCGTAAATTGTATGAATGCGTCTGATCGTTTAATTCGTTAAATTATTAGCAGGGTGCGAAAAATGAGATTGAGCAATTTATTACCTTATGATCTTTGATTTGCTCGTATTAAACGTCGTATATTGAATGAATTATAAATTGTCGTTATTTTAGCAAATAGTTTAGCAATAGCAATTAACATGCTAAGACTGAAGAATTCACATGCTAATGAAATTTATGCGAAATCGCATTAATTGCCATCACTACTAGCCGCCGTCAAGCCGCCGACACCGCCGACTTGTCGGCGGGCAACACACGCGCGTGAATGTTGCCGTCATGCTTCTTTCAACATAAGCCGCCGGGTTGTGTCGGCGGACTGTGTCGGCGGGTCGGCGGCTTTGGTGTGTAGTGCGCTTTACACCTACGTTTCGCCAGTTATGTTTTAGTCGCATGTTATAGGGGCGAGCTTATTACCATTTCATCAGGATCCAGAATTACAATTCTTGAACTCATGGCATCAAAGCGGCGGATTCTCGTATTTTGGACAATGTTCGTATTAAAATCAAACTTCTCGGATTCTTGTGCGTATTGTAAATTATCACAAAAACATAACACCACTCCTGTAATCCCCGAATAGTTAGGCAGAGGTGTACCAGTAGTTCACCTACATTTCGCCAGTTATGTTTGTATGTTTTTTTCTTATTGTAAATTTATCACTTGCTTCAAAAACTGTGAGCGGATTGCCTTGGCTAGAGGCCTAAATTTTCATAGGGCGTCCACAGTTTGCCTGGCTAAGCAGCCTCCTAAAAGATGCCCAATCCCAATAAGAAAGAGCAATGAGGTTGTCTCTATGAATGTCTTAGAAACACCCACACATTTTCAGTGTCAACGTCTTGTTGTATGAGTAAAGGAATGCGCATGATTCACATTCTGGTAACGACTGGCGCCGGAGTTCGCAAATGTTGATATTTTTGGTCCTTACGGAGAATATCATGTATCGAGATGATTTCAGAACGAATTGAGAGATGTTTTTTTTTTAAGTATTTCGGAAGTTATAAAATACTTACGTAATTCCAAACAGCTTTACGGTTTTCTTATTTCTATAAACACAGTATTTTGCGCATATTTATGGGAGCTGTGGGGCTGTCCTAACAAATGTTATAATGTGAAAGTAACTCTATATGTCTGTTACCTTATCAAACCTTAACAGCTGAACGGATTGGGATATTTTTTTAATAATTAACCTATTTATCCTAATACTTATTATCCTGGTAGTATAATTTGCCTCAAGAAATGTTCCAACCTCCATAAATTGTGGCATAAATTAATAATATCCTTTATTTTATATATCAAAAGAGAAAATAATGCTTTCTGGGAACTAATTGACCAAAATCACTGCGGCGATGAAGCTAAAAAAAAACTTATTGTGGTAAATTGACGAACATAATTATTAAACTTTCAAATAATAAAAATACCGCTCATTTAAGCAGTTTGACAGCTGTCAAATTATAACACGAATGAGGTTACATCCCCCTGTGACAAAACAAAATGGCGACTTCAATGAAAAATGCTCGCAAAACGACACATGAGGGCCCTCAATATTATTACCGTGTTAAATGATGCTTCGAACATTACACGCTTGTCATGGATCACACAATTCCTGTGTTAAGCTGAGGTCACATACACTTAAGTTTAGCAAGTAAGGTAATCTAGCCTATTCTTTGCTTTTACGTTGAAACTTGAATGCTTAAAGTTTGGCTCTCACAGCGTTGTCTTAGAAAATAGTTTCCAAAATAAAAAGTCATTTCTAGTATTTATTTAAAGGTTGAATTGGTAGAAAATATCTATGGTGTAAAGCCCGTCGTGCATTTGTGTGATTAAAGTATTAAATAAAGAAGACATGTAAATTTTCCGTATTTCTAATGAATTTACATAAACCAAGAGGTTGTCCAATCATTCTAAAATAAAATGGTCATATAATTATCCAGAATCCTTTCAAAAGTTTGTACTAAAGCTGCAGTTTGTTGGTTAATCGTGCTTATCTAAGGAATTACCAGTCCTATCTGATCAATTTGTTTTGCAAATTACCCCCTACATAATATGTTTTCTCTTTCTCTATCAAGTCCATCCGAAGGTTTTCTGTAAGAGATCACCACTCTTTGTAACACCTTATGTAACTCCTATCATTATTATTATACATAATACTCTTTATTATATGTACCTAACATATAATAAAGAGTAGGTATTCTGTTCTAATCTACAGAAAGTTGAAAATAGAAAGCACAGACCCTAGTGCTCAGTAAAGCTAGGTTTGCACACACGACATTATACGTCTTTTTACAAGTACACACTACACGACACGCTACGAAATGCCGGTAGCTGAAACACGTAGTGGCGTGTTTTCAATGAATATCATTACGTGGAGAAACAATTTTCAAGTTCATTGAACACAATTGTTTGTGAGAGCGTCAGCGGTACCGCGCCGTGCTGGAGTGTTTTTCTTTAGTTCAATATGTGTTAGTCTAGAGAAGGGTTTTTGAACTTGTGTTTTCATATTTTCTTCGCTATTATTATAGGTGTGAGTGTCACATAATAAATATGATAGTATAGTTTATTTTTTTTATAAAATATATCATTACATTTACAAGAAAGAAGGAAAAAAACTTCTTTTATTCACCAAATCAAAATAACAACCTTGCACAATTCAAGTAGGTTACAAAAAGAATGAAAAAGAATTTAATAACTCTCACAAGACAAAACAAAAAAACACAATCTCTTCTATCGGTTAAATATCAAATAAATAAACAAAATGATGTAAAAAAGCACTTAACAAAAAATCTTTTAAGTCGGATAAGTATGTTCTACACACCAATTCGGTTCTAATAAAAATCGAAATAATTGAAATTAACATCAAAAAAAGGCTAGGTTTAATAGAGAACTAGCGGATGTCCCGCGGTTTCACCTGCGTAGGTCCTATTCCCGTGGGAATACAGGGATAAAAAGTAGCCTATGTGTTAATCTATTATTAGTAGGATAGTAATCAATGTAAGCAGATTATCTAGTTTTTATAACAGCATAGCTAAAATACAGTAGCCCCAAATTATAATATACCGTTATTTTTTTTAATAAAGGCGTCAAAATACTTATTAGCATGTAGATTTAATGCAAATAGGAAGCAAAAAAAAAACCCGTAAACATTATAATGCAAAAGAAATATCAATAAGATTAATAACGCAGAGACAGAAAAAAAAAACAAACAATAATGTTAGTTTTATAAAGGTTTTCCTTACTCGGTAAAAAAACCTATTTAATTTCGAAACTCAGTCGTTAGGTACGTCACACAGTTAGGATGCCTATTCCGCGAAGTGCATGTGTCCAATCTAGATCCAGGAATTTACGCGAATATTCGTGAATCAGTCACAGACGCATTCTTTTAGTGTGTTTTTTGTCGTGTTTTGCTAGTGAGAACTCGATATACGAAACTTTTCAGTCTACTTTCTGTGAAGACTTTCCAGCTTTGACATTTTAAATTCAAAATGGCGGTTAACATTTGTAACTATCGTAGTGCCAAATTGAAACATAAAAGATAATTTCTAATCAGAACTAAGCGTGTTTTTTGAACTTTGATAAATGATAAATGAAATTTATTTCTGTAAATAGATTCATACATACACTTTTACACGTCTTTTTTTTAACTAGAAGGTGAGATGTTCGGCGTTTTCCCATCTCATTATTCTGAGAAGAAACACTGAAAGAAACTCAAAGGTCACAGTCTCTTTTAAAGTCCCGATATTATCTTCGTCAGCTCATGTAAGAACCAGGCAGATTAGTGTCTGAAATGGTATTTTGGGGAAAGAACCTCACAGATATGAGTTGATCGGTTGAGTCAATTCAAGCATTTGTCAATAAGATTATAAACAACCTCTATAAATCTTATATTTCAACTCTTAACTGAAATATTAACAGTGTCATCTCCTCAATCTCATACGAAACGGTATTCCCAGCCGCAACTTACATCGATATATCAGTCTATCGTATAAATCACCAATATCATAATATATGCCGATCACGAAGCTCAAGCAATTCACACGCCATTTCTCATTATTACAGAAATTCCTCCAAAGATTACGTTATATGTGTCATTTGACATTTTGATCTACAATTACGACACTAAGGATATCTAAAGACCATGCCAATGACAATTATGATAAATAGTAAATTGTTTAATGCTATCCACGTAAATTATGGATTTTAAAAGAAATGTGCAAACCGAAACCTGTACTTTAGTTAACATAGGTTTGTAATCGCCAATCCGCCTTGAGCAAGCGTGGTAATCAATGCTCGTGCCTTCTCTGTATGAGAAGAGGCCTTTGCCCTGCACTGGGATAGTAAGAGGCCGGTATTGTTATTTTGTACTGATACTGTGGCCTTGTAGCAAAATTATTAAAGCCCGTCGATCAAAAGTTAAGCTACGCTTGTGTCAGTCCATGGATGGGTGCGCATTCACTACATTCAAACCCCCTCCATACCTCAGAAGGCATGTTGAACCGTTGGTTGTAAGCTGTCAATTGTAGATCTTTGACAGTTATTACGGGTAGGCAGAATCCGGAAAGTCTGACAACCAGTATAACCAATGGGTATCGTGTTACCCAGTTACTGAGTTGTGAAGGTCAGACAGGCAGTCAGTCGCTCCATGTAAAACACTGGTATTTAGCTGCATACGGATAGACTGGAACCAGACCCCAACATAGTTGGGAAGAGACTGGGTACAAAATTGAAATCAAAATGTATTTCTACAAATAAGGCTGAAGATGAGCACTTTTTAAACGCCAAAATAACAAAAGACAATACCCTAAAAAGCGCTTCGCCACTTCTTCGTTTAGTTTTGGTACATGATGGATACTTTTTAACCGACTTCAAAAAAGGAGGAGGTTCTATGTTCGTGTGTATGTATTTTTTTTTTATGTATGTTACCTGATTTCTCCGCCATTTGTGGACCGATTCTCAAAATCTTTTTTTATTTGAAAGAGTAGACTTCTGAGGTGGTCCCATTTTAATTTGGTGAAGATCATACGGCCCATCATAAATAAAACAAAGCCACCAAAGCCACAGACTTCCGAATTTAGAGTTATTTTAAACCGTTTAGTGTTTTTTTAAGTCGGTTTTATTTTTTGCATAAAAGTTTTTTTTTAATACTTATTATACTAGGGCTTGATTGCAATCCCCCCTGGTGGCAAGCTGTAATGCACTCAATGATGGTGAAGCGCACTAGTTTATTACGAGCCTATTCACTCTATGCTTGAAGTAACCTAAATTGCTGACACTATTATACTGATTTTGATATTATTGTTCAAAATACATTCCTTTTAAGTTATAACCTGTCGAGTGCTTTAATGGTGCTAACTGAAGTAACGACTTAATTCGTCTGTGGATAATTTTGTGCAGTGCAGTAAGGCCGTTAATGTATTCGGAGAACGCCATCGTTAAGGATTTGATGGGCCCGCTAGTTATTGCGGTATCACAGTTAAAAGTAATTGGGTCAAATAAATGCTGTTAGATTGTAACTATCAATCTTGGTACGAAGTGTGTCTCTTATGATTATGACGTTATTAATCTTGATTGTCTCGTTGGAGTAGTGCTGCACTAGATCCCGGTTTTGGATAAATTGTTGTTGGCTTTTTCGATCCTAGTCTATATACATAGGACTGAAAGATAAATGTCGAACTGTAGAGTAGGTACACCTCCGTGGCCTCCCCCTAACCTACTTGCAAATACAGACGAAAAATATTGACGTGTAGAAAATAAAAACCCAAACCTGTCTGTGAAAAACCTACTATACATACATTCCATTTTATTTAAAATCATTTCATATCACATCATTACATTTAATTTAATCACAGGCGAGATATTATGAGGTACTTATCTAAAAAAACTATAGCCTGTTGGTGGAACAGTTTGTGGCCCTGACTGCTATACCGGAGCTTGTGGGTTCGATTCTCACCCAGTACAAATGTTTGTGTGATGATCACGATCATTTTTTCTGTGTCTGGGTAAAATGTATCTATATGTATATACAGTAGGGTCTCGTTAATCCGGACTCCCGCTTGTTCGGTGATCGCTGTAATCCGGCCGGCCAAAGGAGTTCGAATTCGTATGAGCAAGATGAGGACAATAGCGTTGAAGTTCTCGTCTCTAAAAAGTTGGTATTTCAGAGGAAGTAGAAGCTTTTAACACTTCTTTAAAATAGGCTGAAGATAACGAATCTGATAGCCACGAAGTTATGTGTCACCGTAGACTTTGAGACCGGGCCTTTGAAATTGAGTGCGAAAATTATAAACAGAAACTAAGAAACTAAATATAGCATACCTACTATAATCCGGACGCCTCGATAATCCGAAAACAGTCTTGTTTTTGCTTCTCCGGATTAACGAGGCCCTACTGTATTTAGAAATATATTTAAAAGTATGTTTTCCAGTTTTCTAGTACTCATAACACAAGCTCGGCTTACCTTGGGACTAGTTGGCGTTGAGTGAAAGTTGTGAAATATTTATTTATTTAAAATCATTTCATATCACATCATTACCTACATTTAATTTCATCACAGGCGTGATATTATGAGGTATTGAAAAAAAAATGCTCGTTAGTGGATTCAAGTATAGAACGGATGATGCAAGGGTTCGGCTAAAATGCGTCAAATTAACAGCGCCTGGCGGTCGTGCTCTGAATATTCATAGATATCACTTATTGCATTCGATATTCACGGGACCCGCCGTACTCATCGAGATGAAAATATACGGCTGGATTTTATGAGCGGACGCGCTTCGGTTTTAGTTTTAACTACGTAGTTTTTTTAACACCACTCCCACAGATTGTTTCGTAATTTGAAAGCTGGTATATTTTACCGCTCGTTCCAGTAGTTAAAAGTTGGAGATTTTGTGTTTTAACTAACTTTCTGAGTTGAAGCTACTGTTATGGCCTCGTTAAAGTAATTTTTGAGCTTTTAACTTAAAGAATTAAAATGCTATTTATTTCTTCTAATTAATTTGCTGAATATATAGGGTGACTGGTAATTAGTGACCGATACTTAAACACGTGATTGTATTAATGATTTCAATAAACTTTCCCAAATAAACTTTTTTTTTTACTCATTAACTTTCAATTAATTACACATACATTTTGCCCTTCCCGAGGTCAAACTATCAGCTGATAGGTTGTGCCGATTCATGTGATCGATCACAGGAGCGCGCGCGGGAATTTCAAACAGCGTTTTTTTTATTTTGTGTGTTATAAGTTATTGTGTATTAAAACAAAAGTTTCTTTGGGAAAGTTTATTGAAATCATGAATAAAATCACGTGTTTAAGTGTCGGTCACTAATTACCAGTCACCCTATATAGAAAATTTTAGCCCCCTAGTATGCAATTAAGACACGCTTGCTCAAGTCAGGTTGGTAGTTTAGAGTCCAGCAAGGCTATTGCCTATATTTACATTGTCAGTGATTAACTGGTGTCCACACGCACACCGAACTCTGTTGACATCTGACATATTACAAAAAAAATGGTATTGCACTTTAAGCAAACTTCAAGTTACGGTGACAATCAGACGGGGTACGGTGATGCGCTACCTCACATCTCTGCGAGTACGCATGACGTCATTCTAGATACACACTGATGACAGCCAATAAGAAACTAGCTGTTTGACAGTTAATCGTTGGACGCTCTGCCCAGTAATCATCACTGTGAACTGTCAACGGAGGTACGTAATAGCCCCGCTAGTTTGCGTCACGGTGGTTTCCTTCACATAACTAGAGACTCCTATTTATTGGTTATTTTTTACGTAAATAACCGATAGCAAAAGTTCGTCATGCTCCCTCAGATGTTACTGCTTGCGGTAGCGTCGAGGGTCGGGTTACCACCTTCCCTCTAATATGGCGAGGGGGTAATGGCTGATCTTTGCGTTATGCTCGTAAACGGGTGCTGCTTGTGGTAACTGGTCGTCTTGATGGCTTTGGTTTTGCTATTGTTTTAACTGTTTTTTTATGTTTTATTTAACTTCCACAGTTCTAGTATATCATTTTGTTACATTGTCTTGCAGATCTATGGATTTAATCCAACTCTGCACATGTAAGCTGGCACACCCTTTTTACCTGGAGGATTCTTATTAGTCAGTTGCTTTTGCTTGAGTTGAGTTAGTTTTATTGTCGGTAGCTATATATTACTGGTATTCTGTATGTTGAGTGTGCTAGCTAACATGTAATGAATAACTTATTTTAATTATTTTGTAATTATAACTAATCTGTCTTATGTAATTTCGACGTTCAAAAAGTGCTGATCCTCAGCCTAATTTGAATAAATGACTTTTGATAAGAGGCAAAACCTTCAACGCTGTACCACGATATCAAACGACTGGGCTACAACTTGCCTGCTGCGGTCTTCCCGTCCGATTATAATTTTAGTGTCTTCAAGGCTAGAGTGAATAGGCTCTTAATAAACTAGTGTGCTTCACCATCACTGATTGCATCACTGCTTACCATCAGGTGGGATTGCAGTCAAACACTGGTTTATAATGTTAAAAAACAAAAAAAAACCATGACACTTGGCCACAACGACATACTTACGTCGAAAATGTTAACAAAATATAATTAAAAAAAATAATTTCCATAACACGACATTGACATAAATATCTTAAATCATTAGTAAATAACATTGACAAGGTCACTACTCCCACACTGACAGTTTTAACTACTTGTGAGGTTGTTGCACTGGTTCAATATGAAGTCATTGGTATTCAATACTTACAATCTTTGATAAAAATAGGACACAATGCAATATTGATAGTTGATAACGATATGATAGCTGAAATAACTAATAATTAGATATTGTTATACTGCATTATCTTTTAATTAAATGCAACCTTAATGCACTGATAAAAAATGGTATTGCAACACTTAAAATGCATTAGGTTGATACATACGCCAGCACATCAAGTTACCCCAATGTGTCAATTTTTTTTATCGTTTTTCAACTTTATACCGAACAGAATAAGGTTCATATTCAATTGGGAAAATTTGACACATTGGGGTAACTTGATGTGCTGGCGTCTGTACACACGTAGAATTAACTGTCATGGCATTCATGAAGATACTTTTAGATCATTTTCTGTCTGGGTTTGTTTTTGTACCCGTTTGACGACAGTAGGCTCACCCCCCGTTACATAAATGTAAACGAAATGAAGGTGTACTAAGGGTAATTGAAGCAATTAATTAAGTAATCATCTGCCCAACTCTTCGAAGCATACCAGCGTGATCATATGCGATCTACCTACTTCACAATTATAGGTATGAATTAAGGAAATGTGGGGTAAAATACAGAAAAAAATATGGATATAAGTTTTTTTTTATGTTTTCTATGGTGTTTTTTGGTTTCGTTAATTATGTATGGTGGATAACGATCATATAATTACAACCTAGCAGACGTCCCGCGGTTTCACCCGCGTAGGTCCCGTTCCTGTGGGAATACAGGGATAAAAAGTAGACTATGTGTTAATCCAGGGTGTCAGCTAACTCCATACCAAATTTTAATAAAATCCATTCAGTAGTTTTTACGTGAAAGAGGAACAAACATCCATCCATCCATCCATCCTCACAAACTTTCGTATTTATGATATTAGTAAGATGTCTGACCAATCAACATCTGTTTGTTTTTGTCTTTCAATAAACACACGTACCCAACTATTTTCTGTTTAAATGCAATAATTCAGTACCACGATCCTTTAGAAACCTAGCGTGTACAAAAATGAGTAGAATTTTAAGGATGCCTCGCATATTTTATTCAAACTGGTTGTCGACTGCAGTCGGTCAAATTACACAGTTTTACTTGCTTTTAATTAAGGCTGGCAATAAATAAAATTAGCAGTTGCTATTTTTCTTTGGTCCTCGTTTTATCGCACGCCCTTTGTATTAATTTGCTATTACAAATAGCGTAATGCAACCAAAATTGTAAATAATATAGATGTTGTTTATGTCTGAATGTTTGTTACTTTTTTATCATTAATATAATGACTGAAAAAAATTGAACGAAATTTAGAAAACTATTTGGCCATGTCCTGTAATAACATAAGACTAAAGGCGGATATTTCAATTGATAAATTAACTCAGGTTTAGCAATTTTAGCGTACGAAAGAAAAGAAAACCTTAAAAAAATGTACAACAACAAAAATAAAATCGGTACGTGTGTATCTATTTTTTTGAGGAGTTCTCTCAATTCCTCGAGAATCCCTCATCAGATATGAGTTTTGATACAAATGGGACAAATCTGATAGTATACCCGATCAAAAACAAAAAAAAATGGAAATCGGTCCATAAATGTCGGAGTACTGTGGTAACAAATCCTAAAAAAGAACAACCACATTGAGAACCTCTTCATTTTTTTGAAGTCGGTTAAAAATCATACCAAAAACAGTGGTCTTAAGATCCAAGTAATACCATGGGCGAGAACAACTTCAGAATGAATCCAAAAATAGTAAAGTTTAAAATATAACTCCGTATATTTCAACCCCACAATTTGAATAGTGCTATAAATATCGATAGTTTTGGCGTAACTGACTAACGTAGTGCATGAATAAGGCGATCGACTGTTTACATCTATTTTAGTACAAAAGATTTATTGCTTATTGATGCGTGGAAACTGTTTTAGCAACGATTCTGTCTGGCAAGTAATGGCTTTTGTCTAGATTTTAAAGCCATTGTGACGTTGATAGGTACTCCGGAGTTTGATGACTTTTCACGGGTCATTTGACTTGTAGTCAAAGAGGTTATGATTATATAGACAGGACAAGCGAGGAAACGTCATAAAAAAACTAAAAAAACTAAATATTGCTATGTTGCCATGGGATGAAGGGATCACAGTTAGTATCGGATGAAAATATCATCGCCTTGGAGGCCAATGGAGCTAAGCCACAATTGCAAAAATTGTGGCTTAGCTCCATTGGCCTCCAAGGCGACGATATGCGATGTCCTGTCCATAGGAAGTTTTGAATGTCTTTGCTTGTACCGACCTCACCTTCTAGTTAAAAAATGACATATTAAAGTGTTTGTATGAACCTATTTACAATAATAAATATTATTTATCATTTCTAGTAGTTGAACAGCTTTTTATATCGTGTTCTTCATTCAAAAATTTAAAATATGAACTGGTTCTAATATTCGAATTGCAAAACGTGCCAAACTGCCAATATTTGTTTGTTAAGTTCTGATTGAGACCAAGAAAACTTCTTTTTCACTTCCTAATCCAAAAAGAGTCTTTTTTTTTGGATTAGGAAGAGTCATTACTAGTAGTCTTGTTAACCTCTCCAACTAAGCTAAATATGCTTGTGTATGGAGTGGGTTCACGTCAATAGTGCAATGGGTGAGGATCGAACCACAGTCCGACTCCTTAGCCATTGGGCTCTTGCTGCTTAAACATCATTGTTTCTCAAGAAATCTTTTGTAGATCCCTTTTCGGCAGACAACCAATAAACAAGAGAAATTCTAGTGAACCATTGGCGGCATAGCAGAACAGCTGGACACAGACAATAAACAAATAATCTACGATAAAACTTCCCATCGATATTTCCGTTTTCAAGCTAAAGCTGAATTTAAAAATATCCGACACAAGTTCAATAGCATTTCGGTAATTCTCCGCGTCCGATGCCTCCGATATTTCGTTCCACAAAATTGCAAATCGATTGCCAATTAGTAACGGCATTGTACATACCGTTCTGATGCAACGTTTAATTAAAAGGTTCGTTCGATATTCCGGTTCGTATCCTAGTTCGAGAGATGAAGGGACATGTCTCTATTGATTGAGTCATCATATGCCTAGCCTTTTCCCTTTTGGTTAAACTGGTTGTCAAATTTTCGGGCTTCTGACTATCTGAAACTACTGTCATAGATCTACTAATGACAGCCGGGACCAACGGCTTAACGTGCTTTCTGAGGCACGGAGGGGTCTTGATATCTATAAATGGTCACCCATCTACGGACTGACCTTGTCAAGCGTAGTTTAAGCCTCCCTCAAGTCGCTATTGATTAAGTATTATTACCGTAATTCTGAGCATCGGTTTACGAAATCGAATAACGTTGTTGCTTTTTATCGATTTTGTTTGTAGTGATGTGCCTTTGGAGACCGATTTGCTTGATATTCGATATCTTTGATCGAATATTCGACGCTTCCTGTATACAAAAGTTTTCCATTTAAAATTCGTCATGTTCACAGTATCTTTGTTTCTGAAAATTCTTCGGATTGCCGGAATAGCGTGTTACGTGAATTGCGTTCTTATCACAATATTTTGATTGGCGTAATCGTGACGAAATTTTTAATCTACTATATCAAGTTCGGTATTTTTAAATCACTCACGATTTTAGACACTGTATTAATGTGCTTTAATTGGAATTTCACCTGTATCGTGCGTGTGTTTACAAACATTGAAACTGACACACACTTCCAAGCAAACCCGGAACCAATTCCTATGAACCATACAATAGGTTAATTAGGTATCAACAAATTTGTTGTTTGTGATAATCCAACTCCCGACGCAGCGCAGCAGCCAATCGCTGAGCCGCTGCAACTGCGCTTAAAAACCGCCTGAACAATGCAGAACGGTGAAGAAGGACATCGTGGGAAAAGATTATTTGAGGAACGAACATACTTATTGTGTGCAGAACACAAATAGTGAGAATGTGAGGATGTTGGAGACTTCAGTTAATCATCTTTCCCTTAAAAAAAAAAGGCTTGAATGTTAAAACCTCGTTTGTGATACTAATAAAGTACTGGCCACTTGTAAGTTCTACTACTTTTAAATATTTTTTTGAAGTTCCTGTTTTAAATTTACTCGTCCAATCTAAACACATTTTTTATTTTTAACCGACTTCAGTAGGAGGTTCTCAATTCGATCGGTATTTTTTTTTATGTATGTACACCGATTACTCCGACATTTATGATCCGATTTACGTGATTTTAGTTCGATGCAGAATAGCTGCCATTTGGTCCCATAAAAATTTAGCATAGTTTGACCCTTAAGTTTTCATTTTATTAACATTTTTATGAACATTTAATTTATTTTTGATCATTTTTTTGCTGTGATTTTATGTACCGATTTACGTGATTCTTTTTTAGTTTGATGCGGAATAGTTGTTTTTTGGTCTCATAAAAAATAACATAATTTGACATTTTTCATGAATTTTTCTTTTTGATTTCATCGAAATCTGTTTATTTGTTTGATTGTAATATTAAAAGAAATGGAAAATAATGAATCAACTAAAAATTGTAAAATAGAAACCTTTTGATAAAAAATACAACCGACTTCAAAAAAACACTAACCGGTGTAAAATAACCCTAAATTCGGAAGTCGGTGGCCAATCATGAATGAGACAAAACCACCAAAGCCACAGACTTTCTAATTTAGAGTTATTTTACACCGGTAAGTGTTTTTTTTTCAGTTATTGTTTTTCTCACCTGCACGCGAAGCATGATCACGGTGATGAGTTAAATGAGTATGTAGACGGAAAAAAGGACAAAGTAACAGATAACAGAAACATTTCTGCCGATTATAGACGAAATAATGCTTGATATTGTAGACTGTTGTCGACTGAAGAATCTACAAGTCTCTTCTCTTCATTCAAGACATTGTCGTGCTCAAAACAAAAGAAATGTTTCTACAATCTGTCGCTTTGTCGATTCTTTTTCCCGGTGGTCATGCTACTCCAGCCTGCGTAGCATGAACACATTGAACACCGAAGAAACGGCCTTTGTCTACAGACGAATCGGCAAAGTGACAGATTATATAGACATTTCTTTCGTCTCGAGCATGACAATGTCAAGAAAGATGAGAAGTTATATGCCGAAGAATGCCGAACAATGCCGAGCATGAAGTGCGTACCTATTTTCTCCACTTTTGACAGTTCTTTTCGAAACATTTCCTGTCAACAAGTGTCAAACAGTCTACATCAAATGAGACCTAGACAAGAGGAACTTGACAGGTGCTATAGACAGCATGTAAGTTTCTTTCTCTACGTACAAACGCTTTGTCAACGAGTCGCCTCATGCTCGGGTAGAAGAAATCTAAAGTTGGACAGAAAGAAATTTGTCGTGTCTCGGAAGAAAGAAGTTAAGTGTTCATGCTACGCAGACTGCTGGTTGGTCTGCTTACCTCTGAACTGAAGAAGTAGGTTCTTCTTACGAAGAGTTTCCTCATACATAAATATCTCTGATAGTTTTCGCTTTCTTCCCGATTATGTTCGATACTTTCACTAGTATTCAGCGGTGCTAAGCATGCTAATGACTTGTAACTAATTAGTTAATCAAATGCGTAGCTAGATCCATCTATCAATTGGCAGGAGATAGCGGCGCGTGTATGAATGTGTTTCGTATTAATCTTTATTATGATATTGTTGGTTGGAAGATAAGAAAGTTTTTATTTAATTATTTTTTTTTTTTTTTTTCTTATTAGTAAGAACCAAGTTCTTACTAGTTAATTGCAATCTAGCCTAAGAAGACTAATAAACAATTTAAATCTAACTTATTATGCTACGTTATAAATTATGTTAATGCTAAGAATAGTGTCCATAATTAGGTATGCACTTTTACACACGTTCGTAACACTTCCTTAGAGTCTGGTAAAATTGATAAAACACTTTGTTCATGTGTTATATAAATACCACAACATTGTTACTATTATTGATTCACTTACACTACACTAATTCAAATGGTTTAGTTCTCTTTAGTCTACGCACTATGCCTGTGTTGTCTAACAGCTGGATTGCCTCAACATTCACGTGTCGATGGAGTCTGTGTTCGTGGGCTTCAGCAAATTTTTGTGTGATGGTGGTGACGAATTCCATGTCGAGGTCACGGTGGAGGTCATCGTTTCTTATGTACCAGGGTGCATTTACAGCAGCCCTGAGTACTTTATTTTGGAACTGTTGAATTATTTTGACGTTGGTTGGCTTAGTACAGCCCCAAAGTTGGATACCATACGTCCAAATTGGCATCAGAATATGCTTGTATATTATCAACTTATTATGTATTGATAAACAGGATTTCCTTCCCAGTAACCAATACAAACGTTTATAACGAATATCGAGTTCCTGTTTTTTCTTTTTGATATGGGCTTTCCAACGCAGCTTGGCGTCGAGAGTTATGCCAAGGTATTTGGCTGTATTAGCATAAGGTATTTGCATACCATTTATGTAGAGTGGGTGATAGTCACTGTGTTTGTTTGTGAAGTTAATGTGAACTGATTTTGACTCATTCAGATTGATCTTCCACTTTTGTGTCCAGTCGTAAACTTTGTTCACAGCTAGTTGAACTTTCTCTACTGCTTCTCTGTGGCTTGATCCGGTGGCCATAATAGCAGTATCATCTGCAAAGGTCGCTATGGTGCTGTTTTCCAGCTCTGGGATGTCACAAGTGTATAACAAGTACAAAATTGGGCCAAGCACACTTCCTTGAGGCACCCCAGCTTTTATGGTTTTTAGCTCGGAATATGCGTCCTCTTGGCGTATTCTAAACATTCTTTTAGTTAAATACGACTCTAGGATATCTACAAATTCTGGTAGCATGCGTCTGAGCTTAAATATGAGACCCTCATGCCAAACTTTGTCAAAAGCTTGCGCGACGTCTAAGAACACGGTAGCACAGACTTCTTTATTTTCTAGCGTTTTTTCAATAACATTAGTTATTCTATGTACCTGGTCTAACGTTGAGTGTTTTTCTCTGAAGCCAAACTGGTGATCTGGAACTAGGTTTTTATCTTCTATTACTGGTTTTATCCGTTTTAATAACAGTTTTTCAAATAACTTTGATAGTACGGGTAACAGAGAAATGGGTCTGTATGATGATGCTTCGTGGGGAGGTTTCCCAGGCTTCGCAATCATAATGACTTCAGCAACCTTCCATGGCTCAGGTACATATTTTAAGATAAATGAAGCATTTATTAGTTTGGTCAGCTTTACTATGGCTTTGCGTGGGAGGCGTTTTAGAATTTCCCCTGTGATGAGGTCGTAACCGGGAGACTTTTTTGAGCTAATGTTGTTTTGAATTTCTCTCATTACTTCCTTAGGAGTCACAAGCTTGATTCTTTGGTTTTGTGGTAAATTTACACTCTCATGTATTTCTACAGAGCTTTCGTTGGGTTGAAAGGTTTCTTCTAAATGTTGAGCAAATCGGAACGCCTTTTGGTCATTGCTTATTGCCCATTTTCCGTTGCTATCTCTGATGGGCGGTATTTGTATAATCTGCCTTTTTAGATTTCTCGTTGCTTTCCAAAGTGAGTAATCCGTTGATTTGTCATTGGTAAGCTGAAGAAGGTTGGTATTCAGAGATTCATCCTCAAATTGTAGAATTTTTCTCTTTAGTCGTTTAGTTAGGTTATTTAGTGTTGTTTTATGACGCGGGAACCTTGTTTGCTGCCACAACTTCCTTTGTTTTCTTTTCTCTGATAGTAAATCCACAATTTCTTTAGGATGGATAAATCCCTTATATTTGCGTTTTAGCTGAGGTGTATTGCTCCACGCACATTGTTGAATATTAATAATAAATTTGTTTACTTCTGAGTCAAGCTGATCTTGCGATTTTATCGGAGTTTTAAGGTCGATAATATTATCTAGATCAAGAGCAAAACTGTCCCAATCTGTGGACTTATTAACCAAGGTTAAGTGGCTTTCTTTTAATAGGATTTTTTGACTTAGCATTAGTATAATCGGAGAATGGTCAGAGTTCATAGTAAAACTTTCCTCCAAACTGATGTAATTGGTGGATATGTTTTTGCAGATGAAAAAGTCTATAAGATCCGGTATTTTCTGGTGGTCAGTGGGCCAGTATGTAGGTTTGCCTGTACTCATTACTTCACAATGTGTTTCTTTAACTGCACTTAAGAGCTGTCTTCCTTTAGTTGTAGTAAGTCTTGAACCCCAATGCGTATGCTTAGCATTAAAATCGCCGCCTAGGATAAATCGCTGGCCTAATAATTCAAAAAGATGTAAGTATCGCTCTTTTCTTATCATGTGCCTAGGAGGCGAGTATATGGCTGCAATGGACACTTGACAAAACTTAGTTTTAACAGATACTGCCACTGCTTGAATGTCTTCTTCTTCATATTTACACTGCACGTAGTGACTAATGTTTTCTTTAATTATAACCGCACTACCCCCCCTGGCAGAGTTGCTAGGGTGGAGGGAATTATATATCATGTATCCTCTAAATTTGATAAAAGATTGCTTTGTGAAATGCGTTTCGGAGATTAAACACACGTCTATATTTTCTGTATCTAGGACCGCCTGCAACTCATGCTGATGTTTGAGGAGTCCATTGGAGTTCCACGCCATTATTTTGAGTGTGTTATTCATTTTTGATTATTCAAGACAGCTGTTTTAGTGCTGGATTCTAGCTTCTCTAATCTCTTATCAAATGAGGTAATGCACTTCAAGATCTGGTTAATCTTATCCTCTAAGTTCAGAGGTTGAGATCCTTGTTTTGCAGCTTGTGCGTAAGTACCAATGTTGGTTACTTGCATGGCTGGTTGTTTTGCAGTTGACTGGACACTTGCTTTCTGCGCCTGTTTACCAGGGTGTGTTATAGGAGGAAACTGTTGGGTATTAGGCACCGTAGGTTTCTTTTTTAAAACTTTATTTTTCATAATTTGCATCTGTTTGGCTACTTCACACCCTCTATAATTGGCAGGGTGAGGTAGGCCGCAGTGGATACATTTTGGTTTCTCTTGCGGAGATTTGGTACAATTGGCTGTAAGATGCTTGCCAGTGCATTTCACACACCTTGGCTCTTTTTGACAATATTTATGTGTATGCCCATAAGCTTGGCATCTCTTGCATTGGGGAATGAGTGCTGGATTTTTGAGTGGATGTATTTCAATTTTACACCCTAATATGTACTTAATGCCGTAGATTTTGTTGACATCTTCATCGTTATAAAATGATAAAACGAACATGTTGAGTGGTTCTTTGGTCTTCCAGCTCAATTTACTATCTACCTTTTCTATTTTTAGGCCTTGGGTTGTTAAATCTTCCTTAATTCGATCTGGTTGGCAAGAAGAGTGTAGTTTCTTTACCACAACTCTAATTGGTCTAGCCTGCTTGTTTTCGTATGAATGCCAGTGGTAGTCTTTTTCAGACAAGAACCTGGCAATTACTCTATATGAGTCTTCTGATTTGGCGTTAACCTTCACACAATCCCCATTCATCATTTTTGCTGTAAATGATTCCGCTGGTTGGCTTTCAATTAACGAATCGTAGAATGTTTGATAGTTCTTGATTCCGTCTATTATGATTGGCGGTGGTAAGGGCACTTTTTTGACCGAAGTCACTTTCTCATTTTTTTGATGATTGTCTTGTTGGGCGCTTCCGGGTTGTTGTTTTGGAGAGAGGGAGGTGTTAAGCTTCCTTTTCTTCCTGCTCTTGGCCCTAATCCACTCAGTCTCTTTAGCAAGGTCATCCTCGTCTGTACAGTATTCCACGTCGTTTTTTGTAGTCTGAGCAGGTTCAGTAGTCCCTTTTGTTTCTTTGATGCAGTTCAATTCTCCTTGAAGTGTCTGAACTTGTTCCTGCAGGGCATCAATTTGTACATTCAATTTACGTACCATGACTTGCAGGTTTTCTCTATCTGTTTTCTCTTGGAGATAACAGTCATATAACTGCCTTTCTAGGTCAGTTTTAATAGTAATAGACTTTTTTGTAGCCATTGTTAAGTTGTAAGGCGAGTTTAACACCTATACAATAAGTTATTGTAAACACTTCATGATTTCCGCACTTGTAACTAGGTCATGACACTGACCCCGATATATTGACGTAGGTACGCCGCGACGCGACGTTGTTGTGATCCGTCAGCAGAAAACTCTCGCGAAAGAGCTTGCGCGCGCGATCGTACGTCCGTGCACTATACTAGGTAGACAACAACTGAATTTGATGGATTAGTTATTGCTTTTAGATACGAATAATGTGGGACTTTCTTTTTAAATAAATCCAATGGGACTTCCCTAGGTTTGTTCTTTTATTTTCTTGTCAATAATAAAATAAACAATGGGACTTCCCCGGGTTTGTATTTTTTGTAAATAATTAAAGCTGGCCGTCTAAACCGTGCTGTTATTTCGCCGTAAAGTTAAAATCAAATGGATGAAAACACATTTTATCATCGTCTTCTGCCTAACCTTTTCCCAACTATGGTTGGGTCGGCTTCCAGTTAAACCGAATGCAGCTGAATACCAGTGTTTACATGAATGGAATGCCTAACTGACCTCCTTAGGGGCACAATGAGCAGATAATAATAACAAAAAAAAACAAAAAAATTACTGGTAAGTGTTTTACATAGAGTGACTGCCTGTCTGACACACACAACCCTTTAACTTGGTAGCATTAAACCCCTTCGTTAAACTGGTTGTTAGACTTTCAAGCTTCTGACTACCTGTAAGGCTGAGGCTACATTAGGCCGCGACGCGACCTGCGAGACATGAGCGATTAAAACAAGTAAATGAATGCTCAAGTATATGGCTACACCGTCCATCAAATATTACTAGCGATCTTTGATTTCTTTATGCGATAGGAACAACATTACTGAAATCACGGCATCGGCTACATCAACATAATGAGTGAATCGCTGAAAGTGAATCGCTCTTGCTAATTCGTTGTTGAGCATGTGTACTGTAGCCATGTCATCGCCGAATATACGCCGGAATTTCGCTTGTAATGTACCCATACCATGTTTTTCTCGTTTCGCTCTTCCAGTCGCATCGCAAATCGCTGCCTACTGTACCCTCAGCCTAACGACAGTGATAAATCTACAAATGACAGCCGGGACCAACAGCTTTACGTGCTTTCCGAGGCACGGAGGAGTTTTAATGTGTAATAAACACCCATGAAAACCCATTTTAAAATATTATTTTGTATTTTAATCAACCGCTCCAAAGCAACTCAATCCCATCCCAATAAACCTAACAGTACTGGGCAACCAAATACCTCGTACAATAAAATTAAACACGGATATAATGAATATGATTTATATATGCAATGAAACATTTCCTTCAATTCATCGCAATAAACTTGATGATTGACAGTGGTCAATGACTGTAGGGTTATCGACTCTACTGCCTTCGGTATAAGGTTCAATTACATAAATGTTGAGCAATACGGGGGCATAGAGTAGATAGCAATCAGAAGGACCATTCCCGCTCGAAATGCGATAAGAAATAGAAACGCATTTTATTTAATCACAGTTCTAATCGAACCAGTGATCTGACTCAACGCTCTCTATAGTAATTGTTTTATTTATTGTGACATTTATTGCTTATTAATATTGTTAAGAAGTTGTGAAATATAAAGTGACTAAAATTTTATATGAAGGAACGACGCCGTTTTGTAGTAGTGTGTGATATTTGCACTTTGTGTCGTGTTACTTCCATGGGGAATGAATTTTGGTATGTTATGGTCTATTTTGTATTTCGTGCCTAGAACAGCAACTTATGCCGCTGGTTCTGGCTGTCATTTATGAAGTACATTTTTGACAGTCGTTATAAGTTGTCAAAACCTTAAAAATCTGACAATTAGTCTAACCAAAAGGTACCATAAGACCCATGTAGCGTTTTATCATTTAAATTACTGGTATTCAGATGAATGTGGTTAGACTGAAAGCAAACCCAACAACTTGGAAGACGGCTGGGCAGATGGAGATGTACAACTTTACTGAAATCATTGTGATTAGTTAATTCGCCAGTTTTTTTGACACACAACATGATTATAATGAGATATAAGTGCGCCATTGATGTATTTAGTTTGCTTGTTAAGTAAAAACTAATTTTTACTGCACTTCATCTAAACATATACAAAGGTGTACATCCTTTCACGATAACTGATATCAATGATATGAATCATATACAAGCCTCGTTATCGTACGTTTGTGTGAACTTGACCTTCTGTACAATTCATTCTCAGTACAGATGAGTCAGCTCACACTGGCCTGTTCGGACATGTTCTATGGCCTACTTAATTGCGCACCTGTTCACACCCACCGGACTTGTTTATTTGTAAACATCTTCAGTTCTTACAGTTTTATGCGTTGCTTTTTATGACTATTTGAGTACACGCTAATACTTTGTTAGTGTGTGCCACTTTGTAGTACTACTTATAACCGAAAATAATGGCCTTTAATTTTAGTAGGTAAAGGAGACTGCTCATAGTACTTTTACAACAATCTTTTTTAACTTCTCGAATAGTCAAATCAATCGGTCAATAGATTATGTTTTTATTTGTTTTGTGTTACCTTTGCATTTTAATTCGTGTAAATAGTGTGCTAAATTACATAACTTCATTCTAAACTGTAGCTAAACGCGAAGTCTTTTAATTGCTTACTTTTCGGATTCATATGCGGATTGTTAGTTATCATTTGCTTCAAAAACATTCCTTCATGAAGAAGAGATATTTCTCGACGGCATTAGAAGCCAAGTTAGAGGCCCCATGGGTGGCAAAAAAACTCTGACACCTGGTTACTTAGTCACTAACCACACTAAACACAAAAAGACGGTATTTATGTTAAGCAAACACGCGGAAATCGCGTACAATGCATCATTTGCATCGTACCGTACACCCGTATCGATGCCAACCGGCGCACGCGCGGGACCTCTGCCAAAATTATGCACGACTCTTTGATTTTTATCGGAATCGCTTGGCAACTAAAGCCTTCCGGTTGTTTGGGTAGTTTTATTAATCATTGTTATTGTTTTGAGAATTTGGTCTTTCAAAATGTGGAATAAAAATACCAACCACTGTTCTATCGCAGCACAAGAATCACACTAGAACCCGGTTTCCACCAAAGCAGAGGGGAGAAGAGATGTGCCGTATAACCAATCGGCTTGCGTCTTTTTAACAACTCAGCGCTTAGCTTAAGCACAATACAATATCCTATTGGTTAATCACGAGACTTCTCCTCTCGTCTCCGCTTTGGTGGAGTCTCGCCCTTACTGAAGGTCGGTTCACAATTTCGTTCGGGTATAAAAGTTTGAATTTCTTTCACATTCTATTGTCATGACATGATTTTTACAAGTCACATTAGTAATTTCCCCCAATAGAACCCACAACCATAAAATTGAACACAGTATGAATTAAATAAAAGAATTGTCACGAAGCTCCTTACATGAGTAGGTAATCAATCCCCTTGGTGAGTGCGTGTCTCCTTTGTTTACGTTATAATGAAATCATCCGTAAATACTTACAAACAAGTAATGTTTTCAAGTAGTGCGTAATCAATATCCTTTTCCGTACATGATTCTATGCAGCTAGAACTTATGTGTAGGTACTCGTATTATCAAAATGACAACACACAGCAAAATAACGCGGTTACCTATGATAGCCACAGCCAGTAGCAAATTTGCTTTAATAAAGCCATAAGTTAAGAACCCCTGGCTGGAGGCCTTGTGTATTGAGGACGTCCATAGGGTTGTCCGGTTAAGCAGATGCAGCGCCACCCCTAGGAAGGGTAAACGGCAAGAGGCCATCTCAAATAAAATGAAAAATAATGAAGTCATATGTAATAGGTGCGAGCCTATTGCCATTAACCTGGCACAATTCATTGGGCTATTTGACAAAATTGTAGTTTTTAGTCCCCCATCTAGATTACCAGAAAATATTCGACACGTATTTTTTCTTTTTTCACGTAATCAAAAAATAACGGTGATACATCGAGTTAAAATGTCGGATGACGTCACTAGCCCCCACTCCTAACTTTAATGCGCTTAATCTAAGCAGTTTTCCATCAATTTGAAAAAGACAAAAATATGTGTCGAATATTTTCTTGTTATCTAGATGAGGGACTAAAACCTAAAATTTTGACAAATAGCCTATTCCAGATGGAAACATCCAATAACAAAAGATCCCTTATTCTTGTCTATAAAAAGTTCAGCAGTACCTACCAACTATGCTGCATGAATCACCATGTCTACCTGCATAACAATGTAGGTAAAGTAAAGGCGAATTGAGCTGTCATCTCATACTAATGCTAGCTAGGCATTGACAGTTCGAGGTATTCCTCGAAGCGCTACTATTTTGAGGCGCTCCTAATGAGGCGCTCCTATTTTATTCCTCGGAGCGCACCTTTTAGAAATATTTGTTTTTTTTACCTCTAAAAAAATTTTTTTTTTTTTAATTGCTAACGGGAGCGCTCCTAAAAGGTGCGCTCCGAGGAATAAAATAGGAGCGCCTCATTAGGAGCGCCTCAAAATAGTAGCGCTTCGAGGAATACCTCGACAGTTCACTTCACTCAAGTTTTCACCGGGTTACTAACAGAATCGACCGGCAGTAGTTTGTGTCTAAAGTGTAAAGCATTATCAGCATCTGATTCCATCTTAATCGGAAAGCAAAGTTTACCAGGGGTCGAATAACCGTTTACTTAGGCAGTTTAGAGAACCTTTTGAATACCGAGGAAGTTCAAGTAATGAGGTTTGAAAGGCTGTACGGGTACCTCACTTGTATAGCTGGTAAAACGAGCTGTTTCTGGCACAAATATACTTGAAACCCAATCAAGACGCCAGGAATGTTAAACTTAAACTTCTATACATTATAAAGAGAATATTTGATTTGTTGTTTGTTTGTAGGGATTTAAATGTAAAACTACCAAAGCGATTTTTGTAAATTCCTTCACCATTAGAGAAGTTTTACACGCCAGCACATCAAGCTACCTTAAAAAGTATAGTTTTTTTCAATTGAACCTTATTCTTTTTTAAATAAAGTTGAAAAACTATCTACTAAAGAAATTTGTCACTTCATACGAAATGAAAAAATCACATTGGTATTAATTACCCTGGATTTATAATTAATTTACGATTGAAATCACCAATCCGTCTTGAGCGAGCGTGGTGATCAATGCTGCCTTCTCTGTATTAGTAAAGGCCTTTGCCCCATTCTTTTGGTTATTGTTTTTCCGGCACAAGATTTTTGAGAATATCAAAGATTCGTAAAAGTTAAAAATACAAGTCAAGCAATGCTGCAATATTAGAACAATAGTACCTATAATAAGTTTTAAAAATACTCTTTCAAAACCGAACACAGTTCTTACAATAGTAGCATACAACGAGAGAATAGATTTTTTAATATCACCACGGTCTAACAATAGTGCGGGAGAACATTGATTAGACAGCAAAATCTAAACAAAAGCATATCAACCGCAGTCCCAGACGTAGGAAACAAAAGTGAGTCACCTAAACATAGGGTTGGCAATCTGTAGTAGGCTGAAAATAATATAAACTGCACAATCCCTGGGATAATAGAACAACTTATTAAAGTAATAATGTACGGTATTCTATAAAAATCGACTAAGTAAAGCTTATTAAAAAAACAGATCAACATCGTATTAAAGTTAATATCAGTCATCCAATCGTAGAGCAACCCAAAAATTTAGTCAATATTGAATATCTGTTTGTTAGATTCGACAAAAAAATATTGTTCTAAATTCCAGATTGTGAAAGTGTCTATTAGATGTACTTTGTGTAGAAAGTACTTTGTATTTCTTCGTAAGTTTAAAATCATCAATCATCGAACCCTCATGATAAAAAATGCGAAATTGCTATTGTGGAGATCAGTGTCCTTAGAGAATTTTGTTTAAATTTTGACCTGAAATGTATATTAATCTATAAAATAAGGAAAAGTAGCCTATTATACCCTAACAAAGAAATGCTTTCTAACTCAATTTAGTCATAAAAACATTACGAATCCTACCTTTAATATAACGTTAAAAGCTCGCCAACCCTACCGTAACGTGTCTAACTACCCGCACCGCCTATTCTGAATGCAGGGGGCATTGTGCATTTGCATGCGCCGAAAGCCGCCAATCGATGCGTGCGGGGGTGAAGGCGGGATGTGCAGGGGGAAGAGTGGTGGTCACTCCCTAGCCCGGACAGAGCCGTGTTTCTATAATTACAATCTCCCATGTACTGGATATTGGGAAGCCTAGATTTCGGCTGCGGTTGATTGGAACAGTGGATTATGGTTTGCACGGATTTTCGTAGATAGAAACCGTGGTATAAGGACGAAGATCGCTTCTTTATTTGTAATTTTGGATGTCTACCTATGAGTAAGATGACGTTATAAGTACAAGCAGCCATCCTACTAATATTATAAACGCAAAAGATTGTAAAGCATTAATTTTAATTAGACCCTTAAAAGGCTCTTTTGAACAATAGACTTACAAATTAAATAAATTAAGAGAATGATTCTAGTTGCACATTCCAAAAGGTAGTTTCGTATAGAGAAGAATGTGCAAGAAACTCCATACTTACTCTTTTAAAATAGATTTTACAATATTTTGTGTACATAATCAGATTATATATTATATCCTCACATACTTCCTATAAATACAACAAATGTGAGGATATATGTATGTTAATTACTCTTTCGCCCATAAAATAATGAACGGGTTTTAATGGAACTTTCCAGTATTATAGCTTAAACTTAGGAATAACTTAAAGGCATAAAAAGTTAATAGCTGTTTCATAAATTTTCATCTAGTTAATATAGCATTTGAAATGGAATTTCATTTTGTAGGAAACAGTTCATATGTCTTATAGTCAAAGTGGTTGATAATCATGAATATTTCCACCCCTGTAAGGTTGTTACAGTTTACATATAACACTGAATAAGTACGTACTTAAATGTTATCTATTTCAGTAACTTTCCCATGGGTTTTCCCTGCTAAGTTTATGCACTCGTTTGACTTCCGCAAAGTGGAAGTCTAATCTTGTTGTTTGTTTGTTTTAACTTGGGCATTTAAATACTTTGTAATTAAATCAATTAAGTACCATTATTATTGTAGACTGCATCGTCGGTCTAGTAGTCGCAAGCGCTACTGCTGAGTATACTGCCCCGGGTCGGGCAAAATGTTATTGAGTTTCGAGGTATTTTAATATGTTGGATTTAGTTTTTGTTGTCATATGTGTTTCCTGTCCACTTCCCTAAATAATTGTTGTTTTATCTTTTCTTTCTTTGTTGGTATACAATAACTCAATAGAGTTATTGTATACTAACAAAGAAAGTAGTAGCAGTAAGGGGGTAAGTAGTAGTAGTAGTAGTAGTTAGTACCTAACTATTGTTAGGTACTAATTTAATTTACTTTGTTCCCTCACGGAGTTACGGATTTTTCTCGTTATAAATAAACAAAAAATATATAATTTATCAATTCCTTTGCTGTTTTGTTGTAACGGTAACAAAAACCAATGCTGACTGACACTGAAGGTCAACCTGACCGTAATTTGTGGGCCATAGTTCTTCCTCAGTTAATAGTTAACTTTTGAAGGTGACCAGACTGCTCTGTTAATACTTGGAACTATAAAAAGTTTGTTTAAATTGTAAGGCAGTAACGTTACTAGGATAGAGAATTAGAGATTAATTTGTTTTAAATAGTAAATCATTCGCTACGTTAACACTATTATTGGAATCTATAATCTAACTTCCTAATAATATTAGATCCGCTTATTTCAAATCGGATTAGTTCGCCTGCTATCTTTTCTAGAAATATGTAAGAGTCAATTGATAGACGTGATAAAATAGTTTGTGAATTAATCAATATTATTTTCGACACGCACATTGTATTCTGACTGGTCCGTTTTACTCTGATATTGTCTGCAAAGAAAGAAAGAAAGAAAGAAAATCTTTATTTGAACGCGCACGAAAATAAACATTAAAAAAAAATGCAAACAAAAAAATAAACAAAACCTAGTTGTCCCGGCAAACTTCGTGCCGCCTTAGAATCTCTTCGTGTGTATATTCAGACCTACTGAATATATAATACACACAAAATTTCATTAGAATCGGTCAAACCATTTCGGAGGAGTTTTGTTACAAGAATTTTAAATATTACTAGCAGACTTTGGCACACACACGGCGGAAGAAACAAATGATAGGATTGACATCACAGATAAAGGAACAACGGCTGTTCTTCATATATAGAACTTGGTGGGACTATTTTATTTAGAACTAGCAGACGTCCCGCGGTTTCACCCGCTTTATCCCGTTCCTGTGGGAATAAAAAGTAGCCTATGTGTTAAACCAGGGTGTCAGCTAACTCCATATGAAATTTTATTAAAATACATTCAGTAGTTTTTACGTGAAAGAGTAAAAAACATCCTCACAAACTTTCGCGTTTGTAATATTAGTAGGATAAAATGAAATAGTCAATAATTAAATAAATAAAAAGACCTGTGCGAGGCCCAAACGCTCCTATCTCAGCATTAAAAAAAACCGCAGCGCTGTTATTCTGATAGGACCCGTTAAAATATTGTGCACGCATTAATGCTTCCAGTTTACAATATACATAAATGGAAATGCTACCAGATACCAGTTTAATGGTAAATGCCATGCTAAATGCAATAAGCCAATAAGTAATTAAAAAAAAAAGTCAGACTGATACTTGCCCGAATTTAACCTACAACCTCCAGTTCCAGTATCATTACTGTTAAGACCAAATACTAGCTAATTAATATACTTATTCTTCATTTAACTTATGCAACCATCTACTCCTGCAATTACACTCCTGCCGTTATCCAGAGGTATATGCATTTTAAGCTTTTCTATCGACCATCTACGACATGATCCATCCAACATTTCTTTAGTCTTTATCTACATTCAAACTTGAAACATGAATGTTGTAGTTTTAATCTCCAAACCCATTATCCTTTAATCTCGAACACTTACTAAACTTGCTGCAAGATTTCGCCACCCCATGGTATAGGATCTTGGTTTGATGCAAGCAGGATAACGCTCTTAACACACTGAATGCCGGAACTAACTAAGTTCCATTAGCTTCATAACAATGTCTTGGTAATGTAAGAGGGAAAACTTAGCTTCAACAGAAAGTAGAAGGTAAAGTGTAGGAGGCAGAAGGTCTAGTCTGAACAATCTTCATTTTCTTAGCTTTCACCAACTATATTGGGGTCGCTTTTCAGTCTAATCGAATGTAACCAAATGTATTTAACACTAGCACTTTGCTCGCGACTTCGTCTGCGTAAATTTCGTACTTTTTCCTTAGAGCTTTGACATTCCCTCCACTCCGTCGTTACTGAAATTTGAAAACAAAATAATGCCCAAGTAACTCAATAGTAAAATAACTTTTGAATGGTTGGTATATGTTTCTTTGAAATCGATTGCGTAGTTTTTGAGTTTAATCCGTACAAACAAATAATCAAATCTTCCCTATTTATAATATTAGTATTAGTATAGTTGGAGTGCCGTCGTTGTGCTCGTGTTAGTTGGTTTAGCAGTGATAGCCTAGTGGAGTGACCGTTGGACTCTTAAGTCATAGGACTCGTGTCCGAACCCAAGGCACGCATCTCTGTCTTTTCGAATAGATGTGCGTATTGCAAAATTATCACTAGCTTCAATAACGGTGAAACTAAAAATCTTGAACAAACCATCATTGTCTTAAGAACTATCTTCTTGACGGCATGTGTAGCCAAGTTAGAGGCCTATGGGTGGCTTGAAAATTGACACCAGCAGGCCTAGCCATATTACAAATTCTATTTCTATTATCGTAATCCATAAGGCGACAATAGAAACAAAATTGCGTAATATGGAATCAGCTGTTTGTCAACTGTCAAGTGTTAACGAGTAGAATTTGAAAATGAAATATACTTGACAGTTGACAAACAGCTGATTCCGTATACGCCATTTTCTTTCTAAATTAGAAATAGAATTTGTAATATGGCTAGGCCTGCAGGTTACTTCCTAACCACACGATAAAGAAGAAAAAGAAGGTGAAAGGTTGGTGGGATGGTTCTGAAAAGTGAGTAATGAGTTTTCTGTATGTTTCTTGGCTTATGACCACAGTCAGTGGGTAAACCACCCCTGGTTTATTAAAGGGCTCGAATGCCTTGCGGTCAATTTGATTCAAACCAATCAAGGGTCGGATCGCGTCCTTTGATCGGAATCGGAGCGATATGAAATTGCTCGAATGTTTGTATCGTGTATTGAAACTCTGTTTACATTGAACATGGCTTTGAGAGCTTTTGGGGATGTTTTGAAACTTCAGAATTAGGTTCTAGTTGTAAATTAGGTTTATATATTGTGGAGTTTATTCTATTTTTTCTATTCTGATCTTTTTGTTTTTAGGTGGTTAGCAAACATAGACACTAAATATTTCTTAGCATAACAAGCGCGCAGCGTTAGGAAATTACCATGTGTGAGGTTTTATGCATACTTCCATAATAGCGAGTAATTTGCAATCAATTATCTAGCTAAATAAAATATGGCCAAGCGCGGGTTGCACTCGTACCTACATGAAGGGTTTCGTGCCATAAATACAAGATAATCTATTGGAACTAAGCATGTTATTGTTTTTCTAGGGGCATCTTTTGTTTTTGTCTTTGTTAATCTGTGGATAATTTAGTTGGCTGCAACATTGTTATTTGATAGTTTTTTGTTATGTTTAAGCTGTTTGTTAACCCTAAATAAAAAAAATAATACACGGTGGGAAACGACTTTGTTAGGTATATAATATGTATAGAATTGGTACAGGGATAATTACTTTGTTTTAACAATTTTTACGACTTCCCCAATGGACACATTGTGAAATCGTCTTACTGCATGTAATCGATAATATGATACCTATATAAGTAAATGGACATCACATCAATAGCAAGAAAGAAAACATTTTTTTTTGGCCCAAAACACATAATAATAAAAAAATGCTTACAAAAGAAGAGTAAAAATAAATTAAATGACAACATACCAGAAGCAAATAAAAAAAATAAAAAAATAATGTAAAAAAAAAGGATGACGATGTGGTTCTTTGAATATGCAAGAGAATTTTTTGGCCTAATCTTATACCTCTAACCTCTTTTGTTTTACATCGTCTCCCTTCTTTGAATAAAACACGATTGAGGTGAAACGTACGTATTTTCGCTTACCCAGCAAGTTTCTCCCCGCATTCCATACGCACAATATAAGTAAGTAATCCTCTTAGGGTGTAATTCGCAACGAAATAAAACAACGTTATGTCAGGGGAAAGGCTTGGTTAGAAAAGTTTCAGTGGATAATATGAGATACGATTGTTAGGTACGTTGGCAGGTGTTTGTTTTTATTTGTGTTGTTATTCTGTTTAGGTCGAAAATTGAGAATATGCCTACGTCTTGCGTACATTTTTTAACCCCCGACGCAAAAAGAGGGGTGTTATAAGTTTCACCGCTATGTGTGTGTGTCTGTCTGTCTGTCTGTCTGTCTGTCTGTGGCACCGTAGCGCCCAAACGGGTGAACCGATTTGGATGCGGTTTTTTTTATTTGAATGCAGGGTTTCTTGCGATGGTTCTTAGACATAATTCATCAAAATCGGTTTAGCCGTTTCAAGGTTATCAGCTCTTTTGTGTTAGCTGTCTTTGCTTATTTAGACGTCTGTGGGTATTAACTTTACTTACAAACATAGGAGTGTCTTAAAATTTGAAACACCCATGTGTGTAATATTAATAAGCAACATTATGGTGTATTTGGTCTGATGCAGCCAGGATATCTAGCAGACTACTACACTCTTGGGAAAATAACAGCAGATATGTCGTGTTTGGATTCATTTTAATCTGCATTTGATTCTGCACACAATGCACTGATGGCAACAGGATGAGCTGATGCTGCAGTCAGGCTATCCAGCAAACCAGTAGGTAGACCCTTGACAAAATAATAGCAGATATGTCGTGTTTGGATTTATTTCAACCAGCATTTGATTCTAAACACAATGCACTGATGGCAACAGGATGAGCTGATGCTGCAGCCAGGCTATCCAGCACACCAGTAGGTAGACTCTTGACAAAATAATAGCAGATATGTCGTGTTTGGATTCGTTTTAACCAGCATTTGACTCTACATACAATGCACTGAAAAAATCTCAAAACTGTATACTTTATAAAACAAAATTAATGAGTTTAAAAATGTTAAAATAAAAATTAAATTAAAAATTTAAAAAACCCCCACCGCAAAACAGTAAAACATTTAAAAAGTTAAAAATAACACTTTAGCCATGAAATTTTACGTAACGTCGGGGTACCGTTAAAATAAGTACCTACATACCTACAAGTACTAGGAACATTCCTTACTAAGCGGTACCCCGACGTGAAGTAAAATTTCATGGCTAAAGTGTTATTTTTAACTTTTTAAATGTTTTACTGTTTTGCGGTGGGGGTTTTTATAGTATACTTACAGTATTTGTTTATTAAACTATCCTTGGCTTTTCTATTTACGAAAATCTGTTTCAGTGGTTGCCTTAATTTAAAGTCATAAATATACATGTCAGTAAAATTGCTCAAAATTCAAAATCAGCATGGAATTCGATTTTTTTTAGGCTTTTCAGCTAAATATTACTCTCTTAGTGTTTTTACACGTATTGTTTTGTAATGTGTTTGTTTTTTAGTTTGAATGCTCGAATCGCAATATGTTTGTTTTGAAAGCCCAATATTTGAGAAAGGTTATAGGCTATTTAACATCACGGTACTATCGTCGAAAGCTGGTTCTACTGTGGGCGCAGCCAGTTGAGAAAAAAAACACTTTAATCAATCAAGCGTCAATAGCAAAAAAAACTGTAATAAAACACACATACTTTTCAACAATTTTCCTAGAGTTTGTTTATCCATTATTAAAAGCGTGACCCCAATAATAACAAGGCACTATGTACATAGGCACCCAATATTTCCTAAGTACACTATTTCGTACCCTTGACCAAAACGGCGACCGTGTCGGCACCATATTGAAGTCTTTTGTTAAATCCTTGACCAAAGCTTGACCAATTCCGTAAAGCTGAAATTATTATGAGTATATTATTTTCCTTTGCAATAGTTTCGGGTTGAGGTCGGCCATTTTTTATTTGTGTGGCTAAGAAAACAAAAGGCTTGCGTTACCTTTTATTTTTTGGCTGTATGTTGCCTACTTTTGTGTTTAATTTCTTTGTTATGTTTATTGTTAGTTTAACACTAGATGCCGTGAAGGGTAGGCGTTTTCGGTAGCTGTCAAATTTTTAACGTTCTTGCTGATATCAAATGTTAGATAAAAAAAGGTATGCATTGTTTCTATTAAAAATGTAATGATCTCGTGAAGCAGTTCTTCCTCTCTCCTACCCTTTTATTGTGCTCTACGGGGTCAATAATGATCTCACTTATAAACTTACCACCTAAGAATAGGTACATAATATGGAAAGTAATAAAGGTATTGAGTATTGAGTAAATGAATTTTCATTGTGATTGTGCTCGTGTTATTGATTCAACAACTTTTGTGACTCAAATATACACTATACTCCATCCGAGTAGGTAGTTAACTAAAGGTATACAATCTTGACAAGTCTTTTTACATAAACGCTTATTAATTAAATACAACTACTATTTAAACAAATTGTTTGATTGATCTTGTAATCGTTTTTGTTGTATCTAAATTTGTTTTCAGCTGCATTCTATTTTTAACCGACTTTCAAAAAAGGAGGAGGTTCTATGTTCGTGTGTATGTATTTTTTTTTTTTTTTTTTTTTTTTTTTTTTTTTTTTTTTTTTTTTTTTTATGTATGTTACCTGATTTCTCCCCCATTTGTGGACCGATTCTCAAAATTCTTTTTTTGTTTGAAAAAGTATACTCCTGAGGTGGTCCCATTTTAATTTGGTGAAGATCTGGTGCTGATCTTCGGAGATATACAACGGAACTCTTCAAAAATAGACGGCAAATCTGTCGTGATTGCTGGAATCGCTTGGATGTTTATTGTTTATACAACATCATGACGTATCATCACGCCTGTATGCTCTGAGGGGTACGCAGATGTGTACAATATACCTAGATTTCGTCAGTTAGGTATGTTAATTTTAATTTATTAGGGATTAGTGGAAAACCCTATTATCATGACATGTATTGTTAACAATTAAAAATATAAAATAAATTCATGGCAAATATTTTTATGGCAACAACTAAAAATGGAAAAATAAAAAACTTTTTTGCAAAAAATAAAACCGACTTCAAAAAAAACACTAAACGGTGTAAAATAACTCTAAATTCGGAAGTCGGTGGCCCATCATGAGTAAGACAAACCCACCAAAGCCACAGAATTCCGAATTTAGAGTTATTTTACACCGTTTAGTGTTTTTTTTGAAGTCGGTTTTATTTTTTAAACTGTGTTATTAACTAAAAATACATGTCAAAATTGTTTACCTTTTGTTAACTACCTAATCGGATGGAGTATAGATACCAGTTGCGAGCAGTCAATTTTCTTAAGAGGGAAGCTGACAAAAATATCTTAGTTGTCTCTGTTGAAGTCACTTGAAGTCATCGGTCTACCTACCACCGTGTATACCTTTGGTGTCAATGCCTTATATTTGGCAATACTCGAGTCCGGTTGCCATTAGTCAATAGTGGTGGAGTTACTCTTCCAAACCTCTAATGGGAAGGCGATAGGAATCGAGTTGTATGGACATTTCGACACTGCTAGATACCTACTTATTATTAGAACTGTCTAAGATTCTTATTCCGGACATGATTTTCTTATATTGCCTTATTTATTTAAAGTAGTTTTATTTCCACTATACGGCACGGGTGTGCATACTTTGAAGACACAAACATTGAAGGCGTCCGTTGCACCATCTTCGGCGGAGACACCATGGCTTGTCTACGCGAAATAGCGCAACTCTAGGCCACTAGCAAATCTTCGTACAGCAGGTGTAGATAGTGATGCATGGCACAGCAGCCTCCTTCGCAACAGCCTCCGCAAGGTCCGCACATTTTTCAATGGAAGGTTATGAGTACTTTAGGGAGCCTAAAATAGTAATATATAAATAATAATAGCCTTTTCCCAGAATGTTCTTATTTCCCAGTAGGTAGGTACTAATTATCTATAACGAGCAATATTCCCGGAACACACACCAATATCTACGGTAAAATTACTTCTAAACATTATTTTTTATCAGCACTTTTAAACGTCAAAAATACCACAAGACAGTCTTCCAAAATGTCCACCTTTCACTTAATTCTTGCTCGATCTAAAGCGACAGTATTTTGTCGTCGCTTCCTTAACTATATTTCTAACATAACATTGCACCCTTTGGTCGACGTAGTCCTAAAATAGTAGAAACAGAACTGTCATTAAAATTCGTTTAGTAGTTTTTGAGTGCAGCTCCCACAGAGAGTAAAAAAAACTTCCTTCCCCTTGAATTATGGTTCTAAAATAACTTGAAAGAGACGATGTCAGTGTTTATATATATAGTATGTACATAGTGACTGGATATTTGTCGTTTTCTATTAACATGATTTGTTATTGTAAATCTCTATAAGTATTTACATAGTTAAACTATAAGTTTATTCTGTATAAAGTGAAAATGTGGGTAAAATGAAAACGAATTGAACTGTCATTCCTTACCATAAGTATCGGATGACAACTCACTTTGCCACTGGCAGCTGTACTGAGTGGTCGCCGTTTCTATTCGTTCACAATTTCTCGCCGTGACACGAATAAATTATAATTTAGTGACGTACTTACTTAGGTATACGCGTATTGTTGTAAAATGACAGTTTATGTGACCATGTGTAAATACTCAACTAAATTATAAACATACTAAATATAAATCCTAAATTAACTAGGTTCTCTCAACAACTAAGAAAATTAAACTATATCTCAATTGGATAAAATTCTTTTCAGAATGACAGTTGTCGTGTACTATGCGTTTCAAATGAAAATAGGAACGTCAATGTCAAACCTCTATCTGTCAGATGTCACTTGAAAAGTACGGTCCACAAGACTAATTAATTTAAGACGTTTTTTCATTTTGAATAACTGCGACTCGGTAAAACAAAAAACTAAAAATAATTGATTACGCGAATAAGGTTTCGTTGCAGACCGTATTTTTAAAGTGACACCTGACAGATAGCTGCCTATTCTAATTTGAAACGCATAGTACCTACTGTTCTCATTTTCAAAGAGTATTCCTTGCCTCATTGAGTTAATATTTTTAAATATTTTTCTAGTATTTTCGTCTCGATATTATTAACGTTGACTGTACAACAAACACAGATTATAAAAGTCGTTGTTATGTTAAAGTTGTCAGACCATCATTTTATTATCTGTAAGTAACAATGAACAAATTACTTTATTCTCATAAATACCCGTGATGACAGTTGTAATTTCAAATACGATTATTTTACTGTTACCTCAGTGTACGAATAAGGCGGTAACTTACGTGAAAAGCTATGAAAGTATGAAAGTAAACTGCATGTGGGTAAGTATGTAGATTTAAATGTGTGTTTTCATACTCATGAATAATAATGTGTGTACCTAGCAGAGCGCTCCGTAACGTTTACAAAGTTAAATGGACTGCGAAAAGGAGATTTTTACGCGAAGAATTAATTTTAAATTTTCATGGAAATAAACTAACAGCGTATAAAGCTGTATGTAAGCCTGGAACAGAGCTGGGAGAAAAGGCTTTTTTCACACATCTGGTCGATTCAGTAAAAGTCATCCCGTGATAACTTGAGTGAAGTGAACCGCCAACGCCTAGCATTAGTATGGAATGACAGCTCAATTCACCTTCATTTTACTTACAACGGGTGCACGGGGTGACTTTTAGAGAATGGCACGTGCTGGTACATTTTAATCATCAGCAGGAATAAGGTATAAATTTCCTTCTTCTAACACTGGTCAGTGGGTCCTCTTAGGAGACACTTCTTCTTTGTTAAAAATAAAAATACTCGTTTCAAACAATGATACTTATTATAACGAAAAAGTTGTAGATGGGTTATACGCGCTCAGCAAGTGACACGTTAAAATGTGGCTAACTAGCCACACTTCACCTCAGTGTGGCGTCGCGCCCCAACGGACGCGTGCGTGCGTTAGTGTGCCGTTTTTGAAGATCGATTGTTGTTTAACCTTTCAACCGTGGCAATTAGAGGCAATAGAAAGACATTGACAGCGCGGACACCGGCGTCTTCTTGGGGTTTAACCTATCCACACCTTTTTACTTATAATGTCATTGGTTTCAAATATATTATTAAGTTCGTTTTATAGACTTAAACATATCCAAAGGCGTTACTTATTTTGCTTTGTTTGCATTAATTTAAATCGAAATGCTGTAGGGTAGTTGAACTATAAATTTTAAATTTGTTCGAATTGTCTCTTACGTGTGTGTCTAGCGATATTTTGAAGTACCGCACAGATTCGATTATACATATTCAGTCAGTGCACGTTTTCTTAGCTTGACTTAGAACTTAACTCGACCGAGGTAATGATTGTCGCGTGTCTTCCAATATCGAGGATTTTCTAGAGACTATTTCAATAGAAATTGAAAATCAAAAGTCTTTATTAGCTGACAGGTGGGACAGCCCCATACTGGGGCATTGGATACGCCTACATGCCATTGTGGCGTAGGTAGTAATTAATAATTTGTGTTGTGTTTCTGGTAGATGTAAGTACTAACACTAGTTTGTAAGTCGTTGTGTATAGGTACTAACCAAATGGGCTACTGTGCTCGAAATAAAAGATTTATTATTTATTATTATTATTTATTCAAACTAGGCTGAGAATCAGCACTTTTTGTACGTCAAAAAAATACATAAAGACAGTCCCAAAAACGGCCCACCCTTCGCCACTTCCTAGTGTTTTTGCTGGGCAGGGAAGAAGTGGCGGAACAAACTCCCCAGCAACACATCTGTTTGATTCCTTTAAAGAACTAGGTATACAAAGAATCTATACAATAAAATGCTCAATAAATAGCACTAAGGTTTATACACTTTGTAAAACATTACATTTCAGAATTATTGTCACGTGTTAGCTAACACACTCCAATATACCGAGATTAAAAAAATTCAAGCATAACAACTACAAAACTGAAAAATAACAGCCTCCAGGTATAAAAGGCGTACCCGCTTACATGTGCAATGCTGGCTTATATTCATAAGGCTGTGACTCTAAGTTAAAATGATAATCTAGGACTATACTTTATTATATCTGGATTTTCTCAGTAGCAGCCCAAAGTCTGGATTTGTACTCGTTTAATGGCAAAAGGCTCGCCCGCTATTACACGGGACCTTAACATAACTTTGCCTATCCCTTCGAGAATTACAGACGAGATGTTATGTTTATGTTAGTAATGTTTTTTTAAAGATTTTGAGTCTCAAACCTATGTATCTAGAATACATACATTTTATTTACAATGTCTTCTTGCTTTATGTATGAAATAGAACTACACTGCCAGATGATTTTCTTGCAAAATCCACCCCTAAGGCGACCCACTGTCAATTAAAGCTGCTGAAGAATTAACCCGTATATGTGTGGATCTCTAGTCTTACGTCGCCACGTTCCATGTACCTATTTCTCTAATATTTCTAACGTATTTTCTATATTGTTACAGCCATGAGCCGGAAGGTGGCGGTCGGTGCGGGGACGGTCCGCTAGCGCGCGCCATGCAGCCCGCTCCACCGGGCGGCTCGCCCAAGAGGCACCAGTCATCAGCGCCCGCGCATGGTAAGTAATACAGCTTCAGTGTTATATCATTGACGCACACTTTTAGGAACAAACCCGTGTGCACATTTATTTAGTTCAACTCTGCTTTTGTTCAATAAAACACCACTTCTGTATTAGATGCGTAATTGCGTATGCGTCCGGTCGCGAAGAAAGCGTCAGCTGAGGGGACGCGTACGCTTCTAATACAAAATGCTTGTTTTCTATGTACGAAAGCTAGAAACAGAAGGAACAAATTCTTCTAAAATACGACGGGGATACATGTGTTCCACGCGCTCCGAACAGTATTCGCCTGCATTTGTATTTCTATAACGTTCAATTAAAACAATTCTAATGTGTGAGGTTTTATGACGAATGAGCACATTCACCGACAAAAAGTAGTAGCTCGATTTTTTTTCTCTCCAATAATAGCTGGAGAGCTAGTGAACCCTGGGAGTAACGGTCTCCCTGTAAGGTTAGAAATTTGTATACTTACGATTTATGACATGCTAAGAGCAATAGCCATGACCTGGCAGGCGTCAGCCCTGCACGTCATCAGCCCCTTTATTTTTTGGACTGTTAAGTAAATTGAGTTTCAAAACTTGTTTCTGTAAATTTGAAAATTTAATAGGATAAAGTTTATTTATTGTACATCTTAAAAAAAAATTGACAGGCGATTACAATAAGCAGAAGTATATGACAGATCAATTAGAAAACGTACAGTTGATGAGGTAAAATAAACTTTATCCTGTATACTTAAAATTTTTATATGTTTTCAAGTAAACGTCTCAGAGTAAATATGTACAATGCCAGGCGGTTTTGAACAGCATAAGACCTTGACAGGCGAGGGGACAGCTGCTAAGGGCGTGCGAGTGAGAGGTGTTGCGTGAATGCCTATAGTGCTAGTGAGACCGTTTATCTAATACGAAGGGACGTATACCTGCAAATGTCAACAGTGAAGAGGTACCAAGACGTTTTGATGTTGTCATTTTTGATGGATTCTTTTCACTGCATACATTAAAAAACATCCCTAAAACATTTGGTGGTATTTCCAAAAAAAATATGTCGCTACTAACAGCTACACATGCCTCACGAATAGATATCATTTTCCACCAATACTTTTCGCCGTCAATTAAAGATTATGAACGAGCCAAACGACAAGAAGTACGAAACATAAATTATTTAATTACCGGACCAGAACAAATTCGACCAGTCGATTTCATGAAAGAACTTCGTAACATACTTATTTTACATAATTGTAAAAAATGGATAAATATTTCTGAACAATATACAAAATTGGGACCTTCTATATGCCAAAGCTTACCGGGATTTCATGCATTAACCGGTTGCGATTTCAATCCGTCCTTTTCAAAAAGAGGTAAAAAAAAACCATTCCAAATATTGCAGAAATCGAGTGTATATCAGAAGGCATTCAAAGAATTAGGAAACGCAGAAATAGTACAAAAGAAAGAATTTTTTTTCCCGATACTAGAGAAATTTGTATGCCAAATGTATGGTTTGAAATGTTCAAAGTTAAATAATGCACGTTATGAAAAGTTCCTTGCTACGTACAACACAAATAATCCTAAAGTGTTTATGAAAAAAGTAGTAAGCTATGATTCATCGAATTTACCACCCTGCAAACCTGAACTACATCAACAATTATTGAGAACTGCCTACATTACAAATATAGGTATGGCGAAATTGTAATTTAAAAGAACCAACAATTCTTACACCTGAAAATAACGGTTGGAACTTAATTGATAGTCGTTACGAATTTAATTGGTTTGAGGGGAATACGGTTCCATCTTCTATATACGACATACTTTTACAAGGACCTGCTGATACTGCCACAGCACAATCGACTGAAACTGAGGAATGCATTTCAGGTAACATACAACTATTTTATTCCGTAACATTTAATACGCAGTCCTATGTAATTGAGCTTGATATTTAATTCTTAACAACCTTATTGATTCATTAAAATATTTTTTTTTACTATTTTCAGATGAGGAAAACATTGTTGAAGAATCAGATGATGATGAAAACAGTGATGGCGAAATTTCGGATGATGCTGAAGAAAATGAATGTTAAAAATAATGTAGATTGCATAAAACCCAATAAAATACATTGCATTTACTGTATGCGTTCATGTAACATTTCTTATTTGCACGCCCTTAGCAGCTGTCCCCTCGCCTGTCAAGGTCTTATGCTGTTCAAAACCGCCTGGCATTGTACATATTTACTCTGAGACGTTTACTTGAAAACATATAAAAATTTTAAGTATACAGGATAAAGTTTATTTTACCTCATCAACTGTACGTTTTCTAATTGATCTGTCATTTATTTCTGCTTATTGTAATCGCCTGTCAATTTTTTTTTAAGATGTACAATAAATAAACTTTATCCTATTAAATTTTCAAATTTACAGAAACAAGTTTTGAAACTCAATTTACTTAACAGTCCAAAAAATAAAGGGGCTGATGACGTGCAGGGCTGACGCCTGCCAGGTCATGGCTATTGCTCTTAGCATGTCATAAATCGTAAGTATACAAATTTCTAACCTTACAGGGAGACCGTTACTCCCAGGGTTCACTAGCTCTTGGACTATAAGTACCTCTTTTCAACTCCGACATCATCACAAAATAATACACATTAAACCATCGAAGTAAATGGAAACAATAGAATCCAAACATACATTGCACCGTCACTAGCCTTTTACTAAAAAAGAAAAGTTGCCTTTGTTTCTAGAAATCCGATTACACGCACTCCCTTATCCCCTCATCCCTCCTTTTTCCCCCTCACTTCCTCCGCCTATATATTACAGCTTAAACGTCGGGGAGGCGTTTGTCCTTTTTTAATGAGACAAGTATTATATTACCTGAACACACTTTTAATTAAAGCACGGACGTTGAGCGTGTGTACAAAAAACTTGTTGTTACGACAGTTTACGTCGGAAAAGCTTTTTAAGAAGGATTTTAGAAGAGTTATGTGTTGACTGCCTCGTTGGTCTAGTGGTCGCAAGCGCTACTGCTGAGCATGAGGTCCCGGGTTCGATCCCCGGGTCGGGCAAAGTGTTATTGAGTTTTTCCATCTGGGATTTCTCAGTAGCAGCCCGGAGTCTGGATTTGTGCCCGATTGATGGCAATAGGCTCGCCCCCTATTACATGGGACTTAAACATAACTGGCGAAATGTGGGTGTACTACCAGGTACACCTCTGCCTAGCCCTTCGGGGATTACAGGCGTGACGTTATGTTATGTTATGTTAAGTGTTTATACGTTGAGCTAAATGTAAAAGGCATGTTATTCGCAATTCTTTTCTTTTTACAAGCTTTAAGCTTTATTATTATCCTACGATTTTAATTTGCCTCACAACCTCTTACGCGTACATTATAAACTTAAAATTTCACAACAGATATTTTAAACTCCTCAACAGTCAGCAACACTGACACGAAATTTTGTAGTCGCTTATTTAAATAAATAAATAAATAAAATAAATATTCCACAACCTTTTCACACAACGCCATCTAGTCCCAAGCTAAGCTAAGAGCTTGTGTTATGGGTACTAAACAGCTTGTAAACATACTTATATATTTCTAAATACATACATATTGTAGATAAATTACACCCAGATACAGAACAAATGATCGTGCTCATCACACAAACGTTGGCCCTAGGTGGGAATCGAACCCACGACCTCCGGCATAGCAGTCAGGGTCACTAACTACGAAACCAACAGGCCGGTCATTTAAACATGATTTATTTGAAAAATCATTCTGTCACTGTACCTGTTAAAATAAAATAAAATAAAATAAAATAAATAAATATTTTTAAAGTTAGGAGCTGTTATTTATGTCTTATGTAACAAACAACTTTTAACTTAAGTGAAAGTCCTCCTCAAAGTTTCGTTTCTATTCACCCTTGATTCTATTGATCCCATTTCACACTCGTTAATTGAGCAAATGGCAGAAGACTTTCCGTTCAGCAATAACTATTACGACCAATATTTGGAGCAAAACCACAGGGGTGGAGCATAGGGTCACCACCTCACTATAATAAATAGTATATTTGTGTTTTTGGAAAGCACAAATAAAGTATCTTGTGGCTCAACAAAAATAGCCTCACGAAGGTTAAACTACGCTTGACGAGGTTGGCCCGTGGATGGGTGACCATTAATTCCATATCATGACTCCTGCGTGCAAAGAAAGCACGTAAAGCCGTTGGTCCCGGCTGTCATTTGTAAATCTATGACAGTCGTTACAGATAGTCAGAAGCCTGAAAGTCTTACAGCCAGTTTAACCAAGGGGTATCGTGTTACCCAGTAACTGAGTTGTGGAGGTCTGACAGGCAGTCGCTCCATGTAAAATACTTGTATTCAGCTGCACCCGGTTAAACTGGAAGCCGACCCCAACGTAGATGGGAAAAGGCTAGGCAGATGATGATGACAAATAAAGTATCTAAAAATTGAATCTAAAAACTCGGAGGTACGTGCCTTGGTCCGAACTTGATACCTATGTCTTGGCAGGCTGCCGGTCACACTACTCTATACAGGGTGTCTCATTCAAATCGGTCAGTATGGGAAAGTCTGAAACTATAAGACATACGAAGATCTGTTCTGAGGAACCATGTCATCGATTTTAATAACAAGAAAAACTGCATTCATACATTTTAAAAAACATCTGTACTATTTTAGTAATATTGTAAACGTGGTCACTTCGAGTGAAATCAAAATAAATTAAAGTATGTGGAAACAATGCATTTTATTCATTTTAGACATCATGTTTCATACAGACATTTACTTCTTAAGACCTACACAATCGATATCTAAATAGAAATAGTGTAGGTTTTTTTAAAAAAAATAACCTGGTTCGATTCCCGAACGGAGTACAGATGTTTTTTAAAATGTATGAATGCAGTTTTTCTTGTTATTAAAATCGATGACATGGTTCCTCAGAACAGATCTTCGTATGTCTTATAGTTTCAGACTTTCCCATACTGACCGATTTGAATGAGACACCCTGTATAACAACCATAACCGTACTAAACGCTATGGAAACACATTCATTGTGGGAACAGCTAAAGAGTGGAATTCCCTGCCGGAGTCGGTGTTTCCTGATAGCTACAACCTAGGGGTCTTCAAGACAATAGTGAACAGGTTGCTTCTAGGCAAGCGTGCTTCATCGTCGACCACATCATCGCTTGCCATCAGGTGAGATAGCGGTCAAACGCGTGCCTATCAGTAATAAAAAAAAAAATACTAGGCCATTACTGCTTTTTAGAGCATGGATGACAACCCTAGTCGAGCACCACGCCTGAAACGACACGCCTCACAGGTTTTAATTGCCTGTGCCTTTTTATTAACCCCATTACTTAGGTGCCATCCATTCCGTTTGTAGGCGCAGTTTTTTTTATGAAATTGATCTGTTTGCCAGTGGATCAGCTGACAGTAAACAGCCTTTGTTTTGGGGCATTTCACAGATTAGAAGTGGACTCGGTCATGAAATGAATGGGTTTTTTTATTTTATAGTTTCAATCAAGTTTTATCTCAAAATCGTTGTTGTATTTTAACAGCACTGAGGTGCACATATTGCTGGGAACATCATCCTTTAAGGGGTGATCCTATTTCACTCAACCTGGCACAAATCTAGACTCTGGGCTGCTACTGTGAAACCACAAATACTTGAATAACAAATTACACAATGTCAAACAAATTTGACAAAATGTTAGTTTTGAGTCCGTCATCTAGATTACAAGAAAATCTTCGACACATATTTTTTTCTTTTTTTAATTGATGGAAAACTGCTTAGATTAAGCGCATTAAAGTTGAGGAGTGGGGGCTTGTAACGTCATTAGCTAGCATAAACTGTACTGGCTAGTGACGTCATGCGACATTTTAAATCGATGTATCGCCGTTATTTTTTTAATACGTGAAAAAAGAAAAATAAGTGTCGTTTATTTTCTTGTAATCTAGATGAGGGACCAAAACCTAAAATTTTGGCAAATAGCCCATTAGTACAAAGCTGGTAATCAAACCCAGGACCACCTGCTTATCATGCAGTGGCGTTAACCACTAATCTAACGAAATAGTTAATTACTCATTGCCCGGCTGTCAAAAGAACAATCCCAGCGTCATACTGGTATGTCGGCCGATGCTCATTTGCAGTAAATTCAGTTGTTTTTTGTTTTGTGCTACTTCAATTAGTTACTTACCCAACTTAATTCATTAAACCCGGATATCTATGATTAAACCCCAAGCGAACGCCGGCGTTCGCGCTGTCATTGTTTTTCTATTGTGTCTTAATTAACACGATTGAAAGGTTAATAAAGATTCTAATAAGTATCAATATAAATTAATATATCTACAGTATCTACATCTACACTTATATTGTATTTTTGTGTGTAAAAATTCTTTCACCATTGGAAAGCTACATTCACTATGAGTAACATCTAAAGCCGGTTGCAGACCGAAAACAGCTATGCCAAGGCTAAACTAAGCTATGCCAAGCAAGCTAGGTTAAGCTAAGGTAGAAATAAATAGCGTGCACACCAACAGCTAAGCTAAAGCTAAGTGTTGCGTAGTTCAATTAGACGGACGGCAAAGCTCGTGTAGCTGCGCATCGGCATACACAACTAACTTAGCTTCGCATATTTTAGTTAGCTCACATAGCTTAGTTCGCATAGTTTGCGGTCTACACACAAGTATGGAAAACTGCGTTAGCTATGCGAGCTAAACTAAACTAACTTAGCTTAGCTCTTGGTCTGCAACCCGTATAAGGCTACTTATTATCCGTAAATTCCCACGGGAACGAGAACTACGCGGGTAAAACCGCGTGACGTCAGCTAGTCATATATATATATAACTATATAGTATATTGACCAAAACAAGTCTTAATTCAACGCTCACGTCGCTTGAAATAAAAGATTACCGTACTTTATTTTAAAAACTCGATTCATCATCGATTCTCAGTAAAATCTCTCTCCATACATAAATCATAGGAACGCGGAACGTGACGAGAATACCATATTCGCTGAGAAAGTGTCGACTGTTGACATCTGGGCCCATAGGACACGCCGCGTTCCACCAATCAGCGGCTTCGGAATTCGGATACAGAATTGTCAATAGGCTATAATGCTCTGCGTGTCAACAGACGTTGCTGGGAAGTTTTATCCGCCACTTCTTCTTCCCAGCAAAAACACTAGGAAGTGGTGAAAGGTGGTCGTTTTGGGGGACAGTCTTATGTATTTTTTAACCGTTTAAAAAGTGCTGATTCTCAGCCTATGTTGAATAAAGACTTGATTTTTACATTTATACATTTGTTAGGTTTTATTTCGAGCTAGTTGTGCCCGCGACTTTGTCCGCGCGGAATTTACCAAGTAATTTTATTACACGGAATCCTAATTCTTTTTTAAATAAAAGTAGCCAAATTTACCACCTGACAGTGAAAATCCCGTCAAAATAAGTTCCTGCTTTACGGAAATTATCTTCGACAACAAAAAAAAAAGTTGCCTTTTTTGATATACCTACCACATATTTTCTTTCATAATAATGAATCAAATAAAAAGCTGTTATTTTGCTCTTTATAGAGGTTTTTCTTAAACAATTAAACTATCACTATTAATAATATCACAAGTCGTTGGCTATGAATTCGAACAAAACCTTCGCATCATCGCCATTTGGTTGGGATAGAATTATATGAAACATGCCCGCATCAGTTCTGTTAAAACTCCAGACCCTTACTATTTAAATTTTACAGGACACATTCCACTAATAAGTATTGTAGGTCCTCAACCACGCCACATTTCCCACAATTGTGTTAAGCAGATTAGAGAATTAGGAATTAACTTATTAGTAGAAAATTGGGTGTACTACCAGGGGGTCGAGTCAGCTCTTGCAATCGTGTCTCAATGACCGGTCAATGATCGATTTTGTCATTTCCCATACAAAAACTGTCAAAGTCGTCAAATATTCGATCAATGAACGGTCATTGAGACACGATTGCAATAGCAGACTCGAGCCCCAGGTACACCTCTGCCCAGCCCTGCGGGGATTACAGGCGTGACGTTATGTATGTGTACTGAGATGAAACAATTTCCTTCTGTGTTTTCCAGGTGGCGGGGCAGGCGACCAGTCCACGTTGAAAGTCCACCTTCCTAACGGTGGGTTCAACGTGGTGCGAGCGTCATCTGACGAAGATGTGAGGTCCGTACTGCGGCTGCTGGCGGCCAGGCTAGCGGCAGGAGACAGAGTCTACACGTCATGCTTCGCATTGCGGGCCAAGAGACTAACCACTGGCAAGGTGAATTATGTTCATGAGTATTTGTGACTTAGCCTAGCTTAAGAAATAACAAAAAGCGGCAATAGTCCAATGGCTCTCTTAGCCATTGATTGATTGCTAAGCATTGAATCGGCCTGGTGCGATGGCGATTGAGAAGGTCGTGAGTTCGACCACCCATTACACTATTGACATGAACCAACTCCAGACACAAGCATATTTAGCTTAGTTGGAGGGGCAACCCTCATTTCTAGTATAATCATAATAATACCAGCCTGTTACTGTTCCACTGCAGGGTAAAGGCCTCTTCTCATACAGATAAGGTTCGAGCATTGATCACCACGCTTGCTCAAGGCGGATTGGTGATTTCACTTACCTTATATCTATACTAATGAGAGGATCTATAAAGAGGAAATGTTTGATTGTTTGTTTGCATTGAATAGGCTCCGAAACTACAGGACCGATTTGGAAAATTCTTTCACTGTTGGGAAGTTACACTATCCCCGGGTGACATAGGCTACTTTTTATCCCTGTATTCTCACAGGAACGGGAACAACGCGGGTGAAACCGCGGGACGTCTGCAAGTTAACTATAAGTCCAGGTTTCCTCACGATGTTTTACTTCACCAATGTCATGATGTCTAAGATAAACTTAGAATGTACATATGAATTGAAACAGCCACATTGGTACTTGCCCGGATTTGAACCACAACCTCATGCATGAGAGGTAGGTGTCTTAACCTCTGGACCATCACGACATTACTAGTATGCTTTTAAAATAAAAAAAAGGAAATGGAATAGATACCGCTTCGTCGACATTTGCTTGGCGGTCACCGACCACCGCTGGGTAAACGTGTTCTTAAGTGGAGACCGCGACTTGGCAAACGTAGTGTTTAACACCCTCCGGCTATGTGTGATGACGAATGGCGAAAAATGACTGGCAGTTGCTGGATGCGATGCGGCAAGCTGAGACATTGGCCTGGCGCTCATTACGGAAGTCATATGCCCAGCAACGGACTACTGTAGGCTGATGATGATGATACTTTGCGGCCAAGCTACGGCAACAATTGACATTACATGCTTACCTTTTTCAGCAGCGTATTACGAGTATAACATGGTCAATCTAGTACTGTTGGCCAAATGACTGCCATTTTTTCAGAGGTGTTTAAAAAAGCCATTTAAAAATACCTACGCAAATTACGCGCTACTAAGACGTTGAGTAGCACCAGACCGTCATACAATACATACATCAACTCACGCCGTCTATAACGATGCTGACATACTTCTTTTGCTTCGTTTACGTTCATACATGTATTCATGCAAAACAATACAAACCCTGTTGGATATTTTATTTATTATTATTCATTACGGAAAACAGTATGGTCCAATTTGTTTGTAAAATACGTTATCACACGAATAACTGGTGGCTGCAGCAGGATGTGCAGAAAACGATGAAGCAAGGAATATGCTATCCCACCATTCTCCCCACATAGCACTTCATAAGTGGAGTGAGGGCTCTCCACCACTGTTTTCAGGATGCTAATGTGGATGCCCGCGTTCTACCATCAGTGATGCGACTTTTTTACGGATTACTGGATTAAGACTTTACGATCCCATTTGCTATTGTTAGCATTTAATTTTCTTTTTAATGAACCTTAATCACCATCTTTGTCGCAGATCCGCTGGATCCACCAGGATACGCCAGTGTCGGAGCTGCTAACAAAATGGCCGGCGAGCGAGTGGCGTCTGGAGCTGCGCGTGCGCTACTTGCCCGCCAACCTGCGCGACCTGTGCGACGGCGACCGAGTCACCTTCCATTACTATTATGACCAGGTGATCATAATTTATTGAACAAATTAAATATTAATTGCTTCAAAATCAAAATTAAAATCAAAAGTCATTTATTCGAATTATGCTGAGGATAAGCACTTTTTGAACGTCAACATTACATAAGACAGTCCCCCAAAAAGCCCGCCCTTCTTAAAAGGGTTTGTATTTATTAGGGTATAATTAGATATCATCCTATCCTACTAATATAAACGCGAAAGTTTGTGAGGATGGATGGATGGATGTTTGTTAGTTATACTCTTTAACGTAAAAACGGAACGGTACCAACGCGAGTGAAACCGCGGGACGTCTGCTAATTATTAATAATACTGCCTTAATGCAGGACAAAGACCTTTTCTCATGCAGAAAAGGCACAATCACAACGCTTGCACAGGATTATGATTTACCTACGGCTTAAATACCTAACTTATGACTTTTATCTTGAATTTATAATATTTCGAAAGCAGTTATTATTAATGTTTTGATAAATAATATCAAAGTAGCCACATATTAAATTCGGTCAATGTGAAGTTCTATGATCTACTGAAGTTTTCACAAAGAACCTAAGAGATTATAAGATTCTGGATAATTAATCATATTTCAAAAGCGGTTTTTATTCATGTTTTAATATCATAATCCTCACATATTAATTTGGTCAACATTGAATGTAAAATCTTGGCACTGCAATGTTAAAAAAAAACTATGATCCTCCCTGAATTGGTATTTTTATATTTTGCAGGTTCGACACGACTACCTCAACGCTAATCATCCTATGGTAGACCAGGAGTTGGCGATACAAATATGTTGTTTAGAAATTAAGTAAGTACAATTCAAGCCATTTGAGGTTGAATCTCTCTGGTCGTAGGGTCCGAGTGCTCATAGCTTGTACAAAGATCTATCAAGACGCTTAATTGACACTTCGCGTGACCCAAGGGCTGGTTTTTACCTTGGTCAAAGGATGCCATACAACGGGGCAATGCTGCCAGCCTTTTGGGTACACTTTCAGTGGACAGCGATGCGGATGAGTTTTTTTGACGCCATAATTTAGAATTAGTTTTAGATTTTATTCTTTTCTAAGTGTACAAAGTTAAAGTATTTATTTTCAAACAAATAAACAATACAATTTAGTACAATTACAACATCCATCATTTGCCTAGCCATTTCTAACTTAGTTTGAGTTGGCTTCTTGTCTAATCAGCATACACAGCATGACCACCGTGGCAACGAATTTTGTCTAAGTATAGAAGAAACGACAAAGTGACTGATTGTAAAACATTCCTTCCTTCTTCTTCATTTCTTTCTTCTTTCTGACTGTCTCGTTGGTCTAGTGGTCGCAAGCGCTACTGCTGAGCATGAGGTCCCGGGTTCGATTCCCGGGTCGGGCAAAGTGTTATTGGGTTTTTCCATCTGGGATTTCTCAGTTGCGGCCCGGAGTATGGATTTGTGCCCGATTGATGGCAATAGGCTCGCCCCCTATTACATGGGACTTAAACATAACTGGCGAAATGTGGGTTGTACTATCATGTACACCTCTGCCTAGCCCTTTGGGGATTACAGGCATGACGTTATGTATGTATGTGTTCTTCCTTCTTGAGCATTACAAATGTCAAGACTGAAGAGATTTTTTTTTAATAAAAATGCTACAATTTCGATCATAATTTCGATGATAATCAAAAGAAATGTTGCTACTTACAACAATCTGCCTCTTTGTCGAAAACTACTTAAATGATAAATGATATTTATTTCTGTAAATAGGTTTTCACAAACACTTTTACACGTCTTTTTTTTTAACTAGTAGATGAGATCGGAGTTTCACTACCTGACTACTCTGAGAAGAAACACCGAAAGAAACTCAGAGGTCTTGGTCAAATCATGTAAGATCCATGCTGATTAGTGTCTGAAATGCTTTTGAGGAAAGAACCACACAGAATGAGGGGACCAGATCAGTCAGTGCAAGCATTTGTCAGTAATCGTGAGCTCAACTCGGAACTTGAGGAGCTCCACGTGCTGACGAACAATACCAAAGAAAGAACATTTGGGTTGGTACCATAAAGAACTCAAACTGCCCGACAAAATGTAAAATAAATAAATAAAAGAACTTAAAAATATTTAGAAAAGAAAATTTAAAAAAAGAATCCACAACGAATCCACTTACGAATGATGCAACTAAATATCAGTGTGTTACACTATAGTCCATTTAAAATAAGTAAAGAAATTTAAACAAGCCGTTTTACAGCCCGATCAACCGATTTTAACTTCTATTTCGTTATTATAAGGATGGCATTATGAGCAAAAACGCGGATACAATACCAATTGTTTCCTACAGCTGCCATTTATCTTGCTACCAACGTCATAGAACTCAAAATCGGTTGAAGGGACTGTAAAAGAGGTTTATTAAAGTTTCTTTTCTTATTTCAAATGGACTATAGCATCTGCGAGAGTAACTCTGTCTCTCTGTCTGTCTGTCTCTGTCTCTGTCTGAATAACAAACTTAGCAACAAAGAAATCTCTTCATTAGAATGAATCGTTTAGAAGTAAACAACATGTAGCAGAATAAACGCACCTCCTGAAAAAATGTCATTGTACTCCTGTACTCATTATGATAAACAACTTTTACTCTGGGATGAACACTGAAATCGCGAATTAAAAATAAATAAATAAATATTCCTCAACATTTCACACGACGCCATCCAGTCCCAAGCTAAGCTAAGAGCTTGTGTTATGGGTACTAAACAGCTGATAAACGTACATATATGTATATTTCTAAATACAAACATATTACTTATAGATAAATTACACCCAGACACAGAACAAATGAGAAAAAATAACAGCTGTTCAATAGGGTACATTTTATCGACAAGGGTAGGGTACATTTAGGTAGGGTACATTTTTTCTGAACAGATGATTGTCTTTGGTTCGGTTTATTTTACCAATGTCTACCCTTGTAAAATTCCAGATACTTCTGTAAAGATATGCAAATATCTCTGGACAAGAAGTCCAACATCGAGTACTTGGAGAAGGAGTTCGGGCTGCACAAGTTCCTGCCCAAATCGGTGCTCGAAGCCATTAAACCTAAGGTGCTCAAGAAGGCGATACAGCAGCAGTTCAAAAAGGTCAGTTTATAACGGAAGCATAAGGTAAAATCACGCCTGTAGTCTCCTTAGATAGATTGATAAATAAACGGTGTATTCGGTGCAACAAAAAAAGATACAATACAGGTACATCAACACAAAAAAAAAACATTACACATTGAACATTACACATTAAACATTAGGCTCGCCCCCTATTATATGGGACTTAAACATAACTGGCCAAAATGTGAGTGTACCTACTATTACTGGCACATGTCTGCCTAACCCATCGGGGATAACAGGCGTGATGTTATGTATGTATGTATGGTAAAAAAAACATAATAGGTGAGAAGAGACAAAAAAAAAATCATAAAAGATTTCGTAATACGGATACGGAACTGCCTTGCTTGGCAGTTCTTTTAAGGGCGTAAATTGACTGAAATTAAGATCGTAATAAGGCCCCAGTTTGCCACTGGCAATAGCCCTCAAGGTATATAACCGGGAACCTCATGCCGATTACTACTGCCAATAAACCTGCCTATTATCTACGACTGTTGTATTATTTCCAGGTGGCGAACCTGAGCGATACAGAATGCATGTTGAAGTACCTGGACACGATGCATACTCACTACGGCTACGACCGGGAGACGTTCACGGGCGCGCTCGGGACCGGCTGGGCCATCCCTGTGGAGCTCGCTATTGGACCCTTTATAGGTAATTTTACTTTTTCATGTATTTAGTGACTAACCTGTACCTCAAGCACAAAGGGAAATCTGGGGGCACGGGAGTGCCCCCGCCAAGACGAGCCAAGCGAAACGCAAGCCGGGCACTACCTCTTCTCGAAGTGTTTCGTCGTTTTTTTGAACCCTCATAGAGTTGGTTTTAAATGTACCAGAGACTTCATATTCTCAGGATATGATGTTTTTAATAGACTAATTAAACATACAAAGTCTCAATTGAATAGCTCAAATACTTTAGATTTTATTGATATTTAAAATACACCGATTTCGTCACTGACACACTGATGATCATCAAAATGTTTAGGTACTTCCTGAAGTGCTAGAGAGCTGAAATTTGGTTTGTAATCTAAGTTTAGTATACAACCAACAAAAACATTCATCCCCTAAAATGGGGGGGGGGGGTGGAAGTTTGTATGAGATAATATAACCGCTTAAGAGCGAAATATCGCCCTGATTTATCGCTTATGGTAATCAGTAAACCATCAAAGAAAAAAGGCGAATCCGGCTCGAATGTATGTAATGATGATGATGGATGCTAATTATTATCATGCTTATATCTTAAAAATCTTATTGTTAAAATTAATTTTATAAATAAATGTAATTACAAAAATGTTACGTTTTTTTTTTCAGATATATCGTACGTGTCGCACAAGGCTGGCGAGCCGCCCACCTACACTAAGATCGCATCGTTCTGTGACATCGTCGCCGTGCAGACGCTCAAGTCAAACTGCACGCAACAGTCGCAAACACAGGTTAGAACCATCTAGAATTAACTAACCTAAATCCCCTACCCACTCATACGTTTGGCCTCTATTGCGCAACTCCGCGGAGCTGTCAGAGTGCGCCCGCCCGAAATCGTCCAATTTCTCCGCGTTCACTAAAACTACGATAGCTCTGCAATTAAAGAGCGCAGCCCGACACACCCTATGTCACTGAAATCGTTATGAAATAAGCTATCTGATTTTCTAAAGTTTTGTACAGTTTTATTGTGACATCTATTGTTGATTCGAAATTGAAAGTAGGGTTAGCTACTTTTTCCCAGTTTTTGGTACAAAAATCGTCATATTTATAAAATAAATGCATTTTTTTGCAATGTTATTGTTTTATTTACATAATAACACATTATTGTACAATAATCAAGTAAAAAAACAGACATTTCAATACATATTTTGCATCTGCAAGCTGAACAAAAACACGGCTCCAGGTAGTCGACCCGTATACCGAACAAAAAAAAAGGGTATGTTTACACATTTATTCTGGGAACTCTGTAAGCCAAGTGGCTGTTTATTATAATTTATTACATAGCTTGGTACACAATCTTATCGCAGACAAAGTGCTAGCTGTTGGAATTGTTAAACTTACGAGCTATGAGTCTCAATGTATACACTTGAAAAAGAGCTCTAAGAAAGACCCTTTCATAATTTTTATCACAGAGCAAGTACTATTGCATTTATTTAAATTCTGTTTTTGCAATCCACATGGTGACGATATTTACTAATGGAAAAACACAACACAAGGGCATGTAGCCTAGCAAAAACATTAACAAAATCAACATCAATCATCATTAATTTCAGTACAAGAATTCCAAAGACACAATATAGGATACAACAGTAGGTCACATCTGAACAACAGAATAAAAAAATAATGAAAATGAAGCAATTTTTAGACAGGTTTTAGATTAATTTTTTAAATATGAAAATATAGTTTATTAAACAACATTAAAAATATGTTAAAATAAATGTTCTACGCACATCACATTATTAGATGAACATCCTACAATTCGCCAATGAAACGAACAAAGGTCCCGTACTAAAATATATAGAATATATAGATACATACAAAATATATAGATACATACAAAGCCAACTCACCAAACAAATATAAAAACATCAATAAAATTAAAATAATTTAAACCTCCTTTTTTTTCTAAGTCGGTCAAAACATTGCTTTACTGACCATTTTCCTGTATAGTGTACGAAACACAAAAAAACATGGCGGCTTGGAGGTCATAAACGTCAAATGCCCTGTCTGCTAAAAAATCTCCTGGAGATTCGATGTTTTTAATTTCAATATTTACACAATTTTTTTACGAATTTCACTAATAAAATGCCTAATACATACGTAGTAACGTATCTAAATCATGTTTCTAACGACATTTTGTCGTCTCTAGTGTATTTTTTACTCAAAACAAGTAGAAATGTACCGGCATGGCGCGCGAATTTCGATACAATGTTTGGTGAAATAACAAATTCTGTCCAAAATCTTTAACAAATACACAATGCAGCAATTAAAAACTGTTTAGTACTTACTTGTTCACGGTTAATCTCACCACACCACACTATAACTCGAAAATAACACTTCTATTAAACTATAAACACAACCGCCGCGTTCGTTGACATAAACAAAATCGAGCCGTCACAACAGAAAAACGTTTCGATAATAAATGTTGTTGAATGTTTAGCATGTGATGTTTTATGCCTTTCTTATTCTTTCACCTACAGTTTGTGTAAGTTAGAGTAGGAAAGGTATACCCTAGACATGCAATATTTGGCATTTAATCCGACCCGGTCTACGAAATCTCCAGGAGATTTCCACCAAATGCGCGTTTTTTGACAGAAATCTCCTGGAGATTTATCAGCAGATGGGAGGCTACAGGCTAAACAGACGAAAAAAAAACAGAAGAATTTCTATAGATATTGAAAAATCAACTCTATTGCTTATAATACTACTGCTAACAATCCCACTTTTCCTTCTTATCTGACTAGTCACTTTCAATATTTATGCTCTGCGCACGCTTTGAGTCTTCGGTCCTTCGTCTTCTACGATGTTCCTCTCACCGCTCGGGTATTATTATTTCTCCTTCTTCGTCCAGGCGGTTTTCCTTTGGAATGCGCTCCCTCTGAACATCAGGATGGCAACCAGTCGGTTTACATTTAAAATGAAAGTTCGTGAACATATGCATAAGATTCTTACGAAAGTACTTCTAAGTAAGAAATAAATCTATTCTTAAGTAATATTAAAGCTGAAGAATTTGTTCGTTGCTTTTTTTTTTGTTCATAACGTTCTAATCTCCGGAATTAAAAGTCTGATTTCAATAACTCTTCTTATATTTTGAAATCGCAATACTTTACGAAGTTTTATGGATATTGATAGGGAGCATGTAAAACCGCGAGGCCTTAACTGTGTGTCGCAGCTAATGCTGAGATAGGCGCCTTTTTGGTCTCGCGCAGGTCGTTTTTTTTTTTTTTTTGTCTTTAGTTTTTTAATCTTTCTTTTTTTTATCTGTATTGCTGTTCTTTTGTTTTATGTTCTGTGCGTCCAAATAAAATATTTTCTTTCTTTATTTCTTTAACTTGTAAGTAATCAATAATAACATTTATTTCAGAGCGGGTCATGCGGTAAAGCAGCGTTACAGTTACGAGTAAAAGGTGCGACAGAAACTCTCACCATTACTTGCAGCAGTGTTGAGGTGAGCACAACTATACATACTTTAAAGTTACCTAGTAAACATAAGATTGTACGCCTCTGGGCAAAATCTAAAGGATCCACCTAACTTTAGCACCTCACACTCGTTTTAATTGGACCTATGTTTACAAATAAAATATTCTGATTCTGATCCTGGAAATATATAATAAACTAGCACACCCGACAGACGGTGTCCTGCCCGAACGTTGGCTTTGTACTCAATCACAGCGTCACCTACCGGGTCCAATTGTAAACCTAAACCATCCAGGATACAAATACAACGAAAAAAGAATTATCCGAATTGGTGCAGTCGTTCGGAAGTTATGCGCGTAGTCGCGCACATACATTTTTGCAATTTATTTATATTTAAATAATAGATTATAAAATAATCTTAATATGTAACTACGCATTACTGGCGTAACGAGTGTAATTCGTCATGTTGTTAGAAATTAAATCAAGCAAAATAACAGTTTTTATAACATTTCGTGTTGTTTTTTACTTGCTAAAGTTATACCAAACTTAATCCTCTACGTTTTACAAAGAAAAAAGAAAACAAAGAGTATTCTATTCTATTCTTTTACTCTCTTATTAGAAAAGTTCAATAAAGTTCTGCCGATCTTAAGCCTCTAAAAATATAAATCTGGAGATCCTATGAGTGGTAACATTAGTCCGCGTTTACTATCAATGTGGCTTCATTTTTTTTAAACCTACTAGTATTTTGGGTTGCACATTATTAGTAGTCTTTTCACTCACTCTCCCACATATCTTCTCACCATACTCTCACCACAATCACCCATTGTAAAAATTAATCCCAAACGATAATCTCATGTACAGACGCCAGCACATCAAGTTACCCCAATGTGTCAAATTTTTCCAATTTAATAAGAACCTTATCTGTTTGACAGAAAGTTGAAAAACGATCAAAGAAATTTGACACACAGGGGTAACTTGATGTGCTGGCGTCTGTACTTTGCTTTTGATTTTATGAATTGTCTTTCTTTTTTATTTTGTTTTTATTATGAACTAGCAGACGTCCCGTGGTTTCACCCGCGTAGGTCTCGTTCCCGTGGGAATACAGGGATAAAAAGATTTTATTCAAATCCGTTTAGTAGTTTGTACGTGAAAGAGTAACAAACAAACATCCATCCATCCATCCATCCTCACAAACTTTCGCGTCTATAAAATTAGTAGGATTATTAAATTAACTTTATTTAAGTACTGGTTAAATCACTGAAACTTTTACATGGAACTTCTTCCATTCTGTATCTGGAGAAGGGCGTTGGTAGATGCGCTACAGTTTATACTTTTGCAGCTATCATCGTTTCACTAATTGTACCTATTGTCTTGTGTTTTTGTTCCTAAATAAACTTTTTATTATTATTATTTTTCTTTTTAATGATTTTTATTATTATTATTTTTCTTTTTATATGATTTCCAAATATGATAAACACTTCAATAGTGTTACGGGTAAAAGATAAAATGAAGGTGAAAAAGATAAAAAATAATTTATTTGTAAATTATTAATAAATAATGGGTGTGTATTATACCTACCCACGACTTCTCGATCGCCAGGCCGACGCCTTGGCCATTGGGCTATTGTAATGTAAAAGGGTCGGATTTGGTTACTTACACTTTCTTCTACAATTAAGTGAAGAACGAATACACTAACGCCCGATATTAATATTCTATCTCAATCCAAATCCCGATCCTTTGTTTTTGACGGCTGCTTCTGATTGGACATCGATTAAGACTCGGATAGGCGAATTCGGTCGTTGATTGGTTACAGACAAAGATCGGGATCAAGATAGCAACCGAGATAGATTATTAATATCCAGCGTAAATATAACCGCATTTGAAGCTCAAATAACCTCAACTTTTTAAATAACCAATGCCTTTTCCTATTGCAGGCCGCGGAAAGTTTAGCAGATTTAGTCGACGGGTACTGTAGGCTGGTCACAGAATCACAGACGTCTCTATGGAATAGAACGAGTAAGTATTGGCATTGACGTTCACTACACTCAAGCTTTGACACTGTTAAATACCTACTACATTAGTATTTGTTTACGGTTTAATTAATTTATTCTTAACAATTTTGATATGTATTCGGAGTTTCACAGCGGCTGAGAAAAACCTCTTAGTTTTTGGTTGACAATTTTTGCGTACGTTCTGAAATTTATTTTGTTACTAAACTAGTTGCATAAAAAAGTCTCATATTTTAGAAACTAATTTACGTAAGTAATTAATAATGACGACAGAGACGAACTTCTATAATTCTTTGCAAATAGATATATTTATACACTAACTGAATTTTAAAGTAGATCGGGACACATTAGTAAATTGAATGTAACATACTAACACGCAGCGCAGTAGTAAAGTTAAAAATATTGTGTTTTCTATCTTTCAAAATCAATGCTTTTCAGTAACGTACTTAGGTTAGGTAGTTAGGTTAGCTATAGAATAGGTATGGCAAGTTAGGTTAGGTTATACATATGAATATATGTTGTCATTATATAATTTTATCTAACATAAATTGTTCAACAAGAGCACATCAGTTAATCATTGACTCATCAGAGATCTATTTGTTGTCATCTCATTAAATATATTATGTACATCTAATGTATAAAATTCTTGTATCAGAGTGTTTCTAACAAAGCCCCTCCGAAACGGCTTGAAAGATTCTTATAAAGTTTTGTTTAGAAGCAGTAGATCTGAGAATAGGATGTAAACTAATAAAAAGTAATAAATTGATTCTAAGGCGGAACGAATTTGCCGGGTTTTCTAGCTAGTCATTAATATTTGTCAGTATAACTTACTTATACAAATATGTCTTTTTTTACAAGCTACCGTTTGGAAACAACTCAATTGTCAATGTAAAAGTAAGTACTAATTTAAATCCCGAACCACGAAATAGTTTTGCTCATGAGTTTTTTCACATCCTAAAAATTGTCAATAAACTATTTCACCCTTCATATAATTTAATTTACACACCACCTTGTGCCAAACAAGCGCTTTGCCTGTTCCTTCAATTATGCGCACAGCCAAGGAGTGGCATTCCCTGCCTGCATCAGTGTTCCCGAGTTCATATGACCCCAATCTGTTTAAGTCGCGAGTTAATAGGCTTCTTTTGGGTAAGCTCGTTCCATCGTCGACCTCATCTCTGATCGCAGGACAAGATTGAGGTCAAGAGTAGACCCATACCTAATATAAAAAAAAACCTACTGCATAATGGTAATGCCCCATGGTGTTGCTTAGCAATAATAATACATTATAATTAACCACTAGTCAATAATGTGTTTCAAATTTGGACCTCAACTAAAAGGTCTCTAAATCTTTTTGATGCCTAAATAACGAACTTCCACGAAAGTCGAAAAGCTCTTGCTTTATTATTAAACTGGAGAAAATGTTAAAAGAAGAATATACACCTTGGAATATAGGTGTCTAATGTCTTGTGCTAGTGGCATTGCAAGCCCAATATGGTGTACAAAACTCATGGCGTCCGTATATGAATCTGTATTGAACTAAAACCCCATCATTATAAAGTCTATTTCTCAAATTTTGCAGCGGAGATGAGCAGTAGTTCCTCTGAAGGGAAGACGAGCTCATGGGAGGCGAACACGGCGACTCTGTTGTCAGAAGACTATGCTGAGATTGTTGATGACGACGCTGATTATTCTACCCCCGCTGGTAAGCTTCATATGTTATTTTTGCATTGGAATTAATAATAAACAATAATAATGATATTATTCCACAACTTTTACACATTAAAGTTCCAAACTAAGCCGAGCTTGTGCTATGAGTGCGAGACAACTGATAAATATAGGTACTTATAAATTTCTACATACACACACATTATAGATTAATTACACCTAGGTATACTCCATCCGAGTAGGTAGTTAACTAAAGGTAAACAATCTTGACAAGTATTTTTACATAAACGCTTATTAATTAAATACAACTATCGTTTAAACAAATTGTTTAATTGATCATGTAATCGTTTTTGTTGTATCTAAATTTGTTTTCAGCTGCATTTTATTTTTAAACTGTGTTATTAACTAAAAATACATGTCAAAATTGTTTACTTTTTGTTAACTACCTAATCGGATGGAGTATAGACACAGAACAAATGATCGTGCTCATCACAAAAACATTTGTCTTAAGAATCGCTCGGCTACCACTGAAACTATTTTCCGAGTTAACTAATGCTATAGAATAGATGCGATACTAAGATGAAGTAGGTAATACCTAAATAAAAGTGGGATGTTTTTACATTCCGCAACAGAATAAAACGATTTAGGCATTATAATAAAATAGGATCTAGGGGACTAACTATAGACTTTAAAACCTACTGAAAAAGCTCTCTTCCTTTACTTTGTATCTTGAATTTTATGTCTTAATACAGATTGCTTACTAGAAGACACTGCGGAAAACTTAAACACAATCTAGTTTAATGTTTTTTCCACTAACCTAATGGTCTAGTATTTAGTGGTCCTGACTGCTATGCCGGAGGTCGTGGGTTTGATTTCCACCCAGGAAATATGTATGGTGTTTATTAATCTAAAATGTGTATGTATTTAGAAATATAAAAGTATGTTAATCAGTTTTAGTACCTATTAACACAAGTTCTGCTTAGCAGACTTGGGACTTCGGACTAGTTGGCGTTGTGGGGAAGTTATAGAATTTATTTATTATTTAATTTGTGTCGTTAATTTTGTTTTGATACAGATTGCCTAATAGACACTTTGTGGAAGACTTAAATACAATTTAAATTAAATGTTTCTTAGCAGTTGACCATAATGTTTTTGGTTGAACTTTGTGAATTGAAATGTGTATATAAATGTAATTATTCTTGCTTGTTCCAGTTCGAGATTACGAGTTAGTAAGAAACCAAATAGAACTGACGGGCATCATTGGCGAAGGACAATTTGGAGATGTACATAAAGGTAAGCAAACATATTTCTAACGCAGTAAAGCAAAACATCATTTCCAAACTCTCAAGTCGAAATAGGAGATAGGATACTCATTATTTCCTTATAGGAAACTAGCAGACGTCAGGCGGTTTCACCCGCGTAGTTCCCGTTCCCTTGGGAATACGGGGATGAAAAGTATAGGCTACTTTTCATCCGGATATAGTAGAGCTTCCCAACGGTGGAAGAATTTTTGAAATCTGTCCAGTAGTTTCGGAGCCTATTCAATGCAAACAAACAAACAATCAAACCTTTCCTCTTTATAATATTAGTATAGACTAGCAGACGTCACGCGGTTTCACCCGCGTAGTATCCGTTCCCTGGGGAATACGGGGATAAAAAGTAGCCTATGACACCCGGGAATAGTGTAGCTTCCCAACGGTGAAAGAATTTTTCGAATCGGTCCAGTAGGTTCGAGCCTATTCAATTCAAACAAACAAACAAGCAATCAAACTTTTCCTCTTTAATATTGGTATAGAAAATTACCAATCTAAGAATCGTAACAGGCATTTTATAGTTTTGCTTTCTTGTCTTGCCTACTCCCGTGGAAAAAAAACGTGACTTAATGTTTGCTCTCCCTTGACTGTAAACTCCCTTTTAAGCTACCAATAGGGACGATTATTTAACTAAGTAAGCCAATTAACAAGTAAAGGTCGCAGGAGTTCATTACGGGAAGAGGGATAGCCCTGGTCTACGTCGCGACGTTTGGGGAGGCCAATTAACCTGCCCCTAGCGCCGGGCCAAAATTGCTACAAATCAATAAAATAATACGTACCTACAGTAAATAAGGAGAAACAATTGTTGTATAGATTTTTAGTTTTTGTTACATAAATAATATCTAAATTCGATAATGGTTTTAGTTGTACAACTAACAACACAGTCAATATTTTGTAAATAAAACGAAAAAATCATGCTTGTTCTCTGTCGCAGAAATTCGACACAAGCGGTTAAAAGATTAATGTCCGAAGGTAAACGTAAACGTAAAAATCACATACAACGTAAGTCAAGTGAAGGCGAATTGAGTTATCGTACCATACTAATAATATGAATAATATTATCTTTAATGTGATCATTTGTTAATCATTTTGTTGTACAGGCGCCAGCACATCAACCTACCCAAATGTGTCAATTTCTTTGATAGGTTTTCAACTTCATTCTAAATACAATAAGGTTCATGTTCAAATGGGAAAATTTGACAGTTTGGGGTAGGTTGATGTGCTGGCGTCTGTACTACAATTTACCAACCTTGAATGAGCTCCTGTCGCCTGTAATACAGGTTTATCTAACCTAGTACTTACAGGCATCTAACATTCGAATCTCTTTGGAAATTATCATTAAATTTTTTGTATTTTATTTTACCAATTTTTATGTTGATTAAATATATTATTATTATTAATTAATTAAACAAGTCAATAACATTGTGTATTTCTCTCCTAGGTACATGTAAAGTGACGTCATCGAACCACCCGTCGCTGCGGCGCCAGCTGGCGGCGGGCGCGGCGCGCGGCGAGGCGGTGTTACCCGTCGCCGTCAAGACGTGCAAGATGGACGCCGACCTCGATACCGCTGAGAAGTTTCTAGAAGAAGCTTGTAAGTACTCCTGCTTATGCATTTATACGGTGATCATTTACTCACTTTTACTGATGATTGGACGGGATCCTAGTAGAGAGAAGCCACTGTGGGCATGCCCACAACCCTAATTGAGGTCAGACAGAACAAATGAATGCTCATCACACAAACATTTATTTGTCTTGAGTGCGAATAGACTATCGGCATAACAGTCAGGGCGACTAACAACTAGATCAACAGGCCAGTCATAGTAGTACCACAGTATAAATATTAATACAGTAGGACGACGCCTTTGATCTCTGGAAAAATGCCGACAACTTCTACACGCGTAATTTCGAATAACACCTCCCGCACTACGAACATCGTTTTGTTCGCAGTGCGGGAGCGGCTTTCCCGCGTCTCGCCCCTCACACCCCGCACGATTGCCCTGTCTAGACAGCTTCGTCGGACAACTGTAGGTTTTTAGACTGTGGACTGTGGTTTCACCCGCATAGTTCCCGTTTCCGTGCTACTCAGGGTGAATGTAAGTAGGCCTGACTAACATAGGCCAATAATGGTGAAATAATTTTTGAAATCGGCACAGTAGTTTTTGAGTTTATTCATTACAAACATACACACACAAATTCTTCCTCTTTATAATATTAATGTAGATGATACACCAATCGAGTTAAAATATTAACTCCTACTAATACTGGGTACATTAAATACTACTACCTACTCTAGTATTGTATGTTACATAGAGACACGCAGCGCACTAGTTCAGTTTAAACTGATATATTTTGTATCTTTTTAAATCAATTCATTTCAGTAAGGTAGTTAGGTTAGAATTAGCTATAAGATAGGTATGGTAATTTAGGTTAGGTTATATGTTTATATATTATGTATGTTGTTGTTCTAGTTCTATGTATATAATTAAACATGTATTTATTCTACTTCCTTTTAAGTTATGACAGTTATTTTATTTTTTAGTTATTGTCAACACTGATTTTCAAAAAAAATATTGATAATCTGTAAGTAAATAATAAGAAGCCTAGTGTTCATAGACGTCGATTTGTATCAATTGGGTTGAAAAATGAAACTTCGGATTGATGGTACCATATTTAATTCAGAAATAATCATCACATTAAATTGAAATGTACAGATTATTACCCTAATGTAGAAAAATACTTTCTTCTACAACAACTCAATATAATATTTCTATAAGCAACATACAGTTTCACATTCATTCACAAATAATCGGAAGGATTAACACTATCAAAGCCACTATACAAGTTACTAACGGTCCCAAGCAATGCACAATCATACTTATTTAAGAAATATACTTAACATAATACTTCTTTACACCAATTCTTTTTTCTTTTTCCTTATTTACACAGGAAATTTTATTATTCCAGACATAATGCAGCAGTTTTCCCATCCTCACATCATCAGCCTGGTGGGCGTGTGCAGCTCTCCGCCTATCTGGATAGTCATGGAGCTTGCCACGCTCGGCGAGATGAGGGCCTACCTACAACAGAATGCACACAGGTTAGTTATCGCCGTCAAAAAAGGTCTTTAATACTTGGTTCGATAAAAATACGAAGGTTGGTGAATTGAAAGCCTAATAAGCCTAAAGTTGTGTACGTATAAGAAAATAAGGTCGAGTTGGCCACTCTTCACATTCGCTATTTCGTCGCTTTATGCCTTATTTCGTCTCATTCCCAACTCGTTTGTCGCATATGTACAGACGCCAGCACATCAAGCTACTTCAAACTGTATTTTTTCCCAATCAAACATGAACCTTATTCTGTTTGTAATAAAGTTGAAAAACTGCCAAAGAAATTTGACTCATTGGGGTAGCTTGATGTGCTGGCCTCTGTACAATGTAAAGCCGGCCCCACTTGCGTTGGATTTATCGAAATGTGTTGAACTACGCAACACAATAAAAAAAAGGCTTTGAACGTCTCACAACTGCGGGGCCCACGGAACGGAAGATACTTCCTCCGGTTAAAATGTAGTAAAAAACTACAGACAATGTTATATTTTTTTAAGTATTTATACATATTTTAATTTTTAATTTATAGTTTTCGTTCTATCTAAACAATTAATCATGGCTATTGCGGTACTTTGTAAAACCATATTCTTTAATTCCTTCAGACTGGAGACCTGTACGCTAGTCCTGTACATCTACCAGCTGTCGACGGCGCTGAGCTACCTCGAGAGCAAGAAGTTCGTTCACAGAGATATCGCCGCCAGGAATGTGCTGGTTTCCACACCGACTTGTGTTAAGGTACGTTCATTAATTTAACCCTTGTTCACTAGGCAAAAATGTTGCTCAACATTCTGCTAGCAATTTTTTTATTTATAGCAGTCAAAATGAAGCTCGTAAAACATCGTTTATTAATAAATTGGATCTTTAAAAAATTCATAAGACACCCCAAAATCTGAGTCTTGAGAAGGAGGGGTGCAACAAACTGCAACATCTGAAATATTGTAGTGTGTGTGTGTGTGTTGCAACGTGCTAATGTTCAATTTCCCACGTGGCCTTAGTATTAAAGATAGAATATTGGATAAAGCAAAAATAAAGTTACGAAGGTAAAGCTAAGTTGTAATGTAACGCAGTTTTCCGGATTAAAATAGCTGTCGTGTAATGACAGTAACATAGCTAAGGGCAAGATTCTGAACAGAACTTTTGCAAATGGTTCTTACGAATATGAACTGCTACTTCTTAGTAATAAGGTTTATACTAGTAAGAACCGTGACACCTCTCAAAAGCGCTAAATATTCTTCAAAAATAAAGAAAGCATTAAAGATAATTTTGAAGGCGGTTACTATTGGCCTTCAAAACCTGATAATAGAATAATCCAATTAGTAAAATGTTTATCTTATTTCTCAGCTGGCCGACTTTGGCTTATCAAAGATGGTGGAAGACAAATCTTACTACAAGGCGTCACGAGGCAAGCTACCCATCAAGTGGATGGCGCCAGAGTCCATCAACTTCAGAAGGTTCACGTCAGCTTCAGATGTCTGGATGTTCGGTACGTCATCGTCAATGCACATTTGATGATGTCCAATAACCACACTTTGTGAGCCTTATTTTTCAACTTAATTATTCAAAAAAAGGTTTTATAATTAGGTTGAAAAAATGTTAAAGAAAATTAGTAGATTAGAATAGCATGATGAGCTGGGCTCTTTCATTACTATAACTACGCGATGTTAGGTTAATATTACGCCTAGTTAAAAGGTCAAAATGATTCCCCAAACACGTTCACTAAATTAGCAGTAGCCATCATTATTCACGAATCGGCTCTGTAATGGGCATAATATTAATAAAGGACTACGTTCGAACCCTACCAGTTCAACCAATTATGTTGATGTTTAGTTTTGTAATTTATGTTGATGTTTAGTTTTGTAATATTATTCATTAGTAAGTTGCTCTTGTAAGTTCCTGCTTACCTGGTAGGTAAATGAGATGAGAATGAGCTAAGAAACAACAGACTTCCAAACAACATCATAACATGACGTCTGTAATCCCCGTAGGGGTAGGCAAAGTTGTTGAGAGTTCTACTGTCTATTTTAATTAATTTTATTCGGTAAAACATATTTTTTGACGGTCACCAACATCTTTCTTAATACAATACATACAACTTACTTTCTGATTATGCCTTTTTTCTCTCGACAGGCGTATGCATGTGGGAAATATTAATGCTGGGCGTGAAGCCGTTCAGCGGCGTGAAGAACAACGACGTCATCGGCAAGTTGGAGAACGGCGAGCGCCTGGCCCTGCCCCCCCGCTGCCCCCCGCGCCTGTACTCCGTCATGTCGCGCTGTTGGGCCTACGAGCCCAGCCAGCGACCGGCCGCACACCAGCTCAAAGAAACCCTGTTGTGAGTACATTTAAATCTCCAAATTACCTGGAACACAAGAATAAAGAATAATAAGACCCCGAAATATCTTAAATTCTCCTATATTTTAAAATTGGGAAGTTCCAAATTTTGGCAATAGTGAAGGATTTCTTTAAACCCGTTCGTTTTTAGAGGGGTTCTAATTGGGTAAAACACGGCGCACGTGTATGACAAAAAAGACCGCAGCAGTAAATGGGTTAATAAACATCATTAGCGTAATTATTTTATAACATTGTATGCTTAGCCTTTAAAAGTAATTTCTGCAAGGTACAGACGCCAGCACAATCGTGACCGTAAAGAAATGTTAATATTTACTACCTATTTGCTACCTTAACATATTTTTCACACAACTTTAAAAAGCTAAAGCTAAAAGTTGTGTAAAAAATATATGATAAGGTAGCAAATAGGTAGTAAATATTAACATTAACAACGCGGTTAATACAACTCTATAACTACGAGAACTTGGAAGTGGCCAGCCAACCTGACGTCAGGATGGCTGGCCACTTTATTTCATTGATATATTTCTTTGTGCAAAGGTACCAAATATTTCACTTTAGGTAGTAAATAGTAGCAAATAGGTATTAAATAGTGCACATGGTCTTAAGGACATGTCTCACTTGGTCCAGTCATTCTGACGGTCACGCACGATCTGTCAAATTTCTTTGATTGGTTTTCAACTTTATTTTAAACTCAATAAGGTTCATGTTCAATTGGGAAAATTTGACAGTCTGGGGTAGGTTGATGTGCTGGCGTCTGTACAGACATCACGTATTACAATTAAATGGCTAAGTAGACAAAGGTGTTATCTACTTAAAAGATATATATTTCTGCTGTTAAGACTTTTGCAAATCTGGAACTATTCTTGATTGGCAATTTGCTAGCAGCTGTAACTATCTATGGAACGAATTATTATTGCCGCGTTATAAGTTAATGAATCGATTTATCATCACACAAAACCTATGTTTTTGTAAAATGTGTAAAAATGACGATTCTTTAAATTTTGTTAAATACCACGTTTCTAAATACTTATGAAGGCGCTTTTTATTGTGCTTGTTGAATCTTTTACGTTGACTCTACTACAAGGTCCATGTCATAGATATAATAAAGAAGGAGATATGCCCGTTAGACGAAAATGTATCGGAACCATGTGTCTCCACTTTGCCCCTACCACACGGCAACTACTACACATGCAGTTCAGTAAAAGCAATAGATACGCAGTCGCGCACACACCCGCATTTCTTAAAACAGAACGTACTACACAATCAATTATAAACCTTATGCTGTCAAACACAGCGTGTATTTACCATGCACCATACAACTTACGCACACAAAAACAACGGTCGCTATCACTTCGTCGCATGAAGCAGCGGCCGTACAACGCGATGCATCCGCTCAATGAAGTATCGTTGTGTGATTTTTACATTGCTCGTCCAGCCACTTAGCGACAAACTTAGGTAGTGGTTACGGAGCAATGTATTTATTGCAACAATAGTACAGTCGCTGTGATTTTTACGTGTAAAATATGTGATAAGTAATTCCGTGATTTACATAGTTTTGATTTGTGCTTCGGATTTTACAAAAAAACACTGAACAACACGGCATTGCTATAAAATGTCACAATCGCGGTCGAAAGCACACAAGTTCGCGCAGACGGCCATCGCGACGTGATTATTTTGAGCATGTCGCGGAGACACCGACACGCCCCCATGCCACTTCTCCTATTATTTAGATTTCTATGGTCCATGTTAAACATATGTAAACATTCGTCTATAACAGCGAGATCCTGCAAGAGGAGCGCAGCTCTGCGTGGGAGACGATGCGGCGAGAGAACCGGCGCGTAGCCGCCGCGTCCTTCAGCGACGAGCCTCCGCCCAAACCGCAGCGACCTTCCAATAATATTGCGGGTAACTTATTTTGTTATTTATATACTAAGTTTAAAAGCTGCACTATACTTCTTCCCTTAATCATACCAACTAGGGTTCGATGAAGAGAAAAAGTTGTTCAACCATTACGCAGGCAATGCAAAGTCTGGAATCGCTTTGTTTAGATAAATTGATATAATACTAAGAAAAAAATCCCATCATCACCATGTATTCTTTGAGATGTATACACGTCGTGTCGATACTATTCCCACATTAGTAATAATCTTTCTGTCTTGTCAACAGTAAGCGACACGACAACCCAGCCAGCCGGTGGTAACGCCGCTCAAACCTACATAGTGGCACAGAATCCACTCGTACTAGCTCACCTCCTCCGGGAGAACCAGGCGCGGGCCATCCACCCGCAGGCCTACACCACCCCCGCCTCGGTATTCAACACAGTCTCCGTAGACTTCGCCGAGACCCTGCCGGAGACCCACGACATCGTCGACAAGATCATACACCCCAGACCTGACGAAAAGATTGACATTCCTCTTCAGACCGCCCCCATCCCCGCAGCCAGCTTGCAGAAGTTGGACCCTATCGTCCCCGCCCCCACTCCCTCCGATCCCCCCGACGAGACCCTGACTGTAGTAGTAGGTGCGAGGGAAAGTTGTGACAATCTCTGTCAGAACATTCCCGTGTCTCCACGCGAGACCGCGTCGCCGTCCCCGGCCGCTGAGCCGGACGTACCGGAGACGTATGCCAGCCGCGTTCGCTCTTTAGAAAGGAACACTAGAGGTGCTTTGTCGAGCGCTGAAAGAGCTCCCATCCGCATGGGTTCGTTGGAACGTAACGCTAGAGGGAGTGTCTCCCATCGCGGTTCGCCGGTCCCTATCGCGCCGTTTACTCGTCAGCATTCGGTGCCCGCGTCCCCTCCCCCTAGGACTCGGAGAGATCAAGATATAGGACAGTTCGCTGTGCAAGGATCTCTTAACGCCCAACTAGCAGCTAGTGTGATGAACAAAATGCGCACGCAACCTGAACCGGCTCTAGTAGAAGAGATATACGACTTCGGAGGGGACAACGTGAAGAGTTGCGTAGCGGTAGCCGCGCAGAGGGCGATGGCGCGGCCGCAGTACAGGCACGAGAGTAGCATGGCGGCCTCACATCCCTCTGCCGCTTACGGGGTCCCAGTAGGAGTTGTGCAAGGAGTTCCATACTCACCCGGACAGGCACGACCGTCGAAGGCCCCGCCTGGCTTCCTCCGCTCTGCCAGCCCACAACCCTTCCAAGCGGCGCAAGGTTTTGCGTCGCAACCAATGGGCGTTGTCCCTCCAATGTCGTACGGAGGTCAGCAGATATACACGCACAGTGTGTCGGGGGCTCAGCCGATGATGTACAGAGCTCAGGTGGCGAGTTCCCAAGCGCCTCAGCTCGCCGGCCCGGCGTACCGTCCGGCGATGGTACAGCCGGCCGACGCATCCGTCATCTTTGCTGCACGGATGGAGTGCCAACCCGCCGTGGTTTCGACCGTAGCGTCGGGTCCGACCGCGTCCAGTCCGGCCGTGTCCGGTCCGTCCGGTGCCGTGCAAGGCGTGATGCCGGTGCACGGCGCCGTGCAAGGAGTGTCGACGGGAGTGTCGCACGTACACGGAGTGGCACAGCCCGTGCAGGTGATTGGAATGTCCGCGTAGTTTTCTTTTTTTAATATTTTGGAAGGCATTGTTGGTGTTTTTGGTTGAATGCAAAATATTTTAAAATGGTAATTATTTAGGTCGGCTTGCACCACACCTCCGATTTATGGTGTGATAATAAGTAACTGGATTGCATTTGAGGAGTCGTTGTGCATGTGGGTCCTAATTTTTACGATACTCTATGTTGCTACAAATTTATAAGTAAACAAAAATATTTATCATGTTTTGCATTTAATAAATACATTAGCAAAAGTATTTTTAGTAAGTGTGTGTAGATAGTAGAGTATGCATGCTGGTAGCGACCAGAAACGCGTTCAGAGTGATGCATATAAGTGGTAGTATGTACATATATATATAAGTAAAGACTATATCTAACGGGTCTCTCATTATTATTATTATTAAGAAGTACACTTTCTCTCGAACTTTAGGTCCGAACGAATTTACAACCAGTTCCAATATAATAGGTAGCTTTTTTATTTTATTTGCTTTCATTAGTTCCTCTTTTAACCTTTTGGCGCCGGGCCAAAATTGCTACAAATCAATAAAATAATACCTACAGTAAATAAGGAGAAACAATTGTTGTATCGATTTTTAGTTTTAGTTACATAAATTCTCAATTCGATAATGGTTTTAGTTGTAGGTACCGGGTGAATATTCGAGCGTTTCAACCGCCGTCATTACCTTCCCATAAATTGTAATGAAAGAGACATATATTTAATGCAATTTTTCAGCAATTCTCAGAATCTGCTATAGTACCTGAATCTGGAAATAACTGAAATATTTCATTAAATACATTATCTTCCCTTAAAATTTAGGTGAAGGTAATGACGGCGGTTGAAACGCTCGAATATTTACCCCACACAGTCAGTATTTTGAAAATAAAACGATAAAATCATGCATGTTCTCTGTCGCAGAAATACGACACGAGCGGTAGGGACACGGAAATATGTTTCGCATAATAATATATGCGACACAAGCGGTTAAAAGGTTAATTAAAATCTCATAACAAGCATAATCTTCGGATCATATTGAAAGATATCTAATATTGCAAATGAAAGTAATGGTAACAACAGTGTCTAATTTCGTATTACTTTCATTTGCAATATTTGATATTTTTCAATATGATCCAAAGATTATGCTTATTTTGAGATTTATAGTTGAAAACTACGCGTGCTAGTCTATATCTATATCTATACTAATATTATAAAGAGGTAAAATTTGTAAGTTTGTAAGTTTGTATGTAGGGGGTAATCTTCGGAACTAATGATCCAATTTTAAAAATTATTGTATTGGTGGAAAGCTACACTATTCCCGGTGGACATAGGCTACTTTTTATCCCCGTATTCCCACGGGAACGGAAACTACGCGGGTGAAACTGCGTGACGTCTGCTAGTTATAAATAAAATAGTTTCTTTCAATTAATGTGACGGCATTTCTTTACAACCTTTTAAACAACGAATTGGTTGTTGTAGGAACGTTCACAGTTGTAACACAGTACATTAGTAGGCCAATAAGTAAATACTATTTGTTATATTTTGTAAATATCCGAACCCATTCCCTTACGAGGTACTGAGGTGTATGTACTTTGTATTTTTACTTTGCAAATCTCTTTTGGTTTGTTTTTTTTTGTTTTCAGATTTTTTGTCTCATTTGGGTTTCTCCGGTAGAGTGTCGGTTTTTGTTTTATTTTATTTTTTAATTATATTTTGGAGAATTCATTTGTGAAAAAATATTTTGAATTTTTTCACATGTGAATTTTTATTTTTTATTATACGAACTAACATTGTGGTTGTACTTATATAAAAAAAAAACTGTTTGGTATAGTACATGTCAGGTTAATAACATTTTATCATCTATTTACTAAAACATGTTAATATTATTTGTATAAAATCTGGAAATTTGGCGATGTCACTAACAGCAATGTTAGTTCTATAAAAATGTATAAAAGTCTCTTAATGCACGTTGAAGCTTGGTATTTCACGATTCGAATCGGAACGTTTTTTGCACTTAAAAAAGTATTTTTGATTCACAAAATCTTTCACTTTTATTCAATACTTAATATATAAATACATGCAGTCGACTATAGCTCCTATTTCGTATACAACAGAGTCCAGAATGCGACAGTGAACAAGCGGTGGAAAGGCGGCTGCTAGCTGAACTAGCGCGACAACAGCATCAGAGTGAAGAAGACAGGCGATGGTTACAGACGCAGGAAGACAATTTGGTAAACGCTTATCATATTTAAATAAATAAATATTTCACAACTTTTACACAAACGCTATCTAGTCCCAAGCTAAGCAGAGCTTGTGTTAGGGGTACTAAACAACTGATAAACATACTTATACAGGATGAATTTTTAGTCACCGTCCAAATTTTGATATATTAATCTTTGGCAAAAATCATTGAATACGTGTTTTTTCTTTTAGTATCACTCAATACAAAAATATTGAGATATCACTTCACAAAGTTATCTATAAAAAGTTTATGTTTCTGGACACTGCCGCGCCGTGCGTACGCGCTAGGTGAAGCTACGCGAGCCGGGCCGCCCCGCGCGCCGCGCGCCGCCGCAATTCATTGATAACACAATACAAACAAAGTTGCAAATTTTCCCTTCATACTTTCACGGGCTTAGGACCGTCAATAAGCAAAAGGTTTGTGCTATGTTCACTATGATTAGAATCTAACCCTTAATTAATCAATTAAGTACGTATAAATAAAGTAAAAACCAATTATTTAGATAAGAACTTGAGACCTTAATAAAAGCTGAGCCAAAACGTTTTGCTATTAGGCGTATTTAAAAAAATTTAATCAACTTATGTACAAATAATTAAAAATTTAATCAAAATCATCAACAATCAAATTAACAGTACTTTAATAAATGTTCAAAATGCATACCGTTTCTCTCTAAACAGAGTCTTGCACGTTTTTGCACATTGTTTTTAATTTTATTGAGCACTACAGTGTCACTTTTAACTTCGTCGAATGCACGTACAATTTGCTGTTTTAATTGGTCTAGGTTTTGGGCTTCCTCCACATACACTCGTCGTTTTATTTCACCCCACAAAAAAAAGTCACATGGAGTAAGATCTGGCGACCGATCCAACGATCACCGTGTTCGATGTTTAAATAATTACGAACGGCGGCGGAGTAATGAGGCGGTGCACCGTCCTGTTGAAAATAAAAATCTCGATAGATTACCGGCACGTCATCCATGAAGTCAGCAATTACTGTGCGTAACATATCTAGGTACGTGCCCCCGGTCAACCGTCCCTCAATGAAATATGGACCCAGTATTTTGTTGCCGACAATTCCAGCCCACACATTTGCACTGAACCGCACTTGGTGATACGTTTCTCGTATCATGTGTGGGTTTCGAAATGACCACCAATGTTCATTATGATGATTATACAGCCCCACTCGAGTAAACAAGGCCTCGTCAGTCCACAAAATGTTAACATCGGGGTGTGCAATCAGCCACTCACAGAAGGCTCGACAGGGAACTGCATCTGCGTCGTTCAAGGCCTGTGCCTTTTGAAAATGGTACGCGTGCAACCCGGCAGAATGGAGAAGTTTCCACACGGCATATTGGCTTACGCCGAAGCGCCGCGCTGCATCTCGCGTACTGGATCTAGGGCTCCGTTCAAAGAAATCGAAGATATCTTCTTCGATCTCCACTGCGAGTCTCGGCCTGCCCCGTCCTTGAGCGTGTGTAGGTACTATAAATTGGCCATGGTCTAATAGCCTCTGATTTGCGGCCAAAATCGTTTGGCGATTTGGTAATGAAGGATTTATTTCTTGATTGCGAAGGCGAGGAATACTTTCGGTTTCGTACAGTCTCCGGGCACCGTTCAAGCTTTCACCACTCAGTATGTAGGATTGCACCATTTCGTAATACTCGCGGTAGGAATACGACGACATTGTAAATAAATTCACGATACGCACGGGGCGCCGTCGCGCCGGCGCCGCCGGCGGGTTGCGCGGGATCGCCGGGAACACGGAAGTAAGCGCTTGCGTCGCGAAAGGGTGCGCGCGCGAGGCCGACTAACGACTAACGATAGATGATAGATGTCATAAATGTGTCGCGCAGGTGTAGCGGGGTGGGGGTGAGCGGGGTGAGCGCTGCCTTTTTCATTGAATATTTGGGCGGCAAGTGTAGTATTATTAACGTTTAACTTGTGACCACGCAGAGCGGATAATTTTTTCGAGAAAATGATTTCACATGAAAATTTTATGTATCTATTTTTTTTCAAAAATGGACTTAGTGAATGATACCTAATGCCTAGAAAAAATTTGGACGGTGACTAAAAATTCATCCTGTATATTTCTTAATATTTACATATCATAGATAAATTATACCCAGGCACAGGACAAATTCTCGTGCTCATCACACACACATTTGTTCTGGGTGGTAATCGAACCCACGACCTCCGGCATAGCAGTCAGGGTCACTAACAACTTGTCCAACGGAGCAATCAAAAATCATGGGCAAAATTTGTACAAGCTGTTCTATCTTTGAAAAAGAATTAATTTCACTAACAATAATAATCAGCTGTGTCATACATTTTCCCATGCATGGGGCATGGGAAAATATTATTAGCAACTGATTATTTTTTCGCGATTACCGAGTTGGTCCCATAATGAAAGTTGTTCATATTCATGGGTAACAACAGCCTGTAAAAAAATTACCCATAATCTCGAGAACAGCCTGTATTCATAACCTAATGTGTTATTTTGAAGTTTAATCATAATCTGGTCAGTTGTTTCTGCGTAAAAGAGTAACAAACATTCAGACATCCTCAATAACTTTGTTTGAAGGATAACGACGATGAATAACGTGTATCTTTACTTTATTTTTTTTTTTCAGAAAAAGCGTCTATCCAACGTGCAACTGTCAACCGAGTCCGAACCGGGAACCGAACAGAAATCAGACAGTACCAATGAACCGAGAGCTTCTAGTCAACCACATTCAGGTGAATGTTATAATAATTTATTAGTATTTAACTTATTTATTTTAAGTTCTTCAGAAATCTTACTGGCAGAATACCTATTCTTAAATTAAGTCTTTGTTTTATTTTTACTTTTCTAAGAACCTCTTTTTAACCAACTTCTAAATAGAGGTTATAATGTTCGGCTGTCTGTATGTGGCTGTCTTTTTATGTGTTACGCTTCTTTTTTTGAAATGGAAAGCATTCTCAAAACGAGCCGTCCATAATTATTTTGTTTAATATTGATATTATTTTTGCAGCGTCTACGTCTGCTGAAACGAGTCCAGCGAATACGGTGTCTAAAGAGAGACCGCCCAGTGAAGAAAAGGTTAGTAATTTAACAAGTTTACAGCACACACACTAGTATTACTTAGACATTATGATTTATTTATTTATTTAGTACATGGAGGACTTACAGCTAATAAAAACAAAACGAAACCATTGTCACCAGAAAGCCAATTACAAGTCCTCACGTATAGTGATAAGTTAAATGTTTAAATAGTGTGAGCACAATACAAAAACACCTTATTCATTACTTATTCGATTTTACGAATTACGGATTTTATGATCGTTTATTTATTTTGTAATTTAATTATGGCACGATTTCCAGGTCCCACAAGGTGTTTGATTCGAGCTTTTCATCATTTTGGAATTTCTCAGTTACTTACGTACTTAAATTTATCTTAATTTTGTGTATTATAGTAAACCACGAAACCTCTAACACTCAACCGACTCGACCAATACGAGCGTCCCACGGTCTTTTACCGCCACGGTTCTTAGATTAAGACGCGGACTTTCGCACCTTTAACCGTTACTGATGGTTCGAGTGTGGCGCGACAGTCCGTTAGTCCATTGCTATGGGTTTTTTATAACCTGAATTAAAGATTATTATTATTCTTTCGGACCTTTGGAAGTCGTACGAGGAGCCGAAGCCAACTCACAGAGGCCCATTGTCATATTAATGAAACGAGCCACCAATCGCAGATTTTCCCTGTATGCACTAGACAAGTGCACCCAAGGAAAACCTACGGCTGGTGTAAGCCTATTGCAGACTGGCAACTAAAGTACTGGACTATAGGCTAGGGTGGCTAAAATGGACTGGATACCTAGATCTATGAAAGACTATGGCCCCTGCCTCACCAATGTTATATGGACACGGCAATGTTAATGTTACACGGATTAAATGGATTAAATTATTATTATTATTATTGCCCACGCGCTTCACGTACGAACGTGTTCCCGTGTGCCGCACAACCGCCATTGTACCCGTGCTTCCAATATTGTTACGCGCAATACTCTTAATATAAGTGTTAGGCTTTGTATTGTACAGACGCCAGCACATCAAGTTAAAATTTGACACATTGGGGAATGTGTCAAATTTTACCAATTGAATATGAACCTTATCATGTTTGACATAAAGTTGAAAAACGATCAAAGAAATTTGACACATTGGGGTAACTTGATGTGCTGGCGTCTGTACCTACGGAATAAACTTTACAACCATAAACTGACTGTTCCTTGAGACTCCCTAACCTCTCTCTCATATAGGGTTTCTTAATTACCTGAATAAATTAATTTATTATTATTATTATATTATTTATTTAGCGATTTTATGTCTTTAACTTAGTCTTGTTTAAAAAAAGGTAAAAAATATGTTAAGCTACATTTCCAATTTACCTTTAATAGCAGGTCCGCTCGTCAAACACGGACCCGGTGTATTGCGCCACGACGGGCGTCGTGCGCTGCGTCATGCGGCTGGCGGGCGCGGCGGCGGGCGGCGCGGGCGCGGCCGGCGTGCTGGCGGCCGTGCGGGCCGTCGGCAGCGAGCTGCGGGACCTGTGCGCCACCGTCGACAAGGTGGTCGTGCCTTTCCCGCAACACGCACAGAGGTATGTAGTAACTGCGTCATGCGGCTGGCGGCCGTGCGGGCCGTCGGCAGCGAGCTGCGGGACCTGTGCGCCACCGTCGACAAGGTGGTCGTGCCTTTCCCGCAACACGCACAGAGGTATGTAGTAACTGCGTCATGCGGCTGGCGGCCGTGCGGGCCGTCGGCAGCGAGCTGCGGGACCTGTGCGCCACCGTCGACAAGGTGGTCGTGCCTTTCCCGCAACACGCACAGAGGTATGTAGTAACTGCGTCATGCGGCTGGCGGCCGTGCGGGCCGTCGGCAGCGAGCTGCGGGACCTGTGCGCCACCGTCGACAAGGTGGTCGTGCCTTTCCCGCAACACGCACAGAGGTATGTAGTAACTGCGTCATGCGGCTGGCGGCCGTGCGGGCCGTCGGCAGCGAGCTGCGGGACCTGTGCGCCACCGTCGACAAGGTGGTCGTGCCTTTCCCGCAACACGCACAGAGGTATGTAGTAACTGCGTCATGCGGCTGGCGGCCGTGCGGGCCGTCGGCAGCGAGCTGCGGGACCTGTGCGCCGCCGTCGACAAGGTGGTCGTGCCTTTCCCGCAACACGCACAGAGGTATGTAGTAACTGCGTCATGCGGCTGGCGGCCGTGCGGGCCGTCGGCAGCGAGCTGCGGGACCTGTGCGCCACCGTCGACAAGGTGGTCGTGCCTTTCCCGCAACACGCACAGAGGTATGTAGTAACTGCGTCATGCGGCTGGCGGCCGTGCGGGCCGTCGGCAGCGAGCTGCGGGACCTGTGCGCCACCGTCGACAAGGTGGTCGTGCCTTTCCCGCAACACGCACAGAGGTATGTAGTAACTGCGTCATGCGGCTGGCGGCCGTGCGGGCCGTCGGCAGCGAGCTGCGGGACCTGTGCGCCACCGTCGACAAGGTGGTCGTGCCTTTCCCGCAACACGCACAGAGGTATGTAGTAACTGCGTCATGCGGCTGGCGGCCGTGCGGGCCGTCGGCAGCGAGCTGCGGGACCTGTGCGCCACCGTCGACAAGGTGGTAACTTTCCCAAAATTAACATTCCTAAAAGTCTAAAAAGTTTTCAAATTTTCAAATTCAAATAAACTACTTGGCAGGTTCACACTCCCAAAAAAAAACGTTGACCCCGAAACTGAACTCGTAAAAACTCGTAAAACCTTACGAATAATACGAGTAAGATGACAAATAGACCTAAATGATTGGTAGACACCAGGTTTGTGAGGACAGCTAAGCAAATATAATAATTATGTCATTATTTCGCAGGGAGGTAGAGATGGCTCACCAAGTGCTGAGCAAGGATATGGCGGCTCTGGTAGAGGCGATGCGGCTCGCGATACAGTACCACAACACCACGCTGCAGCATGAGTACACTAAGTAAGTCTCTTACACTAACATCAAGTTGTTCCCCAACCATGTTAGGGTCGGCCTCCAGTTTAACCGCATGCAGCCGAATTCCAAAGTTTTATACTTATCGACTACCTATAACTACGTTGGAGTTTTTATGGGCTTGCTTTGGTTCTTATGGCAAACATATTTTATAGCATAACACGATACCCCTTGGTATTTTTGGCTTACCATAGTAGCTCTAAGAAATCGGCAGTTGCTTTAGTGTAAGCTGCAATCACCTTGCTTGCCGATTGCAGCAGTCGATCGAATGTAAACGAGCCATTAGATAGAATCGTGCGGGTTTTATTTGTGTTTGGAAAGCCAAATGTAAATAATGCGCAAAAAATTTAAACCTGAGTCCAAGGAATTTGTGAAAATAGTGTGACATTAGAAACATGATTTATGAAATTTGGCACAATGGAAAAAAAGTCATAAAGTAGACACACTAAGTCGGTTTTTAAATAACAGTTAGTTATGACTTTTAAAATAAAGCTTACTATTGTTCGGTTTTGGCATTTTGTAACTTCGTTTATAATTTTCTCTGTAATCAAAAAAATACACAAAGCAGTTCTAGCGCTCGCAACATCCTTACGATTCTTGTACCTTGGTGTATCCGGGACTTAACTACCGACATTGTTTTAGAAACATGCTAGCAGCAGCGCACATCCTAGCGATGGACGCTAAGAACCTGCTGGACGTGGTGGACTGCATCCGCGCGCGCCACCCGCACGTGGACTGGCGCGCCGCGCTGTCGCCCGCGCCGCGCGCCGCCAGCCCCACGCAGCAGGTTAGTGTCGCATGCTGAGCGCGAGGTAAGTCACACGCGGAATTGTTTTTTATTTCGAACTAATTTGAAAAGTTTAAATTGTCTTTATTCGTTCTGGACTGATTGTAAAAGTGTTGCAACTCTTGAATGTATGCCTAATTTGATTTTGTTCTAACCGTCGTAAAAGCTTTTTGAACATTGTATACAGGATGTAAAAAGACCCTTGACGTTAACGAAAACAGAAAAAAACTATCCCAGTGATGGGTAGAATATGTATATTCTACCCATCACTGGGATAGTTTTTTTCTTCTAGAACATACCTGGGAATTCACTGGTTTTGGAGATATTGAAGGTCAATATATGTTGTCGTATTTTTTTCAAAATCGTATTCCAAGTATCATTAGTAAACTTTCTTCCGAACAAACATTTTCCAATTTATCGATTTTTTAAGACAAATTACGCATATAAAGTTACAAAAATGCAATAGATACTAAACAAAAGCGGGCCGGTCGGGTCAACGACCAAGCGCAAGTGGTCGCGGCCAGCCGTACGCTCAGCTGATCGAAAGTTGCGTTGCGAGATCGCGCTTTTCATTGCGCGCAATAAAAAGTATCTCTTTTTAAAGATGGAAATAAAAATCCCAGTAATAATTTTTGGTTAAAGTTACATACTTAATTATATGTACAGAATGTGTAGTTATCGGTTATGTGATCGGTCTTTTTACATCCTGTTTGTAACAATAGTAAAATAACTATAAGTTTAATATGAACCACAACAAGTCGATTTATTTATAATTATATTGGGTTTTTTTGTTAACTGTTAGCTGGTAGAAATAAAAAAAGCCACTCAAATTAATATAACATGACGACAGATCCTAAATATACTTTTAAAAACGGTGAGAAGACTACCCCAGTCTTCTCACGTTTACAATTTATGAAAAGGCACATACAAATTTTCTAACTATTACTTAGTTGCCTGAAAATATTAAGTTTCTGACAAGAAGTGCAAGTCTTTTTTGATTGGCCCAGTCTTGGTCCAGTACATACCTAAACCTATGATTTAATTGTATAGGTAGAGTAGACCTTTTATCAATTTAAGTTGAATGACAAAGGATGGACATAATTAAACGACAAGGTATAATTTTGATCGATAACTTCTACATTTAGAATTTAAGAATGACCAGCATGTTTTAAAGATCCTATTAACATATGTTTTTCTTACATTTGCATGCAGCGTTCCCTAAGTAGTCGGTAGTATGTAGTCAGTATCCATTTTCAACTTTTTTCTAAGCAAGTTTAAAACGGGCAAGTTTAAAAAAAATCAAAAGGAATAAACAATTGTTACAGGTCGCCACGCCACAAAACCAGACGCTGACCTCTCAAAACCAGGTGTTCGCGGCTCAAAACCAAATATGCGTCCCTCAGAACCCGGTGCTGAGCAATCAGTCATCGGTTCAAGAGGATGAAGCGCCCCCTCCGAAACCAGACTTCAAGATCAACCAACCAGTGACAACCAGCCAGCTGACGGTCACCGAGCAACCGCCCAAAGAACACAGCAGTTTACCCGCCGCTCCGAACAGAGTTTCCACTCTCATACATAACTACAACCTCTATGGTAACGTGAGAGAACCACAACATATATATGGCAACACTGAAGCCTCATCCTACCAATACTCCTCATCAAGCTCAGATGATGTCAAAGTAGATTCCGCCCCCATGGAATCTGTCAAAAGTCGAGTCCAAGCTATTTCTGGCAAACTAGACTCCCCGCCAATCTACTCAGTCAGCAAAAAGATGATCCCTCTGGATCAGAACATTGGTCACACCGACCAGGGGTGAATGACATATTGACGTTTATCGCTTGTAGTGGCCATTTTTATTTTACGTCGTATGGCGTCGTCAGCTTTACTTAGGCTATGACCTATTAGAATGTCTAGTGTGCTTACCCGGATATGCTCATAGATATTTCGTTTGCCGCTTGAATTCTATAGTGCGACGCTTATTTGGAAAAGACAAAGGAATGCTCAATATTACCAGTAGCGAATTAAGTGAGCCAAATAATTGTCGTTGTATCCATCCATTCGCGTTTGTTATAAATCGAGTTCATATACATAACGGTTTATTATTGTTATATTTCTGTAAATAGCGTGATTCTGAAATATTTGACAGTGGAAAGGAAAAAAAATGGAATAGGTACCTTATTACCAACATCCCTTCAAGAAATACTATAATAAAATATCTATTAAATATTCAACTCCAGCTCAAAGTTGCAAGAAGTCAATTCACCTTAAAATCCAAATTAATAATGTAAGTAATGCCTAAAGTAAATGATGGCCTAAAATTTACCAATTTTCTACCTTTCCACTGTCAATATGTGCATCTGTATTTACGCTACAGCTCATAATTATCTTTTGCTAATAATTATTAGAAGTTGAATTGCAACGCTTTTGCTATAATTAGAAAATAAAGAATGCGCTATTTACATGAATATAAAGTAAGTACTATATGTTGATCATCTAGTGATATCTATTTACATATCATCAGCATTGTTGTGCTTCAAATAAATATGTCGTGTTGCCTATTCGTGAATATTATTGTCCGAAATATCTCTGTTCGTTCTCCATACATCATGCATCTCATACAAAATGTCACTCAGAACTGTTGATTGTGAAATCATGATAATATTGATTTGTGATATTATTGCCAATAAAAATTGAATACTTTTAATAATAAGGACGGCTATGTAACACAGTACAGTGAGCACATTCCTCAAATTTGCACTTAACGAGTAAGTTTTGTAGTTATTTTCATACAAATTTTATATTTTTGGTGTAACGGTGTTGCCGATTTTGTACTCAGCCAGGCTACTGGTGCATATGTGTAAGAATTAATTCTTCCATAGAACAATAATTGTCTAACTGATGTCGTTTGAAATTGATTAGAAAGTATTATTTTTTAATGTAAAATGTATTATTGCGAGTATAATGTGTATATTTTTCGTTTAGGTAAGGTGCGTTTACAAGTCACAACTAATTGTAACATTGTGCATTTAATTCCTTATACATTCTCACACAGTATTCAGCCGGATTTGATTTATTTTCTTTGTAAAAATGTACAAAATAATTTGTCAATAATTATTTTAATTTTTATCCAAAGTTCTTATTATAAGGTTAGATCTCAGATGGAATTTGTAGCGTACGTTAAAACGATTAGTTTTGTAATTATGAAATCAGAATTTATTTATTGACGAATCTACGGTTTATTTGTAAAGTTGATTTTCCTAATGTGTTAGTGTTAAGCAGGATATCATTCCAAAGTATAATGGTTATAGTAAGCAGTACGTAGTCCATATATTATAGTAGTGGCTGCCCGAGATTATTTTCCAAATATCTGATAATGGTGGACCGGTTTTGTTTACGCATTAAATAAAGGACAAGTCAATCATTATTTTACTGTTTTATTTCCTCAAACCTATTTTCTAGTGTAAAAAGTACTGGTGCTGTATTATGTGTCTGAAAAGGGATCCGATTTTATATCATAACAATTGAGACGTACGCTTCTATAGGTTCAAACGACGCACGACATGAAAGTACTTACTACAGCGTCTTGTTCAAATCTTGCAGGCGTTCATCGATTTATTATAATGTTGAACGCCTGCACGATTTGAACAAGACGCTGTAGTAAAAAGAACCGTTGCCTATCTAAATTACTAGGCGCTTCTTCGTACACATATGAATTCTATATTATTCTTTGACCTAATGTATGTACCTACGAAGCTAAAACAATAATTAGTGAAAGTAGCAATTAGAGATGCGAAATGTAGCTCAGTGAAAAGAAAAAAGAGATACGGCTCTTTTGATCAAAAGAACTATATCACTCTTTTAGCTCTTTAGCTCACTGAATAACTCTTTTAACTCTTCGACTCAATTGATTCACTTGCGAAGTTGCGAGCTACAGATCAAATTGAGCCGCGCCACTTTACGCAAGTCAAACGAGACAAATAGCTCAATAGCTCTTTCAAATCTTTGAAGTTCTTTAGTTCATTTCACTTAATTGCGACTGTTGCGAGCCATAAATAAAATTAGATTCATTGGGTTGTTTTGTTCTTATTACAAATAAATAAAATTATGAAAGCCAATATGCAATAAAGCATTTTTCTAAAACAATGAAGATAAGAGTTATTTTACAATGACGTATTGAGCCGAAGAGAGTCAGTCAGTGAGCGAAATGCGAAATCATTCTCCTGCATGTTCGTCGGGGAAGTTCGGGCATTGTCGGATGTCGCTAATGTCGGCGTTTACTCGGTATCACTCGTCGTAACTCGCAAAGCCACAGAGTGATGAGTAGTATAGAGTATAGAGACGAGTAAAAGAGCCATTGAGCTAAATGAACTACTGAGCTATTCCGTGAACGACTGAGCTACTGAGAGCTAGATTAAAATTAAAGAGCTAGTTCAATTATATCTCTCATTCGCGAGCTACCCATCTCTAGTAGCAATTAGTAAGCAATTATTGGTACAACAAATACGTACGTACTGGACGTATGTCTTCGTTGGTGCCTTAAGTCAACCTGAGCTCTGCCCAGGCTCCCTAAACCAGAACGAAACGAAACCCCACATCCGCCAGAGTTCATTTCCTATCACGTACTCACGAACTACCTACATATCGATTTCAAGAGAGCTACGTCTACACGACAGCCTCTGGTACGGTCTCATCACCAAGCCGCGTAAGCTTAAAGACTTCATTTTTACAACTAAGTGAACTACATCAATCTCGTCAGTTATACTCTGATCACGTGTGTATTTGCAAATACCTACGTTTTGAATTTAATGCTATCCAATAAGTACGTAACATCAACCTTTACAACTTTGAATGGTCCCTTCTATTTGGGGTCTAAGTAGTTTGGTTTGTTTCGTTTTGACTGCACAGTTAAGTAATTGCTAATTATTGAATTTCGATTAATGTGTCGTTGCTTAAAACGACTATGAGTAGGTATTATTTATTTATTTATTTATTTATTCAAACTTTATGCACAAGTAAAAAAAACCGTACAAGGGCGGACTTAATGCCTTAGGCATTTTCTACCAGTCTACCTTAAGGTGGTGCAGAGATGGAACAAGGTAGGTGTAACTAGGCAAAAATTAAGGACAAGGTGACTCTAAAAAAAAGAAAGAAATAAAAAATACACAGATACATACATACTGAAACAAAATAAATACACAGATACATACATAATTAATCAAAATAAATATATAGTCATATATATTATCTGTTTGGACCACTGTGAGCATAGACTTTGGGTCTTTGGAAGTGCTATTCAAATTGCCCGTTGGCCCCAATGATACTATCTATATCTATAGGTACATATAATAAATCTGTAGAAGTAAAATTTCTGTACATTGAAAATATCAAAAAAATAAATAGCAGGGGGTGTTACTAGACTGACACCGAACCCAAAAATATGATTAAAAAAATTTTTGTCTGTCTGTCTGTCTGTCTGTATGTTCAGGTATCACGCAAAAACTACCGGTTCGATTACGATGAAACTTGGTGTACTTATTCTTTGATATCGTTGGCACCACACTGGGTACTTTTTATCCCGGAAAAGTATATACAATAAAAAACAAACTTAATTTTGCGGTTCGATCCCTAGACCCGACTACTGTACCAACCGCAAATAATAAGTTTGTCGTAGGTTACGTCACCCGCAGTGGAGTTCACCAAAGGGCGCTGCACGCGGCTAAGATATTATAATATTTAATCTTAAGATACAATATAGCTCGCCATACAATTCAATGGACTATCACACACTACGAAGATAATATGCACATTGAATATCTATTCAAAATTAATATTGGAGGATGATTGGTGATCGATACTGATGCCAAAAATGCAATTAGTGAATGTTTTGTCTTTCTGTCTGTATGTGCACGCATAGTTCAAAAACTATTATAGGGATTTTAACCAAACTTGGTACGGTTGTAGGTAATCAATACGCCTGGGCGGGTTGATCTTAGTATCAGTTGTTTTACACATGGTCAGTTGTACGGCGCTCTTTTCCGGGTCAGTAGTTCCAGAAATCTTTATGCATACATATCGTAAGGATCAACTATGAAAGTAGTCTATCCGGAAGTATTATGCTAAAATTATTACGTTTATATATCAACGCACAGCCCCAACCCCTGGTATTAGAGACATGAAACTTGAAGGGGTGTTCTTAGTGAAGAGTAGTCTTCCATAAAAAACGATTTTTGAAAATTCAACCCTTAAAGGGAAAACATAGGGGACGGAAGTTCGACATCCACGCGGGCGAAGCCGCGGGCAAAAGCTAGTAAGTAATAAGGCGTAGATAGGTTACCTAAACAACATTCGATCTTCAAAAATGGCCGTCAACGCACGCACGCGGCCGTTGACGGCGCGACGCGACACTGAGATCAAGTGTGGCTGGTTGGCCACATTTTAACGTGTCGCTTGCTCAGCGCTTATAACCTATCTACATCTTTTTGCTTATAATATCATTGGTTGGCCCTAAATGAACCATTAATGTATGTAAATACCGGCATTGTGCTTTGCAGTGCCCTGACAGGGTTCATGTACAAAAACCGACAGTATTGTAAAATGTCTAATAATACTAGAATGACAAAACCTTTGAACGCTTAACTCGCAAAACATAGTCTTAGATCCGCAATATCAGTGTACCAAATATAGCTAGGATATTCCGAATATACCGGAACAAACAAAGGAACTTATTTAATATATTCCTTTAAATATTGTTTCCTGCTTAATTTGCCTGTCGCGTCAATATGTAGGTACAGTGGGCTATTAACTGTTTACTAGGAATGGGATGTAACTATGCCAATATCTTACCAGAGTAGGACCACAGTATAAATATTAATACAGTAGGACGACGTCTTTGATCTCAGGAAAAATGCCGACAACTTCTACAGGCGTTCGACTTGAATAATACCTCCCGCACTACGAACATCGTTTTGTTCGCAGTGCGGGAGCGGCTTTCTCGCGTCTCGCCCCTCACACCCCGCACGATTGCCCTGTCTAGACGGCTTCGTCGGACGACTACTACTATGTTTTTAGACTGTGGTAGGACTATAAAAACTTTGTAGGTATTAACGCATTTGTGTACCAATCTTTAAAGCATACCGCGCCATACCATCACACCAATAGAAATCACAAACCATTCTAATGTTTTATCATTACCGAAATGGACAAACGAGTCGGACACAATATGCGCCATAAAGAAATCGAATCTTGTTTCGATATTTAATAGTTCGGGTTATCATACTTAAAAAGAAATTACGGTACCTATTATGCGTTTCAAATGAGAATAGGAATGACTTTGCGCCATGTTGTGACTGTTGCTGTCAATTCGAATAAATTGGGTAAGATCAGCACAACAAGGTAATTTTTAAATATATTTTTTTTACGAATAATTAACGAATTATTTTCTAAATTGCTAAAAAAATAATAATAATTGTTATAATTGTTTCTCGCTCTCAAAGTATTTGTCTATATTGCAGATAATCTCTAGAGCCCTCCCACGCAAAGCAGCGCCTCATTTACTAATTTGCGAGCAGACAGCGAAACGAAGACAAAAAAAAAATAACAACAAACAACCGCGTAACAAACAAAATTAATAAATAAAACGTAAGCACTTCAAAAGACTAATTAATTTCAGACATTTTTACATTCTGAATAACTGCGACTCGGTAAAACAAAAAAAAAACATTATTGACACGCGAATAAGATTTCGCTGCAAACCGTACTTTTCAATTGAGGTCATTGACGTTACTATTCTTATTTGAAACGCATTATACTTTGCTATTGAAAAGAAAATAATATAGAGGGTAGTTGTTAATTTGTTCATGCGATGATTGATTTCAGAAGAAGTTTCAATTGGCACGACTTCTATTTCTGTTGTATCACGACGTAAAAAAATATGCTTACGTACAATTAATGTAATTGTAATTAGACCTTAGGCAAAACGTTTAAAAATATATTGATCGCATTATTGTCCATATAACGCATAAAAATAGCCCTCTGCTAATTTAACTTCGAGTAGCCTATCTATTAGATGCGTAGATAAAAGAATAGCTTTCTCAAAAGGGGACTGACAAGGACGTAGGGGAGGTGGGCCTAAAACAGGTACCCCGCCTAAAGCGGGTAGGCTTTTAAATTTGCGCGCCGTTAGTAAAATTGCAAATGTGCGAGTGCAGTGTGGTGTCTTGAGCATCAACCAATCACATGCAGTGGGCTCGTTACAGTGATACAAGCGCTTTCAAGGTAAGATGAAAAAATGTTTTTTTGCTATTTCCACTAAAAAATATTGGTTTGGAATAGTTGTGTTTACTTAAAAATAGTGTATGATATCTTCTCAAAAGTTTTACGTTATGATTTTGCTAGTATTGTGCTATTTTATCTTCAAAGACTTGTGGATACCTTTGTTTAAATTTTAAGGTTATGAAGTGTAAAAACTAAAACGTGCTCTTGGGCAGAACGGGTAGGGGTAAGTCGGGTACCTGCTTTGCCCCTACCCGTTTTACCTTAGATATGGCTTCGTGGGTTAGCAGGAGTTACTTTGTTTAGTTTTTAATTAAAAAATGAATGAAAAATTAGAATGTTGCTTGTGAATGTAGGTATTGCTTCTTATTTTTTTAGATGCAGAAAAGGTCCAAGCGAGGTCCAAAGGATAATGAAGATCACGGAGTCGAATACCCATGCTTGGTTTGTCCTGAGTTATATTCATACCCGCCTATAGAGGACTGGATCAAATGTGACGATTGTCAAATGTGGGCCCACGAGGCGTGCACAACATATTCTGGTAGAGGTTTCTATTACTGTGACGGCTGTCAGGAATAACTTTATTTTTTTACTTTTAACTAAGACGTTAAAGTTGATTTATGATGAATGATGATCCAAGAAAATACAATTAGTTTAATAATGAAGATTGCAATGAAAATGAAGACTTAATAGTATTAATATAGAATTAGTTAATTGACATAATTTCGTTGTAATGTTCATTGATCTCGATAATTACCCTATACCCGTTTTGCCCAAACGCCGTACCCGTTTTAGGCACCCCATCGGGGAAAACGGGTATTTTATAGGTTTTTTTTGTTTTTTGTTTTTGTTCGAATTATGAAAAATATGTTTATGTTTGTTTTTATTTTAGATTCTTCATTAATTACATATTTGAAAAGTAAAAATAGAAGTTTAATTTTCTTTTCTAGGACTTTTTTATTGTTCATATCCCTTAGCGTACCCGTTTTGGGCCCACCTCCCCTATGTTGTAAGCATATAATAGTTCTTGGGCCGTTGACCGAATTAATTATAGCCTTTCGTCTAGACTGGGTTTGTAAGTTCGCCTATAGACGATACGGTTCGAGTTTGAAGCCTAATCGGAATACACAAGAGGTACCTAACCCGTGCATGGTAAACCATTACTTAGTAAAAGTAGGTAACTATGGCAATATTCATTACGTAAAGTTCTCATAGGTTCTCTGTACATACCCGCGGTATCGACACTGTTAAAACGAAGGACTGGTAGGGTTAATACTCGTACTTACAATCAGCTACACATTTTTGTTTAGAAATAGGTACCTACCTAAATAACGAACTTTTTGATACGGCTGATTGTGATACCCTATTTAAAATATTTCTCAATCGATCATCATCAGCATCACACACCTATTTCAAATAATTAATTATCTTAATGCACGCGCTACCCGCATGTAAAATAAACTATGGCCACTATTTAAAACTTCGCGAAAAAGTTTGGTCTAAATTTGTAGGTAGAGGTAAATACTATCTAGGTACGCCATTTAAACAAACGTTCGCATTGACCTCTAAAATTGCGACAAGTTGTACTAACTTGGCAAGAAAACATCCGGTACCGAAATCAAAACAAAAATTACACGACTCACCGGGTTGTTGTTACTGCCAGAAAATACCAGTTATTTCATTCACATCTGTCGGTAGCGCCGCGCTGCCGCCATTATGCCGCCGCCGCCCTTGTTCGTCACCTCGCATCTTGCACCTCGCATACTTTCTTGATGGGGCCCGATGTAGCAAGCAGACTTCGATCACTGCATCTTGTTCTTTTGCAGCATTACGACGACTCGGTGAAGCACGCCAGTCAAGTGGGAAGCAAGTTCTTAAGCCACTTCCGATGTCGGCGTTCGCGATGGCTGAGCGATGAACTGACACCGACGGGGGTTTCATGGTACAGAGTTCATAACGTAAAATAATAACCTACATTGGCTACATTGCGGTAATAACCTCACTTAACAATCGTAATCACAAAACATAACTCAAATAGGTAAACCGTATTCGTTGGTGCCTCAAGCAGGTCAACCTGAGCTCTGCCCAGCTCCCTACACCAGCACGAATCCACGAATCTGTCCACGAGACATTACCAAAAACCCATTCGCGCCATTTCAAAATGACAAGTAACGTCACGTGAACGCTAGTCACCATAGACTCCGTACTGAGTTAATCAACTTCACAACTTATTATTCAATAATATTGCTTTTCGCGACAAATAAATATATTTTGAGGGATTCGATACCAAGGTATCATATAAACAACACAATAAGAATTTAAGGTTTATTAACAAAATAAAAAGCAAAACATTGCGATTTGGTTATGTCAAGTGACACTTGGCAAAATAAATAATGAAAACCTAGCATCTCGAGTCTATACCAGTTTTATTTGGAAGAAACATTTAGTTAGGTACAAAAAAATATAAAATTTGCTAACTTATAATTAAAGTTCCAGAAGATTATAGGCTACAGAAAATGGAGGATGAATCTACATAAAATCTGTTTTCAAAATTTGTTACAATTTTTTTGGTATAAATGCGATATATATCCAAACTACTGAGTAAATATGTGATTATTATGTTTATTTATTGCTGTACTTTACCATAACTACATTTATATACTTGGAATCGAAAAAGGTAATAATATAATTATAACCACTCATGACTAAACAAGAGATTATGTTCTGGATTTGTAAGAGAAATGATTGCAGATGAAATTCGCATTTCAAAATGACACTATTTTTTTTGTAATTCAGCATGCTTATTATACCCATCTTATTAAAAGTTAAATACTAAAAGTGAGACGATTTATTTCAAAATAATCCCTATATAACTGTATATACAGTTGACATTAATTACAAGCGGCTCAAATACATTAGGCATCAGACTTTCAGTTAAACAAATAGGTTAATTGTTTAAATAAGTTAAAATTTTTGCAGTCTACCTCTTATTACGTGTTATATCCTTTTTATAGAAAGGATATTTTTGATAGCAGGCCAGTGATTTAACGTAACTTTCTGATCCTAGAAAGCAGTGAGATCTCCAATGTAAGAATGAAAGGAGTCTGTATGTATAGTGATAAAGCAAACAAATCACTAATGGAATATGCTTGACGCATTACAATGTGAAAAACAAACTATTGTCTATTGATATTTTTCTCTCAGTTTAATGACCAAGGTCGACATTCGTGATATTTTACGATCAAAATGTTACTATCACACATAATGGAAATGTGTGATCGATGATCTATTAGTGATCAATCATTTACGAACACTATCACTGGCGCTAGTGAGACAAAAGATTAAACTAATTAAAATTGCCTTAAAATTTATTGAGTAAGACAATCTTGGGTTTCATTTTGAACTTTAGGCCCAAGTATACAATTCAATAGGGCTAAAGTCAAATATTTTCTAAACCAACCTTTTTCGTAATCAACCGTCACACTAGCGCCATCTATCGGTACATTACTGTACTCTTAACAGTCAAGGAAGTTAGCGGCCATAAGCAACTCCAGCGCAATTTCCGGGGCGATCGGAAACTCGGGGATCTCCGTCGACGAGTTTGTGTAGCGCACCTTGTATGTGAAGTACATGCATACTTTTTGAAGTACGTGAGAGCTGAAAAAGAAATATTTAGTTTAGAACGCATATTATGGTTAGGAAGTGGCGACAAATATATAAATTAGTCAGACAAACGCACATTCAAACATTTTTGCACTTCTATCTTCAGGCTAAGTATGTTATTTTTTGTCTCATGATTCTACAGTGAACATCTGATAGAATAATAAATGAAACCAAGGTATAACAGCACTAGGACACAAAATGGCTGGAGACTTTATTCCACAACACAAATACCTAGTTGGATTGCTTTGTTGGTCTTGTGGTTGAAAGTACTACTACTACTACAAGTGAGCACGAGGCCTGGGTTCGATTCCCAGATCAGACAGTGATATTTTCTATCTAGAATTCTACAGTAGCAGTCAGGACTTCAGGAGTCTGGATTAGTGCCAGTTTCATGGCAATAGGCTCACCCACTACTACATTTTTGGCCTTCTTTTAATATTGATAAATAAATATATTAATACTAGCAGACGTCAAGCGGTTTAACCCGCGTAGGTCCCGTTCCCGTGGGAATATAGGGATGAAAAGCCTGTATTATGTTAATCCAGGGTGTCAGCTAACTCCATACCAAATTTTATTAAAATCCATTCAGTAGTTTTTACGTGAAAGAGTAACAAACATCCATCCATCCATCCTCACAAACTTTCGCGTTTATAATATTAGTAGGATTCCACAACTTTCACACAACCCCATCTGGTCCCACGCTAAGCAGAGCTTGTGTTATGGGTACTAAACAGCTGGTAAACATACTTATGTTTAAATACATATTATAGATAAATTACACCCAGACACAGAACAAATGATTGTGCTCATCCAAAAAATTTGTCCTGGGCGGGGATTAAACCACCACCTCCAGCGTAGCAATCACGGCCACTAACTACTAGGTCAGTCAAGTCAGTCAGGATAGTAGGCTGTAGGATAGTGCGTGGTTTTGACCGCTATACACGCCTTTCCGTGATTAAATGATTAAACCCCAAGAGGACACCGGTGCCCGCGCTGTCATTGTCTTTCTATTGTGTCTCTAATTGAAAAAACGTTAATTTTTTTTTTGAATTTTCGTTTGAAAGGTTAAATTGGGCTGCTAAGTTATTTGGATGCCTAAATAGTAACATGGAACCCACTACTACATGGAACTTAAACATAACTGGCAAATTGTGAAGAGCTCTGGTTGCTTTTCTGGAAATGCAGGGAGTGATATTATGTTAAGAATATGTAAACGTCTGGTCAACATAGTTGGGGTAACTGCTTTATATAACAAATACAAATTATAGGTTTGCTTACGGAATCTCCCTGAAGTTGACCTCATTGGCTTCATTCTCAGCAAACTGTCCCGGTCCACTCAGCATAGCCTTGATTGTGCCCGACGTCAGCGCATGTTCTCTCTTCACGATAAACTCATGGCCATCTGAGGAGATGAGCTTGACGTACATAGCGTGGGGGCCTTCACATCCTCCATACAGTTTCTCTTCGGATGCGGATGTTCCGATTGCACTGCCCCCGCTCCCTGGAAGTCAAAGTCAAAGTTATTAGTTGGAGATAGGGAATGCAATCTCGAGCCGAGATTAGCAAATCGAGATCTCGCCTGTTGAACCTGGTGTCGAGATTGGCAGTTTCGTGATCTCGTGCAAAACAAGTCGAGATCTGGCGAGATTTCGAGATAATCGAGATTTTAGTTTTTAAACTCAAACACCCGGTACAAAACTCGAGGAAGATTAGAACACTACATTAATTAGAACACTCGTAATACTAGTTAGGATATCGCTGTAATATCTTATGAAGTTATGAATAATACAAAACAATGAAAATGAAATCTATTTATTTAAAAAAACGTCAGCAAAATTATACTTCACAAAGCAAAAAAATACGGTATTATGGTGCGCATCTTTGAATTACAGAGAAGAAAGTAATTATGTAGATACACAGTACACAAACTCACATTAATTGTGATTTTGAAAAAAGCTTCTTTCTTCTTATGATTCGCACATTCTCGGTCACAAAATCTCGATCGATATTGTCGAGATCTCGAACGAGATTGCTTATTTTCGAGATTAAATATCGATAAAAAAGACCGAGATCTCGTGTTTTCGAGATCTCGCGAGATCGAGATTGCATTCCCTAGTTGGAGACCAGTAGCACGCCCGTTTAAAAGTGACACAAAAAAAAAGGAAAAGAATTTCTTTAAAAGTTGTTCTATGGATAGTAGTTTTATTAGATGTTGGTTCTGTAATTCTGTACATTATTTATTCTATATAATTATTACAGACGGAACGGAAAACTTTACAGTTTGGGGTTGTATCTTGATGTGCTGGACATCAAGATACCCCAAACTGTGAAATTTTCTCAATTGAACATTAACCCTTAACATACTTGTAATAAAGTTGAAAAATTATCAAAGAAATTTGATACACTGGGATAGCTTGATGTGCTGGCCTCTGCACAAGATCTTAAAACTAACTTGAAATGCTTAAAATGCTGGAAATGCTCGGTTACACCACAGAGCATAGCACAGAAACCATAATGGGTGTTAAGAGAACATCGAAATTGCAGTAAAGTAAAGTTGACAATGTTTAGAGATGGCAGTTCTAATAAAACTATATCCAGAGGCCACCAAATCTCGAGGCTTCTTTGGGTCCTTAGGCCATACTTAGGTAAATATTCTATAAATATTCCACAACTTTTCACACAACGCCATTTAGTCCCAAGTTAAGCTTGAGAGCTTGTTTTATGGGTACTAAACAGCTGATAAACATACTTATATATTTCTAAATACATACATATTATATTATAGATAAATTACACCCAGACATGGAAGAAATTATCGTGATCATCACACAAACATTTGTCCTGGGTGGGAATCGAACCCACGACCTCCGGCATAGCAGTCAGGGTCACTAACTACTAGACCAACAGGCCAGTCTAGGTATATCGCGTCTAGGCGTCATGGGCTGGGTTACTCCTATAAGCATGTTGTCTGCATCATATTTTAAAATTTTCTTTATCCTAAAGAAGAAACTCACCAGTGCCTCCCGTAATGCTGCCTGAACGCTGCTCCTCGCCAACGCTAGTTGCTGATACGGCCGCGGATGCCGGCGCTGATGCCACTTGGTCAGACATGTTCCTGCTAATAACATGTTCAAAATTAAAAATTGGTCCTTATTTATTTTTCATAGCAATCTAACAATCAGGCTTCTGATGGAAGGACAACTAAAGCCCTGGACACAGTGCAGGTTTCCTATGACAAAAATCAAGCAGAAATGCCCTGTGCCTGTGTTTTGTTTAAAAAAAAAATTAAAGAAACCGTGCTGGTATCTGCAACTCCACGTCAAAGCGCATATTTTGCGTAAGGGCTATAATCTACCACGCGAGCCCAGTTCGAATTGGTAGATGTCACATGTCTTCGAATTCCAATTCTAGGATTCATTCGAATTCTAGGACATGCCGGTTTCCTCACGATGTTTTCCTTCACCGTTATTGAGAGCAGTGGTGTTTTTTTTTTATAAATACCATGACGGTGGCAAACAAGTTTACGGCCCGCCTGATGGTAAGCGGTTACCGTAGCCTATGGACACTTGCGACACCAGGGGCGCCCGCCACACGCGCGTTGCCGACCCTTTAAAAACCTAGTTACTCCCCTTTTGAAGAACCCCATACTGTAGCCCTCTGAGAATACCTCGGCAGGGAGCCCGGCCCCGGCCCCGGCTCGGGGGGTGATGAAATAAACTACACAAAGTAATGCGCCTGCCTGGGTTCGAACCCACGACTTACTGTTCGTAAGTCGGGGCCGCCACCACTGGGCCACCTTTGCTCCTGTGTTTTGTTTTACTTTATTTAGTATGTCATTAAAACTAAATGGAGTTAATCCTGCCATTCTGTCTTCTTACGAAACTGCACACATGCCGACATTATTACGTTTCGTTCATCAGTAAACAACACCAATCCTCGTTATATACAGAAGAGCATAGGAAACCATCAAGTTACACAGAACAAACTAACAACAAAATAGTGTATTAATTGTAGATGATCAAATCATAGTATTTATTGATAAAGGGATTCTTACAAGTCATATCCACATTAGATACAGAAACCAGCACATCAAGCTTCCTTGATGTGTTAAATTTCTTTAATAGATTTTCAACCTTATTACATTATTAGAAGGTTCATGTTGAATTGAAAAAAAAATAGTTTTGGGTAGCATAATTAAACAATGACAAATCCAAAAAAAATAGAGTTGTTAAAAATACAGGAATCACTCCACTGATGACAGTGGAGTGATTCCTGTATTTTTAACAACATTCACATTCTAATTGCAGTCTCAATTTGGTAAAAATATGTTTGATGATTTCCTAACAATTTTGAGAAGTTTTGATTCTATTTTGAACATTTTTAAGTATGGGAATTGGCCTTCTGTTCTGTGGTTGTATTTATACAGTTTTCTAACATCCACAGCATAGACAATACACAGACAGACATAGACTGAAACTGGAGAACAATACAATTCTAATGTCAAAGACAAATAAATTACTTTAATTGCACCTTTTAAATTAGTGCTGTGTATTAATAAACAATACATGTAGAGATGTCTACCTATCTTCAATTGATTGGCCAAATGGACTTTGACCGATGTTATTCCTATTAGCAATAATAAAAAATAATAATGTCATTTATTACATATAATCTATATAAAAGTGAATAAATTATTAAATGTTAGTAAAAACTTAAAATCCATATTGTCGTTGATACTGCAATTCCGCGTAACTGCAATTGTTAAATACTGCGAATATACACCTTATCACAGGCAGCGAAGGTGTATATTCGCAGTATTTAACAATTGTAGTTACGCGGAATTGCAGTATCAACAACGATATAACTAATGACTTAGATCGAACCTCACACTACCCATGTAGTAACAATGATACAAAGAAAAAAATAAAACTTTTATTATGTAGGTATAGGGATTAGCAATATCATCTTTTTTAGATATTGGTGATTCATCATCAGATAACAATGTGCAATGTGAACAATGTGCAGTTTTTTTTATTGATGTGACATGAATGTCTATGGTCTAGCCCCAGTAGCAAAAATCATTATGGCTTACCAAAGATTATGGAACATGCATTGTGTTATTTATCTTTTTGTAAATGTAATTAATCTTATAAGACCACTATTTTGCTCGCAATAAAAAAAAAAGCATATTTCCCTATTGCCAACTGTACAGTGTACAACTAGTACGAGTATACATAACCACTATAAGCTATTATTAAACCCATATCATGAAAAAGCTAAATATCTTGGGAAATACAGAACTGAGAACATACATAATATTATTTATTGAATTTCAAAAACATTACACTGCTATTCTATATTTAGAATATGACCTCCCGACACTGGTATTGCTTTATTGATCAACATTTCGGTTACTGTAACGTATCGTCGATAGGTACTTAAAAATACTGAGAAGTAATATTAAATAAAAACATAGAAAACTGTCCTCCAATTTAATGAAGAGGACAGGAATCTTAGATGCAAATAAACTGACGTCATAACAAAGTGACTGTACATATTTTATACTTTACCTGCTTAAAATGCTTCTATAATTTACGAAATAAGTATTTACTAGCTGTTTTCGCTTGAATTCACCAAATTGATTAAATAAAAATTAAAAGTTAGGTTATTAGAACCCACTGCTGTCAAGAATTTGAGTGAGTGAGGTAAGGAGTGAGTGTGATTGACGAAATGACAATTTGTTTTTTTTTCTGACAGATTATTAAATGAGTGAACTGAAATTAATGTTTTGTAACAGATACGAAGCTTTCTTTAAAAAATATCTCAAGAAAAGCACTTCTTACAAAAACATCCACTAATAATGTGGATATTTATGGCCTAAACTTTCACTTCAAGAAAAGCAAGATACCTCAAGATAATAGACATGCACTGACACCCCAATATTTGTTAGTTTTTAAATATTGTGGTGTTAAAATAAAATTTATGTAAATCATAAATTAATAAACAATAAATGGTATTGTCCTCTAGCAAATGTCTGGTGTTTTCACCCACGAAGTTTCCGTTCCCGTGGGAATACAGGGATAAAAAGTAGCCTATACCTAGTTTCCCAAAAGTGAAAGTTTATTCGAATTGGTCCAGTAGTTTCGGAGCCTATTCAATGCAAAGAAACAGACATTCAAATCTTTCCTTTTTAAAATATTAGTATAAGTAGAATAGTATAGTTATAAAGTTAACATCCATCATTTACTTGACATTAAACCCCACATTAAGATACTCAGTGTCGCGTCAGGACACGTGTTATCTTTTTACAAATTTACTGTGAAGCTTTGGTGTATGATTTTTAGAGTCCAAACTGCTACGGCCAAAATCCTAATAGAAAACCAAATGACGCTTCTCTCGACCTGGGAATCAAACCCAAAAGCCGCTGCTCAGCAGACACGCATGGAAAGACTTTAGTTCTCAATGCTAAAAAATACTATTTTCAACCATAAATAGAGAAGTGGCGACTCACGATCATTTAAGATTGGCGCTGAAAAACAGACTACAATGTTTTTCTTCGCCAATCTTAAATGATCAAAAATTCCACAATTGGAAGATTTTTTAAGTAATTAATAACCATAATTAGGTTAAAGGGTAAAATGTTAATAAATTAATATTGATAGATACTAAATACAAAAAAAGTACAGTAGGACTAGGACTAGTCTAAAACCAAAGACCCGAACAGCCGTTTTGACAGAACATTATTTGTCACGTTCCAGGTACCTTGACATTGCATAACTTTGAAGCATAATCATATGATTGAAATTGGATTAAAACAAGAAAAATAAATAAAAATATCGCTAAAAACATGATATAACTATTACTTGTATATAGAATGTGCAGACGCCAAAATATTTCCCGTGTCAAGATTAGTCACATCGACTATTATGAGCTGAAAATTGTTATTAAACTTGTAATTCTGAAAGCACTCGATGTAGGTCAATGGACCACAGCTGACGATTCGGCGGACTTTTTTTGACATGGCTTCATTCATTTCATTATTTTGACATTTCGTGATTTCGATGTCAAGCGCTACGTATTTCTGTGAGAAAAGTAATTTTTTCATCCGTTTTCATTCTTCATCTAGTTTTTTCAATCGAAAAGTGTCTTAAGGACCCGGGCGGAACCCATCTCTGTGTGAAAATCGACTGCGGTCAGGAGAAATTCCGCGAGAACCATGTGACACGAATACGAAAAATAGCTTCCAGATCGTCTATTTGACAGAAATGTTTTCTGCCATCGGGACGAGCCATCGCCACCGCGGAGCCGATACGAGCACGACGCGAGATCAACGAACGGCGATATAGGGCAAGCGCGTCAAAAATGTGCGCGAGATGGCCAGCCCGCCACCGAACCCTAAGGAAGGCGAGGAGGGCGGCTCCGAGTTCAAAGAGGAGCCGAGCGGGGAACGCCCGGCCGCCCCGCAGAAGAAGTTCATAGCGCCTCCCGCTTCACAGCTGCCCACGAAGCTGCAGTACGTGACGCTCGGAGCGTCGGGTCCTAGCGGCATCAAGCAGTTGTTTCGCACGGTCAAAGTGGCGCGGCGCATCCCCACGCTGCCTCGGCGGCCGCGTGATGGTGAGGGCAGCGCGCCTGGCCCGTCGCTGCCCGAGCCCCGAGAGCCGCGCGCGCGCAAGGACCACGCCAAGCGCCATGTCTGCAGCACTTGCGACAAACGCTTCTCCAGCCCAGGCAAGCTCAGCCAACATGTCCTCTCACACACTGGCGAGCTGCCTTTCTCTTGCGATTTGTGCGACAAGCGCTTTAACTCCAAGTTCAAGCTTGTGCGTCATAATTTAATACACAGTGAGGCACGAGCCTTTGCGTGTAATGTTTGTGGTAAGACTTTTAATCGTAAGGATCATCTCACCAACCATGTCAGAGTGCATAATCCTGTTAAGAAGCTTTATACATGTGAAAGGCCAGATTGCAGGAAATCCTACACATCCCTATTGAGCTATCGTAAGCATGCTGCCCTGCATTCTGCTGAAGAGGGCAATCTTCAGTGTAAGATATGTGATAAGCACTTTACCACCCGACAAGATATAATATATCATTTAAAAGTCCATACTGGTAGTCGCACTGTTAAAAATGATTCAGATAAGAAGTTTACTTGCAACTATTGTGATCGAAAGTTCTTCACTGCTAAAGATGTACGGCGCCATCTTGTAGTCCATACGGGAAGACGTGACTTCCTGTGTCCTTATTGTCCACAAAAATTTGGGCGTAAAGACCATTTGGTGAGGCATGTTAAAAATGCACACCCTGAGGAATCATGGAGGTCTGCTGCCGTGGGTACATCTAGTGAGCCTCCACCCGAGGCATCTGCATTTGAAGAAACATACACTGAGTACCCTATTGAAGATACTGATTTTACTATTTGGAAACCACCCTCACCCAAAGAGAGTACATCAGAGGGAGGTCCAACCAGGGTACCATCCACAGATATTATTGTTGAAATTCCATCAGACCTTGATATAAAGGTGGAGCCTTTAGAAATAAAGTTGGAGGAATCCTTAGATATAAAGATAGAAGAGGAGCCAGGATCACCAGGATGTACGCTACTACCTGTTGAGTATCCTTTGATGTTCATGGTAGCACCGCCGTACTCCCAGACGCCGTCCGACTTGCCCTTTCTGTCAACGCAGGAGCTGCCGGACTCAATGGAAGCACACTTACTCCATTCGGGGAATGTGGAGTCCCTGTTGATGGATCCAGGCGAGGGCCCTTCAGGTTTGTCGAGCCAGATGCTAGAGCTATTAGAGGATAGTGAGCCGACGTTCACAGGCGAGGAAGGTCGAGTCCAGCAACGGCTGCCAGCATTCACACAGGCCTTCCAGACGGCGCAGAGCCCTAAGCCACCGCCGCCGCCGCCCCCGCCTCACTAACCTCGCCTCACCAAACACCTCTATGCCATTTACACTTTAATCTTCTACTTGAGACTACCTAGAAGGGAGCATGCAGTTCTACATTAGACTGTGGATGGCATTAGAAGGTCGTCTAGGGTGAGATTTCTGCATTTAGCTTATGTGAATACCGAACTACCTCACTAGGTAAGGTTGATCTAAGCTGTAAATAGTCTTGAGTGCAGTTAGTAATGCAACTTGTAATATTGTTGGACTTGTAATATTTTCACCTTGTAAGCATATAGGTACGAAAGCTAGGGGGCGCGCGCCCTCCGGTTTATATTGCCAAATTGTATATTTGTACGTCTCGGGTATACCAAAATTACTTCCGAATTCTACATGAATATGTGATCTAGTCGTGTATGTACTTTCGGAATTATATATTGTTTATTTATAGCGTACATGACGTTTATGGAGTATAATTGGGACCAACTCTGTGAGCTGTTAGGTGGGATACAGTTAGTGCTTAGTTGAGACGGGCCGCGATCACTCCCGGCCCGGCACAGTAGTGAGCAGGATACGAGCAGGGCGTATGGCTCTTGGAGGCAGTGAGCTATTATAATATGTTTTAGAGAGGCTTGCTGCTTTCGACGCGATAATGTAATACAACAGAGAGCATATTCCTTTCGAATCAATAAAGTGAATGTAATATTCTGCGGGAGTAGATTAACATCAGATCTGTCTGTAACTAGATTGATATATCATCCTTATGTGTAAGTGCTAAGTGTTCATAACAGAGTTATACAATTGTAGGCTTTATGTATGGTATTAGGGTTCCATTTCATTCTATTGTACAGAATGATATCGAAGTCCTTAGGTACAACTCAGCTAGAAACTTGAGCTAGAAACAAAATGCAAAAAAATGCAATAAAAATGATCAATATACCTCAGAGGCACTTGTGCTTCCTATAGAATAATATAAACTATATAAATAGAGTGTGTGTCTGATGAGCAAAGTCGACGACTTCGTATTCGTAGGTAAATTACAGCGTTATCATTTTCATTATAACTAAATTGTGCCAAAAGTGATAGGATTGTGGATAGGTGAAGTCGACGTTCGTTGTTGAGATCGCGATCAAAATCCGGATTTCATTTGCTCGTTGGACTCGCGTGTGCAGGAACTAAAAGTCATACTATGGATCTTCCATTCGATCTGCCGTTAACGACAATAGGAAGACAAATTTCATTATTTTAACCGCAATAAATTTTCATTTTTCATACAAAAATAATTTTCGCAACTTGTTACTTCAGAGGAGCAATTTTCTTGGCATACGTTTTAGAATAATGAGCCAAATTATGTAATTCGTTTAGTGATGTGTAAGTGTCAGATGGTTGATGTTATAATAGCAAGAATTTTAACAACTTGTTTGGTGCAAAATGGAAGGATATTATAACTTTGATTTCATTGCAGTTTCAAGTTTTAGTATGCATGCCGCGTGTACAACTCGCAGAACGGTTTACTATTCATTTGCCGCACTGCAAATCTTTTATCTGACAATACCTTTTCTAGAACCCCAACGATATGCTTGGCCTTGATCTACCTTTAATTAAAGCAAGTATAAAGCGACATAAATTAGTTAGGTTTAACTCTTTTCATACATCACATTATCAATAAATAATTAAATATCGTTTGTTTGAAATTACGTCCAGGGGAACCCCATTTAGAACTGAAATTTTGTCCGTATCTAAAGAACGTTGTAAGTTAATTTAGAACTGAAATTTTGTCCGTAAGTATCTCAAGAACGGCGTAAGTGAATTGATCCCCACATCCTCATGGTCTACATTCTGATGACTTTTACAATAGTATTAATTGATGTTGGTTATTTAATGAGGTTTTAACGTCTTTCACCGTTGTCTTATCGCGAGTTGTACACGTGCGCTGTTCATTTCAGTTAGTTTTAGAGTGCTGTCGAGATTGGAGCATCATTATAAATAAATTAGTTAAAATTACTTAGAACATTTCTTGTCTTATGTTAATGCAATAAGCAATTAACTTTGCAGCATTTAAAACCCACTAACGGTTCTTAAATGTCATTTTAAGAGCAAAAGAAACAAACAACTACCCATATTTGAAACTATTACTTGTCCGAGCTTTTCACACTACTATAAGGATAGTTTTGAAGTCATTAGCTACATACAACATTATTACATTATTTGCTCTTATAAATAAAACGTGGATTGTATAAAATTATAATTTTATCTTTATAGGCATTATGGCGTTCATTTTACACCGATTTTGACTGCTCCGATCCCGATAGGGCCCTAAATTACTTAGAAGTATATTCCTGACACGTAACATGTTTAAAAGTATAATTTTAAGTTTAATAATTTTCGGTAATGTAAAGGTTTTAATAATAATGTTCAATGTTCGGCGTCTAGTAATGCAAGGAGAGCATAATTGTGGTGAGATCATGTACACGCTTGATAAGTAGAATATTATGTGAATAATTCTAATCTATTAGGTTAATAGGACTGTAAAAAATTTAATCTACCTCAAATGCAACTTATTCTTGTAATTACTACGTTAGGTTAGTGAGAAAATTCGTTTTTTTTTTCTATTTTAGAAATACACGACCATAGGGCTGGTTGAATCAGTTAACACCTGTTGTCTTAATTTAATGTATAAGTGTGTGCTGCATATCGAAATCTTTATTGATATACAAGTTAAATATGTATGATTATTATTAATTTCGCTTTTTATTTTCTTGTAACTCTATAAGAGTGGCCTTTTGAGTTCAATGTTGGATAGTTTTCGGATCGAATTAAGTAATACAAAGTTTACAATCGATAGATCTGGAATTATAAAAGTATATGCAAGAAAAAAAAATAAAAAAAGTTTATCTATAATAATGTTAGGACCTTTCCTATCGCACATTTGGTATAAGTAAAAATAAGAAAATTTTCATATATTTTGTATATCGATGATTATACATATTTCCTTTATGCAGATATCAGAAAAGATTTCCGCAAAAATGTTTTTTATAAATACAATTTATATGAAACTGTTAATGTTTAAGTTTTTTAGACTGTTGTATGTATTTGTTGGAAATATTTTTGCTAAATCCTTCCCGAGGTTGTAGACTGAATATTAATCGGTTTGTTGTTCTAGATTTACCGGCCTTAGCTAAGAACGAAGTTCTCTTGTGCTACATATTCCTTTAATTAATTTTTATTTTTAGTTCTATCTCAGTCAGAGACCAAACTTCTTGACTGACTGCAAAAGCTTAACAAGCCAGCTGTCATTATTTTTAATAGTAAGAACATACCTACTTACATGAATATGATAAGATTTTTTTACGTTTTCGAACTTTTTAAATTCGTTATCTAAAGCCTAACCACAAACCGATTTCCCGGAATCAGTCTATGGCCTTATACCACTAGTCATATACAATAGCAGTACATTATATTCTCAAATAGGCAGTTATACTGAGTGATATTTAACTATCTGATGATTTACAATAGTTTACAGCAATTGGTGCAAACTAATAAGTACAAAATGTTACATAGAACTAGTGTATCAATATCGCCCGGTTTCATCTAATTGTACCTATTACTGGAATATGTGACGTTTGTCATTCGTTGTTATTATATTATTATAACAGGATAACATATTGTTGTGAGAATAAAACAAGCTTTATCATGTAATTTCTATAAAAAAAAAACGTCTAGTTCACCGTACGAAACAAAGAAAATATGAGTATTTGGTTTACATGATAAGGCCTTGTGCTAGACCCTAATTAGATGAAATCGGAGCTTTATACTTTTTCCTCATATTTTATTATTGATACATAAATATACAACGACACAATGCAATATATTTTTATAAAGTTTTTTTTTAGATTGTAAAATAATTATTAAAATAGTTAACATATCAAAGACTACCATGTATGGCCGTTTTTGTTGACATGTAACTTGAATATTTAATATTAAAGTTCATTACCTGTATTTATTTATTTAACATTTTATAGTTAACAGATGTCAATTGACGATAAAATCTATCTGTTTTAGCAACACTATAAGTGTTTACCTTTTTATTTCAATTGGGGAATATCTATGCATAATTGTTAACTTTTTCATGTACCCCCAGTTTTTTTTTATAGTTTTTATCTTTAATGAGTGTAACTCATTTGTATTTATATTTTTTGTAAAAACGAAATTATGTTGTGTAATACCAAATACATAATTATTATCATATTTTTTATTTTGTGCTTACATCTGTAAAGTTTCGAATATTTTTTTAATTTCTCTATGTAAGTTTTGGTTACAGCAACGAAGCTGCTGTGAGTGATAGAATAATATTGTTTTTAAATCATGTTGAATTTAATTTGCCTTTATTAAAACTGCATTTGGAAATATTTTTTTCGCTGAAAGATGTTCTGTAATTGCAACAAAATGTTACCTTGAATTTTCATGTGTACACGTCTAAAAATATGTTAAAATTGCACAAAACAATTTTTTTTGTAGTATTCTCTTACTCGTAGCAAAAAAATAAAATAAATAAAAAAATGATCAATAGATATACGATATACGTAATTTTGGTACATACATAGGGGCCTTATAATAAATAAAAAAAAAATGTAGAAGATTTATTGATTTAAAAATGAAAAAAAATAATATTTTTAGAAACGTATGATATTTTAATAGAAATGATCTATTTTTGTTACGCTTTTATGGAGTACATAATTAATGTTTTTAAAAAGAACGTAACGTTTCAGATTTGTAATATTGTGTTGGAAACCAAGATTTACGAACCATTCACATCAGCTGACTGTCGTTGCTGACTACCTTCTCCTGAAATCAGAGGTCAATCTTGATTTTCAGCAAACAAAGCCGGATAGTGTCAGTTATCGACTTATGTAACAAATTTCCCTCGCAGGACTATAATGATAATAAATTATAAACATTGTACCTGGTTTATAATAACATGATGTAATGGTCTTCATTGTAATAAATATTTGGAACATCCATTTTGTTTTCCTTCCTTCCCCCCCTTAGACTTCCTACAAATCGGATCGTGTAATAAGCCCTTTATTTTCAGGCTTGTCTTGTTTTATGTATTCAACTATACTTTATTAATAAATTATAATTCCACTCGCAAATCACAATAATAACTTTCGGACAGTTATCTCAAAAATATAGTAGACAATATAATAATAATAATAATGAGAAGAAAATATATTGACGCTAAACACCACTTGTTAGCAATAAATCATCTTGTCATTGTATCATTAGTCTGATTTTACGCGCATTTACGACACTACATTATTACTCAATTGTCGGTATTAAACGGCCATTATTTACCATCCAGAGGAAATAAGAAAAACTATGCGCGCGTCAACTCATACGTAGTTCTGAGGAAAATTAATTTATCAATGACGTTGCTAGTTCGGGGGTCGATGACCTTTGAATGTGTAGTGTATTTGGCGGATTTCTAATATACCAAGTTATACGGTTGTCGATAATTTCACGTGCCGGTAACGCTGCATCAATCTTTTTCATTGGATAGTGCCTACTTAGAGCTAAACAGGGAGGAAAGTAGAAGCGGGTCCGGAAAAACAGTACATTTTGGTGCTAACAAATTTAACACAAAGAAAACAGGTGTTTTTATGTAGGTATGACAACGCATTCGCTTAGGGTTATTCAATTTCAAACAATATTTTGTTATAGGACATCCTGGCTAATGAATAACCCCCAAGGATAAATGGGGGATGTTTGAGTTGTCAGCTACTTATATTGTTTCCTGTGAACCGATTCTAATGAAACTTAACACTATAGTGCTGATGACAGGGCAATAAAACATAATGAAGACCTGGAGTTGACCTGCCGATGGTCCCGGAAGTCTGGTTGAGATTACACCTCAATGGCCAACAGCAGCTAGCCCGTCTTAAGGATTATTTTATTCATTTTTAGGACGACTATATTATTCTATAGTTTGGTGATGGGTGATGATGATGGCAAGGAAAACAAAACTTTTTTTAGCATCAAAAGACAGCGAAAAAATGAAAGGTCAAATAGTTTTAACATGTTAGCAACTTTTTTGTCTACCTATACTATCGCATCGTTGTAAGTTGCGGAATACGATTTGAAGACATATTCGACAACTTGCAATAAATGATACCAAGGATTTGCACAAACATTTACAATTGTAGAATAACGTCAAAACAATAAAACAAGTGTATGCAGCCAATATAGATGAAATACATTTTATTGCTGATCATTTCTTTAACAAATAACACATAGACTTAGAACCAGAAATAACAAAATAAATACCTAATCCACGGTAAACAAGAGGAAACTCAAGAAATGCAGTCAGAGATAATAGTCTATCTATAAACACGAAATTTCTATACACTTACAGGTGTTTTGGTTAACTTCAATTGAATTTTACACAGATATACATTTATTATTGTTAATATACAAGTTCGATGATTATTCCACATATAACATCATTTTTATTCAAGTATCTAATTTTTCTATACCTGAATTTGAACTAAATTAAAATTGTACTAAAAATACTAACACCCTCCCGGAAGCCGGGCGCGGAGGCCGCAGATTTAAATATTATAATGCTTTAGAAAAATATCGTTTTTACGAAACAGAGAGACCAAGGAGTCCCACAGTTTTTAGGTTCGTTCAACCTATAAATGCACGTATTTAAACACCAGTCACCGAAAAAAAAGGAATGTTCGATAATTCAAACGTTACTAAACGTAGTCTTTGCGAGCTGACGCGACCCTTCGCCTCAGCCTGTGAACAAACTGGCAAGCGAGAAATAATCATTTCACTGTCCGTCTTTTTATTTTTCTCAATTTGCCGATTTTAGAGGGTCTGCTTTTAAGCGATATACTATCTAGATTTGGTAGGTCGATGTCAGTAGGTTTGTCAGCGTTCTTCTTGTGGAGCACGGGGTTGTCGTTGGCGTCGTGGTCAGAGCTGTCCACTCCGTTCTCCATCCGCACCGTGTTCACGTACACCGAGTTGTGTGGGGGGCTCACGTCCATGTCATCATCGTCCGAGTCCTGGTAGTTCCCGTTGGTCTCCGTCCGTTTGTATTGGAAGCTGGTTCGCCTGTACGCAACATCTTCGTCGGATTCCGCGGCCGACTTAACCTTGTACCGTCGGTTAATATTTTGGAGGGATTGGTTCTTCTGCAGTTCTCCGTGTATGGAGTCCCTGATGTTCATTTCTGAGGTCGATTTGGTGCAGTACTCCTCCTTGTCGGACTCGGAATATTTGCGTGAGAGTCGGCGTGCGTCGAAGGTCTTATCCTTGTCGGTGAGCGCGACCGGCGGGGCCGTGTTGGTGGGCGACTTGAGGCGCACCTCGGGCCCGCCGCCGTAGATGCTGGTGAAGAACCGCCACAGTTCCTCGCTGAGCTGAGCGTGATCGGAGCCTGGTTTGATTGTGAGCGTCGTGGTGCCGTCGATTTCCTGAAAATGTTGATTATAACTTTAGTTAGGGGACTATTGCGAAGAGCGGGCGTTTCGACTATCTTATGAAACTTCTGACGTTCAAAAAGTGCTGATTCTCTGCCTTATTTGAATAAATTAGGTTTGATTATGCTTATAATTTTCCTGTGACACGTGGGCCGTAATCTATCAAAGGCCCTAGGCCAGGTTAGTGGATGTCACGACTTCGAGTTCTTTACCATTCTTGTTTCTTCACAATGTTTTTCTTCATAGTTTTGAAAGCAGTTGTGGAGCAATTTTTATACTATCACCACTGCTACACAAAGTTATTGATGTTCTTCGGAAATGTCTGGTGCCTAGTGTATTAAAACCAAACTACTAAATCGATCCATAAATGGCGGAATCATGCGGTCACACGAAAAAACATACGTAGTTTTTGTAAGTCGGTTCAAAAGTGCTGTCAGCCTTCAAAACACATAGTCCGTTAATAAAATCAGCTGTGTGAGGGTACCTGTTTGCTAACGATGCCCGAGTTGTCAACAGGCGGCGGCGGCTGTTGCGTCTTGTTGCGTACAAACGCCTGCCACTGTCTGAACCAGTGCATGCTGATACCGTAGATCGCGTGGGGTCGTTCTTGTTCCTAATAACAATAATAAAAATATAATAATAATATTACATTTTAATCAAGTGTAATGTAAAGATTATGATTCACATTTATTTCATTGGATGAAAATTAAAATCTAACCGTTTCTGGGTGTCACAAGTAGGTAAAAAAAAAACATTAAGAACAAGCCTTATATGGCTAAAAATAGTAATTTCTTTTTGCTAATCAGCCTTTATGGTAAGATGATAAGATGCTCAAAAACTATGAAGTGGGTTTTTGGTAGCGTAATATTTTGACCCTTCCCTTATCGTGACTACATTCTTAAACATATAACCAACTACACATACAACCTGTTTTTTATTTGACATCTCATAACTCGAGGTTTATATTCTATAAGTAAAATTATTACAAAAGGTCTGATAGATATGTGGTTCAAGAATGCATAGTTTCGAAGATATCATCAATCATAATTAATTTAGGTCAAACTAAGTTTCATATAAAAATTCGAGTAAGTAATAATAAAAACTAAACTTTAGTTCAAAATTGATACTAAATTGCCCTCATAATGAAAACGACTGCGTAAAGTGCCATGTACCTGGAAGCTCGCGTGCAGATCGCAGAAGGCGGCCAGTTCGCGCGCGCGGCGCGTGCGCAGGCGCTGCGCGTTGCGTGCGCACACGCCGCACTCGTGCACGTGCGACACGGCCGGCCCGCCGCCGAAACTGGAACACCACAGATAGCATCATGTTTGTGCTTTTACATTGACGGAACGTATAATAGAGAAAAACTAATAATAAGAAACTACAACGTATTTCGGTAGTCTCGTAGCTGTAAATGAACTTCGTGTAGGTACTAGGTCCTCAGGGGTTATCGCACGGTCTTCTACGAGGCGGCCGGAATACTGGCTGGATCCCCGCCCTGGGACCTGGAGGCGAAAGTACTCGCGTCACTGTACCGGTGGCGCGAGGAAATGTGGGCGCACGGCGAGCGACTGATGCAGCGACACGAGGAGTTGCGGCGGTCGCAGCTGCGACAGCTGCGAGGTCCTGGTGGCGGAATGGCGGGACAGGCTTTCGCGCCCTACCGCCGGCCTCGTCACCATCGAGGCGGTCCGGCCGGTGCTCGAGCGCTGGCTCGGGAGGAGGCACGGCTCCCTGTCGTTTCGGGTGACGCAGATACTTTCCGGGCACGGTTGCTTCGGAAAGTACCTGTGTCGCATAAACAGGGAGCCGGACGCCTGCTGCCTTATTCTAAACCGTTCGATTGGTTTCCCTGTCGGTAAGGAACCGTATTCGACAATCTCATTTCCGAGCCGAAGAACTGTCAAAACGCTATTCTCAAATCCGAACAGATACGTTTTTTTCTATACGATTGATCATTGTATTTATGGTGAATACTACAAAATGGTAGTAAAAAGATCAGCGTGGTAGAAAATTTAAAGTAGTAAATAAAATTGGTTTATTTAAATAATTCGTTCCCTTTAATTATAGAAGAGAGAGAGCCGCCTATGTACATTTGTGTGCTTGAAGTATTAAATAAATAAATAAATAAATAAATATACAGCTAGTAACTTAACAGACAGCAAACGGCACAAAATTATTTTATTATTAACCAAACAAACTTCATTTTGAATAAACCTGCTTTGTAAACAGCCGTCTGTCAAACTGTCAAGGCGGGAAAAGTTTTTATTTGAAATAAAAATATGGATTTCTTTTTATTATAACTTTGCTTAAAAAAGGCAAAATGACTGTAAGTATTAGATATCAATACACAAATCTTGCTATTTGCTCATTGTCAAACAATAACACGTGCAAATACATAATTACACTTTGAACTTATTCAAAGTGTAATTATGTATTTGCACGTGTAAATGCGAAAGCATCAATGAAATACGGTCAATATAATAATAAAACTTCATTAACTTAAAAGTACAGGGTTTTAAAGGTTTACAGTGTTTTTATTTCGCTGGAATAATCTGGATTTATGAAAAATTTATTCGTTTAAATTTTGTTCGGTATGGCTCCCGATAGCAAACAGCTGTCGGAAAGATTTGAGTCCTCTTATCGAATTTGAACTGTCAAAAAAAATCGGTTTCGGATTGGTGAATTGCGTTTGGATGACATCTTCGACATCTTAGACGTTCGATTCGGTACGGAATCTAGTCGAATGGTTCTGAATAAGCCAGCTGGTGTCACCACTGCGTCGACTGTCGGGAGGACACGGCGCGGCATACGCTGGCAGAGGAGCTGCGCCGCGCCCTCGTCTCTGGAGTAGGCAGTGCCTTGTCGCTGGAGAAGCTTATATCGCAGTGTATACTCACTGCAGGTAGAGGAACTCCCACAGAGGTTGCGGCACGAGGGCGGCGAGGTGGTGCAGGTGCGGGGCGCGGTCGGGCCGCACGCCGCCGTGCCAGCACACGAAGTCGCTGTTGTCTATGGGACCCGGCTCTGCCCAAGTGTTGAACCTGATGCGTTATTTAAATAATTAACCAAAAAAAAACGTCAACATCCTCCATTAATTAAGATTATTTTAACCTCTTAGGCGTCCCCCACATAAGAGATGCGTGTACCTCGGGCGGGCTTGCGGGGCCCGCGTCGCTGCGAGATTTCACTATGGGACGAATACCAGATTCGTCAAAAGGAAAACGGCAGATATGGTACCTATACTTTTTGTCGTTTTTTTTATAGAATTTGTACAACTTATTACGGCAACTGAGCCATTGATTTTCATGTACTCGTAAGTGAATTGTGTGTTATGTGTATATTTTTAGAACTTTGGATTAGTTAATAAACCTAATTAAGAGATATGAATAATTAAATCGTTAACTAAAAGCAGTTGAGGTTTCAAAAGTTTATGGCAACCTCTAAAAACATACGTGCGTTGTGTAAAATAATGCATAAATCTAAATTAAAATTAATTATTTAGTAACAGAAATAACATTAAATAAATTAAACAATAGGGTATATGGATGTATTTTTATCTATATTTTAATTTACTGTTTACAACGTTTTAACATAGTAAAAAAATATAAACATGTTTAAAAATGCAGTAATAAAGCTTAAAAAAATATTTAAAATACAGAATAAATTTGAGCTGTTCAAACGCCGCCATTTTCGCGCGCCATTTCGATTACGTCATTTACTATGATCCTATTATTATTACTTAGGGTGTTTTCGTTCTTCTAACCATTTCACCATGAAAAAAGCTCAAAAGCCAGTTTACCGGTATTGCTTGTACCCGAATGCAATAAACATTATTATCAGATTGTGCTTTTACAAAACCACTTTCAGTCATTTTTCTTAAATGTTAAATAACCTCACTATGAAGCTAAAATTACACTTGAACATTAAATTAGTTCACAGCACACACGGCAATAATTATGTTTTCGAATAAAAAGTCCATTCTAATAATGTCATACTTACACTTGCACTTATGTTTTGTAGACGTTGAATTGTTGTCGTAGTATTTGACGTAATTTTTCGTTATAACCAATGGTGATGCGTTTCACAAATTTGAATTACCCGCGCTTAATTCGCACTTTTATTTTTAATTTAAAATAATTATGACGCTATTAAAAAGTAAAATAGTGATTTAGTTCATATTTTCTGCCATTAAAGATTCAGAAAAAAAATATTCTAACCATTTTTAAATTACATGCATATTCCCTATTAAGTCTGTTGAAAGGTAAAGAAAATCTATCTTTCACTTCACTCAGTTCTGACAATTTTATTATTTATTTATTTATTATCCGACTGGGGATATATTCTATAGATGTAAGTTGTTTATGAATAACATTAAGCATGAGTTGGCCAGTGACAAACTTCATCAAGTTTTACGTGTTGAAAAGTAGTCCTTACCTTTTAAACCATACTATAAAACTTGTACATATTAACTATCTTTAACTGAATAAAAGTAAATAAGTAAATATTGAATTTTTCCCACTGTTACCATCATGTTTAAATGCTTTGTCTATAACATAACACACCGAAAGGTTAGGCAGGTCCTATGTAAAAGGGGGCGAGTCTATTGCCATTAAACTTGCTTTTTTAAAATTTAAATCACACATAATATGTATGAAAGTAAATTTAATACCCATAGACGACTAAAATCGCAACGGCAGCTAACACAAAAATGCTGATAACATTGCAACGGCTGAACCGATTTTGATGAATCATATCTAAAAACAATCGCAGAAAACCCTGCTTTCAAATAGGAAAAACCGCATCTAAATGGTTTAACCTGTTCAAGTGGTACGGTGCCACAGAAAGACAGACACACATAGCGGTCAAACTTATAACACCCCTCTTTTTGCGTCGGGGGTTAAAAACTGGTTAAAACTTTTACGGACCATGCTTTAAAAATCTAAGAATTTAAAATGTGCTAGTCTATCATATGAACTACCGATTAAAATATCCCAAAACACGATTTTTTTTAAGGGGTAACTCTCATACATTCCTTCCGTTCGCCTTTACTGAACCGCTGTTTTTTTTCGCGATTTGAGTGTTCGCCCATACTAAAAGTTGTTCATAATAACGAGTACAATATGACCCTTTTTCAGGTTGTGCGTGTATTCTGTTACATGTTGTAGATTTTACATACATAAAATTGTTTGACTTACTTGTTGATCCACTGCTTGGAGATGTAGAACTTGATATCGTTCGGCTCGACGCTCGTCGTCTCTAATATTTCAGCGGCCTTCTGTCGTAACGTTGCCATTTGAGGGTTCACCTTCCTGCCAAACAAAACCGTTTTTGTTTTTATCATAAACATGTACGAATTAGGTACTTTTTAAAATGCATAGGATCCGCTAAGCAATGTTTCCTTTAAGGGGAATACGCCAGGTTCCCCGCGAAATTTTGCGTTTCTTGTGTAATTTTTGCAATACTAAAATAGCAAATTGAAAAAAAGACAATAAATTTGAATTCAGCCCGAATTCAAATTTTCTTTCATCCCCATAAAGTAAAATTGTACAATTAGGTATTAGACAATCTATCTTAAGTATTGTATAAAGGAATACCCCTTTGGGGGTACATTGACATTGTCCACCCTTTCTCTTTTACTTGAAACCAAAACTCACCTATAAAACAGCACGTAAGCCTCGCAGTGTGGCAGATGATGGTAGGGCAGGGGCTGCACACAGTGGTCGTCGAAGGTGTACCACGAGCGACCATTGCGCGCCACGCACGTGTAGTGGCCGCCGCCCGCCGTGCCCGCGTGGCAGATCACCGCGCACAGCTCGTAGCGGGTTATCTTGGATGTGCAGTCTGGGGAGACATACAAATTGTGTATTATCACGCCTGTATTAAATGAAGGGGTAATCTTAGATTCGTGAGCGGTCAACTGTTTAAATAAGAGTATAATTAACGCACAACATACTTGTTACATAATTAATGTTCTTGTCATTAATATACACAAACACACTCACTAAAAAAAAATTGTTACGAAATATGGTAAAAAAAATATGGTCAGGGTCCAACTTTTGCGATAGGTAACAAAATTTCTTTACTTTTCGTAGTGGAAATCGATAAGTGAAGTGATTTAATGGAGATTAATTATGGCTTCATTTAGGACAACTGGATACTTATGTCATTTAAAAATAATATTGAAATCCGTCTGGATTTACTCTAATGTAATTGTTACATTAAAAAAATTAAGCACGTAAGTAATCTTTAACCATCTAAGGAACTAATAGTTTTTAGTCCCATAACTAGACTACAAGACAACATTCGACACATATTTTTTCTTTTGTCACGTAATCAAAAAATAACGGCGATACATCGAGTCAAAATGTCGCATAACGTCGCTAGCAAGTACAGTTTATACTAGATAATGACGTTACAAGCCCCCTCTCCTCATCTAAGAGGTTTTCCATCAATTTGAAAAAGAAAAAGATATACGTGTCGAATATTTTCTTGTAATCTAGATGAGAGCCTCAGAATACAGAAAGAACCAGAAACCGTAAGCGCGCCTATTACTGAAGCTACAAAAACTACTCCTAAACAGAGTAGTTTGACACGCAGCCGATCAGTCACTCTGTGAACATCATATCGCGTAATCTGTTTTACCGCTGTGCAATTTAATAAAATTTTGCCGTCTTTTGTCGTTCCCACCTGTAAAAATGGAGCGGGGCTTAAAAATAAAACAGGATGGGATCACATTTTACATGTAATAAGCGCATTTACTTTTCACATACATACATCATACATACATACATACATACATAAACTCACGCCTTTTCCCATGGGGGTAGGCAGAAACTACAGAGCGCTATATGCTACGATTCTTACATACTTCTTTTTCTTCGTTTACATTCATACATGTTGTCATACACATCTTTACTTTTCACCTTATTTTAATATTGCATAAATTGTTCAGTATGTAATTGTCATAGTTAGATAATGCATCCATATTGTTAGTGTTGCCAATATAAGAGTTTTTAATCTTCCCTTCTTTTTATTTTTAGCTACTGAGGGCTTTTATTCGTTGTAGTATATTAATACCTACTTTAAAAAATATTTTACTTGACAAAAGAAAGGTTATCACCTGTAAAGAATCTATGTATGTATGCGATTTTGTAGAATTGCATAACATTCATAATAGGCGCTATGTTAGTCTATTAAGATTTCGTTACAATTTTAAAGAAAGGAAGGAAATTAAATATTTTTTTATCTAAACCGTTTTTTATTTAAAGAGCGAATTTAACGAACGAAACGAGAAGAGATTTTTTCCCTATTTCTTAAGATTTTCAAGTACATATTACTACATAAATAGAGAATAGGACAATTTTGATTTAAACAATATCATGTCTCCGATACTTTCAGCAGTTACCCCAAAAACGGACAAGTAATGTCTGAGCTTGCCACATGACGAGGGTGGGAAGTGAGGCGGGCGGGGGACGCTTGTTATGTATTTGGATTTAGCGTGCGGCTTGCAATGATAGTTGAACGCGGCTTCTGGTTCTTTCTGTATTCTGAGATGAGAGCCTAAAAACTAAAATTATGTCAAATAAGTAGCCAATTGTTGGCAAACATTAGAAAATAAAAACAAAAATAACTAATTTCCTTACCTTTATGCGTGTAAGGCGCCATGTTGAGGTCGTTGATCGGGAAGGAGACCCTCGCGCCCACCTTGGCGCTGAACATGAGCTCGTGGCGGAAGCGCTTCAGGTGCACGCACAGCACCTCCGGCAGACGCACCACGCCCGACAGCTTCACGCCGTTGCGCAGCTTGTTGCAGCGGGAGCAGCTGTACAGGGATATACTTTCATTATATACTACAAACTTCACGAGGTTTCACCCGCGTAGTTCCCGTTCCCGTGGGAATACAGGGAAATAAGCCCATCGCTATCAAATCTTTCCTCTTTAAAATATTAGATATAGACTAGCATTCCGCTCGTATGTATTTCGTTCTTCGCCACCCCTCCGGGATGGAGAAAGGAAGCTCTTAATTTTGAAAATAAAATATATAGCCTCACAAATGATGTGGCTTTCTACTGGAAATAGAACTTAATTTCTATATCGATTAAGTACATTCAGAGATGAAATAAAACAACCCTCAAATTCATATAATCCTATGAAATGATTATATCATGAAATACCTATTTAATGGGATTAAATTAATTTAGAGGGTTGTTAAAAAATGAGGGTTGTATTAATGATTTTAATTATGATAACTCAGATAAAACATACTTCTTTATGATTGCGAATCATATTTTAATCAACAAACAATCTCACTCTGAACGTCAAATTGCAAACAAACACAAGACAATTTAAATTTCGCGGGTTACTTTTAACCTTAATTAAAAAACAGTGTGTGGCCTTACCTGTACATATTATCGCCTTTCAGTTCGTCGGCGCTGAAGAAGGCGGCGAGACAGTCTTGCAGGGACACGACCGGCCCGTAGAACCACGACCGCAGCCAACTTAGTAGCCACCACACCTGGTTATATACATACATAAAATCACGCCTTTAACCCATAGAGGTAAGCAGAAACTACAGAGCGCCATATGCTACGATTCTTACATACTTCTTGTGCTTCGTTTACATACATACATGTACATACATACATACATAAACTCCAGTCTTTTTCCACTAGAAGTAGGCAGAAACAACGGAGCGCCATCCGCTTATTTTCACATTTCTCTTTTGTTTCAATATCAGATTTTCATTTACCTTTCAAGTCTAGTGTTTATTGTATTTGTAGATTTAGGGCTGATTTTTCAATAGTCAGATACCTTTTAGTTGAAGAATTAAATATGGCGGTTTGACATACTATCTATAGAAAACCTGTTAAATCGCCATTTTTATTCCTCAGATACAAGTTATTTGACCGTTAAAACATCAGTCATATGTCAAATAAAATTAGAAAACGCAGTTATTCAGTCATATTATTTTGTGTGTGTGAATGGTTACATGGTTACACATTATAAATATTGCAGTATCAGTACTTGTTTACTCTTAAAATAAGATAATAAGATTTTAGAAATTAAGTTACTGCTGCATTGGCCCTCTTCCTCTCTTCTAAGTTTTTGCTGTGCCCGACAGGGTTCATAATGATTCTATACCTTTATATTCTTAAGACAATTTATGTACATTGTTGAACGCAATAAATATTGAGTATTGAGTTCAGTACTGACCCACGACTCTTGAGCTCCATGCGGCACATGATGGTTCAGGATAGGCTGCTGGCACCGGATCACTGCGAGGTGTTCGCGCGAGGGTATGGGCAGGGAGAGGTCTTGGAATGTCTCCACTCGCGTTGACACCTACCACAATTAAGATGAGTTAAAAACCTTAAACTTAGCGACATAAAGTGCGTAGTTGTACGAACATTAACGCAACATGAAATAGCATTCTAGAATGAATAGGCTGTCTCATGCATTTTGCTCTGGCAAATATATGGCAATGTGTACGAATCAGCTTATTTTCTGATATTAGAGGATCGATGGAATGTCGAATTTTTAAAAAATTAAATGGCGCCGGATTTCCCAAAATAACTTAATCCTTAAGAAGAAACGCCAAAAGAAAAGGTCATGGTCTCTTTTAAAGTCCAGACATAACATTGTGTATAGGGAAATACTATACAATCAAATTAAACGAATATTGTTTTAAGAGCACTTGTTGCAGTTTTTATTGAACATAATGGAAGAGATGGTGTTGCCAATCGTTTTTACAAAAAAGGAGTATTTTCTTAATAATACGTTTCGTTTTTTCTTAATAGTACGTAACTCACATAATAAATTAATACAATGTGTTCGTTATAACACATTGTATTAATTTATTGTGTAAGTTTAAAGAACCAATAAAGTTTTGAGTCGACTTGTCCCGACTCACATACAAGCTTCAGTAATCGTGTAGCTCAAAACTATTTTAGGGAGTTCAACGACCAGAAGCCGGTCATTTGTGTAGGCCACATAAAAGTACTCAAAACCGCCAGACAGGGTCTCATGGTAATTGTTGTTTTTGAAAGAAGAAAGAAGAAAGAAAATACATTTATTGGCAACAGCTGGATACACGCACAGTAAAAACGCAATAACACAAAAAAAAGAGACAAAAAATGGCATGTCTCACGGCTGCGCCAAAAGGTTAATCATGAGTACTTTCACTCACTTCAAAATTTTTAAGTTTTGAAGTGAGTGAAATAAACAATGGCCAATAGGCTCGCGGACTTAGACGGCAGAGGTACGGCACTGCGCCACCAGTACATGGTAGATATCCCAACCATACATACTAAACGCTATGGAAACACATTCATTGTGCGAACAGCTAAAGAGTGGAATTCCCTGCCGGTGTCGGTATTTCCTGATAGCTACAACCTAGGGGTCTTCAAGTCAAGAGTGAACAGGTTGCTTCTAGGCGTGCTTCATCGTCGACCACATCATCGCTTACCATCAGGTGAGATAGTGGTCAAACGAGTGCCCATCAGTAATAAGGGTTATTACAGGTACACCTCAGCTTAACCCTTCGGGGATTACGTTATGTTTGCAAATAACTATGTCCGGTCAAATACATACCCGGTTGCAGATGAGACATTGCACCGAGGACAGAAGCTTCCCGTCGAACACGTCGGAGATCACGCTTCGGAACCGGACGCCGCCGGATGACGTGCCGTCGCCGGCGCCCAGCGGGACCGCGCCCTTACTGAACATACACAAACAGACAGAAGGTTTTAAAATAATATTCCACAACTTTTCACACAACGCCACCTAGTCTCAAACTATCGCCCCGTTGCCGCGCAAACGACGCGTGGCGTGCTTTGTACATTTTTATACTATAAATCTTACTGCTCGCCGCCCCGCGCTTAGCCGCCACTTACAGCGGTAACACATGCTTACGACCCGTTCACGACCGTATATACCCGATATACGGTCGTGAACGGGTCGTAAGCAGAGCTTGTGTTACGGGTACTAAACAACTGACAAACATTCCTATATATTCTAAATACATACACATTACAGATAAATTACACCCAGACACAGAACAAATGATTGAGCTCAACACACAAACATTTTGTCCTGGGTGAGAATTCAACCGACGACAACCAGCTTAGCAGACGATCGCTCAGTCACTGCGCTTACCTTGTCGTCCACGGACACTTATAGCCGAGCCTAATTGTGAATCTATAAAACCATTCACTGCTCACTCAAAAACTCGGAAATTTTATATTATAGGTCCCACCGTTTAAGAGAGGTACAGTCACATACACACGTACAGAACCATTCTAAAGTTATACTAACTGCTGTTCGCTCCTAGTGTCAGGTGCATCGCTCGCTCCGCTCGAACACGTCTCGTAGCGCTCCTCCGCTTCGCTCGACCACGACAACGACGATTCTGACCCGTACAACCCTTGGTTTTGGCCCCGGATGGATTCTGAGCCTGAGTATTAAAATTGTGTAATAAGTATCTATGTACAGAGGCCAGCCCATCAAGCTACCTCAATGTGTTAAATTTATTTGACAGTTTTTCAACTTTATTGCAAACAGAATAAGGTTCATGTTCAATTGGGAAAATTGTCAGTTAGGGATAGCTTGATGTGCTGTCTTCTGTACATCACAACACCTTGGTTACTTTAATTATGTGTACTGCAGGTTAAAGGCATCTTCTCATACAGAGAAGGCACGAGCATTGATCACCTCACTCTCTCAAGGTGTGCATATATATACTAATATTATAAAGAGGTAAAATTTGTAAGTTTGTATGTTTGTAAGTTTGTATGTAGGGGGTAATCTTCGGAACTAATGATCCAATTTATAAAAATATTGTACTGGTGGAAAGCTACACTATTCCCGGTGGACATAGGCTACTTTTTATCCCCGTATTCCCACGGGAACGGAAACTACGCGGGTGAAACTGCGTGACGTCTGCTAGTACACTTATATAATTAAACTAGAGTGAATAATAGGCTCTTAATAAACTAGTGCGCTTCACCATCATTGACGGCATCATTGCTTACCATCAGGTGGAATCGCAGTCAAGTACGTACTAGGTTAATACCATTAAAAAGGTTTTTTACATAAAAAACAACCGACTTTTTAATAAAAATGATACTTTCTAAATGAATATGCTTGATTTTGTTACTAAAAATGAAAAAATCGGTATGTGTGTACCCATATTTTTTGAGGAGTTCCCTCTATTCCTCGAGGATCCCTCATCAGATATGAGTTTTGATATAGTATACCCTATCAAATAAAAAAAGAATCTTGAAAATCGGTCCATAAATGACGGAGTACTGAGGTAACACAATCTAAAAAAACAACCGAATTGAGAACCTCCTTCTTTTTTGAAGTCGGTTAAAACTATAAGTAAATGAATGAGCCTAGATTAAATTTATGAAGTTGGTGTTTAGTTTCTTACCATTAGGTTGTTGTGAGTACATGTTGTATTGCAGATGGTGTGTGCCCGCGAAGCTAGCCGACCGCCGGTGTCTCGGCGCCATTGGCTCTTGTGTTTGCACTCTACAAGTTTAAATCCAACATAAAAATTCTAACACAATCATGAATCAACTCCAAAATAAACACTGTAAACTTAACTTGAGTGAAAATAAATGTTGCCATATTGCAGTATTTTTTGCGAAAATATGTGAAATTAGTATGTACAATGCTTTTTAATCTCTCATATTTTCAATGCTCTTATATTATCTTACAGATGTTGTGCGTGTGTTAAAAAGCTTTTTTAATAAAAAAAATAGTATAAATGTATTATTTACAATCAAACTTTTAGCTTACTTAGTACTTGTTTTTAGAAACAAACCTAAAATATCATTCAGTGCTTACTTAGACGATAAGTCCACGTCTTATTCAGTTTATTTTGATTGTTATGCTCGAGAGATATTTCTCGATGGCATGTGAAAAAGGTTAGAGGCCCATGAACCATATGAAATGAAGAAGAAGACTTATATTACATAATTAATAAATAGTCACCTCAAATAGCCTTCAGTTCTTGATTCGCTATAAGACGACTGCGCGGGAGATTTTCGCCTCATCCTAGCGAAGAATGGAGCATCGCTTGCTGTTGAAAACGAAGAAAAGAATATATTTAAAAAGCTATTCCACTTTAGCATTGTATGTCCCTACAAAGCAGTGGCGGTCCTAGACGGGGGTCGTAAAAGTCACGACCCCAGCCTCTCCGCCCAAACACCACAACCTTGCACGTGAAATTGACAAACCTCTCAAGAAAAGACAGTCTACGATTTATTTAAGAACTTTATCAAAGTCTTTGGTTGCGCCCACGCTTGCCACAAAGTGATAGAAGATTGGCATTTTAGAAGAGTGTCTGCGAGTGTAAAGGAGTGTTTCCACCTACACATGAGGTCGCAGGTGCTGAACTCACCGCCGGAGGAGGCGGCGCGGCGTCGGATGTGCACGTTGCGCGTGTCCGGGTGGTCGCCGTCCGCTTCAGAGCCGAGCTTGTCTTCCGATGTGCTGTCCCACACCTGCCAATAACATTTTATTTTAGTATGTCATGTCTGAAATTATCCGTTGATCGCCAGATTCATGTATAGATGACAAACCAAAATATATCCAACACTTCACGCATCTCTAGATTCGCTTATACTCCATTTACAACAATAGCATTAGGCAGGAGTTAAAAAAGGTTATTAATAGATTTTAGGAGGAGGTTCTCATTTCGATTGGTATTTTTTTTTTATGTGTGTACACCGATTATTCCGAGATTAATGATCCGATTTAAGTGATTCTTTTTTAGTTTGATACGGAATAGTTGTTTTTTGGTCTCATAAAAAAATTACATAGTTTGACCTGGTAGTTTTCATTTTTTTATGAACATTTTTGTTTATGATATTTTCTTTTTGATTTCATCGAAATCTGTTTATTTCTTTGATCGTAATATTAAAAGAAATGGAAAATAATTAATCATCTTCATAAAAATAAAAAAAACTAAAGATTGTAAAATAAAAACTTTTAGACAAAAAATACAACCGACTTAAAAAAAAAGCACTAACCGGTGTAAAATAACTCTAAATTCGGAAGTCGGTGGCCAATCATGAATGAGACAACACCACCAATGCTACAGACTTCCCAATTTAGAGTTATTTTACACCGGTTAGTGTTTTTTTTATTGCACAGTTTGTAAAAATAACAATATAAGGCGTGTTACATTACGATAGACGTCGATTTTTTTATAATCTATTTTCACAGCAGCTGTCACACTTAGTGATGATGCTTTAGTTATATTATTTCATTTTATACTTCATTTACAATAGCATTAAACAGAAGTTAAAAAGGGTTATGTTTAATGTACACTTTGTAACGAAAGTACAATTTAGCATGTTACAATTACGATACACGCCAAATTAATTATTATCTATTTTTACAGCAGCTGTTTCACTTTGTTGTAACCATTGCAACAAATTATTTTACATATCTCTTGCTCTGTAAGTACACCCTTACACCCCTGAATGGGTGTATGACTATCATTACAGCATAGGTTTTGGAATTTGAAAAAAGAACTGTCATACTCATACTGCACGAAGAATATTTTTAAAAAGTTATTTTTTTTTTTCTCGGTATCGATTAATTACTCGAATCGGAATCTAGACAATTTATTTTATAAAGATTTTATTTTAAATATGGAACTATTTGTTTCCACATCGTATGTTAGATGGAATCGATTTAAAAATCAAACTGGCCAGCAAGATTTGACGCGCTTGCGTGCGTGAAAAAAAAGGCAGTCTACTAGTAGGCGTAGCATCGCGAAAATAATTAATTTTTTTCTTCTTAATAAATGTTCATTGAAACCTGCTGTCTTGTTGTTTACTTACCTCACAATCGATATGTAAAGCAGAGTATTTATCTCGGGCGTAAGCATCAATTGCATACTCGGGTTAATTAGCGCCTTCGCTTCGCTCAGGCGCCAAAAACCTCGTATGCAATTGATGCCATACAGCCCTTGGTTAATAATCTACTATTAAGAAATGATGTGGATTTCATTTAGTTACATTATTATTTAGTTTTAGTTGAAAATTACAGTGTCAATGACAAAACACTGAAAAGAAGCAGATTTGAACAATACATGGACACGTTCTTCGTTACACTTTTGTTCTTCTAAATTTGAAATAAAACAAAAAAAAAAAAAAAAATTGTTTTCACTTATTTATTTATTTATTTTATGCATAAACTTATCTTTAAAATAAAATGTTCTGCATTTCTGCTTTTTTCTAATGCTGTTATAAATGGGGTATAGTTTTTTTAGTTGGCCAGAGTAGTTATTAGGTACTCTTTTTATTATTTTCTATACAAAATCTGTTGAAGTATCATTTACAAAGTATAAGTCATGTGTCGATTGAAAACTAAGCCATAAGTCTTGAACAAGAAATTTAAAGATAAATTACCAAGCTTCTACTTTATAGAAATGTCTTTGGATATTTATAGAACTTATAAGAAAAATACCGAAAATGTGCCTTATAATTGAAGAAAGGGGGAACAGTTTTGGTCTAGTTAATCTGAGCTTACTACATTTTCACTTCTTTCATTAAAAATCCCAAATAGTTTACGATAGAAATCACGCTTTTTTATAATGTTTACAGCAAAAGGAACACATGAAAAACTTGGTAATTAGAAGAAGCAGAAGAAAAAATTTCAACGCTGGGTCGTCCAGAATCTTCTCCTGGACTTATGATGTGCAACAATGTGCCTTCCTGTATGAATAAACAAAAAAATCACAAAAAGAAAGTACCGGTTCTTTGAGCTCCTCGTGCAGCTGATCCATGAAGCATCGCAGGAACTCCTGCGTGTCATGTTGATGGTAACCGCGAAACATTGGATGCACCTGACAAATGACAATTGACTTATTATTTTAAACTAGCAGCCGTCCCGCGGTTACACCCGCGTAGGTCCCTTTTTGGTGGGACCTTTTTGGCGCAGCCGTGAGGCACACAGCACATAATGTGTACCTACCTAATAAGTATTGTATATTTTTGACGTTTCATTAATTATTGTGTGTATGTGTGTTAATGACTGATGTCAAATAAATACTTTTCTTTCTACCTTCTTTTTCTTTAGGTCCCGTTCCCGGGACAATACGGGGATAAAAAGTAGCCAATGTGCTAATCCAGGGTGTCAGCTAACTCCACACTATTAAAATCCAATTAGTAGTTTTTACGTGAAAAAGTAACAAACAAACATCCATCCATCCATCCATCCATAGGTACTCCCAAACTTTCGCGTTTATAATATTAGTAGGACTATATAGCTGCCCCGGCCAACTACGGTCCGCCTTAGAATCAATTTATTCATGTTGTGTTACCCTTTTGTTTGAGCTTCAGAATTGTTAAATTTTACTTGTTAAATCCGACTGGCCTGATGGTCTAGTAGTTCACTAACTACTAGACCATCAGGCCAGTCGGATCCCTGACTGCTATGCCGGAGGTCGTGGGTTAGATTCCCACCTAGGACAAATGTTTGTGTGATGAGCACGATCATTTGTTCTGTGTCTAGGTGTAATTCATCTATAATAATTATGTACCTATGTATTTTTAAATATAAAACTATGTTCATCAGTTGCAGTCTAGTACCTACCCATAACAAAAGCACTGCTTAGCTTGGGACTAGATGGCGATGTGTGAAAAAGTTGGGGAATATTAAAAAAAAAAAAATATATCATATTATCACCCTGACAAGGGACTCGGAAGACATTTGTTAACATCTCTCATCGAAGTGGCGCTGCATTTGAAAAATGTTTAAGATTTTTCTTTTAGCGTTTGTAATAGACAAAAGTTATGTCCGTCTCCAGGATATGATATATGTCTGATCCGTTCAGCCGTTTAGTCGTGAAACAGCGACTAACAAACAGGCAAATAGAGTTACTTTCTCATTTATAATGTTAGTACACAATAATTAACCCATTGACCGCTACAGTCATGAATAGATGACAAACCAAAATGTGCCCAGCACGCCATGCGTCACGAATACATGACAAACTTAAAGGATTAATTCGTAGTTAGGCGCTCCGGGTACGTTTTTGCTTTTTTGTCATGGCGTACAAGTTTGTTTTATGAAGTAATTGCTACTTACATTACGAATGCCATACAGGATGCCGTTAGGTACAACGTAGCCTCTTGTCTTCCTACTCCACATCTCTTTTACTAATTTTTGGTATGCTCTGGAAATAAAACAATCAATTACTTACACGTATTTTTATCTTTCTTGGCTTTGTATTTGTATGCGTCTGAATAAACTATTAAAAGACTCATATACACACCACTGTCAAATAGACTAGATAATTAAATTTTAGTGTATAGTCTAAGACAGTATAGTATAAGACAAATATTTTCATTTTTCACGTCATCAAACAAAACAAACAAAATGTCACATGACGTCACGATTTTGTATGTTTTATACTGAATTTTGACGTCACAAGCTCCTTAATTTTAATGCGCTTAATCTAAGTAGTTTTCCTTCAACAGCAAAAATATACTTGTGTATTATTTTTATGCAAGTGATAGACTAAATAAAATTTCTATATTCATAATTTCACACACCGTCGGTCGTCATGCCCATTCTACTAAAGGAGATTTGAAGGTCCTACCTGCTGATCCCTGGCTTCTTATCGGCCGCTAACACGGCAACAGCTGCGGCGCACTCCAGGAAGTAAGATGTTAGAGGTGCCGTGTTGCTGAGAGCCTGCAGCGCCGCGTTCATGTAGCAAGTGTTGCCCATGTTCTGTAGCCCCACCAGCCCCGTCGCGTGCGGATCTACGTACATACGATAATCAATGTGTATGTTGCAGTCAAAACTCTTAACCAGTCAAAAGTACTATTGACTAGCAAAATCAGTCAAAAGTACTTTTGACCGTATGCTTTAGTCGATAATATTTTGACTAAAATAACAGTTAAAAGTACTTTTGCCTAATGGAGCTGGTTAAAAGTACTTTTAACTAAGTGATTCCGTCAAAAATGGTTTTAACTGGTTATATCAGTCAGGTAAAACCGACTATGGTTGGCGAATCATGTGGGGTTAGGTTAGAACCAAGACCATTTGTCAGATCCCTTAGTGCTTTTGACTGATGCTTTAATGCAGTTAAAACTACTTTTGACAACGAGCGTCAGTCAAATGTACTTTTAACCGCAAATTTGCAGTAAAAAGTACTAATAACCAATAATTTTCAGTCAAAACCACTTTTGACCAACCTGTTCAGTCAAAAGTAGTTTTGACTGATTTTTCTGGTCAATAGTACTTTTGACTGGTTAAGAGTTTTTACTGCAACATATATATCGAAACGCAGTTGCTCCGTTTACAGGGATAAAGAGGACAAGTCTGTTATTGTTTGTTAAAATAGTTTATCTTACCTCTAGAACGCGAGTCCTGGTCATACTGGAGGTCGTGTGTTTCAGGATCCAATTCGTCCTCCGCCATGGTCAGGGCCACGGCGCCCAGACGCGTTGGACTCTCACACGTCGAGTCTGGACTTGCCTGTGTGGGATCAACAAGATACGGTTTCAGTCTCAAGAAGAAAAAGAAAGCGATTGACGCGGTTTTATATGACATTTATGTTATGACAGCATCCTTGCCGCACTATTCCATAAGGGAACTCACACTTATTCAGCTCCATTCAGTGTTAGTCTAGGGAAAACACTAATTTTGTATGAGACGCGTGTTAAGTGTCCGTTTAGCTGAACGACCGCGTACGCATCTCATACGAAACTGGTGTTTTCCATAGACTAACACAGAATGGAGTTGACTGAGTGTCAGTAGTCCCTAACGCCTAACAATGATCTACAAACGTCAACCAAGTGATTAACGTGCTTTTTGAGACTCGAAGGGATCTCGGTATGGCATGAAAAGGAAAGTGCAGCTTAACCTTTGGCCCACCTTTGCGGCTGTTAATAAAGTAACTAGCCTAGGCTATCTGAAAACAAAACACATCACCACCTCTCTCTACAAATAAAAATACATATTTATGAGAAACAAAATGGTACAAAGGACACTACTGGCATGGACAGGAGTAGGTTTTAGCAGGTTACGCGGTTAACACACTGCCACGCACCACGCAGCGTAGCGCGTGAATGCGTGGTTTAACGTTGCTTGTAAGTATCTCCTTTTGTATAGAAAACACGCACAGTCCAACACACAGAAAATGCATCCACGCGCGTTCAATTCAGTTTAGAGACACGCAACAAGCAGCGTGATGCGGGGCAGTGTGATAATCGCCTTAGAGTCCCGCACGAGTCCGGCACTGCCCCAAAAGACTGCTAGTGCTAGTGGGTCAGTTTAGGCGTCCATGAGGATTTCCTACTCTAATCAAGCCGAAAAAAAACCACTGGCTATCACATCCTATTAATACGAGTATCTCACTAATATTATAAACGCGAAAGTCCGAACGGATTTTGATAAAATTTAGTACTTACACAGATAGATTATAACCTAGATTAACACATAGGATAGTTTTATCCCGATTATATCTTCCCGAGGGATATTTTTCGAGTTGTAGCGGGAGAAGCCGCTGGCAACAGCTAGTTATAAATACGAAAGTTTGTATGGATGTTTGTTACTACATACATACATATCTTCACGCCTGTAATCCCCGAAGGGCTTGGCAGAGGTGTACCTGGCAGTACACCCACATTTCGCCATTATGTTTAAGTCCCATGTAATAGGGGGCGAGCCTATTGCCATCAATCGGGCACAAAACCAGACTCCGGGCTGCTACTGAGAAATCCCAGATTGAAAAACTCAATAACACTTGCCCGACCCGGGGATCTAACCAGGGACCTCATGATCAGCAGTAGCGCTTGCGACCACTAGACCAACGAGGCAGTCATGGATGTTTGTTACTCTTTCACGCAAAAACTTCTGAATGGATTTTAATGAAACTTTACAATAATTTAGCCTATCCTACATCAGAATAATACCTAGACCACAATATATAAAGATATAATGTCCAAAATATTACGATAAGTGTAAAGTAAGAAGGAAAAAATTCTGCCATTTGCGAGCTATTCTGGCGTTCTAATCCTGCGTAGACGAAGTCGCGGGCACCAGCTAGAATAAAATAATTGTAATGGTATAATACTGACCACATACGCCAAAGCTGCTCTGATGTGGACCTCTTTCTCGCACAGGTAGCACCATATCCGCTCCGTGGACACGTTCATGTGCACGCAGTGCTGAGGACAGTTCTGGGACAGATGTGTCGGTTAGACATGATTGATGACACTGAATAACAATAAGAATTCGTTTATTTGCATCCAATGCAGGAATGCAGATGAGTTGAACATAAAATAATTATACCAGACTTGCTGATGCCTTTGCCAGCATGGATGTCGGTTATCGCGACCAGCATCAAAAAGGCTTATTTTTGCAAAACTTTTGCATTACGAAAAACTTCCTTGAGAACCACTTTACTGATTGATCAAACAGCATCGGCGTGAACATTTTTGTGTTTATCGCATACAGACAGTCAGACCGCCGCGACGAAAGGGCGGATCCATCGTTGTGGGCACAACCCTAATTATATTATTGTGGTCAGATAGAACAAATGATCGTGCTAATCATATAAACATTTGTCTTGGCATAGCAGTCAGGGTCACTAACCAAGTAACCACTCGATCAACAGGCCAGACAAAGTAGTACTTTATGTATGGATGTTATACCAATCGAGTTAAATTAGTACCTCCTACTATAGTTAGCGGCACGGATCTTGTACGCTGGATGAAGTGATGGGGGTAAGTTCACGCATTTAACACTAAAATTGAACACTGATACTACTAATACTTCAAATACTTCAAATACTACCTTATCTAGTATTGTATGTAATATAGTGACACGCAGCGCAGTAGTTTAGTTTCAAATGATGTGTTTTGTATCTTTCAAAATCAATGCATTGCAGTAAGGTAGTTAGGTTAGGTAGTTAGGTTAGCTATAGGATAGGTATGATAAGTTAGGTTAGGTTATATGTATATGTATACTAAATTTGTACCCCTATTTTACCAAATTATGGATTAAATTTACAAAAAGGGATATCGGCATGGCAATAATCATTATTAGGAACTTTTAAGCCAAATATCATACCCATTTAATCGAAAAAACTTTGAAAATCAGAATACTTTCATACTAACTTTGCACCCTCCTTTTACCCCCTTAAGGGATGATTTACGAAAAAAATATTTGTTACGTGTTTCATGACTTTCAATTCAAGAACATTCATACTGAATTTCATTCGAATAACTTTAACGTTTTTAAAGTTATTCGAATGAAATTCAGTATAGTAAAGTTTCATACTAACTTTGCACCCACGTCTTACTGTGAATTTGAAAAATCTTTTCTTCAAGTTTCTAACCCTTATAGTTAGGGCACTCACTCAGTCAGTCAGTCGGCTTATCCTTTTATAGATATGGACTAACGTGTTGTTGCTGGCAGATGCTGCAATGGGTGCGGCAAGTTGAAGTTAGGGCGCTATTGCGCTGATTAAGGGAGGCCTATGTTTACTACTATATTGGACTACTGTGAGCTGATGATGAGGATTGCAGTCTCACTGCAGCCACTTCACAAACAGAGAAGGCATGGCCTTATATTGACCAAGTTTACTTTAGGGAAGCAACAACAACAATCGGTTAAAAGGTTTTTTTATCTGTAATTTCTCAGTAGTAAAGTTAGTAGGACCCTAGATTCATGTAATCCTGTCCGGCTATATAATAGCTTCCCCTACTGATTAAATAGTGATGTTTTAAAAGCGCAGTGTCGGATCTAAGTACCTATACCATAAGTACCGCAAGTCGTAGATCCGATACAATACAGTTTATCTGATCCACTAGTCGCTAAAGATATCAGAAACATGTCGTATCAATAATGTCCAGAACAAAAGCGGCTTCATATGAATGATTCATTTGCTCCATATACGATTCAGTTCACACACATAAAATTATGACTTGCACAAATAAACTCACGCACAAAGAAGATTTCATGTCTGATACATTTGTTGGGTATTTTTAGCTTTCATTTTATTCTTAAATAGTGTACAAAGAACTCTGTGAGGTCCTTTATGCGATATCGGATCATTGTATATTGGTAACGTTTGTGTGGTACAAGCTGAATGGATCACACAAACTGTGCGAGTGCGGGTCAAAGAAGAAATAAGGCCAATTTCACACGAATAATTAATTTGACCATTGCGGCTATTAAAATTTAGCCACTAGCTCCTCAATCATCAATATTTGTTATCTAATCTAGGATAGGTAAAATCCTACACTTCAGTACACAGTCTCAAAGACAAGGAGGATTATATTAAAAGCTGGATTATCATGTAATTACTAGGTCTTTCGAGGTTTCGACTTTCGGCATTAAAATGAAAATGATGCTTTGGTACAATTACATGTAAGTAAGTACATAATTAACATCCGCTACAAACACATTATGGTCAATGAAGCGAATCATTAGCTATTAGTACTTTTAACTGTAAAATATTATTAATGAATGAAAGGTATTTATAAGAACATAAGCAGCTAGAATTTATTTATTACTTATTTTATATTAAAGAAGATTTTCAGACTAAAAATCCAATGAAAAATAGAATATGACATAAAAAATAGATAACAACAAGCCTCCCGCGTATATGACAAAAACAAGAAAAAAAAAACGAATACGAAGAATTTAATAGGTACTGAAAATCCTTAGAATCATTATGATTTCATGCTATCAAACAAACAGACTCTTTTAAGCTTTTTTAAAAGAGTAATTAGTATGGAATTTCTTGCCTATTCTCCATACAAAACTACTTTTTGGAACATGCAATTAGAATCAATTACTTAATTTATTTAATTCGAAAGTCTGACATTCAAAAGTTTCTTTTTTGGGTCTAAATGAAATGAATTATTTGACTTTTAAAGAAACAAAGTACTCAGTAAAACATTAAAATGCTGCTTCTGCAGTGTTATCTGTAGAATTTAGCCATGAAAATGCAGGTGAAGTTAAGGCCAAGTAAGTAAGTCATTCCATACTAATACTACTTTACTTTTAATGAGGGGTGTATTTGAAAGAATAGACCGGTTAGTTACCAAATGAGCATAATATTATGTTCACTACTAACAGAGGTAATGAAAAACAATTTCATACTTCTATTGTTCTTGTTTTTATAACAGTTTTATTAAATCATTATCAACCTTGGAATTAAATACCTACATTTGCAATGGACACATATTTGAACGCTATACTTAAAGATTAACACAAATTAACTGCAAGTCTTATGAAAAATTTCAAACACACACATTAGTCTAGCTAATAAAACAACCCTATGTAAGAAGTATTTACTTTATCCATTATCTCAAATATTAAATAATAATATAAGCAAAATCCAACTGGTATATAGCTAGTTAGTTCTATTTGATTTATTCCAATTTCAAATGACTAAATCTGATGAACCAATTCAGAACACTATTTCTATATCATTTAATCATAAGTTGAACATACCTGTGGTACAATTTCTCTTAAACAAATGGACCCATTATGAAGCAACTTTTTTGTTTGAAAGCTGATATGATTGAGATGGTAATTCTTATCTATAAAATTAATGAACATCTGCTGTTCAGGTATTTTAAGATCATCATTAGTTTTATCAGTTAGTAAATACCACAGCTGGTTGATTTAGTACCAATATTCTTTAAAAAAAATAAGAAGTTTTGTTAAGTTTTTTGCATCATCCCACTGCTGGGCAAAATGACCTCTCCCCATTACTTCCAGTTTTTTTCGATTCAGGGCAAAGTGGGCCACTGGTTGTTTCATTTCTCATGTTATGTTTGTAAGAATTATATAATAAAAGTTATTGTAGTTTTATATACCTTTTGGTGCAGTGTGCTGTGGTCATTTTTAACTTCAGAGCAGCCGATGTGATGGCAGTCCGGCTGTAGGCAGATCCAGAGATTGGGGCCCGGGCAGCCACAATCGAAACATGTTAGCGTCTGCAACAAATGTGACAACTGTTCTATTTATATGCTGAACCTTTAAAATTATTAATATTAGGTATTGTTTGTTGAAACTTCTGGTCTTATCTTTCAGTACTGGTTAATAAACTACTGATGAAATTTTGTTCTTTACTTTTTCAGTGAAGACCCATGTCTGGCATACTGAAACTAAGAAAAATACAGAAAACAAGAAACGCAGACATTCGCATGAAAACTAAACTAACAGATTCACTTCATTTTATTATTACATTTTACGTATTGAGCCCCTAAGTCTTAGGAGAGACTTTGCCTCCCTATGTGTGTTCTACCGGTTGTATAATGGGTTGTGCTCCGAGGAATTGTTTGATATGATGCCCACGGCCACTTTCTATCATCGCACCGCTCGCCGTCGACAGGGAGTTCATGCTCACACACTGGAGCCGAAATGGTCCCGTACAGTGCGGTTTCAGAGGAATTTCCTCCCGCGTGCACTTGGATTGTGGAATGAGCTCCCTGCCGAGGTTTTCTCAGAGGGCTACAGTATGGAGTTCTTCAAAAGGGGAGTAAATAGGTTTTTAAAAGGTCGGCAACGCGCGTGTGGCGCCTCTGGTGTTGCAAGTGTCCATAGGCTACGGTAACCGCTTACCATCAGGCGGGCCGTAAGCTTGTTTGCCACCGTAGTGATATAAAAAAAAAAATCAGCTGTTTAGTACCCATAACACAAGCTCTGCTTAGCTTGGGACTAGATGGCATTGTGTAAAAGTTGTGGAATATTTATTTATTTATTTTATTTAATAATATTGTCCCAACCAATAAATCTGATGAACACTGTTTTTTTAGTCTAGTGTCATTCAGCCTTTAATACACAACCCTCTTACAAGTTATAAACCATTTCTTTTGGAATCTATTTATTAGCCCCTATTAAAAAATAATAATTGACAGCATTTCAAAATAGACATGACCCTGCATCGAATTTCAAAGTTAAAATTATGAATCAAAAGTACATAATTTCGATAAACCAAAAAATATGGGTCCTCTAGTTTTGGATTTACTTTTATATAACGTAATAAAACATGCAGGTTAAAATTTTGAAATATTGTCAATTGTAAACTTCTAGAATGTACATGGGTTGGTCTAGAACCTACCATAACTTTTATGATTATAAATTTAAAAAAAGAGATACATTCTTCTGGACTCAATTTGAAGAACAATTAATAATCTCTCAAGTACACATTTTTCATATGTTTAAAAGACCATGTGTGTGGATTATTTACTTAATCAATTGAATTTTAATTATACTTAATGTGCTTAGTTAGTCAGACTTCATTCTTATCAAAGATGAGATTCTATTATAGATGTAGGTATTGATAATGTGAAATATTTGATAGTGATTACTTGGGAAAAGAATTGCTGAATTTTACAGTATCTAATTGCATTGATTGCAAGGTTGAAATCATGGAACAAGGATGAATAATCATATCCTATATTAAAACTAAATTCCATGTGATATATTAAAACTAAATGAAAGAAAATTTAAAACTTATATTAAGAGTACACTTTGTAAACTGGCATACTTACCTATTATAAATTAGAAGATTATATTCAAGATAGGAATGCTTGGAAACATGCTGGTCCTGCTCCATAGGACAATCATTGGAGTCTTGACAAAATCAACCTGGTTGCTAATCTAATAATGTACCTATGTATTGTTTTCTATTTATTGTTTTATTATTTCACTTTTTTTAAATTAATGTTATTACATTTGTAAATATGTGAGCACAATGTATCTAGATGTACCAACTTAATCATGTAATTATCAACTCCATTGCTTATTTTTTATTTTTTTTTGCTTAAACCTATCTTAGTATAGTACTTTTTATTCTAGGTGCATCATCTTTATAATATGTAGCCTATGTGTTGACTCGACCTCTTAGTAATATTCATGCAAAATTTGAAGTAAATCCATGCAGTACTTTTTGAGTTTACCCCGGACATACATACAGACAAACAGACAAAAATTCTAAAAAGTCACTTTATGTCATCAGTAACGTTTTTCTAACAAAAGCCACTTATTTTTTCTCGTAAATTCTCAATGCACAGTTTTTCTTATGTTACTGTTTTATTATATGTAATAATGTAGATATTGTTTATGTTCAGTGTAGTTTATGCAAAAATGTATAACTAATAATATTAAGGGAATGGGATTGGCATATCTGTTGAGATAAAAAACCTGACAACAAATATAGAGAAAAGTTAAGTAACCCAATTATACACAGCTACATAATATTTTATAAAAAAAAAATTGGTACAGCATTGATTTTCCACACATCATGCAAAGTCATTCCGGCATAAGTAATGTATAGAGGGCTACAAAAAGCAAGAATAGAATTAAGTATAGCCACTAACAGATGTCCAATTGGACATTGACAATAATTTATTTAGCAAAATGTTTAGTCACCGTAGGATAACAAACTTTATTCAACATCAAACAAAAGGTTTGTAGTTTGGCTCAGAGTTCTTGAACTAGTTCTGATTGCAATTAAAATTCTCATTAGTAATACTTCCTTGAATAATTATCAAGGCATGATTTATGTTATTATTGTCTAGATAAGGCGCTGGAGTGTAATGCAAGAAAATATTATTAATATATTATATTTTTTATTCTTTACAGTAACTTTGTATTTATATCAGCTGATGTGATGGTAACTCAAAACATAAAATTTTAACATTGTCATAAAACAATGTCAAGTGTGCATTTTTTTTGTAGGTGTTTATAGAATAGCAGGCTAGCTACAATGATAAATAGACTATAAAATGCGATTTATAGCCTTCCATTATAAAGAAAACAATGTAAACACACCTTTTTTGAGGGGGTATTAAGTAACAAGCTAAGATAAACATGCCAGCGTTATGTGTAGTTTGCGTATTTTTCCGAAGAATACGCGGTTGTCCGAGCGTTACACAATGATAACTAGGACTGAATAGTAAACCAAAAGAATGCTAATTACCAGTGACATTACATTTGAGGTTATAATCACGAAAATTATTAATATTTACCTCTTTCGCCTGCCACAGCTCCTTCCCCAGAGTATCAGCTAGTTTATTTAGATGGTCACATGTCACTCCTTTATCCATTTTTTAGATTACACTAGTTTTATACGTAAATAAGAAGACGAGTATACTGATCCACAATAGGCTTGTAAATAAAAGACATTTTTCTATACTACGGCGAAACAAAACAAGAAAGAAAATACAGCAGGGGGTACTAGAAATAAATAGTTTAGATTCAAGGAAAACATTTCGAAAAAAGGGCTAATAATTGAATTAGATTACAGAAATTTCCTACAACACAAAACCTTCCGTGACGAGCGAAAAGTCAGCCCTCATATTTAGATTCATTCTATCATAGTGAATTCGAATGTTTCATTCGATTCCTGTAGCGCTGTCTCACGTATTCACTTTAGTTAATAAGAGAAGTAGATAATCGACTTCTAATGTCGACATTTTGAAGTACGAGATATTGAATAGGATGCTAAGAAATACTGGGTTGCCATTTTACTAACAAGAAACATTTTTTCATGTGACTAAGTGGTGTTGTGAAAAAGAAAACATTTTACTCTGTTCAATATTTACAAACTTTCATTCATATAATATTATTACAATATTGTATCGATTAAATTAAAATTAAGTCTTCAATAATATTATTTCTTTCTACTGAAGACTTGTCCGTCCATCCATACTATGTTGACTATGTTGAGACGTTGACACATAGTTTTCGTTCTATAAGATACGACACACTCCACATAACCCGTTATATCTACCCTCTGTAGAATACGTTTAGGTTTTTGTTGTACCCCTGTTTTTTTACATAAACTCCGCATTTGTGACTCGTCTCTCTGTGAGTGCGGGTTGGAGGAGGGCACGTTGGACCATATATTTTTTGAATGTTCAAATAATGCCCCCCCTTTAGATTTGTATAGACGTCTTCCTAAATTTAAGATCCCTCTCCCAATTAACTTTTCCTCCCTTCTAACATATTCCTCCCCTGAACTGCTTGTGGCGCTGATAGTTTTTATCCGTCACAATAATATAAAATTGTGAGCTGTCGCCTCAAATCTCTGCTTGTTTTAATGTGGTATAAATTTTATTAAATGTACTAACAATACTAACAATTATAATATTTATGTAATCTCATTTTTTGTTTGTTTCAGTCCCATACTAACCCATGCAGATCTACATTGAGTCCAACTGTATCAACTGAAGATTATTTTTTTTTTTTTTTTTTTGCGCACTTGCTGTCCATCGGCTCCTTAGACTATATACCTCTAGACGTAGCCCAATTTACAGTGTCAAGTGTGGAAGTGAGACGCAATAATACAAAATTCGTAGGAAAATTGAGACAAAGCATCGTATCTTCTGTCCCTTACGGCGTGCCGGATTTTTGCATGGCTAACTTTTGAAAGTTAGCCAAACAAAGAGCTGTCACTGTCACGTATATTATTATGCTCGATTTAATTTAAGTTTTCGGATGGTTTTTGCAATTTTTGTAATAGTTTAAGTCATTTAATGAGAAATAGACTCCATTAGATAAGTGTTTAGTGTATGGTGAATGCGCTACGATGGGAGGATTCAGTATAATAGGCTGTAAAACCGCTCAGAAAAGGCCAATAACAAAATCTCTTTTCATTCGTAAGTATTCAATACTGTTTGTGTTATTGTATGATTATTGAATTTATACATTTGTGCGCTTTTATTGTCATGGCTTTCAGGCCAAAATATGGAAGATTTCTTAAAATAAACTTGATTTCTTATATCACATAACCTAGTAATACTTACTTACAGTGTTGCTACACGTTTCAAATCTTTTCCCTTAACTGTCAGGCCTAATGTTCAAAAGGTAGGCATAATAATCAAATAAATCTATGGTTGCTAAACACACAAATTTGTGGGCGAACCCTTATTTTTAAGTTTAAGTGAACATGTGTACGAACGAACAGAGCCCTTTCGACAATCATTAAGTTTTACTCTTGAAGGCAATCGCGTAGGTACTTAAAGATATTTGGAAGTAAGAATTCATTTTATGAATAAATGTTAAGTATAAACAAAAAATTAGATATTTTCAAAATAAGTTGGTTTTGTATAAAGGACAATAGTTATTATACAGCAATGTCAATGTCACACTGGATGTCAGCCATACCTCAATATATTTTAATGATAAATAACACGCGAAAAAATCAAAACAAGCTGCACCTGGTAGTAGTGTATTTTATTTGTGAGAATCAAGGTAAGATTGAAAGTAGGTATTTTACGTGAAATTATATTTTCTCACACATGGATACTTCTACACTCTTATTACCACGTTGAATACGTCGTATTTTGGGACTTTTTTAGGGAATAGCAACACTGAACTTTTATATTGCTGTCGCATGTGCGGCCACGCGGTAGCTCGATCTAGAGGTATATTATCTAAGATCGGCTCTGTAGTCGACATCGGCTCTGTTTGCCATAAACAAAAATAGAATAGAATAGACACACTCCACTTACTAACAAATGGAAACTTACATGGAAACAAAGAGATTCAATACTTACTATAGACCGGACATCACGAACAAAATTTTAATCCAAAACTTGTGTCCGCATGGACACACGTCTATGAGGTTTTTTTAGTACGCTTCACTGCCGCTCCAATATTCATATTATATTATTCTAGGTGACTACTGAGACGTGGGATCAAAAAAGGATCAAAGGTTTTCTCTGACATTTCCTTGACATGCCCACTCTATAGTATATTTTAAATGGATGGTATTTAAAAGTACTTCAATTTATTCCCATTTCATTTACCTGATTTTGCCTGTGTTCCACCAAATATACTGAATGTGCACCAAAATATGTTCATTAAAATATGTCATAACGAGCATCTATTTAACAACTGTTGCAAATTTGTAAAAATAGTAATACACCTAATTTTAAAAACAAGCATTTTGTTTTTTAGTTTTACTTCAGATAATGCACTGCAAAATGTATTTGAATCAAACACCAATTAATGCCCAATGTAGCTTTATTAATAAAAAATGAACACATTATAAAATGTAATGCTTAATAAAAATGTTCTTTTAACAACAATCCACCTCACGTAAAATTGATAAAATGAAACGCACCCTCCACCGTCAACGGAATATTTGGTGCGCGATCAGTATTTTTCGGGGAAGAATAAAATAGTTATTGTTACAATAGAATATTTGCAGCGCACTACAATAAAAAAAGTATTATATCTTGGTGTTTTAATTTGGAATTTGTTTGATGTAACATATTTTGTTGGCCGAGTAGTTTAATTATAGTAAAAAAATTAAACGGGTTTAAGATCAATATTTTAGAAATGCATACATACAAAGGTACATCTATGTATGCATTTCTAAAATATTGATCTTATACCCGTTTAATTTTTTCCTACCATTAGATTTTTGGTGAACACAAAAATAATATCCATTTTAAATCTCTTTGCATTGTAACAACGAGTGTAAATAAACTGACCATACGAGCAGCGTATTTCAAATTTCTACTGTTGTTGTGAGTACAGGAAAACCTCAGTTTAAAGACGTATTCTATGTTTACGTCACGTCAATAGAAGGACTATTGACGCGACGTAACGTAAGTTGGCTGTCTGCAAAGAGATTTAAAATACTAGCTGTCTGCCATTAACTGTTATAGTAATATGTGAAAGGCATTTTGTAGGACACAGAAATCCTTAACTAAAATATCAATAAGATAATTTTTATTCTTCATTATTTATGTATAACGAAATGTATGGTAAAAGTTAATTACCGAGTTGTTTTTTATTTGTACTCTACTTCAGAGTTCATCTGTACAATGGTGAATATAATTGCCACAAAGTAGTGTAATAGTACAATATGATTTAGGTGCGGTAGGTTGATAATTACAGCCGAGGCATTAATGCTAGCCCGAGCCGCAGGCGAGGGCTACAAGAAAGCAAAGGCTGTAAATAACAAAGCGCACGTATGTCATACGACGTTTTATAACGTATTTTCGAGGAAATAAATAGAACTGTGACTAAAATTTTCAAATAAAAACAATACAGCGAAAAGAAAAAGCGCGCGGAATCATTTTACCTTGGTCACAAATTGGCGATGCGCGCACATTATTTTTTATGTTTCAAGTCAAAGGCACAAAAACAGCCAGTATTAATATTAAAGTAAACTAATTAATATTTATGTGTTTTGGTTAATAATGGTTGTAATTTACTGTCAAAATTAATTAAACTAGCGAATTAAATGTTTATTTTTTATATTTTATCTTCCAAAGTTAATTTTATTCATAAAATGTTGACCACTTTTCTGACATAAAAACTGGGTAATATAAAACCGTGCATTTTACATTACCATCTGTATCTCATTACGCACTAGTGCGTAATGAGATACATAACGATACTGAATTTGGCGGAATAAGAGACCCTTTACGAGCAAATGTGTTACAAAATAATGAATATGGCGCGAAACGGAAAAGTGAGACAAGATGGCCCGTAACAGAAAAACGTTACAGTCACAGTGCTATAAAATTTATCCCATAAGTTCATTAAAAGTTTTTTTTTTTTTAAATATTCAAATATTTAAAAATATTCTACATTATATTCTTTTTAAAGAGTGGCGAGTATAGTAGTACCACTTTTCTGAACGGATGATTTTATGTCAACTGGAAGTGTTCGGTTCGACATGATTTGACATTGACATTACGGTTTACGATCGATTGTTTGGTTGTTTGGCAATATTGAAGAGAGAAGTTTTGTATAACATAAACATTGTGTATTATTTCCTCAATGCATCATTGATCACCAATAGCGTAATATTAAGGAGAAAAATAGTAGTGGCCACGCAATGACTTCGGCTTCGTCGAGTAGTGCCCGATCATTGTTTGCCGAATCGAAGCAGCGTTTAGCTGAAAGGGTTCAAGTAAATATGAATAACATCTCGTCGTTGGCGCGCCAGATACAAAGAGGCTCCAAGTCGAATGAGGTACTATGCGTTCTATTATGAATTGATTAAAATTATTTACCACTGGCTTTGGCCTATTGAGCATGGAGCCTATCATAGTCAGCTATAGGTACCTGAAACAGTAGCAGTTTGCTAGTCCCTGTTATTTTCATGGTAATGTTACACTCTTGTCTCTTTAAATCAGCATTCAAATTGTAGGATTTAAAAGGAAAATGGAGCCAAACATTGTTCTAATGTTGGGTTGTTTATTTTTTAAATTCTATAACATATATTGTTCATGTTATGAAATCAGTCGTCCTAACAGTAATTGTTTCAGAATACATGTCGCCTATAATGCAAGTTTATGCTAGTACACACAATCATCAAAATTTGTTATACCAATCATATTTCACCAATTGAATTTTTAAATAAAGATTTATGTTTTTTTATGATTGTGTCTAGTCTATGGTTAATTCTTACTTTATTTTTTTTCATTTTCTAGCTACTATCAAAATCAGCCAGAGACATGGGATCAGCTGAGCATCAAATAGAAAGCAGTGAAGAGAATCTGAAGAAGATGCAGCTGATTGCAGTCCACATGGGGTATCAGTTCGAGAACATACAGAAGTCAGCTCAGTTGCTTACTGAGATTGGGGAGAAGGTCACTGCTATGTCTGCTCCGCAGGCTACACAGAGGTGATGGGGCACCTAATAAAAATATACCGTAGGATATGTTGTATCTACCATAAACAATAAAAAGTTGTCATACCTAGTGATGAGGATAGACAATAATGAATCCTAGTCTGATTGGTTTAATATGAGTTTTGAATTTCTTTTTTATTTTTAATTATTCTTGCAGTTTCATGTGTAATCTTTTTGCAAAAAGCATTGTTTTGTACATTTGTCTGTTAATGGACGGTGACATCAAAGTTTATTTAAGGCAGCGTGCCTGTGAATCTTCACTTGTCATATGAAGCATTGTATTAATTTTGTTATACACCATGATGTTTTGAAGGTTGGCTATGCTCATTCGCAATATACAATGTGGCACTGTATTGGCAGGACAAGGATCATTTCAAATAAAATTTTAAGTTGAACCACTTAACTCATTACGTCGTATCCTACGAATAGTGCCCTAACGAACTTAAGGGCTTTCTTTTTTTATTGCATTATTCAATTCTACTCATCATACCACATGTAATCAGTTCAACAAAACAATTAAAAACGGTACAAGTTATCAAATAATTAGGTTTTCTAAAAAGCCACAATTATAAGCACTACGTTTTCAACGAAGAATAAAGCAACAATAGCCGTCGCGCCCTCTTTCTTCGCGAGTAGTGAGGGTGCGCGGGCGCCGGACAACGTGCAAGCGCCGCTCGGCCACTATTGGGTACATTGAAAAAAGCCCTTATAGTGATTGTGGCCGTGTTCTATGGAATGGCTAAATTGGATATGTATAGAAGAGACTAAGACCTAATTACGTTTGTGTCTTTTTTCTACGTTCAAATGATGTTTTTGTCTTTTATTATGGCGACTGTGACCTAAACATTTCCGCAGATAAAAGGCGTAATGTAACTTATTGCTCAAGTCCAACCCTACTTTGCCTTAACACAACTGAGAATAAGGATTTAGGGGACAAAATGCGTATAAAATATAAAGGTAATATATTGAAAAAAATGCTAGTCGAACCATATGATACCCATACACATTATATGGAACCACAAACACATAACTGTTCATAAGTAATTTAAATAATCACAAAAAAGTGTCTCCTGAAAAGTAGCTATTATGCAGTTACGCCCCTATTCGTAGGATACGACGATTAGGCTCCACGTGGACACCGGTGTCCGCAAACAATAGTAATTTAATTGTGTCTGGATTGCGGTAATTGACTAGTTAAAGGTCCTAACTTTACTGTAAAGGCTACTTCACTTTGTGTTGCTATGACTTGGTTTCTTTCTAATTTAATTTGTTGTTCTATTGTAAAATATGTGTTAAGTATAGTATTAATGTAAATAAATATAAAAGAATAAAAACTTTTTATTAATTTTATGTGCAATTCCCTAGTTATTGTTAAGTAATTTAGTTGTGCATTAATCCAACCGAATATGTGTTCGCGTTTTCATTTGCAAACAAGTCCAGCAGTGCTATTCTGAAAAGTTTATTTGCGAAATCACTTCTGAATCCATAGTGAAATCATGTGAAATTAAAATATCGTATTCTTAAATGGAGTGGTTTCGACACTGGCGCCACCGAGTGATGATCAAAGTGAGAGGAACTAAAACGGTTAAGTATTTTGACGTTGACAAGTGAATACCGAAACTTGTAGAGGCGACATGAGAAGCGTAGTAAGTATGACTTTCGAGATGATTTGCGAAATGACTTTCGAAGTGATTTACCATTTACAGAATAGCACAGCTGGTTTCCTCATGGTGTTTTTCGCTAGCCCTGATGCTATTAAAAAAGTCGCATTGGTCTTGCTTGCCAGATTTGAACCCACAAGTGCATGCTTAAGATGAATGGAGAGGACCTAACCACTGGGCTGTCACAATATCTACTGAGTAATGTAAGCTTCTGACTTGGATTTATATTGATTAGCAATAAATTCCTTTTATTATTCGCTTAATGTGTAATTTACCAATCGGTTGATAACTTTTTCGTTATTGTATTTTCGTAGCTTTGATATTCATTGCTATCAGAATAATTCAGGAGTTTAGATCATCATCAATTTAGTTAAGGTTCGTAGTTTCCCTTTCGTCTCTGCATCGTCTTTTATACCACTCAATAAGACTCGTCTCATGAATAGGGCAGAGTATTTAACCTTTTAAGCGCTTGGCTAAATATTAGTTGCCGTGCCCCTAGCGCCGGGCTAAAATTGCTACAAATCAATAAAATAATACCTACAGTAAATAAGGAGAAACAATAGTTGTATCGATTTTTAGTTTTTTTTACATAAATAATATCTCAATTCGATAATGATTTTAGTTATACCACACAGTCAGTCTTTTGAAAATAAAACGAAAAAGTCATACACATGTTCTCTGTCGCAGATATACGACACGCGCGGTAGGGGCACGAAATATGTGTCATATTAATGCGACACAAGCGGTTAAAGAGTTAATTAAAAAAGGCTAAAGTAATAATTAGGTTTCTATGATTCATGTTCAATGTGTTGTCTTTTACGCTTTCTGTGAGGAACCAGCTGTAGGTACCTATCTTCTCCGAATAAACATGCACTAATGGTAATGAGTAAGAAGTAGGTACCTACTACTACTACCTAATCTAACATACATACATAAATTCACCTCTTTTTCCCATGAGGATTGGCAGAAACTACAGAGCGCCATCTGCTGCTATTCTTACATACTTTTGCCTCATTTACATTTATACATATTGTACGCCGGTTGCGAGTACCTACTACCCACCTGACCTTTCTGGAGAACCTCACCAATAAGGTATTTTTAGGTACCTATGTCCTTTCTGAGGCGTCCCCTCCAGGCGTTTCCTCTTACATTTACCTTTCGAGTCGTCTTTCATTCATCCTTTCAACGTGACTAAACCATCTAAGCATATTTTTTTCAATTTTTGTAACTACCTAGTCTTCTTTTAACCACAACGCTGCAAGTAAGCTAGCTGACTCCCAAATTTCGAAGTCTTAAAAGTTTATTGATCACAAGACCATTTCAGACACTATCTGCATGGTTGATGGTTGATCTGATCAAGATACAAGATAATGTCTGGACTTTAAAAGAGTCTGTGACCTCTGTGTTTCTTTCGATGTTTCTTCTCAGAACAGTCAGATAGTCGTCCTCACCTTCTAGTTAAAAATGACTTGTAAGAGTATTTGTATGAACCTATTCATGGAAATAAATATCATTTTGATACAAGTGAATAAAAGAGACGCGAAATCACATACCTAGGTACGCATGTGCGTTATTTAAAATCTAAATCCCATTCATCAAACACATTCAATGAATCGACCTAGAAAGTAGGTTGGTTGGTACTTAGGTATACCAGAATTGTTACAATTAGGTATTTAGTTAGATCGTGACCAGTAGATATGTCTCAGGAAGTGTTTCAATTTCAACCAGCTCCGTTATTGGGACCAGGCAGTGAAAGTACTAGGATAGCCGCAGGTTCGAGACCAACGGATTATAACTGCTTTTGTTCCGGTTGATTCGATTCTGATAGAGGAGTATGAATTCTATTATTGCGGAATTAAAGTATAGTTTTGAGATGCGGTTCTTGATGGTGTTATGTCTGCCCGTAGACTTGTGATTTAATGCTTATATTAGATTTTGTTGTGTCCAGTCGCGTTTGCAGATATCAGCTGTGTAGGTATTTGAATCCAGAATTTGGCTTTCCTCAATGAAAATGTTTTATTTAAGTAAAGTCGCTGCAAAGGCAGTATTTCGGGTTAGCATCAAGAGTTCCAATTTGCAAGCTCATAACTTGCCATGGATCTGCCAAGTGATGAGAAAGTTGAAACACTTGAAGGAGTAGGTACCTACTGAATCTACCTGCATCAACATTATCACCTACCTATTGTTTCCCCAACTACTTTAGGGCATTTTAGGTTATCGCCTACCCTTTTCCTAACTATGTTTGGGTCGGCTTCCAGCCTAAACTGCAGGTGCGGCTGAATCCCAGTGTTTACAAGAAGTGACTGCCCTACAGCCACTGACTAGGTATAGGTAACTCCCCATTAGACGTTGTTAGATTTTCGGGGTTCTTCACAAATTACTGCCGGGATCAGCAGCTTAACATGCTTTCTAAGGCACGGATTTAGTTCTTTAAAGTTGTTATGAAACATGAGGAACTCGCGTAAGTACCTAATTTTTAGGCAAGTAATCGCCATTCAGATTATTCACTAGGGAGGAAATTGTAGTTTTCCTGCAAGTATCAATTAGCTAGGAATACTTAGCCACATCAAAGGTCAGCTTCATCAATCAAACATTTTGAATTTTGAACAAAAACTATCTATCCACTTTGTACATATATGGGCTTCATTTGAAAGGTTATGGAAACCCAATATGGTCAGAGGATATTGTAATATATTACCAAAACGTAAATATTAACCCATCGTAGGCATTAATAAAGATTTTCGCGTTTTTGCTCCTTCTAGTTCTATTATAACAGAATATCACGCCTCCAGTCTTCAAAGGGTTTGGCAGGGACACACATTTCGCCAATTACATGTGACTTCATGTAATAGGGTGCGAGCTAATAAGTACACACCTAGAAGGAAGATTCATTACTTAAGCCGTACCCCGACGCAACATAAAAATTCATGGATAGGAAAGTATTAGGTACTTTTAACTTTTCAAATGCATTATTTTATTTACAGTTAATATCGCGCGGTTAATAATATGCAATGATATACATATATGTATACGAGATTGATAATAGGAATGTATGTAGGTAGAAGTATAGAGGGAGAATCGCTGGCCTGCTGGTCTAGTAGTTAGTGGCTCTTACATTAGACGAAGGTCGAGACAGAGGTTCGATTCCTGTTCTGTTTAGTATCTACCTACCCATAACACAAGCTCTGCTTAACTCGGGACTAGATGGCGTTGTGTGAATGTTGTTGAATTTATTTATTTATTTACTGGCTCCACCCCGAATACATGCAGGAAAGTAGACAGGTTCGAATTAAGCAATTAGGTAACACCGTTAGGAAAAAACCATTCTTTAGTTCTAGTTACACTATAGGCAGAAACTTGAACCTTGCCCCTCTTTCCAACAAAAGGATTTCATTTTCATAATTTATTTATTGAGCTTTTAGACATTTGTCACTAAACTGAAATAAATTCGTGCTAGGGAAAGGAAACTAAGTACTTCGCTGTTTTGTGCTTTATTTTCTGCTGCATAAAGATCAAACTGTCTATTCGTGTTGTCACAGTAAAAAATACTTGTAAGAAATGTTTAAATGCGTTTTATTATTGAACTCTAGGTCGATTTCACCTAGTTACATAGATACTCCTGTATTTACATAATGAATGTTTTATCAATAAAGATCAATACATAACCTACTAGTCTAGTAATTAGGTAACTAGATGTAATCAATTATTTTACGATATATATATCTAGATATATATATCTGATCAATGTGGTTATAACCACATTGATCAGATATTGCTTAGGTATAAAAAAAAGCATTCCGAATTCACATCAGTGCGGCAAACGGCTTGGTGTAAGTAGTTGCATTGTAGGACTCGCAGGTTTGCAACTAACTAATCTTCTGAAACTTTTCTGTTGCGGTCATTCCGTATGATTGCAATGTAGGTTTCTTCAAGGCTAGAGTGCAAAGGCTCCTAATAAACTAGTGCGCTTCATCTCCGTTGATTGCATTACCGTTTACCATAAGGTGGGACCGCAGGCATTAGTTGATACCACTAAAAAAAAGATTTTTGACACCAATTGACCATTATTTTAGTGTCTTGGCGCAATAATGCGTGATCGCAGCGAAACTTCTGGCACATGTAGTTGCTAGTTATGGAGTCGGGCACAAAATCTAGGCTCCGGGATTGGTATTACATACCGAATTAATTTTTAAAAAGGTATTTCTCCCGGAAGAGGAATAGAGCATTTAGGCCTCATCTGGATGATGTTGATGAGTGGCTTTTATTGAGAATATCTCGTTTCCTCAATCTATTCTTGACTTTGTTATACTTATAATCATGAAACATTTAAAAGAGGGACGAAATTATTGCGCGGTCGCGCTTGTGACAGCTTGTTTTATTTGCACTATGCTAACGTGGCGCCAACTGCGGGCTCAGCTTTGCATTAGATTCTATAGAGAATCCAATGCAAAGGTAGCCTATTATCTGCTATGATTGGTTGGCAACAATGTAAGCAGAAAATAGGTTCACTCGCTTTTTCTCGCAACAATAGCAATCAAACTGCAAAGCAAGTCATTGCCGTATGTGAAGTCAAGCGGTGTCTACTGTTTACGATACGTCTAGTTATCTCTTTGTTGAAAACTTTTTTAGTGACCATTGCTTGGTTTGCTTATATAGAGTTCATCTGAGTCATAAGAAAGCATCAATGGACGCTATATTGTAAAGCGACTTCATATATTTTAGCCGAAAATACTTTCTTGCTTCGGGTCTGGATTTATTTGGGTCGCTAAAATTATTATGTCATCAAAAGATACATAGTTGGTTAAAAAAAAATACCAACTATAATTGATGTCGATTTTCAACAATTTAGTCATTCGAAATAATTCTGTCTCTTGGATTAACTTAACATTTCGGATATGGTTGTGTAGGTCAAGAGTTCCACTGCAGACATCTTTATTTCAACACAGCAATCATGTTTGAGCTAGATGCGTTTCAAATACTTGCGCAAAACCAGCCATCTTCTTTTCTGGAGACCACATTAGTAATCCTCTAGTGGCCATACGGACTATTATCAAGTATTGTTATAAGTTTTTGATACACAATCGTGCTTACTGTGCCATTGTATCCATTGCCCGCTCCAATTCTTACACTTTCGTTTTTTTTTTCTGCGACATCTATTATTATTCTATTGGGCACGAGGTTATGCAACCACTGCCTTTGGAGTTTTGATATAATTTTTACTGCTTTGTGTTCTGACAAGTAAACTTTTGGCACGGAAAAACTCCGCCATCTTTCTTTATGCGATGACGTAGAGTTGAATTTAGAAAGTTTCGTTTTTTTTCGGCGGCAAAGGTAACATTGTGCTACAGTTTGGTCGTGACTGCAGAAGCGACTGAGTTACGCAAGTTGCAAGTTGTAATTACTTGTGAGTCGAAAGTGCAAAATTAGCGGGCCAGCTTATGTTAGTAACAGTCTTGTTCTGATGTTTGAGCGAAGATACGACAGTTAAGTGTTTCAGCTTGATTAGAGCCGGTTTTTTTAGGAGTTAATTGCTGCATGGTTATGTATTGCGGTTTTTAGAATGGGTACCTACATACCTAAAATGATTCAGCGTTTCGAAGATGTGCAAAGATGCAGTAAGTAGAATGTTCGACTATCCAAGTGACCTTTTAGTTTGCTCTTCACTACTTTCTGTTTCACATAACCTATTTCATAATCCTTCCTCATCAATATTTTGTAATTTTGATTCGTGTTTGGCTATACCTAGTTCTACTGACAATCGTCTGCATTTTGTAGATGTAGATGTAGATAGCGCATTCATGGTTGTGCGTTTATGTCCTTATCACTTTCATTATTACCTATAGGTAGGTAGTCTTCTACTAAAGTCAAAGTCAACCTCTGTTTTAAGCTTTGTATTACAGTCCAAAAGATTTTTTTTTTTTTTTTGCGCACTTGCTGTCCAATACACTTCAGACATTGGCAGAATAGTCGACATCGGCTCTGTTTGCCATAAACAAAAATAGAATAGAATAGAATAGTCCATTGAAATGTTACCTTTTTTAGGTCTACGACAAAAAGTTACTGAACCAAAGTTGTAGAGAATTTAATTTGCAACAAAAAAGGCTAACAATTTTCTTATTCAAATAAATAATTTAAGAGATATATCGTAAAAACCATTTCAACCCCTATTTTCAGGATGGCGGCCTTGGGACAAGGGTGGCGACCCCACAAACTTGGTTTTAGCTTTACACTGACCCCCCCCCCGCACATCAAAAAAATAAAATTTAAGTCATTTTCTAGTAAATCAAGCATTTCTGACACCTGAGACAGGAATAAAAAACAAAATTCGACTAACAGTATTAGAAGGGATGCCCTTTAATTACACATGCTCGCGTAGTATGACCACCGCAGAAACGGATCGGATTTGTCAACAGAAAAATGGACAAAGTGACAGATTGAAGAAATGTTTCTTTTCTTTTGATTCTACGATCGACTCTACGACCTACGACCTCGATTCTACGACCGTCGACATAGTCGTTTCTCGGTGAATTTTCAAGCGTTTTAACCGCCGTCATTACCTTCCCCTGAATGTTAAGGGAAGAGAATGTATTAAATGGAATATTTCAGCCATTTCTTGCAGATTCTGGTACTTTAGCAGATTCTAAACGCTCACAAATTCACCCTTCCACAGTGATCATGCTACACGTGATGGTAACACTACGATACGCTCAAGTTGCGCCACAAGCCCACAACATTATGACTTGTCTTCCGCATCCAGTATACTCCTAGGTACCATCTTCAGGTCTCAGGTCGTCAGTTCATCTGGTAGGGGTCATCCACCATAGCGTTTGACATTTTGCGGTCTATACTTACAATTTTATGTTTATTTTGCAGCGATTAGTAATTTAATCAGTGGAAGTAGTCTTTGAACAATTATCATAGAAACAAGATATTTGCTTTCGGTTTTTATTAAGTTTGGCGTAACCTAAGCTGTCCGAACTCTAACATTAATTTCGTCAATCGTTCGACATTAATTTAATAATGAGTTGCTTATAGGCCGCAACTTCGTACCTACTAGACAGAGTTTTGAAACTTCCTGGTGTTTTTATGCCGCTCATGGGGTTCTGACAGGACTTCACATACCGTCGAGCTATGTATCTCAGACATGCCGCATTTCTTCACGATGTGATAAAACGTTTTTTGATGCCTTTGTGTAGTAGTAATTCACTGAGGTCACGGTACTAAAAAGAACAAATAGAAAAAAACCTTTTTCCATCCCTGTTTTTCGTAGTAAGTGCCTATTACTTATTACGTAAAAATATACAAATCATATACATACTATTCAACACGTGTATTGGAGCTCCAAGAAAGGCGATAGGTCGGTATATGTCACGGCAATTACCGTCTGGCTGCCTGGTTGTGGACGAGCCTGTGCGTATGCGCAGTTATTGCATCGGCCTGTGGTTTGTAAAGAGCAAATGTCAGTTGGCGACATGCATAGATTAAAAGGAACTGGTTAAAGATCAGTACCAGTCAAAAGATGTTTCAGTACTGTTGCAGATTCAAATTCAATCTACTCGTCTTATGGATCCCCATTGCAGTTGAGCCCCAGAGGCGATCCTCGCTAATGAATTTGGACTGAGAGAGTTTTTGTAATCAAAATTAAATTTATTAAGTTCAGGTGCGTAGTACTCGCTAAAAACGAAAAATAATAATAATGGCCTTAAGGCTAAAAGCCTCGATGAGCATCTTTCGAGGCTTTCACAGTTCAAGAGCCTGATTCAGAAGGCAGTACTTCTTGATACGGCCCGCATCGTGAGGAGGATTCTGTCTCTGGAGCCCTAACCACCGGTAGCTTGGACCCTGCTCCCGCCACTGGTGGTCCACTATTTTTTATATGTTTTTATATTTTTTATATCAATATTTAAAAAGTAATTTATATGTATATACAGGAAATAAATGGAATAATAACAATAATATTTTATTGCGATAACAATATTTGTAGTACGTATATATTGAAGTGAGTGAGTTAAATAAGCGTAGGACTTAAACAAACAAATAAAAAGTTGGGGTGAGCCACTGATCTCCTAGCTAGGTAACAAAGCAGCCTGTGTCAAGGAGATACAGTTTGAACGACAACGAAGCAAAGAAATATATAAGAATCGTACCAGATAAGAGAACTATGGGAAAAAGGCTATGGGAAATTTGACAAATCATTGGTTTTTTTATTACTTGTCTGTTTTCAAGATGTTTTTGATTTGACGTGTGCGATAGTAATATTTTGGGTTTGTGGGAAGAAAGGGTTCGAGACTCCTATGACCACCAGTTAATGAGTTGTGAAGGTCAGATAAGTAGTCGCACTGAGTTAACTACTGGTATTCTGTGAGACTAGAGGCCGTCCCGCACACACACACACACCCGCTGGCACAAGCAGTTGGGTTATCGCTTCATTAGGTCTAAAGATATATCAAGTTCCGAAGGCAACAAGTTAGTCATTTGAACCACTCCTAAGATCGTTCCAGGTCAAAATATTAATCCTCCAACATCAATAAGCTATAATTGATTAAATCGAAAACAACAAACGTCTTACCTTCATAAAACCGATAAAAGGCTAATTACGATGATTTCGAAAGGATGTCTGCGAAGATGGTCATAGACAAGGTTTGCAGCATCAGTTAGAAGTGTTGCAAGATATAGCTTGTTGTGGTTAATCTTGGTAATTAAAATGAGAACATCTATGAATATCTATTTTTATTTTATTACTGTAAACCTGTGTAATTTCACTGCAGGGCAAAGGTCATCCATTCCTCTGTCTACTTTAATTGGATTTATTAAGGAGTCCAGTCCACCCCGCTATCCCGCCATATTTTCCTTCTAAATAGAAGGAAAAGAAGACGGGATCGACACAAAAGCAGCATTCAAAAGTAGGATACAAAAGCTTGGTGGAACTAATGTCATAAATATTGAAGTTTGTGAAGATGTTTGTTTGTTGGTTTGAATATTTCGGTATTTGTTACCTACTCAATCTCGTACATCATTAACAGATAGCCATATTACAAATTCTATTACTATTATAGAAAGAAAATGGCGTATATGGAATCAGCTGTTTGTTAACTGTCAAGTGTATTTCATTTTCAAATTCTACTCGTTAACACTTGACACTTGACACTTGACAGTTGACAAACAACTGATTCCATATTACGCCATTTTCTTTCTATTGTCGCCTTATCGATTACGATAATAGAAATAGAAATTGTCATATGGCTAGGCCTGCAGGATAACTATTGGCACATAGACATACTATTACTTGAATTAACACATCGAGGATACTTTTATCCCGGTAAATTGTTCCCTTTGGATAATCTTGTGAAAGTTACTTTTTACGACGAAACTAGTATTTTATATAAGTAAGCAATTTTATCTACACGCAAAATACAATTTTACGTGTTCATGTCTATAACATGAACACAAGTGGTAGCGTGGTGGTGGTGGCATGTTTGTTACTACACCAATATATCACCATGTTTCATAGATAATTACACCCCTGCTTAGTTCTTCAGAAGACCTTCTTCTTTGTCGGTGACACTCTTGGCAGAGTGGTCGTGGTCAGTAAGATTCCGGGCATCTGTAATCCGCTTCACAATTGCAATGGCACGCCATCCTACTCTGTCGGCTGTGATACGAGTTCTAAAGCACTCATGCAACAGGCTTAGGTTGCTAAAAAAAACCGGCCAAGAGCGTGTCGGGCCATGCTCAGTGTAGGGTTCCGTAGTTTCCCGTCCGTCACAATTAGTGTTCAAAATGCTTGCATATACGATTATACTACAAACTTAGTCCAGTAATTATTTTGTACAGACGCCAGCACATCAAGTTACCCCAATGTGTCAAATTATCCCAATTGAATATGAACCTTATGTAGTTTGCCATAAGGTTGAAAAACGATCAAAGAAATTTGACACATTGGGGTAACTTGATGTGCTGGCGTCTGTACAAATTTTTGTCTTTTTTGTACAGAAACTGTTGTTTCCATCCAAGTTCAAAATAATTTTCCTAGAAAGTCCTTATAAAGTTCTACATTTCATTTTTCATATTTTCTAAACTTATGGTGCAAAAGTTAGAGGGGGGGGACACACATTGTTTTTTACTTTTGTAGCGATTATTTCCGAAATTATTGACATCATCAAAAAATTATTTTAGTAAACCCCTATTCATTTTCCAACGATATATCACACGTTAGGGTTGAAATAAAAAAAAAAACACTTCCCACTTTACATAATAGGGGGGCAACCCTAATAAAACATTTTTTCCCAATTTTTATTTTACCACTTTGTTGGCGTTATTGATACACATATTGGTACCAAATTTCAGCTTTCTAGTGCTAACGGTCACAGAGATTAAGCGAGGACGGACGGACGGACAGACAGACATGGCGAAACTATAAGGGTTCCTAGTTGAACTACGGAACCCTAAAAATACAGGTAAGATATTACATAACATCACGCCTGTTATCCCGCCAAGGGTAAGGCAGTGGTGTACCTGTCGTACATCTACAAGATAAGATATAAATTAGGGTCACAAACTCACAAGGTAAGTTATGATTAAGTCGCAGTGTCGGTTTTCAGTATTTTGTAAGAAGCGCAGGTTTTAATCATACATTTTACATTTGACTGGCCTGTTGGTCTAGTAGTTAGTGACCCTGACTGCTATGCCGGAGGTCGTGGGTTCGATTCCCACCCAGGACAAATGTTTGTGTGATGAGCACGGTCATCTGTTCTGTGTCTGGGTGTAATTTATCTATATTATGTATGTATTTAGAAATTTATTAGTATGTTTATCAGCTGTTTAGTTTTTCATAACACAAGCTCTTAGCTTAGCTTGGGACTAGATGGCGTTGTGTGAAAAAGTTGCGGAATATTTATTTATTTATTTTTGTTTACGGGTAAGTACTGCAAGACCTTTGTCATCTTTTGATTTCTCGTCCAACAAATTGCTAAAAAGGTAAACACAATATAACATTACCAACACTAGGAGGTCTGTCTACCCTAGATATAGGAAAAGCGTGCTACCAATACAAAGTGTCAATTCAGTGCGGTTATTACCATGCAAATGCTGAGCGTTGCGCAAGCGCAGCACATCTTGCACTAATCAGTTACGTCACTGGCTCATGTTAGACGTCGAACATGGTGTATGGCAAGGAGTAGAGTGTAGATGTGACAGGTTTATGAAGAATTGTAGATGTGATGATGGTTAAATGCTGATTCTCTTTATAGCTAGCGGACTGAACTTGTTTCCTTCTTTTAGGGTAGATGCGCTAGGGTCAATGATTGGAATTCACCTGGCTGTTTGTTGAACAGAATCATAATTTAATCAACCTACAACCTGATACGGAACGGAAAATTGTAAAAAACAGAAGAAAATTGGAATTTTGCGGGCTACCCTGCACATCCACCTTAGGGAGATTACGATCAGCAATTTCTTTGCGAATTAATGCCTTGTTAATGAATATCGTGATGCAGATGGCCCAGAGGTTAAGGCTAACCTCTCATGCATGAAGTTGTTGATCCGATTCATCTACCCTTTTTTACGGAAGTACTAACAGATGTCAAAAGAAAATGTCATAAATTGTAGAAGGAATGCTTTGACAACAGGTCCGAAGAGAAGGGTATTTGGTACGACAAGACAATTCAGGCTGAACCACCAAGGATTCCCTAACCGACAAACCGACGATTGCTAGTCACAAGCTTCCGCCTGCGATCCGGACACAATCCGTTGAATGTGTTCGGACATCTTATGAAAGTTGTTGATACTCCAAACTGTTAGATTTGTAATGTGAGGGAAGACACCTACCATGCTTTGGTGGAGTGTGCCAGGATTGCGGTAGAACGGAGAGCTTTAGAATTAGAAGATAGAATAACTTTACGAGATAATGCACATATCTAACTACTTACCTAGTTGCATTTTGCTTTTTAAACCTACGAGTGTAACATAATCGCGACGCGATTAAATCCTTGTTCAATAAGATTTAAAAAAAAAATCGGGCAAGTACCAATGTGAGTTTTTAAATTCTTAACTACTTTCCAAGTTTATTAACCGACTTCAAAAAAAGGAGGAGGCTCTATGTTTGTGCGTATGTATTTTTTTTTTTTAATGTATTTTACCTGATTTCTCCCCCATTTGTGGACCGATTCTCAAAATTATTTGAAAGAGTATACTCCCGAGGTGGTCCCATTTTAATTTGGTGAAGATCTCGTGCTGATCTTCGGAGATATACAACGGAACTCTTCAAAAATAAACGGCAAATTTGTCGTGATTGCTGGAATCACTTGCATGTTTATGTTTATACAACATCATGACGTATCATCACGCCTGTATGCTCTGAGGGGTACGCAGATGTGTACAATATACCTAGATTTCGACAGTGAGATAGGTATGTTAATTTTAATTTAATAGGGATAAGTGGATAACCCTTTTATCATGACATGTATTGTTAACAATTAACAATATAAAATAAAGTCATGGCAAATATATGTATGGGAACAACTAAAAATGGAAAAATAAAAAACTTTTTTGCAAAAAATAAAACCGACTTAAAAAAAACACTAAACAATGTAAAATAACTCTAAATTCGGAAGTCTGTGGCTTTAGTGGTTTTGTTTTATTTATGATTGGCCACCGACTTCCGAATTTAAATCGGTTTTATTTTTTGCAAAAAAGTTTTTTTTTCAGACATCATTGGCTTTGGTGAAGGACAAGATCGTTAAGAAACCTGGACTTGCAAGTTAATATAGGTCTAAAATGCTCTGTATGAGAAGAGGCCTTTGCCCTGCAGTGGGACAGTAACAGATTGGTGTAAAACTATTTGTCCTTTGTATGAGATTCTTGTTAGGTATGCGTTTTCGCCTGTATAACATTATCAGAGTGATGTAAGATGTTACCATCCTTAATACCTGTATCATTTAAGGCTTCTCAACATAAATTGATGCAAAAATGTTTGGTTGCTTCATTTTTGCCTTCATCCTGTTCGCACTTTCGCTGTTCAGCATATAAATAAGTATGAAGGAAAAAACTGTGTATTACTCATCGTGACGGTATGGCGGCTACAATTTTAACAATGACGCCATTATCAACAGACGATTTACAGTTTGAATAAGGTATTTAGAGACCTAAGGTCTACTTCTAGGGATTCTTACGTTGCTTACGTGGTGACACTGTATATTGTTGAAAATGAGCTCTTGTTTTCAATACCGGGGCGGGACGGTGTTAATTTATTTAAATATTTGGGATTATAATAAAGCTGCCTGCTCATCTTCAGGGGATAAAGGCGATGTATATTTATGCTCTGATCTAATGTGTTTGAAACAAACAAACTTTCTTTATCTACAACAACTCTGGTGTCCAAGTTTTTATGCCGCCCATGGGATTGCAGCTTGACGATGGCATGTGTAGCTTCACTACTCAGGCCATCCAGAGATATCTCTCTGGCACGCTTGTTTCAGTTGTTTCTTTACAATATTTTGCTTCACCGTATTTGAAGCAAATGGTAACTGAACAGTAAAAAAAAAACAATCAACAAGAAGATTACACGAAAATATTCGACACGTATTTTTCTTTTGTCACGTAATCCTAAAATAACGGCGATACATCGAGTTAAAATGTCGCATGACGTCACTAGCCAGTACAGTTTATGCTAGTTAATGACGATACAAGCCCCCCACTCCTCACTTTAATGCGCTTAATCTAAGCAGTTTTCCATCAATTACAAAAAGAAAAAAATACGTGTCGAATATTTTCTTGTAAACTAGATGACGGACTAAAAACTAAAATGTTGTCAAATACTCCATTTTACAAGAAAACACTTCACTTAACACTTCTCTTCTCTTCTCTCCTACGCAGTATAACAACTCGGGAAAAAAGTATATTTTCGATGAGCTCTGGCACCGAATGTAAGATTTAACTTGTATTTAGGATGCCAGCGTCCTCGCCTATGGTTAGAACATAATTACAGTAGTAAGACGAGCAAGTATAACACACATTACATTAATATAACAATATCAGACAAATGCAACTGCGATGTGACCTAATTATGTGACACATTAATCAGAAAGGTCAGTGATACCTTGTTTTTGAACTCGAGACCTATGATTTAGCAATCCACCACAGGCTATCATTGTTCTTATTGCGTTATGATGTTATTACAGTTCTAAATGAATAGGATTTCGATACAAAAAACCCACTTCCTTCTTGCATAATAAACAAAAAGCAGATTTCCTACCATGTATGGCATACAGTGATAAATTACCGACACATAGCGAAATAACTTCGTTCTGATCATTGCAGCATTTTGTTTCTACACAAAAACTTGCTCTGTGCTCGAGTTACCTATATTCCCATGTTCAGTCGTGGCCAGGAAATGCAGGGTTATGACGAAATGTATGCTTTATATGCATGCTTCGATAATACCCCTGCATGCCAGGGTTACGTGCTGATTATACGTTTTTGACAGGCTAATGGGCAAGGAAGGGTTAGAAAATTACAATGTTCGAGTGAATTCTAAAGTTTGTGAGGTAATTTATTAGTGTAAAAGGGGTTAAACGTTTTCTGGTTTGACTTGCGAATGTAAGTAATCCTGTTGTGTGGCTATTTTGAAATAAATTTATTCATCAATTACGTTCCATGTTGTTGACAATGTTGGGTATTTTTAAATTTACTGTTAATTGACATATCATAAGTCAGCAAAACGTCGTGCTGGTATTCCCCGAAGGTGAAGTCAAAAATGTACCTGTCCTAGATGTATTTATTTATTATTTTTTATGGCAGTGTGGTGATAGTCTCTTTATCCCAGTTATATCCGATTTTATAGGGGGCAAGCTATATTCAGTGTGGAAAAAATCAACAGGCCCTCATGGTACACCACTTTACATGTTTATTTAATTAGAAAGAATAGAACAGAATAGATTTTATTATCTCACCACAAATTACAAATACCTAGCCATTATTCATCATTAGCCAACAGATACAATTTCATATTTAATTGTGGAAGACTGGTGCCTAAACTAAGTTTTTTTTAAAACCTTTAAGTTCTTTTTAAGTCAGTTAAAACCCAAACAATTTTAAAATTTCTTATCAGTGTTTCTGAAGACGTTTTGTTTACAGTCAAAATATTAATAATTTAAGGTATACTAAAATAAATACACAGGTGTCTCTCTCACAAGCGTACATTATCCCGTTACGTTTCATTCCGTTTCCCCTTAAGACCCATTTTTTTTTTTCACCTAGTATAATAAGTAGAGGTATTATTTACCGAGCACAAAACCAGACTCCGTGCTGTTACTTAAAGATTCAGATCAAACAACCGAATAACACTTTATTTAATCCGAGACTTTAACCCAAACCCGTGTGCTTAACAGCAGCACTTTAGATCACTGCTTACAAAGCCGTTTATCATTTAAAAACAAGATTTACTTATGTAATTCTAACGATTTTTCCTCATCGTATGTTATTCCCACGCTCGCATTTAAACATTACCTTAGACTGCAGTTTAAAGAAAAATGTGTCTTTGAAAGCATAATATTTGCTTACCTATGCTCCAATCTACCTTAGTCAGTATTGTTGATATGTTTGATGACTAAACTTAAAAAGTTGCTGAAGTAAGTACGTGTTTATGTAGCAGAACACAAATGGCATGTCGTACAGAGGCCCACACATCAAGCTACCCCATTGCGTCGAATTTCTTTGATAGTTTTCCATCTTTGTAACAAACAGAACAAGGTTTTTGTTCAATTGGGAAAATTTGTTAGTTTAAGGCAAAGAGACTTAAAATACTATAGAGCAGACACGCGAGGAAATTTCATAGAAAAACTTTGATCCCATGTCTCAGTAACGCCATCTAGAATAATATATGAATATTGGATCGGCAGCGGAGCGTACTAAAAAAAACTCATAGACTTGTGTCCAGCAGGACACAAGTTTCGGATGAAAACTTTGTTCGTGATGTCTATAGGTCTATAGGTATTGAATGTCTTTGGTTTGAGGTAACTTGATGTGCTGGTAACCTTATGTCTGTACATTGCCTTATTACAGCTGGTCAATTCAACACAAGTAACCCTGTGAAAGGAAACTGGAGTTAAGTGAAATGTCAAAATCCAGCATTAAAATGGAATGACACAGAATAGCACTGTTAACCTACCTACCTACATAGACATACAAACAAACAGACAGTTAGGCGTCGTAATAAGCATAGTGAAGACGGAACAAGTGAAGCATGCACTTGTACGTTGAGGTAACCTTATTATGCCTATTAGCTAAACACAGCTTAACACCTACTTATTAAGAGTGCGTGTAAGTACTGAAAAATTCACATTAAATTACAAACATGCATTTATTCAATAACATTCAAAAATAAAGATCTGCAGGGCTATTCTGTAAAAGTCACGCCGTGAAAACTTGAGTGAAGTGAACTGTCAGTGTCTAGCATTAGTATGGAGTGACAACTCAATACGCCCTCACTATGCCTACACTTTGCCGCGGTGATTTGACATGAATCGCACTGCAGACATTTGATTTGTGAGACTAAAACATTTTTGTTGATCCTGCTACCATATGCGACGGAAGATGTTTTTTCCCTCTTAATAAGAACGTAGCTCGCAGCCAGTATTAACGCAGCAGCATTTTTAACGTAATAATATTAAAAAGCTACCAGCCATGTAAAACTTAATAATCTTTATTGGTTTTCTAGCCTTGTTTTAGCAAAACGGTAAGTATTCAATTTTGACAGCATTTTAACATAAAAAAATAACATGTCAAAATCATAACCTCTTTTTGCATTAGTTTAGTAAAAAGTCAGTTGGCTTCAAACATGTACAGACAGACAGGTGTCACACTACACATTAGACAGTGTACAGACGACGCAAAACGCAAGTAGAGCGAACACTAATTCTGAGGTAACCTCATTAGATCGGCTAGATCAGCTGTGACTTAGCAAGTTGCGCAAACGCACCTAACTACGCGCATAGTAATGTGAGGATCTACACCGACTTAATTGGAGCTACTGAATTATTTTACGTTAATTAAGATGCGTATGTAAGTTATGCAGTTGCGTAAAACTAAAGAGTAGCTGGCCAACTTAATTAAATAACCAAAACAGTAGAATTACTGGTCTGCCTGACCAGTAATTCTACCGTTTTGGTTTTTTTTGCTGGGCATATTGCAGGTCAACCTAGAAGGTTGTCGACTGCTTAGCCAGGCAATAAAGTGGATTTATATTTTATATGAATACAATGGATTACTGTCTAAGAGCACCCACTGTGGAGTAAAAACCTCAGCTTAGGGCATCGCTAGGACAGGACACCAAGGGCAAAGTGCCAAAGGGCACAAAGGGCAGGGTGGGCTGGATCCGGTCTAAATTCTCTATACATAAATTAAATAAAAGGAGGCCCTGGGGAGGGAGGTATTTTGTTTGACCTAAGAATTGAAACAATTGATATCTCTTACAATCTTACAGCATTAGAAAAGGACAGAGACGAGACAGATGGTGACAGATAAGAACTAAGTTAGAGATGTCAAATTAGTTTTTCCCTCCACTTCGCCATGATTTCGGACCATCTGTTTTATGTCATTGTCAGTATGATAACTAAAATTACAGCACTTGTATAATATGCCCGTCCTTTACTTGTTGGTAACAAGAGAAAATGACTGAAATAGCTTAGATTAAGTTTAGTTTAACAAGAAGGGAATTGGCACTGTTAGCTGTATATATAAGAGCTCTTAGACTCGAGCGCCATGTTGCCAACGGCAAAGCTAACTGCAGCCGTCGACACCTAGCGCCTCGGCGGCAGCGTATGACGTTCCAACTTTAAAAATCAGCGGCAGCCGTCGTCATCTCTCTTAGTACAGGAGTCAGCTGGGCTGTCGTCGATTCTTCTCAATGGCAGAAGTTGTCTCTGCCGTTGGTTAAATACGGCTCGTGCTTAAGAGCTCTTATCTTGTAACATGATACGACACTTAATTGGTCAAACTTTTTGGTTAATTAATGCTACATCAACAACTTATAGTCACCTTCCCAGGCAGATGGTGACTTAGTAAGTAGGTAGTAGCAATAAGTACGCAGTCGTATAAATAAATCAACAACAAATCACGGAAGAAACACTCCAAGAATAGCTGTCATAGAAATTACACATAATATGGAAATACAATAACAGGACATGATCAGGCATAAAGTATTTGTTTATATATTATTTTATTTCTATAATTATGCGTATTTGCGTAAAGCCATATGCCCTTAACCTCCACATGAACGGTGTATGTAAGATCAAGGTTAGGATTGCGATATTGTATCGTGGAGTTTGACTCATGCAAGTGGGCTTAGGCTAGCCACACATAGGCTACGCGCGACAGCCACAAACGCTGCTCCGAAGCTAGGTGTGGCAACCACCGGCGGCAACCATGTGTGGCGAGTCCTTACAACTACTTAAACTACAGGAAATTCTTCGGCGGCGTTTTGTGGTCGGGGTCGGTGGGCCGTGTGTGGCCAGGCTTATTGAGTCAGTGGCGGATCTAGGTTTCCACCCAAGGTGTGGAGTCGAGAGATGTCTCTATGAGGCGGAAAAAAAAATGAGGAGTAGTGTTCTCGTAAAAAATTTAGATTCTGTCGGTGGGGTTATAGATGAATTACTAAAAATGTTAATACAAATATTATAGTTAGGTATAGGTTTTCGAGACTGATTAAAGGGGAAAACTCTGACCAAACTACAGTTACTCACCTTGTGTACTTATCCTTCAAGTCTGTACGGAACCCGCAGTGCGCGATTCCCACTTGTATTTGCGTTTAACCCCCGACCGAAAAACAACGGGGTGCTATAAGTTTGACGTGTCTGTGTGTGTGTCTATCTATGGCATCGTAGCTTCCGAACATATGAATCGATTTTGGTTTTGTGTCTTTTTTATAATAATAATAATCATTTTTATCTATGTTAGTATACACTGTACATACTTATTCTGTTTTAGATAAAGTTGAAAAACGATCAAAGAAATTTGACACATTGGGGTAACTTGATGTGCTGGCGTCTATACCATGTCGCAGTGATACATGTCATGGCAGTGGAATCGGCTGGGCGAAGGTGCTCATGATACTGTATTACCATAGTATAAATATTAATACAGTAGGACGACGCCTTTGATCTCTTTAAAAATGCCGACAACTTCTACACGCGTTAGACTTGAATAATACCTCCCGCACTACAAACATCGTTTTGTTCGCAGTGCGGGAGCGGGTTTCCCGGGTCTCACCCCTCACACCCCGCACGATTGCCCTAGCTAGACAGCTTCGTCGGACGACTGTATGTTTTTAGACTGTGGTATTACTGTGTTTATGAGGTGGAAAACAAGCTGTTGACCCACCTGGGGCTCGAGTCAGCTATTGCAATCGTGTCTCAAAGACCGGTCATTGATCACAGTTGACACAGACAATTTTGACAGTTTTTGTATGGGAAATGTGTCATAAGTTTGAGGTTATAAGTCAAAAATCGATTATTGACCGGCCATTGAGACACGATTGCAATAGCAGACTCGACCCCCTGATGGTAAGCAGTTAACGTCGCCAAACCTGTAAAAATCTTCACTCCTTTCTTGAAGAAAGAACCCCATGCTTGTAGTTCTTTTCGGAAAAACCTTTACAGGTAGCTCGGGACAACCTGATTGTACAAGAAATGTAGTTGTTTTAGTAATTCTAATTAAACCAATCAACTAATTACTCAATTTATTTCCTACGTGCAGCGAATACGATACAATTTGAGATTTTCATTCAGCAACAGCGTCGCATAAGCACCCATTGTGTGTCGTCGTTAACCTGCAGTTAATGACATATGCCGACAGTAAATGAATTATTTATTAACCAACGGTTTGTGGTTATGACCAGCAATAGGCATTTTGAAAGAAGTAGCGGAAAATAAAGCCGTCCCATGAAGTGGGGTTTTAAACAATGATGGTGATGATGAAAAATGTGTAGATAGGTTACTTAAACAACATTCGATCTTCAAAAACGGTACTCTAACGCGTCCGTTGGGGCGCGATGCCATACTGAGGTGAAGTGTGGCTAGTTAGCCACATTTTAACGTGCCACTTGCTAAGCGCGTCTAACCTATCTACAACTTTTTACTTATGTCATTGGTTTTAAACAAATGTTTCTATTGGATGGCCTCGATGGTATAGTAGTCGCTAATGCTACTGCCAAGTATAAGGCCTTGGGTTCAACTCTCGGATCGGGAAAAGAGTTGGGTTCTTCCAGTAGCAATCAGGAGTCTAGATTGGCCCTGTTGCTAGCAATAGGCTCGCTATCTTTAACTTGGGAAATGAGAGTGTACTATATGCCTCTGCCATAAAACATGACAGAAAACGATAATCTAATACTTATGCCTATTATACGAGTACCTATAGATGTAAAAAAAACAAAAGTAAAAAAAAATAATGCATGTGTTTAATTGAAATGCTTGTTAAGCGGCTTTGTGACGAAACATATTAGGTTTTGGCACTAACTATTTAGTCTAACATTTGAAAATAATTAACTAAACAAAACATTTGCCAATTAGTAGCTCCGGGCAATTCTCACATTCATATACCTACCAATTATGCAGAATAACATCTCCATCATCACTCAATAACTAGGAAGTCTAGCCACTTATACAGACAGATAATTATTTACAATCCTAAGCCGCCATGTCTATTTAATCTTCGTAATACATTTTGACAGATGGGGCAAAGGCAATTCATCAACATCCTATAGTGTCATAGCCATAGTGACTCTAGGTCATTTTTTATTTCCATTATAAAAGTCTTTGAACTCATTAGGGATGTTACTTGATGTAGATTGACCGATTTTTTTAGGCGATGCTTAGAGAACTATATCGATTTTGGTGCTGCTGTCATTAATATGTTGTCGAATGGTTATTGAACCTTCATTAGGATGAATTGTTAACTACGAAATAATTGAAGGACTAAAGAAAATCAAGTGATTTTCTTAAGGACCAAAAACCAAGTTTTTTGTTACAGTGAGCCATTTTTATTGCGATGTTATTCACGCTTATTGTCATTGAAGAAACAAAATTATGTTTTATTATAGTCCGACCATGTTATTTTGACACAATGTGAAATATGGGACATCTTTGTATATAAAAGACATTTAAATATACCTACTTATAATAGACGGGACAAAGCGAACAGAATTGTAATCTACCGTGATGAGCAACTTTCCAAATAGGTATCTGGTTTTATGACTACTTTCATACGCTTCTTATAAAAGGTTCCTTTGTGTGCTAAAACACAATTATTTCGGTAGAAAATATTTATATGCAAAATTGCACAAACTTAGTCAAAGTTGCAGCAAAAACACAATTGGTACACTTTGACCAATCATGTATCATATTTTATGTATCTCACAATACATTGTGCTGGTTGTTTTCACAGTTATTACCCGACTGTGCCACGCAAAGAAGGAATTAGAAAACGATGGTATTGATGAAAAATCTAGACTGGCTAACTGACTGAATCTAGATTTTCTCTAAACGGATTTCAACAATTCCGCATAAGGAACTTAACTACTTAGGATTTATTATTAGTTAAAATGTGTGTCGATTTTGAATCAATGTAGGTATTAATGGTGTAGCTATAATAGACTAGGACTATTTTTTTTTTTTTTTTTACATACAGTTTTCATTTTTGACGGTTTTAGTTAGACTATTTAATAGAATTTAAGTAGTCTTTTTTGTTTGTATTATTATTTTTAATTTTAGATAAAGTAGTTGTTTTTATTAGATATTAAGTATATGCATATTTTGTAACTTTGTTTGTGTGGAAACCACTGTCGAATTGGGGACACCTGTAAAGACTGTAGGCTTACGTTTCATAAATAAATAAATAATTACTCTATGAAGTTTTTTTGGAAGGTATCTTAAGTTTTCTTGGTAGGTACGCTGAATTTGCAATTAGTACGTGTTTTTATATGAGCTCTCAAAGATATACCAAGATATACTGGATGTACTATGTGTTCTTCAAAGGGGTACAATAAAAATAAACATTTTATTATGTTAATAAAAATACAATAATAACTAGAAATTAATTGGGGTACACTAAATAAATCATTATAATATAACTTTAGAATATTCCACGGTTTGTGGAGCAAAACATTATTAATCATGCTTCTGTTGTTCTGATGTTTATCTAACTATAACTTGACCGTTACGTTTGTATCCTTTGAGAGGTCAAGCAGAGGTGTACTGTTGTGTGGTTTTTAAAATAAGTTCACAGAGGACGTCATTACGTGTCCTATATTATAGTCTTTTCGTATAAAGGCATGGTGGAGCTTAAGATTGCACGGCTATAATTTTTATTTTTTATCACATCTATACAAAAAGAGCTAGTTTAGTCTATTCCTCGTAAACAGGGACCAAAAAAACTCATTAATCCCTAGGGACCAAAATTGATTTGAATTTTGAATGTGGATATTGTTAGTAAATGTTTCAATCAGCAAAGAGGTGAATCATAAACCATGCGGGAACAATGTATTGAATATGTAACTGGCTGAAAAACTGTGAGCGCGACAAATTTAAAATAAGTTGATGAAAAATAAACAACGCGCGAAATTAAATGCATTCTGCTTGTTACGATACACTTCCATAATTGCCATCACACACACACAGCCTCACATCAGCCTCTAATTATTTATATTTTATGTCTTAGGGTTCTGAATTATACGTAAATAAATTCTTGTTCATAAGTTGCACTTACTTATTTTCTCATAGAGGGTGATAAAAAGTAGAGTGTCCACCTCGGGAGCAACACTATTTTAAGCTCGAGTGACATACTTTTAATCCATTGCTGCGCTCAGGATTCTAGTTAAGAATCCCTCGCTCCACTCGGGATTCTACTCTAGAATCCTTCGCTCCGCTCTGGATTAAAAAAAACACTCTCGCCTTTAAAATAGTTGTTTGCTCCCTAGATAAACAATCTACTATTTCAACACATTTGAAGTGAACTATCAATTTCTATCATTAGCATGGATTTTCATGGGTTGATTTTATAGAATAGCACTGCAGCAGTAGCATTTACTAAATAACAGTATTTAGTAAAATCACCCCATTAAAATGCAGGTGAAGCAAAGGCGAATTCAGCTATTGACGAAATGAATAAGCAGTGACAGTTCACTTCACTTTCTGTAGTAGTAATGAGAGCATTATCGCATGCTCCCCCCACTCTTGCATCAAACGTAATGCTGAACTTCTGCATGAGTTCAAAGAAGTTAGTCACATTGTTCTCAGCAAGCATACTGCTGAGCTTTTCAGCCCTTGCAGTGTGTATTGGTTTTTTTTTGTGAATAACATATTTCACTTTTTTCTAGTATTAATCTAGATGAGATCGGTGTGTCATTGTTTGATTAGTCTGAAAAGAAACACCGATTTTACACAAAGAGATAACTTTAATGTTGATAAAATTGCGCTGTTATAGTAAGACAATAGACAAAAATCTCCTGAGATTTATCGGCAGATGGGGGGTTATGCTCAGATCTTATGACAACCATGTAGATCTTAAAGCTTTGGAATTCAATTTTGTAATAAGAGTGTAGTTACACAATTTAATTACGCCTCATGTAACACAGTAATTGAAAGTTTAGGCAGATACAAAACTAAAAACCTATTATTCATTTAATGGCGTCATCAGTTCACAAAACTCGTACCAATTATGAAAACAAATATCAACTCCTACGCACCGTTTTATACATATAGATACCTAGGTAAGTTCTTTAGGAAGCGTTTACGATACCGTATCTTTCGTTTTTTATTCTAAAGTGAGGAAGTATTTCCTCGCAATACGGTCTATGAACTTTGTGTATCATGTGGACCCTCAATCATTAAAATGGTAATGAGCTAGCCATGTAGCGCGCCTATGAGACTGGAAATGGACAAAAAAAGTGATGAGGTACATGGGCTGGTCCACAAGGCAAAAGAAGGAGCCTTTAGCTAGTGGGAAGATGAAGTGAAAAATACAGCTGGGCCGAACGGCCGGGACGGATCAATTCCCGTAAATATTACTAATATTTGTTTCGTGCGGGATTCTATCCCCTATGGATGTCCTACAACAAATGTAGTTGTTCCTGGTTTGGTTGTTTGTGTGTGTGTGATTTTAATATGTCTGTAAACGCACCCACGTCATGACATCATAGGAGAAATGGTAAGCAGAAGGTATGGCGCTAGTATTGGACAACGGTTTTAAAGTACGCTCTATAAATCTAATTTTCACAATACCAGCAAATCTTTAGAATTACAGCACAAGTGACATACGTCTAATATTCTAGTGGAGCCAGGACTAAAGCGAGCACCAGTCTAAACGCACCTTTTAAGCCTGCGGTCAGCATAATACAACGCAAGTCACTTCCGTCGTATTTCCGACGCCTAAGGCTAAACGAAGCATTGTAACAACATTATAACGATCTGTAATTGTTGGTACCTACATTCATATCGTTATTATAATTTGATGTACTGCAATTATTGTTATGCATATAATAATAATAATAATAATCTTTATTCATCAGACAACGAGATCCACATTGTTAGTAAACAATAAAATAACTTATATCTAGTGTTAGTACTTAATTGAATAACACAGAGAACACAGACCAACTAGTACTGTGAAAAGGACATCCCCAAACTAATGTTCAGTGATTGTCCTTCTCACAAAACTTTTAATAATCGGAGAGTCTACACTCTCCGCCACAGTTTTTAGGATGCCGTTGCCACTCGCCCGCAACCTTGCCAACAACGACGCGGTTTTCTTGCGAATGACGGCGTGGAAGCCGTCAGTTCGGTTTTGCATAAACATGGTAGAGGCACTGCACCATCGCGGCAGTCCCAACAGCATCCTAAAAATGTTATTATATTGAACGCGTAGGTCATCCAGCGTTCTTTTGGTATAGCTGACCCAAAGATTCCCCGTGTAAAAGCACTGGCAATATGCCTTAAACAGTGTTATTTTCACTGAAGTGCTACACCGGGCGAATCTTCGGGCCAACATGTTACCTCGGACCGCCAGAGCCCTACGCTCCCTTTCAATATCAACATTGTCCTTAAGGTCGTCAGCGAGAATATGCCCTAGATACTTAAATGTTGACACTCTTTTGACGTTCAAGCCGTTTAGGGTAATGTTAGGTGTAGTATCTGGGCATTCACTGCCGGCCTTAAAGACAATGTATTCACATTTCTTAATATTATAGATAAGCCCATGTGAGGCAGTATACGTCTGACAAACCCGCAGCATTTTATTTATCGCACCTGCCGTCGGCGCCAGCAACGCCATGTCATCAGCGTAGCTGATGCTATTTATTTTTACACCATGGACGCTACAACCCACCCGCATATTGCTGAGGTCCACAATTAGGCCATCTATATATGCGCTAAAAAGCCTTGGAGATGTCAGACCACCCTGCCTCACACCGCACTCCAATCTGAATGTTTCAGAGAGTGCATTGGACCACCTTACAACATTCTGTTGGTTCCCATACCAGTACTGAAGAATCCTGAGCACTCCTGCCGATACACCCCTATCCTCAAGCTCCCTCCAGAGTACATCATAATTTACCATATCAAAAGCTCTGGAGAGATCCAGAAAACAGGCGTATACCGGCGTTTTACGATCAGTGTAATACTGGACGGTATGTTTGAGACTTACTATGGCACTTTCCGTTGACAGTCCAGGTTGAAACCCGAACTGTGAGTCATGCACTGATAGACACTCTTTCAAGCTAGAATCAATCATACCGTCCAGCAATTTCGCCATTGTGGTTGCGAGAGATATAGGTCGATAGTTTGACTTATCGGATATGTCGCCCGTCCTATTCTTAATTATGGGAACCACCAGTGTTTTCATGAGTTCAGCCGGTAAGTAAGAGTGACTAAGGCACATAGTATAAAATAACGACATAACCCTAGGCAGATGCACCCCAGCAAACTTGAAATGCTCAATACTGAGCCCGTCGTGTCCGGGAGACTTGCCTCTGCTGATATTTTTAATTACTGTGGCAACTTGCCTGGCCGAAAAGAACAACATATATGGCCGTCGAAGTGGCGATTTTTAATAAGTTTCTACGCATCAATTAGTTTTATTCATGTAGAGTATCATATTTTGTGGAGCTTGTGTATAAATAAAAACAACCGCAAGGGTCGATCAAAGGTGAAGCTATGCTTGACGAAGTCGGTCCGTGGGTGGGTGACCATTCATAGCATACCAGTAATTTCGACTGGCCTGTTGGTCTAGTAGTTAGTGACCCTGACTGCTATGCCGAAACCGCCGGAGGTCGTCAGGAGGTTCGTTTCCCACCCAGGACTCAAATGTTTGGGTGATGAGCACAGTCATTTGTTCTGTGTCTGCGTGTAATTTATCTATAATATGTATGTAATATTTACAAATATATAAGTACGCTTATCAGTTGTTTAGTACCCATAACACAAGTTCTTAGCTTAGCTTTGGACTAAATGGCGTTGTGTGAAAGTTGTGGAATATTTATGTTTATTTATATATATTTGTAAATCTTTGATAGTCGTTGAATCGTCTCGCGCATCCCATTGTTTTCATAGTCGTTACGTGTAGTTAGAAGCTCGAAAGTCTGACCACCAGTTTAAGCAAGAGGTATTCTGTTACCCAGAAACTGGGTTGTGGAGGTCAAATAGGCAGTTGCACTATTTAAAAAACTGGGACTTAGCTGCATCTACACATACATGCCATTCTTCTTAGACATTTAACCTAGTGTCAGAGCTTTTGTTCCGACTATGCGCCTATCGACTTGGCTTCATTTGCCGTCGAGAAATGTTTTTCAGGTATGCTGGTTTCCTCACGATGTTTTCCTTCACTGTTTTTAAAGCAAGTGATATTCATACAATACGCATATGAATCTGAAAAATCAGAGGCCTCGGGTTCGAACTCGCAACTCTTATGACTTGGCATTTCACAACACTATAGTCCATTTGAAATAAGAAAAGAAATTTAAACAACCCGTTTTACAGTCCGATCAACCGATTTTAACTTCTATTTCGTAATATTGTAAGGTTGGCATTATGAGCAAAAACGCGGATACAATACCAATTGTTTCCTGCAGCTGCCATTTGTCATGCTACTAACGTAATAGAACTCAGAATCGGTTGAAGGGACTGTAAAAGAGGTTTATTAAAACTTCTTTTCTTATTGCAAATGGTCTATAAGGCTATGACTGCTTAGTAAATGTCATTGGAAGAAAGACATTGACGTCATAAGATTAACTCAATATTGACAGGGAACCATGCATATAAATTGCAGTTAAAAACCCGAATCCATTGTGCCATTGTTTGAGTAATTTAATATCCTAACAAACCCATTGTATTAGATTTGACATTTGAAACATCATTCAATGTAATTGATTTCACTTTTTTTTTAATTTGTAAGAGGAGATTGAAAGATTGATTTTATGAAACTTTGATTTACATACATAATAAGCGCTAGTGCTGAAAGTTGTCAAGCTGCATGAAGAAAGAGTGCCTACAATACAATAATAATAATAAGTTTATTTGTACATACAAGCAACAAGGTGTAGAGAACGAGTAGGTTGCACAGTTCAGTCAAAATTATTGTCGAAATCCCGAGCTCCTAGACTAGATACGCCGCGCCGACCTGTATCTTAAAGGTCTCTGCACACAGCCGGCGTGGCGTGGCGGGGCGCGGCGTGGCGGGGCGGCGACGCTGCGCTGGCGCGGCGGCATCGGTCACACTGCGGGCGCGATCACGTCCCGTCCCGCCGCGCCCATTCATTTTAAAGAACAGTGTTTTTATACTGCCTATGGCCCAAATCGTACAAACATACGTGAGCACGAACACATTCGACTAATTTTTCGACATCCATTTTTGTAAAACGATACAAAATCACATTCACGCTCCGTACCGTCCGACGCGACGTGCTCACGCCCCGCCGGCAGTGTGACTACTACATACGTAAACCAAACAACACAAAGCGTCGGCGTCCTGAGGGCGCTACGCTCGCGTCCCGCCGCGCCCGTCCCCGCCGCTTCTGACTTGTATTCCCGCTCGGCGCGGCGGCGGCGTGGCGCGACGGTTACCGTCGCGTCGAGCGGGACGGCTCTGTGTGGCGTCGTCCGTAATATCTAGTACATTACAACTGCTCAGTGTCGCGTCGCCGTCCCGTCCCGCCGCGCCGCGCCCGCTGTGTGCAGAGACCTTAAGAGTATCTTAGGAGGAGGGTTTTATACGGCTTTTTTATATTGTATAACCGTCACATTTTTTTCACTAATACCTAGTTGTTCATTAACACAGCAATTGTGGAGAAAGAATAGGATTGTGTTAGTGTGAAGCGATTGTGTGTATGTGAAGTGTTGGTGTAAGCATTACTTTAAATGGGGTTTTATCAATTTACGAGTCAATTTTCAAAATATTTTCTGTTTTGTCAAAGGTTCATATTGACAGGTTACATGCATCTGCCTAGTCTTTTTCCAACTATTTTGGGGTCAGCTTCCAGTTTTTCCCTGTATATCTATAGGGTGACTGGTAATTAGTGACCGATACTTAAACACGTGATTGTACTCATGAATACGAATAACTTTCCCAAGTAAACTTTATTTATAGTCATTAACTTTCAATTAATTCAATTACGACAGTACTGCACAACGGGAGCGGTGGGGGTGGCGGGGCAGCGTGTGACGCTACTACTACTAGTAGATTTTGCCCTCCCGTGGTCTGACTATCAGCTGATAGATCGTGCTGATTCGTGCCTAATGTGATCGATCACAAGTGCGCGGGAATTTCAAACAGCGTTTTTGTTATTTTATTGTGTTATTAGTTATTGTGTTTAAAAAAAAGTTTCTTTGGGAAAGTTTATTGAAATCATGAATACAATGACGTGTTTAAGTATCGGTCACTAATTACCAGTCACCCTATATAGTTAAATACCAGTGTTTCACATGCAGCGACTGTTTATTTGACGTCCCTTTTAGTTTCTGAGTAACATGATAGACTAGTTCCGAGGTGTTAACTCCCCGTTATGACTGTTAAAGATTTACTAATGATAGCCGGACCAACGGCTTAAAGTACACTCGAAGTACTGTTTCCTGATAATTATGTAGTTAATTGACACCCATCCACGGACTGATATCTGCAATTGTAGCTTAACTCTTTATCGACCCGTGCAGCTGTTATTATTACAAATATCAAAAACGAAATTAATGTAAGTATTCAAATTAGGCTGAATTTCACACACACACATTGTTCACATTTTAAAGGATAGAATTAAATATCACTGTCCCCCAAAAAGCTCTTTCAAGTTTAGCCACAAGTTAGAATAAGAAGAAGTAATAGTCACCTAGTGTAGAAATTCAACCGCTTTAGCTATTAGCACTCCTCCAGTTAGTGATTATAATTGACAACATTTCAAAATTAACATGACCCTAAAACAAAAATACCTTTTCTTCATTTTTGTATGCTGAGTTCAAATATATTTTTTTGTTTTTTTTTATCTGCCCAATTTTTGAGAAAAATAATAAAACCCAAAAACCATGCGACGACGACGTCACTTATATGGTGGAACGAGGTGCGTAAGCAAACTAATTTTTAAGATGAAGACCACAATGTCAAACAAGAAACAAGACAAATCTAATGTCAAACAAGACGTATCTAATGTCATGTGTGACATTGACAACTGCTAAATGACAGTGACATCTATGAAACAGATTTTTGACGTATCACAGTAAAGCAAAGGATCTATGGCCATTCCACCGTATGTATGAATTTCAAAGTTAAAATTATGAATGAAAAGTACATAATTTCGAAAAACCCAAAAAATATGGGACCTCTTGTTTTGGATTTACTTTTATATAACGTAATAAAACATGCAGTTTAAAATTTTAAAATGTCAATTATACATTTTATAGAGAAACAGATTTCAGGAACGTATGGCTAGGAAGGGTGGCTTTTTTCCGACTAAGGTGAACTTTAAGTAAGTCAGATTTCAAGCTCTGCCGAAAAAGGCATTATTCGCTTAGCGTATTAGTATAACGATAATATTTATTTAATAAGTAAACTCAATTAAATAGACATATGGCACACGGAACTCCTTGGAGAAATATCATAATTATGTTCACATGTTAATGACGAGTCGTGTAAACCTTGTCTTTACTGTCATACCTTCCTGAACACACGGCCACGCGATTATTTGTTTTAAAACATGTTTGTGTTTAATGTTTTATTTAAGGGCCGGTTGTCTCAAGGTACGGAAAATGTATGGTCTATAATTTCCGTACCTACTTTAACCGTTTTTTTATGTAATTTTATATCACATATAACGTCGATTCTAAAAGTATACACAGACGATCGAACTTGGTTCGGACCGGACCACGAACCGTATGGTGCGGTCTACACAACAGACAAGCGCACCAGACTCCGAACCGTCCAGTGGGTTATGTGCTAGCATTGCGTGAACACGTCTCCTCGACATGCCGCCTATTCTATCAAAACAGGCCAAAATAGCATTAGTTGCGGCAACCATTGTTACTACATCGCCATTACATAATGAACGATAAAGAAGAAAAGAATGGGCAAAATTTTATCTCAGAAACAGACAACAATTTATGTATATATACACATACATACATACATAAACTCACGCCTTTTTCCCATGGGGGTAGGCAGAAAGTACAGAGCGCCATATGCTAAGGTTCTTACATACTTCTTTTGCTTCGTTTACATTCATTTATATTGTCATACACACACGCCGGTTGCGAGTACTACGCACCTGACCTTTCTGAAGAACCTCACCAATAAGGTCTATGTATGTCCTTCTAGGGCGTCCCCTCCCAGCGTTCCCATATATATCTGCCTTGTAAATACCGTTTGTTAGTCGTCTTTCATCCATCCTTTCAACGTGACCAAACCATCTACTCTTTTCAATTTTTGTTACTACATCCTCTTTTAAACCACAACGTTGCTTTATCACATCATTCCTCAATCTGTCATTCATTGTTAGACCACACATACTTCGCAAAGAACGCATTTCTACAGCATTCATTCTACTTTCGGTCTCTTTTGCAATATCAACATATATCTCATTAAAGATCTCGATGATAAAGATTTTCGTATATATCTTCGAATGAGTTCCGAAGCATTTATTGAATTGTTTGATCTTGATCTTGATGTTGCGCGTACGGTGGCACAATAGCGACTGGACCGACATTTGGTCCGGTGCGCCGTCCACACGATCGGTTCGGTTCGGAACGCACCGCGTTCGATGTGCGAGCGCTCCGAACCAGCCGTACCGATATTAATAATAATAATGTCCGGCGGACCGTGCGCCACACGATTGAATTTGGTTCGAAGCGGACCATGTTCGTGGTCCGTTCCGAACCAAGTTCGATCGTCTGTGCATACTTTAACACTTGTCGCAAGCCGAAATGCTAGGAAAAACATCACACACTGACACACATTATCAACTGTCACATTTTTACCCTCACAGACTCTCACACATACATCACTTACATAACATAACGCACTGTCTGTTATCACCATTTTTTATAGGTTTTATTTTGTATAGAGAAAAAAAAAGAACAAAATTACAAAAACTGTTCTAGATTTATAGTTAACTAGGTATATGATTTCTTTTATCGAGCCAAAATTTCTAACTTCACAAATCTCTTGGCTACATACTCAACTTTGATAAAGGTTGTTTTTACGCATTAGTAACATTTGACTACAAATAAAGATTTAGAAAAGCTTCAAAAATTACCGCAACCACGCCTTAAGTTTGTTTGTTTATGTTTTATTAGTTTAGATAAAGACTTTACCTGTTAGGATACCTAGATAGATTTGTTTCAAGTTGGAAGAATTTATTGGAAATAATTAGTTTAAGTAATGGTACTTTAGATGGCAATAATGGCTGTTTTGTACCGTAACCGTTTGGCTTGAAAAGTTTTGCCTAGTCCTCCAACTCTATTTGCGGTAAAAATGATGGAAACGTAAAATATCAATTTTCAAAAATACTTTGACACACAACGGGCACAAAACTTAAGGCATTTTTGCCTAAGTGTATCCTGAAGACGATAGCATGAAGGTACAGTTAACAAAAGATATCGATTACCAGAGCTATCAGATATCATTGATTTTTTCATAGAATTAATACCTAAATGCTTACCTTACAACTATAAAGAGCTGTTAAGTGATGCGGAGACTAACCTTCTTGGTAATTGATTTTTATTCATACCTATTAATAATAATATGTTGATTATTAAATCTTGTAGATTCAGAAAACCAACCCAGAACTAAATAAAGTAAAAGTAAAAAAAAATAGAACAATAAAGTTAGTAAATTAGTTAGAAAAAGTATAATAAGTGTGTAGTTTCTTATTTATTTGTCATCCTTTAATAAACATATAAACATAACGTCACGCCTGTAATCCCCGAAGGGCTAGGCAGTGGTGTACTTGGTAGTACACCCACATTTCGCCAGTTAAGTCCAAGTCCAATGTAATAGGGGGCGAGCCTATTGCCATCAATCGGACACAAATCCAGACTCCGGGCTGCTACTGAGAAATTCCAGATGGAAAAACTCAATAACACTTTGCCCGACACGGGGATCGCACCCGGGACCTCATGTCCAGCAGTAGCGCTAGTGACCACCAAACCAACGAGGCAGTATTTCATTGAAATGTATAACTGTTAAATGTCCCAATAAAGTAAAATAAAATCAAATAAGGAACATCGAATCCAAAAGATAATAGAATAATAAATTTATTTGGACTAAATAATTAAGCCAAATACAAAATGGCTGCTTAGAACTAACTAACTAACTAACACAATGTATTTATTAGGCAGCTCAACCTAACTTCCAAACTAGGTAAATCCTGTATCTTGGAATTCAGTGCTCTTACGTGGAAAAATACATATACAAGCTGGACTTAAAGAACAATAACAACTGATAAGAAAGTTTAGATTAGACTACAAATACACTATAGACTAAAAATTTGCAAACTAACTGACTAAAATCTAGAAATTAAGGTCCATGGCTGACCAGGGCCCAGCTATAGGTATTGACGCTAGCTGTAAAATGTAATTAATTTTAAGAAACATGATACCACTGGGTTGGGCGAAATGAAGTAGGTATGTGTGATAACCGCAAAGTGATGTCAACACGAAATCACTTGTAAAGGGTGATTCGGATTTGCACGCGGAGTTCATTTTCAAAGTCAAATTAATTAGCAATGTTTTCTAACCTTAGCTTACCAAAGCTTAACTTGGTAATTTGGTTCGTCTGAAGTAGTGTGAAAGAGATTCAGGTCATCAATAGTGTTTACTTTTATTGTTTTGATATTTCTTAGCTTCAATTTTACCTTTAACTGTGTCTTTTCTTATTGTTATTGGTTACGTTTCATAAAAGTTTTTTTTTATTTTTTTATTACTGATAGGCACGCGTTTGACCACTATCTCACCTGATGGTAAGCGATGATGAGGTCGACGATGAAGCACGCTTGTCTAGAAGCAACCTGTTCACTCTTGACTTGAATACCCCTAGGTTGTAGCTATCAGGAAACACCGACACCGGCAGATCAGACAGATCAGACAGATTTTATCTGATTTCAGGACAGATTAGTAACGGCTATTGTTTAACTTTTTTAAGAACCTTAAATTCATTTAGTGTAGAAACATGTTTGTTACTAAAGAGTTCTTTATGTAAAAAAGTTGACATTTCTGTGAAGGATTTTTAATAATATACCCCATTTGGGGTTCCTTAAACAATAAATAAGAGTTTGAATTAAGTTATTTTTTGTGAAAAGTAATTCTTATTATGAGGCCTTTGCCCAGCAGCGGTGTAATCCGAGCTTAATAATAATAAAACATTCTTATTGGACACTCAAAATTATGTTTACAACTTTTATGTTCTAGATTTTTTTTTAAGTTTTACAAACTTCGAAGGCAACGGGGAGGAGGGAGAAACGTTAATTTACGGTTCATCACAACTAAAAAACGAAATAAAAATCTGATATGTAGTTAATCGGCACTTCATCTAAGTCTCATTCACAATCCTGTAATACTTTAGATGTTCTTTCATTTGTAATTAGGGCTTGCAATATCCGTTCGTTTTTACTATCCGGATAATACGGATTTTAAAAAATTGCTATCCGGATTATCCGGATATTTCGGATAATACGGATATTTTTTTGTTTTTATTATAAATTAAATTAATAAGCTTTTGTAACACGTTCTAATTAGTCTCTCAGGCAAAATGACAAGAAATATTAAACTATACCAATATTTCAAGTAACAATTACAAAATTGTTAACTTTCTAAAATTTTGCTTTAAAACACCGATATCGCACTATACAATCGAATGTACTTTTCTCATACTAACAATTCTAATTAAACATGAGATCTTACATTTATTACAAATCATAACATCGCAATCCAATCGACCTGTATAAAACATTATAATGTGAGTGCTTTTTGTATTTTTTTCTATTTTTTTTTCTGTTATTACCGTGCTTGTTAGTAATCCTAAGATTTCTGTAACATACTTTGTTTCTACCTGTAATTGGCTATGCGTTGCTTATTTAGTTGTTAACCATCTATTACAGCTGTTGCGTACACTTGGATTGTGGAATGAGCTCCCTGCCGAGGTTTTCTCAGAGGGCTACAGTATGGGGTTCTTCAAAAGGGGAGTAGATAGGTTTTTAAAGGGTCTGCAACGCGCCCCTGGTGTTGAAAGAAAGAAAGATAATAATATATTTTTAATGATGCTAATGTTTGATCTTGTCTCCCTGACACAGGCAAAGCATTCCATAACCGTATAGCCTCCACTGAGAACAATTTTCCGTAGAAATTAGTGGTATGCATGGGCCTAAAGATTCAAGTTTTTTGATGATCTCAGATATATCATGTGTGTCATGAAGAAACTTGAATATGTTTTGATTGATACGTTTTCAGTTGAAGAAGAGCAACCTTCTTTATATCGTGCATTGTCCGTAGAAGTTATGACTGTTTGATTTGGTTGTTGTGTGTTAAACGTGGATATAATTTTAATAATCGCTAGTCTCACAGATTCGTTGGAAGTTTTTTGTTCTTAATAAAAATGTGAGAGGTTTTGTAAATGCCACTATAGCGATTGATTTTGAAACTCTGGTCCAGTCTTCTTTTACCGTGCGTGCCGTAAAATACAACACACTCTTGAAAATGCGTGCAGTATGGATGTGTGTCATTTGTTTGATTTAATAAATGAATTGATTGATTGATAAAGTTGGCCAGTGGTCATTAATTTTAATAATAATGTTTGTTAAAAGAAAACTCAGGCATAATATTTGTACAAGCTAAGTTAGGTCGGTCTAATTGGTGTGGAGTGTCCATCTGTAGCCAAGCAGAGCTAAGTAAAGCCTGTATTTTGGCTATGTATATAGAATGTTGGAATTAATTATAATCTCTGCCACTAAATTGACTCAATATTATGATGTGTATGACAGCATGTATGAATGTAAACGAAGCAAAAGAATTATGTCAGAATCGTAGCACATGGCACTCTGTACTTTCTCATTTCAACCTACCCTCATGAAAAAAGGCGTGCGTTTATGTATTTATGTATGATTTGGGAAGTAAAAAAACAAAAGCGAGAGTGATTAACTATATTGAAATAATAAATAACGTAATAACAGTAATGCTCATAACAGATGACAGCTTTTTATTTAATATTTCAAAGTGAAATAGAACTATCCGTAATATCCGAAAAAACCGGATTGTCATGCAAGTAAAATCCGGATTTTAAAATCGGCGGATATCCGGATAATACGGATATCCGGATATCCGGATTGCAAGCCCTATTTGTAATATAGTTCATTATTAATTATTTTGAATTTGATACTGAACCCTAGAAACGTTGATAACAAACTTGAATAACAAGAAATAACCATGTCATTCATGTTCTAAGAAATAGCATAACAAGCTCTGAAGGAATAAGGAAGTATTGTCTTTATAATATTAAAGCATCTGCGGTGGATGAATAAAAAATGACATGACGATGCAATGCAATGCTTCTAGTCTTCTGCAGGGCTATTGCAGAAGCATTTGCAGAAGACAATGAACTGTTTTTCATTGTGATGATCACTGGGCCAAGTGTTCAAGTATTGGCTATCATTCATCATTTTAGATTTTTGTCCTTCATCTAGATTGCAAAAAAATATTCGACACATATTTTTTTCTTTTATTTTTTGATGGAAAATTGCTAATAATAATAAAATATGACGTGTGGCACTCGGAGACTGCCGCGGTAAAGCTATTGCATAGCATTATTTATCAACTCCTCTCCTCTCCTCTCCCCCTCCCTATTCCTCCCCTCCTCTTCTCCCCCTACCTCCCGTTCCCCACACCCCTCCCCCTCCCTCCCCTTCCCTAACCCCTCCCTTCCCTGCCTCTTCCCCTCCCCTCTTACCGCCTCCTTCCCATTCCCCTACCCCTCTCCCACTCCCCTCCCCTCCCCCTCCTTCTCCACCCCTCCCTCTGTCCTCCCCCTCCACTCCTCTCCCACTCCCTTCCACATCCCTTCCCTGCCCCTCCGTCAAACCGCCGACCGCCGCCGCCGCCGCCTGCCCGTCCGTCCTCTCATAATCCCCCCTTCCCTCTCTCACAATCTCCTCCCTCCCCCTCCTCTCCCGCTCCACTCCCCTTTCCCCACACCACTATCACCACTGTGCCTGTGTTAGGTTATTTTCGTTACGGAATTTCTGTATTCGGTTTCCACGCTCAAGGCCCGCGATAGAAGCGATCAATAGCTTAATAAAACTTTATTTCGAGCATAAAACTTATAGAGGGTTAGTAACACAAATACTCAATAAAAACTAAGTGTTAGTAGAAAACACGATACGGTGACACATGTAACTGACAGCAGTGAACCACATACGGACAGTCCACTCTGTCAGCAATCATTTTCAGAACCCTGTTGGGGATGACCATGACTTAGGGCTTAGATTAAGTGCATTAAAGTTGAGGAGAGGGGGCTTGTAACGTCATTATCTAGTACTAGCAGACGTCACGCAGTTTCACCCGCATAGTTTCCGTTCCCGTAGGAATACGGGGATAAAAAGTAGCCTATGTCCACCGGGAATAGTGCAGCTTTCCGCCAGTACAATAATTTTTAAAATTCGAGCATTACTTCCGAAGATTACCCCCTACATACAAACTTACAAACTTACAAATTTTACCTCTTTATAATATTAGTATAGATAAACTGTACTGGCTAGTGACGTCATGCGACATTTTAACTCGATGTATCGCCGTTATTTTAAGATTACGTGAAAAAAGAAAAAATATGTGTCAAATATTTTCTTGTCTAGATGAAGGACTAAAATCTAAAATTTTGTCTAAATAGCCCATTACTCTGGGCTACTACAAAGAATTTTTTTTCAATGAAAAAAACATTAAAATTTTTGGTAGACCTGAGAATCGAACTTAACTACCTCACGCTTAGCAATCTTACTTGCAGCCACTAACCAACAATTCAGTCAAACAGGAAGTGTTGCCATGAAATTAGAGATTTTGTAGGAAATCTGTCAAAATCGATCAAACGAAGGCTATACGAAAACAATCAAGGCTTCCTCACAATAAAGGGAAGATTGAAACGGAAGCGAGAAAGACGTCAAACTGAGTTCCGGTCGCTACGTCATTTCGAAAACATAATTTTATATACGGTTGCGGTTAAAATTAATTTCGTTGGATTTTTTATTGTCTTTGTAAAGAAATTGGTCGTTATTTTGAGTTACTGTTGACTTTCCATTTAAAATGGATGATAAAATATTGTCTTTTTCACGGCTTGATATTGATATGATTTCCGCATAATAAATTACTCCAAAGAAGTCCATAAGTGCCCGGCTACTAAAGTGAGTAGTATTATGACACTACTCTTTAGGGCACTTTACCAGTCGACTAAGCATTGCTATGTAACGTGGCAATGGCAATGGCAATGCTTAGCCTCTGGCCAATACAGACACACACGTTGGAGATGGTATATACAGTTCGATTGCCGCACGGAAGAAATATGATTTGTGTTCGTAAGTCTGTATGTTTATAAACGCTTCCACGATACAAGAGAAATGCCTAGTGCGGGTAACGAAATAAAAAAAAAGCTTATAGGTTAGCCCTAATGATAAGATAAGACTACGAGATTTTACAACGTACATTTAGGGTCAGCTCACACCGAGACGCGACGTGACGCGACGATAGGAAGAGAGGCCTGTGATTTCGCGCTGCGCTGCGTATTTTGTGTCGCACTTTTAAAGTGTGCGCGCAGCGTCGCGTCTCGGTGTGAGCTGACCCTTAGTTTATACACCGAGTGTCTTTTTAAGAACATTTAGAGATACTCACGTTCGTACAGAGAGTTCTAATGTAAAAGTGTGTACCTGGCGCTGATATTCTGCTGGATCAGTGCAGTGGCGTACGGACGCCAAGCAGACAAGAAAAAAAAAAACAATAAAAATTATGGTATTTTGACAGTTTTCTATACGTTATCTAAAATACCATCAATATCACTAAATTATTTCATTGACGATCGACAGCTATTGTGAATGCTCCAAAAAGTCAATGTAAAAAAAGAATTTTCTTTTCTTCCACAATTAAAAAAAAAACAACTTGCCTATAATAATCGTTAAGCAATAATCACCTTAAGCATCTACTAAAGACCTGATACAATTGAACCAGCTTGATTATTTAACTGCGGACAATTATCGCGTGTGCATTATTTCGTTCGGCTGATCGTAGCGCCCTGAATAGCTACCCCTGACCGGTTGCGCACACGCATGCCCTGTGTACGTTCTTTGTTTGACTGGGTGTGGTAGTTACGTGGTTAAGGAGTAGCTTGTTAGTGATTGGCTTTTTATTCTTTTTTTGTTTAGACTGGCCTGTTGGTCCAGTAGTTAGTGACCCTAGAGCGGAGCACATTCCGCCGCCGATGGCTTTGCCCACAGCTGCGGAGCCTACAGAAGAAGAGATCGCCATCAGCGTCCCAGAGGTGACACAGGCAGAGATGAGGGCGGCCGTGTTGCGGCTCCGGGCCAAGAACGTGGCCCCGGGGCCCGACGGCATTCACGGCCGAGTGCTCGCCCTCGCTCTGAAGGAGCTGGAGCCCCAGCTGAGAGGACTCTACACGGCGTGTCTTGAGCGGGGCCAGTTTCCCACTTTGTGGAAGACTGGTCGTCTGGTCCTGCTCAAGAAGGCGGGGCGCCCTGCGGACTCACCGTCCGCGTTCCGGCCCATAGTGCTGCTAGACGAGGTGGGTAAGCTGTTCGAGCGAATCATAGCTGCCCGCCTCGTCGGCCACTTGTGCGGAGACGGGCCGGATCTAGCCGAGAGCCAGTTTGGCTTTCGGCACGGGCGCTCCACCATTCACGCCGTGTCGCGTGTCAGAGTCCTGGCGGAGGAAGCGGTGTCCCGGGGCGGGGTGATGTTGGCGGTGTCCTTGGACATTTCCAACGCCTTCAACACCCTGCCCTGGAGTTGTATAAGGGAGGCACTGTGCTACCATAGGGTGCCTTCCTACCTCCGCCAACTCGTTGGGGCTTACCTGACGGAGAGGTGTGTCACCTACGTGGGACGTGATGGCGGTAACCAGCGCCCCATGTCGTGCGGTGTTCCACAGGGCTCGGTCCTCGGGCCACTCCTGTGGAACATCGGGTACGACTGGGTGTTGAGGGGCGAGCTCCAGCCGGGCGTCGACCTGACGTGTTACGCGGATGACACGCTGGTCACGGCCCGGGGGAGTTCGCACAGGGAGGCGGAGTTGTTGGCGACAGCTGCGGTCTCACAGGTGGTGGGCCGCATACGGCGCCTCGGCCTGGAGGTGGCCCTCAGCAAGACGGAGGCTATGGTTTTCCACGGCCCCCGTCGGGCGCCACCCGCCGGATCACACCTAGTGGTCGGTGGGGTTCGAATCGCTGTCGAGTCCACCATGAAGTACCTGGGATTGGTGCTCGACAGCCGATGGGATTTCGGACCCCACTTCCGGCGGCTGGCGCCCAAGCTGATGGGCGCGGCCGGGGCGCTGTCAACGCTGCTTCCCAATCTGGGGGGCCCGAGCGCCGCCTGTAGGCGGCTCTACGTGGGGATCGTGCGATCGATGGCCCTTTACGGGGCCCCGATCTGGGCGGCTGACCTGACGGCCGGCAGCATCGCTGTCCTGCGGAGACCGCAGCGAGCGATGGCCGTCAGAGTCATCAGGGGCTATCGCACGATCTCCTACGAGGCGGCCGGAGTACTGGCCGGATCCCCGCCCTGGGACCTGGAGGCGAAAGTACTCGCGTCACTGTACCGGTGGCGCGAGGAAATGCAGGCGCGCGGCGAGCGACCGATGCAGCGACACATGGAGTTGCGTCGGTCGCAGCTGCGCGAGGTCCTGGTGGCGGCATGGCGGGACAGGCTTTCGAGCCCTACCGCCGGCCTCGTCACTATCGAGGCGGTCCGGCCGGTGCTCGAGCGCTGGCTCGGGAGGAGGCACGGCTCCCTGTCGTTTCGGGTGACGCAGGTGCTTTCCGGGCACGGTTGCTTCGGAAAGTACCTGTGTCGCATAAACAGGGAGCCGGACGCCCGGTGTCACCACTGCGTCGACTGTCGGGAGGACACGGCGCGGCATACGCTGGCAGAGTGTGCCGCTTGGGAGGAGCCGCGCCGTGCTCTTGTCTCTGGAGTAGGCAGTGACCTGTCGCTGCTGGCCGTGGTCGAGAGGATGGTCGGCAGCGTCGAGTCCTGGGACGCGGTGGTGTCCTTCTGCGAAACGGTCATCTCGCAGAAGGAGGCTGCGGAAAGGGAGAGGGAGATCACCTCCACTCACCCTGCCCGCAGCAGACGCACCGGGCGCAGGCGGAGGGCGGACAACGCCCTCTTCCAGCCCCCCTGAATGGGTCCAGGGCGACGGACGCGGGGATGTCCGCCGCCCCCACGTACATGGACCCGAGGTGGCGGCGCGTCGTGTTCACGCGCGCCCCTCTTAGACGTCGCGAGGGGAGTCTAACACCTCACTCCCCTCGCAGACTTGGCGAAACCCGCGGGGCCGGCACCAGTCGGGGGTCGCGGAAGTATCTTCCGTTCCCGTGACCCCCGGCGCAGGTGTGAGAAGGAACACGGGGTGGTTTTTAGTCAGTAGGAGTCTGACAGACCCCTCCGCCTCCCCGGGCGGGGGACATCCATGAGGATTTTCCACCCCTAAAAAAAAAAAAAAAAAAAAAAAAGTAGTTAGTGACCCTGACTGCTATGCCGGAGGTCGTGGGTTCGATTCCCACCCAGGACAAATGGTTGTGTTGAGCACGATCATTTGTTCTGTATCTGGGTGTAATTTATCTATAATATGTATATTGTATGTATTTAGAAATATATAAGTATGTTTATCAGCGGTTTAGTACCCATAACACAAGCTCTCAAGCTTAACTTGGGACTAAATGGCGTTGTGTGAAAAGTTGTGGAATATTTATTTATTTATTTTATTCTGATGGATATTGTCTTAAAGGCCTAGTGGTTGCGGCGTCGCGTCGCCTCTTATGCATGACGTTGTGAGTTCAAATCTGGGTAAGTATCAATGCGCATTTTTCTTCTTCGTTTCGTTTTTCAAGCAAGTGATAATTACAATACGCGTGTAAAAAGTCTTTTAAAGCCTTGGGTTCGAACTCGAGACCCTGTCACTGCTCAACTTATTAATAATGTACTGACTTCATTCACAGTTCCTTCTTCGTCCAGGCTATTTCTTTGTGGAATGCGCTCCCTCAGGAAATCAGGATGGCTACCAACCGATTGACTTTTAAATTGAAGGATCGTGAGCACATTCACAAAAAAACGGCTGTAGTTTCGTCACTGCGCTAATGTTTTCCCTGGGCATGATTATCATGTTCATGTGTTTAAGTTAAATAATAATGTTTACTTCTCTTCAAATTTTCTTACGGAATTGCACCTACCACTGTTTGATACCTGTCTGAAATTGACTATATAAAAGAAAGAAAGAAAGAAAGAAAATATTTTATTTGGACGCACAGAACATAAAACAAAAAAACAGCAATACAGATAATAAAAAAAAAAAAGATTAAAAAACGAGAGACAAAAATAAAATAATAATAATAAAAGAAAGAAAGAAAGAAAGAAAGAAAAATATTTATTTGACATCAGTCATTAACACACATACACACAATAATTTATGCATAATAATAAAAAGACCTGTGCGAGACCAAAAAGGCGCCTATCTCATGCATTGAACCACCGTCGTGATCAATGCTCGTCTTCCTAAATGAGAAGAAGACTTAAGCTAGACTAGTTGTGGGACAGCAACAATCTAGAACAGAGGTGAGTTCTCGTATGTGTGCGACGTGCGTACACAAAAATACTCCCGGTTCGTTTGCACTATTAGTAGGGATAGATGCCAGCATCAAGCTACCCCAAACTGTCAAAAGAGACTGAAACGAATACATACAATCTTGGGCCCAGTTGTAAAAAGATGAAATTGGTATCAATGAATAGCTTATATGTTATCAACCTTTTACTGAAACTCCTACGCATTTTGCCAATCTGAGAACAGAGATATAAGAGATAAAACAAATGTCAAGCCGGCGGTAAAATCCTAAATAACAATTCCAAGTCAAACGAGTGAGCAATCTTCAGTGTCAAGTGTCAAGTGGCAAGGTCGTAAAAAATGAATAATTAACGGAAAAGCACTCAAAACGCATCGGAAAACACGAAATAAGTGAGCAAACAAGAGCAGAGCAGTCGACAACTGTCTAGTGTCAATGTCAGTCAGCTGTCATGCCAGTGACATAAATAGACTAAAAATAAAGACTGCTTGTAATCGATGTGAAATCGATAATCATTAATATTGTTATTCTAGTAATTAATTGATATTTCATTTATTAATATGACTGTAATTTTAAACGCTGTATTGCATATAATTATATTAAGTGCATTTAATTACTTTGAATTGATAATCTTTTACAATAGTTTTATTTGTGTAACTGTGTAATCGATTATTTAATCGATAATCTCACGAAAACTGTTTTCTCATATTTCTTCGCTTCCAGATTGAGAATTGAAGTGATTTTTTCATGTTCAAAGATAAAAAAATATGTCAATTTTTTTAGACCTTATCTCAACTTATTACATTTGGGCCCACCATTTTCCATCTTCTTTTCCAATGAACATGAATCTTGATTTGTTTGAAATAAAGTTGAAAACCTACCAAACAAATTTGACCCTTTGGGAAAGCTTGATGTGCTGGCGGTGTATCTATTTTATCTGCTTAGAAAGATAGATTTTTAATTTAAAATTCAACATGTCTGCCTATTAGGTTATTTCTTAGGTACTATAGAATACTTTAGTAGAATAATGGACTTTGAATGATGAAAATTGTTTTAGTAGCAGTTCTGTGACTAGAACAACATGTAGTTGTTGTTGTGATGTTGTTTTAAAAAAATATAGCGTTGATGTCATACTTTAAATTACAATAACAATATTGCAGTGGAAAATATTAACAGCATCTTAAGCATCACTTGCTCTCGTACTCGAGTTTATTCCTTTATACGAGTACTAAAAAAATATCCACTAAATGATTTAGGGGCAAGGCTAGCCATTTAATAATAACTCGCAACATTGATAACATAGTAAATGGTTATTTCCGTTGCTTTTCAGAAGTAACGTGATACACAATCGACATATGATATAATTATATAAGTATAATCATTGAATAACTGGGGCTCGAAGCTAATTAATAACATCCTTACAGATTGATTTTCAAGATTAAGGAACCCTTGTCGAATTCGATCCGTGGATGGGTGGTTAATTAAATTTAAAATGAAGTATTTCAGTCACTTTTCTCCATACGAAACTATCTTTTGAAAGGGGCAACTAGCATCATGAGCTGGGCTCCCATTAGGCGTAGCCTTGAGACTCACACCGCACACTGTGTATTCATTAATAATTGTTGTACAGACGCCAGCACATCAAGTTACTCCAATGTGTCAAATTTTCCCAATTGATTAAGAACCTTATTCTGTTTGACATAAAGTTGAAAAACGATCCAAGAAATCTGACACATTGGGGTAACTTGACGTGCTGGCGTCTGTACATCGATCACTAATAAAAACATTAGATGTATTATTTGTTAGTCTTTGCCTTATGTGTGTACTGTATAAATGGTTAAATAAATAAAAAATATTCCACAACTTTCACATAACGCCATCCAGCCCCAAGCTAAGCAAAGTTTGTGTTATGGGTACTAAACAACTGATAAACATACTTATATATTTCTAAATACATACATATAATATGCATATTATGGATAAATTGCACCCAGACACAGAACCAATGGTCGTGCTCATCCCACAAACATTTGTCCTGGGTGGGAATCGAACCCACGACCTCCGGCATAACAGTCAGGGCCACTGACTTCTAGACCAACAGGCCAGTAACTTTAACTGACACAGTTAGTTTAACTGTCTGTCATAATTATTTAATTTAACTAAGTTTAACGTTTAATTGAAACTTAGTGAAAATAAATCAACCACCTTATCAACTACCTTATAATAGACAATTGACATAAATGGTTTGGCTTTGACATGTTGAGCCGAACTGTTGTTTCTAAAGAGATAAAGAGATAAAGATATTTTTATTTGCAAATATGGGTACATGATTGGTCTAAATCTTTCTATTCTTTGTAGGTACTTAAATCTTTTACAGCCTTACATGAAGAATCATGAGAGTCTGATAACTACAATTATCGAGGTTATCGTATCACCCAGTACTGGGGTTAAGAATTATTTGCATTTGGAAGCCGATCCCAACTTTGTCAAGAAACATCTATACTAATATTATAAAGAGAAAAAGTTTGATTGTTTGTTTGTTTGCATCGAATAGGCTCCAAACCTACTGGACCGATTTGTAAAATTCTTTCACCGCTGGGAAGCTACACCATCCCCCGGTGACATAGGCAACTTTTTTATCCCTGAATTCCCACGGGAACGGGAACTACGCGGGTGAAACCGCGTGACACCTACTAGTATTAAATATAGAGCGATTTTATTACTTTGTAAATACTGGATGTCAGACCAACTGTACTGTAATAAAAGATTATATTAAATGTAAGTACATATTCCAGACGTGTATTTAAATAATACATAAATGGCTTATAAAAATACAAAAATAATTACTAGAGAAACACTGTCTGGACTCTTGTTGATGTCTTTTACAGGGACGATTTTAACTACAGTTTTTTTTATATATGTTTTGTTGAATACTTAAAGGGTGACAATGGAACCTTATTTTTAAACATGAAATGTAGAACAATAAATTAAAAATACATTTCGAGACATTCAGTTTTAACAATAATGTGAAATAATATTTATTTCGGAAAATTTGTTTTTAAACAAACACTTAACGTCAAACAAGTAAAATATGTTTTTGTAAACTAGTGATGTCGAAAAAAAAAACAAATAAAAAGCCCAGACATTATCTTGGTTTTATCATGTCAGGACCATGCAGATTAGTGTCTAAGATAAAATGAAACGATGAAATGATATTTAATTGTGTAAGTAGATCTGTCCAGATAACTTTATTTTAGGAAGAAATGCTGAAAGGAAGTCAGGGGTCATGGTCTTTTCTAAAGTCCAGACATAAGGTTATATTATTATATTATGCGAGTCTAACGATGCAGGGGAAAAGATGGTCTTCAGATTCTTATATTTGCTATTTCTGCGTTGTAGATATGTGCTGACAGAGTGCCGAAGAAGCCTACCGACACGTGCCGAATCCAAAAGAATGCTACAGCTCAAGTCTTCTTCTGATGATATCAACTAAATATGAGTGTTAATCGTATCAATATAAGATTCAAAAATACTTTGTTAAGTTATGCCTTTGTATTTATTTGAATAAATGTCAAATGTTTTAAAGTATGTTAAAATTAGTTTATTAGTTAGTGTTATTTTTTATTCATTAGTTCCATGAAATTCTTAAGTATTCAGTGGAAGTTATTAGGAAAATAGCACAACAAAATTAAAGAGTCTTAAGGATTTCAACTAATAAGGCATTAAAAAATATTATAAATTATTTATTAGTGTTGTTTTTTGGCATGGTCTTCCCTGTGATCTATATTTTTTGGCTATAAAACATAAATCATTCGTTTCCGTTGCACTAATTTTAAGATAATATTCAGTGCTATTAAATATAAATTATTTTAGTTCATTAATATACAAAACAAGCATTGGTTTACGCCTATTTCGTCACGTATGTCAAAGCTTAGCCTAGCCTAGCTTTTTTCCTAATTATGTTAGGGTCAGCTTCTAATCTGCTGGATGGAGCTGAATACCAGTGTTTTACATTGCTTATCTAATATCCACAACCAAGTGAATGGGTAACGCGATACCCCATGGTTAGATTAGTGGCCAGAATGCTTTAATTACCCAAGGCTTTAATTACCCATAACTAGTAAAACACATTTATTCGCACATCCGGGCTCCATGAATTCAGATCAAATTCAAATTCACATTCAAATTCAAATATATTTATTTGTGACACATAGGTATAATGTATAATTAATTACATGGTGTTAAATATTAAGAGTATCTCTATGCGCTGCCTTGCAAGGCGTACAAAATATTTCCTTTACAGGTGAAAAAAACTTAATTCTACGTACTTAAATGTCTAGGCTAAGTTTAAAAAAATAGAAACTACAAAAATCTTTGTTACAAAATAAACCATACATCAAATAATAATAGCTACAAAACATAAAATAATAACAATGAAATGTAAAATAATCGATAATAAAGGAAAATGGGGCGTTGGGGTCTTATTTATCTTCTAGGTAATCATTTACGCAATAATATGCTTTCTGTATGAGGTAATTATGAAGTCTTTTTTTTTTTAATACTAAATAGGTTTTTTCAAGATCCTGGAGTTTTTTTTCATGTCTGCTTTTCCTAATTTCTAAGATTTTCAAGATGTTTACTTTTTGTTTTTAACTGTATAAAATCAAGATTTCGATCTAGATCTAGCCCCATGAGGTTTTGAATAAAAAAAGTGGCTTATTGACTTTTCATGGAAAAAATCTTATAGGGTTAGATAAGTTTTTTTTTTTGTATGGTTCTTGGAAGTTTTAAACATCAGAAAATAACTTAAAAAATAGGAAAAAAAAACTATAGTTTAATAAGATATTCAGATGAGTTCTTAAAATGATAAAGAATATTTGGTTTCAGATAACTACATTCTCCAATTTGGTAGGCAAAAATTATTTGGTTTTACATACATTGTTTCATTTGGTATGCAAAAATTAGTACCTACTGAAACTACCTACGTTTTTTATAGATTATAAAATATCGCCCCACCCTAGAAATGTCTCCTGTATCGTGGAGGCGTTAAACTCATATGCCTAAATAGATAGACTCAGAACAAATGCCCATAGGTCATGAAAATATTTGTCTTTTGCGGGAATCGAACCCACGACGCCACGGAGTCAGCCGCCAAACACTTCGCTTAGCCACTGCACCAACCGTGCCGTGAAAATAAATCAGTTGACAGCAAAATAACCGTTATATTTACAATATTATAGGTATCACAATTACTAACTACAAAACACACCATAATAATACGAGCACACAATACATTTAACTACAATTTTTTATATATTTGTTTTTCTATGAAAAATAATTTTAGTGAATTCAATTCATCTCACATCTTGAAATTAAAGAAACTTGTCAGCCCTCCCAACTTCATTTCCAAAAAACATTTTCAATATAAAGTTTAAAAGAAAAAGAGTAAATAAAACACACCTAATATTACAACAATCTAAACATCCATAAGATAAATAAATGTCCGAATCTAAAAATAGTTATCTAACAGTGCCAAGTTCCAATAACCTCGGAATGAAAACCCAAGACTAACGGGAAACGGGATCCGAAGACCCGATCCAGCGGGTAACGTTCAGGTTCCATTTTCAAAAAGCCGTCGCGCCCCACTCTTGAAAAGCGAAGGTTTTATTACGTGGGGAGGCGCGCGCGCTCGCCAGTCACCCGCTCGCCGTCGCAAGCGCCGTACGCGCCGCGCGGCATTAGTTTTCCCCACACACGGAAAAATTGTGTCGCGAGTGCATTTGAACCTTTAAAAAAGTCCCTGTGCCCATTCACCCAATGAAGGATTATGTGCACGGCTGACAAGTGTTTCAACTGTGATTTTCTCTACGTCAGTGCCCCGGGCCCTCCCTCTCCACGCTAACCCTTACACGGTGAGTATTGGTTATTATGCAACTCGGAACTGTTGCTGAAAGTTGCGAAAGGATTTTTGTTGAAATTTCCGCCCGGGGCGCTAATGGACGCCTTATTAGAATATACTTGAATAAAATGCAACATACGCCCGACCACTTATGTCTTGTATGTAATGACTGTTCGATATTGATCCGGTTTTTTCGATATATAACTTTATTTAATAGGTTTCGCGTCTGATTGGGAAGGTCATAGAAACGTAAACGCTGCATTAAGATTTATATAGATATAAAAATAGTAGAAAAAATACGTTATATTATTTAAATAAATATTTTTTACATAAATATATAGGTAAACCGTAAAAATCGTAAACACACATAAACATATTTTTTTTATTATTAGATTCGAAGAGCCCAAATAGCAAAACAAATATGTAAATGTTAATAAAATCAGGTGTTACAAACATTTACATATTTAATTTATGAACAAAAGGACATGAAACCTGACACCCTTGCGTCCTACTATTGTTACACACTTAATATTCGCTCGAACGTAAAATGATTATTTATCAGCATACATACCTACCTAAGGCTGCTATGTATGTTGATATATAATAGCCAGTTGGTAGAGCGCTTACCCAACAAGATAGTTAAGCAATTACTTCATTAAATAGTGTTTGTAAATAAAAACGCAATCGGTAATACCTCCGTTGTTGAGCGTTCAACATTTCAACCTCAATATTTATTGGCAAAATATTGGCACTCTTTGTAAATATTATATGTATAAGTAAATTATAGGAATATTTTTTTGGTTTTAATTGCAATTAAACTTTCTTATCCTTATTGCACACTAATTTGATGACAATTTGAAGTGTATTCAATTAAAAATGTATTGAGAGAGCATGAAGCATAAACTCCGTAAACAGTATTAATAATGATATGTCGTGGGTACTCAATATAATGTTAATTAATAACATATTTAATATCTTCGTTCAAAATAATAATGTAAGGAATAAATATTCTAAGCTAAGTGCTTAGAATATTTATTTCTACATTTATTTCTTTATTTTTTTTTGTACATTATTATTTTGATGGGTTTGGAACAAATTATTCATAGTTTTATGTGAAATATTTTTAGGAGTTATTTACAAGGATCATTAAGGAATGATCCTTGTAAATAACTCCTAAAAATATTAAACGATGAGATTGTATTGGTAATAACTGTAATAAACTCATTAATAAAACAAAAATAGTAATATTAACATATACATTAAATTATCCTGCCGCAAAACAAATGGCACATTAAGTATAATAAAATATATCTCTCCAGCCGCTCATTTTTAACACATAGAATATGTTAAATGTCTGAACGCGTCATCATTACAAAATCAATATTTTAAATTTATAGTCTTCGACTCGCAAACACCAATCGAGTTCCAATAGTACCCATAACTCTGAGGAAAATATTGATCGCAACACAAAGATTCGATTAAAAATAATATAAATAAATATACCTTTTATCGAAAAAAAGATCGGTTGTTTCTAATGTAATTCTAAATATTTTATTGATTCTATAATCCGGTCACTTGTAGAACCTGTATGGCAACCTTTGAACTCTTAAGGTGTCTCCATAATGTGCGAATTTGCAGAATTATTTGCGAATACGTGTGTCTGTCTTTAAGTTGTCGAGAACTTAACGAGAAAATGGGATTTTTTCTTAGATACAGAATTCTCTTAAATTGTTAACAAAACATAGTTTAATTGTAATTCAAATGTTATCGCAATATGTTAGTGTTGATGACCCGAAATAAAGAAGTGTTTACTTTTAAAAAGTCTTGTCTAAAAATGTCTGACAATTTTTTTTGATAGTTGTCTAATTTTATTATTAAAGGATAAGGTTCAAGTTCAACCGGTAACATAGCTGAAGTATTTTACTTAAGAAGTAAGAAAAAGAAGACTTGCAAAACATTTGACAGTTGACGTATGAATCTTCCTTCTTATGATATAATTGAGACAGGCTTTCCCCATAAACATAGTTATCGAATGGTCTTCAAAGTTCATATTGTTCTTATTCTACAAATAAGCTGTTTTGTTTGCAAACACTCACAATATTTTGACGTTAATTCTACATAAGTTCGATGACCATGCTAGTTTTATGTTTCTAATGTCTAAAGTTTGAGTGTTTAATAAAAAATGTGGAAAACCCATGCTAATAAAGTTTAATGAATTAGGCATTGAGCAGTGTTTTGGCCTTGGTGGTGTAGAGAGAAATTCTTGTAATGGCTCGGTGGCTAAACCCTCACCTTTTATGCACGAGGTTGTAGTTCCAAATCCGGGAAACTTTATCTTAGATATATTTATTTATTAAAGCTTTATGCACAAGTAAAAAAAACTGTACATCGGCGGACTTAATGCCTTAGGCATTTTCTACCAGTCTACCTTAAGGTGGTGCAGAGATGGATCAAGGTAGGTGCAACAGAGTAAAAAAAAGACAAATAAGTGACACAAAAAAAATACACAGATACATACATACTTAAATCAAAATAAATACATGGTCAAGAGAGATAAAAATACGTTTATAAAGAAAAGCAATTCTGAATAACGATCAACTCTGCGATGAATCTGCCAACATCTTATGCATATGTTCACGAACTTATACTACTATACTTACATAGGTATACGGGGTGTCTCATTCAAATAAACATCTGTACTATTGTAGTAATAGATGTTTTTTAAAATGTATGAATGCAGTTTTTCTTGTTATTAAAATCGATGACATGGTTCCTCAGAACAGATCTTCGTATGTCTTATAGTTTCAGACTTTCCCATACTGACCGATTTGAATGAGACACCCTGTATATCACTGACATCGGTATTGGATATCATTGTGAGAAAACCTGAACTTATAATTAAGATAAGTCTTAACTTGTCAAGCCATTTGGAGTTGAGCTAGCGTGGTAATTAATGCTTGTGCCTTCTCTGTATGAGAAGAAGCCTTTGCCCTGTATGGTAGAGTAACAGGCTGGTATTATTATCATATTGAGAGAACAAACTTAATACAGAAAACAGGGAAATAAAGTGTTCGAGTTAGAAAGTGATTCAGAATTTCGGATGCATTTTTGTAAATTCCTTGCATACGTATTCTCTGTTGGCAAGATATTATTAAGCTTGTCAAAGTTAAATCTTGGAGTACAGCCAAATGCCATAAAGCGACTGCTGACCACCACAACCCAGTTACTAAGTAAAATGATGTACAGACGCCAGTACATCAAGTTACCTCAATGTGTCAAATTTTCAAAAAATGAAAATTAACCTTATTCTGTTTGACATAAAGTTGAAAAACGATCAAAGAAATTTGACACATTGGGGTAACTTGATGTGCTGGCGTCCGTACCAATGCAAGAAGTGGTAGATGCCATCAACATCTTGTTGTTTACATTTAAAACAATTGCATTCCTTAGGAACAAACATAAATTAATATCGAAACTTAAATAATTTTCGGTTTACTTGAAATTAATTAAATCCAAAAAATAAACTAATGTGAATGTGTCCTTATGCTGCCGGCGTCGTTTGGCTGTACAGTGTTGACTTCGTCTGCCTTGTATAAATATTTAAGGACCTGTGGTGTCAAGCGGATCCTGTTGTTTGGACAATTTGCGTTACATCATCATTAATAGGGCATTATACGTTATTTCCTTCGTTAACGACCAGTCAAAATACTCAGAAATAAAAAAAAATAGGACAATATGTAAGACATGCAGATTTAATAGTTAAGTACTTTGTAAATAACACTGATGGAAAGTGTCTGTAACTTGGTAGAAAGAGTCAAAGAGCATTCCGGGTATTCCGTTTTCAAAGCATTTTTTTCGCCACCGAATAACTAAATTTGTTTGTGAAGGATTTTTGCCTGTTATTTAGTAAGTAGATGTACTCGCTAGTTACCATTGTATTCTATTTGTAACATCATACGCTGCTATCAGCTAGATTTATTGTAGATTTTACGGATTGCATAATTTAATACTCGTTAAGTCAATTTTCCAAAATACTACCAAAAAGGTTCCTCATTACCCATTATGGCACGGAACCATATAAAACTTACCTACTTGATAACTTCGGTTCAAAGGAAATAAAAAAGAACCGATAGACATGACATAATACAATTTTATAACGACGTAGTGAGCTTGCTTTAAAAATAAACCTATACAAAGCCTGACCGCGATATGTTAGCAAAGACAAGAAAAAAATAAACTTGATTTTTGACCAAAACATGCATTCATTTGTGGTCTAAAGCTTCCACAATTAATTTAAGTACATAAATATTTGATTTCCTTACCCAAATATGACGCAAAGCGAGCTTTATATAGAAAGGGCCATGCCCATAGTTTCTCTGAAGAATACAATTATACGACAGAGGACAAAGGATTAGCAAGCTGAATTGTCAATGGGCCGGTCATATCTCGCGAGAAACGTGAACGTGTTCTTGAGTGAAAACCGCGACTTGGCAAACGTAGTGTAGAACGGACGCCCTACGGCTAGGTGGGATGACAACCTGCGTAAGACTGCTGGCAGATGCTGAAGACAGGGCGCTTTGACACTCAGTAGAAGAGGCCAATGTCCAGCTGCTCATCATCATCATCGGATCATAATGATGATTACTTAAACATGCGCGCCAAAATTCAGGCTTAATTTGGCATTGTGTAATTAATTATCAGCTGTCATTTTAGCCACAGCTTAAAAAAAGGGTGTTAATTTTATTTAAAACAGTTGACAGTCTGCGCTAGCCGTAACAGCCCAAGCAAACGATTGACCATTGGGTCTATTCATAGACAAGTAATTTCCACATAAAAACATGTATTATCAACATCCTTTCGGTGATAACCTTTAATAATCTGTTATGTCACAAGACACCTGACAGCCGGTTTTGTTTAAGTGTTCCTATGTCATTTCGTCAAAGATGTGTTAATTATTGATCATAGTTAGATACGACTATAGGTATCATTGGAGGTTTACCATGATAAATAAGTCCTAAAAATATCATTTTTTCCACAAACTAGTCCCTTGATTGAAATACTTATGTATATAATAGGTATAACATTCAGATACTTGTATGTGTTTGTGTTTTTATCCATGTAGGTGTGAATACACCTTCTGTATTTCAATTTATGCTTATCTTTAATTCTAATACAAACAAAACGATGTGACAGACTTGATAATTATTAAATAACTAAATGGGTATATTTGCATATTTTTAGAACATACAAGATCGAGACACAAAACGGCTCAAAAAACCACAATAATGTTAAAAGACAAAAACGCGAAATATTCCAAAAAAATGTTCGTTCTGCAGAATTATAGATTCAATAAATTTTTAATAATCGTATTATAAATAATGAATTATTCATAATATTCAACATTCAAAACTAGTTTTTTATTCAAATAATCTTAATTTTTAGGCTACGTTCAGACGGAGACCGCGACGCCACGCGATGTCTTAGGTACCTACCTATATCAAATAGACAGCTAGCATTGTCATGGAAACAGCCAACTACACCACTAAGGCTATTAAAATAAAAAAAATATGACTTTTTAGTAATTTGCGACTTTATTTTAGTAGTCGAGATACGTAAGGTTGTATCAACGTGAAGTTGAAAAACGGCAATGGTCAAGCCCCATCCTATTTTTAGGTAATTCTACCGCATAGTGGTGCTGATTCAGGTTTGCACAGGATAATGTAATTAAGACCTACTGTCAAATAGAGTCAATAAAAATTAAACATTGAATGGTATTTTCACTTTAGTTTACTATTATTTGTTACAAACGAGGTGCATGATTCATTTTAATTCTTTAAAAACATTTGTCCTTGTATGTTAAAAAACGTCTTTTAAGTAAAGTGACAATCTTCGACAAAGTTTTCTTACTATCGACCCTGTATGACAGTATATTATAAAGTAGAACACGTGAAAAACAAAACATCCACTAATTAGACATCTCTTACTTAGATCTTATCTGTCACTGCCCTTATAACCAACTCTATCAGTCTGACAAGAGGTGTGGTTTCTGTAACTTTTTTTAAAATTAAAGTATTCGGTGTTAATTAAAACGCACGTGATCGCGCCAGTGTGATCTTAACCTTATGTTCAGGTCACGAGGTGAATTTGGTGAATGCTGATGTCAACTTAGAAAATACATAATGTCCATTATAAAGATAATGGCGCTAAAAACTTGCGATTCTAGTATTAATGTTGATAAAGCAGGTATTATGAATTAATTTAGATATAATTATTACGACTGACTAGATAATTATATTAAGAAGTTGTTTATTTGTTTAATTATTATTTAATTTGTAATAATATTGTGGCACTTCTAATATATATTAAAACAATCATCACCAAATTAGTCAGATTGGCACGAACTGTTCGTGTAGTCGCCCCCACTTGGTCGTCGAGCAGCCGGTCTATTCAGTAAAAGTCATCGCGTGAAAAATTGAGTGAACGGAACTGTCAATGCTTAGCATTAGCACAGTCGAAAAACCTACAGTCGTCCGACGAAGCCGATAATACAGTCCAATCGCGCGGGGTGTGAGGGGCGAGACGCGGAAAAGCCGCTCCCGAACTGCGCTCAAAACGATGTTCGTAGTTCGTGAGGTATTTATTATGCAGGGCTAATGCGTGTAGACGTTGTCGGCATTTTTCCAGAAATCAAAGGCGTCGTCCAACCGTATTAATATTTATACTGTGGCATTAGTACTTATGGAATGACAGCTCAATTCGTCCTCACTATACCTAGATTTCTGGAAAAAGGGGTGATTTTTATAAAATACCTACCACTGCTGGTTTAGTCATGTTACGAAGTTACAATTGAACGTAAGGTCAGCGGTCTGAGGCCAGTGAAGGCTCAAGGTTTACAAAAAAACTGTACGATTCATGTTCGATCTCCTTTTGTCCTCAGATTTCCATACGAACTCAGCTAGTTTAAAAAACATGGACTAAAAGTGTTATGGTCACCAATTTACTAAATTAACGCCATTTGTCATTTACTGATCGTCCATTTCAAATAGAAAGAGAATAATATATGTATTCAAAATTAGCGAAATAAAACTTTCTGCAAGATCACATTCCAAACCAAAGAGATTTAGAACTGTTTTTTTTTAATACCGATGTCAAAACTTCTTTCTATATTTTACGTAATAGTTTTAAGTTCTACGTTTTCTCTTTGGTGACCAAAGAGTTCCTAATGCGAATGGCAGTACTAACGGAAGATGTGGCAATTGAAAAAAAACACTGAGTAGGAAATGGGAAATCATTAGGCCTCTCGTACGGGCTAGAACTATTAGCCTAGCTCTCACATTGATTTATTGTAAGTTATTGTAGGTACTTTACGTTCTACCTTTTTTGCACTACCATATTGGAAACTAGCTTTTGCCTGCAGCTTTGGTCGCATCAATGCAGATTTGATCAATCCCTCGGGTAAAGTACTTTTTTCGGCATGAAATGTACCCTTCGTTTTTTCTGTACTTACCCCTAAAAAAGTTTATACAAAATTTAATGAGGTGTAGTTAGGGCGCAAACAAACTTATTCGCAATTATAAATGACTAGTGGTTGACAGTTTTAGCTTTTTGCACTACTTCTTCATACTATACAATTTATTTTTTCTCTAGCACCTCCTTCCCGACACAAATTGATAGATGGTTTATGTTCACAAATAGGACAAATTAGGATTGGCGTCTATAGATAGGCTTCGAGGAGGATAAGATTTAGAACTATCTTTAGAACTGTTAGATTTTGCGTTGAATTATACCAATGTGCGGCACATAGGCCCGGTATAGAAGCAATATTTTAACTTCCTACCTAATAAATAAATTGTTCTGTTACAATGCAAAATGTGTTTACAAAAGTCCTAATAAGGATATCAGACAGTAAGTTAATGATAAAAGCAAAAGCTTGCTCGTGACCCAACTTGTGCAAAACATCGTGCAAAACGGGCTATCGCTGCGATTCGCACAAAAAATGTTGAGATACTGCACAGGTTTGCACGAAACACTACGTAATAGTTGCATGCTATTGTTATCATTATTTAGGGCTAGTTTCGTAATTAGAATGGAATTCGAAATATTTTTAAATTAAGAAATAGACGTTCTTGTTTAAAAAAACTTTACTCTCATATTTTTTTTCTCTAACGCGCCAAAAGAAGTATAACTTCAAAAAGGTTTGTCTAGTTTTCAATATGTAAGTAGGTACTGCAATGCTATTCTGCAATAATAACCCCGTGAAAATGAAGGTGAAGTAAAGGTGAATTGAGCTGTCATTTTATAATAATGTTCACAGTTCACTTCGTTTCGAGGTGACTTTTATTGAATCGAGCGGCTGGTGTCCGCTGTTAGATAAATAATAAAAATATATCCATTTCTGTAAGTAGGTAACTAAATATATTTTTACTAACACTTTTTCGCTTCTTAGAACTATTCTTTTCTAGTAAGATGAAGTCGGTGTTTAACTATCTGATTGTTCTGAGAGGAAAACCGAAAGAAACTCAGAGGTTACAGTCTCTTTTAAACCCCAGACCTTATCTTGGTCAGATTATGTGACAACCATGCAGATTAGTCTTTAAAATGGGCTTTTGAGGAAATAACTACTCAGATATGAGTGCACGCATTTGTCAGTAATCGTGAGATCAAGTCGGAACTTAAGGAGCTCAATGACTCGACGAACATTAGGAGAGAAAGAACAGCTGGTTAAATTGCAATGATTACCCCGTATAAACCCACGAAAGGTTCCGTACCGTAGCAAAAATCGGCAAAGAAGTCACGGTTCTTGTTTTGGAGCCCCACCTAATTTTTTTTTTCATTCTGCTTATACATCGCTAGTGAAAATTTCAACTGTCTAGCTATTAGGTACGGTTCTTAAGTTACAGCCAGTGACAGACAGAAGGTCCTGTTTTTACCCTCAGGGTACTTAACCCTAAAATAATCTAAATTTCGATGTAAACTGCCGTGAGTTACGAATGTTATGAAAGATTATGTGTGAATACAACTCTACGTGTCAAATCTCAAAAACTAATAATGTAGGTTGCGATAAGCGCGTGTCAGATATAATGTTTAAATACGAACATTTTATGCTTAGTATCGGTCTCGGCGATAACCCCCGATCTCTAATTGCAGCCATTGATTGTGTTTTATCTGAATTTATATTTATAAACGTGCTTAGCGTGGCAACTAATCATTTTGTGAAACTACTAATGGGCAGGAAGTCGAAATAAGTTGAAGTCAAGTAGATTGCAGAATCTGCAGTTTCCATTGACTTCTTTTTTTTGTAATTTTCCACAACTTACGCCATCTGTTCCCAAACTAAACAGATCTTGTGATATGATTAGGTACTAGATAACTGATGAACATACTTTTATTTTTCTAAATACATAGGTATATACATTATCATAGATAAACTAGCTCCCCCAGCGCACTTAAAAGCGGCCAGCCTTTTAAAAACAAAATTATACGACCTATTTTCAGACTTACTGAATAAACATCCAAAACTTTATAAGAATCGGCCAAGCCGTTTCGGAGGAGTTTGGTAGCAAACACTGTGACACGAGAGTTTTAAATATTAGATTACCCCCAGATTACACATTTCTCTTGGGTGGGAATCGAATCCACGACCTCCGGCATAGACATCAGAGCCACTAACCAATAGAACAGGCCAGTCAATGCTAAATTAGTTAGATACAATTGTGTTTTGGTTATTAAGTTTTCAACAGAGAGTTTCAACAGAATCATAAATTGCTCAGTAGTTCTATTACATGGGACTTAAACATAACCAACAAAATGGGTGAGTGTGCTATAGTTACAACTTTGCCTAACACTTCGGAACATAGCTTTTAATAACTTATTATCACACCAGCGTTTCTGATCACACTTCATTTTTTAACTTGTAATTAGCAAGGAGTTTCCATCGCACATTGGGTGTTAAAATCATTACCCTGACGTTCGAACGTGTCAACTGTCAAACAAAATGGCGGTTTTGACACTTTTTTTTTGCACAGATGACGTATGTTATCATGTGATACTGTTTTAGTTTTAGAAATTTTGCGGTTAATTATCGATTCTAATACATGGTTTGGAATATATTATAGTGATTGGGTGCGGGTGAAATCCAAGAATGATATATTGGGTGAATATGTAGCACAATTAAATGTAAAACCCAATCATTAAAATTCAACCCTTAAATTTAAAAAGCTCTTTCAATAGGGTATATGCATGTATTTTTTTTATATTTTTATTTCACTGTTTACAACGTTTTAACATAGTAAAAAATATAAACTTATTCAAAAATGCAGTAATGAAGCTTAAAAAAATATTTAAAATACAGAATAAATTAGAGCTGTTTAAACGCTGCCATTTTCGCGCGCCATTTCGATTACGTCATTTACTATGGATCCTATTACTATTACTATGGGTGTTTTCGTTCTTCTAACCATTTCACCATGAAAAAAGCTCAAAAACCAGTTTACCGGTATTGCTTGTACCCGAATGGCATAAACATTATCAGATTGTGCTTTTACAAAACCACTTTCAGTCATTTTTCTTAAATGTTAAATAACCTCACTATGAAGCTAAAATTACACTTGAACATTAAATTAGTTCACAACACACACGGCAATAATTCTGTTTTCCAATAAAAAGTCCATTCCAATACTGTTTTGTAGGCGTAACTTGTCTCGTTGTCGTAGTATTTGACGTCAATTTTCGTTATAACCAATGGTGATGCGTTTCACAAATTTGAATTTCCCGCGCTTAATTCGCACTTTTATTTTAAATTTTAAATAATTATGACGCTATTAAAAAGTAAAATAATGATTTAGTTCATATTTTCTGCCATTAAAGATTCGCAAAAAATATATTAGAACCATATTTAAATTACATGCATATTCCCTATTCCGTAACTAAAGTCAGGTAATTAGAGTGAGACACAAACATATTGCCAACTCTCTTAATCATTGGTATACAAATATTGAACTTTACTAGGTACAGAGGCCAGCAGATTAAGTTACCCCAAACTGTCATTTACCCAATTGAACAATGAACATGAACCTTATTCTGTTTGCAATAAAGTTTAAAAAGTTTTCTTTGATAGTTATTTGCTTGATGTACTGGCCAGTACAGACGCCAGCACATCAAGTTACCCTCAATGTGTCAAATTTTTCCAATTGAATATAAACCTTATGCTGTTTGACATACAGTTGAAAATTTATCAAAGAAATTTGACACATTGGGGTAACTTAATGTGTTGGCGTCTGTACATAGATTTATTTAAAGAAACTAAAATGATTCCTTTTGTAAAAGGAATCACTTACTAAGGAAAAAGGACACAAAAATAACACACACAGGAAGGAATAAAAATAACAAAACTCCTGTAATTCTAAGGAATTGCAGGAGTTTTGTTACCTATTTTTATAATTATTATTACCTAGAAAGCTTTATCAAGATACAAAAACTTATTCTTATAATAGCATTTATAACAAAAGTGCCACCCACCCAATGCAACTACAGCTTAAAATTATGATTACATTTTATAAACCTTAATATTGTGGCGAAAAAAGTAAAACGAGGTATGTAGGTCAACCCTAATCTTGCATAAAAAAGTATAGCCCGAGCCTGTTCAGTAGAGCGTTGTATTCCGCAATGCGCCCGCGCCGCACGTTGGCTAACTCGACTAGCTTGAGAAACTAGCAACCCTGAAGGAAATTAGGGGACATTATCCATGCTATCATTTCTTTATGAGTAGAGGCGGATTGTTAGCGAGGTCAGTGCTCCGATGAGTCTGTTGTTGTTAACAATTTAAAAGCTGCAAAACAAGAACTATTGTTATATCTGCCAGTGGCGGAGTATAGAGCTTGTAGCTAAATTATATCAGCCTCACGAAGGTTAAGCTATGCTTGACGAGGTTGGTCCATGGGTGGGTCACCATGCGGTGGTGTCCTTCTGCGAAACAGTCATCTCGCAGAGGAGGCTGCGGAAAGGGAGGGGGAGATTACCTCCACTCACCCTGCCCGCAGCAGATGCACCGGGCGCAGACGGAGGGCGGACAACGCCCTCTTCCAGCCCCCCTGAATGGGTCCAGGGCGACGGACGCGGGGATGTCGGCCGCCCCCACGTACCTACATGGACCCGAAGTGGTGGCGCGTCGTGTTCACGCGCGCCCCTCTTAGACGTCGCGAGGGGAGTCTAACACCTCACTCCCCTCGCTGACTTGGCGAGGCCCGCGGGGCCGCCACCAGTCGGGGGTCGCGGAAGTATCTTCCGTTCCCGTGACCCCCGGCGCAGGTGTGAGAAGGAACACGGGGTGGTTTTTAGTCCTCCCCGGGTGGGGGACATCCATGAGGATTTACTACCCCTCAAAAAAAAAAAAATGGGTGGGTCACCATTCATAACATACCAAGACTCCAAATCACGTTAAGCCGTTGGTTCCAGCTATCATTTGTAGATCCATGACAGTCGTTTCAATTAGTCAGTAGCCCGAAAATCTGACTACCAGTTTAACCAAGGGGTATCGTGTTACCCAGTAACTGAGTTGTGAAGATCCGAAAGGCACTGGCTCCATGTAAAACACTGGTATTACTGGTAAAGACTAGGCAGATGAGGATGGCTAAGTAATGAGAGATATTGCTAACATATCCGATACAAAAGTGCTATATAGCAGAAATGCGCATGCAAATTGTCTAGGTGAAATATTAAGCTCATCAACAAACAAAGTGATAGCTGGATCTCGTGCCCTGGGTGGACGTAGAGATATTGGTAACAAATTTTCCGATACAAAAGTGCTGTTAATAAGAAATGTGCAAGCTGCCTTGTATTGCCGAGGTTAAATATATACCCCTTCAGCAAGCAATGTGATTTGTGCCCACGTGGATACGGACGTTTGAATAATATGTACAGACGCCAGCACATCAAGTTACCCCAATGTGTCAAATTTTCCTTTTTCCAATTTTTTTTTACCGAAGGGATAAGATATGTGCAGAAGTGCACTTACCGACGACACCCTCATTTCACTAGTTATGTTTATGCCTTATGCACACACGCCAGCACATCAAGTTACCCCAATGTGTCAAATTTTCCCAATTGAATATGAACCTTATTCTGTTTAACTTAAAGTTGAAAAACGATCAAAGAAATTTGACACGTTGGGGTAATCTGACGTGCTGGCGTCTGTAATATGAATGTAAGCTTATATAGTGACTCAATATGGTATATTTATTTAAGTGGCCTTGGTACTTGCATGTATTTTATTGTCATCGGCTTTCTAATAAGGCCTAATCATTTAGATAGCACATGCGTGACGGCAAGTCACACCACTGTTGACTAGTGTATTTTTATAACACACACGTGCGAGGTTAGCTAGTTCTGTGACGTCTGAAATTTAATTGAAACTGTTAGTATCGGGGTCCTAGACAGGCACCCACAAAATTTTCTTTCGCGACAAGATGCTTTATTTTTCTGGTACATGTTGAGTTTTCCTAACGGGACATGTTGAGATTTCCTAACGGGACATGTTGAGTTTTCCTTACGGGACATTTTGGAGTGTTCTTACTGGGTCATGTTGAGTTTTCCTTATGGGACAAGTTGAGTTTTCCTTACGGGACATGTTGAGTTTTCCATCCGGGAAATCTGAAGTTTTCGTTTTGGGACACACTGAATTTTCTTTCTGGGGCACGTTTACTTTCCTTTTGGGACACGCAACCATTTTTTTGCGGGATACGCTAAATGCCCCGTATTCGTAGAATTTTCTTGAGTGGATTACATCATAATGTGTTTCCGTTCACTATCAAAACGATAAAGGTTCATCATGGTGATTATAAATTTGAAAGAAACCGTAAAGGTACCTATAGTGAAAGAACCCATCGTTATTTGAGAGACGCGAAAGATCAGCCATCGAAAAGAAGTGAAGAGAAATCGCCCAAATTATTTGTTTGATCTCTGAACCTTGAATTTAATTTTCTCTGCGAAAGGCAGTAACAATCTATAATTATACGAATATACAAATACACTGAGGTACAACAAATCAAAATAGTATGGAATTAAATCTCAAAATTGGTTTTCGGTAGCAATTTGGTTTCTTTTGTGTAAATATGAATTGGTTTCGATTTCGATTCGCTATAAAATAAACTACAATGTAAGTGACGTCTTCCATTTCTCTAAATAAGAAAATGTACTGAAATAGGTTTTTTTCTCAAAGTAAGATAATTGTCAGGTTATAAAATCTATACGAAAATATGTATACGGTGATTTTTTAATCGTATGACAAATTTTCACAGGGTGTTCTACCCATGAATATTCGAACAACTTTTACTATGGGACCTTTACTATGTCAGACGATTAAAAAATCACCGTGTATACGAGTTCAAGAGTTAGTTTGTTTCTTTTGCTTGAACGTGCTAATCTATATGAAGCGACCAGTCGGATTGCAACGGTTTGCATTTTTAGCCCAATTTGCTAGTCGCTACGCCACTGGCGAGGTTATATTGAGCTGACAAAAAATACTAAGTATTCGTATCACTATTTGCTCCCTCTTTTGACACCTACCACCTTGTATACCTTTGGTGTAAGTACCAATAGCTTATTGGGAAATACTAGAATTTAGCTGCCATTATTCAATAGCAGAAGAGTTGCACTTCCGAACGTCTGTAGACAAGTCGATAGGAATCCAGTTGTGTGGACACTTAGCCACTGCAACACGCTAAGATTCTTAAAAACAGGTAGAACCGTGGGTAACAGCTAATCTTCAAATAAATAAAAACCTGCAATCCTTGCGCATATAATTTAAAATAAAATAAATAAATAAATATTTCACGACTTTTCACACAACGCCATTTAGTACTAAGTTACACCCAGACACAGAACAAATGATCGTGCTCATCCCACCAACATTTGTCCTGGGTGGGAATCGAACCCACGACCTCCGGCATAGCAGTCAGGGTTACTAACCACTACACCAACAGGCCAGTCAATTAATATTACTGTAAGTAGATCTTCCCAGATACTTACTTTAACATGCCAGCTTTAAAACTAAATGGCGCCGGCATTTCCAAAATGACTGATGCCTAAGAAGAAATGCCGAAAGAAACTCGGGGGTCATGGTCCTTTTTAAATTCCAGACATAAGATTGTATATACCTATATATTATTATGTGAATTTACGATGCGGGGCAAAGTCTGGAAAAGCCTTCAGAAGAAAGTATCAATTTAGCTTTGAGTTGACCTCTTGACTGACGACATGCATGCTTCAGTCATCGTGTAGTTTAAACCTATTTCAGGGAGCTCGATGTTTATATTTCTTTAGGTTGGTTTATTCTCAAATGTCAGCTAATTTAGTTTGCATTACCGAAGTTTGCTTTTTTTTTTTCACATTGCAAAACGTAGCATTTGTATCCAAAGTGAACGTACAACGGTTGCAATACTCGTAGTTGACCAATCCCAAGTAGCTCTTAGTGTGTTATTCTTGAGAAAATACACTTTATTTATTATGATTTATTAGCGATGCTGTAAGTATTGTTTTAAAATGTTACTTCGTTAGATTAGATTGTCTTCTTTATTGCAGTGTGATATTTGTATCTCGCCACTTTCAAAGGTGGCATGGCGAGCAGAAAGTTTTCTTAGAAGAACATAGAACATTATAACCTCCCAGTAACAAGTCGTAGTGACTACCTCGTCTAGTTGTCCCAATAACCGCATAAGATTATTGACAATGATGATCATCAACTGTCTCGCCTGTTCATCCAACATAGTTGAATAGGTCAGATTCAGTCCAAAACTTCACTTGAAAACTAAGGTTTTTTTTTTTGTTATGGCACACAAAGCTGATGTAAAGCTGATGTCGACTATTCTGCCAATGTCTAAAGTGAATTGAAAAGCTAGTGTGTGTGCAAACAAAAACTGTATTCACTAATGATATAATTTTCAATTGCTAGAGTTCAACTGAATGTATGTAGATCTTCATGGGTTAGTATGGGACAGAAACGTATGAAAACAAGCGTTGAACTAGCACATGTCCCGCGGTTTTACCAGCGTAGGTCCTGTTTCTGTGGAAATACAGGGATAAAAAGTAGCCTATGTGTTAATCCACGGTGTCAGCTAACTCCATGCCATATTTTATTAAAATCGAATTAATAGTTTTTACGTGAAAGAGTAACAATCATCCAACCATCCATCCATCCATCTATCCATACTCACAAACTTTCGCGTTTATAATATTAAGTAGGATCTTGGCAGATCTGTCAATTATGACACTGTTAATAACGAATCATATGCCTAGTCTTGCATTAGATATCATAGGCTGAGGGAAAAAGAATATTTCAATAGAAATAGCTCGATTTGGTTCAACAGTTTTCACCTGACGGCTTGACTTACTGATGTAATAATGTAACAGTTTTATTTGATAGCAATAAACGCCCGCATTATTTTGTGAACACTTTTTGTGCTTGTAACAGTATTTAACCAATTTGTTTACCAGTTAGGTTTCGTGCTAGGAAGACCTGGGTCTGAAGAGAGTATGCTTAGATGGTTAAGCATACAATAGAATAGACAATTCTTTATTCTACTCCATAAAAACTTGCAAATAAAAACTTAAAGGGATACATAGGGTGTTACAATAGGCAGTCTTCTGCCCATTGTAAAATATTTTCTTTCTTTCTTTTCTTTTCTTCTCGATAAAAGCGTAATTGCTATTACGCTTTTATCGAGAAGAATGGATAGATGAACCTTTGGATGGTCTTGATAGAGAAGAAAAAAGTTGATTATGTAGGTAGTTAGTGGTGTAAGTCCTATTTAATAACGTTGAGGATAAATCTAAGGTTCACTCACAAAAGGTAGTTTTAAGGTAGATAGGTGGAAAGACCAGGAGTGGAAGAAGAACATAAACTGTCCTTATTAGTAATGTTCTTTAGAAAGGATAGCTACAGTAGTACTCGTAACTAGTGTGGGTATATTATGATCCAGAGGCCGATTCCCGTTATTAAAAACGTTAAAATCCAGATGCCGATACTAAGTTCATTTCAGCGAACCTTATGTCAAACTCTTGTCAAAATATAAGGGAAGTTAGACGTTGGAATTTTTAGGTAAAAATAAATAGGGATTGGGCCCGTAACAAATCGTTAGTTACCTTATGGACACAATGATGTTATAAGTAAAAAGGTGTAGAGATAGGTTACCTAAACAACATTCGATCTTCAAAAACGGCACGCTAATGCACGCACGCGTCCTCTGACGGCGCGACGCGACACTGAGGTAAAGTGTGTCTAGTTAGCCACATTTTAACGTGTCGCTTGCTATCTAATAATCTATCTACACCTTTTTACTTATAATATCATTGTATATTTACATAATATTTTGTAATAAGTAGTTTGTAATTAAAATACAAAAGTACTTACTTAGTAAATTCTATTAGTAGGTAACTGTATTTTACTTCCTAAATGATCTTATTTAATGTTGATCTAAAAGTGAAAGTACTAATAGAATCGTTTCAGTATTGCGTAAATAGGCATAAATGTGTCTTGTTGGTAATATTATGTTCGTATTTAAATCAATTAATATTGGATTGGCAACAACTTTTACTCTCGTCGATACTGCTATTTGCTTTCCTTAACTCAGAAATCAAACCTAGGACTTAGTACTCTGCGGTAGCGTCAGCGACCGCTGGACCAACGAGGCGGTGCAAATAAAATTGTGTTAAAGAAATTGTAAAAAGCTGCCAGGCTACTTACACTGTAAGTAATTACATTCTAACGGAGTATTTTATTTATTTATTTATTTATTTAAGGACAACTAACAAAGCATTCACCACAATACATGATAAGGTTTACATTTACCCGTGTTGCCAAGTAATTAAAGACTGCCACGACAAAACAAAAGCAAAAGTCACTTTCTTAGGTGCACAACAGTTAAAAACAGTTCAGTAATTGTCGCATAAATGCGACATACAATTGATTAATTAACACAAATTTGTTCGACGATAGCCCGTTAATACAAGAGAAAAAAAATACAAACATTGTCGAAATCTATATGTAAGCAAGTTACAGAAGTTTATTACATAAAACTTGATTAATTGTTGAAATCCATCACATAATTTACATTACATTAACTAACTAAGCCAATTTATTATCTGCTTAGCCTGTTCCCAACAAGTACAAGTATTTTACATTGAGAGAATGTCTAACTGGACTCTACAACTCGGTTACTGGGTAACACAGTAAATACTCTCAGGACTGGTTGTCAGATTTCTTCCGACTACTCGTAAAGACTGTCAAAAGTCTATGAAATTACAACCGGGACAAATCCCTTAAGACGAACTCTCAGTGTGTACTAAGTGCTCACCCATCCAAAAACCGACCTCGGCAAGTGTAGCTTAACCTTCGAAACTCTTCTAACTGTTACAACACAATCAACTGTTGATAAAATCTTGAAGTGCAACCTTTATACCTACTAATAAAGATCACACGAAGAAGAGACAGTATAAATCCTAAGATGTTACTTTAGGGTTGCCAGGCGTGAAAATTAAAAAACCGGACACACAGAGTATTTTGGTTCGAAATTTTGTCCAAAAAACGTGACTAAATTAAAAAAAAAATGTATTTTTAAATACTTATGTATAATGTACTGTTATTCATTTAGGTGGAGGTGGAGTTAACAAAAAGCCGTATAAACCGGATAGTACCTATACTGTGAACCGTGTGCCTTTTGTGCCATATCAATGCTTTTTCTTTCTGAAAAAGATGGTGTATGAATGTGCGACAATATCCCTATTGTCGCACATTCATACACCATGAGTTCTGTACATGATTCTGGGCCCCCTAGCATGAAAACATTACGTCATAGTTGAAATGTTATTTTTGCTTAGAACTGTAAAAAAACCCAAGAAAACCTGATAACTTCAAATTCAAATTCAAATTCAAATTTATTTATTGTTTGTCACAGGTGAAAAAATATCAGTTCTAGCTAACCCAATGAGTTCTTTCGTTAAATACGAATTAAGCCATTGGTTTCATTCAAGATCTCATCAGGCTAGATCAAAATCATAATTTTATAAAGTTCAAACCAATAAAGAAGAACAGGAAAAAATGGAGATTAGGAAAATCCTGGAGGAAAATTCTGGGGCGTCCAGGATCACGAACTGATCTTATGGTCCGGATGTGCAATGATGCCCTTTATAGTCTTCTGTATATTTAACCGGACACGATGGCCGGACATCTTTGCCCAAAGCCGGGGAACTGACAGCCCTAAATGCACTTCAAAATTACTTCATACGCCACAGAGCTATGCACATGCAGACCTTACATAACATCTAACCTTTTAAGTGTATATTAAGCAATGGACGCTTCTTAAAAGCTATAATCGATGTTGCAATGCTTTCGCCGTCTACTCGACCCCATGACACGGTAGTTATGACCCCTCTATACATTTATTTGCTCTATGTAGCTATTACGACGGCTGTGGGAATTTCTTGATCATTTTTTAGCAACTTTTTTACGTAATTTCGTGTCGCCCGAAAGAATGATTTGTTGTAGGTATGTGCAACTACATTTTGTGCTGTACGTATTACAAAATAGGTTTAGAAGAAGATCTAGATATGTTATGTAAATTACGGAAATATTATTATTTGTTACTTAGTTCTGAGTGGAAAGGTTTTTTCGGTGTATGATTGCGGTAATTGTCTGTCTTGTAATGTTCGTCTAGTTTAATTTTTAATGTCGCCTCGACCGTTCTAATATGATCTTTGCTAATGCTTGGAGATATTGACAAAGAGATTTTATGTCGAGCAATAGATTTTATCAAATAATACCAACTTATTGTGTATGAAGGTCTAGTGCAACTTCTGTTAAAGATTAGAAATTATATATTAATAGTAACATTAAAAGTGAGATGTCTGTTTGTAATATAACAGATTGTTACTGAATACATTTCAATATGAAAGTATATACAAAAAAAAAAAATGTCTTTCTGATTGCTTGAGCTAATCTCACAAAAGGTTTGTCTGATTTTCACGGAACTTTCACATGGAGATGTTATGTTACTGCTAATTTTATTTTATTTTTAAAATAGGGGTCTGCGCAAAAAAAACATGGACTCGCAGACACAGCTAGTAATAAATGGACATTATAGACAAGACTGTCATTTATCACGAAACTGTTCAAAATGTTTAATTAAGCTCATTAACTGTTCAACTCGAATCAACGCCACCATATACAAATGTAACCAAAATGTTAATAAAATGACACGTACCAACCCGTAAGGACATTACAACGTAAGATAACTGTACTTAGGTCAACGACCCGAGTTCACTCGTCAACATAATAATACATACACGTAAGTGTGTCTGTATGTAGACGTGTCGTGAGTCCCTAATATAAGCTCTTGGACTATAACGGGTAAAGGATAACAATAGAAGTGTTAAAAGGGAGCAAAGTAGAGCGGTTAAGAAGTGCATATTTTCACGTCTATAAGTAAGTATATATGGGACTGTTCAACTGTTCTGATAAATATACGTATAGGATAGCATCATCAGACCAGGACTCCTGCTTCTTCTCTTTAAAAGTTTTTCTCACTTACCAGGCAGGTGTTTTGCAAGGGAATTTGTTTCACCACTTGTATGTGGGAGTAACTGTTCCGATTAATAGACTTATATTGTAGCATCATCAGACCAGCAGTCATATCTCCTCTTTTTAAAGTTCTACTAATTTACCAGACAGATGTTTTGCTAGGGAAGTGGCGTTTTGCGGGACTATCTTGTGTAATGTTTGACAGCTTATAAATCAATACAAAACAAAATGTTTTATTCACAAATAGTTGACACACACTACTTGACAAAATATTGAGATTTCTATATCATAACCGCCCCGATGCATGCGGTGAAATCAAATATATAGAAACAGTACTTAATTTTGTCTAATGTAATGTAAGTCGCAGTTGAGCTTATATTTAATTTTAACATGATTTGACCACCCATTACTTATAATGTTTAATGTTAATAAGACAGAAGCTGAGTCCTTTTCTACAGTTAAGAAAAAACTAAAATCCTGCAAGGAACTAGGATCACGTTTCCAAGTCTTGCTTTGATTGTAACGGGTCTAGCAATGCGTCACTATAAACCTCTGCCAACCAGTACTACGAAATACCACAATAAGTAGTGTATATTACCGAATTTGCATATTTATGTTATTCAACAACAAGCCTTTTAAAACCAAACTGATGATCATAGACAAACCGTTGCACTTGAGTACACTAGCGGGCAAAATCTATGTCAAGAGACTTATTTCCAAATAAGTGCTCTAACGGTCGATATATTTTGGTAAGCGCACGCGCATGAAGAGAAAAAAAAAACTCGTAAGGTGTTCAAGTGTTAAAAAAGAAAATATATTATTTCATAAAAAATATGTAAATTGTGGGACATCTACGAATGTTTATTGATCTAATACGTCTTGGTGAATCATTATGATTCCATGAACCCTGTACTTATAGCCATCTCCGAAAACATTTGTCAGGCATACAGGTGACAGTTTAAAGCATTTTGTTGATTCTCTTGTGTAGTCAACAGGGTGAAACAGTTTCCGACTTGAACTCCAGAAATAGATGAAAATGTTTACCTTTATTTAAATATTCATTCTTTAAACAATATTTGATTGGTTTTGGATTTCAGTATTTTCGTAGTTGTCATAAGAAGTGCTGTAGAAGATTAGTGGTTTGTCTAAGAATAGCAGGTTTCAATTGTTTGTCTTATTTAAGTCACACTGTCGCAGTCCAATGCTAGAAATGGGTCTCTCCCAAGCTGAGCCACGACCCGAGGGGCAGGTTTTAGTCTCAATTTGCCAAAATAACGTCTAATTTTCTTACATTTTTGCCAACTTTTTGATAAGATGGTCGCTGAGATGATCAGATTGCGACTAGATTTGAACAAATTACGGGAATGGGCCTTCAGCCTGCGTAGCATGAACACCGAAGAAACGGTCTTTGTCGTGTTTCGGAAGAAAAGAAATTAAGTGTTCATGCTACGCAGGCAGGTGTACTGAAAGAAATTTGACAGATTGAGGTTCCTGTCTATATAATCTGTCACTTTGCCGATTCGTCTGTAGACACAGGCCGTTTCTTCGGTGTTCAATGTGTTCATGCTACGCAGGCTGGTGTGTCTCCTTCCGCTAGCTAGTTAGCAAGAATTTTGGTAGCAAACATAAGTTCTTAAAATCCATGAGTTCCACAAAATTCGGCCCTTGAAGACTGAACTGGGGCTATTGCAGGTCAAGCATTTTTCAGCGATGCGCTTACCATCGACCAGCATTTATTTAACATGGAATTTTTTACACTTCCACTGTTTTAATAGATATTTCTTTCTTTATTCTGTACTTAACGGCATCCATAAATACATAGAGTTGTGTTGTTTTTTCGCACTTCTCTCTGAGCTGCTATGCATAATCTATGCGTTTGAATATATTTATTACCTTATATATTTAGGTAGGCAGTACAATGTACTGTGGTAACCCGTAACGGGACTTGGCTTATTGTCAATTTAAAAGTTTGCTCATTGACGTTATAATATTGTTTAGTGTATTTTGGTGCCGCGCGTGTAGATAACATTATTATGTGGGTTATGTAAATAATTTACAACTTCCTAATTTTTAAAAAAGGTGGAAAGTTCGTAAATTGTAGGTATGTTTCATGAATCGGTGGTCTGGTAACCGCTAGTGCTACTGCTGACCATGAGGTTTTAGATTCAATTCTCAGGGCAGGTGAAGAGTTATTAGGTTTTCAATTAGCATAGGATTACTTTCAAAATGTGAGTGACCGATATATTTAGGTACAACATGTTATACTCGATAAAACCCTAAATTACTTTAAAATTAAATTACTGTGTATCGAATTTAGTTGTATGACGTCAATATTAGCATATATTTTATTTTATTTATGTTTCGAAAACATAGTAAAAACAAAGAGGTGCACAATAAAGAGTAAGTATTGTATTATATTCTAAAAACGCTTATTAAGATTTATATTCAATTTAAAAATCCGAGATTTATCCTCACTCTTTTAAAAATAAATAAATAATAATTGTATAACCTTTATCCACGGTTATTCGCGATGGTTTTCAACGCATTCGTATCAAATTGGTCATACACACGGCGACATAAAATCAACCTAGAATTTCCAATACAAGCTGAACTCTTGTTGTACTCTAAGTCTATGCTATGGGAGATCAGGTAATTCTAGACTAGGTGTTCATAATATGTTGAAGTGCGAAAAAACGGCTATTTCGATAGCCATGAATCAGTCTGAATTCACTTCCTTGTCGTGATATTGCTATGTTGTTTACATGTATAGCATTACGGGTTTTACTGGTTCGGGTTTTTCGTGGTCTGGTGGTCGTAAGAGCTACTGCTGAGCATGGGCTAGGTACCGTTTTCAATTCTCGAGTCAATTTCAATTATTTGTCCGGTGTTTCCATTTGGAATTTCTTAGTAGCCTAAAGGTTTAGGTTATGGCTTTTGATGGCAATCACCTCTCCCCCTTTTATTAGGAACTTGGAGAATGTATGTTACCTGATTTCTCCGCCATTTGTGGACCGATTCTCAAAATTCTTTTATTTGAAAAAGTATACTCCTGAGGTGCAATGGTCCCATTTTAATTTGGTGAAGATCTGGTGCTGACCTTCAGAGATATACAATGAAACTCTTCAAAAATATACGGCAACTCTGTCGTGATTGCTGGAATCGCGTTTTATTTTATGAAAAAAAAAGAGTTTTGTTCTATGTAAAATAACAATTTAAAACATTATCATGTTTTGACGTCAGCATGATGTTGTAACAGAACTTAAATATATTTTAATAATAACAATATTTATAACACATTTTAATGATCGTAGCTTATTTATGTAAATGACTGTTACAATGAAATTACGACTATGATATGACTATAAATTAGACAAGTCGTGTAATTCGAGTGCTACAGGCATTTTATGAGATCTTAAACTTAACAGTACTTACCTACACACGTTTCTTAAACATATTTTTGGTGGGAGTATAGTCTGGGCTGTTTATATAGTGGGCGAGTCGTGGGTTAGAGTCCCGCCCGGAAAAAATATTTGTATGGCATACAGCCGGACGATTAAGTAAAAGCCACGCCGTAAAAACTTAGGGTCGCCGCACACGGGCCACCGGCCACACCAACAAACGCCGCCACGAGAAGCCAAAAGCGGCTACATAGAAGCTGACGCGCGCGACAGCCATTTGTGGCCGGTGGTCGACACTTGCGGTCGGTGGTTGCTACTTTTTTTAACTCATGCGTGCTGTTTCATCTTAAATCGCAGGATGGGATTGAAATTCTGAAATGAATAATTCTATGAACAGGTTGACTGAGGTAAGGTAGAGAGGGATGATAATCGCGCAAGTGGCGTGTGGCGGTGTTCTGTGCGGTGTTTAGTGGCTGGTGCGGGCCACAAAAAGCGAGGGGCGACGATTTGTGTGGACGAGTGTGCGGCGAGTCCATATAAAATGTATGAAAACAGCAGAAAATATGCCGGTGGCGTCGTTTTGTGGTTGTGGCCGGTGGCCCGTGTGCGGGGACCCTTAAGCAAACTGCAGTGCGATTCTGGTCAAATCACCTTGTGAAAATGAACGCGTATTGAAGGCGAATTGAGCTGTCATTCCATACTAATGCAAGGCATTGACAGTTCACTTCACTTAAGTTTACACAGCGTGACTTTTACTGATTAGACCGGCTGAACTGTCAATGTCTTGCATTAGTAAGGAATGGCAGCTCAATTCGCTTTCACTTCACCTATAGGTACAGACGCCAGCACATCAAGTTATCCCAATGTGTCAAATTTTCCCAATTGAATATGAACCTCATTTTGTTTAACATAAAGTTGAAAAACGATCAAAGAAATTTGACATATTGGGGTAACTTGATGTGCTGGCTGGCGTCTGTACATATTTCTACGGGGTGATTTTTTTACAGAATAACACTGCAGTTCGTTGTTTCGGAGCTGATGGCTGTTTGTGTATGTGAATTTATTAATAATAATAATAAATCTTTATTAAGGATAACATAAGATCCGCTATGTTAGTAAATACCTTAAAAATAATGTTAGTAAATTACTAATGCACCCACGATACAGGGGAAATTCCAAAGTGCAGTGCTTTATTTAAAGTTAAAATTAAATACCTGCATCGGTATTTACTTGGGCTGGAGCTCATAACCGAGAACCGACATAATTAATTGAAGTATACATTTGATATAGTAGCATATACCTTTTCAAGGATTCAGTAGTCAACATAAATAAATTTTAATACAACAAAACAAAAACCGAACCGAATCAATTGTTTTTTTAAAGTAATCGTTTGTTTACTTTTAATACAATACATTGTATGAATCATTTCATGACGTCATTGCACCATTTATGATACGATTATCTATAGGTACATACTTGTAATTACCATAAATATACATTTTATACTTAAACAGGAACAATTTGTTTGTTTGCAAGTTTTTATATGAGGGGTAATCTCCAGAACTGCTCACCCGATTTCAATAATTCTTTCTTCTAATATAAACTTCACTATTGCCGAGTGTAGTCTCCGGTTTCTTTCAAGTGAACGAACACGCGGGCAGTAGCTAGTATTCGATGTTTCTTTATAACGTTGAAATAAATAATATAATATCTATATTATTTTTAAGATTCCTCCGTGCCACGGAAAGCACATCAAGCCGTTGGTCCCAGTTGCCATTTGTTGATCTTCGACAGTCGTCAGAAGCCTGAAAGTCTGACAACGAGTTTAACTATGGGGTACCGTGTTACCCAGGAACTAGGTTTGTGAAGGTCAGACAGACCGGTCGTTTCTGCTCTCAAGCTCAACTTGGGACTAAATGGCGTATGAAAAAGTTGTGGAATATTTATATTTATTTTTTATTTCAAGTAAAGCCAGCGGGTTAAACTGGAAACCGACCCCAACGTTGTTGGGAATATGCTAAGCATATGATCTGTTTTAGAATTATTGGCGTCACGTGTTAGGCATTTTAATTATAACACTAATAAAAAGTAGAAATCTAAACATCCCGAGTCACTGCATACATAAATACTTATACCTCTTTTATTCTCATTCTGATTACACTTCACATAATTACAAGATTACGTACAAAACATATACAATCATAACATATCCTAAAGGTCACAACAATTTCATATTAATTTTACAAAACCTCAGTTGTATAACGAGCTAATTTTACATTTACCGTATTTACTGGTCAAAGTGACATTCACCGGCCATTCTACACAACTTCCGGTTAAATTAAAGTTCAATTTTGTCTGTTTGTTTGTTCTCGTGACTTTTAAGTAGGTTAGTGCACGAATATTATTGCATAAGATACTTCGGTTTCCATGAAATCTATTAGGTTATATCTGAAAAGATTTTGAATGCATTTGTAACTGCCTTTCGTTTGCAACCTAAATGGTGCTGATATTTGTATGTTTGTAAATATCTGGCTAATGTAAATAATACTAGCTTGTGTTATCTGACTGCAGGGTTAATTTAAAATGCAACTGAAAAAAAGCAATGCAAAAAAGCACCATAAAATATTTTTTCGGCTAAAAAAGAATTGCAACAAATCGTTGAAGGTTTTATTTTTGTTTTTTTTTTTTATTATTGATAGGCACGCGTTTGACCACTATCTCACCTGATGGTGAGGGATGATGCGGTGGACGATGAAGCACGCCTGCCTAAAAGCAAACTGTTCACTCTTGACTCAAAGAACCGGCAGGGAACCCCACTCCTTAGATTGTCTCATAAAATTATAAAACTTTACAAACAGAAATTGTTACATAGAAGAATAAATAAAACTCAAAAAATTCGATGTTCCGCACATAGGCATGCAAATCACAGTTAATTAGAAAATAGATTAAATATAATAATATTAATTTGCTATAATATTAGTACTGAACGCCAAATCAAAAGAAAAAAAAACATGTTAATAATCAATATCAAGGTTACAGAATTGGAATTTCAAATACATAAATAGCAGATCAATCGGTCAGTAATTTATATCTCTGAAACTCATCAATTGTGTAAAAGTTGTTTTGCTATTAATACATACTTTGTTTGGGTTTAAAACTCCGTAATAAGATATTAGAAACCAGTGAATAGTGCATTTTTTTTGTATTTCGAATTATGTTATAATTTTTTAATTGTACTAATTTTGCTACTATTTCCACGGATAACCAAGTAAGTGATGATTATACGGGTTCCGTTTTTCCTTTGTAGGTTCCGTACCCTAAAAACTAGCAAAAACATAGATAAAAACTCGTACAAAATCTACAACACATTACCCACTTCGATGTAATTCACTCACGATTTCAACTACTAGCGTATCTCAATAAGTGTAACGTTGGTTGCGCGAGCGCAAGAAGACGAAAGTTGGCCAGTCAGTCAGTGACGTAAGCGGCCCTACTTCCGATCTCCTGACCTTTGCCTTTATTATATTTTAAATGTTAATTGGACAAATGGGAGTACAATGTCATTTTTTACGTTAAAAGTTTGTATGTTTTATTGATATGTTTTTTTTGTTTAGTAACAACAAAAGAACTTAAAGGGTAATGTTGTTAGTTATGTTTACCGAGTTATTGTTGTTTACATATGTAAATATTCCAAGATTTTGATTCCATTTAAGTATACTAAAAAAGATTGGTAGAAAACGACAACCATCAATCATTCGATACGATCAATGCAGCTAAATATTTATTCAATCAAAAATAGATCACGTGTAGACTAGTCTTCATCTGAAATCATGAATTTTATTCATTTTACTTATTGGAAACCAGTGTGAAAACATTGTAGGCACACGTAAAAAAAATTACTACACAATCTCGTTACCATTATTCCTTTTAAATCTGTCCCTGCAACAACAACATTTTTATTACCAAACAGACCCTGGACGAACCGGAATACATACTGAAGTGAAAGAATTGCTTCGAGCAAGTTTGAGCGATGTTATCTCTCAAGTCAAGACTTACTTTACATACTCTTTGTAAGCATACTCATATTATGAATACGGTAATGCACGTCTGTCTTCTCATATGAATAAGTCACTTTAGAGTACAAAGCCCCGGCGAACTTAAGGTCATCTACGGTAGAACAAGTATTTTTTGTTTTAAGTTTCGATCTTGTGATTTTTTTGCGTGATCTGTCGAGATTTTTTGACATTATTTTGACGTTTGAATTGATTTTACTGGCGGGAAGTTTTTTGTTATGATGGTGACATTTCTCATCAGTCAATCAAGGTAATTTGAAATTGGAATCTGAGTTTTGGGACCAGCCATCGAAATTTTCAAATAAAGAATAAATTTGGAAATAACGCAAACTATCGATTACAATAACAAAATTAATCTTAATTTCGCCAGCGATAGTAATTGGCCTGACTTGACAATAACAGTTATGAAATCTTTGAAACAAATTGATTAAAAAAATAGATTAGACAATAGCGACATGAATTAATTTATGTCCAACTCCATAAATAATAGAGGTAGGAACATTTTTTGAGCGTACTTCTTGTGCAACCGTACGGTTGAGCGGGCAGCGTGGGCATCGCAGATGTGCACAACGATATGTTGCAATTCCAATGCAAGTCATAACAAGTTTGTAGTAAATAGTGGTGTTGTGTAATCAGCTTTGTATTGCGAATCACTCGGATTCACACCGTCTTGTCGCTATCATTTGGTTTCTTGGTGACGGTTCCGATTCAGCGTCGTCACGATCTACGTTTTTTGTCGTTGTTCACACTTCACGTTCATTGATGGATTACATTGATTTAATTGTTTGTCCCCGAGCGTATAATTGAAGAGGGATGTTTTTAGTTTAAAGCATATTGTTTTTTAATATTTATGTGTTTGGTTTTTGCATGCGATTTTTAAATTAAAGACTGATTTAATCGGGATAGTTCTTAGTTTAAATGTCTCATGAACAACTGTTAAGCCATTTTTTAAATAATCATGTCGTGATGGATTATAAGTGGTCCCTGATGATCATGATGAATGTTGTGATATTCCTGTTTGTTGCTGCAGCTAGAAAAATCAGCAGACAAATCGTTTTGAGGCCTTGCAGCTTGTCTTGATGGGTAGTGTTACCGAGATGGCGAAGAACAGAAGTTACTTAGTTATTATTTTGCCATTACTAAATTGTAGATCCATTTAGATGGTACTCCTTGGTGGAATTAGTTTCGCTGTGAGGTTGGTAGACAATAGTGTGGCATTTTTGACCTGACGCTGCAACGTCTTGTATTAGTTTACTGTAAATTGATCAAGGTAGTGGTAAAATGTAATTTTCTGTTAATTATATTTTTATTAAATAGAATTTCAAGCAGTTCTTTTGGAACATCTATTGGCAATAAAAAAACCAAACGAAATTTCGAATAGAAACTGGAAATTAGCAAAAAAAAATTGACCGTGAACTTACGCTGTAATTAATTGGTGTTGCAAGAGGTGAAAATGCTGCAATAGTAATAAAAACGTTTTCAATTTACAACAATTTTTTTGAAGTCCGCATTTGTGAAATAAAAACAAGCTCAATTAAGTAAATTATGAGATTTACTTCTTTACGCATGAGAATTTTTTTATTAGCAATTCTTAATATGGAACAGTCATGGCACTATTTGAAAGGATATTATCATTAGTTCACAATATTAAAAGCTTAGATTATAATATGTACAATATTAACCTCTGGTAACCCATAGAGGATGTCAGTCCACTGGCTTGTTATGTCCGAGTTAGGACTGGTACATACTCGAATGTCAACACTACTAGTGTATGGTATCCGAACCAAAAGGTTGTAGTTCGCAGTTGGAAACATTAGCCCTTCTAACAGTTATTGGCTGAAACACGAAGCGACTTCCTGTTTGCCGATTGATTCAGTAAAAGTCACCTTGTGAAAACTTGAGTAAAAAAAAAAACAAAATTGTCAATGCCTAGCATTAGTATCTATGGAATGACAGCTCAATTGCTTTCAGTTCACCCACATTTTCAAGGAATGATTTTTAACAGAATAACACTGCTGGTAGTATTACAGGTAGGGTCACCGCTACCAAATATTATGTACTTACTTTTTTTTTTTACATTTATTTTTGTCACGTTTACTCCATTCATTCCCGCTAAGTCCACTTAAATGGGCAGCTATGCAGCTAATGGTTAGCTTAGGTTAGTATTACTCTCGGGGGTCGCGGAAGTATCTTCCGTTCCCGTGACCCCCGGCGCAGGTGTGAGAAGGAACACGGAAAAAAAAACAAAAAAAAGGTTAGTATTACTCGGGCAATTCTCGTAAGTTTAAAAATGAACGCATTCTAATCAGTCTCAATTTGTCAAAAAATTGTCTGATTTACTTAAATTTTGACAAGGTTTTTACATTAATTGTCGCTGAGATTAATGTCGCTAAATAATAAACCTTTTGTTATTTCTGACATCCTAAAACTTATGGGCGGTAATATCACTTCCAAAGAATAGTTGGCTTCCACCCAACCACAGAAAAAAAAAATGTATTATATGGTACAGACGCCAGCACATCAAGTTACCCCAATGTGTCAAATTTTCCCAATTGAATATGAACCTTATTCTGTTTGACATAAAGTTGAAAAACGATCAAAGAAATTTGACACATTAGGGTAACTTGATTTGCTGGCGTTTGTACAGACGCCAGCACATCAAGTTACCCCAGTGTGTTCAGGTTCATATTCAATTGGGAAAATTTGACACATTGGGGTAACTTGATGTGCTGGCGTCTGTACCTACTCAAATTAAAAACGTACTACGTACTAGGTATTATAATTAAAGTATACTGGTATGATTCACTTAATTTATTTTTTGTAGATAGGAAATCAGAACTATTATTTGAATTCAATCAAATGTTTTAATGTCTAGTAAATATCGACCTAATCAAACGTTGGTATTTGAAAGTGAAGTTTGCACAATACTGAATTGTGAAAACATTGTTGTTTTTCTTGACGATTTAATTTTAGCATAAAATTAACTTTTTTTATCATTCAATGTCGTTTTTTTTATATTAAATGCATTAAATGGTGGTTATATGCGTATCCAATTGTAAAATAGGCAATTTAAAAGTAGGCTTTGTAAAATGCACAAAAACTAACTATTTTAAAAATAGCTGTAGTTTAAAAAAGAAACAATTGACTGACATAACTTGATTCTTTGGATTTACGTTCCAATTTAGAATTATTAAGTTTAGAGTTTCGGTTCGATACTTCCCTAGCTAGAGATGTAAGCAGCTATATTTTGATAACTTGAAAACCACGCATCGGTGTGGTCAAACAACTTTTATCTACACTTGATAATCCACCATACTTGCTGTAAAAATGATCAGCAGGTAACTGCATACCGATTACCTCGTAATCTAATTATATATGACGCAACGAGAACAAACCGTGACGATCGAATCATTGTCCTCCGTAACCGTTACTCAATAACGCGTTACATTTCACCCGGTATTTTACCTGTTACGTGTAACGTTATCGCTTTTTGCCCAGCTCTATACCTCGTAAAGTGTGCATCACTATTTAGTTTACATAATCGTTAACTGGTCGGTAATAAGCTTTTTTTCAGTGATACAATAGGATAGTTGTGATTTGTAGTTAATGGCGTGTTCAGACAACGCTTTGTCGTATACGTCTTGTATCAATTTGGAACTAATTTTTAACAATCGTGTGAAAACTTTACAATTAAGTTGTTTTTCTTTTTGTATTAGAAATTTAAATTAACTATGTTTTGAGAAGCGTGACTTTCTCAAGAGTCGGGTTAGACTGAAATTATCACAAAATGCAGTCTGAAATATGATCACAATCTTTGTCTACCTACTGTTAGTTTCTGCATCACCCAAAAGTTTACTGGTAGAAACTAAGCTTTGCCTCTGTACTATGTCTTTTTTGTCGATAAAATAGAAAGACTATATTACTTATTGCACACAAATTCATAACCAGCCTATAATGTTCCCACTGCTGGTACAAAGGCCTCTTCTCTTTTAAATCAACCCGCACTGGGTTAGCGTGGTTGAAACGACCAACTCCTTGTTTCAACCACGCTAACTCAGTGCGGGTTGGTAGAGGTCACAAATGTCACATCAGCACTGGGCCACTCTTCACAAAGCATTTGTTTATTTTTAGAAAAAGATTCTTAGTTTATTTCCAAAAATCTATCACTTTTTTATTTGGGAGAGTCTACAAATTACACTTGGCTTAATCATGAATAATCAATAATGTGACAAGGTCCCATAAAAACAAAGAGACATGTAGAGAAATGTCATAGACAAACTGTGATCCCATGTCTCAGTAACGCCATCTAGAATATTATAGCAATATTGAAGCGGCAGCGGAGCGTACTAAATAAACTAATAGACTTTGGTTCACTCGGACCCAAGTATCGGAAAAAAAAATTGTTCGCGAAGTCCAGCCTTCAGCAGCTCTTTGCACAAAGTTCATGTCTGTATACTCCAGTCAGAACCCCACACAAAGCAAGCGTTTGAAAGCGACGAACAATCAGTCTGATACAGTATGACCTCTTACTGCGTCGCAACGTGGTCGCAAGCCATAGACAACAGCGACCGTGGTCGCTCATGATCAAGGAGAAATGACTTTCAATAAATTGAAAGTTTGATTTTAGAATGATGATAGGTTATGAAAGAAGATGTTTGTGACTGGCACGTTGTGGTGATGCATTTAAAGGTAAAAGAAAAAAAAAATATTTGGTATGTTTGTTGAATGTTTTATTATTTTTTAAACGGTATTTGCTTTCGATCGGCGCATAAACTGAGGTTACCAATCGTGAATATTTAAATCTTATTTAATTTTTTTTAGGCAATACCTGTGTATATCATAATTTTATTATAATATACTGTATTATAGTTATATTACATACACTACATTTTGCAATGTTCATAAATAGAGAAAAGTTACTTTTAATATTTTAGACATTTAAGGCATACAGGACAGGATAATAAAAAAGTAGACATTGTTTTAAGACTTCGATTGGGGATTTTAAGAAATTCGTTCTGTTTCGAAACTTATTAGGAAAGAGAAATCGTTTTCAGCACTTTCTACCTTCTTATTTTATAACGATTGTTCTGAAAGGGTGCGCGATTGTATTGTTTCCAGTTTTAATACATAATCATTATTATTTACGTATTAACTTGCTAACGGTCTATCAGTTACAAAATAACCTTCTCGATATGAACATCCAAATAGTTTTTACTACTACCATGAGTATTATCACGGTAGAGGTAGTAACCACTTCTAGTCTCCACAAAACAAACAATTGCCAAATCAATGACTAACACACAAACATAATTTAGCTTCCATCTGGCAGAAAACTCCATCTGTATCTTATGTAACACATTTACGAGAGAACGGGTGTTCCGTGCAATAAGTCAACCACGAGTGCTAACAATTGATTCTTATATCATCGCTTTTTCAATTTGCAGTGTCAATACTACATTATTATGAAATATGAGTGGCCTAGCACCACAAATTTCTAGAAAAAAGTCGTTAAGCGAAAATGGCAGTGTCTGTCCCGCAACCAAAAATTGTTTTAATAATAATAATACTAAGCTTTTACTGTTTCACTTCATGGCAAAGGCCTCTGCTCATAGCGACAAGGCACGAGCATTGATCACCATTGCTCAAGGTGGATTGGGAATTTCAAACTTTTACACCACTAATTTTTAATTAGTACAAATACTTAAAGGGCTTATTCTAGACGGTCTTCTCATTATATTTGTAAAGTATCAATTAATAATATTCATAAAAAGCAAAGTTATAAGCGTTTTTTTATATCCCAAAAAGTCACCTAATTTACGGAAATATTGTACAGGCTATTCTTGACATAGTAGTATTAATTAATCGTCATCTCTCGCTCACGTTTGCGTCATCTCGCTCAAACATGCCCCGCCTCCAATAGCTGTTTTTGTTATTTAAGTTTAACTAAATAGAACAAAAACAAAAAAATATAATATATTATAATATTTAAAAATTGAACTTTGTTTTTTTTTTCACTTTTGATTACGCAAATATGATCAGTAACAGGTACGGATACAGCCCAATTTTTTCTTGTACTAATGAAATAATAGGGGTGTATTAACTTACTATAAGAAATATTTGTTACATGTCTCATATCAAGACCCCCCTACGTGCCACGGAAAGCACGATCAGCAGTTGGTCCCGGCTGTCATTTGTGAATCTTTGACAGTCGTTACGAGTAGTCAGAAGCCCGAAAGTTTGACAGTCAGTTTTACCAAGGGGTGCGTGTTACCTTGTCACTAAGTTGTGGAGGTCTGACAGGCAGTCACAAAAAATAAATATAAAATAATGGTATTCAGCTGTATCCGGTTAGACCCAATGATATTATAAGTAAAAAGGTGTAGATAGGTAGGTTATAAGCGCTCAGCCAGCGACATGTTAAAATGTGTCTAACTAGCAACACTTGACCTCGGTGTCGCGTCGCGTTAGTGTGCCGTTTTTGAAGATCGAATGTTGTTTAAGTAACCTATCTACACCATTTTCAAAATATGATTGGCTAGACTGGAAACCGACGCCAACAAAGTTAAGAAAAGGCCAGATAGACAGATGACGATTATCTTTAAGTAATATAATATACTAGATTATTGTAAACTAGCTTCTGTATGCGAGTGAAAAAAATCTTACATATTTTAGGCACGCGGCTCTATAGCCGCGTACCTAAAATATGTAAGATTTGTTTGAGAAGTTTTAGAAGTTTGTTTGTTTGGATGTTTGTATATAGGTAATCTCTATAGATTACCTACATACAAACATCCAAACTAACAAACTTCTTAGATACAGTAGGTACTATTTTAACCTCAAGTTCTTTTTGATAAAAACATATTGTAAAAACTTAGGTGAAGTGTTTGCGAGAGATGCAGTTGTCTTGCGGTTTTGAACATAGACGATTCCTAGTAAAAGTTAAAATTAAAATGTGGTTTAGACCGAGTGACTTTTAAACAAATGTGCAAGTTTTAAAAGGTAGGTACATCTTTCAGTTCAAGACCATTCTTGAAATCGTGAAAAATAAAGGTAATTAACTTAGGCACCAGTGTGCCTAAGTTAGGCCAAAGGCCTGTATTTCAGGTCACCAGGTCTCCACATCGTTTTACTATGTTTAATTGCTTGCGTAGTAGTGACAAGAGACAACAAGGAATACTGTGATGTGAATGGGTGTAAAATTTAAAGTATATGTAATTATGAAGAGAGTTGTGTTTGTGATGTACGTATGTAACTTTTTATAACTGTAGGTATTCTATAGAGGTAAAAGTAAATTCATCTCCTGGGGGATTCTGAATGTAGGTACTCTGACCATCTGGTTCTGCTACTCTTTATTTATATCTTAACTAATATTATAAAGAGTTCAATTTTGTGATTTTGTGACGTTGTAGTGAATAGTATCTCTGAATTCTACAGTACCGATTTTGAAAATTCTTTTAACAATTGATGGATGGATGTTAGAGTACGTAATAAACGCAGGCAAAGTCACGAGCTTAGTGCTAGTGATTTATAAGTCACCTTGAGTAGTGATATGAGTATTAATTCGGCTAACAAAAGTCAAACAGACGATTTCAAAATGATCTAGATAAAGATCTAGTTAAGTTTAGTTCATATTAGTTTGTAATACTATTTTGAGACATACAATGTCGCTGATGTAGATACGGCTAAACTTATTAGATTACTGTCTCGTATTACTAACAGCTTTTTAAGAAATCTAATCTAAAAATCCAAGGTGATCTTTTGTTTCAAACTAACTCCAATTATTATAAGCGTTGTTTTTTTAAACTAAAAACAATGAGATGGATTTCATTGTCTCTACCAAAATAATAATACTGGTGTTTCTTCTTGGAGTCTCGAAGATTAGATTGTCTCATAATCGGGGTATGCAGGACATCATAATACACAGAGGCACTAATTTAACAATTAATTTCCGGAAAACACCACTTTTTTCATCGTGGTAAAAATCGTGTTGAATATCCGACTAGTTAAGAAGTTTTCCTGGCTTTGTCCTGCTTAAGTTTGAGATTACTTTTTGATAGTAAACATCAATATGTTGCAATTTTATACTTAAAATTCTTGTGTCACAATGTCTCGTGACTGATTTGTATGAAAATTTCTACGCACAGGTATTCAGTTAGGTCTGAGAATCGGCTACTATTTATTTTTCATACCCCTTAGTAATAAGGGTTGCCCATCCCCATTCAAATTCTTTCTAATGCATAACAAACTTTGATGGGGCAGATAAAATTAAAAGAAAAATAATAATACCTACCAGCTCATTACCACTTGAGTAGATTTACTGTCCCACTGCAGGGCAAAGGCCTCTTCTTATACAGAGAAGGCACGAGCATTGATAACCACCAAAGAGATTTAAAATACTATAGAGAGGGCATGTCAAGGAAATGTCATAGAAAAACTTTGATCCCATGTCTCAGTAACGCCATCTAGAATAATATATGAATATTGGATCGGCACCGGAGCGTACTACAAAAAACTCATAGACTTGTATCCAGCAGGACACACTTTTTCGGACGAAAATTTGTTCGTGATGTCCGGTCTATAGGTAGGTATTGAATGTCTTTGATCACCACGCTTGCTCATGGCGGAATTGGCGATTTCGGCAGCTTCTATTGTATGTACTTAACACCTTTAAAGGTGACATAGAAATAGCTATGGCCTCGATAAACATCAATGGCAGACGAAAATTTTTTATATAAAGTGTCAAGAATACGTCACAAAGAAAATAGTCTGATAATGAAAAAGTAAACAGCTCCAAAAACGTATACAAACAGGCGTTTAATACTTCCATCTTTCTCTACAACATAAAACTCGTCGATCAGCTGTTGGTTACACTCACGAACACACACAACTTATATACGCACACACATAAAGAACTGACACACACAAGCTCACCTCGCGTGTATGAATCACTTCCTAGACTGCCGTAGTATGTCTTGGTATCTTTTTTGCATATTCCCGCCACATTGTTCGATTGTTTGTTGTATTTTCTGAGAATAGGGTTGATAAATTGACGTAGAAAGTTGGTGTCGTGTAGATGTTGGTTGAATAAGCAATATATGCAGAACGATGGTGTCTATCAGCTTGGAAAAGCATCTCAGACACTAATCTGCATGGTCCTCACATGAGCAAAATAATGTTTGGACTTTAAAAGAGACTGTTGGCGACCAGCTACCAAACTCTTTAATAAATTTTTCGTTTTCTTTGTTTTGCTTAGAAGTCTCGTTGTTTTGTTTTTTTATGAAAAAATCAGTCTGTAAAAATATGTGAAACCAAAAAGCTGAACTTGTGGTTTTTTACTCTAAAATTGATCCTATTCTCAAACGAGACTGTGATCTCTGAGTTAATTTTGGTGTTTCTTCTGAGAGTAGTCGGATATTGAAACATCGACCTCACATAGTATTTAAAAATCAATTTAAGGAAATAAAAATATCATTTTCGTACCACTTGCTCAAAAAAGTGACATTCTATGCCACAAAAAGCGAACATAACAATAGTCATTTTTAATCTGTTAAAAACAGGGAAAGAAAATTGTACTGGATTTCATTCATCCCCTAGGGAGAGAATGTGATTTAAATTTGGAATACCTACTTACCGAAATTTATACTGAACTACATCTGTGTTTACACCATTGAATTTGTATATAAAGCATTATACATCTTTTTGAAAAAGGAATACGCATTTATTATGCAGTTATGATTATTAATTAAATAAAATTACGAAAACCGACGAGGCCGTATGAGCTCGATGCCTTTGCTTTTCCGACAAAAAAATATGAATCTAGGAATTTGCCGCGTTTTTGTTTTCTTCAAATTTATAAACGTTAAGTTTATTTTAATTTATTTTTATAAATAAGTTAATGTTCTACAAATACGTTTACTTTTAATTCAACATTTATTTATTTATTTATTTCTTATGGCACTTCAACGACTTACTCACTAAAAATGTACATAAACACACAGCGCAACAGTAATAAGTATAGTGAATTCGTCACTTACAGAATTCGTCACTTAATTGTCATTATTTTTAATAAATGCTTATCTCAGTTATCTCCTATGAATATTGTGTTATTTTTTTCGCAAATGGTACGAAAAGTAGAGTATTTTCCTCGGTGATAAAGCTGTCTTAGTCTTGGGTGAACTTAAATCCCTCGCTACACTCAGGACTCGTTTTAAATCCCTCGCTCGTGATTTAAGTTTTTAACACCCTCGCTACGCTCGGGAGTAAACCTCGAGTCCTTCGTTACGCTCGCGATTTAAATCGTCACCCGCGACAGAAGACACTGCTTTATCCCCTTGGTTAATAATCTACTATTATCATTTATTTTCTGACTAGCAGACGTCCCGCGGTTTCACCCGCGTAGTTCCCATTCCCGTGGGAATACAGGGATAAAAAGTAGCCTATGTGTTAATCCAGGGTGTCAGCTAACTCCATACCAAGTTTTATTAAAATCCATTTAGTAGTTTTTACGTGAAAGAGTAACAAACGTCCATCCATCCATCCATCCATCCATAATCACAATCTTTCGCGTTTATAATATTAGTAGGAAGTAGGATTGCTAGTGCTACTGCTGAGCATGAAGTCCTGGGTTCAATTTCCAGGTCAGACGAAGTGTTAACAGTTCGGAGTCTAGATTTGTGTTTGTGTATTCTGTCTGTCCCTGTGACCTTCACAGAATGTAAACGTAATCTTATGAGTTAGACTGTATCTTAAAAACAATTTTATTTCACTAATCAATATTTAATGTCTTTCAGCGACAGTGTCGTCTAGTGTTAATGATGCTCATAACACTGGCTAATTAAAAAGTTATGTTCCTCCTAAATTTATAATACTGGCCATTAAAAATGCAGTCTACAGACGAGACACTTTCTCAAAATATAATCAAAGAGATCAAACTGCATAGATAATAAGCAAATAACATTCTAAATTCAAACTTACAGTCGAAGCCAATAATATTTAAGCCTTATAATTTTCGAAACAATCAGTCGCTAATCTATCAAACATTAAGTATCCACAAGCTAAGCATTTCCAGAATAAGCTGACCTGGCATTGTGACAACATTCAATACAATAATAGATCAGTTAAAACTGGAAATGTAAAGATTGATAATGTCGTGTGATATACGTACTTAACTAATAAAATTCGAGACAAGGTGACCACTCCAACGCAGCAGGTGACTCGCCGGTTCAAAAGGTTACTAGCTTTATATGAACCAATGCGCCAGCGGCGGTGTTACGACAGAACTTGAGAACTGACCGTTGTAGTACTGGCATAGTTCGATTTTGATAGGTCGTTTGTTTTTGTATAGGTCAGCTAATAGTATCTAATGAAAATGATTGGGTCGTAATAGTAAATTTATAAAATCATGTCGATTGACACGAGTGTGTTTGAAGTGCTGCAATATTCTCAATGGAAGTAATGTTAAAGCTGACTACTTAAAACTTGACAATATCATGATGATAAATGTTGATAAGCTAGACTAAATTTAAGCATTTTTATCATTTTCCCTCTTATAAGTTCACACAAGAATGGCACAAATAGAATATATTAGAAAAGCAGATCAGACGTGTAAAAGTGTTTGTGAAAACAAACATTTATCATTTAGGGTATGATCTATCCCTTTGAAAAGTGCTGTTTAATCCTGAAAACCCGACAAACATAATAAACAAGCAGATTTATTTTCTCACTTATAATATTAGTATTGACATGACAAACACTGGCTGCCTCTAATGATCACAACTGTAGCAAGCGCTTTGATCTTGATTCCTGAGGTCTAAGACCCCTGTTGACGGCTCTCTATGAAAGATTAATCTTTAGTGAAGTCCTGATGGCTCTTGTTATGTACGAGTAGATATTATGATTAATGATATACCTAACTAAAGTTGCTTGCTGAATTTGCAGCTAATTTTTACCGTCTACCTAGTTCTAGGCAGTAAAATTGAGCAGCTTCAGCAATGCATTGAAAACTATAAAAGTACTAAATGTCGTCTGAGAAGGGTTGTAAGTCTTTTTTATCAGATTGCTTGGTATGTAAGGAGAAGACAGTTAAATTCGAAGTGTTTTGTCTTCTTATTCAAATCTTCTACGAAACCAAATTCAGTTCTCTTGATTCCTCAAGTTAATTTTGAATTAAGATTTGCTAGTCAATTATATTATACCTACTAGAAACGGTCAATTGACTCCCAAGCATAAATCAATATTATTAATAGTCGGAATTTTGTATAAAATAGCTGGACTGGCTAGACTGAATTCAAGGCCTAAATACTGTCTCTTTACGCGATATTTTCAAAACGGTCTTATTTAGTATTTTAAAGTAAATAGATTTCCTTTCAAAATGTATTAGAATATTTAACATTGACTATTAATTATGTATCTTTTTAAAAATAGAGTCCAAATAAAATTGAACACTAATTTGGTATTGGCTTCTTTAACTTTTTTCCCATTTTCCGGTGTCTCAAAATATAATGAAAAATTATTAGAATTGCGGTTTCAACGACAATTTTCTGCCGACGTAATCGATATAAAATCGATGTTAAAACGATAATTTATAATTCGTTTCGTGTCGAGATTTTCACCGTAACTATTGTCGGTCGTGATCTATCAGCTACTTGGTTATACGATTGATATTGATATCGAATTCACTGGAAGCGATAGTAAAGTTTTATCTTTTAAGAGTTTTACATGATTTTATCTTGAGCATGCATGAGTTAAATCAATGTGTTTGTCATATTTTTCTTACAGATAATAATTATAATAACATATTGAAGAATGTAAACAAATATTGTTAGAAATTCAAGTCAGGAGGATAAAGTACCATTACAGTGTCATTCGTATGTATTTTTAGGTTAAGATCTATGATCTTTGTTACCTGAAATAAATTGTTTATTATTATTATTAAAAACTATAAATTACCAATTTAAAAAAAAACTCACTGATTTAAAACATAAGAAAGTAATTAAAAAATTCCAAACTTTACTAAATGACTTAGTAAACCACAGTAATCTCACACAAAATCCCATTTAAATCATACCTAATATAAATGAGAGAAATCACTACGTGACAAGATCACTTCCATCGCCCCTGTCTCTGCGCCAGCGCTACTTCCTAGCGGCGCAAACGCAACACGCACACATAGACACAGCACATGTCGTGCGTGATACACACACGGTACGTGCATGTGTGCGCTTACGTTTACTTTCGACCATTGACTGCTGGCTAATCGCGTCTACTAATAATACACAACACTATGATCTTATTTTATTACGACATTATGTTGTATTATTTATATCGTAGAAATGTTTACTTTCCTTCCGTTTATTGGTTCATTGTTTTTTATGGTTTACTTATTTTAAATAACTATGTATTCTTCCGGATTTTCGGACGTTCTATCGCTATTTGGATTTTTTAAACTTCAGGGTCAACATTATGACTTGTTAGCTACCTTTTATTTGAAATGCATTTAATTCAAAAACTGGTTTACGTATAAGTGCATCGAGCTGCAATAGAAAAACTTTGTTATACCTGCCTATAATATTAAACAAGTAGACGTTGCTAATCCATAATTACGAATAACTCAGTCGTGAAAGTCTGTCGGAAGATAAACAGTCGCCATTACATTATATTATAGTTAGTTTATAAAATGTATATTATGTACTTGGTATGTATTATTTATGTAACACACCACTTATACTATTTTTTTCTCTTTTCACAGGTAAGTGACCGTAGAAACGAGATTCGCAAGTTCTTAAGAATCAGTTTGTCGTCAGAAAAAACTGTAAGCCGAGTTACCATATTGTTCGAAGGTTTGCAACAGTTAGCAGCATGTGGATAATAGTTTTAAATATTTCTGTAGTTTTTTAACAAGACTAACGCCCGAATACTGAAACGCCTCTCAAATATTTGACGGCTACTTAAACGTTTGAGAAGCTCTCATAGTCGAAATTCATATTCTCATATGTCATTTAAAAGCATTGATTAAATTTAACAGGATCTCAAATTAAGTTGTACTTAAACTCAACTCTGTATAAAATCCGTATAGTGGAACGCCACTTAGCGCTTTTTAACTGTCACATCAACTGTCAAATCGAGTTAAGTAAGTGGGTGTGTTATATAACTAAATTATTTGGTAAATGAGAACGTGCTGAGAACAATTTTAAGGACTGCTTATTTAAGTATGGTTTTTCGAATTGCTTGAGTGGTGTTTGTGTATACCATTTAAATTTGAGGGATGCTTAAATTTAAGTAGCTTTTAGATGAGTAGGAGATTTGAGTAGCGTTTCAGTATTCGGCTGTAAAAGTTAAAATGGTTAAAACGTTAAAACAAAGTAGACTAAGGAATTGACAAGTTGACTGACAGCCAATTTAAAGTCTTTGCTAAAAAACAAAATAACTGTCAAAGAAATCTGAGAACATAATCTATTATCATGACTATCGTAATTGGTATAATTTTTATTAAAACTAAATGAATTATTTGAATTTGTTAATTGTATAAAAATTGATAACATTTTTGCAGAATATCCATCCCATATCTTTTTAATCGGTGGAATGTCAAAATTATATTGAATGGTCAATGAAAGATGTGACTTTACCATAGACAGGTGTACCATAGTAAAGTCGGGTACTTCGCCGATTCACACCACGCGCGATTCGGACCATGGTGTGAATCGCACAAGAACCATTTTTGAATTGCATGATTCACACCATGGTGTGAATCGAGAAATCCCAAAAAAGTCATTCGGTGATCCACACCATGGTGTGAATCGCCGAAGGACACTTTTTCAATTCGCCGATTCATACCAACGGTTCTTTCTTATTAATTAACAAGCAAGCACACAAGTGCTTAGCGAAATACTATTAAAAATATTAAGTAAGTACCTATTATGAGTGAACCAGTGCCACCACTTTAGGAGTTCTGTGGCTACTATAATAATACTATCTACTACTCCTGCGGGGTTTTTTTTAATAATTAAAAATTCAAATTCATGCAATCTGATATTATAATATCAGCTTAACATTGTATATCAATTTTATTTAAAAATTCAGTAACGTGCGCCTAAACAGTGCGCGGCGTAGGTACGCGCCAATATTCTCAGGTAAAAAACAACCCTTTTGTAAACAATGGAAAATTTCTGAACTACCACAATGCACTAATTTTAAACGTAATTGCATCATTTCTATCCTGAGAGTAGTGTTGTAGGTACATGTGAAGTGACTGTCATATTTTGAGTGAAATATAATTTTGGTAAGTACAGTTTTCAATATGTTGTTAAAATTAAAAAATTTATAATTATCTCAGGCACAAAATTAATTAATTAATGTTAAACATAATATTTAAAGTTGTCTTCTTCATTACTTGGTAGATACCTATTGCTATTTTTATTCTATAATACTTAATTAATTTTTATATTGGTCAATGTTAACAGTGCATCTGCATTATTAGCTTTAGCACTTCAAAATCTGGTTTACAATTAATCTTGGATTAATTGTTTATGGATGAAATTGAATACAATATTTTAAAATAGCGTAAAACAAAATGGCGGACTGTCCGCCATTTTACTTTAGTGTGTAGGTACTGATTTCAATAAGTATTGCACCATAATGCCAAAGTGTGTAATAATTTAGTATACTATATTATAATATTTTGTTTAGTCATTGCTTGTGGTGTTTGTAATCATAGAATTGGATTTTATTTAATCTCAATACCTATCTAAAGCTTTATGAAATGTAAATAAGTAAAATAATAAGAAAGGAGAGTGTTATCTGCATGCTTTTAATATAAAACTTTTGTAAATAAATTTTTAGATAGTTAATATAACTAAATCGATATTTTTTAAGCAAGTAAAGTATTTTACAATGTTAATTATATTTAGATATTAAAATCCAATTTCCTTATTTTTGAACAGGCTCGGTGTAAAAATGTCTGAAGATGCGTCAACTTCACATGCTCTTGAAAATATGGAGTTTCAAATAACCGAGAGAGGTCGTCGTATGCTGTGTCGAAATGGATACAATTATATTTGGAAACGTATAAACAAAGATGGTTCTGAGGTCTGGAGGTGCACCAAAAAAGATAGCAAATGCAATGCAATATTCAAAATGCACCCGTCTCCATTTGCAATATTATGTGAAACTAATCATAACCATGCTCCTAAGAATCAAACAGCGATTGAAATAGACCAGCAGATGCACATATGTACCGAAACTGTTAAAAACAATATCAATAAGCCAGTCACACAAATTTTTCAAGATTCAATAGATGTACTTACAGATAAAGGAATTAATCTAACGAAACCGTTACCTCAATTCAATAACGTAAAGAATAAACTGTACAATCAAAGAAATAAAGCTATAGGCGCTAATAAACTTATCTTCAATAAAGCCACACATCTTGAAGTGCCAAAAAATACGATCATCTGTTGTTCGCCGATTACGCATACAAAAACAAGCGCATCATAATTTTTGGAAAGACCGAAATGACAAAATATTTAAAGGAGTCGAAACATTTTTTTATCGATGGCACATTTAAGATTTGCGTCAAGTGCTTTCATCAAGTATACACTATTCATGCGGATATAGGGAGCAATGAAGAATACGTCAATGTGGTTCCTGTGCTATATGCTTTGCTTCCAGATAGAAAAGAAGAAACTTATGAGATTATGTTCCAAATTATTAAAAGCCGAGTTCAAGAATGGGAGCCCACACATATATCAATGGACTTTGAAGTAAGTGCAATGTTGGCACTGAAAGTGTTGTTTCCAGATGTGAAAATAGTTGGCTGTTATTTTCATTTCATCCGCTGCTTATGGCGTAAAGCTAAGAAGCTTGGAGTAACCAAATCTAAACTGGGCAGGATCCATGTAAGCCTATGCGCAGCTATGACACATTTGCCACAAAACTTATTGGATGATGGCTGGCTGTATGTTATGGGAGAAAGTCCCAATACCGCAGAAGTTACGCTTTTTAATGATTATTTTGTCCAAACATGGCTCCAACACTCAGTTCTATCAAATACGTGGAGTACTTACAATGAAAGTCATAAAACAAATAACATGGTTGAATCGTGGAATGCTAGAATTAAAAAAATTATTCCATCAAAACCAAATATTGCCCAATTTCTTCATGGAGTAGACAAAGACGCACACTTTTATTATAATAAAATTAATTTACCGGGTGACGTTAAAATTTCAAAAAGAAAACTAGTAAGCGTGCAAGTTAATGAAAAAATTAATAACACTATAGATGAGTTATTGACTAACCAAATAAGTATTGGCCATTGCTTGGAGAAGTTGAGATTTTGAAAAAAATCTAATTTTCGTATTATGCTGATTTATTTTTTGGTAGCTCATCATTATATAATTAACAATAATCTTGTTTATAAGTAACGTTAACTTAATTTATATTATTTTATTAATTACAGCCATATAACCAAACAAATCTGTGATTCCAATTACAAAGAAAAGGGTAATCTATTCAATCTGTTTTTTTTTAGATATAGTAAAACTATGTACTATTGTACACTCTTAATTAGTAAGGTAAGAAGACGACAAGCAATTTTAGTCATTGGATATATCTCGTTATATAAGTAGTAACTAAAATTACTTATAGTAATAAAGTAGGTATTACTTAGTCTTTTTTTTTACTGACAAATAAATCGTAAGTCAAAATGTGCAACATGTGATTTAATTATTATTAAGGTGAATATTTTATATTAAAGATGTTGATGACAAGTATTTTTTGTAATTAGTAATAAGTAACAGGGTAATCTTTCAGTCTGTATTTGTGATTTTATTTATAGTTGTTTTTTATTTTTTTATAAATACCTAGATCTTTATTAATGTTGACCAATATTGTGATTTATATTTACAGTTAAAACTGTACATACCTAAATATCTTTATTCAAGTTGAACAACATGTGATTTTTAAATTAATCATAAGCATAGGAATAACTGACCTACATAATATGAATAATCTAACATACTTGTAAAAACTTATGCTATGTTTAATTTCTTACGTTAGCATAATAAATATTATATCCCTATAAATAATTTGTTTCAATAACCGTTTTGTACCAGTCAGTACCAAAAAGTAATTACTTTTATAACTTTTTTATAATGGTGCGAATCGACGAATTCGCAAAATGTCTTTCGTCTTTTCACACCATGGTGTGAATCGCCGAAAGACTTTTTTGGGATTCGTCGATTCACACCACGGTGTGAATCATGCAATTCAAAAATGATTCTTGTGCGATTCACACCATGGTCCGAATCGCACGTGGTGTGAATCGACGAAGTACCCGTAAAGTCAGGTTTCTTCTTAAAAGATATCTATGTAATGTAAAAGTCGGGGAAGACTAAATAAAGGAGCCCTCTTCTAGGATTCCAACAACAGTACGGTTTATATCTATAATTTTCTAGAGTTTAGACTTTTTTGATCTTCTAGGGACAATAAAAATCTCCCGGTGACAAGTTAGGTGCAGTGAGCGTCAACGGTAAATCAATAGCATTAGTATTAAATGACAGCTGACTTCGTCTACACTTAATTTTTACAATGGGATTGCAACAGAATAGCAAAGCAAAGTATTGTAAAACATTATATCCCTTATCTATCCTTGGTAAAGATAAGCACAACCTTACTTCTGTACCACATTCTGACAGCCTTGTGATCATCTGTGGGCGGGGCACATACATACATACATAATCACTTTTATCTGAGCTTAATAACCGTGGGCAGCTTTTGAGATGGCTCTACTTGATTTATGACTGGCATATTGAACTTTTGCTTGATGTAAACGGTCGTCGAGGTCGTCCTGTGGATCGGCAATCCATCACATACAGAAATCTTCCCAAAACTCGAAAGGCACAATAAGCCGCTGGATCTGGCTGTCATCTGCAGAACTTTGACAGGGTAGTCTTTACTACCTAAGTGTTGGGTTGTGGAGGTTCGACAGACTGTATTCAATGATGACTTTGACTTGTCGTTAACTTGAGAATAAAGAAAACATGAGCTACCAATACTTTTTCTGGTTTATTTTTACAAGGTATAATTAGAATATATTAACCGCTGCGGATACAGGTAGCAATATTATGTTTTAACGTTTACTTTTAGGCACTTCTTTTGTGTTGAAAGCAAGCATTGTCATTACAATTTCTACCAGATGATATTTAAACAATTAAGCGCCAAAAAAACAAAAAAAAAAAAAAAAAAATTTTTTTTTTTTTTACTGATAGGCACGCGTTTGACCACTATCTCACCTGATGGTAAGCGATGATGTGGTCGACGATGAAGCACGCTTGCCTAGAAGCAACCTGTTCACTCTTGACTTGAAGACCCCTAGGTTGTTGCTCTTAGGAAACACCGACACCGGCAGGGAATTCCACTCTTTAGCTGTTCGCACAATGAATGTGTTTCCATAGCGTTTAGAACGTATGGTTGGGATATCTACCATGTACCGGTGGCGCAGTGCCGTACGTCTGGTGGTCCGATGATGAAAAGGGCTTGGTGGAATTAAATCGTGCACTGGAACTGGAACTTGGCAGAAACTTTGAACATGAAAATTTGTCGATTCCATAACTTTTGACTTCTAAATGTATCATTGACACTCATAAATGGAATCTCCTATTGAATCCAGCCAGTATATTTGTGCCTGTTAATTATTTTTTTAAACGACTGGGTCAAGGGACATCAACATTCTTTAAACCGACCACATAAATGATTTATGAATATGAATATTTATTTATCTAGTGTAGATAATATGGCAGCAATCTTAGTTAATTGCCTGTTGTACCCATTAGGTATTTTTAAATGATTTTAAGAAATTAATCCTTGAGCCTAGTCAGTCTAGGCACTACCTGTTATTGTCATAAAAACCTATGTTTTATAACTACTAGCGAGATTTAAATATGTATGTATGTAGGACAGATAATAAAATATTAACTTAATTGTTAATGTTGGCTATGTGCTTCACATTTCTGTGCTGTATTGACAAGCATATTGATTAATGTTAAAAGTAATTTGCATAGATAAATTATGGTTTCTTTCTGCTTTAGCCTTGTTTGAAATTTTCATCTACGAAACATTGGCTGTCAAACGCACGTCAATTGATTTGATGACAGAATGTCATAACAGTAATTAACTTGAGACGCAGGCAACCCGTTGCCAACAAAGTGTTTAGTGTGGTCAACGGAGGGAACGACTTAACACATTATTCTTAAGAGCCTGCGCGCACTAGCGATTTAAATTGGCCGATAGTTTGATCGGTCAGAGGATCAGTATAGAGTTATTTATCTTCAAGTACGCACACAGCCATATAACTCTATACTGATCCTCTGACCGATCAAACTATCGGCCAACTTAAATCGCTAGTGCGCGCAGGCTCTAATACAACATCTCAAAACAAAACATTAGGTACTCGAATCTAATGGCATTTCCTTTATAACAGCATAACATTCTCAGACATTGCAACTAAAATACGCAACAAACACACGAAATTTAACTTTAAATCCGAACACTTTAAAGTTTAACTTTAATTAACAGTTTAAGGCTAGATATTTATTAGTAAATAAAGCCATACAATAGTGTTACCATCAGGCACATTGTTACAAAATGGAGAACAATAGTTTGCTAGCGTGTGTACTATCTGAACAAAGTATGTCCATGATCTCGGTAGGTGGACCTGTATAGGAATGTATCGCGAGCGGTGTAGAAACGAGAGCAAATTAATAATAACTTAACTTAGTACTTCATACAAAGAATATGACAAAACTAAATTATTTAAATGGCTATTTTTAACGGAACAAAAAAGATGAGGAAAAATTTGACAGCTGTCAAATTGGTTTATATAGTATGCTTGTTTATGAAGTTTAGTTGATCCATAAAGTTCTACGATAAAGCAATAGACTAAGATAACCCGGAAAATAATCTTGCAAAGATTTCAAATGCTATACAATATATTGAGAGCGGCTCGTGTAATTTTGTTACTTCATTCACGAGATAGATTGCTAACGATAAATTCACTTCATTAGGCATTAAAATAAAAAAAAAATATGTTGATTAACCGTTTGCTGATTAAGTAACTTAAGATTCGTCAGCAACTAGACTAAACAGGGTTAAGAAAATAATTAATTTTACTGTCAGGAGTAAGTCCACTATGGATACGGGCCATAAACCAGCCGTAGGATTTCTTTCTTAAACTGTTTCGAAATTCGAACGACTTCAAAATTTAAAAAAAAATTCATTCATATTTGTGGGTGATACAAATTTTATTGTACTTGCCTCATAACGTAAACCTTATTGTTACAGCGAAGCTATATGCCAGGACTTTGTGTTAAGCTCACATATAATATTAAACCACACATGACTACCCATCTTTCAACCCAAATTGCATGTCAAAATAACAAGCAACTTTGCCATTCTAAATAATGGAATCCCAAGCCTTCGTACATCATCACTCACTTTACCGACACGCCTGCCAAACCGAGATTTAATTACTGTTACGAAACTGACTTCCTTGAGTTGTTCATCTCATAATATCCTATATTATTCATACATTTTCCTTTCTGAATCCGGAAGAAATAGAATCGTAAAGATGATTTCCTATTAATTTTCCGGAACAGGCTATGTAGGTAATAGTTTTATAATAGCCTCGAATGGTTTTATGGAGTTCAGTATCCGTAGAATTAATGCCACGAAAAATATGATCGATATTCCATCAATATTCAGGATGGTTTTTGACGTTAAACTAGAAAGCCAACTTTCGTAATTAAAAACGTTCAAAAACTACTCGCAATCTCATTTTAGCGGCAATTAAGATCAAAAAAATTGTCAATAGTGTAGTGAAATACACGTAAGTTATTTTTGACAGAATAAGACACGTATGATTAGAATGCGAACGTTCTTAATACTGGATTGCCCCTTTGGTACAGACGCCAGCACATCAAGTTACCCCAATGTGTCAAATTTCTTTGATCGTTTTTCAACTTTATATCAAACAGAATAAGGTTCATATTCAATTGGACAAACACCTTTATTTCACCTACGTTTTCAAGGGCTTATTTTTATAGAATAACACTGCAGTACATGATTCTAGAGATATCTAGAATCATGTACTGCAAAACCAAAAAAATCAGCAAAAAATTTTTTTGTTAGCTTTTGAACTTTAACAAATACCCAAGTCTATACACGTATACCATGTTGTTTATGTATATATAAAATATTTAGTCTGTGCGTAGTTAAAATCATGGGCAGCGAAGATATAACACTATAAAGTTTACGAATTCTGTAAGGATTTATGTAATCCGAATCAGTCGTTTGTCGTGTATTAACCACTTAATTTGATACAGGATCTATGAGTCAGCCTGATTTGGTATACTAGCGGCATAAATAGAAGCTGTAAATTCAATATCAATAGAATAATCGACTGTTAGTAGTGACAGTATTAGTAGCAATAAATATCCAATTGGTAGAAATGTCAAAATACATTATTTCCAAAATGGAATTTATATGAAAATTGTTACTGAGGATTTAAGGACAATTTCACACTTTTAAATGTGCTTTGTATCACGAAAAGCTTAAAAGACCTAAATAGGTATTGGTCATTCGTCGAATTTGTTTGAAAGTTTTTTGACTTTATTACAAAAACTTGAGGTGCATGTTCAATTGGGACAATTTGACAGTTTTAGATAGCTTCATTACTTATACTTTGTTCTTCAAACTGGCTCATCCACTCTTCCCAAAAGATAAGTACCTACTGTATCTGTCAACAAAACCTACCAATTTTCTCAAAAATATGCAACAATATAACACACTTGACAGATATCATCTGACAGTTGCAACAAAATGGCGGTGTCACAACACTGTTTCCTTCGCGGACGGTGACTTCCTAATGTCCCAACACTAGTGAGCAAGTAGGTGACGGACGTGTGTAATTGAATGGTGATTACAATGTACTTGTCTTGTGTATGTACTTAGTTATACTTCGGTAATATTAAGAATGCTATGAAATTAGTTTCCTTTTCCTCAAATATACCTGCAGTGCTCTTAAAACCACAGCATGAAAATGGGGGTGAAGTGAAGGTGAATTAAGCGGTCATTCCATACTAATGCCAGGGATTGACAGTTCACTTCATTCAAGTTTTAACGGAGTGACTTACTGACGGTTGCAGAAGGTCTTGACTTAACGAAAACTTTTGTAAATGGCAAAATAGTTAAAATATGCCTGTAACTATAGTAGCATTGGTAGCTCAAAAAGTAGTACCTACTTAGTATTTTGTTTTTTTTTATATTTCTCGATAATTCATGGAACCTGAAGACGTTAACCCATTCGAAATTAATCCATTCATATCATCAAATCTGTAATCCTCGTAGGGTTAGCCAGAAATATAAGCCAATCATGCATACATGCATGGCATTCCTACATAGTTTCAATACCATAACATCCAAACTGTTTTGCCCACACATTTGATTGAATAACTGTGTCTAATAGCACCCTTATTGCTAGCAATAAATTAAGTAGGTACAAGCACATTAATATGCCGCATGATTACGCAGCGCTTACGTCGCCGTGTGAAACCAGTTGGTAAAGAAGCGCCTACGCATGTTGAGGTGTATCTATTTTTAAATACAATATACATAAAGATCAATAGATTTAAAAAACAATTGCAAAAGAAAACACCCACGCTTACTTTCTTACAATAAATAATTATTTTATTGTACTACAAGCACTTCCCTAAAAACCTTTTCTTTTAATGATACAAGTATAGATTGTAATATTTTATGTTTTGCTGCTACTGCTTATAAAACTTGAACACGTTACGCTGCAGTGCGTGGCAGTCCCAAATGTGGGCGATTCAGAGCGTAACCATTGAAGCAATAACTTGTCTAAATACATAAGAGACATTGATCCCGACCGACGAAATGCCATATACCAGTATAATAATAGGTCTGCTTCCAGACCATATTACAGTGGTAAGCAATTTCGAAAACAAAAGGTTACTAATACATATTTCTATATTTATACTAAAACTAGTTGCCCCGGCCAACTCATGTCACATTAGAATCAATTTATTAGTTTTTATTAGTTTACGTCCTATTCTCATTTCTATTGAATACTTACACAACAAAATTTAAAAAGCATCGGTAAAGCCGTTTCAAAGGAGTTTGTAAGCAAACACTGTGAAATGAAAATTTTACTTAATTTGTTTGAAAAGATTAAAGAGGTTTTGTGTTTGTAAAATTGTATGTAGGGGTTATAACCTGGCACTGTTAATTTCTTTAGAAAGAAGCTAGTATATATATGAAGAATAAAATGTAAACAAATTATGTCTTCTGACCGGTCTGTTGGTCTAGTAGTTAGTGGCCCTGTCTGCTATGCCGGAGGTCGTGGGTTCGATTCCCACCCAGGACAAATATTTGTGTGTTGTGCACGATAATTTGTTCTGTGTCTTGGTGTAATTTATCTATAATATGTATTAATTAAAAAATATAGAAGTATATTTATCAGCTGTTTAGTACCCATAACAAAAGCTCTCAAGCTTAGCTTGGGACTAAATGGCGTTGTGTGAAAAGTTGTGGAATATTTATTTATTTATTCAGACTTAAAAAACAATATACCATATGTCAACTGTAACTTCTGACCCAGTTAGATCTTACGAACAAGATGATCTTGTATCTTATCTCGAATCTTTAAAGAGTGTCACATTTAGCAGTAAGGAGGTCAAAGTTAAAAAGCTTTTGTAGACGAAGTCTGCGTGGGCGCAACGCAAGACGTCTCGACCTTGCTTGAGTTCATAATGCACCCTGTGTAATGTTCCGTGTGATACTACCCACTACGCATTTCAAAGCCAGCACAATTTGACCCTTTGATAGTGGAGCTGATTCTCAACACAAAATCGTACATTCGTTTTTTATTTTTGTTTTAAAAAAATAACTTTGCCTCATACTTGAAATTGTTCATGTAAAGCAAGTAAATAAAAGTTAAGTCATTATATTTCTGTCCTAATATTTTTTGAGATCAGCCGGTCGATTCAGTAAATACAAGTCTTAGAAAATTAATACTAGTATGGAAGGATAACTAAATTCATCTTCAAACACCAACGTTTTTTCTTAGAATAGCACTGCTGAATAGTATTAATGTTCTTCGTTAACCATTTATTAGCCAATTTATTAGCAAGCACTCTCTTTCTAGCCATATAATCAATCATGTAATCAATCCATCTATCATTTTGCTGACATTCACCTACCCTTAAAACCGTCTACATTTATACCCAAAACTTTCTTCTTAATGTTCCTCATTTCTTCACATCACATACCCAAACCACCAGTCTCGTATGGTAATCGGCTATCAGCCGATTACCATACGAGACTGGTAAATCAAACGATGCTTTTAAATGTAGTTCTAATTTCAACCGCCGTCCAAACTATACTGTCCGTCTAAACCAGAGAGAAACAAACTCACATCTCTAACCTATTAATCTTTCGCCTCTTTGAATATACATGCAAACTCATTGAGCGTTAGCGCACACAAAGACTGTTCACAATGTGTATGGGCCCACGCTTGGCTTTTAACATACGTTACTGGTTCTAATGTTGGGACTTGTGAGGTCTGCTTTGTAAAAGTTGTTGCAAGTTTTTATAGTTTATTAAAATGGTAATGGAGTCCTCCCGCGATTGTTAGAAGGCATCTGCATCTGTAGTAAAGGATTTAGCAGTTTCTAAGATTACTGATTTTCCCTAGAAGATTGCTTCTTGACTTACTTAACCTACACAAACCGCAAGTAGTCTTTTTCTTTATGTCAGTGGTTATTCAGTGCATTTCTTTCTTGTTTCAAAAGAGAAAAAAAGGATTAAAATAACATCATCAATCAATTCATGACAAAATATTTTATTAAATACGTAGTCGATCAGTTTAACTTTATATTGTATACCATTCTCAAAACCTTTAGAAGAATTAAAAAAAATATAGGTCCTGTACTAGAATAATATCTATAGAACGTTGCACCTATTTCATCTAAGTTGTCAAATAGGATGTGACCAAATCTAACAATATATGTGTAAATGCAACACAATGAAACACTCAGACGCAAGACGTCAACCGCTTTCCAAACGAACAATGAGTAACACTGAACCGAACAATTATATACATATTTTAAAGTTAAATAGGTTCCGTACAAGAAAATAAATAAAAAGTTTTACTTAGACGCGTTAGGTGGAAGTGATAGTTCAGAATGAATTGGTGATTTGTTAAGGTTCTTGCGGGACCTTGATGATGGCAAATAGCTATGTGCACAAACAGGCTGGGTCAAACGATTTTAGAGCTCTTCTGTTATGCATTACTAGCAATAATAGGAAGTTAACCCTTTCTATGTCAGTAACAAAATGTTGACTTAACGTAAGCCTACTGCCACTGGGATTTGTTAAAAGATCTAGTCAATTAGTAAATTCAGGAAAAATGGGAACAGTCCACACGTGGTGTTCTTTTCCTTCAGTATGTAGCGGGCACCTCGTAACATTTTATAACCAACCATCTTGTATACATACACTCAAAAATACGATGAAATAATTTATACAAAGTAAAGGACGGTTCGAATAGTATATTTTGACTTAATTTTTCTGTATATTTTCCGCTTAATTTGGTATCTTCTCTCAATGTTACTTAATCAAATCAGCTGTAACATTCCGCTCTATTATCCTAAACTCTCATCGTATAAAATAATTACATACTCGTACATACCAAAATCACGGAACTCCACATTTTACAATGTGAGAAATTTTGATTACTCTTTGTGATGTGATAGTCATTATGTAATACATGAGTTCGTATAATTTCTAGTTTGGTCTTAATGTTACTGTTTAGAGGTTCTCATAGACGCAACAATTATGTGTTGATGGCTTCATTCGCGCTTAAATTAGAGGCGTGTTAATTAGGCACGCTTTTAAATGGCCTAGCTAGAATTTGCCATTCTAGGGTTTAAACTGGTCTAGAACTGTTAATGTCAGACTCCTTTAATGCTTAATTTCTTCGTCATGATAGAGTAATAAAGCTTGCAAAATAGTTTAACATTTATTGTTTCTACGTGATTGTCCGAATTGTTCTCAAGTACAATTCGTACTAATGTGGCTTTTTAAGTTCCTAATAATATTTACTTTTGAAGTATATCTTGGAAATCAGTGACATTGGTGAAAGAAAACCTGTAGGTACTTATTTTTAATATGAGTCTGAACTCGCCAACTAACTTTGAGCAAACGTGGTGAATTGGAATTAATGCTCGTACCTTTTCTGTATAAGAAGAGACCTCTAACCTGCATTGGGTCCATAACAGGCTGGTATTAAGCCGGCTCTACACTCGCGTGTGAAGACGCGCCGTGAATAAAGTAGTGATCCGCGCTAGAACTGTGTCCCTCCTCACTCGCAAAGGTTCACAGTCTTGTCCGCGATTATCATGGACGACGACGTGATTTCTGCTGCTGCTGTGTCACTACTTGCCATTCAAAATCAAAATCAAAATCAAAAGTCTTTATTCAAACTAGGCTGAGAATCAGCACTTTTTGAACGTCAAAAAAATACATAAAGACAGTCCCTCAAAAACGGCCCACCCTTCGCCACTTCCTAGTGTATTTGCTGGGAAGAAGAAGTGGCGGAACAAACTCCCCAGCAACACATCTGTCTGATTCGTTTGAAGAACTAGGTATACAAAGAATCTATACAATGAAATGCTCAATAAATAGCACTTATGTTTATACACATTGTAAAATTTGCGTATAATACGAGGGTCATTGCGTATTACAATGACCCTCGTATTATAGACAAGAAGAATATAAAAAAGTTTCCCCCTATTCTTGTACGCTACTGCGGAAAAATGTGGATGCGTTCACGTTCGCGCGCTGCAAACCCTTTGTCGCGGGCCAAAATACCGACACTGACCGGGGAACGGCGCGAATCGCGAACGAAAAGCGCGAACAACATCTACACTCGTGATTAGCTGTTGTCGCGGGCTTTCGCGGCCATTCGCGCCGAGAGTGTAGAGCCGGCTTAACAAATTCTTTCTTTTGAATTCACTTACATTTGAATTTCAACTAGTAGTATTCCATCGTTTTCTCTGCTTATGTTCTGCTTATTGACCCCTAAAACCCCTTTTCTTCAGCCTATCTACTAGACAGCACAGTCGATGTTGCATTTCATGAGTATGACTACAGGCAGAAAAGTCCATCAGGTTATAAATTGACGACTAGATTACTCCTTAGCTATGCAAGGTTGTCTTAATGCGAATTTATAAAATTATGTGACGATAATGACCCTAGCAAACCTATTGTTTTAGCAAGTATTGCATGTACAGACGCCAGCACATCAAGTAACCCTGATGTGTCAAATTTCTTTGATCGTTTTTCAACTTCATGTCAAACAGAATAAGGTTCATATTAGAAAAATTTGACACATTGGGGTACCTTGACGTGCTGGCGTCTGTACCTTCGTTATAACATTGACAGTCATCAGGGACAAATGAATACTAAAGAATTTTGCGGGAGTGCGAGAACAGCCGTAACTTATTCTGAAGACAGCAAGATCTATGTAAATTGCGTTTAGGGATATATTCATTTACATAAATTAAAAAAATATATATTTTGGAATCATGTAGGTTTACACAAAGTTACGAAAGGAACTATGATACTTAGATACAAAAGCTTAACAATACTTTTATCCGGGCACCTTGAGTTTTTCACTTGGTTCTGAACCCCCCAGCGATGAAGTTTCGAGTCGGCTTTCACAAATTTCCATGTTCATTTTTTGTTTACACTGTATAAAATCATGATTTTTGTCCAAAGTAATGACCTTCTTAATTAAAGAAGTGACCAATTTACTTTTATTTATATTTTTTAATTGTATGATCAGAAAAAAAAAACAAAAAAGTTGGAAAAAAACCGGCAAAATTACAATTTCAAGGGGTGCAGAATTATCTAGAGAACTCATGATATTCATTCATGGTACCTCATGTATCCATCATGGTGTCCTTTGTCCAGCTTCTATAAAAATAAAGCTTTTTTACTGAATGTAGACTACTCGGTCAATTCGTAAACTCTTACGAGCTATCTCACGTGCGTGAGACTGAACTATACTTTTTACACAAATATGAATGCATTGATCTGATTTGATATTATGGCTTGTGAACACGACGGTTGTAGCTTTAACATGGGGAGGAAACTATAAAAAATGTACTGTGCAGCAGTTACTTTATTTTATCGAGAACGAGAGATGAACTAGCTAAGCAACTGTTTGATGTAAATAATGAGATATCAAACCAAGAGGAGTTTTAGATGCAATATCAACAAAATTTAAAATATTGCTGTTGGACATTAAAACATCATCCAAATGTCATCGTATACTTGCTTATCCAGTTCATCCATACATACGAAAACTTCAATGAATTCCACAACAAGCTGGTCGCACTCATGCAGTGCTGTCGCCCCTTTACTTTGGGTACTTCTTTTCTCGGAAATATTATAACAGAATAGATCGGCTAATAGATCGGAGAATAGTTATTTGTTTGAGATTTTGATAAATCTCAAACAAATAACTATTCTGAACAAAAAACCCGCAAGAAAACTTGAAAAAGTTAGCAAAAAATTGAGTGATTATACGTGCCCCTTAAGTTAAATAAGATGCTGACAACTGACTCACTGCTCACTCGAGTTTTGAGCGGTTTTTTTTGCAGAATCTGCTGGCCCTTGAAGGTAAAAATCCTGACATCATCCAACCACACTAAAAGCGACAAATCTAACCCAATCCTCACAAAAATATCGCCAGAGCAAGTTACAGTTACTAAAAGCACAATATACAGAGGCCAGCTCATTAAGCTACCCTAATGTGTCAAAGTTCTTTAATAGTTTTTCAACTTTATTCCAAACAAAATAAGGTTGATGTGCGATTGACAGTTTGGGGTATATTGATGTGCTGGCGTCTGTACATTGTATAGTGAGTATTCACTTAGTGTGCGGTTAACGGTGGTAGGAAGGCAGATAATAAAATTAAACGAAGGATGCGCTAACAGCCGAGTTACGGCCGAGACTTGAACATGTCGGGCCGTTTGGACCTCATAAAGTTAACATTTAATTTTCATTTACTGTTACACACTGACCTACATTTAAAACGGAGAAAAATACGGTACATTTCTGGGAACATGCTTTGTTGAATATAACAACAAGGCTACGTTTTCTGAATAGGTAGTTGCAGACGTGCATTACACCCACCCGTTTTTAAATTTATTTTACATATCTCTTGCTCTGTAAGTACACCCTTACACCCCTGAATGCCGGGGTGTATGACTATCATTACAGCATAGGTTTTGGAATTTGAAAAAAGAACTGTCATACTCATACTGCACGAAGAATATTTTTAAAAAGTTAATTTTTTTTTCTCGGTATCGATTAATTACTCGAATCGGAATCTAGACAATTTATTTTAATTAAATACACATTTTTTTCTTCTTAATAAATGTTCATTGAAACCTGCTGTCTTGTTGTTTACTTACCTCACAATCGATATGTAAAGCAGAGTATTTATCTCGGGCGTAAGCATCAATTGCATACTCGGGTTAATTCCCGTAACCTCGTATGCAATTGATGTCATACAGCCCTTGGTTAATAATCTACTATTGAGTACTAACATAAAACATAAAATCACGTCTGTAATCCCCGAAGGGTTGTGCAGAGATGTACCTGGTAGTACGCCCACATTTCGCCGGTTATGTTTAAGTACCGTGTAATAAAGGGCGCGTCTATTGCCATCAATCGAGCAAAATCCAGACTCCGGACTGCTACGAAGAATTTCCAGATGGACTCAATAATAATTTGCCAGACCTAGGGATCAAACCCGGGACCTTATGCTCAGCCGTAGCGCTTGCGACCGCTTGATCAACGAGGCAGGCTACTATGCAATAACGAATAACGAGGTTATTATGTAACAAATTACCCCGTGAAATTGTAAGTGAAGTGAAGGTGGCTTAATCTGTCAATCCATACTAATGCTAGGCACTGACAGTTCACTTCATTTAAGTTTTCATTGGGGGACTTTTACTGATTCGGGCAATCTTTTACCAACTGCTGTTTAAGAATATTGTCGCATATAGACCGCTGAACATAATATTTGTCACCTTAGGGCCGGCACACATGGCGAAGAGCAGTAACGTTATCCATGCTAAATCAATATCACCTTTCCTGCTTCTAAAAATAAAGTCGAAAATAAACCTCGTACTTTTATAGGCATGCTCTCAGAATATATAGAATCATATTATGAAGTATCTACTGTCTCCGAAGAAGGTTGTAATAGAGAAGCTTCTTGTCCAGTTCAATGACAAATCTGTCAAAGGTAACGTCAGCTCATATAATAACATTGTGGTCTTGTGGTACTTACTAGTTTTTACCATGGAACTTTTTAATAATTATCTAATTGAAGTGTGTGAAGAGATACGGAAGACGAAGCAGTTTGTTTAAACAGACTATAATCTTACAAGAGTAAATTCTTTTATGAGTCCTTGAAATTGTCACAATCAGCGACTCGAATGCGATTTAAATGTCTTTTGCATAGTCAATGAAAGAAGCCCGGACCTTCAAGTAGATATGGTGCCTAACTCTGAGATTTGGAAATATGTATAGGTATGTCAGTATGGGCGTCGTAACATCTACTTTTTCCCTATATTGGAGTCGGCTTTCGGCGAATAGAGCTACTGCCTACCGGTCTTCCACATTACAGTTACTGGGTAACTCGATAATCCTTAGTTAGACCAGTTGTCTGCATTTCGGGCTTCTCACTACCCGTGCTGACTGTCAAAGGTCGTAAACCAACGGCTAGAGTATTGCGAAACCCAGTTACTGGGTAGGGAAGGACAAATAGGCAGTCTCTCCATGGAAAATACTGGTACTTAAGTGCATCCGGGTATACTGGAAGCCGACCGAAAAATACATAGTTGCTAAAAAGAAGCTAGACAAGTAATGAGAAGTTGTAGAATAATAAATAAAAATAGTATTTAATAACTACTAATCTAAAGCCATGACCGACTAAAATCTTCTAAATAGCATGAAGACCAAAAAATCAATTACGAAAAGCGAAATCTAGTCCGCGCCGCTAAAATGTACCAGCAGCTAAAGGCTTTTCACGGCTGGCTGTCACAACCTTTACCCCGATGTTTCGTTACAACTGGGCGACTAAGATGATGCTTTTTGATTGGCTAGTGGGGGTTTGTTGCGCCACTTTTTCTTCCCATTAATAACTATACGTAGAGGGCGGTCGTCTTGGGGGACTTTCTTACGTAGTGTTGAACGCACTAGTTCGATGATTGATTTTAGTAGGTATATCTGCCTAATTTTGGTGGCAATCTAGTTCGAATTGTATTGTGTGCAGTGTTTGCTATTAATTTTCAGACTATGAAAACAAAATTAATGTAATATTATGCGTTTTTGACAAAAAATACTTTTTCACCCCACCATACAAAGTTCACGGGACGTATTACATTTTGTAATATCCTCTGAAACTGTGTTATACAATAAATGATTTGATTTGTATTTATGACAGATAAAGACTGAGATTAGAATGCGAACGTTCTTAAAAATACGAGAATTACTCCTCAGATCTCAATACGATGGAAAATGGCATTACTAGCTTGCTTGTTTTATGACGATTGTATGGAAAGTTACGGAGAAAATGATAAAACTCCGCTGACGTATTTAATAACTTGTAGCTAATAATTAAGTTATAACTTGACAAGTTGGTATAATATAATTTGATACAATAACAAGCCCCTATTGATAAGCAGTTGCGTTCTAAATTAATTCATTATCAGTCAATCATGCAGTCATTGTAGTGGGTACGTTGTTCGTTTGTACTGCCAATTTATTTTTTAATAAATTGTTTCTTCACTTGCTTTATAGAGCTTGAATGTTGGTTTTGTAAGTAGCATGTGTTGCATGAAGTTGTTAGTGTCGTTATTATTGATTTATTAGGCCTCATTCGCATTAAAACAAGGTTTTTAATTGAGATGGAAGTGTCGATAATTTTTATTGTATTCATGTAACTTCTGTAAGTAAATAATTCTTTTTAATGTCTTGTTATGTAATCTAATAAGTCTCTTCAAATAGTACCTATATTTAAACAAAAACAAATTATGTTTAGCGTAATTTTGATCCACAAAAATGACGGTTCATCGAAAAATACTACATCCTAAAGCGTCATTTTAGCGGCCTCCGCTAGATCTCAAGATCGTGCGACCACGGTTGTGCCGCACGGTTTCAAAACTCATTGTTTGTCCTGTAATTACGTCTGTTGAGTAAGAAACGACACACTGTCGGCCTACCACCACTACCACCTTCCATCTACTGGCTGCAGTACGAAGGTTACCTTTTAATCATACATTTCGTGTTAAGAGGAAATTGTGAATGGTCTTTTAAGTTTTAACGACCGTTCGTAAAGTTAACTGACGGTTATTTTATTAAGGTTTTACAAGGACTTGTGGTTTATAAAAAAAGCTGCAATAAATAATTGATAGTTAGGACATTGACGTTGTAAATGAGTGAGGGAAATGGATGCTATTACAAAAATTTTGAAACAGCAGTGCGATTTTGTAAATAAAACTCAAATTGAAGACATGTATAAAGTGACTAGCAGACGTCACGCGGTTTCACCCGCGTAGTTCCCGTTCCCGTGGGAATACAGGGATAAAAAGCCTATGTCATCCGGGGATAGTGTAGCTTCACAACCGTAAAAGATTTTTTCAAATCGGTCCAGTTGTTGCGGAGCCTATTCAATGCAAACAAACAAACAATCAAACCTTTCCTCTTTATAATATTAGTATAGATTAATAAAATGAGTGGTCACTGTTGTCAGTGTCACTAAACTGATGCCAGGGATTGACGGACATTTTTACAATCAATAGTTTTCACTTGTAGAAGATCAATTTTACCTAATAATATTACCACGCTGATGCTGTTTAACATTTCATTATTTAAAAGATAATGTTTAAATCTGTTCTGTTTAATCTTGATTAAACAGAACAGATTTAGACACCTACATCACGATACATCTTGATGTATCGTGTTACCTGGGTAACACAACCGGGTGTGCTACACAACCGGGTATACAATAACTGGTTATTGTATACCCGGTTGTGTAGCACAGATAAGCAGGACCTTATCTTAGACTTGAAAAAGAATTGGCAAGAAACTTCTTACTTAGGTACTGTTTTAAAACAGTTTTACAGACGTAATGTTATGTTATGTAGATAATTAATTACCATAACGTCTTGCAGTCTTCCATATAATAAGTCGCTGGTTCATTTTTCGCGTACCAACTCTGTGTGAACGGAACCCATAAAATAAATTCCATGTTTGTCGGCACAATATCCCGGAAACATGAATCGGTTCGTTCTTGATCACTAATCAATATTATTTCTGTCCAATGGTCTGGTTTGATACGAATCTCGCAAATATTTCTGGTAAAAGTAGATTGCCTTCCGTGATTAAAGGTTAATTAAAGCATTAAATGTGATTTACTAAATTGAATGGGAGTTACTTTTAAATTTTGTCTTTTGTAAGGAGATTTTACCCGACTACGACTGGGAGGACGGGTTATGTATTATTTAGGCTCGTTTTATTACGCAGGGTCTGAAGAATCTTTGAGATTGAAGACTAGTTTAAAATATATATATATGTGGTCCTGAAAATTTTAACTTAATAGTTTAATGTTTAAGCATTTTTAAATTACTTTTGTAATTACGTTCTGTTATGTGCGTTTTATTTTACACTACAAATGCAGGTCCAGACTAAATAACGACCAGCACAGTTTAGCGGAGATTGACGCCTGCGCAGTGTGAACAGAGTCAAACTTTAAATATCCAATATTTCCCCTGTACCATGGGAGCGTTTACTGAAATTTGAACGGGTAAACAATTTATACTAGTTCTCAGATCTAATAGAAACTAACACACCATGTTACAAGGAAATATGCTCAGTTCAAACTTAGCAAGTCAAACGTCAGATTTTAGCATCTCTCATTCACATTTTAAAACAGTGTTACAAAATACAGTGGGCACATACATCGTCTTTTCATTATGTGCCAACTTAATGATGGTGTCCCCGTGCCTTCCAACAATAACTAAAAAATATCAATACCAATCAGTTTGACAATTAGCCCACTTAACAAATCGGCGCGTTACATTCGAAATCTTGTAAAATGGCCGCTATTGCCCAAGCGCCGGGTGTAATGTGAAGCGAAATTGCATTATAATTAGTTTATGCGCGCTTTCTAAACGTTGCTAACCCTAATAAATTTACCACTGACTTCAGTTAAGTAGGGAAATTAATGTAATTTTTGTTGTTCATTCGTTAGATTATCATATGGGTGCCTTTCGGGGACATGAAGATAGTCTGTCGCCTTCGTAGTTATGATTTGCTGGTGTTCCACGTTCTATGTGTTCTGTAGACTGATTACTGTATATTGCAATATTGAAGCAAAACAATTTAATTAGTCTTTTTCTTCTGCTGCTGTGTGCATTTGAGGTCGGCTCTCCTCGTTTTTCATGTGACAATCAATATTTCTACCATAACGGGATATTTAATTATTAAGTAAATTACTTACTTGGAATCAGACTCTCAGGGTTCTGAATTCTGACAGCCGAAACCAATGGCTTAATGCTCTTTCTGAGGCACCGGAGGCCTTGATATTTTAAATGATCATCCATCCGCGAACCTACCTAAATGTAGCTTAACCGTCAATCGACCCATGCGGCTATTATTTTTAGCCACAACTGTATAAGTGTAAAACTAATCCAAATCTTAGGAAACATAGATTTTTAAAATGTAGGTACCTAAAATAGGTTCTTGTCCGATATCGGTAGAAACCCCTCTTTCGGCCAGACACAATTTTATTATTTAGCCGCAAGCCCTATAGTAGGCAACTATGTAGTATTAAATAACATAATTGTAATTAACCTTACGGTACATCAGATCAACAGCAAGTTTTTGTCCAAGGCATTGTGTTTTCAAACCGTGTCCAACGGCGGAGGGTCGCCAATTTTTTTACATCTCCATACAAAATCAGTAATGCGTTTATGGTAATTATTTACGCACTTACGCAACTGTTCCATTGTGTTTGGTATAAAACCTTCGAGATTCTTTATATGTTTTTAATTTTTTTTATAGCACTTGGTGTACCTAAATGTAGGGAATAATTTTGTACTCGTTGATCTCAGAATGCTGTTTATTCGATTGATTAAGATCATCGTCATCTGTTCAGCCATAGACATATGAAGAAAAATTAAAAACAATAAAGAATCTTAGTGTCAATATTAAAGTTACTAGTATCTTCTATCTTATATTAAACAAAATACTTACACCGTTTATAACTCAAGATCGGCTGGACCAAATGTTTACGACTTTTGTGTTTTCGGATTTGCCTTCGTCCGGAATAGATAAATAATAAAAAATAAAAAAAAAAACATGAAAAGTCGTCGAAAAAACAAATATCAAGAATTTTCCTAAACATTTTTCAAACGCAGCGCCATCTTGGACGACATGACAGATGACAAATTTCTTCCCAGTTCATTTTATAGGCAACTATTTGAAGTTTGATATGTATTAAGCTAAAAATAAGAAGGTAAAGTTGTTAATTTATACGCACAGCTACGTTCTGAAATTTATTTAATAATAAACTTAGAAACAGGTTTTATTTAGCATAAAAAGTCTTATATTTCAGAAATCAATTTACGTAATTAATAATGAATAAATTGTATGGAACATAGAGGTACGCAGCGCAGTAGTTCAGGTTAAAATTATGAATTTAGTATTTTTAAATCAATGCATTTCAGTAAGGTAGTTAGTACTAGTTAGGTTAGGTAGTTAGGTTAGCTATAGGATAGGTATGGTAAGTTAGGTTAGGTTATATATATATGTTTTAATTTTAATTCTATCGAACACAAAATGTTTAAATAACATCACAGTAGAGACTCGCTTCGTAAAAAGTAGTAGTCCCTAGTTATTATTGATTTGGATCTATTTGTTGGCATCTTATTAAACGTATGTATATCTATTATATAAATTTGTGTGTATATTCAGTAGGTCTAAGAATAGGATGTAAACTAATAAAAACTAAATAAGACTAATAAATTGATGCTAAGGCGAAACGAAGTTTGCTGTGGTAGCTAGTTTTAAACAAAATAACTTGTCCTCTTTCGTTATTGTGATGTAATTCAAAGAAAAAAAGTGACTGTCGCGAATAAACGTGGACAAGAAATTTTGAAGTTTGAATAAGAACATGGAGTGTTGCTAGTTACGATCCTAAGGTTTTTTAGGTCCATGGTATTTTTAGATTCAAATTGAACGTAGGTACACGACTCGAGAAGATAATATTTAAAATGATTATTCCAGTAATATATAAAATCTATAAAACTAAAGTTGGCCCCCTCCACACAATACGTCACTATGTTTTATTTGTTTACTAAAGCAATATTCACAAAGTTTTCCTCAACATTTTTTCATATTTAACCTCTTTTTTTCTATAGAAACGGAACCTATGCTTTTGGCCATTTGGCCATACGACTTGCCCGAACCCCTGACGTCTGACGTATTAAAAACAAACTTAGATTTTAACTTTTCCAAGAAAACTGACACAAGTTGACTCGTGATGTTTGTTGTACAAATCTTTATTTCTTGTCCGGTCAAACAAAAACATTGGCTTTGCCTTGACTGACGTATTTAGTCACTAGTCGTCATATTATTATGGTACAGACGCCAGCACATCAAGTTACCCTAATGTGCCAAATTTCTTTAATCGTTTTTCAACTTTATGTCGAACAGAATAAGGTTCATATTCGATTGGGAAAATTTGACACATTGGGGTTACTTGATGTGCTGGCGTCTGTACAAAATATAATGGTTCTGGCTTGATTGACGCAAGTAATCATAATGTTATGATAGGTATTAAGGAACAACTAAGTTTTTCTTAGAATCTTTGTGATTAAAGTTGTACCTACTTAGTACTTGTAATGGATTTTGTCTTTGTGTTTCTTATGAATGAACAGTGTGCTTAGTACAAATTCTTGATGCACCTACAGAGCTACGCCAATCTGTCAAGTTTCTTTAATGGTTTCTAACTTTTTAAAAAAAGAATGAGGATGTCATGTTCATTTGGGATTTGACAGTTTGGAACTGTTTGATGGTCTAAAATTGAAAAAATATAAACGAAACGTCAATAAGACTAATTTATAATTTGAAAATACTCCTTTGATTACTTTTTTTTTATTTCACGGTCTTATAGCAAAATGTGCTGTTGGGTAGAACAGTTGTACTTTCGATTTAAATGTTCTTCGAACGCTAGGGCTATATTTGAACCAAAACACTTCAGAATTTTTATTTGAATCATCTAGATCTGTTTGGACCACCTTGTGATTTTAGTTAACAATTATTCTATTGATTTTGTATTGGTAACTTAATGCGTGAACAATGCACAGGTTCCATCGCACGCATATCAGTAACTCATTTCACAAGGAAAAAGTTCATAGACAATTGACAACATTTCAAAATTGACATGACCCTAAAACAAAAATACCGTTTCTTCATTTTTGTATGCTGAGTTCAAATATATATTTTTTTTAATTTTTTATAGCTTAATTTCTGAGAAAAAAAATAAAACCAACAGGCCTGTAGTGTGTAGCCAACCTATAACAATGTAACCACCCTTATTATGCATATTGTAAAGCTATCAATTATGAATTACCTACTATTAATAAACAGTTAGTCAGTCAGAGACAATCAAACACTGCGAGAGTTGGATTAATTCCAACTCTCGCAGTGTTTGATTGTCTCTGATATCCCGCCTTACAGGTCAGTTAAAATCAGTACCTATTTGTACCTTTAATGTTTTGTTTTTTTTCTGAAAGTGTGACCTTTTATTTACTAGGTTTCATAATCCAAGTTATAGGCCTGACCTTAACTTTTTTTAAAACTTTGTCACTAGGATAGCCACTAAACATAGGCCTATAAGACTGGGTTTATAGGCCTATGTTATACGGTGGAATGAGGTGTTTACCTTTGCGAAAGCAAGCTCATTTTTAAGATGAAAACTATAATGTCAAACAAGACATTTCTGTCAAAAATTACGTATCTAATGTCAATAAAGACATATCTAATGTCAAAAATTACATATCTAATGTCAAACAAGACATATCTAATGTCAAACAAGACATATCTAATGTCAATGTGTGACATTGACAACTGCTAAATGACAGTGACATCTAAGAAACTGATTTTTTTTGACGTATCACAGTAAAGCAAAGGAATTATCGCCATTCCACCGTATGAATGACGTCATTTGGCGCTTACGTCTTTTTAGAATGCACCGAATTTCAAAGTTAAAATTATGAATGAAAAGTACATAATTTCGAAAAACCAAAAAATATGGGTCCTCTAGTTTTGGATTTACTTTTAGATAACATAATAAAACATGGAGGTTAAAATTTTGAAATGTTGTCAATTACGCAACTTAAAATGTTTAAACACACATTGCAAATTGCCATTCCGCCTCAAGCGTCAATGTCACCATAATATTGGTTCTAACAATTAGTAGGGCCTTAATTACCTTGGACAGTTACTTAATATTGTTATCTGTGTTTAGAGGGCAATGGCCTCCTAAACCACTTAATACATATTAAATAGCGAGTGTTAAGTTTCATTTCTTTAATTAATATTCAGAAGTTTTATAATTTCGGAATATTAATTTGTAAAGAAATTTAATTAAATAAACTCAAAACTAAATGTTGCCACTTTTGTGGTACGCTGTGACTTCCGCGATGAGTTTCGTTAGAATATTTGTAAAGAAGTGATGAAAAGCGCTCGAGACAAGATAAACCTGGTTTATAAAATCTTTGACATAATACATAATGCTTGTAGGTATTCCACGGTAAGTTAGGCAGAGGTGTAGGTACCTCAAAATCGCACACCCAAAGTTCGTCCGTAATGTTTATGACCCTCATGGCAATAGGGACGGCGCATATCCAGATCCGGATTCCGGGCTGCTATAGATAAATTCCACCAAAAAAACGCGGCCCGATAAAATCTTTGAGATAATCTATACCTGTGCCACGTACTTTGACCTCAAACATAATACGTTTAAGTTCTATGTTGCGACTGTCTAATATGTTCTCAGCACTATGACCAATGTTGATGCTTCAGCACATAAACGAGAATGTCAGATTTTAAATGTCATTTTTGTCTCTTCCAGGTAAGTCCCATCTTAACAACGTTGGTCAACTTCACTGCGTCGATCGTGAGAGCTATTTAGAAGAAAAGGAAAGGTTAAGTAAAGATTTTTTACCTGTGGTAACACTTACAATAACGTCATATTGTTATTTCAACAAAAAATACCTACTGTCAACTTTTTTGTGATCTCAAAATGCACTAAAAGTACGTTTTTATTCGCATTTTATTAAGAGATCCCGAAGTTAGTTTCTTTTAATATTTCTCCTCTAATACTTGAATTCGCATTTTGTGTTCTTAAGAAATAACTTCATTTTGATAATCCGATTGAACCCATCAAATGCAGCTCAGCAGTCTCGTATATTGTTTGAGCAATACCTGCAGAAACATATAATGCTGACCTAACTACATGATTTTGTGCTTTTATATACCTAATATTATTTTGACGATTATCTTGGACGTCACTGACATCGGTGTAGGAAAATATTGTGAGAAAACCTGGACAGCTGGACTTAATTATAACTCTGTAATTGTTAATCTGCCTTAAAGTAGCGTGGTGATAATTCCTCATATATTCTCGGTATGCGAAGAGGCCTGGCTCGCAGACATAATAATATACTGTTAGATAACAAAAGTTCAGTATAGTATTTTAAGCGAAAACTTTGGATCTAGTTTTAAGAAAATTGCGCGTTTCGAGAAGTTGGGTTTTAACACATTTAAAGTTTAAAATGAAGAAATGAAATGAACTTTAAATGAACGCTAAAACAGTCGAATTTCAACCACTTGGTCATCACTAGTTATTAAGACTGCTTTCCAAGTATTGATCTGTTCAAGACAATTCATTTATAAGTTTATCAGAATTAAAAACAGCTACCAGCACATGCACATGTAAGTAGTTATTCATCATTCGGCCTTCTGAAATCCAAGAGCATTCAATTTATTTTTAGTCATATAGGAAAATTAATTTAACTATTTTATTTTTAAACGAAGCACAGCGTAAACAACTACGCAAATGTGCATAGAACGTGCAAAATTAATAATCATAGACAATAAATTCTTATTTCCAATTTAAAATTACCATTAATAATGCAGGTTGTGTGTGGCAACACTGACAACAATGAACAAATTCAATAAGGAAGTAGTTTATACCGTGATCCGCATGATTTAACAGATAGATTGGTTTTTGTTGTTAGACGATAGGTGGCAGAGAGAAGATTAACATAAGACAAGTCTTATCAAGATAGGTTACGTAAAATCTTATAGCCTTAATAATGTTGTATGTCCAGCGCACCCTGGCCAGTCACTGACAGGAGGCCGTATGGTAAATTGTCATGTGGCATTATTTTTTTAAAAACAAATCAATCTTCTTATTAGCGTATTACTGGCCAAAAAGTTCAAATATTGTAGTATGTTTAGATCAGAATTGAATTACAAAAGATTAAGTCATAAGATCAAGTGCATACGTCATAGGGTATGTGGCGAAAGATGGAAGAAGGGCCACAGCACCCTGTACTGCCCCAGTTATTAACAAGAATAAAAAATACATCACGATGTCAATTAGAATCTCAAAGCGTAAAGCAAAAGTCAATGACGTAAAAACTTATTTGCTACAAAAAGTATTCTGAGCTTGCCATATTTAAAACTTTACACTGTTAATATCCATTTTTAAATCCTTAGTGTGTGGTCAAACTTACATCTCTAACTTAACCAGCCAGCCAGAAATAAATGTGTCAATTTGAATTTTTGGCAACATTCTTTTTCTTAAACTCTTGTCCATAATGAAAAGTGTCTGTACCCAGCGCTAATCGTAAAAATACATTTATTTGGTAAAAATGTGTCCCTTTTTATATGACATTTCAAAAAGGACCAAATCCGATTTTCGTTTTGAACATTCAAAGGGTTCGCTTCGCTGTAGGTCGTTCCTTAGCAAGTTACATGTTTAATTAAGACGTCGAGAATTTTATCATTCTCTGGATGCAAATTCAGTTTTCTTAATTACTATTGATTGAATTTATTATGTAGTAGGTAAGTACGCGTTTTATCGTTGTGTACTGTTCAATTTAACTATAGTAATTTGAATGTGTTGCATTTTTATTATCTTTTTCTGTGTGGGCCCTTTGCTTTATTTAATTGTATGTAAGTAAGTCAGAATTTCCATGATAGCTTGAGATTAGAAGCATTTGATGTGTTGAAAGGCCATTCTTGATTTGATCTTGGCCCTATTTACGTCAAAGAGTTGATCTGTCAAGTAAGCGATTATCTATGTCAGCTCAATGTCAGTCATTGCTTACGGAAATTAGAAGAATTACATGCCCAAAAACGATACTTAAAAGTTCTTGCTAAAATTATGTCATTATTAGTTTGCGTTACTGAACTAAATTATTTATTTAACTGTTGCATATCTACTAAACCGCAAAATGCGTGCAAAGACAATTTTAATTGCGACAATATTTTTCCGTTGAGACAAGTCGCATGTCTCAAAAATAATTACATAAACTAAGAGTAACAGGAAGTCAAATTCCTGCTAAGACCCTGTGACATTTTGTCATAGTTATTACCAATATGGCGGCCTCTCACGCTACGTCAAAAATTTGAAAAATTAACCACCATTAATATTGAAGATAAAATGTCAAAGATAAGGCGTTTTTCAATTTGCGCTTTTAACGTTTTTTTGGAAATTGAAAAATGTTATACGAAAACTGATATCCGAGTTGGGGCAAAAAAGTAAGATCTTTAAATGAATATCTGACAAATTGCTTGGCAATTTTTATCACAATAGCCTGTCAGACATTTGACATGTGTAATTAATTTTGGCGGTCTGTCTTAATAGTACAGACGCCAGCACATCAAGTTACCCCAATGTGTCAAATTTTCCTAATTGAATAATAATATGAACCTAATTCTGTTCGACATAAAGTTAGAAAAATTATCATAGAAATTTGACACATTGGGCTAACTTGATATGCTGGCGTCTGTACATAGATATAGAAAAAAATGATTCGAAGTGGTAATAGCGATAACTATGACGCATTCATTAAAAATCTAATAATAATTTATTAACCCAATTAAATTGATCTAAACATATTTTTACAGAAATTAAATTATTTTGCTTAATTATTTGGGTAAATAGGTAAATCTATTAAGTAAGGCACTGACAATAACCTGATATCACATAAATCACATTATTGACTACCAGCGGTTCTGCGGTTTTAACCGCTTCCAAGAGTTACTATAATAGCCGACAGCCTTTCACAAAAAATAAGCTATCGAATGCTCAAAGAATTGTATCAAAGCCGACTGAGCAGTTCCAGAGATTAGGGGGTTCAAACAAACAAACTCTTTAGCTTTGCTATTTTAGCATAAATGTTTAGATTAATGCCTTTGGATCTATCAAATTAAACCTTTTTTAAGATCTTTGAACCTAAATTACTACGACACTTAGTACCTAAATGATATCTTTGAAATGTCTGTAACAACAACAAGAATTGCAACTATAAGTAAGTTCTCAAATTATAACAAGTTACAAACCCATCGACAGCAAAATGAAGTAACCGTTTCCCTCAATACGTGCGAAGTTTCGTGCGGAACAGACAACACGGCTGCGTTTTCCTTTCATTCTCATTCACGCTAAATTTCATTCACTTTAAGGCCCATTTCGTTCGCTTTTTTTATGGCTCATCGACTCTGTTCCGCGCCATTCGACAATATCATAGACAATATAATGCCATTTGCAATGACATGATAATTTTAACAGCTGATAGGGAAATCCAAGGTTACCGAATATAATTTTTGGTAACAAAGCGACTTTATACAATTTTTCTTGTAGTGATTTTTTTTTGCCATATTTAAGGAAATAAATATACCTACTTGATTTTATAAAATTATCTATAAGTTTGACAATAGCCAGTTTGTTGGTGTTTAATTTCGTTACTTCCTGTAAAATTATGTCACTTCGAGGAACACGTTTGAAAATGTCAAATAGTCGTCTATGAGTTGTTCAATTAAAAAAAAAACATCTTAAATAACTATTTCGTCAGTCCCAACTTAAGGTGACGACGGCTAAAAAGCAAAATCAGTTGAATTGAAGGTTGAATACGTTAGTGACCTTAAAATTCGTTTAATTTAGTTAGGTTTTGTTTAATGCCGTGAACGGTGACTTTCACTTGCTTACTACGGCAAATTGGTTTGGTTTTTCCATAATATATTTCCATATTTATTACCTATAATATGTATTTTAACGTCATTGCTTCCACGTATACAATAGATAGGATTTATTCATTTATTGTTATTAATTTATACAAATGGGCACCTCAACAAAAAAATCTGAAACAAATTATTAATATTTGTATTTCTTAAATAAAGTATTTACATTATACTTTAATACCACTATTACTAAAACGCATAAAACATTGTGGTGAAGGTAGTTTATGAATCATTTTTCATTTCACAATCTTGCTCTATTGAAAATTGCTCTCTCCTTAACTTTTACTAATATGGTCTTCCTCAAACGACATAAACACGCACTGCTCCCAATCCCAAACCATCCAAGCAGAAATCGAACCAATGTTTGTTTTTTTCAAACTGAGTCACGCATCTCAATTTATGAAATCATCTCGATTAATACCGATTATCGATTCTAAATCCGAGCTCCCAGATGTTATTATATCGAGAGACATAGCTACCGTGACCCTGGCCGTTGGCCCGCACATTTTTTACTGTCAAAATACCGAATCGAATCAACACTCTTCGCCCCCCACTGTTCAGATTGGTTTGGATATTCATTATAGGTTTCTTGACCCTTTGATAAAATCCCCAATGAGTTTGCTTAACAGAAAACTGTTCATCCCGTTATGCAATAATGGAGGTGACACGAAATTCATTAAACATATTCGCCATATTTACTTTATTCCGCGCCATTTTGGTTTTTCTTTTTTTTTGAGCGGCAAAGATGCAAAAGGCATACGCTCGTACAGCTTAATTTAAATTTGATACTTTATAGCAATATGATGATAGGAATTTATGATTGGTACACAAAATGTAATGCTGTGTGAGATTACCGAGTGTTGCAGCGTTTTAAAACTGTTATCTTGAATGGTGAGGATTTTGTCGAAAGAGGAACGTTATCTTGTGAATATGTTAATTTTTATTTTTTATAATAATGTAGTTTATGTAACAGTCACCGTTGGATGTTACGCCGGCTTTACAGTGAGTCAGGGATTTTCCAGGATTCAGTACCTACATACTTGTTGCTGTATGTTGTTTTTTTTTCATATAAATAAAATTACGCCTGTTATCCACTAAGGGTTAGGCAGAGGTTTATCTGTAGTAGATACACCCATATTTCGCCAGTTATGTTTAAGTCCGGTGTAATTGGGTGCGAACCTAATGCGATAAATTGGACACAAATCCAGACTCCGGGCTGATACCGAGAAATCCGCAGTAGCGTTGTTTTTTTAAATAACTGTAATTAGTAGTAGGTATTTAAGTTTAAAGGCTAAAAACAGGTCTCTTATGTGTTTTAATTTTTTTCTTGAGAAGAAAAGGTGTTTATAAATAAAAACGCTTTCTTAGGAAAATAAAATAAAGAAAGTGCCAGAAAAGTTTTGGATTCCCCTCACAAGGCGAGCAAGGCAGCAGAATTTATAATATTCGATGCTCGGACATGTGAAAACATGGTCGTGTAAGGAATCCTTAATAGCCATTTGGCAAGAAGTTCACTTTCATCCACATACAACGTCTATTTAGTCCGATTCGAATCTGTGTGAAAGTGCTCTTTGGATTTTTCCTTTAAAGGAATCGACTAGTTTATTTGGTTGAAAATCTAGTTATTGTAGTGGCAACACGGATATGAAAGTAAAAGTCGATATTTGAGTATGTTTATCAATTGTTTTGTACTCTTATCACACAATCTTAAATCGAAAAAAAAAAGAATCATGTAAATCGGATCATTAATCTCGGAGTAATCGGTGTATAAAATCGGGGTGTAAGCAAAAACCGATCGAATTGAGAACCTCCTCCTGAAGTAATAATGACAGTCTGTCATACTAAAAGTCAAAATCGGTATTTTTAACTTTTTTCTATTAAACTAACAATTATCAATAACTACGGTTACCGTTGACACTCCTTTTTTATGTAAGATTATGTTTACTTACTATGATAGTTTTTTATGTAGTACAATGTTTACTGTGATAGTTAAGTTAGTAGGCAGCCCTGCGACAGGATAGCAGCATCTTTTTTTATTCCATTTTTGAATGAATCAACAATTGGCTTTAGACACAGAAATTTCTAAACAGTCAAAAGCCGACAGTTTTTTTTTTTTTTCTTTTTTTTCTGGCTTCGCACGGTTTGTGCATTTAACCAGTGTCAAGTAGTGAAAAGCCGACAATTGACTTAAAAGTAAAAAGAGCATAGACAAAAGAAGTAAGAACATTTCTTATGTCTATGCTTTTTATTACTCTTATTATAGCAACTTATTTAGCAGTTTAAATACTTACACTACGGCCATCCTTTGCTTGTTACGAAAATTCGCTGACAAACTACGCTCGCTACAGCTGACTTCTTTCTGTAAGTTCCTATCATGCTAATGAACCGGTTTTAAACTATGCAAGTGTAATCGCAATCAACAGAATCAAATACTGATTACTTAAGCTGTAATGCAATATGTCTACTTATTTGTGTTACTTATTTATCATTTACTAGCTTAATCAAGTCGGACGTCAATCACTACTAAAAGTCTTTCTGTGTTGTGTTGATCAAGAGGGCAGAGGTCGGGACGGTTGTAGTGGTAGGTAATTACAGAAGTTTCAAAGGAATGTTATTTTTTTTTTTTTTGGCTAAATGGACGAATGAAAATTAAAAATAATCGGTTTGTAAATAAAATCTTATTATTTTTAAGACTTCTTCCATAATTATCTATGGATGATACCTAAAGTGCTGGCCTTATTAGTTTAGAATAAAATTAAATAAAACATTTATTATCTTCATTAAAAAATCGATGTAGCTTATGCTACGTTATGTCAAACGTTTATGCAAGGGATTTAAATCGAATCTTATTAGTTCTAACAGACTATTAGAGCCTTCTCAGGTGTTAGCTGAAGTTCTTGGCTATATCGGAGTTTGTTCCGCCACTTCTTTTTCTCAGCGAAAACACTAGGGAGTGGCGAAGGTCGGAGACCGTCATTTTTAGGGACTGTCTTGCACTGTATTTTTTGAATTTCAAAAGGTCCTGATTCTCATTTTCTCGGCCTAATTGAACGAAGACTTGATTTCATTATTTTAATACATAATATTAAAAGTCAATGGCGTAAGAGCCAAAACGTGACGTTAAACTATTCGGATCCTTTTGAAAATTGTGCGTACGAGTGACTGTGAGTTAAAGTTTATGTTATGGAGGAGTGCTGAGAGCAAAAACGGGTGGAACTCTTCACTAATAATCACTAGTTTGTGACTGCTCTCTTTATAATGATAACAATACCTTAAAATGAATACGAATAATTGTGTCATAATGTTCTTAATATATTTATATATACACCTCGTATGGTTACAATACAGTGTACCTTATGAACCTTTTGTTATGATTTGTATTTGTATTACATTTTGTTATTTCACTTAGCTCTACTACCCAAGATCACGCTTCGTTATTAGTTTACCTTCTGTTTTATTTTAATTTATTTGTATTTCGCTAGGTCTTGAGAGTAGATACCTAGCTGTATTTGCAATCTCTTATTTAATTTGATCGTACGTACCTAAACATAGTTATAAGCCTTCAACTACTGGAATGTAATTGCTGATTTCATTTGAAATTATAGTATTTATCTCTTTAATTAAGGTTGTAATGTATCATCAGAAAATTCACACGTATTGTGGGTAGGTATGTGGGTAGGTATATGATTAGCACATCACTTTGATTCGAAACTTAGGGGGACCTTAGACGATAAATTTAGTATCAGACAGAAGTGTTTAACACCAGTGATAACACGGATTATTAGGATTCACAAACGTAGTCAGTACAATATAAATATAACCAACACGTAGCATATTTGATCGCATACTTTGACGATAAAATGTATCGCTAATTGCCCTTAAACAATGACACCGTTACTCCATCGCTTTAAATTCGACCCTCGAGATATCGGGACCTCACTTCTTATGATTAGCACATCAGATTGATTCTAAACTTAGGGGGACCTTAGACGATCAATTTAGTATCAGACAGAAGTGTTGAACACCACTAGTTAAGATGGATTATGAGGATTCACAAACGTAGTCAGTACAAAAAAAAATATAACCAACACGTAGCATATGTTTGATCGCATACTTTGACGATAAAATGTATCGCTAATTGCCCTTAAACAATGACACCGTTACTCCATCGCTATAAATTCGACCCTCGGGATATCGGGACTTCACTTCCTTAAAAGTTCAACGTCCTGCATTTTGTTTAAATTTCGAATAAATAATCGTCAAAGGAGAGTACTTACTTAATGCTGGCTGTCGTTCAGTTGGCCGCCAAAGGGTTTTATCTTGGTGTCCAATTAGCAGAAAATGTTTCCGCGCGAGAAGCATGAAATGTACAAAGGATGTTTATTTTGCGATGTGTTTTATTCTTAATTAGATGACGGCTTTGGAATACTGATAAAAGAATTTTGTTTTAAAAAAATATAGGTACGAGCTGTACTTACCAATCACGGAACAGAATCTGTTCTGTGCCAACCAATGCTTGCCCAACTTAAGTACTTATTAATTTTCACACACACGTAGATTTAGTATCTTTACATGTAATTACCTATAGGTGCCGTATGTGTACATTAACGAACGCAATCTATCATAAAATAAAAAATCATACACAATATAGGTAATTAAATATTTTTTTTCTTTTTAATTTATTCAAAACAAAAAGTAGTCCTATTGAGTAACAGTGTGACTGGTTGGAAGGTTGATTTTCAATTTTTCCCAACGAGTCACTCTGTGACGTGTAACAGTGTGACTCGTTGGGAATAAACAAAAAAAGTTGTTCTATGGGGTAGCAGTGTGACTGGTTGGGATTTTTTTTTCAATGATTCACTTTGTTACACGTTACACGTTACAATGTGACTCGATGGGAACAATCGTCCACGACAGCACTTATTTAACGTCAGTATTACATAAGACAGAGCTACAAAAGGTCCACCCGTCACATATACATATAAAGGAAAGGTAGATATTCAATCATACTAAATCCTTATTACCGTAACCATAAACTAAGTAGAATAACTAAATGTCAGATCTTAGCATCTCACCATCTCACATTCACATTTTATAACAGTGTTACAAAATACTGTGGGCCCATACATCGGGCCTGTTGACCGTTTCATTATGTGCCAACTTAATGATGGTGTCATAGTGTTGTATTTGATGCGTGGGCGCAGGTTTTTGACGGTATATCACCGAGATGTGCAAGATAATCTGATATTAATTATGGGTTCTTATGGATTTGGATTTATCGAGATAGAAATGACGATTAAATTCTTAGACGATAGTCGTAGCTTCATGTTATAGAAAGAACGAAGAACGATAAAGCATTGTTTAGCGCAAGTCACACAACATTACCTAAATAATAAAAACAGAAAAAAATATTATGTGAATAGGTAAAATAATATTAATAACGATTTATCTAATCTAGTATAGGTAGGTCTAGTTGAGCAAAATGCTACTTAGCATTGAAAAAATATTTCTAACCTTATTAATGAATTAAGAGAACAGGGGGCCATTTATTGAACTATTTACGCCATCACGATTTCATTTTGAAAAAAGAAATGGCGCTACCGGTCATGTACCTATAGCTCTATCCCTCTCGTACTGGATTCATTTTAACATTAAAATTTCAAATTATTAAGCCATAACTATATTAAATGACTAACTTCAGGCATGTTTACACCTATTTAAATTTGAATAGCAAACTATTTTGGTATTCATCGCTGCCTACTAACTGTAACACATTAAAAAAGTAGATTTACAAGAAAATACCTTTCTCAGCAATGTCTACTATGCTTAATTACTGCAATTAAAATATTTCCTCTTGTGTAAAACATTCTTTAAAACAATTCGCAGACTTCACAATTCCATACATGCTATATAATTATTTGTAGTTATTTTTATTGCAAAAATAGTTTAAAAAAAATTAGTAGGAATGTCCGCGTAGATGTTATGTAAACTATCTACAACTAAATATTTTATTTCCATCGGATATTGCACAAATACCAAACGGAATACCTACTTACGGCAAATTTTTAGTAAAAATTAATTCTTTTTCTTCGTTCTTTTCGTATACATCTGATCATACAAGACGATTCTACTTTGCACCTAACCCTAAACATAAAAGAACATCACCAATAAGGTCTGTAGGTATGTGTCCTTCTAAGGCCTCCACTCCCAACTTTAGCAAAAGAAGTATGTAAGACTCGGAGCAGATGGAGTTCCTAAGTTTCTGCCTCACCCTATAAGCAAACGCATGATTTATTTATGTACGAAAATACGCATCTTTCATTACTGTCACATGTCTACTTTCTTAATTAAGGTAAATCTTGAACCCATGATACCCATACTTATGCGAATGTAAGGTAGCCTCCGCAGAACACCGGTGCCCTATCAAGGGAAACTATCGCCTATTGAGGTCTTTTGTTTATGAACACCATAGACATTCATTTGATTACTTATGCGAATGTAAGGTAACCTTTACCTCCGCAGAATACCGGTGCCCTATCAAGGGAAACTATCGCCTATAGAGATATTTTGTTTATGAACACCATTGACATTCATTTGTCACATCATAGATGCTTTTGTCTGTGTCTAATTACTACAAAACAAGTTATTTTATACAATTAAAATTATTGGTTTAAGTATTAACAACCTACATATAACCTTTATAAAATTAACATTGCGTGCTTTTGAAATATTTGTATTATTTTTTTTTCTTTTTGTTAAAGTAATAAATACAAGTAGAGTTAAAAAAAATAAGGATTAATTTTTCATTTCAGTTAACTGTTTAACATATTCCTTCCAAATGCCACCACAAATAACATGTTTTTTTAAATTCAAATGTGACATACATCCGTCGCAACTTTTAAACATTAGCTTCCACAGATAACATATAATTATCTAGTTGTTTCTATGATATAAAGGCAGCATCACAATCGTCTCGTCCCCTACGAAATTGGATATTTCGTAAATTCGGACATTTTGTGTGTAATGTTGTAACCAACGTTCACACGCTCTATGCAATGATATTTTGTAATATTATAACGCGGTTTCTTTTTTTGTAGGTCTCTCATTTTACGACGATTTAGGAAATTAAACGGTTTTAGTATTTTAGAGCGTGACTTTTTGAGAATGCGCTCGTCATATAGATTGCGAATCGAGGGTCACCAACTGGTAGAAGCTTAGCCTTCTAACTGTGAAAATCTAATATTGCAGACTTTATGAACTTATGGGAACTTAAAGTCCGTCCAATTTACATTTAATTTCTGCATTTTTTTAATGAAACTTGACTTCTATTCAACCCGAAGAGATGTTTGAAACAATTAAATTATTTTACCCTGTTTAATAATAATCTCAGCGGGTCAGATAGTAATTACGACATCATCATAACGCACATTAGTAAAAAAGCATTAGTTAGGAAAAAGCCGAATCAAAATTTAAACGCTGGGTGGTCCAAACGTATAATATATGTTTTAAACTTTGATTGAGCGCAAAATTTATTCAAACTAGGGAACAGCACTTTTTAAACGTCAAAACTACCTTCGCCACTCTCTTGTGTTTTCGCTGGGAAGAAGATTCGCTGGGAAGAAGAAGTGGCGGAACAAACTCCCCAAGCAACAGCAGATCAGCAGTTTCTTCCACCTTATTACATATTTTGTAGATTTTCTTAAAAACACAGAATTGAATAACAATATTAATTCGATAGTAATTAATTTCAGATTCCGCTTCCTAGACTTAAAATAAAATAATGTCACGCTTCACCCGGCAATAGAGACTTAATTTTAAATTAACAATGACACCCGCCGGTGTACGGATGTACGCAAATAGTATTATGACTGGCAGCTTCTCCAAATGTACCTATTAGCATTTTTAATATTTCTTAGAATTTATTTTTCACTAATTTAGGAGTTGTTTACGTACATATATAAATTGTCGCCTTTTTTCTGTCGGGGAAAGAAACTTTAGATCTCCACTTGCTGATCTTTACCCACATACTTCTTTTGCGGAGTAGTTAAGTAACTGTTGGCGACAGATCTGGCAGGGGCTAGTTGTTCTGTTGTTTGGCTAGCGACGGGGCGGCTTGCTTTTTCTATTCTAATTTTGTGATCGAATTATTATACCCATTTACACCTTTAATTGCTTTTGATTTGGTGTCTAATAGTAACAAAGTATAATCTATACTTCTTTACTATAATCTTATTATTATTATCAAAGAACTTGTTTTGTGGGTCGCAACTTCTTATACTTACAATGAATCTATCTAGTCTTGGGTTAAATTTCCGGAAACAGTATCCATATTTGAGTTTTTTTAATCTCTCAGTAGCAACCAAATCCCGCAGTTTAGATCAATGGACTAGCTCTCTATAACATGGAATTTAAACACAAATGGCAAAATGTGGGTGTACCTAAGTAGGTACTATAGATTCACTTTTGGCAAACCCTTCGAGTAAAACAAGCGTGTTATTATGACAGATATATTTTATTTAATAAGTATAATTTTCAACAGTGCAGTGAGTAGAAACATATGTAACAAGAAACATCGATACCAATAAATAACTAACATTATTTCGATTCTCCACATTTTCAAGGCGGTTCAGTTAATTAATTAAAACAAAACAAACATAAAATAATTATGTAATTATCGGAGATACGATTTCCTCATTTCTTAGTGCCGATTGTGTTAAACGCAACTGGTTATTTTGGATTGCTGTAACTAAATGAAATGTTTTATCTAAAGATACGCTTGTCTACAATTTGCATAAGATCGTATGTTTTGCAAAATTAACAATCATTGCTAATAACAGTGCTAAGTATGCATATTTAAATAAATAATAAAACAAATTATAAAATGTTGTAAATCAAATACTTGGCTTCGATGATATGTAAATAATAGATGAGCGTAAACTTTGACAACTACTTAACATCCTGCTCAATTCAAGCAAATCAATCTTAACATAGATTATTTAAATTCAAGTTTTTCATTGTTTTTCGGACATGCGGTGTAAGCATGATTCCGTTTTACCTTTTGACATTTTATCAATTCCAACGTTTCATTTGACAGGAGCTCTCGCCTTTGACAGTTATTTGTCGAATAATTTATTAGTCGTCAGGTAACAGTTGAAGGATAGGACTTTTAAAGGCAACAAATTATGAAATGTTGTAAAGGCTACCCTTACGTAAATTTTGACACATGTCATTTTGGATTTATTAATTTTGTCGGCCCATCTTTGATGAAAATGACACCAAAAATTGACAATTCGATTGATAAGAAATTACTGCAGCGCTTTGAAACCGATCGGCAATGATTTAAAAATATAAAATTATGTTTCAATACCTACAATCTTTACGAAAAGGAAATTTCCTCACGCAGAACGCATTTACCTTTACTGCAATTGCATAAAAAAATACACACGATTTACTGTGTTAAACACAGTACTATCTGTTGTGAGTAGTGAGTACCCATAAACACTTAAGTTTCGCAACGCATAGACAATGTAGCTTAGCGATAAAACTCAATGGTTACTTGTACTTAAATGCTTATACACATCTGTGTCAAAACGTTACTGTTTTACGATAAAACGTAAGTGCTTTGTGTTGGCTGGTTTGGATTTGAAGTATTTTCTTGGTGTATAAATTTAAATTGATTATTATTTGAATGTGTTGAAATAGATAATGTAACTTGTGTGAAGACATTTTAGCAACCAACAAGTATTGTTGGTTGTTAAAATGAGACTGAATGAGAATGAAAACCCACATAAAACAAATAAATAACTATAATACCTCCACATAAATATATTATATAATATTAGAAACTAATATATCTCGTATAAAATAGGTATATATAACACATTATAAATATTGCAGTATTAGTACTTGCTTACTATATTAAAATATGATAATAAGATTTTAGAAATTATGTTACTGCTGCATTAGCCCTCTTCCTCTCTTCTAAGTTTTTGCTGTGCCCGACAGGGTCCATAATGATTCTGTACCTTTATATTCTTAAGACCATTTATGTACATTATGGAACGCAATAAATATTGAGTATTGAACAATCTGCTTGCCTTTAAAAACTACGACATACCTAATTCTGGCTTTCCTTATGTACTTATGTCGATGGAAGAATCGAAAGAGACAGATTGTAGAAACATGTCTTCCAATTATAGAAGAAATAATGCTCAATATTGTAGACTATTATCGACATTAAGAATCAACACATTTCTTCTCTTAATTCTTGACATTGTCTTGCTAAAACAAAAGAAATGATTCTACAATATGTCACTTTGTCGATACTTCTGTAGACAAAGTCCGTTTCTTCAATGGTCATGCTACGCGTGCAGAGTTGTTAAGATAGGTATATAAATATCTTATGGTCGAAGACCTTAACATTGAAAATTATTTACACTGTTGACATTGAATGTATATTGACATGTATTTTTACTTTGAAAGTATATTACTTACATATATATTTTTTTTTATTGTGAATGTAAGGACTATGTGGATTCTTTTTTTTTTTGATTTTCTTCTCTAAATCTTTTCAAGTTCTTTTATTTATTTATTTTACATTTTGTCTGGCAGTTTGAGTTCTTTATGGGACCAACCCAAATGTTCTTTCTTTGGTATTGTTCGTCGGCACGTGGAACTCCTCAAGTTCCGAGTTGAGCTCACGATTACTGACAAATGCTTGCACTGACTAATCTGGTCCCCTCATTCTGTGTGGTTCTTTCCTCCAAAGACTATCTCAGACACTAATCTGAATGGTTCTTACATGATTTGACCAAGATAATGTCTGGACTTTAAAAGAGACTATGAGTTTCTTCAAACTTATTTACAAAAATAATTATCATTTATCATTTAAAATAACTACAAAACAACATGCAAAAAGATTACAGTTCTATATAACAAACGGAACACCGTTGTCAATTAATAAACATCTAAAAATAAACCGAATCGTACTCGCACAGCATATTAATAAACGTTATTACCAGAATACAATAAAAATGAAATAATTTACGCCCATTGAAACTTGATGCAATATTTTTCGGTCCTAAACACGAATGTAATTGGACAAACGGTCTTCGCTTGATTTATTCTGTTGAGGCAGCCATTTTGTTTTTATTTATGATGGTACTTGTTCTTTACGTCATTTTTAATTACAACCTTTTTTTCAATGATAAGCTCAGTTCTACAGTCAGAACCATGTCAACGATATTAATTTATTTGGGTCTATGTCATCGTCTGCCTAGCTTTTACTATGTTGGGATCCACTTCTTGTCTAACCACCGAACCCCGTAACCACCTGAATACCGTATTTTACATAGGGCTACACTACTTTTGGGGACTTCCACAACCCAGTCACTGGGTGATACAGTAACCGGTAGTCCCACCGCCAGTTACTACAGTAACTGATTGGTCATCATGTGGAGATGAGAAAAAGAACTATACCGCGTACATCGAAGGACTGGAACAACTTGCCTGCTGCGGTCTTCCCGACCGATTATATTTTAGGTGTCTTCAAGGCTAGAGTGAATAGGCTCTAAACTAGTGCGCTTCACCATCACTGATTGGATCACTGCTTACCATCAGGTGGGATTGCAGTCAATCACTGGTTTATATAATATAAAAAAAATCTATTGGTCTTTCCCGAAAAGTTTTTTTATACCAAATTAAAATATTGATGACATTGACACTTCTCTGATCGGTAACAACGAACTCATCCAAGATTTAGATAACAGTAAATTAGGTATTACAGAAAAAGTATTGTCACCTCTTTTGATATAATCTATGAGCGGTGAGGGGAAAGCCAACATGTCACGAAATAGGCAAAAAAAAATATCCTTTTCGCAAACTATCTGTCACACAACACACATTTAGATCTCTGATTTTTATGTAAAAACACACCATTATAAATTAATTTACGATGTGTGTATGTCCTGTTAAAGTATTTTAGTTTTTGTGTTCGGTACAGTGAGTCTTGTGAAATTAATAAAGGTGAATGAATGTGATAAAAGGCCATCTTGATAACGTAAATCATTTTAAAATTAATGTTCATGTTTCTTGAATGTTGTCATCTGTGATGGTTCAAGAAGTATATACCTATGTATATTAAATTGAATGTTTTTTTGTGACGAGTTACCTAATACTTTTTTGTCGTGAGGTATTATTTTACCAACTAACTGTTGGTCGACCTTGTTCGCTTGTGACTGGGAAATTCCTTTTTCGGCCCGTGCTGTGCTTCAGTTGTGAAAACTTTTCAAGAAAAGACAGTTGTGCATGTTCAAAGAGGTTCCTTTTATCACGTAGTGAACTTTTTTTGACACTATTTTCGTTATGTAAGTTTGAAATAGAGAATCCAGTAATATCAAAATCATCAAATTCTCTACCTAGGTATCACGTTAAGTTTGAAATTCAATCTAACACTTCTTTCAAATAAGCAATTATTTTATGGTGTGTCCTAATTAGCCTATTGAAAATTAAGGAGGGCAGAAGTTCCAACAGTTTTCGTCAACGGGAAGAAAAAGGGTCTATATTCAAAATGTACTTGAAATTTAATACGTCGTCCAAAAAAATATCCTTTCACGCTGTAAACATTGTCTGTTAATCATTTTGATTTACAATTCCAATCGATCAGATAGCTAATCAGAACCAACAAAACAACCAAAAAAGAAGTAAACAAGGATATTTAATTTGAAGGTAAAATAAGCTGAATACATCGTAATTAGGGTGGAACGCTAATGCTTGCAGCTCATTAAAACAGCCTTAAACTTTTGTATCACTTTTAAACACTAATTAACGAAGTGAACTAAAGAAGGCGCTTTTTTATAAGGTGATTAAATCAGAAGCATCTGTAGGCGTTGTCGACGTGGATGACGTCATGCTGTGGTCACCATACTGTCTGGTAAATGTAGCATGATTTTCGAGGGTTGTGGGTATTTAATTAAAAATAAAATAAAATCTTTTCATTTTATTTAAATGAAGAAACGACCCCAAGATCTTTTAGCACCTGAATCTACTTCTTAAAGACTATTGTAAATTAAAAATTCAAGCTTTTTAATCTTATACAAATAGATGAAGCGTCTGTTAGTAATGTCGAAATAACGGTTTTTACTTTATGGATATAAAAGAGTATCTTACCCTACCTTACGATAGGGTTAAAAAAAAAAACCTAAAAAAACTACCCTAAACATCAATTTTCGCTCACTTACACTGGAAACTGGCGTTTTATGGTACCTACCAGGTACTTAGGCTAATTTTATTTTAGAAAAATAATTAGGGATCTGTACTTACATAAAATTCCGAACAGACGAAGATATTAATGGGCAGAGATATTTATGACAATCAATAACTTTTCTACAGATTTATTCTAAAAAAACTACTAATTCTTTGTCAAATCTCTTCAATACAAACTAAACATGTTTTAGTAACCCTTGCGGCCAACAGTAACCATTGCTTTATTTTCACCTGTCCCGGACCGGTTCGTTTACCAATGCGGAAACGTGTGCCGGCCACAAACGGAGCTTTATTAATATTTCGCGGTGCGGCGTCCGTTTCTGAGAAAAGACATTGTCCTTCTGAGCGCGGTCGTCGACCTCAGAGACTTTTTGTTTGTTTATGGTCCGCTCTGTTGGCGGCAAAAAGGAAAATTTTAATCTATGGTTTTTTTAAATTTAATTAAGCCTTAGATAGTATTCCATTGTATATTTGAGTAGTTTAGTGTAGAAGTTTCATTCTTGGTACGCCCCAATTAAACTCGAGCCTTATACATATAATACTCTTTGCAATAAAAATAAAGTTGAAAAACTATCAAAGATTGTAGCTTGATGAGCTGTCCTTTGTTCACCGTGTTCAATAATAATCTGTGTAGTGTATATTTACGAAGTATTGTAAAACCTATTTTCAAAGAGTAAACTGTATGAAGTTTCTTATCAATTGTTCTCCATATGAAACTATATTTTAGCCTACCATAAGACAGTTTCGTACTAAAAAATATATTATACACAATTTCACGATTTTGAATTTTTTTTACATTGGTTCTTGTCATGATGAGCTAAGGAACTACGCTTGTGTTCGAAGGTTATCAGGATAGGTTGTATGTCCTAAAAGGATTTGTTCAGTGTCTACAATTAATAAAAAACATAATAATCTCGTCCTCCTTGATAGTCTTCATAGAATAGCGTCACCATCAACATTTCCTGTGGGGAAAACATTACCATAATGTTCACACGAATTAATTAATGTTTCATACTTACCCACCTACCTATGGTTATGTTAATTATATGGGTTTGTAATGGGTTGTTTATGGGCCGCGCTCAACAGGTGTCCACAACTGATATTGGCGATAGTTTGATTGGCGCATAAAAGAACCAATGGGCTATTTGAAAACAAAAATAGTTTTCAGTCCCTCATCTAGATTTCAAGAAAATATTCGACACATAAGTAGTATTTTTTCTTTTTTCACGTAATCAAAAAATTACGGCGATACTTACATCGACTTAAAATGTCGCATGACGTCACTAGCCAGTACAGTTAATACTAGGTAATGACGTTACATGCGCCCTCTCCTCAACTTTAATGCGCATAATCTAAGCAGTTTTCCATCAATTTGAAAGAGAAAAAAACACGTAATTTTTGTAATCTAGATGACGGACTAAGAATTTAAATTTTGTCAAATAGCCCAGTTCATTAGGACGTCTTGCCTGCCATCTTTTGTAACAATACCAGCCTATTACTGTCCCACTGCAGGGAAAAAACCTCTCTTCATAGAGAGAAGGCACAAGTATCCTAATCACTGCGGTAGCTCAATACGGGTTTTTCGATTTTAGACTTATCTTTATTAATATTATAAATGTGAAAAGTTTGTAAGTTTGTGAAGGTTTGGGGGGCTCTGGATGTACTGAACCGATTTAAAAAATTCTTTTACCAATAGAAAGCCACAATATTTGTGAGTATCATAAGCTATATTTTGTTTTGAAAACTAAGAAGGGCTTAGGGGGATGTTAGAGTAGGATATGGATGCGAACGAAGTCGCGAGCGAAGTGGTAATACTTATTAAAAAAAGGCCACCGGGCCTTGACAATAGAAATTGCCCCACTCATCGTATTGACTTCATTTACTGTTCCTTCTCCGTCCAGGCTATTGCACTGTGGAATGCCTTCTCCTAGGAAATCAGGATGGCTACCAACCGATTGGCTTTTAAAATGAAGGTTCGTGAGCACATTCACAAAAAAATGGCTGTAGTTTTGTCACAGCGCTAATGTTTTCCTTTGGCATGATTATCATGTTCATGTGTTTACGTTTTTTGTGTTTATAGGTATTTATTAAGTTATAGTTTATGATATTTATCATATTTATTACTAGCTTCTGCCCGCGACTTCGTACGCGGATCCTGTTGCTTATGCCAGCGACTACGGGGTCGTCAAAATCGAAGATCTGAAACATCTGATGTCGAATTCTATAAGCCCGGGGACGGGAAATCAATGGGATGCGCGAGACGATTCAAGATGTTCCAGATTTTTTATTTTTGTTGGTCAACAGGAAATTCCATCAGACTTAACAACTTTTGCTAAGACGCCATTTCTATTATGTATATGTTATATTGTCTCTGGGCTTTGGAGTTCCCCTACAGGTGCTCCAGATCTTCAAATTTAGTCTCAAAGCAGAAAACACTCTTCACGTGGAATAGTTTTTGCAATGGCACCATTTTTATATCTCATTCACTTTAGGTGTTCCATTTTCCAAAATAAATTATAGCCTATAATATGTTGCGTGACGTTCACGATCAGCGGTCAGTCGCGCATCTCCTTCCCCCACTTATCTCTAGAGTCGATGCGTATATACGCTGAAAACTCAAGCGTCATGCTTTTTCCGTGAACGTCTCCAACTCGCGAGACAGTGCATGATGTTCACGATCAGCGGTCAGTCGCACATATTCTTCACTGGTCTCTAGAGACCTGGATGTAGATGCGTAAATACGCTGAGAATGCAAGCGTGCTTCGCGATCCCAAGAAGTTTCCACGGAGCGAGTTGCAGTCTCATGTTCTCGAACAGCATCAAGTCTCTCCTAACGCTCTTCGGTAGATTGTTTGGATCTTATGGTCTTTAATCATTTAGCACCTTTGGAACATTGGGAAAAATTTGACCTCTTTCTAGGCATGGTTATAGTTTTATTGTGATGATACCTGATTAATTAAAATCTAAGTGGCTGCTCCCCTGCGTTACCGGGTAAGCTTCCCGAACGAAGATAAATGGAAAAGGAAATTAAACACTCATATAACATAAGCCCGAAGGCATACGATAAAAAAATGGGAGTTTTAGCCAGTAGAGTCTAATTTTCAACGATATACCATCGTCATCGAAAATCAGTCCTGAACTGTTCCCGCCTTCACCGCGTAGTACCTCCTACTTATGGTATTTTATAATTATGCAATGAAATTAGTGATAGTTTTAATTTCTATATCAAATGTTTCAGATCTTCGATTTTTATAAGTCAACAGGAAATGCCTATCAGACCGAACAACTTTTGCTAAGACGTCATTCCTATTTGAGTTATGGTGTAGCTGGGCTCTTGGAGTTCTACAACAGGTGTTCCAGATCTTCGATTTTTATACGTCAACAGCGAGTGCTCATAAGGCTGAACAACTCTTGCTAAGACGTCTTTCCAATATATGTTATAGTGTAGCTGGGCTCTTGAAGTTCCACATCAGGTGTTCCGGATCTTCAAATTTATTCTCTCAGCAGAAAATGCTCATCACGTGGAACAATTTTTGCTATGGGACCATTTTTGTATCTCCTATAGTTTAGCTGGTCTGTTGCGGTTCTGCATCAGGTGTTCCGGATCTTCAAATTTATTCTCTCAGCAGAAAATGCTCATCACGTGGAACAATTTTTGCTATGGGACCATTTTTGTATCTCCTATAGTTTAGCTGGTCTGTTGCGGTTCTGCATCAGGTGTTCCGGATCTTCAAATTTATTCTCTCAGCAGAAAATGCTTATCACGCGGAACAATTTTTGCTATAGGGCCATTTTTGTATCGCCTATAGTTTAGCTGGTCTGTTGCGGTTCTGCATCAGGTGTTCCGGATCTTCAAATTTATTCTCTCAGCAGAAAATGCTCATCACGTGGAACAATTTTTGCTATGGGACCATTTTTGTATCGCCTATAGTTTAGCTGGTCTGTTGCGGTTCTGCATCAGGTGTTCCAGTTTCCAAGATAAATTATAGCCTATGTGTTGACCAGACTTAATATCTATACAACAAAAAAAAAATCATTCAAATCCGTCCAGTAGTTCCGAAGATTAGCGTGTGCAAACAAACAGACAAACAGACAAACAGACAAACAGACAGACTTTTTTTTTTGGATTCGTGCTCTATTACTGTTTCTAAACCCCCCTCATTTATTATTTTTTAAATATATTCAATGTACAGACACAGTTTTTTTACAGTCTTATTATATGTATAGATTTACATAATTATTTTTAAATAAATTATTAATATGCTTTAGAAATGGTGAACTCCATCAATTTGAATTTATCGACCTTCGTTATTGTTGGTGGAAGTGTGACAGTTTTGTCTAGGCACCCAGGGTTCGTCACGATGTTTTTCTTCGTCGCTGACAGTGGGGTCCAAGATAGTCTTAGAAAGTATGTAGGTATATAATATTAATTGAAAAAGTGATATTGGTACTTGCTTAGATTGGAGCCACAATCTCATCAATGCATGAGAGGTCAGCCATAACCTTCTTAAAATAAAGGAAATGAATTTAGATAGAGAATTAGTACTATTAAGGATACATACATAAACTCACGCCTTTTTCCCATGGGGGTAGGCAGAAACTACAGAGCGCCATATGCTACGATTCTTACATACTTCTTTTGCTTCGTTTACATTCATACATGTTGTCATACACACACGCCGGTTGCGAGTACTGCGCACCTGACCTTTCTGAAGAACCTCACCAATAAGGTCTATATATGTCCTTCTAGGGCGTCCCCTCCCGGCGTTCCCACTTACATCTGCCTTGTAAATACCTTTCGTTAGTCGCCTTTCATCCATCCTTTCAACGTGACCAAACCATCTAAGCATACTCTTTTCAATTTTTGTTACTACATCTTCTTTTAAACCACAACGTTGCTTTATATCATCATTCCTCAATCTGTCATTAAGGATACTCCCTCTATTATATAAGAACTCACTCTTAAAATATTTACAACGATTTGATTCCTACCAAAATAATCGCCCTGATCCTCCTATAATTTAAATGGCATGTTCCAAAAAGTTTTGTTTATTTAGGTATTGTAATAAATAATGGAGACTTTATATAACTTCCTTTGCTTTATTTTTGAGCAAAATGGTTTTAGATAATTGAATCAAAAGATAAATAGCCCCTGTATGTGTGTTTATTTACTTTTTGGGATATAAATAATGATTATGCTTTTTGTATCTACGTTATTATGTATGCATAATACTTAGGTCTTTAAATAACAGACTTTTGTAGAAGGAAGTTTTGCCTCTATGTAGGTAATTACTTTTGTTATTTTTACATTATTTTCAGTAAATATTTGGGCCAAACAATTGTTTTTAAAAAGTTATACACTAGTAATCACCCTAGTCTATGTCCGAGTCCCTATTACAAATCCAATAAGGTTTCATTTAATTGTCCAACTTTATCTAATTCAAATCTCAAGCACAGGATAATAGTGGCAACACTTTGAAAGCTATCAGATGATGCTATGGTCGCTTCAATCGCCGCGCACAATCACCGCTTACTTCCGATCCCATGACACTTGACGTGTCAATCTAGTCGACTTTAGTACTGGCAGGTAATAGGCAAAAAACGTTAAGATATAAAGCCTCTTTAGTACCTATTTAAATAAAACAAAAAAGGAGTGTGTGTATACTTATAACGGCGTAACAATATAAAATTCTTTCATTTTTTTTATAACTTTCGCGTTATCATCTTGCGTTTGTAGAAAAATCGACACTTATATTAGAAAAAAAAACTAATATGTTGACTATAGCTAACTTCAGGTTTTACGTGACGGTGAGTGCCCATTGTAAAAAAAATACCTACTCTCATAATTTTTCCCTAAAGCGCCAAAAGAAGTATAACTTCAAAAAAAAACCACCTGAAGTAATGACTTCAGGTGGTTTTTTTTACCAAAATAATGGTATAATAAAACACAATGGTGTTTTCATCTAGTTACGTTAAACAATATTTTGAGTAGTTGAAAAAAATCATCCGTAAACCACAGCGTATCTGCTATTATTTACAGTTAGTTCCCTATATTGAGCACGAGCACATCACGGCCAGACAGGCTGACGGCGCGGTCTTGTACAATAAAATGTACTGATAGGAATCTCCAAAAATCTCAGCACATTCCAACATTAAGTATCTTGTACTCAAAACAAGATAACGCTACACGTAATAAGGACACAATTCCTTACACCAAGTGTAATTTGCAACAGAATTTAAGATCACAAGATAATGCAATTATCTCCTGATCTAAGCCCGGTACTGAGAATTGCTGCAAGGAAAAGTGGTCACCCCAAGGAAGGGAAGTTTATTTGTATAGCAACACTAAAGTCCTTGTTTACTGCTTAAGTTGTAAGTGATTATGTAATGTTTTGATTAAAGGAGATGTTGTTGGGAACTTAAGCTTTGACTAAAATGGCGCTAAAAATATTTTGATCAATACTAAGATAAGTAGGAATGACCTTCGTGTAAGATGTAGCTCTTGATTCTCACATTATCTTTCTAAAATGTTAGGTAGCTATTAGAAATAGTGATGAAATCATTCCTATATGATTTGAGTGTAGGTAATGCTTGACTAGAATAGAATATAATACTCTTTATTGTACACCATAAAAACTTACAAATACTGCTTACTACTACTGATTGACTAGTAATAGTTACATTTAATTCTTACTGTTGGACATTAGTCAGTCTTAATTAATGGTCTGTCATCGATTAGTCTTTGGATTTTCCTGATCGTTTTGGGTCCCAAGTGCAAAGGTCCGTTGTTTGATCGTTGCAAATAATTAAATGTATATCCTCTTTTGTTACAGATTCAATATGGAGTCGACGCAGTTCGTGTCGGCCCATTGGCTGTCCACATTCGTTCTTCTATGCTCCTTCTTTTCCACTCACACGCTTAATACTAAGGTAAGTCAACTAATTATAACTATATTCTAACTATGGTAACTTAATAGTATAACAAATGGATTATTTAGAAAATTAGACATGAAATTTATGTGACACGTGTTATTAGATCGACAAATGTCAAAGTGACAGCTGTCAGAATCCAAAGAAAATGAAGTCAAAGTATCAGCTGAAAGAGAATTCTACTTGGCTAACCAAAGATCAAGACTACCTAAGACACTTTTCTTATTCTATTTATTTATTCACAAGATGAACTTCACAAAATTTATGTCACTTAAATGTCAATTTACGAAATGAGACAAGTTTTAAAATTACGATTTGAACATCGGTTCACCTACTTGCTTTTGACTACGTAATGTCCGTACCTTTTACGATTCAATGATCATGATTAGATGAATTATGATGAAATGGATGAAATAAATATTGCCGAAATCTCCGATTTGACAGAAATTTGTTAAAAAAATACTAATAAAAATATTATGAAGAGTCGTAAAATCTTAACGAAATCGATGCTTGACATTCTGAGTACTTAAGCGTGATCTACAGTTTATTTGGTACGAAATTTTAGCAAAACCGGATTTCTTTCTCTGTGTACCTCATTATACATGCAAATATCATGTAGAATTATAAGTTGCCTGATGAGCTCGAAACAAGTCTCAAAGCCAAATACGATACGTATTATAATAATTTCTGATCAAGTTTTGTATCGGTATTCTAAAACATCCAAGTAAGTAATTAAAAGCGAGATTTTATTGGATTACTCGCATGTTACAGAGCGCGTCGTGTTAATTAAACATCTTATTTTATAGATACAATCTATAAATACACGATCATTTTAACGGACACCTGTCCAACCAAAAAAATATGTGTTATAAAATACTGATTGGCTCCCTGCAACGTCTACCACGTGCTGAGTCTGATATCTTCAACCAAATTTAGCTAATTATAATATGATCGTTTTTTTATGTCCAATATTAAAACAGGTAAAAAAGGCGCTAAAAATTTGACAGCTGTCAAAGGACGGTGGCCATGTTTGTAATATTGTTCAAACACGTGACTTATCGGTTACCGTGCAGTTGTTCGCGTAATACGGATTTTTTTTCGGAAGTTATACGGCATTCCAGTAGCTCGCACGTACATACATAATTCATGCAGTTACCGCATTACTTTCACTCTATCTGCGGTATAGAACGTTAGTTTGCGAGATGTTTTGCAAAACTGTTAACAGAGAGTTGCTGTTTTCAAGGCAACAACAAAATTTATGCAAATCTACAATACTTTATTACAGAATAAATGTGAATCGTTTAGTTTGTGAGTCTAAATGGCCACAAACCACAAAGCTGTGGTAATAGATAGGTTCATTTCAATAAGATGATACCTACTTTCTGTTGGCCTTTTGACTTTAGAGTGGGCATCAATGAGTCGTTAGCTCGAACTGATGTTTCTGATGTACAGACGCCAGCACGTCAAGTTACCCCAATGTGTCAAAATTTCCCAATTGAATATGAACCTTATTTTGTTTAACATAAAGTTGAAAAACGATCAAAGAAACTTAACAAATTGGGGTAACTAGATGTGCTGGCGTCTGTAGGTACAGTGTTCGAGCAGTTGAAAAACTTTACACACGCCATTATTGTCATTGTAACATATTGGGTCGTAAACCTTGGATTGATTGACAAGTATTTTTTGCGAATAAGTAAAAATATCCTTTTTAAAAGAGTACCGCTATTTCTGTGTAGCATCTAAGCCGTCTTGAAAAAGTTTGATGGCAAAGAGTAAGGTACCAAAGTTCGTTTATCTCAAGCGAAGATATTATAGCTGTTTTATTTAACTTCGCAATACAACAGTATTGGTATATCACTCTATGAAATTGATACCTATCGATTCAACGTGTTATGTGATCGATTTTTAAATTTGTTGCCATGAATGTGTTTCGTCTAGACGTCTGTTTCATTCATCTTTGATATTAATCACCTGTGAAGATTTTGTATATAAAAAATTTGTTACTTCTTCTTACTTTGTCGCAGTGGCATCTTTTGGTGCCTCATCAATAGCGAATTGAAAACCAGAATGCACTTGATTACGTTTAAAATATCTCATTTCAAGAGGAGCCTCTTTTATGGATGTCTTTATTTTCATCATTTAGTTTACTACACAACCAAACTTTACACCTCATGTCTTAATTTAGCAAATACCACATTTAGCACAAACATTAACACACCTACAGATTATATCACATTACGCCACAGCAGTACCGAGATTATCTGCACAAATTCGTACTAAGTCGTAAACTCATAACAGTCGTCATAAGGCACAATATCAAGCGCCACTCCGCATAAACTTGGTCTCGTAGCCACGCCCGCGATCGATTTCATAAGCAACCAACCGGTTGCTAATAATGTGACAAGCTTGCGGCACACTTATTGTTACTTGTGTATTCACGCCTTTTAATATATTATGGTCGAGACAGAATATTTGGTCAATGGATTTGGATATAATGATGTGTACTTGTAGCATTTACATCTGGAAAATTATTCACGCCACTATTTTCATAGATTATATCTCTTATCACGGGTAGTTGCTCAAAATATTAAATTTTTAACATGAGTATATCCTATTCAGGTAATGTTTTAATTCCTTTATATTTCAGGACAGAATGAGATGCTTTTGTTTTTGATTCAGCACCCAAATAAACTGAACACGACGCCGTCGTCGAAGAATATAAAATAGGAATTCAATCAAAATCTAAATCTAAATGCCCTCCATTATAAATAGTAGTTAATAAATTATTTTCCACTTACATTTTAGCGCTAAAACGAACAATAAATAGATCAGTATTATTTAAACAAGATGAGTTTAAATAAGATGTTCATCTGAACGGAATAGCAATTGAACGCCATTTATTTCACTGACAGTAGAATAGATTTATTGACGGTAACTAACGTGATGCGAATAGGAAAGTGGTTTTCTGTAGGATTTGTCAGTTCTTTGTTGGCTCGAGATCAGGGAAATTGAACTGAGATGAGAGCATTCCTAAACGTGCGATGTTACTTTACATTGTAGTGCAGATTCATCAAGAGCTTTTGACATGTAAGAGCGTTCCTTTTTATTAAAACTTTCTTTTTATGATGATGACTGGAGCAGTAGCTTTTAATACTGATGAGTTGAATGATTTTACAACTGATGAAATCTAGTTCATTCATACTAGATTTCATCAGTTGTAAACTATATTTATAAAACTATCTCCCGTTGTACCGTATGCACCATTGACCTGCACCATCAATGGTGCAGATGAGACTAATTAGTTTCGTTTGCACCATTAATGGTGCAAACGAAACGGCGGATTGGATATGGTCTCATCTGCACCATTGAGATGACACAATATACTATCAATGTATACTTAGATATTTCTTCAAATTATTATTCTTAGACGACGGAGCCCCGCAACGCGGGGCTCCTATATCTGTCTGTAGGGTTTAAAGGAACCTAACTAACCTAACGTCGGGATGCCCCAAGTCCTGTGTTTTAGACGTTCATTTGTTGTACACGATCATCCTTTCCCCGTGGACCAACCAGTTGGACATAATTGCATCGTTGTCCCACGAAACAAGAAAAGTATGGTGAAGTAAGTTGTATTCATATTAATGGTGCAAACGAAACTAATTAGTCTCATCTGCACCATTGATGGTGCAGGTCAATGGTGCATACGGTACAACGGGAACTATCTTCATTTATCACATGAAGATGAGCAAGTAAAATAAGTAAGATAAATCCTTTAAAAGTGTTTAAAGGAATGCCACAAGAAACTGTTCTAGGCCATGCCTGCGCCAAGTCATTTTACCATTTCACCCGCCTCTGTTTCTCACGGTTTAGAAGTATTAACGAAACATCAAGATTTCTTCATTAAGTATATCTAATTAAGCATACCCATAATTTTTTCGGAATCATTTCTTAAATCATGGTGAAAACCACATCCTAATCTGTGCAAGAACAACGCGGTCACACAGAAATATACGAAAAGCGCCAGGACAGACAACTGCCTTGTGTAAATGTTAAAAATGTGTACTACTTTACCAAACTACGATTTCTCATAGAATTTACTTGTTTCATTGAAATATCTCGAAAATCAATAAAATCTATGCAATTTTATGACCGAATCGATTAGTGCCTTCCGTTTGCTAATTGGTGTAGGTTCGATTCCTGCTATTAGTAATGGCGGAGTTGCATTGATCGGAAGTTTTAGTATATTTTGTTGACTTTGCACAGTAATTATTCGCAGTTATTACTAAATTGCCTGTAGTTATGTGTGTACGATTTATTGGAATGATATTCTTATAAAGTAATTAATTTCTGAAGGCTTACAATTAAAATTGGGGAAATCGTTTCTTGTAGTGTGTGCCTTTGCATGAGAACTTAACAAAGTTTCGCTGGTCACCCATTTTTGTTTTAACATTTCGATGCAATTTCTCATCTATACATATAATAAGACTGTAAAAAAACTGTGTCTGTACATTGAATATATTTAAAAAATAATAATTGAGGGGGGTTTAGAAACAGTAATAGAGCACGAATCCAAAAAAAAAAGTCTGTCTGTTTGTCTGTTTGTCTGTTTGTCTGTTTGTCTGTTTGTTTGCACACGCTAATCTTCGGAACTACTGGACGGATTTGAATGATTTTTTTTTTGTTGTATAGATATTAAGTCTGGTCAACACATAGGCTATAATTTATCTTGGAAACTGGAACACCTCATGCAGAACCGCAACAGACCAGCTAAACTATAGGCGATACAAAAATGGTCCCATAGCAAAAATTGTTCCACGTGATGAGCATTTTCTGCTGAGAGAATAAATTTGAAGATCCGGAACACCTGATGCAGAACCGCAACAGACCAGCTAAACTATAGGCGAAACAAAAATGGTCCCATAGCAAAAATTTTTCCACGTGATGAGCATTTTCTGCTGAGAGAATAAATTTGAAGATCCGGAACACCTGATGCAGAACCGCAACAGACCAGCTAAACTATAGGAGATACAAAAATGGTCCCATAGCAAAAATTGTTCCACGTGATGAGCATTTTCTGCTGAGAGAATAAATTTGAAGATCCGGAACACCTGATGTGGAACTTCAAGAGCCCAGCTACACTATAACATATATTGGAATGACGTCTTAGCAAGAGTTGTTCAGCCTTATGAGCACTCGCTGTTGACGTATAAAAATCGAAGATCTGGAACACCTGTTGTGGAACTCCAAGAGCCCAGCTACACCATAACTCAAATAGGAATGACGTCTTAGCAAAAGTTGTTCGGTCTGATAGGCATTTCCTGTTGACTTATAAAAATCGAAGATCAGAAACATTTGATATAGAAATTAAAACTATCACTAATTTCATTGCATAATTTTAAAATAACATAAGTAGTGCTACGCGGTGAAGGCGGGAACAGTTCAGGACTGATTTTCGATGACGATGGTATATCGTTGAAAATTAGACTCTACTGGCTAAAACTCCCATTTTTTTTATCGTATGCCTTCGGGCTTATGTTATTTGAGTGTTTAATTTCCTTTTCCATTTATCTTCGTTACACGGTAGCTTACCCGGTAACGCAGGGGAGCAGCCACTTAGATTTTAATTGATCAGGTATCATCACAATAAAACTATAACCATGCCTGGAAAGAGGTCAAATTTTTCCCAATGTTCCAAAGGTGCTAAATGATTAAAGACCATAAGATCCCAACAATCTACCGAAGAGCGTTAGGAGAGACTTGATGCTGTTCGAGAACATGAGGCTGCAACTTGCTCCGTGGAAACTTCTTGGGATCGCGAAGCACGCCTGCATTCTCAGCGTATTTACGCATCTACATCCAGGTCTCTAGAGACCAGTGAAGTATATGTGCGCGACTGACCGCTGATCGTGAACATCATGCACTGTCTCGCGAGTTGGAGACGTTAACGGAAAAAGCATGACGCTTGAGTTTTCAGCGTATATATTTACGTATCTACTCTAGAGATAAGTGGGGGAAAGAGATGCGCAACTGACCGCTGATCGTGAACATCACGAAAGATATAGGCTATAATTTATTTTGGAAAATGGAACACCTAAAGTAAAAGAGATATAAAAATGGTGCCATTGCTAAAACTATTCCACGTGAAGAGTGTTTTCTGCTGTGAGACTAAATTTGAAGATCTGGAGCACCTGTAGGGGAACTCCAAAGCCCAGAGACAATATAACATATTAATAGAAATGGCGTCTTAGCAAAAGTTGTTAAGTCTGATGGCATTTCCTGTTGACCAACAAAAATAAAAAATCTGGAACATCTTGAATCGTCTCGCGCATCCCATTGATTTCCCGTCCCCGGGCTTATAGAATTCGATATCAGATGTTTCAGATCTTCGATTTTGACGACCCCGTTGTCGCTGGCATAAGCAACAGGATCCGCGTACGAAGTCGCGGGCAGAAGCTAGTCTGAAATAATTGTTTCATGCATTCAACAACACATAAGTGTTAAGTGAATTCAGACTGTTAAAAAATACAGATCTGTGGTACTCCAAACCCGATCCGATCGCTTACTCATCAAAAACAATACCTTCACCAAGGCGTACCTCTTTTTCGAAACTACAAGTTCAACTTGACATTTTCCATTGATGATAATTGGCATGTGATTTCGATTTTTAATTTGAAAAAATCGGTACATTGTAGGCTTTAAATCAATCGAGATGTCGTACGGTAGGCAACCCAGTTCTGTACAACTTTTTGTACCATTTACGTAACATACTCATCGTACATCGTAGCCTTATTCGGTCGCAAAAGGCCATATCTGTGATCTTTATTGGGTGTTTTGAGATTCTCGTGTCGATTTTGAGACATGTATCTAGTAAAGGTTTGAAAAGGAATTTAGTTTAGAGTGGCTCATTGACTACCTTATGATTAAGCATGTTTTAGAGATGAGGTGTGGTGCTTAGAAGATAAACAGTCTTAAAACTAGTAGGTACCTATTGTATAGCATACATTGGCCATAACAAGACGTTTGATTTTGATATATGGACATATTATATCGAATCTGAAAATGAATATCACCATATTTGAAAATTGAAATAACTCTGAGATATGTGTGCGTCAAATTGAATGCACACTTCCTTATAACTGGATATAAAATTGAATTTGTAAGTTACGCCAAAAGACTTTCATACATCATTGCTGTGGTTATTCCTCGATAACTTATTAGTCCGGTGCTATAATTCATTTGAATATTGACAGCCCAATGCCCGCAGAAAATGTTGCAGGAGCTGTTCCAATTACACCATTGCAAATTGCACCTTGTACCTATGCAATAAGGGCTTATGAATCACGCCTTACCACACACGAACCAAAGGGCAGGATCGTAAAGTTGAAGGACAACACTTTCCTTGACTTTTGTTTGTGCGCAGCCATTCTCATGAGACTTATTAAGGCTTTCAATAAGTTATTGCTTCAACACTGGCCTTATTGAATTTCCATTCATACTGTCGGAACAAAAATTTATCAAGTGACTTTTAAAAATATGTATAATATCTAGCCATATTAAGTTTTAATTTAAAAAATATGGCTTTGAGGATACTATGTTCATAGTTTGAGCCTAAAATTCAAGTTTTCTGTCATTATTTTATTGTTCTTTTGATTGTAGTTTTGTTAGACGCACTAAATTACATTTTTGATAAAGCGCAATTATATCATCGTTTCGTATATTTTAAACTTCTTTTTTCGTAACATCCTAAGTAAGTAAGACTTAATAAATTGATGTAATTTATGTTAATTAGTTCCAAAGTAGCATTCAACCCATTCTGTTAGGTTTTTTAGGTCGTTAAAAAAAACATTTATTTATTTTGGTCTGCAAATTTATAAAAAGTGTCCTATTTACGTACGTTGCTATGGTAACTAAAGTTTCAATGCTAAAAAATGATGAGTGTAAACAAAAAATAATAATAAATGTAGTTGAATTATTAATAAGGCTGTTACTATAATGGAAGTAGATTCAGATATGAATGAGTCCAATGAGATTATGACTCCTAACTGATTTAATACTAAATTAGAAGCAAAGCGAGCGGTCTCTCTTATGAATAATATATTCCATTTTGATATGAACCTGAGATCGTTCAGTGACCTGTGTGTAGATTAATTAAAAATTTAGACTCCATATCGTTCTGTTTATAGAATCACACAACTTTTGATTTGTTCATATACTTTAAGTCTTATGATTTTAGATTAAAACGGCGTTTGATTGAAGTTCATGGATAAGTTTGAGGGCCTACTATTCACGCTTAATGCAAGTTCAATATCAGCCAAACATTGACAATGTATGAAGTTTTGTAACTGGCATTCCTTAATAATATATGGTGTGTTCCTATTTTCCAGATTCATTAATTATATAGGTAATATCATGCCGGTATTCCCAAGAGGGTTAGCAGAAGTGCACTTTTACATTTTTATATGGGATATAGAGGGCAAGCCTAAAGCTGCCAACCGGGAACGTCTTTAGATTCTTCCCTCCCTTCTCAGAGACTTTTCCCGACCTGAGAATCAAATCAGAACTTGTTCAAGTGCAAGCGCTACTAGACTAACGAGGCAGTCAATGTTATTCCTTCGCTATTAATTAATCTTCTATGCTTATCATCATTAGCAGTTCGTCAAAGCTTCTCACAATATTCGACTCTAACGTCATAATTATGATTATGATAATGACATTTCTGGTCCAACTTCTAACACATGTAAACCGTTTCAGTAACCATATTGATACACAAAATATTTCTTCTGTCAATAACTACCAAAATTTGTCTTACATCTCTTGTTCCGTTAATATCGAAGAAGATACAAACGTCTTCAGATAAATCTTCAACAATATTAATAACAGGAGTATCGTTCTAAATTATATCGAATTAATGTGAATACGTCAGGACTTGGGATTTCAATTTTTAAAAAGAGATTTCCTTAAACATTTGCATATTTAATTTATGACAGCGGTAACAGTGGGGTCAGTATCGGCGGGTCGTTAGTTCGTACCAGAGAGAATATTAATTGTGGAGAAGATGGTGAAACATGCTTAGTAATAAATACTTTATGTGTTTGTTTACTGTTAATCCTGCAGATTGAAAGATTCCCACATAATATAATATAATACCATATCTGTTGTCAGTACAAGGACATTTTACAAGTTATGTTTAAGTCCCATGTGTTAGGAGGTGAGGCTATTGCTAGGCACAAATTTACCTCGGACTGCTACTCTAAAAACATCCTATAGTCCCCCTATAGTATCCCTAGTGTAGTGACCCAAAATGACCTTGTCTGTCCCGGGATTTTTTGACTTTGTAATTAAGTTAATAATATTTTCTATTCTTTTAATTTCATCATAGGACTTTGTAGATAAGTGGTCAGAGCCGTACGGATTGTTCGTAGGTAAAGTTACGCACGCTAAACCAGCTAGGCAAAAAATGTTGAAGCTCTAAGTGCATCCCTTTCAGAGCGTAAGTAAAGTTACAGTTTTACAGAAACTAAACTACATAAATACGCCCCTTGTTTTTCTTGGTTCTTGCTTGACACTGAGCTTTCAAACCTTACTAGGAATTAGTTCTCTGTTGTGAATGTGTTTCTAAACATTCAAAATTATATAATTTTGAATGTTTAGAAACACATTCACAATTCGTTCTGCAAATAGCCAGACACAACTGTTCTACCTGTGGGCCATATCAATTTTCGTTCAGTGCGGAAATCAAACCCGCGATACGCAGCGCAACAGCCACTACACCATTCGTACTTTGATCATCAATTTCGTGGTGCTCTCACAGATTCGAGTTAATGTGCTGTGTGGTTTAGCTACATAATATAATCGTTAGATTATGTTCAGTGATGCCGTTAATATTGGCTAACAAAATGCTAGTGCGTTGACATATGAACCCAATAATGACCTGTCATATAGATTCTTATGTGATTTTTTATTCTCCCATTATAATGGCAGAAATGCCGTTAACTTTAATCTGTCATTAAATCATCATTAATGGGTAATTGATCGAGTCTCAAGCACGGCTTTGCTTTGAAGTTTACGATTAGGATAAAGAGTTATAACATCGTTAAATATAATAAGATATATGTGAATATTATTTTTTACTAAATTTAATGGTTAGTCACCCCATCAGTCGTGATATTGTTTGGTGAAAATATTGTTATCATAAAAAAATGTATATATTTCGGAGAAATCATATTATTATGTGAGGCAAGATTGGATCGCATAATTTAGTTAGACTTTGATTTTTCCCAGCTTTTTCTTCGAGAAATATAATGAAAGACAAATCAATTTTTACTGTGTATCAAATTAGTATTGCGCACACGTTTGTATACCGATGACGTGACCGTCAACTTATTCTTTGAAAATCAACCCAAAAACAAGCTGATGAAGTAAGCGTGAAGTAAACTGTCCAAGGACTGACAGTTTACTTCAGCAGCTTCTTTTGGGTTGATTTGGTATTGGTATAGGATGACAGGTTACTTGTCTTCACTTCACCTACATTTTCTCGGGGAGATTTTAGCAGAATGGCACTATAGTAGGTACCCTTCACTACCCTTCACTGTTTTTCATTTTTATAGATAATGTGAGTAACAGAGTGTAAAGTTCCTCACCCCTATTCCCCATTCGAAAGGGAAGACCTCCGACCAGGGGGTCGAGTCTGCTATTGCAATCGTGTCTCAATGACCGGTCAATGATCGATTTTTGACGTATAACGTCAAATTTATGACACATTTCCCATACAAAAACTGTCAAAGTTGTCAAATATTCGATCAATGACCGGTCATTGAGACACGATTGCAATAGCAGACTCGAGCCCCAGGTGTGTTTTGTTGTCGGTTCAACGCTCGCTTATGTACGATAGTTATATTAGTTTTAATTCGTACGCAAAATACACGCTTGGTCGTGGATTTGCGGACACCTGCCCGTTTAACCTAAACCTAAACCTAAGTGGCTAGTAAGATGTCACTACATTTCGATTTACGTTTCACTGATTCATTCCTAATAGCCTTATGTAGGATGTGTCATCCATGTTCAGCATTGCGCTCCATAGATCATAGATTTACCACAATATATCAAAGAGGTTTGGTCAGTATATTGACCTCTTTACCTTCAAGAGGATAAACTTAATACACCGTTACTGTGGTTTAAAAAATCATTAATCACACAAATACTATTTGTTTGGTACTTATGATTCTAATGTAATGCAAGTGGGTCTCTATTACTAAAGGGTATTGACCGGTGAATTTTGGTGACTGTTTTAGCAATTGATATGCAATCTTAACTGTTATTATGTTAAGTACTTTGTTCATTGGCATTTTTTTAACCGTTATTGGTAATCTTACTACCTATTTGTCAATGTTGGATTATGGAGTTTTAGCTATTAACCACGAATTCACCTTCGTCGACAAGTATCCTACAGATATTTTCAATCGGAAAAAAAATATCTTCTAACCTTATCCAGGTCATGGTCTATCTTTGTGACAAATCTTATCGTGATTCATTCACCCGTTGATGAGTGAAAATGTAACAAACAATCAGAAAGAGTTATTTTCGTAGTAATTTAGTTTAGCTTTTAGTCAAAAAGATCCGGGTCATTAGCTTAATATTATGCTCTTTTTCAGGAGGAAGGAAAAATATTTTTTATTTTAATAACGTTATAAGTAAGGTACCTTACATATTACGTTATTTAAACAATAAGGAGGTATAGGGAAAACCAATACCTAAGATAAGGCCGAAAAACTATATAATTTACATAAATCTGTTTATCAAAATCCCCAGTTTTGCCATGACTCAAAAGGACACACTCATTCATCCATTTAATTAGGAAAATGTAACCGCGAATACAAACGACTTTTAATAGACTCAAACATTGAGTGAAACATTGTAATAAATAATGATAGTTGAATGGTCAGAATATTATACTGAAAATAAATGAAATTAAACAAAAAGTGTAAAATTATAAAAAAAGCTCTTTTGCAAGAGCGTTTGTACTATGGGAATCAAGCTACGAATCTTCAGACCTTTTAATATAATATCATGTTGCAATCTATATCTATACTAATATTATCAAGAGAAAAGATTTGAATTTGTGTATGTAACCAATAAACTTAAAAACTACTGGATCGATTTGAAAAAATATTTCACCGTTGGGAAGCTACACTATTATTCCTGTATTCCCACGGGAACGGGAACCTCGCGGGTGATACCGCGTGACGTCCGTTATTGCTTAATAATTCTTTTGTTATTACAAAATATTGGACCAATACAGCCAGGAGCAAGTTAAGAAAAGACACCGAAGAATTAATTAACAAGAGAACTAAAAAATTTAAGAACTGTCCAAAAACAAAAATTTATAATTTAACGATTCACATCGTAAATCGGCCTTAAAGAGGTAACGACACATTGGGTAATAAAGATGCGAATCAATCAACTCTGGCGCATCGTAAATGTTGGAGCTTTAAGTAGGTAGCTTATTTAGGTGTTGGCTGTATGTTCGAGTTATTGGTTGTTGTGAAATGTTGGTAGAACTGAATTGGTATTTCCATTGAGGCTCATGCAAAATGTTGCATATGTATGAATGTGTGCAAAGATAACAATGTAGATGCTGGGAAGGTTGTAAGATTAATAACCACCATTTTTATACTGAAAGGACTTTATAGAACTTTACTTTTAGGTAAGGTAATCTACATTAATACTTTTTAAAAATCAGCTAAATCGTTATTAAATAAATAAATATTCCACATCTTTCACACAACGCTATCTACTCCCAGGCTAATCAGAACTTGTATTATGGGTACTTACTACAGCTGATAAACATACTTATATATTTTTAAATACATATATATTATAGATAAATTACACCCAGACGCAGAACAAATGATGATGATCATGCTAATCACACAAACATTTGTCCTGGGTGGTAATCTAACCCACGACCTCCGGCATAGCAGTCAGGGCCCAAACTACTAGACCAAGTTACAGGCCAGTAACCAAATCAAATGAAAGAATAAACAGCAGCCTGTCTTTTTATGAAATTAATTGGTAGTATTAATCTTATGGATAAATAAATTTTCTTAAAGAAAATTAAACATCAGAAACCTTCTGAGAATATTTACTCAAACCACAAGTAAAGATAGGCTAGATGACTTAATTTTAGTTTTTAATCAATCAAGAAAAAACGGTGATACATTGAGTCAAAATACCACGCGACGTCACGCAAAAGAAGGTAATACTTTATACTTTATTTCAAAATTAAGTATACACCAAGTTCCGTGTAAGCATTAGAGTCAAAACTTGAAATGGGTTAGGTTTTAAGTAAGATCTGAAATAGTGCCCGAGTGATGGCAATAGTCTGATCCTCTACTACATGGGACTTAATCAGAACTGGCAACATCTGCGTCAACTACGGTAGTACACGTGGATAACCTAGGGGAAATGTAATGTTATCAGCACTTAGGTAGCAACCGCGTGTAAAATATTGGACGTGCATTCCGAGTCTTGTTAAACTAGACGCCGATCCCTCAGTAGGAAAAATACTAGACACAGATGGATGGTTGCCATTGAAACCGCATTAACTATAACATGTTAAAGTGTTAGTGACCCGACCATGGACTATCAACAGCTTCACCATCAACAAATGAGTTAATTTCCCACAACCACAGGTGTTGTTCAAACTAGACTAATTAATATCACCTCTAGCATTAGTTTATTTACGAAACCTGTTTCGCACTTAAGTTTCTGAGAATCCTTTCAAACGTAATTTATAATTTCGCAAAATCCTTTGAACAAATGAATATCAATGTTTAAATATAAAAGGTAATGACGAAATATCGACCGCAGAAGATCCGTTACAGTTGGTGGTATTTAAAATAATAATTGGTCAATAAAATCATTTCGGAGAAGTGATCTGTTTATCCCAAAGATGTGGACATAAGGACATGTGTTGGGTTAGGGCGGTTGTACACATCCGGGTGAGCAACCGAAATTTCGTACATTCTTTGTTATTGACGAATGCAAGGTCACTTTGATATTTGTGATTGTAATAAAATTATCTACCCTTCTTGACCCATAAGGATTGCCGTCAAACAATTATTACGCTAATCGAAAACTTTGATTGTCATGTTTCGGAATATTGTGCGCACAATGAAGTAGTAATTTTGGCTTAGTTTAAGTTTGTATGGAGAAGAATTGCAGAATGCTAAAAAGGTCTAATTTCGATTAGTTAATATTCGTATGAATGATTTTGGAGAAGAGAGTATTTTTATCGTCTGTTTAGTACCCGTAACATAAGCTCTACTTAGCTTGGGACTAGATGGCATTGTGTGAAAGTTTTGGAATATTTATTTATTTATTTTAATGAAGATTTAAACATGGACCATGTTCCAGAATTATTTCTTTATGTTTACGAATTCGACCTCCAGTTGTGTATAAAGTGCTCAATTTTAGTATTTAAATTTTACCGGGAGTGTAAAAAAGATTTATTATTTCTCAGTCACATTAACTTTTGATGTGGAGACACTTAAGGCAAATGACAATTTTCGCACTTAGCATAACTGTGAGATGATTATTATTCGGCTTGTTTATAATCTAGTTTTTGCTAAGGGGACCTAATCTTTATATTTTTTAAACGAAACATTTGAAAGAAATAGCCAGTATTTACAGTGATAAGGTTTTCTCATAATTTTTTTAACGGGTTTAAATGTATAGGTATTAAAAAAATATATTATGCTTATTATATTTATAGTTTAGAATATTAACATTTGCATATATTTATTTATAAAAAAAAATATTTATAAGAATTCCTTTGGTTTCATATTTTTATTGCTTTTCAAAAACCAATAGGTATCTTTATGACGGGTTAAGGTTGACTAGAAGAAAATGTCTATGCATTAAATCTACCGTTATACAATATAAGCCTATTTCATAATGACTGTCTATTGGAAATGCTCTCAATGTGATCATACCACATAGCATGTATATCAACAATGATAAAAACTTTTGTGTTTTTGCATATTCATAAGTTTGCGCAAACATGCGTGGGTCATGCTTCATTTTGACATTTTATTACTTTCAAACTGACAGTTCTGGTCCATTCAGTGATGTATCATGCATCAATTTACATAATTATTGGAGCCGTCAATGATGTTATGTCAACGTAAGTAGGTGAATGGAACGAATTAGATTTTAGTATCTATTACAAGTTTGGTTTCATCATAATCAATCACAGTACGACTTCATCCACTTCTGAACTTAAAGTTTTCGTTTGCATTTTTTTTTTGTCTTTATCATCTTGATATTTCTGAAAAAATCTTGATATATCTGACTAACTCAATTTTGATAGGAACTGTTAATTATTTGTCTCAAAATGTCTAACCTCATACAGTCAGATAAATGTAACGACTTTCTATTGCATTTTTATACTTTAAAGTAAAGCAAGGTAATTATCAGAACAACATCAACGATAAACTTCAAAGCCGGAGGATCTCAATACAGCTGATCGATTTAATATAATAGAAAGGCAACCCGTAAAAACTTGAGTAGTAAAGTGGACTATCAATGCTTAGCAATAGTATGAAATTTAATGACAGGTGGATTCGCCTTCACTTCACCTTCATTTTAACGGGGTGATGTTTTAAGAATAACACTGCTGAACTGATCAGATTGTGCGTAGATGGAACCTCCACCCTGTTAATAAAATATACATGTTTTTCTGTTAACATACAATCTACAAATTATTTTGCTGCAATAATTCGGTATTCATCTCGTATGCCATGTCTACATATCTTGTTATTAAGATTTCTGACACGTCTAGACCGTAATGAGGTTTTGTACAAATGGCAACGCGAAGGAATGTGTAGGTACCTAGACTTACCTTTGATAATATGCAAGGTCCAAGTACTAGCTGGGTAGATTATACGAATGTCTTTCGTTAGATTGATTCTAATAAATTTGTAGAATTGTGTGAATTAAGTAAAGTGACGCCATTCAATCTGTCGGGATTATTTGCTTCAGTGTGCGCATAAAGTTTAAAAATATGAAAGTATAAAAGTATCGCTAACATATTATAAAACAGAGTCCTCCACCGCGTCTGTCTGTCGGTACTCATGCTGTTTTTGCCAATGGATAGAGTGATCCTCGAGGAAGGTTTCAATATAATTTGATAAGTTTTTGTATGTACATTGGTTGGCTAAAATATAATCATACTTGTTGGAGGGGTTGGAAAAAAATAAGCCGTCTGGGAGCTTTCAATGAAAATACTGCCTAAACCCTTTAAGAGAATGAGGGGTCTGACGGCCTGTGTACTGACGTTGCTTTTTAGTACATTTTGAACTCGACAAGTTCAGCCTTATTGGACTATTATATGCTGTTTATTGATATATACCTGACGTACGCTTGGTTAGTCTACAAGATCTTTCGGTTTTCGCGTTACTGTGATCCTAAGAAGATTTAAAGCGATTTTCTCTATTCCTTCCGCTTACAAATTCACTTCCTTATCCATTTAACACTGCGCGCCCGCTCCATTAACAGTACGTACCTTATTAGACAATATCTAACTATGATAACGAGTTGACAGCTTCTCGATACAAATAGCAAGGCTGGTATAATCAGCAGTAATCTAGTGTTGAGCTGTACGATGAATGATAAGCCGCTTGTCTGGATTAGTCGACTACTTAGTATTATTTATTTATTGTGAGCCTGTTATGTTCCACTGCAGGGCAAAGGCCTTCCCTTCCATTCTTTCACGCTTTTCTGTCTTTAGCCAGAAAAGTATTACCACTTAGTAGATTATTTTTATTCCTGTTTTATATTTTGATTAAACGTTGACAGCTGTGTTACAATAGTATATTTTTGTAGTCATCTTCGAATCTAATATAAATTTTTAATTGTAAGTGTAAACTTTAATTTTTATTCAATGGTCCAACTCAGCAGGCCTAGCCATATTACAAATTCTATTTCTGTTATCGTAATCGATAAGGAGACAGTAAAAAAAAATGGCGTTTATGGAATCGGCTGTTTGTCAACTGTCAAGTGTTAACGAGTAGAATTTGTAATATGGCTGAAAATTAAATACCTACACTTGACAATTGACAAACAGCTGATTCCATATACGCCATTTTCTTTCTTTAATAGAAGTAGAATAGAAATAAAATTTGTAATATGGCTAGGCCTGCAGAAGTCAGAACTAAGCGCGGAAATCAAACTCCGATGAATGAATGAATGAAACAATTATTCCAAATCAACTTTTAACCTTATCAATGTCATCTATGGCAATAAGCTTGCCCGCTATTACATGGGACCTAAAATGATCTGATGATAATGTAGTACTATCTATACGTACGTCGTTTAGGTTAACTTAATCCTTCGGGAAATCTCATCTTTAGCAAAAATTTTACAATATTCACTTTAGTCTGCCTTCATTCTTCTATCCATTCGCATTCCAAAATCAAACTTCAATTTTCTTATGACATGTTTTAATAGATGTATGTACATTCTCATAGAACGATTAAAGGTATAATTCATCACCATCAGTCCTAATCTATCGGTAATCTCTCGTCGTCGGCCTCCCGGCCTCAGCGCAAGGCCGAACGAGCTGGACCGCAACGAGGAAATGGAACTAGGGCCTGCAGGTCATGGTTCGAACTGCACCTTTCTAGATCAGATACGTGTTCCTGCTGTTATATGCGCTATTGTGATGGCAGTAACGTTGACATTTCTCTGTGTTTTGGATGTGATAAAATTTGAGTTCCAGGGCGCGGTTTGTGAGACTATTATCTTTATCTTTAGAGACAATTAGGTCGGCCTTATTGGTAATTGGTTTGATTTCTGTGGGAGTCTTATAAATACTCTTATTGCCTAGGATCTTGGAATAATAACGCACCTAGGACTTACGAGTGCACAAAGTAAGGCAACCAGAATTGAGTCAAAATCGGCTGCTTTGTTCGGCGAGCTGTGTCAGTAGGGACTAAAAGTCACGTTCCGTCGACATAGCTTCCGAGTTCACACACGGAAATGGAAACACGATTTCGCCCGTGTTTTATAGGTACTAAATGCGGCTTCTACGTGTTATTATTGAAAGCCTAGGATTTTTTACATTATCTTTCCAACCGTCCAGTGCCTTAATTTTTTTTCAATACGACCAGAATTAACAATAGCGCAACATTGCAGACCCAATGATAGGGTTTTCATTCTCACTAGTCTGTTGTTCTTTTCGTACAGTAATCTCACGATTCTCCAAGCACTTTTGCCCCATCGTGCACCAGGCACTTCACGCGTGGCTGGACACGCGCAACTCCTCCGACATTTAACACTCAGTCTTACCCGACATTGCACTACTTTTCGCAAGACACGCAACAATACTGCGTAAACCTCGCAATATTGACAGCTATGAAACAAAATGGCGGATTGCACGAACATTGCCGAATATTGCCGAATTCTGCGCATGGACAGGAAGAACCGAATTATTTGTGGGGTTAACGACCTTTATTTTGCTAAGGTACCTAGTCTGTGAGCATTGACCAATTTGTTTGGATATTGCTAATATGCTTGAACACCTACGTAATGAGCTAAATGACTGTCATTTAACTACTACGTCAATAGCCGATCGATCATAAAGACTCGTACATAGTTATATACTTACATAAACAGACGGCCGAACAGATAGACCAACGGGGTTTAGTAATGCGGTTACATTGGTGCCTGTAGGGTAAGGAACTCTAAAATGATGATCAATCCTTTTAAAAAATAAAATACTACGTACCTTCCTAAAATATTTTTTCTTATTTCGGGGTTAAAGTTGATTAATGTAAGAATTTGTGTTAATTTTGGGCAGCCCTAGATACTCTCATAATTATATCTCTAGGAATGTAATTATTTTTGTTCATATGTGATATTTATAAACTTTAACCATGTCAACTATAGCACTTCTCTATGGGCGTAACATCACAAACATTCTTAAAGCAGTTACAAAGATTTTTGCTACCGCACCGACTGGCAAAAATCGGAAAAGTGCAATCAAATTAACATTATCTAAGTTAAGTAGGTAATCTAAGTTAAGTAAGACTATTCTTAGTTATTAACATAATCTATTACGTAACATATTAAGTTAGAACTTAATTGCTTATTAGTATTTTAGGCTAGAATTTTGTTTTACTACTATGGTATAAAATATATTTAATTACATAATTATTAGGTCTCAATTGTGCAGTGGTATTTTACTCATACTCCTTCGATCAATATTTCTAAAATAATGTTAAAACTTTTTGACCAATAAAATACTGTAATCATTTTCCTGTTTTCGGGCTGAATCTGATTGATGTAAACCTTCGTGTCAACTTATGGCGTCTAGATTTTCTCGTATAGGTCTAGGACTTTTATACCTGTTTGTTTATATTAATGTGATATTTTGTCATTTCAGGTAAGGACACCCATCATTTTACAAATACATAGTAAGCGGTGAGTTATTTAAGGATAAGGGTATATATTTGTAATAAATCCAAAGACCGGGCTATTATGACCTTCGATGTCTCGAGGTCTATTCTAACGTAGGATGTTCATGTACAAGCTTGTATTCAAGAGATAAAAATAGCAAGGAAAAAAGGTTAACATTAATTTGAGGCACATACAGCAAATCTAACGGCACAAGATTAAACCATCAAATATAAAAATAAATACCTCTGCAAGCCCAAAAGAGTTTGTATCTCGGAATAATGCTAGAATATTACATATTGTTTATGGCTGTGTAAAGTTTTTTTTTTACTTCAAGGCATCTTATTAGTGATAGATGTATGAAGGGCATGAAGTTTTTTTGAATTGATTGTTAAAAAAAAAACTTAATATTTATTTATCGAAAAAATACAGAGTTAGAAATCGAGTTTGACAATTGAATTGAAAACATATTCTAAAAGTTTGTGATTTGTAAATTCTATTCAAAACTAATATTCTAACTTTAAGCTAGGGTGTAGGTTCCTGTATTTAAAGGAATTGTTAATGGTCTAGGTTATACCGATGTTATGGTGATAGAACAGAATAGAATAGAATAGAATACTCTTTATTGTACACCATAAAAACTTACAAATAATAACTTTAAGGGGTACATAAGGTGTTACAATGGGCGGCCTTATCGCTAAAAGCGATCTCTTACAGACAACCTTTGGATGGACTTGATGGAGGAGGAGAAAAGATGAGTAGGCAGTAACTTGCTGTTATGCCACAGACACACAAATGTAAAAGACATTACTAGCTGTGTGTGGCCACAGTAAGACTAGGTTAACTCTACTTTTCGTCTTGTTAATTTCTAACGTTGTCCATTGCCATTCTTAATACTAGATTCTCTAATCATTTGTTTTACCTTATAAATAAACCATTACGTACATGTATATTTCATGAGTGGGATTACAGACAAGTTTTGCGTATAACTATTGGTAATAAAACATCTTGTATGGTGGATATGAATGAGTCAAATGTATGGGTCTTCAGGACACACGTACACTGGAGCATAAACGAGCCATGATGACTCAACTCAAGATAACAAATTTTGCAAAAACAAAAGAGGATTATATCTAAAAATAACTGTAAAATAAAAAGAATATCTACTGTCTACCAGTCCTCTGCTCAAAGGTCACAGCTAACACCACGTCACTGCGTCACTGCGTTATAAATCATCGAATTTAACACTACAGTGTTAAACGAACACGCAAAAAATATAAAATTAAAATAGTAGCTGGTTGTCAAACAATGGCAATATTAACGGTCAGTCTGAAGGTCGTTAAGCGTGACAATTGGTTGGTCAGAGAAACACCGAAGTAATCAAAAGTTCTTAATGACAATTCCCTTATTTTTAAGATTGTCTACATTCTAATTTCAGTCTTAATGTGTCAAAAATACGTCTTATTTTCTTACCTTTTTTTACCTTCTTGACAAATTTTTCAATTTTGTATTTAGAACGTTTTGAGTTACGCGAATTATTCCCCTGATGTTACCTAGTCAGGAAACTTGGTCATAATTCGTTTGTCGAGCAATCTATGCCTGCCTACGGCTAGACGCAGTAAAATATTTGATAGACAAAACCGCCTTCCTTTGTGCCAAATCTTATCAAAATCAACGCAGCGGTTTAGCTGTAAAATCTTAACAAACAGACGGACACGTACCTACTCGTTGATATTCGTAAAATTGTTAAAATGATAATCTTTTTATGACTCTCAATATTCATAGGACGTGTGACAGGTCGAGTAGGGTTCAAGAAGGTAATAAATATATGGTGTACATACTGTACATGGTACATAGTTGCACTTTTAATACCTTGTCAATATGACGGGCGACGCCATGACACTTGTACGTCATCAGAATCACAAAGATGGACGCTGGTTTGAGTTGAAGTTCAAACAAATATTTGATATGAGTCAGTTTCATGTTTAGTTATTTTAAAGATTTGATTAATCGGACCCTGCCTAGTAGGTATTTCCTTATTTTTCTTAAATTTCGAAAATAATGGTAGTAGCCCAAACCTTAATTGCTTTTGTGTTAAATCTTGTTTTGATCATGCCCTGCACCAAACAAACTAAGCAAAAAGTTACAATACATTGACAATGTAATAGTTAATTGGTCGGATTAATTGTCTTCTTTAAAAACCCTTATGCTACTGACACTATTTCTTCATAAGCTGATCCCTTATATTCACCCAAGTAAAAAATAACTTACTTCATGGAAAAATAGTCAAAAAAATTGTCCATGGAAAATTTGCCAATATTATAATAAAATAAAAGCATTAAAGCCGGCCTGCTAAGAACGATGATCTCAACTACAATCGAGTCAGCTTCATTGAATTCAAAATATAATATCATCATACAAATTCAATTGGATGCAATAAGACAACTCCTCAGCTCTAATAAGAATCAATGCATAGACACAGCGTGTTTCTTTTCTCTCATTCACAGATAAAAAATAAGTTTTTGTTTAGAGTAGATAAAACCCGGAACCTAACACCATCTAAACAGTCTTCGACTCCACTATCTGATAACCCACAACAACAAACGCACACTTACGCAATGAAATACAAAATATAAATGCACACACACGCTTTGGCAATTAAGCTAGACACTTAAACTTGGACACCTATTGAAAATGCTAAACGAAAACCACATTTATTCTCATGGAGTACGGTACATTAAGTTTTTGCAATGAATTATGTATACCAGCTAAAAATTACTTAACTTCCCCGCGACACGAGAACTACAATGACAAAATGTTTCTAATCCAGTCCAAGATCAAACTCGAAGGATTTTTAGGTTAAAAAAAATGTTTTCGTAACCAATGTTGGTGTGTTGTTGATACGTGATGTTGGCCCGTTGGTTGTTGGTGATTGGTTGCCAATTTCCGCTTTTAAATTGGTCTTATTATTTGTAATGTCATGTCATGTCAATAACGCGTATATGGTCATTGGGGCCTTAGGGCTTATTAAATGTTGCGATATTGTACACTTTGCACGTAACCACAGGAGACAATACTTTTTGTGGTCACTACGCTTATCCACGAAGTGTACCTTATAATAGATCAATTTACGTCAGTTATGTTTAAGTTGCAAGCAATAGGAGACTAGCCTACGCCCTTGCTATCGCAGACCAAAGCTCCAGGATGATCCTGAAAAATATCAAATGGAAAAACCCAATAGCATTTCGCTCGAAACGGAGTTCAACCCCAGGGTTCACTCGACTTTTGACATCCAGCATCTTTTGTTAGAGCGTACTTAGACTTATGTCTAAGCCCAATGCGTTATTTGGCAATCAGCGGCCCTCTGATAATGAATCATACTAAGATTTGTTAAATCTATATTGTTATTTTTACTTGCCTATCCTAATGCTCTTGGGTTTGCATTCACGTACGTATTTATTAATAGGTTTCACCTGCAATTTATTAACAGGTATTAGTTACGAAGTCTTAATTTAATCATTAAAACGTAAAAATTACCAGTTTCTAGCTACCGTACAAGGAAGACCTGTGAAGGTCTAATATGTCACATTACAAACAAAACAGCCGATCAGTATTATTAATTGACTATTTTAATCCCCTGTCAACGTTATTCGATTGTATCGGTAATCGGAAATCGAGTGTATCGATATCGTGAATCGATTCTCGTGCCTACAACTTGCGATGGTCAACCGGTCCAGTCTTACTTCCGAATGCTTTTGAGTCATATTAAATTTTAATCTTACCATTGTTCGTCAGACGATATGTGAGGATAATATAAATTATGAAATATTTATGAAAAGTTTGACAGTTGGTAGTCAGTCAATTAGTTTATGGTTTTTGTTGTTCGCATGGCTTTTTGCCACGTGATCTTTATTTTGGCAATAACATCTGCATTTTTACTAACTGGTAACTTTTGGAATTCAATTAAAGAAGAAAAAAATGTCGATCATTATAGTAAAAAAAAAACTAACGCGATAATACAATAAAATATTCTTAAAATATGATTTATTCATGACAGAAGAAACTTTTTTTACTAACTACATAGTTTTTTTGTTGAGTTTATAATGTCATTTGAGATTTTAGGTTTGCATCTGGCCATTCGTTCCTATTATTACTAATGATGTGGCAAATGATGAACCTTACCATTTACTTGAGCATGGTCAATATGGTCATCAATCATTTATTTGCAAAAGAAAATCGATTACTTCTTCATTTTTGTTGACCAACTGCCAACATTTTTAAACGATTATTTAGCGGTTCGAAGTATTACCTAATGCTTGGCAAAAATGATAATGGTAAGTGGCCTTTATGTTCGAAATATAGGTCTAACCGGTAAAATATTTGGCTAAGTCATCATTGTTTTATAGTGTAGGTATATTAAAACCTAGCAGACGTCACGCGGTTACACCAGCGTAGTTCCCGTTCCCGTGGGAATACAGGAATAAAAAGTAGCCTATGTCACCTGGGGATAGTGTAGCTCCCCAACGGTGAAAGAATTTTTCAAATCGGTTCCGTAGTTTCGGAGCCTATTCAATGCAAACAAATCATTCCTCTTTATAATATTAGTTTAGAAGAACTGAAAGTATCCTCTAGGTACAATAATTATCATTTATTGTATTAGCAATACTCAACAACTTGGGATAGTTTTTTTTTGTAATATGGTGCATGAATATTTAAATTAAAAATAAATAAATCATCAATACTTTGTAATAGCAAAAAGGTCTGTAGAATCTTTGTACCTCCATGAATATAAAAAAAGTTAATGGCACGAAGATAAACACTAATTCATATTTAGAATTCAAAGACAGACAGCCGTTAACTAATAAGTTGTCGGTACCGTGCGAAGCCAGGGAAAAAAAAAAAAAAAAAAAGTTGTCGGTAATAAATTCAATTGTTGATAGATAGAAATACGCCGTACGATAAAGGGAAGTGGAAATAGAGACATCGCAATATCCAACTACCCACCTTTAAGTACAGTTGTATCACGTTTCTATCTCAATTATCGTATCGTCATATGACGTCCTGTAGGCCTACCGCGAACGCGTGTTGTATAAAATTCAAAATTGTATTTTTTTAAATAAAAAATACAACTACCACAAGCAGAATTATTATTCAGTCAATTTAGAAAGTATTTAAAATAAATAAAAAAAATGTATATGACGAGTAATCCTAAATTTAAAATTGTACGGTCGTAAGTACGCGCGTTCATACTACAGCCTATGTATTTAATGCCCGCGTCGAAAGTCGTCCGTGAGGTTATACAGGATGTTCACATTTAACCGCCAGGTACATGTCGTGTGATTTAAGAGAAAATTCTAGTCATGAATGAACGATTTTCTTCTGTTGTGCACTTACTACAATGTTGTTAAACAAATGGTGGGGTAAAATGAATTGAGCACTACGGAACGGAATTTGGCTGTCGTGTTGGATAATAACGGAAATACCTATTGCTTAAAATTATTTCTTGAAAAAATTTCCTAAGAGGGGTTGGTATTGAGGCCTTATTCTGGAAAACGTGTGTAGTAGATGTATCTTGCTTGAGCGAATATCGTGTTTTGCGAATGTGGTGTTTTACGATACGATGATATTTAGCGACGAAACGATCTCATCACAGGGCTTTTATGGTGACATAGGGTTTGATTTCAGTTGGCACTTTCTTTGCAGTTTTAAAGAAGAAGATAATTTATATAATTTGTAGGCAGATGGTGGATGTTAGACTAGTGATAGTATAAGAGCTTGTAGCTAAATAATTACAGCTCTACGAGTCGTTCGAAGGGTAAGCTAAGGCTTAACACATCCACGGACGTGTTACAATCCATTACGAATCTATTATACCCTTCCGTGCCTTTGAAATCATATTAAGCCGTTAGTCCCGGCTGTCACTTGTAGTTCTTTGATAGATGTTACGCGTTCAGAATCCCGAAAGTTTTAATACCACCAGGGGGTCGAGTCTGCTAATGCAATCGTGTCTCAATGACCGGTCAATGATCGATTTTTGACGTATAACGTCAAACTTATGACACATTTCCCATTAAAAACTGTCAAAGTTGTCAAATAATCGATCAATGACCGGTCATTGAGACACGATTGCAATAGCAGACTCGAGCCCCAGGTATTGTGTTAAGCAGTAACAAGGTGGTCGTTGCCAGAGAGGGAGTCGCTCCATGTGAGGCAATGGTGTTTAGCTGCATCACAGTTAGAAAAGGACTACTTAGAATGATGATGATTTCAAGTTTAGGATCAGACAACGGGTTTTAAAGTCACATACAGCTTTATGTAGATATAGTAGCCAGCACATCAAGCTACCCCAATGTCTCAAATGTATTTAATAGTTTTTCAACGTTATTACCAAAGACATTCAATACCTAGGTATAGACCGGACATCACGAACAAACGTTTTTTGTAGTAGGTACGCTCCGCTGCCGCTCCAATATTCATATATTATTCTAGATGGCGTTACTGAGACATGGTATCAAAGTTTTCTATGACATTTCTTTGACATGCCCGCTCTATAGTATTTTAAATCTCTTTGGTTATTACTACTAGGTTCTTGTTCAATTGGGAACATTTGACAGTTTGAGATTCGTTCTACAAATAAATCGTCGATTAAGAAAAGCCCAAGCGTGAATCATTGCATTTTATTTTATTCAACAATTATTTTAAGGAACTCGTATCTTATTTGCTTCGGTAATGACTTATTGACTTCACCTCTTTAAATAAGTGGTAGGTATAGTAACAAACAAACAAACATAAAATATACAGACAAACAACTACCACATGTTGACCTATCCTTTTTCAATGTTTAAAGTAAAAGTGATTCATCTGATAGACCTGCAAGGGTCTTGTCACACTGGGCAATAAGAGCACTAGCGATCTTACAGACCTGAGTCTTCGATAAAGTTATGGCCTTTTTAGTACGAACAAACTATTTTATTAACAAAAACTTAATTTATTCTGTATTTTAGTTTGTTGGTTTAGCAACTAAATTGATCACTACAAAACTAACATTACTTTTGAATTTAATAAATTTATTAAAATCGACTAAAAGACAATTTGTCATAAATAGTTACGGCACTATTCTAAGGTGCGTTCACATTAGCGGAAAAAAATGCATTCGTTGATTATGCGAAACCGGCTTGCAAGACCTTATGACGAAGCCTTTCCCTCGGTTTGTGGAAAACTGGACAGTGACCAGGTAGGGCAAAGACCCTAAAGGTTATTATTTGTCCTTGGGCCCTCTTTATGCTATAAGTGCGAAGTCGTGACATGAATAAAATTAAAAAAAGGTAATTTAATGATATCACTTGATTTTTATTTTCCCTGAGTGTCTAATGCCTTTGAAACCTTGAACAATACATAAAAATGTTTTAACACGATTAAAATGAACATAACTTGGTACTGAGCATAAAAAAAGAGCATATAGATAGGTCATGTGGAATAAAAGAAACAAAACTGCAATGACGCATTAGAAAATAAAATTGATAACAAGTTCCTCACGAATCTAGAATCTAGACCTGTCTGCCTACCGTATTTATAACCAGTGTCTATGACTAACACACTCATTATATCGATGTCCTCTACATTTTGACAAAGATTATAACGTACCTACTCCGTAAATTCATATAACCTTAAAGTACGCAGTCGACCTCACACAAGGTACTGATAATTTTATAGTTACACACAACATGTGTCACTCTAAATAGTATTAAAAACATAGACAAACAAAAGTCAAAGTACGACCTTCACAGTTATTAGCACCATAGAGTCTCAAATGCATTTTAATATAAACCATAGACAGTTGTATCAATGACCCGAAGTTATGTCTTCTTGCGGAAATTAAATTCGGAATTTGAAAAGTAAATAAAGATAAGTGGGTTCTTTAATTCTGGTCTAGAAATCTTTGTATATCAGAGCGTAACGGCTGGCTGTTTGTGTTTGAAAAAAGAAGCATTTTTTCTGGTGATGGATATAAAAATGTACCGGTTTTCATCATTTTTGTTTTAATTTTTTCGGTTTTTTTTTTCAATTTCTGAAACAAAAACACAGTAGGCAGTCTTGATAGATCCAACACCAGTCTGTAACATTTTTTCTTTTTTTTTTAATCTACATAACTGTCACACTACGTGGCAAAGGGCTTAAAAGAAAATCGTTTTGACGACTCTGTCAATAGGAGCTCTCCAGGTCAAGTAGATATACATATTTATAAGTTATGACTGGCGCTACCATGCTGTTTATAACTCATTAAACAAACTTGTTTTTAATTTTATTAAGTACTCCAAGTCCTCTTCATTTAGCTTTACGAATGTTTTAGTGAATACTAATTAAAATTGTAATTAAATACGTTAACATTATATCTATGCAATACGGGCTTTATAAAAGTATCAATGAATATTTTGTTAACGACAAAAATCCCGAGGTCGAAAACTTTACTACGATTCTCACATGCTTCTTTTCTTTCGTTTATCTTCATACATTTGATCATACACCTACACCGGTTTCGAGTACTACGCACCTGACCTTTCTGAAGAACAACACTAATAAGTTCTGTGTACCTATGCTCTTTGACAGTTTATTTTTTTTGTACGATATGTATAGGTAGCGCCATCTGCATTCAGCTTCGCGAAAGAACCCTATTTTTTTTTCCGCAAAGGTATTTATCCAGCCATGCCGGTCGACTACCCTTGTGACCTCCTTTTTGTAAAAGAATAAAATCATAAAATCATAAACAAACCTTTTTGCGCACGATAAAAAGGCGATAAATGTATTAGTTGGGTTTAAATCGTCAGCCCGTAAGTTTATCGCAGGCAGTATTAATTATATTAGGAGCTAAAATGGTACAGACATCTTTGGAAGACTTCCAAAGATGTATTTCTGTTGACTCCAAAACTAGATACTAAGGTTTTTTACTTAGGTAACTTTTGAACTTTGGCCTCCCTCAAGGGTCGAAAGCATTGGATTCTACGATTTTATTATTCTATTAATTGAATAATATTTGCCTTATCAGTTTTGTGTCTTAATATCTACTGGCTAGACCAAAGAGATTTAAGGTATAGTGTTTAATGTCTTTGGGCTAGACCTAATTCACCAGCTCATCGATCCATCTTGTGGGAACCCACCCTACGTCTTTCGGTACGCGATCGGAAATCCGGAACCTACTTCGATAAAAGTAAATCTTCCTGAAATAGTTTTTGTTACTTCCCTCTAGTTCTTTTCAGCTCAAGCATCTTTCCAACAGCGATAATTCGATACAAATCCTAAGCTAAATAATCTCACAGTTATGTGTTTTCTACATTTACGGTCAGTGGTTAAGAAAGCTGACCGCCGCATGTGGGTCGCGGTTTTGATTTCCACCTCAAGGAAGTAATTGCAATGAATGAATTACGAAATTCAACAAGTCTCCCACGAATTGTGTGAGTTGAATTACATTTGTATGAGGTTTGCTTGAAAATTGAGAATTTTGCGCTCATTAAAGTGAATTGTAATAAGATGTGTGTAAATAGGAGCCTGATTCACTTGCGTAGACGCAGTACTAGTGAGAATGACTCATGTTATAGTGAAAAGTAATTTTGAAAAAAATACAACAATTTTTTACTCGCGACATCTTGCTTTCCTTCCATATTTGAATGTGCCAATGTAGTATTGCTAGTTGCGAAATTAATTACAATAAATACGTTTTCTCAAGAGGCAACCCTAAGTGTAGGGTCGAAAGAGACTGCATAACTATCGCCTTTGTGACCTCCTCAATATGTCTATTAAGAAAAACCACTATACGTTTGCATTTTGTTTTAATTTCCCAATAAACCTACAATAGGTACCGTATCGATGACTAAGTCATTAGACTAGAAGTACCTTATTTATTTAGATTAGTTTAACACCTATTTGAAGTACAGATTAGTCATAACTTTATGCATTTTCTTAGTTTTTCCTGAAAATTTTCAAGGAAACAACTTTGTTTGTTTTATTGAATCACGCTCGTCAAATCACACATCCTTCTCGAATTACATACTATTTAAATACTCCTTAATCGTTTGCAAATAGTAAAGTAAAGCACTTCCTTGCTAATTATTATTTGTTAAACTTTTTGTATATATTCCGTAATGGAGGTATTGGCATAGCAACTTATCTGGTAGAAAAATGTGAAGACATGATTGATGGCTTTAAAAAATCTGTTAAGCTTGAACTTTAGTATTTTGATGATGTTTAGCTAGTCTATATGGAAACTCGTTAAACTCTATCAAAGCGGAGACGAGAGGAGATGTCATGTAATTAACCAATAGGATATTGTATTGTGCTGAGCGATGAGCTGTCAAAATGACGCTGATTGGTTGTACGACAAATCTCTTCTCATCTCCGCTTTGGTGGAGCCTCGCCCTTAAACTCCCTTTTAGGGGTTGCGCAAACGAAGACGCTTTTTGTTACCAACACGGCACACCATCAACAAATATCCAAGACCATCAAATGTCTACGTCTGCACAGGGAGTGGCTGATTTCGTACTGGTTATATATAGAAGTATTCATTAGTAGACGCAGGATACAAAAGTGTCCAAGTTTGCGCAGCGCCTTAACGACACTCATGCATTGATACTGAATGGATATTACGTATTTTCTATCAAGTCCACCAGCTGTTTTCTAAACATAGTCTAATTTATTCCACAAAATAAACTCCTAACCTCTTGATGCTCATTTGTCATTTTCTTCTTTCGTCTGTCATTCGTTTCAACCATTATTTATTGCTCTTCTATTTTTATAAGACTGTGTTAAACAATACACAATTAAATTTAGTTGTGTAATACGGCCGTGCCATCGTTTCGTGAGAAGATGAGTTATGTAAGGCGAAATGAGTGCGTGCGCGCATCACGATCGCGGCGTGATGATTGATCTCAATCACTTTGACTTGGTTCCGATTTTGAATTGTGTGATTTTATCGGTTATGTCAAATATTTGTATGGTAGTCTAACCTTAGAAATTATTTTATTAATTGACCTGGTTTGCGGATTATGATAAATTTCGGTATTAAATGTAAGAGGCATAAAATCTAAGTACTGTTTTCTATAGGAATGCTTCAAATTATATTTAAAACAAACAAAAAGTAGTAAACCAACAACTCCACATAAAGTTTATATATTTTTTTCTGTTTGTAACATTGACATTAATACGGGTCTTGTATCTGTAATTTAGATTAAAATTATATACCATAGTGTTTCATACAAAAACAGTTACGTCTAAGTATAATTGTGTCAATGGCAAACTAAGAATTCGCTCCGCATAATTTTAACAGATCGTTAGTTTTCAAGATCGCTTCATCTTTTCTTTTATTTATAAATATACCTTATTTAAGAAAATTTGGATAATATGAGACTGGCTTAAGTAGGAAGTTAGGTGGCCCACTTCCTAAGTAACTACGAGGTTTTTTTGCGCAATTTATTTCTTAAAAACTTCAAGCACGTATGTTCACACGGCTGCACACTAAGCTATACATTTCCAATATAAGCTGATCTCGCATTGTATAGAATTTCCGTACAATGCGAGGTCAGCGAAAACTGGAAATGTTTAGCTTGATGTGTAGCCGTGTGTACAGAGGTGAACTTAATGCCACGGCTTGATTCTTGCAATGGGCTTTTTGATAAAATTTTAGTTTTTAGTCCCTCATCTAGATTACAAGAAAATATTCACACGTATTTTTTTCTTTTTTCACGTAATCAAAAAATAACGGCGATACATCGAGTAAAAATGTCGCATGACGTCACTAGCCAGTACAGTCATTTATGGTAGCTATTGACTTTACAAGCCCCCACTCCTCAAATTTAATGCTCCTTATCTAAGCAATTTTTCATCAATTTGAAAAAGAAATAAATACTTACGTATCGAATATTTTCTTGTTATCTAGATGAGGGACTAAAAATTAAAATGTTGTCAAATAACCCATTGCTATTTAGGACCAAAATAAGAACTAAAACTTAGAATTTCGTTGGGTGCTATTCTAAGACCCGACAGAGTCCATAATTAATATGCAGGTAAGTACGATATTTATATGTGACACCTGTGTTACGTGTTGGTATGAAATTAATAAAGTATCTGCCTCGTTGGTCTAGTGGTTGCATGCGCTATTGCTGAGCATCTGGTCCCTGGTTCGATCCCCGGTTCGGGCAAAGCGTTATTAATTTTTATTCATCTGGAATTTCTCAGTATCAGCCCGGAGTCTGGATTTGTGCCCGATTGATGGCAATAGGCTCGCCCCTTAGTACATGGGACTTAAACAAAACTGGCGAAATGTGGATGTTCTACTGTTACACCTCTGCCTAACCCTTCGGGGATAACAGGCGTGATGTTAAGTTATTATGTATAAAGAATTGAGTGTTGACCCATTTCAAGATTGTTGACTTTAGCCAAATGTGTTCCAAATTCTTCAAACTTGACCTTCATCGACTTTGTCCAACATGTCACCGGAAATTAGATAACCACAAACAATAAAACTTCCTATTTCCGATTGTCTAGTCAACAACTTTCTTTGATTTGGCACATTGTGTTGCTGTGTCCTTACAACGCGGAAAGACATTGCTTCAGCCTTGGGTACTAAGAACAAATTTAATTAAAAAATAAACAAAAGATATCCTAATAGATTATGACCGGAACGTCCAACGATAATTTGATAAAAACTAGTGTTCATTCAAATTCGAATCGCGCATTGTCTCGACGATCGCGTCCAATGTCATGTTTCTAAAACCGATTTTGGCATAACCGCCATTTATACTAAATACGAATTTGGCATTTAAATCGACCTGTCAAGTGTCGTCTTTCGTTTGTTAGCGCACCGTACAATTATGAAAGGTTTTTGCGCACGCGCCGTTATTTGTGTTACTGGGTAAAGGGCAGACGTGCTGGGTAAACCGATCTATTATGATACCGCGATAAAACCGCTTTTGAGCTGCCACAAAACCCAAGAATAATGCGTTATTTAAAAAAAAAACTGATTAATGTCGTAATTCTAATAATTCATCACGGTTCGAATTTCGAATGAGCTTAGATTCTCGTTACATTGAAAGATGGTAAATGATTCGATACTGTTTAGACAATAATCGATTTGATTCAAATTGCATTCGATTAAATCGATGTTGCAACTTGTAATTTTTATTGTTTGCTCAAGATATCGGATGTTTCTAGCTTTCTATTGGTTACAAATGTCTTAGTAATCGATTCCAAGGGACCTTTGTTTGACCTCGATGTTTCGGACCTTTGCGACTCGATTGCGGTGATGATTCGCAAGTTTATTGTCCACGTAACTTTAATGCGACTATAATTGATGTAGCCGGTTTTATTTGTAAATAAGACTCCATTATCGAGACGCGTGTATAACAAAGTCACTAACCGGTTTAACTACTGTGGGGGTTTTTTGTTTCATTCTTCTGCGGAAAATTTCTATTCTGAAATGTATTGCTACAAATATGAACTGCCTGATTATTGCTTTATATCTCCACGTCATTAGTACCATTAAGCGTTGCGAAAACAGGAGGTCAAAGAGCAGTAACTTTGCATAAAGCATAAAACACGTCTTTTCGAATAAAGAACGCCTTGTGACTCAAAAGACCAGTTTCTCGACTATTGTATTTTAGTCTGTGGTACCTAATTAGTGCTTGGGTGACGTAGACAAAATGATTTATTGATCGAACGAAGTAAATATCGGAATTATTCCAGACATCAAAATAAGCCTAAAAAAAATAACAAATCGACGAAAACATTATCTTCGTTTCTCGAGTAAAACTGAAGATTGTAGGACGCAACGTTTACTCGACCCGAAATAAAATAAAGTGAATGCATTTTTAAAGCGAAAACGAGTGTGATGTGTATATTTGAGCGTATTTTATGGAAGGGACACCTAAAATGTTTTGTTCTTTGTGCACATTTTAGGGTTTATGTCCTAAAAAAGTATGAATTCGCCTTTTTGGTGAGATTATGAGTCACGCAAGGGGTTCGTCTTAGGTCACAAACACAGAAATGGCAATATTTTTCATATTGACGTTTTTTTTTTCTCGTTTTAAATTGTGTTTTTGGTGATCATTGTCGTCATCACCCAAACTCTCTTCACAGGACATTGGCCTGTGATGGTTTTGAATACTTATCTTTAAATCTTGCCATACTATCACTATTACTTTATCAAGAAAACTGATATTTTTTATAACTAGTCAAAACTATCCAAACACAATCATGTTTAGAGAAAAAGATAAATTATTTAATTTTTTGAACCCTTCCAAATATTGAAATAATGTACAGACGCCAGCACATCAAGTTATCCCAATTGAATATGAACCTTATTCTGTTTCACATAAAGTTGAAAAACGATCAAAGAAGTTTGACACATTGGGGTAACTTGATGTGCTGGCGTCTGTACAAAGGCCAGTACATCAAGCTATCCCAATGTCAAATATCTTTGATTGTTCTTTAACTTTGTTACAAATAGAATAAGGTTCATGTTCAATTGGGAAAATTTGACGGTTCGGGGCAAATTGACGTGCCCCCTGTTTTTGATATTTAGTGTTTTGAGACCTGAGACCTTAGAACCAAAAAACATAAACATATACACCTGCCATAGCTATGCCCACGGCCAATCTCGCCACATCAGTCTATTACCACACGATCACATCCACTCAGTAGTTAACAATAACATCTTGAGAAAGGAAAGAATCATTAAAGCGGCATGCATTATGATTGCGCAGAACATTAAGCTATCACGATCTCTTACTTCATCATCGGCTGGCCATCGTTCTGGATTTTAAACATCTCTGTTACTTTAAAAGGTCACTGGAGCAATATGGTAGATGTTTTATTATGTATTTTGTAATGGATGGATCAGGTCTTCTTAATACTTTTTCCAGGTCACATAGAGTTGTAATAGTGGTGTCCGCAGCGAGCGCGGACGTGGAAAACGTAAGGAAGTAATGAAGGCTGGGAGTTTTGTGAGAATGTCGTATGTATTTATGACGTTGCCGATTCTCAGCCTAATTTGAATATATTACTTTTGAAATGTTTTAATTATATTCAACGTCATTACGTCATAGGTAAGCGAACCTCAACCAAACCTTAGTTCCCGACTGGCTGGTCACCTCATTAGTCTGGCTTACTTTATTATAATTGGTCGGGTTATGAAATAGGCTGCAGCCTGCAGGTCGTCTGGAGCCATATTGCACATTCTGTTCCTACTCACAGGCCCTTAGGTGACCATCTGGAGTGTGTCGGTTACCTGGCTTACCTGTCGGACAGGTCATCGGCCTGATTATCATATGTTCAAGTTTAACGATTCTTTGTCATTATATAGAAACTTTAAATTTTACACATTGCGTCCAGTTTTTTGCTCATCACTATCTTCCTAACTTTTTCCATAGTATATTTTTGTATGTTGGGACGCAGCGAAAAGACTGCTTTTTTATGAACTGTCCGCAAACTAACCTCACTCACATCAATGCTTATTTTAAGGGTTTATTACACTATTCAATTTGTAGGATCCAAACTAGGAACAGTGAGGAAGCTGCCAAGCGGTCGGAACCTCCGCTTTACCCTAAATCGGATCCAATCTGTTCTAACTGCGATTACATCTACCGATTTTCTGCTTAAGTTTCCAACAAATCGGATAATGTAATAAGCCCTTTAGGTACCTCCACAAACCACAAGAAAGAATTGTATTAAATTTACAATAGCACTGAGGACTGTATTTACATACTTTGTTGTTGGTGTAGGTCGTCGTCACGAGTGTCCTAACGACCTAAGGGTTCAAAAATATCTCCTTGATATTTATTTTTACTCGCATGAGCAAATACTTTTATGACTTTCAAATGAGTGGAACATTTACGTTGACTGCAACTTAGTTGTAGTTGTATGATCAACACCATCAATTTTCGGGCCTTATCCTAATTTATTTTGGGGACTGCTCAGCATGTCTTCGTCTTTTAAACATCAAAAAAGAAAACTCATTTATTTAAGTCAGGCTGACAATCAGCATTTTTTTAACGTCAAAACTTACAAAGACAATTCTCCAAAATGGTCCTTCACCACTGTTTAGTGTTATTGCTGGAAACAAGAGAGGGGCGTAACAAACTCCTCAGCAACACGTCTATTTTTACCGTCTTCTCAATTCTTCTTAAACCTTCTTTCTCGCCTTATTTTGCTTCATACACTATCCATCGTTTGTTTTTAATTTTTCCTTTAGTCTTGTAACAAGGTGTTGGAAAGTAATTTTTTTTTTACGCGCACTACTATACATATTTATATTAGAAAAGATATTTGAACTTGATGGCCGACCTTCATTAACTGGTGTTGAAACAAAAGGAGAAGAAGAATTATCATTTCACAAAAAGCAGTCTAAAGCAGCTAGACTAGTAAAAACATACATTAGGAGTTGTATTATATCTATACATCAAGTGTTAGTTCTGGATGCTTATATAGGGTGACTGGTAATTAGTGACCGATACTTAAACACGTGATTACACTCATGAATACGAATAACTTTCCCAAAGAAACTTTTTTTATACTCATTAACTTTCAATTAATTCAATTATGACAGTACTGCACAACGGGAGCGGTAGAGGTGGCGGCAAGCATGTGACGCTATTACTAGTAGTAGATTTTACCATCCTGAGGTCAGACTATCAGCTGATAGATCGTGCCGATTCGTGCCTACTGTGATCGATCACAGGCGCGCGCGCGGGAATTTTAAACAGCGTTTTTGTTACTTTATTGTATTATAAGTTCTTGTGTATAAAAAAAAAGTTTCTTTGGAAAGTTTATTGAAATCATGAATACAATCACGTGTTTAAGTATCGTTCACTAATTACCAGTCACCCTATATGTATTAACAAAGAGGAGAAAAAGACATTCAATCAAAGACACTGTATCGGAAAACCTTATAATCCAATTTTACATTAATCAGCTTAGAGACTAATAACATCTTACAAAAAAAGTGAAAATGTGTCCGTTTCACAATCACGCTACTATTACAGATTCGCAACGCCTGACATTAAGCGCAAGCGCAGGTAGCTGGTCCCTGCCTAAGTTTAGAATGAGAACCGGTCAGGTGGCGACTGGTGATATAACTAGTGTGTGTTGTGTTTACCTGAAGTGTTATGTGATTAGAAAAAGGTCTTGGCCTTCTTAAGGAAATGGCAATGACCCTGATTCTCTGGATAGCGAGTTTTTTTTTTATTTTATAATTCGTGAGCCCATCTGTCTAAAAATAAACAATATGCGCTTACAAGTTCTCTCCACCGGTCCAATCCATTACCAGCCAGATAATTTCAAAGTACTTAAAAAAAAGAAAATGGTAAAAAAAACTCCTTTTCCCCACCTCATTCATGCAACACTCTGTCTTGCGCAGTCGCCTGTTAGTAGGTACCAGTTTTAAACCTTACCTAACTGTCATGGTTCATAAGCTACATAATAATGGTACAAGAAATCACAATTTGTACTGAAAGACTTCCACTATATCTAGCACCGTTATTATGACGTAAGGCGTATTGTCATGTCGGGCTGCGCGCGCAGCTGTCAACTGTCAGTCGGAAACGGGAAGGAACTTGATTATAAACGAATGATTTGGTGACATAACGCACATTTGATAAAAATAAGTGTGTTGACGCTCTAAGTGATGTAGAATTATCGAAACCAGCTGATGTGTTCTCACTTTTTCACATTGTGTTCTTTGGTTACCTATCATTTTACTTATCAGGGAATTAACTTTCCGCGTACGCAGTTGCCCCATCTGCATCAGCTCTCGGCTTCAGTGTGGAGAATGAAGTGGATCTGGTCATTCCAGCGCATTGAACTGATTCCTCTAAGTCCACACATCACACAGTCTCCCTCTATTTTGTCGGCAACTATCAGTTTTTTGAAGTTCCCGCTTTGTTCACGGTAACACAACTAGACTACATATAATTATGATGTCCAAATATAAGGGCACTACTTTTGCACTATATAGGTACCTACAGACGCCAGCACATCAAGTTACCCCAATGTGTCCAATTTTCAATTGAATATGAACCTCATTTTGTTTGACATAAAGTTGAAAAACGATCAAAGAAATTTGACACATTGGGGTCTGTACAAGAAAATTCTGGAGTGACTAATCAGATTTGAGAGTTTTTATGCCGGGTCTGACTTGGCTTTAAATGCCGTCAAGAAACATCTCTCAGGCTACCGATTTGTTCATAAAAATGTGTACCGATTTTGCATTTTGATCCGGATTTTCTTGCCCTAAGAATTTCTTCAGTCACTTTCTGTAAGTTTGGTAGAAGAACTTAAAACCTGGGTAAATATTCGAGCATTTCAAACGCCGTCATTACCTTCTTCAAATGTTAATGAAAGAGACACACATTTAATCCAAAATTTAGCAATTCTTAGAATTTGCTAGAGTACCAGAATCTGGAAATGCCTGAAATATTCCATTCAATACATTCTCATCCCTTACCAATTTAGGGGAAGGTAATGACGACGGTTGAAACGCTCGAATATTTACCCACCTACCGGTTTTATTTAACGACATAAATATATAACTCCTTTCAATGATTTATAAAACCATTTTACTTCATTTGTTCTTGTTCTACTTAATCCATATTACTTAATACACTTATCACTTCAACACCCTCGCCTCGTTACAATGTCGCTCGGTGCGTAAGAGTGGATGTTCGGAAGTGGGAACTACCCTTACGTCACAAAGAGTTGCGTAAACTATGCGCGCACGCATACACACATACCTTTGTCTTACGCCTTGTAAAAATATTCTGATGATGTTGTGTGTGTGGATTTTGTTGTTCGGGAAAATTGAGTGCAGTGGCTGACTCCATTACTTTTTTTTACGAGATTTTTATAGTGAGATATTGGCAAGGTCAGATGAAAACATTTAAGAATAAAAAAGGGATCAAACCAATATGAACGCTTATACGTATAGTCGGGGCAGTCATTCCGAACCTGTGTTCAAAATCATTAGGCATATAAATTATGTTCACAATTTGAACACACCCAACCGATTTTGAAGTTATCATGGGAATCGGAGTTCCCTTTCGTTTTTATCTGTTTCTCTTTTGGTGTATGTTACAGCAACCTGTTTGTAAACTGTTTACTATGTATTTATGTATGTGTAACTTTATAACATAACATAGCGTCACGGCTCGATTATCCAAACGGTTAGGCTGAGTTGTACAGAGGCCAGCACACTAAGTTACCCCAAAATGTTTGCAATAAAGTTCAAAGTCTTCAAAGAAATTTGACACATTGGGGTAGCTTGATGTGCTAGCGTCTGTATATCGTAATTACAAATAAAAAAAAATCATACAAACAATAACTGAAAGACCCACATAAGTATTACAATGGGTCGATCTATGTCTCTCTGCGTTGTTACTTAGACAAATTAGATGACAAAACCCATTAAAACCTTACCTGACTCGGGAATAGGACCCTCAGAATCAGCAGTAGCACCTCCGACCACTAGACCAACGAGGTACGAGTAAGTTATGTAAGTAATTCTTAATTCAATGTTAAGAAAGTAACGTATAATGCTTAAGATTTTATTCATATTATGATTATATAGTTAAACCCAAAAACAATTAACATAGTGTAGGTACATTTTACTGATAAATCAATTTACACACAACAAAAGTAACTTCCTACTTACCTCTCCCAATGCCCAAACGTTATTTACGAACCGAAAACAATATGATTTGAATAATTATGGGAACTTTTCGTTTGCGGTTCCCATCACGACAGCTTGCAAGAGGTCATTAGTACGATATATTACGAAACTAGTGACATGTATTTAAAAGAAAATTAAGAGAAGTATTCATATGGGAATGTATGACGTATGTTATGATTTCACTTATTGTTCTTTTTTGCAAGGATCTTGCGTAAACGATCACGTAAAAGTTGAGTGTCAATTTGACGCAAGCCAAACATTGACTCAAGTTACAATTTACACGACATAATAAAAGTTGTTTTGCTTTAAAAAATACAATCAATACATTTGTTTGGAAATCGGTTGTATGGGAATGTGATGTAAAGGAATGAGAATCGTGTTGCAAGGAAAGAAAAAAAGATTTTAGAATAAATGTGGAGAGTCACAAGAGCAGGAGAAGACTATAAAAACGATGGATGGATTGTATGAAAGCCGATTATGACTACAAATGAGGCGGCTGTTGAGATAACAGCAAATAACCTAACAAAATGAAGAGAAATTAAATGAAATGATATTTATTTCTGTTAGTAGATCTTACCATGTCAATTTTTAAAACTAAAAGGCGCCGGCATTTCGAAAATTACTAATCAGTGAGAAGAAATGCCGAAAAAAACTCAGAGGTCATGGTCTCTTTTAAAGTCCAGGCATAAGATTGTATGAAAATATCATGCGAGTCTTAAGGATGCAGGCAAAGTCTGGAAAAGCCTTTTAAAGAAATAATCAATTCAGGTTTAAGTTGCCTTACCCAGATAGGCGGCATACTTGTTTCAGTCATTGTGTAGCTCAAACCTATTTGAGGGACCTATTTGAGGGCTCAACAACCGGCCTCACGACACTATTTGCCGATCATAACCTAACCTCTAACCCAAAACCTCCTTCCAGCCTCTTCCAAGGACTATGTCGTTGTCTTAATAAACATTTTTTTTTAATAGAGTCGTGTATACGAAGAGGATATACTGACCACAAATAAATTGTTATATGTCTAGCAGCCTGACAATTGTTTAGTTTGTTGATTTTTTAGACAAGCTTAAGAATATCGACTCTTTAAGTCTTATTAGGAAAGACAGTAGTTTTTTTTGTTTTCAAAGGGTCGTCGTGACCGGGAAAGTGGAAGGAAAAAGACCAAGTGAACGTAGTCCAATACGTTGGTCCGACTTGATCCGCACCGTTCTTGACTTTATGGTATACATATGTGCCCGTCACACCGCCAGAGATAAAAAAAGATGGAGGAATATCTTGCGAACAAAAGTGGTGAAGCAGAGGGGAGGTCACAATCCTCAGCATTAAGGAGTACGACACAAGGAGGAGGAAGTCTTAATAAGTTACACGGACTACAGCTACTTTTATGATAAGTTGTTTTTAATGACGATAATTTTCAATTTATCAACAAGTTTTTCACAACGCTAGACGTGGTAATGCTCTAGGATATTGTTATAATTGGTCCTTTGGTCCGCATTTTATTGCGGCTGGATTTTCTCAAAATGTTTCGTAAAAAATATAGGTACCGGATTTCAACATTCACTTTAGAAAATTCTGAGTAAAACTCATGTCAGTGGTTAGTTAATTTGCAATTCTAATTTCATGTAATTGTAATGCATGTCAATTACGTTGCGTAAATGAGCATGTTAAATGTGCTAGGTCCTTGAAAAGTATACGAAAAGTTGTGTTATGGAAAATGTTTCATTCATATTATAAACAGATAATTGATAGTTTGTAAGTATGTATGTAGTGATCAATCTCCGGAACTCCTCATCCGATTTTTTAAATTATTTCCCTAATTGAAAGCTACACTATTGCAGAGTGACATATTATGTATGATTAGTTAGTTTTCTTTCACGCGGATGAAGTCAGGGGCGGTGCCGAAGTTAGTGGAAAATAACTTGTTTATTATTTAGTGCCAAAATACGATAGCACCAGTATTTGAAACTTGTATATGAATCATTTGCCATCAAAATATTCGTAAACCACAAAATAAAAACAATGTAATAAAAATCTCTTATTCTTGGAATCATACTAGTAGGTAGGATATCATCAAACAACATTATATTGAACATTTATATCGGCTACACATTACCATTTTCTTACTCACAAGATTTATTTGACTTTAAAAACGTATGACAAATAAAATTAAAAGTATTTTATTAGTTTACGGTATCGGAAAAATATACGAAAAGTTATAATTTACGACGCTGGTAAAGTTTTATTTTCTTAACAATTGATTTATATTCAATAGTGACCAATTTGTTTAAACTATATTATTAATATTGTCACACTTTTTATGGTACATATTATGTCAAACAACCGGTTATTATACACAATACCCTTTTGATATAGCGACACATTTTTATTACTGTGTTAAAAGTCTAAAAGATTCTGTGAAATTGATTTTTTTGTAAGTCGTCTTCGATTTGGTCAAGAAATTGCAGTTATAAAATTAATATGAGAAGTCTTGATTGTTTTTTTCCAACTCAGTTTAATCTAGGTATTATTCGATGCTTAATTATGAGCGGCTAATTAAGAGCTCGCCTCGAGTAAAGGTCACAAACATAATGGGATTTCCCCATTTGACCGTAACCGTTACGTATTCATATTACCTACTGAGAAATAATAAACACCACCCGTAGCATTACCACCGCAAAAACAGATTTTGTCGACAGAAGAATCGCCAAGAGACGGATTGTAGACACTTTTTTTTTTATTACTGATAGGCACGCGTTTGACCACTATCTCACCTGAAGGTAAGCGATGATGTGGTCGACGGTGAAGCACGCTTGCCTAGAAGCAACCTGTTCACTCTTGACTTGAAGACCCCCTAGGTTGTAGCACATTTATTTTGTTTTGAGCACGACCATGTCAAGAATAAAGAGAGGATATGTGTAGATTCTTCAGTTGCCAATATCCTGCAATTATAAATAAATAAAAATTAATAAATATTCCACAACTTTTCACACAACGCCTGCTCGAGCAGTTAAACTAACTGCTCGAGCAGTTATCAATGGCATTCTCAAGCTGTTGACTCTTGACTGCAAGAGCGGTCCATGTATGTTGATCATTAGGTAACTGCTCGAGCAGTCCGTGTATTGCCGGTCTAAGATATTGCACTTGTCGATAAACTAGCATCCATTTAAGTCGAAGAATTGTTTAAATCAGATGAGTAGTTTCGGCGATTACTTAAGAACTTACAATCAAATATTATTTCACTTCACATCTTATTGTATTCCCCTAAGTATTAAGCAAAGGTGTACCTATAAAGTACTCCCACATTTATGTGTAATATAAATGAAAAACGCGCTGTTGGATGTATAATTTTTGTGATTCAGCATCCTAAAAACGTTATGTTAGTAAAAAGTAAAAAAAGAATCACGTAAATCGGATCATTAATCTGGGAGTAATCGGTGTACATACATAAAAAAAAAACCGATCGAATTGAGAACCTCCTCCTGAAGTCGGTTAACGGTTAACGGTCGGGAACAAGTCACATGGGGTAAGTAATAAGGGGTGAACCTAATGCCTGCAGTTGGGCATAAATTCAAAATCCCGACTACTTATAAGAAATTCTTGACAGAAAAATATTGACTTAAACAAAAAAAAAATCTTGACTTAACACACTCTTTTTATTATAATTGGTGATTTAAAAAATGATTCGGATACAAGGAATTTTCCACTAGCAGATCAGATAGATCACACAAACATATCAGATTAGATCAGTCTTCCAATCTATTTGGTTTTTATTTGGTCTATTTTTGAAGTTATTACTTACCTTTAAGGCAAAATATGAGAGTAATTTTTTACGTTGCGCGCGCACACCATCACTAAAAACCTACAACGTAGTTCAATTTAATTTTGACTTTTCGTCAACAATTTAGTTTTTACGCCAAAGAAGTAGATAGTAGACCTAGTTCGTGTATTATATTAAAAAAAATGACGCTTTTTTCCTGAAAACTACAATAAAAGGTCCCTCAGTCCACACACACACACACGTAAACCTATTTAATGTTACCTTAACTTTTCTAAAAATAATACTTATTAGAACGAGCAAAGAGGAAATAATTTGAGGAAATATCTAACTATACATTGATAGTAGGTATATTGTGTCATCTAAATGGTGCAAATGAGACCATCTCCAATCCGCCGTTTCGTTTGTACTATTTTATATCACTGTATGATATAAAATAGTAAAGTATAAATAGTGACTTGTGACATTGTTTACGGCGGGACACTGATCTCCAAGATACAGGGACTCCTAGTTTGGAGATCAGGTTTTCAATGTGTACCCTAGTCAAAGCCTCTTGCATATGTACGATAACTTTTGTAAATCCTAGTTTATTTAGGCTTAGTTCAATAAATATCCTTTTTTTTTTAATGGTGTAGACGAGACCATCTCCAATCCGCCGTTTCGTTTGTACTATTAATAGTGCAAACGAAACTAATTAGTCTCATCTGCACGACGGGCTTCTAACACGTGTACAGACGCCAGCACATCAAGTTACTTCAATGTGTCAAATTTTCCCAATTGAATGTGAACCTTATTTTGTTTGACATAAAGTTAAAAAACGATCAAAGAAATTTGACACATTGTGGTAACTTGATGTGCTGGCGTCTGTACATAAGTATACACAAACTTTTTTTCTAAGTCATATAAATCACAAAAACTTATTGAAACCTGGTGAAGTGGTAGATAATTAACTGCGGTGTAATGAGAAACTTGTTTGTGAATAATGTCTGTTATCCACTTTGCCCGGTTTCTCAACATTATATAACACATGACCTAACTAGGCGCCCCAGCATAACTCGACCAATATTCATTTGCTACGAAATTAATTAAAAACCAATCATTAATAAATTAATTATTCAAAATGTAATAATTATGTTGATTTTATTGAAATTTCGATATTTGATGAATGACTGCCTCGTTGGCATGTTTTGAAAACTAGATTGTTAGATATAAGGATAGTGAAGTTCGTGTGGGCTGCGACCCCACGCTTGCATCGGAATAAATCGGTCACATGTCAGTGCTAAGCGACCTGTCGTTTCATTCACACGTACCCATTTCCATACTTAACATTGGCGACGAGGGAACCACGCCTTATTAAAAATGGCGGCAACTTATTTCGGAATACTTACTAGTTTCGACCATCTAACACAAGATTGGGTATCATTTAGGAATCGACTGCAACAATGGTTCATTGCAAACGATTTGGTGGCGACAGACAAGCCGGGAGTAAAACGCAAAGCGATATTACTCACAGCACTCAGTGAGTCCACCTACAAGCTCGCAAGCGATCTTCTACTGCCAAAAATAATAGAAGAAGAGGAATTTGAAAACATTCTTCAAGCGCTGAACAAGCACTTCATTCCAAAGCGTCATGGTTTCGCCGAGCGTGCAGAGTTTTATGCGGCAGCGCAAAGGACTGATGAAGGTCACGCGCAATGGGCGGCCCGATTAAGAGGGCTAGCGGCATACTGCGACTTCGGGAACCTGGAAGAGTCACTGCTAGACCGTTTTGTTATGGGAATGACAAGCGGCCCGGAAAGAGACAAACTTTTCTCAAAGGACATCAAGGAGCTGACTTTGGCAAAGGCGGTGGAATTGGCGGCAAACGTGCGCGGCGCGCGCGCGGCCGCTGCCTCCGTGCCAGCAACGCCGGCATCCAGTGTGGTGTACAAAATAAGTGATAAAGTGAATGAAGGGCTAAAGTGTGCAGTGTGCGGGTTCAAAAATCACAAAACGACCGAGTGCCGTTTTAAAAATTTTCGTTGTCGGAAATGTGATCAAAAAGGCCATTTGAAACGCATGTGTTCTAATTCTAACAAAAAGTATGTAAAACATGTGGAGGAGATTTCCGATGAAAAAGGTATGGTTATTAGTCATATTCGTTGTGAATCAGATAAGGTGCCGATGTCGGTGTGCGTTCTAATTAACGGAGTGTGCCTACAGTTTGAAGTCGATACGGGAGCGGCCGTGACTGCTATTTCAGATAAAACATATAACAATAATTTCGCCGACGTACCCTTAGCTCAAGCGACAAAGACGCTAAAAGGTTACGCTGGGGGTAAAATTATAGTAATAGGTGTCATACGAGTGCCGGTAGTCTACATAGGACACACACATTATCTCACAATATATGTAGTACGTGAGGGTGGACCACCAATATTAGGAAGGGATTTTATAAAACTATTTAATTTAGAAATATCTCAAATCAAATATTGTGCTACAGAAAATAATAATATAGTAAACAGTTTAATGAGCGATTATCCATCAGTATTTTCAGAGCAACTAGGATGTTTCACGAAGTATAAAGTTAGATTAGCACTAAAACCCGACGCAAAACCGGTTTACCGCAAAGCACGGCCAGTGGCATACGCGCTCCGTAGCAAAATAGATAACGAGCTTGATCGCCTTTTATCAGTAGGCATCATTACGCCTGTGCAGTATTCAGACTACGCATCTCCCATAGTCCCGGTTTTAAAAAAGAACGGAGAAATCAGAATTTGTGCAGATTACTCGGCAACAATAAATAAACAACTAGTAATCGAAAAATATCCGTTACCAACCGTTGACGACCTATTTGCTAAGTTGCATGGAGGCAAAGAGTTCACTAAATTAGATTTATCAAGTGCATACAACCAATTCTTGTTAGCAGAAGACGATAACACGCAACTGTTTACGTGTATAAATACGCACAGAGGTCTTTTTAAGTATACACGTCTAGTATTCGGGCTATCTAGTTCTCCTGCCATTTTTCAAAAAGCAATGCAAGGCATTGTTTCAGGGTTAGATGGGGTTCTGTGTCTAATGGATGACATTTTAGTGACAGGTAGCAACAGACCGGAGCATTTAGAAAGATTAAGAACGGTATTGAAAAGACTAGAAGAAGCAGGGTTATCTTTAAGGAAAGACAAGTGCGTTTTTTTTCAGAGAGAAGTCAATTATTTAGGACACGTTATCGATGAAAATGGTGTGCGTAAATCACTGGAGAAAGTAAAAGCTATACGAGACGCACCAGCCCCAAAGAATGTTAATGAGTTACAATCGTTTCTAGGGTTAACGAACTATTATAGGAATTTCGTACCAAAAGCGTCAACAATTTTAAGCCCCTTGTATCAATTGTTAAACAAAAATACTAAGTGGGTTTGGTCAGATATTCATCAACAAGCATTTAATAAAATAAAACAAAATTTAATAACCGACAATGTATTAGCTCATTTCAATCAAAACGCAAATATTATCCTCACAGTCGATGCGTCACCGTACGGGCTCGGCGCAGTGCTATCACAGATAGACAGGGACGGACTAGAGAAACCAGTATCGTTTGCATCTCGATCATTAACAACAGCTGAGAAAAGGTATTCTCAAATTCAAAAGGAAGCCGCCGCAATCATTTTTGGAGTGAAGAGGTTTCACCAGTATTTATATGGAAGGGAAAACCCGTTTATACTACGTACTGACCATAAACCTCTCTTGTCAATATTTGGGTCTAAAAAGGGAATACCAGAAGTTACAGCAAACCGACTGCAACGGTATGCAATATTTTTGGCAGCTTATAATTATAAAATAATGTATGTGCGAGGTACCGAAAATGTAGCAGATTTTCTGTCGCGTTCTATTGCATGCCCAAATACGTCCCACTCAGAGGAAGAGAACGAACACGAGGACCGCGCCGCGTATGTTAATTTTATTGTTGAAGGTGATTTACCTGTCACATTAGCTCAATTACGCGACGCAACCGATCGTGATGTTGTTTTACAAAAAGTTAAAAATTATGTTCAAAATGGCTGGCCACCCAAAAATAAGGATTTAAATCTAAAATCATACTATCAATGTAGAACACAGTTATCTTTGGAGGATGGTATCCTTATGCGCGGGCACAAAAGTGTAATTCCAGAAGATTTACGGGGGAAAATCATAGCGGAACTGCATAGTTCACATTTAGGTATAGTAAAGATGAAATGTAAAGCGCGCTCGCGACTTTGGTTCCCGGGCATTGACGCAGCACTGGAGAGCGCGGCACGCGCCTGCGTCGTCTGCGCACAGCTGCGCCCGGCGCCGCCGCGCGCCCTGCTCGCGCCTTGGCCACATCCTCCACACGCATTCTATAGGATACATATTGACTTCTTAGGGCCGTTGTATGATCGAATGTATCTCATAGTGGTCGATGCTTACTCGAAATGGGTCGAATGTTTCACGATGAAGTCAACCTTTTCTTCGGATGCGGTAATCGAGCGCTTATATGAATTAATGTCAAGGATGGGGGTACCAGCGACCATTGTCAGTGACAATGGTACGTCATTTACATCTAAAACTTTTTCAGACTTTTGTAAATTAAACGGCATTTCACAATGTTTTTCACCCGTCTATCATCCAAGCAGTAACGGTCAAGTGGAGAGCTCGGTTAAAATAGTAAAAAGGGGAATTAAAAGTATAATACTGGCAAGCCCAGAACGGAAAAACCTAGATAGTAAAATCAACAAATTTTTGTTTGACTACCGAAACTCGATTCATAGCTCGACAGAACGCACACCGGCTGAACTTCTATTTGGCAGACAACTTAGAAGTAGATTAGACTTGCTAAAACCAACGCCGCCGTCACCTTCTTCATCGGAACTCTCAGCAATAATAAAACACAAACAATCGTTACAGAGTAAATATTACGCAGGAAAGAAAAGGAAAGACTATGTTTTGAATGAAGAAGTTTTAATAAAAAAATTTGAAAACGCAAAAAAGTACTATTGGATTAGAGGAACTATAGTCAACAAAATCGGCAAAGTATTATATAAAGTGTTTGTTCCGGAACTGAACTCTCATGTCACTCGTCACAAAAACCAAATAAAGAAATATCATCGTAACGCCGCTGTACCAACATGGGACATTGAAAGTTTACCCGATATTTCGGAACAGGAGTCAGCTCCAGCAAGCTCCCAACCACAAGGCACAGAATGCTTATCACCAACAAGGGGAGGGAACCAGGAACAAGAGGCTAATGCCAGGGAAGAGGTGACAGAGAGTAACAACACTAACAGTTGTAGCCTGGCACCAACTGAGTCTGCGTCTTCAACAAGAAGCAAACGGAATCTTCCTAGGGTGAATTATAAGCAGTTTTATTAGTTGTAAGTTTAAGAATATATTGTTACTTATAGGGGAAGGGATGTTAGATATAAGGATAGTGAAGTTCGTGTGGGCTGCGACCCCACGCTTGCATCGGAATAAATCGGTCACATGTCAGTGCTAAGCGACCTGTCGTTTCATTCACACGTACCCATTTCCATACTTAACATAGATAAATAATGGGTAATTATTTTTTTGTTCTTAATTATCGTTTTCCATAATTTTGTTGTTTAATTCATTTTAAAAATCAATAAATTGACATTTTATAATTAAACCGATATGGTCATAATTGGGACAGATCTTTAAAAAAAATCCGAACAGAATATTTGTAATGTCTATATTTGGTAGAATCTTTTTAAAATTGTTAACACATCTTACTACCTATGCTATATTAAGACAGATTCTAGGATACTACGTCATACTTATATGAATAAAAAATAAACACATGCAATAATTATGTTGGCAATGATTTAATTTAAGTTTTTTTTGCAAACAAGTTAGGTATAATAAAATATAACAATGTAATATCCATATATGTTGTTAACAACTTATTAATAATCGAAACATTTGACGAAAAGCAAATTTATTTCTGGTAATTAAAATGAATTTAAAACCCAAATAAAAGCAAAAATAATATTTTTAATCGTCTAGAAGCTGATTGAAATACTAATTGATGCTGTTTAATTAAATTAATTTGACCGAAAATTAATAAAGTCTTAAAAGTTATCAACATTAACCAGAAAAAGTAAAAAGTAGCATAAAAAAGTTGCTTTTCATTATGTTTTAAGTATCAAGGTGCGGTAATTAAGTACGGTTGTGTAACAGGTTTATTCCAATTAACAATAAGTTATTACTTTTTCATAAATAAATTTCGCTTTCAATTTGTGTTTCAATAATATGGAAAGAGGAAAATCAACAAGAAGTTCTAAAAGGAAATACTTAAATTTCATTTACAAATCCAAAGACAACTCACTATCAAAATCGGTACTAGTGTTATATTTTTTTTTACCATAAATACTTACAACCGACTTTAAAGAAATACACTAACCGGTTTAAAATAACTGTTGCTTTTTCCAACTATTATGAGATCATTTTCACGTCTTCTATCCATAATGAAAACTACATAAAACGTATTTCAGAGTAAGAACAGTGCGAAGGAGATAAAACAAAAGAAAGATCTGTCTCTCTCACTCTTCCTGAATGTCTAAAAGTCGTAATCCTAAAACCAAACAATAGCCTTACTATAGATTAAATCATATCTCCGCCACTACTAAGTGACGTCACGACACTGCGCAGTGAAAACGAAAGTGCGATGGAGAACGAAAGTGCACGAAGTGTGCCGAGCGTTGCGCGCGCGCTACATACACTGTTACGTGGCGGATTGACCTGAATGTTTGAGCTGGTTAAGCTGTAACTTGGATTACTTGGATAAACGTTTATATACATAACTACTGTATTGGAGTAGACTCTTTTTGTACTATAGGTTATGCCCTCTACTTTGTTTGTGTAAAAGAATCTTAACATATCCTATGGCATTCAGCAATTTTAGCTTTCTATCAGACCAAGATTTTTCAAAATCGGGTGAGCAGTTCCGGATATTTCCTGCAACACACAAACTAACAAGAAAATTTTTATTTGACCTCTTTATAAAATTATATTTTTACCATGATGGTGGAGGGGACGAGTGACGCACAATATTAAATAATTCTATACGTCAGCCTTGAACATTTTTCATGTTTAAGTTTCTTTGCTATAAACTGCAAAAAAAGCAATGGTTTTATTGAAAATCACATCGGGTAAGATGTAACAATTAATGACTGCGCAAGCGCACGCACTATATTTAAAAGCTGTCGAGTCCCAATTTGTGTTGCTATGAGAACGAGCTAGCTGCGTTAATATCATACATAAGGCTGCATATAACGCTATTTAAGTAGTGAATAATTAACTCTACACTCGTATAAATCATGTGAATTTTGTTTTATTAACGGAAACCGACTCTAACTACACGCTAATCGTGGTTTTAACCGACGATTAAACAAGTCACACGCGATCTTAAACGTTCCTTTGTTATTCAAGAAAAATTAACACTATCATTAAAAATTCAATTGTTTTCGGAAATAACCACAATTAACCATAAAATATTTTGATATATATTTCCTTCCGGGTTAAAAATGGCGGCATTTTTTTTTTAATTGAACAAGGCAGAATGTCGCGACGGCCTTGGTGTGATTAAAAATATACCAGGAAATGAATGAATGAATGTATGTACGAATAAGAGATTACTTGATTAGTTCAGTGGCCTTTTATAATCTGCGGCCAATTATATTTCTGTGTGATAAGAAACGGATTTAGGTATTGTTTCGAAGTTATTCTGTTCCGTTACAATGTCCTAGTCATTAATTTTAAATTAGATTTTTAGGTACCTACTTGTTTTAAAAGTCAATCATTGCAATGGGTTCCGGTTTTTTCGGAAGCCTTTACAGATATATTGCTTTTTCGATTTGCAATTTGTTAATCTTAATTTAAAATTGAGGTTGTCTGTCCAATTGCATTTTCAAGTTCAAAACAATAGTCTTAAGTACGTTGCGAAATGTAGTTTCTTTGCGGTATTTATATATCGGGTGAATTAACTATGTAATTTATAGGTAGGTATTATATGATATGACCTACATTAACAAAGCTTAGTTATATGGATGTCTAGATCAACTATCATAATCTTCTTTTAAATAACTACAAAGAAAGCGCCTATTCATCTCAAACCCGCCATTTTATTTCACCTTTAAAAAGTCGAACCAATCCAAAAGTGACATTTGACAGCTGAGCAGAGACAAGCGTGAACTTCACGCAGATTATATAAGTACTTTCTATTGTTTACTCACATTAAATATTATGTTATAATGTAGTCTACTTATATGTTGTGAAATGTTGCAAGGCTATGGAAGTTCGCTTTGAATGTGATTTCTATATGTCAGTGTGTATTGTGTATTTTAAGAAAGAAACTTTTACATAACTATGATGAAAGGAAGTTTTGTTTCTCATTCATCACTGTCTTATTTTACTACAGAACTTGGACATACTAATAACATATAATTGTATAAATTCTACTTCTTCAAACTTATCAGACTTTGCTGGGGAGTTTGTTCCGCCACTTCTTTTTCCCAGGAAGCAAAAACACTAGGAAGTGACGGAGGAGGGTTTTTGGGAGACTGTGTTGCGTAATTTTGACGTTCAAAAAATGTTGGTCCTTAGCTTGATTAGAATAAATGACTTTTGATTTTGATTTTGAATAATGAGATGGTCGGTAATAAAACTTTTTACCTATATTATTTGAATTAATTCCCAGTAGTGATTTTGTTGTCACTACATATATAATCAGGATGATACCAAACCCGTTAAGTACTTCATTTAATTTATTTTGATTTTGTATTTATGTTTTTTTATGCTTCAAGAAAGTAAGTATAGGCTTTGTCTGTGTTAGTAAGCGTTCCACCCTTATTGTCTTTTAAAATATGGTTCAGAACCATTAACGCTCTCAAATCAAATCAAATCGTTTATTGCTTTCCCTAATACCATCATAAAATAGTCCTTTCTTTTGCATTGATTTAGTAAGTAAGTTTATAGACATTTGTACAATGTTTGAATATTATATAATAATGTATTCCTATTTTTATTAGCTGTAAGTCCTCCATGTACTAAATAAATAAATAAATAAATAAATAAATAAATCTATCTTATTAGCGTGTAGTACCTATGCTCTGCCGTCGCGTTCGCGGGCTAGTCTTCTTACCAACACATATTCAGACGTCAGCACATCAAGCTAGCCCAAACTGTCAAATATTCCCAATTGAACATGAACCAAATTCAACCTCATGACCTCTGTACAAAAAACATTTTCGGATTTCTAACAAAAAACATCACTTCGTTTCAATAAATCATTCTCAATCCATCTTCAATCATTCTACCATAACAAATTGAACGGCAACACTCATATTTCATATTTCACAACAACACTAATGCACAGTTTCCTCGCAAACTACTAAGTACTGTAGTTTTTCACACGAACACTGTAATTCTGTATGTCCGTTCGTTACGACCTTCTGTTATTAAGAAATAGCGCTCGTAAAATATTTATAATCGATTGTTTTAACTCTTACTTTTAGATTTGTTGTTGGTCATTTCGATTTCGTTTGACAGTTGTAAAAAACAGTTCCGTAAAGTATTTGCTGATAGACAATGATACATAATAGGACATTTAAGACTAGACTGATATTATTAATTGTACAACTTATTCATGCATACCTATAAGTGATTGTTGCACTGTTGCATTTACATTTTTGCATGTTACTTGTAGCATACAATCTGAAATTAAATTAAAAGATTTTTAGATATTCCCAAATACTTTAACATGTAATTTTTTTAAAACTATATAGCACCGACATTTCCAAAATGACTGATCTCTGTGTAGAAATGCCAAAAGGAACTCAAGGGTGATGGTCATTCATTACAAACATAGTGAGGCACATCCTAACACAATGAGGTTGCTACTTAATTCTAGGCCCTCTGAGTGTAACGATGCAGGGCAAAGTCTGGAAATAATTGTTGGTAAACCTTTTACTAAATAGATAAATACATTCGAAACCATTCAAGAAACAGACATGATTTTTCGAAATACTTAATAATTTATTGAAAACCCGTACCACATATAAATATCGTCGATAACAATTATGGACCCTTAGATGTTTGACTTTTCACTAGGTTAGCTCCCTGTTACGACTTCAACAGGCTTCATAAAAGTACCGTGTTACCACTGACGTGCGGTTGACTGTACTATTAATGGCGTTGTCTGTTGCATTATCTAAACTCAATAGATAGCTTTAAATTTAAACTGCATAATTTAATTAATGTATGGAATCGGATTTCTTGCAATTTCGTGTGTCCGTTCCACATTATTACTCATAGCGATACATAATCGATTTGTAATCGATTCCTCATGTATCAGTCATTCGATTTCGTCAATGAATAATGGAAAGGTAATAATTATTTGATTGGAGTGACTGATCTTCTTCATATACACTTGGGACTTGGAGTATATAGTGCAGGTCAATGGTGCCTTCCGTTTGTGAGTTTTTGTTCAAATCGGGTCGACTTGTTCCGATGATCTACATAAAATTTCATCATGCCTGTATTCTTCAAAGCATAAGGCAGAGGTAAGAGGTATTATAGTACTAACACCAGCACATCAAGCTTCCCCAAACTATCAAATTTTCCCAATTGAAAATGAACTTTATAGTTTAAAACTATCAAAGTTTAACACATTGGGGAAGATAGCTTGGCGTACTGGCTGGTCTCTGTGAATCCACATTTCGCCAGTTATGTAACTGACATCAGTTGGGCACAAATCTAGACTTTAAGCCGTTACAGAAAAAATCCTGATGTGAAATCCCCCTACATAACTACAAACAAAGTAAGTATACCTTTTTATAATTCGTTAGTATGGTCTTATACTTAACATATTGTTAATACAATACTGGATGATTGTGTCGTGGTATGCATGTGAAGCATTGCCCATGATCTTCATTCGATTGATAAGGGAGGGCATTGCGCTGATTTTTCTATCATTGACATAGCTGGGCTATAATTTATTATTTTATTGATATAAATAAAACTTGTACCTACTTATGATAATGGAAAAATAACTAAAAAGGTTCCATTCCACTACAACTAAGATAATTATCATACATTTAAACTGGGTTTTCCTGACTTCTTACTTACTTACCTACACATACCCACTCAAGCGTCCGAGATGCGCGGCGACACTCGCCCCACCTGTCCACGCATGAAATGTCACTTTCATTTTAACAACCGCGCGAGACCTTCTTACAAAAACTATTACTACTGAACAACTGCTATAGCTACATTCGAATAAAAAATACTCACGGAAAGCTCAAAGAGTGCAGAATTTAATTTAATTACAAGTAAATCACTTTATGTAATAATAAAGGATGAAAATATAGTTTAAAGTTGGGAAAAGCTAAAAAAATAACGTTTTTTTTTTATTTCGAGTTTACAAGAAAAGTATAATAGTTACTATCAACAAATATTTTTTATTATAATAGTACACGATATACCCTTTAAAATGACACCAATATCTCAACATAAATATTTAGTTTTCTGTCATGAAAAAATTAACAAAGCCAAGTACTTCAGCCAAGTACTTGATTAACGTGTTACATTTTAATCATTTCTAGACCCCATCTCAACGTATTTTGTTTGTAAAAGGCTATTAACGTGCTATTAATGAATAATTACCTTATAATTAGCATTCATTTAACACAAACAACCAACTAGAATACATTTTCCAATAAGAATCATCAAACGATGATCGCGTAGTGATCATTTAACTTTTCCAGCTAAATTATTCTATGTAACCGTTTTGAAATTGTCGTAATAATGCATTTTTCGTAAAGAAAATATCTTCACGTTTAATTTGATGTACAATAACAATAGAAATAAGGTATAAAAACAGAAAACTTACCACATTATGCTTGGAGCTCCACACACAATAACAGTTAGCACAACCAGAAAGACGAACTGTCACTTTCTTTTTTTTTTCTAAATTTTGTGTTGCTATTGCACAGATTTAATTCACTCTCACGGACGACAAATTTAATAGAGCGCCATCTAGTTACGTTCGACTGTACGACTATCACCTGGCTTTAGCGCTGTACGCGTTTAAACTGAACGATGTCGTTCGGTGATGGAAGTACCATGGACGGTTTAGGCAAGTGTTTTTTTGGGGATTGTAGTAAACGGGGACGCTTGAGTGGATACCAAAGGGTCTCAAATTGAAAAGAAAATTTAATGGTTCTTGCCCTTGTGCGTTTTATGGTAATGCGCTCGCAGAAACCATTTTTTTTTACGATTAATGCAAATGGCAGAGCTGTTTCATGTTGTATGTTAAAAATATAATGAAAAAAAATATATATTAAAAAGTAACGTATTTCTCCTGATGGAAAATGTTGTATTTTCACGAAGTAGTATCAGTCCCACGAAATATAGAGAAGACGAAACTGGATAAGCTGACCTTTTTGGTTGCATCACACAAGTTTAAAACATAAATACTTACACAAACCTCCAATCATCCATACAGATCATAAATCCAAACCAAACTAACGATGCGCCTCCAACCTTGAAACCATCGCTTAAACAAACCGATTATCCTCTCGCATTTTCGCTAAAATCGATTAAAGTATCCGATTATCGATAATCGTACAGCGTTCCGATGCGAGTGGAAAGCTGGCTGACATTCGACATGATACCAGCATGGCCGCGGAGCCGACCTTGCTCTAGTAACAAGCAGTGTTTCGCAACTTGCTGGGAAAATATGCTTCATACCTCAAGTACTATGGGTTTAGGACAAAGATTGTACTGAGAATATCTGATTTAGATTGCGAATTCGAGGTTTGTTTGAACTGGGCGGCTTGTTAATAAATGATTGACTTGATTTGGGCGGAAATAGGCGTTGCCTATAGTTGCTGCTCTCCTAATAAGGACACGGTTAACGTTTTACTGACATATAGAAGTAAAGTGAGTCACTAATGCGTAGTTTAAAAACAAATGGAAAAATATGCTCTAAGGTTACTACGAGCATTTGTAAGACTGAATGTACTCATACATGTCCGAAACACAAGTTTAACTTGTGACAAAGCTGTCCTGTATGGATTCACACTTTGCCATTATTAGTGTCCTTTTACTCTAGTTTAATTATGCACGGCGATTTTTTAATCGTCTGACAAACTTTTGAAGGGTGTCCTACCCATGAATATGAACAACTCTTACTATGGGACCAACTCGGAAATCAAGAAAAAAAAATCGGCGGTTTCATACATTTTGGTTGAGTAGGTATCGAACTTTTGTATGCAACAGCCGTTTTTTTTTCGTGGAAGTTTGCCGGACGATTTAAAAATCACCGTGTATATTCAAATAAATGTAACAAGTAAAGTCAATGTCGACTAAAGTCTTCTAAGTAAATTGCTAAAACACCTAACCAAACCAAACCAAACTAAATAATACCAGAAACACAATTTTATTGACTAGACCTAAAACGAAATAAATCTTCGATTGAAGTTTGGTTAGTTCAATCATATTTTTTGTATGTAAAATGTAGTCTAAAATCTACCACAATAGTACATTTTATGGAAGTATAGCTTGCTAAAAATATAATAATCAATCATTTAAATTAACATGAGTTTTGACAACGGATTAAATTAAATAGTCTTCCAGAAACCAAAATGACGTCGATATTAATTCATTAAGTTTTACATAAAACTGGAAATAGGCACGAGAATCTTTATGTGATTTACAACTTGTTTTTGATTTGACGTGAACATAATGGATGTGTTTACGCAATTCTGAGTTCTATATTCAGTTTTACTTATATAGTTTTTTTTGCAACCGGATCCTTTTGATTGATAAAGTCATCAACTTTAATGTCAAAGTTTAAGAAACAGTAACACCTGTCTCTCTAAGCACGTCAACTCTGCAACATAGACAATCTAAGGTTTGTTTAAAAATAAATGCAAAAAAATGCTTTTTTGCGTAAGATTAGTGTGACGTTAAGTTACGCGGTACTTTATGGACTTTGTCGAGCACAGCATTGTTTTTAAGGATTCTTCTTTTTTTATTAAAAGTTATTACATAAAAACATACATAAACTCATGCCCTTTTCCCATGAAGGTAGGCAGAAAATGCAGAGCGTCATCTGCTACGATTCTTACATTTTTCTTTTGCTTCGTCTGCATTCATACATGTCGTAAAATTATTAAAATTCTGCTAAGTATTGAGCTTATAATTATAACTTTTTGTATTTATGTTAAGTTATTACAATTTTCATTAATCTTACACATGTGTAATTTTATCATTTATTTCTAGTTTGTTCCTCATAGACACTTTTCTTTTATCTGTAAGTGTACCTCATTATTAATCACCGAAGTCGGTTTTGTAGGTGTGTGATCATTCATTATACACCTGTGTCTTGGATATCAGGTTGAGGCATTGGTCCAGGTTGCCATTCGTAGATCACTACAGATTGTCAGAAGCCCTAAAGTTTGACCAAGGAACAACGTGTTACTCAGTACCGAAGCTGACTTCCTGAATGACCTTACAAGCAGTTGTTACATGGAAAATACTAGTATTTAGCTGCGTCTGGTTAGACTGAAAACCGACCCTAAAACTGGGAAAAGGCTAGGCAATTGAAGATTCTACAATTTTCTGCCGACTGTTGTGTAGTATATCAAACCACGTCCCCTCAACGGAATGCAATGAACCTATTCCCTTAATATTCCATCAGTAGGACCTACAGGCGTTTTCCTTTCATTGTGAACAGTATCATTGTTCTGGGGTCATTGTTCTCAGGTTTTTGCATGCAATTCATACATCTACATACAAATGAAATTCTCAGGGGCTGTGTGATACATTATGTAAACTTTGTTAGATGACGCGATGTCCCATTTGAATGGGTTGTGGTGATTTAGCTTTTTCAGGGTTTTATTGAGCCTAAAGCATGATCGGTGATATTGAAATGAAAAGGTACATTGTGATATTTCACTTGTTCTCAACATTTCAGTAATATAGGATAATATACATGTCAGTAGTATGATATTTGTTGACTGGCCTGTTGGTCTAATAGTTAGTGACCCTGACTGCTATGCCGGAGGTCGTGGGTTCGATTCCCACCCAGGACAAATGTTTGTGTGACGAGCACGATCATTTGTTCTGTGTCTGGGTGTAATTTATCTATAATATGTATGTATTTAGAAATATATAAGTATGTTTATCAGCTCTTTAGTACCCTTAACACAAGCTCTTAGCTTAGCTTAGCTTGGGACTAGATGGCGTCGTGTGAAAAAGTTGTGAAATATTTATATTTAAGTATATTTATTTATTTGTGTGCAAGTTTATTGTAATTTGTAGGTATCTAAAACAAACTTTGCCTATTAATACAATTTCAAAAATAGTAAGTATTCATTAGTAGGTACTTAAAAGCCTTTTGAAATTTGTCATAAGAACTAACAATTTCATCCTTCTGCAAACAAAGATTTTTCTTTTTGCAAACGTTAATGTTCTAGCAAGTCTAATTCATTTTATCCTAATTATGAATCAATGGAATTACTACTGCATCCTCTGACTTATGAGACAGTTCTTAAGGTTCACATTCCTATATACTGGCTGATGTCTAATCAGTCAGTCTCGACACTTCGAACATTGTTAGTAGGTACATAAGACAATGTGTCCGCCTGTCATGATGATTCGCTGATAATGTAACGAGACATTGTGTTGTTCTTTTTTGTGACTACTAGCACTTCATATATTCACTCAATGTATTTTCTTAAGTGCAACATAGTCTTATGTAAACAGAGTGGAAGGAGTCCAGAGTGTGCGGTGGTGGTGTTGGAGTGGATAGGCTTCTTTTGGGGAAGCTCTATCCATAGTCGACCCCATCTCTAACCGCAGGACAAGATTGAGATCAAGAGTAAACTCTTTAGAAACAGCGATTTTTAAAATCTTATCGCTAAGACCTTTGGATAGACTCTATAGTGAAGGTGAAAAGATAAGCAGGTAGTTCGTTAATTAAGTAAATGACATATAATAAGATGATAAGAGAATAAGCATTCCTCCGTTGCATATTGTCATAGATCTACAAATGGCATCCAACGGCTTGCATTCTGCGGCATGCATTCTGAGGCACGAACCTCAAAATGCATGTGAAGCCGTTGGTCCCGACTGTCGTTTGTAGATCTATAACAATCGTTACATATAGTCAGAAGCCTGAAAGTCTGACCACCAGTTTCACCAAGGGGTATCGTGTTACCTAGTAACTGGGTTGTGGAGGTCAGACAGGCAGTCACTCTATGTTTAATATTGGTTTTCAGCTTCATCCAGTTAAACTAGGAGCGGACCCCACAGTCGGGGGTTGCGGAAGTATCTTCTGTTCCCGTGACCCCCGGCGCAGGTGTGAGAAGGAACACGGGGTGGTTTTTAGTCAGTAAGAGTCTGACAGACCCCTCCGCCTCCCCGGGCGGGGGACATCCATGACGATTTTCCACCCCTCAAAAAAAAAAAAAAAGGAGCGGACCCCAGCATAGTTGGGTAAAGGCTAGGCAGATGATGGCGTGCTTAAGCATCAATCAATCGCAACTGGCCAGTCGATTCTAATCGAATTAACTACCTCATTGGCCAATAAACGTAAACGCTGCAGCTGTCCTTATCAATCAATTAAATGTGTGAAGTGATAGCTATATTTATAATGAGTTGTGCGAACTGAAGTAGGAACTTCCTATTAGCAATCAGTATATGGAGCATGTATAATGGTTTTAGTATTCCGGTCGTGCAAGCAATTTTTTTACGTAACGTTTGCACTTCTTTAGAATTAAGGTCTAAAATTCATTGCTCATGGAATTTAAACCAAACCATTGCGCTCTTATTCCCCTTAAGGCAAGATGTGTATAAAAATCAAAATTATTTCTCGTATGCACCTCGTACCACACCATCTATTCTGATATACGAAAATAACTAAAACCGACATAACAGTATTATTTATTCATACATCACAATGAATCTCACTTCTCATTTAAATAACAGACATCATTATTATTTACTATTATTCACTCGTCAATCAAAATACTATCTTTTAAACTCATTATGTAATAAATATCTTATCATTAACACCATCAAAGCAAACAAAATTGAACTCTCACGTACCTAACTTAAGTTAAATATTCGATTGTAGGCACAGTCTATTGTTCCCTGCTTTCTAAACGAACCGACAGCGGAATCAATTCAATGATGTTTTAATTAATCGAATGATTTCGAATCGTTTTGCTATTGTGTATCGATTGTGAACAAATTGCCTTGCTTTGTTGTGCATAGCAACAGTCTGCATCGTTAATGTAACATTTAACTCATTAACTGTTGCTCAAGATGAACATTCTTGTTAAAGGTCAGGGATTAAATACTTCTTCTTGTTTGGAATGTCTTCAGAATTTTTGTTTTCGTACGGTGATTCCTCAAATAGACTATAGTACGTTCGCGTTAAGAATGCAGTAAAGTCATCATTATCCGCCGGCCTAGCCCCGCCCCCTAACCAATCAAATCTTTTCAAATTCATTTTTATAAATTCTTTAAACTTAATCTTTTAAAATATAATTTGTTTGAATTTAACACCACTGTGGAATACACCTTTATCTTGCAGTTGCACTGCATTCTTACTGCATTCTTAACGCGAACGAACTATAGTCTATTTGAGGAATCCTCTCATACAATTTGATTACCTTTTATGGTATTGTTTGCTATTCATTTAAAGTGAGAAAGAAAATGGAAAAACGTATCTAAAGTACTTAATATGCAATGTAACATTACAATACTCTCATTCAACTATAGGTTAAAGTTAAGTTAAAGTCAAATCATTTAATTCAATAATACCATTTTAAAAGGCACTTTTGAAAGTGAAACTTACAAGTTAACCTTCCAAAATACCTTTTTAGGTGGCCTAATTGAATTAAATTATTTGACTTTGACTTAGTTATGAAAAATATTTCTTTCAGTAGTCATGTTTAAGTGCCTTGCAATAGGGGGAGTCTATTGCCACCAATCGGGCACTGAGAAATTCAACACCTACTCTGACTCGTAAATCGAACCTAGGATCTAATATTTAGCAGTAATACTTGCCACCACTTGACCAACGACGAGACAGACTAAAATATTGTGCAATAACTAGATTACAAGATTACCAAACGGTAGTAGTAAAGTAAACGGCAGATTAACTGAGGAAGCTTAAATCCTTCGTTAACATTTACATTAATTACATAACTCCAGTTATGATTAACTGCGTTAGGAAGCGTCGCCTGTCACGTGCAGCACGAACTACCGTCGTCGTTCTGATTCTGAGTTAAATAACCATCTCATCATGAATTATGCTGTGGGCTCACGAACTTATTATGGACAAGAATAAGCTTAGTTAGCTTATGTTATTCTATTCCTGCTGGACGAGGGTAGAAGATATAGTTGGCCGCACGACATAGTAACGAAATTGGTAAAAGCTGGCTCCGAGTTATATTAAAACTTCGTAGTACGCTAGGCCAGTGATCTGTAGGTACATTTTCAATATTTTGGACAACCGTTAAAAGTGCCTGGGTCCTATTATAATATTATAACATTCCACACCTTTTCAAACAACGCCATTTAGTCCCAAACTAAGCTTGAGAGCTTGTGTTATGGGTACTAAACAGCTGATAAACATACTTATATATTTCTAAATACATACATACTATAGATAAATTACACCCAGACACAGAACAAATAATCGTGCTCATCACACAAACATTTGTCCTGGGTGGGAATCGAACCCACGACCTCCGACATAGCAGTCAGGGTCACTAACTACTAGAGCAACAGGCCAGTCAAGTAGATGAGACAAGTGCAATATTGAAAACAACGTTTCCTTCTAAAATGTACTAGCGCGTTGATGTCTTTTACTCCACAAAACTGAAAAATAATTTAAAAAAATTCTAACCATCAATAATCACCATCGTAAGCATTCTGCTATCTTTATTCTGATTTATTTTGGGTAAACGCAACGTGTCTTGCTCTTCGAAACATCTTTATTAGCCCACGTTGATAGTCAGATAGTCACCTCCTTTTCTAGCCAAAACACAATCTATTTATCGTTGCTTTGGTTACGTTTACAACCATAAAATAAATGTATGTAAATTATTAATAACAAATCCAACGATAAATGTATAGACACCAGCACATCAAGTCACCCCAATTTGTCAAATTTTCCCAATTGAATATGAACCTTATTCTGTTTGACATAAAGTTGAAAAACGATCAAAGAAATTTTACACTTTGGGGTAACTTGATGTGCTGGCGTCAGTACATATATTTGTACACTAATATAACAAAGCTTAATAATTTGTTTGCTTTTTTGTTTAATCACTGTATAACTACTTGTAGAATTTAGAATAATTTTGGATGTTGTTACTCATGTCCTTGAAGCGGAGTGTAGCGTGATTTTCACTGATAAAAAATTATCAACCTTGTAGTAGTTAAAATGGAGTTGAAAATACATAAACTTTCATTAATCCGAGAGCATCAATTCCGATAGAAGTACGCGGTTTATTTTCGACTATATTTTGAGAGAAGCAACATCACCGTTGCTTCTCTCATTGATATGGGAAAACGCGCGTTGCTGCGTTTAGCCAGATCTGCGCTAGCCCATAGACACGAGCAAAACCGTGGAACACATCTAGTTAATTCAACAAACCTTGTTTAACACACCTACATTAATTCAAAGTACTTTGAATCCAAGTTCTAAGAAATGCAGCGCTTATAAATTTATAATATTATTATGTATCAACAACTAAATCTATGCGATCGTCCTTCGTTATGCTAACAGTGTGCGCATACGCACCTCAACCTTGGTGCACGCGTTGTGCCGTAGCGTCAGCAAACACAACGCACTTATGTACTTGTGACGTTTGTAAATATACAGGTAGTTAATAGGGAAGATGAGATGTTAGCGAATGAGGTTTTTCATACAGCTTTTGTAGTAGTATTTAGTGTTAAGAGTGTTTGCAAAGACATACCACTCCCCCCTCCTCTCCTATCCCCCCATCAATTACGCCTTTTCTTTCCAAAAAAATGGACTATTTGGCAACATTTTAATTTTTAGTCCGTCATCTAGATGATAAAAAAATATTCGACACGTATTCTTTTCTTTTTCAAATTGATGGAAAACTGCTTAGATTAAGTGCATTAAAGTTGAGGAGAGGGGGCTTGTAACGTCATTACCTAGTATAATCTGTACTGGCTAGCGACGTCATGCGACATATTGATTCAATGTATCGCCGTTATTTTTTAGTTATTCACGTAACTAAAAAATAACGGCGATGCATTGAAAAGAAAAAATGTGTCGAATGTTTTCTTGTAATCTAGATGAGGGACTAAAAACTAAAATTCTGTCGAATATCCCAATGTTAGCATCCTATTTTCAGACTAACTGAATGCACACACAAAATTTCATAAGAATCGGTCAATCCGTATCGGAGAAGTTTTGTGACTATTAATAAAATTAGGGATAGAAATCTTGTATAATGTCATATTATAAATATAACAATTAGAACCCTTAATTGGCTTTGTGTTGCATATTTAATTCTCAACCATCTGTTACAGCTGTTGGTTCTCCTATAAAATAATAAATAAATAAAACAAACCGGTAATCTAAAAGCGACATTAAAGTTACGCAAACGCATATGTGAAGATGATCCATTACATATTTTGACGAAAACAAATAGCGACTTTTGACCTAAACGTCCATATTTTAGCCTAAATTAATCGTGACTTTTAACCTATTATGTTAGGGTTCCGTAATACGAAAGGAAGAACGTTTAAATCAGAGACTAAATCACATCCGAGTTTTAGTTTGCTCTGTTAAAACTATTACAAATGCAATAAGTACAATTTAATAACGACAGTGTAGGTACAGTGGCTAAGCGATAGGCTGCTGTAAATATTTGTATTACCTATAGGTAGTTTCTTCGGGTCTGGCTGTTTGCGCATGTGAGTTTAAATGTTTTTGAACGCACCAACGATACAGATAGAATTCGTAGTGATATGTGTAAGTAGTGATCCACTTTATTTTTGAAGAAAATCGACGCAGCAATCTACTTATTTCGTTTAAAAAAAAACTATTATGTTTTAACGTAATAATCATTTTTAAAAATTAACTCAATACTCATTATTATAATTGAACTTAATAATCATTTTTACGACCACCCACGACGCAGCGACGACGTACGGAACTCCACGTTTTCCCCGAAACACGCACTTGTCAGCGTATATATTTTTTACAAAAGCGTTGACTAATGAAAGCTCACGCGCCGTTTACATAACACACACAAAAGCTTTCTAACGTAACCTTGCACGTTAAGTCTTACCATTCCGTGACTCATTACGACCAACATTGGTTTAGTTTCGCAACACCCTGTATATGCCCTTAGACACAAACAATTGAATTTCGACCTTGTCTTAATGCCGTTAGATCTCATTATCAATTGTTCTACTTTAGGTATTCTGTATCGATGGAATTTGAACTTTGAGTTTACATCGTTATGGTTGGTATTTTATTGAATGATATTTGGAATTGCATAAATTAGTACTCAAAGGAATTTCTACTTTATTTGTGTAAAGTAAAGGTTTGTTATTCGATAAAGGTTATCATGGAAGTGAACGTAAACAGAGGAAAAATGTTCCAATTTTCATATTGCAGTTGGTTGGTACAAATGTAATTAAATATGTAACGGAGCGGTCTGCGGTTTATTAATAACAATACGAAGCGTTGAATCGTGTATCTGTTTAGTTCCTTGATTCTCTATAATGAAAGGAAGAGTGGTTTCCCCCGCTCCAAAGACAATTAGGGCGAGACTCCACCAAAGCGGAGACGAGAAGAGATGTGTTTTTACAACCAATCAGCTTGCGTCATTTTGACCGCTCCGTGCTTAGCTTCAGCGCAATACAATACCCATTGGTTAATTACAAGACATTTCCTTTCGTCTCCACTTTGGTGGAGTCTCGCCTTTAGGCAGTAGTCGGGGAAAGAAAGGTGGTTGATGACAACAAATTATGATTTGGAAGTTGATCTTTGATTTTACTCTTTGTCGTGCGGGAGGCAACACGGCTGAACCAAACCAGTATAAGCTGGCCTCTGCTTCTACTGAAACTGTACTGCACCTGGCCACTGCACCAAAGTCATCATTATCCTGCCCTTGTCCCGTGCTATTTGGTGTCGGCGCAACACGTTTTCCACTCTACAGGGTGTAACGGAAAGGGTATATACATACGAAGGGCACGGATTCTCTTGGTGATAAGAAACGACATGGCAACGTTTTTATACATATACATACATAATTATAAAGTTGAGCCCGCCCGCGCCGTCGCGCCTTCGTCGGTTAGGCAGAGCCCGATAGGTCTGTACTAGGCGCGCAGAACCCGAGTTAGATATACTTGAACCTTGCCGGACAGGATTATGACCCTCATAGTGCGGTAACACGTTTGTTATGATTTTGCATTTAATAAACTGTCGATATTAAATAATATCGTGAAGTTTCAAAGTTATTAGTTGGGAGCTGAAATTTTGAGGAAAGACTCGTTATTAAATACTCTATTCACCCTGTTTGTATGTATATACCCTTTCCGTTACACCCTGTATATTGTCCCCATCATGCTATCACTAACTTCCTTTTCTTTCATATCACTCTACACACAATCCATCCATCTTTTCTTTAGCCACCCATCCACATATATTCTCATAACTTTTTTAGTAACATGCGTTTCATCCCTCCTCTTTCATCTTTCACTCATCCCTCCACTGCACCAAAGTAGGTGCATGAATATCGAAATGATGAAATGATGAAATGATGAAATGAAATGATATTTATTTCTGTAAGTAGATCTTCTCAGATACTTTTACATGTCTTTTTTTTTAAACTAAACTAAATGGCATTTCCAAAGTGACTGATCCCTGAGAAGAAATGCCGAAAGAAACTCAGGGGTCATGGACTCTTTTAAAGTCCAGACATAAGATTATATTCATTTACTATGCGAGTCTCACGATGCAGGGCAAAGTCTGGAATAGCCTTTTGAAGAAAGAATCAATTCAGCTTTGAGCCGACCTGTCCCGACAGACGGCATGCATGCTTCAGACATCGTGTAGCTCAAACCTATTTCAGGGAGCTCGACGACCCACCACACGACGCTATCTGCCGGTCATTTGTGTAGGCCACGTAAAAGTACTCAAAACCACCTTTCAATAAAACCTTTCAATCGTGTCAAATAGACACAATAGAAAGACAATGATAGCACGGACTCCGGCATCCGCTTGGGGTTTAATGAATTAAGACCGAAAAGACTTTGACTTAATAATAAAATAGTTTTGTATTGTTATGTAAATAGGTAACACCACAAAATACTTGTAAAATTCTTTTCTCCTTCTCTATCAAGCCCATACAAAGGTTGTTAGTAAGACATAGGTGTTAGCATAAAGGCCACCCAATACTAAACTATGTAAGTCTTTAAGTTTTACAAAATTTACCTAAAAATTCAAAAGACAATACCAGTGAATCACACATTCAGATCCACACAATCGCACAAAGCGCTTTGCCTGTTCCTTCACTATGCGCACAGCCAAGGAGTGGAATTCCCTGCCTGCATCAGCGTTCCCGAGTTCATATTACCCCAATCTGTTTAAGTCGTGCTTAATAGGCTTTTTTTGGGTAAGCTCGTTCCATCGTCGACCTCATCTCTGACCGAGAACAAGATTGAGGTCAAGAGTAGACCCACATAAATAAAAAAAAAAGAAAAGTGATTGGTTTCTTTGTTTTGCAGTCATTATTTTTGAAGGAATTGATCCATTGATAAAGCAAATTAACCTTTATGAATTCTGTCATCAACGCCCAATGTCCACCTTCAAATTCAGCCAGCCACATTCCAACTATTCGGAAGCAATCGGAAGTATTCGTGCGTGGGACGCAACTTCGGCTATCTTCGGCAAACACCGGTCATTGTTCGACCGGTCAACCTCGACTCAGTGATCTAGTTATGACATAACAGTCGTACTAAATTAGTTTTTGTTGACACACTGCCTTATCATAATATGATGTAATGAAAATGAGAGCAAAATTAAGTAATGGTTACTTTTTAATACGTTAATTATAACGTTGAGAAATTAATCTTTAGTTTAATTTATGATAGTGGAGCATGGTGGATTAGATTGGTATTTTTATTGCTTTGATTATGGACGTTAGAAATGAGTTTATGTAAATGTTACATTGAAAACAAAGTATGGTAGCAAAGAAATAAAAAAAAGTGTGTAATTTATCGTGTATTTGAACTATGTCCTGCCAAAATTTTCGATAATCATTCTACTATTTTTTAATAGTAGAATGATTATCGAAAATTTTGGGTTTGGTTTTCCAAACCCATAGACTAGAATAGATCTCTGCACTCCTTCTCAATACAAATTCCATATCACACTCCTTATCGTGCTCCATAAACATTTTTAACTCAAATTACTCGCGCAGGTGTCCAAAAGGGTGTACGAAGTACTTCATGTAATTAATATGTTTGATTCAGGCTCGTTAAGTCGCCACTCATTATTAAACTAAAGAAACTGACATAAAATGAGAGTAAGACAGTAAGAATCACTTCGACTAGCGATAGAAGAAACTGTTTGTAATTTGTAAATTTACATTAAAAAAAAATGATATTATTAACCGACTTCAAAAAAAGGAGGAGGATCTCAATTCGACGGTATGTTTTTTTTTGTCCGATCATTTTGTATCAGCTCCAAAATAGAAAAACTCTTGCAAAAGTTAAAAATTACAGTGACAAAACTTAAGTTATAGTCACAAACGTAAAAAATAACATAAAACTAACAAAATTAAACTAAAAAAAAACATCACTTTACATCTTCAACACCTACTCAGTCGCTCCTTTAATTTCAAATTTCAATATCACCCCAAATATGGCTGCCGTGCGTCGTTAAACCCACCGTATAAATCTGGAAATATTATTGAGAAAGGACTGCGCCAAGTACTATTGACCTCCGTCAAGGTTTTCGAGTTTCGCACCGTTGACATTCAAACATACAGCGATACGGATGTGGCGTTACAGTTATTGTTTGGTGCAGGTGTGGTTAAATGTTGAAGTAGTAGTGGGTGGTAACTGTAGTAAGGATATGTCAATGATTATGTTTTAGACAATATGTCGGAGATAGTGCGATTGGGTGACGATTAATGTATTTTTGATATTTAGTTCCGTGTTAAATGATATTTATTTTTAACCGACTTTTTGTAAATAGGTTTTTACAAACACTTTTACATGTCGCCTTTTTTAGTAAATGAGATCGGTATTTTACTATTTGACTACTCTGAGAAGAAACACCGAAAGAAACTCAGAGGTCATAGTCTCTTTTAAAGTCCAGACATTATCTTGGTCAAATCATGTAAGATCCCTGCAGATTAGTGTCTGAGATGGTCTTTTGAGGAAAGAACCACACAGAATGAGGGGACCAGATCAGTCAGTGCAAGCATTTGTCAGTAGGTAATCGTGAGCTCAACTCGGAACTTTAGGAGCTCCACGTGCCGAAGAACAATCAAAGGAAGAACATTTGGGTTGGTCCCATAAAGAACTCAAACTGCCAGACACAATGTAAAAAAAAAAAGTGTTGAGTGAGCCTAAGTTCACTTAAGCGAAAATCGATCGTGAATGTCACTAATCAAGCTCCTGATTGTACATAAATAGTAATTTAGGTTATTTTTACTTGCATTCACTTTGTACTTGATACCTAGCAAAGTCTTACTGCGAGGGGGTGGTAACAACCCTTAGCGTGGTTTTCAATTACCTGTATCTTATGTAATAAAGTCCATTTTCTTTTGGTTACACGCTTACACCCCTTAGTATCTTTCCGAGACGAACCCTTTTTTAATTTATAAGTTTACCATTACATCGGCGCACCCAAACCTTTAATGAGGAATTTCGATATGCAGAAACAATTATCCTTGATTGGGTTTGCCTGATAACAGGTTTAGTTTCGAAGTAAGATTAAGCATAAGCCCATGTTATAATTATCTCAGTCCCTTTGTTAATGGCAATAACAACATTGAACTTTAACGTTACGACGAATCGAATGTGAAGGGTCTAACCTAATATCAAGCTTGTTATCCCCAAAGGTTTAGACAGAGGTGGTACTTGTAGTATACTCACATTACCCCAGTTACGTTTAAGTTCCATGCAAAAGACGGGCAAAACTATTACCATCAATCAGCCACAACTTCAAGCTCCCGGCTGCTACTGCAAATTTCCAAATAGAAAAACTCAATGGTATGCTATTTGAAAAAAAAATAATTTTAGTCTGTCATCTAGATTACAAGAAAATATTCGACACGTTTTTTTTTCTTTTTCAAATTGATGGTAAACTGCTTAGATTAAGCGCATTAAAGTTGAGGAGAGGGGGCTTGTAACGTCATTACCTAGTATAAAGTGTACTGGCTAGTGACTTCATGCGACATTTTGACTCGATATATCGCCGTTATTTTTTGATTACGTGAAAAAAGAAAAAAAATATGTGTCGAATATTTTCTTGGAATGTAGATGAGGGACTAAAAACTAAAATTTGTCTAATCGCCCATTACACTTTGGGACTGGACCTTAGGCTAAGCAGTAGCGCTTGTGGCCAGTAACCAGCAAAGCAGTCTTGACTGTATTCCTTAGATCCATAAACCAAAACGAACTTTGTGTCAAATCACTAACAAAACCTTCTCCTCATTCCAGATCCACGAGCACATGACTCCAGAAGAGCTGCAGAGCCTCTTCCACGTCGAACACCACGACCTGGTGCCGCAGTACCATCTCGTCCAGCTCACCCACCACCTGGCAAGGCGGCACATCACGGGAACCCATCACGCGAACACCCTAACCCAGGGCAAGACCAAGATCCCCCACGAAAAGCCCACGAAACACCATTGGAAGACAGGGACAAGTCCACCGTCCTTGCTTAACGACGAAATGTTTGTCAAAGCTAAGGAGGATATCAAAGATTTGGATATCATAGGAGATTTGAATAACACAGTGAGTTTGAATTTCGATGTGACAAATTCTAGTGAAATCAGTGACAGTGCAGTGATGAGTGATCTCGAAAGGCTTGTGGAAGGCCAGGAGTTGGATGTGCATAAGATAGACCTAGAGGCCTTTGGCAGGCAGCTGAAACTGGTGCTGAAGAAACAGGAGGGTCTGCTGAAGAAGGATGGGCTGAGGATGTGGAAGGCGCATCAGAATGAGTCGCAGCCTCATGGGGTGGACTATGAGGAACTGGTTTCGGTGAGTGTTTTTATTTTCTTTGCTGTTTAGTGGTTATTTAGGGTTTCAGAGTCATATGAATTAAATGACACTTCATGACACATACTTCCTTTACCTATTGTCACAACAACGGACCTAATAGAATACTCTTCATGGTTTTTATGGTGTACACCATAAAAACTTACAAATTATAACTTTAAGGGCTACATAGGGTATTACAAGAGCGGCCTTATCACTAAAAGCGATCTCTTATAGTCAGAAAAGATGAGTAGGCAGTTTGTGGTGTACTATTTACATAAATATATAACATACATGACTATCTCATTAGATGTAATGATAATGTAATGGTTCTCGCAACCAGACAATTTCACACAGACAATGTATAATTAAATAGTAATAGTTTTAATAGTAATAGTAATAGTTACAATGCGAAAAGTTACATTTCTCGATACACAGGTAAGGGAACAAACACTTCTCAAATACAAATAATTATTGAATTATTATATCTTAGGTACTAGACAAAACATCGTTTGGTTACAATCACTGTTCTATCAGACAATTCGCTGCTATTGACCATAAACAGTTGTATTAAATTCAATTGAGAGGTAAAATACTAATTACTATATTTTTTGCAAAACAATATCTGCATACCACATTTAGAATTCACAACAAATTATCGAAATTAATAATAGATTCACATTCCCATGAGATAACAATCGTTCACCCATATACGGTTATTATCGAGTGAAAAGCGAAAATCGAATCGATATCGTTCGGAAATAGTAAACAATGCGGAGAAGTGACAACACTAATTATAACCTACACGGCTAATAAGAGGTCGGATCAATCAGGGCTGTCAAGTTATATAACCACGAGCCTTTCCTAGATGGGCTAACTGCTAAGTTACAGCCGCACGTATAACTTGCTGAGGTTAGCTCGTAAATGGGTTCCGGGGGTTTTTGGGTTTTTGCCCAAAAGTTTACAACCAGTCTTACCAAGAGGTATCAGGAGGCAACACTGTTTTCTTACCCAGCTCCTGAGTTTTTAAGTGTTTATGCCATGTCACTTTTTATAAAAGACTGGTATTTAGCTACGTCCAGTTAGACTGGAAGCCGAGCTTAATCGATTTCGGGAAAATAGGACTGTTCCTGTATCGATTAAACTCAAACAGCACGAAAATATGTTTACAATTTACATGTAATAATAGGTTTACTTTTGACTCTAGTCTAGGTCTGAAGTGAAAGAAATAGGGTCATCAACGTCAATAGAGTGAGTTTATGCAGAAGAAGTTTGTTCACTCTTACATGAAAAATATTAGTATTACAGGAATAGGCAGGGGTATCGAAAGGAGATTTATTGCATTTTTGTTGGGGAAGTATTTTGAGACGCTCTAAAAGACAATCTTTAAACTAAGACATCTTGAATTTCAGTACTTGTGGCGTACGACAACATCTTGTCTTGTAGGGTCAATTCAATCTCTATTTAATTATCATCATACAAGTGTTGTGTAACAGCCCTGTTCGAGCCAATTGTTCTATTGCGGATGATACAAAAACGCGGGCACCTGCTCGTCTGGCGGTGAAAGCTGACTTCCCACGGCGGTCTTATCTAACCGTGAAGTTGTATCTTCTGTATACAAAGAATTACGGCTTAGGGGATGAAAAAAACGTTGTAAAGAAAACGTAGTTCACACTTCTTTAGCACAACGTGAACCAAGGAAAACTGTGAAAGAAAAACTAGCACTGTATTGAGTATACATTATGATCGGGGTTAAAGAAAGAAAATACTATTGGCATTGCAACAAAAGAAATACATCTTTAAACTAAAAAAGAAACAGAAAACCAAGATTACAATTGCAAAAGAACCTCAGCTCAGAGTCAGTGCAGGGGCTTAGATCTAGTTTTCGACACACTAGCTCGAAAAGCGGCTATAAATCTTCTGCTTTTAAGTTGACAAAGTACTGCGGGAAAGTTCGCCACAGATAGTTACATGGTTAACTAATTCTCTTAGTCAGTGATATGAGGTTTTTAAGGAGTAGGAGCTTTTCTATGGGATGTCTGTTAATGTTAGCAACGAGCTGGTAAGTCTTTTTCTTGAAAAGTAAAAATTTGTATTCAACTTTATGGTGGTCTTGTAAGAAATTTTGTTCTTGCCTTAGATTAAAAAAAAATATTTTAAAATGTTTCAATCGATTGTTGGATGGTTATTAAAGATAAATAAATAAGAAAAAAAGCGATCATTAGCAATACCAAAGCAACACATTTCTACAACACAAGTCACACTATGACAACATAATCCACAATCTCATTTCAAAACGATTTGCTAACTCAACCAACAGATATTTTAAAATACAACTTTTATTACAAATATCTTCTACACTTCAATCTGTAATGATTACAAATAAACCGGCTTGTCAAACTGTAATGAATACAGAACTTGTTCCGATTACATAAGTTAATAGTTGACTATAAAAGTTAGACAATAAATTGGTGTTAAAACTGTATACAATATCGTTTAGATCTTGACTTGTATAGGATTTATCTGAAACGATCTCAACAGCCTTGTGGTATTATATTTGAGGCCTTAAACTGCGACAAGTTCTTTGTGGGATTAGATGGGGCGCACACACAACATCAAAAACAAAAAAAAACCTATGCAAATCAAAATCAATGGACCTGGTTAAGCAGTATGCCTGATTAAGCAGTTACTGCCACCCTCATGAGGTGCAAGTTGTGGTGTCTTTAAGAGCTCAAGATTGCGAAATGCTTGAACTGACTGATCTTGTTCCTCTTATCTATGTGGTTCTTTCGTCAAAAGACCATTTCAGACACTTATCTGCATGGTTCTTACATAATCCGACCAAGATAGTATCTGGACTTTAAAAAAGACTGTGACGTCTGAGTTTCTTTCGTTTTTCTTCTCAGAGTAGTCAGATAGTGAAACACCGACCAAAAATTACGTGAAAAGGTTTTTGCATGCACCCGGATATCTATGCATGAACCTATTTACAGAAATCAATAGCATTCATCATTTATAAAAAACAAACAGACATTTCTCTGCGCATAAATTCATAGCGGCTGATTGTATTTGAGTAATTGTTTTTTATTGTATTAAAAAACAAAGTGGGAATCGGTCTTATTTCCTTCATAAGTATAAGTAACTGTACAAAGCCTGGTCAGGCGGTCAATAAAACTGAAGTTTGTTTATTTGTATACATACGTACATACATAAACTCACGCCTTTTTCCCATGGGGGTAAGCAGAAACTACAGAGCGCCATATTCTACGATTCTTACATACTTCTTTTGCTTCGTTTACATTCATACATGTTGTCATACACACACGCCGGTTGCGAGTACTACGCACCTGACCTTTCTGAAGAACCTCACCAATAAGGTCTATGTATGTCCTTCTAGGGCGTCCCTTACCGTCGTTCCCGCTTACATCTGCCTTGTGTTGCCTTTCTTTAGTCGCCTTTCATCCATCCTTTCAACGTGACCCAACCATCTAAGCATACTCTCTTCAATTTTTGTTACTACATCTTCTTTTAAACCACAACGTTGCTTTATCACATCATTCCTCAACCTGTCATTCATTGTTACACCACACATACTTCGCAAGGAACGCATTTCTACAGCATTTATTCTACTTTCATGTCTTTTTTGCCACGCCCAACATTGTTTATTTGTATGTGTAAGTATTCTCTGGATCTCTAAGTACGAGTCAGACTTGAAAAAAAAATCATAATATTAAGCTGTGCTGTGCTGTTGCTGTTGCTTTGTTAGCGGTTGTTGTAAGTTGTCGTTGTTGTTGTTGATGGCTTTTGTTGTTGTTGCTGTTGTTGTTGTTGTTATTCTTGTTCTTGTTGTTTTAGACTATTTAAGAACAGGGTATAAAAGTGGGTGAAACCTAAAGGCAGTGGTAGTTCTAAATACATAGGAACAAAATCTATCTTTTTTTCTCTATGCTTATTCTCTTGTTGTGTGGTAAGTGACTGACCTGGTGTCAGAGTTTTAATGCCGCCCATAGCCCTCTGACTTGGCATCACATGCCGCTGAGAAATATCTCTCAGGCATGCCGGTGTCACGATGTTTTCCTTCACAGTTTTTGAAGCAAGTGATAATTATACAATAAGCACATGAATCTGAAAAGTCAGAGGTGCGTGCCTTGGGATCGAACTCGAGACCTATGATTTGGCAATCCGCCGGTCACACCACATTTATTGATTGAAATCAACAATTAACTGTTGCGAAGGAACTGTCTATTAGCAATCTTAAGTACTTTATAATAAGCAACACATTTTGATGACTTCTGACAATAATTGCTTGATTTTTAATCCGTAAATTAGGGAAATACTTCCCGTCCGGTGACTGTCTGGTTCCGAAACATACGCGCGGGGTCGTCGGGAAACGAAAAAAAAAGCTGAATAAACCGCTTAACCGTTTAGGATGTTTTGCAGAAGACTGCCCCGTTGGTCTAGTAGTCGTATGTAATACATACATAAACTCACGCCTTTTTCCCATGGGGGTAGGCAGAAACTACAGAGCACCATATGCTACGATTCTTACATACTTCTTTTGCTTTGTTTACATTCATACATGTTGTCATACACACGCCAATTGCGAGTACTACGTATGCAATAAGTCCTGATAAAGTGTTATTGGGTTAAATCAGGTCCAGCCTGTCCCTTTGCTGTCCTCTCCTAAAACGACGCCCTAAGCTGAGATCCATACCCACAGGGGGTGCCCTTAGCATAGAGAAGCGCACAAAGTTGCTTAGTTTTAAGTTTGTTTAACCTGTTTGAAGATGTTAATTAATTAAAGTATCCACAGGAAAGCCCGCTTAAGCACTCCCTCCTAGGATGAACTCCGAGATCCCCACAACAACAAAAAAAGGGTTTTATTGGGTTTTCAGTATAGAATCTGATGACAATACGCGTTACCTTTTTTACATGGGACCGTAGCATAACTGGCAAATGTGATTATACTATTTGTCCACTTCTGCCTTACGCTTTTGGGAAACACCTGTTTTCCTGTTGTGTGAATGCAATGTTTTGGGAATGCAAAAGATGAAGACAGTATAGGTTAAATTTAAAAACTATGTAGGTACCTACTGGTAATTATAATTTCTCATGCAGCTTCTTGTATAATTATGCGCCCGCTCTTACAGTGTACTTAAAAGCCTAGTGTTTTGTATTCTATGACGCTGTTTAATTTGTGAACTGGAGCAGTTTTGTGTTATATAATTTAATGTATTCACTTTAAAGGCGTGTTTGTCCTCCAAAATAGACCCTAGGGATTATTATTAAATGTTTTATTTCGATACCTTTGGTTATAAACCATTAAGTTTAGTTAGTAAGGATCCTTTTAGTTTCATTTGTAACAAGGTTACTGCAAAGAATATCCTATCTGAATTAATCTTATTTATTACGACAGGCCACAAGTCAAACAATACTATGTATAAACTAAATAAATAAATTTTAATTTTTTAGGGGTACTTAACTACTGATAAACATACTTATATATATCTAAAGACATGTATATTATAGAAGAACAAAAATAAACTAAAATTACACGCAGACATAAAATTATTGATCGTGATCAACAAACAAACATTTGTCCTGGGTAGGGATCGGAATTTACGACCTCCGGCATTATCAGACAGGACCACTAACTACTATACCAACAGGCTAGAAAAACTGACATCATTATACACTACTAATTTTTAATTAGTACAAATACTCAAAGGTCTTATTCTAGAAGGTCTTTAAATTATATTTGTAAAATATCAATAAATAATATTCATAAACAGCAAAGTTATTAGCGTTTGTTTATATCCCAAAAAGTCACTCAATTTATGGAAATATTGTACAGGCTATTCATGACATATAGCATAAATCATCATTTCTCGCTCACGTTCGTGTGATCTCGCTCAAGCATGCCCCGCTTCCAACAGCTGTTTTCGTTATTTGAGTTTAACTAAATACTGGCATATTTAAAAATTGAATTTCGGATTTTTTGCTATTGATTACGCAAATATGATCAGTAACAGGTACGGTTCCAGCCCAATTTTTTTTGTACGAATTTTAAAATAGTGGTGTATTAATGCTCCGTACTACGCTAAGCAAGCTCAAGTTCAAAGTGTTACAACCGAAGTGCGGCCTACTGTACTCGTACTTTGTAATCCTTAAAAGCAGACATAAACTACCAAATCATAATAGTTTATACTAAAATTACTCTATATTATTATCTAGATATTGACGTTTCAGATGTCTTGCCTAGGTCTAGTTCTAGTTCCAGCTAATAAACTTTATTACCATAAATACATAATGCATGATGTAGGAGCCGAACACGGTGTCAAAAGTACTTAAACAAGTATACGGCGTTTCCAATTCAGCTGTAAAAAATATAAACAAATATGTGTTTTGGAATAAATAACTTTAACAGCCACACATAAGGTTTAATTTGCCCTACCGTTGAATTAATTATGACTTTTACAGTACTCGATAAAAATCAAGATCAAAAGTCATTTAAATGGGCTATTTGACAAAATTTTATAAATGATAAATGATGTTTATTTTGCAAATAGGTTTTCACAAACACTTTTACACGTCATTTTTTAATTGATAGATGAAATCGGAGTTTCACTAACTGACTACTCTGAGAAGAAACACCGAAAGAAACTCAGAGGTCACAGTCTCTTTTAAAGTCCAGACATTATCTTGGTCAAATCATGTAAGATCCATGCAGATTAGTGTCTGAAATGGTCTTTTGAGGAAAGAACCACACAGATATGAGAGGACCAGATCAGTCAGTGCAAGCATTTGTCAGTTTAGTTTTTCTTAGTCCCTCATCTAGATTACAAGAAAATATTCGACACGTATTTTTTTATTTTGTCACGTAATCTAAAAATAACGGCGATACATCGAGATAAAATGTCGCATGACGTCACTTGCCAGTAGAGTTTGTGCTAGCTAATGACGTTACAAGCCCCCACTCCTCAACTTTAATGCGCTTAATCTAAGCAGTTTTCCATCAATTAGAAAAAGAAAAAAATATGTGTCGAATATTTTCTTGTTATCTAGATGAGGGACTAACAACTAAAATTTTGTCAAATAGCACATTAGGCTGAGGATCAGCACTTTGTGTTGTCAAAGTTACATTAAACTGTCTTCCAAAAAGCCCGCGTTTTAGTTATTGTGAAATCGACTTGATTTCCACAGACATAAACTTGATATTTGTTTAAGTAAAAATAACATCAATTGGAAACATGGAATTGAACATAGAATACTTATTTTGTTTTGCGTACTATATTTTAGTTTACCTTGATCGCAAGTGCTCTGAGTTTGATGGAAATACCAACCTAGATCGAGGTTAGGATTCGCATATGAATCTAGTTACTAGGTTTTGAAGTTGGCTTTGACTCTAGGTACAGTCAGGTGAATGAATTGTATATTAATTAAGGTTGAAGGGCAGTTGCACGTAATAAAATGCCAAAGTCTATATTTCTATGTGACATTTTTGTCTGTTTCTATTAGTGTTAACCTTATTATTATTCCCACTCTATATTTTCCCACTGCAGGGCAAAGGCCTCCCTACTTTCCTTCCACCTCTCTCTGTCAAAGGCTTTTTGGGACTACTCCTTATCGGAGTCCAGCTTGTCCCGCCATCTTCGCCGGGGCCTACCGCGATGTCGTTTGCTATCTATGTAAGGGAACGTATTGGTACGTGCGTTAAAATAGAACTGCCCCCCTAGCCAAGTTACAAACGATTCGTATCTATTCTCTTTCTACAATCGAGAACGCCTGAAATACCTTTGTTTTGACCACGTGACTTATCACCTTTCGCTAAGTCACGTGGTCAAAACAAAGGGATTTGAGGCGTTCTCGGCTAGGGGGGCAGGGCTGGACACATCTGCCGCATGTCAGACGATCAAAGTCAACCTTAGTAAAGTGAAATTCTACTCTCAAGTGGATAGAAAATAATTTTCTTTTGATAAAGTTTTCAAAAAAAACAATAAGATGTTCCCTTAGGTATTCTACTTACTTCATTTTGTACCTACTTTCGCTGGGCATGGTCAAGGACAAAGTGTCACTATTAACGCGCAGCCGACTGTACACTCGATATAAAATTGCAAACCAAACATGTTCCTCAATTATTGGGAAGAAACTAATTTGCATTTCAATTATTATTTATCAGTGGTGTAGGAACTCTTTATGATCAATCAAAAAAGGGTTGCTTATTAATAACATACTGGATGGATGTCCTCGGTTACATTTTATATTGTGTTATAAAAAAATAAAAGACATGTTTTGAGCTGCCTACCTGTTTTAAATGCAGTCAGATTTAATTATTGGGGTTACTGAAGGGACCAAATCTGTTTAGTATTGTTAATTTTCTGTGTATAACACAACATAGTAGCTTTCGTGCCCTAATATACGCGGTATAGGCGCGGATGTTACCGAGTTCCCAGCAAACATGAAACTTAACTATTGTAGGGAAGTATGAATTTCCTTTGGCACCGCTTTGATGCGTCCCTGCTAGGCCCGTTTGTTGTTAATCGTATAGGGTTAGACAGAGGTGTTATTATAGCAGACCCACAATTACACCATTGATAGCAGTTAGATAAGCGCGTTTATCAATGCGATAACTTTCATAACAGTCGCGCTATTCTGTAAAAATCAGCCCAAATAAAAATGTAGCTGAAGTAAAGAAGTAGAAGTCAAATGGGCTGTCATCTCATACTTATTTGTACTAGAGATTGACAGTTCACTTCATGCTCACTTCACCTGACCTCTTACAAGGGTTTAATGTATAAGGATTTTACTAATGAAACCGGGAAAAATAAGACGTTTTGATTTTTCTACAAAAGCAAGCAGTGTCGACTTTTATACCAAAAACAGTACCTACCTAATATTTAATTTATCAATAACTGTATGTACCAATTATTTAACTTATAGTGTCAATGTCCATCAACGAGATATATTATTAATTTAATTTAAAACCACGCCCTGATTTTAAAACTAAACATTGTTTATGGCACGCATATTATTGGAATATACGATTGCATAATATTCATATCGGATTGATTGATTTACTAGAACAGCTTTACCTTTTATGCACCTATTAAAAATAGGTTTGGTTATAATATAACAGAGCTGTCGTGCAAAATATTGGATTGCCAATACACACTTATAATATAATAAAATAATATGTATTCAATCATTCTGTCATCTATCTATAATATCTTCCCTGATTACAATCAAGGATCGCATTAGGTACTGTCAAAATATTTTTTATCGGTTCATCACATATATTATTTCATCAGAAAATAAAAAGGTTAACTTATGTAAACTTATTAATTAACTTAATTTTTAATTCTGTTTTATCAGTGCAATGTCGTTTTGTTGGTTTTTTAATCACTATTATTGGTTATAAAAATAAAATACAAATTCACAACACATTATAATTATGTTAATAAGCTTTTAAAAACTTAATTGTACCTATCAGATATTAGGAACTTTATTCATAGTTAGATAACAGTTTATTTTTATTTATATTATCTAACTGTGAAGTCACATGTAAATTAATATGAAAAACCGGTTTCAGATAGGTATGTACATAATATATTTTATATCAGAAACTCTATTCCTAAGAAGGTATTTTTTTATTTTAAAACATATTTTATCTATGAACTCACGTGCAGAACCATAGAGAAAAGATGTTCACTATTAAAACATTAATAACGACAAAGTCATAAAATTTTAGGACCCGATTTGTCGAATTAATAATGTTTATCTAGTTCATTACTTACATACCTATTATTTAATAATAGCAACTCTATTCTATTAGAATATTTCTAGTATGTTAATAAATTGAAATAAAACCTTATCTGGTTAACATTTTTACTGATCATTTTCTTATTAGCTAGTAGGTAATTAAATTTTAAGAAGAAGCTAATTCTTCTAATGTATCTATTATTGGGTACGTATACGTATTTTGCATACAAATTTTATTAAATTTGCATTATAAAGGTGACCGCCAAAAATTTGCTCTAATTTAATAAATTTTCAAATTTAATCATTCAAGCTGTTTGATGATGATTCCGTAGTTGGACTATTATATGTATTAACTTTTTCTTATTTTATTGCTAGGTTTTATTCCATTTAGATCAGGAATAAATAAACTAGCAGAAATTCAGTAGGTGGTAGCAATTTATTATCTGCAATGCATTCAGATAGTAGCTCAAAGCCCAGTCAAATTTTCTACCGGTATGACCAACCCCAACACAAGAATAGGAAAATAAAATATTTTGTAATCTGGTCACAATTTGCGAACGATCATCATCATCATCTGCCTAGCCTTTTCCCAACTATGTTGGGGTCGGCTTCCAGTTTAACCGGATGCAGCTGAATACCAGTGTTTTACATGGAGCGACTGCCTGTCTGACCTCCACAACCCAGTAACTGGGTAACATGATACCCCTTGGTTAAACTGGTTGTCAGACTTTCGGGCTTCTGACTACAAGTAACGACTGTCAAAGATCTACAAATGACAGCCGGGACCAACGGCTTAACGTGCTTTCCGAGGCACGATCGAACGATCATAAAACTCATTTGCAATTTAAATACAGCTAGTTATAATAATGAGGTTGATTTTATTCCACCATCGAATCGCACACGTGGGGACAGTCGAATTTGTACATTTATTTTAATTTACATAAATACGGTACAGTCGAATAGAGGTGAATATAGAATGGAAAAATTTGTTTCATGCGCCGATCGTGCATTTATTGCGAATGTAAATTATTTCAGGACTACTGGTCAGGGAAACTTTAGGAATTTGTTAAGATAATTATAATCTTGATCAAAGCTTCTATAACAAAAGTGTTGGCTTGAGTGATAGAGTTTTTCTATCTGGAACTTTTCAGACTAGATTTGTGTTCGGCGGCGTTAGGCTCACACCTTATTACATAAATGTACGTTTATTATACCTCCGCCTCAAAAAGGTACCTATATTATTTAAAAATAATAAAAATTGCATTTTTTCTTTGGTCGATAAACGACACTTTATAGGTCAGTCAATCAAGTAAAGCACAAATTATGGGTCAATTGATTTCACAACAAAGATATCTGACTGTCCCACATTTCAACCATTTACCGAGCGCTTTCGTGAGCTTTCGAACCAAATCCATACTTTATGGCCGTTGGTCCCTTAATAAGTATTCATTCTTGTGATTTTGATCCGAAATTTATACAGATTTCACTTGCACAAATCTGCAATTTTAGCAAAAAGGTTGAATTTATGTTACAAATATTTATTTTGTACTTCATTACAGTAAAAGTAGAAATATTACCCAAATAAAATTAGGTATCAACAACGGTACTGTGCAGTTCTAAATTCAAACTGATCACATTAAAAAGCTACAAGAGGTTAACTACTTAAGCTTTTAGAAATCATATACGTAAATCAATCAAATGATTTTTCTAAATTTAAAATAAAATTCTGCCTAAACAATTATTCAAACTAAATGTAGGTAACTTAATTTTATTTATGTTTTACCATAGATTTTTATGTTCAATAATGTGTACGATTATCCTCTAATATGTATATTTTTACAATTTAGATGGGCTATTACTTTATTTTAGCATATATTTACGCTTTGCGCTATCAGCACGTGGCAAACTTGTTTATGGTATTTATAGTTTTATTTTGACAGTACATCTACTTACCTTTGGTTATTCCATCACCATTTTAGTGATAGGGCTGCCACACTTACGGATTTTAATTTACATGTTACAACATAGCAATAAATCTCTTAATGTTTGCTTTTATTTGAACATTTTAATTACATCTAAAATAGTAATTAAAAAAAAAGTACAAACAGTTTAGGTACATGTCGAGAGCTCAAGGACTATTCTCAGAAATGACAATTATATGAGCGTAAGAATAATAATTAGTAACATCTAAGATTAGAAATTATACAGAAATCTCATTAACGATCACTTGCGTCTTCGCACTGGCTGACTGATGACGTCATCAACGTGCTTTTAAGATTGATGCGTGATTTATATTAATGATGAGACACTATTTTATTGAACGCTCTACCTAATTTAAAACATTATTAAGTTATATTTGTTACATGGCCTTCTAACACTAGCTAATTGCTTTTATGGAAAGGTGTAAAAGCTATGAAATAATGCTTTATGCGAAGCTTGGAGTCAAACGCGAGCATGTCCATTAGAAAATATGGCGTCAGTCGTACGTTTACGCGACATAGTGGTTATCGTATTACGAGAATAATGACTGACTGCGAGAGACCACTGAAATCGATTATTGTTTTCGAAAAGCTATTTCAGTTTTAGGGCCAGTTTTACGGCAATGGATATTATGGGCCAGTGCTCTTGGTCCGAGTTGAGAACGAGGCATAGTGCATAGGTTCAAAGGAATCAGAAACAAACTATTCGTAGCCTATTAATGAAACTGAACGAAGCTCATAAATCATTCAGACTAAAACTTACTACTTATGTATTTATACTAAACATATGTAACTATATTAGTATTGCTTGCTTTCTTTTTTTTTCTTATATTGTCATTTTATATTGCAACTAACACTGCTTTTCTCTGCATCACCTGAAGGTTTACTGGTAGAAAATGCCTATGGCATTGAGTCCTCCTTTTTTACAGACGCCATCACATCACATCACATCAAGTTACCCCAATGTGTCAAATTTTCCCAATTGAATATGAACCTTATTTCGTTTAAGATAAAGTTGAAAAACGATCAAAGAAATTTGACACTTTGGGGTAATTTGATGTGCTGGCGTCTGTACATTAGTGTGCTTGAAGTATTTAATAAAAAATGATTAAAAATATACATTACAAATAGTAATGTTACTGATTGAATCAAAGGTTCCTACTAATATTTTGGAATACCTTCATGCTATAAGAAACTACTCAGACCTAAAATTATTGTATTAATATACACACAAAATATTATTAAACAATTTCTTTTTAGTTTTAGTTTGTAATTATTTAATTTTAACTTGTCTTTTCCTTATTATTCACGACATCTTACACGGGCTATGAACCTTGCTTGCTAATATACTGCCTCCTAAGATACAGGTTTTTGCCTAGTTTGGGAGACAGCAGGCCATGCACTTTTGTTAAGCAAACTGTCATTGTACTAGTTCTAAGATTGTAATTTGTTTTGGAACTAAATAAAAATTATTATTATTATTATTATTATATAATATCTGACGAACAAATGTCAATCATTTTTTAACATACGCCATAATGACGTAATAACAAATATTTTAATTGTCTTTTAACATTATACGACAGAACAAATAAAAATCGGACCAAAGAACCATAAAACCTAATTTTCCATTTGGATATATTCTCCTTTATTATAAAAACCGCTGTATCAAAGGTAATAGAGGTATTATTGACGTCACATTATTGATAATAATTGCAAGATTGCACTAAACAAGCTACAATAAATTATTAGCATATGTACGAGGAACATCCTCTTAGCAAATTGTTTGTTTTTCACGTTATTCTCACGGTTTCTCGAGAGGACACTTGCATTTTGATTTATTGATGTTTTTAAGATCATTGTTCTGTCCTTTGCTGTCAACGAGCTGTTTGACATCTGATGACAGATCCCAGAGATATGCGAAACATGCGTACTATTCATAATTCTCCTTTGTCTTAAAAAGTTTCATGCAGAATGATTTATTTATGATAAATAATTGTTTTGAAGTACCTACTCGTATGTAAATGAATTCTAGATAATTATTATAGCATTATTGTTTGTTTTTAGCGGTTTATTATTTTTTTAGTTAATTTAGTACATATAGGGGGGAAATTAAAATTACTTCTAATCCACTTTAATTTGGTTTTGCATTTATTTAAGAAGTGTCAAACGCAAGCCTATCTATTTAATACATAAGATCGAAGACGGTCTTGATGCATTAGGCTTATTAAAAGCTTATTAAAATAATGGTATCGGAGCTCAATAATAACAAAATAATTGACAGTCATTAAAATACAAATGAACGCAATTGATTCTAAAAGGCGTCATGAATTATTAGGAGTTGACAGATTTGGAGTACCACAGATAAGATTACATTATTCTTCGAATAGTTGAAGATTAATGCCCCTCAATACGGATGTTTTATTCAGAGATTTTGGTTATATTTTACAGCCTACACTAACTAGACAATGGATTTGGATTAATTAAATATGTATTTGTTACAATTTTAACAATTCAATGCAGTTTTAATAGCAATTATTATGCCGGCCGGGCGTGACTTCCAGTAGTGTTTTGGAACTAATAAAAGTTAATTTACTGAACCAGATCCAAATCTTTGTAGCATGATTTAAGTTCTTTTAATACGTAATAAATTTCATGGCACATTTTCAAAACGTACCACGGTATATTTTACAAACCTATGCAGTACTAAATTCAAGTTCATGGTTTAAAAATGAACTTGAATAAACGTTATTACAAAACGAAGTTTATCGCTAGTCCTAGAACTATCTATGGTACCAAAGTTAGACCATCGTGACCCCTAGTTTAACTATGGTACTAAATTGGTAAACGTCAAATTATTTATTAACGTTAGTACCGTAACAAACCTAGACCTTTTAGTCCTGGTTTAAACCTAGTACTTACGGAAGTTTTATAATAAGACGGTTAGTGTTTTGACTTGACGAACCGTAGACAGAAGATCAATTTATATAGACAAGTCACAATCATACTAATTAGACAAGGACACACTTATAAGATCTAGTAGCGAGAGTAAACAAGACGGAAGTAAGTAAAGGCTGACGAACAAGTAGGTACCTAATATTTTAGGAAGTAGATGAGTAGGAATTTGAACTGAGTGCAAAAATACAAACACTTCCTTTCATTGGTACTTACCAATGTGACTTCACGACAAAATTAAGTCTCATCCAAACTGACAAACAAAGAAATGTGTGGATGTGACGTTACAAAATACACAATAATTGTTTGCTGATTTCTGTAAATAGTAAGACGAATCTTTTGGAAGCAAATATTGTCTGAAAACTCAAGTTTTTATGTATTTACTACAAGCAGGGGTCATTAAATTAAGTAAAGTTTAATCTGTGGCTTATTCTTAAAAGGGTGTCTTTAAAGATACAGAATAGGTATGTATCCGTAGAGGTATTTCTTTTTTCTAGATAGGTTAGAGACGTACCGTATTCTAAAACATAAGACGGATACCTAAGTACACTTTTCGAGTCGATAATTATTATCTATACTAATATTTCGAGTACAAAGAGAAAAGTTTTGATTGTTTCTTTGCTTGCAATGAATAGGCTCCAAATCTACCGGACCGAATTGAATAATTCTTTCACCGTTCGGAAGCTACACTATCCCTATGTAAAAAAGGTTTTCAACCCTGTATTCTCACAGGAACGGGAACTACGTGTTGTCTGCTAGTGGTTAATAAAATAAATACTGCTGTCTTTTTCTCTCTAGTTAGACCAGAAAGGGATAGATATGTTTAACTTTATTTATCTTTGTGAATAACCTTGCTAGTTGTAGTTAGTTTCAAATATTTGCTTGAGCAGTGTCTAAAAATAATGTTGAGCCTACCTGTAATTTAAGAGCATACATTAACTGTTACTTGTGGGTAAGTTGGTAAGCCTTTATAAATAAATAATAATTAATTAATACTAATTGACTATACCTACCTATCTGGTAACTTCTTTGTTTCTTGACATTCGTGCTGCTACAACCGACAACGGCAGAAGATACTTCTTGTACTCCTACTTCAATTATCAACTAATAATATAAACATAGGAGGAAGCGTCTACTACATTCCTTTTATTACCGTATCAGCATAATAAAATGGATAATTGTCTAGAGGTTAAAGTGGCAAACAACACTTACGCACCAATACCGTGAAACAAACAGTGAGATACTTCCTCATTTAAATATTGCAAATGGAGTTTCCATCTTCTTACACCATTGACAAAAATATTCGAAATAATTTAAATTGCATTAGGTATATCCTTAAATGCATACATGCATTATTTTTGTGGAAAAAACCCAGCTTTCCCCCTTCCCTTTTCCCGCTAAAGCAAAATCAGTACCCAAAATAGTTTAGACGCCGCCATATTGGTTTTTCTGTTAAAATTTTCCGCGGCCACTTTTGTTAAACTAAAATCGAAGGGTTGCGGAAATCATAACACTACCTAAGGACAACAGGGCCATCTTTTATACTAACGAATGTGTCATCATAGACGATTATAATAATTTTATTATGTCCTTCCCTTACACTTCCTTTTATGCTAATTTTGTGAAAATAACTCGAAAAATACCATCGTGACTAAATGATGCATGGTCTTGTGCCATAAAATTCTTTGTGTGTGAATAATCGTGAGATGATATTCATCATGAGATGCACCACGGAAGCATATTTTTATTTATGTCTTCATAAGTTGTAGGTAATATTATTTTATTATTAAAACCTGCCATAGTACGGCCTCGTTGCAAATTATAAGAAAGAATTAATTGACGTTCAATCAGAAAACCTAGCCTTAAAGTCATAATTTATTACTGGATATGCCTCATCTTTGTAGGTACTGCAGTTTATTATAAATACTCTAATGATTTTACGAGACATTTTTTGTGCAAAATGGCCCTAAATAGAGACACGAGAAAGACAGACAGAAAAAGAAAGAGCAGGCTTTTGCCTATTGACAAGTTGGCATTCACGGGTTTCAATAATTCCATGATACTGACAGATATAATTTGACACCCGATAACATCCGAAGATATACGACCGTACCCGAAGCTTACTAAAATAATTCATTTTCTACTTATTCATGTGTTGTAGGTGAATCCATAACCGTTGCATGCGTAAGAACAAAAGATACATTTATTCACATGCTAGTTTATGCGTCACATTGAGGAAAGTGAATTAATGTATTATCTTGTTGGTTTGAAGACTTTGCTACAGGGTGAAAGGTTTAAATGGGTCCTCGACTAGAACTCTGTACTCTACTACTATTTCTTTTGGTTGACCACAAACAAGTTAGCAGTAAAAATAGAATTGTCATATTATATTTTGAAGTTCAGACATCCACCATGTTAGAAGAATTACTTAAAGCGGGACTTTTTTATTTTTTAGACTGGTTTTTATTCGTTATTAAGGAAGAGGAAGATCAATAACTTCTTGACAGACTAGGTACAGTCATAAGTCATTATTAAGTTAAAAACATGAAGGTTCATTTCTTAGAATGATGTTATTAATCTCGTAGGCATTGTGGGAATTTCCTTATTTCACGATAATATTTGTTCTCTGCTTCAAGAAGTCAAGACTGTTGGTCTGGCAATCATAAATTAGCATGTATGACTAGGCTGAAGGTAAAAAGATGATGCATACTACGCCATGTTGAAATTCTAAAGTTGAAGCCACGAAAAAAAACAAAAGCAAATTCTACCTATTTGGTGAAATGAGGTTTTATGCGATTAAAGGCAGATAATTAATAGGATCTAGCTGGTTGTACGAATTGTTGAAGACGCAAAGTGTCTACGTCTTATCAAATTATACAATTGGCCAAAATGAGGCAGCTCTTTTTAATCAATGTCATTATGGTTTTGAAAAAAGACCTTGCTCGCAAAACCCTCCAAGGCTTCGACCATAACCGCACACCGCACAATGAAGCAGAATGAACAATGAAAGTAAAAGTGATACGAAATCCTTTGTTTCAAACTAAAACACGAAGTTCAAACGCATGATTTTGAGTGGGCACATAAGTAGAAGTAAGATAAGCTAAATATACTCGTATAACACCCAGCCTCCGTCGGGCATTTGGAACACGATTTATGGGTTCCCACGCTGATTCACGTTCTGGCTAGATTCACTAAAAAAACGTCTCTGAATTAGTAGTATTTTTCATATAAAATGTAAACTTTTGAAATGTCCTTAATGATTAATTTTCGTATCAAGTGATAGTTGGATGAGTACGGTAATAGATATGTCTTGGGTGATTGTTTGAACCACTGGCCCTAATAATTCCTGACAAATTTTTAACAACATACTACATCATGTCATTAAATTTAATAGTATCTGCATTAGTTGTGGTATGTTATTATAGTATTACTTACCATAATTGTTCATAGTAAGGCTGTAATTTATTTTTCTTTTGTTTATAGGAAAATGAAGAAGATGTCGGTGACTTATACCAGGATGAGGAGAATGGTGCTGCGCTTCTTATCAGAAGACACCCTAAACATGGCAAGCTGGTTGTGGTAAGTGTAATTTATTATATAGAATTGACTAATGGAGAAATCGATTACACCATAGACACAATCATACGGGACTGGCCACTAATAAATTAAACAATTCTAAATTCGAAATCTCTTGCAAATCTGTCGCCGTGCTTGCATGCGTTTTCAAATGCCTCAAAAGGTTGATACTTAAATTTGAGAATTGCCAACCAAAGTATAATGTTACTAAAGTTACTCTACTGAACAAAATTAAAACTGCGAGACCGGCAACTTAATTGAAGGGCCTTAACACAATTGTTAAACGAAGCGTGTCAAGTATGAATTTATTAATAATTATAACAGCTGTTGTAATATTTGGCGCCATTTGCATAAAACGTCATACTTTAACTGCTGCTGTTTAGTAAAGCCAAAGTTCACATATAATTCGTTGTTCGGCAATTTATTCACGTCGTATTAATTAAAAAATTAAAAACTATTTAATGAAACTGATTAATAGTGTAATCGATATACCATCAAACATGGCCATGCCCTAGACTGAATGTTGGTTGTCCCTTTGCCTCTAAAGACAAAGTTCAGAAATGTCATTAACAAAAGTTTTGATTGACAGCTTAAGCCCTACCCTTGGATAATTAGGAAACCCGACGTAAGTCAATATCCTAAATATTTGACGTGATTAGCATAAAACGCCATTACGTCACACATTTAACAGGATGTGACAATCTCTGGATTTCGGACACGTTCCAATGTCAATGCTAACCATAAACTAAGAAACTAGAGACGTGACTAGTAAAATTAAATGTTTATGAAGAAGAAACTAAGTTACTGTGGTTGTTATAACATTAAATCACGCCTTTATTCCCCGAAATGGTAGGCAGAGTCGTGTTGTAAGTACCACCATCATTTCGCCAGTTATTTTTAGTCCTATACAATAATGTCTTATGTGGTTGACTTTTTTGAAAAGGGGAGGGCTCTAAACACCAACCTGTTAAGTTACTAAGAAATTCTTAACGGCAAAATCCAAATAATACTGACTAACTGATTACCCCAAGCTTGGACTTAAGTCCAAGCTTGGGGTGAAGAACCTACTTTTTTTGGTGCCAGGACGAAATATCCTCATTGACAACCTTCGCAGTGAAAAGGTTTGTCAGACACTTTATTAAAAGTCTCCCTGGTGTTTCCGTCCCATACCTGTCAGTTTATCAATTCGCAATTCGCATCAAGTCCTAATCAATTACAAACCCAAAAAGACAACTTATTTACAGAATTTTAATGTTTATTTATTTATTTTACCAATCTTAGGAAAGCTTACAGCCTGATATACACAACGGTAACAAAAAATTCAATTGATGACAATTGCTAATTACAAGCTTCCACATATCATAATAATAAATGCCTGGTGTGATTGTTTTTAACTAGATATATACACACAGGAAAATAACTAAATCGAGGGAGGAAGTCAGTCTAATGGCTATTCACGTTTTTGAGTATATTTGCATAGTAATAAACTAATCATGACAGGCTGTGAAAATTGTTAGACGATAGTTAATCTTTTTCGAGTCAAGGACAAATAAAGATTGTGTTGACATAAAAAGCTTTGTAAAAAGTTTAAATGTCCACTGTAGATCTTTGAATGACGTTAATCATTACAAAGTTTATTTGTGGTTTCATGAAATATCGTATTTTTATCACAATAAAATATTGTTTCTTAAGATCGTTCATCAAAGTCGCTAAGTCACCTCGCTTTATAAGTACCTACATAGTTAAATGAAAATCACACATTCGAATTCTTTTCATTCTATAAAATAAAATAAAAACACACTAAGTAGAATATTATCTGACGACTTATTATTTTGACAGTTTTTTGTATTTAGTTTAGTAGTTAGTGGCCGCTGACTGCTATGCCGGAGCTTGTGTGATGAGCACGATCATTTGTTCTGTGTCTGGGTGTAATTTATCTATAATATGTATGTATTTAGAAATATATAAGTATGTTTATCAGCTGTTTAGTACCCATAACACAAGCTCTGCTTAGCTTGGGACAAGATAGCGTTGTGTGAAAGTTGTGAAATATTTATTTTATCTTCTGAAATCCCTTGCAGCGTAGGTTTACAAACATTATCTCAAGTTGGCAATCACCCAGAATGTACACACATCAAAAGTGTCTAGGGATCAACATATATTTTTGCAATAACTTTTCTCCTGATTGATATTAATTAAAATTTTCTTTAAGGATTCATCAAATAAAGTGTTTTCGTTTGTCACAGTAACGATAAACCAAGTCACCTTTGCATTAATAAAGAAATTTGCCATTTTCCTAATAAAGGGATTTTTGACATTTGAACCACTAACATTAAAGTTCGAAAAAAAGACTGAAATAACAGTTTTCTTTAAAATTTTATTGGGTAACTTAAACAATTAATAATCCGTGTTGCTACCGCGAACACTAACAACACAAGAACATCGGTTTAGCATACTCAAAATGAGTTCATCCAAATCACGCTGTGGAATGGCCGCCCATGTTCGTTGCAACAACAAAAAAAGGTCTTCTTGCGACTGGATACCCTCCATATTCGGCAGAGCTCTTCTCTGTAGCATATCCCATGCATGCTCAATCGGGTTCAAGTCTGGCGACTGAGCAGGCCAGGGCAGGACATTGATGTTAGCTGCGGCGAGAGTCTGTCTTACAACTCTTGCGGTGTGCGGTCGTGCATTATCATGCATTAACTGAAATAAGGGACCGATTTGCACTTGTAGAGGAACGATGACGTCTGATACAATCGTCTCAGCATAAATTTGAGCGTTGAGGTTGCCTCTGATCCAAATCAACTCAGTTCTTCCGCCGATCCAAATACCCGCCCATACCATGATGGTTCCACCACTATAAGGATGGACTTCCTGGCAGGATTTTAATCGCTGTTGGCGTCCAGGGGTTCTCCAGTGTCGTATACGTCTTGTATCCGGTCTCATACCAAAACGAGACTCATCAGAAAAGCACACGAAACGCCATTGTTCTTCTGCCCAATTTCTGTGTTCAAGAGCCCATTGATATCGAATCCTACGATTGTGCATTGCTATAGGTGGTACCCGTAGCGCTCTTTGGGAATGAAGGTTCACTTCATGCAAGCGGTTTCTGACTGTTTGGTCGCTAATTAAGTTCCCTGAAGAGTGTTGAAGCCTCACGAGTTGTAAGACAGACTCTCGCCGCAGCTAACATCAATGTCCTGCCCTGGCCTGCTCAGTCGCCAGACTTGAACCCGATTGAGCATGCATGGGATATGCTACAGAGAAGAGCTCTGCCGAATATGGAGGGTATCCAGTCGCAAGAAGACCTTTTTTTGTTGTTGCAACGAACATGGGCGGCCATTCCACAGCGTGATTTGGATGAACTCATTTTGAGTATGCCAAACCAATGTTCTTGTGTTGTTAGTGTTCGCGGTAGAAACACGGATGAGTAATTGTTTAAGTTACCCAATAAAATTTTAAAGAAAACTGTTATTTCAGTCTTTTTTTAGAACTTTAATGTTAGTGGTTCAAATGTCAAAAATCCCTTTATTAGGAAAATGGCAAATTTCTTTATTAATGCAAAGGTGACTTGGTTTATCGTTACTGTGACAAACGAAAACACTTTATTTGATGAATTCTTAAAGAAAATTTTAATTAATATCAATCAGGAGAAAAGTTATTGCAAAAATATATGTTGATCCCTAGACACTTTTGATGTGTGTATATAAGAAGACCTAATTTACTTATTATTGCTTGTCATCAACTACTAATATGATTATTCTAAATCCAAGCCAACCATCAAAGGTATACATCTAGCGCTGTGAGACCATAGACACAATGGCGTTACAAACAAGACTAAGGTCGATTGCTCAACAGCCAACCGAGTCTGTGGTACCGATGTGAAAGAGAATTATAATCTGTGAGGTTTATGAATAGCCTTCGTAGAGAGCGTTTCAAAAAATTGGAACTAAATACATAGTTGGGAACAATATGGGATACCTATGCATGATAGATGCCTATATTTGCAATAATAAAAGTATGATTCGAATTGTCGACAAAAAAAATTGCTACACTAAGAATTGATAAATTAACCATAACTTTATTGTTTTGAGGGTTGATAAGATAACCTTATTATGTAGCTTATTCACTATAAGGCGATTGTAATGGATGGATTGATAAATAGCCATTTTAGGAAACTTTTTTCAAAGTATTGATAAGATAGCCTATTACGTAACTTATTTTTATAATGATATAAAATAGCCTCAATAGGTAGCTTTTTCATTAACATTAAGGATCTGAACCACGAGAACAAACGAGTTAACTAATTAGTATAATTATCAGGTTTGTTGTATTTAATTAACAACTTCATCAACACTTAACAGGCTACTGTTAAGTGTTTAGCTGTCAAGTAGGTACTACTTATAATGGATCGATTTGTAAGATGATTACGAAGTAACTTAATGTTTATTGTGTAGGTAATAGTAATAATAATGGGCATAGTCTATCTTTGTTAGAAAGCGTGAACATTCATGGTGATCAGCCTTCCGTCAGTCCGACTTCAGCAAGTGTGATGACACTTGCTGAGGGCGGACTGGCGATTTCCAAATTTAATATCACTATCACTTCATATAAATTATAAAACCAATTCCTCAGCTGCGTATGTCTGTCCGTCTGTCTATTCGCGATAAACTCAAAAAATACTGCACCAATTGTCACGATGTTTACACCAATGAATAGAGTGGTTTACTATAAAGGTTTTAGTATACAATTTGTTAAGTTTTTGTAAACACTGGCTAAAATATAATGATATTTGTTGGAGGTGTCGGAAAAAAAAGCCTGGGAGCTGGGCGCGATAACCGACAACCACGCTTGTGAATCCGCAAGACTCAGCTAGTTCGTAATAAGCTCCAGCTTTCATCACCATGTATTTCTTCACTCGATGTCAGTAATGTGTGTGTTTGACAAACTGAGAAAGTACCCTAGGATTTGAAATGGCAAGCGTCTTAAACATACCTTCTACTTCGTGTCGCTGACACTACTGTTTTCCAAATTTTTTATGCCCAAATAAATTTCAACTCCATGGAGTTGTCGGTGGCAGTGCAGAGATCACTATGACTGTACAATTTGGGACTTTAGGGCAGGATAGGATGTGAATCATGGTTTGTGACATAGCTCATTGGAAAATCGTATTCATAAAACGATTCTGTGTTCTGACCAAGAGCTAATTCCCGTATTTTTAGGGATGCTCGGATCTGTCAAAATGACGTCAAACTCCGCTAAATTTTTGACAAGTCTAGGACATTGGTTATCGTTGAGATGCGATTTCGTTTTAATTTTGAACGTGATCTACGTGAATTTTATAGTCTTCAAACTAGACTATAAAAAACTAAGCTGTGCACTTAATATTTGCATTCGATTAAAGACAATCTTCACAATGTTTCATAATAAGTAGGTAATACTGTGAAATATGCATGTATCTTAAAATGCATTTTGATGCAACATTGTTACGGTCATAAAGTTTTTGATTGCATTATGGTCGGTACGGTACAGACGAATCGCCAATTCCTTGTACAGTTTTCAATTTCTTTCCTTCATCAAGCTAAGACCATAGAGCATCCTTTAAACCTAAGGTTTTAAACAGCATTAAAACTACATTATTTTGATAAGTCTCAATAGCATAATATTATTTTTTCATTGAATCTATTTGAGGACACCAAAGACATTCAATACTTACTTACTATTTAACTAGTAAACGGGACATCACGAACAAAATTTTCATCCGATAGGTACTTGTGTCCTTATACGCTGGATATTAATAATCTATCTCGGTTGCTATCTTGATCCCGATCTTTGTCTGTAACCAATCAACGACCGAATTCGCCTATCCGAGTCTTAAAGATGTCCAATCAGAAGCAGCCGACAAAAACAAAGGATCGGGATTTGGATTGAGATAGAATATTAATATCGGGCGATAGTGAACACAAGTGGATAAGTCTTGTTTAGTCCGTACCGCAGCCGCACCAAAATTGCTAAATTAGGTATGCCTAATAGCGTAACTGATACTAACATAGAATCACAGGTTTTCTAAGACATTTCTTCGTATGTCCACTCTTTATTTATTTATTTATTTGGACAATCAGTAGTTGTGACATTTAAGAATTCTTCTTAACTTAGTGCTATTCTAAAATAATATTAGATGTACAACATATTAAGATGTCACAGCATGCATGACCTGGTAACACTGGATTTATTATGTTAAATATAATTATAAACTAACTATTTAGAAATATCAATGAAATAACAACAAAAAATAATAATAATGAAAATTAAAGACCTTGTTTTTTCGTTTTTGTCTCAACAACTCCAAAACTTTTTTGAATGCGTATACTTTTACACGTTTACTTCACTGTAAATAGAATTATAAACTTTTGACAGACGATTTATAGGGGAAAATTCTTTTAAATTGGTTCTGGCAAATGGTTGTAACAAACCTGCATTGACTTTTAACTGTAACTCTTTAGTATTTTAAATCTCTTTGGACGACACATTTAGAATTGTGCGTATTAGAAACTGTACCTTTGAATATTGAGTCGGTAAAGCAGTAAAGCAAATTCTATCGTGAAGGGAGCGAGCTAAAACATTCTAAAATGCGATGAACCTATTTGTACTTTGATTGTACTTCACACAAAGTACCTACATACGAAGTACCCACAGTTCAATTCGCAAGTTACCTACCTACCTGCTGTTTTCCTTATAGACACCTCGTAAAGTTACCAGTATTTTAAGATGGTAATCTTTTTCATTCTTACGATGTGTTATTTTAAACAATGGTTTCGGAAATCTAGTACCTGCGTTCTTGTCTCACCATATTGTCGCAATTTTATTTATTTAAAACCAATTAACACTTCGTTAACTTCGTATCAGACGAAACAACCAACGCCATCACAACTGCATTTTTTAAAGTGTTATTTATTTATTTACTTATTTTTCAGAGCATATTGACAAAAACAGACACTTACCTGCAATAGTTTGTTACAAATACGTGAGAGTAAAACACTACAGTTCGGTTCTAATAATACATGGGATCAAATTGATATCAACTACCTCCTAAACTAGGTTTATAGCCAGTTATTTAGAATTAGTCCATAATTAAAAAGGGTAAACCAAGATAATATAGTACGCTATACACTTCGCCAATTTTGCCATTTAATACGACACATAATCTTATCTCCAGACTAGTCTAATACTGACTAATTTAAACAAAAGTTATGCCCGAATCATCACAGTTCGGATTGGTTACCAAAATTTTACTGCATACCAGAATAGCGTTCCGTCACGAAGTCCTGTGCTAATTACTATAAGGCGTAAATCTACGCTGTTATACCTAAAGGTTACCGTCGTATGTTACCAACTTCGTGACCTATCAAGTTAAACCAACCTAACCGAAAACAAAGCTATCATTTGAACTTTATTAGAAAGTTTATAGTGATAGCCAATGCTGATAACTGATACAATTAAAATAAAGCTAACAAAATTTATTTATTAGGTCTGCTGTCTGCATAAATTGCAATGTGCGTAGTGACTAGAAAAGTTGGCAAAAAGAAGAATAATGTAATTTTAAACCTAATTATAAGGCGGTTAAAGTGACTTTTTTACACAGGATACCTACCCTCGTTAATGTATTGTAGTAAATGTTTTGTAAATAAGTCGTTGATGTGCCTATATAAATATGCAAATAAATAAATAAAACGTTAATTGATACAATGCTTTTCAACACGTATGACAATCTAACGTTCTCCTTTGTTGTACAGGAGGGCTCAATCGGTCACGACCTGGTGATCCGCCCCATTCCAGACTCCATGACGTCGGCGGCGCAAGACGATGAGATGTTCATGGACCCCTCCAGCATGGCTGACATGGTCTCCATCGACACTGGACTGCCTTTAGGTGAGATGCCCACATACAATTTTAGGTACTTCATGTAAATAATATTAAACAGACACTTTTCGTAAAAAGTTGCCTAAAGGCCCTTGCCCCTGAGAAATAGATTGGCAAAAAAGAGTTCCTATCTTTCATGACATTTTTTTTCTATTTTAATTTGATTAAGGGTTTTCAATTAGGAATATTTAATGTATTGTCCCGACAATCAGTTTTTATTGTTGATAGCTACATAGATGCATAATTTTTAATGGAAATGATTAATAAACTACCCTGCACAAATCGATAATTTTCTTCTTTTCATGCAAAGGTGTTAATGGATCTGATTGGTTGAACAGTGTTATAACCTTACGTATTTCATCTAGTTAATAGCTTCGTTAACATTTTTTCAGTAAAAAGAAAAAGGGAAGATCAACAGAGGTTAGCACAGGTGCTAAATGGCGCCCAACATGTTATCATCAAGAGAGACCCCGCGGAAGCAGAACACGACCATCTAGGCGATTACGGTAAGAAAAAAATTACTTATAAACAACGAATTAAATCAAATTGTGACTGTTTTAAAATATAAGTAGATATCTTTTTTACGAATAATAATCGACTAAACGTGATTTGAATAACTTTATAAATATTCGTAATAAAATCACGCAAAGACACGGAGCATTTACTTTTGCATTTAAAAAGAGAACATAAATCAAGATGAGCCATTTCAAAGCATGTCAGACAGAACACGCATTTCTGAACTTGTAAATATGTTGACTTGACTCTTCATAAAATGATGTTCCAACCAATAAATAATTCTCACCATAATAAATCAGAAAACAGTAGCGACAACTACAAACAATATTTCCCCATTACTATTTATCTGTATACACGTGCAGTTCCATAGAGATGTCACGTGCATTGCGCATCCATCGATTACATATACTTTACAATCGAGATAATCGATTATGTTAATAGTACCGGTTTCGAATGCCACCTCGTCTCTATATGTTCGTTGAATGATTATGCTTATGTGTTGTACCGATTATGCTGATATAAAATCGTGAATAAGTTCGGGAAATTGCTTGTTTTGTTATTTAAAAAAAATACCTCATTGTAGATTTCAAAATATTTTAAACCTACACGGACACTTGTGACTTGAATATATGGACGCACCAATTAGTAGTATTATAACAATTATGAGAAAATTGCACATAGTTCGTTCTATTTATGAAACAATTGGCTTCTACAATAATTATTTTCATATTTCAGATTAAATAGGTATGATAGGACGGTAGGTATAGGCCTATCGACTAGTATTATACCTGACTTACGATTCTTCAGTATGGAAGCTAAACAAAATATCTGCTAATATCACACAAATGACTAACTCAAAAACCTTCACCGTCACCTACTTTTAAACAAATTGGCTAATAATAATTATAAAACAACTACAGTTGGGACTTTATTATAACCTTATACATTGGAATCTGATATCTTGAACGACTCAACTAAATTATAGAGTAGTACGCAATCCGATTATTATTATTTTAGTCGATTAGGTCAGCGGTCAAGTCAAATGCTCTGTGGCGCTTATTTATTTTAATTTCGAAATTATATTTGTATTAATAGGTAGGTAGGTACCTAATCAAAATAAAATTTAATTTTGAAGGAATGAGACATGAAAGATATTGCGTGTAACTTGTTTTGAGTTTCAAAATCAAAACCTTCGTAGAAAATTGAGCTTTTAACAACTGCAGTCATTATCAATATTTTTCCTAGGGATAATTATGTAAAAATAACACCAGAAGAAATTGTAAACATTATGAAACATTTCATGTCCGTTTTTTAAATGGCGTTATTTAAATGGCGAGGATGTTTCTCATATCAATTCGGACCATGTCTGAGGTGGTTCTTGAGGAAAACACAAAACATATTTTTAAGTGAGCCTGAAACAGCGTAGGGTCAGTTATTGCGTGGCTCAATTCAGAACTAAAAAGGCTTAGCAATTTCACGAACAGTAGGTACCAAAGTTAGGTCACATTCATCATAATCATAATCATTTATTTATTGCATTTCATGTTGTTTACAGGTTGTTACATTATGTATAATAGTTCCAAACAATGAACCCAGCTAGGGCACAGCAATCTATAGGCGATAGGTTTTAATTTATTTAACATGCTATCATTATTTATACAATTTGTTGATATAGATTAATTTAAAAATTATTATACATTATACATTATGTCATTCTTATAAACTAAATACGTAAATAAATTATCATTTTCATATTATAATCTCATAATACAATTTATGTCATGTTGCAATGAGTCTAAATGACATTTTTATCTCAGTTAATTTAATGTTAATAGATTAGTTTTGCATTTGGGGACTAATACCTAAATACTATCTAAATATAAATGTATCCTCCTTGAAGGTTTGTATTTGTTGTTCTTCCGCCTTTAAAAGTATTAATTTTATCAGTTTCCAATCGGTGACAAATTAATTTAAACTTCGTCGCGGAACGGGAAAAACACAGCAAATAAAAACAATACATTAGTCACTTAATCGACAATATTGGTGTTTATATTATCTCAAATGTGACGTAGGTCTAATTTTAGGACCTTTATTGTTTTTTTTTTGTAATAAAATCAAATTTTTGGTCATTAATTAAATACGAAAACTGTACTCTTTAAAAATAGAAGTAGTTTTTGATAAATTAGGTAAGTACCTATACTCATTACAATAAAAAAAGCAAGACTCGGTAATGTCCCAAATGACTCGAAGTTACCTTCTAGGTACCTATATGTATACGAGATACATTCATATTTAGTTTATTCAAATATAGATCTTATAACAATAAAGTTATCTCAAACCAAATATGTACCTGCCTTTATTTGGTTTTAGGTAACTCTCGTCGTTTGGCTATGACAATTGGCTTCATCTAAGGAGATGAAAAGAAATATAGTTTTCCGAATTTAAATTATTTAAAATATATTTCTGCCCCTCCATTAAACGACCTCGCTAATTAAAAAATAACTATTAGGCCGTGGCGCAGGTGTAAAGTTATATAGAATCAATATACTAAAACAGTTAGGCTATTTTTTTCCGTTCTGGCTTCGCACGGTTTGTTAGGCTAATTAACATCTAAATTTGTTTTGGATCTTATCGTACATATTACTAAGTTGCTACGATTATCATATTTATACTATTTTACTTATTAATTTGTAGTCACACACAAGTGTCGACACTAAAATCTTAATAAACTCGTCACAAATTACTAGTGGTTGAACTTTTGACACGTGGGCTGTGAATTTAGTTTTTAGCAAGCTAAAGTAAGAAATTTAACATGAGATTACACTTGTATAACTATACTAATACAAAATCTTAAATAGGTAAGGCAATTTTCTTCAATTGTTTTGTTTGTGATAGTCAGCTGAGATCTTGGATATACTAAAATATAAGTGCGTTATGTAGCTGCTAATCTTAAAAACCAGACTAGGGCTCATCCTATGCATTTCAGTAAATGTCAGTGTGTTAGACGATGATAGCTGATTATGCTTAGTTAAAATCATCTCTCAAACATTTAGGTGTTGTGAATTTTGCGCGCAATTGAGCTGTTATTTTATACTAATGCTAAACTCCATCCGATTAGGTAGTTAACAAAAGGTAAACAATTTTGACATGTATTTTTAGTTAATAGCACAGTTTAAAAATAAAATGCAGCTGAAAACAAATTTAGATACAACAAAAACGATTACATGATCAATTAAACAATTTGTTTAAATAGTAGTTGTATTTAATTAATAAGCGTTTATGTAAAAAGACTTGTCAAGATTGTTTACCTTTATTTAACTACGGACTCGGATGGAGTATAGCTATGAATTGACAGTTCACTTCACTCAAGTTTCCACGGGGTGATTTTTACTGGATCGACCGGCTGGTAGTGTCTTGATTTTTCACATTTTTTTTACGGCTAGGGAGATTATAAATTTTACTGTCTACATACACTTCAACTAATAACTAGGTATGGCATGATAAGCAGCCATTATTGGCAGCGTGTCCAAGATAGATACCAAACTGGTTTGAAACAAAATGTCACCTCTAGACTATATCTATTTAATCAACTTAATATACCTACCTAGCTACATCAATTAAAAATTAATAGAGCTAACATTTAAATAGTGATTCTCTGAACTGTGAACTGTCAAAGATCAATAAAAACGTGTCGATTGTCTTTGGTTATATTTCCCAACATTCAATGATTTGCGGATTCTTTTTCTTTTAATTGTTTTTAACGGCTGAAGAATTTTGATGATCCGGACGCAGTTACCTAGTGCCGAACACGCTATGCTTCGTGATCAAGTTTGCTTAAGTTCCTACTCTTGAACGCATTCAACTACCAATCACTGCTATGCCCTGCAAAATGAAGATCCCTTTTCAAAAATATTCTGCGGCCGCACGCAGCTAAAACGATCTCATTAAATAGTAACCAGTAAGAAAATTTATTTAGGGCGTTTAGGTATTGAAATCGATTAAAAAAATCTTTTTTTGTCTCGTTCTATTAGACTAATTTTAGTTTTTAATTTTGCATAACCATCCAAAAACAAATTGTCCAGATTAATATTTATATCTGTTACTTATATTTTATTGTAAAATCGTTCGTATAATGTCATGTTATCATAGATTTCCGAGACAAATCTCGTTTTGCTAATAAAAGCGTTCGTTATTCCGTCGTGGAGACGGGGTCATAAGGTCAGACTCTAACGTCACCCATTATTTTAAATTAACGACAGAAAAAAGCTTATACATAATAATAATTCTGCGGTTCATGAATAATCCACTATTTTGGGAAAACCGACGAAACGGCAGCGTATGCTGGGCAAAGGCCTCACTCACAGGTGCACGTTTGAACTTGTTCGCGACCACAAGCTGTCTAATAATATCGACTAAACTTGTACCTAACCGATTCATAATCGACTAAACTAATTAATTACATAAGGTGACTGTCTTGCTGTCGTATGCTTTTTATTTTTTGGATGTTTGACGTTCAACATTAGAACAAAGAAATACCTACTCATGTTGATTTAAAAATTATTCCATTTGTTTTTTCCAATAATCTTTAAACTATAATATTATGATACCTACCTATAGACAATAAAATAAACTAGTAAAAACGCAACTCGGATTTAACATTAGTAGAGCCACTGCTTGACTCGTAGGTATAACCGCATTGTCTTGATAATTATATTTCTAATAGGCACCTGAGTAAGTAGGTAGGTACTTACCTACAAGTATATTGGATCACAATATATCTACTTAGGTAGGTAGATATACGTTCATGAAACTTGCCTACCTACCAAGATACCGGATTGGATATAAATCCATTGTGGGATTAATTAGGTTAAAAAATCATACTCAATTAAATTCTTGAACATAACACTTAATTACTTTGGGAATGGCTAGTTTTAATTTTCAACTTAAAAAAAGTATCTGATTTATTACTTTGACTAGCTGAGACAATATCCACTGCTACATTTGTAGGTAGGTACCTAAATATAGCAAAGATCAATCAAATTCAACCATCTTTATTGCTCATAATGAGGTTTCTATTGGTTACCAGCAAAGACAAGTATCTTAAACCTCTTTAGTTATTACCAGGCATTTAAACGGAGAGCATAGACAAGATAAGATAGGTACTCAATAAAAGAACAACTTGTTCGCAGTTCGTCCTAATTTATTAGCCATCATTCATGCTACGATATTAGGTAAATCACCAATATCTATTCAAATTGAAATCATTTGCATTTTAAATTAAATTGATAGTTCTCTTTTAATTTTATTTTGAAGTCTAACATAAATAGAAGAATGTAGGTAAATAATTAATGACGGCGATACAGGAATACGTCTTCTATTTGCAATATTGAAAAGTATTAAAATCAAAGACATTCAATACCTATAGACCGGACATCACGAACAAAATTTTCGTCCGAAAAAGTGTGTCCTGCTGGATACAAGTCTATGAGTTTTTTGTAGTACGCTCCGCTGCCGCTCCAATATTCATATATTATTTTAGATGGCGTTACTGAGACATGGGATCAAAGTTTTTCTATGACATTTCCTTGACATGCCCGCTCTATAGTATTTTAAATCTCTTTGATTAAAATAATATTAGCTAGAAGCTTTTAGATTAGGTATTATTTAATCTACGAATTTTCCTAATGCGCTATTTGGCCAAATTTTAGTTTTTAGTCCCTCATCTAGATTTCAAGAAAATATTCGACACATATTTTTCTTTTTTCACGAAATCAAAAAATAACGGCGATACATCGAGTCAAAATGTCGCATGACGTTACTAGCCAGTACAGTTTACTAGATAATGACGTTACAAGCCCCCTCAAATGCATTGTTTATTATAAGTTATAGGTATTAGTTGTACTATTGGTTAAATATAGGCGCATTTATCGCATTGGACATTAGATGGAGAAATAAATAAATAAAACTTTAATGCGCCTAATCTAAGCAGTTTTACATCAATTTACCTATATATAAAAAAAAAAAAATATGTGTCGAATGTTTTCTTGTAGGTAATCTAGATGAGGGCAAAAACTAAAATTTTGTCAAATAACCCATTCATGCAACACTGTGTCAATATTATAATTATATCCTTTTTTACTATTGGAATTCGATAAGCCTAGCGCCATCTATCCTTGCAATTTACAAGTTGTCCTAAAAAGTGACCCAAAATCTTTAAAAGATGGCGCTACTATGCTATTTGAAAGAAGACACTAAAATCACAGTATCAATATTAATACCTACAGTAGGACGACGCCTTTGACCTCTGGAAAAATGCCGACAACTTCTACACGCGTTAGACTTGAATAATACCTCCCGCACTACGAACATCGTTTTGTTCGCAGTGCGGGAGCAGCTTTCCCGCGTCTCGCCCCTCACACCCCGCACGATTGCCCTGTCTAGACGGCTTCGTCGGACGACTGTATGTTTTTAGACTGTGCTAAAATCGTGTAAACCCCTTTAAAAAACTTGTCGTATCTTTATCGTGTTTAATCCACTTATTATTGTTTATGTTTTATTTGATTATTTTCAGCATTCATGGAGCCAGATCACCTCGGCAAGCGATTCAGGCGGAAACGATCAACAGAGACGCATTCCAGACGGAAAAGAGAAGCACCCTATGTCATTTACCCGGAAATTTTGGTCATCGTGGATTATGATGGCTATAGGTAAGATATACGCGACATACTTAAATGAGTTTTATTTTATAACTTAGCATAAAATTACGTCTGTAATATCCGATGGGTTAGGTAGGGATAGGATACCTGTAGTAGGTACACGCACATTTTACCTGTTAAAAGTCCTATGTGATACCCAGAGGGTGAGGGCCTACAAAGAAAAAGATAAAGAAACCGGGCTGGTATCCGCAACTCCACGTCAAAGTGCGTATAAGCCATAATCTACCACGCGGGCCCAGTGCGAATTGCTAGATGTCACATGTCTTCGAATTTTTGGTTCTAGGACATGCCGGTTTCCTCACGATGTTTTCCTTCACCGTTTTTGAGAGGTGAGGGCCTATCCCCATTAATCGGGCACTAGTCCGAGCTGCGGGCTAATAAATTCTTGAACAATTTTCAATTTTTCGACTTGTCAATGGTTAGGTAATAACAGTCTTACTTATGTCATTTTACCCACCTTTACTGAATAAATGTTATGTTATGTAATTTCCAGGTTACACGGCGGCGATAACGTCCAGATTAAACGTTACTTCGTGTCGTTTTGGAACGGCGTAGACCTGCGATACAAACTGCTCAAAGGACCCAGAATACGGATATCCATTGCTGGTATCATTATTTCTAGGGTGAGTACAATTATTCAGCTTAATTTAAACTTTATTTATGCGCAATAAGATTGGTTTTATAGTGGAAAATAGCTTGAATATACTTTGTAGTTTGTTGAAGTAATTTTACTAGTTACAATATTACAAATAATATAACTAACATCAGCATACAATCACCAGCACTTTCAAAGCAAACAAACTAGGAGTTTGACATCAACTTAAAATCAACCATCTCGTCTGTTTCTAGACAAAGTTCTTCCAATAAGGTCTTCTTAGATTTAGGATAGCCTTCTAGTATTGCATCTAGCATATCACTGCAAATTCTCTTGCGTTTTCTAAAAAAAAAACATACCTAGTCTATGAAAAAAGTAAGTATGAAACTATTGAATTAAGATAAAAAAAACAAATTATAATTTGATTTATTTTTAGTACAATATCTATTACCACAACAAATGATTATTGTACTTATGCAATTAAAGAAGTTAAGGTGTAAAATTTGATAAGAACAAACTACCTAATTCAAAATCTAACAACGCCAATTTAAAAATTCTTCGGATCAAAATGGCTACCAAGAGTAGGTACCTACTAAGAACATTGTTAAGGCAACATTTAATAATGTGTACCCAATGATATTAAAAGTAAAAAGGTGTAGCTGTTACCTAAACAACATCAAAAACGGCACACTAACGCACGCACGCGGCCGTTGCGGCGCGACGCGACACTGTGGTCAAGTGTGGCTAGTTAGCCACATTTTAACGTGTCGCTTGCTGAGCGCTTATCTATCTACACCTTTTTACTGATATAGGTAATATCATTGTGTGTAGGTACATAAAAAACAAAATTGACTTACCTATGACTAATTCAATAAAATTGATTAAAAATTAACCAAGTTGACTGTTAATAATTTAATCTTTATTATTTATTTTAATTTACCTGTACTCTTTCAACAACTTTTCATGCTCAGTAACTAGAATTTTCTTTTCTTCAGCACTCATGACCTCTGTGGAGGTTTTCAATACTTCTAACTTTTTTTCTGAGGCTTCTATTCTTTTTTTAATTTCTTCTATTGTTGTTTTGGCGGAATCAGTGGTAGGAGTAGATATTAGACTCTTGAGATTAATTTCAACTGATTTCAAGGCATTTGTTTTATCTGCTAATTCTTGTGTGAGAGATTTTGTTAAAGCATCATAATCTAGAAAAAAAGTGAAATGAATTTCATGAAACAATTAAGTTTTCTAAACACTAAATAAGTAAGTACATACTAATCAATATGTACTGCACCTATTGCATCTCCATCTTCCGCAACAGTTTCTGTTTGAATTGCAGCGAACACTTTTTGTTTTCCGTACAATTTACATTTAATTTTCCCAGCTTCGCTTAAAGCATCTAACGCTTTCTGAATGGCTGATTTAGGAAAAGCACCACGCAAATTGACAGTTACGTCTGCACATGAATACGGACGATTCGTATCTACTAAATATTTTAACACTGCTTCACTGGCCATTTCAACAATTTCAATAAACTATACGAAATAACCTTTTCGGTTCTACGTGTATTTTTAAAAAACCCGCCGCGTAAGTCTTTGACAGTTATTTTTTTTTATTGCCCATGCGAAACGAATATTAGTGATGCGTGTATCATCGATTTAGTATCATGTAAAATCAATAGAGATTTAATTATGACATTTTAAGTCTTTAATTTTAGTGAGTGATGACATAAAGCAATAAATTATACAGAAATAACACAAACGTTATCTTTACCTTGGAAACATTCTGGGTAAAGATTATGCTAATTTGATTTAAATCGTTAATCGACTATTTATATTAAGGGTCGTTTTTGCTAAAAAAATAATTCAAACTTTTACTCGATTATTTTAAAATAAACCACAAGCCAAATAACTTTATTTAACTTTATGGAGAAAAACACATTTTAAGTCTTAGAGCAATAAAATCTGTACTAGCCAACTGGCGAGCAAGAAATATCAAATCAATTAGTATAAATTAAAAACACCTGCAATATTAATGAGATGAATGGTGGTTATTTTAATTGTTATGGTATAAAGTCATATGAATTTATAATACCTAACAAAAACATAAACATTAGGTGGCAAGTGGAACAAGTTTTGTTGCCAACTTGCGAAATTACAAAAAAACAGATTATTCAAGGTTAGGAAAGTTACCTGGACACAATATTTTGACCTTTAAACCTTTAAGCATTGTGACTATAAGTCTGCTTATGTAGTTTTAGTCAGTAAAATTCAGACTTTAGCGGTAGATATCATGCTCCTATTTTCTTTAACTTCAATTTTACATTATAATTGGTTCTATCTGGACATTGTGTACATATAAGACAATAATAGTAAAAACATGGAGTCTCAATTAACCACCTTATTTTCAATATTTCAGGGTCGGGATGCTACACCATATCTTGAAAGAAATCGTGTTGGTCGAGACGCGATAGACTCGGCAGCAGCGCTCACTGACATGGGCAAGTATCTGTTCAGGGAGCGACGGTTGCCTGTCTACGACATAGCTGTTGCCATCACCAAGTGAGTTCATAGGTTTTACTGAATTATTGTGTTATAAACTGATAAACGCTTTCATCCTTAATCCTTTTATTGTCCTCAAAAAGGCGGTCAATGTTGGAGTGTCTATCTTTGAAATCTGTGCAATCGAAATAAGAAAGAATGGGTAGTAGGTTTATGTAAATTTTTGACCTATGGCGACAGTCATAATTAACATGGGCAGTGTGTCCTAATATTATAGCGATAATCTGTTTGTTGCATATAACTTATGCAACAAATTATGTTTTGTTCAAAAAGTTTTAATTTAAATAAATTATGGACACAACAGAATAATACCTATTCATTCCAAGCGTCAGAAATATTTATTACCAGTTTTGAAACACTCATCATGGAGAACTTATTTCTAACTGTATGATCACAATATCGCGTGAGAAGATTTTAGTTATCATTTCAAATCAGGTATTGCATTGAAACACAATATTATTGTGCAAATACGACACGTGCAAAACCAATAATACATTATTTTTTATTAATAATGTATAAATTTTAATTTTAATTTGAGCACAACAAATCCTTATTTTTGTAACTTTTTTGTTTTGAGATGGTATAGAAAGTTTTATTAGTTCGAGATTTTGCAATATTATTGTATTTGCTGAAGTCTAATAAATTGGTTTGACTTTATAATGCCACTGTCTTTATGACGCCATATTCTGTAGGTAGGTACCTATACACTGAACAGCATTTTATAATTCTTATTTTTTTTGTCCACGCAACATTTACCTACAGGATAAAAGGTAAGATGGTGAGTAAATCAACGCTTTAAAATCATAATTTAGCGCCATTATTCAAAGTAATTATTGTATAAAGTACGGACTGTGGTCTTGATATAGTTTTAAGTCAAGATAAGGTGAAGGTCAGGATTTATTATGAAGACGAGGAAACTAATTTGACCAACAGGTATGACATGTGCCGACGTCGCAAGGGTGGTCGCTGTACAAAAGGCACCGCTGGTAAATTAAATTTTAAAACAAACGTTCATTAGGATGGTGTTGTCAAACGGCGCGGCATTAACCGAGGCTTGAGAGTGAAACATTAATTATTTGCTTCATTATTTTTATTTATGAGGTAAAGGATTTGGTAATGGCGCTGAATATTAAAAAAAATACACTATACCATAGTCGCTTGCACAAGACCACGTTCTTGTATGAGTAAATTATAATGTTATTTCATTTCGTAGATGGAATGAGGTGAAAGTTCCACGACGATTTGTCGTAGGTTTTTGTAGAGCGACAGGAATATATAGCATCTTATTGAGTTTTATTCTTTCCATACAATTTCAGACTAGACATGTGCAGAAGACAATTTCCCAACGATGCGTGCAATAGAGGGACAGCAGGTAGGCGTGTTACAGAGATTTTACATTTTCCAAAAGCACGCCTTTTTCATCAAAGTCCCTCACCTATTTGTTCACGATTATACACTATGGATCCATATTCCACTTAAATATACCTTTACCCAATTCCGTGATTTCATATTCGCACCTTGTGAATAATATTCTGTCTCTTCTGCAATTATTTTCTTCTAGATACATTGTAAATCTTTGTGAATGCATCATTTTAGATATCTAGATGACGTTGTAAATATTAATGTTCTTCCATTTTATGTAGTTTGATTATAAAAAGTCTATATTATTTTATTATGTCTACGTTGTCTCTATCTACATATTCTTAATAATTTTGACTAAAATATTTAAGCATTTATTTTCATCATGTATTGTTTTATAGATACTATCCGACTAGTTCATCGTCATGTAATATGACGGCAGAGTACGTAAAATAACAAAGTTATAATTTAGGCATGGTCTGCTTCCTAAAATCAATTAATAGCATGATGTATTTTATTTATTTTAGCCCTATATTGTTTTATCTTTAATTTCGGTATGTTTTTATATTTGGAACATAGAACGTGTCTTTATATTGATACGATTATCTTGGAACTGCCCTAACATAATATTTATTGATTTAGTAGCACTTAGAATCGACTTACTAATATGAGGCTGTATACAAAAAAAACATTGCTTCACGTCACTAAAGTGACTGGATGACTTTGTCAAAAAATGACTTTTGAAGTAGGTAGAACAATATTTACTGAATTTACTGTAGAAGTACTGAGGGCGGGAAAATTTAATGTTGGGCTTTTTATTGCTACTTTAGTTTTCTAAAAGTTTTATTTTGATATTAGAGCTCTAATAATATGCACAAATTGAAATCTTATTTGCATGGTTTTTTCTGGTTTAATACTATCTAATCGTGATGGGGTTAGCGAAATTAACTCTAATTCGGTGATTTACGCTTACGCTTTTGTATGTTAAATTAAGTTTGCAATGCATGTTTTGTGTATCCTTTTATCCTCAATACTTCACTGTGAGTATTTTAAGCATTTACCTACCTATTTAAGTATTTTGTGTCTTCTCACCTTTTTCACGCATCGATCATCGAACTGTAAGTAGCCTTAGCTTTATGAATATTTATTACCTATTTTCATACCTGAAACTCCTTAGTCCTACGATCACGCATTCATTTTAAAAGTAATTGTGTCTATTCCAAATATTTTATTAATTTTTGTTCCTTTCATTAAATTAGCAATACATTTCTAAACAATTTATTTAATTAATTAGATTAGGTACCACTTAATTTAATTATTCAGAATTAAAGTCTACGCCAATTAAGTTCCCTTCCTAATTAAATTTCAACCAGTCAGATTCATTCAATGAAGTTCCAAATACAAAATATTCACACATTATTTCAATGCGAAGGTTTCGCGTACGTTGGCGGCGCATGCGTAGTGAACAAGCGGCTTGAGAAGGTGAACTCGGTCGCCATTATTGAAGACACCGGCGGCTTCTCTGGAATCATCGTCGCTGCTCACGAAGTTGGACATTTGTAAGTATTTTTTACACTAACAGTAGAAAGTAATTAAGTAGGTGACTAGTGCCAAGAACTAAGGATCAAACACTTAGCATGGTAAGGCTATCTTTTAATTGGCACCCAGTTGCACAATCTAATTTTGATGACAACTGCTACTGAGAACTTACAAAAAATTGGTATTGTACTTTAAGTGGACTTAAAGTTACAATGACATCAGACGGGGTACGGTGCGCTTCGTCACATCTCTGCGAGTGCGAATGACGTCATCCTACATACCCACTGATGATAGCCAACACGAATCTAGCTGTTAGTCGTTGAACACTTTGCCCAGTGATCATCACAATAAATTATCAATGTAGATACGCAATAGTTCTGCTGATCAGGGGGTCGAGACTGCTATTGCAATCGTGTCTCAATGACCGGTCAATGATCGATTTTTGACGTATAACGTCAAACTATTATGACACATTTCCCATACAAAAACTGTCAAAGTTGTCAAATATTCGATCAATGACCGGTCATTGAAAGACGAATGCAATAGCAGACTCGAGCCCCAGTACCTAGGATCCTTTTTCAATCGACAGCAATATCAGACATTCACTTTGGTAACCTGAAATTATTATAACTCCCTTTCTTGAGAGCAGATATTTTTAGGTAACCTCCCTACCTTTTGTCTGATAAAAACACCTACCTAAACTAAACTACCTTGATTATTGTCAATAAGTCAAAAACCACCAACTAACATTATACATATTTATATTTTTATTTTATTTATATTTGACTGGCCTGTTGGTCTAGTAGTTAGTGACCTGACTGCTATGCCGGAGGTCGTGGGTTCGATTTCCACCCAGGACAAACGTTTGTGTGAGGAGCACGCATTTGTTCTGTGTCTGGGTGTAATTTATATGTAATATGTATGTAAATAGAAATATATAAGTATGTTTATCAGCTGTTTAGTACCCATAACACAAGCTCTTAGCTTGGGACTAGATAGCGTTGTGTGAAAAGTTGTGGAATATTTATTTATTTTGCATCAAATTTTCAGATTAGGAGCCGTTCATGATGGTAGCCCCCCTCCCTCCTACCTCGGTGGGCCAGGAGCTGAGAAGTGTCGCTGGGAAGACGGCTACATCATGTCTGACTTGCGACACACTGAGAAGGGATTCAGGTGGTCTCCCTGCAGTGTGCAGAGTTTCCATCATTTCTTGAAGTGAGTAGTAGAATAATAATATACGCGTGATAAGTAGTTGAGTTACAGTTGTGAAAGTCACTGTACAACATCGTCAGTTAGGTAGTGTACTATCACAACTATTTACTCGTGCAATCATGAAATAGGTAGTTAAAATTCGGAATTTATTGACTATCACGTCGATAACTTTCCGTCGTTTACAATCACAGCTATAATGAACTTTGTTGCAATATTACACCAGATCTATGTTTTTTTTATTAGTCATTTAGTACCAACTCCAAGCACCCTAGTGCAGAAGCGGACTTAATGCCACTTAGGGTGATGTTCAGTCGGGGGTCGCGGAAGTATCTTCTGTTCCCGTGAGCCCCGATGCAGGTGGGAGAAGGAACACGGGGTGGTTTTAAGTCAATAAGAGTCTGACAGACCCCTCCACCCTCCCCGGGGCGAGGGAAATACATGAGGATTTTCCAACCCCCAAAAAAAAAATACGGTCCCCACGTTAAGTTAATTTAACACATGCGATTGTCGATAGAAATTGACTACCATCCCGATATGGAAATGTGATAGTCATGGCTTTTATTGTAAAAGCCATGACGGCCTGTCTTAACAGCCATATTAAATTTATCTTTCTAATTCTAACCATTCAATAAACTTAATCATTTCAATGTTTTTTACAGCGGTGACACTGCGACGTGTCTTTACAACTCGCCGCACGAAGACGATTCTCTACCACGAGTATTGCCCGGACGTTTATTGACGTTAGACGCGCAGTGCCGGAAGGATAGAGGGACGAGGTAAGTTGATGTTCAAAATATTTTTTCAAAGCAAATAAACTATAGGACCTCGTTCGTGGTTATTGGGCCTGGTTGTCTGACAAAAGTCTGACAATCAGTCATGCAAAGCATCTCTTTTTTAAAGATGAATAAAAAAGTATTTACCCAGCAATATTTTATGGTTAAAGTTACTTAATTACATGAAAAGAATGTGTAGTTATCAGCTGTGTGATCGGTCTTTTTACACGCTGTATATGAAATACTTTTCTTTCCAGCGCATGTTTCAAGGACGAGCGAGTGTGCGCTCAGTTGTTCTGTTTCGACGCGGCGAGCGGGTACTGCGTCGCGTACAGACCAGCCGCTGAGGGATCGCCTTGTGGAGATGGGCAGGTACATTATATCACCGCTACGTTGTTATTATATGTGTTAAAAATATCCCTTAGATTGAAGTTTAGTATACTTACATAAATTGCCTATATTCTACAAAACTTTGTTACCTAACTTTATGCTCACTAGTAAATGAAGTTGCTTTTGGTATGACTAGTACGTACTAATGTTTAAAACTCTTGGAATTAAAATGTTCACATATTTCAAAACTAACCTGTGAACCTAAAGGTTGACTGTTAGTTAATGATGTGATTTACTCAATGCGGAGAAAGGCTGCTTTACTATACATAAAATAAATAGAAAGGTGTTCCGAAATCTTCAAAACATCAATCAAAACAACTAAAACTTGTTAGGAGCAAGCCAGCTTTTATACAGATACTGACTTATTTCTACCATATTGGGCGTGTTTCAGGCTAGTCTTTGTTTAGCTCAAATAGTTAATAATAAAATTGGAAACGCCAAATTACTTACGTACCGTACCATAATAATTATAATCCATTTTCATTCTAGTATTGTATAAACGGGCGGTGTATAACCGAACACGAGAACATAATCCCAGACTATTCACAACACACGCCGAGCTACGTGCGTCCTGAAACGAGTCCGTTCTTCGGAAATATTACCAGGTGTGTATCATTATGATATTGATTTTTTATAATATAAGTGTGATAGTTGATATTTTTTAATTTAATTAATAGTTTTATTGTCACAATATTTAAAAAAAAATCTTACGAAATGTCTAAATTGTATTCTTTTTCTATTTGGTCATTTTTGTAAACTGTTTAAATTATGAATCTTTAATAGTAATAGCGCAAAAAACGGTGAAGGAAAACATCGTGAGGAAACCGGTATGTCCTAGAACCAAAAATTCGAAGACATGTGACATCTACCAATTCGCACTGGGCCCGCGTGGTACATTATGGCTTATACGCGCTTTGACGTGGAGTTGCGGATACCAGCCCGGTATCTTTATCTTTTTTTTTGTAATAGCGCAATTGTAATTCTCGAGAGACTCTTTAAGGTTAAAGCTACATAAATATTAAATATTTATACAAGCATAACACCAGCACAAACGAACTAAATATAGTCACAGCACTGGCCCAGCCAATGAGAACACAGCACATTCTCATTGCAACCAGTTTGTGTACATACAGGAGCACACAATACTAATACTGTATTTCTTTAACACGTAGTAACGATGGAACGACACAGCCGTACGTAGCTAGTACATCGGCGCCACCCGCACAAACCACAAAATACTACCAAAAGAGCACAGCATACACTACAAAATCAACTACAACTACAAAAACTACAACAACAACTACAACAACAACAACAGAGAAACCATACTTCCAGTTTACAACAAGAAAACCATTCCAATTCTTCTTTGACAAGACTACAAAGACGACACAGCCCAGTTCGAGCGTTACGTACCCTCCTTCAGTAAACAAATACTCGATCACATCGACAAAGTCTCCGTACGACTTCAAAGATTTTACCACAAAACCGCCGACGACAGCTGTCGTGTCGTCAACAGAGAAAAGAGGGTTTTATAACAAGGATGATTTCGATGGCTACTTTAGACGATCGACGACCAAAAGTCCTTACCAAGACAAGGGCATCAAGCCTGTCTTTAAAATTGGGACGTACTACTCTCAAGCGAAGTCGAGTGACAATTCTATAAGACCCGATGCAAACTCTCAGCAAGTACAAATTGAACCGGCGCGGTTCACGTTCTCTTACCGAAGAAATTTGACGAGCGGCGAGTTAGTACGACAATAGGTTGCCAATAATTGGTAAGAATGGACGATGGATGATCATACTCTTTCAAACGTCAACATCGATCTATTTATTTCATGTCATGACTTGTGAATATTGGTATGGATTGGATTCAAATTTTGATGTCTATAGAAAAGTTTATTATTGAGAATTATGGTCTGTTTCATACAATACGTCGATAAGTTCCGGATAACCTTAACATACCTACAAATTATTTTTTATTTATCCAGTAGTTAACCCTATTAGAAGCAGACCTGGAGCTCGAGTCTGCCATTGCAATCAATATCCGGTCAATTACCGGTCATTGATCGAATATTTGACAACTTTGACAGTTTTTGTATGGGAAATGTGTCTTAAGTTTGACGTTATACGTCAAAAATCGATCATTGACCGGTCATTGAGACACGATTGCAATAGCAGACTCGACCCCCTGTAGTGTTACCTTTTTTTTTTCAAAAACTTTACCGAAATTGTAAATACAATGCGATGATGATGAATCCATCCATCTTAAAATTACAGCAAAAATGCATTAACTCTCAATCATAAGTCTTGACTTTAATACATGATTTGGAATGACATCATATTATGTACATAAATACTTCTACATACATATCGAATATCTTCCACAACCTACTTCAAACATTATGGATACATTACATTTACATTGTACATATACCTACCTACCTACCCTTACTTCTAAGTTTTTGTGCCATACTATGTTAATAATATATTATTACTTATCCTTGTTATTTTTATGTCTTTTCAAATGTACTATAATCATAAGCATGTGTGTTCCAGTCTTTATTTAGAATATTATCTTAAAAACCATAACCTATAATTATTATTATTGAAAAAAAATCCTACCTATTTGTATACATACAATTTCCAATATCATTTTCTTCTTGCATCACTGTTTAAATATTATCCAGTTATATTTATAAAGTTATTTTTTCTAGCAGCCGCCATTAACGATAAGAGCGGGCCGAGCCTTGAAGACTGTCACACTGGAGCGACGCGACTTCCCCACGACCCTCGAACGGCGAAAAACCGCCCGGGTACCGGACAGTCCACTCCAGTCTCAAACACATTACAGATTGTGAACCGCACACTACCCGCCAACGAATATCACCTCTGTAATTCGTATAATATTAAATATCAAACCTGTAATACTCGGTAGGTAATTTCGAAAATAATCGTATCTATAAGTAACTGTAATAAAAGCAAGCAGACTAGTTATTTGCCAGTTTTTATTCCGAATATCAAACTCGTGATTAATAGATACGGGAGTGTGCGAATTGTGTGTGAAATATATAGTGTCCGAAGACAATGCTTTATGAAAGTGTCGGGCACAGTTTCGTGAGTGATATTACAATGTGATTGTGTTATTAATGAACTTATAAGTAGGTACACTAGAATATTAGAAACGTTAGGAACAGAATAGTCCAAGTGTCCTGCGGTCTTGGATAATGAGAAATACTCTTAGGTTTGAGTTACAAAGGTTGTAAAATATCATCAACGTTACATAAAATAAACTGCCACGAAGTGCCTTTTATACAGTAATTATTAAGAAATGTTAAAATAAGATTTATTTTTTTATTTTACCTTTTTTTGTTTTTTTTTTTTAAACTGACTTCAAGAGCGACTGGTTCGCGGTGTTCTGAAATTAGGTTTATTTTCTTATTTTTTAAGTAAATTTTACACTTTACAAAACTTCAATACTTATTGGTTTTTTTGTTCTTGTGAAAATTTCAATTTTGTTATAATTTAAGCTGTTTTTAATGTCTAAAATTATTTATGAAGAGGATATTAAATCTATAATAAAGTTACCAATAGTGTAAAAATCTTTACAATATATTTCGGTTGTATGGACCATGCCTTAGGAGATCAGTGATATTGTAACTTTGACATCACTTGCCGTTGATATAATTATTTATTGTATTCAAACTATTTATGTGTAAAATCTCTTTTTTTCCTCCAAAACTGTCTAAATTTTAAGGAAAAAATATAGAAAATAACGAATATAAATATTTTTTTGTTTTATTGTTTTGTACCTAACTACCATTACTACCAAACTACCTACCTACCCACTGACTAATTAATTTAACACTGGCAACACTTGCATTTTCGGAAGTACCATCACTTATTATACAAAAACCTAATCTTGTTCTGATTTATTTAGAAAAGTGTTGAGTAATAAAAACACTATCTTCCCAACACCTTTTATTTTTCCACCTTTACATAAACACAACTTGACCGTATGCCTGGTTTCACTAACACTAGAAGATATCTAAAATAAATGTGTAAACATGACGGAGTAAGAAGGTTAACACACTGCGACGCACAAACCAGCGTAGCGCGTGAATGCCGTTTGTATAGAAAATACGCACAGTCCAACGCAGAAAATGCATCCACGCGCGTTCATTTAGATCAGAGACAAGCAACATGCAGCGTGATGCGTGGCAATGTGTTAATCGCCTTAGTTACCTAAAGAGGTGATAGATGCCTAAAGTTGCAACACTGCACACTGATTCGCCGGTGGGCAATGCTTCGACAAATCATAAAAACTTAATGTCAATAACTACGAGTTGCTTAATATTTAAGAAATGAATTATTGAACAGGAAACTGCTTATGTTTCGCGTTACCTAACTGGACAATGCGTTGCTTGATGTTAGTGAAAATAGGCATCAGGTAATACAAAAGTTATAAATAAAGTAGTTTAGGTACTAAACGCAAATAAATGAACACAGATATTGCACTAAGAGTTGTGCGGGCATCACTACAAAATATACAAAAACTTCTCATACATTTTTAAAGTAACGCTTTCAATGCACTGTAAACTTCACAGCACTATAACAAAATTAAATACACTTTACCAGCCTTTACAGATTGTAAAAAAGTTTGAAAATGGAAAAAAAAAATAACATTCCTTCAACCTAAAATATCAAAAGTATTTCATGTTTTCACTTAAAATTAAGAACCAATTTATTTTCACTCGGGGAACGGGTTTTTATATGTTAAAATGTAACCCAGAGGTTCTAAATAAAAAGGTTCTTTCCATAATTACCCTTTGGTGCCTAATGGGGGGGAAGCGGCACCAACATGTTTAAATACAATCTTGGCTAACATACCGACAGACAGACAGAACACTAGACCTGCTGGCATGAACTTCCTGCTGTTGTAATACCTGTAATTAAATACATACAATGATTAGTTCATATTTCTTTTTCATTAAACGAAAATGTTATTGCTTGAACATAGGAACACTTCGAAGAATCAGTTTAAGTGTGAGGAAATTGATTTAAAACAACAATTCAACATTTTTGCATGGTGCAGGTAAGTGCGCGCCAAAGTAGACCTAAGATCCCTTCATGACTTCATAGTTCGCTGAGCTCTATCCCAGGTTTTTCGGAGGAATGAGGAACAGGGTGTAAAGTTCCTCATCCACCATTGAAAAGGGAGTATCCTCCGACCAGACGGGTGTTGTGTCTGGTGGGCTAACTACTGCCCGACGGTTGCTGTCGGGAACTTGTATACGTTCCAACTGCGCGGATAACTTTGATACCGCGATGCAGGATAGTTCGTATGTGGCGAGGTAGATGTCGCTACAGTGTCTTACCTAGGATAGAGCTCAGCGAACTATGAAGTGCGAAGTATGATGCAATGATGAAGAAAAGAAAAACAATTAGATGCGAAAACATGTAAATGGTTATTAGTTGCATTATTTGTTGTATTTTATACTTAGTCGTTTTGTTTTCCTGTTACAATAAAATAAAATAATTATTGAAGAAGTTCTCTTACTATAGACATCACAAACAAAATTTTCATCCGATTGTGTCCTAGTGGCCAGATGTTGATTGCCGCTCCAATATTGCTATAGATATGCTAGATGGTGATACTGAGACAGTTTTACTGACAATTATACGTTTGTCTTCTCTACATTATCTTAAATCTCTCTAATAATTATTATCTCCAGCGGAGTGGTGTGCCTACACGCAGAATAATCCACAGCAGGCAATAAGCGGAGAAACCAAACTCCTAAAAGAATAGTAGTTGCCTAATGGTCGAATTTGACTGCTTCAGATTTCTGCGCAAATTTTTTTAGAAATCTCAAACTATGCCTTATCTCACACTCGTCCTGTGCCAGGCAAATGGCCCCAAAGTTCTTGTTACACATTTTACCAAATGTAATAATTACCTATATCCCATAAGACCTCCGAGAGCTGATGTGGTTCCTAACATAAGTGAGTAGTTTGAGGGGTCCTGACTGAGCTGGTATGCACCAACACCTGAAAATTAAAGACAAATTGATACGTATATACATAAACTTTCCGTTTTCCCATGGGGGTAGGCTTCTGCAGAATCGTAGTATATGGCGCTCTGTAGTTTGTCAAACACACACGCCGGTTACGAGTACGTACTACGCACATGACCTTTCTGAAGAACCTCACCAATAAGGTCTATGTATGTCCTTCTAGGGCGTCCCCTCCCGGCGTTCCCACTTACATCTGCCTGCCTTGTAAATACCTTTCGTTAGTCGCCTTTCATTCATCATTTCAACGTGACCAAACCATCTAAGCATAATCTTTTCAATTTTTGTTAGGTACTACATCTTTAAACCACAACATTGCTTTATCGCATCATTCCTCAATCTGTCATTCATTGTTACACCACAAATACTTCGCAAGGAAAGCATTTTTACAGCATTTATTCGCGTACGTTCATGTCTCTTTTGCCACGCCGAACATTCACTTGTTAGTGTAGGCACCAGCTCACCATTGTGAACAGCCAGTTGTGCCTTTTCGGACTCTATCGACTAGCAGGTCACAACGCCATTCACTTTATTTCGCGCGTTCACTCTCCTTTCCACATCAGCATCAATCTTTCCATACCTTGTAAACAGACTTCCCAGATATAATAGTCATTCACTTGTTGTACACTCATATCGTTTATTTTCAAATCACACAGCGACACGTTTTCGTCTCTTTCAAACACAATTCCTACTTTCGTCTTATTCACATTAATATTCATCCTTTTCATCTTATATGCTTCTTTCATCTCGCAACTGTTCCGCTGACGATGCAAGAAGAACTTGATCGTCTGCGTAGAGGAGGCATTTGACAGGCAACTCATTCATCCTCAATCACTCACTCTCTTTTAAATCTGTCAGACAAGTATCCATGTATAAGTTGAACAGACAGACAAATTGATGTCAACAAGTTTTAAGTATTTTGGAAGTAATATGATAATTTGAATTCAGATAGTAGTAAAAACAAAACAAAATTGAATGAAAATTCCATTGAAAAATAGAACTATCTAGGATGTTTCTCATGGTAGTAGACCAAAGTAGTAGACCAGGAGCTAATCACGGAAAATTAGCTTGATGGTAATCAAGTACAAAATTGGACCATAGATCCTGGACTATTGCAGCCTGATTTATTCATGACTAAATAAGTGTGGTATCTCACCTAAAATTGAACCGAATATCAGTCCAGCTCCCAAAGATGGTACAGATCCTGAAAAAACATTATATTTTTTTTTTAATGTAACACAGTACAATAGCAAATACCATAATTAACATTTAAATTAGTAATGTGAAATGACAACAAGATGTATAAAACATAGACAATAGTGTCATAAATATGTTATTACAATTAACACGGGAAAATTTATTTTAAGCTATTTAGAGTTCTGCATATTTATTTTTTCGGTTTTATTTCCATTCATTTGCAATTAAAGGTAGTTTTAAACCCTGTTTTTTTCTTCATGTTTTAATAATTGTTTAAAACTTGTTTTAAACTGTGTTTTGAAACACTTCTTATAAACAAAGTTTTATTTCAAACTGTTTTAAACACTGTTTTAAAACACGTGTTTTAAAACAACTTGTTTTCATCATGCCAACCCTGTATCAGACGCAGTACTGTGTGCTTCATCACATCTCTGTTACGTCATCCTAGATACACACTGATGATAGCCAATACGAAACTAGCTGTTTGACAGTCAATTGTTGAACACTTTGCTTAGTGATCATCACTATGGCTTGTCAACAGAGGTACACAATAGGCAGTACCTTGGTTGTTGGTGTCTTGTCTTGTGTACTACCATTGAGTAATAACATTGAGTACTGTAGTAGTCCAGTCAATCTAGACATTCAAAGGTGCATAAAATCACAAGCTGTAAAACAAATTAAAAATATCTAAATACTGTGTCATGTAGAAACGTGTGCAATATATGACGATAACAACTTTCACATTTTTTTGACGTGACAACGTCTTATAAATTGGTTTGCCGGGTGACACTTCAAGAAACTGCGTTACGCTCCGCTCACGTTATGCGCTCACAATGAGAGCGAGTGAGAGGCACGCGTCCCTTCCACTCGAGCATGGTTAGCCCGCCTAAGAGCGAGAGAGACAGACATAAAAAGTGAAAGGCACGCGCGTTGTCACGTAAAACTTTCGCCCGTATACCGACTTTACAGGCAACCAATTTTTTTATAACTTTACTAGCTGACCCGGCAGACTTCGTACTGCCTAATTAAATTGCAATAAACTCCTGTCAAAATGATTTGTAATGTGACATTTTTTTGTTCCTACATATTTTACAGTCGGGGCAAAAAAATATTCTGAACAGAACTGTCACCCTGGTGATAGGGCGTTGTGAATAAGAAATACAATTGAATAAAACATATATAAGCATTTAAAAATAAGTAATCCCTTTATTGTTAATCATGTGAATCATAATTATTAACAAAAATCAGTTTTATTTTCACTGTAGTGCTTTGTGATAGACGATGTTTTTTGTTTGATTATCTGGCGCATAGAAAAACAAATCAGATGGTTTTCCAACACGGGAACAGGCAACATACAATTGACCATGTGAGAAACACTGGTTTCCAGATTAATAACACAAACACTTAATGATTGCCCCTGGGCAAAGAGATTTAAAATACTATAGAGCGGGCATGTCAAGGAAATGTCATAGAAAAACTTTGATCCCATGTCTCAGTAACGCCATCTAGAATAATATATGAATATTGGCGCGGCAGCGGAGCGTACTATAAAAAACTCATAGACTTGTATCCAGCAGGACACACTTTTTCGGACGAAAATTTTGTTCGTGATGTCCGGTCTATAGGTATTGAATGTCTTTGCCCCTGGGACTTGTTTATGGTCATAGCAAAAGCAAGCCGAACTGGAAACTGTAGTCGTTTAAAGTCAAACGGCACATCATTTGGAATAATTGAGATGTGCGGTATGAGAACGTCTTCTCCTTTATACTTTCCTTTCAGTATAGTTGCTTCTATCACGTTGTTTAGTAATTTTTTATCGCTAACCGTGTGTTGTTGCAAAGACGCAGTTGGTTGATATTTCGCAACATTATAACTACCGATCCAACTGGCAAATCCAGCGAGTTTAAACATTCTGGTGGATAGTTCACTACATCATCTTGGTTAGTAGCCGAATCAACTGATTTATATTATCCTCGATTCGCCTGTAATTAATTGTTCTTGCATTTTTAAATTTAATTCATTTACATCTATGTTTTTTGCAGCCAATATAGCTCGTTCGCTCAACCAATCGTGGTTCCTGTAATTTTGAGAAACATCTGGAAACACCTTCTGGATAAGTTCATCTTTTGATAGAGTTAACTGACAAAAACTTTGAGAAATGTTAATGCAGCCAGTCAACATGTCTATAGGAAATTTGCCACTACCAATGTCAATGAGTTGTTTAGAGAATATGTTTCCAGATTGGTCATTTTGCATGCATATTCTTGCTTAAATTAAGTACTTTGACATGTTTCCACAATTGGAGGACTTTAGACATGCATTGAGTTCATCAGCTGGTTTTGATTGTGGAATCACTGGCAATCTTTGACGAAAATCTCCTGCTAATAAAACCATTGCACCACCAAATTGGTTATGATTGCTCCGTATATCTTTTAATGTGCAAATTAACTCTTTGACGTTAGGAACATACCTACATTGTTTAAACAACAGTGAGTACTTGTAATTCAATATGAACTTTATGTAATAGCAATAAAGCTCATTTTAGTTAGAAAACGTTTGTATGGGAAAAAGAAAAAGAGGTTTTCCGGCAATTATTCGATTTTTTCTCGCCGTAAAAACCATCTTTGAACTTCAACGAACATTATAAAAAAGAATTGGCCAAATTTGTCCAGGCGTTGATGAGATATGCGCTTACCAACACATTTTGCGATTCATTTTTATATTATAGACAGGCATTTTCTCTTATTATATTTTGTCTTTCTTCGCTTAAGTTCTGTGAATACACTTGTTGCTGGCTTGCATGTCTTGTGCGGCGGCCGAAGTTCGCACGTCGTCCTCTAGGCATTTTGGACTATGGACAGAGTGGTGAATTTAACCTCAAATGCACGATCCACATAATTTACATAGTTCAACTTACCACCTTAAAGACAAATGCCTGCTGTTGAAATTCAAAAAAAAATTGCACAATAGGTACACGTTATTGATTTGGTGGTTTCCAATTGAAATATTAGGAAACGAATAACTTATATTTTTTTTACTATTTTTTCACAATTTCACAGTGAACACAATACTTTTCAATATTTACTTTTTGCCTGACAATAAGTCAGTTGTCAATCTGTCATTTACTTTTCTCTAATTTTGTGTCATAGTTTTTCATAGTGTCTATGAAGGTTGCATCTGATTTATGTAATTTAATTTATTTTTATTATTATGTTAGCTCTAATAATGTAATTTATTGTTATTTTTCCTGAATTTTCTTTGCTATAAACCTCACGGAGCCCGAGACCTTTCCAACGAATGCAAAACCGTGCAAATCGGTTCGTGCGTTCTGGAGTTATATCGTCAGGAAGGAAAACCCGACTTATTTTTATATAGTAGATATTTGAGAAATGGTCGCTTGTAGGAAAAAAAGTATTAATAGATTTTTTATAGTTAAATTTTTGATCTACAATTTTTGTCTGGGGTATTTTTAATATAAAACTTGCAGTTTTGCTGAAAATCGCGAAAAACCCATTTTAGTGATGTACTTTGGTTTTAGGTTGGTTTTCGCTTAGCAGGAATTTGGTAATTTAAAATGCGTGTATGCTCTAAGACTGTTTTATTGCGACTAATTGTGGTGGGGACATACAGACGTTAATAAGCATGCAGTAACATAGCAAATGTAGCAATATAGACATAACATGCCGCCCACCAAAAGGACATAGTACTTTTCTTAATCTAATAACTATAACATAACTTCTTAAACTTAAAAGATCTACTCTGACATAAATACAATTACTCAGTAACAATGGGTAAAGGGCATAATTTTGAACAACATCTTTTAACTACATTGTTGCCACCTTTTATGCTGTAGACTCTGGTTATGCCATCCTGTCCAGGATGTTTGTCTACGACACGACCCAGAGAAAATTTGCCAGGCGGTAATCCATCGGTTTTTATTAAAACGATATCCCCGATCTTGAATTCCTCTGCTTTCTTTAGCCAAATGGGACGTTGTTGTAACCGTGTAAGGTATTCTTGCTGCCAACGTCGCCAGAAATCACCAAGTAGTTTTTGAGTGTATTGCCATCGGGACAAGGTATGAATCTTAGAATTCTTAAAATCAGGTGACGGTACAACGATAGGAGCTTCACCGATTAAAAAGTGTCCTGGGGTAAGTGCTTCTATGCAGTCTGTATCCTTGTCATTCAAAGGACACAATGGCCTAGAATTGAGACAAGCCTCAATTTGACACAACACCGTGGTCATTTCTTCATAGGTGAGATTAGTGGTGAGTACGCGTTTCAAATGGTGTTTTACCGATTTTACACCAGCCTCCCACAAGCCTCCAAAATTCGGTGAGTATGCTGGTATGTAATGCCATTGTGTTCCTTCCAGTGCCAATGTGTTGGATATGTCTCCCTCAAACACAAGCTTTGCTTCTTTCCATGCGGCCATCAATTCTTTGTTGGCCCCAACAAAATTTCGGCCCTGGTCACTCCATAAGTCTTTACATTTTCCTCTTCTGGAAACAAACCGCTTGAAAGCAGCTATAAAAGCTTCCGATGATAAATCGCCAACAAGCTCGAGGTGGATCGCCTTGGTTGACATACATATAAATACACAGATGTACGCTTTCTGTGTTCTGATGCCTCTTCCTTTAGACATGATTATCTGAAAAGGGCCTGCAAAATCAACTCCGGTATGTATGAAAGCTCGAGCAGGAGTTACTCTTGCTTTGGGCAAGTCACCCATCATCTGTGTCCTTGACCTTGCTCTGAGTCTAGCACATACTAGACACTTGTGTATGCAGGCTTTTATTAATGCTTTTCCTCGCACAATCCAATACTTTAAGGATAGGTAATTTAGCATAAGTTGAACACCGCCATGCAATGTTTGTGCATGTGCATCAGCGACAATCAAAGGTACTAACTCATTCTTGTTACCCAATATAATAGGATGTTTAAACTGCTCATCCAAACTTGCGTTACGAAGTCGACCGCCCACCCTGAGGATATCGTCTCCATCAAGGTAAGGATTCAAGGTTTTAATTTTACTTTCTCCCTTAACAGCTTTATTTAATTTTAGTCTTTCTATATCTTCCTTAAATTCTTCTTGTTGTACTAATTGTATGCATTTCATTAAAGATTCTTCTAATTCCTTTGTAGTAAAATCCTTGTTTGTATTTTCTAAGCTTTTTTTACAATTTAAAAATCTTCTACAATAGGTTATCACCTTTACAAGTTCTCTTAGATTATCGAATTCTTTAAATTGTATCTTTATACTGTCCTCGTCTTCTATTTTTAAATTTGCTTGTATTTTATCCTTTTTCCTTTCCAAATCTGTAGTTGTGTTTTTTTGTTTTAATCTTATTTCTGTTTCAGAGAGCCAAGCTGGACCCTTCCACCACAAATCGGACCTTTTCAGATCAACTAGTAACATGCCTCGGGACCCAATGTCTGCAGGATTATCTTCAGAGGAGACATGAAACCACCGGTTGTTGTTTACATTTTCAACGATCTCCACAACCCGGTTTGCTACAAATGTTTTCCATTTGTGGGGATCGCCAGATAACCATGCAAGGACAACGGTTGAATCTGTCCATGCATAGATGTTTGATATAGGGATTCGCATGGCGTGTTCAATTTGCTTAAGCAACCTCGACAACAACAGCGCTCCACACAGCTCCAACCGTGGCAAGGAGACAGTTCGTAGGGGCGCCACTCTGGTCTTCGCAGCTTGCAGTTTTGTTAACACCGAGCCATCTCGCATCTTTATTCGGATATAACCCACTGCTGCATATGCTCGCGTGGAGGCATCGCTGAAGCCATGTAATTCAATATTTGCTACATCAATACTTAATGTGCCAAGCCATCGATCAATATGTACGTTTTTTACCTCTTCAAAGTCTTCGCGAAGAGTCAGCCACTCGTCCGCCAGGTGTTGGTTAATTCTGTCATCCCAGCCAACCTTTTCTAGCCATAGTTTTTGTATAAGCATTTTAGCCAATATTAAACTCGGGGCAATCCATCCTAGCGGATCGAACAGTTTTTGCATGTCCGATAAGATTGTTCTTTTTGTGATTTTATCTAACATCAGCGGTAAGTTTAGATTATATTGAAACTGATCTGTTCCTAGATTCCAGATCAATCCCAAGGCTTGCACAGTTCCATCTAATTTGAAATCTAATTGAACTCGAGTTGTTCTCTTATTTGCAGGTATAGATTGCATGAACTCTGTAGAATTGGAACACCATTTTGATAGTACAAAGCCCCCCTTTTGCAGTATATGCGATACTTCTTGTGCTGTCTGTATGGCTTTCTCTGCAGTGTCATCACCTGATATTAAATCATCCATATAGAAGTCAGCTTTAATAGTGCGTACAGCTTTTGGGTGATTTTGGCCTTCATCATTTGCCAGTTGATGAAGAGTTCTTACTGCGAGATGTGGTGCTGACGCTGTACCAAAGGTAACACGAAGCATACGGTATTCTTTGATCGGATCTGATTCTTCCTCTCGCCACAAAAGGCGTTGATATGTATCGGCGTCTTGTTCATCTAGTAAGACCTGCAGATACATTTTTTGTATATCACTTGCATAGCAGACGCGATGCAATCTTGATCTCATAACAATATCTCTAAGGTCATCTTGCAGCTGAGGACCTACAAGCAGTTCATCGTTGAGAGAGATATTATTCGATCCTCTGGCTGAAGCATCAAACACAACACGTGTCTTGGAGGTTTCTTTTTCAACGCGGACCACTGCGTGATGAGGTAAGTACACCCCTTTGTTTTTCTTAGTTTCTATTTCAGGTATTTCTTCCATATAATTAGATTTTATATATTCTTGCATGGCCTGTTTGTAGTCTTCTTTTAGTGTAGGTGCTTTTTTAAATCTTCTTTCTAGCTGTAGTAATCTATTTCTTGCAATTTCCTTTGTGTTTCCAGCTGGAGATAAGGGATTATCAGTTTTAAATGGTAACTTTACTATGTATCTACCTTCTTTTGTTCTTGCATGAGTATTTTCATATATTGTTTCACATAGTTTTTCTTCTCTTGTTAACTTTCTTTTAGTTTCAGTGTTGATTTCCCAAAGAGACTTCAACAGGTTCTCTACTTCTATTTGCTGATGAAGGACCAGAAAAGATTCATCTTGTAAATTGTTGTTGATTTCTCCAAACAGGATCCATCCCAGGTTTGTTTCTTGGGCACACGGAGACCCGGGGGGACCCTTTATTAATTGTGGTTGCACGATTTGTGCATACTCTTTAACGCCTAGAAGCAAGTCAATATGACCCGGTTTGAGATAGTCTGGGTCAGCCAAGTTGAGACCTTCTAGGTGTGCCCAATGTGTGACAGTTACAGCTTTGGAGGGGATTTTTGTGGTCAATTGTTTGCTCATGACGTATGCTTCTATGTTGATCTCGAAACTTGGATTCCATTGAGACCCAATCCTGAGTTGAACCACGTGATCAACGTTGGTTCTTGTGGATCCCACCCCAATGATATTTCCTCTTGCTGTATGCCTGGTTAGTTTGAGCAATTGAGTCGCCTTCTCGCTGATGAATGACGCCTGCGAACCTTGGTCCACTAGCGCACGTAGAACAACAGTGTGATTATGCTCGTTCCTTGCTAGAACTGTTGCCGTGGCCAGTAGGGCCATACTTGTGTTTTGTTTGGCACTGTGATTCGACGCGATCGTAGTGTTTACTATCTCTTCCTTCTCTTCTACACTGTGTTGTGATGCTTTCGGTTGTTTAGACTCTTCTGTTTGACCCGAAGCAGAATCCTTATTTCGATGTAGCAGAGTGTGATGACGTCGATTACATATGCGACAGGTCATTTGCAATTTACATTTATATGCAGAATGGCCTGGTACCAAACAATTAAAGCATAGTTTATTTTCCTTAACATATTCAGATCTTTCAGCAGGTTGCAGTTTCGTGAAGTCCTTGCAGTGGCATAAGGTGTGTTTTTCTTTACATAGCACGCAGGTTCTATCTGCCGACGATGGTGACGTAGTGGTTGTAGCAGTTACAAGGTGTGAACGTTCTCTAACAGGTCTTTCACGGGAACCCGACGTCGACGTTATCAGTTCTAAAGTACGGTATTTTGATTGCAGAAACTCCTTCAAATCTTTCCAGGTAGGTAATTTATCATCTTCATTTGTGCTAACAGATTGTTCCCACTCTTTATGTGACTCAGGGTCCATTTTCTGTATCACAAGAAAAATAATTAAAGGATCCCATGAGTTCGTAGTTAAATTTAAATTTTGTAAGTTATTCAAACAATCTGTCGTGACGTCTAATAAATTCTTTATTTGATTTGCAGATTGAGTGTTTATTTTCTTTTGATAAAATAATTTCTTTAACACTGAATTGATAATCAATCTTTTATTTCCGTACCTGGATTTAAGAACACTCCATGCTTGTTTATAATTACTTTGTGTAATCTGAATAGGCTTCAATAATGTCTCGGCCTCACCGGTTACACTGCTCTTTAAATAATGCAACTTCTGAACATCACTGATCGCCGTGTTTTCATGCACCAATGAAATAAATAGGTCCTGGAACGTAGGCCAGTCTTCATAATTCCCACTAAAACTCGGTAGTTGTATCCTCGGCAGCTGAACGAGTTGATCTTTATTAATACTTGCACACGAATCGCTTTTCGATGACGTAGATGTATGCGCGGACGTTGCATTGCTCGTCAACAAAAGGTCTTGTAAATCAGCTGATAACGCAAGATATAAATCTTCGTAAACAAAATAATCTTCATTGACAAAGTAGCTTATATTTTGTTTATGTTCTTTCGGTGTTGTCTTCACTAACTGTTGATGAGTTTCTCTGAACGTTGTCCAGTATTGTTCTATACATTTGATTCTTGTCTCAACATAACCTTTTGTCAACCTAGCTTTAGGGCATTTCTTCAAATTGACTTGTGTTTTTTGTAATAATGCAGCTGTGTCTTCTAAAACGTTAATTAACTCCGCCGTAGTACTCATCGCACCTTTTTTCTAGGTAATATTCACTAATCACCTCTGGAATGCGGTTCGCTATTGTTCGCGCCGGCCGCCCGATGTCTTCGATAACTTGTTTTTGCTTAAATAAATCCGGCTCGATTTTGACCACTATGTACTTTGGTTTTAGGTAGGTTTTCGCTTAGCAGGAATTTGGTAATTTAAAATGCGTGTATGCTCTAAGACTGTTTTATTGCGACTAATTGTGGTGGGGACATACAGACGTTAATAAGCATGCAGTAACATAGCAAATGTAGCAATATAGACATAACAAGTGACCTTTGACCTTGAGGAAAAAAAATACACACATGGGTATGATGGGGAACTTGACAATTTTATTTATATTGTATATTATATAATTATGTTTGAAATTTTTTATTGATTTTCAGCTTGTTGTGATTTTAAGCATTTTCACTCTCATTTTTTGGTCTAGATTTACCGGACTATACTTTATGCGTCAGCATTGTTGATTCATATAATTCCATAAATGTACTGTGTATTCAGTATATTAATAAAAAAAATTGCATACCCTAATGTCAGTAAAGGTGTTACAATAGGCTTACAGCAGTTATAGCTAAGGTACAGTTACGGACCTTGTAAGGGCACAGCATTCAACATTTGATCTTACAAGATCTCTTTTATATTTCTTATATAATTTTGTTTTTTGTTTGTTGTCAATTTTAAACATTAGTACGCCTTACAGGTGAAACATGTACGTATGATACAAGGAAATAATAAATAGTGCTAATTATGATCAAACAATACATTATTATGTCAGACATTTGTAAACTTCATACGTACATGCAGGTGTTAAAGTTATGTAAACACGGCTATTCAATTTAAATACAATAGTATTTTTAAAGTTTAAACCTAAACATTGGGTTCATAATTGAGTGCCTGTAGTATCTTATCTTGCTGTTAACTTTGATAACTCCTGACCTTATGAACAATGAAAGTAAAGAATGGGCCATTTGACTTTAATTTAAGTTTTTAGTCCCTCATCTAGATTACAAAAAAATATTTGACACATATTTTTTTCTTTTTTCACGTAATCAAAAAATAACAGTGATACATCGGGTCAAAATGTCGCATGATGTCACTAGCCAGTACAGTTTATACTAGCTAATAACGTTACAAGCCCCATCACCTTAACTTTAATGCGCTTAATCTAAGCAGTTTTCCGTCATTTTGAAAAAATAATTGTTTGATATTTTCTTGTAATCTAGATGAGGGACTAAAAACTAAAATTTTGTCAAATCCTAGCCCATTTTAGTGTACATTTGGGATGCAATGATATCATAATTCATACTTGAAGTGTATTTGGGAAATTTCAATTGAAAAAGTATTGTTGGATACCTATTGTCATAGAAAATATTCTGTTCTATTCTATTCTAGATTTCTCCTACTTATACTGGAATACCAGTACAATTTGGAATACTCTCTTGTCATTCTTGATAGTCCAATTTCAAATAACTACAATATTGTTAAATACTGTGAATATACACCTTATACACAATCAGAGGTTATTTGCAGTAATTATTGTAGTTATCCAGAATGTGTTTGCCCGTGTTTTAGTGATCCAAAGGGTTGCAGAATGGGTACATAGCCCTTTACCATCTCTGACAATAATTGGCCTATCAAAAGCAGAAAAAAAATCAAATCCATCTTATTGTTTCAGCGTTAGCATGTTGTAACAAACAATCGCTTTAGCTTTTATCTATACTGTAGCGACATCTATCTCGCCACATACGAACTATCCTACATCGCGCTATTAAAGTTATCCGCGCAGTTTGAACGTATACAAGTTCCCGACTACAACCGTCGGGCAGTAGTTAGCCCACCAGACACAACACCCGTCTGGTCGGAGGATCCTCCCTTTTCAATGGTGGATGAGGAACTTTACACCCTGTTTCTCATACCTCCAAAACTGGTGACCCCGAACATGAACGTCAGCGCAGCCTTCGTGCAGAAGCTACATCAGCATGACGTCATCATCACTTCCTCAAGCTTTCGAGCAGCGAGTCACCCAGCCAGCCAGCATCCACGGCTTCAACGGGTACCCTGACCACCAGCATGCAGCAGACGCGCATACCTGGTCATCACCCACAGCCTCCTCAAGCAACCTTGGCACAGCACACTGCACTTCGGCCGGTCAGCAAGCAGAGACGCACTTCTCTCCTGGTCGACGCAGCAGCCAGCCACTCTACAACACTGCAGCACTCCGACTCACTGGAGCATATATGCAGCATCACCCCGACTCACTGGGGCATCACCGCAGACAGTTCCGACTCACCGAGAACTATGCGGCATCGGGTTCCGACTCACTGGAACACCTCACTGGCCTGGCAGACACTCCAAGACTCAACCTGCTATCGACCTCCGGTCTCGGAGGGGAGTGATGTAGCGACATCTATCTCGCCACATACGAACTATCCTACATCGCGCTATTAAAGTTATCCGCGCAGTTTGAACGTATACAAGTTCCCGACTACAACCGTCGGGCAGTAGTTAGCCCACCAGACACAACACCCGTCTGGTCGGAGGATCCTCCCTTTTCAATGGTGGATGAGGAACTTTACACCCTGTTTCTCATACCTCCAAAAATACTAATATTATAAAGAGGTAAAATTTGTAAGTTTGTAAGTTTGTATGTAGGGGGTAATCTTCGGAACTAATGATCCAATTTTAAAAATTATTGTACTGGTGGAAAGCTACACTATTCCCGGTGGACATAGGCTACTTTTTATCCCCGTATTCCCATGGGAACGGAAACTACGCGGCTGAAACTGCGTGACGTCTGCTAGTATGTTATACAAAGATGGAATAGACAGACATTTATTGTCTTGAGTTAAACATGGATACCTATAAGTAAGTTTAATTCATTAAACCCCGAGAGGACATCGGCGTCTGCGCTGTCATTGTCTTTGTTTTGTGTCTTTAATTGACACAATTGAAAGGTTATTAATGAAAAGAAGATTGACTGTTTACAATTTACAAAAGAACCCACAACATGGTGTTTATCCGTGTTACCATTCCAGAAATGATTATTAAAGCTCAAAATAGCAATTCAATATAATTTTCCCTTTTAAGTAGTTACTCAAAGATAACGTTATTAACACTCAGAGAGATAGATAGCTAATAATATGTCTTAAATTAAGTTTTCTAAATAGGTAACAACAATTTGTTAAGTAACCCTTACTGGACAATATTTTTATCAAAATATAATACCTACTCATTCCGAACCAGCTTAAATATTCGATTCCACCTATTGTCTTATTGGTCAGACCGTAATACGTAAAAATGATAAGTAGATATTTATCAAATTGATTTTGGCTTGATTACATAAAAGATAATAGGTAGGAACACATGTTACCGTTAAAAATACAGACCTAACTTGTTAAAATTGTAACGCCAATTTACTTCCTACTATTAAGTCTTATTTGGTGTTTTTTTCTATAGTAAAGAATTAAACAAAAAGTATTTGATTACTAACCTGCTTTAGCATAACCCATAATTCCACCGGCGGCAACCGTAGCGGCGTAAGCGAAACTCAAAATATCAACACCCATTTTGTCGTTTTTATGCTCTTAACCTACAACAGTTTTAATTTTTATTACTTATCGAGTAAAAGAAACTTAATTTTAATCAAAACAATACGTGCTGTGGGTCAGCTGAGTTGAAGTTTCTTTCTGTCTGTTCGGTTCGGAACTTCGCAATTCACTTCGCATTCGCCTTATTCGCCTTGTCACTTTGATTTTGTCTGTCATTCTGCTGTCACTTAATTACCAAATACCAGTTGACAGATTGTTTTTAATAGTAGAGGCGCTCCCATCAGCAACTATTATAAAGTAATTCTATTTAGTCTTATTTCGATATAGTGTAAATAGTTAGTTAAAAATTATAATTTGGTAAACTTAAAGACTCCTATGTCCGCTACATCATTCCTTCGACCCCTAGTAGAAGTGGCATGCCCGTTCTGTACAAATCAAGTGTGTCACCATTAATTTCTAACAGCACTGCGGCACAAAAATAATGATTTCAAAATTTTTGATTCGAAATAAAGTTGAAAAACTATCAAGATGACACATTGGAGCTTGACTACTACTAGCCATTCACTGTACATTTTTGAACACTGGATTGCCCCATATAATTTACAGTTCTGTTCACAAAAATAATACCACAGTCCTGTGATAATACAGCGTCATGTTTGATCTCCAATTCAGCTCCATCTGGTCAATGCATAGGTACCATACCATGTGGCGGACGCGAGGCGGTGCGACTAACCGGTTGTAATAAACTAATACTTGGACCCTATGACCCGAATATAGAGGTATCTATTTAGATACCTCTATTTCAATCTCAATTAGCTAAAAATATTAAACTCACATTAAGGATTTTGTTTATGTACGGTTTGAAGTAATCTGCATCTGCAGCACCACTTCAACAGCCGTACTGGGAAGGGCATCCACACATCACACACTGGATTGCCCCATATAATTTACAGTTCTGTTCACAAAAATAATACCACAGTCCTGTGATAATACAGCGTCATGTTTGATCTCCAATTCAGCTCCATCTGGTCAATGCATAGGTACCATACCATGTGGCGGACGCGGGGCGGTGCGACTAACCGGTTGTAATAAACTAATACTTGGACCCTATGACCCGAATATAGAGGTATCTATTTAGATACCTCTATTTCAATCTCAATTAGCTAAAAATATTAAACTCACATTAAGGATTTTGTTTATGTACGGTTTGAAGTAATCTGCATCTGCAGCACCACTTCAACAGCCGTACTGGGAAGGGCATCCACACATCTTTCATCCGACGCCACCCTATAGGAAATATATCATTCTAGCTTCTTCTCATAGTCAAGTCCCAAGGGTTGTATGTTGTAATACTGTAAAACCTTGTAAAACAGTTTGCCTGCACCCCAGCGGGTGGTGAGAGGTGAGAGTACGACACGGTCAGTGATGTCCATGTCGTTAGTGCTGGCGTGCCGTGCTATTCCGATAATATTTGCTCCAACTGTCAAACGTCAAACAACATGTTAAAAAAAGTTTTGACATTTCATTCGTGATAGACTAATTACCTACCCAGAATTATGAAAATTCCTTGAAATTCTAGTTTTGCCGACTCATTATTCGAATGCAGCCTACAAAATAACCTTACAAATATGTTGTCTCAACCGTAATGAGCGATTTCGTCATACTTTGCAATACGTCACAGTTATAACTTCTCCAGCTGATTGCAGGCCGATTGTGTATAAAAATTATGAGTTTCCGCGTGCAAGGCCAGTATTCAGTGGTACACAGTTGCCGATAGCGGTCGGCTGCGCGTTCGCATTTAGATATTGCGCTTGAAGTATTTTTTGTGTGGGATATTGGCCGGTAACCTTGGGTGTGTGTGAGGCGAAGTACCTACCTCGAACAATTAAAAAAGTTAATCTCGTTGGTCACGATGTTGAAGAGTGCGTCTAAAGTGACAATTAATACGGGGAATGTGCTGAACTTGATCGATATCAAGAAGAAGGCAGGACAAAATGTAACAGAGGAGGTTAGTATTCTCTTAAATTCCAAGTAAAACATTACAAGGCTGGGTATTTATAATCTGTTGTCTTTACATTGTTACCTATAACAGCACACTGCTACTCGAGTACTAATTTTATTACTGCTATGTTTTTATTAAAAACTTCCTACATAAATCAAGATTGAGATGATAGGTACTTATATCTGAATATCTTTAAGTATTGACAAAATTTCATGCACTTATTCATGTTTTTTACATGAGGTGTACCTAGCTATAGATGTTTTAAGCCACTGTAAATAACAAACCATTCCTGGCACTTCATCCTAAAACTGCTTGGGGAGACTTGGAATTAAACATATAATTAGTTTAATAAAATGACTAATTATTAATACCAGTTGTGAGTATTGTAAACACTTGCTTTGCAATTCTGTTTGGCACACATTTTTTAATTGGTTGTTTACATAGTAAATATATATAACAGACCACAAAAATATAACAGACCACAAAAAAGGGAAAACAAGTAACTTCTACATTAAATCGTAGGATCAAATTTTTTGAAACTTCAAATTTGATCACTTTGTTTCAAAATTAATCCACATACTAATATTTTTCCAAAATATGTGTAGCGTTGCATCTATAAATGTGCAAACTAAACATGCACTTTAAATTCTAATACAATAAATTCTCAATAGAATACTTCTTAAAAGTTACTATGTATGTACTTACTAACCAAAATGATAATTATGGTATTATTGGAGACATGACAGATGATTTTTTCTGAATTTTGTTTTCCGAAATTTGTGATCATTTAATTATTTCTGGTAGTGTCTTTATAATGTTCAGATCCCAAAATCTGTAACTGTTTATTCTTCCATCAACATAAACTATCTCTACGGTGATAATTTTTTGATGAAATTAATGATGAGCACCATGAATCTACCACATTTTCACCATTAAGTGAGATAGTGGTTGAAAGTAAGCCTACCAATAACAATAATTATAAACTTTGCCGAAATATATTTATGGTTAGGTAGGTACAATATTGAACAGATTCATATTCAAATTTAGAATCAAGAAAGGTAGACCTAGATTGTTGAATTTAGTAGCAAAGATAAAAAATATTACAACTTCAACTTTTTGACTTTAGTTTAGTTTATTGCAAAATATCTGTAGAGGCTTGTTATTAGCAATTTGACTGCTTGATTGTTGTTACATAATAATGTGTAATTAGTCTGTAACAAGCTCTTTTAAAAGTTATAAAATAAAATAGAATAAATTATATGATTAGTTTGTCAGTGAGATTTTCAGTTATTATTTTTTTGTGCTATTTGGCAAGGTCCATTACAGTAAGCATTTATTAGTCTTGTAACAGCTTATACAAAAAAAACATTTTTTTTTGCTGCACACTACTTGTTCTTTTAGCAGTTCATGTTAAGTATATTTTGCCATAAGTTCAGATTGGCTTCAAAGTACCTAGCATTCCTAAATAGCCACTGGCTTAGAATGTTTTCAATGTTAGCCTGGGCTCATGTTGCATGCCTAGGTATTTCATAAGGCTTGCTCACACAAGATCGTCGGTCGACCTTTGCCTACACGACAAAGGCGACAGTCTTCCTAGTGTTAACATTTGTTTTGCCGACTGGAGTTCACAGCCGAAGTCGACCAACTCGACTAGGTGGGAACAGGCGTCGCCAGGCGTCGTCCGCGTCGTCGCCCGTACCGATTCCGACGCGTCGAATTTCATTTCTTTTGCCGCGCGTGCGCTTCTATTATAGGTAATTCGATCTGATTTGTTGAACGTTTCTTCTAAGGAGTGTTATGTTCGAACTGTTCGTACTGACTATGGCCGAGGGGGGCATTTGACTGAAACTACCAGCGCTTCGGCTGCTGCCTACAGCAAATGACTCCGCCTTTGTTAGTCGCTCGCCTTAGATGCCTGTGGTCCGTGTAAACGGCACGGCACTGACTGCGACCATGCCACCGTCGACAAACCGTATGCACCTAGTATTAACTTGTCAAGACTTGGAAGCACTCACTTGCGAACTCTTCAACCGTACTTGTGTCCAGCTAAGGCGGCTGTTCCATCTCAATTCAATTCAATTCAATTCAAAAACATTTTATTTCTCTTCACATTGGTTATTGAGATTTAATATCAATTGAGACAAAGGTATTACCATAATCCACCGATGTAAGAGACTGGTGCCTGAAATAGGTTTTTGTAGAAAAACCTGTGGTACAGGTCACCAGGGCCTCCCCTTGGCAAAAAAGTTAAAACACATATCTGTGTTAGTTGCGGACGCAATATCCGGAGTGACACATCTCTTGTAAATATCTTGTATAAAACCGGTCCTAGTACACAGCCCTGGGATACTCCTCCTGTTATTATGTGAAAAGAGGATGAAAATCTCTTTTCTTAACTACAGAAATTCAGAATAATGGGAGAGGTAAGAAGCAATACAATATTATGCATTAAATGTTTCTTGTGCCCTCAAAAAATGCTTGTTGCGTATAAAAAAATGTAGTAATATTCCTTATCTTCCAAATAGTGCCTTATACCATAGGATCTATAACAAAATTCCTGTGGATTTTTGCTGTCGTAGCGCGATTCTGCCGACAGTAGACTCAAACATTAATGTTTTGCTCTTAAAATAGCTTAGCCAGGCATATTTTTTAATGATGAAATCTTTTTGTATGTTGTTTTACCTTGTGCCAGTTTTATGCATGACTAGGGTTGAGATAAGCATCTTTATCTTGCTTAAATAGTTTGACATTGGTAGGAACAATACTTAGCCATAGCATGTGCTCAATAGTTTACCTATTAAATTAAAGCTATATAATATGAATAGAGCTTGGCAGTACCTATATCAATTGGAAAACACGAATGGTTTAAAGAAATTTATCAAGAATCCTTAGCTATCCTTAGCACTGATATTTTGTAGATTCGGCGTTATGTACGAGTATGTTGTACATTACTTGTTTCTTCCAAGTCACGCTCATAAATCTATTTATCAAAATACTGGTTTAACTCCTTCCTACAAATACGTTTACAAGACATTTTTTATAAACTACCTATATATGATCAATGACGACACGATTACGATGAATTAACTATTTTACTCAATGTTCATGCAGTACATAAGTGACAGTTAGTATTCAAATCAAACAGTTAAGTACAAGGAATGACTTTGTTAATTATATTCGACATGTAACGATGCGTCATCAACTCATCACGTAAAACTTGCATCGATTTTTTTATTAGTTTTCTTTACATTAGTTTGGGTTGAGTCACACCGTTATTGATTTACTGCTTGCTATATGACAAAAGCTTACAGCAATTCATTGGAGAGCTTTAAAGCTTCTTCGATTTGCGTAATTATACTAGATCCTTCTGCAGAATTTCGATACCCTTTGGTTCGTTTACTAAAACGACCAGTTCTAATTTATTGACGTTAAACTGTGTTCTAAGAATCATTTAAAGAAACAAACATAATTTATTATCTCCTGAATCATTTATCATAAACTGCGGTCTCAAAAACTGGTATTCTCACCAACCACTATCAACGCTTTGGTTCATGTCCTGATAATATTATCCACTTCCTAACTGTTTATGAAATATAAACGAATGTATTATTTTTCGATCGATATTTTACTTATCAGGACAGCTCACCTGGTGGTAAAATTGGTAAACAATATCGCATCGCTATCTAATCAATTTTATTGGCAAGTGATCTAACACCTACTAAAGAATTAACTATGATTTATTTAAAGTCCTCAGAAGGCACATAGATACCATATAACAAGCATGTTTCTAATGAACTAACAACCATGACAATTTAATTTTTGCTTATTGCTATTGCTTGCTTTATTGCTTGGTTAATCATAATTGCATTGTCATGTCACACACACGTAAGCAACTGACTCACACATACATCCGTTTCACGGTATATATACTGAAAGATAACGCCGCATTGGATCCTTCTTTCACTGAATGAGTGTGTAGGTAAATATATAAAAGACAATGTGCCTATAAGTCACAAGTTCTATCGTTGTCAAGTGACGTAATTAACATTGATTTTCTTCCTTAAACATGAGTCGTTAATCGTGGTGTTGAGGAAGGAAGATTGTTCTTAGCTGTTCGTCCACTCTTACGTATATTATATTCATAGAGAATTTCCATAACATGACGTATACTACACGAGATAAAGCTGTAATTTATTTATCATGTACTAGTAAAAAACTTCACCAAATTATAGCTATCATGAGAATAACTGGTAAAAATTTCACCAAACTTGGTTAATTTTTTGTGGATTCGCTAATAGTAATAGTGCTCTGTACCTTTTGACACAAAAGGGTTGCCTTCGCTACTGCCTGTCTGAACCTAAGGCTTTTATCAATACTTTGTTTTTGTTTTGTAATTTTCACAATCGTGAGTAATTCTGCTTCCGCGATCAACATGACAATCCCTTCCAAGTAGGTACCACTTCTATTATTTCGCCAAATTTTTACTAATGAACCTTATTTGTCCAGCTTTCAGAAAGCATCAAGTTAACACTAACAGAATGGGGTAGCCAAAACGGAATTTCCGCTTCTGTCCCCATACAAAATGGCGTTGGGCCCCCGAGTGGGCACCCGCAAACGTCCAACCACCATTCCGACTACATGGTGGTATCGGCAACCACGGCTGCTCCAGAAGCCGTGATCAACATTACCAGGCCTCACGATGACGTACAAAACAAAATGGCGGAAGAAGAACGGAAGAATTTGAAGATAGGCGTCAAGATTTTCATAAATGAAGACAGTACGTCGGCGTTGACGGAGTGTTTGGAAAATGGTGAGTTTATCCTTTCAGTTAAAAGTATCTAGCCCACTTCTTTAGACCTCTCATAAGAAGAAATGAATCGCGTGGGTCCCAAAACCACTTTTTTTTCTATGCTGTGCGAAATGTTTTTCAATTTGTGAATTATTTCTTGTGCACACAAACATTTACTTACGTTACGGAACATGATAAAATGTCAATAGAGACGCGCCGTGCAAATATTTACTTTGATGCGGAAATCACATCGAAATAAAGGTAAAACGTAGGCATTTCGGCTTAGCTAACTTTTTGGTTATTTTTGAATGTTGAACTGGACGTAACTCTTGAGCTCAACAGTAGAGTTATCCAAGACAAGTAAACAATTAAACGTATTGGTAAACTTAACAGTATTTTATTGCATGTTCTTCAGGGCTTATGACACTACCCGGTATTAATTCAATTGGCCAGGGAGTATAAAAGACCATACGCTTATAAATAAATGGGATCATTACACACACATGCAGAAAATAATATCAGTGGCGGGCGAGGAGTTAATTGTCTTAAGATGGAAGCCTAAAAAAAAATTAACTATATTCGTATCACTACGAGAACCACAAGTAATGTTGTCTCTCTTAAAGTCATCGGTCAACCTTTGGTGTCATAGATATCCGTGTTTGGTGACAATGCCTAGAGTGATTTGGCAATACTAGATTCTGGCTGTCACTATTCAATCAAATCAAATCAAAATATTTTATTTGCTGCTCTTCTGTACCTAAAAAGTGAAGCAGGTAGAAATAGAGTTGTTTGGACGCTTCACCACTGCTGTGTGTAGAAAACCTATCTATTGGTAATTTTCACGCAAGGTAAAATAAGAATATTCCCTTCTGAGCAAAAATAAGTAAAATATTAATAAAGTGCTACTTTAGAGTGTTCCTCATCCAACATTGAAAAGGGAGGTTCCTCCTCGCAGACGGGTGTTGTGTCTGGTGGGCTGCTACTGCCCTACGGTGGATGTCGGGATCTTGCGATACGCTCAATTTCGCGGATAACTTTAACATGTCGATGTAGGATGTCTGAGGTCGATAGATAGCAGGTTGAGTCTGATGCTTTTCGGGCCAGTGGAGGTCCAGGGAGTCGGAATCGGATGCCGCATAGCTCACGGTGAGTTGGCACCGCCAGCAGCATCACCCCGACTCACTGGGGCATCACCGCAGACAGTTCCGACTCACCGTGAACTGGCTGGACTGGCTCGGCCAGTAGACTCATCCGTGATGTTGAAAAATATTGATAAAATAAATGTTTCTCGTAATAAGTAAACACGAAATAAGGTCTGTTATCAGCACCTGCTTTGATCATCGGAGTAGATAAATGGTTACTAATTGAGATGACGTGATTTGATTAGACATCATGAGTTTGCAAAAAAATGTTTTGGTGGTTAGTATTGGACAGGGTTGGTTTGTCGCATTGCCCATGCCTTTCAGCTAGATCTTATTTGTAGTCAATATACAAGCTCGCTTCTTTTGCCAGCGTAAGGCTCCCAGTGTTTCATACCAACTGAAACTGGGACCTTAGTTAACGCCATTAGAATAGTCTCCGTAGATACTCTTATTATTATATGGATACTTTATAGAAACACATTGGATCCCTTTTTAAAATATTGCGGGCTCGAATTTGGTTGTTTGGCATAAATAAAAGTTCGTACCTATGTAGAAGAAAGGCTGCAACGTGCAACTGTCAAATTTCTGCCACTTTGCGAAGGGGCTTTATGACTACCTTCAACGACTGGTAAAGATCTACTAAGATCTACTGAAGACACCTGGGGCGAACGAAAGGTACTTTAAAGGAGCGTCTTGTCATGTTAGTCACGGTCACCAATCAACGAGTTGAACACGGTAAACCCAAACAAACCCTCGATCGATCCGTGCTGCCGTTTGTATTTAGCCAGGAGCCTGACAAAATTTTATGAGTAAACGTCTAAGCCACCTTTGACCCCCAACCATCTCAGTCCGTGACAGTCCGACATCGACATTATCTATTAATAGACTGAAAATTACTGCTCAATTAAGTAATCGCTCGAGTTTTTCATCGATAATACTAACGATAGACGTAACTCAAGTGCTTTAACAAATTATTATTATACTTTTTGTCGATAACGTTACTTCGTAATACAATAAAGTATTTTTTCCGGCGATGATGTCATCGGGTATCTATGGTTGTGACTACGGAGTTATGTTATGGCTGTTTATGGTTTTCTTTTATGTGTTGACGTTTTCCTGTTATGTATTTGACAAAAAGTATACAGCTGCTTCAGAAAATAGAAAGCGTTCAGCTGGTATTTTCTAAAAAAGAACTGTATTCCCTCCGTATGGATGTAGTTACTATACTGTACTTAAGTACTCTAGAATAAGGTCATTAAAAGGTAACTGGAAACTGCCAACCCTAGTAAAGTTAATACAGGTAGGTATACGTTATCAAGTAGCCGGAAGGTAGGTATAAACACTAGTGGCCTTAGTTCGAGTTCTCATAGGTATAGTCTGCCTAAAAAGTCGATATGATGTGATGTGGTAAGATGTGCTGGACGTAATACTGTCCAGCTACTTTTGACAAATTAGCGTTAAGTTAATTCATGCAAAGTGTTGTTCAGTAAATTTTGAACACTTAAGATGTTAATTCAGTTATGTTATCTTACTGTTACGAGTACCTACGATACTTTTTATGCCCAGTAAAATTTCTATACTTTATTCGATACCGTGCCCCTATAACTAGATAGGTCTATGGTCTATGGAATGATAATGATTGCGTAAAATTGCGTTGAAATAGGTACCTACCTTATCTAAAGTATTGCGTTAACTAACTGCGTACGAGGGGTTTCTTTGATCCGTATGCAAATAATATTCAAGATGATGATTTATTATTATCTGGTAGGGTTTGCACACGACTTTATCCGCGATTTGGTCGGAATTGTTATACGGAAGTGTAGTACTACGGGGACAAAAGTACCTATCCAATGTTTTATTAACCCAGGTCATGGTATGTAAAAAGATTAAAGACACCGGGCTGGTATCCGCAACTCCACGTCAAAGTGCGTATTTTGCGTATGGGCTATCATCTAGACGCGGGCCCAGTGCGAATTGGTAGATGTCACGTCTTCGAACTTTTTAGTTCTAGGACATGCCGGTTTCCTCACGATGTTTTCCTTCATCGTTTTTGAGAGCAGTGGTGATGAAATAAATTACACAAAGTAATGCGCCTGCCTGGGTTTGAACCCACGACTTACTGTTCGTAAGTCGGGGCCGCCATCAGTGGGCCACCGCTGCTCTCATGCTCTCTATCACCATGGTATGTATGTCCGTTAGCCAAATTTTATTAAAAACCGTTTTGCCGTTATAAAAGTGTGAAAAAGTAATAAACTGTCAGACAGACTGGGTTAGTTCCACATAAAAAAAAATTGCGTGGAAGTATTATAGGTGTCTAAAGAACAGTCGGTGGGACATTCGTGTGTTCAACCTAGCGTGTCGATCGCAAACATAGATAATATATAGCTAAATTGTATAAAATTGTGTGTTGTGTTTGGTCCAGGACTCAGCTACGCCAACACCATCCGCCAAAATCCTCTACTTTTAAATGTGATTTGAAGAACAAAAAAAATAAGAAAAAGGATTTTCTTGGTTCAAAAAATGTTAAAATAGAGTCATTAGTTTATTCTTAACAAGCTTAACGAAAAAAGAAACGAATTGAGAACCTCTTCCTTTTTTTGAAGTCGGTTAATAAAACCTAAGTAAACCAAAGCTCACCTTGGGATTGAATGCTTAGTCAAAAAATAAGAATTCTTGAAAAAGAGACAGCTATAAGCACCGTATAGCTTCATCACTTTCTTACACTAGAACAGTGATAGTACGGCCAAAAGAAAAAAACAAAATCTCACATAAAAATGGGTGGGGAAAGTGGGTGTTGCACTGAATCTCAAATACCTAAATCTAAATCATGCACGACGTCATAAGTATATCTAATATTTATTTATGTAACATGTAAATTATGCGTATCAAACAAGGCATAAAATAAACATGATAAGTTATGTTTACTTGTTTTATTATTAGCTTTTGGTTATTATAGAAGCGAAAATCATCTTTGACTTATTCGGTAGGTTTGGCGGTTATTCAATTTGGTGGGTCGAAAAATTCGCTTTTAGGGTTCCGTACCCTCAAGGCCAACGAACCCAATAGTCGGACGACTGTAGGTTTTTAGACTGGTAATAACCACAGTCTAAAAACCACAGTCGTCCGACGAAGCCGTCTATACAGGGCAATCGTGCGGGGTGTGAGGGGAAAAACGCGGGAAAGCCGCTCCCGAACTGCGAACAATACGATGTTCGTAGTTCGGGAGGTAGGTATTATTCAGGGCTAAGGCTAACGCGTGTAGACGTTGACGGCATTTTTCCAGAGATCAAAGGCGTCGTCCTACTGTGTTAATATTTATACTGTGGAAAGGGGGAGCCCCTTTGAGCGCAAAGAAACACATCAGAAATACTAACACACATAAGAAAAAAAATATACAACCGAATTGAGAACCTCCTTCTTTTTTGTAAGTCGGTTAAAAATAACTAAATTCGACTCAGCTATTCAGTCTTGTTGAATAGAAATAAAATACGTGAGGTATATTTATTCTTACTTTAACTTTCCTGTTATTTGGAAACTCCGGTGTGCAAAATGATCATAATTTCCTCATTGTCTATTTCTTTTCTACTAAAATTTCTATATCTGTAAACATATATTACTTACACAAAAGGATAGGTATACATATAAGAGAATAAACAACTGCTTTTTCATTAAGTTGGTATAATAATATAGTAACTTATGCATTTATCTGATTATGCGGTTTGTTTACCACTGGCCTGATTCTTAGGAGATTCTGACCATCAACCGCTTTAAGTAAATATCGTCAAAGTCACAACTGATTGGGAAATGAAGATGAATTTAAATCTATTGTAAAAAAAAAAATTGATTCACCAAATCAAATTGCACAATTCAAGTAGGTTACGAATAAGAATTAGAGAGGTTAAAGTTTTTGTTTGTCATGTATCGGTAATTATTACGACTCCCAGGCTCTTCTCTTTTATATTGTGTATTCAAAATAGGTGTTGGGAAACCTAAATATGATCATGAACTCGAAAAGAAGAAGAATCCGTGCGTATGGGACAAACCCCTTCCTATATCCAAAAACAAGTGTATTTTTTGGTACAGTTTATCCTTAAAAAAAATCAGAGTATTCTGTCTTTAAACACAATCTTTAAATTCGGTTTTAAAATCGGACATTCAACAAAAAAAAAATACTTTTAATAATGTCTCAATACACCCCTACCTCCATTTCCTAGTCTCAAGTGATTAATGGCTAATCCCCAACCAGCCCATCGATTCAGTAGAAGTCCCCCCTAGAAAAGAGGTACTATGCGTTTCAAATGAGAATAGGAACGTCAATGACCTCTATCTGTCAGATGTCACTTGAAAAGTACGGTCCACAAGACTAATTCATTTAGGACGTTTTTTCATTTTGAATAACTGCGACTCGGTAAAACAAAAAACTAAAAATAATTTGATTACGCGAATAAGGTTTCGTTGCAGACCGTACTTTTGAGGTGACATCTGACAGATAGAGGTCATTGACGTTCCTATTCTCATTTTGAAACGCATAGTATGAAGTGAACTGTCAATGCCCAGCATTAGTATGGAATGACCTTGATTTTATGGAATGGCACTGAGCAAAGGCCTCTCCCCAATTCCCCATGACTTCCAGCAAACCAGCATTTGTTTATGCAGTTGATTTTTTCTAATATATCTTTTTTAAATTCTTGTTTCCAGTATTCACAGCTCTGCACACGACCTACATCGACAACGTGATCCTTGCATATAACCCTGACACGCACCGTGAGGAAACTACCGATGACACCAACCTTAAGGGCTCCTATAAGGCGTCTCCCATCTCTTTGGGGGGCACTGGTGAGTTCACTTACTGAAACTTTGCTATACCTCTGCTTCATGAGCGTTCATCATACATTTGAATTTCAACATTATCTTTATTCAAATTATAGTCGCGAATAATGTTTAAGAATTTGGAACAAACACAAACTGCTCAAGTGGATTTGATTGCGTATAAGACTTAATTATAGTCACACTTCTCTTCTTCTTTTCTTGATTACAATAAAAAATAAAGCTTATTATCATCATATTATCATATTAATTGAACAGTAAATGCATTTTTTTATAATTAAGAACAACTAATTTATTGAAAACTAAAACATATTTCTAAAGCAGTAAACTTGAAAATACTATTTTTATGAAATTAAACTACAATATCCATTGTGGTCATATATTTCCGGCCATTTTTAATATGCTAATCGGAACTTTGTTTGTACTACAAATTGTTCATAAGAAGGGCATGGGTTAATTTTGACAAATTTCGTTGAAAATCCTAATGGATGTCGCCCCCACAGGGCAGAGGGGTCTGTCAGAATATTACTACCTAAATACCACGTCGGAGTTCTGTCTCACACCTGTCCTGGGATGGGGTCGCGGGAACGTACGATACTTCCGCAACCCCTTAGGTCAGCGGGAGGAGTGAGGTTTTTTACTGTACCTACGACGTCCGAGAGGGGAGAATGTGGAGGAACACAATGCCACCACCTCGGGTCAACTTCTCCCCTAAATTAACACCAAACATATTTTCTACTTCAACGATACTTGTCGAGATTATTCTAAAATGTATTATCACAGTCACCGTGACTTATGTTTCAGTGCGCATGTCCAACACGGAGGTGGAGGCCGACAATGAGGCGGACGCTCGCAAATGTGAGGCAATTCTACCCGGCATCAAGATCCTGTGGGCCGTGCTCGAGGACTTCGTTAAAGAAGGTAATATTATCATCTCTGTACACTAATGTACAGACCACAATGTGTCAAATTTCATTGATCGTTTTTCAACTTTATGTTAAACAGAATAAGGTTCATATTCAATTGGGAAAATTTGACACATTGGGGTAACTTGATGTGCTGGCGTCTGTACAGTCACGAGCAACAATATGTAGGTATACATTGTCACATTTACTAAAATATTGTTGAGATAATTTAGAAGAAAATATCGTACACATATTTTTGAATGGTAGAAGTTAAGATATTTTAGAAAATGTGACAATGTATACATATTATTGCTCGTGACTGTATTTCCATGGCTTAGCCTTTTCCCAAATATGTTGTGGTTTGCTTCCCATCTAAACCGATGCAGATGAATACCATTGTTTAACATGGAGCGACTGACTATCTGACCTCTACAACCCAGTGACTATAGGTAACAAAATACGAGGGATGCCTGTTATTATTATTATTATGAGTAAATAGATTCCTCGTGTCCCAGGTCGCGTGTACCAGCTCGGAGTAGCAGACGTGGGCGGCGGCTGCCTGCGCAAGCTGCACGCGTGGGCGCGCGTGCGGCCCTCCATCGCGCAGATCAACCTCGCGTCGTGCTGCGTGGTGCCGCCCTCGCTGCACGCCTTCTGCCGCGCCAACGACGTGCAGCTCCTCACACACGCCGACCCTCCCGGTAACTATCTACTCTTCATCCCATCGCGCAGATCAACCTCGCGTCGTGCTGCGTGGTGCCGCCCTCGCTGCACGCCTTCTGCCGCGCCAACGACGTGCAGCTCCTCACACACGCCGACCCTCCCGGTAACTATCTACTCTTCATCCCATCGCGCAGATCAACCTCGCGTCGTGCTGCGTGGTGCCGCCCTCGCTGCACGCCTTCTGCCGCGCCAACGACGTGCAGCTCCTCACACACGCCGACCCTCCCGGTAACTATCTACTCTTCATCCCATCGCGCAGATCAACCTCGCGTCGTGCTGCGTGGTGCCGCCCTCGCTGCACGCCTTCTGCCGCGCCAACGACGTGCAGCTCCTCACACACGCCGACCCTCCCGGTAACTATCTACTCTTCATCCCATCGCGCAGATCAACCTCGCGTCGTGCTGCGTGGTGCCGCCCTCGCTGCACGCCTTCTGCCGCGCCAACGACGTGCAGCTCCTCACACACGCCGACCCTCCCGGTAACTATCTACTCTTCATCCCATCGCGCAGATCAACCTCGCGTCGTGCTGCGTGGTGCCGCCCTCGCTGCACGCCTTCTGCCGCGCCAACGACGTGCAGCTCCTCACACACGCCGACCCTCCCGGTAACTATCTACTCTTCATCCCATCGCGCAGATCAACCTCGCGTCGTGCTGCGTGGTGCCGCCCTCGCTGCACGCCTTCTGCCGCGCCAACGACGTGCAGCTCCTCACACACGCCGACCCTCCCGGTAACTATCTACTCTTCATCCCATCGCGCAGATCAACCTCGCGTCGTGCTGCGTGGTGCCGCCCTCGCTGCACGCCTTCTGCCGCGCCAACGACGTGCAGCTCCTCACACACGCCGACCCTCCCGGTAACTATCTACTCTTCATCCCATCGCGCAGATCAACCTCGCGTCGTGCTGCGTGGTGCCGCCCTCGCTGCACGCCTTCTGCCGCGCCAACGACGTGCAGCTCCTCACACACGCCGACCCTCCCGGTAACTATCTACTCTTCATCCCATCGCGCAGATCAACCTCGCGTCGTGCTGCGTGGTGCCGCCCTCGCTGCACGCCTTCTGCCGCGCCAACGACGTGCAGCTCCTCACACACGCCGACCCTCCCGGTAACTATCTACTCTTCATCCCATCGCGCAGATCAACCTCGCGTCGTGCTGCGTGGTGCCGCCCTCGCTGCACGCCTTCTGCCGCGCCAACGACGTGCAGCTCCTCACACACGCCGACCCTCCCGGTAACTATCTACTCTTCATCCCATCGCGCAGATCAACCTCGCGTCGTGCTGCGTGGTGCCGCCCTCGCTGCACGCCTTCTGCCGCGCCAACGACGTGCAGCTCCTCACACACGCCGACCCTCCCGGTAACTATCTACTCTTCATCCCATCGCGCAGATCAACCTCGCGTCGTGCTGCGTGGTGCCGCCCTCGCTGCACGCCTTCTGCCGCGCCAACGACGTGCAGCTCCTCACACACGCCGACCCTCCCGGTAACTATCTACTCTTCATCCCATCGCGCAGATCAACCTCGCGTCGTGCTGCGTGGTGCCGCCCTCGCTGCACGCCTTCTGCCGCGCCAACGACGTGCAGCTCCTCACACACGCCGACCCTCCCGGTAACTATCTACTCTTCATCCCATCGCGCAGATCAACCTCGCGTCGTGCTGCGTGGTGCCGCCCTCGCTGCACGCCTTCTGCCGCGCCAACGACGTGCAGCTCCTCACACACGCCGACCCTCCCGGTAACTATCTACTCTTCATCCCATCGCGCAGATCAACCTCGCGTCGTGCTGCGTGGTGCCGCCCTCGCTGCACGCCTTCTGCCGCGCCAACGACGTGCAGCTCCTCACACACGCCGACCCTCCCGGTAACTATCTACTCTTCATCCCATCGCGCAGATCAACCTCGCGTCGTGCTGCGTGGTGCCGCCCTCGCTGCACGCCTTCTGCCGCGCCAACGACGTGCAGCTCCTCACACACGCCGACCCTCCCGGTAACTATCTACTCTTCATCCCATCGCGCAGATCAACCTCGCGTCGTGCTGCGTGGTGCCGCCCTCGCTGCACGCCTTCTGCCGCGCCAACGACGCGACGATCTTAAGAATAAATATGGCATTTTGCGTCGCTCGTTTAGGTTGGGTTTGCTAAGGTCTTATTTTCTCAAATTTAGCAGGAGTGTGAATACTACTGAACGGCATTGACCCACTGATGATTTATTGTTCAGATTTAATTAATTTATTTGTAGATTTAAAATTTCATATAATTTATTTGTTGATTTAAAATTTCATATAATTTATAGAGATCAATTTTATAAGCTTGTACCCTACGAAATAAATTACGTCACACTCTCTAGGGGAACCAACTTTTCTTTAACATGTATTAGTTACTTGAAAAATATGTATAAAATTCTAGTTCCATTTATCTTGTCTATTGCTCTAGTTTCAACGTGAACTTGAATTTTTTTTCTCCCTTCCTCAGATCTACTGTCAATTGCCGCAGTAAAGACTCTGTCAGACGCAGGGGTCGGTTGCAACAACCTAGACTGGTGTGCCCGCTACCAAGTGCACATAAAGTGTAGAGGCGTGCTAGCACTAAAAGGATACGTCTGTAAGGCCACGCTCGGCAACAAAACAGAGAAAATAGAAAAGATTGAGAACATATAAATGAAACTTCGCGTTAATAATAAGGTATTTATTTAAGCATTTTAATTAGGAAGAGGTTGTTCTGCGCATCCATGTTACCCTAGCCTATTTTATTTGATTCAACCTTATTGGTTACAATCTGTCATCAGCGTACATAGACTATACATAATCTTCAGGTGAGTTAATTATAACGTTGTCAATGCAGTTATCTGTGTCATTTACTAGAGATCGGAATATTTTGAGTATATTTATTTAATTAACATAGAGTGCATAAAACCTCTTTTGAAATCCTTACGGGATTCTTCTTTTAGTACATACATACATACATACATAAACTCACGCCTTTTCCCCATGGGGGTAGGCAGAAACTACAGAGCGCCATATGCTACGATTCTTACATACTTCTTTTGCTTCGTTTACATTCATACATGTTGTCATACACACACGCCGGTTGCGAGTACTACGCACCTGACCTTTCTGAAGAACCTCACCAATAAGGTCTATGTATGTCCTTCTAGGGCGTCCCCTCCCGGCGTTCCCACTTACATCTGCCTTGTAAATACCTTTCGTTAGTCGCCTTTCATCCATCCTTTCAACGTGACCAAACCATCTAAGCATACTCTTTTCAATTTTTGTTAGTACATCTTCTTTTAAACCACAGCGTTGCTTTATATCATCATTCCTCAATCTGTCATTAATTGTTACACCACACATACTTCGCAAGGAACGCATTTCTACAGCATTTATTCTACTTTCATGTCTCTTTTGCCACGCCCAACATTCACTTCCATACGTTAGTCTAGGCACCAGCACACCATTGTGAACAGCTAGTCGTGCCTTTTCGGACATGGACTGGCTGGTCACAACGCCATGTATAGCGCCATTCACTTTATTTCCTGCATTCACTCTCCTTTCCACATCCGCATCAATCTTTCCATCCCTTGTAAACAGACTTCCCAGATAAACAAAGTCATTCACTTGTTCTACACTTATATCGTTTATTTTCACATTGCAAACGACACGTTTTCGGTGGTTATTTAATGACCTGGAGTCAGAGTTCTATCCCATGGGTCTCTGACTTGCCTTCAAATGCCGTCCAAAAATATCTCTCAGGCATACTATGCTGGTTTCCTTGCGATGTTTTCCTTCCCCGTTTTAAAGCAAGTCACGGGATTAAACGAAATTTCAGAAAAGAGGTTTTATCCTCTCTATATTTACGTCCTCTAAGTTTAGATAAATAAGCTCTTTCTATTCCGATCTCTGGTCATTACGAATAAAAGTTGCAATATTGACCAGACTTCTTATTGTTACATTTACAGTAATAAATAGAAAAATTTAGTGCATTTTTACACCACGGAATAGAAAAACAAATGGAAGTGTACACGCAATCTATGAACAACAAATAAACTTTTAGTTACAATTTGAATTTTTTGTTCATAGAAAATTGAGACTTATTACAACTGACGAAGGTTGTTATTATTTTTATATTGTTCCGCATAATGGTGAATCGCGCGGGTACCGGGTAAAACGGGTTGGATATCAACTCAAGGGTGAATAGAAACAAAACTTTCAGGAGGATATTCACGTAAATTAAAAGTTGTTTATTACATAAAAGGACTAATTCTTTTCAATATATGAGATGAATAGTTTCGACACCTTGTAAGTATTAATTTATTTTAAACTGGCGTAAAAATCCTCCTCAAAGCTTTGTTTCTATTCACCCTTGAGTTTCTATCCACCCCGTTTTAAGGTAAATTCTGCGTGGGCACTTACACTTGTTTTTTCAATTCCATGTTTGAAACCCATTGATTTTGGCAATGTTAGCATTTTTATGCCACATCAGTCCAACTAAGTATTACCCCAATGACTCTAGATGTACCATTTCCGATTCTATTAGCCAGTATTGTAAATTGAATTAACTTTTAAATAAAGAGACTTAACCAAAAAAGATTGTGTTTCTAAAAGAATGTGAGCTTCATTATAAAACATAATCATGATGTGAAATCTTTGTTAACAACGCCCTTATAACAAAATGTGGAAATAGTTGGTTTTACAGTTAATTCTACATGAACTTTGAATTGGAGTTTACAAACAGTGAAATCTTCATATAAGTGCAAAGATTTTTCTACTTACCACCACAATAATGGTTAATAACTTACAAATTCTTTTAGAAACTGCCGATTACCAGTGCATTTTAGCGACATAGATTTATCATGCGTATAGCTTAAATTGTGATATAGTTCGATATACTATGTAGACATACTACTGTATGTACTTATATTGTTACTTAATTTTTCTTAGACACTGATGAAGAAATCTTCAAAATACAGAATTTTGTCTATCTGTAAACTTCTCAACCGCAGTAAAGACCGACATTAATAAATTAAACTGTAAATGAGTACACATAAAGTGTAAAACAAATTGAAGGCGCTTGGTACATACAGGCTGAAATTGAATAGATGCGACAAATTTAATTAAACAATACTTTGTGTTGTCAAGAAAATTTAGAACATAAATCAAATGTAAAATTATTTAACTTTTAACAGTGTTAAGAAAAACCTTAATATAATTAAAGTCGCGCGATACTTCACTAGAAAATAGGCATCATTAGGTAAATGACCGGCGACTGGCCTGTTGGTCTAGTAGTTAGTAACCCTGACTGCTATGCCGGAGGTCGTGGGTTCGATTCCCACCCAGGACAAATGTTTGTGTGACGAGCATGATCATTTGTTCTGTCTGGGTGTAATTTATCTATTATATGTATGTATTTAGAAATATATAAGTATGTTTATCAGCTGTTTAGTACCCATAACACAAGCTCTCAAGCTTAACTTGGGACTAAATGGCGTTGTGTGAAAAGTTGTGGAATATTTATTTATTTATTTATTTATTTATGACCACTATGAAAGGCAACGTTTAATAACATGAGTACTCGACGACGATTATTAACACTGCGATGAGTCGGGCATGATTTTTGATACCTAATTTAGTTTTTCTAATTTATTTAGCATATTATTTATGTTTCTGAAATACCGATAATTCGTACTTAAATGAGATAACAACGTCAATGGACCATTTTAAAACGATAATCACGTATTTTTTTAACGATTCAGATTGTAGAAAAGACAGTTCATAATTACTATGTTACTGTAACTGAAGCTTCCATTTCATTTTGTCGCATTTATTCAAAGTATGTGGATCCACGGAACTTTAGAGGTATAATTTTCTAACGAGTCACAAAGTTTTACCGGCTCAACTGTAATGAAGATTCCGAATCAATATCGTAGCATATAGTTATAATAACTTTAAAATATGGATGTTGTTCTGTTTGTCAGTGTCTAAGAAATATAGTTGGTGCACAAGCTAGGTGTTGTGGTTATTTCAATAAATAGTAAAACTAACGATTAGTTTTAATTACGAATTATTAGCTGTCAACTTGTCTTTAAATAATTTTTATAATTGTAATCTATATATCTATAGTATAGTAGGTATCTATTATTTTAATTCAAAAAGTATTCATAGAATTATTGAGAAACTAGAAAGGAAGGCTGTGAAACATACAAATGAAAAATAATGTGAAATATTTTTTGGCAAGTTGACAACTTTTACATTAAATAGTTACCTTTTTAAATTGTTGTTTTATTACAATTAAACGGTACTTAGCGGTTTTGTGATAAGTAATACAGGACTTGATATTTTATGCAAGAATAGTTTAAGCGCCTGACAATAAAATTTGAGCAACATTAAACGAATACTTACGCGAATATTGTAAGTCTCATTTTTACCCGATTACAACAAACTTGAAAAGAAAATAATGTGTTTAACACACTGGGACTGTCTAACTTTTCTTGCTTATAAAATACAGTCGTCTTATAATAATAGATTAATAATAGTATTTCCATGCAGTTAACCATACTTTTACATTAACTTTAATAAAATATACGAACAATAGCAAAATTTAAGTGTGCAGCAGCATTTGCTTCGAATTTGAAATCTCAATTATTTTTTGGAAACATAATTTGAAATTTAAAAAAAAACTGAAAAGTTGAAATAAAAGTCCTTAAAATCCTTACTAAGTATAAACATTTTGCCATTTTATGTTGTTAAAGGTCTCATCTGATGTTCTTCTACTTTTAAATAAATGGTGCCTAAATGTACTACCACCTTACAAAATATGCGTTGTAACTAAGGTTGGTATCATACGTGATTATTGTAAAACCAGTGCGGTGCAATGTATATCAACCAATTCTATAAAAGCATATTTTTCATATAGCAACATTCCTAAATGCGATTCATTGTTTAAACGTGCTGTGTCCCAAAAAGGTTGTAATACATTGATGAGATTGCGTGAAACGCACATTTTGTTTAGTGAATAATTCTCAATAACCTCAGCGGTTTTTCATACGACGCTGTGCGGTACGATATATTACGATAAGATCGCCCGTCAAAAACACATTGTCTATACAATTAAAAACAAATTCAGTAGAAAACTACCACGTGATTCCGAATACTAAACTAAAGTATCGTAGTAGTAACCAACGCCGTGTAAACAGCTGGTCTAGTCTATTTAGTAAAAGTAACCCCATGAAAGCTGAGTGAAGTGAACTGTCAATGCCTAGCATTAGTATAGAATGACAGCTCAATTTGCCTTCACTTCACCTGCATTATCACGGGGTAATTTCTACAAAACAGCACTGCAGAGCCTTAATGTGACACTAAATGCCTCTATGAACGAAAAGTGCACCAAAATGTGTAATATTTATCCTTTGATCTTTAAAAATTTGATTCATAGATGCCTCATACTTAAATTTAGATAATTTTATGTGACTTTTAATATACAAATGCTTGGTTAAAAAAAGCGTAAAGATTTTTATAATACATTCAAAAATGTATAATGTAAGATGGAACCCGAATTGTTTTTAAATAATTAAAGTATTTATTGAATATTTTTGTGTTTGAAATGTACTTTAGACGACCACGCTGCATCACGTTTGCTTTCCCTGAAGGAACAAGTATAGTACAGTCTGCTATTGCAATCGTGTCTCAATGACCGGTCATTGAGACACGATTGCAATAGCAGACTCGACCCCCAGGGCTACTGGCATTATTTTTATTGCCAGTAACTACCTAATTGGCGCCCAACTGAGAATTTACAAAAAAAAAATGGTATGCACATTAAGTGGACTTCAATTTACAGTGTCCATCAGACGGCGTACGGTGCGCTTCGTCACACTCTGCGAGTGCGCATAACGTCATCCTAGATAGACACTGATGATAGCCAATACGAAACTGTTTGACAGTTAATCGTTGAACCACTTTGCCCGGTGATCATCACAATGAACTGTCAACCAGATACGTAATAGCTCTGGGGGTCGAGTCTGCTATTGCAATCGTGTCTCAAATACCGGTCAATGATCGATTTTTGATGTATAACGTCAAACTCATGACATATTTCCCATACAAAAACTGTCAAAGTTGTCAAATATTCGATCAATGACCGGTCATTGAGACACGATTGCAATAGCAGACTCGAGCCCCTGTTGTTATGTATAAGTCTCATGTAATAGAGAGAAAGCCTATAATTTGAATCTACAAATTAATACAACAAAAACTCCTACTGATTGAGTGGTGATATTTAACAATAAAATTGCGAATTATTCTAACTTCAAATGCAAACATTTCACTGCAGACCCACCGTACCCCTGGCCGTACCCCTGGTGGTACGGTGATTACCTACTGTTTTTTTTATAAACTTTATTGTTTCTTTAATAACATTTAATTCAGGACAAACATCCCATAGGGTTTGTTAGTAATTACATACCAAATCTACTTAAATTGATTTTGTATATAAAAAACAAGTACATGTAGGTACTCAAAAATAGACACACATACTGACAACTAGGCATTGCATTGGCTAGACGTAATTAATGAGGTAGGTACAACATCACTCTCAATACTAGAAAGTAAGTTACTAGTAAGTTAACACGATTCTTAAATCAATGAAGCGACTATCGGTCTTGTAAAGATTTCCCCGCGAAAGTTATGTGAAGTGCTACCTAATAATTAGCATGTGATGATAGCTCACAACTACTACAAAAAATACGATTAATTTGATTACAAAATTAAGCCCAATTGAAAGTTTTCACTGGTAGAAAAATTATAATACGTATTATAGGTAGGTACAAAAAGAAAGAAGACAGCTAAATAACATAAATAAAATCGAAAGAGTAAATGTGTGTGTGTTGTGTTTCGAACCATATAATTATCTTCTACAACCATCATGTATTCTAAAAAGGAACAATTATTTTCTGCCTTTCTTTTGAACTACCCTCTCCTTAAAATAAGAATTCATTTCCACTACAGCGGCAGAGAATTACAGACGCCGTGAGAGACGCGATTGGTCTGCACATGTCAGCTTCGCTTTAGCAGAATTGTGCTATAATGAAATCTGAAACAACGAAATAGAAGTGAGTAGGTAGGTAATAGTTACCTAGTTGGCAATACTTTTGTATACCTAGTTGGTAAAAGAAAGAATGGTTGCCTTGCCCTAGTTGGGTGGAACTGTGAGTACTTTACCCGTGATGGAGCGTCTTTATTTAAATTATTTATTCGTGTGTTTATTGAAAAACATGGTGTTGAGAGTTTGTATGCTGCCCAAGCTATGGGCCTCTGACTAGGCTTCACATACCCTCGAGAAATATCTCTTCGTCATGCCGGTTTCCTCACAATGTTTTCCTTCACTACTGAAGCAAGTGAAATTATATACAACGCTCAGCATGAATGTTAGCCGAAAAGTTAGAGGCATTGGGTGCGATCTCGAGACCTTGATATAAGTAAATTGGCACATGATTGGCATAGATATGATATGATTTAGCAGTCTGCCGGTCACACCCCTCTGAACTGCTGTAATGTTATAACACTGAGGTGTTGTGAGTTTATCTTTGCTTCCTCTTCTTCTGAACCTATACCTAGTTGAGACTATAGGTTCAGAAGACGAGGAAGCAAAGATAAACTAGTAGGACGCGGCGTCATTACGATGTAACTTTCTTTCCGAACCCAAATCGATAAAGTTTTCAAGGTAAGAACATTTTTGTGAATTTTAAATTAACAGCTGTGTAAGTTTCGTCGAAATACTAAAGTCAACTGATAACAAAAACTTAATTAAAGGAATTTAACATTAGGCCACAAAATAATCTTGTTAATACACAAAAGTTATTGCATTCTTTACATGTAATACGAATTCTTCACGATTAAATTCGTAAACATTGTCTGTAATTGAACGGGTGACATTTGGCAGGACCATGGTTAGTCGCATTAAGGACTTATTTGGTATATCTTTTTTGGAATTATTAATTCCTGTGACACGATAGGTGGGTAATAAACAATTTTTATCTTAGAATCAATTTAGTACAGTATCTACTACTGTGTAGGCACCTATTATTATTATTCTACGCTATTTGTGGACTTGGCAAGACAAGTCCTACTAGGAGCTCTGGTGAAACTGAATAACTATAGCTGGCCAGGGAATTTATTTTTGGATTTTGAAGAATAGATTTTAAATATTATACAGGATGTCTCATTCAAATGGGTCAGTATGGGAAAGTCTGAAACTATAAGACATACGAAGATCTGTTCTGAGGAACCATGTCATCGATTTTAATAAAAAGAGAAACTGCATTCATACATTTTAAAAAACATCTGTACTCCGTTCGGGAATCGAACCCGGTTATTTTTAAAAAAAAAACCTACACTATTTCTATTTAGATATCGATTGTGTAGGTCTTAAGCAGTAAATGTCTGTATGAAACATGATGTCTAAAATGAATAAAATGAATAAAATGCATTGTTTCCACATACTTTAATTTACTTTAGTAGGTGCTCGAAGTGACCACCGCCTTTTTCAATACAATATTCAGCACGTTTAGGTAACGATCTTACAATTGCATTTTGTATCTTCATGTGGTGAATTTGCGTTAATATTGTCTCTATGGCTACTTTTAGGTCTACAACGGTGTCATAACTTGTTTTGTACTCTTCATCCTTAATGTAACCCCACAAGAAATAGTCCAGAGGCGGTATTGAAAAAGGCGGTGGTCACTTCGAGCACCTACTAAAGTAAATTAAAGTATGTGGAAACAATGCATTTTATTCATTTAAGACATCATGTTTCATACAGACATTTACTGCTTAAGACCTACACAATCGATATCTAAATAGAAATAGTGTAGGTTTTTTTTTTCAAAATAACCGGGTTCGATTCCCGAACGGAGTACAGCTGTTTTTTAAAATGTATGAATGCATTTTCTCTTTTTATTAAAATCGATGACATGGTTCCTCAGAACAGATCTTCGTATGTCTTATAGTTTCAGACTTTCCCATACTGACCCATTTAAATGAGACATCCTGTATAAGTACCTACATTTTGGCTGCTATCTTGTGTTAATTGGTCTACTTACGTTATTTTTTTCAATACGATACTTATTACGTATTTAAATATTTTCCAACGCCGAAATAAGCTTAAAACGAAATTAAGATATTTGTAGGTAGGGGAGACCAGGTATAAAAGTAACACGGGATGTACGTAACAAATGAGTTTCTGTGCGAATTATATTGGCTGCACTGACGGCTGTATCACTGTTGTGCGCCATTTTGAACCCCTCCCACACTTCAGTTGCACTCACGGCGCTATGCTGTCAGGCGGAGTACGTAGCGAGTCGGTGCCGCAAAAATACCTTCAAAGTAAGTTCTGACCTTTTTTTTCAACTGTTTTTGTTTTTATTACGATAGGTCTAAGCTCGCTTTTCAAGTGTCAGTAACGTAGCTTAACTATTCATATATCTATTTTGGCAATGGAAACGGTATCTTTGTAAAGCTTGTTTTGGGTTATAGGCATGTGTTTGTCATATTGGGTAAAATTTTAAGATAGGGATGAAAGTAACAACTTGTTACTTTCAACCCGATTATGGGCTTGATATCTCTAAGTATAGTTTTATTGGGTTTTATATTTTAAAGCAACACATATTTATTTTCTTATTGCAGAATGCCTAATATATACATAAAAGGACGACCAATAGAGGTTTAATTACTGCAGAAATTATGGATTTGGCTGCAGAAAAAGTACTTCTTTAAAAGTACCATTTCGAGACGCTGCGAGTTCATATCAGCTGTGCCATGTAACTTTATTTAACTAGATATGTGCAAAAGAAAAAGAAAATGCTTGAAGAAGGTTCAACAAGTCTTCCAAATGTAGGCTTATGTTTCGAAAAGAAGAGTTTTTACTGAGGAGAAAGAAAAATACTAGCAGAGTATTTACTCCATTGTTCTTAAATAAATATGTGTGCCATATCATCATTTGTCTGACTAAGATCACATTTTCAAATAAGTTTGTAATGTTGATTATTTTAGAAAACTTCATATATTTGCTAGAAATGTTAAATTTTATTTCAGTATTGTGACAGTATCTAAAACTTAAAAGACTTAACATGTTGTTTATGAAAGTAACTTTAACCTTTTTTACAATGTAACAAGTAATGTTGATTGTTTTAGAAGATTTTTGTGTTTGCCAGAATTATTGAATTTTGTTTCAGTATTGTGACGCTATGTAAAACCTAAAAGGCTGATTATTATTAAAATATGTTAATTATGTAAGTAAGTTTTATTGTATAACATAAAATGTTACAACCATCCCCTTACATTGTTACAACCAACCCTAGGGGTAGGGATGGTTGTAACAAATTTCAGTTTCTTTATTTATTAGTTTTTTCCAAAATCTGTAGCATCTGTTGCATATAAGCTGACGTTAAAATATAGCTGAAAGACTAAGCTATCGTGTGTACTAATTAGAATTCTGATATTCTTAAAGCTCTGTGAGATATAACTAAAAACATGCAAATTGTTACGTTCATCCCTGGTCTCCCTATACAATTTGTTTTTTTTAATTATAATAATTATTAACCAACCCATAGTGATGGCCAAATGTGGAGAACCTTTTAAACCTTAGAACATCTATGTACTTACCTATTATGTACCCATGCTTGTAAAGTAATTCTTAAATTATTTGAAAAGGTTGAAAGATACGTACGTTGTAGGTATCAATCAAAGACTGCAAAATTACATACCCAGTAGCAACGTACCTAACTAATAACATATCTAGCCTGCTATTAACCCGCAGAATCCGATACGGGGTAAATGCCTCTTCTCAAACGAATAAAGAGGAAGCACAAACATATTAGTGCTCGTTTATGTGCAGTTTTTATTTTGTTTATAAACTTACTTAGCCTTTGCCGTCATCTACCATCAAACAGCTAACTAAATTATCTTCTGAAAAATCATATTCACATGACAAATAACCCCCGGCTATATGATAACAGCAATAACTTAAACATATCTGCATTGTTACATTTAACAAATCGGACCACCCCCGCTTTTAAAGTAAGTAAGTCAATTTATATGCGCCGGAGTGGCACTGACGAAATCAAGCGAATAACTTTATAATTGTGCATTAAAATAAAAAAAGGGGTTAACAGGAAACAGGATATTGCCTTCCGTGGCGACCCCACGCTACCGGCGACTGTTTTTTTTTATATAAAGTTGCCAACTTGGTAGCGTGTCGTAATGTTGTAAGATTCGATAGAATACACAAGTAGGTTTGTTTTTGTAATGGAAAGTGCGACCGCAGTCGATATAGATCTTTGACTTATTTCGAATCACCAGAGGCTTAAAAGTATAGATGGCCTAGTGCAAGCTTATAAGCAAAGACATTTAATCTCTTTGCTTATAAGCTTGTTCAATCGCGTTGACGTTGACACTGACTCACGTCAATTTGTATGATTATACATATCATCACGCCTGTAATCCCCGAAGGGTTAGGTAGAGGTGTACATGTACAGACGCCAGCACGTCAAGTTACCCCAATGTGTCAAATTACTTTGATCGTTTTTCAACTTTATGCCAATCAGAATAAGGTTCATGTTCAATTGGGAAAATTTGACACATTGGGGTAACTTGATGTGCTGGCGTCTGTACCTAGTACACTCACATATCGCCAGTTATGTTTAAATCCCATGTATAAGCCATTGCCATCAAACGGACACGAATCCAATCTCCGAGCTGCTACTAAGAAATGTCAGCTAGAAAAACTCATTAAAGCTTTGCCAAACCCAAGCCATGTGGCTCAGCAGAAGAAGAAGCACAAGCGACTACTGTAGACCAACGAGGCTGTCAGAGAACGAGGTGTTGTATGATTATGTTTCTCTGTATTGTCACGAGATGGCGCTTATTCAGTTACAGATGTTACAGTACAATCACTTACCTACAGCTTGGCAAAAAAGTGTAGAAACGGAACTAAATTTTTTTTTATTTCCAAAATAATGACATCTCATAGTAAACAAAGTTCACAATTTCGTAAAATTTTAATTTCGACCACCAAACGTTGTTAATAAAGGTAAAAAGTGAAGAATAATGAATAAAACCATTCGGAGTGCTGGCAGGGCGGTTATTTATAAGGTGTACATGACGGCGATGTCTGGCGGAACATGAGGCCCAAACTATTCTTTCTGAACTTCACAATGTTTACCAAAGAACCGCTGATAAGACAGGTTTGTAAGAGTTTGTTTTGTTGATTTAAGTTGAATCAAGTGTTAATTGATGATAACAAAGCTATATTAATTGGCCTGTATAAGGAATAACTAGAAATTTGAAACAATAAATGTCGAGCACATAGGTTATGTTTACATTTTTTCTGCATTACTCGGGTATAGCGCGCTGAGATAAATTGATACTTTGGTGACTTGACTTTTAACTGAATGAAAATTCAATTTCTACGTAAATTATACTTTAAGGGCGATATCAAGGGAGAGAATTATTTGTTCTAGCGTTTGCATTAGAAATGTAAAAGAAATGGTCGTGCCATAGTCTAAATCTATTATTTAATTCAGGGAAATCTGTTATTGTTCTAAGCAAAATCGTACTGGGAGGAGATACACAAAAGGGTATTTTCTACATCCGGCTTATTAACAGTATGTGATAAAAATGTTTTACTTTTAATATTGTTAGGGATACATTGTTAGGGATACATGAAATATTTCGCCTTTACAGGAAGCAGCTGAACGTGCATTTCAAGCTATTACTAATTAAGGAGGATTGGAAGAACTCGTGCTAACGTGTAATAAAAATAGAAAAGGATTACTGGAAACAAACTAACTATGAACGAGGAAATAGACCGATTAGTAATAAATCTAGAAGATGATAGCAGCATCACCTCTGAACCCGAACATGACTCAGATGAGTTTACGGCCTACGTGTTCGGGGTAGAATATTGAGAGGAAGATTTACTAGAATAAAATATAGAAATTATGTTATTATAATGTAATGTTTTCTTTTTTTATAATTCCTAAACAATGTTGTGAACTCAGGACAGGAGTATTTACCCAATTTGTTATTTTTAGGTAAGTAATCAGTTGCGTGTCGAGAACACTTTCTTGTTCAATTAATTACTGATTTAAGAATATAATACATAATTAGATTAATTTGTCTAAAAAAAACAGCAAAGTATCAAGGCTAGGTTGGTACGCTATGCGGTTGCCACGGGCTGCCATACGAAGAGCACAGTGGCGCCTCCATTATTTTCTACTCTTTTTTGCCAAGCTGTATCTAAAGTTACACAAGAAGGTAAACATTATAGACCTAGAAGCCTCTACACTATTTTTTTTCTTAATCTAGGTGTTTCTGTATTTGAATGGTGCGGTTTCCATAGTGTTTTCCCCCTAACTGTTATTTCAGTATTTCACGTTTTTTTTTATTTTATTTAACGTTTCGCTGATTTTTTATATGAAAATTTTACATTTCACGTTTAGCGTGTGTTAGATATCTATTGCGTTACATAGATTTGCTTTGTTGTAACCCAAAGTTTAATAGATTTGTGCGTGGTTAGCAGGAGTAGGCTTGCACCATATTACTTACTTGGGACTTAGGCATAACTAGGGATATAAATAAATAAACATCCCACAATTTTTTACACAACGCCTGCATTTAGTCCCAAGTTAAGCTTGAGAGCTTGTGTTATGGGTACTAAACAGCTGATAAACATACAATATTTCTAAATATATATACATATTATAGATAAATTACACCCAGATACAGAACAAATGATCGTGCTCATCACAATATAATCATGCGTCCTTGGTGGCAATCGAACCCACGAGCTCTGGCATAGCAGTCAGGGTCAATATCTACTAGACCAAAAGGCCAGTCATATATGTAGGTGTAGGTACTATAGGGTACTCCTGTGCCTAACTCTGTTTGGCGTGCTGTTGTAATAGGCTATTTGACAAAATTTGAATTTTTAGTCCGATATTCGACACGTATTTTTTTCTTTTTCAAATTGATGGAAAACTGCTTAAGTAGATTAAGTGCATTAAAGTTGAGGAGAGGGGGCTTGTAACGTCATTACCTAGTATAAACTGTACTGGCTAGTGACGTCATGCGACATTTTGACTCGATGTGTCACCGTTATTTTTTGATTAAGTACGAGAAAAAAGAAAAAAAAATGTTGAATATTTTCTTGTAATCTAGATGACTAAAAACTAAAATTTTGTCATAAGAACATCGATTGTAGTTCTATATTTCATCAAACAATAGCAATAGAGTTTGTATACCTCAACAAACCATTACGAAAGTCTTCATCCACGATGATCGACAGAACTGTAATGATTTCGCACTTCGCTCAATAACTTGGAGTTTGGACAGACAGTTTTCCCGCAAGCCATTCCTACTCGCAAACGATGTATGGCCAATCATTTGTCTTGTGTTACACACAGCTGGGATTACGACAAACAGCTGATTGACACTGTCTCGACTGCATCGATGAAATCTGAAACAATATTGAGAAATGTAATTTAACAAGCGTACTCTGTGCTCATAAACTTTGGTTGTTAGGTAATCGAATTACCGAACATGTGCGCGTTACACAATCATAGACAATATGGAAAGTGGCGGGAAATTGTGCAGAGACAATTTCGGCGAGATCTGCGCAGGCATCGACTCGAGTCGGGTAGTGGTTGCAGAAAAGGAAATACTTTTGTTTTTGGATTTTTTTTCAAATCAAATCATAACATCACGCTTGTAATTCCCAAAGGGTTAGGCAGAGGTTTACCTGTAATAGAACACCCACAACAAATCTAAAAACCAAATCAAACTACGAATCGAATCATCATTTATTTAATTTGTAAATATTTTAATTTTTTGCATTTAATTATTTTTTCAAATAAAGCTACAATTCTTGATACATTTTGTTAGGTTGTTTGTGTCATTTTGTAATGTCATTAAAAAAATGCACTTACTTAAGTTTGATGAGACTGCGCTCAATAAGTAACAAGACTTGCAGTTTTGGCAATCTTTTATAAATTTACATTTAAATAAATTTAAATACACCTCTGGATCTGAACTGGACGATTCGAATCGCACTCAAAGTACCTACATGTTGCAGGTGCGAACAATTGAATATTTTTCTTTGGAAATTGTTTTAAATATGTACAGATGCCAGCACATCAAGCTACCCCAATTTGTCAAAAGTAATTATTTAACTTTATTTCGAACACAATAAGGTTCGTGTGCAATTGGTATAGGATTGGTATTGGTATACTAGTAGGTTCATCCAGACTTACTGCAGGGTAGCACCCATTCCTTGTAGATGTTCCACACATTCTCACGAAGCGCTTTGCCTGGTCTATTATTATGCACACAGCCAAAGAGTAGAATTCCCTGCCAGCATCAGTATTCCCCAGTTCATATGACCCCAATCTGTTGAAGTCGCGAGTTAATAGGCTTCTTTTGGGTAAGCTCGTTCCATCGTCGACCTCATCTCAGACCGCAGGTCAAGATTGAGGTTAGGAGGTTTTTTTTACATAGTAGGTATATATTGCAGAAATGGGAAAATTTGACAGTTTAAGGTAGCTTGATATGTTAGCGTCTACATATTTACAGGTCTATTATTCACAAGTTTCTTAGAAGACGACGTGCTATGCAGAATGTCGCGCACATAAAGATGCAGAATATGGCCACGTTCGACTCTTTTGACCTGCGCCAAATTATCAATACATATTTTAAATCGTTTAAACATGCACATACATTATCATGTAGTGGTTCGGACTTGCGAAGATTCTTAATTTACGAGTGCAACTGTATTGTTTATAAATTGTTTCTGTCAATACGCCCTTCAGAAGTGTAAGAATAGTATTAACAGTTGATGGTTGACGCGATTGGTTGAAGTGCTGTGTGTCGTAAAAAAAAAATATTTTTATAGGTACAGGCCACAGATAGTTGTTCCAGGCTTGCTGTTTGTGTATTCATGTGAGTTTACGTTTGTAAACGCACCCACAATAGAATAAACATCATAACGGGACAATGTTAACTTATCTAAAAATGATATTTACTTCGAATAATTTATTTATTACTAAATATACAAAGAACATTTACATAAAAAGGGAGATCCTACTAATATTATAAACACAAAAGTTTGTGAGGATGGATGGATGGATGGATATTTGTTACTCTTTCACGTAAAAACTACTGAATGGATTTTAATAAAATTTAGTATGGAGTTAGCTGACACCCTGAATTACTCATAGGCTACTTTTTATCCCTGTATTCCCACAGGAACGGGACCTACGCGGGTGAAACCGCGGGACGTCTGCTAGTACTAAATAAAACCAAGGACACTTAGGTGTCCAAGTCAAATATTTAACCTTATTGAGAAATATCACACTTCTTATTCACAAATTACTACTTGTCCCTGTTTCAATCGCCCTTGCGTATCTCCCCGCATGTACAGACTTTTCCCAATTGAATATGAACCTTATTCTGTTTGTCATAAAGTTGAAAAACGATCAAAGAAATTTGACACATTGGGGTAACTTGGTGTGCTGGCAGTCTGTACAGTAAATAAATACAGCCCATTGATTCAGTAAAAGTCACGCCGTGAACACTTGAGTGACGTGAACTATCAATGCCTAGCATTAGTAGTTGGAATGACAGCTCAATTCCCCTTCACTTCTACACCTGCATTTTCAAGAGAAGACTTTATCTTACTTTAAAAGGACTGCAGGTGTTTGAAAAGTAAATTCTAAATAGTTAGCTTTTTCGCTTACAAAAAAGGAAAAATACCCATTCCAATCCATAGTGATATTATAAATGAGAAAGTAACTCTGTTTGTTTGTTTGTTATCAGCTTCTCACGACTAAACGGCTGAACCGGTCGTTATGAAATTTAGCAAGAACATAGACTATCTTGGTGTCAAAAAATAATATTTATTTATAATAATTTCTTAATTAATACATTGAAAAATGTCGTTTTCTTAAAAAGAAAACTAATGCAGCGACATGTTTGACGACATGACAGACGGTGACAAATGTTTTCCCAGTCCATAATCAGGTGATAACTTGACATTTGACAAGTCTCAAGCTTAAACTAAAAAAAAATGTACTTTCCCCCTTATTTTTTTCTCTCTTACAACACTGACATGTCTGTGCAGAGGTAATAAGGAATTAATTTGGTTAATTATTATAATTGACTGGATCCCGGACAGCAGGAGCCGGCGACGTGGTAGGCCCAGAAGGAGATGGCGTGACGAGTTGGACTCCTTTCTGAAGGATTGGCCAAAAGTGGCTGAAGACAGGAAGGAGTGGAAGAATGGAAGGGAGGCCTTTGCCCTGCAGTGGGACACCACAGGCTCATAATAATAAATAATTATAATTCATCTTTTCACGCTTCGCTTCCTAAATCAACAATAGGTAATTACTAATTTAATCTCCAGCGTTTGAAGGTCTATCATAGTACCGTTGTCTTCCACAAACGCCATTAAAGAAGAGTTGAAGTTGCAGCTCAAGCTAAAACTAAGAAGGTATACAACATAAATATCCTATCCTATATATCCTATTATCCTATTTGCACCGTCTTCTTTATCGACTTTTGTTTTTTTTTTAACTATATATGTGGAGGCTTGTTATTAGCTATTTTTTATAATATTATATTCTTCATTCACTGGATTGTTAGTCTGTAAGCCATCCTAAAAGTAAAATAAATAAATAAATAATAAATAAATATAAATTGATTCGAAGTTGGCAGTATAAGTAGTATCTTATGAACTTTGATTTTAAAACAGAAAAAAAGCAACTGAGTTGTTGTACGGAAAGCCCTTATCTGCTGTCGCTACACAATCTTACATTAGACGTCAAGTTCAGTGCGCGTGAGTCGCTAGCGTGAAATTGTCACACTTTTACTTTCTCGATGGCACGATAGCATAAGACCGTCCTTCCTTTCGCTTTAATTACGACAAATCATCATTACTGGGAGGTCCCTGAACTGTCATGTTGGCTAATGGTTCTAGTGTTGTAGCTTGAAAATCATAGGTTTAAAAAGTTAGTAAAAATTGCTACGAAAGTGCTACGCTGCTACGAGGCTACACTATATCTAGCTAGGTTCTATCTTCTTTACTTGAATAATTTTGATTTTACTACTTATTTACATACATACATAGATAAACTCACGCGTTTTTCTCACAGGGGTTGGTACAGAGCGCCGAATGCTACGATTCTTACATACTTCTTTTGCTTCGTTTACATTCATACATGTTGTCATACACTCAACCCGGTTGCGAGTATTACGCACCTGACCTTTCTGAAGAACCTCACCAATAACTACTTACTTATAGAATCTTATTCATTATCTATCGTTACTTGGACTTCCAAGTATAGCTTGGGTTTGTGAAGATTCTATATAGAAAATAACAGTTACGTGCTACGAGATGGCTACGAGATGGCTACGAGATGGCTACGAGACGGCTACGTCGTAGTCATCCCTCTATCAAAACCTGCCATATTAATAGGAGCGGCTATTATTGTATGTGATTAATATCTATTATCCAATTAATATGCTTAAAACTCACGAGCTGTTTAAATACTGGCTTACCTTCCACTTGTAGGAAAAACAAATGTTTGATAAGTACGGCAATCGAACTTGCATCCACTACTGCTACAATTATAGCCAATAGCGCAAGCGATTATGGCCTCATGGGTGATTTACCGAAACTGAGGCCCACTGTACATCTATCTAATTAATATTAAAGAAAATATTTGTTTATTTTTGTTTACTTTTTGGAGGGATTTAACTCAAAAACTGCTCAACCGACAACCATGGGCTATTGGATATTTATAAAACTAAGAGAAAAGTCCATACATTAAACTTTAACATCCCCTTCACCCCAAGGGGATGTTAAACTTAAATGTATGGAAAGTAATAAATAAACGCGGACAAAGTCGCGAGCGAAGTGCTAGTCGGTAAATAAATGCTTAGTTTTGCCATAAATCTTACTCATACGATATCGAAAATCACTAACATTGTCTAGCTCAGTATTAGAATTTAAACTATAATTTACGACTGTAGGTATCCCCAGGCTGTTAGTCCAGTTATAGGCGGCGACAAGTTTATGTACTACATAGGTAGACAGCCGATCTATATTGGACTCTATGCTTACCTTTATGTAATGAAATAGTTATCAAACTACTTTGATACATAGCCCTATGGTTAAGAATCAAGTAATACCTTAGTTATTTGAGTTATTTTATCATTTTAAATGGAAATAAAAAGCCAACTTTCAAAAGTCCTTTGTCGTCTTTAATGAAATGACACCCCAACCGCATTTTCCCTGTTTGCACTAGACAAGTGCGCCCAAGGAAAACGTACGACTGAAAGAAAGAAAGAAAGAAAGAAGAAAGAAAACATATTTATTTGGCACATGCCACAAGTGGTGGTGGTGGTGGTGGTGGTGCAAGACTATGGCATACTATGGTAACAAAAGTACTGGACTATAGGCTAGGGTGGCTAAATGGACCCTGCCTTAATGTAACATATTTACACGGATTAATTATAATTAACATAATCACAACTAATAAGTGCGAGGTTCAACACATGTTGGAACGTGCCTCAGCATCCAATGCCTAATAAAAGGGCTTCTATCTTGTTAAACAATGTTGACTGGCCTGTTGGTCTAGTAGTTAGTAACCCTGACTGCTATGCCGGAGGTCGTGGGTTCGATTCCCACCCAGGACAAATGTTTGTGTGATGAGCACAATCATTTGTTCTGTGTCTGGGTGTTATTTATCTATAATATGTATGTATTTAAAAATATATAAGTATGTTTATCAGTTGTTTAGTACACATAACACAAGCTCTGCTTAGCTTGGGACTAGATGGCGTTGTGTGAAAGTTGTGGAATATTTTTTTTTATATTTTAATGTATTCAGCAGTGGCAAAGTGTCCATACAAATCGATTCCTATCAGCTTGCCTTTGGCAATTTGGAAGAGCAGTTCTTGCGGTATTGACTAATGGCATCTAGACTCCAAGTATTGCCAAATATAGGGCATTTAAGAACAAAAAAAGTAAACAGGATGGTATGGTAGACCTATAACTTCAAGAGAGACAAAAAATAGTGATACGAATACTGATACCAATACTGCTAGCTTGCATCATCCCACTGCAGGGCAAAGGCCTCTCTCCATGACATCCAGTTTTTTCGATCCACAGTTAAAGTGGGCCACAGGTCGTTTAATATTTCCAAACCGTCCCGCCATCTTGTTCGGGGTCTGCCGCGACGCCTTGTAGCTGTATCAGGGCTCCACGTGATGGTTATTTTAATAATAATAATAATAATATTTATTTCATTTCGGACATAAATCCATAAAGTGTTAGTAACAATATACCTTATTATCTAGTGTTAGTACAAATTACCCTATTGACAATACAAACTACAATTGGAGAGCTATAACTCTCCGCTACAGTTCTCAGGATGATGTTGCGACTATCTTTTACTCTCCTGAGTAGCGAGGCGATTTTAGCCCACAGCTCATTGGGCATACGAAAACGTGTCTAGCTCAGTCCCATTTCAGTTTGGCGGTTTTACGACCAACGTCAGTGATCTGTGTTTTGGAGCGCAGTGCGGTGTTGCGAATGTGGTCTGTCAGTTCGACGCCAAGAATACTGCGCTCCATTACACGTTGGCAAACCCTGAGTTTGGACTTTTGCTTATTTGTCAGAGACCAAGTCTGGGATCCGTAGGTCAGAATGGGAAGGATGCACATGTCCACGAAGACTAAGAACGACACGAATACCTACTAAGTTTTTTATGTCGACTTTTAAGAAAATTGACCCCTCGCTACTGGTATTCAGGATTATGCTCGTACCTTTTCTGTATGAGAATAGACCTATGCCCTGTGGGACAGTAACTGGCTGATTTTATGTCAGTATGTTTTTCGGTTCACTTAACACCATCTACAAACAACTTCACTTCTTTCGGTTGAGCTTTCCAGTAATTTCGGAAACAATATGAAACATGTTGTTTTTTCTTTTCTGATGCACCCACATGGGTATTATGTAGGTATGTTGACGTTCACCGAGAACTGCGCGACCATTATGGGTGATTTTCCACTTTCATGATCTCCGAAACATGCGCGCGCATTTTTATGTACAGCTGGAGGGAAGACTGGATCTGTTATGGACTTTACAACTCTCTGAAGACTTTAGAAAGGTATTGCTTATATTTTAAGTATTCTTATTTTGTTTTCCTTATTTAGATTTTGTCTAAATATTAGTCCAAATAGGTAATACGAGTCGTATGTTGGTACCTACGTACTTTCTTATCGTTCTAAAGTTTCATTGGAAAACACATACGTGTGTGTGTTAATTTCTCTTTTAATTTATGATTTTAAGTAACTTATTAAGTGTCTTGTCCATTCTTCTCCATGCCACCTTTTGGATGGGGCAACTTATTCATATTTATCTTTACTAACAATTTAAAGAGGTAAAGTTTGTGAGTTTGTAACTTTGCCATTGTAGGTTTAAAGTTAATTAAAGTTATCATTCAGAAGTGCCTTTTAATTTATCAGGCTCCGAGCTTTCGCGAAGAATAAGTAATTTAATTTTGTCTGGAATTTCGGTAGTTGACGAGTTAATGGTCTGAATTATTTGAGTTGACCTGACTCGTTTACCTATGTTGTTATTTACGTTGTTCGTTTACGTATGTTTGTAATATTCAGGTGCCACCAGTATGTCATCTGCCTGTACTCAACGAGGCAGTTGACACAATCAAGATGTTATCTGGGGCGTACACCTCGAGTCGACAGGTTTCACACTCGTCGCCACTCGCTGGATCATCGTTAGGTACGGTATCATACATTGTCATATTAGCATAGTATGCAATATGATGGCGAAGACTAACGGGGCAGAAATGATGAAAGTACCAAGCTAGCTTGATATCACGAATAACAAGGATTTTTACTGCTTAACTTTTTAACCGCCAGACTTTATCAATTGCCGAGCTCACAGCGCCTAGCTTATAAATCAAATTGTACAAACAGGTAACAGGTATTTTTAGTCGTATAAACACGACGCGGGCGGAATAGACCCGAAAATTCTAATCATAATTTAACATTAAATATATTTATTATTAGCAATCAATTGCTGAACATATTTGTACATTGCGTCATTGCGCGTGCATTTGATGTTGTATTATGCAAGTATTTTACCTATCTATATCTATCTTAGTATACTTAGTCATTAGTTTTTATTTTAAGAACAGACGCCAGTACATCAAGCTACCCTAAACTGTCAAGTTTTCCCAACTGGGCATCACATGCACCTCTCTGTTTGTATTATTATTGAAAAACTATCAAAGAAATTTGTGATATTGGGCTTGATTTGCTGGCGTCTGTTTCTAAAATAAAAACTAACGACTAAGTACCTATACTAGTACCTTTACAAAGTATAGTTAAACTAAAAACAAAAGTAGTAAGTACCTACCTAGTTACATCACTTATTTTGAACTATTATTTGCGCCTCGTATTGTATTAAACAATAGGATAATCTAGGTATGCCTTATTCAGGAAGGAAAACAGAAAAAAAGAATTTAAAAATAGAAAAAAAATATTATTGTACTAATACCCTAAGTTAAATGCTAGTATTAAATCTAATATATAATAATATTGTGATACTTTTGATACACACACATGTATCCACAGCAGGCACATGTCGAAGTTTTTTGTAAGGAAATTGGTAGATAATATTAGCAAGCTAATCAAAGGTTTTGATAGAAATCGGTTGATTCTATGGCGCTGAATTATCTACTTTATATTGAAAAGACCCAATATATTCAAAGAATATAATATGAAGGGTGACTGATAGTTGGGTTTTTTATCGTTAAATTCATTAGTACAATAGATGATAATTTATTGGAAACTAGCAGACGTTTCACCCGCGTAGGTCCCGTTCCCGTGGGAATACAGGGATAAAAAGTAGCCTATGTGTTAATCCAGGGTGTCAATTTATTTTTACTCCATACCAAATTTTATTAAAATCCATTCAGTAGTTTTTACATGAAAGAGTAACAAACATCCATCCATCCATCCATCCATCCATACTCACAAACTTTAGCGTATTTATAAAATTGGTAGGATTTTCATATATTTAAGACGTTTTGGTAATGTGACTATTTCAATTCATAGGTTCAAAGTTTATCTGAGACATTATAACCTGGACTTACTTATAGCTAATAAAAGTTTGAAATCGCCAATGCGCCTTGAGCAAGTGTGGTGATCAATACTTATTTCTTCTCTGTATGAGAAGAGGCCTTGGCCCTTCAGTGGGACAGTAACAGGCAGGTATTTTTTTTTTTGTAAGATTTTTTGATTTGCTTAAGGAGGTAGGTTAGGCAGGTACAAAAAGCTATCGTTTTGTGAAATAGGGGTTGAGCATATAGTCGTCCATCGGATACAAATTCAGAAACCGCGCTGCTACTGCCGAATTTGCGAAGGAAAAGCGCATTACATTTGCCTGACCCGGTAATCAAACCGTGGACCTCAAGCTTAGCACTAAAAATCGCTTAATTATTTAATACGTTGACGTAACTACGTACTTAGTTACCTTCTACATGTAAATCCATTCTATTTATGTAGTTAATCATTATGTAAGTATAATGTCGATAACTATAGACTTGTTTTTTAGTGCAATGGCTTGTTAACTGAATCTACTTAAAATGTAGTTGACTATATCGTCACTGGAAAGGCAAAATTACTTCTGTCATACAAAGTGGGCATAATTGAGTTATATACATATTCGGAATCAGCGATTTTTTCTGCGTCGATCTGCCTAGGAACCATTGCAATCAGAGCATTTTTGTGGCGTTTAAGTAACCTAAAAAAAGGTGCTGCTTTTTTTTCCTAATTACTGAAGCGACGCGTTTTTTGGCCAATTTTTCACTCATGTCGCTCAAGAAATATTTCCTGAATGTTAAATATTAAGTTTGGCGCTTGAATAAAATTGCCTTTGTGTAGCCTAGAAAAGAATGGCCTTTAAGTAATTTGTGCTTATCTTGAATGTAATAAAAATTCAGCTAAAGAAATTTTGGTTTACGTTTATTTCAATGATGCCTGGCGTTTAAGTAATTTTGCTTTCATTATTTTTAGAGTGTATGGTGACACAAGAAATGTTGCCGTCTTACTTTTGAAAAGATGCTGGCGTATAAGTAATTTACATTTGCTGTCTGTAAAGAGCTTGTGAGTAAGCAGTAATTTTGCTTTGTATTGACTTCTTTACAAATTAAACAAACGGATTTTTGTTTTTCCATCCAGATAAACAACAAGTACATTAAGTACATTTGGTAATCTCAAGTTATTGAAAAATATTCGGAAAAGAAAAATGTGTTGCGTTGTCAAATATTAATCAAAGAGCTAAAGTAATTATTACGGACTTCGATTATTTTTATTTTATCAAATAAGATTAATGAAATACTCTGTTATGTAACTTCAGTAAAATATTAAGGTGTATGTTTTGCTATCGTCGTTGCTAAAGTATATTGTAAGCAGCTAATTGGACGAAATATTCTTCAATGTGTAAAGATTAGGTAGCATAAAATGTAACAAAACCGCGCGCGCGCTGGCTGTTCCGCCATCCCCATCCGATTTGCGCGGGCGTCCCTCAAGGCTCCGTGCTCTCCCCTCTCCTCTTCTCACTGTTCACCAGTGACATTCCCATCAGTAATAGGTCCCAGTTAGCTCTCTTCGCCGACGATACGGCAATCTACTACACTGGCACCAATCCAGTCACGATAGCTCGCACTCTCCAATCTTCCGCAAACGCCCTAGGCGATTGGTTCCGGAAATGGAGAATAGAGGTCAACCCCGAAAAAAGCCAAGCGGTCCTCTTCACGAGACCGCGTCGCACTGTCCCAACCCCCGATCCAATTACTATGTACGACACCCCCATCCCTTGGGACTCGGAGGCAAAGTACTTAGGAGTTACTCTCGACCATCACCTTACCTTCGCGAAGCACATAAAGATGGCTCGTTTGCGAGCCGCTTTCGCTTCCAGTAGGCTTCATTTCCTCACGACCCCGAGAAGCAAATTGTCATTCAAGTGCAAATTGCGTCTCTACACCGCGGTCATTCGCCCCATCATGACCTATGCTTGCGCAGTTTTCGCACATGGGCACCCTAGGCATATCCATAGGATGCAAACCCTCCAAAACCGTTTCCTCCGTAGGATAACGGGAGCCCCCTTCTATGTCCGAAATGAGATTCTCCACGTAGATCTCAAAATCCCTACAATTCAGCAGTTCATGAAACGCCTCACCAAGCGTTTCATGGACGTAGCTGAAAAACACCCCAACCCCCTCGTGGTGTCGGCCGCCCGATACACTCCGTCCCGCATCTCTAAGATACGGCGACCGAGACACACCCTCACCGTCCCTGATGACGCTATCACCCTCCTCCAGGAGAGCGATAAGTCTACCAGCACAGTTAGCAAGAACGCAGCCCGATTCCGGCCTCGCCGTCGAGGCCCGTCGCGACGCCCCCGATAATTACCCGTCCTCCCGTCCCTTGCTTGTGTGCCAGCCTGCGAGCTGAGCAGTAGTTATAATAAACTCGCTGCCCCCAAATAATAACCACACAGATCCAGCCGTCCCTTGCTGTCCTCTCCCAGCGACGCCCTAAGCCGAGGCTCGTACCCCGCAGGGTGTGCCTTTAGCGTAGTCGCTTAGTTTTTAAGTTTTTATACTCTGGCTGGAGGTCTTAATTTTTTGCTTAAGATATCTCTACAGAGACGCCCGGTTAAGCTATACACGTCCTCTTCAAGGGCACGATATGCGATACGCCCCTCAAATAAATTAAAATTAAGCTGTTCCGCCATTCTGCTCGACCGAGCCACTGCGGAAGGACGTCAATTTGTCGTTTTTGCTAGCGTTATCAATCTATTTTAGTGATTCAATGAGTGGGATCGTGCAGTTTTGAATTTATAAAGAGGTAAGTAGTTATTTATTTCCCTTGCAATCGTGACGTTTTTGTTCAGATTACGTAGTGAATGAAAAGTCAAAATTTCTTTGATTTTAACCCTAGAAGCCCAATCATATTTTTGAGGCTATAACGCCCAATCATACGTAAAAATGACGTATATAAATCAAATCGCTGAATTTAATTATTTTATTTTAGATATTTATTAGTTTTTGGATTATTTATTTAAAATATGTTCTTATGAAATAAAAAAACGTATTTTAAATATTTAAAACTTTTTATTTTTACCTTTACAAAGTTACATTAAGCAAAGTAAAAAAAATGTACAAAAAATGAGATCTTCTTAGGTTTCTTCTTATAATTAAATAAATTTTACAACAATCAACCAAATCACTTTTTTTTCTAAAAATTTAATCAACTCTTATCAATATTTAGTACTTTAATATTCAAAAATCAGCTTTTATACACAGTCTTGAGAAATATCAATATTGTGTTCACCGCATATTGCTCTTTTGCATTTGGAGTATTGTGTTTTGGTCATCCTCTTCTTTTGTACGAGCAATACCCACAATATCGTCGTTTCTTTGGTTCGGGCTTATTACAGGAAGTCTCTGTTGCTGTCTCTGGCACGTCGTCTTGAGTCACACAATCTTCTTGTTCCGAGTCAGTATCGTGCGGAGAATAATCGTCTTCATTTTCCAATACTGATGCTATTTTGTCTATATTCAACCGTCGATAGGACGCCATTGTACATTCGTTCCTAAAAATAAAGTACAGTTTGAAAATTATGGAAAATAAAACAATAATCGAACAAAAATCATAATATTACAAAATGAAAACAATTCGCAAAAGTTACACAAAGCCCAAACATACGTCAAATTTACGTGCAACATTGTAATAACGAAAAAATGGCGGTACTTACCGAAGTGATGCAGCCATCTACTGTTGGTTACAGGTGTTCATTACAGGTGGTGGGCCGCATACGGCGCCTCGGCCTGGAGGTGGCCCTCAGCAAGACGGAGGCTATGGTTTTCCACGGCCCCCGTCGGGCGCCACCCGCCGGATCACACCTAGTGGTCGGTGGGGTTCGAATCGCTGTCGAGTCCACCATGAAGTACCTGGGATTGGTGCTCGACAGCCGTTGGGATTTCGGACCTCACTTCCGGCGGCTGGCGCCCAAGCTGTTGGGCGCAGCCGGGGCGCTATCAACGCTGCTTCCCAATCTGGGGGGCCCGAGCGCCGCCTGTAGGCGGCTCTACGTGGGGATCGTGCGATCGATGGCCCTTTACGGGGCCCAGATCTGGGCGGCTGACCTGACGGCCGGCAGCATCGCTGTCCTGCGCAGACCGCAGCGAGCGATGGCCGTCAGAGTCATCAGGGGCTATCGCACGATCTCCTACGAGGCTGCCGGAGTACTGGCCGGATCCCCGCCCTGGGACCTGGAGGCGAAAGTACTCGCGTCGCTGTACCGGTGGCGCGAGGAAATGCAGGCGCGCGGCGAGCGACCGATGCAGCGTCACATGGAGTTGCGTCGGTCGCAGCTGCGCGAGTGTCCTGTGTGAGTCCTGGTGGCGGAATGGCGGGACAGGCTGCGCCGGCCTCGTCACCATCGAGGCGGTCCGGCCGGTGCTCGAGCGCTGGCTCGGGAGGAGGCACGGCTCCCTGTCGTTTCGGGTGACGCAGATACTTTCCGGGCACGGTTGCTTCGGAAAGTACCTGTGTCGCATAAACAGGGAGCCGGACGCCCGGTGTCACCACTGCGTCGACTGTCGGGAGGACACGGTGCAGCATACGCTGGCAGAGTGTGCCGCTTGGGAGGAGCCGCGCCGTGCCCTCGTCTCTGGAGTAGGCAGTGACTTGTCGCTGCCGGCCGTGGTCGAGAAGATGGTCGGCAGCGTCGGGTCCTGGGACGCGGTGGTGTCCTTCTGCGAAACAGTCATTTCGCAGAAGGAGGCTGCGGAAAGGGAGAGGGAGATTACTTCCACTCACCCTGCCCGCACCGGACCGCACCGGGCGCACCGGGCGCAGGCGGAGGGCGGACAACGCCCTCTTCCAGCCCCAATAATTGGGTCCAGGGGCGACGGACGCGGGGATGTCCGCCGCCCCCCACGTGCATGGACCCGAGATGGTGGCGCGTCGTGTTGACGCGCGCCCCTCTTAGACGTCGCGAGGGGAGTCTAACACCTCACTCCCCTCGCTGACCTGGCGAATCCCGCGGGGCCGGAACCAGTCGGGGGTCGCGGAAGTATCTTCCGTTCCCGTGACCCCCGGCGCAGGTGTGAGAAGGAACACGGGGTGGTTTTTAGTCAGTAAGGGTCTGACAGACCCCTCCGCCTCCCCGGGCGGGGGACATCCATGAGGATTTTCCACCCCTAAAAAAAAAAAAGGTCTTCGCGGCTACTGAGTTGGCGCGGGAGGGCGCGGCGATCCGAGCGTGCATTAGAAAAAGACAACGTATTTTCGTTGGAGTGTACGTCAAAATGACGTAGATTGGGCTTCTAGGGTTAATTAATGAATGAATGAATGAAAAATGAATATTTTGTTTAATAAGACATGCCAAATATTAAGTTTTTATAATTTTTGTTACTTGTTTTTGCCAGAAGAGGCTTTTAATTTTTTATTTGTTTTTACTTTAATATGTTTAAGTTACTGAAGATTAATAGAAAACATTATTAGATAATAGTAGACTGTTCCATTGAGTTTTCGTTAATAACAAATAATTTTTAGATCTAAGCGCGTGTGTGCCCTGGTTCATAAATATCATGATACCTATGTTTTTTGATTCAATAAAATTTTATTATGCTACCACTTATGTACTGTATTTTAATTAAAACATTTTTTTTATTTACAGTTATCATTATACCGTGTAAATTAATAAACTGGCTTGCCCAGTGATTACACCTACGTCTCCCGGTCCAACCCCCACGTTACCCTACGCACCCTACGCCACCCTCCTTACCTCTACCAAACACCCACACAACCTTCTAGAAGTAATTTTCGAAAACACGAATATGAAATTTTTTTAAATACCTAAAGGGAACAGTAGTTTTATCCCAGTTACAATAAAGTGTGATTGATCCTTAACGTTACTTTGCTGAACAACTGATTACGAAAAAAAAACATTTTAAGTAATTTTAGTTGAAGTTACTTAGTTATCCTATCGCCTCATGAGTCAAAATCCTAGACATGAAGAGTATAAAATATTTCCCTTGAAGTTATTTTGATACACCAACACGACACTAAAATTTATGCTAAAGAAATTTCATCCTACTCAAATTTACTAATAGTATTGTGTTCAGTACTTTTAAAATACAATCGTTGTTTACATTGGTGGCGTTTAAGAAAATTTGGCTTACTAAGTTATTGGGTCAAAATTACTGAAGCGCCACTTATCTTGGAAAGTAGTAAAAAAAACGATTTTCAACCACTTCCAGTAAACGCATGCTACAAATAGAATTATTTATAAAGTTATTTCATTGAAATCGGATGATTGTGTAAAAAGATATAATTTTTTTTCTAAAAACAAAAACTTTGATCGGCTTTATCTCGAAACAACCTATTTTCACTTCAGTAATTTTGCCTTTCCAGTGACGATATAATTTTAGCTTACACCGTCTATATTTAGTTAGTGACAAAAAAAATATACTACTTAATTCTACAAAATATTTACAAAAAATAAGAACATGACAATTGCATTTCAAACAATAAAAAATCAAGTAGTAGCGTAATATTAGACAAAATAAACAAAAAACAAGTACAGTTAGCAACAAAAATCAATTTCAAACACGTAACGAGACACGCAATAAAGAAAGAAATAAATTAAAATACTCCACATGTAACCTGATGACTATTAAAATGCAGTCGTCTTTAGCGCTTAATAAATAACATAAAAAACACGCCGCTATGTAAAACTGTTGTAACTGACAATTTCCTCCTACCTACTAAAATTTACCGATCACTATATCTGGGAAGATCCCATTAAAGCCACGTCTCTTCGGTCCATAAAGATGTAAACATTATGTTGTCCCCCTCTAACATACCGCTGGACTTACCGAGCGAAGGAGACAACACGAAAAGATGTATTCTCGCAACTAATCAAACGTGTCCACTGTCCGGTTGCGCGTACGCATCCCACGCCGAAATTATCATTTAAAGTTTCCAGATTGACTTTTAACATTTTTTATTTTTTTAGTATCATCACGTGTTAACTTAGTTTTAATTTGAACCGTTAAATGCATTAGGTTGCTAAAATTAACATATTTAAGCTCGTTGTTTTCCAAAATTCTGAAAATTGAGATAAATACACATGAAAATATATCTTATTGTAATTGGTGCAAAGCTTGAACTTAAATGACTCGTACCAACTTTACTTACAACTTATTGAAACGATATCAATTAAGCTAGGAGTATGCAAGTTTACTTATTGCAATAGCGACGTCCTTTTCTAATGTAAGTTCATATGTTCTATGAGAAAAAGAGACGAATGTATTCCTCCTTTGCCAACTTCAAGGCTTTTAGAGTTCTCAATCGCTGACTTAACAGGTTTCAAGAGGGGTAGTCAACATTTTGTTAACTGTTTTAAATATTACCCAGAGGTTTTGAAAATATTTGATAAGTTACCTAATTATAATGATAGTGGCAATTTTAGCCAGATAAGAAAGAGAAATATTTAACTACAAACGGATAACTTACTAGGTATCAACTGTAAAAGTGTTGCTAAGTAAAGATTCTTTGAGTTTTCTGTAAGATTAACAGTCAGATGTACCTACCTAAATATTTTGATCTCCGCCATGAGAAGTTATAAGTCGGAAACTGATGATAACACAATTACACATACCTACACTCTATATGAATAATGTAAAAGCAAAGGTAATCTTTTTTAAAACTCAATTAAATACTTTTAACATAAGATCCACTGATCATTAAACCAAGAACTTGCAAGCCCATAGCACAAATCATAGAAAATGTTGATTACCCCTGCATTGAGCGCCGGCCCGTGTAGAGGTGCGCTTGCGACTCCAGTCGATCGAGCACAGCCGTCAGCGCAGTGCCTCGCCGCGTCAACCTCCAATACGAACTTTTTACACACCACCTTCGAGTACCATTGCAGACATTAAAAATAAAAAAAAAACTCGTGAAAGTGTCAAAGTGCATAAGTTCTTTTGTTATTTTTTTTTTGCAAATGTGATAAAGGTATAGTGCCAAGTTGCGGTAAAAGTTCGAATTTTGGGATGTACTGATTTTTTTCAAGAATATTGTGTTTTGATTGTTTTTTGGCAGTGTTGTACATTGAAAACTTTATACATTGACGTTATTAAACGATACGTTTGTTATACAAGTTTGTTAATGGTGCGTATTTATTGGTACTATTTGCTGATGTCTAGATAAATATTTGATGGAAGTACTGGAGTATGTCTTACTTATCTAGGTTTATTGTGTGTTTTGTTTTCTTGCGTAGGTATTATGTTACACTGTGAAGATATTGAATGATTGTAATTTCCATAATTTAATTCCAATTTTGACAAAAAATACCTATGTGTTAGTAAAAAATACGCAACATATGTCTAAGTTGTCGTTACTCAAAGTTAAAAACAATGGTACGAAGGTACCTAAATAATCAAAAATAAGCCACAAGTTTTTTTTTTTTACTTAACATGACAAGAGTCTTTTCCATTTTGAAATTTACATTTTAGGTAAGTAAGGATAAGGGATTTTAATATATACGGTCTTGGTTTATATGAATATGCAAAGACGTAATGTGTCGGTCAAACTGACGAAGAAAACAAGTGATTGAGGGCGTCAAAGCTCGAATATCTTACCAAATAACCTGAATCCTAAGGCCAGCTTTACTAATAATAAATGAAATTTAGATCTAAGCTATTTTAATGCACATATAAAAATAATAAAGGAATCAACTTATTAATAAGTCAATTAAAGTTTATGCAAAAAAGATTTATAAGAAAAAACAAAAATAAAAAATAAACTTTTAATAATATTCGTCTTGTTTTGAATTTCCTGATTAATAAATCGGTCTTACATGGGTATCTACAAGACAAAACAGACTAACTGCAGAGAGACAAAGATCTAAAGATTTTTAGTAGACATACCTATAAGCCTTATTTAAACCGAGATTTACCAATATCTAATTTCACTTTTGTGGAAAACCCATATACCTACCTAATTATAACTCCATGACTTTTGTGGTAGGTACCTACTGGTCTTTCGGATATAGAATACCTAAGCCACAGATAGCTATGGTAAATAGTTTTTTATTCTCTTAAAAAAAAGCTTCTCTTTTGAAAATCTAGGTAGGTAGGTACTTAAACTAAAGTCTGTTAAAAAGTTTGTCTTACAACCAAATAGGATTTAATGTTGGAATTTTGCGCTTGGGACAAAGCGACGAAAAGTGCCAAAACAGCATCAAAAAACATGGTGGGTGCCTGTTGTAAAAAAATAAATAGGTATTTGATTTTTTTTCACAATATGCGCTCTGGAACTGCAAGCAAATGACTTTGCACACATTTGATAAAGATAATATCAATAGAGATTGGACTAGGTATGCATTGAAAATGATAAGTTGACAATCACTATTTAATCATTTTAAATGTACCTAGATATAAATTATGAATTCACCCTTTGGCCGCAACACTAATATGACATAAATTTCTAATAAAAATAAACAATAAATAATCTTAAAAAAAATCTATTTAAGAAAAAATAATTAAAAGCCACTTAATTTTTTTGCAAAAAATAATCTAATTTAATCGATCTTGTGACGTACTGTCACGACATTCATAAGTACTGCAAGTTAGTGACTTAACGGCCATTGACGTCCGTTCACGTCAGCAGAGGTGAAGAGGTGACAAACGCTGTAAAACATTTCTTTTCATAGAAAATACGTACGATGTGTTTGCTCATTTGCTGTTAGCTTTTTTACCGATGGCAAAAAAAATAGGCACACGGAAATATTCGCAAATATTTTACAATATTTCTAACTCGGAAGAGTTTTAGGTAGGTACCTAACTATTTATCTTGTTGTTAAGATGCTGAAGGACCTCAATAGACACATTTTACATCGTGTCGCTAAAAACGTAGTCCTCTTCCGTAAAAGTTTTAAACTAAACCGGCTTACTAATTATTTACCTACGTATTAATTATATAGCTTATCCCTAATGCTTATCTACGATTAATTATATTTTTAGCGACAACACGACATTATTACAGTACCTACGTAAAATAATGCAGAGCATGGCATTTTGTTAACGTGCATTTAATAGCTATTACTTACAGAAATTAACGAAAAATTGTGTACATTGAGGTCACTGTAGTTGTAGGGTTTAATAATATACATAAATATTATATATAATTGAGTAGAGTAAATTATAACAAAATAATAATACCAGTATACTACTATCCCACAGATTTTAGACTTATACAAATAAAACTTCCTTAGAATCAATTTATGCTGTGTTACCTTGTTAGTGTTATCTAAAGACATGTCAAATGCCAAATTGTCACCTGTTAATGGACTGTGTAGACATTTGTAACATTTCATGTCATCCAAGATGGCGCTGCGTTTTTCTTTTTTTTTCTAGAAGATTAATTATTTTTTTGACTTCCCATTGTTTTTAATAGACAAAACATACGCCTACGTCCGTTTTCATGTTATGAGCCATCTCCTAGACAAATTTCATTACGATTCGTTAAGCCGTTTAGTGATGGTATATAACCTACCCAGAGTGTATGAGCATAACGACATGCTAGCCAATAATAACATAATTGAGTACTTAATCAAATAATATTTAATTCTGGTACATTCAAGATATAATACTTGTCGATATCAAAATGATATCAATTCAGTAGCCCACTAGGACTTAAACAAGCCGACTAACGATACGGTATTACACGATATTAATATGATTTACGAACAAAATGCGTGGGACCTCCATCTAACAGCACAATTAGTTAGCATAGAATATTCTACAGCCAAGTTATCGGCATCACTTACAAGTTATTGCTAATAACAATGTGAATTTGAAATTAAGTAGCCCAAGATCGGAATTAACAAGATTATTACAATTGTAGAAACGTTATGTTAAAAGGCATCGGTGTACTGTGATCTTTGATATTATGAGATTAAAGCTTGTAAAATTACAAGGCAATAACGTTTTGAAGTAACAAATAAGATTAGAAGAAGAGAGGTTATCAGAAATAGGTATGGAGATAGAGAATTGAAAGGAAATAACAGTGAAAACGGAAAATAACTGCATGTTACCAGCGTTAATAATAGCGTAAATATTAAAAATATATTAAGCCAAGTCAGAGGTCTATGGGCGGGATAAAAACTCTACCACCAGGTCAGCCACTAAGCACAGGAAGAAAAGAAAATTAAATAAAAGATTGCCATTCTACAATCCGATTGATAAATCAGAAGCCATGTCAGAGCTGTTAGCCTAATGCTCATCTTACAAGGATGAAGTATCTATTTATAGTTTTACCTTTCAACCGTGTCAATTAGAGACACAATAGAAAGTCTATGACAGCGCCGACACCAGTGTCCTCTCAGGGTTTATTGAATTAGATAGGTCCTCCAATCATCTATTAATCGCCACAGGGGATAATTGTGGTGAATCCACTACACCCTGATAAAGATTATTTTAATCATGCTTTTTAACGGTAAGGTTTCACATACTATGCTATAAAAAGTTATATCAAGAGATTGTGTGAAAAATATTTTCTTCAACTGAAAATGAGAAACTTTTCCGTAGACAAAATCAAAGAAATTAAAAACCAAATAATGAGTGTTCTTATTAACTCCTTTAGTAGTTCTTATTGGTGATGGTCGATAAGTGACTATTTTTTCAATGTCAAATTGAGTTTTAACTCAATCATCGTACTAAGGTACTGGCCACTAATTAAGTTTTATAAGGACGTCACTATTTTTTTCTGCCAGTGACTGAGTTGTAAACGGTAACTGGCCATTCAGCCTCTTGGTATGTCTATAAAAATATCTTGCTCTATTATATGTAACTCTGGTATTTCTTTAATAGTTTTCTACACACCTTATGCATTGGAGTAAATGACATTTTAAGTCTATAATTAAAAGAGCGAGCTCACAAGTGACTTTTATCGTGCGACAGTTTTTTAGTGAAACATATTGAAAATAATTGAAATTATGATGTACCTGGGCAAATTAAACGTACGTTATCTTTAATTTTTTTAGTAGTTTTGCCAGTTAGGTTATTATTTTTATTTGCTTCATTTTAGAGACACAAAATTGTGAAGTAGTCTCCTCAAGTCCTTTATTTTGATATCCCACATGGCTATGACACGATGATATTTCCTAGAAGACGACCAGCAATTTGGCTTTTGACAATGTTTAGAGCTTATAAGAGACTCAATGTGTAAAGATGTTAAAACCCCATTTGTTCAGGCTTCATGGCGTGCGGATCAAACCTTTATGCTATTTACTGAGTATTTTATTATATAGATTCAAGTTCTAACGAATCAGACAGACGTGTTGCCGGGAACTTGTTCTGTCACTTCTCCTTCCTAGCAACACTTGGAAGTAGGTGAAGGAGGGCGTTTTGGGGGACTTTATTATGTATTTTTGACGTTCAAGAGATGCCTTAACCTAATTTAAATAAATATGATCTATTTTTAAAAATACATTTACAAACTTCGAAAAAACATAACCCCTTTTTCGGTGCAGTTAGATAGAATGAATACAACTTTTCATAAATTGTTTTATTGACATAAACATCTAACAAACATTATTTTCCTATGCAAACCTACGTCAAGACGTAAAATAACTCATATTCAGATCCGTTTGAAAATAAAAACATCACATTATTATAATTTAAACTAATAATAAATTTTATTGAACTTTTACTGCTTATTATAACACAAGCATATCCGCATGGTGACTTGAAGTATAATACTACACATTCATTGATACCTTACTCGCCGGATGTTATTTTTTATGCGGACTGTACTTTACCAAAACATGGCGGGTGTTTTAGTTACCAGCATGCGTAGCATGAACACATTGAACACCGAAGAAACGGCCTTTGTCTACAGACGAATCGGCAAAGTGACAGATTATATAGACAGGAACCTCAATCTGTCAAATTTCTTTCAATAAACCTGCCTGCGTAGCATGAACACTTAATTTCTTTTCTTCCGAGACACGACAAAGACCGTTTCTTCGGTGATCATGCTACGCGTGCAGCTGTTACGTTGTCATTCTAGTCATGTGTTATAGTACCTTTCAAGGTAGAAGGGACAATGCTGGAATTGACAGGAAGAATGTTATCGATATTAGTTTTGTAGTGACAAAAAAATTATAGAGTACCTAGGTACCTATGCTTAGAATGTTGTAAAGATGAATGAAAGGTGGCTAATGAAAGGTTTAAGGCAAATGTAGGTAAGTGGAAACGCCGGGAGGGGACACCCTAGAAGGACATACATAGACCTTATTGTTGAGGTTCCTCAGAAAGGTCAGGTGCGTAGTACTCGCAACCGGCACTGTGTGTGTATGACAACATGTATGAATGTACGAAGCAAAAGAAGTATGTAAGAATCGAAGCAGATAGTGCTCTGTAGTTTCTGCCTACTTCCATAGGGAAAAGAGTTTAAGTATGTAGGTATGTATGTGTGAAAAAAATATAAAAATAAAATAAAAATGTTTATTGCAATTTCATTAGGTTTAACATACATAAATTGGAGATCACCTTTTAAGCAAGAAGATGCTTGTGTTAGGTGTCTCCGATCTTCCACTTAACATACGACAATGTATGCAATCGCAAACTAAATAACAATGGAAAGAATAATAATAATAATAAGAATAAAATAAAAAAGGTCGGCTAGGAAACTCCCTTCCTTAATAAAGAGTGCATGGAGATAAAAAATATGCATTTAAGGGTTTAATGCCATAATTTAAAAAATACGATTACAAATACAAATATACAAATATACAAAATCTTTATTGCAACAACAAGTATTTACATTTAATGAGCAAGCCCTGTTTCCCAAACTAGCGTGAGCTGTATGTTGGGAATCAGTTCCTTCCAGATAAATAATGTCGAGCCAAAGTGTTACAATACAATATACCTACATATAATAAAATTTGTCGATTTTAATTAAGTTTATAACCATAAGTTTACAATCTGAGACCTAAAAAAAAGTTGTGTGTGTGTCGTGTGCGTGTGTGTGTTTGTGGGTATGCGTGTGTGTTAGTGTGTGTGTGTGTATGTGACACTGTGCTGTGATAGTGGGTTTTGTGTTTTACTGCTTTATTTTTATTTAAGAATTCGGAATAGATTTTCTACTTCGTCGTAATTTAATGGTTTCAGCCATAATTTTATTTTATTTTTAAACTGATAGTTGGATAGTTGTTTGGTTTTATGAGCTATATTAAGTTTATTGTACAATATAGGTGCTACATTGTTACAGTGATGTTGGGCAAATTTGCTTTTTACTCCTGGGATTGGGCATTCGTCTCTTCTTTTGCCAGAAGGTATAAGATAGGGTACTGTGTTTTTATGATATTTACGTAAACATTGATACACAAACAACTTTCTGACGGACAGAACATTACAAATACCTATCAAGGAGCTTGTCGCTTAATAATAACAGCCCTAAGAATCGATCAAAGGTACGTAAAGCTACACTACGTCCGAGGATGGGTGACGGACAACCATTCATTACCTATCAAAAGTATCAAAACTCCTCCGTGAATCGGAAAACACGTTAAGCTGTTGGTCCCAGTTGTCATTTGTTTACGTTTGACAGTCGTTACGGATTAAAAGAGCCCCGAAAGTCCGACAAGCAGCTTACTAATACTACTACTAATTACTAGGTACTACACCACAGTCTAAAAACCTACTGTACAGTCGTCCGACGAAGCTGTCTAGACAGGGCAATCGTGCGGGGTGTAAGGCGCGAGACGCGGGAAAGCCGTTCCCGCACTGCGAACAATACGATGTTCATAGTGCGTGTAGACGTTGTCCGAATTTTTCCAGACATCAAAGGCGTCGTCCTACTGTATTAATATTTATACTGTGGTAACACTATAAGTACACCTTAGTAACCCAATTGGGTTGCGGAGGGCAGTCAGGCAGTCGCTCCATGTAAAATCACTGGTATTTAGCTGCATCCGGGGTCTAAGAATCAGACCCTAAACAAAACAAACAATAAAATATATAAATACGTAAATAAAATACCAAATATTACTATACGATTGTAATTATTATTTCTCTTAATTCGAAGACATGTGACATCTACCAATTCGCACTGGGCCCGCGTGGTAGATTATAGCCCATACGCAAAATACGCGCTTTGACGTGGAGTTGCGGATACCAGCCCGGTATCTTTAATCTTTTTTTTTTTTCTCTTAATGAAAAGCTCCTCCATCCTCTTTATCTATTAAAAATAACTTAGCTGTGCCTGACAGGGCCCATAATTGATCCGATGTTTTAACATACCAACTATTATATGTACACATTATGGAATGCAATAAAGTAAAAGAAAAAAGAAACAGAGAAAGAGAGAACATACATTTATTAAGGATTGAGTATTGAGTAAATTGGAATCCGATCCCAACAATGATGATTATAAGTACCTAGCTTTAATGTTCATTTAATTGTTTAGTGAGATATTCCCTATTAGCAGTATTAGCTTAGCAATAAAAGACAATGGTTTTTGTGTAATTTGACAATTAATGTTAGTAATAAAAACGCAACTAGGTAATAATTGCGACATTGCCCTTCAAAATAACACCCTCTTCATAAACCGGTTGTTACTTGAATGTTATCGCACTAAAATAAACTAACTGTCTTTTATGGCTATCTCAAATCATTAGAGCAAAAATAGGAAATATTATTCTAAGGTACGTCTGCCTCCAAGCGAAATTAAAATTAATTATTTTGCAGCCTTCCACTTTTTTACCAGGCTCAAGTATTTTTTTACCCCTACATGGTAGACTGAGCCTCCTTTTTGCGACTTTTTCTAGCTATTATTTTCAACGTGTACCCTACTTATTTTTTTATCGGCTTACACAGTGTTGTGTCAAGCCGTCCACTTAGATTACCATCTACGTCTAGAGCGGTGACACTCAGTGATTATCGATAAGTTCGGTAGCGAGATTTTTATCGATACATTGATCCAAACTGGAACGACACTGTCTTGGTAAATGTCAAAACAAGATTTTTTGAGCTTTGGTGCGCCGATTTGAAATTAGAAAGTGCGCATAAGTAAGTACGTTAAGTACCTAAACCTTAGCTATATTTTGTGTAAAGTTACAATTATTAGATTTTTGACTTTTAAATAGGCCAAAAAAATAGATTACGTTAAGATTGTTTATCTCCAGAAAAACATAGGTTGTTGATATTTGAATTTAAAGCAAGTGTTATAATACAGATTACTGATGGACAATATTACATTTCACGACAGACGAGCATGATAAACCTTCATTATAAATTCCATAAAATAAAATAAAAGCTTATGGTATCATAAAGTTTCCAAAAAAAGCTTAAATTTAATGCTATGGTAACATCAGTTTTCTCTCCATGCCACTGCGGGTTTTTAATAACATTGCTTTCCGGCTGAGCCAGACAGCATTCCTGAATCTTTTCCGCCACGTCACGGGCGCACACGCACCGACGACGAAGTGCGGCGGAAATAAATTGTTGGTACACGTATGAATATTGGAGATGGAATGGTTGTGTCGAAAATGTGAAATAAACTTTTTCGTAAAGACTATCTTTCCGGCCAGTGTTGCCATTAGAATATTATAAATAATAAGGTGATTCTACGTAATCCTCGCAAAAATAGCGAAACTTATTGCATTTTTACTGTTTAGGACTTACCTACATTATAGTATTGAAATTTAAAAATAAAACTAAACAAATAGTTAGGTACGCTATAAATTGTCTGATAGATTTTTACCAAACAATTTCATAGTTTAGCTATTTCTTTAGTTTTATTTTATAATTATATAGCAAGATACATAATAACAATATAGGTAATAAGCTCGTGTATTACTACACCTAGTTATGTTCAGTTTCATAGCAGCGTCCACCAAAATGTAACAATAAAATCATTGAAAAGTACATTAGATAATACAAAATTCTAAAGCATTAAGTATTTTGAAACAAAAGGTGTGTTTTAATAAAACCTTTTAATAAAGTCTATTAATAACGTATTGTTTTTTATTTCGAAATAAGAACATAACGATTAGAGTGAATATCAAAATAAGAACATTAGTTACCATTTGAGCGTACCTTTAACCAAAAATATACTAAAACGAAATAAATAACGCAAAATATGACTGATGTAGATATGCAACGAGTTTCAACAATTATGTCTGTGCATAATGTTGCATATTTTATGACAAGACGATGACGTCACTGCACTATAAAATAAGATTTACTATAAGTACGATGCCATTTTAATGATTTATCTAGTGGTTTTCCTCGTGTTTCCACACATGTAAGTTTGTTAAATAAGCTAAATGTAAAAGGTAATTTTAGTAATTCAATCAAAGTTTATGTTTGCCATTAATTAAAATACTTAAACATAATTACTTATAAATTGTACTTTAAAATTTGAATTAGCAATGAAAGTTCATGGTTTTTGCTGACATTACTTTAGCCTATGACGTCTGAACGTAGTCGACAAAAGATAATGTTTTAAACAAAATACTATAGATTTTTCTGACCGTAAACAATATAACCTTAATACGGAGAAAACTAGAGCACAGATTATATTAATAATTTCTAAACATTTCGTATTGGAAACTGTAACAGATGAAAATAAAATATATATCGGAAAGCAGCAAACGTATTCGCAAATATTTATAATGACTTTACTGTTCGAATTAGTTACCATGATAGATTCTTGCTTAGAAAATAAAGAGGGAGACAATTAACTAATTAAAGCCCTGAATGCAAATCTAAATAAAATAAATTAGGAGCACTGGAATAAATACCTATTCGCCAGCAATTTTAAGAACTTAGTTTACTTACATTGACAATCCCAATAGAAGGAACAGCAAATAGGTAATGAAATGCAGAAGTAATAAGTTATCATCGCATGCAGTAATTACGGGCTTGAAGAATTTCTAAGATCTTCCTGCCCGTGGAATAATTTAGAAGCTTGGGGGACTATGCAACGAGGAAGTATTAACACTGGAGCAGATTTATTTAAGACTACGATTTTATTGCTGTTTATTTAGATGAATCCATAAAAGAAGTAGTTTCTATCGACCAGTTATTTAATCTAATTTAACTAGCCTATACCTACTATCCTTCTGCAGGGCTAAGGCAAGGACAGTTTTCTGACTGGTCAACATTATTACAAAATGTAAATAAGTATAACTGTTAAAAATAGATAACTTTAGTATAAACAAATAAATTAAACAAACATCATCAAACCATAACTAGGCTAACTTGTATCTTTAACAATTGAATGTCATAAAAAAAAACATTTAAAAACGAACATTATTTTCAAAACGAATTAGTGACGCGCGGTGTACCGTAGTGCGCAGGCGCGGCGACGCGTCGCAGTGCCGCCAACATTGACAGCTGTCAATCAGGGCCAAGATGGCGGCCGGCCGGTTCCGTCGGTACAGCCACGGGTCGCTATCTCCGTCAAATCTGACGCAGGGCTCTCATGAGATTAGAATTTTTTTTTACAACAAACTATTGGGTGACTCCTTAAATCAGTTCAATTGCATGACTGTGCAGTTGAAATGTCACACCATGTCGATTGCTTTAATTAACGCAAGAAATTCACTTTCAGTTGGAATACACGCAGATTTTAATGATAAATCTAATGAGTCAATTAAACTATCACGACTAACCGAAATCGGTTACAAACTGTTAAGTATAATTTATAGACGTTAAGCACTAATTAGCTATGCTACTTGGCTGACTTCCCGCAGAATACTTCTTTCTTTTTTATGGAATAAGTCTTTTTTACTAACTTATGTTGTCCCACTGTAAGGCAAAGGGCCTTTTAGTCTTCCTTGTTTATAATCTTATTTAGCCATTCCTTGATAAACGACTTTAAGTCATCACAGTAGATGAAGGCCAAAGCCATACCTCCTACACAAAATATAAAAGCACATACAAATAAACAAAATGTCATTTAAAAATTCTTAAATCCCCACAGGGTCACTTATTTTGTTATAACAGTACTTTTAGTGAAAAGATGTTAAATGTATAAATATTAAGTTTCAAATGTGTGTGTGATTTTTATAATATTCATACTTTTCAGTGTAACCGTCTTGTTCTAATATGTTGTCTTTTGATTTCCAGATATGCCACAAACACTAGTGATGTGACGTACATAATGTGCGAACGCGCCACAGTGACGCATGCGCGGACTTTGAAGAACCAATAGTGAAGTGCGCGTACCGATAGATTTTAATCGATACAGTAATCGATCGCCTTGTGAGAATTGAACACGAATGAACACCCTGATGCTCACAACCGGCGGAGCGGTGGATGACCAACCCTGTGTAGACAACAATATGGCGTTTTCTTCTTACAAGTGAGTACAGAACAAATATATTCTAGTCTAAGTGGTTAGGTTTATTGAGGAATGTCGTTGGACATTTCTGAATAAGCAAACAAAAGACGATCGATGGTTTTGACATTTGACAAAACCGTAAAAAGGATTCCAGAAAAAAATCTCTGTGACTCAAACATGACAAGATATTTTTAATTAGTTATAAATGACACTGATGACATCAAAAGTCACTAGTGTCATGAAGCTGTAAATTGTTTGTTGTAGAAACAAATTGATGGTTGACTTCTGACACACGCTTGTTATCTGGCACAAAACATCCTTCTAAATGACGTTAACTTTTTTTATTTTTATTTTTAAATCTCTTGTAGCTATGTGAGTACAATCGACTGGACTTCAGTGGCAACACTTTGACCTTAATGTGGCCTAGGGTAAGGTACGGAGCTTTTATAAAGGTGGCCTACTTACAACTTGCGGCCTACTGTATAATTGTCATGTCCGACATTGATCGACTAAGTATTTCAGCAAAAAACGAGTAGGAACCGAGTTTTCTCTCACAATGCACAATGACATCGATCCAGCCTTACAAATAACGTTAGCTACATTCGAGACAGGCAAATTACCGCATATACTTTTTGTAACGACATAATGAAATTATCTTCATGAAACACGTAAAAAGCCGTCATAACCATAACTCGAAGGAGTCTTGACAGCATCCCGTAGTGCGAGATGAAGCCATTTATCCAAAAACTGCACCGGGGATCTCTCGACCAATCGCAGCCAGAATTCAGATGACAAGATTACTTATACTTGGAAATCGACACAAGTTTTCGATGCATCATTAACAGCATTACTTGAATTAATTATACATTTTTTGCTTGGATGACAGCCAATTTCTAGATATACGCACAAGCAGACGCGTAAACATTTTAAATTTCTTCTTGGAGCCGTGGTGTGACACTTTGTAAATAAAGTACTCTATGACATTTGATTTTTTACGCACTCCAAGGGCGAGGATTCATTTGCGGTTTGACTATAAATTCATATTTTATTGCAAGTTATATAAACTGTTGTCGTTCGCCAAATGGAATCATATTCTAAGTACAGTAAAAACACCGCTATTAACATTTGAACAACAGAACGAGATCGTTCGCTTGCATTCATTTCATTTCATAACCTATAAAGTAAATACAGCAATTACCGAACGCAAAAAGCCGTTGACCAATGAATTCGTCAGGCGGTTACAGTCCTCAATCGGGCACCTTTCATTTAAAAAAAGAACCATACGCCATTTCATGTCAATTTTTGAATTATTCATCGTGCGAATGCGCGAGCGCATCGATTGATGCAAACAAAAAGCGCGCGCTCGCTAATCTTCGCCCTTTTTCGCCGAGCTTCGGGCTTCCTCGGGCCCAGTGTTGCCAAGCAACGCATTTATTATTCAACTAGTTTTTACAGTCACGCTGCGCAAAGACATAACAGAGAATGCATTTATTTGATAAATTATATTTTTTTTTCTAAAACCCCAAACTGGAGATTTTTTTAACTAATTTTTCGGTGTCAATATTGGAGAACATATTCTTTTGTTAATAATGTGTGTTCCATTCATGTCCATTCAATCAAAAGAGAAAACATAATGCAGTGTCATATAATCCGATACGTTCTCATAACAATGTTCGGAGAATCCGATCAGAAGTTTTAATTTTATACTTCTCATATTGATTTGACAAGATTAACTGAGCCGAAGTTTTTTGTATCGACACATTCTAACTAGTGGGCATGCTGAATATTTTAGACAGATAACATCTGGCGTTCGCAGATATTTCTTAATGATTAATAATAACTAGTTTTACATTTTTCATATATAGTGCTAATTTCTTGTTAACCAAAGTAATAACTCATAAATAATTGATTGCATTCTAAATTCGTTATCATTGGCCGTCAAGCCAATTACAAGTAACATTGCGATGCTTTGAGTGCAGAAAAAATATAGTATTCGAATTTCCGAGCGTTCATCCCCCGCGCCCGCACGTCCGCCGCGCCTCGACGCCGCGTCTCGACTGTACGTGATTGGTTTATTAATTAGGCGAATCATCGTCGGGTTCCATTTTAAAAAATAGGCGGGATTCTTGCTGTGCGACTTTTCTTTTTAATTTTGGCCGGCGTTGAACGCAATTAGAGCTGGCAGTATAGTTTTTTGTGGCATAATCACCGCACGGCGATAATGCTAGTTTAAAACACTATTTAAGATAATTAATTAGGTAAACTGGTCGCTTTATTCTATGATGCTAATTAAAAGTTTATTGACGTCTCCATCCGGTAAAACTCCTATGATTTATTGCCATTGGTCTGTTTAAAGTATCTGTAGATAAACGGAAACGACATCCTTCGATTTTCAATTAACAAAACTCTCGTCTTTGCGAAAACTTAAGCAAAATTCAGATAACTGGCATTTCAGTCATAACTCAAGCTGAAAAGAAAACAAGACCGCCACTTTCATATTTATTTTTAAGGAGGACAGATTAAAAAGATTCGAAATCGATCGCAAACGACTAAGGTCAGTAGAAAAATAACATAAAAAGCGTTGTCGCGTCCGTCCCGATGCTATGTCTCCCGAATACCGTTAGGATGCCTTCGAAACTTAAAACGGAGAAAAAAAACAACTGAAAACTATTCCAATTGCCAGTATTTGGAATCCGTTTTGTCTGCTATCGCGTTTTAAGGCTATTTCGGTTACGGAATATTTGTAATTTTTACTTTTTGCGCATCATAATGTCCCTTTTCACTTCTTACGCATGTGATCCGGATTTTTGACATTGATCCGAGTTTCTTTTGATTATCTCTTTAGGATGATTCCAAATTTCAAGGGATTATTTAGCTCTGTATATTTGGTAGGCTTCAGACATTATTGAGTTTGTTTCGTTTGTTAAATCTTTATGCTGACGGCGAGCTCGTTATATGAGACAATGAGTCTAATGACTTTGTAGAAAAATTAGGTTCTTAGGCCTACAGTCTGATACGAAATTTGTTAAACTTTACTGTGGTTGATTGAGTTTTCAACAGCCAATCGCATTATTTTTTTTTTTTAATAATTATGTACCGCGTAGATAGTTTATTTTACAGAATCCTGATCTTAGTTTTAAACATTTGCGTCTTACGATATTTACTTACGTAATTAGACGGAAATTTTCACCTTAATTGTATTCATTTGTAAATAGACATTACGAGGAAGTACCGAAATTTATGAATACAACCATATTCAAATCAAATCAAATCACATTTATTTCTGTAAATAGGTTCATACAAACACTTTAACATGCTTTTTTCTCTATTTGATCTCCAAAAATGTTTTTTAGAACTTATGAGCTATAAAAAAAACAATTCTGTAAAAATATACTGTTAAACTATGGGCAGTATCACTCAGCTTAAGCAAGACAATGACTCCTCACTTCACCGCTCATTTACTCAAGGATCCATAGAAAGATATTTTTTTACAAAAAACATTTGACATCCGCATAAAAAGTATGGAAGCTTACGGCCGATTTTACAATGGTCAAAAAACTAAACTGAGGAGTAAAAATGACGGTATAACAGTTTTTTCTATGGAAAATATGTCAAACTGCCATATTTATTCTTCTGATAAGTCATCTGACTATTGAAAAATTTACCCTTAAATAAATAATTTTAGGCTATGTTAATAATACAAACTTCATGAATAGTTAAACCAACTATTAAAAGTGACCTTCTAACAATTTGCACATGCATGCTTTTCCCATTTAGTGCTCATCCTCTACACAAGTATACCACCTAATTAGAAGCACCAATTACCGTCGGCCCATACACCATATCATGGCTATATGAGAGCTGAACAATTGCAAGTGACTCTGGTCTGTCACGACTCGGAGACACGTGCCTGCTTCCGATAGCCATTGTTCATGTTACGTCATCACACCTTACGTAATGTCGTGTTGCATGTTCGCACTTTGATCTGGTTTGGTAGATTGGTGAGCGATAGTTTGTGGAGGGTTCGTCTTGTGGGAGGATGGAAAAGTGTTGCGGATCTAAAGACCACAGATTAGATAGATGAGTCTTCTTAGTTTGAATCGGTTTTTCACATTAAGTGGCATCATCCATGGATATGAATAAAGTCTTAGTAGTAAACATATGTTATGTGTGATATAAGTATTTTTTAATATTAAAATCTTCCGTCAAGTATTCGAATACTTGACACACACTACACTATACAATACTGTATGCTTAGCTCGAGCTAAGCATACAGTATTGTATAGTGTAAAATTTTGGAGGCGATGGATAAATGTTTGATGATTCCGGGCGGCTTTCTTTATCCCCGATCGTCGCACGATAGTCATTAAGGTTCTTCAACTCCCGATTCGAGCAGGCTTCAGGTAAACTAAAACAAAATAACCCGAAAGCCGTATCACAAGCTTCCAAACAAAACTGCAAGTACAAAATACTTATAGCGTCGCGTATCGAAAGGCCCAAACATTTCTCGGAGCCGGTCAACTCTGCAACTCCGCTGACCGCCGCTACTAAGTAAGACGGGGACATAAATTCTTCAAAGGGCTAAACAAAAATAAAAAAATACTCAAAAACCCCTTTAACAGAGCTACCGAACTATAATTTATGGGAGTTGGCCCGCGACTGCCATCGTATGAAAAAAGTAAAAAACGCCACAGGCAGAGAGGCAAAACGGTGAAATTTGGAATAATTTCGCGATAGCATCGCGCACGCCGGTACCTTTCAATTTCTTTATACGTTTGCAAATTTGTGTTTTTGTTTTGTCGCAATGTGGAGTTATGGTCCTTGTGGAGTCGCGGTACATTAGTTGAGTTTATTTTGTGCTAGACTTGTAGATCCACCTGCCACTGAGGCAGCGAATTGCGCTTTAATTTTTTGCCTTTCAATGAAGGTATATGCGTTTCGCTCTGAATAAATACTCATTGAAATCATCCATTATAATTTAAGCAGATCAATGGCGCTGGATGTCACTCAAGGTCCTTTGAGTCGTACGAACGTCTCTAGAGATTAAATTATACAATACTTACTACAATGAAGCAAAATCATGACGTTGTTATTAATTACGTACCTACGTGATTACATTATGTAACATGTTTTTGTAATCATCGTATACGCAAATCACTTCAAAATTGAACGACTTAAATGATTTAGAATGAATGGCAAAATTCAAATCAATAAAATATACTGCTTAAAAAAAAAAGTAAATGAGTTGTGTACAGAAGAATTATACACACATCAAAAGTGTCTAGGGATCAACATATATTTTTGCAATAACTTTTCTCCTGATTGATATTAATTAAAATTTTCTTTAAGGATTCATCAAATAAAGTGTTTTCGTTTGTCACAGTAACGATAAACCAAGTCACCTTTGCATTAATAAAGAAATTTGCCATTTTCCTAATAAAGGGATTTTTGACATTTGAACCACTAACATTAAAGTTCAAAAAAAAGACTGAAATAACAGTTTTCTTTAAAATTTTATTGGGTAACTTAAACAATTAATAATCCGTGTTTCTACCGCGAACACTAACAACACAAGAACATCGGTTTGGCATACTCAAAATGAGTTCATCCAAATCACGCTGTGGAATGGCCGCCCATGTTCGTTGCAACAACAAAAAAAGGTCTTCTTGCGACTGGATACCCTCCATATTCGGCAGAGCTCTTCTCTGTAGCCTATCCCATGCATGCTCAATCGGGTTCAAGTCTGGCGACTGAGCAGGCCAGGGCAGGACATTGATGTTAGCTGCGGCGAGAGTCTGTCTTACAACTCTTGCGGTGTGCGGTCGTGCATTATCATGCATTAACTGAAATAAGGGACCGATTTGCACTTGTAGAGGAACGATGACGTCTGATACAATCGTCTCAGCATAAATTTGAGCGTTGAGGTTGCCTCTGATCCAAATCAACTCAGTTCTTCCGCCGATCCAAATACCCGCCCATACCATGATGGTTCCACCACTATAAGGATGGACTTCCTGGCAGGATTTTAATCGCTGTTGGCGTCCAGGGGTTCTCCAGTGTCGTATACGTCTTGTATCCGGTCTCATACCAAAACGAGACTCATCAGAAAAGCACACGAAACGCCATTGTTCTTCTGCCCAATTTCTGTGTTCAAGAGCCCATTGATATCGAATCCTACGATTGTGCATTGCTATAGGTGGTACCCGTAGCGGTCTTCGGGAATGAAGGTTCACTTCATGCAAGCGGTTTCTGACTGTTTGGTCGCTAATTAAGTTCCCTGAAGAGTGATGAAGCCTCACGAGTTGTAAGACAGACTCTCGCCCCAGCTAACATCAATGTCCTGCCCTGGCCTGCTCAGTCGCCAGACTTGAACCCGATTGAGCATGCATGGGATATGCTACAGAGAAGAGCTCTGCAAAATATGGAGGGTATCCAGTCGCAAGAAGACCTTTTTTTGTTGCTGCAACGAACATGGGCGGCCATTCCACAGCGTGATTTGGATGAACTCATTTTGAGTATGCCAAACCGATGTTCTTGTGTTGTTAGTGTTCGCGGTAGAAACACGGATTATTAATTGTTTAAGTTACCCAATAAAATTTTAAAGAAAACTGTTATTTCAGTCTTTTTTTCGAACTTTAATGTTAGTGGTTCAAATGTCAAAAATCCCTTTATTAGGAAAATGGCAAATTTCTTTATTAATGCAAAGGTGACTTGGTTTATCGTTACTGTGACAAACGAAAACACTTTATTTGATGAATCCTTAAAGAAAATTTTAATTAATATCAATCAGGAGAAAAGTTATTGCAAAAATATATGTTGATCCCTAGACACTTTTGATGTGTGTAGGTAATTTGGTTCTACATTTAAATGGTACTTTTAGTGCACTGTAGGCGATTGCAAATACATTATCTTGGTAACATTTAGAAGTTTATCAAATCCTACTAACCTCTTGCCTTATTACTCATTAGTTAGGTCTGTTACCTCTCGCTAAATAGTAATATACTTAAAGCCGAGTAACCGAGCTCTTACGTAACATGATCAAACCTTATGAGTCTATGACTAATACAGCTCCATATCTGTCTTGTCTATGATATGCACGTGCTAAAATTATGAATTTTGGTTGAAAATATCTATGGGTTCAACAGTTATTTTCGTTTTTGTTTCAAATTTGAAACATTGGCATTGTTATATTTGAGATTACGTCTCTAAATTTTCAGGTTTTCTAGGTTACCTTCTACTTCATCCAATTGTTTCTTATACAGACTAGAATTTTCTTAAATTTGTTCTGTGTGAACATCGTTGCCTATCTTATTCATTTCATTATCACCACAAACTTGGTGGATCACGAACATTTTGTCTCGTAAAACTATACTATATTCACAGGACATAATGCAGAATCATCTTCAGTAACTACAGTCGGTTCAAAAGCCCCAACTTGATAGGATCACATCAAAATGTTTTGATAGGTCGTTTTGATTTGATTAATCTACTGTCAGAAACGGGGTAATCCGATTATCGTTTCTTTGTAGCTTGTTTATATTGAAAAAAGGGTTCGGTGTGTTCATAAAAAATACTCTTCTGATAGTTTTTATTGCAATATAATGAACCTACTATTTACTTCACAGTATTGGGCCCGAATCTCAGATTCCGAATAGAAAATGGTATCTATGCTTTTCGCTAGGGAGTAACTCTTGGTCTTCTCATCCGCTGTATGATAGGTTTACGATTTCTTAGCACTCTGGTTTTAGTCAAGATACCATAACCTTTCTTTTTCGATTAGGTTGTCTTTACCCTGGGAAGGGCGGAGAGATCTATCAGGCTCTACCTACTGACTAAAACTCAGGCAAGCTATAGTACCTACAAGAACATCGTTCTGTAATTGGTAACACTGGTGCTAGTTTAAATAATATAATTGGTGGCATAATGTCAGAATGGATCACGATGTATCAATAACGATTTGTCAAAATCGCCAGCCTCAGTTCCGTGGCCTCGATTGCGAACGTTGTGCTTTGGGTTTTTGGGTACCGTAAATATCAATAGAAAGCCATAATTATTACTTCGAGCTTATAAATTTATTATTGTATAGTCTATAAATTTGCTTCCTACTTATATCTTTACTTATATTATGGTACATATTTCAAGCAAATACCTTTGAGGCATTTTCCTGTTAGGAAATTCCAGTTTCTCGATATATTTAGTATTTGGTCCTTACGTCTGTGGTCTTTTGAAGTATATATTCTCTGTAGATAAAGGGACAAAATCATCAGATAACGTTCTCTATTATACTTTACGATGATGATGAAGATTCGATACCAATGATCTTATTCTGTTGAGTACTTGTTACAGTTGCATTAACATAAGTTTTTACATCTGTATAAATAGATTTTTTTGGGTTTTTCAAAAGGATAGTCTGTACCCAGGCTATGAAAAACCCAGCATCGCATTAGGTTTCATATGATAATACCTATATTGTACTGTTGGACAATGTTATTAATTCCAATAATTATGTTCGTCTTGGCTGGTCGTGCAATTCATCTGCGATCAACGCCGCTTTGCCATTTCTATGGTAAGTTTTAATTTCTAAATATTGCTCCGTCCTAATCTTCTGCGGTGATCAGTTCCAAATAACAATATTACCATTTATAATGGTCGTGGCATGTGGCTACTTTGCCACCTGTTCTAACATCAAATGCTTTGGCATAAATCTAGACGCATACTTCTGTCGTGTGCTATTTTATAAAAAAAAAACTAAAGACAATAAAACAGGACTGTGATTTTCCACCAATTTTCTTTCATAATAAATAATAATCAATTTATTTATTAATCTCTTCACAATAGGTTCATCTTAAAATTAAAAACAGTGATGGAATTTACTTAAAATTCACCTATGTGAGAGACCGGTGCCTGATGTAGGTTTTAATTAAAAAAAAAACCTGTGTTACAAGTCACCGGTGCCACCCTCGGTTAGGATTAAGTAATAAAAATTAGTAAGTACCTAACTATGACAGGAGATACAGAAAGCCAAAAAAAAAATGTTACATATCAAGAAATTAATAAAAAGAAAGCGAAATATAAACATACAAACCATGTCGTGACAATAACCAACACAACAAAAAATAAATCAGTCAATTCGATCAGGCCATTCTCAAATGATGATTGGTCATTTGCGCCAATTGATTAGTATTCATTATATTTTGTAAGGCTAGCAGCCAGCGCATTAATTCTAAAGCATAAACTTATGATACTGTAAAATTCTTTAAGTAGTTTTACAACCTTCCTTACAAACTATCATCTTATAAGTATTTTTATAATGTAAATGTAAAGATGATGATCATTATTCAATGATTCACGTCTGTGCGTTGATGAACTACTTAGTCTATTAGGAAATCTATGAGCACGATCTACTGCCAAGTGGATATATAAGAGTTGAAGTGGCTTTCACATAATTTGTAAGTGGCTTTTATGTGCGTGCGCCACAAAAAATCTTTCTATCTCTAGTACCTACACACACTGTTGGCACTCCTTCCTGCTCCACCTTCTTTTTTACCTGTAGAAATCGTAACGGGGTCTACTGGACCCCTTACTCTTCATTAATAAACTGTCCTATCTGATTTACAGAAAAAAAAACTGAATTTTTAACCTGAAACTATCTTGGGTACCAACACCAATTTATACAAAATAAAAAAAAAAACTTAAAAAAATTAAAGAAAACTAATGTTAGTCAGCTAAATAAAAACAGACTAAAAAATAACACTGTTTTGAGTTGTGTGACCGTGTGTATAGGTAAAACAGATACATAATTGCGAGTGTTATACTACTCGTTCATAATTTATTTTACCCCGTTAATTACCATTTCCACTTCATCGTATGATATAAGTATTTAGAGGGAAGTAACCATTTCCCATCATCTGGGCCATCGGTTTTACCAACTTTTGAAGCATACAAATGTAAGCAGAACATTTTTCTCCCAAGCTTTCAAATATTTTTGTACTGAACCATTTCTCTAATACAGATTCGGTGACTCTCGTATCGCGACATTTGGAACCGGTCTGAATCGTGAGCCACACTCATAGAAAGTTAAAAGTTAAACAGTAGGTAGTTATTTAATTAACTATAGTTAACGCGTGCTGGCCGTCGCCCCAGGCTGGATAGAAAAAATATCGTTTGATTGTTTATTTGTAAATATTGTCGCTCACGGTCAATAGTGATGCTCTGATCAACCTGTAACCATGTTGTTAAGCAAAATATTTCTACCAACGTTTTACGAAGAATTTGTTCCGGTCTTATTGTATTAGTCGGTAAGTTAGTTCGAACTTTTGTGTTGTTACATATCGACGTCGTTAGTTCATGACAAAGGTGTTTGTTGGAAAAAAAAAACTTTTTTGCAAAAAATAAAACCGACTTCAAAACAAACACTAAACGGTGTAAAATAACTCTAAATTCGGAAGTCTGTGGCTTTGGTGGGTTTGTCTTACTCATGATGGGCCACCGACTTCCGAATTTAGAGTTATTTTACACCGTTTAGTGTTTTTTTTTAAAGTCGGTTTTATTTTTTGCAAAAAAGTTTTTTATTTTTCCATTTTTAGTTGTTACCATAAAAATATTTGCCATGAATTTATTTTATATTGTTAATTGTTAACAATACATGTCATCATAATAGGGTTTTCCACTAATCCCTAATAAATTAAAATTAAAATACCTAACTGACGAAATCTAGGTATATTGTACCCACCTGCGTACCCCTCAGAGCATACAGGCGTGATGATACGTCATTATGTTGTATAAACAATAAACATCCAAGCGATTCCAGCAATCACGACAGATTTGCCGTATATTTTTGAAGAGTTCCGTTGTATATCTCCGAAAATCAGCACAAGATCTTCACCAAATTAAAATGGGACCACCGCAAGAGTATATTCTTTCAAATAAAAAAATAATTTTGGGAATCGGTCCACAAATGGCGGAGAAATCAGGTAAAAATACATACACACGAACATAGAACCTCCTCCTTTTTTGAAAGTCGGTTAAAAATTGTCGGGATAGAATTTATATAGTTAAAATGCAGCTTTTTTAGGAAGACTTTTTTTTTAAATATATTATGATATGTTATTCATACCGATAACAACTGTTTGTCTGTCTGTCTTGCAACAAAAAGTATCCTGAATTACTTACAGTAGATGTCATGTATTTGGTAGGTATTACACTGTGTTTGTCATCTTAATAATCCTCCATATTTGGGCCATTATTCCAATTTATTTAAGCTTATCTTCTTCTTACCAACTTTATCGAAATAGGTGAAAAAAAGAAAGGAGGTGATTCCCTCCATCATATCATCTTCCATACAATCCATCCATTGTTCTTTTGGTCGTCCTCTACTTTTGACCCACCACAGACATACTGAAAACTTTACTTACTATTATACTTTAAGGCTTGACCCTCAGAATTTTCTGTTAGACTATGTATCTCAATTATAGTTAAACCTTTAAATTATTTTGCGTTATGTTTCTTGAAACCGGCCTCGACATTGTTAAAAACCGTCATGAACATCAGGTCTTCCATACTCCCAGTTATTTCAAACTTGACATAATGTATGTGCATACATATACCAGTACATAAATCTTCGGAACTGGCTCAACTAGTATGATGCCAGTACAATTGTACTATTAACCTCTCTAGATGTTAACACTGGGCACGCACGTGCATCGCCCTTATCATTCTTATCAATATCTATCTAGCATATTGTCCTGGTGACGTATGTTTGTTTAGTTCAAGTTGATTCTTCGGTTTCCAAGTGTTTAAGATTTGGAACTACTGAAGTTGCAATTTTTCAAAATGTAGGTACTTTCCTACCCAAGGAAGTGTCTTTCCTAAATTGAGATCATGGTCTTACTATTCTTTACAATTCTATCATCTTCGATATCTCCTGCGTCTTTTTAAATAACCCAAGAAGTAAGATTTAGGATCACCATCGTCATATATTGATGTCTTCATCATTTTTGTTGGATTTCTCTTCTATTGCATCATTATGTTTGGCTTTAGCCCTTAGAAATTTATTCAGTGTTCTGACAACACTCAGATCAAGTGACGAAAATTATTGGTATATCATTAAGTTTACTGCAACTTATCATTTATCCCTTTTTTTCATGTTTATGCTCTTGTAGCTATTCCGAATCTGCTACAGTATTTTCTGTAGACACGTTGCAGTCGTAAGGGCAAATGCCACCTCATCTCCTCATCACGGTCTTCATTTACCCCAAAAACAAATGCCTTCTTATCCTTCCCTCTCCACTTGACTCTAAGTATCCATGAACTAACCTCGTCCGCCGGCTTTCCTCGAAGTGTTTGTTGTACTCCTACCTCCGAGTACTGTATGTTTACGAAGTGTGTTGTGTTATGTGAACGATCACAATGCTTGTATGTTTCTCCTACACGATCGACTCTGTAAACTAAAACGGTATTTTTCATTTTGATCAGCGAGAATTTCTTATGACGCGGTTTATAACAGATAAATTATATTGGGTGACTAAGAAATTTTCTCTCTGTTTACATGCTTTATAAAGGCAAATCTGGACAATTTGAGTCTGAATTCAATATTATTATAAACTCCAACCCTCTTTCTAACCTTCGAAATACATTTCTAGCAAATTATGTTTTGGCACAACTTTAATTACGTTTATTTACAAGGAGGATATTCCTTGTTAATAAACGTAATTAAAGTTGTGCCAAAACTTAAGCCATTTAAGTATTTTAAAAACTATTTTCACTTTTGAGTTTTCAAGGATTATGTTGGTCTTACGCTGAATTATTAATGACCTGCATCCTAAGCTGAATGCCAGAAAACATATTTATAATTAACAATCTTCTGCAAAGTATTAGCTTTTTTACTGAGGACCCGCAGGTGCTTAAAAAGGAAAAAAAAATACCATCTAACCCGTTTTTTTACATTAATTTATATATTCTAAAGACTTAACAACGTAGTTACCTATAAGTACCTACGCTATTCAGTATTTCAAGTTATTCAAAGATCCATTCCCTACATCTCGTCAAAACGTTTACCCACCCACACATAAGCGCATATCAGTCGCACTGCAATGTGCATTACTGATAACTTATCAGTGATATGCGATCTCTGTTATCTTAGACGCAACAGACCGCGGCCGCTCCACAATCAAATTGTTTCAGTAAGCAACTAACATTTATATGATATTACAAGTGAAGCACTAATCACGAGAGAACTGATGTTATTAAATATTGCACGTGGATTGGTTAGTAATTTAGTTTGCCATTTTATCCCAGGTTCTAGTTAGCCTAGGTTAGGTCCTTAGTTTGAAGACGTGAGTGGGTTTATACAATTTAAAGTTATTTATATAAGTATTTCCTTCGTGGGCCAAACAAATATTTTGTTTAATTCGGCAAATGAACCCGTGATGAGCACGAAAACGCAGCAGCTAATCGTTCAGCTACAGACTGTGCGAATCGTGACGTCATTAGCCGATGTGATATAGGTTCATTTCTGATTACTGAAGTTGGCCCGTAGATATGTATCCATCACATATTGTTCAATTTCTATGCTTTAAAAAACCATTAAACCGTTGGGCTTGGCTGTTATTTTTATTTTTTTATTTTTTTTTATTTTAGGAAACTCAACAGTTTATTTATTACGTTACATGAGTAAAGAGGGTCCACCTCACTATCAATGCACAACCTAATGCAGTTTGTGGAAGTTACTAACATATAAAAGTGAAGTCTACACACGCTGCACATTCATAGTGAAATGGTGACAATTATCACTTAAACCAATAACAGAGTTCCACGGCATTTATAAAACTATGTTAACTAAAATTTAGTAAACGAAAAGATTTAAAAAAGATTGAAAGAAAGATTGAAAGGGTAAGAAATCACCATAAGATATACTATTACAGTTATAGCTAAATCAGGGGAATACCACAACATTAAATTGTGTAATCTAAACACTGTAAGATTGAAACTACATTTCACAACTATAATTATGATGCTTTGCTTTTGAATTACTTACACCTTGCATAGTTATTAAAAAAACAAATGATATGAGTTGAGTTATGGTACAATTTGTCTACTAAACAAAATCTGCTTAATTTGTTTCCGATATGATTGTTTGGATAAGAGAAATATATCGACATTTTCAAAATACTCAGAGTATATGCGAGGCAGTCGGGTCATAACAGCATTTCTCCCATATTTTGTGCGGTAGCCCGGAGACCTTTAACAGGCGTTATGAGTTGCCGAATGCTCTAAATTTTGCATTTTGCTAAACGTGTTTCTAAAGTCTAATCTAATAACACCCCGCGCGTAAGTTATTTCAGGACTAAGACCTTTACCATGACTTAGCACGATTCCTACTTGATAGCATCAGGTTTTTCGATACATAAGCAGACAAATACAGGAGTCCCAAGTATTTACAATAATGAATCATGTTTGACAACGGCATGTCGCATTATATGACCCAAACAATACTATAACATGACTCACGAACTTCTCGAAGTCATAACCAAAATTCTGTTTAAGTGAAACCTGGTTGAAGTCAAAGTATTTTGCTGCGTACGACGTAATTAACTTGCATGGGAATATTAAATTGTATTAGTCATAACTTTGGAGGAACATAATTGAATAGAGATTATTTTAATAATGAAATGAGATTTATTTCTGTAAGTAGATCTTCCCAAATACTTTTACATGACAACTTTTTTTAAATAAGTGGTGTCATGGTCTCTTTTAAGTTCCAGACATAAGATTGTAGGAATATATCTTGCGAGTCTAATGATGCAGGATAAAGTCTGGAAAAGCCTTCTGAAGAAAGAATCAATTCAGCTTTGGATAGACGGCATACGTGCTAATAATAATAAATAATTTCTACATAAATTGTTATTGATAGGTTTGCACTTAAAAACTATAGTTAGTAACTTAACCTAAAGACAAATTCATGAGAGACCTAAAGAAAAAGTTTCTTAACGATTTGCCTAACTATTGTAAAGGAAGTATTGGCCGCCACGGGTTTTTTATAATAGCTAGCTGTCCTCTCAGTCCTATGATTGAAAGCGGTAGCTAGTGTTAAGCATGTAGTTCTGGGTTTCATTCCAGTTTAAGTTTAATCGGGTTTTTTACCTGAGTATCTTAGTAGCAGTCTGGACTGCAAACTGCTGCTGCTGAAATGCAGACTCTGGAGTCTGTACAAGTATTTACTGACTTACAGCTGGGTATCTCGAATTCTGAGATTCTTACCTAATTTAAGCTTAAATGACTGGACTAACAGGAGAAATATGAGTGTACTATAGGTAAATCTCTGCCTCACCCTTGAGAAATATAGACTTGATGTTATCTTACTAATATTATAAACGCGAAAGTTTGTGAGGATGGATGGATGGAAGTTTGTTACTCTTTCACGTAAAAACTACTCAATGGATTTTAATAAAATTTGGTATGGAGTTAGCTGACACCCTGGATTAACACATAGACTACTTTTTATCCCTGTATTCCCACGGGAACGGGACCTACGCGGGTGAAACCGCGGGACGTCTGACAGTGTGTAATATTAATCTGGATAAAAGATCTCTCGTTAATTTGCTAGGTACGAGATTTGTAAGACTGCTGCCACTATTTGCTATGGAGTCGAAAACTCGTAAGGCAAAATTTTATTTCGACTTGTTATATCTTGTTTTATTCCGAGTGTATGGTGTGCTTTTAAGCGGTTTTTGCAAACTTCATGCGTTGATAATTTCACCAAAAATGGAGGATATAAGTTTATACTTTTATTAAGATTTTAGTTTTGCAATCTAGCACATTTCCTCAATCACGATTTCCAAAAATCTTAAACCGCGAAAACGTTTTAATCTGACGCGGACGCGAAAAATTCACAATCTCATCAAAATCGATTGAATCGAGAGAAGAATCGAGTGCTACCGTGTGCAGTTTTCGTCGATATCTCGGTGCGGGGTCCTCTGAACGCTGACGGATCATTTTGTCAACAATCGCTATTGTCTCGGTCGATGTTTGAAAATAATATATGGATATCACCCTTCCGAAGTGCATGCGGGAAATTATTAAGACCGACGTGTCAGGGCGTTGATGCGACTTGCGACACGTTTTGAACTGATTGGCTTGGAGATATTCTGATATGATGGAGTATTTGGATTTAGACCAGTTTTCATAGTTATAGGTCAAGATGTGAGTGGCAAAACATTTTAAAATCGAGTGGAAACAATTTTTGTTTATTTCTTGCTAAATTAGCTTCAGACAAACAAATGATTTTACAGAAATATCAAATCAAAAAATGAAATCTTTATTAATTGACATAATATACCTTAAATAAATAATTATGGTAGTTCCCAACAAATAACAATGTGTATAACTAAGTTAACAATATTTAAAGACCTTTCTATATCTATACTAATATTATAAAGAAGAAAGGTTTGATTTGTTGTTTGTTTGCATTGAATAGGCTCCGAACCTACTGGTCCGATTTGAAAAATTCTTTCACCGTTGAAAAGCTACACTATCCCTGTATTCCCACGGTAACGGGACTACGCGGGTGAAATTGCGTGACGTCTGCTAGTGGATAAATGTAAAGAAACCCTGAAACCTGTGCCACTCGGTATCTACACACGGCGAAATTTTAGAGCCACCCTTGGGAATATTTTTTTCTAAACTAACAATAAAAACAAATAAAATCTTTATCTTTAACCTATAGATAATCTAGTGGCATTAATGAATAAAAATTCTTTAGCTCTAAATGTCATACAGAGGCAAATCCGTGCGACAACTAGTATGAGGGTGATCGGACTAGGGAGAATAGTTGTAGTGAGTATTCGACATGACTTCCTAATACTCGTAATAATATTATTAAAAAATAAAAAATACAATTAATTTCCGAAATTAAAAATAAAACCTAACCTTATCTGCGTCACTTACAGCTGTCATAGCCTTTTTCCCACATACCTACTGACGTCATATGCCACGTATAATATGGTCTGGTTCCTTTTTTAACGCAGTTTATAGCTAATTTCATTGATAAGCTTACCAATCCGATTTACAAATACCTACTGGTGAAAAGCATAAAGGTCTGTTTTTAAAATTAATAAAATTAATTAAGTAATAAAAAGAAAATAAAAAAAAACAAACCAGAATTTAACTTTCGAGGAAACACAAACGTTTGTATTTTCCATTTATTTATTTAAAGGTTTTATTTACTGACGTCATTCTGGGAAAAGGAAATGAAATGATAAATATAGCTGCATTTAATTATAAGGAATTTACGTATTAATAATTAATTATAGCAACAGTGGCCTATAAATAAATTTAATTGTTGCTAGCCTACTTCGAACATTTTCCCCTATAAAAACGCAATTTATTCTTTATCTGAACTATTTTCGATGAAGATTTTATTGTTGTTGTTGTCTCGCTAGTTTAATGGTCGCAAGCGCTACTGCTGACCATGAGGTCCCGGGTTCGATCCCCGGGTTAGGCAAAGAGTTATTGAGTTTGAAATTTCACACGCCTGGAGTCTGGATTTGTGCCCGATTGATGGCAATGGGCTCACCCTCAATTACATAGGATTTTAACATAACTGGCGAAGTGGAGGTGCGCTAGAGATAGGTACACCACTGCATAACCCTTCGGGGCTTACAGGCGTAATGTTATGTAATATTTATCAAAGTCAAATAATAATTTTAATTTAAATTTAAATCCCTACCGTTGCCGCGTCGTGGAGGTGATGCGAATATTTAGTTTTTGAAGTACTAAGTAACGAAACAGCCAAGTCATACATTTTTACTGATAATGTAGAATTTGTGAAGTTAGAGTCGGTAGGTTAGGCCGTGTAGATTCAGAAGCTTGGCTCTACATTAGATCTGATATCTTTTTCACAAGGCATACCTTATGTGGTAGTCTTGGCAACATTTTACATGAAATGTTTTGGTGGGATTTCAGTTCTTTTTGTAAGTTGCTAGGCAGTCTTTTAGTATTTTTTTTGGGTGTATTTCTTGCACATCAGTAGTGCCGGTTTTCATAGCCCATTCTCTGTCTTTGCCTTTTTTCTTTGATGGTTTACTGATTACTATAAGCGATAAATCAGGGTGATATTTCGCTCTTAGGCGGTTATATTAAATCATCTCAAACTTCCAACCCCCTATTTTAGGGGATGGGGGGCGAAAGTTACGAGTTTATGAATTTGTTTGTTGGTGGTATACTAAATTTAGATTACATACTAAATTTCAGCTCTCTAGCACTTCAGGAAGTACCCAAACATTTTGATGATCATCAGTGTGTCAGTGACGAAATCGGTGTATTTTAGATATTAATAAAATCTAAAGTATTAAAGCTATTCAATTGAGACTTTGTATGTTTAATTAGTCTATTAATGACATCATATTCTGAGAATATGAACTCTTTGGTACATCGGAAACCAACTCTATGAGGGTTCAAAAAACGACGAAACACTTCGAGAAAAGGTAGGTAGTTCCCTTGCGCTTCGCTTGGCTTGTCTTGGCGGGGGCACTCCCGTGCCCCCAGATTTTCTTCCCCAACTTTGCCCAACTCTGAAAATCAACTCAGGACCTCAGAGCTCAATAGTAACTACTACATGCCCTATGTTTATTTTCTTTAGTCACGTGTTTAAATTTTACAACTCTGATCTACAGTTAGGAAATAGCAAACAATAATATATCGTAGGGAAACGTAGATATTGATGTATTTTATTTTATTTTTATCTAGTTTAATAACTCCATTGTATTTGTTTCTAGTCTTATCTAGGAAAATGTACTGCTTTTCCTTTTTATGTATTAAAATACGTAAACGTAAAAGTTACATTTGGGAAAACCAATATGATTTTAAATGATATAATACATTCGCATTTCACCAATAGCTTTAAACCACAGATAAATTGTTGGCCATAGTTAGGGCCGAGTGGCAACAGATTTTCTGAAAATTCTGAATTAACTAACCCAGGTTTAGTTCTAAATTTCTTATGTAAACATTAATTATCAAGGTATAATTATTAATATTTACATAAGAAACTTAGCACGTCATATTATATTGTGTGTAAGTTAACGAATTACCGGTTGAATTAATTCATTACGTAGTCGTAATAAATAATGTTCTTAATGACACTAATCTGTTAGTAATGGCGTCACAGAAGTAAGATGTTATTGAATTATTATAGCTGTTTTATTTTTTTTGCTTAACAACAATATATTAAATGATATTATTAAATAGTGTTTTAATATAATTATCTTCATGAGATTTTAGTTTAATTATCTTTAGGTATGTAATTTTATCTCGTTAGTTTTAGTAAAAACCTAGAATACCTAGGTAGGTAGGTGTTATCCACGAGGATCTAATAATTAACCAGTTCACCTTATCCACCCCTAACCCATAGCCTAATACATTTGTTGCTTTAGTCTGCAATAGTCCTGCACTAGTCGTAGGTTTTCCTCGGGTGCATTTGCTTAATGCCTACAGGGAGAATCTGCGATTGGTGCCTCACTTCAATAAAAACGACAAAGGGCCTCTGCGAGTTGGCGTAGGCCCCTCGTACGCCTTCCAAAGGTCCGGAACCGTTGCCTTAATCTAATCCTATCAAAAACATAATGTAAAATGAGAGTCAAGTTCAATATGCCTTGGTAATTGACTTCAACGACAAAAGGAATAAGATCTAAATGGCTGCTAAGTTCAATGGTCAGTCCTATAATTTATCTGTACCTAACAATTTTAAATATATTATTAGCTTAAAATCATTGCTTCTTCTAACTTACTAAGGGTAATATATTGAAGCCTACGGTCTGACTTTAAGAAACACCTCACAAGTGAGTCAAACTATTTCCTGACCCAAGTTTTAGATTCTTAAATGCATTACGAATCAAGAATCCACCTGACAATGGTTAAAGTGAAAACATTAAATGTTATTTCTCATTCTTAAGCATTTTGTTTAGATGAGATGGAATGCGAGATTTCTAACGTGGACACGAGCTATTGTGTCAATCAGTTTTTATTTATATTTACACAATAAAACGGAGAAAAACAATAGAAATGCGTACAAGCGTAATATATTTACGTTTTCGCTAGAAATAATACGATGATGGAATATAATCAGTTTGTGAAACACTAGGAGTGGAAATTGTATTCGAGTTCGTAAACAAATTAATGTGATTGGATCATCGAGAGCCAAGGTTTTGTATTTCGTCATTATTTTTATGTAAATTCTAGAATGTACACAATACTACTGTATCATAATAATTATGAAAGATATATATCAATAGACTATAGGTTTAGGTGACTATGTTCTTTCCTTCTAAAACTTACGAAGTTAAAGCTTTTTTTCATAGAACCGTGATTATTCAATTTTGTTTTATTACCTGTTCATAAAATTAAATTAAGGTTTTGAAATCGGGCAGTGTTATTATGTAACTACAGCATTTTTTTTTCTAAAGTAGTCAGGGGTTTGTGCTTGGGGCAATTAAATAGGCTCGCCCCCTATTACATGACACACAACTGATGAATGAAGGGTTGAGGTGTGCACACGACTACACATCAAGCTATACACTTTCAGTATAAGCTGCAGGCCTATCCATATTACAAATTCTATTTCTATTATCGTAATCGATACGGTGACAATAGAAAGAAAATCTATTTCTAATAAAGAAATAAAATGGAGTATATGGAAACAGCTGTTTGTCAACTGTCAAGTGTATTTCATTTTCAGCCATATTACAAATTCTACTCGTTAACACTTGACAGTTGACAAACAGCTGATTCCATATACTCCATTTTATTTCTTTATTAGAAATAGAATAGAAATAGAATTTGTAATATGGCTAGGCCTGCTGATCTCGCATCGTATCGGATGTCTGTACAATGCGAGGTGAGCCTAAACTGGAAATGTATTGCTTGGAGTGTAGCCGTGTGTACCTTTGTACACCTCAATCCAACTCTTTGGAGAGTATAAGCGTGCAATGATGTTAACATTAAACACTTGATTTAAAAAAAACAATTTCATATTCGTGTATCCTATAAAGTAAAGCTAATAAAAATATAACTTCATCCATTATTTAAATCAACCAACCATCTACAGTTAAAAACGTGTGCAAGACCATGAATCACTAACATCTCAGATGACATTTTGCTTTGACAGCTGTCAAATAATACGCGCAAAATATTTGACGTTAGAACATTACGATTTTGCGTTGACAATTAAATATTTGTTTTATTGTCTACTTAAGTAAATGGGTTGGTTAAATATTCACAATATATTATATCCGTTACACTGTCACTGTGTTGGTTATTGTGGTACTTGTTCTCTTAGTTGCGGGACTTGGAATTATTGAGTGTAGCTGGTGCCGTTGGACTGTCTTCGTTCATCTTTAGCAAGGGCATAGACAAATTGTCTAAAGGCAAAGTAACGGTTTCCAAATAGTTTGTTTGGTTTCAAAACTCTTGCGTAGTCGCTTGTTTTCCCTGAATCTTAACAGACAAAGAAGAAATGTTAGTCTTACTCTATTATGAGCAAGTCATAGTTTGTGTGACTTGTTTTATATCAATGTTTGTTATAGGTAGGTAGAAGAATCTCCTCGATTACGAGGTGACATGAGCTGTATGATGTCTGCGTGTTTTATGTCACGTAAGTTTTAGTCCTCCTTCTTTCTCGTGGTTAATAACTAACCTATTACAAATTCTATTTCTATTAACGAAATCGATAAGGCGACAATAGAAAGAAAATGGCGTATATGAAATCAGCTGTTTGTCAACTGTCAAGTGGTAACGAGAAGAATTTGTAATACGGCTGAAAACTAATTACGTTGACAGTTGACAAACAGCTGATTCAATTTACGCCATTTTTTTCTATAATAGAAATATAATAGAAATAGAATTTGTAATATGGCTAGGCCTGCTGATGTCAGAGTCTTCATGCCGTGTACCTCTGACTTGGCACCAAGAAATATCTCGGCATGTCGGTTTCCTCATGATGTTTTCCTGCACCGATTTTGAAGCAATGAAGCAAGTGCTAATTATACTATTACTTTAGTTACAGCACAAAAGTTATACTTTATGTAGTTTGATACTTTGGATTAAAACGATTAATTTTATATTAGTTGCTGTAGCCCCAGCGCTAAGTAGGTACTTTAATCGTCTTGCCTAAAATTAAATCAAATAGGACAAATAAAGGTTTTAATAAATAACTACAAAGCGTCGAACATTCTTCTGCATCGCGGCCAGCTGGTAAAGTGTCCAAAAGACTGGCGGCATTGCCACGTTGAATGGCAATGCTTGGCCTCTGACCAAAGTAGAGGCCAGCCCTTGGGTCACGGGAAGTGTCAACTAAACGTTTGCAGATGTCTTTGAAAAGAAGACGAGCCCTCGGACCCCACGGCCCAAGAGTTTCAACCCCAATTGGCTCGAAAGTATAACAACCAACAAGGTTGCTTATTTACGCCGCTTGAGGTTCTCAGCAGCAGCAGCAGCAGCGCAGTAAATTTGCTTTATCTTAGTTTATTATAACCCATCGATGTTCAACATATACCAATCAATCTCAAAGCTGTTATTAGCGTCTGTAAAGTTGCATGGTACACTGTAACTGCGAATAAATCTATCGTCACAAGGAATCAGTTTAACAAAGAAATCAAGTATAATTAATTGGTTACAATGATTATTAATTGACTACTTCCTTCGTCTAGTGGTTGGAAGCGCGACTGCGTTGCATGAGGTTTGGGGTTCGATTATCGGGTTTTTGCAAAGTGATGTTGGCGTTTTCTAACTGGAATGCTCAGTAGCAGTCCGGAGTCTCATTGAAACATTGCTTATTGTTTATTGAAAGTAGTCTATATTTTTATGGTTATTCTAATGAAGTAGAATTTCTGCGTCGTTAGTGCTGACAATGCAAGCTTTATAGACAATATCAAAAGGTTCTAGACCTATGCGGTGCGGTGATAGCACACACCTACCTATACTTTTAAAAACAGCAACGCATCTGCTTCACAGTTTTTGCTATTCGAAGCGACAACAAAAACTTATATCATTTTGTCTTGATTTTTCCATTGCCTTCAAAATTAGATTAAAACCTTCCTAAATCACTGTCACAAAAACACGTTTCTCATTACCGAACGGGCGAGACTTCATCAGTATTGCCGCCACACTATTGCCCTTATTGGGTAAATGCGCAACAATTAAAAACTGTCCCATTTATGGCCAGCTGTCCCGGACCAGTCCAATTTCGTTGACTTTACATGAGTTGTAAGAACTTTAAAACTTTTGTGGGAATTCTTTTAGTATACCAGAAAGTTTGTAATTTGTAAGATAAGTTGAGGTTGAGCCAGTGAGCGAAATCAGTGGTGGTATCTAACAAGCTACAGGTCGCAGATTTGAACATTGCCAGGCGCTTTATTTATTGCAGGCTGGCCTCATTTCTTACAGAGAAGGCACAAGCATTGATCACCACACCACGCCTGCTCAAGGCGGATTGGCGATTTGAAACTTATTTTAACTACATGTCCAGGTTTCCTCACGATGTTTTCCTTCACCGACGTCAATGATGTCCAAAATAGACAGTCTTGTATTAGGGTGATTGTGCTAAACAAACCAGCTTGACATATTTATAAAGAAGTCTTGCCCTGCAAATGAACAGAAGTAACAGACTGGTATTGTTTTTATTAACTCAATATTCTCCCTTATTACATGGGACTTAAAAATAACTGACGGAATATGAGTGTAATAATAGACACACAGAGTCGGGATTCCCTAATTTAATGGTGCCAATTCAAGCCATTGTACCTACTATGTAATTGATAAGGTCGTGTCTGACCGATATAAAAGTGTGTATTGATTTATTGTTATTAAATTTCCAAGTTTTACCTGATGTTCTTTTTACTTTAAAGTGTAGATAATCGTGATTTTTGTCCAAACCAATGAGATTTTTAAATAAAGAAGCAACTTTTTTACATTTTAAGAAAAACAATGCTGTAAGCAATAGGAGTGATAACATTATTTCTTTGTTCTTTGCAGTTGTAAGCGAAAATAGCATCAGGAAAAACACGTACAGAGTCCAGCATATTAAGTTAATCCAACGTGTCAAGTTTCTTTGAAAGTTTTTCAACTATAAAACAAACAGAATAAGGTTCATGGTCGATTAGGAAAATTTGAAAATTTGGCTTGATGTGCTTGCGTCTGTTCAAACTAGGAAAAAATCAACGAAAAATTTAAAGCTTAGGGGCTTCACAATTATGTACAGAACTCATAGTAGGTATCGGTATGTGCAACTATGTATTCCAACCTGTATATAAAGATCTTGCTCTGCTCAATCGTCTCAATTTGCCGTACACTCTTAATGAACTGTTACTAAAGTACCTACCTACCTACATATGTCGGATGAGACTCAAGTGAAATCAGAGGAACAATGCTACACGGTTCCCACACGGTGGCGCCTCTGCGGGCGTTCCGAGAAACTCCGGTGTCAAGTAGTCGGCGCCCGCGCTTTCCTTTAATTTTGGAATTACTCATTATTTGTATCGCGTTACCGTTGTGTTGACAAATAGTGTCTTTATCAGGCTTGTGGGTACTGCGTGAACTGTTGTTACGTCTTGTTGGAAGAGATAAGAGTGTCGCTTTTTTACTGGTAAAAGTTTCAATTTCATTATGGAAGTTTATATGTCACAAAGATTTACATTCACTTTAAGGGACTACCGAGTTTTTCAAAAATCGGTTAAGCAGTGGACAACCTTCTAGGTTGAACTAGGAGATGTCTTAGAATCGGGGGTCGCGGAAGTATCTTCTGTTCCCGTGACCCCCGGCGCAGGTGTGAGAAGGAACACGGGGTGGTTTTTAGTCAGTAAGAGTCTGACAGACCCCTCCGCCTCCCCGGGCGGGGGACATCCATCAGGATTTTCCACCCCTTAAAAAAAAAAAAAAGGAGATGTCTTACAAAACTTTGTATTGCAATAGTGCATAAAAGAAGTTGTTTTTTGGAAACAACTTTCACTAAAGGATCCAAATAGAAATGAAGAAATAAAAAATGTTTTCCTAGTTAGTCCCATTCAAAAAGATGTTTATATTCATGGAAATTTCATACACTGTGTTCACTTAAAATAAGTAAGTAGGTCAGTTTCTTCTTTGCAAGGGTTTAACAAACTTCAAAGCAAACTTTTTTGTCATTCAACTAAAGATGATCACGTTGCAATTAGTTGGGTTTAAGCCTTGATTGAGTGCCGACAGCAGGATTGACTGCATCGAGGCAATGAACACGCTATTTGATTGATTCTAATAACACCTTAGATTGGCTAATATTGATTACTTGAATAAACGACTAGTAATTTAGTAAAAACCTTTTATCGAACTGAGACTATTTATATTATTTGAAACGAACTAAGGCCCGTGCTAGACACGCTTGCAAACCAGTCAAGCATTTCTTAAAGCTTGTTTAGAGCCATTTCATTGGTGAAAACTAGATTTAATGAATGCTTGAGTAATGTGTATATAATTGTTTCTAAATAACTAGGTATGTTCTTTCAGTATACATGCAAAATCAGTTTCCTCTCAAGCCATTCCCACATATTTGTCAAGTTTTCTAATCACTAATCTAGTTACAAATGACACTCATATTAGAGATCTAAATCTAACCAAGATAATGCCTAAACTAGACCTACATCACTGAGTTTGGTTCGGTATTTCTTATTAAAATAGTCGGTTTAATAAACACCAACTTTATGGAAACTATAACTTATTTTGTTTGACGTTTAAGCGTTTTTTCAAACAATTTTTCGGAAATAAACATCACTTACGTAAAAGTATTGTGTTTCTCGATAGATATCCAAACACATAGATTTACGTGCTAAGTACTTTTTACGCCCACATTGTGTTTTATTTCAGTAGTTAAAGATTATAATATGATAACATTTCTCATGTACCTATTTAATAACGGTAATTGAACGATCTTGCCAGATTTTTGTTCAAATGTTGCAGCTTACAGAAGGTTTCTCCAAACACATTCCTTTTTCAAATATTTTTTTTTATCGATCCATCAGCCATAGACTTAGCAACAGCCTACCGCTAGACGAGACGAATCACATTACGGGTGTCGATTGATTAGCACGATCGCTATCACTTGCCGGCTCTTCTTACCACGCTTCCTGCAATATCGGTATGTTAACGGTAAGCGATATCGAAGCACACGACACCACGGCAACGGGTGGATTTTTGAAATTCCATAACTTGGTTTGTCACTTTACTTGAAACCTCTGGGCGAGGTGGGGGCAAAAACTTAATTCACTGACCGATTTAGAAAAAAATTGCAGAATTAAAAGTAGATTGTTTTAAATTCCAATTCAATAATAGACAAATCAATCCAATTTTGTTAGAAGTAGGTAAAACTAAATAAAAAAATAAAATTAATATCTATTCTATATCATATTTACCTTTTTTTTTAATAAGATTATAAACCAGTGCTTGACTGCAATCCCACCTGATGGTAAGCAGTAATGTAATCATTGATGGTGATGCCCACTAGTAAATTAAGAGCCTACTACACTCTAGCCTTGATGACACCTAAATTATCTGACGGGACTACCGCAGCAGGGAAGTTGTTCCAGTCCTTTGATGTACCTACGCGGTAAAAACCACGAGGCGAAACGCTTTGTCCTACTACTACCTACAATATGATGAACCCCATCTGCGGACTAGCTTTGGCCAGCGAATTTAAATCGTTTATTTAATTTATATTTAGACATCTCAAGTAAATAATTGCTTCTGACGTAAGCAGGTGCAGTCTGTTGGTGCAGTTAGTTCTCCGTGTATGATACGTCTAGTTTTGACCTCAAATTGTATCACCAAAACTGATGATTTCAACAATTTTCCCGGAATTTTCCCAAGCGAGGAGGGGAAAATGGGAGGTCCATGTTTACCAAATACTGCTAGTTTTCAGGGTACTCCCTCTCCCCCTATTATGAATAAATTGCAATCTATTTCAACTTTACCAAAAAAGTTCAGGCAACAATATTAAAAGTTCATCTTCTAAACTTAAATCTAAAGCTATCACTTTAGTTTATTAGGAGTAGGTATTGTATATTATACTATTTTTATAATAAATTTGTTGAAATTTGTTTTACCAAGTTCCATTCCACTAAATCGTTTCGCTGAAATCTAAATCATACGTCAGAACAATAAGAAAAATGAAACTAATAAAAGCAAAATGAACGCTATGTAGCAGGATGTTTTTAAATAGCGTTACACAGTGATAAAATACATTTGGTTTTAATAGATAGACTAATAAGGACGTCTTTTTGTGCTCCGTGTATTTAATAATTATTTGTGTCGTGTTTATTTAATACTGGATGTCATTTAATTTATTTTAGTAATTATTGTAAGTGTATTGTTTATCATGAATTTATGCCTTATGTTTTGTGTAGAATTTAATTTAAAATAGCTGCAATGTGTAGTGTTAACAGGGACTTAGAAAAAATACTACAGTAACTAGCTGAAAATATACACCATCCAGAAGGTATCAAATTTTTCCTAGTGGCAAACTATGTTTACCTGAAGGTGATAAACGCTTCGTTCTATTTTTATTTAATTTGATTACAACGTTTTAACCAATGAAGTAAATAAAATACAGATTTTACAAAATAAAACAAGTTGAAGAAAAGTAATTAATAACAAAAAAGAAGGTTAATAACACTTTTATAAATTCTTCTCACATACATACATCTGACATACCAATAAAATCATTGTCCTTCCAAAGATTCCAAAAGAGTATGAAAGTCCTATCTTATCGATACCTATGTCATCTAAAGACCCCAACGCATCAACTCTCTTACTAAAGCCAATTTTTCCTTTCCAGCATGATGGATTCCGGAGGAGCGGGCATAGCTGAATCCCCCCCTACATACCACCGTACCTACGAACAATACGTCCAAGGAGCCGTCGAGAACAGTACCGACTCGGTGCAAGAACAAACAAGCCCCGAACTTGTTGTATGGTCTACTCTACCTTATGGCCTGGACTATAGAGCGCAATACGACTATAGAAGCCCATACGATACTGGCAGGGACTACTCCACGCAGCAATACGCAAGGGCCCCATTCACGACCAAGATGGGCCAGGCCAAGGCACTAAAGGAAGCTAGAATAAGGAGGCCGATGAATGCGTTCATGGTTTGGGCCAAGGTTGAAAGAAAGAAGCTGGCTGACGAGAATCCCGATCTGCATAACGCTGATTTGAGTAAAATGCTAGGTAAGTGATTTTGAATTTTGAAAATAGAATGCTCTTTTTATTATGTTTATTGTTTTTGTAATATATTATTGTATTGTGTGTAAGGTACCCACGATTATTTGTTAATGTTAAAATACTTTAGGATTTTCCTTTTAGATACCGTTTATTTGTATGAGTAATTTACCGTGGTTAAAATGATTTATTACAGTACAAAAATCTCATCGAATAATAGCATCTAGCAATAGCATTAATATTTATTAAAACTAACAAATAAGTACATTTAATATAAAAATACAATGTACTCATGTTATCAGATTCTATGAAGGTTTAAGTATTATTTTTAACCAATTGTTTATTAAGTAATATTTTGTGACTGGTTCCTGCAGAAAATAAATTCAGGTACCTACAGTTTTTATCTCAAGGTAAGAAGAAATATGCTCAGAAACTAATTTTAATTTATACTCAATTTACAAAAGAAGACACAGAAGTTAAAAAAGGTTTTTTTAATGCACACTTTATTTATTTTATTTATTTATTTATTTATTTAAATAAAGTGTGCATTAAAAACAGCAGCTGTCACAGTTAGTTGTAATGTAACCATTGCATATTTTTTCTAATACATGGAGTATAGTAAAATTGAAAGCAATTTCTCTATGTATATCAGACCGGCAGGCCTAGCCATGTTGCTAATTCTATTTATATTATATTTTATAGAAAGAAAATGGCGTATATGGAATCAGCTGACTGATAACTGTCAAGTGTATTTCATTTTCAAATTCTACTCAACACTTGACAGTTGACAAACAGCTGATTCCATATTACGCCATTTTCTTTCTAATGTCGCCTTATCGATTACGATAATAGAAATAGACATTGTCATATGGCTAGGCCTGCGGATTAGACCAATACGTTGAAGCACCAAAACCTTACTTACTTACACTTACTTACTGACTTAGCAGAATACTTCTAATCTGGTACCTACACAATTCGTTATTTAAATATTTTAAAATATTAGTGGCCAGCACTATTCTCACAGATACTCGCATAATTTATTCTAAATATTAATTAATAATAAATTAGATTTCTTGACGTCATGGCTTGACGAACCGTTTCTTATTATTTATTTTTGCTTATTAAATATTTGTGATGTTTACTTTACCGAAAAACCGGCTAAGTGCGTGTTGGACACGTACCGTGAAGAGTTCCGCGGTTAACATGAGTATTGTCGCATTTGCAGTATTGATTTTTCCCACTGCATCAGTCAGTTTATAATATTCCAGAAGGGTCAACTTTAGAACCAAATATACAGGGCGTAACGGAAAGGGTATATACATACAACCAGGGTGAATAGAGTCTTTCCTCAAAATTTCAGCTCCCAAATAATAACTTTGAAACTTCACGACATTATTTATTATCGACAGTTTATTAAATGCAAAATCATAACACACGTGTCACCGCACCATGAGGGTCATAATCCAGTCCGGCAAGGTTCAAGTATATCTATCTCGGGTTCTGCGCGCCTAGTACAGACCTATGGGGCTCTGCCTATCCGACGAAGGCGCGACGGCGCGGGCAGGCTCAACTTTACAATTATGTATGTATATGTATAAAAACGTTGCCATGTCGTTTCTTATCACCAAGAGAATCCGTGCCCTTCGTATGTATATACCCTTTCCGTTACACCCTGTATATATAATAACTTACCAATTAAGTATATTAGTTATTCCAAGAGTTTAAGTAATTTATTTACATTTCATTTCATTCATTTTAAAACATTACATCTTTTTTAAGTCATGGGGTTAATAAAATAGCATAACATCCGGGTGAATAAGGTCAGAAGGTCAAACTTACTGACGGACGGGTATACCCAAATTATAAGAGTACCGGTTTTGCCATTTGCTCACGGAACCCCGAGAGTAACAAGATTGACAGAAGTTTAGCAAGTAAGGGATTAAATAGTAGATTGTTTATCTAGGGAGCAAACAACTATTTTAAAGGCGAGAGTGTTTTTTTTAATCCAGAGCGGAGCCAGGGCAGCAAGGGATTAAAAGTATGTCACTCGAGCTTAAAATAGTGTTGCTCCCGAGGTGGACACTCTACTTTTTATCACCCTCTATGAGAAAATAAGTGAGTGCAACTTATGAACAAGAATTTATTTACGTACAATTCAGAACCATAAGACATAAAATAATACTTTAACTAGAGGAAGACGCACTCATTTTTTATAATTCTAAAATCTGAATATGAATTAACTACGAACGAAAGCAGAATGCATTTAATTTCGCGCGTTGTTTATTTTTCATCAACTTTTTTTGAAATTTGACGCGCTCGCAGTTTTTCAGCCTGTCACATATTCAATACATTTTTCCCGCATGGTTTGTGATTCACCTCTTTGCTGATTGAAACATTTACTAACAATATCCACATTCCAAATTCAAATCAATTTTGGTCCCTAGGGATTAATGAGCTATTTTGGTCCCTGTTTACGAGGAATAAACTAGCTCTTTTTGAATAGATGTGATAAAATAGTAGATTATTAACCAAGGGCTGTATGACATCAATTGCATACGAGGTTTTTGGCGCCTGAGCGAAGCGAAGGCGCTAATTAACCCGAGTATGCAATTGATGCTTACGCCCGAGATAAATACTCTGCTTTACATATCGATTGTGAGGTAAGTAAACAACAAGACAGCAGGTTTCAATGAACATTTATTAAGAAGAAAAAAATGTGTATTTAATTAAAATTAATTATTTTCGCGATGCTTTCGCGCCTACTAGTAGACTGCCTTTTTTTTTTCACGCACGCAAGTGCGTCAAATCTTGCTGGCCAGTTTGATTTTTAAATCGATTCCATCTAACATACGATGTGGAAACAAATAGTTCCATATTTAAAATAAAATCTTTATAAAATAAATTGTCTAGATTCCGATTCGAGTAATTAATCGATACCGAGAAAAAAAAAAAAACTTTTTAAAAATATTCTTCGTGCAGTATGAGTATGACAGTTCTTTTTTCAAATTCCAAAACCTATGCTGTAATGATAGTCATACACCCCGGCATTCAGGGGTGTAAGGGTGTACTTACAGAGCAAGAGATATGTAAAATAAATTAAGTACGAATTATTTTTTAAGCGTCCATTAAGCGCACAGTTTAGTAAAAAAGAGTTACCTATGTCGCGACAGGTGGAACTAGATATTTTTAATGGAGACACTACTTTGCCAACCAGCTCTAGTAGTTTCCACGTAACTCAAAAGCAATTACTAAGTAACTTTTATTTTTTTATTATTACAACTTGGTACTTTTTTGGAAATTATCCATTAAATGTGACCTCAACTTTTTTTTGTCAAGCTGTAATTGATAGCAAAAGTTATATGTTATGCATTTTATTTTACAGTAAATATTCTGTTTATTTCATAAATACCACGAACTATTTACTAATCATATTCTTGTCTATGCCTGCGCTATAGCTCGCCAAATACCTCTATAATAACTCCATTACTACTAAAAGGTATCTCAACAACACATTACCAGGCACTTAGCCATATTAATATAATGTCTTTACCAACACATAATAAGAATTTAATTAATACGACAAAGATTCATTATTAAAACAAATAAAAAACTTGTAATACATAAATGTGAGTGGAAATACAAAAAAGTATGTCGTTCGGAAATTGTAATATTGTTCCTTATTGGTAATGTTACATTCCTGCTTGTAAAAGGCGATACTTAGTAAGTAAAGCAAGATAATTAAGCTAACACGATGATTACTTCAACTTACTCGTCTATTGGTACTGGCAGCAACTAAAATTGGTTAATATCGAAATCATTGCATCCGAATATAGTCACAAATAAACTAAAATCTGTGGCCCGAAACCCGCTTTAAATCACTTCAAAATGGTTTAATTAGTAATAAGTCATGAATGTACAGACGCCAGCACGTCAAGTTACCCCAATGTGTCAAATTTTCCCAATTGAATATGAACCTTATTCTCTTCAACATAAGGTTGAAAACCGATCAAAGAAATTTGACACATTGGGGTAACTTGATGTGCTGGCGTCTGTACAATACATTCATGACTTATTACTAATATAATATGTGATCAATGTACAGCACACGTTGCCATAGTTTTAAAACGTTTTGAACCAATTTAAAACAGGTTTCAATAAAATAACGGGCCCTTAAGCAACTAAAATCCGAACCAGAGTGGTCCTTAAGAACTAAAATAATTACATTCCCTTATTGTAATTATTTATAATACAACCGTATTGATGAACACCGTATAAAATTAAGTATTAAAAGTTTTGTTCCTTATTCTAGTAGAAAACAATATTGATTTTATATTAAGTAATACATGTTTTAGTTTAGCGAATACCTTAGGTAATAATAGTAGATTATTAACCAAGGGGATAAAGCAGTGTCTTCTGTCGCGGGTGACGATTTAAATCGCGAGCGTAACGAAGGACTCGAGGTTTACTCCCGAGCGTAGCGAGGGTGTTAAAAACTTAAATCACGAGCGAAGCGAGGGATTTAAGACGAGTCCTGAGTGTAGCGAGGGATTTAATTTCACCCAAGACTAAGACAGCTTTATCACCGAGGAAAATACTCTACTTTTCGTACCATTTGCGAAAAAAATAACACAATAATAATATGAGATAAGCATTTATTAAAAATAATGACAATTAAAAGTAGACGTATTTTTAGAACATTAACTTATTTATAAAAATAAATTTAAAATAAACTTAACGTTTAAATATTTGAAGCATAAAGCAAACAACCCGGTTGTTTGCTCCATGATTTGAAGAAAACAAAAACGCGGCAAATTCCTAGCTTTATATTTTTTTGTCGGAAAAGCAAAGGGCCCTCGTCGGTTTTCGTAATTTTATTTAATTAATAATCATAAAACTGCATAATAAACGCGTATTCCTTTTTCAAAAAGATGTATAATGCTATAAATACAAACTCAATGGTGTACGTGACACAGATGTAGTTCAGTATAAATTTCGGTAAGTTAGGTATTCCAAATTTAAATCACATTCTCTCCCTAGGGGATGAATGAAATCCAGTACAACTTTCTTTCCCTGTTTTTAACAGATTAAAAATGACTATTGTTATGTTCGCTTTTTGGGGCATAGAATGTCACTTTTTTGAGCAAGTGGTACGAAAAAGTTTTTTTTTATTTTTAGTTTGCCACAGAAAGTAATCATTCTTGAACATCCTTTTTAACAAATCAAATCAAAGAATACCAGAAAAGCAATTCCCGAATCCCAAGGACGTTCGTAATCTAGTTTCCGTCTCAATCTGTCAAAAAATAGAGTTGTATTATTTTTTGTTCTACTTTTTTGCTGATTGTGCTTTGTTTCTTTGAGCTTAGATTTCTCTGGTTCTGTGAGTGGGACTTGATTAACTTGTTTTGATGACGTTTTAATTATATTACTAGTTCGTTTAGCATCTACATAAGCGAATCATACAAATTTCCATTTTGTTGTAGTCTTCTTTTTCTACTTGATCTGGTCCCATGAAAATTGACTGAGAGAATTGACATTGACTAATTGTACAGACGCCAGCACATCAGGCTACCCCAAACTGTAAAATTTTCCCAATTGAATGTGAGCCTTACAGTTTTAGTAATAAAGTTGAAAAACCATAAAAAAAATTGATAAATTGGGGTAACTTGATGTGCTGGCCTCTGTACATTTATTAATAGCATACACTCCCTTCATTTATGTTATCTCTAAGACAGTGTACAGTATTTTTTTTATTTTTGACGTAAATCACAGTACTTTAAAATGCGAACTTAAACAAAATAGGAAAAACATTATGGATAAAAATATAAAGCATTTACCTTGTGTTAATGTTTCTGTCGGTATGTGTACTGTAGAGTTTAGCTATAAATAGACAGTACTTGCATAATATTTGCAGCAAATTCATACAGACTAACTACTTGCAGTCGCCATTATGCTTCGACCGTAGTATACCACTCTTTAGGGCTCACGAAGAGTATATTTAGTGTACTTAGAAAATACTTTTTAAGGAAAGATGTCCTAAATAAATAATGATAATAATATAATGTGGATGTGGATGTGTGATGATTATATAATGTGGATTTCTCAGAGCAGCCCGGAATCTGGATTTGTGCCCGATGGATGGCAATAGGCTCGCCCCCTATTACAATGGGACTTAAACATAATGGCGAAATGTGGGTGTACTGCAAGATGCACCTCTGCCTAGCCCTTCGGGGATTACAGCCGTGGCGATATGTATGTATGTATGTATGTCCTAAAAATGTTAACATAAGCTACATACTAAATAAATAAATAAATATTCCACAACTTTCACCCAACGCCATCTAGTTCCAAGTTAAGCAGAGCTTGTGTTATAGGTACTAAACAGCTGATAAACATACTTATTATTTCTAAATATAGGTATACATATTATAGATAAATAACACCCAGAAACAGAACAAATGATCGTGCTCATCACACAAATTTTTTTCCTGGGTGGGAATCGAACCCACGACCTCTGGCATAGCAGTCAAGACCACTAACTACTAGACCAACAGGGCAGTCGAAGTCGAATACTACCTTTTATCACTTGCTTCCATATTCATTCACGAATCATATAGAACACGACGTTTGTTCTTGGTAGTTCTATGCTAGTAGAATTTAAATAAAATATGGTACATTAGACTCTTGTCGATTGTTATATCTGACTAATAATCACCGTGACCTCGCGTAACTTTCACTGAGAGATAAAACACAGGAGGCGAGGACGTGAACTCTACGCCACCACGACGCAATGAGCGTAGTATACCGAGTATAGTCGGTTCAAAAAGTGTTAATATTTTAATCAATTTAATTTTATTACTAACTTACTTGTTTGGCGAAGATATTAGATAGAACTTTTAGAAGTAGAAGAAAATTTAGAGAAGGGAAACTAAATTTTTATTGCTGTTTTAGTACGGTCTACCTATAGTTACCTAGATTCTTATGATTGTAGAGAAAGAGAGAAATGAGAGATAGAGAGTGTAGATAGAGAGAGATAGGAGGAGAGGCTATGCTATTCTACTTATTTGAACGCCGATGAGCTTTTGTTGCTATTATAATAAGAGACATACATACTCAACAAGCTTTTTAGGACCATATCCACGGGGGATTTTAGTACATTTGTGTAAATGATTAATTTATTGAAAACAGAACCTTCAAAATAGTTGCGGTTGCAAATTCAATGTGTTTATAATATTTAGTATCTTTTAATATAACAAATACTAGCATAAACGCATAATTTAAAGTGTTTTAAAGTTTTCGTTCATTTTAAGTTTTAAATATGTAACACATGATTTGATTGACCCCTTTATCCCGTTGATTCACTTCCAGGTGTGACGTAATTAGTAGATGAAAAAGAGGGAGTGATAGAAAATAAGGGAAAGAGAGAGAAAGAGTATGTAGTTTTGAAATAAGAATGTCAGGATATCTCTTTTGTTTTTATGGACACATAGTATATGTATAAATAAACTATGGTTATCTTGTAAGTAAAAATAGTAGCCATTGTATTGAGATTTATGATATAGTTTACCTCTTATTTAATTTTGCACAACATTTGTCAATTGCCTGAAATAGCAGTTATTTATAACATAGTTTGTTTGCACAAAACATGAAGTAATACGAAAACAATGTTGGATTTATTAATAAGTATATCATAATAAATTGAAATAAATCTAATTTAGCCGTCTAAAAGTGTAAACTGTAGTATCGATGTATTTAAATAAAACAGCTATAAATTATAACGTAAGGTGTACAACAGGAAAACAGTTCCTAGGTTTTATCCTAACTATGTGAGCATTCACTCTTATCACATGATTATATACGTTAATTGATAACGTTTATTGACTAAATTCCCACTGAGATACCGATGAATACAAAGTTAGATTACAAAAAGGACTTCAGTTCAAGAGGAAGTCAGTTAATAAAAAAACTGTTGCTGTGGATTTTTTTTTAAAAGGTTTTTGCTTTATTTTTAACTAGCAGACGTCCCGCGGTTTCACACGCGTAGGTCCCGTTCCCGTGGGAATACAGGGATAAAAAGTAGCCTATGTGTTAATCTAGGGTGTTAGCTAACTCCATACCAAATTTCATTAAAATCCATTCAGTAGTTTTTACGTGATAGAGTAACAAACATCCATCCATCCTCACAAACTTTCGCGTTTATAATATTAGTATGATTTTACATAGTTCATCGTTAGTATCCTTCAGTGTTTGTTGCAATATATTTGGGGTAGTTAAGGGATATCTTCTTTTTAAATTCATCTTTTTTGCCGTCCTCTTTCAAAATAAGTACTTTTTGTTTTGAGATTTTTTTAAAAAAAATGTATCGTTTCTTCTGTTAACGTCTACTTTTATAATCCTCTACATTCTTATTTAAAAAATTCTTACGGCCTATTCAGGGTATAATTAAATACCTATTACTATTTTTTTGAAACTTTCGTCTTATATCAGAAGTATTCAGAAGTCCCAAAAATTAATTGATAAATAAACTCCGCTTCTGCCTAGTTTTTGCCCAACTATTTTTGGGTCGGCTTCCAGTTTACCCGTATGCAGCTAAATTAAAAATGCATTATCGTTAATAAATTTTATTGTAATTCAGAAAAATGATGTCTAATCAAGGCGACCTAGGAATCGTACCCAAGACCACTTTCTTTGCACTAACTGCCAGTAGACCAACAAGACAGTACAATTCATATTCAATGACACATAGTTTTATAAACCCTGATGAAATTGTTAAAACATTTTAACATAAACAATTTACTTTAATCATAACAACTTCCGCTTGGTACAGCCACGTGTTAGTAACTGTTGGAAATAGGTCAAAATTAAAACGGTACACCTCATGTTCACGACAGTACCATCTCACAAGGCGAGGTAGATATGGCAAGTCATTATACAAAAGCGTGGGTGGCTAGATGGTATCACGCTTAATGAAATAAAGCCGGAATAAAAAAAAAATACAGCCAGCATGTACTAGTAAATAGTAAGCAGTTTAACAACTATAAAACTGTACCCCTTAACAAATTAGCGAGCCTATTGCCACGTGACAGAGCCTAAATTCCAATGACATTTCTTCATCTAAACGCAATGGTAACTTGGTCCTTCTTAAAGCTATTATTCACTGGTTTGATGAGTAATGGTAGGTATACATTTTTATCGGTCAAATATGGGATTACCACTGACAGAAATCCTCGGTAGGTACTGTAACGAATATTGTAAATCGTTAACTTTGAACTGTTTTTAAGCTTATTAAAATTTGCGGATGTTCGTGACGTCTTTGGAATTTTCTGTTTGGTATTGAGGAAGATGCGTGTGACAGACATACTTACGGAGTGAATTTATATCCATTATCATCACTAGGCAAAAGAGTAAAATATCGAGTCCTGCAAAGACAAAAATATCAACTATTTAGGGATTTAAGTGTTGTCGGAGCACGAACAAGATTCTTCACAGATCCGTATCATTTGGTTTAATTTATACTTCTTGCATCAAGCAGAAAAATAATACTCAATGATTCTGATCTAAAGGATCTGCACAATTATTGGAACACGTCATAGGAACGGAAAATTTTAAACATTCAGAAAGCATAGCTCCAATTTGGAGAACAGCTTAATTTAATGTAGGTAAAGTATATTTTTGAGTTGTAGGTTACGTTTCGTTCGTATTTGTAACGGGAAATTTCATTCCGAAAACTCTTGTGGTCTGGTCTAAACTTGTTCCTACAGGAACATCACTATTGAGGATGAGGTTGTACCATGAAACCGAATCAAAGTGAAGTCTTCGTGTGAATGTGAGTATATGGTACTCACATTCACACGAAGAATTCACTTTGATAGAAATAATAAATGAGTAGTTTTTAGCTGTCTCGCAGATTCGAGGACTTTTTATTATGGCTTACACAAATGCTATGCAGATCTGGTAGCATCGTGTGACGGGTCGTTGAGCTCCTTTAAATAGGGATGAGCTACACGATGATTGATGCAGGCAAGTCTTCCGTCTGGACAGTTTAACTCAATACTGCAAGAACCATTGCTATATTCAGAAGGTCTCACGAGACCCTGCATCGTTAGGCTCGCATTTTATCTTAATGTAATACAATGCCTGGGCATTAAAAGAGACCTTTGAGTTTTTTCGGCATTTCTTCTCCAGGATCAGTTAATTCAGAAATACCAGTTATGGGCCTGGAAAACAATTGTTGACTTTAAAACATTTCATCATTTTATTCCATTTCATCATAACTACTGGGCCTCACCCTTAGCCACAAGATTATCGCTACCTTACCAAATTTGGCAAAGGGAAAACTCATCTGGAGGAAGTAAATTAGTTACTGGCGTTTCACGGTTTTCCCTATTTTAATAGGGCTAGTTTAAATAAACAAAATGTATTATTAAATTTAGTTTCAAAACCGCATTAGTCAAAAGGTAAAATTGTCTCTTCAAATACGAAACGAAGTTTGTTGCTAATTCAATAAAATATTATTTATTAATTAAGAATATTGAATAACTACAAAGCGTCAAAAAATTCTTCTGCATCGCTGCCAGCTGGTAAAGTGCCCAAAAGACTGGCGGCATTGCCACGTTGAATGGCAATGCTTAGCCTCTGGCCAAAGTAGAGGCCAGCCCTTGGGTCACGGGAAGCGTCAACTAAACGTTTGCAGATGTCTTTGTAAAGAAGACGAGCACTCGGACCCCACGGCCCAAGAGTTTCAACCCCAAACGGCTCGAAAGTATAACTACCAACAAGGTTGCTATATTTCCGCCGCTTGAGGTTCTCAGCAGCAGCAGCAGCAGCGCCAGCACAGCATGTTGACCCAGGAAGATGGGATGGCGCAAGAGTATCGACACAAGTAGCGTCCCATACTAAAGGCCTACCCATCTTCCAAGGGAATAAAGACATACCGTCCGGTCTTTTGCCATCGTCGCGTGCCAAGCCATTGGGTTCGAAAACAGCTGGAACGCCGACGGAAACAAGAGCACGTCGGATGATGTCATTAATGTGTGCATGCCGTGCTATGCGACCCGCACTACGGCTGCATGATAAACCGTGATGTCCGAGGCTGTTGACAACTTCCCCACAGTGACAGCGATGAGGAGTAACACATGTAGCTCCTAGACGAAGGGAAACAGCAAGGCGGAAAGTAGTGTCATCGAAAAGAGTGCCTATGTTCGACGACGGTAGTGCAAGAAGCCATAGTCCCGACTCCCATTCACCCACAGCGAGTAGGCGCGCACGCTCAGCAGCAGTGGTAGAAGAGTCAATTAGGTACTTCTGCACCGCTCTGCAGAGTGGCTCATCCCACCGACTCTGGGAAAATGGGTTTTCGGGAAGTTCTGAATTCGGGCAAGCGAGTTTCCAGGCATCCATAGCCTCGGTGAAGTACGGCACATCAAAATCAACCAGTGTGGTAGCTAAAATATTCCTGATTAATTTCTCAGTGCCGCAGATCGAGGATATAAATAAATACTAGAAATTTTGCGGACGCCAAGGCCTCCCATTCGAATAGGAAGACTAACTTGTGCCCAAGCTCGGTCGTCCAAGGCCACATTTAAAATTGAGGTTAAAGTATTCCTGATAATTTGGTCCATTTTGCCCAAAAGGTTGGTGTGCTTCCATAAATGGGAAGCACGAAGGAAGTATGTTAATTTAGGGCCGAAACAGCAGTATCGAATTATGGTGATGGCCGAATGCATGTTAATTTGGAACAAACGTTGCGAAACATCATTGAAGTTTTGAATTTTTTCTTCAATAAAATTGTGGAATGAATTTAAATATTAATTCAATTAAATATGGTGCATGGCATGCGATTTCTTGTGAACGCCATGTGTTTTGTGGTTGCAACTGATAGTATCAACGTATTTACCGTATTATTTTATCATACTTCCTTAATGTCGTAGGTTATTCCCAATCATACGTCCCGATTCAGAATGATATTCATATTTGTTAATGTTAACCTGTTCTAACTTGTTATCATCTTGTTATTCATATTTATAGTTACCAGCTAAGTTAACATTGATAAATTATGGAATATTTAGGGTTGATTTACTTACATATTTCTGGCGGGCATCAACTAGTCGTTTATAATGTCCTTATTTCGTCGATTACTGCAGTGGAACCATAATGGACCATAATTTCTCTTGTTGTAAATGGCTTACTCAAAGCCAATAATTATAATGTTTGCCATGGTCCCAGTTGCTTCACTACTCTGTTGTACTTATCCTTAGTACACTACATTCACTTGTTTTGGTTTGTTTTATGCACTTGTGTAAACTCCCACTGCACCATTCCCATTTGATGACTCTATTTAAAGCTACGAATAAAATAAGCAAAGACTTGCCAAACTATAGTCCCTGAAAGCTGGCAGCACAGGATCGATCATTGTGAAAATCTTTGAGGAGGCTTATGTACAGACGCCAGCACATTAAGTTACCCCAATGTGTTACATTTTCCTAAAATTTTGTTGAATATGAACCTTATTCAGTTTGACATAAAGTTGCGTCTGTACATAAGACGTATTTTGGCTCAATTGATGATGATGGTGATAGAATCAAAAATCGCAAACTATTTGTCACGATCTGACCTGCTTCATATTATTTGTGATGTCACCAGATTTCATCAGGCGTCATTCTTCCATACGTTTTTCTGACGTCTTCCCGTTTAGTATCTATTTGTCGACGTCATATGGGTAGGTATTGATTTCTATATTTGTATAGTATCGCCATGCTTTGACGTCAATTCATTAATTTATATCGAGTGTAATAATACGTAAACAACCATGGGTTTCCCCGGTCATATCGTCTGAGGTTATAGGTCGTAGTTGTACCTTCAAGGAGATGTGAGCTAAACTATTTCTTATGCAGTTGTGATACAGAGTGTTATTGGGTGACATCGAATGTTAGCACTAAATTAAACTAATTGTGTTATAACCTAACTTGCTCCGATGGGTTAGTATTTTCCCAATTTAATGGTACCGAGAAAGTTTACTTGTTATGATTATTTACCGCCCAAATGCTAAATAAAAAGTGACACATAACCCTTTTTTCGATAGCTTATGTACAGACGCCAGCGCATCAAGTTACCCCAAACTGTTAAATTTTCTCAGTTGAATACGAACCTTATTCTGTTAGTGATAAAGTTCAAAACATATCAAAGAAACTTGACACATTGGGGTAGGTTGATGTGCTGGCGCGTTATAACGTACAGGACTGGTATATATTGTATTCCCTTAAAACTATTTAACCAAAATAATGCCTGGACTTTAAAAGAGACTGTGCTCTCTGAGTTTCAATCGGTGTTTCTTCTTGTAGTAGTCAGATAAAGTGACATTTAAAAGTGTTTATAACAACTAATTTCCTGAAATAAATATCATTCGACATAATTTATCATTATAATTATTAAACTGCAATCTGAAGCAAATTTAAAACAAATTTTCTTTTACCTTGTTGAAAACATGTGATCTCTAAAAGTTGCTATCTGTGATTGCGTGCACAGACGATCACTAAAAAGTGGCTTACCATTTACGGCAGCGTTCTTAGTAACCATGGCCAGATCAGTGATCGATTTCTGAAAATTGGATTAGGTATCAAAATCGTGTCCTTTGGGAGAGTTCTTTTAAACTAAAGTCTCGATATTTTGTAAAGGAAATAGATCATCTTGATGGGTCTTTATTTTAGTAAAAAGTTCTTGAATCTAGGGTACTATAAAGTTCCAAGGTTAAGTTATCGCTAACCGTGGATTGGTGCGCAATGATGTGCCAATCTTCAGTGCCTAATTTATTTTTACAAGTTGGACACTTCTTCTTGAGCCACTAACACCACAAATGTGGTTGTGTGTCCGCAAGGTTCAAAAGCAATACCTAGTTTTTTTTTTGTGTTGTTCACTTATTACGTATTTAACATTTCAATATGAAATTGGTCTTATTTAAAAGTCACAATCGTAATATAATAAGAAAATTGCTTGAATGTGTACCTATTTACGCGTATTTACGCTCGTCCATTATACATGGCCACCTCAAAAAAGTTTGACTATCAATTTCAATCAAACTCTTTGGCTTTGAGTATCAGACAGCCTAAGAGTCAAAGTCATCACTTAAGGCTATGTTACACCACGTTTTCTCAATAACCGCTCCGACCTTGAGCCTGCCATCGTTAATTGGCTAAATTGCATACCTTTTAAGGTGGCACCACACTGCGATAATGACATCCTTGTATCAGTACGCGGTGCCGTACATACTTAGTGGACTTAATTAAATGAAGACCTTAAGTGGAGGCTGGACTTGAGTCAGTAGTGAGTAATGTTGTTATGATTTGAATGTGCAGGAAGCTTTATGATATTGAAATTGCTTTTTTATTGGCGCGCTTATGCTAAGGGCCGCCATTTATTGGTTCGCCAATAAGGCCATCGCTGTGATAAGGTTCGGTGTCTGAGTGGCCTTTTGTTTTGCGAAAAGTTAGTAGGCACTAATGCATTGGATATTACTTGAGGGAAAGTGGTGACATTGTAAAATGTGATGCAGTGCTATTCTGAGAAAATTTCCCCATAAAAATGTGTTGAGTAAAGCCAAAGACGTGCGTTATTTTAGTACCTTTCAACCTCAAACTCATTAGTTAAATTACAAAATAAAACTGATCTTGGTTGACTCTTCCAAGCTGTAGTTCGTGTTGGCAAGAAACTCTATGTTAACCTACCCTAAGTGAAGGCAAAAGGGCTGTTATCCCAATAAAGGGATTGACGGCTTACTTCACGATCACTTCACCTAACTTTTGTCGGGAAGCTTTTCACAGAATAGTCTAACTGCTATAAAAGTGGTAGTTTGATCTAGGTATAGATTTATTCTGATTTATGAACTCTGAAATCTTAGTTAATAGGTGAAAGTACAGATACCAATAACTTTAGCGTAGGTATTATTATATTTTTTATGGTTCTAAGATTTACCATTTTTTTACCTTAGTGCATCAAAATGTTACCAGTTTTTTACTTTCTTACTTTTTAATATTTAATTGCCGCATACCAAGCCTACTTCATACAGTTTCTGTACGTTAATAAGATATTAGATGTCTCTATGTGTCACAGTTATATTATGGAGAATACTTCCTCCATAAATAACATAAATGATTGAAATCCTTATAGAGATTGCGTTTTTATTAATGGCCTCTTATTACATTCTTTGTGTTATTGCTTTTATTTTTATTAAGAGCCATGCATATTTTAAAAGATGTCTAGAGGTAATAAATTTTAACCTGATTGCGTAATAGTCTCTTTTAGCAGTAATCAATCTATCAAAAATGTCCATTACATTATTCTAGATTATAAAGAAGACAAATGTTCAAACTTAAGCAGCAATGGATACAGGCGATTTGTAAAACACAAAATAAAACGAATTTACTGATGGTGTTTTGTATGACATTTACGTCCAGCGGCCTAAACTGTTTTGTTCTGTGCGGTTATTTCCTTTCAAGTATCGAAATGTACCAATAACCTATAAATCGACCTAAAATATCGATGCATAGAATGTTCCGAGAGATTGGTTGGTTACCTACCAAGTTGCCAAGGCTATCGGTCTGGTCACTTCAACTTTTACCACTTATTTATGGGGAAAATATATCGGTACCTATGGCACGGTATTTGGTGTTATTAAGGCCGGACGTACTTTGGACGCGTTTTCGTTCGATTCTATCTTATGCGTTTACGCGCGGACAATAGTGGTTGGGAAGCGCGCAAACTGCCTGCGAGAGTCGTACGTATTTGGTCGTGAAGTTCCGATGACGTCCGTACACATACGTTAAGTTAAGGAAGACTTTCGTGCGTTTGATGCGATATCACTGGGGTACTTTCTATTTTATTGAGACAACCGTATTTAGTGAACTCAATCCGTACGACGCATATCATCCGTTTACGTTCCATACAATTTCGCATCCTAAGGCCAATCTGTGGATAGGAATTTCCTCAAACTGATTTGATCATCACCTATTTTTGATGGTCAAATTGCTGGTTTTTTAATGCATTGATATAATGCATAGATTTTACGGTTTCTACCTGGCACAGTAAATTAATTTATTTAAAGAAAAACCCACCATTTGCATGGTATTTCAGGAATTCCAATTCCGATGCGGTTTACCGGGGTTTTCCTATGGTGGCACATCCTTCAGTGCATCACGTAGGTATATTTGTACAAGTTTCACTAGTTTCACTAGTTTAAAAGATCTGCCGCTTGGCCTTTGACACAAGGTTACTGGGCGACATTTAATTTTGCATCTGTAGCTGTGGCCCACGCATTTCGCTCACCTCACCTCGTAAGGAAAACAGTAATAAATAAATCACTTTTGGGGTCCCGTACACCTTTCACTCCTAATACAAGTCCCTGTATAATATAATGTTTATAATTAAAACACTTGAAGAGTCCCTCAAAAGGCATATCTTGGTTATTTCCAACTAATGCTACTGTTTTTGGTGTTATCTCGTTCAGCCGCCATTTTGGGACCAGAGACAAGTTTTTACACTCTTCTAAATAAGGTTAGGTCTTGCTAATGGTAATATTAATCTTGATGTATAAATATATTTTTGTGCCGTCAAATATGAATTTAATGAAGGGTTCTGAGGCTTTATCGCTTTGTTTTGTGTTGTTAATGATCTGTTGTTGTGATAATTTGTTTGATGGTATAGAGAATTGCCACTAACTAGATGTTCCTAGTCTTTGAGAGACAGAGCGTAGTGTAAATGGCCTATACATTCCTTAAGAATTAGGATATAGAAAGCTAAAAGAATTTTTCAAATTCGACTATTAGTTTTAGAGTTATCTCTCGAACTAGGTACTTAATAGTCAGATTTTGCTGAAGCCGAAGAGTTTGTTACATTTGAAACTAAGGTATGAGGCTTGTTGGTGGGTTGTATCAATAGATCGTTTCAATACTTTTTCGTAAATGTCTTGTTAGTTTTGCTCAGTCTATTGCACACGTCAGCAGTTTGCACACAATCTTTAGCGAAAGTGTGTTGAAACAGCGGTTGTTTGATAGTGCAACGAATATTAATGATCGACAGGAGATCAACTGCTATGGTAACAACATTCTATTGTGTCACGGAAGACTTAATATTATTTCGTGTTCTAGCGGAATCTACAATGAAAACGTGACGACCGAAAAATTCAAACAGCTCCTAAAATCACACTAGTAACAGATAATAGTTGGATAGCGTTTCGCTTTAACTCGAAGCCTAGACATATTCATGCCGTGCCGAATTCTCCGAACGATGGCCCGAACACTGGCGGAATAACACGAAACTATTCCAGGAAACACGAACAAAAAGCGAACCGACTAACAATTATTAGCATTCTACACACGTCAACTATAATAATACAATTAATTCCGTTTGTCACATCTGATAACCAACTTACCAAGTTCTATTTGCTGATACACTGATCTTTATTCGTTAGTCGTAAGGGTGATATTCATGAGGTGGAGTTGTATGTTAGTAAATTAATGCGGCTATAAAGAAAATCTTAAAAGGGTCTCAACGTTATGGGAGGTAGACCATTGGGAAAATTGGTTCTGCGCATATATGATTTCCTACTTATAAATAAGTGTAATAATTGTTTGCTTTATCTCTTTATCGCGTCATCACGTGGGCTGTATGTACACAACGCAAAAAACAGAAGACTAAGACCTTAGTTATTTGTACATAATTTTTCAGAACTTACTCGCAGCGTTTTTTGAACTGACAATGATTTATGCCTATTTATACCTGCCTTTTACATTTCGAAGGAATCCTCCATCCCTAAAGTTAGTACAAACAGAGTTGTGTGTGTGTTGAGTGAGAGTGAGAGAGTTCCTCTCACTCACACTTTTTGAACGAACAATGAAAATTTAGTTCTATTGGTTGTATGGTTTTCAAGGTTGAACGATCGAAGCAAGACTTGTAGTGGTTGGTGGATCAAAACAATCCTTTTGGTGCCTCGTGGATCCAAGCAAGGTTTTTTGGTAACGGTGTTATTGCTGCCTGATTTTTATCCTCAAAAATGTAGGCAAGGCCATGTAGGTAAAAGATTCATATCTAGCCGTATACCTGCTCCCAATAATATTGTGAGTAAAAAGGTGTAAATAGGTTATAAGCGCTCAGCAAGCGACACGTTAAAATGTGGCTAACAAGCCACACTTGACCTCAGCGTCGCGTCGCGCCGTTAGCAAACGCGTGCGTGCGTTAGTGTGCCGTTTTTGAAGATCGAATGTTGTTTAGGGAACCTATCTACACCTTTTTACTTATAATATCATTGCCTGTTCCTGTATTTTTAGCCTGACTAATATGACAACGGATTTCCAGACAGTTTTAAATTTTGGGAGTTTATTCCGTCATTTCTTTCCAAAACGCGGCTTAGTTTCTGCCTATTTCTCTTAACCTAAATAACCTACTAATTTCGTTAAATATGTTTTGGATTTCACTCTTACTGATGATGATACAGATATGTTGTAACGCTTTCGAGATAGAATTACCAAAATTGAACAACACTACGATGATTTCTATCAGTTGAACCCACGTCGTAACAATTAAAAATACATGTTAAGATAGTCAATTTTGACGCTACTCCGACGTACGAGACTTGCTATATCTGTTTGATTTACTGAGGTTAAGCAATGCTTGCCGCACTCAAAAATGGCGTGGTGACCCTGACGTTTAGTTTGAGGTAATTAGAATTCGCGAGTGCGTGTGCTATGTATGTTAAGTGTTGTTAAGTTTACTGCATGTACTATTACTAAGTATTTGGAGGTTAACAAACTTGTTTCGAACTTGCAATTCTCAAATTGTAGAAAATATTTTGTCTTTAGCAGGTAAATTGCCTGGTAAATGTAAATGGCCAGAAAGCTGTAACACCTATCTGATTCTACTAAATAATTCTTATTTTAGTTTGATACATGATACCTACTTATATTATGTAATGTAAATTTGTCACTTGTCTTAGACTATTCAATAAAATGTTTATGTGTGTAATTTGGTAATGGATGCAATAGATACATAAATAGGCGTCTACTTTTGTACAGAAATTAACAAAATCGTTTCTTTTATATCATTATTTTTTTACTTGAAACAAATAAAATGTAAGTACAGACGCCAGCACATCAAGTTACCCCAATGTGTCAAATTTCTTTGATCGTTTTTCAACTTTACGTCAAACAGAATAAGTTTCATAATTCAATTGAGAAAATTTGACACATTGGGGTAACTTGATGTGCTGGCGTCTGTACTTAGTTTTATTATATTTTTGATATGGAAACAAAGCCCATGTGTAAACTGAATTGTAAAGCAAGTGTGTATACTAAATCTAGAAAAAAAATAACATAAAAAAATACATTAACAAAAATTCAGTAAGCTCTAACAAAAAATCTTCGATTGTTTAGTATGGGACGAAAACAAACAAACAATAATATTATACTCGTATTTATATTTTAATTGTTAGAATTTTTTGGTAGGTAACTAAAGAGTTATAAAAGTGAATATTGAGGTCTGAAACTTATGACAATGTCAAATTTTGACATTGACGTATGTCTTTCTGCTGAAATATATAGGGTGACTGGTAATTAGTGACCGATACTTAAACACGTGATTGTATTCATGATTTCAACAAACTTTCCCAAATAAACTTTTTTTTATACACAATAATTTAACACAATAAAATAAATAACAAAAACGCTGTTTAAAATTCCTGCGCGCTCGCCTATGATGGATCACAGTAGGCACGTATCGGCACGATCTATCAGCTGATAGTCTGAACTCGGGAAGGGCAAAATGTACTAGTAGTAGCGTCACACGTTCCCCCGCCACCCCCACTGCTCCCGTTGTGCAGGTCTGATGTAATTTAATTAATTGAAAGTTAATGAGTATAAAAACAACTTTCTTTGGAAAAGTTATTCCTATTCATGGGTACAATCACGTGTTTAAGTATCGGTCACTAATTACCAGTCACCCTATATAATAATCAGCCTAAAAGTTCTCACTTTTCCAACAAAGGTTTCCTTTGAAAAGTGGTCCAAAATACGTTAGCTTCCTCTGCCCAGTGCAAGTTGGTATTAAAGTATCCTTTACTAATCTTATAACTCCCTTGAATCAAAAATTATAAATAAGATTGTCAAATTATTCAAATGTATTCCCTAACCGGTCTAAGTAGACTTCAATTAGTACTATGTAATTACTGAAACAACTAGCTTTGAACACTTATAGAGCCCACGCAACGTATAATAGACTCGTTACTCCGTACCACCTCCGTTTATCTATGAAATGTTATAGGATTTCGATGTACGATAGGCTGCACGCGAGTACTTATAAAACCAGTATAAACTGACCTTTAATTCTATTGTAACTACGTTCTTGGACAGTTCAAGTTCAAAGTGTTGCCACAGTCGTCTATATTTTTGTTACTAGTAGCTTTTGTCATCTGAGAAAAAGTTAAAATATCAGTAACAAAGAGATTTTAAATACTATAGAGAAGACATGCTAGGAAATGTCACAGAAAAACTTTGACCCCATGTCTCAGCAACGCCGTCTAGAATAATATAGCAATATTGGAGTTAAATCTTTGACTTGTGTCCACCTAGGACACAAGTTTCGGATGAAAATTTTATTCGTGATGTCCCGTTTATAGTATTGAATGTCTTTGATCAGTACAGACCATAGACTTTAAGTCAAATATTTTTTCGTGTTTGCTTCGAAACGTTGATTTGAATTTGGAGTTCATTAATGTGTATTCGGTTTTGAATTAAGAATAGTTTATACTTAGCATTATTTTGTCTCTTCATGGCGCTAACAAAAGTAATGACTTCAACTTTTTAATGAGGTCAAAAATAAAAGCACATCTTGCTTACGTAGCTTAGGTAACTTAAAGCTTCTGATTCATGTTGCCCATTTTGTCAACATGACGTACCTACATTATTTTTTAAAATCTAATTCAACTACTGCGTGCCTTATCGTTCCAACATAATGCAAATTCGAACATTCGAAATTTAAAACCTCAAAGTCTTGCGCACGCGCCGCTAACATGACTCACACACGCAATAGGGTCACGACACTCGGTCGTACTATGGTTAACTATAGTATGTAGTTTGTATGAAACTATATAAATGCCGCTTACCAAGTTTTGATTGCGTTTCATTATTTTTGGATTTAAAGTTTTGATAGTTATGTTAAAAAAAGATCATCTGTACAAAATATGTAATTAGACTTAAAACATTTTAAGTTTCTTTTATATAGAAAAGTTTTCAAATAAATCAGCAGATTAGGGGAAAAAAACTACTAATAAAACTAATAATAATATTTATTTGCTTAAAAAAGTGCTTAAATCTCATTAAGCTTTAATTTACAGTGTCAATTTACGGTTAAAAAAATATATATATACAAACTATATTCGTGGAAAATTATATGGGGATTTTGTATGTACTGTAGCAAAAAGCTCTTGAAGTATTTAACAATAGCTTCGGAGTAAAATACGATACTCCAAGTTAAGTTAGTGACTCAACATTAAAAATAATGGTTAGGGACCTTCGTAATTCAGAACACCATACATTCAATCTCAACTAACATGTGCAAATGAAGCACCAACATTTTAATCAACAAAACCACTTTTTACCACAACTGAATCGTGTACCCATCACTGTCAATTTAAACACAATGTTAAATTTGACAGTTCAAGTATCAAGATGTGTCAATCACGCCAAGCGCCTACGCTTCGCCGCTACGTAGGATCGAGCGACGAATACATTATTTTATTGTAAGTAGGCGAGCGCTCGATAGATATGACTGGCGACGACAAATTGTTATTACGAATTAATCGATTCCCCGCAATCGAGAGATCGAGTAATCGGTTGATATTAATTTTGTTCTCTGATTTATGGTAGTTAGGTATGTGGTTCGTTGTATGCTAATTTTGCGACAGATGTGGTCTGTAGTGCAGTAATGGGCTATTAAGAGCAGGCGGAAACGCAATCAATAATCTAACCATCTAGACATTATTTAGCTATCAATATAAACAGAAAATAGATCATAGATTTACCCGTTACCAAACAAACTAAAAAATGACAATCTTTTAAATTTTGTTCTAATCTAGGCTAATACAACTTATTTATTGAATAAAAATAAATATTCCATAACTTTCTAACAACGCCATAAAAGTAGTACCATGTTAAGTAGAGCTTGTGTTATGGGTACTAGACAACTGATAAACACACTTAGATATTTCTAAATATATACATATTATGGATAAATTACACCCAGACACAGAACAAATGCTCGTGCACATCACACAAACGTTTGTCCTGGGTGGGAATCGAACCCAAAACCTCCGGCATAGCAGTCAGGCCCCCGAACTACTAGACCAACAGGCCAGTCAAATAATCATAATGTGTACCTACTGGACCCCTAATAAAGTCTGATTAGTCAGTAAGCTAAATCATGTGTCAACTAAAGTAACTAAGAAATTGAAACTAATAAAAGCTAATGAGATAAAAGTAGTTGACACGAGAGTTTCCTTCAGATCGGATAAAATACCCAGTAAAAGGAGGTTTTATCTGGAATATTATTAATAGACGACGATAAAATCATATAAAACCTATGAAAAGTTGTGAATAAAAAAAATATGGATATTACGTTTACATAATTTAAAAAAATCGAACAATACTTTATTCCTCTTTCGAAACAGTCGCTTCTAATTTCTTGATGGCCAGTGTTATGCGGGTTATCAGGGAAAACAGACTTTAAAGTTAGAAACAGGATTCGCATTCGCATGTCAAACGAAGTGCCATTTTTCACACTGAAAAGTGTTATCTTGTAAGGAAACCATTCCTTTTACTGTAATATTATTAATGTTATTTTCTCTTTCGCCATCTTTTTTTTTATTTTTACCATTACCGCGAACATTGTGTTTTATCTTGTAAAGGTGACAGGCTCTTTATTTCGATAGGGTGCGGTTTATTTTAAAAAGACTTTCATTCAAGTATTTTCGAAACTCCATAAATCCAAAGGTGAGTTTCCGCATTCCCGCCAATATTCCATGTCAAAATTGCAATTGACAGCTGTCATTGCAAGCTGAATGTGAAACGACTGTTTAACGTTTTTGTTGATGTTTTAAAAATATAGCTTGTGTGGTCTCTGGCGTTGTTCTTTTTTGACAAATTCGGACAAGATCGTTGCCGGAATTGAGTTATATTTATAGAGTGAGAAACCTTGTTATCACGCGTCACAAATATCATAGACATTTTAGATATGACGACATACGTTTACAACTAATCAGCAAACAAATATTTATCTAGCCCTTTTATCAGGCTCAGGATCAGGCTGCTTATAAACCTTATATTAAAATGAAAATTTCCCCCAAATCTTAATTCCTTAATAAAATTTTCGTATGGCTTTGGTTAAAATGTGATTTAAACATTCATTTTCGTCAGTGTTTTTATTTAGACCTTTCTCTTATTACCGAACTTCTTTGTGTAAGTTAATTTACCTACTTATTTGAGTTTTTTGTTCATTCATATTCTTCTTTTTTAAAAGTCTCCTTTGAAATTCATGCCTAAATTAAGGCCACACTATACATCTTAACTCTACTTTCATTACAATTTTACGGAAAATACCCTTCTAGCATACAAATAATATGTATTCCTAAGTGCTGACATATCGTGGGTGTTTACAAAGGCATCAGACTTTAGATAAATCACCCAGATCAAGTGTTCTTGACCTAGCTACTAGCTCGTTCTCAAGTGGTAACAAGTAGGTTGTGCTAACCGTATCACTTGTTACAACAAGTGCCCATTAGTAATCATGTTTATTGGATTTATTTCAATTCCAATAATTTTTTAAGTGATCGGTAATGTCTCATACTTAAAGGACCTCCGAACTGACTTTGCGTGTGAAAACAAAAGAGATCCCGAATGACAAAATAGCAGCGCCATTTACAGCGTAAACCAAATCTTTATTGAGGGTTTTGTCAACAAAATTAATTAACTACTTTTGAAGAAGATATTAATATTATTGGAAGACTTCCATGCTGTCTTCTGACTTCTTTGTCTTGGGAAGTGGCTAATTAAAATTAAAACCATGTAGGTATCACTGCGTGTCGGTGATCTGTGTTCTATTTATTTTGGAGCAATGCCTAACTATATTAATTGGTATAAATAGTCTCCTTTAACATTGGTGACTGCCATCTACACATTTGATATGTGTGTATGGCAATCTCGGACTATCTTTGTCATATATATCGGTAAATACTAAACTGAGCGTGAAAAAGGAATTTTTCGCTTGAGCTAGCCGTGTGTGGTCCGAGCGTATGTTATGTAGCTAAGTAGACAATTGCATGCTATTTGCTTAGTTTGTTAACAATGAAAATTACATAGATGTTAACGGCCGGGCACACGTACGCTACATGAGTCAAACGATATAAACTCAGTAATAACCAGACGGACCATAGCCACACAATCGAGAACTTATCGATTCATCGTCTGTCCCGCGTCGCGTGCCAAACCAATGCTATTCGTGAAGCCATACGATTAATTTATTTATTGAAATCAATACTAATATCTGCCAAGACAATGGCCCCAAATGAAAATGCGTACACACATATGGCATGTCGGAATGCTAAACGGAGCGGCGTCATTTATTCAATACGCCATTTTGCATTCGATTTTGAGGTTATTAGATGCAATCGGAATGCGTGCGGCCATACTTGATTCCATTCGTCTATATTCGGTCGTCTTCGGCTTCTGTCGGCAGTTTATGGCGACAATATTGACGTATGTAATGGCGGTGTCATAGATTTCTGGGAAGATAAAAAGCTAATTAAATTCATAGGGAAATTGTATTGAAAGAATGCCGAAAAGTGACGCCGTATTAGGATTGTTTTATAGTTGTTTTTATGTGTTTGAGTTGTGTCATTCGCTCATCGTTTATTTATGAATACTTATTTTAACAGTTGGTTAGAATAATAAATGTGTCATACTTATATTTTTTTAAATCGTACAGTTTTAATTGTTTTGGGGAATGTTATTTTCTAACTCCACGTTCTTTTATAATACACGTGGCTATATTTAATAAATATCTATATTCATTGCCCGTTCGTACACAGAAACTATTAATGAGGTAACTACTGCCGACAGTCACGATCTACATATATGTTTTCTTGAATGGCTATAAACAGTTCCTCTGTCACAATAGGGTTCGCGACCACAAACTATTGATTGCCCCTTATGAATCTAAAGGAAAACTATACCAGTAAAGTTACTCATCCTTCTGCGAAAACGGCCTGTGTCAACGTTGGGAAACTCTATTCCTCAATTCAGCCACCGTGCCTAAAATTAACCTTGATATTTATTTAGTACTAGCTGTCCTGATTTTATCCAGTTTAAAGCCAAAAGAACATAAGGAAAAACTATGAAAGTAGGAAAAGCCGACGAAAAATTTCCACTCTGAAGGTCAAGGATCTTGTCCTGACTCTATAGAAATCGACTTATGGAAAAATTTAAACTTTGCCACTATCATCTGCTAATATACAACCCAATTCAATTTGAAGAAAAAAACTTAGGCATAAAATAGCATAATTTTTTAACAGCCTAAGTAAGATCGGTTAAATTAAATTAACCTGTAAAACTACAAATGAAAACTGAAAACAGTTTAACTCATAACACATTTTATGCATCATTCATTAACGTTAATAAACTATACACATACTAAGTTTTGTTTCAAAATATATTACTGATTTATTTAAAAACACATTCCTTGAATAAACTGCTCGTATATTTAGTGTACACAAGTATTAAGTTTACTATCAGTGGCCTGTGCTGTGACAGAGACTTGTGGCGTTAAAAACCTCTTGGTCCAAATACCTACAGACTTTCAAATTTTCCCCATTGAACATGGACCTTGTTCTTCACTACATAATTATTATAAAACAAGTCCACCGCCACGTCTGTGAGTCTGTTTGCGATAAACTCAAAACTTACTGCACCGAATCATGATGTTTTGACTAGTGGATAAAGTAACTCTCGAGGAAGGTTTTGGTATACAATTTGTCAAGTTTTTGTAAGCATTGGCTAAAACATAATGGCATTTGTTGGAGGTGTCAAAAAAAACCGTACTGGAGGTGGGTACGATAACATGAATGTCCCACGCAAGCGAAACCGCGGGCATTAGCTAGTATTTAATAAAGTTGTAAAACTATCATAAAAGTTTGACAGATTGTGGTACATAGATTTTATTTTTATTTTGCTGTGTGTGTGTGTGTGTGTTTTTTGTTTACTTAAACGAAAATTTATTGAAGTTACATCCATGCAGTTTCATCATCGTTTATTACTCCCTCATAACTACAACTCTCTGTCGCTAACACTACTGCAAAGCTTTAGGTCCTTGGTTCAAAACTTAAGGCGGGCATAATTTTGATAGGTATTCCATGTGCAAATGCTTAGTCGTTATTTTATTAGCAAAAATCATTATTTTGTACTTCTCACCATTGTAAACAGAGTCAGACAGCTAGTTTTCACCCGAACAAATTAGTTGTACCTAAACATTACAAATTATTTGAGATAGCTATCTACATGTAACTAAGTCATTACCGGCCATTACCTAGTCGTTCACACAACTTTCAGCGAGACAATTTAGACGTTCAATCAGCTCAGCGACATTGATGTCGCACGGATAACCTTTATTCATCTATCTATCATTTGGATTTACACGTTTTTTTTATTTATTTATTTATTTATTTATTTATTTACAACACACATACATACAGCTATCATTACAGAATTTAATCCAATGCGATAGATGTAGACACATAATATAAATTTACAATAACATTCAATTCAATTACAATAAAATTCAATTCAATTACAATAAAATTCAATTCAACTACAATAAATAAAATTACAATTTAAAAAATATATATATAATACAATTCAAATTAAAACACAATGGTAAACAACACGATAAGACACTTAATATAATACAATTAATCTTTTTATTCAAATATAATTTATTATTGCAAAGTTAATTTCAATTTGAATGATAACACAAAAAGTGTAATACAACCTTTGCGAACTCGCTCAGTGAACATGAGAACAAATCTAGTTTTATTATCATAGACATTTCAATAAGCGTAAAACCTGTTTTGTTGTTTGCTGCTAAACCTAATACCTTCCAATATATTCATGGTAATAGATAGAGTAATTCTGAACACATTAGATTACCTAATCTTTTAAAAATAGTCATTGTGATAATACAATCATTGTCACTGGCCACTTTTTCGTTTGAGTGTAACAACAAAACCATTCTACTAGCCGCTGTCCGTCCCTCTGTTTGAGCTGTGTTACATTATACGGAATATTTAGACAATTGATATTTTTATTAGGTCTTGCTATTTTAGTTAAATATTTTTTTATTGTTATTAAATTTAAAAATAAACAATTTGATGACATATTGCGACATCTACCAACCCACACTGAACCCGCGTGGTACGGCCCACTCTCTACAGAGAAGAGGCCAGCGTCCCTGCATGTAGCAGTAGGAACATTATAGGATTATTAAGTTATTTAAGTTAAAACTTAAAGGGGGCTCATGTGCCTGACTAACACTAAATTTTGAAATTCCTTCTATATTCGTAGATAGAAAAAAAGACCTTTGCGCTACATTGGGGCCACACTGGTTCAGTAATTTTATTCTCAAAAGCAAATACGATGGCAAAGAGTTGTAGGACCCCCCTGAAAAACAAGACTATGTAGATAGGTATCTGTACGCTAACTGATGAGTACAACCTCCATTATCTATTACGGCGAACAATCTGGCACATTTGGCAAGCTGTTTGGCATACTACGCCAATGCATTGGTAGTTGCTCATTCCCCAATATAGATCCTTAGTCAGTGACGATATCGAAGATGTACCGTAAGTAGTAACTTACGGTACATCTTTGTTTAGATAGATATAAGAGATGCAACATAGATGTACGTACATTGTACAGTGCCAGCAGTGCCAGCACATCAAGCTACCCCAATGTGTCAAATGTCTTGACTTGTCAAAAGTCAATTTGTTACCTGTCATTGAACTGGGAAAAAAAATGACACATGTCATGTCATCCAAGATGGCGCTGCGTTTGCAAAATGTTTAGGGAAAAGAATATTCTTGATATTTGTTTTTCGAACACTTTTGTGTTTATTAGTTATTTTATGTACTACCGGAGAAAGAAAAATCTAAAAAGTCGTTCTTGAGTTATAAATTGTGTAGGAACTAACGCGACTTTGTTTTATCTATAAATAGAAGAATGAGTTTCACGTTCAATTGGGAAAATTTTACTGTTTGAGGTAGGTTGATATACTGTCTATACCAAAGGTCTATACCTACCTACATAACATAACACAGTATTCCGTAGTAGGGAAATAAAGAAACCCCCGGGAAGGCGTGAATATTATATGTGTATGTTATTGAATATGTTACAGTAACTAGTACCGTCCGTCGTTGTTACCGGTGTTTTAACATCCACTCATCAGTCACCCTTGTCAGTCGTACAATTAAATATTAATACTGGCCGTTGTATTAACATTGCACGTCAGCTACCTACAGCGGCGCAGGCGCAGGTATGAGTCACGTCCTGCTACCGATGCAATGCCACAGGATTTTCCTTTTGACTTTATTATTTCCTGGTACCTCCCTGTGTAAAAAAATAAATTAAAATGTTAAAATCTTTTATCAGAAAGAGTAAGTTAACAGCGTCGGTTACATCACTGGCAAACTGCATGCAACTGCGGATGTTGTTAGCAAAATAAGTATGGACTCCATTTTGACAGAAAATAAAGAAAATGTGTAATTTGCCAATAAGCAAAATTAACAAAACTCACAACTTTTTGTTACTAACACTTTGAGCCTTGTTACTAGAATTAAATTATTCTTATACTATTATAATTAATTACGTAAAAAGGATACACTGCCAGATGGCAACACTAGGTAGAGGTGCCTCCATTTAGTAGACATATAGATATATGTAGATAAGTCCAGATTTCCATACGGTCATTTCCTTTACCAACGTCAATAATGTATAAGATAAACTTTGATTGAAAAATTCCAATTGATACTTAAAAGCGAACAAATATCAAAGTGCCCGCGTCTTTCAAGAAATATGTTTAATTCATTGATCAATCCGCAATTAATTTTCTCAGCGCTATAATTACAGGCTACAGCAAAATGCACTCGCCCAGATCATGTTTGTAGATCACTCTTATCGCCTGCTAAGATAATTAATTGCTAATTGACTAGAAACTCTAGGAAATTATAGCGAAGAGCTTCCTGTAGCGTTACGTCATTGATGGTTCTAGGCTGTGTGTGTGACATGAATTAGGTACCTATATCTTTACAATAGGTACTGTAAATCTATGCAAGCTTTCAGTAGGCTTCATCTTATGTGTTTTCACATAAGATGAAGCCTAAATGGCAAAATAAAAACGCACTGTTGTGTTTTTAATGCTCGGCTTAAGTCACACAATATTATTTAGATATTGAATTAGGTGTTGCCAAGCGTTAGTATGTACAGGCATTTGCCTTGCCGGTGATTTGTAATTTAACTTGGTTCACAAGATACAACTTTTCCTAACAGATAAGTCAAAAAAATACTACTATAGGTACACTCATCATAACTCATTCATCGCATTTGAATGAACTGTAGTAGTAGAAGGCACTTGGGGTATATTAACTAAACTTTCTTATGGGCTTCAAATCTGATTTAATTAGTTTCTTTTTTAATCAAAACAGAAATAAACTCTAAAGCATATTAGTATAGTATGCTAAGTGATCCAAAAGCTGGATGGGATTGTTAAAGATAAATAGTGTTATTCCCGTTGAAAATTTATGAACTAGTAGAGATTGGGATATATGAAAGTAGATACTTATGGTGGTACACAAGTCTTCTGTGAATAGGTTTTACTTGTAAGCTACTGCAGTGCAATTCTGTATAAAGTTTCCTTGTGATTTATTTTGTGAAATATGACGTGAAGTGAGCTGTCAGTCTTCTACTTGAGCTGTTACTAGAGTCTCTAACATGATTGCTTGACTTTGCGTTAAGCAGCAACATAACGTTGAAAGGTACCTACGATTTTAAATTTGCAACAACTCCTATCGATTAATAAGTTGGTTTTAAGACTTTGTCATGGCTATGAGTGATACTAATTAACATTAATTTAAACCTAATTGCAGCAGGTTAGTTGTAGGTAATTTTAAAATTGTTCGAATTAGCGTTACGTTCACGTCAAGCAAGACTACTGCTGGTCGATGACGACGTTTGAGAGGGGAGAATGTGGAGGAACACAACGCTACCCCCTCGGGTGAACTTCTCCCCTGAATTAACACTGAACATATTTTCCACTTGAACGATAATTGTCGAGATTATTCTAAAATGTGTTATCACAGTCACTGTGACTTCTGCCGTTCGATTCAGTAAAAGTCACGCCGTGTACTTAAACTTGAGTGAAGTGAACCATCAATGCTTAGCATTAGCACAGTCTAAAAACATACAGTCATCCGACGAAGCCGTCTAGACAGGGCAATCGTGCGGGGTGCGAGGAGCGAGACGCGGGAAAGCCGCTCCCGCACTGCGAACAATTAACCGATGTTCGTAGTGCGGGAGGTATTATTCAAGTCCAACGCGTGTAGAAGTTGTCGGCATTTTTCCAGAGATTAAAGGCGTCGTCCTACTGTATTAATATTTATACAGTGGCATTAGTATGGAATGACGGCTCAATTCGTCTTTACTACATCTATATTTTCACGGAATTCTTACAGAATAGACCTCCTATTCACTTCTTTTCGGTTTTTACGGAATCGACCACTTTGCTGGCTGGTAACATTGTAGCCAGAATCTTGACTTATCATCACGCTAAACACAATTTCTTGAAAAGCAAAACAAACCAGATCGTATCACTATTAACAACCAATTAATTTGCAAATTAGAAACAATACGCAACAGATGTTAATGAGACTATCAATATTAATCAGGGGACAGGCGATTAATATGTATATGGAGCTCGTAAAACAGCTGCGGAGAACTATTTTGTTGAACGAGATGCCTTCAATCAGGTTTTATTTTTCTTATAAACGGTTTGGTGAAGATAGTCTCTCGCTATGACAGTTCACTAAATGTAATTAGCACTTAGCGTAGTTGAGTTCATCTTTGTAAGCATTTCTGTAAATCGTTTACTTTTACTTAACCTATAGTTGAAAGACAAAGTTTAAGTTTTTATCGCTTTTCACATGTTTTATTCTTTAGTACGTAGGTAGGTACTTAATTTTATTGGTTGTCGTCTTGAACGCCAGACGTGAGTTTTAAATGAGGTTTTGTAAAATACGTTTGTTAATTACACTTTCTGATTTAACCCCAAACTGAATACAGTTTGTTCAATTTTACCTTCATATACCTGACATGTTCTAGAAGTACATTTTCAAATAGCGCCATTTTTTTTATTACTCTGGTAAAGTCTTCCCCTTTCACCACCATAAACCACCAAACAGAATGAATCCCTCCAAAAACCCTGCGTCACCCGCCACGCAACTAACTTGCCAGTAGCAATTCATTTGCAGCCCTGCGTACGATTTTCCACATCTACTATCGACCACATAAATACACTCGATCCATATTCATAGTGGCTCGGACAGCCGACAGCACAGCCGCTGTACCGTGGACAGCCCGCCTCTCCCGCGCTTTGTAGTCGCCGCCGGCCGCGCAGCCAATCGCGACGCGCCCCGCCGACCAATGGCCGAGGTGCGTGCGCGCAAGAATTAAACCATTTAAACTGTTTATTGATAGGGTTGAGAGGTGTAAGATACTGTTTTTAGATGTTCCTTAAAGAAATTCATTCTCTTTCTCAGCTTTACTTATGATTCTGCTTAGGTATAGGTACTCTGTTTATTTTAGTGGATTCAAATGAGTTTGAATTTCTATTGGTTACGATTATGTTTCTGCTCTCGATGGGCGTGTCAATAAATGGGAGTGTAAATTAACAAATACAATAAGTGTTTTAGAATAATAATTAACTGTTATTATTAGTATACTTCATCCGGAAGGAAAACCTATAATGTTTATTAAAACCAACACTAAAATCTTGCATTATGGAAATACCGGTTTTTTTCACAATATATCGTATGATTGTTCCGGGAATATCGCCACGTGTAGAGTAACCACCTTATTTAGTATGCCAGTGTCAATCACGTGGTTAGGGTTAAGGTTTATATACAAAAAGTAATATACAAAAAAATGTGTAAAGATTTTAAAGTCGTTACAAAATCACTCTGCTAAATTCGATGGCAACGTTTATAAAATGCACGTGTAGGACTCAATAATACTGAGGATATAATCTGCCTAACCACATACTAGAAAAAAAGGCTATAGACACTTTCTCTATAGAATATCATTACGTATCATCGTAGTTTAACATCGTAGCTTGTGGCTTTAACCTTCGTTAAGTTAAAAACTGGTGTTAATAAATCATTATGAAACCAACAATAATACTCTAGTGTTACTCCTCATAATTCCTTCACATTCCGAACCCGTGTGTCGAAAAGCTCCGATCTTTGATGTCATTTGTAGAATTTTGCCAGTATCTACTGGTAGTCAAATACCAAAAATTCTAACAACCTACGAGTATCTAAATGGGTAACATGTTGCCCAATTACTGTATTGTGGAGGTCATACAACAGTCGCTCCATGCAAAATTCTGGTAAGTATTCAGGGGCCTAACAAAGCCACATTTAACGATAACTATAGGTAACAAAGTTTAATAAATCCGAAATGTATTCGCAATTCTTATTTGTAGGTATCTTCTTGGTTAGACTTGAAGCTATAAAGCATCGTCTCCCTAGCCTATCATAGTTGAGGAATGAAGTTTTTATATTTGTATATTTTCGCTATCTTTATCTATTTCCACCTATCAACAATTTCATCAATTGTAGTTCCACAAAATCAAAATTATCAAAACCATTGCCACAACCCAATGCCTGCCTTCAATCAACCCAGTTCTCTCTTACTTTTTCGCAGTCCCTTAAAAAAGCAGCCCTACATGAATCAACCATTCCCGATACGATCGCGTTTTGTCTCCGAATGTCGTTCGCTTATCGACATCGGCGACTTTGACTCGCCCGACACTAATTGTGTGCTATCGACAGTCTAAAACGAAAAAGTGCCACTTGAATCATGCAAATTAGGGACCTTATTTGTGTAAGGTGATCCGTGTTTTGTATGCAGGTTGAAACTGTTTTGTTTTGTTGTTTTAATAGTTTGTGATGTGGAATGTGTTCCTGTAGGTATGCTGTTTCAGCAGCCTCTTTAAGCTCTTTGCTGTAGTGTTCGTTTTCCTTAAGGATCTTTCGGAAAATTAAATATTGAATTCGTAGGACATTTCTTATTCAAAGAATCGGTTTCGACTTACTTAAATGTATTTATCCAGAAATTTCTCTATCTCATTCGTTATAGAAATGCTAGCGTGGAATCTTATTTGAAACCGTGAGTTTTATTTATATTCATCACACCATTCGTTCTTGCATATTATTTTCATTATATCATTCGCTGTCTTTGTAATCATCATAATGCATATTATCTACATTCTTTACGAGATGTTCGGCTATTAAGTTCTATCAAGTTCTTCATATATTTGACTGCCCTGCTGGTCAAGTATGTAGTTAGTGACCCTGACTGCTATGCCGGAGGTCGTGGGTTCGATTCCCACCCAGGACAAATGTTTGTGTGATGAGCACCATCATTTGTTCTGTGTCTGGGTGTAATTTATCTATAATATGTATGTATTTTGAAATATATAAGTATGTTTATCAGCTATTTAGTACCCATAACACAAGCTCTCAAGCTTAACTTGGGACTAAATGGCATTGTGTGAAAAGTTGTGGAATATTTATTTATTTATTTATATTCACCATTTCATCTGTATCAACAAGAACTCCACACTCTCACATGCTTATTCCTAATACATAGCTACAACAGGAAAACATTTATTAAAATAAATATAGAATCAGTGTAAGCAGCCTACGACATTTAATATATTCTTCCGTACATGGTAATATTTAGGTAGGTCCCCACTTCCTGCTACGTCATCCAGTGTTCTTTGACTTGCAAATGTGTTCGGATTTAACACGGAACGCTGTGTGGGCGTACCGTGGTTCTTGTAACCACAGTTCATGGTGAGATGGTCGGGTTTCTAATTAGTTTTTTTGGGTGGTTGTTGGTTCAAATGCCACTGCGTACCGAAGTTAAGAGGAAAAATTTGGTTGTTTGTTCGCTTTGAATAGGCTCCAAATCTTAGGACCGATTTGAAAAATTCTTTCACCGTTCGGAAGCTACACTATCCCCGGATGACATTGGCTTCTTAGGCCTGTATTCCTAAGGAAACGGGAACTATGCGGGTTAAACCCCGTCTGCTAGTCTATCATATAAGATTTTGTCGCAAATAGAGACAAAACGGAAAACTAAATTCTTCGCTACAAGTGGATGTGGTTACCATTTTAGGTAAATCCTCCAGCTGTAAACTACCTTTTTCCTTGAAGCAATTGGTTCGCAATGTTTGAAAATATATATAAATCCTATTCTTTTGCTTTATTTTTGCATTCTAAAATTGCACCTATCATTGCTTTTCTCTGCATCACCCATTAGTTTGTTCAAAGTGTTCAATATAAATTATTGAACACGAACAGATTAATTTTAAACTAATTAACACACTGTTAGTGTAAGAACTTTTCTGAGCGATCGGCTTCGCTGTACAAGTCTATCTACAATTGCTTTATTAAAATGGTCTTGGCTGTAGAATTATGGATATCAATAAGTTCTCATTAGCCAAAATGCAATTATAAAAATAATTCTCTCCTCACCACCTAATTTGTATATACTTTTTTCTGGTCGACTACTTTTTTACAACCAATGCGGTCTCTTATTATTTTATGAGTCTTCATTAGTATAGTGATCTTACTAGTTAATCTCGTAACCTTTTTATTACTCTTCTGGACATGAGGACCAGGTTTTTGTTGTGTGTCTCGAAGGACCAGCAATTATGTTCGTAAGTATGGTTACGTAACTATGTTTAAATAGTTAAATTGTTTTTAACACACATTACGAGAGGGTCTTTGCCTTGGAAAGGATCCTAGATCCTATAGATTTAGTTGAACGAGCCGACTTAAAGCTCTCTACACAATGTCCAATAACTAAGCGTCTCTCAATGTAAAACACTTGAAAAAATATACTTTGATATGTTTTAGTCGTCAAAATGGCTGGCATAGTTTTGATTAGGTTAAGCTCCACAATACAACTTTGTTGTTAATGCAATTAATTTTCCAACTAAGTATAGTGTTGCGTACCTACCTACGTTCTTCGTGCCTACATACAGACATACATAATTTATCACATATTTATACCTAGACCATACATAGATAGCAATCAGGATCATAAATTATGTCCTCGGCTAAAAATTTTAAAGACGCCATCTTGGGGCATAGACATTTTCACAATGCCAATGACATTCGTTAGGGTTGCTAGTAATGATATTTCATACCTACGAAAAAACTTAATATGACATGAACTGATCTGTTGGTCTAGTGATTGTAACTAAGCGCAATTTGTGCCCTTATTGATTTTCTTGGCCCATCCAGTAAAATCCAAAGTAGGTACTATTTGGGTTTTTCTTTTAGCTTCTCAGCAGCAAACACAGCAAGTTGGGGCCATAGGCTTACTATATTAGGTATATATAGGACAACAAAGGTAAACATAAGCATTTCATTTGCGAACTGTAACGGGTATTGTCCCTTACATCAAATTTTTGCAGCTTTTCAAATATAGAAACTTATAAACGATTCTCCACAACACTTTCAAATTCAAGCAACCAACCTCATTTGACCTAACGCAAATCAAAAACAGCCAAATACAGCAAACCGATAAAGTTTTGTACAAAATTCAATATGCTAAACAGTTGTTAGTGAATTACATACTTGCGTGCGTTGGTGTATGAGTATGTCGCGATGAAAAAATTCACCGTTATGAGTGGGAGGCATGAATGAATGGCGTACGATACTCCGATCGACTTTTTGTTGTACATGTGATCTATTGTTGCTTTAATAAATTTGCTGGCTTTTAAAGGTTAGCAAAGATAGGCTATTTTTAGCGCGGAATTAATGAAGTGAGAAGAACTGGGGCTCGAGTCTGATATTGCAATCGTGTCTCAATGTCCGGTCATTGATCGAATATTTGACAACTTTGACAGTTTTTGTATGGGAAATGTGCAATAAGTTTGACGTTATACGACAAAAATCGATCATTGATCGGTCATTGAGACACGATTGCAATAGCAGACTCGACCCCCTGGTCTGTTGCTAGTAGGCTAAAGTTAATAAAAGTCTTCTAGCGATTGGTAATGTGACGTTTGTGTCTCAAAGGAAAGCTTATGTCAACTCATGCATGTTGGAAGAATTAGTTCTGGCTGCTTTCAAACACTTCAGCTGTTTTAGACTGTTTTGAAAACATAAATTGAACGCTGTCATTTGTTTTTTTAATCCGGTCCTGTGAGACATTTTTCCCCAATGAACTGATGCTCAGTGCCTATCTAACTAGCATCACGGTTTAAAACTGTTACCTAACTTTTTATTTTATCCGTTGGTAATCTTTGACCTGACAATGGAAACTATACACAGGAAATAGTATTTCGGACTAGTTACTATGTGTTTTCATAATTTTGTGTAATTCTATTTGATTAAATTTATGTATTTTTTTCTTACAGGTAAGTTACTGCCAACAACTTTTGGGTGTCTGTTGGTATGTTTTTTTGTCTCACTTTAATTTAAATTGTTTAATTTTGGTAAGTACAAGAAATACAATTAATATAACAATTAGTTGTATTATAAATTATATTAAATGTATATCATCAACATCGACTATGTTAATTTCTTAATTATATAAATAATAAAAATGATCCTAAACTTAAGCACAATGATGTTTATCGAATTAATATAATTTTATAAAATTGTTATAAAATAGACAAACAAAAATATGAATCCATTAATCACTCTTATTAAGGTAAATGTGCCAGGGTAGCCTGCAAAATTTTAATTTTATCATGTTTTTGCATTTTGCCGTTCTTTGTCAGGTTATATGTTAACCAAAAATATAATTCACGTCCGTAAAAAATATGGTTTATTTGAGTTATAATAATTAAAAACACCAATACAACCCTCAATGTCAGATTATTTCCATTAAATGACTTTTTTCATGAAATAATCATTCAATTGATGGTACCTATTATATAAACTGACTGACTTATATAATTTGCCTGGCCCGTTGGTCTAGTAGTTAGTCATCCTGACCGCTATGCCGGAGGTCGTGGGTTCGATTTCAACCCAGGTGTTCCCACAAATAAAGAAAGAGAAAGAAAAATGCGTTTATTGGCATTACAACAAAGATACACCTTAAAACTATAAAAATGTTTGTGTGATGAGCACAATCATTTGTTCTGTGTCTGGGTGTAATTTATCTATAATATGTATTTATTTAGAAATATATAAGTAGGTATGTAAGTTTATCACCTGTTTAGTACCCATAACACAAGCTCTCAAGCTTAACTTGGGACCAAATGGCGTTGTGTAAAAAGTTGTGGAATATTTATTTATTTATAAACATCAAAGAGTTGGTTTATTTTAATTATTTATAATTCTGTGAACACATACGTGTTACGGTCGCTTATATATAACACAAGAAAACTTGAATTTTGCGGGATACCCTTGCGCTTCCACCTTAAATTATATTTCCATCTCAAAAACTGCGGTAATAACCGCGATAAATATGTGAGATCAGATTACAATTTATAAGAAAATAGCATAAATATCCAACGCAAAAAGCAACTAGTGACAAGGTTGGATTCTTTTGCTAATAAATTACGGATATTAAACATCTTAGCAATGACAGGTTATGACGTCAAACGGTTATTATAGATGTCTTCGTTGATAGGTCTGTGTTCTACCTTGTTATTTCTATTGAGACTTCTTGATGTAGATTATGTTTGTAATTAGGTACATAATATATAATTAAGTTTTATAGGCTCTTGGTTAACTGTTGGTAGACTTAAACGCCCTTAATGTGGCTTTAGGAGCTAGTAGTACCTACCTATAACAATAATGAAATATTTATTTTTCAGACAACATGATCCATTATGGTTAACAACAAAGGGAGCTTATACACTATGTTAGTAGATACAAAATTTAAATTAGGTACATACAATCATTACACATTAAAGGTGTAGCTAACAACTTATATCTTAAGTTTTATGTTCAAACCTACCAGAAATGTCATAATGTTTTTAATTGAAGCATTCCACAAGTTTCACACTACGCCATCTAGCTCCAAACTAACCAAAGTAGAGTTTGTACTATGAGTACCTACTTGACAACTGACAAACATACTTATATATATTTAAATACCTACACACATATTAGAGACTAGCAGACGTCCCTTGGTTTCAGCCGCATAGGTCCCGTTCCCGTGGGAATACAGGGATACAAATTAGCCTATGTGTTAACCCAGGGTTTCGGCTAACTCCATACCAAATTTTATTAAAATCCATTCAGTAGTTTTTACGTGAAAGAGTAACAAACTTCCTCACAAACTAGAACTAAATAACACCTAGACACAGTAAAAAGTTTATAATTGAAGCACTTAGTAGGTAATAATCGGCAGGTTGGTCTAGATTGGTCCTTCAAGAGCATCGATCACATCGATGTTTAAGAGGATAATAACAGCCACGCTTTGGTGTGGGTTTATTCTGAAGGTAAATAGTAGATATGACAACTACAGTCTTATAAAAAGGTTACATTTAAAAGAAAAAAAAGCATTTTTTGCGACAAAGCAAGCACAGGAAATCAAGCATTTAAAACAAAAATACAAACAATAAAAAAAAAGAATGGAAGTAGTTTAAAAAGGCTTTTTCTATCTCAGCAACATTACTCAGTAACAGTCAGTTAATACTGGGTTGCGGGCGCAGATAGACTTCATGTAAAAGTTCTGACAAATAAATGAATTTGAGTTGACTTAAAATTCCATTGTGTCCGGTTGGACTAGAAGCTGACCGACTCGTAGTTCTGAAAGTAATAAACAGATAATGATGGGTGGGATAGATGCAAGACATATACCCTAATGACTAGAACATTAATAATTTACTAATTTCTAATTAAATGTAGGTAGGCACATATAAACTCAACATAAAAACTAAAATTATCAAGGAAACTTATTTGAAGGCGTGTCATTCAACCGTAGGCATATTGCGAAACTTCATGGAATTTTACCGTTACAAATATAATTCAAGTACTTAATAATCAATTAATTACATTAGATATACATACAATATATAGTTTCGTTTTGCTTATTTAGGTCTGCACATAAAACATTTGGTCCTACACTAGCCCATTTATGATATTTAATTGCTGTGCAAAAACCGCAGGTCATTTGAATATTATAACGTTCTTAGGTCGTTGAACTCAATAACATTGTAAATAAGAATTTTAACAGACACAAAATAATTTTGAATATAAAGACAAAAACAAAGAAAGAACTCGGTAAGTTTTTTAGTAACTTATTGGTAGTTCCTTTTAAGTTTCTTTTCCATAAAGAATCGTCAGCTAAATTTGACATAATATTATTCCATATCGTCGATGATAGTGCAATTCCGCGTAACTACAATTGATAAATACAGCGAATTTATTATCTACACCTTCTCAGGGTGTATATAACATTGTATAGAAGCAATACTCCATTGAAGGTAACTCCGTACCAGATTTTACTAGTTAAATTTACCAATTTAAATACATTTCACTTTCTGAATCTCTGACTTTGAATCTCATATTATTATAACGCTTGTGATTGGTGCACAAACTACGAACTACCTGACAGCAGATTTGATGAAAGCAGTTGCAGAAAAACATACACATGTCGTAGATTAGATTGAGACATTGTTATTGGTAGGAAAGAAGGTAATCATATATAGAATCGATAATAGGTACGAAGATTTCAAAATCGTCACAATTTTATGAAAGACTGCTTCTAAGTTTGGAATCCGATGGAAAGTAGATCCGAGCAATATATACACCTCATTTAAGCAAATATCAAACGAACCCGTTCCTGAAAAGTCGCTCTTATAAACCAGTTCAATAATTTATTAACACCAGCGGTGGCTAACTTGCCTATTATAGCAAGTTACATCACAATAGGGCCGCACCCCGAATCGACAAACAATTTTAGTCGAATATTATCGATTATCAGAATATCGGAGCGATTCGATCGGCACAATTAACACACAAGTCATACTCGATACAAAAGGCCTGTCACTATAGTAGGCACACAAAGAGACGCGAGTGTCCGCGCGTCAATTTGACGTACAACACGTCATTTTGACGCGCGACAAGACGAGCGACGTTGTCGATGGAAAGTTGAAGGCTGTTAGATGTTTTGGAGGTATAAAAGAGGTATTATAACGTGTCCATTACCAGAGTACATACTAATTATTGCATTTAAAACACAAGTTAAATACTACCTGTAATAATATCGAACAAAGTTCATTCAAACGGTATTCCATTGATACAATTAATATCATATCAACTCAACTAAATCGACCGATTCATCCTCTCACATGGCAGTCAATTTAAAACGAATAACACTTATGTTTAAGCACTAATTGTTGTTCTGTAATTTGGTGCTTAAGCTGTTTTAATCCGATACTCGTAGTGCACATGCGTGAGGTGTGAAACGCATACAAATCACAACACTATGGACTACCGCCACGATTAGCCGAACCAATACGGTAGCTTTGATGCACCTCATTAATGCACTTTTAACGTATTTTATTGACATAGATGTAGCGTTAATGTTGTTGTTTTAAATTTTAAACGATTCTGTTTATTCGATTTATGAATTATTCTATTAATGCAACGGTTGACAGTATCGACTAAGTATTAAGTATACTATGGCACATCTCTAATTTTTTTCTACTTAATATTTAGGAATAATATTTTAGGTTTTTGTTCATTGTTTTTCAGACTTAAAATCCATTGACCCTTGCCAAATACAAGCAAATACTCGTATATTGGAATGTTAATGACAAAGAAATGTCAATCATATCGTCATTACAGGTACCTACCTACCTAGGTGTGTTTGGGAGCTAGTCTTCAAAATTTCTGGGCCCATTTTGATGGCATTTTGACTGTCAGATAGCTGATGTTATAAAGAGTTACTTGACACTTATTTATGCCAAGCAGACGAAGTCACGGGCTAGCTTTTTAAAACTAAAACTGAAACCATTCGTGTGTTGACTACATGACTCTGAAGTGTCAAGTTCCATGTTCATTAACAACTTGACTGTTAATGAGCGGGTTTCCTCAGTTTGTGATTCTAACTCTGTAACTCTTAAATAAATTCTCTCGTAAATTCTGTAACTCTTAGTGTTTGAGACATCAATGTTGTTATTGCACAATATGATACTGTGTAGTCCAGGAGGCCTACGGTTGACTGAGAGATTTTTACATAGTGATAGCATCATCATACTCAGGTATTGTACACAATGGTCTATTTGACAAAATTTTAGGTTTTAGTCCCTCATCTAGATTACAAAAAAATATTCGACACATATTTTTTCTTTTTTCACGCAGGTAATCAAAAATTAACGGTGATACATCGAGTCAGAATGTCGCATGACGTTCACTGGCCAGTACAGTTTATACTAGATAATGACGTTACAAGCCCCCTCTCCTCAACTTTACTGCGCTTAATCTAAGCAGTTTTCCATCAATTTGAAAAAGAAAAAAATACGAATATTTTTCTTGTAATCTAGATGAAGAAAAATGTGATTTTGTCTCGGCCCCTAATTCCGTTCTACTCTCTACATGTAGTGGTTCAATGGTAAATATATCACCAATCTGGTTGTTACGGTTTCTGATTACTAATCTAATTTGCCTATAATTTATAGGTTCATAATTAAAGTAAATAGTTTAAGTAATTGCGCTAACGCGTGATTAGCAACAGAGCCGATAAAAAAAAGTATAACAGTTCATTGCAATGAAAATATGTATGTATGTAGATTGTAGGTACTAAGTGTTTATATACAGGATAAAAAGGACATCATAGCACATACAAGCACATTGAGTTCTGTACATTGGTTTATACCCAATCTTCACTCTTTTTAATTATAGAAGTTTAATTATTTTTGCTTAAAACTGTAAAGAACCATGAAAAAATCATCAATCACAATCAAAATTCGTTTATTCTAATTAGGCTAAGGATCAACACTTTTTGAACGTAAATATTACATAAGATAGTCTCCCAAAAGGTCTGCGAGTTGCCATCGCCACTTTATAGTCTTTTTGCTGGGGAGAAGAAGTGGCGGAATAAACTCCCCCAATCCTCCAAACCTGATAAGTTTGATTCGTAAAGAGTAAACTTGTCGCTTCTTCCATTTGTGGGTTCGATTCCCACCCTGGACAAATGTTTGTGTGATGAGCACGATCATTTGTTCTGTGTCTGGGTGTAATTTATCTATAATATGTAGTATTTAGAAATATATAAGTATATAAGTATGTTTATCAGCTGTTTAGTACCCATAACACAAGCTCTGCTTAGCTTGGGACTAGGTGGCGTTGTGTGAAAGTTGCAAAAATAAAAAAAAATTCAATGGCATTAACTAGGACAACAATAATGATTTTATATGTTTTAAAGTAAAAAGACTATCAGGAAAAACTTGAGAATTAGGAAAATTTCAGTGCTGAGGGATCCAGAATTATGTAGAAAACTCATGATTTCCGGACGTTGATCTTTGACGGGCCTGTTGGTCTAGTAGTTAGTGACCCTGACTGCTATGCCGGAGGTCGTTGGTTCGATTCTCACCCAGGACAAATGTTTGTGTGTTGTGTGCGATAATTTGTTCTGTGTCTAGGTGTAATTTATCTATAATATGTGTGTATTTAGAAACATATAACTATCGCCCCCTATTACATGGGACTTAAACATAACTGGCGAAATGTGGGTGTACTACCAGGTACACCTCTGCCTAGCCCTTCGGGGATTACAGGCGTGACGTTATGTTATGTGTTATGTTATATAACTATGTTTATCAACTGTTTAGTAGGTACCCATAACACAAGCTCTTAGCTTAGCTTGGGACTAGAAGGCGTTGTGTGAAAAAGTTGTGGAAAAAAAAACTATGTCCCACTCCACCCCTTATTTAGGTATAGTTTTGTGTACAGTTCAATGCCTTAGTTATGTACAAACTGTGTAATATATTTATTTGTTGAACTCAACTTTTTTCGAAGTAACGCAGAGACTAACTGACTGGTTACCAATAAGCAAAAGAAGTATTCATGTAACATAGCACATGGCGCTCTGTAGTAGTTATTTATTTCCTTTTAACTTAAATATTTTTTTGTTTTTGTCAAAAAAAACTGATTAATTTTTTTTTGGGCAAAATGGTCTTGGGTTGTCACGTTTAAAGTCACGTTTCCGTGTTCCAATTTAGGTAGGCACAATGTGAGTTGTCGAAACAGGAAAGAGCAACCAAGCTGACCATCTTTGCTCGAGGTTCTTTATTCTTATCAGCATTATTTCAACCCATGACAAATGAATTATTTTATTTTTTAAGTAAGTATCACAGAACAAGCCTCATATGTACCTAATGATGTGGTGTTATCGAAATAAATACAAGTGAAAATAAATTGAAATAAAATATTACATCTCATTTAATATGTTTTCGATTCAAATAGGTACTACCCCCATGGGAAAAAGGCGTGAGTTTATGTATGTATATGTGTACTAAACAAATAGGCTACAGCTGATAATCGGTCGGCATTAGAAAATGAGGCTCGTAGAAGCAGGAATGCAGAACATTTTATTTTAAAGTAAATACAATTGTAATCAGATTGTTTTATTTTAAATTTAGAAGAATAAAAGTGTAACGAAGAATGCGGCCATGTGTTTTTCATCCCTGCTTCTTTGAGGTTTTTATCATTGTAATTTTCAACTAAAATAAAATAATGTAACTAAATGAAATCCACATCATTTCTTAAAATTAACTGTTACAATGGTTACACTAAGTGTGACAGCTGCTATAAAAACAGCAGGCCTAGCCATATTACAAATTCTATTTCTTTTCTATTTCTATTACTTATAAGAAAGAAAATGGCGTATTTGGAAGCTGTTTGTCAACTGTCTAGTGTATTTCATTTTCAGCCTTATTACAAATTCTACCCGTTAACACTTGACAGTTTACAAACAGCGGATTCCATATACGCCATTTTCTTTCTATTGTAACCTTATCGATTACGATAATAGAAATAGAATTGGTTAAATGGCTAGGCCTACAGATTATGATAAATTCGGCGTCTATCGTAATTGTAAAATGCTTAATTTTCCTTTCGTTACAAAGTGTGCATTATAAATAACCTTTTTTAACTTCTGTCTAATGTGAATGAAGTATAGTGTTGTATCTGACCATATGCTGAACCGAAGACTGTTAAAATTGTCATAAATAAGTTTTTTAATTTCTGCCAATAAGTGATTGTTTTTAGATCCTTGGCTAAGTTATCACATATGAAGCCGGTATAAACAGCTATAGTATTTAATGCAACGGTACATAACACGCAATCCGCGAGACCACGTCCAATCGATTGCCCGTACGGAGCTTGATGTCTTTATCTTAATGCACTGTATAATTAACGTGGCTACTTAGCGGATTATATTTTATACTTCATGACAGCCAACTCGATTACTGCCTTCTATTTTATTGAGAAAGGTATTCAAATTTTTGTGAAAATTGCGACCCGATTCCATTTTTTCATTTTTCAAACATTCTGCGCGCGATGGAAAATTCCTAGTAGACATTATTATGTCTATGGGTAGAGGAGAATTTTGTAAATCAAATCTGTCAAAAAAATTGTTCCCTAAAGTGTCTAATTTTCGATATATTTGGAGGAAAACATCACCAAAAGCGAACTATAAAAATGAATAGAAATTCATTTAGTTCCATGCAATTGAATGCGCATACTTTTAAATTTTAATAAAAACATAGTAAATTGATGATTTTTTTTGCGTATACGTAGTTCAATGAAGATAAAAATTACTGCAACTTCACTCTAATTAAAGCGGTATAGTTCAGAATTCTTCATAGTCGTTGCTTGAGTATGCCACGACGAACTAATTTCTTTAATTTTCTTGGAATATTCTCAGTCTATTGTTACAATAATTTTTAGCTTCATTATTTCACGCGTAAAAGTTGAACTTGGAAATAGTAAAATGGAAGATTAGACAAAGCGACTTTACTATTAGCGATAAAGATTGTCGTAAAGTCTAAAATGTATTGGTATGCCTACACACTACCTATCTAGGAATACCAAATATGTACAAACTTACTTAAAAAAAAGGAAAATAAGAAAACTTCATTACCATCTATCTTACTATCCTTTTCCCATCTGTTTGAACCCACTTTCAGTTTAACCAGATGTATTAGCAGGGTTTTATAAGGAGCGAATGTATGTCAGACCTCCACAACCCAATGCCTGGATTACACAACCCTCCTCTAAACTAAGAACGTCCAGACGTACTGCAGGTTATCACCCATTCCTTGTAGATGTTCCACGCATTCTCACGAAGCGCTTTGCCTGTTCCTTCATTATGCGCACAGCCAAGGAGTGGAATTCTCTGCCTGCATCAGTGTTCCCGAGTTCATATGACCCCAATCTGTTTAAGTCGCGAGTTAATAGGCTTCTTATGGGTAAGCTCGTTCTATCGTCGACCTCATCTCTGACCGCAGGATAAGTTTGAAGTCAAGAGTAGACCCATTAAATATAAAAAAAAAAGAAGAAGAAGAGTTCTTGGTAAGAATGGTTGTCAGACCTTCGGTTTTTTACTACTAGTAACGACTGTCAAAGATTTTGAAAAGATAGCCGGGCAACGGCCAATGGCTTGACTTGGCGAATAAAGAAATCTAAGATAACTCCATCCATTTCATTCGTAGACCTTCTCCATACTGTTCACCTACTACATCACCTTCCATAGAAACGAAAAAAAAAATCAACGCAACTCCAACAACACGAGCCCATTCAATCGATTCGAACGAAAATCGAATACAATAATCGATCATATTACATTCATTCATCGAAGATCAGTCTAAACATGGCTCAGGTTCGTTCTTGTTATACTTTAGTACTATAAACAAATTCGTTGATATTTAAATATGACCGTGAGAAGCCTGGTAGCAGTTCGCTGATTGGTGTGGTGTTATACAACTTGCAGTCCATGTTTTATTATGGTAAGGAAGTGACAGAGAGGTATATATAAATTAACGGGTGATTCAACTGACGATTAATTATGTATATGCAGGGTTTTTTACAAGTAGAGTAGTAGTATTTTCTCCAGAAGAACTGGCCAGCGTTTTCAGGAGATTGGTGGCAGTCTGGCATACATATGGTTTAATGCCTATGACCTATTGTCATAGGCATTAAACCATATGTAACCTGAAATCTACGATCTCTTAGTTTTGTTTTTCTAAAGGTTTTCATAGATCTTCCTCAACTGATCAGTTCACTCTCTCTTGCTGCTATTAAAAGGTTTTAAAACTTTGCATGAGAGAGTAAAGTTCATCTAATTTCAAAAAATCAAAATCAAAATCAAAATCAAAAGTCATTTATTCAAATTAGGCTGAGGATCAGCACTTTTTGAACGTCGAAATTACAGAAGACAGTCCCCCAAAAAGCCCACCCTTCGCCACTTCCTAGTGTTTTTGCTGGGAAGAAGAAGTGGCGGAACAAACTCCCCAGCAACACATCTGTCTGATAAGTTAGAAGAACTTGAATTTACACAGTACAATTAGTTATAATTACAAAATAATTAAAATTAGTTATTCACTACAATGTTAGCTAGCACACTCAACATACAGAATACCAGTATTATATATAGCTACCGACAATAAATCAAAATATAAGTCGTTTATTCAAATTAGGCTGAGGATCAGAACTTTTTGAACGCTAAATTACATAAGACTGTCCCCCAAAACGCCCGCCCTTCGTCACTTCCTAGTGTTTTGCTAGGAAGAAGAAGTGGCGGAAGAAACTCTTCAGCAACTCCATAACAGCAGCTTTCCTGAAGTCTGGTGCTATATATTCTACTCAATTTGGTTCCAATTACAGTAATAGTACCTACGTGCCTAAAGCCGATTGCACATGTCGTTGATACTCGAGCATGTCATGTTTATTTACGAAAGTTTTGAGTATTTTAATTTACAGTAACGTAGCAACTGCTTGGCCGTTTAATATGCAGAGGCCAAAAGGGTAAAGATCGAAGTAGAACGCAAATAAGTAAGTCAACGAATCCCGTTCGCACGTCCACCAAAACATTTTCCAAAGGCATGAGCTTCACATAATTTAGATAAAACTTTTTACGAATTTTTAAATGCTCAAAGTCGTTTGAGTTACTTCGTCAATATTTTACTACCTCCGAAAACATAAAGAGCGACCGAAGACCCTAAAACGCGAGCATAACAACGTTTCCACTGACTCCGGAGCGAATTCTTCAAAAATAAAGAGAATTTCATCGTCAAATCGAGACGAATCGTCGCAAACGCGAGATGCAATAAGTAAAAAGAGTTGGAATGAGGCCGGCTGGCCGCAAATGACCGGCCGGACTGTGTTAAATTAACGTGCAATATTTTGCTCAAAAACGGCGGCAGGCGTCATGTTTCACGCTGTTTATGACGACCGCATACGGGCACTCTCTCGTACCAGCACCACGGTCGACCAAATTAATGTATTTAATATAAATAAGGGAACTTGCTCAATAATCTTGACAGAAGTACTAAGATTGGATCCCTTTAAGTTAATTAATGTTTACCCTAAACATAGCAAGATTCTTATTTCTTGAAACACTATACAATAAATTGAACTCTGTGCTACTTGAATAAGGCCGAATTTTACAACTCCATAATGTATTCAATATACCGAAATAAGAAAACTTGCTTAATAATCTTGACTTAGATTGGATCTCTTTACCTATGTTATTAATTTTAACCCTAAAATAGCAAGATGCTTATTTCTTGACATACCTACAATAAAATGGAAACCTGGGCTTCGAATTTCGAATTTTATTAACTCTATGGTCAGAGAATGAAGAATCTCGTAAATTAAGAAAATAAATGAGATTTTTTTTTTTCAGTACTTTGTGCCTGATCCAGTCAAATGAGGATAAAATCAATAACAACAATATACAAAGAGTATTTCTAATAATATATTGCGATGACAGATTATTATAAAAAATGATCTTTTTAAACGATGGTGCGTATTTATTTTACAACATTTAGAATAATAATAGAGAGGAAAACAACCTATTGTAAACAAGTAAACATCATTATTTTCAGAGTATTAAGGAAAAAAAAACAGAGAGGGTTTAAAATATTGCATTTATTAAAAAAAAACACAGATTAAAACATTAAAATATTCCATGAAAAGAACGTCATCGCATTGCTTTATCTCCTCATTAGGTATAACTAGTATTGTTGTTGCTGCAGGAAATCAATACCTATTTCAACTGTAAAGCTAATCTTGTCCAAAGTCCAGATTCATTAAGCCACACACGAGGAAAAAATGTTTAATATTTTCCCAAAAAATATATTAATTTGGTATTTCTACAAGTCATCTGGATGTAGGCAATTTGGTATTGCTAAAGTTACCAAAAATAAACTCACAGCAATAAATATGGTGACGAGCTTGTGGCTAAATTATAACAGCCGCACAGGTCGATCGAAGGTTAAGCTACGCTTGACGAGGTCGTTCCGTGGATGGGTGAGCATTCATAACATACGAAGACTCCTCCGTGCCTAGGAAAGCCCTTTAACGTGCTGCTGTTGGTCCCCGGCTTTCACTTGTAGATCTTTGACAGTCGTTACTTAAGACAGTCTTTATTTTCTTTAAGTTTCTTCAGTCTTTATTTTCCCTGAGTCTTGTTTCTTTATTATTTTATTTTTTATTTTTGGAGATTACATTGTTATCATAAAAATGTATCGTTTTAGTTTTATGTAGGTAATTTTGTTTTATTGTATTGTGTAAATAGATGATAATTAAAATAGTCAATATTATAAGTACCTAGTCTGAACTATCGCATTAGGTTTCAAAACCTGTAATGATAGTTTAAGAGTTTTAAATAAACAAATAAATAAAAAATAAAAAATACTTGTAGTCAGAAGCCAGAAATTCGGGCAACCAGTTTAACCAAAGGGCTTCATGTAAAACCCTGGTAATTCAGCTGCATCCGGCTGCTCCAAACTGGAAGCCGACCTCTACATATTTGGGAAAAGGCTAGACAGATGATGAATAATTATAGTGAATGGATTACCCAATCGACAGCAATTTAGTTTAAAGTGCTATTAATACTGTTATTGCCGTACTAAACTTAAATAAATAAATATTCCACAACTTTTCACACAACGCCATTTAGTCCCAAGTTAAGCTTGAGAGCTTGTGTTATGGGTACTAAACAGCTGATAAACATACTTATACATACATACATACATAACGTCACGCCTGTAATCCCCGAAGGGCTAGGCAGAAGTGTACCTGGTAGTACACCCACATTTCGCCAGTTATGTTTGAGTCCCATGTAATAGGGGGCGAGCCTATTGCCATCAATCGGGCACAAATCCAGACTCCGGGCTGATACTCAGAAATTTCAGATAGAAAAACTCAATAACACTTTGCCCGACGATACGATACTTATATATTTCTAAATACATACATATTATAGATAAATTACACCCAGACACAGAACAAATGATCGTGCTCATCACACAAACATTTGTCCTGGGTGGGAATCGAACCCACGACCTATGGCATAGCAGTTAGGGTCACTAACCACTAGACCAACAGGCCAGTCATATACACTGTCACTTGACAAGATTTAAGCTAAAACTAATAAGGTAACAACAAAATTATTCTGAGGTGGAACGAAGATTGCCAGCGCAGCAAGTTTCTTATACTTAAATGCTTTCAAAAATGCTGGACCAAATGCATCCCCGTATGTAGTCAGCGATACAGTGAACGCTCACCTTTCACTAGCGCACCGATTAGGTACGGAGCCCTTAACTGAAGAAATTACTTTGAACCCAAGCTTTGGTTCACACTATTCTTTATTTCCATATATGGTTAAGTTTATGTGAGCTTGATTTCCGCGCTCTTTGAAGAAAATGATCTTGCATCATTAAAACAACTACTAAAGTAGGTACTAGGTTTTTTTTTCATAAGTTAGTTATTTAGGTTTTACATGATTTTTTATACGAATTCTGTCAATCAAAGATTGAAGATTTAAATCCAGTCATTATAACAGTTGACATAGTGTAGGATTGTAGCAACGTGCATTAATTTGTGTTCACACTACTTTCATAGTTTGAGAAGCTAAATAGCCGCACTGGTCAATCGACGGTTAAGTTATGCTTGACGAGGTTAGACCGTAGATGGTTAACTGTTCATTACATATAAGACTTCTCCGTGCCTCGATTAGCACTTTAAGCCATTGGTCCCGGTTTTTATCTTTAGATCTATCTATGACAGTTACGGGTAGTCAAAGCCCTAATAGTCTGACAATCAGTTTAACCAATTGGTATCGTGTTCAGGTAAAACACTGGTACACATAGTTGGCAAAAGGCTAGGCAGATGTTGGCCACTCTCATAGTTTACAATAGAACTCTGAAAGCAACTTGTTTACACCGCCACTACGTTCAGAAGCCTTCAACGTCACCAATAACTTCAACAATTTTGACAACATAACCACATAAAAACACCCGCCCATTTCACACATTAGACCAACATTAAAAATATACATCAATCATTTTAGCAACAATGTCTTTAAAGCGAGGATCGAAATGAGTTGCAATTTTCGCTGCGCGTAACCCGTGCGCCTGCGCAGCTCCTAATAAATCACTTGAGGTCCTCATGCAACAGTGTTGTGATCATAAACTCGGATGAGACACATAAAATCGTCCCGCAGATAATTCGATCGCTTCCCCGAATGATTTTGAAGTTGGTTTGCTAGAGATATGTGTTTGTGGAGAAAAATGTTCTGTTTCCATCGAAGAGTTAATAAAAAGTAACCCGAATTAATGTCTAATCTGTAGACCTAATAAGTAAATTATAAATGGCAAATAGGTAGTTGCCAAAAAAATGTCTCAAGGTAAACCGCAATGTCTCAATCCAATTAAGTACATTAATTGACTAACACTCGATGATGTTGCTGGAAAAGCTTTTTATAATATAATATTTAAGGACAAATTGTAAATAAACTAGGTAGGTAGTGTAAAGTAGTGTTTGATATTTGATACTCTTATTTTGACATAAATGTACCTTACCATAGGTATGTACTTACATTTATGTCAAAATAATAATTGTATGACATAAAAGTATTATTTCATAACGTTATAGTAAGTCTTATGCATGTTTAAATTAAAATATAATTATATTAGTACAATTAATAGTGTGTAGCTTAAAGGTAGATTTTAAGCTCTGTCAAAAAACCTGTAGTTGACCTATTTTTTTATTTCAAAAACCACACTAATCAATAATTTCACTAATAAATCAAAGGTATAAAAATACATAATTGCTAATCCCACACCAAGTCCTCATCTGGGCCTGGTGGCCACAACTCTCCCACCACACAGCCATTTTGCTGAACGCGTTACAAACGTCAACGTTACTCATCATACAAAATGTAGCTTCACTTTTTCTCATGTCATAAAACCTTTTCTGAACAACCTCTATACATCATTTCGATTTTTAAAAGCATAATCTCCAATTTGTGCGTACAGCTATTACCTTCATGCCTAACTTACGTTCGCTCCCTGGTCGTAAAAAGGAATCCGATGATTTACCTGGACACTTCAAAATGTATGGAAAGTGTGTGCTCTTGTTGCTATTAGAATGTGTTCTTGATGTTTTGTAGTCAGGCTGAGGTGAAATTGCTACAGTTTTAAGGGCCTGTTTTTTTTTTAACGTGGAACAAGGGCTTTTTCGTGGGTTTTATCATGGATGTGTATTGTGTGCATACGAGACTAATGCAACGCTGGTTAAAAATTAAAAGAAAGCAATATAGTTGCTTTGCACTTTAATGTTTAATGCACAGGTATTTTTAATCATCATTTATCAGAATTAAAATCGTATAATTAAACTTAATCTTTTATTTTCACAAAGGTATAAGTCCATTTGGTAAGTAGGTATACACACGACTTACCAACTTGTGTTAATACTAACACATACCAGTAAAACAACACAACTATTAAGTAGGTAATACTTATGTTTAATTTTGGAAACAGTTTTATTTCACACTATACACATATGTATAAAATGCCACCCGTGATTTCATTTGTCTATGATCTTCAAATGTTTCCATCACGAATGGGCTCATCTAGATTACAAACAAATATTCGACACATATTTTTTCTTTATCAACGTAATCTAAAAATAACGGCGACACATCGAGTCAAAATGTCGCATGACGTCACTAGCCAGTACAGTTTATAATAGATAATGACGTTACAAGCCCCCTCTCCTCAACTTTACTGCGCTCAATCTAAGCAGTTTTCCATCAATTTGAAAAAGAAAAAAATACGTGTCGAATATTTTCTTGTAATCTAGATGACGGACTAAAAACTAAATTTTTTGTCAAATACCCCATTGGTCGAGTTGTCAGCATTACATCTCAATGAAGTCACGTTCCGGGTAAATCCCGTTCAAATAAAAATAATACAATATATACTTTTAATTATAAGTGGCGACCATAACTTACCCCTTATCATGCCTACTGGGTATTTTTTTTAACACAAGCATAAAGTACTCTTTCCTTTACATAGAAATCAATATTACTAGTAATATTAGTACCTACCAGCACGTAAAGTACATTCATCGTCGTTTTATTATAAGTCGACCTCTCAATGTACAGACGCCAGCACATCTAGTTACCCCAATGTGTCAAATTTTCCCAATTGAATATGAACCTTATTCTATTTGACATAAATTTGAAAAACGATCAAAGAATTTTACACATTGGGGTAACTTGATGTGCTGGCGTCTGTACAAAAATCTTCTGCAATGCGGGGTCAGCTTGTTTTGGAAATATGGTAAAGCCTATAAAATGATAAAAATGATATTTATTTTGTAAATAGGTTTTCACAAACACTTTTACACGTCATTTTTTAACTAGTAGATGAGATCGGAGTTTCACTATCTGACTACTCTTAGAAGAAACACCGAAAGAAACTCAGAGGTCTCTTTTAAAGTCCAGACATTATCTTGGTCAAATCATGTAAGAACCATGCAGATTAGTGTCTGAGGTGGTCTTTTGAGGAAAGAACCACACAGATATGAGGGGACCAGATAACTTGTGTAGTCCGTGCGTATGGTAACTGTAAAATGCAAACCTTCCCGGTTCCTAAACTAACTAACGTAACTTTTAACCGCTGAAGGCAATATTATAGGACAATATAACATGCATGCAAACATACATACATACGTACACGTACACATCCATACATCCAAAAAAAAACAAATCTTCCGTCTTTATTATACAGGGTGTCCAAGAACCTGGCGTCCAACTGGATTCCCACGATGCCCCAAGTTCTAACAGTACTCAGAAAAATATTTTAAAAAATCCACCCCATGTACTTACAGAATTATACTGATTTAAAAAAAAAAGGGGAAATGAGCACCCTGTGACATACTTTTGAATGCTGTGACTGCTAATGCTGATAATTTCGATATTTCTTGGAGGTTTTGTAATCTAGGGTATTGCTGTGTCTAAATAGAATGTAAAAATAATGTACTTATTGTACCATTTTAAAATAAAATATTATTTTAACTAAAGGTGATATGGAAAACTATTGAATTTCGCAACTTTGACCGACTGTAGTGTAAAAAAAATGTACCAAAATAGTATGGCAAGTGACGTCAAATTTTGACGCGTTTATTCCTCTTTTTAAAAAGGTATAATACTTACACATTAATTTGAAAAAAAAAAAATTGATAATATTTTTACTCAACAACCCAATTTTTACGAAGTGCCTACCTACTAACGGTAACTGTCGGACCCTTTCTTATCTTAGAAACTGTTATGTTACTACTATTATTTACTTCGGTTCCAAGAGTGAGCAAGAAGGAAATACACACAGGTAGATGGGTTCCCAGTAGAATAAAAGCAAAGAATGTTAGTTTAAAGATATTTTATTACAATAAATGTTCAAAATGTTGACCACCCGCGGCAATACAAGCTCTCACTCTCCTTAAAAAGGACCGCTTTATGTTTCGCGAGTAACTTTTTTGACGTATCACCTGCACTGCTTGTGTTATCTTCTCACGAAGGTCAGCGATGTCATTAATGGGCTTCGCATAAACGAGCTCCTTCATAGTTCCCCAGAAAAAAAAATCCAGCGGATTTAAGTCAGGTGAGCGGGCTGGCCACGGGATTGTTCCTGATCGCCCAATCCACCTGTTCGGGTATTGCTCGTCCAAAAACTCTCTAACGGATACGCGAAAATGTGCTGGACAGCCGTCGTGTTGGAACCACATATCTGGTGGGGTCTCTTCTAGTAAGTTTGGCAAATCATTTTGAAGAAAATTTAAATATGATTCGCCAGTCAAATTCTCGGGCATCTCAAATGGACCAATAATATTCCCACAGAGAATACCGGTCCACATGTTCACTTTGAACCGGTACTGGGATCTATCTTCTCGCATCAAGTGCGGATTTTCCACATGCCACTCGTGCAAGTTGTGTAGGTTCATGTAGCCATCCTTCTTAAATGTTGATTCATCTGACCACAAAATTTTGTCGATAAAGTTTTCGTCTTCTCGATGTTTTTGCAGGATTGTTTCACAAAACGCGACTCGGCTCGGATAGTCTCGAGGTAAAAGACTTTGCACTCGCTGTACGTGGTACGGATGATATTCTTCTTTTTGGAGAATACTGTGTGCTGTGCTCTTCGGTATCCCCGTATCAGCTTCTATTCCTCGCACAGAGATGCTTGGATTTGCCGACACCGCCTCTAAAACTTCATCGCGTATGAAGTCATTTACGGGTCGTCCTTCACCAGCTACTTGATTGGGGAACCGCCCGTCACATAGTGATCTGTGCACATTAATGAAAACTCGATGGTCGGGATATCGCGTAGCCCTCGGATACCTTTCTCTGTAAAGTCTCGCTGCAGCTCGTCCATTACCTCTACATTCTCCATAAATGTAGTGCATATTTGCGTATTCTTGCGGAGTGTAGGTCGCCATGGTAGCACACACAAAACACAAACTGTCCAAACACAGGCAAAGGTCGTCGTAAAGAGTTCGTTTCAAAGTCCTGAGCACAAAGAGTAATCGAGTCCAATAAACAAAGCTTTAAATCGTAGTACGTGATCAATGGTAACAATAAGAGAGAGGTGCGTAGTAACGGCAGGAGGCAGTGACGCGTACTGACCGTACTGTTATCCTAAATAGCACGATCCCAGATAGCGTCACTATCTATCTCACTCGCACCTCTAACCTTTTTCTCCCTCACTCTTACCTGAATAATGGGGTACCATAAAGAAGAACCAGCAAATCGCAAAGATAGTTTCTGTCTTGCTCCCTCCTGTTGTAATAACGAATCACTATGGTGAGATGCATGCACATACCGTCCCTTACGGTCTAACCTGTTTTTTGAGAGGCCTGTTGTTATTTTTATGAGCATACAATAGTAATTCTTTAGAGGTTAGATTCAATTCGTCGTAAATTTTTCTTTCTAAGAATTCTGTAAGACATCGTAAAAATTGGGTTGTTGAGTAAAAATATTATCAAAAAATTTTTTTTTCAAATTAATGTGTAAGTATTATACCTTTTTAAAAAGAGGAATAAACGCGTCAAAATTTGACGTCACTTGCCATACTATTTTGGTACATTTTTTTTACACTACAGTCGGTCAAAGTTGCGAAATTCAATAGTTTTCCATATCACCTTTAGTTAAAATAATATTTTATTTTAAAATGGTACAATAAGTACTTTATTTTTACATTCTATTTAGACACAGCAATACCCTAGATTACAAAACCTCCAAGAAATATCGAAATTATCAGCATTAGCAGTCACAGCATCCAAAAGTATGTCACAGGGTGCTCATTTCCCCCTTTTTTTTGAAATCAGTATAATTCTGTAAGTACATGGGGTGGATTTTTTAAAATATTTTTCTGAGTACTGTTAGAACTTGGGGCATCGAGGGAATCCAGTTGGACGCCAGGTTCTTGGACACCCTGTATATTATAACATACATGTGACATTTTTTTTTCAATTGCTTTCATTACATTTTGTGCTAAGCAAAAGTATGAATAGTATTGTTTTACAATCTTAATATTTAACGCAAACGAATATTTTTGTTGGAAATCTTTGTTTGATTTATCAATCAATGTTCCAGTCTTATCAACTATATATTACTAGCAAGCAATCCACTCACGGACTCGTCACCACACCAAGGGATTGTAGAAGTATTTGGAATACGTGAATCCCTTATTTAGGTACTCAAATAAAAACAGAGGTATCGGTATAAAAAATAAAACATTGTATAATAATAATAATTATTGGAGGTTAAAACTAACTGACCAATAAAACTATGAACGGACGACTCATCCCGTAAACGATGCCACGTGTATGCTAAGTCTATTAATGGTGCAGAGGAAATAGCGATTTTACTCGTGACTAGGTAGGTATTAATTAAGTTAGCTAATTACAGGCTACACGCGTAGGTAATAGGTTTGCTAGGAAATAATAAAAAACCTTTTTATAACGCTAAATGTCTGTAAATAAACTCCTAATAACTATGAGAATATAAATAATAATTATTATCTGTGCCGCAAATTCCCCATGACACAAACAAACCAAAGTACGCCATTTGCTAACGGTCCTAACATACTCCTTTTTAATTCTCACACGTTTATAAATCAGGGGGACTAGACAAAGTCACATTTTCATTAACGATAGCGAGAGAGAGCGAGATTTATCGAACATAAATCTGAAATATAAGGAATTTGAAAGCTTATGCCAATTCCATACATTTCGGATTTATCGGTCTTAGTTATCGTTAATGAAAATGTGGCTTTGAGTAGGTCTTTCTGGTCTTGCATGCTCATTGCAATAAGGTCAGAGTATTAGGTATTTTAAATCAAATAATAATATTATACCCAATCACGGTCCAATCATGAATGACAGGACCACATTCGATATAGCTAACGAGAAATATCCCGATATCCCATTTCTATTTCGCAAGACGCCCGCTACTGCGTGTGCCTTGTGCCATCCATCACTAATGTTTACCTCAAACACAAGTCATTCACTCATTACCTATCAATTGTTACTGTCAGGTCGCCACACCAATCATATTGTTACTGCCCCAACCAACTAACGGTGCACACGCCTCGTTTACCCATACACTCGTATTTGAGGAAGAATTTTTTGGAAAAATCATTCTATTACCCATACCTACTACTCCACGAACTAATCTATATGTTACATACAAAAAAATATGTGATTATAAATATATTTATACAGAGGGCCAATGAATGGGGATTGCCCTTGGTTTATTTTTAGTAAGTTACCTATGTATCAGCTCGACAGAAACTATAAATATATTATACGGAAAATTTGGATCGCAACCGATAGTATTCCGTGATGCGGAAGAATGTAAAGAGAGCAAACGACTTAGGAAAAGAAAGAGAAAGATACCGTTGATCAGAAGAAAGAAAATGTTAAAATTAAGGGATTTTAAAATTGTTTTGACTTGATGATTATCATACATGAGGTAGTGGCAAGACAAGTGACTATTCATCATGTCTGGAGCCAATAAATGAAGAGCCTCATCTGGTACCCAATCCCCATACAGTAAGAATAAGCGCAGAAGGGTAATGCAATGACCAGTATTTATCTAATATAGGCATTAGTACCGTAGCATACGTTCAGATCATAACCGCAATCATTGACGCATGTTTAATAAACAAACGTTTGCTTAATGTAACTGTTGCTACAGGAAAGTAAGCTATGAATGAACTTACTTGCCAGTAAGAAACTAAGACAAGTAATGAGTGAACGTGGATTTACAAGAGACCAATATCTCTTTATTGAGGATCGTTAACTTAAGGTTAACGGTTTGGTTTATCAACTTATCGATATAAATTTTAGTATTAACACATTCCTTTCACTTAATAACTCTTAAAACTTGCCACTCATAACCAGCCAGCTGAAACATCAATACACACTAATCGAAAGTTCAACACGAAAATCGCGTCGGAAACTTGTCACCAGATGTAAGAACAATGAAATCTCAAGGACGGACTAGATGGCAGATAACAAATGGTAAACAAAGTTGCGCACGTGGTCGACATAATTGCTTCGACCGGCGAAAACAAACAATGTACCATTGTCTTTTGTCGCGGTACGGATTCCTACGGGCCGTTCACATTGTGCTCTCATAGGAGAAATGATAATTGGGTGCGCAGTTTTTTCCACGAGTGTGGATCGATCTTGATTTTCTAGTTCCACGGGAATTGAACGAAGGTCGTTGGATGGAGTTCATGTGGGACACCATTTTGTAAATAATTATCCCTGAACAGTTTTGAATATGTTAGCTTATAACTTGACTTTTAGTATTATCGTGTTTCGTTCCGGAAGAGTTAGCTGTCTGAGTTCGCACTTCAATGGCAATTTTCACATTCTGAGTTATGATTTTGGTGCTTGGTAATAATGTCTTACGTTAATGCTAGAAAGAGGAACTTTCTTCGGTGCCTGTAGCTACATAATATCCCATATAAAAGCCTCATGGCAGCCACCGTAGACTAATTCTAAAAGTCTGTCTGCCAGTTGGCCTAATTTAGTTTGAACTTTAAAGACCCTAACAAAATAAAGAGCGATATTCGTATATTTTAAAAGTTACACAATTAAATGTCAAAACTGACAATGATTCACATTTCGAAGGTTAGTTTCAGGCAACCGTATTAGCATTTAAGGCCGTGTACCTACCAACCTGGTGACCTAAGGTCACCTTGTATAAGAAGTTCAGTTTACTACCCGAGAAGTGTTACGAAAGAGAGAGTTCACACAGTGCATAGGCAGCTTTGAACACTCAACTGTCGGAACCTATTCTGCTCATATTTTCTCCCGACAATTTACAACCTGGCGTCTGATAAAACGCATTGTTCTCCGTTCCCATATCATAGTGGAAACACCGTAAGTTAATGCTACTAAGAAAAAAATACAACAAAAAACAAAAGTTCACAATTAGGTGTTGCCACAAAAAGAATATATTTTTTTAGCACGGGAGTTGTTCCATTCAAAGTATCAAAGTGGCCGATCGTGGGATCAGCTGATCGCCACATTTGGACCTCTACTGACCTATATTCCGACCTATGACGTAGCCCGACAACAATAGGGCATTGTTCTTTTATATTTGCGCCAACATCAGGAGTTCCTCAAGGCAGTTCATTCACATCTATGTAGCTTTCATTTAAATAGGTTCATTTGGTTTTCGTCATTGTTCCGATCAGCTGTTTTCACGAGATTATATCTCCGTTGATAGGTGAAAGATGGTAACAATGAACTTAGTTGTACGTATTGTTTTATTATTGTTTGCTGTGACGTCATCTGGTTAAATCTTATTGTTTCTAGGCTGTGATGTAATGATGTCTTTAGTTCAACTGTCGTTCGCTTGACGTTTGTATTTGTAGATTATTTGTTGAACGGTTGTCTTATTGTTATGTGTTTCAATGTCAAGGTCTGTGCTGTACGACTGATAGGCGAGCATGTTAACAGGTGTTCAAAATTATCTTCAAAGTCCTTACAACATTCTATTCTAACAAGACTGTCTGTTACAAGTGAATGCTGCAACTTTGTACGAAGATACCACGCATTGATTGCTTCACTTCCTTTCCAAGGAATTGGGTTATGCAAATTACGTAATCAATTACTCCTTTTAGCTTTGTTAAGTTTAAATTCTGATGCAATGTTCGAAATCTAGTAAGGATGTAACAAAACCATCCAAACTCCCGGACTAAAAAAACCAAATCGCGCGAATTTCTAAATCCGAACTCTGCCATAGACCAAAAAAAGCTTACAAAAATAAAAATTAACCTGTCAGTGGCACTCAGACATACAGCCTACTCACAATCCGAGGAGGTCGAACCTCATCCATCCTAGAACGGTAGTGAACAAAAAAGTGGAATGAAATGATAAATAGTTGTAGTTAATCCGCTCTTATCGCCTCATGGCTTCGTCCCGTGCGGTCCAAAAATGAGAGATGGAGCGGCTCGTACAGATAACACTTCTCAGTAATGGCTTTCTAGACAGTAGAGTGGTTTAACATTAGGTATTATAAATAATATGACATTGGTATTATTGGGAGTTAAACTTGCTTAGATTCTTTCACTCGTGAAGTGTGGTGAATGCATAATAGGCTAGCGAACTAAATTTAATATTTTTCCCTCCTGTACTAGAAAATACTCTATGCATATTTTGTCTTTTTTTACGTAATCAAAAAATGACGGCGATACATCGAGTCAAAATGTCGCATGACGTCACTATCCTGTACAGTTTATGCCATAGACATAGAGAATTGACTGGGCAATACCCGCACAAAATCCACCGCACCCTAGAAAAAGACAGAGGGACTGTGCTGCCAATACCTGTCTCTTTTGTGTGTCTGTGGTTAAAGAAGTGGTGTGGTTTTCTGTATGTACAGACGGCAGCACATCAAGTTACCCCAATGTGTCAAATTTCTTTGATCGGTTTTCAACTTTATGTCAAACTGAATAAGGTTCATATTCAATTGGGATAATTTGACACATTGGGGTAACTTGATGTGCTAGCGTCTGTACATTCGTGTGCTTGAAGTATTAAATGAATAAAGAAAGAAAGAGACAATTATCGGCCGCATGTTTGCTTTATCTCTCTCACACTTTCATACCAGTATTTACTTCACTCACAGCTGTATAAGGAACACTCACTCCATTTTTCTCTCTCTCGTTTTTACTGAATAATGACGTTTCAAGTCAACTTTTTTTTTTTTTCTCTTCTCAACTTTAATGCGCTTAATCTAAGTAGTTTTTCATCAATTTGAAAAAGCAAAAAACTACTTGTGTTGTTTATTTTTTGAAATCTAACCGATGAATTTATTATAATTATATTTTGTAGCGTCCACATGCCTATTATGAACTGTAATGTTACTAAGTACAACTTTAGGTGGTAATTCATGCCAGCAAGCTTTACAAGCATAATTTTCCTTTACCTTTTATTGGTTTTTTTCCTTGATAATTGCTTTTTTATAGTAACTAAAACAAACACTGTGGTCAGATGATCGGGTACCTATTAATTCTTTGACCAATGTAATGGATTTTTCTTTGTATCTTATAAGTTATAACATTGTCCGCCTTCTGGCTATCTAAAAACTCTTGATTGCGCTGCCATTTCTAAGAACAAAAAAGCTTTTTTAGTAAAATTTTGTAGCGCATATTTTACAAACCTTTTGACTGAAATAAAAAAGTTACTAAGAAACAACACAATATTGTAAATTATGGAATCTAACGATTTCCTAAATGTCATTTCGCACTATTTTTTTTGCATTCCTCACTATTCATCTCTGTCATAAATTTAAATTCAGTACTAACATAATGATTTAGTAGCACAATATGTAACTCCATATGGTGCATAAAGTCTACGAGTATGTGTACAAAATCCATGATATGGTCGAATGTTATGATGAAATATAAAAAAGGATTCTATTTTTGGCATTGAGCTTACTGAACTCTAAAAATATTGGTACAGGCAGCTCTATGACCGCGAGTAGGCTATGACAAATGTAGTAAACGTTAAGTTAGCGCGCCCAGCCACCGATGTTCCGATATCGACTAATTGTATCGGTATGTGTGCTTGCTCGGACACTAGTGGTGTACTGGATATCGATATGAAAACGTACGGTGCGGTGTTAGTACCTGTGGAATCAATAAAAAAAACTATTGACAGCCTACATGTAGGTTACTCTAACTACTTTTATTTGTATTTTGTTAAGTATGGGGTGTAATAAGAACTATTTTATTTTGTACAGACGAGTTGTCACCCCTCTTCAACCTACCTCAGACGTTGTATTGGGGTAGGTTGATGTGCTGGCGTCTGTTCATTCTATTCTATTATTTTTTACAGTTTTATTCCCAGAAATACCTTCAGATGCCATTGATGAGGTTCTAATCTTAGGCGACGGTCATATTGCAATACTTTGCATTTAATTAAACTTTACCACTGTGTCTATAATCATTACGAATCAGTAATTTAGAAACTTAAAACTTTATTGTACCTACTTTCTTTATCTCTTGTATATCTAATGAGCATCACCTGTTTTCGAGAAGCAATGTCTGCAACTAAACTATATCAACAATCGACTATCGATAGTTAAACAATCGACTACCGCCTTCCCCAATCGTTATTTGTCGACGGTATCGCTCACCTCCCGCATATCCATCACTACACAGCCTCTCTAGAGACGTTTAATAAGATAAACGTGCTACCTTATTAACTGTGCCGTTCGATCATTTGTAATAGGGGAATGTGATTTGTTACTCGACTATATTGTAATCGATTACGGTGTTGCCAGTGCAATTTTTGTGTTGAGAGGTCGACTTCTTGTATTGATTTTTAGCTGCGGCTATCATTAGTTTTAGCTACTTACTGTGGGGAAAAAATCTGTACGTAGTTATTAAACACTAGTACATGACGATAATTACAATTCTCGTAATAAGGTTAATTTATAGGTAGCTTCCTACATTAATTACGTATTAAGACATAATTAATATCTTTAAAAACTGGTTCATTAGCTGGCTGATACATCATCATCTTTTTTGTGATAGACATAATCGCTTATATATTCCTCAATGTTAAAACAACCAGATTGCATTCTACATTGTGCCATCCGGACTCCATGATTTCAGTCCACGATCATATTTTTCCTGATATTCTTTTTTGTTATAAATTATACAAATGTGGATTTCTATCTAACCCAATAATAATAATAATAATTTATTTATTTTAGACAACAAAAGGTCCACACTTGATAAACAAAAGAAAAAAAAAATAAAATAAAGAATTGTATTATTTACTTTTCAAGAAAATTGTATTGCGGTATATAGAAAAGATGAACTTTTCATGGTTTTTTACAGTAATAAGCAAAAAAAATGACGTCAAAATTATATACTACGTTAGTTGAGAATCATGGACAGAACTTTTGATGTCCGACGATGTCCCTTTCAAACCTGTATGACAAATATCTAGAACGGTTACTTGTGGTTTTATAATAAAGACCGCACCGTCTAAACCACAAATACTGAGCGTCCTTAGTAACTAATTATAATCACACTGTATTTCCAAGTATTTCCCTTTTTCCATATTCCAGTCTTGCATCTGACGTTAGTACACACCCTGCATTCCCATTGTCACTGAATGTCAGTGTCGCATGAGTCAACAGCAGCAGTCACCTTATCAGCCAATGACGACAGCGCTCGCGCGCCCCTCGATACGTCACGCGGTAACCAGCCAATCAGGGCGCATGAATATGCGTCAACCGATGAATAGAACAGTTTTCCTATTAGTGTTCGTTGGTTACTGTTATGTAATTGTGCAAAAACGAGGCTCTGAAGTTTATTAGTATGATAGCCTTGTGGTTTCTCTTCACACTTATTCACATTTTATTTGTTAGGTATGGTTAAGTTAGGTTACAATTACTAATACGTCCATTTCATTTATCATGTTGTGTAAGTCTGATAATTCAGTTAGCCTATGACTTTATAACGTTAACAAAATGCTAGTCAGATTATAAAATTTGACAGTTAGTTCACAAAAAACACGTTCTCTTTTCAAACCTCTCAAATCTTTCTAAAAACCTCCGTAATACAATTCGTTTATAACCAACACAACAAACAGTATATCAATATCAAAACTGAACCTACTTAAATGAACGATGGAAATCTGACAGTATCCCGCCAATAAATCCATTAATGCCAGAACACACCTGAGCATGACTCTTGATTTCTGCCGACCCCCGGGACGTCTACGTATTGGTCCAAGATTATAAAGACCATGGGCCATTGCAATAGCAAATACGTCTATTTACCATGGCCAAAAATACAGCTGTATTTTTTATTGGGACTAACGCTGGGAGGGTTAATCAACTTTACATTTTAAAAGCTAAAACCTCCAAAAATCATTTAGGCAACGAAGGTAATTAACTGGCTTTCATTTCGCAGCAAAATTACTAAAAAGAGGAGGTGTTGGATTCATACGAAAATTCAGTTACTAGTAGACTTAATTAAATAATTAATCAGTTTGGCCTATCGCAGTCTATCTTTGGACATAGAACCTCTTTTAAGTGACATCCCTGCAACACTCGCTTTTCCGTCTTTTGCATACGCTTTACGAAGTACTCACTAGACTTTTACTTAAAGTTTACTTACAAGTCAGTCGTTGATTTGTAAGTAAGGTCAAATGTTTAAATTACGATAATGTTGTATAGCCTGAAAATTATTTATAGTGGATACGTGATCGTAACCATGTATTAGCAAAACGAGGAAACTGCTGTTGATTCTTAATTTTTTATGTTGTTTACCCGGATGACAAGGATATCTCTACATACACGTTTTAATTTTTTGTATCATCTGAAATGTATTAGTTATAATTATATAAACACGATCCCATAAACGAGATCCATCTAAATATTTAGTATTCGATCGATAAGCGCTGAACGAAGTTCCAACATTGGACCAAACACATATGTCTCAGTAGGCTTTAAACTAGATTGGCCCAACGTTTGCCTGGTCTCGCCCAACAAGTCAAGCCAGCATTACAAAGCGCTTTTACGCTGACGTATCGATAATATGAATTATTTTTTTTCTCTAACCTTTTTGTTATGGTAATCTAGTAAAATGTTAATGAAATATAATAAAAGAAAGAACGTCCGTCTGTCTTCTTAGAAGATCAGAATATCAAATTTGTTTTATTAAATTTTATGCGGTGTCATGGCAACCGAAACGTTAAATCAGATCGCGCAAGTCTTACACATTATTACAACATATTTAGATTTCAAGTGCGACATTTTCTTTTATTTTTCGACATTTTCAATTATATAATTATGTGACACTTATTTTCATAATATGCTTGTACTAAAAAAAAAAAACTAAAGTAAAATCAAAACACAATCGCTTTTCAGAGAGACACCATATATTTGCTCCAAGTGAAAGTACAGACGCCAGCACGTCAAGTTACCCCAATATGTCAAATTTTCCCAATTGAATATGAACCTTATGCTGTTTGACATAAAGTTGAAAAACAATCAAATAAATTTGAGACATTGGAGTAACTTGATGTGCTGGCGTCTGTACCTATAAGGAGGTTAACAAGTCTATTTTTGGTTAAATTCTACCGAGAAACTTAGTACGATCGTCCATATTGCCATCATCATCATTGCCTTAGCATAAACTATTACAGACTTCTAGTTATCTGCTTAGACTATTCCCGACTGCAGCTGATTACCCATATTTTAACATAACACAACTCAAGTATCTAGCAGGTAAAACGTATAGTAGATGTCACCTATTTGATTAATATTACATATCATCCTGCAATTGTCTGCTTTTGTTTTACATTATTGAATTGAATAAAAGAACGAAGTACAAATCAATCAATTTATTTATTTTTATAAAATACATTGAGGAAAACTAATATCTATGACACATCCACGACTACAAAAGAATAGTAAGTTTACTATTAATATGAACTAGGTATATTTTTATTTTACTCTGTTTTGATTCTTACTTAAATGCGATGTAATAATTAACGAGCGTATCCTTAGGTTTAATTATGATATCGCCATTAGAGACATTCAATAATAATAGTATTTATTTTTATTAGCAAGCTACAGACAACAAAACAGTTACTATTTTGTTTGAAAAGTTTAGATACAAGCAAAATAAATCCAGACAATTTACTTTTAACCCTGCCGCTTTGCATTACCTATAAAATATACATACGTGAGGCGAAAACAAATGAACATTACTGCATGCACGGAACAGTGTAAAATTGGCCATAAATATAAGTTAATGAAGAAGAAGAGCAAGATCCTGAAACAGCCTAATTTCAACTACTTACTAGCTGTGCATCGTTTTCTCTAGCAAATTTATAAAGCTAAGCTGGAGATATAACTCCATATGTTGAAGACAGGACAAATATTAAAAATACAGACAGCTGGCATCCCCATGAACAGTCGACTTAAAATCGTAAACCAAGCAATGCACGTTGCTTACTTCCAACAAATATTCAAAGGAGGACTTAATACAGTACCTACCGGCTTTACAATCAGGTGTAACGTTTTAAGTAGCCAGTATGTATACGTATATACATGAAACATGTACAAAAAATACAGCATTGGGTATGCATTGGGATCGAGTCGAGCTCCAGTTACAGTACTGTTTTACTTGCATTTCACTCGCGGGGTACAATCGACGACAACTTTGATTTACTTACATAATAATTTATTAACCGTTTGACATTTATCACGAATACACGTTAATAATAAATACACTCAAGTCTTAAATTTCAATGCTAGGACAAATTAACATCTGTAGGTGCCTTTGATTCAGCTTAGTAACAACGAAATGGTGGTAAGAACTGAGGGTTTTTTAGATCTAAGTCTTCGCTATGGGCTGAATTGAATGACCGACGTCGGCTGAACCTATTTCAGTTTCAAGAATTGTCTCTTAAAGAATTTTACAATATTCATTTACAATAGAAATAAAAGAAAAATCTTAATACGCTGCAACATCATTATTATTTTCAATATCACTTACATACAGTTAGGTTTCAGTCTATTACATACAAATCTGTTTCTGCTAAGATTTTTTTTTGTTTAATTTTGTTCTATTTAGAAGATCTTCTGCAATATCTTGTACAATTGTGATCGCGTCAAGCAGCTCGTATGTCGAGCTCAATGATTTTCATTGATCTAATTTAACAACTTACTATGAATAACAGCTATCCGAGCTCTTGCAGTACCTCTAGCAGGATCACTTGCTGCTAACACGGTAGTTGTATATTAGATTTTAAATTCGTTCCATTTGGCGTTACGCTTATGTCATGAATTCGTGCTATAGTTGCAATATTATAAACGGCGTTTTAAATTATTTGATAATCATTTCGTATTATAATTATATTGGATGAATCGAAACCCAAATAATAAACCCAAATAGCTGTTTGAAATACACCCAAATTGAAATTATTGGTGCTACATTTTTCCGCGTTTTAGATCAATTAAATACTACGCCGCATTGAATTCAGTTGCTTCGTTTGACTGAATTTTGAAGTCTGTTATCGCTTGAATAACAAGAAATATTTAAGAAAGTATAAAATTTTGCGTTCGTTTGTACCTCATAAGGCTGGCCGGGTGCTATGGTGGTGGAAAAATCGTTAGCCTCGCACGTAACCGCAAGCGAGCGCAAGCGCAGGGCGCGATAGCAGAACAATCTTACGTTATAACATATGTTCCATTTTTTTATTATATTTAAAGAAAGCTCTTCTCTGTCCAGAATAGCTTTTTTTTCCAAGAATTCTTAAATTTCTTTAATGTGTGGTGCATTTTAGTGTGATCCTAGTTTCTGATTTCCATTTTGAATACTATTTTCGTTGGTATTTTTTTCTGTTAGGAATAGTTCAAAATACTTAACTTAATTGCTAGTTTTCCTGTATTAACAGTCCAATTCATTCACATCACATTAATAAAACCCATCCTATCAAAATACAAAAAATATTCTCTATTTCTTTACACACTTTCTTCTGCTGTCGGTACCCAAGCAATAAAGTTGAGTGAAGTCGCATAAAACCTTTATGTGATTTACTATGTACTTAATACGAGCAAACGCTCTTGCGCATATGTGACTGGAGATCAAATTTTCAAGAAATACACAATTTTGATTTTCGCTTGAGAACTATTAAGTTGACTTGTTATTGGTACGTAAGTTTACCATCATAATTGGTTGGGAATGCGTAGTGTTTGTGGAAATTGACATTTAAGAGCTTACAGTTTTTCTCTATAGTTGAATTTTTGGAACGTCTTAAATTTTATCTGTGTCTGTGTCATAAGGAGTGATTGTTTCAAAAATGGTCATTGGCATTTTCTATTCCAAAAATGTCGAAGTCCTTTTATCCAGTAATTATAGTCAAATCGCCTTGAGCCCTAGCCGCCTTGATTAAAGCTTGTACTTTCTCTATTTGAGATGAAACCTTTGCACTACCTTTTAGGCAGTTGTTGGTTGTACTATTATTATTACTTTTTTAAGTTAATAGCATTGTGCACATTTCTAGTAGTCTTGATAAACCCTCCAACTAAGCGTATGCGTATGCGTATGCGTATGCTTGTGTCTGGAGTTCTAGTCAATAGTGCAATGGGTGGGGATGAAACTTACGACCTCTCAATCCCCAGTCCCTTAGCCATTGGGCTATTGCCGCTTTACTTTATTATTATTATTGAATAAATCCTCCATTCACAAAAACCCATCAATACTAGCGTGTACCTAAACATCGTCGTACATTTGCGTCTCTTATGCGCGTGCGACGTGTCACGTGACAGTTCGGGGCATTTGGGACGGACGCCGCGCCTCTTCGTAAATTGAATATGTTAAAACGTTTTTTGTTACGACTGTACAGTGTACTGTTGACGACTAAGGTTGATGGTTTGGTTATTAAATTAAGTATAACCTTATTGGTTTGAACATTATCATCAGCCTAGCCTTTCACAACTATGTTGGGTTTTATATCAGTATTATTCAAGAAGTGACTGCCTATCTGACCTCCACAGTCCTGTCACAGATTAACACGATTGATATCCCTTGGTGATAATAATAGTAATAAATTCGACATGTGGGATGTGGATTCTGCTGTCATTGTGCCGATTGTTGTGACGGCCAATTGTCTTATTGCCAAAAGCCTCGACGACCATCTGTCGAGACTTTCGTATCAAAGGCCTGATACAGAAGGCAGTAATCCTCGATACGGCTCGCATTGTGAGGAGGTTCCTGTCTCTGAGACCCTAACCATCGGTAGCTTGAACCCTGCTCCCGCCATCGTTGGCCCACTAATCTTTATAGTTTTAAATGTTTTTATGTTTATATTAATATTTAAAAATGTAATTTATAAGAATTTGAAATAAATAAACGAGATAATAATAATATTTCGCAACTTTTCACACAACGCCATCTAGTCCCAAGTTAAGAAGAGCTTGTGTTATGGGTACTATACAACTGATAAACATACTTATCTATATATTTCTAAATACATACATATTATAGATAAATTACACCCAGACACAGGACAAGGTGATGTTTGGCATCAGTTTTTCGGGATGTCAAAGATATACTTGCAGATAGCAGTAGGGATTGGGTGACTTGCTTTAACTACGAGTATTAGTATATCCTATATTAAGTGTGAAAGGATCCTTGCAGGTTGCCAGGTTATGGGAAAAAGGTGTGAGTTTGTACCTATATGTGTCCTAAACTACACCACATGAGCAATTTTATTATAGTAATTTGTCTGAAATCACAAACAACAATTTGACAGTCAAAAAAATCTAAATCAAAAGTCATTAATTCAAACTAGACAATAAGTGAGAAACAGCATATTTTGAAAGTCAAAAATTACAAATACAGTCCCCCAAAATGCGCCCTTCACCACTGGCAGTTTTTGCTGGGAAGAATAAGTGGCATGGCTCAACGAACTCCCTAGCAACATTATCTGTCTGATTCGTTTGAAGAAATTGAATACAGTATACTTCTTCTCAATATGCATGCCATCTGACGGAACAGGTCAACTCAAAGCTGAATTGATTCTTTCTTCAAAAGGCTTTTCCAGACTTTGCCCTGCATCGTTAGGCTCCCATAATAAATTAATACAATCTTATGTCTGGCCTTTAAAAGAGAACATGACCTCTGAGTTTGTTTCGGTATTTCTTCTCAGGGATCAGTCACTTTGGAAAAGCCATTTAGTTTGAAAAAAAAAAACATTTAAAAGTATCTGAGAACACACAACTCATTTACAGAAATAAATGTAACTTTATTTCATTTCAATAATCTTGTCCTGCTATAACTACTTGTAACCGCGACAGTACTTCCAAGGTAGGTACGTTCCGGAGCCGCCCACGAACGAAGATGATTCGTGGTTTCTCTTCGCATTATACATAATCGATAGTTGCAGGAAATTGGGGCTTCACTTACAAATATCATAATAATTGCTTTTACTAAAGGGAAATCTGTCAATAGACCAGTAAAATTAAAATTTCTTACACCTTATACCTAGGTACAAACTTTTTCTTAGAGTAATTATGGTAAAAAATACTACTTAATTAAAAGCTATGTAAATTAATTTGCATTTAAACAAGGTTTTATAATAATAGAAGCTTTGTGTATCTGTTAAAAACAAAATAAAGATATCGAAAGGTGTCAGAAAATTTGTAAGTACACTGCACTGTTGCCAACGGAAAAGGCGTCCAAATACGTAGTATTGTAGTGAATAAGAACACGTTTTAAGTTCTAAGCTAACGCTGGAAAAAAATATTTTTCGGCCTTCTTATCGCATAAATAGTTGATCAACTGCTTTATTTTAAAAGGGTTAAAAGAATGACGACTATTTCTCGATAAGACTAAATAACAGATATGACTAGTAGAGACGCTATAGGACTTAATCTCGATAGAACTAGATAACATCAAAATAGCTCTAGATAATATTAGCTGAACAGACGTTTTTGAAAACAAAATGATTTACAAGACATACCTAATAACTCGTTTGTTCCCAACGAGTCACGCTGTAACCTGTAACAGTGTGACTCGTTGGGAATTTATTTCCCAACCAGTCACACTGTTACTTGTTGGGAAAACTTTAACAGTGTGAGTAACAGTGTGACCGGTTGGGAGAACAATTTAAAAAAAAAATCCCAACCAGTCACACTGTAACACGTTACGGTGTGACTCGTTGGGAACGAACTTTAAAAAGTTTTCCCAACGAGTAACAGTGTGACTGGTTGGGAATAAAATTCCCAACATCACACTGTTACAGGTTACAGTGTGACTCGTTGGGAACAATCGTAATAATTTCGAAATAATCACTAGTACTTAATGGTTAAAGCTACAAAACGAGATCCATGTGAGAGAGTTTATTCGTGAACACAACATACTCTAAGTCTGTAAACTAATTATATAGGAAATAGAAATTGTTCTGCGTGAATAGTATGGTAATACTACTCGCACTGACTACAGGGTTAAATGTATAATAGTAGGTAAGTGCTATAATAAACTAGTTCATACCATAAACCACAAAGATTAGTCATGCTACAATCAAGAGATAACTTAAAATCTCGAAACAGCTGAATGAATCAGATGTTGCCACATCAATACAGACAGACGTGACCTCTATTGCATAAGTCTTAAAGGTCAGAATGCGGTGCAATCAATCAAATTATCTGCGAACACATGCGGAGACAATATGAATGAATTGAACCGGTACTTTTTAGTACCAACTTAACTTTACCGTTGATTAAAGTTTAGTTCCTTATCGTTAGTGCCGTTAGGTAGCTAGCTTATATTATTAAAATGTACCACCATAAAATTATTTAATTATCAACACTAGCAAAAGTCATGATGGCGCAGAGATTAAGGCCAAGTATCAATGTGTTAGTTTCAATTTATTCATATGTACTTACTACTATTTAAGTTTATCTTAGACGTCATTGATATCGGTGAAGAAAAACAGCGCAAGGAAACCTGGACTTATAGTTAATACACGCACGATAATAAACTCACGCTTTTTTCACATGGGGGTAGACAGAAACGACAGAGAGCCATCTTCTACGATTCTTACATGCTTCGTTTACATTCATACATCTCGTCATACACACAAGCCGGTTGTGTGTATTTCCACAGTATCAATATGAATACAGTAGGGCGACACCTTTGATCTGTGGAAAAATGCCAACAACATCTACACGCGTTAGCCCTGAAAAATATCTCCCGCACTACGAACATCGTTTTGTTCGCAGTTCAGACCGACGTATATAAGATTTTAACATAACCATCCAGATCTGTATTGTTGGTATGCTTTTACCTAACACTACGAGGACCACAGGTGTACCTGTGTGATTCTGGTCAAATCACCGCGTGAAAATGTAGCCGTACTGAGGGCAAAATTGAGCTGTCATTCCATACTAATGCTAGGTATTGACAGTTCACTTCACGCAAGTTTTCACGGCGTGACTTTTACTGAATCGACCGGCGGATCAAATTATGTTTTAGTTAATTCTTGTAATTATCTAAAAATATCATAAATGTACCCATCAATCTTGAACCAAAGATCTATTTTAAAGCGATTTCAAAAAAAAAAGAAAAGGGTTGTTCATTCGTCACAATATTTTCAGTCAAACATAATTCATACTGCCAACCTAACCCATTGAAAATGTGCTACGAACCTTTTTGGTCCAACTCGAGCACAGTGCAAGTGTAAATATAAAATTGTTTGTAATCGCGAGCCAGTCGATCACACGTCGATATCTATGATAAATGATGTCATGTCAGCCGCGGTGTCGGTGACCACGCCAACTAGTTTCGAAAAGTCAAATGATCGGTTCATTCACCAGTGTTACTAGATAGATTGTTATTGAAATAATCTTCGGTATTATTAAATGTTGCTTGGTTATTTGTTATAGTGTTGGTAGCTTGTTTGGGATGTCAATTATGTGTGTAACCTAAGCCAATAGAAGTTTTAGTTTTTGGGGAGAGTGTGCGGGATTTACATGACATGATTTCGCTATCACCATAACCACTGTCCGATGGTAGAAAGGATCACCTTTACACATCTATGATCCGGACAAAGCGTTTCGCCTCGGCGTTTATACCGCGTATGAACATCGAAGGACTGGAACAACTTGCCTGCTGCGGCCTTTCCGTCTGATAATTCAGGTGTCTTCAATGCTAGAGTGAATAGGCTCTTAATTAACTAGTGCGCTTTACCATCATTCATTGCAGTAGCTTTACCATTAGATGGGATCGCAGTTTAGGACTAGTACCTATAGACCATAACTACTATAAAAAAATTGAATGTAATAGTAATATTGCCTGGATTTTAACCTACTACCTTGTCCTTAAAAAGCGCTTTAATCAAAGTTCCACCACCCATGTGTGGTTAACTGTACACTAGTCATAGAACATACTGTTTAGTGGGAAACACACGTATTTTTCCCATAAATATAAACAATATAACAGCAATGTGTCCTTCGGCGTTCGCGGTTGATTTCACATATTGCGGAGTACAGACCATAGCAATGTACAGGAAGTTTCCATTACACTGTAATTAGAAAAAGTTTAATTGGATTTTTTATAAGGCAGGAAGGCTGTATTACTGCATACTCACTCGTACAATAGTTCGTCCAACTGATCAGACAGATGTGTTGTTGAGAAGTTTGTTCTACCAGTTCTTGTTTCCTACAAAAACCCCCATCGCAAAAAAGTAAAACATTTAAAAAGTTAAAAGTAAAACTTTTGGCATGAAATTTTACTTCACGTCGGGGTACCACGTAAGTAAGGAATGTTCCTAGTACTTGTAGGTATGTAGGTACTTATTTTAACGGTACCCCGACGTTACGTAAAATTTCATGGCAAAAGTTTTATTTTTAACTTTTTAAATGTTTTACTTTTTTGCGATGGGGGTTTTTTAAATTTTTAATTTAATTTTTATTTTAAAATTTTTAAACTCATTCATTTTGTTTTATAGAGTTTACAGTTATGAGAATTTTACAGTGCATTGTATGTAGAGTCAAATGCTGGTTAAAACGAATCCAAACACGACATATCTGCTATTGTTTTGTCAAGGGTTTACTGGTGTGCTGGAAAGCCTGGCTGCAGCATCAGCTCATCCTGTTGCCATCAGTGCATTGTGTTTAGAATCAAATGCTGGTTAAAATGAATCCAAACACGACATAACTGCTATTGTTTTGTCAAGAGTCTACCTACTGGTGTGCTGGATAGCCTGGCTGCAGCATCAGCTCATCGTGTTGCCATCAAGGCATTGTATGCAGAATCCAATGCTGGTTGAAATGAATCCAAACACGACATATCTGCTATTATTTTGTCAAGAGTCTACCTACTGGGGTGCTGGATAGCCTGGCTGCAGCATCAGCTCATCCAGTTGCCATCAGCGCATTGTGTGCAGAATCAAATGCAGGTTTAAATGAATCCAAACACGACATATCTGCTGTTATTTTTCCAAGAGTGTATTAGTCTGCTAGATATCCTGGCTGCATCAGACCAAATACACCACAATGTTGCTTATTAATATTACACACATGGGTGTTTGAAATTTTAAGACACAAATATGTTTGTAAGTAAAGTTAATACCCATAGACGTCTAAAATAGCAACGGTAGCTAACACAAAAGAGCTGATAACCTTGAAACGGCTGAACCGATTTTGATGAATTATTTCTAAGAACCATCGCAAGAAACCCTGCTTTCAAATAAAAAAAAACCGCATCTAAATCGGTTCACCCGTTTGGGCGCTACGGTGCCACAGACAGACAGACAGACAGACAGACAGACAGACAGACAGACACACACACATAGCGGTGAAACTTATAACACCCCTCTTTTTGCGTCGGGGGTTAAAAATACAAGATAGTGGTGAAAGGCGGGCTTTTTGGAGGACTCTTCAGTTATATAAGATGTCCAAAAAGTGGTGATCCTTAGCCTTAAGTATTTGAATAAATGAACAAAACAAAAAGTCATTCTAAGCTTACTGAGACCGTATGAGATTAGCATGCTTTTGAAATCTTTTGAACAGTAAAGATTATTGGTAAATATTATTGCATGTTTTATCATCTTTTGAGTATGAATGTGGAAGGTAACAAAAGTAGAGAAAACCCAAAGAAATTATAGATGAATTATGTACAAGATGATAATATGACTAGGAAGGAGATGGCTATTGAGATGCCGTCAATAGAGATGTATGGGAGAAAAAGACATGCCGATGCATGATAAGATTGTTTCTTTCTTTCTTTCTTTGACTTTTCTTCTCCATACAGAGGAAGGAACACTTTAAGTAAAAATAAAGTTGTTGGCAATCAATAAAAGGAAAAAAATGTACCTTCGCATAATGTCAATTTATTTATCGCCCTGTACATGCCAGTGTGTGACACAGCTGGGTGCGGTTCCAGTGACCCATGTCGACGGGTGACCTTCAAATGTGCGTCTGAACGTAATACGTCAATATCAGATGATGAGCCCCAAACTTTTCGATAACGATGTCAGTTATGGACACAAAAGCCAGTAGCTGAATTCTGTTTCTTTGTGAGTCATTTGTTTTATATTTAACTAGCATTTTCCACGTGGTTTCACTGGCGTAGATCCCGTTCCCTGTGAAAATATAGGGATAAAAGAAGCTACCGTGTCACCGGGGATTGTGTAGCTTCCCAATGGTGAAAAAAAACGAAATTGCCCAGTAGTTGTTAAGTTTATTCGTTACATACAAAAATAAAAATAAAAACTCCTCTTTATAATATTATAATAATAATAAAAAAAAATTATTCACAAATAAAAGATACACAAGACCTATGAAGTCCCTGACTTCTGAACAAGGTTCAGAGAGAAGTCACTGTCTTCTCCCATCAGATGTCACAACAGCAATATTTTTTTGCACAGAAACTTAAAAAAGAGAAAAATAATAAGAAAACAAAAATATGAACAGTAGAGTGTAAATGTGGAGTGTGGATGTAAAATTGTGAAGTGTGGATGTAAAATTGTGAAATGTGGATGTAAAATTGTAAAGTATGGATGTAAAATTGTGAAGTGTGGATGTTAAGTGCGGATGTATGGATGAAAATTGTGTTTTATGATGTTATATGTGTGAAAGTGAATGTGGAATAGTTCTCGTTACATTCCTAACATGGGGTGCGTTTAGAGGAGCATGTTTTCGGTTTGGCCATAGTCATAATATTAGAATAGATATAGATAAGTTTGATTCCGTAAAAGTTACCCCGAGCTTATATCTACAGGATAGCACTGCTTGAATTAAGAACTTTCAGACTGATTAGAATGCAAAAGTTTTTAATAATGCGGAAGTTGCCCTTAGTTCCTATTCCTAACAAAAATTATCACCACGGTTACGTTATTTTCTTATTACCGTATAATATGCTCCGTTAATTTACGATTAATAGGCACTAATGCAATAATCTGTTTACTTCTCGCATACTCGTACAATGAAGAATGAAAAAAAATATCAGCGATTACTTCTACATTTTATTGAGTTTGTATTCTTATATTTTAAGGTTTATCCTACTTTCATTCCAAGTTCAGTAATTTTACCCCTTGAAAGATTGCCACTAAAAAGCATCTACCTATCTCGTCAAAGAAAGCTAGTCTTAATAAAATCACAGCCTAGCTCGTAACTCGTGATGTGAACATTTGCTATAAGCTTATTTTCAGTACAATAACAGTTAGGTGACTTTTAGTCCACAATGTACCTTCTGCAAGAATCAAAATAAAACCACTTTTTCAAATAAAATAATCTCAAGCACCAAAACCGAGGTAACCCGAGGTGGCCCGAGCTTGTCCGAAGTGGCGTCACGGGTGGGCGGCCCCGCTAATTGTCTGCGCCGCGACCCGTGACTACAGTTAGGATACGCGGGAGCGCCCCGGCCGTGTGATAACCTACGTATTGGTATCGGAGATGGTACCGTTTTTCTATATGCAGATTGGGTATTATGATTTATTTCGAATGACACGCTTGGTGGAAACAACATAGAGGGAATACTTAAAATAGTGCTGCTCGGGAATGTACACGAAACACAAGCTTGCCAGTTTATTGCAGAAGAAAACTTTCAAGATTATTCAGAGCTTAAGCCAAGGAGATACATAATTCTCTTAACATTATTATAATTCTCTTAGCACTATGTATTGTCGTTTTACTACACATCTCTAAAAAACAGAGCTCTTGTGTGCATGAATAAGATTTCAACGCGTTATCTTTCATGAATAAAATCTTCGTTCCGGTTTCGGAATTGCTCATCACAGTCAAAATCTAACCATATTATATATACATTTGGGAAGCGTATTCGCGATTGCTTGAATCTCTTCTCATAATCAAGAACGAGGAAACTCTCTCTCTCTCTTTCTCTCTCTTCTTGTTCTCTAAGAAGAATAGACGTCAGAAATAAGCATCGAACTTTATAAATACAAAATTATTTAGCTTTTCTTTATTAGGTACTAACTCCGTGCTTTAGAGAGATCTACACATTTCATTTGTCATTTTGATTGTCGATTTTTCCGATCCTATAGTGGGCATACCGACATAGGTACCTACTTAACCGTTTTGTGAAAATATTAGTAAAAGAAACGAAGAATCTTACTCTAGTTTTCTCTCTACTTACATAACTGGCTGGTTGTAAATATAAGCGAGCGCCTCTGCCATACCAAAAAATACATAATTTAAATAACATACATCTAAATGTCTCTGATACTAAATAAGTGAATCGACAAGGATAAGTATACTGTGAGCTTCATCAAGTCTACGCTACGCTCGGAGGCGTGGCTAATGAACATTTAATTTCCGTCAAGCACGGCTCACTTGTCGTATTAAATGTTGACTAACAGTGACATGAGGTTTAGGTAATTTTACGTTTGTGATATAGGCACATGAGAAAGGAAAACTATAGTAATACTACGATACATTCGTTGCAATTCGTAAACAAGTTTTCATTGGTGACGGAGGAAACAAACTACATACTAAGTTTAATTTCTGTTACTCTAGTAGAATTTATTGCGCACCTTCAGAATAATAACACATAGAAGCCGCGTCGAGTACAAAATCGTGTGTCCACTATTATCTTTGTGTCCACTATTATCTCTGTGTGCGTGAGTCGAATGTGGTTACTCGCGAGCTGTGGTCGAGGAAACGTGACTTAGTACCTACTGTCACGGCTTGCCGAGCAATGAAGCGAATTTTGGAAAGTTTTGGTTGCCTCACTTTTTACACTTTTTCTATGCGTAATCATTATATACGTTTAAATAAGTGTGCACCACATATTAAAACTTTTTTATGAGCTTTTTCCGGACGCTACCTCAAATAATAGAGAGTTGGTCAGTAAAAACTTACCGACATTCTTGCAGGTATCGCTGAAATACAAAAGATTTGTAAGTATCAATTTCTTGTGTAATCAGCTAATTAGACATTTAGCGTCTAATCTGTCGAAACAAAATGGCGTCTTAACGCTTCGTCACCTCTCGCCAAACCGTTCGGATACATGTCCAAATAACAAAGAGGTGTAACGAGGCCGGACGGCGGCAGTTAACCGGCAAAATTCAAATTTCTATCAGAATAGCCGCCGAGAGGAACGAGCAATATCCGTTCCAATTTCGCAACACTACACATCCGAAATGGTAAGCGGTGGTGCGTTTCCGAACGCGATTCAAATAGGATACACGGTTTGAAAATTAATCACCCGATGACTGACCTGTTTGCAGTTTTTCTCTTTTTTTTCTACGTAATCTAGCCAGTTATTTTTCTGTAATGACTTGGGAATCGCATAAAAAACATTCATACATCGGCTTATATTGTTTAAGTTAAGAACTTTAATTAAACGCTAGCAAAGTGTAAGTTATTCTTGCTTTTCTGTGATTTAAGCTTATTCAATTTCTGTGTATTCAACAAACATCCTTGAAAACAAGCTTTTAAATTAGTAGGTAAGTGTTTGAACCCACCTTATTTCATAAACCAATATTATTGTACTGTACTTATAATTAATCATTTATTTTATTTGTTTGAAGCTTTCCTTTCAGTGTCAATAATATTTGCTTGCTCGTCAAAATCTTTATTAGATTAGACAGGAGACACGGATATTATTTACAAGAGAATATTTTGTAGTTAGGCACCTATTTCTCGTGCTTATTACTCTGTGGTAATTTCTATGTAGCAGTCAGACTGGCCATTAAATTGAAAAGACTTTCAAATACCCGGTTTTACTGAGTTGTGTTGTGTAATGTCATGTCAACATATTTTTGATTGGTCGATAACATTTGGTTAACTAATCAAAAGAGCTGACATAAAATTTAATGCCAAAGTAATCTCAGTTACGCTTTTTGACCATAATTTTAGATTAAAGCATATAACATGTTTTTTTTAGCAATATAAGAAACAATATAATTATAAAGCCTATACTTACATTGAAAAGTTAGAAAGCTTGTCTATTTTATCTCAGGAACGTAAAGTAATTTTGAACGAAAAGTAATTTTCCAAATCCGAGGTACCCCTCGGATTTGGAAAATTACTTTTGCATGGGGAACATTATAAATAAATAAATATTCCACAACTTTTTACACAACGCCATTTAGTCCCAAGTTAAGCTTGAGAGCTTGTGTTATGGGTACTAAACAGTAAGCCTTATCTATGTTTTTTTTTGGCCCGATTGATGGCAGTAAGCTCACCCCCTGTTACATCGGAGTTGAACACAACTGGCGGAACCTGGTTGTTATAAAAATCAAACCCTTCTGAAGATCCAGTATAAAGTTATGCTGTAAACTACTGTTACTGTTGTACCTACCATTTCTGCTTAACTCAAACAGGTATTATCTATTTACGTATTAAGTAAACTAAAACATAATAATATTTTTGTTAAGTTGTTTTCTGTATGAATAACAGAATATCAAGATCGTTTTGAACATAATTTTAATATAAACTTCTTTTGTTTTTCAGGTAAGCCGTCTTTATCGAGGAACTATATACCTATTATCATCGTCACAGTAAGACAGCTTTATCAATTTATTAATCATTTTAGACAATAAGATTTTAATTTCTGTAGTGAATAAAATACGACGTAAGACGTGTATCATGACCATGTCGTACATATCTACTATTAAAACCGCGTAGCTACCTTTAAAGACAAGAAACTTTACACTCGTGCGTGAGGCGCGGGGGAAAACTTATTATTTATGTTTTATGATCAAAATTTCGAAGTGTCATCAGAGGTGATTTTCTAATAAAGTTAAAGTCAAACAAATCATTAATTTCAATTAGATCAAGATCTTGTTTCGAGTATTAATTAAATAAGAGATTCTTCTAGAAATCACAGAATTTAGCGATTCAAGTAAGATTCAAGAAAACAATCGTTTTCCACAAAACCTTCAACCTAAAATGAAAAGTATACCTACCTTCTGCAGACAACCTAACGCCGCTCACAAGATGGCGCGATAGTCGCTCCAATGGCGTACACAATTAATACAGTACTTATCTCGCTAATTAACGATTGCAGAACGACCTAGAATCTTTAATGAGGCTGAGGCAAGATCCGTCCGGCCGTCTGTGTGCAAACGTTTGTACGCATGGCTACGTCGTCGCTCGAGGGGATCGAGAGGATCTTTAGGCAGATTTTCATCTCGTACCGCCGTTTTGGATAACCTTTTCGCAATAATTTGCGGGCCTACACAGAGTCTCGAGTGTTTCTTCATCTATAACCAGCAGGCCTAGTCATATTAAAAATTCTATTTCTATTATCTTAATCGATAAGGCGACATTAGAAAGAAAATGGCGTAATATGAAATCAGCTGTTTGTCAACTGTCACGAGTAGAATTTGAAAATGAAAAACACTTGACAGTTGTCAAACAGCTGCTTCCAAACTACGCCATTTTTTTTTATAATAGAAATAGAATTTGTAACATGGCAGGACTGCAGATTAATATATTTTACGTTAGTAGGGGCCATTACGTTCGACATAGGTACTATTTAAAATCAAAATTTCGTCCATTTGCGTTTTTGCATTGATGTAAATATGAACTTTTATCGAAACTTAGCAACTTCAGCATGTTTGTTAAACTTAAAACAAAAGTGAAAAAAACACGAAATTACTAATAAGAAACATTTGTATCAATAACCTACTCGTTCTAAAGTTTGTAATTAAATTCTTCATGAACCATATTCAAGCTCTTGCGAGCTGCTAGTTAGAAACCCATGGCCGCTAGTCTCGTAATTCCTAGGTAATAATCTCTTATCCAAAGAGATTTAAAATACTATAGAGCGGGCATGTCAAGAAAATGTCATAGAAAGCTTTGATCCCATGTCTAGTAACGCCATCTAGATTAATATATGAATATTGGAGCGGCAGCGGAGCGTACTAAAAAAAAACTCATAGACTTGTATCCAGCAGGACACACTTTTTCGGACGAAAATTTTGTTCGTGATGTCCGGTCTATAGGTATTGAATGTCTTTGCTCTTATCGAATCAAATTAATTTACTTTTTTCATCCACTCGTCCTTCCTGAGCCCTCCATGAGCTTCTAACTTGGTGGCACATGCCGTCAAGAAATATCTCTTATAATAGGCATGCCGGTTTCTTTGCGGTGTTTTCTTCACCATTTTTAAAGCAAGTGATAATTACACCACACATAAATTAATTTGAAAAGTCAAAGATACAAGACTTTTGCTATTATTATATTCCTAAGCCTGAAAATGAACTATTCATGAAACAATGCCGAACAAACAGTAGTCGGTAGGCGTTCCGTTTCAAAATCTTACCGGTCGTTAAGCGCGGACGTACGTAATTATTTTCCATATATTCGCCTTGAAAAATCGTTTCATCTTCAATTAAACTGAGCCTATGATTAATAGCCGTACCGTTCAAACATATAAGTACACACCGCCCACGTATATTTCACAATGATACGCATAGACTGTAGAGTTTCTTCACAATACATGTGTGTATGCGTACGTGTGTTTTAGCGATATTATCTATAGTGAATACTACATTATTTTTACGTGGTTAATCGTCAGTTATATTATGTGAAGTAATAAATTCATTTTTTTTATGACGTGATTGATAATATACTACCTAATGATATCCTGAAAAAAATATAGGTTAGCCAGTGTAGCTACTTATACAGGGTGTAATTTTGACCGTAGGACAAACTTCCACAGGCTGTTCTACTGTTGAATATATATCAATAAAATTAGCTGTTGCACACAAAAGTTTGATACCTACTCGACGAAAATGTATGAAACCGCTGATATTTTCTTCGCGATTTCAGAGTTGGTCCTGCAGCGAAAGTTGTTCATATTCAACAGTAGAACAGCCTGTGGAAGTTTGTCCCACGGTCAAAATTACACCCTGTATAAACACAAAAAAACAAACAACTATTTTGTGAACCTATACACTTAAACATAGAGCGTATGTTGATGTCGATGTTGACAAAGTTGGTTTCCCAACGGTGTGTTTAGGCAGAAAAAACCCTTCCGCATCCGTAACTTATGAGAAACCTTCGTGTTAAATCAAATTTGTAATTGGAATTTTGAGTTTACCCTTCCTAAATATCATGGAGTATAGAATTCGTTTATTTTAAGTTCATTATATCCCAGTCTACTTCTAGACTTCTAAAAGCTTAACAGGACATGCACTTATACACTCATTGGTACAGACGCCAGCACGTAAAGTTACCACAATGTGTCAAATTCTTTGATAGTTTTTCAACTTTATGCCAAACAGAATAAGGTTCATATTCAATTGGGAAAATTTGACAAATTGGAGTAACTTGAAGTAGTGGCGTCTGTACATTAAGTGCATTTTACACGTTGGTACATTTTTTTAGTCGCTAGCTGCCCCAGCACAGTTCGTTCTGCATTAGAATTGGGAAGGACGGACAGAACTTCTTACGGGTACGAAAAATAGTTAACGTTCTATTTTCAGACCTACACGAAGTTTCATAAGAATCGGTCAAGCCATTTCGGAGGACTTTTGTTACAAACACTGAGACGCGATAATTTTATATATTAGAAGACAGCAACACCAAATATTTAATTACCAATATTTTTTTTGCGAATACGAACACAATTAAGTTAAATTAATTTACGAGTAGGTTAAATACACCCGGTCAAATCAGAATAAAGTCATTACCTAATAAAAAACAAACAAAAAAAAACAAGTATTTACTTAAAATTAACAAGCATACTAAATGAACATCATTATTAGCATAACAAGAAAATGACTGAATAAAACAACAATTAATTCTATAAGGAAAACTGGAAAATTACTGCGGCTTAGATGTCTTAGCAGGCAGGGTTTTTCATGCCCAGTGCCCTTCGTCGTCGATGCAATTATATCGCTCAATGTCATGCAAGATTAATTTATGTGATTTTTTTTATCTTGTTAGTCATAAAAAAATAAATTGCGACTTAGTCTCCAAAGTAAACAGAAATATCTACTTTGTAAAAGAGGCTATAACTGGCTGAAATAATGAAGTGGCCATGGTTTCGTGTTATTTATTAAGACTAAATTAAACTCGTTTTCGAAGCAAGAATTATAACTAAGGAGACTATTAATTTATTCTGTCAGGCTGCGGTTTCAATATGTCCTTTTATTTTTCTTCTGAAATGGCATTTCTGTACATTATTTACTGCCAGTTTCATTATTGTTCTATGGTCACATTACGTTGAAAACTCCGTTGTTTTTTTTAATTGTCAATGCACGCAGGCGATAATTTGGAAAAAATACAGCAGAATGAGTGTTCCATTTTCAAACTAAGCCTAACTCCTACAATAGGTACGCCGTTCCAAACCACAGACAGGCTACTAAAAATCGACTAAAACCTCATCTTAGTATATTATTTATCACATTTATTCATATGTCAACGCACTATGACCTTACAGCATGCCATTCACTGCGCCATAGAACACGCAACACAGTGTCGCAACTAGTTTCAACACACGTTTTCCTTTTTTCGTGGGAAAATCTTTTCACTATACACAATGAACGTAGTGTGTAGAAAACTACCAATTCACATTTTGCATTTGATTTGGACTCTAAGCGTGTGCCTTTAAGGGTGGCTTTGCAAGGCTTTGGTGTGGAACAGTTATCGTTTATTAACGGTATGTAATTTATGATAATCAAGCGAAAATGTTAGGTTATAACTTCGTTTAAAAGCTTTTATGACTAGAAACTGCTTCATACGCTTCTAAAATACACGCGTTTTACCAGCATTTTGACTACAACTACAGAGCATACGTATACCCACAGAATAAGCTTTTAGATTTCAGAGTTTTGTTAACCAATGAAACAGGAATGTGCCTCTGTATATCAGTAAGGTCGCCCACTGAACATATTTTGCATACTTTCGATTGTGACACTACAGTTATGGTCCTCACATGTCTGCGAGCAAGCAATATGCTAAAGCGATGTTTGATGATAATGCATCGCGAACAAAGACGTGGTTGGTACAAAAGGGAAGATCTGTAAAATAATTGGAAAATGGGGTTATTATTCTTACTCATTATGAACAACTTTTGCTATACCATCACGACCCCTAGACAAAGGCGTTTTCAGTGTTCATGCCATAGTAAAAAATGTTGCTTAACAACACATAGTCTAAAATTAAGTTTGTAGATATTGAAAATAAAAATTAATTTATTCAAATTAGGCTGAGAATTAGCACCTTTTTGAACGTTAAAAGTATGAAAGACAGTCCCCCAAAACGCCTGCCCTTCGCCACTGTGGCAATCATTGCGTGTGTGTAGCTTGTGTCGTTAGTGTGCGGTAGGCATCAAACGGGTCATCGACTCCTTGCTATAATATTTAGAAAATTCCTGCTGAAATGTATTTAATATAATATCTATATTATATTTTTCGCTATTTTTTGTAACTCTTATTAGCCTCTAATGGCAGTTGTTTATTCTAACCGTTGATGAATACGAGCAAAAAAAAAATTGAAATATTTTATATGATAAGTGTTAATTTAATACAAGCACAAATAAAATGGCTCAAAATGACGCACAACATAAAAATTTATTAACAAAAAAGTAAATGTACATTTTTTTTTTAAATAGACCGGTTAGAATGACTTCTTGTTATTCAAAACAGTTGAAAAATTCTACGAACTAATTCCAAATTCAATTTTCAAAATAAATACGCGAAGTTCAAAAGTCCCACTCATCAAGCGAACGCAAAAGGAATGCATCAGCTGATAGCCAGCCGAACGGAAGTCGCGTCACGTGTGTGCTCCTCCTTACTTGGTATGCACGGCTTGTGTACCGGCCTTTATAGCTGGTACTTCGAATTTGGTCTATGAACAAAGAAGGATATTAAAAAATGTATATAAAATTCTAGACGGATTCGTATCGAGACGTTCTAAAAGTTCTTGTGATGTTTGTGAAAAATAGTTGTGGAATATTTACTTGTTTCAAACATCATTATTTGCAGCTGTAAATGAAAGATTTTTGGCAACAAAACATAGTTCTTAAGTTATAATTTTTCTTCTTATATAATTGGTAAATACAATCGTTGATAATATTCGTTTCCGCTGCAGTTCTGTAGAGATACAATAACATACTTTTTCTAAACATTTTTGTGTAGATAATCAACAAATGTAGCCCTGTATTTAGGGTACATCACGTTCTACCTGTAGCTTATATTGTAGAACGAGGGACGATTGTTAAATATAGTAAAATATGGTTTTACCATACGGAAGGGTCAACTGGAATCATTTTTATATTAAATTTAACTTAAGTTTGACTTTATATAGCTAAGCAAGTTAATAAATCAAAGATCGAATGCAAAAAGTCATAGAATGAAACTCAAAGGTTTTAATTTCACAATAAAACGTAATTTATCTAAACATAAATAGGTGCAAGGTTACTAGATTTGGGGCATATTTCGGGAGCCGCCCGCCTGTCAAATGCACCTGCGCAACTGTGGCGCAACTGTAGTGGCGCAAAACGTATTAATTGCCACACTGAAATGTATACAGGATGATTCGGTTGTTTGAATATAATTGTAATGGCTGTATTACTATTTGTGTTCTACTTAAAAATATAGAACTTTATTCGTTTATATTTGATTTAGTAATAATCTAAATTAACAAAATTTATAATTATTAAAAACAATTTTAAAAAATCAAATGTACGAAACACGTAGATTCACGATTACATAAATCTTAAAACTGAAGAGAAAAAGAAACTAATACAAATCTAGCTCACAAAAAACGTCTCTCATTGTCATCATTATTAAAATTTAAATAAACCATTACCACCTCACAGTAAAAATTTAACTCCACACTTGACGCTATTTACTTTAAATAGCAGTTAATTAAGAATAACTAAGTGCGCAATTCCAGCGATATTTTCGCCATATTACCCGTAAATTTGCCGCGTTAGCCGAGCACACTGTATATATGAACAGTTAAGTGTTGGACCGTGCGAAAATCTGATAAAAACTATTCTATGTACGTATAAAGAATATTTTTTCCCGAGACAATAGCCGTTAGAGCACGACCATATGTACCGACCGTTTTTTTTTCTTAATTACCGCAGTAATTTACCTTTCTAAAGTTGAGGTCAGCACTGTAATCCGATTAGTTAAGTTTCGTTTTAATTTTGTATTTCTTGAAATTAAATTGAGCAACAACCTGTACATAGCTGCTGTGCGAAGAGTTTCATATACTTAATGTGAAAAAATTACGCACAAAATCATGTTATTAACATTTACTAAATGAAAAAGGGCTTCAGCTACGTCCGATTAATTTGTGAAGTGTAATATTTCCAGCCACTTTTCCGAAGTAGGATTTGTAAATTTTCCATATAATTATTGAAGAAGGGCTGGTTGGGTAATATTTTTATAACAGCTTAAAGTTAGCAGTACTGAAAAGCTGTTTACAAGAAAGTCCTTGCACTGAAAGCCAACTAGCTGTTTGACTCAAAAATAAAATACACCAAGTATCATCAAGGTTTAATCGCGGAACAATGTTTCACGATAAATTTATTTATAAAACAACTAATTATGAAATTATCCAATTTGCCACCACCTGTAGAGCAGGCTACAAAAGCCTGAAAATAAATAATAATAGCCGTGAGAAGTGAACGATGACGTGTAACAAGCAGAGTCATCGACCGATCTAGTGGTCAAACCTTACCGAGTTATCATACAAATTAAGCGTTTTGTTTCGCAACGTATTATCTCCACCCAATCTCAATTTAGGTGAGCTCACACACATTCATAAATCGTTGGCACATGACAATGAAACTGGCGAACAAGAAGCAATATTCGCACGATCATTGCAACGTACGAATATTGCGCAAAAAGTGCATATTGCGCCAGAAGGGCGTTATTGTGCACCTAGCCTTATGTTTTGCGCTGTGTGAAGTGCTTTGTCGAGTGTCATTATGCTAGAATTGGTTTGTTTTTACATGGTTCATATTCTAGTAACCCTTGGCCGAATTTGACGAACAATTGGGAGCGGACAATTCTAATGTCGTATTGGTTGGGGCATGAAACACACGGTTTTCTGTAATGATTCATGTGTTTTAGTTTTTTTGCTTAAGGTTGTAGAACTGGACACGCGGATTTTAGACTTAGACAGATATTGCTATTAAGCCGTCTACTGTAACACCCAAAATAACTATTCGTAGTTAAGTATTAATGGTGTACAATAAAGAATATTCTATTCTACTCTAGATACTTTACTGAAAACCATAACTGCACCTGCCTGTATTCCTGGGAGTGTTATTTAGAGGAATATCCTTAGTACCTACACGCATAGGTATTCTGTCGGTTTTGTTTTAAGACTCAGATAATAATGGGACCACATCCGACACTTTGCTTGACTCGGTAAGACTACAACCATCTATACAAGTGCTGATTCGTAACTGGCGAAAACTGGGTGTAAGTACTATAAAAGTACTGCACTCTTCTGCCTAGCCGTTCGAGGGAAACAGGAACGGTGTTATTCTATATCTTACGAACTTAAACTGTCATTGTATTTGCATAACAAGCCAGAAGTCCAAAGAAAGCCATTAGTAATCTTACTACTTACATCCCCCAGGCTTAAATACCAGCAGTAAAAATATTGTAACAGCAGTAAAAAGAGACATGAAAGTAGAATAAATGCTGTAGAAATGCGTTCCTTGCGAAGTATGTGTGGTGTAACAATTAATGACAGATTGAGGAATGATGATATAAAGCAACGTTGTGGTTTAAAAGAAGATGTAGTAACAAAAATTGAAAAGAGTATGCTTAGATGGTTTGGTCACGTTGAAAGGATGGATGAAAGGCGACTAACGAAAGGTATTTACAAGGCAGATGTAAGTGGGAACGCCGGGAGGGGACGCCCTAGAAGGACATACATAGACCTTATTGGTGAGGTTCTTCAGAAAGGTCAGGTGCGTAGTACTCGCAACCGGCGTGTGTGTATGACAACATGTATGAATGTAAACGAAGCAAAAGAAGTATGTAAGAATCGTAGCATATCGCGCTCTGTAGTTTCTGCCTACCCCCGTGGGAAAAAGGCGTGAGTTTATGTATGTATGTATGTATGTATGTAAAAATATTGTATTATTTCTGTGAAATTCTAGTTGGAAAAACCCATACCAATTCTACTAAAATCTACTTTCACATAACCTTTAAGTAAATATCTACCTAAATAGTTTAACACAAACGTATATATATATAGGCAATAAAAGAAGATGTTCATAAATATGAATCAGCATTCAACAGTGTCGGAGGTCGTTTCAATGAATACTATTATACTTTACTTAATGCTGGACGTTGGGCAACGAGTCGGCACCCGACCTCCTGGACTCATTCCGACGGTTGCTTTACACTTTTCTATTACACACTCAATGTTTATTTGTAATAAATTGTTTTCTTTTTATAAAGTACTCAAAGAAGTTCTGTTTTTTGGAAAAATTAAACTCTTCAGTTCAAAGTCACTTCGTGCGGATCGTTGCGTAGAAAACAATAACGAAAATGCATTTCGCTGTTGTTTTCAGCAATTATTTTACAGTTCAGCCCGTTGATACTGTGTTACAATACTTTAAACAGGTTGGTAAACAACAATAGATAGAGGTGTCCCTACTACATAAATCACGATAAAGACATCGTATCATGCAAAATAATGAAAGCACCCATTGTACCGTTACGGGAATCAATCCGGTCCCCGAAGTGGGGAATCCTCTGGCGCTGTGCCAAATAGGCCATCACTACTATGTTCTGCTAAACAATATAAGATAGAAGTCGATCATTAACTCCAAGAAAAGAGTATTAGTATTCTATACTGAGACTAGGACTGGAAGCGAGCCTGCCAATGACCTATTTTACCATTATAAGAAAAATTGTTAACAGGATAGTATACACAGATTTTGCGGATGAATTTAGGCATAAGTTAACCACGCGTGCATTAAAAGAGCGCTTGTCATCTGTTCCAGCTTGAAGAACCAGAAGTTTATGACATATTTTGAATGTCTTGTCATACTTATTAATCTTTAGTGAAGTCTGAATAGGCCTAACCTTACAACCTTTACAGCAATATGTATTTCCGACAAGACTAACATGAGAAACATGCCGTGAGTTAATAATAAGAGCATCATCAAGCAAAATCATCATTAAGCTAGCTTTTCAAATGATTTTTCAGTTTATGCTTAATATGCGAGTGGTATATTGAACGTATACATTAATTGAGATGATACATAAGTCCATATTTTTAAAATTATCACGTGTTTAGTGCTTACAACGTTCTTTTTCTGAGGAATAAGACATCTTTAGTCACGATTTTGCTGGAAAAAATCGCTCTCCTAACAACACATGAGCAAAATTTTCAGTAAATACCTTATATAATAATAACAATAATTGGCGCTAGCTCTATTAAAATATTAGTATATGCGCAGACGTCATTATGTGACACGTAAACAAAGCGTTGTTGTTATAGCATTACACGTCACATTACTAAGATACGAGTATGTCGCAACCATATTGTAGAATTAGCCGAATTAATTAGAGGCTAGCCGTTTTAAAACTGGCCTGTTGGTCTAGTAGTTAGTGACCCTGACTGCTATGCCGGATGTTGTGGGTTCGATTCCCACCCAGGACAAATGTTTGTGATGAGCACGATCATTTGTTCTGTGTCTGGGTGTAATTTATCTATAATATGTATGAAATATATAAGTATGTTTATCAGCTGTTTAGTACCCATAACACAAGCTCTCAAGATTAACTTGGGACTAAATGGCGTTGTGTGAAAAGTTGTGGAATATTTATTATTTATTATTATTATAAAAACCGAGGTCATTTTGACTTAGCCGTAGTGTACCTACAGAGGCCATCTCATCAAACTGCCAAATCAAATCAAATTCTTTTGATAGTTTTTCAACTTTTTACAAACAGACAAAGGGTCCATGTTCAATTGCGAAAATTTTACAGTTTGTGGTAGTTTGATGTTATTGAGCTAACTTCTGTATAACGACTAAATTAATGTCTACCATATTGTTTAGTGTGTCTGGCTGATCACAGTTGTTACCTAACCTATTCCATTAGTCAAAATCTAGTTGCTACGACCAATTTCTATACGCTGGCCCTACTGGCGCTTCCCTCGCTTGGCTTGCGAGTGATTTGTTACACACGGCTCTATCTATGTATCAAGTTCGGTTTTCGCACTTAATCCCAAATTGGACCATTGTGCGTGTACACATGGCCCTAAAGTAATCCTATACCCCCGACCAAAAGCAGTCGGGTGTTTAAATCTAGATACCTACTGCGACCAGACATTCAGGCTCAACATTGATCTCCTTACCGTAACACAAAAGAGCTCCGTTTTTTAACACGACCATTTTCTATGCGGTGAATTCTATAATTTAGCTTTGACTATAAATCAATACGTATAGTAACGTCTATTTCGAAGAAGTAATTTCAATGTTTAATCATTAGGTAAACGATCTTCTAGTTTTGCCTCTCCATGTAATTCTGAATGCCCTATATGTTTGCTACGAATTTTCCACATAATAGTACTGCCGACACGAAATCACAAAGTAAAATACCTTTCTTTTGGTGTATCAACTTGACCAAATATACCTATTTGTATAGAAATAACATTTCACTACTTAAGGTTTGAAATAGCGAACTAAACAATTTCCTATTCAGTCGGTGTAGATAGGAGGAAAACATACACAAATCATACTCCCACCTCGCTGTAACTCCGCCCACGTAAGAAAACCCGCGAGTACCAACTAGTATCTTGTTACTACGCGCCGTATCCGCTTTGAAGCGAGTTCCACTAAGCTTCTAGCATTATGGGTTCATTTGTTTTTTAAACACCATCGTTTCAGTTGCTGCTAAGCATGAGTTCTTGGGTTCCATTCCCAGTTCGAATGAAGTGTTATTGGGTTTTTCCGTTTGACATGTTAATAAGTCAGACTGCAGTTTGGGTTTACTGCGAAGTAAATTGCAAGATCGAAGATAAAAGCTAAATGTTAAGCAGTAATGAGGTGATGCTATTTGCTAAAACTACAGTGGGTATAGGAAAGACTATAGAGTTAATATTTAAATATTTAAACAACATGAAGTATTTTGTAAAGCTCCATCGTAGTATATAGTTAATTTTATTATGAACATTCAACGGAAAAATCCCCACGGTCCGATGATACGTCATGCGATGCTTGTCGCAACATCTTCAAGAGAACTCATATTCGCAAACTGTTCCTCAATACATATAAACATGACAAAATATTACGCCCTTATTTCCAAAAAGGTTTAAGCAGAAGTGTACCTATAAAATCCCTTTCCATATTTACACAGTTACTTATGTCAAACCAAAGTATATTTACTATTCTTTACGCAACTTCATTCTAAGGAATGGAACTGTTTGAAACTCTATCATCTAAATGGAATACTATATATACTGCTAATATATAATATAATTGCTACGATGTTAGTACGCCCACATAAAGCGTGGCTCGTTACTTACCTCATAAGTTATTGAGTACCATTGACTGTTTACCGGTGAGAGTTTTTAACTTTGATCAGGATAGTTAATATCCTCCTATAATCTACTATAAAGGTCCTTTTCACTTGCGTGGAACTTGAATTCTGCTTCATCCGATTTTGGTGTGATCAATCTATACACACGTTCAGTTATAAAGCCTCTTTGCTTTTTATGTAATGTTTCCCGATTAATCGTAGTTTTTTTATTGAGTAGACTGATGTGCAAGGTTGCTAACAGATTTTTATCAAATTCTTTCGAGTGGTTTTTGAGGTATCCTCATACATACATACATACATACATAAACTCACGCCTTTTTCCCATGGGGGTAGGCAGAAACTACAGAGCGCCATATGCTACGATTCTTACATACTTCTTTTGCTTCGTTTACATTCATACATGTTGTCATACACACACGCCGGTTGCGAGTACTATGCACCTGACCTACCACCTCACAGGTATCCTCAATCATACATATTTTATTTGATAAAGCTCCTACCTATAATAATTGCCTGCTAAGTATGTAAAATAAATACTTTTCAAAACTCACCAAAAAAAAGCTTTTTTTTTTAAATAAAATCTTTTTTTTAAGCCTGTATTTAGTTTCACCTGTCCCGATGTCTGACTGTAACCAAATTTTGCAATTTGTATTAGACACACTTCCCGGTTTCCTATTGAGCTGTTTTTTTTTACATTTTTGTGATAATAATAGTTATAACAGTTTTGAAAGTCGGAGGCGAAAAATTAATTAAACAAATCTACTTTAGTGTCTCAAATTTTTTAAGTCAATTTTTTTCGCAAAAGAAAACCGTTTTTCTGACGAAAAATTTTGGTCTTTACACGTGTCATCATCTTTAAAGCCGCATTAATTTGAAGAAAATCAACCACACAAATCATAGGCAGTCCCACCTACATACGTTACCTCGAGTTTCACCGTCTGCGCCGTTCAGTTGTTCTTTCACCTTTGCTCCACTTGCGCGCGCAGCCACCCGCGACGGGACGCGCCATCGCGCTGCGCCGGAGTGGATTCAGCAGTGATTGAGATACTATGACTTATTATTATGGCTTCCTCTTGTGTTCTAATGAACGGGTCAGAGGTAAATGTAAGGAAACTGCGTTCCGCTAGTGTTTGTAATTTGCTGCGTGGTCATTCACTGACGTTTGTGGTAGATAATTGCTATGGAGCTAGTTGGCTATTTTATTCATTTATTAAACTTTAATTAAAAGTTATGAGGAATAGATAAAAAATATCAATCTATATATCTCTTGGAAGCAAATAAATCGAGCTACCTTCTTTTTAGACGCTCAATATTTTTGGTAATATGGAACGTATCAATTTGTACTTTACGCTTTTATATTTTATAGCCTTGACAAGGGAGGTAGCCTTATTGTAAATAAACTTTTAGGCCATATAAGTTTCGCATCGATGCGTTTTAATACATTAAATTTGTAATGTATCCATAATGCGTGAAAAGAGCAATTGGCTCGATTAATTTGGTCCAAAGTAAGTTTACTGCTGGACCTAACCAAAATCTAAACTCCAATTATGCTCTCCTGACACCTTATTTAAGTCTATTAAAACTAAAATTTCATCAACTCTTTGATCCTAGTTTGAAATTCTAAAATTGAATCTTTTAACTCCAATTGGTCATTTGATTTTTATTATAGTAACTTCAGTACATTTTATTTGGTAACAATCCTGTGCCGTTTCTTAAACCAAGAACGGTCAGTATTTTGCAGGAACTCGCTGTATTCATGTCAATTCGAACCAAGCTGTGCTTTAGTACGAACTGTACCTTCACTTCATACGTTACGGATCATACGCACGATATTGCGTCCATATGTAGATGATGATAAACGTCTCGATTTTACGCCGATTTCATTCACATCTCATAGCATAACAATATTTATGTAGATTGGAGGAACCGTTAGTGGTAGCCATTAACCGTTCATTTTGCTTACCTCGGAAGGGTCGAGCGTGAGAATACGCAAATAGGAAATAGCATTCTAAAGTTTATCAGAGGGATAGACTGCTGGGAATAAGTTTAATTTCTAGACTCGGCATTTATTAACATCGTCTTAAACACTGGTGGTATTCCCTTATTAGTTACTTACGAAAATATGTATGAAAGGGGAACTAACATGAGTTATGTACGAGTACAAGGCAGATTTAAGTGAAAACGATGGTAGGGGACGCACTAGAAGTTACTAATAAGTTTTCTGTTGTTCTTCAGAAAGGTCATGAATGCGTGTATGAACAGATGTATGAATGTTAACGAAGCAAAAAAAGCATGTGATGATCGTAGTAGGTGTTGTTGTGTAGGTTCTGCCTATCCCTATGGGAAAAAACATACATTTGGATGTTAGTTAATGTACGTTTGTGTTTATGAAAAAAATAAAGAATACTTAGTTTAAAATTTTTATGACGGCCCTTCGAAATAGTTGAACGGTGATGTATCTATTCTTCCCAGCAAAAACCCTGGAAAGTAGTAAAAGCCAGGTGTTTTGGGGAACAATTTTATGTAACCTTCAATAAGTACTGATTCTTAGCGTAAGTAATAAGAAATTGATTGATTTTAGTTATAAGAAATAGACGAAACAGCGCCAGATTCGTTGGAGCGAAGGGATGGCTGCTAATTGTAGCAACTTGTTTTAACAGTAGACGAGAGGTCGTTATTAGATTGAATGATTCTAGCACCTCACAGACAAACAAAAAAGCATCTGGCAACACAGATTGTAAAAGCTTGCACCAAAAATCTAGTCTATAACCATGATCTACATTCTCAGTATGTAGGTGACACGGCAAGATGTTCCGTGGGAGCATTCTGCCATTGTCTCTGACTTTCACGACCATCTTAATTGTGGTGTCGCCAATTTAAATTAAATTAATTGTAATATTACAGTTCAACGATGAAGTTGGTTAATCAGATGCTTTGAGGTTGTGGAAGGCGGAAGATAGAGATATCTTCACTCTTCACCATCACCAGGGATGCTATGTTGATGTCGACTTGTAATAAATCTGGTAAAATAAATAAAAGGTATTGAAATTACAGTACCGCCTATACAACATGTTACAGAATAAACGCACAACCTGAAAAGGGGTATTGAGGGTGATTCTACTAGGTTGAACCACTTTTAATATAGGACGAACACTGAAATCGTGAAAAGAATATCAGCTGTTCAGTAGGTACATTTATGTAAATTTAACTCGACACAATGTTGTGAACAGCAGATTTTTCTTTCACGATTTTAGTTTTTGACTCATAGTAAAAATATGTGTCAAATTTCCTTGATTGGTTTTCAACTTTATTCTAAATATAATAAGGTTCATGTTCAATTGGGAAAATTTGACAGTTTGGGGTTGATGTGCTGGCTTCTGTGAAATTACCCTTTTTCTGGTAATGTGTTTATTCTGTTATGTACAGACGCCAGCACATCAAGCTTCTACAAACTGTCAAATTTTCCCGATTGAACATGAGCCTTATTCTCTTTACGATAACGTTGAAAATCTATCAAAGAAATCTGGTATAGGTAAACTTACAGCTTAAGTCACTTATAACTCATCATCTTATAATTCCATTGTTAACTAGAATTATATTCAACTAATGTTAAATAGAAAATTGAAAACTAGTGACGATATAAAAACTATTGCACCTATCATTAAGATATTATAAACATGCATGGCCGAAAGTTTACATATCACAAACAAAATATTATGATAATCTAACATATCTAAACACAGCTATTTACAAAACAACGAACAAACACCGTATGATATGATCGCGATGTAATTCACACTAGTTTTTTTATTAATTGCATCTATTAATTTAACTGAGCATAACCACCCATTGGATAATGAAAACAATATGAATACTACTTTAACGCCATCGTTTCTAAGTTGCGACTCCTTTGAAATCATAATCATAAATGACCATCCATAGAAATCCATATATCTCCTCATGTTTCAAATGGTTGTCGACTCTATTTCTAAGTAAATAGGATCGATTTTTTAGTGTACTTTATGATGTAAGGGGCGATAGGCAAACAAAATTAGTGTGCTGGCGTTAAACAGTTGATATGCAGCTTAATGCTAATTAGACAAGGTATTAATTATTGTTCGTTGAATCATTACTTTTTGTATTCATTTTATGCTTTAATTGATACCACTTTTGTAAAAAAGTAAATAAGTACTCTTGGGTCATCAGCAAAATTTTGTTCTTTTAATCTTTATTTAGACTTACTACCAATTCTTACTTAGATGGCATGACTGATGTTTAAACTAAACAGACTACTATGTGCTTTTGCTTGCTTCTTTATTAATTTTGTCACAATAACTGACTGAGCACCTAAATGCCCGTTCCGATTTTCAATGACTTGAACTAACTTTATGTGGATGAAATAACAATATTTTCAAGCCTACCTGGCAGTCATAGCCTTTCAGATATACATGAAAAGACTGAGACATAACCAAATAATACACCACTATTTTTTAATAAGTACAAAAAAAAATAGGCTGTATCCGTACCTATTACTGATCATATTTGCGTAATGAAAAGAAAAAAAACGAAGTTAAATTTTTAAATTAGTTAAACTTAAATAACGAAAACAGCTGTTGGAGGCGGGGCATGCTTAAGCGAGATCACGCAAACGTGAGTGAGAGATGACGATTAATGAATACTACTATGTCATGAATAGCCTGTACAATATTTCCACAAATTGGGTGACTTTTTGGCATATAAGCAAACGCTAATAACTTTGCTGTTCATAATATTCCTAATATTATTAATTGATACTTTACAAATATAATGAGAAGGCCATCTAGAATAAGCCCTTTAAGTAAACCTGTAAGGATAGAATAAGAGTTTTAAATAAATAAATAAATAAATAAATTATAAATACTGTTTTATAGACAGTATTTCACTAGCACGTAATGATGCAATATTTATGTGTGACCTAATAGGGCGGAAAAAGGATATATCTTTTCCATCTACAATTTAGCATACCGGTGATGGGCATCGGTTCATCCATTCAAGAGGGTTAGTTTGTAGCCCCTTACTTATTTGTCTAGCTTAAGAGCGGCCAGTCCGTCTATCTTTTCATACAAACGCTCGTACGTGATTATGGCGTTATACCAGATCTTTCTTTGAAACTTTCGAACTTATAGGTATCTTGTGCACTATATCTAGGTTTCTATTAAAACGCAAAATCAAAATTTGATGAAACAGTACAAGCCTTCAAAAATCAGCTTTTTTGCACAAATTTTATATGAAATTTGGGCGTTTATAATGTACTCATTAATTGTAACCGGAAAGAAATATTTGCATAGAAACCTTGCAAATGTAATGGAGTTTCTAAATGTAAAACTTTTTTTTCATAATCTTGTAAGGCTTACGAAAAAACATGTATTTCTTGGAACAAGTTTTATGAAATTTCTGCACACTATTTTTCTTTCACTGTTATCGCGTTCTCTCTCACTTGCTTGCGGAATGGCTCGCTACCGACGAAACAACAAACTTTTTGGCCATGCTCGCGTTGACGTAACGGGGAAGGGCGCTCTTAAGCAGTGAATGTGGGAGTACCGACACTTTCAATAGAAGTCTATAAAATTCTCAGTTGTATCAAAACCTGTTTGACAAAGGAGTATCGTTTAATGATGATTGATATTTAATTTCTGTAAATTGGTTTTTACAAACACTTTATTTAAAACACGTAATTTTTTTACTAGGCCGGTGTTTCACTAGCTGACTTTTCTCAGGGGTATGTGATGCTAAGTTAGAGGTCACTAACCACACTATCAGAAGAAGACCAGCTGACTATTCTAAGAAGAAACACTGATATAAACTCAGACGCCTTACTTGTTAACGCAGTGGTCAGACGGGCAGTCATTCACGTAAAACACTCGTTTTCAGTAAGACTAGAAGCCGACCGCAAGATGGTGATGGATCAAAATCTAAGTTCTGTGGAAAAATCATATTTAGGTATATTTTCACAATTTCCCAGCCAGCATCTCAAAAAAAGTAGAAGAAAATCACGCGATCACCAGATGTTTAACGCACGGCTGCCCCCCCAGTATTGCTAATTGTAACCCAGCGTATAATTACTACAGTAAAACATAATTCTTATGGCGAAGTAGTGCAATATGCATGAGGCGCGCCTTCCCATGACGGACACTAACTGTACTCTGATTGAGTTACATATTTATATAGTTTTTAGTGATTGCGTGTCGGTGGTCTTTGACCTGAGAGGGGCGTCCTATTTTAGATTAGCACATGTTTTGAATGCCTAAGAAAAAAGGATCTTCAAGACAGGTTATCTAGAAGAATTCCAGTTTGAAAGCGGATTATATTCATCACTAGATTTTACAAGGTTGATTCGATAGAATGATTAAATACTGTCTTAGAAATCATTGGAATATTTTAAAGAGTTGCACCAGGCTGCTCAAAAAGTTAAAATTTTCTTGCGGCGAAATTTTTTTAATACTTAGCCAGGATTTAAACGAGATCCTTTATACTTTTTGTACATATTTAAGCTAAACCAGAACGACAACTAAGTTGTCAGTGATTTAAAGAGGTTTTCTATTTTGAAAAACTTCTCACAACAACTCACAAAGTAACACCACCATCTATTTAACCCAGAACCAATTAGACCTAATGACGAAGATTGCTGTTAACAAGGAAATCTCCTAATAATTGTCAAAGGGTTTATAATTAGCAATGAAGGCGGGTCATAGTTGGAGTAAACACAAGGTAGGACTGTGTGACCCTCGATGCGTGAACTTCCGTGTGCCCTGGGTTCACACGCGCGTGGGCAGCTTCTGGTAGTTCAAGGCTGGGACCGTTTCACTTTTTTTATATTGTAGAAAAGGGAAATTTTTGGGATTGGGATGGATTTGCACTGAGAAAGCCAAAATAAGTCGAGTTGAAAATCATTTCATACAAGAACTATCTAGAAAGAATAAAACTATTGAAGAGGGATAATTGAATAGAATCCAGTTTAATTTTATTATTTTTTTATTCATTAATTTAATACCCAAGCACTTAAATGTATAGAGGTGCATGGACTTAATGCTGTAGAGATTATCTACCAGTCAACCTTTAGGTGATGCAGACTTGCAGAGACAAACAGTAGTTAAATATGATAGTATCTATAAAAAATATTTTATTTATATACCTAGGTATATGCAAATAATAAATATGATAATTATCACAAACTATAAATTTTCTAAGAATCAATCCTGAAAGAGAATCTGTTGGCACTTTTTAAAGTTGCTTTCAAGATATACGTCGATATAATGGTAATGGCGATATGTCGGTTTTGCCTATTCGTCATTTTCTCAAATACTAAAAGGATATAACCATACACTTCAAACATTTGAACTAAAGTTTGTAAACGTTGGTCTAAACCACAGCACGGAATAATAAAGTTTTTCAACAAATGATCTCATTCAACGCACAAGGAACAGAAAACGAATGAAAAAAAACAACATCTGTCAACCGAGATGTTATTATTGTTTTTACACAACGCCTGTAAAGAAATATAACACAATATTATCAATCGAAACACAGCTCTTTCATCTTCATCAAGCCTCTTAATAAGATTCCACTTATGGCGGCAGAAAAAAATTATATATCATTTTTCTTCAACATTTGCGGACGGCATAAAATCACGTAGTTTGGTACAAAAACAATAAGATTCAAAGTATAAAAAAAACTCCTTTAACCGTACAGTTACACGACTGACTGACTATGTGTTATACCTAGAAGAGTATTATTTTTCGTAAGAGGCGACCGCGCGCGCGCCGACCCGCAACGCCACTTCCTGTTGGGTGCTATGACCCCGAAGAAATGGTCTATAGACGGCGAACTTTGCCTTTTTATTTAAATGTTTTTTTTTTTATTTTAAAGTTAATGGTCGGTACAGGAAATTGATTGGACGTATTTTTGGGGACAATAAAAGGCTATTTTACGGTTGAGTCGTTTGGTTGATGTTTTTTCTTGAGTTTTGGGGTGAACTAAGGATGTTTATGGCTAGCCTTGGAATGGGTGATTGAAAAGTAAATTTAATTTCAATATCTAATTATATATATATTAGTCAGTACTAGAACTTTAAGATATGACTTTAAATACTTTCAGAGTTTTTGGAAACTGCAATATTAAATCACAGTCACTAAAAACTGCGTATAAAAATGCATTTTTTCTTTAGTAACTTCAACACTGGCAAGCGAACAACATTTTTTTTCTAATAATCGCAGCACTGCACCTCTTTCCAACAAGGTCCACGTCATAAAACCACGCACACACACAAAAACCGCCTACATTACACATTGTGATTAAGAAAGTTGACCTGTAAGCAATTTTCCCATACCTCCCTTACTTACGTCGAAAGCATGAATCGATTAAACGATCCGTCATAATCGTATCCAATCGATTTTTTGTCTCTGGATAATTGGCCGTAGTGTAGCTTCCGTGTGTCTCGTTTTTTTTATCGATTATGAAATAATTGATTCTAATAACGATACTTCGTTGAATCGATTAATGGTGGGTCAGCAGTGATTTAATTATGTTTGTTAAGTCAACATGCTCCTGTTTTATGGGTGAAGAGTTTTGCAGAATGTATTTCTATCAAGCGAAGATGTTATATAAAAACTGAAAAATTGTTTACTGGTATTGTGGGAATTATTTGCGTAGTTCTAAATTAATGGCGTTGTAGTGTAGGGAGACCTGTAAAATTGAAGTTGTCGTTCTGTTACGCACAAAATGTTGTAACTTTTGCCTTTTTTAAGTTTATTATTCGTTTAATTATTAAAAAGTTCAATATTCGTTCTTTAACTAAGGACTATGCTTTGTATTTTCTTCATTCAGGATAAAAATATGTAAAACTATTTTAATTTTATGTTGAAATTCATAATTATGGCAGTAAAATAATAACAGGTGACACTCTTTTGAAGCAAAATTTTGATGCTCCCTAAAATAAGGATGTTCGTGTCAGTATTATTGTATTGGAAATTGACAGCCTAAACTACGTGTCTTTTAAAAGAGGCACGTGCAGTCGTAAACTAAAGTTTACGACTGTTTTTTTCATAGATCTTAAATACATGACTTCTTAATTAAGATTTTTCTTACTGTGAATAGCTTACTGATTTTCTGACTTGTATATTTTCACTAAATTACAAGGATTTTTTTAAAGTTAATTACTAAATCTATTAGCAATAGTTAGACTTCTAAACCCCTTTAGATGTTCTTGATTTTATCCCCATTCCCAAGTTCATTAGACGGTATACTTTGACGTCATTTCACACACCTTGGCGCGCTATTTAGGCAAGAATTGAAGCGTGAATGAAATATACATCCGTATTCCATTTGTACTAATTTACCTTTCACGTAGTTATTCAAACGAAAAGTTATGTAAATAAACATAGTCATACTTCTTCGTATGCAAAATTAACTTCGATTTTATCTTATTACTATTTAGCAATCGACCAAGAATCTGCATTCAAAAACATTATTGTCACCTTTCAAAATGATTCAGATTATTTATATTCATGACAAAATAAATGACTCCGCTTTTTAACACTGTGTGTAAACATGCTCATTATAAAGCGATAAATAAAATTATCGTCCTTTCATGACACACCGTTGAATGCGTGACATCTCCTTACGTTACACTTATTTTAAAACCCATAAATATTCCCCGTTTATCGTTGTAAATATTACAATAAAACTCTACCTCTTTGGTTATTAAAAAAGTTTATAGTTCCTACGTAGGCACATTAGGCATAATAACAGCAATCAATGTCTCCATTTATTATTAAAAAAGAAAACATTGTCACACGTTCGCGCCAACTCGTAATTTCATATTTCGAACACCCACATCGAACCAAAAGTCCCTGCCCTCTTCGCCACACGTATAATTAGGAGAAATGATCACGGACTTTATGCACGACAGGCGTCGAAAGGGCAGGACTGCGACCCGCAAATATATGACCGATTTTTCTTATACCGCACTAATAAATGTGCACATAAAATCTTGGCCCGCATTTAATAATAATGTCCCATAATAGAATGGTCTTTATTATAAAATATCACCGTAAAATATTTTTGCATTTGAACCATGAATGAATCAGAATTCATTCACTCCACGGTAATCATTTTAATAGCATAGAATCATAACTTAATATTGATATTCAATTATTCTTAGAAACGTCGACCACACGCAATCGAACTCGAAATCGAACGATTTATCGATTTAAAACAAAACGGTTCCAAATTTGAAACCGGCGTGTTCTCCTCTCTAATTCTCTTTCCCCGCCTATAATTGACACCGACGCGCCATTCTCTGTCTTTGTCAAACTTGTGGGGGTGGTGTATGTTTTTCTCTGTCTGTTGTGGATGTCACGTGCGGCTGTCAGTGCAGTGACTATTTTGACAATTATGTCATTTGGCCGTCACGGGCGTGTCATTTGGGCGACGAACGATTGTGGCCCCTGTAATCTTGTTTGGAATTGTGGAATTTTTAGGGTCGTTGACTTTGCTTTATAATATGATGTATGGGAACATCTGGGCTGTGAGAAATAAGGTGAAGGGATGATTCAACGACCCGTCACTTTAATTGATAGAATGGAGTAGGTAATGACGTCTAAACAACAGATTTTGGTAAAGATAACGCCCCGTGCCCTTTCCTACCTTTTAGTCCCTGATAACTTTAAAGCTATATTAATAGGTACCTACATAAGACTACTGGATAACTACAGTACAGATTTTTAATTGCTGTTCTAGTCAAGTGAATCCGCTTGCCTGCTTATAAATTGACCAACCATGTACCTAAAGCCAATCCCAACAATCTTCAAACCTTTTGCAAACTAAGTTCCAACCACATATCAACTATTACAAGATCTAAACAAATCTCTCTTGTAACATGAATGTTTCAACTACGTGTAACCAATTTCCCGGCTGTAAGAAATTCAGCATCGTCGCAATACATAGGTCGTGACTTGCCGCCACCTGTCTTCATGCATTATATATGAGCTGGAGGCGCTGTGTCAAAATATTATACACTTTTATAGGCAAACGTTGTGACAGGGGGATTTTGTGTAGACGTTTACAGGTATCGTGACGTCATTGTTTTAGTAGTGTGAGCGGCGGACTGTCAAAGCACGTATCTTTGGCTTTTCGGGTTTATGTGCGTATTGTTTAGTTATGAGTTGCTTCAAAAACGGTGAAGGAAAATATCTTTAGGATATCGACATGCCTGGGAGATATTTCTTGTGTGTGAAACCAAACCGTCATAAACTCTGATACCGGGTTAGTGGACTAACCACTCGAAAAGAAATAATGTGTTGCGAGACAACGTAACAACGCGTGTAACTATATTTCCCCTATTTCGCTGGTTGTTATTAAGTCTTATGTAATGGGGGGGCACCTTATTGCCATCAAATGGGCACCAATCCAGAGAATACTGTCCAGGTTTATTTGTTAGGATTAGAATACTGTATGTCGTTAAGTATTTACCATTTTCTCCATTACATAATTACTGTATGATTAAACTAGTAAGCGTACTCTATCATTTACACCAACTAGAGATACAATCTCCGTAGTCGTGGTTCGTTATTTTGTTATTGATGTTGAACATAACTAAACTCAAAAAGGTGCCAATTCAATTCAATTCATTTAATTCAGATAAAATTACAACATAATATATTATAAATTATCTATATTTGGGGTACTTAATTGATTAATTAATAAAATTAAAAATAAAATAAACAAAAATAAATGATTCAAAACACATACTTACAATACAATACAAATAATAATAATAATACAATAATGGACACTCAATATCATGCATGCAGGACATGTTGACTTGTCCAGTACTCCATAAAGGTGCTGTCAGTGTCCATTCTCCCAGCAATGAGCTGCAAGAAGCTGTTGGGACTGCTCCGCAAGCAGCGCATCAGGGACGCTATGCAATGCCAATGCATAATAGCTATAAATTATCTTTCCTTACCTTTTGCTTTGATGCGTAATTGCGATTGGTCATGTCTTTCTTAGACCATTATATTTCATAAAGAGCTGTAACGTTGCTGTAATACTATGTTCTATTTCTGTATCATAATTGATTCTTCAAATGTTTCTTCTGCGAAACAGTTAAACAGTGTATCTTTTATGTCCTCTTGATTTTAATTACACATCTTCACATTTAGACCGATCTCTCTCAGAAACAGATTACTCCGCTGATGTTTAATAAACAATAACAATTGAAATCTATTCTTCTCTATTGCTACCGGGTTATGGCATGTCCTCTGCGACCGACCTATTTGCATCATAGACTATTGTAACATCTATAGGTGCCCTAGGAGCGACTGCCGGTCGGACCTCCACAACCCATTTTCTGGGTAACACGATACCACTTGGTTATACTGGTTATCAGATTTTCGATATGATGAAGTCGTAAAATGACGAGTTTCAATAAGAGGTAGGGCAGCATACAACAGGGAAGTTTCGTGATTCTACATATCGACGGTTGCAAGGCTAATTGATCTAAGCGACATTTTGTAAAACTTGCAGGAGGACGGTTTAAAGTTTTTATTTTGGAAAAAAAAATCATAAAAAATCAACTACTTGATAGACTTTTATTTATTTAATACAGTATATCCCTAATTAAATAAGGAAGTTTTTCCAATTATTACTGATGATAAACGTGTATTATTTTAGAAATTTTGTGTCGGTTAGCCCAAAATGCATCAGATTTGGTTATTTTTTGAGAAAAGCAAAATGATTCAAATGCCTGCCGTAAATAAAGAGCTGAAGGTATACTGGCTCAAGCATCAACTTAGAATCAAATAATATGAGACCAAATGAATCAAGCACCAAATCAACTGACAGTTAAATACGCACAATGAACCTAAGCAACATGATGGTGTTGCACCATAGTGAAGTAGTTTGATGTAGGTGCCCATTTTTGGTAGTTAAGTAGTAAATATTGATGCTTAGGCCATCACTATTCAGCAACGTCCATTAGATATTTTTAAGGTGGGTATGCCACTTAATACAGTTTTAGACAGTGTCTTGTAATATTTTTTACATTTTTGTGTAGTGAAATCATTCAAAATATTGATCTAATGTGTCTTGGAACAAGGTATTATAAAGAAAAAAGAAGAAGCTGAATGGTTCAACAGACATATTTAAATATTAACTGATATCTTTTAATGCAAATTGTTTATTAACAATAGTAACATGAACACTCCAAAGACCTATATCGCGCATTTATTGTAGAAAAAAAAACAATAAAAAAAAATTGGCATAGCTCACAATTTTATTCAGTGTGTCATTAACTAAGTCAAACCAATGACATACATTAACAACAGAATAAAAGTAATCCATAATTTATAACCATCATGTTCACTAAACAATTCAATATTTATAAGCACTGCTATTTTTATTTTTGAGGGATTCTATAACTCTGTGGATATCAAAGGCGTAACAGGATTTATAATAAAAAGATTAACAACTACTACTTTTTTATCATAGCGATTTATAACTTTCTTGAAAAAGTAACCAAAAGTCTTGGGAAAAGGTAATAGTTTGTGCACTATACATGGATTAACCCGTTTGACTATGTGGACCACAAAACAATAAAAAATCAGATGTGCAAAATATACAAATAAAATTTAGGCTACACCCAGAACCGGTTTGATGGGCACCAGTGTATATTCCATGACTTCCAAGATTTTATAATAAATTGCCCTGTTGTATTACAGACATTGACCACTTGCACATATTTAAGGTGTACTACAGTGCAGTGTGAAAGAATATCTAAAAGGGAATCCTTATGGCCAATAACATCTGTGCGTTTCCTCCGGATTCCTTCACATAGATTATTACTAGTATTTTGTATTTGGAGTGTGCTATCTAACTAGAAGTAAAAAAAATATTAATTTAAAATGATTGATTTATAGTGTTATGTAATTGATGGAACTGTATAAATTCTTCTAACTTATCAGGCAGACGTGTTGCTGGGTAGTTTGTTCTGCCACTTCTTACCATCAAAAACACTAGGAAGTGGCAAAAGGCGGGCTTTTTGGATGACTGTATCATGTTGTTAAAAAAGTGCTAATCCTAAGCCTGATTTTATCAATGACTTTTGATTTGATCAATTTTGAAACTCATAATTAATCATTATCTTGGATTTTTATTTATTTTATTTGTATCACACTATTTACTCTGACATTTAAATTATTGACTACTGGATACTCCTTGACATTGAGAAATAAAATGGTTACAAGATTTAATAATTTTGTAATATTTATTGTTAATCAGCATGGTACTAGGTTGCAATATAATATTATTAAGTGTAAATGTTTGCATGTGACGGCACTGCAAGTAGGATTTTGTCGGTATTAACATCTTTAACCCTACTCTTGTTGGCAAAGAAATAAATAATTAAAAGGATCTTATTTGATTTGAAAAGGGTTCAAACGACGAGGTTTATTTAATGTAGCTGACTGCAAAATAGGCCAAACGACATAGCTTATTATTTTGGTTCAATGCAAAATAGGCCAAACGACAACACGGCGAAAAAGCCAAATGCCTTAATCGACACACGTTATAAAAGTTCGAAAATTCAAAAGAGCTTAAGTCATCGTGTCCTAAAATTTGCCTTATTTTGCGTCGTATAGATCAATGAGCTTAAAAATGAGGCCTATTTTGCTGGGGGTGCTAAGCGCCAAAAAAGTGGTTAAAAAAAATTGAAACCTGGCTCAAACGATGGAGAAAAATCTGCTGATTCCAAATATGTATATAACTCAATATCGCAAAAAATGTCGCTTAGACCAATTAGCCTTACAACCGTCGATATATTGAAAGCCGGGTAACTACTACAATGGTAGTAGAATACTATTGTTTATTATGTCCTTGTTAGTAGTACCTATGTGTTATTGGGTTTTTCCATCTAAGTTTTCTGAGTAGCAGCCTGGAATCTGGACTTGTCCGTTTGATGGCAATAGGCTTGCCCGCTATCACATGGGACATAAACATAACTGGCAAAATGTGGTACTGCCTAACCCTTCGGGGTATAGTGGCGAGATGTTAAGTTATAAAGTTACAAGCTCATCTGCATATGCAGTCCAGTCTACTTTCGTTACCGGTGAAGGTCCTAGTGACTCGGCCGAGGCGCCACTTAAGTGGTGGCATGTTGTCCTCCTTTATAAGAACAAGAGTATCAAGTTCGATGTCTTGTTCTTTATTTTTCCATTTAGGCCTTTTTCCACATCACGCGTCATCATCGCGTTTTGAATTTCTTGACATAGAAAAGTGTGAGTTGCCTGTATTTAAAACGGCCTGTATCATTCAGTCAAAATCATAATTAATCAATCGAATAAGATCGATTGTAAGACTGCCAAACAAAAATAGTTGTCGCCAAGGCGCGACGTAAGATGTAAAAGGAAAAAGATGAGAATGATTGATAGTGAAAGTGTAAGTATGTGTCTGGAACATGAAAACACTATATTTAATATAGTGTTTTCATGTTCATGAGCTTCTGACTACCTGTAACGACTGTCATAGATCTACAAATGACATTCGGGACCAACGGCTTTACTTGCTTTCCGAGACATGGAAGAGTTTTGATATCTAAACCATTTCAACCAATAACCCAATAATTCGCCTATAAAGTAAGCTATTAACCGCTCACTTCGTACAGTTTAACGTAACTTGGCTACCGTTAGCGGTGCCCCCCGCATGCTAATGCGCCTCGTGCTGCAGACGTGCGCCGACGCACCGCCCGCCGGCTTTGTGGAGCCGACGAGACACCGCGCGCCGGTCGCAGCGACTGCTAAACCTAATATATGAGGGATTGAATATAAAGCAGATCTAGGTATTAGCAGGGATAAGCGACGCTTAGTAAGAAAGAAAAAGCACGACACAGGCACACATTAAAAATAAAAATAGGTACTGACGCCAGCACATCAAGTTACCCCAATGTATCAAATTTCTTTGATCGTTTCTCAACTTTAAGCCAAACACAATAAGGTTCATATTCAATTGGGAAAATTTGACATATTGGGGTAACTTGATGTGCTGGCGTCTGTAAAAAAAACAAAGAATGAAACTAAAAAATAACAATAAAAATAATCACAACATGCCTTGCGGATGCGCCAAATAGATCCAATTCAGCAAAAAAGCCAGACAAGTAGTGGCTGACGCTGGTTTCCTACTGGACCCGAGGAGGAAATAATTAAGGAGTTGGTGATTCAAGCGTCAGTAATCGAACCGAATCGACTGTCCCAACGTTAAACTCGAAAGACCATCTCAGACACTAATCTGCATGGATCTTACTTACATGATTTGACCAAGATAACGTGGCTTGTCATACTTGTACTCTTTTTGAGGATTGGTACTCTTATACAATATACTACTTTTACCTACAATCGTGTTTTTTATAATATGTGGACATAGCCCAGACTCTCCGGCAAAACGCAACGTGACCAATTTTGACACTCACTTTTGCCAAATAAAAGACATCAACGCGTTGAACGTTATAAGTTGAAAAATGCACGTTTTTACTATAATTGTGTTTAGTCTCTTTTATCGGAATATTGATAAGTAGTTGTTCAGTTTAGATATACTATTTGTTTTAATTTCATGTATAGCAGTGGTACATAATGCACAGATATATACTACAAAGACATGCTTTTCCAGCCAACCTATAAGTTAAATAGACCATCTTACTTTAGGTGTTAAAATATATGAAATAAAACTCTTTTGTTTTCAAAATATATATTTAATAAAATGCACATTTTGTTTCTGATATACAGAATTAAAAGGCATAGACGATCAATTCTACTCCAGACTTTTTTCATTTCTAAATATTGTTTACTTAACAAAAATTCTACTTATAAACGATTAATAAAAATTACTGAAACTGACAATGACCAATAAATGTTCATTAAAATTCGTAAACAATGCAATAACTAACCTAAGATTACATATTCGTTAGCTTAAAGAATAATAATAATTTATATACATTTGTAACCAATCTATCACACAATACATTCCATTCTAAAATTCCAAAAAGAGAAAAGGATTAAAAAAATAACCAAATAGTATTTATGTATCAATAAGCACCCATTCCACGTGACGCGACTTCCTGCCGCGGAGACGCGCGTTTCGGCGAACGAGCCGCGCCACCCGGCCACGTTGTCGCGACGATAATAATAATAACCATAGGAGTAAGCGCAAACCTGTGCAATGACGCTGTTGACTGGAGGTTTCCATTGTTTTCGTCATAAAATAGATATGAGAATGAAGTCGTACAATGGGCTATTTCACAAAATTTTAGGTTTTTAGTTCCTCATCTAGATTACAAGAAAATATTCGACACATCGTAATCAAAAAATAACGGCGATACATCAAATGAAAATGTCGCATGACGTCACTAGCCAGTACCTACAGTTTATGCTAGCTAATGACGTTACAAGCTCCCACTTCTCAACTATAATGAGCTTAATCTAAGCAGTTTCCCATCAATTTGAAAAAGAAAAATATATGGGTGGGTCGAATATTTTCTTGTTATCCAGATGAGTGACTAAAAATTATAATTTTTTCAAATAGCCCACTGGAAAGATATTTATGAATTAAGTAATAGGACTGTTTGATCGATCATCTGTAATTAAGCAGGTGAAAAAACCTGTAATAATAATAGTCGTTAGCGTCAAGGCTACATAAAACTCATAAAATTTGAAATACATAACACAAACACTATGAGATGAAATTTTATTAATATTAATTTAATCTTAAAAGATAGACTCGGGAAGACTCAAACCAAAATGGCTACTTTAACTCCCGTTGAAACAGAAACAAAAGGTGTCTAAATTAATTGACATTAAATATAAAAGCTGGAAAATCTTACCAACATGGAAAAAAATAATAAACATGTAACCAACATGCCTTATAAAACCGTGTAGAACAACCAGTACAGATAAAATCGTGTCGTACAACAATGGACGCATGCGACGGCGCGTGCTGGCGACGTGACCGCGCGTCACACGCGGCTTGAATAACCGCGCGGCTAATGAGCACGTGCAGTGTGGAGCCGCCCTTAGCTAACCTTCAACGTGACGATGGTACTACGAAAACATAATAACCTATATATACGCATATATTGGTTCATATTGAAAGTAAGATTCTGCCAATCTAAATCGAACATAAAAGACAAACTCAGTAAGCTGAAAAAGTCTTCTTAATTATTTTTTCTTTTCATCCATTTGACTTTATCTACCGTTAGAGAAAGTCAAATGATGATTGAGATTTTTCACGTATTTTGAGTACTTTTTCAAAAGGCTTTTTAGATAGAGTCACTGCACTAACCAAACAGATTTTTGACAACATTTAAAAAAGTCAATGTCTAAATCTATAAAACTCTTGGTGATTCAAATCTCAAAAAGGATTTTGATTTGATTTGTCTATCTGTTTTCTATTTACTCCAGAGCATTATGGAATTTTAGTGATTCACTATCATTACCTAGCTTTTTTCATATGTTTTATTCGGCGTCTTGTCTTCTTGGATGTAGCTAAATACTACAATTTCTGCCATTTCTTTGATTTATGCAAATAATATTCCAAGCCCTTCGTTATATTCTATGTTTTATTCTATGAGTCATGAACACTCTCTATATTGGAACCATCTATATTCCGCTTAACTACTCAACTTCCATTTCGTTATTCTCTACTAGCCTTTATAACAACCCTGAAAGCAAAATATGACAAATAAGCTTAATCAAAAAGTCACTTTTTATTTGCTTAATTACTAACGTGATTGACTTCTTTCAGTCCATCAATAAACTTACTTAAACCTTCTCAATCGCTATCATAAATCGCTTAAAACCATACCTTTTTAAACTTAAGCTTCGAAGTGCGATAGCTTCCTATTTACCTATATCAAATCAAATCAAAAGTCATTTATTCAAATAGGCTGATGATCAGCACTTTTGAACGTCAAAAGTACATAGGACAGTCCCCCAAAAAGCCCCCCTTCGCCACTTCCTAGTTTTATTGCTGGGAAGAAGATGTGGCGGAACAAACTCCCCTGCAACACGTCTGTCTGATAAGTTAGATATAAATATATATGGTAACAATTAGTGTGATACAGCTCAATCGCCTGAACTCCAGTCGATCATCCGCACCAGTGCCCCTCACCAAACGGAAAGTAATCCAATCCAATAGCCTTTAACAATCACTTCATTTTATGCTTTTTCTTGTAATCGAAAAAAAACAACTGTGTCTCGGCACGCGCGGGCTCGCCGTTTGCGTACGCGCATCGCATCTTGACGCGCTAGAGGGAGACAATACTAACTCAACGTCGAGAAATAGAGCGAGACAGCTATTAGATTAATGAGTACGACCCGTAACCAAGAAATGCAGTCAAATTAGGAGAAATAAATATTGGAGTTGATGGTTTAAATGTGATTTTGTATAAAAAAAAAACGGTTATAAGCGGTAATGTTATAATGCTAAGTTGTACACAGTTTCTTAGTACCTACACGTTTCTCGTGTATCGATTATTATGTCAGTCAGGATTCTGATATAAACAGGAAGCTTGAAAATTATATTCTTTATAGGTTTCATAGATGTGCTAGTACTGTAAATGTTATTCTCGCTTAATAAAAGTGCCATAGGGGAATATTTTAAAAAGTTCCCGGGAACATGAAAAAAGAAAAAAAATAAAAATAACATAAATCTACTTATGCACAAAGAGTCCCACATTTTCTGCATCTTCATACCTACAATTCAGTTATCAAACATTGCAATATAAGAAAATTCACTCGAACACAAATTAAGAAAAAACTAACTTCCTGGCTTTTAAACCTTTCGTTTGATGAAACCGAAAGTATAATTAAAGTCTAAATTACATTTTAATCACACACTTTTCACGCCTCGTACTCACTTTTACACACAATCAATTCAATACACTACACATTCTCTACCCTTTTATTGACACATACAGTTACATTTACACATCTTAGCACAGCGGTATACTTTAGTTATTTAGTTTTGTTTAAATATTGTTTTTATTTTCATTTTTATTGCATAAATCATTATTGTTATTTTTTTTATGAAATTGGTTCCCAGAAACAGGCTTGCCTTGTTTGAGACCAATGTTAAAACTGTGCACAATTACCTATGTTTTAAAATAAATTAATTAATTATGTCGTTTTTATTTCTCGGAACCCTTGGGTTCCGGACCTTTGGAAGACGTACGAGGGGCCGAAGCCAACTCGAAGAGGCCCTTTGTCGTTTTTAATGAAATGAGGTACCAATCGCAGATTTTCCCTGTATGCATTATGCAAATGCATCCAAGGAAAATCTACGACTAGTGCAGAACTATTGCAGACTAAAGCAACAAATGTATTGGGTTATGGGTTGGGGATGGATAAGGTGAACTGGTAACTAAACTAACTATAACTTATTATTATTATTATTATATGAAGTAAAATTGAAATGATATGATATGTTAAGACTATCGTGCCTTGGAAAGCACGTAGGTAAAGCCGTTGGGTACCGGCTGTCATTTGTAGATCTATAACAGTCGTCTCAGATAGTATGCAGAAATCTGCAACCAGTTTAACTAAAGGGTATTGTGACGTGCAACACAGTAACTGGGTTGTGGAGGTAAGACAGGCACTTGCTCCATGTAAAACACTGGTATTCAGCTGCATTTGGTTAAACTAGTGGCCCTAACATAATTGGGAAAAGGCTAGGCATATGATGATGATAGAAAGATCTATAAAAGACATTGACACAATCAGGACAATGTAACAATGATATTATTATAGGTGAAAAATAGAGTTAGAATAAAGACACTATCTAAAGGGGACACAACACAACTGACCAAAAAGATCTTTTTAGCCAGTCGTGTACGTTTTAAAATTGTACAGACGCCAGCTCTTCAAGCTACCACAAACTGTCTAATTTTCCTCATTGGATGGATTTCTAAACAAGACTAGTGAATTTTGAACCTTTAAGACTTTAATTAAATCCAGGCACTCTCTTGTTTAGCAATTTGCGTAAGCTAAGGTGTTCATGAGTTTAGGAAATATGGATATGTTCATCGACTTATGAGGCTGACTGAACATGAAGCTTAGCTAAGGTAATAAAGTTGAAAAACTATCAAAGAAATTTGAAATATTGGGACAGCTCAAAGACATTCAATACTCGCTACATCACGAGCAAAATTTTCATTCGATTCTTGTGTTCTAGTGTGCACAAGTCTACGAATTTAATTTAGTACGCTCCGCTGCCGCTGGAATATTGCTGTATTATTCTAGATACAAACAGTAAGTCGTGGGTGCTAACCCAGGCAGGTGCATTACTTTGAGTAATTTCTTTCATCACCACTGCTCTCAAAAACGGTAAAGCAAAACATCGTGAGAAAACCGGCATGTCCTTGAACCAAAAATTCGAAGACATGTGATATCTACCAATTCCGCGTGGTAGATTATAGCCCATACGCAAAATACGCGCTTTCATGTGGAGTTGCGAATACCAGCCCGGTATCTTTAATCTTTTTTTTTAAATTATTCTAGATGGCGTTACTGAGACATGGTCACAGTATTTCTATAACATTTCTTCGCATGTGCTCTCTCAGGAAATCTTTTTGAGATAGCTTAATGTGCTGGCCTATGTACGTTCATAACTTCCACAGTGACTTTCCTTAGAAAACAACACTCCAGAACATTCCTCTTCAAGAATTCCGTAAACTATTGGTTTTGCATGGTTAAGTGCACATCATAGCTTTCAACATAAAATAGATTATAAAATTTGTCGGAGAGGCGTTGTCGATGCGTTCGGAACGCAACGCACAATGCGACGCCGTCGGCCAGCTTTTACTGCAAGATACTAAAGTTTATTACACACTGAAACATGAACATATGCGTTGGTTTGTATGGAAAGGTGTAAGTCATGAGCGGGGAACGAGTTGGCCTGTCACTTTTCAACCAGTAAAAGTTTCAAGACATGTCTTTTGCGGGCTAAGATAAAAATCTAATACAAGTGATTTAAACCATACCTACATATTTGTAATTTATGGCATGTATAAAGCTTGCCTGAAATGCATTGATATCGTCAATGGAATATGATATTGAGAGGTATGGACACTAACCTTGAAGATACCAAATCTTCAAGGTTAGTGTGAATAGGTTCTTAATAAACTACTGCGCTTCACCATTATTGATTGTATCACTGTAGTGCTAACCATCAGGTGGGATCGTAATTAAGCACTAGTTTATACCACTGAAAAGAACTAAAATAAACATGCACACAACAGCTAAAGAAAGAGACTCCCTTGCATTACTCAGAGAAATCATTGAAATATTTATTGTTTTAAGTCCATCTTCTTACATTGAACTAGATTTCACACAACGTTCAATAACAAGACAACCTCCTTTTAAAGGATTGAATTTCGAAAGGTAGCCTTTAAAGCCGCTTCACAGTCCCCGCTACCGCTTCTGTCTAGCACCACTCTTGATCCTTCGTTTCCGCCAACATAGCTCGGCCGAATAAAGCGTCGGTTTATGCATTTCGGCAGCTTTGCTGTTTTATTTCGCGGCGTTTCTCAGAACTGGGGAAAAAATGCCTTTCGCAGACACACTGGAGACCTGAGAGCTTGTAGGCTTCTGATTGTGGAGGAACATGGCATAGTTCGACGTGTGCCGATGTTAGTGAAGCCTTTGAGATATGCCGAACTGTTTTGGAGTTGGCACATGCAGGCCGCTATAGAAGCGCTGCAGGGCAAATAGATCGGTATATTTGGTCCAAGTAAATGTTCATGTGCGCTTGTTGGCAATTTCAAATCTACAGTTGATGGTTTCTTTCTAAGGTGATGTCTAAAGTTTTCTCTTTACAACCGCAACCCGTTACAGAGTCTACGGCCAGGCAATTCGGCTTATACTTTGGTCGTACAAGCACCAGGTAGGTGTTACTCCACCATAACTTCTAAAAGCCCCCGTTACAAACTCAAAGACAAACACGTTTAATGGTCAATAAAAGTACAATATCCACAATCAGTAATCGTATCAGACTTACAAACAGAACATCCTTTACCCCGAACAGCCATATGATTTAAATTCAGCCAATAATTTCAACATGACCCTGTATCGCGATCCAAAATAAAAGTCTACATACGCACGACAATAAAACGAACTGGCCACTGTCCGGAGACTATGAGACAAGACTTTAAAAAAAAAAACGACAAAATTGACCACGCACTTGGAATCGAAATGCAAAAAAAAATATTTTGCTAGAAAGAGATGGCTACATTTAAGCTGAACGTTATAGAAAGGGAAGGGGAATATAAATTTAGAATGCATCGCATGCTCTTCGACATCCGTCGCCGCGTCGGCGCAAAAAATCGATGCTGCCATCTATCGGTTGTTAGCGACACTACGGCGGGTTCAACGATTGATTGGGGGCGTTTGGTTTTAGGTCACTGGTTTTGGCAGTTCCTGGTTTTGAATATAAAACTTTTTCATAACTGGACACTGCAAAAATAATGTAGGTAGGTTGGTATTTGTTGATTCCGCACAACGCTCAAACAACGTTTGCACTCATTTGAAAACTTCGTCGGTTTAGTAACGCTTTTGTTTTTTTAAGTCTTTAAAGCCTTGTTTCCATAGCTACAGCTGTTGCTGTTGGTTTTTGAAAGAAGTCTAGCTCAGCCTGCTATTAGTCTTTGGATTTAACGAGGGTCAATCTTTATGTGACCTGCAAAGAAGTCTATTCTTGAATTTGTATTCCAAATTGTGTTCTAAACAGTAGCTACTACATCTAACGGTAATTCTTATAGGCACCCAAAAGCAATGTACCATCGATAAACACAAAAAAAAATATAAATGATAACACCATAATAAGCCAATCGATCATGCTTGTTTTGACGCGGTGGTCCACTCCTGCGCACGTCATTAATTAGATCGCCATCGTTATGGGCCTAATGATCTGTTGATATTAATGAATGATCTATTTAATTCAACCTTTTGGGATGAGTATTCGTTGTTAAGGAATTCCTGTGATGTTCTGCTTTGAATGTTTGATTAGGGACAGTAATTTTAATCATTTTAGATTAATAGCAGTCATTAATAATAACGTTTTGAAAATTGTAAAAGTAAATAATCTCAAAAGAAGCGGATTCAACTTAGATGTATGTACAGACGCCAGCACATCAACTTACCCCAAACTGTCAAATTTTCCCAATTGAACATGAACCTTATTGTGTTTTGAATAAAGTTGAAAACTTATCAGAGACATTTGATTCATTGGGGTAGGTTGGTTGAAGTGTTATCCAGTCACTTGGTTGTGGAGAACAGATAGGCTCCATGTAAAATACTAGTATTTTAGCTTAACCGATAGTCTAAAATCGACCCTAATATAGTTAGGAAAATGCTAAACTGATGATGATGATGATCATTGTCAATAGTCTAACACTAATGCGGCAATTGAGATGTAGAACGCTACTATAGGTCATTAGTAGAAGGCTCTCCTAACTGAAACAAAATATTACTCCTACAAAACATCACTCCTGCAGTCCTAAAATCATTAGGTCCCTACAATACACCATCATTTTCCCAGATATAGGGCCGAGCCAATTGCTATCGACTAGGGACAATTATAGATTACGGGCTGCTACTGAGAAACTCATTACCCAAGGCTGAAGGCCTAAACTAACACATAGGCTACTTTTTATCCCTGTATTTCCTACGCGGGTGAAACCGCGGGACGTCTGCTAGTAAGTTTTATAATTCCCTACGCAACGAAAAAATAAATTTTAACCGACAACATCTTTTTCAAAATTAGAATGTGAATATGAAAAAAGATTTAACTAAATTATCATCTTACACACAAAGTGGTTTAACCCAAAAATTACAACAAAAAATGTCGTTCACGTTGATTGATTCCTGTCATTCAATATCACTGGGACCATTCTATCCCTCAACTTTTAGTTAATGGGGACCCATTTATTACGATTGAGAGATATTACACTTTTCTGGGTGGGTTTCGTTTCTACGAAAAATTTGAGAAAAAAAGTATACGAGAATTTTAAATATGTTTTTTTGGTCAAAACATACGCCAATGATTGACCTGTAGTTTGCGATTTAGTGATAAGCTTTTTGTTTGTGTAGTAGCTTTTAGCATTTCTTTGGTCAGATGAGCGAATGTAGTCGGTAAAAACAGTACCAAACTTCTTGGGCTGTGTAAAGCTGTGCATATGAACATTGCAAATCTTTCTAAGATGAGTAATTGAGTAACGTTAAATACAACACGAATCGAGAACTGTGGAGATCATGGAAGACATTTATATTTTTTTCTTTTTAACCAGAACATGGACGACCAAAAGTAGTTGGTTCCAGACAAAGAAATCAGATCAGTTCTTTTTTTTTAACTTTTCAAATGAACTCAATCTAGATTGTCAAAATCAGCGTAGATCTGAGCTAGACAAAAACATAGAAAAAAAAAGGTACACCCATTTTTCTTCACCTATCGCAACAAGCACTTGACGCCGTGGCTTCCGTCCGCCGAGCGACGCACGCGCATGTCCGTTTTATCGCCGCCATCGCCACTCAATTACACTACGATAACGCGCGGCTCCGGTTTCCGAGACCGGTGGTCTGTTGTGTATGATATTAACTAATTGTAAGGAGACGTGATTAGTTTTAATCGATGTAAGAGTATTAATACTTATAGTGATTATAATTATTATGATGTGTTAGTAGTTGAGTAACTTGCAAGTCAAGGAAGTCGTTTTGATACATGTTCATGTTTGTTGTTATAAATGGTGGGCAAACCTATTACCATGAACCGGGCACGTATTTCGACTCCAGCAGTCGATTCAGTCAATCCCTAGTATTATTATGGAATGACAGTTCAATTCGCCTTCACTTCATCTATATTTTTTTACGAGTTGATTTGTACCACTGACTGCTACTCCAAACCAAATGAAAAACTATACATATAACACTTTTTCCGACGTGAATATCAAACCTCATTTGTCATCTGTAGCGCTTGGTAACCACTAGATCAACGAGGTTGTTTGGAAATTCCTAATCAAATAAAAGGTGAACAAGTTTTTTCCTAAACACTAATTTAAATATCCACGTATCCCTACTAATATGAAAAAATGGGAAAGTACCTAATTTGAACCCGAGACACGCAGCGGAGCAGTCAATCGCTCTGCCACTGCATCAACTCTGTTACCTTGATTTGGATGAAATGTGGCACAACGGATAGACTAGCATCTAGGTTAGCATATAGGATACTTTTCATCCGGTAGAACGTTCTCGAATGATGATTACCAAACGCCACGCTGAGAGGCTGCCGGGCAAAGGCTTAGAATTACATAAATCTAGCTTACAATCTAGGTCTTAAAATCCTAAGTGTTTAGCCAGGTGTCAAAGCCATTCAGGTCATTACCTCAGTAATAAAGTGCCCACTATAAGCTTTATTAGATGTTGTTACAAAGAAATATTTCTCGACAATGCGTAGTGAGGCGACACTACGGAATCCAGTAGTCGATCGTTATCGCAAATCTTGACAAATGACTAATAGGAAAAATGTCGCGAGCGACAGTAAATGTGTTTTAAATAGTTATATAGATTTTGTTTTGTGTGTAGGATGTGAATTATGCGGTTAATAATACAAGATGTTGAGAAATTAATGTGTAGCGTGATACTGGGGGCTAAAAAAAATATGTATTGTGTTTTGACTTGTCAATTTTCGCATGCCGCGAATACATTAGTAGTTTTGCGTTGGACAAAACAAACCATGTAATACAGAGTAATACTTTATCAACTCTTTTTATTAACCTTTACTCGTAATATCTGGATTAGATTGTTTGAAACATTTACCTTTTAAAACGTTCATTTATTGCGCGTATTTTTATTGTATTAAAATTTAACATTTTTGTTCGCGATGCCATAGTAAATTTGTCTCTTATAATTTGGCTTACACAAAAAAAATCAAGCTGGTTTCATGAAAACTCTAGTAAACTAAAATGCTGTCAAAAACTTTTCATTTGAGGTATAAAAAATTATAACTACCATTCAATGGCAGCTAAAAAATTCAATGTCGCGCACGTATTGAATGCAACAAAACAAATATATAAATATGTTAGATTAGCATCACATCAAAACAACTTTGCCAATGAATTAATAAAAAAGACACACCCAGACCGCTGACAAGTGCTCTTAATCTCCACGATACAACTCGTCATTAATTATCGATAGAAAAAAACATCGATAAGTATTAGACGACTAATGGAGTAAGACCTGCACTACAGGAAGCCTTTTCCCGTCATTTGTCTTGATGACATTTGACATCATTCAACCAAATAGTTGATACCTGAGTGACGTTTTTGTAAAATTGTTTCTTAGTTTAGTGTGCTATGTACGAAATTGCTGATGTTTGTGACATAATGTAGTTTTAAAAAATATATTTGTTTAAGGATACAAAATATATTTCTTTCATAGTTGCTTATATTATTTTAAAATACGAATTGTAAAATAAAGAAGGCATGTTAAAAAGTTTAGTAAAAAAATATTACGGTAGTTCAAGAGAAACTAAAGTCATAACCCTGAATTAATCATTAAAATCGCGCAAAAAATACTAAACGGCATAAAAATAAATAACATTCTTCGTTCCATTCCATTAAACGTAAAAAAAAAACAACCTCCTATTTAAATTCTCGGTTGATAAATGACTATTTTTTATATCGACACGCCGCATCACTAAAAGTGAAGTTGTTTGTTTTGCCGGTAGCAAGTAGTGTCGCCTTGATAAATATCCTTAAAGATTGTTCGGACTCCTCGATAATTTCTCTCGGAACCTCACACTTTATCGCACAATGTAATGCTTACCGTATTCCACATAAAATAAAGATCAAAGCACCGTAGCAGACTTACATTTCTTGGACCAAGATATATGAAGTTATTTATGATACCCTCATAGTACGTGTTTTATAGTTATTTGATAAAACACTATCGTGATTATTTAGCTTGACTTTGTGACTGGCTGAATCTATTTTGTTTATTTAACATGCCACTAATATTATTCTTGGATGTTATCTATATCTACTTATATAGGAAAGGTAATACCTACTAATAAACAACGAGTATAATGTTACAGCTGTCTTACTGTGATTAATAGCAAATAAGTTAAATTATATTATGGAAAAATATTAGCATGTTACTACGAAACGTTACATCAATGTGCCTCAAGCCAACATTTAAATACGCCATAAAAGATTCGCAAAATCTCGCAACAAACTTGGATACGCAGTTTTGCAGAAAAACAGTGACAACTTTTCACGCTAAACGCATAAACCTCTCTGTTACACGGCGAATAAAAAGTATCGTAAATAATATCGTAATATCACCACGACAAGTCATGGCACGTCAATTTTCTCCGCTCTGTAAAAACGTGTAGCAACATTGTGTACCAGCGAACACAATCGGCTCATTTTCATTTTTTATTTTCCAGGTAAAAAGTGGCGTTCGCTCACACCGCAAGACAGGCGGCCGTTCGTGGAGGAAGCGGAGCGTCTCCGGGTCATCCATATGACTGAGCACCCCAACTACAAGTACCGGCCTCGGCGACGGAAGCAGAACAAAACGCGGCCCAACCAGCCTTCCACGCCGGCCAGCGCGCCGCCCGCCACCTCCGCGGCGCTCGGCTCGCCCTACGGCACCGGCACGGACTCGCCCGACCCTCGCTTCAGCCACAACCCCGGAGCCGGCTTCTCACCTTACCGAACTTCGCCTCTCGCCTCGGATTTCCAAAGCAACCAACAATTCAACGGTCACGTCCAGACACCGGAATCCTCCCCCGCGAGGTCTCCTGAACCTCAGGGAAGAAGGAGCGCACCCGCTGAAGCTCCCCTGCCTACACCTGACGCATCTCCAGTCGAAAATGAAAAGGAAAATTTTCAGTATGAAGAGAGGAGGCGAGCGATGAATGCCTCCTCAATGTCTGACTCATACTCACCCTATAAAACTTATAGAACGCCGGGATCCTTCTCGCCAGCTCCCGTAGCCGCCATGGGCATGGCTAACGGAATGTATGTCATGTGTACGCAGAGGACTTTGACTGAGCAGCCACCGCTGGTGACAGGAACGTTCTTCCCTCCGGTCGCCACCTCGCAAGATCAACAAGCTCTTGGCACATCTACACCAAGGGTTTCTAATGCCCCTAGTGGCCCGATACCGACGGAATATACTATCCAGTATCATCCTTTTGATCATTATGAACATATGTATAAAACTGAGGACTCGTACGTGTCTCATTACCCTGATCAGCCAAAAACTGAGTACGACACGGGCAGCAGTTACTTCTCTGAGGAGCCGCCGTCGAACCAGCAGCAGGATGGAGAACAAAACTATATGAACAGTCGTCCGGAGATAAGGACAGGCTCTCCCGAGTCTGATGTAGATGCTCGGGAGTTTGATAAATACTTGGACTATGGCGCTGAGGGGCCGATGGAGCAGCATCAGCAGCAGCAGCAGTACCGATATGAGCAGCAGCAGAACTTTCGCCCCCCTTACTGTCCGGAGCAGGCGCCCGGCCCCGAGTACTGCTCTGAGAGGATGTATGCTTCTCCTTACGCATCTGTGATCGCTGGAGCCCCTCCTGCTAACTACGTGCCCAACGCTCCTGGCCCTGACGCCAGACCCGAGGATGAGTTCAGCGTCATTCTAGCCGGAGTACGACAGACTTGTTACAGCAATTGACTAGAAAGGACTGATATGGGGTAGCAAATGGACTCTTCCTAAACTGTAGCCCAAAGAGTTGATTTCTTTCTAAATGTAATAATGGAATATACGATGAAAATGTGTGCACAGCGGATATAGTGATATTGTAAGAATATGTTCTACTAAAATTACCTTACATAATAAAATCACAAATATTATAGACCGCGACAACTAAGTGATGTAACTCAGATATAAATATTTTTAGCTAGCTCGCAACCTTAGCGATTTTGTAATTTGTGTAAAACTTTTCAATTATTTATTACACTGTTAATAAATTAAAGATGAGAGTAAGGTATTTTAAGTGAATTTATATGATTTGTAGGACAATAAAAATAATTATGATAATAAAAGCGAAACGGCTTGTACTCACGTTTTAAGTTCCAAAATTGTCTGTGCCTTAGAGTTTGTATGAAATATATTAAATGTTAGCGGCAGCAATTGTGACAGCGACTGTTATAACTATTAAGAGTTTGAAGATTTATTAAATAAATAATATTAATGTGAATTGGTGCTATGTGAAGAGGTCCTAAAATATTTTTTGTACGTCCAAAACCGTATACCATAGAGGTAGCGAATAAAGCGATTCCTATGTAAAAGATTATTTATTTGTAACTATTTTTGTATATTTCGTAGATAAAAAAAAACTAAAAATAAAAAATATTGTCGAATTAAATGAAATATAGTTCTTCCAATAAGCCTGTAGATATATATTTTAAGTCGTATTTTTATATTGTTTTAGTTAATAAAATATAAAGAACTAGTGTTTCTGTATAAACTGTTAGAATAATTTAATAAAGAAATATCTCATAGGTTATAATTATTTGTACTAAAACTATACCTAGTTAAATTGTTTTTATTTTACGCTGCAATTCTTTAGTTTAGTAATGAGACACTCGCACTGCGAAACTGAGTTCTTCCTAATTTTAAGAAAATTTATAAGGAACAATAAAATTTTATTCATACGCATTTTGATTTATTATTTATAACTTTCCCTGTAAACTGGAAGAGAATTCTAAATGGCATACATAATGATAATATCACATTTTACACATTAAACTTCAAAAAGTACAAAAAATAACAAGGAGAAGATTTCCTGACACGCACACACAACTTGACAAATTAATTCCATTCAATATCTGAACCAATCTCCCACCAAAATGCCCTTGCATAATATCACAGTCAGTCATTCCGTGCATTCAAAAGAATCGCATAATATTTATTTTACCCCTTCGATAACCATCGATTCAAATTAATGACACATTTAATGATACATTACCATCACTACATTTGCCAAACGCTAAACACAACAAAAACAAAGCGAAAGCAGTATAAGTCCAAATAAAATTAAAATTACTAAATAATTTGCGAAGGCAGGGGTGTGCCCGTGCGGCCCGCGGGCGCTCGCGCCTGTAATTACGAAGCGGGCCGCGGTATCACGCCCCGGCAGAGAGAACCACGGCTATTGATGTATTGACGTTTTGGAGAAAACACAGATATAAGTACAGAAATGAAGATTTGAGTTTGTGCTGTATGATTTCGGGGAACTTTTGGGAGGTATAATTGAGTTATTTTTCATTGAAAGATTCTTATGCAAATTTTTATTTATGTGGTCTGGTTCTTATCTGCTGCGGGCATACGGAATTTAATATTTAACTCACTAAATTAATATTTTTTTGGACTTTATGTCACAAACTTTTGAATAGCGTTCGCTTAGTTGGTGAAAGACACTGATTACAAAATAATACAAAACACACACATTTCGGTTTAGTTCTCGTTACATGTTTCAGGAAGAAGAGTAAGTACTAGAATACGTTAGTATTAGATATAGAGGTTAACTTTACAAGGATACACACACACACAGAAACAGACACAAACACACTTTACTGAAACAGTACATTTTTTTCTGAGAATAATAAAATACATTTTGATTGTCTATAAAATTTAGCAGAAAAGTGAAGAACGCATGCAGTAGGTAAGTACAGTCGAGTTCATTAATATATTGGCCCTTTCAGGCTTCAAAAATATATGACCGTCAAAAAAAAACATAACATTGTGACAACTAAAGCATCATTAAATTGTGGTCAAGATTTAGATTCATTAATATGTGACTGGTTTTTCTCAGTAACATGTATACAGCCAAAAGCACATTATTATATGAACAACATTAAGATCATATTATCTGAACATTGTAGGATTCACAATTATGTATGCACACATCAAAGACATTCAATAAACTATAAATCTCTTTGGCACACATAAATACAATAATATCTAAACAAGTAAATGTAATTCAAATTCAACCTTATTACTTACGGTATAAAGATAATTTTACTCTGAATGATGAATCTTAAAATTGCATGGTCAAGGAGTTTGCTACATCATTTATCACTGGCTAGATTAACTTCAAATGATGTTAAATGTTTTTCTAATAAAATTATAACTGACGCACATGTCATTCAACGATTGAAAGACACTCATTTAAAAAACAAACGCAAACGCGCTTAAAACAATGGAAACTACTGTCATTTCTGTAACAATGTAAACTAGATCTTATTTGTTCGTGCAAATAATTGACTTTTCCATGCATGTAGAGATAATTAAAAAGCTTTTCCTGCTCAGATATTATAAAAGCCAATACTATATTTTTGAAAAGGGTGATCACATATTTTTGCCTAATGCACAGCATATATTATTGAACCGTTCATGATCACATATTATTGAACTGTTCATGATCACATATTATTGCACAATGCACAGCATATATTATTGAACGGTTCGCATGAGGACATATTTTTGATCTATAGGTTCTATAGAATTTATTGAGCTTTCCAACGCTCACAATATTTTGAATCCTTGACAGTGCCAATATATTAATGAACTCGACTGTACCAACTTATAAAAATATCTGGATGTATTTATTGAACCCCCGTACATTACAAAAAGTACACAGTAAAAATCAAGATTTAATTGGAACTTAGTGTATAAGAAAAGATGCACGAATAATTAATGTTCCTGAGTTACACACAGTTTACCAACGTGCGTGTTTTGGCGCGAGGCTGTTATAACACGTGATAATTAAGTTTTTATTCGCTCTTTTACATTTTAATCCTCGGGGACATCTCGATCCCGTCACGTCTCTCTGGCGTTATTTTATTTATTTGATCACAATTTATGCCTAGCAATATTTTTTATTCTACAAAGTAAAAAAAGAGAAGGTAACGCATGCATATTTCTCTCTTTTCTTTTTTATTTCTTGTTATGTCAAACAAAGACGATGTCAGACTGTTCTGACAATAATTAGAAGTGTGTATGTAAGTATAATAATAAAACAAAATCAACTGTGGGCTGCATTGATAAAACATCTTCGGTTGAGTAAATTCCTGTCATTATTTCTGTTAAAAACAAAAAGAAGAAAAAAAATCGAATAAAGAAGCAGCTTAATCCAAAAAAAAACACGAAAGTTTGTGAGTATGGATAGATGGATGGATGGATGGATATTTGTTACACTTTCACGTAAAAACTACTGAATGGATTTTAATAAAATTTGGTGTGGAGTTAACTGACTCCCTGGATTGACACATAGGCTACTTTTTAACCCTGTATTCCCACGGGAACGGCACCTACGCGGGTGAAACCGCGGGACGTCTGCTAGTATCTCCAGATTCTGGTCCTATGAGAAAATACTAGAAAGGGCCAATTGTTAAATACTTTTTGTATTTAACAATAATATAAAGACCAGATGATTACGGATTACTGTTCCAGTGCTGAACAGTAACAAGTTGCTTCACTTCACCGATGTCAGTGATTCTAAGATCATCATCTGCCTAGTCTTTTGGTCTAGTATAGTTAGTGACCCTGACTGCTATGCCGGAGGTCGTGGGTTCGATTCCCACCCAGGACAAATGTTTGTGTGATGAGCACAATCATTTGTTCTGTCTCTGGGTGTAATTTATCTATAATATGAATATATTTAGAAATATACAAGTATGTTTATCAGCTGTTTAGTACCCAGAACACAAGCTCTCAAGCTTAACTTGGGACTAAATGGCGTTGTGTGAAAAGTTGTGGAATATTTATTTATTATTATTTATAGTCTTTTCCCAACTATGTTGGGTGCGGATTACAGTTTAACTGTATGCATTCAGTTAGACTGTAATGCAGCTGTAAACACTAGTATTCAACCAGTGTTTTACATGAATCGACTGTTGTTCTGACCTTCGCAACCCAGTAACTGGGTAACTCTATAGGTTTGAGATACTGACTACTCGTAACGACTTTCAAAGATTTACAATTGGCAGCCAAGATCAACAGCATAACGTGCTTACCAAAACATGGAGAGGTCTTGATATGTTTTGAACGGACTTCTATCTATGGACCGACCTCGGCAGGCTTAGTTAGCCAACAAGTTGTTAGGTAGTTAGTTAGTTAGTTAGTTATTCAACTATGCGGGTGTTATAATTTAGCCACACCAGTAAAGGCTTTCAAGGCACATAAACAAGTATATACCGTCATAGTAGATATTATTTTTAATAGTGTACAACATGTACAAGACGCCAGCACATCAAGCTACCCCAAACTGTATTTTTTGAGGCATTCCTCGAAGCGCTACCATTTTGAGGCGCTCCTTTTTTATTCCTCGGAGCGCACCTTTTAGTAGCGCTCCCGATAGCAATTAAAAATATTAACTTTTTTTTCCTCGAAGCGCACGTATGATTAACTTTCGAATAGAGATAAGATACTAACTGAAACTATCGATGATAAGTAAAACTTGTTATTTTAAACAATTTGTAAAAACTCTTGACCATAGATTGGTTTTAAAAGGTGCGCTCCGAGGAATAAAAAAGGAGCGCCTCATTAGGTGCGCCTCAAAATGGTAGCGCTTCGAGGAATACCTCTATTTTTTTCCAATTGAATATGAACCTTTAATTTTTTGTTATAAAGTTGAAAAACATTCAAAGAAATTTGGCACATTGGGGTAGCTTGATGTGCTGGCAGCTGTGCAGTCAACAAAAGAGATTTTTACCAGGGCCAGAAAAAGTTGTTTTTTTTTCGTAGAAATTATAAATGTTTCAGATTTGATGGTAAAATTAAAATAATATGATACCTATTCAATTTCGACCAATTGGTTTGATAGAAAACGACACTGGTAACCTATCTCTTTTATTGACTGTACAGACGCCAGCACATCAAGTTACCCCAATGTGTCAAATTTCTTTAATCGTTTTTCAACTTTATGTCAAACAGAATAAAGGTCATATTCAATTGGGAAAATTTGACACATTGGGGTAACTTGATGTGCTGGCGTCTGTACATATAGCTACCAATGGGCTATTAGACAAAATTTTAGTTTTTAGTCCCTCATCGAGATTACAAAAAAATATTCGAGACATATTGTTTCTTTTTTCACGTTATCAAAAAATAACGGCGATACATCGAGTCAAAATGTCGCATGACGCCACTAGCCAGTATACAGTTTATACTAGATAATGACGTTACAAACCGGGGTCTAATCCACTTTACTGCTCTTAATCTAAGCAGTTTTCCATCCATTTGAAAAAGAAAAAAGCTATAGTGTCCAATATTTTCTTGTAATCTAGATGACGGACTAAAAACTATAATTTTGACAAATGCCCCATTCTATCTAACTTAGAATGACACATTATTAAATTCCGTGACGTTGCTCTAGTGGTCGGAAGCGCTACTGCTGATCACGATATCTTGGGTTCGATTCCCCGAATTACTAACTGGAGTCTGGTTTTGTACTTGATTGATGGCAATAGGCTCAACTACTTCATGAAACTCAAACGGTACTAGCAAAATGTTGTACACATACTACTGTACACATTCGCTTCTGCCTAACCCTTTCGGAATGAGTACACATGAGCGTGATGATAAGTTTATAAATATGAACAACAATTTATGATTAGTCCATCAGTTAGATTATCTATACTAATCTATACTTAATATATAAAGAGGAAATATTTGATTGTTTGTTTGCATTAAATAGGCTCCGAAACTACTGAACCGATTTGGAAAATTCTGTCACTGTTGGGAAGTTACACTATCCCCGGGTGACATAGGCTAGTTTTTATCCCTGTATTCCCACAGGAACGGAAACAACGCGGGTGAAACCGCGGGACGTCTGCTAGTAAAAAATATTACACAAGTATTTTTTTTCTTTTTCAAATTGAAGGAAAACTGCTTAGATTAAGCCAAAAAGATTTAAAAGACTATAGAGCGGACATACGAGGAAATGTCATAGAAAAACTTTGATCCCATGTCTCAATAACGCCATCTAGAATAATATATCAATATTGGAGCGGCAGCGGAGCGTACTAAAAAAAACTCATAGACTGTAAAACGGACGAAAATCTTGTTCGTGATGTCCGGTCTATAGGTATTGAATGTCTTTGGATTAAGCGCATTAAAGTTGAGGAGAGGGGGCTTGTAACGTCATTATCTAGTATTAACTTTACTGGCTAGTGACGTCTTTCGTCATTTGGACTCGACGTTTAGCCGTTATTTTTTGATTACATGAAAAAAGAAAAAATATGAGTCGAATATTTTATTTTAATCTAGATGAGGGACAAAAAAAAAATTTCAAATAGCTCATTCGAAGTACTAAATTTCTATAAGCTACGAAAAGAGTCTAAAAAAAACTAAACACTTATCTCAGAAACGCGCACTTAACGTAGGTATATAGTGGATATATCTCCTCCTAACAATATGAAGACATAAGTCCTTAACCAATAAGTGTAATTAATAAGCTAATTAGTAACAATTACGTGCACAAAGCTAGACCATTGGATATCGCGTGGCAAAACGTCTCAAATTGAATGAACATAAAAACAGTCCGCGACGTAATGGCCGATAGAGAGCCAATAAAATATGCGTATGCGCACTGACCACGGGAACGTGCTGGTACTACAGTGGGAGATATGCGAACATTATCCCTTAACTCGAGTTTTTTTAAATATCAGACAGACGTGGTGGTCCCCAGCAAAAACACTAAAAGTTCTGCCGAAAAGTTATGAATTGGCGGCGACCACGTACCGGAAGACGCAGCGTTGAAAGGCCTCCCTCAAGGTAGACCAACGACTTGGTGAGAGTCGCGGGAATCCAGTGGATGAGAGACTCACAGTACCGGTCGTTGTGGCGACATTTGGGGGAGGCCTATGTCCAGCAGTGGACGTCTTTCGGCTGAAATGATAATGATGATGAAAAATACTAGGAAGTGGCGAACGTCGGGCTTTTTGGGGAACTGTGTTATGTAAATCTTGACATTCAAAAAGTGCAAACCTTGAACCTTATTTAAATACTTAAATGACTTTTTATTTTCGGAAACTAGCTCGTGCTTGTGTCTCGAGAGTCAAATTCCGTAAATAAAAACGTTTTTGATCTAGTCGTTACCTCATCTTAGAAACAATCAGTGAGAAAAGCTTGCCAAACAGTACGAAAATTAGACGTATTTTTGACAGATAAAGAGTGTTATGAATGCGAACGTTTTTAAAACAACGGGAATTCTCCTCTGGCCGCTCTTCTATAAAATGAGTTCTTACAAGGGCCTTGCTTGCCATGCTTTACGATTCTAGGTAATCCTTATCAAAGTACCCAAATGCAAACAGAAATCTTTAGCGTCGCATATCATGCACTACTCCACGCCTGCGCAGGACGGCAGCGGCGCAAGCGCAGCGCTCCAAAGAGATGCGCCTTTGAAGATAGCGCCGATACATTTATTAGCCAGGTTTGCATACCGCCATCAGCCGCCAGCCTGAATAAGGTTCGGTTCCCCGTTGAGTTATTTTGAATTGTGCTTTTTGACTAGTATAAAACTTTTTCGTCGAATAGCGAATTATTATGTGGAGGTAAGGTTAATTGCTTGTAGTAGATGGGCATTGACAGTTAAATATATATTATACACATTTTATTATTTATTTGTATAAACGATAACAAAATTTTACGAAAGTAACAAAGACAATTGTGATAATATGATATATTATGATGTGATATAAACTTTTTATCGATTTTGTAATTTTTCTGTTTTGCACTAATTGTTTATAGTTTTAATTTAATTTAATCGAATATTTACGCTTATTAAATACTAAGTTAGCTTATTTTTCATTTAAATATTGTTTTGTGCATGTGGTGTTTATCTATAAGTCATTGTTGCGCTGTATTTGAATAGTGTTGCTGCTATTTTTAAGATTGTATAGTGTTTCTGTTTTATGTGTGAACAATTGTCGGTTAACCTAATTTAATCAATAAATAAATATGTAGGTACCCACATACATTTTGAAAAGACTAGAGTATAACGTTGTCACTGAGCGTAGTGTCTAAAAGGATATCTGAGCTGTCAGCATTGTTTTGTGGTAGTGTTAAATAGATATACTAAATATAATTTTCTAGAATGGCTATGAAAGAACCCAAAAAGTTAAAACACTTATGAAATTGAGTGCGATTCATGGTGTGGCTGAGTCTCCAACTACTCATAGGAAATGTAACCTTAAACATCAAGTAAGTACCTATTTATTTTGTTACATCATGTTGTTGTTTGTTTAATGATGTACGAAAATATAATATGTGGATAGTGTCGTTTGTAAGACATAATATGCAATGTATTTTTTTACTCACTACCTACCTGCTTAACACTATACTCATGTAATGTATTTGTGTAACTGTTAGTTTTCCCAAAATATATAGGACCACGACCCTCGCAGTAGAACCACATTTTAATTACTTGATTAACGTTGTATTGACAAGTGGCCAGTAACATAGCAAATACTTCCCCACACTTCATGTGACTTGTTAATTAAGTACACAAATTGTTTCAAATGAGTCACCCAGTTAGCGCGAATGTCTCCCACTTATGCTACACCTCTCATGGCTCCTCACAATGCCAGACTAGAGTAAAGCTCAACAGGGTCTTATTTGCTCGCTGATTCTCTCAAGCCCCTTGGCGTTGGGTTCGCTAGATAGTAGGTAGACAGAACACTGCAAGAAAGAGGAAGTCCAAATGTCAAATAGAAGAAAGTAAAAGCAGGAAAAGTATGGGATGGTCAATATTCTTCTGTACACAAAGGACTAGACATTCTGGCCAGGTTTTTGGATGGCACCGACTGGAGAAGATCCGAAGGTACGTTAATATCACCTTTTTTTGTTAAAAACTGTTTGTTAAAAGTCGTCCAAAATAAAAACTAAATATATTATCAACAGTTGGCCACGTGCACATTATCACAAGATGTCCTTTTTACCCCACTTTCAAATCTAAACCAAAACACTGCACTTAATGATCCATTGTACCACACGTAATGCCGCTTAGTTTCCAAACACTGAGGGGAAATAAAAAGAGATCGGACGATAAAACACGATAAGATCATGGTAAGCTAACATAGGTGACGGTTTCCCTATTCAATTCAACCTATTTATGAATGCAAAATCACTGTTAATTGTGTACGGTTGTTTTCGAATTTTCGTGTTAGAATTTGAGGTAGGTTACGGTTGTAGTCAATGACATTTTAAGTTAAAAACCGGCCAAGAGCCTGTCGGGCCACGCTCAGTGTAGGGTTCTGTAGTTAGTTTATTTTGTACAACTTTTTGTCTTTTTTGTACAAAAACTGTTGTTTCCATCCAAGTTCAAAGTGATTTTCCTAGAAAGTCCTTATAAAGTTCTACTTTACAGATTTTTTTCATATTTTCTAAACTTATGGTTCAAAAGTTAGAGGGGGGAGACACATTGTTTTTTACTTTTGGAGCGATTATTTCCGAAATTATTGACATTATCAAAAAATGATTTGAGTAAACCCCTATTCATTTTTAAATACCTTTCCAACAACATATCAAACATTAGGGTTGAAATTAAATAAAAAATCACTTCCCACTTTACATATAGGGGAGCTACCCTAATAAAACATTTTTTTCAAATTTTTATTTTACCACTTTGTCGGCGTGATTGATACACATATTGGAACCAAATTTCAGCTTTCTAGTGCTAACCGTCACAGAGATTAAGCAAGGACGGACAGACAGACATGCATGACGAAACTATAAGGGTTCCTAGTTTACTACGGAACCCTAAAAAGTGTAGATAGGTTATAAGCGCTCAACAAGCAACACATTAAAATATGGCTAGCTAGCCACACTTGACCTCAGTGTCGCGTTGCGCTGTCAACGGACGCGTGTGTGCCGTTTTTTTGAAGATCTAATGGTGTTTAGGTAACCTATCTACACCTTTTTACTTACCTGTAATGATAGTTTAAGAGTTTTAAATAAATAAATAGATAAATAAATAATCATAGTACTGGTAGTAGTAGTATGGGTTTAAGATGCCCAAAAACTTTGAATGGCAATCCTTTAATTAAATGTTATGTAGGTAAGTGTATCGGTACCTAAGTTCTAAGAACAAGTAAATAGGCTGTATAATATATATACCTACGATTGTTAATCAAATTTTACTAATAAAGAAGTATAAATGACGATAACATCGTGGAAAAAAAAGTCACTTGAATATTACCCTCACTTACACCTTCTTTGCAAACGACTGTGGATTTTTGCCAGTTTTATTACTGTTAACCACTTCTTTTATTAAAAAAACCTTATCAATTATACCAACAGTCGGAGTAACCACGTGAGCGACTGAAAGATTTTCAGTGTTTCTTATTATTTGCATTAAAGCCTACATAATGAAATATACAACCGCATAGTATATCACGATATTTGTCTGCCTTTAGGATCCAGACTTATGACCTGCTACTAATAGCAAAATAGTTTTTTCATCCCACCATCTCGGAAAGAGTATTTTTAATCTTCAATATCTGAGTGGAAAAGCCGTTTTTATTCTCTAGAGGATAAAGTAAATTGAATTTAGAACATCGTGCACTAAGTTTGTGAATTAAAAAAAAACATTAAACCTATTTACTGCTACCTCTATGGTGCCGAATATAACATACAACTTTTTTTTAGTTTGTTAAAAACTCAGACTCGGAACCTTCTTGGTGTTCTTTTTTCAATTTGCTTTGTACGCGGTTCTTTACGCGGTATTTTTTCTCGTCATTGTTAAACCTTATATTATAAACAAGGAACATGTAAACAAGTGAAAAAACTAAAATGAAGCGAATCTAGCGACGAGGAAGTTTGTTTGACGCCAACAGAATTGACTGAAACTGTTAATAATGCGCAAATGAGCTTTCTCCCTCAACAATCACGCGAAAAGTATTTAAAACAGTACGATATGTTCAACACGTGGCGACTAGCAAAAGGAGCCAAAACTTTCTCAGAATTTTTTTTTTTTGCATTTAGTCATTTCCTCGCTGAGGTGGAATGAAAAGTTACGTGTTGTACTCGAGTGCAAAGATTTTTCACCTCGTGCTCTTTTGGTTCCCTCGCTAACGCTCAGGATTCTAATTTTGAATCACTCGCTGCGCTTGTGATTCAATTTTAGAATCCTTCGCTTGCTCGGTCATCAAAATTGAACACGCGGTTAAAAAGCAACTTTGCACTCTTGTATAACAAATAACTATTTTTTTAAATCGACTCGTAGTTCCAGAGTTTGGTGTTCAAATAGATAAAGCTTTACTTTACCTATTTGGTAGTTTTAGATAATTTCGAATAGTATAAAAAAGGACTAAATTATTCAATATTATTTCTCTATGAACCATAAGAACAGCACAGTTTTGCTTCGTCATCGCCACATCCTGTCCCTCAATGTATTCCGTCCGACACACGACACATTTACATACACTTTTAGCTTTTTCTTTGATACATTATTATTAATGATTTTATTGGATGCTGACCGGTTTGACTAAGAATTGAAAGCTGTCAAATCAAATAGCTGAATATAATAGACTTGGGAATTAGCAAGATATTAAAACAAAGTAAGTACTTACGTAGTAAAAATGTACGCTTACTAGCCTATTATGTTTAAGTCTTAATTGTAATATGGGGCAATACTATTGCTGTCACTCGGGCGCAAATCCAGGCTCCGGGCTGCTACTGAGAAATTCAGGGTCGAAAAAGATCAGGAACGCTTTGTCGCACACAGGAATCGAACCCGAAACCTCGTGCTCAGCAGAGGCGCTTGCGACCACTAGAACCACAAGATGCCTCAAAAATAAAAACAGTTTGAATTCAGATCGATAAAAAACAGTACTTCTCATCAGTAATTAACATACTTACGTAGACTAGACACACATTTCGAGGCAAATAAAGCAGAATTCAACAATCAACCGAACAAAAAGTGTTGTGAAACACCACTTGTCATCGTTCATGATTTTGTATAAGTAAGTAGAACTGAACAAAATATCCAAAAAATAATACCTTCTTAAACCAGAACTCATAAATTAATCATCATTTCACAATACTTCAGAAAAACTAACGACTGACGCCTGTCAGTCACAGGAACACACATTTAATATTCATAAATCGATATGTCGCGTCATACTCATAAATAAATTAGAAATTCATAAAAAAAAAACTAGCCGGACCACCCCTAGCTTTACATGCGGTATTCATACACTCATCACGAATCATTTCTATTTCCAAATACATTTTTAAAACCTCCTTTACAACGAAACCGAACCTTATTGGTTAGACACACAATTTTATATTTAAATCTCCGAACGCAAGCATACCTTTGCCAATACAAAAATAAATTCTCTATGAAATAAAAAACGGATTTTACTTTTATTCTCTAGGTCTGTGGGCCACGTGCCATGATATCGTAATTTTACAGCCAGACGACATTTCCTCGATTTGCATTGAGATATGATTCGGAAATGACTGATCATCATATTTTTGTTTATTATATTATAGTTATTGTTTTTTTGTTATTTATGTTTATTGGGTGTTAGTTTTACGACCAACAAATTGATATGAAAATAAAAATGTATTTTTTTATGAAATGATGATAATTATTTACAAGTTTAAAATCCTAGTAGTAGCATAGCTTTAATAATAAGCTAAATCTATATCGTGGGTCAAAATGCCAATAGTTACAATCAGATGTAAGTGGGAACGCTGGGAGGGGACGCCCTAGAAGGATATGCATAGTCACCTTATTGGTGAGGTTCTTCAGAAAGGTCAGGAGCGTAGCACTGTCAACCGGCGTGTGTGTATGACAACATGTATGAATGTAAACGAAGCAAAAGAAGTACGTAAAAATCGTACCTAGCATATGGCGCTATGTACTAGAAAGTACAGAGCACCATATGCTACGATTCTTACGTACTTCTCACGCCTCTTCTTTCACGCCTTTTTCTCATGGGAAAAAGGCGTGAAATTATGTACGAATACTCATAGGTCGATTTCCGTGGGTCACCTACAGAACAGCTGTTACCTACATTGATAAAGTATTTTTTTGATTGTCAATGATGAGTCTCAAACTTCTTCATGCACTTTCATAAGAATGCAAATACTTCCACGAAACACGTTGTAATTAAAGTGACAGTCATGAATCAAAGACGAGCCATTGATGAACAACCGATCAAATGACAATTTTAATCAATTTAATTGCCTTGCATTAATGGCCGCCACTTAGCAAACATTGAGACAATCATGTACATTTTATGGCGACATTATCACGCTGACGATCAAGGATATGCCTTATAAAAATAAAGTGTAAGGAGGCGTAATATCCACAGTCTTTAACGCGATCTTTTACACGGCCCCTGTGGAATAAGTAACATTCTTACATATACTGAAAATGCTAATTAATTTCCGTTTAAAAATATTCTCTTAATAAGTATAAAGGTATGAAAAAGTAATTAAACAATACCTATTGTTTTGTTTACTTTTTTCGTTTTTTTCTCTTTTTTTATCTGTACATTACTATTGAAATGTCACTGTCAAGCACTTAAAAAAATACCTCATAGTGTTTCTTTTCACTCTTACTACAAGTTTAATGGTCTAAGTATTTACTGCAATAAAAAAATAGCAACAAATTACCAAGTAGGTAGATAAAAATAACTCAATTTAACACACCATAAACAACACATTACTTAAAGAATACCTATCCAATTATCTATGGTATATCAATGTTGTGGGTGCGTTCGGAATCCACTACCGGTGCGGGGCGATGTAGGCTTTTAGCTAAAAATGCGCCGGTTCCGAGGGCATCCCTCCTATGTTAATGGTCACTGGCGAATTCTTGTGCGTACGGCAAACGCTAATTTAAACTGGATGCTACGCTGTACAGGGGCAGGGCATTGTTGTTGGTTATTTACACAAATATTTTACGGATTAATATCTCTATTAGTTTATTTGAGCTGTTCTTTTTAAAGGTTTCGCCTCAACGACAACAAATTTGCCTTAATATGCCATGAATAAAATGTTGTCAATAACATCACTGCTACGTAACAGAAACTACGTAGCATCACACCTGTATTCGTGGAAGGGTTAGGCAAAACAACTCATCAAAGAAAACTTATCAGCTGCCTACCTTTACCTTTTCCAAACTATGTTGTAGTTGAATGAATGAATGAATGAATGATTTATTTATTTGCAAGAATATAGGTACATATGATGTTATGTTCAACGGGTTTCACTATATTCGGCATTTCGGCCGTACAAATATTAAAATTCTACTTACTAATAGCATGCATAGGTACATTTTGTGATAATAAAAATCAGATAACAATGCAATAAATAAGTTAAAATTAAATATAATTCTAATTCCAGTTGGCTTCCGCTCTAACCGGATGCAGCTCAATACTTAAATATTTACTAATATATTTGACTGGTCTGTTGGTCTAGCAGTTAGTAACCCTGACTGCTATGTTCGTGGGTTCAATTCCCACCCAGGACAATGTTTATGTGATGAGCATGATCATTTGTTCTGTATCTGGGTGTAATTTATTTATCTATAATATATATATTATGTATTTAGAAATATATAAGTATATTTATGAGTTATTTAGTACCCATAACACAAGCTCTCAAGCTTAACTTGGGACTAAATGGCGTTGTGTGAAAAGTTGTGGATTTTTTTTTTTTTTTTTTCTGCGTTTTATATGGAGCTATTACCTATCTGACTTCCATAACCCAGTTACTGGTTAGCACTGTAGCTTGCGTGCCCTTTGGTTAAACTGTCAGACTTTCGGACGACTCCCTATCCGTAAAATGAAAAACAAAACTAGAAAAAAAACATCTAAGTAAGTCTAAGAAAATCCCAAACCCGCTAAAACTTTAAAAGACAACAACAAAAAAGTCCGCAACGACAAAAAAAAATATTGTCTATTAACGCACCGCACATCCCACCTCACCTGTGCGTATACACGTCAATATTTTATTTATCGATGGTCGGTATCTGCGATATCGGCTCTTCGATACCGCGGTGCCAGCCAGGTAAATGAGGCCCCAAGACACCTCCGTTGCCCCCTGTGCAACGTGATTTACGGACTACTCCCACCGGCCTCCGGCTGAATAAAAGTATTCATTATCTAAAGCACTAGACTTAAAAGTGCGATGGGTTTAGATTAAATTAATCTTACGGCTACTTGAAGGCTTTGAGTTTGGTGGATGACTGGCACAGTGAACTTTTTTTTTAATTTCTAATAAATTAAGGGCCAAATAACTTTTGTCTGTGGAATATAAATATAATCACCGTTAACTGTAAACTGTTTGTAACCATTAAATCTATAATAAAAAACGGATTGATGACAATATTTAAGCTTCAACCTTTTCTAAATCCAACCTCCTTTACAATTTCAAAACACCAAACTGAAAGTCGAATCCCAACAATATATCGATCAGCTCGCAATAATCTCGTCACCACAAAAAGACCATGTTTGTCTTGCACCCGGCTGTATGTAAATGTGCGGAGATCTATGCGCGTGCGCCGTTCGTCGCAGATTTACTGCATAATTGACTTCCGGCGGGAAAGCCGCCATCATGACAACCGAGCTCCGGCACACTTATGAATTGCCAACAGTTAAATTGCCATGGTTTTAAGGATATATTTGTGTTATTAAATATTTATCTAAAAGTTGTGTTGGCTGTAGTTAACTAACTCGATATTTTTTGGGACTTTTAGTATAGTACATACTTACAAATAGAAAAATCAACGACATTTCTTTTAAAGGTACGGTAAAGAATAATAATCATTAACAGTTAGTAAAATACGTTAATAAAATGGGATTTACACATAAAACTTTTGGAATACTTTTCCAAATAATATTGGTACCGCATCAATATTTGTTACTCAGTTTAAAAGAGCAACATGATCACACGGAAGGATACGAAGAGCAACTTTATTTTTTAATCTTCAAGCTGACATATCCATAAATTGATGTCTCACAGAATCTAACTTACACTGCCATCTATTAGAAGTTTATGAAACTTTTTATAGGAAAACAAGTCAATAATCGAGATAGAAAACTGTCCCATCCATTAGGTTTAACCAAATTACACAGAGGAGGACAAATTCTATAAAAAATAAGCATGTTGTTCCGGAGTTTACACAGGACAAATGCTGCTTCGCAGCGGGAGATTTTTATAAATACTGATAAAATACTGACAAAATAGTGACCTAAACATTAAAATAAAAAATATTATTTATGTCTATGGCACATTTGGTAGTTACTTACAAATTGATCTGTTACACCTTCAGGACTAAACTGCAAAACCAATTTTGATGAGTTTTGAAATCTATATCTACTAATATTATAAAGAGGAAAGAGTTGATTGTTTGTTTGTTTTGAATAGGCTCCGAAACTACTGGACCGATTTGAAAAATTCTTTCACCGTTGTGAAGCTACATTATCACCGGAAGACATAGGCTACTTTTTATCCCTGTATTCCCACGGGACCGGGAACTTTAAAACTCTTTACACCTTCTTAACCATATTGCGCGCACTATACAGTTTAAGATTAAACAGACATCATAACAATTGATTTTTCCACTGGGAAATCACCAAGTACCTAGTATCTATATACTGTAGATGACAATCGTAACGTCTCTGTCATCGCCAGGCCAATTCGACCAAATCGAATACTTTACTGTAAGAAATTTTCCCCTTGTTTCGCCTAGTTTCCCTTGCAACAGACATGCGTACTCACAAGTGCCGTAAGTTCATAACAGTTCAAGACAGGTTGATAGGTCGTTACTTATGTTATGAGCTACACTATAACGCTTTCTCTCTGATGAGTCTTGGGTCTTGTTACTTGGAATGGAACTGTGCTTTCATTTCCCATATTAGCATGAATGCAGTTTTGCTGAAGTTGTATTGCATTCATTTTCTTGTGCATTCGATTGAGTACATCTAAAAGGTGGATGAAGCAATACCACTTGTCCCTCCCCGACCCTTGCATCAATCAAAAAATCAAATCAAAAATCAAAAGTCTTTATTCAAACTAGGCTGAGAATCAGCACTTTTTGAACGTCAAAAAAATACATGAAGACAGTCCCCCAAAAACGACCCACCCTTCGCCACTTCCTAGTGTTTTTGCTGGGAAGAAGAAGTGGCGGAACAAACTCCCCAGCAACACATCTGTCTGATTCGTTTGAAGAACGAGGTATACAAAGAATCTATACAATGAAATGCTCATTTATTTATTTATTACATTTCAGAATGATTGTCACGTGTTAGCTAGCACACTCCAATATACCGGGATTAAGAAAAAAAAAAAGTAAATTCATATTAACATTGAAATCTAAACTCAAGCAAAACAATTACAATACTGCAAAATAACAGCCTCCAGGTATAAAAGGCGTACCCGCTTACATGTGCAATGCTGGCATGAGCCAGCCTGCGATGTTGAGCCACTAGTTTTAAACAGTCCCTAAATAATCTAATTCAGATCCAGCCGTCCCTTATTATTCGATCAGTGACACCCTAAGCCGAGGTCCGAGCCCCACAGGGGGCGCCCTTAGCGAGTGTCACTTAAATTCTGACGTATTGCTCCTGGCTGGAGGCCTTGTGTATTGAGGTCGTCCACAGGTTTGACTAGTAAGGCAGAAAATAGCGCCATCCCTCAGTAGGGAGGGAGCACTGCAAGACTCCCTCAATAAAAAAAAAGCAAAGCCACTTCTGCCTAAAATATTGTTTGCCTTGAATAAGTTTAATTGTTGTTGACTTTTTGATGATTTCCTATATGTGCAATGTCTACCTCATTAGGCCTGTCTGCCTCGTTGGTCTAGTGGTCGCATGCGCTACTGCTGAGCATGTGGTCCTGAGTTCGATCCCCGGGTCGGACAAATCGCTATTGACTTTTTCCATTTGGAATTTGTCAGTAACAGAGAAGTAGGAGTCTGGGTGTTTTCCCGATTGTTGACAATAGGCTGGACCCCTATTTACATGGGACTTAAAAATAATTGGCGAAATGTGGGTGCACTACTGGTACATCTCTGCCTAGCCCGTCGGGGATAATAGGCGTGAAGTTATGCTCTGTCTAATGTCTACGAAATAGCCAGGAGTACTTCGAAAAAGTACCAATTCTGTATACAATTTACGTCATTCTACTACAATTATTATTATTGTTCTTTTAAATCCTTGATCGTAGGTACAAAGCATAACAATTCATTCAAATTACTTAGTTCGCTATGACGTCGAGGACGCCATTTACCACTTGGCATTTATATACAAATTATCGTCTTTACATACAGACACTCAGTACATAGCGCGTACAATGGCTTGACGTCGCGTCGGCGCGTACCCAGCGGGTGTCGCCACAAAGCGCACGCGACGACAGACGACAAGCTACCGAGAGACCAACCTCTATAGTGTTCATACCGTAGGCTGTATAGCACTCTTACCAATGCCACATACGAAACCTATAATCGATCTTAAAAAAACAAAATGACAGCTGTCATTTTAACTATGAATTTGCGGGAATGTGAATTATTTTGACAGCAGTTTGTCTATGATTTGCAAAATATAGCAAGGAATATATTTTCGCGAAAACGTTAAGTTTTAATCACAATAATATGCACGGTGCATGCACAATGGTTCGACTCGTACGCAGCGGGTGTCGCCACAAAGCGTTGTCGCGACGATAGCCGACAGGCTACCGAGAGCCGACACAGACTATGAATACTTAGTACCTATAGCCCTATAGCATATTACAGCGCTTTGTGTGTGTGCCGACCGGCACTTGGATTTTAATATAGGCTATGTATCATCGTTTTAATTGTATCGGTTAGTATGTTTCACTTACAGGTGTGGACTCAGACTCGAGACCAAGTAGGTAAGTACAGATTAGTTAAACAAATTACCCTAATCAATCTCACAATACAACAAAAGTAAAATAAGTTAGTTAGTCATAATAAAAAAAAACTATTTTAAAAGGCATTTTCAACGCCATTCTCAATTTCCAAAATACATTACCACAAAAAAATTAACACACAACAAATCCACAAACTGATTAATAAGATCAATAAGTAAGTACATACAAACACTAAACGAACAAAAAGTCCGGGCCACACCGCTCGCCGTGGCCGTATATTGTTCAACAAACCCATGTTATCTGATCGAACACATTTGATACCTCCTCATTCACCAGCCGACATCAATCCGATCAGCGATCTGAATGAGATTGACGCTCAATCAAACAACAATTAATTAAAGTGCACACAATGCTAACCGGTGGGCCAAACATTGAATGATAGAGAACAGAACATCGTCGGTGACGATATTAAAAACTGACCGGCTGTTATCTATGGTGATCTTAATGAGATGGGACCTGTCAGGCGGTAATTAATTAGGTTGTTTATGCATAGACATGGGCTTAAAGTAAGCTGATAGTAGGAACACTGAGCTCTAAATGAAGTGTCTGGCTGGCGGGATCAAAATAAGTATAGACATATAAGGTGCTATAAAAATATCTGCCATCCTCTTAAGGGGTCATTGTACTCATCATTATAAACATATAAACATCTTTTACTATGAGACAAACTCCAAAATCGCGAAAATAAAATCAGCTGTTCCCTCTATTTTGGTCACGTGACTCGTCGAAATGTAGGGAACAGCTTATTTTATTTTCGCGATTTTGGAGTTTGTCTCATAGTAAAAGATGTTTATAATGATGAGTACAATGACCCCTTAAGAGGATGGCAGAATTTTTTATAGCACCTTATATATATGACACTGAATACTAATTAAGGTATGGAATGTGAGAGTTCCTTTAAAAAAATGGACACTGCTTTTTATAATAGAAATCCGGGAAGAATAGTTCTATCCCACATAAAAGATCAACTTTATAATCAGTAATTTAGTACAATAAATTGATGGTTATAATCAAAGCCCAATTCATTATTGGAGATACATAATGTGCCAACTTCAAGCATGAGACGAATCAGATAAATAGAGCGGGCCCTAATGGTGAACGAAGGCGTTTTTCGCACAATTACAGTCTGATCGAATTTCGTATTTGTTTTCGGCTGTGTACCTACAATTTATGACCAAAATATTATGGTTTTTGGAGCATTTGTTTCTGGCTATTTTATCACAACACACAAACATTTAATTCAGACAGACAATATAAGCCAAAGAAAAACAGCAAAAAGTTGCTCGCTCGCTCTATCTTTTAAAAACTTCATAATAATAATTATGGATCGGAGTAAAAATGGTTCAATTCAATTATTTTTCGATTTGAATATCATTCCAGTCTTTCGGCTGACAATTCAAATCAGGCCGATATTTTTCTTTGCTCTCCACTTTAGGTCCGACTCTACTTACTTGCGTCATGGAAGTACAACAAATATTATAAATACATATAATCACGTCAAATGGTATTTATACGAACCATTTTAAGGAGAGGACTGGAATTATAATTGGGATGTATTTTGACAGAGATAGTTCAAAATCTCTTATAATTAGCAATAGATTTCAAAACCGAAGAACTAAAGTGTATTCGTATGTCTTTTTTGTATTATTTGTGCTTCTCATGAATTCCTTAAGCAACCTTTATCATCACAGTAATATTAGTAACTTTTCCAAATATTCAAGTTTGTAGAATTTTAATAGAAAAACACGCACGACGAATTTAACTGGATATCAACTTAAAAGTGTTAAATATTATTTTGCAAGCATTTTGTAAAGACAAGAGCTCCACGTATCCAAAAATCTGAATCAATTCTATATTTAAAATCGCCAAAACAAATTATGAATGGTGCAGCGTACCTATCGGCCAATCAGCGGCGGTCAGTATCGGCTATCGGACTCGCATAAAGATTCAGCGGATAGTCGCCGTATCTCAGATGATAGCTGAGATAAATGGAAGCGCGCGCAGCCGAAATACGGCCGGGAAACGAACAAAAAGGCGTATGTGCAAGATGGTTTTATGCAATGGGAAGCAAGCAAGAATGGCTATAGATTTTCTTTTGTTTTGGCTTTGTTTGTCTCCTAAGAAAAGGATTGCCACGTAACCGAGTGACTATTTACTTCTTGTTTCCTGGCACTAATCAAAAGCCATTAGAAGCCAGTAGAGCTGTACATAATAATGGTCAACAAAGCTTATTTTAATTTAAATATTAGAAAGAAAGAAAGAATCATTGACGCAACTAAGATAAAGTTGTAGTACTTGATTTTACTTGACTTTCGTGTGTATTATTTATTTACTAATTTTATTTATTTTTAAAGCCACTGGTGGACAAAGTCTCTTGTGGGTTTCTGCATTTAATTAGTCCGACCCGGGAGAAATAAATTCTTTTCAGCTGGCATTCACCCAAATATGACTCAAGTGTGTCAACATGCAAATTGGTAAACAAGAGCATAAGTAATCATTTCTTACAGCCATCAGACATCCAATATCACTAACACTAGCATCGATTAAAGAATCGATAAAATAATTGATTACAAAATGCATTTCCATGTTCGTGTTCCCTCTCTCAAACCACCATCCCGGCGGTGTCCTTAAAGGCTAGTGTGACACTGTTATTTAGTATCGGACCGGTAGCACACGCCTGTCGCCCGCGCGGATATAAATACAAACAAGCTAAATCTGACGACAAACTGCGCTTGCGCCGGACCATGGATAAAAATGTTTCGGACGCGATTATGTTATCGGGGCTATAATATCGATATGTTTTTTTTTGTCTTAGATTTTTTTGTCTAATAAATTGATTTTAATGGGTCGTGGTAACAAGAAGGCTGGTGGATTTTTAAGGGTATGAGGAACAGGGTGTAAAGGTTTAACTGCTGTTTAATTCGTCTTAGAAAAAGGAGGAATTCGACCAGACGGGTGTTGTCTGGTGGGCTATTACTGCCGGATGATTGTTGTCAGAATCTTGTGTTAAGTTCAATCGCGCGGATAACTTTAACATCGCGATGTAGGAAGTCAGTTTTAGTTCGTAAGAGGCAAGATAGATATCGCTACAGATTGATCTACCTTTTAGGTTAACCTTCGTGGTCATGTTACCCCTATTACATGATTTTTAACTAACTTAACAATTTCGGACTTTATTAATGAGCAAACTGCCTTGGTTTGGTCTTGAGGTTGCAAGGTTGAAGCATGAGGTCTTGTTTCTATTCCCTGGTTGGCAACCTATTATAAGGACTTACCATTAGGAAATTCTCACTGTCAAAAATCTACAAAATTCAACCGAGAACCACGGCTTAACGTGCTTTCCGTGTCGTAATGAATGGTAACCCATTTTAAAGCCTATATTTTCCAAACTATATTACCTTTTATGATCTATTTTTCTCCATCACCGAACATAACAATCAACATCAGATCACGCTCTTAGTCCCTATAGAAATTGGCAGGTGTCCCTGTAGTAGGTACGTAAGTGTAGGAGTTAGAGGGCGTGCCTATCTCCATCTACCGTGTACAAAGCTAGACTCGAGGCTGCTACTGACAAGTTCAAGCTGGAAAGCCCCAACCTTGTAACCTAATCCAGGACCACATACTGCAACAGCAGTGCTTGCAACCGCTAGAGCAACGAGGCATAAAATTGAACAACGAGTTTAAAAATACCGTTTTAATTATTTCAAATAAAAAGCAAAGGAGGTATTGTTTAATTTCGACTTCCCCAACGAATTAAAGTTAGGTATGTACTTCAAACCGTTCCAGTCGAGTAATCTGACTACATTTTATTGCTGCTTTTATTTTAGCACAAAACTGAACGAAGCTTTAAAGCTCATATTGTACAAAGCAACAAAAACTAACTTTTAACAACTTTCGACCTTGCCGCTACTTTATAGAGTTTGTTTTAGCTTGTGAAGAGAATCAGAAGGACTTTTAGAGGCAGAACGGTTTACAAATTAAGGACTCTAATGGGGTATTTAAAAAAATGTTTAATTGCATTGCGAAAGAATAGGGTGGATGGACTACATCACTTTCGTATGAATATTTAAATATATCATTACTATCGTGAAATTTCTAGTTTGTCCTTATGCCAGTGGGTTTTGAACTGTGTTAGGGTCGGCTCCCAATTTAACCTGATGCTGCTGAATACCAGTATTTTACATGGTTTGCGTGTCTGTCTGTTGACCAACTTTATGCGTCATTGTATGGCTAGCATTTTCTCAACTACATATGTTAGGGCCGGCTCCACCTAGTTGAATACCAGTATATTACATAGAGCTATCTATTGACCAAATTTTACTTAGAGTGATAGCTCAAAAAAAGCGAGACAATGATAACACTAATTTGACCAACATAGATACATCAATTGGCAAAATTTGTGTAATCATTGTGTGGCTTTTTTGTTTATCCTCGCGTGGAAAATCTTCTTGTGTATCTCTACCTCGGTGCTGTGTTTCCTCTCATTTAAATCAATCGTCGGCCTATCCTTTCGCTATCTAATTCGTAACTCATCGTTGCATAGAAACGCACGAAGAAACGTTTAAAAAGTTTGATACACAACTACGCTCCATGAAAGAACAGTCTAAGCTTGACACCTTATCCTCTCACAACTTTCATGACTAGGTACATTGTAATCTATGCGGTTATTGCAATTAGCATTGCACTGTTTGTAACCTCGGTGTACTTTTGAAGAAAAATGGCAACCGAAAGACAGGGGGAGGGTCCGTAAGACGCGAGAAACAGAAGCAGACAAGAAGAAGATGGTAACATCGAGGACACAAACAGACAAATCGACAATGGGACTCAAAAGTAAACCAAGTATCGTGTGTTAAATCCCCTTATTGTTTTTGGTGCGGGGTGAAAAATCCTCGTTGATATCCTCCGCCCCGGGGCGGACAGAACACCGGGGTGGTTTTTAGTCAGAAAGAATCTGCTCTTACTGACTAAAAACCACCAACACCTGCACCGGGGGTCACGGGAACTGGTCGTGTGTTAACTCTACCTCAAGTGAAGTTAAAAACACTGAAAAACATAGTGATGAGTGCTAATTTATTATTATAGTGAAAATCTATTTATATGTAGCGACATCTATCTCGCCACATACGAACTATCCTACATCGCGCTACCAAAGTTATCCGCGCAGTTTGAACGTATACAATTTCCCGACAACAACGGTCGGGCAGTAGTTAGCCAACCAGACACAACACCCGTCTGGTCGGAGGATCCTCCCTTTTCAATGGTGGATGAGGAACTTTACACCCTGTTCCTCATACCTCCAAATATAGACTCTAGGTTACATCTTTCATAAATAATAGCCCTAGATCAATTATATTTACATTATTAAAGTCCTGTATTTTACATTTTTTACTTTATTATTTGCAGTCTTATTTTATTATTCTTTACATATTTTGGAATTGCTTTATTTAGTTATTTTTTTTCTTTGTTGTGGCAATATGTACCTACGGTGCACGTCACGTCCATGGGTTTTAAAATGTTTAAATATTGCAATAAATCAGCTAGTAGGCTCGGCGTACCTATATGCACTTTGGGCGCGACCTACATTGGGTAGTATATTGACATTGCGTTATTCTTTGCATTTTATGGATATTACTTTTTGTTCAATTAGACGATGCTTGAATCGGACAACGTGCTTTTAAGTTTAATCTGACAAACTGCATTACAATGACATTTTATATTTGCATTATCAATTCTTATGTTAGGGACGCACCCTATAGTTGTTTGGTCTTAGCAAAGGGAACAGTAGGTATAGGCTGATTTCGATTATGACATCTGCCTTCCAACTTGTGAAGGAGTATTTCCTATGCATTGGGTACCAAAGGATTTGATTGGTGCTCACTCAATACCCCTAACAATAGATTCTCAAACGGGAACACTTCTCTGCGATGCAAATATTTGCTTCGGAAAAGTTAATGAGGCACATCACCTGATCACCATTCGCTTGCTCCCACCAGTCCGTGATCAATGATCGCTGATCGTACAGGAAGGGACAGCGGGAACAAAAAGGTGCTGATCCGATCTAAACTTATTTGTAGCGGGAAGCTAACCCGCTCGCTGCCGCCGCTGATTGTTCGTTATCTAGCGCAGGCGACTTTAATTCGAAATAACAAGGGTTACATAATATGTTTAAGTAGATGTTAATAGATGTGTTTTGTTGTGTTTTGTTTTATTATAGAAGATTGATGGGGGTTTCAAATTTTTCTTGAGTTTTTTACTGGAATGATGGTCTTAGTCATATCCATCTTGCGCTTTAGGGACTAGTTTTTTATTCAAAATAAATCATTTGCTTCGTGGTTTAAACAGGATTCTAAGTAAAATAATAATAACATTAAATGAGGATGTACAAATGACGACTGTCAAATAGTACCTACCTACTTACTTTAAAAAAAACTTTTTTTCTTTCAACGTGCAATACTTCCTGTAGGTATCAGCAATGTTAACTATCAATGTGTGTGAAAAAATAGAAATAAGGTTAAGTTTTTACAGATATAATGATAAGATCGGTAGGTCTCGTCATGAAGCTCAAAAAATTATGTTTATTATATTATTATTATGTTCATTAGTATAGTTATATTAGCTGTAGGTATATGCTGTGGATAACGGTGTGAGTTTCACATTTATATAATATCTTTGTTTATATTATTTGCGCAGATATAATGTGTTACTGTTTGTTTGTTCCAAATAAATAAATAAATAAAAGTCTGAAATTTTTATATTATTATAATTTATCTATAAAATGTATGTATTTTGAAATACACGTATGTTTATCAGCTGTTTAGTACTCAAAACACAAGTTCAGCTTAGCTTGGGACTAGATGGCGTTGTGTGAAAATTGTGTAATAATTATTTATTTATTTATTTTATATAAAACTACACCTCTGCACCAATTCAGTCAATTACTTTCCACTAAATTTGGACATACATTTTATTATACCTTACACCTACATACAAACTACCCCGTTATAGTATTAGGTTAATAGGTACCTACTACTAACTCAAACTCACAAACACTTAATTACACTCACACCACATAAATTAATTGCACAGTAACACACCTACATAATCAGCTGCTAAGTATAAATCCCCGATTTAAATCCATTAGCGTTGAAATGTTAAATATTTTGTCCAAATAGAGCGCCGCGGGTCAAAGGATAGTACCTGGCCAATAAATCATGGAATGCTTGGAATAGTCCCCGGCCAGTCGTGCCCTGCTAAGTAATTAGCGATAGAACTAATTAAACTTCGGTTTGGTTAGCAAGGGTTCGGTTGCACTGGTTGAAACTGAGATTAAAGATTGTCGTGTGCCTTAAGATTGTAATGAGATTCGAAGCTGCGTGATCAATATTGTATTTGTTTGGTTGTTTGGTCCGAAACGAATTGTCGACTGTTCAATTTTATCAAAACTAAATTTGTACCGAATAAAACGGGAGTCTGGATTTGCTGGGGGTGTTTATTCCGTCATTTCTTATTAAATACTAATCAAAAACTCTAGGGTAGGGGCGGTCTTTTTCGGGGGATGTTTTGTTTTATTTAATTTTGAAGGTTTAAAATGCTGATGCTCAGCTTACTTTGCATAAATTACTTTTGATATTGTGCACCGTTAATGTCTACAAGCTTGCTCTATCCTCCCCTATTATATGGAACTTAAACGTGTAAGTAACTAGTGAAGCGTGAGTGTGCCATGGTTACAACTTTACTTTTATTTTAACAGTTTGAGCTGAGCAACGTTGTAATACGTATAATTTGATAAACCAGTAAAAAAATATGTTTTTCTTCAAAGAACGTGTATAAAAGGCTGAGGCTTATACAAATTCCTTCAAGCTACGCCATCGCGTCGTATCATTTTAAATTTTGGGACTGCTAGCGCCACTCCAGGTTATTTTTTTTGTGCACTTTATAAGGCTTCTCGCACACATACATTCTAATTACACATACATTCTCATACATGGATAAACGGCGACGTGTAGTAACAGTTGTGTCACATTTCATGTTATCTTTGGTTGTATGAAAAACTGAACGTCACTAATCGTCATTTATTTTGTATGAGAAAATAGTGCGCCGCGCAACAAACATTACAATACCCAGATGCTCAGCTGAAAGTGTTAAGTATGTGTAGTTATTAAGGAGCTTGGTGGCTTAATAATAACAGCTGCATGGGTGTCCATTTATTACACCGGAACAGCTGCTCAACCTTTATCAAGCGCAAGTTCGGTCGGGTATAGAGCACTACTCTCATCTTTGGGACGGATCCGCCAAATACCAGCTTGATGCGCTTGAGTCTATTGAGAAACGAGCCAAGAAGATCATCGGCAATGATGCACTCGTAGAGTCAAAAATTCAAAGTCTTGAACATCGACGCCGAGTTGCTAGCCTGTCGGTTTTCTATCGGTTATATTTCGGAGAGGGTGCATCGGAATTGCACGATTTAATTCCACCAAGCCCTTTTCATCATCGAACCGCGAGACGTACGGCACTGCGCCACTGGTACATGGTAGATATCCCAACCATACGTACTAAACGCTTTGGGAACACATTCATTCATTGTGCGAACAGCTAAAGAGTGGAATTCGCTGCCGGTGTCAGTGTTTCCTTATAGCTATAACCTAGGGGTCTTCAAGTCAAGAGTGAACAGGTTGTATCTAGGCAAGCGTGCTTCATCGTCGACAACATCATCGCTTACCATCATGTGAGATAGATGGTCAAACGCGTGCCTATCAATAATAAAAGAAAAAAATACATATCAAGACTTCTCCGTGCCTCGGAAAGCACGTTAAGCCGTCGGCTGTCATTTGTAGATCTTTTGGAATTCGTTACCTACGGGTATTCAAAAGACCGAAAGTTTCACAACCATTTTTTTTTTTTTTTTTTAATATTATAAACCAGTGCTTGACTGCAATCCCACCTGATGGTAAGCAGTGATGCAATCAGTGATGGTGGAGCGCACTAGCTTATTAAGAGCCTATTCACTCTAGCCTTGAAGACACCTAAATTATAATCGGACGGGAAGACCGCAGCAGGCAAGTTGTTCCAGTCCTTCGATGTACGCGGTATAAACGACGAAGCGAAACGATTTGTCCGAATCGTGGGAGTGCCAACGATGTAAGGGTGGACACTCGCCGTACGCCGGGTTGTCCGATGGTAGAAAGGTGATGGCGGAATCAAGTCATGTAATTCCTTTTAACCAAGAGGTATCCTGTTAACCAGTAACTTGGGAAGTGGAGATCAGACAGGCAGTCACGCCATGTGAAACACTGGTTTTAGTTGCATCCAGTTAAACTGGAAGCTCACCCCAACATTGTTAGGAAAATACTAGGCAGTTGATGAAGTATGTATTGCTATAGCGACAACATTAGATGTTTATTTCTTTTGTGAAAATGTTGGCCTTTTCCATCGGATTCTTACAATCTTGACCATATCGTCAGTCCACCCCATTTGGGGCTTAACGACACTACATCTTCCCTAACTAAGCGTTTGTCACACAAGAACCCATGTATTTCCTCATCTAAAACTCTTTAATAGTAAATTCAGTCAATCGTATGTACCTACCTAATTGTGCCCAATAGATGGCAATAGGCTCGCCCCCTATTACATGGGACTCTAACAATACTGACGAAATGTGGGTGTGCTACAGGTACACCTCTGCCTAAACCTTAGAGGATTACAGGTGTGATGTTATGTTCTGACTAATTCCTTCCAGAACTTTCGGATACAAATTAATGATCAGCAGTGCTATACTCCATCCGATTAGGTAGTTAACAAAAGATAAACAATTTTGACATGTATTTTTAGTTAATAACACAGTTTAAAAATAAAATGCAGCTGATAACAAATTTAGATACAACAAAAACGATTACATGATCAATTAAACAATTTGTTTAAACAGTAGTTGTATTTAATTAATAAGCGTTTATGTAAAAAGACTTGTCAAGATTGTTTACCTTTAGTTAACTACCTACTCGGATGGAGTATAGTAAAAAATTAAGCAAAGTGAGCTGGCATCCCACACTATCGACAGTTTACTTCTTCATGAGGACATTTTTCGACCGACACTCAATTTAACATCTTTTTACAGTCATAACAAGGTTAAAATTAGCTTGTAATCGCCAAAGTAACTTAGGGGTTAGATAAAATGCTCCATGTAAGGCATACAAATGTTGAAGGAACTGTAAACGGTATATAAAGTACAGTATCGGACGGTCGGTCGCAGTTGCAGTCAAAACGACTCGCTTGGGTTGGACAAACGGACTAGCAAATAGCATACCTTCGTTTAAAGCAGCGATTAGTGCACTGATACAGGTATTTTAATGTCCAAGGATATTATAGGAACTTAACCGTTCCTGCCGCTATTGGCTGTATTTTTATTGCCATATGTACAGACGCCAGCACGTCAAGTTACCCCAATGTGTCAAATTACATTGATCGTTTTTCAACTTTATGTCAAACAGAATGAGGTTCATATTCAATTGGGAAAATTTGACACTTTGGGGTAACTTGATGTGCTGGCGTCTGTACCTAGTGACTAAAGTCTGGCGTCTAGACACCGAACTTCGATGACAACTGAGAATTTACAAAAAAATTGATATGGCACTTTAAGTAATAAATAAAATAATAAATAAATAAATAAATATTCCACAACTTTTCACACAACACCATTTAGTCCCAAGTTAAGCTTGAGAGCTTGTGTTATGGGTACTAAACAGCTGATAAACATACTTATATATTTCTAAATACATACATATTATAGATAAATTACACCCAGACACAGAACAAATGATCGTGCTCATCAAGTGAACTTCAAGTTGCGGTGACTATCTATACGGAGCACGGTACGCTTCGTCACATCTCTGCGAGTGCGCATGACGTCATCATAGATACACACTGATGATAACCAATACAGTCGAGTCAGTCGATTCAGTAGGTAAAAGTCACGCCGTGAAAACTTGAGTGAAGTGAACTGTCAATGCCTAGCATTAGTATGGAATGACAGCTCAATTCGCCCTCTACTGTTACACCCATAGGCCGCTCGTCAGTCCTTCTACACGTGCGGCCTATGGGTGTCATATACGAGCCGAGCCCACAACGTCCTGCGCGTGCAATACAACAATGCCTTCAGGATGCTGTTGCGGTTGCCGCGACGTTGCAGTGCGTCGGGAATGTTTGCCGAAGCACGTAAGGATGGCTTTCACGCCATCATGCGTAAGAAAGCGGCTTCCCTACTGCAACGTTTGCGTAGTGCTCGGAACGGCATCCTGAAAATGATTGTTAGCAGAGTGGACTGCCCCATCCAAAGGCACTGGGTAGAATTAGGTATATTTTTATGTTAAATAGAATTAAGGAGGTATTCCTCGAAGCGCTACTATTTTGAGGCGCTACTATTTTGAGGCGCTCCTAATGAGGCGCTCTTATTTTATTCCTCGGAGCGCATCTTTTAGGAGCGCTCCCGATAGCAATTAAAAATATTTATATATAATTAAAAGAATAAAATAGGAGCGCCTCATTAGGAGCGCCTCAAGATAGTAGCGCTTCGAGGAATACCTCGAATTAAGCACTAACAACAATAACATAGCATGTAGGTAAGCACATTTTGTTACTAAACGCTAACAACGTATGGACTGCTTAGGTTTGAAATAAAGATATTTTATTTTGTTTTTTATTTTATTAGTACGGAATGACAGCTCAATTCGCCCTCACTACCTACGCCTACATTTTCACGCGGTGATTTGACCAGAACCGTGCTGCTGTTTAGTACTGTTTGACAGCTAATCGTTAAACTCTTTACCCAGTGATCATCACTGTCAACTGTCAACGGAGAATAGAATAGAATAGAATACTCTTTATGGTACAGACGCCAGCACATCAAGTTACCTCAATGTGTCAAATTTTCCCAATTGAATATGAACCTTATTTTGTTAGCAATAAAGTTGAAAAACGATCGAAGAAATTTGACACATTGGGATAACTTGACGTGCTGTCGTCTGTACACCGTAAAAACTTACAAATTATTACTTTAAGGGCTATTTAGGTTGATGCAATGAGCGAGAAATGCAATAGGCCAGCTGAACCAACGGTGTAATACTTCAAAAAGGAATTATCTATAGTTTTACCATCATTGGTATTTACTTCTATTTATACTTTCCAATACACCAAAAAATAACGTGTTGACTTGTAATATTGTTGTCTTCCACGTAGTTTTACTTACAGTTGCGGGCCTAATCAATATTATAATAGGATTTATTCCTAAAAGATAACTTTGCTGTGTTGTAGTATGTATTTAATTTCGTTGAAGGAATACGTTTTCAGGAATAAGGTAAGTTTACCATGATGTTACTTCATCCAGTATTTGACCTGTTATTCCTATTTCATCATATTACGAATGTACAAAAGCACATAAGTAATATCTTGACATAAAGACCCAAAATTACAATAGGAATTTTCTATTAACCATCCGTGCACCTCCCATGATTCACTATTCGAGCGCGCCCTTCTCCCATACAAATAGGACCTACTACGAACCTTTAAAAAACTAACCTCATTTCCTGTCAAAACCTATGCATCAACTGGCTGCATACTTATAAAAAAGTAAAAAGCTATTTATAAATAACGTATCATGAAGAGTTCCATATTCAAATCGTGGCGCGATTAGCGTTCAAGATGGCGACGCGGCCGATTTTCGTCCAGTGATATAAAATTTCAATTTCCTGTTTTAGTTATCGCACCTCAGTGATCTAAGTTTGACAAATAAGTTCATTTTGACGAGTCGCCCGGTGACGGAGCGGGTGATTTATCATTCTAAATGATCGTATCCAGTAGCTGCCATACTGGAAATCCGATAAAATGTCGAGTAGGTATCATAAATGGACAGTCACTATCTTTTTGTCGTGGTTAAGCTTATTCAGTTAAAAATTGGTCCTTTATATCTACAATGATGTCTTAACAATATTTTTTCCAATGCGACGTTATCAATCTTCGTCAAGTTGTGACATTTGGGTACATAAATAAGAACGGATGAGTAACCAAAACAGATATTTAAAAAAAAACGATTACTAGAACCGTCTACCTAAGTGGTGATGGCCCAGAGGTTACGGAACTTACCTCTCACGCACGAAGTATGTGGTTCAAACCCGGGCAAGTACCCAAGTAGCTTTTTCAATTCATATATATATTACCTACCTACTTTCTATATAAGTTTATCTTAGACATCATTGACATCGGTGAAGGAAAACATCGTTAGGAAACCTGGGCTTGTAGGTAGTTATTTTAGCCTGAAATCACCAATTAACCTTGAGCAAGCGTGGCGATCAATGCTCGTGCCATAACTGTATGAGAAGAGGCCTTTGCCCAGCAGTGGAACAGGTTGACATTATTATTATTTATAATTATTTTTAGAATAGAACCGTTTACTACCTCAACAAACAATTTCTCCTTCGGTTTCGTCCTTTAGGTGGTGGTACCTATTTCATTATTATCAGCTTAAGTCTATTCTTGTTTGTTTGCAGTAAAAGTCTACCACTATAGCACCAAACACCACGCTTCGTGCCTCAGCGTTATGCCACTGTAAATTTATGTCTCAAAGCCTCCAAATGACATTACGAAAACCGTCAGGAGCGCGCTGTGACGTGCAACAAGTCATTTCCCTTCGGCGAAGCTACAAAAGCGAGCCACCGACTCCGCAACCACTATTACCGTCATGGGGTTACTTAAATTCAAATAAAGCGAAAAAGCCGCCTTTACTTGGTCGGGCCGCGTCGAAATAGCGAAATAATTGCGACGTGGGCTCTTAAATCTGTGAGCGCGTCATTTGTTTATTAAGGGTCCGAGCCGCAGGGCCTTTTAGCATAAATACTGTGGCAGCAGTAGACAGTCGACCGCGCCTACATAAACTGAGAAAACAGACCTAAACTAAGTTTATGCGAGTTACAAGAGGGCCGACGACGTTGTCAAAAGTGTTCACCGAAATTAAGTAGTAGAAGGATGATGCTTAAGCGTGTTCTACGTAATTTGCAATTGTTTTAAAATGTCGACAGGGCTCTTACGCCTGTCGTCGAGAAGTACACAGACCAACTAGTAATCAGTGGGTATAATTGAAAATTACCAATAGGGATACTCTGGTTCTTTTTGAAAAGTAAACACTGGGTACTAAAATTTACAAAAAAATCTTAATTATGATAATTAACAACACACTACTTAGTAGGTAGTATAATTGTATAATTAGTAGTAGCTAAGAAGGTCTTTATAGTTTAGAGACTTAGTTATCCAAGTCTCTAAACTATAAAGACCTTCTTAGTGATTCAGCTTATGAAGATGATTTACAGCACAAAGCCGATGGCATAATTGTTTATCACCATAAAGGAAAATGCTCTGAAACAAAAAGAAATCACTGCCTCAGCGCAAGTCGGCGGTACCAGGCTGACATACGCGTAGAGTAGTGGCCGGTGCGGCGCTGTCATCGCGTGCGCGCGCACACATAAATCCGACCACGACATTCTTTGCGGCCACCGCCGCCGCCGTTATGCGCTCCTGGTACAAACAGCGACGGAGTTTGCTTTTGAAATTGTTACATTATGGTGGCTTCATAAAGGCATCTGTAACAAGGAAAACGCACCATATACAGTACTTTATCAGGTATCTTGAAATTATGTATTTACTTATGGGTACATGGACTCACATGTTTCTGATTTTGAAGACCAACGCGACGATCGTTGAATGAATTTAAAACTCGTATTTGGGCCTTACTTAAAATTTTGTTAGGCCTATGTCCAGAGTAATTAAATATTATGATGACAGTTTTGCTTTTGCGAGCTTGTCCTTCAATTCAAACGCCTTCAAATAATTCCACTTACGCTTTAACTTGAACAACACGATATTAATATTGAATCGTGTAATAAATTTATATCGTTTAATAATCACCGAATGAGCGGCTGGCGTAATAATATAAATCTGTGCGCCTGCGCAGGTTGCAGTACAATCAAATTTAATGTGCATCACATAGTGATGCGCGAGGGCACCCACGCTTCGCCCACGGTGCATACGGTGACCATGCTTATTGAATAGCAATAATGTGAATTTATTAAGATGATGCATACGTGTGAGAGAAGACAGACAAAAGGGAATAAAAACTTAAGACTCGTACACACTACTTAGATTTGATCTGAAGTACCTAATCTTATCAAATGAATTAAATAATCTAATTGAAGAACACCTTTCCACACCACCGTCTATTTATTCTCATCTCATCAATATCGATATTAAGTCAATCTTAGCTTAGGAATGTAAACTCTTTCCCTTATTAGAATAAAGAGTAGTCTAACACTGATCCAAATGTTCTAAGAGATAGGATGGATCAGCATTTTCACGCATATGTAAATACGCATAACATAGCTTGTCCTTATTATCACTCACACTACGTTGCCCCCTGTTAGAAATTTCTCTTGTGTTAAGGGTGCATTTACTTACATTTTATCTTTCACCCTGTACACACACAGACCCGGATCTGTAAGTCAAACAAAATTCGTTCAGTCCGACAATCGAAGCGCAACGCAAATACGCAACGTAGCAGCACTAGCAGCCAATCACTTTACCGCTGCATCAATAGTGCCGTTGTCAATTATTATGTCATGAACCTTGACTTCTTTTCATTCTTTTTTGCAGGACCCCAATAGCAATTGTTAGCCTCCTAGCAATGATAGCCTAATAGCGTGACCGGTGGGTTGGATTTTCGGATCCATGTGGGTATTTTTTAATTAAAGCTTGCTTCAAAAACGGTGAAGGAAAACATCGTGAGAAAACCATCATGCCTGAGACATATTTGTCGACAGCATGTGATGCCAAGTCAGAGGCCCATGGGCGGCACTAAAACTCTGACACCAGGATAAGAAGAAGACTTGCATCAGGACTTATCCCACCACTCGCTGTCTACATGCCACCCCTAACATCCCAGGCACGATTTTTCCAACCAATCAATAAAACGATCGGCCAGCGAATGAAACAATCCTAGTTATTTAATATCTTGCTGTTTCGCAAGATATGACCTTACTAAGTAAATGAATTAGAAATATGAATGACTAATCATCATGTTTAGGCTTACGATCGTTTTACGTAAGCGGTGTGCATCTGTGCTTTAGTAGCATTCTTGGCAATCACATCTTGTAAGTATCGACTTTTGAAAGTGATATTTTTCTTAGCATCATCTGATTTAACCCTGCTGCCTATAGTTGGTACGATATACATTCTACTATCGATATTGGAGAATTAAATGGCTTAAGGCTAAATCATACTTAAGGCACAATCATAAACATAGTTCAGAAAATAAATTTCAAAATTCAAATGAATTCAAAGATGTGTGTATAGTTCCCGTAACGAAAATATTTCCAAACCGTCACAACAAGCAAAAAGTATACCTAACCAAATAAAATTTAACATGATCTAAATTAAAAAACAGAAATTTTATATCAAGGTGTCTGTGTGAACATAGAAACACATAATATATAGCCAGGGCAGGAGTAGGTTTTAGTCGGTAATAATCCAACTCTGCCCAGACTGACTAATCAGTGGGTCAGTCTGAGCGTCCATGAGCGTCCGTCGTTATGGTAGTCTGACTGAGTAAACACAAGTCTTACCATTGCAAAGAATATTAAGTTACCCAGTAGGAAAGTGGGTTGTGGAGGTCAGCCAACCTCATCATAATTAGAAAAAACCAAGCCGATGATAGTAAACGGAACTACAGCTTCATTAAAAGTGCGAGGGGGCCAGCTCTAGTGGTATCTGTGGTAAAGTAAACTAAAGCAAAGTCAATTTTATTTGTTTAAACCTGGTGTAGGTACAGACGCCAGCACATCAAGTTACCCCAATGTGTCAATTTTTCCAAATTGAATATGAACCTTATTCGGTTTGACATAAAGTTGAAAAACGATCAAAGATTTTTGACACATTGGGGTAACTTGATGTGCTGGCGTCTGTACATTGCATGCAAGATAATAACAATATCCAAAATAGTTCTGACATGTTCAGCCGCATATCGTGGCGTACAAATTGGTACAATTGGTGGTTGGTGGTGGTGTTTTCTGTTAAGTATCTAGTTACTACATCACCTTTGCGGTCTACAAGCCTATGCCGATGGGTATGGAGCGCGGAGCTGGTACTGTGAACAGTCATCCTTAAAAGTCACCGTACACAGTAGGGTCATGTTCATCATTGTGTTCTAAAACTAAGGCTCTGAAAGCCGTTCAAAGAACATATTGCACATTGTTTATAGTTTAGTAGAAGTAGAGAAAAAAGTAGTGCTCATTTTTATAACAATTCCGTCAATGTTTACTAACCTTAGTACTTACTTAAACGTCAGTGCCGTACGCACACAATCGACCTTACTGATTTCATTCAGTACTTACTACTCACTACTTATTGTCAAATTCCTCGCTGTATTTCTTTTAAGTTTTCTATGAAGAATGTAGTCGTTAAAAAGACTGAATACAGTACATGGCATACAAATACAAATACAAAATCTTTATTATTCAACTAAAAGGTTTACATTAGTAAGTGATTGGAGCCTCCTTTTAAGCATGTAATGCCTGTGTTAGGAGACTCCGCTCTTCCACAGCAATATACAATATTTAAATAACCTAGATATTAAGCATGCTTCTGTGTATGCGTGTGTGTGATGGTATGTTTGTGTGAGTGTGTTTGTTTTTGTGTGTGTGTTTCTGTATGAGTATGTGGATGTTTGTCTGAAAAAGTATGTTCTTGTTTTAGTGTATTTGTTGAAGAAGTGCCTCAGTGTCTGTATAATTTAGAGTTTTATCCAATCCGTAAGAATTTTTTTACATTCGCGAATATAATCTTACCGTTGGTAAAGTTCAGAAAAAGGTACCTCCCTCGTCACTCCCTCATTGACCTCGTTCTCGTAAGTGTTACTGCTGAGCGTGAGGTCCAAAATCCTGACTTCAACTCCCATTTCGGATAAAGTGTTATCGGGTTTTTCGATCTGAAATAGCTCAGTAGCTGTCCAGAGTCCGGATTTGTACCTGGTCGGTGACAAGAGGCTCGCTCACTATTACATGGGTCCTTAACAAAACTAGCGAAAAGTACTGTAGGTGGTGTCTAGCCAAAGAATATTAAGATACCAAGAGAGGTTTGCGAAGAAATGTCATACAAAAACTCTGATTCCTCAGTCTCAGTAACGCCATCTAGTATAATATAGCCTAATTGGAGCGACAGCGGAGCAGAGGTACTAAGCTAGACTAATTGACTTGTCCACCAGCAGGACACAAGTAACGGATGAAAATTTTGTTCGCGATATCCCATCTATAGTTTTAGCACAGTCTAAAAACCTACAGTCGTCCAACGAAGCCGTCTAGACAGGGCAATCGTGCGGGGTGTGAGGAGCGAGACGCGGGAAAGCCGCTCCCGAACTGCGAACAAAACGATGTTTGTAGTTCGGGAGGTATTTTTCAGGGGTAACGCGTATAGACGTTGTCGGCATTTTTCCAGAGATCGTCGAGAAGGCGTCGTCCTACTGTATTAATATTTATACTGTGGTATTAGTATTAAATGTCTGTTTCTTACCCTTTTGGAGAATATTCCCCGAAAGGATTAGACAGAGGTGCACAACATAACTTTGTATAAATGTGACACATCTGTGTTGGTGTTTATACATCCGTAAAGATGTGATGTCCATCAAACAAGGTTATGTATGCCAAATCGTTAATGGAAGATGTAGGTAAGTACCCATCCACATTTTAAAACCGACAGTAATAACGGTACATTGAATATATGATTGTTCAAGAATTTAAGCTGTGCCCGAACACCTAACTTCAGCTTTTCGTACCAAGTAAAACTCATGAAAAAAGCGTAAAAACTAACAAATGGCATCGTAAGAAAGTTTGAAGCGTTCGTGGAATAAACAGAAATGTTTTATGTGAAAGCCATGGCGGTGCAACGCTTCAAACATTTGTATATTGTGACTGTTTATTTACTCATAAAAAATACTTGAGTTTGCAAAGGATTTTCACGATATTCTACGTTGGCATTTACTTTTTACACCTTGAACTTAGAAGGTAAAATAAGGACCAAACACGACGTCTCTGGTTTACGACGGTGGTCCTTTCATCTGTTAGACCTGTTAGAAATTCCATCGGACCATGTCTTCTTTTTTGGTAGTGCCCTACCGCATTACGTCAGAATGATCCACCCAGCACTGAACAAGCAATTTTTAGCTAAAATTTACGTGTTTTAACCACCATTTCAATCTATCCCATCTTGACATACATACACTCGAACATAATAAGCTCTTCCCTTTTAGAAGTTGATTAAAGACTACCGCGGGTACGTACACCTTGAACTTAGAAGGTAAAATAAGGACCAAACACGACGCCTCTGGTTTACGACGCGCCGGCTATATTGACGCGACGGTTCACCTAACCTGGCTTCAGAGACAAACCTAGTCCTTCGAGCCTTGTCTCCTATTTACCCGACTGCCAAGAAGGGTTACTTAATGTTTTTTCGGTAGATACTGAATTAGGTATGTCACGCTAATTTTCACTCAGCGCTGAATAACCATGAGGTGTATCGGAACACAATATTTTTATAATATTAGTACCTATTAAGTGTGGCAACATTCTCTTCCACTCCGACCCAGGTTGTGCGTGATTAAACAGTTTAATATATATCTTGGGTTTTTCATTTACATCCATTTGGATACCTATTCCCGTGTTCCTGAGGGCCAGGAGGCGTGAGGACACCACAAACCAATAATGGGCTAGGCTGTCTTTTGTGTGTTGAAGTGTTACTACTAATATAGTTTTTAAGTTATTTTTTTTATATCTACTGAATATTAACACGCTATGGGTCGTCAACGCCTGAAAAAAAAAAACATTTTTTTCTTTAATTAATTAATTAATTTAACCACACTTTCGGTATATACCATCTTCATGAAAATCTTATCAACATTCGATGAAAATATTAACAAAAACCTTAAAGTTCATCAACCCCTACAACGTTCATCAAACCACACACGGCGAAGCGTGAGGGTTGGGATCTACGCTTCGATCGTACAGCGCCATCTCTTGGCGGGGCGGGGCAACTCACGAAAGATGACGTCATCGCCGCAGGCGCGCGCTGATTGAGCGATGAACTTTGCTGAGCCGCGTCGATCATTTCATGTATTATTATTAGCTACAGTTTATACGAAGGATTATCCATTCAGATTTTTGTAGACAGGATGTTGGTTATTAGTGAGATTAATCGATGTGGGAGGTTAATCAATGATCGAGGCGAGCCATGTGTGCGATGAGATGTGAAATATTAGTGTTTATCGACTAGGTATAATAATTTAATATAATAGGTAACTCTCCATTAGTCAATTACCTTAAAGGCATAGGCCTATGTCTTTGTGGTTTAGCGAAAGACAATCTCTGTTTCAACTAAGGATGTATGACTTGGTTGCCACGGTAATCTAGCGGTCGCAAATAGGATAGCCTACTGATAAATTACCTACGTAGGTTCTGGGTTCGATTCCGAAGTCGGAACAGTTCTACTGTGTTTTTCTATCAGAAATTTTTCAAAAGCAGCCTGGATTCTGAATGTGTGCCCAGATTATAAAAAAAACGCCTAATACATATTATTCAAACTTTTATTAACTTTAAATCCTGGTTTCCTTACAACGTTTGGAGGGACAACTACGAGTCACACAAGAGCTGTCAATTGACATTTCAAACGCCAACCGTGACAAATTTCGAAGAAAACCCTAAATTAACACTTATACCTTACTACGTAACGTATCTGTCAACGTCATTCTCTGTCCTTTTCTATTGCTGTAAGTTAATAAGAGACGTCGATTTTCTTATTTTTAGTTTAGTTTTAGAAAAAGTAGATTGACGCTATTTACTATGTAATAATCATTTAAAAAGACTGATAATACATTCCAGATCATCCTGTACATGGAGGCCGTTACAACATCGTTCGCAAGCACTTATTAATAACGAAGAAAGCTGCACCGAATCTCTTGATCGACAAACAATGGGTGTGCTCGGATACCCGCGAAGCCAAAGCAAATATTATTTATTATAATATTCAGCTTTTACAAAATACATCGAACGTTTAAAAATACGACACGGTAAGAGAGACGGTCGGCGTGTTTTGATGTGGGTGGTGACAATTTTTACGGAAGCTTGGCTTTTGGATTTGAAACGGGAATCGCAGGTGGTATTTTATTGTTTTTAGGTAGATAGAAAGAACTAGAAAGAAATCATATTTAGCTATTGGCAACACGTAAAAACATGCACCCACTGTAAAACATTAGATTGGAGATCTATAGGGGAGGCTTATGTCCAGCAGTGGACTTCCTATGGCTGAAATGATGATGATGATGATGACTGTAAAACATGAAATTAACAAACAAAAACAGATAAAATAAAGGCATGTCTGACTGCTGCGCCAAAAGACTCATTTCAGCGGGAATGCCAGACAGATGCTGTCCGACGCTGGTTTTGAAATTCACCTTTGGGGACGAGTCACAAATATAGTTTAATAATATTGTACAGATAATTTTAATTTATAAGGCAGATGTAAGTGGGAACGCCGGGAGGGGACGCTCTAGAAGGACATACATAGACCTTATTGGTGAGGTTCTTCAGAAAGGTCAGGTGCGTAGTACTCGCAACCGGCGTGTGTGTATGATAACATATATGAATGTAAACGAAGCAAAAGAAGTATGTAAGAATCGTAGCTTAGTATGGCGCTCTGTAGTTTCTGCCTACCCCCATGGGAAAAAGGCGTGAGTTTATGTATGTATGTACAGACAAATAAAAATAAAGGTCAAAACATGTTCTAAACATAAATGGCAGAGTATGTAGTAAATGAATAGTGTAACTTAATGAATAATGATCCATTTTCGTAATAGGTGTACCTAATTTAATTTAAGAGGATTGGATTGGCATTGGATGATTTGCAGGTGTTCTAAATAATATTAAAGCATTAAGTGTAACCTTATCTACTTTCCGTTGCGCCTCTATCAGATACTGCCGTAGATGTGTTCTAAACGTGCAAATAGTGCTCCTGAACACTTATAGTCCGGTCAAATTAGACTAAAAAATAGGGGTCAGGTTATAAAAATTCCCACTTGGCTGAATATTGGTAGGATTGTTCAATACACTATTATCAAGGATACCTATGTCAAAAGTCCTCATCGATGCAAAAAAATGTACTCGGGGTCAAACGTCACAAAAACAGGTTTTTCGCGAATTTCAGCAAAATGGTAAGTTTTATCATAAAATTAGCTGAGACAAAAATTGTAGATCAGATAATTATCTATAAAAAATGTCAAAATACTTTTTTTCCTAAGAGCCACCGTTTTTGAGATATAACAATTCAAAAAGTTGAAAGAATTGTAATCGTTATAATATGCACACGTAACTTCAAATATTGCTTGAAGTAGGTAGGTACCTAGACTTCTTTTCATACCGTGAATAACCAATTATCTTCACTATTACGATAGGTATCTGTGATCCGAAAATCGAGACGGCGTTAGATCCTTTTTCAAACGAATTGTTAGTGTGAAACTACAGTCTAAGCGGTTGCTTCCTTCTTTCCGCATGCTAGTTTCGTATGGGGAAGAATGGGCTTGAAACTCCTCTTACTCTATTCCATACTAATGCCGGGCATTAGCATTTCAATTCGCTAAAGTTCTAACAGGGTTCAACTTTCACTGAATCGACCTGCCGGTCTTGATATTGTGTAAAGAACGACCAATCAACCTTTAAGTTCTAGATCTAGATCATTTTTTTTTTCGAGGAATGCTCTAGAACTTAAAGGACGCATCTGGGGGCACGGGGGTGCCCCCGTCAAGACGAGCCAAGCGAAGCTCAAGGGCAGAACCAAATAAATTTAAAAGACTATAGAGCGGGCATGTCAAGAGAATGTCATAGAAAAACTTTGATCCCATGTCTCAGTAACGCCATCTAGAATAATATATGAATATTGGAGCGGCAGCGGAGCGTACTAAAAAAAATTCATAGACTTGTGTCCGGCAGGACACACTTTTTCGGACGAAAATTTTGTTCGTGATGTCCGGTCTATAGGTATTGAATGTCTTTGGGTAGTACCTACCTTTTCTGTTTGTGTTGTTTGTGTTTCGTCGTTTTTTTGAACCCTCATTCATAGAGTTGACTTCCGATGTACCAGAGAGTTCATATTCTCAGGATATGATGTCATTAATAGACTTATTAAACAAACAAAGTCTTAATTGAATAGCTCTAATACCTACTTTAGATTTTATTGATATAAAAATACACCGATTTCGTCACTCACGACTCACATGACACACTACACACTGATGATCATCAGAATGTTTGGGTACTTCCTGAAGTGCTAGAGAGCTAGTACCTATTTAACTCGAGTTTTGAGAAATTAAGGACGCATCCTTAATTTCTCAAAAGTCGTGTTAAATACTGACAGCTTCATTTTACTGGACGGAGAACTAAAACAAACACTGTCTATCTTAATCGTAGTAAGAACATCTTTACTTGCGCTAAGCGCACGGGTTTATTTAATAAAAATCCCTCTTCAATGCCTTATTGAATAATCGAGCGCCGTAGATGGGAGATACGGCCTCTCTCAACGCAAATTAATATTTTGCATCGACGAATTAATATAATTAGCCGTCATTATTATTCAGTTTTGTGCGTTGCTTTATGCACGAGGTTGATGCATGGGAAAAATATTCTTTTTCTTTCCTTTTTGGGACCGGAAATGTTTCCTAATGTAGGCTGGCCACACGACATTGGTAACGAATCCAATAAAAGCTGGCTTTCGTTTTTTTTTCCAATCTACTTTAAAAATATTATAATATATACCTACCTACTGCCTCGTTGGTCTAGTAGTCGCACCCGCTACTGCTGAGTATGAGGTCCCGGGTTTGATCCCCGGGTCGGCCATAGCGTCATTGTTTTTTTCCTGGAGTCTTGATTTCAGTCCAATCGATTGTAAATTTGTAATAGGCTCGCCCCTGTTACATGGGACATAAACATAACTGGCAAAATGCGGGTTTACTACACACGTGCACAATGGTAAGTACACCACTAGGTACACCTTTTGTTCCGAACCGTTTCGAAATTGAGCACATAATAATATTATTATAGTCTTCAACATGAAACGGCGGAATCTGGAAGCACAGCCAGACAGACAGAACCAAATTAAAGAAGACGACATTTTTGCCATTTGGCTACACTCGACACTTCTGCCTAGCCCTTCGGAGATGAAACCCTAAAAACACAAGGTGCATTGTTGAAACTGAAGAAACAGCGCCATCTGTGAACACAGCACGCATACTTATCTGTAAAACTAAAACGTTTCATTTCTTGGATTAGTTATTCATTGAAACCAACTAAGGTATAGTCTACTAAACAAAACAAATAATAAACAAGGCAAAGATATTACTGACAATACAATTGAAAATTAACAGAAAAATGTCTGAATAATATCAATAATTTTATCACACGTATCATTGACTCGTCCTGTATTGGAACGGCATCCTTATGTCAACGCAAACAAAACTATGTCAAAATTAATTCTAAATTTCGTGTAAAAACAACAACAAAATCATTCAACAATTTATGTGCAGCAATCCATGTGCTCCTTTAATTTGTGTATACTATAAAGAAACGTCGTGATGGCTGAAAAGTAAGTTATTTCATCTATTTACGTTATCACAAAATCCATGTCAACATTCTATGGTTATCGATGAAAGAGCTTAATGATTAAAAATTGCGTTGTTTTGGTAAGCAATTAGATGATTACATTACACGGTTATTACGTTAATATTAAGACTAAAGTTTTCGAGATGAGAGCATGATTTCGAAAGGTCATGGGATCAATTTGGAGAAGTGTCTGTTCATTACTTCCTAGTCGCTCATTTTGTCAATGTACACGCGAATTAGAGTAACCGTGTAATGTCAGGAACATAACAGTAACAACCGAATCATTTCGGTGTTAACAAGATGCTGACATAATTCCTTTTCTAAGAATGTACTTTTTAAGATTCTTGTGATTAGGTAAGTAATTTTTAAGCTTCCTAACTTATTTTCAAAATGGAGTGATATTGATAATGTTTCTATGCCCTATTTTGGTTTTTTCATCTAATACATGACCATTTAAAGCCATAATTATGTAAAAAAATAGAAATATTTCCAACCCAGTTTCAATATTATGCAAAACATGTTATACCTACCATAACCAATGTGGTGAATCTAGTCCATTGCATAAATAATAGATGAGCTTTTATCTTATTCATACGAACTTATTAACCTAATTTTAAATGACATTGGAATGGAATATCATTGTTACTTATTAATCTATTTTCATTTAAATAAACTTACATTAAAATAGATACTCTGCTGACAGGTCAGTCTCTAGCTTGGTTTCATTAGCTTATTATTATCATGGTACCAACAACTGCCGACTAAAGGCCTCATGTTTAATTCGGTGTACCTACACCAATATTATTTTAATAAAAGCTTGTGAAAATAGCATAGCACATAATACTGTTATCAGAATTCATCATGACCAACTTCAATTCTAAATTCTGATAAAACTGTTAATTATTTAAAATTATTGAAACATTTCCACACTAAACCAAATTACAAAAAGCTATATTTTATAAAGATATTGATCAACCTAAACAGACAACAACCTGCCTGATCTCAGCGTCTCCCGCCTCTCACACAAACACAATATTCAATTAATGCTCCATCTGTCCAGCCATTTAAGAGGAGTTCATTGACATACAAAGCAATCATTATGTTTGGCATGCATGAAATCATTTCTGCAATCCAGTGTTCAATGCTAAACAAAGCTGATTTAAGTTTAAACAACATCATTTCCATTAAAAGGACTGTAAGGAATCTAATAGAATAGAATATCATGGAGACAAAATATTTATTATCTTTCACAATATTTTTCCTATTGACAATCCATACTCTATTCTTCTCTAGTCATAGACAAGTAAACATGCATTTGTTTTCATAAGTCTAACCTTCTGTGATTGTTTTCGTAGATCTAGTGATTCAAGTCCCAGTGAGACGACTAGTACGCCAAGGCATGATGACAAACAGGCCGGCAACTGGTGGGACACCTGGATATCTTCAGCTAAGTCCAAGGTAACTTACCTATTGACTATCTATGAATATTGTAAATCTGAAAAAAAATACTGTAAGTTCTGGGGCACCTTGGCGGCAAGACATAGAGGAGTATTTTAGTAAGCAAGTTCTTCCATGTCTTAATAAATAAATAAAATAAGTAAGCAATCTTATGCTATGCGTCTACATTTGAGGATGCCACAACATGCCAGACCGTGCCGAAGGATGCCGAAGCAGGCTGTGGCGTATCAAGGGAATGTGAGCCTTAACAATGTTGAATAGGATTCAAAATCATTTGTATCATCAAAATCTTTTGTGTGCCATGCCGCCACAAATTTTAATGTTTCATTTTAGATTTTATGAGAAGTTCATGAAATCTAATCATGTTTTGTCGCATTTATTGTGGAAGACAAAAGCATTTATTTCTGAGGTACCACACTTGTAATCTGGAATACTAAGAAACACTTGTGGTGTACTTATAGTTTCAAACGTTTTCAACTCAAAGGATCCATTTGCTCATTCATCGGGATTTGGTGTACGCACTTAGTCCTGGACTATTGTGCGAGAGCCGATTTCAGTTACACCAACCAGCCCACCTCCCTACAGAAACAGGTTAAATAGCTTAACTACTCCGGGAGTTCAAGCGTTTAACTCAATGGATTAATCAGCCCTAAATAAAATACTAGCTCGTCCCTCAGAAAATTATGAAGTTGGTAATTATTGCCTTGAGACATTTTTTCCTAGCCTAAGTTTGCATATTTTGCATTTATATTTTTATTAGTAAACAAACTGAATTCCATTAACAAAAAACATTTGCTAAGATACTGCTTTTAATCAAAAGTGTGCAATCATAAAGTAAACATTAGTTACTCATAGATTGGTGGTACTTTTTTTTATTCTATTCCTTTGTGTTTTATAGGAATTTACTGTTGCTTTTTGTTAAGTTGGTTCACCTCAGAATAAAGGTCTTTATAAATGTATAATATTGTGTATTGAAGTTACAATCTTAGCAACAGAATTTTTCAAACGCCTGTCAAATATTTAGGTAAATTAGAAATATGGTGCATGTTTAGAAGTGGACTTGTTTTATCTGTGGTATATCGGATGCTGCACCATAGTCTCATTCCAAGGTCAAACTAATTTCTCCAGTAAGAAAACCTTGACCTTGCATTTACTCTAAGAGTATTTAAATTGTTGCCAGCAACAAATTAACTTATGACCATCTTAATTCAACAAAAAAATATAACATTTTTTAAATGGAATTAAAGTAGACAGGTCAATTTTTTTTATAAAAGAATAGGTAATTGATTTAAAAAGAAATTATACTTTACATATTATACATATTTGTTGACACTTTGTTAAAGCTATTTAATCTTTAGCTATAAATGGTAATAGATAGCAGAAATAAATAAAAATATCTTGCTGATAAATAATATTGGCATTTTGGAGGTCAAGGTCATACTGTCAGCTTAAGGGGTAGGAGGAGGGGGGGGGGGGGGGGGAAACTTCCCCTTATTCTGTATTCCTATAGTATTTAACACGAATAAAATCTATTTTCCAAGGGGTCTATTGCTGTTTCACTTTAGTGTCATTGTATTGACAAGGACAAAATCATGATAAGTTTTTTTTTGCCATATAAATTATAGCATTATCTCTTCTGACCGTCCATATCGGTCATTGTAAGGTCCTTGATCAACAAAGGATGTGTACTGATATAATAATGATTAAATTAAACCTAAAAAGGACATACGACAGTGGTGCCATCTTTATTATCAAAAAAGAAACAAAGAACAATTTGTGTGTTAATTGTAACAGATTTCAAATAGAAGTAAATCTTTACTAATTATTATTTTATAGAAGTTAAGTTTGTGAGTTTGTAGGGAAGTTTGTTTGTCTGGATTTACTGAACCGATTTTGAAAATTTTTCACCAATAGAGAGTCACATTGTTTGAGAGTGTCATAGACTATACTTTGACTGGCCTGTTAGTCTAGTAGTTACTGACCCTAACTGCTATGCCGGAAGTCGTGGGTTCAGGTGATCAGGTCCCACCCAGGACAAATGTTTGTGTGATGAGCACGATCATTTGTTCTGTGTCTGGGTTTAATTTATGTATAATATGAAATTTATAAGTATGTTATCATCTGTTTAGTACCCATAACACAAGCTCTCAAGCTTAACTTGGGACTAAATGGCGTTGTGTGAAAAGTTGTGGAATATTTTATACAATTTATTTTATTTTCAAATCTAAAAGGGGCGGGGCGGAGAGGATGTAATTGTTTTGTTTGACTGGTCTGTTGGTCTAGTAGTTAGTGGCCCTGACTGGGTTCGATTCCCGCCCAGGACAAATGTTGATTGTGTGTGATGAGCACGATCATTTGTTCTGTGTCTGGGTGTAATTTATCTATAATCTATAAGTATGTTTATCAGTTGTTTAGTAATCATAACACAAGCTCTGCTTAGCTTGGGACTAGATGGCGTTGTGTGAAAATTGTGGACTATTATTATTAATAATTCGCCCTGTTTTATGCCTTTATTTTGACTTCACACTGCATAAGAATAAAATAATGTATCGAAACCTCTTTGGTGCGATTTATTCGCCATGACTAAGTAACTGTTGCGTATCCAATCAAGGCTCGTTCAACCGTTTAGTGAATAAAGAAACTGTTTCTACGGCAATGCTTTTGCTATACATCTACATACATAAATTCACGCCTTTTTCCCATGAGTGTAGGCAGAAACTACAGTGCGCCGTATGCTCGATTCTTACATACCTACCTACTTCTTTTGTTTCGTTTACATTCATAGTACACAAACGCCGCCGGTTGCGAATACTACGCACCTGACCTTTCTGAAGAACCTCACAGATAAGGTGAAGATATTTATAGGATCTGTGCTTTTGCTATGTAAGACCATAATATTATTATACTCACTTCGGGGTTAGTTACACCAAATGTGTTGTGAGTTTTTCTAAAGTTTAAATAGATAACGTAAAGAAATAAGAAAAGCTAATAATTGATAACGTTAAGAATGTCTTATGGATCTACGCATGACAGCCGGGATCAACAGTTTCGGATTTATCCGACAACTATTTTCGGGCCCATTCCGCCTGAGTCCAATTTATACGACAAAAAAAAATGTTGACTGCCTCGTTGGTCTAGTGGTCGCAAGCGCTACTGCTGATCATGAGGTCCCGGGTTCGGTCCCCGGGTCGGGCAAAGTGTTATTGAGTTTTTCCATCTGGGATTTCTCAGTAGCAGCCCGGAGTCTGGATTTGTGCCCGAATGATGGCAATAGGCTCGCCCCCTATTATATGGGACTTAAACATAACTGGCGAAATGTGGGTGTACTACCAGGTGCACCTCTGCCTTGCCCTTCGGGGATTACAGGCGTGACGTTATGTATGTATGTATGTAAAAAAATGTTTGTCTAATTTAATTTATTGGTTCTACTTTACATTCTTCCCAAAAATAAATGTATTGACGATTTATAAGTTGGGGATCTCAGGCGGTTAAAAGGTTAACGAGCTAGTTCACGATCACCCATCCACAGATTCGACTCGACAAACGTAGCTCAACCTCCACGCGACCCGGCTACTTTCTAAATTTACATAGCACTGCGGAGATACGGGAAATACCTACCTACCTACGTAAAATTTGTTTTATTTACTAACACTAATACGAGTACCTATGTAGCTGAAATAGGTATCGCGTGAAATTACTAACAGGGTCACCGACATTGACGAAACTGTTTTAAACAGAGTCATTTTAAATCAAACATGCGTCTGATAATCACCGTTTTACTCGAGTTCAAAAATTAACTCTATTTCTATGGTTAAAAAGGTTCAGTTTTGTTCGTAGGCCTTGATAAATAAAAACTTTGTATTTTTATACCGCATGGCGTAAACAAAGACGGCATTGATGATTTGAAACAAAAACATTACAATACTCCTTGGAGCGTCACATAGGTACCTACATTCGGTTTTGAGGGAGATTTCTAATAATTTCATTTTTCTTTTTGAACGAAAATTGCTTTCCAATTGGCTTCCAAATTTTATATAGTTTTTTTTTCACTCTTAAACTTCTGTTTACGCAGATTTTTTACAGGATCCATAACGTCAAGCCTTTATTAGAAGAATTTGAGGTTTTTTATTATATTTAATTAATTCTAGTTCGTCGTTGGGGCCCCTGTAGTTTAAAAGAGGAAAAATGCCAGAAGTGTCTGAATGCCAGAAATGCTGACACTTTTATACGTCATATTTATATTTTGTTATTAGCAGGGCAATGTCAAGAATGAAGAGAATAAATGTGTACTATGCGTTTCAGATGAGAATAGGAACGTCAATGACCTCTATCTGTCAAATGTCACTTGAAAAGGACAGTCTGCAACGAAACTTAATTCGCGTAATTATAATTAGTTTTAGATTTTTGTTTTACCGAGTCGCAGTTATTGAAAATGAAAAAACATCTTAAATGAGTTAGTCTTGTGGACTGTACTTTTCAACTGACACCTGACAGATAGAGGTCATTGACGTTCCTATTCTCATTTGAAACGCATAGTAATTCTTCAGTCGATAATAGTCAACCATATCGAGCATTAAGTACTTCTTTTATAACTTATCGGCAGAAATGTTTCTAACTTCAGTCAATTTGTCTATTCTTCGGTCGATATACCCATTTCGGAACTACGGTGATCATTCTACGCGTGATGGGATCACAGTTTTACCACAGTATAAATATTAACACAGTAGGACGACGCCTTTGATCGCTGGCAAAATGCCGACAACTTCTACACGAGTTAGACTTGAATAATACCTCCCGCACTACGAACATCGTTTTGTTCGCAGTGCGGGAGCGGCTTTCCCGCGTCTCGCCCCTCACACCCCGCACGATTGCCCTGTCTAGACAGCTTCGTCGGACGACTGTATGTTTTTAGACTGTGGTTTTACTATGACCATTTCTTCGCTTATAAGCACTCTCTATAACATGTTAAATCTCTTTGTGTTAAAGTAAACAAACGTAAGTTATTATTAGTATCTATCTTCAACGATAAAGGTCACCGTGTTTCAAACATGTGTAATGATATTCGTTCAATGCATCGCTACCTTGAGAACTCGTTTGAAAGCATTAATTAACAAATACTGTTTTTAAATGGTATGTTTCTATGAAGTTCGGTAAACTTAGGTGTTGTTTAGATTTATTAAAGCTGTTGACATCTTGACAGGCAATATATTTATAGCTTGTTTGGACCCCCATAAAATAGGACGTGCGTGGTTTATTCTACTAATATAAGTATTAGTGTCCTATTATGGGCCCTTACGAGATATACTTGTGCCCCCATAAGATAGGGACGACAGAAAAGAGTCCTATCAAATATTTAAAATGATTGTCAGTCAGAATCTAAGTGTGTACCTACCCTCCGGTAACATAATGCTTTTAACTACGAAGCGTGCGTATGAGCGGTCAAGCACTGCGTTAGAAAGCCTTGCGCCCGGGTGCTAACGATTATGGTCTTATGGGTGATTCACCACAACTGAAGGTGACTGTAGTTTTCACTCATTTACAAACCTTATAAAAGGATGTAACCAATAAAATCTATAAATATTTTAAATCTAGACAATTTTTTTTGGGTCGAGGTTACAGGTTGCGAAAGTAGCACATGTTCCGCATCAAATCTGTCAACTATACTACGAAAGAATAGTTCATTACTTATATAAGCCTTTAAACACAGACCAAATATTCGATACCTGTTTCTGTCAAGGTTACAAAAAGCCTATTAAACTGCTTGTAATAATAAATTTTATAAGCAATAAAACTTTATACGCAAATAGCCTGATATTAATTTGAATTCATCTCAGCCAAAACACGTCCACTTCTATGTTCTAAAGATACTTGCGCGCAGCGTCGGTACCGCTGGACATAGGCCTCTCCTAGGAGAGGCACCGTCACATCGATAGGTCCTGTGCTTTAAGCATCTACCGGCCCCATACCTTATCAGGTCACGTGTCCAACTTGTGGGAGGCCTTCTCAATTTACGCCTTTTGTCGCCACTCCAGAACCATCGATTGGTCCTGTGCTGCATCTACCGGCGTCGTACCTTATCAGGTTATCTGTCCACCTTGTGAGAGGCTTTCCAACGTTACGCCCGTCAGTACGCGGTCGCCATTCCAGAACTTTTCAGTCACATCGGCGCCACCGGTTTTGTGAACAATGTACCACAATACCTTCGGGATCATTCCTATTTCCACCACGAAGGTTAATATACGATTTTTACCAATTCACACTGTTCTAAATTAAAATGAGCCTTATAAACAATAGTTAAGTTTCATGTTTGTAATAATAATTAATACTGCTTGCTTGGTCTGGAATTTAGACGTTCAGATCTAACACATTTCCAAGCATTCCAAGCGAACATGAAACTTAATTGTTATACAGAAGTCTGAATTTCCTTTAGCATAGTTTGAAATGTGCTCCGGAGCTGCCCGTTTGGTATAAACCGTATATAAAGAAAAACGTCATTGTACATTATGCTATGGGTGACTCTCTATGCCTTCTTTTCAGGCCAATGTAAACGACAGAGTTTAAATTACTTATGTTAATTATCTAGGTAAGTTTTCGTCTGAGCAAAGATTCGTTATACTTACATATTATAATAATCTATGTAGGCCACAGTTGTAAACAAAATGAATTATCTGTGTTACATGTGTGTGTGTGTGTGTAATGCTATATTTTATGATAAACTATCTTGTAGATAAAACTTTACTTAACTTTAAGTAAAAACTGGTGTCGAATTGATAAAAACCTTTTCTGAATGGCTAACTTTATATTATTTTATGCAATTGATCCCTTCTAAATTTGTAATACAAGAGCGCAAAAGGCTAAACAAACGGTATCGAACATTTTTCAGTAGAAGCTGGCATATCCCGCCATTTTGTTTTTTTGTTTTGTAATGACTTACTTTTTTATGGTTCTTTCATTGCGATCTTAACCTCCTTCCAAAAATATTGGCAACGTGGCATTTTAAGCTACTACATTACTTGACATGTTTTGTTTGTATACGTATAAGTGGCTCTCGCCAATATAAAGTACATTACTCCGGCTCGGAAGCTTTAAAAAACATTAAATTGTTGGCGGCCTGCAGGTCGGATGTGCCACAATTTATTGTTCGAACCCTTTTAGATAGCTTTTTTAGCAAGTACAAAATATTAAACCATTCAGTTGAGTTTCAAGGGATTGCTTGTATTTAGTCTTCGGTTTGATTTTTTTAATTTACATAATGTCTCTTACTCCTCGAATAAAGTGCAAGAAATGAAAATACCTACCCAAAATAAATATACCTCTATAGTCATTTTGCTGTAGTACATGCTTGGAAATTACTTCAAAAATCTCTCTATTTTATTTTGGACAATTCTTAGGACGTTTTTAAAATGTGAATTCTCAATCTTTATTAACGTCCGAACTTCCTTACTTACTTTAATCACGATATAGCTTAATATAATAATAATAATTTATTCAAGAAAACATTGTTTACAAAAAGTTTACATTTAGCCAAACAATAGTATTTAATTTATCCTACACAATTTACACTTAGTTCTAATTATAAACTAAAGCTAAAATATTTCTACTACAAGTGGAAGTAGAGGGATCAGGTTATACGTTAATTAGCGACCCACCTGAACTAGGTTTATTCTAACCTGTGTTTCAGGCCATCACTTTACATTTCAGTAACGTACATTGGGCTATAAATATATTATAAGTAAATCTGATGAAACTAATAGACTATTAACAACTACGAGAAAACCCTATTGGAACATTAATACCTAAAACTAATTTATATAAATATACAAAAATAAGTAACTTACGAAGGAAATACACAAATGATCATGACAAAACTTCTACAAGTTGTTCTGTGTCTGTGTAATAGGGTTTATGCATGTATTTTTTTATATTTTTAATTCAAAGTTTACAACTTTTTAACATAGTAAAAAAATACAAACATATTGTTGTCGTAGTATTTGACGTCACGTTTCGTTATAACCAATGGTAATACGTTTCACAAATTTGAATTTCCCACGCTTAATTCGCACTTTTATTTTTAATTTTAAATAATTATGACGCTATTAAAAAGTAAAATAATGATTTAGTTCATATTTTCTGCCATTAAAGCTTCGGAAAAAAAATATCCGAACCATATTTAAATTACATGCATGTTCCCTATTGAGCAAAGTTAAATATTCTGATAACACCGTACTACATTGCTTAACCTTTTTTTTGTTTTAAACGAGTGCTTTTTCTATGACCGCAGTCAGCAGAGGTTTATACGATGGTGAAGAAAGACCTGGACGAGATAGGTACCGCGGTGAAGAGCGAGGCCAGCCATGTGTTCAGCACCACGTCCACTGTCATCGGGAAGACTTTTAAGGTAACCTAACACCACGCTCGTATTCGCTTAAGACCTAGGCAGCGGTGTACCTACAGTGCACCGAAATGTAGTCAGTTGTATTCAAATGTGTATATTATTTTATTAAATATCGCAGCAGTGTGCTGAGATAGAAAACTTTTTAGCCTGGCATTAATCGTTTTTCTATTTTTGCCATTTTTCATTTTATTTATTTTTTATTTCTATTTTGTGTATGTGGTCTGTTGTGTATGTGTATCTTATGTGTGTTTGTTGTTGTGTATGTAACGAAAATTAATGTTTTCGTTCAAGCTACAGCATGATTCTATTTGCTGTTTATAGTATTCATAGTGCCGTTAATATTCTGAAAGTCTACCAACTGTAGCTTTGTGGTTTAAATACATTGAAGTATCTTTCTTAAACACTAATAAAAAAAAATGGTGAAGTTTCAAGGTTGCCAACGCACCTGAAAAGTGTGCGTCTTAATTCTGAATGAAAAATTTCCTCCTTGTTCTTGCTTGTCATAACACGAATAACGACATTTTTTCTACAGTTGGATGTCCCAGAATCTCCAGCAAATGTGATGAAGAAGAGCTTAAGCAGTTTCATTGGTGAGTGCTACACTCAAGCATTTTTCTTGATAACCATGGATTATGTATAATTATGTATAGTAATATTCTGGTAATAATTCTTTCAGGTCAAGTGAGCACAGTTCTAAACCCCGAGCCTGATGATGAGGACGACACAGAAGTCATACTGTCTTCAGGAGACACCACCATGCTGTCTACTTACAAAGTAAGAGAATTCTTTTTTGTTTTTTTTTTTCACAGATTACAAAGAAAGGTAATCGAACCTTTCTGGCCTATCCGACCGATTGAAATTCAAATTGATTTATTTGTGACACAGGTATAATGTAATACATGGTGTTATATATAGAGAGTATCGCTATGCGCTGCCTTGCAAGGCGTACAAAATGTTTCCTTTACAGGCAAAAAAGTTAAATCTAATTAAATGTCTAGTCTACAGTTAAATTTAAAAATAGAAACCATCAAAATGTATGTTATAAAATAAATCATTATAATATTTAACCGACTTTCAAAAAAGGAGGAGGTTCTATGTTCGTGTGTATGTATTTTTTTTTTTTTTTTTTTTTTTTTTTTATGTATGTTACCTGATTTCTCCGCCATTTGTGGACCGATTCTCAAAATTCTTTTTTTATTTGAAAGAGTGTACTCCTGAGGTGGTCCCATTTTAATTTGGTGAAGATCTGATGCTGATCTTCGGAGATATACAACGGAACTCTTCAAAAATAGACGGCAAATCTGTCGTGATTGCTGGAATCGCTTGGATGTTTATTGTTTATACAACATAATGACGTATAATCACGCCTGTATGCTCTGAGGGGTACGCAGGAGGGTACAATATACCTAGATTTCGTCAACAACTAAAAATGGAAAAATAAAAAACTTTTTTACAAAAAATAAAACCGTCTTCAAAAAAAACACTAAACGGTGTAAAATAACTCTAAATTCGGAAGTCGGTGGCCCATCATGAGTAAGACAAACCCATCAAAGCCACAGACTTCCGAATTTAGAGTTATTTTACACCGTTTAGTGTTTTTTTTGAAGTCGGTTTTATTTTTTGTAAAAAAGTTTTTTTTCTTTTAAAGTTTCTGTTCACGAATTAATGGGTCGAATATACTCATCTTCTTTTTCTGTGGTTAGTGACTAACTCATGGCTTCTAACTTGGCTACGCATGCTGTTTGTAGATGTGTCACCAATAGTTCTCGAGGACACTTATACAAACAAAACATGTCACTTATAATAATCGCACCCTTAAGTGTCACGTTCCCGAGATATTTGGAGGTAAAGATGGCCCGATGAGAAGTATTTAAACCATCAAAAATGCAGTAAATACATGTGTTTACGCTTTCCGTTACATTCAAACCATATTATGTTTTTTTTCATAATTTAAATGGCGGTTAACTTATGAAAAAAAACGTTCCAACCCCTTTCCTTAAGATCCGAAATACGAATGACCCAAAAAAGGGAGTTTAGTATAGTAATGCATGCTGGCTTGGGCCAAACATAGAATAATATTTCTCTTAAAAACTTGTCGTCCGTTTTATTCCATTGCAGGACAGAGATAGAGCTTTACAGGCTGAATAGCACCATCCCTTTTCCTGCAATTAAACAAAAATGTCTCAAACACGACCTGTCTATGAAGAAGTTTCCATATCAAGCTGTAATGACCTCTAACCAGTTTCCTCTATGTTCTATCATTCGCAGAAAGAACTAGAGGCCTTACAGCGCGTAGATGCCACATTCATAGTCCCAGCGTACAGCCCTGAGTTCGAGGCATGGCGGGCTAGTCTTGAGACCACAGAGGCTGGTCTGATCAGCCTGAACGCTGCAGCCAGGCGTCTGGACTCGAGCCCGACGCTAAAGTCCCAGTACGACAAGCTGGTCCCCGATGCTGTGTCTCACGATGACTTCTGGGAACGGTGAGTTTTTGAAGTTACTATTGCATTAGCATCTATTATACAGGGTGTCCCATTCAAATCGGTCAGTATGGGAAAGTCTGAAACTATAAGACATACGAAGATGTGTTCTGAGGAACCATGTCATCAATTTTAATAACAAGAAAAACTGCATTCATACATTTTAAAAAACATCTGTACTATTGTAGTAATATTGTAAACGTGGTCACTTCGAGCACCTACTAAAATAAATTAAAGTATGTGGAAACAATGCATTTTATTCATTTTAGACATCATGTTTCATACAGACATTTACTTCTTAAGACCTACACAATCGATATCTAAATAGAAATAGTTTTGGTTTTTTTTTTCAAAATAACCGGGTTCGATTTCCGAACGGAGTACAGATGTTTTTTAAGATGTATGAATGCAGTTTTTCTTATTATTAAAATCGATGACATGGTTCCTCAGAACAGATCTTCGTATGTCTTATAGTTTCAGACTTTCCCATACTGACCGATTTGAATGAGACACCCTGTATAGTAGGTATACCTACTCATCATTATCAACAACTTTAAATACGAGACTGTTATATTGACTACTCGTCACATTCGCTATTTCTATGTCACTATCCATAATAGGTCACATTCACTAATTCGTCACTTTGTACATCTGGTCAGTTTCCTAACGTGTTTCAGGCTTATCCGACGCATACGTTCAAAGGCGAATGTGTCAAACTTTCTTGATAGTTTTTTTAACTTTATTACAAACAGAATTAGGTTCATGTTCAATTGAGAAGATTTGAACGTTTCGGGTAGCTTAATGTGCTGGCGTCTATACTTTAACAGAATTCTGAATACTTTCAAATAAAATTCCTCTGCTCGAACATTGATCATCTGTTTACCGCACAATATGCGTCGACCAATCAAACAAAATTAGGCACAAGTCGGGGATTGAGAATGTATCGTCCATTCCCGTGATCCTCGGCGCCGATGTGAGACGTAACACCGGACGAAATAGCGAATGTGAAGCGTTCAAAATAAACTACGAGAAAAATAAAAAAAACTGTTCAATACATTTCCTCCTCCTTGCTGTGGTTTCCTTAATTAAGACTGGCATGAAATGATTTGTGCTTTAAATTTTAAATAAAAACCACGTTTTTTTTTCTCCAGCTATCTGTTCCGCGTGGCCCTGCTGCAGGACAGGCTGGCGGCCGCAGCTCGCAAGCAGCCGCAAGAGGAACCGTCCACCGACCCCGTGCTCGCGCACCTGCCCATGCAGACGCCCATCGAACAGTAAGTGTTGGAATAGATCGCAAACATAACTTGGTATTTCTTATAAAATTTGGGAAATACAAACTCAATTTAGTAGGAGGTAAAGTACATGTTTTATTTGATATTATATTTTTAAATACACTATAAAATAACTTTTTACTAAGGAAACTTAGCCCAATTGATGCACATAAAAGAAACGAATCTTAGGCATTCATTAGGATTGGCATCACAGATGAAGGAATAACGGCTGTTTTTTACATAGAATTCGATGGGACGTTTTTTAATAAGAATTGCAATTCCTACTTTGATATTACTGACCACGGAATCGAAATATTAGAATGCAATAAACAATAGGGAATATGCATGTAATTTTAATTTGGTTCGAATGTTTTTTTTCCCAATCTTTAATGGCAGAAAATATGAACTAAATCATTATTTTACTTTTTATTAGCGTCATAATTATTTAAAATAATAAATTATAGTGGGAATTAAGCGCGGGAAATTAAAATTTGTGAAACGCATCACCAATGGTTATAACGAAACGTGACGTCAAATACTACGACAACAAGACAAGTTACGCCTACAAAACAGTATTGGAAAGGACTTTTCATTGGCAAACTAATTATTGCCGTGTGTGTTGTGAATTAATTTAATGATCAACTGTAATTTTAGCTTCATAGTGAAGTTATAAAACATTTAAGAAAATGACTGAAAGTGGTTTTGTAAAAGCACAATCTGATAATGTTTTTGCATTCGGGTAGGCAAGCAATACCTGTAAACTGGTTTTTGAACTTTTTTCATGGTGAAATGGTTAGAAGAACGAAAACACCCAAAGTAATAGTAACAGGATAATAGTAATTGACGTCATCGAAATGGCGCGCGAACCGCGTTTAAACAGCTCAAACTATTCTGTATTTTAAATATTTTTTTAAGCTTCATTAATGCATGTTTATATTTTTTTTACTATGTTAAAACGTTGTAAACAGTGAATTAAAAATATAAATAAAATACATGCATATACCCTATTGAGTGTCATATGAAAATCGTCATTTGATACCCTTATTTCTCGCAAATTGGTATATTTTGAAATGGATATTTCCATTTCTGCTGCGTGCTTCGAGGGAGAGTTTAGAAACGTCTTAACTCATATTTCCTAAAATAACTAAGATCTACAGGCGTAGCGCTTAACTCAGGAGGTGTCTACGGTAGGTGTACGTAGGCTTGTAACTTTGTTCACTCAGTTCACGCACCGTGTGCCCCTACATGTTGCGGGGTTTATGTGATCCACTGCTAAAAATTAAACAAAGTAAGAATAATCTTGTATGTGTTTTGGACAACACTCACCAAATATATGGTGGAAGGGAAATCAACGCACAAACTGATACCATGGGTCGGTTCGATAACTTTGAAAGTGTTCGTCTAATCTTTCTAATTTGTAGACGTTCATAATCAAAACGTGAGACCGTTTTTTGTTTTAAGTACTATAAGACAATCCCCGAAGTGGTAACCTTAGACAAAAGAGCTCATATCCTCCATTTTCTTGCATTTCAGAAGTCCAAAAAAAGTCCTATCCGGTTTGGAGGAGGAAGAGAAAATCTTTGAAAAGTCCTTTGAAAAGCCTTTCGAAGCACCCGACATGGACAATGTCGTCGCTTGGGAAGACGGTAAGTCAAAATAGAGATGTAGCCTTAATCTTTATCCGTAATCGATTCTTTGAGCGCCACAATCGATACTGTAATCGATTGTCTGTAAGCCAAGATCGACTCTAACCGTCCCTATTTACTTATTGGTCTATATTATAATGTCTCACATTGTATTTTGGTGAATAAAACCTCTGTATGAAATGTTGTTTTTGTATTCCCTTATAATGTTAATATTCATGTTAAAAACTGTGCTCATAAGGTCATCCCTTAATTGATAAATTGATGTTTTTTTTAATACCTATAATATGCAAGAGCTGAAATACTATTTTATGTTTAAGTAGATAATAATTAAAAAGTTTACGCTTTTATTCATAATTCATATTTTCATATTACCATAGATGTTTCATGTGATTGGATTCAATGACCAACGTTGGTTTTTAAAAAGGTTAGCACCAACCAAATGCTTTCAATCTTAAAGTTTGTAAGTCCCAACATTGGTCACTTGCATTCAAGAACCGCAATTCAAATCACGTTCCAAATAATCGTACCTCTGTTCAGAAGACTTCGCCAACGACGTGGAACTCACAGAAGAACAACAAACACTCCTTCTAGAAGAATACGAAAGAGAAATCGCCGGTAAGAAGACAACCAAACAAACATGTTCCCGCGACATTACGAACAACAACACAGACAAAACAACGAGCACAGATAAAAATAAAACAAAAACCGCACAAACCAGAGACAAGATGAACAATAAACAGACTAAAAATAAAAATGCCAGGTCACCAAAAAAGGCGGCAAAATCTGACGTGTGTGGTAACAATTTAGTTGAAGATTATTTTGGAGATAAAGAGGTTAAAGATGATGCTAGCGCTAATTCTGATGAAAGCTGGGAAAAGGAATTTGAAATTGAGGATGTGGTAGAGCAGAAAGCATGAAACAATCCGGCCATAGAGTAATATAAGGATAATATAGTTCGGATACATTGTGCGGCGCGAAATAATGTGACGTTTCAATATTTAATTTTTGGATTAAGTACGCAAAACTAACCTTAAATTGATTTGTTTAAAACAAAATCCTCTATTGTTATTTGTTAGTAAAATGTTCTATTTTGTCTTTATTCTACGTTTTCAAAAGAAATAACATCTGTTTAAAACAAAGTTCTACGTCGACTACACACAGTTCCTAATTGATTAACAAATACGTTATAAGTCAGCCAAGTCATTAAGACCTTTATGTCAGTACACACAAAGGCCGAAATAGCACGTAGCTGTACAGTCACATGTGTCGTGGCACGCACAATGTTTCGTCAAGCCAACAGCGCACATTACAAGCTTTTGCACAGACAGTCTGAAGATATTCGTTGTGCATAAGTAAACTTAAGTGTTTTGCGATTCTAAACTATCTCTATCTCTGAAGAATTATCGAATCAACTTAATTTGTATAATCTTTATGGTTGATGTAAGTAAGACAATGTATTAAAAGTACATATTGGTACTTACAAACTTGATTATACCTTCTAATTGTCGTCGATAGGAGTCGGAGTCCACCTTTATGATTTTGGAATAATTGTACATTTTAGATTTTATCTTTTTTCTTATTGTGGTATACATTTCTTGCATTAAAATAAGCCTTAGAAACATGCAAATATGGTGATTTTATAGGAACTTTCATTTGACCTATGTGCAACGAATATTACCAGTTTTCTAATACTGTATCCATGTTACAAGCCATGTTAATTACAATGTTATATTGAGCCAGAATTATATGCAACAAAAATTGCGCCTCTTCGCTTTTACAATGTTGACAAGCAGAGCTGACCGCATCATCATAATTTTGTCTACATTTGGCAATGTGTCGGAAAAGAAGTTAGTAACAGTACCGGGCCGAAAATTTGACACTTCGATTTTAAGGCGAACTTTGTAGAGCGCCATCTCTGTCACTTAAACCTGTGCGTCTCTCTCTAAAACTCGACACATTATGTTTACGCTCGAACGCTGTCAGAGATGATTGACATTATTATTACCTTATAGTCAATACATTTATATACAGGGTGTTAGGAACATCGACCACACATCCAGACAATGAATTCTGGACATGATTCTAGATTGATGAGGTAATGAAACATTTTGTCGGGTATTTCCTAATTTCTACGTGTTTTTCTGATCCTATACTTTGCTTAAAATTGCAAAGAACTATGAAACAATCATCATTCTATTGTAACCCTATGAGTTGTGTCTTTAACCTTTCAATCTCAATCCCCAAAACCTTATTCCTCAATTCTCAATCTCATTTCTTGTCAATTAGAGACACAATAGAAAGACAATGAAGGCGCTTGGGGTTTAATGAATTAAAAAGTAAACAGGTGACTTCTTTCGTTGACAATCTTTGGTTTGGACAAAAATCAGGATTTTATTCAAATTAAAAGAAAATCAGAAAAATCTTGAAAATAAGGGTAAGCCGACAAACATATCAACGCTGGTCGGTTTAGAATCTTGTTGAGAACATGTGATGTCCGGATGTGCGTCCATGTCCCTCCCACCCTGTATAAAGTTACAGTCAAATTATATGTAAATAAAAACTGACTTTTAAATTGGATTCGGCTGTAAACCCGTAGTTTGAGGGACTGACCATGATGTAAAATAGATATATTTTAGTAATAATACATAGTGTTGAAGATAACAATGGTGATAGACTCTTTGGAGTAAAACACCGCACAATATTAATTTCGACGAAGAGAAACGTCGCCATTTTTGAAAAGGCTCGACTACTTATAGCATTAAACTTTCAATTGTGTTAATTAAAGACACAATAGAGAGACAATGACAGCGCAGTCGCCTGTCCTCTTGGGGTTTAATGAATTAAACAGAGCTGTTTTGTAAAAAAAAGTAACAACATTTCAAGAAGTGAAAGTAGTCATGATTATTATTTATAAACAACATTCAGTATGAGGTATACCTAAAATATAAACTAATAGGTATTGCATTTTTAATTAATGCAGCTGAAATTGCCAAGTTTGTAAGTTTTACTTTCAAAACTAAAAAGTGGTTAGTGTTTTACAAATAACTACAATCCTTGAAGAATTTCTATATATAAATGTCTATCATCATTTTCTCTTTAAATACTGTGTGTTATTTAGCATAAGTGCTCATTTCTCGAGCCATTTCGGCCCCTATCCTATTGCATTTACTTTTATTTCACAAAGAGTATTGAACCGAATAGGTTTTGTATCTTTGTCTGTGTATGCGTTTATCCACCTTCTACTAACGTGTGTTTAAGAGTTTATTTCTAACGAATTTATTTTTAGTCATTCCAAATGTAAACTGCCTAAACTCGTCTATGGAAACTGCAATGCGTTAAAATGTTTGTATTTAAACAACTGAGAAAAAATCTGCTTCATTAAAATGCCCGAAGCAAATTATTTACTATTTTAAGTACTGTTTTTACTAAGGGCGCGGGCGCTCACACAAAACTGCGATACGATTTCGTTCGGTAAGGCGATCGTCAGGTGACCATACCTCGCAGATATTTGCAATGCGTTGCGAATTCGCAGTTATGTGTGGAAGCCCTTAGATAGATACTAGTTTATTTACATGGTTTATGACGTCACTTTCGGCATTGTCAAGGAGTACGCGTTGCGTTTAAGGAAAAAAAGCCCGACATAATAAGTTATAATAAAAGTAATGCGTTCATAAAAATAATAAATCGTTTATTGATTCTCATAGAATGTTTATTTGAATCATTAAAATTAGTAAATTACTTGCGTGTTTGCTATTTTTTTTTTACTATAAGTTTTGGTCGGCGAGTTTACTGTCCTACGAATTATTTACAATTTGCTTACAAATCTTGGAAGTGGTACAATAATATTTAAAGTGTGATATCCCACTAAATAGGTCTCCGAAATAGTTGTAAGTAGATATTAGAAATAATTTTGTGCGCTGGTAACATCTAACTATGAACGGACTGACCTGGCAAGTGTAACTAGTGTTGCCAGAAATCAGTAAAGAATGAAATGTTAATTCATGTTGTTGATAAAAATGCTGCCTTATGAGCTTAAAAATATTTTTTCATGGTAATGAAATCTAAATAGTATTAAAACCGTCTATAATAATCAATTTAATGGATTTATTCGTAACATTAACATTTTTATTAATACAAGCCTGCCATCATCTTGTAAAGCCAAGTCTATTGCTATATAAAATTATTCTAGAATATTCGGTAGCTCTCGATTTTAGGCAACATTAGGCGCAAGCGAATATCATTCGACACCAATAACTATGTATTCGATTTTGAATTTTATTCCGTACAGTGTAAACTTGGTTATGTTCCCGTATAAAATTATCAATTTGGGCTCTTTTCAAAATGGACCAATAGATATTCAACGTATGGTTTGTTTGGGTCATTTTATCCAGGAACGCGAACATAGAATTGGTGTCTTGTGAATTAATCGTCAGTCAAAATAAATGTGTTTCTTCAAGTGTACTTTAAAACGTTTGGTTTAATAAAATATTAAATTTTTAAGTGCAATAAAGTTATCTTACATTTAACTCGACATTTATTTTAAATATATTTAGGTTAAAACTCTCAACTAAATGAGTTGATTCTAGGTATCGTTATGTTTGTGTAAATTATGATTATTATGAATATGAATAAAAGTTATTAAAAATCGTAGTAGAGGGTTTTATTGTGTCAACCACTAACACAATGGGCTATTTGACAACATTTTAGCTTTTAGTCCCTCATCTAGATTACCAGAAGATATTCGACACATTTTTTCTTTTTTCATGTTTCCAAAAAATGACGGCACATAGAGTCAAAAGTACAGTTTATACTAGATAATGACGTTACAAGCCCCCTCTCCTCTACTTTAATGCGCTTAATCTAAGCAGTTTTGCCATCAATTTGAAAAATATGTTTCGAATATTTTCTTGTAATCTAGATGAGCAACTATAAATTAAAATTTTGTCAAAAGCCCATTAAAATCAATTGGGTAGGATCAGCAAAACAATATTTTTTTAATTATAATTTATTTGCGAATCATTAACGAATAATTTGCTAAATGGTGCTGTTTCTCGCTCTCAAAGTACTTGACTACATTGGAAACAATCTCTCTACGCAAAACAGCACCTCGTTTACTCATTTTCGAGCAGTCAGCGAGACACAAACAAAAACAACAACAAACTACCGCGTAACAAACAGAATGTATAATTAAAACGTAAGCACTTCACAAGACTCATAAATTCAAGGCTTTTTTCCTTTTGAATACTGCGTTTCGGTAAAAAAAATAAAAACATTGTTGATACGCAAATAAGGATTTGTTGCAAACCGTACTTTTCAAGTGACATCTGACAGATAGAGTTCATTGACGTTCCTATTCTTATTTGAAACGCATAGTAGGTACGTTTGCACAGCCCCATACAGAAATAAAACATTCACAATGTAAACAAAGCATATATTCAATGTACTTCTGGCAACATGATCGTGGAGGGTGGATTTCCTTGCTGATGCGGGTAGAAGATGGGCTCGACCGGTCGGTTGATCGAACCTTGCCCGTCGCCCGCCGATGGGTACGGGTGGTGGGGTGGTGCGCCCATCCATTGAGGGTACCAGTAAAGACCCTGGAAGAAGTTAATGGTATAAATATAAAGAAGAGGTAATTATTATTAGTGTCGAGAGAACCAACTTTTAACCACGACGTCTAACGTCCACCTAGTGACGTCATTGCAAAGGTTGCGAGCCCCAATAATGTCTGCGAACAAAGGCCTGACCTGTGCCCTAAGTGCGAGTTGTTTTTAACCGACTTCAAAAAAAGGAGGAGGTTCTCAATTCGACGGTATGTTTTTTTTTTGTGTGTTTGTTACGCGATTACTCCGCCATTTATGGACCGATTTTCAAAATTCTTTTTTTATTTGATAGGGTATGCTAGCAGATTGGTCCCATTTGTATCAAAACTCTTATCTGATGAGGGATCCTTGAGGAATTGAGGGATCTCCTCAAAAAATATAGGTACACACGTACTGATTTTTACATTTTTAGTAACAAATCAAGCATTTTCATTCAGAAAGTATCATTTTGTGAAGAAGACTTGCGACGGAACTCTTCAACGCATAACAACAAATTATTCGCGATTGCTATAGTCAGATGTCTATGCAGAGTTCTTGTATTTCCATAACATAACATTACGCCCTTCTATTAAATAAAAGGGGCCCGGCAGAGATGTACAGATTAATGTTTAGAAAGAACTTATTTAGCAATTATTGTTAACTAATTTCAATGATTATTTTAAGTTTTAAAAGACCTCCTTTCCATACGAAGAAACTAAAAATTGCAAAATAAAAACTTTTTACAAAAAAAACCACCGACTTCTTAAAAAAACACTAACAGGTGAAAAATAACTCCAGTTTCGGAAGTCGGTGGCCAATAATGAACGAAACAAAACCACCAAAGCCACAGACTTCCAAAACTGGAGTTATTTTTCACCTGTTAGTGTTTTATAAGAAGTCGGTTTGTTTTTTGTTTTTAAAAAGTTTTGACGTTAACGCGATCGAAACGTTCACCGCGTTTGGTAAAAGCTTGGAGCGGGCCAATCGGAGCGCCGAACGTCATGAACGTGTCGATCGCGTTAACGTAAAACAAACTCGCACTAGGCACTCTAATTTTGTTTTAATTTATAATTTACCTACTAGCGGACGTCACGCGGTTTCACCCTCGTAGGTCCCGTTCCCGTGGGAATGCAGGGATAAAAATTAGCCTATATCACCCGAGGATAGTGTAGCTTCACAACGGTGAAAGAATTTTTTAGGTCTGTTCAGTATTTTTTAAGTTTATTCGTGACGCACAAAAATACTCAAAAACTTACCGAATAAAATACACGTGTACTGTAAGGCATATAGAACACCTGTATTTTATTCGGTTGATCTGTACATAATGTAACTTGCCTTATTTCCGGAACCTTGGCAAGTGAATCGATACTCGTTGACAGTGAGTGGATCGAGGTAGCTGATGCCGGCGATTGAGCCGTAGTTAGGCGGGAACATGTACCAACAACCATCCAGCGAGTCTAAAAACATTGTATTTATTTAACACTTACTAACACACCGAAGCGGAAAAACTGCAGAAAAAAAGAGACGTAAGTTTGGAGTATGATGAACCTAACATCACGCCTTTATAACCCGAAGGGTTAGCCATAGGCGTACCTGTAGTAGACCCACATTTCGTCAGTTAATAGTAATAGGCACAAATCTAGGCTGCTCCTGAGAAATCCCTGACGAAATATCGCTATATCGTTTGCTTGTCCCGGGAATCGAACTCAGGACCACCCACTGAATATTAATGCTTGCAACTAGAGTAACGAGGCAGCCAGAGTTGAGTATGAATAAAATATAGTTATACAAGTAGAACAAGACAACGATGGATGTATTGTGCGCAAGATAGAATTCAAATCATGTCCTGAAATTGGGTAAGTCATGAAAAATAACAGGGATGAACTCTTCTCTATGGGGAACCATCATCCACCCGCCGTTATCCCAATTTATTTGGGTTAGGACGACGATGGTGACCCAGAGAGGTTACTAGCAGATAGTCACATGTAATGTTGGACTCTTCAGTTCCAGGTAGATCCGTTGTAACCATGAAGGTTTCTGTAGTCTGTTCGATGAATGGAGGGACAGGTGACAACCCTGTGCCTGGATCTCCCGGGATTATGAATGGACCTGCAAGAAAACTAACTCTTAAACAAGCGTAGGTACCTATGCCTAGATATATAATGATGTTATTAATCTGAAATCCAAACTAAAGACATTTTTGATTAAAGAAGTGACTTATTTACTTTTTAGGGAATCATTTTTTCATATTTGTTCATGTACAGAAGCCATGGTATCAATTATGTGCGCGGATGTCCCACCCTTTGCCGATATGTGGGTTTATCAATCACGCAGCTACAGATTTTAGAAGCTGGATACTGTGGGTAGTCGAAACAAATACCTACCCATTGATTTGGAGTAATACCGCGAGCAAAAGCAATTCCAGAAACAAAATAGGACAGAACACTTACCGCCATAGAAATTGGTATAATTCCACTCGCAGACATGATGGTCGCAATACATAGGTGCGTACTTCTCTTTGGTGTAGTAAGTTTGGCCGTTTGGCATCAACTAAAACCAGTAGGTATTAAAAAATTATTATCTTTCACTCACATTTTGCCTGTTATGATCGATTCCCATGTAGCTTATTTGCGAAATTTCTAATAGAAAAACCCAACAACACTATCCGCCTTAGAAATTGCACCTAAAACCAGCAGCAGTTCTACTCGTCACCCCATTACCAACAAGCAGAAACCCGAAATGTTCCTACACCATAAAAAACGTACCAACAAATAATCATAATGCCTGAATCTGACGCCCTGTATGTTGAAGTCCAGAATGAAGGACCCTGACGTGATAATGCAGGATGCAGCAGTCAACGGGGGCAACTTGTACATCTCTGTGCCACATTTTACAATAGCCTTGGGTAGAGTGGACACGTCACGGACGTGCTGCAGGCTCTTCTTGAATGGGAACCTGGGAACAATAAAATAGAAAAGGCTTTAGATGCGGTAGTACAAATTTAGCTTATTTTCATGCAAATCAATCTTAAGCACAATGCTTTGAAGAGAAAATGAAGAGATCCGCAAAAGAACCAAAGCAACCGCCCAGCACGAAGAATTGCCAATCTTAAGTAGCAGTGGCTGGACACATTGCTCGCGGAACCGATGGCCGTTCGGACTAAAGGGTACTGGTGTGGCGACCGCGTACCGGAAGTTGCAGCAAGGGTTTTCTTCCCACAAGGTGAACTGATGGCGTTGTGGTGAAGATCGCGCGAAGTCGTTAGATAAGGGCAGCGCACGACCGATCGTTGTACAAGTCTTTTTGGAGGCCTATGTACAACAGTCGACGCCTTTTGACTGAAATGACGATGCAAATCAATCGGTACAAATATCATGTAGCTAAATGCTTGTAGTAATACCATAGGGTTCTTTTTTAGGACCAATACAATATCCTTCTAAACTGAGGAATCTTGTAAAACGTTTTATTATATTTACCTGAACACACAAATACCGATATTACACTCCAATCCGTGAACAAAATTGTCCATACTAAACACTACATTGGGGTCTTCTTCCAAGAAGTATCGTGTATCGTCCATGAAATGAATGAACCCCAGGAAATGGAAGGCTCGGCCCTTGCAGTATGGTGTGGGTCCCCTGCCCATGTCGTAGATGTCACTGTATAGCTCTGACACGAAAATGTATACGTTCTTGCCGCAGTAAAACTCTGGAAGAAGTTTGAAGATAATTATGTGAGTTTGGTGTAGGTAGTAACGGAAATTACCATGCAGTTAAAGATAACCTATATTAGCTGTGATGACACTTTATACAAACGTTTCTTCTACTCGTAGATTCTGATAAGCCTTTTGGTAAGAAATAAGGGTGATATGGAATCTTGATTAAGCTGTAATTGTGCGCCAACAACAATATCGTGGGCGGCTGTAATGTAGAGTAACTTTTTATTTCGTCGGTAATCTTTTAGTGTTATTTTTTGAACGTGTGTACCAACGTCCTCAGTACCAGTCCTCGTACCTGTGTCCTCATGGACTAATGGAACTCACCAGCAGGGGGCTATGAAGAACTCTTATCAGCTAAAAACACCACGGTGTTCCTCGACCGACTATGGGCGGTACTTATAGATAAGCTCGCGCATTCACCGCGCCACTTTGATGCCTACACCATGCGTACCATAAGTATACCGTTTACTGCATGTACCGTTTCATAGTAAAAGAGGTTTTAGTACCTGTAAAATGTCTATGAACAACTATCACTGGCTGAAACCATCTAGACATCCTTCTCTTTCTATCGTTATCGTACAAGTTTTAATTTAATGTTTAGGTAGTAGTTAACAGCCCTTTACCTTGACTCATATAAAACTCTGAGGGGACTGCGCCCCCCGCCGCATAGTTAAAAGTGGCGACCCTCTCCGTCTTAATAGCGTTATGATTGTCATACATCGTTAGCATGTTGTCTATCGTATCATCCAATGCTATCAATAAAACCTGAAAACAATTGAAGGTAGGTACCTATTGTGACTCTTGGCAAGCTATTCACGATTTCCGTACAAAGATGTATACTTAATTGCAGCCTATATAATTATATCGTACTTTCTAAGTTGTATCACAAACATCATTGACATCGCTGAAGGAAACCATCGTGAGGAAATCACCCGGTCGATACTGTTAAAATCACCGCGTGTAAATATAGGTGAAGTGAAGACGAATTCAGCTGCCAAACTAATGGTAGGCAGTGAACTGTAAACAGTTCACTTCATTCACTATTACTGAATCGATCGGCTGGACTTAAAGTCGTAGTTTGAAATCGCTAATCCGCCTTGAGCAAATGTGGTGATCAATGCTTTCTTTGTATGAATAAAGGCCTTTGCCTTGTAGTGGGACCATAGCAGGTTCCTATACCAAAATGTATGCACAATGTATATAATGTATGTGTAACCATAGCAATTTCTCAAATCTGTAATTGAAAATTTAAAATTTAAATCTAGTAAGTAGTTTAACATGTTTGTAGTATTCTGCAGTAATTTGGTTGTGGTCAGATTGTTTTTGTAATTTTAAACAGAATAAGGTTCATATTTAATTGGGAAAATTTGGCACATTGGGGTAACTTGGCGTGCTGGCGTCTGTACATTCGGCACTCCCTAAATCGTGAGCCTCCTTCACAGCGGAACACAGACCTTGTTAACCCTAGCTATACATTATTATCTAGATTCCTCGGCAGGTGCTTGTGGAGCGCCGAAAACGACTTAGTTATCTTATTTGGCCAGCTACCCACCTCATTACAAAATATGTAGGAGCGAGAAAACAAGCCAACGGATCCTAAACACACATTGCTTACAAAAGTTTTGTATCGAAGAAATTAAAGATACCCCAAAGCTTTGTGATGGTCAGTAGTACTTGGGAAAATGCAAAGCTATATCCGTGAACGTCTTACGCTTTCATTAAATATATACCAGCATTCAACTCCAGGGCAAAGCCTCCTCTCATACTACTAATATTTTATTACGTTCGTAATTTTTTTTAATAATTATAAGACAAACCAAAATAATAATACCAGCCTGTTAGTGTCCCACTGCAGGGCAAAGACCTCTTCTCATACAGAGAAAGTTCGAGCATTGATCACCACGCTTGCTCAAGGCGGCTTGGCGATTTCAAACTTATATTAACTACAAGTCCAGGTTTCCTCACGATGTTTTCCTTCACCGATGTCAATGATGTCTAAGATAAACTTAAAAAGTATCTACATATGAATTGAAAAAGTCACATCGGTACTTGCCCGGATTTGAACCACAACCTCGTGCATGAGAGGTAGGCGTCTTAACCTCTGGGCCATCACGACATAAGAAAACAAATCACGAATTATAAGATAAAATATGTGAAAATCGCTTGTTAGGGCTTCTCTTTAAGAAATGTCCTTGCCGATTTATGGAGACTATCCAATTAAAGGCATCTGCTACAACACAACATAGAGATTTAAGATGTTATTATACTATTGAATGTATTTGGTACACTGTTACACACCTACCTTCAGTTCCTTTATGTGCATATGAATGAATCTCGCTAGGTGATCCGTTGCTATGTGGACATGCTCGTTTATTATATACTGTAACAACATAGGTTGGTAAATTGATAAGATGAATATCTACTTTAAATTGTACTAGCTTTGCCAAAAATTTACTGGAATCAGAAGTCTTTTTGACGTCTTACAGCCATCAGGACCCTTCCGGGAAATGGTCCCAAACTACATTAGTCAAAAATTACGGGAGATTTTTATTAATTAATTTAAGTACACAATATTATCTACACAAAAGCAATTAAAATCACAAAAACATAAAGACAGACGATTATAAAAGTATGGCACTTATTTTCTGTAGAAATTTCTCTTAGCAGGCCTGTGACTTAATTAAGAAGGATATCTACTTATGATGAGAGGAAACTAAAGTTTTATCTGCTCTCATTTATAATCGCTCTGCCTAAATGGAAAGTACAGCCTCATTCCATGTCAGTGGCTTTATCTAGGTTATCGGAAATGGCCAGCAGCCAGCTTATTAAGTTTTGTTTTTAATATCACCAACGCCTGCGATCTTTGCGATATAAAAAAAGTTTTTCTATATGTAACAATACTTTTCAATTTTGGTAGCTGTATCCTAAATTTTAAAAATAACGAGTAGCATCGTAACTTTATGCTTTGTTTTTGTTTTACTGGCTGTAACAACTGTCAAAGATCTACATTAATCAAAATCGTATAATGGTAATCGTATTTCACCATGTGATAGGTACTTCTTGCGACGTGACGTAAAATTTCATGGCTCAACGATAGGAAAGTGTTATTTTTAACTTTTTAAATGTTTTTGTTTTTGCGGTGGGGGTTCTTTAATTTTTAAATTTAATTTTTATTAGTCACTGGTAAAGGAATGATAACCAATAGCCGTGCTGGGTAAGCTTAAGTATTAACTTTTGAACGCTCTGTGCGACTTTTTTTATTTTGCTATACGAACGTCCCATAATCTGATATCTCTCCCCCCTCTCTCTTCACATTACCTGATCAGGAGCTCGTTTGATCTTCATCATTTGTATCTGGTAGTGGGCCAGATGATCCAGCTTGTCTGTGGGATCATGGCCATAGATTTCATACGCGTCTATGACCATAGCTAAGGTAAGATTGTCGCTCGGCGTTTGGCAGCATGGGTGGTTGGCTATTATGTACGAATGCTGGAACGAGAATAGATTACCAGAGATTCTTTGTAAGTGGCGGTGGTTAGGAGTGAAGAAAGACACTAACAGGGATAAAATAACTCTTTTTTCGATTGTCGGTGGCCAATAATGAATGAAACTAAGTCAACTTAGCCACAGACTTCCGTAACTAGAGTTATTTTACACCTGTCAGTGTTTTTTTATGAAGTCAGTTGTATTTTTTATGAATATTTTTTTTATTTTGCCATTTTCATTTTCTTGTTCATGTAGGTTGATGGTTTATTATTTTTTTAATTGTTTTGATACTAGAACCAAATACTTCATCGATTTCGATGAAATTCAAATTGGACCACACGGAACTGACGCAAAATTTCAACGCGGAAGTGACTCTAGAATTAATGGTGCAGTGTCTCAATGAGCGTCAATGTCCCTACGAGCCTGTAAGTGTTTGTATTATTTTTTTATTTCATAGTAAAAGGTTTACTTTTTTGAGTATTATACTGAAATCTAGTCTGCTTTTACAGAAGTAGTAGTAGGTAATCAAATACTTACAATCAACGTGGAGAGACATGATAAAAGTAACACAATTTGTAGTAACACTGAACGCGGGCGGGCCATTACGCCGAATGTCAAGCCACAAAACAAAAGAAACTCAATTAAACAATCAAACGCCAATTAATGTAATCGCCAATCAATATTTTACTGCGCGGATACACCTATATGCTACTGTTAAAAAAAAACACTCAATTAAGTAACTTTAACGATATAATATTTATGTTAGGTACCTTGGTCGGTACCTACATGAATTAAGCCCCCTTATTAATAAACGACAAGTAAAGTTATGACAAACTTAACCCTCGAAAACTATCTTAAAAAAAACCTTATCTCAAATCTTTATTGCAATCCAAAATGTATACCATTAGTGCGATTCTTGTCAAATCACCGCGTGAAAATGTAGGCGTAGTGAGGGCAAATTGAGCTGTCATTCCGTACATAGATATATAGGCATTGACAGTTCACTTCACCCAAGTTTTCAAGGCGTGACTTTTACTGAATCGACCGACTTTAGGTGGTAGATGTTTATAAATAGAAACAATTAGGTATTATGGACCCTGTCAGTCACAGCAAACTTTCAAATAAATAGGAGAAAGTGAAAAGGAAAGTGTTTTAATAATATTTGGAAATGGATATTATTCAAATTTTCACATAGAAAAAATCAGCTGTTCCATACAAATGTTTGATTCCCAGCCAATTAATTTTTGGTAGGTAGGTAAAGCGCAGGAATCAAACCCGCAACGCGTAGCGCCTCAGCCAAATGCTCAGCCACTGCACCAACCACGTAGTCACCTTATAACGTATTTAATATATACATAGGGTGACTGGTAATTAGTGACCGATACTTAAACACGTGATTGTACTCATGAGTACGAATAACTTTCCCAAAGAAACTTTTTTTATAGTCATTAACTTTCAATTAATTCAATTACGTCAGTACTGCACAACGGGAGCGGTGGGGGTGGCAGGGGAGCGTGTAACGCTACTACTACTAGTAGATTTTGCCCTTCCCGAGGTCAGACTGTCAGCTGACAGATCGTGCCGATTGGTGCCTACTGCAGTGATCGATCACAGGCCCGCGCGCGGAAATCAAAAGAGCGTTTTTTTTATTTTATTGTGTTACTTATAAGTTATTGTGTATAAAAAAAAAGTTTTTTGGGAAAGGTAATTGAAATCATGAATACAATCACGTGTTTAAGTTTCGGTCACTAATTACCAGTCACCCTATATGTATAATTATGTAATAAGCAAGTAATAATAATGCTGAAGACTTTCCTTGCTTGAACGCGCTAATCTAATTATCAGTCGGATTCCAAAACATTTTTTATCACATGCCAAAATCTCTTCAGTCCTTACGAATTTTAAGAGCGTGGCACATCTTCAGTAAAATAAAGGTAGGTACGACCTTGTAGGCATTTTATCGCTGGATACTTTAAATTTTAGGTACTTTTCAACACACTTATTATAAGCGTAAACTTTATTATAAAACCTATCTCAGACGACGGCACTCGTCGTTGAACCCATTGTTGCTTTAAAAAAAGTTTTATTTTCGCATTGCAGATTGTACGAGATTACATGAAGTTCTTTTTAGTGACGTATGTTATGTTATGTTGGCACAACTAATGAGTGAATTAATGCTTTGTAATGCAAGGATTGTCAGCTTAGATTAGAACAATATATCTCCATATGTCTCATCCATGGAATTGTAATGAACTTACAATTTAAATCGTCATTTCATCAAATTTTTGATTGATTCAATCAAGACCCCTTGAATAAAGCTTCCATCAAAATCATAACAGTACCTGCGTCAACAGACAGGTGTAAAATTGTTAACCAAACGTTTCAGCTGAAATTAACATTCCTTCCGTGAGAAATGTTGGCGTGTAGTCGATATATCGATCGTCTCACCGCGCACTTCCCCTGCGCCGCGGGGTGAAACCATCCCACAGTAAGAGCCACCGTGTCGAGCAGCCATTGTATCCAAGAATACGGTTTTAAAAATGATAAAACCTAACAAAAATCAACCGTGAAAAGACAAAACAACGGCCTAGTGGACAACATTAGTGAAAAATATACAATAATAATAAAGTTTACCTAAAAACAATGAGCAAAATAACGTAAATCAAAGGAAAAAATGGCTGCTCCAAATACCAAAGGCACGTTCAAACAATAATGTAATAAAAATCAACATAGAATAGTGTAAAGAAGTCTTCCAAAATAGTGTTAAGAATAAAAAAAATATTATAATAAAATTAAGTCGTGAAAAAAAATATATTTAATGTTATTAGGTGTAAAAAATCGATGTCTTCCCGTTGGTGTCAATTTTGAATTGTAAATTATACGAAAAAATTATAAGAGCTAAGAATTCGGCAGTAAAAATTAGAAATCGACTCGTTCAGCGTGTGAAGAAGGTACTAGCGTCAAAATGCACCATCTAGGCAAATTCAAGTTGCCTCCTCTGAGGAATGTCCTGGACGTAACCATGCAGACGGTCAGGCAACAGATCCCGGAGAAACCCGGCGCGCCCCCGCGTCCTCCGCAAAATGTCAGGTTCGCGAACTTAGGTAAGTCCCAACACAAGGTCAGTGGGTTAATCAATAAACTGAAGACATTTAATAGGTACCCGATGAAACTAATCAAAATGATTATGGATTACGATCCTTGATCGTTTAAAGAATAAAAACTTAAATATACCTAGCTGAAATCCCTGAAACAAATTGAAATCATTATTACGAAATCTAAAATGAAAAGTTCTGAACTCAATACTTAGTCATAACATAAAGAGCTTCTACAAACTTTGTAACAGCTTTACTATAGGTAAGAGTCACACTACAGATTCTCTAATATGTGCATCTCATCCATTTTACAGACAACATGGGTGAAAGCTGCGAACTTTCAACTATGAACGAGACTACATCACCGAGCTACCAGTCGACGAATCCGACTAACCCGTTCCTCAGCGGAGCCCTGCAGGCCGAGGACTCGTTTACCAGCTATCAGAACACGTATCCTCAACAAGATGGGGTAGCTCCTAGGTAAAAAATATCGCTTACAAACCATCTTAAAGTGAGATGACAGTGATCATAAAATGTTATAAATTTTACCTGTGATTTCAGAACTCAAAGCATGCAAAGCGTAGACTTTTATGCTTCGTCGGAAGAAGGAGGAGGTTTTGAGGAGGGCGGAGGCCCACCTGGTGCGAAGATCAATGAGTACCAAGCAGCTTGGAACGTCACCAATGCTATTCAGGTATACATACTATCAAAGTTCGTAAATTCATACTTAATAGGTGCGGTACAGTAGCTAAAAGTAACTGTTCTCTTTTCAGGGCATGTTCGTAGTATCCCTACCGTTCGCTGTTCTACAAGGTGGTTACTGGGCGATTGCTGCGATGATCGGGATCGCTCACATTTGCTGCTACACCGGTAAGATCCTCGTCGAATGTCTCTACGAAGACGACCCGGTATCAGGCCAACGTGTCAGAGTCCGCGACTCCTACGTCAGCATCGCAAAAGAGTGCTTTGGCAGAAAATATGGCGCAAGAATTGTCAATCTTGCTCAAATTATCGAACTTCTTATGACATGTATTCTTTATGTCGTTGTCTGTGGTGATCTTATGATCGGAACCTTCCCTGATGGCGCCATTGATGCACGCTCCTGGATGATGTTAACAGGCATCTTCCTTTTGCCATTGGCTTTCTTAAAGTCACTAAAGAGCGTCAGTATGCTGTCCTTCTGGTGCACCATGAGCCACTTGATAATTAACGCTATTGTACTGGGTTATTGTATTCTTAACATCGGAGATTGGGGCTGGTCTAAGGTAAAATGGACTTTAGATTTTGAAAACTTTCCAATCAGTCTGGGTGTTATTGTTTTCTCATACACCTCACAAATATTTTTGCCAACATTAGAAGGAAATATGGAGGATCGCTCCAAATTCGAATGGATGTTGGACTGGTCACATATTGCTGCTGCCGCATTTAAATCTATATTTGGATACTTGTGCTTTTTGACCTTTCAAAACGATACCCAGCAAGTAATCACGAACAACTTGCGTTCAGCAGGGTTCAAAGGTCTTGTAAACTTCTTCCTTGTCGTCAAGGCGGTACTAAGTTACCCTCTGCCTTACTATGCGGCGTGCGACCTCCTTGAGCGTGCTCTATTTAGAGGCAAACCTAAAACATTTTTCCCTGTAATTTATGCGCTTGATGGAGAACTGAAAGTGTGGGGACTTGCATGGAGACTGGGCGTTATAATATTCACTATTTTGATGGCAATATTTATTCCCCACTTTGCTATTTTGATGGGTTTCATCGGCAGTTTCACAGGAACCATGTTGAGCTTCATCTGGCCAGCGTACTTCCACCTCAAATTGAAAGGCAATACGCTAGAAAGTACTAGGATTGCATACGATTACTTTATAATATGCCTTGGTGTTCTCTTTGGAGTCATCGGCATGTATGATTCTGGCTCAGCTCTGATCAAGGCTTTCAAGATAGGTTTGCCGTTCTAATTTCCCATAATAATAGAGTTATTGTTGAACTATTTTTAGACTTATACATACATCGTACATTATACTTTGTCGCAGTAATTAAGCGGCTGAATGTTAAATGCATGATTTATGGTACTTAGACCGATGTATTTATAAGTTTTGTTTCTTAGGTCTGTTTAGTACATGGGCAAATAGATTTTGTTAGCGAATCTTATTTTTTTCGTATAGAGCCAATAAATAATTTATAAGAGAACGATCGCCTTTTGCCTTCGCTACTTCTTTTACTCCAGATTTTTATGTATATAGTTATAATTGTCTAGCTAATACAAATATGATATATTGTTAATCCAATGTCTTCCAATGAAAATATTATGTTTTTGAATATATAACAACGAAGTCTTCCATTGATAATGATGCTATTGAAAAGCGTCATTATTTGCTTGTACTTATAAATATCAAAAACATATTTGGATAATATTTACATTAATCTTAGGCATTGTATCGTAGTGAAATGATTCAGGTTCCAGTAAATACTTATTTACTCCGATTTTGAAATAAATGACAAATCTGTTAAACTATTGAACACTTTTACTTTTACATAAAAATGTGTTTTCTAATCATTTTTATTGTGTTTAGTCATACTGAAAAATCTATTTACAAACTTATACAATTTCTTTATTTATACTAAGAGTGCTGGTGGAGTATACTAAGCTATTATTCTGACGAGTATATCCAAATGTCTTCCATTTTCTAAATATAATTGTTGTTGATTATATTAATAGAGAATTGTACTAAATTATACATGTTGATTAGAATAGTTAGTTACGTTACATGAAGATATTGTGAGAATATTTGTGATTATTGTGATACCAACGTTTTGAAACTTTATATTAGGTATACAGGTGATACCGGAAAGATAGAAAGAAAATAGACAAGATAATAGCCATAAAATTAAAAACGTTTGACAATAATGAGTGTAAATCAAGAGATAGAGAAGAATCTTCGAAAGATGACAGATAAAGCTGCAGCAAACTACTTTGTGAATCTGCACATTTTATGGAATCACGAGTCTTGCCACTAATACATAATTATATACCTAATTCAGACATGCAAAAGGATTAAAAAACCTCACGTAGATGAACTGTAATCAATTTGAAACAAAAAGTTAATCTAAGTACCTAATCCACCATCTGTATATCTAGCATAAGAAATTGGGCTTCCAAAATTTCGGCGGTAAAATCTATACGAATAAAAAAGATGCTTGTCTTCAATTACGCCTAACCCTTTAGTTTTGATTAAAATATCCATGCTTGTATCCATAATGAATATTTAGAAATGTATCCAAGTGCAATAATGTTGTATAAATATACTTAATAATATGTATTGTGATGAAATGAACAATTCTAGGTGTGTATTTTAAATAATATAAAATGTTATTCGAGATTGGTTTTTATTTCTATTATTGTGATTTTTTTAAATCCTCGGTGAAATGTTTGATAATATTATGTACTGTGTTAAATACGTCACAAATAAAAATGGGCTTAATGTAGTTCCCTGTGACATCCTCTGGCGTACTTTCTCCCTGGATACTCTAGATGGGATTATTATGTAAGTACCTTACTAAGATTCGCGTGCCGGTTTTGCAAAATACTAACATTACAGACTATTTCTATAATATTCTTTTATAAGTATCATAATTAATTTCAACAAGTAGAAAAAGATCAAAAGCTTTTAATAAATTACATTTTTTATATACCTACTTATTATTATTAGGAAGGTATTAGAAATATTTCCAAAATTCCAATAGAAGAAAGATAACTGATTGAAGTTTCTGGGAAAGCGAGATTTTTTTTTTATCAATAAAATATTTAGGATCCAATTCAGAAAAATGTAAAATTAAAAAATTGTAGTTGACAAAATTTTCGTTCCTCATTAGCTGAATGGTTATTTTTCGTTGAATCGAGTTAGTAAAATGAGTTTGAGTTAAATAATAGGTACTAAGGTCAAGATCGATAAAAAAACCAATTAAATTGGCAATTTGTTTAATAGTTCCCGTGCTCGCTACCCGATCAGACGCCATGTTTACAAAATGGTCGCGCGCATTTACGCATGCGTGCTGTTTCTATTATGTCTCCTTGCACAGATAACCGTAAGTATTGCAGCTTCTTTGAAATTACGTAGATACCTTGTAAAGCTTTGAAATAATTGGGTACCCGAAATAACTATAGCTCGCGGCATTCCGGTTGTTTGCAAATATTTTAAATGGGATTTTAAACGAACATTAGGTATAATAGGATTCATATCATCTTTTAAGACAATATGTTTAAAATTAAAAATACCTACAAATTAACCGCCAACATAAGTCGCTTTTGGCTCAACTTGTAAAATCAAACCAAGACTGTACTTGACTTACCATTTTGCTTTTGACTTCCTCTAATCTAGCGACCGTACAACATACGAAACCATCCATGCTGCATCGAGCAGAGCGAAAATCTTACCCTCGCCATGATCATAGATGCGTTTGAGATCTATGGTCACGACCCCACGGACAAACTGGACAACCTATGGCTCTACCAGAACGAGATGTTGAGGGTTAAGACTGCTGAGGACCAGGTAAAACTAAAACAAAAGAACGCTGCTCTACGGAAACCTACGGCTAAGCTATGCACGTATTGCTTTGGTAACTATATCATCCAGCGACCAATATGATTTGCTGGAACTGCTGCTGCATAGGTAACCTACCTATCGCATATAGAAGCGGATTGTCGGCTTAGCTCTTTCATTACCGTGCTCTATGAGTCTTACGATACTAACTATTCAGAGGTGTAGAGATCCAGGTAGCAAAAACGGTACCTGGGAATGACTGGCGTTTAAAGCTTCAATGCTAAAATGTAAAATAATATTCTATAAATTATAATACTACCCTCAAGCGTCCGTCACGTCGACTAGAACTGAGTTTCTCCTATCCAGCAAATTCCTACTTTATAGACTACGCCTTTGGATCCCTAAATTTTTGATTTGATCACGCATGGTAGGTGATTTTCCGCCTTCTAATTAGTGTACTCATTGTGAGTAACTACTACGTTTCATTGCCTAGTGACTTATTTCTTGGAAACCTGCGGTAAGTAAGATAAAACTGCTTATTATATATTACCCAGCCAAGTTCTTTTTTATAGTGAATTTTAGAGCAAAAAAAGTCTTTAAGGAAAAACTGATTATTAACGGAGAAGATTTTTTCTTTTTCAGTACTTAATCAACGAGAGAGTTCACATAGCAGCGGATCATTTAGGCCGCTTTGTCAGACTGCACATACAAGAACTTAAGGTTTGTAGTCCAAATATGGTTTACCGATCTACTTTAAAAAAGAAAATATTTCAATTCCAAATAGTCAATCGCTTAGCTCAGAAGCCTACATCTTTTGGCTATTGCAATATAAAGTTATGGGCTATTCTTAGATTTATTTCGAGCTCAGAATTTCCACATACCTTTTGTTAATACAATACCAACAGGTGCTACTGATTACGTTAGACGACGTCTTAGATAACATGCTGACAATGTACGAGAACCACAACGCGGTGGCTGCTGAACGAAAGGCTACCTACACTGGAGGTCCCGTGCCTATGGAGTTTTATATGAGCCAAGGTAAGATTAGTGCTAGTGCCTGTAAATGAGGTGTGATGATTCTTAGTCCTCTTATACCGAGACCACTTTCACCAACTTTACTCCAAAAGAAAATGTTACACCACTTGTAGATATCATACACGGAGAAAACCGAAAAGACTTTCAAATTCAGTTCAGAAGTTCTGAAATCGTAACATTCGCTGCTGTAGGTACATGAGTAGAGCTCTACTTGGGTATAGCTTGGTCAAACTCATACTACTTTCTATCCTGCTACTGTCTTCATGAGAAAATAATAAAAACGATTGCTCTTCCACCAGGTCCAATTACTAGTAATTAATTACCATAGGTACAGAGGCCCGCAGGGCTAGCATGGCCGGAGATATACTTTCCACGGGGAGAGGATAAAATAATATTCCCCTCTGTCATTTTTATCCACCCTCCGAGCATGGCGACATGGGTGGATAAACTATTCACGGCGATAAACCAGGGGAAACGCTTGTCCTCGAAATTATTGCTATTATAAGAAAACTTTTATGAAATTACACAATAGTCGAGAATGTCATGTAAACCAAAGTACCTACTTTCATCGTTTTATTACATCTGTACTGGATATTTATTTTGTTTTGTTGTCAATTAGGATTGCTCGAATCGCGAAATCTTTCACTAGTCGCCATGCTATAAGCCGTGGATGAGTATCCACGTCTAATGTCAAAAAGTGATATAATTCTCTTTCCCCCTGTTGCCGTGCTTTGGCAGGTGGATAAGATAATTGTATCCCTTGTCAGTGGAAATAACCGGTGGATAAAAGTTATATCCCCAGCCCATGCTAGCCCTGGGTGCGATTCTGGTTAAATCACCGCGTGAAAATGCAAGCGTAGTCAGGGCAAATTGAGCTGTCACTCCATACCTACCAATGCTAGACATTGACAGTTCACTTCACTCAAGTTTTCACGGCGTGACTTTTATTGAATCGACCGGCAGATCATCAAGCTACCTCAACGTGTCTTTGCTAGTTTTTCAACCTTATTTTTCAACTTTATCACAAATAGAATAAGGTTCATGTTAATTGACAAAATTTGGCAGTTTGGGGTGGCTTGATGTGCTGGCGTCTGTACAACTCTCTCCACTACTACAACTTCGTTTGCATGAACAAACCACAAATTAAGACGATAGCTAGAAGTTCACCTATCATATCAAACCTCTCATGCAGCATGTTCTGTAAGTTCTTAATTAAATCGCTTATACTTTTTTCTGACAGAATTTTACTGCGGCAGAAACGTATACATTTTCATATCGGAGCTTTATAGCGACATTTACAACATGGGCAGAGGAGTAGCCCCCTACTGCAAGGACAGATCCTTCGCGTTTCTTGGCTTTCTACACTTCCACGATGAGTCAAAGTATTATTTGCTGGACGATCCAAGTATCTCCTTCCCAACTGACAACTACCTCCATGGTTTGGAGTGCCACACGGGTATTTGTGTTTTCAGGTTAGTCAATTTTCTATTTAGGAATCACTTCCAACACTTATTTATATCGATCAATTAAAGAAGAAAGAAAGAAAATACATAATTATTTGGTACACGCACAGGAATTTCAACAGAAAAAAACGAAATTTAAGGTACATATAAATGTGCGAGGCCTAAAAAGCCCCTATCTCATAAAGAAAAACAATAAATACCGCAGCGCTGTTATTCTGATAGAGCCCGCTGTAATGACATGAATTCACTAGCTGTGCAATAGCCCATTAGAAGGCATAAAATATAAATAACTACCTACCTAAATATTTGCTCTTTCTGTCAAGTGCATAAAATCCTGGCCGTGCCATGCTGCCAATTTGCGCCGGGCCTTATAGATCGCTTTAGCTATACTCGTAAGGCCGCCTAAATTGTAACAGATACCTGTTTAGTTCTTAAAGTAATAAGTTTAATATTTTATAAATAGTACTCAATTATGTGAATTGAATGTTAAAACTAGATTCTAGAAATTTTGCCAGACCTAAAAACAATCACTCCAGTTCTGGTTAATCACTCTTAAGGTCACAGCTCATTAGAGCCACCCGGCACCCACTCCGCACCGCCTCGCCTCGTGCGGTTAGTATTCTTGATATGGACTTGTATGGGTATGCGCTCACTACATCAACTCCGTAGCGTCACCGGATCGCCTCTATCGTAAGCCGTCCACGCGCGGACGGCGGGTGGACCACTCGGTGACAACTCGCTGCCCTGCGTTGACTGCGCATCGCCAACGCGCGGGTCCGAAGCGGACCGCGCGCTGCCCGCGAGTGATTCACGCGAGGACGATACGTTGGCAATGCGCCGCTCCCCACCCTCCCTTCATTCCCAGCATTTCTTTCGAACGAGTCGGACGTATCGTTTTTGTTTTTAAAATGAATAAAGAAAAACTTATCGAAGAAGTTCGTAAATATAATTTATTGTATGATCTAAGTGACTCAAAGTAAAAATTCGTGGACTAAGCGACGTCCACTCGTTGACCACGCGGCGTTCACTCGTTGACCACGCGGTGTTCACTCGTTGACCGCGCGGGGTTCACTGGTTGATCGTGCAACGTTTTGGTGATAACGTGGCGTCCACCCGTGAACCACCTGTCGACAACGAGTGGACGCCGTACGACGAGGCGGTGCGGAGTGGGTGCCGGGTGGCTCTAATGAGCTGTGACCTTTAAGCCTATAAACGCTTGCACTAATCCTTGGCTGGCATCCGAACTCAGAGCTTGACCACTCACGTTGCGTATTTTATAGCACTTTGTCAACTAACTGATTCACCGCATACTGTTGTCGATGGCACATTATAAAAGTTTAAGAGTAATCAATAGTTTCCCATCTGTTGCCATAGGTTTCCTTTCAAGAAGCTCACGCAAAGAGTCCGCGACGTGTCCACATTACCGAAGGCTATCGTCAAGTGTGGCACAGATATGTACAAACTGCCACCGCTGTCTGCGGCCTCCTGCATCATCACGTCAGGATCATTTATACTGGACTTCAATATACAGGGCGTGAGATACAGACACTACGACTATTTGTTGGTAAGTGAGCCAAGTAGAAGGTGTAGTGGATGTTAAAGTTCAAAAGTAAAAGCACCAAATTCACGCGAATGAATTAAGTCACTGGCGAAGTGCTAGTATCAAATAAAAGTACCTACGCCTAACTTAACACAACCAAAGTTATATGTAGGTAGAAGGCCCAGTCGCTTGACTTTTGCCTATTGCTTAAATCGATCTAATTCTTGGCAGACTTGTAAAACCGGCTTCCTTTGCAGACTATACCCAACGGTGAGACCTATTACACCAAAGAGCGACACTCTCCGTTGGTCTGTGATCATCACGTATGCGAGTGGAACTACACTAACCATTATGGAGGTAAGCCTAGTGGCCTCTACAAGCAATGAAATGATGAATGACGATGGTCAGCAACTTCGAGCTCAACAGCACTTGTTTAACTTTCAATACAAAGCTATTACAAGTTGCATCAGCATGTATAATGAAGATGACTCAACTATCTTTATTGTTCTGAAAATTATGATATCCACAACTCAATGCAATTATGGAGCAAGACACAGCAAAGGGGTAGGAGAGAGGAAGGGAATTTGGGGTTATTTTTTTATCTTCTCAAAATAACAGCTTTTTAACAAATGCAATGAAAGTGGAGAAATTACACCGAAAACCCCTTTTTTTGTCTGTCTAGTTGGTTTGAGCTGCCTAATTTCGGAGACGTCCAATTCTTTATTTCAGGTCCATTCCTCATCCCTGGTGACCCGGGGACTGGTATCGACCCAGTGCCGCCTTACATCGAACCGACACCAAAGCCAGAAGTAGAAGAAGAAAACATCACTGTACCGTGTAAGATTCTACGAAACTGTTTAAGAGAACAACAACATTGAATTTGTACTTGTACCTATAAAAAATATATCACACCTGCCTACTGTAGGTAGGTGTGATATAAAACCTTAAGAATTATGTTGACAGCTTCAGTTTTAATACAAATTCAGACCCGTTTTATTTTTTTGAGTTGCTTGTGGCATCATCAGCAGTCTATAGGCCTCGCCGATAATACCCCCGAACGAAGATGCGGTGTGTGTGCATGAGGAGCCTCTAAATATACAAATATAAATTTTCTTCTGTTTTGCAGATATTCTGGACGGATGTTTGTTCATGTACCCCCCAAACTACGGGTCAATCGCGGGTAAGAGCTACCTGGACATGATCGATCTCCATGACGACAGGTTCACCTGCAACACTGCCGGTGGCAACAAGGTAAGGAGCTTCGACAATATCCGAAATAAAGATATTACTGACATGAGGACATTAACTTGATACAGTACCGTTTTAATGTTACTTCCGTGTGACAGAAATAGAGCTATACGTACAGAAAGAGGTGTCGATTTTAAAAGTAAGTAATATCAGAGCCACTGTTTTTAACTTTAAAAAATGAGTTTCATATTTATACTGTGGGACTAGTATATTATAAGTGTAGGTACTTACAGATTATTTGTCCGAAACTTTATAAATTTCTAATAAGTTCACTACGGAATATTTCGAAGTTTATCATCAATTTACACGGCCTGGCTCACAATCTCTAAAGAAATCTTGAAGGACCTTGCAACTTAGATACGCTTTCTTTCCAGGGTCTGTACTGGTACCCGCAGTGGATGGGTGCGATGCCCCACCACCCATACCCAGGGGAGATGGCCATCGAGAAAGAATTCGAACCGCCCGGCGACTTCTACCCACATCAGCAGGGGTACGATATGGACGAACAGGATATTGAATAATACATTTCTTACAATTATTATTGTTTTATTTTTTCGATAGGAGTTATGTATACCTAGTTGAAGGGTCTTTTGGCCCTATTAAAGTGGCTATTGGTGTCAATAAGCATAACAATATTTATCCTTAAGATTGTTGAACATTGAGCAGACCAAATTCCGTGCAGTTGAGGCAGTCATAGGCCAGGCAGTAATCAACAAAAAAAAATAACGTTTTAACAAAATGTAAATACTTTTTATTAAAAAATAACTTTGTCAGCACTCTTAAATATAACTCTCTAAAAACCTGCGTTCAATAACACTACCGCGGGGCAGCACGAAGAACGCGGGCGTCCCCGCCTTCAACTCGAAATACTTCGTCACTAATAAGTCTCCCAGATTCTTTGAAGGCTTAATCACATGGGGCATTTTATCGTAACCTTCAAAGTAAACATTGACTGTCGAACAATTGTACTTGTCGTCCTGATCCCACGGCGCTGGGAAGAGCTGTTCTAACTGACTTTGTAGTGGCACATTTTCAGGGCAATCTCTTATGAAATCCGTCATTTGGTATTCAGGATATAGAAGTAGTATAGGCCACCTTAAGATACCATCTTCGACACGTACTATCGCGTCCTGTGATCCTGGTAAACTAGGTTCTAACTTCGACAGATCTATGTCATCTTCGTCTTCACATTTCGATATCTTGATGCCGCGTTCAATGATAGCTTTGATCACCAGCTCTTTTTGTTCACTGTCTTTTGCATTTTTTCTTTCTTTCTTTCTTTGGTCGCGTTCCTGTTGCAGCTTTCGCTTTTTCGCTGTGTTGAGGAGTTCTATTATTTCCTTGTCTTTTGTTTCACTTTCTAATAGTTTTTGACAGTGTTCAATGCACGTGTCGTATTTGTTGACTTCGAGGGCAGACTTGGCTGCGCGTACCCGTGCCTTCGTGTGATTTATGTTAAAAGTCAAGGCTTTCTCACTGTCAAATAAGGCTGACCTGTAATTCTTTAGATGCCAATGTGATGCTGCTCGGTTATTGTATAAACTAGCATTGATTTCCGCATTGTTGCATCTCTGTTTGATGCCTTCTGTGTACCTGTAAAAATATAAGTTTGTGCTATTATAAATTATTTACGTACTAGCGGACGTGAGGGCACGCGGTTTCACCAGCGTTATTCCCGTTCCAGCGGAAATATAGTGATAAAAAGTAACCAATATCACCCGGGAATAGAGTAACTTACCAATGGTGTAAGATTTTTTTAATTCAGTGCAGTAGTTTTTGAGTTTATTTATACAAATCTTTCCTCTTTATAATATTAGAATAGATACATATAGTTTATAGTATTCATTTTTATAATTATTATAAGTATTTCATTGTTTTTTTAGTAAGTTATGTTATACACTGGGCAGTGCACATGTCCGACGCAACCCTGTAACAGCGGGGCCGCAGCAGACCACGAAGGAGATAGCAGGAGACTTACTGGTGCAAGTTCTTAGTGCAAAATCGCCCTATACGCAAGGGATGGAGAGGCCTATGCCTGCAGTGGGACAGTTCAGGATAGCAATAATAACTTTAACAATAGCCCCAATGATTTCGTACATTCCATAAGTCTATTCATCCAGAACTTCCACAACCTTTCTATTCAAAAATTATTTGTTTAAATGAGTATCCTGTGTTAGTTCACATCAAATAGAATCACAATCTTTGTCTCCATTTATACCTTTAACCTCCTAAGTCGGATTTATCTGACAACTATTTTCGGGCCCATTCCGCCTGAGTCATATTTATACAACTCAAAAAACCTGTTTGTCCAATTTAATTTCTTGGATCTACTTTACATTCTACCCAAAAATAGGCTAATTCAGCCAACATGATAAATGTATTGACGATTTATAAGTCGGGCGCCCAACTTATAAATCGTCAATACATTTAGGGGCATTGGGGGCAAGACAATGGTTATAAAATCAGGCGGTTAAAAGGTTAATAGAATAAGTGGACTTCTCAGTTGCAAGATGGTGATGAATCACAGTAATAACATGCTGTCAGGGGTTGAATTGTTTATGTGAATTTTTTAAAACAATCCTAGCAATATAAAAGAACTTACCCTATAATTGCCATTCTATAGTTTTTATGTTTAAAGTTAAAGTTTCCGTCTTCCTTGTAGTTGCCAGCCAGCTCTACCGGTGTGTTCTCTTCAGGGTCATACTTTAGCTTAGACAGGCCTTCTGCTAACGGGGACAGGGCACCATCTTCTGGTGTGGACTTCATAAAGAATGGATGCTTGTCCATTTCCTCCTGTAAATATTGAGGGTTATTTAGATAACTAGCACTTTGCCAATGACTTGGTCTATGTATATTTTATGCTTTTACCTTTAAACTTTAACATCACCTCATAGCCATGAAAATTAAATATAGCCTATTACTTGGTGATATAAGTTTCTAATGGAGGTACTTTTAGATTTAAATCCTTACAAACAAACAAACAGAATATCAAATCTTTCCTCTTTATAAAATTAGTATCTAGACATTCTATAAATTTAACACCCTTTTTACCCATACCCACAATTTAAATTGGAGAATAAATGAAATGATTGGTGTTGCATTAGTAACATTATATATTAACCTTTCAATAGTGTCAATTGACACATGAGAGCGCAGGTGCCGGTGTCCTCTTGGGGTTTAATGAATTAATAAACTAAGACTAGGAAAAACTTATTCCATTTTTAAAAATATTGCACTCAAGCTGAAGTGTGAAACTTGGCTGAAGTGTGAAAGTTAGTTAAATATTGATTACTACTACTAGGTAATCACTAGTTTTCATAAACAAACTATATTACGTTTTAGAAACAGAAACATATTATTTGAAATCCATTTGTCCAGTTACAGTGCACAAATTTTAATAGTATTGCATGCTATGTTGATACTACTATGCCAATGATTAAGACCTTACCTCCCATCTGTCTTCGGGCCATCCTTCAGTATATCTCTTTTTTTCTAAGCTATCAATAAATTCGTCCAACTCCTTGTCTAGTTTCTGACACAGCGCGATCCTCTCCTCTTCCGTAATCGGCTGTTTTGCCTCTGTTGACGACTCTTCGGCCATATTACCTAGTTCTTTATCTTCCTACACTAAGACTGACGACTATTAAAGTTTTGACTACTGATTACAATGAAAATAGCTTTACAATAACACAAATATTTCCAATTAATAGTATTTTATTGAATATTTTCTAAAATATAACCTAAAAAGTCGATTTTCTCAGATGTTCTAAAATGACAATTTGTTTTTGACGGATGTTGCGTTTCGTTTCGTCGTAAATGAAAGGCTGCATTATAAAGACTGAACGAAGCGAGTCAACTTCGAATGAAATTCAAGAAAGTTTTTACGTCTCAAAAACTATATGTTGCATTGTCGAAGAAATATAAGTTATTTAAGTTTTTATGTGTTGGCTAAAGTTTGTGAAAACGGGCGAAGAGTTATAATAAAACAAAAAATAAGGGTCTGTCACAACTGTGAACCCTGCTAACAAAAAATGCAACAAAGACTAAGCTCTTTCGAAGATTACCACCACACGGTAATAAATTATTACATCTAGTACATTAGACCTTTATGCCAATTCTGAATATATTCACATTTGCGAGCTTCACGTGTTTTAAAGTATTTTGGAAAGTGAGCTTTTTCCAGAGGATGCCAATAATCGAGCACCCAATCTGGAGGCGTAACGACACGTTCAACTGCAACTCCACCAGCTTCTCCAACAGAACGAGCATTTACTTGTCACAGTACCGTTTTAATGTTACTTCCGTGTGACAGAAATAGAGCTATAGGTACCTACAGAAAGAGGTGTCGATTTTAAAAGTAGGTACTTAATATTAGAGCCATTGTTTTTAACTTTAAAAAATGAGTTTCCATAATAGACTTCTTCTTTTCGGCTGGTTAGTTACTTGGTCGACGGTTTTTATGCCGCCCATGGGCCACTGACTTTGACATTCCCATCGTCGCGAAAAATCTCTCAGGCACGCCGGTTTCCTCACAATGTTCGCAGTTTCGCACATGGCCATATCGACCACTCGAGACGTATACCATTTGGCAGTTCGCCGGTCTCACCACTAGGCTATCACTATAAAACTTAGGACTAGCACAGTCTAAAAACCTACAGTCGTCCGACAAAGCCGTCTAGACAGGGCAAGCGTGCGGGGTGTATGGGGCGAGACGCGGGAAAGCCGCTCCCGAACTGCGCACAAAACGATGTTCATAGTTCGGGAGGTATTATTCGGGGCCAACGCGTGTAGACGTTGTCGGCCTTTTTCCAGAAATCAAAGGCGTCTTCCTACTGTATTAATATTTATACTGTGGGACTAGTACCTATATTATAAGTGTAGGTACTTACAGATTATTTGTCCGAAACTTTATAAATTTCTAATAAGTTCACTACGGAATATTCCGAAGTTTATCATCAATTTACACGGCCTGGCTCCCAATCTCTAAAGAAATCTTGAAGGACCTTGCAACTTAGATACGTTTTCTTTCCAGGGTCTGTACTGGTACCCGCAGTTGATGGGTGCGATGCCCCACCACCCATACCCAGGGGAGATGGCCATCGAGAAGAAAGAATTCGAACCGCCCGGCGACTTCTACCCACATCAGCAGGGGTACGATATGGACGAACAGGATATTGAATAATACATTTCTTACAATTATTATTGTTTTATTTTTTCGATAGGAGTTATGTATAGTTGAAGGGACTTTTGGCCCTATTGAAGTGGCTACTGGTGTCAATAAGCATAACAATATTTTATCCTTGAGATTTTTGAACATTGAGCAGACCAAATTCCATGCAGTTGAGGCAGTTATAGGCCAGGCAGTAATCAACAAAAAAAAAATAACGTTTTAACAAAATGTAAATACTTTTTTATTAAAAAATAACTTTGTCAGCACTCTTAAATATAACTCTCTAAAAACCTGCGTTCAATAACACTACCGCGGGGCAGCACGAAGAACGCGGGCGTCCCCGCCTTCAACTCGAAATACTTCGTCACTAATAAGTCTCCCAGATTCTTTGAAGGCTTAATCACATGGGGCATTTTATCGTAACCTTCAAAGTAAACATTGACTGTCGAACAATTGTACTTGTCGTCCTGATCCCACGGCGCTGGGAAGAGCTGTTCTAACTGACTTTGTAGTGGCACATTTTCAGGGCAATCTCTTATGAAATCCGTCATTTGGTATTCAGGATATAGAAGTAGTATAGGCCACCTTAAGATACCATCTTCGACACGTACTATCGCGTCCTGTGATCCTGGTAAACTAGGTTCTAACTTCGACAGATCTATGTCATCTTCGTCTTCACATTTCGATATCTTGATGCCGCGTTCAATGATAGCTTTGATCACCAGCTCTTTTTGTTCACTGTCTTTTGCATTTTTTCTTTCTTTCTTTCTTTGGTCGCGTTCCTGTTGCAACTTTCGCTTTTTCGCTGTGTTGAGGATAATTTCTTCTATAATTTCTAGAATTTCTTCGTCTTCTGTTTCACTTTCTAATAGTTTATGACAGTGTTCAATGCACGTATCGTATTTGTTGACTTCGAGGGCAGACTTGGCTGCGCGTACCCGTGCCATCGTGTGATTTATGTTAAAAGTCAAGGCTTTCTCACTGTCAAATAAGGCTGATCTGTAATTCTTTAGATGCCAATGTGATGCTGCTCGGTTATTGTATAAACTAGCATTGATTTCCGCATTGTTGCATCTCTGTTTGATGCCTTCTGTGTACCTGTAAAAATATAAGTTTGTGCTATTATAAATTATTTACGTACTAGCGGACGTGAAAGCACGCGGTTTCACCCGCGTTATTCCCGTTCCAGCGGAAAAATAGTGATAAAAAGTAACCAATATCACCCGGGGATAGAGTAACTTACCAATGGTGTACGATTTTTTTAAATCAGTGCAGTAGTTTTTGATTTTATTTATACAAATCTTTCCTCTTTATAATATTAGAATAGATACATATAGTTTATAGTATTCATTTTTATAATTATTATAAGTATTTCATTGTTTTTTTAGTAAGTTATGTTATACACTGGGCAGTGCACATGTCCGACGCAACCCTGTAACAGCGGGACCGCAGCAGACCACGAAGGAGATAGCAGGAGACTAACTGAATGGTAGGTGCAAGTTCTTAGTGCAAAATCGCCCTATACGCAAGGGATGGAGAGGCCTATGCCTGCAGTGGGACAGTTCAGGACAGCAATAATAACTTTAACAATAGCCCCAATGATTTCCTACATTCCATAAGTCTATTCATCCAAAACTTCCACAACCATTCTATTCAAAAATTATTTGTTCAAAAGAGTATCCTCTGTTAGTTCACATCAAATAGAATCACAATCTTTGTCTCTATTTATCCCTTTAACCGCCTAAGTTGGATTTATCTGACAACAATTTCGGGGCCCATTCCGCCCGAGTCGTATTTATACGACTCAAAAAACCTGTTTGTCCAATTTAATTTCTTGGTTCTACATTACATTCTACCCAAAAATAGGCTAATTCAGGCAATTTAATAAATATATTGACGATTTATAAGTTGGGCGCCCAATTTATAAATCGTCAATACATTTAGGGGCATTTGGGGGCAAGACAATGGTTATAAAATCAGGCAGTTAAAAGGTTAATAGAATAAGTGGACTTCTCAGTTGCAAGATGGTGATGAATCACAGTACTAACATGCTGTCAGGGGTTGAATTGTTTGTGTGAATTTGTTAAAACAATCCTAGCAATATTAAAGAACTTACCCTATAATTGCCATTCTATAGTTTTTATGTTTAAAGTTAAAGTTTCCATCTTCCTTGTAGTTGCCAGCCAGCTCTACCGGTGTGTTCTCTTCAGGGTCATACTTTAGCTTAGACAGGCCTTCAGCTAGCGGGGACAGGGCACCATCTTCTGGTGTGGACTTCATAAAGAATGGATGCTTGTCCATTTCCTCCTGTAAATATTGAGGGTTATGTAGATAACTAGCACTTTGCCTATGACTTGTTCCATGTATATTTTATCCTTTTACCTTTAATTTGTTAAACCCCGGAAGGACACCGGTGTCGGCCTGTCATTGTCTTTCTATTGTGTCTCTAATTACCTCAATTGAAAGGTTAAAACTTTAACATCACCTCATAGCCATGAAAATAAAATATAGCCTAGATGTTACTTGGTGATATAATATAAGTTTCCAATGGAGATTTTTTTTTTTAAACAGTTAGCTAGGTACTTTTAGATTTAAATCCTTGCAAACAAACAAACAGAATATCAAATCTTTCCTCTTTATAAAATTAGTATCTAGACATTCTATAAATTTAACACCCTTTTTACCCATACCCACAATTTAAATTGGAGAATAAATGAAATTATTGGTGATGCATTAGTAACATTATATTAATCTTTCAATAGTGTCAATTGTCACATGACAGCACAGGTGTCCTCTTGGGGTTTAATAAATTAATAAACTAAGACTAGGAAAAACTTATTCCATTTTTAAGAATATTGCACTCAAGCTGAAGTGTGAAACTTGGCATAGCTAGTGCTTAAAGAGAAGAAATTCAGAAAGTTAGTTAAATATTGATTACTACTACTCACTAGTTTTCATAAACAAACTATATTATGTTTTAGAAACAGAAACATATAATTTGAAATCCAGTTGTCCAGTTACAGTGTACAAATTTTAATAGTATTGCATGCTATGTTGATACTACTATGCTAATGATTAAGACCTTACCTCCCATCTGTCTTCGGGCCATCCTTCAGTATATCTCTTTTTTTCTAAGCTATCAATAAATTCGTCCAACTCCTTGTCTAGTTTCTGACACAGCGCGATCCTCTCCTCTTCCGTAATCGGCTGTTTTGCCTCTGTTGACGACTCTTCGGCCATATTACCTAGTTCTTTATCTTCCTACACTAAGACTGACGACTATTAAAGTTTTGACTACTGATTACAATGAAAATAGCTTTACAATAACACAAATATTTCCAATTAATAGTATTTTATTGAATATTCTCTAAAATATAACCTAAAAAGTCGATTTTCTCAGATGTTCTAAAATGACAATTTGTTTTTGACGGATGTTGCGTTTTGTTTCGTCGTAAATGAAAGGCTGCATTATAAAGACTAAACGAAGCGAGTCAATTTCGAATGAAATTCAAGAAAGTTTTTACGTCTCAAAAACTATATGTTGCATTGTCCAAGAAATATAAGTTTAAGTTTTTATGTGTTGGCTAAAGTTTGTGAAAACGGGCGAAGAGTTATAATAAAACAAAAAATAAGGGTCTGTCACAACTGTGAACCCTGCTAACAAAAAATGCAACAAAGACTATGCTCTTTCGAAGATTACCACCACACGGTAATAAATTATTACATCTAGTACATTAGACCTTTATGCCAATTCTGAATATATTCACATTTGCGAGCTTCACGAGTTTTAAAGTATTTTGGAAAGTGAGCTTTTTCCAGGGGATGCCAATAATCGAGCACCCAATCTGGAGGCGTAACGACACGTTCAACTGCAACTCCACCGGCTTCTCCAATAGAACGAGCAACTAGAAAAAAATCAGATTCAAAACAAAATGTTCAAAAGAAGAGATTATTTGTGTCATTTCATGCACATAGAATAAATTATTATTTCAACATACATACATACATACATAAACTCACGCTTTTTTCCCATGGGGGTAGGCAGAAACTACAGAGCGCCTTAGGCTACGATTCTTACATAAGTACTTCTTTTGCTTATCAACCCTTTAAAATAAACTGAGTACCTACTAGGAATCATACTAAAAAGTTTCCAGACCATTCAAGCGAAATCTGAAGAGCTGATTATTGTTTTAATTTACTTACATTTACATGGAGGCAAAGGACAAGCCTTTAAAAAAAGTTCGTGTTCTCCCAACCACAGCAAACGACGTCGCTCTTTTGGATCTTTAACACATTTATGTTGGTCAAATTCACTCCTCAGTATAACTTGATGATATCGCACAACTTGTCTAAAAAAAGTCGACGTTAGTTTACATTTATTCATCATTCACATGCCATTATCCAAGGACAATGGCATGTGAATGCATGCCACCTCCACCCAAGCTTGATCTCAGCATTTTGCTCACCTGGCTACGTAATATGCTTCAAGATTTCTCAAAGCTTTCTTATAAAGAGTACATACTTTTTGTGAATGAGTTCGTAATTCGGGTGCAAACGGCATTTTTATTTTATTGCCTTTTTAACTTTAAAGTTTCTCAGACCAGTACTTAGGCACTAATATAAATGACACGGATGTCATAAAATTTTAAAAAGAAAAAATTAGGTATACATCCGTACATGCCAGTCAGTTTTAATTTTTAAACTGGACAAGAAGCAAAACACTACACAACGAATGCTGAGTACACACTGGTCCAAAGAATCCCTTTCTTCCTTGGCCTTCGTTGCCTGGTGTGTACGCAGCATTCAAAGGAAATAAAATTACTCCAAAACTTAGAGCATATACCAAAATTGACAATTCTGACATTTTAAATTTTAATACCTTAAATAATGGTATATAGTCTAAGTTTAATACCTATTGTTTTTATTTATTTTTTTAATGATACTATAGTTATCATCATATTATGATCTGTATCATTTATAAGAATGAATTTTATTGAGTTAGAAGGAAACCATTTTGGAGTAATTTTATTGATTTTACAAAAGTTGGGTCACTACACATTTTTCTTTAGTGTCTCCACTCTGAAAATAAAAAAAAATACTAAAGTAATGGGCGCCTTTATATTTGACAATTTTCTTTGAGCTGTCAGTCAAGTGTCAAACGTGAACTGTCAAACATTTATTTTGAGAAGCGTGAGTGTCAACTTGTAAAGCGTCTTCCCTTCCAGTCTAATTTCTTATTATTTTTTAAGTTTGTACCTCTAAAGTATGTAATTGCGCTATTGAACTTTTGAGAATGATTATCGCATCAATGTAGTTTATGCTGACACACAGAATATTTACAATATCTCCACTAAGTCGTCTCAAAATAACCGTTCAAAGCGGCAATCTCGTTAGGCCGGTAACAATTTTCTAATGGTATTTGCAACAAAATAAAAAAAACATGTCGGACGCTTGGGAAGAGATCCAAGCTGTTAAAAGCAAAAGGAACAGTCTGCGCGAGAAACTAGAAAAACGTAAAAAAGAACGGCAGAATATCTTAAGTTCTAATTTAGTTGGCGAGAGGTCTGAGGGATCACCCGGCGGAGGCAAGGAACGGTCGGTGGCCAGCCCTTCTGCACTGAAGAATGAAGGTATTTATCTAAATAGTATTTTGTTGTTATTATTAGTAAGAGATAGTTAAGGCGGCAAAAAAAGCAATTGAATTATAACCAAAACTCATCAGAAAGTAGGAGATTAAGAACATTTATTTGGCACACAGTACTACATAAATATATTTATTTAATTAATTAAACTCTGAGAGGACACCGGTGTCGATGCGCGGTGTCATTGTCTTTCTATTGTGTCTCTAATTGACACATTTGAAAGGTTAAGGACAACCACCTCTAAGACTACCCACTGACCAAAACATATGGTTGTTGTGTGCCTTGCGGCTGTTTCCAAGTAAAAGTATGGACAAACAATTTTTAAATACCAAACCTTAACCATTATAACACATAGAAGCCATGTGTAGTACAAAACACGGAAATCGTGTGTCCACTTCATTATCATAGTGTGCATGAATAAAAAGTGTTTACTTGCGAGCTGGTTTTTTTTTTTTTTTGTCTCTGTTCTTGCAATCTGTCACTATGTATTAGGACATTTAGCAATCTGTAAGGTGTGATTTAAATGACTTGCTTGGTGTGTGTCCTATGGCACATCCCAGAAATTATAAAGTATCAAGCTAAGTTGGACCAACAAAATCTTGTGGAATGTTGTGTTTTAGCCTGCGCATTCCTTTTTTGTCCATTAGATGATTTGCCAGGATATTTGGGTGGCGAGTTATTCTCTCTTTATAAGATTTGATATGGCTTTTTATTTCTTCTTTCACTGTCAGTATTTCCAGATCATGGTGTACAGCTTCATTTGGTACAAACCATGGGGCGTTTGTGATTGTTCTTAGATGCTTGTTCTGGTTTGATGGAACATGACTTTTAGTACCTACTGACACAGCTCTCTGAGCAAAGAAGCTAATTTCAACTCAGAAGTTGCCTCACTTTTTGCATTCATACTAGGTTACTATGCGTCGTTATTCTAAATAATAATAATAATAATAATAATAATAAAGCCTTTTTATTTCCTTAATAAAACAATTAACAATTAAATTTACAAGTAGCATGCAATAATTTCGAAAAAACAATATCTTTGTTAATCTTTATTAAGGACCTCACTGTAGAGTAAAGGCCTCCTCCATCCCTCTCCAAAGAACTCTGTCCTTCGCCTTACTCATCCATTCCCTTCCCGCCGCCTTCAGAACCTCGTCGAGCCATCTTTCTGCTGGTCTACCTCTGGTTCTCTTGCCTAAAGGTCCTTTCCATGAAGTTATCTTTTTGGCCCATCTGTCTTCTTTCATGCGTGCAATATGGCCAGCCCACTTCCATTTCAGTCTTTTACAATGTTCCAGAGCATCAATTACATTTGTTGTTTTTCTTATTTCCGTGCTTCTCTTTTTGTGTCTCAACTTCAGATTTAGTATGCTCCGTTCCATGGCTCTTTGTGTTGTTGTTATTTTGTTTATGGTCTTTTTGTTGAAAATCCATGTTTGGGATGCGTAAGTAAGGGAAGGCAAGATGCAGGAGTCCATAATAGAAATACATATGGATTGATGCACATAATAGAAACTTTAACTGCTTGTGTTGCATGATTATGACACATATTTTCGTGCCCCTACCGCGCATGTCGTATTTCTGCGACAGAGAACATGTATGACTTTTTCGTTTTTATTTTCAAAATACTGACTTTGTGGTATAACTAAAACCATTATCAAATTGAGATATCATTTATGTAACACAAACTAAATATCATTACAACAATTGTTTCTCCTTATTTACTGTAGGTATTATTTTATTGATTTGATTTTGGCTTGGCCCTAGGGGCACGGCAACTAATATTTAGTTAATCGCTTAAAAGGTTAACTCACCATATTATTACAGCAACGCAAGACAAACCAAAAGCACTGGTCCCGTCTGCATCTCTAGAGGTGCGTTTACTGCAAGTGCTATCAGATATGCAGCTGCAGTTGCCTGCCACTGCTAGTGCGTTGCTGCCAGGCCTCGGTGATGTTGATGCAGGAATAGTGGCCAGCTTACTGCAGAAGTTTGCCACACAGAAACTTATTACGTAAGTGGTTTATAATGTTTTATGAATGACCAATGATAAGTAGTCAGACAGTCTGAAGGTACATTACTATTTTAGGCAATATTTATTATAAAATTATATTTATATAATTGAAAAATTATAAAATTATAATTATATTTATTCTAAAATATTTATACGAAGTTACAAAAACATTATTACATTACATTTTCATTTTACGTTATTACTCTGTTGATTATTTAATGTGACTATGTGTAAATGATGAGTCTATGAAACTTGAATTAAAATGATTATTATTATTATAGTTGCTACCTAATATTTATGACTATTAAATGGAATCTTAAGGTACCTATAAAAAAAATAGGTTTGAAGAATAATTCTTATTTGAGATCTATTAACCATTTTTTTGGAACATGTAAGAAAGAATAGCTTGAAGATCAAATTGCATTATAAGATTGTGTAGTGAAGTTTAGTATCTAGCAATAATATAACAAATGTTGATTTTCATTCATGGTTTTATTTTATCTATATTTAGCATTAAGGAACGGACTGAAAGTACTACAGATGCAAGCATAGAGGTTGTGAGTGCCGAGTCTGTGAGACTGGCTGCGGTGTTAGCAGCACTAATGGAGGAACAAACATCTGGTAGCAAAAGGAAAGGTTTGTACTAATTCCACAATTTAAAGCAAAAACAAGAATAAAGATAGTACTTGGCTTTACATAAAGCTACGGTTTCCCAATTGACAACATTTCAAAATTTTAACCTACATGTTTTATTAAGTTAAGTATATAAAAGTAAATCCAAAACTAGAAGACCCATATTTTTTGGTTTTTCGAACTTAGGTACTACTTTTCATTCCTAATTTTAACTTTGAAATTCGGTGCATTCTAAAAAGACGTAAGCGCCAAATGACGTCATTTATACGGTGGAATGGCGATACACCCTTAAAACTATGAAAGAAATTTGACTCATTGGGAGATTGATGTGCTGGCCTGTATACAACCAGAAATATGACTATCACAAAAGAATTCGGTAGATCTATTCCCATATATATAGATAGAAAGTATAGATAAACTAGAGGTGTTAAGACTGCAATTAGAATAGGAAAGTGTTACTAAATGTCCTAATACATAGTAACAAATTGTATATGGATACAAAAAAAAAGAATAGGAACTTATCAAAAATACTAGAATAGTTTCACAGAAATCTTGCAACATTTACCACTTGTATAAATTAAAAAGAAAACCTAACATGACTAAAAGCGGCAACATTAAAATTGCAGGTGACAATGAAACAGAAGAGGCAGCAAATCCCAAAGTATCAAAGACTGCTACAGATGAGAAGAAAACCGTTAAAAATGATTCGGATATTATGGTGGGTGTGTCAACTTTACATCTTTAACCTTTTAACCGCCTGATTTGATATCGATTGTCGTGCCCCCTGCGCCCAACTTAAAAATCGTCAATACATTTATCATGTTGCCTGAATTAGCCTATTTTTGGGAAGAATGTAAAGTAAAACCAAGAAAATGGATTTTTTTTTGTCGTATAAATCTGACTCAGGCGGGTTGGGCCCGAAAATGGTTGTTAGATAAATCCGAAACTGTTGATCCCGGCTGTCAAGTGTAGATCCATAAGACATTCTTAACGTTATCAATTAATAGCTTTTCTTATTTTAGTGTCTCTATATTATCTGTTTGTACTTTAGAAAATCTCACAACACATTTGATGTAACAAACCCAGAAGTGAGTATAATAATATTATGATCTTACAAGGCAAAAGCACAGATCCTTTAAATATCCCATTTTCACCTTATTGGTGAGGTTCTTCAGAAAGGTCAAAAAAATTCGGGCAGAATGGGCCCGAAAATAGTTGTCGGATAAATCCAACGTAGGCAGTGTCCAGTGATTGGTTTGTGTACTGGCATTTGACTGTATCTACTTAGACTTTAAGTTGGGAGCTGACTACAATTTAGTTTGGTATAGGAGGCTACCCAGGCTAATAAAATTTTGGGGAAAAAAATAAATTTGGGAGATATTTATGGGCTGCGGCCTTGTAGAATCCGTAAAAAAATATTTAAATAATGTAGAAAATCACTTCAATATATAATATTTGATTACTCACGAAAAACTAAGTTAAATTGTCACATTCACAGACACGAAAATCGATTTTGTTTTTCCTACGATTCATGCTCGTCACTGAAAAATCAATTTATTGTAGTAATGCTAAAGTTGATAATTGAGTGTAGCAATCAATGTAAATCATTTGAGATTAAGAACTTAAGTCCAAGTCAATTTTTCTCAAAATATCCCTTTCTATTGCAGTCTTTACTGGCAATGCCTTCAAGTAGAGAGAAGGCTGTGAAGAGAGTGGGTGAAGAGATCATGGATCTACTCAGTAAGCCTACTGCCAAGGAGAAGTCACTGGCTGACAAGTTCAAGAGTCAAGGAGGTTAGTAAATCAAAATCAAAAGTCTTTATTCAAACCAGGCTGATAATCAGCACTTTTTGAACGTCAAAAAAATACATAAAGACAGTCCCCCAAAAACGGCCCACCCTTCGCCGCTTCCTAGTGTTTTTGCTGGGAAGAAGAAGTGGCGGAACAAACTCCCCAGCAACACATCTGTCTGATTCGTTTGAAGAACTAGGTATACAAAGAATCTATACAATGTATTACTGAAAGGAGGATATTTCTATTTTTCTAGTTTTAATAAAGAAAATCCATTGTTCTGTCAAGCAATTATATTGAACAGACCAAATAACAAAACAACATCTAAAATAGACAAAACGTAAAAAGGTAAAAATATACTTAACATAAACAATAATTATAAAAAAGGTTTCTATCGGCCACACAATGATATGCTCAATAAATAGCACTAATGTTTATACACATTGTAAAACATTACATTTCAGAATGATTGTCACGTGTTAGCTAGCACACTCCAATATACCGAGATTAAGAAAAAAAGTAAATTCATATTAACATTGAAATCTAAACTCAAGCAAAACAACTACAAAACTGAAAAATAACAGCCTACAGGTATAAAAGGCGTACCCGCTTACATGTGCAATACTGGCTTATATTCATAAGGCTGTGACTCTAAATTTAAAATGATAAACTGTTATAACAATAAAAAAAAACCATTGGTAAGCAAGTCGACCAGTCACCACAAGCAGCACTCGTTCACGAGCATAACGCAAAGTATAACTTTTAACCCTATCATTTTATAACCATTTTCCTCAGTTTTAGTTTTCTATTTTGCTGCTAAATGCACACAATATCAAATGACGCTACTACCCTCCATATTTGGTTTGCCTACATAATATAATGGTGGTGGGTTTAGGCTTAGACCAAACTTAGATTGGTCCTGCAGGGCTATTGATGATCACTGGCCAGAGTGTTCAATGATCAACTGTCAAACAGTTAGTTTCGTATCATCTATGTGAATCTAGGATGACAAAGAAAAGAAGAAAGTCGAAGTAGTCGAAGTTTTTTTTTTCGTTTTTGTGTATGTTTTTTTTTTATTTTAAGAGTATTCTATTCTAGTCTATGACGTCATGTGCAACGATTGAAGCGCACCGTCCCCCGTCTGATAGTAACTACATATATATAACTTGAAATCCACTAAATAATATTCCACAACTTTAAAATTCGGATAGTTTGTTCTATGTGGGATGTTAAGTCTGAAATATCTACGATCCTGTGTCGTCATAACCTGTATTTGCTGGTCGAGTAATTTATCTCTTACTTTCTCTTTCGTCTAGGTGCTCAAGTAATGGAGTTTTGTCCCCACGGCACTCGCGCGGAATGCATGCGAGCGTTCACTACGAGCAAGGCGGAGGAGGGCGGCGACCAATCCTACGCGTGCAAGAAGCTGCACTTCAAGAAGATCATACAGAGCCACACTGACGAGTCGCTCGGGGACTGCTCCTTCCTCAACACCTGCTTCCATATGGATAGCTGCAAGTAAGTGTTGGACTTACAATCATACGCCTGCAACGAGCTGAACAAATTAATCTTGACAGAATTTACGACATTTAATAATGAGCTTTATTTGTAGTAGCTTTAAAGTTCTAACTGAGACTATTTATTTGTTTCTTTTTTAGATATGTGCATTACGAAGTGGACAACTCAGACCCGAATGCGAACGCGCCCAAACTAGCTGAGACTGCTGTTAAAGGGGCACATAACGGTAAGATAATTCAACACATGACGTAACGGCTATAATCCCCGAAGGATAGGGCAGAGGTGTTACTAGTTATGTTAAAATCCCATGTAACTAATAGGGGGCGAGCCTGTTGCCATCAATAGAGCACAAATCCAGACTCTGAGCTGCTACTGAGCAAATTCTACGTAGAAAAACTTAATAAAGTTTTGCGCGACTGGTTATCGGACGCGGGTGCTCGTTGCCGGCTGCAGTAGCGCAGTTAATTGTAGCCAATTTAAAAGAACCGAACACGAGTGCGTAATTATCTCGTATCAATTTATATAAATACTAGCTGTACCCTGCCACGCTTCGCTGTGGCACATTGTGATTGAATGGTTGAAAAAAAAAGAGAAAATGACGTGTGGCACTCGGAGACTGCCGCGGTAAAGCTATTGCATAGCATTTTTTATCAACTCCTCTCCTTTTATCCCTCCCCCCACTCCCCTTCCCATCCCTCCCGCTACCCCGGCCCCTCCCGCTCCCCTCCCACCCCTGCCCCTCCCTTCCCTCTCACAATATCCCCCTCCCCCTCACACAATCTCCCCCTCCCCTCTCACAATCTCCCCCTCCCCTCTCACAATCTCCCCCTCCCCTCTCACAATCTCCCCCTCCCCCTCTCGCGATCCTCACTCCGACTCCCCTCCTCTCCCCCTTCCACTCCCCTCCCTCTTCCCTCTCCTCGTGATATTTCAAAAAGTCATTAAAAGTTCTGCTATGACTATTAAAAAGCAAGGGTTGGTGATAAAAATTTTGCAAATGTTGAGTTGTATGTATTTTTTGATGCCACATAATAAAAAAATAAAAAAAATTAAAATTATCAAAAAAATAAAAAAATAAAAATTGGGGTGAATACCCCTTATCACTTGCAGGTTAGAAAAATAGATAGTAGCCGATTCTCAGGCTTACTGAATATGCATAAAAAATTTCATGAGAATCGGTCAAGCCGTTTCGGAGGAGTATGGGAACGAACATTGTGACACGAGAATTTTATATATAAGATTATTATTATTATTAAAATTTCTGAAGTTTTAGTTTACTTTCCGGGACTCATCATCATCATCTACTAGATTTATTGCATCAAACCTGGATTTTAAAATGTGCGATAATTTAAATGTTCCTGTCATTCTTCCAGGCACAAGTGTGGTACTCAAACCGGACGGAGTCCTCACACTAACGCCGCCGCAGTGGATACAGTGCGACCTCAGATATCTGGACATGACGTTCTTAGGTCAGTGCACAGTATAAATATTAATACAGTAGGAAGACGCCTTTGATCTCTGGAAAAATGCCGACAACTTCTACACGCGTTAGACTTGAATAATACCTCCCGCACTACGAACATCGGTTTGTTCGCAGTGCGGGAGCGGCTTTCCCGCGTCTCGCCCCTCTCACTGCGCACGATTGCCCTGTCTAGACGGCTTCGTCGGACGACTGTATGTTTTTAGACTGTGGGTCAGTGTGAGAAATAAAAAGTGTAAGACGGTTTTAAAGACTTACGTGACGTGACCGTATGCGTCTGCGATGCGAGCCGGACTAGTTGCGGTGCGCGGGCGTAGAGCGCACGCCGCGAGTGGACCGGGAGGCGCGCGAATACACTGTTTGTGTTTTGTTTGGCGCGAAATTGTCCTCTTTAACCAACTTACAAACAAGAGGGGGTTCTCAATTCAGTTGTTTTTTATGTGTGTTCCTCATAACTCCGTCATTTATGGACCGATTTGGTTTATTTCTTTTTTTCAGACGGTATACTTCCCGTGTGGTCCCATTTGAATTTTATTGAACTTGGTTTACTAGTTTGGTTTTAATTTCAAAATTACTGGATAAAAAGTAAATCGTCTACATAAACACCAATATTTAAACTAAAATTTAAAATATCAATAAAAATACATACATTTTTACTGATATGTGGAATTAGTGAAGTTAGGGTCGGTAGAGTTAGGCCGTGTAGATTCAGAAGCTTGGCTCTACATGAGATCTGATGTGTTTTTGTGCAACATTTTACATGAAATGTTTTTGGTGGGATCATATTTTAACATTTTTAATAATCTTATTCTATGCCATCCAGGAAAGTTCGCAGTAATAATGGCAGACCCGCCATGGGACATTCACATGGAGCTCCCATACGGCACGATGTCAGACGACGAGATGAGGTGTCTAGGAGTACCTCAGTTACAAGACAGCGGACTCATCTTCCTTTGGGTCACTGGCAGGTACCACACTATTCTCCTAACACGTTGACATGAAGCGAGAGCTCAAACATGCATCACTCTTGCAATTGGAGGTTGCGGAAGAATCGGCCGCTCCCGCAACCCCCGGCGCAGGAGTGAGACGCAGCACCGGGTGGTTTTGTGTCAGTAAGGCGATTATCACACTGCCCCGCATCACGCTGCTTGTTGCGTGTCTCTGAACTGAATTGAACGCGCGTGGATGCATTTTCTGTGTGTTGGACTGTGCGTGTTTTCCATACAAACGGAGATACTTACAAGCAACGGAAGAACACGCATCCACGCGCTACGCTGCATCATTCGGGGCAGTGTGTTAATCGCCTAACGCCCGAATACTGAAACGCCTCTCAAATATTTGACGGCTACTTAAACGTTTGAGAAGCTCTCATAGTCGAAATTCATATTCTCATATGTCATTTAAAAGCATTGATTAAATTTAACAGGATCTCAAATTAAGTTGTACTTAAACTCAACTCTGTATAAAATCCGTATACTGGAACGTCACTTAGCGCTTTTTAACTGTCACATCAACTGTCAAATCAAGTTAAGTAGGTGTTATATTTGAGAGTGGTCTCGGGCTCTCTTAAATCTTAAATTAGATTAGTTTTTGTTCTTAAAATGTCTGTTTCGTCGTTTTCTTCCCTTTCTGATCATGAAAGACCCACCACGAGCCGCAGGAACGCTGAAAAGCTGAATGCTTTCGAAAAATATATCAACTAGAAAATTTCTGTTTCTTTGCTAACGCGGAACCGTACACGAAATTTAATTTCGTGTACGGTTCCGCGTTTTATATTTCGATTCAGTCTTCGGAAGCAACATCAAACCGTTAACAAAACGGAACAGGGCTATTCACCAGGTCTAACAACATCTCTTTTTTCATAGTTGTGTAATACACCCACGTTTCTTTTTATTTTCTTAAAAGAAAGAAACAAAAAAATAATAATATCTTTCTACACTTGGAGTTAAATCTTCGATCAATAATAGCACTAGATGTCGGGTCGGCGTCAAAAATCCGTCTCGGTAAATATAAGCTCAATAGAAACCGGGGTTGGTATTTTGTTTTGTTTGCTTGAAACACGGCCAATGTAAACACGTCCCACAATGCCGCAGTGTATATTCAACAGTTGCAAAAATAATCCCCGAAAACGTAATTATTCGGCCGGAGTATTTTACTTTCAGTAAGGACATGAAGAATAAGTTATATTTTAAGCTATAATTTAACAAATAATATCAATTTTTTAACAAAATTACCGATTTTAAACCACCGCTACAAATGTTTGACCAATGCTCGCCAACATTTGCACAAACTTTTGTTTAACTGAACAGCAGATGCATGGAGTAGATTTGTATTTTAATCATTTTAATAATTTGTTACTAATACCTAAAAAATTGTTGGTTAAATTCGGTTAATGCTACTTTAGTTTTGTTTCGTTCATTATTGGCCACCGACTTTCGAAACTGGAGTTATTTTTCACCTGGCGGTGTTTTTTTAAGAAGGTTTTTTTTTGTAAAAAAGTTTTTGTTTCGCCATTTTTAGTTTCTTCGTGTGTCAAGAAAGTCTTTCAAAACTTCAAAGAATCATTGAAATCGCTTAACAATATTGCTAAAGAAGTTCTATCTAAACATTAATCTGTACATCTCTGCCGGGCCCCTTTTAAAATAGACAGGCGTAATGTTATGTTATGCAAATATAAGAACTCTGCATAGACATCTCACTGTAGCAATCGCGAACAATTTCCTGTTATGTCTTGAAGAGTTCCGTCGCCTGTCTTTTTCATCAGTTTTTTTTCACAAAATGTTACTTTCTAAATGAAAATGCTTGATTTGTTACTAAAAATGTAAAAATCTGTACGTGTGTACCTATATTTTTTGAAGAGTTCCCTCAATTCCTCAAGGGCCCCTCATTAGATATGAGTTTTTATACAAATCTGTTTATATACCCTATCAAATAAAAAAATAATTTTGAAAATCGTCTTTAAATGACGGAGTACTGAGGTCACAAATCCTAAAAAAAAAAATACAACCGAATTGATAACCTCCTCCTTTTTTAGAACTCGGTTAAAATAATTTGATTTCATTCAATGATTTTTAACCAGCTGCTCCCCGTGGTTTAACCCGCGTAAACCAGGAGTAGTTAAAAGTAGCCTTATGTGTTACGCCAGGATATAAGCTACTTACATACTAAATTTCATCCAAATCTGTTCAGACGTTTGAGCGTGAAGAAGTAACAAACATACAAACACACACTCCCACACTCACACTCAGAAACTTTTGCCTTTATAATATTAATGTGAAAACTTCTAAATCACATGCAAAAGTAGACGCATTAATTTTTTTTATGGGTTGATTTGATTATAATGAGCCAACCCGCAGACAATTAATAGCAATGTCTTAATAAAATAACTATTGTACTAATTTAGGCCTACTACTTTTTTAAAATGGGTCAAATGTAATTATTTGCTACCATTATAAAACAAACCTTCGCTCGCATAAGAAATATAAATGATTATTCTGCAACTCTACGTCTCAATTCTTACTGTGTTCTGAGCATTGAAATGTCATATCAAGAACTACGTCTAGTTCCAAAATAGAGTAAAGACGAAATTGTGAACAAAACGTTTTTAACCATATTTTCTAGGCCTTAAGTTTCATTTTAGAAAAAAATATTTTTGTACTTATTATAAAAATGGCTTTTATTTTTAAGTCACATTTCAAATTTTTTCCTTTTACTTTTCTCCGACGACAGAAGGACTTAGGCATAAATATTTTGCAATTGTAATTAAACTTTATGCTTGAGTGTCAAAGTTTATAATGAACTGAACTTGATAATATTATAAAACATTTTTCTATATTCGTAGTAAGAAATGCAATTGTTTATGCGTGTATAAACGTGGACACTTTTGCGAGGTATTTTTGTTCCTAATCTTGTATCTAGTACTATTATTGATCGAAGAGTTAAATAATCCCGCGTAAAATGTCAAGTGTGAAGTTCCAATCTACGACAATTAACTCAAAAAAAAAATATTTTCTTAGGACGTCTTCTTTTGGTGTTCATCTGATTAATAAGTAAATAAAGCATAATTCAAACCAAACTTACATTACGCTGTTATATTTCAACTGATTAATAATGTCTCCAATTAACAAAACATTATTTGTTCGAAAAAGACTGCGTAAAACGATTACGAGACGCAAACTAAATTATTTGGTAAATGAGAACGTGCTGAGAACAATTTTGAGGGCTGCTTATTTAAGTATGGTTTCGAATTGCTTGAGTGGTGTTTGTGTATACCATTTAAATTTGAGGGATGCTTAAATTTAAGTAGCTTTTAGATGAGTAGGAGATTTGAGTAGCGTTTCAGTATTCGGCTGTAAGAGTCTAACAGACTACTCCCCAGGGCGAAGTACATCCAATGATATTACAAGTAAACAGGTGTAGATAGGTTACCTAAACAACATTCTATCTTCAAAAATGGCACACTAACGCACGCACGCGTCCGTTGACGGCGCGACGCGACACAGAGTTCAAGTGTGGCTAGTTAGCCACACTATAATAACAACGTGTCGCTTGCTGAGCGCTTATAACCTATCAACACCTTTTTTATAATATCATTGAGAACATACCATGAGAATTTTCTACCCCATATAAAAAAAAAGGTTCGATTACCGAGTTAGTTGATCTGGTTGTTGTTTAATTTTAAAGGTATTTGAGTTTTAGCGTTTGTTAACGCACCTTAGATGCAGGAGAAATTCCTCGTGTAGGACAAGCTTTTTTATCCTCAAAAAAGCACAAAAATGATAAGGACAGTTTTTATGTAACATGATTTTCCCACCACTATAAATGATTTAAAATGTCCATTTCTTCAGAGCAATGGAGTTGGGTCGCGAATGCCTCAAGCTGTGGGGCTACGAACGAGTGGACGAATTGATCTGGGTGAAGACTAACCAGCTACAACGCATCATACGGACTGGGCGGACCGGACACTGGCTCAACCATGGGAAAGAACACTGTCTGGTTAGTTTACAGCTGTAATCTCTACCTGGGGGTACACTGCAATGGCTTGACCTCATCATCAGCCTTCAGCAGTTAAGGTCACGGGCCTTAGAATGTAATACTATAATTTTTTGCTCAGACTGCAGGTGCAAGGTGATAAAAATAATATTAAAGTGTCCTTGTACAGACGCCACAGCACATCAACCTATCCCAAACTGTAATTTGATTCCTGATAATTGAACATCAACCTTATTTAATTTGTAATAAAGGTGAAAAACTATCAAATAAATTTGACACTTTGAGGTAGCTTGATGCATTGGCCTCTGTACCTCATGCTATTTCGGCATGCACACATTGATGCAGTTCATCATCAAACGTACAATCATTATAGTAATCCTTAACAAATCATCGCCGCTAGGACCTAGACGCCGGAGCGGGCCTAGGTGCCGGAGTGTGACAATTAAAATTCCAATTAGTCCTTCTACTCGTTTGTGGTCAATGGCCGACACAACAGTAAGACAATAGACAAAAATCTCCTGGAGATTTATCGGCAGATGGGGGGAGAGGGCATCGGCAGAGGGCTAGATTATTTCATTAGAGTTACAAAGTCCCTACTCCGTATCTCTCATCGTGACTTCATAATTCGCTATAAACTACCATGGCGGGACGTAACTGAAAAAAAAATTTAGGCGCCCAATAATGATAGACTAAAATATACTAATAATAGAGCATTCAGGGAAGCCTCTCGGCCTTCACCAGGTATCGATCTAATTATCAGGTTGCTATTAATAAATATTACTACAGGTGGGAATGAAGGGCAGTCCAGATAACCTGAACAGAGGTCTGGACTGTGACGTCATCGTGGCAGAGGTGCGCGCCACCTCACACAAACCTGACGAGATCTACGGCATTATTGGTAAGAAACCCAAGTTTTAATATGACTTCAAGCATGATAAAATAACTTTTACGCTTTTTTTTTCTTTGGTATGTATTTTTTAGGGTCAATTTATACTAGCGCGAAGTCGAAGCGCATCTAAGCGTCTGTCGAAAACTAAACATAATAAATTCAACCTTAAATCCACAGCGTAACGCACACATTACTTCTGGGATTTTAAAAAAGACGCCGCATTCTTAGGAATACGCGCGTCTGCACGTGAACAACGCTGATTGGTGCGCGCGCATTCTTGCGAAGTATAGTGTGCGTTACAATGTGGAGTTAAGGTTGAAATTGTTATGTTTAGTTTTGGATAGACGCTTCGATGCGCTTCGACTCTGTGCTAGTATAAATTGACCCTTAGTGAGAACTCGCAACCGCACCACATCGCAGCGACATACAAGACCAAGCAGTTTTGAGCTGCGAATGAATATATTTGCTGCAGTTTTTTGCATCCATGTAAATCAATTTACCTATCCATTTTCAAACAAATTAGTGGCCGTCGTCCACGTGCTGTTGTTGTATGATTGCGGTACGTGTGTAACACTTTAAAAAAACGATAACATTTCCAGAGAGACTGAGTCCTGGCACGAGAAAAATTGAATTATTCGGTAGACCACACAATGTTCAACCAAATTGGTGAGTTAACATGCTTTATTTTAAAATTTTGTAACTTTATTTAATAACATCTCAAATAGACAATCTTACATTGACTGGTTACTGCTGAGTGGTTAGTGACCATGATTGCTATGCCGGAGGTCGTAGGTTCGAGTCCCACTCCAAGACAAATGTTTGTGTGATGAGCACGATTATTTGTTCTGTGTCTGGGTGTAATTTATTTATGATACGTATGTATTTAAAAATATATAAGATTTTTTATCAGTTGCCTAGTACTCAAGCTGTGCTTAGTTGTGGAATATTTATTTATTTATACATAAACTCACGCCTTTTTCCCATGGGTGTCGGCAGTAACTACACGGCAGAACACCACGACAACAATATCATGATTTTTATCTATGACATTTTCTCATTCCACCATTACCTTCCTTTTCAGGATAACCCTAGGTAACCAAGTGGACGGAGTCCGTCTAGTAGACCCGGATCTAATCGGGGCCTTCAAGAAGCGCTACCCGGACGGGAACTGCATGGCCCCACCGCCCCCGGACCCCGGCCTCTCCTAGCTCCGACACTTCGTACTTAATATTATAGTTGTAGGGTCTGCAAGACATTCGACTAGTAGCCGACCAAGTTGACAACTCGTGACGATATACGTAATTATTTGACACATTTGAATATTAGGTAGTAAACCTGTAAAGGAACATCAGTAATGTATGTATCTGTGTACTTATTTTGTTTCAGTATGTATGTATCTGTGTATTTATTTTTATGTGTCCTTAATTTTTACCCAGTTGCACCTACCTTGTTCTGTCTTTACACCACCTTAAGGTAGACTGGTAGAAAATTACTTAGGTATTGAGTCCGCCTCTGTACAGTTTTTTACTTGCACCTTTATGTGATAACGGTAATCTGCACCAGAGCAGTTTTTGCTGTGCTGTGAGCTCTAAATACTGCCAAACAAAACGCAAAAGCTAGTTTCGAGTAAATTGAAGTTTTGTTAATATAGTTTTAGCAAAAGTAGGGTTCTGTTTCTACTAAAGGCGAGTTGGTATCAGTAGGATCGGTTTCCTGGATGATGTTTTCTATCGCAGGTAAGCATGACGTTGTCTGTTGTTGAAGTATCAAAGTAGCATTTTCTTTGCAGTTAGTAGTATTAAAAGATGCAGCACCCAGTCTTATAAGGTGAGTTTTTGTTCCAAAGCAGTTGCATAACCCTTTCAGTTCTCCGCAAAAACAACAGATATCTCTGTATGTCAATGTACCGCTTCCTTTTGTAATAATTTGGCGAAGCCGCATGGTGCCTACTAAAGTGGGCACTTGTAGTGGCAAAATTGAGGATATTTTATTAATTTGTTCGTCGGTAATGCACCAATTTTTCAGTTTTCATACATTCCTTTAATATTTTATAAGCATCAGAGGCGTCTGTAATGTCCTTTCCGAAACATACTTGTCGGAATAAGACCCTTTACACCGATCCGCCAACGCTACTCCCTTCCCATGACCACTTTCGAAATATGACCACGTTGTATAATTTGGGTTTTAGACGCTCCAAAGTGCATGCTATGAATTTCTTCGCTTAATTTGGGCTCGTAGTTCTCTGTTGGGCCTCCATTTTGTTTCTTTAACGACTTTGTACATTAGAGCGCTCGCTCATGTATTGAACTTCCTGTACTTAAATGATTAATTTACAAGTACTGTTTTTTACTTGCATCATTGTATTTCATTATAGTTGTTGTTTATCAAGGCCTATCAAAACACGAGCTTACGGCTCATACGTTCAGGGGCAAAATGTCCAATTCTCAAATGTCCAACGGTGTCAAAATGTTCAAGTCCCAAAATGTCCAATGGTCAAAATGTCCAATGCCCAAAATTTACAACTCCCAAAATGATCTTTGAGAGGGTAGCAAAGATTGTTCAATAACCCATCAAAATGCTTTTTAATACTTTGATTTACTGTAGGGGAGGCCATGATGCGAAATGTGAATTTGCTCGAGCATCATAGAGACCAATTGGGTTGCGAAGCTTAGATGATAAGAAGAAAAAAAAAATGTTACCTTTTCATCAGTGGGCGGAGCGGCTATAGGTTTTCAAATTTGTAAAAAAATACTGTTGCATGGACATACTCGAGCGCGTCAGATATAGATAGCATCAATGTCCTCCGTATTTTTAATAATGTGCGTATGTTAATCTGATCGTTTGCATGATGGGTGTGGACGTGTGGTTGTAAAAAAGGGTTGAAAATGAAAAATAAAAAAGGTGAATCGAGCGCGTCAGATTTTCTAAGGGGGTGTTAAATAAACCTACAAAGAAGCTCCCATACAATAATCTTTTTTTTTATATATAGGTCTACTCTTGACCTCAATCTTGTCCTGCGGTCGGGGATGAGGTCGACGATGGAACGAGCTTACCCAAAAAAGGCCTATTAACTCGCGACTTAAACAGATGAACTCGGGAACACTGATGCAGGCAGGGAATTCCACTCCTTGGCTGTGCGCATAGTGAAGGAACAGGCAAAGCGCTTCGTGCGAATGTGTAAAACATCTACCAGGAATGGGTGATAACCTGCAGTACGTCTGGATTCCCGATGGAAGAAATGAGATGGTGGAATGAGCTCGTAGAGCTCTAGAGCACACTCACCGAAATCTCTCTGATCTGACGATTTCGATGTGACGCAAACTTAAACCAGCCTGTTACTGTTCCTACTGTCCCACTGCAGGGCAAAGGCCTTTTCTCATACAGAGAAGGCTAGAGCATTGATCACCACAGTAAAAATAACGCAGCGCAGTAGTTCAGTTTAGAATTATGTACTCTGTATCTTTCAAAATCAATGCAATGCAGAAAGGTATACCTACTTAATTTATAATAGCACTAGCTGATGCCCGCAGCTTCGCCCACGTTGAAATCGGTTATCTCATTCAGCTCTCAAATGGTTTATTTAGTAACTTATAACTCTATAAGTAATTTATTTTTTATTTTTATTATCATAACATTTTATTGAAAAAACTTTGAAAATCAAAGAACTTTCATACTAACTACTACTACTACATTCACATTATAATAATGACCGTGAGTTTGCGTCACATCGAAAGGTTTAGGTTATTTAACACCCCCTTAGAAAATCTGATGCGCTCGATTCACTTTTTTAACCGACTTCAAAAAAGGAGGAGGTTCTATGTTCGTGTGAATGTATGTTTTTTTTAAATTTTTTATGTATGTTACCTGATTTCTCCGCCATTTGTGGACCGATTCTCAAAATTCTTTTTTTACTTGAAAGAGTATGCTCCCGAGGTGGTCCCATTTTAATTTGGTGAAGATCTGGTGCTGATCTTCGGAGATATACAACGGAACTCTTCAAAAATAGACGGCAAATCTGTCGTGATTGCTGGAATCGCTTGGATGTTTAGTGTTTATACTACATCATGACGTATCATCACGCCTGTATGCTCTGATACCCCTCAGAGCATACAGGCGTGACGCAGGTGGGTACAATATACCTGGGTTTCGTCTGTTAGGTATGTTAATTTTAATTTATTAGGGATTAGTGGAAAACCCTATTATCATGACATGTATTGTTAACAATTAACAATATGAAATAAATTCATAAAAAAAAAAAAAAACAAAAAACCTTTTTGCAAAAAATAAAACCGACTTAAAAAAAAAACACTAAACGGTGTAAAATAACTCTAAATTCGGAAGTCTGTGGCTTTGGTGGGTTTGTCTTACTCATGATGGGCCACCGACTTCCGTATTTAGAGTTATTTTACACCGTTTAGTGTTTTTTTTTTAAGTCGGTTTTATTTTTTGCAAAAAAGTTTTTTATTTTTCATTTTCAACCCTTTTTTACAACCACACGTCCACACCTATCATGCAAACGATCAGATTAACATACGCACGTTATTAAAAATACGGAGGACATTGATGTTAGATAGCATGAAAAAAAAAAACATATAGCATCAAAAAAATACTGTTGCATGGACATACTCGAGCGCGTATGTCCATGCAACAGTATTTTTTAAAAACCTATAGCCGCCCACTGATGAAAAGATATACATTTTTTTTTCTTCTTATCATCTAAGCTTTGCAACCCAATAGGTCTCTATGGTGCTCGAGCAAATTCACATTTAGCATCATGGCCTCCCCTACAGTAAATCAAAGTATTAAAAAAGCGTTTTGATGGGTTATTGAACAACTTGGGTACATTCTCAAAGATTAGACATTTTGGGAGTTGTAAATTTTGGGCATTGAACATTTTGACTGTTGGACATTTTGAGAATTGGACATTTTGACTGTTGGACATTTTGAGAATTGGACATTTTGACCATCGGACATTTTGGGACTTGGACATTTTGAGAATTGGACATTTTGCCCCTGAACGGGCTCATATACTAGTGTACTAGTAATACCTACCAGTTTAAATTATACTATTTATACTAACGTTGATTACTGTATGAAGACACAATTAATAACATCAATTACTTAATGTAATTCGAAATCGAAGTTGTATATAATTGTAAATATAGTGTAAATAAATAAAACTTTTTAATATATAAAATGTTATTTAATTACCACACACGGCACAATTTGTTTCATTTGCTATACAATATCATTGCTCAGAAGAAACTACTCGTTTGCACGTTCCGCCGACCTTTCGGCGACATCGGGCGCGCTGGGTTGCAGAAATGACGAGAAATGGGGTTTTGGTCGTCTCTTTTAATGCTGAAACAATAAATATATCAATAAGCTGCATTACAGTATTTGTAACTATCATAAGAGCTACCATTACACATGCTTTAAACGGGTAAACATTTGAACAAGCTACGGTAATTTTATTTCGTTAGTAATTTGAAACTAGTTGAAGTATTTTTTTTTATTTGTCATCAGGAAGTGACAATAATGTGTTAAAACAAAATTGTATTATTAAAAATCATTTGAGATGATATTTTCTAAAAATAGTCGATTATCAGATTGATTAGTCAGCACCTACACTCGCATCATTGTTTAGTAGTGGTAACAAATTAGCTGCCTGCCTGTATACTAAATAACTTGTTCGACTGTATAAACCTACTCCATTTACAATAGCATTAGACAGAAGTTAAAAAAGGGTTATTTTTAATGCACACTTTGTAACGAAAGTATAATTAAGCAGACGTCGAATTTATTATAATCTATTTTCACAGCTCTCACCCTTAAAGTTGTAACCATTGCAACAATTTATTCTAAGAAATGATGTGGATTTCATTTGTTATATTACTTCATTTTAGTTGAAAATTACTGTGTCAATGATAAAAACCTAAAAGAAGCAGGAATGGACAATGATGGAGATGGACATAGGCACGTTCTTAGTTTCAATTTTATTTTATAGTTTGCACACTTGGGTTATGAATTGCGCTACTTACAAGTAGAGTCGCCACACGTGTTTTTTTCATAATGAACGCGAAAAGCGATGATTTCATAGTAGTTTTAGGGTCAGTTTTATGGTCAGTTGCAAATGGTACCTACTACTTAGGTATGCCTACCGTGGCATACCTAAGTAGTAGGTACCATTTGCAACTATATGAATCAGCGTTAAGTGCTATGAAATAAAGGCATTGTCACATGGACGCAGATATTCAAAATTTAAAACCGTTAAAAAAAATACACACCCATTGTCTTGATTAGAAGATTTTGTCATAAATGTCCGAGATATCTCGCTCTTGATAATATTACTAGGCTTCTGGGGCGGCAAACTGTTCACACAAAAAAAAAATGTTGAAATCAAGAAAATGTCCCATTTGACTTGAAAGCGGAGTCCCGGGAGTGAATTCGCTTAACAATGCGAGCCGAGCAGTGTCGAAAAGTACTTCTTTCTAAATCAAGCCCTTGATCCAGCTGAATAACGAGATCCTTCTCAGATGTTGGTAGTCGTGACTCTTGGTTTTTATGCAAATAGTCGTACCGGTTAGCCAATGCTACCACGACCTATTAGGTGTATACAAAACCACGTCCAAATGTCGACAACCTCGCGAACCAAGTCGTGATTTGCTTATTTTTCTCGACATTCATGAGGTTCCCTTTATGCGAGATCGTTATGTTAAGTACCTACTTGCTCTTCGTCAGCTAGACGAGACCTCCCAGATGTAGCGTCGATACCTATATTTATGGCTCTAGACAGACGGACTGCATTTCAACTGCAATCCAACCGCCAATTGCAGTTCGGATGCAGTTTGTAAAAAGACAACGTCGTGTCAACTGCATTCAAACTGCATCTGAACTGCAATGGTGCAAATGGTTGGATTGCAGTTGAAATGCAGTCCGTCTGTCTAGAGCCTAATTTACCTGACTTTGTCGTGATACACGCCTGTTTTCTCTGTATTGAGTGTATCTCGTATTCTTCTTTGCAACTGTAAAATATAAAAACTGATTAAGAGCAGGGACCATTCGTAAATGAGCTATAACTGACTGATGGCCACATTAAAATCAAAGTACCTATACCTTCGATTTTCTAAAAGTGATATCTTTACTTGTAACTCTTGTGGTTAAAATTTATTTACTTAGCCATACAGATTATGCTACATCAGAAGAACGGCACATAAAGGGACTTTAATTATGCTAGTGTCTTTTAAAATGATGATGTAGGTGTACCTTGATGCTGTTAAGCATATCACCCTGCGTGGCCAGCGGGCGCTCATCGGAGCGCACAGAGGGCGCGCGGCGGGGAGCGGGCGCACCACGGGGTGCTCCTAACGACGCTGCACCAATAGACCCATCGCGACACATTGTCACTGTACAAACAGGCCATAAAGGTTTACCAGTATTTCTATAACACTATTCTAAATCATCCCAAGGGTCAAATCTTTAACCTTTTAACCGCCTGAATCGATTGTCGTGTCTCCAGAGCTCGACTTATAAATCGTCAATTAATTTGTCATGTTGCCAGAATTAGCCTATTTTTGGGAAGAATGTGAAGTAGATCCAAAAAATTAAAATGTCAAACATTTTTTTTTGTCGTATAACACGATACGACTCAGGCGAGGCGGAATGGGCCCGAAGCATAGTTTTCGGATTTATCAGAAAACTATTAGGCACTTACACTTAGGCGGTTAAAGGGTTAAACATTGCAAGCATTTATGTGAAATTTTACGAATTCCCAATTTTTAATAATGAATAGCACTTAAGAAGTTTTTGCAGTGGAAACACTGGAAATACATTTCTGTGAAAAATCTTATCCTTTGAATGCTAAAGCCTAAAGCTCCTAATAGTTTTATAAACTACCCCGAACTCTCAAGTCCACTGTAAACGTTTAAACACAAAATATAATAATAAGTTAGTAATAACAAAATAATTGAATACCCTAATTAATATTGTGCAAAACAAAAATAATATTTTTGAAGGGCAGGACTTTACTGAGTGGCTTTATTAGAAGTTGGATAATCAAATTGGTTCTTTACAGAAATAAAAGTATGACAATTGAAAACAAAACAAATTTATTTTATTCTTCTTCTACCTACTAAATCACAATGGCCAAGATACTGTTAACAATATCTTATAGCAATATATTATACTACAATATTTAAGATTATGCACATCTCTAAAATAGATACATTTTCGAGACACAGCATAAATTAGTTCATACATTTTATAAATTAAGTTACATCTTACAAGCTTGTTTTTCTGCTGACCACAAAATTATTGAAGATTTTCATTAGGTTGCAACAATAAATACATATCATTAAATATTAAAGCTGTTCTTATGGATATCAAAAACCTTTTTTTTTAAATAATAAACAATTAAACAGAAATTGTTTTATTTCAAACTGAAAAAACAGGACCAAATGTAAAACTGAAGGTTCCATCTCAAAGATGACTTCTCATTGAATTTGTTTACTGACAAATCAACAAGAATTAATAGTCAATAGAAAAGTGGTAAAATCTACATAAAATACATAATCTCTTGGTTGCTTGCAAACTTGAATAGATCACCAGTGCAAGGGACTGTAGTAGTTAGCATCACGGGTCTTGAGCGCTGGATTTAGTGGTCGGGGTAAAATCACACATAATTTTATTATGCATTTATCACTAAAATTGATCATTGTACAGACGCCAGCACATCAACCTACCCCAAACTGTCAAATTTTCCCAATTGAACATGAACCTTATTATGTTTAGCATAAAGTTAAAAACCTATCAAATAAATTTGACACATTGGGGTAGGTTGATGTGCTGGCGTCTGTACAACTCAATGTCAGTGCTCAAGTTTCGTGCTGCTAACTGTATTTCATAATGGTTTGACTGGTATGGCTTAACTGATGGCTTAACAAACAACAATGTGGAAAAATATTGTCTGTTCAACTGTCAGGACCCTAAAAGATAAAGATACCGGGCTGGTATCCGCAAGTCCACGTCAAAGCGCGTATTTTGCGCGCATTGGTAGATGTCACAAGTCTTCGAATTTTTTGGTTCTAGGACATGCCGGTTTTCTCACAATGTTTTCTTTCACCGTTTTTGAGAGCAGTGGTGAAGAAAATAAATTACACGAAGTAATGCCTGGGTTCAAACCCACAATTTACTGTTTGTAAGTCGGGGCCGCCACTACTGGGCCACCGCTGCTCTGTCAGGACCCTATAATAAAACCTTATTTAACTAAATCATAAGTAACAGAATGGTAACTAGGCTGTTTCCTTTGCCTTTGTGTCTGTGTTAGTCACCATAGAATCTTTCTGCTCTTTCTTTTCTTCTAATTCTTTTGTCTCCAATTTGTAAAGTTGTTTCCGCATTTGTGCTGGTCCTGCAAATATGGCAGGGGTATTCTTAGTCTCTGGTAAGTATACTTCGTAAGTTTTGAAATATTTCAATATATTTTCTACATCTTCCTCTTTTAGTTTGTACTCTAAAGCTATTTTAGAAGCTGTAACTTCTTTAGGATTCGCTTGATGTGCAGCAATAAAGTTGATTGAATCACGTAGAGTTGTCCGGCCGTAAGTTACTCTGTCTGGCTCTTTGAAACCAAAATCATACTCCTCCGGCATTTTACGGTCTTGAGGCAAAGGACGCAGACTCTTATTCACCGATCTCTTCTCCCGAGTAACATCAACTTCAGGTCTTCCAAGTGAGGTTACATAAACATCTTTTAATCTTTTATCAAGTCCTTCATCTTTTTTATCTAATTTCTCATCTATATTAGGTTCTGCTTCAAGAGTTCGTTTTAAATCTTCTATATTGTGGGGATATCTCGGTGCCGGTGTCGGCTTTTCTTTGGAAATAACACGATGAGCGCGATTTTCGATGTTGAAGGATTTGATCGGTCGCAAAGCTTTGGTCACTAATGCACCCATCTTAAGTGGCAATAGCACAATATTAAATACTTAAATTAGCACAGATCAGTTGGTAATCATTGTTCTAATCAATAATATTATTAATTGCATCATAAGCTTAGAGGTTATTTTTCTTTCAAATTTTCAATTTGACATCTACCCAATTCGAAGTGAAACTGACCAGTGTGACCATCTCATAAATGGCGAATCTGCCACAAACTGGGCTGAAATCTGCCAAAATCTGCCACACTAGGCGCCAAAAATGCCAAAAAAATGCCATCACGTAAAAAGGAAAAAATCCTAACGAATTAAATGAAATTTCTGTAATAACAATAATATTGAAGAATTTTCTTATGCACTACATCTTTTTGACCATGTTTTTAGTTGGTTTAAAGGAGGTAAGAAACCAGTCTCCGTGTCCTTAATACACTCGGCAGACATAATAACGCTTTCGCGAAATTTGCTGTTTGTATAATTTGTAGCACCATTCGAGTTCAAGATTTTTCCAAATGGTCCCGGTAGCGGTGCTACTTCCACCTGATTGTAACATGTCTTGTATTCTTTTATCAAATTTAATTTATCGTAGTTAACTTTAATGAGTAAGTACACAGTTAAGTCAGAAAGGTTTGCATTCTTTGAAGTAATAATTGGATTCCAGGTTTGAAACTTACTACGGATAAGTGATCGATTTCAGTGCTGACATTAACTCCTAAATACCTACATGTGTATCAGGGGCAAAGAGATCACAGTGGAGTTCGGATGAATTGAAAGTGGATCTTTGTTTTCAAATAACAACTTAAAAGACACAATACACTTCTGAAATGTCTTTGATTGCTGTTTAAATACATAATGTCATTGGAATATAGTGTTAAAATTGTTGACTTTTGAAATTGTCATATACCAGGACGTAAAAATACAGTTTATAATTTAATTATAAGTATATTAATTGAAAATTATATTAAATAATGTGATTTTAGTCGAAATCTTTAAAATCTGCCTAAATCTGCCACTTTTGTAAATCGTCAACATAATATGCCACGGACAAAATTTAGGAGCTAAATCTGCCAAAATGGCAGAAATCTGCCACAAATGGTCACACTGAAACTGACAGTGACACCTTACTTGACGTTGACAGTTCTCTATTCAAAAAAACATGTTACCAGTAATGTCTTCATAATTAGTGACACACGAGAATTATACATTTGCAATGGCTAATTAAATAACGTAAATTTGATTGCTATCATAATAATTTTACACCGGAAAATAGAAATATGTGCTGCGACTATTATTTAAATTTAAAGTAAAAAAATAATCGTAAATTCGGGCTTACATCTTAGTCTTGACCAGTCATCCTTCAACGTAGTTTTAGAGACATTTTTTGTGGATAACTTCTCAGGAGGTGAAGGTGTGTTCGTGGCTCGAGACTGTTCGTTGCACATCCGAGCTGGTGGACTTGGACTACGTCCTAATCTTCGCCGGGTCTGGGGTAGCGCCGGTATTTTAGCCGGTGCTATAGTAATAAATGTTACAAAATTCAGTGAAACTAACATAAGAACCCACGTCGACCGCTCGAACGTGAATGATACGGTTCTATTTTATTTTCATAAGCTGGCATATTGTTGGGCAAAACTATTATTTAGAGAGAAGTTTGTAATCGAATAGAATGTCAAACAAATTAATATACCTGTATTGTACGTAGTTGTGCGCACGAAAAAAGGTGTGACATAGGTTCTGTTGTTTACAGGTGAACTCAAAAAAGGTGGGCTTTGTTGCCGCTTCCCATAATGTGGTGTCACCGTAACTGCAGAGTTCAACTGCTTCTCCCGGTCGGTACTATAAATACTGGAACGCATTAGGTAATCCTGCAAGTATGTAATAATTATGCATGTATCATCTACCGCCAGTAAAAATATCATTGGACATAATACACACATGAAAAGTGTCTAGGGATCAACATATATTTTTGCAATAACTTTTCTCCTGATTGATATTAATTAAAATTTTCTTTAAGGATTCATCAAATAAAGTGTTTTCGTTTGTCACAGTAACGATAAACCAAGTCACCTTTGCATTAATAAAGAAATTTGCCATTTTCCTAATAAAGGGATTTTTGACATTTGAACCACTAACATTAAAGTTCGAAAAAAAGACTGAAATAACAGTTTTCTTTAAAATTTTATTGGGTAACTTAAACAATTAATAATCCGTGTTTCTACCGCGAACACTAACAACACAAGAACATCGGTTTGGCATACTCAAAATGAGTTCATCCAAATCACGCTGTGGAATGGCCGCCCATGTTCGTTGCAACAACAAAAAAAGGTCTTCTTGCGACTGGATACCCTCCATATTCGGCAGAGCTCTTCTCTGTAGCATATCCCATGCATGCTCAATCGGGTTCAAGTCTGGCGACTGAGCAGGCCAGGGCAGGACATTGATGTTAGCTGCGGCGAGAGTCTGTCTTACAACTCTTGCGGTGTGCGGTCGTGCATTATCATGCATTAACTGAAATAAGGGACCGATTTGCACTTGTAGAGGAACGATGACGTCTGATAAAATCGTCTCAGCATAAATTTGAGCGTTGAGGTTGCCTCTGATCCAAATCAACTCAGTTCTTCCGCCGATCCAAATACCCGCCCATACCATGATGGTTCCACCACTATAAGGATGGACTTCCTGGCAGGATTTTAATCGCTGTTGGCGTCCAGGGGTTCTCCAGTGTCGTATACGTCTTGTATCCGGTCTCATACCAAAACGAGACTCATCAGAAAAGCACACGAAACGCCATTGTTCTTCTGCCCAATTTCTGTGTTCAAGAGCCCATTGATATCGAATCCTACGATTGTGCATTGCTATAGGTGGTACCCGTAGCGGTCTTCGGGAATGAAGGTTTACTTCATGCAAGCGGTTTCTGACTGTTTGGTCGCTAATTAAGTTCCCTGAAGAATGATGAAGCCTCACGAGTTGTAAGACAGACTCTCGCCGCAGCTAACATCAATGTCCTGCCCTGGCCTGCTCAGTCGCCAGACTTGAACCCGATTGAGCATGCATGGGATATGCTACAGAGAAGAGCTCTGCCGAATATGGAGGGTATCCAGTCGCAAGAAGACCTTTTTTTGTTGTTGCAACGAACACGGGCGGCCATTCCACAGCGTGATTTGGATGAACTCATTTTGAGTATGCCAAACCGATGTTCTTGTGTTGTTAGTGTTCGCGGTAGAAACACGGATTATTAATTGTTTAAGTTACCCAATAAAATTTTAAAGAAAACTGTTATTTCAGTCTTTTTTTCGAACTTTAATGTTAGTGGTTCAAATGTCAAAAATCCCTTTATTAGGAAAATGGCAAATTTCTTTATTAATGCAAAGGTGACTTGGTTTATCGTTACTGTGACAAACGAAAACACTTTATTTGATGAATCCTTAAAGAAAATTTTAATTAATATCAATCAGGAGAAAAGTTATTGCAAAAATATATGTTGATCCCTAGACACTTTTGATGTGTGTATAATTATTATTTACTTACGCGTGTATCATTTACGCTTTTCAGTACAGGAGCTTGGCTTGGACGGTAAGTTTGAACGGGAGTGTAATTCCGGTTTTTATTTAACGCTTGTTCCTAAAATAACAAAAAAAAATAATGTTCTGAAATGTCACAGTAGCTTTGAAAAGCTAATTTAAAACTTTTTTACATGCTGAGGGCCGCAGGAATTCGCTGGATGCGAGAAGTATAGGATTGATAAATGTGACGGTTCTTGCGGGAAGCCTTAATCTCTGCGGGAAATCTGAGATGATGATGATCGTGAATTATGACGAGAGGAACAACTAGAAAATGCAAACACGGAAGATGGATGAGAAACCAATTGATTTTGAAATATTTACCCTAACGCTAGATCTAATAGTATCCCGTGGCGTCTGTGAACGCACTGTGGAGGATCTGGAAGTTGGTTGACCAGCTTTGGGATCGCCCGCCCCCGGGCAGCTTCGACGCGACGAGGGTCTGTACGAGTCTTGGTCTCTACAGTAATTAAAAAAGGCATCAGTTAATATTCATTCACATAGTTTATATCGTGCATACTTGAAGTATTGTCTAGTTCCGTCCTTTATTAAAATATATTGATTAAAAATGGGGGTGAAAACTGCGGATTTACTAAAAAGTATTTACCCTTTATACATTGTTTTTTGGGAAGCATTGCTCAAACCATAAGACTTCACATGCCAGTCGCACTCCTTCTCTGACGTCTTGTTAAAAGCTGCATCGGAAATAAATAGTTTTAATAATCCATTACCTAAATATTGATTTAAGAAAAACATTCATATTTAAAAAAATACAAACCCCGTCTAATAAACTACAGAAGCGTGTACCATTACATATTTTGGGGGTAGAGCCTGCGCAACGCACCGCCAGAATCCACAAAAGGTTTTTAAGTTTTTCTAAACATGACTGGCACAAGCACTTTTTCCAACTTGTGGTTGTCACTGACTGCCGATCACTCTCATCAGGTTCTTCGTTAAACAAGTTACTTCTTAAAATACAGCCCTTTCCTTGAAACATCATTTTAGTTGGCAAAACAGTCAGGTCACATGACGCTAAGAACACTTCGTTTTCCCCATTATCCGGTTTATTTTCACAGTCTGATTACAAAAGAAAAAGATACATTGATGACCGTCTTCAAACTGTGTGCCTGAACCGTATTTAAAATAACACTGTTTGTCATAATAAACTCGATTTTGAAACTGATGGTGCGTTGCGTAAAGCTCTGCTGCAAGAAAAGCTAACAGGATACACAAACAGTGTTACTTCAAACGGGTTAGGTAAACAAGAAATGCAGTCAAAAGAAACATTGAATTAATATTACAAGAAAATAACACTGTTTGGATATTTAATTACGTACAGTACAGCACCTAAGTTGCATTTGCAATTAATAGTGCCGTCAAATCGTAACAGAAAAAAAGGCAGCCATTTTCGCAATAAGTACAATTTTTACCATTGACTGTCACTGTACGTAATTAGACATATCTAAGTAAAATTACCAATAAATCAACTAAGCCACTAAGTAAAAGTATACCTACAATCTAAATTATTATATTTTATAACCTTCTTTTATTTTTGAGTTCTGGGGTCTTACTGGTGCCACTCCCTCCAACCGCACTGGTTTTTGGATTGGAGGCGGCGGTGAAGGCGATTTGTGAAAAACCACTGGCCGTTGTTTCATGGTCTTTTCAGCAATAGAATATACACCGTATTCATGCAATGGCATCTTCTCAGTGTCCTGGTACGTACGTTTCCTGTCAAAAACTTTATTAATTTCAATTTTGGTTAGCTAACTCATACTATCATTTTGATTCAAGAAAATTAAGCCATAAAAAATAATTATAGCACGAAAGGCATTTGTGAAATGTGTGAAGTTCAAGTTGCAAGCAAGATACGAACATAGTACCTAATTACCTATATAAATGAAAACTCTTTCAATTAAATATGCATACTTCTTTTTGTCGCCTTTGCGTAAATGACCTCGCCAAATTGTGAAACAGGGCCCTTTAGGACTCTACCTACGCCACGGCAACTATCAATTAAATCGTTACCTATAAAGATTCCCCTGCTTAATCAGCCATGGTTCAAGCTGCTCCAGCCAACCCTTTAACAAGAATTCAAATGTCTTAATTAAATCATCGCAAAACTACAGGTACATTTATTACTCTAAATAGTTCTTACCTGTTGGTGTCCTATAACGGAACCGGGTCTGCAAATCCTCATCCAGCCTATAGCTTCGTGAGAAGTCATCCGGTAATGTTTCATTAAGTAACAACCAATTAACGAGCCAGTGCGCCCTAGACCTGCCTAAACAAGTTCTTCGTCAGAAACAGAAAAAGGTCTAAAGCATATGTCTCAAACAGACTAAATTCGTAACCTTGCAATGAACAGCAAGTGCGCAGCTAGCTTCTTCACTTATTTGGAGGAATTTGAATAGGATGTGTCGCGGTGGACAGGAGCCATCAGGAAAAAATAAATCGTAGTGGATTATACCGACATTATTAAATCTACAAGGAAAAAGAAAAGTTACATTTGTAACTAAATGTTCCGGTCTGATTAGGTAGGTAAGTAGGCACTGGAATCTAAAGATTTTCTTACACATTTCCATCATACAATCTCTTATTCAATCGGATGACAAATTTAACGTTGTTTTCCAAGAAGTAATTTATATACATTTCAGGTGGATGATATAAAGATACGCTGTAGTCAACTGGGCCAATAAACGCGAGAAATTTACCTGAAAATATTCAAATTAATTTGTAATTTAAGACGTTGATTTGTAATCGTGTCACAATAATGATCAAACAAACGGACACCCTACCAGGTACAATCCAGTTCAAATCACCACCCTGGATTTTGTCAAGTCTGTCGTATTCCTCATAATTAAAATCTTGAAAGTTGAAAAAACCCAATTCTCGAGCTTTCGTTATAGCTTGGAGGCAGTCCATCAGTGATATTGTGTAGGCCGACTCGCCTTGCGTCGCGTCTTGGAAAGGTCTATGAAATATTGAATAGGTCAAATAGGTAATTTTAATTAAACCTTTCATAATGTGGGATGTGTTTGTGAGAGGATGTCTGAAAATGGCGTCAGTAGCCGAAAAACTGTGTGGAAATCAATCAAGGGATACACTTTGTAACGCGAAGGAATGAAGCTCATGCTGAGAGTATGAATGTGGAGGGCAACAAAGGTAGAGTAAGACCATAGAAACGACCGCGGTGGATGGATTGTGTGAAAGATGATGGCTAGGAAGGAGGTGACTATTGAGATGACAGTAAATAGAGAATATACGGATGAAGATCTGCTGTGCTGGCCCAAAATATATCATGTTGGGATAAAGGCAGGAGAATGATCATGGGGTGCCTTTCGTAACAATCAATATTATCATTTCGATATCAATCACCATCATCTGCCTAGCCTTTTCCCAACCATGGTGAGGTCAGCTTCCAGTTTGTCGGGATGCAGCAGAATACCAGAGTTTTACATGGAGCGACTGCCTGTCTGATCTCCACAACCCAGTAAGTGGGTAACACGATACTCCTTGGTTGAATTGGTTGTCAGACTTTCGGGCTTCTGCGACTACCCGTAACCACTGTCAAAGATCTACAATTGACAGTCGGGACCAACGGCTCAAGGTGCTTTCTGAGGCCCGTAAGACTTGTATATATGTAATAATAATATTATTTTTATTTATTATTACTGTGTTGCTTGATATGGGTTTTTATAACCTGAATTAAAGGTTATTATTATTATTATTATTATTAATAATAAATGGTCACCCATCCACAGACCAACCTCGTCAAGCGTAGAGTAAGCGTAACACGATCGACCCGTCAGGTTGTTATTATTATGCCACATAAATGTGATATCCGAACCAAAAATAAATTAACCAAAATGACTTTATAAGTTATCAGACCTGTAGCTCTGTCCGTGAACCAGCAGTGGCTTCAAAGCATCTCTTGGTGATAAACTCAAATACAGAACTCCGTAACATCCTAGTAGAAATGCCGAATTTGCTTTCTTTTTGGGTTCTACTGAAGTGTAGTGCACAATAGTTTGCTTGTTTAGGTACTGTTTCAGTTTCTCATTTAGTATTTTACAGTATCTATAGACACAACCAAGATTTAAAGGTCCAAAATCTGAATAATAATTTTCGTACACAAGTTCGTTGTCTATACAGAAATATTGTGTTTCAACCGTATTTTTAAGTACTTTTCCTTGCCTTACTGTTGCAAAATATAACACATTTTTTATATATTCTGCTGTAAACAATATATCAGGACTTCGGTTCATCGTTGCATTAACAATGGAACGTAACTTAATTGATAGTACATCTTCAATAAAATAATATACTCCTAAACTATAATACACACTTTTGTAAATAAGACCCTAAAACACTACGATTTCACAAACACAAACATATTTAACAAAAAAATAAAATAATTATATTGAAATTCAGATGACAGTGTTGTTGGCACTCTTTTGTTTTAAACTTAACGGTCGACGCTATTTTTGCAGTCCTACTTTATAAGTTGCCAGTAACAAAATACCGTATTTCAATTGTTTGGGTCTTTTTGCTGAAATGATTACAACTGTTATGAACTGAATTTACTAATAAATACAGCTTACAAGCTTTGTTAAAATAGTTGATGGTATTGCTATAATTTTGTTAGTTGACTTCAGGTTTTCTTTGATTAGTTTTTTGTTTGAATGAAATTTTGATGAAATGATTGCAGGCTTAAAAAATTAAAAAATGTTCAGTAATATCACAATCAAAAATGATTTTGACAGCTCTAGTCTTTTTCCGGTACGCAAGGTAAATTGTCAAACGTTGTGTGTTCGCTCTCTCTGAATCTTGATAAATTTTCTCAATCTGTAATTCTACAATGACTGCGTTTGTTTTAAAACCATGTCGGAGTGTCTCTCAATCTGTTCTATTTCATATTTCAGGTCGTCTAATCACAAAAAACCATGGCTGATGTCGAAGTGTAAGTACTTTTTGTTTTCATGATTTTTTGAGATTTTACCTCTTTATTGTATTCAAAAGCGTGTGTTTAATAATAATTACATACACATTGTTAAATAAATTTGTCGAAAAAAAGCATTTCTTTTGAAATTATAAAAGTAAACATGTTGTCAACATAACCTTCAAAACATGAGCTGTAGATCTTTGAGTTTTAACCTACGGACCGTATTCCCACTTACATTCTTTACTTCCGTTCATTATTCATGTATCTACTCACGCAATAACCTTATGTTAGATCTCAATGTTGTTATTTTGTGAACAAATAAGTTATAACCTCAATTTTGGTTGCAGTGAAGTACCCGTGAACCCCGTCCTGAGCGGCGGAGCGATGGATGTGAACACAGCCTTGCAAGAGGTGCTGAAGACTGCCCTCATCCACGGCGGACTCGTCCATGGACTCCATGAGGCTGCCAAGGCTCTTGACAAGTTAGTAAACTTTATAAAAAGAAATCTCGCTTCCGGTACATCATTTTGCTTTTGCTTAAAAAAGCCAGTACTACTATGTCTGTGCCAAAGGCATATAGGTACGATAGACTGTTAGATGACAAACGGAAATCATGATGTGACTATTAGAACAGCTGGAATGGCCTTTTACTCTAAAGTTCGAGTCCTTAGACGACAACATATAGTCCTGTGATTGAAATATACTGCACATGTAGCTAACATGTAGTGAATAACTAATTTTAATTATTTTGTAATTATAACTAATTGTACTGTGTAAATTCAAGTTCTTCTAACTTAACAGACAGATGTGTTGCTGGGGAGTTTGTTCCGCCACTTCTTCTTCCCAGCAAAAACACTAGGAAGTGGCGAAGGGTGGGCTTTTTGGGGGACTGTCTTCTGTAATTTCGACGTTCAAAAAGTGCTGATCCTCAGCCTAATTTGAATAAATGACTTTTGATTTTGATTTTTGACTGACTTTTAATTACTCATGCACATTATGTGGTCATTTAGTGAAAAAGAAATTAACACCACAAAACTGCTAAGATAAGCTCATGCTGCTATGTTTACTAAGGTGTGCTTACTTTTATACCATTTTTCAGGCCTTGTTTGGGTTAACGGTTCAAAATTTAAACTTCCTAGGGAAATCATGGAACCAAACATTGTTTTCAATTCTATCCTTTTCAGTATGTGCAGCTAAGACCATAAAACAAAACTGAAACTTGTTTATTCTGACATTGCTGTCAAGCCATGAGTTATATTACTATGTAGGTAATTATGTTCTAATCAATTAATTTGCCTAAAACATGCCTTACAACACAACTCATTCACACGAATGTATTGGTTTTAAGATAAAAGAACTAAGCATTGTAAAAATTGGCCCTCAATTCTCTTCCATGTTAACTCCACTTCATTGACTTAATTCACTAAACTCCAAGAGGACACCGGTGTCCGTGCTGTCATTGTCTTTCTATTGTGTTTGAAAGGTTAATAGGACCATTTTAGATTTAGCTTTTCTACCATCTAATCTTGCATTGGAAATACAATTAATATTCACTCAGTGTTGGGCTGTTCTAGTCCAGTGCTTTGTGGAAATATCTTGCACTTGTCAAATTGTGTGGGATTCTCTCCGATGCAGATAGTGACAGCGCATTCATAGTACCACATTGTTTTAGTTATCAACATTGTGGCCTCCCATATGTGCCACATTTTCCCATACCTAATCCCAAAATGAAGTTAGAAATCAAATTTCAGATGGAATGAAAGTCAATATATAAGCTACGGCAGAGATTCCCAAACTTGTACAGTTTGTGGTGCACATAGAGGTTTAATATTTGGTCTCATTGCCCTAGCTAGTTGAAATAAAACCACAAATGCCCAAGCTTAGTTTCCGAAGAAAGGTAGGCAGGAGTGCCTCAAGCCCCCTGTACACTTTACAGCTCATCAGGGAGCCGCGGCACATACTTGAGTGACCACTGAGCTACGGCATTTTGGCCTATGCTATCCAAACCATCCTTCATGAAAGGAATTCCTAGAAAAACACCCACATTAATGAGTGTTTATTAACTTTAATAAAATAGTTAATTTTGTCCACAACAGGAGGCAAGCGGTCCTTTGTGTACTGGCTGAGAACTGTGACGAGGCTGCATACAAGAAGCTGGTCCAGGCTCTCTGTAATGAGCACCAGATCCCACTTGTGAAGGTAATTAGGAATAATAGATAATATGTAAATCACAAAGATCATTTTGGCCTATTTTATGGATAACAGTTATAGCTCAATGTACTAATACGAACATTTTCCTCTAATTGGAGAATCTGTTGTTGTCAGTGTATTGCTTGTCTACTTACTCACTTGGCTCCTTCTCCTACTTATTTTAACCATCTCCACTACCTGCTTTTAGTACATACAAACTGTGCTTGTATGCATAGTTCTCTAGTTATAATTATTGTTTCTTATTTCACTGCTAACTCATCAACCCCACAGTCAAACCATTGCAACTGTTTTGCGGGGCTTATTTTATAAGTTACTTACCTTTTTTGATTATAGATGAATAAATAATAATAACTAAATGATGCGCTCCGCACGAGCGGGCCCAGTTCATTGCTGGTCCCGCCTAAGGAGCGCAGAATAAACCGTGTGCCCCTATGGTGACTCTCACCCTGACGAGTCAACTTTCCTAGCACCCGAACATTTATAAAAAATCAACACATTATAATTTATACCACATTATTCATGTGGTGATAATGCTATATTGATGAGTGAACAAAAATGATCGCAAAATAAATGACGTGAACCAGATGTTCTGCATGAGTTTTAAAAAACAGCTTTGCTCTAAGTAGTGGTACTTTAAAAATTGTTCTAATACCCCGTGATGGACTGCCCTTTAGTAACATGACGTGTTCTTTGAAATATTTTGATTTTACTGCATTTATTTACCAACTCATAAACTATGTTTTTTGCAACAGGTGGACAACAACAAGAAGCTCGGTGAATGGGCTGGTCTCTGCAAAATCGACAAAGACGGCAAAGCCAGGAAGATTGTCGGCTGCTCGTGCGTAGTTATCAAGGTACTGTCAAACTAGCACTGGTCAACATACTGTTCAGAATAATTTCACCCTTATGGATCATCAAACTGACAAATAACTGGTATTCAATCAAAACACACAGGGCCACACAAACTCATTTGTTTTGTTTTTTGGAGGAATGGTTGGTTTTTGTAATTTGTATTTGTACATTGCGCTCAGCACGAACACTATCAGCATATATCGTTGCTAGTGACGAAATAACGGCGCAACATCAAATTGAGTGACCCTATGGTGCCGCGCCACTTGCACAGGCAACTTTCCTATCACTCAAACAAACCAACTTTCCGGCTTATTCCGTTTATCCACCCTAAAAAAGCCACCCTAAGGAGGATACTCGGAAACACGTGTCCTTCTATCCACCCTGAACGGGGTGGATAACCGTAATTCATATAATATGTTTCTTCCGATTTTTTACCCCAAGTACAGTTGAATCAAAAAGTTGAGTGTTAAAGCGGGGCTGGTGGTTTTTTATAAATTTTGCAACATGTCCAGAAAATGACCAACGCTTATTTCATTATTGAGTAGACGTAGTTGCGTATCCTGGATAAATTCGTCCCTTTTAATGTATATTTGCAATCGTTTTCTAAATTTTTTTGCTGCAGCAGACGTATTAGCGAAGAACTGTGCGTTTTTTTGCACGCATTCCAAAAACTTAGCTAAATGTGGATGTTTGTCTTTAATTTCATGTGATATTGTTTTATGCCAGGTTTCTAACGAATTTGTAGTCCTATGAGACACCCCGAATGAATTCCAAACAGCCACAAAGGTTTCGTCCTTGAGCCATGTTTTTTCAAAATATTTCACAAATGCCGCCATATTATTATCATCGTCTAATAAAAATGATTTCACAAACAACCAGCCTTCATTAATCAAGTTTGAAGGTAATAGTGGCAACCTTGCCGTAAGTAACACTAATCTTTTTGTATTTGGGTATTTATTGATACCTAGCTTATCTGCTCGTTTTTGAATGGACTTCACATAATGAAAGTAGCAGCCATGTAGCAATATATTTGGAAATACACTTTTTAATGCTCCCATTGTAGCTTTTTCGTAGTCGAGCGTGAATATTGCGGGATTCCATGCAGGAATTTGGGATTTGATTAAATTAAATACCGTTAAATAAGTGCTTTTCTTTTCTTTTTTTTTTTTCTTTCTTTTCTTTTTTTCTTCTTTTCTTTTCTTTTCTTTTAGATGAGTAAACAAAACTATTTTCAGCTCAAAGAAGAAGGTAAGTATGTACATCTAAAGTATTTTAATGTTCACGAAGTTTCTTGGACTGGGTTTGTGTATGTTTCTGTGTTAATGACTGTACTTAGGCAGGTGAGAAAAACGGAAGAAACATATTATATGAATTACGGTTATCCACCCCGTTCAGGGTGGATAGAAGGACATGTGTTTCCGAGTATCCTCCTTAGGGTGGCTTTTTTAGGGTGGATAAACGGAATGAGCCAACTTTCCGCAAAAGACTGGCTCTTCCAAGCCATATACAGTACACAGTACTAAAGTCAGGGCCTCGACTGACTGTCTACTGCTATTTTTTCATACCTTATTCATGGAACTTTCTTTGCCTACAGGACTTCGGTGAGGAGACGCCCGCGCTGGACGTGCTCAAGGATTACCTGAAGTCGTCAAGCTAATCATTCACCTAGAGTTTAAGTTAAACAATAAAAAATTAAAAACCTATTTATTTTTTTTTATTTTCGTCTGTAAACTGTGAAAACACATACATTCCAATACCATACATACATAACGTCAAAGTATCGAATACTTCCGACGACGGGCCAAGAGTGATTAAATATAAGTTCAAATCAAATTAAAACAGTGTGTTTAGAAACAATTTATTTAATTGTACTAAAAAAAGGGCATAATAATTAATAATACTAAATATCAGTTAAATAATTAATCTTCGCTAAATTAGTGCTTGAAACAATCAATAATGGACTGAGCAAACTTCAAGCGAATCACGCTCAGAATGCGGCAGAACGGCCACTGCATACGTTTAGACACATAACTTTGCGAATTGGTCACATATTTCTTTATGCATCGGCCATTGTTGAACTTGACATTCCCTGTAAAAAGAAAACATTTACTTTTACTCAAATAGACCGATTTTAGTGTTTGGATCACGTAAAAGAAACTAGACATGACGAACCTGCCACAATACCACTCAGTCTTGCATCTCGAGCACTTCTTAGTGGCGTTATCGCCGCACTTGGCGCATTTAGCGCCCCCACTGTCCAACGCAAGCGCTGCATCACTCGTGTACGACTCCAGTAGACGCTTGGCCATGTTGCGTGACTCCTCGGAACCGTCCATGTGGAACAGCTCTAGTTGGGCTTTAGCGAGAGATTTTGTTCGCTTGTGTACTTGTTTTAGGTAGGCATCTTTGATCTGTAGAAAACAAAAAGCGAGGATTTTGAACCCGTCAGCTAGGATTATGTCCAGACGCCAGCACATCAAGCTACCACAAACGCCAAATTTCCCCAATTGAACGTGAACCTTATTCTTTTTCCAATAATGTTGAAAAACTATCAAAGAAATTAGACACATTGGTATAGCTCGACGTACTGGAATCTGTACCATCGTCCCCACTTGCGGTGACTCAGCTAATAAAATGCTTTGAACTACCGTCATGAACGACGCAACGTGCGTGTGAGTGGGTGTAACGCCCGCCGCCGGGTGCAAGAGATTACAGCCTTATTAGTAATTCACCGAAATCAGTAAAAATTTAAATAGGCCCTTCAGGCCTATTTAAATTTTTACTGATTTCGGTCACTGATTTCGGCCTTACTTACTTTTTTTACTGATTTCGGTCACTGATTTCGGCCTTTGCAGAGCGTCGTCCCTGTCAGTCATACTTAGGACCCGCCATATTGGCAAGTTTTTTTGCTTAGTATGTTTACCGTGAAAAGATACGCAGGAACTATTTTCACAGGTGTAGGTAAAAAGCCATATATATAAAAAGTTCCGTCTTCTACGAAAGAAGAGTCGAATGTCAATGTCCGAAAGTTTGTTAGAAACAGGTTGGTGAGCATAACGAGCCTTTCAAAATTCAAGCAAAAATTAATGATTTCGCGAGAAACAGCAACTATTATGTAGGAACTTTTGTGGGTATTTTGACAAATAAGGTTTATGGAATGCGCTACCCTATCTATTATTTACTTCAAGATGACACCGCTTGCAACCCTGACGAGGAATAGTAGACTTAACGCAAGTAAAATAAGGTAAGCACTTGGACCGTACGCTGGTCTAGCAAGTTTTCATAAAATAAAAAGGCCATCTTATACTGGTTTTGCTACTAAAAAAAATTAACCTGTGGCACAATCTCAATGAGCGTACAGCCGGGGTTCTTGACGCCGTTGGTGCGGTTGTGAAGGCTGGAGTAGTCCCCTACAGCCAGCCGGCAGATGAACATCTTCAAGTCGCCCAGCGGTGGGATCTGGTCTAACATCCGCTCCGTCATCTTGGCTTGTAGCTAAGTGATGCAAAAATGATCCTATATCTTCAGTGAGTTACCGTTTTACTTGTAAGTACCTACTTAGGTATGTGGGTACAGACGCCAGCACATCAAGCTACCCCGAACTAAGATTTTCCCAATTGAACACGAACCTCTTTCTATTTGTAATAAAATTGAAAAACTTTTAAAGAAATTTGACAATTTGGGGTAGGTTGATGTGCAGGCCACTGTACGTAATAAAAATGTAAGGCTTTTCGAAATCTAGGAAACATTTTAAAGTCTTTTCATCTCATCTTCGTCTTGTTATAAAAGGTTTTCTTCAAGAAATCCTTTACCTGGTGATAGCAAAATCATTATAAACACCCAAGCCTAGACAACTTCAGGCAATCATTAATAGCTCTTGCTTTGACTGCTTTGTATTTCAAACGAAGATATACCTACCCTCCGTTCAAGGTAAGGTTCATTTTCGAATTAAACGCAAAAGTAATTAAGCAAAGTAGAGTCACGATTTATGAATACCTACTGCCATTCTAATGACGGCTACAGTATAGGTACTATCTCTCTAGTATATTTCAGAACTTACCTTGCAGAAGGCGTTGCGTCGACACTCGTCGATCGTGTAGTAGTGCGCGAGGCGCGGCTCTAACAACAGCTGTCTGATACACAGCCACAGTTGCACCTCAGTGCGATGCATTTGAGACAGATCTTCAGCAGACGGCTTACTCCAGCGACCAACTGTAGGTATTTAGGTAGCAATTGTAGTCTTGTATTTGTTCTTCAGACTACAAAATGAGGTCCATTGGATTGTGTGGGTAGTTTGTGATATTAATCGCTCTGCCTCGATGATGTAGGTACCTAACAATAATATAATATGCCTAATCCTCGAAGGGTTTGGCTGAAGTGCACCTGTAGTACACCTACATTTTGCCAGTTATGTTTAAGTCCCATGAAATAGGGCGAGAGCCTATTCCCCTCAATCACTAATCAGGCCCGATTCCAGAGAGAAAGAATAGAGAGACGGAAAAACTCAATAACACTATGTCCGACCCAGGGCTTGATTCATGCACTTCACTAAAATAATGAGGCAGGTTTTAAATAAGTTTTCATACAATGGAGCCTTGCAGCTACAGTAAAAATTTCTAAAAAAATTCAAAATTTCAGTTACAATAATTAAAGTTAGTAGGTTTGTTGTAAGTCGGTGAGGATCTACGATTTTATAAGTTAGTCTAGATTTGGAGAAGTCTAAAGACATTTGATTTTTGAAGATAATCTTACAGTTAAAGAACTGCAGTTCATCCTTGTCGTTTCTCTTCATCCAAGGTTCGTGTAGAAGCAGGTGCGTGAGTAGAGAGGGAACGTCGTGCGTCTTGTACAGGTTCGTGGAGATAGATGCGCCCGCGCCGCCTACCTCCATGTGCTCTGCTATGTAGCTGGAAAGAGGCAAGAAAAAGTGGTGTTTTTTCTTGCAATTTGCAGCAAAGTATCTGAGACGTGAGCACATCAATCTACCCTAAACTGTCAAATTTTCCCAATTGAACATGAACCTTATTATGTTTAGAATAAAGTTGAAAACCTGTCAAAGAAATTTGACCCTGGTAATCCCAATCGCAAGTCTAATGCTTAGGGCATAGACACTGTTGCAACAGAATGTTTTGTTATAAGAGGTCTATACCTACCTAAATTCGTCACAATCTGCATTTCGTTCCGATCCAGCATACTCTTTGCTGGCCTCTTCCAGTGACGCCCCAGGCCGAGGTCTGTACCCCACAGGCGGCTCGGGTCTTAACTTAATAAGGTACATGGCGAGATGCCCCACACAAAAATGCCTGTTTTATATTTTCTTACCGTACGATGGAAATACATCTCATGCTGATGTCGAAATGAAGATCGCGTTTCTGTCTGTTCAACTCTTCGATGGCTGTCTCACTCTCCAGCTCCTTAGCGGTCATTGGCTTCAGGTAGTCGTTGCTGAGAAAAAAAATATAATAGTTTTCCTATAAAGTACCTACGAAATGGTAGAAATTTATTTTAATGTTGGTAGTAAGGCTTCGTAGTCTTAGTTGGTACCATCGGCCTAACTTGCGGTTAATCAGTTGGTTAACAAAATGTTTTGGACTACGATAGGTACAGCAATGCGTTCAGCTTTAAGTACCTAAGTAGTATAGCTTTCTACCCATAAAAGAAGTTTTGTAATTTTGTAAGGAGTTTCGGAAATTTTCGGATCTTTCAAAACGGCTTCACCGATTCTTATGAAATTTTGGTTTTATTCTGAGAATAGCTAACTAGTAAATTGATGCAAAGGTACACCGAAGGTTTCCAAAGTAGTTAATATAGGTACAGATATAGATAAATACTTACTTGATGAGAGCCAACAGCGCAGTAAGTTGATCGACGGCATAGTTTAACAAGTCCACCACTACTTCGCTGATACATTGCGCTCCGTCCTCGTGGAACAACACAGTCTCAAGTAAACCCACGGCCGCCGCTTCGTGGTATAACTGCAAACATGAAATAATGTCGGTAGATAATTAGAAAATGCAAAAGACCGGATTGTAAGATCGTCAAAGGTTTTTCATAACGACGCGACGATGAGTAATATAGTATCTATGTGAAGTTTATATGCATTGACGGATGCGTTGATTGGTTAATGACATATTGCTCAGAGTGAGGATTATGCCCCTTACGAAACAAATGCTTCCTTTTAATTATTTGCACGAAGTAAAAATGTAAAGAGCATGGACATCATGATGCAACCTTGTTTGACTACTCACGCTTTATCAATTGGGCCGGAAATGTAAGTACGTTAGAGAAATCCAGTGGGTAAATAATTATCTGAAAAGGATTTTAAATCGCAATAAGGGGCTACTTACTATGCGTTGCAAATGAGAATAGGAACGTCAATGACCTCTATCGGTCAGATGATACTTGAAAAGTCCGGTCCACTAAACTAATTCATTTAAGACGTTTTTTCATTTTGGGTAACTGCGACTCGGTAAAACAAAAAAATAAAAATAATTGATTACGCGAATAAGGTTTCGTTGCAGACCGTACTTTTTAAGTAACATCTGACAGATAGAGGTCATTGACGTTACTATTCTCATTTGAAACGCATAGTAATCACACTCGGTCTTAGATGCGTAGGCAGGCACACATCGCATAAAGCTAAATGGACGCGTAAGCATCTGAAATGATGATTCTCTATGGGCAAAAGTTGAATAGAGCTGAATAAGTGTTGGTGGTTTTAGTCCGTTCAGTTGAAGTCTCAATGGCTACAATACAAAAGTTAAAACAACAGAACGTCTTACCACCATATACACGCCAAAAGTGTTCTCAGGCGCCGGCTCCAATTTAATTATTTGTGGATATATCTTTGACCGCCATACTTGGATACAAATAGCTTCGTAAACCAGTACTGGAAGCTGTAAAACATTAAATCAGTAGGTAACTGCATGATTTCCATTTATTACGTTTTTGTGTACGCTCGTTAAATTTGATCTAACCTCGCATTTATCTAAAAAAAATATCGACTATTAGCTAACTTCAGGGTGTCGGTTTTTCGTAACGCGCCAAAAGAAGTATAACTTCAAAACATTCAATATATTTTGTGTAGGTCGTATTTACCTTTCCAGAGGCAATAAGAGTTTCTTTGGTGAGCTCTTCTTGCATCGAAGAAGCTTCCAATACTGCTTGTTGATTTAGTTTTTGTAATCTCAGATGCCAATCCACCCACCTAAAAGATCGAAAATGACTAAGACGAATTTCTGTAGTGTACATGAATACAACAATACAACAACAATAACAGTAACATTAATTATTTCTTGAATCTCTCTTACCCCTGATGACCAATAGATTCCAAACGGGATGGTTCCATGCAACATGCAACAAATAAATCCAGCTCTCCCACCTCTAGGGCGCTTAGTTGAGGATCTTTTTCAACCATATCTGCCTATTACTTAAGTAAGTAAATAAGATTTTATTTATTTATTTTTATTAAAATGAATTGTCAAATATCCAACGACTCACGAGTATTTTCTATTACGTATGCAAGCTGCGAGGATATATTTTTCGCCGTGTTTGTTTCTGTGGAAACGTTTGTTCAATAGAATTATTTTTAAAATATGCGCCACCGGAAGTAACCAAAAAAGACGAAACGTTTTTTTATGTCGCTTGCTAAATTTGACGTCCAAATTTTCAAATACTTCTTAATGAATACAGATAGGTAAAATTACCTTTAATTACCATAATTTTATGAGTGAGTCGTGAATCAAAATCATACACAAGTCTACAGAAAACGCACGAATCATGACATGAGCGTTTTGAAACATATTACAATAAGCTATATCAATACAATTAGACGCCTTAGGCGACAAGAAGCTTTCGAAATTTGACTTCCATCTATTTCGCATTTATTGAACTTTGTTATCACGAATTAATGTTTTTTTTTGTTCGCAGCTTTACTAGTAGCAAGTTTGTGAGTAGGTAGTGAGAACCCAGTTTTTCCTTGGAAGTTATTCACAATAGTTCGTAAAATCTTTGACATTGAAATGAACAAGCCATAGTGTTACTAAACGAAAAATCTAAATAAAATGGCGACTGGCGGAAGTCTGTATTCTGTCTTTCTTTTGATAATTTGACACACGTGCCGCGTGGAGTTTTGCCCCGCAGGTTGTTAAAAAATTGTATATTTATTAATATTTAAGTGTTAAAATAGTTCATAATATTGTAAGGAATACAATTGCAGTGTCAATAAAATAAAAAACCCTGTGAATTTTGTGAAAAGTGTTGTTAAACATAATGGGTAGAATGGTGACATGCCGCCTCACCTACGATCCTTGTTTTTTTGCTAAAATAAAAGCAATTGTAGGATAAGATTGATTAGTAACACTATCCAAGCATTAATTTGTTGTAATAGCACATGTCTTTTAGTTTATTTGTACTGAATTTGTTAGTTCGTGCAACACGACCTAACCTCTTTGACAATACAAGTGTGGTACTGCATCGAAACATTTGAAACTATCCAAAAACCACAAAAAAAAAACAATTCTCTGTGTGATTCCTGGTCCTATCTTCGTCATTTGTACAATGTAATTGAAAATAAGTGGTGTTTCTTAATTTTGGTGCCCTTTTGATGTAATGTTATCATGTGTGTAAATATTCTTTAGTACTCCATGAACCCTTGTTTATGCCATCTTGAAGACTAAAATGATAAACACACACAATGAGGCAATGTAAAATACTTAGGGAGTCCAGCTCAGATTATTATTCCAATGTAGTGAACCGAAAGATAAAAATGCAAGCTAATGTTTAGGAATGAGTGATAAGTAACTCCACCCATTCCTCAATATTCACCAGCTTGTCGTTTTCATACTTAATATTAATAGTGTATTATGAATTGAAGTATTTAACAACTATTCTTTAGCCTATTTTGTCCATTTTTTAACCAATAAATTAAATATTTCAGCACGATGGTTGCAACTACAGACAAGAAGGCTGCGGCCGAGAAGAAGCCAGTGAAGGGTAAGGAGGACAGCAAGAAGCTGCCCGCCGTCCCGGAATCAGTGCTCAAGCACCGCAAGAGGAGGGAAGCACTCCGCACCCGCCGTCTACAGGTATAACAACATAACCTCTCAAATATTTTGTAAATTGCAGGAAAAATTCATGTGTTGTGCAAGGAACCTGTCAATTGGATGTACAGTTCATACACATGTTGGAGAGAACTCTCTAGGCTTTGTTGTGTATCAAAGTATACAGAGTTAAAAGGCCAAGATGCCTCATTATACTGGTTTTGTTACCTGTAATGTGGGGCCTTCAGACTGTACTAGACTACTTCGGCCTAGCCTTTCCAGTCTAACAGGAAGCAGCCAAATAATTGTGTTTTACTTGTAGTAACTGTCTATTGAATCTGACCTTCATCATTAAGTTACTGGTAACACAGTAGCCCTTGACCTTACTAGGTACTTGTTTTTGTAATGAATTTTATTAATACTTCTGCTTTATTCAATAATCTTTTTCCCTAACAACAACAAATTCAGGTTGGAAACTATCTTAAGCCAACATAGTTATTACTATTGAATTGTCTATGACATGTAGTACTGGCCTGAAATGATGTTTTTGCTTCTTTTTTATTTTTTTTATTATGGAAATACTTGCATTGCTTGTCCACCACTAACTCACCGTTGGTAACCGATGATGTGGTGGAGTATCAATTTATTTATTTAAAAAAATATTAAAGATACGGGGCTGGTATCCGCAACTCCACGTCAAAGCGCGTATTTGGCGTTTGGGCTATAATCTACCACGCTGGCCCAGTGCGAATTCGTAGATGTCACATGGTTTCCTCACAATGTTATCCAGATATATTTATTTACATGATGATTCCAACACCTAAAGGCATAGTTCATCTGACTAAGATGCTGTTAACTTTCGTAACTGATGACAACACCATTCAGTTTACATAACTACCTATATTCAATTTAAAAAAACTAATCCACATTCTTCCATACTAGGTCACCCTCAAGAGGCGTTCAGTGGCCGTCAAGAAGCGTAAGGAAATCTTCAAGAGGGCTGAACAGTATGTTAAGGAATACCGCATCAGGGAGCGAGATGAGATCAGGCTAGCCAGACAGGTAAGAATTAGAATAAATTTAATTTGCTTCAAATGTGAGTAGGTATAGATGACACATAAAAACTCACGCCTTTTTACAATGGGGGTAGGCTGAAACTACAACGCTCTTGTCATGTTCTCTCTGGACACAACTAAAATGATCATGATGTGATGGTGATATTGATGAAGATAGTGATTGTATAAACCAGAATTTGCCATTGCCACACGCTTCAAGTCATGCTTACATGATTTAAATTATGATAGTCACATGGATTTCTTATGAATAGGGCAGGGTGCATTGTCGTATTAGTATACAAACTGACACTACAGTCATTTGCACCCACTTCAGAGCAGCAGAGTTCAATGATGCAAATGATAATAGCATAAGTTTTTCGATAATGTGCCATGTCAACTTCCTTAGTTTACTGGACACTTGAACCTGAGAAAGGCCAAATACTTACCCTCAGTGCCAAACTACGAATGAATTCTTTAAATTCGTCATGTAATCGTGACGCGTGGCGTGCTGGACACATTTTGGTTGCTCATCTAAACATGACGTGACGGTTATGAGTTTACTTAGCTGTTATAAACAGATAATTCTTTCCATAGTCATGGAAAGTTCCCTATTTTTTTTTTTTTCCATTTTACACAGCTTTTCCCAAAGATCTATTGAAGAACCTCATCTCAAAGATTGCCATACATTGCTTTCTATTTATCATGTGTTGTATTGCAGGCTCGCAACCGCGGCAACTACTACGTCCCCGGAGAAGCGAAACTCGCGTTCGTCATCCGTATCCGTGGTATCAACCAGGTTTCACCCAAGGTAATTATCATTTGTGTATAAGTTAGTTATCACCAAGCATGTTGTAGGTCGCTCGACCTTATAGCTTTACGTCGTGACTATGGGACAGCATCATAGTGTACCTAAGTAATAGCACCAATAAGTTCTTTCTGCATTTATTGACTAGTACTTAAATGTATGATTGGCCTTAGTTCTGGTGAATCACCCTGAAGGAAATAATCCCATAAGGAAATAATTCAGAGCTTCACCTCTCAAACACATGTTGCGTAATTCAAAGCATTTTGTAGCTAACTGATTTATCGCTAGTGGAGACTATAGTACAAATAATAAAATATTGCTAAGTTATATCTGTCGGATAGATTTTCAAAGTATGATGGTAGCTTAATTTTTCTCAAATTGGAATGCTGCTTACTTAATTGAGTAAGGATAACCCTCCTCATGAAGTATCTTCCCTCCACAACTATTATGTGAATTCATTTATTTTTATCTTCAATAGGTCCGCAAAGTACTGCAGCTATTCAGACTGCGCCAGATCAACAATGGTGTGTTCATCCGTCTGAACAAGGCCACTGTTAATATGCTGCGTATTGCTGAACCCTACATCGCGTGGGGATACCCCAACCTTAAGAGCGTTCGGGAGGTCAGTATATAACATTCTGCTTTTATTTTTAGCTTAACATTTATTTACTTTATGTGCATTGGAGTAATGTTGAGAATAAAGAGTGAAGTTATTGTGAAACTATGATGTGAATGAGATTAGCAGGAGCAAAGATAATTTTTTGCCAAGCTGTTGTTTACAGAGAGTTAGTTCAGCATGTACCTGCCAAGCTTTGGCATACAAATATTTCTTCAATTATTTATAACTAGCAGACGTCCCGCGGTTTCACCCGCGTAGGTCCAGCTCCCTTGGGAATACAGGAATAAAATGTAGCCTATGTGTTAATTCAGGGTGTCAGCTAACTCCATACCAAATTTTATTAAAATCCATTCTGTAGTTTTTACGTGAAAGAGTAACAAACATCCTCACAAACTTTCGCGTTTTTAATATTAGTAGGATAATAAGGATTTGGAGACATCACCCTTGAAGACATCACAAATTAGCTGTAAAACGTGAATTTTTGAACTTACTCCCTTCATCTTAGTCATCCGTCACTAGAGATTTTTATCTACCATTCCTTGAGAGACCACATATTTGTTAACCTGTTTCAATAAAACTAACAAATAATCTTTTCGCAGCTGGTATACAAGCGCGGTTTCGCCAAGGTGAATGGACAACGCGTGCCGATCGCGTCCAACACAATCGTCGAGCAGAAGCTCTCCAAACAGAACATCATCTGTGTTGAGGACCTTATTCACGAGATCTTCAGCGTCGGAGAGAAGTTCAAGGTGAGATTCGTAAAAAAAATTTGACATTCCTACTAGCCTTCCGTATGCCCTTTCTAGGACTTAAGAGTTGTTCCCTAAATATCCCGCAAGGTTGGCTTTTTCCATCAGAGCCGTAAGGTGAGCGGGAAGAAAAGAGTTGCCAGTAGAATTATTGAATGTGCAATTCTAGTAGATGTTTTCCTCGCCTATTATACAACTTCCTCACATAACTATGAATTATGACGAAAAGCCAATCTTGATTAAGCACCAATTCTGATACCAGTATTATATTGACGAATAAAGTAAGCTGGTCGACCTGGCGATCTCCAATCGGTCGTGAGATCCGGATCCCATTGCACTATTGACTTGAACCCACTCCAGACACAAGCATATTTTTGCTTAGGCTCTAGACAGACGGGCCGCATTTCAACTGCAATCCAACCGCAAATTGCAGTTTGGATGCAGGTTGAAAAAGACAATGTCGTGTCAACTGCATTCAAGCTGCAATTTGCGGTTGGATTGCAGTTGAAATGCGGTCTTTCTGTCTAGAGCCTTAGTTAGGGAGTATAGCAAGACTACTAGTAAAGTGCAATCCACATTGCTAGTAGTCTCGCTAAAGAAAAAAAAACATGGAATTTATTTCATTTAGGTTAAAAACAACACTATTATAATGTTAAGAATTGCATACAACAGCCCCTATAACGTTCAATTTATTTCCAACAGTACGCCAGCAACTTCCTCTGGCCGTTCAAGCTCAACAACCCCACCGGTGGTTGGCGCAAGAAGACTATCCACTACGTCGACGGAGGTGACTTCGGAAACCGTGAGGACAAGATCAACGAACTCCTGAGGAGAATGGTCTAATAATAAACATAGATTATAATAATTACACGCGTTTTTGTTTTTATTTCCCTTATATATCCATCTTCTGGGTAGAGTATTTCTACCGTGTTCAAATCGAATTCGAGATCCACACACCCACGAAAACCGTGTTCAGTTTGCGTAGTTCAGTAGCAGTTTCGCTACTACAACTCCTAATATCGTTACTTCGAACACTGGTTAGAAGTATTATGCGTTTCAAATGAGAATAGGATCGTCTTTGCGATATGTTGTGACTTATTGTGTCCGCCGCACGTCATAGCTGTCAATTCGAATAAATTGGGTAAGATCAGCAGAACAGCGTTTCTAAATATAATTTATTTACGAATCATTTTCTAAATATTGTGCTGCTTCTCGCTCTCAAAGTACCTATTTGTTTACATTCAAGATAATCTCTCGAGCAAAACAGCGCCTCGTTTACTCATTTTCGAGTAGCGAGAGAAATAAAAAACGAATAACAAACAACCGCGTAACAAACAGAAATAATAAATAAAACGTAAGCATTCCACATGACTAATTAATTAAAGACGTTTTATCATTTTTAAATAACTGCGACTCAGTAATACAAAAAAAAAACATTGATAGGTACGCGAATAAGTTTTCGATGCAGACCGTACTTTTCTAGTGACATCTGACAGATAGAGGTTATTGACGTTCCTATTCTCATTTGAAACGCATAGAGTACTCTTTCTAATATAACATTAAGCCAGTAATCCCTGAAGGGTTAGGCAGATTACCTTAACAATACCCTAAGAGGTTCTCTTTTAGTAAATGACTACTCGGAATCTTCGCGTAACTCTTTCAGAATAGCATTACGTACAGAATTGACCGTCGTATTTGGACTGGCCTGTTGGTCTAGTAGTTAGTGACCCTGACTGCATTGCCGGAGGTCGTGGGTTCGATTCCCACCCAAAACAAATGTTTGTGTGTGGTGCACGATTATTTGTTCTGTGTCCGGGTGTAAATTTATCTAAATTAAGTATGTATTTAGAAATATTTAAGTATGTTGATCAGCTGTTTAGTACCTATAACACAAGCTCTCAAGCTTAATTTAGGACTAAATGGCGTTGTGTGAAAAGTTCTGAAATATTTATTTATTTATTGGAATTAGCAGTGAGTTGAGAAGACATGCAGTTGTATAAATTTGTATTGTAGGTATATTAAGGCCTGGGATCTTTATGCATGGTTATTTATCCAAATATAAAGAAATGACTACACTAAAGACTTGTCTTATTCACGTCCGGCTACGTAAGCCTACTTAAAACATAATTCAGTTGTATGAACTTATTCTTAACGTAAAGGGACTGGTTGTATTCTTAGTTTTAACGAGTAAATAAGGTTGTAGGTGACCAGCCACCATAGGAATGATATTAGACGGGACTCACACTGTCACACAGGATAACAAAGTTACGTAGATGTTAATTTATCACATTTCTATTTACATTTTACAAAATCCTCAAACTGAAAAGACCAATACACCGATAAACATAGCCTCGTGTAGTGTAAGAGTAACATAGCCTCGTGTAGTTAAAATCAAGGTCAAGGTCAACCAAAGGTCACCCACAAAATTGAGTACATTTCTCCCCGGGTCCAGTTTACTTAAGGGGGATCCCAAAATTTCATTACTTTTGCCTAGGACGTCCCGTTTGAGATATATACTGAAAAGCGGATTTCTGTCTGGGGTCTGGACTTCAAAAGAAACCGCCTCGTGTAGTGTAAGAGTGACTGTTAAGTTAAAATCAAGGTAAAGGTCAACCAAAGGTCACCCACAAAATGGAGTACATTTCCCCCCAAGGGGTGTTTACTCTAGGGGGAGCCCAAAATTTCATTATTTTTTGCCTAGGACGTCCCGTTGAAGAGATTTACACTGAAAAGCAGATTTTTGTCCGGACTTCAACAGAAACATAGCCTCGTGTAGTGTAAAAGTAACCATTAGATTAAAATCAAGGTCAAGGTCAACCAAAGGTCAGACACAAAGTGGAGTACATTTCTCCTCAGGGGGTGTCCACTCTAGGGGGAGCCCGAAATTTCATTATTTTTTGCCTAAGACGTCCCGTTTCAGAGATATACACTGAAAAGCGGATTTCTGCCTGGACTTCGGGAGAAACATATTCTCGTATAATGCAAGAGTAACTGTCAAATTAAAATCAAGGTCAAGGTCAACCAAAGGTCACCCACAAAATGGAGTACTTTTCCCCCCGGGGGGTGTTCACTCAAGGGGGATCCCAAAATTTCATTATTTTTTGCCTAAGACGTCCCTTTTCAGAGATATGCACTGAAAAGCGGATTTCTGCCTGGACTTCGGAAGAAACATATTCTCGTATAATGTAAGAGTAACTGTTAAGTTAAAATCAAGGTCAAGGTCAACCAAAGGTCACCCACAAAATGGAGTGCATTTCCCCCCGGGGGGTGTTCACTCAAAGGGGATCCCAAAATTTCTTTAGTTTTTGCCTAAGACGTCCCGTTTCAGAGATATACCCTGAAAAGCGGATTTCTGCCTGGACTTCGGAAAAAACATAGCCTCGTATAGTGTTAGAGTAACTGTTAAGTTAAAATCAAGGTCAAGGTCAACCAAAGGTCACCCACACAATCGAAAACGTTTCCCCCCGGGGGGTGTTCACTCTAGGGGGAGCCCAAAATTTCATTGTTTTTTGCCTAGGACGTCCCGTTTCTGAGATATACCCTGAAAAGCGGATTTCTGCCTGGACTCCGGAAAAAACATAGCCTCGTATAGTGTTAGAGTAACTGTCAAGTTAAAATCAAGGTCAAGGTCAACCAAAGGTCACTCACACAATGGAGTACGTTTCTCCCCAGGGGGTGTTCACTCTAGGGGGAGCCCAAAATTTTATTATTTTTTGCCTAGGACGTCCCGTTTCAGAGATATACCCTGAAAGCGGATTTCTGCCTGGACTTCAGAAAAAACATGGCCTCGTATAGTGTAAGAGTAACTGTTAAGTTAAAATCAAGGTCAAGGTCAACCAAAGGTCACCCACAAAATGGAGAACGTTCCTCCCCAGGGGGTGTTCACTCTAGGGGGAGCCCAAAATTTCATTATTTTTTACCTAGGGCGTCCCGTTTCAGAGATATACACTGAAAAGCGGATTTCAGCCTCTTCAAAAGAAACACAGTCTCGTGGTGTAAAAGTAACTGTTAAGTTAAAATCAAGGTCAAGGTGAACCAAAGGTCACCCACAAAATGGAGTACATTTCTCCCCAGGGGGTGTTCACTCTAGGGGGAGCCCAAAATTTCATTATTTTTTGCCTAGGACGTCCCGTTTCAGAGATATACACTGAAAAGCGGATTTCAGCCTCTTCAAAAGAAACACAGTCTCGTGGTGTAAAAGTAACTGTTAAGTTAAAATCAAGGTCAAGGTGAACCAAAGGTCACCCACAAAATGGAGTACATTTCTCCCCAGGGGGTGTTCACTCTAGGGGGAGCCCAAAATTTCATTATTTTTTACCTAGGACGTCCCGTTTCAGAGATATACACTGAAAAGCGGATTTCTGTCTGGACTTCGGAAGAAACATAGCCTCGTATAGTGTTAGAGTAACTGTTAAGTTAAAATCAAGGTCAAGGTCTACCAAAGGTCACCCACAAAATGGAGAACGTTCCTCCTCAGGGGGTGTTCACTCTAGGGGTAGCCCAAAATTTCATTATTTTTTGCCTAGGACGTCCCGTTTCAGAGATATACACTGAAAAGCGGATTTCAGCCTCTTCAAAAGAAACACAGTCTCGTGGTGTAAAAGTAACTGTTAAGTTAAAATCAAGGTCAAGGTGAACCAAAGGTCACCCACAAAATGGAGTACATTTCTCCCCAGGGGGTGTTCACTCTAGGGGGAGCCCAAAATTTCATTATTTTTTACCTAGGGCGTCCCGTTTTAGAGATAATCACTGAAAAGCGGATTTCTGCCTGGACTTCGGAAGAAACATAGCCTCGTACAGTGTAAGAGTAACTGTTAAGTTAAAATCAAGGTCAAGGTCAACCAAAGGTCACCCACACAATGGAGTACGTTTCTCCCCAGGGGGTGTTCACTCTAGGGGGAGCCCAAAATTTTATTATTTTTTGCCTAGGACGTCCCGTTTCAGAGATATACCCTAAAAAGCGGATTTCTGCCTGGACTTCGGAAGAAACATAGCCTCTTATAGTGTAAGAGTAACTGTTAATTTAAAATCAAGGTCAAGGTCAACCAAAGGTCACCCACAAAATGGAGAACGTTCCTCCCCAGGGGGTGTTCACTCTAGGGGGAGCCCAAAATTTTATTATTTTTTGCCTAGGACGTCCCGTTTCAGAGATATACACTGAAAAGCGGATTTCTGCCTGGACTTCGGAAGAAACATAGCCTCGTATAGTGTAAGAGTAACTGTTAATTTAAAATCAAGGTCAAGGTCAACCAAAGGTCACCCACAAAATGGAGAACGTTCCTCCCCAGGGGGTGTTCACTCTAGGGGGAGCCCAAAATTTCATTATTTTTTACCTAGGGCGTCCCGTTTCAGAGATAATCACTGAAAAGCGGATTTCTGCCTGGACTTCGGAAGAAACATAGCCTCGTACAGTGTAAGAGTAACTGTTAAGTTAAAATCAAGGTCAAGGTCAACCAAAGGTCACCCACACAATGGAGTACGTTTCTCCCCAGGGGGTGTTCACTCTAGGGGGAGCCCAAAATTTTATTATTTTTTGCCTAGGACGTCCCGTTTCAGAGATATACCCTAAAAAGCGGATTTCTGCCTGGACTTCGGAAGAAACATAGCCTCGTATAGTGTAAGAGTAACTGTTAATTTAAAATCAAGGTGAAGGTCAACCAAAGGTCACCCACAAAATGGAGAACGTTCCTCCCCAGGGGGTGTTCACTCTAGGGGGAGCCCAAAATTTTATTATTTTTTGCCTAGGACGTCCCGTTTCAGAGATATACCCTAAAAAGCGGATTTCTGCCTGGACTTCGAAAAAAACATAGCCTCGTATAGTATTAGAGTAACTGTTAAGTTAAAATCAAGGTCAAGGTCAACCAAAGGTCACCCACAAAATTGAGTACATTTCTCCCCGGGTCCAGTTTACTTAAGGGTGATCCCAAAATTTCATTACTTTTGCCTAGGACGTCCCGTTTGAGATATATACTGAAAAGCGGATTTCTGTCTGGGGTCTGGACTTCAAAAGAAACCGCCTCGTGTAGTGTAAGAGTGACTGTTAAGTTAAAATCAAGGTAAAGGTCAACCAAAGGTCACCCACAAAATGGAGTACATTTCCCCCCAAGGGGTGTTTACTCTAGGGGGAGCCCAAAATTTCATTATTTTTTGCCTAGGACGTCCCGTTGAAGAGATTTACACTGAAAAGCAGATTTTTGTCCGGACTTCAACAGAAACATAGCCTCGTGTAGTGTAAAAGTAACCATTAGATTAAAATCAAGGTCAAGGTCAACCAAAGGTCAGACACAAAGTGGAGTACATTTCTCCTCAGGGGGTGTCCACTCTAGGGGGAGCCCGAAATTTCATTATTTTTTGCCTAAGACGTCCCGTTTCAGAGATATACACTGAAAAGCGGATTTCTGCCTCGACTTCGGGAGAAACATATTCTCGTATAATGCAAGAGTAACTGTCAAATTAAAATCAAGGTCAAGGTCAACCAAAGGTCACCCACAAAATGGAGTACTTTTCCCCCCGGGGGGTGTTCACTCAAGGGGGATCCCAAAATTTTATTATTTTTTGCCTAAGACGTCCCTTTTCAGAGATATGCACTGAAAAGCGGATTTCTGCCTGGACTTCGGAAGAAACATATTCTCGTATAATGTAAGAGTAACTGTTAAGTTAAAATCAAGGTCAAGGTCAACCAAAGGTCACCCACAAAATGGAGTGCATTTCCCCCCGGGGGGTGTTCACTCATAGGGGATCCCAAAATTTCTTTAGTTTTTGCCTAAGACGTCCCGTTTCAGAGATATACCCTGAAAAGCGGATTTCTGCCTGGACTTCGGAAAAAACATAGCCTCGTATAGTGTTAGAGTAACTGTTAAGTTAAAATCAAGGTCAAGGTCAACCAAAGGTCACCCACACAATCGAAAACGTTTCCCCCCGGGGGGTGTTCACTCTAGGGGGAGCCCAAAATTTCATTGTTTTTTGCCTAGGACGTCCCGTTTCTGAGATATACCCTGAAAAGCGGATTTCTGCCTGGACTCCGGAAAAAACATAGCCTCGTATAGTGTTAGAGTAACTGTCAAGTTAAAATCAAGGTCAAGGTCAACCAAAGGTCACCCACACAATGGAGTACATTTCTCCCCGGGGGGTGTACACTCTAGGGGGAGCCCAAAATTTTATTATTTTTTGCCTAGGACGTCCCGTTTCAGAGATATACCCTGAAAGCGGATTTCTGCCTGGACTTCAGAAAAAACATGGCCTCGTATAGTGTAAGAGTAACTGTTAAGTTAAAATCAAGGTCAAGGTCAACCAAAGGTCACCCACAAAATGGAGAACGTTCCTCCCCAGGGGGTGTCCACTCTAGGGGGAGCCCAAAATTTCATTATTTTTTGCCTAGGACGTCCCGTTTCAGAGATATACACTGAAAAGCGGATTTCAGCCTCTTCAAAAGAAACACAGTCTCGTGGTGTGAAAGTAACTGTTAAGTTAAAATCAAGGTCAAGGTGAACCAAAGGTCACCCACAAAATGGAGTACATTTCTCCCCAGGGGGTGTTCACTCTAGGGGGAGCCCAAAATTTCATTATTTTTTGCCTAGGACGTCCCGTTTCAGAGATATACACTGAAAAGCGGATTTCAGCCTCTTCAAAAGAAACACAGTCTCGTGGTGTAAAAGTAACTGTTAAGTTAAAATCAAGGTCAAGGTGAACCAAAGGTCACCCACAAAATGGAGTACATTTCTCCCCAGGGGGTGTTCACTCTAGGGGGAGCCCAAAATTTCATTATTTTTTGCCTAGGACGTCCCGTTTCAGAGATATACACTGAAAAGCGGATTTCAGCCTCTTCAAAAGAAACACAGTCTCGTGGTGTAAAAGTAACCATTAGATTAAAATCAAGGTCAAGGTGAACCAAAGGTCACCCACAAAATGGAGTACATTTCTCCCCAGGGGGTGTTCACTCCAGGGGGAGCCCAAAATTTCATTATTTTTTACCTAGGACGTCCCGTTTCAGAGATATACCCTGAAAAGCGGATTTCTGCCTGGACTTCGGAAAAAACATAGCCTCGTATAGTGTTAGAGTAACTGTTAAGTTAAAATCAAGGTCAAGGTCAACCAAAGGTCACCCACACAATCGAAAACGTTTCCCCCCGGGGAGTGTTCACTCTAGGGGGAGCCCAAAATTTCATTGTTTTTTGCCTAGGACGTCACGTTTCTGAGATATACCCTGAAAAGCGGATTTCTGCCTGGACTCCGGAAAAAACATAGCCTCGTATAGTGTTAGAGTAACTGTCAAGTTAAAATCAAGGTCAAGGTCAACCAAAGGTCACCCACACAATGGAGTACATTTCTCCCCGGGGGGTGTTCACTCTAGGGGGAGCCCAAAATTTTATTATTTTTTGCCTAGGACGTCCCGTTTCAGAGATATACCCTGAAAGCGGATTTCTGCCTGGACTTCAGAAAAAACATGGCCTCGTATAGTGTAAGAGTAACTGTTAAGTTAAAATCAAGGTCAAGGTCAACCAACGGTCACCCACAAAATGGAGAACGTTCCTCCCCAGGGGGTGTTCACTCTAGGGGGAGCCCAAAATTTCATTATTTTTTGCCTAGGACGTCCCGTTTCAGAGATATACACTGAAAAGCGGATTTCAGCCTCTTCAAAAGAAACACAGTCTCGTGGTGTAAAAGTAACTGTTAAGTTAAAATCAAGGTCAAGGTGAACCAAAGGTCACCCACAAAATGGAGTACATTTCTCCCCAGGGGGTGTTCACTCTAGGGGGAGCCCAAAATTTCATTATTTTTTGCCTAGGACGTCCCGTTTCAGAGATATACACTGAAAAGCGGATTTCAGCCTCTTCAAAAGAAACACAGTCTCGTGGTGTAAAAGTAACTGTTAAGTTAAAATCAAGGTCAAGGTGAACCAAAGGTCACCCACAAAATGGAGTACATTTCTCCCCAGGGGGTGTTCACTCCAGGGGGAGCCCAAAATTTCATTATTTTTTACCTAGGACGTCCCGTTTCAGAGATATACACTGAAAAGCGGATTTCTGTCTGGACTTCGGAAGAAACATAGCCTCGTATAGTGTTAGAGTAACTGTTAAGTTAAAATCAAGGTCAAGGTCTACCAAAGGTCACCCACAAAATGGAGAACGTTCCTCCTCAGGGGGTGTTCACTCTAGGGGTAGCCCAAAATTTCATTATTTTTTGCCTAGGACGTCCCGTTTCAGAGATATACACTGAAAAGCGGATTTCAGCCTCTTCAAAAGAAACACAGTCTCGTGGTGTAAAAGTAACTGTTAAGTTAAAATCAAGGTCAAGGTGAACCAAAGGTCACCCACAAAATGGAGTACATTTCTCCCCAAGGGGTGTTCACTCTAGGGGGAGCCCAAAATTTCATTATTTTTTGCCTAGGACGTCCCGTTTCAGAGATATACACTGAAAAGCGGATTTCAGCCTCTTCAAAAGAAACACAGTCTCGTGGTGTAAAAGTAACTGTTAAGTTAAAATCAAGGTCAAGGTGAACCAAAGGTCACCCACAAAATGGAGTACATTTCTCCCCAGGGGGTGTTCACTCCAGGGGGAGCCCAAAATTTCATTATTTTTTACCTAGGACGTCCCGTTTCAGAGATATACACTGAAAAGCGGATTTCTGTCTGGACTTCGGAAGAAACATAGCCTCGTATAGTGTTAGAGTAACTGTTAAGTTAAAATCAAGGTCAAGGTCTACCAAAGGTCACCCACAAAATGGAGAACGTTCCTCCTCAGGGGGTGTTCACTCTAGGGGTAGCCCAAAATTTCATTATTTTTTGCCTAGGACGTCCCGTTTCAGAGATATACACTGAAAAGCGGATTTCAGCCTCTTCAAAAGAAACACAGTCTCGTGGTGTAAAAGTAACTGTTAAGTTAAAATCAAGGTCAAGGTGAACCAAAGGTCACCCACAAAATGGAGTACATTTCTCCCCAGGGGGTGTTCACTCTAGGGGGAGCCCAAAATTTCATTATTTTTTACCTAGGGCGTCCCGTTTCAGAGATAATCACTGAAAAGCGGATTTCTGCCTGGACTTCGGAAGAAACATAGCCTCGTACAGTGTAAGAGTAACTGTTAAGTTAAAATGAAGGTCAAGGTCAACCAAAGGTCACCCACACAATGGAGTACGTTTCTCCCCAGGGGGTGTTCACTCTAGGGGGAGCCCAAAATTTCATTATTTTTTGCCTAGGACGTCCCGTTTCTGAGATAATCACTGAAAAGCGGATTTCTGCCTGGACTTCGGAAGAAACATAGCCTCGTATAGTGTAAGAGTAACTGTTAATTTAAAATCAAGGTCAAGGTCAACCAAAGGTCACCCACAAAATGGAGAACGTTCCTCCCCAGGGGGTGTTCACTCTAGGGGGAGCCCAAAATTTTATTATTTTTTGCCTAGGACGTCCCGTTTCAGAGATATACCCTAAAAAGCGGATTTCTGCCTGGACTTCGAAAAAAACATAGCCTCGTATAGTATTAGAGTAACTGTTAAATTAAAATCAAGGTCAAGGTCAACCAAAGGTCACCCACACAATGGAGTACGTGTCTCCCCAGGGGGTGTTCACTCTAGGGGGAGCCCAAAATTTCTTTAGTTTTTGCCTAAGACGTCCCGTTTCAGAGATATACCCTGAAAAGCGGATTTCTGCCTGGACTTCGGAAAAAACATAGCCTCGTATAGTGTTAGAGTAACTGTTAAGTTAAAATCAAGGTCAAGGTCAACCAAAGGTCACCCACACAATCGAAAACGTTTCCCCCCGGGGGGTGTTCACTCTAGGGGGAGCCCAAAATTTCATTGTTTTTTGCCTAGGACGTCCCGTTTCTGAGATATACCCTGAAAAGCGGATTTCTGCCTGGACTCCGGAAAAAACATAGCCTCGTATAGTGTTAGAGTAACTGTCAAGTTAAAATCAAGGTCAAGGTCAACCAAAGGTCACTCACACAATGGAGTACGTTTCTCCCCAGGGGGTGTTCACTCTAGGGGGAGCCCAAAATTTTATTATTTTTTGCCTAGGACGTCCCGTTTCAGAGATATACCCTGAAAGCGGATTTCTGCCTGGACTTCAGAAAAAACATGGCCTCGTATAGTGTAAGAGTAACTGTTAAGTTAAAATCAAGGTCAAGGTCAACCAAAGGTCACCCACAAAATGGAGAACGTTCCTCCCCAGGGGGTGTTCACTCTAGGGGGAGCCCAAAATTTCATTATTTTTTGCCTAGGACGTCCCGTTTCAGAGATATACACTGAAAAGCGGATTTCAGCCTCTTCAAAAGAAACACAGTCTCGTGGTGTAAAAGTAACTGTTAAGTTAAAATCAAGGTCAAGGTCAACCAAAGGTCACCCACACAATGGAGTACGTTTCTCCCCAGGGGGTGTTCACTCTAGGGGGAGCCCAAAATTTTATTATTTTTTGCCTAGGACGTCCCGTTTCAGAGATATACCCTAAAAAGCGGATTTCTGCCTGGACTTCGGAAGAAACATAGCCTCGTATAGTGTAAGAGTAACTGTTAATTTAAAATCAAGGTCAAGGTCAACCAAAGGTCACCCACAAAATGGAGAACGTTCCTCCCCAGGGGGTGTTCACTCTAGGGGGAGCCAAAAATTTCATTATTTTTTGCCTAGGACGTCCCGTTTCAGAGATATACACTGAAAAGCGGATTTCTGCCTGGACTTCGGAAGAAACATAGCCTCGTATAGTGTAAGAGTAACTGTTAATTTAAAATCAAGGTCAAGGTCAACCAAAGGTCACCCACAAAATGGAGAACGTTCCTCCCCAGGGGGTGTTCACTCTAGGGGGAGCCCAAAATTTCATTATTTTTTACCTAGGGCGTCCCGTTTCAGAGATAATCACTGAAAAGCGGATTTCTGCCTGGACTTCGGAAGAAACATAGCCTCGTACAGTGTAAGAGTAACTGTTAAGTTAAAATCAAGGTCAAGGTCAACCAAAGGTCACCCACACAATGGAGTACGTTTCTCCCCAGGGGGTGTTCACTCTAGGGGGAGCCCAAAATTTTATTATTTTTTGCCTAGGACGTCCCGTTTCAGAGATATACCCTAAAAAGCGGATTTCTGCCTGGACTTCGGAAGAAACATAGCCTCGTATAGTGTAAGAGTAACTGTTAATTTAAAATCAAGGTCAAGGTCAACCAAAGGTCAACCAAAGGTCACCCACAAAATGGAGAACGTTCCTCCCCAGGGGGTGTTCACTCTAGGGGGAGCCCAAAATTTTATTATTTTTTGCCTAGGACGTCCCGTTTCAGAGATATACCCTAAAAAGCGGATTTCTGCCTGGACTTCGAAAAAAACATAGCCTCGTATAGTATTAGAGTAACTGTTAAGTTAAAATCAAGGTCAAGGTCAACCAAAGGTCACCCACAAAATTGAGTACATTTCTCCCCGGGTCCAGTTTACTTAAGGGTGATCCCAAAATTTCATTACTTTTGCCTAGGACGTCCCGTTTGAGATATATACTGAAAAGCGGATTTCTGTCTGGGGTCTGGACTTCAAAAGAAACCGCCTCGTGTAGTGTAAGAGTGACTGTTAAGTTAAAATCAAGGTAAAGGTCAACCAAAGGTCACCCACAAAATGGAGTACATTTCCCCCCAAGGGGTGTTTACTCTAGGGGGAGCCCAAAATTTCATTATTTTTTGCCTAGGACGTCCCGTTGAAGAGATTTACACTGAAAAGCAGATTTTTGTCCGGACTTCAACAGAAACATAGCCTCGTGTAGTGTAAAAGTAACCATTAGATTAAAATCAAGGTCAAGGTCAACCAAAGGTCAGACACAAAGTGGAGTACATTTCTCCTCAGGGGGTGTCCACTCTAGGGGGAGCCCGAAATTTCATTATTTTTTGCCTAAGACGTCCCGTTTCAGAGATATACACTGAAAAGCGGATTTCTGCCTCGACTTCGGGAGAAACATATTCTCGTATAATGCAAGAGTAACTGTCAAATTAAAATCAAGGTCAAGGTCAACCAAAGGTCACCCACAAAATGGAGTACTTTTCCCCCCGGGGGGTGTTCACTCAAGGGGGATCCCAAAATTTTATTATTTTTTGCCTAAGACGTCCCTTTTCAGAGATATGCACTGAAAAGCGGATTTCTGCCTGGACTTCGGAAGAAACATATTCTCGTATAATGTAAGAGTAACTGTTAAGTTAAAATCAAGGTCAAGGTCAACCAAAGGTCACCCACAAAATGGAGTGCATTTCCCCCCGGGGGGGTGTTCACTCATAGGGGATCCCAAAATTTCTTTAGTTTTTGCCTAAGACGTCCCGTTTCAGAGATATACCCTGAAAAGCGGATTTCTGCCTGGACTTCGGAAAAAACATAGCCTCGTATAGTGTTAGAGTAACTGTTAAGTTAAAATCAAGGTCAAGGTCAACCAAAGGTCACCCACACAATCGAAAACGTTTCCCCCCGGGGGGTGTTCACTCTAGGGGGAGCCCAAAATTTCATTGTTTTTCGCCTAGGACGTCCCGTTTCTGAGATATACCCTGAAAAGCGGATTTCTGCCTGGACTCCGGAAAAAACATAGCCTCGTATAGTGTTAGAGTAACTGTCAAGTTAAAATCAAGGTCAAGGTCAACCAAAGGTCACCCACACAATGGAGTACATTTCTCCCCGGGGGGTGTTCACTCTAGGGGGAGCCCAAAATTTTATTATTTTTTGCCTAGGACGTCCCGTTTCAGAGATATACCCTGAAAGCGGATTTCTGCCTGGACTTCAGAAAAAACATGGCCTCGTATAGTGTAAGAGTAACTGTTAAGTTAAAATCAAGGTCAAGGTCAACCAAAGGTCACCCACAAAATGGAGAACGTTCCTCCCCAGGGGGTGTTCACTCTAGGGGGAGCCCAAAATTTCATTATTTTTTGCCTAGGACGTCCCGTTTCAGAGATATACACTGAAAAGCGGATTTCAGCCTCTTCAAAAGAAACACAGTCTCGTGGTGTGAAAGTAACTGTTAAGTTAAAATCAAGGTCAAGGTGAACCAAAGGTCACCCACAAAATGGAGTACATTTCTCCCCAGGGGGTGTTCACTCTAGGGGGAGCCCAAAATTTCATTATTTTTTGCCTAGGACGTCCCGTTTCAGAGATATACACTGAAAAGCGGATTTCAGCCTCTTCAAAAGAAACACAGTCTCGTGGTGTAAAAGTAACTGTTAAGTTAAAATCAAGGTCAAGGTGAACCAAAGGTCACCCACAAAATGGAGTACATTTCTCCCCAAGGGGTGTTCACTCTAGGGGGAGCCCAAAATTTCATTATTTTTTGCCTAGGACGTCCCGTTTCAGAGATATACACTGAAAAGCGGATTTCAGCCTCTTCAAAAGAAACACAGTCTCGTGGTGTAAAAGTAACTGTTAAGTTAAAATCAAGGTCAAGGTGAACCAAAGGTCACCCACAAAATGGAGTACATTTCTCCCCAGGGGGTGTTCACTCCAGGGGGAGCCCAAAATTTCATTATTTTTTACCTAGGACGTCCCGTTTCAGAGATATACACTGAAAAGCGGATTTCTGTCTGGACTTCGGAAGAAACATAGCCTCGTATAGTGTTAGAGTAACTGTTAAGTTAAAATCAAGGTCAAGGTCTACCAAAGGTCACCCACAAAATGGAGAACGTTCCTCCTCAGGGGGTGTTCACTCTAGGGGTAGCCCAAAATTTCATTATTTTTTGCCTAGGACGTCCCGTTTCAGAGATATACACTGAAAAGCGGATTTCAGCCTCTTCAAAAGAAACACAGTCTCGTGGTGTAAAAGTAACTGTTAAGTTAAAATCAAGGTCAAGGTGAACCAAAGGTCACCCACAAAATGGAGTACATTTCTCCCCAGGGGGTGTTCACTCTAGGGGGAGCCCAAAATTTCATTATTTTTTACCTAGGGCGTCCCGTTTCAGAGATAATCACTGAAAAGCGGATTTCTGCCTGGACTTCGGAAGAAACATAGCCTCGTACAGTGTAAGAGTAACTGTTAAGTTAAAATCAAGGTCAAGGTCAACCAAAGGTCACCCACACAATGGAGTACGTTTCTCCCCAGGGGGTGTTCACTCTAGGGGGAGCCCAAAATTTCATTATTTTTTGCCTAGGACGTCCCGTTTCTGAGATAATCACTGAAAAGCGGATTTCTGCCTGGACTTCGGAAGAAACATAGCCTCGTATAGTGTAAGAGTAACTGTTAATTTAAAATCAAGGTCAAGGTCAACCAAAGGTCACCCACAAAATGGAGAACGTTCCTCCCCAGGGGGAGTTCACTCTAGGGGGAGCCCAAAATTTTATTATTTTTTGCCTAGGACGTCCCGTTTCAGAGATATACCCTAAAAAGCGGATTTCTGCCTGGACTTCGAAAAAAACATAGCCTCGTATAGTATTAGAGTAACTGTTAAATTAAAATCAAGGTCAAGGTCAACCAAAGGTCACCCACACAATGGAGTACGTGTCTCCCCAGGGGGTGTTCACTCTAGGGGGAGCCCAAAATTTCATTATTTTTTGCCTAGGACGTCCCGTTTCTGAGATATACCCTGAAAGCGGATTTCTGCCTGGACTTTAGAAAAAACATAGCCTGGTATAGCGTAAGAGTAACTGTTAAGTTAAAATCAAGGTCAAGGTCAACCAAAGGTCACCCACAAAATGGAGAACGTTCCTCCCCAGGGGGTGTTCACTCTAGGGGGAGCCCAAAATTTCATTATTTTTTGCCTAGGACGTCCCGTTTCAGAGATATACACTGAAAAGCGGATTTCAGCCTCTTCAAAAGAAACAAAGTCTCGTGGTGTAAAAGTAAATGTTAAGTTAAAATCAAGGTCAAGGTGAACCAAAGGTCACCCACAAAATGGAGTACATTTCTCCCCAGGGGGTGTTCACTCTAGGGGGAGCCCAAAATTTCATTATTTTTTACCTAGGACGTCCCGTTTCAGAGATATACACTGAAAAGCGGATTTCTGTCTGGACTTCGGAAGAAACATAGCCTCGTATAGTGTTAGAGTAACTGTTAAGTTAAAATCAAGGTCAAGGTCTACCAAAGGTCACCCACAAAATGGAGAACGTTCCTCCTCAGGGGGTGTTCACTCTAGGGGTAGCCCAAAATTTCATTATTTTTTGCCTAGGACGTCCCGTTTCAGAGATATACACTGAAAAGCGGATTTCAGCCTCTTCAAAAGAAACACAGTCTCGTGGTGTAAAAGTAACTGTTAAGTTAAAATCAAGGTCAAGGTGAACCAAAGGTCACCCACAAAATGGAGTACATTTCTCCCCAGGGGGTGTTCACTCTAGGGGGAGCCCAAAATTTCATTATTTTTTACCTAGGGCGTCCCGTTTCAGAGATAATCACTGAAAAGCGGATTTCTGCCTGGACTTCGGAAGAAACATAGCCTCGTACAGTGTAAGAGTAACTGTTAAGTTAAAATCAAGGTCAAGGTCAACCAAAGGTCACCCACACAATGGAGTACGTTTCTCCCCAGGGGGTGTTCACTCTAGGGGGAGCCCAAAATTTCATTATTTTTTGCCTAGGACGTCCCGTTTCTGAGATAATCACTGAAAAGCGGATTTCTGCCTGGACTTCGGAAGAAACATAGCCTCGTATAGTGTAAGAGTAACTGTTAATTTAAAATCAAGGTCAAGGTCAACCAAAGGTCACCCACAAAATGGAGAACGTTCCTCCCCAGGGGGTGTTCACTCTAGGGGGAGCCCAAAATTTTATTATTTTTTGCCTAGGACGTCCCGTTTCAGAGATATACCCTAAAAAGCGGATTTCTGCCTGGACTTCGAAAAAAACATAGCCTCGTATAGTATTAGAGTAACTGTTAAATTAAAATCAAGGTCAAGGTCAACCAAAGGTCACCCACACAATGGAGTACGTGTCTCCCCAGGGGGTGTTCACTCTAGGGGGAGCCCAAAATTTTATTATTTTTTGCCTAGGACGTCCCGTTTCAGAGATATACCCTAAAAAGCGGATTTCTGCCTGGACTTCGAAAAAAACATAGCCTCGTATAGTATTAGAGTAACTGTTAAGTTAAAATCAAGGTCAAGGTCAACCAAAGGTCACCCACAAAATTGAGTACATTTCTCCCCGGGTCCAGTTTACTTAAGGGTGATCCCAAAATTTCATTACTTTTGCCTAGGACGTCCCGTTTGAGATATATACTGAAAAGCGGATTTCTGTCTGGGGTCTGGACTTCAAAAGAAACCGCCTCGTGTAGTGTAAGAGTGACTGTTAAGTTAAAATCAAGGTAAAGGTCAACCAAAGGTCACCCACAAAATGGAGTACATTTCCCCCCAAGGGGTGTTTACTCTAGGGGGAGCCCAAAATTTCATTATTTTTTGCCTAGGACGTCCCGTTGAAGAGATTTACACTGAAAAGCAGATTTTTGTCCGGACTTCAACAGAAACATAGCCTCGTGTAGTGTAAAAGTAACCATTAGATTAAAATCAAGGTCAAGGTCAACCAAAGGTCAGACACAAAGTGGAGTACATTTCTCCTCAGGGGGTGTCCACTCTAGGGGGAGCCCGAAATTTCATTATTTTTTGCCTAAGACGTCCCGTTTCAGAGATATACACTGAAAAGCGGATTTCTGCCTCGACTTCGGGAGAAACATATTCTCGTATAATGCAAGAGTAACTGTCAAATTAAAATCAAGGTCAAGGTCAACCAAAGGTCACCCACAAAATGGAGTACTTTTCCCCCCGGGGGGTGTTCACTCAAGGGGGATCCCAAAATTTTATTATTTTTTGCCTAAGACGTCCCTTTTCAGAGATATGCACTGAAAAGTGGATTTCTGCCTGGACTTCGGAAGAAACATATTCTCGTATAATGTAAGAGTAACTGTTAAGTTAAAATCAAGGTCAAGGTCAACCAAAGGTCACCCACAAAATGGAGTGCATTTCCCCCCGGGGGGTGTTCACTCATAGGGGATCCCAAAATTTCTTTAGTTTTTGCCTAAGACGTCCCGTTTCAGAGATATACCCTGAAAAGCGGATTTCTGCCTGGACTTCGGAAAAAACATAGCCTCGTATAGTGTTAGAGTAACTGTTAAGTTAAAATCAAGGTCAAGGTCAACCAAAGGTCACCCACACAATCGAAAACGTTTCCCCCCGGGGGGTGTTCACTCTAGGGGGAGCCCAAAATTTCATTGTTTTTTGCCTAGGACGTCCCGTTTCTGAGATATACCCTGAAAAGCGGATTTCTGCCTGGACTCCGGAAAAAACATAGCCTCGTATAGTGTTAGAGTAACTGTCAAGTTAAAATCAAGGTCAAGGTCAACCAAAGGTCACCCACACAATGGAGTACATTTCTCCCCGGGGGGTGTTCACTCTAGGGGGAGCCCAAAATTTTATTATTTTTTGCCTAGGACGTCCCGTTTCAGAGATATACCCTGAAAGCGGATTTCTGCCTGGACTTCAGAAAAAACATGGCCTCGTATAGTGTAAGAGTAACTGTTAAGTTAAAATCAAGGTCAAGGTCAACCAAAGGTCACCCACAAAATGGAGAACGTTCCTCCCCAGGGGGTGTTCAGTCTAGGGGGAGCCCAAAATTTCATTATTTTTTACCTAGGGCGTCCCGTTTCAGAGATAATCACTGAAAAGCGGATTTCTGCCTGGACTTCGGAAGAAACATAGCCTCGTACAGTGTAAGAGTAACTGTTAAGTTAAAATCAAGGTCAAGGTCAACCAAAGGTCACCCACACAATGGAGTACGTTTCTCCCCAGGGGGTGTTCACTCTAGGGGGAGCCCAAAATTTTATTATTTTTTGCCTAGGACGTCCCGTTTCAGAGATATACCCTAAAAAGCGGATTTCTGCCTGGACTTCGGAAGAAACATAGCCTCGTATAGTGTAAGAGTAACTGTTAATTTAAAATCAAGGTCAAGGTCAACCAAAGGTCACCCACAAAATGGAGAACGTTCCTCCCCAAGGGGTGTTCACTCTAGGGGGAGCCCAAAATTTTATTATTTTTTGCCTAGGACGTCCCGTTTCAGAGATATACCCTAAAAAGCGGATTTCTGCCTGGACTTCGAAAAAAACATAGCCTCGTATAGTATTAGAGTAACTGTTAAGTTAAAATCAAGGTCAAGGTCAACCAAAGGTCACCCACAAAATTGAGTACATTTCTCCCCGGGTCCAGTTTACTTAAGGGTGATCCCAAAATTTCATTACTTTTGCCTAGGACGTCCCGTTTGAGATATATACTGAAAAGCGGATTTCTGTCTGGGGTCTGGACTTCAAAAGAAACCGCCTCGTGTAGTGTAAGAGTGACTGTTAAGTTAAAATCAAGGTAAAGGTCAACCAAAGGTCACCCACAAAATGGAGTACATTTCCCCCCAAGGGGTGTTTACTCTAGGGGGAGCCCAAAATTTCATTATTTTTTGCCTAGGACGTCCCGTTGAAGAGATTTACACTGAAAAGCAGATTTTTGTCCGGACTTCAACAGAAACATAGCCTCGTGTAGTGTAAAAGTAACCATTAGATTAAAATCAAGGTCAAGGTCAACCAAAGGTCAGACACAAAGTGGAGTACATTTCTCCTCAGGGGGTGTCCACTCTAGGGGGAGCCCGAAATTTCATTATTTTTTGCCTAAGACGTCCCGTTTCAGAGATATACACTGAAAAGCGGATTTCTGCCTCGACTTCGGGAGAAACATATTCTCGTATAATGCAAGAGTAACTGTCAAATTAAAATCAAGGTCAAGGTCAACCAAAGGTCACCCACAAAATGGAGTACTTTTCCCCCCGGGGGGTGTTCACTCAAGGGGGATCCCAAAATTTTATTATTTTTTGCCTAAGACGTCCCTTTTCAGAGATATGCACTGAAAAGCGGATTTCTGCCTGGACTTCGGAAGAAACATATTCTCGTATAATGTAAGAGTAACTGTTAAGTTAAAATCAAGGTCAAGGTCAACCAAAGGTCACCCACAAAATGGAGTGCATTTCCCCCCGGGGGGTGTTCACTCATAGGGGATCCCAAAATTTCTTTAGTTTTTGCCTAAGACGTCCCGTTTCAGAGATATACCCTGAAAAGCGGATTTCTGCCTGGACTTCGGAAAAAACATAGCCTCGTATAGTGTTAGAGTAACTGTTAAGTTAAAATCAAGGTCAAGGTCAACCAAAGGTCACCCACACAATCGAAAACGTTTCCCCCCGGGGGGTGTTCACTCTAGGGGGAGCCCAAAATTTCATTGTTTTTTGCCTAGGACGTCCCGTTTCTGAGATATACCCTGAAAAGCGGATTTCTGCCTGGACTCCGGAAAAAACATAGCCTCGTATAGTGTTAGAGTAACTGTCAAGTTAAAATCAAGGTCAAGGTCAACCAAAGGTCACCCACACAATGGAGTACATTTCTCCCCGGGGGGTGTTCACTCTAGGGGGAGCCCAAAATTTTATTATTTTTTGCCTAGGACGTCCCGTTTCAGAGATATACCCTGAAAGCGGATTTCTGCCTGGACTTCAGAAAAAACATGGCCTCGTATAGTGTAAGTGTAACTGTTAAGTTAAAATCAAGGTCAAGGTCAACCAAAGGTCACCCACAAAATGGAGAACGTTCCTCCCCAGGGGGTGTTCACTCTAGGGGGAGCCCAAAATTTCATTATTTTTTGCCTAGGACGTCCCGTTTCAGAGATATACCCTGAAAGCGGATTTCTGCCTGGACTTCAGAAAAAACATGGCCTCGTATAGTGTAAGTGTAACTGTTAAGTTAAAATCAAGGTCAAGGTCAACCAAAGGTCACCCACAAAATGGAGAACGTTCCTCCCCAGGGGGTGTTCACTCTAGGGGGAGCCCAAAATTTCATTATTTTTTGCCTAGGACGTCCCGTTTCAGAGATATACACTGAAAAGCGGATTTCAGCCTCTTCAAAAGAAACACAGTCTCGTGGTGTAAAAGTAACTGTTAAGTTAAAATCAAGGTCAAGGTGAACCAAAGGTCACCCACAAAATGGAGTACATTTCTCCCCAGGGGGTGTTCACTCTAGGGGGAGCCCAAAATTTCATTATTTTTTGCCTAGGACGTCCCGTTTCAGAGATATACACTGAAAAGCGGATTTCAGCCTCTTCAAAAGAAACACAGTCTCGTGGTGTAAAAGTAACTGTTAAGTTAAAATCAAGGTCAAGGTGAACCAAAGGTCACCCACAAAATGGAGTACATTTCTCCCCAGGGGGTGTTCACTCTAGGGGGAGCCCAAAATTTCATTATTTTTTGCCTAGGACGTCCCGTTTCAGAGATATACACTGAAAAGCGGATTTCAGCCTCTTCAAAAGAAACACAGTCTCGTGGTGTAAAAGTAACTGTTAAGTTAAAATCAAGGTCAAGGTGAACCAAAGGTCACCCACAAAATGGAGTACATTTCTCCCCAGGGGGTGTTCACTCCAGGGGGAGCCCAAAATTTCATTATTTTTTACCTAGGACGTCCCGTTTCAGAGATATACACTGAAAAGCGGATTTCTGTCTGGACTTCGGAAGAAACATAGCCTCGTATAGTGTTAGAGTAACTGTTAAGTTAAAATCAAGGTCAAGGTCTACCAAAGGTCACCCACAAAATGGAGAACGTTCCTCCTCAGGGGGTGTTCACTCTAGGGGTAGCCCAAAATTTCATTATTTTTTGCCTAGGACGTCCCGTTTCAGAGATATACACTGAAAAGCGGATTTCAGCCTCTTCAAAAGAAACACAGTCTCGTGGTGTAAAAGTAACTGTTAAGTTAAAATCAAGGTCAAGGTGAACCAAAGGTCACCCACAAAATGGAGTACATTTCTCCCCAGGGGGTGTTCACTCTAGGGGGAGCCCAAAATTTCATTATTTTTTACCTAGGGCGTCCCGTTTCAGAGATAATCACTGAAAAGCGGATTTCTGCCTGGACTTCGGAAGAAACATAGCCTCGTACAGTGTAAGAGTAACTGTTAAGTTAAAATCAAGGTCAAGGTCAACCAAAGGTCACCCACACAATGGAGTACGTTTCTCCCCAGGGGGTGTTCACTCTAGGGGGAGCCCAAAATTTCATTATTTTTTGCCTAGGACGTCCCGTTTCTGAGATATACACTGAAAAGCGGATTTCTGCCTGGACTTCGGAAGAAACATAGCCTCGTATAGTGTAAGAGTAACTGTTAATTTAAAATCAAGGTCAAGGTCAACCAAAGGTCACCCACAAAATGGAGAACGTTCCTCCCCAGGGGGTGTTCACTCTAGGGGGAGCCCAAAATTTTATTATTTTTTGCCTAGGACGTCCCGTTTCAGAGATATACCCTAAAAAGCGGATTTCTGCCTGGACTTCGAAAAAAACATAGCCTCGTATAGTATTAGAGTAACTGTTAAGTTAAAATCAAGGTCAAGGTCAACCAAAGGTCACCCACACAATGGAGTACGTGTCTCCCCAGGGGGTGTTCACTCTAGGGGGAGCCCAAAATTTCATTATTTTTTGCCTAGGACGTCCCGTTTCTGAGATATACCCTGAAAGCGGATTTCTGCCTGGACTTTAGAAAAAACATAGCCTGGTATAGTGTAAGAGTAACTGTTAAGTTAAAATCAAGGTCAAGGTCAACCAAAGGTCACCCACAAAATGGAGAACGTTCCTCCCCAGGGGGTGTTCACTCTAGGGGGAGCCCAAAATTTCATTATTTTTTGCCTAGGACGTCCCGTTTCAGAGATATACACTGAAAAGCGGATTTCAGCCTCTTCAAAAGAAACAAAGTCTCGTGGTGTAAAAGTAACTGTTAAGTTAAAATCAAGGTCAAGGTGAAACAAAGGTCACCCACAAAATGGAGTACATTTCTCCCCAGGGGGTGTTCACCCTGGGGGAGCCCAAAATTTCATTATTTTTTGCCTAGGACGTCCCGTTTCAGAGATAATCACTGAAAAGCGGATTTCTGCCTGGACTTCGGAAGAAACATAGCCTCGTGTAGTGTAAAAGTACCTAACCATTAGGTCAAAATCAAGGTCAAGGTCAACCAAAGGTCATCCACGAAATAGAATACCTAACTTTCTCCCCTGGGGTGTTTACTCCAGAGGGATGCCATACTTACCAACAAAAAATGCTTTTTAAATAGGACACTGCTTTCGTCGCCTCATTCTGGCGACCCCTGACGATGTCATTGCTGAAAAATCTAGGTCCTGAATGAAGCTTCGCCTAGTTAAGGAATTTTCTGTTTTTAGACGTTTTCGTGGAATATAGTACATAGGGTTGGCATTATTAAAATAAATTGTTTTAAAACACGTGTTTAAAACAGTTTGAAATTAAAACATGTTTTCTATTAAGTGTTTCAAAACACTGTTTAAAACAAGTTTTAAACAACGTTCATAACATGAAGAAAAAAACAAGGTTTAAAACTACCGTCAATTGCAAATGAATGGAAATAAATCGATACGAATAAATATGTAGGACTCTAAATAGCTTAAAATAAATTGACAAGTTTTAATAGGCTTTCATAAATTGCATGCTTATTACGGCCATCTTCACGTAGTTAATAATTAAATAAAATAAAGTATTAGACAGACAGGCAGTGGTATTTATACACTGCATAGGGGGGAGTTCCCCCCGCCAGTAAAGTCCCGCAGGGAAAGTCCCTATGTCGTCGGCCGTTTTATATACACTGCACGCTGCATAGGTTAGGTAACTCGTATAATGTAGGTACTCTGTGCGTACTTCTCTGCTAGTAACGTCCCTAGGTCAGCCGTCGAAAGAAAGTAAACTCTCTAGTTTTCTGTCCACCTACACTATCTACATACAAGAGGTGTGTCATATCTCGAAACTCGTGCTGCATTTTGTTTTCGCTTCATACTATTATCAGTCGACAAATAAATCATTTCCCGGTATTTATTATGACAGAGTATGTATTAAAAATAAAACAACTTTTTGTATTCTTAACTTGTCATTGTCAATGATATTTTATTTAAGTAAAAAGGTGTAGATAGGTAGGTTACAAGCGCTCAGCAAGCGACACGTTAAAATGTGGCTAACTGGCCACACTTGACCTCAGTGTCGCGTCGCGCAGTCCACGGACGCGTGCGAGCGTTAGTGTGCCGTTTTTAAAGATCGAATGTTGTAACCTATCTACACCTTTTTACTTTTAACATCATTGATACAAGTAGTTTATTTTGATTTTTCTCGACACATATTTTTATTTTTTAAGTATATTATAGATTAAAAAATACCTATTTAACCGACATTGTTATTATGAAACCCATTAAAACGGGTTTTTCAAAAACCTGGTTAGTGCAAGTCCTAATCCTTACACAAACACAGAAGTAAATTGTTTTACAAATTTCAAACAGGACAGTCTTTCCTAAATGGGTAGAACTCCAATAACATTTCTCTCGAATTGTTCAATGAGGGGTTCCACTTCTTCGTCTTCTGAGGAGCCTGTTATACATTTTCTTACTGCTTTCTGTAGATTCTGAAATAAAGATAGTAAGAGAGTTTCAAAGTAATTTATATCAGTTTAAGTTTCAGTTAAGCGGCAATAACCCAATGGCTAAGGCGTTAAGACTGGCGATGGAAGGGGCGTGAATACAATACAGACACAAGCATATTTAGCTTATTTTGAGGGGTTAACAAGACTACTAGTAATTTGAAAACTAAGCAACCCACATTGCTAGCAAACTTTTTTTTTAAATAGTTTGAAGGTAGATCAAGTGACAAAAAAAGTAGGTATGGTCTAGGGGTTGGGGAGGGGAGGGAGGAGATTGTGAGAGAGGGAAGAGGGTGTTGTGAGAGGGGACGGAGGGGCAGGGGAGGGGTGTGGAGGGAAGAGGCAGGGGACGGGAGGGGAAAGTGAGGGAGGGGTGAGAGGAGGGGCGGGGGAGGTGTGGGGGAGAGGGAGAGAGGGGGAGGGGAGGAATGGGGAGGGGGAGAGGAGAGGAGTTGATAAAATGCTATGCAATAGCTTTACCGCGGCAGTCTCCGAGTGCCACACGTCATTTTTATTTTCTCGGTCCTGTAGGAATACAGGGATAAAAAAAATGTCACCCAAATTGGTCCAGTAGTATTGTTTATTTGTTACATACAAAAATATCAAAATCTTCTTTATCGTATTTTAGTATAAATATGCGCGATTGGCGCAGTGTCTGAGCGATTGGCTGCTGTGCTACATGTCGCGGCTTCGATTCCGAACAAATTTTTTTGTATGGGTAGACCATACAAAAAATTTTGTTCGGGATCGTAAGATAGTTGTTCCTGGTCTGGCTATGATACACAAATGACACGGGACAAATTCCTAGTGTGGGGCAACGTTTTTTTGTTAAAAAAAATAAATAATAATACCTAATGTAGCAACTTACTTCAACGGTCGCATATGAGGAGTGATTGATAAATTCCATTCCTGGAGCAAAATTGGCAGAATTACAGTAAATCAAATCTGACAAGAAGTTTCTAATATTTAATACAATCTTTATATTTGTACCAGATAACTTGAGTAAAGGATCAGAAAAACTATCATTGTGTATTTCTATTTTAACTTTTTCCTTGGCTATCGAAAATATTAAGTTGCTTTTTGATTTCAAAAAGTCTTCTGACGTGAACTGTTGGAGGAAATTTTGGACTTTTTTTGTGGTCAGCTGATTGGTTAATTCTCTGTTTCTAAATACTTCTTGGTATTTGTTCGGTAATTTCACATACATTTGCCATTCTTTTAATCCTGATTTATATCTCAAAGTATCATCAAATTCAAATAAGTTTCCGTAATGGTTAACAGCAGATTGTAACATCAGTTTTGTTAAAGGTTCTGAAAGATTTTTCAAGCACTGCTGTTTCGTTATATTCAAATCGAATTTAATAAAATGTTCAGAATGGAGTGTTATCTGTTTTCTGTACAGGACAGTCCATATTTTATTTTTAGTATCTAAAGCTCCAGGTATGTTAGACATTATTTTAATATGAACATTCATTTCAGTGAGGTCAAGTTCTTCAGAATTCAGTGGAATTAAGAAACTTATTTTTTTCAGTTCTGTAATTTTTATACTTATAGTTTTTATAACTTTAGTAGCAGTTGATAATGTTAGGTGGATTCTCAAGTCTCCGAAAGAATTAGATAATAGATCACCAAGTTTATGTTCAGTTGTGGTGGTGATTTTAATTAAAAAGAAGAAGGAATCCTTATCATAGTATTTGCTAAAGCAGTCAGTTAGGATAACATTTTTATTTTCTGTGATAGCGTCTTCATAATTTTCATATACAATCACTCTTTGACTAATAATACTGTCCATTATGTCTTGCCTATTGGAAAGTGATAGAGCAGTTATATAATCCTTTTCTTTGCTTAATGTTTTAACCAATATATCATTCTTTTGCACTTCTTCCATTATTTTTTGCAGATATTCTGAGTTATTTAAAACTTTATCAGCCGGACAATACTCATCAGGAGATTCTTGTTTCAAATATGATCCATTGTCATCTATAGGGAATCTGTATATTAGATTCGAGAATGTTATGCAGATTATTTGATCTCCAAACTTAATAAAATCCTTTACATGTTTGACAAAGAATTGACTGAATTTTATGTCTTTAGACATCATATTTTCTGCTTTCCACATAGATTTACCATCTGTGTATATCATCTCATCTTTGTAGGCTAAGAATTTGTAAATAGCAACATTTAAGTGGAATATCTCAGGCTTTTGTAGATCTTTAAAGGACAATCTTATTACTGTCCCTATAGTTAGACCAATTATTATGTTAATTTCTTCTGATTCAATAACCTGTATGTTGCTTATCTCTGTCGGGCATGAATGAAGTTTGACTAGAGACACTTGTTCTTCGGCCATTTTAGAACTGAATAAGCAAGCATAGATATTTAGTTTATCAAATGTTAAGATGATTAGACTGTATTTGTTTCTTACATTTAAATCTTCTGCGTCAAAAACTTGTATCAGGTTTTCTACATGATTTTTTGATAGCGGATGGACTTCCAAAATGTATTTGTCTTGCATTTGAACTGAAGGTAAATGTTCTTTATAAATCAGTATTACATTTTTCACTAATAAGAACTCGGTATTAACTTTATGAAGACATAAGAAGTAAGAATCAGCTTCATATTTCAAACATAGGACATGGTCTTCTTCATAAAGTGAACTAGACACTATACCAAGTTCTCTAGGCTGAAAACTGTATTGTAAACTCTTTGGACTAGTGGTTTTTAACTTTACAAAAGTTGTGTGTATGTTCCCACTACAATCCAAGCATACTAAACAATTACCAGATATAATTAAATCAAGTATTGGGAATGTAGGTGATAATGTTATAACAGCAGTCTCAAATTCTAGATTCTCGTACACGAATATTTGAAATTGATTCCAAAGAAATATCGTACTGTTTGAAACATTGCAAGCTATGTTCATGTTGTGTAACACTGTTTGATCACATTTGTAACACCGTTTAGCAGCTTCGTTGTCATAGTAGATATCCATTTTTAATTACAAAATTTATTAATATTAGCAAGTAAGAGTAAATTCACCCACCGCCTACGTTCACAACACAACAAACACGAACTCGCGGGCAAAAAAAATAAGTTTTGACTTTGACATTTCCGTTGAGAAATTGAGTCTCCGTTATTATTGTTGTTTTTGGACGGTTATTTTTCTTGCCAGTAAAATGCTTTGATTTTATATGCAATAATAGTAAAATAGTACCTAAAATGAACTAATAAATTATTTAAAAGACACTAAAAATTGCGATTACTTTAACACAAATTTTATTGTTATACTTTATCCAGATTTCTTGTCTAAAAGTTTTGCTACTCCATAACAGATGGCGCTGAAGGTACCTTTTTTCAATTATAGGCTTTCATTTATTTAAAATAGGTACTATCGCTAATACACAATAAAACATTATTGCTAATGTTTATTTATTCAAAATCACAAACAGTATATTGAAAGTAGATTGAAAATAAAATCAGTGTTTTTCAGCAGCAGCAGTGCGGCATCTATAACATCCGCACCTTTATTGCTTGTGAGTATAGTAACTGGGAATTTCACGCATTCTCACGATAGGTAGTTAAAATAAAACAAAAGATTTTTAACATCATTCTTTACTCCACGAAACAAAATTTAAGTACACATTGGTAAGGTCTTAATCAAAGCGACCGACAGCCTCGCAAACCGCGAGTAGTTACTGTTTTCTGAACAAAATGTTTTCATAATTACCTATTATGAACACGACGGATGCATATTCGCACAAACAATCACTTTAGTTAGGACACGGGATAAATAGGAAGATTTACAATTTAATATGAATAAGCCATGTGCCGATGGAATTGTACAGTCAGCCTCATAAGTCGATATACATATATCCATATTTCCTAAACTCATGAACACCTTAGCTTACACAAATTGCTAAACAAGACTAGTGCCAGGATTTAATTAACGTCTTAAATTCACTAGTCTTGTTTAGCAATTTGTGTAAGCTAAGGTGTTCATGAGTTTAGGAAATATGGATATGTGTATCGACTTATGAGACTGACTGTACATCGACAAAAAGTCGAACTTCCGTACAAACTTACATCTTTTTATGCAATGATATTATAAGTAAAAAGGTGTAGATAGGTTACCTAAAACCTTTTTACTTATAATATCATTGCTTTTAAGCTATGAATTTTTAACATCCCTTGCTTAGTACTTTCGTAGTTTCGTTATATCTAATTGGAACTCTTTTTTCAAAATTTCAAACTTCTAGACCCAGGAACTCATAATCAAACTGGAATACTTTTGGGGCTTTAGAGTGCCTTCTGATAGGGCTGGTAGTGAGTGCCTATTTTTCCTTTTCCTGCTAACATATTGAAAAAAAAACTTTTTACACAAAGGTAAAAAATATATATTTTCGACGTTGTCTATGATATTTCGTTTCTATAAAATTTTAATTAGTATTTTCTTAAAAATTGTTTTAACATTGTTGAGTATTTTAATAAATCCAGAAACCATTAAAATACCAAGAACAGAAAACTTTTTATTGAACACCAAAACTACACACCATGTGTATACCACACCACAGGTACTTAAAATAATATTATTTCGTTTCTAGTCTTTTTTACATTTAAGTTTATGCATTAGGTATTTGTAATTTATGTATGGTAGCATCAATAAAGCCAACGAGCTGGTTGAGCTTTAGAGTCAAAGTCAAAGGGGGTGTGTGAGTGAGTGATATCGTCCTAATAAGCATGTTTAATTAAAATCTAGGAAATGTCTGTGAGTATGATCTGGACCGACAGACTTCGTCCTCCCCGAACAGTTTTATTAAAATCAATTCAGTCGTAGAGTTCATTCAAACACATACCTACGTAGAAAATAATTAGGTATATCCATAAGATTTAGTTCAAATTTTAAAAGTGCTTTCCAGTTTGATTATTGGAGTCTGGGTGCGTTTTCTGTCGTTGAATGAACGATTTATAAGATTTTAACAGTGTTAATGATCACGAAACTGATAAGAAATTAAGAAAATCTTAAAATTTACCTAGATCACTTACATTTTAATATTAATAAAAGTATCGAAAGTACCGAAATAAGTTAACCAGTTATTAAAAATAGAGCAATATGACTGTGTTGACGATATGCATTGATTCTTAACAAAAATATTCCTTCAGCGAGAATACAACCTCTTGACCGTCAAAATAGCAAAAACTTTCCCTCGGCGCCAAGCCGCCAACAAATTATTCTTTGTAGTTCGTCATGAAGTCGTGACGCGTGGCGCGTTGGGCACATTTTGGCTACACGGCAAATGTAAAAAAAAATATTTTTTATTAAAATTATTATTTATTAAGCTGACCTGATGCTACAACTTATAACGATAGAAATGCCATCACGCAGTATTTTTTCTGAAGCCTCGTGTGTACATGAATGTCAGATGTGTGAATACAGCTCAGCTTATGGAAATTTTCCACTACGTTTTGTCTCAACCCTAAGTCAAAAACGCAGTGGAAAATCTATCTTGTCTTGGGCTATAAAATGCACAACTGTGACGAAAAATTGCGCGTCTGTGACATAGACGGTACAACCAAAGGGTGGCGTATTGGCTCCATGTAAAACAATAGTATTCAGCTGGATCCGGTAAGACTGGTAGCCGAAATCAGTATAGACCACCAGACGTACAGCACTGCGCCACCGGTACATGGTAGATATCCCAACCATACGTACTAAACGCTATGGAAACACATTTATTGTGCAAACAGCCAAAGAGTGGAATTCCCTGCCGGTGTCGGTGTTTCCTGATAGCTACAACCTAGGGGTCTTCAAGTCAAGAGTGAACAGGTTGCTTCTAGACAAGCGTGCTTCACCGTCGACCACATCATCGCATACCATCAGGTGACATAGTGGTCAAACGCGTGCCTATCAGTAATAAAAAAAAAAGTATAGTTTGAAATACTCAACTAACGGGAACATCATTTCAAGTTTTGTTTCAAATCACTCCTACGTCATATGACCTGCTGACAAATAAAGTATTCATGACATAAAATTGCATTGTAATGAAATAAAACGAGGAATAAGGTAAAAATATAACGTTTCACTTTAGATTAATTATAAAAAACATTTTATTTAAATTTTAAAACACTGGTCTGCGCCTGTCACGTTCACTTGATTGCCTACATATTGTAGTTTTATATCAGTATTTAATTTTTCTCATTTTCTATTGTTACATTATGTATCATTTATCACTAAGACTTATAGTAGGTACGTCAGCACGTCAAGTTACTCCAATGTGTCAAACTTCAACTTTATGTCAAACAAAATAAGGTTCATATTCAATTGGGATAATTTGACACATTGGGGTAACTTGATGTGCCATGTGTGTGATGTGTCTGTACTTTATAAGACAATTTTGATCATAAGAAAAAGTTTGGTACAATATGACTCCATTCGTTACTTCTCTGTGGCAATTTACAAACCTTATGGGACTTCAAGATATAATTCTAAAGACTTCCAAATCACGCTAACAATATCACGAATTAAAAATTAAACTTTAAGTACTTAATGCAATACAAGTCAAAAGAAGTTGGAGTTCGAGATAGATGTCAAATACTAGAATAACTTTAGAAAAAAAAACTAAATATTAGGCAAGTGAATAGTATTTTATAAGTATTATGTACAAGCCACAATAAATATTAATTAAATACTTTAATTTTCGGGAACCCGTTATGGTGTTTCCACAATTAAAACTAATTGGCACACTTTCACATTGAGTCACTAGCAAACTATAACTAATTAAAAACTAAAGAGGTTTTATTTCTTTTAATCTAAAAACAGTATGAAACTTTTTTGTGAGAAACGATAAATATTCGTTCTAAAATTATTAATATTTACATTTATTGATATGTGTCTTTATTGCGGTGGATGTGAGATATTTTACTTTTTTTTTTATTATTCAAAAATATTCATTTTGAAGTTACAAAAATCACTGGTTTAGCTGAAAATTATTCACTATAAATGCTTAAATTAACACTAGTGTTTATTCTAGGCTATATATACAGATTCTCACAATCATGAGTATTATAATTGCACTTTATTTGCATGCGGGTCGCGTCTAACGAAGATCATCATAAAAATAAATAGGTACGCAATCTCCTTGTAATCACTCATACCTACGTACAATATGGCAGTTTTATTTTGATGATACTGTCAATAGTAACCTTGGTTGTATGATAGGCACTTATGCCTTGAGTTGGCAGTGCGCACGGTATATCCCTGGTTTGGCAGCGCTACTGTCGAAATCGAAGGCAAATGTCAATGTCAGTACTTTTAAGTGTAGTTCCAGAGTCACCTGCTAAGATACACAGGGCATATTGTTTGGAACAGATTACGCAAGAGGTTTGTTCTCGTTGCGTGTGTGTACGTGCTGCAGAGACCGACGTCATCGCCGTAACGCATATGTTACTTCTTGATGTCGGGGTCCATTTTTGTTTTGTCCATTGATGACGACACCATGCCACTTTGAGGATATAACTTGTCTAAATGCTTGAGTGACTCATTGAGGAAATTCTGGAACAAAGATAATAAAAAGATACAGTTAAAATTATAACGCATATTTGGTAATAAATGACTGTCCGCTATTTATAATTGCAGAAAAATATGGTAACTGTTGTAAAGTGGCGTATTAGACCGTGTGGGTGTAAATGATCTTAAAAAATATAATAAAGTATCAATAGACAGACTGATTTGTTTTTTTTGTTTTGCTCACTGGCCAATCCACTGCATTTACCTTCTGAAGAAACATTACAGTTACAAGTTTCTAAATGTCATAGTTAAGTATAAAACCTTTAGCCTTGTATTCCGTTTTTTAACCGACTTTAAAAAGGAGGAGGTTCTATGTTCATGTGTATGTATTTTTTTTTTTTTTTATGTACGTCACCTGATTTCACCCCCATTTGTGGAACGATTCTCAAAATTCTTTTTTATTTGAAAGAGTATACTCCTGAGGTGGTCCCATTTTAATTTGGTAAAGATCTGATGCCGATCTTCGGAGATATACAATGGAACTATTCAAAAATAGACGACAAATCTGTCGTGATTGCTGGAATCGCTTGGATGTTTATTTATCATACAACATCATGACGCCTGTATGATCTGAGGGGTACGCAGATGTGTACTATATACCTTGATTTCGACAGTTAGGTATGTTAAGTTTCATTTATTAGGGTTAGGTGGATAACCCTATTACCATGACATGTATTGTTAACAATTAACAATATAAAATAAATTCATGGCAAATATTTGTTCGGGAACAACTAAAATTGGAAAAATAAAAAACTTTTTGCAAAAAAGTAAGTAGTAAGTATAAAACCTTTAGCCTTGTATTCTATTTTTTATTCACTCTGTGGTATAGCTCCTAGTTCAATATGTACCTGTATAGCTGTCAACGCGGCAACAATGGCGGGTCCTCCAAATCCATGCGAGATGAGCGAAAAGTGCGTCAGATGGCGCTGTATCGCTGGCTCCAGCAGATGTGGGGGCCGGGTATTACACAGCGGCGAGCGGTCCTGGTTCAGTAGGTCCATCAGCTCCTTTATGACCTATGGAAATGAATGGGATTATTATTGATTTAATATTAAAAAAAAGGTCAAAAGATTGTACCTACATTATGTTTGGTCTCATTTATTTTAAGGATTTTTTTTTCGTAGTTGGGATTAAAACTGTTATTTATCGCAGTCATTACAAAGTGTCTTTAAGTTAGGGATGTCAGGCAGGTGTCCGTATTTGGTTAGACAATTGATCTCAAGTTAATAACAGTGTATACAAAAAATAAGAGTAGGTACATGTACGTCCAGTTTTTCTATGTTTGTGCTTGGCGCACACGCACACGCATTTTTGTAAAACACATCTAAGTAGTTAGTTAACTTAGGACTGCCTTAATTGTCGTAGTTTACCTGTTTAGTAGCTTGTAGTAAATCCCTTCTGCGCCGGGAGTCGTGCTCGGCGTACTGCCGCGCGAGGTACTCGGCGAGCGCCCGCGCGGGGAACTCTGTCTCGCACACGTAACCGAAGTCACGGGCTAAGTGCACTGCTTCTGCTGTTGAGGAAAATAAGTAGATGAAAATTAAAGTCTATTAGGTTTGACATTCAATGCGATAGATTGTAGCGACATCTATCTCGCAACATACGAATTAATGACCGATATCCTACATCGCGGTATTAGAGTTATCGCACTTTGAACGTATACAAGTTCCCGACAACAACCGTCGTGCAGTAGTTAGCCCACCAGATGAAACACCCGTCTGGGTCGGAGGATCCTCCCTTTTCAATGGTGGATGAGGAACTTTACATCCTGCTCCTCATACCTCCAAAAGACTATACTTGTGTCCTAGCGGACACTCAATTTAATTTAGTACGCTCCGCTGCCGCTTCAATATTGGTATACTATTCTAGATGGCGTTACTGAAACATGGGATCACAGTTTTTCTATGACATTTCTTAGCATGTCTTCTGTATAGTATCTTAACTCTTTGTTCATTGATTGCAGAATAGAGCGGTCGGTAATAAATTACTATCAGCGTTCATCGTGCAGTAAGATATGAAAAGTAAAGTTTACCTTCTACTAAAGATGTGAGGAGCGTTACATTAGCAGCTTTCCGCCGCCCGGCCGGCAAATTGAGCCCAATCTTCTCCAATTTTTCACGGAGTAATCTTCCGCCATTTTTGCTCTTCGCTCTGTAAAAATAAATTGTTATGAACTTCTTGCTGTAATTAAGAGTTTTAATTGGCCAAAGGCCTTACTTAGTAGGCGGAATATAGACGTGAACTGTAACTGAGTAGGTACCTAACGGTTAGGAAGGGTCAAATTGGAAGCGCAAAAAAGCGCGCTAGTTTGAATGACATTACGTGATTTAGTACGTATAAATCTAAGTAATATCTATATTTAATATTAAACTGCATTATTATAATCAGAATTTGATTAAGAAGTTGTTCCACATCAAATAGCAAGGCAGTTGTAAATAAAAAATAAAGTAGTCAGTCTTTTGTTGTACGGTCACATGTCAGTCAATAGTGCTGCTACTGACCGCTAGATAGAGCTACCGATAACCTATCGATTACCGTCAAAATTGTAATTCGTGATTGACGCATAGAAAGTTGACAAAATAATGAACCTAGTTCAACAAAACACTTTTCATTCTTATTGGTACGGAGTAGGGCTGGTAATCGAATGATTTGTAACTATTTGGCGGTAAAAATACTTTGGTTGTTACGTTCGGCATTTAAAAATGGCTACCAGTATTAACCGCTGTGAAATAAAAGCTCGTTATCGAAATTGTTTTTAATAAACTATGATGAAGTTTATGAATAAAGTTCAAGAATGCGAGTTCGCTCGTTATGTTATGATTAATCGAATAGTGTTGAGTGATTGGCATTTCCAGTCTTGACAAGCTGTTGACAATTTGAATAGGAACTAAAAATAATTGCGATACAAAGTTATCTATCTAAATTAAAAACCCAATGATTTTTTCTTGAATCGTTTGGAACAACAATGCAGTATAACTTTATTTAACGCGTTACTAGATCTTACAAAATAACGTTAAAAATACGGTCAGCAAAGTGAGGAAAGTTGAATAACACGTTTTTTAAATAATTATACTTTTAATTTATAGAAAATAGCAATAGCAATACACAATAGCTCCTAAAATCAAAATTATGGACAAAAGCTCTCTTCGTCTCCTGGGGTCTCCTATCTTTGAGAATTCCTTTCCAAATTTTGTTGAAGAAAAAATCTTAAATTTTAATGACGTTTCGAAAAGATTGCTCCAAATTAACATGCATTCAGCCATCACTTTAATTCGTTATTGCTGTTTCGGCCCAAAATTTACATATTTCCTTCGTGCTTCCCATTTATGGAAACACCCTCACCTTTTGAACAAAATGGACCAAATTGTCAAGCATACACTCAGTTTAATTTTAAATGTGGCCATGGACGACCGAGCTTGGACACAAGCAACTCTTCCCATCCGTATGGGAGGCCTCGGCGTCCGCAAAATTTCCAGTATTAGTTTACCGGCCTTTATATCCTCGGTTCACAGCACTGATAAATTAATCAGGAATATTCTAGCTTCTACACTGATTAATTTGGATGTGCCGTGCTTCACCGAGGCTGTACAGGCCTGGAGACTCACTTGCCCGAACTCAAATCTACCCGACTATCCTTCATCCCAGAGACGATGGGATGAGCCGCTCTGCAGACAAGTTCAGAAAAATCTTATTGGCACTTCAACGACAACTGCAGAGCGTGCGCGCCTGCTGGCTGTGGGTGAGTGGGAGTCGGGTCTCTGGCTTCACGCTCTACCATCGTCAAACATTGGCACCTTGTTTGACGATACTACTTTCCGCCTCGCTGTCTGCCTGCGTCTTGGCGCTCCTTGTTGTTCTCCGCATCGCTGCCACTGTGGCGAAGTTGTCAACAGCCTCGGACACCACGGCTTGTCATGCAGCCGTAGCGCGGGACGCATGGCGCGGCACGCAAATATTAACGACATTATCCGACGAGCTCTTGTCACCGTCGGCGTTCCGGCTGTGTTAGAGCCCAATGGCTTGGCACGCGACGATGGTAAGAGACCGGACGGTATGTCGTTGTTTCCATGGAAGATGGGTAGGCCTTTAGTGTGGGACGCTACTTGCGTCGATACTCTTGCGCCATCCCATCTTCCTAGTTCTTCGTGCTGTGCTGGCGCTGCTGCTGCGGCTGCGGAGAACCTCAAGCGGCAGAAATATAAGAACCTTGTTGGGAATTATATTTTCGAGCCGTTTGGGGTTGAAACTCTCGGGTCGTGGGGTCCGAGTGCTCATAGCTTGTACAAAGATCTTGCAAGACGCTTAATTGACACTTCGCGTGACCCAAGGGCTGGTTTTTACCTTGGTCAAAGGATAAGCATTGCCATACAACGTGGCAATGCTGCCAGTCTTTTGGGTACACTTCCCGTGGACAGCGATGCGGATGAGTTTTTTGACGCCATATTTTAGATTTAGTTTTTAGTTTTTAGATTGTATTTTCATTTCTAGTGTAAAAATTAAGTATTGTGAATAAAATAAAAGTTATTCATTTGCGGAAAGATTTATATAATTATTTAAATTGCTACAAAACTATTTAGTAAGTAGGTACCTATAATACCTATTTGCTTCAAAATTTTTTTTTTTTATTGTTAAATTATATTAAGTACCTATATTTTTATCGCGTGCTTGTTTATATAAGCTGATTAAAATGTTACTTGTACCGTTGTAAATAAAATTGTATATATCTCTACTGTTCTTCTGTCCGCTGATTTCTCCTTCTTTTGTAAAAAGTATTTTCCAAGAGCGCGGTGTGGACACACACTCGACCCAATAACTTCTTCAAGGTATTTTATCATTTAGAACTGTGGGTATGCTCTATCTGTTTTTAAGAATTACTTTTGCTCGCACAAAAGTGTGGGTTAGCATAGTTCAAGTTAATATGCGGAAGGAGTAAGAAGAGTTTAAACAGTCGAATTTCTATTTTCGAGCGATCAATATAGTAGATACCTATACAGGGTGTAACGGAAAGGGTATATACATACGAAGGGCACGGATTCTCTTGGTGATAAGAAGCGACATGGCAACGTTTTTATACATATACATACATAATTGTAAAGTTGAGCCCGCCCGCGCCGTCGCGCCTTCGTCGGTTAGGCAGAGCCCGATAGGTCTGTACTAGGCGCGCAGAACCCGAGATAGATATACTTGAACCTTACCGGACAGGATTATGACCCTCATAGTGCGGTGACACGTTTGTTATGATTTTGCATTTAATAAACTGTCGATATTAAATAATATCGTGAAGTTTCAAAGTTATTAGTTGGGAGCTGAAATTTTGAGGAAAGACTCGTTATTAAATACTCTATTCACCCTGTTTGTATGTATATACCCTTTCCGTTACACCCTGTATATGTATAAATTGCGCATAAAATAAAAATAAAGTAGTGTTCATTGAATTAACACATTACTTATCAATACATTTACTAACAAAGTACTTTCATGGATCACCGAACATACACTATAATATCAACTTAATATCGCACTAAACTAAAATCAATTACGTACAGATGCTAGCACATCTAGCTCTTCCTTCTTTCTTCTTTAATTCTCAAATTTTCCCAATTGAACATGAACCTTATTATTTTATGATAAAGCCGAAACATTATCAAAGAATTAATAAATTTTCCCAATTTTCCTATCAATAAATAAATAAATTTCACAGATTGGTTTAGCTTGTTAATGCTCCATTCTGTACTTACAAGGTACAACAAAATAAGCAGGTATTAGGTACGATAAACCCTCGCATTCGAAACTAAATCCTTGCTTGTCTAAATAATCGAAAAGCTGCGGTCTCGAAAGATAGAGATAGGCATAATTTTGTGTAACGTAACGGAGCTCTTGGAGCCCCCTCGCTATCGGGATGGCATGCGAACGAATTCCTAACAAATTGTTATTAGTTTAGAGAATTTTCATAGTACCGGCTTCTAAACGTACCTATAAGTATGACGTTCTTCCCAAATAGCATGCATACCTACCAACAGTAGCTCTGTTACTTATTAAATAAGATGTTAAGTGTTTTTTTTTTTATTTCTCTCAGTTCAGGAACACCAAAGAAACAATGGATCAGATTATGTGCAGGACGATACGGCTAAAAAGTGTAGATTTGTGTTTCAATCTGTTGCAGGTATTTTTTGTTTTTTTTTTTAAGGTAACGGTAATTGATTTTTGTGGAAGAATAGGACATGCTGCTCCACATCATCCTTTTACTCTTACCCTAAATCAATTGGGGTAATAGTAAAAGGATGTTTGAGGTATAAGAGTAAAAATATGTAAATTGATAATAATGGTGATGGTGATGATGATGACGACTTTTCCTCTTCATTAAACGTAAATAACCGCAACTGTGTAAGGCAGCCTGATTTTATAATACCTAAAGATTTCTTTTTTAAATCAAACTTGCATCTTGATGTTGTCCAGAGCCAACTGACCGAATAAAATCAACATTAAAAAATATATCAATTTAATTGGCCGTCAAGAAGCCGCAAAGCTCAGATTTAGTGATCACTGACCAATGATTTTACTATTTCTCATTTACACAATGGTTGAGGTGAAAATAATCACAATTGTAATTAGACACCACCGTTAGTCGAGTTTAATATTTTCACACGTTCGTTTAAACATGTACAAAAGAAGCGAGAATCATCCGCACGGCTAACGAGCCAAACAATGAATTTGAATTTAGAATCAATGGAAAACTAAATCGAATGAATCGACAGATTGGAAGGAGAACTAATGGGCATCGAATATCGAGTATGTATCGAATAACTTCTCAAGTGTCCGATTAAAGAGATTATCAATCAGGTATCAGGTACCTACACGTCTTTGATTCAAGTACGATAATTATGACGAAAAGATACCGTTGGCCGATTTCCCACATGTGTTATTTGCTGCGGCTCTTTATAGGCGTCATATCAAATTGACATACGAATTTAACTTTTGAGTAATCGATATTTTAGCTTTTACCAGCTGCAAAGAAATTCCGATTGAATATGACCGCGTATCGATGAATGCAAGATCATTTCATCTCCAATTACCGAATCGAGCATATCGATATGAAAAATAATAAAAATAACTCTCGTATCGTAAAGCGGCGGATCCATTAATAATACGCGATTGATTAAATCAAAATGGCGTTTCAACTTACGACACAATGAGTTTTTTGAATTTCGAAATGATGGCGTCTGCGGCATAGGTGTGTTTTGACAGCATTTCTTTTGTAGAAAGAAGCGTCGGTTAAGAAGGTTTTATGAGTGATTAATTTCATTGACGTTGTTTTGAAATGGACACACTATTTTTAAAGTAGATACAAACACTTTTGATTCCCTCATCGAGGCAACATATCATACCTTTTTAAAACAGTGAAACAAACTCCGAATGTAAAGAAAATTTTGTTGGCTTATTGCTACACATAATAAATCTTATGTTTATCGATTGTTTTAATAGAATTGTTCTGCTATTTACATGCATCTTTTCGGTACAGCGTATAGCAAAACAATTTCCAAGAGATTAGCTGATATTTATTCGGTGCCATTCCATGGTCCTTATTTAAACGGTTTGCTTTCAACCTATAAGTGTTCAAATTTAAATTTACGGGGTCGTTATAATATTTTCATTCTGTAAGAATACCATAGGTTCCTCCATTCTTATTTTGAAAAACTTGCTACCATTTTTTATTGGTCCTTAATAATTATGTTTTTTAAATAAAGAAGCTACTTGGACTTGGTCTTTCTTCGACCGTACACATAATAATATGGGTAGTTTTAGCATTTGTAAAAATATACGATTAAGCGCATTTTATTTCAATTAAGTACTTCAAATAAATGAAGTGCATTATGCGTTAACTACAAAGCGCCAACTGTGCTACCATTCGTTAGTATGTGGACAGTGGATAACACAAACACTAATTTAACATGAAGGTGACAAATATTTCCACTCGAACACCTGTATTTACCGCTACAAGATTAATGAAATAGTGTAGGCAATTTAAATTACTTTATATGCGTAAAAATTACACGCTTTTAATCATGTAAACTAGTCGCTCACTCCTGCCTGTCGACTCCGCTCTGAGTTTCGCTAAAATGTATTTATTATTAATGTAATTACCATGTAAGGAGACACCGAGTTGAGAATGTGAAATATTCAAGTAAATATAAACTGCCAGCTGCCGGCTTCCCGCCATTATTCGGTGTTGCCAGCGTATAAATTCTTTTCTAAAGCCGCAATGCTAGGTTGGTTGGATGGCGTTTTGACACAAGACAACGCAGCCATCGGCACGTAATGATGGCAATTAGGTCGACGATGATGCGCTGTTTATCGCGTTCAAAATTTAATAAAAACAAGTGGCTAGTGACAGGTATTTATTACTTCAAACGGGACGTTTTGTCGAGTTCGAAAATACTTTTTCTATGTATAAATAATACTCCAATCTAACCATTTAATTGTAGTTTTTCAACAATGGCCTAATTAAAAACCTCGCATCACAGCGATCACGTACAAACTAGGATGTGCTTAAATGACCTCATAAGTTGGATAGGTAGTCATTACGGCTTCCTTTTGTGGAATAATTGGATTTTTTATTAAATCATGACCGGACAGTTTTTTTGCTGAAACTTACGAACTTTTGGCAGACACTTCACATTGAGTGCTTAAATCCAACTAAAACATTACTTATGCACAAGGCAACCAAAAAAATATCTTGCATAAAATGTCATCCCTATCTAATATCCCAGTGGGAGAAAAAAAAAATGCGTAAAACATGGTATAAAAAGGTCCAACAACTCCAAACAAACTCGAAAGCAAAAACGGGTAGTGAGAGCTACTTTTAACGTAACAGCGTATGGTTTGCTAAGGTATGATCACAATGAGATATCTAGAAGTAATATCAGATACCTAATTATATTCAATAAACATATAAAGGAAACGGCGTGTCGATACCAGCCCATATTCACCGTGGCTACAAAAAGCGCTGAGCGTAATTTGAGCAGTATTTACGGGTTCCGTAATTTAAATAAACTAGTTACTTGAATATTCAATTACAAGGTTTTTACACTTTTGGTCGATTATGTAGGCAGTTTAAAATTGTCTTGTTTTTAATTTTATTGAATAATGCTAATTTTATGGGGGTGAAGAGTAGTGGAACTAAAACAATTTGTTAAGGTGAGCTTTGGCTGAGAAGGAAAAACTTAAACTTCATATTATACCTATGTCTGTATTTCGTTACGAAGCCTTTATCTGTGGTAGCTTTGAATAAATAACGTCAAATTATGAATGATGTCATAATTATCAGTGATCGGGCAGCAACTTTTTCAAATAAGTAATTCTACTGGGTATAAGTAAAGTATTAAGGGATAGTACCAAGGAAAGGTACCCTAAATATCTTAATAACCGCTAACCAAAGCGGTCCGATATTAAAAGTCAAACATGTCTTTATGGCTCACCGCAAACTGTACAGTGTTGCTAGAGCAAAAAATGTTATAACCACACTAGCGGAACAAGACCATGCTACGTTTAAATTCAATATTATGGTTGGATGGCGGGTAATGTGAATTTGTCTTGTAATTACCTAATATTTATTATACATACAGTAATTAACGTTTTAATTAGCTTGTAGTGGATCATCAAGAACGCAGCTGTACGTAGAGGAATCATTACCTACCTACTTATTTTTTTTTCCTTTTGGGCAAAGAACGACACGCAAGATGTATGTTGTGAAATGACAATTTAATCGCAATTGCAAGACATTTGATGTTTGTTTCATAAGTTTGCAGAAAAAGAACCTCCCTATTAATACGCATTCAGCACTCAGTAGCATTGAATTAATTCGTATTTTTTAGCTTACTATATTCACGCAATAAAAATACCTGGCTGTAAATACAGCCAGGTATTAAAAATTTAAGTACCTATTTTTCTTCTGGAAATCTTTGAACATCAATGAATAAGTAGACTTGGCAGCTACCTGAGTTTTTCACTGTCTTCAAAAAAATCATGGTAACGTTTCCAGCACTGCTCTTCCGTAAAAATCAACCCGAGAAAATGCAGGTGAAGTGAGGATAAATTGAGCTGTCATTCCATACGAAAGTTAGGTATTGACAGGTCACTTATCATAAGCTTTCACGGGGTGACCTTTACCGAATCGATCGGCAAGGAAGCTTACCCTCGGTCTAGCCTAACGTGCGCAAAATAATCTTGTCTTCTCTTACCTTCTCAGCACTCCACCAAGAAGAGACGCGTTGAGGCACTCAGGCGGTGACAGTCTCCTCTGCACCTCAGCCACGGTTACTTTGTATTTGCTGGTGGATGACAGGAGTGACAGCCGTCCGGGGACTGAGCAGAAGACGTCATTAGGCGCACACGAACCAGTACCGCCGAGACCGTCTCGCCCTTTCATAGCTGCAAGGAAAAATAGCTTTAGACAAGGTCTTGGCACTATAAAAAAAGAAAGAAAAACATTTATTTGGGGCACCAGGGCATATTAAAATTAAAAGTAAATGGAACAAAGTAAAAAAAATATGTGCAGGTTAAAAAGGCTCATATCTAAGCATAATGAGATGTCAACATTTTTATGGCGAACGACACAAGTCTCTTACTTTAAAGATTATAATATAATCTTTTAAGTCTCACTTGCAGAAGGACATTCCTTGAAGTCATTTTTCTATACGATCTCTGTATATATAGCTATATATAGTCCCGAGAACAGCGCATAGACGCACAGTGCATGATCAACCATTGTTTGCAGTAAGAGCATGTCGAACTAATGCTGGAGTACGAGCTCCATTGCGGCGGCTTAGCGATAATTATAATAAGTTCTTTCAAAAAATTTATTTGGTCCATGACACACGCGGAAAATTTCGCAGTTCTACCCTCAAAGCGGTTAAGGAGTCAGACAGTTTTCTTGTTTCCTCCTCATAAGATTTAGCTGATTTGTGTACGAGTATCTTTACCTCTCCCTTTTAGTTTTAAACATCAAGGAATCCTTAATGTATTTTGTTACTGTTTTTGTATTTTGTCGTTATAACGTGTTATATATTTTTTATTGTATGCTGTGGATAACGTAGTTGATTGCATAATTATTACTTTTAAATTTGTTAGCTTTGTATTCTTTATTTAAGCAATTGTTTGTTGTTCCAATTAAAGTAAAATAAAACATTTTTATGGCGAACGACACAAGTTTCTATTTGTTATTTTGAATTGATTAAGTTGAGCGTAGTTTTCAGATTAATGTTCAATATGCATAATTTTGGATGGGAATGTGGTATGGGAAGAGTCAAGTATCATGATTAGCGAGTTACTTTTACATTAATGAATATATTATTATTAAACAAGAAAAAGAAGAATTTATTTGTGTACCTTTTCTGGCCTAATTTTTTCATATATTATAAAAGCTAGTGAAAAGTCATCACAGCCATCCCCAACTTAGAATAGCACATAAATAAATCATAATGTAAAGATTTATTTTGATGACTTTGTAACATATCGATTAGGCAGGCACATTTGCTATCATATCGATTACATCCTGTATTAAAATTTCCAACAGGAAATTGTATTCGACCAGGTATTTGTACACGTCTTTCACTAACAATGATAACAAGTCAACTTTTACTTTACTGTTTGATGAATAGATATCTCTAACGAACAGTATCAAATGGGCCATCATTATTATTGATACTGTTCTTGAATGTACGTGTGTGGTATGTAATGGTTGCTGAAAACGTAATGTTAATGACTTATTTGGGAACAGGAATCACAAATAAAACCATTTTACTACATAAATAAATAAATAAATAAATAAATATTCCACTACTTTTCACACAACACCATTAAGTCCCAAGCTAAGCTAAGAGCTTGTGTTATGGATACTAAACAGCTGATAAACATACTTATATATTTCTAAATACATACATATTATAGATAAATTACACCCAGACACAGAACAAATGATCGTGCTCATCACACAAACATTTGTCCTGGGTGGGAATCGAACCCACGACGTCCGGCATAGCAGTCAGGGTCACTAACTACTAGACCAACATGCTGAGTCATTTTCTTCTGCATGTAGAATAGGCACTGTGCGCAAAAAATCGCATCAAAAAATACAATCGCTACAAATACATTAAACATACAGCCGTACAAAAATTGGAGTGATTACAAAATCCTCGGCTTCAAATATCAACAATAGGGCCACTAACAATCATTGCCACGCCCCAAACATGAACGCAGCGTGATCTCTATTCTCATTGTAATATTTCTATATGGCAACCCTAATACAATAAACATTAGTATGTCATTATGTTGGCACCATACTGGCTATTTAACACCCCGCGTTTTTTGAACAAAAAGTTAAAGGTGCGCACGCTTATTACTGGCCAATTATGTTTTTGAAAAAGCCGACGAAGTGTGGGACTTTAGGTACTCGTAAACTGTCGTTTCTTAGTAGATACTTAAATGTATTTTCCTTAAATTCATAAAAAAGAAATAAAATTATGCTAAAATTGTACGCATTTATATATTCTTCAGCATAAAGAATGTTAATGATTGTATTCTTTAAAAAATCCAGATTTGTCTGTTTGTTCCTAACCGAAGTAGTAATATTCTGACAAAAATTCTAGCATGTACGGTTTAGTGCTGTTGCCGTGCAGTTACTCAAATTCTGAATTTAATTACTTATTTGATTCACACAATAAAAAACGATCAGTAGGTAGTTACTATTAATTTTTCATTTAAAAGAAAAGTTAATACCGAAATAACTTTTAACATTATTTTTAAAATTAAAAAAGGACTATTCATAACGTCTTTCTGCAAAGATTCAAATCAAGAATCAAATAAGTTATTTCCAAAATCGAATGCTACCTATTCAAATATTGATTGATTGATCGATACTTTTATTTATTTGATATTGATTCATTCGTCCGATGAATAAGATGATTCTTTTTTACAATCTACTTAAAAAAATAGATACACATATTTGATAAGTGTGGTATGGAGTCTAATTACAGTTTTATCTTTAGCGGGTCATCTTAGCTTAGAAGAGTATAACAATAAAATATTTGATATGTTAATAATGTGTAGATCTTTTATCTGATGTTCGCAATTTAAATTGCTTACTTACATTGGAGGCACGACCGTAGAATTAAGTGAATAATTTTTCGCGTTTTAATCTTTAAATATCAGCAGTAAATTGAGGAGGTAACAGAGCAGATGTTTCTTACCGTGGAAACTTATTGACTCGTTTGTATTACCGAAATTATTTTCGTATTACATTTATGTGTATTAAAGTTAGTTTATTTGCGGAGTAAATTAACTGAATTTTTATTAAATGCCTCTGAGAAAAAAATAAAGAAAAAACATTTATTTGGCAGAAGTCGCATCTACACAATACTTAAATAAAAAATAAATACCTAGGTTAAAATGACAGTAAACAAACATAGTTACAAAAATAATTACTATGTGTGAATGTGCTAAATATATCCCGTCTAGCAAAAATGCTTAAATAGTCCTAGGCTACTGTTAAATTGTTTTAGGTACACATTGGAGCCAAATAATCTTAGTTTAGTTGCTAAACGAAAATAAATTTTACTGATGCAACACTGACTAGATCCCAGATCCGGGCATCACTACGGTTACAATGTTTCAGTTAACGTTTAATACCACACGCTGCGTAAGTTATTAAAATACCGTAACTAATAATCTAAAAAACTGTTTTCAATAGTGCAGATTTACTTACTTTTTAATAGTGGAAGATCGGTCATGAAACCTGTGGTGTCATCCATGCCAGCATGCTAAAAAAAAACAAAGAGTTTTAAATACCTATTTGACAGAATTTGTTACTAAAAATTGCAGTTCATATTTATATCGGTTTCTATCTTCATATTCTTCGCTGTGGGGTTAAATAAAGGCAAGTAGCGATGGAAAGATAACAATGTTTTTCAACTCATAATTATTATAATTAAGTTCTTGCTAAGTTTACCTTTATTGACCTCGGTGAAGAAAAACATAAAAAACTTGGACTTCTAGTCAATATGAGTCTGAAAACGAGGATCGACCTTGTGAAAGCGTGGTAATCAATGATCCTGCCTTCTTATTATGAGAAGAAGCCTTTTCCCTGTAGCGGGACAGTAAAACGCTTGGTGTTTTGTGAATATCTTTATACCTAATTATTGAATTAAAAAGTGGGAATTTAACAATTGAAGATGACAAATTAAAAACCACTTCAGAAGTTCAGAACCGTATGAAATGTGCCTACTACTACCTGATTAATTTTGACGGTAAACATAAATAAAATAATCTTTAATCTTCAGTAACCATTGGTTTCTTCCGTGGGGCCGCTTGGGTCGATCGGAGGTTAAGCTTGTCTTGCCGAGGTCGGACCGTGGGTACCTCAAGAAAGCACCTTAAGCCGTTGGTCTCGGCTGTCATTTGCCGAAATTCGGCTGTCACTGCGGGTAGGCAGTCAGTAACTCAAAAGACAGGACAAGTCGCCTTTCCAATGGTAACCATATTTTATTATAACATGGTTATACCTAGGCATTGATATTATAAGTAAAAAGGGCGCTCAGCAAGCGACACGTTAAAATGTGGCCAACTCGCCACACTGACCTCGCGTCGCGCCGTCAACAGACGCGTGCGTGCGTTAGTGTGCCGTTTATGAAGATCGAATGTTATTTAGGTAACCTATCGTGTAAATACTTTTTACTTAGGTATAATATCATTGGTTATAAAGATCAGCCGGTCGATTCAGTAAAAGTCACGCCGTGAGAACTGGGGCTCGAGTCTGCTATTGCAATCATGTCTCAATGACCGGTCATTGATCGAATATTTGACAACTTTGACAGTTTTTGTATGGGAAATGTGTCATAAATTTGACGTTATACGTCAAAAATCGATCGTTGAGACACGATTGCAATAGCAGACTCGACCCCCTGGAGTGAAGTGAACTGTCAATGCCTAGCATAATTAGTATGGAATGACGAGCTCAATAAAATTCGTCTTCACTTCACCTACATCTTCAAGGGGTGATTTGTATAGAATAGCACTACTGAACGTCTCGTCTAAGTAAGAAATGTGCATAGAATCATTATTACTATTATTATAGATACTTGATTAATTTAATTTTATACCAACAACTGATTTTGTAATAGTCAGATTTTTTGAACGAAGTTCCATATCGCGCGTTGCGAAAATAAATACTAGACGGAAAAAATTAAGATCAAAAGTTGTAACGACACTTTTTGCTATAGGTAGTTGTAAGCCGTGCGGCGTGCGCGTGTATCTCTGTCTATTTCTCTCTCTCTCATAACTCTCATATCTCTTCCAATTACTGGCTTCCTTTCATGAGAGAGAGAGAGAGAGAAATATAAGACCAAAAGTTGTAACGAAGTCGATTGATTAGTGAAGGAATAGGGAATATGCATGTAATTTAAATATGGTTCGAAATTTTTTTTTCCGCAATGGCACAAAATATGAACTGAATCATTATTTTACTTTTTAAAAGCGTCATAATTATTTAAAATTCAAAATAAAAGTGCGAATTAAGCGCGGGAATCACCATTGGTTATAACGAAACTTGACGTCAAATACTACGACAACAACTCAACGCCTACAAAACATACCATGTGTAAGTATGACATTAAGTATTGGAATGGACTTTTTATTGGAAAATATAATTATTGCCGTGTGTGTTGTGAACTAATTTAATGTTCAAGTGTAATTTTAACTTCATAGTGAGGTTATAAAACATTTAAGAAAAATTACTGAAAGTGGTTTTGTAAAAGCACAATCTGGTAACGTTTATTGAATTCGGGTACAAGCAATACCGGTAAACTGCTTTTGGGCTTTTTTCATGGTGAAATGGTTAGAAGAACGAAAACACCCAAAGTAATAGTAATAGGATCATAGTAAATGACGTAATCGAAATGGCGCGCGAAAATGGCGGCGTTTAAACAGCTCAAATTTATTCTGTATTTTAAATATTTTTTTAAGCTTCATTACTGCATTTTTAAATATGTTTGATTTTTTTTACTATATTAAAACGTTGTAAACAGTGAATTAAAAATATAAAAAAAAATACATGCATGTACCCTATTGTAAAACTCTTTCACTAATTAATCGAAAGGAACTTCGTTCCATCTGGGGTGTCCCTTGTTTGCTGAATTTAGGTTTGCTGTAGTACTTTTACACTTTAGGAAAAAGCTAGACAGATGATGTATTGGTTTCCTCCAAGTATTGCTATTATAAAAAGAGGAAAAACATAAACTTTCCGACATTCCACGCTAGAGCAGAAAGGAACATTTTAATTTTGTTAGCTTATTATAAAATTCCGTAAAGGACTGCGCGCACATATTTCTTAGATATTGGATGTCTATCAAAATATCGACGATGCGAGGGTGAAATTTTAAACATAATTGGCATTCCAATATTCCGCGGACAAATAAATAACTTTCTTATTAAGAATGCGTTATATTGACTTCCTGGAGAAAATATTTATGGTCAATTATATTTTAAACTAGCTGCGACTCGCGACTTCTTGCAGAAACAGAAACTTTAATTTTATTTATTTGTATTTAATGTCGGTAGTCTGTCAAAAGTATAATAGTTATACCTAGTAGCATTTATTTTTATGTGAAATTCCTGGCATAAATAAATATCATAGTCCAAAGTCATAGCCTTATAAGGGAAATGATTACGAAATCGTTTGAAAGCATTAGCATTTTCCTCAGGGAGGCTAGATGAAGGGCTTTCTGCTGCATACACCAGTCTTACCGGCGTTTCTTCAGCGGAGTGCAGCGCATGGTGTAGGGCCAACTCATGTTGCTCTCGAGCGCCATAGTCCGCCCGTCGCTCTCCACCGCCATAACTGAAGCCGCCGTGTGATAACTGTGCCAAAATATTTAGGATTAGATGAGATTAATCTCAATAAAAAGATAGTAGAAAACACCACTGTGACGTCCAATTTGCCATACATTTAACAACTATTTTATTTGGCGTAACTTTAATCCACATATTTTATAAGTCGAAACATTGAAATCAGTGTAGTCAGTGCATTACATATTATGGGTACCTAAATATTACATCATAACATTTGCTCTAATAATTTTAAAACTATTTGTGAAAGTTTCTCATAAATTGCCTTTCAATCGCGCAAAATGTCATCGAAACTTCCTGCCGGCGGTCGGCCACATTGTATTGAATAGCCCGCTTTAGCAAACCGGACCATTACCAGCGGCTAATCTACTAAAGTGATCCCATCCCTAACGTCTTCAAAACCTATTGTTGGCGAGAAAATATTGTTGACGATGCTTTGGTGAAAATAAAACTAATAGTAAGTTCGTATTAGTTTCGAATGAGGCCTGCAGATTTTATTTTAAAAGCTCAATGTTTTTTAGACAGTAAAGTCAACTCAAAAAAACAAAGTTTTTTAAATAAACTTTTGCCATATTTACTGGGTTTTGTTGGCCCTCTGCCAAGAATTGGTAAATAGACAAATATTTTTTTGATCAATTGACTGTTGGATACAAATCAAGATAAAGTGCCTAACAATGACAATAAAATGACTTGAATAATGTCAGATGATTAAACTGACAATATTTATTTATTGTTTACGTGACTAATTTTTGACCCCGTTATAATAATTTGGACATTTATTACAATGTCAATTTACGTAGACCAGGAAAAACCTTTTTTTTTTGCAATAAGTGGCTTTTAAGTGGAACCTTTAATATTTTGTCCAGTTCTTCAAATCCTAATTGGCTAAAACCTAATTGAATTGACCTGCCAATCTACTTGCCCGAATTAATTCGGTCAAGTAGATTGGCAGGTCAATTCAACGAATAACAGTATTTTGAAAAAGGAAATAATTGAACATGAAAAAAAAGACTTTGAGAATGGCCGATAATCAAAATAATCAAAACCAAAATGGTTAACCCATTTTGGTTTTGATTAAACTATATACCTAATAGATTTACACTTTTGTCAGAAGCATCGTATTATGCGGGAAATAATTACCGTTATTAACATAATCATTTCAAACCCGCGGAGGGTGAACTATGCGCAGATTCTTTCCTGAAGGGTAGCTAGGAGAGGGAGGGAAGCGCATAGTTTCTTACTACACTGTGGTGCATTAGTGCATATCGATCTACTTGGAGGAGAATATTCTCAAGATGACATGGAAAGTTTTCATAAGTTTGCTTTTGACCTAATTCGACTTTAAACATTCTATAAATGTTAATCAAAGTTCTTGGTTCCTGGTACAGAAAGCATATCAGTCGTAACAAAACTATTATAAATAAGGCTTATGTACTATTGAAGCTTCCTACGTTAGTAGCTACTTGCGGGCTGCTTGCTGTTAGGACTTGCGGATGCTTGTACTTACGTGATGCGCATGAATGTCGTGGTGGTCCCTGTGGTGCCGCAGATGCGCGTGCGGCTCGTGGTGCGTGTGGTGACGCGGCAGCAGCTGCTGGGGCGCATAGTGCTGAGCGTACTCCGCCCCGCCCCCGCCTCCCCCGCCATACTCCATGCCATGACTCTGCCGCAGATGAAAGAATTTTGGTAGTTTTGAAGAAAAGGAGGTTTTATGACGCCAGTGTTGGTTGAGGTTTAATGATGCTGGCTGTTATGAGACTTTCATACTGTGGAAGTGAAGTGGAAGTAACAGTTGTAAGAATAAACTTCACAGTATTTAGAAATAGCTCAGGCTGAGAACTGCGTCATCTTGGATGAATCATTATCATTAGGCTGCCTGTCCACTGAATCGGAGTGAAGTTGCGGAACGGAGAAACAGAGAAATATAAACCAATGGGCCTGCGTAAAACTTTCGTTCCTCCGTAGTAGACTATCCTTTTGGTTAATAATATTTCTCTGTTTCTCCGCTCTGCAGGCTCACTCCGCTTCAGTGGACAGGCAGCCATAGAACTACATCATCTTTGGGAGTATTATTAGCCTCATCCAGCCTGCTGCTCATTACAGTTGTTAATGACTCTTAATGGTCTGTTGATAAAGGCTTCAAGGTTTATGGCAAAATTCTGGATCGACTTTTCATATAATAATAATTCACAACTTTCACATATCGCCATCTAGTCGCAAGCTGTCTTGGGAGAGAATCGAACCCTGGTCCTCCAGCACAGCAGTCATGGCCACTAACTAATAGACCAGCCGGCCAGTCAAATTGATTTTATGTTGATAAAGGCTCCTGCTTCAAGATTTATGATAAAACCCTGGATCGACTTTTCATATATTATGAAGTTTGCATTCGTCTAGCACACTCACCTGTTGTTGATGATGTGGGCTGGCGGGGTGAGGCGCGGGGGCGAAGGGCGGTGGGAAGTACGGTGGCTGGAAGTCTGCCAGCGAGGGTTGCGCGCCTCCGCGGAACCCACCACCGCCAAGACCCAGCCCGCCGCTGCCCAGCCGCTCCTGCGCAACAAACAAATGAACGGTTAGAAGATTAGGTGACAAGAGACATTGATCTGAATGTTTTTCGAATAAGGATGAAGATTGTTTAAAAGTCATAACAGTAATATATGCAGAAATTAAATAAAGAGACCCTAGCCCTCTTGTTAATAAATGTGGAGTACCCATAGGGAGTACCTACTATACACTTTTTATGGGCACACGTAATCCTTAAAAAATGTATGTTATGTTTAATAATAAATAATAATAAGGGGTAGAGGTAGAGGTTTAGCTATAGATTTGAAGTAGAATAATGGTTTATTCTATTTCTATTTGGTTTATCGTAGCGAGGCGTTCGTAGACCTTACCACTACAACTTACAATTAGTGTCCGACCGAAGCTTCGGCTTCGGCTTCGGCTTCGGCCACCTTCGGCCAAAAAAGCACCTTCGGCCAAATCTTCGGCTTCGGCCAAAAATTTGCCGAAGGTTTGGCCGAAGCCGAAGGTTTGCTAGTTGTCAAAATTTGAAATTTACTGAACGATGCTAGAGCGAGACGGAGAGTGTGCAGAGCAGCAGAGTTTCGCCGCGCCGCCGCACCGGGTCAAACGAATCGCAGATAGTAAACTAAACGAGTCATTAATTAAGACTAGTCGAAAAAAGTGAGTTTATTTTTTATTAATAAGGTGCCTCAAATTGTTGCCAAAACTTGTTAAGTTTCTATTTTCTCCAATTGTTACCAAAAATGTTTAACTTAATTATCCTAAGAAATTACTTATAAGTATTTAATTTTCTCAAAAATTCCAAAAAATTATATGTCAAAAATAGATATTGAAAAAGCGTTAAACTTTGCTCAATTATTTTATAGAAATATTTTGTGTTCGTCTGATAATTAAAAAATTTGACTGATTATTTTGATTATTTTTGTTAAAATTACTTTAAGTAAATAAATATTTAAATAACATTGTATATTTGAAACTTTTATTTTAGACAATATTTTATTACCTAGGTACTTGTATTATGTTGGTCACTCGGCTCGTTATTGGGCTAAATCTCTAAAGCTCTCACAATATGTATCTAGTATATTCTGGGATCAAAGTAACTATCGTATTTCTCAAGGTCAATGACACCTTCGGCTTCGGCTTCGGCTTCGGCCGAAGGTTTTGGTGAATACCGATTAATCGGCTTCGGCTTCGGCTTCGGCCAGAATTGCACCTTCGGTCGGACACTACTTACAATGCATATATACCTTGCAGCTGGTAAAGATAACAAGAAGATTTTAAACATGCTGTTGCAATATAGAAATAAATGATTTCTTTAATTCGACACGTGCAACATTGTTACAACTAAATAACTTCATTTTACACGTGATAGTTGTAATAGCGTTGAAAGCCATCATTCACGATGACGGGCAACCAATCAGAATACAGTAATTAAAGCAACTAATTATCGAATCACTCGATATAACACTGGCAATTTACACTAACTAAATGATGCTATTGTGTTGAATAAATTGGAGGATAAGGAGCCTCCTCTAACGAATGCTAAGCTAAAAGATTTTGAAGATAAAAATGCTTGGAAATATGCTGGTCCTGCTCCATAGGACATAGGAGGCTTGACAAAATCAATTTGGCTGCTAAAGTACTTAAATTTTTGTTTGTTTATTTCTCTACACTCACACACTGGTCTGCTATTTGGTTTTAATTTTATTAATTTATTTATTTAATTAATATTTTATTTTTATTTTCTATCTACAGTGTTTCTTGCCCATTTTTCTCCATATAACACTACCTTTTAAAAGGGGCAACTATAATCATTTTCTTATTTTTTTACTTTTAAGTATGAAGTTCAAAAGTGTGTTTTATTTAACGGTCAAATTGAAATAAACGATTTGACTTAGACTTTGAAAAAGATGATGATATTTGAGAAAGTTTTCGTAATACCTACACCTTTTGTAAAACTCAAATGACGGATGAAATTGCTACTGATCAATGTGTAATCAATCATATTTTGTGAGGTGGCGATACGTGCGTACCTGATGATGCTAAAAGATTACTGATGACTCTTTAATTAAAAACGGTCAAAGTAAAACGTGGCTTCAGAGAGCCTTTTGAGGATTATGATACAAAAAACTTGGCTCACGCTGAGCATATTAATTTTCAGAGTTTCATGATGTTTGATTAATTCCTTGATGATTGTTTTATCTTTCTTAAGTCGAACAAAAATAGTTGCATGAGAGATATTTCTCAACGGTATGTGTAACCAATTCGGACGCCCGGTGGCATAAAACACTGACACCAGGTTAGCTACTAATCATCCGAAAAAAATTAGAAGTCCTATGTAGGCATTATAGTTTCTTTGATGTATCATTAGGACAAACAAATGGTTCTTTTCTTCTGAATGGGTTAAAGGCGTTTAAACCTTTGTAGCACATCCGAAATCCCAAACCACCACCATTTTAAAATTTTCTGCACTCCATTTTTTTTTTTGAATGTTATAAACCAGTGCTTGACTGCAATCACACCTGATGGTAAGCAGAGATGCAATAAGTGATGGTGAAGCGCACTAGTTTATTAAGAGCCTATTCACTCTAGCCTTGAAGACACCTAAATTATAATCGGACGGGAAGACCGCAGCAGGCAAGTTGTTCCAGTCCTTTGATGTACACGGTATAAACGACGAAGCGAAACGCTTTGTCCGAATCGTGGGAGTGCCAACGATGTAAGGGTGGACACTCGCCAAATTTAGTAGAATCGTCAAGTCTTACGTAAAACCTTATAGTGACATGCTTCCAATAATTTTAGAGGTAGACATCTCCATACGAAAAATCATTAAAATGCAGTAATTTTTACATCTTCTAATACAGGATAACTTTGAATAAATGCAACAAAATGAAATGGGAGCTTCAGTTACAGTAACAAAAAATTAAAATTAAATCGTGAAAAAAAATTACGTGATTATCGTTTTTAAATGGTCCATTGACGTTGTTATCTTTATTAAGATAAGAATTATCGGTATTCCAGAAAAATAAATAATATGTAAAATAAGTAGGAAAAACTAAGTAAAGTATCAAAAATTCTCGTCCGACTCATGGCAGAGCTCAATAATCGTCGTCGAGTACTCAATGTTAAACGTTGCCGTTCAAAGCGGTCATTTACCTAATTTTGACTATTTTCTAATGAAGTTGCGCGCGTTTTTAATTAAAAGTTTATTAATTTTACATTAAGATATGTTCTATATTTTCTTGACAACACATAGTATTGTATATCTAAATTTGTCACATATATACATATATTCAATTTCACCCTGTATATATAAAATTCTCGTGTTTTGTGTGTAACATTCAGTAGGTCTGAGAATAGAAAAAAAAAACGTAAACTATTTCTTTTTAATATTAAGAGCCGGCACGAAGTTTGCCGGGGCAATTAAATTAGTATGTAATAATTACACTTTGTTTTGCCCCCTATTACCTTCACTAAACCCTAGTATAGTATGTACAAACGCCTGCACATCAAGTTACCCCAATGAATTAAACTTTCCCAATTGAATATGAAGCTTATTCTGTTTGACATAAAGTCGAAAAACGATCAAAGATATTTAACACATTGGGGTAACTTGATGTGCTGGCGTCTGTACATAGCCAATGCTATTCTCTACATCGCACCGTTCTCTATGGAAGACTTCCTCAACATCAGTAATGTCATTGTTCGTCTAAATTACAATGAGCGAATAGACGATGATGATCTTATATGATTACATGATACACGCAATATATGAATTAGCACTTCTGTCTTTGATATATCTTCGCGGCGCATAATCATTCCTCTGGATGTGGTAATCAATTTGTTCTAATGTAACGAGTTGAGCTAAATGTAATTCTAATGATATCTTGATTCATGTTGTCAGTAATAAGGAAACTCAATTATAAGTGACTAAAAATGGTGTATAAGTTCAGTAGATGACCCATTATTGTTGAAATCTTTCATCGGTTTTTCAAAATTCATGCGCTTATATTAGAAAAATAACACATAGAAACCTAGTACTAGTGCAAAAGGTAAGGCAACTAAAAATGAGCCAAAATTGGGTTTCGAGACAGTAGGTACTAAAAGTCACGTTCCGTCAAACACAGCTCGCGAATAATCACATTTGGCTCACGCACACAAGATAATAAAGTCGACACTTGATTTCGCGCGTGTTTTGTACTGAAAGCGGCTCTTATACGTGTTATTATTCTAAGTTTAGACGTATTTTTCTGATGTGTATTTCAATTATTAACAAAATTCATAAGATACCGAAATTTCTGTCTGTTCTAATTATATTAGTCATAAAAGAGTAATTAATTAAGGTTCTTTAATTAAACATTTCATTGGGTTAGACAGAAATGAAGAATTTTCACAGTATAAATCGTGTGAGCTTTTCCGAAGATAATCCCCTACATAATACCTAGTATTAAACTTATAAACAAACGAATGTTATCTCTTTTAAAATCATACTATTAGAATAGAAGTATATGGATCATCAAGTCTCCTTGGTTAGCTATTTCAAACTTCGAAAATGTCTTCTAATTAAAGGATACGATATGTACAAACAACTACGGCTGTTTAGAACTTTCTAATAATGTCCCAATTTAATAATTATTATTTTTTAATGTAAACATTATTAAAGGTAGGCCAAATTCGTAATGACTTTCAAGATATTCAATCTCGGTGATGTGTATTCACTACTTAATTACGCTAACGACCATCTAAAACGGTCAACAGAGAGCCGCCATATTTATTTTGCTGTCATAAAAGTTCACATCTCAGGCAAGCTCCACTAGAGATATAGCCATTAAACTGCATTAAAAAGTTTGTCAAAGATTGTATTCCAATTTCAAATCTCTATAGTGTGTAGCCCATTCGGATGAAATTATTTTCAATATAATGTAGATCAATTACAAAACTTACGGTATCTGTATCGAGTTACGGCATTGGACACCTAATCGATTACTTTCGATCTAGTTTTTATTTATTATCTATTTTAATTTATTCACCTTGTTACCGGATGTGGTGAAAACTTGTCGTGATGTGATGACATAGGTGCTACGATACTTAATTGTTGATATCAAGTAGCAGCAGAGTAAAAAATATGTTGGAAATATTTTTTATTGGTGTTAAAATTAGATTAATTGCTCTACATTCGTCATAGTTTAAGGTGAGCCAAAGCGTTGGTATATAAAAACCCATCAATGGGTAGCGGTGATCATTCATGTCATAGCTTCAGGGAACAGTTTAATAGACTAATTAGTTGGCAACACAAGAATGATCTGTCATCAACATCACACTCTTTCTTTTACCAAATATTTATATCAATCTACAAACAATAAATCGTTTGTCTCTGCGCGTTTTGTTTTGTTTTTTAACACGATCGAAGTAATAGACTAACAAACACGACCGGCAAACTTTTTTGGTGCAAAATCCTCAAGGATGAATAGTAACGCAGGGGTGAAAAGAAACAAACACTTTGAGGAGGTTATTCACGTAAGACAAAAGTTGTTTGTTACATACGAAATAATTAGTTTCGACACCTTGTTGGAAACAAACATATAGAACTAGCGTGAAAATTGTCTTTACAGTCTTGTCTCTATTCAGCCCTGCCTTTCTGTTCCCCCCGTTTAATGGTGATACACAATTTATACGGTTTACCTACATCTATTTGATTGATATAACAAAATTGCGAAATGAATTCTTTCGCGGACCACATTCAACCATTTGAAGACTGCTATTGGTTGAGAACCAATGCTATATACCGAATTTGTCATTCAAGTCTTGTCCATGGCTAACGTTAGAAAGTGTCAAACTTCTACAATTTTACCATAGTGAATAAGTTACATAATGTCCCCTTTTCATTAGCCGTTTTTTGACGTGATACATACCTATCATAGATTATGTTGCCGACGGTACTTGCGCGGGCGCTCGTGTGAGTCGTGTCGTGTCGCAAGTGTTCTGAATTTGTTAACTTGATTTAAGAGCGTAACCTCGCAATGCTCCTTGTGAATATAATTTGATTAGAGTATTATACTTGTCGGTTATATTAAGTTGGTTTTGTAGGTGACTTCACATAGACACGATTTCTTTGAACTATAGTTTCCTGTTTTGCATGTATTGGGGAGGTAGCTAGCCGTTGTTGGGATAAGATAGTAATTTGTCCTAATAAACAGATGTCAACTCATCATAGCAAAAATATTTGTAACAACGACCACAATATTGACTGGCCTGTTGCTCTTGTGGTAAGTGGCCCTTACTGCTATGCCATAGTTCGCGGGTTCGATTCTCACCCAAGACAAATGTTTGTGTGTTGAGCACGATTTTTTCTGTGTCTGAGTGTAATTTATCTACAATATGTAATTTTATTTAAGTACTAGCAGACGTCCCGCGGTTTCACCAGCGTAGGTCCCGTTCCCGTGGGAATACAGGGATAAAAGGGTGTCAGCTAACTCCTTACCAAATTTTATTAAAGTCCATTCTGTAGTTTTTACGCGAAAGAGTAACAAACATCCATCCATCCATCCTCACAAACTTTCGCGTTTATAATATTAGTAGGATTATGTCTATCCGTTGTCTAGTAAGTATTCATAGCGGAAGCTCTGCCTAGTTTGGGACTAGATATAGTGGAATATTATTGTTATACAGGGTGTTTGGCAGAACGTTGAACATACGAAAATGGTGGATAGATGGGGTCACTTCTGGGGATGTTTTGCTAAAATTGGAGCTCCTCAATCACTTTTTGTTTTTTTTTTGCAATGCAAGTTGTAATTAAGATTAAGTATTTTTTACATCTTTCTGTAAGTTTGAGGACTCATAACTTTTTTTCTAGCTAACATCTGTATAAAGCAATAATTTTATAAGAATCTGCCAACATTAAAGATAAAAAAAATGCCAGTTTTACTAATTTTAGTAAAAAATACACTTTAAAGTTAAGTTTTCTTTTTAAATATTCAGGGGGCCAGGGCCAAATAAATTTGGGCTGAGTAAGTAGCAGATGACCCCACCTATCCGCCATTTTTGTATGTTCAACGTTCTGCCAAACACCCTGTATGTATGAACTAGCTTCTGCCCGCGACTTCGTACGCGGATCCTGTTGCTTATGCCAGCGACAACGGGGTCGTCAAAATCGAAGATCTGAAACATCTGATGTCGAATTCTATAAGCCCGGGGACGGATAATCAATGGGATGCGCAAGACGATTCAAGATGTTCCAGATTTTTTATTTTTGTTGGTCAACAGGAAATGCCATCAGACTTAACAACTTTTGCTAAGACGCCATTTCTATTATGTATATGTTATATTGTCTCTGGGCTTTGGAGTTCCCCTACAGGTGCTCCAGATCTTCAAATTTAGTCTCACAGCAGAAAACACTCTTCACGTGGAATAGTTTTTGCAATGGCACCATTTTTATGTCTCTTTTACTTTAGGTGTTCCATTTTCCAAAATAAATTATAGCCTATAATATGTTGCGTGACGTTCACGATCAGCGGTCAGTCGCGCATCTCCTTCCCCCACTTATCTCTAGAGTCAATGCGTATATACGCTGAAAACTCAAGCGTCATGCTTTTTCCGTGAACGTCTCCAACTCGCGAGACAGTGCATGATGTTCACGATCAGCGGTCAGTCGCGCACATATTCTTCACTGGTCTCTAGAGACCTGGATGTAGATGCGTAAATACGCTGAGAATGCAGGCGTGCTTCGCGATCCCAAGAAGTTTCCACGGAGCGAGTTGCAGCCTCATGTTCTCGAACAGCATCAAGTCTCTCCTAACGCTCTTCGGTAGATTGTTGGGATCTTATGGTCTTTAATCATTTAGCACCTTTGGAACATTGGGAAAAATTTGACCTCTATCTAGGCATGGTTATAGTTTTATTGTGATGATACCTGATCAATTAAAATCTAAGTGGCTGCTCCCCTGCGTTACCGGGTAAGCTATCGTGTAACGAAGATAAATGGAAAAGGAAATTAAACACTCAAATAACATAAGCCCGAAGGCATACGATAAAAAAATTGGAGTTTTAGCCAGTAGAGTCTAATTTTCAACGATATACCATCGTCATCGAAAATCAGTCCTGAACTGTTCCCACCTTCACCGCGTAGTACCTCCTACTTATGTTATTTTATAATTATGCAATGAAATTAGTGATAGTTTTAATTTCTATATCAAATGTTTCTGATCTTCGATTTTTATAAGTCAACAGGAAATGCCTATCAGACCGAACAACTTTTGCTAAGACGTCATTCCTATTTGAGTTATGGTGTAGCTGGGCTCTTGGAGTTCCACAACAGGTGTTCCAGATCTTCGATTTTTATACGTCTACAGCGAGTGCTCATAAGGCTGAACAACTCTTGCTAAGACGTCATTCCAATATAATGTTATAGTGTAGCTGGGCTCTTGAAGTTCCACATCAGGTGTTCCGGATCTCCAAATTTATTCTCTCAGCAGAAAATGCTCATCACGTAGAACAATTTTTGCTATGGGACCATTTTTGTATCTCCTATAGTTTAGCTGGTCTGTGGCGGTTCTGCATCAGGTGTTCCGGATGTTCAAATTTATTCTCTCAACAGAAAATGCTCATCACGTGGAACAATTTTTGCTATGGGGCCATTTTTGTATCTTCTATAGTTTAGCTGGTCTGTTGTGGTTCTGCATCAGGTGTTCCGGATCTTCAAATTTATTCTCTCAGCAAAAAATGCTCATCACGTGGAACAAGTTTTGCTATGGGACCATTTTTGTATCGCCTATAGTTTAGCTGGTCTGTTGCGGTTCTGCATCAGGTGTTCCAGTTTCCAAGATAAATTATAGCCTATGTGTTGACCAGACTTAATATCTATACAACAAAAAAAAAATCATTCAAATCCGTCCAGTAGTTCCGAAGATTAGCGTGTGCAAACAAACAGACAAACAGACAAACAGACAAACAGACAGACTTTTTTTTTGGATTCGTGCTCTATTACTGTTTCTAAACCCCCCTCAATTATTATTTTTTAAATATATTCAATGTACAGACACAGTTTTTTTACAGTCTTATTATTTTTGCTATGGGGCCATTTTTGTATCTTCTATAGTTTAGCTGGTCTGTTGTGGTTCTGCATCAGGTGTTCCGGATCTTCAAATTTATTCTCTCAGCAAAAAATGCTCATCACGTGGAACAATTTTTGCTATGGGACCATTTTTGTATCGCCTATAGTTTAGCTGGTCTGTTGCGGTTCTGCATCAGGTGTTCCAGTTTCCAAGATAAATTATAGCCTATGTGTTGACCAGACTTAATATCTATACAACAAAAAAAAATCATTCAAATCCGTCCAGTAGTTCCGAAGATTAGCGTGTGCAAACAAACAGACAAACAGACTTTTTTTTTTGGATTCGTGCTCTATTACTGTTTCTAAACCCCCCTCAATTATTATTTTTTAAATATATTCAATGTACAGACACAGTTTTTTTACAGTCTTATTATATGTATAGATATAAGAAATGCACGAGCACTCTTGACATGCTTATTCTTAAGTGCTAAAATAACTGAAATTCTAAGTTTACTACTTATTTACCTAACAACCAAAACACCTCACTAAAAAGTTTCCAACTCAACCGATACTCATCGAACGAAACCGATTGGGAAATTCAAAGACAATCTTGATAAAACAAAAATAAATAAGTACGTTCTTAAATATTGTCTATGCGTGGAGGTGAAAGGCGGTATTGTTTACCCAGGTCGTGAGGTCAACGCGTGTTGGGTGACTCGCAGATGGAGACACTGCCCATTATTTAGGAAGCCTTGATAGACATAACTATAAAAATGGCGGCGTGATAAATTGACAGATATATACGCGCGGGTAACTGTACTTTCGACTGTCAAAATAAGAAGTTTTTGATGATGTATGTCGTTAATATTTCGAGATAAATCTGCGAAATAATGTTGTTTGAATTTCTATTGTTGTATGGTGTTAAATAAAAACAAATTGCTATTCTTATACCATCTTAAAATTGTCTTGACAATACCTACGTCGTTATGCGGGTATTTTTGTCGGCTTTCCTAACTTTTCTGATGTTTTTTTTTACTAGCATCATAATGTAATCTTAAAATATTGTAATTTCGTTAGCGGAAAATGTGAATTAAGTATTTACTTTTAATTCTAACATTTCATTTGGCCACGTAAAAAAGGATAATTTTATTTAACGCTATGGGGCTTCAAGAATCATTGAAGTTAACGTTGTTTGGTACCCACGTGTACTGGACTCATAGTTACGAACTACTGCTAAACTAAACAAGCAAACAAGCCCAGGAAATCTCTCTTCATCCTAATCTCAATTCGTATATCGAATATCGATACCCAATCTAATCGAATAGATTTACTGTTATTTATCGGATACTCGCCATCAATCAATGGCGGAATGTGTATTAGATGTACGTCTCTATTCGAATGCAATAATAAATCGATTCGAATGTATGTCTCATTAACATACCGAGTAGACTTGTGCAATTATACATTGTTTAGAACTATTCTGTTATTAATCATTGACTCGTTATGGTAAAACAATATGGAGAAAGTTGAAGGGTATTTGCTTTGAAGTTTCGGCAAAGTAGGGTGTGAATTATTAATGACAGCACTTAATGTCGTATCGGTCGTACCGCGGTGAACTATCAGCATGTGATACAGTCGTATTCCTTAAGCCCTGACACGAGATACAGACTGTTACTGACTTAGGGCAAATTTTTCAATCATCAGATAACTTTTATCTGGTCATATGGTGGTTTGACATATCTATACGAATATTATAAAGAGGTAAAATTTGTTTGTTTGTAAGTTTGTATGTAAGGGGTAATCTTCGGAACTAATGATCCAATTTTAAAAATTATTGCACTGGTGGAAAGCTTAACTATTCCCGGATGACATAGGCTACTTTTTATCCCTGTGATCCCACGGGAACAGGAACTACGCGGGTGAAACCGAGTGACGTCTGCTAGTTGTCTATGCAAAAGCTCTCAAAGCGCCATTTTTACTTTTTAGATAAAAGTTATTTGATATTTGAAAATCGGGACATGAAGATTATTATATTGCCGTGCCCTTACCGCGTGTCATGTTGAAACTAACCTTAAATGTAACAACTCAGTTTAACACATGAATGCAATTTAAGAGTTTGAGTTTAGAGTCATATAAATGAAACCGGTACCTACTTAAATAGGTTGTTTGTTAAGTAGGTACTCTGAGTTTCTCTGGTAGCGAGTGAAACTGCGGGCTTCAGTTTGTCTCGTATGCCTAGATTAGTTACTACCTACTATAAAATACTTTAATGATGACAGCTCATTTGATCAATGACTTTGAAATGAATATATTTACTGTTCATTATAGAGTTTTATTTTTACCGTTGGCTATGGAAGCATAAATATTTTATTATTTCAATTCTTTTATATGGTATTGTACATATCCACACAGGAAATACTCTATTTCACATATTATGGTATTCTTTGTTTATTTTGTAAATTGAATTATAATTTCGGACACGCAGCTACATTTTTTTGAATAATAAGATTTTATTAAAACACGTTAAAAATATCGCACTTTTATCGCTAAATTGATCAAAATTCATTTTCATAGTAAGTTATAGTAATAGCACAGCTATTTCGCCTTCGTAAATGAAGTCTTCGGTAGTATAGTGGTCAGTATCCCCGCCTGTCACGCGGGAGACCGGGGTTCGATTCCCCGCCGGAGAGGATCTTTTTGCATTTTTAAAATTAAAATTTTATTTATTACCTGCACCTCGATCACACTGGATAAATCCACGTACGCCAGCGCCAACGCTTTTGTAACACTTCACCGAAAAAACTGATTCTTTACGAATAAAACTATTCAACACTTTTATTTTCTTGTTTACATCACACACTTTTTTTGGGTACATAGAGATATTTAGATTTTCATTTGAGTAGGTAACCTAGTAATATATTTATTATAATTTATAGATTTTTGGGTTAGGTTATTTTGGTTAAGAATATTGTTATTGAAGGATGTTGTCTACAAATTAGGTCTTTGGTTGGTAATTCTTCAGCGTGCGAATTAAAAAACTTTTTTAATAATTTAAATTAGTTAATGTAATTCTGCTGCGCAGTCTGAATGCAATTATGTTAATATTTTTCTTAATTGCGTTTGATGATTTGAAATAATTAAATTCAAATAATTCATTAAGTTAATTGAAATTAAGATTAGTATTGGATTGTCAAGGCAGTGATGAATTAGTCGAGTCCTGACTAAAATTAATTTATTACCGTAGTAAGATACTATAAAAAAAATTTTTTTTAGTCTTTTCCTGATTAATATTTTTTTCAGTCTTCTAAAATATATAGGTAAATTATAATTGTTATTAGGTATTCAAGAACTTTTCAACTAAGCTACAATTTGATTTTGCACTCTCCTAGACAATCTTGTTGTAAGCACTTAGTGCATTTTGAATTTTTCAAATATGACAGCCCAATAGTGAGGTGAAAGCGAATGTCAAAACACCGATATGTAAATGTTCGAGTATCGATAATTACCGGTCCCTTAAAAGGCGGGCGATTCCGGCTACAATCGGTTAGTGATTGCTTTTTAAATTGCTGGCTTGCGCGCCGGCTCGATGACCGAATGCCGACTACTGGATGGTTTTTTTATTTATTACCGAGTGGCGGATTTATGTCGATAGTTTATCGAATCACGTGCTAGCCTATTAAGTTGGAAACGAGCTGCAACCTCCAGTAAATAGTACAGTCAGGGAATTAAATTGTTTATCACGTTAAGGTTGAATGTCACATAAGTACCCTAGACACACACTTAGGTTCACTTAAATTTGAAAAATTGCCTAGATTTAGTCATAATTGTTGGTTTTTGTAAATCTGTTTTTTACAATCTAAATATTTTAAATTACTATTCTTAATCTTTTGTATTGTCATAAAATAAAACACTTAATTGATTCCTGAAACCATTTAAGCCTCTAAAAGTTTTGACTTAATATGTTGCATGTCTTTAAACTATATTTCTCTTTGATAGGATTACATAGTTTCAACTGTAGTGAAGTTTAACTTTATGGGGAATAGTTGTCAAAAGTGGCACTTATATCTAATTTCCCTAACATTATAAATTACAGAAACAAAGATGAACACCGACGTCGGTAGTGTGTAAGATAGTATACCTACATAACTTTTTAATAGCTACTTTAATACTGCAATTTATTTTGTTAGGAACCTACATAGTTGGGGCGGGAACAAATACTCTTAGAATCTTAATGTTATAATTATGTGCACCGGTAAAAAATACTAGAGCCGAGTTATAAAAGTTATTTGAACACCTGGTGGTACTGGTATTAGTGATACAAAAGTCACTATCATGAAATTGTATCTAGATAAAAAGTGTAACTAATGATATTTTAATGAAACATATTAATCAATCGGGCGGCCGACCATTGCGAAAGTATACACAAGAGATAAACAATGGTCGCTTTACAACGTATACAGCAACTAATGCTAAACGATCAAAAGCTATTACGGTTAATCTACGCCACCGACGCACTATTAATGAAATATTTAATAACAAGCAATATTTTTTCTTTTAATACAAGTAATTAATTTCAGTCAATTAAGTTTATCGACTTATTACGTCGATACGCGCTCGTGCCCATCACTAAATTTTAATATCTTTTGCAAATAAAATCGATTAAACCAATTCAGCACGCCGTATAAAATAATTATTGTTAAATAGAGAAACTAGTAGTTGATGAACGTTTTACTACATAACGGGAAGTTAGTTATAAGCCGAAATTACGATTATTTTTACTAACTACGGATACGATTAATTAACAAACCGATATTGCAATTAGTAATGAGAGTTAATAAAATAATAACAATATGATTTGAGATGAAGACTTTGATTGTATAGAAAGTTTATATCACAATAATCGATTAGGAATCGAATTTATAATCGATGTATCGGTAAAATCGTAAAGCTGGGTTTACGATCGCGCGCGTCGCGTGCTCGGCACAGACTGCCGGAGGGCGGTCGTTCCGCCCTCGGGGTAACCATGTGCTCTCGACCTTACGATTGATATTCGATTTATGTGACCCTTTTTTAATGTGTAACGGTTACTATTTGCACTATTTGTAACAATTCGAGTGAGTATTGAGTGAGAATTTCTCTCACCAGATCTCGTATTTTGCAGGGGAATTAAAGTTTCTACAACCTACTGATAAAAAATACTGAAAGAACGTTCTGTTGTTTGCAAATTTTACTACTAAGCAAAAATTTAAAGTTAAATCAAAGTAAATGATTACACAAAACTCGCCTACAAAAGTAAAAATAGTCCAATTAGGTACCTACTTCATTAATTACAAAGCCCAGGACTACTTCTAGTTACACTAATTCGATAGTCAAAACAACACTGCCACAATCACGCAGAATTATTAACCTGAAACTCGACAATAACTCACAAAGACTCGACGTCTGTGCAAAAACCAATAGTACCACCTCGCCCCACCAGAGGCCGCTAATTAGTAGGCACTGTTGCCAGCAATGCGAGCGCGCGATTGGTGATCACTGAAGTGTGCAGCGAACCTTACTTATGTACTCGTGTTACTTTACGTACTTAATGGATTTATTAATGCTAATATGGTATTTGTTAAGGTTCATAAAGGTATAAGAGGAATGTGGCTTTTTATGGGATTTTTTTAGTTTTGAGTTGTAGAAATTATAGCAAGCTATTGACTATCTTTTCATTGCCAGAGTGACTCACTAGCGTCAAGTTGCACACTGGACTTTTAAGACAACTAAAAAATTACAAAGAAGAATGGCGAACTGGTATGTAAATTGGGACCCATTGATATTAGAATCGGTAATAATTAGGTAATAATGTAGACACAAGCTCCTCAACAATACCGTCATTTGTTTAATGATAGTAAACAGTTTATAAGTTGTGAGGGAAAAGATGAACATACATCCCACACAGCACATGATATCTACTACTTAGATGTTAAATAATAATCTACCTAGATCTTAGATATTAGAGACATGTAATTAATATCTAGTAGATGTCTACACCTGGTCTTGAAATTGTCTCAATAAAAAGATATTACCTACTTCATATCTAGCAGATATCTATAGCTGGTCTTACGATTGACTCTTAGAATTATTACCTATTATTAAAACTTAGTACTACTTCTAGAACTACACAAAACTATCCAAAATGCATATGGATAGTCAGCTGTAAAAGTTGGAAGAAAAAAGCTATGCAAGGTAAACTATTATAACCATATAAATAATATAATAGCAAACGTTCCAACTTACGTTCACACAAAAAAAGTTAGTAATAAAACATGCTAGCATTGTAATTATTATTTATCAAAAATGTCTATTTTTGCATATTCACGTTGTTTTTTTTATCTTATTTTACGTTTTAAGTAAAACGGAGACACGCGATGCGTTCGTAAACTGCACGATAAGTTATTTTAATTTATTTCTAACTTTTAATTCCCATGAGCTAGCAACTCAATATTCTCTATATAAACCTTTATCAAACTCGTAATTAAAATTCATATAGACTTGCAAGTGAACGACGCCTCCTTTATTTTTAAATCATGTGGGTCCATTCTCGCCAATCTTCTTTGATATTGCACTTTATGTGGACTTCAAGGTACGGTGACTATCAGACGGGGTACCTTGCGTTTCGTCCTAGATACACACTGATGATAGCAAATACGAAACTTGCTGTTCGACAGTTAATCGTTGAACACTTTGCCCAGTGCTCATCACTATGAACTGTCGAACCGTCGAACCGTCGAACCGTCGAACTGTCGAACTGTCGAACCGTCGAACTGTCGAACTGTCGAACTGTCGAACTGTCAAACTGTCGAACTGTCGAACTGTCGAACTGTCGAACTGTCGAACTGTCAAACGGAGATACGCAAAAGCCATGCTGGTCTAATCAGCATCTGTTTAGCCTTTTCCAAAATAGGTATGTTGGGCTCAGTCTCTTTGGATGCAGCTGAATTCCAGTACTTTAGATGCAACGACTGCATATCTGACCTCTAATACTCAGTTCCTGCACAGTATAAATATTAACACAGTAGGACGACGCCTTTGATCTCTGGAAAAATGCCGACTACTTCTACACGCGTTATACTTGAATAATATCTCCCGTACTACGAACATCGTTTTGTTCGCAGTTCGGGAGCGGCTTTCCCGCGTCTCGCCCCTTACACCCCGCACGATTGCCCTGTCTAGAGTAGTCTAGACGGCTTCGTCGGACGACTGTATGTTTTTAGACTGTGGTTCCTGGGTTTATTTTGATCGATACGTAACGTTCCGCTCGCATTTAGGACATTCATTCCACCCAAATTTTTACGGGGTCACTTTTAAAGTACCGCAGATCTTAAGTGATGAAGAACCTATTTTAACTGTGACTGACTGTACAGATGCCAGCACATCAACCTACCCCAAACTGTCTAATTTTCCCAATTGAACATGGACCTGATTGTGTTTAGAATAAAGTTGAAAATAAATCAAAGAAATTTGACACATTGGGGTAGGTTGATGTGCTGGCGTCTGTACATTTAGAAATATAACCTACCTATTATAATTTAAAACAAATTAAATACAATCAGAATCATCTATACTGATATTATTATCAGGTAAAGATCGTAAGTTTGTGAAATTGTGACGTTGTAACAACTCTGACAATTCTTTTACCAATAGAAAGCCACATTATTATTAGGTGTCCTAAGCTATATTTTATTTCCAAAACTAAAAGGGGTGGAGATAATGTTTAAGTACAAAATGCAAGCGGACGAAGTTGCGAGCGAAGTGCTCATCTTTAATAACATAGTCACTACGCATAATATGTAAAATAAAAATCACTTGCCCCAAAATTTGTAATCAACAATTCCACCATTTACAAATTGAATCGTTTTCACATTTTTCAATTGGCAACACCTCCGATATTTCCCCTGTTCCGAGCGTATTCGAAGTCACTTTTGTTCATATCCGCTGAGGACCGCCCTCCTCTTGCCCTGAGGCTATTTATTAGTAGGTACCTATATGCATATCTAAATAGCTGGGATGTGGTATTTAAATAGGAAATAAAAACAGTTGTAAATTTCTATGTAAAAAAAAAATATAAATGACAAAAAACTATAGGGAATTGTTCTTGTTTTCTTATCTAATCGATGTTTAAGGCTATCCATAAAATGGGATATTTGACAAAATGTTAGTTTTTAGTTCCTCATCTAGATTACAAGAAAATATTCGACACATACTTTTTTTTTTTTTCACGTAATCAAAAAATAACGGCTAAACATCGAGTCAAAATGTCGCGTGACGTCAGTAGCCAGTACAGTTTATACTAGTTAATGACGTTTCAAGCCCCCTCTTCTCAAGTTTAATGCGCTTTAACTAAACAGTTTTCCAGCCAAAGACATTCAATACCTATAGACCTGACATCACGAACAAAATTTTCGTCCGAAAAAGTGTGTCCTGCTGGATACAAGTCTATGAGTTTTTTGTAGTACGCTCCGCTGCCGCTCCAATGTTCATATATTATTCTAGGTGGCGTTACTGAGACATGGGATTAAAGTTTTTCTATGACATTTCCTTGACATGCCCGCTCTATAGTCTTTTAAATCTCTTTGTTTCCAGCAATTTGTAAAAAAAATACGTATCGAATATTTTCTTGTAGGTAATCTAGATGAGGGACAAAAACTAAAATTTAGTCAAGAAGACCATTGGTGTTAACCGCCAACTGCAGTTATTCTCTGCCGGAGTCCTGATAGGCGTTCTTAAAGTTATTAGGTTCTAGGGAACCTTTCTTCATCGTCAACCACATCATTACTTACCACTACGTGAGATAGTGATCAAACGCGAACTTATCAGTAATAAAAAAAAAAATACATTTCAAAATCACCCTGTGAAAATGAAGTAGAAGCTAGGCGAACTGCCACACCATACTAATAATGCTAGGCATTGACAGGTCACTTCACAAAATTTTTTGCGGAATACTTTTACTGAATTGAGAGTCGAGTTTTAAGTTTTCCCAATTCGATATCGCATTGTGTTGTAGGTACCAAGCCTCTTGAATCTTATAGATCCTTATTAGATGTTGTTTCCTTATCTCTGATCTCTGTCGTAATTTTTTGAAACGTGAATACGAAATCATGGTAATCGTTAATTTATTATTATTATTATTACTAGCCTGTGTTTTCCCCCAGCAGGGCAAAGGCCTCCCTACTTTCCTTCCACCTCACTCTGTCACGGGCTTTTTGGGACCAGTCCTTATCGAAGGAGTCCAGCTCGTCTCGCCATCTTCGCTTGGGCCTACCGCGATGTCGTTTGCCATATAAACGAACCCATTGGGTCGTGCGTTTGGCCCACTGATCGTTTATTTATTATTTAAATTAAATTTTAAGCCTTAGCTTTATATATATGTATTTATCTGGAAATATTACGCGTGCGGAGAAGTGTGAGGTTGTTGCATTGTTACCGTATTTAAGGATATGAAATGCTGAAAGCTAAAAACGGTCGCAATAAATATTTTACTATTAACACGTTCCATGGTTTTTAAATTCGGAGCATATCGTACGTTTAAAGTCATTATAATTAATAAAATCAGAATCATGTTCTGCCTACTCGACTTTAAACTCGAATACCCAATTACTTTTAAATACAATAAAAATGTCGAACGAATAGAAAAATAATAAAAGTGCATTGTGCTAAAAGTAGTTTTTTAAATAAAGAACGTACTCGGATTGGCTGTATCGCCTCGGGCTAGATGGCGGGGTGCCGAATGTTGCCAGCCTCTCGGCCGGAAATATGGATTCTGTTTGTCTAATGACCTTCCTAATTCGAATTTCTTCTTTCGATATTCGAATAAAGCGTGTCAAAAGGTTGCAAGTAAAAAAAACAATAATGGGCATTAGGACATAAATAAATTACAATGACAAAAGTAATGGAGTAGCTTTCATTTTATTAATTGCATTTTTTTGTCTTGCTGAGATTTTTCAGTGAGTTCGGAGAACCACTATGAATCATGCATGTACCTATGATGTTTATTATAGTTATAGGTACTAAACTGTTCTAAAATACCATGCGCTGGAGGAATTGGAACATGACCTTACAGTCACTACAGTTCAGTAGGTACTTAGATCCTACTGTTAGGATGATATCAGAACAAAGACATTCAATACTTGCTAGCATTTTAAATCTCTTTGTGTCTGAACCATGAAACGAACAGCCATTTTGCTACATTCAACATTAAAAAAAAAATGAAGTAACTGTAACTCCCGAGATTATATCAAAACAGGACATAACCAGAAAACGAGACCTATTTCGTAAATTATGTAATTAAAATACTCATACAGCAAAAGGGCACGATCAAAATAACGCGGTAAATCAACCCGCAAGGAAATAAACCGCGTTCTTAACAAAATATTTTTCGGTTCACAAAAAAGGTCTTAATTACGAAATTTCGAAAAAGGAACGCAATAAAGAAAGTAAAAAGGCGCGCGGCGAGCACTGGAAACCGTTATGTTCGTGGAAGTGCGTGATTGATTCTGCGCGCCCGCCCATTGTGGTCAGCTGATTCTGATGACTGCGTGGGCAAGCCTGCACAACGGAATGTTGCTTAGGCATTAGGAACAGCGTCAAATTAACACTTTCTTGAACATATACGGTCTGCGAAAAATGCTTGGTCGTGTCAATTGCATTCATGAGGTCTTCCATGTAGTAGGTTTAGTAGGTTTGTTGTAGTTTTATGGACAGACAGCAGACTATTTGCTTCAGATGAAAAACCCATTCAACCTTAGAATAATAACGTCCTACGAGTGTAAAAAATACTCAGCCAAAGTCATTCTTTGCTCGGCGAGCCGACAGGTACTCAAACTCACGTTCCGTCATACAAGGCTCACTTATATCTCTTTGCTTAATATAAGGTGAACACGATTTCGCCCGAGTTTTGTACTAAACGCGGCTTCTATCTGTTATTATTCGAAGCCCTGCGGATAATAATGATGAATGTCGACAAAAAATATTACGTAAAAGTTATAAATTTAATCATCACCTTTAATCTTATTGTGCACTACATTATATTCAAATCAAATCCTAAAAACTGCAAGTGACCCAATCAAAGGTCGTTGCGACAAACTTATTTTACACACGACATAATCTCAGATGTCCTTTATGTCAATAGCAATAAAGATGAAATTGTGTGTGACATCCAGTTTCCTGATTGTAATCTATCTCAGTTGAGTATTGAGTAATGTTGACAAGCAGGCTGATTTGGGAGCAACTTTCTATAAGTATAAACAAGTATGGCTTGTATGTATGTATGTGTATGAGATACGTAACGACTGTCGAAATTTGTACGAGGTGCCACTGTGCCACCACGAAGAGTTGAAACTTAGGCACTAATTATTTTAGTAACATATTACATATCGTCCAAAAAAATAGAGCTCTTAACAGACTCACTTAGCCAACAAGCAATGTCTATAACAGAGTAGGATAAGTGTGGCTTTTTACTTGCATGGTTTTTTTTGCACTTATATTGGAAAACAGCCTTCTCTCAATAATATACATACCTAGATTGTAAAGATAGACCTAACCTAGATTGGATACCTAGAACCTACCTACCTAGGTAGGAAGGTAGGTTCTAGGTATCCAGTCTAGGTTCACAATCTAGGTAACCAATCCAAGGTAGGTAGGTTACCTACCTTGGATTGGTTACCTAGATTGTAGATTGTGGTTGTATTGTTGTGGTTGTATTGGCAGTATATGACTGCCTCTCTACGTGAGAATGTGGGCGAAGAGAAGGTGAAGTGAGTTGCCATTCAAAAGTCACGCTAGGGTATTAAGGATTGCCAGTTCATTTCACGCGCCATCCAACTTTTCACGGTGACATTTTAACAGCATGTACCGTTATAGCTCACCAGCCTCTAGCTAGCGGCATGACTTCTCAACATTGTTAGACAAACCAAAAAAGACTTATCCAGTAGTTGACATATTCCCCAAACATCTCCAGCCCGCAACTGTCACATTAAGTTCTCATGTCTATAGTCTTCGTAAAAAAATAGCAATTACGCCACGGCACGGCTGGTGCCAATTAAATGATAAAACTGGTGTGACAAACAAACCGACAAACAATGCACAGCGATTAGATTTACAGCTCGTGATTAATATGTGAGACGATGAAATTGATCAACTGTAGAAGAAACTGGAAGGTAGGTAGTTGCTAACGGTTTTTGTCGAGATAGAACAGCATAGTAAATTGTGAGTCGGTAATCAGGAGTGAGAAGAGGCTACAATGGTACCAGGTTATAGACTTGTAGGCTTTTAGTCGCTACTTGAAGTTGTCAGCATGTCAAGCCAAGTCAGAGTGACAAAAGATGAAGGAGAAGTCAATGAAGGTTCGTCTCGACCGATACGGGACTTAAACGAGGACTTAAATGAGAGTGCAATATACTTCGAGGAATACTTCGAGTACTTCGTATACTTCGAGGAATTCAGGTGTCATTGTTAGGCTATGTTCACTAGTAGTAATTTTGAGCCCACTTTTTTGGGACACGATGCTCGGGGTGCCGAAATTTTTAAAAACATACTAGGTGTGACAATTGTTGGCTTATCACTGAAAACTACAACATTATTGGATGGCTAAGAATATGCTTATTTTGTACCCTATTTTGAGATAATTGTTCAAACCATCTGGCTTTCAGTGGCCTTCACCTCTTCCTAGTATCATGTTGAAGAAGACAGCAAATTGTGGGAAGATTGTAACTATCAAATGTCCCTACTTATGCACGATATTTATGACTGTTATAAGTCTGTAAGCTTTTTTCAAAATCTTTCAAAATTAAATAAACGGCAAATAAACGTATCTTGTAGCGTCAATTGAGAGTGTTGTCAGAGATAATAATTTAATTCAGATGCAGTGTTGTTGTTAACTTCTGAGACTGGCTGGCTTTATTTATGGCTTCTGTTAAGAGGTCCAATTTGGATGCCTGTAAACGTTTATTGGTTATATGTGAAATACTTCCGGTTTGTATTCACTTTGCGCTTAAATTAGTAGTTACTACGACTTGTAGAATAAGCTTTTAGCACCTACAAATCATTCCTTAACATCTTTATTCCTAGAAAAGCAAAACTTTGCATAAAGTTACCCGCATTGCATCATGTACAGACGCCAGCACATCAAGTTACCCCAATGTGTCAAATTTCTTTGATCGTTTTTCAACTTTATGTCAAACAGAATAAGGTTCATATTCAATTGGGAAAATTTGACACATTGGGGTAACTTGATGTGCTGGCGTCTGTACCTATTTTAATTAAAGAGAGGCGAGCCTAATAACTTCAACTGGTCACACACAAGTTTAAATTCTAGGCTATTACTGAAAAAATCCAGATGGAAAAATTCAATAGCAACAAATATCAAATATCAATTAAGTTTCGATATAACGGAAGATATGAAAGGTCTCTTTGAAATAGTTATGTTTAGTCCTATATTATGAGGAGCTATCTTAAGTGTTGGTAGTTTGCTATCAAACGGGCTGCTCTTGAAATTCCAGATTGAAGGTACCCAAAAACTCTGGCCGACCCAGAAATGAAATGCAGGACTCATGTTAAGCAGTAGGTAGCGCAAAAAATTAAGTCTATGGAAAATTTTCAGCTGATTGTAGAGCAAAATAAAATAGTAAGGCATAGGAATTTAACAGTGAGTCACAAGCACAACACAGCTGTCGCCATTTATGGCGGACGTAGAAAGCGTTAATAAGTTTATTTGCGACTTTTTCCTTAATGATTAATTGTTACGTGAGGTTCATTATGTAAGCCTTGGAGAGTAACTATGAGCCCAATATGTGGCATGAAAATAAAAGATTTTTATTTTTTAATAGACAACAGGGATGTATGTACCCACGGATATAATGGATGTATGAATAATTTTATACTGGTTTCAGATACGGTTACGGATTTAAAATTATTCCGAAATGTGTGGTAGTTTTAGTTACGAAATTCTAATAGGAAAATATATCCTAGTCTTCCACTTCACCTACAGAAAATTGGTAACCCCGCTGAAATAATTAACAAAATAGTTTTATTATCAACATTAAAGCTCAATTTACAAATTAAAAACAAAACGACACAATTACGAAATAACAGTATCTATGAATATCGTTAAAATCTGCAGCAGATCAACTTGTTTCGCAAACAGGACACATTAACGTGTAATTAATAAGTCTTTTTAGAAAATTAAGACAAACTTGATCAACTAGTTGTTGTGAAATCGCCATTGAGACAGTTTTGATGGACAGTTATTTACTTGGATTTAATTAATTGGCAGTTTTTGGCAATTAGACTATTTTTTGCAAGTATGTCGCAATATGCTGCAATAAAATTATTAATTTTATACGGACTTGATTTTTTCTAATGTTACCATTGGTAAATAATATTAAATTACATTAAAAACGAATAAAGCCTCGTTCTCACTAACGCACAAATGGAGATGCTTTGTGACTTTAACTGTACGGTATTGCATAAATCATTTATTTTTTAAATCTGTTTTATTTTGTAAATGTCTGTAGTTTGGATTAGATTTTTAGGAGACAATTTAGTAGAAGTAAAAGGTATGCCTTACATTTTGATAATGTATTGAAATATCACGATCAATACTCATGTTGGACCTTTATTGATTCTGATACACAAAGTTTTACTCAATTTTGGCCCAGTACACACAAATGGTCTCAATACGCATTATTATAGGGGCGGTATAGACCCAGTGTGCCCGGGCCCATACTTTGGGCCAGGGCACACAGGGGACTCTCAAATAGTCATAACTTATAAGGAGACAAAATAAGCGTTTTGCCACAGATATATTTTTTATTGCAAAAATCCACGATTTTTGACCCCATTTGTACAAAGTACTTGCCATGCTGTTTTTGCGCAAGCAGGTGATATCAAAGCCAGTCTCTACTGCGAAGAAGAAACTGAAACTAATGACTGAATACCAAGATAATTGAATGCAGATGAGACTAAATGATCCTAAGGTCACCAGTTCAAACAATTGTATTAAATACTACATAGGATTTTTTCCCGAATCGATTTGATTAATCGATATGACGGAACTTCTCGTTCGTAATGAAATAAACCTATTCGATTCCTAGACAGCTAGGTATCGCGTGGGTGGGACGTAAATTATGTCATGGGCAACAGTTGCGCGACTGTTGCCTGCTCGTTGCTGTTTACTTTTAAAACTTCAAGAATGTTATGTGTAAATTATTTATTTGATAAAGACTTGTATTGTTTGGAGAGTAAATAATAGTATGTCATAGTATATTGGAAGATGAGTAGGTTCAGTTCGTGTGATCGTAACGTGATGTTAGGCGGATTCTTTATTTTCTAAATTCACTTCTATGAGTATAAACAGGGTCGTCTTAAAAAGATGTAGGTAGGGTCCGTATGGCAAGCGATAATTTTGGGCCCAATTATAAAGTATAATAAAGTAAAATACAAGGGCGCAGGCGAGGCTATTCTTCATAAAAACAAATAGACATGGAGAATAACTTCTCTCTTTCTATGTACGCGAACATGTCATAATTCCGGGGCTCCCGTGACCCTGGGCATCGGCTCCGTGGGTGAAGACGAAACTGAGAATAAACTTAAGTATGTTGGACTGGCTGCCGTAGCCTAAGAGCCGCAGATGTACTAGCTCGTGCCTGCGTTTAGTAAACTAATAAATGGTTAGTACTAAAGATACTTGATTTACTATTACATTAATGAAACTGTCTTTCTTATTAAAAGTAGGGATGGATAACTCGGTATTGGTAGTGACATTCTATCTGGTGCTTTTTTATAGTTTTTATTTACAGAAGCGGTACCAAACTTGCCGTCTCACTCACACCTGCCAGTCCATATATAAAAAAGTACATTACAGCCTTCAAGTAGGTTCTAATAGCTTAATGTATTTGTTATCGGTTATCACCTATTTATCTAAAAACAATAAATAAAAACGCGGCCGTTGCTAACGATGGCGCGCGAAGATCCCAATCGTATGACAGATTGACGTTTGAGTGACAGCTGTCATTCTATTTAGCAGTAGACTTTGTATTTAGTCTTTTTGGTTTAGATCTCTACTTTGGAAAGCGCGCGTGTTAGTGGTGCATACGGGGCGAGGCGTAGAGTTGAAACCAACGTCAAAGGAAATGCAAGATATTTGGACAAAGAATCGTTTTTCAGTATCAGAAATTGTTTTAGGCTGTCATAATTATGAAGGCAGACATAAAATAATCTTTATCAAGAGCTAGGTACTTCTGCAACTTACCTGTTTACTGCATATCTATTAAGTTTAAATAAAAACACAATAGGTGTGTTTCTGAGGTATGTTACTGTTGACCGCTCGTACGGCATGTGGTGACCACTATACCAGCCACCATGTAACTCATTACTCATTCACTATTGGAGTTCACTGTCCTAAGAATGATGACGTTTGTCATTCTGTTTGTGGTAGGTAGTTTGACGTCATAGAAACCTCATTGACATTTTTATTACATTCTCTTCTTGAGAGGATATCCGAAGCAATGTCATAGAAAAATTGTGATACCATATGTCTCAGTAACGCCATCCAGAATAATATAGCATTATTGGAGAGGGCGGCAGCGGAGCGTAATAAATTAAAGAAAGAAAGAAAGAAATCAAACTCATAGACTTATGTCCACTAGGACACAATGATCCCGTCTATGGTACTTCTTAATAATATTGCAGTAAAGTGTTGTATAGTATGGAGTTTTTCTTCTTCTCTTCCATTCTTCTCTATATGAAATCACCTTTTGGAATAATTATGCAAGTAGAGTAATTTACTTACTTAGGTAATTTACGGTCGTTATGAAGTGGCTTTTATGGTCTAATTGATATGATTTGACTTTGGCTCTGTCGTTCCTTGGTTCGGGAGCTTCAGGGACGGTTTTCCACACAATTTTATTAACTGCCTCATTGGTTTAGCAATGGCAAAAGCGCTAAGTTACTGCTCAGTAAGTATGAGGTTCTATGTTTGATTTTCAGGTCGGGCAAATTGCTGTAGTATGTATTGGAATTTCTCAGTCGCAATCCGGAGTTTATTTATTTTTTTATACTGGGGAAATGTGTACAATATGCATGCCTCCCTCATACCCTTACATAGGATAAAAATACAGGTGCGGAGTTATGTTATTGTAGCGACATCTATCTCGCCACATACGAACTAATGACCGATATCCTACATCGCGGTATTAGAGTTATCCGCGCACTTTGAACGTATACAAGTTCCCGACTACAACCGTCGCGTCGGGCAGTAGTTAGCCCACCAGACACAACACCCGTCTGGTCGGAGGATCCTCCCTTTTCAATGGTGGATGAGGAACTTTACTCCCTGTTCCTCGTACCTCCAAATTATGTTCTTCCAACTAGCTTTGCCCAATAGGCTTAGGATTAGTATTATTTAATTCTCAGCTGAATGATAATTTCTGCTGAATAAAGAAAAAGCTTACATTTCACAGTACTTGTAAACTCAACCTTAGTTGCCACGTTCTAAGTTTCAAAATCTGCTAAGTCATGTCCTATCCATTTCTTTACGTTAGGGATATCTAATTAGCCTTATTTTCCTGTTTCTTTTAGGTATAGAAATAAAATGTGTAATGTTTACAGACAGAAAAACCTAAACCACCCAATTAAGTTAACAGTACACATAATTTAAATCGCATAAACAAGAATTGCGGTCTCTTTTTCTTTTTTGGCAACACCGGACATTACTGGCCGGACCTAATTGAATTTTCTAACAGAACTATCTGTTTCTAGGAACGCTGACGTGTCTAATCATTGCAATTACTATTTAATAAGTACTACGTGAAGCCAATATGTTGGGGTCCAATGTTGGTCAACACAAGTTACTTCGTTAATTGCAATGTTTTTCATAGCTGCTAGCTTCTTCTTTTCTCGCTTCTTTATTTTTTTTTTATAAGGCTCCTTTACACTACACAAATACTTATTGCTGGATTTACTGGAGAAGAGTTTTTCTATATCAAAATACATATCTGTATTCTACATTAAATGTTTAATGCCTTTAACAAAGTGATTAAAATTATGATGATGATTTGATTATTATTTGATTATTTTTTATTATTATTAATAAGACTATCCTGATTTTTTAATCCGTCCTATGCATGTCTAGATGGCATCATCTGCCTAGTCTATTCCCAACTATGTTAGGGTCGGCTTCCAATCCATCAAGATGCTCAATATGTTTAGATAGGCAGTCAATTTACTTATATAAAATACTGATTTCACATGGAGCATCTGCCGACTGTCTTAAATACCATACAAAAATGTTTAATACTTTCCTTCAATAAGGAGGAAATATTACTTAACCACACACCCGTAAGGTACTTCCCGAGAAGATTTCGCCGAGGGTACCTATAGTACACTTACATTTTGCCAATTATGTGTTAAGTCCTAAGTTAATAAGGAGTAACTATAGTTTCAAATATTCGTTAGTCATCAAAATGTCTATCGAAAACAAATAGTAGCCTACCTGTTGTGAAACTACGTTACTGAGCCAAAGGTGCGGGCGTGGGCGACACACAAGTGGCTACTCACGACCAACGTAACGTTGTCCGTGCTAAAACTTACCATTAGTTATGTTGGCAACACTGGTGAGGTGTCAACTGGGCTTCATTTGTAATGTGTGTTAATGAGAATGCGTTTTGGTCTTTGGGACTTGGAGTTTCAAGTATACAGATATTATTTAGATAGTACTTAGGGTTCAATTAATGCGTCATTAAAAACCAACATAACGTCATCATAGTGCACTGAATTTTTTAAATAAGAACTATAGGTACAGTCTCCATAAAGGTAAACCCAACCAAGGAGTTTCTCTTTTTTTTTAAATGGATTTGGTCCGTATTTGAATTTGAATTAAGAATTACAGAAGCTCACTCTAAACTCAAGCATAACTTAAAACGTAATTTCAACCATTCAAATGGTTCTACGATGTTAAAACAACGAGTATCTTGAGTGAGGTAGACTTATGGTGCGTGCACACTATGTGACATTTTATATTTAAAATTTTTGTTATTGATACACGTCCTCATTATGTGATGTGGTAACTTCCCTATTAAATCACGTTGAAAAAACAATTCAATGTTACGTGTTACATAGTGTGGACGCACCCCTAGAGAACGTAGATTTTAGTGAATTTATCTCGAACATACTAATGTTACACCTAGATAGATAAGTTCTTCTCGAAAGTCAACAGCCAGTCTACCAATGACAATGAACACACCCAAACATGCACCCACACTCATTACACAAATCTTCACACATCTAAACCAGTATAAAGTGCATTGGTCTATCAAAAACAATCACAAAGAAAAAAATAATACATGTCATTGTAACTGGTCTCAAGAAAAAAAAAGTTGAATCCAGACGTTCAGTCTATCATGAAGTCTAGACTATAATGATGTCATTATCTTTAATATATAGATCTGATATGAATTCATTATAATTCGGTGTAATATCTGTTTTTGTTGCTGCTTGCTGTATAGTTAATAACACATGACTGGGAGACATAGTGATGTAGATTTTGTTAGTCTTAACTAAAGAGGAAACATTTGATTGTTTGTTTGTTTGCATTGAATAGTCTTCGAAACTATGGGACCGATTTGTAAAATTCACCGTTGAGAAGCTACACTATCCCCAGGTGACATAGACACACCTAAAAAATAAACACTCAAAAGAACAGTAAAACAATTATAAAGACTGGCCGCATTGCCACTGTAAACTATGAGCTGGGAGATGGTCGTGAAGTAAAACTCCGAAATGCACTCGACAGTATATTCACAAAAAGCAGTGGGGTACATGCAGAAAACACGGAGCGCAAGAGACGTGCGGCGGTCGCTAAGGCTAGATCGGCACCACTGCGGGGCGCGCGCGTTGAAGACGCGGCACCCGCTTACCCCGCACCTCTCTCACCTCTTACACTTCCATCAAAATTATCTACGTCGCCAACAGCCACGTTGTATGGCAATGCTGATTCTCTGACCGACATAAAGGCCAGCCCTCTGGTCACGTGAAGAGTCGACCAACCACTTGGCATTCGGACCCCAAGGCCCGGTGTTTCAACCCCAAACGGTTCAAATATATAACTTCTAATGAGGTTGTTATATTTTCGCCGTTTGAGGTTTTCAGCACCTGCAGCTGCCACTATACACTCCTACCCAAACTTTGACAAATTTGAGAGCCGTGATAAGATACTGTGTAGCTAGACAATCAAACCAACAAGCAAATCAGAGGAGTTTTTGACATAATGACAATAAAAATAGACATAGAGAGCAAACAAAGTTGATACGTCAAAAGCTCTAGGAATTTGAAAAATTATAGCGGTCGAAAAAAGAACTGCGTGAGTATTGACAATGACAACAGATGACAAGCCAAGCTATCGTAAATAAACGTGTTGTCCGTAGCTTATCTCATAAACCCTACCTTTAAACACCAGCACCTCTATATGCAAATCCCACTTCGGAGAACCCTACCACCGACCGACACCACGATACACCACACTATTTCAACGATTCCAACACGACATATCAATCGCAGGCACTCGAAAACAAGGCTCATTGTATTCTGGTTTCTTAAAGGCAAAAAGTCTCCCGTCAACCGGACTGTCTGACACATTTACGTGTGCATAAGGTTAAAGAACTCCGAATGCTACCATAAACAATATATCAAATGAGACGTGTGGACCAAATGGATGGGATTTTAATGTACTAGAGTGTAAAGGTGCTTGAATTCACACATTTGCGTCTGATTAGGATGAGATAACGGTGGAGGTGCTAATTTCGGATGTTTGAATTGGTTGTGTGAAAACGAAAAGTGTGCAGAAACTGTTAAAACGTAATCAAGTTTGTAGATAGGCATTTGACGAGAGCTACGCTTGCGACTGCGTCTACGAGAATCCTTTTAAATTTAAATATCGCCTCCACACTTGATAAAAATAGCCATGTTACTAGGTGATAGTATAGCTCTCAAATAGTAAAAGATTTTGTTAAATTGGTTCAGAAGTAATTGAGTTAATCCCTGCAAATAAAAAAATCTAATCTAGGAATCACATAATAAGTTTATGCTCAGCATTCTTGAACACAAACCAAAAGTACAATATATGTAGTTACTAAAACAATGATTGAAAATAATGACTAAGACCTTTATAATGTAGAAAGCTTCTAACTTTATATTTCAATGAAAATTGCCTTTTAACGATTTGGTTGGTACAGATCTAGGCAATAATAAAAGTGAAATCAAATATTTTATGTATAACCAAACATCTTGTTAGACAGAATTCCAATTAGAATGTCTAATTAGCGTCTACGCTTATATCAATAAAGCCACCGTTGTTGGAAATTAAATCGACTGTCTTATGTTCAGTAGCAATTTGTAGAAGTCTAAAAATAATTGTAGGCTATTTAAAATTGCGCAATATTGTATTCTATATATTATTTTGATTAAGAAATTTATCAGTGGTATCCCGGAATGAGTCTGACTTTGTTCACGGTTGATTGGCAATAGACTCGCCCTCCACTACATGAGACTTAAACATGAGCCTAGATCTAGCGGCCGGCCTACCAGTACTCAGTAGTACCTCCAGTGAAACAGTGAAGGAAAATATCGTGAGGAAACCGGTATATATGCCTGAGAGATATTTCTCGAGGGCATGCATGCCAAGTCAGAGGCCCTTGGCTGGCATTAAAGCTCTGATACCAGGTTAGCCACTCACTAACCACACGATAAGAAGACCACCAGAAAAATCCCCTTAGAACTAACAAGCGATCCAGTAGTATTGTTTGTTGCCCGTGATAATTGTGAGTATACTGTACTTAATAAAGAGTACTACATAACAACAAAGACATTCAATACCTATAGAGCGGACATCACGAACAAAATTTTCGTCCGAAAAAGAGTGTCCTGCTGGATACAAGTCTATGAATTTTTTTTTTAGTACGCTCCGCTGCCCCTCCAATTTTCATATATTATTGTTCTAGATGGCGTTACTGAGACATGGGATAAAAGTTTTTCTATGACATTTCCTCGCATGTCCGCTCTATAGTATTTTAAATCTCTTTGCGTAAAGTAATGTTTAATGATATAAAAAACTTTTTTACAAAAAATAAAACCGACTTCAAAAATAACACTAAACGGTGTAAAATAACTCTAAATTCGGAAGTCTGTGGCTTTGGTGGGTTTGTCTTACTCATGATGGGCCACCGACTTCCGAATTTAGAGTTATTTTACACCGTTTAGTGTTATTTTTGAAGTCGGTTTTATTTTTTGTAAAAAAGTTTTTTATTTTTCCATTTTTAGTTGTTCCCATACACAAACATTTGCCATGAATTCATTTTATATTGTTAATTGTTAACAATACATGTCATTATAATAGGGTTATCCACCTAACCCTAATAAATGAAACTTAACATACCTAACTGTCGAAATCTAGGTATATTGAACACATCTGCCTACCCCTCTGAGCATACAGGCTTGATGATACGTCATGATGTTGTATAAACAATAAACATCCAAGCGATTCCAGCAATCACGATAGATTTGCCGTCTATTTTTGAAGAGTTCCGTTGTATATCTCCGAAGATCAGCACCAGATCTTCACCAAATTAAAATGGGACCACCTCAGGAGTCTACTCTTTCAAACAAAAAAATAATTTTGAGAATCGGTCCACAAATGGCGGAGAAATCAGGTAACATACATAAAAAAAAAAAAAAAAAAAAAAATACATACACACGAACATAGAACCTCCTCCTTTTTTGAAAGTCGGTTAAAAATCACAAACATCCAAAGAGATTTAAAATACTAGAGAGCGGGCATGTCAAGAAAATGTCATAGAAAAACTTTGATCCCATGTGTCTGTAACGCCATCTAGAATAATATATGAATAATGGAGCGGCAGCGGAGCGTACTAAAAAAACTCATATACTTATGTCCACTAGGACACAAGTTTTGGATGAAAATTTTGTTTGTGATGTTCCGTCTATACCAAGTATTGAATGTAAAAACATCTAACAAAATATTGAAGATATTAGACACTCCTTAGATTCCGGAGTTTTGTCTATTGCAGCTAACAGCAAATTCTCATCTAAATTATGAAACAAATAATAGGACATAAAGCTGCCATTAGCCCTAAAACCGTCACTTAGTGTCCATAAAAGCCGCAAGTCATTATTGGAAGCTGTTAAAGACCATAACGTTGGATTTGATACTACTTCACCTAGCATATAGACCAGGGGCGCCTTTAGACTTATCGGGGCCCTAAATTATTATTTCTTTGGGGACCTTTTACGTGAGTCTAGGCTTGTATTTGTGGTCGGTAAGTATGGGCAGGAGAATATTGGTGATGCTGAAGAAATAAAATGGAAGCTTGAACTGCTTGAACATACTTTATGCTATAATTGTGATTTTCTCAAGAGAATAAAAGAACAAGCGATGTTATTTAGTAAATTATAGCTCCCTGACTCGGATATATAAAGCCGTCAGCATATCAATTAATGTTAAGTTCATTTTAAATTTTCACCTCGTACCAATGAAGTAGTACTTACGATATTATTATTTCTTTAGAAATGCCTTTTAGCAGACCAAATCAAGGTAAATTGTCTTGAAATTTTTAGAGCTTCTGGTTATCTTTAAGTCTTAATCTTTACTTGCGATCGATGTTGAGGTGGTGAATATGATTAAACGGATTTATAATTAAAAATGTAAAAAATCGAATTCATTTATTTCGGATAACAGCGATCCATATTTTGTTAGTTATCCGTACAGCTTATGTTCTATCATCTTATTTTAACTTGTCAGGGGTCCATGTCGGTTGTGGGGCCCCGAAAAATTGATACGGCGGTAGCTCCGTCCCTGCTTTAACCTTAGGATCTTTAACCTCCGTAGCTCGGTCGTGCCACCTCTGACTTGGTCACTTTTGACACTGGTTACTTCAAGTGTGTATTTGACATAGATAATTGAATAGTATGAGTGGGTTAAGAAAATAAGTTTAGATACAATGTCTATTGAAGACAATCATTGTTGATTCAGAAGAGCCAATCTGAATGAACAATTATAATCTTGAGATTATAACGAGGTTTGACTCTTGGCATATGTGCACTAAAGTTAAAGATTTTTAGAATTATTTCTATTATTGCTTTGTGCCACATTTTTTGGGTTAATCCTTTATGGGGTTCCGTACCGTAATATTACCTAAAGGAAGCGACCTGTCACAGTCTCTTATTCTAGGAACTATGTATTTAAAAAAAAAGCTTTTTAACCCCTGCAACCAATGATATTATAAGTATAAAGGTGTGTTACTTAAACAAAATTCGATCTTCAAAAACGGTACATTAAAGCTTGCACTTGGGCCTAATGTCCCTTACTTTATGCCTTGTAATAGTTATAGATTCATTTAAAATGCTTGTCCATTTCACAAGGATATGTTCCCTACATTTTGACAAGTTTGACGTGTAAGTATTTGACAGATTGAGACTGAGTTAAGAATGCGAATGTATGGAGTAAAAATACTGCAATTGCTCCTGATATTCATGTCAGATGTTAACAACGTATAAAAATGGCCTCTCATTTCATTTTACAATTAAGTTCTGTTACATTCCTATATCAATATTTTATTGAATAAAACTCACGACACGTGCTAAGGTCGGGCGTGCCAACACGTGTCGTGTTATCGGCGGCAAGTGCATCAGGGTTTCGAAGTACGGTTATAATATGTTTTGTGTTGTTTGCCGCGGGCCAGTTACAAATAGAAAAAGAGTACCGGCAACACGCGACTCGGAATGCCTAGAGAGGCGAAGGTTCCGTAGATTAAAAAATATATTATAAGCAACAGACTGTTCGAAATGATCTTATGAACTAAGAAAATTAAACTTTATCTGGGTTTTTTGTTTTTCAGAATTACAGTAATTGTCGTGTACTGTCGATTCTGAAACATTTCTTAAGATATTGAGTTAAATATTTCCAGTATATTTGTCTCGATATTATTGACGCTAACTGTCCTACGTTATATTTCATGGGCTTCTATCAATTAGACTTTTCCTTTTGTAAACTTTTTAGGAAGAGGGAATGAAAAGTTTTCATCTTAGATCAGAAGCTATGTGTCAAATGAATTAACTATAAATAATGTGCAAATCAAGTCCCCTTCATAGTATGGTACGGTCATTGGCCCATTTGTCATTTGTTAGGTACCAAATTTTACCAAATTTGATTCCCATTTCAATTTCTATGCCAAAGAAAATGTCAATTCTTTCATTTGTTTCGTAGGTAAGTAGGCAACCATTGTTTATGATAGCTTTGCCAAATTCAGTGACGCATACCAACGGATAATTCGCACGGCGGATATTTTAGTACAGAACCCTAAAAAAGAACGACAGGAGTGTCTATGATTCTTATATGGTCATGACGTAAATGTAGCTAGCAAAGATGGTTTTATGGCGTGAAATTGATTAACAGTTGCATGTTTTTAACTATGGCTATTACTTTTTTTACAAGCTTTTCCTATCATCGGGTGATTTGTGACGTGTTATAGCTAAGAGAAGACTCAACACTTATTTTAAAGAACTTGGCGACGACAATGAAGAAATATTTCCTAATGTGGATGAAAAGTATTATTGGCCAAAAAGCCTATCTTGAGCTTGACGGCGTGTTTCAACCTCTAGCCTTTTTAAGAAATCACTTTTGTTGATAGTAATTTTAGCTAGGTAGTAAATTTGACATTTTATCTCTTCTAAACTCAACATATTTAAGTTCGGAAGACATGAAACTTTGGTATGAAAGGAAACACTGAACACGTTAATTAGCTGAAGCCAGAGCCTTATGTCCATCAAGATATAAAAAGGATACATCCACAAATTTTACCGCGTCGACCAACTAGAGATTGCGATTATTTCCACTCAGTAACTCTATTGTGGTCCACTAACGGCATTTAGGTGACCATTGTCGAAATTAGTCGACTATTGTCGGAATTAGTCGAGTATTGTCGGAATTTCGGCGTCTTATCGCGTTCAGTATCGAGTCATGACGAATTTTATACGCTTAGATGTAAACGAGACGGCATTTGTGAATTATTTCTGCTTCTTTTGAGAAGTAGGCTGTCTTGCACGATTTAACTTAGAATACTGCTTTTGCTTTTTACTTGGAAAATGGTCATGAAAGTTTAGTAACCAGGAATTGTAAAGGTGCTCGATAAATGGCATTTTTAATAAGTGTAGTTGACGACGAAGCTCTGTAGTGCTATTCTGCAAGAGTCACCCCGTGATATGAGACTTCTAAGAGTTGACTACTCTGAAAGTGTGTTTGTATGAACCTATTTACAGTAATAAATATAATTAATATATACTTTTAAATGTATGTATTATAGAGAGGAAAGATTTGTTTTGTTGTAAGTAATGATTAAACTTAAAAACTATGTCTATACAGATTTGGAAAATTCTTTCAAGCCCTCTGTTCCTTCGGGAACGGGACATTCAGACGGGTTAAATCTCGTGACGTCCGCTATAAATAATATATGTATATATGTATATACTGGGTTTTTTTCAATGACCGGTCAAATATTCACTGGGTGTTCTACCCATGAATATAAACAACTTTCACTATGGGACCGACTCTGAAATCACGAAAAAAATTAGCTGTTTCATACATTTTAGTCGAGTAGATATTGAACTTTTGTATGAAACAGCAGATTTTTTTTTTCGTGATTTCAGAGTTGGCCCCATAGGGAAAGTTGTAAAAAATTGGCCGGTCATTGAAAAATAACCCTGTATAATAATAAATAATAATAATAATATATATATAAATAAATAGTATAGTAGTTTGATAAGTAATATTTAAAATTTATTTTTTATTTAATAATATATTATCTAGAATAAGCTTCCTCTTTCCTAAACTCACTTATTTTGCTGTGCCCGACAGGGTCCATGTCATGATCTAATTTTAAGTTTTACCACCTGAGAATACATGTGGAATGCAATAAAAGTATTGAGTATTGAGTAAATATAGTCATTTATAAAATGTAGACGAAGTGAAGGCGAATGTAACTCTTCGGATATTAATGCTAGGCATTTTCACGGCGTGGTTTCTACTGCATCGACCAGCTGAACTAAAAGACTACTTAAATCTGTAGATTCTCGTTTTTATGTGTAAGGTAAGTACACTCTAACTTTGCAAATTCGTCTAAAGGATTTCACAGGGAAAGAGGCTCTTAAATGCACCGTACAATACAAGTTGATACTTCGCCCGTGATTATGACAGATTTACAATACCAAATAGGACTCCCTTTTTGTCATTGAACAGAACGATTGAACATTATTCTTTCAACATTTTATATTGAACCCATACATGGCATCACTGCAGACAACATATTCAGATGGCGGAGGCTTAGACCAGCCCTCCGCCACTGCCAAATATCAATATCAAAAATATCAGAAATACCGTGTTTTAAAACCAAAAGTACCTACTTACTTCTCGTTGCAAAATCATCTGCTGAAAAGCAAGCTGCAGCAGATGAACGTCCTGATCAAACAACTAGCATTACTGAAGTAGGAATTCGTCGACGTCGAATGAATACATAAGTAACTTTTTTGAAGCTCGCTAACTTTGACAATAGACATCCGATAACCTTCAATTGAAAAACGCTTGACATAATTGGCTTCTAAATGTTAATAGGCGAACAGGTGTTCATATTTTTGAATAATTAGTTGTACTAGAGATAATAAATATATCATAGCGTTGTAAGTTAGGTCCTTAGTCATTTGCTTGTCAGTAAGGGCTATATCGCCTATAAATGTGTTGATAATGTTTACCGTATACATATTATACTAAATGCCCCGGAAAACGTAGTTCCGCCTACGAATCAATTTATGTTGTGTTACCTTCCTTTAGCTTATATTATTAAGACCATAGATATAATAAATTAGATTTCTATGATTAAGACTTATTAAATGTCAAATTGTCACCTGAAAATGGACCGGGAGGACATTTGTCGCTGGCATATGGCGCTGTATTTGTATTTTTTTTAATTGTCGTTAAGTTTTCTTAAATTTTTCAATGTTCCGCCCCACATTCTTAGTTTTTTCATTTATAAGAACTTTTTCCTGATAAGTACAAACACATCAAAAAAAGAAATAGCGAAATTGGTCCAGCTGTTCATGTGTGATGCGATGTGATGATGAAAATAGGGATTCATTTTTACATATACAGATTACTTACATCATTTCCATGTTCATCGTTCCCGTTGATGCGGTAATCACTCTCATTGTTGTTCATAATCTTATCATCAGCTCCATCCATTCTTATATCACTATCATCCTTCATGTTATAGTCATTCCCGTCTGTAGAAACAGCACTTACTTCGTTCAAGTCATCAGCAACGTGCCCATTTGTTTTGTATTCCAAATCATTACCGCACTGCCTCATCTCCAAGCGTATTTTACTCGATTCCTTATCGATTATCATGTTCGATTGGACGATCTTATCGATATCATAGTTATCTATGAAAGTTTTAGTTTTCCTCTTCAAGTTTTGTGGTGATTCTACTTTATCGATAACGTTGTTTCCGAATTTAAGGGTATTTAAATCCTCAGTTGTTTTAGGTTTCTTGTTGTCTTCGCAATCGATTTGTATTTTCTTTCTTTTTAGGTTAAAGTCCTCGCTGAAAATATCGTCGACTGTGAGATCTCGGTCGGTCATGTCTGGCAGGTTGATGCCGTTCATTTTAGTCATCGTGGCCAATGTTCCGCGTTTCTAATTGGTCACATTGTGCACAGCGGCTGGGGGTTATCTTGTGCCATTGTCGGTTTAACGCGGCGTAAATCATCGACAGATCATTATCTATCGGCCGAGATGACCGCTATTACCGGCCAGTTAACAAGGACCTCTAATTTCAGTACACCTAGTATACACAAATCGATTTGTACAAGATCTATGTACTCTGGCGTTATTGTATTGTTACCGCCTCACGTTGGGCAACTATCGTGAACTTTTACACGATTATTGTACCGCTATTACATTTCGTATGAGAATTCTATTTTCTTAGATCGATGATATTCTTATGTCCCTCTCTTCGGCATATGTCCGTCTCTGTCTTACATCAAATAATGTTATTGTTTACTTGCCCCGTTATTATTGATGGTATAGGAAATTGCCTGACCAATATGTGATTACCTCCGGATTGGTATACATGATTCTCCTGCCGTTAATAACTTTATCAAGTTAAAACAAAAAAGCTGTGCACTAATTTAATAAAACATGACACTGTATCACCAAATTAAAAAGTTAAATAAGTACCAAAAAGTTTGTACACTTCAAGATAGCAACAAACTCCGAACACTCAATAAAAAAAGTTTAAAACACAATCACTGTCAAAAAATTTAAAAACTTTCCGCATTCGAAATTCCAAAAGTTTAATTTCGTATGTTGGCGCGTGTTGGGGCCCACGTGAGTAGTCGGTCGCGGCCCGCGGCTATCACATGGAGTGCCCGCGCGCCTGACGTACGGCGATAAAGTCGGGGAGTGCCACAGACCACCGTAAGTATGCAGATCAAGAAATACATTAACATTTAATAACTGATGATGAATTCGTTGGCGACGAGCGGGCGTAGATTAATCGTGTGCATAATTGAATTGCGTCAATGATTTAATAGATTATTTTTAGTTGAGTTATTTAAATAATTTTGCATAACCATTATCTACGCCTAGACGGAGAAAATTGTTATAGGTACCCGACGAAGGTATTAAGTCCTATCAACTAACATCGTATTATTTATAGAAAGTTGCAACTTGCAACAAGCAGGTCTATTTCCACTTATTCTGCTTGCACTGAATAACCGTGAAACAGTAGGTATTCTGGGTAAGATTGGTATACCTATTTAATTAAATTTGAATTCTGAAGAAATATACTTTTTTTGTTACTGTATTAATTAAACTTATTCTCATTACAGCTAGATAGAGAAAGACGAGATTTTCCGCTGATCGAAACAAATACCTAAATTTAATTATGCCAATAATACGATGCCAGTTGAATGTTTCTCTACGCATTGCTTGAGCAAAAACGACTGCAATATAAAGAAAATGTAGTGTTATTATCAACACTGTTACAACAACATCATCTGTTGGATTCCGAATATCAAAAAATGGTTAATGTATTGGTTAACCTAAGATAACCTTGACGGCATTTGTAGCCAAGTCATGGCGTAAAAACTCGAACACCTAGTTGGTCAACTACAAGAAAAGAGGAAGAATATCGAAAATACATTTACACTGACTGGCCTGTTAGGTCTAGTAGTTTGTGGCCCTGACTGATATGCCGGCGGTCTTGGGTTTCATTCTTCCATTCCCACCCAGGACAAATGGTTGTATAATGAGCATGATCATTTGTTCTGTGCCTGGGTGTAAAATTTATCTATAATATGTATGTATTTAGAAAATATTTGTATGTTTGTCAGTTGTTCAGTACCCATAACACAAGCTATGCTTAGATTGGAAACAGATAGCGTTGTGTAAAAAAAAATGTGGAATTACATATTTATTTAAGTATTCCCAAAAAAAATACCCATGACAGATTTTCATCTGATTTTTTTACATATACTGCAAACAAGACTCCTTCTCTCTCTTCGCGGCGAATGTGTCTCATTGTTCCTCTCATATCAGGTTTGATTGTGAGGTGATCAGGTGTCTGTGTGCGTGAGCTGTGCACGTGAATGTTTCAGTGTGTGCGTGCGTGAAATGATTTGCGTCTGCGCGTAGATACGCATTTTTTGATGACAAGTCGCGCAGAGCTTAGAAAGCTTATGACGCGTTTGATAGTTTTTTTATGGATGTTAGTTGACTGTGTTTATGGATCTTTTCAGCCAGTTTTGTTTTTTTTTTATTTTTTTAAATACAGGGTTGTAACAATAAATGGGCACAGAAGATGTACCACTGTAAATCCATAAGATAGATTATTTAAAAGGATACATTTCTGTATTAAAAAATAAAATAAAACTGCATTCACAGATTTCTCGATAAGCATATGATAGTAAATTAATATAATAAACAATCACTATTTGAAAACCATTATTTGATTTTTCAATAGACTGTTTTTTTTTAACCAAAGAAAACGTTATGACGGTTTGACATCGCTCAGGTTAGTTTCACTAATTTTTATTTTAGGTGGATTGGGAAGTACCTACTCATGGACGCCCACACTGGCCCACTGAAGAGTTAGTCTAAGCAGGCTCTCTCCGGTACAATTCTATAGCTTAGAAATTAAATAGGTAGTAGGTATAAAATTTACAGGGACGCTTTTGAAAGAACTCATCTATCGCATAAAATCACTCTTGTAACAACCACTTCCGCAACGCAACACAAAACTGATTGAAGGATAGATTGAGTAATTGACTTACGCCCGATATTAATATTCTATCTCAATCCAAATCCCGATCCTTTGTTTTTGACGGCTGCTTCTGATTGGACATCTTTAAGACTAGGATAGGCGAATTCGGTCGTTGATTGGTTACAGACAAAGATCGGGATCAAGATAGCAACCGAGATAGATTATTAATATCCAGCGTTAGGCAAAGCAATGTAAGCTAAAGGAGCCAGATAAACGCAGCGACTCGAACCCGTGACCTCAGGCATAGCAGTCAGGGCCACTAACCACTAGACTGACTAGACCAACAGCCATTAAAAAGTGTGAGTAGTCTCTTACCAGTACCACAGTCTAAAGACCTACAGTCGTCTGACGAAGCTGTCTAGACAGGGCAATCGTGCGGGGTGTGAGGCGCGTGAAAGCCGCTCCCGAACTGCGAACAAAACGATGTTCGTAGTTCGGGAGGTATTATTCAGGGCTAACGCGTGTAGATGTTGTTGGCATTTTTCCAAAGATCAAAGGCGTCGTCCTACTGTATTAATATTTATACTGTGCTAGTACAGTCCGTAACATTCTGTAAAATGTTACTAACCCAGCGTTAACTCTGCGGGCGGCGACCAAGCATTGTTTTATTATCTTCGTTAATTGTTAGTAACAGAGATATAATCAAAACAGCAGTTAGTACCGGATCGCTTCACTATTAACTGATTGATTTTACTTCTTATCACTAAGCTTTCTCTTTGATTTGAACGTCCGTCTGTACAAAGGCGGACTTAATGCCATAGGCATTTTCTACCAGTCAATCTTCAGGTGATGTAGAAAAAAGCGGTCGGTGCAATTTAAAATGAAAAAAAGCAAACAGTACTAATAAATGTTGTTTAAATACATAAATATGTACACTATAGACATAATATATATACATAATACACAAAAAGATGCGAAAATATTAGCGCTGTGAAGATACTGCTGACAACTACTTTCGAATATCGATTTTTAAATTTTGCATTTTTCTGTAGTTTTCTTACTATAAACGGTAAATTCAGATAGGTACTGAACTTATTGTTAAACATATTACCATATTACTTTCGGAGTAAACTCAATGAGTAAAACAGCAAAACTTTGACGTTATTTATGACGTCATATTAGTAAAATATACGGTTATAAATAGATTTAAGTAAATAGACTCTCACTCTAGTAGTACTTAACGAATAATGTCATATGAATGACTGACGTCTTTTTAGGTATTAAATTCGGTTATGTACGTCTTACCTGTCTACTTATACTTTGGCGTTTACGTCTGCTCACAAAAAAAAAACATAGAATTCATAGATGTTTTTTTCACGAAAACGTCAAACTTAACAAAGATCAAAGTAGGTATTACGTATACTACGTTTGTCAAATGCTTTGATATTATAAGTGCATACGAGTAAAGCATCTCGAAAAGATGAAATGTTGGCAATGTTGCACATTTAGTGCAATTTCGGCAAGCAGACCCACTAGGTTCACAATTATGTAGATAACACCTACACGTTTTTAGGGTTCCGTACCTACCTCCAAAGGCAAAAACGGAACCCTTATTAGATCACTTTGTTGTCCGTCTGTTTGTCTGTCTGTATGTCCAGACCAAAGAGATTTATAATACTATAGAGCGGGCATGTCAAGGAAATGTCATAGAAAAACTTTGATCCCATGTCTCAGTAACGCCATCTAGAATAATATATGGATATTGGAGCGGCAGCGGAGCGTACTACAAAAAACTCATAGACTTGTATCCAGCAGGACACACTTTTTCGGACGAAAATTTTGTTCGTGATGTCCGGTCTATAGGTATTGAATGTCTTTGGTCCAGACCCTTTATTTCGAAAATGCGTGAAGGTATACCTACGATATTGTTATTATAATAATTTACCTTCAAATTACCTTACTTTGCGTTTCAAATGAGAATAGGATCGACTTTGCGCCATGTTGTGACGTCATAGCTGTCAATTCGACAAAGACATTCAATACCTATAGACCGGACATCACGAACAAAATTTTCGTCCGAAAAAGTGTGTCCTGCTGGATACAAGTCTTGAGTTTTTTGTAGTACGCTCCGCTGCCGCTCCAATATTCATACATTATTCTAGATGGCGTTACTGAGACATGGGATCAAAGTTTTTCTATGACATTTCCTTGACATGCCCGCTCTATAGTATTTTAAATCTCTTTGCAATTCGACTAAATTGGGTAAGATCAGCAAAACATTTCTAATTTACGAATTATATTGTGTGTTCAAATATTGTGTCATGTATAAACTGTGTGTATAAAAATATATTGTTAATGGTTTTCAGCCTTTAAAATTAAAGTAACATAAATAAATACTACCGAGAAGGGGGGGGGGGTGGTAGGAGGAGGTAGGTGTGTATACTAGGCATGTAGGTACCTACCTAATGTATGACCTCTTCTCATGGACTCCTTTGTATCTGAAGACCTAAAGAAAATTTACTCATACGAGAGTAGGTACCTAAAGCAGGTGTTAGTAGGTCTACTCATAGACTAGATACCCATGCACAAGCTACCCATAGACTAGCCAATCAATGAATATAAATCGCGATGACAAGCATTTGTTGTAGGCACATTAAATTTGTAATTATCTCAGACGATAACTAATTATCTTTTACTAATAGTTTAAAGAGAAATGCAATTTGACTGAACATAGGCACCACATCGGTAATTGCTTTTCTTTAAAAAAGGCTTATAGGTAGGTACTAACTTTATATACCTACGTAAATGAAGGCGAGAATGATGAAATATTCAAGTAAAAATTATCGCGTTAGGAGTTATTTTTAATGTAGGTAATTAACATTTTTTTGCTGTTGGATATTTTAAGACGTAGGTAAATAATAATATAATTATTAACTAAGTTGGTGACACCTGTTGATTAAAAAGGAAGGCAGACGCTACTGAATTTACCCTAATAGGATTCTTAACCATAATAATGATTCGTTTTGACTAAAATAGATACCTACGTAGGAACGAAAAAATACTATAATAACGAATTGAGAACCTCCTCCATTTTTGATGTCGGTTAAAAAAAACCCGCCTGATCAACGAAAAGAAACAAAACAATAAAGAGTAATTATTGTAAAATTTATCACACAATTAGAACCCACATTCTAAAATGACTTATCGCTTATTCATACGAGACATCGCTTTAAAAAAGTAACAACATAATATTTAAAAGACATAAATCATAAACATCTAAATAACGGAACAGTTATAACACCTTCTACTGCCCACGTATCATTGCCCATCCTTACTTCAGTTTTGTTCCCAGAGAAATAACAGGGTCAGTTTGAAGTAGCCAGGTCGCATAACAAACCACTATAACTTGACATGCGGCAATATATGGAACAAAAATCTGGAGTACTGAATTTCACATGTCATTGACGTTTGACTCAGCGCGCATCATATATTTTGGGTTAAGCAGTGAGTGGGCGCGATTGCAGAGGTCACAGCACTAGTTCGTCGACATGTCAACGAGACAGCACTTCATGTGTCAATGGTCCGAGCTCGCTTGAACACAATTTGAACACGGACAATGTGGCGTTGATGTGAAACTTGTTAATTGCTTTTTATGATTACTGCGTGATGATTATGCAGAATTGCGGTGGGTGGAGAATTACGCCTAGGTACTTTTAATCATAGCGCAAAAACATAGAAGTAGTATTCTTTTGTACGCAAGTTGAATATAATATTGAATTATTAAGTATAAGATTTGAAAAGAATTTAACCGTGATCAGCAAAATTATGTATACTTTATATTACAAAATAAAAATAACGACATCAGTAAAGACATCTAGTAGCAAGTAGCGTAACTAAGTACTCTGCTTGTTGACTCCGCACTTGTACAGTTCTAAAATTTGATAGTAGATGGCGCTGCATTAAATGTTACAAATTGAGTCTTGGTTTGTAAATCAATTCATAAAAGATTTATTTTTGATATATAAAATTTATCTCCTGTCCTGTATATGCATGCATCGAGTATTTGTAAACTGTAAAAGGATTATACTAATAAATGGTGAATTATTACTAAGCAGATCGTGTCGAAGGTTGGTGTAACGCCATCTTGTATCGAATAGCTTAACAAAAGTTTAGTAACTTATCAGAAACTTACCCAGGTGGCGTTGCTATCGTTGGACACAGTTTGAAAAGTAGGAACACACCGAAAAGTCATTTTTTGCTAAATATCACAAAATTGGTCAGTTTTTTTACAAGAAAACTTCTTCTCACAGCTTACCTAGAACAAAACAAAACACTTACTTAGTGATACAGTAATAAATGACAATGTTTATTAGCAATAAGTACATGCCTAATTCGCTACACAAATCATTTTAAAAGATTGAGTGAAATGCACATTAAGTAGTGGTAAGTTCTACATATTTGAAATTTACAGCTTTTTGAGCACAAACAAAAAAAGCTAAGCGAAGGCGCCTAGGGCAACTTCTATCAGTCTACCTTGACATGGTGATGCTGAGTCAGACAATTATTGGTGCAATAAGGTAAATAATCACTTGAAAATAAAAATAAGTGACATGTAAATAGAATTAATACACACATAATATACGTATGTATAAATTAAACAAATTATAAATGCATTATTTCTGTTTTGGGTATTGATTTTATTTATTTATTTTATTTTTGTTTATTCGGAAAACTTACGATAGGTATGTACAAAAATAAGATTGAGTGAAAAAATAATGTTAGGCCAAAAAGTATATAGAGTTACAGATTAAGTTCCCGATAATTATTAAGTATTAATCATTGGTGTTTGGTTTCAATTCAATATGAAACAAAGTCTGCAATATATAGAAACAAGCCATCCCGAATAAGGTAAACGATTTAAAAAGGCTCTATTGATTTATAGATCACAGACTTATGACGGGATAATTGCAGCCAATCATCATCACGCGTCGATCAACGTTACTGGAGCAATCATAATTTAGATTGGTATATGATTGGTGGGTTTAATTTTATAGCGATTTAGGCGCGTAGGGGTACAAAAGACGTAACGTGTTCTAGCGGGTTGGATACGTTAAGAAACTGGTCCGGTGTTTGAATTCCGAAGGATTTTTTGTAAGTTTTTATACAATGTAACACCTACCTTCAGCCTATCTTTTGTTTATATTGTATGCCAGTATAAGAGTATAACCTAAATGCAGTTAAGAAAAAAAAATTGGTCAGAAATATCAATAAGATTATTTTCCTTTCTACCGCAGTGTTTTTGTTGGCCCATTTTAAGCAGGTTTTCCACGTAATTTTAACCTTAATGAAAGTTTTAAACACATCCGGCCTAATAATCAACTAAATAAAATTAATTTTAAACTTTACACCTAAAATTAAATAGTCGACATCATAAAAATAATAGCCCACAGTTAATATTGACAGGTAATTTTAAGTTGTACGCAATCATTAAGCACAGATTTGAAGTGAAGATTTCTAGGCAGAGTGCGCGTGCCATGCCCGCGGCGCGCCGGTGCGGTCAGCATTTTTTAAACCACCAAAAAAACAAAATGAAAAGATGCCAGATACAAAATCCTACTCTATAGTAAAGCGTTTAGGTCGACTATTCGATAACAGAGGTCGCTTTTTTCAAGTAACCTTTTTTGTGAGTACCAGGCATCAAGAATTTTATGCCTCATTGTAGCGCGCACTAAGTTATCATTATGTTGGTGTTTTTTGCGTGTTTCGGAAAGATTAATTAGTGTATTTGCGGAATGTAGCTCAACGTTTTGTTGAATAGATTTATTTGTGGTATGTAGGTAATTCATTATTAAATACAATAAAATTATGACGTGTGTATGCAGGTTGCTAACTATTGTTTAAACTTTCTTCTGCGTAACGGACTTTGTGTTCCGAATTTGTAATTGGGATTAAACAATTAGTTACTGTGTTTGTTAGTAACGAAACAACATTTACGCTAACTTACTCTATTGTTTCGTTTAACAATCTAGTTCAAAGTTTAAATCAATGCTGTCTAGCTGGAGTTATTTCATGCGAGTGGGATACCTATTTCTTTTAGGTAGGTTTAAGTTAGTAGGTAGGTGACGGCGTTATGACCAAGTGGTTCAATTCCAGGCAAGTTGCTAGCTGGCTAGTATTTTGATACTAGTGTATATAACCTTTGCAATTCATTTGTGTTTTTAACTTTTTAAGTTTATTACTTACAGAAGAAAACACCGTAAAGAAGCCTGTGACAGAGTTGTTCGTTGCCATTATTTTTAGAGACAGCCAAAGATCTGTTAAGGCCACAGAGATTTAAAAGACTATAGAGCGGGCATGTCAAGGAAATGTTATAGAAAAACTTTGATCCCATGTCTCAGTAACGCCATCTAGAATAATATATGAATTTTGGAGCGGCAGCGGAGCATACTAAAAAAAACTCATAGACTTGTGTCCGGCAGGACACACACACACTTTTTCGGACGAAAATTTTGTTTGTGATGTCCGGTCTATAGGTATTGAATGTCTTTGGTTAAGGCTAACAAATTATTTCAATTCAGGACAATGTTTCAATCATCAGACAACTTTTATAGGAATAGGAATAAAAATGGTGTTTTGACTGCTTTATAATAGACTATAATTATATAATATTATGTCAAACAGCCATATTGATTCTTCAGATGATAGTTTTCTGACCATTGAAAAATTATTCTTAAGAATAAAATTTAAATAATACGGATATCTGACGTTAGGCGAAGAACTGGTAGTCTACGAAAGTCTTACACAAGGTGAACTTTCTTCAGGTGATCCCGAAAAAAATGTGACTGAGTCAGACTGGATGCGGAAGGCGGAGGACAGGGTGTTGTGGCGCAGTCTAGGAGTTGCCCATGTCCAGCAGTGGACTCCGAGAGGCTCACCCTAATAGCAAATGAGTAAGGATCCTATTGACAATTTAAATCGGACTTATTTTAAAATAAGTACTAAGTACAAAACCCCTACAATTTCTGATTTTCTGACTGACCATCAGTAAACTTCGTAAGCCTGTAAACAAAGAACAAAAGCGCGTAAAAGTACAAAATTTACTTTTAATTAGGGTATTCTCGTAACTTTCAGCTTTCAATCAAGGACCTTTGAAACAGTTATTTTTTATTTATTTATTAAAACTTTATGCACTAGTAAAAGACACTGTACAAAGGCGGACTTAATGCCTTAGGCATTTTCTACCAGTCTACCTTAAGGTGATGCAGAGACAGAACATGGTAGGCGCAAGAGGATGACAAAAAACTATAAAGACAAATCAACAATAATTTAAAATAAATACATAGATACATACATATTATAATAATATAACATCCAAATACAAGCGATGTCAAGAGAAAAAAAAAAAGATATATTACTGGAGAAATACTAATCTGCTAACTTAAGTTCAAGATAAGTTTGCTAACTCCTTGTGAATGTGCTCACGTGCCATCACTTTAAACGTGAACAAACTGGTTGCCATCCTGATGTTCAGAGGTAGCGCATTCCAAAGAAAAACCGCCTGGACGAAGAATGAAGAGTGAATGAAACCAGAACGGTGAGAAGGACATCGTAGAAGACTACTAGTTATTCTAGTCTTATTGCATACATTTCAGGTAAACAAAACAAAGAATGTGGTTTGAGTTTTATTTTAAAAAAATTGTCTGTTGGACCAACATATTGATAAATTAGTTGAATCGTTTGTTAGAACGGAAATTTGACGCAAAGTATTCGAAGCTAATATCGAGGCCTAGGCGAGAGTATTATATAGGGTGACTGGTAATTAGTAACCGATACTTAAATACGTGCTTGTACTCATGAACACGAATAACTTTCCCGAAGAATTTTCTTTTATTCATTAACTTTTAATTAATTCAATTACGTCAGTACCTACTGCACAACGGGAGCGGTGGGAGTGGCGGGGGAGCGTGTGACACTACTATTTAACTACTACTATTTAACTACTAGTAGATTTTGTCCTTCCCGAGGTCTGACTAGCAGCTGATAGATCGTGCCGATTCGTGCCTACAGTGATCGATCAAAGGCGCGGGAATTTCAAACAGAGTTCTTGTTATTTTATTGTTAGGTATAAGTTATTGTGTATAAAAAAGTTTATTTGGGAAAGTTTATTGAAATCATAATTACAATAACGTGTTTAAAGTATCGGTCACTAATTACCAGTCACCCTATATAATACTCTCGCCTAGGCCTCGATATTAGCTTCGAATACCTACTTTTCGTCAAATTTCCGTTCTAACAAACGATTCAACTAATTAATCAATATGTTGTTACCTACATATAACGCGTAACTTACTACTTAAAAATATTTTAGGTGCTGATAATATACACATAATAAACTACCTATTAAAATATTTATAATTTTTACTTTCAAAACTTTCAACACAGGTAGTCGGTTAAGAAAAAAAAGCAAATTAATTTCATCAATTTATACCTTAACAAGTGAATTTGGGCTTAATTGCTTTCTTTTAAAGATTAAATTACATTCTTTCGATGTACGTAAAACGGAAGTCCAAATTACAAAATAACTAAGATTAAAACGTCTTACATCGCTGAATTAATTTTCTGAAAAATGTATTCTATGGTTATCGAGATAGTGTTGAAAATTATTAATTTTGCTGTCTGAAGTGGATTTGGAAATGGTAGCGCAGTTCATTTCAACATTCCGTCTGTTCTCTTTTTAAATTCTGCTGTTTTTTTTTTAAATTGCGTTTTGTTTTTGTTGCTGGAGTCGTGTCAGTAGATAAAAAAATCAAATCTTGAATTATTTATAGGGGTAAAATGAAGGTAAGTCAAGAAATCAGGAAATTTGAGTTCAATCCTAACTTGGGAGAGATGAGAGATGGGAGTAAATTGATAGGAGTTCTATTCCTCGTCAGCGGACACTTCGGTAGGTCAATAAAGGCAAACCGAAAGTATGACAACTACCATGGAGGTTCTAAGGAGTACCTACTTAAGTACTTTTTTCATATTTACTTCTTAAATACTGGAATTGATCTCTATCCGGTTAGACTGGAAAGTGACCCCACCACAGGAAACAGATACTTACAATTGATAAGTTTGATGCCCAAAGGATAATGTTGTGAATGTGAAGCATTTTAAACTCATATTTTTTCGGAGGGCAAAAATACACTTCCTTTGAATCATAAATTGAATTCAGTCCAATACACAGCCACTAATAACCACAGATAATCCCAAAACAGATTAACAAATTCCATGTTCGAAAATCGAAAGAGGTCGATTCAAAAAGTTTATATTCCGGCCGGTTGTCGCGCGGCGGCTCCGGGGCGTGGTTCTATGATCGATGCCCCGCACTCACACTGTCCTGTCCTGCCAGTACGCGAGATTGATTTGAAAACAGAACTGACTGACAGGTTGTTGGGTTAGGAGGAAACTTATTTCTTGTTATTCTAGTGTACCGGCTAAGGAATTGAGTAAACGTCAAAAGCAAAAAAAACATGTTTTTAAATTAGGCTAACTATGGTGGGGTTCAAAGGGCTGCTGGATATGGAATAGGCCTATTAATTATGTTACCTTCTTGAAGATTGAAACGAATTCTACGATATTCTAAATTCAAAATAACATCAGTAGGGTCGTTTTGTTTGCAGAAACAAAAAAAAACAATCGTGCAACCACATTCTTAATTTAATTATTGAGATGACTTTTATTTCCATTCTCTTTTTAAACTTCACAATGTGCATTATTAAACTTCTTACTCATTTCAGCTTCTCCAGTCGTTTTGTTAGGAGGTTCGGTGTAACAAGTTGCTAATGAAGGAAGCTGCAGTGGTCTTGCATTTGTTTTACTTTTGTTTGACGTTGAGTTATGAGCTCCGAAACAATTATGTTCCGTGTCAGTGTCCTTTGATAACAACACACATTGTGTTTTAGTTGTTTTGGGTTTAGTTTCCTGATAGGTACGAAAGAAGCAGGATCTAGAGGTCAGGGATGAAAAATAGCCATGAACTCAATGATATTATAAGTAAAAAGGTGTAGATAGGTTATACGCGCTCAGCAAGCGACACGTTAAAATGTGGCTTACTAGCCACACTTTACCTCAGTGTGGCTTCCCGCCCCAACAAACGCTTGCGTGCGTAAGTGTGCCGTTTTTGAAGATCGAATGTTGTTTATGTAACCTATCTACACCTTTTTACTTAAAATATCATTGCATGAACTGTTTATCCGCCGGGTCAAGAGAAGATTTTCAGAATTAATCAAAAACTAATGAAGTAAGTAGGTAGGTAGGTACTCATTTAGTTTTGGCTATTTTCGACCAATTTTATAGTTTTTCATTACCTAAATGCAATCAGTAAGTTCTTACTTATTTGTATATTGACTTAATAATAATACATTTACGCAATTCTTATTCATGGTATGTAGGTACCTACTTAATTGGCTGACACGAATGCACAAAACTCACCGCAACACACACAACACGAAGAAAATTTTCAAATCGGAATTCAAAAATTCAAACCAAGTGAGAGAACATCGCAAGTGTTCGAAACTTCGTTATTCAAAACTTGTTCGTTAACCTTCAATTACGCGTTACGCGCGGTTTGTGTAAAGTAATAAAATCGGTTCGTCCGGGTCGTGACTTGGGCACGCGCGTAGCGGGTTGAGCCGCGTAACACGGTAATGACTTTTTTGTACTGGCAATGATTTTATGGGTAGGCGTTTCCTATATCGTGGAATATTGGAGCGGTTAATTGATGTTTTAGGCGGTTTATATTGTGGTAGTTTTGTTGATTAATGAATCTTAAAAGGGTAGGAGTATTTTAGGAATAAATTTGAGATGATCAGCAGGCATAACAACAATAAAATATATCGAGTAAGTAAATATGGTGTAGGTATATGGTGCACAGGAAAATAAAAATAAAACAAACTAAGTCAGCAAATGTTCTCGAGTAAAACAGTTTTATTTGCTAAACTTTGCTAAGCAGGGAATTAAACAACACTGGGTTTTGTATGACTTACGAGCAAGCATTAATTCAGTTATGGCTTTTAAGTTGGGTAATGATTTAAAACGTAAAGTGGCTTTTCTACTTAAGCAATTTGAAATTCAATTACTCTATGGTATTCTGTAAATGTTTATTTTTATTACACGTTTATGGCCTCCCTCAAGTGGCGCCATTACACTGGGTCAGCTGTTAGTTCTTTAACATTCACGTTCAGTCTACACAGGAAGGCTAACAGACAGATGTATTTCTGGGAAGTTTGTAATGGAAGTTTTTCTTCTCAGCGAAAATAATAGGAAGTGGTGAAGGGCGAACGTTTTGTGGAACTGTCTTCACTTAATTTTGACGTTCAAAATTCGCTGATTACTATCGGCCTAGTAGGTACCTATGTAAATTTGTTTTGATTTTGATTAATAACATACGCGCGACAATATTGTGTCATAGCTCATAAAATTTTCGGCGAAATTAAAAATTTATGTCCGGTAGTCCATTTGCTGTAAGAAAATTAATTGAAAAACCGTTTTACAGTCCGATCAACCAATTTTAACTTCTATTCCGTAGTAATAAGGATTGCATTGCAAAAACGTGGATACAACACCAATTGTTTACTGCAGCTGTCATTTGTCATGTTACTGACTTAGTAAAGTCAATATCGGTTGAAGGGACTGTAAAAATAGTTTATTTATATTTCTTTTCGTATTTCAAATGGACTATAGTGTCTAGAACTTTAACTTTATTTTCAAGGCTAATTTTTCAAGTGACAGTGATATTTGATAGTTAAAAAATCGGCCCTTATAAAATATAAGCACTTAATTGTAGTAAAGCTAATAATAGCTACAAAAAAGTAAAACTCTCTTAAACAGTAGCTTCAATAAAGTAATAAAATTAATTACTTGATCCCAGGTCGTGACCATTGACCTTGCAGCGTCCCGCGTAAGACCGGGAATGATTATTTTTTAACTAGCAACACTGCTCACAAAAGTCACGAACTGGTAATGATTCTATAGAGAAGGCGGGTTATCTATATTGAAAAAAATAATGAGAATGTTAGCTACAAGAGATTTAGAAGAATTAGTAAGTTTTTATCAATATTTTAGTTGAATCGGAACCGCCAAAAATAAAAGATGATTGTTATGTGGAGTGGAAATTTCTGTAGCAAACTTGACACTGTTTGCATAATATTTTTTGTGCCCTTTGTAAGTAATATTGCCAGTTTAATGACACCAAACAAGGTTTTATTGTTGTAAGTCTAATAATATTTATAATTGACGGTTATCGGAGGTATCGAGGACACCGGTGTCCACGCTGTCATTGTCTTTCTATTGAGTATCTAATTGACACGATTGAAAGGATATGAGACTTTCTAAGTACCCAAAAATTCTATTAGTTTAAAAAAGTTAGAACTTCTAAGAAGATCATGAATAGGGAATGTGGACCATAGATGAAAAGCACAGAAAAAAAGAGAAAAAGAAACTAAGTACTCATAATTTAAACCAATTGCACAGAGTTTAAGTCGCCTACCTCTCATCCACGAGGTTGTGGTTCATATCCGGGCAAGTAAACCAATGTGACTTTTCAATTCATACGTACTTTCTAAGTTTATCTTAGACATCATTGACGTTGGTGAAGAAAAAACATAGTGAGGAAACCTGGACTTATAGTTAATATAGGTTTGAAATCGCCAATCCGCCTTGAGCAAGTGTGGTGATTCTGATCAATGCTCGTGCCGTATCTGTAGGTATGTGAGGTCATTGCCTGGCTGTGCGGTCAGTAACAGGCTGGTATTATTATTTTTTACATTAAAAATTTATTTTGGGTAAGTATTTTTCCTGTCCATTCTATTACGAGTAAATAAGTAACTGAAGAGAACGTATGGGCAAAATCATACAAATATTAATTTTAACTTCTGTAATAATATATGAAGCTATAAAAATATGATATTTACAGCCCATCATCGCTCTAGGTAATAGCTTGTAGCCCTAAGCTTCGAACTGATTGCTTAAATTCATACTCATTATTTATTTTAATTACCACATCGTGTTGACAGACGGTTTTTGCTAAAATAAATTGAGTGTGTAGGTAACGTGTCTGGTATGCAGGTAAATGTCAAGTGCACAACACAACATTTGACAGCTATGGCGTAATTATGACCTGTCAAACTGAGAGATCGAAATTAGTCCTAAATACACAAGCGATGAGCAACATTGCTCTAATATATAGGGTGAACAAAAATCAATGGGCCTTAAGGTAAACCACTTTTAATTTAAATTAAGCACTTACCTACTATTTTATTCTACTAATCGAATAGGATTATTGTTCAGGATAAAATCTCTATAATAAACATGTGGTCTTAAAATAAAAGTTAATTTTTCGATTGAGTTTTTTGTCGAATAGAATATCTAGTGTTCAAACGTTGGATATTAGAGTTATAAGAAAAATATAACGTGACTAGTGTAAGGGAGCAGTTGTAGGTAGTCTAGATTATCTTGTGTACAAAATACATTTCAGGGATATCATGTACGTAAGACGAGTGTAAGGGCCGGTCCACACGTACCACAACCACACCACGTTGTCGAGCGTAGGTATACTTATATGGATTTCACACGTAGGTACTACATTTTGCAGACGTTATCGACCGCGTGTCCAATACCGACAACATTGCAACCACCCTGCAGCCACCAGCGACACCGTGAACTAGTAGCCCCACAACGCTGACACAATATTTTTCCTCTTCGAATTCAACCGCTGTGTCATTCATTGCTGTGTGTGTGTGTGTAGGTACAGTATCAGTCTTACTTTCCTGACGGCATAGGCGGCAGAGCAGAACATCGACATTTTGTCGGTACCACAACGCAAATACAAAAAGCTGCAGCGACACTATTCACATGTAGCCACTTCTTGACTACATTTTGTGATTATTCTGCTACGATGTGGTCTGTTTGTAGTACCTACGTGTGGGACGGCCCTTATATTAACCATCTCTTACTTTGGAACCATAAATGTCCCTATTATTTGTTGCTACGTGACGGCCAGTGCAGTGGTCCAAACTTAGAAGACTGTAATTATGTTCGCTTTTTAGTCTGTTACAACTCTATTGTTTCAAAATTTATCTTCAAATGTTAAGATTCGTTTTTTTTTTATTGTGTAATGGCCGGACTAATTTGTTATTTTGTTACTGTAATTCTAGAACCGAGGTACCTACTTTCATTATTAAAATTTTTAATGATGAAATGTAATTTCTGTCAAAACCAACGAGGTTTTAAATGACAAATTTAATTTTTAGGAAAGAATCTCATAGAGTCACACAGAAATGACGTTTTGTTCATGATTCTCTACAGTTTTATGCATACAAAAAAAAAAACATAAAGAAACGTAAAATTAGGAAAATGTCTAAATCTCATAATATCAGTACCTATATGCGACAATATCCCTTTCACCATGTAGGTACCTACCTACTTCTAAATGGATTCTGATTCAATTTGCTCTGATTTAGAGTTTGCTTGTTTTTTCGTTTGAATGCACCAATCTCTGGAACCTACTATCTATACTCCATTTACAAATAGCATTAGACAAAAGTTAAAAAAAGGTTATTTTTAAAGCACCATTTGTAACAAAGTACGTAATAAGCATGTAAAAATTACGATAGACGCCGAATTTATACTTGGTTAATCTACTTTCACTGCTGCTGTCACTCATATTTAGAACCTAACCATTTTAACAATTTATTTTAAGAAATTATGTGAATTTAATTTAGTCAGATTATTTCATTTTCGTTGAAAATCACAGTGTCAATGATAAAACTTAAAATTAAATTAAAAATTTAAAAAACCCCCACCGCAAAAAAGTAAAACATTTAAAAAGTTAAAAATAACACTTTAGCCATGAAATTTTACTTCACGTCGGGGTACCGCTTAAGTAAAGAATGTTCCTAGTACTTGTAGGTATGTAGGTACTTATTTTAACGGTACCCCGACGTTATGTAAAATTTCATGGCTAAAGTGTTATTTTTAACTTTTTAAATGTTTTACTTTTTTGCGGTGGGGGTTTTTTAAATTTATTTAATTGTTATTTTATAATTTTTAAACGCATTAATTTTGTTTTATAGAGTTTACAGTTATGAGAATTTTTCAGAGCAATGTATGTAGAGTCAAATGCTGGTTAAAACGAATCGAAACACGACATATCTGCTATTATTTTGTCAAGAGTCTACTTACTGGTGTGCAGGATAGCTTGGCTGCAGCATCAGCTCATCCTGTTGCCATCAGTGCATTGAGTTTAGAATCAAATGCTGGTTGAAATGAATCCAAACACGACATATCTGCTATTATTTTTTCAAGAGTCTACCTACTGGTGTGCTGGACAGCCTGGCTGCAGCATCAGCTTACCCAGTTGCCATCAATGCATTGTGTTTAGAATCAAATGCTGGTTGAAATGAATCCAAACACGAAAAATCTGCTATTATTTTGACAAGTGTCCACCTACTGGTGTGCTGGACAGCCTGGCTGCAGCATCAGCTCACCCAGTTGCCATCAGTGCATTGTGTGCAGAATCAAATGCAGGTTAAAATGAATCCAAACACGACATATCTGCTGTTATTTTCCTAAGAGTGTATTAGTCTGCTAGATATCCTGGCTGCATCAGACCAAATACACCATATTGTTGCCTATTAATATTACACACATGGGTGTTTGAAATTTTAAGACACACATATGTTTTTAAGTAAAATACCCATAGACGTCTAAAATAGCCACGGTAGCTAACACAGAAGAGCTGATAACCTTGAAACGGCTGAACCGATTTTGATGAATTATGTCTAAGAACCATCGCAAGAAACTCTGCTTTCAAATAAAAAAAACCGCATCTAAATCGGTTCACCCGTGTGGGCGCTACGGTGCCACAGACAGACAGACAGACAGACAGACAGACAGACAGACAGACAGACAGACAGACAGACAGACAGACACACACACATAGCGGTGAAACTTATAACACCCCTCTTTTTGCGTCGGGGGTTAATAACACCCCTCTTTTTGCGTCGGGGGTTAAAAATAAGCAGGGATGAACAATACCTCGGAAACAATGGAACGTTCTTTGTTTAACTTCTATTCTTCTAAATTCAAAATAAAAAATATAATTAAAATTGTTTGAACTTATCTTTCTAATGCTATACTTAATTATAAATGAAGTACCTATAAGTTATTAACCGACTTCAAAAAAAGGAGGAGGTTCTCAATTCGACGGTATGTTTTTTTTTTTTTTTGTGTGTTTGTTACGCGATTTCTCCCCCATTTGTGGACCGATTCTCAAAATTCTTTTTTTATTTGAAAGAGTATACTCCCGAGGTGGTCCCATTTTAATTTGGTCTGGATAAGATCTGGTGCTGATCTTCGGAGATATACAATGGAACTCTTCAAAAATAGACGGCAAATCTGTCGTGATTGCTGGAATCGCTTGGATATTTATTGTTTATACAACATCATGACGTATCATCACGCCTGTATGCTCTGAGGGGTATGCAGATGTGTACAATATACCTAGATTTCGACAGTTAGGTATGTTAAGTTTCATTTATTAGGGATAAGTGGATAACCCTATTACCATGACATGTATTGTTAACAAATAACAATATAAACATAAATTCATGGCAAATATTTGTATGGGAACAACTAAAAATGAAAAAATAAAAATCTTTTTTGCAAAAAATAAAACCGACTTAAAAAAACACTAGCCGGTGTAAAATAACTCTAAATTCGGAAGTCGGTGGCCCATCATGAATAAGACAAAACCACCAAAGCCGTATTTTACACCGGCTAGTGTTTTTTTAAGTCGGTTTTATTTTTTGCAAAAAAGATTTTTATTTTAAAAAACCTTATTGATTTTGATGGGTAAGGTAAGGAAGATTTTGTAGGTAGGTACTAAGTATTTAACATCACGACACGAATCTTAGAATCAAGCAAAACTGCGTGGTACCGCTAGTCCCCGTAGATTTGTTCACCCATTTTATCTTAAGCTAAGATCCACACAAATCAAAATCTACTATCCGATGATTATATTCATAGCTGACCTTCGTTCGATCCATTAGCTCGTTAGCATGCAAAATGTCTATCTATTTTACGATGACAAGACTTTTTGGACACTGCAATTAAACGCCCCCAGAATATTTAGAAAGCCAAAATAAAAACTTATTCATGAATCTTTATAATATGTAAATTTTTAGATATTATTAAAAAAATATTTATCTTAATCGTATTTTAGTAGATATCAAAGCGAGTTACCACCTTTTTTGATGAAAAAGCTACTTAAGTACCTACCAATAGTAGCTTTTTTACATTAAATATATATTTTATGCGCAAGTTTTTATTTTCAACTTCTTGTATTTAAGTTAGGTAAGTACTTACCTACCTACTTGGCGTTATTTTACATCTCCTTCTGTCTTTCGCATTTAGGGCGCCCACAAAAAACCGCGATGCGAATTTCTGCAATAAAAGCGTTGGTTCAGATGACCATACCTCGCAGATATTTGCTATGCGTTGCGAAATCGCAGTTATGTGTGAAGCCCTTACCTTCTTCCTTCTTCTGCTTTTGTTTTTCGTGAGGAAATCGGTATGCTTGAGACATATATATTTCTCAAATCAGAGGTCTATGGGTAGCATAATGAATCCGACACTAGATTAGTCAGGGTCACTAACCACACAAAGAAAACTACCCGCAATCAAAGAAAGTCATCATTGAAGCACTTCTGAGCAAAACAATAATTTATGACTTCTTTCAAAATACACATAACTCTAAAATAAAGGTTATTTCCACCCAGCAATAATCAAATATTTCTCCTGCGTGCTCACACGCAAGTCGGATTCGCATTCAAAATAAGAATCGGTTCGAAATGTGAAACATTTAAATTGCACGTTATTGCTACTGTGCACGCGGCCGCCATCGCCCAAATACCCCAACGTTGTAATTATGAACACTGATTTGCTCATCCAGATCCGATGTTCCCGCAAATAAAAATCCTTAGCAGACTAATTCGTGGGAGTCAACCCTTGCTTAGCGTGAGAAAGAAACAATGGGATTACTGGAAAGTAGGAACGTAATAATGCCACGAAATTATACCAAAACCATCTACATAATTGATTCCGATTTAAAATGAATTATTAGCTCAATAACGCCATTAAAAAGTGCCGATTCCTAAATTAAAATGAGATAATTCGAGCGCGCAACGGATGCGCTTACTCCCCGCTGTGAGAGGTCGCGCTTCAAAAAAAGAACGCCGTCAACCGAACTGTCAGTACGCGAGACGAAGAATGAGAAATGTAGCCAGTTTAAAAAAAGCCATAGAATATTCATTCATAAAACCCAAGCCATTCAAGTTTAGAAATTAGTTTATTTTAATTACCCGGTGAGTGTATTGTTGTATTAATTATTCTTGCGTCGGTCGTATCCTCGGCCGACTTGGACAATATATTTTATTGTCTTTATGTACGGTTGTGATTTATACGTCTAGTTAGTAAGTTATTCGAATTTTAATTTAGACGAGTTTTAATGGGGTACGCTTGAATGGATTCTAATTAGAGGAAAACAACCGAACAGCATCGAATGAGTAATGTCGGGTATAAATTCCGGTTATGGCTTAGAAAAGCGATTGCCGTGCGCGGCCTGACCTCTGTATTAACCACACAATAGGTTTGTATTTGCTGTTATAAATGTGCTATAACAAAAAGTGGACGGTGAAAAATTACTAGTACTTATAAATAGTGGTTTGTTGATATACCAAAGAGATTTTGAATGTTATTATTGTATTTATAGCGAAGGAAAAATAAACGCATGAACTAGGAACTAAGTAATATACGAAAGTCTCGCAAATCACAATCAATTTATCTATGGTCACTCAACATAGCGGTCAACTGAACTATTGGATTTCATAGTATCTCAAACAACAAGAGTTGTGTATCGATGAACATTAAAAATTAAAAAAAAAGGATCTTCATTCTAGCGACACTACTCAATATTTCATTAATTACTGTTCACAATTCATTGGCAGTAAATCAAAAAACTTGAAAAAAAAAAACAACGACACGCTCATTTAGTCCCTTGCGGTACCTACACTATTTAAAAAAAAGAATTTATGCTTTTATCCTTGCTCTTATTGCCTATTAAAATATAATATCGGCAATGATTATTGAAAAACGAATTTCGAAATAGCCAATTAGTCGAGTATCGAATGTGTCCGATGTAGATTATGGTCGGTCGGTGGGCGGGACCGAAGTGACATGTCGTTAAATCTTTTTGACAATATCTATTACAGAGTGTGACGTAAGCTGTACAACATGATACATTGTTTAATCTTTATCGAGGTCTTTTCGTAGAGCTTTTTTTTTAAAGATTACAATTGATTTAATGGTAAAAATTGTATTTAATGGTAAATAAGTGGTTATAACCAATGTGGCAGCAGCAAAAGATAAGATTAAATCAAATTTCTATTAGGTAGGTACAGTAGACATCCAAAACTATGAAGTTAGCTACACATTTTTGTTTTGCCGTAGTCATATGTACTTAAATAGCTTCAATAGTTATACTATAAGAAGCTTGTTCGTCCGATTATTTTAATAACTCTTCAAATCTGCTATTCGATAAAACATTTGAAAATCGTAAAATATTGCTCTCGAGAACAAAAAAAAACTGATTTATTGCAGCCATTTGAGCGGCAACAACATCTAAAAAACTTTACGGTTGTGCATTCAAAATATAATAAAAAGCTGTACGAAGTCGTGTGTGGCGTTTCATCAAAATTCGCCATTATTTTATATTTGGCATGCAGACAATTGAAGTCCAAATAGTGTTATTCAAATGTGGACAGGCGGAGCAAAATTAATTAGTTTAAAATTACATTCAGAGACCTTTTCTGCCGAGACGCGACGACGTAAGGGCGCGAGAGGAATATCACTTACTGGTAACACAGCTTCTACCGTCTTCTTTTAAAAAACTTTTAATTATTATTTTAACCTAGTTTGTGGTTTAGGAGCTAAACCACAAACCCCACAAAGTCTACTATTTGTACCTAGTTTACTGGGTACGAGAATGCTCTGGTTAATTATTTTTAAAATATGTAAGTATTTTAACATTACCGATATGGTAGTCTACGTAAGCAAATTAAGCAAAAAGCCCATACAAAACCATTTAAAGATCCTATGCCCATTTGTATAAACCATAGAGGCCACTTTACCAGCCAGTGTGGTGTGATCAAACACCGCTTCTGTTCCAAATTCAAAATTCGAAATTAATGGCGGATTTGACAGGAGCTTTATTGTGCGGCTAATTTAAATCTTATCAACGAGCGATGACAGCGGCTTAATGGGATCGCGAACGCCGCAATAAAAAATATAATGCCTTTCATTTCGTTTTGAGATTATTTCCTTTTTGATTTTAATTCCCTTTTGTTTATGTGGAAATTAATTAAGTTATTACTTCAATCTGAAAAAGATAATGGATTTATTAGATTTTGTTGGAATACCTTGATGCAAGACTTACCTAAGGGTTCTTGGAATGATTAAAAATAAATCATGGTAGCCATAATTTGTGTTAGTTGACTTTTTATACAAAGAAATTATTACCATACCAAAGTTTTGGAGTGTTCACTCTTTGGCACCAATCGGTAGATCCCACGTCAGATCAGTACCAACTGAGAAACGAAACTTTTATTCGTTGACTTTTTATGAAGCTAAAAAGTTCGAATTACGTTAGGCCAGCTCAAGGTCAAAGTATTACCACCGATGCTGTAGGTACTGAGTTTGACCCCCAGGTGGGTTAGAATAATGTTGGGCTATTCCAGCAAGAATTGCAGCCCATAGGTTGGATTTGTAGGTACCCGATTGATATTTTGGTGGGCTTAATTAGAAAACTTAAAAATGTTGACTATCTATAACCTCCGCTTAACCATTTTTGGAATGCAGGCCTGATTTTATACTGAAAGATTTATATTTACTAAAGCAAACTTCTCCCTATAATACAGAATGTCGTCCTTATCCGAAAATAATAAAATACATTCCTTATCCATTCATTCACAAAACTAAAAAAAAAATCTGTAACTAATTTGTAGTGAACTTTTTACGTTAATTACAAATTCAAGAACAATAAGTAATTTTGACTTAAATGTAGAAACTTAAAAAGGGGATGGGCCAAAAGCTCCTGACTGCTTTAGTCACCCAGGCTCGTCTGGTACTCCGGCGGCCGCAGACAGACACTACCATCGGCACAGACGGTATGTTGGGATGTCTGGCTGTTGCCATCTGAGTATTGAACCCGTCGGCAGGTGTAAAATTAATAGTGATTAATAGTGTGGAGTGTGGAAATTTCAAATAGAACATGCGGTACTATAGTGAAGATTGTACAAACATAATAAAGTGTGGACACAATACTTGAGAATAAAAATGCTAGTGCTGTGTAAAGGAAAACTATGACAGCCTCTAAATATTTGAGTTGTTTAGACCATTCCAATTAAGAACAGGTAAAATAAATTATATAATTATCGGTATTAACAGGTAGCCGTCGCGGAAAAGCATAAAATAATCGTTTAGGTGCTCCTAGCCAGCATCGTATTTTGGAACACTTTTATAACGTAAAAGAGTGATATAAAATGTTGCAGACACTAGGACATTAACATAGTGATTATAACGTGTTAAATTATCTTCAGATAGAATCATCTTCAGTAAGTAGAACTAAAACGTCACACAAGTAAATGGCGACATCTTACAAGGTGGACACGATATTCGGATTTCACCAGATTCTGATAGATGTATTCACTTTAAATAAGAATGTTCTTTAATTTGGTTTTTAAACACAAATAAGGTAAAAATAAATGAGTGACAAGTAAGTCCGAGTAAAAGTGAAAAAGTTGAATATAATTTAACTTTTTTGTAAGTTTGTTTTTGTATCTCGATGAATTAGGGCAAGGTGTGAAGATGATTTTTTTTTTGTTTTTTCTACTACCTACCTATATGGTATGTATGTTAAATCGGACTTTAATCGCATCAAATGTAGTTGTGTTAATTGGCCATTTACTTACACCAAATTATTTTAAAAGACCGGCACCGCCGCCAGCAGATCGTCTCAAGTTAAAGAAAATTTTCGGAAAACATAAAACATCATAGTTTTGCTTTATATTCTGTTTTCTATGGTTTTTCCCATTTTGACACAATCTAAAAATTTTTTTTTTAAATTTATATTTTGAAATCTATATTACCACAAAAAGCGAAGGTAGGTACTGATTAATCAATTGGAACTTTAAGGGCAGTTCCATAAATTTCGTTGTACCTACGTTCTGATTTATATAACAATTAATCTTATGCTGCGTACCCTGATAGCTATATATACGAGGATATATATGTAAAATTTCTGTTTGAGAGAAACATGCTTCAGAAATTAGTTATTACTTAGAAAATTGCAGTGATTTGTCGCTGCATATTTTACTTACACTGTAACTTTATCGAAACCTGTTTATCCCTATGAATTATAATGCAATCGCAACAACTTCCTTAAGTTGCTCAGTTCAAGTATTGCATCTGATGCATAAAATAATGCTGCCTAAAAAACTACAACCTTAAGACCCGGTTGCTCAATAACTCACTAAATGAAGCGATGAATTGATTGAAAATATCTTTCTATTGCTGTCAATTGTTGGAAGATGACAAAGGCAGAATTAAGTTTTTAATAATTATGTTAAGCGCTAAGCGCTAAATACATTTATCTGAAACTACTGCGGTACAACCTTGTTTAAAATTAAAAAGTGGGGATTTTTTTTTCACAATTTAAAATGTAGAAAAACGCTTTTTTTAATTTACTACCGCCATCGCCAAGGCACTTTAAAATCGAAAATTTCTTAAACAAATTGTGATCAACAATGAGTTTTGTTTGAAAAAAAATTTCTAAAGGCTCCTTTCGAAGATTATTTTTTTGTAAAAATTTATAAAACAAACCAGTTTGTGTAGACGAGCTACAAAAGGATGTCTCACGTGTAATTTTTGTCGAGGACCGCCAATTATAAGTTTAAAGTATAACTTAGAGACGAAGACGGGCTATTTAATTATATCCTTTGATGGAATGCTTTAAATGTAGCAACGGCCGCCTCGCCCACACAAACTTACATTTTATTTTTAAAGTAAATTTAATTGTGGAATGTCGTTGAATATAGACTACAAAGTTACTCCATTTATTTATTTTTTCATTTATTATTGAAACTTGCATGTTTAGATTGAATGTGTGTTTAAATACCTAGTTTATGCAAATTAAAATATAAAGCATAGGAGTTTAATACCAATCTAAAGGTACTCAAACAAATTCGATACTTTATGTAAGTATGTAGGTACCTACCAGTTGCCTAGTAGGTACTCTTAGCACAAGTTCTGCTTAGTTGTTTGGGACTAGATGGCGTTGTGTAAAAGTTTCGGAATATTATTATCATTTTATTTTACTGTTCACCAAGTACTTAATTGAATTTAAGAACTAAATCTAATCTGTAATAATCGAGATTTGTTTTAATTTTGGTCGAGTGTTTTAACCCTGCTACTGCGACGCTGTCGTTATAATTACATACCACTTAATTTCGGGAGAAAAATTACTTAGATTTGAACTATTTTTATATTTTGTCTAATAAAGAAAGTAATCAAATAATTCACAACAGGTGCACAATAACAAAAATAGGTAATTAAAACAAAAAAAAACACAATTTTTGTTTATGAAGATTTAGCGACGGATCATATCATGACACAAATAAGCAACTGCCGATTTGTAAATAATAAAATCCAACCAAAATATGGTTGTCAATTGATGCATCACAATCACTTCCTTAGACTGAACACAACCTAGTTTATAAATCACATATTAAATTAAAAATCCAAATGCATCAATTCATAGGTGAACATGTGAGCAATCATTGTTGCAATCCATCAAAAAGCCTTAACTAGATGCTGGCTTGATGTCGCTGAAGATACACAAGCATATAAGATAGATACATCCATACCTCACGATGGCACTGCATATATAGGTTCATACCGCACGCTATATCTATACTAAGGCAAACATATCACAGAACGCACAATATGTCTCTACCATATCACAACAACGCAAGTTCTATCATATCTCGGAAACTAATTCTAGTATCGCACTTCGCTTTGTACATCGCTATCGATTCGGTAAGCGCCCGAGGCGACGCGCGTAGATCACAGAATCACGCGTATGAAATGTAATAATAATCGACCATCCCGCGGGCTTATCTGTAAACGACTGCAGGCGAAAAGGTTTTAGCTGGGGGCGAAACACCGTGCGTAGCTCGAGGCTCCGCCCAAGGGAACGCCATTGGCTAAAAAGCGGTAGCGGGCCTCGACCGCGCCTCCCTATTGGCTACCCGGTAGCCGCCGGTGGGGGTACCGTGTCGCATCCACCGACAATATTTTGACGTTTTTTTACCGGCGCGGTGGCATTTCTCGTCGCGGCGATTAATTGTAATTCTTTATGGCTATTGTAGGGTTAAGTGAGCAGTTATACGTGACGTTTGTGTTCCATGTTTGAATAGCTCGTTTGTTGTGGATACGTCCGTTGTGTCAGATTTGCGCGGGCGCATCGTTTTGTTCGCTTTTTGCTGCTATTTGTGTAGGCTCGGTGTCAGCGTGTTTGGATTCGTTTCGCTAAGTTTTTTCATTTTTGTTGGTATTGTTAATACCACCTGTTTACTTTAAGTTTTCATTCAAAAGGCATTTTTTAGTGAAAAGTTTACTTACTTCGATGTACAAACTATTCATCAGAGTTCTTTTCATTGAAGAGTTCGCAAGCTTGATATTGAGAACACTTTCAAAGGAAACTTTCAATGGGTGCTGTCGAGACAAAGCCGTTGATACGGGAACACTTATAAATAACGCTTTATTTAAACTCACCAACGGAACAGAAAAGATAAATAGGAAGAATAAGAAACACAATACAAAATATTGACATCCACACTACAGCAGAGCTACAGTAGAACAGAGCAGTAAAAACATATAGGAAGGAGGTAGTTATTAATATATTCCAAGCACCTCCCTTCATACATTGAACGCATCTTACTATGTTTATCTTGGAAAAGTGTGGGGAACGGATTTCGGGTTTTCCTGTAAAGGGTCGAACCCCAAAGGGGAGAAGAGCCTCTTCTTACGAATACATTGTACCTAACAATGTAAGGAAGAATAAAATTAGAAAGGGACTTGGTTGTTATAAGGATAATGTACCTATTTGATATTATGTTTTAATGTAGAAATGATGGCTGTTGAATAAAATCCAGCTAATGTGAAAAGTTTTTTCGATAGAAGACTTTTTATAAATGTAGGCTTAGGGCTGGGTAGTGAAGTAATTTAAAACATGTAGGTAGCAGCGACCTAAGCGATAAAGACTGAAATAGCTTAGGTAATAATATATTTTTTAAACTAAGCAGCCGTCAGGTTCTTTTCAAAATTAGAAACTGCAAATAAAGTAGGTACTACCTAGTGGAAACAAAATTGGATCATTGGTATCAGTTGGTTGGCTTGACCACTCTGTGGCTTGACGTGACGTTGACAAACATTGCAGTCAAACAATTTTCCGATTGATCAGATTTCGACACATAAATAGGTACAATACCTGCCAGCTGTAATAATGAACGTCAAGCTAACATGTTATAGCTAATATAACATTTGTAGATGTTGCCTTATTCTAACACGTTTCATAAAATATAACTAGAGCTACAATTACAAAACAAGTATTCAAAATAGAAATAGCAACTGCATCAGCATTGTTAATAGAAATTTATATTGCAAACCTATTACATTTGTACCTACTTACATTTTTAACAGACAAAAAATAGCTTCTTTCATACCGGCTCAATTTTTATTCACGGATGTTAAACTAAACCTTGCACGACCAGCATGTAAGTAGTTATTTAAAGTTCTGTTGGGTCCCGGTGGAAGCATAAGTCTACCTATTTATTTCAGTCCGCCTTGTTGATTACAAGACCTGCAGAGTTATTCAACAAAAGGTTTTATGGAAGTCACCAAATATCCATTCAATTTTAATAATTTTCTTTATTTAACATTAGCAATTTAGCACGACGGACCAAACAATGCAATAGCAATTAACAAGTTCCAAAACCATGATAAAAAACAAAAACCGCTACACCCTTGAGCAAAAATGTAATTAGGTAAAGCAAACGGAAAAATTCAAATGACAGCTGTCAAACCATTGTGTGGTCCGACCTCTAGCTTTGCGGTGGTGACATTGTCAATTTTTCGGGTTTGCCACTGCGAATAATTCAGATAATTTGTGATAATTAATTTCTTGTGGAAACGCACGCCTGCCCGTGTGTGCTTAATAACTACCCCGAGGTGTTGAACATTTGGTCGGCGCGGAAATGTTTTTGGAAATTCTCATTATGTCGAAAGTTTGCGAAAAAAAACCTTTTGATGTGACGCATTTGTTTAATGTGAATAGGCAATTTATTTAATTATGTACGTTGTTATAATAAATATGAAGCTTTTGTGAAAATAAATTATAATTTTAATATTATGCCTGACTTACAATATTTTCTTAAAAGATTATAAGATGTGTTGGATTGTAGAGTATTTTTTTTCAGTTGTAATAAAAACCGTTTAAATTTAATTAAAATTCGGTACTTGACTTGACTTGACTATTATATTTTTATTTGTACTTAATTGAACAAACGTTAAAAGTGTCAATAAATAATAAATATAATAGCAGGAACCTGCATGTTTATGTAAATACAATCATTAGTAGATAGGTACGCATTACATGAAATTATAATATTTTTCCCAACTTTCCAAACACTGTATTCTTGAGGCTGCATCTGGCATTGCTTAAGGAGTCTACACACCAAACCCGCCGACCCGCCGACACAGCCCGGCGGCTTGGTGTCGGCGACTTTGTATGGACTTTACTTGACGGGTTTGGGTCGCCGACACCAAGCCGCCGGGCTGTGTCGGCGGGTAGGCGGGTTTGGTGTGTAGACTCCTTTACGCTTACAAAAAATAAAATAAACAATAAACAATTCCATAATAGAAGTCATTATAACACATACACCTTTAGGCATAACAGAAGTCTACAAACAAACATTGTATCTTCCACACAAAAGATTAAAAAGAACTAAAAACTTCTGACAAAAAAATTGCCTCACACATTATCAGCTCATTAATGTCTAATTCACCGCGGCAACCCGACCCATGGGTCATCAATTAAATATTACAAAACTGTCAGATGAATTTGATAAATTCACATTTTCTTACTTATGTCGTTTTGTTTTAGCCGACCTATTAGTCACGCGCCATACCGTTAGAAATTTTCAAATTGAGAATAATTTTGTAACGGTATTTTTTTGTTATTCGAATTCGGAAAGTTGGAAATTAAATTAGGAATTAGATTGTCATTTGTAATTTTTTACAGGTCGCCATTTTTTACATCATTAGCGTTTCGTAACACATTTCTGGATTTATGGTGTGTTAATAATATATATATTTTTTTGTATTTCGTTGGCTTCCTACGCAGAATTTGTTAAAATTATTTTGGTGCAGTGTATCTCATAAAATTAACATTATTGAAGGTCATCTTAGTAATTGCTTTTTATTTTAATAAAAACCAATACGTATGCATAAATATCAAATACCTGCATCGTAAATGGTTAACAGTAAATCACTTTTTTTACAAACTAAAGTTCAAAACTTCCAATCCTTTTCTGATTAATCATCAATTCGATTTTGTTCGGAATGTAGACGATTTTAATACTAGCAACTATCTAAAAAAGGAACAAAATCAACACTAGATCACCTCTCAATAATGGTTTTGAAGAATTCCTTCAAACTAGTGTGTAATTTAGTAAAAATTCGAGATATTCGGAGACCCGTGTCCACTGCAATTACTCGGGTATTCGGGAATCGGGGACGAGGCGAGGCACGCGAGGTCCACCTCTATTACTCGACTATAATGTGATACTCACTATTAGGCCTCGATACTGATGCTAATGTCATGTAATTTCGGTATATCCTAACTAGTAGTTAGTACCGAACTACCCAGTTATCCGATTCGGGTATCTGGGTAGTTTCTGTCCATGTTCAGGCTAAAGTACCTACTTAAGAAGTGTCTTTCTTTCTCGTTGTAGCAACGAATTCCAAAAAGTTTGAATGTATTTTTTTTTACCTATTTAATTATACTAGCCTCAACCATTCTGTTCGCTAAGTAATAGGCATTCATAGCAGCGCTTGCCTACATCATCGTGGATCTTTCAATAAATATATGTATATACATAGGCCGTGCATCGGAAAGCACTTTAATCCATGAGTAGGATTCATAGAAGTCCGAAAGTCTGACAAACCAGCTAGTCTTTCTAAGAAGTAACTTGTTGCCCAGTGGGTTGTAGAGGTGAGTTAGACATTCGCTAATGTAAAATAATGTATAAAATGTCTATAAACTGGAAGCTGATTCCAATATAAAATGCCCAATGCCAAATGGATCAGGAATTCTTTGCCAGTAGTTTTTAAGCCTAGCCAGCTATTAGGGCCTAACCGGGATGCTATAATACTAGGAATTCCAGACGGATAAACCCAATATCACTTTACCCAATTCAGGAATCGGCATCATCAACAACACAGCATGGAATACTTACCATTCATTGTAATTTGTGACATTCAGATTTAAAAGACTAGAGCGGGCATGTCAAGGAAATGTCATAGAAAAACTTTGATCCCATGTCTCAGTAACGCCATCTAGAATAATATATGAATATTGGAGCGGCAGCGGAGCGTACTACAAAAAACTCATAGACTTGTGTCCGGCAGGACACACTTTTTCGGACAAAAATTTTGTTTGTGATGTCCGGTCTATAGGTATTGAATGTCTTTGGTTGTAAATGACGATGGCAGTTCAGGGTCAAGGAGAAACATCATTACCGCGCTTCTCGGAAAATTACACATGCCTAATAAACCTATTAAGTTTATTGAATGAATGATTTATCTGTACACCAACATTTTCATTCAATGGTGAATAATTATGATGCTAAACGATACATATTTCCATCTCTATTCATGGTTTATTAATTAGCACTCTAAAAGCGAATATTTGCTCAAAAGGAAGCTTCTAATGTAACTAGCGTAAGTTGTTTAAGTAGCTTATCAAACATTTTTGGTTTAAAAAAAATAACACTTTTAAATATACATAATAAAAGCAAAGTACAAATGTTACTAGGTTACTGTGTCGCAACTGATTACTTCGAAGGAAGACGGAAACAAACTTAGTCTCTATGGAATCCAGACATTTTCTTGGTTAGATCATGTGAGGTATACGAATATTAGAGTCTAAAGTGGTTTTTAAATGTCAAGAAGCTCTAATGTCAGATAACTTTCTGACATATCTGAAAGAAAAACAGTAGGTACTTAAGTACTACTCCATAGGCAATTCCAGTCTGATTGTAACTTGTTACTTATTGAACTAAGTCGTTTCAGATAGCCCCTGTCTTCAACCTAACAGAAGATTAATTTACTCGTTTTTTTATATTTTTATTGAAAGGAACAGCAAACAGTAACATTATAAGAACTTACAACTAAATTAACATACTAATGGATACACATACTAATTTGTGGACATATAAATGTCCACAAATAGACGTAGAGGTTAATAAAAAGGGAATTAATCGCTAGGAACAATAATAACAGCAGTACCTACGTGTAGCAAAATACAACGTGTACACAATTTTATTATTATATTACTAACAAACACTTTTAACGAAAACTTGTAACAAAATGATCGTAAAATTAATTTGTCTGTTAGTAGTAGGTAATTGCGTTCCCGAAATCGGGCGTCTATCACTTTTTAGCCTTTTGGTCATACGATAGGTACTCAAGGATCAAGTTAATTTTATATTTTGGGGAATTTGGAATGAGGAACGGTAGGATATTTTTCTACTCGTTAGAAAGAGATATGTGTTTATCTAGGAGAATTCCAGAGAAATCTTCATTTGCATAACTGTTAAACCTACGTACTGAGTACTGATCGATTATATACTTAATCGATTTGTATTCTCACTCGTCTCTTAGTTGCACATTACACTGGATATGTTACCTATCCTTTCTTTTAGTTTACATTTAATTACAGTCTTCTAAAGAACAAAAATAGTTATTAAATATATTCTACGACCACTCAAAAAGACCTTAAAGGTTAGAAAATCAATAAAAATCCACAAAAACAATAGGAACCTCTCATAATTGAGGTCGGGTAAGTCACAAAACGTTTTATAATTGCGCCCCGTTGGCCCACACCTGTAATTGAGCTAAACATAGTCATTGGCCGTATTTTATGGCTAAAACAATAAATATATTGTTTGTGGAAACATGAGTTTTTTTTGCTTGTGAACGATATTGCCCCTTCACCTTTTAAACTATAAGTAGAGATGTTTTGTTGTTTATGAAATGTTTTGGTTTTCAAGATAGTTTTTAGTAATTTTTAGTTCAACATTGTTGTGTCGGTTTTTGTTGACAGCACGGTTGGCGCAGTGGCTGAGCTGATTGGATGCTGAACTGCGTATCGTGGGTTGTTCCTGGTCTGGCTGTTTGTGTATGTTGTGATTTTATGTTAGTAAACGCACCCACCATACATGTTTACAAGTGTAAATGTAAATGCAGTCTTCATTAACATAGGTAATATACCTACGTAACAGTATAGTAATTTTTATTCTAGGTACAGACGCCAGCATGTCAAGTTACCCCAATGTGTCAAATTTCTTTGATCGTTTTTCAACTTTATGTTAAACAGAATAAGGTTCATATTCAATTGGGAAAATTTGACACATTGGGGTAACTTGATGTGCTGTCGTCTGAACATTGTCCTTACATATAATCTGATTAATGTTAAACCTATTTTAAAAGAGTAAGAGTTGTCCGTTCTTCTCCATACAAAACTAGAATAATTTTTATGATAACTAAAGTACCTAATAATATGTATGTGTCTATCGTTGTTACTGGAATCTTTCCCGCGGGCAAGTTGGGCAGCCCAAAATCTGGTACTTACGTTGCATTATTTTCTTTTTCCACAGATCAAGCAATTTCTAAGAAGGTTTTAATACGAACATCAATGCAAACTGCCAGATACAAACCCGATAAGATAAGAATCATCGTAACACTGACTGCTAAAACTTTATTTACATATAAATCCACTAACATTTTGTTGAAACGATCCATAATTATGTTGAAAAATTATAATTTTTATGTTATTAAAATTTTTGTGTATCAAATTAAAGGTTGCGTTGAACTATGTCGGGTCATCTTTGGTGATGTGTTTATGGAAATTAGATGGGGACCACGTGGTATCGCGACATAGTGTGACGGCACCCTATACTTAGTGGAACATTAAGTTGCCGAAGTTTTTTGTGATAATCATGAGGTTATGTTGTGATTCTGGGTGTTAGTGTGTTTCGGCATTATTATCGTGTATTATCGCGTTTGTTTTATGATTGTGAAAGTTTTGTTAGATATAGATATGATTATGTGAGGCGAAAAAAGTAAGAATAGATGTCATATGATCTACCTTCGTACATGTGTTAGCACTCCACCTTTTTCTATACTAATATTATAAAGAGGTAAAATTTGTAAGTTTGTAAATTTGTATGTAGGGGGTAATCTCTAGAACTCATAATCCAATTCTAAAATTTTTTGAACTGGCAGAAAGCTACATTATTCCTGAGTGCTATAGGCTATAAATTGTTTCTATAACATGTATATTAAACGAGCTATCACAACTTTTGTCTAGCAAGTCGGAAAAAAATACCTCATAAAACAGAATTATTTGCGTGCGCTGCCTAAACAGTTGCTTAAAATTAAAAACAATGTAAGTATGGTTTTCTGGTTCGTCTTAATTATTTCTACAAAAAAGTCCGCGATACCATATCTCTATCTTTTATATTTTATCTTTTATACTTCATTTATTGCATTAAAACATAATTTTTTCGGCATACTTACCTTTGGTTGATTATTTGAGCAACAAAATATTAATTCTTATGATAATAAGTTATTTCAGTATAACAAGAACATCATACAGATAAGATTTGCCATTTACAGTATATCAATTGGTCATACAGTTTCGGAGATAATATTATAAAATTACTAAAACGCAAAATGCCCCTAGCATAACTTTCATTGTGCAGACGTTTTACCATATTTGCCCATAGATGGCGTTCAGCAATTACGTCATTTTTCTGAATCGCGGTGATAAGACTTTCCGTGGATTGATGACCCTCTCGAATTATTATGTCATTCATTCTAAATTTTACAAGTCAGTTGTTATTGGTTTCGGATCGGTGGTTTCTGGTTTCTGTTGCTGTTGTTGGTAGGTAGTAGCTACCTCATAATCGAAAATATCGTAAATTCGTAAGTTATGAATGTTCGTAGTTTCGTACTTCGTTCTATCGATACGATATTACGATTGTTTTGTTTTGTAAAGGCGGACGGTGTTCGAGTCGTTCTCCCTTTGTTCATAATTGTTTTCAAGTCTGTCCTTAGTTTGTTGAGAGCATGCCTAAAAGGAAATCTCAACTGTCCCGGCAGACATCACAGACAAGAGCCGCTCGAGGACGCCGTACGGAAGAATCTGCCCCTGAAAATGAGCAGCGCCTCTCGAGAAATAGAGAATATATTTCGCAAGCACGCGCTAGAGAATCTAGCTCCGAGCGCTCACAGCGCCTCGCTAGCCAAAATGTGAGGACGTCGCGGGCCCGTGCTCGAGAAACTAGCGCTGAACGTGCGCATCGTCTATCTGAGTTAAAGCAGCATGTCTCTGAGACAATGGATAGGGAGACTAGCGCTGAGCGCTGGCAGCGGCTTGGTAGGCAAAATGACATAACATCGCAGGCACAAGGCTACTAATAAAAGATTTAAAAGACAACCTAATTGTGGCGACCATTTTCATCGTTCCAGGAGCTGGCCAGTTGGCTTACATCCCAAGAATTCCAATGATTCCGACGGATCTACCCATACCGTTTAAACGACTCCAGTTTCCAATAAAAACATCATTTGCCCTGACTATTAACAAGTCCCAGGGACAAACATTCTCTTTGGTTGGCATTGACCTACGAAAAGAATGTTTTTCCCATGGGCAATTATATGTTGGTCTATCAAGAGTCATCCGAAAAGCAGATTATTCTGTTACCGGAAAATAAAACAACCGCAAACATTGTATATAGAGAAGCTTTAAATGAAATATATACCTAACTTAAATAAGTAAAAGGCGACTAAGGGTTAAGTTACCTTGAGCAGAAAAGAGAACTTCGGTAATCTTTGAAGTTACTGATCTGATTCCAAAAAATATTTTACTAATAAAATTAAATACAGTAATATCAATCGAGTGTAATCTTATGTTAAAACAAGAAATTTTCCGCGGACGAAGTCGCGGGCAGAAGCTAGTTATAAATAAAAAAAAAGTTTAATTAAGTATAGTTTTTTTTTTATTACTTTCTATATATTTTTTTTTGTAAATTTAATAAGCTTTTATAATGCATTATTTACATACATAGACTCACACTTTTTTCTCAGAACGGTAAGCAGAAATTACAGAACACCAACTCCAATTTCTAATCAACTTAAGTCCTATGTCTTTTAGTTCTTAAGTGTTTTAGAAGTCATTGGTAGGTACAGACGCCAGCACATCAAGTTACCCTAATGTGTCAAATTTTCCCAATTGAATATAAACCTTATTCTGTTTGGCATAAAGTTGAAAAACGATCAAAGAAATTTGACACATTGGGGTAACTTGACGTGCTGCAGGCGTCTGTACCAATGAGTTCATAAAAGGTACCCAATATAAATTCTTAAGATACTTAGATTATTTTACGTAAAGGAAAACATTCTCCTATCATTAAAAAGACACAAAACTGCATTCACAAAATTTTCGACCGAGAATCAAACTTTCTAAGAGCGTTACGCACCATACATAATATTAATAGAAGTATAGACATAGTTAAAAATTTGTCAAGACATCCTTTTTATTCAAATATGCCTACTCAAAATAAAGTTAAAAAACTGCCAAAGAAATTGACTGATTGAGGTTAATAATTATGCTGGTCTCTGAACATGGGAGTTATTCGGCAGAATAAATAATAATAATATAATAATACCAGCCTGTTACTGTCCCACTGCAGGGCAAAGGCCTCTTCTCATACAGAGAAGGAAAAAGAAAGAAGAAACAAGAATAAAAATTACTCCAACTTCAAAACTAATCTATCTAGGTACACACGAAACATCATGATCACCATGTTGTGTTTATAAAATTACATCAGCTATCAATCAAAATTTACTTTTTCAAAACGACTCGAGCAGTATTTTAGTCGAGTACAACAAAACAATCGACTAACACGAAGCTAAATTATAATAATTCGACTAAAGGATCATCTGACTAATCTGATAATCACCTGATTGACTCTAACCTTTCATATTTTGATTGTACAAAAAATTTGATGCACGACTGCATTTATTTGGTATTGAGTTTTTTAACCAATTTTAAAGTTGATTTATTTGGTGGTACTGTTATATTAAAATGCAGTATATTATCCTCTTTTGATTAACGAATAAGTTGGTATAAATTAGGTAAGTAGGTATATTACGACACGTTTGCGATCACCTACATATAATAGATTCCGGGAGTCGAAATTAAAATTGTTAGAGCTAAGTGACGTCACTCTCTGATGTCAATAGTACAGTTTTCTTGGTTTTCCTACACCAATTTGAAAAAAGAACGAATAAGCATAGAGTTTCTTGTCCATTATCATCTATACGAAACTACCTATTGAAACGTGCAACTAGAACCGTTTACTTAATTTATTTGACTCCTTAGTGACGAACGATTCGACTTGGACTTCTAACAAAAGAAGCTGCATATTATAATATAAATAAACAACTACAACATACAAGACACTCCAAATAGTAAAAGTTCGCTTCTATACGTAATAGACATGAGAAATAAGCAACTATTGAGGATATGTTTGGGCTCTCGGGAAGAAAATAGATTCTGCCAGATGTATTGTCGAATATCTGTAACTTCAGTAAAATCATACGAATCTTATTAATTTATTCATAATGTTATTTACTTACTAGTCTTATTACGTAATATAGCATCATGCCAACCATATTTCGCATGACAACCCAGACTTTGAGCTACCATCGGCAAAATTCCTGATATGAACGATTCGGAAATTTAATTCCAAACCTCAAGCTTACCAGTCGCGAAAACTAGGTACCACTATTTCAACGAGGCAGTCGTCTTATTAAATCAGACCAGAAAGTAACTTAAATAGCTCAACCAAACAGAGGACATTTCATCTCTTCGCCATAAGTCACGACCACCACTTGAACGTAAAAACAACAAGGCAATAAACGTTTAATCTATAAAATACTATAATATATTTACAATTACGTACCATTTAGAACAATTTAATCCGTCGTGGTAAAGTTTCGGGCCCGGATCGGAACGATTTGGCTCGATCTCTAAGACAATATAATTTGACTGATTGATTGCACCGCCATCTTGGATGCTTGAATGCCGCACGCAAGTCCCCAGAATTTAGAATTTCGAAAATTTCAGAGTAATTGTTGTTTAATGTGCGAGAAAAGTGGGTTTAATACTTTAAATGGTTACAAAAGAGCAATAGGCACTGAAGTTTAGTTGTTTTGTGTTTGTTATGTTTTGAATTTTGTTTTCCAATATCAATTCAGACACCTTCTATGTTTATTCTAACTGTGCAATTTTATAAAATCACCGAGTGAAATGAAGACGAAGTGAGCCGTCATTTAATACTAACGCAAGACAATTCAGTTCACTCTTACTTAACCAAGTTTTCTGCGGGGTGATTATACAAAATATACTGACAGGTCATCTAATCTACACCTAGGTCACCTATTTATACATTTTCAAGAAAATGCACCTACGATAATTATTCTCTTTAATTTGGCCTACTATCTACGAATTCTTGTAAAAGTTTTTAATCTCAGTTCAACAAAACTACAGACTTTGTAGTTCATTAAAATGTAAAAAAAGACAACAAAATCTCATTTAAGAGGTCTCGTAATTTTGAAATATGGCTGCAAATTTTACCAAAATTGCAGTTGCATCACTTTTTGGGGATGAATACATCCCCATATAGTGATTTATTGATGTTTCACGACCATATACATATATATCATCTTTTACTGTTCATCATATACTGCGGTTAACATTATCCGTTGATTTATTAGGTCTACAATACAGCGAATTTACTACCAAATTCTTATAATAGAATCTAATTGGGCCAAAATTGTGATAATAATGGTGATCGTATGGACAAAAGTAAACCGTATTTTCAAAGCTTTTTCAATATGTAGCCCTAGAAAGACATACATAGACCTTATTGGTGAGGTTCTTCAGAAAGGTCAGGTGCGTAGTACTCGCAACCGGCGTGTGTGTATGAATATAAACGAAGCAAAAGAAGTAAGTACGTAAATATCTTAGCAGATGTCGCTCTGTAGTTTCTGCCTATTCCCATGGGAAAAAGGCGTTTATTTATTCATGTATGTATGCATATGTATTATTTCATCTAAATTTTCTCATCAGAGTTATTGTTTCGAATAATTAATTATTTCAAGACTATGAACGATACCTTGAAATAGACGATGGCCAAAACAAATATGCCAGAGGGAATTATTGTTATGATTGGGGCAATATTCTATTAATAATATATGTATATTTTTTCTGTGGGAACTATGGAAGGGCCTATATTCAGCAGTAGATGTGTGATGTCTAGCTAATATTGATCTTTAGAATGATCATAATTTACTTGTCTATGAGTTTTTCTATTGATCTCTTTTTCTTGTCCTTTTTGGTTTGTTTAGGGTTGAAGTAATGTATACAGGGTGGCAGGGACATCGACGCGCAAACGTCGTGAAAAGGTTGCACCTGATGCCATAAATGAAATTACGAAGGTCATTCATCTCGGAAATGGCTGGTTAAAAAAATATCGTACAGACTAGACCGCGCGCCGCCCGGTGCGGTGGCGTCCTTTGTGGCCGACAATAGAATGTTGGCATTAGGTAGAAAGCGAAAAGCGAAGGCACCTACTATGCTAGTGTTGACCTCGCATTTGAACTTTAGAAAAACAGCTGATCAGGTAGCCCTTTCCTGTTTTACTTTCATTGCTGGTTTAAGTGAAACAAGTGAATTTACAAAATCTCATTGGAATAGGTAAAAATAATGTTTATATACAGTTTACAGTAAAAAAAAATGCAAAAAAAAACGTAAAATTTAAGGAAAAGCCGACGAAAAATTTCAACGCAGGGGGGTCCAGAATCATGTACTGAATCCATGGTAAGCGGATGTGCGTCGATGTCCCTGCCACCCTGTATTAATTATTATTTATAACTAGAGTTTATTTTTGGCAAAGGCCACTACTACTCCTTCACTATTACTTTCTACTTTTTTTTCCACTTTTCTCTGTCAAGGGTTTTTTGGGGCCAGTCCTTATCGAAGAAGTCCAGCTCATCCCGCCATCTTCACCAGGCCTACCGTGATGTCGTTTGCCATGTAAGGGAAACCATAGTGTCGTGCGTTTGGCCCTAATATTTTTCTACTTTTTCCATAGTAGATACTGCTGTCACCATTTTAGTAGTCGCCCTGTTTCTAGCCATATCATCTTTCTCACAGTCCATTCATTGCTTTTTGGTTTTCCACTAATCTTGCACTCAATCTTTCATACATTTTTCTTAAGACATTTTCCACATTCCTCTGTATTACCCATCTATTAAGCCTTTAGACGACTATAGACAAGAGAAAGACGAAAATTATTTTCGTCTTTCTCTTTCGTTTCAACATTTATTTATAATCATAATTATTATGAATAATTCAATATAGATTGATTTCTAAGATTGTGTAAACATATCAACTTTTACCTAACTTAATCTAGACTTACGAAGCTTCGTTCTAGCTGAAGATCCTAAAGCTGAAGCAGTAGGGTTGAGCATCATCATAGAACACATCGCGTGGCTTACCCCCAAATCGATTATGGTAATTCGATATTCGAATCGGAACAGGTGCGTCGATGCGCGTCATGTAACCACGGGGATTGGTTGTTGGAATGGGTCGGATAATGAATTCATGTTGAAACTTTAATGTGGAGGTAGAATAAGATTATAATTATAATTATTATCCGTAGTCGTGGATGTAAATGACGAAGCGGAAAATATTTTGTTTCGGAGAATTCAATGTAACACTAGCTCGTGGAATTTATTATGACCTGTGATTAAAATTTTTCTTTTCTGTATTTTTTTATTAGATGGAGAGGATGTAAAATCTGTAAGTATTGCTCAAAAATCAATTAAAATGTAGCCAATTAATAACTACTGAAAAAAATAAAAATCTTATCTATTTCTAGTTTCATTTGTACTCACAAGAATTGAAAGGCCTTGTAGTAATCACAATATTTAAAATTTTAACAAAGTTAAGTCAGATTTCTTTGATTCAAAAAGACATCAGATAACACAACATATCAAAGGATCTAAAATCATTTTACATCGCGAATCAAATGTGATTTTAAGCATCGATTCCCTCCGATTCGCGCCCTCGCATCGCCAGCGTGCCGCAAATCGCATCACGCAGATAAGTTTTGAAAGCGTTCGAAATTCAAAATTCAAATTGAACTGGCAGGTGGCGCGTGCTCTATGCATTTATTTTGCATATTGCCGCGAAAATAATACAATTCGAACGATTTCCACAACGATTTTCGAATGCTCGAAAGGCAAATGATTTTTTTTATTTTGTTACAAAGGCAATTAAAATGTTTTCTTTTTCATAGTGGCAATTTGATAAATAAAAAGTATACTTTCAGTTAACAAACTAAAAAATACCTTTGCGGTTCTTTTTTCAGCATTTTGTTGTGGGCAAACGAAACGTTTTTGTTTACAATTTTATTGTACTGGTAGTTTATTTTTATGAAAGAGAAAAGGTTCCTCCCGTCTAACTATATACACAATAGACAAACACAACACATTGATCAGATGACCGGTTAAGTACCTACCTAACCATAAATTCAGTAACTTTTTATACAAAAACACACGTGCGTAAAAATTAAAGATGGAACACATCAAGTACTTAGTTACGGTATCATAACGCTGTACCACTCGGGGTAGCCGACAATACGCCCTCGTAACGCCACGCGGCGCCCATTACCGGCCACGAATAAAAAACACTGGCCCATTGTCGGCCACGCGTCGACACTCGATACCTCTACTTTATTAATTCTGACAGCTCTCTGCATTAGCTTGTTAGTGCTGCGTGTAATTATCGTGGGTACCTTACCTATTGAATTTACTGGTAGGTAGCGGGAGAAATGGGATCAAAATAATAATTCATAAAGCTACGTACAAGCTGTCTCACCAGCGCACAGTCTGTCTACAAAGCAAGTTTCTTCGAAATAAGACAAACATTATACAAGGTGTTTTTTTTTATATCCCATAACTCTAGGGTTATATTCTGCTGGTAAAAATAATACTAAAACTCCTAGAATAGATGGTCCAAAAATGCATAGTTTCGGAGATATCATCAATCCTAATTAAATTATCAGTTGTTTAGTACCTACCCGTAACACAAGCTCTGCTTAGCTTGGGACTAGATGGCGTTGTGTGAATAGTCGTGGAATATTATTATAAGGTATTATTAATATTATTTTATTACGTAATTAGTTCAAAAATTGTCACCAGTACGACGAATCTTCTTTCTAACATCACTTTTCTTTCACGTAAGGGTGTTTTACATTAATCATCGTGATTTGTCGAATTATTTTGTATGATAGTAAAAAAAAAAGGATGATTGAAACATAATACATATGCCAGTTGATTCTTGGATATGGTCTCAATCATAACCTAGAGTTATGGGATATAAAAAAAACACGTTGTATAAACTGAATTTAAACAAAAATAAAACAATACACACAGCCCAGAAGGGCTATTGGGTATCTTCAGACAGTTCATAGTGATTATCAATGAGCGAAGTTTTCAACGATTAACTGTCAAAGAAAGCTCCCTGTCGAGCTCCCTGAAATAGGTTTGAGCTACACGATGTCTGAAGCATGCATGCCGTCTGTCGGGACAGGTCAACTCAAAGCTGAATTGATTCTTACTTCAAAAGGCCTTTCCAGACTTTGCCCTGCATCGTGAGACTCGCATAATACATGTATACAATCTTATGTCTGGACTTTAAAAGAGACCATGACCCCTAAGTTTCTTTCGGCATTTCTTCTCAGGGATCAGTCACTTTGGAAATGCAATTAAGTGCCATTTAGTTTAAAAAAATGACATGTAAAAGTATCGTTGGTCTAGTGGTCGCAAGCGCTGCTGATGAGCGCGGGGTCCCGGGTTCGATACCCGAGTCGCGCAAAGTGTTATTGAGTTTTTCCATCAGGAATTTCTCAGTAGCAGCCCGGAGTCTGGATTCGTGTCCTATTGATGGCAATAGGCTCGCGTGGGATCACGTGGGACTTAAACATAACTGGCGAAATGTGGGGTAAACTACAGGTACACCTCTGCCTAACCCTTCAGGGATTACAGGCGTGATGTTATGTAGGTATGTATGTATAAAAATTGTGATTATTCATTTCATAAAAATGTAATAACTTTGATGAAAATAACTGAATCTATGAGCTTTTTCGTTTGTTGGGTGTCAAAGATTAATAGTACAGACGCCAGTACATCAATCTACCCCAATGTGTCAAATTTCTTTGATAGGTTTTCAACTTTATTCTTAACACAATAAGGTTTATGTTCAATTGGGAAAAATTGACAGTATGGAGTAGGTTGATGTGCTGGCGTCTGTACATACAGTCAGTGAGCTGCATTAAGTGATCCATCTTAGAAAAAATGTAGGGGGAAGATGGGTCAGGTAACACAGCTCACTGACTGTACTCTACTTTTAAACGTTTTATGTTATTATTTTTCATGTTCCCTATCTCAATACGACGGCGCGCGGCGGTAACAACAAAAGGGGCTTTAAGTTAAAAAGTACCTACTTAATTATTTCATGCAGATGTTTTTAAGTAAGGTGCGCTAAATATATCTTGAACATAATAATTTAATATAATTTACCGGTAAATAATCTAGATACGAGTGTTGATAAGTAATTTAAATCGCTTAAGGACCTAGACTGTCGTCGATGAAATAAAAGTGTCATCACTATGCATATTATAATTATGATAAAGAAGGTAGGTATTTTATTTTTATATTGGAAATGTTACTGCTGAGGTCTTGGGTTCGATTCCCGGATGAGACAAAGTGTTATGGGTTTTCCAATCTCTTTTTTTTTAGTAGTAGACCAATGTCTAGTCATATATGCTCACACCCTATTACATTGGACTTAAAACAAAACCAAATAAAAAATGCTCACACCCTGAATTATCAAGGCAAACTAAACATTCAACAATCAATATCAACAACAATCAATTGATTCGAATTTGGTTTCTATTCATAAACCAAATTCGTCATATAGTAGATCCTAGTGTCACCACAGAGGCATAAGATCGCTAACAAACAAAATGCATAGAGTTAAAGAAACTTATAAATATCTATCACACTAAAACTTAGACCGTTATTCCCCTTTTATTAAAAAAAAAAACATATTTCCCACATTAGACGGCTTCTTTAAAACAAAACCCTTCCATTTCCAAAATCTCGATCACGGAGGTGCTCAACGACAAAGGCTCCATGGCGCGAGCCGTCTTTAATCACACAACCAATAAAAAAAACATATTGCTTACTAACCTCCTTAAAAACAAAAGCATTCTATTTTCAAAACCTCGTACTAACACGTAGGTGCGCAAAGACAAAGGCTGCATGTCGCGAGGCGCTTGCTCCCCGCGGCGAGCCCGCTGCGCACACGCTCCCGCGCACGACACCCGCCGCTCGCGCAAGCACAGGCTCTAATTGATTGACGAATGGATTGATGAAAGAACTGTGTTTAGTTTGAGATATAACGTGATTTAGTCAATAGGAATGTTGTGAAGAATGAAATTGATTTAATTTTGATTCTATTTTAAGCTGTCACTTGAATTTATTAACTTGAGACAATGCCCAACCTAAACTGTTGTATTAAGAAATATGTTTAGAAGATAGTTAACAACATAACACTACGTAACGCCTGTAATCAGAGGCTGGGTAGAGGTGTATCTGGTAGTACCTACTCCCACATTTGGCCAGTTATGGTTAAGTCCCATGGGACTACAAGTAATAGGGTTGAGCCTATTGCAATCAATCACAAATCGTGATTCCGGGCTGCTACTAAGAAATTCCAGTTAAAAATTTACAAAATATAAAATAAATATTCCACAACTTTTTCACACAACGCCATTTAGTCCCAAACTAAGCTTCAGAGCTTGTGTTATGGGTACTAAACAGCTGATAAACATACTTATATATTTCTAAATAAATACATAATATAGATAAATGGAAAAGCTCAATAACACTTTGCCCGACCTGGGGATTGAATCATGCTCAGCAGTAGCGCTTCCGACCTCTAGACCACCAGGCAGTAAAATAATTAACGCTCAAGTTAATTAAAAGTACAAAATTCCTCGTTTAATCTAAAACTGCACTAAGTAATCCACATTATAATCCCTATTTTCCTTGACGCGTAAATGGCTGGACCAATTCCGCTAATTCTTTTTTTGGTTGTGTTTTTTTTGTCAGAAGAAGGATTTTATGAACGACAAAGTTAGAAAGTTGAGCGGGACCTTAGAAAATTTAATTTAAGAAAACTTGACAACAATTTTTATATATTATTCTTATATTTTTATTATTTTATTTGCATACCTTAATGTCGGATAAAGGTGTTACAAAGGCTTATAGCTATAGTACTGTTATGGACACAGCAACATTAAGTAACAAGCAAGATTACCTACAATAGAATTCAAATAAACACAAAAATAAATTGAATAACATCCTTAAACATAACAATACTTGCCTAATTAAATAAACATTACAACTAAACATTTTAAAATGCAGCGCCATCTTTTATGACATGACAGATGTCAAAAATGTCTTTCCGTCCATTTTTACACGACATAAATTGATTCTAAGGTGGAACGAAGTTTGCCAAGGCAGTTCTTGTATTTCATAAAACACACTAACAGTAACACTCTAACAGTACTTGGGCAATAAACAATTGTTTTCTCATAAACTAACTTCCAAACCGAATCTAACATTTTCATCTAAATATAAAGCATTATTATTACGTCTCTAATAAATCGTTGGATATGACACAAGGGGAACCAAATAGGCGCTTCATAGTGCCCACTCCGCGATCCTGTCATTACTCATATTAGATTTGTGGGTCCCCGATAAAAAACCCAGATAGGGTGATTATAGTCGGGCCATGGTATAATTTTGGGGTCTGTGATGGTGATCCCCTTTTGTTATTTTTTGCTAGTTTATTAAAAGAATAGTCCTTTTTGTGGTGTTGTTGTTGTTTAGACTTTGTGGCGCAGTGATGATTGATTTCCGTGATTTACTTTCTTTATGGTTTTTACATAGCAAAACTTCTTTGCAATTCAAGTGAAACGTCTTGAAATTGTTTATCTTTTAATGTATGAATTTAAAAATATATATAAGTATGTTTATCAGTTGTTTAGCACCCATAACATAAGCTCTGCTTAGCTTCAGACTAGATGGCGTTGTATGAAAGTTTTGGAATATTATAATTATTGTTTATTTTTTTAATTACAAGTCGAAACTTTACTATTTTACTTTAATACTTTAGGCACACAACGTACAAAGGCGGATTTAATGCCATATGCATTTTCTACCAGTCAACCTTTACCCTTACCTATACTAGATTATTAACTAACAAAAAAGAGCAAATCCCCATTTCAAAATGTCAAAAGACCAATACCCAATCCGCTGCGAATAATTATTCGACAAACAAAAACGTTTACATTCATATGAGCCGCGCATCTCACCTACATACAGAACAAAGACAAAACAGACCCATCAAACAATATCCGAGTTTAAAAAAAAGGAGCTCATCATGCTTTAAAAAAAAGTTTAAAAGAAAAAAAGGTCTTTTCATGAGCGCAGTCCGGTGAAATTGTGTATGGGCGGCGTGGCGGGTCATTCATCGTGACAGCCCGCGGCTAGCGTACCTACTGGCCGTACCTACACTATTGCACAGTTAGAGGGGCCAAGAGAACGAGGCGCGACAGGACAGAGTTTAATACCGTTTGTAGTGGCAAATCAACCCGCTTTAAATCAGTGCAAAATGGTTTAAAATTTGACACAGATGACATTATGTGGACATGTTCTACATCTTTAAAAATAAATATTTTGGTTTAGAACGGTTTGTTAGCTATTATGTTACAGCTCTATTGTGCCTGTTTTCACTCTATCAGGTGTTTAGCAATAGATTTTTTATTTTATTTATTAAGTAGTGATGGACCTTACCTGTAGTCTGAAATAGAAAGAAAGAAAAAGCATTTATTTGGCCCAAAAGGCACAGGATATAACAACAATAGCAAAAAAAAACCAGTAATAATCCAAATAGACACTGAATTTCTTAACAACCGCAATTAAAACCGCAGAAAAGTGTCAAAAATATAGATTTTTTTAACAAGCAGCTTACTGAGAAACGATTGGTGAAACCGCCGAAGACTTCTTAGGAAGAAAAGAAACAATCTCTGTCTAATATTATTTTTCTTCAACAATATAAATCCACAAAACTAGACCAAAATATCCTTAAAGTACTCAACTATTTGTCACCCTATAACCAGCTATTACCTTTCTCAGTACAAGCAGAGTATAAACTGTATCTGTGTTATTTACTTAAATATATAATCGGTGGACTATTGTGAAATTACCCAGACCACATTATGTACGTACTAGTAAATAGACCACCGGCGTGTGACGACAATGACAGAAGGAGATATAAAGGGGCTAAATGGCTATAAGTTGACTAGCGGCGCTATAAGATACTAATTCTAAATGTACTGGAGTTGACATAATATAATTTGTCATGTTTTGTTGCAAACCGGCGCACGCGGCGCTTTGTATAGCGATGGCAATATCATAAGTAAAAAGGTGTACGTTAAAAGTGGCACGTTAAAATGTGGCTAACTAGCCACACTTCACCTCAGTGTGCCGTTGCGCCCACACGGACGCGTGCGCGCGTTAGTGTACCGTTTTTGAAGATCGAATGTTGTTTAAGTAACCTATCTACACCTTTTTACTTATAATATCATTGAGTTAGCTAGGAGTAACTGCAGCCGTCATTCCAACTTAGATTTATATACTAGTAAAGCAAAATCCGCACTATTTTCGTATGCAATCAGAATTCAGCCACAAGAAGACTTCTGCTAGAAATAAATATAAACATAAACTAAATGTACCTCAATGTAGATTACACATATTCAGGCGAAATGTATATGTTCACGCCATTCAAGTTTATAACAAGTTACCTAATTCATTTAAGGAACTCCCGTTACCCATGCTTAAGAAAAAGCTGACAAGTTGGTTGTTGGAATTTTTTTTTTATGACATTGGCGAATATATGGACTATTGTAAAAATTCAAGATGACATGATCAAATGACATTTATACGTAATTTTAGATAATAATCATAATAACAATAATACACAATGTTAAATCTTAAAACTAAATATTGTACTTAGTTATTTAAGAATGACACTGAAATATTTGTACACCATTATGTTATGGTAGAGTGTAGAGAACTTTAAAAATATATATATTATATATTAATATATATTATTATTATTTTATTGTGTTTTCCTTTTTAACTTTAATTTGATTATTTGTAATTTTTCACTCACGTGAATGCTGGTTGACCTGTTATTGCCGACTGTATATGTCTGATACTTTTTACTATTATTCTAATGTAATGCTGTATACAGAAGCTGTTGGTTTACCTCAATAAATAAATAAATAAATTAACACCATACTATTTATGTAAAAAACCACATTCTTAAAAGTAAATTCTATTCTATTCTATTCTATGATAAGATGTCAGCCGTCGTCAGCTTTCATAGTATAGGGAGTCAAAATGGGACATTTAGAACGGAGGACCGTCAACTACCCAAGATACAAGCTTGTCTCAGTTTGAGAGTCGTTTGTCTCATATTTTCAATGATCTGTACCTTAAAATAAATGTATTTTTCTGTTATCACTCTACAGTATGTACTTTTTGAAAATAAAAATATTATTATTATTTAATTTACACTTTTATTTCTCGGAACCCTTGGGTTCCGGACCTTTGGAAGGCGTACGTGGGGCCGAAGCCAACTTGCAGAGTCCTATTGTCGTCTTTAATTAAATGAGGCACCAATCGCAGTTATTATTATTACGAATTAGGCTGCCGACTTCTGGCGGCTGCAGTTACCTTTGCTGTTGTCAACATGCCGCTCGTGTGTGCTCTTAAGTAGCAGTATTTATATTAAACATGACATTTTTATTTGCTTAGCCTTACTCTTACCCATCATTTTGCTGCAGTAGCAGCAGTAGTAGTTATTCTTTTGCATGTACCGTGTATTTATAAATTTCCATACCCTATCAATATCGACCTAATAGTCAAAAGTAATTGGTGCAACAGCTCGACCATAGTTCATTTGCTCCCCACCTTCTGAAGAATAAGGCCTATAGAACGGCTCGTTGCAGTACAATACATAATTATTGGCCTATTGTATTCTAGTGATGTGTTTATTACGTAGCTATAGGGCTATAAATCAGCTGTGGAAGTGTTGTGAAAGAAATCACGGCAATAGTGTTGTAGGTACTTTGTCCTGTTTTTCTTTGCATCTTCTACCACGCAGGTTTTGGGACACACGGAATTGGAGATTTTTTTATGGGATTTTATATAAATAGTTTCTAATTCATGGTATTAAATTAGAAAATTTAGAAAAAAAAACAAGTACAACACCTCGGTACACCAAAATATGTTTAATTTTCTAGCAGCTTATTCTTGCTCGTGATTTGCAGACATTATATTTTATAATTATCGCAATAACTATCTGTAATTTGATGCTGTGTACGGTCTTTCGGGTTATTTTCCAATCACTAGTTGTACTGTGTAATCGACAGGTAAAATCGGTATGACCTAATATCATGAGATCATAACAATGTGCCATATCCTATTTTCTAAGAATAACTTGTTTATCTACTTCATAACTTTTTCTCAGATGATAATAACAGATCGTTTATAAAGTTTTTCTCCAGCTATTTTAAGAAACTCAAAATTCGTTCCGCGGCGTTGCGCCGCGATTCAGACGCGTGCATCGCTTCGACGCATGCAACGTAATGATGCAAAGCGTAGATACAGCGTTGTAGTTGCTACGCATATACGTAGAGACAGTACATAGGCGTTAGTCGAACGCGTGCTAAGCGTAGACACCGCGTAGCACCTGCTACACTGTTGCGTAGAAGCAGTGTAGGCGTTTGTCAGACGTGTCCTAAGCGTAGACACCGCGTAGCACCTTCTACGCTGTTGCGTAGAGGCAGCGTAGACGTTTGTCAGACGTCTCCTAAGCGTAGACGCCGCGTAGCACGTGCTACGCTGTTGCGTAGAGGCAGCGTAGGCGTTTGTCAGACGTGTGCAAAGCGTAGATTCTGCGTAGTAGCTGCTACGCAGTTGCGTAGAGGCTGCGTAGAAGCCATAACTTCACTAAGCACAAACACGCAAATATGCACGATGAAGACGAATTGGACGAGTAAACACAAAGGTTGACTATATTAAGTACTTTTTGAAAAACCCTTTGCGCGGTGGAGTTAATCGGCAGCTGAAAGTAAGTAGGTCGTTGGTGTCATTTGTAACCGAGTTAATAACACGTGAGAAATCTTCTCACTGACATGTTCTTAAGTTTCATAAACAACTCAGCGTTCATTCGATGAAGCTAGACTAACGTTAAATAAGAACAAATGAAAGTTCTATACTTCCAACGTGAACTTTTCTGTTTCAAACACAAGAGATACGATCTAAAGATGTTCCAAGGCACAATAACGTTCACCTTGAATAAAAACACTCAGCATATCCCTAATATTTTTCAGGCAGGCAAGTATAACGTATGGTGTTGCGTACGGGCGGCGCGGGCGCTCCGTGATGCCTGCGGGCGCTCCGCTTGCGTTCTGCCACTTCGGTAACTGTATGCCACGGGCTGGCATAGAGTAGGATGCAGATGTGATGTTCTTATGAAATGATCATAGTACATTATTGAAAAAGACCCTGATGAGGTCCGACAATTATTTGATTAATTTGACATTTGTTACCTTTTTGACATTTATCTTAACTCATTCGTATATTGTACTTTTCAATTTAAGAACTTAATATAATTTGCATGCCCATGTGACGATATGTGAAAGACGGTAGAATGTGGACGACTTAATTATGTAAAAAAGAACATCTTTGTACCAAATACCCATGTTTACTTATAAATTATTTGATTTGTAAGAAATCGAATGTGACAAAGCAATAGTGCCAAAAATCATAATAACGTTGGAATGCGATTCTTTTAGAAAATTGAATGGCAAGGTTAAATAAATTTACTTTTATTGGCTATTTTCTGTACTAAATATGTTGAAAAAACATATCATCATCATTTTGGGAGTCGGTTACTTTTTCACGGCCACTACCTACAAACATATGGTTTGAAATGTATACATCCCAAGTTTCTTATAGTAAGATTTTTTTTTTTTTTTTTTAATTAATTTTTAACCATGTTTTTGAGAATGAATTCGTGAAACTCGGAATCTTGTCAGGGTATAGAAGAAGTCACAAAATTCTTTTATACTCCTGTTAAATAGCTATTATAAAATAATCTTTGTCCATAACTCGCTTCACTAAGACAAATACTTTACTAGAGCTCAATATTTCACAATCCTTATCTCGATGCAGTAGAGTTCATAATCGTTTATTTATTCCATGGCATTATTGCTGTTAAGTGCTGTAGGCGTGATTTGAATGGCAGGTGCACGATGAACGTATGTATCCAGTGCGAAATGTCTTTATGTATTACAGTACATAAGTAGGAAAATTATAGCAGCGGAAAGAATATGTTTTAGAATCATTTGTAGAAAGTTCTAGGGAAAGGGAGTAGGAACAAATGGTAGGATTGTTTCTGTTTCAAAAAGAAATAGTTTAATAGGGCTTGGTAAATTTTATATCAGAAATTGTATGCCAGGCTTGGTAAACAAAAACCAGATTTCTTAAAATAAAATATCGACGCTTCACTAATCAAGTGTTTTATTTTTGTTATTTTTTTTTAATAAATATATTGAATTGAGCGAAACAGATAAGTCCGAAAAGAAGTGATAATTAATCACTTCTTTTTGGACTTATCTGTTTGGTTGATATAGATTTTAGATTAAGAGATAGCTTTGTTATCTCATAAGGCTACTTTATATGTACGTATGTATGTATCTACAATAAAACACAATATTTCATTTATTCTACAAATCATATAACAGCAAATTTATCTTATTTGTTAATTTTTCCAATCATTTTCATTCCAGAAATTGGACCTACAAGAAGTGCGCTTGCAGTGTAGCAAATTTTAAAGCCAGGTTTAGGTATAGGCCTGTAAAAATTCTGTTTCAAAGGACGTATTATTTTTATCCAAATAGTAGTAGTTAGTGTCTCTATCATACCCATACAACCCTTTGAAAAGTAAAAGTAATTCAGTTACGGCGACATGCCAATTTGTTACACTTTCCCTATATAATATCGCTTTTAGTTAATTTATTCACCCTCCAGTGTCACCCGAAACAAAACTTTATAAACAGCCGCTTAAAACACGACATGATAAAGAACTCATTTATACGCTGCGTTAACCGCGAAATGGAACGTAAAAGAACCTATGTTTACAAATTCATACAAACATTTCATAAATTGATTGCCATTGCATAATCGCCCCTTAGTGTGCTATAAATAAGAGTGTTCCTCCATTATTTCTACTGTAAATCAAATGTGGTGATATCTATAAAACATGGGCAATTTGAACAAATGTCGTCCGAAGCTGAATGTAATTAAGCTGTCAGATTTTGGAGGGAAACAATGATTTTGAGTTTCGAATGGTAAATTGAAGTCTGTGGTACACTATGGTCACGTTATTTTGGTACTGGCGACACGTGAACCGTGCAATTGCTAATTTTTATTTGTTTAAGAGCTGCCTCACTTTATTAGTAATTTACCACTTTTTTATCCGAATACTACAGTGTCAGAGTAAAAAATTATATTAGTTTATTATTAATGGAAAGTAAAATTAATATTGGACACTTGAAATCGTAGGAATAGAAAAGCAACTCCTCCCTTTTTAATTCGTTAAAAAAGTAATTTAGAATATTCATCATCATACCATCACGCCACGAAAAAAAAAAAAAAAAAAATCACGCCTGTAATCGCCGAAGCTTTGGGCAGAGGTGTACCTGGTAGAACACCCACATTTCGCCAGTTATTAACATAACCCTATTGCCATCAATCAGGCACACATCCATACTCCGAGGTGCTATTGAGAAAAATTTCAGATGAAGAACTCAATAATACTGTGCCCGATCCGGAGATTGAACCCGAAACCTCATGCACTGCGGTAGCGCTTGCGATCACTAGACCAACAAGGCAGTCTATTACAATATTATTTCTATTTAAGTCAACTTATCTTCTTTTGTTAAATATTATGACTCTGTAAAAGTTGGAAAATATTATGGCTCAACTAAAAATAGCCTTAGTAGTTAATATGACATTTAAAACATACTATTTGCAAAACCTTAAAATAATATAAATAGTATGAAAATGTCGAATCTGATGAATTGCATTGCATTACCTTGAGTTTTGACAAACAAGAGCCACAAAAGGTCACTTTTTTTTTTATAAAATAACAAAAACACTTCAGCTTCTAAGTAGTTAAAAGAGCGTAGCATTTAATTTATAATATTATTTGAACATGATAAATGTTTAGAATATTAATTCTCCGTTTGTAATGAAGCTATCTTTGACGCACCCCACCCGAGGGTCCAACTCATTTCGCGCCCAATTTGAGGTCGATTAAAAACGAATTTCTATCAGAGTGCATTCAGCTTTTTAAATAGTGCTGTAACTGATGTCGACTGCGGAATATCAAACCTTGTATTTTTGTACAGGAATTATTTATTACTAGCAGACGTCCCGTGGTTTTACTCGCGTAGGTCCCGTTCCCGTGGGAATACAGGGATAAAAAGTAGCCTATGTGTTAATCCAGGGTATCAGCTAACTCCATACCAATTTTCATTAAAATCCGTTTAGTAGTTTTTACGTGAAAGAGTAACAAACATCCATCCATCCAACCTCACAAATTTTTCGCGTTTATAATATTAGTATGAAGTAGGATAGGATGTTACATAACATAAGGTCTCCCCCGAAGGGCTAGGCAGAGGTGTACCTGGTAGTACACCCACATTTCGCCAGTTATGTTTAAGTTCCATGTAGTAGGGGGTGGGCCTATTGCTATCCATCGGTCACACAAATAAAGACTACGAGCTGCTATTGAGAAATTCCACATAAAAAAACTTAACAACGGTTTGCCCGACCCGGGCATTGAAGGTGGGACCTCATGTTCGGCTGCTATCAATGCTTTATTAACTAAATTACTCTTCCAAATGATTTAATCTTTTATCCTACTATTCTGCCAGTAAGGTTGTAGCCGTTGAGATTTACCTTATTATTTTTATTTTTTTAATAAGTTGATAATTTAGTTTTAGTTTATACAACATCATTGCAGCTAAAGATTAAGTAATATTTCGCGCTAAATCTCAATAATCGTCTGTAAACTTTACTTTTATCGATAAATAGGTGTCCCTCTGCGTCTAGCGTTCGTATGTGTCACTGCACTTAATACTGAGCGCACGCCTTTGATCTTTGTTGGAGCTGTCATCGTCCAAACACACCACAGACAATCACGCCGCCGCCGCGCGCCACCGCCGTTTACTAACACGGTGGTGACTTTTTGTTTTTTTTAGCTTTATTGAAATTGGTATCAGTATATACTGTTTGTACAACGGCTGACTAGACCCCAAGAAGGAACCACTGACTCTGAAGATACAGGCTATGCCTAGTTTCGGAGTCAGGGATACCCATACTTTATAAAATTTGTAATTAAATGCCCAGTGTTTTATTTTTTCTTAAGTCATTATTGTACACCTTAGAATTAGTGCTATTGTAATATGGGCTTGTGAATAAACATTATTATTATTATTTCGATTTATTATTTTTCTTCTCCTTAAGGAGAGTTTACGACCTTACACGCGGGTCGGAACCAACTGTGTAAGGGTTAATAATTTAAATTGTAAATGTGGATGATAGTGTACAAGAAGTTAAGAATTTTCGGGTAATGCGGCAGGTATTGAGAATGGTGGCTTTTGAAGCATGTGAAGTGTATGAGGAGGCATGTGGAGTGTGTTAAGACTTTGTGTAAGAGTCTTTAACACAACACCGGTGGAGGACAGTACTATTGGGACGATGTGCACGGTTTGTGCTCGCCATTGGGTTTTAATTTATTATTGTATTCCCTTATTACATATCCCTTATAAACGCAGAGTAGTTGTTTTAGGACAACACATTTACAATAGTTTTGAAAAGCTTGTGGCTAAATAATAATGGCCATAGGTCGATCGAAGGTTAAGTTACTCTCCACGAGGTCAGTCCTTGGATGGGTGACCAATCATTACTTACATATCAAGACTCCTCCCTGCTCGGAAAGCGCGTAAAGCCGTTGGTCCCGGCTGTCAATAAAGTCGGAAAAAGGCTCGGCAGATGATGACAAAATAAACAACACTTTTCTAAAATCACTACGATTCCCGATAGTCAGAACCAACAGTCAAGTGGCGATCACCAGCAAAACGTCAAGTCAATTAAGCTCGAAGAGTCCCGGAGAAGCATTCCAACCATCTTGGACTAGGCAGCGAAATAAATCTAAATACACGAGCGGAAGAGTATGGAAAATAATTTCCTCCTTATAAATCAGCAGATAGAACAGAGCCAGAAAAACAGGCAAATAGGGTCGTACTCGTATACAAGCTAATAATAAATAAATTCTTCAACTTTCACACAACGCCATTTAGTTCCAAGTTAAGCAGAGCTTGTGTGCTAAACAACTGATAAACATTCTTATATAAGTATATCTAAATACTATAGATAAGTTACACCAAGGCAGAACGAATGATCGTGCTCATCACACAAACATTTGTCCTGGGTGGGAATCGAACCCACGACCTCCGGCATAGCAGTCAGAGCCGCTAACTACTAGACCAACAGGCCGCAGTCAATAGCTCAGTCTAATTGTTTTATATTTCATTGTTATTGTTTTATTTTTTGTTATTATTATTATTATTTGATATAATTAAGTTTTATTTTGTAACTAAGGTTTTATAGTTTCTAATTGTTAATTTATACTAGACATGACCTATGTGTCACAAATAAATAAATTAGAATTTGTTCCTGTTATTTCACCAACACAGTTAAAAGTATCTGCTTGACGAGAATGCTAAAGGCACCGAGGAGTGTATTGGTGAACTTTCCTGGATGAAAATGCAAGTACAGAACTCTGAGCCAGTTGACTTTAGTGTGATGCTATTATCAGTTTTTACACCACCAACAGTCGTTCGTGTTATGAATCAATTTGTCAACATACTTGAACTGAGCCACATCCCCCTGCTGTCTGGATCGCTGCACAAATTGCACTCGCTTTGATCCACTAGTGGAGACAGCGTCCAAACACGGGTGCCGGGTGGGACAAACACGCCACGCTTATCTGAATGGTGGCTTATTGAAAATGGCTTATTAACTCTGTGGTTGTTTGTAGGCTTAATGTGGAAATCTACGATCGTTTTAGAAACAAAGTGAAGTTCAAAAGAAAATCAATCATGCGGGGTATAAACACTATTTGTGACTAAGTATCTCATATTTTTTATTCAATTGAATTTATTTCGATGGTTTTGTATGTACAGTCGAATGAATATTATGATTTCTATGTCCATCTTATTTTGTTCAAACAATAATACTTACCAATTCATAATAAAAAATAAACTTGAAATGTCAGATCAATATAATGAAACAAACTTACTAATAAATTAATGGCCCTTTAATTTTATGAACTTATTTAAAAGGAAGTCCTTCAAAACCAGACCAATCCATCCGTGCCCTTTACCGCTGTAAGAACAAATGTCAGTTAAAATACTTGTACTTTAGTTTAGCAACTAAAATACCAAAGAGCTTCCACGTAACAATCACTTAGTCAGGAATGCAGCCACATCATTAGGCCCTCACAGAAACAATACGACCCCTACAATTGACATCGATCCAGGGCACTGATGAGGAGCCGCAGCACGAACTCGTGATCCCAGTTCACACGTCACATCTCGAACACATGCAGCATACATCAACCTCGTCTAATTACAAACCCTAAGGCTAACTCGGTAAAAAACTCACGAATATGACGAAAAAATCTCACGATTGAAACAATCCTTACCGTTTATGGCGGGAATTTTACGAAACGTCAAATTAAAAGTTCGAATTTGGAATTTTTCGTTGCGTTTGCGAAGTTGGTTGTATTTAGCGGGGGCCTTGGGGTAGTCGTGTGGCTAGATCATGACCGCCGGGGGACAGTGCAACGGGGCACAATTAGGTTGCTGCAGTTGGCAGCACCCACTCATCTCGGTAATGTTGTATGCCTGCTGTGTGTAATTTCTGAAAGTGTACCATGCAGGTTGTTTATATTATAAGTAACTCTTTTATCTTTCTATTTGTAAAAAGAATAATAATAAAATAACCTACCTACATAAGTATTAGACTGATGTATGATGTATGTACCTATTGAGATGATAATATGTAACATAAAGTACATTATAATGTAGATAGGCAAATAGACTAAACTGTGTTCTACATCAAGTGAAATAGCGGTAGGATACACAACTAAACCTAGAAAAATAAACAAACATAGACAATATTTATTTTTTTAATTATATCTTGGCACTAACAGACTTCACAAATCGCTCCAAGCTACCTGAGGTGACAACTTCACTAGTAACAACTTACATCCTTTGTCCTTACAGAAGTTTCTGTTTATTTTCTCTAAGGGCTGGTTGTATCCAAAGACGTAAAATGTGTGTAGGCCGATACGAGCGCTTGAACTGAATATATTGTGTATTATTTTTAACCGACTTTCAAAAAAAGAGGAGGTTCTATGTTCATATGTATGTATTTTTTTTTTTTTTTTTTTATGTATGTTACCTGATTTCTCCCCCATTTTTGTACCGATTCTCAATGTTTATTGCTTATTGTTGATGTTGTATAAACATCATGACGTATCATCACGCCTGTATGCTCTGAGGGGTACAAAGGTGTGTAAAATATACCTAGATTTCGACAGTTGTTAATGTGAATGTTAATTTTCATTTATTAGGGATATGTGGATAACCCCCTATTATCATGACATGTTTTGTTAACAATCTATACTAATATTATAAAGAGGTAAAATTTGTAAGTTTGTAAGTTTGTATGTAGGGGGTAATCTTCAGAACTAATGATCCAATTTCAAAAAATATTGTACTGGTAGAAAGCAACACTGTTCCCGGTGGACATAGGCTACTTTTTATCCCCGTATTCCCACGGGAACGGAAACTACGCGGGTGAAACTGCGTGACGTCTGCTAGTATAAAATAAATTCATGGCAAATATTTGTAGGGGAACAACTAAAAATGGAAAAATAAAAAACTTTTTAGCAAAAAATAAAACCGACTTCAAAAAAAACACTAAACGGTGTAAAATAACTCTAAATTCGGAAGTCGGTGGCCCATCATGAATAAGACAAAACCACCAAAGCCACAGACTTCCTAATTTAGAGTTATTTTACACCGTTTAGTGTTTTTTTTTAAGTCGGTTTTATTTTTGCTAAAAAGTTTTTTATCAAGAAAAATAACACTTAAGCTTTCAACCGTGTCAATTAGAGACACAATAGAAAGACAATGACAGCGCGGTCGCCGTTGTCCTCTAGGAGTTTAATGAATTAATTACGTAATGTGTTTTGTATTAAAGCCATAAAAAATACAATAATACGAGTAATACCTGCCTGTTACTGTCCTACTGCAGGGAAAAGGCTTTTTCTCATACAGAAAAGGCTTGAGCATTGATCACCACGCTTGCTCAAGGCGGATTGGCAATTTCAAACTTATGTAAACTATTCCAGGTTTCTTCACGATGTTTTTCCTTCACCGATGTCAATGATGTCTAAGATAAACTTAGAAAGTACAGACGCCAGCACATCAAGTTACCACAATGAGTCAAATGTCTTTGATCGTTTTTCAACAATAATATAAGGTTCATATTAAATTGGCAAAATTTGACACATTGGGGTAACTTGATGTGCTGGCGTCTGTACCTACATATGAATTGAAAAAGTCACATTAATTTTACATGGTTTCATAATGGCGTCTCTGGTAAGTATAACTGTAGGACACGTTTTAAAAATTCACTAGTCTTGTTTAGCAATTTGTGTAAGCTAAGGTGTTCATGAGTTTATGAAATATGGATATCTATATCGACTTATGAGGCTGACTGTACTTACCTACATTAAGAAAACTCTAATAAAAACAATTGCCTCGCTACAATTGGATGAATCCATCAGACCCATCCTTCTGGTTACTGAAACAATACAATTTACAGCTTACCCAATGTTTCGCGATAACCAAGTACCTATATCTACTACTAATACATCTATCTACGATGCCGCACCACACAGCTTTAGCACGCTTTAGGCTAGACACAGACGTTAGTCAAGACTGTATACGAGTATTAGACAGACTTTACACTCTATGACGGCTATCGGTGACGTACACACTCGCAATAGACAGCTGTCAAAGTCAGTTTGGTGAAATCTATAAGCCTGATGTTAAATGACAACTGTTCTGTACTGTCATCTTGACGTAATCTGCAAGATCCCCAAAAGAAGTTTGTTTGTACTTCCAACACATGACGCTAGCAGAATAGTCGACATCAGCTCAGTTGCCACAAAGGCGGAAAAAAAAATAAAAATAGTTTGCACTGAATACAGACTCAATCAAAGTAATTATTAACAAAAGAATAGTACCTAAAAAAACACCAAAACACCATACGACCTCTTTCACCGAGGACTCTGTACCTTGATTCCATTTTCAAAGTAAAATTTTATTATTTTTCTTTGAAAATGGAATCAACTTTACAAAGTGACACAATACTTTTTTACCTTCCAATTTGGTACGGTAGGCCTAAAAAGGTTTTAAATAACACAAGACCAAGAGTCAGGTGTGTGCTTCGCCTTATACATAAGACAGTACCTACATGTCTACAATATAGAAAGGTGTACGTCTTGCAAGGCGTGGCCGGCTTCCTTGCGGCAAGGCACTACAACCAGTGTTTATGGCAATATAACCACCTCACAATGTAGGTTGCATAGCTAACTGATAGCGCGATATTACTGGCTCTAATATGTATTCGTAAGCTTAAAAGATTTCGTAAAAGCCATGCAAGGAAGAAGCAAGGAACTTGATTATTTTTTTCGGGAATATGTTTATGTTGCAGAATGACATTGCAATGAAACCGTCATTATGAATGTAGATGCTTTAAGAATTGTAATGCGCAAACATGTGTATTTATGAAATTTAGAAACACTGGTACGACTTGGACCACGAGAAATGCACACAAGGAATTGGTGAAGGGCGGGCGTTTTAGGGGACTGTCTTTTGTATTTTTTGGCGTGCAAAAAGTGATGAATCCTTAGGTGATTTACATTAAATTGCGTGCTTATTATTATTTATATTTTAATAGCTACTCCTCTTTCAATAAATAGTAGATAGATTGTCAGAATACGTGGCGTGCTTGAGCCAATTAGTATTGGATTGAATTGTGTCATCTTACGTCAAACAGGGCCCTTCTTCCAGCCTTTAATTACGTAATTACAATATTTTATTGTCCAGTTAATCTACCTATGATTAAGGACAAATAAACCTCAATAATTTCATAATAGCGATAATTTAAATAATAAATAATAGTCAAACAGAACTTCGTGACTATAATATTGCAATATGTCATATAACAAACAGTATTATTATTTTATATCGACGATAACCCATTATTAGGCCCGGCAAAATTAACTATACGAGTCTACAACCCTTTAGCTTTAGAAAATAAGGTCGATAATCGACTGGTTTAGCGATAAAATGTTAAGTAGTGATTATGTACCAAAGAGGTTGTGTTAGTTTATCGAATAAATAATACTTACTGAGTAAGGCATTATTGCAATGTTCCTTTGCCGTGTAATTTTCCTATTTAAGGGGCTGTTATTAAACCAATATTGCTTTAAACAAATTAGATATTGTTAGGGTCTGGCGCTTGTAATGGATATAATAATGAAGTTGAATCAAATCTATATTAACCAGTGTTACATGTTAAGGACCTTAATGTTTTTACTGAACCAAGTATTTAAATTTTACTGCTTAGAGCTCAAAATCGGAAGAAAGTTGGGATGCTTTTCGAGGCACTGTAAATTATAAGTCACCGCGTGCAAATGTAAGCGTAGTGAGAAAACTTGAGTGAATTGAGCTGTCATTGCATACTAATGCTAGGCATTGGCAGTTCACTCCTCTCAAGTTTTCACGGCCTGACTTTTGCTTAATCGCGACCAGCTGGTCTTTAAATAGGAGTGATGTGATGGCTAGGTACTTTCGTCACACAATTAATTTGACAAAAAAAAAACACAATGATCGTAATAACTTACAAATAAACAGTTAAATGACAAACATAAAGTTACCCTAAAAATGTGACGACGAAAAAAATAACTATAAAATTGAAATAGCGCAGAGCGTAGGGTTGCCAAGTGTCCGGCTTTAGCCGCCCATGCCCGGTTTTTTACAATCGTGTCCGGACAAATATATACAAGTCCTTCTTTTGAAACTTTCTAATACTGGCATTTTTAGCTAAAAAGAGGAAATGTAGGGTAATTTTCTAATTTCTTTTACAGGCTAAGACACAGGCCGAGGATACCTAGTTTAGGAGTCAGAGTATTAAAATTTTTGTGACCTGTTTCTAAGCCTTATAATCTCGAATATCCGTTATATAAAATAGACAAATAAATGGTTTATTTTATTTTCCTTTTAAAAATCAGTGTCTGGCTTTCAGTGTAACACGTAAGCCTAAATATGTGTCTGTATTCGTCCATTAAATTTGTTTGCTGGGCAACCCTAATCGTGCAGCTATTTTAATTTAAATTTCAAATGTAACAGATCTGCAGTGAACGGAGTGGATGAATGAGTGAATGAGTGATTGTTATTTAAGCGGGAGTCGCTATTGATCGGCAACAATACCCTCTGTACTGAGGGACCTTATAGAGTCGTGTAGTCGTATGTTATTGTAGAGGAGGCGTACTTACTTTTCATAAGGGGGGTGCAATTATCGTATTATTAAGAACATTCACATTCTAAGTGAGTTAGTTTAAATGTTTTCTTTGTATTTACATGTTTGTACTTAATTGTGTATTGATTTTTATAAGTAGGTATGTCTTTTGCATGCCTACATGGTAAACATGGCTGAACTTGTTACCTAATTTCTTTCAGTCTGTTTTTTATGTTACCCATATTCGCAAAATACAATTATCTTTACCTTATCTAAATTCTGTCTCAATTTGTTAAAAATACGTCTAATTTTCCTACAATTGGGAAAACGTTGATTGACGCCAAGATGAGCCTGCGACTACTACCTAATGTTTTTAATTACTGGATTGACGTTCTTTATTAAATATCGATTGAAAAAAAATCTATAGTTTTTATAGAGAATAGCCCACCACACTATACCCTGCTGCATGTCTTGAAAGCCAGAATTAACAGTAGTGGCGTCAACCAAAAAAGCGTCAAGACTTTTAGAGACTGTCTTGGATAGTGGAACAAGATTATAAGAATAGCGAAGCGGAGCTGTATTCTGCTTCATTTTCTTCTTAGAAGCAGAAGGGCAGAGATAAACACTTCCCACCATGTGTCGCTACTATTGCTAACTACGCACAAACGAATAAGTTACATTTAGGAATAACATCTGAGTAACGAAAAACAAGTATACAATCCTTATGTAGGAATAGAAAAATAAATGACGATTTCACCATAAAATTAAAACCAAAACAAAATAATCGAGAACACGTCTATTTCATTCCAAAGTCTGCGACAAAGGGTGGCTCAACCCTTTCCCTTTCGGCAGCCATCACAATACACTCCACTCTGGATACTTTCAAAACTCCTTTACGAACTGGCCTCCTGGTACATTTATCGCAATTTCGTCTGCTTTTAAATACTGCTGAAGCAAAATTCGCGCTGAAGCGAAAATCTAGCATATCCACGCGTTAAGTAAGTATGTAAATGAATAAAGAAAAGATGAAGGGATTTACTAATATTTGGGTATTTTTATCATTTTCAGTAGACTAGCTAGAGCACTAGGAAAGCTAGTGATAGGCTAGGCATCTTGGGCAGTATTATGCTATGGGAGCGAAGTGTCGAGTAAATTCGGACGGGTCGATTAAAACCAAAACTTCTTGGAGTATTTACGTAATTCAAACTGCATTTTAATTTAATTTACTATTATTGCGGAGTTCTTTTTTTGAAATAAGTATTATTTCTTTTAGAATAATAACAGGCAATCAGTTTATGTTGCTAGGGCGTCAAAGCAGCGGAAACGTTTGGTCAGTACCTAATTTTTTGTCTATTTTTGTTGATTATTTACTTAAAACCAACCTCGTTCCTAACCTTTAACACGACGTCAACTAAATTTCCATATTAGGACATATTGAGTTTAAACAGAAAAGATTAGGTAGTCTTTGCCAGAGAATAAGGCTGCCATTTATAATGACCACGAAACAAAACCATATACCTACTCCAATTTAAAATTATCAACATATAACTCACCAAAGTTTGTCCCGTTCACAAGTGGGGCCCCGAACAAGTGCACACTCATTTTACTTTTATTTTTATAAGAAATATGATTGTGTAGCGAGCGCGCGGCGAGCCCGGGGCGCGGATATTTTCAAAATAATAATTAAGCGGATACATTTATTATGCCGCACGAATATGTAATGCGCGCCGAGATCACACAACACATGGTGTTTGATGGTTCCAACTTTGTTTTTATTACAGTTTTTGGTGTTTGTTATAATTAGAAACGTTTAGAATTGAACATTATCGCGTTGTTTGTCAATTAGGTGACTTTTAATATTGACCTTGACCGATCACATCGCGAGAATTAAAAACAAAGTCACCCCGTGTGAAAACTTGAGCTAAGGGAACTGTCAAATTAGCATGAAATGACAGCTCAATATGGCTTCACATGACCTGCATCACGAGGTATTTTTTAGGTACATAAAACCTCTGCAATACCTACACAAATCAGCATTGCTGTAAGGGTATCAATTGTATCAAATGTTGGTATAAATGAGTGCTTAATGAATTAATTAAATATTTTACATACAGGAAACAACTGAATATCTTCATCAATTCCACTCGAATAGATACTAAACGCTCTGGGTTATGTACTCGTTAATCCATGTCACTGATATACGACATCGTTTACAAACGGCTGCATAAAACCCCTCTTCCGTCTATTAAATGTCCAAGTTTTATGTGTCATAAAGATAATTATTACAACTGGCACTAGAGTCAGGCCTTAAGCAATTAGCAGAACATCGGTAGTCTGAGTAGAATTTCAGTACTTTAATGTTACTTATTTCAAACTTTTATGGTATTTCGGTCTGTACAGACGCCATAGCACAACAAGCTACCCCAAATTGACAAATTTTTCAAATTGAACATGAACCTTATTCTGATTGTGATAAAGTTGAAAAACTATCAAAGAAATTTGACACATTGGGGTAAGTTGATGTGCTCTGTACCTAAATCTTGTATAATTTTCTTGGATTCATTTTTAAATGAGGTACCAATCTTAAATGTATTGAATAGAATTGTAGCTAAAATGCCGACGATTCATTGTTTTTTTTTATTAATGCTACACATGGTCTCACTTCTAAGCATTCAGCCGAAAAGAAAAAGGCTCCTAACACAGTAATATACTGATGTAGGAGCCTTTTTAGCCTAGAACAGGTTTATTATCTATACAATAAAGAGAAAAGATTTGTATTTTTGTATGTAACGAAATATCTTAAAAACTACTGGGCCGATTTGAAAGAATTCACCGTTGGGAAGCTACACTATCCACGGGTGACACAGGATGAAATATCGTGACGTTCGCTAAGTAGTTTTAATAATAATTTACACGTCTTCATAGATTTCGTTTTTTTATGTTATTTCCTCTGCATGTCCCAAATATATTAGTGTATTTGCTGCAATGTTTATATTTTCTTTCTTTTCATTCCAACAATGTTACTAAAAAAAATCAAGTAAACCACAGTTTAGTATTTTTAGCGACTTAATAATAACAATTAATCCAGACTAAAACTAAAGCTCTCACTAATGAGCTCACCCCCTGTACAAGATCTAAGCCGTCAGCGTACAGGGTGCGTTCATTACTGTACCGCGGCAGCTGCGCGCGTCGCCTGCGGCACGGATTCTGCGCCCGCGTCGCTCCACCGTGCACCGTATCGCACCGGACGCTGTACGCTACGGGCTTATGGTAATTCTGTGAAAGGGTCTTTGATTCTGTATAATAAATAGGTTATATGTATAGGTACATAGTTGTTTATATTCTTCTTTAGTTATCGTCTTTTAAAGTGATACCTAATAGTTTTACCTAAATGATTAAAACGCCAGGAGGGGACACTCTAAAACAACATATTGATTGACCTGTTAGTCGAGTGGTTAGTGAACCGGACTACTATGCCGGAAGTCGTCGGTTCGATTCCCACCAAAGATATTTTTTTGTGTGATGAGCATGATCTATAAACTTGTCAACGGAGATATACGCATAAAGTTCTTCTTCTCTCCTTCTTCTAATCTTAAATCTCTTTGCTTTAATATTAATTTTGAATAAATATAATAAAACAAACAAGCAGGTTGTAACTTTGCTCCAGGCTCTTACTGAATGCCTTCGCAAATGCGAAGAATTTTTGGATTGGAAAAAATCCAGGTGTTTAGCTTTAATAAAAAGAAAGAAGTAGGTATAGGTAGGTTTATTTAGGTTAAAGAATTGTATTTCTCACTAAGAAATTTACATTTCACTTACATGAGAACATATCGCCACATTATGGAAGAGTGCCAGAGGAAAGGCTCGTTTTCAAAGACTCAAAGTCTTCGTAATATACTGTGAACCTGACCTGACAACCAACGGATGGGTGCCTACATATATCCTATGCTAAATATGTACGAGAGACGACACGAGTGTTTACCAACAGTTAACCCAAAAATTTCGCATGTAAACTCCATTCTAAATCTATTCTTACATTAAAAAACCAATCACTTTTCGTAACCATGGCAACGCCACAGCATCGTAAGCATGAAACGTCATTGCCTCGCCTATTACGAACCCTCAGCAGCGCATCCCAACCGTGGCATTGCCCAAACGACCACAAACACACCTTGATGATCTTCTCCCAAACACCCACTACACACACAACCCTTCAAACCAACAAAAACAACCGTATCACACCCCTATAAGGTCCACTTTCAAATGAGCAAGGGTTCTATGGAAAATGGTAGGCCCCTAAGGCGATTTTGCATGCCTCTTGCACGCAGAAATGAAAACTCGATGTAGAGTAACTAAGTTGTTGTCGAATTGATTTTAGCGACGTCTTTGTGGCAGTACCTGAGCTGTGAAGTTTGTTAGATGAGATGATTGTAAGTTTTTTCAAAGTTTGCATTAAGTTTGGAGCTTTAGTCTTGCTAATTGGGACACTAAACAAGCCTCAAGTTCCAATCGTATCCCACAATAGAATAGACTTTAGTTCGAAACGCAAATATTGGACTTTCGCGCTCCGATGAACACGTTAACAGTATCCGATTATTCAGTGATTTGAAACAAGGTTTGTGTAGCTAGTAGCTACAGAAATTGCTGCTATTTTACTAGATCTATGCGACATATATGTTAACAACAACTAAATTCCGACCACCCGTGTGTCCGGTCAATGTAAACGACAATGAAGGCAGCTTTAAAATACACTGGTCTGCAAAACTAAGTACATTTTCAATTGTTTTTTTTTCTAAACTTTAGAAGTTATATATTTTAAATTAAAACGTTTTATAGTAATACTATCTTTGAATCTAGCTACCTTTGAATCTAGTAAACATTACAATATTCTAGTCTACGTTCATTTTATTTGGCAAGTTTATCTTGTGTAGGTACATAAAAAGTTATTCCAAGTGCGACACTTAGTTTTGCAGGCCAGTTCAGTATCTGTAGTATTTTTTAAATCATTGAATCATTACCAGCTGAGTGTCACTTTTAAGACCTTTTAACTTTCAATGGGCAATGTAGTCTTCCATGAGAGAAGTCAGTTGCTCTGAAACTTGCCGAACATTTTCCCAATTCCCAAAATCTCGTCAAACTAAATCTTCTCAAGGCATGCCGTCATTGACCACCACCGATATTCATAACGCTTGCTTTCTCACCTTCGACATTAACAAGTATGTTATTACCCTACATGCTAGACCTGTACCTCACACCACACATGCCTCATCAATCACGAGCACTTGACTCGACCGTTTAGTCACGGCCAGTTGCGCAGGCGACGCTAGGGGGCGATATCTCATCATCAACAAATTGGGACACTTTAACGTGCAATTTGATTTTAATACGACTCGATAGCATCTACGATTGTAGGGGAAGATAGTGTTTGTGGAGTCAGTTTAGGGTCGCTTTGATGTTTAAATTGATTTTGGTGATGAGATATTTGTTTTTATGTAGTAGGTAGGTAAGTGGTGTCAATTCACAAGAACTCTTCTCTGTAAACAGAGCCTAAACCTCGTACTAGTAATTAAATACGGTCAAAATCTAGTTCTTTCTCATTACAACGACAATCAATGTCAAAATATGTCAATGTCAGAAAATTTGACGCTTTTTTTGACAGATTGAGAATGCGACAGTTCGGAATTTAAAAATACGGAAATTGCCCCTCCGCAGTGCTATTGCGTATCTACGTTGACAGTTCATAGTGACGATCACTGGGTGTAGTGTTCAACGATTAACTGTCAATCAGCTAGTACACTCCCGTTAGCTTCATGGCCACTCGCAGAGATGTGACAAAGCGCACCGTACACTGTCTGATAGTCAACGTAACTTGGAAGTCTACTTAAAGTGCGATACCATTTTTTTGGAAAATTCTCAGTTGTCATCAAAGATCGGTAGTTTTTTTTTAATAATATTTAATGGGTCTACTCTTGACTTCAATCTTGTCCTGCGGTCAGAGATGAGGTCGACGATGGATCGAGCTTACCCAAAAGAAGCCTATTAACTCGCGACTTAAACATATTGGGGTCATATGAACTCGGGAACACGGATGCAGGCAGGGAATTCCACTCCTTGGCTTTTAGTGTGCAACTAGACGCCAGTTAGTAGCGTCTGGTAGTGGTCGTGGCACTGGCAATAAAAAGATAGACGATGGTCGTGCTGGTCAGTTCGCGTGCGCATAGTATTTTACATCCCGAATTTGAGTAGTTGAGTTTCTAATGACTAACAGCTCGATCAACGATAATTAAAGCAGACATTAAACATTTAGGACAAGAATAGAGTAGTAGAGTGGAGCCTGAAAAATAAATTATATTTCAACGTAGCCAAATGCTCTGTGTTATCGTTTACCCGTGCGCGCAAGCCGAGTCATTACCAATACCTACTGCATGGACGAAACACCGCTGCTACGTGTGTCTGAAGTTAAGGATCTAGGCGTGCGCTTTACTAAATAAATAAATTTAATAACTCATACTAATGTCTACTACTTAGTTCTACAAACACTAATTCGTAACTTGTCGACAAATGACAGTACACAAATTGAGCCAACACTTCGCGCGCTTGACTTCTAAAGGTGGAAATCGTTAGCGTGATCAAGCGAGTAACTAATGTGTTTTAATAAAAAGTTCACACTTTTTTTTTGCATACTGGCTAGTAATGAAAAGTAATAGAGGGCCGTTAACATTCAATTCTAAATTGATATAGTAGAAAAAAACAGACGTTGCAAGAAGGAGGAGAGTTGTAATATCAGTCAAGACATTTTGTTTCATCAAGTTTTTTAGGTACAGACGCCAGCACGTCAAGTTACCCCAAAGTGTCAAATTTTCCCAATTGAATATGAATCTTATTCTGTTTAACATAAAGTTGAAAAACGATCAAAGAAATTTGACACATTGGGGTAACTTGACGTGCTGGCGTCTGTACCTACTCTACCTATTATTATATATCTGAAACCTTTTTAATATATAATCGGTCGGTGAAGGCATACCTAATTACACCTTATTGCTAGCTTAAAAGGTTAAAGATAAAGATACCGGGCTGGTATCCGCAACTCCACGTCAAAGCGCGTATTTTGCGTATGGGCCATAATCTACCACGCGGGCCCAGTGCGAGTTGGTAGATGTCACATGTCTTCGAATTTTTGGTTCTAGGACATGCCGGTTTCCTCACGATGTTTTCCTTCACCGTTTTTTGAGAGCCAGTAGTAAAATAAATACCAGCCTATTACTGCAGAGCTTCCTCTCAAACAGCGAAGGTACGAGAGCAGTGATCACCACGCTTGCTCAAGGTTTAAGTTCTAATATTCGGGCTGCTATTTTAAATTAAATAAACCGGCTTAAGTTCTACGAGTAGTCCCCAGCAAGACGTAACGTTGCTCTTCCCGCAACGTTTCTACCCCGGCTCGCGCCACAAAATTATTGATTCGTCTGGGGAGAGCCCTTTCCACTCTCTGAGTAGCTTCCCGATTGAATTAAAAAACATTCTAGAAATAATATTATTCACGTAATGTTTGTTAGGCGTCAGAGAATTTCCATCACCTTTAATATTAACACAAGAATTTACAATTTACTCTAACTCTAAGGTATCTTTTAAAAATTGCCCCATTGTTGTATATCTCTTATCTAATTTACTTATCTATTTAGAAAATTACACACACAGGTAGGTACAGTGTTTGTTACAGAACTCCTCCGAAACGGCTTTAGCGATTCTCATACAATTTTGTGTGTATATTCGGTAGGTCTGGGAATAGGACGTAAATTAATAAAAACTAAATAAAACTAAAAAAAATATTCCAAGGCGGACCGAAGTTTGCCGGGGCAGCTAGTATGGATATAGACGTTAGCTCTGCTACTCGACGTGAGGCCCTGGGTTCAATCCCTAGGTCGGGTAAAGCATTATTAGGTTTTTCTATAGACAAAATTTCAGTAGCAGCCCGGAGTCTTGATCCGTGCCTGGTTAATGGCGATAGACTCACCCCCTATTACATGGGAATTAAACATAACTGACGAAATCTCTTACCCATCATTGGTGACAGAAATAAACTTTTAAAGTTAAACAATTTCTCTCACAAACAATTTTCATTCCAACAGCGCAGTATAAATATAAATAAACGTAGCGTAAATACAGTAACGAACTGAAAATAAAGTGTATTTCCTCCACAAGTAAACAGAGAGGCGCCCGTGTAAATTGCTATATCCGGTCGGCCGGTCCATTTCCGCCTATAAAGGCCACTTCCGGCGGCGCGGCCCGCCAGGTGGCAGCACTATTTAGTTTGTTCCGTCGCTTCCGCTGAAGAAATAAGGTTTTCAGCCGGCAAATGTGATTTCATGGCAGTTGGACCGATGTGTCGAGGTGCTCCGTTCTAAGGTAAAATTTAATACTAACGGACAGTTCGATAGGTTTGTTGTTAGTAATAATTAATGGTAGAATCTACTTCTGGATTAACGATTTGTCTTGAACGTAGTTTACAGGCGCAACTTTAAGGATCTATTTATTATTTTTAATTCAAATCAAATAAAAATATATTCCATTGAACATGTGTGATCGAACAATATTACAGGATCGCATACTTAATGTTAAATAAATATTTAGCTGAAATAGGTGTACAAATAAGTTTACTTCATCTTGTTTGATTCTAAGAGTCACAAAAGTATATCAAATCAAATTAATTGTACAAGTAAAAAAATAACAAATTTACCAAAATAAAAGAAAAAATCATATAAAAAATTAAAATGTTAAGCTACAATGAGTCATAATTCGAAAACGGTACAAGGGTAACTGAGAAAGTTCATAATATTAATATGAATTGGAATAGTCAAATTGGCGTCTTAACCACACAACTACAAATGTAAGAGGTTAGGTGTTAATCTTTGGGCCATCACCGCTATGATAATGGGTTCATGAACAGCCCACAATAGTCCACAGCTGAACAAAGGCCTCCCCTAGTGAACATCACAGCGCCCTTCAGCTCGCTGCATCCAGCAACTGCCAGGAGTTTTCGCAGCTCACCACCTAACCGATAATGAGCTAAGAAGGTACTAATTTCCGCTCACCTGCCATCCGTTAGGCTCCAGGGCCAGAAATGTCATCACTCGATACACTCATCATCTGTAGAACTAGGGTCTTATCACTGGTCATCACTTTAATGTGGTCACTGTTTCAATGTTCACTAAAGAGTTCTGTTCGTAGTTATAAACTTTTTGGTCAGTCACGGCACTGTTAGCACTGGCTGGAAATAAAAACAAAAGAATGAATAAATCGGTGCTTATAAATCAATTTTATTATGTTTAGCATCAAGAAAAGGGCAGGCATAATAAAAACCGTCTACCTAGCTACGAAATAGACTCGCACCAGAAAGGACAAAATCACGTTTCATGGAAGTACTTTTTTCATGAAAAGGATACAGTCTGCTAACAGACATACGGACGAACAGCGGAGATTTAATTAGCACCTTTTCGCACGCTTTGGTAACTAGGAAGTACATAGTAAGTATTAAAAAATATGTGTTATAAGAAGTCTTTGTTTGAACTCTGGTATCCAAGAAAAGAATTAACTTTTGTTATCCATGAGAATATGATGCCAAGAGAGTTGTAGGAACAGATAAAGTCTGAAACAAATGTGTGTAAGTAGGTACCTACTGCATAGAAATCTTAGGCTCAACTCTCACTGACGCAAACTCGAAGCAAAGGACCGCCGACGCGACGCTTCTATTGACAACTTTGGACTAAAATCATCTGGATTTCTATTAATAGTTAATTAGAAGGATAATTTTGTGATAAGCAAATATAAAACATCCAGCGACTCGCGTTGACGCAGAAATTCGCTCGTGGACGCTAGATTAATTAATTATCAGACATGCATGACGATTAACGCTTCGTCGCTTCGCTTCGACTCTACGTCAGTGAGAGTTGAGCCTTAAATTCCTCCTTACTTAATATAAACGCGAAAGTTTACAGTATGGATGTTTGTTACTCTTCCACGCAAAAACCACTGAACGGATATCAACAATTATTTAGCTAGAATAACACATATGCTATAATTCATAAAGATATTGTGTAAATTGTCCAGTGTCAAGTAAGTAGTCGAAGTACTAACTTGCGCAGACACAGTCGCGGGCACCTACTAGTGTCGGATAATGATTCACTCATTGATGGGCAAAGCTAAACTGGCTAGGGCTAGAAGCATTGCATCAACAAAGAATTTTTGAAATGAATTCCATACAGGGGTAAATGGGGTCTGAAAGTTTGTATGAAAGTCATATTTGCCACCGAGCGCACGGCTTGTAGTTAACAAACCTGCAGTTACCTGTTCCACAAGTCCGTTGCTCTTATTTAAATAGAGTTTCGGCCATTTTGGGATAAAGTTTAACACATTTCACCGTCCCTCGAGTATTTACTAAACTGTGACGTAAAAGCTAAATAAATGAATGGTAGTTACATACATACTGCTACAGAAACTTTCGGGTTTCAACATGATTACGTAAGCGCTTTCAGTTTTAGACCAGAATGGGAATAAACTTTTGTTTATGAAGAGGGAAGTTTTAATTTGTGACCTGATTGTTAAGCTTTTAGTTAAGTTTTTGGATAGGACTAAATGGTTTTAGAAATCACTCTTACAGTCTATTCCACTATTAATGTAAATATTATTCATATTTATTTTAATTGAATTGCATAACATAATATCAGTACTTAAAATTACACACACAATCAAAAAAAAAATATTACCTTCAACAATTTTACAAGAAAACACTTCTCTTAAAACGCAGCATAACAATTGGGAGAAAAGTATTTTCGATGAGCTCTGGCACCGAATGTAAGATTTAACTTGTGTTTAGGGTACCTAGCGTCCTTGCCTATGGTTATTATAACATAATTACAGTAGTTGTAAAACGAGCACAGTAAGCACACTCCCATATACGTATCTATGAACACACAATACGCCCATGGGCCTCTGACTTGGCATCATATGACGCTAAGAAATATCTCTCAGGCATGCCGGTTTCCTCACGATGTTTTCCTTCACAGTTTTTAAAGCCATTGATAATTATACAATACGCACATGAATCCGAAAAGTCAGGGGTGCGTGCCTATATGATTGGAAGTCGAGACATATGCGTTTCAAATTAGAATAGGAACGTCAATGACCTCTATCTGTCAAATGTCGCTTGAAAGGTACGGCCTGCAACGAAACCTTAATCGCATATCAATTATTTTCTTTTTTTTATTTTACCGTGTCAAAGTTATTAAAAATGAAAAAACGTCTTAAATTAATTAGTCTTGTGGAGTGCTTACGTTTTATTTATTAATTCTGTTTGTTACGGTTGTTTGCTGTTGTTGTTGATATTTATTGTTTTCATCTCCCTGACTGCTCGAAAATGTGTCAACGAGGCGCTGTTTTGCATGGGAGGGCTCGTTTAGAAAATTATTTGATCGGAATTCGTAAGTAAATTATATTTAGAAAATACCTTGTTTTGCTGATCTTACCCAATTTATTCGAATTGACAGATAGCCACTCAAACGTCACAACATGGCGCAAAGTCATTCCTATTCTCATTTGAAACGCATAGTATGATTTGACAATCCACATTGCACCGGTCAAAGCACAAAGCTATCATTACTTTGCCTGCTGCTCGTAGCTGACGAAACATGTGCATACTATTGGATAGGTACACTCCTACCTTACCCTTCTATGAAAACAGGTGTGATGTTCTGTTACATAATTTTGACTAACCTATTGGTCTAGTAGTTAGTGACCCTGACTGCTATGCTGGAGGTCGTGGGTTCGATTCCCACCCAGCACAAATGTTTGTGTGATGAGCACGATCATTTGTTCTGTGTCTGGGTGTAATTTATCTATAATATGTATGTATTTCGAAATATATAAGTATGTTTATCAGCTATTTAGTACCCATAATACAAGCTTCCAAGCTTAACTTGGGACTAAATGGCGTTGTGTGAAAAATTGTGAAATATTTATAAACATAAAAACATAACATAACGTCACGCCTGTAATCCCCGAAGGGCTGGGCAGAGGTGTACCTGGTAGTACACCCACATTTCGCCAGTTATGTTTAAGTCCCATGTAATAGGGGGCGAGCCTATTGCCATCAATCGGGCACAAATCCAGACTCCGGGCTGCTACTGAGAAATACCAGATGGAAAAACTCAATAACACTTTGCCCGACCCGGGGATCGAACCCGGGACCTCATGCTCAGCAGTAGCGGCTGCGACCACTAGACCATAGAGGCAGTCAAAAAAGGCAATAGTACATGTTATATATACTTTTAATGAACGGTCAAACATGTCTCTAACTTACAAGTCTGCCCACCCCCGAGGGGATAGGTGCTTACATTAAAATGATACCGACTTTGTTGTTGTTGCGCCCAAACTTTTATAACAAGGCCCATGTTACGTTTGTGAGTTGAGGACAATATTCTGATTTAAATATATTATGTTAATATGGTTCGGTCCTTTGCTAAAAATAGAACATTTTGTCTATATCTATACTCCATTTACAATAGCAATAGACAGAAATTAAAAAGGGTTTTTTTAATGCACACTTTGTAACGAAAGTGCAAAAAGCATGTTACAATTGTAATACGATAGACGCCGTATTTATTAAATTTAATCTATTTTCACTGCAGCTCGCACACTTAGTTGTAACCAACACAATTTAATTTAAGAAATTTAATGATGTAGAATTAATTTAGTTGTATTAATTCATTTTAGTTGAAAATCACAGTGTCAATGATAAAAACCTCAATGAACATGGACACGTTCTTCGTTTAACTTTTATTCTTCGAAATTTAAAATAAAACAAATTGAACAAAAATTATTTTCACGTATCTTTCAAATAAAATGTTTTCCTCAAAATGCCTCTTCTATCTAAGGATTTGGTTTCCGCACTTATTCCAAGTTTGAACAATTGTGCGTGAGCCATGGCGGCTGTTTTGTTGGTGGGTTACTCCAACCAGCTCACCTCCTTCCAGAAGCAGATTAAGCCTCCCAAGCATCTCAGTGCGTCCACGAGGAGTTCTGGTGAACCGAGAGTCCTCTTCCGCATCTCGGCGACACCCGTGCACTCAAGGAGCACGTGCGCCACCAACTCCTTCCCCTCCATTCACGCTCTGCACAGAGGACTGTCCGTTACGCCTATAGTGTGGAGGCACAAACACCTGTTTGTTTAGCTGGCAGTGTCCTGTGATGGTCCCGGTCACCAGGCGCAAGCTAACTCTGTCCAAACGCGGAAGGCGTTTGGTGAGTTTCCTGTCCAAGGTAGGCATAGCCTCCTTTGACTGTCTGAAGCCCGGGGACGAGGACCACCATCTTTCTGCTTGTGTGTGGGTAAATTCTTCAGCCATCTGCGTAGTTGGTTGAAGAGGATGGGCACTACAGGTTCGGGCCCGATGGCCTCGGTGTCAGATCCCCTCCTGGCCAGTTCGTCCGCTGCATCGTTAAGTACCTAGTGATCGACGAGCCTCATTTTCTAATGCTATTATAAATGGAGTATAGAGTGAAAAAGATGTGATGATGTGTGTGTGATGTGTGTGTGTGTGTGATTTCATAAAGAGATTCTGGTTTTGGAAGGAGAAACTAGCTCTTGAATGCACAAACACTAGACCACACACAAGCTACAAAGAATAAGCATTTGTAGTTTAGAGCAACATAAAGGTATCCCTACGGACTCCTCAAAGTTTTTCTAGATTTGTTTCCTAAACAGCTAAGCCATATTGAACAAACAAACAACCATTTAATTACATATTATGTCGCTAGATTAAAGTCCTGTAGAACTGCGTGTCAAATTTCTTTGATCGTTTTTCAACTTTGTGGCAAACAGAATTTAATAAGGTTCATATTCAATTGGGACAATTTGACACATTGGGGTAACTTGATGTGCTGGCGTCTGTACAATAAAAATAGATATTATGCACTGCTGTGGAAAGGCAAAAGCAATGCATTAGTACCTAATAAATAACTTGTTAAACTGTACAGTCTACAATTTGAACAGAAAAAAAAACTGAAAATCAAAACTGAAAAGAATTCCACATCCACTGTTAGCGAACAAAATTTTTTTTCAAAGAACAACAAACTCGCACCGGGAAAGTTTTTAAGAAAAATAATTACAATGGCGTCCACCCCCTTTTCACCAGAAGTGGGAGGGGGGCGACCCTTTGTGCGTTGAATTTCTTAAATAATTACGCTTCTTCTTTTATTTTTGCAAACATTCGCGTAACAAGATAACGGGCCGCGATGATTACCTTTTGGGTTTACTTACTAAGGTATTATTTTTTTTTACTTTACGTTAATTTGCTTGTTGTTCTGATCATTATGTAGGTAGGCATTTTTTGGCGGTTATGTAAGACTCAGGGCGAGAGGGACGTCATTGTACTTACTTTGTAAATTACTAGCAGACGTCCCGCGGTTTCACCCGCGTAGGTCCCGTTCCCGTGGGAATACAGGGATAAAAAGTAGCCTATGTGTTAATCCAGGGTCTTGGCTAACTCCATACCAAATTTTATTAAAATCCATTCAGTAGTTTTTGCGTGAAACAGTAACAAACATCCTCACAAACTTTCGCGTTTATAATATTAGTAGGATTTGAGTAAAAGTGAAAATTGCTAGTTACTAAGTAGCTATAGTTTATGTCCTATTTTGAGAATTTTTGTTACAATGAGTGACACGAGTATATGACAGGCCTATTGGTTTAGTATTTTGTGGCCCTGACTGCTATGCTAGGTCGGGAGTTCGATTCCCACTCAGGACAAAGGTTTGTGTGATGAGCACGATCATTTTTGCTGTGTCTGGGTGTAATTTATCTAAGTATAATATGTGTGTATTTAGAACTACATAAGTATGTTTATCAGCTGTTTAGTACTCATAACAAAAGCAAGCTCTGCTCAGCTTGGGACTAGATGGCGTTGTGTGAATAGCCGTGGAATATTATCTATACTAATAATAATATTATAAAGAGGTAAAATTTGTTTGTTAGTTTGTATGTAGGGGGTAATATTCGGAATTAATGATCCAATTTTAAAAATGATTGCACTGGTGGAAAGCTACACTATTCCCAGATGTCATAGGCTACTTTTTATCCCTGTAATCCCACGGGAATAGGAAAAACGCTGGTGAAATCGCGTGACTTTTGCTAGTTATAAATAAGATAGGTGCAGTTCTTCAGAAAGATCAGCTGCGTAGTAGGTAGGTACTCGCAATTGTCTTGATATAACAACTCACATGTATGAACGTATACGACGCAAAATATGTGTAAGAATCGTAATTGGCTTTGGCGCTCTGTAGTTTCTACTTCACGGGAAAAATGTGTGAGAATTATGTATAAAAAAACTTAGAAATTGAAAAGAACAGCCGGTTCATTCAGTAAAACTCACGCCGTGAAAACTTGAGTGAAGTGAACTGTTAATGTCTAGCATTATTAAGGAACTAGCCGACGTCCCGCGGTTTCACCCGCATAGGTCCCGTTCCCGTGGGAATGCAGGAATAAAAAGTAGCCTGTGTGTTAATCCAGGGTGTCAGCTAACTCCATATCAAATTTTATTATAATCCATTCAGCAAACTTTCGCGTTTATAATATTTGTAGGATGACAGCGCAATTCATCCTCACTACGCCTACATTTTCACGCGGTGATTTGACCAGAATCGCACTACTGATGAAAAATTTCGACGCTAACACACTTACCTATACTCCATCCGATTAGGTAGTTATCAAAAGGTAAACAATTTTGACATGTATTTTTAGTTAATAACACAGTTTATAAATTAAATTGCTGCTGAAACCAATTTTAGATACAACAAAAACGATTACCTACATGATCAATTAAACAATTTGTTTAAACAGTAGTTGAATTTAATTAATAACAGCGTTTATGTAAAAAGATTTGTCAAGATTGTTTACCTTTGGTTAATTACCTACTCGGATAGAGTATACCTACTTAACACACAATAAGTAGGTACTTACTTAATAACATAATTCGATTGTACATGATTCTGGCTAGGTACCTATTACCGATGTAAGCTTTAAACAATCTAAAAAAAACGAATTTAAAAGCACTAATACCTAAGTACGCAGTTAATGTTCACTCACATTGTTGTATTCACCCAAAGTCACATAATTATGAAAAATTTGAACACGACTTCGCTTAGCATAAGAACACCAAGTTATATATGTAAACAGCCAGTTGACTGGCTTAAGTGTATCTCTATTTGCCTTCACTTCAACAGCATTTTCACTGGTTGATTTTTAAAGAATCGACACTGCAGTTTCAAATTCAAAATTGTCCACGTCACTTTTCCCACCACTAACAATTCAGTTCCACGCGTTTTAATCATTCACTTTTCCACACACTCGACGCCCCTTATTGACAATGGTGCAACCGCAAAAAAACTAAACAGAAAACAAATTCAAATTAAGAATTGTTATTTATAAAATAAAGATGGCGTCGTCGCCCGACGCGCAATGGCCGTGTTTCAGGGCGGCCCGGCTGAAACTAACGGAGCGGCGTTGCTGAAACAAATGCAGTATATCTTCATACACCGATTTGTTTCGATACTTAATAATGCTGATATTTGGAATTCTGACATAATTTGGTAACACTACGTTAATTCAATTTTATTTGGTGTCTGTTTTATGGACATATATAAAATGCGAAATGTTCACGCGTGTTATTAAAATGGTACTCAACGTCTCTTATGATTGAAATATTATGTTTTAATCAAGTCTACATTCAATAATTAAATGTAAAAACAATATCTACCTAAGGATTGATTAAAAAAGGGTAAATTTATTAAGGCTTACAATAGTTTTTTTTTCATTCACGTGTTAAACTTCTTTTTCGATTGATAGACAATTAGATTCTTTAGAATGTTATGGTAAATCCTAACAGAACCCTGCAACAGAGTTTTTTTCTTGTAAGAGTTGAAACAAAAGTGAGAGTGAACAGAAGAGAGTGTGTTCTACTTTTCGAAGATATCTTCTTTTTTTAATAAAAAAAAATGTAAGTACTGGAATATAAAGCCAATATCATATAATAAATAAATAATAAATAAATAAATATGTTTTGTCAGATCATTGTCGAAGAATAGTTGAATGAAACTTTTTGAGAGAGATAAGAAGGTAATGAAAATAAAATGGCTTACTCATCTCCTAATAAATAATAAAATATTTTCACGTTTTATCTTTTTACAAGACTTACATTAAGTAATGTTTGTCTAGATATGAACACGAATTACTTATGATTACCTATTCTCGAGCTTGTAATTTACTTTTCTTAACAGTTATAATAAGTACGTAGGTACAGAAAGAAAATGGCCTCTTTTAATAATATATTGAAGGGAACATCACAATCTCTTAATTATTTAACTTTACATAACCTCGTTACATAACCAAATTGCTTGTACGCGATAAATGTATAAGTATCTACATATACCTACTTACAGAGAAATAAGGATCTTGGAAAAAAACTACCCGTCAAAGTGTGCGTGAAATAACATAAAAAGATTCGTGTATTTTTGACCAAAAAGTTTCTATTGTAACTGTACGAATTTACACACACATACATATTTTGGAGGCGAGCATACACATGGGGTTTTGGGGAGATATTTTTGTAAGTTTATATGTGTGTGAGTGGAAGTTGCACACATAGATAAGATTTTCCGAGTAAGCACGATGTTTGGAGGGTGTGATTGTGTAGGTGTGCGCGCCCCGCCCCGAGCTATGAGCGCCCTCGGTGTCGCCGGCGGCGACGGCTTTCCCGAACAGTTGAGTTACTGCACATCTTAGTTGTTGTTTTCGTAAAAATCATCACAAAATGAGTACAAAGGAAAGAAATGTAATTACGCTATTCAAAAATCGGGCCACGTTCGTTCATTTCACATGTACTTTTTCTTTTCAAATACAAATAAATTGTCTGTTTCCAGCTTTACAAAAGCCAATAAGACTACCTACACGTAGGCATGCCTTACTCGTGTGTAGCTAACTGTTTATTTACACAAAATAGCTCCCAGGCACAGGCAACAGGTGGCCAGGTGTTTCGTGCCATTAATTTTTGAAAGAGTAATGACATGAAACTTTCCCAGAAGAATAAAAAATGCAAAACATATAATTTGCAAAATAATACCTGTCTAAAGACAATAAGACTGTAATCGTTGTATTTCGTAAACTTTATAATAATTTTAAACAGAACTAACAAAAAAACAATAGTTGTTACTTCAGTTCTAGTTACGTCTTTTTGTGGCAGCTGCGTCATCGTTTACAGTAGACATAGGGCGGGCTACTGTTCACAGCCTGCGGCCTTCCTGACCAATCACAGTGCTCCGAGCTATATTCCTCTCCCTTTCACTCCTATTGATACCCGCATCCGGCCATCCTTGTTACTTCCCCCGGCGAAAATCCTAGCAATATGAAATTATTTCTCAATTACCAACTTTAAGTGAAGAACAATAAAGCTCACAATCGTTCAAACAAAACGCGTCGCTTCAGGCGTTTGGCACCCACAATAATGTTTATTTGATATCGAGCGTCAGGCAGGCGACGATTTTCAAGTTCAGATTTCCCATACGAACGATTGTGAACCTTATCTCTTAAGCCGTTAAATGTAGACGATCGAAGCGATCCCACGAAATGTATTTACGTGTGCAATGCTGGCATTTTCATTGTTACAATACTCGGGCGAGTTTGGGAGGAAATATTTTCGACTTTATTCGAGAAGTTCAAAGTTCAAAATTCTTCGCATGTTTTGGGGAGTTACAAAGTTCTGGAGTTGGGTAACTGTAACGCCCAAGGCAAAAGCTATTTGCGATGACAATTTTGCGAGCGTCGGCGAACGAAATATGCCTTTTATTCGTACTAGAGTCGGGATTAAGGCTCTAAAACGGAATTGCTGTCAGAGGGAGCTTTGTTGAAATTTGCGAACTACACGTACACGTTGACAGTTACATCTTTTTGCACAGAGCGCGATGTTTTGGTTGCGTTTAAAAATCCTGCAAGGTTTATGATATTTTTTTAATAAATGCTTTACTTACTGTTTTCAAACTCTCGTTCACATTGAGTGTCGAGATCTTATTTCGATTTTCATGGCTTTTTGTATTGATTTGCATGGCTAATATTTGTCAAAAGGTTTCGTGTTTTACCTTAGTATGTAGGTAGGCGTTTTTTAACCCCCGACGCAAAAAGAGGGGTGTTATAAGTTTCACCGCTATGTGTGTGTGTCTGTCTGTCTGTCTGTCTGTCTGTCTGTGGCACCGTAGCGCCCAAACGGGTGAACCGATTTAGATGCAGTTTTTTTCATTTGAAAGCAGGGTTTCTTGCGATGGTTCTTAGACATAGTTCATCAAAATCGGTTCAGCCGTTTCAAGGTTATCAGCTCTTTTGTGATAACTACCGTTGCTATTTTAGACGTCTATGGGTATTAACTTTACTTACAAACATATCTGTGTCTTAAAATTTCAAACTCCCATGCGTGTTATATTAATAAGCAACATTATGGTGTATTTGGTCTGATGCAGCCAGGATATCTAGCAGACTAATACACTCTTGGGAAAATAACAGCAGATATGTCGTGTTTGGATTCATTTTAACCTGCATTTGATTCTGCACACAATGCACTGATGGCAACTGGGTGAGCTGATGCTGCAGCCAGGCTATCCAGCACACCAGCAGGTAGACTCTTGACAAAATAATAGCAGATATGTCGTGTTTGGATTCATTTCAACCAGAATTTGATTCTGCACACAATGCCCTGATGGCAACAGGATGAGCTGATGCTGCAGCCAGGCTATCCAGCACACCAGTAGGTAGACTCTTGACAAAATAATAGCAGATATGTCGTGTTTGGGTTCATTTCAACCAGCATTTGATTCTGGACACAATGCACTGATGGCAACAGGATGAGCTGATGCTGCAGCCAGGCTATCCAGCACACCAGTAGGTAGACTCTTGACAAAATTATAGTAGATATGTCGTGTTTGGATTCGTTTTAACCAGCATTTGACTCTTCATACAATGCACCGAAAAATTCTCATAACTGTAAACTCTATAAAACAAAATTAATGCGTTTAAAAATTATAAAATAAAAATTAAATTAAAAATTTAAAAAACCCCCACCGCAAAAAAGTAAAACATTTAAAAAGTTAAAAATAACACTTTAGCCATGAAATTTTACGTAACGTCGGGGTACCAATAAAATAAGTACCTACATACCTACAAGTACTAGCAACATTCCTTACTTAAGCAGTACCCCGACGTGAAGTAAAATTTCATGGCTAAAGTGTTATTTTTAACTTTTTAAATGTTTTACTTTTTTGCGGTGGGGGTTTTTTAAATTTTTAATTTAATTTTTTACATAATTAGTATTTCTAGCAAACCATATATTTAAAAGAAACAATAGTTGTTGAACAGTTTTAAAAACTTGCTTCAAGACTAAATAGATTCAACACAATGGATAGCAAATATCGTTTATCATCGATTAGCATTGTCGAATAAGGGAGCTCGGAAGTTCCCCTGCCAAGACTCACCAAAGAAAACGTGGCACCAGGTAAAAAATTATGTGAAGTGAAGGTGAATTAAGCTGTCATTCACTTCACAAGGTGAAAATTTATCACGAGGTGACTTTTACTGAATCATTCGGCTGGAAGTGATAGGTTCTTTTGAACCGTGATTGCTTCGATGATGGACGGTGTCCAGTTTAGTGTTCGTGGGATTCTTTTCACGTTAGGTACATATCCTCATTCGAGTCCTTAGAGAATAGTCTATGCGACAATCATGAGACGGCCCAAGCTATACGTTTTTAACCCCCGACGCAAAAAGAGGGGTGTTATAAGTTTCACCGCTATGTGTGTGTGTCTGTCTGTCTGTCTGTCTGTCTGTCTGTCTGTCTGTCTGTCTGTCTGTCTGTCTGTCTGTGGCACCGTAGCGCCCAAACGGGTGAACCGATTTGGATGCGGTTTTTTTTATTTGAAAGCAGGGTTTCTTGCGATGGTTCTTAGACATAATTCATCAAAATCAGTTCAGCCGTTTCAAGGTTATCAGCTCTTTTGTGTTAGCTGTCTTTGCTAATTTAGACGTCTGTGGGTATTAACTTTACTTACAAACATAGGAGTGTCTTAAAATTTCAAACACCTATGTGTGTAATATTAATAAGCAACATTATGGTGTATTTGGTTTGATGCAGCCAGGATATCTAGCAGACTAATACACTCTTGGGAAAATAACAGCAGATATGTCGTGATTGGATTCATTTTAATCTGCATTTGATTCTGCACACAATGCACTGATGGCAACTGGAAGAGCTGATGCTGCAGCCAGGCTATCCAGCACACCAGTAGGTAGACTCTTGACAAAATAATAGCAGATATGTCGTGTTTGGATTCATTTCAACGAGCATTTGATTCTGCACACAATGCCCTGATGGCAACAGGATGAGCTGATGCTGCAGCCAGGCCATCCAACACACGGTAGACTCTTGACAAAATAATAGCAGCTATGTCGTGTTTGGATTCATTTCAACCAGCATTTGATTTTAAACACAATGCACTGATGGCAACGGGATGAGCTGATGCTGCAGCCAGGCTATCCAGCACACCAGTAGGTAGACCCTTGACAAAATAACAGCAGATATGTCGTGTTTGGATTCATTTTAACCTGCCTTTGATTCTGCACACAATGCACTGATGGCAACTGGATGAGCTGATGCTGCAGCCAGGCTATCCAGCACACCAGTAGGTAGACTCTTGACAAAATAATAACAGCTATGTCGTCTTTGGATTCATTTCAACCAGCATTTGATTCTAAACACAATGCACTGATGGCAACAGGATGAGCTGATGCTGCAGCCAGGCTATCCAGCACACCAGTAGGTAGACTCTTGACAAAATAATAACAGCTATGTCGTCTTTGGATTCATTTCAACCAGCATTTGATTCTAAACACAATGCACTGATGGCAACAGGATGAGCTGATGCTGCAGCCAGGCTATCCAGCACAAATAATATAATAATAGCAGATATGTCGTGTTTGGATTCGTTTTACAGCGTTTGACTCTACATACAATACACTGAAAAAATTTCGCAACTGTGAGCTCTCTAAAACAAAATTAATGCGTTTAAAAAATATAAAATAAAAATTAAATTAAAAATTTAAAAAACCCCTATCGCAAAAAAGTAAAACATTTAAAAAGTTAAAAATAACACTTTAGCCATGAAATTTTACGTAACGTCGGGGTACCGTTAAAATAAGTACCTACATACCTACAAGTTCTAGGAACATTTCTTACTTAAGCGGTACCCCGACGTGAAGTAAAATTTCATGGCTAAAGTGTTATTTTTAACTTTTTAAATGTTTTACTTTTTTTGCGATGGGGGTTTTTTAAATTTTTTACTTATGGCATGTATGGTATGTATGTGGCTTATGGAAGCTTATGGAAAGACACATGCAATGACCTAAGTCAATCAGCGGTATCTTATTAAAAAGCATAAAAAAAAATCTTAAAAAGTTATTATAATCTGTAAAGTAAAAAGAAAGAAAAAATATTTAAGAACAAAACTACAATTTTCTGGAAACTAGGTTTTCCTGAGATACCGCATTTACGTTTAGCACCCCAGAATAGTAGAGTCCAGGCATTATAAGTAGAGTAATTTTAGAGTATTATATTATAGTTCAAGAGATTTCTATTAAAACTGTCCTATCATAGTATTTACTGACAGAAACGCTAACATATAATCAATACAAAAACCAGGAAAGACAGTTACGTACCTACATTAAAAAAATAAGGAAACTCCGCAAACGAAAACCGTAGAAAAACAAAAGGAAAGAAAAAGGGAAAATTAATAAACCTGTCGCTGCCAGACCTGAAGATTTCAAATAACATTAAGATAATTACAAGCCACGTCATTCTTATTTACGTCACAATAAGGTGCAATTTCCTTTGGACACCCTGAAGCTATACAGATTTCTTTCAGCCCAATGTTTCGTTTCTATTAAGAATTCGTACAAACATGCTCCCCTTGAGAAAAAAAATATAATTTGCAATAACAAGTCCGTTCTGATTCGGCCTCCCTTCTGTATACTTTGAACTAAGGTAAACCGAATGTATAATAATAGGTATATAGGTATGTATATGACGAGTATTGTCTTTTTTTACTGCTGCTATTTTTAGAGGGGAAATCAGAAAGAGGGTGAATATGAATAGACAAGGAGTTTTTAATGTTACAAGCACTGCATATTCAATTGGTGAATCACAAGATAATTTCTTGTGTATGCAACGGAGAAAACCGCGCAATTACGTAGTTAATTTTTTTTTTGTTTTGTTTACTGTACATACTTATACAGAATGTAATTTTGACCGTGGGACAAACTTCCACAGGCTGTTCTACTGTTGAATATGAACAACTTTCGCTACAGGACCAACTCTGAAATAGCGAAAAAAAATCAGCTGTTCCCTACATTTTTGGTCACGTGACTCGTCGAAATGTAGGGAACAACAGATTTTTTTTTTCGCGATTTCAGAGTTGGTCCTATAGCGAAAGTTGTTCATATTCAACAGTAGAACAGCCTGTGGAAGTTTGTCCCACGGTCAAAATTACACACTGTATAAACACGCTCGTACCAACGTACGTACTATGTCTAAGAAAAAAATGCTATTAAAATCCTGTAAGACTGCAGTCTGTACTTCCCAATCCTTCCCAATTACAACTTCCTTCTCAATATATTTATCTTTAAAATTTTATTTGTACATATTTATACTCCATTTACAACAGCATTCGAAAAAAAAGGCTCATAGATAGAAGCAGGAATGCAAAACATTTTATTTTAACGATACCTAAGTGAAAACAACTTTTATTCACATTGATTTAAGTATTTCAAATTTAGAACAATAAAAGTAAAACGAAGAACGTGCCCGTGTATTGTTCATGCCTGTATACGTTCATGGTGTAAAATAACTCTAAAGTTGGAAGGCTTTGGTGGTTTTGTCTTGTTCATGATTGGCCACCGACTTCCGATTTTAGAGTTATTTTACACCGGTTAGTGTTTTTTTTAAGTCGGTTGTATTTTTTGTAAAATAGTTTTTAATTTTACAATTTTTCGTTTTTATTTTTATGTAGATAATTCATTATTTTCCATTTCTTTCAACATACCATACAAAGAAATAAACAGATTTCGATAAAATGAAAAAAAAATTCATGAACAAAAATTTTCATAAAATGAAAACTACCAAACCAAACTGTTATTTTTTTATGAGAACAAAAAGCAACTATTTCACATCAAACTAAATAAAGAATCACGTAAATCGGTACATAAATCACAGCGTGATCGGTGCATACATACACAAAAGTGTTCAAAGATAAATAAAATTTTCATAAAATGAAAACTACCAGGCCAAACTATATTAAATTTTTATGGGACCAAATGGCAACTATCCTAAATCGAACAAAAAAATAATCACGTAAATCGGACCATTAATCTCGGAGTAATCGGTGTACATACATAAGAAGAAAAAAAACAGATCGAATTGAGAACCTCCTCCTGAAGTCGGTTTAAAAATAACCTTTTTTAACTTCTGTATAATGCTATTGTAAATGCAGTATAGTTATAATAAAGAGTTGAGTTCCAACACGCTGACAGACAGATGTACGGACGAACAGCGGAGGTTTCATACCTAAAACTAAAACCTGCTTGTAGAGTAAGTACAATGCTTAAAGGGGAATAATAGAACCCCTATTATTCCCCTTTAAGCATTGTACTTACTCTACAAGCAGGTTACTGAGTGACCAAAAGTTTTCATTGCTTACACTTAAATTTCACACACAGTGCACATAGTTGGCGACTGGCCTGTTGGTCTAGTAGTTAGTGACCCTGACTGCTATACCGGAGGTCGTGAATTCGATTCCCACCCAGGACAAATATTTGTGTGGTGAGCATGATCATTTGTTCTGTGTCTGGGTGTAATTTGTCTGTAATATGTATGTATTTAAAAATATGTATTAGTATGTCTATCAGTTATTTAGTACCCATAGCACAAGCTCTGCTTAGTTTGGGACTGGATGGCGTAGTATGAATAGTGTTAAATAAGTAGCTATTACTGTACATACTCGAAAGTCTCGATCAGAACATGACCAAGTGGATGTCAAGAACACTGATGGAAACTTTTTATAATCAACTAAAGTTACATCTCAGTAAGTATTCCATTTTATTTTTCATGACTTGGCATGACATATTCCAAAAAAAAAACTTTAACTAAGTATGGGACCGCGCAACTTTCTGTAATTAAAATTTACAAAGTCAAAGTCAAATGATTTATTTAAATTAGACCGTAATATGGCACTTTTGAACGTTAAATCAAATACCTATAAAAATAATCCTATATAGTTGCCCCTACCAAAGGTAAAGCGGTTAAGCAGGCCTAGCTATATTACAAATTGAAGAAAGAAAATGGCGTATATGGAATCAGCTGTGTGTCAACTGTCAATTAGTGTTAAAGAATAGAATTTGTAAATATGGTCGAAAATGAAAATACCCTTGACAGTTGACAAACAGCTGATTCCATATGCGCCATTTTCTTTCTATTCTCGTCTTATCGATTACGATAAAGAAATAGAATTTGTAATATGGCTAGGCCTGCAGCTGCTGTATACATAAGTAGGTACTTACTTATATTATATTAGATAGGTAGGTAGGTACTAGGTAGCGCGTCATCACATTTCTTTATACCTATATTTTAACTTACTCAAAAGCTGGACACTTAGTAATTTTGGTAAAATTGCACAAAAACTTTTACTTGTGCCAAATAAAAAAAAACAATCTTGGTTTCATTCCATTTTAATTAGCCACTCGATTCGCTACACCTCCAATAATTCGCTACGCGCCTATTTTGCTACGAAACACATTAGACTGACAACCTGCAGGCTTTACCACGGAGATTGTGATTACACGCTCGTTTTTGTGTTATCTAGAGTATCCTGAGAAAAATGTCAGGTGATTTATTGAAAAAAAATTAAATCTTATAGGGCTACTATTTCAATTGGGTGGGCCATACATAAATAATAGGTGTGCGTCGGAAATAAAAATAAATTTATTTGAATATTATTGCGGTCATTCAAATGGACACATCACGCCTGCTTACCTCAAATTCAAATAAGAGGAAGTATAGGTGTAGATCTTGTATATACTACTTATCAAACTATTAAATGAAAATTAAATATACGGATATAAATATGAAATAATATGTAATTTTATATGAACTGAAAAGATGTTTAATTTAGTGTTAAACAAATTGTTTGGTAAAATAATGAATGTAAGTATTGAATGTATAAATGTTTTATAGACGTTAAAAATGTTGTTGAATGAATTTAATATTTAATGTGTCATTGAATGTAGGTATGTATACATATACTTATTGTTAATTAAAAATGTATCTTTTTTAATGAAAAATATGGCATGATATTTAAATCAAATGTAATTTAAGGCATGAAATGTTAAGGCAAATAAAGGCTAAAATAAATAAATAAATAAATAGGTGTAGATCCCCAGGTAGTATTCGTATTCCCATTTCTTCAGTTGTGTAAAGTCTCAGATAGGGGTTACCCTATTAACATCAACCGGACCAAAATCCAGAGATTTCACCAAAAGAAAAAGCTTTTAAGAATTTGTCCGATCTGGTAATCAAACCCAAGACAACCTTAGAGCCCTGTTGATGAGTTGAAAACGAATTCAGCTGAATACTATAAGATTAAGTATACCAAGTTTCTATCACACCGTTGTATAGGGTGTTGAATAGGTACTAAGAAAAAAACAGCGTGCAATGTTTTTCAACCGCTAAACTAAACACAGATTTTTTAACTCCTTAAAACTTTAAAGCCTTTTGAAATGTACACGATTGTCGATTACACTTCAAAAAGATAAATAACGTAAGAATAACACTCAGGTAGCTTTAACCCTTCGCACCTTCTTCACACAAATAATTAATTTCATGCTCGATTTATCGATTCAATTGAGGCGGAATGAACATAATAATATCATCGCCAATCAAAAAAAAAAACTATCGATTGTCTGTGCGTGGGTGTGTGTTATGTCAATATCCAGAATAGAGTTCGCTGAGTATGTTTGGTTTTGTATTTTTTTGCAAAAAAAGGCATTTTTTGCAATGTCGTTCATTGTAGTAAGTTTTGAGCGGTTCATTGTTAACTTTTGTGAAGCAAAGCGCGACGAATGCGCAAGACCGCTCCATCAAAACACTGGCTCTTCACATTTTGAGTGTTTTACCTTTTTAGAGTTCCGTAAGACAAAGTTTAAAAGTGATGAAGAGTTATTAATAAAGTTACTTGTATCTTTAAGGTCTTTTATCTAGCAGTTATTCTGTTTATAAAGAGACCATTTCTGGAACTTCGTGTCTTAACTTTAATAGTAAAATATTTATATATTACTATTACTAAAAGCTGGATTGCAAAAATGAGTAAGTAAAAAAGTTCAAGACATGGTCTCTTTATGAACAAAAAACGGAGTATTCCCGTTTGAGCACCTATTTTTTGAGCACCTATGCATTTAGCACCAAAGGTATTCCCATTTCCCATAGGTTAATGCATAGGTGCTCAAAAGGGAATACTCCCAAAAAACTAGCAGAAGTCCCGCGGTTTAACCCGCGTAATTCCCGTTCCCTTGGAAATACAAGGATAAAAAGCCTATGTCACCCGGGGATAGTATAGCTTCCCAACGGTGAAAGAATTTTTCAAATTGGTTCAGTACTTTCGGAGCCTATTTAATGCAAACGAATAAACAAACAATCAAATCGTTTGTCTTTATAATATTAGTATAGAATAGTTATCTGCTAAAAAAGAGGTGCTAGAGAAGAGATATATGCTAGATAGATGTGGTGGCGTTGAAACAAGTAAAATAACATACAAAAATACGACTGCATTAATGTCTTTATGTTCAAAATCTGTATAGACAGACAAATCCATCGTCTTCTTTGTTTAAATCCATCAAGCCATTTAGGGTCATTTTACATTTTACATTTCTAGGGTCATCCGGCAAACAGGATGAATTTATAGAACAGGTATATATGTAATTATAAAATATATGGTGCGTAGGTGGTATGTAATTATGAAATATTTTCTTTATTTCTTTCTTTCTTTCTTTGATTAGTTATTTTTCGCTGTAAAGTTTGCAAAGCGGACGAAGAAATGAAACAATTTCTTTAACAAGCATCTTCTTCTCAGCTCTTGGTAAGTGACTTACCTAGTGTCAGAGTTTATGCCACCCATGCACCTCTGACTTGGCTTTACGTCGTCGAGAAATATCTTTCAAAGCATGGCGGTATCCTCACGACGCCGACGTAGCGTTTTCCTTCACCAAACAAGCAAGTGATTATTATACGTACAGTACGCACATGAATCCGAAAAGTCAGAGGCCTAACAAGCATGACTTAAGCAACAAGATTCCCAGTCGTAAAAAAGTCTGTCAGGCTATGGAATCTCTGTGGCCAATTCCGACTCGCGCTTTGCCGGTTCTTTTTTCGTGAGTCCGCAAAAAGTTTTGTTTGCACCATGAACTTTTGCAATAGGTACTGCTTGGTTGGAATGGAATAAGATGAAACTGCCTTTTGGCAAGAAAAAAATCGAAATCAGTTCCTTATTTGAATTACAAAGTTTTAAACTATGTTTACGCTTGTTAGATTTACTTTATTTATAGTTCCTAAGTACAAATATTATGTACATAAAACGTAGATAAAAAGTCTTCATGAAACACTAAAACACATTGGCCATTTTGGGCCATATTTTTGTTTTTTTTTTTTCATTTTGAGTAAGTCAAAGTCAAATATTTATTTGAAGACTAAGTGTAAATGTTGGTGATATTTTTTAGCTTACAAATTAGCCGCCTTTTTAGAGCATCGCAAAGAGGGTTAGTAATATTTATAAAAATAGTTTATGTAGTCAATTGGCACAATTTAACAATAGATAGATTCAATAATATTCATTGACATTAAAATATAATTTCAACACTTTTAAGAGAAAAACCTGTAACTTCATCTAAAATGCATCTCTGTTAGAAAGGGCCGGCGGCGATAATGGCCCTTTCTATATTCAATATTCACACAGCCATGGATTCATTGGTCTTCTTTGATCGGCCATGGCCCATGGCCTATATTATGCTCCTAGAACACCAAGTACCTAAAACAAAACTACGGAGTCTTAAGTTTTTTCCACGGCGCACAGACGGCAGAGCAAGTCGCGCTGCTTCTCCGTTAAATTATTCAACAGTCATTAGTCGTGCCTTTGCGCGCTGCTGCGTACACATCATTGTTCGGACGGCCTCCTGTCTTGTGCGGGCGCCCTGGTACTTAGAGCAGGCAAACAGTACCGTACTTCTAGTATCATGAGTGGAGTCTTAGCCAGATGTTACGTTTTCGGGGTTGTAATGTAAACGACGTTAATGACTTTGAAATATAGAGAAAAAATATTATTATACTTAGGGCTGATTTTACAATGGTCTAACTCATAACTGAGGAGTTAAACTGGTGGTTTAATATCTTTTCTATGGATGATACTTATATCAAATAGCCATATTTATTCGTCGGCTATGTACAGACGCCAGCACATCAAGTTACCCCAATGTGTCAAATTTCTTTGATCGTTTTTCAACTTTATGTCAAACAAAATAAGGTTCACATTCAATTGGGAAAATTTGACACATTGGGGTAACTTGATGTGCTGGCGTCTGTACCTAACTACCTATTGTAAAATCAGCCCTAAAGTTTATAACGCAAAAATCGTTGTTTGAAGTCAATTTGAATTCGAAGATTAGATCTGTAACTCTATTTTAATGTTAACTAAACTGCTTATCGAAATTACATTTAGCTTCCCTATCTACGCTCGTCTTTGAGCCATTAGTCCGTCCAGCCAAATCAATACCCTATGTCTCGATTACCTAATAAAAGTCATCTAATGTCATTACCATATTATTATGAACAAATTATATGAATACAAAAAGGCAAAGACACGAGTGCAAGGAGCCGCGCATCCGTGTCGCGGCTGCGTTAACATCGCCATAACGGCACAAATTGATTTGTGCGAGCCAGACCGCGCAAGGTTATAATTTTCGCGCCACGCTGCGCGCGAAACCACGCTGTGCTGCCAACATTACAGATATGTAGACTTGTTTGCGCTGATGCGATAGATTATGCTAAGGCGGTAAAAATGTAGTCACTTTAGTGTGATTTTTTTGTTAGTAGGTAATTTACAAATTTTCTGTGACCCTTAAAAAATCTATCAAATTTACTAGCAGTGAGAATAAGCTCGCTAATAACGTCATAATTATGATTATAAGGTTACTGTGGTGCTGGAACCGTAATTTATGTATTTACTTAATATTATTTGGTCTTTCCATACATGTGATTTTTTTTTAGGGAACAGCAGGTCTAGCCATGTTACAAATTATATTTCTATCATCGGAATCGACTAGGCGACAATAGAAAGAAAATGGCGTATATGGAATCAGCTGTTTGTCAACTGTCAAGTGTATTTCATTTTCAGCCATATTACAAAATCTATTCTAGGTACTCGTTAACACTAACTTGACAGTTGACGAACAGCTGATACCATATACGCCATTTTCTTTCTATTGTCGCAATAGAATAAAAATAGAATTTGAAATATGGCTAGGCCTGCAGTTCTGTAACTGTTTGCATATTTAAAATATATTTTGTTTCGATATTCCGGGAAAACATGTTACAAAGTATCGTAAAACGAACAAACCAATTTTAAGTAGGTATAAAAAAGAGCACTTAATTTAATTGCCAACTCGTTACTTTCACAAGCATTATAGGATACCCCATTTGCCCTTTGTACGGATCAAAAGCTACAGACGACAGACCCCACTGGTCCTGTTTCTGACGTCACTTTGTGAGCTTATGACCCCTAGTCTCGGGCGTGTTCGCTTCACGACAGCTTTTGTTAAAACATTTGCCAAACGTGTGTAAAGGCACAGTCTAAAAGAACACCGGCGAGGGAATTGTTGATGAAATTATTAAGCGTCTACGTATGTCACCGTAATAGATACCAATGAAATAATTAACTAAGTTTTATCAAATCAATCTTAAGGCCTATCAAAGTCTGGAAAAAAAATCTTCATAATTGAGAGCTTAATTGACTAGATTATCAATGAAATAAATAATCATAGCTTTGTGTTTTTTTTCTTTCTGGCTTGACTTCATGGCTTTTGGATTAGCTATACTTTTAATGTTGCCATATAATATAAATCTTAGTCAAGTTGCTTAAAATGATTGGCTTTACATAATGCATTAATAATACTTAGGAAATACATGTCTGCATCAGAATACAAATGTTAATGTTGGAAGAATAAACAAAACATAAATTCAAATATTTGAATGTTGTTCCTCCAGACGCCGATAGAGGCCCTGTTGTTTTTTGATATGTCATATTGTAACATAGAATGCTTTTGCAATATACGTTTATTAATTTATTCTATTTTCGGTGTATTTATTTAATTTCCTCAGGTTATGGGCCGTCCCATGTACCCAAAATAGAACCGTAATTAATATAATATTGCAGTTGTGGTGAACCGTGATAAAAAATTCACCATGGCAATGTCTATCCCACAAATAACGAAACTCGCCGGCAGAGAAAACTATTCAACTTGGAAGTTTGCAGTAAGATCATACTTAGAACACGAAGAGTTATGGGATTGTGTTGATCCTGGGGGTCAAGATGCCAAAAAGGATGTAAAAGCCAAGACCAAGATAATTTTGTTGGTAGAACCGATCAACTTCGTACATATCGAAAATGCGTCGTCATCTCGAGAAGTATGGAAAAATCTTCAAAATGCTTTCGAGGACTCCGGGCTGTCAAGAAAAGTTGGCTTACTAAAGGACCTAATCAACACATCGCTAGATAATTGTGCAAGTATCGAAGAATACGTGAACAAAATAATGAGCACAGCTCATAAGTTACGGAACATTGGTTTCGAAGTCGGAGACGAGTGGCTAGGAACACTAATGCTAGCAGGCTTACCGGATGTTTATAAGCCGATGATTATGGGTCTAGAAAGTTCTTGCATAAAAATATCTTCGGATTTTATTAAGACTAAGTTGTTACAAGAGGTTAAAGTGTCAGAATCCAGCGCAGCATTTTTTTCGAAGCACAAAAACACCAACCGTACCTCACAAAATAGCAAACCGAAAGGAAAAGGCCCACGTTGCTATGGGTGTAATAAATATGGACACTATAAAAGTCAATGCCGGGAGAACAGTAATCAAACTAATAACCAAAATAATTTTGCAGCTATTTTTTCAGCTTACAGCTCATTGAATACAGATGATTGGTATATTGACTCAGGGGCAACAATGCATATGTCAAAACGCTCAGACTGGATGTACGATTTGCAGACACCTCCGATCCAGAAGATAATGGTGGCTAATAATGAAGCAGTCTCCGTGCAAAACATGGGTAAAGTAAACATTCAGACCAAAGTATGTAAGAATGTGCATCAGATCCAGGTGAGAAATGTTTTATTTATTCCTGAGTTGAGTGCCAACCTGTTATCAGTCAGTCAGTTGACAGGAAATGGCTGTAAACTAGAATTTACTGATAAAGGCTGTAACATTTATAATACCAATAGTGTACTTATTGCTACTGCGAAATTGACTGAAAACATGTACAAACTCAATGCAGCAAGCGGTAATGCATATGCTACTACATTGGAAAGTAAGACAGATTTGATTACATGGCATAAGAGAATGGGTCACTTAAATATTGCTGATGTGAAGAGGTTAGAGTTGTGTGCTGAGGGTTTAAAAATAACTAGTAAAGAAGTTGATTCCGTATGTAAAACCTGCTGTGAAGCAAAACAAACAAGATTTCCGTTTCCACCGTCTAATTCTAGAGCAACTGCATTGCTTGAGATAATACACACTGATCTTTGTGGTCCGATGGAGACACCTTCCGCTGGAGGTGGAAAGTACTTCATAACCTTCGTAGATGATTTTTCTAGAAAAGTGTATGTGTATTTTCTAAAGAATAAGATGGATATAAAATCTGTGTTTATAAAGTTCAAAGAAGAGCAACCTCAGGAATCAAGCATCAAACCAGCGCTCCGTACACGCCGGAGCAAAATGGGCTAGCGGAACGGATGAACAGAACGTTGGTCGAGCGTGCCAAATGTATGTTATTTGAAGCTTATTTAAAGAAAACATATTGGGCGGAGGCTGTCGCTACTGCAGCCTACATTATTAATCGATCACCATCACGAGTTTTGAATGAGGTAACACCTTATGAAAAATGGTCTGGTAAGAAACCAAACATTTCACATTTAAAGATTTTTGGCTCTAAGGCTATGGTACATGTTCCTAAGCAAAATCGTTTAAAATGGGATCGCAAATCACGTGAATTATTGTTTATGGGTTACTGTGAAAACACAAAGGGATACAGAGTGTATGATCCGGTTAGTAAAAAGATGGTAATTAGCAGGGATGTGATATTTATTGAGAAAACAGAGATTGCAAAAAATATCACACCGGACCCTCTATCAGTGCCACCGTTTGCTTCAATCACACTCAGTTCTAAGTCTGACACATTGCAAGATACTGTTGTTTAAGACAGCCCACAAAATATTTCACAAAATGACACAATGACTGCCACATGTGATACATCTTTCGACAGCTGTAATGGAGCTGATGATCCGACATATTATCCAAATACAAGTGATGATGACAGCACTCACGATGTCCAGAGAAATATCACCTTGAGATCACATCAAAGGCGTAATATGGAAGGAAATAATTTTATGTGTGTTATACAAATTACAGATCCATTAACTGTAAAAGAAGCACTGTTAGGCACCAATGCTAAAGAATGGAAAGCAGCAATGGAAGAAGAGTACAAATGTTTATTAGAAAATGAAACGTGGGAGTTAACTACCCTACCGGCAAATAAACATCCAAAACCATGCAAATGGGTTTTTAAAACTAAAACAGATGAGAATGGCCAGAGTGTAAAATACAAAGCCCGGCTTGTGATAAAAGGACGTCCACAAAAGATTCAAAATGAAGAATCTTGGAGAGTTATGTTACTGCTTAGGAATACATGTAGAAAGGGAAAGAGAAAAAGGCATAATTTATTTAGATCAAAATAATCGGTTGTCTTTTATATATTTCCCAAATTACTAGGCCTGACATAAGTTATGTTATTAATATGTTGAGCAAATACAATAACAAGCCAGAACTTAAACATTGGATTTCACTTAAGAGAGTCATGCGTTACTTAAAAGGGACTCAAGATTACAGGCTGAGTTATAAACAAAATCTCAGATTGGGTCAGTTCAGAAGATGACCGGCGTTCCTGTACTGGTTACACATTCCTTATTTCAGGGAGGAACAATTAGCTGGAATTCAAGAGGCCAGCCTACTGTAACTTTATCAACAACAGAGGCTGAATATATGTCTTTGTCGTCGTGTACACAAGAAGCCTTGTGGTTAAAACATTTTCAAGGCAGTTTTTTTTGGCCACAACTCAAGAATGAGGACATGATTATTTATAGTGATAATCAGAGTTCTATAAAACTTTCAGGTTGTGACAATTACCACTCCAGGACCAAACACATAGATGTGGCATAGACAAGGTACTCAGTGGGGCCATTGATGTTCGCTACATACCTTAGACTATATACCTCTAGACGTAGCCCAATTTACAGTGTGAAGTGTGGAAGTGAGACGCATTAATACAAAGTTCGTAGGAAAATTGAGACAAAGCATCGTATCTTCTGTCCCTTACGGCGTGCCGTATTTTTGCATGGCTAACTTTTGAATGTTAGCCAAACAAAGTGCTGTCACTGTCACGTATATTATTATGGTCGATTTAATTTAAGTTTTCGGATGGTTTTTGCAATTGTTGTAATAGTTTGAGTAATTTAATGAGAAATGGACTCCATTAGTTAAGTGTTTAATGTATGGTGTATGCTTTACGATGGGAGGATGCAGTATAATAGGCTGTAAAAGCCGCACAGAAAAGGATATTAACGAAATCACTTTTCATTCGAAAGTTTTCTATACTGTTAGTGTTATAGTACGATTATTGAATTTATACATTTGTGCGCTTTTATTGTCATGGGTTTCAGACCAAAATATGGAAGATATCTTAAAGTAAACTTGATTTCTTATATCACATAACCTAGAAATACTTACTTACAGTGTTGCTACACGTTTCAAATCTTTTCCCTTAACTGTCAGGCCTAATGTTCAAAAGGTAGGCATAATAATCAAACAAATCTATTGTGGTTAGCCACAATAGATTTATTTACACACACAAATTTGTGGGCGAACCCTTACTTTCCAGTTTAAGTGAACATTTGTACAAACGAACAGAGCCCTTTCGACAATCATTAAGTTTTACTCTTGAAGGCAATCGTGTATAGATATTTGGAAGTAAGAATTCATTTTATAAATAAATGTTAAGTATAATAGGAATTTTCATAATAATTTGGTTTTGTCTAAAGGACAATAGTTATAATACAGCAATGTCAATGTCACACTGGATGTCAGCCATACCTCAATATATTTTAATGATAAAAAAAATAATGTTGTGTTCTTCTAAAGAGTTACTTCTATGTACACACATCAAGCTTCACCCGGTAGTAGTGTATTTTATTTGTAAGAATCAAGGTTGAGCTGAAACTGTCGGTCCGACCTAATGTGAACCAGCTCTAAGATTGAAAGTACCTATTTTATTTGAAATTATATTTTCCCACACATGGATACTTCTACACTCAAATTACCACGTTGAATACGTAAATTATAATTTATAAAAGTGCTAAAATTGGAACCCGCAGTTAGGTAGAATTTTGGTCGTATTTTGGGACTTTTTTAAGGAATAGCAACACTGAACTTTTATATTGCTGTCTCATGTGCGGCCACGCGATGGCTCGATCTAGAGGTATATTATCTAAGCTACATACAGACGGATATGATGGTTGCTGATGCATTAACTAAAGCTACTTTATACTCAAAGTTGGCTTACTGTTCCTCGAAGATGGGGTTATGTTTAAGGGAGGATGTTGGAAGAATAAACAAAACATAAATTCAAATATTTGAATGTTGTTCCTCCAGACGCCGATAGAGGCCCTGTTGTTTTTTGATATGTCATATTGTAACATAGAATGCTTTTGCAATATACGTTTATTAATTTATTCTATTTTCGGTGTATTTATTTAATTTCCTCAGTTAAAATAAACACGATTGTTTGTGCTAAGATTATAGCGGGCATAGCCTATTATAAAGTCATAACCTCTAAAACTTAAAAATAAAATATCTTTAATTCCTGACTTCCTATAAAAGTATAACCAAAGAAAAAACTGTTCAGAAATTCAAACTCTATACTTTCAGATATTTTTCATAGGCAGACGCAAAAAAAAATTGTCAACAAAAATTTGTTTGGGAGTTCGCCGGTGTTCTTTATACTGTGGTAAGGTGAATGCGGGAAGAGCTTATTTTGAATTTGGCCATGACAATAATTGTATTATAATTAATAGCTACCCTGGCAAACTCTATTTCGTTTTAGAATCAATTAATTCATTTTATTTCGTTTTCGTTCTACTCACAAATCTACTGAATATGCATACTCATAGGAATCGAACGCGAGGATTTACTAATAATAATAATAATAATAATGTTTATTCATCAATCATAAGGTACATAATAAATAAAATTTTGGCTTAAATTTACGTAAAGTTCACACATGTTATGTGCCTGAACTAGGTAATCCTGTGTTTCAGGCGACAGGAGGTAGGTACAATTCTTTTTCTTGTTAAATAATCACAAAAAACAAACGTTATATACTAGTCATCTTATGTTATATGTTTAAAGGTGTAAATGAAAAAATAACAATATATCTTAGATTTAAATAAAATACGAACAATCTCTATCCTAATTCAATTGTCTGACTAAATTACTTATACTGTCACCGAAAATTAAGAATCTAGGTATTCCTATTTCAAAAATGCAATGTACAACCATTTTAGGGCGATCGCCTGACAAATCTAGGTATATTTCCTCGCTGATATGTTAAAGTAGCCACATTATACCACTGGCGGGCCGCATGCTGGGCCCCGCGACTGATATATACGTCCACGACACGACAACACTTCCACGCCTAAAGGTCTAAACATAACGATAGATTTTAGAGTGAATTTACACGAGAACACTAGAAAGAAGGAAGGTGTTGGGGGAAGAAGGTACCTTTACCAAATAGAACTTAGAAAGCGAAGAAATAAACATACATACAGTAAACGAGGCAAGCAGAAAACCAAAATTGTTGCCAACCATGTAGGTAATACTGCAGCTGATGTAACATGTGAAACTATTAATCTAGCAATGGATTAAGTAGTGTATAATTTTTAGTTTACTACTATAAAACCTCTTTCGTGTAAGTAAATGACAATAAGTTGTGCCTTCTTGTCAAACTAGACTTAATTTTAAAGATAGTTATTTAATTTAAAATAAAATAATGTCAGTTCACTTACATGCTTTTACTATTAGTTAAGTACATCATCAGGTATTTCATTTCATTTTCGTCTTTTTCACTCCTATGCAATAAGATAAGGACGAACAAATACAAGAGCTGTCAATATAAGTTGAACACTAGTTTTCATACTGACTTTAGTTGACATTTCAATATCATCGCAATAAGAACATGGCGAAGTTCAAAGAAAAAACTATTTTGACATCTCTAACTTAGTTCTTACCTGTCACAGTCTGCCTGTCCTTTTCTAATGCTCTATGTTAGTAAGAGATGTCAAATCTCTAATTATAGTTTAGGAAGTTTTAGAACAAGGGAGTTCGCATCATTATGTAAAGATTACAAGTCCCGTTACAAGCGCAAAGCAAAATATATTTATTAACTTTGATACGGCACTATTTAACTAATTTGATGTGTAAGATAAACGTTGTGATGACACAGGTGCCAAAAAGCTGTGGTTATGAGACTGCACTGTTATTACTATTGATCTGTAAGGAGCCTTACACCGCCATCTTGTTATTCAATTACATGGCGGGAACGCTCGTAAAGTTGTAGCTTTTTGTGTCTCATCATGAGGTATAACATCAGTCTTCAGATCTGATGAGTTTATTTAGAGCAATGAAATATTGTGAATTACAATTAAAATTCCGTGACTGTATGAAAGGTAAGTTTAAAGATTTTTAGTATCTGTTAGTATTTATTCTGTATATCTGAATACATTTTGAGCTACTGTCTTTGATAGAATTCCCAGATGAAAAGTTATAAAGTCTACCTTACCCAGAGTATTTAAAATTTCCGACTTTTGGTGTAAATGAGATTAGAATTGAAATGAATCATTCCCAGTAACGTAGCCATTAATACTACAGTTAAGTTAAAAATATATGGTTACAGTTAGAAATTAAATTCGCAGAAATCATCAGACGCTGTAATTTCGTAAAAGTAAAAATAATCATTAAACTTGTTGTCAGAAAATTAACAGTAACTAATTTCCAAGCAAGACTTACTTCTCATAATGCTACAATGTCAGCATTCGGAGAAAATTTGACGACTTGTTTGAAATAACTAGACAGAGCGTTGAAGAGACGAGGGTAAGACTTCCTTTCATGTAGTAAAAATGGGTATTTGGCATTATTGTGTAAGTGTACCTAAACAAAAGTCTTGTGAATTTTAAATCAATATTATAAGACTGGCTTGACCTATCTGGTACTGGGCTTGTTACCTCTACATTGACATACTGTGTAAAATCAACTGCTAAGTACATTTTTAATACTGTAAGTATTTTTTGGAGTGTGTACCGTAGGACCATAATAAACAATTCGAAATACGTCTGTTCATCTATTAAGCCTAATTAGTTTTGGCTCTTTGATCGAAGTATTTGGATAAAAACATCCGTTTCTCCAAATTATTGAACACACTCTTACACCTTAATTCAATTTGTGACATCTTTTTTAGTCCCAGCTATCCATACATCTTAGTACCCCATCAAACAATATATCAATATGTTTTTAACATTTTGTCCATGTTCAGACACATGTACTGCGCACACGCTACCGACCCACGCTGGGCGCATGTTCGGTGTAGCGAATAATTGAATTCCTGCCATTATAGTTATAATGTTCGTATTAATTTAGCTGGAGCCATGAAATATACAGGTGTTTGGCTAGTAGGCTTTATAAGGAATTAATTTGTGGAGGAGATGTGGCTGATTAATATGTCTGGGGTAAGATGAAAATGGATTAATTTTGTATTAAACTAAGGACGAAACTTATTCGACGGAAGATGCGCCTAGCTTAAGCGACACTGTACCTCGACGCACTAACGCATCATCGGTTGAGTGTGATAGGTTGATTATTTTGTTATAATATTTGTCTGTTCAGGCGTTACACGGCCGATAATACGCGAAATATCTTCCGTCAGATAAGTACCGACCCTAGGAGTTCTTTGTTTATGTCAAAATTACTGTGACCAATTAAACACTGTTAAAGGCAACAGTACAATGTATCTTAAATGTAAAATTAATAATTAACAACAATTTTCCAACACCGTTCAAGAAAGCTCTCATTCAAATGATTCATTCGTTTCCATTAATTGCTGTTCCCATGTGAATGTTTTCACACACCATTTGACAGTTAATTTTTAGTAAACACCGCCATCTGTCGACTGTGTATCGACCGTAAGTGATGAGTAAAAAAGTTACATGAATAATTCAACGGTGCACGTTAGGTGCATCACTACTGATTCATCGATAATGCACGGATCTTGTGACAACGTGCATTTGGTCTAAGTTAATCAAATGTTATCAAGCAAATCAATAAGAGCTCTTCAGAAATTAAACTTTGCAATCTTAACAAGACTAAACAGATTTTTCTCCTTTAAAAGGCATCGCGGACTCAAGGACGAAAAATTTTTATCACCGACTTTTAAACATTAAACTACTCAACAAATATCTATGAAAACAATCCCCAACAAAACCGCAGTAAAATTAGGGAACACACAGCTTAACCGCAAAAATAAAACATCGATATCCCAGCACATCCCTGCTTCTAGTAGTTCTCGAAACGTTGACAGATGGCGAGCCGCCGGCAATACGCGACCGCGCGATCATATTCATATATTTGACACACACTACACTAGCACAGCATACGCTAATTCATAAATCTGTAACGATCACTGTCTGAAAGAAGGGTGAATTTTGACTGGAACTTGATTGATTAGTAAAACATACACGGGTGATGAAAGGGGTCTTTGATTTGGATGGTTTTAATGATAGGGCTGATGACTTGAAAAAGTGTGATGTCATCAGGGATCTGCTTGTAGATTTAGCAGAGTGAAGTGAACTGTGGCAAGACTCCACCAAAGTGGAGATGGTTGGAGATGTCACGTAATTAACCAATAGGATTATGTATTGTGCTGAATCTAAGCACTTTGCTGTCAAAATTACGCTAGCCGATTGGTTGTACGACACATCGGTTCTCCTCTCTGCTCTGGTGGAAACCGGGCCTCAATCCCTAGCATTGGTAGAGAGTGAGAGCTCAATTCGCCTTTACTTCACCTACATTTTACGAAGGGATTTTTTCTTTTGCCAGACTATTATTAATTACTCTTAACTAGTACCTAATGATAATAGGGACACCCAAAGACATTCAATACCTATAGACCGGACATAACGATCAATATTTTCGTCCTAAACTTGTGTCCTGCTTGGACACAAGTCTATGAGTTTTTTTTAGTACGCCCCGCTGCCGCTCCAATATTCATATATTATTCTAGATGGCGTTATTGAGACATGGGATAAAAGTTTTTTTATGACTTTTCCTTGACATGCCCGCTCTATAGTATTTTAAATCTCTTTGGGGACACCTAACCGTTGACGAATAAAATTTCGATTAAGTAATATATATCCAATGAGATAAGCAATGAAGAAGAACTGACCAAGGCAAACAAAGTAGAAAACGTAGTGATTTTAAAATACATATTACACAACGATAGAAAGATTGACAAGAGAATCAAGTAGATTAACAATACTATCGGCTCTAAGCAGTTCAGTTGCATCTTTAAAAAAAAATGTGTACAGGTACACTGACTGGACTGGTTCACTCATATCTGTATTGTTCAGTCTATAGAAAACCATCTCTGACACTAATCTGCATAGTCCTCACGAATGATAGAAGCAAGATAATGTCTGTGGACTTTAAAAGAGACTGTGATCTGAAAGCTGACTGCTGATAGCGAAACACTGTCCTCACTAGTTTTAAAAAATGACATGGAAAACTGTCTGTAAAAACCAATTAACAAAAAATATCTTTTTATATAATAGGTCTCTGGTCTACTCTTGACCTCAATCTTGTCCTGAGGTCAGAGATGAGATCGACGATGGAACGAGCTTACCCAAAAGAAGTCTATTAACTCGCGACTTAGACACATTGGGATCATTATGAACTCCGATGCAGGCAGGGAATTCCACTCCTTACTTATCTATCATTTATCAAAGACAAAGACATAATTCCACTGAAGTATTGAACAGAATTTACGAAACAATTAAGTCCAGTCAGATGATGAATTTCCAAATGTAACCACTAGCGGTGTTCAAACAGAACGCCACCCCCCGTTGTTGAGGTGCACCTCGAGGGTGACAACCAATAGGAGGGGTGATCGCGGTGATTATACACGTACCGATAAAACGCATTATGCATTATTAACGCAAGCTTTATAAAGATGCTAAAATTAATAATATATTAGGATATTCAACACACGTTGAAAGGAAAACAAAAGTTTAGGCGAGATATTGAGAGTTATATATGTAACGTTGATTAAGCATTTTTTTTTTATTTCGGATAAACTAACAATTGTACAGTAGGTATGTTTTACTATAAAGTAAAAATATTAACAAAAATGCGGGTAAATGTCCAATTAACAACGTTTCCACAGATTACTTGTGTAAGTATGTACCTACCTACATTACATTAGATAGGTAAAGACAAAGCGCAATTAAATACTAAGTATCTTAAACTTGAGCTTAATTAATAATCACGTTTAATATATTTTTTCTTGAATTTAAAGAGAGACTAAAAAGAAGTATTATTTAGAACGACGTTTTCACACAACACAAGAATAGAGAAGAACAATTTTGAATGTCCTACATCCAAAACGAATTAATCGATAGAGATGACAATTAGAAAAAAAATAACCCAAAGTAAATAGACAGGTAGGTATGCAATTTCCATACGATTCCTTTTACAAAAGTTAGTAGAGCTTGGTACTGAAAAATATTCAGTTTGCCAGCTGTAGATACAATGTGGACAGACTTGATATTTTACTTACCATTGCTTTTTTATAATTATGCTGCTTCCATACCTCATCAACACAACCCCAATTATTTATTCACGACATTGCAAATTGTCGATGGTGCGGCCCCATAGGTCATTGTTTTAGAACAACACTACAAAAGAGGTTTTAATCACTGTAACTGCTCTGTAGAGAGCTCAGATTTCAAAATATTCTCCATTTAGTACGTAGGTACTTTATTAAAGTATTATTTTAGACTGTTTTACTTGATTAACTTAGGAGCAGGTTCACTGTTAGAGCTTTTTAGAACCCCACATTTTCTGTTAAGCCCTCCTGCAGTCGTTTACGACTTAATCATGTTTTGTCTTCAAATACCCTCCATTTGCGTCAACGAATCTCGTCAATAAGTAACATAATCAACCCATTTTTAAAACAGAAGCGTTATGTATGACCACATCAATATGTCCGAATAAAATTCGAAATTCAAAATAAGAACGGTCGGTAGCGGCGCGGCGCGGCGGCGGCTCGCGACGGGACGCCCCTGCTTCCCGCCGTGCGCATAACAAGCATGTTTCTTGTAGTCGGTATGTTGGCACCACTGGCTTACCACTGTTAAGTTCCCGGATTGAGACGTTCGGACATGCGTGGAATTGTTTAATTAGGGACTTGAAGACGGAAGATGTAAAGTTTTTGTTATACAGCCGGTGTACCACACGAATGAGATGAAGAAGGAAGTGATCACGAATGGTCCTAATTTGACCCCAGTTTCCTACCAGTTGCAAGCGTATCATAGAAGAGTCATCTTAAGGTAACTTGCAGGATCAATAAACAAATTAAGTACATAGGTAGTCTTTGCTAAGCATTTACCTTTGTAGACAAGACGGATGTAGGTATTCTAAAGGATAAAGAGTACATAATATACTACCATCAAAGGCAAAGGCTGCCAAAACTAAATCATGCGACGTCCCCTCTTAACTGTACCATTACTCCATTAGGTAATCAAGGATCGCTTTAATCCCTGCTTCATAGAAATGCAGTCGCGCTCAGTTTGAGTAAATAACCGCGGGCTAAAGCGAACGCACTCGCGAAACTGGGGAGATTCGAAATTCGAATTTAGTTTTTTTTGCAAAGCCAAAGTAATAATGGTTTGGCCGTAACATCGATTTCAAAGATAAAATATGAGCTATAGATTAGCTGTCAGTTTAAAGATATTGGTTGTCTTTGACAGGGACTGGTAAACTAGTAATTTAAAGTCTAATAACGGTTTATAAAACGAGAAAACATTTAACAAAAACCATCTTTGTTTTTGCACCGGGTGTCCGGGACTTTTTTATTAAAATTTATAATTATAATAATATGAGTAACTTCTATGTACTTACTTTAATTTAAACGTTGTCTATTAAGTATAGGTACCTACGTACCTGCCTATCTCGAAAACACAGCACAAAAATAGATTTAAAGGAAAAATAAAAAAAGATGTAATAGTTTATTAAATAAAGTGTTTAGTTTAAGAATAGTCTTACATCTTACCTACATAATGTTAAGTAAAATTTCACATACCAGAAATGGTATGAGGATCCAACATTTATACATTTATAATAAACCATATATTTACCCATATTATGTGAATAAATTATTTTTATTTTGATTTGATTTGATCTTTTCTATCTAATAAAACTGAAGGAAAGGCCGGAAAATAATTACAAAAAGTTTTTCAGAACGCATCGATCAAACAAAGTTCTAGACATCCTGCTTGTAAGAGCAAATGGATTCTTACAATAAATACTTACGTGAAATAATTCACACGAGTCTAGTTTTGCAAAATATCCGACATTAGACAATTAAAAGGTAAAAAACCCGAATTGAATGATAAAGATGTTAGTCAATTACTATGTGTGTGTTTGCAATTCTAGACTGGTGTGAAATTAAGGGATGTTTTGATTAGGTAGGTATGCTTGAATTATGCAAAGTCAGTCATATTATTAAATTGGTAGGTATTAATCCAAAGCTCTCATCTACACAAACTCTTTTTTTTACTCTGAGCTTAAAAAATCGAAAATCTTCTAAAACGTCACGCATGCATAAATTCGTCTATTTTATTGTTCTAGCCAACCTCCAGCTGCGTTGCAACCATTTCCCTCCATCGGATTTGAAAAAAGAATAGGTTTTATTTTTAATTGGAACATATTCGAATATCGGTGCGTCCGCGTCAGCCAGCGTTGGGTTCTTTATAGTGTCGAGGGGACCGTGTAGCCTGCAGCTATTTGGTTTAGAATACGTATTGGAATAAGACAATCTGCCCCCTGTAATAACTTGGCTACAATGATCAGGAGTTCGGCTGTTGGGCTCCGTTTATAAACTATTGTTTACAAGAACAAGGATAGTAAAGGATAGAGCACCAATCCTAGTTAAAATTTTAAGACGTCATTTGTTTAGTTAAATAGATACTTGAACTTAGTACCTACGCTCCGTGAGTAAGCTACATCTTTTCGCCACTTACACTTACAGTCAGATTCCACAGGAATATGAATCAAATTCTTTGGTAAAAAATGTTAACTACGTAGCTACCTTTCTAGAGAAACATTCTCTGGCAAGTAAGACAATGAATGGTGTCTCCGATTTGGTAAAACAATCCTCATTAACAAAGTTACCCACCTTTAATGAAATACTGAACAGAAACAAACCTTTAAATTCTAATTGCGATTGTTTTACAAAACTTTCTAATTGGTAGCCTGGCATTTAAAGTTGTTAAGGAACCATCAGAGTTCTAATTACGAAGCCAATCTTTGCTGGCAAAATATTTTATCTAGGTAAGTGTGCATCATCAAGCTGGCCTGAAGCCAACCTACCTAATAAATATAAAATTTATAGATATTATCATTTGTGTATTTTCTGCTATCCGTAGAACACCATTGAACATATAAAATAAATTTACAGATGTATTTTATTTCCTTCTATCCGATACGGAAAATTTAACGATAACATAAACTTATCAAAAATAATAGACTGGTCCTATGATCCTTCAGTCTTGAGCGAGTGGGGCAATAAATAGCCCATTACTCTCCAGCCCCACAATAGGCGAGGCCAGAAGCAAATCAGCAAGCGGCCGGTACCAGGCGCCCAGATATACAAGGTAGTAGAGGTGAAGCGGGAGGGCGGGGGGCGGGTAGGCGATCCGTCAACGGCTCGCGGCGGTCACGACGACCGACGACCTAAGCCGACAGACACACAGATTGCGGAGCAGTCGCTTCTTGGCAAAAATCTGTACCTATTTTACACTGTTTAGATATTATGCTTATTATCCTGGAAGAATTAAAGTTTTATTCTAACCAGCCGCGATGGTAAAAAGATTAAGTAAGTACTAGGTATTCAAAAACATGAAATCATTAAATTTTCTGTCATTCATTTAAAAATGCACTTAATTATTCTGCTAAAAAACACCCTAAACCGAGGATCTAGGGCGAGTAATGTCTCAAAATATTTTCCTTGCTAATGACATTTTTATAATGACGAAGTTGCTGGGAAAGATGGACTCATCGACAGCAATAAACCGCAGCGTAAGCTCAGTTTCATTGAAGAAATCAGTAAGCTGCAGTGACAATGGGCTAGCTGTTTGTTGACAGACTGCTGAGTGGAGCATATCTGTTCACGGATCGAGAAGTCGACGATAATAAAATGCCATTTCTTTTATTCCATCTACATCATCAATAAACTACTAGATACATTACGTTACTACATGAACACGGACCAGGACCAGTTAGTAAGATAAAAAATTTAAACACATTTTCACGAGAAAAATGCCAAGAACTTTTTTAACAACTACTCTCCAATTGCTTGCCATCAAACTCGATCCTCAGGCCTTCTTCTCCAGTTGCTTCCAATGCCGTAACAATACCATTCTCCTATGCAAATAATGAATGCTCAACTCATAAGCATGTTCGGATACCTTTGTCACGGAAAAACAATAAATTGAAAATTTTATTGCTCACATAAACCAGTGTGTACGCACCCGCTTCGGGCGCGCGACTGCCCGCTCGCGTGCCAATAATTGCCCAGCGTTCCTTTTTTGAATAACTATCACGACTTTTTCGCTCCAAATACTCTTTTCTTTAGCTTTTGGTTGTTCAAGGTATTCCACGCATGCAGCCAGGCGGACGTGTTCGGATATTTCAGGTATTTTGCGTGTAATCAGCGTTGTTATGGGTGTTCCTTTGCCTCGTTCCCTGTTTAAAGGCTTTTCGAGAGTCGAAACGTCCTTAACTTGTTTTATTTTTTTGGGATAATACTTTGTACGATAGTCTTTTGTTTCGTGTGAATTTTGATTCAGATACATAACTGTTTGTAAGTAACACCGTCACTAACTTAGCATTCTTAGTTCAGAAGTTATTATACCTACTCTGCAGCCTGTCAATGCCAATTTATTATGATACGACTCGGCATGTCATTGGCTCACTTAGGATGATTGTTCATAATACATAATCAACCTACAATGTTCCCATTGCTGGGAAGAAAACAGCCATCTTCTCTGTGAGAAAGGTTGGATTATTCTATTCTAAGTTGCTAAATGTGTCTATAGATATAAATTAAACTAATATTTTTTTACCAAAAAGGTTACATTGTTAAGTTTTCAAGCACCAAGAAGTTTTACACCGTCTTAACACAAATTAATGCTACCCTTTCAGATATATTATGAAAGTAAATATTGTAGACAGAGAGCCGCCGACTAAAATTATAGTTAAGTGACAGAATCGGATTCATTACACAAAATAAAATATTCTGATTAATATTCTGATCTGTGATTGGTGAGAATATATGCTGCATTTCCCAGACGAGATTCTTCAACATACCTGGAAATAATCTGTATAAATACAAACAAAATACTTCAATTGTATTTCTTTTGCATCTACATATATACATTGCACTGGCGCCTGTTTGTAATGTCAAAATAATGTCATTTTTAATAAATGCAAAAGATTTTCTAGAACTGCTGCATGCGTAGCATGAACACATTGAACACCGAAGAAACGGCCTTTGTCTACAGACGAATCGGCAAAGTGACAGATTATATAGACAAAGATAAAGATAAAGATAAAGATATATTTATTTGCTTAAACATGTGTAACACAATACATATAGATGCAAATGTAGATGGAAATTTGAAAACAGGTAGGTTTCAACATGTTTTGCCATATTTAGCGTACAAAAAAAGAGAGAGAAAAAAAAAAATACAGACATTTAAAATATAAAACCATTGAGTGAAAAAAAAAAAAAAGAAACAACAAAATTATAATACAAAACAATCAAGTTACAAGGTATCATTTAAAAAGTCTTTAACGCAGTAGTAACATTTTTTAGTTAGTAGCTTCTTCAAATCTCTTTTGAAATTATTTGTATTATTTATATTTTTTAAGTTCTCTGGAATTTTATTATATATGATCGGTGCCATACAAAACACACTTTTATGAAGAAGTGCTGTTTTCGAAGAGTGAGGCTGTAAATAATGTTTATATTTATTACGTCTACTTCTAATTACATTATCTGACAAAAGAACCAGACAGGAACCTCAATCTGTCAAATTTCTTTCAATACACCTGCCTGCGTAGCATGAACACTTAATTTATTTTCTTCCGAGACACGCCAAAGACCGTTTCTTCGGTGATCATGCTACGCGTGCAGGAGCCGATTTTGTGAGTATTGGCAAATATGTCACTGAAGACATATTATTATGATGGAAAGTATCTATAAGTTCCGCGATATTAATTGATTTATAGTCTATAATATCACCTCTTGTGTTGTCTTCCCTTACAATTGGTTGATTATTATTCCTACCTGTATATAACTCTGCATGTTTTTTTGGATAAACAAAGATCATAAAGTTTTATTTTTATGTTTGTTCATATTTCTCTAAACCCTGAAGCCCCGATCATTTGGATGGCATACAAAGGGCCAGAGCCAACTCTCTGAGGCCCATATATGCTTTTAGTTAAATTAAATGAGGCACCAACCGTAGATTTTCCTTAAGTTTGCAATATGTACCCAAGGAAAACCTACGTCTGGTGCAGGACTATTGCAGGTTATAGAAACAAAGGTATTGGGGGGTTAGGATGGCTAAGGTGAACTGGTTAAGTATTTATATTATTACCGTGAAAAATACGGATGGGCACACGCACGGTTATGAATCGTCTATTCTAACGGCGTATACGGCTTTGGCCGTCTATGAACCGTGGTTTCGGTCGCTAGCTCCCTATCTATTCAAGGAATCTTTGTTATTATTATAGTTTCTGTTTAGTTTCGCCAGTGAAGTGAACTTTGGTTTCCTTCTCAAATAACAACTGTTACATAGACCAGGTACATCTTAGATTATTCAAGCTATAGTTTCGGGACATGATTCCTTGTTAAAATACTTATTGTTAGTCTAGGTATCTTAATTAGTTAAGTTATTTTAGAATCATGTGTAGGTAGCATATTGCGTTAGTTACATTATTAGAAAATGTCTTAATATGAGTTAGCATGGCGGCCACCCAATTTCTCGAACGAAAAATATTGCAATATAATTTTAATTAATTCGTCGTATCCTACGAATAGAGGCGTAACTGCATAATAGCTACTTTTCAGGAGACACTTTTTTGTGATTATTTAAATTACTTATGAACAGTTATGTGTTTGTGGTTCCATATAATGTGTATGGGTATCATATGGTTCGACTAGCATTTTTTTCAATAAATTACCTTTATATTTTATACGCATTTTGTCCCTTAAATCCTTATTCTCAGTTGTGTTAAGGCAAAGTAGGGTTGGACTTGGGCAATAAGTTACATTACGCCTTTTATCTGCGGAAATGTTTAGGTCACAGTCGCCATAATAAAAGACAAAAACATAATTTGAACGTAGAAAAAAGACACAAACGTAATTAGGTCTTAGTCTCTTCTATACATATCCAATTTAGCCATTCCATAGAACACGGCCACAATCACCATAAGGGCTTTTTTCAATGTACCCAATAGTGGCCGAGCGGCGCTTGCACGTTGCCCGGCGCCCGCGCACCCTCACTACTCGCGAAGAAAGAGGGCGCGACGGCTATTGTGACTTTATTCTTCGTTGAAAACGTAGTGCTTATAATTGTGGCTTTTTAGAAAACCTAATTATTTGATAACTTGTACCGTTTTTAATTGTTTTGTTGAACTGATTACATGTGGTATGATGAGTAGAATTGAATAATGCAATAAAAAAAGAAAGCCCTTAAGTTCGTTAGGGCACTATTCGTAGGATACGACGAATTGTCTAATACCGAAGAGATTTAGAATACTATAGAGCGGGCATGTCAAGGAAATGTCATAGAAAAATTTAATCCCATGTCACAGTAACGCCATCTAGAATAATATATGAATATTGGTGCGGCAGCGAAGCGTACTAAAAAAACTCATAGACTTGTGTCCAAGCTGGACACAAGTTTCGGACGAAATTTTTGATCGTGATAAATTTTTGATCGTGATGTCCGGTCTAGGGTCTATAGGTATTGAATGTCTTTGTCTATACAATACTATGTGTCTGTTTATGGGCTTTCAACAGACACATAAAATGTTAGGTACCGCGTAACTTAGTGGAAAAGGCGTAAATATACTTGTTAATGAAGAGATATGAGCATAAAACAAACTAGATAAACTTGAACATACTAGGATTTATTTGTAAAGAAAATTAGGAAAGAATAAAATACATCTTGTAAGCGGTGACGGCGAAAATCAGAGAGACTGTCACGTGTGACACGTTAACATTTTAAACCTTCAAAAAAGAATACCATAGATGACAAATAAGGTTTAATATCTTCAACAGTTATGCCTTCAACATAGGACGGAACAGAAGTTCTTCCTCGGAATAAGAACGTAGTATTACGCATTTAATTTGCAGAATAAGTTTTAAACATCGTAAAGTTGCGTTAAATAAAACATAATTATGGTAATGAGCATTGAAATCAAAAGTATAATACTTACTTATAAGATTTTTTTGTTTTTTTGCTTATAAAGTAGGTACAATGTACCTACTTAAAATACAATTTAAATTTTACGCATTTTCTTTTCCTATTTTTTTTTCTACTAGGTACATCTGTGGTTGGTTGAACTAATTATATTAACAGCCAGCACGTCGTCCCAGTTTACCTATTTATCAAATAAGTCAATCGATAAACAATGCTATCCCATCCTTATACCTAATTAAACATTTACATTTGGCGTAATCTAAAAAAAAAGCGAATCATGTTCCTTTTGAAACATTTTTGCTTATTAAAATACGAGATGATTTTCTAATTCACTTTGGGCAAAAACATTCCCTTTGAAGATCAAAGAAAGATTAAATGATGTCCAAATAATATTACTGTTTAATTCTTTGTGATTAGTGTGGGGACAAACAATGTGATGTTCATTACGATAAAATGAGAAAATATTTTAAAACAGACTGTTGAAACGTTTTTATTCTTTAAATTCAATTAAGACAACTTTTTTTTAAATTACAATCCACGTAAAACTGGTTATTTTTTGTGGTACCTACCTACTGTAAAGTTAATCAGCTGGGTACATACTATCTTCCTGACCTATGTATTAGTTTACCATAAACTATAAACATGTTGAGATGGCAATGATAGAAAAATAATTAGTATACTTACTTAAATTAATATTGTTTACCTTATTGTATTATTATTATTGCCGGCATAATTGTATTATTATTATTGTTTAACTTTTTTGTTTTTTGACAACACTGCGTTGTTTTAACATTAGAGATTTAAGAAAAGAACCAGAGAGGAAGGAAACAAGTTTGAAGATTTTTGTAAAAACGTTGTTCACAAAATGTATCATTTAAAATTACTCCTGCACCTTGAGTTTAATTTCGAAGAATAAGAGTTGATCTTTCAGTACCTACAGAATTCTGTTTTAAACCATATTGACTAGTGTTTTCTAATAAGTTAATATTGGCTTTCACTCTATTAAGATGCAGCTGAATACAGTTGTTTTACATGAAGCGAATTACCTCCACCCACAGTAACAGATTTAAAAAAAACCTTACATACCTAAACGTTTTTTCTTGCATTTAAAATCGCTGTACCATTAAAGTACTCTACAATATCGATAGAAGAGCATCACTATTGTGCTTAAAAAACAAAATCTGTTCTGCGGGGCGCGGTGACCCCTAGCTAATCGGACGATAAGCTCTATAAGGGGTCCTTGAGCTAATAACGGCTTTTGGGGGCAATTAATATACATTTTTGTACTCCATTAGTCTTTTGTATGTGTCATTCAGGCTTACATCCATAATGTTTGAGGGAATCCTTACAGCTTTGTTTAACGTCATATTGTCTATGTCTGCATTGTAAAAAAAAATATTAATTGATTGATGTGACGTTCTAAGGCAGACCTATAAAAATAATTCGTTCCTTCTTATGATCGAAAGTTTATCCTCTGGCAACCGTTTACCAAATTATTAGGTTGGGATCGGCTTGCAGTCTAACCAATCTAGCTGACATACCTATCAATGATGATAGAGCGACTGCCTGTGCCTATCTGACTACCACAACTCAGTAACTGGATAAAAAAAGTGCCTTCATCCTCTCTCCTATTAAAAATCTTGTTTGCTGTGCCCGACAGGGTCCATAATTGATTCGACGTTTTAACGTACCAACTATTAAAAATATACACCACTAATTTTTAATTAGTACAAATACTTAAAGGGCTTATTCTAGACGGTCTTCTCATTATATTTGTAGAGTATCAATAAATAATATTCATAAACAGCAAAGTTATTAGCGTTTGTTTATATCCCAAAAAGTCACCCAATTTATGGAAATATTGTACGGGTTATTCATGACATAGTAGTAGTCATTAATCGTCATCTCTCGCTCACGTTCGCGTGATCTCGCTCAAGCATGCTACGCCTCCAACAGCTGTTTTCGTTATTTAAGTTTAACTTAAAAAATGGCATTTTTTTTAATTTAATTTCGTATTTTTTACTTTTGATTACGCAAATATGATCAGTAACAGGTACGGATACAGCCCAACTCTTTTTTGTACTAATAAAAAAATAGTGGTGTAAATAATTAATGTTATGAACACAATAATAAGGAATGCAATAAAGTTTCAATAACATAGTATGGTCGAGTAGTAGTATAGTCTCATTGGTTAAACTTGTGCAATGTCCAAAATTCATGTAATGTGTTAACAAATTAAAGCAAAAAAAAAAACACATTACGTCACGTCTGTAATCCCCAAAAGGCTAGGCAGAGACCTCTTGACTAGGGTTTGCAATTCGAATATTCGAATATTCATTTTATTCGAATATCCGGTACTATTTCAAATTCGAATAGTTCATTAAAATTATCTGAATATTCGAATACTTAATTAAGTAATAAAGACCCTTATATTTTTTTGATTATAAGTCCAACCGTGCCCTTGAGTCCCACTCTGTTGTGTCCTTGTACTCAATCGTTCACTCGGTCATCTGTCGTCCCTCGCCCACCGTCAAGGAACGACAGTATGCATGTGCAAACGCATAATTATTTGAGAGTTGTGCGCGTGGCGACATTCACGTAAGTATTTCAGACAAACCTAATTAATTCCACAAACTGTTATTAAGTAGTGTAGAAACAAGAATTTTGGCTCAATAGTAGATAGGCATACCGCACTAAAAGTGAAAAAACTTGAAAGTCGAGGTCATTACTACGAAAAAGCACTATTCAATTAAAAAATTAAATATTTTAGAATTTATTAAAAATAAATAGGTAAAACCGAGTGCTTGCTGTCTTTTTTTGCTATAGTTTAGGTTAGGAGATTATAATAGAATAATTTTATCTTTTTTATTTTTTTTTCTGAGCCGAAATTTCTGTTTCTACACTACTACGTACGTATTAAATACCTACTTACGCTACTCAGTTTTGGTTGGTTACGCGAGCCGGTGCATGGTTTGATCAGTTACGATTTTTAAAATATTAGATTGCTGTGTGTGAAATTTTAAACTACTTCAATATACATACAGTAGGTATTACATTTATAATAATCTTATCTAATTTAAATTTGTCCTGATTTCAGTTCCTGCATTGAAAGCAAAATAAATCTTAGTGATGGCGAGTGGAAGTTTTGACAAATTTGAATTCAAAGAGTACACCAAACGATCTAAAGACCAAAAATCTGTGTGGTAACACATTTTACGTGCTGAAGGTGGTTCGCAAGCAAAATGCAAAATCTGCAAAGTAGTATTGTCAAACTCTATGTCAACGACTCCTTTGGACATACATCTGCAAAAGATGCATTCACATTTCCATTGTAAAAGGAAAGATCAATTATTCTGATGAGGTTACAATAACTGCAAGTGGAAGCAAAGAAAATTCCAATGCAGTACAGAAGAAGAAAAGGCGACTAACAGATTATTTCAAATCTGAAGATAGCTCTGAAGACAAATGATCTCCATGTTGGCAGCTTTAGATGGTCTATCGTTATCCTAAGCGTCATCACTCATCAGTGTCATGTCATCATATCCCAAAGCTAAGACTTACCTATAGTTACTGTGTGAAACGATAATAAATGTGGTTTTTTTTTTATTAAAAAACAATAAAACTAATTATTATACTTTATTTTATTTAAATAGAATTATGCGGCAATCAAACTATACCCCCTCATGTTTGTGTTGAATTGATATTGTATTATTTTCAATAATTGTTAAAAAAATATTCGAATATCCGAATATTCGAATATTTGGCTGTAGAAGTATTCATTTTATTCGAATAGTAAAATCAAACGAATAGTGCAAACCCTACTCTTGACCTCTCCCTTTGGGGACTGGCTTGGTTGACCTGGTTGTAGCTACACCCACATTTCGCCAGTTAGGTTTAAGTCTCAAGTAAAATAAAAATTGGTAGCATAAGCTGTAGTTTCTAAGGTTCCTAAAAATGGTTCCTATGTTGTTTCCCATAAATAGTAGATTATTAACCAAGGGGATAAAGCAGTGTCTTCTGTCGCGGGTGACGATTTAAATCGCGAGCGTAACGAAGGACTCGAGGTTTACTCCCGAGCGAAGCGAGGGATTTAAGACGAGTCCTGAGTGTAGCGAGGGATTTAATTTCAACCAAGACTAAGACAGCTTTATCACCGAGGAAAATACTCTACTTTTCGTACCATTTGCGAAAAAAATAACACAATAATAATATGAGATAAGCATTTATTAAAAATAATGACAAATAAAAGTAGACGTATTGTTAGAACATTAACTTATTTATAAAAAAAAATAAAATAAACTTAACGTTTAAATATTTGAAGCATGAAGCAAACAACCCGGTTGTTTGCTCCATGATTTGAAGAAAACAAAAACGTGGCAAATTCCTAGATTTATATTTTTTGTCGGAAAAGCAAAGGCATTAAGCTCATACGGCCTCGTCGGTTTTCGTAATTTTATTTAATTAATAATCATAACTGCATAATAAACGCGTATTCCTTTTTCAAAAAGATGTATAATGCTATAAATATAAACTCAATGGTGTACGTGACACAGATGTAGTTCAGTATAAATTTCGGTAAGTTAGGTATTCCAAATTTAAATCACATTCTCTCCCTAGGGGATGAATGAAATCCAGTACAATTTTCTTTCCCTGTTTTTAACAGATTAAAAATGACTATTGTTATGTTCGCTTTTTGTGGCATAGAATGTCACTTTTTTGAGCAAGTGGTACGAAATAGTAGATTATTAACCAAGGGGATAAAGCAGTGTCTTCTGTCGCGGGTGACGATTTAAATCGCGAGCGTAACGAAGGACTCGTGGTTTACTCCCGAGCGTAGCGAGGGTGTTAAAAACTTAAATCACGAGCGAAGCGAGGGATTTAAGACGAGTCCTGAGTGTAGCGAGGGATTTAATTTCACCCAAGACTAAGACAGCTTTATCACCGAGGAAAATACTCTACTTTTCGTACCATTTGCGAAAAAAATAACACAATAATAATATGAGATAAGCATTTATTAAAAATAATGACAATTAAAAGTTGACGTATTTTTAGAACATTAACTTATTTATAAAAATAAATTAAAATAAACTTAACGTTTAAATATTTGAAGCATGAAGCAAACAACCCGGTTGTTTGTTCCATGATTTGAAGAAAACAAAAACGCGGCAAGTTCCTAGATTAATATTTTTTGTCGGAAAAGCAAAGGCATCAAGCTCATACGGCCTCGTCAGTTTTCGTAATTTTATTTAATTAATAATAACTGCATAATAAACGCGTATTCCTTTTTCAAAAATGTGTATAATGCTATAAATACAAACTCAATGGTGTAAACACAGATGTAGTTCAGTATAAATTTCGGTAAGTATTCCAAATTTAAATCTCATTCTCTCCCTAGGGGATGAATGAAATCCAGTACAATTTTCTTTCCCTGTTTTTAACAGATTAAAAATGACTATTGTTATGTTCGCTTTTTGTGGCATAGAATGTCACTTTTTTGAGCAAGTGGTACGAAAACATTTTTTTATTATTTTTTATTATTTTACACAATTTATTATTATTATAATGGTGTGACCGCCTGACTCCCAAGTTACAGGACTCAAGTTCGAATCTAAGGCACGCACATCTGACTTTTAATTATTATCACTTGCCGAAATAACGGTGATGGAAAACATCGTGAGGAAACTGGCTGCCTGAGAGATATTGTGATGCCAAGTCAGAGGCCCATGGCCGGTATTTAAACTCTGACACCAGATTAGTCAGTAATCTCATGAGAAGAAGAAAAAGTTGTCTTTCGGGATTCTGAGTACCCATTGTAACTAAGTAATTCAATAGGTTCCACTATTGAAATTGAAAATACATTTCGGCCAAGAATCATTGCGTTGCTTCATTGCAATCATTAGTAAAAAAAAAAAAGTAATCTCCTTTCCAAACCCTCTATGGTGACAATAACACCATAGGACCGCACGTCTACCACCCCAATACGTTGGAACTCATAATTGTGCCAATCTAACGCCGCAGCGGTCGCCTTAACGTGATTATGTATATCTGAGGTTCAATCGATTGTCATGCATGCGTCTAGTTAGGGTGAACGTGTCATTTTGTTTTTTCGAAGTTATACCTACTTCTTTTGGCGCGTTAGGGAAACATTATGTGAGTATTTTTTTACGATTCGCGCACACCGTCACAAAAAGCCCAAGCTATAGTCAACATTTTAGTTTTTGTCTAATATTAGTGTCGTTTTTGCTACAAAAGTAAGATTTAAGGCAAAGATAAAAATTTTAAAATGATTTTTATCTTGTTACGCCATAAGTACTCCCGCACATTTTTGTTGTGATACGCATTTGTATTATTAAAGCCGCGAAATCTCCTAGAAATCGGCAACAATAGAAAAAAGTAATTGTGTCCCATATACAGAAAGCTAATATAATGGCGATCAATGTCAAAATCTTGTCAAAAATTTAAGGAAATCAGACGTATTTTTGACGGATTATGACATTTATGACTGAGATTAGAAACGTTTTAAACGATTAGAACGTTTCTTTCTATCTTTCTTCTTTTATTTTTTAAAACCATCTTAGAAGTGTTAAGTACAGGATGATACAATCACCTCTCGGTGCATTTATTAAATTCTTCGCCCCACTGCATGAAAACTTAATCGTAACGCCATAGAGAAGCAACTCATCACCACAGACAGCTATTTATACAGCCAATAGAGACAAAGCATAGAGAAAGCCGGCGTGTAATAACTGCTTATAAATCATCTTTTATCTATGACACATCGACAGTCGACGTATCGACGGCGCGCCACTAAAAGTTAGCGCGTGGGCTAGTGAGATGTTAGGCCAAGGTTTATGTGGAAGGAAAATAGGGATAGGCCGTAATTTTACGATAAACATCGATAGAATTGATTGGGACAGTTTTCTGGTTTATGGCGAGTTGGCTTTGGTAAATGTTGAAATTAGTAGAGGCAGAAAATTGTTGCAAGAATAAACTGCAGAGGTATTCTGGTAAAAATCCGTTCGTGAGTAGGTATAAGCACACAACAGACAACTGAAAACTGACAACTTGAGCGAAATATGCATCGAAGTGAGCTATTAGTTGGAGTAACTGCAAGGTCGATTCCACGCTCGCTTCACCCAAGTTCTATCGGTGAAATCCTCACATAATAGCACTGTTTGTTCTTAAAGGGAATGGTTGTAGATAAACACGTACAGTTCTCCCAAAGTGATAATGCGCATAGAAATATTCGTCACTGTTCGGCAACGGCCGTATTCCCCGAGTGTCGTATGACTATATGTATATAGAGTGGTTAAGTACATTTTCTTCATGCAAAATTAGGGCTCTTACGATTCAATGATTCGGGTGTTTCCGGGAATACGACAATTAGCGAAGATCTGCATGTGCATTATTAATTTGGGAATACTGTAATGTGTCTTTCTTTATTGAGATTTAAGTAGACTGTGTGTAGCTGGTAAAATTAGCTGAAGAAAACTAAGAAACTTGCTTGTGCAAAAATGTCAACCGTATTTGCAACATGTGCTCTCTTCTATAACGTAGGTAACTGTCCCTTGAGATATCCAGCAAATCATCATCATCATCTGTCTAGGCTTTTCCCAACTGTATTGGGGTCAGCTTCCAGTTTAACTGGATGCAGCTAAATACCAGTGTTGTACCGACATAGAGCGACTTCTTATTTGACCTTCTCAACTCAGTGACTGGATAACAGGATTTCCCTTCGTTAAACTGTCACTGTCACATTATGTCCTGCAAATAGTTATGGTAGGGTAAGTTCAGTCGGGGGTCGCGGAAGTATCTTCTATTCCCGTGACCCCCGGCGCAGGTGTGAGAAGGAACACGGGGTGGTTTTTAGTCAGTAAGAGTCTGACAGCCCTCTCCGCCTCCCCGGGCGGGGGACATCCATGAAATTTTCCACCCCTCAAAAAAAAAAAAAAATGGTGTGAGAGTATAATTATTTTTATGGTTCCTTGAAAAATGCAAACTTTGAAATCTTCTAACAAAGGATCTTTAGGAACCTTTATCTAGAATTATTATTCAGCTGCACATACGATACCTCGACAAGTCTACATATTCTAAACATCATTACGTCACCCTGCTGCGCCTGCGCTGCCCGCCGCTAACTCTGCCGGACAGCCGCACGCGCCGCTCTAATAACTATAACCGAACGACAATTACGAGCACACGATCGACACACACCGTTACTCGATCCTTATCTTCACGTACGACAATTAGCATAGTTGATGATAGTGCTGGGTACATGGGTTGCTTCAATATTTTTGGGTTTGAAGCATTGTGTGGTAGATTTTCACAAGGCTTTCAGTGACATTTCCACAATGAAAGACTAGGCTTCCTCAAGTCTTCTCGTCTATCAGTTTCTATTTTTATGCAGGAAATATTATAGATCTATTAAGTGATTAACAGTTTTCGTGATATTTTTATAGAGAATTTTCACTCAAAGCACAAAACCTCTTCGCTTAACCTTTCTACGATTATTTAAATTATTACACATTTATTTAGGATATTTTTAATTGGCTGTCATTTGTAAATGTTTCACAGTCGTTACGAGTATTTTATTCAAAACCCCGATTATCTTTCAACCGCAATCTAACCAAAGGGAGTGGAGGTCAGAAAGGCAGCGGCTCCAAGTAAAACGCTGACTACTATTTTGGGGACGGCAATCAGTCACAGCGGGCACAGAACAGAGTCTTCAGATGATGATAATGTTTAGTTTAGCCACCTTGTTTAATACATAGGTACTTAGGAATCAAATCAACATAAAACTTCACATCTTAAACAGAAGCAACGCTTCTCACTGAAGCGATTCTCCGAAGCAATCCGTAGACACCTGCACTAACAGTGCGTTAAATCTCAAACCTGTGTTATTAGGGCTACGCTTATCTAAATGCCGCCAAGCCGTGGGACGGGAAGATATCGTTTAATTTCTGATGCCATTATGCCATACATTAGACGTCTTATTTCTATGCAATCTGTGATCGGGACTAGACTGACGGAAAATGTTACCTTTTTTTTTCCTTATCGGCAACTGAGCCGGTATCGAATATTCTGCCAGCATCACGTATGTTAACTTTTTCAATTTAAACATTCAAATTCAATTTGTTTGTGTTTTTTTATGACAGATTTGGTGACGGCATCTGTATAACTATAGATGCGAAAAGCGACTGTTGTGTCACCACGATTGTGATCCATGCGTTCACGGCATCCCTTCGAGCTGGTCTATCATCGCACGGAACTTCAATATTAGGTAAGTGGTTTTGTAACCCCTGGGGGTCGAGTCTGCTATTGCAATCGTGTCTCAATGACCGGTCAATGATCGATTTTTGACGTATAACGTCAAACTTATGACACATTTCCCATCCAAAAACTGTCAAAGTTGTCAAATATTCGATCAATGACCGGTCATTGAGACACGATTGCAATAGCAGACTCGAGCCCCTGATGTGCTGTCTACCGTTGTACTTGTACTACCTACATGCTCAATTTATCCGTTTCAAAGTCAACGTCATAGTCAAATATTTTTTTTCAATTAGGCCTCCCCCTGCTCTTTCCAAAAGGAAGTTTCGTACGGAGAAATATGAGCAAGAAACTACATACACTTACTCTTTTAAAATAGTTTTTACATTTTTATTTATTCCTATAGGTATTACAGTCAAGAAAAACCTGCATAAGAAATCAAGAAACGAAGAACCTCTTGTTCTTGATCTATGTGTGAGAAGTGGCCTTTTTAACTATCGAACCAATTTCATATTACGTAGTACCTACGTAAGTACTGCAAAATTCATCACCGACCTTAGAGTGTACGTGTGTGTGGAAAGATAGAACACTAATTTTCCTTTGACACAGTCCTACCCATAAATTCATTTTATTGGAGTCGGCTCAACATATTTAACTTCTTCTTACCTACCTTTTGAAATGTGCAACTAGAATTAGGTCTCTCTTATTTTATTTTATTTGTAACTCTGACGTTCAAAAGTGCCTTTTATGGGACTAATTGTAATAAATGATTTGATTTCGACTTAATATCTCTAGTAACAATAAAATTCTTCCATTGTTTGCGTCTTCCTCTACCTACTCAAATACCCCCCACATAACACACAAATAGGACCTACTAAAAGCTTACTACTGCCCATAACAAAAAGATGATTCAAGAAATCTAAATTGAATCGGTTTTTCCATGCAAAACACTGCGTAATTAGCCGAATTACGCGATCGATAAAATAACTACGTCAGCAGAACTGCTAATTTCGCGCCAGAATTACACCTCTAACCATAGACAACGGAACGAAACGTCATATTATTTTGATTTGCACGTCAAAGGCACTGGCAATTGTCTTTTATTCCTATGCATATTTAATACATGATTAGATAATTAGATAGCTGGCCTTCCTTTGATTTGCAATAAATTACTGGCTGATAATCTGCTGGTAATATTACGAGCTATTATAGCTGGACATCATCGACTTACATTACGTTAACTGCCTCTAGTTAGTGCGTTAAAGCCTGTCTTGAAATTCCTGATTTAAAATTCGTTAGTATTAAAATCAATTCGTTTCCGAAAAAATGGTGCAAGTTATGATTATTCAAATGTTTTAAGTTTGCAGCAAGATGGTGTCGAATTTTGACATATTCACAAGTCTATAATCTTAGAATAGACGTAGTAAACATGTTGTTTGCACTCTTTCCACTTAGATTCTTATAAACATTATTTTTGTATTTCGAATCTGTCATTTTACGACGGGTAAAACAAAATTATATCTTGCTACAAAAATATTCCGATGTTCCATTTACCAGTTACTCATAATATTCAAACTAATACTGGAAACTCTGACGTCACCCTCCTGGCGTAGCATAAGCCTAGGATATGTCTACCTAGGTCAATTATTACGACCTATTATTAGTTTATTACGTGGGCGGGCCGGGCGGGGGGTCAAACGGTGACAAATTACCTGCCTGCGTAATTTACCTGACAGTGTATTAGACACGCACAGATTATACAATTTACCATAGATTATTATGCAAGTCGTGCATGGTTGAACTTAGCAAGGGTAACGTTTGCCTGTAATTAAAAAAAAATTGTTCATTGAAGAAGGGCAACTGATAGACATAAAACTTTTTTCAAGAGAGGTTTTTCTTACTTAACAGAGGCAAAACAAGAGCGTGAAAACTTCACCTACGCTCTGCTACGCACAAAAAATCTAGAGTAGAGGTCAAATCTATGACTTTAATAACACACTCCTAATGGCTATTACAACGCCCATAAGAGAAAGCAGCCTCATTAAATAATAAAAATATTATTACTCGCTCGTGGCGTCGATTACATCGATGACTGGCATTATTCGACAAACTTTCGAAGCCCATGTTCGCAACTCAACACATTAAAAAAATAAAAATTCAAAAATAATTTGGCGCCATGACACTCACGAGTCAAAGAGGCCGCGGTGCCACAACCGTTCAGAAACGCACTCAATAAATTACAACGCCTAATCACCCTTAATTGGGATGTGTCGTGAGTAGTCGTGACCCAACTTAACCTCAGGTCGACAAATAAGAACAAAATAATGCAAACATAATGATACGTGCAGGCTGAACGTTACAACTTTTAATTTTCGAACGTTAAGCCCGACGTTCGTGGACTGTAATTATCGTCTTTTCCGAACTTTAAGTATAAGGATAGAGATATTAATAGTCTGTGGTGTTTGCTTTTTTCTTTGATTTATATATTTTTATAGATTCGGTGAAATTAGTGGTTTGTTACAGTTTTTGTAATGCCGCTAATGGTTATAAATGTGTGACTAATAAATAAAAATAATAATAAAGGACGATGGTCTCATATCCGTAGCTTTAAATGCGTGTGGTCATAATCTTGTATGCTACGAGCACGTGACGTTAGCGCCACTGGGAGAGCTTTGTATAATATAAATAGTTGTAATAGATTTAAAATTTTATGTTCTTTTTTTTAGGACAAATCCCAAACCAACCAAAAGGTTTGACTGCAACCAAGAGGTTTGAAGCAGTTTAATTAAGCCCCATATTTGGACCTCATTCTTTGTCATAGAGAAATAAATAAGTACAGACGCCTGCACATCAAGTTACCCCAATGTGTCAAATTTTCCCAATTGAATATGAACCTTATTTTGTTTCAGATAAAGTTGAAAAACGATCAAAGAAATTTGACACATTGGGGTAACTTGATGTGCTGGCGTCTGTACATTACCTACAATGAATAAAGTTTAAAAAAATATATCTTTCTTAAATCAATGCGCAGGTGGATGCTGCCGCCAAAGCAAAGTAACCATAACCCACCTTTTACACCATCGTGTAAAAGGCGGGTTATGGATTACTTTGCTTGTCATCACAAGAAAAAAAATGTTCCTTAACCACAGACCCATAGACAAAAATAAATCACCAAATTATACACCATCCAAAGACAATAAATCATTTAACATATTCCATAGAGTAGATAATGTCGCGATTTGCATCGCTTTCGTATCGCTAATTGAGCAATTCCATAGATAAATAGATAAAACACGGGGACACCCTAAATTATGCGTATTATTTGCATATTATTATTATAACTGGGGGTGACATTATTATTAGTGGGTAGGTTATTGGCAGAAGAGCAAGTTAGTTAAGCCATTGAATTTGCTGGGGTCGACATATGGGCCCGCTCTGTGAACAGTGAGTAAAAATGACCCTGTGTAGGTAGATATTTTTATTAACCTTATCTCAATTGAATATCACAAGGAATTGTTCCAAACAAAACCTAGAAAATAATGAGTTTTAGAACTGTGTAAGTGATTGCCTACTCTTTGCGGATCTAGGGTTACAAGATGTAAAATTGAAAAATACTGGAGAAATAGACTGATTTCCATAGAAAAGTCCTTAGATTTTGTCGCAAAAGTAATTCACAACTTTTAAATCAGTTATTCACGCAGAGTCATGCCACTTGAATGCTGTTGATTGTTACTTTTAAGAAACTGTGTTGAAAATAAATGAATAACTTAAAAGTAAACTCCTGAGATTTCCAAAATGCGGCTGCAATCCTGTTAGGAGCTTAAATATCCTGAATTCTCAGGACAAATCCTGAGGTATGGTACCCCTTTGCGGATCCCGATCCTGTTACCGAAGATTAATCATTAGTGATGACTTGAGAACTACCACTGCGTGCTTTTCGATCGTCATAACACCATATTACTAGCTTTCTAACATTTACTTGTAATGGCATAGAATAGTAGGTAAGTTGGACTTCTGTACTTCATCTGTCTAACCCACCAAAACCACAAACAAAACACAACCATACCTCTTGAGCTTAAAGTCCAAATTCATTCACACCAATCATACATCATATCTCTAAACAAAAATTTCTCCCTAGAGGGCGCTACAGTCGCAGGAGGACATTTATGCAGATCTTGTAATGACGGCACGCTGATGACGCAGGATCGCATGCGCAAGATAAACCGATAAATATTAGTTATGCATAAAGTTAAGGACCTCTTTTTAGGGATTAGATGTAAGGGTGGCGTTTCAAACTCGTGGTTACTTCCATGAGGGGCTTGTGGCTAAATAATTAAAGGTTTATTGAACGTTAAGCTACGCTTTCCTAGGTCGGTCCACGGATTGGTGAACTTTTATCACATACCATGAGCCCGCCCGTGTCTCAGAAAGCACTTTAAGCCGTAGGTCGTAGTTTTCATTTAGAAAGAAAGAAAGATAGAAAGAAAGAAAGAAAGAAAGAAAGAAAGAAAGAAAGAAAGAAAGAAAGAAAGAAAGAAAGAAAGAAAGAAAGAAAGAAAGAAAGAAAGAAAGAAAGAAAGAAAGAAAGAAAGAAAGAAAGAAAGAAAATACATTTATTGGCAACAGCAACACGCACAGTAAAACTTATTAACACAAAAAAAGAGATACAAAAGTCATGTCTCACGGCTGCGCCAAAAGGTTCATTCAGTGGTTAAAGGTTTAAGGAGTTTAAGGTTCGTTCGTTTAGGTTCATTAAAATTTGTAGATCTTTGACAGTCTTTGCAGATAGTCAGAAACAGACAAGTCTGACAGACAACCAGCTCAACGATGGATTGTCGTGTAACTCAGTTACACTCAGTTACTGGCAAGCGCGGGTCCACTGTTGTAGTCATTGTTCATCATCATCATCATTTCAGCCATAGGAAGTCCACTGCTGGACATAGGCCTCCCCTATAGATCTCCAATAAGACCGGTTGGAAGCGGCTCGCATCCAGCGCGTTTCCGCGGCCTTAATGAGGTCGTCTGTCCACCTTGTGGGTGGACGTCCTACGCTGCGCTTGCCGATACGTGGCCTGCACTCGAGAACCTTTTGACCCCATCGGTCATCACTCATCAGTCCTCCGTGCTATGTGCCCTGCCCACTGCCACTTCAACCTGCTAATCCACAGGGCTATGTCGGTAACCTTGGTTCTTCTACGGATCTCCTCATTTCTGATTCGATCTCGCAGAGAGACTCCGAGCATAGCCCTCTCCATAGCTCGTTGGGCTACTTACTTTGAGTTTACTCATAAGGCCCATAGTGACGTTCCATGCCACGTTTCAGGCATTATTCGCATACCCACAACCCTTATTGAGGTCAGAAACAAAATAATGATCGTGCTCATCACACAAACATTTGTCTTACGTGGGAATTGAACCCGCGACCTACATTGCAGTCAGGACCTTTAACCACTACATCAACAGGGCAGTCCAAGTAGTACTTTTTGTATGAATGATATACCAATCGAGTTAAATTATTACCTCCTACTACTGCTACTTCATTTACTACTACCTACTCTAGTATTGTGTGTAACATAGAGACACGCAGCGCAGTAGTTCAGGTTAAAATTATGCATTTTGTATCTTTCAAAATCAATGCATTTCAGTAAGGTAGTTAGGTTAGGTAGTTAGGTTAGCTATAGGATAGGTAAGGTAAGTTAGGTTAGGTTATATGTATATCTGTTACCATTCTAATTTTATCTAATACAAAAGGTTTAACTAGCACATTAGATCGCTAAATGAAAAGTAGTGGTAGATATTATTGTTTTGGATCAATAAGTTGTCAAATTATTATAAGCATGTATATCTCTAATACATAACATTCACGTGTCACAGTGTTTGTTACCAAACTTCTTCGAAACGCCTTGCCGATTCTTATGAAATTTTGTGTGTATATTAAGTTTGTCCGAGAATAATAGGTTGTAAACTATTTATCTTTTCTTTAAATATCGGATAGAATTTTACTGGGGCAACTAGTCTATCTATATATATAAAATTCTCGTGAAAAATCAGTGTTTGTGCATGTTTTTAAGTACGTTTCTCTGTCGTCTCAATCTGTCAAAATGACGTCTCATTTCCCTAAATTGAAACTATTGACAGATAAAGAGATTGCGACCTATGAACGTTTTCAATTACAGGAATTAGAAATTATTATCGGCTGTGTAAGGAGCACGCACCGTTGAAAGTTTTATTTCAAATTATTTACTTTTATTAATGACACACGTCATAGCACGTCATATAGATCAGAGGTATAAAATTTTCTCCCACACACTAACAATAATCACCTATTCTTTTCAACAATAACCGCATACAATTTAGCCCACGTCGTAGGGTGCTAACAGGCTTATATCAGCAGAATTTGTCCTGCTGTCCCCTGAGAGGCCATGGTCTTGGGAAGCGAACAGAATACGCGATCGCTTGATCGCCGTCACTGAGAACAAAAATCAACAAGGGTTTTGTAAGCCCGTGATGTTCATTTTTCGGTGACAACGATGTGAGCAAACTTGGATGTGGTATATAGTCACGGGACGCCTAGCAGACTGATGTGATACATTGAAATCATTTTAACTCATTCCTCTAGAATCAGACATAGCTTTATGAAAAGATTAAGCATTACAAAGTTCCATAAATAATGACTGTTCATTACATAAATATTAATTTTGATTAAATACAAAATTTAAAAATTTATATGAACTGTCGATAACTCAATATATTGCGTGGCGATGTGTCGCCACTCGCCAACGGCCTACGAATCAGATTAACCTTCGCCTATAGATGTTTCTCATAAAAAAAAAACATATTTATTGAACTAAAACCTAAATAATTAGAATTTATTAAAAGTAAACGTACATCTACATAGACAAGAGAATTTCACTACGTACCATTCATTGAATCCCTGATCTCTAATCTAGGTGATCCTATATTTTCGAGACCTGTTTCCCTCCGCAAAAAAGGTTACAGGCCATTATTTCATAGACCAGACTAATAGGCTCCCCTAGTAGACATATAAACTTAGTATTCTTATCACTATTAGTTGTCTCTCTATCTGAAGTCATCGCGCGGTCTACCTACCACCTTATCGGTACACCTTTGATGCGAATATAATTCAATTCTGACATTTCTAGTGTTCCATCATATTCTTATTTGGTATTTTAGCATTTATAACTGTACATTTTTTCCAAAACTTGTGAATGCAGTTTAGAATGTCTCAAAAAGTCATTGATTGTCAACGTCTTCAAGTAACGGTTTCCTGTAATACCTAATAACGGCCCTTACGGTCACATTTAAAAAATCCACCCTTTTTTTACTTTTTTCGATTAAATAAGTACCTATTCAATTCAATTCATAAAAAAAGCCGACCCGTCTGCCAGTATGTGTACTTGTGTAGGCCATAATAGTGACCTGTGCTCAACTGAACTGCCGCATCCATCAAGTCTGCGCTCCGCAAATCCAACTGAGCGGCCGAATGTCAAGCGTCACTCAATATAGAGAGCTGTTGACATACAGGATTACGAGCACAACACTCTCCTATATGAATATCTATATTTGTTGTTCGAAAATATTAACTGTTACTGTGTTTAGCTGGGAATGTAAAATTCACAGCAGTTGTACCTAATAGAAATGCAGTTTTCTTTGATTTACGCTTGGTGATCTGTACCTAATAGAAATATTCAAAATCTAGTCACTATCTCACCACAGTATCAATCGATGTCAAGGACTTGTCAAACATGTACGGAAAGACGTATTTTTTAAAGATTGAAACCAATATTAGAATGCAATTTTTTTAAAACAGGCCATCTAGTTTTATTTGTTTTTTTTTGCCAATAAATAATATTTCTTTCTTTCTAAAAAAAGGAACATGGCCTCTCTAAAGAACTTCAATCTTTGCAGTACCGGTATATATTATACTTGGCTTGTCAACGCTGGATGACAGCGCCGGTGGAAGTTTGAGTTTAATGAAACCTCTTTACACTCGACTGGACCAACTTTATTTTCAATGATCGTTTGCTGATTTCTGAATGTGAACTTTGAAGGTAGCTGAGAGCTCTGCACTAGACCACCTCCAGTCACAGTTTTGTACACTAAATTATATAGGAGTCCAAGATATCCAAGGACTTGGATATAGGCTACATTTTCGGCCCATAGCATGCCATAACGTGCATATTAAGCACTGGTAAATTTAGGAATTACAATGTCTCAAAGAACAATAAGTAGACATATTGACTGCAGCCCAATCTTGCAGTTCCATTTTTGAACTCAAGTATTGCCTGTTAATTTTCCATTATAAAGAAATATCCGAAAGAATTTGCGACGAAGGAGAAAATACAGAAAACAGCTTACTAAACTCGTTTTAGTGGTAGAGCTTAACATCTTCTTAATGTTGGTGCCGATCCACCCCTACTATCAAAATTTAATATACAGCCGACCTTATTAGGGTTAGTACTTATTAGCTTACCACCCTATCTTGATCAAGTACCTACCCTCAAGTGTGGGTTAATAAAGGGCGCATTACTGTGTAAACATGGTCACGTGGCCACCCGCCGGCAGTCACGTGACGCCCACAGACTAGATAAAGATCTCTTGCACCAGATATTAGGTATCTGTGACTGGTTTCGCGCGCTTTTTTCTGTCAAATTAGGCAGTACTGTTTTTGATGGACTACGTTTTTTCTTTGTTGTTATTTTTGCCGGAGTGCTTGCTTCACTGAATGTCGTATACCGGGAGTGTATTTATTACTGGTCCCTTCTAACAAAAAGAACTTCTAATATTTAGTAAACTATCCACATTCATTAACGATGCTGTATTTAACTGGCATTTAGAGTTTGAAATGTTATTACAAAAATAGACACATTTCCAACAGTTTCCACAACTTATAGAGGTTAGAAGCTCTCTGTCTAGATCCATAAAACGTTGCTAATCTTCGAAAATTCAATAGAAGAAAGAAAAAAGGAAAATGATTTATTTGGCACAAAAGACACGATCATAAATTGAAGCACAAAAGAAAAGAATTAAATTATAAAAAAAAATTACAAAAAAAAACAACCGACTTCTTAAAAAAAACTAACAGGTGAAAAATAACTCCAGTTTCGGAAGTCTGTGGCTTTGGTGGTTTAGTTTTGTTCATTTTTAGTTTCTTTGTGTGTAAAGAAAGTCTTTCAAAACTTAAAAGAATCATTGAAATTGGATAACAATTGCTAAAGAAGTTCTATCTAAACATTAATCTGTACATCTCTGCCGAGCCCCTTTTTAAGAGAGAATATAAAAGAAGAATTTTGAAAATCGGTCCATAAATGACGATGACCCTAAAGAATCAAAAAAGTCATGTGATTAGTGAGTTGATGAGAGGCGAGAATCTAATTACTTACAGATTATAGTTGTAAATCTTATACAACCTAGTATTTGATAAATCGAAGCAATTTCATTTGTCCTTCCCCGAAGCTACCATCAACAAATCTTATCAAAAGTTCAAGACTAACAGCAAGAGTGTTTAAGACATTAAAAAGAAAGTGAAGTTTTACTAAATCTGCTAACTACTCTGATTACACCATTTAATAGCTTAAAATAATGAGAGTAATTACAAATAAAACATTTAGATAAACTCGTTATCGTGTTACGACCATGATTGGGGCTTTTGACCGATTTTAAACCACCATTTAGTGAACTGCTTCGGGCGCCATCTTGTCATGTGTGATAAAACGTAATCCATAATGGTTTAGTTAAATGTTTAATTACAGTTGTTGTAAGCGATTAATCACTCTATAGATTGAGTTTTCATCTAAAAAGGTCAAGTGATTCGAAAGTAAATAATATAGCTTGCCAAATGTACATTCCTACTTAAAATGTTCGAGATATTACACTAAAATTTAACAGGCGAAAGTTTGTGAGTGTGTGATTGTGTATGTTTGTTACTTCTTCACGTCTAAACGGCTAAAGCGATTTTAATAATAATAGTCCTTCCATAGTACCTACTAGGTAACCAGTTCACCTTATCCACCCCTAACCTATAGCCTAATACATTTGTTGCTTTAGTCTGCAATAGTCCTGCACTAGTCGTAGGTAAAAACGACAAAGGGCCTCTGCGAGTTGGCGTAGGCCCTTCGTACACCTTCCAAAGGTCCGGAACCCAAGGGTTCCGAGAAATATAACCACATAAAAATAATAATAATAATTCTTTATTCTCATGCAACTAAGGCCCATAAAAAAAATACAAAAATAATCTTACATAATAATATACTATTTTTTTTTTTTTTTTATACCACGACGGTGGCAAAAAAGCTACAAATAACAATACATACAAATACACAATTAAACTAATTAGGTCGGGAACGTAATGCGCTGAGTCGTGGTGTCATGTAGCCTTCAGCGAAAACGGCGATACACAACACCCGTCGGCCAAAATTCTTCCTTCTTAGAGGTTGGTATGGAGTTAGCTGACTGACACCCTGGATTAACACATAGGCTACTTTTTATCCCTGTATTCCCACGAAAACGGGACCTACGCGGGTGAAACCGCGTTACCACTGCTAGTATTTTATAAAATTGCACGTTTACTTATTAACTCGCGAACTGCTTCCATAGGTATAATTTCATATCATGCGTAGCCCTTTCCCAACTATGTTAGGGTCGACCTCCAGTCTACCCAGATCCAGCTGACCTGCGTGTTATACTGATCGACTGCCTATCTGACCAAGGCAAGCGAGGCTTAACCTTGAAACGACTAGTGACAAGCCCCATTTTCCGCGAGTCCTCCAAATTCTTGCTCAGATATAGATATCCTATCACATAAATCGTATCTCGACTGTTCTCGATCTGTGTCCTGTAGTCCTGATGCTATGTCTGAGTTTAATTTGACCTTCTTGATCCATAAATATCCAAATTGCATGATCTAGAAAATCAGACACATTTTAAAATAAGAATGTCATGTGAATTTTACGCATTTATCAAAGCCTGTTAGTCAAACATAAAAGATAATAGTTATTTGTAATACAAGAGTGCAAAGTTGCTTTTTAACCGCGTGTTCAATTTTGATGACCGAGCAAGCAAAGGATTCTAAAATTGAATCACGAGCGCAGCGAGTGATTCAAAATTAGAATCCTGAGCGTTAGCAAGGGAATCAAAAGAGCACGAGGTGAAAAATCTTTGCACTAGAGTGCAACACGTAACTTTTCATTCCACCTCAGCGAGGAAATGCCTAAATGCAAAAAAAAAAACGTTTTCTGAGAAAGTTTTGGCTCCTTTTGCTAGTCGCCTACGTGTTGAACATATCGTACTGTTTTAAATACTTCTCGCGTGATTGTTGAGGGAGAAAGCTCATTTGCGCATTATTAACAGTTTCAGTCAATTCTGTTGGCGTCAAACAAACTTCCTCGTCGCTAGAATCACTCATTTTAGTTTTTTCACTTGTTTTCAAGTTTCTTGTTTTTAATAAGTCTATCAATGACGTGAAAAAATGCCGCGTAAAGAACCGCGTGCAAAGCAAATTGAAAAAAGAACACCAAGAAGGTTCCGAGTCTGAGTTTTTAACAAATTAAAAAAAAGTTGTATGATATATTCGGCACCATAGAGGTAGCAGTAAATAGGTTTAATGTTTTTTTTAATTCACAAACTTAGTGCACACGATGTTCTAAATTCAATTTACTTTACCCTCTAGAGAATAAAAACGGCTTTTCCACTCAGATATTGAAGATTAAAAATACTCTTTCCGAGATGGTGGGATGAAAAGGTAATTTTATTTGTCAAACATGCGTATAAGTACACAAACTGTCTAATTATACTCGTCTTTGTTTCATTCTCAATGAGGTTTGATTACTCGTAGTAGGCAGTTATTTCACATAATTTCACAGCGTAGAAACTGAACGCCTCCTCCCGTGTTACGCGCACCTGTCAGTTGTCTGTCAAATATCTTCATTGGTTTTTTATGTCACATAATGGCGTCATCTTTTTCCTATATTTTTTAATGTTTTGTGTTGTGTTGTGAAAATACTGTTCCATATAGATAAAAATGGGAAAAAGGAATTCACTAGATAAAATTAGAATATCGAAACGACTGAGAGATGTATTTAAATGCTAAAACTAAAATCGATTCAAGTCACGAAGAAGGTAAGAAAATTTCAAAAATGGCCGCTTTTATGCTGTTTTCTGTAACTGTTCCATCAGTAAACTGATTCAAGAACTTGCCTGATTATGACTATAGCAAATTAAGACCCTGTGTGCGTATTATCGCTAGTGAATATGAAAACAGGGTGCGCTTTTTGTTTTTCGCGTTATGCACGTGCTAACGTGCCTGCAACCTGCAAGTGCATGCCTGACCTGTGGGACGTTCTGCGGGAACGTACGTGGTCAACAATGGCAATATTGGCAGTGAAAAGCCCAACCTGTGGAGCGTTAGGAAACGCATTTGTGATGAAAAATGGCTATACAGTGAGCAACTTGCCTAGAGCCTGTGGGGCGTTCTGCGGGAGCGCACGTGGTTACAATGGCTTTGTTGCGATTTAAGCAATCTGTGGGGTGTTCTTTAGGGACACACGTGGTTGACTTTTTTCTTATAACCTTCAAGGGAAGTTCTGCGGGAACTTACATGGTTATATGGTACAATGTTTGCTGCCTTTACAGCATGGACTGTTTTCTCCAGACACTGTAATAAATTCACTAGAACAATTCATCTGAAATGAATGGAAAAGACAAAAAATGTTTCTCCGGAGTTCATAGAAAATCTTCAAACAAAAGTTGTATTATGCAGATTCTAGTTGGTAAATTGGATTGGTTGGTAAAATGCTAGCTGTGGATTCTCAACTGGAGAAATCAGGAAAAGATTTACCAAAATAGATTACCCAGGTATCTAATGCTTACTAAGAAGCTCAACAAAATATGTTATTTAATAAGCATAGAGAAGATAAAGACAACATCGGGGCGTCATCGCCCTGCCTTGTATTAACTTAGACCTTCAAATGTATCTAGACACTTCAGAGCATGAAATGTAACAAATTTGAGTGATACTTTAAGATATGATATGTATACATACAGAGGGGCATATTTTCCCTGCTAGTAACAGTCATAAAGACATCAAGAGTTCTCTGCCTTATTCTGAGTCAGAAACATACTTATTTGGTGAAGACCCAATACTTCCCAAAAAAGCAGCTTTAAACTGGTGGAACCAACCTCACTCCAAAAATGGGGGGGGGGGAGGCATCGTCTGAGACACCAGTGGTTGAGTGAACATGAGAAGACCGGAGGATTCATCAGCGCTACAAAATACACCCACAGGTGGGTATTTTAAAAATTAATTTATGTGATTGATAACTAATCATCACTATTATTGTGGTTATTATTTTTTGTTAGGATAGTAACTACTTTACAACTATATTTCATACTAAACTACACCAAAGTTACTTTTCATTGAAAGAAAAACTGTCCAAAGAGGAATCTTTTCAGATATCTGTAATTATAAATACTTTCTGAGCAATAGAAATTGGTCAGACTACTCAAGCTGAGTTTACCAGTCTTTTATTGGTAAAAAAGCCCATTGGAAACTTTTCATTAATTTATAAATTAAAGAAGTTGAAGACTTTTGTTAAAACAGAACATTTGAAATGGAAAGTCTACCGCACAATAAGTGATATTTATCAGAAAAATGATTTTCTGATAGAGGTAGTTTTTTAAACAGGCTTATTGCCTGGTCAATATTTATACATATTAAACATTATATACTCTTCTTCAAAGGAAATGGCAACAATTAATTGTTTTATGTTTTTTGGGTTCTATATGATCAACATTTACAAGAAACATGAAAGATGCTTACTAAATAGAGAGGCTATAATATATTTGCTTGTTTATTCAGAATTTCTGCTAAGAAATAATTCAGTAAACTTCAGATAAACAGGGAAAAACAAGATTCATAACTAACAAACTAAGTAACTGTTATAAGTTTGTAGAGAAAAATCATGTCAAGTCAACTATAGTTAAATTCCACGTTCACATGAATGGAAATTTTACATCCACTAGCATGACATCTATTGAATATCTTGTCTTTTATTTAATAAGTTAATAATGAGAATAAATGATTATGGAATAGATACTACCTTGAATACTGCATGTTTAAACAAGACCTTGAATGGTAGTTCATAAACATAGTCAGAGTAAGGAATATTTTAAAGTTAGAAACTTTATTTTAATTTTTGACTGGCCTGTTGGTCTAGTGGTTAGTGACCCTGACTGCTATGCTAGAGGTTGTGGGTTTTATTCCCACCCAGGATAATGTTTTTAGTGATAAGCACAATCATTTGTTCTGTGTCTGGGTATAATTTATCCCTAATATGTATGTATTTATCAGCATAAATATAAGTATTTTTATCAAACTCTGCTTAGTTTGGAACTAAGTGGCGTTGTGTGGAAGTTGGGGAATATTTATTTATTTACAAATATTTTTTCCACAAGGTAATATCCAAGAGGTTATGGTTTTCGGAGGCATCTAAGGAATGGACTGAAAATTAAGCTAAGCTTCAAATTATATTTTAGATTCAATTGCTGCCTACTTAGTCTGTAATGCCTTGCAGGACACCCAACAGATAGTGAAATCTGATTGAGAATGGATTATATGACCACAATATCATACAATTGATTGGGAGGAGTTCAATATCCTTCCTATCTATATACCATTACTAAAAATAATTGGCAGTGGTGTGATTAAAAACCAAAGGGTTTTTTGTTTTTGGTTTCTACATGAATCAATTTTAATTAATATCTGATTTGGAATCTAGAAGAGAAGTAAATTACAAAATGACTAATAAGTAATACAAATTGTCAAAAGATTATATATTTATTTGGTGGTACACCAATTAATTTGTCTGCTTCCCAGATCAACACAAAAGTGCCAAAGTACATGCTTTCTTTTTGCATTGGTCTCAATCATAAGAATTAAGTTTTACGATCTCTCTCCACTCTCTTTGTATTCAAAACTATAAAGATGATAATTAAAGACAAAGCACAAGGTACTGTTTGTACTTCATCTGTTGATCACTCAAACCATGGTTCTCGATATTTCAGAGATTGTCGATACAGGTCCCTGAGACATTTTAACCCTTTAATTATTTCATTGGCACTATCATTCTACATTGTTACACGTCCTTCACAGGAAATTGAAATAAACGCCAAGAATAGATACAACAGACCGAAAAGTAGTCCATATTGGACCGTAAAGTTAATTATACAAAATAAAATGATTTTATTTTGATTTATTGATTTTTAAAAGTATGGAATACTCTTGATTATCCAATAACTTTAAAATAACAACTTAAAGAGTTATATGAGGTGTCTACAATGTGCTGATTTATTACTCATAATATAAGTGATCTCTTACAAACAACTTGAAGAATATTGTCATGTAAACATTTGTACATGTTTGGAGTGTGAACAAGCAGTTGAAAATTAATTATGTTGAATATTGATTTAATTCCAGTGCGTTTTAGCTAAAAACTGTAATTTGTAGCATTACTAAGCCTACCATGACTCATGCTGTTCAATATCATAAAAATACTCCAGGAAGGAGTTTTTTCCTATGAAAGTTTGGTTTATATTTGATCCGGTCTAGCCTTGATAATAGGACCGCATAAAATGATAAAATGAAAAGATTATTAAAGGCTTCATAATAAGACATCTTAAACCTAGATATACTTGGGATGTTTTTTCATGTTTACTTAATTATATTTTAACATGCAACATGGTGATTTATACTTTGTTACCAAGAAGGTTATTTGAGTCTATTCATGATAGCTACAGGATGATAACAATCTCCATTATAAATATAGAGTGATCCAATTTGACATCAGTAATCATAATTGAAATCCATAAGCATAATTATCAAGATTAATAAGTTAATTAAAACTGTAATAACCAAATAGCCAAACTTTATTTTATTTTACAGATTTAAAAAAAAAATATAGCTATTACAATGGATATGATGATGCAATAACAATAAATTAGGAGATGGACAATTACAAGTTTTTATTTTTTGTTTTTTGTTAACTGTTTTACAAAACAGTAGGTACCTACTAAACATTGTAAGTAACAAAAACACTGAATTGTGAGCTCCAGTATCAGCCGTTGGATTACCAGGGCTATGGAAGAGAGAGTGAACTTAATATTAGCGCCTTTTTTTTTAACAATGCATTATATAAAAACTTCAGCCGGTAAGGGGGTTTTTTTAATATCAACTTTATTATAAGTTATCCACGTGAACGGAAGGGTCAACCATTCCTTCCTAAATTTCCAAATGGAAATATTAATAGTTAAAACAAGTATGATGCTATTTGAATTGTAATTCGATGTTGTGTTTTTTATTTTGATTCTTTTGAAAGATTTTAAATAACTCATTGTTATTTTAAATTCTTTAATAATTATTGATTGCTTTTACAACTTGTCTTTAAACATCTACGAGTAATCAAACCTCATTGAGAATGAAACAAAGACGAGTATAATTGAATAGTCAAACGAACTTACCTGTAAGTGAAGTTCGACGGTAATTATACGAAGTCTTTGTTTCATTCGAAAATGAGAAGAGTCCCACCCGACCCAAACAATACATGCTATTTCAATACAATTTTGAGCATGGACCCCACGTTGTAAAACCAATCATTTGCTGTGAACTTAATGAAGATATTTGACAGACAACTGACAGGTGCGCGTAACACGGGAGGAGGCGTTCAGTTTCTACGCTGTGAAATTATGTGAAATAACTGCCTACTACGAGTAATCAAACCTCATTTTCGAATGAAACAAAGACTTCGTATAATTACCGTCGAACTTCACTTACAGGTAAGTTCGTTTGACTATTCAATCAGCAGGAATAGCAATATTGCAAATTCTATTTCTATTATCGTAATTGATAAGGCGACAATAAAAAGAAAATGGCGTATATGGAATCAGCTGTTTGTTAACTGTCAGTGTTAACGAGTAGAATTTGTAATATGACTGAAAATGAAATACACTTGACAGTTGACAAACAGCTGATTCCATATTCGCCATTTTCTTTCTATAATAGAAATAGAATTTGCAATGGCGAGGTTTACAGACATGTATGGTATGGAAATAATAGGTGTTGTGTGTGAGCGTCCATTTTGCCAATAACGGCGTACAAATTTTATAGGTATAAAAATTATCTATATTTAATTGCATTTTACATAAAGTCATTTTAAATATCATTACAAAATACAAACCAAATAAATAATAATCGATGTCAAGATATTAAAATATAAGTGTATTACACTCTGGTCCAGTGGTTAGTGGTCCTGACTGCAATGCCAGGGGTTTGATTCTCACCCAAGACAAATATTTTTGTGATGAGCACGATCATTAATTCTGTGCCTGGGTATAATTTATCTGTAAGTAATATTTAGGATTATCAGTCGTCTAGTAACTCAGAACACAAACTCTGCTTAGTTTGGAACTAGATGGCGTTGTGTGCTGAAAGTTGTGGATTTTTTATTTATAAAGTAGTAGGTAATGGTACCTTACCTACCGTACACATAGCCCACGTAAATGTCCTGCCATTAAGCTATGACGCGGCACACCGGACAGCTTAACCTTTACCTAGTAAACAAAATAGAGTTTTGTAAACCTTTTTTGTGGTATTTTTGACTCAACAATCACACAGGTTCCTCACTCTGGATCCCTAATCGCTGTTTACATGGGTTACCCTTGCTACGGGCGGAGCACTATTGGAACGAAGTTCCTTATCGCGCGTTGTGAAAGGGGGCTAGACGGAAAAAATTCTTACGAAAAGTTGTCACGACACTTTTTGCTATAGTAAGCTATTGTAAGCTGTGCGGCGTCGCATGTTCGCAGAGGGAGAGGGAGAGGGAGAGGGAGAGGGAGAGGGAGAGGGAGAGGAAGAGGGAGAAGATTGAATAGTTCACTAATCAATCGAAGGGAGCTTCTTTCCATCCGGGTATCCTTGACACCTCTCAAGTTTTATTTTTATTATCATCTTCCTGCCCTTGTCCCATGTTATTTAGCACTATTTTCATGGACGCAAACAGTCTAATACAAGTGTGGAAGACACATTATACTGCAGCAGGTGTAGTGTCACCAAAAATGTAGTAGGTCTAAGAAATTGTATAGTAGGTACCTGTCTTCGGAACTACGCTCGCTCCGTCTTGGAAACTGCTTATTAAGTAAGCCATATTCTAAGCTAGCTCTGTGGTTGTTAATTATATAAATGTACGTTACTTGAGCTATCAGCTGCTACTCAACAAATGACATTGGTCCTTCCTTATTTGCGTCAATGGGCGCGATTACGCACTGGGTTGCCTCAAAGCCTGACTTGAAGACCGGCGTTTAATGAAGTCGTAAAAATTGCGCTAGCATTTTAAGATTATAAATAAATAAATAAAAATTCCACAACTTTTTTACACAACACCAACTAGTCCCAAGCTAAATTAAGAGCTTGTGTTATGGGTACTAAACAGCTGATAAACATATACTTATAATATACATATTTCCAAATACGTACATATTATAGATGAATGACAACCAGACACAGAACAAATGATCGTGCTCATCACAAACATTTGTCCTGGGGGAATCGAACCCACGACCTCCGGCATAGCAGTTAGGGTAACTAACTACTAAACCAACAGGTCAGTCAAAAAAAAAGTCAAGTCTTCAATATTAAATCTTAGGTGTATTGGACGAATTATTAGAATTGAATCCGGTATCTAGTGGCCCATATTATTCGTGTGAGTTATTGGATAATTGGGACTCAGAGTGTCCCACTGTAGTTTGCATGGCAAATGATTAAGGAAAGCTTTTTTCGTATTAGGAACGAAGGAGCATCTATCATAATACTCTACTCACTGCACTAGTAAGATTTAAATTTTAAAATATTGCTGTAGGTAGGTACTAAATTAAAAAGATTGCAACGCATTTCCTCTCTTTACAGAAATAAAAACAGTAAACATTTTCCCGCCATACCGCCATGTTGTCTGAACTGTCAGTGTCAAATGCGCGCGCACTTGACGCTGCACCCGGCCGCCGCCAGCGGGCAAGCATTTGAATAACTCGGATAGCTATTACACGATACAAGAAGGTTATAATGTGCATCCTTCAATCTATGCTTGCTAGCTAGTGCTAAACTTGACTTTCCTATGTTATCATATTATCAACAACTTGTTAGGTTTATTTGCACCTACCTACTTCTATGGTGGTTTCAATTATAATTATCGTTTTCTAATATCTTATTTATAGGAATAACGTATGTCGTTACATCTACTTCAATTGACTCTAAAAAGGACAAATTTCTTGAAAGCAATATAAGATTAAATACATAATTTTAAGCATTGAAACTCTCTTAGAAGAGTTAATTGTATTTTGTTCCAAATAAAAATAACACTAGAGTGTAATAGATTTCTAAACGAGTTTTAAGTGCAATGACCATAATTACTAATTGAATTCAGACACCAATTTTAAAATTCGAGACTTGGAACAGAATCTACTTATATTTCTGGCGTATCATTACAAACTTCATCCAAATTTGATATTACTAGTACATAAACCTGATAATGACTCACATGCAAATTATATATAAAAGAACCCGTTCATCATTTACCATTAGCAACCTATGTAATATAAAATTTTACTGCAATATTTCCCTAATCATGGTACTTATACGATAAACCCAATCATATACAAATCGCGAGCATAAAATTATGGGACATATCTCACAAACAACAATAACGACTTAAAGACACGCACGTCCGTCCATCGCGGCGGGCGAGAGCATAATGCGCGATAATAATTCTAAATTCAAAACTGAAGAAGTTACGATGGCCGGTCGCGCACGGGCCGGTGTTGCCAGTTATATAATTAGAAAATGAAAGGGTGGCGCGCACGCAGCCCGGGGCTCAACCACTACTATCGCTCACCATCGAGCCTGCTCCCGCTAGTGTTGTGACAACGATTTATTGTCGATTTTCTATAATCTCTGATACCGATGAATTTAATGTTTTCCTTATTGTGGGGCGGTAAAACTGGCCATTTCAGAAACTGGTAATGTATAACAATAGTAGAAACCTTATTTCAGGTCTAAACAAAGGATCAGTTCACCTACACAGAATTAGTTATATAGGGACAACTTTTTCGAATTGAAAAAAGGCGAAGTAGTGGAGGAACCGTAGGAAAGTTTATTTGACATGCATTTGGTGATCTCGGAAAGTTAATAACGTTATCGAGACATGATCTAAAGTTACTTAATAATTATGTTGTTTAACAGACGAGTTGTTTCAAATGTAATTATTAACTAATGGAGTATGAGTTTTAAGATATTTTTATTGTTTGGGCTGCTAACTAACACATAGATGACTAGTCTAGTAAAGGACATTTAGATAAAATAAATAAATAAGGTGAATTTAGATAAGTAATTATTTTTATATTAGAAGGTTGAAGGTTGCAGAAATTGCAGATAAAACGACATAATCCACGCTAAGATGGAGCGGTCAGTACAGTACATACTTCGACAATTAGATTACCATGTCATGAAAAATCCTTTTCTATCGCCACAAAGAAGAGTGAAAGAGGAAAAACTTAAATCACATGGAAAACTAAAGATCCACAAGGACATGAGAGAGACGAGACATACAGAAGAAAATGCACTTGACCGACATAACTAACTTCGAATGATTGAAAATGTCGACTCCTTGTAAGGACCTTTCTGACCACCTTAAAGAAACTACAGACATATGTAGAAAATTTTAGGCCACTGAAGATAATCTGTCTCGTTGGTTGAGTGATCGCAAGCGCTACTGCTTAACTTGAGGTCCTGGGTTCGAACCCCTGGTCGGGCAAAGTGTTATTGAGTTTTTCCATCTGTAATTTCTCAGTAGCAGCCCGTAGTCTGGATGGGTGCCCGATTGATAGCAATAGGTTCGCCATCTAATACATGGGACTTTAACAGTGTGTACCATCCCTTTACGCGCTATTTGGCTCAATAAGTAAAACTTTCAGACCCATTTATTTATATGAATTACTTATTGTACAAGTATGTTATTTACTAATAACAATAGAAAACATTGTCGTCTAAATAGATACTATAATTTATTCCAGATTAATGTACAGACGCCAGCACGTCTAGTTACCCTAATGTGTCAAATTTCTTTGATCGTTTTCGACTTTCTGTCAAACAGAGTAAGGTTAATATTCAATTGGGAAAATTTGACACATTGGGGTAACTTGATGTGCTGGCGTCTGTACCTACTGTTTAAAACCTATAATCAGATATGTGAACAGAGGTTTGCCTAATTTTGCTCTCAGAGTCAATTTCAAAGCTTGAAAACGTCTAAAATACTAACAGAATCAAAACCCAAAAAATATCAGGCAATAGTTAAGCTCCTTAACTAATGAGTTATCGTGCGAGAATTGTTGATTTAGTTTACTAACTAAGAAAATTAAAATAAATACTAAGTCAAATTATTAAGAAATTACGGGTGCTTTTAACTATCATTTGCACTGATTTAACTATCTTGGCGAAATGTGGTTGTACTACCAGGTACACCTCTGCCTTACCCTTCGAGGATTGCAGGCGTGATCTGCTTAACTTAACTAGCACTTAATCTAAGTTAAGCACTCACGTCTCTTTCGCCTCTCAACTATCACTTAAACAAAATATCGATACTCCACAATAGTCACCACTAGTTTAAAAATATACTCCCCACCCCGGAGGGCAAATGGCAACATTCTTTATTTTCGAATATTAATAAGGAGCGTGCAACATTACACCGTATTTCACATTGGGTAACATCATTACCTTCCTTCCCGCTCCCTCTAGCTCTAAATCTATATCGCTTAACTCTTCTAATGTTCGAATTTCATATAATGACGACCTTTTCGGTGCAAGATGGTAGATCAACGGAGATTTATCTAAGTTCTATAACGACTTCGTATGTGCATACATATTTATAGGCTGTATGTAATTACTACCTTTGTCCGATAACTCATTCAGTGGAGGAAAAATGTAATGAGAGTACATTACGTAGGTGTGTCTTTATAGTAATAATAAAGTTGCTGTACATACGTTATTATGTACCAAAGACAAAAAAGAGAAAAATGTTAAGTACCTCCCATAATATTATGCTTATTATTTTGATCAGAGATAGGTACTGAAAATGAAGTTAGTAGTCAGCTGGCTTTTCACAACACGGTAAGTATTCAACTGCGTTCGGTTAGACTAAAAGCCGGCCCGAACGTAGTTGAGAAAAGGTTAGGATGATGAATCAACTGGTTTTATTTCCATGCTACATTGCTTGCCCTATTACAAGCTTGATAAAATTAACAATTTAAAAAACTCCCAACGCCAAAAAGTAAAGCTCACTTTTTGGAGTTGAGGGTTTTTTAAATTTGTAAGTTGATTTTTAAACTTGCTTTACCTATTTTTGTTGTATAGAGTTACAGTTATGGGATTTTTTTAGTGCATTAGTATGTAGAATCAAATGCTGATCAAACCGAATCCAAACACTTTATTAACACAAAAGAGCTGATAACATTAGAACCGCTAAACCCATTTTGATAAATTATCTCTAAGAACCATCGCAAGCAACCCTGCTTTCGTTTACGCGCTACGGTGCTACAGACAGATACACACACCTTTTTGGGTCAGGGTTAAACAATGGTCTCAATACTAAATTTATTAGGCCCCGAACGGAAACCGGCTTCCGAAAACAATAGTTAATTTAACTGTGTCTGGAATTCCGGTAGTTGACGAGTTAGGTACAATCTGCAGGCCCAGCCATATTACAACTTCTGTTTCTATTATATTGCGACAATAGAAAGAAAATGGCGTATATGGAATCAGCTGTTTGTCATTGTCAAGTGTTAACGAGTAGAATTTGTAATTTGGCTGAAAATTAAAAACACATGACACTTGACAAACAGCTGACTCCATAAACGCCATTTTCTTTCTATTGTCGCCCTATCGATTACGATAGTAGAATTAGAATTTGTAATATGGCCAGGCCTGCTGGCCTGTAACCGTGACATTAACTGTCTTGGAGTCAATACACTTACTTTTTTATGATAGGTAGGTACCTACTAGTTAAATTGTGTGACCTTTTTTCAGCACCTCCCATAAATTTTCAGCAGTTCGCAGTCAATCCTGTAGACTATCATTTTCATTTCGTCTAATTATCTGGTATAAGCAGTGATAGCTTAGTGGTGTAACAAGCAGACTGCCGTGTAAAAGGTCCAAGTTCGAACCCAAGGCATACAGCTCTGACTTTTCACGTGCGTAAGTATTGTATTTATGACTTGCTTCGAAAACGGTGAAGGAAAAAACTAGATTGTTAGTATTCCCGTAGGATTAGAATAGTAGAAGGGTCTTCCTACTATGATGTATGCATTCATTTGAAGCTGTCATTGTTTTGTGATTTCTCAATAATTAACGATATTGCTTACTTTATTGGCATGCAAATATTTTGTTCTCAACGAGTATATATAGGGTGACTGGTAATTAGTGACCGATACTTAACATGTGATTGTACTCATGAATACGAATAACTTTCCCAAAGAAACTTTCTTACTCATTAACTTTCAATTATTTCAATTACGTCAGTACTGCACAACAGGAGCGGTGGGGGTGGCGGGGGAGCGTGTGACGCTACTACTATTAGATTTTGCCCTTCCCGAGGTCAGACTATCAGCTGATAGATCGTGCCGATTCGTGCCTACTGTGATCGATCACAGGCGTTTTTGTTGTTTTATTGTGATATTTACGTTATTGTGTAATTGTATACCAAAAAAGTTTCATTTGGAAAGTTTATTGAAATCATGAATAGAATCACGTGTTTGAGTATCGGCCACTAATTACCAGTCACCCTATATATATCAACTATATCAAGTCATCAAAACAGGTTCAGCATTTCTACCAATGCTAGCAAAATAACAAAAAAAACAAGTTAACAAAACACAAGCCGAGTAAATAATTAAAAATAAAGTGATTATAGCGAAGTATTAAGTTATAAGAACACAATAAAGTCGATCGGGAGTTAACGAGGTACAAAACACACAGCTCAGACCGCGTTATATGACGCCTAATGTGCTCCTGCGCATGCGGACAGAAATGTTCGCACAGTTTGAGAAAATGGTGGATTTGTATAATTATGTTATATCTCTAGTCCATTGTCCATACATATGTATCAATCATTTTTACTGACTGAAGTTGACTGGCCTGTTAGTCTAGTAGTTAGTGACCCTGACTGCTATGCCGGAGGTCGTGGGTTCGATTCCCACCCAGGACAAATGTTTGTGTGATGAGCACGATCTTTTGTTCTGTGTCTGAGTGTAATTTATCTATAATATGTATGTATTTAGAAATATATAAGTACCTATGTTTATCAGTTGTTTAGTACCCGTACCACAAGCTCTGCTAGCTTGGGACTAGATGGCGTTGCGTAAAAGTTGTGGAATTTATTTATTTATTTAGGTACCTACTTAATTATTTATAGGTATTCACGAGATTTTTTTTAAAGAACAGCATTGCTGGTGAGCTTAAAAGTATTTGGATGTGGCTTAATTTTGTAATGGTAGGGGTGAGATGGATAAACCGGCGGACTCCATGGCTTGCTGAATTGTAACCATGCTATATATTGCTGGCAGTGAGAGAGTTATACAAAAACTAAAAAAAAATAACAAAACCTAATAATAAATAACTAGAAAGCGTCTAAAAAGTTTTTACTTTTACAGCACTGTTGATGTAAAAGTTTCAAGAATAAAATAAGCAGTGAATCGGGAGCACGTCGTTCTCTCGGCCGCCACTGCACACTCACAATAATAACAGCAACCAAATCGCATACACTAAACTTCTGATTGCCACTGTCTTGGAGTAAACAGAACAGTCGGGCCTTCGACCTGTCTACCATAAACTGAGCACTGTTAGCAGTTTCTAACAACACGTGTCATTTAGATGACAGATCGAATCTTCCTTGTGGCGGAAATGAGGAGCTTCAATTTAAAGCGCAATAACTCTTGTAAAACATGTAGAATCATTATTGTTGACTGGCCTGTTGGTCTAGTTGTTAGTGACCCTGCATGACTGCTATGCCGGAGGTCGTGGGTTCGATTCCCACCCAGGACAAAAATGTTTGTGTGATGAGCACGATCATTTGTTCTGTGTCTGGTTGTAATTTTTCGTAAAAAATGTATGTATTTAGAAATATATAAGTATCAGCTGTTTAGTACCCATAACACAAGCTCTTAGTTTAGCTTGGGACTAAATGGCGTTGTTTGAAAAGGTGTGGAATATTTTTTTATTTATTATCATATAGCTAGATATTAATAAACTAAACCAAAAGTATACTTAAACTACTCAATATTGATAGTCTACAGGGTGTCTCATTCAAATCCGTCAGTATGGGAAAGTCTGAAACTATAAGACATACGAAGATCTGTTGCAACCATGTCATCGATTTTAATAACAAGAAAAACTGAAATAACAAAAAAAAAATCTTAAAAAACATCTGTACTCCGTTCGGGAATCGAATCCGGTTATTTTGAAAAAAAAACCTACACTATTTCTATTTAGATATCGATTGTGTCTAAAATGAATAAAATGCATTGTTTCCACATACTTTAATTTATTTTAGTAGGTGCTCGAAGTGACCACGTTTACAATATTACTACAATAGTACAGATGTTTTTTAAAATGTATGAATGCAGTTTTTCTTGTTATTAAAATCGATGACATGGTTCCTCAGAACAGATCTTCGTATGTCTTATAGTTTCAGAATTTCCCATACTCACCGATTTGAATGAGACACCCTGTATAGTGGTGTTAACTGTCAAGTGTCAAATCATAGCTTTACGAGTAAGTTCGAACCCAAGGCACGCAACTCTGACTTTTTGGGATTTTATGTGCGTATTGCATAATTATCACTTGCTTCTCGACGACATGTAAAGTCAAAGTCAAATCGTTTATTTCAATTAGACCCTTAACACGCACTTTTAAACGTTAACTTACAAATAAAATAAATTAAGAGAATGGTTCTAATTGCAAATTCCAAATGGTAGTTTCGTATGGAGAAGATTGTGCGAGAAACTCCATACTTAGTATTTTAAAATAGGATTACAATACTTCGTACACAACAGTCAGATTTTATGTGAAGACGATGCACCTAGAGTAATAGGAACTATACTGAGATAGGTTTATAAAAAGTAAGCAATAGACTCGATAAAAAAAATATTATGTTGGTAGATACATTGTACTCACATATTAACAAAAATACACAATACACTGTAGAATGTTATTAAAGGAGATACTCACTAAATAAACAAATGAATAAACTTAAAAACAAACAGCAGACCAGTGTGTGAGTTTAGAGAAAAAAGCAAACAAACATAAATTTAAGTACTTTAGCAGCCAATTTGATTTTGTCAAACCTCCTATATCCTATGAACGGCATAAATATAAAACTCCGACTCCTAGTCCCTAACCACACGAAAAGAATTCTCTGCCTACTTAGGTACAAAATAACAAGCCGCAAATCCTCATCATCAGCTCCTGCGAACATATTTTTAGTTTTTTTTCTATTTCCTAGAAAACTTCTAGATGCCTACCTACTCGTATAAATCTAGGCCTTTTAATATTTCTCACAACCCTTAGTTTAAGAACTAGAACTCCCTGCCAATTTCTATGACATTAGCATTCCTATGAAAACGATATCATTCCATGTCGGCTGCAGCAATCTTATTGTCAAGTTACCGATGCTGATGTCATTAAGATGCCGATCAAATTTGTGGCATTACCGTCAGCCCCGGGGTGGACTCACTAACACTAATATTAGGGACAGCATGCAGCGATGATGTTCTGGGATTTTCCTTAAAAGTGTTTGACCGTTTGACATTTGTGTGACGTATAGTTGAAAGTGTCAAAAATATCTCTGAACGAACATACTATTCAAAGTTATCTCAACAACTATTCAAATTAAATTTGAATACTTACAATTGGATAAAGTTTTTCTTTCTCAGTGTGAAATAATCTCTAATACGCTCACAGTGACATTTAAAAGGTTATTTTTAATATTTATTTCTTTATTTGCTAACGCAGGTTCCTAGTTATTCAAACTAAAATATCAAGTCAATTATTTCAATGAGACCATTTAAAGGCACTTTTAAGCGTCAGATTTACAAGTGAAACAAAAAAAGGATAAAAGATATTTATTTCCAGATAGATTGTAGGTACAGTTCCACTTACACACTAATAATATAATCTATTAAATGTTATATAACTCAAATTTGTAAATAAAACGTTGTTGTTGTTGTGTTGTTTGTTTGTTTGGTAGTTTGTGTGTTGTTTGTTTGTTTGTTTGTGTTTGTTTGTTTATTGGTGTTTGTTTGTTTGTAATGAAGTCTGGTACCCAAGGTAAAATTTTATTTGTGTTATGCGTACCAGTGCTCTCTCATGGTCTGCACAGAGTTACATTAAATAATTATTATAGATGGAGGACGTGGTTTAAAAAAGATATTGAAATGGTTATACCCCTTCCAAAAGTTAGTAGCCAAATCGTAACTAAAAGTTATGTCAAACAAATTTTCAATGAATCCGTGATTGAATACAGATCGTGGTCACCACAATGGACTACCGAAAACCTTAGCGTGTCGCGTGACAAGTGAGCGGTTGAGTCGCGCCAGTTTCCTATGGGAAGCAGACTTCCTCCCCCCTCACCCCGCACTCCCGGCTTTAGGCACACGAGAGCTGACGAATTGCAACCATGCACCAACAAGGGAATGCGTTAATCAGTCCTAAAACAGACTGCCTGTTACACCGAAATGTAGCATCGTGCGATTGAGCAAAAGGGGGAACAGTTTGTATTTCGTCTGTGCATGTTGTAGCAGTCTTTCTAGCTTCAAATGTCTTCTGTCTCCAGCAGGGCTATTGGCTACCCTGACTAATTGACGTAGGTACAGTTGCACACCGAACGTTGATGTTATATGAGAATTTTATTTACGAAAAAAATGGTATTGTACTTTAAGTGGACTTTATGTTACAGGGAGTATCAGACGGGGTGCCTACACTGTGCGCTTCTGTGATCTCTGAGAGTGCGCATGACGTCATCCTAGATGACACACTGATGATAGCCAATACGAAACTGTTTGACAGTTTAATCGTTGAACACTTTGCCCACTAATCATCACTACGAACTGTCAACAACGGAGATACGTAATATCAAAATCTGCAGTAGGTTTGATAAGATGGCAAGCCTTTTTGTTAAGCTTTTATACGTATTTTACACAAATAAAAATGATTACAGTCGGGACCAACGGCTTTACGTGATTTCCGACGTAAAGCCGTTGGTCTTCTCTTTCTCATGGAAAAAAGAACTGAGTACATGTACCCATGTATATTAGCTTCGTATCACGATCGTCAGCGGCCCATTACGCAACGGTGTGACAGACGGTTCCCTAAATCTCGCAATTACGAGTTTGGGGCTATCATTTGTGCGCTAGGTGCGTCTCACGTCTCTCTCCGGTCAGTCGTGACTCCCCCGCGATACACTACACGATTTCTGAATTTATTTGACGCAAACCTTTGATGTGGGTGATGTTGGCGCCACAGTTTTGAGAAACTCATAATTTTCGTTAGGTTTTAAGATAAATGTATGTTTGTAAGATATGATTTCTTTAGCCGTTACCGCCCTTTCAACTTAGGATCCCTTTCAACTGAGAATAGAGGCAAAGTCACAGCCTTGAGTTGTTTAAATTATATGCCTTAATCACGACTGTTTAACATGGCGATTGGACGGATTATTGGGGTAAGAGCAGTGAAGGTGTATCTACTCACTGAAATTACCAATAAGAGTATTTCAGAAAAGAAACTGCGGGTAGATCTTAGTCGCAGTTACGTGTGGGTAGGTACAGTCACCCTCGTAAGTCGAGGACCATATCCATATTCCCTAAACTCATGAACACCTAGCTTAGGTACACAAAAGGCATAACAATGTTAGTGCCAGATTTGAATGAACATCTTAAAAGTTCAAAATTAAGCTGAACAACACTTTTTATGAATTACTTTAAATCTAAATTGTCAAAAGTAGCTGAACAAAGGGTCATGTCTTTTTACCCTTTACATTGTACGAGTACCACATACTTAATTGATTTTGAATTATTGAGTTTTACTTTGAAAAACTACCTAAAAGATAAAGATATATACCGGGCTGATATCCGCAACTCCACGTCAAAGCGAGTATTATTGTGTTGCTGCGCCCTAACAGGGTATCATGAATGTACTTTTACCTTTTATAACACTCTATGTATCTACTCATGATCGCAATAAATATTTGAAGTTTGAAGTTTGAAGTATTTTGCGTATGGGCCATAATCTACCACGCGGGCCCGGTGCGAATTGGTAGATGTCACATGTCCTCGAATTTTTGGTTCTAGGACAGGCCGGTTTCCTCACGATGTTTTCTTCACCGTTTTTGAGAGCAGTGGTCTCAAAAACTACCTATCCAAAGTATCCAACCGCAATAAATGCCTCCATTGCTTAGTGAAAATTAAAAACGAGCGATGTAACGAGCGATGTTGAGATTTTGTAATATTATTGTTCTATTTTAGTTAAGTTAACACCTTGACTGCGGGCGCTATCGCCTACGCCAAGCCGCCCGTGCGGACGGCCGCACACCTGCTGCGAGAGCCGCACAGGCGTATCGGATGGTCGAAAACAATACGCCAGTGCGGATATAGCGCTGGGTGTGTTTTAATCCTCCAGTGCGGCAAAACACAGGCTATTGTGTTTTTTTACGAATGTAACAAGTTACTTAGAAAATGACCATCCTACACAATAGGACCCTCAAACTAAAACAATAGGGTTTAAAATCCTTTGTGAACACCTGGCATCTTAATTGCTAAAGTGAAATAAAACAACATTGCGAATATCAACTTAAGCCCTAACACAATAGGGTTTAGGATCCTTTGTAGACACCTGGCATACCGGTCATAAAAAGCTTAATTATACAATTTTCAACTTTATGATTTTTGTAATTTTATAAGAAATTCTAGTGAAACCCTTACTGGTTCTGTATTTTAAATAATAAATTCTCATTGACTTGAAACTTGAAATTATCAAACGTCTAAACAGACGTGAAAACTCACAGCAGTTGCGAGATCAGCACTCGCGGCATAATTAAATTTTACACGCTGGGCGTGATTTGCCGCACAGCCGTATTGGAAAATATGAAATCACAACCGGTGTGCGCGAGCCGCACTGGCGTTCTGGCGGCGATAACACAGCGTATGTGAGTCCCGCAGTCAACGAGTAAGTTAAGCTATGGTGGTCATGAGTTTAGGAAATATGGATATGGTCATCGAATTTTTAGGCTGACTGTAGGTACCCAATACCATACCTATCACATTCGAATTCATTTGCGTTTTACAATGCAAATACGTGTAAAATATGCGGACTCCTATAGAGCACTGTACCTACCGTTTGCACACACGCCTGTATTCTCCAAAGGGTTAAGCAGAGGTAGTAGTAGTATGCACAGACGCCAGTACGTCAAGTTACCCCAATATGTCAAATTTTCCCAATTGAATATGAACCTTATTTTGTTTACCATAAAGTTGAAAAACGATTAAAGAAATTTGACACATTGGGGTAACTTGATGTGCTGGCGTCTGTACCTACCTTTAAGTTTCCATGTAAGTAATTATATAGGATTTAAAAGTAGGTACTGATATTTTAGGTACAACCTTCGGATGGGATTGAAACAGAAGGAATAAAAATACAAGTAGCCTATGGTATACAGGGTGTCTCATTCAAATCGGTCAGTATGCGAAAGTCTGAAACTATAAGACATACGAAGATCTGTGACACGCATGACGTTTGACGTTTGACGTTTCTAGTTCGTGGTTTACAACAGTCTCGTTTAATAAATCATTAAAAAGGCGGTGGTCACTTCGAGCACCTTCTAAATTAAAGTAGGTATGTGGAAACAATGCATTTTATTCATTTTAGACATCATGTCTCATACAGACATTTACTGCTTAAGACCTACACAATCGATATCTAAATAGAAATAGTGTAGGATTTTTTTTTCAATATAACCGGGTTCGATTCCCGAACGGAGTACAGATGTTTTTTTAAATGTATGAATGCAGTTTTTCTTGTTATTAAAATCGATGACATGGTTTCTCAGAACAGATCTTCGTATGTCTTATAGTTTCAGACTTTCCCATACTGACCGATTTGAATGAGACACCCTGTATATAACAGATTGTTAAATCATAAAGATTTAAGATCTTAAAAACTATACAGAGGACATATATCCGAATAAAAGTCATAGACAAAACTGTGATCCTTATGTCTCAGTATCGCCATCTACCATAATCATTTCATTTCATTTTTTTTTTATCATTTATGTTTCTTTTACATGACAAGTACTATAACTAGTGTTCGAAGTGCCCTTTTAAGCACAAATTGCCTGTATTAGGACACTTCGCTCTTCCGAAACTTATTTTAACAAACAGTACTCCCATTATTAATAATAACAAAAAGATAAAAGTAATTATTAAATTAAATACATTTTTGGTTCTAAAATAATATTTAAGTTTGTGAATTATCATTCAAAAACTGGACAGAAATAATGATTGATACTAAAATTTAAATGGAAATAACAAAATAAAATTAAAATTTAAATTTAAAAAAATGAGTTAATGAACCTGATGATGAACTTTCATTGTTTGTTTTCATTTAGCCTCATAGGTACCTACATAACAGCTGTTTCTATCTATGAGTTAACAGCCTGAAGCTTAAAAAACACGCAATAAATGCCTCCATTGCTTAGTAAAATTTTATAACATGCGATGTTGAGATGTTGTAATATTATTATTCTATTTTAGTTTAGTTACGTTATGGTGGTCATGAGTTTAAGAAATATGGATGTGGTCAACGAATTTTTAGGCTGACTGTACACAATACCTACCATATCACATTCGAATTCATTTGCGTTTTACAATGCAAATACATGTAAAATATGCGGACTCTTATAGAGCACTGTACCGTTTGCACACACGCCTGTATTCAAAGGGTTAAGCAGAGGTAGTAGTAGTATGTACAGACGCCAGTACGTCAAGTTACCCCAATATGTCAAATTTTCCCAATTGAATATGAACCTTATTTTGTTTACCATAAAGTTGAAAAACGATTAAAGAAATTTGACACATTGGGGTAACTTGATGTGCTGGCGTCTGTACCTACCTTTAAGTTTCCATGTAAGTAATTACATAGGATTTAAAAGTAGGTACTGATATTTTAGGTACAACCTTCGGATGGGATTGAAACAGAAGGAATAAAAATACAAGTAGCCTATGGTATACAGGGTGTCTCATTCAAATCGGTCAGTATGCGAAAGTCTGAAACTATAAGACATACGAAGATCTGTGACACGCATGACGTTTGACGTTTGACGTTTCTAGTTCGTGGTTTACAACAGTCTCGTTTAATAAATCATTAAAAAGGCGGTGGTCACTTCGAGCACCTACTAAATTAAAGTAGGTATGTGGAAACAATGCATTTTATTCATTTTAGACATCATGTCTCATACAGACATTTACTGCTTAAGACCTACACAATCGATATCTAAATAGAAATAGTGTAGGATTTTTTTTTCACAATAACCGGGTTCGATTCCCGAACGGAGTACAGATGTTTCTTTAAATGTATGAATGCAGTTTTTCTTGTTATTAAAATCGATGACATGGTTTCTCAGAACAGATCTTCGTATGACTTATAGTTTCAGACTTTCCCATACTGACCGATTTGAATGAGACACCCTGTATATAACAGATTGTTAAATCATAAAGATTTAAGATCTTAAAAACTATACAGAGGACATATATCCGAATAAAAGTCATAGACAAAACTGTGATCCTTATGTCTCAGTATCGCCATCTACCATAATCATTTCATTTCATTTTTTTTTTATCATTTATTTTTCTTTTACATGACAAGTACTATAACTAGTGTTCGAAGTGCCCTTTTAAGCACAAATTGCCTGTATTAGGACACTTCGCTCTTCCGAAACTTATTTTAACAAACAGTACTCCCATTATTAATAATAACAAAAAGACAAAAGTAATTATTAAATTAAATACATTTTTGGTTCTAAAATAATATTTAAGTTTGTGAATTATCATTCAAAAAGTGGACAGAAATAATGATTGATACTAAAATTTAAATGAAAATAACAAAATAAAATTAAAATTAAAATAAAAAAAAATTAGTTAAGTTTTAGATCTTTCTATTTTTATCCCCGATTGCGAAGAATTGCTATGTTTTTATAAACTATGGACATTAATTTTATCCGAATTCCAACACTGATCGCCAGGTCGCCGGTCGCCGATCGTTAAACCCAAGAAAGAAACACAAATAATAATTAGGAATCATATCTATCGCTTAATTCGTTAATGAACTTTCATTGTTTGTTTTCATTTAGCCTCATAGGTACCTACATAACAGCTGTTTCTATCTATGAGTTAACAGCCTGAAGCTTAAAAAACCGGCCAAGTGCGAGATGGATTCGCAAACAAAGGTTTACGTAGGTACCAATTCGAGCAAACATGTAAAAAAAAGTCACGAATTTTTTTTGCCGCTCGGTTTCATACTGTAGGTAGGTACTGAATACTGATGGCATTTGCACAGATAATCGTGGGTTTCATCGTTCCTAGCAAACCAATGACGTAGGTAACATGTCATTTTTTATTATTTTTAGTATTTATTTACAGCAGCAATAGACACTGTTTTCCTTCACCGATGTCAATGATGTCTAAGTTAGAAAGTTCATATGAATTGAAAAAGTCACACTGCACAGCCCCTACAAAAACACAAATAAAAGCCAAACTCATTCATCACAAAATATCGCTCGCACATTCCGCATAACGACGTAGGTAACAATAACATCTTGATATCGAGCTTTCCAAAATGACCAACAACTAATGACTAATATATAAATTATACAAACGCTATCTACATCTTAGATTATAATGACAGACTTTAAACTGAGAAGCTTCGAATAATATCGACAAGCAGATCGTATCGAGACCCTGACTCATAGTGTAATGATAGGTTTGCTAACTTCTCCGCTATTTATCAGGCACAGTTCTTATTCGGTGAATTTAATAATGTTAGGACTGAACGATTCTTTGAATTTATTTACCACTGATAATTTTAGGCGGCCGAACTATTCATTAACGAATTAAGCGATAGATATGATTCCTAATTATTATTTGTGTTTCTTTCTTGGGTTTAACGATCGGCGACCGGCGACCTGGCGATCAGTGTTGGAATTCGGATAAAATTAATGTCCATAGTTTATAAAAACATAGCAATTCTTCGCAATCGGGGATAAAAATAGAAAGATCCATACAATTTTTAATGGGATCTACCTACTACTTTTACGTTTAGGAATTAATTTTTTTGGTGTATGTTTATTTTTGCTATTACATAATAGATGGCACTGTTTGAGTAAATGTCTACGAATGGTAGCGACATCTGTTGCCAAATAGATTTACCTTGTTTTGAATTAGTTCATAACTACTTCACTAGAGAGCGCTTTTTCACATGTTTCCGTAACGTAACAATTTTTTATAATTAGTACACAAACAATAATTCTTTTTTATAGGATTACTTAATTTAATTCTAATTAACCGTTCATTTATATTCATTTTATTTCAATTCTGCTGTGTTCAATGAGGTAATATCGGTAACATTAATTTTGAGAATGACAACAACACAACGTGAACGTCAAAATTGACAACTCGGCGTTTTTGAAGAAATCGCTTGTCATTCATTCAACACAGAAAAGTTTATTTGAAATCACAAAACAAAAATGGCTTTACTCGATTATTGTAATTTGAACGAGAAAATTAACTTAAAACCCGTTGATGCCCTAGCTTCATTTCCAAATGACATCGTCGGGTACAGTGGGAACTTTCTAAATAACACTCAACTCGCGACGCCGCCGTTTGCAAACGTAAGTAAAGGTTATAATGGCTTAAATACTCTAAAAATCACCTTAAAACTTGTGAATAACTGTGTCAATATTGTATTTACAGCCTATAGAAACTCTAGCCCAGTTCAACCAGCATGATGAGACTGGTAAAGCAATCAAAATCCAGTTCGACCACGGTACCACCACTCTTGGATTTCGTTACCAGGTACGATGATAACTCTTTTGTATTTTGATAATATTAGCAGTTCCTACAAACTGTAATAGATCTTCAAAATACTAAGTCCTTGTCACTGGCTGTATAAATCTATCAAAAAGTCAGCTTCCCTTTAACTAGAAAGAATCTAATCAATATACCATAAAGACTCACCTTTTCATCAACATGAATGTTTCAGTTGTTTCTATACCTGTAAAAGAATAGCATTATCTTATTCTGTGTCAATTATTTCCTTAGGAGTAGGTAATATTAATGTTTTCAATTATTTCGAAAACAATCTCCTTGATTAGCAAGTCTCTACTTTGTCTTAGTCATGGCTTATAAAGCTGAGGTAACATTAGGCAAGACTTACATGCAAATATGACATCACATATTTACAAGTTGCTTGCATTGGAAACAAGTTTCCGAGAGTGCAAATTGCATGCAGGTTCTATTTATATGCAAGTGCAGATGTCCAACAATTGCAATATACATTATGGGTAGCAGACAGGTTGCTGTAGTCATTATGGTATCTCAAAATATGCAACTAACATTAGCACATTCAATTTGCACAACACTTGACTATAAAAATGTAAAAGTTCAAACTACCTCATAGGTACAACACAATAATTCTAGGAAAATCAAACAGTTCTAAGTGGTTTGTCTATGCTCCATACAGGGTGGAGTACTGTTGGCTGTGGACTCCCGAGCCACTGGTGGCCAGTTCATCGGATCTCAGTCCATGAAGAAGATTGTAGAGATCAATGACTACTTACTTGGTAAGTTTAAAACTCTGTAACATTGCATAATGCTGAGTCAGGTTTTATTCAAAAGGGTTTCTAAGTGGTTTTAGATGAGCTTTCCTATGTAATTTAACACCATACAATAATAATGCAAAATACAACATAACAACAGAGGTGTACCTAGTAGTACACCCACATTACGCCAGTTATGTTTAAGTCCCATGTAATAGGATGCGAGCCTATTGCCATCAATCGGGCACAAATCCAGACTCTGGGCTGCTACTGAGAATCCCAGATGGATAAACTCAATAACACTTGGCCCGACCCGGGGATCGCATCCGGGACCTCATGCTCAGCAGTAGCGCTTGCAACCACTAGACCAACAAGGCAGACAATTTTGCATTAATATGCAAAATTTTCTGATAAATGGAGAAATTTTACATGTTAAACATACCACAATCAATCTGTCTAGGCTGCATTACTGTTTGAGCCAGCCATCATGCCATTGTTGTTGACAGCTAGACATCAAGTAATTAATATTCCACATCAATGGTGATACTGTCAGTTCTTGAATGCTGCTGATTGATGAGCATAATCACAAACAGTTGCACTTGCACTAGCGTCATTCAGATTCACTAGAACACTCCCACTAACTACAGAGTCATTAGTAACATTTCACTAATACAAAACTATTACTATTGTAAACTCAAGGAAAATTCACATAATTGACACATATTCGCTTTTTCATGTTCTGTCAAAAATAATGTACAACTACCCTACATTTTTTTAAAGCGTTTTGACATGGATTGTCACTGAGATGAGATTGCAACTATATTTTGAACATTGTTATGTAATAACATCTATCTCGCACTTACATACTAAAGACTGACATCCTAAGTTGCTATAGTGAAGTTATTAACGCGATTGAATGTGTACTATGTAAGGTTTGAGATATTTTTTTCTCAAAACCGACTAGGTATATCCCGACAACAACTGTCGAGAATAGTAAAGACCACCAGACATAACACGCGTCTGGTATGAGGATCCTCCCTTTTCTATGAGGATGAGGAAAATTACACCCTATTACCCTTAACCCTTTGACCGCCACGCTAACTACGCAAAATTATGCTCCCGACGCCAAGCATTATATTTCTAATATTATACCTACAAAAAAATAGTGATGGAAAAAAGTATATCGATAAAGCATCGAAACATTTTGTTTGTGCGTGGTTCACAAATAAAATAATGCTCATACCGCTGAAGATTTAGTTATGATCAAATAATAAACATTACTATATCATTATTCAGTATAATATGCCTCTATAAACATTGATTTTGCAACAATAAAATACCTTATTTTCCCGTAACTAGTCGACGCTTTAAAGCGTCAATGGCGTAGGAGAGGGGCAATTTTGTGATTAAAACGTAACATAGACAGTGATGTGATAATATTTTTATTAATAATTGTCGATATTTATCACTTAAAATTATAACAATATGTTTGCGCTAGTGCAGTATTTTTCGTTCATGATACTCACGGAAACATGTAACACAAAGAGGCACTTTACAAATTTCGCACCAAAATCTCGTCTCTCGCCTTTTGCGTTTTAAAATACTACATAATTTACACCGCAATTTTTTTGTACCCGGTAAATACGCTGGCATGTGGCGTGCCGCATTTCCTAATAATCGCATTGGTTGATCTATATTTCGTGATGTCATCGGTAAAGTGTTGTCTCCTGCATACTTTACGACAATTTGTGTTATAACCGCCAGTTGGTAGTTAGCAAAACGTAGTGTTTTGTTATCTTGTAAGATTTTGTAGTAGTTGTAAGCGTTCAGTAAATGGAGGTCAAAGATGTGAAAAAACAACTTTTTGTACCATTTCGTCACTTTTCGAATACTGTGTAAAGAACTTAACATCATGTCATTCAAGTCAATGATTCCCATGTGTCCATTGTAGTCTATAATACATTCGGGTTTAATTTTTGGTAAACCAGTAGACCGATCAATTTTTAGAGTAGGTCCCATTTCATCTTTATGCATGGTAGTGATCATGTACCTACACATCTTTTTTGTCGTGCCATTTTAGAGCCATTATATTGGAAGCATATTTAACATCTCTCTCACCTTTATTCAGTTTCTTGAATTGTGGCATTTCTTTGCGATTTTGTTTTACAGTCCCACATGCACCTATATTCTGATTTAATAAGAATTTAAATAATTTGGGGCTGCTGTACCAGTTGTCCATATAAATTTGTCTATTCGAAAAGTAATATTTTTGTAAAAAGGTTATAACTATTGATCCACTTACACCTAAATCTGCATTGCGTATTATTTCAGTTTCTAAACCAGTATATATGATGAAATCCAATATAACTCTCGTTTCTACATCGCATAAGACGAAAAGTTTTATGCCAAATCGATTACGCTTATTAGGTATATATTGTTTGTAATATTAATACCCATATTTTGTTTATAAAATTTATTAAAGACGCGTAAGCCAAAATAATGTGCTAGTAAAACACGTATTGCAGTTATTATAATAATTTGTCTTTAAGGTATATTCATAAAATAATATTTTTTTCTACCTTCAAATCCCAACACTATAACTACCAACGTTCTCGCTTGTGACGTCATAGGCGGACGCTTTAAGTCGTCAACGGCGTTCACGACATAGAAAAGTGAGTGATGAATAGTAATGTTCGAATAAAGTTGCCGATGTTTATTTAAGTAAATGGAAAACTATAATGTGACAAGGAAACTCAGTAGGTAATTTTATTTTATTTATAGATCAACATATGTAGGTACCGCAAACAAACATAATACCTAATAGGTAGTTAGTAAATAACAAATATATAGAAAAAAAACACTGTACTGAGAATATTGTTTATTTTTTAACTATTGAATTCAAACATATCGAAACCTATTGTTTCTCTGTATTTGATAAATCTATTTCGTTAAAGTGAGTGTTCTTTGCTTGCTCTAAAAAATTTAACATTTTTATGTAACAACGTGAACGAATACAGGGTTTAATGTACATGAATTCTTCATTTAGTAATTGACAAAAATAATAGTTCCTTTTATCATCACTTTGATGTTTATCACATTCCAAACATGGTGTTGTGATAAATTTTTCAACATTAGTATGTTGGGAAGTTGCTGCTGATGTAGGTTTACGTTTATGTGCAACTTGGGGTAGGATGCTCGGCGATTGCTCTCTTGGGCGTTTCAGATCTGTGTAAAAAGCAATAGGCAATGTAAATATATATTTTTATTTAAAATCACGTTTACTTAATATGTTACACATGTTGGCTACATTTAAGTAAATATTTCATTTGATCTATTAAGATTCGAATGGTTGGCCTCTTCCTATATCAAAATATTTTTACTCAATGAATAATATTTTTTCAAGCAAAGGCGGAATGACATATGCTTATTATATTTTATTAAATCAACGTAAATCAGAGAAAAACAACGTAAACTTACCAGTTATCTCCATTATGGTATTTACGGTACCAGCAAATCTTGAAATTTATGCTATCACTATTACGTTTAATCAGCTAAATCAAAAATACACACAGAGTCGTTTACACGTCTCCTTTTCGACGGTTAGTGTAGAGTAATCTAGAACGTTATTACACCTTGACTGTCAACATATTTGAAACTACCTACCTATTATATTTTTTATTTTCCATTCGGAGGTAGTCACAACACTAGTGGACGCTTTAAGGCGTCAATGGCGCTGTGATTGTAACATTATGAGTAAATTTTTACATGAATTTATTTTTAGTGTTACTTGCCCAATTATGCTCTCTCTCGATGTTTTAATGCATAATTATAGTAGTCGAAGTCAAGACGAAGAGATTTTGATGTTCCTGATTTAAAAGTTAGTCTGAAAGTTACCGTTAGCCAAGATTTTTTGTCATAGTGCGATGGACGCTTAAAGACGACATTGGCGTCTCGATGAAGTTATTGAATGACGCTTTAATGCGTCTTTGGCGGTCAAAGGGTTAAAGTTAATTACGGAAATAGGCTCGCTGTTTACATTATTTTATTTAAATTATAGGCACATTAGCCGGAGGTGCTGCAGACTGTGTGTACTGGGACCGCGTTCTCGCCAAGCAGTGCCGCTTGTACGAGCTTCGCAACAGGGAGCGTATCTCAGTGGCGGCTGCTAGCAAGCTGATGGCCAACATGGTGTACAATTACAAGGGAATGGGGCTTAGCATGGGAATGATGTTGGCTGGCGTGGACAAGAGGGTATGTTTATCAATTAAAACCTAGACCTTTACTGGGGCCTGAAGCAACCTGCTGCGAGCGCCGCACAGTCGTAGCGCGTATTAGGAAACAAAACACCTGTGCGGCATATCGCACTTAGCGTGTTTTGGCCGAACGTATCGCCAGTGTAGATTTCACGCTAGGCGTGTTTCAATCCTCGAGCATTTTGAAAAAGTAATATAAAATAAGTAATAAGTCCAAATAAATGTAATCATTAATAAAAATTAAATTAGTATAATTATTAATAAGTCTATATCTATATCTATCATTAATAAAAATTAAATTAGTATATTATTAATTAGTATAATTAGTAACAGTTGTCAGAACTCACAGCATGTGAATGAACCTCATTCGCGGCATGATTTTACACGCAGGACGCGTTTTGCCGCAAATTACGGCTTTGAAAAATATAAAAACGCAAGTGCTGTGAGGTGGTCTTAGAACAATTGTTTATTTCTCATTTTGCATTATTTCAGGGAGCTCAACTGTACTATGTGGACTCTGAGGGCACGCGCACACCCGGCAAGGTGTTCTCCGTAGGATCTGGCTCCGTGTACGCGTTCGGAGTGCTTGACAGCGGCTACAGCTGGGACCTGTCTGATAAGGACGCTCAAGGTAATTGAACATAACTTAAACTGCTGACAAATACGTATTTTTGCCTTGATGGTACTAGTGAACATTGTCCATGACCAGCTATCATTCCTTTTTGAGCTAGACATCATTCTTCCTGCGAAGTCAACTTGTATGCATGCGCGTACCAATTATTGTCATTATGCCTAGTAAAAACAACAGCTTTTATTTCAAACATTAGGGCAAACCATTTTATTTTAGAAAAAAGTGCTCCGCCAAATTTTTTTTGGGACACAAGCTTGCCATATTGTTCTCAACCACTGCTTCTCCTGTAAGCCAAAAAAAAATAAAAGTGGCGACTATCAGACAACCGAGTTATTCCACTCTCTTATAAAGTCCTTGTTCAGAAGGAACGATAGCTACGAATTGACATGCGATTTGAAGTTTAATGCTATGAATGTTGCATACATTATTTACAGAGCTTCTAGCTGAAGAGCAATGTATTACAAAACGCATCAAACTCGCACATATATTTGGATAACGCCTAAGTCCTTATAAGCATCCATATCATAATTTCTCCTATATTTTCAGAGCTTGGCCGCCGCGCCATCTACCACGCGACCCACCGCGATGCGTACTCCGGAGGCATAATCCGCGTGTACCACATCAGCGAGAAGGGCTGGGTCAACATCTCCAACGAAGACTGTTCCGATCTTCATTACAAGTATGCCGCTGAAAAGGGCAATACTGACGCTTAGGTTTACGGTCTTAATGTAATAAAATTCTGATATTTGTATTCCTTGAGCGTTTTACTTATCCTAGCCAATAATGAATAGTTACAGGACTTACAGGGGGTCGAGTCTGCTATTGCAATCGTGTCTCAATTACCGGTCAATGATCGATTTTTGACGTATAACGTCAAACTTATGACACATTTCCCATACAAAAACTGTCAAAGTTGTCAAATATTCGATCAATGGCCGGTCATTCAGACACTATTGCAATAGCAGACTCGAGCCCCAGGTCTGGACCGCCGCAAGCGCGGGAGGTTGTCATTGGCGGTCAAACATTCAGATCGCTTGATCGGTCACTTTTCAGATGTAGTTTCTATATTTACTTCACTTCTGTAACTAAAAAGGATTCGCACACCTAATCCAACGACATTCGGAGACAAAATACTGTATATTTCTTTAGGCGACATGCGCTTGCGCATGCTAACTAAGCCACCAGGTGAAGTGAGATGTGTCGTCTATAAGTACGTATTTAAAGCTACGTGATAAAATTTATCGCAATATAACTTAAATGCATCGTGAGGATGGTTTCACGAGTATTATAGGTATACTTACTAGCAGACGTCACGCGGTTTCCTCCGCGTAGTTCCCGGTCCCGTGGGAATACAGGGATAAAAAGTAGCCTATGCCACCCGGGGATAGTGTAGCTTCACAACAGTGAAAGATTTTTTTAAATCGGTCCAGTAGTTTCGGAGCCTATTCAATGCAAACGAACAAACAATCAAACTTTCCTCTTTCCGTTTCCGTTTAGTATAGATAGATGTAACACTCGCGTAGGTCCTCTGGTTGTCGGTTTTCAGCGCGAACACAGCAGCTCTCGCGGTGCCCGTTTCAGTTCAGTTTGTATGCCGTTTATCTCTGTTTTATTTTCATGCAATTTTGATCGTGGTTCGACGCATTTTTGGAGGTATGAGAAACAGGGTGTAAAGTTCCTCATACACCATTGAAAAGGGAGGATCCTCCGACCAGACGGGTGTTGTGTCTGGTGGGCTAACTACTGCCCAACGGTTGTTGTCAGGAACTTGTATAGGTACGTTCAAAGTGCGCGGATAACTCTAATACCGCGATGTAGGATATCGGTCATTAGTTCGTAATTCGTATGTGGCGAGCTAGATGTCGCTACACATTCATAAATAAAAAAGAACTAATATAGCTCTAAAATTATTTTAATAACTAACAAACAGAGCTTCTATAATGACTAGTACAATACTTATTTCAAACTTAGTCTTACAAACGGAACAACAAGAAAGTCTTTTTCTCCTTAACATCTAATTAGGGCTCTTTTTTTTCTAACTCCTTTTCTTTTATTTTGATGTTCACTTCATTTACTGAGTCTTCTAGTTCCCAATCTTTTAGCGGCACTTCCGTGAGTTTGTAGAATTTGCCGTGTTTGCCGATACCTGGGTATAAATGAAAGTTACATGTTAAAACGGGAATGTTTTTGGGTAGGTACTATCATATCACAAGCCTTCTTCATGTGGCATTTATGCCATTGACATAATCTATTAACATAATATCATTAACAAAATTGAAATTGGCAAATTGCAGTGATTGTCATGTCGTGAAATGATACAAGTATACACAGGATGGATTTTTGAGAAGATCCAGTGAAGCCAACGTTTTTAAGAAACTTCTTAATTTTAAGGTACAGACGCCAGCACACAAACCCCAAACTGTAAAATTTTCCAAATAGGGTAGTTGACAATTTTTTCAAATAGGTCTTTAACAGTTCACAATGGTTCTATTAGACCCTTATAATTATTATTAATATGTTTATCAACTGACAGATAAAATGTTGTCGGCCATGATGATCTAGAAATTGTCTGTCTGTGGTATGACGTAAGACGTCTCGTAAACATTACGCATAAGAATCGGATTTTATGTTAAAACCATGATTTTTTAACATATTGCATGGAAAGTATAGTAATTACCAGTACTGTATCGTACGAGAATGTAAAATACGTCTATTATAATTTTCAAGAATAAGAAAGAAAGAAAAGTCAGAATCCAGAAGTCTGACCACCAGTTTAACCAAGGGTTATCGTGTTCCCCAGTAACTGGTTTGTGGAGGTCAGACAGGCAGTCGATTCATGTAAAGCACTGGTATTTGGCTGCATCTCGTTAAATTGTAAGCCGACCCCAACATAGTTGGGAAAAGTCTAGGCAGATGATGATCCATGAAAAAGTATGAATATCATACAAACCTGCTTGGAACTTCTTGACGCCTTCCTTCATATCCTCAATCGCGTTGCCAAGTAGACTAGACATGATGGCCTCGTCTCTCATACTGTCCTCACTATTGGGATTCAGCTGCGAGTTGATGGCGGCCATTTTGTCCATTATCAAGGCGTTTTCAGGGAACTTTACCAGAGATTTGGCTAGTTTTATTGATTCGCCCAGAGCTGAAAGGTTTAAATTTTTTTAAGATTTTTGTATAGAGGTCTTGTAAAATTGTGTGGTGTGTCACGGTTCAAGGAGCCATAAATGAAAATTGCTGTTTATGATTGTTTTGGACTATAAACCCCCGTAAAAGTGGAACATTGTAAAAACAAACATAGGTAAGTTGAGACTTAGAATTTAACACTTACGTCATTAGTCCAAGGATAACGAAGTGAACCAACTTGAGACAAGTGACAGTACGGTAATTTCCCTAGTTCGGTTCTTCCCAGGGTAACAGTGTAAAACACCGTGGCGGCGCGGCGCGGCGGGCGTGATTAAGCGATATCAATTAATTATTACATAGCATACTTTCGCTTTCGAGCATAGGGTTGCCATATTTGTCCAAATTAGAATCGACAAAATTTTGCAAAAAATATATAGGAATCGTGAATTAATTAATATTCAGACTTAATCACATCCTGCCTGACTTTTCAGTCCGCCATGAAAAATCAAGCTAAGCCAAGAAATTCCTCGTTGACGTATGTAGGACCAAGAAGGCCTTACCAGTGCCAGTAGAGGTAAGTTTACACGCCAGACCCAATCGATTGGCGTCTACCCCCGAGATCAGGCGTCCGGTGATGAGCAGGTCCAACGCAGGGGACAAACCAATCAGTGACGTCAGCTTGCGAGCACCAAATATCGACTGCGGGACTCCTGCAAATTGATATTATAATTAACAATCTACATTAAACTTTTAAGCGCTTGGCTAAATATCAGTTGCCGTACCTACAAACTAATTACCTACTTACTTTTGTTTAAGCTTTTTCAATTCGTAGAGCTACGAGAAATACTTTGAAGTTATTGTTGTAAATAAATCTCTATTTACTTAATAAAGGTTTTAGTTGTACCACTAACGCTGGATTTTAATAATCTATCTCGGTTGCTATCTTGATCCCGATCATTGTCTGTAACCAATCAACGACCGAATTCGCCTATCCTAGTCTTAAAGATGTCCAATCACAAGCAGCCGTCAAAAACAAAGGATCGGGATTTGGATTGAGATAGAATATTAATATCGGGCGTTAGTTAATAGGATGGAAATAGAACGAAAAAGTCATGCACAGTTACTCATGCTCCGTCGCAGAAATACGATACAACCAAAGGCAAAGAGATATGTGTCGTATAGGTAAATGTGACACAAGCGGTCAAAGGGTTAACTTGCCTCTAGTGATTGCAAATGCTACTGCCCAAAATGCAATACGTATCACTTGGGCCTGAATCTAAATGATTCTGGTGACATACCGAACCTCCTTCCGAGACAGCCTAGGACAGCCGTGTCCTCGATAATCCTCAGATCACAAGACAGAGCGAGCTCGAAACCCTCGGCCACAGCATAACCCGACACCGCAGCTATAGTTATCTTGTCGCACAGAGGCCGACGTTCGAGACGCATCTGTGAAATAGAATTACGAAGCTGATGTTTTATGGAAACAAAACAAAAGCAGGTGGCTGAAATGATATTTATTTTTGTAAATAGGTTCATACAAACACTTTTACATGTAATTTTTAAGCTATTGCATAGCTTCTATCGCGGGCCTTGAGCGCGGGGACCGAATCCAGAAATTCCGTAACGAAAAAACCTCACGCTCCCCATTCCGACGGGCAAGGAGGTGTGGCTTGAAGGCCGAAGCTATTACATATATATTTATATGTATATATATTATATATTTATATTGCAGGCATTGTGGTGATAGTGGGGAGGGGAAAGGGGAAGGGGAGGGGGACGGGTAGAGGCAGGGGTCGGGAGGGGAAACAGAGGGAGGGGTGAGGGAAGGGGAGGGAGGGGTGATGGGAGGTGTGAGGGAATGGGAGGGAGGGGGAGAGGGGGAGGAGAGGAATGGGGAGAGGGGGAGGAGAGGAATGGGGAGAGTGGGAGGAGAGGAATGGGGAGGGGGAGAGGAGAGGAGTTGATAAAAAATGCTATGCAATAGCTTTACCGCGGCAGTCTTCGAGTGCCACACGTCTTTTTTAACTAGAAGGTGAGGTCGGTGTTTCGCTATCTGGCTACTCTGAGAAGAAACACCGAAAGAAACTCAGAGGTCACAGTCTCTTTTAAAGTCCAGACATTATCTTGGTTCAAATTATACCACCGCGGAATGGAATGGAAGCGTTAATTTCGCTTACTGACGCGAGAAAGTGCGCCAATTCGCAGGAATGCTTGAGAATGCTCGCACGCGCATTTAAGTTATTTCGCGCAACTGCGCCTTAACCTTTTGACCGCCATCGTATGGCCGACAAACGAAAATGTGCCCAAGACGCCACTGATAGCTAGTGCTGACATGAAAACAACTTTAATTTTTTTCATACAAAATTGCTTCATTTTACAAGGCGTTCAATCTGATTTCTGGCGTCGAACCGCTTGGCGCGGGAGGGACGCCACTGGGTTAACGCTATGGCGAGCAAAAGATAATGACATACAGCTGTGGTAACTCTAAATCTTTAACCTTGAGTTCTTGACCGACCCGTTCAACTCTCTTGTATCTTGCCTCTTTTCGATAGAAAGGAGTTGAACCAAAAAAATTAAACGGGTCTTAGAATCAAGCGATTTGATTCAGGCATAATGAACATGAATATTATTTCCATATAAAACCTATTTGACCGGTTAATGGGTTAATAGTAAGTAGTAGCACAGTCGTTTATGACTATCTGAAATACCAAATGAGGCTAACATGGCTATAATTAGATCAGAACTTATACTTCTGAAACTGGAACATGACAAAGCTTAATTGCCTGAGTCACAAAGAACTCAACATTACCTACGAAACAATTGAATGCATATTTAAAATTGATAACTATAATAATTAGCAGTGGTAATTGCTGTAAACAGAGAATCCATTTCTGTGTCCGTTTTCACAAATACCAAGGCCATAATTTAAGAGCTTATTACACTATTCAATTTGTAGGAAACCTAACTAGGAAATTGGTGAATGTAATCGCAGTTAGAACAGATTGGATCCGATTAAGGGTAAATCTGAGGTTTTGACCGCTTGGTAGCTTCCTAAATGTCCCTAGTTAGTTAGGATCCTACAAATTGAACAGTGTAATAAGCCAATTATGGAAACATGTTGAAAATATTTTGTTATCATCCTTTATCATAAAATAGAGTTTTTCTTAAAATAACTTTATCAAAGGCTGTTCATTACCACTGATAAAAAAAAAGATAACAACAGGAAAAAAAATTTAGCTATGGCTATACTTACATTAATTTTTATTTATTTGATATTGTTGGCTATTGTTTACGTTTTTTCGCCCACATTGCCCAATAGGTACACACTGCTACACATCAATCTAAACATTTCCATTTTACACTGACCTCCCATTGTACAAAAACCCTATACAACGGGAGATCAGCTTATACTGGTAATTTTAGCTTGATGCGTAGCTGTGTGTACAGGAAAATGCGTGTGTAGATGTTATCAAAGAGTTTGGTGATTCTCAGTCTGTGGTAAACCACTGTTGTGTAGACACTCTTAACCGCCATGAGCAATAATTTAAAAGTTCTTTTGTATAACCCTGTGCGGAATGTGATCACATACACGCTTAACAGATATATTTACACTAATAAAAATCCAGAAATCAACGTTCATGAAAATTTGCCGCTCACCGCTCAGTTTTTACTTTATGTGATTCTTTTTTGGAATATGATAATCTACCACTCCCTGGCATCATATCGAGCTATCCGTAACACATTTAATAGGTTGTAAGTTTCTTTTAAAATTTACTTCTATCTTTTATAAAAAAAAAAACTAAAAGGGATAAAAAATTATAGAAATATTGTTTCAAAATTAAATGTTTCCTTACCGCAGCATCCTTTAGGTTTTGGTAGCCTTCTGTGCCTATATCGTACATGTTGAACCCCGAACAGAATGTTCCACCTTCTCCGTTAAACACCAGGACTTTGGCTTCATTATCCTTATCAAATGCATCGATGGCTGCGGCCATTTCTCTAAGAGTAGGGATATCTAGGCTGTTACGTGATGATTGACGGTCTATGTTCAGTGTCATTACCGGTCCAAATTTTTCAACAACAATATCTGTAAGGTATATGTGTTTATTTTAAACTTACTATACTAATCAAAGTGTCAAAATCAAAATGAATTCATTCATTAGACAAGTGGGTAGATACTCTTATAAAAATAAAAATATGCAAATAGCAACAAATTGTTTTTTAATTATAATTTTTAAACTTAGTTTTTAGACTAGTATTTACAAGTGCTGTGTATTGTGTATTACAATATATGTAGTATTACAAGTGTATTATAAATTGGAATATTGTGCAAATGGAGAAGTGTAAAAGGTAAATATAGATAATTTTTTATTAAAGTGTATACCTACAAATATGATGAATGATATTAAATTTTACTGCTAAAATGTATTTAAAATCAATTTAACAGTATTTTGTAACCTTACTTTTTTTTATTACTTCAATTTTTGCCGGTTCTTTTTGTTCTTCCTTTTCAGCGGGTTTAGTACCACTGGAACTAAAACGAACTGCATACCGTCTTGTCGGTAAATTAATAGCAGTAATTAATCTACTCATAATAACCCTCATCTTTTCAAAAATTTAATTCAAATCAAAACAAAGTTAAGATTTTCAGCATTATTTTCAGGCAGCAGGACCCAGGACATGAAATATTATGTCAAAAATCTGTCAACTTCAAGCACTGACCACTGTGCTGTCAAATCAAAGTGTCAAAATCAAAATGAATTCATTCATTCCATATTGTTATTTTCAACCAATTACTGCGTTCTGTTTCTTCAGTTTCTTAAGCTTCTGCTTTTAGAAAACCAAGAAACCAATTCCACTTAATAATTACATCTAATACAAGTAGTTGAATTCATGAATACTAATATAATACACAACAGTTTTAATTCAAAAAATATTTTAGATCAAGTTGAACATCGTTCGCTTCGTATGGCAATTTCAACCAATTAATAGTGTGGCTGTGTGGCAATACTGTACTGTCAAAAACAACAAAATCATCCTCTTGTTGGTTGGTAGGATTTTCTCGCCAAATTCTCTTGGTACACGTGTACCTACAATTTAATGTTAATAATTTCATCACTACTATTATTGTATCCTGGTATTTATGGTCAAACTATCACTGAGTGTTGTGGATTAAATATTGTGCAAACTCCTTGTAACCCGTTTCCTTCGTGACCCAGTTGTTAGTGTTTACATCTAGAAGGCAGCCAAAAAACAGAAAAATGACGGAATTTAGGGAATGGTTCAACAGTGTACCGTTTTTCACTCGGTACTGGTTAGCTTTCACGATGGCTTTTAGTATATTGGGCCGGTTCGGATTGCTAAACTATTACTACTTAGTGCTCGATCTCTCCCCCATCATTAACCAGTTCCAGGTAAGAAATTAGAAGTACATTATATTTAGATTTTTCCAGAATTGCTAGATTGTTCCAGAGTTGGTCGATTGCACTATGAATAAACATTACTACCTACCGCTATTTTAGCATAAGTTTTTAAAGACAACATTAGATTATTTATTAGACGAATATTGTTGGAATAACTTGATTTCTAAATACATTAACTCATTAGGCTCCGCGTGGACACCGGTGTCCGCAAACAATAGAAATTTAATTGTGTCTGGATTGCGGTAATTGACTAGTTAAGACTTAAAATAAATAAATAACTAAACCTAACAATAAATAAATTCTTCTGCATCGCTGCCAGCTGGTAAAATGCCCAAAAGACTGGCAGCATTGCCACATTGAATGGCAATGCTCTGGCCAAAGCAGAGGCCAGTCCTTGGGTCACGGGAAGTGTCAACTAAACGTTTGCAGATGTCTTAGAAAAGAAGACGAGCACTCGGACACCACGGCCCAAGAGTTTCAACCCCAAAGGGCTCGAAAGTATAACTACCAACAATATTTACGCTGCTTGAGGTAAAATAAATAAAAAAACAGACCTCTACTGCTAGTAAAACATTTATGAAACTTGGTAAACCATACCCTTAGTACAATATTAATATCCGTTAGCCCTACTATTATAAATGTTTTGAAAAAAATAATCTATGATTCATAAAGTTTCCTTTGCTGTACCAAAATTATAACTATAAAAACAGTCAATCTATACCCACAATATAGAATAACATACATAACATAATTATCACTTTCCACAGTAGTAAATATAATATGTGCCACTGACTGCTATCAAAACATAAAGTATTAGTGGCAGATAAAACAGAGATATTACTTCATTTATTTTTAATGGCCTGATGTGATAACACACATGGAATGTGTATTCCGTTTTGTGTAGCAGAATTAGTACATCTGGGTCCTTTGGTCATAATTTAACCATCAACTGCTTACTCCTGCCCATCTATGGTTTGGTTGATCCGAATGCCTATAGATAATATTACATACATACCATACATATATTAACACGCCTTTTTCTCATGGGGGTAGGCAGAAACTACAGAGCGCCATATGCCACAATCTTACATACTGCAAAAGTTTGTGAGTAAGGATAGATGGATGGATGTTTGGTACTCTTTCACGTAAAAACAACTGAATGAATTTTAATAAAATTTGGTATGGAGTTAGCTGACACCCTGGATTAACACATAGGCTTCTTTTTATCCCCGTAGCCCCAATGGGACCTATGCGTGTGAAACTGCGGGATGTCTGCTTGTCATTTATACCTGAGACACAGGATTATCCTAGTTCAAGTAGAAACCAATAATCTACACCCATCAAGCAAGCAACCTCAATGTGTTAAACTGCTTTGTAACTAACAACTTTATTACAAATAAAATAAAGTTCATGTTTAAATGGAGAAATTTGACAGTTTGGGGCAGCTAAATGAACAATGGGAACAATTTTTTTTTTTGTTTTGCTTTACCTGTGTACAATTTCCTCCTATTCTCTTCTAATGATGTGATGACTGAACCATGTCATTCATTTATATCTCAAAAAGAAAACACATATAAACTCACCGAAATTTTTAGGCGAGAAGTATTATTGTTTAACGTTAATACTTCTCGCCATCAAACATTAAACGTAACGTTTGGCGAGTTTACAATTTTATTAAGGAACACCTCAGTATTAAAATGTCATAAAGAAATCCTCATTTTTCAGATATGGCGTCCGCTGACAGCATTATTTTTCTATCCAATATCTCCGAGCACAGGGTTCCACTTCCTCATCAATTGTTATTTCCTGTACAACTACTCACAAAGACTCGAGACAGGCATGTTTGCGGGCAAACCTGCAGACTACTTCTATATGTTGCTGTTTAACTGGGCGTGCTGTGTGCTTATTGGACTGCTTGTTGGCTTACCGGTGAGTATTTTGAAATATGGTTAAAATAATATTATGTATTGGAAATACTCCAAACGTAACAGAACACTAAATTTCTGGTCTGGAGCTGATGATTTTCAAACACCTGAACACATTTAATAAATAATAGCTATGAACCATCTCAAGGTTTCAAACGAAAAAAAACCGTCTATTAGTTTAAGACACATGTTCAACTTATAAGACCTTATCTTTTTCAGTGGGGGGTTAAAATCTTACTACCTGAATATCTACAACTTTTACACAATGGCATCTAGCGTCTAACTAAAAGAGCTTGTGCTCTTAGTTTTTTACAACTGATAAACATACTTAATATGTCTAAAAACATTTTAATGATAGATAAATTACACCCAGACACAGAGCAAATTATGATCATGCTCATCACACATCAATTTGTCTTGGGTGGGAATTACAATATCTTCTCTTTCCTGTTCTAGATTCTTATGGACCCTATGGTTCTCTCAGTGCTGTACGTGTGGTGTCAGCTCAACAAAGACGTGATCGTATCGTTCTGGTTCGGCACACGTTTCAAGGCGATGTACCTGCCTTGGGTGCTACTCGCTTTCAACCTTATCATTAGCGGAGGGTGAGTCATTTTGCAATATTAAAGAATTTGATTGTGAAAGGTTAGCCAAAATATCTAGGCTTAGTTATAACTAAGTAATTAGTGAATTCCTGGTCACCGCCCATTGGACGGGCGGTGCATCTTGGCATTGTCAGAAAATGGCTAAAAGGGTAGGTATTTAGTAATCAATTGGATGTTTTACGAATGCCCAGAAAGAGGACTGGCTTAAGAGCCAGTCCTCTTTCTTCAACATTTTGACTCAACCTTCGTCGGGTTGTAAGCAACCCGACGAAGGTTGAGTCAAAATGTTATTGATAATTGACATTGAAGCAGTGATAGCTTAGTGGTGTGACCGGCGAAATGCAAAATCTAAGGTCTCGAGTTCGAACCCGAGACACTCTGAACGCACGTCTGATATTTCGGATTCATGTGCTTATTGTATAATTATCACTTGCTTCGAAAACGACGAAGGAAAACATATTTCTCGAAGATATATGATGCCGAGTCAGAGGCTCCTCGGCGGCATTAAAACTGACACTATTTACATGATTAGAAGGAGAATTACATTTATTTCTGTTAATTGATTTTTACACTTTCTCTCTAATTTTGCCAAAAAAAAACATTAACTTATAACAAACTTGTAACATTGTTACAGAGGTGTGATGGAACTGATCGGCATCCTCATCGGTCACTTGGCGTTCTTCCTTCTGTTTAAATACCCTCAGGAGTTCGGCGGCCCGGCCCTACTCACGCCGCCTAACTTCATGTAAGTATAAGATTATACCTATGCCATCATCATCTCATCATGCCGACCTATGTCATAGCCGAGCGTTTTCCCAACTATGTTGGGGTCGACTTTCAGTCCGACCGGATGCAGCTGAGTACATACCTACTATACCTACCAGTGTTTTAAATGAAACCACTATAGTCAGTGTAAAAAATTATGTGTTCTTACACACGACTTCACATGAGCAGCATGGCTCTTAGACACGAGCATATTGCCAACGGCACATGCCTAAGCTTGCAAACTAGTTAACAGCAGTCGTGGACCATAGCAACCAAGCCCTCTCTCCTCAACTTTAATGCGATTAATCTATAATTCTGTAATTTTCCATCAATTTGAAAAAGAAAAAAAAACTTGAGAGGTGTCAAGGGACACCCGGATGATGGAACGAAGTTCCCTTCGATTGATTAGTGAAGGAATTGTAAAATTCCTTCAAGATAAATCGAAAGGAACCTCGTTCCATCCGGGCGTCTTCGTTACGACTTTTGGTCCCAATCTTCACTCTCTCCCCTCTCTCCCCGCTCTCCCTATCTCCTTCCCCTCCCTCCCCCCTCCCCCTCCCTCCCAAGGAACTTCGTTCCAAAAGAAATATGTGTCGAATATTTTCTTGTTTCTAGATGACGTAATAAAAACTAAAATTTGTCAAATAGCTCATCTATACTTCTATACTATAACATTATAAAGAGGTAAAATTTTTAAGTTTGTATGTAGGGGGTAATCTTCGGAACTAATGATCCAATTTTAAAAATGATTGTACTGGTGGAAAGCTACACTATTCCCGGTGGATATAGGCTACTTTTTATCCCTGTATTCCCACGGGAACGGAAACTACGCGGGTGAAACTGCGTGACGTCTGCTAGTTATTAATACAGTCATTCAGACAACCTAATCATGCATCATTCTTTTTATTTTTAGAAAGCAAATGTTCCCCGATTCGAGATACATGGGCGGTTTCGGCACCGCGCCCCAAACTAGGGTTCCAACGAGACCCGGCGGCGGGGCAGTGTTCGGGGGACACAACTGGGGCCGCGGACAGGCGCTCGGAGGCAACTGATCAACACACGTCTTAAGTGAGAGAGACTTTGATGTTAGATATACACGGTGTCCAAGTTTTTAAGATGTGATTGTGGTGCAAAGAGATTTAATATACCATAGACAGGAAATGCAAACAAATGTCATAGAAAAATTTAAATCCCATGGCTCAGTAACGCCATCTAGAATAATATAGCAATTTTGTGGCAGCGTTGCGTGCCAAACTAAACTCATAGACTTGTGTCCACTATGACACAAATATCGTATGAATATTTTGTTTGTGAAGTCTGGTCTGTAGAATGTCTTTGTTGTGGTGTTACTTTGAAAGTTTTGTAGGTAATGTGTATACAGCTTTTGCTTTCTCTTTTGTTTATGGTTTTTGATTTTGTAGAGTGTTGTTCAAGTTTGAAGTATGTTTTTATTAAGTACACCAATGATCACAACTTAAAAAATTGGTATACTAAAGAATGTTCACTGTAAAGTTAAATGTGTGTGGATTTTTTAACTTTGTGGTGGTATTCTAATATTGGTTGGATTGGAATTGCGCCCATTGAATTGTGTTTGAAATGTAATGAAAAGACAAAAGGTTGGGAACTCTGATAAGTCCATTGTCCAATAATAATGTACACTAATTTAAGAAGTATATAGATCGCATTGTACTTTTGAGAAGTTTATTAATAATTGCACTCATATTATGACCGGCCACTATCATTAGCAAATGGCAACACTAGTTTACGCGCGAAACTTTCATTTATAATCAATCTCTTTTATTGGACAATGGATGAATGTGAGCCTTTTAAAAGAATGAACATGTTTTGTTTATGGTGTCTGAAAAGGATTTAACTATTTTTAGCAAAGACGAATTATTGTTATAGGTCATATAAATTCCTGCTGAATGCTATATTTACATAAGTTTTACAACACATTTTGTAACTTTTATTTACACTTAAATTAATACAGTAAGTAGATTGTCGATAAATGAATTTAAACTTAGTTACATAAAACGAAACGGGAGTTCGGTACATTCGGTTATGAGTTTGACATAACTCTTCTCCCTAAAGAAAGAGTATACTTATGTTTACCCCACTCAATTAAAAGAGGTCGTGGTCTCTAACCCGACTCCTTCAACTGTTATCGATAACAACCTCCTTTTAAAATAGCCTTGGGCACTTTCTAGCAACATAATATTCTAAAATATATGCTGAATAAAATGATATTTATTTATGTTTAGCATTTTGAGCAGTATGTAACTGATTAGTAAGTATTCCCAGGTAACATTTAATATGATCAAGTATGTTATGCTATGTAAATATAGTATTTACAGCATAATTAACCATAAATTCCCCCTTTAAAATATTAAAAAGGTAGTGTGTCGTGAACATTGTATATTTTACTGGAATATATATTTGTTTTGTTATAAAGTGTCATTATTACACATAATAAGTGCATTCTACCTACATTGAATGGAAAGCTGTCTAAAATTCACAAATATATGTGCGCATATCTCGAGAACTACTGAACCGATTGATTGCGAAATAAATGCAACTTATTGAAAACCCTAACTATCTTCAACCATTGTCTATTGTAAATGTTAAACATAATAATGTTGCTATAATTTTGTTCCAATTTTAACCCTCTAAATGGTTTTAAGTTAAGTTTATTTTACTTTATATTATAACTCCACTAGAGCCCTGCATTTATTTAGGGGTAAATGAAATACCATAACTTTAATTATAAATTAATATAGCAACGAGCGTAGAACATACAGGAATCAAAAAAATCCCAAAGACACCTTTTTCTTGTACAACTGCTGAGGCCTTTGTTTCATAGTCTTTTCAGCCCTTTATTATCGGCTCTATGGTCCATAATGTACCATAGCGCCAACTTACGCTTGTTTTTATGTTAAAGCATTTTATAGATATCTTTTTTAAAATACTGTTTACTCACCCATGAATATTTTTTTCAACTGTGTAGGTATGTTAGGAAATAGCAAAAGACATTACCTTTGTGTAGTATCGAAAATACCGCCGCAAACGCGTCTAAGGCTCAATTTACACCAAGGCGGAATGGAAGCGTTAATTTTGCCTCATAACGCGAAAAGGCGTGCGATTTCACAAGGGCTATTCTCGAGAATACGCAAGCATTCCCCCTTTTTTGGCTCGTTTTTAATTTGTACGTTATACAATTGTCATAAAGTTCATTATGCTATATACAACTTCTCTACTATTCCGCGGCGGTGTAAATTGATTGTCTTTAGCTGCAAAAGCGTATGGAACGCCCAGTCTCCTTTACGAAATACTCCTCTCTCCATGTTGTGGTTGGCTTCCAATAAAACCACCTGAATATATCAAAGTTAACAAACGCAAGAATTACTATACTATGTATATTTATTTATTAATTTACATAAATACCTAGTCTTTGTTATATTGACGAAGACTTGAAGATATGAAGAGAAACTAAACTAGATTATATTTCTAAAATAAAATTGTTTAATAATAAAACATGTGATTTTAAATTGTTGTTTTACTACTTCCTGTAGCTATACCTAGTGTTTCAGATTCTTTGATAGTTTTTAAACTTTATTAAAATGGAATAAGGTTCACATTCAATCATTTGACAGTTTGAGGTAGTTTGATGTTCTGGCGTCTGTACAAATTCACCACTCAGCACGGACATGAGTCTGCTACCGCTGCTGGTGACAGTCACGGTCACAGATATAGATAGACCCAGATAACACAAGAGCAACTACCTACTTCGTACCACTTCGCGTGCCTATAGATTACGTACAAAAATCGTAAGTGGCCACTTTTGCGCTCCGTTTTCCTACCATCGGTAAGTAATTTTTTTACGCTTAATATTAATCAATATTAGGCGTCATTAATTTTAATCTAATACCCTCCGTAATAAATCGTACCTAATACCAAGGGCTTATATTACACTATCGATTTGTAGCATCCTAACTAGGAAATCGGAAGGTGTAATCGCAGTTACACACCGCGGTCGCGGTTTTGATTTCATTTGGTTTGATATGGCCCGCCCGTCCGACTGCGGACTCCGTTCACCAGTGAGCCATCCTTATAGCCTGATTACACCTACCGAGAGAGAAGCGGAGGGTTCATAGTACTCGGCCTAGTAAATAGAATGGGGTCCGAGTGGCTGTCTCGGCCTGTCGCTAGGCCGAGCACTCGGCTACGTGTTTACAAATACCGAGCGCTCGGCCGAGGGCACTGTCTCGCCACTCTACTCGGTAGGTGTAATCAAGCTATTAGTTTCTGTTTTAATCATTATTTCCTGTGCCTGTCCGGTTTTGAGCATGTCTAAGCCGGAATATGCGCTTTTGCGCGTGCACGAATATTATCAGTAGGTCGCTGCCGCTGGCGTGGCGGTTTCTTGTAAGTACCTACAGCAGATACCTACCATCATTCTGAAATCACAAAAAACAATGGGCAGCGCATGGAAGAAACGATAGCGTATGTGCTCCTTGAATGCACATCACCGAAGTACGAAAGAAGATTGCCGGAACACCGAAATCCCTTTTGAGTGCTCAGCATGTGCTCAGAGCAAATAAGGAAGCTTAACCTGTTTCTGGAGGGAGGTGGACTGATTGAAATAGAGGGATGACAGTCAGACGAGAAGAAAGGAGATGGTGGAATAAACTCGTGGAGCTCTAGAGCACACTCACCGAAATACAGTCTGTAAAAGACCGACAGACATGCAATTTTGCGGCGGTGGGCCAGGGTATGAAGCTTGGTACCTACCCACCAGCTTTTCGTCACCAATGAGCCTCTTGACTCTGCGCTCTATTCAGTCGAGTGTGGCTAGTTGGTAATTGGCTGAGCCATCCCAAAGGTGACAACAATAATCTTGATAAATAGATATCACTATTATTGTTAATAATTGTATTGGAAGGAATATGTTTGCTTTTTTGGCGTGGTGGGAGCTGCCTTTGGAGCAGTTTGGTAAAATCAAATGCCATTATAAATAAACGCAATTCACTATAATACACAACTATACAATAACATATCAATGCTTCTCGTCTTTCTTGTCGGCGGGGCCATGTTCCTTCTCCCACATCGCAATGAATTCCTTCTTACGTTGTTCACGGAGCTTGAAGTACTCGGGGTAGTGAGCCTTCTCGAGTGGGTGCCAGTAGTCCAGCACCCAGTCAGGGGGAGTCACTACACGCTCGTGGGCGACGCCTCCTACGCTTGTTGCGACTGGGGAGAGAAAATAAGGTGTTAAAATCATGCAAACATAGTGTTGGGAGTGATAGTCGAAAGAAGCTGCTTTCAATTCCACATTTTTTATCCTCAAGACTTTCAACTATTGGATTAGCCTAGGCTGGGTTGGGGTTCGTAGTAAAAAAGCTAAAACCCCAACTATTGAAAAATCAATCTCTGAAAAAGTATGAAATAAGAAAATGTTCTCTTATGAGGATGTTCTCTGGATAACCGGTCTGGGTTTGACTGGCCTGTTGGTCTAGTAGTTAGTAACCCTGACTGCTATGCCGGAGGTCGTGGGTTCGATTCCCACCCAGGACAAATGTTTGTGAGATGAGCATGATCATTTTGTTCTGTGTCTGGGTGTAATTTATCTATAATATGTATGTATTTAGAAATATACAAGTATGTTTATCAGCTGTTTAGTACCCATAACACAAGCTCTCAAGCTTAATTTGGGACTATAAGGTGTTGTGTGGAAAGTTGTGGAATATTTATATTTATAACCGTGGCTGTATGCCCCTTTACACTATAGCTTATGATCGCTTACTGCTGTTAAAATGTAATGTTTTATTAGGGCAGGTGAGCAGTTAAAGCCTAGTGGTGTGACCGGGGCACTGCCAAATCATAGGTCTCGAGTTAGATTAAAAGGCAATTCACGTGCATATTGTCACTTGCTTCAAAAACGGTGAAAGAAAACATTGTGAGAAAACCAGATGCCCGAGAGATATTTCTTGACGGCATGCATTGCCAAGTCAGAGGCCCATGGGTGGCATTAAAACTGATACCAGGTTATTCACTAACCACACCTCCTTTCTGCTCCGCCGTAGTCAGTTAATAATAATATCTATACGTGTTCATTGAAGGTAAAGCTATGGTTGCTAAAGTCAGTCCATGGACGGGTGGCCATGGAACTATGCCATGGCCACCCGTCCATGGACTGACTTTTGGGGGGGGGTAGGTGACTATCTGTTATATATCGAAACCTCTTCAAGCATTGGAATGTCCTACGATTCAGCAGTTCATGAAACGCCTCACCGAGCGTTTCTTGGACGTAGCTGAGAAACACCCCAACCCCCTCGTGGTGTCGGCCGCCCGATACACTCCGTCCCGCATCTCTAGGATACGGCGACCGAGACACACCCTCACCGACCCTGTAGACGCTATCACCCTCCTCCAGGAGAGCGATAAGTCTACCAGTACAGTTCGCAAGAACGCAGCCCGATTCCGGCCTCGCCGTCGAGACCCGTATTACCCTCCTCCCGTCCCTTGCTTGTGTGCCAGCCCGCGAGCTGAGCCGTAGATATAATAAACTCGCTGCCCCTATATAATAACCACTCAGATCCAGCCGTCCCTTGCTGTCCTCTCCCAGCGACGCCCTAAGCCGAGGCTCGTACCCCGCAGGGGGTGCCCTTAGCGTAGTCGCTTAGTTTTTAAGTTTTTATACTCTGGCTGGAGGTCTTAAACTTTTGTTTAAGTCATCTCTACAAAAACGCCCGGTTAAGCTATTCACGTCCTCTTCAAGGGCACGGATACGCGAGATGCCCCTCAAATAAATAAAGCATTGGAATGTACCTACATAAAGCTCTAGGTCAGAACTCCTGGTTGACATTTGTATCGAAATATTTTTTTCTTTGATTCAAGTGAAAGAACACTCCTGTATATTCTCCTGCCTGAATTTCTAACATCAACATTGTTTCTCACATATCTACGGAAGCATGGTAAAAAAAAAAACTTAAACTTACAAACTCTAGGAATGGGATGCAGAACAGAAAACAATTCCTCCTCTCCTTCCTTCAGCAGTTTTACGGCTTTAACCATATCATTCTCCTTTGCATTTTTGTTGAATCTGTCCCTGAGGAGCACCGCCTGATACCGGTACACATTGCTGGAATATTGAGAATACATTTTTGTAAGTATTTATTTTTCTTTTATATATTATAAACTAGTGCTTGGCTGCAATCCCACCTGATGGTGATGCAATCAATGATGGTGAAATGCACTAGTTCATTATGAGCCTAGTCACTCTAGCTTTGTAGACACCTAAATTATAATTGGACGGGAAGACCGTAGCAGGTAAGTTGTCTATGCAACGTTATTACTAAGCTGTTGTATCTCATGAACTGTTATTGGTAGATACGTAATATTTTTACAGGGTGTGTATTTTTTGGCAACCATAACAAATAACAAATATTTAAGGTACCTACAGGATATAAAATAAATAAAAATATGAACATGATTTGACTAAATCCTTTCTGGTAGAAAGTGCACTCATTTTTTCTAAATAGAAATCTATGGAAAATATACTAAAGGAATACTGAATGGATCCACATTTTCCATTCACTTTAAGTAACCAAGACATTTATTTTATAAAACACTTAAATACAGCAAACAGTTATTATTTAATTAAACTTGCCTTAGAACTGGATGAGTTATTGATTATTAAGTATTCAAGTTTCTTAATGAGAATTCCGTCTCTAGTAATATTTTTGTTAATAAACAAACTGGGTAGGCACCTAACTAGAAAATTAATGTAAGCAGTAGTTACTTATAAAAAAAATCTATTAATCTAATAGAAAAACAAGACCAAAGAGGAATTAATAAATTATTAAGGTAAATAATAAGTGATAAAAGTGGATTCAAATACATGATGGATAAATCTAAATTGTACTAAAATTAAAAGCTTTAGACATCCAGATGTCTTCTGCTTTACACTTCCCTTACGACCCACTGACCCTTCTACTTTACTAGAAGTTACTTACTTATTTAAACTAAATAAATTCCTACTTTAAATTTATATTTCTATCAATACACAAAGTAGGCAACAAACAAAATCTATTAATTGACCAATTCGATAATAACTGTGCATTGTTTTTTAACCTTGTGTTTATAGAAACTCAATAAAGGCCTCTGGAGTAGGATTTTTTCAAGAAAAGGAATAAAACCTAAGAAGGTTTCTGAAAAAAAGGTAAAAGTTGTGGTTATGTTTGTAAGAATTACGTAATGGGAAAAACAAAAGCAAAGAGAGGGAGTTTATTGTTTGAAGTATACAGTTGTCCTTACCGTCTATCGTAGTACGCCTCCAAATTGCGTAAAGCCCTTTTGTAAAGGGAGCAAACCTTTTGAGAGTGTGTTTTTATCCCAAGAAAAGGAACGTTCGCCATTTTCGTTGTTTTGCTACAATGTCAGCTGTCAAGTCAATTGCCTGCCTGTCATTATTCCAAAAACTACAAGTCTACAATTCAATATTTTAGTTTATGGTAAACCAAGGAAACTGCAACTAATCAACTTAGTCCGTCTTGTTTAGGGCTGTTTTTAACAATCGTTTCATTGACACAGTTCCAGAATAGTGATAATTCCGATAAAATACTCTTAAATATTTTAAAAATATATAAAAATAATGTTTTAAATGTTACACTGTATTTATATCTAATAAAAAGTCTAATAAGGAAAAATAAGGCAGTATTTTGTAAATGAACACGTAATCACGAGAATATATTGATTACGCTGTCTCGTCATAAGCAAAGGACCCATGACCCATAAGGTCTAATGATATATTTTGGAAAGGCCTCGAGCAAATTTTTGGATTACCCTTTCTCTTACTGCCCAAAATCCCTGCCTTATCTTTAAATGTATGTATCTAAGGTATAAACTCAGAAAGTAGTAGGCAACCTTTGTAGACATAGGATTCTGAATGCAATTGAATGTTTCGTAAATTCGTTCAATAATAACAAAAAGCCTTGAACCGTCAAAGATTCGTTCACATCTGTTACAAGGCCGCATGCACGCCACTTCACATGCAATAACTAACTGCTGTAATATAACGCATCCGCTGAATAATCTGTCACTTGAAAATTGCAAACGATTTAATGCTGAAGGCTTTTGGTAATTCATGTTGTGGTTACAACACTTGGTCATGACGTAATCGTAACAGAAGCGATGTGATAGTCTCGCGAATACACTCGCAATCATTTGTAACCAGTTCAGCAAAACTGAAAAGCGCCTTCTGAAGTTGCGATAAGCAGTTCGTGTTCCCTGAACACAACTAATATGAAGTGCGATAGGTTTTATTATAGGCAATTTACAATCGTTTATTGTCTCCAGTGTTGCAGTTAGGTATGAACAACAGTTACCACAAATCCAGCATTATAAGACAACTATTAAAAGAAAAAAAGTTCAAGCGTCAATCATCACAATGTTTAAGTCTACGACGAGAGCTGAAAAATAAGCTGAACCCCCCTCGGTCTTGCTTATTTTTCAGCTTTAATACTGACTAGACATCACACTACTTATTATCCTCAGGTCCATTGTATATGGAGCCACACTTCACCCAAGGGCCTTTTACGAAACGCAAGTATATATATAGGTATATACGCAATAGCCAATAGGTAAGTGAATTCAAATAGGTATGCCTAAGTGTTTACACATACCTACCTATAATAATAGTGCATTGGGCCATCTTAGTGTTCAATCGTAATTCGTAATACGAACAATTCTGAAGTTTGGTTATTTAAAAAGTAGGTAATAGGTAAGTATAGGTATAGGTACCTAACAATGCTGGCTTTAGGGGTATGTCTATAAGGGGCCCCAGGTTCTAAGAGGTGCTTTTCTCCGAACCTTTCTTATTGTAATACACCACGAGAGTTAAAATTTGCAAGCTCGTTCGCTCAGATTCTTTTGTGTTGCCGTTACGTCATGGATGAACTTCTATCTTCACATGCGTCAACATTAGGTGTGATAAAGAGCCTAACGCATAATGTTGATAGCTTTTAGCAATTAAAAACCTTGTGAAGTAGGTACTGCTGGAACAGTGTTAAATTTCTCACCCCCATGTAGGTGAAAGCAATCGCGCACGCCTGGCTCACTCTTGCATTAACCTTCATCAAATTCTTTTTACGCATACCTACTTATTTAGGAATAGGGAAAAGTAAACATAGGATCCATTCAAGGTGTTAGACTTCGCTCATTGCATGCTGCGTTCTTTTACTGCGGCCCGGTATTTTAGGTCTATAGTTTATTATCCGACGGAAGATACCTAAGGCTTTGCAAACACATTCAATACCTACTTATTTAATATTTTTACTTTTTGAGAGATTCAAATAAAAAACATGTAAGAATTCTTCCAGTCATTTATTTAATAAATTTCCTTCATTAAATTAACAGTCCTACTGGTACTGGACGGCCTTTACTGGCGCTGTCGAACTGGCCTTGAGGGAGATTATTATAATTGTGATAAAAGGTAGGTATGTGGAGGTGCGAGTTCCAGAGAACTTTGTAGAAAACAATAGTCGGTAATAGGTAGCAGTGATAGCCTAGTGGTGTGACCGGCGAATTGCCAAATCATAGGTCTCGAGTTCGAACCCAGGGCACGCACCTCTGACTTTTCGGATTCATGTGCGTATTATATAATTATCACTTGCTTCAAGAACGGTGAAGGAAAACATCGTGAGGAAACCGGCATGCCTTAGAGATATATGTCTCGACGGCATGTGATGCCAAGTCAGAGGCCCATGGGCGGCATTAAAATTCTGACACCAGGTTAGTTACTAACCACACGATAAGAAGAATAGGTACCAATTTATTGAACGCTATTTGCATGTAGGGATTGCAGAATACGTTGATTAGGTATAATTTGACTGTTTGTCTTAAGTAGGTAGGTCATATAGTTACCTACACAAAATATTTTCAGATTAAATATTCAGTGATAAAAATAAAAGACAAGCTTTCTGTCACTGAGCAATATAGGAAGTAAAATATCTACCTAAATCAAGCAAAAATAGAACACTGAAATCATTAAACAGCCATTTATTGCGACGTACCCAGTAATCGGAACACTGACGATTGAATTATTGCAATAAAATTCCATCAAAATGCAATCACGAAAAAAATGTGCCGAGTGCTGCCGACACGATTTTATCGGGGTCAAAGAAAGTTAGGGAAACCGCCGCGTCGAGATGACCAATCGATGAGAACCGGTCGCGACGCTCGGCCAATCAGAGAAATCGCGCCATCCTTTTGAAAATGGAACACTGATCCCAGTTCATGGTTCCAAAAAAGGATTTTTATGCATGAAAGAGCTGTAATTTTTTAGTAGTTTTTATATAGGTACCGCTTTGCGTTTATGCTGACTAGATCGACTGGCTCGCACAGTAAACATCGCGTACATTGTTGTACCTATCTCAGTGTTGAAGCGACACTCGGTGCGGTGGGTACGGCCATCGCACGATTTTTAAAATTAGAATACTTTTAATTTTGTTTTCTTAACTTTAGTGTTAACTTCAGTGAAATAATTCAATCAAATTGAACATCAGTGAAAAATATTTAGTGCTCCTGTTGGAATTTCCTGTGCTCTCCGTATTTCAGGTACCTATGTATTTTTTTAATCTTTAACATTGTAGGTAGGACAAGTTTGAAGTTAGATAAAAAAAAGAAAATTAAGCGTTCGAATCATTCAAACAGAAAAAAAAACAGAATTTCATAAAAGAATATAATTTGTTAAAAATTGTTGCCACATTATAAAGGGTAAGTTGCTATCATGTAGGCTCTTCTAGATTCAAGTTCTTCAAACGAGTCAGACAGATGTGTTACTGGGGAGTCGTTCCGCCACTTCTTCTTCTTCCCGGCAAAAACATTAGGAAGTGGTGAACTTTGTGCGACTGTTTAATGTATTTATTTTTGACGTTAAAAAGTGCTGTTTCTCAGTCTAATTTGAATAAAGACTTGGTTTTAATTTTGATTTCCTCGGTACTTATGTATGTACCTACTTACATAATAAAACAAATATTAATATAAATACTAAGTAAGGTTCAACAGGGTGACAAAAGAAAAGATGATAAGAAATAATATGGTCAACCAATTCTGACCTTTAATTAAGTAGGCAGTAGGGTCTTTGTCACACGCCTTACCCTTAATTAAGATAGAAAGAGACATAGTCATGGGTAGGGGTTGCCAGGTCGCAAAACTTTATAGCCGAACAGACCAGCCAGCTTGGCAGGATAATAAAGAAAAAAGCCTAACTATGCCCGGATTTATCCGGACGTCTGGCAACCCTAGTCATGGGTAAGGTGCGTAAACGTGCGTACCTATAAAGTAGTCAGGTCATCTGTAAGTAAACCAACTATTCCAGGCAATATTTTTGACTAGTGCGTTTGTTGAATCATTCTAACAGAACTTCAAGAAACTTCAAACGTCATTATGGGTCAAAACCTACGAGATCAAAAATCACTGTAGGTACCTATTATTTTTCAAAACAACCCATTTTTTTTTCTTACATATTTAGCTTATCCTTTAATTACATAGGTAGCTCATCTTGCAGTATAATGGGTCCATTATTAAATTATGAGAGCCCGATTGTCTGACCTAAATTATGGACCCCAAGATTTACGTAGTTAACTCGGCTCAAACACCACGCTTCGAGCTCATAGTGTAGGTACAAATTTCATTAAAAATTTGTAACAAGTGTTCCAAATGCTATTGGGCCCATTATGACATGTATTGCACAGTGGACATAATGAGATTTCATCATGTCGCAACTGATTGCGCGCGCGCAGACCTTCGAAGTTCGAAATAAAAGTATAGCGTAAAGTTAAGTTGATGTAAAAGTGAACGATCAAGGTTTACAACTTTACTTAAGGTACCTACGAATTACGTTCGGCCTACTGTCCCATGAAGAAAAATTCAGACAACGCTTTTAAAGTTATCTTCCTGCTCGATGGTATTCTGTTCTTAACCTTTTTGGTGTAATGGCCTTTTGTTTATGGCTACTGTTTGGGTCTTGGTGCGTGCAAGTATTGGTGCGAATTTTACGTTACGTTATAAGTAGTTTATTTCTTTGAAAATATCATCAATGTCATCACTAAGTAGGTAAAGCTAACTTTAGAATTTCCAGTCGGATAAACTGAAATCTTTTTGCATTTGTCATTCAAATTCTTAAAGATTGTTAATTAATACATGCTATTTAACATCAGTCGGGACTCGCGGAGAATCGTCTGTTCCCGTGACCCCCGGCGCAGGTGTAAGACGGAACACCGGGGTGGTTTTTAATCAGTAAGAGACCTCTTCAAATGTTCTCCACACATGAGGATGTCCCACCGCGAATCAACATCACGCTGCGCTGAAAGCGGATGAAACCATAGAGCTAATAATTCGTTTTTATTTTACTAACGAACGCCTCGTTGGCCACCAGCATGATCAATTAAATATCTATGCACTAGTTACTCTAAAAAATGCAATGCCAGCATGAATCATGAGAGACGTAACGTCTAAATCCGTATTCCATTAGCGCTTCAGCCTGCGTGCAGCAAAGCATGTCCTAGAAAAGTGCGTGTTGGACATTGCACTGGGTTCCGTAGCAGCCTGAGACAATTATATACGCGCAGTGACAATATTAATCTGATATTCACAATAAGTTTTACTTTAATTTCTCAAAGAAACATGGAAATTGAGATTAAGTAAGTAGCTGATGCTGATATTATCCTATATCTCAAAGTAAGAGTAGGAGGTTGCTACTGAGATGCCGGCAAGTGGAGATACGTATGGAAGAAAAGTCATGCTGCGTCGACCAAAAAATATACAGAGATAAGGGCAGGAGGAAATTACACGACGTATTTTGTTCAAAACTGTGCTGAATAAAGTGTGATACAGTTCTACTAGCATTTTTTTTATTTTACTCCGTGTGCTTGAAACGTGAGAGGGCTCAGAGAGCGCATGTCTCAGCAACAAAAAGGACCATAATTATAATATTTTCGTTCGTAAAAATTAGGGTGTTTACACACTGACCTACCTATTTTTTTTTTCGTAACTTCACAATTCATATAATTGTACAGACGCCAGCACATCAAGCAAGGTACCCCAAACTGTCAAAAATTTCCAATTGAAAATGAACCTTATAACGTTTGTTACAAAGTTAAAACTATCAAAGTTTGACACATTGGGGTAACTTGATTGGCCTCTGTACATCGACTTTTTGTACTTCTTCAAAAGTTTCTAAGATAAATAAAAGACAGTATTTGTCCTACATACAGCCATACAAACGAATATACGGATAGGGCGAAATTATAAAGGTTCTATTTATTTTCACATTTTCACCGTTCTAAAGGAACCACAAAAATGTATAGCTATGTAAAAAAACTGCTATAATTCCGATTCTTCTAAACTAGATCCAGATTTATTTTATTGTTAAAACTTGAGAGTGAAACCTCTTTCACACTGGGTTACTTTCATTCGTGGGATCTACTTTTGTATATTTTTCATTGTATTCAGCTACCTAGTTATACTTATTTTCGGTACAATTAAAATTATCTGGGTTTTTGTAGAAAGCAAACTGTCGGAGACTCTAAACATACTCTCCGACATTTTGCTTTCTTTAGACTCTAAAGACACTGCAGTGATGTTGTATCTTTTAGTTTTTAAGTCTTTGTTACTATGTGAGTACCTACAGTAACAGGTACCTAGATATTTTATTTAAAAAAATCTCTTGTGTCAAATCAATCAATCACATGCGTGATGCGGTACACAAAGGGGTGGCTACCAGCCGGTCGATTCTGTATACAATTTCTTGTGAAAAGTAAGGTGAACTGAGCATGAAGTCCACTATCACTGTCAGGAATTGCCTTCACTTCATCTATATTTCCAGAAATAAATAGAATAGCAGCTGCGAAATAGGTAGACCAGCCTGCGTAGCATGAACACATTGAACACCGAAGAAACGGCCTTTGTCTACAGACGAATCGGCAAAGTGACAGATTATATAGACAAGAACCTCAATCTGTCAAATTTCTTTCAATACACCTGCCTGCGTAGCATGAACACTTAATTTATTTTCTTCCGAGACACGACAAAGACCGTTTCTTCGGTGTTCATGCTACGCAGGCAGCAGGGCATGCGTATCTCCGTTGACAGTTCATAGGGCAAAATGTTCAACGATTAACTGTCAAACTGTTAGTTTCGTATTGGTTATCATCTGTGTGAGACAGTATATGTATCTTGGATGACGTCATGCGCACTCGCAGAGATGTGACGAAGCGCACAGTACCCCGTCTGATAGTCACCGTAACTTGAAGTCCACTTAAAGTGCAATAACTACTCCTAGCAATTTTCTATAAATTCTCAGTTGTCTTCAAAATGCGTTGTCCAACTGTACGCTAGTTAGTCAATGCCAATGAAAATATAGCCATTGTCCCTGCAGGAATTAGGTAGACCTTCTTATTCCAGGTCTTTAGTTCTTTTTCTTTCCAAGGTGACCATTTCGACCTGCATTGAGAGATGACTTGGCAAATTTCTAAGCAAAGAGGTTCAAGCTCCACAAACTTAGGGTTACCAGATGAAAAATTGAAAAATCCTGAGATTTTGTCGCCAAAGCTGTTATTCACAACTCAAAACAATCAGTTATTCGCGCATGATGATGATGGTGGTGGTGGTGGTAATGATGGTGATGTTGATTGTAACTTACTAATTATTGAAAAATCGTAAAATTCTGAGATTTCCAAAATCCGGCCGCAATCCTGATACAAGCTTAAATATCCTGAGATCTCAGGACAAATCCTGAGATATAGTACCTAACCCTACACAAACTAGATAATGAATCAAACTACAAATAGATTTCCCACAAAATCTTTTGAACTCCGTGAGTGATGACTTAGTTCTAGGTAACATAGGTTGGTTGTTGGTTGGTTGTCTGTTTTATATCAGAAATCATAACTGTTTACAGTTTTTAGATAAAAAAAGTTATGTTAAACATCAAAGAGAATGTTGCTGTTGAAATAGGATATTTCGTGCTTCTGTCTTTTATTTATTTATTCTTGAAAAATGCAGCTTTTTGTTGTGGTATTTAAGTATGTTGTTTGTTTTTCTTTTTTTTTCTTTTGTATGTTTTTGAACTCAATGCTCTCAAAACTCACAACTCAAAACTCAATCAATTGGTTTCGAAAGATTATTTTTTTAAATACAAAAATTCTCGTGTCACAGTATTTGTAACCAAAATTGTGTCCTCCGAAACGGCTTGACCGACTCTTAGGAAATTTTGTGTGTAAGTAAATTCAGTCGGTCTGACAGTAAAAAAAACTAAATACCTACCTACAACTAATAAATTGATGACAAGGTGGACGTAGAAGTTGACCGGAGCAGTTAGTTGTAATATAAACTTCAAATCACAAAACGAGATCTTACGCAAAGCAAAAACAACGATTTAATGAATGCAATTAAAATGAATCCAATGTGCAATTACACTAATTTTAACTGTCAAACGCTATGCCATTTGTCATTAAATGTTAGGTACTCAATTTTATGCCCATACGCCTAAACGTGCTTCAAGGCTTGTGTTGGAACCTAGGCTGCTATTGCCCAATGGCATTAGCGTTATGTTGTTAATGGGATGTGTCAACAATTTGTTAAACCATGACCAGAAAAAGTAGGCCTGCGGTAGAAAAGGGAACTTAATCTAAAATGTACTGAATGGGATATTTGACAAAATTTTAATTTTTAGTCCCTCATTTAGATTAAAACAAAATAGTCGACGATTTTTTCTTTTTTCTCGTAATCAAAAACTAACGGCGACTACATCGAGTCAAAATGTCGCATGACGTCACTAGCCAGTACAGTTTATACTAGATAATGACGTTACAAGCCCCCTCTTCTCAACTTTAATGCACTTAATCTAAGCAGTTTTCCATCAATTTGAAAAAGAATAAAATATGTTGAGGGACTGAAATTTTGTCAAATGGCCCATTTGACACGACTTAGACATTTTGGCTTTGCAAGTGGCGCCGCTGTGACAAGACAAGACAGTGAAGACAGCCATCCGTGTGCCTGGATTTTATTTGTAAGGTTTATAATAAATAATAAGTCTGACTGTTTGCTGAATGTGCCTGTTATCTGAGCAAAGTCAAAGGAGTCAGACGTTTAATACAGTCAGCAACAGAAGTCCTTGAACACATTCAAATTAAAAAATAACACCTTTACGCTTTAAGTACTTACTAGCCTTTAACAATGATAATTTATTGATTATAGGGCATTCTTGTTGTGAAATGTAGCGAAAAAGCGATACTTTTCTGTTAGACTTCTGTCTTTACGTACTTAATCGATCTTCCTTTTACTTGCCAAAATAATTACATACCGAAACAATAATTTTAACATTAATAATTACCAAAAGAAACGTCGGAATTCGCCCCATCGTGTACCGATTCATTTTAAACATTGTTTTTTTTTTTTATTGGTAACATCATACCTCAATAAGGATGTCAGTGTCACCGAAAATTGCACTAGGGTAGAGTTGACAATAGCTAGCCGTGTAGTTTTATAAAAGTTGTAATATTTGTTTTAAAAACAAAGAAGTATGTTTTAATTTTTTAATGAATGATTTGTATTTTTTTTTTGTTTGACATTATTTTTGTCATACCTACTATTACCTTTATTTCATAAATATATCATTTTAAATATTTACCTAATTTATGGTAGATAGTATGTACAATGTACATACAAGGATCTCAACTTTATATTTTATGTCAAATAAGTACCTACAAAGACTACAGACTAAAGATTGTATCTATGCAAATAAAAATCTATTCTATTCTAACTTTAAAATAAAGTTTTTTTTTATATTGACCACAGAGGAGTTATGTCAGCAAAACCTTTTTGTTAGTAAAATAATTGATAGTGTTCTTTATGCACCATTAACTGCCGTGCTACTCAGTTACCGGGAAAAACGATAAAATCGATCTTAGTCGGTTAGTCGGTGAACATTTACGTAAGCGCAACAGCTCTCGGTAAGGGTGTTTCGCAAAACATTTGGTGTTCACTTACTACCTGACCTGGTAGGTTCTAGCACCGTCGATTACATTATGTGACATAATAAGAAATTGCAGAAATCTCTACATAACTGGTGAAATATGGGTGAACTAACAAACAGGTATGCCTCTACCTAACCCTTCGAGGATAACAGACTAGATGTTATGATTGTTATTCAAAAATCTGTAGTGTGTACATAAATAAGGTAGGTACCTACCTAGCTTAACACGAACGTTTGAGGCAAACGTACATGAATCAGAAAATAGTTTTTAAATCCATTTACTACTTCAATAGCATTTTGGTTTAAATTTACGAGTAAGTATGTGTGATAAGATCGTACGATTCTCACCTCCTCATATTGACACACCCAAAGAGATTTGAAATACTATAAAGCGGGCATGTCAAGGAAATATCATAGAAAATTTTTATCCCATGTCTCAGTAACGCCATCTAGAATAATATATGAATATTGGAGCGACAGCGGAGTGTACTAAAAAAACTCATAGATTTGTAATGTGTTCACGTAGGACACAAGTTTTGGACAAAAATTTTGTTCGTGATGTCCGGTCTTATAGGTACTGAATGTCTTTAGACACACCTGACACCGTGTAATCTTGGGATCTAAGGACACGTGAACTGCGATCGTAGTCAAAGTCAGAGAATAATAAATACCTATGTTTTACCTAAAGTTAGACGATCTGTAAGAGTCTATTTAATTTATATCTTTCGTGAGTCACACTTAGCAAACAGGAGCACTAGACTCTACTATAACGAAGTCGATAAATCCGAATTGTATGGAATTCAGCATTTTGAAAGCTTATACCGATTCCCTACATTTCGGATTTATCAAACTTCGTTATCGGTAAAGAAAATGTCGCTAAGTAAATATACCAGAAAAATTGTTTAGGAGGTTTTGCTGAATTTATATTTGCACTTAACTAATTCCTTTTCCAAATCAGTGTAAATCCTAAAGTGTTCATGGAAGGTACTTTATAGGCGAAAGCCAGGTATTTACCGTGTGAACCTAGGTGTAGCAATTTATTACTTTAATCTTGACAACAATGTAGACTCACTGATGTCAGGTACTTGCCGCTAATTACTGACTAAGTAGAGCCTTACAGATAAATTCAAGTATTAACAGTCTTCCGGGGCTCGATATACATAGACGTGATACGTGTTTTACCAAAGGGCTACGATCGCTTTGGTTGTAAGACAATATTATACTTAAGTTTATTATTTGGCCATTGTTTAAGTTGATAATTTAGTTTGAATACTATTTCTGAAAAAAATAACAATGTTCTAACTAAGTTAAACAAAGTTTTTACAATTTTTTTACAACACGCAATTTCCAATAGTTTCGCTTTATGATTGTTTTATTTGGTGCGTTAAACCTACTTGTCGAGGAACTGTTCCAGTTAGTTTTTATATTTTATTTTGGTGCAACATACTCGCGGATACAAGCTTCACCATGCGTCCTCCATGCTCATACGTGTGCAGTGCAGTAGTTCAGATAAAATGGCTGAGTCACTTGTCCCCATTCTGCTCTACTGGCCAAGACTTTCACTGCGTGCTTGTTTAAGATGTTGCTTTAAGATGAATCTCGGAGTTTTTATTGATTGTTGCCACAGACGAAACGTGATGTCTTTCAAACGAATTGCGGTTTAAGTGACAAAAATGAGGCTCATAAGACATGGTCCATTTTTTTGGTCAAATTACTTAACTGTGAGTGATTTTGTTTTCCATTATTTTGAATAGGAAATAAAACACAATGAATACAATATGAACAGTGATTGTAGTTCTTCAACGCTCAATAAATAGAGCTCCTAATGGAGAAATGAGTTAATGCATTGTGTTGTGCCATTTGAGGCGTGTGGCACTAATGAGTTCTATGTGTGCAGTCTAAATAAGTGTTCACAATAAGTCGATAACATGCTGGATTCTATTGAGTAATGAATTTAAACAAGTCGGTCCCATAGTCTAACTAATGATAGTACCCTACTTCGAAGGCAAGCCTATCCTAGTGGGGCATCGTTCCCATTCCTAGTCATGAACCCGGAATCTGAAAATAACACTTAGGTATTCATCATCAGTGATATTTATACTCCATCCTTAATTATAAAAGGTTACAAGGAGTACATTAGATAATGCTAATTGTGTCACCAATAAAATCATCGCATAACTCATAAAACCATTTCAAAGTCAATGCCAGGCAATCAGGAACTCATCATCACCAAATAATGAAAGTTACAAACAAATCATGTTTACGAGTTTCCAGTCAGATGTTATTAACTACACATTGTTTTTATATAATTGGCTCCCTACATGGCGGGTTATGTGTTTAGCACGGCTTGACAAAAGGGCGGACGTGTAAATAAATGGATTTGTAGCTGTGACTACGCTTGCTACGGTTGATATGCGGATCACGTTTCTACCATGCTAAAAAATGTCTGATCTACCTATATAATAGTTAGTCAGCGTTCCACGTGAACGATTTTATAGGAGATAGAAAACTTATGTCTTTATTTCTTTGGTATAGCTATTTCGTTTATCGACTGTTTTTGTCTGATTAAATAACTTTTTCTTTGATTTCCTATTTGAGACCAATATTTATTTGACAGGCACCATTTTGAAACAAACCTAAAAAGTTTCAAGTGAGCCTTAATTATGTCTTGTCTTGTCACTGGACACGCAAAAAAGCTTCCTTATTGGCAGCACCCGCACTGAGGGTTTCCATACGGGTGATAATGCTAAGGAACCCAAAACAGGTATAATGTCCCACGGGACGTCGCGATTCGGCACTAACGGGATCCAGCCAAGTGCATCGACCGCAAGCTCCACTTACCAAACATAGGTTACTTTTTTTACAAAGTCTCTTTTGTAACGAGTACGACCTTTCTTCACGTTGTTAACGACGAGGAAACTGCAATAAATAAAAATGTCATTGTAAGTTTCCTTGCTTCCTTATTAAATCGTATGAGTCTGCAGTGTTTTATTCTAGAACAAACGACACTTAATTTTATTTAGTGGCCGATAATTAGGGAGTGCTCCTTAAAAGTTGGGTCCTTTTACTGCGAATGTAAGCTTCCTTATTTGTAGGGATTGCGTGGATTTTACACGATACAAATGACGTCAATGTAAGGAAAACTTAATTATAAGAGCAGAATTAAAGGCCACAGAAGGCTACAGAAGTAACAGAACCAAAATTCTTATAAACGTCTTCAGCGTACCTATATCAAAATTTGGAGTACTTGGGTGGATCTGAAGCGTAACATTTGAGCATAATTTGCAATCTCTTTAATAAGTACTTAAAGTACCTATACATAAAATACTATCCGTCTCCTTCATTCCTTCGTTTGCAATTAAGCTTCAAAAATTTAAAACAAGTGTGTTTTGTTTTGAAAAATCACTTTAACACCCCCACTTAAGTTCAGTTTACGCTAAAGCTTCAAAAAATGTCTGACTAAATCAATGGTCGTTGTGAAAGCGTTTTAGTTCACACATGCATAAAGTTGAGATTTGTTAAAGTGGAAATAACATCACTTGAAAATATGGATTTAAATAATGAAATAGATGAACTAGTACACACGGCTACACATCAAGCTTTACATTTTCAGTTTACGCTGACCTCACAATGTACGGAAATCCTATTCAATGCGGGATCAGCTTATACTGGAAATCAATAGCTTGATGTGCAGCTGTGTGTACGAAGTAATGGATGGGCGTAGTGCAATATCACTCAGTAGGCTAATTGGATTTGTAATGACTGCACAAACCGAAGTAGATACTAGGGATACCAGAACTAGAGGAAACTAGAGGGTCCCAACCAGTTGGATGATATTCGATTGAAAGTTCATCAAAAAACCATAAACTCTAACTAATTTTTTTTTTATTTATTTACCATTTTACAAAAGAATCTTATAATCTATCTTATCTCAATCTATTACCAAAATTAGGGTGAAAGACCCAATGAACTGTCCTCGAAAACATAGATTGTTTTACACTAAAACACGCTTTTAATTTTAACAAAGTTATCAGTCAACCGATGTCTGATATTGCATTAAAGGTCACAGACAAGGCTCTTTACCTTTTCATGGCTAATTATATGACGAAGCAAAAGGGAAACCGGAAAACAATCAGTTATAATTAAATAATTTACAAATTTCTTGGTAATTTCGAGTCGGTATTCAATTATTATAATTATAATAGTAGGTTATATCTGAATGGCATTGTTGCCGTGGTATCTCGCTCGACAAATAGGCCCGAGACCTTTAACACTCTCTCAAAAAGCTCTAGATAATTTCTTTGTGGAATAGACGAACGTGAAACAAAAACAATGCTATAAAATATTTCGAAGCGTGAGAATTTTAAAACCTTCTGGTTAACGTTCAATTCTAAATAATGACGCTGATGTGTCTTCACTGACACATTATACAGTGGGTGAATGTTACAAAAACCATAGATACTCTACATTACAGAAACACCGGCAGCATATGTTTACATAATTTTGCTACAAACACACAGTATTACGTATTACAAACAAAAAACTAGTTTTAATAGGTACTATTATTAAAATCAAATGAAAATCAAATCATTATGAATTATTATTTATCAAAATTGAAATATAACTGTTTCGACGATGTATGCGTTTGTTGTTTTTACGCTAGATTGGTATCTAGTAATCAAGTTATTTCTTACGGAAGTTACGAGTTTATGGCTGTTGATTGAGGCAAATGGGTTATTGTTATAAGATTTTCTAGTAGTTGAGGTTTGTTGCGAATTTAACATTTAAATTTCTCCGTTATAATGCTCTTGTGATAGGTGATTTATTACTGCATTGAACTGCATTCATAGTACTAAAGTTCGTTACAGTATAGTATCTTCAGTTGCTTTAATTTTTTCCTGGCCAGCTGATTCTCTAGGGTGTCTCTGTCTAGGGAAATGACAAAGATTGATTGGTATCTATTGGAAAAAAAATAATTGTCTAGTAAAGTAAGATCAAATTATGAAGTTTCTTATTCCGTTGAAGTGTTGGCTCACTAAAGAGGAAGTGTAGCCGATTTTTTTATTCGTTTGGCACTAGGTGGTTGTGATGGTCAATTTCTATTGTCCTTTAAGTAATGACGTTATTAATAAGGTTGTGTAGAATTTAATATTAGTACAAGGTTATTCAACATCTATTGATAGCGATAGCGAGGATACATTTTGGCCATACATTCGTGGTTTAATACAGTCTTGCAAAAAAACACAATAAATTATTTGCAAATGCTTTAGCTCCAGCTCCAGCTTTAAGGCTCCAACTTAACATGATATGAGTAACATGGTTTAATCAAAATTAAGTATTGTTCGCCATGTTTACCATAGGTGCAGGGCAATACCCTACATATAAAAAAACCATTATAAAGGTACTTTATTCCGTGAATCACGGAGGGCTTGCCGTATGTCGCAATATTTCGGGAGCTAACGGTGAGGACCGGGTGCATCGACCGAGCACAGCCAGTACGACTTGGCCTACGTTTATCGTGTGACGTGCCGACAACAGTGGTGTTCACCCTTGAATTATTGAAAATGTGATCGGATGGACGGTAATTGGTGCGTTTACCTATTCGTAGTTTAGTGACCGTTGTAGTCGCGCTATTTTGTTTTTGTTTTTAATTCTTTACAGTTTGGACAATCCAACCCTAATTGATTAATTAAGTATTTTAATTGAAAAAAACTAGTTTTTTTTTGTTATTTGAACACGGCATACTACTTTCTTTTGTAACTAAGAGATCTGATTTGTAATTTTGGATCTCTACAACTGTGAACTTCTAAATGTTTTGATAGAAATGCCTACAGGCGGGCGGAGATCAAACAGTCAAAGCACTCTGTTTATGTTTTGTAGTTGCTAATCGCGACTTTAAGTGACGCATTTTGCTCTAGCATGGTGATGTAACGCCATGTAATTGTCGATCAAATTCTACATGCAAAAAACTCAACATTTGTGCACATTGAAAATTTAGCAATTGTGCAAGTACGATTGCACGATACAGTAAAACTTTTAATTTTCAATTTTAGGAAACATGAAAGCGCGTAAGTATTTTCGTACTACCGAAAAGTTTATAAAATTTCTTGTATAATCAGTGCATAAGAACTTAGATAATTATGTAAATACTTACATGTGAACACGCGAAATATGTAATGATCACATCAACTTATGAACACGTAAAAATAATCATTCAACTATTCTAATGGATGTTTAATTAGCAATAGGAATGCGGTTTAAAGTTTACTTATTATTTAATACCTTTGCTGATGTAAGGTTTGCTAACGAGACTCGTTTTACGTGGGTACTTTAAGGTTTAAATACTTAGTAAAATAATAAATATGAAAAACTAAAATATTTATTAAGTTATACGTGCTTAACCTGTTTACACAAAAAAAAACACCCCTTCGGAGAACAAGACCTCTTTCATAATTTATGCTAATTTAACCTTTCAATCGTGTCTATTAAACACACAATAGAAAGACAAAGACACGCGGACACCGGTCGCTTGGGGTTTAATGAATTAATATAAATCTTAACTCAAATATTGTAAAGTTGCAATCCAAACAAAGTTTCAAAATAATTTAATGCATTATCTTATGGAGACAATGGATAATCTTTAATTGGTATCTGCTGCGGTTGCGTTCCATAAAGTAATTTTGGTGCACCGTGAATGTAAAATTAAGCAACCTGTCAGTACAATGCGCGATGAGATCTTAAAACGTGAAACCCAAAATGTTCGTCTTTTAAAAGATGTTAGATAAACACGATAACGACAACAAGTAGGCACCAAATGCATAGAACAAATTAAAAGATTTAATAACGTCAGGATAAAATAATTTTAAACGGTAAAGATAAGTACCGCAAGCACTAATAAAATATAGAATTTACATTTTAGAACTAAAATAAAATACAATGGGCTTAAAACAAACGGCAGGAAACTCTTATCCTGTGATCATGGCTAAGTACATTGCCATGTCTTTTATAAGTCTACTTCGGACAGTCTAAAACGACAGCAAAGGAAAATAAACCGTAAACTAAACAGTTTACGGTACGAAACAGCTTGGGAAATTTAAAAACAATGACGTTAGACATGAGTAGGTACAAAATACGTTTCTCGACTCCAAATGGGTTTATTGATAATAACGATACAACAGTCACTGGCATATCAAACAGTGCTTTGTATCTCGATAAAGACATGGAAATGTACTCTAACTTATAGGACAACAATTGTGTCTTTCACCCTACTAATGTTTAAAATTTGACAGATCATAACATGTATTACCATTACAAAAAAATATTGTTTAACCTCTTAACTGCCGTAAAGCCAAGTAAAAAAATAATAAACCGGCCAACTGCGAATCGGACTCGCACACCAAAGGTTCCGTACAAAGCAGGTATGTAACTGGTAAGCTTTTATATAATTACAATTGATTATATCGTAAATATAATCAAAACTTTGTTTTTGCTTGTGCCAATGAAGCCTTTTTAGATGATACCCCATGAGGCCATGACAAACGAGTGATGTAATTATCGGATTTTCTCCTGTGCCTGCTTACTTGTACTGACTTGTAGTATAAGACAGTAGGTACAGTAGGGCCTCGTTAATCCGGAGAGGCAAAAACAAGGCTCTTTTCGGATTATCGAGGCGTCCGGATTATAGTATGCTATGATTAGTTACTTATCTTCTGTTTATGGTTTTCGCACTTCATTTCAAAGGCCCGGTCTTTTAGTCTACGAAGAAACATAACTTCGTGGCTATCATTTTCGTTATCTTCAGCTCATTTTAAAGAGGTGTTTAAAGCTTCTGCTGGCTCTGAAATACCAACTTTTTCGGAGGCGAGTATTTCAACGCTCGTGTCCTCATCCTGCTCATACGAATTCGAACTCCGTTGGCCGGCCGGATTACAGCGATCACCGAACAAGCGGGAGTCCGGATTAACGAGACCCTACTGTATTACTTATCAAATTTCATAGTTCTAGGTTAAAGAAAAGGACCGTAATTATCAATTTTGAGAGTGTAGCTGCTAGTTGTACGACTGTATTTTTTTTTGGTTACCTTAGAAGTTTGATTTATTATACACAGCTTCAAGGGGCAATCGTATTTAATTTTAATTTCAACTCAATACCTCTATGTGGATCCGGGATAAATACCTATAGTCTTGAGACTCGGATAATAAAGTGATCCTAAAGGTGGAGCGTTTTTTCTTTTCGTTATAAGGAACGCTAAAACCAAGAAGAATAAACAGATGCTTAAAATGTTGAAGTTGTTTTAATGTTGCAACTAAGTAGCTGCTAGTTGCTTAGTTTGGTTTCTTACGAAATTTGCGTATTGCAACCAGACTGATGCGACATCGCAACATGAAGCAAGAATCAGCCGTTGCGCTTGACCGTTACCGTCTCGACCCTTATGAAGTCCATTGCTGACTTAAATAGACGTTAACTGCCGCAGACGCTTACTTACTTAGCGATGAACGTCTCTTATGTAGGCCGGGGTCGTCTAGCCAAAAGTAGAGGCAATGTTAATGTACCAAGTAGGTCTGTTATAGATTTTGGTAGGTAGGTACATCATCACATCATCTATCCATTACGTGATTTGTTAGCTGTGGTTGCAAAATATGGTAGCATTTTGTAAATTACAAAGGTTTTATTGATTCAATTATAACTTTTTTCTGGGTTTCAAATATATTCACAGACTGTGGTTAGGTCAAACCAAAGAGTATAATAATAATATGGGAGGGTCAAACTGCCTAATCTGCCATACCTACTCATATATTGTTTATAAAATAATATTTAAAGTGGATTTATTAATCTTATGGCTAGTGGAACCTTCGATCAATGAGATCGAAGAGTGGAACGGACTTATTATTTTGTAGTTTAAGTGCATTCCCAAGAAATCCACAAGATATTTATTTATTTATTTAAAAAAACATAGAACTGTCATTACGGTGGCCCAATGCGATAGTGTAGTGAAAAACCTACTTACATCTAATAACTTATAATCTACTTAACCTATTATCTATCCGACAAAAAAATAGATTTAGCTAACAATTATTTATAAATACAGGCCCATTTATCGCATTGGCTGAACCAGTAATGAATAAGTAAAAGATGTAAGATTTGGAGAATTAACTGATAATATTGTTTTACTCTAATTATTCCTTTCAACCAAATAAGCTCTGTGTCGGGTCTTCATGAAAAAAAAAAATAAGTACAGTCGCCGACAAAATAAAAGGGTGACACAGATTATAAATAACCAGGCAAGTTTTGACAGACGCTAAATACCGTAATCTAATTTTATGGTAAACACTTATAAAATCACGACGTTGTAATAGACTAAAGGGGAAAGTAGCCAGTGAAAGTTTGGTTTTAGCAAACCAGTTTGAAGGTCAGTGATGACGGCGACCGCGAACGGAATAGAAAATTAGAATAGCTTGGTATTGCCATAAAATTTTGAGTAAGTACCTACATATATTGCAATAAATGTTACTATTAGAAAAAACAAGTTTTTGGTCCTTTTACTTTGGTTGCGATTGAAAAAGAAATGTGATATCCACACATACAACACCAGCCGCCCATCTTCTATTCTGTGATTGATGAATAAATTATTGGTCCTTCCTTCGATTATGCGTTCATCTTTGAAGTAGGTAGGTATGCACCGGCTAATATTGCATCGAAGTGTGCTTAGATTGGTATGATATCTATTGATCTTTCTTTTACTCACCTTAATTATACAAAATTATCACGTCTAGTAGACGTCTAGTTAAGTATACTTAATGTATTTATAAACCCATCAACATAATTGCATTTACCTAATGTAAGTCTTCCCCAGTTTTCAAGACGATTATTTAATTATGTAGATATCTTTTTTGATTATTGAAGCCCTCAAAATGGTCTATTTTACTTCTGTCTTTTGGTACCTACTAATGATAAAATTATGAAAAATGAGACACAGTTGTACCTACACATTAAAGTTCGGTCTAACATGACTCGGTATGAGTAATGCAGCAATAAACGACAGCGAAAGAACTTTTACTTTCGCATTTATAAAAGGACCACTAACCTACTTACTTTACTTATAATATTTTTCTTAGCTTTCGAGGTGAGTAAGTATTTAGTTTTTATACAGCAAACTGAAAAAAATATCATTGCTTCGTCACAGAGTTTAAATAAAATCAATTGACTTTGAATATATTATAGAACAAAAGAGGAGATAGAAGAATTCAAAATTGCAAGAGCCGCTTAGTTATCTATCATGTAGTCCGCATACCGTATAACGTTATAAACTTAAATTCAGTTAAACTAGGCTTATAGAACATTCAAAAACTTGGTTGTAACGAAGTCAAGTGCATCACGACCTATTGTCGTTAAGTAACTTAAAACCGGTTTGCTTGGTCAATATTTGACTAAGTAAGATAAGTTTTCGTTTGCCAATTGCCGCCTTCAAGTTTTTTGACTTAATAAACATATGTATATTTGTATTAAGATTAAATAAAGGACGATTGGAATAATACTATGATCCGGTTTGAAGGACCATTTTTTTCATTTAAAAACATCATTCTTCAGATCTCTACTTATTATCTACAGGGACTACAGGTGAATTTTTCGGTTTCTAAGATAATTACCTATTGGTATCACGGCTTGCATTAATGCATAAGTCCTTGACACCACAAGAGTAGATTATTGACAATCACTTAAAATATAATTACCTACGCACGTTGCACGCATAATCAACGTTGAGAACACATTAAATGCAATTTTACAACGTTTTCAATATCATGTCTGTGTACAATAAATACTAATACTTTTGAATTAATGAGCATAATCGAAAAGGTTCTGAGGACCACAAAAGATGGGTCTTTTGGTGATGAACAGTTTGTTTTAAAACTAAAACCTCTTCACAGCATGCGGCACAGCGTTTGTTAATAGTTTAATTCTTTGTTTAGCTAGACTATTTAAGTGCTTAATCATGATACAATCGCGTGTACAAGTAGTCTACGATATAAGACGATGACTTCCGAGTCGTTCCGACGCAAGGAAGGAAATGCCAAGACTGACACGTCGTGTTATATTTATTGAACTCTTTTTCCCGCTCCTGTCACCTGTCTCGTTGGAGCTGAAGCTTGAACGTCTTTCCTGTAATAAAGACAATAAAACTGCTTCTAGCTTTCTTCGATTTTGGTGAATTATATTTAATATGTAATATAAAGCTAAAGAGTTTCAATATTTTTGTTTGAACTAGCTATGCCTTGAAACTATGAGGATGAGTTTCCCCATCAGATCGCCCATTTCCTGAGGAAGATTATAGGCTATTTAACACCACACTACAATCCTTAGCGGGTGAAACTGCGAGGCACAGCTAGTTTATTCTATATTTAACTCATACCCCGTCGCGGTGGCGGATATACGTTATTATGTATAAACTACAACCTACTTTTAGAAGTATTTAGCAAATCTTTACATTTGCGTGTCTACACTACACACATCACAGATTCACAGCATACTGAGAAACTTCGAAGGTCGCACATTTTATTACTTGCTTTGAACCTAATTATCGGACTCTATCTTTTCCTCGTTGCTCCATTTCCATACTCACAGGAACCTGGCCCGGGTTTCTACCCACACCACAACCTCATCAATCATGATCGAACCATCACGGTCTCATAGCAACTTATTTTTTTGTTCTAGATAAACCAACATGGCGACATCAGTACTGCAACCCGAAGATTGTCGAAGGGAACACGAACCGAAGCATGACATCATCGAAGCCCCGAGGTTGTCCGATGATGACCGAATGTATATTCTTGAAGCCAAGGAGCGGGAGACTGGTGAACTGCCGCCAGAATTGAGAGAAAAGGCCAGGATAGAGTTGAGAGAAGAGCCAGCTCTAAGAGAACAGGCGCTGGCACAAATGCGACACTTCATAGAGAAACATCCTGCAATTAAGAAGTGCAGAACTGGTAAGAAAGAATCCACGGTACTTATAATAACACCAAAGTAGACCTTGGTATGATTGGTCCTTTGGTCCAGAGTCAATTTCGACCATAAAGTCGATGGTAAAGGTACCGTAATACAAATTACGGTTGCGCCATGCACCATTGATTGCACGATCGATGCTGAACCAAGACAGTGTAATAACAACAACAAAATAATAACTTCAAGGTTTAACAAAGCGGACTGCTTAGTTATAACGCGAACTGTAACCCTAAATCAGGTTATTCTCACCTTAAAATATTTATAGCATTTCCAATATATTCATTAAGTACCTACGTTGCGCAGTGTTCAGGTGTAAGAATCCAATTCCACCTAAAACAATCAACTTTAGAGGTAATTTGGTCCTTAAGCCAGATATTTTTTCCTCTTGTAATTCAAATCATGCGGTACGTATGTAAATATTGTATCCGTTACTTCATGGTGAAGCCCTTTGAGGACAACAGCTCACTCGAATACACAATGATTATAGTAAGTAAATAAGCTCTAGGACAAAGGGCTGTGTGCGCCAGATGGCCCAATTTTGAATGGCATGCACTGAAAGCATTATTAGGAATAATATATCAACGACAATGGTTTCATTCTGAATAATAATTTAAGCTACGACTATATATAATTGAGGAATATTAATAAAAGTCCTTTCTATAAATACTGAAATCTTGTGATTCCGGGGCAAGCAAATTCAGCACATGGTCAAAATAAATTCGCCTGGCCTATCTGGACACTCCCGATCCCTTTGCCCTGTGTGATATGCCCGGGTACTAGCAAATAGATGTTTACGGCTCTTTGAACGACCTTTATCGGGACTGTAACAATTTCGTCTCCGCAGCGGGATGCGGCGATAATATGATATAACTGCCATAGTAAGTCAGGCTTACACCTCTTCATTTTTACAGACACGCCTTTCCTCTTGCGCTTTCTCCGCACAAAGAAGTACTCCATCCCGCAAGCCTGTTCCATGTTGGAGCGGTACCTTACCATCCGGGAGATGTACCCTCAATGGTTCCAGAAGCTAGACCCCTTGGACCCTAAGATCGCTGCAGTGATTGACGCAGGGTACTTGGTGTATTTGCCAAAAAGAGACGCTGAGGGTAGACGAGTGGTGTTGTCTTGTATGGGTAAGTTATTAAAGCAATTTTAGTTACTTTATTGTAAGATATGTGGGTTTCTTAAGCCAATGTTTGTATGTGATGTGTCGGTTTCTTAGAAGTACCTATTTATTTTGAGGTATTTGCGCACTGCTAACTTCATAGTTACAAGCAGTACTGATTTAATTAACATCGTCATAAACATACAGAGTTCTAAGTAAATTAAGTACCCGGATACAAGACAAAACTGGCTGACGCTAATGATAATTCCAGTGTGGATAAGCAGAATCGAAATCTTTGTTTGCTTAAAAGAACCTGATTATTACTTAGATGTTTATTTCCACAAAAACTCGTTACCTTAAAACTTGAACTACAGAACTTTGTCACGCCAGGCTGAACTACTCAATCAATCCAAGGTTTTAAGATCAATCGCAGTCACCAGATTTTTTTGGACATTCTTGACAAATGCTTAATACTTAATACCCTTTTCTCCACCAGGTCGCTTCGACCCCCATCAGTTCGACAACTGTGTGATGGCTCGCGTACACTCCATGATCGTGGAACTGCTGTTGGACGAGCCAAGGTCACAGCTGCTGGGATACACACACGTCAACGACGAAGCTGGCATGCAGATGCCGCATGTCAGTCTGTGGTCCCTTACTGATGTTAGGGTCATGCTTAATTGCATACAGGTGAGCATGCGGTGCATTTTGTTTTAACGGCAAGTCACATATTGGGATACAAAAGTGAAGTGAGCAAGTCAGCGGGTAAATACTATTTTCTACCTCCTCCACTGTTTTTTTCTGATTGATATGGTTGTAAGATCCAAAACAATTGAAAATTTCTCCGGGACTTATCGGACTTCAATGACTCGATGCTTTTTCGTGGTCGCAGTTGTTAATATTATGGCTTGTAAGTATACGTGATCTTCGTGGTTCTAAGGAAGTAAAGTTCAGGCCTTTCAGCTTAATAAAACTGTGTGGTCGAATCGGCGAGCTCTAAGGCCAAAACGTGTGCACTTTCAGATAATCCTACGCAGTCTGTACGCAATTAAAAATAATACCACCCTGATACAGCCAAACTTTTCTATTAACTATAAATTCAGATTTCTTCACAATGTTTTCCTTCATCGACGTCAATGATATCTGAGATAAACCTAGAAAGTACATATGAATTGAAAAACTAACATCAACTTTCATACCCAGATTTGAACCACAACCTCATGCATGAGAGGTCTTAATGAGGGGCCTTAACCTCTGGGCTACCATGACATCTACACATATATCTTAATCAATTCCAACACAATTTTTCTCGATTACTGGGGCTGCCATGCATGACGACACTATAAATAATTATGTTTTTTTTCAATTCGTAACCCCGTGACAATGACAACTAGAAAGCGTTCACCTTAGCTTATTTGAAACTGTTTTTTTTTCAGAACTCTACCCCAATGAGGCACAAGTGCACCCACTTCGTGAACATTCCACACTACGGAGTCAAGTTCTTCGAGTTCGCTGTATCTTTGCTCAGCGATAAACTGAAGGATCGTGTGATGGTAATTTCGACACCTTTCTTATTCATTTAAGTACACCGATCATAGTGGATAGTCCATAGAGAACTGTGTTAGTAGGGAAACAGGGCCAGATAAGCCATATAGTAGGTCCAGCATAAGCTACGGGCCCCGCGCTTTAACCCACAGTCAAACAGTCAACTATGTCGTGGTACTCGTATCAACAGTAAGTTGGTCCGAAGGAACATTATATTCAAGATCAAAAGAAATCCAACCCCTCCGAGCTACAATCGTAGATTAACCTTTCAATCGTGTCAATAACAGACACAATAGAAAGACAATGAAAGCGCGAACGCCGGCATCCTCTTGGGGTTTAATGAATTAAAAAACTTATGAAAACTTAGTTTGGAATTTAACTATTGAAGATTTTGAGAAAGAAAATGGTGCTGTTTTTAAAATCTTTCATAACTAAATTCTACCGAGGGTGGCCTTAGTGAAATTTGTTACAAAACGCGCACTGCCTTCACCCGCTACTGTGGTAGTGGTACCCAAGGGAAAATTAAACAAACCAACCTTTACAATATTCGGCGTCTTACATTTTAAAATACTTCCAACTTGCTTGCAACATGGTAATCGCTACCATTTAGAGTTACCTACGCAAATAATATCCTCATGCATTGCTTAAATGGTATTGGTAGCATTTGGTGCATTAGTCTAAAAAACCTGTGCTAAAAGAGTTAAATGACGTGCTGTTACGTACATAGTACTTTAAAAATGATTTTTTTCATGTTGATACGTATTTTAAAACGTGAATTATTTTCTATATGTAAGTTTCTGTAACGACATTCAAATAGAGCAATCGGACTGCATTTGACTTTGACAGGTCTCAGTTAGCTGTAGAAAATTCGAGACGAGTTCCCATTTTAATCTTGCAACATTATTCAGAACACAGATAAAAGTGCACTTCCAGAAGGTACAGTCAGAGCGAAAAGTGCTGAATAAATTATCGAACTGCTTAAAAATATAAATTCGAAAATTTATTTAGTTATAATATATACTCATTACACATTATTACTATTATAATGAGTTTCTTTTATTTTTATTCTGAAAATATAGCAATGCTATGCAAATGTGCTGTAAGCTGACGATGATGAAATGCAACTTTAGTAAAGTCAGAGTAAATTATTTGTGAAGTTTGGGTCTATCACTTTTTCGTATATTCTCAATCCCACTCTTCTACTCGTATTCTGTAACTTCGTTATTTGTTTATATTTTAATTTTGTTTATTATGTTCACAGTTCCACCGAACAAGCGACGATTTGAGGAAACACATTGATCCAGCAATTTTACCGAAAGAATACGGAGGCACTGTTCCTCTCAAAGATATGATTGAAGAACTTAAACGCGACCTCTTGAAGCGGAGAGACGACTTGCTGTCGTTAGATGAAATGTCGGTGGATTTACACGCGTTGGAGAAGAACGATTTAACTCAAGATATACACTCAACGGCAGGGTCTTTCAGAAAACTTGAATTAGATTAAGTAAATTGTTGGGATATCAAATAATTTAGACTTAAGGTTGTCTTTAAAATAAATGATTAGGTACGGTTATTACATGAACTGAAACTTCTTCAATATTTTGAAAAAAATTTGGACAATTTCCGGACTAAATGATTAGCTAAGATGATTTTTTTACATGCACGTTTTCAAACCTTGCTTTGCTTTCAGGATTAATTAGGGTTTACTATTAAGTAATTAATATAATTAATTAATCGTTTTGTGATGGCTATTGTTATTAAACATTATCAAATGTAAGTACTCAATAGAATACAATATAATAATAACTGTATGCAAATAGATCTCATTCACTGTTATTAAATAAGCATTTTAGTGAAAAGAAAGTTATAAACAACATAAAAATAAATGCTTGTTAAGTTATAAAATCTTCCTGAGACTACGTTTATGGCAGATCACACTATAATTAATTCTATAGGCCCACACTTATTTTTTTTATTTAGTACCTAACTATTATAGAGAGCTTGTGGCAGCCGTCGGTGGTGTCACGTTACCATTCTTAACGGAAGGTTCTGAAAAATATTGTCATTGCCATCTATTGCAATGTATGTATAACAATTAGATTTCTCGTAATTTTTAAGTTATCTGCCAACATGACAAACTGACTGCTGCACTAAATTGATTACCTTTTGTAATGTAAAAAGGCTTTTTTGTAACATCTTACAACAGCGTTTCTAAGTAGGTATAATTCTTGTTATGATTAATTATCGGTTTTATAAGTCATCTGAAATAATTTTGGTACGTCTTCAGTATGTTTTAAAATATAAAAATAAAACGAAATTAAACTGTGTTGGATTATTTTCCTGACAAAATGAAGCTAAAAGCTTTTGAATGATTTTTTTTAAAGTTTTAATACGAAAAATCTCCTATAAATATGTCAATCGCCGGTTAAATCGGTAGAAAATATTGATTGATAATATTTTATTTCAACAGCGAACGCAAAGTCAAATCCCATGTCACTCCCAAGCCCAACTGGTTATACTTTCTTGTAGCTTGACCCTAAAAGCCGACCATTAAATATTTACTATAGACAATTTCCATAAACGAAAAAAGCGCAGGGTGCATAGACAACTTCCCAATATCATAGATTGAAGACGGCCTTGAATTGCGAGCGATACGATGCCAACTTCGCTGTAGTTTTTCCCGCAGTTTGGCGTCTACTTAGATTGATAAAAAAATTATTAGCACGAATTTTCTATGTATTTAGATCAATAGGACATTTTTCAACCCCTATGATTTGTTTTCCAGTGACATTTTGGTGAAACTATAATGCTATAACAGTGAACAGTTTGTTTGAGTTGTTATATTGTGGTGGATTTTGTAAACATCGGGACGTGAACGCAGGCCCACGTCTATGAATTCTTGTACGTATTCTAGCCATTATAGTTTTTATTCGTCTGTTCATGTACAATCCAGATGCAAATTCGATATATTTTGGTATAAATTGATTCAGTTAAGGTGGATTAACCTCTTAACTTTGTGTTGTTTGCTTGGTCGTAAAAACTGGGTTTGCCATAATCTAGCATAATTTGATTGTTGTATAGACCACGAGCCCAGCAACAGGGTAGGGTAAATATCACGTTCTCGATGATATTTATATGAGAAGCTAAAAGTTATTACTTAATTTGATCGACACGTCATGTTTTGTTTCTAAACATCATAATGGTGTTGTTAGGAGAACCATGTCCTTTATTTTTCTCGATCGCTGTTAATCAATAAAGATTTCCGTGATAAGCTACCAGAATCATGTTAGGTCAAGAACAGACACTACAATGTAGTCTTAAGCTGTTTGTACACACCATGAAATGTTAGTGAATGCACATTTTGATCATGACCTGTCTGGCTCAATCAATATGTCACACTAGGATGCTTACCAGGTAAACATCATTGGAGCATCTTTTCTGACTAAAACTTGATCAACTTTTTACCTGAGTGCCAAGGATGGGTTATGTTGTTTTGTTGGAGGTGTACCGCATGTTGCACGTAGGGCTGCAACAACCCTAATATTCTAGATGTTTCTACGTAGTTCCACACTAATTCTGATCGTCTGCTTGCTTTGCATTATCCCAGTTTGTATATCTTGACCTACTTAAGATTTAAACTTATTGCTGATTCTGTATTAGTGTTGATAATGTTATGGCTCAAAGTGGGACTATTTTCTTGCATCTACTACAAGCTTGCATACACTTTTGTACCACCAGGATCCGGTAATATTGATTGTTTATGCAAGACAACTTTTTAGTTGATGTTTTTGGGCATAGTCATCTTGGTGTAGACCTGTAACAGAAGAGTTTTTACTAATAGCTTGGACTTGTATCATACCTCTATGGCTTGACCTCTTTATTTCTTTTTAAAAATGTTGCCTGACACTATGAAATTTCTACTATCGCTGGAGTGGACTTTTACCCAAATAGCCAGGCCTGAAACAGTAGGTAATTTATGTAAACATAACTGTTGAAATATGGGGGTACAGGGCAATATTCATTATTATTCTAGATGGCGTTACTGAGACATGGGATCAAAGTTTTTCTATGACATTTCCTTGGCTCTATAGTATTTTAAATCTCTTTGGGCTCACATCTGTGTCGAAATCCACATGTGAAAAAATATATTTATAGTGCAAATAGAGCTAGTATTAACAACTGTTCAACAGTATTCCACCAGTACTCTTACACCTATCAGATCTATATGCTCGCTAAATATGTCATCATTCCCCTAGCCTTTTCCCTACAATGTTGGGACTGGCTCCCAGTCTAACGAGATGCTGCTGAATACCAATATCTACCTCCCCTCTAAATACTTACTATTTTTATGTTTGTTGCATAGAAAACATTGTATAATTGGATCTGGTTAGACTTTGAGCTGACCCCAACATTGTTGGCAAAAGGCTAGGCAGATGGTGATGGGTATTGTGTCATGAATGTATTCCCAGACAGTTAAGTAAATACACCCAAATTTATGTACCATGTTATAGGACTTAGGGCTAAACCTATTGTCACCAACCAAGTAAAAATCTAGACCCTTAGCTGCTATTGAAAAATTTTTGGTATAACCCAATGACAATTCACCCAACCCTAAAATTTAACCTGGATATTCCTGCTTAGTAGTAGTAGCACTTGCAACATTTAGACCAATCAGAAAGGCATATTTGAATAAGGAAAAGTATTCAATGTTAAAAGAAAACATGTTATTCGAGGAATGTGTTGATTGAATTAGGGAACCTACTCAAAGCTTGTAGAATTAAATTTTAAACAATGTGTAGGAAGCTTAATATTGATCTGAAAAAACTTTTTTGCAAAAAATAAAACCGACTTCAAAAAAAGCACTAAACGGTGAAAAATAACTCTAAATTAGGAAGTCTGTGGCTTTGGTGGTTTTGTCTTATTCATGATGGGCCACCGACTTCCTAATTTAGAGTTATTTTTCACCGTTTAGTGCTTTTTTTGAAGTCGGTTTTATTTTTTGCAAAAAAGTTTTTTATTTTTCCATTTTTAGTTGTTCCAAACATGAATTTATTTTATACTTATTGTTAATTATTAACATTACATGTCATGATAAATAGGGTTATCCACTTATCCCTAATAAATGAAAATTAACATACCTAACTGTCGAAATCTAGGTATATTGTACACATCTGCGTACCCCTCAGAGCATACAGGCGTGATGATACGTCATGATGTTGTATAAACAATAAACATCCAAGCGATACCAGCAATCACGACGGATTTGCCGTCTATTTTTGAAGAGTTCCGTTGTATATCTCCGAAGATCAGCACCAGATCTTCACCAAATTAAAATGGGACCACCTCGGGAGTATACTCTTTTGAATAAAAAAAGAATTTTGAGAATCGGTTCACAAATGGGGGAGAAATCAGGTAACATACATAAAAAAAAAAAAAAAAAAAAAAAAAAAAAAAAAAAAAAAAAAAAATACATACACACGAACATAGAACCTCCTCCTTTTTTGAAAGTCGGTTAAAAATGATTTATCTTCTTAATAGTTTGTAGATGGTAGTTTTACCAGGGTATTGGGTATTTGCGATTATTGGCACTATTTAACATTTTGGTTAACCTCACTAACTGGGGATATAATGTCAGGTATAGCTAATGAGAAGCAGAATCTGCCTCTTTCATTTGCACGGGATGTTGGTGACAAAATAAAGGTACGGCATGAAATAATTTAAAACTAACAAGAATTTTCATGTCCATACTCAATTTTTGTCTTGAATGCAGGGTTGTATAGTATTTCATTGAGTCCCTAAGATTGAAACACAGTCTTAATATCAGCGCAACCAATACTTACCTACACAACTGCTGGTCTAAATGATAGTGCAAACGCATTACAATCTATTATGTAGTTTAGAAGAACTAAACTATCACACAGACAGACACATCCTCCAGCCTTTATGCCCTCAATATAACAGGCAGTCACATAAAGCTTTAATGTATATAGTTGATAATAAAATGTATTCCTCTCTTTTCTTCTAGATTGGCAGCATGGCGGAAATAGTGTACCCGCAAGGCTGCCGTCCAATCACCGATGACCTCGGTCCAGATGAGCTTGTGAGGAGACTTAAGGTATGTCAAGCCAACACAGCAACATAGTTATTTTAATTTCATGTTATCCTACTCGGTCCCTACCATACAAAGAGGAGAAGAGGCACTATTGGAACAGTTGGGGACACGGGTCCAAAATCATATTACAGAATGATGTGTGCGGTGTGCCTAGTGTCCATACATCTCGATTCCTATCAGCTACCCTTTGGATATTGGCAATCAGACCCTTGTATGGCCATTTATACTATTGGTAATATACCAAAGGCATATACAGGGTGGTAGGTAGACCAATGACTTCAAGCGAGACAGTAATTAGAGATACCAATACTAAGTTTTATTTTGTCCTTTTGTACTGTAACCATTATGCAGTTCAGTCATACTGACTGGTGTGGCTTCACTTTGAGTAATTCCAGTTTGATTATGACAATTTGTCAGTATTTCTGCATTTAGGTTTGTAGAAATACTACTTGTATTGCCTAGTCATTGCTGCAAAAATCTTACCGAAGTGGGGGTCCTGGTGACCTGTAACACAGGTTTTATTCCTAAAACTACTTCAGGCACCAGTCTCTCACAAAGGTGGAAAAGTTTAGCAGTTTGTAGTGTACATTATTGTGATGAGAGAATAAATGTTAAATTGATTGATTGAATACTGACAAATTCAGATGATGAAACGGGTCCAGGACGTGATTAAGTATGGGTAGTATTCACTTCGGCCTTTAATGCAAATCTGGTCCTCTAATGATGGTCCCCTTTTTAAATTAATTAGTCACATTTTAATACTTTGTTTATTTATAATCTGCAGGGCAAATTTTTTATAGATATTTTTAAGAAATAAAATTTGGATATACGTATTTCGGGTTTGACTAAAACTATACCAATAACAAAATTGTATGGCTGTTTTACAGAGGTTCTTTCTATTTTTAGGTGAATAAAACAAACAAAACTTCAAGTATATTAGCATGTATTTTCTGCTGATGACTTTAAGCTCTCATGTAAACCTAAGTATAAGTGGATGTGTGCCAGTGAGTGCATTTATGCACTTGATATTTAATAACTTTCTTTTTCTTTCTTTCTTTGGCAACTGAGCCGATGTCAAATATTCTTCCAGCATTACGTATGGCAAATGTAAGGTGAGCCATTGAACTTTACACTCAGTTTTAGATAAATGTTAGTAGCTGAAAGGACAAAACAATTTTATTGTTAGTAAACATGTTATTTTTTTTACTTTGATGCATTTCCAAACAAACCTAAAACGCTGTCATATACATAAAACTTGACATTCATGTGATAAATGTTATCAGTCATTGCCTTTTCAGCAAAATGAGGACAAGCCAATAAGGTTTTAGTCATACATAACAGTGTTATGGATATTTTGACTGTTTTTGTTAACTGACTTCATCAAAAAGCCTATTCCTCTGCAGAGCAAAGGCCTCTTCTCATACAGAGAAGGCACGAGCATTGATCACCACGCTTGCTCAAGGCGGATTGGCGATATCAGACTTATGTTATACATAAGTCCAGTTATAGTCCAGGTTTATGAAATTTTGTGTGTATATTTATATTTAGTAAGTAGGTCTTAGAATAGGACGTGAAATATTTTTCGTACCCCTAAGTGATGGCGATTTCGATTATAAATTACAATTGAAAATATTAATTTTTTTTTTTTTTTTTAATTGATTCTAATGCAGTACTTTTGGTGGGGCAACCTTAGATCAATAATAGTACTAGATTCCCGATAAGCGCTTCAAAAACGGCCCGAAAAATAAGAGCACAAATACTGTTGTGCTCTTATTTCTAATTAGTATGGTCCAATCATAGCCAACGTTAAGACGTCAAAATGCCGCAGTGCGCGTTCAAAAATTGTGTAAATAATCACCGTAACACCAAAATTTCGGAAGGAATATCTTTTTTTCGGTGAGTTTATATTAATATGTATTTATCATAAAATAAAAACTGAATATAGTGAAGTAAATAAAGTCTTTTAGCAAATATTATGATTGTTTGACCAATGTTTGCTACAACGCGCCAACTATTGTAACAAACATCGACTATTCTGGAAAAGGGAATGCATGGAGTAGTATTGTTATTTTATGTTTCTTTTTTTTAATGAAATTTTTGTTTGTAGATTTCCTAGCGACACATTCGCTGTGCAGAATGGGTATCTATTGTCACGAAAGAAAGAGGAGAAGAATTATACAAGCGGTCCCCCAACACAACGATGATTGGATTAAAATTATTACTTCTTTTATTAAACTTAAAGGGTCAATACTTATTATTTTGTTACTTTTTACAGGATACTTTTGCGTGGGGGATTTGTTATTTTTTTTTTTTTGCTGTTTAATTTTTATTATCATTAAATAACTATTAATATATCCGGAAATACTAACAGATGTCGATTGGTTAGAACATCAGTTCCAAAATTACAGGTACATTCATTAATGATTCACAATCGAAACGTTTTACAAAATGATACTTTCTAAATAAAATTTGCTACTAAAAATGTAAAAATCGGTACGTGTGTAGATACCTAAATTTTTTGAAGAGTTCCTTCAATTCTTCAAGGTTATGAGGGATCATAAAAACGACAGAGTAGGTACTGAGGTAACAAACACAAAAACAAACATAAAAAAATAAATTAATTGGTCAAACAATCATTATATTTGCTAAAAGACTTTATTTACTATTTCATTCAGTTTTTATTTTATGATAAATACATATTGATATAAAAAAAATACAAACAAATTGATAACCTCCTCCTGTTTTGAAGTCGGTTATTAATAATTTGATGTCATACAATGATTTTTCACCAGCTGCGCCCCGCGGTTTTTCCCGCGTAAACCAGAAGTAGTTAAAAGTAGCCTATGTGTTAATCCAGGATATAAGCTACCTACATAATAAATTTCATCCAAATCTGTTTCGCCGTTTGAGCGTGAAGAAGTAACAAACATACAAACACACACACACACACACTCAGAAACTTTTGCCTTTATAATATTAGTGTGAAAACTTCTAAATCGCATACAAAAGTAGGCGCATTCATTTTTTTGCGGGTTGATTATAATAAGCCAAGCCGCAGACAATTAATAGCAATGTCCTAATAAAATAGCTATTGTACATACTAATTTAGCCCTACTACTTTTCTAAAATGGGACAAATGTAATTATTTGCTACCATATAAAACAAACCTTCGCCCGCATAAGAAATATAAATTATTATTCTGCAACTCTATCTTTCAATTCTTACTGTGTTCTAAGCATTGAAATGTCATACCAAGAACTACGTCTAGTTTCAAAATAGAGTAAAGACGAAATTGTGAACAAAACGTTTTTAACCGTATTTTCCAGGCCTTATGTTTCATTTTAGAATAAATATTTTTGTACTTATTATAAAAATGGCTTTTATTTTTAAGTGACATTTTAAATTTATTCCTTTTATTTTTCTTCGATGACAGAAGGACTTAGGCATAAATATTTTGCAATTGTAATTAAACTTTATGCTTGAGTGTCAAGGTTTATAATGAACTGAACTTGATAATATTATAAAACTTTTTTCAATATTTCGTAGTAAGAAATGTAATTGTTTATGTGTGTGTAAACGTGGACACTTTAGCGACGTATTTTTGTTCCTGATCCTGTATCTAGTGCTATTATTGATCGAAGGGGGCAACTAGTTATAATGTATGTACAGACGCCAGCACATCAAGTTACCCCAATATGTCAAATTTTCCCAATTGAATATGAACCTTATTCTGTTTGACATAAAGTTAAAAAACGATCAAAGAAAGAACAATGGCAGCTCTCCATACATTGTTTTATTTCGAATTAAATTTCAATGTCTTGAATTGAAAAAAATGCTGTTTTACTAAGCATCAGCTCCTGACACCATTTGTATAAGAATTTTGGTTAGAGAAAGCCGAGAATAATAGATATCCAAACACAAACTTTTAATTTTTATAGGTTATCCGTGCGTGATTAGATGAACTAGGGATGGTATTACGATTCGATATTTAGAAAGATCGATTCAAATGTATACACTCTTACGGTTTTTTTTTTAATAATCGATTAGTTTCGTTCCGTTTTCTAGAGAATCAAATACATTTATGACTTAGAGCATTTACCTATGGAGACGGCAAGGAACGAAACGTGGAACAAAATTTTCTGCCGTTTTTTACGGGGGGCGAGGTAAACACATACAGCACACTAGGAAAATTTGACATTTACGCACAGAGACATGCTTCCTATCGCTACAAACGCACACTATAAAAATACGCACACAATTGAGAAAACACACACACATCGACAAATTTGCGTGTATTTATACAATTATCCTATGACAACAAACAAACAGTGCTAGTAATGTGACACGACCATGCTGTAATTATTTCAATCGTCATGAATGAATGAACGAACTTTTATTTTATTATCTTATAATATGTGTAAATATTTTACTTCGTAGCTAGTAATGGCAATATCTATACTCCATTTACAATAGCATTAGACAGAAGTTAAAAAAGATTATAATAAGAGAGAAGAGAGAGAGAGATTATTTTTAATGCACGCTTTTGTAACGGTAGTAGGTACAATTTATGCATGTTACAATTACGTTAGACACCGAATTTATTATAATCTATTTTTACAGCAGCTATCACACTTAGCTATAACCATTGCAAAAGATCGTAATTCTGGTAAATATTTCGTTCGTTTTCGCTTTTCAGTTCTCTTCATCTGTCGCTGCAAAAAATATTTTTCTGTTACACACACAAAATTGCCTAAATCTAGCTCATCTGCTTAGTATAGCAGTGATTGCTCTTCTAAATTGCAAAGAAGTACTTGGAGAGTATTGACCTTTTTCTTTAAGTATCGGCTATATGATTGCAATTTACGAATTTTATTATTCTTGAAGTGTAACTGCTTACGCAATTTTCTATTTCTTGCAGTCTCGATTAAGTCACTGACAAGTGTTGTTATAGTTGATATTACTGGGATAGTTTGTCTGTGAGTAGTAGTTGGTAGAGGGTTGGATTGGCTGTGAGAAGTAGAAGGTAGAGGGTTGGATTGGCAGTATGACTGTATTATGGATTGGGTAGGTGACTGTAATTTGATTACAGGATTCTCAATTATAACGGGTAATTGCGAAGAAAAAGATGCTACTTTAGTTGTAGCAGCAAGTGTCGACATTACACTCCTTGCACTTGTTAAAGTAGGTATTGCACCCTCAACCAGTTTTCTCCTGTTGTTAGAAAGTACTTTAAAAGTATCCACCGTAAAATGTTCAGAACAGATCACACGTGTACGCATGGGTTTCCAACTATCCACAGCACAGCAAAATATCCTCAATTTTTCCTTTATTGCAGGTTCTTTTAGAAATCTGTTAAAAAGAAAATAGAATAGAAATAATCAGTTTAGATAATATATGTGCCTATGTACATATACATACAACGAAAATTATATTATTATTTTAACAATATTATTCAGATTCAGAGAGAGAGAGAGTGAATGAAAACTTTTACCAATCATTCATACTTTCACTCACATTGTCCCCGCACTATGCAAACCATGCCCCTGTACTGCGGCAAAGCTACCAACGTACCACAATATTTTTCTGTCGTAATGATATAAAGTTCATTTTAATATTGTACTTAAATAAAACCATGTAGATGCTTGATAAATACTTACATATGATAAGAAACACCATGGTTTCGCAGATTTGAATTAGCAGATCGATTTTTACACATGCAAATAGCACAAGTAACCATTTTTTGGGAGAACCTTTTTGCGTCACAGAACGATACAAAATGGCACATGGTCACGAATGAACTAGTTTTATATAACGCATATGGTCATATGGCCAATGTACTTTGGCAGAGGGGTTAACCCAGCTTTGCCGTCTCCATAGGTAAATGCTCTAAGATTTATGACGACTCTGATAATCTATATCGTATTTATAATAATATATAAACAAAAACTCGTTTTATGATTTTACTATAGACGGTAAACAGATTTAATAATTGTTTATTTTAAATCGATAAAATAAACTTAATGACGCAACACCAGTTAAGTACGAAAATCGATTCAAACTAAAACACTTTGCAGCCCTATGATGGTATTATTTTTAAGTTCTGTTGTCCTTTTCAACCATGGACGATTTTAGACACAAGTCTTATTGCCCAATTCTTCGTGAAAATTCAGAATATTTTTTTCATGGCATTCATTTATAACCACTATGCTACTGTAGGTAACCCTATTTAAGAAGAAAAAATATTTCATTTAGTAATAATGATTACGACTCACAAGCTGTACTACTAATTACCACTTTTGGAAAATAAAATGGCAACACTAAACGAATAAGTTCACGAAAATAGTCAATTAACTTTTCATTTAAACTTATTTTTTTGCACGGCTTTAACTAGTTAATGTGATAGTTTGAAAAAACGTAGAGAATTAATTAAATATCATTCCTTCGATCAATAATAGCACTAGATACAAGATCAGGAACAAAAATACCTCGCAAAAGTGTCCACGTTTAGAGACACGCATAAACAATTGCATTTCTTACTACGAATTTAGAAAAATGTTTTATAATATTATCAAGTTCAGTTCATTATAAACCTTGACACTCAAGCATAAAGTTTAATTACAATTGCAAAATATTTATGCCTAAGTCCTACTGTCGTCGGAGAAAAGTAAAAGGAATAAATTTGAAATGTGACTTAAAAATAAAAGCCATTTTTATAATAAGTACAAAAATATTTTTTCTTTAATGAAACTTAAGACCTAAAAAATAAGGTTAAAAACGTTTTGTTCACAATTTCGTCTTTACTCTATTTTGGAACTAGACGTAGTTCTTGGTATGACATTTCAATGCTCAGAACACAGTAAGAATTGAGACGTAGAGTTGCAGAATAATCATTTATATTTCTTATGCGAGCGAAGGTTTGTTTTATAATGGTAGCAAATAATTACATTTGACCCATTTTAAAAAAGTAGTAGGCCTAAATTAGTACAATAGTTATTTTATTAAGACATTGCTATTAATTGTCTGCGGGTTGGCTCATTATAATCAAATCAACCCACAAAAAAAAAAAAATGCGTCTACTTTTGCATGCGATTTAGAAGTTTTCACATTAATATTATAAAGGCAAAAGTTTCTGAGTGTGTGTGTGAGTGTGTGTTTGTACGTTTGTTACTTCTTCACGCTCAAACGACTAAACAGATTTGGATGAAATTTAGTATGTAAGTAGCTTATATCCTGGATTAACACATAGGCTAAGGCTACTTTTAACTACTCCTGGTTTACGCGGGTTAAACCACGGGGAGCAGCTGGTTAAAAATCATTGAATGAAATCAAATTATTTAAACCGACTTCTAAAAAAGGAGGAGGTTGTCAATTCGGTTGTTTTTTTTTTTTAGGTTTTGTGACCTCAGTATTTAAAGACGATTTTCAAAATTATTTTTTTACTTGATAGGGTATATAAACAGATTGGTCCCATTTGTATAAAAACTCATATCTAATAAGGGGCCCTCGAGTAATTGAGGGAACTCTTCAAAAAATATGGGTACACACGTACCGATTTTTACATTTTTAGTAACAAATCAAGCACTTTCATTTAGAAAGTAACATTTTGTGAAAAAAAAACTGATGAAAAAGACAGGCGACGGAACTCTTCAAGACATAACAGCAAATTGTTCGCGATTGCTACAGTGAGATGTCTATGCAGAGTTCTTATATTTGCATAACATAACATTACGCCTGTCTATTTTAAAAGGGGCCCGGCAGAGATGTACCTACAGATTAATGTTTCGATAGAACTTTTTTAGCAATATTGTTAAGGGATTTCAATGATTCTTTGAAGTTTTGAAAGACTTTCTTGACACACGAAGAAACTAAAACTTTTTTACAAATAAATAAACCTTAAAAAAACACCGCCAGGTGAAAAATAACTCCAGTTTCGAAAGCCGGTGGCCAATAATGAACGAAACAAAACTAAAGTAGTATTAACCGAATTTAACCAACGAATTTTTAAGTATTAGTAACAAATTATTATAATGATTACAATACAAATCTACTCCATGCATCTGCTGTTCAGTTAAACAAAAGTTTGTGCAAATGTTGGCGAGCATTGGTCAAACATTTGTAGCGGTGGTTTAAAATCGGTAATTTTGTTAAAAAATTGATATTGTTTGTTAAATTATAGCTTAAAATATAACTTATTCCTCATGTCCTTACTGAAAGTAAAATACTCCGGCCGAATAATTACGTTTTCGGGGATTATTTTTGCAACTGTTGAATACACACTGCGGCATTGTGGGACGTGTTTACATTGGCCGTGTTTCAAGCAAACAAAACAAAATACCAACCCCGGTTTCTATTGAGCTTATATTTACCGAGACGGATTTTTGACGCCGACCCGACATCTAGTGCTATTATTGATCGAAGTATCATTCGTATATATGTCACTTCTAGACACTAAAATTGTTTTGGCATAAGATTCTGCCATTGTTCTTTGACACATTGGGGTAACTTGATGTGCTGGCGTCTGTACTTAATATTAATACAAACAAGTAGTTTCACGGCGGTGGAATAGGGTGACCAGGGTTGCCGCATCAAAAATAAATAAAAGCCTTACAGCATTCATTAAACCACATTTTAGCCGACCAAAAGCGACAACAGGAGGGGTTGTACCCACAGACTGAAATTTCGTTACTCCAACCAGCCACGTCACTCGGAAGCCGTGAGGTAGGGCTTGTAATTAAAAATCCCGAAGCCTGGCTGACAACCTTACTTATCGTCCGGGACTGAGATATCAAATTGCACTGACGAGCTTTGCGACCAATTTGATCCTTTTGAACGTATTGTGTCATTGATTTGTCAAAATACAGGCTGGAGGGGAAAACGATTCGCATACATATATACCATGAAGATGGCACATGATTTTGGACCCCCCAGCGTCGGTGTTTTTGTCAGAAATATTATAATTTTTACGTTTAATGCTGATATTATTTTTGCTTATAACTGTAAAAAGCCATCAAAATCCTCATTTCTATGTTACTAAATGAATAAAATACTTCTTTTTTAAAAGTCTCATTGGGTTTGTTAGATAGATACCATGGTTTTATACAGTTACTAGGACTTCGCTCGCGACTTCCTCCGGGTGCATTTCGTACTTATACATCCTCTCCACCATCTCGTATCTCAGCATCTGTCTGGCATTACCGCTGATATTAACCTTTTGGTGCAGCCGTGAGACATGCCATTTTTAACCCCCGACGCAAAAAGAGGGGTGTTATAAGTTTCACCGCTATGTGTGTGTGTCTGTCTGTCTGTCTGTCTGTCTGTCTGTCTGTGGCACCGTAGCGCCCAAACGGTTGAACCGATTTAGATGCGGTTTTTTTTATTTGAAAGCAGGGTTTCTTGCGATGGTTCTTAGACATAATTCATCAAAATTGGTTCAGCCGTTTCAAGGTTATCAGCTCTTTTGTGTCTATTTTAGACGTCTAATTAACTTTACTTACAAACATATATGTGTCTTAAAACTTTAAACACCCATGTGTGTAATATTAATAAGCAACATTATGGTGTATTTGGTCTGATGCAGCCAGGATATCTAGCAGACTAATACACTCTTGGGAAAATAACAGCAGATATGTCGTGTTTGGATTCATTTTAACCTGCATTTGATTCTGCACACGATGCACTGATGGCAACTGGATGAGCTGATGCTGCAGCCAGGCTATCCAGCATACTAGAAGGTAGACTCTTGACAAAATAATAGCAGATATTATGTCGTGTTTGGATTCATTTCAACCAGCATTTGATTCTGCACACAATGCCCTGATGGCAACAGGATGAGCTGATGCTGCAGCCAGGCTATCCAGCACACCAGTAGGTAGATTCTTGACAAAATAATAGCAGATATGTCGTGTTTGGATTCATTTCAACCAGCATTTGATTCTGCACACAATGCACTGATGGCAACAGGATGAGCTGATGCTGCAGCCAGGCTATCCAGCACACCAGTAGGTAGACTCTTGACAAAAAAATAGCAGATATGTCGACTCTACATACAATGCACTGAAAAAATCTCATAACTGTAAACTCTATACAACAAAATTAATGCGTATAAAAATTTAAAAATAAAAATTAAATTAAAAATTTAAAAAACCCCCACCGCAAAAAAAGTAAAACATTTAAAAAGTTACAAATAACACTTTAGCCATGAAATTTTACGTAACGTCGGGGTACCGTTAAAATAAGTACCTACCTACATACCTACAAGTACACTCCTTACTAGGTACCCCGACGTGAAGTAAAATTTCATGGCTAAAGTGTTATTTGTAACTTTTTAAATGTTTTACTTTTTTTGCGGTGGGGGTTTTTTTGTGTCTTTTTTTTTGTTATTTTGTTTTTTTACTGTGCGTGTATCCAGGTGTTGCCAATAAAGGTATTTTCTTTCTTCCTTTCTTTCCCTCTTTAATAATGTGGCTATCTATTGGTAAAAAAAGTAATCAAAATCGGTTTAGTAGACTGCATCGTTGGTCTATTGGTCGCAAGCGCTACTGCTGAGCATGAGGTTGCATTGCAAGGGTTTGATTTTCGGGTCGGGCAGTGTTATTGAGTTTTCCATCTGAAATGTCTCAGTAATGGCCCGGAGTCTGGTTTCGTGTCTGATTAATGGCAATAAGCTCGCCCCCTATTACATGGGACTTAAACATAACTGGCGAAATGTGGGTGTACCACCAAGTACACCTCTGTCTAGCCCTTCGGGGCTTACAGGCGTGACGTTATGTTTTTTTGTTTGGTATATCTAAAGATTACCCCCTACAACGTCACAACACAACCTCACAAAATTAACCTCTCTATAATATTAAGAAAGAAAGAAAATTGTGTTTTTTTGGCAAAAAATCTTTAAAATTAACAAAATTATTAGTATAGGAGTATTTATGTAAACAAAGAATCAGCCGATTATAGTTTCAACGCTGAGGGGTCTAGGATCCTATGGAACACATGGTGTCCGGACCGGAGGTGCATCGATGCCCCTTCCACCCCGGTACCTATACCCGTTACTGCTGCCAACAAACACATTTTGTAACACACTTGTAATGACAATGCCTTTCATTAGGAAAGTCTTTTGAAATTGATGATGAAGCTTAAAATGTTATGCAAACCTACTTACTGTGTTAATTGATACCTACATACGTTATCTGATCCTGACAAATACGTTAGTGTATGTGATGTTGTATAGATGTTTAGTTACACAATTATATCCGACATATTTTTTTAATAGTCAATTTAAATAGGTTCAACAATTAAACCAAAAGTCAAAAATTGTGTCTTACACATTTTTCTTATAAATAATAAGTACCTGGATGAAGACCAATTTCTAAAGTTGCTAGAGGTTATCTAAAATTCTAAAATATTGAATTACCTTGACCATGCTCGTATTTAAACTGATCATGGTTATCAATAATATGTATCATTCAGTTCTGAGTAGTGCTCTGAATACAATTTTAGAGTTCCGTAGGAAGGAGCTTTTATAGTTAAACATGACACATGTCACAGTAAATTAAAAACAGTTAGTTATAAGTTCTTGCCTGTTATCTCCGAATAGTGAGGCTGAGTTGTAGGTACCTGTAGTACCTACTTTTCGCCAGTTATGTTTAAGTCCTCTTTAATCGGGGGCGAGCCTGTTGACATCAATCGGGCACAAGTCCAGGCTCCGGGTCGCTACTGAGAAATTTCGATTCCGATTTCGATTTTTCATTTTGGGTTTTTATAGAAAAACCCAATAACGTTTGCCCCGATCCAGGATCGAACCCGTGACCACTATTCCGAGGAGGCATTCAACGTAAGCCTCTTTTTAAAATAAAATCTCGCGTCACGACTTTTATCCCCGATAAAGTGTGGAAAAAAATAATTGTACATATTATTTTATGACTTTTAGCTTACCTACTGCGTGTTATTTGGTTAAAAATGTTATTTGCAAAAACTAAAAATATCGACTGCGGTAAACGATTTGAGTTTAAAATATGAAAAAAATGCATTGAGTCTCGCCTACTTTTATTTAATTTAAAATAGTTTTTATCTTTCAGAACAGTATTTTTTAATGTTTGACTTAAGTTTTTTTTATTACCAGGAATTGTCAAAATGAATCAATCATTACCATTGCAAGTGTGTTACGTAAATAAGCTGCTGGCTGCATCAGGAGAATTTATTACTGAGCTTGACTGAATGAAGCCTAATATATTTCACGCTATCGATAATAATTAACATTGCAATTAATTATGTTTTTATCAGAAATCGATACAGTTTATTAAGTGCTTGTGAACGTAAGTCCCACGCCCTGCGCTTTTATCAGTGATTTATTTATTTTACTTTTAGCAATAAAATGTTTTCAACTTTTGTCGCTAGGAATGAGACACTGACTTGCTCCAGTCAATTTTATAATAAACTAGCAGACGTCACGTAGTTTCACCCGCGTAGTTTCCGTTCCCGTGGGAATACGGGGATAAAAAGTAGCCTATGTCCACCGGGAATAGTGTAGCTTTCCACCAGTACAATAATTTTTAAAATTGGATAATTAGTTCCGAAGATTACCCCCTGCATACAAACTTACAAACATACAAACTTACAAATTTTACCTCTTTAATTATAATATTAGTATAGATATCGACGACCTGAAAAATATTAATAATAAAATCGTGTGGTGCATTTTAGTCTGATGAGCTTGTGGCTTAATTGTAACAGTCGCATGGGTCGATCGAAGGTTAAGCTACGCTTGACGAGGTCAGTCCGTGGATGGGTGACAACTTATTACATAGGTACCAAGACTCCTCCATGCCTCGGAAAGCACCGTAAGCCGCTGGTCCTGGCTGTCATTTGTAGATCTTTGACAGCCATTAAATTGTAGTCGGAAGCCCGAAAGTCTGACAACCAGTTTAACCAAGGGGTATCGTGTTACCCAGTTACTGGTTTGTGGAGGTCTGACAGCAGCCGGTCAAACTGGAAGACGACCCCGACATAGTTGTGAAGAGGCTAGGCATGCAGATGATGGTGCATTTTAGTCTGGGATACCACTACTTACTCTGTTATTAATTCCCGTAATTAAAAACGTTCATATCTAGTTGTTATCCTATCTTAGCGACAATCTATGTCGAAAATGATAAATCATAAATTAATAGTTTGTGCGACAATAACTTAAGTGGATTGTGTGGTGAGGGTGGACCGCGAAATTCAAAATTTCTGTTGTTTTTTTTGCAATTTGCCTCAAGTTGTATGTTGATTAAAATATGATTCGCAAACAACGCGAAGAACCAAGCTTAACCTATCTAATCCCTCTCACTACCCACTTGCGTGCGCTCGAAGGACCAGTGACGTACTAGGTATGTCGCGCTACGTCACTGGTCCTCCGAGCGCACGTCTCTTTGTAAGCCGCTTGTAAGCGCTCTTTCGATTTCTATAGCGTACAACAAGATTATCTATACTTAATATTATAAAGAGGTAAAATTTGTTTGAAAGTTTGTATGTAGGGGGTAATCTTCGGAACAAATGATCCCATTTTAAAAATTATTGCAGTGGTGGAAAGCTACACTATTCCCGGATGACATAGGCTACTTTTTATCCCTGTAATCCCACGGGAACAGGAACTACACGGGTGAAACCGCGGGACGTCTGCTAGTTTACTATTATTTTACTAGGAAGTACAAAGTGAAATGGAAGATTAACCTCAATACGAGGAAATACTTTTTTCTTGTAAGTAATTTATCTATTTGTTTACACTTGGATGACCAAATAAGACTAGCCATTTCGACGGTCAATGTTTAGGCTTCATAAGATAGTATTCACATAGACACGTGACTCAGAAACTGTCGATTTACCGACTGCCGTAATAAGTTAGTAAAAATATGTAGGTACTAAGTTAGTTCCAAACTTCGAGCTCCTCAGTTTTGCCGGACTTCCAAGCTACGATTATGGAAAAGTACGGTTCTTGTTTATCCCAGCGTACGGGAGTATCTTTTCTAACTTTGAACTTTTAAAACTTCCAGCAGAGATCTTTTACAGAACGACAGAAAAGTGTGCTTAACATTGGTCCTATTGTACGAGAGTTATTTATGTTGAGTATTTAGAATAGAGTACCTATTTGTATTTACATTTAGTAAGTAACGTTTTATAACTTGAGTAAAATCTGCACTTAACTATCTAAAACTAACATTATTTATACACATAAATTTACAATTCCGGATTTTTTCCTACTGAACCAAAAAACAAAAAACTAAAATAGGTATAGCATCGAAAAATTATTTTGTGCCGGCTAAAAGACTGACGGCATTGCCACGTCGTTTGGCAATGCTTAACCTCTGGCCTAGTGTCTGGAAAGTGTCAACCAACCGTTTCAAGATGTAATTAAAGAATAATATAGCATTTAATTTACTGATGTCACAGGTGGTCATAAAGCTAGTAAAAATTCAAAATATGTCCCTAACACGCCATAGATAAGTGTGTAATAAAAGATATTTTAAAAAGTATTAGTATGTTGTTTTACAGCACGGACTATTGTTGCCACATGAAGTTAGTCGAAATTTTGCTTGCAATATGCAAAGGAAGGGCCTTCTGAATGTTCTGTACTTTTTGGTCCTTTCTTTCTATATTGTATCCAAGGGACCATGAATTTGATGCCATTCAAATCCTCCGACTCTATAAGTTATCGCTGCACCGGGCACCGTTCGTTGTAGCTAGTCGTTCAGAAACGGGAACATTTATATACACAATTTGTTTGCTATTATCACGGTAACTTCGTTGACTGGAATAAATGGTACGACGCAAGTCTTTGTGCATCCTCGACAGTTAGTTTGTCGACTCTTTTATCAACTTTCACAACATCCTGTCGGGGTCCGCTTTCCGACTTAGAGACTAGTCACATATAGGGCATATAGGACATATTTAACTGGCCTGTTGGTCTAGTAGTTATTGACCCTGACTGCTATGCCGGAGGTCGTTCGGGTTCGATTCCCACCCAGGACAAATTGTCGTGTGATGAACACGATAATTTGTTCTGTGTCTGGGTGTAATTAATCTATAATACCTATGTATGTATTTAGAAATATATAAGTATGTTTATCAGCTGTTTAGTACCCATAACATAAGCTCTCAAGCTTAACTTGGGACTAAATGGCGTTTTGTGAAAAGTTGTGGAATATTTATTTATTTTATTTATTTATTTTTATAGGGTTAACTTCAGAAGAATCGACAAAGTAACAGATTGTAGAAACATATAGGGTGACTGGTAATTAGTGACCGATACTTAAACACGTTATTGTTATCATTATTTCAATCAACTTTCCCAAAAAAACTTTTTTTTATATACACTAAAACTTATAACACAGTAGGCACGAATCGGCACGATCTATCAGCTGATAGCCTCACGTCGGGAAGGGCAAAATGTACTAGTAGTAGTAGCGTCACAAGCTCCCAGCTGATCGATCAAAGGCGCCCGCGAATTTCAAACAGCTTCTGTGTTACTGTGACAAAATAAATTTAATGACTATAAATAAAAAGTTTCTTTGGGAAAGTTATTCGTATTCATGAGAACAATCACGTGTTTAAGTATCAGTCACTAATTACCAGTCACCCTATATAATTATTTTCTTCTATATCGGCAGAAATGTTTCTACTTTTTATCGCTTTGTCGATTCTTCCACTTTCTGTTTGTTTGTCCCAAATAAATAAATAGACATACCCGTGATCATGCTACGCGTGATGATAGAGAATTGAAAAGTTCTGACAAAAAGCCCGATTTCCATAGAAAAGTCCTTAGATTTGGTTGTAATTCACAACTGTGGCACAGTATAAATATTAATACAGTAGGATGACGTCTTTGATCTCTGGAAAAATGGCGACAACTTATACACGCGTTAGACTTGAATACTACCTCCCGCCCGCACTACGAACATCGGTTTGTTCGCAGTGCGGGAGCGACTTTCCCGCGTCTCGCCCCTCACGCCCCGCACGATTGCCCTGTCTAGACAGCTTCGTCGGACGACTATGTTTTTAGATTAGGAAAAACCAGTTAGTCATACTACGTGAATGATGTTTTCTTGTAACTTTTTAATAAAAAAAAACTGAAAGGGATGCGATATAGGATAGGGTCCTTTTGGCCTCGCACAGGTATTTAATATGTTAGTTTTTTTTTGCTGTTGAAATTCCAAAGCGTGTCCGAGATAAATGTATTATCTTTCTTCCTTTTCAACAAATGTACTGTATTTTATTGAAATATCGAAAAATCCCAAGGTTTCCAAAATCCGGCCGGATTCCTTTTAGGAGCTTATATATCCTAAAATCTCAGGACAAATCCTGAGATATAATCTTAGTTACATATGGTAGCATCGCATCGTATAGAACTGCGCATGCTGACTGAGATAAGGTGATCCAAAGTGAATTGACAGTTGTCGAGTTACACGTCGTGTCAGTTCACTACAACAATCAGCTTACTAATGGCTAAATTTAATCATAACAGCTGTATTTGTCGATCCAAGGTTAAGATTCGCTTGCCGAGGTCTTGTCCGTGGATGGGTGACTGTTCATTTCACACCAAGACATGGCCGTTCCCCAGAAAGAATATTAGTAGTCAGGACCCTGTTTGATCACCAGCCTTTCTAAGGAGTAGCGTGTTACCCAGTAACTGGGCTGTGGAGATAAGAAGTCGCTCCATGAAAACACAGTTCGTATGTGGCGAGATAGATGTCGCTACAATCACGATCAAATTTTCATCCGAAATTTGTGTCTTAGTAGACACAAATCTCTTAGTCTAATTTAGTACGCTCCGCTGCTGAGACATGGGATCACAGTTTTTCAATGACAACTTCGCATGTCCTTTTTAGTTTCTTAAATCTCTTTCATGACATCTTCTTCTCATCGTGTGGTTAGTGACTAACCTGGTGACAGAGTTTTAATGCTGTCCATGGGCCTCTGACTTGGCATCACATGTCGTCGAGAAATATCTCTCAGGCATGCCGGTTTCCTCACGATGTTTTCCTTCACCGTTTTTGAAGCAAGTGATAATTATACAATACGCACATGAATCCGAAGTGTCAGAGGTGCGTGCCTTGGGTTCGAACTCGAGACCTATGATTTGGCAATCTTCCGGTCACACCACTAGGCTATCACGGCTGTCATAACCTAGTGACATAGAAACCTTAGACTCCTCAAATACTTCATTGGCTTACACCTTTAAATAATTAAGTCCTCAACAAGCTAAATAACATCTATTGTTAACAGCACCGTAGCGTCATATTGACCTACTTACTCGTTCCAGGTATAACAACTACCTACTCCTTTACTCCGAAGCTTATTGATTTTACGTCGCAAGCTGATATTTGTTGATATAGCATTATAATATTTGTTGATTGGTACCATGTTGTTGTTGGTTTATTTACTTTACGTCCAGTGCAATATTGATCGTGATTCCTAATCGTTCCACATGTAGTATAAAAGCTTTCTTGCTCTGTATCAGAATGGAGCGCCCATTCTCACTAAATGGGAAGGTAAATTATACTGGAAATTGGGTGGGAGTGGGGCAGAATTTCAATAGGTAGGTACAGTCGTGATGACGTGTCCTTTAGAACTAATTACATCTAGTATACGGGTAGTACGGAGTATGAGGTTCAATCCCTCGGGTTGGGCAAAGTGTTATTGAATTTTTCCATCTACAATTTTTCTTTCAGTAGCAGCCTGGAGTCTAGATTTGTGCCCGATTGATAGCAATAGGCTCGCTTACATGGGACTTAAACATAACTGGCGAACTGTGGGTGTACTACCAGGTACACCTCTACTACCTAACCCTTCGGAGATTACAGGCGTGATGTTATGTATGTAATGTTATCTACATTTAATTACAATCATAAAATCCTTTAAATAGATTTGGGGGAAAAAGAACTGATTTTCGGTTATTACTGACAACTTGACTAGAGCTTTTGGGTGAATTTTCGAGCGTTTCAACCGTCGTCATTACCTTCCCCTAAATGTTAAGGGAAAAGAATGTATTTTATGGAATATTTTAGCCATTTCCAGATTCTGGTTCTTAAACAGATTCTGAGAATTGCTGAAATATTGCATTAAATTTATGTCTGTTTTATTAACATTTAGGGGAAGGTAATGACGGCGGTTAATCGCTCAAAAATTCACCCTTTTTCACATTAAAGTGTAGTGGACTATTAAAGATCGAAGATAACAGTTAAGGCCCATTTAATAATAATAGTAGGCAACAATAGTCCTCTTACTCAAGGATTAAGGATTAAGGGGATAAGTTATGTATAAGGCAGCCTTGTTTACAAAACATCGAGGAATACAGCTAACATATTGCATTCAACGTCTCCTCTCCCCGTGGCGGATCTAAATAAAACCCCAACATCTGCTCATCCCGCAAGGTGTGAGTCCCGACTGAAGAAACTGGTTCCCTTCAAATGTTAGCAGACGGCAGACTACCGAATTGTCACCTTACTTTTTATCGCCATCGGATCGGATCTCAGTTAAAAATAGGTATTAAATTTTATTATTAGGACCGTTAAATTAATTGGAAATTAAAACCTTTTTGGTTTGTGGTCCTAGGGTCCTCCAGGCTTATGATCGCCTATGTAGGTACGTATCGATCTTCCAGTGCATCTTACGTGTGCTATCTATGCTTATGGTTCTGTCTAGGCTAGTAGCACTACCTAAACCTACTTACGTCAGCATTTATAGCCTCATAGTGCTCATTCAAGTGGCATAATTTTAAGAGACGGAGACGTGAATTTTCAAATATAAAATACTCACTTGCTTTTCAACTGGCTATTCAAACATTCCTCATATCTATATTTCACATTCAATGCAATGCTCAAAGCTCGAGACGTCAAAAGCTGTTCAGAAACTTTTATTTCTCATAGTTTAGTGAACATAAAAAAAACACATTTCTCACAAACGCCAATAACGTGTAGGATCGCGACAAGCGAGTGATAAATGTAGTGAAAGATTATAGCGAGCACTTCACACTAATATGACTTCAATCACTTAGCAAAACGCATTGAAATAGCGTAAAACGACAACTGAAATGTAATTTTAGTAACTCAGTAAAGTGCCAAAATAAACATGTTATATTTTTAAACGGTGTTGAAAGAATAACTGTAACGTAACATGGGCAATATGCAGAATATACTTATTAAGTGTGTCCTATTTTTTTATTGTGTAATATCGCTACTGTTTTCTTCTGCTATAAGCCGTATGACCGTACCGTTCGAAAGATTTACTATAGAAAAGTAATACGTTTAATTCTAGCGATAAATCGCCTAATTTAAAGCTTGTAATTATATTCCTTGACAAAATTAAAGCAATCCTGTATTTAAAAAGGTCAAGGTAAACATTGTGACGAATAGGCATACTTAAGAGATATATATATCTCGACGCGGCAAGTGCAGCCAAGTCAGAGGCCCGTGCATTAGTGGGCGGCATAAAAACTCCGTCACCAGCCCGTCATTTCAGTAAAAGTCACGCCGTGGAAACTTGAGTGAAGTGAACTGTCAATGCCAAGCATTAAGTATGGAAAGACAGCTCAATTCGCACTCACAACGCCTACATTTTCACGCGGTGATTTGACCGGAATCGCACTGCAGCCTGCGTAGCATGAACACCGAAGAAACGGCCTTTGTCGTGTCTCGGAAGAAAAGAAATTAAGTGTTCATGCTACGCAGGCAGGTGTATTGAAAGAAATTTGACAGATTGAGGTTCCTGTCTATATAATCTGTCACTTTGCCGATTCGTCTGTAGACAAAGGCCGTTTCTTCGGTGTTCAATGTGTTCATGCTACGCAGGCAGGTTAGTCATTTAGTGACTACTTCACATGAAATAAGTAGAAGTCCGCAACTTTAAAGAGTTCTATGGCGTTATGATTGATCGTTCGATCGTGAATACTCGTACGTGACGTATAAAGTAGGTACACTATGTAACGGCTTGTTATTATTATAACCTAGTGTGTTGTGTGAGATAGCAGCCTTGAAAGAGACAATGAAGGGCAAGTGTTTTCTAGGAAACCTAAGGTCTTAAGGATGTGGATCTTATTAGGAATTCTATTAGAAATTACTTACTGCTCCATTTCTACGATATGTTATTAAAATTCCTTTCTTACTTATATTCTGGCATGTTATGTACGCAATTCATTCATCACATTATTTAAAATTATAATATCAATCAAGGTGGCATAGTTGGTTAGCTTTTAGTATACCATATACTCGCCTTTGTGTATATGTTGCAGTCAAAACTCTTAACCAGTCAAAAGTACTATTGACTAGCAAAATCAGTCAAAAGTAGTTTTGTTTGACTGAACAGGTTGGTCAAAAGTGGTTTTGACTGAAAATTATTGGTATTTTTGACTGCAAATTTGCGGTTAAAAGTACTTTTGACTGACGCTCGTCGTCATAAGTAGTTTTAACTGCATTAAATCATCAGTCAAAAGAACTAAGGGCTCTGGCTAATGGCCCTGGTTCTAACCTAACTTAACCCACATTATTCGCCAACCATAGACGGTTTTACCTGACTGATAAAACCAGTTAAAACCATTTTTGACGGAATCACTTAGTTAAAAGTACTTTTAACCAGCTCCATTAGGAAAAAGTACTTTTAACTGTTATTTTAGTCAAAAGTATTATTGACGGTCAAAAGTAATTTTGACTGATTTTGCTAGTCAATAGTACTTTTGACTGGTTAAGAGTTTTGACTGCAACATATATAATTCGAAAACAATAAGCATTTGCTCGCTATTGTCTTGAATTTTGAAATACTACACGTGAAGGTTTTCCGCTACCAATTATGTAAATTCACTAAAACTCGCTGAAACTTGCTTATTTTTGTTACAATTCTGTCAACGACCATGAAATCTGTAAACAAACCTTTTAAAGTGTTTTGCTTTTTCATTTCGTTGTCATTTTAATATTTCTAAAGAGAAGAGAAATATAATAAAACTAAAAGCAATTTCTTGCGAAAAGGCTGGCTGTAAAGTGTAAATTGAAGGGCCGAGCCCCTAGCAATCCCAGCATTGTGCTGACGTGCTGCTGAGTTTAAACTGGTAAATAACTTGCTTTTAAACTAAATAAAATTATTATCTAGATATTCGCGATGTCGAGCTGAAAAAAAAATAGTAATCCTTTCTTGAAACCATTTAAGTGCCCTACACTACGTTACATTTCCAATCTATGGTAGAACTAACCTTCGGAATCATCCCATAAAAATTGCTCCTTCAAATCCGTGAACCTGTAAATAAGATATTTGATCAGACCTTACGTCGGTAAAAATTAAACATCCTTGTTAAAATACATGGAGTTAAAATTTATTCATTTATTTATTTATTTAAATATAGATGTTAAACGTTACAGGTAAACTAACCTAAGTTATTGTACATAAAAAAAAAAACTTAAACTAAACACATATATCTAAAAATATAAACAAAAATAAAATAAAAAAAAACTCTTAATGGTTGACAAGAAGATACAACCGTAGAGTCACAAATGGGTCACCAACTCACCACATAGCACTGTATTTTGAGAGATAGAGTTTTGTTTTTGCGATGTAGACGTGCCCTAAAGCTCCGCTTGGCAAGGTGTACGAAACAATTTTTTAGAGATACAGTTTATATTTTCCTCGTTGGTCTAGTGGTCGCAAGCGCTACTGTTGAGCATGAGGTTCCGGGTTCGATCCCTGTGTCGGACAAAGTGTTATTGAGTTTTTCCATCTGGAATTTTTCAGTAGCCGCCCGTAGTCTGGATTTTGATGATTGATGGCAACAGATACACCTCTGCCTAGATTACAGGCGTGATGTGATGTTACGCGTTCGTTTATCTTGAAACCCTCAGATTTATCATACCTGACTTTTCATCGGTACACTTAGTATTATGTAGGTATACATTTTACTCCGCATTTACCAATAACGGGTGTAAGTTTTACAACACGGTCGAGTACAACTAACCATGTTATAAAAGTGAAAACATGAATGTACGGTTAACTAACATGTCATACCTACGGCAACTTCCATATTGTATACCTACTTACTATTTATAGTCCCTACTTGTAATCAATGCGAACAGTTAATACAACAAGTGTTGCGATTTCCACATACGAAATTACCATAGAACAAAATACTTCAGAAGGTTAACAAATAAAAGAATGATAGGTCGTTTTTAGACATTTTAGTTTAGCTAAGGCATTCAAAATACTATACACGTAGAAATGTACAAAAAACAACTTATGGCAACTATGGTTCACGGGCTCTTGTATACGTTCAATCGCGCGGATAGATGTCAGTCGTTACTTCGTATGTGGCAAATAGTTGTACCTACAACCTCTTCTTTAGAACGACTTAGATACCTTACCAGCGTAATTAGTTTCTTCATCATGTCAACCAAGATTAAAACCTTCATTGGTAAACACACTCTGAAATACATAACACATCCCCACACAATACCTCGGTAATTGGGTAGGGTTGTGTGGTGCAGATGTTTCCAGTCACTTTGACAAAGGTGTTCTCCTAAAGTGCTTTCGGACATCCCTGATTTCTTTGACCTTGCTTATGCAATACAATCGTTCTTCATTCTTACAAGTACCTTGACAAATGTGTAAGTACGATTTACGAGAAACACATTTTATTAGGCAACACAGATGGGTGTGTCCACATGTTGAATCACTCGATATTTTTGAAACTGTTGGCATACAATCGTATACGCTATTATTTAATTTGTAGTTAAGTTTAATGTACATATTTAATTAGTTTTAATTACTTTTATTGCATAGTTTTAATTTCACGAAATAAACTTTATCATTGACGTTATAAACTTCGGTGGATTTATTGTATTGTAGACATTTTGAATATTTTTACTTTAAATGTTCTCATTATCGTCATTCAGAAACGTACACCCAACTCCAGCCTCAATTTATATTTCACAGATCGATACTTAACTCTTTTTCTTTTTTGTGATTTGTTCAACTTTGTCCTACTGAACATATTATTGTTAACTCACTGTAATGGAGTTTACAGCGGCCGTTGTTATGTAATGTCTTTATTTGTACAAATGTAGAACATTAAAAATCCAAACGTAATTGTCTCGCGATCCAAAACACCACCACAGGAAGGACAAGTCCATACATAGCATATAATTATGGGCAATAATTTAAAATAACGCAATGCTATGATGATAAAATAAATACAAAACGGACGGAATAATAAAAATCTGAGAGTCGAGAATCGAATAAAGGTTAAAGCAGCATCGTGTTCAAATAATGCCAAGCAGCGACAGCATAGTATTATAGAAAACGTGTATACATAAGTATTGATATTATTATAATGTATTAATGGCAATATCCTCTCTTACATCCGTTCTAAACGTTCACTTGTTTTAAATATTCGGCTCATCATCTGCCCAGCCTATTCCCAAAAATGTTGGAGTCGGCTTGCAGTCCAACCGGACGCAGCAGAACATCTTTTTTTTACACGGGGAGACTGCCTAGATATACTCCACAACTGTTACTGAGAAATACTATTCACTTCGTAGGAAACGAGCTGTCAGACCTTCGGGCTTTCGACTTCTAATAACGACTGACAAATATCAACATACTAGCAGACGTCTCGCGGGCTCACCCACGTAGGTCCCGTTCCTGTGAGAATACAGGGATAAAAAGTAGCCCATGTGTTAATCCAGGGTGTCAGCTAACTCCATAACAAATTTTATTAAAATCCATTCAATAGTTTTTACGTGAAAGAGTAACAAACATCCATCCATCCATCCATCCATCCATCTATCCATCCATCCATCCATCCATCCATCCATCCATCCATCCATCCATCCATCCATCCATCCATCCATCCATCCATCCATCCATCCATCCATCCATCCATCCATCCATCCATCCATCCATCCATCCATCCATCCATCCATCCATCCATCCATCCATCTATCCATACTCACAAACTTTCGCGTTTATAATATTGGTAGGCAAACTTTCACGTTTATAATATTTTTTAGTAGGATGACAGCCAGAGCTTACGGCTTTGCAGGCTTTGCGAGTCACGGAGGATCTCAATATGTAACTTGAAATGAAATGGAAAGTAATTATGTTATTCATCTGCTAGTGAAATTTGATCATTAATACGTAACCAAAGAGGTCCAAACTGCATTGCAGTTTTAAACAGAACAACAATTTTCATATTCTCTGTTGCTGTCAGATATTTGCGTCAAATTCTTGCCACGCGAGCGCAATATGAGTGCTTCTACTGCTATGCGATGTTCAAAGTTGAAAAAAAAAAACGGATTAGCACTCATACTTTACTATTGCACTGCAACTTGATCACAACGCCATGAAGTAACGTGAATGAGCCTAAAGAGTGCCTGCGCCACTAACTTTTGACGTTTTGGAAACTCTAGGATTATGCTTGTCGGGCTTTTTGATTGCGTTATTACGTAGTTTTTATCGATTACTCGGGAACGCCTCGGGACTTCGTTATAACTCATCATAAGTCGTCTGTCCCGGGTTTTTATGATCCCTCGGGGATTTAGAAATGCCTCGTTATGATATAAAGGAACGTTAGTAGTTCAAAGTATCATATTTTTAGGATTAGTTCCAGGTTATGTCAGCTTTTCATGCCAGGAAAACGACTTAACAACCTGAGGGTATGCTGTAGGTAGATACTGTGTGTTGAAATGCATACATACATAGTTCTCGTATTAAGAAATAGTACTACTAAAAATACTAAGTACGTACATAAAAGCACGGCCCAAATTACTGCCTTTTTCGCAGCGCACATATTCAGCTACTAAGCTCTGGCTTTTTCCGAATTCGTCGAATACTTCGCATTGGCATAGCCGTTACTTTGCCAAGCCTTGGCACTATAATGGCACCAAGTTACGGTCATAAATTAAAACTTCTGTTTAATTTCATTTTATCTCCCTTATTTCATTTTAATCTTAACTTGTTCCCTTGACTTATTGATAAATCCTAAAACTTAGCTATACATCGTATGATTCACCGACGCTTCGTGTTCTTTTACATAGGGTACGAGTATGAAGGAAGATTGTAAGTGCTAAATTATGAAAATGAGGTTACCTTATTTACCTTGCTTTAAAGGTCATAATTGTGAATCAATTGTGGTCGGTTGTTAGCCTTTCGTATACGAGGACCAAAGTAACCAGTTTCACTTATTATTTTACGCAACTTTGCTTCTTTGGTTTATTCGAGCAGCTGATATTTTTGAGGTGTTGTGGCCATTAAGGGTAAGTTTGTTATGTTTTAATTCGATTGTTTCGCTTCCAAGTCTGCTTCGCGTACAGTGAAGGTGTTCCAAATACTTGTCTGATATGGACATTACAATAATTTACGGGAGACGCCACGCCACTTACGTGGGCGCTTTGCATTCTCAAGCTTTTAGCTTCTGTAGCACGGTCCTTTTCTATAGTTCGGAAGTAATTTACAAGTAATGCCAAGTTCGTTATAAGTTACAAAGTTCAATTAGGTACGTCAGGATATGTATTTTACTCAAGTCGCATTAGGTCGTAAAACTATCCTATTGATGCAGTGCTGTAAGATGGTGTATTTGAATGAAAATTAAGGCATTACAACCAAACTGCTTGCAAATATACGATATAGTGGGTACATTCAGTCAAACCAAATACATTCAAAACTTGCTAAGTATAGACGGGACATCACATACTTACATAATTTTCATCCGATATCCTAGTGGTCACAAATCTATGAGTTTAGTTTAGTAGATCTATCTGTATCTATAGATAAAACATTTATTTAGTGCACACAAAAGACACAGACAAACGCACAATACAAAATCAAAAGTGATAAAACAATGAGCGACGAATGATACAGTGTGCGGTGTGCGTCTCAAGGCTGCACCAAATGGGAGTCCAGCTCAGCATGGGCCAGGCAAATGTACCTCGCGCTGATATTCTGCGGGATCCGTGCAGTGGCTTACGGACGTCAAGCAGACAAGAAACAAAAAAAAAAAGATTGAGAGAATGAAGAGGTGTTGTAAAATTGTGGTTTCTGCATCATTTTTATACATTATTTATTTATTTTATTTATTTATTTCTTTGGCTCACCAACAATTGAGTACACTCAAACAATTATGGGTTACATTGAATCACTTCGGGTCTACTGTATCAATCTCTTACAGGTAAGCACATCATCACTTAAAATTACAGGATATTTGATACACACAGAACAATCGGGCTCCTCGGGCCAAAAAACTTTTTTTACAAAAAATAAAACCGACTTCAAAAATAACACTAAATGGTGTAAAATAACTCTAAATTCGGAAGTCTGTGGCTTTGGTGGGTTTGTCTTACTCATGATGGGCCACCGACTTCCGAATTTAGAGTTATTTTACACCATTTAGTGTTATTTTTGAAGTCGGTTTTATTTTTTGTAAAAAAAGTTTTTTATTTTTCCATTTTTAGTTGTTCCCATACAAACATTTGCCATGAATTCATTTTATATTGTTAATTGTTAACAATACATGTCATTATAATAGGGTTATCCACCTAACCCTAATAAATGAAACTTAACATACCTAACTGTCGAAATATAGGTATATTGAACACATCTGCCTACCCCTCTGAGCATACAGGCTTGATGATACGTCATGATGTTGTATAAACAATAAACATCCAAGCGATTCCAGCAATCACGATAGATTTGCCGTCTATTTTTGAAGAGTTCCGTTGTATATCTCCGAAGATCAGCACCAGATCTTCACCAAATTAAAATGGGACCACCTCTGGAGTCTACTCTTTCAAACAAAAAAAGAATTTTGAGAATCGGTCCACAAATGGCGGAGAAATCAGGTAAACACGAACATAGAACCTCCTCCTTTTTTGAAAGTCGGTTAATTAAAACTAAAAATTGAAATAAAAACATTAAAATCACAGGTAGAAATAAAATTGAGACAGAGATAAAATTTTAATCGAAAACCTAAATAAATTAAAATCATAGTAAAATTAAAGTTAAATAAATTCAAAATAGTAATTAAAATTAAACAACAAACAACAAACAACAATTATGCAGAGTGTTTATGAATATAAGGTAGCGAAGGAGAAAATAAATAACATAAATGGGTTGGTTAGCATAATTATACGGTGTTAATGTGTTAACAAATAAATGAAGGTGAATGTGTATATTCCTAATATTATGCGAACACGAACGCCGCTGCGAACTAGTACGCCGCTCCGCTGCCGCTCCAGTATATTCTAGAGATTCTAGATGGCGTTACTAAGACTTGGCATCACAGTCCTGTTTTTCTATGACATTTCATAGCATGCCCTCTCAGTATAGTATCTTGAATCTGTTTGGGTAAAACGCACTAGGTAAATGCCTGTTCAATTTAGATCTCCGGCTATCTATCGGCTTTACGTGCAGCTAAATCCAAGGCTAAACCTTTGTTCTCCATGTCATGTCGTGCCTTCAAGCAATAGGCTCGCCTCGTCTATCGAGTTTTGATGACGTCACCGGCCAGCTATGGGTGTTGTACGATAAGATACGATAGTAGGCATCTTTAGGGATATACTGTTTCGTCGTTAGTCTGTGTCATAGCACTTGGAATAATTAGACAGTTTTTCCTGTTTTTTTTTTATGTCATTACAAAGGCTCAAAAATATTGTGTGATATGCATGCATTTGCAGTTCCCAACTAAATATGTATAGCGTCAGATATATTAGTTCCGCCGAGATAACTGCAAATTTTATATTCGTAGTTGTATGTGCAGTGGTATCAATGTTTTTTTTTAATAAAGAAATGTCCACTCATGTAATCGAGTGCATTGTGCTTGGGAGAGAGGTTTGTGTAACTTGCAGTTACAACAATCGATCCAATACTTTGATATCATATCGTACGGGGTGCACAGATAAATGACCGTGTGGATCGATTGAAATGTAAAGACAGCCGCACGGGTCGATCAAAGGTTAAGCTGCGCTTGCCGAGGTCGTTGTTTGGATGGGTGACCATTTATTATCGTAGATACTCAATATCTAAAAGAGAAATATAGAGTAAAGATTAAATCCAAAACCTTTCGTTGCCAGATTGGTAGATCATTGACAGTCGTTACGAGTAAAGTCTCAGATGTCCAAATGTCCGACAATTACTATTCAACCAAAGGGGTGTCGTGTTACCCAGTAACTGCGTTGTGCATAAAATGTTTGCTTCACATTTCACAGCGATCATTAATCTTAACAAATCATCATCATCATCATCATCATCATCATCTTCATCATTCATCATCATCATTCATTCTTCATCATCATCATCATCATTCATCATTCATTCATTCATTCTTATTTTTCTTTATTCCTCCTATGAAGAAAACACAAAAGTGGTCACGTGTAAGTTGGTAAAGTGGTCAAGTGGCCCTAGCGGTCAGTTAATTTATTAAAATATAAATCTATACTAATATTATAAAGAGGAAAGGTTTGATTGTTTGTTTGTTTGCATTGAATAGGCTCCGAAACTACTGGACCGAAGTTCTTACACCGTTGGGAAGCTACAAATCTACAATGTCCCCGGGTGACATAGGCTACTTTTTATCCCTGTATTCCCATGGGAACGGGAACTACGCGGGTGAAACCGCGTGACGTATGCTAGTAAATAATAAATAGACAAAATACCAGATGTTAATAAAGGAAAATATACCAATAACAGACTTACTGAATAAAATACTTTACGGTTAGGTACATACTCTTTTTGTAATGCGCTTGCGGTACATTAAACCGCTCCTAGTCTAGGAGCGGTGAGAGCTGACCCCAATATATACCCGGGACACTGCTAGGATAATGACAACGCCAGTGGTGCGGGCAAGATGACTTTGCGGTCACGAATCCGCTCAGCGTGCCTGACTGGTAATACCCCTATTGAAGACCCTTTGTTTAGCATTCAGCTAAGTTAAGCTTTCAATGCATTTACAAGGTAGAAAAGACCCTGGAATTTATACATTTGTTTTCTAATGCTATTTTTGCTTAAAACTGCAAAGGACCATGAAAAAAACATCACTCCTTTCTATTCCTGTATACAAGGTGTATTTTAAGTTATGGGAAAAAAAATCACCCATGAATGTGAACAACTTTCACTAAGGTACAGTCACGAGCAATAATATGTATACATTGTCACATTTTCTAAAATATCTCAACCTCTACCATTAAAAAATATGTGTAAAATATCGTACACATATTTTTAGCCGTGTGTACCAACTAGGAAATCGCGTAAAAAAAACAGCTTTTGCATACAAAAGTTTGATGCCCACTCGATCAAAATGTATCATGTACCAGCACATTAAGTTACCCCAATGTGTCAAATTTCTTTGATGGTTTTTCAACTTTATGGCAAACAGGATAAGGTTCATATTAAATTTGGAAAATTTGACACATTGGAGTAACTTGATGTGCTGGCGTCTGTACCTGTGGCGAAGGGTCAATTTTCTTAAGAGGGAAGCCGTCAAAAAAAAGTTACTATTCGTATCACAATTTGTTGTCTCTCTTGAAGACATCAGTCTACCTACCACCTGTATGCCTTTGGTGTAAATACCTATAGTATATTTTGGCAGTGCTAGAGTTCGGCTATCATTATTCAAGGTAGAGTTGCTCTTCCGAACCTTCAAAGGGAAGCCGATATAGGAATCCAGTTGTATGGACACTTCGCCACTGGTATGTACAGACGCCAGCACATCAAGTTACCCCAATGTGTCAAATTTCTTTGATCGTTTTTCAACTTTATGTCAAACAGAATAAGGTTCATATTCTATTGGGAAAATTTGACACATTGGGGTAACTTGACGTGCTGGCGTCTGTACCATAGTGAAAGTTGTTAAGATATTAGTATGAATTCAAGTTTGAAATCATCTATCCATCTTGAGCAAGACCTTGAGTGGTGATCAATGCTCGTATCTTCTCTGTATGAGAAGAGGCATTTTTCCCCGCAGTAGGACATTAACAGGCTGGATTGTATTGTTTCAAACTCTTTGGCATAATCGAAACGGCTTGTCTAGCATGAGACACCTAGCTTTCGGCTAAAAGGATAAAATAAATATTCCACAACTTTTCATACAGCGTCATCTGGTCCCAAACTAAGCAGAGCTTGTGCTATATGTACTAGACAACTGATAAACATACTTCTAAATACATACATATCTATATATATAAAAGAAAGTCGTGTTAGTTACTTCGTTATAACTCAAGAACGGCTGAACCGATTTAGCTGAAAATTGGCAGGGAGGTAGTTTAGAGCCAGGAGAAGGACATAGGACTTTTTATCCCGTTCGACATCATAAAAATAAATATCAAGAATATCGGTTGTCTCAAACATTTTTCAAACGCAGCGCCATCTTGGATGACATGACAGGAGTCAAACTTCCCAGTTCATTATCAGGTGACAATTTGAAATTGACAAGTCTTAAGCTAAACCCAAGAAGGTAAGGTTGTCAATTTATAATACGCACCTACGTTCTGAAATTTATTTTGTTACTAAACAGGTTTTATGTAGCATAAAAAAGTCTTATATTTCAGAAATCAATTTACGTAACTAGCAATGATGACAGAGACGAACTTTAATAATTCTTTGCAAATAGAACTTATTTTACTGTTAGGACTTTAAATAAAGTAGACCGGGAAAACTATAGGCATAAATTATTGTATGTAACATAGAGGCAATAGTTCAGATTAAAATTATGAATTTAGTATTTTATATAGTAAGGTAGTTAGGTTAGATAGTTGGGTTAGCTATAGGATAGGTATGGTCAGATAGGTTAGGGTATATATACATGTTGTAATTTAAAAGTAGTAGTAGTTATTATTGGTTTGGATTTATTTGTTGTCGTCTTATTCAACGTATGTATATCTAATATAAAAAAAAATAAGAGCAATGAATTGACTCTAAGGCACAACGAAGTTTGCCGGGGCAGCTAGTTATTGATAAACTACACCCAGACACAGAACGAATGATCGTGCTCATCATACAAACATTTGTCTTGGCTGGGCCACTATACGCAGGCCAGTTAAGATGCTAATTTGGTGACCGAATAACAATCACAAAACAATACTTTTTTGTAAAATGTGTCTTGATTACATTCGTTCATTGTTAGGTCACATTACTGTTGACTGGAGTCTAGATGTAATCTCCAAACAAATTGTTCTATTGTCTACATGACATCTGGCCTAGATTAGTTGCGACGTGATGGGATAGAATGCTGCAGTAAATGGAGTTAAGCCTATCACAATCAAGGTAGTTACTAACTCACTAGACTTTATTTAGGTCATCGGAGCATTAATTATGTTTGGGATCGATTCTGGCCGTGTGCAGTAAGTACCTATTTTGGTATTGTGTTTTTGCTATCTTTGTACAGAAATCACGGTTTTGGAATCTTCGTCTCTTTTTAGACGAGACTAAGGCTCATGTTTCAGTTGATTACGTTCCTAAACTGCAGAACGCTCCGCTCAGCATTTGTCTATACGCACACTGAACTTTTGTCCTTGTAACATGTATTTACTAAGGACTTGCGTATCTAATCTATTGAAGCAGGTACACCTACAAATAATCTCGCCCAGTTATTTCTTCCAAAAAATTCTCAGACTGAGTATGGTGGAAAAGTTGTCAGCTCACATAGAGCGAGCCTTTCAATAGTAGCATATTATGATGTGTATAGGTACCATCTGACATGTTGTCGTGGTAGACTTGTTATTTTCTTTCTGATAACCGTACTGTTACTTATTACCATGTATTAAGCTGTAAGTCTTCCATAGTCCTGAGAAAAGTAAAAAATAAATATGCCACCATAAAATAAAATGACAACGACGTGGTACCAACCTCACTCAAAATTGGTTGGCACCATCTCACAGCTGTCTCTTAGCTACCGCGCGCGATCATTGGTCAAATCAAATAGTGCGCGCTTCTCTGGTTTCCTGTAACTAATTTTTGTCCCTTGTCTTGAAGTCACTCCCACAAAAAATATCTAGCAACCGAGAGGAAACTAGTTACACACCAAAACCCGAACGGCAATAGCACTGATGTCTGTATCCTAACACCATTCTAATCCTCATTTCTCTCTTTCACAGGTCCTAGCGCACACATTACAAGGTCTCGGCCAAGATGAGGGCATGTACCAGCAGTACATACCACTGGCCCTCCACCTGGCCGACGAGTTCTTTCTCACACACCCCTCCAGAGATGTCCAGCTGCTCATTGCGTGCTGCATCGCTGATGTGCTCCGGGTTTATGCACCGGAGGCGCCTTATAAAGATCAGGAACAGGTGAGGTTTTCTTAAGATTTCGAGAAAAGGGGTATGTTTTAAAACTTGGGGTTCCTAACAACTGAAGTGGCGACCCCAATGAGTCATGTTTTTACCTTCACGGCTTTAAGGGGGGCTTCGCAGTTGACTCCGACCTTCAGTGCCTATGCGGCTCCTCTCCGCAGACCATAGCCCACCTTTTAGCTTACGCCGCGCGTCTCCTGCCCCTTGCACACGAAAGGACCTAATGTCTGCGTCAGTGGACGGTGTTGCCGTAGCTGAATTCAGGGCCATTGCAAGCACAAAATTTAAACAGCCTTGCATGCATAAACTTAGTGTCGATGTTTGCCAACCACACGCTGAGAAGAAGAAATTTACAATATCAAAAATCACCATAAAAATACATTACGATGTTTTATCGTGGATTAGAATTCTTTAAGGAAGGCAAAGCTTTTGACACGATTAAAGAAAAACTTATAAAGATTTTAGTTAGGGGGTAAGGGGTTAAAATTTCCTTTGTTCTTTAATCTTTGACACAATAAAAAGACAATGACAGCGCGGACGCCGGTGTCCTCTTGGGGTTTAATGAATTAAATATGATTAGCTTGTGGCAATGTAATGACAACCACGTCACACGATCAAAGGTTAAGCTACATTTGCCGGGCTCTGAAAGCTCGTCAAAATGCACGTATGACAACCGGGACCAACGGCTTAACGTGCTTTCCGAGGCACGGAGGGGTCTTGATATGTAATGAATGGTCACCGATCCCCAGACCTACCTCTTCAAACTTAGCTTAACCTTCGATCAAACCATGCGGCTGTTATTATTTAGCTACAAGCTCCTACTAAATAAACCCCCTTCCCCTGCTACTTAATAATGTGCCTATGTAACTGCCTACTCATCTTTTCTCCTCCACTATCAAGTCCATCCAAAGGTTGTCTGTAAGAGATCGCTTTTAGCGATAAGGCCGCCCATTGTATCACCGTATAATTTGTAAGTTTTTACGGTGTACAATAAAGAGTATTCTATTCTATACTGAGTTGTTTAGAAAAATCTTCCCCATTCATAGGGAGATATTGTCATTAGCCAAGCAACATTATCAACAAGTGCTTATAGGCTATGTTTTATGATATACTACAACTCCATGAGGCCGAAGTCGCGGGCAGAAGCTAATATTAAACACATGATAGTAAAAGTATGTGTGATTAACCTCAACTAAAAAGAGTTACAAAAATGACTTCAAAAAAGTCACTATAATGTGTAAAACAACTTTTGATTCGGAACTCGGTGGCTTGGGTAGTTTTATTTATTTTTGGACCGACTTCCGGAATTAAAGGCACATAGGCTAGGGACGTCCTACGTTGTGTGTGAGTGAATGAAAACGTTAAAAGCATTCGTGGAATGCATAAGCGCTGCCTTTGTGCGCGCAGTTATGAGTAAATCGATTTTGCGCAACCACTCAAGTGTCTAATTTGTTAATACGGATTATGTCAGTTGGAAGATCATGTAGAGGGAATATTATGTAACATATTGTGAGTATTGTGACCTAGTGGTGTTTCATATTATAGCACATAAACGTAACACGCTATGTGAGATCCTTATTTTGCGTTGAAATGTAACGCAGCAGTAAACAAAACGCCAAAGCGTTTACAGCGAAGACTCAAAAGGGAGACTTCAGTGGCTAGACGAAATCATTTTATAATGAGCACCTATACTTTTCCTTTAACTAAATATAACTAGCGCTACCTCGTTATAACGACAGTGGGTAAAATAACGCGTTATATAAATGTTGATTAAATGATTTATCTGTTACAAAATTCTCAGTTGCACCACGAAGTCTGGATGTGTGCCTAAAATTACGAAGCCCACAAAACGAATTAGCGAAATGTGTTGAAGCAGTTGAAAGTGAACTACTAGGTAAAGTTATCTCCGCAAATTCTTGGCCTACAATGCGGATGCATGCATCGCTGTTCGCAGGATGTTGTTAAATGTTATCAACACACAATCGGATTGATCCGCCCGTCGACACTATTAAATTTTACGTGGCGTAATTGACAGTCACTGTCGTTCTCCATAGCTTCATCCTCACAGACGTATGAACAGTTCATTGCTGGGCATAGTTGTCTCCAAATCATTAATTACCCAGCCCCTAATTTATAAAAAGGGTTTAATGTAAGTCAGGAAACATGTAGTATGCCCACTAGGTACCGCAGCGTGGGTAGTAAGTTCCCAAAAAACAAAGAGGACCGACGACCACCAGCAGGGCTATATTGCGTATTTCCGTTGACAGTTCATAAAGTGTTCAACGATTAACTGTCAAACAGCTTGTTTCGTATTGGCTATCATCAGTGTGTATCAAGGATGACGTTATGTGCACTCGCAGATATGTGACGAAGCGCACAGTACTCCGTCTGATGGTCACCGTAACTTGAAGTCCACTTAAAGTGCAATACCATTTTTTTTGTTAATTCTCAGTCGTCACCAAAATTCGGTGTGCAACTGGACGCCAAAAAATATAGCTAGTAGCCTGCTGGTGGCTTTCAGAACACCATTTGATTAGGAAACTCAGGGGTTTTCTTAATCAAATAGTTGGGATGGCTCAGCCAAATACCAACTATGCCACACTCGACTCAGTAGAGCGCAGAGCCAAGAGGCTCACATTGGTGACGAAAAGCTGGTGGGTACCAAGCTTCATACCGGGCCCACCGCCGCAAAGTTGCATGTCTGTCGGTCTTTTACAGACTGTATTTCGGTGAGTGTGCTCTAGAGCTCCACGAGCTCATTCCATCATCTCCTTTCTTCCATCGGGAATCCAGACGTACCTACTGCAGGTTATCACCCATTCCTTGTAGATGTTCCACACATTCGCACGAAGCGCTTTGCCTGTTCCTTCATTATGCGCACAGCCAAGGAGTGGAATTCCCTGCCTGCATCATTGTTCCCGAGTTCATATGACCCCAATCTGTTTAAGTCGCGAGTTAATAGGCTTCTTATGGGTAAGCTCGTTCCATCGTCGACCTCATCTCTGACCGCAGGACAAGATTGAGGTCAAGAGTAGACCCATTATATATATATAAAAAAAAAATGGTGTCCTGAAAGCCACAGTCATAATGGATAAGATATAGGCACAACCATCGCTCCTGAGTGATGGTTGTGCCTATATCGTAACCAATCTCTAGAGGAACCCATGTTCTATAAAGAAACCTAAGTCTAGTTATGATGATGTAACAGAGCTTCAAGTATCAATAACTATCCTCATTTTCATTCAACAGGTAAAGACAATATTCCTGTTCCTGATCAACCAGCTGCAAGGTCTCCGCGACCCAAAGGATCCAGCGTTCAAGCGTTATTTCTATCTGCTGGAAAACCTGGCCTATGTCAAGTCCTTCAACATGTGCTTCGAGTTGGAAGACTGCCAGGAGATCTTTTGCGCACTCTTCTCGCTTATGTTCAAGATTGTCAAGTGAGTACTGTGTTTAATATAGGGTGGAAAAGATATCCGGATAACATGACTTCTCTACATTATTCTGGACCCCGAGCGATAAAACTTCTTGTCGGTTTTCCCTTATTTCAAAGTTTTTTTCTGATGATCTTTGACTTTCACTGTAAGAGCAACTCGGACATCGGTAAAAGAAAATCAGCTGTTTCAAACAAAAGTTTACCAACTCCTACTCGACTCAAATGTATGGAACAGAATTATTTTTCGCGCTGATAAGGAGTAGGAGGAGGGCCAACAGGATAAATCTGGTCCTGTTAAATAAGAATGATGATTAATAACATCGAACAATAGAAAAAAGGCAGCACAAGATTTCAATACTAGGGATCTAGATTGGGCTATTTGACAAAATTTTAATTTTGAGACCCACATCTAGATTACAAGAAAATATTCGACACATATTTTTTCTTTTTTCACGTACCTAATCAAAAAATAACGGCGATACATCGAGTCAAAATGTCGCATGACGTCACTAGCCAGCATACAGTTTATACTAGATAATGACGTTACAAGCCCCCTCTCCTGAACTTTAATGCGCTTAATCAAAGCGGTTTTCCATCAATTTGAAAAAGAAAAAAAAAACTTGTGTATTATTTTTTTAAATCTAACAGATGGACTAATTATAATATATTTTGATATTCATATTTTGTCAAACACCCTTTTATGAACAGACGCCAGCACATCAAGTTACCCCAATGTGTCAAATTTTCCCAATTGAATATGAACCTTATTCTGTTTGACATAAAGTTGAAAAACGATCAAAGATATTTAACACATTGGGGTAACTTGACGTGCTGGCGTCTCTACAGAACTCTTGGTGTCTGGATGTGCATCGATGTCTCTTCTACCATGTATAGTACTAGAACGTTCGTTAGTGACCATATTCTGCTCAATCAGTTTTCTAACAACCCTGTTCTCTCACCAGCACGGAGCATTCAACAAAAGTAAAGTCGTTCATGCTTGACGTTCTGTGTCCCCTCATCACGGAGTCGGACGTGTTCTCCAACGAGCTGCTGAACGTGGTGCTCATGAACCTGGTGGAGCCCAACAAGCGGGAACACAAGCACGCGTACTCGCTGGCCAAGGACCTCATCATCAAGACTAGTGAAACGCTCGAACCTTATATACAGGCTGTAAGTACCTTGCAATAAGAATAAGACCCAGGTATTTTGATTTTTAGTCTGTTTGTCTGTGAGTTAATTTACTATGCGTTTCAAATGAGAATAGGAATGACTTTGCGGCATGTTGTGACGTCATAGCTGTCAATTCGAATAAATTGGGTAAGATCAGAGGTATCAAATAAAGGTTTTTTAACCGACTTCAGGAGGAGGTTCTCAATTCGATCGGTTTTTTTTTTTTTTTTTTTTTTCTCTTATGTATGTACACCGAGTACTCCGAGATTAATGATCCGATTTACGTGACTCTTTTTGAGAATAGCTGCCATTTGGTCCCATAAAAATATAACATAGTTTGACCCGGTAGTTTTCATTTTATGAACAATTTTATGAAAATTTAATTTATTTTTGAACACTTTTTTGTGTGTATGTTCACCGATTACGCCGATTTATGTACCGATTTACGTGATTCTTTTTTAATTTGATGCGGACTAGTTTCTTTTTGGTCTCATTAAATAATTACATATAGTTTGGTCTGGTAGTTTTCATTTTATGAATATTTTTGTTCATGAATTTTACTTTTTGATTGATTGTAATATGTAAATATGTGTTGTAGAAATGGATAATAATTTATCATCTAGGTATATAAATATAAAAACTAAAAATTGTTAAATAAAAACTTTTTTACAAAAAATACAACCGACTTCAAAAAACACTAACCGGTGTAAAATAACTCTAAATTCGGAAGTCGGTGGCCAATCATGAATGAGACAAAACCACCAAAGCCACAGACTTCCTAATTTAGAGTTATTTTACACCGGTTAGTGTTTTTTGAAGTCGGTTGTATTTTTTGTAAAAAAGTTTTTTTCTCAATTTGATTTATTTACGAATTACGAACAAATATTTTTCTAAATTGTACTCTCAAAGTATTTGTTTACATTGGAGATAATCTCTCGAGCCCTCCTATGCAGAACAGCGCCTTGTTCACACATTTTCCAGCAGTCAGGGAGATGAAAACAAAATCAAATATCAACAACAACAGCCAACAACCGTGTAACAAACAGAATTTATAAATATAACGGTACCTAAGCACTCCACAAGACTATAATATATAAGACGTTTTTTGAATAACTTCGACTCGGTAAAACAAAAAAAAAGAAAATAATTGATGCGCGATTAAGGTTTTGTTGCGGGCCGTACTTTTCAAGCGACATTTGACAGATAGAGGTCAATGACGTTCCTATTCTTATTTGAAACGCATAATACAAGATTACTGACAAATGCGTGAACTTACACACTGACCTACTCAAATCTATAGAGTAGAATAGATTTTATATTTCACAACAAATTACAATATAGAGTTTCAATAGCCATCAGATACAGTTTTATATTTAATTTGTGGCAGACTGGTGCCTTAACCTTTTTTTTAAAACCTGTAAGTCAGGTCACCAGGCCCCCTAATAATTTCGAAATCTGTGTGTTCTTCTCATCAAAATTCCACCTATAGCACTTATTTGCTGGGTCTTATGATCGATCCAACGAAAATGATAGTTTTATATTTAATTTGTGGCAGACTGGTGCCTAAACTAAGTTTTTTTAAAACCTGTAAGTCAGGTCACCAGGCCCCCTAATAATTTTGAAATCTGTGTGTTCCTCTCATCAAAATTTCACCTATAACACTTATTTGCATGGTCTTCTTATGATCGATCTAACAAAAATAATTTCTGTCTCTGTTACACTCACTTTAAATAGCCGAATGAAGAAGAATGGAAGAATGGAATGAATGGAATGATGAATGCAGTGTATGGTGTTGCCGTAGTTGAACTCTGGGCCAAGCACAAAATTTAACAGTCTTGCATACATAAATTTAGTGTTAATGTATGCCATCGACCAGCTAAGAAGAATGAAGACTTTAAATAGACTGACCTCATCAAGAAAAAGAAGACTTTAAATAGACTGACCTTTGAGTATGTTTTGGTGTTTCTTCTCAGAATAGTTGTTCACGGAATACCGAGGTACAGTACAACGGGGTGAATAGAAACTTAAGGGTGAATAGAAACTTAAGGGTGAATTGAAACAAAACTTTGAGGAGGATTTTCACGATAGTTTAATATTGTTTGATATTATCAAGGTCGAAACTATTTATCTCAATTATTTAAAAGCATTACAGTCCTCTATAACAAACAACTTTTAACTTACGTGAGTAACTTCCTGAAAATGTTGTTTCTATTCACCCTTAGCTAAGTATCTATTCACCCCATTTTACCCGGTAGTGAGTTTATGCCGCCCTTGGGCGTCTGACTTGGCCAGTAAGTTATCAGATATAAGTCAGTAACAGAATTAACAATACTGACAAGACAGTCTATTTTATCACCGATACCTACTATTTTCACTGAATTTATTTCATAGAGAACTAACTTGCTAGGTTAACTTGTTATGATATCACCTTGGCCATCAAATCGCCACAACACACTGCTTTTTACTTTTTTCTTAAATGGGATTATTTGAAGCTATAATCAGACGTTCAGATATGCAGGCTTGTACAGTTCCAATAAGGATAAACTGGCGCGCTTCGAAATTGCGTAGGTATTACGTTTTTGTCATCCAAATTCCAAACGAAGACAGTACATGATTGCAAACGTGAAAAGATTAAATGTAGAATTGTTGCTCCATATACAATAAATCCTTGGCTCCCACGTGTACGCATTATGCTTAGGTACGGACGGACACCTAAATTACGTTCCCCCTTTTCTAAAGTGTTGATATATACCTGCATACTATATGAGCTGCAAACACTATCCATAGCAAAATCTAAAAGTGCTACAGGGTAATTTTTATTTATAAAATTATTTAACTAGCCATGAGACTATCTTAGATTGTTTAGACGATATCTTACGGACAGAATAAAAATCGCTTCCTCTTCCAAAGACACTACATTTTTTCATTATTAATCTTTGGGCGAGTAACTCATGAATGAAAACAGTTTTCATTAAATCAAGGGAGGGGACGCCCTACAAGGACATACACAGACCTTATTGGCGATGTTCTTCAGAAGGGTCAGGTTCGTAGTACTCGCAACCCCTGTACGTGCGTGTGAGACTAAAAATGTATGAACGTAAAGGAAGCAAAAGAAGTAATGTAAGAATCGTAGCAGATAGAGCACTGTATGTCAGCCTACTCCCATGGGAAAAAGGCGGGAGTTATAAATAAATAAATATTCCACAACTTTCACACAACGCCGTCTAGACCCAAGCTAAGCAGAGCTTGTGTTATGGGTACTAAACTGCTGATAAACATACTTATATACCTACTTCTAAATACATACATATTATAGACTAGCTGACGTCACGCGGCTTCACCCGCGTAGTTCCTGTTCCCGTGGGATTACAGGGATAAAAATTAGTATCCTATGTCATCCGGGAATAGTGTAACTTTCCACCAGTGCAATAATTTTTAAAATTGGATCATTCGTTTCGAAGATTACCCTCTACATACAAACTTACAAACAAACAAACAAACAAATATTACCTCTTTATAATATTAGTATAGATAAATTACACCCCAGTTTATGTATGTTTGTGTGTATTAAACAAAAAAGGGCACCCGTTAAGTACCTACATTTAAGGCCGCATGGCCCGAAAAAAACGAGGAAACAACAGTTTTGCGTTTTTGAATTGATACTCGAACAATGTAAAAGTTTATGATGATTTTATTATGATAAAAAAGTATTCCTAAGTAATTCCACCCCTTGAAACATTGCCAACGACTTAAGGGCGGGTAGACCAAGCGGTAACGTCCCGCTGAACACTGAGAAGCGACGCGTGGATCGAAATTTACTTGAAATAATTGTTAAAAAAAAAATATAAATTTAATGAAAAAACGATCGGGTAGAATCGATTCTAAAATGAATTAAATTTATATTATTTATAAAATATGGTGGTTTATAGTACTCGTTTAAAATGTAATTTACTTGTAAAAAACTGCAAATCGAAGTTACTTCAGTATTTTTTTCTATTGAGAAAATTGTATTGCATCGTGTTTTAACGGGTACATGGTAAAGAGAAAGAATGTATCCTAAATATATATTTATTTCAGATTCAAAATGTTATAATTTGCCTACCAAAAGTGAATTCTAAAACAGGCAAAACAAGCAAAACCGGGAACACAGGGCCTATGTCTATGGGCATTACAGCCGACTTCATTAAATACTGTGCAATCCCTTGCGACTTCCTCCTACGTAAACATAATAAGTAGCGGTGGGCGTATATGACGCTTTTTGATATCATGAGCGAGAATCATGTACACATTCTTTTATAAATAAATAAATTAGTGTACAAACTAATATTGTTCATGTGGGGATGATTAGGTAATAAACCTATTTGTAGCCTTATTAGGGTCACTGTTGTCTTAGTTCAATAACTTGGAAAATGGATATCATGTGTGAAATGCTTGCTAGATATTATTATCATTCACCTACAGTGAGATTCTGTAAAAATCACCCGTGAAATTGTACTCTCACTCCAGATACAATTTGCATGCATATTTAGCTTAGTTGGAGTGGTTAACAAGACTACTAGTACCTAGTGTGCAACCCACATTACTAGTGAGCTTAAAAAAATAATTAGGCTTTAAATCCTTTTGCGAAAACTTCTACACGTCCAGCTTGTGGCTTGTGGGTGAGATATACGCAGAGGGCTTATGACGTGCTACGCGTTTAGTATAACGATGGGTTTAGGATGCTGCTGGGGCTTCCGCGTTTCTGTAGCGCCTCGCAGATGTTCGCGGAAGCCCGAAGAAGTTTTATGGAATAATGAGGAAGAGCTTAGGGCGATGTCAATAATGGGTAGGTTGCGCGGAGGCTCCAACAGCATCCTGAATACATTGTTTAACAAGGTGGATAGCCCCTTTATTAGGCACTGGGTGCTGAGGCACGTTCCAACATGTGTTGAGCCTCGCACTTATTATTATTATTATTATTTTTTTCTCTTTATTTGTTTGGGGTTTTTATCTCAACAGATATGCCAACCCAATCGTACCTTTTTACATTATAGTACTTGCCCAAACTACTAGTGATGGCAATTAATGCGATTTCGCATAAATTTCATTAGCATGTGAATTCTTCAGTCTTAGCATGTTAATTGCTATTGCTAAACTATTTGCTAAAATAACGACAATTTATAATTTATTCAATATACGACGTTAAATACGAGCAAATCAAAGATCATAAGGTAATAAATTGCTCAATCTCATTTTTCGCACCACCCTGCTAATAATTTACCGAATTAAACGATCAGACGCATTCATACAATTTAGGCCCCTGTGTACGAGCAATTTAAAGATAATAATTGTATAACGTCATTCTTCGCATCACATGCACCTGCTATTTGCTAAAAGTCAGTGTAACGTGAAACAGATAGATTTAGTATTCCCGTGGGTGCGACGGAGAGCGCACGCTGCCGCTGAGTGCCGCTGCATCAGCATGAACGAAATACGAAGTAATGAATTCACTTCGCACTTCACAGAATTTCGCAACTAAATTTCATTTGCTAAATGCTAAATGAGCATTCGCATGTTAAAAATGAATGCGAATGCTAATTAATCCATCACTACAAACTACACGCAAGGAGTATCCTAAGTACCTATACAGGGTGTAACGGAAAGGGTATATACATACAAACAGGGTGAATAGAGTATTTAATAACGAGTCTTTCCTCAAAATTTTAGCTCCCAACTAATAACTTTGAAACTTCACGATATTATTTAATATCGACAGTTTATTAAATGCAAAATCATAACAAACGTGTCACCGCACTATGAAGGTCATAATCCTGTCCGGCAAGGTTCAAGTATATCTATCTCGGGTTCTGCGCGCCTAGTAAAGACCTATCGGGCTCTGCCTAACCGACGAAGGCGCGACGGCGCGGGCGGGCTCAACTTTACAATTATGTATGTATATGTATAAAAACGTTGCCATGTCGTTTCTTATCACCAAGAGAACCCGTGCCCTTCGGATGTAAATACCCTTTTCGTTACACCATGTATATTATAATTTATTATAATAAAAAATATTCGCGATAGTGATGTTATTACATAGCTTTTTTGCACCTTCTGAAGTTGGCTGTGCTAATTTGATTTGAAAGATTGGATTAGCCCCACGTTAACTACATTTAGTTCTAATTCTTCAAAAATGTCTCCCTCTGACGCCTGTTTCGGACACAGTCCATCAGCAAATGTTGCACGTCCTCAATCTGATTACATTCTCTACAATTCCACTTATTAGTTGTGATTTGTGATTATGTTTAGGTTTAATGTGTAAGTTTTAATAATGTAGTTTAATAAGCCTTTGTTCCTAACACTATATGGATTGTGTGTATTTTTATGTACGGTCCGCAATAAAAGTTTCAATAATAATAATAATAATTAAGAGTTCACTTTACTAAAGTTTTCGCTGGGTGGCCTTTGTTGCATCAACCAGCAGGATATGATGTTGTCTTGGCTAATCTGAAAATGTCTTCCTCGTTCGGTTTATCCAGACACAGTTAGGTCGAGCCAAACCTGATGAGAAACTTTTGACCTGCAGTGTAGAATGCAAGTCCTGATCTGTCCACAAACGATGGGACTCTAAAACTAATGATTGATGGACTCGACTGATGGCGCCAAACTCATAGTTAAGTTCTGGGCCAACAAACAATGTTGATTTCCGTCGACACTCTTAAAAAAGGTTATAATGTCACACCGCAATCATTACTTACCTAGAAGTAACTACTTTCCTTGTACTTTAGTATACTAAATCCTCCTTTTTTCTTCCGCAGTTCTTCAACCACGTGCTAATACTCGGCAGAGAAGAGAAGAATCTTCTAATTTACTCTAAAGTATACGAACTTATCTACGAGTTATATCAATGCTGTCCCAGTATCCTTCTGTCCGTGCTACCACAGTTAGAATGCAAACTTAAATCCGCACAGTTTCCAGAGAGGCTCAGCGGCGTGGCCTTACTTGCTAGAATGTTCTCCGAACCGGGATCAGAGCTTGCGACACAGTACCCAGCACTATGGCGGGCCTTCTTAGGCAGATTCAACGACATATCGGTACCAATCAGAATCAAATGCGTTCAATACTGCATGCACTTCTTAGTACACCATCCTGACTTGAGAAAAGACATAACAGAAACACTAAAATTGAGACAACACGATGCCCACGAACAAGTGCGCTACGAAGTAGTGATGGCCATCATAGCAACAGCACAAAGAGACTTCCAAGCCGTCGCCGAATCAGAGGATCTCCTACATTTTGTTCGCGAAAGAACACTCGACAAGAAATTCAAAATTCGAAAAGAAGCCATGTCCGGTCTGGCCCTTATCTACAAAAAGTTTCTAACAGAAGAAAGTGTACCACCGGCCACAGAGAAAGCAGTCCAATGGATCAAAGATAAAATCCTTCATGGATACTACATGACGGCTTTAGAAGACCGTTTACTAGTTGAACGCCTGTTAAACACATCCCTAGTTCCGTATACGTTGCCGGCACCAATTCGTATGAAAAAATTATTCTATCTAATGTCAAATGTTGACGACAACGCGACGAAAGCGTTCATAGAGTTGCAGAAACATCAGTTGGTCGTTCGTCGTACAGTGGGTGAATGGATCGAGCTCCATCGAAAACCGCCGACGCCGGCCGTACAGAAAGAAATGATAGCTAAAGTTCTACATATAAGTTCAAAGTTTTTACCGGAATCTGTGAAATCTCAGGAGTTCTTGAACAAGTTCTCACATCATATGAAACAGGCTCCTGAATTGTTACAAGGAATGGAGACCATTTTGAATCCTAATGTGAGCTGCGAAGTCTGCGTTCGTACAACTGTGAGTATGAATTTTGTAAGCGTCATGTGTAGTAATGTAAACAAGTCAAGCGCTAAGCTGCTTTGAGTTTTATATGAGCGTGACCTAGTACCACTAGTGATCCACTGACCTGTTGAGCTACAGGTACGTTGTGATGATTTGCTTATAGCCGAGACACATGGAGAATCTGGGCATAACTTTTGCAACTTTTCTTAGCAGACTTGAATAAATAAATAGATGAGCCAAACCAAGGAGTAATAATTATGATAATCTCATAGAAATTTTCGTAAATTATCTTCCTGCCTTTATTTTTCATTATCTAAATGTGCGCTGTGGTGTCACCCGCTCCATAGAGTCGTAGCGTGATGTTTAAAACCTTCTTTAAGAATTTTATTTCATTTCATTTATTCAGGGACAATAAACAGCTACAAGAACTAGGCTAACGAAAATAAGAAAATATGTTTATTTAAATAAGACTAATAATATGTAATATTTAGATCAACAAAAACAAAATTACTAATTATTATTTGTGACTATTACGTACAGTCGGGCCTAGTTCCGGGTATACTGACAGTGCTTAAGATTTATTATATACCCGGAACTATACTCCATCCGATTAGGTAGTTAAGAAAAGGTAAACAATGTTGACTTGTATTTTTAGTTAATAACACAGTTTAAAAATAAAATGCAGCTGAAAACAAATTTAGATACAACAAAAACGATTACATGATCAATTAAACAATTTGTTTAAACAGTAGTTGTATTTAAGTAATAAGCATTTATGTAAAAAAACTTGACAAGATTGTTTAGCTTTCGTTAACTACCTACTCGGATGGAGTATAGGTATACTGATAAATCTTAACGACTGTCAAAAACTTACAAATGATTTCCGTGGAGAAGTCTTGGTATGTAATGAACGGTCAACCATACACGGACCGACCTTGTCAAGCGAAGCTTTACCTTCGATCGAATCATGCGACTGTAGTATAGATACTTATTTATCTTTTCCACTTCCAGTCGAGCGTCCTAAAGAAGCTAGGCCAGCCAGTGATGACAAACCTATACTACAACACAGTGAAGATGCTCTTAGAAAGAGTGAGCTCAGTGATGATCGACCATGATTCCCTGCTCATACTCGTCGGCTACGTGGAGGGCACCGTGAAAGGAACCGACGCATCTATGGCGGAGGAGTGTGGTATGTCATGTACTAGTTAGTACAGACGCCAGCACATCAAGTTACCCCAATATGTCAAATTTCATCGATAGTTTTTCAACTTTATTGCAAATAGAATAAGATTCATATTCAATTGGGAAAATTTGACAGTTTGGGGTTGGTTGATGTGCTGGCGTCTACAATATGCCCAGCCTTATTTTAGGGCCAGCTTCCAGTCTAACCAAGCACTGAATACCAGTAGATATTTTCACAAGGAATGGCTTCCACAGTCCAAGTTAAAAAGGGGAGTAAATAGGTTTTTAAAGGGTCGGCAACGCGCGTGTGGCGGCCCTGGTGTCGCCAGTGTCCATAGGCTACGGTAACCGCTTACCATCAGGCGGGCCGTAAGCTTGTTTGCCACCGTCGTGGTATAAAAAAAAAAATTAAAGGCCACTACTAACACGCCACTGCTTGGTAAGACTGGTGGTCAAATATTTTGTGGTTTGGTAGACTACTGTCTACGATCTACAAATGACAAGCTGAGACCAATGGGTTTTAATGCTTTCTGAGGCACAGGGTTTTAATATCCACGGACCAACCTCAGCAGTGGTTGTTAAAACTTGAAGACCGTAGTAGAGTATGATTTTGAAATTATCTCGTGAAACTACACAGACTTAAAAATCAATATTGAATACGACATTATGACTTGACTATTGGTATTGAAATAATTTCCCGAGTTCATCATTATGACCCCAATCTGTTTAAGTCGCGAGTTGAAAGGCTTCTTTCGGGTAAGCTCGTTCCATCTTCGACCTCTGTCCCCAGAACAAGATGAAGTCAAGAATAGACCCAATAATTAAAATAAAAAATATCTTTATGTCAATACCCGTCATATTGGTGTGAGTTTTGCAGTCGATTTTATTAGTAAAGAGACGTAATTTTAGTTGTTAAAGAAATAGTGCTTGTTTTCCTAATCAGAAAAAATATCTTCTGAATTGAAGACAGTCAGTTGAACATAACGTGTTTGCGGATGAATGGAAGGTGATTTTGTCGGAATGTATGAAGAACTGGGAGGAGAATGCATGCCAGAGAAATTAGTTTTTAAGATTTATTTTATTTTATTTTACATTAATTTTATGATGTTCTGCTTAAGACGCCGTATACGAAATCCAAACGGACTGAATTAGGTATTTGACTCGCTCACGCACACATGCGGGAGCGCTCGGTCGCATGTGTGCGTGAAGCCAGAGTCGTTGCTGGCCAGTACGGCGATTAAACGTTTTTGATCCTTTGATATTTTTTACATGTCTTTTAGTCTCGTTGTTTTGTTAATTAAAATAAAAAGTCTGGTAGTATAAAATTAAGCATTTATTTATTAAAATGTACAAGTTTTGAGATCCATAGAACGGCATTTTCAACGGTCGATAATTTCTGGAAGCATGCACTTGTAGTAAAAATCAACAAGCCGATTTTTTATTTTGGTTTCCCAGAAATTGTCGTCCCTCTTGATAATTGCAGTTTTCAATGGAAAGTCTGGGCCCGTCCACACAGCAAACAAACAAATATCTAAAATTCTTGCTTTTTCCGCCCATACTTGAATCTGTAAATATGAAATTCTTAATTTTAGACAATCATAAAAATGTTACAAATCTTGGATTTTCATTTTGAGCTCATTTTCGTAATCAGCGAACCCAAGAACCACGATTACGACACCCATGATGAATAAACCACAAATGTTACTCGGCGCCATCTTCGATTTTCATTTAGACCTCATTTTCATAATCAGCGACCCCGAAATCCATGAAAACGACACCAATGACGAAAAACCCAAAAATGTCCACCTTCAATTAATAGCAAGCGTGAAAATCTAAATGTGGTCATCAACTTTTGATGCTGACTGTACATTCTGGATTAAATGGACCAAAAACGTATTTTTGTTTTTTTGTTATATCAGAAAAAAAATTGCGTGATATTTTAATCTTACGTTGGAGAGAGGGGGAGTATCGGCCCCCTCCCCCTCTCTCCAACGTAAGATTAGATGAGATTTGACTCGACCCCCCCTTTAACATCTCACGTATTTTATGAACGCCCCCTTGCGTGGAAACGTAACACACAAACAGAAATACGGTGGCATTTATAGTATTATTATTGACAAATAGTACGTACGTTTTGTAGGTACCTACTTATATTAAAATACATGAAACGAAATAAGGTACTCAAAATTATAATAACAAAACACTTATCTACATTATCACTTATTGTATTTCAAACGCATGTTTAAATCAACACAAAATATTAAAAAATAATAACTTACCAAAGTATCGAAAACTCACGTCGCGCTATATTCGTCTGTAGCCAGCGGCACCGGCGCGTCGTGTTTCGTATTCACCCGGTGCGATTTTCGGAGCGCAGAGCGATACGTCCACTCACTGGAAGCGCTCGGCGCGGACTGCTGAGTCCAGACTTGCGTCGAGTATTATAACGCGAGATTTAGGTTGTTTTAAAAGATTTTTAATTGCCAAATTTATTTATTTTTTTGCATTTTTTTTTCGGGAAATGGATTGCTTTTTTCTGAAGTTTATTTATGTTTTTTTTTAATTTTATGAACGAGAGTTCTAAGTAACCGAAATCATAAGCAATTCGTTACCCATTTTCTCTAAAATTGCACTAAGTTCAACATTTTTTTACTCAACATTTTTATACGAAAGTGGTAAAAAGTGATCCATACATCTTATAGATGACTTTCACAACAATACATTGTATTTTTTCCATACCGTTTCACCGTCAAAACAATTCGTTAATATGTCATATTCTAAACCACTTACAGCTAAATTTCACTTCACGTTAGCCGGTTTGAGGTCGATTAATCAAAATTAAATAATAAAAATAAAAAAGTAGCTCACGTAAAAGATCATAATTGAAATGATCTTTCATACTGTGCATTAAAAATAATAGAAATACAGTATTTTAACTGTAAAATCACGACTGTAAGATCACGTAAATCAGCAAAATCGGTAAAATTTCGTGTACGGATTCTTAAAGTCAATGTGTGGGTTGTTGTTTTACTGTCAATGTACTGTAATTGGTTTTCTTTTTACCGTAGTAAATAAGTAAATATATAAATAAATAACTGGTGAAATGTGGGTGTACTATAGGGACATTTCTGCCTAACCCTTCGAATACAGGTTTGATGTTGTTGGTGAAGTTCTAGTAAAATAATTTCAAAGTTAACGTCAAAGGTCAAATCATTTATTTCAATTAGACCGTTAAATGGCACTTTTAAACGTTATACTTAAAAGTTTAAAAACCAAACAAATGATTCTAGTGGCCCCTTCCGAAACTAGAACATATTACCTATATTATACTTTTAAAAACTCTTCCTAAAGTTCTTTTACCCTCCTCAGGCATAGATGAGAAAAAAGCAGCCGAGCGCGGCCTCAAGCTTCTAGTGATGCTCTCGTTCGTGTTCCCGGCGCACTTCCTGCACGAGGACATCCTCAACCGGCTGACGTCACTGCTGGAGCTGGACGACGAGGCCGTGGCGCCGCACATACTGGCCGCGCTCACCTTCCTGGGGAAGTACCGGCCGCTCAGTGAGTGTAAACGTCATACGTGTTATATACCTACTACTAATATTAAGAAAATGAAAATCTGTTTGTAAATTGTTGTTTGATAAATCAATCGCGCGCGTTGAGGGAGTTCATGAGGAATGTCTAAAATATATTTCTTAACGGCATGTGAAGCCAAGTCGGAGGCCCAACATGCGTAGCATGATCACATTGATCACCGTAGAAATGACGGAAGAATCGACAAATTGACATATTATTATGGTAGAAACATTTCTACCGATTATAGAAGGAATAATGTTCGATTTTGTTGACTATTTTCGACTGAAGAATTCAATTCAATTTTTTTTTCTTCATTTTTGACATTTACGTCGCACAGTGGTTCGAAATCGACGCTCCGTGGACATTGACATCAAAATTTCTTTAGGCGAGATAAAAAAGCCGGACCGGCTTTATTTTTGTATTATTTATAATGATTGGTAATATGACATCTATAGATAGCAACTCCGCAAAAAAAAAAATTAATATTTTTTGCTTGAAGAAAAACATAAAAGTTGGTACACTCGGCGTTAACAAATGGAGTATACAATAACAAAAAATAAACGGAGCGTCGACTTCGAACCACTGTGCGTCGTGCTCAAAACAAAATATTTTTTTTTCTACAATCTGTTACTTTACTGCCGTATTTTTAAGAAAGCAAGGCTCCTGTTGTTCTTACAAAGATTTCTAAAGATGTCTCAGAGACGAGAGAGCTTTCCGCATCTATGCGGAAAGACATCAGATCTAGTATAATTTACATCCAAGAAAAGAAAGAAACAGCATCCATGTGATATGCCTGCTATAAGTTTGGCTGGTTTCCGAATACATTCACTCATGAGTAAAATAATAACATGATTTTTTTTCACAGGTGAAGCGTGCCCGGCCCTCTTCCCGCGGTTAATTACACTGTGTAAAGCATACGCCGAGGTCGGCACACCCAAACAAGCCAAGAATGCAGTCAGGTACGATAAGATTGTCTGGAAGTAGTGTCAAACGATAAAATGCATTCGCGTGGGGAATAAAGCAGATTAGGTTCATAACCTCACGATTGTTACCACCACCGCCACATTTTTCCAGTTATGTTTAAAAGTCCCATTTAAAAGGGAGCCCAAGGCAAACAATCTGGCAGAAATCCAGACTCCGGGCTTCTACTGAGAAAGACAGGAAAATCTAACAACGCTCGGGACCAACGAAGCAGTCTAAACATTATTTTAAACTAGCAGACGTCCTGCGGTTCCACCCGCGTAGGTCCCGTTCCCGTGGGAATACAGGAATAAAAAGAAGCCTATGTGTTTATCCAGGGTGTCAGCTAACCCAATACCAAATTTTATTGAAATTCATTCAATAGTTTTTACGTGAAAGAGTAACAAACATCCATCCATCCATCCTCACAAACTTTCGCGTTTATAATATTAGTAGGATTATGTCTTGTGTATTCAGTAGTATAACTTTGACTTAAGTACTACATTTAATTTTGTATCTTTCCCCAGATGTCTATACGTGAACTTACCAGAAGAAAGGTCGCAGATCTTCACAGAAATTTTAGATACTCTAAAGGCGACACTGTCGCCGCACTCTGAACACTATCGCACGGCCATCGTGACGCTCGGGCACATAGCACACAATCTGCCCGATAACTTCCCTGTGCAGATCAAGAATATTGTCTCTAGGAAGGTAAGGGATCGTTTACACTTACACGAAAATAGATATTAAACTTTTTTGCCCTTAGAAATAGAAAAACGGACGGAGCAATACCTATGTAAATAATAATAATAATAACAAGAAGAAATTACTAGGGTTTGGAAAATGAATAGAGTCACCATAGTCCCAATAGTAATATCAACAACCGGTGTAATACCAAAACAAATATTTAATAGTTTCAACGCACTTAACTTATCCAAATACACATATATAACACTACAAAAAGCTGCCATCCTGAACACTTGCCGCATAGTAAGAAAATTTCTTCAACTAGACTTAGATAACAATTTCGATGCAGTACAAAGCAATTTACCTCCCTATTAAAAAAAAAAAAACTTGGATCTCACCTTGGTTTAATACCCGTGAGTTTCAATAAATACCAGGTGCAATGTGCCTGAGAAACAAAATCTTGAAAACCATAATAATAATAATACCAGCCCGTTACCCGTCCCACTGCAGGGCAAAGGCCTCTTCTCATACAGAGATGGCTCGAGCATTGATCACCACGCTTGCTCAAGGCGGATTGGCGATTTCAAACTTATATTAACTATAAGTCCAGGTTTAATACCGATGTCGCGACATTTATTTCGCCACCATCATCACGTGATGTTAAAGTCCTCGACAACATTGTCGGGTGGTGGTAGTCTACCAGATATAATATTATAATACCCGTCAAGTCGAAGGATCCTACCTTTTTATATGGGGGATGAAGAATTTTGCACCCTGTTCCTCATGCCTAAATATAATAAATCAAAGTATTAGACTTTAGTGATCCCTGTTTCTTTTTCTATTTATTTTTTTAAACCTTGCCGTACGAAAATGGTTTTGTATCGTGGGTTGTTTACATATATTTTAACTCACATATTATTTTTAATAGTCCGTCCGATATATTTTGTTCCGTGCAGAAATCGAGCAAGTGACATCAACGTTGCAGCCAATCGCTCAGCCACAGCACTAATCGTGTTACATGACGTCTTATATCAAAGCTGTATATTAAAAGTTTAGTCTATCTCTTTATATAGGGTGACTGGTAATTACTGACCGATACTTAAACACGTGATTGTATTCATGATTTTAATAAACTTTCCCAAAGAAACTTTTTATACACAATAATTTATAACACAATAAAATAACAAACAAGCTGTTTGAAATTCCCTCGCGGGCGCCTGTAATCGATCACAGTAGGCACGAATCGCCACGATCTATTAGATGATAGTCTGACCTCGGGAAGGGCAAAATCTACTAGTTGAAGCGTCACACGCACCCCCGCCACCCCCACCGCTCCCGTTGTGCAGCACTGACGTAATTGAATTAATTGAAAGTTAATGAGTATAAAAAAAAGTTTCTTTGGAAAAGTTATCCGGATTCATTAACACAGACACGTGTTTAAGTATCGGTCATTAATTACCAGTGACCCTATATGTATGGTCTGGCTGCTAGCTGACATGGCTCGTGGTGTGATGTGCAGATAGTGAAGGAGCTGCTGGTGCGCGAGGGCGGCGCGGGCGCGGCGCTGCGCGACGAGGCGTGGTGCCGCGAGGAGCTGCTGCCCGAGGAGACGCGCTGCAAGCTGGAGGGGCTCAAGTGCATGGCGCGCTGGCTGCTGGGGCTCAAGAAGGACGAGCTGTCCGCGCAGAAGACCTTCAGGATGCTCAACGCCTTCATAGTGCACAAGGGGGACTTGCTACAGGTACGTTTTTTACACCTCTATCCCTAAAAGGGGATCATGTTTTTTCTAATAAGGTCCGTAAAACTTTCCAATAAATTGAAAATGTTTAAGGCCACCTTTGGTCGCAAACAATACCAGAAGCATCGCAAAAACTCTGTGTAATACAAAAGAAAAACAACGTTACAGACAACTGACGTCATATGTCATACCCACCATAGTTCCACAAGTACAATCGTTACGCGCGACAAAGATCGAAAACTCGAACTAAATTTTCACACATATATGTATAAAATTATTGTATTTTTGTTTTCATGCTTTGAAATTAAACACAGCAAAGCAACACATTGTATGAAGCCGACATTTTACTTGGTATGTTTTTCTTAGTAGTTTCGATAACCCAACATAACTGGAGTTTTCCTTCGTCTGATACTCATATGTAATTTTCTGTTCCAGCAAAACCGCCTATCAAAAGCAGAGATGGCTCATTTACGGCTGGCAGCGGGCGCGGCCATGTTAAAGATCTGCGAACAAAAAGGAGTGGGAGACCAGTTCACTGCAGAGCAGTTCTACAACCTATCGCATCTTATGATTGTAAGTATTTCAGACTTTTATAATAATAATAATAATATTTATTTGCAGAACAGAAAACACGGTATTAAAAGTTGTTACAATACAAATAGAGTCCAAACATGTTTTGCTTATTATTAAAGCATGCAAAATGATACATAAACTGTAATGTTGATACATTACAGTTTATGTTCAAGAAATTCTATAACACTATAGAAACTATTATTATTCAGCCAGTTATACAAGTTAACTTTAAAAAGTTTGTAATTTCGATTTTTAAACGTATTTGGTAATTTATTGAATATACGCACACACATAGCTACACAGTTTTTATTATATTTAGCACACCGGGGCATCTCGTCTAGTACCAGCCTGAATTGGTCCCGCCTACTTCGTGAACATACATCTCTCGCTGTTTTGAACAGTTCTCTATGTTTCTGTACATACATACATACTTCATACACATATATTGAAGGCAATGGTAGCAAACCAAGCCTTTTAAAATATTGGTTTACATGATTCGTCTGATGGAATCCCGTGTATAGCTCGTATACATTTCTTTTGAGCGACAAATGCTCTATTAGAATCGGTACTATTTCCCCATTTTATTGTTCCATACCGCAACGAGGATTCCACATACGCTCGACATGACATTATAGCGATATCTGTCTCGCTTCTAAACTGACTAAACTGACATATTCCACATCTCGATGTTAAAGGTGTCGGCACGATTGACTTCGAATACCTCATACCCGTAAAGACTATTAATACAGCAGCCTGCGGTAGCATGAACACATTGAACACCGAAGAAACGGCCTTTGTCTGCAGACGAATCGGCAAAGTGACAGATTATATAGACAGGAACCTCAATCTGTCAAATTTCTTTCAATACACCTGCCTGCGTAGCATGAACACTTAATTTCTTTTCTTCCGAGACACGACAAAGACCGTTTCTTCGGTGTTCATGCTACGCAGGCAGGTCTATTCCGTATCTCCGCTAACAGTACATAGTGATGACCACTGGGAAAAGTGTTCAATGATTAACTGTCAAACAGCTAGTTTCGTATTGGCTATCATCAGAGTGTATCTAGGATGACGTCATGCGCACTAGGAATGATGTCATCAAAGCGAACACCAACTGGACGCCAGTTAGTAACTGGCGATGTAAAAGAAGAAGAAGAAGAAGGAGAATACCAAGAGTACAGCCCGGTTTCCACTGCGAGCGAAACGGGCCCATTAATGACTTCGTTTTAACTTGCAAGCGCAAACTGCATAGAATGTATCAATTAAAGAATACCGATACATAGATATAAATGAAGCGGCATGGAAATCTACAGTTGATGATGTAAATTTGGCTGAAATAAAAAAATACAAGTTTGCAGTTTGCGCTTGCGAGTTTAACGAAGTCATTAATGGGTCCGTTCCGCTCGCGGTGGAAACCGGGCTTAAGCCTGTCCGCCGGAATCAGTGCGGTACCGCATTGACTGGTCCGAACATATTGCTGCGTCCGGCTATTCCATCGACGCAGATTTATGTGTCACGGCTACATCACTCCACGAAGGTAGAAGAGGTTGTGGAGTATATTAAGATAAAGACCAACTTCATCCTGAGAGTCGAAAGTTTGGAGTCGCGCCACAAGATAAATTTTAAGTCTTTTGTGGTGCGGGTTCCAACCCACCATCTCATGACTTTTATGAAGGAGGAATTTTGGCCGACGGGTGTCGTGTATCGTCGTTTCCGCGGAAGGCTACATGACACCACGACTCAGCGCAATGCGTCGCCGACCATACGTAGACATTAATTCTTTTACATGGGCCACAGATGCCTGAAATAAAAGAGTTATTAATATATTATTATTATTATTATAAAACATCCAATATAGCCCTGCAAGATAATAAATATAAATATTCTACAACTTTTTTTTTCACACAACGCCATTTAGTCCCAAGTTAAGCTTGAGAGCTTGTGTTATGGGTACTAAACAGCTGATAAACATAGGTACTTATATATTTCTAAATGCATACATATTATAGATAAATTACACCCAGACACAGAACAAATGATCGTGCTCATCACACAAACATTTGTCCTGGGTGGGAATCGAACCCACGACCTCCGGCATAGCAGTCAGGGTCACTAACTACTAGACCAACAGGCCAGGCCAGTCAAGATCTTTGGCAAGATAATGATGTGCCATTTTTTTACAACTATATAGACTGCTACAGATAATTGTAGGAAAAAATAGCTCATTGACACTGATTATGTTTAATTTCAGGATGAAGTACCTGAAGTCAGAGAAGCTTTTGCTTCAAAACTACACAAGGGATTGTCAAAGGTAATTTATATTACGAAATCTATAAATATACTAAATTAATTTTTCATCGTTGTAGTACAGCTACTGATGCTCTAGTAAAATATCCAAAAATCACGGTTCAGGTGTTCTACTCTTGATGCAAATGAACCGACGAATCCAACATTTAAAATAGGAATGCTTACACAAACTACTGTCCGCGGATTGGTTGTCTGTACTCGCCTGCAGGTCGCCCGCGCAGTGTTCGTGACGTCATAATACATTTGTAACACCCGACGCCATCCCACGCGGTTTTATTAGTCAAATTTGAAAAAGGTGCTTATAGTAACCAATGAGAACACCATATTGTTGTCGCGTGGCATGGCGTGTTATAAGCCTGTTGCTAGCCTTAATCCTTTATCTGTCACAGTCCAGTATGGATGACTGACCAAAATGTATCCAGCATGACAATCGTAATGACTACATTATGGGCATGGTTTTTGTTTATTTGATGTAGCGTTCAAGAGGTTATAATAATAATCATTTATTTTAGTAATTAAAGTTATCTAATATTATGATAACATTAGTAAAACTTACAACTGTGTTAGTAGGCACTGACACTAAAAATAAAACAACAAAACATAACATACAAAACAAATGAGTAGTAGATCACCGATATCATGTCATATGGGCTGAATCTCAAGGAGACGGCTGCGGACATAGCCTACCCATGTAAATATGGGTGCGCTATCACCGCACCCGCCGACTTCTTTACAATTTTCGTCGTCCTGTCCCTCTTTGCGCTCTCCCCGTACGAACAGTCAAAGCGACTGGAAATCATGTTTAGGATACTGTTGGAGCCTCCCCACACCCTACGCACCAAGGGAGATCATTTTTATGCATGGCGAAATATTTACCTTTTTGGTTTGCCAAAGCTGTGTATTAACAGTTTGTTTCCGTCAGGGCATCCCCAACAAGTGCCTCCCGCTGGACTTCATGGGCATGTACGCGCTGGCGGGGCGCGAGCCAGAGCGGCGCATCCGCAGCGCGGTGCGGCAGTACATGCTGGCCGACGTGGTGCGGCGCAGGGAGTACGTGCGGAACATTACGGTCGGCACTAAAGGTAACATATGTGAGTAACATGTTCTCCTCCCGGCTACCGCCCGCACCTCTCCAAGCATCCGCAGCGCGGTGCGGCAGTACATGCTGGCCGACGTGGTGCGGCGCAGGGAGTACGTGCGGAACATTACGGTCGGCACTAAAGGTAACATATGTGAGTAACATGTTCTCCTCCCGGCTACCGCCCGCACCTCTCCAAGCATCCGCAGCGCGGTGCGGCAGTACATGCTGGCCGACGTGGTGCGGCGCAGGGAGTACGTGCGGAACATTACGGTCGGCACTAAAGGTAACATATGTGAGTAACATGTTCTCCTCCCGGCTACCGCCCGCACCTCTCCAAGCATCCGCAGCGCGGTGCGGCAGTACATGCTGGCCGACGTGGTGCGGCGCAGGGAGTACGTGCGGAACATTACGGTCGGCACTAAAGGTAACATATGTGAGTAACATGTTCTCCTCCCGGCTACCGCCCGCACCTCTCCAAGCATCCGCAGCGCGGTGCGGCAGTACATGCTGGCCGACGTGGTGCGGCGCAGGGAGTACGTGCGGAACATTACGGTCGGCACTAAAGGTAACATATGTGAGTAACATGTTCTCCTCCCGGCTACCGCCCGCACCTCTCCAAGCATCCGCAGCGCGGTGCGGCAGTACATGCTGGCCGACGTGGTGCGGCGCAGGGAGTACGTGCGGAACATTACGGTCGGCACTAAAGGTAACATATGTGAGTAACATGTTCTCCTCCCGGCTACCGCCCGCACCTCTCCAAGCATCCGCAGCGCGGTGCGGCAGTACATGCTGGCCGACGTGGTGCGGCGCAGGGAGTACGTGCGGAACATTACGGTCGGCACTAAAGGTAACATATGTGAGTAACATGTTCTCCTCCCGGCTACCGCCCGCACCTCTCCAAGCATCCGCAGCGCGGTGCGGCAGTACATGCTGGCCGACGTGGTGCGGCGCAGGGAGTACGTGCGGAACATTACGGTCGGCACTAAAGGTAACATATGTGAGTAACATGTTCTCCTCCCGGCTACCGCCCGCACCTCTCCAAGCATCCGCAGCGCGGTGCGGCAGTACATGCTGGCCGACGTGGTGCGGCGCAGGGAGTACGTGCGGAACATTACGGTCGGCACTAAAGGTAACATATGTGAGTAACATGTTCTCCTCCCGGCTACCGCCCGCACCTCTCCAAGCATCCGCAGCGCGGTGCGGCAGTACATGCTGGCCGACGTGGTGCGGCGCAGGGAGTACGTGCGGAACATTACGGTCGGCACTAAAGGTAACATATGTGAGTAACATGTTCTCCTCCCGGCTACCGCCCGCACCTCTCCAAGCATCCGCAGCGCGGTGCGGCAGTACATGCTGGCCGACGTGGTGCGGCGCAGGGAGTACGTGCGGAACATTACGGTCGGCACTAAAGGTAACATATGTGAGTAACATGTTCTCCTCCCGGCTACCGCCCGCACCTCTCCAAGCATCCGCAGCGCGGTGCGGCAGTACATGCTGGCCGACGTGGTGCGGCGCAGGGAGTACGTGCGGAACATTACGGTCGGCACTAAAGGTAACATATGTGAGTAACATGTTCTCCTCCCGGCTACCGCCCGCACCGCCAAGGAGACCAGCAAGTAACAGTTATTTAAGGAAATCTTCTTTACGCAATTTTAACTTGGGGAGTATGCTGGTAAATGTGTGACCAGAGCGTTACGAAAAGTGTGATCGGGCTAAGCGAACGGACAGGGAGTTACGTTTCGTATATTACTGTAAGGGCAAGAGAGAGATGCGAGCACACATTTTCTTTCTCTCTTTATCATATAGCTAGTGTTACGTTGCGTATATCTAAGACACAGTGCGCTTATTGTCTGTATCACACTGTAGGATCAAGAGTGAGAAATGCGCGTGCACATTTTTTTTAAAGAAGGTTTACTTCAATCTAAAGCACACTCTTTTTATACCCGACACTCTTTACCTCTCTCGTGGTCGTCCAAGACACCACCGGGGAGAATTCTGGCGTAGAATCGACAACTGCGGGTTAATACTGACGCTAAAATCCATTTAAAGAGAGCCTAGAATTTAATTTAGCTTATTAAAGAAATTGTTTCATATGAATGTTAACGTTATCATAATTACACTGATAAGGTTCGTGTTCGTATAAAACACTTGATCACATCGGAATGTGATCAAGTGTTTTATACGAACACGAACCTTAATGTTTAGTTTTAAAACTCTAAACAAAACTCTAAACTTTACCCTTAGCCTTTTGCAAAAACGCTTACTTATATACCTATACAATCATCATTGATTTCATATTGAGAATGTACTATCTAGCTTTTGCGGTCCAACATTCAACTCCTGAACTCTGATACTAACCTCCATGGTGCCACTTAAAACATAGAAGTGATTCTTGTTGTGTGTAGTAAATTAGTAGTATGCACCTCACTAGATATTATCTATGTATCCGCTTCCTAACGAGCGTCACTTCATTGTCTGTCCCCGTCTGTGAAGCTGCTACTACTTACAAGACTGTGTAATATACTGTGTGTCAAATAAATGAAATCAACCTCAACGGTGTCTTATTGAAGAAGCCTACAAACTATAACAATTCTTAAACCACATCATATTTTCATTACGTCATAGAACTCAAACTCAAACTCAAAATGTTTATTGCATTCATGTGTAGGTACATCTGTTGTTACATTTAATTATATAAGTTCCAACATGAAACCCGGTTGGGGCACGGCAACATAGTACATAAATTGGACAAAAACTTACATTAGATCCTATTTAGTATTAACATGATGTAATATTACATTTTATTAGATTATTTATTTATTTATTTTATTAGACAATACGAAGGAGGAGAACTCAGAACTCCTTGCCCGATATCGCCAGTCTTTATTTGTTGTATCTCATACAATGATCGTGTTCGTTTGTTTGTTCCAGTGGAGCGCGCAGTGTCTCAGTTGCCGCACATCTTGCCGGACTACATGCTCGTGTTTGCGGTGCCGATACTCACGCACGATCCTGCCTTCACCGCTTACGATAATGTCGTGCAACTCAAGGTAAGCATCCAAGTTTTTTATTAACAAAAAAAAAAATACTTTATGAACTTTTTTAAAGATTAAATCTTTATAAATAATTCTGAAAGATCTTTTCTTGAAGAATGGACAATATTGTTTTGTTTACAAAAGTACTTACTTTTGTGGCTACTTGTTGCACATTTAAACTTTATGAAATAGTGTCAGGTAATGGTTAGATTCCCGCAAGGAACAAATATTCGTATGGCCTCGTATGGCCGTATGGATTACTGAGACATGGAATCACGGTTTTTCTATGACATTTCTTCGTATGTCCGGAGAGGGTATGTAGTATCTAAAATATCTGCATATAGTATCTAAAATTGCGTAATGTCTTCTCGTCCGACATACCTCAGTGTCTCAAGTCGAAGGTTTTCGACCAGTGTGTGTTGCCAGTGATGACTTATGGCACTGAAACGTGGTCCCTAACTACGGGCCTTATGACTAAGCTCAAAGTAGCCCAACGAGCAATGTAGAGGGCTATGCTCGGAGTCTCTCTGCGAGATCGAATCAGAAATGAGGAGATCCGTAGAAGAAGCAAGGTTACCGACATAGCTCAGCGGATTAATTAGCATGTTGAACTGGCAGTGGGCAGGGCACATAGCACGGAGGACTGATGACCGATGGTGTCGAAAGGTTCTCGAGTGGAGGCCACGTATCGGCAAGCGCAGCGTAGGACGACCTCATTAAGGCCGCGGGAACGCGCCGGATGCGAGCCGCTTCCAACCGGTCTTATTGGAGATCTATAGGGGAGGCCTATGTCCAGCAGTGGACTTCCTATGGCTGAAATGATGATGATGATAATGTCATATAATGTCATGTCATACCGCTATTCTGCAAAGACTATTAGGTCTCAATACAAAAGTAATTTCGTTCGCAGGCTGTCAAAAACTGCCTGTGGTTCATCCTGGAGCCGCTGATCACGCGCAACGACTTCTACTGCTACGGGTTCTACAAGAGCCTGGTGGAGCGCATGAAGACGCATAAGGATGCGCTCAACGAGACGGACGACGCCGTCAACTATGTAAGTAAACTACTATACACACTTACCACATTTGTTCAGCTGTTTTGTATTATGCTGGGGCCACACTAACGAGAAATGCCAAATATGTCATCCACTTTTCTACTTTACGGTTTTTTGCCCAGGTGCTGAAACGGGACACGTGACATGACTAAGGTGTCAAATAAACGGATAGTTCCGAAACTAGAGTGACTATTGTTATATATTGTTGCAAGCATTACTTGTCTGTTTTCCCAGAAACTATGGGCCGTGTGCGACCTGGCCATGTCGGTGATCTGGTCGCGCTCAACGAGCTTCGAGCTGCGCGACTTCCCGACGGACGCGCGCATCCCGCGCATGTACTTCGCGCCGCAGTCGGAGTACTTCGCCAACACGCGCGTGTTTCTGCCGCCTGAGTTACAGGTGAGTGTAACAATTTTGTTATTTGCCTTTTTATTTGTATTATTAGATGAAGATGAAGAAGTTAACTTACAAAAAGTTATGGAACTTATCGAAATATTTTACTGTGAAAAAAAAAAAATGTCAATAATCGAATCAAAACTATTGTAACTTTTATGTTTGACCAAATTACACACAGTAGGCCAGACTTAATAAATATTGGATTATGTAATTCCGAAGTTTATCGCGGACAAACATCGTGACGCAATATTTTCATGTAAATATGCTTGAAACAATATTAATTGAAACCGTGGAAGACGTAGGCGAAGATAGCGAAAGGAACTAGACAGCTTCATGAGGGATTGACCCGATTTATAAGCCTGCTATGTTTTACACCAAAAGCTGTTTAATTCATTTAACCCCAAGAGGACACCAGTGTCCGCGCATCATTGGCTTTCTATTGTGTCTCTAATTGACACGATTGAAAGGTTAGGACTTATGGTGAAATAAATTATTTAGTTGCTATTAAAAGCTGTTAATAGTAGAATCATCTCATAAGCTATACTAAATATGAATGTAATCTCGTCCATACAGTTCCAACCGAAGCGACAGGCGCAAACAGAAGGCATCAACCCGCGCGGGAAGAAACGTTCGCGGCCGCTGCCTGAGAGAGAAAACGCTAACGATGTCGAGGTGAGCTGATATTTCTTGTCAATAAGGGTCATATTAGTATGTGCTTGGTTTTGTGTTGACATACAGCTGTTTTCATGTACTGGGGCGCGGTATATGGTGTGTATTTGAACCCAAACTGAATCAGATTCTAGTAAAGCTACGACTTAACGCGTATTTGAGTATTGCTCTTTACTTAATGATTTGCTAATAAATACTCTTTATTGTACATATAGGTAGTTCTATGGCCATGCTCAAGGAACAGTGATTTCTTGCATTCAACCAATTGATAACTAAACTAGCTACTGGCTTATTACAAAAAAAAGTATCTAGTGAAAATCTGACCACATACGTATTAGTTCCGTAGTGGGGTCGAACGGGTGAAACACTAAAGTTATTTATGTGGTCACTAAACTTAAATTGTAACTACTAATTGTTATACTATAAAATACGCGCGCACAATTGAAATACTTCGCGTTAGAAAATCATTGAAAAAATAATGTTGGGTTCAAATAAATACCTCGTATTTCTATAGCTAAATAAGTATTTTATTTACACAATTTAACAATAACCCCATTTGTATATATTATCTTGCTACATTTTCTATCATCTATGAAGCTTGAAATAAATAGTATACGTATTCACTTTGTAAAATGTTTTCCAAGCATACCTTGGGACGCGGAAGTATTGATGTGAAGGTAAACCAATTGGAGCATAGTATTTTAAATATCTCATTAATGATAACCGATGTAAGTATAATATTACTTAAATAATTTGTTCACACTCCGTCATTCCTACCATAGATTATTTTACTTGTTTGCATGTGAGCTCATTTGGTATTCCAACATAATAACATCGCATTAGTGTAGATCTAGCATAGACGTTTGTCTATGGTAAACGCTGCGGGAACCCGACATGGACGAGTACTACCTCGTTGGTTAAGAGCTGAGCTGAGCAGTTCTGGGTTCGAATCCCGGGTCGTCCATCTGGGATATCTCAGTAGCAGCTCGGAAGCCCCGCCCCATCTATTGCATCGGACATAAACATAATTGGCGAAGTGTGGATGCACTATATGTACATACATCTCATTCTTATCTTTTTTTAATAATGCTATTATTGCGTGTGTAGTTTTCACTTTTACAAAGTCTAGTCCCTAATTTATTTTATTTATTTTATTTTATAAATATGCATTTTGATTCAGCTTCAGTATTCATTTTACTACCTTCACGCTGATTATCATCACTAAACCTTCCATCTGATTTTATCAACAGCCTTCAGAAGCGTCAGACACACAGATACAATTACCCGGCATAGACAATCCTCCAGAGACGGAACTAGAAGAGCCTCAATCGAAGCGCGCCGTCAGTGACTGAGAGCTGCCGCCCGCTGGACCGTCGCACGAGCCCAGCGTCTAAGTACTAGCATAGCGATAGATAACGTGACCGTTGTGTCCATGACGTCATACTAACGATCATGTACTCGGATGACAGATGTCAGCTGTCAGTTTGACAGATGTTTTTTTGACATTTAATCGAGAATGTGTTTTGAAAAATGATCACAGACAATTGAAATTAAAAATAAGCTGTCAATTGCTCCTTTGTTGGAATGACGTCTTGAATTAAAATGTTTGCTTTTCGTGTGTCGATTTGTATGACAGAGGATGTTAGGTTAGTTTGATATTATGAAAAATTAATCGGATAAAACCGTCTTAAAGTAAGTAACGTGTCATACAATATCTCCAACAAAATGTTAATGATATTGATGTCAATGTATTACGGTAAATAGAACTATGAGGTCTATAAGCCGAACAAAAAAATGCTTTAGCACCCCACAGTAATTATAACTATTAATGAATTACATTTTGTATAAAGTTTCAATAGTAATAATAATTAATTTAATGACACTTCGTCACAGTTATCTATCGTCGATGTTGGCACTTTTAATATTGTACACAACTCATAAAAATATACAAATCTCATACAAGAAGTTGATCGAACGTTTTATTATATCGAGAATACTGAATAGGTAGCAGTTGCCTTGACAATACTTCCTATAGAAGCGGGTTAAAATGTCGTGTAACCTTATTTTCATAGACTAACGGAAACAAATATTTTTGCCTATGGCTCAAGATTTAAGTCTCAGTTGTTATTTAGATTTTGTACCAAATGTCGGAGCAGGTATCTTGGGCATGTTACACACCTTTTCGAGTCGATATTGATCGACCCAGTCGAGTGGGTTAATATAACATTTGTAAATATGATTCGTTCGGTAAAAATCGGTTATCCGCGAGCACAGTCGGCGTTAATAATATCGGGAGGAACAGTGTTCAAAATGATCTAAATAACCAAAATAAAATATGAACTCAAGGAATGTTTCAGGATGAAACAACTGTTATTCTGACAAGAACTTTACCCAATTGTGATAGATGTAGTTCTTCTTAGTTATTGCGATAATTTTTAACTGCCTGTTAGTTTTGATATTTTTGGTGCTGACTGACTATAATGCGTGTTGCTAACCTGAGCCGAGCGATAAAATTAATCTGCAATATACTAATTAGCAAAGTAAGACGCCGAACAGAATACGCCAATCGGCACGAACTCAATCTTTCCAATTGAACAAGAACCTTATTCCGTTTGTTATAAAGTTAAAAAACTATCAAAGAAACATTGGGGTAGCTTGATATGCTGGCCTCTGTAATAAATACTGCCGAATTGAATACCGACCTGAACAAGTGTGTAGCACGCCTAACAGCTCCTTTCCTATTCTTTTGGTCAATCAACTGCTATCTTTTAAGGCCTGAACACATGGACATTTTTAAGATTCTGTTGCTTCGTTCAAACGTGATTTAACAGCATTTAGGGGATTTTTAAAATATAAAGAACCAGAATCAAAAATGTCTGTGGGTTCTGTCTAAAAATCAAGGACAAACACAGTCATGTATTTATAAGCTTAACCCTATGAAGACTGGCTACTAGTATGTACTCCTAACTAGTGAACGAACGAGTGAATGGAAACATTTCATTCATTCTTCATTGAATGTACGTTCCTTCGGTGACAGTTTTACCTAAACTGTTATGCTGTGTTGGTCATGGCGTGAGATAAATGATTAATTATAAGGAGAATTCGTATTTTAAGTTTCAAGTTACTGTCTGTTCCTCTCACTATTTTGACGTTTTGTATGACGCCATTTTAGTATCGCCCGTTCCACTGTTAGTTAACTTTAAGCTTTCCAAAAATTCGCTAATGAATTAGTCAATTATGTACAATCAATATTTGTCTAAATCAATAGCCAATTTTCTGCCAACATTTGTCTCAAATGTTGGGTTATCTATTTGCCAATTTATTGTAAGTTAGTAATTAATACTCGAACTGCCTTATCTTCCTAATTCAATTTTCTTTAATATCTCATGCCACGACCATATGGAAGATAAATCGAAAATACTATGGAAATGTAAATAATCAGGCTTGTATGAATTATGTTTGATAACTGACAAAAATCATTGCTACACGACTACAATAATCGTTTATAAATCTATTCTGAAGACGACCATATTACAACGATGATTTGATCAACTAATATTGTGATTAAGCTTGATTTACACTAATGCCCGCTATACATTCTTTGCCCCGAAGCAGAATACTGAAAACGCCTTTATCTGTCTAATATAAATAAATAAATAAATATTGCACAAATTTTTCACACAACGCCATCTAGTCCCAAGCTAAGCTAAGAGCTTGTGTTATGGGTACTAAACAGCTGATAAACATACTTATATACTTCTAAATACATACATATTATAGATAAATTACACCCAGACACAGAACAAATGATCGTGCTCATCACACAATTATTTGTCCTGGGTGGGAATCGAACCCACGACCTCCGGCATAGCAGTCAGGGTCACTAACTACTAGACCAACAGCCCAGTCAAATATTTTCACTGTGACTTTCTGAATATCATAAATCAAACGGCTGCCCATCTGAACACAACCTAGTCACTGGGTAACACAATACCCCTTGCTTAGACTGGTCGACAGACTTTCGGTCTTCTGAATACCCGTAACGGCTATCAAAGATCTACACATGACATCCGGGACCAACGGCTTTACGAGCTTTCCGAGCCACGGAGAGATCTTAATGTGTAATGGGTGGATACCTATCCAGGGAAGGACCTCGACAAGCGTAGCTTTAGCGTACCTTCGAACGACCCGTGTGGTTTTTTTTATTTATCCAAAAACCCCTCAGTACTGGATCCGACTAATATTATTAACGCGAAAGTTACTCTTTCACGTAAAAACTACTGAATGGATTTTAATGAAATTTGGTATGTAGTTAGCTGACACCCTGGTTTAACACATAGGCTTTTTATCTCTGTATTTCCACGGGAACGAGACCTACGGGGGTGTCACCGCGGGACGTTCACTAGTACATGATAAATAAACCTAACACTCCAAACGCTCGACTCCAAAGTCGCTTCAAATTATCTACAGCAGTTTCCTCAGAATGATTAAGTTCATCCGAAATCCTATAATATTGTCTTCTTTTCGACTACAAATTAGGGCCAAATATAAATCAAGCTTAGCATAGATAGAACCTTAAAAAATAGATTTGTTTGATTAAGTTTACAAAGATGGACAAATAAAGGTAATAAGTACCTAAAATTAACGATATTATTCGAAAATGAGAGGTAATTTGCAATAAGCCTAAGTGTTTATGTATATGATCAATATTAATTACTACTGGTTTTCATAATAAATTGCTCAACATTAATTTATTATGGCCTTCGCATAATATTTACTACTTCATACTTAAGTCACTAATGTTGTATAATAAATTATTTTGTGTTAATTTATTTCATATTTTTTTATTATTTACATATTTGATGGCGTTTTCGTATTTTGCAAGTCGTTATATACATATACACTTAGGTAAAAAACAACAAAGCCCTCATAAATTGGCGGTAATCTTTAAAATTTGATTGTTGTTACAACACACAAATTACAATGTTCGAATGACGCTGTAAGATACCTATTTACACTGCATAATCGATTTTGAAATTGAATTTTAAAGATATCATGTGCTTAGCATAAACCTTGCACCTTTGTTTACACAATAATATATAGGGTGACTGGTAATTAGTGACCGATACTTAAACACGTGATTGTGCTCATGAATACGAATAACTTTCCCAAAGAAACTTTTTTTATACTCATTAACTTTCAATTATTTGAATTACTATTCAGTACTGCACAACGGGAGCGGTGGGGGTGGTAGGGGAGCGTGTGACACTAACCTACTACTAGTAGATTTTGCCTTTCCGAGGTCCGGGCTATCAGCTGATAGATCGTGCCGATTCGTGCCTAATGTGATCGATCACAGGTGCGCGCGCGGAAATTTCAAACAGCGTTTTTGTTATTTTATTGTGTTGTAAGTTAATGTGTATAAAAAAAAGTTTCTTCGGGAAAGTTTATTGAAATTATGAATACAATTACGTGTTTAAGTATCCGTCACTAATTACCAGTCACCCTATATAAATAATAATTAGATGTCACATAATGAGTGTAAATAGGCCGTAACGTATAACCGGCCTTACAATATCATCTTATGTCACAAATACCGCACCCAGGCCAAGTCGTGTTAAAGAAAATATAGTCTTGAATAAACACATTGATCGGACATCTCCAGGATTTAAAAAAAAAAAACGATCTAAGAATAGAGATAATGAGTCTGTATTATAGAGTTTAATCGATAAGTTTTACTATCTTAATGTTTGTTTTATCGTTGTTTTTAGTTATTAATTTCATTTCGGCTGGTCTACGAGCGTCTCCTTATTTTTTTTAATTATATTATTGTATAGTTTGGGCCTCAGTTGAGGACACCACGAATGTTGACTGCAGTTTTTTTTTTTGTAATATTGGATGGACATATTTCGTTAGTCTGTGGCCATCGTAGCGGCTAATTTTAAGGTTATAATTATGTGTGTTGTCGATAATTTAACCTGTTTCTGAGATACGACAGGAAAAAATACGTTTTGTAAATCAAACAAATATTAAAATTATGTAATCTTAAGCGAATTAATATTCGGAAACCTTTTTTTTGTGGACAAAGAACTTAAGCAAATGTTTTGGACAATTTTATGCCTATTTGTAATAAGTAATCGTGCGACGTATCTCAGATACTGGCCTTTAAATTTAGGTACTCGTCAACTTAAATAATTTAATTTCTCGTGATATTATTCTAAATATCAATGTAGGTTTTTATCAGGGAACGAACCCTGTAGTTTCACAAGCACTAAGTTGATTCGACAGGTCGACATCAATAAAGTCACAGATTTTTAAATACATACACTGTATGATCTGACAGTAAATACATTGTAAGTTTATATAGATAGATTTATTTATTCTAAGTAATGACATCGCTACCATTTGTTTCATTAGTCTCAACTATAGGGTTCCCCTGCCCCGCTTCGATGTCCAAAACATTCGTACAAGACCGGCGTTAAGTAATAACTTTTTTTTATTGATAAACATTTTATTTAAGGTGTACCAAAAAAAGAAGGAAATATTAGCGGCACAGCGCTCGCTCCACTGTCGCAGTGATTATCTGTAGTTATGTATTAAAAATAAATAATAAACACATTTCTTGGTAGTTTTACATTTGATTCCATTTTGTTATACCTTATCACAACCTTAATGCTAAGAGGTTTTGTTCATTCACAGATAACAATAAATAGACATAATTATGTTTATCATACTGTAGTTTTTCATTTTAATGTAAAAACCCTATATAGGTAATTTACGTATTTGTGTGTTTGTTTTTATGTCAGGATCGTAGCAACTGGGGTTTTCCTGTAGTTTTTGCACACTGAAAAAGGCGTGAGTTTATTTTAGTTTGTATGTTTCGTATTGTAACAGTAAGCTTTAATTTATTATAAAATCGGTTTGCAAATCAACATGGTAAGGTTAAAGAGTAATTTAAACATTGCGTTTAAGACATTCACTCCTAGTGGTTTCCTTATTTAAAACTGGGCGCAATATAATGGGTAATTTTCATTACTATCTTGGTTCACATACGACGTCAGCTCAGTATTATTTAAACCACATATTTCATAAAAAAAAAAAACAATTAAAAAGCTAACGTTCGCGTCCTGGCTTCCTTTAGATAAACAATATTTTTGACAATAGGCTACCTGACAAAGTTTTAGTTTTTAGTCCCTCATCTAGATTACAAGAAAGTATTAACACATATTTTTTCTTTTTTCACGTGTACAAAAAATAACGGCGATACATCGAGTCAAAATGTCGCATGACGTCACTAGCCAGTACAGTTTATACTAGATAATGACGTTACAAGCCTCCTCTCCTCAACTTTAATTCGCGAAGCAGTTTTCCATCAATTTGAAAAGGAAAAAAAATATTTCTGTATTATTTTAATAATCTTGCTGATGGACTAATTACACTTGAGAGCAATAAAATCGCACACCCCTTGTAATTTGGTTTATTACTGATTGTTTTCTAAAATCGAAAGATATTGAGTAAAAATCATTAGACAAAATTAACCCTTTAAGGAGCAAAAGAGTATTGGGATGGGTAAATAAAAAAAATACTAGACCAAATCAGTTTTCTTTAATACTTAAAAGAAAATTTAAAACAAAAATATTTTTTCAGGAACCTAATACTGAGTTTTCAGGTTGTAGCTTTTTAGATACAAAAACACAAATATATAAAATAGGTTATTGAGAACTTCGTATCTAAAACTACACAAAATTACTCTCAAACTTGTAAACCATAAACAATAATCAACTTTAAACAATAAAAAATGTTAAATTAAATAATTATGTAACAGAGATCAATGGTTCAAAGTAAATAAATCTAAATTATTGAGCCGTAGTAGACTATTTGGTATGAAATTCACGAAAGCAGTTACGTTTTTCCGTAAGACACAGCCTCGTATCACATTTCAAACAACTTATAACTGTCTGTCCTGCTGTGCAGTTCCTGCACCGACCCTTCTTTACTATACTTGGTATATGGTGTAAGCCATCAGTGCGGATATCTTTTTCGGGCCTTGGCACAACGGGTTGTTTTATTTTCACCGAATTTGTGGCCATTCTACTAACCGTTTTACCTTTTTGTAAAAGGGTGTAAGAAATGCTTAATTTAAAATCTTTAAGAGACATTACTTTCTTTTCATTCAACATTTTGCAATGCCGCCTATATACTAACCAGCAATTGTTGACGCAAATATCTACTAAATGGTAATAAATTCTCTTATACCACTTCCTACTCTTACTGCCTGTTCGATACAGAGAAACAAACATTCCCGCTAAGTCCACACCACCCATGTGCTGGTTATATTCTGATATAACCATTGGACATTTAACATCTACTTTACACTTAGAAGCCTTACAATATCTTTTTACAAAAGTTTCCTTGTTATCTGCAGCATATGAACTAGCTAAAGTAACACATTTATTATCTGCCCATTTAGTAACAGCAATCTTCTTTTTGTTATCAACCATAACCTTATAGCTTCCTCTTCCTTTCTTTAACAAGTCTTTGTCCGAAATCATATTACATCCTCTCAAACGATCTTTACGGATAACCCCCAATGACAGGATGCCAAACTCACTTCTTAAATATGAAATAAGCTCAAGAGAAGAGAACCAGTTGTCAAAAAACAAGGTTGTCAAAGCTGGATTTTCAATAGTTTTTGACACCCGCAGTACACATTTTTCAGTGAGCCCGAAATATTTATTTTCAGTGTCTGTAAAACTAATGTCATCAAAAGTGGTTTCACCAGCATAAGGGAAGAAGTCATAAACTATGCCAGATACTCCAGCTCTGACTAAAAACTTAAATCCCCAAGGATGGGGCTTATTTTTAATGTACTGCCTTCTTGATCCAGCTCTTGTCCCTTTGTACGGGATCATCATCTCGTCAATGGAAAAACTTTTTTCGGGCTCTATTCGTAAACAATTTCTTCTTACGTGTTCCATGACAGGTCTCACTTTGTTATATCGATCATTAGGGTTCACATTGCTGTTATCGGAAAAATGCAAGTACTTACGTAATAGCTGATATCTTTTCAGAGGCATTACCGATGCTATTTTGTCATACCTTAACTGATGTGACCAATAATCTTTGTAAGAAGGCATACCGACAATACTCATGAGCATATCAATACCTAAAAAGTTTTCATATTCTTCTATTGTCATATCAACTGATCTTCCTGTGCTTTGAGTGGAGTAAAGGTTTGATTGATAACAAATAAATCCCATCAATTCATCGTCGAACAATTTTTTGAAGTATTGATATGGAGTATCAATACCAGTGACTTGTTCCTGAAATGAACTGTCTACACTTGTTTCCCTGTCCACAGGCCACATAAACTTTGTAGATTTAAATTTGAATTCCATGTGTTCCTTTTTTCTTTTTCTTGAACGCTGAACTTCAAAACCAGAAGTCTGGGGTTGATATAGGTCTTCTCTAAAGCTTGATGATGGTTCTATTCTATTGCTTTGGTTTTGAGTTTCTGATCTGTGTGAGCGTAAGAGTCTGGATGCAATTGGTATCAAAGGACTACAAGTATTGGAATAAATGGTATTTGGCGTACTTGGCGACTGAACGGATTGTGATGTGCCTGGTGAAGGATTTGCAAGAGAAGGTGAAGATGGAATCGTAACACTCGCGGCTGGTGCATCAGGTAACCATGGGTATTCCGGTGGAGGCTGTATTTGTGATGGGAAAGAGCCATCTTCGCTATCCGATTGTTCAAAAATATCCATCATGTCGTTGGGAATATCAGGAGCGTCTGAAGACAGGTCTAAATCTATGTCAGAATCATCAGACCCTGAGTCAGCTGGCGGCAATAGGGCTAAAATTCTTGAACTCCTTGAACTTCGCTTCATTTTCTGTAAAAAACGTAAAGTATTCTTGTATCTTTTTGGGCACAAATAAATTCATTTGCCAATCACTGAGAAAGACGCCCAGTATCTATTTAGATACATGGGTAGTCAACTCGATTTATAGAGGTAAGTCGCAATGTATCTATTTAGATACAAATACTTTTATCATTCAATATACGTAAAATAACATAATTTTATAATAAAATAATACTTACTCGTTATAATTAGATGCCTGTACAATAATATGACACCAAAAGATTTACAATATATTCACTTTTACTAAGACTTTTAGCAAAATTTTATTAAACGTCCACCATTACTTAGTTTCGCCGCGAACCGTCTAACTTTTTGCTGTGACTGGAGGGAAAGAGATAGTACCCGTGGCTTGAAGTATTGCGTTCTCGTTCTATCGTAGGTTGATAACTCTTACGGCTAGAGGAGCACATTCGCGCGACTTTTGGATTTTGTGTAATGTTCGTTTAAATGTTTTGTGCATATTTAGATACAAAAATACTTAAAGGGTAGCATACAAGCTTAGCTTTACAAAAACATAAAATTAAAATCATTGACCTTCACGTAACTTACAAAAACCGACCGTACACCGAATTCCCCAAATTCACGCGTTTGCGTTGTCACTACTTGCACCCTTAGCCGCAGGTATAAAAAGGTCAGTTTATTGGAATTTTTATTCAGTTGCATACCGAAGGTCAACGTGATAACATCTCTACTGGAAGCATACGGATTTACTGGAAAAATATGGATACCACGCCCGCAGAAGCCGCTCAAGTTATTGCCTTGCTCGAAGCAGGCCATAACCAAAGTGAAGTTGCTCGACGGCTAAATTTGAGCCGCTACTCTGTTCGTCGTGTATACCAGAGGTTCCAAGAGACCGGTGGCTACATTCGGCGACCAGGATCTGGCCGGCGACGCACAACATCAGAGCGTGATGACCGCTTTCTTGTGACAAGGTCTTTGAGAAATCGGCAACTGAACGCGGTTCAACTGGAACAACAGCTTCGAGAAGTTCGCAATGTCAGTATAAGTCGGTGGACAGTTCGAAGAAGACTAGGTGAAGCAGGAATGACTTCACATCGCCCAGCAAATGGTCCCAAATTGACCACAGCTCACCGACAAGCCCGGCTACAATTTGCTAGGGAACATTTAAATTGGACGTATGACCAATGGCGGGCTGTTATGTTCTCTGATGAGTGCAGAATGACTTTACATGGTCATGATGGACGCTCTAGGGTCTACAGAAGGTCATCAGAGCGATTTTCACAATGCTGCATAAGCGAACGTGTGGCTTTTGGAGGTGGATCGTGTATGTTTTGGGGTGGCATAATGTTGGACACTAAAACTGACATTGTATTCATCACTACGGCGAATACCGGCCCGAGATCGAGAAGTTTGACGGCTGCACGATACGTCGAAGAAGTGCTCGAAGAACATGTGAGGCCGCTTGCGTGGCTTATGGGAGAAGATTTTCTCTTAATGCACGACAACGCCAGACCGCATGTCGCTAGAACAGTTTGCGACTACATGGAAGATGTTGGAATCACCGCGATGGAGTGGCCAGCTCGTAGTCCTGATCTCAATCCGATTGAGCATGTCTGGGATGAGCTAAAAAGAAGAGTTCGAGCAAGAAGCCCTGCTCCTACGCGCCTCCAAGAGCTTCAACTTGCCATTGAAGAGGAGTGGAACGCCATACCACAAGATTTCATGGTGAAATTAATACGGTCCATGAAAAACCGATTAAGAGCTGTAATCAAGGCTAGGGGAGGGAATACACCTTATTAAAAAACAATTTGATCAAGCATTTTGAGTTTTATTTTTATTCTTTGTTAAGCTAAATTGGGTAATTTTATCCGTATGTTGGGTTTTGTGCCCTAAAACTCCCTATGGGTACTTTTTTTACACTGTATTTGATATCATTAGAAAGGTACTGAAGTAAACATTCAAATAGTGTAAGTTTTATTTTAATATGTATTCACATTTATGAAAAAAACTGCTTTAACAACAAAAAGTCAACGTGTGCGATTTTATTGCTCTCAAGTGTATATTTAGATGTTCATATTCTGCCAAACACCTTATTCAAGCTGTTTTTAGCATAGTGGACCTTATTAATAAATAGTATTATTAGTATTGTGAATAAATAGGTTAAATAGAATAACAATAAAATGATAATAAATAGATGAGATTTCAAGAATCATTTTTCTAAAAAGTAACAGGTTGGTACAGTTGACTGCACTTCAGTTGTAATAAAAGCAGTATAGGCTGGCCTTTAACCCTATAGTAATTGCGCACTATGCTAGACCAATCTAAGTTTACCTATTGACTTGCAGTCGACTATACGAATCTTAACATATAAGAAGACAGTAATCAATATCCTTTGTACTATTAAAATATATTTGTGTATGTAGATTAAATACATGATTTTTTGTAGTTGTGATAGCTAAAAGTAGAGCTATACCACATATGTATTTTGTTATATGAATATTGGAATTTGTTAAAAAGTTATCTCCTTATACACCACTAATTTTTAATTAGTACATATACTTAAAGGGCTTATTCTAGACGGTCTTCTCATTATATTTGTAAAGTATCAATTATGTAATGTTCACAAACGGCAAAGTTATTAGCGTTTGTTTATATCCCAAAAAGTCACCCAGTTCATGGAAATATTGTACAGGCTATTCATGACATAGTAGTATTAATTAATCGTCATCTCTCGCTCACGTTCGTGTGATCTCGCTCAAGCATGCCCCGCCTCCAACAGCTATTTTCGTTTTTTTTCACTTTTGATTACGCAAATTTGATCAGTAACAGGTACGGATACAGCCCATTTTTTTTGTATTAATTATAAATTAATGGTGTATAATAAGGATAACTTTTTCTTCTTCAAGCGTTTTCTGTTACATGGGACTTGTACATAACTGGCGAAATATTGATGCGTCAAAATTTTATAAGACAGTCGCCCAATAAGCCCATGCTTCGCTACTATAGGTGTCCTCTTCATGACCTATCAGGTAAAACAAGCTGTTTAATTACATGCACATAACACCGTGTTATGTAATTAAACAGATCATAGGTACTTAATTAGGATTTTTCGTTCTTAACGTATTAGAACTATCACCACCTTTTAGATAGCGTATGCATGTAATAAATTCTTTACAAATTCCAATACAATATGTTGAATTTTAGTAAATCTTTCTGTTAATTAAAGTACAAAATGCCATGTGGTCGGTCACTCCAGTCTACACACACACAAAATAAAAATACTGATAAAGTCTTTAATTGAGTTAGGTACGTAAAAAAAACCTATTTATTTAGTACATAACAAATTTGACGTATTTTTGGTCTCTCTTATCATCTACTTTTAGGTAGGTAAATATATAAATTACTAAATGTAACACCTGACCCATGAATATTTTTACAACTTGTTGGGAAGGGAAAGTAACACAGAAGCATTCACAGAAGCGTCACCTTAAAAAAAACTAAAATATGCCCTCGGCGCCAAATAATCCTTTAATTACGTCATGTAGTCGTGACTTGTGGCGTGTGGGGCACATTTTGGTTTAGCATCTCTACATGAGAGGAGTGAGTAAATAGCATAATTTGTGAAGTATTTCTCCTTCTGTAGATACGAGTACACTAGCGCTGGATATTAATAATCTATCTCGGTTGCTATCTTGATCCCGATCTTTGTCTGTTACCAATCAACGACCGAATTCGCCTATCCGAGTCTTAAAGATGTCCAATCAGAAGCAGCCGTCAAAAACAAAGGATCGGGATTTGGATTGAGATAGAATATTAATATCGGGCGTTAATCTACATCCAAGGGGGTAACAATAGTTGTTTAAGGGAATGTGCACTTTACACCTTTCTATTACAGTATCTAATACAAATAAGGCCTTGGTTACACAAACACAGGCTCAGTCTTCTTCCAATACTTTTGGATTTCTTCCAAGCTTTTTCCCTTTGTCTCTGGTACCCAAAGAATAGTGTACACTACGCCGAAGAAGGTGACCGCTGCGAAGCTATAGAACACGACGAACGCACCAAATTGATTGGCTATGGGCGTGTAGAAGAGTACAGTCATAGAGCTGCAGAAGAATGAGAATGCCATTGAAGCTCCCGCCATTCGAGCACGGACCTGAGGGGAAGGGGTAAGTTATTTTTTTTTTTTATTCAGAATCATACTTACATCTATCTTAAGAGGTTAAAGATACAATACACAATACACTGTTACTGATGCACTGAAAGGGAAGGGTTTATACATAATTTTATTGCATTATAGACTGTCCTATTGGTCTAGTGGTTAGTGGCCCTGACTGCTATGCCGGAGGTTGTGGGTTCGATTCTCACCCAAGATAAATCTTTGTGTGATGAGTAGGATCATTTGTTCCGTGTCTGGGTCGTCTGTCTGTAGTTTATCTATTATTATAAACTATTTATAATAGCATTAGAAAAAATAGGCTCGTAGAAGCAGGAATGCATAACATTTTATTTTATAGATATGTAAAAATTATTTTTATACAAATTGTTTTAAGTATATCAAATTAAGAAGATTAAAATTGAAACGAAGAACGTATCCATGTATTGTTCATCCCCGCTTCTTTTAGGATTTTATTATTGACACTACTTACCTACACTTACAAAGTCACATTAGTACTTGCCCAGATTTGAACCACAACCTCCTGCATGAGGGGTAGGCGCAACCCACAGAGTACATTCTATACAGGGTGTCTCATTCAAATGGGTCAGTATGGGAAAGTCTGAAACTATAAGACATACGAAGATCTGTTCTTAGGAACCATGTCATCGATTCTAATAACAAGAAAAACTGCATTCATAGATTTTAAAAAACATCTGTACTCCGTTCGGGAATCGAACCCGGTTATTTTGAAAAAAAAAACCTACACTATTTCTATTTAGATATCGATTGTGTAGGTCTCTTAAGCAGTAAATCTCTGTATGAAACATGATGTCTAAAATTATTGACATGGTTCCTCAGAACAGATCTTCGTATGTCTTATAGTTTCAGACTTTCCCATACTGACCCATTTGAATGAGACACCCTGTATATATGGCGCAACCTCTGTGCCATCATGACATGACAACTTTGTTTTTATTTTTGTAAATTTTGTATAGTCGGCCTTGCACTTTATTTCAATAAGTTTAAAGTTGATTTTTGAATGCCTTAATAAAATCCTCCTCTCTGTCTGCTGACGCTTAGTGTGTGAGTTAGGCTCGCACGTTACTTGGCTAGTTTCGATGTGGTGTGGCTATGCCAGGCGCAGCCGTATTACCGTGCTCGATAACAATAATGTAGTAACAATATTTTTATCTTAAATAAGAACAATAGGTAGGTACCTAACGAAACATTGATATGTTATGTTGGTAATTCGCCAAATAAGTAATTCATTGGAATTGAACCGTGGAAAATATAATCATAAATAGGCCTTTTGGTATTATTTATCGTTTATTTGTTTAGAAATCAGATTTTGATTCTAGTTTTGGCTGCCAGATGCCAGTCTGGTTTGACTTAGCACTGAGTTGTAAAATGCAACAGTCCCATAATATTTAGACGTTCTTTTAGGTGATTCTTAGTGTTCTTGAAAACGGGGATACATGATTATTATCTCTTCTCAAGTGACGTAACGAGATAAATTTCTAACCGACCCAAGAATCGAAACCAGAATCTCATGCTTAGCAGTACAGTGACAGAGATCAATTATTGCAAATAAAATAGTAGTTATGTGAACTACTATTTTATTTCGTTTCTTCGGTCGGTCAAAATGTTATCTCTCTCTGGAATTTCTCAGACGTACCGTTTGGTGGCTATAAAGACTCGCCACCTATTACGTTGGATTGAAACATAACTTGCAATATGGGGGTGTAAGTAACTTCTGTACGGACGTGATGTTACGTAAGCTTAATGTTCTCACAATACAAAAACAGAGATGAAGCTAATAAAACATCTTATAAAACCACATTTTTTCTCTCCAATCCTATTTCATTATGTCATGTCCGACCGATTTAAAATGATATTTCATTAAAATTGTACGTGCGTGACAGTGCTGTTGGTGCGCATAAATAAACGTTATCTAACATGTAACAAGAATTGCTACACTATGATGATGAATATTTATAATAAACTACCGGAAAAATAATAAATAAATAAATAAATAAATAAATATTCCACATCTTATCACACAACGCCATTTAGTCCCAAGCTAAGCTTGAGAGCTTGTGTTATGGGTACTAAACAGCTGATAAACATACTTATATATTTCTAAATACATACATATTATAGATAAATTACACCCAGACACAGAACAAATGATTGTGCTCATCACACAAACATTTGTCCTGGGTGGGAATCGAACCCACGACCTCCGGCATAGCAGTCAGGGTCACTAACTACTAGACCAACAGGCCCGTCAATAATATAAAGAGTATGAGCAACTTAGAATAAATAAACATATGACTAAGAGCTCAACACTAGCGGCATGTTGACAACGGCAGAGTTAACTGCAGCCGTCAACACGCCACGGCAGTAGACTCAATAAAACTGAAGACAGCTGCCGCTGACATTCGAAGTTGGAATGTCGACGACTGCCGTCGAAACGTCAACGGCTGTAGCAGACGCGTCGGCGGCAGCAATTACCTCTGCCGGTAGCAACATGCCCCTGCTGTGTAAGATCTCTATGTAAAACCTCACCTGAAATGTGAACACCTCGGCCATTATGACCATTGGCACGGGGGCCAAGCCAGCTCCGTAAGCCAGTATGCACACGCACACGGCCACTACTGGCAGCCAGCTCGCCACGCCGGTGCCAAGAAGGAAACACGTCGCTAAGGTCGTCATACATATTGACACGACCAGGGAACTGCACGCTAGGGGTATCTGGAAATAGAAGAGTAGGTTTTCGTTACAATCTGGTTTCCTTGGTTGGGGCTCAGAGAAGATTACCTAAAAAGGGTCTTATTAAGAAAAAACACATGTTTTTGGGTAGGGGAAAAAGGGTAGTCTGAAAACCCCCCGTTAGTTTAGTAAGCAGATCAATTCGTTGGCAAAGACAACTAAACTTGGATATAGTTGCTAATCAAAAAACCTGTAATTTCTCAAAAAACTACATCAAATCAAACACTCTCCGGACCGGACAGTCTTATTGACTTTTTGGAACGAAGTTCCTTATCGCGCGTTTCTAAAAGGGGCTAGACGGAAAAAATTAAGACCAAAAGTTGTAACGACACTTTTTGCTATAGTGGTAAGCCGTGCGGCGTGCGCGTGTTTCTCTGTCTGTCTCTCTCTCTCATAGAAAGCAAGCCAGTTATTTTCGCCGTAGGTAAGTAGTAATGTTCGCCCACTATTGAAGGGACTTTAACATAATTGGCGCAATATGGGTGTCCAAGGATTAGGTAAAATCCTTCGGGGATTAGAGGCGTGATGTCTCGTTATGTTGTTACAACTAATAAATATTATAGATAGCCGGAAACTACTGCAGCTTACCTTGGATGACCAGTACTCTACTCTCCTTTACTACAATATAATCTCATAACCACGACATAAGCTCTCTGGTACAGTTACTACACGCGAAGGTACTCGAAAAAAATAAAAAAGACGCCTCATACAATATGGTCACTAAATATGTATTTCATTGTACCATTAAAATAACATACCTACTCTAAGTAACTCAATTACCCTAAACAATACGTAATAAATAAATTGAAATGTCACACTATTGCTAATATACAACATTTCCGTATACATATTTATTAGAAGTAAACTGTTTGCTTTTGCTATTAGACATGTTTACTTACATCTATTAAAATACTGCTGAAATACATAGAAACAATAATACATACAATTATGTCGAAATTAGATTGTTTAATATTTTTGACAATTTTATGTAAAGGCTTCGACGCCAAAAATTTGAGATTAAAACAAGTCTTCATATTCAGTCGCCACAACATACGGTATTCGTTAGTGGAAGATGAACTCAACACATATTCACCAAAGCCCTGGCCGCCACAGGCTGGCCCGCCGGGACTCTTGACTCCGCGAGGAGCACAGTTAGAAGGATACATGGGCGAATATTTCTTAGACTGGTTCAAAAAGAAACAGTTTCTTCCTGAAAGGTGTCCAGATGAAGATACAGTGTATGTGTACGCGAACACGGCGAGCAGAACCAAAGCGACCGCGAGAGCCTTCGTAGACTCAGCGTTCAAGAATTGCAACGTTACGGTACATCACAAGAAAACCAAAGATCTGGATCCACTTTTCAATTTGGCCATACACAATACAACTGAGGCTTATAAGGACATTGTGATAGAAGAAATGAATAGAAAATTACAAAATAATTCCAAACTGATGGCCGCTTATTCGGAATTGAATAGAATATTGGAAATTGAAGGATCAGACGTTTGCAAGCATGACGGAATATGTGACTTGACTAGAGCTCGTAACAGGATTGTGTATGAGGTTGGTAAAGTACCGTGGATCGATGGACCGCTGGCAATAGCAGAATTAACTGTGGACGCATTTATAATGAGTTACTACAACGGTATGCCGGTAGAAGACATTGCATGGGGACAGATAACAACACAAGAAAAATGGAAACTTTTGACAGAAGTAATACGACAAGGACAAAACATAGTATATACTACGGTGGCTGAAGATGTCGCTTCGATATTAGTAGCATACTTAGCTAATACATTTAAGAACTATGACAAGATGCCAAAGTTTATGTTGTTAGTTGGTCATGATACTAATATGATCGCTCTTGCGACTGCTTTAGGTTTTCAATCGATCGACTTACCGAATCAATTCGAGAGGTTCCCAATTGGCGGGAAGTATGTGTTTCAAAGGTGGACAGATGGTGAAAATGACTATTTGAAAATAGAATATGTGTACTCAAGTTGGTCCCAGTTAAGAAATAGGTCAAAATACTCTTTGGAAAGTCCTCCTCAAAGAGTTGTGATGCGATTAAACTGGTGCGACACGGATGAGCATGGCTTTTGTTCCTGGAATAAGTTTGTCGATAAACTTTAGATAATTATGTATAATTACGTACTCTGATGTTAAATATAATAAATCGTGATTGACTTTTCTATCTGTAATTTTGGCTTCATGCACAAATCCTAATTTGTGCCATCCTAGCAAAAAACTAATTACTAAGCCTTTGAACACGCGTCGCAAATGTGTTTTAGATTTGTAATACCGTTATGGCTTTTGAAAGAACTTGGAAAATTATCTATGATCTTGGCAATAATACATAAATGGTAACGGCACAAATTAGAAAAAATATAACTCAAGTTCTCTTTCTCCTACTCTTATTCCAACATTATTTATGCAACTCCTTTCCACATTCCTAACCTCTAATATCGTAAAGATCTTAAACACTTCATTTTTACATACTTGACATGTTGCAAATTGCTTATCGCCACATACTTCTTAATTGGCTGTCATAGTATAAGTAATGGTAGTTCTTTTACGATGACTACCTATTTCCACACATCTATTCGGTTAACGCCCAGTAGGTACTACTAATTATTCAGTTAATGCTCATTGTTTTATCTCTTTTGATTTTGTATTGTGTTTGTGTGTGTCTTTTGTGTTTAACAAATAAATGTTTTATCGATCTATCTATCAGTACTACTTCTAGCCACTGTAACATTCCAGCCGGTCGATTCAGTGTCAATTTCTAGCATTATTAGTATGGAATGACAGCGCAATTCGACTTCACTTCATCTACATATTCACGCGCTGGTTTTAAAATAGCACTGCTGCTTTTTTCAAATTCTATCCTAATCGACAACACTACATGTTTTACCATTGGTAGATGGATTATACTTGTGACCTGCAGCCATATGCACTGGTATTAGTTTAAATATTGTTCTTGGGTAGGTATTCATTTTCCACCCCAACCAGTGATAAATTCGCAATTGTAGCAGACTACACTTTGCCAACTTTATGACTAATAATATCTTTTTTTTTAAATTGAAATTGTAGATGGGTCCTGATACGGTCCTCTTATATTAATAAAAAGTACCTGTTTGGGAAAAGTAAAACGGACAAACACAATGGCCATTGAACACGTTATAACATTTATTGCGTTGAATTTTTGTTTGTTAATATTATGTGCCCCCGAAGAGGAAATCGATTGCGTTTGTCCTATTATTATCTAACTTTACAGTGCCTACCAATAATATTATTCTGAACATTATTAATTAATACAATAACCCGGTTCAACCGTCTGTTATTACTACAACATGCAAAATATTTTTAAAATAATACGTATCGCTCCTAGGAAGGAAGTTTTGCGAGACCAAATTAGTTACTCCTATTCTAACAATACAGACGTGTAGATATATTCAAACAGTAGTGAATTATACAACACCGAAATCATTTGAACTAATCATGAAAGCAAAGATAAAAGTGCCGTTACTAGTTGGTTTAATATTATTGATCGTGTTTTGCAAAAGCTTTTCCGCGAAAAACCTAACACTAAAACAAGTTTTCATACTCAGTCGGCATAACGTGCGGTATCCGTTAGTAAAAGACCTGAATAGATATTCATCGAAGCCGTGGCCTCCACCGGCTGGCCATTTGGAAGACCTGACTCCGAGAGGAGCGCAGCTAGAAGGATACATGGGCGAATATTTCTCAGACTGGTTCAAGAAGGCACAGTTTCTTCCTGAAGGATGTCCCGATGAAGATACAGTGTATGTGTACGCGAATACGCCGAACAGAACCAGAGCGACCGCGAAAGCTTTTATTGACTCAGCGTTCAAAAGTTGCAACTTGACAGTACATCACAAAATCACTGACGAATGGGATACCCTTTTTAAGATTGCCTTAAGCAATACCACTGAAGCATTTAAAGATATGGTAGTCAATGACGTAAACAGAAAATTACAAAATAATACTGAACTAAAGGCAGTATATTTGGAATTGAATAAAATATTGGAAATTAATGGATCTGACGCTTGCAAGCAGGACGGAATATGTGACTTGACTAAAGTTAATGACACATTATTGTATACGGTTAACAAGCCACTGACAATTGTTGGAGCGTTTCCCATAGCGCGCTATGCTGTAGACGCATTCACTGTGAGTTACTACAATGGCGTGCCGATACAAGACATTGCATGGGGACAAATAACAACACCAGACAAATGGAAGGTATTGTCTGAAATGGGACGACTAGATCAAGACGTAAGATATACAACAGTAGCTGCAGATATCGCTACACCTATAATAGAGTATTTGTATAAAACATTTAAGAACCATGACGAAATGCCAAAGTTAACAATGTTAGTTGGGCATGATACTAATTTGAACGCTGTTGCCCACGTATTGGGTTTGCAATCGATCGAATTACCCAATCAATATGAAGAATTTCCGATTGGCGGGAAGATTGTATTTCAAAGGTGGACAGATAGTCACAGCGAATATTTGAAAGTAGAATATGTGTACCCAAGTTGGTCCCAGTTAAGAAATGGGTCAAAATACTCTTTGGAAAATCCTCCACAAAGAGTTATGATGCGATTAAACTGGTGTAACACGGATGAACATGGTTTTTGTCCTTGGAATGAGTTCATAGATAAACTTAAGGCATTTGTGTGATGCTAATAACACAGGTCTACTCGTATACAACCACTTAAATTTTCAAAGTCTAAATACTATTTTCTAATTTCGATGTGTAATTATTGCTACTGTATATTAGGTATATGTAAAATGTGGTTATGATGGATAAAAGAAGGTTTGAATTAAAAAGTTTTGTGTTCGTTAGTTGTTGTTCTTTCTTTGTGTAGATTAACTGTTCCGTCTTTAATGTCATGGCCCGAATACTTGAAAACAATCGCGCTGACCATTTAAATATCGCTCCAATATAATATATTCCCTCTCAACTACAAATGTTTAATAGGACTCATTCTATTAAACATTCAATCAAAACCTCCTTAGTGACTCCCAATATGGTTGTAGAACTCATTCTATTAAACATTCAATCACAACCTCCTTAGTGACTCCCAATATGGTTGTAGAACTCATTCTATAAAAAATTCAATCAAAACCTCCTTAGTGACTCCCAATATGGTTTAATTTAGATTATTAGCGGACTTACAAAATAGGAGGAGGTTTTCAATTATTGGTCCTTTGATTCGAACTTCTTCACCAACCTTATAGAAAACAGTGTTATAATAAGGTCCAGACAATTCATATGACATAGGTAAGTACTTCTACAACTACCATACTATGACAACCTAGCTATTTCCACACTTATATTAGATCACTGCGCAGCACGACTTTTGGCGCTAAAATGTACCTTCCTACTCAATTCAAATTCTATCCTTATTGGCAAGATAACAGTTTTGCTCATTGTTACATAGACTACTTGTGACTTACCGCCTTATATAAAGTAAACGTTGTTAAGTAGGAGTACGTCTTGTTTTCATGTTAGTGCAAGCAAATATGCCAATTACTTAGTCTGAGAATAGGTCATAAACATTTTTTTTTTTAAAGGCGGATCGAAGTTTTTCTGGTCAGCTAGTCTAGTATTTAAAACTCTTGTGTCACAGAGTTTGTTATCAAATACCTTCGCAACGGTGCCGATTCGTAAAAGATTTTATGTGTATATTCTGAGATTGTTCGTACCTAAACTTTTTTAAAGGCGGAACGAAGCAGGCATGCATCCACCGTTGTGGGCACTGTGGGGATGCCTACAACCCTTATTGAGGTCCATAGGCAATTGTTTATTTTGAAGGACTAATACAATAATCATATAACTAACACGTTATAAGATTTTGGGCGTGCAGTATTGGCCCTAGTTTTAATAGATAAAAATATTGGTAGTTTGGAGGTATGAGGAACAGGGTGTAAAGTTCCTCATCCACCATTGAAAAGGGAGGTTCCTCCGATCAGACGGATGTTGTGTCTAGTGGGATAACTACTGCCCGACGGTTGTAGTCGGGAACTTGTGTACGTTCAAATTGCGCGGATAACTCTGATACCGCGATGTAGGATATCGGCCATTCTTTCGTATGTGGCGAGATAGATGTCGCTACAGTATTTACGATCAAAATTTTTGTTTGAAAAGAATATAATAATAAGTGGCCGCGAAGAAGAAAACGTTACGTTCGACCAATTTTTATTTCCTTGCCCAGGCTACCAATAAATATTCTCAAACATTACTAATTAATGCAATAATCCGGTTTACCAGTTTGTTATCACACACTCAACATGTTATCTACGTCTGGCTCCTGTAGATGTAGGAAGTTATTCGATGCCAAAAATAAATTAGTCTTGTGTTGACAATACTCACGTGTAGATATATATAAATACTCGTTAAATTAACACCCGAAATATAATCATGAAAATAAAAAAAAATGTGTCGCTATTTGTTAGTCTAATATTTCTAATCGTGTTTTGCAAAAGCTATTTCGCGAAAAATATGACACTGAAACAAGTTTTCATACTCAGTCGGCATAACATTCGGTATCCGTTAGTAAACGACCTGAATAGATTTTCGTCTAAGCCGTGGCCTCCACCGGCTGGCAACTCGGGTACTCTGTCTCCAAGAGGTGTGCAGCTAGAAGGATACATGGGCGAATATTTCTCAGACTGGTTCAAAAAGGAACAGTTTTTTCCTGAAGGATGTCCAGATGACAATACAGTGTATGTTTACGCCAACAACGTGAGCCGAACCAAAGCGACCGCAAAAGCTTTTATTAACTCAGCGTTTAAAAATTGCAATTTGACAGTACATCACAAAGTCACTAAAGGACAGGATCCCCTTTTTAAGATTGCCATAACCAACACCACTGAAGCATTTAAAGATATGGTTGTCAAAGCAGTAAACAAAAAAATACAAAACAATTCTAAACTACAGGCAGTATATTTGGAATTGAATAAAATATTGGAAATTAATGGATCGGACGCTTGCAAGCAGGACGGAATATGTGACTTGACCAAGTTTAATGACACATTATTGTATGAGGTTAACAAGCCACTGGCATTTATTGGAGCGTTTGCCATTGCACACTTTGCTGTGGATGCATTCACTATGAGTTACTACAATGGCGTGCCGATAGAAGAAATTGGATGGGGACAAATAACAACACCAGACCAATGGGAGGTCTTGACAGAAATGGGACGACAAAATCAAGACGTAAAATATACAACAGTATTCAATGAAATCGCGGCACCTTTAATGGAATATTTAACTAAAACATTTAAGAACTATGACGAAATGCCAAAGTTAATAATGTTAGTTGGCCATGATAATAATTTGAACGCTGTTTCCAACGCATTGGGTTTTCAATCGATCGATCTACCAAATCAGTATGAGAAATTCCCGATTGGCAGCAAGTTAGTGTTTCAAAGGTGGACAGATAGTAACAATGACTATTTGAAAGTAGAATATGTGTACCCAAGTTGGTCCCAGTTAAGAAATGGGTCAAAATACTCTTTGGAAAATCCTCCACAAAGAGTTGTGTTGCGATTAAACTGGTGTAACACGGATGAATATGGTTTTTGTCCTTGGAATGAGTTCATCGATAAACTTAAAGCATTTGAGTGATGCCAAGAACATGTTACGATAATTACCAATTGTGTCGTGTGGTTAGTGAAGGTGGGCCTTAGGTTCGAACTTGAAATCAGTCCACGAGCACACCACTAGGGTATCACTGCCTTTTCGAGTAGTGAAGTACCTGTCGCTTAGCTTCCATAGTAAGTACCTACTTAAGTTTCTAAAGTTGAAATGCAATTTTGCTTTTGTATAATGTAGTTTTTATTATGTACATTGAGACTGGATTCCAATGGCGTGCTCAAGTGATTGTGATGAGCACTGGATTTTTTTTTACAATAAAATGTCTTAATTAAAAAGTTTAGTTTTCTTTGTCCGACTTATTTACTGTTCCGACATAAATAACATCGCCCGAATACTAGAAATATATTAGCTCTGACCATCTTTCTTAACTTCAAGTGATTGGCAGAATTACACCGATCTTTTAAACTGGTTCAGCCAAGCCATCCTTGCACATCTGTCGGTAGTAATAATTTCACCTTGAGCTGGCCTGACGTAGCACGAAGTTTTAATAAAACAAGAGGTCATCTTTAACTGGTTTAGTTACCAGTTTTTTTTTGCGTATTAAAATCGTAAGTTCAGGTTTAAATTGACAACATTTCAAAATTTTAACCTCCATGTTTTATTATGTTATCTAAAAGTAAATCCAAAACTAGAGGACCCATATTTTTTGGTTTTTCGAAATTATGTACTACATAATTCTAATACATTCATAATTCATTCATAATTTTAACTTTGAAATTCGGTGCATTCTAAAAAGACGTAAGCGCCAAATGACGTCATTCATACGGTGGAACGGCGACAATTCCTTTGCTTTACTGTGATACGTCAAAAAAAATCAGTTTCTTAGATGTCACTGTCATTTAGCAGTTGTCAATGTCACACATTGACATTAGATATGTCTTATTTGACATTAGATATGTCTTATTTGAGAGGAGCTTGTGGCTAAATTATAACAGCCGCATGGGTCGATCGAAGGTTAAGCTACGCTTGACGAGGTCGGTCCGTGGATGGGTGACCATTTATTACATACCAAGACTCCTCCGTGCCTCGGAAAGCACGTTAAGCCGTTGGTCCCGGCTGTCATTTGTAGATCTTTGACAGTCGTTACTTGTAGTCAGAAGCCCGAAAGTCTGACAACCAGTTTAACCAAGGGGTATCATGTTACCCAGTTACTGGGTTGTGGAGGTCAGACAGGCAGTCGCTCCATGTAAAACACTGGTATTCAGCTGCATCCGGTTAAACTGGAAGCCGACCCCAACATAGTTGGGAAAAGGCTAGGCAGATGATGATATGTCTTATTTGACATTAGATATGTAATTTTTGACATTAGATATGTCTTTTGACATTAAATACGTAATTTTTGACAGAAATGTCTTGTTTGACATTATAGTTTTCATCTTAAAAATGAGCTTGCTCTCGCAAAGGTAAACACCTCATTCCACCGTATAAGTGACATCATCGCATGGTTTTTGGTTTTTATTTTTTTTCTCAGAAAATAAGTTATAAAAAATTAAAAAAAATATATATTTGAACTCAGCATACAAAAATGAAGAAACGGTATTTTTGTTTTAGGGTCATGTCAATTTTGAAATGTTGTCAATTAGCTTGTGAACATTTAATCATCAGTGCCGATAACGCTTCTCTATATAAAAACGAGCGAAATAGAGCGAACAATTTTTTATCATCATTTAAAAAAAAATGGCTATCTGCTTGAAGGATTGCGTGCGCGGCCTGAAGTGTTTAACTTTTTTTCTTTGTTTGTAGTTCTATTTAGGTTTTATGCGGTAGTATGTAAATTAATTTTCCTTTTATAGAAGGCCTACGTAATTCAAAAGAGGCGTGCCCTGTGTTATTTGGTTCCGGTACAATCAAGTGTAACTATTGAAAGGGACATTGACGCTTGCATTAAGTGACCAGAATCATGCGCCGAATAACAAAACATAGGACACATGTACAATATAAATATGAACAATGAATATGAAAAAATTTCACTACCATGGGATCAATTCAGAAATCTCTAAAAATAAAGCAGCTGCTGCCAATATTTGACCGTGACTGTGAGTGTTACGTACCAATTATCTTCAACATAACAATAATGTTCCGGGTCAACAAATTCACCTCGACAATGCTTAATATTAAAACAAGATATCACGGTATTTACAACGTACCGTATCAAATTTATAAAACGAATAACTAGTCTTGTTTTTCCAATCGACGCGAGAAGATCTGTTCAAATACACGTAAAATATTCGAAGTATCGTGCATTAAAAACAAAGTTAGCAATAGTGATAAAAACAATAAAAAATGGTGTTGAAATCAGTTTCTTTAGTTTTGTTGATAGTGTTGTGCAAAGATGTGGTTGCGAACAGACTTCAACTAAAACAAGTCCTTATATTCGGTCGACATAACATTCGGTATCCGCTGGGAGAACTACTACATACATTTTCATCAAAGACCTGGCCACCGCGGGGTGACCAACCGGGACTCTTGACTTCGAAAGGAGCACAGTTAGAAGGATACATGGGCGAATATTTCGCAGACTGGTTCAAAAAGGAACAGTTTCTTCCTGAAGGATGTCCCGATGAAGATACAGTGTATGTATATGCCAACACACCGAATAGAACCAGAGCGACTGCGAGGGCTTTCATGGACTCAGTTTTTAAAGGTTGCAACGTTACTGTGCATCACAAAAACACTACAGAATCAGATCCCCTTTTTGATCCTGTTATACATAACACCACTGAAGCATATAAAGAAATGGTGCTCAAAGAAATAAACAGAAAATTACAAAATAATTCTAAACTGGAGATAGCATTTACGGAATTGAATAAAATACTGGAAGTTGAAGGATCAGAGGTTTGCAAGCAGAAAGGGATATGTGACTTGACTGGGCCTTTTAACACGATTACCTATAAGGTTGGTGAAGAAGTGTGGGTCAATGGACCATTGTTCATGGGAATCTCAAGTATGGACTTCTTTACGATGAATTACTACAACGGCATGCCGATCGAAGATATTGCATGGGGACAAATAACAACACCGGAAAAATGGAACTTATTGACTGAAATAGGACGACAGGACCATTACATTCGATATACAACAATGGCTGAAGACATCGCGGCACCATTAATGAAGAATATTACTAATATATTCAAGAATTATGACACAATGCCCAAATTAATGCTGATTGTTTGTCATGATTATAACATGAATTCTGTTGCGACTTCTATGGGTTTTCAATCGATTGACTTACCAAATCAATATGAAAAATTCCCGATTGGTGGAAAGTTTGTGTTTCAAAGGTGGGCAGATGGTGAAAGTGAATATTTGAAAGTAGAATATGTGTACCCAAGTTGGACTCAGTTAAGAAATGGGTCAAAATACTCTTTGGAAAATCCGCCACAAAGAGTTGTGATGCGATTGAACTGGTGTAACACAGATGAAAATGGTTTTTGTCCTTGGAATGAGTTCGTTGATAAACTATAAGACAAAGTGTTGAATTAATCTCTCAATGAAAAAATGCTTGGTCGAAGTTGATGTCTTTGTTTAAATTTTGACATTACTATTGGGTAAATGTTAATATATACTGCTGCTGCGATCATGTGACGATATCCACTTAATATTTATCTACATAGTATATTTTATTTATAGGCTCACTTTTATACGTAGTACTTACTCAAGGGAAGCAAGTAAAGATGGGGTTGTAGTCATTTAAAAATTATACCCTCATGAACCCGCTGTGTTTTTACGATTTTTCGTCGTCCGTTGTAAGTTTTGTAAAGAATGGCTATTGTTACTGTTATTGTAGATATAGCCGAGGTTCGAGGTAACCAAAATTCAGTACCTACTTTATTCTTTTGCATTAAGCAACGGGTGCTGGTCGAGTAACGTGCATCCATTGCTGGCTGCGATAATAAAAACGTTTCATTAAAACTCACCTTTCGTCCAAACTTTTCAATAGACACTGTAGTGAAGAACGAGCCAGCCAGTTGCAAGGAGCCGACGGCTAGCGCGAGCGTGTTAGGGCTCCACTCGGTGCCGGCGCGGTGGAATACATCGGCTGCGTAGTTCATGAGGGCGAAGCACCCCGACAGCGTCTGCATCGCCATCAGGATCAACGTCATGCGAAGCGCCGCGAACGTCGTGCGGTCGCGGACTGTGGAGATGATTCTTAGATTAGTTAGTTGATAGCTAATCTGGCAGATCCAATTATTCCTACGTTCCTGGACTTTTTAATCAAAGAAGCATTCTGAAATATATAATCTCAGTCCTTATCCAAGAGAGATCAAGTAGAGAGGAGGGACAGAAAGTCATACTATGAATTAACTTATCATATTTAAAAATTGAAAAGAGTATGCTTAGATGGTTTGGACACATTGAGAGGATGAATGAAAGGCGACTAACAAAAGGTATTTGTAAAGCAGATGTAAGTAGGAACGCCGGTAGATGACGCCCTTGTAGGACACACAGACCTTATTGGTGAAGTTCTTTAGAAAGTTCTCAAAGTTCAGGTGCCTAGTCTGTACTCATAACCTGCTTACGTGTATGACATGTAGTCATCTACCGGCGTTCCTACTTACATCTGCTTTACAAATACCTTTTGTGAGTTGCCTTTAACGAGATCGAAATGAAACATTTATGTAAGAATCGTAGTGCGATGGTGCTCTGTAGTATGTGCGTTTTCCCATGGGGAAAAGGCATGAGTTTATGTATGTTTAAACCCCAATTTTTTAATTAGTACAAAAAAATGGGCTGTATCCGTACCTGTTACTAATAATATTTGCGTAATCGAAACTAAAAAAACGAAATTCAGTTTTTAAATATCCCACCATTTAGTTAAAGTTAAATAACGAAAACAGCTGTTGGAGGCGGAGCATGCTTGAGCGAGATTACGCGAACGTGAGCGAGAGATGACGATTAATGAATACTACTATGTCATGAATAGACTGTACAATATTTCCATACATTGCCACAGTCACAAGCACAGGTCAGGCACAGGCCTTTTTGTTAGTAATATGTTTGATTTAGTGTTTAGTTTTTAGCTGTTATATTCCTGTGCGGAAAAAACAAATATATTTTCTTTCTTTCTTTATATCTATCTTTCTTTCTTTTTTCTTTCTTTGACAGTTCATTTCACTTATGTTTTCCCATAGTTACTTTTACTGAAGTGTCCGGCTGTCTGTTTAACAGAATGATGACGATGTTCACCCCACATGACTTTTCATTATTTGCTGGCAATGAAGCACTTACCTGCGTGAGTCTTATACTTACAGTAATAAATTAACATTACTATGCAAATACTCTTCTTTGTTATCTGAACGTGTAAATATCATATTCTGCTAACAAGGCACTATTATTTGAATAATCTGAGTAACTGTTAATTGCCGTAAGTACAGTTTATTTGCTAAATATCTGTCTACTTTAGTTGAATGTTCAGTTTTGCAACAAACAATGGTTTAATTACTATTCGTTACATAATATGGAACTAATCATATGCCATTTAGTTTGATTATGTAACACTTGCTTAATTAAACGTAATCAGGTACTATTTTTAATCATATTATTCATTTTGAGAGCGGAAAATTCGTTCGTTCTTTTAAGTTTTAAGATTATTTACAATGTGGGTATTAACGTGTAACGAAGCTTCATGTTAATAGTCGTATCCACAAACAATAATTAAGTTTACCTTCTCTATCAAGGCTATCCAAAGGATGACTGTAAAGGTGGGAGCTGAGGAGGCATTACGGGGCGTAATGTAACGTGTTGCTGGGGAGTTAGTTCCGCCACTTCTTCTTCCCAGCAAAAACCACTAGGAAGTGGTAATGGGTGGGCGCATTTTGTCTAATGTATATACAGGGTGTAACGGAAAGGGTATATACATCGGAAGGGCACGGATTCTCTTGGTGATAAGAAACGACATGGCAACGTTTTTATACATATACATACATAATTGTAAAGTTGAGCCCGCCCGCGCCGTCGCGCCTTCGTCGGTTAGGCAGAGCCCGATAGGTCTGTACTAGGCGCGCAGAACCCGAGATAGATATACTTGAACCTTGCCGGACAGGATTATGACCCTCATAGCGCGGTGACACGTTTGTTATGATTTTGCATTTAATAAACTGTCGATATTAAATAATATCGTAAAGTTTCAAAGTTATTAGTTGGGAGCTGAAATTTTGAGGAAAGACTCGTTATTAAATACTCTATTCACCCTGTTTGTATGTATATACCCTTTCCGTTACACCCTGTATATTTTTTGACGTTCAAAAAAGTGCTGATTCTCAGCCTAGTTTGAATAAAGACTTCTGATTTGGATTTTGTTACACAGCGAGCGTTCGTGGAGTCAGTACGAGGAAACAAGGCGTCTAACTAGCAACGAGCGGCTCGATATTCGCTGCGTGTGCTCCATACCGGTGTCCGTTTTTCGAATAACGTTTTTTTTTTCTTCAATATTTGGATATACCTACAATAATTGAGTTAAATCAAAGACCCCAACACAACTTCCTCCTCTGACATCTTGACTACGAGTGGCAAAGAATCTCGAACACGAAGTTTAAACATGGCGTAACGTAACATGCTCGCTGCGAATGGTACATTACGGCCCGTAACATAGGTCAGTTCCCACTTGAGATCGATCAGCCCAAGGTATTAGTTTTATTAAATTAATAATTATGAAATAATTTGTAATCAGAGGTACAGGCGCCGGCACATCAACCTATACCAAACTGTCAAATTATCCCAATTGAACATGAGCCTTATTGTGTTTAGGACAGAGTTGAAAACCTATCAAAGAAATTGTTGAAGCTGCCTACATAACGTTATTTCGATTATGCTAGTTAACACTTAAAGTCACTTAATATCTTCTTGTTTACTTGTGATTACTTTTACTATTTAGAAATATCTTTAAAAGTCAAATCAATCAATGGTGATAGTGTTTTTTCTAAATCCTTAAATGGTTGGTGCAATTAATAAGTGTCGATGTTCGTACTTTACCCACACTGAGCAGGGATAGCCTGGTGGTCTCCTTGAACTGTCGCTGTTCCTCCTTCAGCTTCAGAACCTCCTCAACCACCACTTTATGGTTCTGGTTCAGGCTTCTCAACCAGGAGATCGTTTTAGCGGCTTTCTGGAAAAAGTACAAGGTCAATTTAAGTCAAGGAATAAAGCCAAGGAACTTCAATAGCTAGGTACCAGGACGATATGTGTTGTGTGCAGTTTTAAAACAGATTTTTTTGGTTCATGTTCAATTGGGAAATTTTCACTTTGGGTTAGCTTGATTGGCTGGCCTATGTACCTATCGTTATGATTAATGTTATTCGCTTTTATAAATCAGTATTGAAAATATTTTAACATGTCTAACAAAACTAAAATTAAAACTAGTGTAGTCAGCAGGCCTGGTCATATTACAAATTCTATTTCTATTATCGTAATCGATAAGGCGACAATAAAAAGAAAATGGCGTATATGGAAACTGCAGGCCTAGCCATATTACAAAGTCTATTTCTTTTCTATTTCTATTAGAGCAAGAAAATGGCGAATATGGAATCAGCTGTTTGTCAACTGTCAAGTGTATTTCATTTTCAGCCATATTACAAAATTCTACTCGTTAACACTTGACAGTTGACAAACAGCTGATTCCATAAACGCCATTTTCTTTCCATTGTCGCCTTATCGATTACGATAATAGAAATAGAATTTGTAATATGGCTAGGCCTGCTGTTTGTCAAATGTCAAGTGTTAAGGAGTAGAATTTGTAATGTGGCTGAAAATTAAATACACTTGACAGTTGACGAACAGCTGATTCCATATGAGTACGCCATTTTCTTTCTATAATGGCAATAGAATTTTTAATATGGCTAGGCCTGCTGATTAGGGACTAGGTGTCTAGGTCTTAGGTGACAGCGGCCGCTGAGGCTGAGGGAATGATTAGTGCATTATTTAGCAGTAAAAATTTAATGTGAGAATAAGAATTTTAAAAATTGGTCATGAATAATTGGTGAACATATTATACAGAAAAAAAAACCACACGTCAGTCGAACATATTTTTTTGACGGGCCTGTTGGTCTAGTAGTTAGTGACCCTGACTGCTATGCCGGAGGTCGTGGGTTTGATTCCCACCCAGGACAAATGTTTGTGTGATGAGCACAATCAGTTGTTCTGTGTCTGGCTGTAATTTATCTATAATATGTATGTATTTAGAAATATATAAGTTTGTTTATCAGCTGTTTAGTACCCTTATCACAAGCTCTAAAGCTTAGCTTGGGATTAAATGGCGTTGTGTGAAAAGTTGTAAAATATTTATTTATTTATATAAGCTCCTCCTTTTTAGAAGTCGGTTACATTACATACTACGGATGATCACGATCTGATTCACACAACATCTCTCTATTAAAGACAGAGCCACCATATTTCGGCAGTTATGTTTAAGCCCAATAATTAATGTGAAACGGGGCAAACATATTGCCAACAATCGGGCAGTAATTCAATCTCAGGGTTGATACTGAGAAATTCATGGTGGATAAATTCAATAACTCTTACACGATCACAGTAAAATATACCTACTGATATCGCCGTGGGTACGGAGCCTAACATAGTGCTTAGTTAAGGAACAAGAATAGTGTTGGTTTTTTTGAGGAAGTATAAAACATTAATATTATGTACCATACCAATAGTTGCGAACAGGAAGGAATATACGGCATTCTAATAATATTACGAGTACTTAGTAGGTTCATTCCATCAAATCAAATTATACCAAAAATTGCGTTTCAGAAGTATTCATAAGTTCACTTTAGTAAATTCATAACAAACCTACCAACCTTCTCCTGTCCAATCTTCAACAAATAATTGGGGGACTCCGGCATGAAGCAGAACACGAGCACGTGCGCACACGCAACTGCCAGATACACCGCCTGGTTCACGCGGTACGGGGCCGCCATGCCCACTGCATACACAAAGATGACGCCTGAGAAACAAAAAAACATATGCGTGTTAAATATTGTTTTTCGTTCGTCTGCCTCTCTCGTTGATCACTAGATCGAAAGCGCTACAGTTACTGCTGGTCATCAGGGGCTCGAGTCTGCTATTGCAATCGTGTCTCAATGACCGGTCAATGATCGATTTTTGACGTATAACGTCAAACTTATGACACATTTCCCATACAAAAACTGTCAAAGTTGTCAAATATTTACGATTACGATTGCAATAGCAGACTCGACCCCCAGGTCCCGGGCTAGATCCCCGGGTTGGGCAAAGTTTTAATTTTTGTATTTCTTATAGTTTAGTCTGGAATTATGCCCAATAAGGCTCGCCCTCTTTTACATGGGATTAATACATAACTGGCGGAATGTTAGTGGATTACAGATACACCTCTGCCTAATCCTTTGGGGATTACAAGTTTGATGTTATGTCGTTCATCATTGACTGTCCAGTTGGATAGGCTGGACAGATGATTGTATTCTTTTAGTGCGATAGTAATAGCACACGTTTATAGTTGAACAAATAGGTTGGTTTATAACAATTTAAATAATAACCCCCAGATAACTAAGAAATCATCTTTTACCAACATATATCTATATTTATCGTGGGTGCGATTCCCACCCAGGACAAATGTTTATGTGATGAGCACGATCATTTGTTCTGTGTCTGGGTGTAATTTATGTATAATATGTATGTATTTAGAAATATATAAGTATGTTTATCAGCTGTTTAGTACCCATAACACAAGCTCTTAGCTTAGCTTGGGACTAGATGGCGTTGTGTGAAAAAGTTGTGGAATATTTATTTATTTTTTATTTATCTGTGAGAGGCTCTGGTAGGCTTGTTAAATAACAGTCGAATTATATGTATATAAAGTATGTACCTACCTACTTAGGTATGTCCATACCATTTAATTCTTGGAAAACTTACAATCGATTGTTGTATTTGTTGTGACAGTCGATTATAGGTATTAATTAGCTACCCTTGCCGAAGTCGGTTTGTGAATAGGTGACCAAACTTTAAAATGCTAAAATAAGCTGGTCTGTGGCCGTAATGTGAGTTTTTATATACATAATATAATATATAACAAATACTCGATCAAGTTAACGTAAAATATGTACCTACTAAAAATAATAACCGCTGTCTAGTAACAATAATGGAAAATACAATGCTAGTGTAGCGACTGTAGCGAGTGAATGCTAACTTTTAATTAAATAAGTAAAAAAACTCGCAATTGACCCTTTGGACATTATGTCAACTTGTCAAGTTTTATTTACGCGTACATAAATGTATGGAGCAGTTGTTTTTTTTTTATTCATGACTTCGGGGTTGCTCCTATAGTAAAAAGTTGTCCATTATAAGAACAATGTCCACGCCAGTTTTATTTTTTAAATTATGCCTTGTAAGTACAGTTAGTATTAGTTAGTTAGTACTTTTAGTTTATTTAAAAAAGCTAATCTGCCAAAACTAAGTTTCGTCTACTAAGTCGAGTTCTTGCTGAATACTTTAAGAAGACACATTGTGTTATATTTTTGGGCAACGTGAACGACAAATCATTTACTTTAAAAGTGCTGGCTTTAGGTTATGAAAGGGTCTTATAGTAACATATATAGCTACACACCTATATTTTAAGCTAAAATTTAAAGTAGAAATCTGGAGAGTTTATGCATCGGGTACAGAGCCCTTGCATGGTGGTCGGTCTTAGTTTTGGCCTCATTAAGAGTCATAGGCCCAAAATTACCCTCCAGATAGAATATATAGGGTGACTGGTAATAGGGTATATGCATGTATTTTTTTTATAATTTTAATTCACTGTTTACAACGTTTTAACATAGTTAAAAAATATAAACATATTTAAAAATGCAGTAATGAAGCTTAAAAAAATATTTTAAATACATAATAAATTTGAGCGGTTTAAACGCCGCCATTTTCGCTCGCCATTTCGATTACGTCATTTACTATGATCCTACTACTATAACTTAGGGTGTTTTCGTTTTTCTAACCATTTCACCATGAAAAAAAGCTCAAAAATCAGTTTACCGGTATTGCTTATACCCGAATGCAATAAACATTGTCAGATTGTGCTTTTACAAAACCACTTTCAGTCATTTTTCTTAAATGTTAAATAACCTCACTATGAAGCTAAAATTACACTTGAACATTAAATTAGTTCACAACACACACGGCATTAATTATGTTTTCCATTAAAAAGTCCATTCCAATACTTAATGTCATACTTACACATTGAAGTTTTGTAGACGTTGAGTTGTTGTCGTAGTATTTGACGTCAATTTTCGTTATAACCAATGGTGATGCGTTTCACAAATTTGAATTTCCCGCGCTTAATTCGCACTTTTATTTTTAATTTTAAATAATTAAGACGCTATTAAAAAGTAAAACAATGATTTAGTTCATATTTTCTTATATTAAAGATTCGGATAAAAAATATTCGAACCATATTTAAATTACATGCATATTCCCTATTAGTGACCGATACTTAAACACGTGATTGTACTCATGAATACGAATAACTATCCCAAAGAAACTTTTTTTATACTCATTAACTTTCAATTACTTAATTTATTTACGTCAGTACCTACTGCACAACGGCAGCGCTGGGGGTGGCGGGGGAGTGTTTGACGCTACTACTAGATTTTGCCCTTCCCGAGGTCAGACTATCAGCTGATTGATTAAGGGCACGCGCGAGGGAATTTCAAAGAGAGTTTTTGTTATTTTGTTATTTTATTGTGTTATAAGCTATTATGTACCTACCTATAAAAAAAAGTTTATTTGGGAAAGTTTATTGCAATCATAAAAGTAACCACGTGTTTAAGTATCGGTCACTAATTACCAGTCACCCTATATATAGATTCTATATTCTACCAATCGAAGTCTGGGGCACTGTAGATTAAATATGAAACAAAAATCTATGTTTGTATGTTTGTGCTCTATGCGTTCCGAAACCATTGAACAGATTGTGATGGAACTTTGGTAGTATTATTGTGACGTTGCGAATAGATTGAAATTAAATACCTAATTTACACACAGTCATATTCAGTGACCCCAGAGCTCCTCTGAGGGTGTCTTCGGATATCTCCTTGACGTAGACCGGGACGACCACGAAGCAACCACCAGCGGCAAGGCCTGCTATGACCCTGGCCGCTATGAGAGTCGACGGCATGATCGCTGTCAGTTTTATGGTCCAGGATATCTGAAATTTTAATGGGACAGCCTTGTAGTAAGGTTAGGGTTTCCAGATTTAGTAGGTATACATGTTAAAATTAATAGGTTTGTGGATAATTGAGGTTTTTCGATATCTGACTACTTAGTGAGGCTATATTATCTACTAATGAACCTTTAAGTTAGTCTTCAAAATCAATTATACTTTTCCTCAAAATTGAAAGAAATTTCATTTGTAGCCATGTTTTTCTCACCTACGTTATAAATAACTACTAAAATATACTAATTAAGAAACTTCACACATAACATACCATCACGCTTGTATTCTCCGAAGGGTAAGGCATAGATGTAGGTACCTGTAGTACACCCACAATACGAAAATTAAATATTCACTAATACCAATTTATACCGAGTGCAAAGATATCAGCCGATTTTTTATGACACTCTATTGTTTATTGCATTTAATGTTTCCGGTCGTTGGTCTACGACCTACTGTCTATCAAATTAGGAATAGCAATTCTTAATAAGAAGAATTACACTGGGTTCTATGTAATAAACAGCGGTTGCCTATCATTTGTTTCTTCCATGTGTAAGTAACCTAAAAAATAAAATAAATAAATATTCCACAACTTTTTCACACAACGCCATCTAGTCCCAAGCTAAGCTAAGAGCTTGTGTTATGGGTACTAAACAGCTGATAAACATACTTATATATTTCTAAATACATACATATTATAGATAAATTACACCCAGACACAGAACAAATGATCGTGCTCATCACACAAACATTTGTCCTGGGTGGGAATCGAACCCACGACCTCCAGCATAGCAGTCAGGGTCACTAACTACTAGACCAACAGGCCAGTCAAACCTATCACTTGGGTAAAAATTCCTCAACAAGTGGGCATTTTCCTTTAGCTTTGAAAAGCAGGCATTAGACTCATTCAAACTAAACGCTGTTTTGCAACACTTTACCATTAAACTTAGGCATTTTATTAATGATGTTAATTTACTAGAAACACGCATTAGCCTCCAAAAATGTGACATTCTTACTTAATCCGTAATGAACGAGTTTGTTGAACGTAGGTACACAGTTATAATTAGTATGTAAAACAAATAATTACATCCTAACTACTTCGTACGTAAGACTTAAGATCTTGGTACTTGTTTACATTGACACAATATCTGCGAAGACTTGGATGCTGCGCCTTATCTATTTGTTCTACGTGGAAAAACAGACGAGTTTTTCTCCAGAACTGATTTTAAAGTTGTTAATTAAATTTTTATACGCCACAATAATATGTGAAATTGTGAGCTTCTTTCCCAATTACTTTCTCAGTATATAGTTGGATGCCTAGCTCTGATAATTATTTCTGTCTGATTTTTAATGTGATGCCCTAATAAGATTGTTTCTAAAAGAAGTACACTTTTAAATTAAAATTAATGATTTTTACATTGCATTTCAACTGCAGTCCAATGATTTTTACATTGCATTTCAACTGCAGTCCGACTGCAAATTTGTTGTTTAATTTAAATACAGTTTAGTACAAATAGGTAGTAGTGGCAGTTTCATTGCAGTCTTCCAAAGTGCACGCTTGACTGCCCTGACTGCTATGCCAGAAATCGTGGGTTCGATTCCCACCCAGATAATTATTTTTTTCTGTGTCTGTGTGTAATTTATATATATTTAGAAATATATACCTACGTATGTTTGTCAGTTGTACCCATAACACAAGCTCTGCTTAGCTTGGGACTAGATAGTTTGCGTGAAAGTTGTGGATTTTTTTTTAAATGAATTCCGCCTGTCTAGAGTCTAAGTAGAAAAGTTGATTAAAACACTTACACAAGACAGAAAAGAGACAAGAATCACGCAGATCTTCCTCCCAAATCGATCCGAGGCGTAGCTGAAGAACGGAATCCCACATATAGCAGCAAGTGGTAGTGCTGCCGCCATCCATGAGACGTCGTTGTCTGTCAGCGGCGCCTGCGCAGGCGTGTCATCGGACTTGAGCAGCGGTCCCATGGGGGACAGCCAGCCGATCTGGATGCCATATGTGAAGGTTGGAATGGTTGCTGGAATAACACGAAAGAAATTAAATAGGTACTTAGGGCAAAGACATTAAATAATTAGGTACCTAGGTACTATAGACGGGAATCACGAACAAAATTTTCATCCGATACTTGTGACCTAGTGGTCATATGTCTATAAGTTTAATAAACGCTCCGCTGCCACTCCAAATTATTCTTAGTGGTGTTAATGAGAAAAGTTTTCACAGTTTTCATGTTTTTCGTGCAACAACCATGACAGATTGCCTGAATTACCTATCAACGATTTATTGAATCACTTGATTTGGTACTTTTATAAATTTTTGCTATGTGAAATGAAATGAAATTATTTATTATGCAAGTAGGATATGGTAATCACTTTTACACGTCATTTTTTCCTTTAAAGCTAGTTGAAGTCGGCATTTCCTATGTTCCTGAAATCAGGCGTCAGGTTAGGACATTATAGCTTAACATGGCTCGTCTTGTCAGAAGTTTGCTCCTTAGTCCTTTGTCTCCTTTGGTAGAACTGAAGGAAAAAACAATCGAGCCTTAAATAAGTCGCAAATGCTGTGTACCATTCATCTGTTACGTTATCGTGGTAAGTATGGCGCCATTAAGTAAAGTGACAGTACGATGTGGTACCAACTTCAAGCAAAATGGGATGGCACCAAAAAAAGATAAAGATACCGGGCTGGTATTCGCAACTCCACGTCAAAGCGCGTATTTTGCGTATCCCGTAATCAACCACGCGGGCCCAGTGCGAATTGGTAGATGTCACATGTCTTCGAATTTTTGGTTCTAGGACATGCCGGTTTCCTTACGATGTTTTCCTTCAACCGTTTTGAGAGCAGTGGTGATGAAATAAATTACACAAAGTAATGAGCCTGCCTGGGTTCGAACCCACGACGAACAGTTCGTAAGTCGAGGCCGCCACCACTGGGCCACTTCTGGGTAGGCACCATCTCACATTCATCACTCCGCCATCGCGCGGTCGTATTGATCAAATCAATTAGCGCGCGCTTCCCTGGTATCCTGGAACACATTTCCGTCCCTATGCGCGAAATCTGTCCCACAAAAAATACCCAGCAACCGAGATGAAAGAATGATACCAAAAATCTGTGATGTAGTTGGGTTTCCCCGAACTAAACTAGACTAAACATAACACAAAATAGTAGTAGGTAAACAAAATACTGAACGTGTTACCCAGTTTTAGCAGAACTGTCCAAACATTATCTTTGTCAAGATAAATGACTAGGAAAACGTCTGCGCAATGACAGTAAATAACTGAAAATATTACGCGACCTTTGCACCTACATATAGGCATGACGCAGACAATGTGACTTATCGTTTTCAGTTTCACGAAATTAAATATCTTTTGTAAACTTATGAATGTGCAAAAACTCTGTACATTGTTTATTTATTCTGTTAATGTTTTAATGCAACAGTCATTAATAACACTGATGATGGAGCTGAAGAATTCAGGGTTTTATTTAAAATAAGTAATTTGTTTTGATAAATTTTATTTATTTCTGTAAATAGGTTCATACAAACACTTTAACATGTCATTTTTAGGGTTCCGTAGTCAACTAGGAACCCTTATAGTTTCGCCATGTCTGTCTGTCCGTCCGTCCGTCGGGTCCGTCCGGACGGACGGACCCGACGGACGGACGGACAGACAGTCCTCGCTTAATCTCTGTGACCGTTAGCACTAGAAAGCTGAAATTTGGTACCAATATGTGTATTATTCACATTCACGCCGACAAAATGGTAAAATAAAAATTGGAAAAAAATGTTTTATTAGTGTACAGCCCCCCTATATGTAAAGTAGGAAGTGTTTTTTATTTAATTTCAACCCTTTCGTGTGATATATTGTTGGAAAGGTATTTAAAAATTTATAGGGGTTTACTAAAATCATTTTTGGATAATGCCAATAATTTCGGAAATAATCGCTCCAAAAGTAAAAAACAATGCGTACCCCCCTCTAACTTTTGAACCATAAGTTTAGAAAATATGAAAAAAATCTGAAAAGTAGAACTTATAAGGACTTTCTAGGAAAATTATTTTGAACTTGGATGGAAACAGTTTTTGTACAAAAAAGACAAAAAGTTGTACAAAATAATTTCTGGACTAAGTTTGTAGTTTAATCGTATATGCAAGCATTTTTTTTTAACTTCGTTTACATATTCTAACGGAACCCTACACTGTGCGTGGCCCGACACGCTCTTGGCCGGTTTTTTAACTAGAAGGTGAGGTCGGTGTTGTTTTACTATCTGACTACCCTGAGAAGAAATACCGAAAGAAAATCAGAGGTCAGTCTCTTTTAAAATTCAGACATTATCTTGGTCAGATCATGTAAGAGCCATGCAGGTTAGTGTCTGAAATGGTCTTTTGAGGAAAGAACCACACAGATATGAAGGGACCATTTATTTATTTATTGAATACTTTAAGGACACTAATGTACAGAGGTGGACTTAAATCCATAGGCATTTTCAACCTGTCAACCTTTAGGTCATGGAGATACAAACAGTGGTAGGTGCAATTCCGCAAGAAATATGGAAATGCGAGTAAATTTTTCAGTTTATTAATTTACTAGCAGACGTCCCGCGGTTCCCGTTCCTGTGGGAATATAGGGATAAAAAGTAGCCTATGTCACCCGGGGATAGTGTAGCTTCCCAACAGTGAAAGAATTTTCCAAATCGGACCGGTAGTTTCGGAGCCTATTCAATGCAAACAAACAATCAAACATTTCCTCTTAATAATATTAGTATAGGTATACCCGCTATGCCAATTCTACCACACATGCGTGCGTGCAGTATTTTTAAAAAGGGGTCTTAAGTTTCTGCTTTATTATGTATTAGGTAATAATATATAGGTACATTTACAATAGCCGGAAATTAATTACCCAAACATTGCACTTACAAGTTAATCGGTAACCCGAGTGCAATTAACTCGAACCGGTTATTAATAAATCACGCTTATTTTAGGGTTCCCACTGCAAAAGTTCTCATTACTTAAGGTTGAAGTAAGTACTTTTGCAATTTGTCGTTCAGTGTCGGGTTTTTACCTATATTGACTAAAATATGATTCGCGACCAGTAAACTAGCACTTGGCTCGCGACTTCATTCGCATTAATTCCGTTACATCCCCTCAACCCCCTTGTTGTTGTTTTGAAAAACAACCGACTTCAGCAGCAAATTATTTGCGATTATTTGCGATAGCAAATTATTTGCGATTCTTTAAAAAAACACTAACAAGTGAAAAATAACTCCAGTTTCGGAAGTCAGTGGCCAATAATGAACAAAACAAAACCACCAAAGCCACAGACTTCCGAAACTGGAGTTATTTTTCACTTGTTAGTGTTTTTTTAAAGAATCGCAAATAATTTGCTGTTATGCGTTGAGGAGTTCCGTTGCCTGTCTTCTTCATCAGTTTTTCTTCACCAAATGATACTTTCTAAATGAAATCATACAACCGAATCGAGAACCTTCTTCTTTTTTTGAAGTCTGTTAAAAATATTATAAAACATACTCTATGCTACGTTAGTATTGACTTTAAGGTTTATTCAATTCATGCCAAAGAAATTTAACATAAGTGCCGAATGCCTTTGCTTCATGCCAATTTAAATGTACCGTTTTACATTTTTATCGTTTTGTATGTGTATTTCGTATAAAGTATCAAAGCTTGATACTACTCGTAGCTAGTGCGTTTTCAAATAAATAGTTTTACACATACCTGCAAATCGCAAAAATTGTCTATCATTCTCGTCTCGCTCTAAGCCGCGGTAACCTTATTAATACAGAAACACATTGTTCTCTAAAATAGAAAGTTTTACATGGAATATATACCGTTATCAAATACGTAAGATAGGTTTTTCTTTACATAGGTTGAAAGTTTGTTAACACTGATTGTGTCACTGTAGGTGACGAGGACCATTGCCCTTCGATAACCGTCAGTACTGCATAGGTAGAATCTTTGAAAACATTCGTCAAATCTTGTACTTAAGTCTTATTTTACAGAGATTACGCATGGTCATCAATATGATTGTTTCGAGAATCGCACTAAAGTCTCACTACATTTTTTTTTTGTATTCAAAAGGCTCGCGTTTGACCAGCCCTTGCCCAGAAGTAACCTATTCACTCTTGACAAAGAAAGACCCCTAGGTTGGTAACTATCAGAAAACACCGACTAAGGTAGGGAATTCCACTCCTTAGCACACCCTTATGGGACTTCAACAATCTCCCATAGGCAACCGGCGTCGTAGCTATAATGCAGATGTCTATTAATCTTTCCAACAACAAAAATTCAGCTAGCATGCATTATGCAATCGATCAACATTATATCAATTAAGTACGAGTATTAGCAATATGCATGCAAGGCTCATAAAACTATTCAGTTACTAAGTATGCAAAGTGGTAGTGCATCCAACTGCTTTTAGAAATGCAGTCCGGCTGCATAAAATTGACCTACTGCGCTAGTAGAATAGAGATAACATGGTTCATTATCTAGGTAATGCAGAAAGTAGGTAGGTATCTATGAGTACCTATCTTAAATTTTAGGGGTATTTGTAGTAAAGTAGGTATATAGGTATTTAATACCAGCGGACCCGACAGAAGTTTTCCTGCCATAACGTTGGTATTGAACGATCGCAGAACGAACTACCGGGTCCAATTGTAAATCTAAACGTCCAGAGCCCGACAAAAACACAACAAAATTTTCCGTTTGCGTGCTATTCTGAAAACTTAATTTGCGAATAACTTCTGAATCCGCAGTGAAATCGTGTGAAATTAAAATATCGTATTCTTAAATGGAGTGATTTCGACACTGGCGCCACCAAGTGATGATCAAAGTGAGACGAACTAAAACGGGTGATTATTTTGACGTTGACATGTGAATACCGATACAGGCGACATGAGAAGCGTACTAAGTAGTAGATGATTTGCGAAATGACTTTCGAAGTGATTTAACATTTACCTACGGAAGATGCGCGTTGATTCATTTTAATTTTTAACCGACTTCAGGAGGATGTTCTCATATATATAGATACACTAGCTGCCCCCGGTAAACTTTGTTCCGCCTAATAAGAATCAATTTATTAGTTTTATTAGTTTACAACCTATTCTCAGACCTACTGAAAATACACACAAAATTATACAGAATGTAAAAAGACCCTTAACGTAAACGAAAACTACATATTCTATCACCATCACTGGGACAGTTTTTTTCTTCTAGAATTTACCTGGGAATTCACTGGTTTTGGAGATATTGAAGGTCAAAGAGCAATATTTTTTTTCGTTTTTTTTTTTCAACATGAATTCCAAGTACCTATCATTAGTAAACTTTCTTCCGAACAAACATTATCAAAATTATCGACTTTTTAAAAAAAAAATACGCATTTGAAGTTACAAAAATGCAATGGATACTAAACAAGCGGGCCGGTTGGGTCAACGACCAAGCGCGAGTGGCCATACGCTCAGCTGATCGAAAGTTGCGTTGCGTTGTCGCGCTATTCAATGCGCGCAATAAAAAGCATCTCTCTTTTAAAGGTGAAAAAAAAAGTATTCACCCTTGACTGAGACCCAAAGAGTTTGGTAAGACCCTATTCACCCCATTTCACCGGTACTTACTTATAGTATGCGTGTGCTATGTAGAAGTGTGTGTGTCCACATGCGTGTGCGCATGTTTATTCCCATTGTGCTTCGTTTGATTAAGTGTCAGGTCACGGAAATTAAGTATATTATTTGTTCCGAGTCATCATAACCAATGTTTTGCAACATTAAATTTCCTTTATTATTTTTTTGGACTGACTACTGAGTTTGCAGACTTTGTCGTACCTACTTATGTATTTGAGTGAAATTCGTGTAGCGTCTAGCTTACGAAAAAGTGCAGTCAGGGGGTACCTACCTACTTAATTGAGATTCTATAACTTCTATTGTTTATGGAGGATTACTTCTGCCGGTCGATTCGGTATAAGTCAAAGCGTAATACCTACAAATTTTATAAAGAGGAAAGATTTTTCTTTTTGTACTTATGTACCGAATAAAATTAAAAACTACTGGAGCGATTTAAAACTTTTTGAGGTAGCTACACTGTCCCCGTGCTACTGTTCATCGCTGCATTCCCATGGGAACGGGAATTACGCCGGTAAAACCGCGTGACATTCACTATTTTTTTTCAAAAAAATAATATTCCACAATTTACACACAACGCCATCTAGTCCCAATCTAAGCAGAGCTTGTGCTATACGTACATACTAAACAACTGATAAATATATACAGTAGAATTCATATATAACGACTTCGTTTTTAGCGACGATAACGTTTACTCAAGTTAGGTTTCATAATTAGGTACTGAGAAAATATAACCGTTTAGTGCGACTTCGGTTTAAGCGACCAACTGCTTATATACGTCCGGTTAAAACGACGCGCAATGTTTTGAACCGAACCAAAGTTTGTCAAAAAAAAATAGAATCACAGACTTTCTACGTTGGTAACACAGAGTTTTTTCGTGTATTGCGTGTGTATTTTATCTCTTTGTATTACAGTACATTATGTACCTATGTTTATAATTTGGAATGTTTAAGAACCATTAAAATAAAGCCATAAGTGATTCCTACAAAATGCTTTATTTACCTAAATAGGAAAAACAAACTTTCGCATTTATTTATTGTTAGGAGAACCAACAGCTGTAACAGATGGTTAACAATTAAATAAGCAACACAAAGCCAATTACAGGTTCTCACGAGAAAAAAACATAATAATATACAGAAATCTTAAGATCACTAACAAGCACGATAAATAACAGAAATAATAGAAATAAGGATACAATATGCACTAAATACACTTAAGGCTAAGGCACTTACAACATGGAGTAAAAAGTAATACAAAAAATGTTAGATTAACAAAAGCACTACGCACTTCTAAAGAAATCGGCATTCAGCCGTGTGCGAGCTGAGTTGGTTTTGAGTTGGTTTTATAATACATATGTATTCGTAAGTTAAGTATATATACTATACTTGAGAAATAATCCTGCCTTTTGAACGTCATCCGGTTAGTACGACATAGTATCGCCGGTCCCTGGAAGGTCGTTATATCCGGATTCTACTGTACTTATTTCTAAATATGTGTTATAGCTAAAATACGCCCAGACACTCAACAGATGACTGTATCATCATCTTTCCTTTTCCAAACTATGTTGGGGTCGGCTTCCAGTTTAACCAGATGCAGCTAAATACCAGTGTTTTACATGGAGCGACTGCCTGTCAGACCTCCACAACCCAGTAACTGGGTAACATGATACCTCTCGGTTAAACTGGTTGTCAGACTTTCGGGCTTTTGACTACAAGTAACGACTGCCAAAGATCTACAAATGACAGCCGGGACCAACGGCTTAACGTGCTTCCCGAGGCACGTAGGAGTCTTGGTATGTAATAAATGGTCACCCATCCACGGAACGACCTCGTCAAGCGTAGCTTAACCTTCGATCGACCCATGCGACTGTTGTAATTTAGCTACAAGCGCCATGATCGTACTCATTAAACAAACATTTTGTCTTAGGTGAGAATCGAACCCACAATCTCCGGCATAGCAGTCAAAGCCACTAACTACTAGACCAACAGGCCAGTCAAATGAAAGCCTATATGACTATTATAATACTTATTAAAGCGGTGCAAATCAATATTTTTGTTAGAATGCATGTATTTTAATGGAGACACTTCGTTTGCTTTAAATATTGTAAATAGAAGTTTTCTTTTGTTTTTTTTTTTTAGGTGTGTACATAATAGTAATTACATTATCCATTTTTATTATTGTGTGCCAGAGTTATGTGCCAAAAATAAAGTGTTCTGAATAGAAGTGCAATTACAAAAAACCCCTTTTAATTTACTGGCACTGCACTCACGACAGCGTCTGTGTGTATTCAATGATATTATAAGTAAAAAGGTGTAGATAGGTTATAAGCGCTTAGCAAGCGACACGTTGAAATGCGGCTAACTAGCCACATTTTACCTCAGTTTCGCGTCACGCCGTCAACGAACTCGTGCGTGCGTTTTTCTGCCGTTTTTGAAGATCGAATGTTGTTTAAGTAACCTATCTACACCTTTTTCCTTATAATATCATTGCGTGTATTTCGTCTTTTAACATCCGGATGGGATGACTATGACGACCCCCTCTTAGTTTGTAAAATAAAAAAAAGCCAATGACACTCACTAATAACACAGTATAAATATTAATACAGTAGGACGACGCCTTTGATCCTGGAAAAATGCCGACAACTCCTACATGCGTTAGACTTGAATAATACCTCCCGCACTACGAACATCGTTTTGTTCGCAGTGCGGGAGCGGCTTTCCCGCGTCTCGCCCCTTACACCCCGCACGATTGCCCTGTCTAGACGGCTTCGTCGGACGACTGTATGTTTTTAGACTGTGCTTATAATGTGGCTCTCAATTGGCAAAAATCGGTTCAGTAGAGATCCCTACAACCTCACAAAGTCACTTTTACCTCTTTATTTATAATATTTGTATTGAAGTATTGATAAAAATCCACTTCTAGACGAAGTCGCCGGTGACTCCGGTGACTGCAAATGGTTTATATTCCGACTAGGTACTGAACGAATTGTCGTCTTGCACTTAACCGTTTCGTTTCTGACTTTGTAAGCAAATGTACACAAGTATTAGCATCCATAGCGCGCCAGTCGAACGTGACTATCATAACAACAAGTTAAGCCATTCATCAAACAATAAAATTCATAATAATTTAATTAAATATACCCTTGAGTATTACTCACCCACTAAAGCGGTCAGAATCTGTCTTCTAGAACTGCTTTCGTTTTTTCGCCGGTCCATACTGGCAGAATAAAAATCCGTTCTCCGAGTCCAAAATGCAGAAAAAAAAAACAAAAGTCGCGCGTAGGTTATTTTTTCTAATATCGAGATACTGGCACTAAAAATAGATTCATGACCGAAATCACTATTCTCTTATCACTTTTTGTAATTCCCGGTTTACGATTTCATTTAAAATGTCAAAATTTTCACGATTATTACGTGCGCTTGCGTTTCAACTGACGTCTGTCAAGCGACTACTTTTTTTATAACCTACAATCACGAGCATGTGTACTAGAGCTAACAGTTATGCAAACACAATGTTATGTCATACTCTTCGGTTTACCTCAAATGTTTCTTATCTGTCAGCAATACAGTTTAAAATTGAATGGTCTGCATTTTATCAAGTGCTGTGGAGTTTGCTTCGTACCGGCTGACCGATTTCATTGACCGTTCTTTATTAATGAGTTAGGCGAATTAAGACCTTGAGGAATAGGAATTAAAGACTAGGATGTACTGATGTAGGAGTTAATCTGAGAATGGTAGTTATCATGCAGTCATTGGGTTTCCCTCTTCATTCAAAGAAAGCATCAATGATTCTATAGTCTACTGATATTACAAGATCTATAACGTTTGTCAACAGTCTTTATTGAAATCAATGGGCAATTTTCCTGTTAGTAATGGTTTTGTTATTGGAATTAATAAGATGGTTCCAGGAACATGGCGCCTATAATAGGCTCCAGTTAATAAATCAGAGTTAGAGATTTGCATGTACGAACTCTCTGAAAAAGGTTTTGAAGAAAACGAAATAGGTATTTACCCACGCCACGTATTTAGGTAACTCTTAAAATCACGCATGTATTCCCCGAAGTATTATGCAGAGGTGTAGGTAGTACCTACCTACTTAGGTATATGAATTCATTAAACCCCGAGAAGACACCGGGGTGTCCGCGCTGTCATTGTCTTTCTATTGTGTCTCTAATTGACACGATTGAAAGGGTACCCCCCATTTTTTGACAATTATGTTTAAGAGGGCGAAGTACCATCAAACCGGGCACAAATCCAGTTCTTGGGCTACTTCTGAGAAAAGCTTCTATCTTCCTTTTTTCTACTACTTAGTTATTGATAAAAAATATACGTGGGTAGGTACCTACAACAAAAAAATCTCCTGAATCATAATTACGTTTAAGTATCTACAAAGTGATTTAAAGAAACATCTACTTCAATCACACACTCACTAAACATAAGTAGGACTTAACTAAATAACAAATATTGCTACAATAAACTTTTATTAACAACTATTTTTAGACACTCCTTACATCTGTACCTAATGCATGCTTTTAAGTACCTACCTATTCGCCTCTACTTTTTATCTAGATTCTAGATGGAAGTTGCACCCTAAGTAGGTAACATAGGTTAGTTTAGTATTAGATCATGGATAGTGTTCGAATGCCATCATGTCATTGTGTGAGAGCGCATATTCACAGGCTAAACAACTAGGTGACAATAAATATTCGATAATTCACTAAAATCCTTTAAGTGTGAAACAGTTACCTATCTTTTTTATATTTTATAGTTGATTGCATGCTCAAAAATTAAAAATTGTTTTGTTTGTCGATTTAAGTAACATATTAAAGGACTCACATATGCTTAATGTAGATGTAGCGGTCATAGCTACACCGGAATTCGTATGAATTCGTAATATTAATTTAAACTTTTTAGAATTGTAAACACTCCACAATACAAAACTTTTCCTTATTGTCCCGTTACACCGAACTGTCAAATTTGAACAAACGTCAAACCAAAGACCAAAAAACTTCAAACACAAAACACGATCATTGTCTGTGGGTGAAAACTAACATATTTTATTAGAAGTATATTTACATATTTATCTAGTTGCTATATTTACATCACACATAATATTTATTTACAAATTTAACAATACGCATAATTATTTACACTATACAAAATATAGGCTTAAATTGTAATGTTCTGGTCGCTGCCTTTCCGAACGCAACTTCGGGCGCGTTCGGCAAAGCTCGGCTTTCATCGGAGCATATGACTTGCCTAATAGCGTTAAAGCATCGTCATGTAGATCAGTACTCGTTTTGACCTCCCGAACAGTACACGCTTGAACTAACAACCAAATCTAGACTTGCTCGTAGACCTAAGTTCTGCTAGTTGACTCGATATCGTCTTCTTAGCTTTTTGTCTGTGTCCAGTAATTTCCCCTCTGTCGTCTTAACTTAATTGTAGCCTTAAGCGACTCAGAAGTGTTGAGAAATTAATTATACAAGGATAACGTTCAAACCGCCGTTTCATTTCGCCATTTTGCTCTATACACTTCATTGGTGACCCCGTCAAAGAGCACAGTAGCCACGCGGAGCAAAGATGCCTACCGGAGCAGAGCAGGGAGCGCAGGCGGACGCAGCAATGGTCAAGCAGGACGTGTGCAGAGTCAGCGTGAAGTTGCCGCCATTCTGGCCTGAGGAGCCGACACTTTGGTTTGCACAAGTAGAAGGTCAGTTCACAATAGCCGGCATTACCGCCGACACCACAAAATTCTACACGGTCGTGGGTCAGCTAGACCATCGCTACATGGTAGAAGCTCGGGACATAATAGAGAACCCACCAGCACAAGACAAGTACGCCAAGCTGAAGGCTGAGCTCATACGTCGACTATCCGACTCGCGTGAAAAAAGGGTTCAGCAAATCCTCACTCAAGAGGAGCTCGGCGACCGGAAGCCATCACAGTTCTTGCGGCACCTGCAGACTTTGGCCGGACCACATGTTCCAGACACATTCCTAGCCACGTTGTGGGCGAGCAGGTTGCCGACGAACATACAGACGGTAATAGCTTCCCAACCTAACCTTCCGCTTCAGTCTGTCGCAGATTTGGCCGACCGCGTGCACGAGATCGCGCCAACGCGGCCAGCGCTCACGACACCTCCCGCCGTGGCGAGCACGAGCACCAGCAGTGACATCGCGGAGCTGAAACAGTGCATGGCGGAGTTATGTCTACAGGTGGCGGCTCTACAAAAGCAAGGTCAGGTACACCATCGATCGCGCTCCACAGATAGGTACCGGCGTGGTGACAGAGAACCGACCCCAAGCCGACGCCGCAGTCGCTCGCGCTCCAGCAGCGCGTGGAACGACGCTCACTGCTGGTACCACAACAGTTTCGGTGACAGGGCCACGCGGTGCAGGTCGCCATGTACGTACGCGGGAAACGCCGTCGGCAGCCGGAAATAGCGGCAAATGGCTGCCCTCACAAACCACGCCGCCTATTCGTAACAGATCGGGACTCAAAAACCACGTTTTTAGTGGACACAGGGTCCGATCTGTGCGTATACCCACGTGCAGCCCTACGACAGCAGCGCAGCAGGACGGCGTACCAGTTATACGCGGCAAACGGAACTGCCATCGACACGTACGGTTGGGTGGAGCTCCACTTGAATTTAGGGCTTCGCCGCGTGTACACGTGGAAGTTCGTGGTTGCAGACGTCACCAAGGCAATCATAGGCGCCGACTTCTTGGCGCATTACAACATCTTGGTAGACCTCAAAAGTCACCGGCTAATCGATGGGCTGACCCAACTGTCTTCGCCGGCGTCGCCAGCGGCCGAATCAGCAGCAATGATCGCCTCAGTGAAGTCCGTAGGAGGCAACACGGAGTACCACGAGATACTTCGCCAGTACCCGGAAGTCACGCGGCCTGCTGGAACACAGAAACAGGTCAGTCATGGTACCGAACATCACATCCGCACTACACCAGGTCCGCCTATCACTGGACGACCTCGCCGCCTTGCACCGGACAAACTGAAGGCAGCACAGAGGGAGTTCGAGGCTATGCTGGCTAACGGCACAGCACGGCCGTCAGAGAGTCCGTGGTCGTCCCCACTTCACCTCGCTCCTAAGAAGGACAACAGCTGGCGGCCATGCGGTGACTACAGGGCACTCAATGCCCGTACTGTTCCGGACAGATACCCCATCCCGCACATACAGGACTTCTCACATCAGCTGGCTGGCAGCCGAATATACAGCAAAATCGATCTTATTAAAGCATACAATCAGATACCAGTCCAGCCAGCCGACGTTCACAAGACAGCGATCACAACACCTTTCGGACTGTATGAATTTCCATTCATGACCTTTGGCCTCAGGAATGCCGCTCAAACGTTCCAACGGTTCATGGACGAGGTGCTGCGCGGGCTGCCGTTCTGCTACTGTTATTTAGACGATATTCTCTTGTTCTCAGAGACAGCAGCCCAGCACACCGAGCACCTGCATCAGCTTCTGAAGCGGTTATCCCAGTATGGAATTATTATTAACTCGGCAAAGTGTGAGTTTGGCCGTACCACCATAACTTTCCTAGGACACGAAGTATCCGAAGAAGGTGTTCGCCCGCTGCAGGAGAAGGTGCAGGCAATCCAGGACTTCCCAGCTCCCAAGACCGTCAAGGAGATGCGTCGCTTCCTGGGTATGTTCAATTTTTACCGCCGCTTTGTCCCAGATGCCGCTCGCTTACAAGCGCCACTCAACGTAGTTCTGGCAGGACCAAAAACAAAGAGAACACAAACAATTAATCTATCGCAAGAAATGCTTGACGCTTTTAACGCTTGTAAAAGTAGCTTATCTAGGGCAGCTCTGCTTGCTCACCCAGAGCCCAACGCCGAACTCGCGATATTTACAGACGCTTCAGACACTTCTATGGGTGCAGTATTACAGCAGAAGGCAGGTGTCACATGGAACCCACTAGCATTTTTCTCTAGGCGACTGTCAGCTTCACAGAAAAAGTATAGCCCTTATGACAGGGAGCTCTTAGCCATCTACGACGCAGTCAGATACTTCCGCCACATGGTTGAAGGTAGGCACTTCACCATTTACACGGATCACAAACCCCTGTCATATGTGTACGCACACAACCGTGACAACTGTTCACCGAGGCAATACCGGTACCTGGACTACATTGCTCAATTCACCACGGATATCAGGTTTGTCGCAGGCAGGGACAACATAGTGGCAGACGCGCTGTCGCGTGTGGAGTCAGTGGCAGTACCGGCGTGTAATTACACAGCTCTTGCACAGTCCCAAGAAAAAGACCACGAGCTGCAGGGGCTCTTAAATAACAACACCACGTCACTCAAGCTGTGTAAAGTGCATTTCACGGACTCAGGCACTGAACTATATTGTGATGTCTCCACTGGTAACACCCGCCCTTATGTTACAGAACCCTTCAGGAGGCAGGTGTTCCAAAAACTACACCAGCTGAGCCATCCCGGCAGACAGGCCACAGTCAAACTGATTTCTGAGCGTTTCGTTTGGCCTGGCCTAAAGAAGGACTGCAGGGCCTGGACCAGAGAGTGCGTAGAGTGCCAGAAGAACAAAATCTCGCGGCACACAACCAGTCCCACCTCCGCTTTCCCTGTCCCTTCCCAACGCTTCTCCCATGTCCACATGGACATAGTAGGGCCACTGACCGTGTCATCAAATTACAGGTACATACTAACCGTGGTCGACCGCTTCACCCGCTGGCCTGAGGCGTACCCCATCGCGGACATCACAGCGGAGACATGCGCCCGCACTTTCATCACCGGCTGGGTGTCCCGCTTTGGCTGCCCCCAGCGCATCACTACCGACAGGGGCAGGCAGTTTGAGAGCAAGCTGTTCCACACCATCACGGAGACCCTCGGTAGCCAGCACCGCCCAACCACAGCATACCACCCAGCCTGTAATGGCATGGTGGAACGCCTACACCGCCAGCTGAAGGCAGCCATCCGCTGCCACACAGACACCAACTGGACCGAAGCACTACCCCTGGTGCTGCTCGGCATCCGCAGCGCCTGGAAGGAAGACGTCAAAGCATCAGCGGCAGAGCTCGTTTACGGCGAGCCCCTAAGACTCCCAGGCGAGTTCATCGCCCCCACACTCACCAGCACAGTCGACTACACCGACTTCGCGTCAAGACTCCGGCATCACATGGCGAAGCTGTCTCCAGAACCGGCGAGTCGACACGGCAACAAGCCGTTCTACGTGCCCGACAGCTTGTCAACTTCGTCTCATGTATTCTTGCGACATGACGCCGTTCGCCGACCGCTAGACCCGCCGTACACCGGCCCCTACAGAGTCCTGCAAAGAGGCGACAAAACGTACCGTATTGAGGTAAACGGAAAGGAAACCACAGTAACCATAGATCGGTTGAAACCCGCTTACCTCAATAACGCAGACTACAGTCCCTCCGGTGTAACCAGCGCACCAACGGTCGCAAACACAGCACCAACGCCACCGCAGCCCACCGTCGAGAAGAAAACACGCTCCGGCCGCACCGTTCGCTTCCCGGACTACTATCACCCGTAGCTAAGTAGCCACGGTCTCAGGGGGGGAGTAGTGTAGCGGTCATAGCTACACCGGAATTCGTATGAATTCGTAATATTAATTTAAACTTTTTAGAATTGTAAACACTCCACAATACAAAACTTTTCCTTATTGTCCCGTTACACCGAACTGTCAAATTTGAACAAACGTCAAACCAAAGACCAAAAAACTTCAAACACAAAACACGATCATTGTCTGTGGGTGAAAACTAACATATTTTATTAGAAGTATATTTACATATTTATCTAGTTGCTATATTTACATCACACATAATATTTATTTACAAATTTAACAATACGCATAATTATTTACACTATACAAAATATAGGCTTAAATTGTAATGTTCTGGTCGCTGCCTTTCCGAACGCAACTTCGGGCGCGTTCGGCAAAGCTCGGCTTTCATCGGAGCATATGACTTGCCTAATAGCGTTAAAGCATCGTCATGTAGATCAGTACTCGTTTTGACCTCCCGAACAGTACACGCTTGAACTAACAACCAAATCTAGACTTGCTCGTAGACCTAAGTTCTGCTAGTTGACTCGATATCGTCTTCTTAGCTTTTTGTCTGTGTCCAGTAATTTCCCCTCTGTCGTCTTAACTTAATTGTAGCCTTAAGCGACTCAGAAGTGTTGAGAAATTAATTATACAAGGATAACGTTCAAACCGCCGTTTCATTTCGCCATTTTGCTCTATACACTTCATATAAATCTTCATATAAATCATATAAAAGCGAAGCAGGATATTGGCCGAATAAAGTACTTGAATAGAACACTGGTCACCACTCACTGCATATTTTTAACAGACTAACGTTTTAAAGACAAATTTTAGCAAAGACAAAACCATTAACAACAATGTTCCAAATTCAAATCATGTTCTACACTTTCTTAAACCTTAATTTTTAGTCAAAACAATCAATTTTATTGTTCATAGTAAGTTCTATTAAATTATATTTATCGTCTATTAAGTTAATGTGTTGACAAGCCAAATAGGTATTAGCAAAGACAAAACCATCAGTAACGATGTTCCAAATTTAAATCATATCCTACAAACTTACACTTTTTTAAACATTTAGGAGCATTTAGGTATAATTTTTAGTCAAAACACAATCAATTATCATAGTACCTACCTACTAAGTTCCATTAAATAATTCTAAAATAATTATGTTGGTAACAAATAAAATCAGTTAAATTGTATACAGTGCATATTTTAATTTTAACAATCCATTTAAAATAAATAAAACAATAATTTAATTCATTGCGCGCCAAACCCATTTAGCCGCGCGCCATGACACTTTACGCCCGGTGGATGCCTACTAGAAGTTAGTTGCCAGTTGTTGACATCAAAATTTAAAAAAAAATGCTACTATGTATTGGGTATCTGTTGCCGTAAGCGCTATTTATGCGAAGCGCGTAACCATCGCGCCCAAAAAGTCATGCTGTTGGGGCGCAGAATCAGAGGCGAACGGGCTTGTGCTTCACACGTCAGTCACACGCAACCAAAGAGATTTAAAAAAAAATTTGTTCGCGATGTCCGGCCTATAGGTATTGAATGTCATTGTACGCAACCGATGTGTTTGCTGTCGTTGTTTGTGTCTGTGCGTTCACAAAAAAGGCCTTTTTAGGGCCACATAAGTATCTGATTATTAAATGTTTCTTTATATCAGACGTCATACAAAATGTTACCGTATCCCGCCCGCCAAACCTGCATCCCAACACTCAGATTTAAGGCAATACACTCATACCAAAAGTATGCCAACCTGTATTAGTAAGAGTATGAATGATTTACAATCGGGTTAAATAATTATTACCTCCTCCTACATAATATTTCAAAAACTACTACCTACCTACTTTAGTATTGTAAGCACCATAGAGATACGCAGCACTTTGTGACACTTCAAAATTATGTAATTAGTATTTCATTCATTCCAACACATCAAGTTACCCCAATGTGTCAAATTTTCCCAATTGAATATGAACCTTATTGTGTTTGACATAAAGTTGAAAAACGATCAAAGAAATTTGACACAATGGGGTAACTTGACGTGCTGGCGTCTGTACATAGGTATTTTCTGTAACCTAATTAAAATGTGTACTTTTCATGGAGTATTTTGGGAATTCTTTTTGGAGTAGGTACTTTGGGATGAACCCTTTCTAGGCACACAAAACAAGGGACGAGTACTGACTCGTCCACCAATGTTTTCAGAATGCAATCACTGGATAGCATTCTGAAAACAGTGGTGGAGAGGGAGAACCCTTACTCGCCTATTCTGAAGCACTATGTGGGGAGAATGGTTGGGTAGCATATTCATGCTCTGTCGTTCTCTGCACATCTTGTTGCAGCCATCAGATATTCTTTATCTTTGTTTTGGGTATTACTAACACCAGTGTCAAGGTATTTTACTAACAAATTAGATCAAGTATTTGTCCGAACTAAATATATAAATAAAATCTATAGGTATGTCAAAGGCCACATTTCATTTTCATTATAAAAATGAATTCCTATTTTCCTTGGTCACGGCGTCACGCGTTAACGGCTGGACCACTTTCGCTAATTCTTTTATTTTGTTGTGTTTGTTATTATAATAGTCAGAAGAAGGATCTTATGAAAGAAAAAGTTAAGAAAGTTGTGCGGAACCTTAGAAAATGTAAGAAAACTTGACGACAATTTTATTAAACATTTTAAAATGCAGCGGCATCTTTGATGACAAATGTCTTCCCGGTCCATTTTTACACGTCATAAATTGATTCTAAAGGTAATGGCACATTATACCGGCACGGCACCGGCACCACTCCAAACTAGCAATTCACTTGCCATTCAATTTAGAGCCTTAAATCGTGGGTAGTATTATATATTTCACATTGTAAAAGTGAAAAAGGCAACGGTGAGCAGTCAGCGCGCTTGCCACTACCAAACAACTCGACTCGCAGGCCGCGTGCCGATAGCGAGCGGACTATGTGCTTACAGCGCGTCGTCCGCACGCTTACAGCACGCCGACTCCGGGTCGCCAGCAAAACGTCCTTGCGCCGTCGTAAACCTAGACATTATGAAAACGTGCAAGTCATAGGCGTGTTCAATTATAAATGCCATATAACAATTGTGTTCGCGGTGACAGTTAGCTGGCACCTCACGGCCAGCGCGCGGGCTGCGAGCTTGCACCCCGCAGGCAGCGAGCTTGCACCTCGCGGGCGGCGTGCGGTCTACAAGCTGGCACCTTACCAACGACGTGTAGTTAGCGCACTGGCAGCTGGCCGTAGCCTAAATTCGAGTCGACGCCGCCGTGCGGCTGCTGTGCAGTTGCGGTGCTGTTATAATGTGCCCTGACCTTAAGGCGGTACGAAGTTTGCCGGCACAGCTAGTAATAAATAATAAATAAAAACCTGTTATAGAATAATCGCCGTGTTTTGTGAATATCCTTTATTAAAAGAAGTGTCCCATTAGTCGTGTCTAGCGTCAGGTACGACGTTGTCCCACGCTCCTTGCAGGTCACTCATCAGCTTCGCTGGTACTTCTGGTATAACGCCTAGATAAAGATCTTCTTGGTGTTGATCCCGCGCTGGTGGGTCGATCTGTTCGATGGCGCTGACCAGCTCTTCAGTGGTCTTGTATGATGATATCGTGTCTTTTACGAAGTCTCTGCAAACGTTGTTCTATTTTACTTTTATTAGAACTACTACAAATATTATGGTGATATTAGGCACATACACACGCACTCACACAGTTGCTTAGTTGTCATACAACAGTTAAATTCATTACATATTCTTTCATTCTGTCTTTTATTAATTCTTGTTTATTTTTCATTAGTAAATTATTCAATTCATCTTGGAGTTTTATATTAATTGTTGTTGACAACACAATATCATCGGCCAACCCTTTTCCTAACTAAGTTAGGGTCGGCTTCCAGTTTAACCGGATGTAGCTGAATACCAGTGTTTTCTATGGGCTTCTGACTACCTGCAACGAATATTAATTCATTAAACCCCGAGACGACACCGGTGTCCGCGCTGTCATTGTCTTTCATTCATTCATACATTCATTCATTCATTGTCTTTCTATTGAATTGGTCCCTGAGCGTCGCTTCTCATAATGTCGCTCCTCAACAGACGTCTTGCTTGCATTCCCATTACATCGCTCTTTACCTTACAGTAAGTCCCACAGTGTCTCTAATTGACACGATTGAAAGGTAATAGATCTACAAATACAGACGGGACCGACGACGCCCTAATGTGGTTTCCGAGGCAAAGAGAAATCTTAGTGTGTGTTATGAATGGTCACCCATCCACCGACCGACCTCGTCAAGTGTAGCTTAGCCTTCGATCGACCCCTTCGGATATTAATATTTATTCACACTCTCCTCTATAGATGCAACAGATATCCATAATGGAAACAGCAGCTCACCTAAAGTAGAAAGCCTTGACGAAGACCGCGGGCTGGTACTCGTGGCCGCAGCGTTCGGGACCGAAGCTCATGATCCCCATAAGCCTGTTCTGCTGCACGGCAGGAGCGCCTGCGTCGAACTAGAGGCAATGTGTTGAGTTAAAGAGGTGTGCGGTTGCTTGAGAAAAGTATCTACCTTTCCAAGCTGTTTATTTGAAAGGGTGGATACTTATCAGGTTGCACCGACTGTTTTTTACGAAAACTTCTTATTCTTCGGTTTACACATTAGTAGATTTATCCTAATGGACGTTGATACGGCACATAATGCGACCGCTAATTATATACATACCTATATACATATACAGTTTCAGAAATAGTTGGGTTTGTAAAGTGTGGTATTGTTATTCATAAACCTGTTTTAGCCAGGTCCCTATGAAATCTTTTGAAAGCGGCGACTAAAATCATTTAAGTAGGTATATATACATTTTAAATATAGGTACATAAACTCATGACTTTTACCGATGTGGACAGACAGATATAAAACATTTATTTTATTTATTGGGGAAAATAATAACACATTGAGTACCTATTACACAAAGAAATGGTTTACAAAAGTTTTAGGAACGTGATATCAATAGCGTTCTCCACAAATATGCTTATGAGAAATTTTACATTTCTCTTCTCTACTCTCCACCGTAACAGAAAAAATAATAAACAACGTTAATTTTAATACCAAGCAGGCATCCCTGGTGCCGTTCCTCAGCGAGGCGCAGAAGAAGTCAGGAGTGAACTGGAAGCCGTTGACGAGCTGATATGCATCCATGCAGTAATGCTGCGAGCGCACCTTTAGCCGGGCCGTCATCAGGTCAGGAGTGTGTTCCCTGAAGGACGTGTCCGTGCCCTATACAACAACACAATAACAACAAAACAATAATAAAATTAACAACAACAACAACACAACACAAAACACAAAATAATATTAATTATGTCAATGTCAGAAATACAACACGTGCAAATGCAAGGTTACTGAAATGCTGATTTTAGATAGTGGTCAAACGCGTGCCTTTCAATAATAATAATAAAAAAGATGTTATTTTATTAAAATTCTGAGTGACAGTGATGTTGTTTTGCTTTAAGTCCAGGTGAGTAAATATGAAAAAAATGCTTTGAATATAGCAAAATCAACTATTTTGCTTTCCCTTAGAAACTTTCGTACTTGTCAAACATTTGATCAATGTCCAAACGTCCTGTTGTCGGTACGGTAGGTATACTCCTCTCAAATCAAAAAACCCTCAAAAAAAAGAACGTACTTATTTATACATATAAGGATTTTGAATCGACAACATTTATGTAAAATATTGGAACTACTATGCGTATTTAGCAAACACATTCAATACATTTCGAATCTCTTTGGTATTTAGATTTAAAAAACACGAAAAGTTGATAATATTAATTTTAATACAAGTTTAAATTGCTGTTCATAACACATCTATGAACAACATCACGTAGCAAAAGAGAACTTTACCTCCCCGCTATGGTCTTCAAGGTGGAGTTGGAGCTAAACCGCACTCTGCAGAGCAAAGTTGCAGATTTCTGACTGACGATGGCGTGGAAGCCATCGACGTGTGCCTCTGGGAACATACCTGATGCAATGCAGAAACGGGGCAGCCCCATCAACATCCAGACCCGGAGGACTGATTAAAGGTCATGGCACATTATACCGGCACGGCACCCCGTCACCGCTCCAAACTAGCAATTGACTTGTCATTCAATTTAGAGCCTTATATCGTGGATGGTATAATATATTTCACATTATCAAAGTGAAAAAGCCCACGGCGAGCAGTCAGCGCGCTTGCCACTACCACACAACTCACCTCGCATCGCGCGTGCTGATAGTGAGCGGCCATGTGCTTACAGCGCGTTGACCGCACGCTTACAGCATGCCGACTCCGAGTCGCCAGCAAAACGTCATTGCGCCTTCGTAAACCAAGACATTATGAAAACGTGCAAGTCATAGTCACGTGTTCAATTATAAATTGCACCTCGCGGCCAGCGCGCGGACTGCGAGCTTGCACCCCACAGGCGGCGAGCTTGCACCTCGCGGGCGGTGGCGTGCGGACTGCATGCTGGCACCTTACCGACGATGCGTAGTTAGCGCACTGGCAGCTAGCCGTAGCCTACATTCGAGGCGGCGCGGTGCTGTGCTGTGCAGTTGCGGTGCCGTTATAATGTGCCATGACCTTAAATATGCTTGTGACTGGAGTGGGATCACATCAATAGTGCAATGGGTGGGGATCAACCTCTTGATCGCCAGACAGACACCTTAGCGATTGATGGGCTATTGCCATTCTTAAAATGTTAAACTACTTAAGTATAAGTTAATATGTAACACACAATTATTGTGATGTAAGAGAAACTTTACCCTGGTGGCTCCCCACCCCGTGACCACGATGAAGCTCTGCGCGAACGGCTCCCTGATGCCTTCGTAGATCTTTATCAGGTTCACGTGTCTGTTGAACTCTGAAACAAATAGCTAATATTGGTCAAGAGGCCAGCACATCAAGCTACCCAAATGAGTCTGATTTCTTTGATAGTTTTTCAACTTTATTACAAACAAAAAAAGGTGGGTTCATGTTCAATTGGGAAAATTTGACTGTTTTGGGTAGCTTGATGAAATGAAATGATGAAATGATATTTATTTCAGTAAGTAGATCTTCTCAGATACTTTTACATGTCTTTTTTTTTTAAACTAAACTAAACTAAATGGCATTTCCAAAGTGACTGATCCCTGAGAAGAAATGCCGAAAGAAACTCAGGGGTCATGGTCTCTTTAAAAGTCCAGACATAAGATTATATTCATTTACTATGCGACTCTCACGATGCAGGGTAAAGTCTGGAATAGCCTTTTGAAGAAAGAATCAATTCAGCTTTGAGCCGACCTGTCCCGACAGACGGCATGCATGCATGATGTGCTGGCGTCAGTATATTATCCACTTCAGTCAAAAATGTATAGCTACTAAATAACATTCGGTTACTTGTCAATCTGAACTTCTCAAAACCATGCATGCAAAAACATGCGGCGAACTTTTTGAGGGACTATCTTATGTAATATAGATATAGACGTTCAAAAAGTGCTGATCCTCAAAGCTCTCTCCTCTCTCCTCAGCCTGTGAAAAATTGAATGTTGATTTTGATCGTTCACTATTTTGACACAGCAAGCGTAAATAAAATAGTTGACCTAATGCTAAACTGGTGAGCCGGACGCTTGTAACTTACTGACTGTATACGAAGTGATAATTCCGTAGGTCCAATTAAATTCGACCATCGTGATATCAAAATCTTTGCTATACAGGCGAAAAAAATATTATGTACCTACTAACCAAGATTCTCAGCTAGTTTTAACAGCGCCACATCAGCATGTGGTACTGGCTCCTCTTCAAACTTGGGGTGTCTGACAGCGCCCGCCACGTCGACTAAAACACCACCTTCGTGAGGCCGGGCACTCCCCACGCGGATCTTCACATACTGGCCCAGTGTTTTCAGAGGGGAGACGCTTAGAACGCTGTAGGGGAAAATCGTTATTTATTAAATTCTGTATAATTGTTGAAGTTATACTTTTTTGGCGCGATGGAAAAATGACAAGAGTTTGCGCGCGCACACCGTCACGAAAAAACGACACCCTGAAGTTAGCTATAGTTAACATTTTAGTTTTTTTTTCAATTAGTGTCTTTTTTCTACAAACGAAAGACCACGCGAAAGATAAAATTATTAGAAAGATTTTTATTATGTTACGCCAAAGAAGTATAACTTCTAACGCGTGTAGGTACATAAGTACACTCTTTTTTTTACAAAAAAACATAATTTCTATCAACCCAATCCCCATCTCCATAGCCTTTTCGCAATTAAGTTTAGGCGGCTTCTAGTCTAACTGGATTTCTATATGGATATGTATCTTCCACAGCCCATTTACTGCGTAAAATGATTTGCTTTGGTTAAACTGCCGGTCGATTCAGTAAAAGTCACGCCGTGAAAACTTAAGTGAAGTGAACTGTCAATGCCTAGCATTGGTATGGAATGACAGCTCAATTCGCCCTCATTACGCCTACATTTGCACGCGGTGATAAGACTATAATCGCTCTGCTGGTTGGCAGATTTTCGGTGTTCTATTGCACACATCACATACACGCACGCACTCAAAAGTCTCATAAAAGCAAAAACCAGGAAATTGACAAAATATGTCTATGTTGGGGGTCGAAAATTATATTTTGAACTTTTGGTATTACGTTGTGCGTTGATTTCTGGGTCTGCAAAAGTTTTTGGGTGTGATTTTTATTCATTGAACCCCAAGTGGACACCGGCGTCCGCGCTGTCATTGTTTTTCTATTGTGTCTCTAATTAACACGATTGAAAGGTACAATTGCTCAGAATCCAGATTCGGTCCCGGTTGATGACAATAAGGTCACTCCTCTGTGACATGAGATTTCAACATAACTGGCGAAATATGCGGGTGCTATAGGTAGACTTCCTAACTCTTTCTGGACTAAATAGGTGATGTTAGATTATGTTGTCTATAGTTTAAGGACGTCAATTCAAAGAGGCCCGCGGGGCCGGCACTTGTCGAAGGTTGCGGAAGTATCGTCTATACCCGTGACCCGGCGCAGCTGCGAGACGTAACACCCAGGGTAAGTAAGAGTCCGACATGCGCTTCCGCCCTCTTCGGGGCGAAGGACATCCATAAACATTTTCCATCTTGCATCAAAAATGCAATATTGTCTATAGTTTCTACAACTAATTAGATTCCTGATGTACTTACTAATTCAGACAATGGGCGGCAGTGACCACCCAGTTGACGTCGACAATGGTGCCAGCACACCACAGCCGTCCGTTTATAATAATGGCTGCCATGTACGGAAAGTTCTTTGTGTCCGTCGAGTTGCCCCCTCGGATCCTTAGGTTGGTCTTCGGATTGGTGATGAAGAGTTGGTGCTCGTTTCTGATTCGCAGGCCCGGCTTGTTGCGGTGGTGTCCCCGGCGACGAGTACCGTAGTCGAATATGTGAGGCTCATTGTGGCCTACGTTGCCCAAGTTAAGATCTCTGGAAACTTTATAAAATTTGGTTTTTACGTTAATAATGTATATTATTATGAGTCTTCTTACTGCTTGCTTGGCTTACTCATTCAGGCAAGCAAGCAGTGTTAGCAGTCTATAGATAAAAAAAAATAAAAAAATATATTTATTCAAAAACTTATTATTTAGGACAGTCATTAATTGATGGTACGCTATCCAGGAGATTGATGCTCATGGTTGAACCGGAACGCTTATCAAAGACTGCATGCACATTTGAATGAACTGGATAATGTTCAATTGACAAGTGTAAGACTCACAGTGAGACCTCAAATAGCGCAATGTGGCCTTTGATAAAGAAATACCGATCTTTGGTAGGATCGGTATTTCTTTATCAAAGGCCACACACATAATAATCATCGTTGGTTGGTACCAACGATGATTATTATGGTGATTAAAAGTGCCTCAGTTTTAAGTTACCCAAAGTAAAGTATCACACGGTAACCAGCCCTATCTTTGGATTGAAAAACGAATGGGTTAACCTTTCCATCGTGTCAATTAAAGACACATTAATAAGACAATGACAGCGTGGCGGCGGCGCGCGACGTCCGCTTGGGGTTTTATGAATTAGGTAACGTAAAGGTAAAGCGTCATTTGCAAAAAGATATATATCTAGTAGTATATGACTATTCAAATTGAAAGATTATTATCTGGTAAATGATATTTAGATATGGTAAAACTTACCTACTGAAACATCACTATCAACCAGGGAATTTCTAGAGTAACTTAAATATAATACTACTAAATACATAATATTCCACATTTTTGTGGCTAAAAGGATATGTACTACGTGCACGATTATGTTATTACGATTATTTTATGTTTTCCATGCCATTATTATTGGATTACAATTTTTTATGTTTTATTTAAAGTTGTGAAATGTTTGAGTTGAGTACCGTATGGTACCTACGTATTGTGATTTAAAAAAACATGCTACAGTACCTACCTACGGAAGTTTATATATTTGCCTATGGATGATTTGGTCACGTTGAGAAGATGAATGAAAGGCCACTAACAAAAGGTATTTAAAAATCAAAAAACCTTCTATTATCATCCTCCTCAAATTCCGTGTTGAGGTCACGATTACCTACTGACAAATGCTTGCACTAACTGATCTGGTCCCCTCATATCTGTGTGGTTATTTCCTCAAAAGACCATTATCAGACACAAATCTGCATGGTTCTTACATAATCTCACCAAGATAATGTCTGGACTTTAAAAGAGACTGTGACCTCTGAGTTTCATTCAGAGAGCGAAATACCGACCTCTTTTTTTTAAAAAAAATGACATGTAAAAGTGTGTATATGAACCCATTTACAGAAATAAATATCATTTATCATTTATCAAATGGCAGGGTTTTGGTATGTCAATCAAAAATATTTTTATTTTGTCTGTTAATTTTTTTTGCTCACATTTTAGTTGTTGGGTTTACAACTTCTTTAATGTGTTTAAATAAAAGGTTTTTCTTCTCATAATTGGTTGTACAGACGCCAGCATATCTAGTTACCTCAATGTGTCAAATTTTCCCAATTGAATATGAACCTTATACTGTTTGTCATAAAGTTGAAAAACGATCAAAGAAATTTGACACATTGGGGTAACTTGATGTGCTGGCGTCTGTACGTACGCCAGCACATCAGCCTTCCCCAAACTGTATTGTTTCAATTCAACATAAACCTTCTACTGTGTGTTGGAAAACTAAAAAAAAAAATTAAACCATTTGGGTAGCTTGATTTGCTGGACTAATAAAAAAAAATATTTATAATAATTATAATAATACAAATATACCATTTGATATAAATATTTATTTTAACGTCATTTAGACAATCATCTTAATCTAATAATACCAAAATACTAAACGTTATTAATTCGTCATAATATCACAATCGGTAGTCGGGAGGCACATATCACGAACTTCCTACACAATCGATAATGTGCGTTATTTTTCTGAGTGTAAGGCACAAAATCGATGTGCAGAAAGCTTGGTTGTTACTGAAATTAGGATGTACAGAAAATTCATTGTTTTGTTTTTTTATGTCACTTTGCTTTTGAATGGACTTTCTGTACATACCTATTTAAATTGTGGTAAAAACTTGTCGGATTGAGGCGATGTCTTACTTAGCCTTCATTAATCATCCAATAGGTATACATAGCAAACCTAATTTTATTACAAAGGGCTAGAATATTATAAAAATGATTAAAAACAAAAAAAATACAATGACAAACATAGCTGTAAGTAATAATTAATTAATGCTATAAGATCTTATTATTAGATTCACAATATTATTTCTGGTCAATAGCAATACATACAAAAAAAAAAAGTAATATTCAAACAAAACCTCTCATACAAATTCACAGGCAGATTTTAAAATTCCATTCCATAAAGCTGTGCTCACACAATGGGCTAGGTATTTGAAGAAAATTTAAATTTTTTTCTTTTTCAAATCGATGGAAATTGACGAAAAGATCGAAAAGATTTGACGCATTAAAGTTGAGGAAAGGGGGCTTGTAACGTCATTACCTAGTATAAATTGTACTGGCTAGTGACGTCATGCGACATTTTGACACGACTGCGGCGACGTATCGCCCCTATTTATTAATTACGTAAAAAAAATATGTGTCGAATATTTTCTTGTAATCTAGATGAGGGACTAAAAACTAAAATTTTGTCTAAGTGCCCATTCAAGTTAGTTAATGGTCAACTTTAGCTGATAACAATAACACAATCATGTAAAGATTAATGGAGGGAATTAAGAAACTAAAGGATAGGAGGGTGTATTCTATGAAGGATAATATGAAGAAATACAACCTTATTGTATACCTACTAAGGCCTTATTGTACTCATCATTACATTTAGGTAAGCTTAAGACCTCTTACACACAAGCGGAATGTTACTGCAGCAGTCGTTAGCTCTAACTTGACAAAAATTATGGATCAGCTGTTTTTCGGGTTTAGTAAGTATATAACAAAACTAAGGTGTTAGGTAGTAAATAACATATTAGAAGTACGATGCAAGGTTAAAAGATAAAAGATAAAGATACCGGGCTGGTATCCGCAACTCCACGTCAAAGCGCGTATTTTGCGTATGGGCCATAATCTACCACGCGGGCCCAGTGCGAATTGGTAGATGTCACATGTCTTCGAATTGTTGGTTCTAGAACATGCTGGTTTCCTCATGATGTTTTCCTTCACCGTTTATGAGAGCAGTGGTGATCAAATAAATTACACAAAGTAATGCAGTGAGTTGTGGGTTCAAACCCTACCAGGGTTTAAACCACCACTCACTGTTCGTAAGTCAGGGCCGCCACCACTGCGCTACCGCTGCTCTCACGACGATGCAAGGTAAGGGAAAGAAAGAAAGAAAGAAAGAAAGAAAGAAAGAAAGAAACTTAGAATTAAAGAACACCAGGCTAACAAAGGTATTGCGAACAAAATTAAATGATGATCAACACTAAATAAGAAAAATCTTACTCGAAATTCAAATTGACCGTTTCAAGTCACTTTGTGTCACAATTCACCGCCTAATGATAAACTCGTACATTCTTCCAAAAGTGGCCTTAGTCATACTCATAACCAATTGATAAAACAAAAATGTTCAAGGTTTTTATAGCGGTACTAGTTCTGCTGCATGGGCACATGTAGCTCCGATTTTATAGACCTTTTTTTGCTATGACTCAGATGACGAACTTGACCCTGGCAGTTAACAATACATTCCTTAGACAAAGAGTCATTTTTTACGAACGAATTAAAGCTTAGGAAAAAGAAACGTTGGCACTACGGCTTGCCACGAAACTGTTAAAGAATTAAATGGATGGATACAATGGTCACAAACTTGCACCATATTCAATGAATACAGATAGTTCTATTACATATTTACGTGTTCAGTTAAAAGTAATATAATAGCAGCTGCACAGGTCGATTGCTTGATGACACAATTATATAAATATAAAATTTATTTCGAAAGTCACATCCCCTCAATCCGACAAGTCTCCAACATCCTTATAATCTACTCGTCTCTTTCGCACCCTCCAAATCTTCTATTGCTTTCCTCTTCTCTTTCTTCCTGCTGTCTTCTAGAAGAGCGTATATTTCTTCTACGGTCTTGTCTTTTGTCTCTGGTACCCACATAACGGTGTAGAAGGTGCCGAGGAAGCAAACCATGGAGAACATTATGAAGACCCAGTGGATGCCCAGGAGTTTGAGGAGCGGGTCGTATGCTTTTGTTTGGATGAAGTCGCTGAGAGCATCTACAGAGCTAACGAAGGAGGTCACCATGCCACGATGCTGGAAAATAAAGGGATATATTCGTTAGCTAGCTTCAAACCACAATAGGCTAGGTGACTACATTTTGTTTTTAGTCGCTCATCTAGATTATTAAAAAATATTAGACACTTTATGTTTTTTTTCCTTTTTTCGTGTACAGACGCCAGCACATCAACCTACCTCAAACTGTCAAATTTTCCTAATTGAACATGATCCTTATTGTGTTTAGAATAAAGTTGAAAACCTATCAAAGAAATTTGACACATTGGGGTCGGTAATAATCAAGAATAGCGGCGAAAGATCAAGTCAAAATGCCGCATGACGTTACAATTTTGGCAGTTTATACTGAATTATGACAAACCCCCTTTTCTTAATTTTAATACGATTAATCTAAGTAGATTTCCAACAATTAGAAAAAGCAAAAAAAAATATGATCGAATTGATAGATTAAATAATATATGTATATGCTCGTCAACTGCACCGTCAACATGCTTAATCTGCCTAAGTATAATTATTGCGCACAGAACGCAATAGGTACGTGCTTAGGTCGGGTAGGTAATTGAAAGAGAGTTTTAGTGGTTGAAAATACCGAGGTCCTGCGGCGGCGACACGTGGCGGCGCTCGCGCTGCGCAATGGTGCGTGCGCTCGGTGTGAGAGTGACAGATGAACTGAACGATCGATTGGTCCGTTGGTCGTTAGAAAAAATAAGGCGAGCGAATGAAGTGAGCGCTTTTGAATGAACGGTGAACAGTGAACGTACTCGTCAGCGGCGGGGCCTCGGTGCTTGTTTATTGTATTTTAAAAAAAGCTTTTCCATACGTAACATTCTCCCCCTCAGTGTCGACACGACACTCATAACGATAACTTAAGTTAAAAAATAATACTAAACTAGGTGAATTAAAAGGGTATACAAGTATGTACCTACACAAGTAAGTATACAAGTAAGTACACAAGTAAGTACACAAGTAAGTATACAAGTAAGTATACAAATAAGTACACAAGTAAGTATACAAGTAAGTATACAAATAAGTATAAACTAAATCTAAAATATAGCTATCCTAGCTGCAGGGCGTTTAAATAAACCATTTTTTGTTTTGACGTCAACAACTCTTACGCGTCCGTCAGCACCGGGGTACACAGATTGTACGATACCTTTTGGCCAGCAGTTACGGGGGGAGTTAGGGTCAACTATTACTACCACATCACCGATCTTCAATTGTGCGCCTTCTTCTCTCCATTTTCGGCGCGGCACTAGATCGGGGAGAACTTCCTTCACCCATCTGGTCCAGAATTGGTCAGCCAGGCGCTGGGATATACGCCATTGCTTACGGAGACATAGGTCTTTGTCTGTAAACACTCCTGCGATAGGTAAATTAGACGATGAACCCATGAGAAAGTGGTTCGGCGTCAATGTCTCGTCGTCCCGAGGGTCCACCGAAACGTGACCGAGGGGCCTGCTGTTGATAATATTCTCCACTTCAGCTAGGAGAGTAATTAGAGTCTCTTCGTGCGGAGCTCTCTCTTTTAGCACCACTTTGAGGGCGGTCTTGACACTGCGTACAAGACGCTCCCAAGAGCCTCCCATGTGCGGACTAGCTGGCGGAATGAAGCTCCAGGAAACTCCATTGTTTAGGGCTTCGTTCATGACAGTACTTCTGTCTATGGCGTCATAGGCTTTCTTTAGTTCAATTTCCGCGCCGCGCATATTGGTCCCGTTATCAGAATAAATCTTCGTTGGCCAGCCTCTACGTGCGGCCATTCTACGTAAGGCCATTATCAATGAATCTGCAGTGAGTGATGGCACAATCTCAATATGTACGGCGCGTACTGTCAAGCACGTAAATAACACACCATAGCGTTTTGGTCTTGATCTTCCAACTGTGACCTCTATTGGTCCAAATAAGTCGACTCCGGTGACAGTAAATGGTCTTTTGTGATGCGTGAGTCTACCTTCGGGCAAGTCACCAAGTCGTGGCGGCTTCGGATTAGCTTTTCTGATGCGACAAAACATACACTGCGTCGCAACTGTACGGACCGTAGGACGTAAACGTAACAACCAATATTTTTGACGCAGTTCATTTACTACCAACTCGTTGCATCCGTGGCTTGCGCGGATGTGATAATACTTGACAATGAGGCGAGCCATGTGTTCATTTCCATCCAGGATCACTGGTGATTTTGCGTCCATCGCCACTTCCTTAGCTGCTCCAATTCTTCCACCAACGCGTAGAAGTCCGGTATCATCCAATATAGGTGTTAAAGCGCGTAGTCTACTATCGCGTTTTATCTCTTTATTTTGTTTCAACAGCGAGATGTCACTGGAGAAAGCTGTGGCCTGCGTGTGCTGAAGTAATAATGTTTCAGCTCGTTTCATCAAGTCGTCGGTAAGTACATTTGTTTTTATCTTCTTGCATTTATCTATGAACCACAAGACAGTTGCAGTAGTTCGCAGCAATCGCAACCAACTGGAGAAACGAGTCGGCTCCGGTACAGGTAAGTTATTTACACTATTATTTTCATTTACTATATTTATTCGTTCTAATATTTCTTCATTAATTTTTATTTTATTTTCAGGTTCCTGAGGCCAGCAAGAGCGTGATTTATGTAAAAATGACGGACCGGTAAACCAAGATGAGTTGCTGCCAAGTACGTAGTCGGTACTTTTAGTTCCTAAATCTGCCACGTTCACGTCAGTCGGCACATAGTGCCACTCGTCAGACTTACTTAGGTCGTCAATTTCTCCTAGACGATTAGCTATAAACACTTTATATGTTCTACAGTTGTTTCTTATCCAGTGTAAAACAGTAGTTGAGTCTGTCCAATAATAAACTGAATTTGGTTTGAAACGATGTTCCGTTTTAATATTACTTGCTAATTTACATCCTAATAAAGCACCCTGTAGTTCTAGTCGCGGTATAGAAACCAATTTCGTAGGTGTAACTTTAGATTTACTAGCGATAAACGCTACAATGATTTGTCCACTGCTCATTTCCATGCGCCAGTACGCGACAGTCGCATAGGCGCTCGGCGACGCATCACAAAATACGTGTAGTTCTAAGTTTTCGTAAGTCGTGCTCTTATCACTATCACGAAAATACCAACGCGGGATCCTAATATTATTAATCTTTTTAGCTTGAGTTATCCAACTTTGAAATAGATTATTTAACTCATCATTCAATTCCTCATCCCATTTTATATTTGTTTTCCAAGTTTCGCGCATTATTATTTTTCCTTTAATTGTAAATGGTATCAGATAACCATGGATGTCAAAAATAGACATAACAATGCATAAAAGTTCACGCTTCGTAGGTCTTCTTTTTAAATTTACAACATCAACTGGTACACGCTTCAAAGTCAAATCGAACCCTAACTCGTCGCTAGCAGGGTACCATAATAAACCGAGTGTTCTTTCCGATTGATCTTTATCTAAGGCACAACATACACTATCACTCAAAGCTTCCTTCGGCACGCTTTCCAGAACGCCCGGTACGTTGCTAGCCCAGTTGCGTATTTCAAATCCTCCCTCCTGGTGAATAAAATAGATTTCCTTAATCATTTGTTTTGTAAGGTCGACGTCGGGTAAACTGTCGATGTAGTCGTCCATATAATGCTGCTTGCATATAGCATCGACAGCCGTCGGATAAGTATCCGTAAATCGTAATGCATTTTTGTTTTTAATATGTTGCGCTATAAAAGGCGAGCAGTTCGCGCCAAATATTAATGACGTCATAGCGTATTTATTAACGTCCTTAGTAGCTTCATCTGTAAATAAAAACCTTAATGTATGTTGATCCTTTTCTTTAATTTTAATTCGGAGAAACATATCTTTAATATCTCCAATAATTCCAATTTGATTTTCTCTAAACCTAAACATAATTCCAAACAACGATTGCAACATGTCCGGGCCTGTCAATAAATAATCATTGAGGGAACATCCCTGTGATTTCGCAGCTGCGTCGAAGACTAAACGTAACTTCTTCTTATTGGGGTTATCGACCCCGAAATGCGGTAGGTACCAAACATGGTCGCTAGACTCCCCCTCGTTTAGCCTCCTGGCATAATTATTTGAAAATAAATGCTGAATACGTTCGCGATAACGCAACGCGTAAGTGTTGTCGGCAGACATTTTTTTCTCAACAGATTTTAAACGATTATAGGCATTTTTATAAGAATCAGGCATGACAAAGTTATCCTGTTTCCAAGGCAGTTCCACATGCCATTGGTTATCAATTAATTCACAAGTGTTATTAAGTATGGTGATAGCACGCAACTCGTCCGCATTTTGTCGCGGCTGTTTTGATATACCTATTGACTCGAGTGTAAACGATTTTTTTACTAGATCATGCAAGTCAGAATCACAACAATGTTGCGTGCTGTCATCACTAACGCTAGCAATACAATCAGCTGATACATTGTTTACAACTCCGTGTACACACCACCCTAGAGGTGTCTTTGTGACATAAGGTCCATTTTCCTTACTTTTTAAACACAAAATAGGAGTAATAAGATTATAATTATCCTGTCCAATTAACAGTTTAGGTTGCGCGTCACAATTGCACAAATCGTAGTTGAATTCATCAAAATGTGAATATTTACTAAAGTCTATACACGATACATGTTGAATAGGTAAATTCAGTTCTCTCATTTTACGAGCACTTAAAGTAAAACAATCACCTTTGTTATTAGAAATGTCAAAACTTACGGTTTCGGCTTGGCACACGAGCTCACCGGAGTCCCATGCACTGCGGGCTCGCATAGTCACAGTCTTACCGTGTAGACCCACCTGCTCGGCGAGGTCAGCAGAGATCAGAGTCACGGTAGCGCCGTCGTCAAGCAACGCATGCGTATGAATATTGTCTTTAGGTCCGTGAACGGTAACCGGCACTATTTTTAACAACACTTTTGTCTTAGACACTTTTGGTTTTAACACTGACACTTCGTGACACTGCGCGGCTCGTATGCTAGCGTGTGAGACGAGCTCACTGGCGGCGGCGCCACTCGCGGCGTCGTCGGGCGTCGCCGTAACGTTGGGTGGCGCGGAAGTTTCACGGCGCGCCACTCCTGGCTTCGTCCAGTGTAGCATCCGGTGATGAGCCCCACCACAGTCCTCGACGTCGCAATGTTTTGCAGCACACTCGTTTTCGTTTGGGTGCCGAACACAGAGACATTTAAAACATAAATTGTTTGCGCGAACAAATCGCCATCTATCCTTTCTTAAAGCTCGCTTAAACTGACTACAGTCTGGCAATGCATGATGATTTCGTTTGCAAAACTTGCACTTGCCGGCAGCCTCGGGGTCACTGACCTTAACAGTTGTTAGTACGGAATGTTGATCGTTATGCTTTTTCCCTTGTTGTTTATTCCTGTGATAGTCATTCTGGTATTGAATATGGCTAACTCCCGACTCTGCCACCTTTTTCGCTTCTATAAACAGGAATTTGGATAGTATTTCTAATTTTGACGCTTCTGTGTGCACTCTGGTCTCGGCGTAGAGGTATTCTACCCATTTGTTGACGAGTCCTGTAGGTAATTTGGATATGACGATTGTTAATAATTCTGGACTTTTCAAATAATCTATTTGTTTTAATGTAGTTACAGCGGTGACGTAATTCTTTATTTTTATGGCGAATTTCACAATTTCCGTGTGGTATGAATTTGGTAACGGTGATAATTTCTTTAGCTGAGCTATAACTTGTCTCATGACATTTTCTGGTCTGCCAAATCGCAATTCCAGCGTTTCTATAATATCACTGGGCGAGCTTGCTCCCATCAGCAATGCTGCGGCTGCTTCTTTTGCGTCTCCACGTAAACACTTCCGTAGACGCCACACATTCTCAGTATCACTGTACTTACATACCCGTGACGACTCGTAGTACGCTTCCCGAAATTGCATCCATTCCAGCGGGTCTCCAAAATACAATGGTAGATCCTTTGATGTAGCCAACCTGGACAACAGCATCTGGCTGCCGGTTATATTAGTTGAGTCGACAGCGGTTTTTATCGCGTAGGTTAGCTCCTCAATGGCGCGATTAGTACACGCCACGTTGTCGCCGTCAGCGTTGCGGTGAGTCTCACGCTCACCGCTCCCGACAATCACTTCGTTACAGAGATCGTGCGACATGCCGGGTTCAGCAACAGATTTCTCGAGCCAATTATCTACTTTACTTGCGTAGGAAGCTGATGATTTCGAGCAACGCGATTTACAATCTAGTTCGGCTAAGTCCAAGGCCAGCTTCTTGTCGACTAATTCCTTTTCGATGTTTGCTTTAACTTGAGCCGCTTCATATTCAAGACGCTTGCGCGCCGCCGTTGACGAGCACGTGGTTTTCACACTTTTCTCGGATTTCGCCGCCGTTGACGAGCACATGGTTTTTACACTTTTTAGCACTAATCGTTCACTTGTTGTCGACTGTTCCACGGCACGCGCTTTGCTGCGTGTTAACGTACCCTTTGGGGGTGTGCGAAGCAGCGACATCCTGACATACAGGTTTTTAGTCCGACTAGGTACCTAAAGCACGTGGCCGAGATTCAAAATCTGGCTCGGAGGACCACTTAATATTGCGCACAGAACGCAATAGGTACGTGCTTAGGTCGGGTAGGTAATTGAAAGAGAGTTTTAGTGGTTGAAAATACCGAGGTCCTGCGGCGGCGACACGTGGCGGCGCTCGCGCTGCGCAATGGTGCGTGCGCTCGGTGTGAGAGTGACAGATGAACTGAACGATCGATTGGTCCGTTGGTCGTTAGAAAAAATAAGGCGAGCGAATGAAGTGAGCGCTTTTGAATGAACGGTGAACAGTGAACGTACTCGTCAGCGGCGGGGCCTCGGTGCTTGTTTATTGTATTTTAAAAAAAGCTTTTCCATACGTAACAATAATGTTAACACTACATTACAGTCATTGTAATGGGTTAATTGTAAGCATAGATATAGAGAATGGACTGAGTGTTCCTTATCCAGCATTGAAGTAAATACTGGTAAGAACGGATATCTATGGGTAAGAAAGTGTGAGAGAGATAAAGCGAACGTGCGGACAATAGTTGTCTCTTCCAAAAAATCTGACTAAAATAGCACGAAAGAGACAGGTATTGGCCGCACAGTCCCTTTGTCTTTTTCTAGAAAGTGGTCAATGTTATGCTCAGTCCATTCTCTACGTCTATGGGGATCATTGCAGTTCTCACTGACATGAATTTTGTTCCTATCTTAAGTGGTGTAAGTAATCTAAAAACCAAGACGAATCTTTGCTTCTATCATATTATAGAGAAAAGATTTCTTTCTTATGTAACTAATGAACTTAAAAACTACTGGACCGATTTGAAAAATTAACACTATCCCTGCAGGGCTAGCATGGGCTGGGGATATAACTTTTATCCACCGGTTATTTCCACTGACAAGGGAAACAATTATCTTATCCACCTGCCAAAGCACGGCAACAGGGGGAAAGAGAATTATATCACTTTTTGACATTAGACGTGGATACTCATCCACGGCTTATAGCATGGCGACTAGTGAAAGATTTCGCGATTCGAGCAATCCCAATTGATAACTAAACAAAATAAATATGACATTCTCGACTATTGTGTAATTTCATAAAAGTTTTCTTATAATGGCAATAATTTCGAGGACAAGCGTTTCCCCTGGTTTATCCCCGTGAATAGTTTATCCACCCATGTCGCCATGCTCGGAGGGTGGATAAAATTGACAGAGGGGAATGGTATTTTATCCTCTCCCCGTGGATAGAATATCTCCGGCCATGCTAGCCCTGCTGGGTGAGGTTGGCTACTTTTATTCCTGTAATCTTACAGAAACTACACGGGCGAAACCGCGTGACTTCCGCTAGTCTATTATATTTTATTTAACTTCATCTCTACCTTTATATGTATGTAACCACAGTATAAATATTAATACAGTAGGACGACGCCTTTGATCTCTGGAAAAATGCCGACAACGTCTACACGCGTTAGCCCTGAATAATTCTTCCCGAACTACGAACATCGTTTTGTTCGCAGTTTTGGAGCGGCTTCCCCGCGTCTCGCCCCTCACACCCCGCACGACTAACGACTGTAGGTTTTTAGACTGTGATATAACTAAGCTGAGTCAGCGGGCAAGTACCTAGCAGTATAAAAAAAATATTCTCTACAGAAATATAACATTCCACTAAGGTACTTGAGAATAATACTAATCATCATCAGTTACCGACAGTTAGTCAGATAAATGAATGTTTGAAGCCATATTAACTTAGAAAAAAAAAATATACTCTCTTACCTGAAACGAAAACAGCTCCGAAGTTATGACGTAGGGCACAGGTTGGTACCCTGCAGCATCCGCGAAGATGCATAGACACATGGCTAGTACTGGCAACCAGCCGGGCAGCCATATGTTCATGGAGGTGACATAGAACCAAGCTCCTAACGCCAGCATCGAGACTCCGGTCGCGAATGACGTACCAGCTAGTAACCACTGGAACAGAAGAAAATTAAATATAAGTTTTAACATTACATACATTTTATTAAGGTTTTCTAGGATTTCCTTCTTGGCTGTTTCATTCTTTTTTTCTTCTTTAGCGACATCTATCTTGACACATGTAAACTTAAACTGATTTATCCTACATCGCGATGTTAAAGTTATCCGTGCGATTAAACATAAATAGGAAGTCTCGACAACAAACGTCAGGCAGTAGCAGCCCACAATACACAATACCCGTCTGAAAGGAACTAAAAAAAACAAAAGAATTTTTTATTCAAAACTAAGTAAATTTGATTTGATTTAGATTTATTTGGAATACCTTTGAACATCTGGATGTCATATCTCGAATCATCTACCAGGGGCTCCAATGATGTCTCAATGACCGGTCATTGATCGAATATTTGACAACTTTGACAGTTTTTGTATGGGAAATGTGTCATAAGTTTGATGTTAAACGTCAAAAATCGATCATTGACCGGTCATTGAGACACGATTGCAATTGCAGACTCGTTCCCAGTTCGTTCGTTCAGATTTAAATTGAAGTTACGTGTATTCAGGCATAAGTATTCGTAAGAAGTTGGCAGATTCTGTTTCACCCCAAGGTAGACTGAGCATGAGACATTAAGTCCATATTTGAAAAGATAAATAAGTGATAGGTAATTCTCAAAATGGTCAGACAGAGGTTTCTCAGTATCAAATTTCATAATTATGTGTTGTTAAATGCACCCATGCAACTGTTTATCCTACTAAATGCATTCTACGAAACATTTGTCGGGCCTGCGAAGCCACAACAATATACTCATAAAAAATGCCTACTCCGATTTCATATCCGACTGCCTGCCATGCGTTGTAATTATAATTGTTGTTGGAAAGACTGCAGGTATAGTGTATATCTCGGCAGTGGGTAGCGTATGATAAAACTTGAAGCTAGGTTGCACTCCATTACGGGCACTGCATGGCCAATACAATCGCTTAAACTGCTGCTATTGTGTATTTTTTTTTATCACAAAGAAAAATAATAGCCAGTATAAGTGCAACTATGTTTTGATCACATCCAAAAAATAAAATTTTGGTATCATAATGGCATCTCTTGTCTAATTAAATTCATAAAATACTCGTGTCATAGATCTCCTCCAAAACGACTTAAACGATTTCAATAAAATTTTGTGTGTAAGGTACATTCTGTAGGTATGTCTGAAAATAGGTCGTACAATATGTTTGGAATTATTTCCAAACGGCTGGAATTGTTTCCATATGGATTAATCCAACTACACTTTTGTCGATCCGTGGATGTCAAAAACAAATAATTTATTTCATTAGTTAGAAATGAAAGACACTTTTGAACGTCAGTATTACAAGTTAAAGTAAGTAAATGATTCTAGTAACACATTCCAAAAGGTATGTTCGGGATTGCTGTGACCATTACAATCATATAACCAAAACAACAAGTGCATAGTTAAAATTCCTCACCTTTCTCCCAGTCTGCTCCACAATACAACTCGCCACTATACTGCCTAGGAGCTGTATCGCCCCCACAACGATCGTCTGCTTGTTAGGCGATAGCTTAAGGCTGATGGATTCCGAAGCCTGCTCGAAGATGGAGCCAGCGTACATGAGCACCACCAGGTAACCGCACGTCTCTTGAGACAGCATCACGTTCAGTGAAATCCGGAATGCTTTAAAGGTAGTCTTGTCTTGTACTGTAAATTAAATTTTGGAAGGGTTAGAAATGTAGTTTGCAAAGGGTGAGAACCTAGCATATATACACTGTAAAACATAGCATCATCATCACGCCTGTTATCCTCAAAGAGTTTGGCAGAGGTGTACCGGTCGGTACATAACAGACGCCAGCACATCAAGTTACCCCAATGTGTCAAATTTCTTTGATAGTTTTTCAACTTTATGTCAAATAGAATAAGGTTCAATACGGAGAAGACAAAAGCATTAGTCACCTCCCTTGCTTGAAACTACGGAGAAGACAAAAGCATTAGTCACCTCCCTGGCTCGAAACTACGGGGAAGACAAAAGTATTAGTCGCCTCCCTTGCTCGAAACCGACTTTAGTGGTGGCTTGGCTTCATGATATTCTTATAATGTTTTTCAGGAAATTTTGTCAGGTTATTCAGATGTTTAAAATTAAACGAGCATGTATGTAAAGATCATGGCAGATAGCGCTATTCAGTTGGGAAAGTTTTACACTTTGGGGTAACTTGATGTGCTGGCGTCTGTACATTCACATTTCGCCATTTATGTTTGAGGGCAAGACTCCGCCAGACCTGAGACTAGAGGACATGTCTCGTATAACTATCCAATATGTTATCCCCGAAGGGTTAGGCAGAGGTGTACCTGAAATGCACACAAGTTTCATAAGTTATGTTTAAGTACCAAGTAAATAATAGGGGGCGACTCTATTGTCGTCAATAGGGCATAAAAAATTAGACAGAAATTAAAAATTACAGACTGCGGGCTGATACCGAGAAAGTCGAAGGGATCGAAGCGGCTCATGCTCAGCAGATATTAGTGCCTACAGTTGTGGAAAAACAAACTGTTATATTTTTTTTTCTTTTAGAAGGTATTTTGATATCTATAAACTTATATAAAAATGTTATGTACGCTTCAAAAACTCAAAAAGTTCTGCACCAATCGAGCTGAAATTTTAGCATGATATCCGCATCAAGGATTGTTTTTATCTATTTTTTTTAATTTTTTTTTTAAAAACTATTCTATCACAATGTGCCACAGCGAAGCGTGACAGGGTGCAGCTAGTATTTTTATAAAATCTTTGCAGTTAAATTATTACGTATAATAATATTGCATCGTCTTTCGCGGCTTTTGTTTAATTTCAAATGTTTTCCATTCAGCATGCCGTGGCCAGCTCGATTTTAGAAAAAGTTCGATTTTCAAATAAGTTGACGCGGCGCGCGCGTCCCGGCCTTCGAGTTCTATTAGTTGATCTATTAGGTATTACGAAATAAGACTTTAAAGCTACTGCAATTAGAACTATGAAAAGTTAAAATATTACAACCCAGCGGGCTATAACGAGATTCAGTGCAACATTACACCCTGGCTAAAGCCAATGGCTTTAATGACATGCTTTATGTAAGGTTTGCATGATATTATGTTATTTGGCATTGTCGAGCAGGTGGTGTAAAAAATATAGTTTTTCTATGTGTTGTGAGAGGCTTGTAATTAGCGAATTCTTAATATAGGTACCTACAGTATTAGACTTATTAATATTATTAAATAAATTTTAATGTAAAACATACAAGAATGAATTACTATTATAGCGTAGGTACTAGCAATGATATTATACGTAAAATAAAAAGGTAGGTATAGATACCTAAACGACATTCGATCTTCAAAAACGGCACACTAACGCACGCACGCCTCCGTTGACAGCGCGTCGCGACACTGAGGTCAAGTGTGGCTAGTTAGCCACATTTTAACGTGTCACTGCTAAGCGCTTATAACCTATCTACACCTTTTTACTTATTATATAATTGCGTACTAGAGTAAAAAATTGTGGGTAGTTACACTGATTACGTCTTCAAACTAACTTCTAACTAGGTATAGACCACTTATGACCTCTGTATCTTTTTTAGAATTTATCTTATAAACCTACGCATTGATAATGTAAAAACTTAAATTTGGGTATTATTTTATCGAAACATATTCGGAATACTAACTAGATTTACAATTATTTCCCAAACAGTTGTCATGCGTGTCCGTAGTGGTTTTAATATCTGATAACAGTTTTTATACATACCTACATATACATACAATGATATTACTTATAAGTAAAAAGGTGTAGTTCCAGGGAAATCTTGTGTTTTGTATGCGAGGGTAAATTCACGATAGTCTAGAAGGTTAGAAATAAGACAAGTATAAAAAATAACATACCTACTCCATTTATAATAGCATTCGACAGAAGTTAAAAAAGGTATTTTTAAACAATGACGATAGCCGCCAAAATGATTACAATCTATTTTTACTGCAGATGTTACATTTCAACAATTTATTTTAAGAAATGATGTGGGTTTCATTCAGTTATATTACTTATTTCATTTAAATTGAAAATTGTAAGTAGTTTCAATGATAAAAAAACCCCAAAAAGCAGGGATGAACAATATTTGGACATGCTCTTCGTTTCACTTTTATTCTTCTAAATTTGAAATTATAAAACAATTTGAATAAAACTGTTTTCTTTTATCTAGTCCGGTCTATTTAGACATTCGAAGTTACATAAAGTCCCAACAAGCTGAATTTCTGTGAAGTTGTTCAAAACATAATTATAAACAATGTCTAGAAGTTCCCCATCATTCCCCTGTAAGGAAAAAAAAATATTCAAGGTCAAAGGTCAAAAAAATGAGTTTTTCGCGATTTTCAGCAAAACGGTAAGTTTTATCATAAAAGTACCTCAGACAAAAATTGTAGATCATAAAATTATCTATAAAAAATGTAGGTATCATCCTTTTTTTCTTACGAGCCACCGTTTCTGAGATATAACGATTCAAAAAGTTATAAAAGTCGTTATCGTCATAATATGCACACGTTTCCACGCCACCTATGAGGTAGTGTACTTAGCGCGTTTTTTTTAACGTGGTTTCTCCAGTAGGCCTACTCCATGGGTCAGTTGTGATCCTGTTTAATGTAAAACTATTGCAAAATAACGGAAATTTTCAAAGATTGGGAAAGATAAAAGCGATGTAAATGAAAAAAAAGTGTTAAAGTTTATTCGTCTTATTCGTAAGTTTCAAATTCTTGTTCTTCTTCTTGTTCTTCTTCTCCTGCTTCTTCTTCATCTTCATTTTGGATGCAAGTAAATTGCGTCAATAGCGATGTATCGCATGATACTTCGTCGGAGTCAAACGAATCCTCCATTGTTTGTGATTCAATATTTGAGCACGACCGGCCTTGACAATTTTTGCATGCCAAAGAACAAGACAGTCCGACTTTTTTGCAACCACATTTAGCACTGCATCCCTTTTTGCAGTTGCAAAAAATAGTGTTCAGCAGTTTTTCCGGCGCAGGTGGAAGTAAAGTTTGAACTGGCTCTAATATATTGTTGACCAACTTCCAACCCCAGTCTGTAGGGTTACACTGGCTTAAAGATTAAGGGACTGGGTTTCATTTTACCTGATATTCTTGTAGTTAAAACTTATGTATATTTTATATTGTAAGTATAAGTTACAATGACCGATAGAAAAATATTTAAACATTTAATATACAGGGTGTAACGGAAAGGGTATATACATACGAACAGGGTGAATAGAGTATTTAATCACGAGTCTTTCCTCAAAATTTCAGCTCCCAACTAATAACTTTGAAATTTCACGATATTATTTAATATCGACAGTTTATTAAATGCAAAATCATACCAAACGTGTCACCGCACTATGAGGGTACTAATCCTGCCCGGCAAGGTTCAAGTATATCTATCTCGGGTTCTGCGCGCCTAGTACAGACCTATCGGGCTCTGCCTAACCGACGAAGGCGCGACGGCGCGGGCGGGCTCAACTTTACAATTAAGTATGTATATGTATAAAAACGTTTCCATGTCGTTTCTTATCACCAAGAGAATCCGTGCCCTTCGTGTGTATATACCCTTTCCGTTACACCCTGTATAATACATATTTGTATGTATATATATATATATACACATACATATATATATTATATAAAATATTACAACTCTAGATGTATATACGTGGCGTACTCATGCATATTATGACGATAACAACTTTTATAACTTTTTGAATCGTTATATCTCAGAAACGGTGGCTCGTAAGAAAAAAAGTATTGATACATTTTTTATCGAGAATTTTATGATCTACAATTTTTGTCTGAGGTACTTTTATGATAAAACTTACCGTTTTGCTGAAAATCGCGAAAAACTCATTTTTTTTACCTTTGACCTTGAATATTTTTTTTTCCTTACAGGGGAATGATGGGGAACTTCTAGACATTGTTTATAATTATATTTTGAACAATTTCACTGAAATTCAGCTTGTTGGGACTTTATGTAACTTCACTCTCATTTTTTGGTCTAAATTGACCGGACTAATCTTTAAATAAAATGTTTGGCCTTCCTGCTTCTACGAGATACTTTTTTCTTATGTAATAATAAACGAAATATAGTTGAATAAAAGTTTCTAGAAACCATTAGCGTAAGTAATAAGTTGGATTCAAAGGAAATCTATCCTCTGAGAAGCCTGGGTGGAACTATGCCGTTAATTAATTAGATAATTATGAGGTCTAAACATTTTTGCTTTGTAAAGAGCAGCGGAAAGTCCCCATAGTTATACTGTATTGAACCAAGCTGCGTATTCTTAATGTGGTTATTTATAGTAGTTGAAATTCAACCTTTTAATGAGCTTTTAACACTTCTTGTGCATATCAACTTGATAAGCCGAAAATCATCCGTGCTCGCAATATTTTATAGAGTGCAAAGTTTTGGCTTCACGTATTAACAATGTTCGTTGTGCTCAATGCATATTTAGTGTTACTTATTGAATTACGTGTATGTATAATAATTCTTAGTTTTTTTAATATATTTATTAAATGAAATAAACACTTATTGTCATAAAAGAGACAATAGTTGAACAATGAATGACATTCAAGTTTATTAAACCTTTTTGTGAACAATCAACACGGGTGTGTTACCGGCTTGCTTTTTAAGATGGGTTAGATTTGTCTAGATTTAAAAAATATTTAGTCTTCAGTGCGAGAATTTAAACACCGCTGTGAATATTATAAGCCCTAATCGGGTATGGCCATTTGGCTATAAAAGTGGAAGCTTTATCCTTATTTTTTGCATTAACAGACTGGTTTTAAAATAGAACGTCGGGAAGTTTCTGCCGTTTAAAAACTGGTTGAGACCATAAATAAATACGTAGGTTTTATTCTTTTTTCTTAACATGTTGGATTGAGAATTTTCTAAGCAGGCGTTTAAACATGGCCCTTTATTTATGTATCTATTGTTTTACCTACTTTGGCCCTATATGTAGGTATGTGTGAATTTTAACTAGGTATGAAGGTTTAACAATAAATGCATCCAATAGCTGGTGGTTAAGAATAATAAATAATAGATGAACCTTTTAGCGCAGCCGTGAGATATGCCAATTTTGTATTTTTTTTTTGATTTGTATTTGTTTAAGCATGTTTTACCGAGCGTGTTTCAATATGTTAACAATAAATCTTTTATCTTCAATTCTTTTCTTTTTATTTTAAGATTGTAATAACGTACTTAAATAAAAAAATAAATAAAAATAGATGCAGTAACTTCTACAGATATGAACGACATGAATCCAGTTTCACTCTCCTTTAATTTTCGGGGAAAATATTATTGCATAAAATATAACCAATGACACACAAGTAAAAGGTGTGGATAGGTTATAAGCGTTCAGCAAGTGACACGTTAAAATGTAGCTACACTTCACCTCAGTGTGGCGTCGCGCGCGCCCTAAGAGACGCGTGCGTGCGTTAGTGTACCGTTTTTGAAGATCGAATGTTATATCTACACCTTTTTACTTATAATATCATTGGATGTAACTCAAAACATTTTGCATTTAACCTCCGAGAGATCTTAAAATAAGCGATTGCTTTATGATTCATCAATAGTGAGGTACCTACGAAATCCTAAAGGCTAAAAGCATTACGACTGAGGAAATTCAAGTCATGTAATACTTTGCTTTCCTTCCTTAACCAAGGAAAATGCCAAGATTAGATTTCCCATTATTGACATTTTATCTTACGACCACACATTAATAATATTAAAAACCTATTCAGCTAGGAAAAGCCAGATTATTAAACAACCAGTTACAGAAACCGCTTGAAAGTTATTTGCATATATTATGTCTGAATACGGAATGAAATACTGCAATGTAGTGTATGAAATATGAGGCTTATGTAAACGAAGATCAATTATTGTAAGGTACAGACCAGCACATCAAGCTACCACTATGTGTCAAATTTATATGATAGTTTTTAAACTTTGTTGCAAATAGAATAAGGTTCATGTTTAATTAGGAAAAGGAGACGGTCAAAAATGGGCTATTATTCTGAAGAAATTTAAACACCAATGTGATTTACCTTGTTAGAAAGCTGTTTTAATAAGCTACTCGATCATGACTAAATAAGGTTTTTTCAGTCCTCTGTTTTTGTAAAAAACTGAAAAATGTCTTAGAAAAAACAAAACGCACATTAACTTTTTATTATAACGGAAGCTACAGCTTCATGCAATTAAGATAAAAATACTTATTACTATCATAATGCAATATCAAAACGTGTCATGAAAAGGTCAAATCCGTTATTGTCTGATTGACATTTGTCAACTTGACGTTTGACGTTTAAATAACCCATGTGCCAAAGAATACTACTCTTTGGTTATCATGGTATTAATGCGGGGGGGATTTATAATGCTCGAAAAAATCAAAATAATTATGTTCTTTTAGCCTATTACTAATTTTAGTATAAGTCAGATTGCTGTTAATTTTTTTAAGACTTTTAACTTTAATTGCCGCAAAGAATGTTAACTACTTACAGGAATTGAACTTCTGATGAAACCTTCATTTGTAACCCACAAGTACTTGAATCCTTTTCCTTATTGAGTAACCAACAGATTACAAGCATCACGTTGTTATGAAATATGTTATATTATTTTGAAAGTTATGTAGCCAGGAGTTATAATGAACACAAGCCTCACTGCAGGATGTGAATACATACAGTGTACCTTTTCAGATTTATTCGACTGTACCTTGATTGGTATCAGGTTTTGATGAAGAGAATACGGGATGTGCAATTTATTTTAATACATTTGACATTTCAGATTCATAAGCGTATTGTATGAATTGTTACTTGCTTCAAAAATAGTGAAGGAAAACATCGTGGGGATGTCTAAGAGATATTTGTGGATGAAATGTGAAGCCAACTCGGAGGCCCATAGTTGACATAAATACTCTGACGTCTAGGGAGGCCTAGATAAAATCATATTTTCTTTAACGATAACAAAGTTCGATAAATCCGAAATGAATGCAATTAACATCAGCTTTAGAAATGCAAGGCAATAATCAATATTAATAAATTATGCTATTTATTAGGTAACTTATTAAGTAGGTACTATTTGTTAGTATTGGCACAGTATAAATATTAATACAGTAGGACGACGCCTTTCATCTCTGGAAAAATGCCGACAACTTCTACACGCGTAAGACTTGAATAATACCTCCCGCACTACGAACATCGTTTTGTTCGCAGTGCGGGAGCGGCTTTCCCGCGTCTCGCCCCTCACACCCCGCACGATTGCCCTGTATAGACGGCTTCGTCGGACGACTGCATGTTTTTAGACTGTGGTATTGGCCAGTATCTACTTAAATACCCTTACTAGTTGACGATCAACAGCCATGCGGTCGATTCAATAAAGCCACCTGTGAAAATGTGATTGAAGTGACCTGTCAATGCCTAGCATTAATAAAAAATCAAATTCATAATCCTAATTAATTACTATGCGATCCGTACACTAGATGATAAGTAAATCATATTTATTTCTGTAAATGGGTTCACACCAAAGACATTCTTTAATACTTACTATAGACGGGGCATCACGAACGAAATTTTCGTCCAAAACTTGTGTCCTAAGTAAATAATAATAAATTTAAATAAAATTTATTATTATTTAAGTACTTAGGACTTTTTCTATAACATTTCCTTGACATGCCCGCTCTATAGTATTTTAAATCTCTTTGGTTCATACAAATACTTTTACATGTTACTTTTTAATTAGAAGATAAGGTCGGTATTTCACTATCTGACTACTCTGAGAAGAAACACCGAAAGAAACTCAGAGGTCACAGTCTCTTATAAAGCTCAGACATTAACTTGGTCAGATTATGTAAAAATCATGTAGATTTGTGTCTGACAATAGTCTTTTGAGTAAAGAACCACACAGATATGAGTGGACTAGATCAGTCAGTGCAAGCACTTGTCAGTTATCGTGAGCTCAACTCGGAACTTGAAAACTTAAATTCAGTTGAACTTTTCAAGTTCCGAGTTGAGCTCACGACTAACTATAGTCAGTAGTAGTTAGTAGTTGGTTATAACCACAGTATAAATATTAATACAGTAGGACGACGCCTTTGATCTCTGGAAAAATGCCGACAACTTCTACACGCGTAAGACTTAACTCCCGCACTACGAACATCGTTTTGTTCGCAGTGTGGGAGCGGCTTTCCCGCGTCTCACCCCTTACACCCCGCACGATTGCCCTGTCAAGACGGCTTCGTAGGACGACTGTATGTTTTTAGACTGTGCTATAACGACAGGTATTCCATAGGAATATCAGTTCAATTTGTCCACTTCACGTACATTTTAACACAGTGATTTAAACAGAATCGCCCTGCTGGTTGCTACTAAAAGGTTTCACAGAAAGCCCAATCCGAATTTTTACAGCGCTGCAGTATTTTTCTTTTACATTAGTAGCATGGTGAAATGGCTTAAGAGACTTTTTGATCTCGTAGAATAATTGATAACCCCGTTGAAAAAAGAGGAGTGCCAGTTTCACGTATGTTTCTGTCAGTGGCTCTGTGGTGTCGTAGCTCCTAAATGAAAGGACCGATTTTGATGTGATTTTTGTTTATGAATTTTATTTATTTATTTAAATATATAGTAGACTAACCTAAGTTGTTGTACACTTCAAAACAAAAAAAAAACTAAAACTAAACACAAATATAACAAAAAAAAAAAAACAAAAAAAAAACCTTTTGGATAGTTGTTAGCTTTAGTCGTTTGTAGGTTTCCTTGTGTGTGTCCCAAATGAATGTTTTCCTTTCTCTTTTTCTTTCTTTCAACAAAAGTACAGCCTGTGTATCCGTCGCGTGCCACAGTTCATTACACATGACGGTAAATAATAATCTCGGCAAGTGAGAGCAATTCTTGGAACCGATGGGCTGGATCCGAGTCTTGACACGTCATGCGGGAACTGGCTTGGGTGAATTGCGAGGAGTATTTAAAAATTCCGGTTTATGGTAATGTATAGTGTGCGTCATCATTGATAGTAATGGTAAATTGTTTATTTTTTTGTTAGGTTAGATACATAGGTTTATAAAACACGTAAGTACTCGAGAATAATAAAATGTTTTCTATCTGTCTACTCTAAAAACACTGGCCATTCTGAATTTTATTACATATTTCATTTTGTTTTATCTACGATTTTTTTCACACCAAAACTAAAAGTTGTTTCTCAGCATTAGTTTTGTGTAGTGTTGTTTAGTTTGACGCACAGGATGCGTAGATAACGAATTTGTAATAGGTCTTTATTATACTACATTTAAACCTAAATTTTTGTACCTAGAGTATTTTTTTCAGATTAGACTAGCAGTTCGCGGCTGGTCTTCACGATAAACGATATTTATTTCTGTTATTAGTAAGCCTAGCCATATTAAAAATTATTTTTCTATTAACGTAATTGATAAGGCGACAATAGAAAAAAAAAATGGCGTATATGGAATCAGCTGTTTGTCAACTGTCAAGTGTTAACGAGTACCTACAATTTGTAATATGGCTGAAAATGAAATACACTTGACAATTGACAAACAGCTGATTCCATATACGCCATTTTCTTTCTTAAACAGAAATATAATTTGTAATATGGCTAGGCCTGTCGTAGGTTCACACCATAGAAATCTAAATCTTCTTTATTATATCTATGGTTCACACAAACAAACACTTCTCCACGTAATTTATTAGCTAAAAGGTGAGGTAGGTGTTTAACTATCTGACTACTCTGAGCAGAAACATCGAAAGAAACTCAGAGTTAGTCCAGACATTATCTTGGTCAGATCACGTAAGAACCATGCAGATTAGTGTGCGAAATGATCTTTTGAGGAAAGAAACACACATATATGAGGGGACCAGATCAGCCAGTGCAAGCATTTGTGAGAAATCGTGAGCTCAACTCGGTACTAAAGGACAATGATAAATGCTATGTGTCATTTGAATAGTTAGGAAATACGTTCTTAACAAAGTAGGAAAGATCTGTCCTACGTAAGTGTTGTGAAAGACACATTGTCGTCATCTCAGGTGAACGGGGAACTTTTTGTGGTCACCGCTTTTCTTGGGATGCAATTAAATCTACGTAGGTAAACGTCCTGTGGTTGCAGCTGCCTATACTTAATCTCTTATGTGTGACGAAAGAACTGTTACGAATAGTAAGTATGCATTTGTTTAAGTAGAAGACTGTTATTGAAATACAATATTTTCGTACAAGGAGCAGTAAGTATTTAGTTATATTATTAAATGACCGGCCGATTGTGAGTCGGACTAGCACACGAAGGTCTAATATTGTATACTTATTGGTATACAAAACAACTATCTTAAAACCTTTTTTTAGTTAAAAAAAAACACGCCAAGGAGTGGAATTCCCTGCCCGCATCGGTGTTCCCGAGTTCATATGACGCCAATTTGTTTAAGTCGCGAGTTAATAGGCTTCTTTTGGGTAAGCTCGTTCCATCGTCGACCTTATCTCTGACTGCAGGACAAGATTGAGGTCATGAGAAGACAGTAGATATATATAAAAAAAAACATTTTATAAGTAACAGCCCGTTTTTAGTCATTGTTGTTATAGCGGCCGCGACCACAAAAATACGTCATCTGTAAAAAAATCAACTGTCTAGCTATCACGGTTCGTGAGATACAGCCTGATGACAGACGTACAGTCAAGTCTTAGTTATGGGGTCCCGTTTTTCTCCTTTGGGTACGCAACATTAAAAAAACACAAAAAGGTGTAAAAACTTACTATAGTTTCGGAAGTTGTATTTTGTTTCATTCATATTTTGCCATCGACTTTTGAAAATACATCGTTTAAGATTCTAAGGAATCTGCTTACCTATACTCTTCCAGGTGGCTTTCTTCATGCTTCTAGAGTGTTCTTCTTCTCTCTCCAGCTGCTGTATAGCTTCCTCTAGGTCTTTGTCGTCTGTAGTGGTGTTCCGAAGCCAGGCCAGTGCTGCTCGAGCTTCCTGTAAAGTTAGCAATGTTCAGATGAAGATTGTGGAAGCCTCAGTTCCGGTGATTCACTGATATGACTATAATTGTTCACACTGTGAGCGCAAACTCACAAACTTGATCGGGGGTATTCCTCCAACTCCAAGCGCAACTAAATAATTCCATAAAGCGCGGCCATTAGTTGCGCTCAAGAAAGCAAATTAAAAATCATGTAATATGTCTATGCCTTAAAGCCTTAGACTATATACCTCTAGACGTAGCCCAATTTACAGTGTCAAGTGTGGAAGTGAGACGCAATAATACAAAGTTCGTAGGAAAATTGAGACAAAGCGTCGTATCTTCTGTCCCTTACAGCGTGCCGGATTTTTGCATGGCTAACTTTTGAATGTTAGCCAAACAAAGTGCTGTCACTGTCACGTATATTATTATGCTCGATTTAATTTAAGTTTTCGGATGGTTTGTGCAATTTTTGTAATAGTTTAAGTCATTTAATGAGAAATAGACTCCATTAGATAAGTGTTTAGTGTATGGTGAATGCGCTACGATGGGAGGATGCAGTATAATAGGCTGTAAAAGCCGCTCAGAAAAGGCCAATAACAAAATCTCTTTTCATTCGTAAGTATTCAATACTGTTTGTGTTATTGTATGATTATTGAATTTATACATTTGTGCGCTTTTATTGTCATGGCTTTCAGACCAAAATATGGAAGATTTCTTAAAGTAAACTTGATTTCTTAAATCACATAACCTAGGAATACTTACTTACAGTGTTGCTACACGTTTCAAATCTTTTCCCTTAACTGTCAGGCCTAATGTTCAAAAGGTAGGCATAATAATCAAATAAATCTATGGTGGCTAAACACACAAATTTGTGGGCGAACCCTTATTTTTAAGTTTAGGTGAACATGTGTACGAACGAACAGAGCCCTTTCGACAATCTTTAAGTTTTACTCTTGAAGGCAATCGCGTAGGTAATTAAAGATATTTGGAAGTAAGAATTCATTTTATAAATAAATGTTAAGTATAAACAAAAAATTAGATATTTTCAAAATAAGTTGGTTTTGTCTAAAGGACAATAGTTATTATACAGCAATGTCAATGTCACACTGGATGTGAGCCATACCTCAATATATTTTAATGATAAATAACACGCGAAAAAATAATGTATTGTTCTTCTAAAGAGTTACTTCTATGTACACACATCAAGCTTCACCTGGTAGTAGTGTATTTTATTTGTGAGAATCAAGGTAAGATTGAAAGTAGGTATTTTACGTGAAATTATATTTTCTCACACATGGATACTTCTACACTCTTATTACCACGTTGAATACGTAAATTATTATTTACAATAGTGCTAAAATTGGAACCCGCAGTTAAAGAATTTTGGTCGTATTTTGGGACTTTTTTAAGGAATAGCAACACTGAACTTTTATATTGCTGTCGCATGTGCGGCCACGCTGTAGCTCGATCTAGAGGTATATTATCTAAGCTTAAAGCGCAGCCATAATAAAAAATAGAGAGGGGTTTAGCGGATTGACTAATAATATCGATAGACTGCTGGAAAGAAAAAAAACACACCATCATTTTAAACTAAAAGTCATGTCAACTTTTGACGAACCAAAATCAATTCTTACCCTTATTTTCCCTTGCTTGACAAGAAACACGGGCGTTTCTGGCATAGCAATGAAAGCGACTAGAAATATGGCGGGAACAGCTGTGCACAGCCATAGCACAGCGTCGAAGGACAGCATGTCACCAGCCACGTAGACTACCAGGTAGCCCAGGTTCTGTGATAGGATGAATAGGGAGCCCAGAGCACCTCGGATGTTGTCTGAAGCTATCTGTGGAGAAAACGGGATGGTCAGTTTCGGTATTATCTACTTTTTTTCTTTACCTGGTCTGTATCACGGCACCTTGCATTGTACGGATATCCTATACAATGCGAGATCAGCTTATTCTGGAAATGTTTAGCTTGATGTGAAGCCTGTGTACGTATTTTAGAGTATTTTTTTACTAGTCAAAATATGGTGTTCAGTTTTTTTAGATAGCCTGAACGTCATACAAATTCTTGTATTTCAGTTAAGATAGTTAAGTTTCTCTGTAAGTGAACTGTAATTTGTTTATTGAGAAATAAATGCATTTAAACCGTACTGGTGTTTAGTCTTATATTTGAACCATACACTTAACATTTAGCACTAGCATATAAGTAAGTATATTAAGTCTTAATCAAAGTTTCCTGTAAAAATCACTTTTACAAAAAATCTTTTGGAAAAACATCAAATCATTGGTAATGTTACCCTAGTTTACGCTCCGTCAGTGCTTAATACTCGCAAAGAGTAGATTTTAAAGTAAACACCCAATTAAGTATTTATTTTAATCAAGACCGTTGAAAAATCAGTTTTGTTCGTGTAACTTTAAATATAAATTTAAAACAAAAAAAATATTCTAGTTGTCTCTTTCAAAAGGTCGTTTCGAATGTAGAAGAATGCGCATCATTCATTTAATTTTTTTCATTTTCAAATATCTTTATTAAACACGAAAAATAAACAAAATGCACTTACCCTAAGTTACATTAACACACTATAATTTAGACACTTTATGAGACTAGTGATTCACCTTTCAAAGCTTTCAAACTTCATTTTAAGAACTTAAAACAAACACTTAATACACACAATAATATTAAGGGAACATGTTGACAATTTATTAAGAGTGAAGAATGCGCATCAAACTCCCTGCTAATTCTTTCAAAATAGTAATGTAACATTTTTTTTGTAAAGCAATATCATAAAAACCCATCCATCACTAACCACGTGACAACAAGATGACACCTGGGGTCGAGTCTGCTATTGCAATCGTGTCTCAATGACCGGTCAATGATCGATTTTTGACGTAGGTATGACGTCAAACTTATGACACATTTCCCATACAAAAACTGACAAAGTTGTCAAATATTCGATCAATGACCGGTCATTGAGACACGATTGCAATAGCAGACTCGAGCCCCTGCTATTGTCAATGTCAACAACAAGGTAAACGAATATACGCACGGATAAATACCAATACGTAAATAAGTTTGTGACGCGTCTTAACTTTCCTTTGACGTCACAAATCTTCCTCTTTTCTACAATGGAGGGAAAAATTTCCTGTTTATCACTTTTTCCGGTTTCGAAAATCATTGTGACGTTGGTTACCTATGGCTATAGGTTACCAACGTCACAATGATTTCCGAAACCTAATAAATCTATTGGAATTTATATGGGTAGATCCGAAAGCTAATTGGTTTCAGGTAGGTAACAAATTGCAGGATATTTCTGAAAGTGTTGACAAGTGAGTTATTCACAAACAACCTACGGTATTTTCCCAAAAAAAAACTGACGTGTAAATGATTTATGTCTGTGTATTTTTGCTTTAAGCAAGATTTTTCAAACAAGCAAACAATTGCTAAAATAGTTGAGGTCTATGTTTCCTGTCTGAATGCTCTGAGAAGCATCAACGAAATAAACTCAGAGGTCACAGTTCCTTTCAAAGTTCGCACTATAACTTGGGTAGGTTTATATCATGTATTTTTTCACTGTGTCGTCCTAACCCAGTCGATAAATCTTTGTGAGTCTTTATTTTTAGCTGAGTTTTGATAATAAGTAATAATAATATTCCGCGACTTTCACACAACGATACAAAGCTAAGCAGAGCTTGTGATATGAGTCTAAACAACTGATAAACACATCTAATTATACATTTCATACATATTATAGATAAACTACACCCAGACACAAAACAAAGATCGTGCTCATTACCTAAACATTTGTCTTGAGTGGGAATCGAACCTACGACCTCAGGACCAATAACTATACTAGACCAACCGGGCAGTCGAACTTTCATGAGCTTATAATTCATGTCAGGCTACAATGCACACATGTTCATTTTAAGATGCCATCTTATACAAAGTCTTAGGATAATAATGCGTAGGCTACTTACCTCCTTCAAGTATAACGGTATGACGACATAGCAGCCTGCGCACGCGAGCCCGGCGACTGCGCGTGATGTGATCAGCGCCCACGGACGGAGAGAAAACAGAGTTATGGTCCAGCTTAACTGTGGGAGGCAAAAGTTCACAATATTAAAAATGCAGTGGGAGGTGTGATCGGCGGACTGCCAAGTCAAGGATTAAGAGTTCCTACCCAAGGCAAGCACTGCATCCACTTTGTATTACCACTTGCTTCAAAAATGACGAGTGAAATCGTCGTAAGGAAACCGGCTTGCCTGAGAAATGTTTTTCAATGGCATGTAAAACCAAGTAGAGGGGGTGGCGTAAAAACTCTGACATCGGGTTGGCCACTAGCCAATCGAAAAGAAGAAGAAGTGGGTAATAACTCTTGACATAAATCCGGCTTAAGTACTTAGTTTGTTTTTTGTGCAGCAAGGCAAACTGCTGTCCCCGAGCTGACAAGCGGTCAAATGAGATCGTCATTTTTTTACTATTAAATACTTAATTTTCTTTAAATCTTAATCCACTAGGAACAGTTATACAGTTTTGAGTAAGAAAGCGGTAACTAATCTATACTAATATTATAAAGAGATAAAATTTGTAAGTTTGTAAGTTTGTATGTAGGGGGTAATCTTCGGAACTAATGATCCAATTTAAAAAAATATTGTACTGGTGAAAAGCTACACCATTCCCGGTGGACATAGGCTACTTTTTATCCCCGTATTCCCACGGGAACGGAAACTACGCGGGTGAAACTGCGTGACGTCTGCTATAAGTAATAAAAAAGAAAACTATTCAACGATTGAAGGTGGCAAAATAGACTAAAAAAAACGAACGTTGTTGCTAGCAAAGCAATAGCAACATTATTCATGAAGGATGTAAAAAAAAGCTTATCTATACTAATATTATAAAGAGGAAAAGTTTGATTGTTTGTTTGTTTGCATTGAATAGATTCCGAAACTACTGAACCGATTTGAAAAAAAATCTTGTTCCGTTGGGAAGCTACGCTATCCCCGGGTGACATAGGCTACTTTTTATCCCTGTATTCCCACGGGAACGGGAACTACGCGGGTGAAAACGCGTGTCGTCTGCTAGGTCTCTTTTATTTGTCAACAGAAAAAACTTTATTTCTACGCTAGGGAGTCATAAATCATGATGTCCGAAGGTCGTCATCATCTGCCTACTTACTTCTCTACTATATTGGGGTTCTTATTAACCATGCAGCTGTGAATACCAGTGTTTTACATGGATTGACTGCTTATTAGACCTCCACAACCCAGTTACTGGGTTACACGATACCCCTTTGGGCAAACTGGTTGTCAGATTTTCGGGCTTCTGACAATCGTTACTGACTCATGGTGTCAGATGACGATGTCAATTCCACTCTGTACTCGTATAGTAAAGATCACCTGATCCCGGATACGGTATCACAATCGCTTGGCAACAAAATCATCTTGTTAGCGAATGATCGTACAATACTCCTGTTAGTATCGATGCTAATTAATTGTATAAATCATCTATGATCGATGTGATCCAACCTAAAACAATAGATCAGTTCTAATAAGCGGCAATTGATACAGCTGCTTGTAAACAATTTGTACCACAAACTAACCACACCGGTATAATCTGCGATGAGTGGCTAAAACCGCTTTGGTAACTAGCGTGATTGATTTGTTGGTTTACCGCAAAGACATTCAATACCTATAGACCGGGCTTCATAAACAAAATTTTCGTCCGATTTAGTGTGTCCTGCCGGACACAAGTCTGTGAGTTTTTTGTAGTACGCTCCGCTGCCGCTCCAATATTCATATATTATTCTAGATGGCGTTACTGAGACATGGGATCTAAGTTTTTCTATGACATTTCCTTGACATGCCCGCTCTATAGTATTTTAAATCTCTTTGGTTTACCGTGTTTTGCAGGGCAAATTCTGAGTAAGGAATTCTTTAAAAGAATGTATGCAGGGCGATGTATCACGGCACACCTCTCCTCTCCCCATACCTTGTTTTTCTTTTTTTGTTTGTTTGTTTTATCCAAAGAGATTTAAAATACTATAGAGCGGGCATGTCAAGGAAATGTCATAGAAAAACTTTAATCCCATGTCTCAGTAACGCCATCTAGAATACTATATGAATATTGGAGCGGCAGCGGAGCGTACTACAAAAAACTCATAGACTTGTATCCATCAGGACACACTTTTTCGGACGAAAATTTTGTTCGTGATGTCCGGTCTATAGGTATTGAATGTCTTTGGTTTTATCGCTAAAAATATATTATATGTGGATGCTTGTAATTAGCAATTGTCATTTATTTATTTATTTATATCAATATTTTTTGTTACAATTTTTGTGTATTAGTCTGTAAGCATTCCTAAGATTGTTAAAATAAATAAATGGCGCTTGATCTACGACACTGTAGTGACGCTGGTTCACTTTCTTCAGTATTATTTAATAGAAAAACTTTTTTGCAAAAAATAAAACCGACTTCAAAAAAAACACTAAACGGTGTAAAATAACTCTAAATTCGGAAGTCTGTGGCTTTGGTGGGTTTGTCTTACTCATGATGGGCCACCGACTTCCGAATTTAGAGTTATTTTACACCGTTTAGTGTTTTTTTTGAAGTCGGTTTTATTTTTTTCAAAAAAGTTTTTATTTTTCCATTTTTAGTTGTTACCATAAAAATATTTGCCATGAATTTATTTTATATTGTTAATTGTTAACAATACATGTCATCATAATAGGGTTTTCCACTAATGCATAATAAATTAAAATTAACATACCTAACTGACGAAATCTCGAATGCTCTGAGGGGTACGCAGGTGGGTACAATATACCTATATTGTACCCACCTGCGTACCCCTCAGAGCATACAGGCGTGATGATACGTCATTATGTTGTATAAACAATAAACATCCAAGCGATTCCAGCAATCACGACAGATTTGCCGTTTATTTTTGAAGAGTTCCGTTGTATATCTCCGAAGATCAGCACCAGATCTTCACCAAAGTAAAATGGGACCACCTCAGGAGTATACTCTTTCAAATAAAAAAAGAATTTTGAGAATCGGTCCACAAATGGGGGAGAAATCAGGTAACATACATAAAAAAAAAAATAAAAAAAAAAAAAAATACATACACACGAACATAGAACCTCCTCCTTTTTTGAAAGTCGGTTAAAAATGATTGGGGGTGCGTTTTATGCAAAATTTATAAGCCTGTGTGCGCTTCCATACCTTAAAATAGTTACGACAATGTACATATCTGTTAGTCTCGATGTTTTACACGTTGTTACCACGTATGCACTTATACCCAATGATATTATAAGTAAAAGTGGTAGATAGGTTATAAGCGCTCAGCATGCGGCACGTTAAAATGTGGCTAATTAGCCACACTTGATCTCAGTGTCGCGTCGCGCCGTCAACGGACGCGTGCGGCGGCGTGCGTGCGTTACTGTGCCGTTTTTGAAGATGTTTAGGTAGAAAGTTGTTTAGGTAACCTATCTACGCCTTTTTAATTATAATATCATTGCTTATACCACAACCTCATGCTTGCGACCACTACACTAACAACATGACAGTTAGACGATTTATTAAATACTAGCACTTCTATTCACCCCTCTTAGTTTAATATTATAAAGCTGCAGATTTTGTTTGCATAAACGCGCTAATCTCAGGAACTGCTAGTCCGATTTTAATTCCTTCGGTGTTAGATAGCTCATTTATCGAGAAAGGCTACAAGCTATATATCATTACGCTAAGACCAACAGGAGCGAGCACCAATGAAGAATGTTTCAAAATCGGGGGTTTTTTGTTTCCTGTAACTATTCCACGAGGACGAAGTCGCGGGCAGAAGCTAGTACAGATGAAAACTTACCACAAGCATCAACGCGGTCAAAAGGGTAGTAAGCTTCCTGCCCCACCGATCAGCGAGGTCCCCAACCATGAACCCACAGAATATGGGGGGCATGAAGGTTATAGCTGCCATCCACGATATGGTCTCATCGCTGATTGGCTCCGGCGCCGGCCCATCAGGCGACTGCAGAATCGGGGTCATTGGAGACTGCCAACCCATCAGCATACCGAAGTTAAGGGCCGGGATTGTAACTGTAACAAAGGAGATTGAGGTTAAGCATGATTTTGGGTTAGGAAAATGTCCTCTTTTAAAAAAAAGAACACATACGTAACATCACGCCTGTTGCCCCCGAAGGGTTAGGCAGAGGTATACCAGTGGTAGGTACCAACATTTCGCCAGTTATGTTTAAGTCCCATGTAATAGGGGCGAGCCTATTGCCTTCAATCGGGCACAAATTCAGACTCCGGACATTCCAGATAGAAAAAGTCATGTATAACTCCACTCTCTACTCTTTAAAAAAAAGAGCTTCTAAACTAGGTACGCAGACCTGGGGCTCGAGTCTGCTATTGCAATCGTGTCTTAATGATCGGTCATTGATCGAATATTTGACAACTTTGACAGTTTTTGTATGGTAAATGTGTCAATGTGCCATTTGAAACTGATGTCACAAAAAGAACATTTAAAAACAAAGTTGAATCTTATCTTTTGTCTAACTTTAGTGAAAACCTCAGCAATTTCTCAAATCTGTAATTTAAAATTTAAATCTAGTAATTTAGCGTGTTTGTAGTAATCTGCAGTAATTTGGTTGTGGTCAGATTATTTCTGTAATTTTATTATGTAAATGGAAGAGTGAACGTACATACGTTAATATTGAGTGTATCGTGGGAGCTACGTCTGCCAACAAACTGCTCTGTAGTTTGGCAGAAGTAAAATGTAATGTATTTGCTTTAAGTTACAAATAAACACTTTTTCATAAATCGATCATTGACCGGTCATTGAGACACGACTGCAATAGCAGACTCGACCCCCTGTATCTTAGGAATCGGGGGTTATACGGGTTCTTTTTAAATTATACAACCGTGACATTTTTGTCACTAAAATATATTTGATAACACAGCAAATGCAGATAGTTAATACGACGGGTTTGTGTGAAGGAATTGTGTGTACTTATGTGGTGTGTAGGTGGAGCATTACTTCATTTATTTATTTATTTAGGTACTACGGTAAAAGGCATAGATATCTAAAAAAATAGCATAGCACAGAAATCTAAAAAAAATCTTTATTACCCATATCTATGGTAAAAAGAAACCAATAACAGGTAGTTTCCCTCCGTGAACTGACTTTTAAAAAGTGCTGCTCCTCAGCCTACTACTACTAGGTACTACTTTTAATAAAATAAGGCAGAGATTTTGTTTTTGAGTAATTAAATTTGGTACAGATGGAACTCAATAATAAGATATGTATTGTTTACTTCATTAAACCCCAAGCGGACGCCAGTGTCCGCGCTGTCATTGTCTATTGTGTCTCAAATTGACACGATTGAAAGGTTAAGGCGATTAACACACTGCCCCGCATGATGCAGCGTTGCGCGTGGATGCGTGTTCTTCCGTTGCTTGTAAGTATCTCCGTTTGTATGGAAAACACGCACAGTCCAACACACAGAAAACGCATCCACGCGCGTTCTATTCAGTTCAGAGACACGCAACAAGCAGCGTGATGCGGGGCAGTGTGATAATCGCCTAACCTTGAAGATCAAACTGTGTGCAGTGTGGATGTTAAAACTTAACCACGAACCACTTTTGTAAGTACTTAAATCCGCCGCACGTCAATTCAATAATTTAATTGCACACTTGACTAGTAGATTAAAGAAAATATATACATAATAATAATGGATAGAACCGGTTTATATAAGTATAAATCATGCTGATTCATTTAAATTGAGTTATGGAACATTTATAGGTTTGTATAACAATATTATTGTCATGTAATCACTTCCTAGCGACTCAATTAAGTATAATATGTATAATTGCATACCGACTAGACGTTTTAATTTACATGCCAGTAGCTTCTAGATCCATTCATTGTAAGGCACTGGCTCTCGTTCTGCAGAGCCATTAGCCACCTTAACATTGCCAAACCATTTTATTACTAAGGGCCTATACACACCACGTTTTTTAAACGCGCCGTTGACGCGCGATTGTAGCGATACTAACGCGATATGCACGCCAGTCAGACGCAGCCTGTAGACTCTTGCTCTAGCTCTGTAGGATAAAAACGCGCCGTCGACGCACGTTTCTAAAACGCGCATCAACGGCGCGTTTAATAAACGTGGTGTGCACAGGCTCTAATTGAGCTTGGCTAGCATTTTCACATTAATATTTTTGGTGGGGTATTAGTTTAAGTAAAATGTTTACTAACACTGGTTTTAGAATAATTTATTGTTTTTGCTTTGTCTATTTGCTAGAATGCACGGTCGTCGGTCACTATGTAAATTGTTTTTTTTTTCTTTTTTTATCAACTATAACATGGCCAATAAACTAAAAGTCACCATGTATAGTCCAGTCACAAAGAACGGCTCTCTTAAAAGTATCTGTAAAATCTATCACGTAAACTACCTACATAATTATGGTATTCATACTATGTGCGTTAATACACTTTCAATAATATTATAATAGAAAGCTCGCGTTGCCTCGTGTGTAGGTACCACCTGCATCAACATTACCTATAGGTACATATACATACATATGTACCAATAATCACCATTATTACTCTTTCGTAATAATTCGTGAATCAGTGTTTGTTTAATTACTCTGAAATAATATAATAGGTAAGTAGCAATCTTATTGAATTCTACGGATTAAGTTTCTCATTCCTCTACGAAGTATGTTGTAATTTTATTAGTATAAGACTCTACGTAGGTAATCATTTCTTCGAAAAAACATTTATTAATTTCATCAGTTTATTTTTTTAAATTCACTGTACTTAACAAGTAACATTGCGCTGATTAACCATTGTATCTGCCTAGCGGTAAGTTTCCCAAAAAGTGTGTACTTAAGTAATTAAATAAATAAGGATTTTTGACAGTTGTTATGGGTTGCCAGAAGCCCAAAAGTTTGCCAGCCAGTTTTACATAGTTAGCTACTGAATTGTAGAGAGGAGACAAGCAGCTGCGATATGTAAAACAATGGTATTCAACTGGTTATAGTAGGTAGGTATTTTAAGCCAATTCGGTATAATTATGAACTTAAAAATGAGTAACAAAAAATTAAAGTTCAGCTTTGCTCAGCTCACAAAATACTAAATGGAGGCCACTCACTACAAACAGTTTACTCAATTGTGGTTAAGGCAAATGAGAATTAATATTTTAGATTACTTCTAGGAAGTCATGATTCACCGATACACGTACAAAAAACAAGTGAGACGATTTATTACGAGTTTTTCATATATTAGGTACTAGCCAACGTCACGCTGTTTCACCCGCGTAGTTCCCATTCCCGTAAGAGTACAGGGATAAAAAGTAGCCTATGTTACCAGAGGATAGTTTAGCTTCCCAATGGTAAAAGAATTTTTCAGATCGGACCAGTAGTTTTTGAGTTAATGAATTACAAACATACACAAACAAAAACAATAGTAGATTGTTTATCTAGGGAGCAAACAACTATTTTAAAGGCGAGAGTGTTTTTTTTATCCAGAGCGGAGCGAAGGATTCTAGAGTAGAATCCCGAGCGGAGCGAGGGATTCTTAAGTAGAATCCTGAGCGCAGCAAGGGATTAAAAGTATGTCACTCGAGCTTAAAATAGTGTTGCTCCCGAGGTGGACACTCTACTTTTTATCACCCTCTATGAGAAAATAAGTAAGTGCAACTTATGAACAAGAATTTATTTACGTACAATTCAGAACCTTAAGACATAAAAATAATATAAATAATTAGAGGCTGATGTTTATATTTGAACAACTATAAATAAAAAAATAATAAATAAATATTCCACAACTTTTCACACAACGCCATTTAGTCCCAAGCTAAGCTTCAGAGCTTGTGTTATGGGTACTAAACAGCTGATAAACATACTTATATATTTCTAAATAAATACATAATATAGATAAATTACACCCAGACACAGAACAAATGATCGTGCTCATCACACAAACATTTGTCCTGGGTGGGAATCGAACCCACGACCTCCGGCATAGCAGTCAGGGTCACTAACTACTAGACCAACAGGCCCGTCACTATGGAAGTGTATCGTAACAATTTTTGCTCTTCTTGCATTTTTCCAAAGGATGAAATTGTTGTATGCTTTGACATCCTATTGTTCACGGGATTTTGTAGGTAAAAGACTTTCCATCACATTTTTAGCGTCCGATACAATATTCTCTGGAGTCAATATAATACTTTCACTTTAGGAAGACGCACTCATTTTTTATAATTCTAAAATCTGAATATGAATCAACTATGAACGAAAGCAGATTGCATTTAATTTCGCGCGTTGTTTATTTTTCATCAACTTTTTTTAAATTTGGCGCGCTCGCAGTTTTTCAGCCAGTCACATATTCAATACATTGTTCCCGCATGGTCCACATTCCAAATTCAAATCAATTTTGGTCCCTAGGGATTAATGAGCTATTTTGGCCCCTGTTTACGAGGAATAAACTAGCTCTTTTTGAATAGATGTGATAAAAAATCCTTTTCATAATTTTAGTGTAGATGTACTCGTAGATGGTGCTTTTTTCCCTTGAAATTTTGACAACCAAATACAAAGTCAGATTTTATATTAGCCTATCTTAAATAACAGATATAGAGTCAAAGTTTCACACGCAGTTACTAGCAAATTACTAATCATTATGAGTAGTGATGAATATTGGAATGATTTCCTACTTATACTTATTCATACTTGTAAGAGAAATTACTGGTACAAATTAATAAAGTGCTCGCAGTAAGTTGCAATTTACTACTCATTATGAATAGTGATGAATATGCATTATGAAAAGTGATGAATTTGAAATGCACTTTATTCATACCGATTCATACTCGTGAGTGAATTATCTTGGTACAAGTTAATAAAGCACTACTAGATTATATTTATTAAGTCCGTGTAATCATTTACAGTCCATAGAATATATTATGAGTATGTTAATAGTGCTGCTAATTATAAAGCAATCTCATAAATACATGGGCTGTACATACGTATATTTACATAGTTATATTTAATAACACAGGACATTGAAATACGACTGTTCCTAATATGTAGCGTATCAGCACATCACCTAATTTTAAGGAAGTAATAAGGTTAAAACTTTGTAATCGTAGAAAAGTAAAATTGTTAGGTTAGGAGATTTCATGCTTTCTATTGGTCGAACGAAACTCACGTCAAAGAGGTGGTTGCCAATCAGGATCTTGCGTGCCTTGTGCGCGTTTCACAATCCCTGACGTTAACATAAGTCTCGTAGCTTATTCCATCATTTAAATACCATATTGTCTCTTTCTTTCTTTATTAGCTCTTTGACGGATTCCGTTTTCAAATATCTGTGACGTCACTTGTTTCCACTATTTCTTAAATCTCAAGGCGTCTTTCTAATAGCCGTTTGAAGGATGCGGTTTTCAAATTCTATGACGTCACTAGTTTTCACCATTATATTGAAGTCCCATAGGATCTGTTTTAGCCATTTACCGGATTTGGTGTTCAAATATCTGCCACGTCAGTTTTCCGAGGTCTGAGATTTTCATTAAACCTCGTAGTTAATCCTGCACGTAATTTTAAATGTTATCTGTGCCCTAAGTGCGAGTTGTTTTTACGCTAACGCGATCAAAACGTTCACCGCGTTTGGCTCTCTGATTGGTTAAAAGCTTGGAGCGGGCCAATCGGAGCGCCGAACGTCATGAACGTGTCGATCGCGTTAACGTAAAACAAACTCACACTAGGCACTCTGTTGACCCTACCAGGTGCAGAAACGCGACTCGCAAGTTGCAAGAGACATTCTCATTACTATTTAAACTAGCTGTAATATTTATTATACTCGTCTTTGTTTCATTCTCAATGAGATAGGTTTACTTGTAGTAGATCTTCTAGCCGCCACGGCGTCGTACATACTTTTACAGCAAGCGTAAAATAGAGCGTAACCCTTCATGGACTGGACACCTGTCAAATCTCTCATTGGTTTTTTATGTCACCTAATGGCGTCATCTTTTTCCTATATTTTTTAATATTTTGTGTTGTGTTGTGAAAATACTGTTCCAAATAGCATAAAAATGGGAAAAAGGAATTCACTAGATACAATTTGAATATGAAAACGACTGAGAGATGTATTAAAATGCTAAAACTTGATTCAAGTCACGAAGGTAAGAAAATGTCAAAAATGGCCGCTTTTAAAAGCTGTTTTCTGTAACTGTTTCATCAGTTAACCGACTCAAGAACTTGCCTGATTATGAATATTATAGTAAATCGAAACCCTGTGTGCGTATTATCGCTAGTGAATATGAAAACATAGGGTGCGCTTTGTTTTTTTGCATTATGCACGTGCTAGTGTGCTTGCAACCTACAAGTGCATGCCTGACCTGTGGGACGTTCTGCGGGAACGTACGTGGTCAACAATGGCAGTTGCCTGACCTGTGGGACGTTCTGCGGGAACGTACGTGGTCAACAATGGCAGTATTGGCTTGGCAGTAAATAGCCCAACCTGTGGAGCGTTTGAAAACGCATTTGTGATGAAAAATGGCTATATAGTGAGCAACTTGCCTAGAACCTGTGGGGCGTTCTGCGGGAGCGCACGTGGTTTACAATGGCTATGTTGTGATTTAAGCAATCTGTGGGGTGTTCTTTAGGGACACACGTGGTTGACTTTTTTCTTATAACCTTCAAGGGAAGTTCTGCGGGAACTTACATGGTTATATGGTACAATGTTTATTGCCTGTACAGCATGGGCTGTTTTCTACAGACACTAATAAATTCAGTAGAACAATTCGTCTGAAATGAATGGAAAAAACAAAAAATGTTTCTCCGGAGTTCATAAAAAACTTCAAACAAAAGTTGTATTATGCAGATTCTAGTTGGTAAATGGAATGATTGAAGAACAGGTACCTCCGGAAAAGACACAAGATGTTCAGATTCACAAAATGCTAGCCATGGGTTCTCAACTGGAGAAATCAGGAAAAGATTTACCATAACCCAGGTATCTAATACTTATTAAGAAGCTTAACAAAATTATTTAATAAGCATAAAGAAGATAAAGACAACATCAGGGCGTCAACGCCCTGCCTTGTTTTGACTCAGACCTTCAGATGTGTCTAGATACTCCGGAGCATAAAATGTTACAAAGTTGAGTGATACTTTAAGGTATGATATATATGCATACATACAGAGGGGCATATTTTCCCTGCTAGTAACAGTCATAAAGACAATCAAGAGTTTTCTGCCTCATTCTGAGTTAGAAACATACTTATTTGGTGAAGACCCAATACTTCCCAAAAAAGCAGCTTTAAAACTGGTGGAGCCAACCTCATTCCAAAAATGAAGAAAAAAGGGGGGGGGAGGCATCTTGTGAGGCACCAGTGGTTGAGAGAACATGAGAAGACCGGAGGATTCATCAGCGCTGCAAAATACACCCACAGGTGGGCATTTAAAATATTAATTTAGGTGATTGAAAACTAATCATCTCTACTATTTGTGGTTATTATTTTTGATAAGATTGTAAATATACAACTTTATTTCATTCTAGACCACACCAAAGTTACTTTTCATTGAAACAAATAAGAGGAATCTTGTCAGATAATATCTAATTTATAAATACTTTCTGAGCAATAGAAATTGGTCAGACTACTAAAGCTTAGTTTACCAGTCTTTTATCGGTAAAAAGCCCATTGGAAACCTTTCATCAATTTCTAAATTAAAGAAGTTGAAGACTTTTGTTAAAACAGAACATTGAAATGAAAAGTCTACCGCACAATAAGCGATATTAAACAGAAAAATTACTTTCTGATAGAGGTAGTTTTAAACAGGCTTATTGCCTGGTCAATATTTATACATATAAAACATTATATACTCTTCAAAGGAAATGGCAACAATTAATTGTTTTATGTTTTTGGGTTATATAATTATGATCAACATTTACAAGGAAGGTGAAAGATGCTTACTAAATAGAGAGACTATAATATATAAGTTTGTTTATTCAGAATTTTAGCTAAGAAATAATTCAGTTAACTGTATATAAACAAAGAAAAACAAGATTCATAACTAACAAACTAAATAACTGTTTGTAAAGAAAAATCATGTCAAGTCAACTATAGTCAGATTCCACGTTCAGATGAATGGAAATTTTACATCCACTTGCATGACACCTATTGAATATCTTGTCTTTTATTTGATAAGTTACTAATGAGAATGATTTATTATGGAATAGGTAATACCTTGAATACTGCATGTTTAGACAAGACCTTGAATGGTAGTTCATAAACATAGTCAGAGTAAATAATATTTTAAAGTTAGAAACATTTATTGTATTTTTGACTGGGCTGTTGGTCTGGTGGTTGGTGAACCTGACTGTTATGTTAGAGGTTGTGGGTTTGATTCCCACCCAGGATAATGTTTTTTGTTCTTAGCACAATCATTGTTCTGTGTCTGGGTATAATTTATCCCTAATAAGTTACTATTTATTTAGAAATATATATGTGTTTTTATCAGCTGTTTAGTACCCATAATGCAGGCTCTGCTTAGTTTGGAACTAAGTGCCGTTGTGTGAAGGTTGTGGAATATTTATTTATTTATTTACAAATGCCTTTTTCCACAAGGTAATTTCCAAGAGGTTATGGTTTTTGGAGGCATGTAAGCAATGGACTGAGAATGAAGCTAAGCTTCAAATGATTATTTTTTTAGATTCAATTGCTGCCTACTTAGTCTGTAATGCCTTGCCAGATACCCAACAGATAGTGAAATCTGATTGAGAATGGATTATATGACTACAATATCATACAATTGATTGGAAGGAGTTCAATATCCTACCTATATATATACCATTACTAAAAATACTTGGCAGTGGTGTGATTAAAAACCAAAGGGTTTTTTGTTTTTTTTTGTTTTCTACATGACTAAATTTTAATTAATAGGTAGCTGATTTTGAATCTAGAAGAGAAGTAAACATTACAAAATGACTAATAAGTAATACAAATTGTCAAAAGATTACATATTTATTTGGTGAAACACCAATTAATTTTTCTGCTTCCCAGATCAACACAAAAGTGCCAAAGAACCTAAATGCTTTCTTTTTGCATTGGTCTCAATCATAAGAATTAAGTTTTATGATCTCTCCTCGCTCTCTTTGTAGGTACTCAAAAATATAAAAATGACAATAATTAAAGACAAAGCACAAGGTAATGTTTTGTACTTCATCTGTTGATCACTCAAACCAGGGTTCTCGATATTTCAGAGATTGTTGATACATTTTAACCCTTTAATTATCTCCTTGGCACTATCATTCTAGATTGTTACATGTCCTTTACAGGAAATTTAAATAAGAGCCAAGAATAGGTATAACAGACCGAAAAGTAGTCCATATTGGACCGTAAAGTTGTAATACAAAATAAAATGATTTCATTTTGATTTATTTATTTTTAAAAGTATAGAATACTCTTGATTATCCACCTTTAAAATAATAACTTAAAGAGTTATATGGGGTGTTTACAATGCGCTGATCTATTACTCTTAATATAAGTGATCATTTACAAACAATTGTTGAAGAATATTGGCATGTAAACATTTGTACATATTTGGAGTGTGAACAAGCAGTTGAAAATTCATTATGTTGAATATGAATTTAATTCCAGTGCGTTTGGCTAAAAACTGTAATTTGTAGTATTACTAATATCATAATGAGACTCCAGGAAGGAGTTATTTCCTATGAAAGTTTGGTTTATATTTGATCTGCCCTAGCCTTGATAATAGGACCGCAAAAGATGATAAAATGAAAAGATTAAGGCTTCATAATAAGACCTCTTAAACCTAGATATACTGGATGTTTTTTCATGTTAACTTAATTATATTTTAAATAATTACATGCAACAAGGTGATTTATACTTACTTACTTTATTACCAAGAAGGTTTTTTGAGTCTATTCACGATAGTTTCAGGTCAAAAGATGATACCTAACAATCTCCATTATAAATATAGAGTGATCAAATTAGACATAGGTAATCATAATTGAAATCCATAAGCATAATTATCAAGATTAATAAGTTAGTTAAAACTGTTATAGGTAACCAAATAGCCAAACTTCATTTTATTTTACAATTAGGTATTATGAAAATTACAGCTATTACAATTGATATGATGAAGCATTAACAATAAATTAGGAGATGGACAATTACAAGGTTTCTATTTTCTGTTTACTGTTTTACAAAACAGTAAAGTAGGGTACCTACTAAACATTGTAACAAAAACACTGAACTGTAAGCTCCAGTGTCAGCCGTTGGATTACCAGGGCTATGGAAGAAAGAGTGAACTTAATATTAGCGAGTTTTTTCAACATTCATTACATTCATTATGTAAGAATTTCAGCCGGTAAGGGGGTTTTTTCAATACCTATCAACTTTATTATAAGTTATACACGTGAACTGAAGGGTCAACCATTCCTTCCTAAAGTACCAAATGGACATATTAATAATAGACATTTTCTATTTTAGTTTTGACGAGTATGATTCTATTTGAATTGTAATTCGATGTTGTGTTTTTATTTTGATTCTTTTGAAAAATTTAAAATAACTCATTGTTATTTTTAATTCTTTAATAATTATTGATTGCTTTTACAACTTGTCTTTAAACATCTACAAGTAAACCTATCTCATTGAGAATGAAACAAAGACGAGTATAATTGAATAGTCAAACGAACTTACCTGTAAGTGAAGTTCGACGGTAATTATACGAAGTCTTTGTTTCATTCGAAAATGAGAAGAGTCCCACCCGACCCAAACAATACATGCTATCTAAAATTCTAAATACAATTTTGAGCTTGGACCCTATGTTGTAAAATCAATCATTTGCTGTGAACTTAATGAGAGATTTGACAGGTGTCCAGTCCATGAAGGGTTACGCTCTATTTTACGCTTGCTGTAAAAGTATGTACGACGCCGTGGCGGCTAGAAGATCTACTACAAGTAAACCTATCTCATTTTCGAATGAAACAAAGACTTCGTATAATTACCGTCGAACTTCACTTACAGGTAAGTTCGTTTGACTATTCAATAAGTTTAGCGAATGACATAGTTGGCTTATACTTACAGCTTAGCTAGTAAATTGCTGTGTGGAATTCTCTATTTACAATATAATAGCATTAGACAGAAGTTACAATTTTTTTTTTGAATGCACACTTTTTAATGAAAGCCCAATAAAGCATGTTACAATTCCGATAGACGCCGAATTTATTATAATCTATTTTCACAGCAGCTGTAACCATTGCAACAATTTATTTCAAGTCATAATGTGGATTTATTTAGTTATAATATCTTATTTTAGTTGAACATTGCAGTGTCAATGATAAAAACTTAAAAGAACGCTGGAAAAAAAGCAAGAAAGCTGGGATGAACATCACATGGACACGTTCTTCGTTTCACTTTTTTTCTTCTAAATTTGAAATAAAACAATTTGAATAAAAATTGTTTTCACTTGTCTATCTTTAAAATAAAATATTCTTCAAAATAAAATGTTTTTCATTCCTGCTTCTCCGAGCCTATAAATTGAGTATAGGTAGTTAATAATCCGCGATTACGTTCCCGCGTTTTTGAGAGCAGTGGTGATGAAATAAATTACACAAAGTAATAACGTGCGTAAGCAAAAATTTATAAAAACCTCCCATTTCTTTTATTTCACAAAAGACAGATGTCGAAAAGCTCAATTTATTTTTTCCGCGTAAAGCCTGCATTCAAAAGTTGGCAACCCTCTAGATCGGTAATCGCCGGCTTCGAGGTTTCCCTGTTTAAGTCATTTACTTCAACAGAATCGATCGATCGGATCGATCTTCTTCGTGGTCTCAAGAGCTGCATGGTCTCTGCCCAATAAACCTTGTAACAATTTTAATCCACCACGACAATATAAAACAAATCCTAGCCAGCTAAACAAACATTCATTAACAATAGAATGAGGAATAAATAACATTCCATATCAGAAAGTACAATAGGAAACGGCGGCCATTGATAAAAATCTAATAAAATTTAACGACCAAAATGTTTCGGATTGTGTGACGTAGGTATGTATTGTATTGTTATTGGATAGATTTGCATTTCGTTCTTTATTGTCCTTGCAAGGCTCGTGATTACGTAATAATAGCCGCATGGATCTTCAAGGTTAAGCAACAGTTGTCGAGGTCAGTGTGAGGATGGGTGGCGGTCTATTACATACTGAGAACCTCCGTTTTTTTTTTTGAGGGGTGGAAAATCCTCATGGATGTTCCCCGCCCGGGGAGGCGGAGGGCTCTGTCAGACTCTTACTGACTAAAAACCACCCCGTGTTCCTTCTCACACCTGCGCCGGGGGTCACGGGAACAGAAGATACTTCCACGACCCCCAACTGGTGCCCCGCGGGCCTCGCCAAGTCAGCGAGGGGAGTGAGGTGTTAGACTCCCCTCGCGACGTCTGAGAGGGGCGCGCGTGAACACGACGCGCCGCCACCATACTGAGAGCCTCCGTGCCTCAACTCTCAACGTTGGTCCCGGCTGTTATTTTTAGATCTTTGACAGTCGTTCGGGTAGTCATAATCCCGAAAGTCAGTTTAGGCAAGAGGTTTGTGTTACCCAGCCACTGGGTACTACTGGGTAATGGAAGTCTGATAGGCAGCTGCCCCATGTAAGACTCAGCTGCATTCGATTAGATTACAAACCGATCCCAAACCTAAATGGGAAAAAAGGTAGACAGATGATGATTTTCCTTGCCCGGCTCATGGGCTATTAATAACAGCCCCATGGGTCCTCAAGATTAAGCAACGATTGCCGAGGTCGTTCTCTGGATGGGTAGGTAATTATCGTTTACATACTTACCTATGAACCTAAGTGCCTCGAAAAGCATGTTAGGACGTTGTTTTCAGCTGTTATTTGTAGACCTTTGACAGTCGTCACATAGGTTATAGTCAGTAGCCCAAAAGTCAGTTTAGCCAACGGGTCTTGCGTTACCCAGTCACTGGGTAGTGGAGGTCTGATATGCAGAAGTAGATTGAAAGAAAGACACTTATTTCCAAATACTATAGGTTATCTTTGGGTATCTTTCACGCGTTGCGGAAGCATCGTCTGCTCCCGTGACCTCCGGCGCAGGTGATAGACGGAATACCGGGGTGGTTTTTAGTTAGTAATAGTCAGCCAGAGACCTCTGCCCTTCCCGGGATGGAATGCAAAATAAATTAATATGAATATGAATAAGAGGACATCCATGAAAATTTTCATTACCGCATGATAAAAAACAAAATCGAAAAGAACTTCGTTCCATCCGGGTGTCTTCGTTACAACTTTTGGTCCTAAAAAGTGTCGTTACAACTTTTGGTCTTAAAAACTGTTGTTACAACTTTTGGTCTTATTTTTCTCCGTCTAGTCCCTTTTCGCAACCTGCGATAAGGAACTTCGTTCCAAAAATGGTACCTCTCACGCGAATGAGGTCTCGCAGGCGCAAGCTAGTTTATAATATAATGCCAAAATAATGTTACTAAAGAACCGCCAATTTCCTAGAACATCATTCGATCTAATAAAATAAAATAAATCAAATCACGCAAGTTTGTCTGTCATGACCGTCCGTGGCTGAATGTAAATTAGGGTTCCGTCAATGATAGCCGTGACGCGAATCCAGATGGTGTTGCCTAATAGGAAATGCAGACTTCTTGCCTAGAGAAATCTTAGTTTGGACACATGGTTTGATCATTATCTTGTTGTTTGTTAAATACATTATTGGGTAATCAATTCTGCAGTACCTACTATTCTTTTAAGTCACTGCGTGATTATTACATACATAACATACATAACGTCACGCCTAAGGGTTAGAGCCTGTGCACACCACGTTTTTTAAACGCACCGTTGATGCGCGTTTTAGAAACGTGCGTCGACGGCGCGTTTTTATCCTACAGTGCTAGAGCGAGAGTCTACAGGCTGCTTCTGACTGGCGTGCGTATCGCGTTTGTATCGCTACAATCGCGCGTCAACGGCGCGTTTAAAAAACGTGGTGTGCATAGGCCCTTAGGCAGACGGCGCGGGTGGCGGACACTCGCTTCCTCGGAGCCCAGCGCGACGGACGATACTCTTATCCATAACTTTTAATTCATGTTTGTCCGAACCATTAACCTTTGTAAATACCGCAATATATTCAGCATAATCTAAAATACAGTCCACTTTCATTTCTTCGCAATCGACACGAACTATCGTCGGAAACAGGTGTCTTGGTAGTACACTCACATTTCGCCAGTTATGTAAAAGTCCCATGTAATAGGGGGCGAGCAAAGATATTTATAAACTGGGGCGGACTATTGCCCCCAATCGGCCACAAATTCAGACTCCGGGCTGAAAGAAAAAAAAGAAAAAGGATGGAGACTGAAACTATTACATACAATCTTGGGCCTAGTTGTTAAAAGATGAAATTGGTATCAATTGATAGCTTATAATATGTTATCAACCTTTCACTGAAAATTCTACGCTTTTTGTCAATCTGAGAACAGAGATATCAGAGATTAAACAAAAGTTAAGCCGGTAGTAAAATCCCAAATAACAATTCCTAGTCAAACGAGTGAGCGATCTTCGGTGTTCAATGTGAAAGCAAGGGTCGTACAAAGTAGGACGGATCGTAAAAAAATGAATAATAAACGGAAAAGCACTCAAAACGCATCGGAAAACTAAAACGAGTTAAGCAAACAAGAGCAGAGCAGTCGCAACTGTCTAGTGTATAGACTAAATAGACTAAAAATAAAGACTGCTTGAAATCGATATGAAATCGATAAACATTAACATTATTGTTTGTTTAGTATTTAATTTATATTTTATTTCTTAATATGACTGTAATTATATACGCTATATTGCATATAATTATATAAAGTGCATTTAATTACTTTGAGTTGTTAATCTCGTACAAAGGTTTTATTTTCGTAACACTGTGTAATCGATTACTTAATCGATTATCTCACGAAAACTGTCTTTCTTATATTTCTTCGCTTCCAGATTGAGAATTGAGGTGATTTTCCATATTCTAAGATAAAAAAAAATGAAATTTTTTTTAGATCATATCTCAACTTATTACATTTGGGCCCACCGTTTTCCATCTCCTTTCGGATAGAAAAACTGAATAACATTTTGCACGACCCGGGGATCGAAACATGAAGATGTTAGCTATGTCAGGCAAATTGTAACGCAAAGTGTTAGGTTAGGTTAATAGGAAGTGATTTCGTGAAAAGAGTAAGAAATACATATGTTGCAGGAAACAGTGGAAGCGCGCGCTATTTGATTTAAGCAATGAGCGCGCGCAGTGGCAAAGAGATGGCTACGAGATCGTGCCAACACAATTTGCGTGGCGCCTTATTCATAACGATAACCTGTCAGGTGTTACACATTATATTATATGCGACTACTTTGTTTTGTTTAAAAACTATGTATTTCGTGTTACACCTGCTCCGGAAATCATGGAACATACGATTCTTCCGCAATTTCGGGACCATCTCAACGAGCGAGAGAATCACGACGAGTCCGTGCTTCTATCGCCGGGTGGTCAGAGTGCCTAGTGCGAGTTTGTTTTACGTTAACGCGATCGACACGTTCATGACGTTCGGCGCTCCGATTGGCCCGCTCCAACCTTTTAACCAATCAGAGAGCCAAACGCGGCGAACGTATCGCCGCGATAATATCGCCGTGTGGTGTGGAGACAGTTTCTAAGAGAATGTATAGAAATACGTGGCACAACGATAATATCGCCGCGATTCTCTCGCTCGTAGAGATTGTCGCTTTAAGCCGACATTAACATAATACATTGTGAAAAGGTAAGTAAATGATGATGACCTATTATAATATTGTTACATTATGTTAACAACTGATATAATCATTGCTCTACTAATAAATGAATCACTTTATACCCAGAATTTTGTTCATTCGTAACTTCCGGGTTAAACGGTTATCTATGCAAAACTTTAAAATTTAATTACGACGTAAAATAATGGAAGTGGGTCATTTATCTTCATTTCGTTCAAAAGAAACATAATCTCGCAGAGTGGTGTACAGAACGGACTATTGTAGGTACATCCACATTTCGCCAGTTATGTAAATCCTATGCAATGGGAAACCGGACACAAATCCAAATTCCGGGTTATTACTGAGAAATCGTATACATATAGAAAAACAAAACTTTGCCCAACCTGGGACTTAATCCAGTAAAAAAATAAATAGCCAAATATAGGTATTCTAAGTAAAAAGGTGTAGATAGGTTACCTGATCTGATATAATATCATTGCCTATAGCGTATCTCCGTTGACAGTTTAAAGCGCATTACTCACCAAAGCCCAAAGGCATTTGTTGGCAACATTTTGCCGGCGGGCTAGGTTAGCGGCTTCAGTCATTGCAAGTCGTAAAACTTTGCCGGCGGCATGTCGGCGGCCCGTCATCATAAACTTATTTGGTAGTTGGTGATTGTGTCGCCGGGCAACTGAGCGCTTGCGTACGCTAGCCGCCGGCAAGCCGCCTTCGTGTCGGCGGCCAACACCCCGCACGAAGGTTGCCGACATGCTTCTTTCAACATAAGCCGCCCGGTTGTGTCGGCGGGCTGTGTCAGCGGGTCGGCGGCTTAGGTGTGTAGTGCGCTTAAGAATAAAGTTATCAAAGGAACTGCCTCGTTCGTCTAGTGGACACAAGCGCTACTGCTAAACATGAGGTTTTGCAGTGCTAATGGCTATCATTTCAATGCCAATGCCAACTAACTGGCGTCCAGCTGCACACCAAACTTTTTCGACAGATGAAAATTTCCAAAAAAATGGTACACTTTATAATTGAATACCACTTGTATTCAAGTAACATCCGGTTCCGTTCACACATGTCTCCGTTTTACTGTTCCGTTTTATCGTGTACGTTTTTTTTTCGTCGATGGCGTATGTAGTTGTATGAGCGACTTCACACATGGCACAGTATTATGTATACAGTAAAAAGTATCGTTCCGTAAAAAAAATACATTCCGTTTTGTCATCGAATACTGGACGACGGAACAGTAAAAATATACGGATACGTAGAATTTTAACGGATAGATACTGTGTGCGTGGCGATAGTACCAATACAACATGGCAGCATCAATCCTTGTAGAATAGCGGCGGTATACTGCGAGTTTTCTGTTCACACATCGCATCTGTAATGACGTATCCGTTAAAAACGTACCAGTAAAACGGACTCCCATGTGTGAACGGGCCGTTACGGTGACTATCAGACGAGGCACTATGCGCTTCGTCACATCTCTGTGAGTGCTCTTGACGTCATCCTAGATACACTCAGACGATGGCCAATACGAAACTAGCCGTTCGATAGTTAGTTAATCGCTGAACGCTTTGCCCTGCAGTGATCAGGCACTATGAATGAACTGTCAACGTGGAGATACGCCATGGCCATGCTGGAGTTCAGACTCATTGGTACCGACTGGTTTATTCTTGTAGAAGAGTGCAAATATACAACGTGTTTTTTTTTATATCCCATAACTCTAGGGTATGATTGAGACCATATCAAAGAATCAACTGGCATAAGAATTACGTTTCAATCATCCTTTTTTTTACTATCATACAAAATAATTCGACGAAGTCACGATGATTAATGTAAAACACCCTTACGTGAAATAAAAGTGACGTTAGAAAGAAGATTCGTCGTACTGGTGACAATTTTTGAACTAATTAGTAAAAATAATACCTATTAATAATATTCCACGACTATTCACACAACGCCATCTAGTCCCAAGCTAAGCAGAGCTTGTGTTACGGGTACTAAACAACTGATAATTTAATAATGATTGATGATATCTCCGAAACTATGCATTTTTGGACCATCTATTCTAGGAGTTTTAGTATTATTTTTACCTACAGAATATACCCTAGAGTTATGGGATATCAAAACAAACACCTTGTATAGGGTGACTGGTAATTAGTGACCGATACTTAAACACGTGATTGTACTCATAAATACGAATAACTTTCCCAAAGAAACTTTTTTTTTATACTCATTAACTTTCAATTAATTCAATTACGTCAGTACTGCACAACGGGAGCGGTGGGGGTGGCGGGGGAGCGTGTGACGCTACTACTAGTAGATTTTGCCCTTTCCGAGGTCAGATTATCAGCTGATCGATCACAGGCGCGCGCGCGGGAATTTCAAACAGCGCTTTTGTTATTTTATTATGTTATAACTTGTGTAAAAAAAAGTTTCTTTGGGAAAGTTTATTGAAATCGTGAATACAATCACGTGTTTAAGTATCGGTCACTAATTACCAGTCACCCTTTAAACGAATAGATGCAATTATCACATATGATATGTGACAAGTTTGTAAGTATTACGGACCTTGTATTCTAAGTGGCTAAGTACTTATAAATAATCGCAGTCAATCATTAGTGATACACAATGCGAGTTTAAATAGTTTCTCAGGATCGTTTTGTAACTATTATTTTGTAGTTACAATGCAACAGTTCTTAGGTTTAAATGTAAAACTTAAGGCTAGTTAAAACTCTATCATATTTTTTCGGCTGAGTTAGCTAATTTAGCTTTAAAAATGTAAACAAACAGATATGTGTTATTGGAGGAATAACTTTAGCACTTGCACGCAATGTGCAACAAGTTGATAGTAACTTGTTTTAGTGAAATTAAGGTCAAACAAAAATGTGGACATAAACATGAAATAGGTAAATGTTCCTTCAGGCAATTGAGGCCAATGATATTTTTGCAAAATTTATTTATTTATAGTAAATTAAAACGGTTATACACCAATAACAATAATTAACCGAGAAACGCAATACTAATATTATAATAGGTATCTTCTATATACTTCATAAATAACAGTGGAAATTATCTCATACTTTCTCTCGCAAAACTTTAGACACACTCGCAGTATCTATCTCCATTTTTATCGTCAAACAAAAAAGATATTTAAAGGTAAAGTAAATAAATTATAATACGAGTGATGTAGGTACATATTCTCAGTAGCTTATTTTTGGATACGAACTGAATTGAATTGAACAGAAATATAAGCGCACAAATAAGTTCAGTGCAGACAAGAGTGAGAACAATTGATTACATCAATGAACCCAATCGACGATTGTCTGCAATCAGTTTTTGGTACAACGCTAACACTTTATTTCGATTTTACAGTTTTTGTTCTACTGGTAATTATTAGATGGATGAACGACAGTACCTGATTTTTTGAGGTCAGTAGCTTCATGTAGGTAAAAAAATACTGATATGACACTATGAAACGGCGCAGCTGATGATTAATGGTTATTTGAACGAACGAAATAGAATGGTGGAAGGTGAAGACCAAGATATGCAGAACATTATGCTGGACAATGCTGGTCTATCATACCATAGAAAATTGAACTGGATCAAAAGAGGACGCTTTTGTCTAGACAGTGGCATATGGAGAAGAACATGCAGAATTAGTTAAATAAGTATATAAGAAGTAAGAAGTTGGCAGTAGTATCTTCACAGCGCTAATGTTTTCTCTTCTTTCTATCTCTTCGTAATTTAATTTATTATATATTATATTCATAGTGTTATTTATGTATTTATTCTCATAATATGTATTAGTATTCTTTGATTCCTTTTATTTTTTCATTTTTAATTGCACCTACCACTGTTTTTCTCTGCATTACCTAAAGGTTGACTGGTAGAAAATGCCTATGGCATTAAGTCCGCCTCTGTACATTAGTGTGCTTGAAGTATTAAATAAATAAATAAATATTAAATAAATAAATAAAGATCATATACTATTAGTGTTCAAACTTTTCTCAGTTTTGCGGATCAACAGCACCTCGCAACGAGGTCGCATGTTCTCACAAAAAATATCGATGAATCAATCAATAAACAGTGGCAAGTGCTTATGATACGAGTTGGTACCAATCAATGACTGGTTCGATCGAGTCCTAGCAAGGTCAATCAGATTTGTGGCGAGTTTCAAACGCTAACATTGTCTTGTGTTACTGACTCTTAGGGCGAGACTCCAACAATGCGATGACGAGATGAATATCTTAATAATAATAATAATAACCCCGCAGGGAAGCTTGTGGCGAGCTGTTGGGCAGTAGCGACCTCACGGACCTGATCGCCCGGGACATTTCTTGTTCCTCACCTCTGGCTTGCCTTAATTGGCCGGCCAGAGTAAACTCTGACGAGGAATGGAGCTCCCAACTCTTTCTTGCCTTAGTTAGCCGGCTAGAGTGGAGATTCGCAAGAGCAAACATGCTCGGAGGAAGGAAGCGTTCCAGTAAGGTGCTGGTAGGGATCTTGACCGTACTTCCGGGATTGTCCTGATAGCCGTGGAATGCCTCTCCACTCCTCAAGCACCTCAGGTTATGTTGCTCTCTTGTCGCTACGTCACTGTGTGCTAGCGGCCGTTCCAGAGGGCCCATTATTGAGTGTGCAAGTCACCCCCTGCCATTTAATCCCTGTATATAAAACATTGGTAAGGCAGGGGCCATAGTCCTTCATAGTTTTAGATATACAGTCCATTTTAGACACCCTAACCTATAGTCCGGTACTTTTGTTTTCATAGTCTGCAATACTCTTACACCAGTCGTAGGTTTTCCTTAGGCACTGCACTTGTGTAGTGCATACAGGGAAAATCTGCGGTTGGTGCCTCATTTCATTAAAGACGACAATGGGCCTCTGCGAGTTGGCTTCGGCCCCTCGTACGCCTTCCAAAGGTCCGGGACCCAAGGGTTCCGAGAAATAAAAGCTAATGAAAATAATAATAATAATACTTTATTGACAATTGTCTTGTAATTAACCAATAGGAGTATTGTGCAACAACTAGCACTGAGTTGTCAAAATGACGCCATGTGACAGGCTCTGCTTTGGTGGAAACCGGCCGTTACTGAACAAATTATTTTAGAAAAATCATCTAAGTTTCTCGAAACGGTCATAAGATACGAATACCATGGAACCATGGTGGATACCTTGTAATAACATAATATAGGTATGTAGGTTAGTAGGTACTTACATTTTGATTAGTTTAATTAGTCAGACAAAATGCATATAAGCTACTTGAGCCGATTCCTTTGTTGCCAAGTTAAGTATAGCTACTAAATTTAGGATATTTCTGTCTTTATTCCACAAAAAATACAGATATTTAAAATACCAAATCTTTCATATTATTAATATGATTTTAGTACCTACGAACGCATCGACCAAAAACATATTAAAGTTTAGTTCTATTATGCATTCTTTAAGTATATTCGAAAATAATAACAAACTAACTAAATTAAACTATAATTATATGGCAAAATTATTATAGTTTTAGTTTATTTACTTTGAGAACAAATGAAATCGACACCATCTTGATACTTATAGCGAAATCAGCGATCGATGAACCTGTGTTCCATATTCAAATACATTGCTTAAAATTAATATTATTTCATTAAATATGTAAAAGTTATTTTTACATTTGCTTACATTTTTGGAAGCAAAATAATTATAAATGCAAGATAGACAACATTTTTTTTTATAAAATTAAAACGGAAAAAAACATAAAAATACTTTTTATGTTTTTTTCCTTATAATAAGCAAAAGGAAAACTTATAGTAAATAATTTTGGTGAATTTCCTAATAACAAGTTGAACTGATAGCATCTTAAGTAATGCTCGTGTTTTTTTTTTGTATAAAATGGAGGATAATGTTCACGTAAAGATGTTTTTGAGGTTAATAAAAAAGTAGGTTAATGGTAGGAACATATTTTGAAAAACAAAAATATTGGAGCAAGGTTATAATTTAATTGCAAGGTGTATTAAAAAATATCTTTGTGATTTTATTATTACAATAATATGGTAAGTACAGGTTATTATTTTAATGGGGTAGAATTGTGTGATGGTATATCACACAATTCATTTAAGATTCATCATCTATCATTATCTTGTTGTTTGATAAAGACATTATCGGGTAAGTAATAGTTTTTAGCATAAATGAAGATTGGAGGTATTCCTCGAAGCGCTACTATTTTGAGGCGCTCCTAATGAGGCGCTCCTATTTGATTCCTCGGAGCGCACCTTTTAGGAGCATTCCCGTTTTCCCGTAGGAAAAAAAAACAAATATTTTTATTAGGAGCGCTCCGAGGAATAAAATAGGAGCGCCTCATTAGGAGCGCCTCAAAAACGATCAAAGAATCGTTTTTCAACTTTATGACAAACAGAATAAGGTTCATATTTAATTGGGAAAATTTGACACATTGGGGTAACTTGATGTGCTGGCGTCTGTACCTAACCAGTGTCACGCAAATTAATACACAGGCCAGCACGTCATGTTACGTTGTAATACTTGGTACCTTTTGACATGTCAAATCTGTCCATACCTATTTAAAAATAATAAACGTTTTTAATTTTTTGTTTAAATTTGTGCTACGTTTTAAATAAGTACACAATTTCATTTTGGTTCGTATTCCATTTGAAGTCTTAGCACTAAAATGTAAACAAGTTTAAGAAACAGCTTTTATAATTTGTATTAAACCATTTCACAGCAAATTACTCATGGACCATAGACTTTATTCTATGATCGATTATTAAAATGTTTTAAATTGAGTTGTGTGAACACCAATTATTTTTAATTCGAGGAGTTGTTTGTCGGTGTTTTTCATAGGAAACAATTTAAGTCGATCCAGCCATTTAGCTTCTGACGTTTTATATGCGTCCATTTTGTTTAGGAAATAATTGTAATTGAAATTTGAAATTTGACAGTTCCAAATTAAAAAAAAAACATCTTCTGAATTAATCTACACCGCTTTATATCGATATTGATTTATAATAAATAGCTAGATTTTTTTTATCTAACGCGAACGTAGGTATTCCAGTTTGATTGCGGTCGGCTAAAACATGCCCGGATCGCAACACCGATATTGCACAGAGATGCAGTCATAATGCTCTAAAGTCTAAATAATCCTCATTGGCATCCCATAAGTAGGCATTGGGTACAAATGTTTCACAGATCCCTTCGCCCAAGTTTTGACGGGAAGAGGACTGACTGAGCGCTTGTAGATTGCCTACAGAAAGTCCATTACTCATCTCATACAAAAGGTCATTACTGACTAGTTCTATCGTGGTCAGTTAGAACATGCTTGGATCTAGCAACAGAGGTATTGAACGTACGTGGAGCCGTTAGCTCCACATCACATAGGCATTGGACACTAATGTTTGACAAAATCAATAGTATTCAAATTAGGCTGAGAAACAGCAATTTTTGAACGCCATAATTACGTCAAACAGTTCCCAAAACCTTTCGCCACTTCCAAGTATGGTACTTAGTTCACTTCACCTAAGTTTTTTCGGCGGAATTTGACAGAATCGACCAGCTTTTAGACAGCCTAGAGTTAGTCCATTGCATATCCCGTACATAAAAACGATTACTGGCTTGTTCGAAAGCGGTTGGATCGAGCAACACTGGTCGTGCACGGAGGCTATATGCTCCACATCCTCATTGGCCATCTCATAGGCATTGGCTACAAACGTTTGCGACACTTAGAGCTCTTACACACTAGCGGGATGTTGCCGACGGCAGAAACGTAACTGCAGCCGTCGACACGTCGGCTGCAGCCGTTGACACGACGCAGCGACGACGGCGGCCGTTGACATTCCAACTTCGAAGATCAGCGGCAGCCATCGTCTCTCGCTCTCTTAAGGCCTATTCAGACCTAAGCGGTATTCGCTACCGTCTGCGGCAGAGAAAACCCAGTGGATATGCGGTAATATTACTGTTCAGACCTAAACGGTATTCGCTACCGTCTGCGGCAGACGAAAGCGAAAGTGATACTAAATACCTGAGCGAAACCCGCGCGGTATTTACCTCCTCTACCCACAGCGGCAGCGAATATCGCTCAGGTTTGAATAGGCCTTTTAGCCAGGCAAGACGGCACGGCAGGGTATTTAAGTAAGCGCAAATGATTTGAGATCTTATTTTATAATACTAAGGCGATTATCACACTGCTCCGCATCACGCTGCTTGTTGCGTGTCTCTGAACTGAATTGAACGCGCGTGGATGCATTTTCTGTGTGTTGGACTGTGCGTGTTTTCTATACAAACGGAGAAACTTACAAGCAACGTTAAAACACGCATTCACGCGCTACGCTGCGTGGTGCGTGGCAGTGTGTTAATCGCCTAAGCGTCTACATTTCGGGATGCCACGGCATGCCAGATCTTGCCGAAAGATGCAGAAGCAGGCTGTGGTGTATCAACGAAATATGTGTTAACAGTGTTTAATAGGATTCGAAATCATCTGTATTATAAGAATCCCTTACCGTGCCATGCCGCCAGTGGGCGCTAGGCCTTAGTAGTTGGAGTCAGTTGGGCTGCGTCGACAGCAGCTGTTATCGCGCTGCTGCTGCCGTTTTCAACATGCCCCTCGTGTGTAAGAGCTCTTAGATAGCAATTTAACTTGCTCGTTTGAACTTGTGTAACCTCGTCGATGTCACCGCGCTTGTGTATGATAGAGATGGAACCAGTTCCGAGCTTTCGAGACAACGACACTGACTCACGCGCAGGTTTTGCAACACTGTGTGTAAGTACTGTAGTTGTTTTGTGGGAGGTAATTATTATTGAAATATCAATAGATTGTGACACAGTTACATGGTGGAGAAACAAAGCCATCTTATGATTGTTCAGTGAACTTCAGTGGGTGTTTCTAAAGGTCACAGTCTATGGCATTGTGCCATAAGAGAGAGGAAAGTACATTACACTTTCGGGGAAATATTTATTTTAAAGTTTTAAATGTAGGTCACCTCCTTAAGTTTTTTTTTTGTTATTTAAATCTAAAACACTTAGCTTATTTCCTATTTGGTTTTAGCCACACAACGCAAAGTTCTCAGGGTTTATTTGAGTACTTAATGGCGAGCGGTTTATTTAAGTATTAGGTCATTTATATTTGCTTACTTTCAATATTCCTACATACACACATCAAAAGTGTCTAGGGATCAACATATATTTTTGCAATAACTTTTCTCCTGATTGATATTAATTAAAATTTTCTTTAAGGATTCATCAAATAAAGTGTTTTCGTTTGTCACAGTAACGATAAACCAAGTCACCTTTGCATTAATAAAGAAATTTGCCATTTTCCTAATAAAGGGATTTTTGACATTTGAACCACTAACATTAAAGTTCGAAAAAAAGACTGAAATAACAGTTTTCTTTAAAATTTTATTGGGTAACTTAAACAATTAATAATCCGTGTTTCTACCGCGAACACTAACAACACAAGAACATCGGTTTGGCATACTCAAAATGAGTTCATCCAAATCACGCTGTGGAATGGCCGCCCATGTTCGTTGCAACAACAAAAAAAGGTCTTCTTGCGACTGGATACCCTCCATATTCGGCAGAGCTCTTCTCTGTAGCATATCCCATGCATGCTCAATCGGGTTCAAGTCTGGCGACTGAGCAGGCCAGGGCAGGACATTGATGTTAGCTGCGGCGAGAGTCTGTCTTACAACTCTTGCGGTGTGCGGTCGTGCATTATCATGCATTAACTGAAATAAGGGACCGATTTGCACTTGTAGAGGAACGATGACGTCTGATACAATCGTCTCAGCATAAATTTGAGCGTTGAGGTTGCCTCTGATTCAAATCAACTCAGTTCTTCCGCCGATCCAAATACCCGCCCATACCATGATGGTTCCACCACTATAAGGATGGACTTCCTGGCAGGATTTTAATCGCTGTTGGCGTCCAGGGGTTCTCCAGTGTCGTATACGTCTTGTATCCGGTCTCATACCAAAACGAGACTCATCAGAAAAGCACACGAAACGCCATTGTTCTTCTGCCCAATTTCTGTGTATAAGAGCCCATTGATATCGAATCCTACGATTGTGCATTGCTATAGGTGGTACCCGTAGCGGTCTTCGGGAATGAAGGTTCACTTCATGCAAGCGGTTTCTGACTGTTTGGTCGCTAATTAAGTTCCCTGAAGAGTGATGAAGCCTCACGGCTAACATCATGGCGGTTATTGTTGGAGCTCCTCGAGTTAAGATTTGAATGTATCGGTCTTGTCTCCGTGTGGTGCAGCGATACCGTCCTCCATGGCGCTCAGCCACGGTACCAGTGCTTCGGTAACGTGTCCAAAGTCGACTGATAACACTCTGGCTTGTATTCAGAGCTAAAGCCACAGTACGTTGCCGGGAACCAGCTTCTATCATTCCCACGGCTCTGAGCATTTCTTCCCTGCTTAAATGACGTCGCCGCTCCATAATAACGTTGGTTTTAATCAGTAGTAGGGAAACAGTAGCACTAATAATGTCTTCAATGCGTTGTATGTTTTTATAGGGAAAATATTGACAGCTGATTTTCATCTTTTACTCGAATTTGATTCACAGTTCCTGATTCAAATTATGAAATGCACCAAAAAGGATCCATATAAATTTATAAAATCATAAATTTATTACAAAGCCACATCTCAATCTCAAGAAATCCGCATAAAAATGCTTGATCCCTAGACACTTTTGATGTGTGTATAATTAGCTGCTCCGGCTTATCAATTAATGGTGTGTAACCTTCTTTGTTTTAGGTAAAGACTTGTCAAATGTCATTTTTTTACCTGAAAATGAACTGGGAAGACATTAAATTTGTCCGTCTGACATGTCATCAAAGATGGCCCTGCATTTGAAAAATGATTGAAAACAATTTGCTTTCATATATTAATTTTCGTAAATTTTTCATTGTTTTAATAGACAAAAGTAAGCCTATGCCCATCTCCAGCCGTTTAGCCGTTTAGTCGTGAAAAGCCGACAAACAAACAAACAGAGTTACTTACTTTCTCACGCTCTTTCTGCGCCGTTACCCATTTAGGTTCTTAGAAACAATCTGGTGACTCATAGGACATTGATACAAAGATTTTCGTTTTTTTCTTTAACGATTTTTAAGTTCTATTCAGATCGGGGAACGGAAACAAAAATTTCTGTGGAGTCAGTATTACTTTTCCCGGTTTTTACAGTAAATTTAATAACGATTTTGTTGTAAGTAAGTACAAGAAAAATATAACTCCCATCGTAACTATTGTGAGTTTGTTTGCTATGCTTTTACGCTTGACCTACTGAACCGATCATCTGAAATTCATTCATCAAGAAATTTTGCAAATACTATACCGAGAGAAAGTTGGTACTGTTCACGAGGGATTAACAAAATCTACAGCAAAGCAAGCGATTGTGCTGCCAAAGCCTGGTTAGTACCTATTAAGTCAGACTTTTGCAATATTTTCGGCACAGATTTTTCGCTTGCATGTCAAATACAACTTACGAACTAATTTCGTCTGTCCTTGCATGTTTAAACGCATTTATCACGCTCATATTTTCCCCTAAGCACGCGACACGCCTATTAGGAATCTAGAATCATATACTTTTCAGCTGAATAGACCGATGGACCCTGACCATAGGCCACAAGAACGCTCAGATAAATATTCATAACAAGGGTAATTAAATCATGACGCAATATTTATTAAATGTGACGTAATAATGAAAGAATGACGTTCACGTGTGACATTTGACTTTACAGTTCAATTTTGCTATAGATAAAAGACCACAGAGTATGTTATAATACGGAATGACAGATCAGAGACGATTCCCGCCATTTTAAAAACGTTTGCATTCTCACGCTCAGTTAAGTAATTTCATTGCGTTCACGCTAGCATTCTAAGTAGCTTCCCTCTGTTTTCGACAAGTTTGGCGTACCTTAAACCTATCCGAGTATAGTACTTTTTATTCTAGGTGCATTGTCCTCACATATCATTTGCTTAATGTATACTAAGTGTTGTAAAATCTATTTTAAAAGAGTAAGTATTGAGTCCCTTACCCATTCCTTTCCATACGAAACTACCTTTTGGAAATCCAAGCATACGTTGGAAACGACTGATTATGTTCTCAATATGTGGTATATGGCATAATGTGAGTTTAGAGACAACTCCCAGATTTCGTACTACATCTACCTCGCACAAGTTCACTCCGTTTATTTGGTACGACGATATTTACTTTCCTGGTGGCTACATTTCGAACTATTTAAAACGAGATTTTTTTTTGATAACACCATGCAGATAATCCGTCGGTATTGTCTTGCAGTTTTATGTCCTGTTGAGACTTAATGGCCCTTCAAAATTTTCAAGATGTCTGCATAAAGGAATACTTATGTTAGTATTTTGAATGCACGATAACATGTCATTCATAAATATATATAATATTATGATGAATAATACTGGGCCTAGATAAGAACCTTGAGGGACACCCGAGAGATAAAAAACTACGCGTAAAAAAAAAAAACAAACAAGCATTTTGCCTTTATTATTCAATGGCCAGAAAATTATTCAAATTAGGTCTGTAGTTCCTGGAGATAAGATCACACACAACTTTCTCTTTTTTACTACGGATACACGTGGGACACACGCGAGTTGTTATGTAATACTTAAAACTATTAAGAATGCAAGGCACTATTCGTTTAAGAATTTACTTTGAAATTTTCTGGATTGTGATCAAAAGTGTGTTACGCAAATAAGTCACCTCAAAACCTCACGTCCAGTAGAAAACCAGCGTCAGGCACTAGTTTGTCTGGCTTTTTTGCTGAACTGGACCTATTTGGCGCAGCCGCAAGGCTTTATATTGTTTATTTTTATTGTTCTTTTTTAGTTTTTAATTCTTTTTATTGTACCTATTTTTGTTTTTAACGTGTGCCTGTGTCGTGTCTATTAAATGCTTTTGCTTTCTTTGTCTTTCTTTCTTTCAAGTTCCTGTCGTCTAGCTTGTAAAAAAAACCCACCGAAAGTAAGGTGAAGTCAGCTTGAAGTGAACAGTCAAGCTTTACCTACATTTTTACACTTTTGTTGGAAATAGCGGTATGAAATTCAACTTGTGGGCAATCCAAATATGTCAATGACCATTCAACATGGGTAGTACGGGGTATTGACTGGTACCTACCCATCGAACACTTATTTTAGGAATCAGGGGCTCGAGTCTACTATTGCAATCGTGTCTCAATGACCGGTCATTGATCGAATATTTGACCAATTTGACAGTTTTTGTATGGGAAATGTGTCATAAGTTTGACGTTATACGTCAAAACTCGATCATTGACCGGTCATTGAGACACTATTGCAATAGCAGACTCGACCCCCTGGTATACGAATAGTAAAATAATTGAATATTCGAGGCCATTTCCACAATTGCCCCAGTTCTTGTCAGAAAGAAACTCGAAGGAGTAACACAGTCCATTAAGCTATTATAACTGATGATGTTTGAAACGAACGAAGCCGAGTAAAAGCCAATTAACGACACCAGCTTACAACGTTTGTAAACAACAATGAGAGAATTACAAACACGTGATCATGTGTAGCTGAGTGATGCGCTTTGCTGATGTTACATACAAAAGAAACACAGAAATGCTTACGTAATGTTACCGTTTTGATTGATAGTTCATTCGCTTTCACAAAAGTAACAAAATCAGTATCAATACTTTAAACCAACCTTTATGTTGTACAATCAGGCTCTTAAGTCGATATAGATATCCATATTTCCTAAACTCATGAACACCTCAGCTTACACAAATTGCTAAACAAGACTAGTGCCAGGATTTAATTAACGTCTTAAAGGTTCAAAATTCACTAGTCTTGTTTAGCAATTTGTGTTCACTTACTTTCGTAATCACTTACTAAATAAAATCCTCCATAATCCCAGTCGATGGTCATTATCCTGCCTAGCTATTTCCCAAATATGCTGGGGTCTCGTCTTCCAGTTTAACCGGATGCAGCTGAATACCAGTGTTATATACATACGAGTAGAGCAACTGCCTTTCTGCCAATCCTCCACAACCCAGTAATTGGGTTACACGATACCCCTTGGTTAAACTGGTGGTCTGATCATCAGGGTTCAGACTACCGGTAACGTGTGTAAATATCTACAAAATGATAGTCAGGACCAATGTGCTTTCAATGCTGCTCGAGGCACGGAAGGATATGTATATGTACCTAATGAATGCTGTCCCACCCGCGGACCGACCTCGACACTTGTGGCTTAAGCTTCAATCAAGTAGTTAGTCGCCCTGACTGCTATGTCGGAGGACTCGGAGGTCATATCATTTGTGTTATGAACACGATCCTTTGTTCTGTGTCTGCGTGTAAATTTTTATCTATAATGTGTATGTTTTAGAAATACATAATGTGTTTATTAGTTGTTTTTAACACAACCTCTGTTTAACTTGGGACTAGATGGCATTGTGTGGAAGTTGAGAAATATTATTATCATTATTATATTTAGCAGTCAAAATAAGGTTTAGGAAAACAAAGTTTTTATTTTACTTAAATCAAGAAATGTGCCACTGGATCCCACTTTCAGGATCACTTTTTGCTGGATATAAAGCACTTACATACATACATACATAAACTCACGCCTTTTTCCCACGGGGGTAGGCAGAAACTACAGAGCGCCAAGTGCTACGATTCTTACATACTTCTTTTGCTTCGTTTACATTCATACATGTTGTCATACACGCACGCCGGTTGCGAGTACTACGCACCTGACCTTTCTGAAGAACCTCACCAATAAGGTGTATGTATGTCCTTCTAGGGCGTCCTCTCCCGGCGTTCCCACTTACATCTGCCTTGTAAAAACCTTTCGTTAGTCGCCTTTCATCCATCCTTTCAACGTGACCAAACCATCTAAGCACAATTTTTTTCAATTTTTGTTACTACATCTTCATAAAGCACTTAATTATATCACAATCGCATCAGACGTGACAATAGAGTTCCACTGAACACTACCATAACATAACATACATGTCTGTTAATCGTACATTGTGGACGTAGTAGCGACGTATTCATGGAATTTGTCGAGTAAGGAGAATGCTCTGTTATTGCCGCGCCTATTTCAATACAGCTGATCATATCTTCGTGTACAATGTGATACTGTAAATATCTATAGTTATTAGATAGTAGTATACAGAATGGGAGATACATCTTTGGGCATCATGAGATCTGTATAATTATGTATATAGGTTGACTGGTGATTGTACTCATGAATACGAATAACTGTCTCAAAGAAACTTTTTTTTATACTCATTAACTTTCAATTAATTCAGTTACGTCAGTACTGCACCACGGGAGCGGTATAGATCGCCGATTCGTGCCTACTGTGATTGATTAAGGGCGCGCACGGGAATTTCAAACAGCATTTTTGTTATTTTATTGTGTTTTATGTTATTGTGTATAACAAAAAAGTTTCTTTGGGAAAGGTTATTGAAATCATGAATACAAAATCACGAGTTGAAGTATCGGTCACTAATTACCAGTCACCCTATATGATTGAGGGAACAAAATAATCAATACAAGGGGTGTAATAATAATTTTGACGGTATTTCCTAATTTCTTGGTTTTTTTTTTCTGGATTGGTACATCTTTAATCCTAGTATCTATCTAAACCAATGAAGTTATAATCGTGTCCCGTTAAATTAAAAGTAAATAAATAACTCTCTCGTATAAAATCTCATAAGTTTGGACGGCTTTCAAAACCATATTTTGTAAGTGTGTTTGTCACCTAAGTAACTCCTCGTATGTACCTAGGTACAGCTAAATAGATTTGATTGAAGTTAATGGAAGCATAATATTTAAATGGGTCAGTGCATGGTTAGAATACAATGGGCTCTTTGACAATATTTTAGTTTTTAGTCCCTCATCTAGATTACAAGAAAATATTCGACACGTATTTTTTTCTTTTTTCACGTAATCAAAAAATAACGGCGATACATCGAGTCATTAAAATGTAGCGAGATGTCACCAGCCAGTACAGTTTATACCAGATAATGACGCTACAAGCCCCTTCTCTTGAACTTTAATGCGCTTAATTTTGGAGTATTCCCGTCTGAGCACCTATTTATTGAGCACCTATGCATTAACCTATGGGAAATGGGAATACCTTTGGTGCTAAATGCATAGGTGCTCAAAAATAGGTGCTCACACGGGAATACTTTTTAATTTTTAATAGAAGCAGTTTTCCATCAATTTGAAAAAGAAAAAAAAAATATTCGAATATTTCTGGTAATCTAGATGAGGGACTAAAATTTTGTGAAATAGCCTATAGAATTTGGTAGATGGACCTGTTTCCCTAAATGCTTTTTTTTGTACCTTTTTTTTTGTTTAGAGCAGGACAACATCAGTTCGTGAGATAATGATATACAAACTCACCCATAGTGGCCATAATGAACTGGTTGGCGACTCCCCCATGTTTGAGGCGCGCGACCCACCGCACCGGAAGTACCCCGAGCATGTTGCGCGCGCGCCGCTGCGCTACTTCCGGTATTGCGTGTGTGCGCGCGCCGCTCAGTGGCGCATGGTCTGGGGAAGGAATTCTGTGAAAAGGAAACAAAGTATTGTAAGTATTAAACAAATAGGAGTTAGTAATTAGTAGGTACCTATTAAAACTAAAAGAAAAAAAGAAAGAAAGAAAATATTTTATTTGGACGCACAGAACATAAAACAAAAGAACAGCAATACAGATAAAAGAAAGGTTAAAAAACTAAAGACAAAAAGCAAAGTAAACAAAAAGTAAGTAAACTAAGTAAGTAGTAGAGCAGCAGAGTAGAGAGAGTAGAGTAGTAGTGCTAAGTATCTGCCTATCAACATACACAACAACAAACAATTCAAAAATGATAAATGGTTAAACTATAAGTACCTACATAGGCTCTAGACAGATGGACCGCATTTCAACTGCAATCCAACCGCAAAATTGCAGTTCGGATGCAATTTGAATGCAGTCGACACGACTGCAATAGTACTACAAAGCAAACGTGCAGTCCGATTGCAGTTCGATTGCAGTCGAAATGCGGTTGCGGTTGTATAGCAGTGAAATGCGGTCCGTCTGTCTAGAGCCTTAGTATAGCATTGCAGAATACCACCACAGAACTCATAGTATCAGTATAGGCGACGATGTCACTTACACACTGTATAGATATTGTATTATATATTTCATACTAGCTGATGCCCGCGGCTTCGCCCGCATGGATGTCGGTTATGGCACCCAGCTCACAGAAGGCTTATTTTTTACCTCCAATAAATACTATTATATTTTGCCAACAATGTATACAAAATCTTGACAAATTATATACAAACAACTTCCTTGAGAAAAAAACTTTTTTACAAAAAAAACAACCGACTTCTTAAAAAAAACTAACAGGTGAAAAATAACTCCAGCCGGTCGATTCAGTAAAAGTCACGCCGTGAAAACTTGAGTGAAGTGAACTGTCAATGCCTAGCATTAGTATGGAATGACAGCTCAATTCGCCCTCACTACGCCCACATTTCACGCGGTGATTTGACCAGAATCGCACTGCTGTTTCGAAAGTCTGTAGCTTTGGTGGTTTTATTTTGTTTATTATTCGGTATAAGAAGTCGGTTGTTTTTTTTTTTTGTAAAAAAGTTTTTATTTTGTAATTTTTAGTTTCTTCGTATGTAAAGAAAGTCTTTCAAAACTTGAAAGAATCATTGAAATTGGATAACAATTGCTAAAGAAGTTCTATCTAAACATTAATCTGTACATCTCTGCCGGCCCCTTATTCAATAACGTCAGTACTAACACGAACAATTAAAACACAACGTAACTAGATGACCAAAATGATAATTTTCCACTTCCTCTGGCCATTTTGTTTTGCCAAAACTAAATTCGCTAGCGGTCAGCGGCTCTGCGCACAATTAGATCATAAGAACAATGTGCTCATTGTTTTAGTATAGATATATCTACTTATTGTAGTTAGATATTATTATTTTGACGTAAACTGGTTTGCACAATTTATTCTTTTTGTTTGAGAGTGTATAGTAGTTTGGTTTTTGTATCAAAATAACTGCATAAAATATGCATACATATATATTTAAAAAAAAAAGATAAATAAAAACTCGTCATCTTCATCGTCATCGTCATCCTAGACTTTTCCCTAAATAAAAAATGTTTTAACAAAATAAACGACTGACTTCATACAAAACAGAAAAAGTGTAAATTTACTCTAGTTTTGGAAGTCTGTGGCTTTAGTGGTTTTATTGCGTTCATTATTTGCCTCGGACTTCAGAAAATTTTATTTTTGAAACGTTCTGAATGTACACATTATGTAGTATGCAAGTAATATTTTTCCCTCGAATAGCTATGTTGTCTTACATACTGTAGCTGTTAAAGGAAGTAAGCAGTAGGTAATGTGGTATATACTGGGGGTACCTACATAAATCCTTGCTAAGCCAATTTGATCAAGGTCTATCTAACGTTCGAACACCGTTCACTTAACGTTTAACGCTATACAGTAGTATTTTATGCATCGATTAAGATAATAATGTCAACTTGATAGATCTGTTAGGATTTAAATTTATAGAGGCATATTATATAATTACTTGATGCTAGCGACGTCGTCCACACTGAATAAGTATTAATAATATGTATTTACTGTTTAGAGTAATCTATATATCATTAATACGCTAAGTGAAATCTTTGGATCCCTTTTCAAGAAAATTGCGCGCAAGGAGGAGTATTAGATTTGGCATAGTAAAAGTTTATGTTATAGAGAAGTATAGACACCTAATATTTTTGTACATTTATGTTAGAAATAGATAATAGGTAGGTATATCTTGTAGCAGGCCACTGCAGGCAACTGAATAAATCGAGAGTGTGGTTGGGTAGCACTCGTGTGGTCTTCACTTGTCGAGGCTAATGCCAGGGGCTCCATGAGGCGCACTCGCGGGAGTGTGGATGCGCCATAAGACATCACTAAACAAAAGAAGGTCAATTTTGTGTGAAGTAGTGCGGAAAAGCTAAAAATAGAAATAATATAATGTTTAAGGATTGAATTACAAACTAACCGCAAGCTAATAGGAAAACCCTAGAAGTATTATATTTTACCAAGAACTATGAAAGATAAAATAGGGTTTATTTACGCAGAGAAATATCCGGATGAATTTACCTAGGTAATGGTATAATCCTCAATCTTTTCAGCAAATTGTAAACATATTTTTTTAATAGTTTTATAGAAGAAGCGTAAATTATTTGCATACAAATAGATGTAAGTATGTAGTCTCTAATTAAATTCTAAGTATCTCCACTGCGAACTCGCATCTATCGCTGTGCCCTGAAGTCTTTTTCAAATTACCTACTTTCTATTGCAATGTGGCTTACACCATATTACAGATTATTTTTATTTGTCACCTGGGCATGCAGTGATTGCCTAGTGGTGTGACCAGCGGACTCCCAAATCCTGGATCTCGAGTTAGAACCCGAGGCGTGTAGGTACCTCTGGTTTTTTTTATTCGTGGTGATTTTGTATAAATATCACAAAACTTGCTTTAGAAACGGCACTAATCACTAATACCAGTCTAACTACACGAAACATAAAGAAGAAAAGAGATTTTAAGGGTTCGAGGAGCTGACTCAGAAATAGAACTACTTAACTAAAATCATAATATGTATTACTGCAAACTGCAAAGACGATCATTTGACTTAAAGTGATTACTACCAAACTGCATTGCACTGCATAAAAAGTGATATTGTTTGAAACTTTTTAGTTGTCTTTGCAGTTAGATTTTTTGACTTTTCCTTCCTTCAATTTATTGATTGTAGGTACTTGTACAGAAGCCAGCACATTAGCTACCCCAAACTGTCAAATCTTCCCTATTGAAACCTTATTTTATCTACACTAAAATTATAAAGAGGAAAAGTTTGTGTGTGTGTATTGTTTGTAATGAATAAACTCAAAAACTACTGTGTCTATTTCAAAAACTCTTTCACCATTGGAAAAATACATTCACCGTGAGTTTTATAGGCTACTTTTTATCCCTAAATTCCCACGGGAACGGGAACTACGAGGGTGAAACCGCGTGACGTCAGCTAGTTTGTTTTCACACATTGGGGAAGCATTCAAACAAAATATTTTCTAGAATAATATATTATGAATATTGGAGCGGCAGCGGAGCGTACTACAAAAAACTCATAGACTTGTATCCAGCAGAACACACTTTTTCGGACAAAAATTTTGTTCGTTATGTCCGGTCTATAGGTATTGAATGTCTTTGCCTTTTGCAAAATACCAATCCACACCGGCACGTGTCAGATATCTTATAGACAACTCGATCTAGTATAGTTTACCCTACGATATAATCTGACATGACCTGTGACATTGACTTTACGGATCTGTTGATAGCGTGATCATCATAATTATTGACTTGACGGTTAATCTAGCTAATCAATATGTTGTATGATTCATGCGTCAATAGATTCTAGTTTTATGTAAGTTGTTTAGGTCCAGAGTTCGTTCCAAGACTTAGGTATGTACAGATGCCAGCACATCAATTTACCCCTATATGTCAAATTTTCCCAATAGAATATGAACCTTATTCTGTTTGCCATAAAGTTGAAAAACGATCAAAGAAATTTGACACATTGGGGTAACTTGATGTGCTGGCGTAGCATGATCAACGTAGAAACTTATTTTGTCTCGGTAGACAAAATAAGTTTCTACGTTGAATAAGTTTCTTCGGTAAGAATCGACAAAGTGACTGATTGTAGAAAAATTTCTTTCGTTTTGAGCATGACAACGTCAAGAGAAGAAATGTGCCGATTTTTCAGTCGACAAAAGTCTCCAATGTCGCGCATGATTTTTGCGATAATCGACAGAAAAATTTCTATTATAAAAATAAGTTTCAAATAGCCAATCTGTCGCGTGCGCGTATCGCGAGCAAGCGTGGTAATCAATGCTTATGTTTTTTCTGTATGAGAAAAGGCCCTTGTCTTGCAATAGGGTAATGTAAGGCCGGTACCTGACCTGCTATTATTTTTATTTTTATTTTATTTGGGAAAACAAACGTTATTACATTAGATATAATACTTATTCGTAGGGTCTACATATTAAACAAAATCAATGCGTTAACCACAACATTTTCCACATATTAACAAATAAGTCTTGTAGGATAAGGATTTATCGGTAAGTTTTAAAATCAAGAAAAAACATGTATTACATTTAATAATATAGCTACAAACTAACAACTAGTAGGTAACACAAGTTGTATTGAAGTTGGTCAGTTCCTTAATAACTTTATTTCGAAAAGTATTTCTATTTAGTGCAAATGTTTCAATTTCTATGAAGTGTTCATTGTAGGCCGAAGAGTTGCACGTTTACCTGCGTTTGTCTGGCACGATACCTGGGGCTCGAGTCTGCTATTGCAATCGTGTCTCAATGACCGATCATTGATCGAATATTTAACAACTTTGACAGTTTTTGTATGGGAAATGTGTCATAAGTTTGGCGTCATACGTCAAAAATCGATCATTGACCGTTCATTGAGACACGATTGCAATAGCAGACTCGACCCCCTGGTCAAACAATCGGTAATCGCGCACTCCTCGACGATTAATTGATCTAGGAACTACAAGAAAATTATCATTATTAAATCCTTATGAAATTGATCTAATGTTGAAATACATGTACAGACGCCAGCACTAACTAAAATTAACCTACCACAGTGTGTCAAATTTCTTTGATACGTTTTCAACATTATTCTAAACGCAATAAGTTTCATGTTCAATTGGAAAAAAATCACAGTTTGGGGTAGGTTGATGTGCTGGCATTTGTACATAAATGCGTAGGCCACAGATGCGTACGAGTTACTAAACAAGAGTCAAACATACACGCGTAGTACAAATCAATGTCAATCATTGTTTTCAGCATTCCTCAACGAGCTGCGCGTGAGTCATGGAAGTTTACTCATGCTTTGCTCAAAGCATGTTAGCTATAGATAACGACTGTGTTGGAAGAAAATCATAATTTCACAATACTATGTACTACTTGTGTCATTTGTGAAAAATCACGTAGTTGCCTGTGTATAATCGAATTACAGGCCCAATTTAAAAAATAAATAACATACAAAAATAAAAAGCCTTTTAATTCTTGCAAATTACTAAGGGGCAATTTTCATTTTGTAAATTTCCTGATTTTGATAACCAGTTATCTTAATATTTATTTTTAACCGACTTCAAAAAAAGGAGGAGGTTCTCAATTCGACGGTATGTTTTTTTTTTTTTTTGTGTGTTTGTTACGCGATTTCTCATTTGTGGACCGATTCTCAAAATTCTTTTTTTATTTGAAAGAGTATACTCCCGAGGTGGTCCCATTTTAATTTGGTGAAGATCTGGTCCTGATCTTCGGAGATATACAATGGAACTCTTCAAAAATAGACAGCAAATCTGTCGTGATTGCTGGAATCGCTTGGATATTTATTGTTTATACAACATCATGACGTATCATCACGCCTGTATGCTCTGAGGGGTACGCAGATGTGTACAACATATCTAGATTTCGACAGTTAGGTATGTTAAGTTTCATTTATTAGGGATAAGTGGATAACCCTATTACTATGACATAATATGTATTGTTAACAAATAACAATATAAAAATAAATTCATGGCAAATATTTGTATGGGAACAACTAAAAATGGAAAAATAAAAATCTTTTTTGCAAAAAATAAAACCGACTTAAAAAAAACACTAACCGGTGTAAAATAACTCTAAATTCGGAAGTCGGTGGCCCATCATGAATAAGACAAAACCACCAAAGCCACAGACTTCCTAATTTAGAGTTATTTTACACTGGTTAGTGTTTTTTTTAAGTCGGTTTTATTTTTTTATTATCTACCTTATCCTGATAATTACAAATACGACCAAAAAGAAATAGCCAAATATCTAGGTGCATTAAAGCAATGTGCAGACACACATATTTAAAAGAAACAAAGAAAGAAAGAAAGAATAATATTTATTTGACACCAGTCAGTATAGTATTTGGCAATTGATTTCTATTTTTAACCTTCTTTAAAAAATGAGGGGGATTTAATTTGTGTTCGACTGTACTATGTATGTTCAATTATTGGCTGATTTTGTAAATACTTTTTTGTTCGGAACTACTACAACTGTTTCTATTTAACTTAGTTCCGTGTATGGGTGTCTATTCATTACATATATTATCAAGAGTCCACCGTGCCTCGGAAAGCACGTAAGCCGTTGTTCCCGGCTGTCATTTGTAAAGAAGATCTAAGGCTAGGCAGATGATAATACTCCATTTAATTTAGTTATAGACAAATAAAATTGAATAGTCAAACGAACTTACCTGTAAGTGATGTTCGACGGTAATTATACGAAGTCTTTGTTTCATTCGAAAATGAGAAGAGTCCCACCCGACCCAAACAATACATGCTATCTAAATACAATTTTATGCATGGTCCCCACGTTGTAAAACCAATCATTTGCTGTGAACTTAATGAAGATATTTGACAGATAACTGACAGGTGCGCGTATCACGAGGGGATGCGTTCAGTTTTTGGCTGGAGGCTGCAAACTAATGTGATGTCGATGTGATATAAATGAGCCCTACTACAAGTAAACCTATCTCATTGAGAATGAAACAAAGACGAGTATAATAATTATTAACACAATATTCTATTCTCCCAGGTGTAAAAGAATGTATGTTATTATAGATTAATAATGGAAATATTTGTGTTATCTTTATGGAGCGTGACTTCTTAAACATGAGCTGTGTTACGTCACGCTGCATCAGTGACATTGAATGCATTGAATTGACACGCAATGTGACACAGTTTTTGAATGGAGTTCTTTTGTAGGACATCCTCTATCTGGGTGCCAATTTCCGTGGTAAAAAATCGTTCTTCTCAATCGTCTCAGTAACGATCAATTACATCATAATTGACAAAAAATTAGGGAAATCAGAAATATTTTTGGTAGATTGAGATTTTGACTGGCCTGTTGGTCTAGTGGAACTCTGACTGCCATGCCAAAGCTCGTGAGTTCGATTCCCACCCAGGACAAATGTTTGTGTGATGAGCACGATAATTTAGATGAAACAAAAGTAGCCTATTACTTTACTGCACATTTTAATTTGTGTATTAATAATAATTAATAAACATAACAGTGGCAGTCAAAGGGTTAAACATAACGTCACGATTGGTGCAGCGGCTGAGCGATTGGCTGCTGCGGTATGCGACGCGGGTACGACTTCCGCACTGAACATAATAACTGGCGATGGCGGAATGTGGGTTGGCCTCTAATAGTTACTGCCTACCCCTATAAGTAGTGACGTCAAATGTATAGTCTTAAGAAATAAGTTGTCAGGATTGGCGTATTATTGATGGGTTTTATCAGAACGAGGAAGGTAAAATATTCCTTCAAATAATATTTAATTAAATATAATAAATAAAGGTACCTACGTTAGACTACTCTAACACAATCTCGTGGAAACGTGTAATTGTTGTTTTCCTCATATACTCGTACTAGCTTCTGCCCATGACTTCGTTCGCGTTTAAAGAGGAATAATTTCGTAATATTTGATTTTTGCGTAATTTAACTTTTTTCCCGCATGCAACATTTCTTGTTGCCGCTCTGCTCCTTTTGGTCATAGCGTGATGTTATATAGCCTATAGCCTTCCTCGATAAATGGACTATCCGACGCAAAAAGAATTTTTAAGTTCGAGCCGGTAATTCCTGAGATTAGCGCGTTCAACCAACCAAACAAACAAACTCTCGTGCTTTATAATATTAGTATAGATATACCGAAAAATAAAAAATACTTAACGGTACAGTATACTGTTGCTAATATTATATGTTAGTTTTTAATATTCGACTTGAATGTTTCAGTAAAATGTTTAAAACAGTTTCTTTCTGCTTGTAGAAATCGATATAAGTGATACCTCTTATTAAAATAAATACAAAAATTCGTAAATAGAATCAATTGTATCTAATTAATTTGAAGAGGTTGTTGGTAATGTTAAATTCCTAGATGAAAATTGTGTAACCGAAGCCCATATTTTTTACCGTCTGTCTGTCCTTTTCATGTGGCTAATCTCCGAAACGACTGGACTGATTTTGACAACATTTTCACTGACAGATATTTTGAGGAGTAGAATTTTATATCAAATAACATAACATCACGCCTGTAATCCACGTTTTGCTAGTTATGTTTAAGTCCCATGTAATTTGGGCGAGCCTATTGCCATCAGTCGGACACGACTGTAGACTCCGAGCTGCTACTGAGAAATTCTACATAGAAAACTCAACGACGTATTTCCCGACCAATTAGTGAAATTTATCTGAAATAGATGTGACATTTATTATGAATAGAGTGACTTGTATATAGGGTATAAAAAGACCCTTAACGTAAACGAAAACTATATAATTATTCTACCCATCACTGGGACAGTTTTTTTCTTCTAGAAGATATCTGGGAATTTACTGGTTTTGGAGATATTGAAGGTCAAAGTGCAATATATTTTTCGTTTTTTTTTCAAAATTGTATTAAAAGTATCATTAGTAAACTTTCTTCCGAACAAATATTATCAAAATTATCGATTTTACAAAACAAATTACGCATTTGAAGTTACAAAAATGCATTGGATACTAATCAAGCGGGCCGGTCGGGTCAACGACCAAGCGCGAGTGGCCATACACTCAGCTGATCGAAAGTTGCGTTGCATTGTCGCGCTATGCAATGCGCGCAATAAAAAGCATCTCTTTTTAAAGATGAAAAAAAAGTATTTTCCTAGCATTATTTTTTGGTTAAAGTTACTTAATTATATGTACAGAATGTGTGGTTATCGGCTATGTGATCGGTCTTTTTACATCCTGTATTATGATCACATAATGTACACTAAAACAGAAACACGTGGAACGATAAAATGTGCGTGACTAAGACAATCTAACATGTTTCATTCGTACAATATGTGCTTTTCCATTCATTGTTACTGTAGCTATTAATTAGAGCTGTTGTATTTCGAGATGCATAGATTAGAATGCCAGTTACCAGATGGATACTCTTTTAGTGTTTGGAATTATTTGCACTACCAAGTCATTCTTGAAACCAAAAAAAAAAAACAAAATTTTCTAATGCAATTATAATCTAATAAATTATAAATGGAGTACCTATGAAGTGATGTAGTTTCACCTAATCGCCATGGGAAAAGGCGTGAGTTTATGTACCAATCTATCATTTTTTTCTAATCAAACAGTGTACGTACCTGTCTACAGTTTAATCTTCACCTTGAACAGTCTAATTTATGAGTCTTATCAGTTAATGGCCTTATCTCGGCGGGTGGATGATTAAGAGACTGTTTAGACGTTATCATGTATCATGTTTACAGATGCAGCTTCCCAATCATGTGAGATAATATACATATGTAAGGTTCTGTTAGTTTGACAGTGGCTATATTGCCGAATGAAATATGTATCTTAGTAGGTAATTTTAGGAGATTTTGTTAAACCGCGCTGGTCACACTGGTGGCGGCAGCATCCAGGACTCGGTTTTTGGATCGGGCAGTTTGTGTGGGACGCTAGAACTGACCGATAGTGGTCCTCTTACTTGCTTTTGGTTGCTTATAAACTTCGATCAATAAATCGATTTGATCGAAGCTTATAAAGTAATGTTGAGGAATAAGTTTTAATATTGATACCTTATGAGTTTTAAAGTACCTACCTATATAAGTTTATACTTACTGTTACTGTGTTTGCTTTCTGAGATACCTTTATACATATGTATGTTTAACTATCAACGGTTTAAGCAAGAGAAAAAAAAACAAATAATAAGAATAAAAGCTACGTAAATGATTGAGTTAAATAAATGTGTACTTTAGTCCCAGACTCAGTTTCAGACGCTCTTTAAAAAGCTCTTATATTATAACTAATGCTTGCAACATTAACGTTGAACTTTAAATCGCGTGTCAATTCGTGGCGAATACGTTTTTTCAGCAGACATAGCATTTAATATGATCACCGAAGACAAGGATGTGTTGACGGAACAATCGGGCAAAGTCACAGATAGGAGACACGTTTCTGCCGATTAAGTATACAGGGTGAAATTGAATAGATGCGACAAATTTAAATATACAATACTATATGTTGCCAAGATAACAATTATATATATATTTTCTAACTTTTTATCTGACAGTTTGAGTACTTTATGGGACCAACCCAAATGTTCTTTCTTTGGTACTGTTCGTCAGCACGTGGAGCTCCTCAAGTTCCGAGTTGAGCTCACGATTACTGACAAATGCTTGCACTGACTGATCTGGTCCCCTCATATCTGTGTGGTTCTTTCCTCAAAAGACCATCTCAGACACTAATCTGCATGGTTCTAATGTCTGGACTTTAAAAGAGACTACGACCTTTGAGTTTTTTTCGGTGTTTCTTCTCAGAGTAGTCAGTTAGTGAAACTCCGATTTCATCTATCAGTTAAAAAATTGTGTGTAAAAGTGTTTGTGAAAACCTATTTACAAAATAAACATAATTTTATCATCATTTTATCAAAATATAGAACATATCAAATGTAAAATTAATGAACTTTTAACAGTGTTACGAAAACGTTAAAATAATTAAAATCGCGCGATTCTTTACTAGAAAATAGGCAAAATTAGGTAAATGAACGGCAACGTTTAATAACATGAGTACTCGACGACGATCATTGAGCACTGCCATGAGTCGGACGCGATTTTTTGATTACTATTTATTAATTATTTTTTTGCAAATTATTTATTTTTCTGGAATACTTACCGATAATTCGTAGGTACTTAAATGAAGATAACAACGTCAATGGACCATTTAAAAACGACAATCACGTAATTTTTTTAACTATTTATATTGTAGGAAAAACAGTTTATAATTACTATGTTACTGAAGCTCCCATTTAATTTTTTTTGCATTTATTCAAAGTCCCTGCATAGAAATATAATGAAAGAAATTATGTCCGATATTATAGACTTTTTTCTACTGAAGAATCGACAAACTTCTTCTCTTCATTCTCTAAACGATAGTCACTTTGTCGATTTTTCAGTACCTAGACAAAATCCTGTTCTACGATAATAATACTAAGCGTACTGGACAAGGTCTTAGTCCCGTGTCATCTCGCGTTTTATGACCGCGGCTGCCACGCATGTACCTATACAATACTAGCAGACGTCACGTTGTTTCACCCGCGTATTTTCCGTTCCCGTGGGATTACGGGAATAAAAAGTAGTGTCCACCGGGAATAGTGTAGCTTTTCACCAGTACAATAATTTTTAAAATTGGATCATTAGTTCCGAAGATTACCCCCTACATACAAACTTACAAACTTACAAATTTTACCTCTTTATAATATTATTATTATATTATATTATATTATATTACTAGCAGACGTCACGCAGTTTCACCCGCGTAGTTTCCGTTCCCGTGGGAATACGGGGATAAAAAGTAGCCTATGTCCACCGGGAATAGTGTAGCTTTCCACCAGTACAATAATTCTTAAAATTGGATCATTAGTTCCGAAGATTACCCCCTACATACAAACTTACAAATTTTACCTCTTTATAATACTACTAGTATAGATACATACAACGTGGCGCTACAATGGTGACATTAATTTAACACACGGGTAGGGCTAGTGGCCATTAACCACATAAATTATGATTGGTTAAAATAATTGGTAATTTGAACAAAAACATTTTTCAAATAAACTAAATAATAAAAAAGTGACTACAATTGGGATCACTCTGTGCAAAAATTCATTCATGAAATTACTTACCTAGATGCACGTTACTCGTTTACGTTTACTCAGAGCGGCAACGCGTCACGTACGTCGCGGTGCGGCGGGCGGGGGTGAAAGGGAGAACGCGCGCGCCGACAAAAGGATTGAGGTATTGCTTATTCGTTTCAATTTCTTTGACGCGATGTTATGATCCGTGACCCCGGCAAATGACCGCTGCACTATGATTATTTTTGTACAGGATGCTTATTTCTATATTTTTTTATTTTTTTAAATTAATCAGTAAATAATGACGTTTTATGGAAATAAAATTACTTCTTAAAACGAAACTGGGATAACGTATACGTGTGTTAAGTTAATGTCACCATTGTAGCGCCACGTTGTATATCTTATTACTTCTACGTAACAAAAACGGGACAGGGAAGTATATTTTTACATCTGTCTGGCGTTAGAAGAACTGTATTTTTGTTACAGCGTCACAATTACATAAGTCGCATAGTTTAAATGGGAATGGGTTGACCTCGTTCGTGCTAGTATGTTGCTGTGGGCCAAAATAACTACTAGGGAAGTAGGATGTGAAGCCTGACTGCGCGGGCGTCGATGTCATGGCGGATCGCCATGCGGAAGATGGAAGTATCAACGTAGATGGATGAAATAGACAAAAATGAGACGATTTAAAGAGCAGTGGACGTCTTCTAAAAATAATGGACCAAAATAACTGGAAGTTAAGTAGTTAATTGTCAAAACAAAATGGTTGTCATTTGTCGCTTGGAAGGTTTACTTTACTCATGCAAAATGACTTTGCTCTGTGTGTGCAAAACCACTGCCTTAATTATTTAGTGAAACAATTTTCACAAAAGATCTAACTACATTCAGCTTGTTTTAGGTACAGACGCCAGCACATCAAGTTACCTTAATGTGTTTTATAAAAAGCTTGGTGACCATCGCTCAGTGACAATATCTCAAAAAAATATCTTTTTTTTGCGATAGTAAAAAACACGCGTAGGTTATTACACATTATTTTAAAAAAATGCATAAAGTATATAGAAATTTTCCAAAATTTCTATATAATGATAAGTTAGGTATGTTATTTCAGTAAGTAAATTGGTTTTAACGAATCACTTTTAACTATTGAGGCGAGATGCAGTGTTTTACTATCTGACTACTGTGAGAAGAAATACAGAAGAAAACTCAGAGGCGGATATCTATTCTCAGAGGCTACATTTTTTTTAAGTTCAGACATTTAGTCATGTGAGAACCGTGCCGATTGCCGATGCCGAGGGCGAGACTCCATAAAAGTGGAGACCAATCAGCTGGCGCCATTTTCAAATCTCATCGCTTAGCTTCAGCCATAGACATAGAGAATGGACAGAGCAATAAATAAATAAATAATAAATAAATATTCCACTAATTTTTCACGCAACGCCATAAGCTTGAGAGCTTAATGTGTTATGTATGGGTACTAAACAGCTGATAAACATACTAATATATTTCTAAATACATACATATTATAGATAAATTACACCCAGACACAGAACAAATAATAATAATAAATAATAATAATAATAACTTTATTGGTACAGGTAACCTTTGTTACAAAAATAACTTAAACAATTAGGTAGGTTACAAGTTAAAATACATAAAGGTGTCTTAGATAATGGAAACCCTGCTAAAAAAAATAAATGACAAATAAATGACCGTGCTCATTTATTTGTCCTGGGTGGGAATCGAACCCACGACCTATAGCATAGCAGTCAAGATCACTAACTACTAGACCAACATGCCAGTCGTACCAATACCCTCACAAAATTGACAGCTCCTTCGAAAAAGATAGAGGGACTGTGCAGCCAATACCTGTCTCTTTTTTGTAGGTCTGTGGTTAGAGAAAGCAAGAGACACCTATTGGCCACACGTTCGCTGTATCACTCTCACATTTTCTTACCAGTATTTACTTACAGCTGGATAAGAAACATTCAGTCCATTCTCTATGTCAATGGCTTCAGTTCAATACAATTTGAGATGTCTCGTATAATTAACCAATAGGCGATTTGTTACGAGCCATCTCCTCTCATCGTCTGAGATGGTCTTTTGAAGAAAGAACCGCACAGATATGAGTGGTGGGCCGGTCCAGTCAGTGCAATCACAATTAAATATATCTTTACTTGACTGTACACGGTACAGTACATGTAGGGTTACCATATCTCAGGATTTGTCCTGAGATCTCAAGATTTTCGGACGGTTCTCAGGATTGCGGCCGGATTTTTAATAAAATACAGCTTACATAAAAAATCTCTTTAACAAAAAGTTAATAAACTAAAAACAACCTTCCTTTGGTAATACTTAATAAAATTGCACAATTGAAATTAATACTTATTCATCTAATCAGTCAGTTTACATTTAAAAAATCTCTTTAATAAGAAGAGATCCGCAGTGTATAAAAAGACAATATTACGACATTTTTAAATTGATAGGTACGTTTGAGAGAAAATTCTCAAACTGTAACAAATCTCAGGATTGTTCAATGAAAATCAGGAATTATCTCCGGAGTTTTAATTTTTCCATCTGGTAACCCTAAGTACATGCAACTGTGACTAATGACTATTGCCGACAAACTGCATTCAAGTTTGCGACAGCTTGGAAAAGTTGTCCAAGCGAGTAACTTACTTACTTATGCTAAGTCTAAGTTATTTCTGTATTTCCTGTAAGCTCTAAGGTATCAAACCATTAAGTCTGATTATTATTTTAGTGAAATTGCTTACTCGACTTTCCAGAGGGGTTACGTTTTTCGCGTCCACTTATGGAGGCCTTGGGTTCGAACTTGAAACCTATGACTTTTTGGATCCCTTGTGTGAAATTATCACTTGCAATTATTACGAATTTAAATGTTCAAAGTCTAGTTGTAATCTCATCTCAGCGGCAATTAGGTACTGTTGAAAACTGCTAAAAATGTAAGGAAATTAGATCTGCGAACGTCACTTCACTATAATCATAATCATTTATTTGAAATAAGTATGGTACACTAAAGTGGTATCACTAAGTATCTTTCATATTATAAAACAAAGTCCTCCGCCGCGTCTGTCTGTCTGTTTGCGATAAACTTAAGAACTACTGCACCGATTGTTGTTTTCTCCAAAGGATAATTTGGTTCACGAGGAAGGTTTACCTAAGTATTGTATATCGGCTAAATTGGCTAGAATATAATTTAATGATATTGGTTGGTGGTATCGTAAATAAATAAACCGGGCGTGATAACCGACATCCACACGGGCGAAGCCGCGGACATCAGCTAGTTCTAATAATATAAAAATTCGGGAACTATCCCTCAGGACAAAACCATAAAAGGTTTAACTTTTTCTAATAGAACCCTAAAAAATGGTAACTAAACTATGCCTTTTGTGAAAAAAAGAAACTGGTTATGGCTTCATAAGCGTATTAATCCATAGGCTAGTAACAGGTTTAACAATAAAAATAACCCGCGGGAAGAATTCTTTCCGTTGCAGGTGTCACCTGCATTTTTTAAAATAAAAATACATAATTCCTTAGTTTGAATGCTTCGAATTTCGCTTTGTAAATATTATAATAGGCCTTTTGTATTGTTCCCAGGGGCCGGAGACGACCCGCGACGTTTGTCTGTGATAATAAAACTTGCCTTGTCTGGGAGACCGACGGACCATAACTGAGAGTGACAATGTCGCCAGTATCGTAGAAGATGCACCCAATTCGACTGTTTGTCTATAAATAAAATTTGCTCTTAAATACAGGTCGTTAACACACAGGAGTGTCGAATCGAGTGGATTTTGAGGCAATGTTATGAACAAATTTAATAAAGTGCAGTATTGTTTTATAACCGCTTTAACTCCTTCTACGACTTACTAATGTGCAAATTTTTAAAAATATGTTGAATTCAGTGCCATCTAGAAGGAACATGGGCGACAGCAGATTGTATTTTTCATCTCAACAGACTAGAACCCAAAAGCCTTCGATGTTAACAAATTTTAATAGAAGAAACTTTAATCAAAAGTCGTGTTTTGTTTCATAGAATTATACATTTTTTATATTATCGCCTATTTATTGTTGAACTAGCCGTCCCGCGGTTTCATCCGCGTAATTCCCGATCCCGTGGGAATACAGGGATAAAAAGTAGCCTATGTCACCCGGGATAGTGAAGCTTCACAACGGTGAAAGCATTGTTCAAATCGGTTAAGTAGTTTCGGAGCCAATTCAATGCAAACGAACAAACCTTTCCTCTTTGTAATATTAGTATAGAAGTAAAGATAATGAACAGTAAGTGCTAACAAGTTAATAATGTGGAGATTTGTTGTTGCAGTTTTTGTAAAAAGTTTTAAGATAAAAAAAAAGGTGCCGTTCAAATCTATGTCTAATCTTGTTGCTTGGGAAAGAATTAAAGATATATCATTGTAATAAATCACCTACAGCTGTATTGTGTATCATATGCTCACAAGACGTACATGATAATTTGAACAGATGCGTAGGCTAATAAAAACTCAGAGAAGCTCATTGAATCGGAATAGGCACATAGATACAAGATACAACTTACTCATGATAAAATCAAATGTATCACTGTTTAACTGTAACCTCGTACGTTTTGGGATATCGCAGTTCTTAAAATAGCTGTTATATAAACGATTTAATTCACAGAACAAACGTAATATAAATAGGACTTCGGTGGTTAACCTAATAAGCTTGTGCGACCTCAAATATAACGCGGTTGTTATCATGTTAATTATTTTGTTTTTCGGACAGCCCTGAAGTCATCAAATGACTTCTCATGCTCAGGGTGAAGGATAAGGGGCTGCCATGCCTGCCATTAACCGAGTTGTAGTCTAGACATTTAAGTAGATTTAACATTTTATTCCTGTAAAGGAAACATTTTGTACGCCTTGCAAGGCAGCGCATAGTGAAACTTTATATATTCAACACCATGTACATACATTTTACCTATGTGTCACAAATAAACTAATTTGAATTTGAAAACCCACCCTTGTTCCTCCTAATGCCCTTTCCCTTTGTGTTCCAGGGCCGCAGTGACCCTTTCGAACAAATTCCGCAACCCGGGCAGGCACTGGTCCGGCCCCGTCTTCGATGCTGATAGTTCTTTGAGGCGCCGTGGAACACAAGGAGCCGTCGACATATTTCGAACAGCTTGACGATTCTGGTCAAATCACCGCGTGAAATATTGGCGTAGTGAGGGCGAATTGAGCTGTCATTCCCTACTAATGCTAGGTAACAGTTCACTTCACTCAAGTTTTTACGCCGTGACTTTGCTGCTCTAGAAATCTTTGGGCACGCTTGCAGTGATCAATTCTGTTGCTACGTGTGTACCTAATACTAAACTGGCCGTCAGAGTTGTTGAAATTTGCTAGACTTTTGCATATCTATTCGCCTTCTCAATCACGTCTATACAAAGGTTGTCTGTAAGAGATTGCTTATAGCGATAAGGCTGCCTATTGGAATTCCTTTTGTAGCTCTTAAAGTTATTGTTAAGTTTATATGGTGTGTTGTAAAGAGTAAGTATTCTATTCTCTTCTGGACTCCATGTTTTGACTGTAGTAATTTTAGCTGGTTTCCTGCTGATTTTATCGTCTCTTTCTTTGTTCAATCTTGCCTATTTTATCTGGGTCGTCCTCTAAGGTCTTGTCCATTATTACATTAAATTCGAATTTTTGTGTTTAGCACTTGCAATTATTTTTGCATGTTCGTTGCGGCGAAAGTTCTTTACTAGGTACAAAGTTTATCAAATGTACGTATGTATCTACGTCAATGTAAAGAAGAAGTGCATCGACATTTTGGCAGTTTGCACAAAGACACACCCTACCGCACCGTATCAAATATATAATGAGTAAGTAATGAAGACACAAAAATTTACCTGTACCTATATGCAATTTTTATGTAAAATTTACCCGCATATGCAATTTATATGTAAAATTCACCCGTTATGCAGTGTATATGTAAAATTTACCCGTATATGCAATGTATATGTGTATGTATATGTGTAATTACCCTGTTGTCTTCTACTTTTCATTTGGTTAGTGATTATGATTACTGACAAACCCGGTGTCAAAGTGTCACGTATGCTGCCCTTGGGCCTCTGACTTGGCATAACATTCAAAAATTTATCTCAGGTTTGCTTACGATGTTTTCCTTCACCGTTTTTAAAGCAAGTGATAAATTAAAACCATACTGCTGTGATAAATTATAATATCTAGTTAAAATAAATGTTAGGTACAGAAACATTGATTTCATATAAATTATATAACTACATAATTATACAAAGCTTGTGCCGCAATTTATCTAAACGCTTATCTGTCTGTACGTAGTTTATTAGTAGACCTTGACATTTTTCAATGAGATCGTTCTGTAGACTATCATAATATCATTACATTCCTTCTGGGAAGTACAAAACGTAGGTATACTAAGTGTGAGTAATTACTGTACATGTTCTAATTACATTAATTATTGGTAATTTTTACGTGTGGAAACGATTGCCATAATTAGGCAAGCAATGGATGTTCCTAAAAATTTCTTAGTAAAGAACTTATCTTTAATTGTAGTAGAAAAAGCTCTAGACTATATACCAATGTAAATTTTCAGTAATATTTAAGTCCCATATCTTTAAATTGGGTACAAGCCCAGACTCCGTCAATGAACGTTGTGAAATAGACCTAGCCAAATAGTCCATAAAGTTGACATGAATAAAGATGAAAAGTATATTAGGTATATTTTTTTTTAAATAAGCTAAAAAAATATTCCACAACTTTTCACACAACGACATTTAGTCCCAAGTTAAGCTTGGGAACTTGTGTTATGGGTACTAAACAGCTGATAAACATGCTTATATATTTCTAAATATTATACATATTATAGATAAATTACACCCAGACACAGAACAAATGATCGTGCTCATCACACAATCATTTGTCCTGGGTGGGAATCGAACCCACGACCTCCGGCATAGCAGTCAGGGTCACTAACTACTACACCAACAGGCTAGCCAGTATTAATTGGAAATATGAATTTGAATCCAGAATAGATGCATGGAAGGAGACGAGTGAGGTGGCCTGGACAAGACTGTGGCAATCGCTCGGTGTCGATTCAATTTCGAAAATCGATATCGCTTGTTCCTACTTTGTACAAGCTATACATTTCCAGTACTTATAAGCTGATTGCTTTACAGGATTTGCGAGCGCAGGTGAAGTCTGTTGGTACTGGAAACGTATTGCTTAACATGTAGCGGGTAGTCGTGTGTACGATGACGTTCTCAATCGCTGCTTTCAATCGAATAATGCGATATATCGGCGGTTTCGATTGTCAAAAGCGCTGCTAGTCTATATCTACGCAATTGTACGGAAATATCGTCATTTGATTTATAACGAAAAAATATTACTATTATTATCATTCACTGTTCGTACGTTTTAAAACTGGGTAGGTACACAATAGTTGTAATTGATTTATTACCAACTTCATGAATATGTGACGCGAATCCCGTGATGTGTTTTGTTTTGATAGCTTTTTCTATCCATAACGGCCTACAACAAAAAATCTAATCGAAACCCGTTTTATTGATAACTTGGTTCATGGTTTATGAATAAATTATTGTGAATTCACGTTAAATGGTTTAATATTATTGTTAAAACTGTTTTAAGAATTGTTTACGTTTAAGTTTGGAAGTGGAATTTTACCCATCATTTAAATTGAAGTAGGCTATGTAAGTACCTATCTATGTATGGTACTGAAACCATAATTTGAATGGGTTATGAACTAAAACAAATGAAGCTGTGGTTAAATTTAAAATTATAAACCACATATAAGTTAGTAAGTACTTAAGTACTTATATAAAAAAATGTAAAGATTTTATTGTGACATGGATTTATGCCTACATGGGTTTTACAGGTAAAAAAATGGAATCAGAGTTTTATTTACCATATATATGTATTATAACTTTTTATGTAGCTAGACTAAATCGGAAAATTATTTGAAAATAAATTGGTTTCAAACGAAAAAAAATCGATCTTCAAAAACGGCACACTAACTCACGCACGCGTCAGTTAACGACGCAACGCGACACTGAGGTCAAGTGTGGCTAGTTAGCCACATTTTAACGTGTCGCTTGCTGAGCGCTTATAACCTATCTACACCTTTTTACTTATAATAACATTGACGCTAAACTTACATGAATAGCATTAAATAGGTATTTAAACAAGATGGGTTATCCCAAACCTTGATAAAAAAATTAAGGAAGAATGTACCATAAATGATTGTATGCGCACAAACTACGACACTGTTTGTATAGGTACTACAATATTGTTGACTACCTCATTCAATTAATCAACGTCGTTCAAGCAGTGGCGTAACTGCTAAGGTGCAAACACGGATATGGTGCAAAGTAGTGTGGGGTACCAGGGCCCAGAGATTTTGGGGCCCCCATGCAATGATGGCAAATATTACAGCATTGTCTTTTATGACAACCGGCCCAGAGAACCCGGGGATCAGTCGCCAAGAGGAATTCATAATTCTGAATTCATACGATATCAATGGCCAAGTAAATGAAAATCTTAGCTAACCGAAGCAGGATGCTGAAATTTTTGAAGTCTTCGCTTACTGTCTTGCAGTCTAGGTCCTTGTCTTAAGCTGTTCTATTAGATAATAAATATAGGTACCCAAGTCAACAACGTCAGTATTATTTCTATGGTGTCTAAATGGTCAAAGTTTTTAAGCTTCTGTATGAGGAAACAAAGCCGCTTGCTCCTACAAAATTAAAGCACTACAAAAACTATTCTTGCTGGCAACCTTTGGAGTAGGTCACTGCCAAACCCTTAAAATCGTAAAGAAACACAGGTAAGTAACGAGGCCCTATTATCTTTTATTTGCACCAAGGTGTCAGTCCTAGTTACGCCTCTGTGTTTAACATGGCAGCTTTATGTGAACGAACCAAAAAGAGCCAATCTAATTGGTCACGCAGACACATTTATTTTGTAGTCAATGATACTTTATGAATAGAAGGTAGCTACAATAATGTTATATCCATTAATGTTTTATTCTTTAACTGTACAATAAACAGAAAATAATCAGTTATCCATATTTTTATTAGGTACCTAATTAAACTAGACTTCGTCCACATACTTGAATTTTGTTACGTTATAATAGCTGCCTAAGTTACTCTTTACTTTTACTACGGCCTGTTTTCAGATTGGCTCAAACGAATTAATAGACAGACACACAATAAAAAATAAATAAATGGATTTTTGATAAACCTAAATAGGTATCGTATGATGCTTGGTACTTTTTAGATTTTTATTTCCATTTAATAAAAGTATTTCTGTTGACTCAAAAACCAGACAATTCAATTTAATTTATTGTAGGTTTATGATGTACATACCTAAGTACCTACCTATAGATAGGTATCTAATAAATTAAATTTAGCCGTCATGCCATTTGTAGTCACCCCTTTTTTGTCATATTATTATCATCTTTCATTTCAAACAAATCATTCTTTGTTCCTTAGTCCTCTATCAACACATACATTCAAAACTTTTTTCAAAATAAGTTCAACAAAAACGCACGGATGAATGAACGTTCCAAATTTAAAAAAAAACATAGCAGTCCTGAGTCGTGGTACTACACTAGCAGTATCTTACTGAGCTCTCTATTCAAGAAACGTACCTATACAACTGATACATAATAAAATTGCAAACTTGAATGAAATGCAGTACAAAGTATTCTACTTACGATTTCACTAAGGGTACCTACACGAAAGTTTCACTGATTATGAGCACATTAAATTTGTATTACACTTTCTTGGAATTAAAAAAGGTTGAAAACAATATCTTTACAACTCACTGTTAATTTGGATCACAGAATATTTTTGGTCACCGAATACACTTATTGTCACTTTTAAAATGATTTAATTATAAGGGTAAAATAGAGACTCGATTTTAATTTACTCAAAACTTTAACGCTTTTAGGAAGTTGTCTTAAAATAAGTACGATTTACAGTAAGTAATTTATCACAGTATAGGTTATAATTTGTTAAGTACTAGTCACAAAGAATCACAATAAAACGTAATAGAAAACTGGGATTCTATATTTAAATAAATTAGAAAAAAGATACCGCTTCCCGTTACTGAGTTCGATATTTAAAACACGGCCGCGGAGTACGTGCGTCCGTCGCTAACATTCTCCACGCACTGAACCAAATGAAGCGCTTAGTTGCTTTTAAACTTTTAACTAAAGCAATGTAAACAAATAAAAAACTTGAGTATATAAGGCAAAAGCTCGCACATTGATATGAAAATTTATAATTACACATAATAAACGCCTACGGGAAAATGTGACGTTAATATTATAGGTTGTTTTGCTTTTGAAGGATTAAGAAGCCGTTTTGCTTTTAATTCCCGTTCGCTGATAAAATAAATTGATCATTAATCCACTGCTGGAGTTTAAAAATAGTGAATACCTACCTACAATTTATTATTATCTCATTACTTAGTGATAATATTATAATGATCCTGAAACATTAAATTGGAATATATACCTACGGCCTTTTAAACATAAAAATAACGATGGTTCCTCAAGGTTTGCTACTAGGTCCGGTATTTTTTTATTTAATTTAATTTATATCCAAAACTTATTTTCAATTTTTTTACATTTATACAATTATTAATAAAAACATAATAGGTATAAGTAGTAGGTACCTACCGACCTAGTGCAGAAATTCATTGGTTCCTAATTGTTCGTTTTTTTTAAGATTGTTCTAGGTATAACTCAATTATTAATTCTGAAACTATTAGTTACTAATAAATTCATACCTCTCTTCTACTCATTCCTTTAGTCATTTTAAATTCTTGGTATTCACCAGGTCCAGATAAACCAAACTCTCGACTTTGACCAAAGGGAAGAGGTGATTCCTGTGACTGACGACAATTACGTAGGTACTACTTTTTATAGTTTATTGGTTATTATATATTCACGGGTTAACTTGAAAATACAAAAAAAAAGCATTATTTTTAAACTAAAATTTTAAATTTTCTATACATCAACACAAAATCTTATAAGAGTGTACAATAATTTACTAGTCAAGCCCTTTCGTTTGACACCCATATTGAGTGAGTTGTAAAAAATATCTTTAATCCATCATTTTGTGGTGGCGGCAATCTTAGACCGATTTTCAGGAAACATAGCCAAAGAACCGTCCCGAATAATTTACCTTTAAAACAAAAAAAAACGAAATCGGTTTATCCTTTCGAGAGCTACGATGCCACAGACAAACAAACGCACACATACAATATACATACGACACACAAACACATGAACACACAAACAATTTCATAAACGAACGAACGAACTGCATTGCTAGAAAGTTACGAAGCCTTTTTGATTTTAATTATAAGTAGGTAGTTAATTCTGTTCTGATATTTCTACGTTTTTAACATCCTGTATTTTCACTGCCACCAACAGTAATATTCATTCCTTACAAAGAAGTAAGGTAATATATCTTTATGTGTATGTACAGAACAAATATTGTTACAATAGTTTAGTCAGAGCTAGTAAAGAAAGTGACATAGGTACTCCCTCCTATGAATTGAGTCTTACAAACATTGCCGTTTATTTACATAGGATTGTGATAAAGTTCTTGGAAGGATATCATTCTCTTTTTACGTGTCAAGCTAATGTTAAAAAGCTGTCTATTTCCATCATCTGTCTTGCCTTCTTCTGAATTATTTTGGATTCGGCTTCCAGTATTTTTTTTATTATTGAAAGGCCCGCGTTTGACCACTATCCCACCTGGTGGTAAGCGATGATGTGAGCGATGATGTGGGCGACGATGAAGCACGCTTGGCTAGAAGCAACCTGTTCACTCTTGACTTAAAGACCCCTAGGTTGTAGCTGTAGCTAACAGGAAACACCGACTTCGGCAAGGAACTCCTTAACGTTTATTACGTATGGTTGGGATATCTACCATGTACCGGTGGCGCAGTGCCGTACGACTGGCGGTCCGATGATGAAAAGGGTTTGGTGGAATTAAATCGTGCAATTCCGATGCACACTCCAAAATATGACCGATAGAAAACCGACAGGGTAGCAACTCGGCGTGGATGCTCAAGACTTTGAAAATTTGAGTTTTAGTTAATATGGTTGCCAGAAATTCAGTCCCCAGACTACCCGTATCAACTATCAAAGATTCGAAAGTAAGGTGGGACAACGGCTTAGCGTGCTTTCAGAGGCACGAAGGAGTTATTAACACTAGTCTAGGTGTGATTACTCTGTTTCTTCATTCCTTATCAATGTCAATGATGTGTGGAAGGTTTTGAAGGTTATAAAGTACATATGGATTGATTATTTATACCACATTGGTACTAACCCGGATTTGGACCTTGGCGAGTTAAAATTCGGATAAGTCCTTGGAACAACCTCTTTTATTTGTTTATACTATTTCCTGTCACATATATTTTACGGCCAAAGTTGTTTATTACATTTTTGTGTTTAAAATGTATAACATGAACACTTGATTAAATAATGTTTTTACCTAAAACTCGTGATTTTGGGAAAATAACTTTGTTTTATATTGTTGTCTCAATGCTAGTGGAATATTAAATAGACTTGTTTTTTTGCTTATATAGGAGTTTATGGTGTAGGTACAGACAACCATTTAGTTCCGTGTAGGTCCTGTATAGATTCGTGTCAAAAATGGTTCCGATGTCTTTTACAAGCAAATCATTCTATCTACTCCAATCAAATACCTTTAAACAATCCTATAGTCTATCTCGAAAACGTCTCGACAACGATTTTCATGATATTTAGTTAGTATGGTTTTGGGGGTGATGAATCTATCTAGCTAGAATTGGTAGCAATAAAAGAATACCGCGCAAAACTTGTTTACGCAGAAACGTATATTAATGATGGACTTTCTTAGAACTCAAAGATGGACTGCGTAAAACTGATAAGGTTAAGAAAGAGGTGACTAAAACTTGACATAGTATAAGCATATGATGCAGAAGAATGAGGGTCGTGTTGTGAGTGAAGGTTTGAGTATTAATCTGGAAGGCCACAAGAGAAGGGTAACCAAAGAAACGATAGATGCTTTATGTGATCGATAGATTAGATTCTTAGATACCAATTGTAATAATAAAAAAAATATATATTGGGTTATGTTATGAAATTTAAAAATGTGTAGTGTGTTCCAAATAAACAAAAGAAATATAGAAAATTCGGGCGCCAGGAGCACACACAAAATAATGCCAAGGATAAACTCACCAGAGAGAGCCAACAATTAGGCTAAGTTCAGATGAACGCGCGACGACACGCGCTGCGGCGCGATTTACTTCTGCGGGGCACGCGCGGTGACGCGCGGTCATATACACAACAACATTGATTTGTTACAATCTCAAACCGCGCGCCGAGCCAACCGCGCGTCGTTGCGCGTTCTTCTGAACTTTGCCTTAGTCTTTAAGCGGTAGGCATAAATAAAAAATAAATAAAAGATAAATGAAGGTAAGGGCAGGCAGGCGATGATTCTCTCAGAAGTAGAATAAATCCATCAGTCACTGATGGATTCAAGACTAAACCAAGTCTAGTCATTACATCATATCCTCCCAGCTGGTGGCAACTATTCTGTAGCAAATCCTCGTGAATATTTTGGTTAGGTGATCAAGAACACACTTACTTCGTTTAAGTACTTCTACATTTATGAAGGTGAAAGAAGCAAAAGAAGTATATAAGAATGATGGTGATCTGTAGTTTCTCCATTAGTTATTCTTCTCAGTATGGGATGTCAGCTCACTTTGCCTTTACCTCAACTTCATTATTTTTACTGTGAGTTTTCATAGAACAGCGCTGATATTCCTGTCGCCTTCCCTGCTGTCACCTTTATCTATTCCACGCTATCTGGATTGTAATCAAGGACAGCGCTAGTTAGCTCCAACGTCACCTTTTTTTTACGGGTCATTTTTATTTCAAAATTTATTTATTTATTTATTTATAACAATCTTACCTACACTATCATTACAGATCTATGATCCAATGCGACAGAGTGGCCTTACTACTAACTAAAGCCTAAATCTACACCTTAAACCTAGTTAAAAATATCTTATTCTAAATAACTTATTACATAATTATAGTGTAACTTTTGCGAATTCACTCAAGTTGCACCACAATACATCTACCCTCCCGTGAACCTCATGGCGTATGGCTCTAGTGAGAGGAGTTCTCGCCAGTAGGTTGGTCTTAAAATCTATAAAATCTATCTAGGAAACTACGCAAAAATTCGATGAAGTCGATTTAAAAGGTATCTATGATTAGATCTTGACCTTTTAAATCGACTTCATCGAATTTTTGCGTAGTTTCCTTTTTTGCATCTAAACAGAGTTACAATTTATTGGATACTTTGACTTTCGTGAAGTACCTATATATTTTTTATTAAAAAAGAATACTTACCAACTTAAAAACTAAATTAACTACACTAAGTACTACGTACATTTTTTTGACCAGAAAACAGTTTATACCTTCTTTGCTTCTACCTAAGAAATACGTAGGTACAGTTACTTCTCCCAAATTAATAATTCCAACAGCATCACATGTCATCTGCAACCACACAGCCAAATATGATAATCAGTTCCAAGAAACGAATAAGTTCCTCAATCGTTTAGGGTAAGTCTCGTTGCTAAGACGATTGTATACTACAGAATACGAATGACTAATGATCAGGAGAGGACAATGGTATGGTAAATGTTTCCGTCTTATAACCAAAAGAATCGTAAATTATGTCCGGATTATTTTTGATATGAGTTAGGTCATATTTGGGCTGTTTGTTTTGGTTGACTTGGAGGAGCTTGTGGATAGAACAGCCGCATGGGTCGATCAAAGGTTAAGCTACGCTAGACGACGTCAGTCCGTGGATGGTCGACCATTTATTACATACGATGACTCCTCCGTGCCTCGGAAAGCACGTTAAGCCGTTGGTCCCGCTCCCGGCTGTCATTTGTAGATCTTTGACAGTCGTTACTTGTGGTTAGAAGCCCGAAAGTCTGACAACCAGTTTAACCATTTACCCAGTTACTGGGTTGTGGAGGTCTGACAGGCAGTCGCTCCATGTAAAACACTGGTATTCAGCTGCATCTGGTTAAACTGGAAGCCGATGCCGACATAGTTGGGAAAAGGCTAGGCAGATGATGATGTTTTGGTTGTCTTTGGGACGTACCTAATTATAAAAATCCGTTATTTACCTACAATTGTGACAGCCAGAGTATTCAAAAAGTTCTGGGCCGTGTTTTACAGTTTTGCTACTATACTAATCTATTTATTGTCCACCTTACTAACGGCAAAGAGTATTTCTGGTCATGTCCAGAAACTTAACCCTCTGACTGATAGTCGTTTCATAGGTATCTGTAATAATTTAACAAAATTCGTAAGATATTTATTATTACAGTTTAGAATTGCGTCAGTATCTTGAGGTAAAAGTTTAGCTACCAGACTTATAAATTAATTGTGACTCCAAGAGTATGACCTAAATTGCTGTATTTGTTATTTATCCTATAAGAGAGCTATATCCATAGCTATTTATTTCCTATATACCAAATCTATCTCTGATCTCTAATGATTCTGACTAGATGTTGATCTTTTAATATTACCTTTATTCTATCCCCGGTGTGAATCTATGTAAATGGCATATATCTACTACTATACCAGCTAATATTTTGAGTTGTTTCCAAAAACGCCAATAGATGGCGGTGTGCATTTGAGGCGCTTTTCTGAATCGCGGTGTTAAGATTCTCCGCGACTGAATGACCCTCCCCGGTTTTCTCATGTCAGTTATCGCTTCTCGGCCTTTTGGCTAAGATCAAAGTGTAGTATCTGTTCTTTTCAGCTTAATATCTGAAAGTTCCCTCATTGAGGGACCAGTATATTAAACTGATTTTTGAAAGCTGACGGGATGTTCGGGGCTCGCTCCACTCCCGTCACGGGTCGGCCCGGCATTGCAGTGCCGCCGGGATCGGCCCACATAATACACATAGAAGTTTACGTACATCGACTCATTCGTGATAATTCGCTAAACACTACTTACGTAGTGGTATTTCTTGCCAACTTACGTGCCGGTAACTGTAACAAAAGTAATAGTAATCGCTTCGCGGAATAAAAATATAATATTTTGATTTTGTGAACGCAACTAACGGTTGCGTTTCGCGGAATAAGATAGTTGCGCTTCGAGTAATAACCAGGTGACGAGGATGGAGGGACGAGCTGGACTCCTTCGATAAGGACTGCTTCCAAAAAGCCCTTGACAGAGAGAGGACAAAGGAAAGTAGGGAGGCCTTTGCCCAGTAGGAAAACATAGGCTAGTAATAATAATAATAATATTTAGTTGTAATATTAAAATAAAGGGAAATTTAATAAATCATTTACATGTATCAGACGCCAGCACATCAATCTACCCCAGTGTGTCAAACTTCTTTGATAGGTTTCAACTTTATTCTAAACACAATAAGGTTCATTTCATGTTAATTGGGAAAATTTGACACTTTGGGGTAGGTTGATGTGCTGGCGTCTGTACTTAGAGGTTTCAGCTGTCCCGATAAACCCTGACGCCGAGCCACCAGGACAGATGAAACAGTTTTTTTGACTGATGAAACGTAGAACTACTTATTGAGAAAAAAAATCCCATTAGTTCTACTGTTGAACTGTATAGTAGTAAAACAAGTGGGTAAAAACCATTTCTAAATAATTTTAAAACAAGACATTCTATCGTATTAATGAATGAAGAGTTGGATGGAAGGTTATTGGATGGCAAATATAATAATTTTATGTTGATTAAAATTATTACATTTGTCACCAATAAACCTTTTTAACAACAATAAAAAATATTTTTTTAATAACATACAACAACAACATGAGAAAATATAATAATTTTGGGGGCTAGCTGCCCCCACACAGCACTTACCGCTCATTTCACCCAAGTTATCACAAGAAAAATTGAATGAAATGAGCGGAATGACGGTGCTTTACTTAAGGAGGTTTATCCATGTGGATATTGTTGTAGATTGACCAACTGATATTGATAGTCCATATTGAAGGTCAGGTACGCAGTACTCGCAACCGGCAAGTGTATATAACAACATGTATGAATGTAAACGAAGCAAAAGAAGTATTTAAGAATCGTACGATTCATACATATTATGTAGCATTTTTTGTTGGCATTTCGTTGGGCTACCTACCTCTGTTTAGTTGGCAAATGCATACAATTGGCGGGCAGTTTGCGGGTTGGGCCCAAAACTGATGGCCTACGTGGATTTGCCTACGGAAGCCCAACGACACATAATACACTTTATCGTAGCAGGTGGTGCTGTGTAGATCTACCTACCCCAATAGGAAAAAGACGTAAGTCTATGAAGGTATGATATTAATAGCCATCCAATTTCATTAGTTAAAAAAACTTACCGCATCATCATTGGCCCTTATCCCAATTTATTTGGGGTCGGCGTACTCTAATTGTTCCATACATTTTAATAGTCGTCTCCTTCCTGGGCAGATCGCCTTACACACAATCCAATCCATCGTATTTTGATCTTACTCCGAAAATGTGAAAAAAAAAACTAACCTGCAAATGAAACTATTACCTACCTACATAGTGACGTGACGCCATGCCGTGATTAAGTCACCTTTAGCATGTACTCGTGAGATCAACAGTGACGTAAGATGATATTGTAGTAACAGCGAGTAAAACCTTCATATAAGACAGTGTTGTTGACATTTGACAGTTATAAGTATCACAGATTGAGCAATATTTGAATTAGGAATACCTACAAAAGATTTTTGTTTTGATATTGGTCAGCATTTTTTAACTATGCAAAGTGGAAGGTACAGACGCCAGCACATCAACCTACCCCAATGCGTCAAATTTCTTTGATATGTTTTCAACTTCATTCTAAAAGTCAAAGTCAAAGTACGGCACTTTTGAACGTCGAACAAAAATTTACTTTAAAAAATGATTCTAGTTGCCCCTTCTAAAAAGTGGATTTGTGTGGAGAAGAATGGGCAAGAAACTCGAAATATTGTAATTTTCATGTTCAATTGGGAAAAGTTGTCAGGTTTAGGTTAGATTGATGTGCTGGCGTCAAACAGAACCTCGTCGAACGTCTGACATAGACACATGATACGGATGCTATAGAGAAGACATGTAAAAAAAAATCATAGAAAAACTATGATCCGTGTAATAAACCATGTCAGTACCGCCATCTAGCATAATATTATAGCAACATTGGAGAGCAGAGCGAATTTAACTAGACTAATCGACTTGGTGACCACTAGGATACCTACATCGGATGAAAATTTTGTTCGTGATGTCACAATGACGTTCAATACCTATAGACAATCACAAACAAAATTCCTGCCGGACACAAGTCTATGAGTTTTTTTTAGTACGCTCCGCTGCCGCTCCAATATTCATATATTATCCTAGATGGCGTTACTGAGACATGGGATCAGTTTTTCTATGACATTTCCTTGACATGCCCGCTCTATAGTCTTTTAAATCTCTTTGTGATGTCACGTCTATAGTAAGTATTGAATGTACTAGACGCCAGTACATCAAGTTACCCCAATGTGTCTTTCTTTGATCGTTTTTCAACTTTATGTCAAACAGAATAAGGTTCATATTCAATTAAGAAAATTAGAAACATTGTGGTAACTTGATATGCTGGCGTCTGTACTTGTCCGTACATGATTCATTTTTTCAGTTTTAAAAATATTTTATTTTATAGTGCAAAAACTCTGAAGAATTTTTAATAAAACCATGAAATAAAGATATATAATAATTTACAAATAAAACAAGTGCACAAACAAATGGAAGCCTTTTACTCATAATGGCAAATCGGTTCATAATTTTTTAAGAGGCGTGATGAAATACGCCTCACCAATTGCTTATAGCAACAAGTTGCTCGTTAATGTTTTGATATCTTGACAATCTCCTTCTAAATCTTACAAGAGAACAAAAGGATGGTTTTCGTAAATAGGTAATTTAAAAAATAATGTTTGTTTATTAACTGTTTAATAATAACAAGTCTTCATCTTACAATATACATACTTAATACATTATTTTAAAATTATTATCATTATCACATATTTACATTTTAATTCTAATTTTATGCGTTTTCTAAACGCACCATCACGACAACTTTCCATCTAGGAGCCAGTCATAGTTTAATTATTATATACTAAAGTGACTAACGCCATCTAGTGAGAGAAGACGGTATTTAAATTATTGTCATTTTGTTTTTCTGTCAGCGACAGTAGCGACATTACAGGCAGCGCCTCTGTCTGGGGATTATAGAACTAATAATTGGGTCAGAGTTACAAAACCTTTGAAAATACTTCATTTCAAATTTAATAAATTATGTCATTTGTTTGATAGAAATGTCAAAATTGTATAAGCCTTGGCAAAATAAGAAAACATTTTTGCAATTAATATATAAGCTGTAATTTAAAATAAATTATCGATTATGATAAACTTATAATATTAGATAAATATTTTGTATCATTACACTACTGCCAAGCGCAACACTGGTGGCGTCTGAAATCCTTTTAGGATTAACCTTTACATAAGGCACATCAATATTTCAAAACATTATTTACATTATTGTTAACAATCATTTTACATACCTACGAATAAAATTATGCAGTATCATGGCTAGTTAATTTCAAAATAATGTGACAGTTAAAAAAAAGTAAAAACCAGCTAATTGGGTGTTGGACCGCAATTGGGATTCCGTAATTGGGATCAAGGTAAATTTTGGCAACTGCAAAATTAAGTTTGTATTAACACAGTATTTCTCAAAATAAGTGTGAAAAACAAAGTTAGTTTTACAGTGTAACTGTAAAACTAAAGCCGAAAACATCACAAATATTGAAATACTGGGAAGTGCACTGGAAAGAATTAAATATTTTTAGATTTTGAGTTTAAAGGATAATACACGCAATTGTTTAGCGGTACATAAAATACGCATTTCTTCTACTTACCAAAATTAGGCCAATAGTGTTCGAGTAAAATATCTGCGATATCCAGATAAACAGACCGTTAAACGAACAAGCCAAAATTATTTTATAGCTTAGCAGCTTCGACTGACGATGAATGTCGCCACAGTTAAGGTTACGATCCTTAGGGGAAGTATTAATTTACAGAAAATTGTAGGTTACCAATAAATTTCCTTGACTACCGCAACCTATACCTAAGTTACATGCCATTCACAATCACGTCATTTTCGTGGTCAACTGGTTCTTAAAATAAAATGTATTCAAAAGGTGACGTTTCACAAAAAAAAATCGCAAGGAAATGATGAAGTGTCAATGATGACACATTTTGTTTTTTTTATAGGAATCGTTCCAATTATCCAATACAATATAATCAATAAAATTACCTTGTTTTTTTTAATAGGTACCTACCTACTTTGAAATAAAAAGAATCAAAACGCAAGTTGAATGCCTTTTGTTTACCAAAATGACATTTGACTAATATGTCCTTCAAACAGTACGTTTATTAATCGTTAAATACGAAAGATTATTTTAATGATTTTATTTTTAACTTTGTATAGGTACCTAAGTTATTTGGAATTTTCAATATCGTCCTAATTCATAAGAATTAACAACTCTTTAGTTATTAATAGAACACAATATGTTCTATTTAAGAACACACAAGACACACTCACTCCATGAAAATAACCACACAACGTGTCCATCTTCAATTTGGAATTAATTCTTTACCACTATTCGAAAAATAATCAAAAAACAACATTTAAATATATGCAGGGTGGAAAAAATAAATGGGTTCTAAAAGTAAAACAGTTAAAATAAAAAAAAAGATTATTTTACGTATAGGAAACCTTGCTTATTTCTTAAACAAAAGAAATAACACTGCATTCACAGATTTCCCATTAATTTTATCCATCCTTTAAATCTAAAACTGAAATATTAGCTATGGGTTTAGCGATTTATGAATAAACGACGCACATCACATTTTTTGATTGACTCAATGCTTGAAAGACATACTTGACAAATATTTGAAATGAAGACAATTTTAAGGAACCAATAAATCCCAAAAATCTAAATGTCTCAAGAATGCGACATTTTTAAAAAGGGATGCTAAAAGTCCTGAGATTTTGAACCCATTTAACGCAACAGAACACAAGCTCCTCTTGACTATGTAGATCGACACAACATTAAATTAATTGTCATGAAAATACACTACGACGCTCACGAAGGTATTAAATTATTGTACCTACACTCAACTAATGCACTACTTGTAGAGTTAAACTACAAATTGATATGAACTCTAGAAAAGATTCAATATTATTACCGTATAGAAGCAATTACAGAAACACAGTTTTAAATCACGCGTGACGCTCAATATACTCAAATCACGCGTGACACTAGACACACTCAATTCACACGTGATACTCAATACTTTAAAATCTGGTGTAAATGTCTTACTCAGAATGACATTTAGAAGGAAGCTCCTGACAAAATATATACGATTCTAAATCACTAAATACACTCAGTGTATTCTAGGGACACACTCAAAAGATAAAAATTAAAATACTATACATAAATTAATTTAAACATAAAATACACAATTATAAATAACTACACTCACAATCACAACACTTCATTAAAATACAATTACACTAAAACTCACACATACATACACAATTGCGTGCTCACATACACACTTGAGACTACTGGACGGTTTTTTGATACGATTTATATCACCTCATACAGAGAACATTAAAATTTTACAATTATTACGGTGTATCACTGGGCAGACAATATGACATCTTTCACAACCATATATATCTTCAGAGTTGAAAGGAAAGTCTAGTCTGAAATTTTAACCACAAACGTATGTAGTACCTTAGAAGTAAATGTAAAATTTACAAATTCAGATTATTTGTTAATAAGTTAAAACGTAAATGCTTAACAAATCTACGAAGATCTAGGTATTGTGGCAACTTCTGAGAGACCTTTGTCCATGATGAAGGACATCTTAAATTATATATGCCAAGTTCTGGCTGAGATGATTTGAATTACATTATGTGCTAACAATAACCTAAGGTACGGACTCAACCCCATTTTCAACCTTTTTGACTTTACCTGAGAGTTTGGCGTATATTTCATCAATGGACTTCTGTCTGGTCTCAGGGAAGTAGATGACGGTGTAGAAGCAGGCGATGAAACAGACGACAGCAAAGAATAAGAATGTCCAGTGGATGCCGATGAGCTCACAAAGGATTGTGAACCATTTGGTTTGGACGAAGTTGCTCATTTTCGCGCATACGTTCGCGAAAGCTGATACGGTGCCACGAAGCTGAAAAATGGGAAAAAAATGTGATGAATATCAACATAATATTATATATTCATAAAATAAAAATTTTCTTGAAAAAAAATCCGGCAATGTCGGCTAGATTAAATGTGGCGAAGAGTTACTTCTAGATTGTTGTAAAACATAATATATTGAAGGCGCATTAGTAACTGGTTTCTTTGGATTTTAAAGGCGAGACAGAATAATACTAGCTATTCGTGTTTTATTGTGTGACGATAAAGATCAGTCTAGGAAGTACGCTGTGTGACTCAAGGATGAACCAAAAAACACATTATTTTTAGCTCATGCTAATAAAAGATTATAAGAATTCAAAAAGTAATCAAAATCAAAGTTAATATCAGTATTCAAATTAGGATAAGATTTATCACTTTTAAAACGACAAAATTTCTAAAGACAGTCCCTCAAAATACCCTCACTTCCAAGTATTTTTGCTAGGAAGAAGAAGTAGTCTGGCAAGTTTGAAGAACATAGATTAGAATCCAACCAACCTGGAAAGTGAACAGATCCGTAATGATAATATACGATATAGGCTGGAACCCTGCAGCGTCTGCAAAGATGCATAGACACATGGCCAGGACCGGCAACCAGCCGGGCAACCAGATGCCTGATGACGTCATATAGAACCACGCGGAGAGGAGCACCATGCCCACGCCGACGGCGAACGATGTTGTTACAAGAAGAAGCTGGAATAGACAGAAGCAAAATGTAGTGTTAAAATTTGGATCGACATTAAACAGAAGAGTGTATTAACATCGTCCAATAGGTCAATAATACTGACTGACTGGTAATGACAGACGTAAATTAAAAAAAAAAGTCAAAATTCTCCTTTCCTACTCTTTAGAGGAGCTCAGACATTACTTGCACAACTTTTAGTGGCAAACAGTAATTGGGTAAGTAATAGACTTAATTTATACTAATAAATAAAATTGAACAGTCTGCTAGCAATGTCAACATTATGTGCTTCTTACTAAATGCACAGAAAAGTAAATATGTTAGTATTACCAAAGATTGTTTTTTCTAATTTTGTTTGTCTGTCTGTCTATCTGTTTGTTTAGGCAAATTTCTTAAATACGTCGACCCATCTTGACAAGACTTTAACTGGGAGATAGCTGATGCTATAAAAAGTAACTTAGGATACTTACATATTCGCGTTTATAATGTCGCACGCAACATCTGCATACTTTAACTTCCACACCTACAACAACCGTTTACTGCAATGGTAGATCCGAACCCTCTCAAATACCCAACACTAACGCCAGAAAACAGGAGTTCCTCACCTTTGTAATATAATTGACAGTCAGAAGCATGAATGTTTGACAACCAGTCTTACCAAGGGGTAGCGTGATATCCATTCACTGGTCGTAAAGGTCTCATACTCAGTCGCTCCATATATTAGACCACATACAGTTAGACTAGAAACTGACCCTAACATGCATCATCAAAATTAGTTTCTTACCTTACGACCAGTCTTCTCAACAATACATGTGGCGACTATAGACCCCAACAGCTGCACTACTCCAATCAACATGACTTGTTTGTTGGGGCTGAGCTTCAGACTGATGGACTCCGAAGCTCTCTCGAACACGAAGCCAGCATAGATGAGAACGATGAGGTAGCCGTCGAACTGTTGTGTTATCTTGATTATGATTGTTATTATGAAGGCTTTAAAGGTTGGTTTGTCTTGCACTGTGGAGAAAGAAATGACTAGGATAATTTTGGGCTCGATATTGCAACTTAAGGGGTTTTGAGTTAAGAACTAACTGCGAACTATTAAAGCACTAGCAGGTGCCCACGAATTCTTCTGCGCAGGATTAGTACTTCGAGTAGCTTATTTTCTTCTCCAAAACCGTTGTTGGACCCCTAATGATGATTTTTTGTAGAAAGATAGGATATCTTACCAAACCTATAATACCAAAATTCATCAAAAGTGGTTCTGTGTACGTTTTTGCAGTGCACGCCAGAATATCTCGCAGATGGCAGATTTTTTACCTATTTACGTGACACTAACGTTATATTTTGGGTAATTCATACAATATCTTTAAAATAATGGCCTATGACTGTGTTATTGTAAAAATTAAATAAAATCTATTATGTAGTTTTTTCGTGAAAGAGTAACAAACATCCATACATCTATACTTACAAACTTTCGCATTTAAAATATTAGCAAAGATTAATTGCAGCAAAATTCGTGAGAAAACTTAACAACAAGCCCCTTTCTGGCAAGCAACGCTTTTTATGGTTTCCACAAACATAATTTTCTGTGTGAGATTGCAAATTATTATTATAATTACTTAAAAAGTCAAGTAAACTTAATGATGGCCCCAATGTTAAAGCGCTACTTCTTATGCACGATGTTATGGTTGCATTACGGGCAAGTACTAATGTGATTTTCAAATTGATATGCTTACTGATAATCTTCCACACAGACTGTGAGTCGGCCTGCGTCTGCTTATCAACCCTCACGATGCTCTCTATGTCTTGCTCCACTCCGCGGTCCATCACGCTGACTCCACGAAGCCATGCCAGAACTGTCTTTGCTTCCTGAAATATATAAAAGATTACCTAGTATTATGTATCTAACATAACAAGACGTCATTCTTCGAAGAACTTGACAAAGGTGTAGGTATCTAAAGCACACTGTAAAGTTTAAGTCACGTAATAGAGGGCTAGCATATTGCCATCAACCAGGGACAAATCCAGACTCCCGCGCTGCTTGATATTTAAAATGCTACATACAGAATTTAATACTTAAAATGGTCGGTCGGAATAAGAATCAAACACTGTTTTGACCGGTCGTAAAACAAAACATCACGAAAGATCCTTACAAAATTTTGAAATTTATCCCCTAAAAGTTGACGAACATTACAAAATAGTAATAATAGGAGACGAAACTTTGAAAGGAACTTTGTCATTTTTGCCGACAGAAAATTCCTGGGGCGCACCATTTTCATAGTTTTTATAAATGTACTTGTATTTAAACTTATCCTTATTATTATTACTTATATTGATTTTAATCATATCGGTAAAACTTGTATTGTTTTATCGTAATACATAGTACGCATAAACGAACAGTCAATAAAACAATATATCTTGCGGAACTGAATTAAGTATGAATTTAAATAACAATAAAGTGGAATTTTGATGAGGCGATCCAAGTTCCGTTTCTGCTAGGAAGAAATAGATACAAAGTGATTTTGTATTAAGCTCTTTTCAGACTACGCTATAATATAATAGTATATAATATATCTATACTGGTGTATACGTAATATTATAAAGAGGTAAAATTTGCAAGTTCGTAAGTTTGTATGTAGGGGGTAATCTTCGGAACAAATGATCCAATTTAAAAATTATTGTACTGGTGGAAAGCTACACTATTTCCGGTGGACAAAGGCTACTTTTTATCCCCGTATTCCCACGGGAACGGAAACTACGCGGGTGAAACTGCGTGACGTCTGCTAGTAGTTCATAACATAACATTATCACGCACTATACATTATTATGGAAACGGTCAGACTTGACTGTCATCATCTGCCTAGCCTTTTCTCAACTATTTTGGGGTCAGCTTCCAGTTTAACCAGATGCAGCTGAATACCAGAATTTTACATGGAGCGACGGACCTCCATAACCCAGTTTTACACCTTCCGTCCCTCCGCCCGTCCGTTCACATTTGACTGTACGATATATTATTGGATTAGATAATACATTATGGTATAAAATTGAGCGTGTGCTCAGTTCATGCTGTATTATATCGTGCGCCGCCCTTTTCCTCCTCCCTCACCCCCTGCATTTTTCTTCTTTCGGAGCCTTAATAACAAGATAATATCAAATTCCGTATTGCCATCATCGTTCAATGAGCTTTCAAGACTTTCCAGTATTAAATCCATTGTGTTAACCGAGTGCCTGCAAGGATCGCGGTCAACTGCGCTTGCCATATATGTATACTATAAATACTTGCGATTATATCGCGTTGGTTCTTATTTGCTATACTATATATCACAATAGTTTAGCGTAGTCTGAAAAGAGCTTTAATACTTATTATAGTATTACTATTATAATAATATAATCTAATGGAAATTGATATTCTTTATTGACCTTGATAAAAAGGTGTTTTTACTAAAACCTAAATAGTTTTCTCATAATATTATTATGATTCCTGCTGTTCTTGTTACACTGACTCTGGTCTGTTTACGTTTTTAAGTGTGTGTTAAAATCACAACACAACGGTAAATTTTTAACGATTCATTTATGTTTTCTACTTTTAAATGATGATAATTATTTACATTGTAACGGTAAACTGTCTGCTTCTATTGGTTTACTTTTGATAGCCATCTTCGGGCATACGTAATGATAAACTGAGTAGGTTTTTACAAACAATTTTACACGTCAAACAAGTTAAATGTTTTTTTTAATTAATAAAGTTGTAGTGAGGACTACTCTGAGAAGAAACTACTAAAGAAACTCATTGGTCATAGTCTCTTTTCAAGTCCAGACATCTGAGATGATCTTTTTAGGAAATAAATAGGTATAAAAAAAAAACAAGAATAAAGAACCAAGCGGTTTTTTAATTACAACAGAGAATTGACTGCTTTAACAGCTGGTCCCAAACTAGGCACAGCCTGTATCTTGGTAACCCAAACACTACACAAAGTTACAATGTTCTGCTAGCGCAAGATTCAAAAGTCCTTCAAGAAACATTATTTCTAAACCTATCTGTAGAGAAACTTAGGTACAGTAATAAGCGCACACTTTATGGCTCTCTGCCAATCTAGAATTTGCACCAGCGCTGGTCACTTGGAGACTCATAGCGGAGACTGTTTGTTTTCGAATAGCGGTACAAACATGTTTTCTTCTTCTGTTTATCTTAACTATTCGACCGACATCTAAGTTTCCGCTACCACTTTCTATACCTAGGCATATTATTTTTCACAAGTATCTTTCGTCCTGAATACCTACAGGGTGGAAGGTACATCGTCGCAAACACTGACACCAAAAGTCTTGTACTTAATTCGGGATCGGATTTTTTATGATTTTTACTTTCTCTTTCTGATATTACGTATATTTTCTGCTTCAAATTGTATTTAGATCCATGAAAAATCATAATGCCTACTTACCCAATGAGATCTTTCTTTAAAAAGTAGATTGGCTGTACATAGTAAGCAGCTAATAGTAGTGGTAGTGGTTCAAGTCTTTTGTGTTGCATCACACAACTGGAGATCTCTATGACGGAATAATTTTGGCCGACGGGTGTTGTGTACATCGGCGTTTTCGCGGAAGGCTACATGACACCACGACTCAGCGCATTATGTTGCCGACCTAACGTGTTTTTATTTTATTCTATGAGATTATATGTTTATTTTATTCATGGGCCTAAGTTGCCTGAGATTAAAGAATTATTATATTATAGTTCTTTTCTTTAAAAGCTTATTGTTTTGGACAGATGTCACGATTTTATACAAACAACAAAAAATTTAAACAAACAAAATAAAACGTTCTAGATTTTAATTTTTCATCAACACACCTCGAAGAATTTAACGAGTTTATTATCTAATAGCTGATGTTTTAATTTTAATTGTCAGAAAACTTTATTCAAAAAAACAAGATGGCGGTTTGACTTTGTGCAGGCTAGGTTCGCTCAAGTTAGGTTCGCTCAGGTTTGGTTCGCTCAAGTTTGTTTCGCTCAGTTTTTTTTTATTTTGCAGAATTTGTAAATACCAAAGAGATTTAAGATGCTATAGAGAGGAAACGCGAAGAAATGTCATTGAAAAACTGTGATCCCATGTCTCAGTAACGCCATCTAGCGTAATATAGCAATATTGGAGCGGCAGTTGAGCGTACTAAACTAGACTCATCGGTTTATAACCACAAGCACCCAAATTTCAGAAGATGTCTTTGGTTAATCCTAAAGGACTTATTACACTATTGAATTTGTAGGAAACCGAACTAGGAAATCGGTAGATGTATCGCAGTTAGAACAGATTGGATCCGATTTAGGGTAAATCGGAGGTTCCTGCCGATTGGTTGCTTCCTGTTACTGGTTATAAGTCGTTGGGGCCGAAAAGTTCTGGAGTGGCGACCCCGTACCGGAAGACCCAGCGTTGCAAGGCCTCCCACAAGGTGGACCGACGACTTGGTGAGAGTCGCGGGAATCCAATGGATGAGAGAAGCACAGGACCGGTCGTTGTGGCGACATTTGGAGGAGGCCTATGTTTAGACGTGGACGCCTTTCGGCTGAAATGATGATGATGATGATGACTAGTTATAGAATCCTACAAATTGAATAGTGTATGTAGTGTATGCAAATATACTTACGATTTGTCTCGGGCGCATACGTCACAACGGTCACGTGGTGCGGACCATAGTCTATATAAAATGGAGCGCACTGAGTGGGAGTCAGTCGCTGTCCGACCGTCAGTGAGGAAGCACGTGGTGGTGCGTAGGCGAGCCAAGTACAATACTAGTGTTAGTGATACAGTGAGAACACTACAGTGTATTATGGCCTTAATAGATGCCCACATTGACCCACTAATGAGTCATTCTGTATTAGTGGTAATACTTACATCAACTTTCCCCTGCTTGACTAGATACTCAGGCGTCTCTGGCATCGCGAGGAATACAAAGAGGGTGATCGTTGGTACCAGGAGCCCTAACCACAACATCGTGTTGACGCTCAGGATATCTGCACAGACGTAGCTCATCAGGTAGCCGATATTCCTGTAAGATTAGGTAATCATATAAAATTACTGTGCAAAATAATTTGTATTAATCTATTGTCATTTTCATTAGAAACCTTTTTGAAAAGAGTAAGTATTGAGTTTCTTGCCCATTCTTCTCCATATACGAATCTACTTTTTGAAGGGGCACTTAGAATTAATTTTATATTTAAAAAGTTTAAAACTTAAGTTTGACGTTCAAAAGTGCTTTATCACGGGCTAATTGGAAGAAATAAGTCAAATACTTTGACTTTTGACTATGGCATTATTATCTAATTTATAAAGATCTCGTGGCACAGTGTTTGTTACCAATCACCTGGGAAACGGCTAGACCGATTCATATAAAATTTTGTGTGTACATTCAGTAGGTCTGAGCTAATATTATATACCTACTCATACATATGTAAATAGTACAGACGCCAGCACGTCAAGTTACCCCAATGTCTCAAATTTTCCCAATTGAATATGAACCTTATTCAATTTGACATAAAGTTGAAAAACGATCAAAGAAATTTGACACATTGGCGTCTGTGCCTATACCACAAACTAGTTGCATTTTTGCATTTTTTTTTGCTTCTCCATCAATGATTTTAGCGATAGATTTATGTATTATTTATAAGTTTTTATGGTGTAAGTACAATGAAGTGCAATTTGTTATATTCTAAACAAATGACGGTGGTTAAGTGACTAACTTTGCAGTAGTTAGACCGATTGCCGCAATAGTCAATATTTGCATGGCATGTAGACATTTGTTACTGGCAAGACTCCTAGTTTTTACCTCAACTTATTTGACCCCAACGTTTTCTATTATAACTAGAGTTTTATTGGTAAATAAGCTGTACCCACGAATTGATCCACGACGTTTGCACGGATTTCTATAATATAACGGAATTCTATAATTTGATTATTGCTTTAGCCTGAGTGTACATCAGACAGTACATAAAGTCTTGTTAAAATCGGTTCACTTGTTTCGGAGATTATCATTCAAATCAATTATAATAAACCAACAAGAAAAAGTGCTTATTTACCTTGTATTATTTCATTTAGGTATGCATTTAGTAAAAAACTGTTATTATGTATGACACGACAAACGGAAACTTAAATGTAACTTATTTTTAAAGATAGATAGACACTTTTTCCTCAGTTTGCACACAAATCGATATTACAATAATCAATTTCGATATAATAATAAATAACACAAGTCTATAATACCGTACCTGCGGGTAATTTGTATCTAATGAGTATTCTGAATGCGATGCGCAGAGGTCATTACGTAACAAAACAAACTGGTCAAGTCTGTTCGTTGAACTATTATATGCATAATTATGTACTTATTTATGTTATCTTTATCAAATCATCACGAACTAACCCCATATACCTATACTATATATCTAACAAATATAGCAGCGGTGGCCCAGTATTACGAACAGTAAGTGGGTTCGAACCCAGGCAGGCTCATTACTTTGTGTAATTTATTTCATCACCACTGCTCTCAAAAACGGTGAAGGAAAACATCGTGAGAAAACCGGCATGTCCTAGAACCAAAAATTCGAAGACATGTGGCATCTACTAATTCGCACTGGGCCCGCGTGGTAGATTATGGTCCATCCGCAGAATACGCGCTTTGACGTGGAGTTGCGGATACCAGCCCGGTATCAAAGATCTTTTATCTACATATACAAATGCTTAATAATATGCTTTTGTTTCCATCACCCAAAAGTTCAGTGGTAGAAAATGCCAATGGTGTTAAGTCCGCCTCTGTACATGAGTGTGCTTGAAGTATTAAATTAACAATATTTTATACAGGACATCACTACTTCACTATCAACTACATGTTATGAAACAAAGTCATCCGCCGCGTCTCTCTATCTGTCTGTCTATTCGCGATAGACTCAAAAACTACTACGCCGATTGTCATGTTGTTTTCGCCAATCGATAAAGTAGTTCTCGAGGAAAGTTTCAGTGTGTAATTTGTCAAGTTTTGTATACATTTGCTAAAATAGGTATGATGATATTTGTTGGAGGTGTCGAAAAAAATAAGCCGTCTGGGAGCTGGGCATATCCGACTACCACGCGAGTGAAGCCACGGGCATCTAATAAATTACTAAGTACTAATTATACTCCACTTGTTTTGAACATTGAGATCCATACCTACCCGATTATTATCTTCTGGGTTTTATTATAATTATGGTAGTATAGCAGTTGCTTACAAAAAAGCATAAGGCCACTCTACGCTGCGTACATTTACTGGACAAACCTTGTTTTTAATAAGTAACAAAATAAAACCTCATAGCGCCCTCTGTTCGCAATTCTTGTTAAACTAAATATTTTTTTTATGTTATTTTAATTTTGAATGCGTTATCATAGAAATATATGAATAAATTTAATTTTGTTGTAACCACACTAACCACCATCCATGTTTTATTAGTTTTTACTTGATCTAACCAAGATAATTGGTCCCTTCGTCTCGTTTACGGGGCAGATGCGGATACATTGTTTCATCTGCCCCGGTGTCCCAGGCGCAGTTAATAGACCTTACCTTGAATAACTGGGCTAATGGAAGATTAGTGGCATTCCCCACAGAAAAAACAGTTCCAGGGTAAATAATACTAAATTACTATTGTAGACTATTGTGGAGGTTTCATCAGTCAAGTTAAACTCTGATAAATGATATTTATTTCTGTAAATAGGTTCATACAAACACTTTTAGACGTTATTTTTTAACTGGCAGGTGCGGTCTGACTACCGGGACAAATGGATAATACAGAAACAAAAATCTCATTTGCCCCGTTAACGGGATAAAGGCATTGAGCCGATGGAATTGAGTCATGAACTCATGATGTCTAGACTTTAAACGCAACTGAGTTTCTTTCGGTGTTCTTTTCTCGGAGTCGTCAAATAGTAAAATACCGACCTCACCTGTTTATAATATCAATTCACACAAACAAATTTGACTTATCTATGCAAACTGATGGGTTCCCATAACGGTATAGGTGTCTTGGCTTGGAGGATTATAACCCTATTGGTTGTAGTAGGTCATGGCCCAGGAAAACACGGCAACATATGTCACTTGTTAATTAATTAAGTCATGTAACGAATTAATTTATTGTACCTACTACACATACATTTTCCTTTGAGCAACATGTTATTGACTCGTGAATCCTTCTCCAATTATTAAGTCGACTATGAGTTACGATATTTCATAGCATATTACACGATAAAGTAGTGTTCTATTTTGTCTTTTCAGCAGGCCTAGCAATAATACAAATTTTAATTCTTTTTTTATTATCGTAATCGACAAAAGAAAGAAAATGGCGTACATGGAATCAGCTGTTTGTCAACGTTCAAGTGTATTTCATTTTCAGCCATAATTATTACAAATTCTACTCGTTAACACTTGACAGTTGACAAACAGTTTCCATATACGCCATTTTCTTTCTATTGTCGCTTTATCGATTACGATAATAAAAATAGAATTTGTAATATTGTTAGGCCTGCAGTTTACTTGTACTCATAGCTCAAGCATATGCGAAGTTGTGCCTTCAACCTTACACAGTTTCCATACAGTTACTCGTTGATTATACAGGGTGTCTCATTCAAATGGGTCAGTATGGGAAAGTCTGAAACTATAAGACATACGAAGATCTGTTCTGAGGAACCATGTCATCGATTTTAACATAAAGAGAAACTGCATTCATACATTTTAAAAAACATCTGTACTCCGTTCGGGAATCGAACCCGGTTATTTTGAAAAAAAAAACCTACACTATTTCTATTTAGATATCGATTGTGTAGGTCTTAAGCAGTAAATGTCTGTATGAAACATGATGTCTAAAATGAATAAAATGCATTGTTTCCACATACTTTAATTTACTTTAGTAGGTGCTCGAAGTGATCACCGCCTTTTTCAATACCGTCTCTGGACTATTTCAAAAATCTATCGCTAATGGAAACTTTCACTCATTGGCAAGCGTAGTGTGGAATGCCACCAGCTAGAATGAACGACTGTGGAAGGCGGAGAACGGGGTGTTGTGGCGCAGCTTGGGAGAGGCCTATGGCCATCAGTAGACTGCGACAGGCTGAGTCGAATGAACGGGAATTTACTTTATCCAAGAGCCAAATAGTAGACTATTTCGCGGACTGAAGCTACTCTTAGTTTTGTAATAAAATAAAATAACTTACCTATTTAAAATAAGTAGAGAACCCAGTGCTCCTCTGAGATCAATATCGCTGATTTCCTTCAAGTATATCGGCAGGACTATGTAGCAGGAGGAGCAGGGTATACCAGCAACTGCACGAGCCAGTATCAGCGCCCAAGGTTCGAGGCATAGCAGTTTGATCTGCCAGTAGATCTGCGGATTGGAGAAGTTACTTATTTATATGCTATTCTTTGATGACGTTGTGATGTGACTTATGGGTTTACTAGCGAGCGTAGGGGATAATGGATGGACTATTACAAAGAGGCAGGCAGTTGCAGTCATGGCAATTAGGATATTAAATTTAAAATAATAAACTTGAATGAGAAAAATATAACTAGCTAAGTACTTTAGATTTTTCTATAATTATGCGTAAAGCCATTGTGTCTCAGATCATATTATTATTTTATAATCACAATATTAGTTATTAGTTTTAGAGTTCAGAAGCAAATTAAATGTATCAATGATTGTGTACGTTCCACCGTAAAGAATATTATGCTGTTAGTTTTATTCAATTCTTATGACGTACTATAAACAATAAAGCCTAATTATCTAGTCGAGGGTAATACCACAGTCTAAACAGTCGTCCGACGAAGCTGTCTAGACAGGGCAATCGTGCGGGGTGTGAGGGGCGAGACGCGGGAAAGCCGCTCCCGCACTGCGAACAATTTGATAATCGTAGTGCGGGAGGTATTATTCAAGTCTAACGCGTGTAGAAAATGTCGGCATTTTTCCAGAGATCAAAGGCGTCGTCCTACTGTATTAATATTTATACTGTGGTAATACACTGAATGGAATACTTCCTTAATTTATGTCACTAAAATCTTATTAGAAATCTAAAAAGAAATGACAATTACCAGCAAAAAATCACAAAAACGGAACCGGCACCCAAGAATTAGATACAAGACAAAACAAATGTAACAAGAAATCAAACAATAACAAATCACAGGAAGGAAGGAAGCTACTAAGTTCAACAAACTCTTTGCGTTTTTTCTGCACTCCAATTCACGCTTGATGAAATTTCAATAGCAACTCCCATTATTTGTGAACAAGAAGACTTAACTAAGTAAATAATATTGTGTTTCCGCGTTTAGATTTAACAAAGGCCTTTGATAGTGTCAGCCGTGTTGTCTTTAGCTAAGTAAACGTAAAGTTTGCAATTAATTCCATATAATTATGTGTAAGGTTTAAAAGTAGTGCGGCGATGTTTGAATGGAAACTCCTTTAGTATTTTAGACTGGATTTATGCGCGGCTGTTCTAGTATCAGTATTATACAATTAATAGCTTCTAATAGATGCAAAACATGCGTAATGCATATCGTAACGAGATCAAGTTAAAGCGCGTTTTCTAACTTCAATCTTAAGCGGTACATGAATTATTTACAAAAGTAAATTAAAAGGTATACAAACTTTTCCAAAAGGAAAAATAACACCTGACTATAAAACGTAAAAAATAATTAAATAGTTTTAGAAAACAGTCACCAAACTAAAGACCGAGATATTATCTTCTGAATCTAAAGTTTTTGCGCTTTAGGTAGATACAGTGGTATTTTTTAAAACCGATTGATGACGTCCATTTAGAGTCTACCAATAAAATGTTCGTTTCTAAAAACAAGTTATTTTAGTCTTTATATCCATTCGCTTGTTTAAAAAAGAATAAAAAATATTTTTATTATGATGAATTATTTTACCAACACTGCACAATTTTGAAACATTAAGTAAAACTCAATGTTAATCAAAGGTCAAAGCGTACAAAAAACTAATCATATTATTAAAAAAAGGACCGGTTGATAATAAGATACCAACCAAAGTGTGAAAATAGATTGGCTTCAAAATATTATTATCTCGATCAAAACAAGAATGCGCTGGGAAAACCAAGTTCCTAGATGAACTTATTAAAATAAAACCAGTCTGTTTCTACCCTGCAGTGCGAAAAAGCCTTCTCAAACAGAGAAGGCACGAGCATTTGTAGTCAAGCTTGCTCGAAGCGGGTTTACGATATCAAACTTATGTTAATTGAAGGTCCAGGTTTCCTCACAATGTTTTGTTACACTACTGAGTGGACCAGTTATAAATAAAATAAACTTAGAGAATACATAATAATACACATAATCTATTTACAATTTGTTGGTCACTATTTATAACCTATAACGTCACCAACACACCAGATGTGAACAATGTAATACTAATAAGAAATTAATGTGTACTTATCCCATTTTAAGTGAACTGTAATAATTGTTCTTATGAGAATAAAAATTCTTTAAACCTAAGCCTATTGTGTATACAGACGCCAACACATCAAGTTACCCCAAAAATTACCAAAAAAAGTAAAAAAAATCCTAGCTAACGATGAAAATTCTATTTGTAATAAAGTTGAAAATCTATCAAAGAAATTAGACACATTGGGGTAGCTTGATGTGTTAGTCGCTTTATAATATTTAAAGCCTCGTCACCACTAGGAACATTTGTCGAGCGACATGTGTCCCCTGTGACATCAGGCGATGTCGGACGACGTCGGACGACATCGCCGTGACATTGTTGAAACTATTCCTTGTCGCACAGTCGATGAAGAGTAGAGGTCCGACTGAACTGATGTGGACGGAGACAAGACATCGGGCGACGTGGGGCGATGTAGGGCGACATCGCCCGATTTCTCCGGGGACACATGTCGCTCGACAAATGTTCCTAGTGGGGACGAGGCTTAAGTCACCCAAGCAATGATTGAACTTGTGTTATGGGTGACAGGGCGCTCTTAATTGACATTCATGGATAAGACGACAACAACACACAAATTATTTGTAAAAATCACAATGGCTTGCCCGGATTTGGAACTCCAGTGTGAAAAACAAGGCTCAGTACTGGGACAATCTTCCAACAACACTACCTACATAATATAACAGGCAATCACAGCAAAACTCATAACATAGAGATAAATAGACACAAATAGTAACACAGAAAAGATTACATCATTACTATCAACATCATTCAAATAGTAGATACTAAAAAGTTGATCTATGTAGGTATAATCTTATTTGATAATAATACTCCAAATGTAAATTATGATTTGCTAAACTTAAATGGCAGTGGGCAGGGCACATTGCTCTCAGAATAACATGATGCCAAAATGCTATTGAGTGGCGATGCCGTTCTGGAAGATTTAGCAATGGAAGGTATCCCACGGGACCGCAAAGCATAAGTATAACCAGCCTATAATGTTTCCACTGCTGGGACAAAGGCTTCTTCTCTGTGAGAAGGAGTAGAAGAAGGCTGCAATCTTCCAAGTGTGGGCCTCATGAGTTTGAAGTTTGGTTCTAAGACATGAAATTTCGCACGATGTTTTCCTTCACCGTTTTCAGAACAGTGTTGATGAAAATATTGACGCATAGTAATGCTCTTTTCTGTTTCGACGACTTTCATCATCTCGTGAGTTGTGGCCGTTACCACTGGGCCATCATATATGTGTAGCTTAAAGGAGAAGGGGGGGGTGGGTTGAAGGAATGGGAGTCTACTGGATCGGAGAAACAAAGAATCAAAAGAAACGAAGGAGAAGACACTTGGCACCTAAAAAAAAGCCTATGACATCTTTCAGCTAAGGCAATGATGACTCATAATGTTGTGCATTATGAGCCTACCAAATCAGCTGAAATTAGCACATTTCAGCTATGTCCAATGCCTACAATTTTAAAAAAAATGTTATATTTGTTTAGCACCTTATTATGGCAAAAACGGTGAGACATAAATAGTCATGACACGCACCATTTGGATAAATGATTGGACTGATCGTTTTTGGGAGATGTCACGCATATCGCGAAGTTTGTGACGTATAAAGTTCAAAGTTTAAAGCTATTACCACTGCAACAAATTATATTATGTTATTGGTAGTGTATCTAATTTATTAATAACAGGTGATGATGATGATGACGTGTTTATGGTACTAAATTGATGTCTGTATACCTTACAAAAAGCGACCTATCGCGGAGTACCTACCTATATATCGGATACTAAAAGATAACGTGGTATAAAGTTAAAATACATTTTCATGATCATCCGATTCTTATACTTAACTTATTTAAAGTTACCAACGTCATCAGATGCATGTCATTGCAGTTCAAGCTTCGAGTTCAAGAGTAAACAAGCTAATTTTAGAATCTTGTAAATTATCTGATTATACCATGTTTATCCCGCATAACTGGACGCATATTTACAATGTATTTTTCTAGTTCTACGTTCAACTTGACCTTGGTGGCATTCCTGACTGTGCTACTGACATAGGGTCTAATTTTGCATTAAGGTTGACAAATTATAAACCGGATTTCCTATATTGTTTATAAATAGTAACTCTTCTATTCTCTGAACATGATGTGATAAATATTCTGACCCTCGTTATAATGTTGTTTTGAGGAGGAACTTAAGTTACTAGCGAGATGAGTGTAGAAGGTTTCACAGACACGTCTTTGCCTTTACTTTGCTTAGTAAAGGTAGTATATCGTTTGAATATGAACCTTATAAATTCTTCGAATAATGTTCATATTTATGTTAGCAAATAAAAATATGAAAATAATAGCCTGTAACTGTCACACTGCAGGACAAATGTCTATCATACAGAGAAGGCATTGATGACCACGGTTGCTGAAGGCGTATCAACGATTTTAGAAAGCAAATAATGATATTGTTATATATTTTTTCTTTCTTATTCGTCAACGACACATACTTCATCCTTAGTAAGTAAATTACGTGTGCCTAAAAATGTTGAACGGAACTTCGAAGATAGTTTTTTTGTTGAGACAGTCGAGTAAAATTGGCCATCTGTCGAAATGGAGGTTCTAATATTATTACTGAATCCCAGAGTAGATGAAACTGGAAGAGCCGATCAGCTTGTGTAGCAATAAGTATAAGATACGACACATTCAATGTTTCTTGCATTTAATGATAATTTTTTATACAAGAGAGAACAAAGACGAAAGAAGATAAAAGAAAATACAATCATGAAAACTTTGAACCGTATAACAACAATTTCTCACAGACAACAATCAAATCAGCTGACATAAGATTCTTGAGTAAACAACATTTTTCAAGGTTAACTGGCCTTCAGTTCGATCTTAGTACTATGATACAATTAACAGTATATTTACTACAAATGTAAGTAGGTAGCTGGGGGTGAAGCTTGTGGCTAAATTATCGAAGGTTAGGTGGTCCGGTATAGGTCACCTTTTATTACATACCAAGACTCCTCCGTGCCTCGGCAAGCACGTTGAGCCGTTGGCCCCAACTGTCATTTGTAGATCTTTGACAGTCGTTACTTGTAGTCAGAAGCTTGAAAGTCTGATAACCAGTTTAACCAAGGGGTATCATGTTACCCACTTTACTGGGTTGTGGAGGTCAGTCAGATAGTTGCTCCATGTAATGTATTCAGCTGCATCCAGTGAAACTGGAAGCTGACCTCTACGTAGTTTGGAAAGGCTAGGCAGATGATAACGAAGTAGGTTGCTGGAGCTAATTGCCTATTGGGGTAGGTAAACCAACTGCTTAATATTACTACAATGGAGAGCGGCGGTGGCCCAGTGGTGGCGGCCCCGACTTACGAACAGGAGGTAAGTCGTGCAGCCGTAATTTATTTCATCACCACTGCTTCCAAAAACGGTGAAGGAGAACATCGTGAGGAAACCGGCATATCCTAGAACCAAAAATTCGAAGAAATGGGACATCTACCAATTCGTACTGGGCGCGCGTGGTAGATTATGGCCCTTACGCAAAATACGCGCTTTGACGTGTAGTTGCGGATACTAGCCCGGTATCTTTATCTTTTTATTACCTAATATAGGTAATGTATAACTCTTTTGGACACCTATCACATCACGTTTGTCGGGAGCACGGTACCGCAGTCATGCGCCGTGATCTTCTTTTTTGTGCCTTAAGTGACTAGCCTGGAGCCATAGATTTATACTGTCCATGGGCCTTCGACTCGGCTTCACATGTCAATCTGCCCCAAACTCTTTATTAAGTAAATGCCCACTTGATGTATAAATAAATAAATAAATATTTCACAACTTTTCACACAACGCCATTTAGTCCCAAGCTAAGCTAAGATGTTATGGGTACTAAACAGATGGTAAACATACTTACTTAAATATTTCTAAATACATACATATTATAGATAAATTACACCCAGACACCCAGGTATTATATGTATCAATATAATATGGGCAAAACTTTATTGAGCTTTTCCATCTGGTATTTTTTAGGAGACTGTATGTGTGCCCGATTGTTAGCAAACGACTCGCCCCTTATTTATTTATTTATTTATTTATTTATAGTTACTTAATACGGTACAACACCAACACCACACACTAAGTAACATAGAGACAATTACAATTACGAAAAAAAAAAAGTTATAAAAAGAAATTTAAAAATAAATAAAACTAACATTGAACAGAAGACTCCCTGGCATACTTACTCTCACAGAACACCAGGCATACACGCATTAGTTTAATCCATTCATCCGCAAACACATCACAATCAGGGTTGGCAGCAAGAAGGGCATTCAGCACCTTTAGAATACGACAAATTGGGGATTCCGCTCTGGCTACGGTTTTGGCTGGCAGTTGCGCAAACAGGTTGTGCCGACGGCTCTGACGGTGGCCTATGTATTTGTCAGGCACTTATTACATGCTACTATAACATAACTGGTACACCTCTGCTTAACACTTCGGGGATTATAGGCGTGATGTTATGTTAGTTAAGAATACTAAGAGTGTTTTAAATTCATTTGAGATAAAGGATAAACACAAATCTACCTTAACGCCGCCATTATTCATAGACTTTGTGTTTCTCACGTAATTGATATTGTTATTCAAATTATAAGCAATAAAACAGGTACTGTTGATAACACTAATGAGTGGGTCTAATATAAATAAGGGACAAACAAAAGATTTCATTGTTGTTTTATGACTCCTAATATAAGGACTATTGTTTTTAGATGCATTTGTGATATTCGGTTCTATAAGCAATATTGTCGCTACAATTACTTTATTAACACGAACAATAAACAAAATGCACTCACCTTAATGTAACATTATCATACTTAAAATGCGAGCCAAATGATGCGGTTGGCTATGGCTGTGTTGATAATATAATAATTCATTTCAACTCATTCAAACAATTAACTACGCGCTTGACGCAACGCAAGCGCGACGGTTGATTTGTCACATATATTTTTCATTGCGGATACTGGGTATAAACTGGGTATTTATACTATTGGAGACAATGATATTATAAGTAAATAGGTGTAGAAAGGTTATACGCGCTCAGCAAGTGACACGTTAAAATGTGGCTAACTAGCCAAACATGCATCCAAAGAATGCAAAATATCATCTTACGCACTATATCTGATGTCCCTTGGTTTGTTACCAATACTGAAATTCACGAAAATCTGAAAATGAACACAGTCAAGGAAGTCATAAGATTGAATTCTGAAAACTACCAGCAAAGACTTGCGGTGCATCCAAATGAGTTGGCACTGCAACTAAACAACCAGGATTACCCTAAGCGCCTCAAAAGGCATGACATTTTGAAGTTGCATGAGAGAGTGTAACTAACTAACTAAAACAAGAGTAGTGCACTCAATGGAGTGCAGACTCCGAAAGAAAACTACCTAGAACCCATCAGCTTAAAGTACGAGGACTGATCGCAGATTATACAAGAGAAAAAAACTAGCCACACTTCACCTCAGTGTGGCGTCGTCGCACCCCAACGGACGCGTGCGTGCGTTAGTGTACCGTTTTTAAAGATCGAATGTTGTAACCTGTCTACACCTTTTTACTTATAAGTAACATCATTTATTGGATACATAAATTATAGTACTTGAGCCTAAAGCATCCGAATAGTCTTTAAATCTTGTCATTTTTTATAGCCGACTTCTATAGGTACAGTATGAGTTTTTGAAAACAAATTCGAGCCTTTCATTTATTTAAAAAATGTTTATAATTAGAACAATGCTTGTTTTTGTTTTAGTTTTCTCCATATTGTTTTTGTTGAACTTAGTTGATTAGTATTTGAATGTAGGTACTTTAGTTTTTTAGTTTGTAACATTTGCACGCTGACTGGGAAATAATGTCTGAAACTATTTCTCTGAAACACCATGTACTTTAACCCTTTTATCTTTTAATTTTTATCTGGAAACCTCACTATTAATAAAATTGTTTGTAAGTAGGTACCTAATTACTTCTTTTTTTGCTATCTGTCAGTTGTCAGTTGATTTAACCCTAATCCTTTGTATCGTAAAAAATGGTCAACCCATCCTTACGATGATGGGTCGTACTTTTTATATCGCGTATTTTTTGCAAGTTTTACCTACCTACCCATAAGACAGGCCTTTATGGATATTACACACTAAGCGTAAACAAAAATAAAGCGCAACAAACAAAAAACCATTGAAGTAATGTACCTACCTTTGCCCAAAAAGGGATGTATTGTAGAAAAATAACATTAACAACTTAATCAACAAACAAGTCTGCAAACATCTCACGTGTCGAGAATTATCAACACAAAGATTACACAAATGAGTAATTATAATAACTAATTGGTTGACGGTAAAAACTGTAATTCTACGATTAACAACGACTGTGACTATAATAATGTAAGATTATATTATAAACGGATGAAGAGAACTATTAAAGAAATGTGAATATGAAATTGAAACTCATCTCTTTTTGCAGTTGATATTTTAATAAAAGTCTACTCTCGTCGGTAACAGTAATAAATCATTTTTAAAACTCGAAGTTATTTGTCGAACACGTTTATTTAATTAACAGTGTAAATCATAGAAGAGTTGCGATGTTCATTACCGCAATGTATGTACAGTATTCCCAAATTAATAATGCACATGCAGATCTTCGCTAATTGTCGTATTCCCGGAAACACCCGAATCATTGAATCGTAAGAGCCCTAATTATGCATGAAGAAAATGCACATAACCACTCTATATACATATAGTCATCCGACACTCGGGGAATACGGCCGTTGCCGAACAGTGACGAATATTTCTATGCGCATTATCACTTTGGGAGAACTGTATGTAACTACGAAAGTTTACCATTGCGAAGAGCGTTATCGCGAAAAATCGAATGTGTGTACAAAAGGCATTCTTATTACTGTTACTGGTACCTTATCAGAGACATAGTCAGATCTAAGGTACTAAAGATACGTAAGTTTTTTCGGTAAATAAGAAAGCAACAAAGAAATAATATTTGTTGGCGACAGGTAAAAACATGCACGCATTGTAAAACATGAAATTAACAAAAAAATAACTGTAAAATACAAATAACATGTCTCACGGCTGCGCCAAAGGCATAATTTCAGCGGTAATGCCAGACAGATGCTGTCTGATGCTGCTCAAATGTTTTTTTGGTAAATAAATAAATACCACAGCGCTGTTACAATGAAAAGAAAAACTACTTAAATAAAACAAATTGGACATTAAATCGTTTCCATAAGAGCATTAATGAGTCTAGAACGGTCGAACATGTTTGAGTCACAGTTAACTTGACTGTTTTTGTTGTTTTATTTTCATTATAGTCGACAATTAACTTCTCGACGATGCTTACGCCGACGTGTGTGGAAAAACCACACTATTAAGATTGTATGTGCAAAATATACAAGTCTTGCTTTTATTTTTAAAGTTAGAAACTTCTTTGAGGGGCTTGTGCTTACAAAATATAGATTCACGGGTTGATCAAAAGTTAAGCTATATTAATCAAGGTCGGTTCGTGGATACTATCCATTACATACCCCTCGTTTCTTTAGAGTATTTTGTTTCCATTTGTCTTTCTCTCGCAACCGGCGCGCGTGTGTGAATGAAATGAAAAAGAAATGAATGAAATTTCTTTTGCTTCGTTTACATCAAAGACATTCAATACCTATAGACCGGACATCACAAACAAAATTTTCGTCCGAAAAAGTGTGTCCTGCCGGACACAAGTCTATGAGTTTTTTTTAGTACGCTCCGCTGCCGCTCCAATATTCATATATTATTCTAGATGGCGTTACTGAGACATGGGATCAAAGTTTTTCTATGACATTTCCTTGACATGCCCGCTCTATAGTCTTTTGAATCTCTTTGGTTTACATTCATACATGTTGTTATACATGTATTCAGAATGTAAACTAAGCAAAAGAAATTTGTAAGAATCGTAGCATATGGCGCTCTGTAGTATCTGCCTACCTACCTCCATGGGAAAAAGGCATGAGTTTAAGTAGGTATGTATGTAGGTATGTATGTTGTCTTTCGTAAATCTACGATAATTATTGGTAATCAAAAGTCTATATGTCTCGAATTGAGAAAGTCATTCCCATCAAGTTCCCATGAACCCCGGTCCAAGTGCAGAAAGGGATCACGTGGTTTTCGTCAGTAAGAGTCTGACAGGCTTCCTCGCCTGCCCCAAGTTTGAAAATCGGAACCATAACAAGAAAAAAAAAATTGAGAGGTGTCAAGGGACACCCGGATAGAACTAAGTTATGTAGTTAGTTATATTATTTGTTATGTAATAAAAACCTGTATACACTCAACAAAAATAATCGGCGCGACACCACACTGTTCAATGCGAAATAGAAAGACGAAACGAAAATAACTGGCTTGCTTTCTATGAGAGAGAGAGAGAGAGAGACAGACAGAGAAACATAAATTTATGTCATAGAAGTTACAACTCCCGCTCTTAATCCTCTCTTTCTCCCTCTCTCCCTCTCCCCCTCTCCTCCCTCCCCTCTCCTCCTCCCTCAAAATGAAAATAAAAAAATAATCTGCAGTACGATTAATTCTGTCGAGTTGCAAAATTAATCACGATCGTCAATGTCGTGATCGTTGTCGTTCTTTTGACGATTACAGGGAATTAAATGTAACTGAATGAAATTAATTAGATGTAATGAAACTATTAATTATGCAAGTAGGATATGAAAATCAGTTTTACACGTTTTTTTTCCTCTAAACTGACCGCCTCTGAGAAGACAAGTCAAGAAAAAAATAACAGCCTCCAGGTATGACGGACCATTACAAGTGTACCTTGAAAATTTTCTAATTAACAGATTATAAAATTCCACCAACACTGAAAACCAACACTGTTTTTAATTGTTTTGTGTGTGTAAGAGAATTTTGCTGTTGTTTTTGATTTGTAAAACTGCATTTAACGCATGTCGTGGTAGTCTTTAATTAAGGCAATACCGGAAAATGTATTTTGTATTTTGGTGTATGCTTTGTTGGTTGTCCTAAAATAAATAAACAAACAAATATACACAAGAATTCAGTCAACTTACACACAAGCAATTAACCACGTGTCATGTCATGTTAAACTCGATTTGAAGCATCGGAAGCATTTAATCACCGGATTACTTTTACCGTGCAAAAATTAACAAGTTTGTTCGCAAATTCGGTTTTTGTCGACAACCGTGTAATTTTATTTAATTAGCGTTATTGCTTTTATCAGTGCATTCTGCATTAATTAAACTGGTCTAACTTATAAGGTGACCAAATTTTATAATCTGTTAATTAGAAAATTGTCAAGGTACACTTGTAGCGGTCCGTCATACCTGGAGGCTGTTATTTTTTTCTTGACTTGTCTTCTCAGATGCGCGGCGGTCAGTTTAGAAGAAAAAAAACGTTTAAAGCTGATTTTCATATCCTACGTCCATAATAAATCATTTTACTTCACAAAATAATTTAATTACATTTAATTCCCTGTAATCGTCAAAAGAAATCTACTCTCTTATTAATTTTGTAACTCGACAGAATTAATCGTAGGGTATTTTCTTTTCACAGATGGTGTCAATTTTCAGACCTGGAGCAGGCAAGGAAGCCTGTCAGACTCTTACTGACTAAAACCACATGATCCCTTACTGCACTTAGACCAGGGATAGTGGGCACTTATTGAAAATGCCTTTCTCAATCCTCGACAGCGTTCATGGTTAGGGTTAGGTGAGGTTTAAGCTCACACAGATTTTTTAATATTTTTCCTTCAATTTCAAGATTTTTCGGTTTTGCTATTAGTAAGTTACAATCGTCGATGATCGCGTTAACAAGTGTTTTACAGATTTGTGAATTGCGTTTGCGACAAAATCTCAGGACTTTTCTACGGAAATCAGGCTATTTGTCGGGTTTTTTCACTTTTACATCTGGTAACACTATACAAGGATGACTTGTAAGATACCTGTTTTTATGTGGAAAAAAGAAAAATAAAATTACTTACAATAAGCGACAGCGTTGTCACCAACGTCATGAGTTTTCGGCCATACCGATCAGTCAGATACCCCATGGGCGCGCCGAAAATGATAGCCGTGATGTACGTTACGGAGGCCATCCAGGATATGTCGGAGCTGGTGTAGGGCTCCGGTGAGGGCCCATCGTCTGACTGCAGGACTGATATCATGGGGGACAGCCAGCCTTGAACCATACCGAAACTTAGCAGTGGTATTGTGACTGTGGACAAAAAAAAATACGTTATTCATTAACCTTTCTTCTCTCATCAATGCTCATTTTTGTGTGATCACTACTGTTGGAACACTGGTACTCATAACAAGTTAGATCTTACTTTGAGTACCAGAGTACAAAATACACTAAATCTTTACAAACATAACATTGTATTACTGATAGTGCAAAGTGTTATTGTTGACATTATGCCAGTAAAGTATTGTTTTTTTTTCAATCCTGTCATTTAGAGACACAATATAAAGACAATGACAGCGCGGACACCGGTGTCCTCTTGGAGTTTAATGAATAATCAGCTGTCGACAAGAAAAGTTCCCAAAATACTGGCCAAGTTGCCACGTTGTATGGCAATGCTGATTCTCTGACCGAAATAAAGGCCAGCTTTCTGGTCGCGTGAAGAGTTGACCAGCCGCTTGGCGATGTTCGTGAAAACTAGATGGGCACTCGGAGCCCATGGCCCGAGTAATTCAACTTCAAGTGGTTCAAAATGAATTTGTTGATTCCCTATATTTGTTTTACTTTTCTTTTTGTTGTTTTTTAGGTATGTACATAATAGTTGTAGGTTCGTTATTAAATATAACATGTTTCAGTAAGTATTTTTTTATTAGCTTTGTTTTTGTCCCTATTTTTTTTTCTTCAATAGGCTTTTTTTGGCAATTTAGGCTCTTAATTCGGTAAAAATTTAGGGTAGTAGTCACTTAGTGAAACATCGACCTTACCTTCTAAGTAGTTAAAAAAATAAAATTTAGGGTAGTAGTCACTTAGTGAAACATCGACCTTACCTTCTAAGTAGTTAAAAAAATACGCGTAAAAGTATTTGTATGAAACTATTTGCAGAAAAAAATATCAATATTTATGCAAAAATGCTAGGTGAAATTAGTTCATGCTGTCATATCTAAGATATTCAAATCAATTTTATCACAAATCAAACTTTTATTAAAACAAAACCTTACTTAGTTTACCTGCATAATAATATATTATGAACTTATGGGTAATTCCCAAAAAAAAACCACTAATAAAACTGTTAAAATGAAGTAAATTCATGTAATGGGTACATGGGTGTGTTACCTAAATTAATACCTAAGAAAATAAGTAGCACGTTTTAATTGTATTATGAAAAGATCTAGAATTTGTATCAGTTGTAATGCAAAAATTCACGCAAGGATGAACTCATCATATCTTAATTATGTTTTTGATCAACCAAGTCGGGGTCAGCTTCTAGTGCAACCGAATGCAGCTGAACACCAGAATTTCATAGACTAATTACAATTTTTTACCGAGTTATATTTTGAAGAACTCTGCGGTCACTAAAAGCGACTAACGAAAAGAATTTACAAGGGAGATGTAAGTGGGACACCGGGAGGGGGACACCTCAGAAAGACACACACTGACCTTATTAGCGAGGTACTACAGAAAGGTCACAAACATTTGCCCTGGGTGGGAATCGAACCCACGACCTCCGGCATATCATTCAGGGTCACTAACTACTAGATCAACAGGCCAGTCAAAAAAATGACTGTGCTCATCACACATACATTTATCTCGGGCGGGAATCGAATCCACGACCTCCAAGCACAGAAGTCAAGGCCACAAACAACTGGATCAACAGGCCAGTCAAAGAAGTACTTTATATGTATATGGATGAGTAGTTTGGTATACCAAACTACTTCAATTATTACCTCCTACTACTACTACTTCAAATACTACTACATAATCTAGTATTGTATGTAACAAAGAGCCGCGCACCGCAGTAGTTCAGCATAAAATTATGTGTTTTGCATCTTTCAAAATCAACGCATTTCAGTAAGGTAGTTAGGTTAGGTAGTTAGGTTAGCTATATGGTAGGTATGGTGAGTTAGGTTAGGTTATATGTATGTATATGTTGTCAATCTAATCATAAGAGTAAATTTAAGACTTGCTAAATAAAAAGCAGTAGAAGATATTATTGATTGGATCTATTTGTTGTCATCTTATTAAAAGTATGTAGGTATATCTCTTAATATATAAAATTCTCGTCTCACAGTGTTTGTTACAAAACTCCTCCGGAACGGCATGACCAATTATGAAATTTTGTGTGTTTATTCAGTAGGTATGCGAATAGGTTGCATGTTTTAAAAGCGGGACGAGGCAAGCATGGATCCGCCATTGTGGGCACTCCACAGTGTCCAAAATGGTAAATCCATTTGGGTTGTGTTGATCCATCCTCTCGGATGACCACAACCCTAATAATTGAAGTCCATAGCCCATTGTGTACATCCAATAGTTACAGGTACAAAAGCGTTGCGTGAGTCCACACCGCAGATTTTCCGTTCATACGTCTAAATAATACTATTATAGCACTTGTGTGTTATTGTATTTGTGGGTGTTGCCCATATTGCTGAATTTACTGCCGTCTTCAAACCCGAGGTGGAAGTCAAACAATTTTCAGCCACGCTACGCTCGCACAAATTTCCTTCGGGTGCAGTTGCAATATTGCATAATACGACTAATATTGCAATGAGATTTCAAATATAGAAAAGGTATTTAATTGGAGGTAGGTATGGCTAATCAGAGAAAAAAATGGTCACTAATTTAAAAGTCGCATGTGCTTCTATCCAGCCCAACCCCTGTCGGCTGTCGGTCAGGACGCCAAAAAATCAAATCTAAACAAATTTTAGATAAATATATGAGAAAAAAATACTGTAGAACACGAAAAAACAATTGGATGTTAAGAATCCTTGATGACGACATATTCGGGGATTTTCGTGCCAACGTATAAACTCCATATAAACGGAAACAATTACAAATCTACTGAAATTAAAATCAAGATCTACCTAAACTTAAATCGTTTTGCTAGTTGGAAACCAACAAAAACAACGATTAAAAAGAAAAAAGTCTTCTGAGAATCATCTGGCCATTCCATCAATATAAATATCTGTGATTATGAGGAAAAGTTAATTGTTGATCAAAGAACACCAAAAAAGACCAACGCATAAAAGTTTACGTTTAAAAAGCTTAGGTAGGTAGGTATTTTTCGAATGATGGACGCAAACACACGTAGCATTATCACCGTAGACATGAAGGTTTTAGAAACATTTCATCCGTCTTGAGCATGACAATGTCAAGAGCAAAGAGAAGAAACGTGTCGATTCTTCAGTAGGTACTCACACAAGAATAGAATAGAACACTCTTTATTGTACACCATTAAATACAAATAACAACTTTAAGGGCCACGTAAGGTGTTAAAATTGGCGGCTTTATAGCTAAAAGCGATCTTTTACAAAAAACTCTTGGATGGATTTGATAGTGAAGGAGACTGGATAAGTATGCAGGTAGTTTGAGGTGTACTATTTACGTATTCATAATAATATGACGACGACGTAGACACTGGCAACGGAAAGATATAGCCAATAGTCCTGCTAGACTACCTGGGCCCTATCCAATAAAGCTGACAATCCGACATATATGTCAAAAAATGACAAAATTGTAGAATTGTCGCGCTTAAGCTGTTTAATAAACGTGACAAATATATCAAAAATCGACAGGTGAAATCTTGACATTTTTTTAATGTAAAAACACGTTTAATAAAACTCGACATATCAAAAAACCACAGTCACAATATTTCTGACAATTGTCGGTGACAATATTGTCGGATTGTCGTGACAATTATGTCGACTTTTGACATATTTGCAAAGAATTTTGTTTTATGAAGCTGGATGAGGGTAAAATTGAAAAAGATATTATCAAAGTACAAGAATAAAACAATCACTAGTGCAACTGTTCTTCGATTGTGTTATGATCGCGTGTAAGATGGAAATGCACAGAAAACTTACCATTTTGGGCCTTATTTACGAAAACAAAAATATACTTTTTGGGAAGTTTAGTGACCAATTGACCCACGATGTAAAAATAAATAAATGGAAGGAAATAGCCGAAAACTTAAGAACATTAGGTATTTTCAATAAAGACTGGAAATACCTTCGTGACACTACATGGCAAAATTGGCGCAAAAGGACCATGTAAAAATAAACTAAACCTTACGTTTAGTTTATTTTTACTACTTTCGTTTTTTACGTACTGTACTTGTAACAATATTGTGATAAGTGTAATATGTATTTCCTTTTTTCAATAAAGATTATTATTATTATTATATTGAAATCTTGATTTTTCTTCTCCTTGAGGAGAGTTTACGACCTTACACACGGGCCGGAACCAAGTGTGTAAGGGGAAATTTATATTGAATATGTAGATGACAGTGTAGAAGATGTTAAAAATTTTCGGGTAATGCGACACGTGTTGAGTATAGTTGCTTTTTGGAGCATGTAAAGTGTGTGAGATGGCATGTGTAGAGTGTTAAGGCTTTGTGTGAGAGCTTTTGGTATAACACCGGTGGAGGACAGAACTATTGGGACTATGTGTACGGTTTGTGCTCTCCATTGGGTCTTTATTTCAATGGCGAGGTCTTGATATTTACTTAGTTTTTCGGATATTGTAGTTTGGATATTGTGCGAGTTAGGTATAGCTATATCTATTAGGTAAACTGTTTTATTGGTTTTGTCTTGCACGGTGATGTCAGGTCTATTGTAATGTATAGTTTTGTCTGTGATTATTGTTCGGTCCCAATAGATTTTGTAATTTCTGTTTTCTAAAATAGTTTCAGGTTTGTATTTGTAATATGGAATCATTTCCCCTATAAGTTTGTATTTATGTGCTAAGTGTTGGTGTATGATTGCGGCAACTTGGTCATGTCGGTTTTTATAATCTGTTTGCACTAGTGATTTACAAGCCCCTGTAATGTGTTGTATGGTTTCGGTGGTATTATTGCAGTGTCTGCACAAATCAGTCGGTTGATTAGGATCTTTAATTATAAATTTTCGGTAGTTACGAGTGGCTACTATTTGATCCTGTATGGCCAGCATAAAACCCTCGGTTTCAGGAAACAATTCGCCTCGTCTGAGCCATTCGTTCGACTTAATTTTGTCGACGTGTGGCTGGCTCAGGTAGGCTCGGTGTCTTCCGTGTAGGGCTTTTTCGGACCACGCTGCAATTTTTTGTTGTGTACTAACAATGTGTTCATTTATCAGTGTGTTCTTGTTTTGTAGGTTTAATGGTGTTAGTTTTTTATCTATTTCCATGACATGTTTGTGCAGTAATGAATTCTCAGATTTTTTATGGAAGTACGTTCTAAGAGTGAGTATCTGTTTGTTGTGTAAATTTTGTATATCTATCAATCCTCTTCCTCCTTCTTGACGTGGTAGTGTAAGTCGTTGTATGTTTTGTGAGGAGTGTGTTGACAGTACGTTGTAGTTTTTTTATGTCAGTCTTTGACCACTGTATAATTCCAAAAGAGTATGTGAGAATAGGTATTGCAAATGTGTTGATGGCTTTTATTGTGTTTCTGGAGTTTAGACTGCTTTTCAAAACAAGGTTGAGGCGGTGTGAAAACTTTTTGATCAGTTCCTGTTTTGACATCTTTTGTTGTATTTGTCTGGACTGTTTAAAACCTAAGTATTTGTATGTGCTTTGTTCGTCCATTGGCTCGATCAATTCACCTGACGCGAGTGTGTAATTATTATTCTGAATTTTTCCTTTAACGACAGACAAAATTTTGCATTTATCTACTCCGAAAGACATACAAATATCATCAGAGAAATGTTGCGTTGTGTCAGCTAGGTAGTTGAAAAAGAGCTTCTTTGTCAGGTGCATATAATTTTATGTCATCCATGTACATAAGGTGTGTCAATGTGTATTGTGTATTATTGTTTGTCAGTGTAAATCCTGAGTCTGTTTTATCTAGCAACTGTGATAGTGGATTGAGTGCCATGCAAAACCACAGAGGACTTAGAGCATCTCCTTGAAAAATTCCACGTTTTATATTTATAGGTTCAGTAGCTACAGTAGATGACGTTGAATTTATTTTAAGAACAGTTTGCCAGTTTTGCATAGATGTTTCTAAGAATTGTTTTATTGTTGGGTTAATTTTATATAGATTTAAGACGTGTAATAACCAGCTATGTGGAACTGAATCGAAAGCCTTTTGGTAATCAATAAACATTGTGTGGATATCCTTTCTACTTTTAATAGCACTGTTCATTGTAATCGCGTCAATGGTAAGTTGTTCTTTACAACCTTGGCTATTTTTGCGACATCCCTTTTGTTGTTCTGCAAGAATGTTATTTTTAGTTAAATGTTCATATACTACTTCGCTTACACAGGCTGTTAAGATTTTATACAACGTTTGTAGGCAAGTAATTGGTCGGTATTTTGCTGGATTTGTAGTGTCATTGATGTCCTTAGGTATCATATAAGTAACTCCGTGTGTTATGTATGTTGGTAGTAAATGTGGGGATTGGATGAATGTATTTAAATGGTTATGTAAGACAGGGTGTATGCTGGTGAATTTCTTATACCAGTAGTTATGGATGTTGTCAGTGCCTGGCGATTTCCAGTTGTGTGCGCGTTTGATGACGTCTATAAATGTATCCACTGGTATAAACTCAAATTCCATTTCTGGGATTTCTGATGTTGTTTCGTCGACCCAGTCTGCGCGACTATTATGGTATACTGGGTTTTCCCAAATGTTGGCCCAAAATTCTCGTAGTGTTTCAGATGAAGGTGTTTCTAGGGTCTGGTCAATAGGGTCTCTATTATTAGACGTAAGGTTCCTGTAAAATATTTTTTCATTGTTAATGAATTTTGTGTTTTGTACTTTGCGATTCGTGCATGTTATGTATCTTTTAAGTCTACTGGACGCTGCGCTTAGTTTTTGTTTCAAAGTGTCTAAAAAGTGTTCTATTTGTGAATTGGAATTTTCGTGTTGGGCATGTAGTCGGTATTTTATCTTGATTTGTTCTACTGCTGCTATTAAATGTTGACTTCTACTACCACGAACGAAATGTGTCAGTCTACCTATGTTTGCTCGTAGTGTTTCTATTTTCTTTTCTAACCTAATTTGCCATTTTGGTTTTTTATGTTTATATAAACGACGTTCATTATGTATAGAGGGGCATGATATTTTAGCTCCATTACATGTAGCTGCCGTCCATGCTGCGCAGTAAATTATGGTTTGCAATTTGGTGAATTCGGTGTCGGTATTTACATGCTTAGGAAGAATGACAGTATTTACATAAGTAACAATGGTAGAAAATTTCCTAGATGTCTTTTGCTTGGGAATGTACGGCCTATTAGTTGGGTTTGTGTCAACAAAATTTTGAAGAGCTTGATGAAATGTGGCTTCAATTTCTGGGTTGGTTTCTAGGAGAGTGCAAGAATTTGTTTGCATTGGTTCAAATAGGCCAATTTCTATATCGTTTAAGAAAGTGTCTTCTTCTGTAATTACCCGTGTGTTAGGTGTGGTGACAATCTCAGGGCAATTATTTGAAATAAAGTTTGTTGTCAGAGTATTCATAGGCGTGTCATGTAAGTTAGTGTTTGTATCAAGGTGTTCGAATTCATTTTGTGATTGTGTATGCAAGAAGTTGTTATTTGTGTGTTCAATATTTTGTGCGTTGGTTTCGCTATTTCGTAATTCTAAAGCTACCTCGTTTTTAATTTCGTCTATTCTTTTGATATGTATATATTGGTTGTTTATAATTGCCCTGACTTGGTCAGATAGTCTTTGTTCTGTTATATGTGCTAAATCTGGATATATATTTACGAATCCTTCATGTAAATGTTTTCGATAGGCTGTTTTATTTGTTTCTAATTGTGTGGTGGTATAATGGTTGAGGAGCTTGTGGCTAAATTATAACAGCCGCATGGGTTGATCGAAGGTTAAGCTACGCTTGACGAGGTCGGTCCGTGGATGGGTGACCATTTATTACATACCAAGACTCCTCCGTGCCTCGGAAAGCACGTTAAGCCGTTGGTCCCGGCTGTCATTTGTAGATCTTTGACAGTCGTTACTTGTAGTCAGAAGCCCGAAAGTCTGACAACCAGTTTAACCAAGGGGTATCGTGTTGCCCAGTTACTGGGTTGTGGAGGTCAGACAGGCAGTCGCTCCATGTAAAACACTGGTATTCAGCTGCGTCCGGTTAAACTGGAAGCCGACCCCAACATAGTTGGGAAAAGGCTAGGCAGATGATGATGTGTGGTGGTATAATATATTCTGATTATTGCTTCATTATATTCGTTCGTCCATTTCATACGCTGGCCGGATTGTGTAGTAGTTTGTGTGGAGTGTTGTTGTATTTGTGTGTGAACCATTTGTAGTTCGGCTCTAACTTCTTCATAAATCTGATCTATTGTGTCTGGTGGTAGCAATTTCTTTTGAACGATGGCTCTACGCTGGTCACCTATTCTTTGCCGGTTTACTTGCATAGTAGGGTATTTTTCTAAAAACTTAGTGTGGAGCGACGGAAGGTACGCATTTTTGTCTGTGTCCATATTAGTGAGATGAAGGTAAGTGCGTAGGATGAATTTATTCATTTCTGTAGTCCATTTCCTACGAGTTGTTGTAGGTCTAGCGATGGGTACAGTATCGTCGACAAAATTTGTCTCCTGTACAACATTTGCTGACTGTATACTGGCTGACGACAATGATGGCGTCGGATTGACGCGAAAAGATTGTGATGATGATGAAATTGATGGAAAAAGTGATGAAGCAGATGATGAAGTGAATTGTGAAGTTTCATCATCTATCTGAGGCAGACTTGCCTGAAGGTGTTTTTTTGTTTTTGATCTAGTATTCATTTTGTTCCCACGAGAAGCTAGGGACTTAAGAAGTCGACCACAGCAGAGCCCTGCGTTCACTGCGGCAAGGGTAAATAAAACTGGAGGTCCCCTTTTATCCAGAGTTGGCACACTTGCGACCAGGGCAATCCCCCGGCCACGCAGCCCTCGGCATGTGCAACCTTGGCTTTGATTGTATCTCGTTTAGTCTGGCTCCTCACTCTAGATCTATCTCAGCAAAGTAAACTCTGCTGGCACAGACCTAGAGATCATTGGAGCACGCAAGCCCCACCACGTCGTCAACGTAAAGATACGGCGGTGGGGTTATTATTATTATTATTAACTAGTTTATCCTTCATCAATCCGTATTTTTTTTTTATTTATTTAGTATTCATCATCACTACTCTCACTGCTCGATGTAAGTACCATTTTTTTGTAATAAACTTTTTCAATACACTTTTTTACACCTTAAAAATTCAAAATATGGTTTCGCGACAGAGGGTAACGCGCCTGTCAGAATTGTCGGACAATTCTACAAATATGTCAACATGTCATGACAATTTTCTGTTTAATAAAGCAGATTTGACAAGTTTTTCACGGTAAATTGTCACCTGTCACCTGTCGCATATAAAGTTTTATAAAACAGAAAAATGTCAAGAAAAAAAAGAGTCCGACATATTTGTGAATTTTCCACCATGACAATTTTGTCGCCTGTAAGTTTTATTAAACAGAAAAATTGTCGAGTTGTCACTTTTTGACATATGTCGGACTTGTCGGATTGTCAGCTTTATTGGATAGGGCCCTGCTATACGTCAGTAGCGAGGGGTCAATTTTCTTTATAGGGAAGCCGACAAAAAAAAACTTAGTATTCGTGTCACTATTTGGGGGTATTCCTCGAAGCACAACCTTTTTTAAGCGCAACCATCGAAGCGCAACTATCTTATTCCGCGAAGCGCAACCGTTAGTTGCGCTCACAAAAACAAAATAAAATATTACATTTATATTCCGCGAAGCACAACCATGATCAAAATTAGAGAGCGAGGGGTATGATGGATTAATCAAATACATCGATAGACAGTTTTTTGCTTCTGCTAATTTCTGATACCCTAGTACTTTCAAAACAACATTCATAATTCCATAATTTAATGAACCTGTATGTCTCTCTAGCTTAAATGACTAAAAGTAGCACTTAGTTCCAGTCAATTTATGTTTGCCTGGTAAAAAATTTGGCCAGTCGATATAAATCTGTTTATCGATATATTTGATTCCGCTTGGCGGAATAAAATATAATATAATTTTATTTTGATTTTATGAACGCAACTAACGGTTGCGCTTCGAGGAATAAGATAGTTGCGCTTCGATGGTTGCGCTTAGAAAAGTTTGCGCTTCGAGGAATACCTCACTATTTGTTGTCTCTTTTGAAGTCATCGGTCTGGTTGTGGTAGCCAGACCGATGACTTGTATACCTTTAGTGTAAATGCCTTATATTTAGCAATACTCGAGACCGGCTGCCATTAGTCAATGTAGTGGTGGAGTTGCTCTTCCAAACCTCCAACGGGAAGCAGATAGGAATCGGATTGTATAGACACTTTGCCACTGCTATACCTACATTACCAAGATACAACGTTTAACAAAGCGGTTTTAAAGAAAAATAACAAACCATTAAAAAGAAACAAGATTGAAAACACATGCATGAATTCATCTCACCAGATCACAACTCACCCTTCTTCCTAGTATAATGTATCCTCCTATCCCCATACTCAGGCTGACGTATCCCACAGCTGTTAGTACTTATTTAAATAGTGCCGCGGCCCAGTAGATTTTGTAGTTAGGACACAGAATAGATGTAGTGGGATTTACGGGCTTGTTTTTTTTCGCATTTCTTTGGTTGCAATTCTTAAATTTTCCATGAAAAATGGCTTCAACAAAATTCCTTATGCAGTCAAATAAATCATAAAATATCATAGGTAACTCCGCATCAGACATAAAACAGGAAATGTGGTGCAGTCTAGACATACACATACATATCTACTTACAATGTATAACTTGGCTGCAGTTCAAGTTCAATGTTGATCTTTACGTAGATAACGCACTGAGGAAGATGTCTGTGAGATGGTATATTATGCAATTAGCACAATGGCCATGGCATGACATGGTATGAAAAAAAAAACTATTTTTGTAAACAAGAAGGCTATGGGATTTTTTTTTCTATTGAGACTCGCAGTGCACCCTACTGAGGGGTGGCGCTGCCATCAGCTTAACCGGTCAAACCTGTGGATGACCTCAATACACAAGGCCTCCAGCCAGGAGCATTACGTCAGAATTTAAGTGACACTCGCTGAGGGCGCCCCCTGTGGGACTCGGACCTCGGCTTAGGGTGTCACTGATCGAATATAAAGGGACGGCTGGATCTAAATTAGATTTAAGGACTGTTTAAAATTAGCGGCTCAGCATCGCGGGCTGGCTCATGCAAGGGTCGGGGAGGGAGATTAACTATACTTCGCGACGGGCCACGACGGCGGGGCCGGAAGGCGTTCGGTTTGTATGTGTAGTGTTTCTTGACAGTGCTAGTTTCCGTACGACTTTCCTGGAACAGGGTGATAAGGTCGTTGGGAGTGGAGAGAGCTTGCCTGAATGCAATGGGGTAACAGGCTATAGTCATATTAAGGGGACGAAGTCGCAGCGATAATACCTACTTAAAGTAACATCTTAGGGTGACCGCACAAGGGTCACAAAACGCCACCACCGACGTATTTCCTGTAGTTTCCATACATTTTGTGTGGACTCACAGCACATGGTTAATGCTGTTGATCGTCACTCTTATGTTCAGGATGCGGCGTTTGTGGCTGTATGTCAGTTCTGTGTTATTGCTAATCCAATTAAAGTTTAAACTTCAAAACTTACTGGCATAAAAAGTATTTGAATGCAGTTCTTACGTGGCGTTGAACAAGTTTTTTTTATGGGTATTAATTTGTTATCTATTTTTAAACCAATAAAAATACACAAATCGAAACCTATTTCCAAAAAAAAACCAGTTTTTAATGTTAGGTTACGTTGATTATAACTAAAAATAATAAAAAAAGAAAATGCAACCTGATATTTAAAATGCGATACAAAAAGAACACGCTTATATTTTTTGTCTATAAGCTTTGACCACATTATTATGCATGACCAAAAAAAAAAGAAGTTCTGTTTTCGAAAATTCGGGTAACGACTGGCTTTGACAGGTATTTGACATTTACACGCGTATTCATTAAGTTATTTTATTAAAGATTGCCGGTCCTATCAGACTATAGGTAGACTTGATTGCTCATCATCGGTGCGAAGCCTCTGCAGAGCTATTGCATAACTCCGGTGACAGTTTATAGTAATGATCACTGGGCAAAGTGTTCAACAATTATTAACTGTCAAACAGCGAGTTCCGTATTGGCTATCATCAGTGTGTATCTATAATGACGTCATGCGCACTCGCAGAGATGTGACCCCGTCTGATAGTCACCGTAACCTTAACCCCACTTAAAGTGCAATACCATTTTGTTGTAGATTCTCATCTGTCATCAAAGTTCGGTATGCAGTTTTTTAGATTTCTATGGCAGTAAGCCTCTAGACAGACGGACTGCATTTCAACTGCAATCCAACCGCAACCGCATTTCGACTGCAATTTATTGAACTGCAATCGGACTGCAAGTTTGGTTTGCAGTTCTATTGCAGTCGTGTCAACTGCATTCAAACTGCATCTAAACTGCAATTTGCGGTTGGATTGCAGTTGAAATGCAGTCCGTCTGTCTAGAGCCTTAGTCACTGGCAAAGAAGATAACCAAAAGCTCCTGACCTTGCGTTGTACGGGGATTTAATTAAAGGAGAGACGATCATATAGTGGTTTTGCTCCTACTGACGTGCGGACGAGTACGACCGGTCACCAGCTAATGCAAGCAGCTGCTAAGGCCGTTCGCTATCTACCTTCAACTAAGTTCAAACAGCTATTCTCGTTTCAATCGGCCGATTATTTTCAAAGCTAAAAATAAACCGATGCTAAGAATGCTGACACATCCGATAGGTAGGTACTGACTGGAAATGTTGTCCAACTTGATATTAATGAATGGGAAGATAATTACGGGGAGCTCATCGAAGAAACGATGTTTTGAACACACGAAGACAATTCACTCATACTGGTTTGACTGGATTTTTAAAAAATAAGGAGATAATTAATGATTATTATTGAGGTTAAGTTTTATTTGAATGAAGGTAGATAATGGCAGTGCGCTTTTTTGCAAATTGCAACAGATAATATAGTTCATGTTTACACGACAATGTCGCGTTGCATTACATATCTCCACTTTCGTAATAAAGTATGTCAGTTTGGATGCAGCAGGAGGTAAGTAAAACTCACCGAAACAGCTCATCCCAATTCGAAAGCTCTTTTGCTAATGGAAAGCTTCTCTCTCGACGCGTGCTAAATGTATTTATATGAAAATAAATACAATATACTTCATTAATAAATAGTAACAGGTGTAAAATCACTCTAGTTTCGGAAGTCTTTGGCTAAGTTGGCTTAGTTTTATTCATTATTGGCCACCGACATTCGAAAATAGAGTTATTTTATCCATGTTAGTGTCTTTCTTCACTCGTAACCACCGCCACTTACAAAGAATCTCTGGTGGAAGTCTTTCATTCATTATTGGCCACCGACTTCGGAAACTAAAGTTATTTTACACCTGTTAGCGTTCTTTTTCTGAAGTCAGTTGTATTGTTTTTGTAATTAGTTATTATTTTGCAATTTTTAGTTTCTTTGTATGTACTTATTGATTTAGTATTTTCCATTTGTTTTGATTTTACCCTCTTAAACAAAAAATATTTTTCAATAGTTATGGTACACACATTAAAAAAAATACAACCGAATTGAGAACCTCCTCCTGTTGCCGGCGGATGCTAGTTCTAAAGAAACGACGGAGTATTCATTACAAAGTTTGCAATTATATTTTTGTATGATTTTACGAGCATACCTAAGTAAGCATAAAGGGTTTAGGTAATCGAAAACTTGATACAGATGACGCTGATTCAAACCAGTCCCTTGTACCCAAACTACCTGTATTTGACGCAAACTGCATGAGGAAAATGATCATGTAAATCTTTTGCTTAGCATGATGTTGCATCGAAATGCAGTCGACTTGTTGCTTTTAGTGTTAAAGCTAACTTATTCTACACCTACTTTAACTTTATTAGTTTATTTTGTTCGGGACTAGGTCCGCGTGCATTTCGTACTTTAACATCCCCTGCACTCCACCACTTCTTAGTTTTGCAAATAAACTTTAGCCGATGACATTCACAAATAATGTGGCTTTCTATTCGTAAAAGAATTTTCAAAATCGATTGATATACATATATAGGGTGACTGGTAATTAGTGACCGATACTTAAATACGTGATTGTACTCATGGATACTAATAACTTTCCCAAAGAAACTTTTTTTATACTCATTAACTTACAATTAATTCAATTACGACAGTACTGTACAACGGGAGCGGTGGGGGTGGCGGGGAGCGATTGACGCTTCTGCTACTAGTAGATTTTGCCCTTTCCGAGGTCAGATTATCAGCTGATAGATCGTGCCGATTCGTGCCTACTGTGATCGATCACAGGCGCGCGCGCGGGAATTTCAAACAGCGTTTATGTTATTTTATTGTGTTATAAATTATTGTTTAAAAAAATAATCTTTGGGTAAGTTTATTGAAATCATGAATATAATCACGCGTTAAGTATGTGGAATTAGAGAAAGCAATTTTCATAATTGCTTTCTCTAATTCTCTAATTAATAGTATATAGGTATGTGTGTTTTGATATTTTGAAATAAAGTTTCTTTAGAGAAGAATGAAATGCTGTTTAATACATAGAATAAGTATGAAAGAATAGAATATTCTTTACATAGTGTGTACATTCAGTGAGCTTCGTTACCCGATCCATCTTAGAAAGAAAAATAAGGAGAAGATTGGTCAGGCAACGTAGCTCGCTGACTGTACACACGGCTAGACATCAAGCTATACATTTCCAGTTTTGCTGACCTCGCACAGTACGGTAATCCTGTATAATGCGAGACCAGCTCATACTGGAAATGTATAGTTTGATGTGAAGCCGTGCCTGTTTACCATAAAACTTAAAGAGCTACATGGGTGTTACAATGGGCGGCCTTATTGCTATAATTTTTATTGCGATCTCTAACACACAACCTTTGTCAAGTATGGGCTTCATTGAGAAGGACAAAATATGTGTGATGTAAAATTTACATACTTACACAATACCTAACAATTTGAATAAATATAAAACAATGTGAAAAAAAAATCTTCAAATGGATCTTGTAGGTACTTTGATCAAGATCCATTTGAAGAGTTTTTTTTTATGTATCAAGTGGATTTTATAAGTTTAACTACCTTTGCTGTTTTGCACCTTGGACGATAGATTTGGCATAAAAAAGAGGATATTTTCTAATTCTGACAAATTATTAGTTTCAAAAAGTGATTGACTACGTCATTTAATAATTGATTCCAGTGTGTATAGTTGTAGTCAAGCAACCACAACACCTAGATACCTGCACATTAATTTATTCTAGATTTGGCTATTAATCGTTGCCGTTTTAGAGATTTTAACTCAAAATTTGCATTGTGTTGTCGCGGAAAGGGACGATTCTTTAGCAAACCCTCGACTGACTCCAGTGACTCCATCTTTTTTCATATCCCGCTGTGGAATATTTTAATGGGTGTGCTCCCAAATGCGGAGGGGTCTGCCAGACTCTTACTGACTAAAAACCACCCTGGTGTTCCGTCTCACACCTATCCCAGGGGTTGCGAGAACGGACGATTGTTACGCAAATCCCCGGCTGACCTTACCATAAGCCAAGGTCCGTAGCCCACAGAGAGTGCCCTTATTACGTAGTCACTTGGCTTATAGGTATTTATTAATTTTAAAGCATCTAGACATCTACAGGGTGGATTGTCCGGTAAAAAGGATACCTCATAGATAGACCTACGAAATGCCATGTTAAATAACCAATCAAAATCATTGAGAATTTACTCGCCATGAAACTATTATGACTAGGCATAGCACAGTCAATCAAACGCAAAATAGTCAACAGAATAATTTTCCAATTAGGGTTGTTCGTGTAATGTAAGTACTACTCAAATCACAGTTTAGTAGGATCCTGTAGTAAATAATGAGTATAAATTAAGATAATAAGCAGGTAAATACTGCTGATGGACGAATAGAAATTGTCAGAGAGCACGAACGCGGAGAGGCATAGCTTCATAGGACTAAATGAACATCACGCAATATTAACGATAAACACAACACTTTAGATGAATGGAATTCATTGACTGTCTCTTTTATATAGTGTTCGCAAGCACTACTGTTGGTCCAAGTTTACTTAAATAGATAATAAATATTCCACAACTTTCACACAACGTCATCTAGTCCCAAACTAAGCAGAGTTTGTGTTATGAGTACCTAGTAGACAACACTGATAAACATACTTATATAGGGTGACTGGTAATTAGTGACCGATACTGAAACACGTGATTGTACTCATGAATACAAATAACTTTCCCAAAGAAACTTTTTTTTATACTCATTAACTTTCAATTAATTCAATTACGTCAGTAGGTACTGCACAACGGGAGCGGCGGGGGTGGCGGGGGAGCGTGTGACGCTACTACTAGTAGATTTTGCCCTACCCGAAGTCAATCTATAAGCTGATTGATCACAGCGCTCGCGCGGGAATTTCAAACAGCGTTTTTGTTATTTTATTGTGTTAAAAGTTATTGTGTATAAAAAAAGTTTCTTTGGGAAAGTTTATTGAAATCATGAATACAAACATGTGTTTAAGTATCGGTCACTAATTACCATTCACCCTATATATTACTAAATTAGTACATATAAATAAATTACCTCGTATCTAGTGGTCGCAAGTGCCACTGCTGAGCATGAAGTCTCGGGTTCGATCCCCGGGTTGGGCAAAGTGACATTGAGTTGTCCATCTGGAATTTCTCAGTTGTCGCCCCGAGTTGGTTTGTGCCCGATTGATGGTAATATGCTCGCCCCCTATTACATGAGACTTTAACATAACTGGCGAAATGACTGTGGGTTTACTTCAGGTAGGTACACCTTTGCCTAACCCTTTGATTGAGCAGGTACCAGGTAACAGTTTAACAGGTACGGATACAGCCCAATTTTTTTTGTACTAATTAAAAAACAGGGGTGTATAATGAATTTGTCACCCATCAACGAACTTACCTCGTCAAGCGTAGCTTAACCTTCGATCGACCCGTGAGGCTGTTATTATTTAGCCACAAGTTCCTCAACGAGTTAAAAGTACATCTCAACAGTCTCGAATTCAAGCAAAAAAAAGCGAAAATTTTTGACAAGACCCCAATTTTTAATCCAGGTCAATAATTAACAGGTTTCCGCTTAATAATGGCGCCGTCTCCGAATTTCTTCGCATAAAGTCTTTAATCTCGATATGGCCATATAGTATACAATCTCCTATAGAGTGAAAGTCGCTGATAACGACAAAATAAAGTCTTTTTAGGGATCCGCTACTCAAAAGGAAAAAACGGAGCCCTTATAGGATCACTTTGTTGTGCGTCCGTCCGTCAACACGTAGAGGTATTGAGTTGACATTAAAACTATACAACGTGTTTTTTTTATATCCCATAACTCTAGGGTATGATTGAGACCATATCAAAGAATCAACTGGCATATGACTGATGTTTCAATCATCCTTTTTTTTTCACTATTTTTTTTACTATCATACTTACAAAATAATTCGACAAAGTCACGATTATTAATGTAAAATACCCTTACGTGAAAGAAAAGTGACGTTAGAAAGAAGATTCGTCGTACTGGTGACAATTTTTGAACTAATTAGGTAATAAAAATAATATTAATAATACTTAATAATAATATTCCACGACTATTCACACAACGCCATCTAGTCCCAAGCTAAGCAGAGCTTGTGTTACGGGTACTAAACAAGTGATAATTTAATTATGATTGATGATATCTCCGAAACTATGCATTTTTGGACCATCTATTCTAGGAGTTTTAGTATTATTTTTACCTACAGAATATAACCCTAGAGTTATGGGATATAAAAAAAAACACCTTGTATACTCAGGTCTCAGCCCCTTTTAAGCTGTGAAAAAATGTAACTTCTAAGTTAACCTAATAATAAGATACAGCCATTGAAGCGTACTTATATTTCGACACTCTTAAGATAGAATAGATAGAATTAGATATAATTTAATTTTAATTGCATTTATTTATGTAGGTATTCTGATTGATTAATTGATTGACATGGTGTTTGAATTTAGTTTGATTTAATATATTCGCGTTTAAGTTTAATTTAATTGAATTGTAAGTATTGAGTTTGATTTTACTTTTATACCCACTTGTCCGGAAGCCATGCTCCTGGAGCCGGAAGTAAAATGTTGCACTTCCGTACCTCGACTCTTAGAGTCGACTTAAGTCGGGTCGGATTTAATGCGACCTATTGCCTGTCAAGAGTATACCGTTCCTGCTCTAACTTCTCCAGAGTGTAGCAAAAAGAAAAGGAAAGGCATATAACATTACATGCAAAACATCTAACAACAATTCGTTACGGAATGTTTCACTCAATATAGTCTGTGACGACGCGTTCAGTTTGTTTTTGTTAGCAAAATTTGAAGAGGTGCAGTGCGCTAGTATTTAGAAAAATTGTTTTAAACAACGGTCTCAAACATGGATGGGTAAGTAATAAACAGTTTTTAATTGATGCATTGTGTATTGGATAAAGATTTCGGACAGAATTTATTTTTTCATCAACCATGGTTCGGAAGGTTTCGCGCCATGCCGGTACATTTCCTCTTGTTTTGAGTACAAAATACACTAGGGGTGGCTATATGTCGCTAGAAACATGATAAAGATACGTTACTACTTATGTATTAGGCATTTCATTAGTGAAACTCGATAAAATTTTGCGTAAATATTGAAATGTAAAAATGTAATTTAAAATTCGAACTCCTGGAGTTCGCGGTACAAGTCGACATTTTGACATTTATCTGACGTTTATGACAGCCAAGCCGCCATGTTTTTCTGTGACCCGACCACAGTATGAGCAATGGCCAGTAAGTTTACACCGACGTAGATCAAAAGTGAGGTTTAAATTAAAAACTAACTAGATTTTCATACAAAATAATTATAACCCTGTTTCACTTTAATTTTTTCTTATAAAAAAATCCTAGCCCTGTTTGAAAATCGCATCATTTTCGATAAAATTTTTTTTTTAAATCCTACCCCTGTTGGAAAATCCAGATTAGATTTTAATATACCTATAAAAAAACTCTCCTACCCCTGTATGAAATCTCTTCATTTTATTTTTTGTTGTTCACATGTGATGTACCTACTGGTTGTACCTGCACTGTGGTCTTGGCATTTTTGTACTGAAATTGCTTGTTTTTATTATTTTTATTTGTTGATTTTGTTAATGATTTTGTTAAGCAACTTGCCTTTGTGTCGTGTTTTTCCATTAGTAAATATTATCATCATGTGGATTGTGAAATAAGATTTCAAGCAAATGCAATAGTACTTGCTCTATAATCCAATTTAGGAAGGGGCCTTTTTACCGCCTCTTTATCAAGTGTTTACATTATGACTCATTGTTCGTAAACTAAACAATTCTAACAGCTAAAACTTTGTCAGCGATAAGATTGTGTACCAAACTTTGTAATAAATTACTATCCTAACCCACTTAGCTAACAGAGTTCCCGCAACTGAAGTGTAAACATGCTCTTTTTTTTTGTCGGCGGCCGGGTCTGCTACCTGAGGTATATTTTTGTAAAGCTTGTCTTTTGAAAAAAATGTATGGCGATGTCTGTTTTTTTATTTGAATAATGTAAAACAATGTGTTTTTTGGAAATTAAAACAATAACTTTTGAAAAATATGCTTTTATTTCATAAATATGACGACTTTTGTACGAAAAACTGGGAAATAGTCGCTCACCCTACTTTCAACTTCGAATTAGCAATATATTACAAGATAAAACTATACTAAATTCAATATAATCAGGTAGCTTATTTAGTAACAATTTCAATGGCATTGGGTTTGTGGAGCTACGATGCGTAGTTTCTGAGTTATCGTAGTTTTAGTGAACGCGGCGAAATCCCGTTATTTCGGCCGGGCGCAACTTAACATTTGTGGCCACAGTGGCGCCACAAGGCGTTACACTATAGGGGATACATATTTATTTTTTTGTTGTTTTTATTGTTGCTTTGTGGTTTTATAACTTTTTATTAATGGGTGTACTTACCTGAAAATAAATGAATTTATTATTATTAAGGGAATCAAAATTTATAGGAGGTACTTTCCGTTGGCCTAGATCTCCAAAGTTGGCAACTCATATACTACAAGTCCTACCTACAGGGAAAAATCCGAAAACCATTTTTTTTTATTAATCCCTCGTAACGTAATGGTAGGTCCAAATTTAAAAATGAAACAATTTTGTGGTATGGGCTATCATGTGAAAAGGTTAATTATTAGCATAAGCTAAAATTTATTTTTAAATATTTTTACAACAAACAATATTGTAGGTACTTATTTTATTTCATTTTATTTATTGAGGGATAACAAACAACTACAACATATATATAATGCAGGAGGTTAACAATTTTAAGTAATAATGTTGCAGTCAACTGCATTATCCGCAAATATTCATATTCAAGGAACAGTGGTAGCCACTTAGACAACACTACCACAATTAAAAATTAGGGAGAAAAAAAAAAAAAAAAAACTTATTCTTTTTGTATATCCATCCTGTTAGTAGGTGAAAGTACCATTTACATTGGTACTGGCTGTGTAAGGAACCTTCGGTGCGCGTCTCCAACGAGCACTTGTCTGGTTTGAATTAATAACAAATTCCTTAAATTCTTGGTACGGTGTCATTAGTATGTATAATAGAATTCCTATATTAAAAACAAATTTTGATGTCCGGGGTCAAAGACCTTAGTCTGTCGCATTGCCTAAGTTTTGTTATTGCGTAGGTATAATATTGTTTTCTCTTTTCTCATCCCGTGTGGTGGTTCGCTTTTAGAAACTCGTAGACAGACATGACTGCCTCGAAATAACTTGTATACACAATACAATAATACTTAAATTTTTCTGTGACAATTTTTTGGATAGTATCTTAAATCTCTTTGTTCTTTCCCTTCGTTTACATTCATACATGTTGTCATACAATACTACTGCTACTAATACAGGTATGTTCTTCGCACTCTGGGTACACAACCTCACAGGCTGATTGAGTTTTCGTCTTATTCTCAAATCTACTGAATATCCACACAAGATTTCATAGGAATGTCGCCACTCTGGACTGTAAACTTAAAGTGGTCATGCTTTACGTTAATCTAAGTATAGGTACGATTTGCAAAAATCTTTTTTTGATTTAAATTTCCATAATATTTATATGGGGCCATATGAAAAGTACCTGGTCTATACAGGTACTTTTCATATGACTAACTAATTTACCGATTTCCATAATATTTATATGGGGCCAATATAAATATTATGGAAATCGGTAAAGTAGTTTGGTTTCCACAATTGTTATCAAAATACCTAAAAAAAAAGCATTCATATAAACGAAGAGCTAAAAATTGTTTCAAAGTTCAAAAATATTTTCTAGTATGAAGTCCGTTGTATTTTTTTGTTTAACTTGCCATGTTAATTAGTATGTGTGGGTCATATCATGCGACTGAATGATATTGAAACCAGTTGCCCCAACGCAACGGATTGAGCTAAAATTTTGAATACTTGTTTGGTAAGGATGAAACGATGACAATGCGTGTTTTATTTGGTTTGTGCTGACTTGAAAGAGAACTATTTCTTTTATTACTATAGACAACGAAATTTTCATCCGATATTTGTGTCTTAGGCCTCTATCCCACTGGCGTTTTATGAGCGTTGGCGTCTCTCCAACGTCTGCGCAGCGTCGAAGCTGCACAAACGCGACGTTGACGTCGCGAGTCTCTAGTGGAAAGCGTTAGCCTTGCGACCTTGCAACGTTAACCAAGTTTTTTAATTAGCACTTACTAAAAAAATTGGGCTGTATCCGTACCTGTTACTGATCTTATTTGCGTAATCAAAAGTAAAAGAAACGAAGTTCAATTTTTAATATAGTTAAACTTAAATAACAAAAACAGCTGTTGGAGGCGGGGCATGCTTAAGCGAAATCACGCGAATGTGAACGAGAGATGACGATTAATGAATACTACTATGTCATGATTAGCCTGTACAATATTTCCATAAATTGGGTGACTTTTTGGGATATAAACAAACGCTAATAATTTTGCTGTTTATAAATATAATTTATTGATAATTTAAAATGAGAAGACCGTCTAGAACAAGCCCTTTAAGTATTTGTAATTAAAAAATAGTGGTGTTTATCAACATATCAGAGGGGCAATGCCCGTATTTAAAAATCTCAGTCTCAATCCGTGAAAATACGCCTAATTTCTTTATATTTTGACAAACTTTTGACATTAGATTATCGCTGAGATGAGATCAGACTTTAAAAGTTTTTAATTGCGAAAATTGGCCTTCTGCGGGCTTATTGCGTATCTCCGTTGACGGTTCAAAATGATGATCACAGTGCAAAGTGTTCAACGATTATTGTGTGTATCTAGCTAGGGTAACGTCATGCGCACTCGCAGAGATGTGACGAAGCGCACAGCACCCCGTCTGATAGATAGTCACCGTAACTCGAAGTTTACTTAAAGGGCAATAACATTTTTTTGTAAATTCTCAGCTCATTTGTCATCAAAGACCGGTAATATTTGCAACTGGACAATTAGTCACTGTTAAGGAAAAGAAAGTGAATAGCCCTAATGCTGAATAAGGATGCCTCTTTGACTGTTACTTCGAGAACAAGGAGAGGGATTCAACAAGCTTACCGTAACTTTGAGTATTGCAACTGGCTGTTAACATTAAGTGCTGCTAAAGAGTACGATTTCGAAAATCGAACGGTAAAAACATACAGCCAGTACCAAAATACTCAAACGAGATTCTCCCGAATCACTTGGTACAAAATTCACCATCGCAAATACTATAACAGGCCGCAATACGCAGAAACCTGAGCTTATCAAACAAGTTTGGGTTTCGAATCGTGACGTCACTATGCGCTAACGCATTTATTTTTGCTCGATCCACGTGAAAAATTCACCCAACACCCGAAACGATTATACAATTATCTTTCTTTGGTGATATCATCATTGTGATTGTCACGCAAATAATTCTAAGACCCAAAAGGTATGCATTGACACTTCCTTAAAAATGAACCAATAAGTAGATGTGAAAATTGATAACAGTTTCATTATTGCAAAGCTAAATAAGACGCAGACAGTTAGCGAGGGTCAAATTCTGATAAGTTGTAATTTTTGCGTTGATCCAGTCAGTGGTTTGCAAAAATGTCGATAAGGTTAGAGGTGCGACGAGGGTTTTAGACAAGAGTTTAAAGTTACTATACACCACTAATTTTTAATTAGTACAAATACTTAAAGGGCTTATTCTAGGTGGTCTTCTCATTATATTTGTAAAGTTTCAATAAATAATATTCATATAAGTACAGCAAAGTTATTAGCGTTTGTTTATATCCCAAAAAGTCACCCAATTTATGGAAAATATTGTACAAAGCACGCCTTGTGTCTAAATAAGCGATTTTTTTCTATCTTTCTTTCTTTCTTAATCGTGTATAATAATACACACATACATTTATACTCACGCCTTTTTTCCCATAAGGGAAGGCAGCAATCTATACAGTACATCTGCATCGATTCTTACATGCCTCTTTTATAAATTATAATTTACTTAAAACCATTTTCTTTAAAGTTCTAATGAAGCAATCAAGCATTAATAGAAGATTTGCAAACAAGTCTAAATCTCTTCAAAATTCATAATATCGTACGGACCACGTGACGTTCAAAAGTCCGTTAGACGCAATGTCCTCCATGCATTTATGCATAACTTCAAAAAAACGCCCACACAAAATACGTGGGATATTCCGAAAGTTTGGCGAAACTATATGATCAAGTTTTCTTCCGTTGCAGTGCAGTAGTTTAAGGATAAGCATTTGTTCATCATGGTCCCGCTAGTCTAACCAAGGGGTATCGTGTTACCCTTTCACTGGGTTTGACGTCTGCACTTTGACAATTCTCATTTTGACATTTTTTTTTGTTTTTTTTTTAATTCTTTACCGACTTTACTTTACTTTTTTTATTCCATTTGTGATAGCATAAGATTGACACAAAATGTTTATGGGACGGACTTACGTTTCATTAGATAGATAAATCTGTAACTATTAGATACTAAGTAAAACTGTTAATTGTAATTTTAATAAATTAAATTAAATATTTTGCACGCCCGCGCCGTAAGGAAAATTGATTCGGGACAATAATCAAATATTCCAACCTATAGTCGTACCTACATTATTAGCAATTCAATGATTTCTTTCTTCTTGGTTCTGGAAGTCAGATAGGCAGACGTTTTATGTAAAACACTGGTATTGCTATATCCGTAAAGCTTGGAAGCCAAGCCCAACATAACTGTTAAAAGGCTAGGCAGATGATGACATAGGTCTATGTTCGACGCTATTGATTGGAGATATCAAGGCAAGAAGCCACATAAACAACCAATAACTCTACACATCTAAAGGCCTTCCTTAATCCACAAGATTTGCATAGAAATATACAACGACTTAAATACTTATATAATAAGGTCATAGGCCTTGTTTCCGGAAGAATCACAATCCATCTACTTAAACAGTCACATGGTGGCTTCTAAGTTATTTTAATTGAGATTCTTCAAAGTATTAAATACTAGAACTTGCTTGTGACTTCGCCCGCGTGAATTTCCAGGTAGTTTTGAAAATAAAGTAAAGCCTTAGTTACTCAGTGATAATACCTATAGCTTTCTAATTAGGTATGAGGAACAGGGTGTAAAGTTCCTCATCCACCATTGGAAAGGGAGGATCCTCCGACCAGACGTGTGTTGTGTGTGGTGGGCTAACTACTGCCCGAAGGTTGATGTCGGTAACTTGTGTACGTTCAAATTGCGCGGATAACTCTGATACCGCGATGTAGGATATCGGTCATTAGTTCGTATGTGGCGAGATAGATGTCGCTACACTAATGGTGAAAGAATATTTAACCTTTTAATCGCTTGTGTCGCATATATGCGACACATATTTCCGTGTCCCTACCGCTCGTGTCGTATTTCTGCGACAGAGAACATTATATGCATGTTTTTTCTGACTGTGTGGTACAACTAAAACCATTATTGAATTAAGATATTATTTATGTAAGTAACAAAAACTAAAAATCGATACAACAATTGTTTCTCCTTATTTACTGTAGGTATATTTATTTTTATTTGTGGCAATTTTGGCCCGGCGCGGCGCTAGGGGCACGGCAACTAATGTTTTGCCAAGCGCTTAAAGGTTAAAATTAGTCAGTACTTTCATAGTTAGATACTTACAAACAAAATAACTAATTTTAATGTAATGACCGCCTTGTTCGTGTAGTGGTTTTCAGAGCTATTGCTAGGTCTGGGGGGTTCGGTTTCCGAGTTGGGCAAACACTTATTGTGTTATTCCATTTGGAAGTTTTTAGTATCAGCCGGAGCCTGGACTCCAGGACCCGGAGCCTCTTATTACATGGGTCGTATTGCGTACACCTCTAATTTATTAGTTGCAGTATATTCTTTCTTCAAAGTATTCGATCCAAACCTTGTGTGAGGTTAAAAGAGCCGTAATCTACCAACCGTGAACTCAGTCGTGAACTTGAACTTAGTTTGTGTTTTGCAAGCAATTAAAACCACGTGTAATTATTAGCTGCAATTAAAATCTGCGTACCTATAGTGAATGCGGTTCGTAAATTATATGGCATACGTTCTATATTAACCAGGTCGGCTTTAGCAAGCTTCGTTTTAACGATCAACATTTTATCGGTGTCATTTAAATAGTTCGTGACGGCACTGCGTGTAGCGGGTTCGATTCCTCTACGGAACAAACATTTTTATGGGCTGCAAGTAGATGTTCCGAGTTTGGTTGTTTGTGTATGTGAGTTTAAATGTTTGTAAGCACACTCACATAATATTAAAGAAGAAGTTCCTAGTGCCTTTCGCACTAACATCTAACACAAATATGGATTCTGTCCGAAATAAATGAACAATAAAAATAATGACTGCCTCGTTGGTCTAGTGGTCGCAAGCGCTACTGCTGAGCATGAGGTCCCGGGTTCGATTCCCGGGTCGGGCAAAGTGTTATTTGGTTTTTCCATCTGGGATTTCTCAGTTGCAGCCCGGAGTATGGATTTGTGGCCAATTGATGGCAATAGGCTCACCCCCTATTACATGGGAGTTAAACATAACTGGTGAAATGTGGGTGTACTACCAGGTACACCTCTGCCCAGCCCTTCGGGGATTACAGGCGTGACGTTATGTATGTATGTAAAAATAATAACTAACATTATTTCATTACGTAAGATCAATTTATTCACATATTCTTTATTACATCGGTATCTAATGTATTATTTACACATGGGTACATAGCACAGTGATAACCACTATTAAACTGGTATCTTAGTCGAGTGAAAAAAAGTAATTATGCATATTATGCCTACCTGCTTTAATTTAACCTGTTGTAATTAGGAAGTTTGAAAAACTAAATATCAAAGATTAAGACAGAACAAAAATGTCGAATTACGCCCGTTACTTTTTTATTTATATAATAGCTTTGCCGGCAAACTTCGTTCAGCCTTTGTAAAAAAATAATATACACACAAAATTTTATAAGAATCAGTCAAGCCGTTTCAGAGGAGGTCTGTTCCAAACACTACATCTGCCTAGCCTTTCCCCAACTATGTTGGGGTAGGCCTCCAGTTTAACCGGATGCAGCTGAATACCAGTGTTTTACATGGAGCGACTGCCTGTCAGACCGCCACAACCCAGTAACTGGGTAACATAATACCCCTTGGTTAAACTGGTTGTCTGTCAGACTTTCAGGCTTCTGACTACAAGTAGCGACTGTCAAAGATCAAAAAATGACAGCTGGGACCAACGGCTTAACGTGCTTTCCGAGGCACGGAGGAGTCTTGGTACGTAATAAATGGTCACCCATCCACGGACCGACCTCGTCAAGCGTAGCTTAACCTTCGATCGACCAATACGGCTGTTATAATTTAGCCACAAGCTCCTCAGTTCTGTTCCAAACACTGTGACACTAAAACTTTACAAATGAGAAGAGATTGCATAGATGAATAAGTCCGGACGAGATTATTGAAGTCACCGCGTGATAACTTGACCGTTGTGTCAAAAATTATCATGGAATGACAGCTCTATTTGCTTGCTATTAAACTAAGTTTCTACATTTTCACAAAGTGATGTTATACAGAGTAGCAATGCTGGATACTTTTTGTCTAGTCACGCAATTTTGTATCAGATACAAAAATATATAATCTATACTCTAATGAAAATAAAAAGAGGAAATGTTTGATTGTTTGTTTGCATTGAATAGGCTCCGAAACTACTGGACCGATTTGGAAAATTCTTTCACTTTTGGGAAGCTACACTATCCCCGGGTGACATAGGTTACTTTTTATCCCTGTATTCCCACAGGAACGGGAACAACGCGGGTGAAACCGCGGAACGTCTGCTAGTATAGCATAAAATCACGCTGTATTCTAAGGGTTAAACGTGTACATTAAAGCACACCCGCATCTTGCCAGTTATGTTATAAAATTTATAACATAACTATACATATAGAGATATGTATACAGATATGTCGTGATAGCCCAGATCTGTCCAGAGGTTAAGACGCCTACCTCTCATGCACGAGGTTGTGGTTCCGGGCAAGTACCAATGTGACTTTTTCAATTCATAATATAATGTACTTTCTAAGGTGAAGGAAAAACATCGTGAGGAAACCTGGACTTATAGTTGATATAAGTTTGAAATCGCCAATCCGCCTTGAGCAAGCGTGGTGATCAATGCTCGTGCCTTCTCTGTATGAGAAGAGGCCTTTGCCCTGCAGTGGGACAGTAACAGGCTGGTATTATAACTATACATAACATTGATTTATGATATAAAACAATGTTATTCACATTCGTTGCCGATCTGAAGTGTTGACATTTTGAACCGTTTATATTTTAAGCTAATGTTATTCTAATTAATTGAAAAATTAAACTGTTGTTTATATGGTGTTGATGTTTTGGTTTTTGATGTTGAGTAGGTACCCCACCCATGTTTAAGTCCCATGTTATAGAGGGCGAGCTTATTACCAACCGGTAACAAATCCAAACACCGGGCTATTACTGAGAAATTACAAAAGAAAAAAAACTGAATTGTCTACATTTTACCCGACTGGGAAATCTGCCTCACGACCAAGAGGTCGCAAATACTACTGCTAAGTAAGAACTTAGCAGTAGTATTTCTACTGCTAAGTTCTTACTTAACTTAGCAGTAGTAGTGTCGTACTTAGCAGTACGACAACTGGAGCAACAAGTCACCTTCGGTCGATTTAGTAAAACATCACCCCCTGATAACTTAAGTGAAGTGAACCGTCAATGTCCAATGTTATTGTATGGAATGAAAGCTCAATTCGCCTTCACTTGAACTACATTAACAAAGGGTGAAATTTTACAGAATCGCACTGTTGTCTCAACAATAGCTTTTAACCGACGCTCGTCTAAAAAGGATGAGGTTATCTGTTGGACTATTTGCAAGGATGTTTTCAAGGAGTTATAGGTGTTGGACAGTTAAGTAGATAGGTATATGTAATTCTGATTTGAATAACCTAAACCAGGAAATCAATGAGTAACTAGTTCGATATTTTATTGTATTTTATCGTCGACTTTTTCCACCATAAATGTTTGATTGTTTATTCAAACCGTGTATTGTTTTATAAGCAAAACGTAGATCGTAGAATTACAACTTGAATGTAGAATTCACTGACGTAATTCATTGAAAATTTGTTTGTTTGTATTTTTTTTTACTTTTTTCAACACATCGTACATGTGTGAGGTTGCTTACGCGTGTTTGTAAAAATAAATACAAACAATAACCGCTCTTTGTTTTCTGTTTAAATATTTTATAAACAAATATGGTTGGTAAGATTTATTTGTGATAATAATTAATCTGCTGCAAAGAGTGTATGGTCAAAAACCTTTGCCTATTGGTACTGCTTACTTAAGTTTTATAAGAAAGTGCTTTACTTATTTATATATAGGATATCAACAGAATCGTCACTGGAGACGCACGTTCACCAACACCAACACTTACTTTTGCGTGACGTCACACGTGCAGTCTCCAAAGAAATTTTATTCGCTGGTTCTTTCTTTTCATTTTAACTTAAATTAAATTAACTTAGTGAACAGTGTTCTCCCCGTATTGGGGTCCAAAGTTCCGGGTTAATTTGCCCTTAGAACACAATCGTCTACCAGAGACCAACACCAAGGACCTTCCACCTCAGCCTTCGGGTCATTCGGCACCATGAAGCAAACAACTGGTTGTTTGCTCCATGTCCGGCACCCAGGGACCACTCCTGCTGGCTTATTCAGAACCATTCGACTAGATTCCGTACCGAATCGAACGTCTAAGATGTCGAAGATGTCATCCAAACGCAATTCACAAATCCGAAACCGATTTTTTTTGACAGTTCAAATTCGATAAGAAGACTCAAATCTTTCCGACAGCTGTTTGCTATCGGGAGCCATACCGAACAAAATTTAAACGATTTTTATTTCATAAATCCAGGTTATTTCAGAGAAATATAAACACTGTAAACCTTTAAAACACTGCACTTTTAAGTAAATATAGTTTTATTATTGTATTGACCGTATTTCATTGATACTTTCGCATTTACATAAATTCAAAGTGTAATTATGTAGTTGTACGTGTTATTGTTTGACAATGAGCTAAAGCGTATCCGTTCGGATCTGTGAATAGCGTTCTGACAGTTCTTCGGCTCGGAAATGAGATTGTCGAATACGGTTCCTTACCGACACGGAAACCAATCGAACGGTTTAGAATAAGGCAGCTGAGCTCCTGTCGTCACTACGCGTTAAGCCAAGCCAGGGCAGTACTTAGTTGCACCTACCCCCTTGGAACGGGAATAAAAGAATTGACGGGCATTAGTACCTAAGACCTATAATAAAATTATTGAAAGTATTCAGTGGGTTTTTTTTTAATAACTTCTTTCGTTTTTATAATAACTGTAGACTCACACGCTTATTTTTTTTTGCTTCATGTTAATGGGACCAAATGTGCACATGAAAAAAAAATATGTTTCATCCATTTTGTTTGAGAAGGTAATTAAAAAACTTTTATATTAAAACAATTTTTAGGTTAAGTTAGAATTTGTTTATCTTTAAAGATAGCACGTCCTGTGAAATTTGGTTAGTGATAAAAAATATCCAGCATTGCTGTTTTGTAAAAACTTTCTGAAAAAAGTAGGTGAAGTGAAGGCGAATTGAGTTCTCACTTCATACTAATGCTGGGCATTGGCAGTTCACTTACTCAAGCTATCACGGGATGATTTACTGAATTGATAAGCTGTGTACCTAACAAGTTGATGATATGCTATGAAATAAAGTCTTTATTTGTATTTAGAATAAAATAGAGAATCGAAAGGCTTCTAAGTATCATAATGATACGTGATTTACTTTATAATACAAGTTATTATTAGGGTTCCGTAGTCAACTAGGAACCTTTATAGTTTCGCCATCTCTGTCTGTCCGTCCTCGCTTAATCTCTGTGACCGTTAGCACTAGAAAGCTGAAGTTTGGTACCAATATGTGTATTAATCACGTCGTTATTAGGGTAGCCCCCCTATATGTAAAGTGGGAAGTGATTTTTTTTTAAATTTCAACCCTAACGTGTTATATAGGGTTGGAAAGGTATTTAAAAATGAATAGGGGTTTACTAAAATCATTGATAATGTCAATTATTTCGGAAATAATCGCTCCAAAAGTAAAAAACAATGTGTCCACCCCCCCCCTCTAACATTTGAACCATAAGTTTAGAAAATATGAAAAAAATTTGAAATGTAGAACTTTGAAAGGACAACAGTTTTTGTACAAAAAAGACAAAAAGTTGTACAAAATAATTTCTGGACTAAGTTTGTAGTATAATCGTATATGCAAGCATTTTGAACACTTATTGTGACGGACTGGAAACTACGGAACCCTACACTGAGCGTGGCCCTACACGCTCTTGGCCGGTTTTTTTTAAATTATTTTCTATACTTATAAAATTGTTTGTCCTGGTTGACTACCAACGCACAGTCAAAACTACTACAAAGGTAAGTCCTGGAAAGCTGAGTAGCTAAAGAGATTTATTTGCATGTACCTATTTGGTAGCTACGTTTATTGTTTAAGCATCTGCCAAAATGATTTTGGGAAGTTTAAAGTACGAAAACCTATATTGGAAGAATTGGAATGGGGGGGCGGTTAACTTGCTAGGAACGAGAATCTTAATAAAATTTACTATCAATCAACAACAAATTGCTAGTAATTTACATTAATATTAATTACATACAGCACTGGAACATAGGTTCATATAGAAGTGATTATTGTTATTAACATAACTATACTTAAAGGTTTTAACAAAAATAATAAAAATGACTTCGTTAAGTAGGTACCTTAATAATAGACGAATCTGAGCCTGCGATAAATAATACTTTTACTTTTACTCATTCTTTCTTTCTTGATAGAAAACTTGAAAAAGAAATCTTAACCAGTTCCAACATTTTTTGACAATATTTTTACCCGTTCGCCTACCCACATTTAGAAATCAAGCGTTTGATTTCTATTTAAAATACTTAATTCTTTACCTAATGTTTCGTTTTTATAAAAAACATCTGATTTGTATTCTTTAAAAGTAGCCATAATAATGCCTGTATGCATAATGTTATAATAAAACTAAAATGTCAATTGAATTTAAATATTGCATATTTTTAGTTTGATGACACGGTTTATCACGGTTATAAATAAAAATACCTACGTGGATGAAATAAGAAGGATTTTTTTTGAGTTTTTAAGTAAGTATTTTTTGAAAACTTTGTTGTTTTTTTAAGTCACCACACAGTATATTAATATAAAAAAAAACAATTGTTTAAAACATCCAAAACAAAAACACAATAATAAAAACACGGGAAAATATTAAAAAAAAACAATAAAAGGTAGGTACTCACTAATAATTGCAAAAAGATATTGATTAATCCGCGTCCCATTCGTCCATGTTAATCTCGTTATTAAGAAATTCATTTTTTTTAAACACACTGTTTGTCTCAGGTAAAAACGCATACAGCCAAACGCGACGGTGGCTTTGAACGAACTGCCGCTTGCGTGATCGGCTGATCGCATTCACAACAAATCCATCGTTTATTTACACTTTACGTCTCAAACTAGATTTTGATACAATTTATTTGTAAACTTGGAAACGTAAGTTTGATCATTTTGGAAGTACCTACTTAAATAAAAATGATTTTTATCATCAGTTCATTCAAAAATGGAAATGGCATCATGTCTGAATTTTGGCGGGCAACGATTTTTATTCCTTAGTGTTTTTTTTTTTTAATAAAATTTGTTTAGCTTTGGATATTCAAAAACACTTATAAATACCTACTAAACAATTCTTTGATTTTTTTTTTTTTCATCAATAACCAGTTTTTGACGATTTTCCTGTAATTAATTGTGGGAAGGCTACAGGTGCAGTGTACGTACAGGTTACTACTCATCCGTGCTATCACGTTCACCTTGAGCTGGCCTAAGGGAATTCAAGTTATAGTTGACGAAGAGGTCAGCGTATACCGGTTTTACCACCACTAACATGCGGCCTACTGTACCGCCAAGGTAAATAATTGTTGGTTTTGGGCATGCTCATATTTAACTGTGATGTGACTTTGATTAAATTGCATGAATCAAAGATTATATAGTTAGTGTATAAAAAAGTAGCGATTGATAAAATTTATATTAAAACTTTTTTGCAAAAAATAAAACCGACTTCAAAAAAAACACTAAACGGTGTAAAATAACTCTAAATTCGGAAGTCGGTGGCCCATCATGAGTAAGACAAACCCACCAAAGCCACAGACTTCCGAATTTAGAGTTATTTTACACCGTTTAGTGTTTTTTTGAAGTCGGTTTTATTTTTTGCAAAAAAGTTTTTTGAAGTCGGTTTTATTTTTTGTAAAAAAGTTTTTTATTTTTCTATTTTTAGTTGTTCCCATACAAACATTTGCCATGAATTCATTTTATATTGTTAATTGTTAACAATACATGTCATTATAATAGGGTTATCCATCTAACCCTAATAAATGAAACTTAACATACTTAACTGTCGAAATCTAGGTATATTGAACACATCTGCCTACCCCTCTGAGCAATATATATATAATAAACAATAAACATCCAAGCGATTCCAGCAATCACGAATACGATAGATTTGCCGTCTATTTTTGAAGAGTTCCGTTGTATATCTCCGAAGATCAGCACCAGATCTTCACCAAATTAAAATGGGACCACCTCAGGAGTCTAATCTTTCAAACAAAAAAATAATTTCGAGGATCGGTCCACAAATGGCGGAGAAATCAGGTAACATACATAAAAAAAAAAAAAAAAAAAAATACATACACACGAACATAGAACCTCCTCCTTTTTTTGAAGTCGGTTAAAAAGTAAGTATCAGTTTCTAAAAGTTATATAGGTACTTATCTAGCGCTTTAAAAAAATAGTTTGCAACCTATTCTCAGGCCTATTGAATAACAGTACAAAATTTCATGAGAATCTGTCGAACCGTTTCGAAGGAGTTTGGTAACAAACTGTGACACGAGAATTTTATGTTGATATTAAGATTTGGTGTTGTAAATCAAAAGTCATTTATTCAAATTAGGCTGAGGATCAGTACTTTTTAAAACGTCAAAAATTACATACGCCAGTCCCCCAAAACGCCCGCCCTCCACCACATCCTAGTGTTTTGTTGGGAAGAAGAAGTGGGGGAACAAAATCCCCAGCAACTTATAAAATAAAGTTTTTATTGAATGAACTATGTTCCTTGATAAAAACATTGCAAAAATAAGCATGCGATGATCAGGTAGTTTTGTTTACATCTCCGCAGATGCGTCGCGTTCATTTCGTGATGTAAAACTTCAACCTCGCCCAACCAATTATGATTCCAGTTTTATTTATGTGTATAAGTAATTAATTTATTTCTTTATACCTACTAATTAAAATGTAAATAAGCTAGCATGGGAATCTTTTTTACGTCCTTGAATCTTTTGTGTCAGAAATTCAGAATACTTAAATATTATGTATTGGGACGACTGTCCTTTTATATAATTTCGAAAGTGTATGTTTTGTTATAATTTATTTACATAGCAAATGTGGTCTCGTGACTAAAAAATTCGAGCCGCACGTGTCGATCTGCAAGGTTAAGCAACGTTTACCCAGATCGTGGATGGGTGACTCCATGACATACTACGACTGCTCCATGATTTACCTACGTACTTACTGTTGGCAACACAACATTTAGTTTAAGTTTTTTTATCTGTAACAACTGTCAATGTCACTACGTCACGTCTTTGTAAGTGCACAAGGTATTATACTTACCTTTCTGATTCCAATCCGCAGTTTTTATTTTCTATTTCCAATTCTAACTATCTAAAACCCAACACTTACATTAAGCTGATGGTCCAGTTAATGGCTATCATTTGTTAATGTTGACAGTAGTTACGGGGTACCAGAAGCCCAAAAGTCTGACAGCCAGTTTAACCTTTTAACCGCCTGACTTTATATCGATTGTCGTGCCCCCAGCGCACGACTTATAAATCGTCAATACTTTTATCATGTTGCCTGAATTAGCCTATTTTTGGGAAAAAAATTAATTTGGTTATTTTTTTTTGACGTATTTATTAATACGACTCAGGCGGAATGGGCCGAAAATAGTTATCCGACTTAGGCAGTTAAAGGGTTAACCAAGGGGGTACCTATCGTGGGGGGCCACCTCACAGTGCTTGCGTCCACGTCGCGCCCCCTGGAAACGATCCAGTACTGACCACCGTATTGCAGTGCCAGACTGGCACTTGGGATGGATGTTTGTGTGTGTGTTTGGATGTGTGTGATTGGGTTTGTTTGCTGTTTGGTGCCCATGGCACAGGAATAGTCACTCTCTGGACTCAGACGACTCACTGGTTGGTGCGTCGGACGTGGAAGTCCCTCGGTCGTGGTAACGAGTCCGCGGGGGCGGTTTTGTCCGAGGGGGTCTCGGCTTCAGGGTCGACGGGGTTGCCAAGGCTGGATCGCCGACGGTGGCCTCGGAGACCTCTGTCGTGGGGGGAGATGGCCCTGGAGGGGGCCAGTCTCTCCTCCGGGCCGCTCTCTGTCGGACTCTGACTTTGGGGCTGCTCATTTTTTATGGTGAGCGCGATCGTTGTGCTGTGTCTGGGTGTGACTTGCGAGTAAAGTGTGAATGTTCAGAGGTGTTTATTTATTTATTTATTATTTATTTATTTATTTATCATTTAAGAAAGAAAGAAAAGAAAGAATGAAAGTGTGTGTGTTTGGTCGCGTGTGATTGGGTTTGTTGGCTGTTTGGTGCCCATGGCACAGGAATAGTTACTCTCTGGACTCAGACGACTCACTGATTGGTGCGTCGGACGTGGAAGTCCCTCGGTCGTGGTAACGAGTCCGCGGAGGCGGTTTTGTCCGAGGGGGTCTCGGCTTCAGGGTCGACGGGGTTGCCAAGGCTGGAGCGCCGACGGTGACCTCGGAGACCTCTGTCGTGGGGGGAGATGGCCCTGGAGGGGGCCATTCTCTCTTCCGGGCCGCTCTCTGTCGGACTCTGACTTTGGGGCTGCTCATTTTTTATGGTGAGCGCGATCGTTGTGCTGTGTCTGGGTGTGACTTGCGAGTAAAGTGTGTATGTTCAGAGGTGTTTATTTATTTATTTATTATTTATTTATTTATTTATCATTTAAGAAAGAAAGAAAAGAAAGAAAGAAAGTGTGTGTGTTTGGTCGCGTGTGATTGGGTTTGTTGGCTGTTTGGTGCCCATGGCACAGGAATAGTTACTCTCTGGACTCAGACGACTCACTGATTGATGCGTCGGACGTGGAAGTCCCTCGGTCGTGGTAACGAGTCCGCGGGGGCGGTTTTGTCCGAGGGGGTCTCGGCTTCAGGGTCGACGGGGTTGCCAAGGAGACCTCTGTCGTGGGGGGAGATGGCCCTGGAGGGGGCCAGTCTCTCCTCCGGGCCGCTCTCTGTCGGACTCATTTTTTATGGTGACCGCGACGTTGTGCTGTGTCTGGGTGTGACTTGCGAGTAAAGTGTGTATGTTCAGAGGTGTTTATTTATTATTTATTTATTTATTATTTATTTATTCATTATTTATTTATTTATCACTGTCTGGCGGAGGCGGGTCCGAGGGGGTGGTTTGTCCGAGGGCGCCTTGGCTTCGGGGTCGACGGGGTTGCCAAGGCCGGAGGGCCGACGGTAGCCTCGGAGGCCCATGTCGTGGGGGGGGATGGCCCTGGTGGGGGTCGATCTCTCCCCCGAACTGCTTTCTCGGACTCGGACTTTCAAGCGGTTCACGGTGGCGGCGGGCGGGCAACGGTGCGGGGGTGCCTTCGCCCGCGTTGCACCCGTCACCACCTTTGTCGGTCCCCTAGGGGAAGCCATGCGGGGCAATCGTCGGCGGGGGACTGGACGTAGAGGCTGTGCCGGTTTCCCAGTCCCCTGCCACTTGGACGAAGCGGGAATAAAGCTGGGTTGTTTTAGTGGGTATACCGGGTCTGACCGGGGAGTCCCACATAGCCTCCCATCCCCCGATGGGCGGGTATGCGTAATTGTCATTTTTTCCCAGCGCAAACAAAAAAAAAAAAAAAAAAGGGGGTACCTATCGTCGCATAAACAGGGAGCCGGACACCCGGTGTCACCACTGCGTCGACTGTCGGGAGGACATGGCGCGGCATACGCTGGCAGAGTGTGCCGCTTGGGAGGAGCCGCGCCGTGCCCTCGTCTCTGGAGTAGGCAGTGACTTGTCGCTGCCGGCCGTGGTCGAGGGGAAGGTCGGCAGCGTCGAGTCCTGGGACGCGGTGGTGTCCCTCTGCGAAACGGTCATCTCGCAGAAGGAGGCTGCGGAAAAGGAGAGGGAGATTACCTCCTCTCGCCCGGCCCGCATAAGACGCGCCGGGCGCAGGCGGAGGGCGGACAACGCCCTCTTCCAGCCCCCCAGGGGTCCAGGGCGACGGACGCGGGGATGTCCGCCGCCCCCCACGTACATGGACTGGCGAGGGGAATCTAACACCTCACTCCCCACGCTGACTTGGCGAGGCCCGCGGGGTATCTTCTGTTCCCGAGACCCCCGGCGCAGGTGTGAGAAGGAACACGGGGTGGTTTTTAGTCAGTAAGAGTCTGACAGACTCCTGCGCCCTCCCCGAGGCGGGGGACATCCATGAGGATTTTCCACCCCTAAAAAAATAAAAAAGGGTACCTATCGTGTTACCCAGTACCTAACAGGATGTTGAGGTCAGACAAGCCGTCGCTTCATGTAAAACACTGACTTCCCGCAACTTGCTGGTCCTAGATCGACACGTGAGGTTGGCTTTATTTAGCCACAAGCCCCTCAAGAAACATGATTATTCGCGTGGTAGTAATTAAGTACCTACTTAGATACCAGCCCCCCTAGCCAAGTTACAAACGATTCGTATCTATTCTCTTTCTACAATCGAGAACGCCTCAAATCCACGTTAGTCACGTGGTCAAAACAAAGGGATTTGAGGCGTTCTCGATTGTAGAAAGAGAATAGATACGAATCGTTTGTAACTTGGCTAGGAGGGCTGGTGAGAGTACTTACGTAGATAAGGGTAGGTACCTATACACATAAGATGATGCCCGTGGTCCGTCCCAACGGTTTAGACAGACGTGTAGGTAGGTACCTGTAGTAGGTACTCACGTATTTCACCTGTGTAAAAGTCTTATGTAGTAGGGGACGAACCTATTGCAATTAATCGAGCTCGAAGCCAGACTCAGGGCTAAGAAATAGTTCAATAATGTTTTGCCTGACCTGGGGATCGAACCAGGGACCTCATGTTCAGCAATATTTCAACGAGGCAGTCAGTATGTCCTTTGTTTTCTTGAGTGTGTCCGTGGCACCACAACGGGCCCTATCAGAATAACAGCGCTGCGATATTTATATTTTAAATGTTGCAGCAGATAGGGGTCTTTTTGTTCTCGCACAAATTGTTTTTTTTTTATGTTTTAGTTTTTTTTGTTATCTGTAGGTAGGTATTGTTATTCTTTTATTTTATGTTCTGTGCGTCCAAATAAAGTACTTATTTTCTTTCTTTCTTTGTATGTAGGCACGTAGCTAAATAACTTGTTATGTATGTAGGTAGGTAGTACCTACCTACATACATAACTAATAACTTAATTTTGCGTTACTAGTGCAGTGTGTACCTACTAGGTACACACTGCACTAGTAACGCAAAATTAAAAAAAAATAACCGCAAAATTCCTCCACCAAGATACGGCTTAATCGCATGATTAGGCAAGTGTACAAATTAATGGTAATTTTTTCTACTAAACCTATTGGCTATAGATCAGATATATATAAATGATTCAATTAAAACACTCTCTCACCTGAAAATAGTTGAGATTGTCAATGAAGTTACTTATCAGATGACATGACACGTCATGAAAATCGTGGCTTTTCCAAAATTCGGCTCACGGTACGGCGTGATCAAATCTTTAGGCGCATCGAGACCAGTCAATTAGGTACCTAGGCATCTGAGGTTTTATGAATTCATTTTTGTACGATCGTCACATACTATACCGGTGAGTAATTATATCCTATCTAATAAACCATTTTACTTATATATAATTTCATTGCATAGCATTGTTATAAGCACCAACTTAAAGAAGTGCTATTCTGTAAAAAAACGGGGTACTAAGCTGCCTAGCATGGGTACTAAGTCCTAATGCTAGGCATTGACCTGTCTTCACAATTCACTTGACTCAAGTTTTCACCAGCTGGTATACCTACGTATAATCACGCCTTTTATCGCACGTGGTTAGGCAGAAACTTCACCACCTACCTACTTCTTTGGCTTGTTTATGTCCATTCATCTGGTCATACGACGGCAGAGGGTAAGGGCGCCGTCAAATTAGCCGCGCGGTGACAGCGCGGCTACAGCGCTGCCGCCGCGCTGCAACCGCTTGGTTCGAGCATCATAGTGTTGTACCTACATTTAGTTTCAACCTCATTGATAAATTGTTCAAGCTGATTTTCGTTCATGTCTGAATTAAAACACGTACGCATCATCACTAGTCGATTGATGAACCGATGCGCGGCCACAGCGCGGCTGTAGCGCTGCAGTCGCGCGTTTTTATTTATATGGATTAACAAAGCAGCGCGACGGTAGCGCTGCAGCCGCGCTGCCGCCGCGCGGCACCTGGCGGCAAATTTGAAGGCGCCCTAAGTACTTACCTACTACGCACCTGACCTTTCTGAAAGACATCACCATTAGGGTCAGTGTGGGTATGTCCTTCCAAGGCGCCCCCTCCCGGCGTTTCCACTTACCTCAGCCTTATACATACCTTTTATTCATCCTCTCAACGTGACCAAACCGTAGAGGCTACCTGCTGAATGCAAGTCGGTAGGTACTTACTTAGGTGCACTAATTAAAAGTTTTCGACTAATTTTCCTCTAGATATGCATCGATGTAATATGTGAGGGAGAGACTGATTTATTACCGGTAAATACATGTAATGACCGGTTATTAAGAATAATCTAACCGCACCGTTTGGTTACATTTTACCTACATATTGTAATGTGAATATGATCAATAATCTGACCGCAACATAGGTGCAATGATATTATGAGCAAAAAGGTGTAGATAGGTTATAAGCGCTCAGCAAGCGACACGTTAAAATGTGGCTAACTAGCCACACTTGACCTCAGTGTCGCGTTGCGCCGTCAACAGACGCGTGCGTGCGTTAGTGTGCTGTTTTTGAAGATCGAATGTTGTATAGGTAACCTATCCACACCTTTTTTTTTACTTTTTAGGTACCTACGTAAACAACAATTATTAAAAAGATTAAAGATACCGGGCTGGTATCCGCAATCTTCGATTTTTTGATTCTAGGACGTGCCGGTTTCCTCACGATGTTTTCCTTCACCGTTTTTTGAGAACAGTGGTGATGAAATAAATTACACAAAGTAAAGCGCCTCCCGCTTTTCGAACCCACGACTTCGCCTGTTCGTAAGTCGGGGCCGCCACCACTGGGCCATCGCTGCTCTCTCTCTCTCAAACAAATATTTATGGAATTAGGGTGAGTGCAATGTCCAGTAGCAGTGGCCTTCTCCTTGATTTAAATCTTCTCTTCTTTGCATTACTAACCTGCTGTCAGAGTTTTTAAGCCGCCCATGGGCCTGACTTGGCTTCACATGCTGTTGAGAACTATTTCTCAGGCATACCAGTTTCCTCACGATGTTCCTTCAAGATTAAATAATAACATTTAAACTATAAAATATAATAATTAAATACCAATTGAACATAATTGAGGATAAAGTATAAAAAATACTGTACAGCTTGGCAAAAAAGAGTGTGGAATAAATGAGGTCGCTAGTATCGCGAATGTGGCCACCCTGAATACTACGACTTAACAGGTTTGATACTTGTTATTTTTTACCTACATTATCCCAAAGCTCAGTGGGTTGTTCTGTCTGGCAGATGATACGCAAACACCATTGAAGGCTTCAATGTCCAGTATTAACACTATAGTGGGCAAATGTGTCTAACAACATGTAAAATATACACGCAGCAAAAGAAGTATGTAAGAATCGTAGCATATGGCGCTCTGTAGTTTCTGCCTACCAGCGTGGGAAAGAGGTGTGTGTGAGTTAATGAACCTATGTATGTTATAGAGGGTACTGAAGCCTTGCACGAAAGTGGTGCATTAGTTATCCACAGACAGATCTAATCCTGCCCTCGAGAGCAGTCTAACCGTAAGATTGTTAGGAATTAACGACAATAGTTTTATACAGGGATAATGAAAGAACACGTTTTTTTAAGTTTTATTTTAATACCAAAAATTTAATCAGACGTATCGAACGAATACACACTACCGTCAAATATTCGATCCCGGAAAAGCTCACATGTTGGCTAGAGCTTCCAGCAACTTCTGAAACACTAGTATTTTCTAATTCTGATAAATCACTGCTACTGTCATCTGCGAGATTTATTACTGTCATGATATTATTTTTCTATTTTCATTACAATATCCTTGCATGAATTTTTCCAATCTTAGTAATGTTTGCAAATGCTTGTTCAGCAGCCACCTTTAAAAACAAAAAATAATCACAATGGTTCTAACATAGCAACTTTAAATATGCACATATAAACTAGGCTACATACCTTTATATCAATGGATCCAACATTGACTGAAGCAATTTAATGATATGCAATTCCTCATATTAATTCAATTGGATTCACTTCACAATGATAAGGTGGTAACTTTCTACGAGCGACCTTTGAAATGTTTTCCCGGTGTTGAAAAAATATCTTATTTTTTACCTTCCATAAACATTTTTCTTACTGTGTTGACAGATTTACCTAAAACAAAAAAAGATACGATACTTTATTATAATGTCCCTATTCCTTTATCTTCAAGTATCAAATATGGGTATACGAGGCTCTTCAAACTACAAAACTAAACCTTAAATTTCAATTTCTGTAAACAAGACAAATAGTTACTTAAATCTGTATATCAACAAAACTACGCATTGAATACATTTAGAAAAACTTATTTGATGTACTTACCTACAATGATTTAATTAGGGTCGATAAATACCTGTTCTAGCGGCAGTTCTTCGATAAACATTCCCGATATCGGACAAAACTAGTCCCGCTTCAGATTTGGCCAAACACCACAAAAAGACGTGGAAAATCACTGCTCTGATACAACTACGAATGGTTTTATTAATTTTTAATCGTTAATTTTGCAACGAAACTTAATAATTTTGTTAAATCTATGAAAAACGACACGGATTTACGCACTTTTGACACGTGATGTACGAGTAGTTGACAAATAAAACAATGTTGCCACAATCATCCATTTTTAGTTTCAAATGTCACCGCGTCAGACTCTTTTTTGCCAAGCTGTAAGTACCTACTTTTAATTGATATAAGTTACAAGGGACATCGAAAAAATGTTACGTGGATATGAGTTATTTAAATATCCTTGTAATCTAAAAATAATACTTAGGTTTGCATATTGATTACTGTTTGATGTTTTAACTAACGAACGCTAGAAAAAGTGGCCCAATCAGGTCAAAACACATCTTTACTTTATTACCTATCCTAAAAGTTAGGGATGTAGGTTAATAATGAAAGTCAACAAATGTGCTCATTACATTTATAGCAGCACCGTAGGTACATCTTAAAACAACAATTATTACATTTATTTACATATCAATTTATAATCTGTAAAAATATTTCATTTAAAATAATAATATTATATCTATCTTTATCGTGTGCTTCAGTTTATTGTCTTCGAAAAAATAATCAGTTTATAAAAATTAATATATCATGTTTACAAATTCTGTATTTACAAGTCATTCTATAAATTTTGTTATTAAGAGGACCCGTCATTATAGCACTGGAAATATGACTGTTTGCAGCAAATACCATTTCGAGAGTTATATTGACTTTTTCAAATGATTAAAATTAAGTTTGCCACGAGAATATGATCAGCATAAAACGCAAAATAGCAATAAAACAGTTCAATATTTTCAATTACAGTTTCCATTGATGGAACCTCTCTTAATACTTGCGAGACTGCTATGTCAGCTTGTTAGTACATTAAATTAGGCTCAAAACCCTATGATGATGATGGATGGCTCTTTTTACAAGGGCACTTTTCGTACCTGTACCTATCTCGTGCCCACACGACTTATCAACGCGCGTAAAAATGAGTGAATTAAGTATGTTTCTTACTTTATTGGAAGCTTTGGTTGAGTTATACATAATGTGCTCTAAGCCTTATGGTAACTTATTTATGTAAGGCCACACACAGATTTGGCTACAAAAATAAATAAGTAAGTAAAGTGATTGATATTCTATCAACCAATGTACGCCAATACATTTAGTACGAGTTAAGAAGAAAATAGTACCTACTCCTTACTGGAGTAATCATGTGGCTCCCAATAGCTGTAACCTGCAGGCCTAGCCATATTGCAAATTCTATTTCTATTCTATTTCTTTTATAGAAAGAAAATGGCGTATATGGAATCAACTGATTGATAACTGTCAAGTGTATTTCATTTTCAAATTCTACTCGTTAACACTTGACAGTTGACAAACAGCTGCTCCATATTACGCCATTTTCTTTCTAATGTCGCCCGATTACGATAATAGAAATAGACATTGTCATATGGCTAGGCCTGGTGGAAGTCCTGAAAATGTGGGGATCGATCATCACGGTAAAGCCTTATCAAGGCAGGCTTGTAGATGGGTGACATATTCATTTATTTACCTTAAAGAAAGACCGTTACTCACAACCTCGTAACTCAAGAAATAAAAACACATTCGTTCTACCGGCATCAAAGTTGTCTATATTTCATTCTGGGCCATATGTAATGTGTATTAAAATATATAATAAAATACCACAACAACTAAAAGAAACCTCCAGCTACAATATATTCAAGAATAAATTAAAAAACTACTTGAGAAAAAAAGCTATTACAGTATAAAAGAGTTTTTCGAGGACAGAACTAAACTGTAAAACAGTGTGAAATATAAAAAAAATATATATTTATAATATGTTAAGGTACTTAAATGACATAAATATAATGATATAATAATAATAAAGGTATATATAAATATAATATATAAATAGCCATAATATTATATAATAAAAGATTGATTAAATAGTGTGTAAGTATTTCCATATTGAAATTGTGTTGCTGCGCCCTAACAGGGTATCATGTATGTACCTTACCTTGTCCTTGTTACCTTTTAAAACGCCCTATGTATCTACTCATGATCGCAATAAATATTTGAAGTTTGAAGTTTGTCCATACAAACCTCACCCTGCCTTGGATATCAGTTGAAACCGATGGTCCCGGGTGTAATGTGTAGATCTTTGACAGTTGTCACGGGTACAAAGATATAGACCCGAAGGTCACCCGACCAGTCTTGCTATAGGGTATTTAAATGTTACCCAGTAACTGGGCTGTGAAAGTCAGCCGTACCATGTAAAATACTAGTCTGGAAGCCGATTCCAACAATGAATAGAATAGAATATTCTGTAGTTTACACCTTAAGAACTTACAAAATGAGAAGTTTAGACTTTTGAGGTTATCACAATGGGCGGCCTTTTCGCTATAAGCTATCTTATAAAGGCAACCTAGTTTGGAAAAGGCTATACAGGGTGTAAAAAGACCCTTAACTTAAACGAAAACTACATATTCACTCACTGGGAAATCACTGGTTTTGGAGATATTGAAGGTCAAAGTGCAATATTTTATTTCGTATTTTTTTCAAAATCGTATTCCAAGTATCATCAGTAAACTTTCTTCCGAACAATTTTTATCCAAATTATCGATTTTTCAAAAAAAAAATACGCATTAAACACAAGCGGGCCGGTCGGGTCAAAGACCAAGCGCGAGTGGCCGCGGCCGGCCGTACGCTCAGCTGATCTAAAATGGCGTTGCGTTGTCGCGCTTTCATTGCTCGCAATAAAAAGCATCTCTTTTTAAATGATGGAAAAAAAACCCAGCTATATTTTTTGGTAAAAGTTACTTAATTATATGTACAGAATGTGTAGTTATCGGCTATGTGATCGGTCTTTTTACACCTATTCAAAACTAGAGACGGAACATCACGAACAAAATTTTCATCCGATACTTGTGTCCACGGACACAAACAAGTCTATGAGTTTAATTTAGTACGTTCCGCTGCCGCTCCAATATTGCTATATTATTCTAGATGGCGTTACTGAGACATGAGATCTGTTTGTCTATTTCATTTCCTTGTATGTCAAAGAGATTTAAAATACTACAGAGATAGTATTTTAACCTTTTAAGCGCTTGGCTAAATATTAGTTGCCGTGCCGCTAGCGCCGGGCCAAAATTGCTACAAATCAATAAAATAATACCTACAGTAAATAAGGAGAAACAATCGTTGTACCGATTTTTAGTTTTTGTTACATAAATAATATGTCAATTCAATAATGGTTTTAGTTGTACCCAAAGAGATTTAAAATACTATAGAGCGGGCATGTCAAGGAAATTTCATAGAAAAACTTTGATCCCATGTCTCAGTAACGCCATCTAGAATAATATATGAATATTGGAGCGGCAGCGGAGCGTACTACAAAAAACTCATAGACTTGTATCCAGCAGGACACACTTTTTCGGACGAAAATTTTGTTAGTGATGTCCGGTCTATAGGTATTGAATGTCTTTGTACCACACAGTATTTTGAAAATAAAACGAAAAAATCATGCATTTTCCCTGTCGCAGAAATATGACACAAGCAGTAGGGACATAGAAATATGTGTCGCATTTATGCGACACAAGCGGTTAAAAGGTTAAATCTCTTTGGGGTAGGCAGATGATAAAAGGCATCGCGCACATCTCACTTTGAAATGATAGCATATAAAAAATATGGCTGACAGTCACGTTGACATTAGATGGCCAGACACATTGAATGGCGCCAAAATGAGCCAAACACAAAATCAATTAAACCTCAGTCGTGCGTCGGAGCACACACACAAATTTTATTTTCGCTGTCATTTATTTTTGTACTACCGGAAGCAGGAAATATCGGAAATGAAGGTTTTCTCAGCAAAAGATAGCTAATTTAAAAACAAAAGTTGGCGGACTTGGTACTCGCATTGCTAAGTTAAAATTAAAAATGTACGAAAGTGAATGCAAGTCACTTCAATGTCAACGAAAAGCGATATGTTTAATTTTTATAGGAAGGTTTACATACCTAATAATAAAGCTTAAATACAATGTGATGTTTTTTTATGTAGAAGGTTAAAATATTACATAGTGTAGGCTCTGTTAGTTGTTGCTTTAAAATAAAATAAAGGCATTTGGATAAACGAGTGAAACTTTGTACAAATTATATAAGTATAGTATCGTAAAGAGATTTTTTTTTATTGTGATTTTAATAGGTATTTGTAAAAAAAATAGTTTTTAGTCCGTCATCTAGATTACAAGAAAATATTCAACACGTATGTTTTTCTTTTTCAAATTGATGAAAAGCTGCTTAGATTAAGCGCATTACAGTTGAGGAGTGGGGGCTTGTAAAGTCATTATCTAGTATAAACTATAGGTCAGGGCCAGGTGGCGTCATGCGAAGTTTTTACCGTCCGATTACCGTCAAACCGTATAGATTGCCTAAGTAATCTAACTTTGCCCTGCAAGGTACTTTTCACAAATATTGAAAAAACTAGTGTAGCGACATCTATCTCGCTACATACGAACTATCCTACATCGCGCTATCAAAGTTATCCGCGCAATTTGAACGTATACAAGTTCCCGACTACAACCGTCGGGCAGTAGTTAGCCCACCAGACACAACACCCGTCTGGTCGGAGGATCCTCCCTTTTCAATGGTGGATGAGGAACTTTACACCCTGTTTCTCATACCTCCAAACTGGTGACCCCGAGCATGAACATCACCGCAGCCTTCGTGCAACGTCTCCATCGTGCCGTCACCATCTCTTCCTCAAGCTTTCGAGCAGCGAGTCACCCAGCCAGTCAGCATCCACGGCTTCAACGGGTATCCTGACCACCAGCATGCAGCAGACGCGCATACCTGGTCATCACCCACAGCCTCCTCAAGCAACCTTGGCACAGCACACTGCACTTCGGCCGGTCAGCAAGCAGAGACGCATTTCTCTCCTGGTCGACGCAGCAGCCAGCCACTCCACAACACTGCAGCACTCCGACTCACTGGAGCATATATGCAGCATCACCCCGACTCACTGGGGCATCAGCAGCAACACCCCGACTCACTGGGGCATCACCGCAGACAGTTCCGACTCACCGAGAACTATGCGGCATCGGGTTCCGACTCACTGAAACACCTCACTGGCCTGGCAAGCACTCCAAGACTCAACCTGCTATCGACCTCTAGTCTCGGAGGGGAGTGATGTAGCGACATCTATCTCGCCACATACGAACTATCCTACATCGCGCTATCAAAGTTATCCGCGCAATTTGAACGTATACAAGTTCCCGACAACAACCGTCGGGCAGTAGTTAGCCCACCAGACACAACACCCGTCTGGTCGGACATTAACATTTTTTAGTTACGGTTATTATTTAAACTAGGGAGGAAACTTAAATATGTGTCTGGCAACACTACGTAAATAATGTTTTCTAATGTCACTTCAGTCGGCTGTCAAACTGTTTCGAAGTTGGTGGTGTATTTTGCGGGCCAAAAGTAGTGTGAAAAACTTTTTCTGAAAATTGATTTATAATAACAGCAGGTAACTTAAGTTTTGAATCACTGTAAGTTTGTAATATTTACACATGAATAATCGAATATTCAACGCAAAATCTCTCCTAAATTCGAAAATATAATGGTGGGCAATGTTAAATTAGTTTTTCTAATCAGTTTTCACGTCTTTGTCTACCAAAATATTACCGTTAGGGTTGTCACCTCAATGTTAAATTGATCTGAGATAAGTAGGTACTTACTCTATGTATTCAAAGGATAACATTAACAAAAACATTTGTGTGTACATAAAATTATTTGCAAAAGAATGAGCAACAAGTTAATTTCTACTTTTTTTTCAATTTCTTGTGCGTTGATTTGTTTGTATTATTATTATACACAGATCACAATGAAACTGTTCCAAAAGGGTCTTTGTTAATTTTGATGATGTGTTTTTATAATTTATTTCAGGATGGATAATACTCAAAAAAAGAAGAATATTAGGATCGCGAGCCTACAGAAATTACTCGGAGGATATGTTAAAGTTAGCTGTTGACATTTTAGAAAACAATAGAATGTCAAGTCGGGAGGCTGAAAAGAGGTTTGGGATTCCTCGACGGACGATATTGAACAAAGTTAAAAATGTCCACTTGAAACCAGCTGGAGGACAGAAGAAACTCACTGACGAAGAGGAAGAAAACCTGGCAAACTTCTTGTTAGCTTCAGCGGATTAAGGCAGCCCCATGTCAAAACTGGATGTAAAAATGTTAATCTATACGTATTTAGAAAAAAAATCACAAACTGATTTGTTTGATGGCAAATTACCGAGTGAAACGTGGGTGGAAAGATTTCTAAACAGACATCGTTCGAAATTGACCATCTGATCGACACAAAATATTAAAACGGTACGGGCAGAGAAAGGATTAGAAGAAATGGAGCAATTTTATACCAATTTAAGTGTAACCCTAAATGGTGTACCACCGATGAACATACTGAACTATGACGAGACTAACTTATCCGACAAATCAGGCACTTCAAAATGTGTTTTTAGAAGGGGCGTCAAACATCCTAAAAGGATTCTAAATAGCTCAAAAAGTTGCGTTTCCATCATGTTTACTGCAAGCACAGCTGGGACATGTCTACCCACATATGTGGTTTATAAATCCTCAAATTTATATTCAGAATGGCTTGAAGGAGGCCCAACTGGAACTAGACACAATTGTTCGAAATCCGGTTGGTTTGATACGGCTTCATTCGAAGATTATTTGTAGTGGGCAAAACAAATTCCCGGCCCAAAAGTAGTCATTGGTGATAATTTATCTTCCCATATAAATATTGAAGTGGTAGAGTTGTGTCAAAAACACAACATTAAGTTGGTATTTTTACCACCAAACTCCACTCATCTGACACAACCATTAGACGAGTAGAGAAGTACGCTACGTACTTTAGCCCACTAAAAAGAGAATGGAAAAAGATCCTATTGGATTACAAATTGAAGAATCCAGGACAGACCACTTTGAATAAAAAACATTTTCCAAAACTTTTGGCCCAATTACTGGAAAATATGAAACATAAGGAAAGCAGTAACATAATAAGTGGCTTCAGAGCTACAGGAATATGGCCTGTAAATCCACGAAATGTTTTTAAGAGAATACCAGAGTATTTCGACGACTCAGAATACGGAATTGATACGACTTTACTGGATTATCTCAAAGATTCAAGCCAATGCAAGTGAAAAGAAGTAAGAAATTACGTACAGAACCCGGAAAGTCAGTATGTGCTGATGATATATCTACAATAAATAGTCAAATAACAACTCAAAAACAACTGTCTGTAAGGAAAAATACTAAGAAAACAATAAAGACTAACCAAGAAAGAGAGACAGAAGAGGTTATGGCGTTGTTGGACACAGAAAATGATATATACTTAGATGTAATTACAGGTGAATTGTTAGGAAGGCAGGATACGATTGATTACAATATGCCGTCGACCTCATCTGGAAACATCGGTTGGAAAAAAATTGAGGAGGAAATAATACAGATAAACCGAAAGCAAGACACAGAATAGGTGATGGCGCCGTGGGACACAGAAAATGATCTATACTTAGTCGAAATTACAGGTGAAGTGATAAGAAGTGTGGAAACGATTGATATGCCGTCGACCTCATCTGGAAACATCGGTTGGAAAAATATTGAGGATGAAATAATAAAGATAAACTGAAAGCAAGACACAGAAGAGGTGATGGCGCCGTGGGACGCAGAAAATGATCTATACTCAGACGAAATTACAGGTGAAGTGATAAGAAGTGTGGAAACGATTGATAGGCCGTCGACCTCATCTGGAATCATCCGAAAACCAGTACTACGACCCCTATTTTCACCGGTGATCTATAATCCAGACAGACTTGATACACTAAGTATCAAAATTATAAACCTGCATTTAGGTTTACCAGCGCACGATATTAATGCACAACTAACCGATGTCTGTGTACTAAATAAAAAAATGAAAAATGACAGCCAGAATCGATCTTTTGTAGCTTATGGTGAAAGTGATACTCCAGGGTGTTTAAGATCAATGACGAATAGTTCATCTAAACCTAATATTTTAATAACCTCAGATGTTAAAGTAACCCGTAAGGAAATGAAGAACATCAAGAAAAAGATTAAATTAGGAACTGAACTCACCGGAACATCAGCTTTACAAATGAAAATAGTTGCGATGACAGAGAACAATGAAAATGCATTAAATGAAAAAAATAAAAGAATTTAACGGAAAAATTTAACTACTTGAAGAAAAACAAAGCTTCCGAAACGGAAGTTTAAATCATATTATTGTGAAACAAGTTCCGAATCGGATATTTTAAGTATTGCAAACACAGATGATTCTGAGTATGAGACATTTAATGAATATTTATCAACATGTTTGCAAGAGATGGACAGCAAGGAAAACTGTGAGCCAGAAAATTTCAATGCAACATTTGGGCTTAGTGCTATCAGCTATTTTACAAGCGATGTAGAGTTAAAAAAGAGGATTGGGTTGTTGTCAAATTTGCGACGAAAAAAAGTATAAAACACTATGTTGGTTGTGTTTTAAGTATGAAAAACAGTATCCCTACCGTAAAATTTGCAAGAAAAGTGAAAAATGCAAAAGATGGTAAAATGATTTTCACCTACCCGAACGTGGAGGATGTGTGTGTAGTTAATCGTGATGATGTAGAAATAGTATTACCACCACCAAATATTTCTAGACGAGGCCAAACAGTAACAAAATAGTTTATTATATAATATCCCAAGTAGCAATCTAATCTATTGCCTAACGAAAGCCTCCTTAGAGGTTGGTTTGTTATGGTTATGGAGGTCAAACAGAGAAACGAAACATGTTCTGAGAATGATCCTGTTATTTTTTTTAAGAAAACGTTGCTCCACCTTATAAACAACTTCGGGAAATAAGGTTCCTATATTTTTTTAGGAGTAAGTCTATGATTAGTGTTGATTTTTTTCTAGTTTATTTTATAAGTCGATTTACATTAAATTGTTTATGTTCATTGTTACTGTATAACAGCTGTCATAAAAATGTAACGTTGAGTACAGCTGGATACTGTTCTCAACATTATACTTAACAGTAGAATTAGGTGACTATAGAAGTCATTGAAAACATAGACCAGCACTATATTATAGTTGTGAAACACCGTATAATCCCAGGTCATGGGACTGAACTGTGTTTCACAACTCTAGTGTTGGTCTGGCTGCTGGAAAAGAATAATTAAGTATTATTATTTAAGAAAAAGTGGCTTCACCTTATAAACAAATTCAGGAAATAATGTTCCTATATTTTTTAAGAGTAAGTCTATGATTATTGTTGATGATTTTTTCTAATTTATTTTATAAGTCGATTTACATTGCATTGTTTATGTTCATTGTTACTGTATAACAGCTGTCATAGAAATGTAACGTTGAGTACAGGTGGATAGTGTGCTTAACATTATGTTTAAGACTGGTAAGCATTTGCTTTAAAATATTGCTATTATAATTTTTCAAATTTTTAAATTAGTGTTTAAGAGCAAGCCACGTTATCATAACGTACCTGCGTACCCCAGTCAACAATAAAAAAGTGACAACCCTAGTTCATCGTTTCATTTGTATGAAAAATTACAAAAAAAAAATAGACTTTGCCCACTCAAGTTTGACAGGTAATATGAACGTTTATACGTTTATTATTAAGGTTCTATGATAGATTGACTATTTTTCTAAAATGATCCTTAAACATGATGTTCTTTAGGTAAAAAATACTAAAGTAACTGAGGTTTCTGCAAAATGGGCAAACTTGTAAAAAGTCCTATGTATTTGGCCCACTCTAAAAATTGAGATTTTTAGCACATAAACATTAATTATTTTGAAATTATTATAACTCTATGCAAAGAGCATTGCATTTATGAATGACGTAGCACAATCACAAGTGAAAAGTATTATTAGTTAAAAAATATTTAACAATGTTGTGGAACCAAAAATCCGGGCAAAGTTGTACGGTTTTACGGTACGTGAAAAAAAAAACATGTGTCGAATATTTTCTTGTTACCTAGTTGAGGGACTAAAAACTAAAATCTTGTCAAATAGCCAAAGTCAAAGTCAAAGTAATTTATTAGCCAATTGTATATGTGTAAACTTTGCAGATGGAGATCCCTAAATAAATAAATAAATACTATACGGGAGTGTATAGGCTGAACTACCGGAATACAGCTTGTATTGCCTAAATATGTAAAGCTCTTATATTAAATACAGGGTGGAACGGACATTGACGCACATCTAGACTTGGCAAGTTTTGTATACCTTTACATGCTGCGGCAAATTTTTCACAGGCTGTTCTACCCATGAATATGAACAACTTTCATTATAGAACCAACTTTGAAATCGCGAAAAAAATCAACATCAATCAATCAGCAGTTACATACTAAAGTTTAATACCTTCTCTCATAGAATGGTCGTGCTCATCACAAAATGTGGCCTAAAACTGTAAAGAACCAAGAAACAATCAGTATTCCTTCCATTCCCAATGTGTTTTATTCTTAAAACGTAATTAGGTTATTTCTTTCGTTTATAACCTCGTCGGTATGTAACAGTTTGAAGCAAACAGCATCAGAAAAATCTTTGAAATTAGAAAAAGTCGAAGAAAAATTTCGCTAGGGAGTCCAGATTATCCGCGATCATAAGCTAAAGTCATGATGTCCAGATGTGCGTCGATGTTCCTTTTACCCTGTATAAAGCCCTTACATTTAATAAATTTTCTTACATACTAATAAAATACAATTTTATCAGCTATGACATTTAAATGTATAAAAAAATAGTAAAAATTCTTAGGTCTCAATTATTTTGTAGTCTGTGTCTAACCACAGTTCATTACATAAAAACTCTTATGTATAATAATGTTAGTATTTTCTTTAAAATACCTATGAATGTTGCTATTGAAAGGACTATAAAATAATCTCGTGTTTAAAACTCCTTGTTAGATGTTTGTGTGGCAACACTATTGAGTTGAGAAGTATTGTTTCGGCTGGTACGACTACTCCTGCACCTGGTAACAAAGTTTTTAGTTAGAAAAAAAAAACAATACTTTATGTTATGGACTAGGAGACCTGAAGCGGTTGCACCCGCGTAGTTCCCGTTCCCGTGGGGATAAAAAGTAGTAGTAAAAGTATTTTTCAAATCGGCCCAGCAGTTTCGGAGCCCATTCAATGCAAACAAACACACAATCAAATATTTTCTCTTTATAATAGAAAAGAATAATAGTAGATTAATTAGATTATTGAATTTGTAAAAAAAACATTATTTTAGTCAAATAATATCAGTGTTAAAAACCGCGCGAAATTTCAGTGTTGTGTATGTTGCTTGTGGCATTAAGTAAGGCTCTGTACATTTGTGTGTTTCAAGTATTAAATAAGTAAATAAAATGATTATTATTATTTCCTTTTTATTTTTCGAAACCCTTGGGTTCCGGACCTTTGGAAGGCGTACGAGAGGCCGAAGCCAGCCCATCGTCGTTTTTAATGAAGTGAGTCACCAATCGCAGATTTTCCCTGTATGCATTATGCAAATGCACCCAAGGAAAACCTACGACTAGTGCAGGACTATTGCAGACTAAAGCCACAAATGTATGTGTCTCACTGCAGGGCAAAGGCCTAAATGAAATGATTGCAATCCACAATTAAATCTATACAAATATTATAAATTGAAGAGCTTGTTTGCTTGAACGCCCTAATCTCAGGTGATACTGGTACGATTTGAAAAATTCTTTCAGTGTTAGATCGCCCATTTATCGAGGAAGGCTATATAACGATTCCACGCGGACGAAGTCGCACGCAGAAGCTTTTTCATTTATAAATTGATACATTTATTACAGCTGTGAAATATGTAACAGCTTTTTGAGAAGTCGGTAACTTTTGGAGCAATAATTATTAGTCATCGAAGACTTAAAAAGATTTTGACGAACTTTTCACCCTGTTTTTCTTATACCTCGAAATATGTACGTACAGATGCACATCAAGCTTCCCCAAACTTCTCAATTGAACATGAACCTTATTCCGTCTGTGATAAGGTTGAAAACCTATCAAAGAAATTGACACATTTGGGTAGGTTGACGTGCTGGCCTCTGTACGTACTATGTATGTATGCATAATGACTTACCCAATATAGTGATAGATGGGTTGAGTCTCCCATCAGTGTTGAAGAGAGGAGTATTGTCCATCTTCGCAAACGGCTTGTTGGGGTCCGGGTCAGAGGGGGTACCCTCGACCCTGGACCATTCTCCTACAGACGCTTCTTGACCTACTGTACATAAAAAAAAGTTTTTCATCCATCTTTTTATTTTACAAATAATAATATAAGTTACGCACGTTTAAACAGTATTGAGTTTGTTCATTAGCACGTGTAGACCGTAGACCGCGAACAATAAAATTTCTATTGCTAAATGATATTTATTTCAGTAAACAAGTTTTCACAAACACTTTGACACGTCATTTTTTTAACTAGTAGATGATATCGGAGTTTCACTATCTGATTACTCTAAGAGGAAACACCGAAAGAAACTCAGAGGTCATAGTCTCTTAAAGTCGAGACATTATATTTGTCAAATCATGTAAGAACCATACAGATAAAGTGTCTGCAATGGTCTTTTGAGGAAAAATCAAACTGATATGAGGGGACCAGATCAGTCAGTGCATGCATTTGTCAATAATCGTGAGCTCAATTCGGAACTTGAGGAGCTCCACGTGCTTAAGAACAATACCAAAGAAAGAACATTTGTGTTGGTCCCATAAAGAACTGTTTATTGTGTCTGAAAGTCTGACAGTCGTGTTAATATGCACACATACATAACCTCACGCCTGTGATCTCCTCTACAAGGGTTTGGCAGAGGCATACTTGGTGGTACACCCACATTTCGCCAGTTATGTTTAAGCCGCATGTAATAGGGGGCGAGCCTATTGCCATCAATCCAGACTCTGGGATGCAATTGAGAAATTTCGGATAGAAAAATTGAATAAGTGTTAATTAATATATAGGGTGACTGGTAATTAGTGACCGATACTTAAACACGTGATTGTACTCATGAATACGAATAACTTTCCCAAAGAAACTTTTTATAAACTCATTAACTTTTAATTAATTCTATTACGTCAGTACTGCACAACGAGAGCGGTGGGGGTGGCGGGGGAGCGTGTGACGCTACTACTACTAATAGATTTTGTCCTCCCCGAGGTCAGACTATCAGCTGATAGATCGTGCCGATTCGTGCCTGCTGTGATCGATAACAGGCGCGCGCGCGGGAATTTCAAACAGCGTTGTTGTTATTTTATTGTCTTATAAGTTATTGTGTATAAAAAAATAGTTTATATGTGAAAGTTTATTGAAATCATGAATACAATCACGTGTTTAAGTATCGGTCACTAATTACCAGTCACCCTATAGATTAATTAAATTAGTTTCTTATTTATGAACCAATTGGAATAATTTTTTTTTGCAAAAAATAAAACCGACTTCAAAAAAAGCACTAAACGGTGAAAAATAACTCTAAATTAGGAAGTCTGTGGCTTTGGTGGTTTTGTCTTATTCCTGATGGGCCACCGACTTCCTAATTTAGAGTTATTTTTCACCGTTTAGTGCTTTTTTTGAAGTCGGTTTTATTTTTTGCAAAAAAGTTTTTTATTTTTCTATTTTTAGTTGTTCCCATACAAATATTTATGATGAATGAATTGATTAAAACATGAATTCATTTTATACTTATTGTTAACATTACATGTCATGATAAATAGGGTTATCCACTTATCCCTAATAAATGAAAATTAATATACCTAACTGTCGAAATCTAGGTATATTGTACACATCTGCGTACCCCATCAGAGCATACAGGCGTGATAATACGTCATGATGTTGTATAAACAATAAACATCCAAGCGATTCCAGCAATCACGACGGATTTGCCGTCTATTTTTGAAGAGTTCCGTTGTATATCTCCGAAGATCAGCACCAGATCTTCACCAAATTAAAATGGGACCACCTCGGGAGTCTACTCTTTCAAACAAAAAAAGAATTTCGAGAATCGGTTTACAAATGGCGGAGAAATCAGGTAACATACATAAAAAAAAAAAAAAAAAAAAAATACATACACACGAACATAGAACCTCCTCCTTTTTTGAAAGTCGGTTAAAAACCAACGCGAAATGTTAAATAAAAGGCAAATTCAATTCGGTTCAGCGTCAACATCGCGGAACTCATGGCGTCTGGATGTGCCCCAATGCACTTCCACCCTGTGCGAATATTTCAAGTTGTGTGTGATATAAATAAAGGCAATAAACTAAACTTACCAACAGAATACATCACCAGAGCATGTTCATGGACTGTCGCGTTGTTCAGGACGATGGACTCTTTGATCCTGACGCCAGCCTTGATGGTCACTCCTGCGCCGATCGACACATTTGGACCAATCTGTGTAGACAAAAACAAAAGGTTACAACCGCCTCTTTTTAAGCTATTGCATAGCTTCTATCGCAGGCCTTGAGCGCGGGGACCGAATCCAGAAATTCCGTAACGAAAAAACCTCACGCTCCCCACTCCGACGGGCAAGGAGGTGTGGCTTGAAGGCCGTGCATCGTCTAACGTCGTTTCAGTTCGGCAGTCTTCGACACGGCGTTGTGTGCGAGTAGACGTATTGTATAGACGTATTGGATAGTGGGGAGGGGAAAGGGGAGGGGAGGGGAGGAAGGGGAGGGGGAGGGGGGAGATTGTGAGAGAAGAGGGTATTGTGAGAGGGGACGGAGGGGCTGGGAGGGATGTGGAGGGAAGAGGCAGGGGACGGGAGTGGAAAGTGAGGGAGGGGAGGAGGGGCGGGGGAGGGGCGGGGGAGGTGTGGGGGAGAGGGAGGGAGGGAGAGGGGAGGAATGGGGAGGGGGAGAGGAGAGGAGTTGATAAAAATGCTATGCAATAGCTTTACCGCGGCAGTCTCCGAGTTCCACACGTCATTTTTTTTAGTCTTATCCTATTACAGTAACAATGAACCATCTAAGAATATTTTTAAAATAACGATATTCGGTTGGTATGAGTAGGTTTAAGATGAAATGACTCTTGCCTAGGTCTATCCGTAGCTGGCTGGCCATCCATTACTCCTCCATGCTTCAGAAAGCATGTTAAGCAGTTGTCTCGGCTGTTATATGTAGACAATTGACAGCTGTTACAAGTAGTCAACCAGTCTTTTTGAACAGCCGACTTACATTAAGGAGGAAATGTATTTTTGGCGTGAAAATTAGTTGTAGGGTGTAAGAAGACATCAGGTAACACGGTGCAGGGTGTGTACAAAGACACACGTTGTCTTCAATAGAAATAATATTTACAGCAGAAGACTTTATTATTAAAGAAGAGTGTACAAATACATTATAGAAAATTTACCCACGCGTTGTGGGTGTATATTTTGTCCCTTCAGTTGCGGTTCGCGGTCCCTCTTACGGCAGTAGTCTACGTAGTAGTCTCATTAGGGTGAACAAAGACATCGGGCATTATCAAGTTAGATGTAGCGTAGTACACGCGGCCTCTTCAAGACTTACCACAGCAGTAGAGTCAACATTAGCAGTAGGGTGTACGAAGACATCAGGCAGTATGGTGCAGGGTGTGTCCTTAGACACACGTTCTCTATGCAGCTCCAGGTAGTGTCGGTTGGCGTAGATTGCGGAGCTAGCTGTCTTCACTTGAGACCACCAGTTTGTTATCTGTAATTATTTAAAAGATTTCATTTTGATCTTTTATTAGTCCCTATAATTAAAAATATACTAAGAAAAGGGGGTTGTGGCTAAATATGTCAGCCGCACGTATTAATCAAAAGTTAAGCTACGCTTTCTTAGGCCGGTCTTTTATGTATGGATGACATACAACCGAGTTTAATTAATACCACCTTTTACTACTATTTCAAATACGACTGCCTGCTTTAGTATTTTAAGCACTATTGAGACACGCAGCACAGTAGGTCACAAAAAAATGATGTAATTAGTATCTTTCAAATTCAATGCATTTCAGTAAGGTACTTAGGTTAGGTAGTTAGGTTCGCTATAGGATAGGTATGAAGAGTTAGGTTAGGTTATATGTATATATGTTGTCATTCTAATTCTAACACAGAAGTTTAAAGAGCACATTAGAGACTCGCTTAATAAAAAAGTAGTAGCAGTAAGTAGGTATTGGTAGATGTTACTTATTGTTTTGTATAAAACTATTTGTAGTCGTCTTATTAATAATATGCTGTGTACAATGATATTTTGAGTAAAAAGGTGTAAATAGGTTAGGTTAGGTTCAGCAAGTGACGGGTCCAGGGCGACGGAAGGGGGGATGTCCGCCGCCCCCACGTACATGGACCCGAGGTGGCGGCGCGTCGTATTCACGCGCGCCCCTTTTAGACGTCGCGAGGGGAGTATAACACCTCACTCCCCTCGGTGACTTGGCGAGGCCCGCGGGGCCGGCACCAGTCGGGGGTCGCGGAAGTATCTTCTGTTCCCGTGACCCCCGGCGCAGGTGTGAGAAGGAACACGGGGTGGTTTTTAGTCAGTAAGAGTCTGACAGACCCCTCCGCCTCCCCGGGCGGGGGACATCCATGAGGATTTTCCACCCATCAAAAAAAAAAAAAAAGGTTTAGCAAGTGACACGTTAAAATGTGGTTAATTAGCCACACTTCACCTGTGTGGCGTCGCGCCCCAACGGACGCGTGCGTGCGTTAGTGTACAGTCTTTGAAGATCGAATGTTGTTTAGGTAACCTATCTACACCTTTTTACTTATAATATCATTGGCTGCATGTGTAGCAGTGGCCAAGCGTCCATACAAGTCGATGCCTCAGACCTCACGATGGACAACAAATAGCGAGACTAAAACAAAGTGACTACGTATCGATTCCTCTTTAAAAAAATTACCCCACGTCATTGCTGTAGGCTGACTCTTGTCCCGGATTATTAAATTGTTGAGAATTCCCAAACCCTAACTGAGCTACACATTCATGTGGAGGTTAGATAAGCAGTCACTCTATGTAAGAAATAGGACAAGGCATGCAAATGATGGTTATTCCAAAGGAATGGTTGACAATAGGCACGTGGGCGGTGTATGAATATCAAAATTATACACCACTATTTTTTAATTAGTACAAAACAAAATGGGCTTTATCCGTACCTGTTACTGATCATATTTGCGTAATCAAAAGTAAAAAAAAAAACGAAATTCAATTTTTAAATAAATATGCCACTATTTAGTTAAACTTAAATAACGAAAACAGCTGTTGGAGGCGGGGCATGCTTGAGCGAGATCACGCGAACGTGAGCGAGAGATGACGATTAATGAATACTACAATGTCATGAAAAGCCTGTACAATATTTCCATAAATTGAGTGACTTTTTGGGATATAAACAAACACTAGGTAATAACTTTGCTGTTTATGAATATTATTTATGGATACTTTACAAATATAATGAGAAGACCGTCTAGAATACCCTTTAAGTATTTGTACTAATTACAAATTTTGGTGTATTTAGTCCATCCAAAGAGATTAAAGATACTATTAATGTAAAGGACATGCAAAGAATATCATAGAAAAACTGTGCTCCCGTGTCTCAGTAACGCCATCTAGAATAATATTTACGAATAGGTATTCAAAGAGATTTAAAATACTACAGAGCGGGCAAGTCAAGGAAATGTCACAGAAAAACTTTGATCCCATGTCTCAGTAACGCCATCTAGAATAATATATGAATATTGGAGCGGCAGCGGAGCGTACTACAAAAAACTCATAGATTTGTATCCAGCAGGACATACTTTTTCGGACGAAAATTTTGTTCGTGATGTCCGGTCTATAGGTTTTGAATGTCTTTGCCAATATTGGAGCGGTAGCGAAGCGTACTTAATTAAACTCATAGACTTGTGCCCACCCGGAATTTTTTTATTTTATTTTTTGATATCCTGTCTATAGTAAATAAATAAATAAATATTTCACAACTTTTCACACAACGTCATATTTTTGTCCCAAGTTAAGCTTGAGAGCTAGTGTTATGAGTACTAAACAGCTGATAAACATACTTATATATTTCTAAATACATACATATTATAGATAAATTACACCCAGACACAGAACAAAATATGATCGTGCTCATGACAGAAACATTTGTCCTGGGTGGGAATCGAACCCACGACCTCCGGCATAGCAGTCAGGGTCACTAACTAGTAGACCAACAGGCCACTGGATATAGTGTGTCGAATGTTTTCTAGTAATCTAGATGAGGGACAAGTCAACTAGCATATTGAATGTACTACTCACTTGCATGGCATATAACTTGTTGGTTCCTGCAAGCTGCATCAACACGTCTTGCTCGAAAGACATGTACCCAGGGTTGGTTTGGCCATTACTGCTAAAATCAACGAACGAATTTTGAATAATCAATCAGTATTTCGAACAGCATCACAAATTACTTACATTCCATTTATTTGTACTAACAACGTACTTAATATAAAAACGAATTTATGAGAGACCTAGACAAAAAGTCTCCTCACAAATTGCATAACTATACTAGAAAAAAAATCGGCCGCCACGGCTTTTATAAGACTTCAAAAACAAAAAACGGAGAAAATAATGAGTATTACCTGTAAAATCCATCTTGCTTTCTCAGAAACGACTCGGCCATAGTTTGGAAGACTTGTAGCGAGCACATGTAAACGCCACAGTTGATCAGTGTGGATACATAGCTGTTGGGTTTCTCCACGTAGTGGGTGACTGACTTAGTCGAAGGCTCTCGTACCATACAACCGTAGTGCACTGATTGCTGGCGGGTCGCTTCTGTTCCCATTATTGTTACCTGTAACAGTTGGGAATAATTATAATAATATTCAAAGGCCTGATACATAAGGCAGTACTCCTCGATATGGCCCGCATCGTGAGGAGGTTCCTGTCTCTGGAGCCCTAACCACCGGTAGCTTGGGCCCTGCTCCCGCCATCGGTGGCCTGCTATTTTTTATATTTTTAAATGTTTTTATTTTATATCAATAATTTAAAAATGTAATTTATAAGAATTTAAAATAAATATACGACATAATAATATAATACTAAGGCACAAGTCTATTGTGTGAGGCCCGCAATCTTCTTGATAAGGCCCGCATCGTGAGGAGGTTCCTGTCTCTGGAGCCCTAACCACCCCGGTAGCAATTAGCAGTTATTAAATACAAAATGCTCACCCTAACAAGCATTTACATTTTGGAAGTAAGCAAGTTTGTTCGAAAACACGCGTCGTTATTCCCTGTAGCTAAGAATCAAAGGCCACTGCTACGCTCCTTAAGAGTAAAAAATGAATTAGCATTGCCAAGTTCAAAACTAGCTTTGTATCATTCAGGACCTCTTGTAATGTGTATAAAAATTTATAATAAATTGCCTAATGATATTAAAGACATAGAATTTGACAATAAATTTGTAAAAGCGCTTAAATTGCACCCAGTACAGAAATGTTATTATAGCCTAAATGAGTTTTTGACAAATAATTGACATTCTGTTATATAAATATTGTAGACGCAATGTATTAATCTAGGTAATAAACACATTCAATAACTAATTAATGAAATGATGACAATTGATAATGTAATATTTTAATTATTATTTTCTCTCTAAATAACTTTATGTACTTAATGCATGGAATTAAAATTAAGATAGATATAGGTACCTAATGTTGCAGTGCCCTAGCAGGGTTCATGTACGAAACTCATATCTGTAACAAGACCTTCTAAACGACATGAATGCAATAAATAAATAAATAAATAGCTTGGACCCTGCTCCCGCCACCGGTGGTCCCATATTTTTTATATTTTTAAATGTTTTTATATATCAATATTTAAAAATGTAATTTAATGCATATACGAGAAATAAATGGATTAATAATAATAAAAACAATAGGCTATTTTTTATAGCAAATAATTATGCTGAATTGAAAGAAGAAGTGACCAGAATTTGGACACAGGAAAAAGTGTATGTAGTGCCCATAGTTGTCTCCACTACCGGTGTAATACCCAACCATCTCCACCATAGCCTCAAAGTAATAGATCTGAAAGACTCAATTTACATTACTCTTCAAAAAGCCACAATCTTAAACACCTGCAGGATAGGTAGTGAGAAAGTTTATGCAAATCGAGGAAAATGAAATTTCTTTTCATAATTTCCATTCCTCATCTTAATTTTACCCATTACATGCTACATTGACTTGGCTTGGCTCGTTATTGTAGCTCAAAACTAGCTAAGAGCTAAGAAAAACATCATGTTTTAACAAATAATAATAATATTATAATATTCCACAACTTTCACACCGCAGCGCCAAGTGAACAATAGGTACGCAATTTAATTTTGTCTAGATTTCCGTTACTTGATGAGTTAAAGCAATAGTAGGAAAACAGTATAAAACCTGACAGGTTACTCACTTTACAGACGAAAAGAAGAAGTAGGTATGGGAATTTAAATTTAAGGTAAAAGTTATAATTTAAACAGGTTTAAAATATACCAGAGCATTATTCCTCTCCTTATGGAAGTCCCACAGCTCCTGAAGAGGGAAGTCAGCACAAACATCTCCATTTAACAAGAAGAATGCTGAAGGATTGCCCGCCCGGACCTGATCTCTGAAGTGGTAAAGACCACCACCAGTACCCAAAGGAGTGAACTCTTGAAGATATCTGAAATTTGAAGATAGAACATAAGCAATAGCAATAGCATTTCCAATAGCTTTCTGAAGGCCTCCAGTGAGCAACTAGCTGTAATTGTAAAGAATTCTGTAAATGTTTTGATGCGACAAGGGCAACCTTGTTGTACAGACGCCACCTACTACAATCTGTCAAATTTCTTTAATAAATTTTCAACTTTATTGCTAAAGCTTATGGTTCGAAATTGATTGGAGGACAGTTTCGGGTAGGTTGATGTGCTGGCGTCTGTACCTAGTCTTTTATGTGTGTATTAATTTAAAGTTACTAACATGTAGATAAAGATCTAAACTAACAATTGGACCAATGTACTCAAGAAATTAATTAAATTATTTGTAATATTAGATAACTGTAACATCTACAAAAATATCATAGTTTCAATATTAATCAGTGTATGTACAACAGGATATAGATAATAATTTTTAAAGACAAGCTGTTGTAATAACAAAATGACAACGAAATGGAATGACACAAAAAATGTCTGCTTACTGCTAACAGGATGCTTAATATTTGTGTTGTACTGTATTGTATTATGAGCTGGTGTCCACAAGTCCACCTCTTAACTAATTGTTGCAACAAACAAAATAATATCACATGCAAATTTTGCCTCAGCGCATATTTAAATATAAATCAAATTGCTTTGCAAACCTGATCTTATTAAGATCAAGTTTCCAATTTGTTTGTGCAAAATGTTGGGTTTGTGAAGTTTTTTTGTTCATTTCGCAACCGTTGTGTCATTCTACTGGAATTCCAGTCAAATGGCACAACCAGTTGCCAATTAGGCTTATGACTACCCGTAACATCTGTGAATATTTTTTACAAAATAATTAATACAATGCCACATGAATATTATAAAGTAACTTTTCACCTGATAATAACATGGTATTCCTTTTGCATATCACTAACAAACTGTGCCATCGTGTTGGTGGTGTATGCTCCAATGATAAGAATCTCCTTGCAGGCTTCCAGCTTCGCACAGGCCTCCACATGGTGCTGGATTAGAGGGAGCCCTGCTATAGGGAACAAAGGCTTTGGAGTGTCCAAGGAAAGCGGGCGGAAGCGGGTACCTGGAAAAAGAAAGGTAGTTTGTGGTAACCAATAGATATTTTGACATGGACATTACTAGCTAGAGAAAGAGAAAAGTGAAGTCAGACGGAGGAGGCTTTTGCTATAACAACTAAAGAACTTAACCAATTGTGAAATATCTGACAGACGGCTGAATAATAATAAAAAAACAAAAAAAAATATTCCACAACTTTAACACAAGGCGATTTAGTCCCAAACTTAGCACAGCTTGGGTCATAAGTACTACATAACTGAAAAACATACTTAAATATATTTCTTAAAACATATTATATTATAGATAAATAATAACCCTCTGGCATAGCAGTCAGGGACTCTAGCCACTAGACCAACAGGCCAGTCTTTCATTTATATATATATATATATGGAATTATTCAATCAATATTATTCTATTTACTATACTAATAATAATGCTAAAGAGTTACTTTGCTTTGCTTTGCATGAATACGGAATTATTCTATTTACTATACTAATAATAATGCTAAAGAGATACTTTGCTTTGCTTTGCATGAATACGGAATTATTCAATCAATATTATTCTATTTACTATACTAATAATAATGCTAAAGAGTTACTTTACTTTGCTTTGCATGAACCTCTTTAATTGGCAGTCACATTCGAAAAAATCTTTTTGCATTTGTTAGCCCAATTTCTAAGGAATATTTAAGACCCTTAGAAATGTATGTCTTGGGAAACAACAGGCAAAATGTAAGTTTTGGCAAAGAACATTGATTCATTAAACCCTGAAAGGACATCGATGTCTAATTGACACAATTGAAAGGTTAACTGAAACTAAACTGGGAAGAAAATAAGAAAGTACTAAACCTAAAATGATAGGTATTAATTTCTTTAACCATGGAATGGTTAACTGCAAGAATTAACTGTTACTTACAGGAAGTTGTTTCCAATTATCATATATTTATTTATTATTATTTATATATACTATCATAGATCTTTATCAAACCTAATTGTAATGAAGTCATATCTAGATATAATTAATTAACAAGGATATAGGTACTTAATTAGATAGGTACCTAATAATAATTATATCCGTATTCCATATTTTGACATAAATTTTTACTTTGGTATTTTATAAAAGACAGTACAATAATAGTTTTGAGTTCTACCTAGTTATAAATATTGAAATACAAGAGTAAATAGCCAACTTTGTCATTTTATTTACATAACCTTCACACATATAGAAACCTTCTTAAAAAGGCAAAAAAACTCGTATAGTATAATCAATAATACTCATACTTGAATGTAACTAGTTTCTAGACCAATCTGCATTAGTTATAACACTTATATTTATTATTTGTTACAGTTTTATTGATAAGAAAGCCGGTGACGTCGACGCGGTTACAAAAATTCTTACCTTTTTGGGGTCCTCCAATAAGAATAACCGCTTTCAGCATTGTAAATACTTTTTTAGCTTTTATAAATTTAGTATATAGGCTTTACTACTTTGTAGTAATAATTTTTATTCACTAATTTACAACAAACAAGTTTTTAGGCGTACACAAAAACACGTCAGTTTTCTATCTAATGTGAAATGTCAATGTCGTTGTCAAGTGAAAAGACATCGTAATGTCAAACTAGATTGACAGTACTGATAAGCTTGGGGAACGTGGTATTTGAGCCTAATTATGTTATTTTTAGTGTTATCTTGTCAGAATTATGCCAGTTTTTCACAGGTGATGATACGTACTTTAGGGATGAAAATAGAGCATGTGAGTTATTTATTTTCAATAATAATGCAACCCTTGTGAACAGCATCAGAAAACGTCATATCGCTGTTTACACATGCTATCGCTACTGCAGGCTTTATCTAAGAAAATAGAACACTAAAATAGTGTTTTACAAAAAACTATAGGTATCCCTTGGTTAGAAAAACAATAATTATCAGTTTTTCAGTGTTCTGACTACTTGTAGACCAAAGGAAACGGCTTAACGTGCATTTTGGCGCAAGGAGGGGGACTTGATAGATCTAATGAAGGGTTTATCACGGTCCGACTTCGAAAACATTTATAGTTTAACGAAAATACTTAATATTATACTTTTGAGAGGAAATGCGAATAAACGTCGTTGAAAAACTCACTGTGTGTGATCCATGTTTCAGTAACGCCATCTAGCGTAATACAGCAATATTGAAGTGGCAGCGGAGCGTACTAAAGTCTAAAGTGGACTAATCGACTTGTGTCCATTAGGCTAGGACACAAGTTTCGGATGATTTTTTGTTTGTGATGTCCTGTCTATACTTAATTAGTAAGCATTTAATGTTTTTGGTTTAATTAAAACAAAAGGAGGAGTAGTGTGGGAACCGAAATCAGAACGACCACTCGTAAATATAATCCGTAATAAATCTGCGTAAAAGCGTTTAGTCAAGCTTAACGAATAATGTTTTGCCCTTTACGTAGATTACAAATTATTATCCTACTTAGGCATATTCCGGTAGATTATTATGAATAAACACGTTTAAAACCATCGTAGGCGTAATCCAGCGGCTCAACAACCGGTTGCTATGGACAACCAGATACTGATAAGCCGTGAATATAAATCGCGTGGATTTCAAAACACGGTTGTGAACATCTGTCTGTATTATTGTCTAAAAATATCGTGTCGGCCTAAAGGTCTTAGGAGAGCACCGCTCTAGATGGCGAGTTCAAACTCCTTTGTGGATATGATCAAGTAGGTACATTACCTATTCATATTATCTACCATCCCAAGGGTAGGTATAGGTTAACATTAGGTTAAGGGTAGGTATTAGGTGCACGGGAATTACATGACTTGATTCCGCCATCACCTTTCTACCATCGGACAACCCGGCGTACTGCGAGTGTCCACCCTTACATCGTTGGCACTCCCACGATTCGGACAAAGCGTTTCGCTTCGTCGTTTATACCGCGTACATCGTAGGACTGGAACAACTTGCCTGCTGCGGTCTTCCCGTCCGATTATAATTTAGGTATCTTCAAGGCTAGAGTGAATAGGCTCTTAATAAACTAGTGCGCTTCACCATCACTGTTTGCATCTCTGCTTACCATCAGGTGGGATTGCAGTCAAGCACTGGTTTATAATATTAAAAAAAAAAAAAAAAACGGTATAGGGATAGGTTAACTACCTATCCTCATGACCACAGGAACTTTAAGAACACTCTTAGTGAAACACACATCACAAGCTTGATCTTGCTTTACTTAGGTCTGGTTTTCAAGTCAGATAAATTTTAACTGAAGAATAAATATGGCGGTTTAACATAGGTACTAGGTCTATTGAAAAACAGATTAGTTGTCTATTGACTATTGAAAAACAAGCCCATAGATTCCCATGTCATCTACATGGGAATCTATGGGCTTGTTTTTCTTGAATTTGACTGGCCTGTTTGTTTAGTAGTTAGTGACCCTAACTGCTATTCCGGAGGTCGTGGGTTCGATTCCCACCCAGGACAAATGTTTGTGTGATGAGCACGATCATTTGTTCTGTGTCTGGGTGTAAATTATCTATAACTAGCAGACGTACCGCGGTTACACCCGCGTAGTTCCCGTACCCGTGGGAATGCAAAAAGTAGTCTATGTCACCCGGGGATAATGTAGCTTCCCAACGGTGAATTTTTTTTACAAATCGGTCGAGTAGTGTCGGAGCGCATTCAACGCAAACAAACAAACAATCAAAAACTTTTCCTCTTTATAATATTAGTATAGATATGTAGGTATGTATTTAAAAATATATAAGTATGTTTATCAGCTGTTTAGTATCCATACCACAAGCTCTTAACTTAGCTTGGGACTAGATGGTGTTGTGTGAAAAAGTTGTGGAATATTTATTTATTTTTATATTTATTTAATTAAATTGTCCTTTATCGCGGATTTCGGTATTTATGTATTTGGCATATAACTACCTATTAATTCGACATTACAAACAAACGCGTTAGTTTTATTTATTTAGTAAAAATAATGATCTTATTGTAATGTTGCGTAATAAATAGGTACATAGCGCTGTATCTCCAGGCCAACAACTCATCGAGCTCACACAACGCGCAATGGAATGAGTAGTTTAATTCATAACGAAATGGTCGTTCCATCGTTCGTTCTGTAGTAGGTACATACAAAGCGTTTCTGAATTTCATGTCGCAAAGGAATCACAAAATTGGCTTTCACTAAGATAGTAATTGAGTTCCAAGCGTGTGTCGCTGTCTAATTGTTTTAAGTAAGTAGGTATCTACCTAGTTTGTGAAGTTTGATACAGTGAAATATTAACTGAATTCGCACGCATTTCATAGTACCTGCCCTCCTAGCCAAGTTACAAACGATTCGTATCTATTCTCTTTCTACAATCGAGAACGCCTCAAATCCCTTTGTTTTGACCACGTGACTTATCACCTTTCGCTAAGTCACGTGGTCAAAACAAAGGAATTTGAGGCGTTCTCGATTGTAGAAAGAGAATAGATACGAATCGTTTGTAACTTGGCAAGGGGGGCTGGGCACCTATTTCAATTTCGATTCGTGGATTTAAATTTGAAACCTGGTACGTCTTCCCTTTTTTTTCTTTATTTGTATACACAGTAAAGTAAACGATATTATCTTATGGAGATGCCTATACTTACATAAAATCCTACTAATATTATAAATACGAAAGTTTGTGAGTATGGATGGATGGATGGATGGATATTATGGATGTTTGTAACTCTTTCACGTAAAACCACTGAATGGATTTTAATACAATGTGGTATGGAGTTAGCTGACACACTGGATTAACACATAGGCTACTTGTTACTCCTGTATACCCACGGGAACGGGTCCTACGCGGGTGAACCGCGGGACGTCTGCTAATTTTAAATAAAGAGTTACTAAAGTCGGTTGAAAAACCTAGAACTTATACTTACCATACATTTGCTGCATCTGTCTGGCATTACCTCTGAAATGAGCCTTTTGGCGCAGCCGTGAGACATGCCATTTTGTTCTATACTTCTATAAATTGTCGTAACATTTCCAACAAGCTTTCGCTGCTAGACACACAGGTCCTGCTCTTATCATCGGCTGCCAGTTCCACTTTAGTAAACATTGTTATTCACCAACCTTGGAACATAATGGCCAATTCGAGAGCACATACATGACTTAGTACTATCAATTCGTAATTAGGTCACACATTCATTGTCACAAATATTTGTTCGACAGTCCAGCTATTGGTAATGTCCATTGAATTCAGTTGGCTGTAATTAAACAGTGTTTACCTGGACGTATTGTACAGACGCCAGCACGTCAAGTTACCCCAATGTGTCAAATTTCTTTGATCGTTTTTCAACTTTATACCAAACCGAATAAGGTTCATATTCAATTGGGAAAATTTGGCACATTGGGGTAACTTGATGTGCTGGCGTGTCTGTACCTATGTTTTGTAGGAATGTTGGTATGTAAAGTAACCCTAATAGGTGGCGAATTGTATAGTTATTGCAGCCAGTATTAATTATATTTTCCACGCTGGACGCGTGTAACTATAATGTTTAATGTTACGTAGGTTACCGAGTGATGTTATGGTGTGGGAGTACACTTGGGAGCAAATAAATCGAACCACTTGCTTTTTTACACGCATTATGGTTACATATTATTATTGATATATAATAAAACGCATCGATTTAATCCATACATGTATTACAAGGATATTAAATTTCTTTTTTGGTCATAATAAGTTTAAATTGATACGTTCTAAATTACCAAAAATATTGACCATTACATCTGCCTACGTAAAAAAATGAAGTGACTGATATAATTTGTTATGTAACGTTTTTTATTTATCAATCTCCAACTTCTGTAGTTTAGGAAAAATGAAATTTTAAAAGTGTAGTTTTGCAGGCCAGTGTACAACTTGCAAAATGTGGATGTACTACAAATAGGTACGACATAACACTGCCTAATCCTTCGGTAATACAGCCGTGATGTTATATTTCAACAAACACCAGCCTCTTCCTGTACTACTGTGGAGCAAAGGCCTCTTCTCTTACAGAGAAGGCACGAGCATTGATCACTACGCTTGCTTAAGGCGGATTGGCGATTCAACCAACTGTAAGTCCAGGTTTCCTTACCATGTTTTCCTTTACCGATGCCAATGATGTCTAAGGTGAACTTAGAAAGTAGGTCCATAAAAATTGAAAAAGTCACATTGGTAAGCGCCCATAATATCTGGGTCATCATGACATTTTCCACACATTTCAAATTAACTAACAAATAGGTAAGTACCTACATTGTACATACGTGGAGCTCCTCAAGTTCCGAGTTGAGTTCGCGGTTACTGACAATTTACTGATCTGGTCCCCTCATATCTGTGTAGTTCTTTAATCAAAAGGCCATTTCAGACACTAATCTGCTGGTTCTTCAAAAATCTGACCAAGATGATGTCTGGATTTTAAAAGAGACTGACCTCTGAGTTTCTTTCGGTGTTTCTTCTCAGAGTAGTCAGATAGTGATACCTCACCAAGCTAAAAAATGACGTGTAAAAGTATTTCTATGAACCTATTTACAGAAATAAATATCATTTTACATTCTCGTATTTACCTTTAAAGCCTTTCAATTTAGGTTGAAATTGAAAGGAGTAGAATCGAATTGAATTCTGCAGCGCAGATGAACATTTTCCGAGTGCTTCTGCGAATTTTGAAATACACGGCAATGCTAAATACAAAATACTGGAAATCTATTGGCGGAATGTGAATGGTTCATATTGGAATTGGAAGAATTTATCCATGTTTTCTAATAATTAATTTGAAGTTAGTTTTCATAGACTGACTTTTTATTATCGTTTGTAATCTTTATATTCAGTACGATACAGCAAGATGGATTTTATGGTAGGTACCTATATTTTTATTATAAATAGTAAGTAGGTATTGTTTTGTGTTTTAGGGTCCCTAAAAATAATTTCTCTGTATATATTAAACTTATCTTCTTTACATTTATACTTACCGCATATTTTTTCATATCTTCGAAAAACCAAGTTTATGTTTCAAAGAAAAATAGTACCTAATTGTGATACTACTAGGGACATCATTCCTTAACAGTTGCAAAATTTTATAAACCAGAAATATAAACTGTTTACAAACAGAGAAAAAAAAAATCCTTCCGAGGCTGCAAGGTACGGAATCGTTGGTGAGCTAGGCAGATTTTTTTTTGTAATATACTTTAGTAGAATTAAATGGCTGTTAAAAAGTTTTGGGCATCGGTGTCGGAACGAGAAACTTTAATTCAGTCACTACTTTAAACAACTTACATTCAGTCCCATTTACTCGTAAGCTTAGAAATCAATAGAAATTACCAGAATTAACTTTCGAGAGTAAACACGTCTATTTAAAAAAAAATTACGTGTGGCACTCGGAGACTGCTGCGGTAAAGCCATTGCATAGCATTTTTTATCAACTCCTCTCCTCTCCCCCTCCCCATTCCTCTTCTCCCCCTCTCCCCATTCCTCTCCTCCCCCTCTCCCCTTCCCCATTCCTCTCTTCCCCCTCTCCCTCTCCCTCCCATCACCCCTCCCTCCCCTACCCTCACCCCTCCCTCTGTTTCCCCTCCCTAACCCCTCCCTCCCCCTGCCTCTACCCGTCCCCCTATCCCCTCCCCTCACACATCCTCCTTCCCCCTCCCCCTCCCCGCCTCCACACCGCCCCCCCTCCCCTCCCCCTCCCCTACCCTCCCCCTCCCCACTATCACCACTATGCCTGCAATATAAATATATAAATATATATGCAATAGCTTCGGCCTTCAAGCCACACCTCCTTGCCCGTCGGAGTGGGGAGTGTGAGGTTTTTTCGTTACGGAATTTCTGGATTCGGTCCCCGCGCTCAAGGCCCGCAATAGAAGCTATGCAATAGCTTAAAAAGCCTTTATGTAATAATACTATGCAGTTGCAAAGATTTAATTAATTGGTTAAACTGGTTGGTAACAATATAGTTAAATAATTAATTAAATTGTTGAAACTGCATAGTATTATTAAATACAGGATACTCAATTTATAACATTGATTTATTTCAGGTGGGATTGCGACTAGATATTGAATTTAATTACTTACGGGAATTGGTGAGTCATTGTTTTAAGGTCAAGAAGGTTACATTTAGGCGGCATTGTGTGGCTTGTATCAATGATTAAAGCAAACACTAGCCTGTTGGTATAGTGGTGTCCTGGTCGGTGTCTTGGAGGTCTTGGGCAGAGGATTCCCAACCAAGACAAAATAATGTTTGTGTGATAAACACGATCATTTGTTCTTGGGCCTGGACCGATAAATATAAATATGTTTATCGGTTGTCTAGTATCCATAGCACAAGCTCTGCTTAGTTTGGGACTAGATGGCGTTAGGTAAAAATTGTGGAATATTATTAGTATTAATTGGAAAAAGTGACACGGGGCCGCGGCAGACCACGAAGGAGATGGCGGGACGACGATGCCTTCCTTGAGAATTGGAGAGAGGTGGCGCAGAATCGCGACCGATGGAAGGAATGGAGGGAGGCCTATGCCCAGCAGTGGGACAATTTGGGCTAAATAATAATAAGAATAATAATTGGAAAAAAAAGAAATAGTGCGGAGTGACAACTTAAATATCGCCAGTAATAAAAATCTCTGGAGACCACAATCAATAAAACATGTGAATCAACTGGTATTTGTACTCGATTGAATCGTGGAAAGCGCAACAAACAACAAAATGAAATTACAAACTTCTACGTTCATACTTTAAGAACCACGGAACAGTTTAGATTGTTTTGTTGTAAGGGGTGACAGGGTGAGAAAATGCTGGAGATGATGGGAGAAATCTTTAACAAAATGTAGTAGAATTGCATTTGTCTGGCCTGTTGGTCTAGTAGTTAGTGACCCTGACTGCTGTGTCGGAGGTCGTGGGTTCGATTCCCACCCAGGACAAATGTTTGTGTGATGAGCACGATCATTTGTTCTGTGTCTGGGTGTAATTTATCTATAATATGTATGTATTTAGAAATATATAAGTATGTTTATCAGCTGTTTAGTACCCATAACACAAGCTCTTAGCTTAGCTTGGGACTAGATGGTGTTGTGTGAAAAAAGTTGTGGAATATTTATTTATTTAAACGTCGAAGGCAAAACCAAATTAATACTAAGTATTACATTGAATTAGACTTGGATATGAATAAAGGACTTTTGATTTACCTTCGTGTGATTAGAAAAAATATTACGCTAGGTAAATATTGCTAAATCAATGTAACAACATTCATTTAGCAAAGAAAGAAAGTTTTTAACAAACGGAACCATTCTAGGTTTCTTAAAAGGGCTACTGATGGAGTCGAAAAATTCTGAGAAATTTTGTGGTTACATTGAAATACATATAGCATAAAAATTGCACTTTTCTTTTAAGTTCAGAAAGTAGAAAGATACACCTCTTGGTTAGACTGGTGGCTCGTTACGACTGTAACGAGTAGTAAGAACCATGAAAGTCTAAGATCTACAAATGGCACAGGGTCGAATGGCTTAACATGCTTGGACTTATAGTTAAAAATCCGTTCAGTAGTTCCGAAGATTAGCGTGTACAAACAAACAGACTAACAGACAAACAGACAGACTTTTTTTTTGGATTCGTGCTCTATTACTGTTTCTAAACCCCCCTCAATTATTATTTTTTAAATATATTCAATGTACAGACACAGTTTTTTTACTGTCTTATTATATGTATAGATATACCTTTGAACGTATTTTTAACCGACTTCAAAAAAAGAGGAGGTTCACAATTCGACGGTATGTTTTTTTTTGTGTGTTCGCTACGCGATTACTCCGCCATTTATGGACCGATTTTCAATTTTTTTTTATTTGATAGGTTAAACTACCAGGTTGGTCCCATTAGTATTAAACCTCAGATCTGATGAGGGATCCTTGAGGAATTGAGGGAACTCCTCAAATAATATAGGAAAACATGTACCAGTTTTTACATTTTTTTGGTGACAAATCAAGCATTTACATTTAGCAAGTATCATTTCGTGAAGAAAAACTGATGAAGAAGACAGGCGATGGATCTCTTCAACGCATACTTAACAGCAAATTACTCGCAACAGCTACAGTCACATATGTCTGTGCATGGTTTATGTATTTCTATAACATAACATTACGCCTGTCTATTTTAAAAGGTTTAGAAAGAACTTCTTTTGCAATTGTTAACCGATTTCAATGATTCTTTCAAGTTTTGAAAGACTTTCTTTACATACAAAGAAACTAAAAATAGCAAAATAAAAAAAAAATACAAAAAAAAACAGGTGAAAAATAATTCCAGTTTCGGAAGTCTGTGGCTTTAGTGGTTTTATTTCGTTCATTATTGGCCACCGACTTCCGAAACTGGAATTATTTTTCACCAGTTAGTGTTTTTTTAAGCAGTCGGTTGCTTTTTTTGTAAAAAAACTTTTTTAAAACTCTTTTGTATCATGGAATATATTCCTACATTATTTTGTCTATTTCCTTCAGTCACATGGTATGACTGAACTCAGCAGGATTCCCATATAACTCTCTTCATGTAAATTATATTTTAATGCTATTTTAAAAGTTGTTTACTTATAATGCTATAGCGACACTGGAATCTTAAGTAGGTAAATTTGTTGCTGTAGAACATTCACGCAGACGACATCGCGGGCAGCAGCTAGTAGTTAATACCTACATACTATAAGTTTGAAATCGCCAATCTGACTTGAGCAAGCGTGCTCATCAAGGCTCGTGCCTTCTCTGTATGAGAATAGGCTTTTGACTTGAGGTGGGATAGGTAGTAATATTATAGTATATAGGGTGACTGGTAATTAGTGACCGATACTTAAAACACGTGATGTACGGATACGAATAACTCTGTACCTTCAGTGAAAAGTGGTATCACTTTTCACTGAAGGTACAGAGTTATTCGTATCCGATGTCGACCTAGATCGGTTTTTATATTCTCTGATTAAACTTATTAAAAAAAAATTAACTTAATTTCTATCTTATCCCCGTTGTTATACGATTAAAAATGAAAGAGATTTTTTTGTGTACATTGATATAAGTAAGGAATTTTTATTGAAATTGTTGTGTAAAATAATACTTTTTGACTCATACCAAAGTGCTCCGAACCGATCTTTATATTTCTGAAATGTATTTTAATACGACTCGAGTTACCACATCTTACACGAACCGAAAGCTTTTACTTCAATTAATCCAAAGTGATACAAATGAAATCCTATATCCTATATCTAGTGAAAAGTGTTACATTAATCCTTGTTCTTCTTAAAATTTTAAACTCAGACAACAATACAACATATCCAACATCAAGAAGTTCGATATTGTCAAATTCACCGATATGATTTACAATTTTCACTATAATTTTACACAGCTAAGTAATTTCTTTAGCAAATGACATAAAATGCAGGTACAAGTTGCTGTTATCACAGCTTACCTAAGCTATAATTTTTAATTATCTCTGCACACCGGATTCGCCTCGCTTGTTTTGTTCCGACACTTATGGAGATGATGTGACAGTCCCGGTATAATTTAATTGAGCTTTTGAATTGTCTGTATCTGTTTGACGGTTGTTTTTGGATTGTTCATGAATTTTGTTGAAGATATTGAACAGTCGGCTAGTTTTAGACACATATTTGCAACAATGTGATAGTAAGATATTATTTAGAAAAGTTATCATCTCAAGATTTATACAAATAAATAAAATATTCCACAACTTTCACACAACGCCATCTAGTCCTAAACTAAGCAGCAGGTCTACCCATATAACAAATTCTATTTCTATTCTATTTGTCAAAGGATGAGGCGACAATAGAAAGAAAATGGCGTATATGGAATCAGCTGTTTGTTAACTGTCAAGTGTATTTCATTTTCAGCCATATTACAAATTCTACTCGTTAACACTTGACAGTTGACAAAACAGCTGATTCCATATACGCCATTTTCTTTCTATTGTCGCCTCATCCTTTACGATAATAGAAATTGAATTTGTAATATGGCTAGCCATATTACAAATAAGTACTAGACAACCGATAATAATACATATACATTTCTAAATTCATACATATTATAGATACATGAAACACAGAATTAATGGTCGTGCTCATCACATAAACATGTGTCTTGGGTGAGGATCAAACCTATATACAATCCAGCATAGCAGTCAGGACCACTAACCCCTAGACTAACAGGCCATTCGTAAATTTTATTGTGTTTACATACATACATACATAAACTCACGCCTTTTCCCATGGGGGTAGGCAGAAACTACAGAGCGCCATATGCTACGATTCTTACATACTTCTCTTGCTTCGTTTACATTCATACATGTTGTCATACACACACGCCGGTTGCGAGTACTACGCACCTGACCTTTCTGAAGAACCTCACCAATAAGGTCTATGTATGTCCTTCTTGGGCGTCCCCTCCCGGCGTTCCCACTTACATCTGCCTTGTAAATACCTTTCGTTAGTCGTCTTCATCCATCTTTTCAACGTGACCAAACCATCTTAGCATACTCTTTTCAATTTTTGTTACTACATCTTCTTTTTATTTATTTTCTTCTCTAGCAACTGAGTTAGTTTCGATTATTTTGTGGTAGATAAATTTTAGTGGCTAAAAAAAGGAAACTTTTTTGCAATATTAAACGTGGTTGTTTGTTCTGCATAATATAAATAACTAGTATACAGGGTGGCAGGGACATCGACGCACATCCGCTTACCATGGATTCAGTACATGATTCTGGACCCCCCTGCGTTGAAATTTTTCGTCGGCTTTTCCTTAAATTTTACGTTTTTTTTTGCATTTTTTTACTGTAAACTGTATATAAACATTATTTTTACCTATTCCAATGAGATTTTGTAAATTCACTTGTTTCACTTAAACCAGCAATGAAAGTAAAACAGGAAAGGGCTACCTGATCAGCTGTTTTTCTAAAGTTCAAATGCGAGGTCAACACTAGCATAGTAGGTGCCTTCGCTTTTCGCTTTCTACCTAATGCCAACATTCTATTGTCGGCCACAAAGGACGCCACCGCACCGGGCGGCGCGCGGTCTAGTCTGTACGATATTTTTTTAACCAGCCATTTCCGAGATGAATGACCTTCGTAATTTCATTTATGGCATCAGGTGCAACCTTTTCACGACGTTTGCGCGTCGATGTCCCTGCCACCCTGTATACATACATACACTCACGCCTTTTTCCAATGGTTTCCCATGGCATGGGAGGCAGAAACTACGCGCCATCTGCTACGATTCTTATACATTTCTTTTGCTTCATTTACATTTTTTTAATTTAGTTCTTATTTTATTATGATATTAACATAGTTTTACCCTTTCTGTGACAAAAACGTTTGAAAATACTTATTACTTGTATCAATAAACACTTCGATGTAAACAAAATGTATCACAATCAATTCTAGCTTGTAGCATTAATCACTTACTAGTTTGAAAAATACATTGGTGTTAAGGGGTACAATTGAATATTTACGTAGGAATTTTAAATAAAACAATGAAAAAAGGTTGCTGACAATCAAAATGATCATATTAGTTTTACGACTTTTTCTCACAACAACTTTTTGCAGGCAAAACATGCCAAAACACAAGCCTTATAACATTTCACACAAAACGGTAACTACATAAATGTGTAAAATAATTCATTTCATTATAGATTTAAATACACAAAAATAAGCAAACAAAACTGTAGTGTACAATGATATAACTGGCTATTTTTACTAATTACTTAAATTCCGTGCAAAATAATATATTCAAACCAAACTCTTTATAATCTTTATAATATTATCTACACGTACCACAAATCGTTTTTTATTTTAGAACGTTAGAAAAATAACGAGATTTTTTTAAATCTTTAACCTTAAATTACTCAAAACTATGATTTTTCACTTGTATCACTTTTCACTGAAGGTACAGAACTTTCCCAAAGAAACTTTTTATGATACTCATCGACTTTTTATTAATTCAATTACGACAGCACTGCACAACAGGAGCGGTAGGGGTGGCGCGGGAGCATTTAACGCTACTACTACTAGTAGGTTTTGCCCTTCCCGAGGTCAGATTTTCAGCTGATAGATCGTGCCGATTCGTGCCTACTATTGACAAGTTTATTAAAATCATGAATACAATCACGCGTTTAAGTGTTGGCCACTAATTACCAGTCACCCTATATGTTGTAACTCTGTTCAAATATTCAAAGTATTCGTTCACCTGCGCTCTCACATTCTACTCTAGTACAAAAATATGAGATTAATTTTATAGGTACGAAACTACAGTGGGCTTTGCATTTTATGACGTAATAAAATACCATAGAGCGTTCCTTTATTAAATCGTGATCTAGCGACTAACGAACGAAGGGCATCGTAGAAACTTTAGAAAATACTTATTGATTTTAGGTAAATTTATAAAGTATGAGAGAAAAGGTTTTTTAATATATTCGTTAAGTACCTAGGTAGTTGTAGTAAGGTACATTGATAAATACCTAAATAACGGGGTAAATGTTTTTGGTTAGTTATTTCGAAATAGGCAAATCACGTAAACTTAATTAAATACTTATTGCAATTTGAGTTAGACCAGCCTGCGTAGCATGAACACATTGAACACCGAAGAAACGGCCTTTGTCTACAGATGAATCGGCAAAGTGACAGATTATATAGACAGGAACCTCAATCTGTCAAATTTATTTCAATAAACCTGCCTGCGTAGCACGAACACTTAATTTCTTTCTTCCGAGACACGACAAATTTCTTTCTGTCCAACTTGACATTTCTTCTACCCGAGCATGAGGCGACTCGTTGACAAAGCGTTTGTACGTAGAGAAAGAAATTTGCTATCGCTTGTATTTTGGGACACAGTTCAGTCGTGGTTTCTAAAGTTACATTTATTGTGAATGAATTTAAATTGTATAAATTACTTATTAATTATTATTTAAACTACCAGATGTAATAAAAAATGAAACTAATGACACTACCTTTGCGAACAAACTCAAAGAACTATTAACCAAAAAAGCATACTAGGTACACATTAAATGAATACATACAAGACAAACAAATATGACATACAGGCACCGTCCACTACCCAAACAATTGACATTGAACATAGATAGTTAAATTAATCTATATCTATTCTATACTTATAATAAATCTGTAGAAGTAAAATTTCTGTACATTGAAAATATCAAAAAAATAAATAGCAGGGGGTGTTAATAGACCGACAGCGAACCCAAAAATATGATTAAAAAAATTTTTGTCTGTCTGTCTGTCTGTCTGTCTGTCTGTCTGTCTGTCTGTCTGTCTGTCTGTCTGTCTGTCTGTCTGTCTGTCTGTATGTTCAGGTATCACGCAAAAACTGCCGGTTCGATTACGATGAAACTTGGTATACTTATTCTTTAATATCCTGGGCACAACACTGGGTACTTTTTATCCCGGAAATGTATATACAATAAGAAACAAACTTAATTTTGCGGTTCGACCCCTAGACCCGACTACTGTACCAACCGCAAATAATAAGTTTGTCGTAGGTTACGTCACCCGCAGTGGAGTTCACCAAGGGGCGCTGCACACGGCTAAGATATTATAATATTTTATCTTAAGATACAATATCGCTCGCCATACAGTTCAATGGACTATCACACACTACGAAGATAATTATGTACATTGAATATATATTCAAAATTAATATTGGAGGATGATTGGTGATCGATACTGAATCTGATGCCAAAAATGCAATCAGTAAATGTTTTGTCTGTCTGTCTGTCTGTATGTGCACGCATAGTTCAATAACTATTATAGGGATTGGGATTGACTTGGTACGGTTGTAATCAATACGCCTGGGTAGGTTGATCTTAGTCTCAGTTGTTTTACACATGGTCAGTTGTACGGCGCTCTTTCCCGGGTCAGTAGTTCCAGAAATCTTTATGCATACATACTGGAAGGATCAACTTTGAAAGTAGTCTATCTGGAAGTATTATGCTAAAATTATTACGTTTATAATTATATCAACGCACAGCCCAAACCGCTGGTATTAGAGACATGAAACTTGAAGGGGACTTCTTAGTTAAGAATAAGTATCCACTAAAACACGATTTTTGGAAATTCAACCCTTAATGGGAAAACATAGGAGGCGGAAGTTCGACAACCACGCGGGCGAAGCCGCGGGCAAAAGCTAGTATAATAATAATAGTATTTAAATAATGTAATTTAATATAAATAAATAAGGATTATGATATAAACGATCTCAAAAATAAATGTTATCATTTAGTTAATTATTATTAAGGACATGTTTAAAATTGTTGATTTATCTCGTATTAATTATATTCTGTAAAACACTAATTTTAATTTTATACTTTTTGCTGTGCCCTACAGGGTCCGTAATTGTACTCTAGCTTTAAGCCCACTGTAAGATCTCAACACATTATGGAATGCAAATAAAGATATGAATAAGAATATGAATATAAAGAAAACAGAAAGAAAATATGTGCCACTGTTACTGCCAACCCTGAATGTGTACCTACTAATGTAGTGACACTTGTTTATTATTGAACCACAAAAAATAAAAAGGGGTGGAGAAAACGTGGGACCATGAAAATTTATAGACACCTAAACTTGCAATAAATTCGACTAACTTCGACAATGAGTTTGTTTTCTTTTCACACAGTTCTTTCTGTCTTTTTGCTGTTTATATTCTTTTAGCAGGTAACTCATGTGAGGGAATCATTTTATAATAATCGGCGTGATGTTACGCACATGATATATGTATAACTACTTTCCAAAATTTGTCCAGCCTTAAAATCAATTTGTGTTATGTTTACTTCTTAGTTTAAGCTTGATACTTGTCAAATTATCCCCTGATTGGGAAGACATTTTGTCACTTATTTCCGTTTACAGGATATAATCTATCTATACTTGCCAAATTTCATTCCAATCCGTCCATCTGTCTAGCCATGGAAACGTGACAAACAAACATACAAACCGAGAAACAAACAGAGTTACCTTCTTATTGTTTATTTAAGGACAACCAACAAAGCATAGGTACACCAAAATACATGATAAAGTTTACAATATTTATTTAAATTTACCAGTGTTGCCTTAATTAAACAGCCACGACATGCGTGACTGCGTTGCTGTTGCCAGCGGCTTCGTCAGCTACAACTCAAAAAATATCCCACGGGAAGACATAATCGGGATAAAACTATCCTATGTATGTGTTAATCTAAGTTATAAACTATCTATGTACAAAATTTTATCCAAATCCGTTCAGTAGTTTTTGCGTGAAAGAGTAGCAAACATCCATCCATCCAAACAAACAAACAAACAAACAAACAAACTTTCATGTTTATTTATTATTATGTTTATAACTTGAGAAGGATGCTTCCGTGGTTGATTGGGAGACTTTGGTGGATGCTACGTCGGTTGACGAAAAGGTTGCAATATTTAACCGTGTTATTGTTGAACTCTATGACATTCATGCTCCCGTCAAAAAGGTAAAGTTAAAGCGACCTCCTGCACCATGGATGTCGAAAGGCATACAGATGGCCATGCGACGCAGGGACCGTGCGTTCCGTAAATTTAAGAGGGATCGTACTGATGAGAACTGGGCATTTTTCAAGGTTTCAAGAAACAGGTGTAACCAGATGATACGCAACGCTAAACGCCGTCATATTCTGGATAATATTTCTTCTTCATCTTCTGCCGATATTTGGAAATTCCTTGGAACTCTGGGTATCGGCAAACCGCGGCATTTAGACCTTCCATCTTCAATTAACTTAGATGATCTTAACCATCATTTCTCCTCTGTGCCTACCATGGATCATCTAACCAAGCAACAAACTCTGGCGCTAATTTGTGGTCTAACGCGTTCTCACATTGATAATTTTCGTTTCGTTTCAGTTGAATCGGGAGAGATCAGAAAAATCATTCTCTCCATTAAATCCAAAGCGGTAGGTTGTGACAATATCACTCGTGGCATGATAATCACTATCCTGGATCACCTACTGCCTGCGATTACCCATATTGTAAATTTTTCCTTATTTTCCGGAGTATTCCCTTCCTTATGGCGTAAAGCTTATGTCCGCCCACTACCTAAAGTCCCAAATCCCACTCTCCCTTCTCACTTTCGTCCAATTTCTATACTTCCTTTTCTATCTAAAGTGCTGAAAGCCTGCGTCCACAAACAGTTCTCTAGTTTTGTACATCGGAATTCACTCATTAGTCCTCTTCAATCTGGGTTTAGGCCGGGTCACAGTACTATATCCGCCCTTCTTAAAGTGACTGGCGATATGAGGGCAGGGATGGAAAATACCAAGGTCACAGTGCTAGTGTTGGTCGATTTTTCAAATGCCTTTAATACCGTCAGTCACGATATCCTATTAGCCATTCTGTCCTATGTCATGGTCTCTCCCGAAGCACTGAAATGGTTCAGCTCTTATCTTCAGGAACGTCAGCAGTCGGTTCGTTTAGAAGATTCTGCCTCGAGTTGGTGTGGCTTGGAAACTGGCGTTCCTCAAGGCGGCATTCTCTCTCCTCTTCTTTTCTCAATTTTTATTAACCTCATTACTTCCGAACTTCAGTGTGCGTATCATCTGTATGCAGATGACCTGCAGTTATACTGTCAAGGCAGGGCTGATGAAATAACCGACACCATCAGCAAATTAAATAGTGATTTGATAGCCATTAAAACCTGGTCCGATAGATTTGGTGTAGCAGTGAACCCGAATAAGTGTCAAGCTATCGTCACTGGGAGTCCTCGTATCGTCAGTCGGGTGGACGTCACAACGTTGCCGCCGATTCTTTTCGACGGTGCGACTGTTCCTTTCAGCACTGCTGTAAAGGATCTGGGCCTGCACATCGATACGACCCTAAACTGGCGTACGCAAGTTACTAGTGTCAGCCGGAAGGTTACTGGAACGCTGCGGGCTCTGTATCGGCTGAAAAACATTTTACCATCGAAGACTAAAGCAATGCTTGTGCAGACCTTAATTTTCCCTATCATCGATTATGGTGATGTGTGCTACTATGACCTGAATGCAGATCTCCTCAATAAACTTGACCGTCTTCTTAATAACTGCATTCGATTTGTTTTCAACCTGCGTAAATATGATCATATCTCTGAACATCGTTCGCTGCTAAAGTGGTTACCCATTCGCCTTCGTAGAGAACAAAGAGCACTAACCACTCTGTTTTCATTTCTTTACTGTCCTAATTCCCCTAGTTATCTATCTCCTCACTTTCAATACATCTGTGCCAACCACAATAAAAACCTTCGCTCATCGCATAACCGTCTTCTCCTATGTCCCACTCACCGTACTGACTTTGTTCATAGTTCTTTTTTTGTGCAGTCTGTTTCTCTGTGGAACGCTCTCCCCCAGGAAATCAGGATGGCAACCAACCGTTTATCTTTTAAGGTTAAGGTTCGCGAGCATATTCGTAAGAAGTTGGCAGTAGTATCTTCACAGCGCTAATGTTTTCTCTTCTTTCTATCTCTTCGTAATTTAATTTATTATATATATTATATTTATAGTGTAAATATTTATGTATTTATACTGATATTATGTATTAGTATTCTTTGATTCCTTTTATTTTTTCATTTTTAATTGCACCTACCACTGTTTTTCTCTGCATCACCTAAAGGTTGACTGGTAGAAAATGCCTATGGCATTAAGTCCGCCTCTGTACATTAGTGTGCTTGAAGTAATAAATAAATAAATAATAAATAAATATTATTAGTAAGATAATACGATACACAACACACAACACCATCTAGTCCCAAGCTAAGCAGGCTTGTGATTTGGGTACTAAACAGCTGATAAACATACTTATATATTTCTAAATAAATTATACATAAAGATACCTAAATTACACCCAGACACAGAAGTCAGGGCCATTAACTACCTACTAGTAGTTCAACAAGTCAGTGCTATATAGAGTGTTTATTTATTTATTTTTATAACTGGTATGGATGAAGTCGGCTAAAAAGATCCCACATCCAACAGCTTTAAAAACAGCTACCAAAAGAGTAAGCAAACAAAACGCACCCTTGACATTTGCAGTACCCAACCATCCCGAAGACCCCATAATAATTTATGCGGGTACCCATTAGAGGGTAATTTACCGGTACGTGCGGGGCAGGGCGAGTCGACTTGGAGTGGACTGTAAGTGGTACTGCCGCCGTTTGCTAATTCGATTGCGGCCTGGACGCTTCGGAATCATGTTTGCCTGGTACGTTTAGTTAATAACTGAACTAATATTGTTGAGTCGTCTTGGGGAGATGTTTATTTAGACTGAAATTCAATCCGTTTAGGTTCTTGTTTTGCTGTCGCGGTGAACTCCGAATGTAATAGATGTTGTGCCAACTTACCTATTATCTAGATTATTAGCTAGACGAAATTCAGTTTTTTATTCACACAGGGACATCAAACACATCCGGACCACATGAGTTCTCATCATCCTGGACCCCCGCGTGAAATAAGTTAATAATTTACTTTTTAAGAAACAAACTCTTAGGGTAAGACAGCACTCGTGATTTCTTGATTTAAGTAAACGCAGCTATCAACGACCCATCGAAAATCTGCAGGTATTACCGACCTATAAAAGTAACTCGAAATTTTTACGTTTCCAGAACAATTCTAGCTATAGGTTGGCACAGTTACACACGCGTTTATTCCTTGAGCATCGTATACTTTTACGTTAGAGTGAGTAGCTGTGCAAAGAAGAGATAAAATACGTCAGTTACTGCGAAGCAGCGTGGACGCAGGACTTGTCGTACTGTTCCCTTGTTCCTTCAAGTAAGTACGTGACTTTTCTATTTAAGACATTTATACAAACAAATGACGTCTATACTTTATCTTATATTACTAAATGTATTCATTTAAGTGTCAACTCTTGATTTATCATGACATTTTATTAATGAAAAGTAATTTGAAACGATAAAACTGTAAATTAAAATGGGACGGTGTTAGCTGCATCAGTTTTAGTCGTGGCAGCTATCAACGACCCTTAAGTCGGCAATGGCAGCAACGTAACTTTTAGTTTTATTTTTCTTTTATGTTATTATATCACACTAACACAAGTATTTTTATGGACCAGTTTAAATCTAAGCTATAAGACTTTATAAAAATCTATTAGCGACTAAACTATTTTGTCTAGTTGTTACCTTTTAGCGTTGTCAATATAACCAAAGTTTTGATATTTTTCGAGGATCGATATTGAATAGTTACAATAATAAATCATTGTTTTTGTGTTTAAACCGTGTGCATAATGTTCATATTTTTTGTGATATTAAACAATTATAATCTATTTTATAGTCCGAAGGTCAATTGAATTAAAATAACTATTTTTTTATGAGTCGGTAATACAATTTATGTTTATACTTCCTTACTTTATTACCGACCCACTAGGGTCGGCAATAGCAAGTATAAGAAGCTATTACCGATCGTATAAAGATTATTTACTTTCTCACCTACTTTTATGACATAATAGGTACCTATCAATAAATGCTACTTCTTGGCTAAAACAACATAAAACATACAGTTATATTTTTTTCCAGAAGTATGGAGCCACAAAAGTACTACCTAATTTGTTTTATTAAAAATAATGATAATAATAAAATAATAATAATAATAAACCTATCTGAGCCAGACACACGTCGATAAAATTAAGTCGAAAGAATGACTCCACGAGGCGAATTGTTTCCTGCAACCGAGGGTTTTATGTTGGTCATACAGGATCAAATAGAAGCCACACGTAACTACAGAATGTTTATAATTAAAGATCCGAATCAACAGACTGACTTATGCAGACATTGCAATAATGCCTCCGAAACCATCCAACTCTACGCGCCTTCCTGAGGACGTGTATGGGGCAGTGGACGACGGTTTTTCGCTATCCAGGATGTCAACAGATTTAGAGGAACAGCGAGCCGATTGGGATTGAGCGAGGCATATTCCAGGGTGGCAGTTTGAGTCCACTTTGGTTCTGCTTAGCCTTGAATCCTCTAAGCACACTGCTGGAGAATTCAGGTCTAGGCTATCGATTGAAGAGAGGAGGTCAGGTTCTTCTTTACATGGATGATCTAAAGCTCTTTGCCCCCAACAATTTACAACTGATGGAGCTACTAAAAGTTAATTGAAACCTTCAGTAGCGCTATCAGGATGGATTTTGGTGTGTACAAATTTATATTCGGATTCCATAAACCGTAGAGCCCTCTCTCCAATCGAAACCTAGATGTATTTGGGTACCTACCTATGTCAGAGGCGTTGGACATTAACACTGCTGATGTGAAGCAATCGTTGAGGGAGCGTTTCTTTGGCCACCTGAAAAAAGTATTCAATAGTCTTTTGTCGGGCCAAGGTCGGGCCGGAACAAGGTGCGCGCCTTCAACGGTTGGGTCATGCCAGTCTTGATGTACTCCTTTGGCATACTCAAATGGACTCAAACAGAGCTTGACACCCTGAATAAGAGGGTCCGCACACTGCTGACCGTATATCGAATGCATCACCCACGATCGTCGGTTATGAGACTGTATATCCCGCGAAAATGTGGAGGCCGAGGCTTTTTAAATGGCAAGACTCTCCACAATCGCGAGATATATAGTCTCAGATAATATTTCCTAAAAGCCGACGTGGGGATGCATCGAGGTGTGGTTGCGGTTTGCAAAGGCCTCACACCGTTCTCTTTGGCGAAAGAGAACTAGCGCAAACCTGTAGTGCTTGACACTAACGATCGCAAGGAAGTGTGGCATAGCAAGGAGCTTCACGGACGCTTTTTCCGGGCCCTTCATGGGCCTGATGTAGACCAGTTAGCGTCCGTGTCCTGGCTACGTTTCGGTGACCTCTTTGGGGAAACCGAAGGTTTTGTCTGTGCAATTATGAATGAAGTTATTATGACGAGAAACTACTGGAGATTTATTGTGAAGGATGGCACGGTTGACATCTGTCAGGCATGCCACCGTCCAGGAGAATCAATCCGACACATAATTTCTGGGTGTTCTCGCTTAGCTAACGAAGAGTACTTGCATAGACACAACCTTGTGGCCAGGGTTATCCATCAGCAACTTGCACTAAAATACAACCTCGTGGAATCGGAAGTGCCGTACTACAGGTATGTGCCCGACCCAGTTCTCGACAATGGTCATATTACATTGTATTGGGATCGATCCATCATCACTGAAAGGACTATCATGGCTAATAAGCCTGATATAGTGGTGATGAATCGAACCGAGAGGCGCGCAATGCTTGTTGACATAACGGTCCCACATGACGGGAACCTCGTGAAAGCCGAACAAGATAAGAAAATCAAGTATCTTTACTTGGCTCGCGAGGTTGTCGACATGTGGGATGTGGACTAATAAATCATTGTGCCGATAGTCGTGTCTGCCAATGGCTTATTAGCAAAGAGCCTCGACTAATACCTAAAGAGGCTCTCGGACGGCAGCTGGATCAAGGGTTTGATTCAGAAAGCAGTACTTCTGGACACGGCGCGCATTTTTAGGCGATTCCTCTCCCTGGAGCCCTGACCCTTAGGCCCTGTTCCCGATACCGGTGGGCTAATATTTTTTTATGTTTAAATGTTTTTTTTTATATTTAAATATTTAAAAATGTATTTAATAAGAAATGAAAATGAACGATAATAAAAAAAAAGAATAAGTATTTGCATTTTTACTTTGTTTTATTTTATTAAGATCAATCATCATCATCACTAGCTTAAATACATTCCATTGCTGGAAAAAGGCCACCTCTCATACACGATCGGGAATAGCTGCATAAAAATCGTTAATAGCTTCACAGCCGTTTTTATGGGTCGGTAATGGCAACAATCGACTAAGTCACTTTGAAAATTATTTTTTACAAGATAATCCTTTATATAAATGTATTTGATTCAGTAAATACATTTTTTATACATAACAATAGCATATAAAATTAAACTATTCATGTTTAGAGGAACCAGTATACTAAAAAAAAATGGTTGATTTTAAAATTGCCTTAAGAGGGTCGTTAATACCTGCGTTTACCTTAGTTCGTTACAGTGTTGTCGAAAAATGAATAAAAAAAATCGCATAGATTAGGCAAAAAATAGTGTTAATAATCATGTATAGAAAGAACTCATAGAACTTATCAGTACAATATGCGCGACGATTTTCCTTCCACCTTGTATGAAATGAACTGGTATACCTACAACTAATTTTTAACGCTTTCAAAGTACATACAAGTCAAACACATTACCCTCCTTTTAAGCTTCATCAAAGTCGGGTTAAGGGGCCGTGCCTGAAATCGACTGATTTTGATCAACTGTAATCATTATTTGTGAGAAAGAGAAGAAGAATTTATACAATCCTATTTGTGATTTGAAAAGACGAGTTCCTTGCTTTGCATGTGGAGGAATTAAATTTTGGAAATAAATTACGTATTCATGGAAAATCACTAAAATTCACCCACATGTTTTCCAAAAAATGACGCGAGACTGACGTTTGATCATTTAGTTACAAGAAACTACAATAGATTTTGAAAATTAAAAAATCTTACCAACACCAGTATATAGTCTAATTGCACGTGAGGGAACCACTTTTTTAATTTTACTACAACAAACGGAAAAAAAATCAATGTCTTTACTTTCCGGAAATTTCAAGACTAATTAGGATTTTTTTTTCTATTGTTTGAATCACTTTTAAGAAATTTTTAAAGTAGCATATTAATCTTCAGTTTATTATATAGTCGTACTATTTTCTAACTTGTGTACTTTAACATGTGTACCAACATAGTAAACAAATATGTACACACAAAAATTCCGGAGATTTATTTCTCAACCGTCTTAATTTACTTAGAAACTCAAAATATGATATAAAATATTAAAACAGTTAAAGCGATCACTACGCTCGAGCTTTACGCGTGTGTTCGTGAACGGTACACACAAATATTGCATCGCAATGATGTTACCTAAACTCCAGCGAGCGAATTTTATGCACGGCCCCTTAAAAGGAGGAGATTCTTAATTTAACTGTATTTTTATTTAGGTATTTGTGTTATTTCAAAACTCCATTGTTTATGGACCGATTTAAAATGTGTTTTTTACCTGTCACATTTGAATTTCATTGAAATCGGATTTGTAAATTGGTTTTATTTAAAAAATAAAACCAGAAAGTCATCCACGAAAACGAATAGTGAAAAATTGCAAAATAAAAACATGAAGTCAGTTGCATTCTTTTGTCAATGAGTTTTGTAACCACCCAATGATATTATAAGTGAAAAGGTGTTGATAATTATTATTATTATTATTATTATGAGCCTGTGGTGTCCCACTGCAGGGCAAAGGCCTCCCTTCCATTCTTCCACTCCTTCCTGTCTTCAGCCACTTTTGGCCAATCCTTCAGAAAGGAGTCCAACTCGTCACGCCATCTCCTTCTGGGCCTACCGCGTCGCCGGCTCCTGCTGTCCGGGATCCAGTCGGTTGATACCTTCGCCCAATTTTGTGGCGACATGCGGCAGATGTGGCCTGCCCAGTCCCATTTTAGTTTAGCGGCTGAGTTGCCTACGTCTGCGATTTGTGTTTTGGAACGAAGTATACTGTTCCTTATGCGGTCTGTTCTGTTGTGTTGATAATACCTTAACAATATTTGATGTTCAAAAACGGCACACTTACGCACGCACGCGTCTGTTGAAGGCGCGACACGACACTGAGGTCAAGTGTGTCGCTTGCTGAGTGCGTATAACCTATCTACACCTTTTTACTTATAATATCATTATAACCACCCTACAAAGTTAAGTAAATAAACATGACATTTGAATTTGACATCCATTCAAATTTCGACCCCGTCTACATCAATACACTCTAAAACTTATACCCAAAACCAGTGACTTTCAAATTTCTATCCTTCGCGAAGATTAATAACGTTTGAAACTAATTTCAACAGCACCGCTAAGTGACCAAACTGTGGCTTGTACGTAAATATAACAATGAGTTTGACTTATTAGACCTGGTTCACGTTACTCTAGTTACCGGTTCATTCCAGTGCTGGACTGTGCGGGATTTTATCTTCTATACTCTGTCCACCTGTCCTGTCTGGGTGCAGACCCAGCTATGTTAGGGTTGGCTTCTGGTATTTTTTTTTGTGGGGCCTCTAGTCCTTTGCCCCGCAGTGATGATGCAGGCTAACGTCAGTCAGTATTGTGGGGCATCTCGCAGTCGTCCTAGAAGAAGACATAAACGGTTTAACCGGGAGATCCTGTAGGAGAAGACTTAACTAAAAATTTATTAAGGACTTCAGCAAGGATACAAACTTAACTGAACTAAGCGACTACGCTAAGGGCCTCAGCTTAGCTTAGGGCTGGATCTGAGTGATTTCTAGTCTAATGAATTTTGTACCTGGAGGTTGTCATTATTTCAATTTTGTTGGCTTTTTTTGGTATATTGGAGGGTGCTAGCTAACACGTGACAATCATTTTAAAGCGTAATGATTTTCAAAGTTGAACCTTTGTGCTATTTATTGAACATTGTATTGTATAGATTCAAGTTCTTTAAAAACGAAGACAAAGAAATTACTGGGGAGTTCGTTGCGCCACTTCTTCTTTCAAGCGAAAAACGTGGTGAAGGGCGTGCGTTTTAGGGGACTGTTTTAAGTAATTTTTGACGTTCAAAAGTACTAAAATCAGCCTAATTTAAAAAAAAATTGTTATGATTTTGCAGTTCTTAAGAAGATATTAACTTGACACGGAAAATTGCAAATTAAACACAAGAAGATTTGAATGTCGCTGGTTTCCGAGACACATTCACCTTAAACGGTTCCAGTAGCACAAAATTGTTTTTCTTTTGTTTTATTTAACCGTTGCCCCTTGCCCCAATATAGGAATTTCTCCTGTACTGTTGCTTGCAGATTTTACTTCAACATTTTCTAATTATCTGATATTATCCATCGGTATTGCGTCCATTCGGGATTTCGTTCTATCGGGTTTTTATCCATTCGGGATTTCATTCATTCGGGTTTTTGTCCATTCGGGATTTCATCCTTTCGAGCATTTGAACAACCGTATTTTGTATTTTGATATAACGACTATCGGTATATTAAACTTTCAGTATTTTGAATTTCTTTGTTTTGGACGTTGGTATTTCAATCTAGGTATTATGAACTTTCGGGATTTTGATATGTACCCGTAGGTGCGTTTGTAAACATACCTACATTCACACAGAAAACACAACATGTACCAGTAGGCTGCAAAAATATTTGTTCAGTGCGGGAATCAAATCCACTGTTCCAACCGTTCCGTCAATCTAACCACCAGGCTTGTTACTGAACTGGATCGCTCGACTGGAATCAGGAAAGCTACTCTACTAGCATAATGTAAACAAGCCTTTGACTCAACATCAATGTAGCATCGTAAATGGATGTCGCCTGTTCATGTAATGCGCTTCTATTGTAACTTAGCGTGAACTGACAAAGATATTTAATGGTGTGTCATTGTTAGGCGCGTTGTAAAGTGGGATACAGTTGAGTGCAAATTAATGCTTCCGCAACTTTTTTACCACTAGCATCCAGAAGTTATAGAAAGATATTATTATGGGTAGCTGTTTCTTTGACGCGTAAGCACTTTGTTATTTTTTTGGACAACGCTTTACTTTTGTCTTTATTTCTTTATGTTGGTATTTAATGCTGCAGTCTACATACATAATATAATATACCTATAACATTTTTTCAAGTGAAAACTTATTTTTTTAAGCTTATTAGCAATGAGGGTTGCACATTACTAGTTGGTCATCTTTTAATCTATTGTTATGCTTAATCAAATTTACTAGCTGTAGGTAAGTTTTCGAAAAATTAAAAAAATAAAATAATTTAAGTATTGCCAAGTTGTTGTTAATATTTTCCTGTGAAAATGTAAGTGAAGTGGAGACAAAGTGCAGGGTTGTAACCCTTGGCACGTGCCGATCCATTTAAACAGAGGGGTACAGTACAGCTAAAATCTCATATTTACATTTTCGAAAATTTTACCACGTCCAGAGGCCAGCACATCAAGCTACCCTAACGTTGTGTCAAATTTCTGTTTAAGATTTTCAACTTTATTCTAAACACAATAAGATTCATGTTCCATTTGTCAGTTTGGGTTAGCTTGTTGTGCTGGCGTCTGTACAAATCTCGGCACTGTACCTACATTACAAACGTGTCGTATTATACAGTTCCTTTCGCTTTGGCTATTTCCACAGAACAGTAGCTAGATACTTTTTCTGTCTAGACTAATAGTTGTCTAGCCGGTCTAGACGTGAATCAGACGCGACGGTTTTATTTATATCATGTTTCAGTGACGTTTTTTTCATTGACATGTCTCTTTGGTTAATTTCGGAACAAAGATTTTGATATATTTTCGTAATAAGATGAGTTCCAAGTAGGTAGTAGTAGTATGCTCAAGTTCAAACCCAAGATACGCACCTCTGACTCTTCTAATTCATGTACAGACGCCAGCACATCAACCTATCCCAAACTGTCAAATTTTCCCTATTGAACATGAACCTTATTGTGTTTAGAATAAAGTTGAAAACATATAAAAGAAATTTGACATATGACACTTTGACATTTGTGCGTATTGTATAATTATCACTTGATTTTAAAACGGTGAAGGAAGACATCGTAAGGAACGCGGCATGCTTGAGAGATATCAGGACACCAGATTAGTTACTAAACACATGAGAGAAGAAAACTATCTATGCCAAAGTTTCAACCGCTCCTTAGGAATATAGCGTCTTAGTAATTAGCGTTTTCTCTCTCAATAAATAAGCTATCAAATGCATAACAATTTTCACAATTCCAACTAGTACTTAGTTCCAGAGATTATTGCAGTCAAACAAAAAAAATCTCTTTCTAACACATTTGCTCGTAAAGGATATCTTATTCCTCCAAATTCAGTATCGTAATGTATCTCATTACGCACTCGTGCGTTATGGTAATGCAAGATGCTCCGACTAAAACGACGGTTCTTTTTTTAAAATCTTAGCAAAAGAGTTTTTATTTCAGAAAAGTGATCAACATTTTATGAATAAAATTAACTTTAGGAGATAAAATATAAAAAAATAAACATTTAATTCGTTACTTTAATTAATGTTGACAATAAATTACAACCATTTGTAACAAAAACAAAAAAATGTTAAGTAAGTAATTTACTTTATTGCTGTTTTTGTGCCTACGACTTAAAATAAAAAAAAAAGCTGATGCGCGCGCGTCGCTAATTTGTGAACAAGTAAAAATTATTCCGCGCGCTTTTTCTTTTCGCTGTATTGTTTTTATTTGAAAATTTCAGTCCGAGTTTTATTTCCTCGCAAATATGTGTGCTTTGATAATTACAGATAGCAATATTGCCTCGGCAGTAATTACCAACTTACCGCACTTATATAATAATGTACTATATCCGTTGACTCCCAGACTACCAGACACAATAGAACTTCAATTGTTCGCTGCTCACCGGTGACCGGAATGGCCTACAAAGTAGGGTGAAAAAAATCAATGGGGCCTGTAGGTAAAAAATACTTTTAATTCTTTACACGATTTTTATTATTTTATTTCTTTTCACACCGTAGTTATTTATTATTGACATTAACGTATTCATTCAATATTGACATTACCTGACATTGCCTGAATTGACCACTGAATGATAAATTATATTTTTTTTCTTTTAATATTGTATCCTATAGATTACTTTTGTTAAATGGCCAAATTAAATGCATATTTGTACGCCGAATAGCAAAACGTAGAGAAACTATATCATAGTATAGGTATGTATGACAATAATTGTAACATATTGCACACTGTTGTAACCTATGTTCACAAATACAGATTATTGATTGATTGATCGATTTATGTATAAGATATTTTGCGTAAAGGAAACGTTTCTTTATTTTTGTAAAACAATAGTAATACTCGTAGTAGTAGTAGTGCTTGTTTTTTTTTTTAATTTTGGCTGTTTTGATTCCCGGTTTTTATTATGAAGTCGGTTGTATATTTTTCATTCGTTAATCATTACAATTTTATGAACATTCTTTTTTTAAACTTGAAAACTTTTAAGTAACCATGTTTGTAGACAGCCTAAGGTGACTTGGCTAAACAAATGGAATAAAAGCGACATTATCCACGCATGTAAATACCTTTAGAATAATTATGGCTATATTTAGCTATCGTATCTTAAGCAAAAATTGCATAGGTAAGTATAATAAATACTGTGGATATACGTTCCTTGCGAAGTATGTGAGGTGTAACTATAAATGATAATGCAACGTTGAGGTTTATAAGAAGGTATTGTAGCGATAAAAACCGAAAAGAGTAGGTGTGCTTAGATGGTTTGGTCACGTTGAGAGGATGAATGAAAGGCGACTAACGAAGGCAGATAAAAGTAGAAACGCCCGGGAGGGGACGCCCTAGAACTGCCTATCCCATAAAGTGAGCGATAGCGACCCCTTGTGGGCGCTGCAGGCCTAAAGGGAGGCAGTAAGAGACCCAGAAAAATGGAGGCGTTGTGTAGAGGCTTGGCGAGTGACTATTTTGTCTCTAAAGCTATTTTTAAATCTCTAGAATACACGGAACAGATGTTTGTTTACGCACAGTAGCGTTCTATCTCTTTAATTTTATTAATGTTTAATCTTCGCTAATATAGCTCACAATAATTAATTAATTTAAGAGTGCGCCCTGGTAAGCGCTGACGTCCACTAGCAATACCGATGATTTTTATTCATCATCATCATCTGCCTAGCCTTTTCCCAACTATGTTGGGGTCGGCTTCCAGTTTAACCGAATGCAGCTGAATACCAGTGTTTTACATGGAGCGACTGCCTGTCTGACCTCCACAACCCAGTAACTGGGTAACATGATACCCCTTGGTTAAACTGGTTGTCAGACTTTCGGGCTTCTGACTACAAGTAACGACTGTCAAAGATCTACAAATGACAGCCGGGACCAACGGCTTAACGTGCTTTCCGAGGCACGGAGGAGTCTTGGTATGTAATAAATGGTCACCCATCCACGGACCGACCTCGTCAAGCGTAGCTTAACCTTCGATCGACCCATGCGGCTGTTATAATTTAGCCACAAGCTCCTCAATACCGATGATTTTTATTAACTGTGGTAAATACAAGACATTTTTGAATAAAATCTCTCAGAATACTAGAGATAGGAATTTGCAACTTTTTGAGATATGTGTTGTGTATTTTATCACCGAAGAAGTAACCAAACTTTGGAGTATTGTCAAAAGTGGCTAGCGCTTATCAGGGCGCTCTCTTAATTTAAAGTTATAGTGGTTCTCAAATAGGTGAAAAACTGGGGTCGCTAAAAAAATATTTATTCTCAAAGTGGGCAGTAGACAAAATAGGTTTGGGACCCCCTGCCCTAACACAGACCTTATTGGTAAGGTTCTTCAGAAAGATCAGGTGCGTAGCACTCGCAACCGGCGTGCGTGTATGACTACCATTGTATTAACGTAAAGGATAGACAAAAACAAATACAAATAACAAAAAACAACCACGTTACAAACAGAATAAATAAATAAAACGTAAGCACTCCAGAAGACTAAGATAATATATGACGTTTTTTTATTTGAAATAACTGCAACTCGGTAAAACAAAAAAAAAACATTATTGATACGCGAATAAGATTTCGTTGCAGACCGTACATTTCAAGTAACATCTGACAGATAGAGGTCATTGACGTTCCTATTCTCATTTAAAACGCATAGTAATCCAAGGGCATGCCCACCCACAACCCTTATTAAGCTCAGACAGAACAAATGGTCTTGCACATCACACAAAAATTTGTCTTGGGTGGGAATCAACCCACGAACTCCGGCACAGCAGACAGAGTCACTAACTACTAGACCAACAGGCTAGTCAAAGAAGTACTTTATGTATGGATGATATACCAATCGAGTTAAATAGGCTATTTGACAACATTTTAGTTTATAGTCCCTCATCTAGATAACAAGAAAATATTCGACACATATTTTTTTCTTTTCCAAATTGATGGAAAATTGCTTAAATTAAGCACATTAAAGTTGAGGAGTGGGGGCTTGTAACGTCATTAGTCATTAGCTAGCATAAACTGTACTGGCTAGTGACGTCTTGCGACATTTTAACTCGATGTAACGTATGGAAGTGAATGTTGGGCGTGGCAAAAGAGGCATGAGAGTAGAATAAATGCTGTAGAAATGCGTTCCTTGCGAAGTATGTGTGGTGTAACAATTAATGACAGATTGAGGAATGATGTGATAAAACAACGTTGTGGCCCTAGAAGGACATACATAGACCTTATTGGTGAGGTTCTTCAGAAAGGTCAGGTGCGTAGTACTCGCAACCGGCGTGTGTGTATGACAACATGTATGAATGCAAAGAGATTTAAAAACTATAGAGGGGGCATGCGAAGAAATGTCATACAAAAACTGTGATCCCATCACTCAGTAACGCCATCTAGCATTAAATAGCGATATTAGAACGGCAACGGCAAACTCAAGAATGAAATTGACTAAAATAATAATTCTGGTTGGTGGCCACCAAGCGAGCTATAGCCGAATTAAATTTTAGTGTTGTCAGATCAAAGGAAAATGCCGGAAAAATAAAAAATATTTCAAATCAGTTAAATAAATAGGTATTAAAACTAAACAAATTAAGCCAGGCATAAAAAAAGAAACACATTTGTAACTGAAATTAAAAGAGGACCGTAATGAGAAAGTGATTATCGTCTTACCTTAGGTACTAATTACAAAACTATTGACTTAGAAAATAAATCCAGTTTCATTATTATGCTTATAATAATTAATATGGTCTGCTCACTATTACGACCTTGTGTTTGGTTCAGCGCTGGCGCCGTATATTGTAGAAAATTATTAAAACTTCCTACTTAATAGCTCAGTATTCCTTACATAGATTATGATATATATAGATTATGAATCTTATTCGTATACGTTTATGATATATCCGAAGCAAGGTCGAAAATACGTAGATAAACGGATAAATCGTAAGTCTGGCAGTACCACGTGCCGTAAAGTAGAAAGTAGAAACTTGTGATAGGGATGTTACCATCTAGATTAAGGTATCGATAATATTGATAAAAGTTTTAATATTTTTTTCACTTCAGTAGCTCAAACATGTAGGTTTTGCTGCCTGAAATCAGTGAGACCAAGTAACTTTTTAATTTTTGTTTTAGAGCCGCAAATATCTTAATCAACCTCGGGTTAATCATACTATTTGAAACATTCACACTCTAACTCTTTCCCGCCATTAGAAAGAGAGAGAGAGAGACAAAGACCAGCCCTTTCGAAGTTCTGATTTTGAATTCGACCTCAAAGACAAACACGTTCGGAATTTCGTACTAACTAAAGAAATTTTGCAAAAAGATAATTATGTCTTGTAATGTAATTTATAGAATTATTAACTTATTGTTGTATTTAAGCGAAAATAAGTATCTAATGCAAATAAAACTGATATTTAACCTGTAAATATTTATTTCTAGTTTCAATAATGTTACGTAATATATTTTGAGTACTTAATAAAATATCATGGGTGCTATTTCCAAACACGTCTTAATTTAAATAAAAGAGCGGGAATAAAATTTCTTGGCTGGCGAAAAGAGTTGAATAAGTTAAAAAATATTAAAATAATCGTAAATATAAGTGAAACTAGCGACGAGAACAGTATTATAACACCGGAAGAGTTGAAACAACATGTTATTAATGCAGAATTAAGTTTCCTACCTGAGAAATATCTGAAAGCATACCATATCTTCAATGAATGGAGACTTACAAAGGGTGCAAACAGTTTTTAGGAGACTGTGTTGCTATCTTATTTTTTAGATTTATCACAGACGAGGCGATCTTATGCAATGTGGAGTATTTACCCAATTTTTGAAAGCTACTTTAAAAATAAAACATAACGTGCATATTGAAACATACGCAAAACTCGTATCTTTACTAAAATTAATGCATTGAAATAAGAACATAGAAAAAAAATTCTAATGAAGCTCCGGACTGCAATTTTCTTGCCGCTAAAGTAAGTGGTGCCTATGAATCTTTGTTGTTAGTTATTAAAATTTGTGTGTAGACTGTTATGTATAAAAATACTTACTGCCTTCTACTAATTACATCAAAACCACGTCCTCCATCTAATATTTAATGTAACTCTGTGCAAACCATGAGAGAGCACTGGTATCCATAACACAAGTTAAATCTTACCTTGGGTACCAGAATTCATTATACTTTTTACAAATTTGAGTTATATAAATTTAATAGATTATATTATTAGTCTGTAAGTGGAACTGTACAATCTATCTGGAAATAAATATCTTTTATCTTTTAATTTTTTGAGGTGAAATGAATCCTAGTCTGGCTTAGCAATACTGTTAAAATATTTAATACGATATGTAAAAGATGATGAGAAATGTTAAATTATGCATATTAATTCACACAAAAAACCGTATCCAAGTCTCGTGTTCACAACAATTTTCTTTAGGAAACCTTAAATAACAGAAACCTATTTGAAATGTTCATTTTAATAAATTTAATTTAATATTGTAATATTTTGTTGAGTTATCTATTTATTATTATTTTGACATTTATCGATAACAGAATCGATGAACTTTATCGCATCTCTACAAAACAGTACTTTAGCTACTCAACACAAGAGGGCGTTAAATACAGAATTGCCAAATGTTCTAGAACAATCTATGAAAATGATTTAATTCTAATTACTAAATAAATACAAAGAATACCTACGAAAATAAAGCGTAGTGACGTCCATTATTTTTGTCGTAACGGGATTTGCAATAACGTAAGGCGCAACCATGCATGTTTTCGTGGAAAATAATATTTTTCAACTTTCCACAAAGTTGACACAAATGCGTCTTGACAGGCAGATGTCCTACGTAAGACTATGTGTCATCTGTCCGTTCGGACAGAAGTTACGGATGAAAATTTTGTTCGTGATGTCCGGTCTATAGTTTATTGAATGTCTTTGTATGAATGTAAACGAAGCAAAAGAAGTATGTAAGAATCGTAGCATATGGCGCTCTGTAGTTTCTGCCTACCCCCATGGGAAAAAGGCGTGAGTTTATGTATGTATGTATGTATTGCCGTTGTTTTTTGATTACGTGAAAAAATAAAAAAATACGTGTCGAATATTTTCTTGCAAACAAGATGGGGGACTAAAAACTACATTTTTTTCAAATAGCCTAATTACTACTACTATTTCAAATACTACTACCTATTTTAGTATTGTATGTAACATAGAGACACGCAGCGCAGTAGAAGAGCTTAAAATTTTGTATTTTATATCTTTCAAAATCAACGCATTTCAGTAAGGTAGTTAGGTTAGGTTGTTAGGTTCGTTATAGAGTAGGTATGGTAAGTTAGGTTAGGTTATATGTATGTACATATAAATGTTATCGTTCTAATTCTATCTAAGTAATACAAAAAGTTTAAAGAGCACATTAGAGACTCGCTAAATAAAAAGTAGTAGTAGTTATTATTGTTTTGGATCTATTTGTTGCCATCCTATTAAAAGTATGTAGGTATATCTGTAAAATATATAAAATTTTCGTGGACTGGCTGGACCGATTCTTATGAAATTTGTGTGTATTTTCAGTAGGTCTGCGAATAGGTCGTAAACTATTTTTTTTTGTAATTATCGACAAACAAACAGACAAACAATGAATAACAATAATAATGATAAATATATATGTCGGGGCCAGCGATGGCTGAGCGTTGAGCTGACACCGATGGGGGTTTCGTGGTACAGAGTTCATAACGTTGAATAGCAATCTTCATTGCAGTAATAACCTCACTTAACAATCTTAATCACAAAACAACTCAAATCTAGGTAACTGACAGTTTCGTGCTGGATGTGTGTCTTCGTCGGTGTCTCAAATCAAATTGAGCTCTGCCCAGCTCCCACGCACCAGCACGACTCTGTCCACGTGACATTACCGAAAACACATTCGCGCCATTTTCAAATGACAAGTAACGTCACGCTGGTCACCATAGACTCTGTACTAAGTTAATCAACTTCACAACTTATTATTCAAGAATATCGTTTTCCACGACACGGCCATCATGACCATCACACGTCCTCGTGTCTACTTTCTTCAATATTTGTGAAAAAATATAAACACACACACACACACACACACAGAACACACGTATACGCACGCACGCTCGTATTGGTCACATACTTCAAAAAAACACGCACGCACGCATTTTTCACATACTTCAAAACTCGGTCATTCTGACTGACTAAGACCGATAACATTACTAGAACTGAAAGTCTACTAAGATAGTGCTATGCAAATGCACGATATAGTAGGTATTACATAGACTTTCACATACCACACAGGCTAAAGCTAACAGGTACCATACAGGCTCACGAGTGCCACACATTGGTACTCACAGGTGCCACACAGGCTCACGGGGGCCACACAGGCTCACGGGGGCCACACAGGCTCACGGGGGCCACACAGGCTCACAGCTGCCACACAGGCTCGTCGTTGCCACACAGGCTCGTCGTTGCCACACAGGCTCGTCGTTGCCACACAGGCTCGTCGTTGCCACACAGGCAAGTCATTGCCACACAGGCAAGTCGTTGCCACACAGGCTAGTCATTGCCACACAGGCTAGTCATCGCCACACAGGCTAGTCATCGCCACACAGGCTAGTCATCGCCACACAGGCTAGTCATCGCCACACAGGCTAGTCAATGCCACACAGGCTAGTCATTGCCACTTAGGCTAGTCATTGCCACTCAGGCTAGTCATTGCCACTCAGGCTAGTCATTGCCACACAGGCCATCGGCTTGTGATACAACCCCAGAAGCTAACCATCTCAGCCGCGTAAGTGCTACCCCTCGGAAAGGATATCCTGCGCATAAAAAGCAGACCACGCGCACTTCTTACATGCTCCGGCGCAACTGGATCGGTCACCAAATACTCACACTTAATCCATAGAGTATACGTTAAGTAAGATGAAATGTATTCTAAAACTTTACAGATAATCATTAGTAATGACTACTCAGTACTCACAATAACTAAACGAACTTTAACTAAGCCATTTTAAGAACTTAAACACGGAAAGTTCTTTAAAGCCTCATAATTATCAAATTTCAAAAATAAACACCCTACTCATGGCCCTGCCACAGCTATTGACAATTCGGTATTGCCACCCATATCGTTATCACCTCTCGTGATACGACCAACATTTTTCATCTAGAGTCCGCGACCCTCAAGTCATTACATGACCGTACAAAATAGTCTCTTTCAAGCCCCAGGTCCCCGCTAGACCACAAGCCGCTCATCACGCCCTGAACGACAACGTATGCAGTTGCGACTGCATCTTATGAATGCAGATTTACCGGATAGCCAACAAGCGTATCATAGGTCTGTTGAGGTTCTTTTGCCCTCAGAAACATTGTTTTCTTCTTCTAACTCGTTTGAACTTCACAGGTTGGCATCTTACGACTTGACTTTACAACATACTGGTCGCCCGCAAGCGTTTAAAAGAACCTTCACTTCGGGTCAAGCTTAGTTAAGCTAGGCTTTTCATTTTTAATGTAAACCAAGTTACTAACACTTAAGTTTCATTTTAGTAGTTACTATCAAAACGGAACTTAGAGAAACGTTTTCATTACCATTGACCTAAGAAGTTTGATCTCTTTACACGGTAGTGGGAATTTACCCAAAGTACCTACTATCTAAATTTGACTGTCAATCATCTACGGACATACACACGAAACCATCACGCTTTTCGAGAAGAAGAAACAGGTTAGAAAAGCGGGAACTACGCTGTCGGATAGTCGTACGATACTATCTCTACTTCGCGAAGATCGAGTTGGTAAGGACAGCGATAAACAACACGAGTACGAGTTGGAACTTTTGTAAGTTACCAGAGTGAATGGTAAACCACCCATTAATCGCGATTGTAATTCAGTTAATAGACGCTCACGACTATCTTGGACAGTCGTCTAGTCGGTGAAACATCAGTTTAAGTTTATTCAAATGAATTTCTGTCATTAATAAACAAGATAATAACCTATTGGTACTTCACATGTCTAAGCACAGTATTGAACTCCGCTAATAACTACACTACCTTGTTTATCCTAGGTTCACAGCGCACTGCGCACTAGTAATTAGTAAAGGTCCGACCAATAAGTTACAACACAGTAATTCTAACAGTTCTGTTACTCTTTATCATCATTTATAAGCAATGCATACTCAACTCATGAAACTCATTAAAATCTGTGCACCAACACGAAGAGAATCGCACCAACGACTCTCAAAAATCTAACGCAATATGTGCTACAACACATGAAGCGCTTTGTGCACCAACACAGACAGAAATCGCACCAACGATTCCTTATAGACCCATCGCCACATGTTACTCATGAGGTGCGGTCCGAAGCTTCGAGTACGAGTACACAAGCTATTCTTAACCAGATGTGGCTTCACTACCACTGTCATCAACTATGTCATTCAATTCTCAAGGAACTTGGTGATCGGGGCATTCATACTTGAATCTAATTTAGTTTGACTTCTGTCCTCATTTTTAATTAAAACACAATCAATAAGCTAATTTAAAAACCTGGTCCTAATATTGTGGTCAAACCGATTTTAAGCTTTGCTCAAATTAAATTTAGGCTAACAACCAGCTTTCTGATACCGTGGTGATATCAACAAGGTTTCCATACGATTTACAAAATAAAGGGAATAGCGCCGCACTTGCATCAGTTTGAATTTCAATCTCATTTAAATTAAGAGTTCATAATAAGAAAATAATCAACCAGGTATAGTCGGTAAAATTGAAATTATTTGTTATCTTATCTGTCAGTGTCCCAATTTCCAATTATATGGACCAAATTGTTTACTAGTCATCAATAAAAACAGTGAGGGTAAATTAAAAAAACGAAAACCTATACGAAAAACCTATGAACTGCCTAACATGGTGAATGTTATCAAGAAAGGCAGTTTAACTAAGCTTCAGCTCACCTTTGCTATGATATCATAGCCTAGAAACTTTACATAACGCTTCACAAATGAACACTTCGAAAATTGAAATGTTCAAGGAAAATCCGGCTTCAGTCGGCGTTTATTATACACCCAGCAGCCTTTCAACCCTTGCTAAAGTTTTTAGAAACAGGGATTAACTAGGGCAAATAACAGTACCTATTACACAATTTTTTTTTTTTTTTTTTTTGAACCGAGTACCTATCACACTACTTTCCTTTCGTCCGACTTAGTCTGTAAGGTTGACGTCAGAGGTTAAGGTTAAGGTTTTGAAGCCTTTTTCTTGGTTCGGTTCGGTCTATTTACTTACTGAGTTTTAAATGTCACAACTTCGATCGCTGTTGTATAACAACGTAACAAAATATGGCTACGTAAACAGACCCCAGGCAAAACGCTCAACAATATCTCGATCGCATTATTGTCAATTTAACGCATTAAAATAGCCCTTTGCTAATTTAATTTCAAGTAGCCTATCTATTAGATGCTTTGTTAAAAGAATAGCTTTCTTAATAGGGGACTGACACGGACGCATGCCGTAAGCATCCAATAGTTCCTGGACCTTTGACCTTTGACACTACTTATTGCCTTTTGTCTAGGCTGGGTTTTTAAGCTTGCCTATAGACGATAAGGTTTGAGTTTGAAGTCTAATTCTCAATTCACAAGGGGTACTCAACCCCTGCACGATAAACCATTACCTAATTAAAATTATGGCAATATTCATAACGTAAAGTAATCATAGGATCTCTGTACATACCCGCGGTATCGACACTTTTAAAACAAAGAACTGATTGGGTTAACACCCATAATCCACCACACATTTTTGTTTCGAAATAACCAACAAACATTTTGTTGATTGCGATACCCTCCTTAAAACATTTCTCGAACGATCATTACCATCACACAGTCACACCTATTTGAAATGATAAATTATCTTATTTTACGCGCTACCCACATGTAAAATAAACTATTGCCACTATTTAAAACTTCGTAAATAATTCGTTCGGTACTAGGTCTATGTTTATAGGTACTACTAGGTACTACCTAGGTATGCCCTTTACACAAACGTTCGCATTGACTTCTAAAATTGCGACTATAGTACAACTTAGCCAGACATCATCCGGTACCTACCGAAATCAAAACAAAAATTACACGACTCACCGGATTGTTGTTACTACCAGAAAATACAAGTTATTTCGTGCACAACTGCACATCTGTAGTTGCGCCACGCTGCACCGCCGCGCTGCCACCCGCGCGCCGCCGCGCTGCCAACCCGCGCTGCAGGAGCCTCGCATCTTGCACCTCGCATACTCTCTTGATGGAGCCCGATGTAGCAAGCAGACTTCGATCACTGCATCTTGTTCTTCTGGTGCATCACGACGAAGATCTCATCACATCTCGGTGAAGCTCGCCAGTAAAGTTGGAAGCAATAAGTTCTTTATTCCACTTCTGATGTCGGGGCCAGCGATGGCTGAGCGTTGAGCTGACACCGATGGGGGTTTCGTGGTACAGAGTTCATAACGTTGAATAGCAATCTTCATTGCAGTAATAACCTCACTTAACAATCTTAATCACAAAACAACTCAAATCTAGGTAACTGACAGTTTCGTGCTGGATGTGTGTCTTCGTCGGTGTCTCAAATCAAATTGAGCTCTGCCCAGCTCCCACGCACCAGCACGACTCTGTCCACGTGACATTACCGAAAACACATTCGCGCCATTTTCAAATGACAAGTAACGTCACGCTGGTCACCATAGACTCTGTACTAAGTTAATCAACTTCACAACTTATTATTCAAGAATATCGTTTTCCACGACATATATATATATATATATATGAATATAATGATTTATTTTATTTAATAATATTTATTATGTTTATTTTATTTACCTTCGTCCGTGTGTCACTGCGGGGTGCCAACTGAAAACCAGCGCTGGGTGTCTGACGCCCAGCAAATGCTGAGATGGTTACCCTTTCGGCATGGGCACGCTCAGCGCAATTTGTGTACCTGCTATTAATTTATTACTTCTGTTTTCTTGGTTGCTGTGCGCTTGTTGTGTCTGTGCTGAATAAATATTTTTCTATTCTATTCTAAACAAATAGATAATCAGAGTTACTTACTCATTTATTATATTAGTATGGATTTCTAGATGCATCCATGTGTGTACAGAAGCATTAAGTGCCTTAATCTTGTGCAGCTTAAAACATTTTCTTTGTCTGAATGAAATGTATCAATCGTAGGGAATGCTTCGTCCCACTCGCGCTTGACGAATTTTGACCGCAACCTTTTTAGAGGCCTGAATCCGCGGAAAAGTTTAATTGAATTTTTTTTTGATAGAGGGCGTCTCGCAGTTCATCCTACTGAGGGGTGGCGCTGCTATCTGCTCAACCGGTCAAACCTGTGGACGACCTCAGTACACGAGGCCTCCAGCCAGGAGCATTACGTCAGAATTTAAGTGACAACTCGCTAAGGGCGCCCCCTGTGGGGCTCGGACCTCGGCTTAGGGTGTCACTGATCGAATAAAAAGGGGACGGCTGGATCTGAGTTAAATTATTTAGGGACTGTAAATGTTTGCATTTTACTATTCATAGTAATATTATCAAAACGAATAAACTCAAATCTTCTAAAATTTAATTTCAAACCTTTAACATTAAAAGTTCTAAACAAAACAATTAATTAGTCGTAACTTTTCTTGTTAAATTATTTTACTTCAATTACTTAACTGTCGGCTGGTCTTTTCGTTTTTCTGATATCCTTGAAACGTACCTACTTGACTTTTGATTTTTACGTTCAACAGATTGACGTTGACCTTTTAACAAATCAAAAACACTATCAAATCGTCAGAGTAACTTATTCCTTTGATGAAAGTGTTTAGAAAAAAAATATTTTAAGAATGGCAGTGATTACAAGTCTATCAAAAAGTTGTTGCTTTAGAAAAGGACGGCGGACGGTAGGGGAAATTGAAGAAGGCGAAAAGATTTATTTGGCACGCCAACAGGCACGCATTAATAATAAAAATTGGTACAAAAAAAAATTAAACTAAAAAAATGAACAATAAAAATAAACAAAATAAAGAGTTAGTGCCTTACGGCTGCGCCAAATAGAAAGAAGAAGAAGAAGAAGATTGAACTTTGCAGATTCAATCTTTGAAGATCATTATATTTGAAGATTGGGTCTTGGTGAAGATTGGATCATGGGGAAGATTGGATCTTAGGGAAGATTGGATAATGGGCAAGACTGAATTACGGAGAAGATAATGTGGCTTCGATGGAAGTTAATACTGAGATTACGGTTAATAGAGACGTGTGGAAATATCATCTAAATCAAACATGACAGTCACAGCCATAATATACTCCCTATCATCCTCATTACGCATACCATGTATATCACGTTTATCATACACATATAAAATAATACAAAAGGACGTGATTCTTCTTTATCTACATTTTGGTCCTTAGAATAGGACCACAAATAGCAAAACATGGCGACAGCTTCTCAGTACGTGACCGTGACCCAACTAGTCCTTTATATGACATTGTTATGACCGAAATAAATAAAGGAAAATGGATGAATGGATAAATAGTCACATCCACCCACTAACAAACAGTAATGGATTTTATGATAGTTTATTTGATATTATGACCACTTTTTAACCGACTTCAAAAAAAGGAGGAGGTTTTAATTTTAGGGTTTGTTACCTCATCACTCCGTCATTTATGCCCCGATTACCTAATTCTTTTTTCATTTGATAGGGTATAGGTACTAACAGATTGGTCCCATTGGCATCAAAACCCATATCTTATGAGGGATCCTCGAGGATATGATTGAACTCCTCAAAAAATATAGGTACACACATACACACACACACACACACACACACACACCGATTTTTACATTTTTCGCAAATTTAGCATTTTCATTTAGAAAGTATCATTTCGTGAAGAAAAACTGATGATGAAGACAAGCATCGGAACTCCTCTTTGCAAAACAGCAAATTATTCGCAATTACTACAGTCAGATGTCTATGCAGAGTTTTTGTATTTCCATAACATAACATTACGCCCTTCTATTTTAAAAAGGGACAGGCAGAGTTGGCTGATTAATGTTTAGAAAGAACTTCTTTAGGAATTGTAAACCAATTTGAACGATTCTTTCAAGTTTTGAAAGTCTTTCTTTACATACGAAGAAACTAAAAATTGCAAAGTAAAAACTTTTGTCATAAAAAAAAACCGACTTCTTAAAAAAACACTAATAGGTGAAAAATAACTCGAGTTTCGGAAGTCAGTGGCCAATAATGAACGAAACAAAACCACCAAAGCCACAGACTTCCCCTAAGATTGGTAAAAATAAATACCGAGCAAGTTTGGTCATCCAGTTACATAATTTATAAATGCGAGTCTTTCGATAAGTGTATGTTTGTTACATCTTTACGCTGATACGGCTGAACAGATTTGGTTAAAAGCTATGAAGGAAGTTTTCATACTCTGAATCAATACTTATAGGTTACTTTTTATCCCGAAAAAGTGAAGCTAGTCCGTAGGAATTTCGAATTGTCTCATATTGACTTTTTGACTGCAGGTAAACACCGCGCCGTGCACAAAGTGCAAAGAGATTTAAAATATTGAATTCTTTGACTTAGTGTATACTTAAACTTTATGTATATTCCTTAACACGTAATTTGAATAACTCCATAAAGTAGTTGTTACTCCTACGTTCCTATAGATATTCAATTCTGACTTTATTGTTATAGTTGCGTATAACTTTATACGATAATCGTTACCCGTTACTGATAAAGTTCTAGTCGAAAACATTGAAATAACTTTGATCTGATAAATAAAAATGGCGGTTTGAGAAAAAAGAAAAGAAAGAATGAAGAAATTACTTTATTGGGACGCACAGAACATAAAACAAAAAAATATAAATATAAGTAAAAAAAAAAAGTAAAAAATAAAAATAAAAAGACCTGTGCGAGACCAAAAAGGCCCCTATCTCAGCATTAGCCGCGACATTTAAAAATATAAACACCGCAGCGCTGTTATTCTTAAGGGTTTGTTGTGATGCCACGGACACACCCACGAAAACAAAGTAATAAAATAAGATAGATATAATTTTAAATTATAATAATGCAACAAATACAATAAGACTGGGTAGACAGCTAGGTTTGACAGGTTGTGTATAGATATTGTGTCAAACCGCCATTTTTTTCGACTGAGATATAGAGACTGACCTATTTAAAAATCAGCTCTTAGAGTGTCGATTTTCTATAAATCTACATAAAGAGGAAGCAGTGAGAGAACAGGTTAGGTGGAACAACGAGAAAAAATATGTGGTGGCTCCATTTCTATCAAAGTAACTAGGCTTCTTACTACTGGGTTTATTCAGTAAAAAATCACCTAAGTAAAAAATTTAGTAGAGTAAACAGTCAGTGCCTAATATTAGTATGGAATGGCAGCTTAATTAATCTTCGCTTCACCTACATTATTACGGTGACTTACAGAATAGCATTTCTCTGTAAAAATATTCCAGTAAAAATGTAGGTTTTTTATATTATACACTAGTGCTTGCCCACCTGATGGTAAGCAGTAATGCAATCAATGATGGTGAAGCGCACTAGTTAATTAAGAGCCTATTCACTCTAGCCTTGAAGACACCTAAATTATACTCGGACGGGAAGGCCGCAGCAGGCAGGTTGTTCCAGTCCTTCGACGTACTTGGTATCAACGAATAGGTGTATTGACAACTCATTTTACACTCACTTATCCATAGCATCCGCAGGAAGATTTTTAAACAATAGACTGCAATCTATTTTTTGTTTGTTTCAGTCCCATACTAACCCATGCAGATCTACATTGAGTTGAACTGTATCAACTGAAGATTTTTCTTTTGTGCACTTGCTGTCCTATTCACTTTAGACATTGGCAGAATAGTCGACATCGGCCCTGTTTGCCATAAAAAAAAAGAATAGAATAGACTGCAATCGTTTTCTATAAAAATAATCCTGTGAAACTATTGGTGTAATGAAGGAGAATTGAGCTGTCATTTCATACTAATGCTAGGCATTGACAGTTCCTTTCACTCTAGTATTCATGGGGTAACATTTACTGGATGGCTGTTCGTTCTATTTCTATCATAGCAAAGCCCCACAAAACGCTTTACCTACTAATAAGGCTTCTTACTGGTTGTAACATGAGCAGTATCACCATTTCATGCCTCCATCGATTCGGCTCATCAACGCAATACCTCTAACAGAACTCGAGGACGAGCACGAATAATTGAATTAATTGAATTTACCGGGAACGGGCGCTGTTTAGCATTTTAATTGATATATTTTGTTAACTGAGAGTGTGCTTCGGGGCAAACTAATTATGTCTTTGATTGTGTTGTTGCTCTTGAAACGAAGACGTTGTTTACGTAGGGGATTCTTTGAAACGGTTTTTGTACGGAATTTTCTGGATTTCTGTTAAAATGTTAAAGCAAATAAGCAGCTTTAAACGAAACTCTGTCTTACATCAGTTTATAACACTCAGGTAGGTAGTGGTTTAAGTAGTTGTTGTACAGACGCCAGCACATCAAGTTACCCCAATGTGTCAAATTTCTTTGATCGTTTTTCAACTTTATGAGGCATCATTATCTGCCTAGCCTTTTCCCGGCTATGTTGGGGTCGACTGTCAGTCTAACCGTGTACGGCTCAGTGTTTTACATACAGGCACAGAGCTTAGCTTAACCTTTGATCGACTCTAGTGGGTGTTATTATTTAAACATGCCAGCCATCACAAATTTGTTTAACTTGACTAAGAGCTGATTTTTCAATAGTCACATAACTTTTATCGCAAGAATAAAAATGGCGGACACAGTACCTATCTGTACAAAAGCTGTCAAAACGCCATTAAAGTGAATTTTAGGTGTCTTCAAGGCCAGAGTGAATAGCTCTTAATAAATTAGTGCGCTTCACCATCATTGATTGCATCACTGCTTACCATCAGTGGGGTGGGAAAAAAAAACCTCAAATAAAAGTTACTTGACGATTGCAAAATCGGCCCTAACGCTTAAACAATAAAACACATTATCTAATCTGGGTAAACTAGAAACATTCATACCGATTACAGTCACCCATTACAGCCGTCAAAAAGGCTAATGTAATCCAACACAACATTATGCAAAACCTTGTTGAAACAAAGCCTGTAGTCCCGTCACATGTGATTTAGCGGCTAAAATGTGCGCCTGACCTTTAATGCTATTGGCTCAACCCAAAAGGGGATTTGAACGGATCCGCGGATCCGAGTAATTTGCGGAATTGCTCGCTCCATTAGATTGCACATCGTATGGGGTCGAAATGTGCACTGACATTCTTGTGACCGTGAAATTGCAATTAAGCACAGAAGCTGTGATTTTTTTTGATGATGATATGAAATAAATGATATGATTTATTCATTTCTTTAACTCTTTAATTCCTAACGGAACATCATTGATACTTGGCAACATGTTGCAGACACTAACAAGGTTTGTATAAACGTGAAAATCTAGACCCCAAAGTGCATACTTTAAGAACTAAGACGGAAGCGTATTTTACGTTTATATTTTTATCTTTTAAGTAGGCCTTTTAATGTACAAACGCCAGCACATCAATCTATCCCAAACTGTCAAATTTTCCCAATTGAACATGAACCTTATTGTATTTAGAATCAAGTTTAAAACCAATCAAAGAAATTTTACACATTGGGGTAGGTTGATGTGCTGGCTTCTGTAATGCTTGTACTGACTGCGCAGGCCCGCATGTAAGAAGTTTATATCCGTGTGTTTCTTTCCTTAAAAGGCCATGTCATACACCAATCTACATGATTCTCTCATGATCTGACTATTAAAATATTAGAACTTAAAAAGTGACTGTGACCTCTGAGTTCGTTCCAGTGTTATAACTCGAGTAATCTTTATAAAAACACACACCTTACTACATACATATTACATACCTACATAAACTTTTGTCCTTTTTCCCATGGGAGTAAGCAGAAACTACAGAGTGCCATCTCTTAGATACTTCTTTTGCTTTGTTTACATTCATACATCTTGTCATACTAACTACTGTTGTAATTTTAACGTCTTTGTTAAAACAAATTTTTAAAAAATAAAAATATTCTTATCATTGTTAGGTCTACTTAATTTTGAACACTTTCTGGGCAAAAATGTTATCAAAAATTAACACAAAGTTATTTTACGTGGCGTTAATATATTGTATTGTTAAAATAAAGCAAATAAGAATGTTGGTAATGTATTTATCTTGTGGGCGACCGTTCGGTCCATGAGGGTGAGTGGCGAGACACACAGACCGACCAACCAGTTAATTTGACATAGGTATGGTACAGGTTTTCAGACCTCATTTAAATGACTTGCTGTTATGACTGTTTTTACTATAAGCGCAGCAGCGATAGCCTAATGATGTGAACGGCTGATTGCCAAGTCATCAATTAATCAATCAATCAAATCAAAAATTATTTATTCAAATAAAGCTGAGGATCAGAACTTTTTGAACGTAATAATTCTATTGCTTTGTAGTGTTTTTGCTGGGAAAAAGAAGTGGCGGAACAAACTCCCCAGCGTCTGTCTGATAAGTTAAACGAACTTGAATGTATACAGTGCAGCAGTTATCATTATAAACCATGTATAGGTTCTAATTGCGCGGATAACTCTGATACCGCGATGTAGGATATCGGCCATTAGTTCGTATGCGGCGAGATAGATGTCGCTACAATGGCAAACAAAGCCGATGTCAACTATACTGCCACTAATGACTAATCGCAAGAAAGAATCGGCTATGGTGTCAAAACTCCAAAGTCATGAGCATCGACGCTGAGTTGCTAGCCTGTCAGTTTTTTATCGTTTACATTTCGGGGAGTGTGGATTGGAATTGCACGACTTAATTCCGTCAAGACCTTTTTTATCATCGGACCACTAGACGTATGGCGCTGCGCCACCGGTACACAGTGGACATCCCACCATTACGTAACGTACTTAACATTTTTGGAACACATTCATTTGTACGTACAGATAAGGAGTCTCCTTGCTTGAGTCGGTGTTTCCTGATAGCTATAACCTCTAGGTCTAAAGCCAAGAGTGAATAGGTTACCTCTAGGCAAGCGTGCTTCATCGTCGACCACATCATCGCTAACCATCAGGTGAGATAGTGATCAAACGCGTGCTTATCAATAACAGAAGACACAAAGAAGTAGGTGCGCACACTTTTCCATCCGTATGTCACTAACACAACATAAACTTTGACTTTACCTTTTAATCATCGACTTACCCATTCGCACTTTATTCTCATTAATATTTCAGGGCAAGCGTTTTTCAATTAGGACCTTTGACGCTTACATAACATTTCTTTTATCCAAAGAAAAGAATAATGTCATATTTTGTGTCTAAAGGTGAAAATGTGCTGCTTTTAGCATTAATAATTTACGACGCATATGACAGACGTGTTCTTGTAAAGGTGTGTCTATACTAAGCGCTTAAATGTCACGGAGTTTGTCAAACAGAGTGGCCTTTTTGGTTGTGTTAGAGGCCCAGCCCAGGCTGCTATGCCGGAGGACTTGTATTCGATTCCCACGCAACACAAATGATTGTGTGATGAGCAAGATCATTTTGTTCTGTGTCTGGGTGTAATCTGTCTATTATAATAAGTATGCATTTTGAAATATTTAAAAATGTTTATTATCAGTTATCTAGTAGGTGGTCCCACAAGCCCTGCTCTGGTAAATTGGGATTCGGCAGGCGGATGAAAATGCTTGAAAAAACCCGCTAAGTCATAAGCACTAAAATTTTTTTTTTTTTTTTAATATAATGGCAACTTTGAAGCTTGGTTTCCAAAAAACGATTTGACTTTGACTTAGTTTGGAAGTCTGGTAGATGACGTTGTTTGAAATTCGTGGAATATCAATTTATTGATTATTATTCACTTTTATTTATTTATTTATTAAAACTTTATGCACAAGTAAAAAAACTGTACAAAGGCGGACTTAATGCCTTAGGCATTAGGCACTTTTCGGTTAGTCGATTAAAACATACATTTCCTTGCGACATCTTCCAATAGAGGTAGGGTCCGACAGACAGTAATATTCTGATATAAACACACCTTTATATTCCATAACAATATGAGTTACAAGCGTCAAAATTTCATGGGTGCGTATTGTAAAAAAAGCTTATTCGAACCTTTTACGACTTTTCTTGAAGATATCTAACTTCGTACGAAAAGGTTATTTATTAAGAATGTGCGTATTGTTAAACTGTACTCAACAAATTTCATTGATTTTGGCAAATTCACAGAGGACCTCGTACGTATTCGCGAAGTAATCGATGTACCCACTTTCGATTAAGTAACCGTTAAATTATATACAACGATGTTATTTTTTTTGAGAATACATTGTTTATTACGCAATTCATTATATACAAACAAACATTAATATTCGTAATTATTAAAGACGTAAGCATAATTAATCAGTGTCTATCATTATCAATAATTGTTGTCTTTGGTCGAAAACGCTACCAAGGTTCTGGGTTGGATTTCTGGGTCCAGCAAAGAGACAAATGGAGCCTCGATTTGTGCCCGGTTGACTGCAATATGCTTGTGCGGTGTGCGTCTCAAGGCAAAGATTTGGATCTTCAATATCTCCAAAACCAGTTAATTCCCAGGTAAGTTAAGTTTAAGGTAAGAATATGTAGTTTTCGTTTACGTTAAGGATTTTCTTTTTTTAACATCCTGTAGAAAAGACGAAGCACGGACGTGACGCCTGGGCGCCACAAGAGTTTACGGATCCACGCTATACCCTGCTCGTACCTTGATTCTCGCCCGCCCGTCGGGTTCTTGCGCCCGTGCCCCATCCTTTCTAAATGTTTTACAACAGAGCGCAGACGAGAAGGTGAGTGTCGTATCCGCGCTCTGTCTTTTCTATATGATTTGCGTCCTATACCGAAGGGACGCGGAAGAGACATATGTCCATGTCCCACCCTCGTCTTACGTCTTTTCTGTGTCTCTAGCGCTAACTGGCATAAAGTGCACCCCTGCCAAACACTACGAGGACTACAGGCGTGATGTTTATGTAATTTAATTAAGATATAAATAAACTCAAACAACGAACTATTACGTTAATCATGATAAGGTACATGTGACTTATTACGTCTTCGTTCGCTCTTTATGAGAAAATAATAAACGGAAAATAAATTCTAATTTCTCTTATTATATGTGGACCCAAAAAGGTTTTTTTTATTTTTGGGTTGTCCTCATATCAAATAACAATGTTTTTTGTACTATGATATATATTTGGTTTGTATTTCGAAACGTGCCGGAGAAATAAATGAAAAGAAACAAAACTAAATGTATATTTTTTTTTACCCGACTGCGACAGAAGGGGTTTGTGTCTTATACCTAAGTATTCTCTCAATTTAATTATTTAAGACCTGTATTATGTATAAACCTGTGATCCACAATAAAGATATGAAGTTGAAGTATTTGTATTTATGTAGGTAAACGTTATTAGCACGCTTTAGACCCAAACGGCTGGATGAATTTCAGCTCGTGAGGTGTGTTTAGATTTGTCTTATTGTGAGAGCATTTTTTTAATGTATTTTTGTTTTGTGTTACTAACGACCATAGTTTTTGTAATATTTAACCATGTATCTACGCAATAATCTACAAAATGCGTAGAAAATGTTTGTTTAAATTTAAAACATCTGAGGGGCAATTCTTGTATTTTTGAGATCGTTCGCATTCTAGACTCGGTTTTGAAAAGTACGTCTATTTTTCTTATATTTTTTAAAAGTTTGCCATTGATTGCAATTGAACGGAGACTGCGAATAAATTATTATTAAAATTCATTAAAACATCATTCATTTCTCGACATTCTTAACATGCCGAGAAACGAATGACACAAAGGGCTACAACCTTTATAAGTATTTCACATCACTAGCAACAATTTGCACACTGCCTGTACTGTTCAGTGTTGACTCGGGACAGTTTCTACTACATTGCGAACGTGATTATTAGTTGCAACTTGCACATAGTCTTGTTGTGTGTGAGTTGTCGGTGCTCTCAGGACAGAACACAACCATAGAGTTAAGAATCAGTATAGAAGCCTTGCCTTTCTTCGTTCTTCAAAGTGCAGCGCAGATGACAGACTATCCGTGATGCACTTTTTAGTCTGTAAAACTAGAACCTATGCAATTATGAGCAGTAACGCGTATTACGTATTAATTGTTTTTAATAATTTATGGCACAATTGAACATCAAACAAAAGTTTAAAAAAAAATATTCTAGACGGTTCCATTTTTACAGACTAAAAATTGCGTCACGGATAGTCTGTGGTCATAGAAAAAGAAACTACCTGAAGGCCAATGGCCGTAATAAAAAACAAACAAAATCTAGTAGCAATTACTACATTTAATGTGGAGCACTTGTGAAAATTGCAGGAAAATACCTACACGTGTTTTTGCCAGATTGACACTGAAATGAACTTTTTTCTCTTTCTTTTCGTATTCTTTTTTTAAAGTTGGTAACTTCGCCAAAAGCAACGTATCTTACACCTCGAAACTGTAGACATTTAGAAAACTGTCAAAGTGACAGTTTCATATCTATACATTATACTAGTCTATGGTACAACTAGGCAAGTAAACAAGGAGTATATAATTATCAGTTGAGTTTGAAACTAACTAAGTTTATGGTTTGTGTAAAGGTTATTGGCTGCCTGTTGTTTGGTTTGCCTTTGGTTATCTGAGCTTGTGGTAAAGTTGCAAAGTGTAGTTACTTGAAGGTAAATAGGTACTTAAGATATCATCACGCCTGTATACACCGTAGCATAAGGCAGTGTTGTACCTGTAGTAAACCCCTATATTTCGCCAGATTTGCCTAAGTTTCATGTAATAGGAGGAAACAGGCACTCATCTAGGACTTCGGGTTGCTACTGAGAAATCTCACATGGAAAACCCCCTAAAACACGTTGCTGGACCCGGAAATCAAACTACATGCTTGACAGTTACTACTACCATCAGGCCAACAAGTCGGGAAAAATACAAAACTCCAAAAACACTACTAAATTGAATTATTTACTTTCAATATAGGTACACCCTATGTATGTACAAATTATTGCGCCTCAGTGTTTGGTACCAAATTCCTCCAATACTGCTTGACCGATTCTTATGTAATCTTGCGTGTATACTCAGTAGGTCTTAAAAAAAGGTGGGACGATATTTGCCGAGGCAGCTATTATGATAAATTAGGTATACAAATACCTGCATATGCTTGTCCCACTGCAGGGCAAAGGCTTCTTCTCACACTGAAAAGGCATTTGCAACAAAAACTACGTTTGCTGTTTCAAAGGAAGGTGGCTTTTTCAAACCTATTTCTATCAAGAGATCAAGGTTATTCGCAATGTTTTTCTCCACAAGGTCAGTTGTGTCCAAGAAAAACAAAAAAAAAAACAAATAAGTTGGAAAAGTCACACTGGTGATTGCATAGATTTGCACCTATAACCACTGGCCTATCACAACTATTTACAATACTAGCTGCTCATCAATTTGTTATTTTTTTATAAAAAAATAGTAGTTATGTATTCTTCTTCTCGTGTAACTAACCAGCAGTCCTATCCATATTACAAATTCTATTTCTACTATAGTAATCGATAAGTCGATAATAGAAAGAAAATGGCGTATATGGAATCAGCTGTTTGTCAACTGTCAAGTGTATTTCATTTTCAGCCATATTACAAATTTTACTCGTTAACACTTGACAGTTGACAAACAGCTGATTCCATATACGCCATTTTATTTCTATTGTCGCAATAGAATAGAAATAGAATTTGTAATATGGTTTTTATGCCACCCAGGGACCTCTGACTTGGCTACAAATGCACACATGCACATCGAGAAATATGTCTAAGCCATGCTGGTTTCCTTACGACGTTTTTCTTCACCATTTTATAAGCAACTATGAACTATACAATACGTACAGACGCCAGCACATCAAGCTACCCCAATGTGTCAAATTTCTTTGATAAGTACATTGCCAATTTTATTGCAAATACACCACAATTTTTTTAATTAATACTAAAGAAATGGGCTGCATATAAAGTAAAAAAAAACGAAATATAGTTTTTAAATTTAAATAGTTAAACTTAAATAACGGAAACAGCTGTTGGAGGTCATTCTTGAGCAAGATCACGCGAACATGAGCGAGAGATGGCAAATATAATGAAAAGACCGTCTAGAATAAGGCCTTTAAGTATTTGTACTAATTAAAATTAGTGGTGTAGAATAAGGTTTATGTTCAATTGGGAAAATTTGACTTTTTGGGGTAGCTTGATGTGCTGGCGTCTGTAAATAAATCCGAAAAGTCCGAAGAGCGAGCTTTGGGTTCGTAGTTGAGACCTATGACTTGCAGTCCGTCAGTCACACAATTAGGTCAAAATAATCTGATTGAAATCAATTAATAGAAATATGAAAGAAAGGTCAGGGTCACCTTCACTGTTCCCTAACTATTGCACTCCCTAAGAGCTAATGGAATTTTCTCATTACACACAATATTATTTACTGAGCCATTACCGACTTCTTCTATTTAACGTCACATTACGCCGCCATCTTGGATATTGTTTGCACATTAATAACTCGTAAAGTTATTTCTCTTGGTTTATGAAGATCAATGAAGTGTTTATCGATAGTAAATATGAAGTTACTATGTATTGTTTCAATATAATGTCAAAGTGGTTTCTGTAAGTTTTTGCTGTTGATAAAATTAATCACTAGGAAGTGGTGAAAGTCGACGTCTTGGGAAATCATCTTATGTAAATATTGCCGTTGATTAAGTGCTGATCCTGCTAACTTGAATAAACTAAATTTGATTTTGATTTTTGAGACGTCACAAATAGTTTTTAAATTAATATTATACTTACACACGTATACGTACCTACATTGCATTGACGTTATTGAAGTTTCATAATTTTGAACAAAACTACACTAGTTTACTAGGAATTACTAATTTTATTTGTATTCAGTATTAGTTCTTCTATATAATGACAGTTTTATTTTTATATTTGGGGCAATACTTTATTCTAGTAAAAATTGAAAGACTGCCCGCATGAAATTGTAAATTTTGGTGGAAGGAATGTAATTATTGAGTGACTCGTATAGAATAAACCTAGACGAGCGACACTAATAACGTTCACTTCGTTTAGTCAGGCACTCACACGCAGCAGTGATTAACGTGTGCCATCCCGTTGTAATTTCCCGCCAAAAACGAAAGTAGGTAAGTCTTTTCTTCGTAATCGGACAAAAAACCTGCAATTTTGGTGTAATGTTTCAAAACGCTTTATGAAGAGATCTGTATTGTAATTTAAAATTATAATAATAAGGTTTGGTATGCTTTCAAAATCATACATCTATACTATAATAATATTATAAAGAGGTAAAATTTGTAAGTTTGTAAATTTGTATGTAGGGGGTAATCTCTGGAACTCATAATCCAATTCTAAAAAAAAAATAACTGGCAGAAAGCTACATTATTCCTGAGTGCTATAGGCTATAAATTGTTTCTTTAACATGTATATTAACCGAGCTATCACAACTTTTGTCTAACAAGTCGGAAAAAAATACCTAATAAAACAGAACTATTTGCGTGCGCTGCCTAAACAGTTGCTTAAAATTAAAAACAATGTATGGCTACCTGGTTCGTCTTTATTATTTCTACAAAAAAGTCCGCGATACCATATCTCTATCTTTTATATTTTGTCTTTTATACTTCTTTTATTGCGTTAAAAAAAAAATCGGTATACTTATGTTTGGTTGATTATTTGAGCAACAAAATATTAATTCTTATGACAATAAATTATTTCAGTATCACAAGAACATCATACAGATAAGATTTGCCATTTACAGTATATCAATTGGTCATACAGTTTCGGAGATAATATAAAATTACTAAAACGCAAAATGCCCCTAGCATAACTTTCATTGTGCAGACGTTTTACCTATTTGCCCTTAGATGGCGTACTGCAATTACGTCATTTTTCTGATTCGCGGTGTTAAGACTTTTCGTGGATTGATGACCCTCTCGAATTATGTTCAAAATATTACATGGCAGTTGCTTATTGATTTTGGATGTTTCGTTCGTATAGTTGTTGTTGAAGATAGAGATACCTCATAATCGAAAATATCGTAATTTCGTTGTACGTTTGTTTTGAATGTTCGAAGTTTCGTAATTCGTTTTAAGTCTAACGTAATCATCGATACAAGTCATTCGATAATACTATTGTTTTGTTTTGTAAAGGCAGACGGTGTACGAGTCGCTCTCCCTTTGTTCATAATTGATTTCAAGTCTGTGCGTAGTTTGTTGAGAGCGTGCCTAAAAGGCAATCTCAACTGTCCCGGCAGATATCACAGACAAGAGCCGCTCGAGTACGCCGTACGGAAGGATCTGCCCCTGAAAATGAGCAGCGCCTCTCGAGAAATAGAGAATATATTTCGCAAGCACGCGCTAGAGAATCTAGCTCCAAGCGCTCACAGCGCCTCGCTAGCCAAAATGTGAGGACGTCGCGGGCCCGTGCTCGAGAAACTAGCGCTGAACGGGCGCACCGTCTATCTGACTTAAGGCAGCATGTCTCTGAGACAATGGATAGGGAGACTAGCGCTGAGCGCTCGCAGCGGCTCGCTAGGCAAAATGCCATAACTTCGCAGGCCCGTGCTCAGGAATCTAGCGCTGAACGTGCGCAGCGTCTATCTGATTTAAGGCAGCATGTCTCTGAAACAAGGGATAGGGAGACTAGCGCTGAGCGCTCGCAGCAGCTCGCTAGGCAAAATGCCATAACATTCGGTAGGTAATCTTTGAAGTTACTGATCTGATTCCAAAAAATATTTTACTAATAAAATTAAATACAGTAATATACAATCGAGTGTAATCTTATGTTAAAACAAGAAAGTTTCCGCGGACGAAGTCGCGGGCAGAAGCTAGTAATATTATATTCTTAGATAATATTTTTTTTTACCATACTATGGTAAAAAGAAAATATTTTCAGCAAGATTCTAATTTTGGTGGTGCAATTTTAATGGTTTTGGTGGTATTTGACCTATCAGCAAAATTGTTTACTTACACCAAAATTAGTTTCTGAAAATTTATAATTCTGCACTAGTCATTTTGTTAGACGTTGTACTGTACGCTTAGAATTAAAATGCTGGAATAACAATAAAAACAAGCTACGTATCATTTGTTTTTCATCATGGCAAAGAGAAAAAAATCAAAGTTGACACACGCAGTGCCTGGTGAAGAAAAGGATGGCAAAAAGGAAGAGAAAACAAAAATAGGAATGATCCCGTCAAACTAGAGGAATTAGCGAAGAAAAGAAAGATATTGTATAAGAAACTGAAGGGAAAGTCGTACCTTGTAGTGAAATGCCTATTATTTTTTTATTTAATATTTTTATAATTGGTCCAGTAAAAATATTGGTGTGACTTTCTAACTTTGGTTGCAGAAATAAATTCTGAGGTCAATAATTCTAATTTTGGTGTCAGATATCAATTTTGGTGTTGTACCAATTCTGGTGGTGATGATATATTATAGCTTTCAGGAATAAATAAATTCCTGTCACATATATGTGTCTGAATACAAATCTCTTGCTTTTCAACAGCTTAGATTATTAAAAAAACTAGAAATAATTTATTTCACCAAAATTAGGTAAAAAATTATAGGTAGTTGTTGAAATTCACTCGAATACAACATATTGAATGGGTTTAAACAATCGCCCAACACAGGTGGACCAGCATTTTAGAACAGACTTGAAGATAATTTGAGTTCAAAATCGCCAAACCGCCATAAGCAAGTCTGGTGATCATTGTTGGTACCTTCTATGTATGAGAAGAGGCATTTGCCCCGGATTGTGACAGTAACGGGCTGGTATTATGGGCAATTGAAATTGACATAATTTGCCATATCCACAAATAGAATAAAGCACTACCGCCGATTGCCGATTTGCGGCCTTCCGTACCAAGAGCATCTGAGGCAACCAAGGTCGCGCCTACAGAACAATTAATTCCATTCGCAAATAAAACATGCCACCTTCCCACCCTTTCTTGTGAGCCTTCAACCACCACACTACTCATACAATCTCTTTGTAAGCGTTAAAATTAATTGTCTCTAGTAATGGTAGCGATCCTCGCTTTGTACCCTCTGTGTTAATCATTAATTATGAAGAGAGCAGTGATGTCGGACATTGTTAAAAGGTACCGATATCGATACAATTCGATCGATACTTTGAGATATATAGATATTGCTTTCAATATTATTATTATTTCAAAAAGAAAATTGATATCATATAACATCACGCTTGTAATTGCCCAGGGGCTAGGCAGAGGTGTTTCTGTGATAATAATAACTTTATTTCGGGTGGCATAGACCCATAGAAATATTAACCTAGTACATACATTTTTAAAACATTACACACACATTTTTACATAAGTACACATTACATTTTTTTTTTTCACTGGCTATGACTGGCCACACCTATACAGGACGTGACCCACATATTTTGAAAGGGACAGTCAAAACGTGTAGATATAGCGCTCAAAATGCTGTTGTTGCTACCCCGTACGCGGGCAAGCAGGGAAGCTGCTTTTTTGCGCATGATGGCCTGGAAACCATCAGTGCGCGCTTCAGCACACATCCCAGAGGCGCTGCACCGCCACAGCAGACACAAGAACACCGAAGAAACGGTCTTTGTCGTGTCTCGGATGAAAATAAATTAAGTGTTCATGCTGCGCAGGCAGGTGTATTGAAAGAAATTTGACAGATTGAGGTTCCTGTCTATATAATCTGTCACTTTGCCGATTCGTCTGTAGACAAAGGCCGTTTCTTCGGTGTTCAATGTGTTCATGCTATGCAGGTAGAACGCATTATTGTACTGAGTGCGCAAGGCTCTGTAGGCTCGCTGCGTATGTCTCACCCATATGCCGCTTGAGTAGAAGGACTGGCAAAAAGCTTTGAATAGTGTAATTTTCACTTCTCTCGTGCGTCGCTTCTCACGTTTCTGTATTCCATTTATTAGTATTAGAAAAAAGAGGCTCGTAGAAAAGCAAGAATGCAGAACATTTTATTTTATATACATATATAAAACAATTTTTATACAAATTGTTTTATTTAAAATTTTGAAGAATTAAAGTGAAACGAAGAACGTGTCCACGTGTTCATCCCTGTTTGTTTAAGGTGTGATCATTGACAGTTCCACTTTGAACTAGAATATAACTAAATGAAATCCGCATCACTTCGTTGAAATTGGTTACAACTAAATGTGTCATCTGCAGTAAGAATAGATTATAATCATTTTGGCGTCTATCGTAATTGTATGTTACAATATGCTTAATTGTACTTTCGTTACAAAGTGTGCACAAAAAATAACCTTTTTTTTTAACTTCTGTCTAATGCTATTGTGAATTGAGTATGCGACCCATATTTCACCAGACATTTTTAAGGCCCTAATTGCGCAAATCCAGGCTTTGACTGGAGCTGAGAAATTCCAGAGGTAAAATAATCAATAACGCTTTACCAGATCCGGGAGATCGAACCCGGAACCTCATGCTAATAGCTGCATCTGCATGGTGTTCGTATTTTTTGCAAAGGTTTCCGACGATTGTTGTTAAAAGTATATTTTTTTAAGATTCTCATTTTATATTGAAATATATATCACCTTAATATCGTCGACTCGAATGAAAAATATCGATATATCAAACGAAAATATCGATAAATCGCATAAAAAAAATTAACAAGCCTAGAAGAGAGCTATGACACGGGAAGTTTTCTTTCGGTTGCTTTCAACGCTTTTTTTCAATTTGTATGCAGATAGTATCGCCGAACTTTCAAGTAAGTAAATAATTCATTAACATTGAAGTTAATTTATTCAGGACTACTTTTACATTTGTTTACTATTATTATTTTTAACCTTTTACTTTATTTTTTTATTTGTGTTACTACTAATAGGTGTAAATGTTATTTACGTTTAAATTTTGAGTAGTGAGTGCCTACGTTAGATGCAATAACTAATTTTTTTAACTTGTCACTTGTGACTGACGTGTTGCTTGAGAGTTTGTTCTTTTCAGCAAAAGCATAAGAAATGGGCGAAGGGTGGGCTTTTTTAGGGATTGTCTTATGTAACTTTGACGTTTTAAAGTTGTAATGACTTTTGATTTTGATTAGATTTATTATTCTTACACAGGGCTCGATGCACCTCTGTGATGGTTTAATATATTATGTAACCTAAGTATATTACAGATTTAACTATCCTACTAATATTGAATAGTCAAACGAACTTACCTGTAAGTGAAGTTCGACGGTAATTATACGAAGTCTTTGTTTCATTCGAAAATGAGATAGGTTTACTTGTAGTACGGTTCAGTTATGTCTCCTCAGCTTACATATTTCACAGCATAAAACTGAACGCCTGCTCCCGTGTAACGTGCACCTGTCAGTTGTCTGTCAAATATCTTCATTAAGTTCACAGCAAATGATTGGTTTTACAACGTGGGGTCCATGCTCAAAATTGTATTTAAATGGCATGTATTGTTCGGGTCGGGTGGGACTCTTCTCATTTTCGAATGAAACAAAGACTTCGTATAATTACCGTCGAACTTCACTTACAGGTAAGTTCGTTTGACTATTCAATTATACTCGTCTTTGTTTCATTCTCAATGAGATAGGTTTACTTGTAGATGTTTAAAGACAAGTTGTAAAAGCAATCAATAATTAATAAAGAATTAAAAATAACAATAAGTTATTTCAAATCTTTCAAAAGTATCAAAATAAACAACACAACATCGAATTACAATTTAAATAGAATCATAATCGTCATAACTAAAATAGAACATGTCTATTCTTAATATGTCCATTTGGAAATTTAGGAAGGAATGGTTAACCCTTCAGTTCACCTGGATAACTTATAAAAAACTCGATATTAAAAAACCCCCTTACCGGGTGAAGTTCTTACATAAGTGATGAATGTAATGAATGTTGAAAAAACGCGCTAATATTAAGTTCACTCTCTCTTCCATAGCTCTGGTAGTCCAACGGCTGATACTGGAGCTTACAATTCAGTGTTTTTGTTACAATGTTTTGTAAAGCAGTTAACAAAAAACAGAAAAAACTTGTAATTATCCATCTCCTAATTTATTGTTATTGCATTATCATATCAATTGTATTAGCTGTTTTTTTTTTTTTTTTTTTTTTTTTGTTGTAAAACAAAATAAAGTTTGGATATTGGGTTATTACTTACAGTTTCTAACTTATTAATCTTGATAATTATTATGCTTATGGATTTTAATTATGATTACCTGTATCTAATTGGATCACTCTATATTTATAATGGACATTGTTATCATCCTTTGACCTGTAGCTATCGTGAGTAGACTCAAAAAACCTTCTTGGTAACCAAGTATAAATCACCTTGTTGCATGTAATTATTTAAAATATAGTTAAGTAAACATGAAAAACATCCCAAGTATATCTAGGTTTAAGAGGTCTTATTATGAAGCCTTTAAATAATCTTTTCATTTATCCTCTTATGTGGTCCTATTTTATCAAGGCTAGAGCAGATCAAATATAAACTAAACTTTCATAGGAAAAAACTCCTTCTTGGAGTCTCATTATGATATTTAACAGCATGAGTTATGTTAGGCTTGGTACTGCTACAATTTACAGTTAACATAATGAATTTTCAATTGCTTGTTCACACTCTAAATGACAATATTCTTCAACGGTTGTTTGTAAGAGATCACTTATATTAAGAGTAATAAATCAGCGTATTGTAAACAGCCCATATAACTCTTTAGTTATTATTTTAAAGTTATTATGGTGGATAATCAAGAGTATTCTATATACATACAAAATAAAATCATTTTATTTTGTACAACTAACTTTACGGTCCAATATGAACTACTTTTCGGTCTGTTATATACCTATGCTTGGCGCTTATTTCAATTTCCTGTGAAGGACATGTAACAATCTAGAATGATAGTGCCAAGGAGATAATTAAAGGGTTAAAATGTCTCAGGGACCTGTATCAACAATCTCTGAAATATCGAGAACCGTGGTTTGAGTGATCAGCAGATGAAGTACAAACAGTACCTCGTGCTTCGTCTTTAATTATCCTTTTTATAGTTTTGAGTACAAAGAGAGCAGAGAGAGATCATAAAACTTAATTCTTATGATTGAGACCAATGCAAAAAAGAAAGCATGTACTTTGGAACTTTTGTGTTGATCTGGGAAGTACACAAATTAATTAGTGTTTCGCCAAATAAATATGTCTATGCCAAGTAAATATCTTTTGACAATTTGTATTACTTTTTAGTCATTTTGTAATGTTTACTTCTCTTCTAGATTCAAAAAACTATTAATTAAAATGTAGTCATGTAGAAACCAAAAACAAAAAACCCTTTGGTTTTCATCCCACCACTGCCAATTATTTTTAGTAATGGTATATAGATAGGTAGGATATTGAACTCCTCCTAATCAATTGTATGATATTGTAGTCATATAATCCATTCTCTATCAGATTTCACTATCTGTTGGGTGTCTGGCAAGGCATTACAGACTAAGTAGGCAGCAATTGAATATAAAAAAAAAATAATAATTTGAAGCTTAGCTTCATTCTCAGTCCATTGCTTACATGCCTCCATAACCCATAACCTCTTGGAAATTACCTTGTGGAAAAGGCATTTGTAAATAAATAAATATTCCACAACTTTCACACAACGCCACTTAGTTACAAACTATGCAGAGTTTGCGTTATGGGTACTAAACAGCTGATAAAAATACATATATTTTTCTAAATAAATACATATTAGGGATAAATTATACCCCGACACAGAACAAATGATTGTGCTAATCACAAAAAAACATTATCCTGGGTGGGAATCAAACCCACAACCTCTAGCATAGCAGTCAGGGTCACTAACCACTAGACCAACAGGCCAGTCAAAAATAAAATAAATGTTCTAACTTTAAAATATTCTTTACTCTGACTGTGTTTATGAACTACCATTCAAGGTCTTGTTTAAACATGCAGTATTCATGGTAGTATCTATTCCATAATAATTAATTCTAATTATTAACTTAATAAAAGACAAGATATTCAATAGGTGTCAGCAAGTGGATGTAAAATTTCCATTCATCTGAACGTGGAATTTGACTATAGCTGACTTGACATGATTTTTCTTTACAAACTTATAAGACTTATTTAGTTTGTTAGTTATGAATCTTGTTTTTCCTTGTTTATCTACAGTTAACTGAATTATTTCTTAGCAGAAATTCTGAATAAACAAACTGATATATTATATCCTCTCTATTTAGCATGTATCTTCCACATTTCTTGTAAATTTTGATCATATACCTATTAACCCAAAAAACATAAAACAATTAATTGTTGCCATTTCCCTTGAACAGTAGGTATATAATGTTTTATATGTATAAATATTGACTATCAGAAAGTCATTTTTCTGTTTAGTATCGCTTATTGTGCGGTAGACTTTTCATTTCAAATGTTTTGTTTTAACAAAAGTCTTCAACTTCTTTAATTTAGAAATTAATGAAAAGTTTCCAATGGGCTTTTTACCAATAAAAGACTGGTTAACTAAGCTTTAGTAGTCTGACCAATTTCTATTGCTCAGAAAGTATTTATAAATTACAGATATTATCTGAAAAAGTTCTTCTTTGGAGAGTTTTTCTTTCAATGAAGAGTAACTTTGGTGTGGTTTAGTATGAAATAAAGTTGTATAGTTACAATCTTATTAAAAATAATAACCACAAATAGTAGTGATGATTAGTTTTCAATCACATAAATTAATTTTTAAAATACCCACCTGTGGGTATATTTTTCAGCGCAGATGAATCCTCCGGTCTTCTCATGTTCTCTCTACCACTGGTGTCTCAGACTAGGCCTCCGCCCCCCCCCCCTTTTTTGTTCATTTTTGGAGTGAGGTTGGCTCCACCAGTTAAAAGCTGCTTTATTGGGAAGTATTGGGTCTTCACCAAACAAGTATGTTTCTGACTTAGAATGAGGCAGAAAACGCTTGATGTCTTTATGACTGTTACTAGCAGGGAAAATAAGTCCCTCTGTACGTATACATATATATCATACCTTAAAGTATCACTCAACTTTGTAACATTTTATGCTCCGGAGTATCTAGACACATTTGAAAGTCTGACTCAATACAAGGCAGGGTGATGACGCCCTGATGTTGTCTTTATCTTCTCTATGCTTATTAAATAACATAATATTTTGTTAAGCTTTTTAGTAAGTATTAGATAGGTACCTGGGTTATTTATTTTGGTTAATCTTTTCCTGATTTCTCCAGTTGAGAATCCACAGCTAGCATTTTATGAATCTGATCATCTTATGTCTTCCCAGAGGTACCTGTTCTTCAATCATTTCATTTACTAACTAGAATCTGCATAATACAACTTTAGTTTGAAGATTTTCTATGAACTCCGGAGAAACATGTTTTGTTTTTTCCATTCATTTCAGATGAATTGTTCCAATGAATTTATTACAGTGTCTGGAGAAAACAGTCCATGCTGTAAAGGCAACAAACATTGTACCATAATTATAACCATGTAAGTTCCCACAGAACTTCCCTTGAAGGTTATAAGAAAAAAGTCAACCACGTGTGTCCCTAAAGAACACCCCACAGATTGCTTAAATCACAACATAGCCATTGTAACCACGTGCGCTCCCGCAGAACGCCCCACAGGTTCTAGGCAAGTTGCTCACTGTATAGCCATTTTTCATCACAAATGCGTTTCCAAACACTCCACAGGTTGGGCTATTCACTGCCAATACTGCCATTGTTGACCACGTACGTTCCCGCAGAACGTCCCACAGGTCAGGCATGCACTTGTAGGTTGCAAGCACACTAGCACGTGCATAACGCAAAAAAAACACAAAGCGCACCCTATGTTTTCATATTCACTAGCGATAATACGCACACAGGGTCTTGATTTGCTATAGTCAGGCAAGTTCTTGAATCAGTTTACTGATAAAACAGTTACAGAAAACAGCTTAAAAGCGGCCATTTTTGACATCTTCTTACCTTCTTCGTGACTTGAATCAAGTTCTAGCAAGTAGCATTTATACGACTGAGAGATCTCTCAGTCGTTTTTATATTCTAATTTTGTCTAGCGAATTCCTTTTTCCCATTTGTATGCTATTTGGAACAGTATTTTCACAACACAACACAAAATATTAAAACATAAAGGAAAAAGATGACGCCATTAGGTGACATAAAAAACCAATGAAGATATTTGACAGACAACTGACAGGTGCACGTTACACGGGAGCAGGCGTTCAGTTTTATGCTGTGAAATATGTAAGCTGAGGAGACATAACTGAACCGTACTACAAGTAAACCTATCTCATTGAGAATGAAACAAAGACGAGTATAATTACTATGCGTTTCAAATGAGAATAGGATTGTCAATGACCTCTATCTGTCAGATGTCACTTGAAAAGTACGGTCTGCAACGAAACCTTATTCGAGTAATCAATTATTTTTAGTTATTTGCTTTACCGAGGCGCAACTATTCAAAATAAAAAAACGTCTTAAATTAATTAGTCTTGTGGACCGTACTTTTCAAGTGACACCTGACAGATAGAGGTCATTGACGTTCCTATTCTCATTTGAAAAGCATAGTACAAACGCGAATGTTTGTGAGTATGGATAGATAGATAGATGGATGGATGGTTGTTACTCTTTCACGTAAAAACTACTGAATGGATTTTAATAAAATTTGGTATGGAGTTAGCTGACACTCTGGATTAACACATAGGTTACTTTTTATTCCTGTATTCCCACGGGTACGGGACCTACGCGGGTGAAACCGCGAGATGTCTGCTAGTACATTATACATTTAACCATACACTGCCTGGTTGGTCTAGGGGTCGCAAGCGCTACTGCTGAGCATGAGGTTCGGGGTTCAATCACCGAGTCGGGTAAAGTGATATTGAATTTTCCTTTTGGAATTTCTCAGGAGCAGCTCAGAGTCTGGATCTGTGCCCGATTGATGGCAATAGGCTCGCCCCGTATTATATGGGACTTTAACATAGCTGGCAAAATGAGGGTGTAGGTACTATTACAGGTACACCTTCGCTGTGTCAATCTTTGGCGTGAAATTATGTATTATTATGTTTTACTAGCTGCCTCAGTGAACTCCGTTCTGCATTAGAGTCAATTTAAATTGGGGTGGACCACTGTTATCAATTAGGGGTATGAAAAATAGATAGTAGCCGATTCTCAGACCTACTGAATATGCATATAAAATTTCATAAAAATCGGTCAAGCCGTTTCGGAGGAGTATGGAGGAGTATAGCTAACATTATGACACGAGAATTGTATAATTATGTATACAGGGTGTAAAAAGACCCTTGACGTAAATGAAAACTACATAGTTTACCCATCACTGGGATAGTTTTTTTCTTCTAGAACATACCTGGGAAATCACTGGTTTTGGAGATATTGAAGGTCAAAGTGCAATATTTTTTTTCGTATTTTTTTCAAAATCGTATTTCAAGTATAATCAGTAAATTATTGATTTTTCATAACAAATTACGCATTTGAAGTTATAAAAATGCAATAGATACTAAACACAAGCGGGTGGCGAAAGTGGCGTTGCGTTGTCGCGCTTTCATTACTCGCAATAAAAAGCATCTCTTTTTTAATGATGGAAAAAAAGTATTTTCCCAGCAATAATTTTTGGTTAAAGTTACTTAATTATATGTACAGAATGTGTTATCGGCTATGTGATCGGTCTTTTTACACCCTGTGTAAGGGTCGCGACCTAAGTGGTATAGACTTGCTAGGCTGCTGAATTAAACACTTTAATAACTTTAAAGGTTTATTGCTAGAACGGTATGTTATGCTATGTTACTCTAATCGGTAAGGAAACATTTGCTAATGAGTACGAAAGCACCCGGTTTGCTGTCCGAATATGTACTGACGGCGCGCTGCACTTTGCGCGGCGTTATTGGGTTGCTAGATCAGCAAAACGTGTTCGATCGTAATTATTGCATCGAACACCCTGTATATAAGATAAGATTAATTCTGTTTTTTGTCTGTCAAGGTTCCAAATTAAAAGCTTAGTCTTTTTCAGTTCTTATTATTTTGCCAATTTATGTCAATTTTGCTTAGCCTTTTAAGACAGGAGTTATTAGGCGAACACGATACTGTCGAAATGAACCCGATGCCGAGGTATTTTGATTAATTACCCTTTCTGATATAATTAATGACTCTTTTCTTAGGGTTTTATGGATTACGTGATATAAGTGGTGTTTCTTTGTAGAATGTTAGTGTGGTTAAACTTAAGACTTTGTGTATTATAAAGCTTAAAGTCTATGAACGCACACACTGTTCTGTTTACTCTTAAATAAAAATATTTTTACACGTCTATCGAAATAATAGAACGTAATCATTTTTTTTTCTTAAGTAAACTTGAGTTTAACGTTTAAAAGTGCCTATTATATATAAAGACTTTAACTGAATTAAAACTAATGTAAGATTTTTTTTTATAAAAGAGTTTAAATGAAGTTCAATTCTTCTCCATACGAAATTACCTTTTGTGGAAGCGGTAGCAATTTTTTTTAACTAATATTTGTTTTGACTGGCCTTTTGGTTTTGTGATTAGTTACCCTGAGTCTCTGACTCCTATGCTGGAGGCCGTGGGTTCGATTCCCACCCAAGACCAATGTTTCTGTGATGAGCTCGATCATTTTTTTTTGTGCCTGGGTGTAATTTACCTATTAATATATATATTATACATACATTAATATATATATATATATATATATATATATATATATATATATATATATATATATTAAGTCTGTATGTATTTAGAAATATATAATTATGTTTATCAGTTGTCTTGTACTCAAAACACAAGCTCTGATTAGTTTGGGACTAGAGGGCGTTGTGTGAAAGTTGTTGAATCATAAATTATTTTTATATTTACGGTTTTATTTCTCTGAACGCTTGGGTTCCGGTCCTTTGGAAGGCGTACGAGGGGCTGAAGCCAACTCGCAGAGGCCCTTTGTCCATTATTGTCTTTAATGAAATGAGGCACCAATCACAGATTTTCCCTTTATGCACTAGACAAGTGCACCTAAGGAAAACCTGCGACTGGTGTAAGACTATTGCAGACTATGAAAACAAAAGTACTGGACTATAGGGTAGGGTGGCTAAAATGGACTGGATACCTAAAACTATGAACATCTATGGCCCCTGCCTTACCAATGTTCTATATACACGGATTAAATGGCAGGGGGTCACAACTCAATAATATATTATTATTATTTAATTTAAAAAAAATATTTAACTTGTAATTTTGACGTTGAAAGTGCTCGGATTAAAATAAATGGTTTGACTTGACTTTGTACTGAACTCGTGGTTTTAGTTGCGGTGATTTACCTTCTACCCTATATTTAACCTATTTAATGAATACGATCTTTAAATGTCAGAAGAAGAAAAAACTACCTAGTGCGTAGTACTTTTGTTATTTTTTTTTGTATAATTACCTTTACTCCATGTCATAAGTGCCCTACCTGGTATAGCCTTAAGTGTATTTAGCGCATATTGTGTCCTTCTTATTTCTGTTATTTATCGTGCTTGTTAGTGATCCTAAGATTTCTGTTTCCTATTATGTTTTTTTTTTCGTGAGAACCTGTAATTGGCTTTGTGTTACTTGTTTAATTGTTACCCATCTGTTACAGCTGTTGGTTCTCCTTTCAATAAATAAATAAATAAATTTAAAATACTATAGAGCGGACATGCGAGGAAATGTCTTAGCAAAACTTTGATCCCATGTCTCAGTAACGCCAATGAATATTGGAGCGGCAGCTGAGCGTACCTACTAAAAAAACTCATAGACTAGTGTCCAGCAGGACACAAGTTTCGGACGAAAATTTTGTTCGTGATGTCCGGTCTATAGGTATTGAATGTCTTTGCTTCTAGGCAAGCGTGCTTATTCGTCGACCACATGATCGCTTACCATCAGGTGAGATAGTGGTCAAACGCTTGGCTGTCAATAATAACAAAAAAAAAACGCACAGCCTTGTAGTTTGAACTTTTGCACGAGACTACCTTAGAAAACAAAACTAAAAGAATAAAAGAAAAGGATTTTTGCAAATTCATCCTTTTAAGGGGTTTACCAAAATAAATTCTTAAAGGAACATTATTATCTTAATTTTATGTGTTTATGTTTTTTACACAGCTCCTACTTATATTCCTACACTTGTTTTCTAAAACTAAAGTTGTTTAAGTTACTTCTTCAACATCATTATATCTATTACAATGCGAAACCTGTCAAGATCTGCCCAGCCGGATTGGATATTAAAGCCCAAATTAAGGGACGAAAAGCTACAATTTTGACATTCGAAATCAACTCTTAATTTTTTTATTTAATTTAATTTATTTGTGTAGACCACAAAAATAAATAATGAGTAAAGAAAAACATTAACTAATAGCACAGTATAAATATTAATACGCCTTTGATCTCTGGAAAAATGCCGACAACGTCAACACACGTTAGCCCTCCCGAACTACGAACATCGTTTTGTTCGCAGTTCGGGAGCGGCTTTCCCGTGTCTCGCCCCTCACACCCCGCATGTCTAGACGGCTAAATACTTAAGACAGTCCCCCAAAACGCTCACCCTTCTCCACTTCCTAGTGTTTTTGCTGTGAAGAAAAAGTTTTGGAACGAACTACCCAGCAACACATCACTCGCTCTCAATTAAATTCAAGGCTGTACATTGTACAATAATATAATATAATATTGTGGAATATTTATTTTATCCACTACTAATACTAATGCATTAAACAGAGTAAAAGGCATTACCCTTCACAGAACTCGACGTCCAACAGCGTATATTTCAAGCCTTCCCTGAATCCGGATTAATGCCAAGGTCCCAGAAATCCTTGACATTTGTAGTGTCAAGGAGGCATGCACCCGTTCTCGATAACTTCGGGAATTATCGACCATGTTCGGGACTTGTCGGCTGTTCGTTGAATTTCGTGCGATTGTATGTGGCTTGTGGGGATCCCGTGTCGCATTCACTCGCCTCAATGCAAATTTCGTATTTGCATTGAGGGGCAAAATTAATTCAATGTTTCTTTTGATGCATTTTTATTTTTATGTTTATACTTTTAAGGGTTCCGAGCCTCAAAAGGTAAAAAAAGGAACCCTTAAAAGGTCACTTTCTTGTCCAAGTTTTAACAAGTTAAATTTAGCCGGTCGATTCAGTAAAAGTCACGCCGTGAAAACTTGAGTAAAGTGAACTGTCATTGATGCATTAGTATGGAATGACAGCTCAATTCGCCCTCACTACGCCTACATATTGACGCGGTGATTTGACCAGAATCGCACTGCAGGTTTGCTTTTTATGCGAAGCGCTTCACCATCACGTCGTCGTCGTCGGATAGGAGGCGAACGCGCTACTGGTGCACACGTCAGTCACGCAATAGGTACATAGCGTCGTGTATTTCGCTTGTGCCTGTGCGTTTACAAAAAAGGCCCTTTTTAGAACTACGTATGTTTCTAATTATTAAATGTTTCGTAATATATCAGACATACAATACATTATTACGTTACCCTATCCCGCCCACCAAACCTGCTTCCCAACACTTAGATATAAGTCAATACGCCAATCTAATAATATTTAGTAAGTAGTAAATTATTACCTCCTGTTACTACTATTTCAAATATATACTACCTACTTTAGTATTGTAAGCGCCATAGAGACACGCAGCACAGCAGGTCACTTCAAAATTATGTAATTAGTATCTTTCAAAATCACTGCATTTCAGTAAGGTAGTTAGGTTAGGTAGTTAGGTTCGCTATATGATAGGTATGATGTGTTAGGTTAGGTTATATATATGTATATCCACATTTTGGTTCTAGGACATGCCGGTTTCCTCACTATGTTTGACATGTGACATCTACCAATTCGCACTGGGCCCGCGTGGTAGATTAGGGCCCATACGCAAAATACGCGCTTTGACGTGGAGTTGCGGATATCAGCCCGGTATAATTATCTTTTTATGTATCCACATTCTATCACAATTCTATTTAACACAAAAGGCATAGACGTGAGCACATTAGAGACTAGCTTATTTAAAAAGTAGTAGTAACTACGTATTGGTAGATGTTACTTATTGTTTTGCAGGTAAAGACTATTATTTTTGTAGCCAAGTTTAAACTTTTTTCGACAAAAGGTGAAAAAGAGAAAAGAAGTAAGTATATAATTCGTATCGTATGTTCCTGCCATGTGTATGTGTTCGGGAGTTACGAGTACTTCGTAAATTTTTATTAGCGTGACATAGAATATTAAAAAATAAAATAAAAAATAATTCTACTTTACACTATTTTTATTTGTTACTCGTATACACATAGGTTCAAAATGTTTACATACTAAAATCATACTTAGCAATGGATGAATACTTTGATTCGCTTTCTTTTAAACCACCAATTAAAACCACAAACCACGTGTGCTTAGAGCCGTCTAGCATCCAGAAAAGTAAACACATGTGTGCTTTTGGAAAAAATAACATAAACACCCTCGCATTAAGTTCAGTTTACGGTACAATACCTACAATTTTATGATTTCCTCAATAAGTACTTAGTCATTGTGAAATAGACTCAGTATACAAGGCGATAAAGTTGACATTAACTAAGGTAAAAATAATGCTCGTTGGAAATATGGAAGTGAATATGGAAGGGTCTATTATTCACGCTATGAAGACGTTATAATAATAATAATAATACTTTATTTTCAGATAACAAGATCCAATTTGTTAGTATTAAAAATAAAAACTTATAACTAGTGTTAGTGAGACAATCTTAATCTACTCGCCCTCTGCCGGACCCATGAATCGAGGTATCAATACTCATGTGAACATTAATACATCGATTCATGTACGGACAATCAAGCCTACGTCCTATCATACTCAGAACGCTGTTGCGACTAGCCCTTACTCTGCTAAGCATTGACGCGCACCGTTTGCGCAGAGTAGCGTAGAAGCAATCGATGCGCGCCTCCGCAAACATGCGTGATGCACTGCAGTGCTGGGGCAGCCGCAACATCGTTCTTAGTGCGTTATTGTACTGTACCCGCAGGGCACTGTACGCTTTTTGAGTATAGACTGCCCACAGGCTGCAGGTGTAAAAAGATGTACAGAAGGCTCTGAAGAGAGTTACTTTAACTTCATTTGTGCATCGAGCAAACCTGCGAGCAATCATGTTTGCTCTCACGGACAGTGCCCTACGTTCACGTTCAACATCCATGTCGTCCTTAAGGTCCTCGGTTACTAGATGGCCCAAGTATTTAAACTGGCGTACCCTAGCCAACTCAACTCCATTCAGCTTAATAGGGGGCACGGTAGAGGGACACTTAGTACCAGCCTTAAAGACAACATACTCGCTTTTCTTCACATTATACACCAAGCCATGACCACTAGCATAGGCTTCACATATCTTTAGCAGTCTTGTAATGCCACAAACCGAAGCGCTCAGCAACACCATGTCGTCCGCATAGCTCAGATTATTAACACAAACATCATCTATGCGACAACCGACATGCCGACTACTGAGCTCCTCGATCAGGGCATTTACGTACAAGTTAAAAAGACGAGGAGAGGTCAAACCACCCTGTCTTACGCCACATTCTAATTTATAATCATCTGAGGAGGTGCCCGCCCACCGCACACTATTACTCTGATTGCTATACCAGTACTTCAGGATATTCACAAGTTCAGACGGAAGTCCTACTTCTTGTAACTTCCTCCAGAGAATGTCATAACAGACTAAGTCAAAAGCTTTGCTGAGATCGAGGAAACAAGCATACACAGGAGTACCCCTGTGGGTATAGTACCTGACAGTATGCTTCATGCTCAATATGGCACTTTCCGTCGACAGCTGTGATCTAAAACCAAACTGATTGTCATGCAGAACTATAGATTCAGCCAATTGAGCATCCAGCACACTGTCAAGCACCTTGGCCACCACAGTCGCTAAAGATATTGGCCTATAATTATCTTTGTCGGAGATGTCTCCCGTTTTATTTTTAACTATGGGCACTACAATAGTTTTCATTAGCTGCTCTGGCAAGTATGAATGACTTAGACATAAAGAATAAAACATAGCTAGTACTCGCGCAATGTGTGGTCCGGCATGCTGCAGATGCTCAATACTAAGCCCATCATGGCCAGGAGATTTACCTCTTCTTATTTTCCGAATAGCTTGAGCCACAACTTTTGCTGAAATCTTCAGGCTTAACCCCACACCTTGCGGTCCAGCATTGAGCATCGCAACAGACGGACCAAGTGGCGACCTAACATAGAAATGGTTCTTAAACACATTAGCTATGTTTCTAGGATCTGAATGACCTTCAATACTCACGGGTAGGCCAGGCCTATAGTTCAAAGTTCTAGTGTCTTTCCAAAAACTAGAAAAATTCCTATCAGAACACAGAGACGCTAACCTATCCATTTTAATTTGTTCCCTATGATCTTGACACCACTTCAAGCGTGATTTAAAAATCTTTCTACTTTCACACATCTCATTATATATCTTCCCTGTTTTTGGTTTGCCCTGGTCAACCCAGTTCCTGAACATTAACCTGGCCCTCCCGTGGGCTTCACTCACATGCTTGTTCCACCCCATTATACCCTTAACTCTATGTTGCCTATTTCCCCGATATGTAGCTTTCGCAGATGAACGGAGGGCGGTCACTATTTTACAATACATATCATTCAGTAAATGTATATGATCCTGATTACAACATATTTTGTCCCCACAATTAATAAAATCTTGAGGAAAATCAATTAATCTTAATTGCTCATTACAACACTCTCTGTACTCTTGTTTTTGATTTAAATTCCTATGACCCCACCTTACTTCGCAATTTACATCACATTTATTGGCACTATACAAGTTAGATGTAGGATAAGTGGCATCAAATTTACAATCCAGGTGTAGAGGAAAGTGATCAGACCAAAGTGTATCATAGTTTATACGAACATCAATGACAGCTTTAAATGCAGACTTTGTGACTAAGCAATGATCTAACCAGCTTGAAGACCCATGTGCGTCACTTACAAAAGTATAGGCGCCTGAGTCCACACCTAACTTGTCTACATCTACACAAACCAGTTCATGTTCGGCACAAAATTGAGTCAACTCGCCATAAAACAGCCCACTTGGGTGAGAGTTAAAGTCCCCTAGGATAAACACAGATTCAACTTCCTCAATGTCTATAATTGCACTCACCAGTCCCAGGCATTCCGTGAAACACACAGTATTTTCAGCCCTCTCAGTAGGCATATAAACACTTATCACTATCATGGTCCTATTATCAGATACAACTTTGATAGCGCATATTCTTGGATTATCACTGTGTATCACTGACACTTCACTAAAAATACTTTTTCGCCACAAAATTGCTACTCCTCCATATGGCCTACCGACCAGCATTCCCGCCGAGGTGTCCACTGCCGATGTTCCTGTGCTGCCAAATCCTATATCTATATTGCCTAAGTACGAAATCTCCTCGGGCAATAGCCATGTTTCCTGTAAGGCTATAATATCACAACTCTTGCATAGATGCTTAATACTTTCGGTCGACCGCTTGACATTTTTGCAGTTGAAACTAACCATATTAAATGTACTGTATCTATCCATTATTTGGTTGTTTATTTTCGTTATCCACAAAAGTATTGGGCTTAAAACTTACAAAACGGCGAAATAAAATACCTTGCGGCCACAGTTTATCTTCCAGAAATATTTGCAATTTATATTTAGGAACAAGTACCTTATAGGCATTATATTCTAGGTCATTCCTTTTGTTTATTCTACGCAGGGAAACAGTCTCCTGCGTTTTCTCTCGAATATACTCAATAATGTCATTCTCAGTGGTGTCTTTGTGTACATGACTAATAAAAACGGGTACTTTAAAATCAGCTACTTTAAATCGCCCGCCAGTAGACGTCCCCAACACACTAATTAGTCGTTTCTTAAACTTTGATTTACGATTTTCAACCGTTTTCCACTGCCCGTCATCATTATGCTGACCGCCATTATTACAAGGTAACGAAGATAACACCTCCGACATTGTTAATTCATTTTGCTTACTACGAGTAACACACTTCTCGGGGCACCGCCCCGCTACATCGCATGACGTCACATCAGCTGATAATGTTGCATCCATCGGTGTTCTGTTTGTCAGTGACGCCGCGGCAGTGTTTATTATATCACCGCTATTGCACTCAGAATCTATGCAGACTCCTTCCAAAACGCATTCTGAAGATTCCCGAAATGATAGTTGGGATATCCCGGTTTCAGATTCATTATTATCAATGTACCCACCACGCTTAGAATTTATGTTGGTGGCATCATGCAATAACGATACCGATTTGATGTTATGAAGTTCCGCCTTTAGCCCCTCTAAATCCTGTTGACTTGCGTATCTATTTTTTATATCTTTGACCTCCGAGTGCAATAAAGTTATATCTTTAAGCAACTTCGTCACATCTATATGATCAAATGTGACAGGGGGTAGTTTATTCAAGTCCAGTGCTACAAAGACTGGTATTTTATCGGGCTCCGTGCTCTTTAGAAGGGCCACTATGTCTTCCAAATCACGATTTTCCTTCCCTTTGTTCTTCCTTGTGATCTTTTTTCTACTTGTCGGCACACAGTCAAATAACAGGGATTTTGACTTATTAATTTCCGCCGGTGAAAACGCAGATACACAAATTCTCGTTAAACTGTCCTCGTCAATCACTGAGATTTTATTACATATGTATGCTAACAGTTCATCTATCACGATGTTACAGTTAATACACTTTAAAGTGTCCGTCATTATAACGTTCACTCGATAGCACGTAATTGGGTCAAGTACACGTCTGTCCCCATCAAGCGCGCGCGCAGACCAGTTATAACAACCAATAAAAGTCGATAAAATATATGTACCCAGTTGCTCATTTCCTAGTAAACCGTACAATAGTGGTAGTCCGAAACCAATATTCATATAACAAAGGATAATTCTCATTCAGAAAACATTATTTATGTAGCTGTAGTTTATTGCGAAGAATAGATTCTTAATCGAAAATTTTCCATCTTAGTAGAAGTGTTTAGGACCATCTGTTTGGATTTGTAAAAGGCGATTTTGTTTCTAAATCGTTTTGTTCCGTTCGTTGTTCTGTCTGGTGATTGACGCGCCGTGAGCTAAAGGTGTTAACAGTAAAGCCGTAGAGATGTTGACGAAATTTTCTGGCTGGAAGAGCAGAGTGTAAGAATAAATTGCCTATAGTTAAATAGTCACTGATCTGTTGGTCTAGTAGTTAGTGGCCCTGACTGCTATGCTGGAGGTCGTGAGTTCGATTCCCACCTAGGCAGACAAATAAAAAAAAGTTAAAAATAATAATATTTCACAACATTCAAACAACGCCATTTAGTCCCAAGCTTAGCTCTTTCTGTTCACCTCCTTTAAAACTTCTTACTATTGGTTTTGAATAGCGGAACTTTCTTAACACAGCATCTTTTAAAAGGAGGTTTCTGTGTTAGATTTTCTGTCAAAGTTTGTACAAGTTACAAATGCATATTATAGTTTCAGTCCCATTCTAACCCATGCAGATCTACATTGATTACAACCGTATCAACTGAAGATTATTTAATACTTGCTGCCCCGGCAAACTTCGTTGTGCCTTAGAGTCAATTTATTGCTCTTATCATTTTTTTTACATGTCGTCTTATTAAACGTATGTATATCTAATACATACGTTTAATAAGACGACAAAAAATAAATCCAAACCAATAATAACTATGTACCTTAAATGAAAATGGTATCACCTAGGTATTCATAGAATAGATACTTACTTTATTAATAACTAGCTGCTGCCCGCGACGTCGTCTGCGTGAAGGTTCTACAGCACCAGCATATACCTACCTAAGATTCCAGTGTCGCTATAGCATTATAAGTTAACAACTTTTAAAATAGCATTAAAATATAAGTTACATGAAGAGAGTTTTTTTTAGTTTCTTTGTATGTAAAGAAAGTCTTTCAAAACTTGAAAGAATCATTGAAATCGGTTAATAATTGCGAAAGAAGTTCTTTCTAAACCTTTTAAAATAGACAGGCGTAATGTTATGGGAAATACATAAACCATGCACAGACATGTGACTGTAGCTATTGCGAGTAGGTAATTTGTTGTTATGCGTTGAAGAGTTCCATCGCCTGTCTTCTTCATCAGTTTTTCTACACGAAATGATACTTGCTAAATGTAAATGCTTGATTTGTCACCAAAAAAAAAATGTAAAAATTGGTACATGTTTTCCTATATTATTTGAGGAGTTCCCTCAATTCCTCGAAGATCCCTCATCAGATCTGAGGTTCAATACTAATGGGACCAACCTGGTAGTATACCCTATCAAATAAAAAAACGATTTTTGAAAATCGGTCCATAAATGGCGGAGTAATCGCGTAACAAACACACAAAAAAAAACTCCGTCCAATTGAGAACCCCCTCTTTTTTTTAAGTCGGTTAAAAATACGTTCACCTTATAACACTATAAACTACGTTGATAATTATACTGCCAGGAGCCAAAATGTAAAGATAGTCAGGACTGGTGGCGCGGGAGCAAGCGACGTACAGGTGCCCGTGTGAGAAGCAACTCGTCCTGAGATCTACACCCGCTGCTCTGAGTATCGGCTCCTGCGATTTATTGATTGTCATCACTAAGCAAACACTCACCCACGGGGAACTGTACGCGCTCGAACTGGATCGGGAAGCTATGAAGTATAAGGGGAATGCGTTGTATAAATACTGCCTTGCCGACGCCACAACCCGTAATAATTTCCACCTCAATGGTGTCTGTGGAGAGAGTTGACTTTAAGGCACCACCCGTTACACAACTTTGGAGGAGATTTGTTCCTAAAAAGCATAATCGGGACGCCGACCTTCATTCAGCTTGATGGTATGCGCTGGAAGTCAACTTGCTGACAGGAAGTTCAAAAATTCCACGGGATAATGTGTGGCGTCATCTTGCTCGACGACAGTGCTTATCGACGTATAGACCACTTCATTCCCCTCAATGTCCGAGAGAATGCATTCGTTAATTGCTGCAGCATGATCATTTTTGGGCGCCAAAATGGCCCTTTCACACGAATTCTGCTGGTGCGCTATACGACTGATGTCCACGTACACACAGCGAATGAGTTCTTCGAAGCTCGATACCACTCTACCGAGAGACTCTGAAAGCACCGCCTGTCCACTTCTCTATTCTGGTAAAGTGCCTTTGCCAAGACTTAGAAGGACATCGGAGAATTCTTGAGCGCGTGCAATGCCGCCGAGCCGAGCTCTTATATTAATGGTCAAGCGCAGCGTACGAACTTGTGACCACAACGAAGATCGTTTCACCGAAGCATTCATCTCGTCAGCCCTCGATCCCCGCGTCAACTCGGGAAGCGTTTGCCTGAAATCGCCACTGAGCAGAACTGTGACACTACCCATCAAATGTTCGTTCCTGCAGATGCCCTGGGGTTCTGTCCACGGCCTCAACTGCCTTCCTTTTGAAAATCGTACACTGATACGATCCCATATGATACGATCCGAACTCTGCTCAAGATTTTGAGGGTTTTGTTGGAACTTCAATTTGTCAAAACGAATTATACGATACAACTTTTATGAAAAAAATGCACAATGCCATCTATGAATTTTAAGAATATCTAACTACTAACCTCATCAACACGATCAAAATTTAAATTAATTTTCAAAAAGTGTTTATGTGTTACTTGATTTGATTTTTATACATTCTCATAGATGGCGCTGATTCCAAATTGTCTTTATGCTACTAAAATTCATTAAACTTTGTTTCTCTACCAAAGTTACTTAAATGGCGTAGTTTTTATAGTGTAAAGCTAGATAATAGCATAGCTTACTTAAAACCAACATTTAAATATGCGTCCTTTGATTACCTACACGCTTCCACAGAATGAGTTAGAAGAATAAAGATTCACTGCTCCTCCCCCGTAGGTGATAGCGTGATAATATATAGCCTATGTGTTGACCCGACCTCTTAGTAATATTCATGCAAAATTTGAAGTAAATCCATGCACTACTTTTTGAGTATACCCCGGACATACATACAGACAAAGAGAAAAATTCCAAAAAGTCACTTTTTGTCACCAGTTACGTTTTTCTAACAAAACCCACTTATTTTTTCTTGAAAATTCTCAATGTACAGTTTTTCTTTCGTTACTGTTTTATTATATGTAGATGAAAAAAATGCACAATGCCATCTATGAATTTAAAGAATAACTAACTACTAACCTCACCAACACGATCAAAATTTAAATTAATTTTCAAAAAGTGTTCATGTGTTACTTGATTTGATTTTTATACATTCTCATAGATGGCGCTGATTCCAAATTGTCTTTATACTACTAACATTCATTAAACTATGTTTCTCTGCCAAAGTTACATAAATGGCGAAGTTTTTATAGTGTAAAGCTAGATAATAGCATAGCTTACACAAAACCAACATTTAAATATGCGTCCTTTGATTACACGCTTCCACAGAATGAGTAAGAAGAATAAAGATTCACTGCTCCTCCCCCGTAGGTGATAGCGTGATAATATATAGCCTATGTGTTGACCCGACCTCTTAGTAATATTCATGCAAAATTTGAAGTAAATCCATGCAGTACTTTTTGAGTTCACCCCGGACATACATACAGACAAACAGACAAACAGACAAACAGACAAACAGACAAACAGACAAACAGACAAAAATTCTAAAAAGTCACTTTTTGTCACCAGTTACGTTTTTCTAACAAAACCCACTTATTTTTTCTTGAAAATTCTCAATGTACAGTTTTTTTGTCGTTACTGTTTTATTATATGTATAGATATAAATAAGAATGTAACATTGTTTGTTAATCTGTTTCTCGTCTTTTCACGACTAAACGTCTCGACGGATCGTAATGAAATTTGGTAAGAAGTTAGATCAAATCCTGGAGACTGTATTTTAATAAATTTCGTTTTCTTAAACATTTTTTAAATGCAGCGCCATCTTGGATGACATGACAATTTGACAAGTCTTAAGCTAAAGCCAAGAAGGTAAAATAAATCGATTCTAATGCGGAACGATGCCGAGACAGCTAGAGCAATATAAAATAATATCACGAAAATATTATGTCAATCGCATTGAGCTGTGAAAGCGGTCAGCGAATCATACGAAATCCATTACGGACGCTGACATCAATAAATATTATAAGGGTCCGGATGTTACCCAACTTAAGCTCATGTTGGGCAAACAGCCAATGTTGGAGCAAACCGTCAAACTTGCAAGACTTACTTAAAAGTAGCCAAACGTTAAGTTTCACCTAAGTTCAGAAACCGTTTCATTGTTGTGTTGAACCCGGAACCCTCGGGCTTCGTGAGGGTTCTGCTGATGCTCGCTCACGTTGCGAGCTGGTAGATAGACTGCTGAAACTAGCTCAATGCGAACCCCCGGGCTTAGTGAGGGTCGCAAAGAGACTATGGTTCCCTACGGCGCTAGGTTGTGGAAAAAGGAAACATAGGCTACCAATCACCTCCAATGTTTAATCTACCATGTTGATTGGTAACATTATAAAAATGCACGAATTACAATTTATTTTTCAACCCACTCTCTTCACACCGCGATCTAATTTTTGTTCTCGTATAAAAAGCGCCATCTATCGGTCCCGAAAATAACTAAAATTACAAACGCTGTTGGAGCGCGACATTGATTGGCCGATAGATGGTTGTACAGTTGTTTCTTCAGTAGGCTAGTTGACTAAATTTTAGTTTTTAGTCCCTCATTTAGATTATAAGAAAACATTTGACACATATTTTTTCTTTGTTCACGTAATCAAAAAATTACGGCGTTTCATCGAGTCAAAATGTCAAAATGTCTTACGACGTCATTATCTTATACAGTTTAAGCCCCCGTCGCGTCAATTTTAATGCAAAGCGCATTAAAGTTGAGGAGAAGGGGCTTGTAACGTCTGAGTAGTTAGATAGTATTAGAGTAATTAGTTAGATTTCCATCAATTTGAAAAGGAAAAAGAATACTTATCTATTATTATGCTATTGCATAGCTTCTATCGCGGGCCTTGAGCGCGGGGACCGAATCCAAAAATTCCGTAACAAAAAAACCTCACGCTCCCCACTCCGACGGGCAAGGAGGTCTGGCTTGAAGGCCGTGCATCGTCAGTTCGGCAGTCTTCGACACGGCGTTGTGTGCGATTAGACGTATTGTATAGACGTATTGGATAGTGGGGAGGGGAAAGGGGGGGAAGGGGGGAGGAGAGGGGGAGGGGGGAGATTGTGAGAGAGGGAAGAGGGTATTGTGAGAGGGGACGGAGGGGCAGGGGAGGGGGGTGGAGGGAAGAGGCAGGGGACGGGAGGGGAAAGTGAGGGAGGGGTGAGAGGAGGAGGGGAGGAATAGGGAGGGGGAGAGGAAAGGAGTTGATAAAAATGCTATGCAATAGCTTTACCGCGGCAGTCTCCGAGTGCCACACGATTTTTTTTTTATAATCTAACTGATTTATTATTAAAGATAGACTTATTATTATTATTATCTCGTATATTCATTTAAAATTCTTCTAAATTATATTGACAAGCGTAGCTTAATCTTTAATGCAGCAAATGGCATACATAAAACACAGTTTTAATTACTTTAAAAAGATATCCATTAACGTTAAATTCAACGTTAAAAGGATTCCGTGTACGTGCGCTGCGAAAATTTAAATTATACACCTTTGAAAGCAGCGAACGATTCTGTGTCGCCGTAACGTATGCCGTGATCTGGGCTCAATGAATTTTAATTACTTTTCGACGACATAAAATATCTTGTGCTGTCTATTTGTTCATTTTAAAATTAGCAAACTTATTTGTTCACTCGTTGTTATTTTTGCGTTGGCAACATTGGCGGGTTTGGACATTGGGGGATTTTATAAAGTTTAACCAGGTCAGGAATACAGAAATGAATAAAAGTGATTATAATATTTTTAACTTCATACTTACAAAGTTCATTAACATGACCACATTCGACCGATTTGTGCCCGATTGATGGCAATATGCTTGCCCCGTATTACTTATACTTCTTAAACATAACTGGTGAAATCAATATAATGAATAAAATGAATATAAATACTTCACAAGATTTACATAACGCCATTCCCAGTTCCCAAGCTAAGCAGAGCTTGTGCTATGAGTACTAGACAATTACTGATAAACATACTGATATATTTCTTAAAACATATACATTTTTGAAGAAATAGATCAGTATGTTTATCAGTTAGTAAAACATACCTACATAGGTATATACAGGGTACAAAAAGACCGATCACATAGCTGATAACTACACGTACATATAATAAAGTAAGTTTGACCAAAAAAACATGCTGGGAAAAAACTTTTTTTTTCCATCTTCAAAAAAGAGATGTTTTTTATTGCGCGCAATGAAAAGCGCGCAACTTTCGATCAGCTGAGCGTGTACGGCCGGCTGCGGCCGCCCGCGTTGGCCGTTGACCCGACCGCACGCTTGTGTTTAGTATCTATTGCATTTTTGAAACTTCAAATGCGTAATTTGTTTTTTAAAAAAGATAATTTAGAAAATGTTTGTATAAAAGATAGTTTAAAAAGATGTAGAAAAAGAAGACGAAAAAAATTTTTCACTTTGACCATCAATATCTCCAGAACCAGTGAATTCCTAGGTATGTTCTGGAAGGAAAAAACTATCCCAGTGATGGGTAGAATATGTAGTTTCGTTTACGTTAAGGGTCTTTTTACACCCTGTATAATAGATAAAATACTTTCAGACACAAAGCAAAAAAAAAATGATGAAAAAAATGATGATGATCAATAATGTGGCCGTGTACTACGGGTACACCTATGCCTAACCCTTTGAGAAATATTAGCCTGAAGTTATGTTAACAAGGAACTCACCAAGAAATTCATGTTTCTGTAGGTAATTTCCCTTAAAAGGCCTCAACATTCTTTGGGGAAAAAACCTTCTCATTTTTTCTTACTTAAATTTGAAAGGCATTGACATTTAAATTAAAATACACGGAACAGGATACTCGCCTCATTACTTTTAATAAAGGGTTAGGGTCCCTTTGTTAATTGGAACAACCTTTTCCAATTTCATCGCAAGTATTGGCCGTCTTTATTTACAGGGCTCGAGATTAAATAAAAAAGGAAAATACCGTTGTCATTTTTGGTTTTTGTAACCTGTTTTCAGTTTCACTTTTTCCATAAATTCAAGTTCTTTTAACTTGTCAGACAGACGTTTGTTCTGCCACTTTTTTTTTCTAAGCTTAGCAAAACATTAGGAAGATGTGAAGGTCGGGTGTTCTGGGGGACTATCTTCAGTATTTAAGAATGATAAACAACGAAAACTTAACTTAAATTCAATAATGATATAGTGTATTTTATTTTGAAGTAAGTATGTAATTCTGACATTTATGACCAAGCCGAGCAATATTTTAAGTGTCTGTATTTTTATTTTTATTTGTATTTTTAATTTTTATCGTTGTCTTATATTGGGTAATTATGTTGGGTCACAGGCCTGGGGCTCGAGTCTGCTATTGCAATCGTGTCTCAATGACCGGTCATTGATCGAATATTTGACAACTTTGACAGTTTTTGTATGGGAAATGTGTCATAAGTTTGACGTTATACGTCAAAAATCGATCATTGACCGGTCATTGAGACACGATTGCAATAGCAGACTCGACCCCCTGAAAAAAAAAAAAAAATATAATTATTATTTTATTTAAGCTTTGTCAGTTGTTACGAGAAAACAGAACCCCGAAAACCAGACAACCAATCTTACCAATGTATATGTCGAAAAGAAATCAAAATCGGAAATCATTCATCAAATTTGTCTGAGGATCGGAACTTTTTGAACGTCAAAGTTACATAAGACATCGTCCCACCAGTCATTTGGCCACTCACGATTGCGCGATTGTTTTTGTTACGATTTGTATCGTGATATTGGTGGCACGGAAGGGACTCCCGATCTACAATTTATCGTTACAGGAAGCTGTCAGTCTGACAACTAGTTTTACACACTACGTTAGACTATTTGTTAGACTTTCAAGCTATCGTATTAGCTAGTAATAGGGTAGTTGAGTTTAGATAGGGTAGTCGTTCCATATAAAATACTGGTATTAAGTTGCACTAAGTTAGACTGAACGCATACCCTAACATAGTAAGGAAAGGCCAAGCATATGATGAATAAATAAAAGTCAAAATACGAAAAAAAAGACCAGACCAGACCCTCGCAGAATAAACTTTTTCAACAGAAAAATCTTAAAATGTAAGAAATATTAATTTCTACATCAAGTCAGCATGTTTAGCAGCGTAATTAGATGTTAAATAAGATTAATATTCAATCAGAACTCGACTAAAGTTTAATTAGGAAAACACCGAATATTAAGAATTATTTGCTAGGGTTGTCACACACAGTCGACGAGAAATACACCTATCCGAAAATTAAAAAGAATTGTAAAAATAAGTACAACTACAGTATTTTGATTTGTATTCTAAATATATAAATAAAATCTTATAAAAAAGAACTATAAAGGTGAACAAATATTTGTTTATCCAGCCGAATCAAATCAAAGTGTTGTTTGGTGTCGTTTAGTGACAAAAAAACGGGCGCATTATAGTATTTCAGATGTACTTTAAAGCTCACTAACATTGCGCCATCTGCGTAAATAAGAAATTAACTTTATTTATTTGCCAGGATGTAAGGCGATTCTCACACTGCCCCGCATGATGCAGCGTAGCGCGTGGATGCGTGTTCTTCCGTTGCTTGTAAGTATCTCCGTTTGTATGGAAAACACGCACAGTCCAACACACAGAAAATGCATCCACGCGCGTTCATTTCAGTTCAGAGACACGCAACACGCAGCGTGATGCGTGGCAGTGTGTTAACCGCCTTAGTACTTACATACACTTACTACGCGTACTTACTTAACATGGCAAATAATTTTAATCTTACTATATTCAACTATAACTCTTGGTTAAGTATATGTTATTTTGAGTCCGTAACTCGTGAGATCACCACGAGATGAAAATTTCATCTCGTGGTGATCTCACGAGTTACGGACTCTGTACGAGTCTAAAATCAGTCGAGCATATAAATCTGAAGCATGCATACTGATATCGGATATATCCAAAAATAGTACACAGCTGCATACATCGATACATTTTAATAGTACAGTAGGCCACACGTCAGTGGTTTAAAGTCAAAGTCATGTCATTTGTTGCGATTGGGTAATTTTAACCGTCAAACTTACAACTTAGGTAAATTTAAAATAACTTTAGCTGTTCCTTTAGAAAAGGTAACTTCGTATGAAGAATAATAATAATAATAATAATAATCATTTTATTTGCTTGAAACATGGTGGTACAGATCTTAAAATACAATAGGTAGGTACATGGTTCTTCATGTTCCGCCTTATAATAAGCATGCAAATTTTTGATCAGGCAAATATTGTTTAAAACCAAACATTACATTTTAACAAACAATTCTCTGTATAATATGTAACTAAAATTATGTCAATACATTTCATTGCAACTGTCCAAAATAAATTAAATCAAGATATAATGCCAATATACTAAATTAAAAATGTCTAAAATAAATTGAATTACTTATAACAAATTGCTAGTAAATTAAATTATAACAGTCAATCTGATTAAATTACAAATGTCAAAAATAAATTAAATCAAAATATAATGTCAATAAATTAAATAACAAATGTCTCAAATAAATAGATTAAAATGAAATGCCAATAAAATATATAAGTCAATAACATTAAATTATGAATGCCAAACAAAACAAACCAATAAAACTCAAGAAATTTAATTTGAATTGTCAAAAATAAATTACGTTAAAACAAAATGTCCAAAAATAAGAAAAAAAATACGTATTAAAACAATTCATTAGGTTAGGTACTCATTATATTAGGTCCGAGATAGATTCTTATTCATATGGTTATAGTTAAAAAATTCATTAAGGCTGTAAAAACAATTTTCAATAAGCCATGATTTGAGCTCTTTTTGAAAGAATTTTGTTGGCAATTCTCTAATTGATTTAGGTAACTTGTTGAATATTTTTATTGCCATCAGACTCGTGTTTTTGTGGAAAAATGCTGTTCTACTTTGAGGCATTGCTAATTTTGTAGGATCTCTAGACATTTTACCCATCTTATAAACATTTTCGCTATCTGCTTTACTGAACAGAGTAGGATGTTTTTTTACAAAAACTCCCATTTCCAAGATGTATAAACATGCCAGTGTTAATAATTTATGCTCTTTTAAGATAGGTCTGCACGATTCTAATGAACCGATACCAAACACAGCTCTTAAGCACTTTTTTTGAACAATAAAGGCCCTGTCACTGTCAGTAGAATTGCCCCATATTATTAATCCGTATCGTAACACAGATGATACATATCCGTGATAAGCCATCAGGGCGGCACTTCTTCCTACAGTTTTCCTAAGATTTCTTAGTGCAAATGCAAAGCTGTTCAACCTGTTACACATGTTCTCAATGTGATTTTTCCAATTACAATTTTTATCTATTATTAAGCCTAAAAATTTTGTACAGTCAACTTCTTCAATTTTATTGCCACGACCAATAATACTCAATGTTTGATTTGACATTTTGTAGTTACGGAAACAAATATATTTTGTTTTCGAGATATTGACACTTAAATTATTTTGCTCAAACCATTCTAATATGGCCTCTACGGCATCATTTATTCGCTCCTCATACGGTTCATTTTTATTGTCTTTACTGATTACAAGTGAAATATCATCAGCAAATAAAACGCATTTATCCTTTATTGCTGCTGGCAAATCATTAATGTATAGAAGAAAGAGTAATGGCCCCAATATGCTACCTTGAGGCACCCCATATGTATTCATTCTATACTGCGATTTGTACTGTGTAACTTCTTTGTCTTTATTCATTCCTGAAATTTCTACGCTTTGTTGCCTATTACTTAAATAATCTTTAAGCCAATTTAACGCTTTCCCTCTTATACCGTACTTCTCGCATTTTTTTAGCAGAATATTATGATTAACAGAATCGAACGCTCGGCTCATATCAAAAAATATCGCCGTGACTGGTTTTTTCTTATCAATGTTCTCAGTAACTAATTTGATAAGTTGAAAACAAGCTAATGAAGTTGACTTTCCTCTTTGAAACCCGTTTTGTTCTGGTCTTATTATCCTGTGTTTATCTAAAAATGAGACAATCCTATTACACATTGCTTTTTCATATATTTTTGCAATGACTGGTATTAAGGTAACTGGACGGTAATTATTTAGATCAAGTTTACTATTTTTTTTATGTAAAGGCTTTACTAATGAGAACTTTAGTTTGTCCGGATACTTTTCTTCAAAGAAACTTACGTTGATCAAATGGTCTAATATAGGTGAAAGTACATCAGCACATGATTTTAAAATTTGAGTCGAAATACTGTCATACCCCACAGCGTTACTATTATTTAATGATGAAATGATTCTACTAACTTCATTCGGCGTGCAAGGTTCGATATATAAACTATTTCCTATGTCATTAATATGAGTCCTGAGATTATTTTTATTATTAGTTATGTCAATGTTTGTAGAGTCAATAAAGTGATCATTGAAAGCTTCTGCTATTTCTTCAGGCTTATCTATCAAGATGTCGTTTTGTTTAACCGCTTCGATAAGTTCTGGACCTCTATATTTAGTTTTATTTTTAATTAATTTCCAAGTCGCGCTACACTTGTTTTTAGCTTTTCTAATATATTTGTTAGAAACTTGCTTTTTGGATACATTTATACACCTTTTTAATAGTTTTGCGTATTTATCATATATTAATTTGCTTTCCCGGGACTTATTTTTATGATACTTCGATTTTAAGTACCTTTTAGAAAGGCATGATTTTCTAATACCTTTCGTTATCCATTTAAGAGTAGGTGAATGGCAATTAACTTTAATTTTTTGTAAAGGAAAATTTAACATAAAAAAAAGACAAAAAATTTCATGAAAATTATTAAAAGCTGTATTCGGATCCATTTCGTCATAAACATCCTGCCAATTCAGGTTACGGAGACACTCTTTAAATTTGTCCACATATTCCTGGCTGTAATTTCTTTTGTATATAGAATAATGCGATTGAGCAGGCGTATTTGATGTTACTATTGATGGAAATGTTAAAATCTGAGCAGTATTATGATCCGAGAGTTGTAATTCACATGTCTCGCCGGAAGAGTCTGAAATATTAGTAATAATGTGATCTATACAAGATGTATGTCGAGTTGGAGTATTTATTTTAAAAGTCAAGTTATAATTTAAAAGTATATCGTTTAATATTGTGGCATTCTTACTTGTGACGAGGGTATTTATGTTTAAATCCCCGACCAATATAATATTTTTATTTTTCCTGTCACTTAGTTTAAGCAACAGAGACTCAAGTTTATTAAAAAATACTGCAATATTCGAGTTGGGGGTCCTATAGACACAAACAATAATGCATTTATATTGTGGTATTTCTATGCCACAACATTCGAAAACTTTCTCTACTGCAATTTCTTTGCATAATTGTATTATTTTGTATTCTAGGTTCTGTTTTATTAAAATACATACCCCACCCCTATTTTCCTTATTTCGAGAGTAAGAAACCGCTAGTTTAAAGTCATTTAAACATATATTTATTTCATTGTTAGTTCTAACAAATGTTTCTGAGAAACATAATATTTGAATATTTTCAAGCCTCTCATTTAGCTCAGATAGACATATTTCTATTGAAGGAAGTTTATTCAATAATCCTGCAATATTTTGATGTAATAAACGAATATTTTGACACTTAACTGTATTATGCTGTTTAAAGTTGTTCTTTACACTTGATACGAAAAAACTGTTCCTCTCTTAGATGATTACTGAGCTCTGCTTTCGGTTTCATGTTTTTTGAGAGGTAATTCTGAATTGTATACTCACCAATATAGCACTTCAAATTGTCAAAAATATTCTTCAAACCATAGTTATTCAGTACACCACGGCGTTTATAAAACATAGAATTGTCATAAGTCAGATTTAAATTAGAGTCAAATATCATGGCATACTCATGGGTGCAGCTATCCTGGTAGAGTAAATTGCTAAATGTTTCTATTCTTGAGTTAAACAAAGAACTATATCCATTAAATTTATAGGTTGGTAAACAGAGTAAAATATTGGTATGTTGTATTGACATTAACGTAGTCCTTATCTTAGAAACTAAGTTAAAATAATTGACAGTTTTTAAAAAGTCTTTTTCGCCTATCAAAATAAAACAATAGTCTTTCTTTGTATAGTTAAACAGTTTTTGTTCTAAGTTGTCAAGTAGCTTTATAATTCCACAGTTTGTGGTAATGTGATGACTTAAGTGATGAGTTGAGAATGTACTTTGTGCTATAGGTAAAACTTTATTTGTATTGTTACTGCTTAATATGCAAATTCTATGCTGTTGTTTTTCTTGGGGCTGTTCTAGGGAACTGGTCACGTCATCTGGTTGCTGTTTATCCTCTTCAGCGTACTTGTTAGAAGCAGTATCCTCGTTAATTTTGTCAGATGGTCCTGATTTTGTCGATATGTTGTTGGTGGCGCCATCTGTTATTGCTTCACAAGAATCATTGATCCCGAGATCTACATAGCTACTGTTAGATTCCTCAAATGAAGAATACACTTTTAACCCTTAATCAAACGGAAAGCTTCTTAAGAGATTTTTAAGAGATAAATAAAAACTGAGACTTGTTTTTAGGTAAGTTTTGTCTGTAGATTTCATAAATTTTGATACAATTTTGGAAAAGGGTGGCGAAAGGGGGGTTATATTTCTAAATGGTTGACACTGTTTGAAATAGCCATTAAAAAAATAAAATTTATTTTGTTATTTCATACTAAGTGGGAAATAATTTCCCAGTATTTGATTAAGGGTTAACTTAAACTGGCAGGCCTACAGAGTTGAAAAAAGAATGCAAAATATTTTGGTTTTCATAAAACTAACACCAAAACAAATAAATTGTGTGATGAGCCTGAGCATTTTTTTCTGTGTCTGGGTATAATTTATCTATAAAATATGTACAGACGCCAGCACATCAAGTTACCCCAATGTGTCAAATTTCTTTGATCGTTTTTCAACTTTATGTCAAACAGAATAAGGTTCATATTCAATTGGGAAAATTTGACACATTGGGGTAACTTGATGTGCTGGGCGTCTGTACCTGTTTAGAAATATATAAGTATGTTCATCAGTAAATTGTGTAGTACTCATGTTTTGTATAAGATGCCGTTGTGTTAAAGTTGTGGAATATTTATTTATTATTTTGCGTTGACTGCCGATTATATATTTTTTTCGTCTGACAACCCTTATTTATGAATGCCATTGAACTTTCACCACGCTAACTTTATGATTAAGTATATTTTCTTTTTAAATGTGAAAGGTTGAAAATCTTTTATATGAAAATTCTTGGTAGTAAGCAAGCGAAGTCCGGTCAATGTATTGATAAGTGCTTTAATTTGATAAGTTTAATATAAATAAGCCAATTTATTAGGTTCTTAATGGCCTATTTGATGGAAAATTAACTTTTCTTAAGTTGTTTTTGAGCCCTCGACACAAAAGATGACTCGGTAGGTTTTGGCCTTTTATGTAGGTACGTACCTAAATTAAAATAATTTTATGATTCACGATCAACATAACTAAGCTTAGGTCCCGGGTTCGATCCTCGGGTCCAGCAAAGTATTATTGAGTTTTTCCATCTGGAATTTCTCAGTAGCAGCCCAGTCTGAATTTGTGCCCGATTGATGGCAATAGGCTCGTCCCCTATTACATGGCACTTTAGCATAACTGGCGAAATGTGGGTGTATTGCAAGTACACCTCTGCCTAAACCTTCGGAGATCGTGTTGTTCGTGGCTTGGTGTTATAATTAAGCTTATCCAACAACGTCATGTTGGAGACCGACCGTCTTCATTTGGTAAATGTTGATAAATGATATTTATTTATGTAAATAGATTTTTATAAACTCTGTTACACGTCATTTTTATTTAACTAGTAGATAAGGTCGGGGTTTCATTATCTGACTACTCTGAGAAGAAACACCGAAAGAAACTCAGAGGTCACAGTCTCTTTTAAAGTGGTCTTTTGAGGAATGAATCACACAGATAATTATGAGGGGACCATATCAGCCAGTCGGTAGAAAATGAGTATAGTTTCTAGTTGTTTTGTTTAATTCGTTTTTTTTGCCACTGACTTCCAAGACTTTAATTACTTTACATATTAAACCTTTAAGTGTTATTTTTATGTTAACATTTTCAGCATTAACATTTCATTACTGCTTCTATTTTTAAACTTTTCTTATCTTAGTACTCGGCTGCAACAAATATTTGTTGCGGGCATAAATTGAACCCGAGACACGCGAATTGGAGTATTCCGGTGTGAGCACCTATGCATTTAGCATCAAAGGTATTCCCATTTCCCATAGGTTAATGCATAGGTGCTCAATAAATAGGTGCTCAAACGGGAATACTCCCGCGAATTAACAGCTAATCGCACAGCCACTGCGCCAACCATCGTTGTTTCGTGATATACCTATACCTATTTAGAAAAAAGATCATACAATCGAGTTTTCATTTAATGTTTAACTGAATAAGATATCTACCAAATATTTTGCTAGATAAAAAATGTGTTTTAACAATAATATTAAATATCAAATCATGAGCAAGTAATGCAACACCAACTGGTTTTGCTTCTAGAAATGGAAAAATTCTTACAATTTCCTTCGTTATAAAGTCTCGATGATGCTTCAAGACATAGAGTAAAAATATTCAGTACCTGAACATTTTTTCTTAGAATGTTTTAAAGTATAAGGAACGAGTGAAGTTCCTCATTCCCCATAGAAAACCTTGTATCCTCCAACCAGACGAGTGTTGTATCTGGTGGGCTACTACTGCCCGACGGCTGTAAGTTGTCGGTATCTTGTACCTTTACGTTCAATAAATATTCCACAACTTTTTCACACAACGCCATTTAGTCCCAAGTTAAGCTTGAGAGCTTGTGTTATGGGTACTAAATAGCTGATAAACATACTTATATATTTCTAAATACATACATATTATAGATAAATTACACCCAGACACAGAACAAATGATCGTGCTCATCACACAAACATTTGTCCTGGGTGGGAATCGAACCCACGACCTCCGGCATAGCAGTCAGGGTCACTAACTACCAGACCAACTGGCCAGTCATCACTAATTACCTGACCAACAGGCCAGTGAAATCAGGCCAGTCAAAAATAGAATACCTTGGATCCTCGAACCAGACGAGTGTTGTATCTGGTGGGCTACTACTGCCCGACGGCTGTAAGTTGTCGGTATCTTGTACCTATACGTTCAATAGCGCGGATAACTTTAATATTCCGATGTAAGATGCCAGTAAGTTCATATGTGGCGAGATAGATGTCGCTACGATTGCGTTCTGAGAGATAATTAGGCACCAATCCTCTTTTTAATAATGTCCAAATATGAACAAGTTGGACTGTAAATCAAATCGGCAAATAAAGCTCTCGGTGAAAAGTATCAACATTAAAATTTGTAGTCAATTGAATAGTTTCATTTGGAACTACAATTGTCAGAGGACTCAATTTTATTTTGTAGACATCCCTAACTTGTCTATAGTTTGTGGGGTTATACTTAAATAAAATTCTTTACAATTTTGGTAATTTAAATTTTGACTTAGAACCAAAACAAAATACAACGGAATTGAGAACCTTCTTCTTTTTTTGAAGTCGGTTATTATTTTTTATTTTTTTCTAAAGAAAAGAGTTTTGTCGCACATGCGATCATGTCGCCCAAGTCGGTTATTTAGGCTAAATTTATGCACAAAAAAAAAATACCGTCTCGACTAGAGTCTTAGTTTAAATTTCGATCTACGCGTGCAACTGTTTTATAATTATAACATACATTGGTCCCAACATTTTGTGTATTAAGTCAAACTAGTATGTAAATTTGGTTTATTAGTTGTCACGCTGCATTTTTCTATTCTATGCCCGCAGTAAACTAACACGATGGCCGTCGGCGTCATCGCAGAGATAAACGTTAATTTTTATTAAACCTTTTTATTTGATGCGCTTCGTGAAGTAGGCTGCATGTGTCGTTTGAGAATTATGTCAATGATTACGAAGATCTGCTATTAACTTATAAGTATATTCTTTGTCAGTTATTGTTTAATTTACGCCTGTCAAAGGCGAATAAAAGTTGTACAGACGCCAGCACATAAAGTTACACCAATGTGTCAAATTTCTTTGATTATTTTTCAACTTTATGCGAAACAGAATAAGGTTCATATTCAATTGGGAAAATTTGACACATTGGGGTAACTTGATGTGCTGGCGTCTGTACCATAATCTGATAAAATTTGTCAAAAATCCAGACTCCGGGCTGATACTGAGACATTTATGTAAGAAAAATCTACAGCAACACTTTCTAGCACGAGAATTGAACCCAGGACCAGGATACCGCCGGGCATAAGCCCATAAACTTGAATGTTTTAAGTCACCCTGAATGCACCCTTTGACTGGTAGAGGAAAGGAGCCTAGATACTGAAATAAAATTTCAATACATGGAATATTTATTTAACATTTTGTGTCTTTTATTAATAATCGATTATGTAAAAACATTATTCAACGTATAAACCACCATCAATCTAGCCTTACAAATTCACAAAGCAGTTTGATGACAATTTTTGAAGCACAGCACAATTACTTAATTTATATTATTTATTTTTATTTTTTGCTAACAATTACTTAATTTATGTTTCCCCAAACAGTTTTCTGAGAAGTGAAATTGCCATGTTGTGTTGAAGTTTAATGGACTTTTTGGTAACATAGTGAGGGGACACGCCGGGAATCGAGTGTCAAAAAGATTACTATAATAGTTATCTTTAAATATTTTTGATAAAATTGAGATATTTTGGACAAAACCAAAGCTTAATTGTGGTCTTGACAATATACAGGAACATCTAATGGAGGATGATGATCTTGCTATCGGTATTTTAGGTGAAATTAATCAATACATTGTTCTGTTCAGGTTAACCTTATAAAGCAATGCTTGCAACGACTAGACCAGCATTTAGTCCTCTGTATGTTTTAATTTACACACATTGAAAAAAAATCTGCTTCGATAAAATATAGGCGCAGTTCCACTCGACCAAGACCTTGTGAAGGACGAAGGTCGGGGAACGAGGTCCTCTATTATATCCAAACAAGAACCACTGTAAACATTTATTATAACTGCTGCTGAAATAAATAAACCACCTGAAGACTTCCTCCTGCGTTTCACTGTCACGTGTGACGTCACGCTAACACCTACAAACTGGCGCCCAACGTGGGGCACGAAGACAAAGCTAAGTACATCACAGGCATATTTTTTTTCTTAAGAATTACAAAAATACAATTTCAAATCCAAGTGGGAGTTCCAGAGAATAGGTCGTTGAAAGAAAAAGCAAAGAAATTCTCCGGTTTTATTACTAGTGGTCGTCATGCGGTTTCACCCACGTAGTTTCCGTCCACGTGTAAATACAGCGATAAAAAGTAGCCTATGTCAACGGTAAAACAATATTTTCAATCGGTCCAGCAGTTATTAAGTTATTTCGTTACATACATAAACACAAATAAATAAATAAATAATAAATAAATATTCCACTACTTTTCACACAACGCCATTTAGCCCCAAGTTAAGCTTGAGAGCTTGTGTTATGGGTATTAAACAGCTGATAAACATACTTATATATTTCTAAATACATACATATTATAGATAAATTACACCCAGACACAGAACAAATGCTCGTGCTCATCACACAAACATTTGTCCTGGGTGGGAAACGAACCCACGACCTCCGGTATAGCAGTCGGGGTCACTAACTACTAGACCAACAAGCCTGTCAAATCTTTCCACACTATAATTTTATATTAGTATGAGCTGAACTTGTACTCATAATTTACTAGCTGCACCCCGCGGTTTTATACGCAAAAATCTCGATACTGTGGGAATTACGGGATAAAAGTTATCCTATGTGTTAATCTAGGTTACAAACTATCTGTGTGGCAAATTTCATACAATCCCTTTAATCGTTTAGATGAAGAAGTAATAAACATTCAGACTCACAAACTTTCACCTTTAAAATATTAGTGTGATACTTCGTTCCGCCTTAGAATTAATAAAATTTATGGTTGTGTTACCTTCTTAATTTATCAAATGTCAAATTATCACCTGATAATAAACTGGGAAGAAATTAGTCACCTGGCATATCATCTAAGATGATGCTGTGTTTGAAAAATGATTAACCTTTTTCAAACTTATATTTTATTTTTTGCATGTTTCGGACGAAGACAAAAATTGATTCAGCCGTCAACACGACTTTGTTGTTAATACTTCAAATTTCACCTCAAAGCTTGTGGTTTCTTAGTCCTTATTCAAATTCAAGTTGTAAATGGGATTCAGTTCTAGCATTACGAAGGAATTCAAAACAGTAGTTGGATGTCATTGTTTGAAACTGCAATCCCTTTATCTGCTCTCGACGTTAAGTTAGTGCGGTTTTGAGTGCTATTCGGATACCTTTGAATATTTCGTTTGGATAGTAAAAAATTGAACCCTGTCGCTGCAAGGTATTTGTTTAGTTTCAATTGATAGTAGAGTTTTTGTTATTGGATTTGTCGTCATAGTAAAAATTGTCTGTTTGAAATATTTTTATGTAAAAGTTATTAGTGATGATTTCTGTTAACGATCATTCTGCAAACAATGGGCTATAAGACAAAAAAAATATATTTTTAGTCCCTCATCTAGATTACAAGGAAATATTCGGCACATATTTTTTTTTATTGTTAGTATATAAGTGGGTACGCTGCGCGTGACCCGACCTCGGCAGTCGATATTATACGTTAGCTCGGAACGCATGTGTTTCCTTTCCCCGCAATAAACAGTGGCGACGAGGCGAACCGTAATTAACGCGTGCACTAATCAATCATGTCGAAAGTGTCTGTTGGATCCCTGAATAGTTTCAATCATGAAAACCAGGATTGGTCAGTGTTCAAGGAGCGACTGGAACAGTGGTTTTTAGCCAATGAACTAGAAAGTGCGGAGGGTAAACCTAAAATTAAACAACGAGCGATTTTACTCAGTAGTCTATCAGAAAGCACTTTTAAATTGGTCAGAGATCTCGCACTACCAAATAAAATAACAACACTCGAATACAACGTTATAGTGAAGCTACTGGATGGTCACTTCGAACCAGCTAAATGCGGTTTCGCCGAGCGAAATCGCTTCTATACATCGACTCAACAACCAGAGGAACAGCTGGCAGGTTGGGCAGCACGTGTTCGCGGACTAGCAGTAGATTGTGCTTTTCCTGCTTCGTGTCTCGCTGACTTACTGCGTGACCGTTTCGTCCTTGGCATGTTACCAGGGCCAGAGCGAGACAAGCTGTTCACAATGGATATGGCCGTGCTGACAATCGGTAAAGCTTTGGAAACTGCGCAAGGTATTCGCAGCGCTCGACTTGGCTCTGCAGCGACGTCATCACCGCTACCAGAGCAACCTGTCTACTACAAAGTGGTGCAGAGCGCGGGCGAACGAGCGGCGCGGTCAAGCGGCGGTCGACGAGGTCAGAGCGGCACGAACGGGAGCGGTCCTGGAGGCGTGGCGGTGCCGGCGACGTCGGCGGACGCAGTTAAATGCGTTGTTTGTGGCTACACCGGTCATCAGGAAGACACGTGTAGGTTTAAACGTTACAAGTGCGGGAAGTGTGGCCAACGTGGTCATCTGCGGCGCGTGTGTGGACAAAGTAAAGTGCAGCAACACTTTATCGAGGTCGAATTGGATGATATCGGTGACGATCGGTCCGGTGAGCCTTTACGGGAATCTGTCCTGGTAAATAAAATAAAACTCAATTTTGAAATAGATACTGGGTCCGCAGTGACAATAATGCCCGAAAAAGTATTCAATTATTACTTCAAAACCTTGCAACTAAATAAAAGTAAAACGTTACTTCAAAGTTACAATGGCAGCAACATTGAAACTGCAGGTACTATTTTGCTACCAATCAATTACAAATCCAAAACGATAGATATACTAGTCTATGTAGTTAAGTGTGATGGTCCGTGTTTATTAGGCAGAGATTTTTTATCAAAGTTTAATTTAAAAATTGCCACCGTAAATAATTGCAAAAACTATGTGGAACAAATAATAACTAAGTATCCAAAATTATTTTCAAACAAACTGGGATGCTATAATGGTTCAAAAGTCAGTCTCCAGGTAAAGCCGGGCTCAAAGCCAATTTATTTTAAAGCGCGACAAGTCCCTTTTGCATTGAAAGACAAGATTGACCGCGAGTTAGATAGACTAGTCCAGGTAGGCATACTGGAACCGGTCAGTAGTTCTGATTATGCCAGTCCCATTGTCCCAGTGTTGAAACACAATGGAGATATACGAATTTGTGCCGATTACTCCGTAACCTTGAACAAACAGCTGGTAGTAGACAAATATCCACTGCCACGTATAGAAGAACTGTTTTCTAAACTGCACGGTGGAAGGAAATTTACAAAATTAGACCTATCACAGGCATACAACCAATTAAAGCTAACAGATGACTCACAAATGTTAACTTGTGTCAATACGCACCGTGGCTTATTCAAATTTACTAGATTAATTTTCGGCTTAGCAAGTTCGGCGGCAATATTTCAAAAAACACTAGAAAATGTACTATCCGGCCTGGATAGGGTACTGGTATTTCAGGACGATATTTTACTGACGGGAGCAAACGACAGTGACCATTTGAATAATTTGCACAAAGTTTTAAATAGGCTACAGGAGGCAGGATTAGTACTACAAAAAAATAAGTGTCAACTGTTTCAAGAATCAGTGGCTTATTTGGGATTTAAAATAGATAGTGAAGGTTTACACAAATGCAAAGAAAAAGTAGAAGCAATACTTAAAGCAAAAACACCATCAAATGTCACTGAACTGAAATCATTCCTAGGCATGGTTAATTACTATAGACAGTTTGTACAAAATGCGTCTAGCATTTTAAAACCACTTCATGCCCTGTTACAAAAAAACACTGCATGGCAATGGAATGACGAGCATGAAGCAGCGATCACACAAATTAAAAATGACCTTATGTCGGACACGGTCTTGTCACATTACGATCCACAAGCAAAATTAATTTTGACAGTGGATGCGTCTCCGAATGGTCTCGGCGCGATATTGTCACAAGTAGGCAATGATGGTGTGGAGCGGCCGATCTCGTATGCCTCGCGCTCACTATCAAAAGCTGAACTCGGCTACAGCCAAATACAAAAAGAAGCGACGGCAATAATATTTGGTGTTAGAAAACACCATCAATATTTATATGGGCGAACGTCTCCATTCGTACTAAGAACAGACCACAAACCACTTGTGTCCATTTTCAATCCGAATAAAAGCATACCGGAAGTATCAGTAAACCGGTTGCAGCGCTATGCAATTTACTTGTCTTCTTATAATTTTATCATAGAATATGTAAACAGCTCAAGTAACGCAGCGGACTACCTGAGCCGCTCGGTTAGTGATACGAAACAAGTTTTACCAAACAATCACCAAGAAATAGCAACTATTGATAGGGCAACTTATGTACAGTTTGTTTACAATAACAACTCAGATCGGTTCTTATCTCTAAGTGACATTACCGAGGCAACATTGTTAGCTTTCGAACTCAAAACAGTATGTGAATATGTACAAGCGGGTTGGCCGAAACACAATATTGGTAGGAACCTTAAGTATTATTATATGTGTCGTAATGAGTTAGCTATAGAAAAGTCGTGTCTTGTTCGTGGTTACAAACTAGTCATACCATTGAGCTGTAGGTATAAAATACTGTGTGAATTGCATAAAGCACATCTCGGTGTAAACAAAATGAAAGCAGAGGCGCGAAACCGGTTTTGGTGGCCGGGGTTATCGGCAGATATTGATAAGCACGTTGCAGCTTGTGAAATATGTAATGCACTCCGTCCCACACCGCCCCGCGCCCCTCTTACGCCCTGGCCGTTTCCTCCCGAGCCTTGGTACCGCGTTCATCTAGATTTCCTAGGGCCAATTAATAACAAAGTTTATTTAGTAATAGTAGATGCATATTCCAAATGGTTGGAATGTTTTGATGTATCCACCGCCTATGGAAGTAGCGTAGTTATAGGTAAGTTATGTGAGGTAATGAGCCGGTTTGGCTTGATAAGAAATATCTGCACGGATAACGGTACATCGTTTGTGTCCACTGAGTTTACCAATTTTTGTAAGAATAACGGCATCACACATTTAACTACTCCTACCTATAGTCCAAGTAGCAATGGACAGGCTGAGAGCAGTGTGAAAATCATAAAAAAGGCACTGAAAGCATTCATTATATCAAAAGTCAGTGTAAAAGATTTCAATGTAAAATTAAATGAATTTTTATTTAACTACAGAAACTCTGAACACAGTACAACAGGCAGATCACCCGCTGAAATATTGTTTGGCCGTAAATTAAGAAATAGGTTAGATCTATTAAACGTACGTAAGCCGATATCAGCCAATATGGACCTCGAAAGTGTAGTGAAAGATAACCAGTGCTTGCAGAGTAAGCTGTACAGTGGTATACGTAAAGACAAATTCACGAAAAATGAAATAGTGCTAGTTAAAGTATATAAACAAAACAAAACGTATTGGACAAAAGGAATCATTAAGGCACAATCATTAGGAAATTCCTTATATGAAGTGCGATTGCTCGGTCAAAACAACGGTTCGGTAATCAAGAGACATGTCAACCAGCTCTTGAAATTTAAGGGGGAGGGTGAGAGACCACAGGCGGAACGAACTCCACACGGTGGACAAATCATCGCTACGAAAGAAGATCAACCAACGGAGCTTCCCCCAATCATATTATACTCGCCTTCATGCAGTCTGCAAATAGAAGATGTCACTCAACCAGCGCCAGGAGTGGCTGGTGTCTCGACCGAATATGTCGACGCATCAGATTCGACGGAATATGAGGGTAGAGATTCGAGGTGTTGCTCCCCCGCAGAGCAAGACAACCCCGGTGACTCGTTCATGACACCGTCGCCTCCACCGAGGGCACGCAACGATCGCCGCGATATGTTGATTTTTGAACAGTAGTGTAATTCATAATTGTTAGGCTAAGGGTGGAGGGATGTTAGTATATAAGTGGGTACGCTGCGCGTGACCCGACCTCGGCAGTCGATATTATACGTTAGCTCGGAACGCATGTGTTTCCTTTCCCCGCAATAAACATTTATCAACAGCAAGAACTTGTGATTCGCATAAAGTATTCGTTTCGCAAACTACAAGTGACCACATCACTAGTGTCACGGCAATTACTCCAGCGTTCACACTGACACTCAACCTGCTCGCTGGTACGTTGGGCCTTTAATAACGACTGGTTGAATTTTTGGGTGAAGTTTCAAACATTACGACGGCGGGAGTAAATTAATAATAATAGCGAACGACCAGCCAGGCTAAACTGTGAAAATCTCACTGCGAAAACTTAGGTGAAGTTAATTGTCAATCCCTAGTATTAAGTATCGAAAGATGCACCGCGTTCATTTCACATACTTTTTTATGGCGTGATTTGTTATTTGAATAGCACTGGTGTTTTAAAATGCAAAGAAATTTGAGTTAACAAACAGAGTAGAGCCCTCGAGTATAACATATAGAGTAATGAGGGAAAAGGCTTACGATGATCACCATAGTACCCTACTATTTACTTAATATATCAAGCACACGAATGCTCAACATACATAAATAATAATAAATATAAATAAATATTTCACAATTTTTCACACAACGTCATCTAGTCCCAAGATAAGCTAAGAGCTTGTGTTATGGGTACTAAATAGCTGATAAACATACTTATATATTTCTAAATACATACATATTATAGAACACTTTTATATTTCTAAATACATACATATTATAGATAAATTACACACAGACACAGAACAAATGATCGTGCTCATCACACAAACATTTGTCCAGGGTGGGAATCGAAACGACGACCTCCGGCATAGCAGTCAGGGTCACTTACTACTAGTCCAACAGGCCAGGTACTCTATTCTGTTCTATCTTGTATAATCTTTTTTTTGAATTACGACTATACTGTCTTAAAACATAACATAGCATCTGCCAAACTGTAATGCAATTTGTCGGCAGCAATCTATTTACTGAGATAAAAAAAGAATCCTTTACAAAATCAACAGGCAGTTCCAACCACTAAATGATACATTTTATTGTCTCCAACAAACAATGTCACCTCCATATAACATTATGACACTATCTCCAAACAAGACTCAATTATATTTTACTGTCGCCACTTTTATATCGTATTTAAACGGATAACGAGAACTAACAAAGTAAGATGACTCCATTAGACAGATAGGTACAGAAAGTATTTACGACGAGAAAGCATTTTTTACAAACTATTTGTAGATGTGTGTGTTGTAAGTTACAATTTGTAAGTTTTTATGGTATACAATAATTATAATTCTATTCTATTAGCATAATATAGATCACATAAGATAGTGCTGTTGTAAAACTTTAATGCATACAATTCTTGTGTTTATAATGGTAACTTTTTTTTTTATGTTTATGATGAAAAAGTACACAATGTACCCACCAGTTTCATAAATGTAATTCGGGTGCTGCATCTGCCAACAAACTGCTTTACAGTTTGGCAGAGGTAATTTGTTAGTTAAAAAAAAAACAAAAATAAACGCATTTCCATTTTTTTTTCATTGTATATTATTCTGTCCACTGTCATTTTCATATCACTAAAAAATATGTAATTTTCTGTTGTGTGTGTGTGTGTATAAGTAAATATTACTTATAAGAAATAATACAATAACATTAATAGGCAACACAAATGCTAAAAACGAGTTAAAAAAATATTTCAATACTTATTTGTTGAGACTGATTGCTGTTTTACGCTGATTTTCAATTTTCTATCTGGAATTTTTTGAAAGCAGCAAGGATAAAGTTTGCCGGATTAATAGCGAAGGCTCGCCCCAATTACATGGGACTTAGATATAACTGGTGTTTAGGTTTATATAATTGGCTGCACTAAATAAAGTATAATTATAATTAAAACAACGAACGTGTATAAAGTAAAAGGCATATAAATATGATAGAATATTTACTTATAAATATCTATTTTTACTACTGAATTTCAAATTACTACCAAGAAGCACTGCGATGCGTTACGTTAGTGCACACTCGTAGTACAGAACGCTACGGCGTAGCACAGAGCACTACGGCGTAGCACCATGCGTAGCAGTGCTACATAACGCGGGGAAACAAATCAACTTTTCCAAACGAGTTGTTGTATAAGATGCAATAATATGTTACATTCGGACAAGATACATACATACATACATAAACTCACGCCTTTTTCCCATGGGGGTAGGCAGAAACTACAGAGCGCCATGTGCTACGATTCTTACATACTTCTTACAAGACAAGACAAGACAAGATATACGTGTATACACACGGCTACACGTCAAGCTATACATTTCCAGTTAACACTGACCTCACATCGTACGGAAATCCAATACTATGCAAGATCAGCTTATACTGGAAAATGCATAGCTTGATGTGTAGCCATGTATAGGTACATATCAAAGGTGTGTATTATTTTAATGACTGAAAAATACCTAGAATGTCTAAAACAAATAAACTAACGTAATTCTCTAAAACAAAGGTGTTTCATCATGTCGACGCTGCAAAACGCATGTGTCGTGTATGCAAATTCGTTTTTTTTTTAAATGTTGCATTGTACTTATCTTCATTTTCTAAAATTTAAATTTGAATATTGACATTAACTGCAGTTTAGTATAAATCAACAATATTGATGTGTATATTTACAATATAAATTGCTAGTATTTAAACTTTATTGTGGCTTGGTAAAGCCTTTTCACTTGAACCCAATTTACTCCCATACCACAAGCCTTTCACAGATCGAACAGAATCTTATGCTCAGCAGCAGCATATACCTACGGGTATCATACATCTTTTCCTATCTACTCTCTTTGAATCGCGCCAACCGTGCTGTCAAATGACGTCATGACACGGTTTACACAGCAGTGGTTGAGCAATGGGCTGAAGCTGCGCTGCGTGTCGCGGCTTGAATCCTCGCACGAAACAACTGTTTGTCTTATAGGTTGTTCAGGTCTGGCTGTTTCTGTATGTAAGTTATATATTTTTGTAGACGCACCCACGACACAGTAAATATTCCTGGCTTATGGCAGCGTTTTTTAAGACAAAAATATCATTTCAATATCTCTACACTTGCTAGTTTTCATGTTATCTTTTAAATTGTTCTTTTTAGGCAAACAAAATAGATTTTCAAGATACGGCATAATTATCATCCAGCGTCGATGTTCATAATAAGTGTTCACATATCGCGTTACTGATGCTTGCCGTATAATAAGTAAAATTATACCGACCGCCGACCGGACCTTTACCTTAATTAAATAATAATTACGTATGTAACTATAAACCTCTATGAGTGACGCAATAATGATTGTATGTAACCTGTTATTTTTGATATCCCATAATTAGAGGTTTATATTCTACTAGCAGACGTCACGCGGTTTCACCCGCGTAGTTCCCGTTCCCGTGGGAATACAAGGATAAAAAGTGGCCTATGTCAATCGGGGACATTGTAGCTTTCGAACGGTGAAAGAATTTTTCGAATCGGTCCAGTTGGTTCGGAGCCCATTCGATGCAAACGAACAAACAATCAAACTTTTCCTCTTTATAATATTAGTATAGAAGTATGGATAAGTAAAGTAAAAATTATACAAAAAGTCCTCGAATTTGTTGTTCAAAAATGCATAGTTTGGAAGATATCATAAATTAAAATTAATTTAGGTCTAATTAATTTTCATTAATAAATACGATAATGAGTTTTAAAGATATCAACAATTATGTTATAATTAATTTTGGTCAAATTAATATTCATTAATAAATATGAGTAATACATTTTCATTCTAACTAATTACTCGTATTCATATTTTAAAGCTAATAAAATGCAACGTTGTCATATTTTACGTAAAGGTGTTTTATATTAATAATAGTGATTTAATCGGTTTATTTTGTACTAGAAGATGTAACGTGGTTTCATCCGCGTTGTTCCCGTTCCCGTGGGAATACAAGGATAAAAAGTAGCCTATGTCACCCGGGGATGGCGTAGCTTTCGAACGGTACAAGAATTCAAATCGGTCCAGTAGGCTCGGAGCCTATTCGGTGCAAACAAACAAACCGAACGAATCAACACAATCTGTATTATATATTTTATTAATTCTATTCTTTGTGACATATAATGCAAAACGCTTGCTAAATACGAAAGGAACCGAAGTATATGCATCGTCATGGTTACCAGTAGCGAGGGGTCAATTTTCTTAATAGGGAATCTGACAAAAAAAAACTTAATATTCATATCACTATATGTTGTCTCTCTTGAAGTCATTGGTCTACCCTACCATTTTGAATACCTTTTTTGTACTTCAATGCCTTATACACCACTATTTTTTAATTAGTACAAGAAACAAATGGGCTGTATCCGTTACTGATCATATTTGCGTAATCAAAAGTAAAAAAAAAAAAAAACAATTTTTAAATATGCCACTATTTAGTTAAACTTAAATAACGAAAACAGCTGTTGTAGGCGGGGCATGCTTGAGCGAGATTATACAAACGTGAGAGATGACGATTAATTAATACCACTATTATTTATTGATACTTTACAAATACATATAATGAGAAGACCGTCTAGAATAAGCCCTTTAAGTATTTGTACTAAATACAAATTAGTGGTGTATTTAGAGATTAGAGTCTGGCTGCCTATCAGTAAGAGTCAATAGCACAAGAGTTGCTCTTCCGAATATCCAAAGGGCCGATAGGAATCGAGTTGTATGAACACTTCGCCACTGATAGTTACACCTTTTCAGAGTTAAGATTTCTTGGTTTACCCATCCATCGTTTCCCAATTAAATAATAAGAACAACGACCATAAAGAAATAAATAAATAAAGTTTCGATAGTATTTTTTTTATTATTTTTATTTTTTTTTTAGTTCTATCTCTGCACCACCTTAAGGTAGACTGGTAGAAAATGCCTAAGGCATTAAGTCCGCCTTTGTACATTTTTTCTTACTTGTGCATAAAGTTTTAATAAATAAATAAATAAATAATAGTTGTAATGGTAGGTAGCTTTGAGAGCTGTGTATTTAAATTGAATATTGGGGTCAGCTTCCAGTTTAACCGAATATACTAACTACCATATCAATATTGACTGCATTGAACGCGTCCAGAAAAGCTTCACTCTATACCTGCGCTATAAGTCAAATAATTGTCCCAATACTGCAAATTATTCGGAGAGACTTAGCCACTTTAGACATCCTTAGAAAACCGCAGAAAATTTATGGATCAAATTATGCTTTTTAAAGTCGTTAATGGGCAAATTCATGTTCCCCAACTATTGAGCAATATCAATATATCGGTGCCCAGTAGCAGCCAACCCAGCAGGGCTAGCATGGCCGGAGATATTCTTTCCACGAGGAGAGGATAAAATACTATTCCCCTCTGTCATTTTTATCCACCCTCCGAGCATGGCGACATGGGTGGATAAACTATTCACGGGGATAAACCAGGGGAAACGCTTGTCCTCGAAATTATTGCCATTATAAGAAAACTTTTATGAAATTACACAATAGTCGAGAATGTCATGTAAACCAAAGTACCTACTTTCATCGTTTTATTACATCTGTACTGGATATTTATTTTGTTTTGTTGTCAATTGGGATTGCTCGAATCGCGAAATCTTTCACTAGTCGCCATGCTATAAGCCGTGGATGAGTATCCACGTCTAATGTCAAAAAGTGATATAATTCTCTTTCCCCCTGTTGCCGTGCTTTGGCAGGTGGATAAGATAATTGTATCCCTTGTCAGTGGAAATAACCGGTGGATAAAAGTTATATCCCCAGCCCATGCTAGCCCTGCAGGACTGACCGTAAACTAAATGTGTTTGCTCTGTGTACATCTAGAACGAACCTAGGCAAATCAGCACAGCTGAACCGCCTGATGAAGGCTTACTATGATTGTCACTCTCCAAGGACATTACTTCGAACTCTCTGGCTCAATTTCGTGAAATCCTTCTCGCACAACTTTTAAATTGTGAACAAATTGTTATCATTTATTTCTGTTTTATTTTATTTGTCTTGCATTTTCTGTTATCTGTCTCATATTTGGTATGTTCTATAATTGAAAAAAATGAATGTTTTTATAATTAAATAATAAAAAAAATATTCCACAACTTTTTCACACAACGCCATCTAGTCCCAAGCTAAGCTAAGAGCTTGTGTTATGGGTACTAAACAGCTGATAAACATACTTATATATTTCTAAATACATACATATTATAGATAAATTACACCCAGACACAGAACAAATGATCGTGCTCATCACACAAACATTTGTCCTGGGTGGGAATCGAACCCACGACCTCCGGCATAGCAGTCAGGGTCACTAACTACTAGACCAACAGGCCAGTCAGTAATTGCTTTTATTATTTTAATTTAATTAATGAAACTGGCTTTTTTGTAATAATAATATCTTGAATTTATATTTATCATTGATACAAATAATTGTGTTAGTTCTGTGTACACCTCTAAGTGACAAGTTCGCTGTAACTGCATTATTTTTAAGATAAAATTTATGTCCAATTTTTTGTGAACTAGTTGTTGGAGTGCCATAATAAATAAATAAATAGCTGGATTATTATTTGACATCCACAACAGTAACTCGATAACACAATACCCCTTGGTTAAACTGGTTATCAACTGATAACCAGTTTAACCGTCATTTTTAGGAGTTAGAACCCTGACAACTGCCAGGGTTCTAACTCCTAAAAATGACGGTGAAAGATCTATAAATAACTGGCAGGAACAAAAATTAACATTACCTTAAGTTCTCTCGACTAAACATTTCAATTTCCTACCACCGAAAGCTGACAATTTAATACCACGTGTCATAATATTTCTTGACAACTAATTTACATTTTTACTTTCGCTACAAACCCTATATTTAAGGGTAAGTACCCTATCCAGGGTAATTTATGGCTAATTGTCGCAGTCACGTAGAGGGAGGCGTAAAAAGAAATATATACCACACATTACGTGTCTCTTTTTATTGTTTTTTTCGGCTCTTTATCGGAAGCCATTTTATTTATGAGGCTGTTAAAGTATCCAAATTGATGTTAACTTGACAATTTACAGAAATGTACGATGTTGAACAAAAATAAAGGTAAAAGGGGTATAAAATTAAAATAATCATATACTTATACACCACTCATTTTTAATTAGTACAAATACTTAAAGGGCTTATTCCAGACGGTCTTCTTGTTAAATTTGTAAAGTATCAATAAATGATATTCATAAACAGCAAAGGTATTAGCGTTTGTTTATATCCCAAAACGTCACCCAATTGTACGGGCTATTTATGACATAGTAGTATTCATTAAACGTCATCTCTCGCTCACGTTCACGTGATCTCGCTCAAGCATGCTCCGCCTCCAACAGCTGTTTTCGTTATTTAAGTTTAACTAAATAGTGGCATATTTTTATTTACTAATTTAAAAATAGTGGTGTATACATAAACTCACGCCTCTTTCTCTTGGAGCTAGGCAGAAACTTCGGAGCGCTGTCTCTGTTTCGACTTTTACATACTTCCTTTGCTTTGTTTACGTTCATACACACAGCAATACACGCACGCCAGTTGCGACTAACAAGTACCTGACCTTTCTAAAGAACATTACCAATAAGATCTGTGTACCTATATCGTTCAAGGGCATTGCCTTCCAGCGTTTTCACTTACATCTGCCTTATAAACACCTTTCGTTAGTCGCTTTTCATTAATCCTCTCAACTTGAAACATCATACATCAAACATCTAAACATACTCTATTCGATTTGTGTTTCTATCTTTTTCATATTTACGTTAGAAAAGAAGAAAGAGGTAGAAAAGTGTGATATAATTTTTGGTAATCACATTTAATAAACATATTTTCTTCATCTTTTTTTAAACCACCACGTTGCTTTATCACATCATTCTTCAATTTATCCTACTAATATTATAAACGCGAAAGTTTGTGAGTATGTATAGATGAATGGATGGATGGATGGATGTTTGTTACTCTTTCACGTAAAAACTACTAAATGAATTTTGATAAAATTTGGTATGAAGTTAGCTGACACCCTGGATCAACTATAGGCTTCTTTTTATATCTGTATTCCCACGGGAACGGGACCTATGGGGCTGAAACCGCGGGACGTCTGCTAGTCATTCATATTTACAAAAATAACTAACACAACATAAAACCACGCGTCGTCCAATGGATTAGATAAAGGTGCAACACACCATATTTCGAAAATTATGTTATATTTACATGCAATAGGGGGCGAGTCGATTGCGATTAACTGGACACAAGTCTAGACTTCGAGGTGCTACTGAGAAATTCGGGTTAGATTAGTGGGTTTTTCTATCTGAAGTTCTTTTGTAACAGAGTAGAGTACGGATTCGTGCCCGATTACTCTCAATTGGCTCACCAAATTACTTGGGACTCAAATATGACTGACGACATGTGGGAGAGTACTGCATGTTGGTACACATCTGCCAAACTCTTTGGGAAATACAGCTGTGGTGTTGTCTGAATGTTCTTAAGTATTAATTACTACTTTAATAGTGTTAAATACCAGCACGTTCGTGGTGTCCAAAACACAAAAAAGGAGGAGTAATCGTCAGTACTGAAACAAAAGCTGACGCTGATAGACTGAAGCACGCAGTCCAGCTCTCAACATCTGGACTAACAGCCGAAGAGCCCTACAAGCGCAACCCTCGGATCGTGGTTGTAGGAGTACCGACTTCCATGACTGAAAATGAGGTCTTTAGTTGTATGTTTGAACAAAATGTAGCTTTGTTAGCTATGTTTTGTCAGCGCTGCCGTTGGAGTCCTTCTTGGGCTTAATAAGATTATTATTATTTACTAGCTTCTGCCCGCGACTTCGACCGCGTGGAATAGTTACTTTGGGCTAACGCGAACTTTAACCCGCGGCTTCGTTTACGTAATAGGTGAAATTATTTTTAAATAAAACGTACGTTAAGGAGCTACTTTAGGTGCTTACATCACGCTTTTATCAGTAAGAGTAGAACTTTAAAACGTTAGGTATAAATACTGGGTCTTTATTATCTTAAATCACATACACTGTAGGTCAATTTCAACTACCGCCCGAACTACTGTTCCTGAGATTAGCGCGTTCAACCAAGCAAACAAACAAACAAACAAACTCTTCTGCTTTATAATATTAGTATAGATTATTAATAATAATATAATAATAATACCAGCCTGTTACTGTCCCACTGCAGGGCAAAGGCCTCTTCTCATACAGAGAAGGCTTGAGCATTGATCACCACGCTTGCTCAAGGCGGATTGGCGATTTCAAACTTATATTAACTATAAGTCCAGGTTTCCTCACGATGTTTTCCTTCACCGATGTCAATGATGTCTAAGATAAACTTAGAAAGTACATATGAATTGTAAAAGTCACATTGGTACTTGCCCGGATTTGAACCACAACCTCATGCATGAGAGGTAGGCGCCTTAACCTCTGGGCCATCACGGATAGATTATTAAATAGTAACAAATTATTATTTCACATTTTTTATATCAAATACGAATCCGATATGACAGGGACACAATACCTCATTGAAACATGTTGTAACAAGAGTAACTCTTGTGTGCTAATTGGATCACGTTCATATGTGTGTGTGGCGCGCCATGTTGTCGACTTTTAAGCTTTTGTTTCTTAAACATGTCTAAAATGAAAGGCTGTCAAAATATTGTACGAGACTATTGTTACATGAGTTTTGAGTGGAAACTAGAGTCTATTGTTGCGTTCCAATAATTATCCAACCGGAAAATGTGTAATACTTCAAACATGGTGAAAAACAATTCGACAGTTAGTAGTACCTTGATGAGCTGGCTGCTGTATACAGTTGGCATCAGTACCAGTGAATCGCCCTTAAAGCTAAAATCGCTCGCACTCGACTTCCAAACTCAGAGTTAGACCACTCATACGACCACTCATTGCGAAGTTCAAATAATTTTATTCACTAAAACTGATTCACCGCGAGTGGGACCAATGGTACCTACTTGGATAAAACTTGCCTTTGCAGCTATCAAGCCCCAACCGTCTCATCCGACAGGTGTTCGCGGCTAAACAGGACATAAAAGTGTGGGTTTGCAACTAAACGGCTTTGAGGTCAAATCGTTAAGCTTTGTGCCAAAGACAGGTGACAAGTTAGTGATGTGTAAAGGTATTGTGGGAGTTATTTGCCAGCCTTTTAAATATGCAAATTGTGCTATTGGTCTCTTGCAGGACTTTCTCTTTGCCAAGGAATGGCATTTCCTGCCTGCATCGGTGTTTCCGAGTTCATATGACCCCAATCTGTTTAAGTCGCGAGTTAATAGTCTTCTTTTGGATATGCTCGTTCCATCGTCGACCTCATCTCTGACCGCAGGACAAGATGGAAGTCAAGAGTAGACCCATTATACACCAATATTTTTTAATTAGTACAAAAAAAATGAGGTGTATCCGTACCTTTTACTGATCATATTTGCGTTATCAAAAGTAAAAAAAAAACAAAGTTAAATTTTTAAATATGGCCACTATTTAGTTAAACTTAAACAACGAAAACAGCTGTTGGAGCCGGGGCATGCTATAGCGAGATCACGCGAACGTGAGCGAGAAATGACGATTATTGAATACTACTATGTCATACTATGCCTGTACAATATTTCCGTAAAGTGGGTGACTTTTTAGGATATTTTTTAGAACAAACTTTAATAACTTTGCTGTTTGCGTGGGGATTAAACTCACGACTTTTTAATCGCTAGGCCTTAACCATTGAGCTATTGCCGCTTCAAAACCGAATCGGTTGATTTTTTAACACCCTCCCTTTTTTTGGTAACTATTCAGATGTACAGACGCCAGCACGTCAAGTTACCCCAATATGACAAATTTCTTTGATTGTTTTGCAACTTTATGTCAAACAGAATAAGGTTTTTATTCAATAGGGAAAATTTGCCACATTGGGGTAACTTGATGTGCTGGCGTCTGTACAAAAACGACTTTTCTACAGATTCATGACAGGTAAATAAATAAAAAACAACTTAGATTTAGTTATTAAGGGTTTCTACCCTTATAAGTATTGTTTTTTATAAGCCCACAATCGACTTAATCTAATCATTTTATCCCAAACATTTTAACGCCATTTCGCACGTGATCCTAACTGTTTATTATTTGGACACAATTATTGTTGATTTTGAACCAAAATATCAGACCAACACGAACTAGATACTCATATAAAAACAATCAAAACACCGATAGTGAACAAGGCTATTGACATTCATCGAAATAATGAAAAAGATAAAGTCTTTAATAAGTCGGAAATATTGGATGTGTCATCTGATTACCATGGTGCGTAAAAACTGATACAACTTTTTATCTAAGGCGGATGAGTTTCGCAACTTTTCCAATTGATTTCTAACCGCCTCCATTATGCGCTGCTCTGCAATGAATATTACTGATGAAACAATTTTTCTACGTAATAATTGGTAAGATCGATGATTGATGTCGATCAATCGTTGATTGGATTGGTAGGTCGTGATGATCTAGAGGTTAAGGCGCCTACCTCTCATGCACGAGGTTGTGGTTAAAATCCGGGCAAGTGGGTACCAATATGACTTTTTCAATTTATATGTATTTTCTAAGTTTATCTTAGACATCATTGACTTCGGTGAAGGAAAACATCATGAGGAAACCTGGGCTTATAGTTAGTATAAGTTTGAAATCGTCAATCCGCTTTGAGCAAGCGTGGCGATCAATGCTCGAGCCTTATCTGTATTAGGAAAGGCCTTTGTACAGTAACAGGCTGGTATTAATTATTATTATTAATAATTGGTAAAGATCATGGAGTCAGAGTTTTTATACCGCGCGTGGGCTCCTGACTGGACTTGGCTTCAGACGTCGTTGAGAAATTTCTATCGGGTTAGCCAGTTTCCACACGATGTTAAAAGAAGTAAATAAGATACAAGCACAAGAGAATTAGTAGTAGGTATTCGGTAATTTCGAAGATCTCTAAATGCAAAGTTACAAGCAAAAATGATTTAACTCACATCACATCGCTCCTGTAATCCCTGTAGGTAACCCTTAGGTAACTACCAGGTACAGCTCTGCTTAACAGCTGAGGTGTACCTGGTAGTTCACCCAGATTTCGTCAGTTATGTTTAAGTTTCATGTAATAGGGGGCGAGCCAATTTCCATCAAACGGGTACAAATTCAAACTCTAAGCTGCTAGTCTGCTACTGAGAAATTCCAGATGAAAAAACCAAATAACAAAAATGACCTCTTTTTGTTATTATCAGTAGCACTTTCATTTTATTTAGAAAAAGTTGTGAAAATTGTAGTTTTTCTGACGTAACTGAGCAGGTATGTGGTATAAGTGGCTAAGAGGATATTAATAAAACTGGAACGTTATTTTTTAAACAGAATAACCATGACACTAGGGTTTCCAGGTCACCAAACCGGATAGCCGGACAGATCAGCCAGCTGTGCCGGATAATTGGGTAAAAGGCCGGACACCCTATATTTTTGAGGATTGTATGTCACAGTATACGAAAAAAAAATAACATGTAACATCAGGGTTTTTTCATTTGGCCGGACACTCAATGAAAAAGCTAACTATGTCCGGTTTTATCCGGACGCCTGGCAACCCTACATGCCCCTTATTGAAATGGACCGCGATAGCCAAGCCAGCTACAACACTACGATAGAAGTTGTTTTGTGCACAATCGTGTTAAAATTCAGAACAATTTATTATGGTTTAGTTTAGAAGATGGAAACTAAAAACTAAAGTATATCGTCGACCCGTTCTCGAGCTGGTTTAGTGACTGATATAAATGACTTCAATAGCTCTCACAGTGAAGGACAACGGTTATGCGTTCAGCTGATATATTGACAATGTTTCTTCCCTTACCTTTTTTATCAGTTGGTATATTTCGGATACGGATCTCCTTTACCTAAGAACAAAATAAGGAACACAAGCTTATTTCACTTATGAATAGTATCTACTGTTGAATAAATAAATAAATAAATAACTAGCAGACGTCCCGCGGTTTCACCCGCGTTGTTCCCGTTCCTGGAAAAAAAAGTAGCTTATGTCACCCGGGGTTAGTGTAGCTTCCTGACAGTGAAAGAATCTTCCAAATCGGTCTAGTAGTTTCGGAGCCTATTCAATGCAAACAAACAATCAAACATTTCTTCTTTATAATATTAGTATAGATAAATATTCCACAACTTTCACACAACGCCATCTACTTATATATTTCTAAATACATAACATAACATCACGCCTGTGATACCTGAAGGGTTAAGCAGAGGTATACCTGGTAGTACACCCACATTTCGCCAGTTATGTTTAAGTCCCATGTAATATGGGGCGAGCCTATTGCCATCAATCGGGCACTAATCCAGACTCCGGGCAAAACTCAATAACACTTAGCCCGACCCGGGGATCGGACTCATGCTCAGCAGTAAGGCTTGCGACTACTAGACTAACAAGGCAGTCAAAAATACATCCTAAATACATGCTATAAATGATCTTGCTCATCACACAAACATTTGTCCGGGGTGGGAATTGAACCCACGACCTCCGGCATAGCAGTCAAGGCCATTAACTACTAGACCAACAGGTCAGTCAAGTTCTCTTTTTGTTATGTTCAAACTCCGTCGATCAATGTGTACTGCCATTAATACAATACTGATGTTACTTCTCAGTTACCCAAGGGATATAAACAGTGGGTTAAGAAATATACCCATCTAGCTAGAAATAATAATAAAAGAAGTCCTAAAAAGAACGGCTCAAGTTACCTTCATAAAATTCAATGTAATAAAAGTGTCATAATTTTAGAGCCTAACCCTAATTTGTTTCGGAGCCCATTCGACGGGGTATCGACCACCTATTAAAATCACTTTGAAAGTCATTTCGCAAATCATCTCGAAAGTCATACTCACTACGCTTCTCATGTCGCCTGTACAAGTTTCGGTATTCACATGTCGACGTCAAAATACTTACCCGTTTCAGTTCGTCTCACTTTGATCATCACTTGGTGGCGCCAGTGTCGAAATCACTCCATTTAAGAATACGATATTTTAATTTCACATGATTTAACTGCGGATTAAGAAGTGATTTCGCAAATAAACTTTTCAGAATAGCACTGCAGGCTACAATATAATATCTGCAGACTCATCGAGCGACTGAGCGGTACACATGTCGGTTGCCACATTGACGGAACGATTGTCAACAATATAAGCTACGCAGACGGTATGGTACTTCTCAGTCCCTCGATTGGCGGTTTGAAGAGGTTACTATTGACCTGCGGGTCCTATGCGGAGGAACACGGTTTAAGATACAACTCGAAGAAGAGTGAGATTCTTGTATTTAAGGCACCTAAGCAGCAGTCGCGCAGTGTTCCTCCCATAAGTCACAATGGCGTAACGTAGCGCTGAAGGTTGTAGATAGTTTTAAGTATCTTGGCCACGTTATCACGAGCGACCTAAGGGATGACATGGATATAGAGAGAGAGAGCGCAGGGCGTTGTCTGTGAGGAGCAATATGATGCAGGTGTGCTCGTTGTACCACAGACTTCAAAGTAACACTTTTTAAGGCGTTCTGTCAATCTTTTTACACGAGCGGCCTGTTATCTGCCAATAAAACTTTTATTATTATAAATCCACACTTTAACATTTTATCATTTGAACCCCTTAAAAACGTAAAAATGACTATGCTTTCCTTCTTTACGTGTTCTGACTAAACTTGTGACACAGTTAATCTGATGTCAGAGTTTATGACACCAACGGGCTAGTGACTAGACTGCGTATGCTGTAAGAAATATCTCAGGTATTTCTAATAAATAATTTTAGATTAATCTAAAGTGCTTTTTTAAATTACTATTATGTACACACCTAAAAAATAAACAATCAAAAGAATAGTAAAACAATTATAGGGCATCAAAAAACTCATCCGCATCGCTGTCAACGGGAAAAGTGCCCAGAAGACTGGCCGCATTGTTACGTTGTATGGCAATGCTGATTCTCTGACCGAAATAAAGGTCAGCCCTCAGACGTTAAGAGTCGACCAACCGCTTGGCGATGTCCCGGAAAACTAGATGGGCATTCGGACCCCAAGGCCCGAGTGTTTCAAACGGTTCAAATATATAATTTCCAATAAGGTTGTTAATTTGTTATATTTTCGCGGTTTGAGGTTTTCAGCACCTGCAGCAGCCGCACCGGCACAACCCGCCGTATTAGGAAGATGTATAGGCGCAAGGGTATCGACACATGTTGCATCCCATACCAAAGGCCAATTCAACTTCTTCATCTAAAGTTCTACTAAAATACAACTAAGAAATCGTCCACTTACGTAATCTTCGAGTCAGTAAGGGGAAGCACTTTATTCATGTGGCTATTGTTTGTATCACCTAGCACTGTTGCACAAAACACTTGTCACTAAACTTTTTTCCAGTAGTCAGATATAACATTTTTCTAAAGAATAAATACGGCGGTATGTATAACGTATTATAATTATGTATTATCTATGTCAAAGCTCGCAAAGAATTTTAATTCCTCAGTTTTATGTAACTTGAAGATTAAAAAATCGGCTCGTAGTAAACGTGAACATTTATTTTATTAATAGTTTCAATCGTGTCAATTAGAGACACAATAGAAGGACAATGACAGCGAGGGCACTCTTGGGGTTTAAACTTTCACTACAATGAAAGCGCGGACACCGGTGTCCTCTCGGGGTTTAACGAATTACTGAATAAAAATAAAATTGCGACTTCTGCGTATGACTGACGCCATCAAAGAAGTATTGGAATCAACTCAAACTGTGAACAAAATCGAAACGTTAACACAAAAGACTACGTAAACAAAAGAAGGAATCGCGAACTCACGGTTGTATTTGATCAAGACTTAGTTTAACTTGTAATTCTTAAACAATCGTCAGCAGAAATTGACTTTTTGTTATAGACTGTTCTACCAAAATGTACTTACTATTTAGTAGATATTGTTTGACACAAAATTGGGAAAAAATGGCTAGGCATATGCAACGAAGAGTATTTTTACATTATCTATTACCGAATTTCATAATCACTTTTGAATCACTTTTTTTTGCTAACTACATCTAAACATTATATTATAAATTGTTTCTATGTGTCTCCATGACGGTTGTTGATTTTTCTAGTGTTTTAACATCCTGAAGTTCTTTTGACATCCGTAAACGAAGTTTACTCTTTTCGTTTGTTATTTGATGTATACCACAATATAAGACTTACATGTAATAAAAGGTCACAAAAATATAAATATTCCTTGGTAACTTCAGTTAACTGTGGGTATTAGGAAGTTTTTTTTTCTACAGTCCGTTTAACTATACTACCGCGTGAAATTTAAACGATGGTCACATCACTAGACTATCACAACTGTACCTACAACGAGCAAACAGCAAAAGATTGTAATAATTTCACTCCTAATAAATTGGCTATACCGACTTCTTATTAGAAACTCAATTCTGCTTTTTTGGAGTAAACTATATTAACATAAAGTAGATGCAACAAAGACAATGCATAAAAATGACCTTATATTGTGTCCCGCACGTGTCATCTGTGTCTGTCTCTGAGTGAATCGCGCCATTTATAAATATAAAATTTGCATGTAATGGACAAACGTCCTTGATTCGTCCTTTCTTCTTATTGTTTTTCTTATGTCGCTTCTGTGTATATAGAATAGAATATTCTTTATTGAACACCATAAAAACTTACAACTTAAAACATAGGGGCTACATAGGGTGATACAATGGGCGGCTTTATCGCTTTTCTATCAGTCTGTCAATTGATAAAATTACTGACTGACGAAAATCAAGTGTTAAGTCAACCATATTCATACGAACGAAGACTGTTTCTGAAAACCCCAAACACAAAAGGTAGCATTTTCAGGCTCTATTAAATAGGAGTAGTACTCATAGTTTAGTCTCATGACTGTTTTTAACCCCCGACGCAAAAAGAGGGGTGTTATAAGTTTCACCGCTATGTGTGTGTGTCTGTCTGTCTGTCTGTGTGTCTGTCTGTCTGTGGCACCGTAGCGCCCAAACGGGTGAACTGATTTAGATGCGGTTTTTTTATTTGAAAGCAGGGTTTTTTGCGATGGTTCTTAGACATAATTCATCAAAATCGGTTCAGCCGTTTCAAGGTTATCAGCTCTTTTGTGTTAGCTACCGTTGCTATTTTAGACGTCTATGGGTATTAACTTTACTTACAAACTTAAGTGTGTCTTAAAATTTCAAACACCCATGTGTGTAATATTAATAAGCAACATTATGGTGTATTTGGTCTGATGCAGCCAGGATATCTAGCAGACTAATACACTCTTGGAAAAATAACAGCAGACATGTCGTGTTTGGATTCATTTTAACCTGCATTTGATTCTGCACACAATGCACTGATGGCAACTGGATGAGCTGATGCTGCAGCCAGGCTATCCAGCACACCAGTAGGTAGACTCTTGACAAAATAATAGCAGATACGTCATGTTTGGATTCATTTCAACCAGCATTTGATTCTAAACACAATGCACTGATGGCAACAAGATGAGCTGATGCTGCAATCAGGCTATCCAGCACACCAGTAGGTAGACCCTTGACAAAATAATATCAGATATGTCGTGTTTGGATTCGTTTTAACCAGCATTTGACTCTACATACAATGCACTGAAAAATTCTCATAACTGTAAACTCTCTAAAACAAAATTAATGCGTTTAAAAAATATTAAATAAAAATTAAATTAAAAATTTAAAAAACCCCCATCGCAAAAAAGTAAAACATTTAATAAGTTAAAAATAACACTTTAGCCATGAAATTTTACTTCACGTCGGGATACCTACCGCTTAAGTAAGGAATGTTCCTAGTACCTACTTGTAGGTACTTATTTTAACGGTACCCCGACGTTACGTAAAATTTCATGGCTAAAGTGTTATTTTTAACTTATTAAATGTTTTACTTTTTTGCGATGGGGGTTTTTTAAATTTTTAATTTAATTTTTCTTATGTCGCTTCTGAGTGTATATAGAATAGAATATTCTTTATTGAACACCATAAAAACTTATAACTTATAACATAGGGCTACATAGGGTGACACAATGGGCAGCTTTATCGCTTTTCTGTCAGTCTGTCAATTGATAAAATTACTGACTGACGAAAATCAAGTGTTAAGTCAACTATATTCATACGAATGAAGACTGTTTCTGAAAACCCCAAACACAAAAGGTAGCATTTTCAGGCTCTATTAAATAGGAGTAGTACTCGTAGTTTAGTCTTATGACTGTTTTTAACCCCCGACGCAAAAAGAGGGGTGTTATAAGTTTCACCGCTATGTGTGTGTGTCTGTCTGTCTGTCTGTGTGTCTGTCTGTCTGTGGCACCGTAGTGCCCAAACGGGTGAACCGATTTAGATGCGGTTTTTTTTATTTGAAAGCAAGGTTTCTTGCGATGGTTCTTAGACATAATTCATCAAAATCGGTTCAGCCGTTTCAAGGTTTTCAGCTCTTTTGTGTTAGCTACCGTTGCTATTTTAGACGTCTATGGGTATTGACTTTTTTAGTTTTGCTCCGTTTGTACACGCTGTATCTGGCTTAACAGCTACTCATATTCACGTTTACGCATAGGCCATGCATCTTAAAACGATCAACGTGAGTAAAATGTACGATGACGTTGTTGCTCTGATACAACGCACGATCGCACGCGCTGCGCTCTGACCGGTAATGTTACCTTTTTGTTTGAAAATCGTATTTAAGTAATTTTCGTGTAACTTATTTTTTAACCCCCGACGCAAAAAGAGGGGTGTTATAAGTTTCACCGCTATGTGTGTGTGTCTGTCTGTCTGTCTGTCTGTCTGTCTGTCTGTCTGTGGCACCGTAGAGCCCAAACGGGTGAACCGATTTAAATGCGTTTTTTTTATTTGAAAGCAGGGTTTCTTGCGATGGTTCTTAGACATAATTCATCAAAATAGGTTCAGCCGTTTCAAGGTTATCAGCTCTTTTGTGTTAGCTACCGTTGCTATTTTAGACGTCTATGGGTATTAACTTTACTTGCAAACGTATGTGTGTCTTAAAATTCAAACACCCATGTGTGTAATATTAATAAGCAACATTATGGTGTATTTGGTCTGATGCAGCCAGGATATCTAGCAGACTAATACACTCTTTGAAAAATAACAGCAGATATGTCGTGTTTGGATTCATTTTAATCTGCATTTGATTCTGCACACAATGCACTGATGGCAACTGGATGAGCTGATGCTGCAGCCAGGCTATCCAGCACACCAGTAGGTAGACTCTTGACAAAATAATAGCAGATACGTCGTGTTTGGATTCATTTCAACCAGTATTTGATTCTGCACACAATGCCCTGATGGCAACAGGATGAGCTGATGCCGCAATCAGGCTATCCAGCACACCAGTAGGTAGACCCTTGACAAAATAATAGCAGATATGTCGTGTTTGGATTCGTTTTAACCAGCATTTGACTCTACATACAATGCACTGAAAAATTCTCATAACTGTAAACTCTATAAAACAAAATTCATGCGTTTAAAAAAATTAAAATAAAAATTAAATTAAAAATTTAAAAAACCCCCATCGCAAAAAAGTAAAACATTTAAAAAGTTAAAAATAACACTTTAGCCATGAAATTTTACGTAACGTCGGGGTACCGTTAAAATAAGTAAAAATTTAAAAAACCCCCATCGCAAAAAAGTAAAACATTTAAAAAGTTAAAAATAACACTTTAGCCATGAAATTTTACGTAACGTCGGGGTACCGTTAAAATAAGTACCTACAAGTAGGTACTAGGAAGGAACATTCCTTACTTAGGCGGTACCCCGACGTGAAGTAAAATTTCATGGCTAAAGTGTTATTTTTAACTTTTTAAATGTTTTACTTTTTTGCGATGGGGGTTTTTTAAATTTTTACTTATTTTTTACCATTACAGGGTCGGGGCAATGATGTAATCAATTTAAACCATCTGGAATGTTTTAGGGGCAAATCAGGGCCTGGATTTATGACTGGTTAATGGGAATACGAGTTACTGAGTGGAAAGGACCACGAGGCAAGAGGGGGAAGGGGAGACCCTTAGCCCGCTGAGAAGACGATCTAAAAAGATTAGCTGGCACAAACTGGCGCTCCATAGCAATAGACCGACAAAAATGGGCATCTTTGGAGGAGGCCTTTACCCAAGCCGGGATTCCTTGCTAATTTAAAAAAAAAAAAAAAAAACATTGAACACATACCTATAATTATAATACTAACATAACATAAGCTAATTCACTAACAAAAATTGTGTTTACTGTAATATGATTTCTACAAACCACTGTAAAAAAACAAGAAATAAAGCAGGCTAATTATTATTATTATTATTTTTTTAATGGGAATAGGTTAACCCCCTATTTCTTGGGACTATGGCGAAATGTGGGTGTGCTGCAGAATAGCTCCATCAAATCTAAAACTTAAGGAAGCCCACAGAAATGTTATCAGATTCTCTCAGGCTATTTCAGCTACAAAATTAGAATTTCGGCGAGCGATAACGTCACAACTTTCCGTCACAATGGTCATTCATTTTATTGTCTATCTCGCCTAGTTTTCTGTACAAAACATAAATCGCAGCGGGGCGGCGGCGGCGTACAAATTTTAGTTATTTTTAGACATTTTGTTGTTTATTCTGGAAATATTTAATTTCGTGGTCTTCGTGTTTGAATTCTTTTGGTGCTTAGATTTATTAACATTTGGGATGAATCGGATGTTGTTTTTTTTACAAGATATTTCGTGGTTTGTGACAAATAAAACAGAGAAAAAGAGTGTTTAAATTGTGGTTTATTGATTTGGAACAAATTAAGCTTACAAAGGAAAACGAAGGTTGCCACAGAAGTAGATATTGTGGCGCAGCCCAACCCAACAATTATCATCCAGTTCATCAAGATGCAGATGGATGTCAGTGGTTTACATGGAGCGCCTGCCTGTTTGTTCTTCATCATAAAGCTACTGGATAACAAATATCGCTTGATTACACTGGTTGCATGGTATTAAATACGGGGGATCTTTCCCAAATAACTTGCCTAAAGGGGCACTTATAACACAACGTGCTTTCGGAGGTACGGAGGAGTCTCGATTTGTAATGAATGGTCACCCATCCACTGACCAACCTCGTCAAGCGTAGCTTAACCTTCGATTGACCCTGTTATTATTTAGCTACAAGCCCAAAAATATACAAAGAAGTGGTTCCAGATTTCCAGGCATCCATTACATACATACGAGATATGTTTGGATAGCTGGTCATCCACGAACCGACCTCCGCAAGTGTAGTTTAACCTCGAAAAAACTAATTTACAAAAAAACAACCGACTTCTTAAAAAAACTAACAGGTGAAATATAACTCTAGAGTCAGAAGTCTGTGGCTCTGGTGGTTTTGTTTCATTCATTTTTTTGTGTGCGACACTCATATCTACCTAAGGAGCTAATGAGGACGATTGTGGTGCCTATAGCCAAGAATAAGACTGGGGATACGTCGGACACAGACAATTTTAGGCCTATTTCTCTGGCAACTATAACGGCTAAGGTTCTTGACGGTGTGCTTGAGCGTAGAGTGGCCGGACAGCTCTGTCCACATGATGCTCAGTTTGGCTTCAGAGCTGGATTGTCAACGGAAACTCCTATTCTGGCGCTCAAGCACACGGTTAGGTACTATACCGACAGAAATACACCGGTGTATGCTGCTTTTCTGGACCTCTCCAAGGCATTTGACCTGGTTAATTATAACATCTTATGGGCAAAATTGCGGGAGAAAGCCGTACCTCAGGAGCTAGTTGGCATTCTCGAGTATTGGTATGACCACCAAATTAACCAGGTCAGATGGGCGGGTGCACTGTCTGGTGAGTATGGACTGGAGTGTGGTGTGAGGCAGGGGGGATTGACTTCTCCGGCGCTCTTCAGTCTATACGTCGATCAGCTGGTGGAGGAGCTTGGTAGCACTGGTGTCGGATGTTCTATTGATGGTAAGATGGTCAATAGCATAAGCTATGCGGATGACATGGTGCTGCTGAGTCCCTCGATTGATGGTCTCAGACAGTTGCTTGGAGTGTGTGAACGTTACGCCACGGCCCATGGTCTTCTGTATAATGTCAGAAAAAGTGAGGTTATGGTGTTTCGTGTTGGGTCCAGGAAACCAGCGACAGTTCCTTCTGTCTACCTGTACGGTGTGGCACTTAAAAGAGTGTCTCGCTTCAAATATCTGGGGCACATTCTGACCGAGAATCTATCAGATGACGAGGACATTGAAAGGGAGCGAAGGGCGTTGTCGGTTCGATGTAATATGCTGGCCCGGCGGTTCGCAAGGTGTTCTAAAGACGTTAAGGTAACGCTGTTCAAGGCATAATGCCAGACGTTTTACACCTGCAGCCTGTGGGTCAGATATACGCAGAGGGCCTACAGCGCCCTCCGTGTTCAGTACAACAATGCTTTTAGGGCGTTGCTGGGGCTTCCGCGGTTCTGTAGTGCGTCGGGCATGTTTGCCGAGGCTCGCATAGACAGTTTTGAAGCTGTCATGCGTAAAAGGTCGGCATCCCTGATGCGTAGGATTCGTGGAAGCTCCAACAGCATCCTGAAGGTTATTGTGAACAAGCCAGACTGCCCTTTTCTGTTTCACTGGTCCCGTAGACATAGCTGCGGGCCTGATCGTATCTCGATCGAGAGGTTTATGAACTGAGGAATGAGTTCTGTTTCATTATTATTATTATTTTATTTTATCTTATTTTATTTCTTTTTATGTATAATTTTTGGAATTTAATTGGACTTTTACGTATTTTAATATAACGATCGGTGATTGTAATTATTTAGCTTTTTGTAATTTAGAATTGATTGTAGTTTTTTAATTGTTTGTTGTTGTTTGACTTGTGAATGTGTAATTATGGACTTCGTCTGAAAATAAATAATAATAATTATTATTATTATTGGCCACCGACTTCCGAAACTTGAGCTATTTTTCACCTGTTAGTGTTTTTTTAAGAAGTTGGTTGTTTTTTTTTTGTAAAAAAGTTTTTATTTTGTAATGTTTATTTTATTCGTATGATAAGAAAGTCTTTCAAAACTTGAAATAATGATACAAATCAGTTAACAATTGCTAAAGAAGTTCTTACTAAACATTAATCTGTACATCTCTGCCGGGCCCCTTTTAAAATAGACAGGCGTAATGTTAAGTTATGGAAATACATAAACCATGCACCGACACGTGACTGTAGCAATCGCGAGTAATTCGCTGAAGAGTTCCGTTGCCTGTCTTCTTCATCAGTATTTCTTCACCAAATGATACTAGATCAATGAAAATGCTTAACATGTTACTACAAATGTAAAAATCGGTACATGTGTACCTATTTTTTTTGAGGAGTTCCCTCAATTCCTCAAGGATCCCTCATCAGATCTAAGTTTTGATACAAACGGGACCAATCTGTTAGTATACTTTATCAAATAAAAAACGAATTTTGAAAATCGGTCCATAAATGACGGCGTACTGAGGTAACAAACCCTAAAAAAAAAGTACAAACGAATTGAGAACCTCCTCCTTTTTTTGAAGACGGTTAAAAAACGACCCGTGTGGCTACTTAACCACTAATCATTCTAATTAGATTTACTACACTGTTTTCCATAATCTTCATACTCTGACATAACAACCCCACTTTGAGCTTAAAATACCTCAGTATACTCGTAATATAATAGAATATTGCTTTAACCGCAAAGGACTCCCTTCACAATGAACGCTGAGTAATTTGAATTTGTATGGTTTTAGTTTTTAATATACTTCGGTCGCAATATACTTGCATAGAAGCTATGCAGCCCTGGTAATCCACCTGATATTATTTGACCTAGTTTGAGCTATACGGGTAAGAAACTAAGAAAATAAAACCGGCGTCGCAATAGAAAATCTCAAGGCGAAGAATGAAATTTCATTAATTTTCTGTAAAACAATGAACGTGTAATGGAGACATGTCAAATGCAAGAAAAGTGTACTAAAGTAATCAATTTCGAAGCCAAGTGTGTGTGTACTTCGAATCTCTATATCTGTGTTGTTCTTTCCTCAAAATATCATGTAAGATACTAACCAGTATGGTTCTCACATAATCTGACCAAAATAATAATATCTGGACTTCCAAAGACACCATGACCTCCTTTTTTGAAGTCACTTAAAAAGAACACTAAAAGGTTTAATATAAATAAAGAAATTAAAAGTCTTGGAAGTCAATAGCAAAAACAACGAATAAACAAAACAATTACAAGCACAGACTTCAAAAATTAAATTACATTTTTACCGACTGACTGATCTGGTCTACTCATTATCAGTGTGAATCTTTCCTCAAAAGACCATTTCAGATACTAATCTGCATGGTTCTATAATAATGATTTGACCAATATAATTTTTGGACTTTAAAAGACACTGTGACCTCTGAGTTTCTTCCTGTGTTTCTTCTCAGAGTATTCAGATAGTGAAACAGCGACCTCACCTTCTAGCTAAAAAACGACGTGTTAAAGTGTTTGTAGAACCTATTTACAGAAATAAAATAAATTATATTTTTCTTCATTTATCATTGAGAATAATGATAGCTAAGAGCTCATACGCACTATGCGGCTACCCGCATGCGGCAGCCGGACGGCTGGCCGCACAATTATGTACGTAAAATTCATTTCTATGCGCACTGCGATGCGGCTACCCGCAGACCGCTCCGGCCACCCGGACGGTTGCTATACGTTGCTTTGTCACGGGCAGCCGCATACGCAACCGTAACGTGCGGGCAGCCGCAGAGTGCGTATACAGCTTTAGTGTTGTGACCGATGGACTGTTAAGCCAACGAGTCTTGAGTCCAAACCCAAAGCACAGTTCACCCAGTGCACACAGCACTAATAAATAATAATAAATATTCCACAACTTTTCACACAACGCCATTTAGTCCCAAGTTAAGCTTGAGAAAACAGCTGATAAACATACTTATTTATTTCTAAATATATACACATTATAGTTAAATTCGTCATTCTTCACACAAACACAAATTGTCCTGGGTGGGAATCGAACCCACGACCTCCGGCATAGCAGTCAGGGTCACTAATTACTAGACTAACAGGCCAGTCAAACACTGACTTTTCAAATTCATTTTTTGCGTATTGTATAATATATCACTTGCTTCAAAACAGTGAAGATAAACATTAAATCAAATCTAGACTCTGAGCTGCTGCAGAGAAATTCCACGTAGGAAAACTCGACAACGTTTTGTCTGACAAGGGGATCAATTCTGGGACCTCGTGCTCAGCAGTGACACTTGCGACCACTAGACCAACGAGGTAGTCTTAGTCGAATGTTTTCAATTAAGGGAATTTATTGGCCCTTAAAACATTATTAGATTTTACCAAAAACATTACTATTGGAAAGCTTAACGACCCATTTCTAAATTTAAAGGCAGGCATCAATGAGTAAAGGTAAAAACAGTCAATAACACATAATTTCTCAAGGGAGAACTCGGGATAAATCACTTAGAACGGCCTTGAAGGAACTCTTGTTCCACAAAAAGAACTGAACGTTAAGTTAAAAGTTAATACTTGAAGAAAATATTTGTTTTGCTGGCAACGGCTCGGGAATCTCCATAGAGGTACGAAGCTCCAGGGAAATAAGAAGGTGGGAATCCAGGATATCTATTACAACGTACAAGATACTAAAGTTTGAAATAGGTTTTATTGTTCCATTGGCCCAAGAGTCCGTTATTATTACGGCAAAGCCAGAATGTAACAGGCTACTTATTTATTTAAGAACGTTGTCTTGAAATGGCTTCGAAATTCGAACGGGGTCGAGGTTTGATGACGTTGAAAAGAAGAATAATTGATATTAGAACGCTGTCGAAATGTCAATCTGTCATGATGACAGTAAACAAAAGAACTTCAATATTCGAACTTCAAAATAACGACAGCAAATAAAAGGGGCATCTCTTTTCGAGAGTTAAACAAATCCAATTCTAATGGGGTTGTATATTTTCGATCTTATAGCTTGCGAATCCGTGGGTAAAAATTAATATAGACTACACACCACTTCATGTTTGGATGATGACGTACTGTAGCTAAAATAATTTTAGTTACAGTTGATCATTTTCTCTTGCAAACTTCTTGCATGTCGTCACTGAAATCGGGATCAAGGTACATATATTGAACCACAAACAATTTGCTTTCATTTCGTGGTAATGCTGCTAGATTCTGGGCACGTTGCCGGTTGACACTTGACAGCGATGGGGATAAATAAATACTTACTATAATACTTTGATGCATGTGTTCCTGATTTAACTTTCATTTTTTTCAAGTGATAACGTCTTATAAATCGATGAAAGCCACCGGCTGCACGCATGGAAAAGCATTGTCACGTTCCGCCTGAGCCGAACTTGCAAGCGAGAGGGCGGAACAAGCGATAGAAATAGAAAGACACTATCGGATGACGTTATCACGTATAATAATTATTGTACGACTTTACAGTATTAGTATAAGTATGTACGCAGATGTAGGAATATGTTAATCAGATTTAAAATGTAGTTTTATTTTTATAAAATAAATAGCTTAACGACTTTGTGATGAATCTTCTTCCCGTAAACCAATGGGCAGCCGGTTTCCTTTTTGTTTTACCAACAAAATTCACAAGTAATCAATTCATATTACACTAAAAGCTTTTAAAAGCATGTCCCCAGTATGGACATCTTAATTATATCCGGAACTACTTCTGTTGATAGATCGTTGTATGTACTATCAACTTTAGTAAAAAAAACTCAATTCACTAAGTTACAGGTTACAGTTCTTCCACCAAAAGTGATTGATGATTATGTCAAAAAAAAACTATAGGAGTGACTCATGAAAAATACTGGAAGCTATGGTAACATTTATTTCATGACCTCTTTCAGTATTCTATCTTCTGGTTTCCATGGGTCAACTTAAATTGGTTGTTTCCACTGGAGGCTTTACTGGCAGCTATTTCTTGATCTGACTTAGCATTGTAATTGTCTGTATTTGCGGGTCAATTTGTACTGGTTTCTTAGTAGCTAGGACCTTGATGTTTTGCTGGGAATAGATGCTTACGTTGTATAAATAAAGAGATTCCGGGGTCACGGTTCGGCGGTCAATGACATTCCTTAGCTGTACCAGGAGAGCTGCTGTGTATTATTCAGTGATTTTAACTTTCGTAGATGTTTTGAGGAGTATTTTGGTAATAGAAAATTTCAAGAAAAGCAAGCAAATATATAGCTTACTTGGGAATATCTTACAGCCCTGAAGTTATTTATTTCTGCCTGCAAGCAAGAGTGTAAAATATTTATGTTTAAATGTCATCATGTAGATCATAATATCTCCATTACATTTATAGTTTGCATTTGCATTTATAGTACAGATGTTTTTTAAAATGTGTGAATGCAGTTTTTCTTGTTATTAAAATCGATGACATGGTTCCTCAGAACAGATCGTCGTATGTCTTATAGTTTCAGACTTTCCCATACTGACCGATTTGAATGAGACACCCTGTATGTATTTTCGGTAAGTATATACAAATATATTTTTTTATATTGATATATAAAAATATAAAAAATAGTGGACCATCGGAGGCGGGAGCAGGGTCTAAGCTTACCGGTGTTTAGGGCTCTAGAGACAGGAACCTGCTCACGATCGATCCGAGCCGTATCAACACTGCCTTTGACTGTTACGACTATCGATATTGTTATTATCATTATCGTAGACCTACATTACTCTTACACATTATTATTCCATACAAATGCCATTAATAAATTTACAATTCATAAAATAATAACATTAATAATTGTCTTACAAAAAAATGTTTTTTGTTCTACAAATTATTTTATGCTGTAAAAACACTTTTGTCGATCTACAAATGACATGCAGGACCAGTGTTCAACATATTATATGAGGTAGTTGCAGAGGTTTCTCGATAGATACACTCGTAGGTAAATTATACAGGGTGTAAAAAGACCGATCACATAGCCGATAACCACAAATTCTGTACATATAATTAAGTAACTTTAACCAAAAAACAATGCTGCGAAAATATATTTTTTTTCATCTTTATAAAAGAGCTATGCTTTTTATTGCGCGCATAGCATAGCGCGACAACGAACGCAACTTTCGATCAGCTGAGCGTATGACCACTCGCACTTGGTCGTTGACCCGACCGGCCCGCTTGTTTAGTATCCATTGGGTTTTTGTAACTACAAATGCTTAATTTGTTTTGAAAAATCGATAATTTTTATAATGTTTGTTCGGAAGAAAGTTTACTAATGATACTTGGAATACAATTTTGAAAAAAATAAAGAAAAGAAATATTGCACTTTGACCTGCAATATCTCCAAAACCAGTGAATTCCCAGGTATGTTCTAAAAGAAAAAAACTATTCCAGTGATGGGTAGAATATGTAGTTTTCGTTTACACCCTGTATAGGTAACATGCGATAAATCCGCGCAACTTGAGTAGATAACAACGATCGGGAGACCTATAGCCGTAGGCCGTTTTTAAAGCGTTTAAACTCACTAGGATTTTCTCCTGTGTCGTGGGTGCTTTTATAAACATTTACAGATACACAAACAGCCAGACCTGAAACAACCATGGAGGTGTGCAAAGACGCCAGCACATCAACCTACCCCAATGTGTCAAATTTTAATGTGTTAATTTTTGATAGGTTTTCATCTATATTCTTCACATTAAGGTTCATGTTTAATTGTGAAAATTTGGCAGTTTTGGTGTGCTGGCGTCTGTACCTGTAAGTCACACAAATCTTTGTTCTGTGCGGGAATCGAATCCGCGACACACAGCTTCGTCAGCCTTTTTATCCTACTAATACATATAGCATTTGTACCATTTAGAGTATAGATATTCTAAATGGTACAAAAAATCCCATGATGCATTACCAAGAACCGCACCTGACGTCACAACGGCCTGGCGTCACCTTCAAACAAAAGAGGTTTCCACTGAAAAGTCTCGTCTTCAATGGCTCCTTTGTCTTCCTGAATCCGGCTCTTTAATTATAAGCCACAATACAACAAAACTGTCTCGTTAAAAACATCTATGGCAGCTCTCATTTGCTTTGTCTTAACGGAAGATAGGAGGTTTAATTTTGCGTTTGTTCATGTTTAGAATTTTAATGATCTTTCTTTTTGTGGTTAGTGACACCTGGTGTCATAGTTTTTATGCAGTCCAAGGGTGTCTAAGTTAGCTTCACATATCTGTCAGGCTTGCCGGTTTCCTCACGACGTTTCCTTCACCGTTTTTGAAGTAAGTGGTAATTATACAGTTTTCATATTATGAAGCCGAAAAGTCAGAGTGTAGTGAATTTGAAGTCGAGACATCAGAGAGAATCATAACACAGAGAGTCATTACACTGAGAATGATTTATGACAAGGCTTACTCTGATTTTAATTCTGCAATAAAATGAATGTTGAAAAGTGCAAAGATTGACGTTTAACGTTCATGATGCTCTGCTTGTTCACACGATCAGCCAAAAGCAGAAATAAAAATAATCGAAACTAGCGGTCACTTGTTAACTTACCATTGTATTTCCTTTTTGAGAAATAAATGTCTTAACCCATAAATCTCCCATTCATGAGTACCTATGTATATGTCGTCATGCAATATTAGTTAAGCAGGCAAAGGCATCATCTTAAATTACGTGCCGTCCCGAGTACGTGTCGATCTTAACAGCTTTACGTGTTCAAACATGAACATGTTTAAACATGTATCAACATATTGGTGACAAAATATTTGTCTTTTAAAAAATGATATAGGAGTAGCTTTTAAAATAAATTAATGTTTCAAATTCCATTTATACATATATTTTGGCCAGCTTAGTCAGAGCTGATTTATTTATTAAATTTCCGAGGTTCAAACTGTCGATAGAGTTATTATTTCAATAGGTATGAAAATACCGGTTACAATTGTTCTAATATTAGATACTATGATAAATGTACATGTTGTATGTATATGTATATTTACAAAAGTTTAAAACGCACAGGACCAAAATGAAACAACTTAATTGTGCTAGCCACATTAATTTAAACCTTGCTGCAGGCTTTGTACAGGTTGCTAGTCGTTTTTTTTTTTAAACCGTTTGAATTGACATTACGCTTATATCAAGAATCCACTTTTCGTGGAGCGATTTTTACAGAGTAGACCTACTGATCTTAAAAATATAAACAAAATTTTTCAGTTTAATTTCAATGTATAATAACATTATCTGAAAGTAGCACTTCATTTATGTAAATAATGTGGCTAAAATAAAAAAAACGACAATGGATGTTGAAATACTCTAACGAACGACTTGACGGGGCGGGCGCCCGAAGACTCGCTGCGTGCGTTTTGCCTCGGTTAAAATACATTGCGTATGAGGAAATAAAACAAATCAAGTTTGTTGGATTCTCATAACGTGCCTGAAATAATTTCTTGTACCGGTCATCTAAGTATAATATACTGAATTCACCCCATCAGTCTGAGGAGGGCTGTCCCTTACACCCTGTATATGGACTAAACAAGAAAAGTAACATTCGGCACTTGTCCCATCGCTAACGATAAGCGAGTAGTAATTATAGCTAGAAACTAGAGTCGAGTAAGCGAGAATCGAGTGTTATTCCGATAGTTTTGTCGCTGTGCTATAAGCGAGTGTGTGACTGCGACGGATGATTACTCGCACCACTCGCTTGGAACAGCTAGTTTGGCTGGCTGGTCTCTCGGCGTGAATTCTGACCACGAAACGAGCATTGCTGAACAAGTATCAATAAGTGAGTAATATTTTGGATAGCGCTCGTCACTCAGCGACAATCTAATGAAACGAGTACTTGCTGGCAGTGTAAATTTTTGTTTTTTTTTATATGTAATGGGTCTACTCTTGACCTCAATTTTGTCCTGCGGTCAGAGATGAGGTCGACGATGGAACGAGCTTACCCAAAAAAAGCCTATTAACTCGCGACTTAAAATTAAATCAATATCTCTTTTGTTTAGATGGAATGTATGTGACTGGCCTGTCGGACTAGTAGTTAGTAGCCCTGACTGCTTTGCCGGAGGTCGTGGGTTCGATTCCCACCCAGGACAAATGTTTGTGTGATGAGCACGATCATTTTGTTCTGTGTCTGGGTGTAATTTATCTATGACTAGCAGACTTCCCGCGGTTTCACCCGCGTATTTCCCGTTCCCGTGGGAATACAGGGATAAAAAGTAGCTTATGTGTTAATCCAGGGTCTCGGCTAACTCCATACTAAATTTCATTAAATTCCATTTGATAGTTTTTACGTGAAAGAGTAACAAACATCCTCCCAAACGTTTGCGTCACAAATATTAGTAGGAAGTGTATGTATTTAGAAATACATAGGTATGTTTATCAGTTGTTGAGTACCCATAACGCAAGCTCTGCTTAGCTTGGGACTAGATGACGTTGTGTGAAAGTTGTGGAATTTATTTATTTATTATATCTATTGTACAGACGCCAGCACATCAAGTTACCCCAATGTGTCAATCTTTTTCCAATTGAATTTGAACCATATTTTGTTTGACATAAAGTTGAAAAACGATCAAAGAAATTTGACACATTGGGGTAACTTGATGTGCTGGCGTCTGTACGTTCTTTGAGCGAGAAAATAGCCAATAGTTAGTGGCTTCATCGCCAGCGATGGGACAACTGCCTTACCATTTTCGTATAGCTTTGTTTTTTTCTTACATTGTCTTACCTACTCCGTTTCTCTTGGTAACCACCTAAAAATAGAAAACAAGTAAACAATGTCTTTGTTCTTTCGTTTAATATCCCTCCACGGCAGCTAATTAGGTAATGTGTTTCGCTTCTCCGTATTTTCTGAAAAAACTAATTAAATTTAATAAGGATGATGTGTCATGTGGGACAGTGGGAGGGTAGCATAAATTGGTAAATAGGTCTAAATAAATAAGAGTCGCACAATTGAAGATTATGCTACAGTTGTCGAGGTTGTTTTATAGATGGGTATCATTTTTTAGTTATTGTTTTCTAGAGTATGTATGTTTGTATGTATGTATAATTGTTTGGCACGCTCTGCATCCTGAACGGCTCGATGGATTTTAGCTTGAGAGGTGTCGTTAGATTTGTATTTACTGTGAGAGTGACATTAGGTGTTTCAAAATAAAAAAAAACAAAATGGCGGATTTTTGGCGCCGGATTCAAATGTTTGGTTCGCTCTGCAGCCTGAATGGCTCAATGGATTTTAGTTTACTAGGTGTCGTTAGATTCGTAATTACTTTGAAAGTGATATTGTAATAAAAAAAAACAAAAAAATTACAAACGGTAATTTAAAAAAACTAAAGCCGACTGTTTTTCTAAGTATTCATGAAAAAGCCCTAAAACAAGAAAGTCGGAAATTATAGCAGTCGAGGCATCGTGTTACCCAGTAACTGGGTTGTGGAGGTAAAATTGGTTATATATGTATATATATAACCAATTTTACCTATTTAATTGTACCTACTGTTATTTTTATCTACATCTATTGAACTGGATTCGAAGATTTTTAGTAGTCTTGGGCAATACGTTCTTAGCACTTTATAACATAACAACTTCCTTAATTATTGTGTGTATGTGTGTTTTAATGACTGATGTCAAATAAATATTTTTCTTTCTTTCCATCTAAGTACAGCTCAGCTATTGGTGGTGGTGGTGGTGATGGTGGCATTATTCTGAAATAATGTCAATCGGCGGAGCTTGTGGCTTAATAATAACAATCTCACGGGTCGATCGAAGGTTAAGCTACGCTTGACGAGGTCGATCCGTAGATGGGTGACCATTTATTACGTATCAAGACTCTTCCGTACCTCGTAAAGCACGTAAAGCTGTTGGTCCCGGCTGTCATTTGTAGATCTATGACAGTCGCTACAGATAGTCAGAAGGTCTAAAATCTGACAACCAGTTTAACAAAGGGGTAACGTGTTATCCAGTAACTGGGTTGTGTAGGTCCCACAGGCTGTCACTCCATGTAAAATACTGGTATTCAGCTGCATCTGGTTAAACTGGAACCCGACCCCAACATAGTTGGGAAAAGGCTAGGCAGTATATACCGAAAAACAAGGTCGTATTCATTATTGAGCAGGCGTCGTAAATTTGAAGTATTCCTCAAAGCGCTACTATTTTGAGGCGCTCCTAATGAGGCGCTCCTATTTTATTCCTCGGAGCGCACCTTTTAGGAGCGCTCCCGATAGCAATTAAAAATATTTGTTTTTTTTTCCTCGACAAAAGTATATTTTTTTAATTGCTATCGGGAGCGCTCCTAAAAGGTGCGCTCCGAGAAATAAAATAGGAGCGCCTCAAAATAGTAGCGCTTCGAGGAATACCTCGTAAATTTCTTTATTTTTAACAGTCTCCTAACATTTGATGAGAATGCAAAACGATACACGATAAAGAGCAGTTAACCAGTAACTGGGCTATACGTATAAAGGTAGTTAGGGTTTATAATGAAGAAGGTTGTATTTTTCAGGTGCGTAGTACTCGCAACCGGCGTGTGTGTATGACAACATGTATGAATGTAAACGAAGCAAAAGAAGTTGTAAGAATCGTAGCATATGGCGCTCTGTAGTTTCTGCTTCCCCCATGAGAAAAAGGCGTGAGTATGTATGTAAGGTTGTATTTTTTTGGAAAAACTATAATTGCTGTAAATTTTTAACTATTCATTTAAATATTCGATGATTTATTTTGAAGTGAAACGTTTGGGATCTTGTCACATTTTTCCGTTACGCGCGATATTTATTTGTATCCATGTCTATGATTATAAAATCCTTGTGCTTAAACTTTATCTTATTTAGCTTTATTTAACCAATTTTTATAAAGTTGTAAATTGAAGATTATTTTCGAAAAATGATGTCATAAAAAAGTTTCACACAATTTTTTTTCCAGTTAACTTGATATTTTTAATTTATAACCGAACTACCAAACCGATTTCGATGAAGTTCTTACTGTACCACACGAAGAGCCTTTCAAACACAAGTAGTTGAGAACTTCCCCCTTTTTTGACAATTAGTTAAAAGTAATTCACTCTGAAGTTGTATCACTTTGTAATAGAACTTACCAACAGCGTACCGCGTTAGATTTTATTACAAAATCACCCCTCGAACAGCAAATCCACATAAAGCGAGATTAAGATCTGTTCAAACAAGATCGTTATTACGTATCGTATAGAAAGTGCTTCGGTTGGCAGTGATCGGAATTTTGATGCTATTGCTAAGGCTTATGTTGCGATAGTTATTCTATTTTCGCGAATGTGTTTCGGGTATCAAGTGTTATTGGTGCGTGTTGTTGATTTTATAGAAATATACAGGGTGTAAAAAGACCCTTAGTGTAAACGAAAACTACATATTCTACCCATCACTGGGATAGTTTTTTTCTTCTTGAACATATATAACTGGGAATTCACTGGTTTTGGAGATATTGAAGGTCAAGGTGCAAAAATGTTTTCGTTTTTTTTTCCAAAATTGTATTCCAAGTATCATTAGTAAATTTTCTTCCGAACAAATATTATCAAAATTATCGATTTTTCAAAACAAATTACGCATTTGAAGTTACAAAAATGCAATGTATACTAAACAGGATGGCCGGTCGGGTCAACGACCAAGCACGAGTGGCCATACGCTCAGCTGATCGAAAGTAGCGTTCCGTTATCGCACTATGCAATGCGCACAATAAAAAGCATCTCTTTTTTAAAGATGAAAAAAAAGTATTTTCCCGGCATTATTTTTTGGTTAAAGTTACTTAATTATTTGTACAGAATGTTTGGTTATCGGCTATGTGATCGGTCTTTTTACACCCTGTATAAAGAATGTTATGTTGGGGTTGAAGCATACACATTAGTTGAAATAGATTGTACATTTCTGCATTTGTAACGTTAATTATTTACCAATATTGCGTAAATTCAAGTTCTTCTAGTCTTACTTATCAGACAGACGTGTTGCTGGGAAGCTAATTCTGCCACTTTTTCCTAGCGGAAACACTAGGATGTGGTGAAGGGCGGACGTTTTGGGGGACTGTATTATGTAATATTGACGCTCAAAAAGTGCTGATCCTCCATCTAATATGAATAAATGACTTTTGATTTAGATTTTCATTATAAAATAAAACATTGTTTTACTAGAAAAAAATCTACCCGTAAACGTATATATATATAAGATCCCAACAATAATCGTCGGGCAGTAGTAACTCACCAGACACAACACCAGACTAGTGGAGGAACTATACACCCGGTTCTTAATAATTCTAATACCTTTGTAAGGTAAAATACTAGTGGTAAATGACATGTATGGGTTCATACAAACACTTTTATTTGTCATTTTTAACTAGAAGGTGAGCTCGGATACTTAATCATATCCAAGCCAAGTGAAGTGACCCGCGAAATACCAAGTCATAGTCTGAATTTCGAGTTCACGAACCACTTCTTACTTTTCGGATTCGTGTGCGTATTGTGTATAATAAAAGTCATCACTGCTGCTTCAAAAACGATAAAGAAAACATCGCAGGTAAACATATACGAGTTTCTAGCCATATAATTAAAATAAACAGGAAAAAACTAAAACAATAACAACAAAAAGTTTACTTTATTGTAAAATATTGATCCGAGCGTCGCACGTCGCCGTATTGTAGGGGGACCGCTATTTTTCTCTAAGGCAATTGATGCCGATGTGAACGTGTCGACTTATTTTGAACACACATGTACAGACGCCAGCATATCAAGTGACCCCAATGTGTCTAATTTCTTTGATCGTTTTTCAACTTTATGTCGAACAGAATAAGGTTCATAAAAATACGTAAGAATCGTAGCATATGGCGCTGTGTAGTTTCTGCCTACCCCCATGGGAAAAAGGCGTGAGTTTATGTATGTATGTATGTATATTTCTACGATAAAAAGGGTTTTTAGAAGGTTCAAGGTTCATTATTATATGTAAACGGGGTTTTATTATTACTTCTGTATGAGCTACGCTACGGTTGAATAGGTAGGCCGCTAGTTAAACGGGGCTATTTAGTAAAGAGGCTAGGCTGATGAATGAAGGGCTAATTAAGCTAGTTGGCTGTGACCAATGCATTGTAGGGCACGCCCTTCTTACTTGGAGGCTTCTATTTATTCGGTTTGTTGTAAGTTTTTGCTTGAGTTTAGTTGTCAACATCGGTACCGGATACGGATAAATAATGATAATAATAAATATTTTATTTCGAACACAGTAGTCCATTTGGTTAGTCTTAGTATACACACGACTTACAAACTAGTGTTAGTACTTACATCTACCAGAAACACAACACAAACGAGAGACAACAACAAGAGACAACATAAAGACTTTCGCCTCGTCGTTTATACCGCGTACATCGAAGGACTGGAACAACTTCCCTGCTGCGGTCTTCCCGTCCGGTTGTATAATTTAGGTGTCTTCCAAGCCACCATCATTGATTAAAAATTAAACGTGTAAATACACGTTTCATTTTATTTTTATTTACACTCTAGCTGCTCCGGCAAACTTCGTAGGGATCACATTAAAAAAAAAGTCTACGACCTATTTCCAGACCTACTACTGAATATACTTACACACAAAATTACAAAAGCAATCGGTGAGGCCGTTGCTGAGGATTTTCATTACAAACACCGTGACACGAGAATTTTATACATTATGTAGATAGACCGAATAATTATGGATATAGAAAAAAAAAACAAAATGTCAGTTTAGGTAGATATAATAGTAACGCGCGGTATCATCACTACAAGGCTGAATGTCGCGTCGTACCTGTCTGACTATAGACGGGGACACCACACAAATCTATTAGGTAGGTAGTTTAATTTAGTACGCTCTGTTCGCGCTTCAAATAATTGCTATAGGAACATCTAATTCATCATTCATTCATCTTTCCTTTTTTATCTGTATTGATGTTCTTTTGTTTTATGTTCTGTGCGTCCAAATAAAATATTTTCTTTCTTTCTTTCTTTTTTAATTCTAGATGGCGTTACTGAGACATGGGATCACAGTTTTTCTATGATATTTCTTCGCATATCCTGTCGATAGTATCATAAATTCCTTTGAAGGCTATACAGCGTGGTGACGATAATACGACAATAAATGAAAACACGGACACTGCTAGTTCCTAGGAATAATTCTAACTCGTCAAAAAAATCCTAACACCAAAATTAAAAAAATAACAAATTCAAACAAACTAAATGGTATAAAACTGGAAACAAAATAGAACGTCCTTTATAAACATTAGTTCACTAACCTGTGGTAAGAGTGGCAACAGCGCGGTCTTGCAGCGACTTGATCTTTTGGCGCCATTATTAATGCTCAGTAAAAACAATAATACTGAATCATAGATTATTAACCGAATAATCAGGTAACTCTCACCCGGGCGTTATTTATTAATTAAATTATTAATCACAATCAGGATCACTATTCAATCACATAACTCATTAGGTAGGTAGGTACCTAGGTCACTAAATTTTGCGTTTTTCGACATGGCAGCCATGAATGCGAATACACAAATCGCACCGTCGGAGAAGGTTATTTCTAACGTTTGCTAAGAGGTCACCATTTGCAGCCATGTCTTTTATTTAATAACAGACAACACGAAAACACAATAAAAACTAAGCGGCTAATTTTCACTAAGTACCTATTACTATTATACGTGTCATATGATCTTATCACTAAAATAAAGCGTCCAATTTCGCACTTATAAATCAGTCGTTCGTTACAAAAACACACGAGCGGCGGGCGGCGCAGGTACACCTACTTGAAAAGTTGAAAGACGGCGGGTAGGTACCTACTTCAAAGGCGACGCGCGGCGCGCGGCGTGGGCACCGGTGCTCCTGCGGCACTCGTGCGCTTGCACAAATCAATGACGCGTGGATCGTCACAGGATTGCGGCGCTACACTAACCAGTAGTGACCCTGACCTAAATTTGTAGTTGCAAGTTTTGACAAGAAAGTGAAGTAATAAGCAAACGAAACTAGATTTATCTCTTTCGCACACACTAAATTTTCTATTGATATGAGTGCATAGCAACTTCCGCATGCGTTATTTTGTTATCGAACTCTGATGACACGCTTTATGACTCTTATGGCACGGGTTTAAGGCATAATTTGCACTAACTTAAATTTAAAAACCGATTTGGCGAAAGTTTTTAAGTAGATAGGTAGCGAGTTGGCCACGTCACCACCACGTGACTTTAATGTTTTGATGTTACCGATGCGGGGGTCGTTAACCTGTGCTTCCGTATTTACAGATACATCATGTAGCAAATGTTAAAAAAGTAAAATCACCTCCTGTGAATAAACTACTGGATAATTTCAAATGAATTTTTGTACCTATGTAGACTGGGAACGTCCTTAAGTAGGTATACGAAGTTTCATTTATTGTCGAATCAAAATTTCCACACTGTAAAGACTGGTAATTAGTGACCGATAGTTAAACACGTGATTGTACTCATGAATACGAATAACTTTCCTAAAGAAACTTTCAATTCATTCAACTACCTCAGTACTGCACAACGGGAGCGATGGGGGTGGCGGGGGAGCGTGTGACGCTACTACTACTAGTAGATTTTGCCGCGCGGGAATTTCAAACAGCGTTTTTGTTATTTTATTGTGTTATATGAGCTATTTAATTGTGTATAAAACAAAAGTTTCTTTAAGAAAGTTTATTGAAATCATGAATACAATCACGTATCGCTCACTAATTATCAGTCGCCCTATATATCTGTCCTTATAAGACATTACCTTGATAAAAATGTCTCTTGACGTCAGACCAGAAAAGGAAACCATAACGAAGCCATAATTTTCTATGAATGGTCTCAATTACGAGTAGTCCCACCGCGCTATAATATCATCAAAAACATATAAAATTTTATGAGGACATCTGCGGGGAATGGCTGCGACATTCCGAAATAAACTACCTACTGACTTATTGGTATGATTGTCAGCACAGAACAGCTGGTCGATTCTGCTGAAATCACCGCGTGTAAACCTGGGTGTAGTGAGCACTGAAGTCTCTGTCAGTGTCACGTATCAGTTGCTAGGGATTGGCGAAGTATGAATCATAATCGAGAATCGACGTAACTTATTTATTTACATACAAACAAACTTAAACTCACGCCCTATTCCCATGGGGGTGGACAGAAACTGCAGAACGCCACCCACTATAATATTGCTTCACATACCTACTTGTTAATATTTTTTCTGTGCTAAGTATTTTATTTTTTTATGCTAAGTAAATTGAATAGGTGATAATTTAGTTCGAAAGCTCTATTGGATTTGAATAATTAATTAAATTAAATCAATTTAGGTACTTCATACATAAGGTATTACCTGCTGCGCTGCGCCGATCCGAATCTATGAAAACGCCTTCACATCTTAGTTCACTGTATACAAATAGCGTCCTACTTTATCTAGTCGTTGCCAAAAATATAAAGCATTTCTACCATCTCAGCACTCTCACAGATAGGTACCTACTTACAAAATTAATTCTTCTACGTTCGCACAATTACCAAAAGTCACAATGACAGTTATACGACACTGACTCGGTGCTGTTGCCATGACAACGATACGATACTAAATTATCACCTATTCAATTTACTTAGCATAAAATAAATAAAATACTTAGCACAGAAAAAATATTAACAAGTAGGTATGTGAAGCAATATTATAGTGGGTGGCGTTCTGCAGTTTCTGTCCACCCCCATGGGAATAGGGCGTGAGTTTAAGTTTGTTTGTATGTAAATAAATAAGTTACGTCGATTCTCGATTATGATTCATACTTCGCCAATCCCTAGCAACTGATACGTGACACTGACAGAGACTTCAGTGCTCACTACACCCAGGTTTACACGCGGTGATTTCAACAGAATCGACCAGCTGTTCATTAACTTACCTTTCATTTTCGGTGTGGGTTGGAAAATCCTCATGGACGTCCTCCGCCCCGGGGAGGGAGAAGGGGTCTGTCAGACTCTTACTGACTACAAACCACCGATGAAAATAAACACCAGGATGTACAGAACAACAAATGATAAATGATATTTATTTCTGTAAATAGGTTTTTACCAAAGACATTCAATACCTATAGACCGGACATCACGAACAAAATTTTCTGTGTCCTGCTGGGTACAAGTCTATGAGTTTTTTGTAGTACGCTCCGCTGCCACTCCAATATTCATATATTATTCTAGATGGCGTTACTGAGACATGGGATCAAAGTTTTTCTATGACATTTTCTTGACATGCCCGCTCTATAGTATTTTAAATCTCTTTGGTTTTCACAAACACTTTTACTCGTCTTTTTTTTAACTAGTAGATAAGATCGGAGTTTCACTACCTGACTACTCTGAGAAGAAACACTGAAAGAAACTTAGAGGTCTCTTTTAAAGTCCAGACATTATCTTATTTATGTATTTATTAAAGGTAAACCAACAGCTTCTGTATACAGCATTATCTTGGTCAAATCATAAGATCCATGCAGATTAGTGTCTGAGATGGTCTTTCGAGGAAAGAACCAACAGTATTTAACCCAAACACGAATAATTATTGGACTTGATTGGATTTATTAGGTGTTCCGTCTCAAACCTTCGCCGGAGGTCACGGGAACAGAAGATACTTCTGCAACTTCAGACGTCTTTAACTTACCATTCCTTAAATATAATAATAGCACCAGCATTTAACAGTTCCACTGTAGGGGAAAAGAGGTCTTTTCCCCTACAGTGGAACTGTTAAATGCTTAAATGTTAAATGTTCTATACTAATATTTCAAAGAGGAAATCTTTGTATTTTTGTATGTAACCATTAATAACTACTGGACCGATTTGAATGATTATTTCCCTGTTGGAAAACTACACTATCCCCCGGGTATTTTCTGTAAAACCATGCCAAGTCGTAAAAATTAGGTAAAGTAAATTTTCAATCCCTTATGGAATTATAGCTCACTTGGCATTCACCTCGCCTATATTTTTATAGGTAGTTTTTGGGTGGAATATTTAACGTAAGATGTAGAAATAAGAACACAAAAACAATCAATTTTATCATATTTTATTTTGCAACTATTACAATCACATAAATAGTTTAAAAATCACCAAAAACATCGAACAAACGTATACAAAGTAATCTACATGAACTACACGGATTGATATTATTTATGTAAAAACACAACAGTTTGTATTTATTTAGGTGTTTAAGGTGGATCCGTTGGCGTAACCCGAGAACTTGAAATTATTCGTAACGTTTTCTGTTTTTTTACAGAAATAAATGAATATAGTCGTAAAATCATCATTTAATTTCTTTAAATTGAAGGTACCGATTCAATAACTATTTAAGTATTAGAAATTTTCATATTTGAGATCAATTTATCTTCCATAGCTGTATTAATGATTTTTAGTAATATGCATTCGCGAGACGTGCAAATATAAAAATAAACGTTAGAAAAAATATATCTCGCGGGTTACCCTCAGCGCAAACCCCTCAAGAAGAAATGTTCAGACTTTGAGAATATTTATACAAAACACGTAGGTTTCTGACGATGCTTGTGTTAAAAATATTGTTTAATGTTGTACAGAAAGCGATCAGTAAAACAACTTTGTTCAATTTTGTATATCAAGTTTACGTGTTAACAATTGGTAGGTAATCTCAGAATCATAAATAGTTTACTTGCCAACGATACCTGCAATGGCATAAAGTGGAACAGTAATGTTTCAGTTACATTTTACCTTACGACATGAAAATCATTAAATAAAATTCAATACATTGTCAATATGGTCATTAACATTTCAATTAAATACATTAAATGCAATCTCGTTTGTCATTGTTAACAAATAACATTATGTTTCTGAGAACACACAGGATCACCAATTCCAATTTAAAATGCAATTTAAGTTGTCTTACTGTGTTATCTATGCTGTGGCTAAAAAATAGGGAACAGGTGGTAGGTATCCATTAGGGTAATCACAAGGTGACTGTATCTTGTATATTCTCTAGCAGTTAATAGCACAAACATCATCAATCACTCACGCCAGGAAATATAGAAAAGTTACTTAGTTTACATTAATTTATAACACATTTAAGGTGAATTTGTGCATTCTGATGGATTTTGAACCCCTCTTCATGAATGACGTGATCTTTCTCGCAAAATGCAACTGTAATTTTTTGTTCTAGTCATTTTAAAATTCGAGTTTCACAAACAATCATACTATGGCTTTGAAAATTATAATTACCTTCTCACCAACATTTAGGTGTAGTAATTGTGAATGGAAATGTCAATACATTTAGTCCTTAGCATTAATCTCGAATAAAAGCTTACCTCGCCTTCACTTCAACTAAATTGAAGTACTTAGTGATTTGTTATTTAATTGTGTACCGTAAATGAGGCCTGTGTTTGTATCAAATTAATAAACAGGGCAGACGGCACTTCAAGCTATCCAAGCCAAGCTGTCAAAATTTTCCAATATAAACTATTCAAGAAAGTAGCTTGATGCCTTGATACCTGACCTCTGTAGGCACTGTATTTCATGCTAAGCGCAAAGAAAGAAAGTCTAAAAGCTTTCGTGCACAAGGTTGTCGTTTCAAATCTGGACAAGTAACAATTTTGCTTTTTCAATTCTTAAGTGTTAAAATTATCTTAGGCAGCGCTGTCATTGGTGAAGAAAAACATTTGCTTAGAATATTTTTAAGTCCAGAAGGAAACCTGTACTTATAATTAAAATAAATCTGAAAGCACCGACCAGCTGTCGTGCAACGCCCGAGGCCTTTGCTCTGCATTGGGACTGTAACAGGCTGGTATTATTTGCATGATACTCATTTATTCTTCGACTGTTAAATGATCTTATGGTAAAAAAGAGGGGTTCGAAGATGACTTAGTGAAAAAATGCACAATCCCACATATATCACAACAAGAAACATACGTGCTCAGAGCGCACGTTCAACTACTATAGGTACTTTTAAAGCTCAATCTCCCTTCGAGGGAACGTTGCGGTTTGTGCGAATTTTAGTGAAAGAATTATCGCAAATAATCTTGACTCAAAAATTCACTTATTTTTTATACTATTTCATTTTATGTTGGAAAGGAACTTGATAATACTACACAGATGTCACTTTTTTCTATGTATGGTATTGCTATGAAGTACAGACTTCAGGCTGCCCCAAATTGCCAAATTTTCCCAATGGAACATGAACCTTATTGTGTTTGTTATAAAGTTGAAAAACTATCAAAGAAATTTGACACTTTGGAGCAGCTTGATGTGCTGACCTCTGTACGTGGCAAACGGCGATGTGTCGCTTGCTACGAAACATATACAAGATTTTTTGTAAAACACCAATAACCTCGAAGGAGTAGATTACAAATACCATAAACAACAACATTTGTTCTAAGACTTTTTCGAAAACAGACAAATAAAAATCAACTCTCCATACATTTATCCGAACAGTTGATCGAGTTTTGTATGGAGAGTTGTTTTTTCTTTTGTCTGTTTTCGAAAAAGTCGTAGAACAAATGTTGTTGTTTATGATGTTAGTAATCTACTCCTGCGAGGTTGTTGGTGTTTTACAAATAACCCTGTATATTTCAGAGAAATGCGTTAAACAAATACCTAATAAGAGACGCACGAGTCAATCAAATGTTTAACTAACATTGCCGTGGTCCGTCGATGGATTGATTACCATTCATTATTTATAACACGGCTTATTGCTTCCGATAGCAAATTGAAAGGTACAAGTCCAAAATGGGCTGCAGACTGCAAGAGCAAACTGCACGGGTTTCTATGAAATTTATTCCGAGCTCGGTACGACTGCAGCCGCGGCTGCAGGCCTCGATTTCATAGAGATTCATAAAAACCCTTGCCGTTTGCGGTCCAGTTGGTCTCGGTTGTCATACACACCACTAATTTTTAATAAGTACAAATTCTTAAAGGGCTTATTCTAGACGGTCATTATTTTTGTTAAGTATCAATAAATTATAATCCTAACCAGCAAAGTTATTAGCGTTTGTTTATATCCCAAAACGTCACCTAATTGTACGGGCTATTCATGACATAGTATATATTCATTAATCGTCATCTCTCGCTCACGTTCGCGTGATCTCGCTCAAGTGTGCTCCGCCTCCAACAGCTGTTTTCGTTATTTAAGTTTAACTAAATAGTGTAATATTTAAAAATTGAATTTCATTTTTTTTACATTTGATTACGCAAATATGACCAGGTCAGGATACAGCCCATTTTTTTTTGTACTAATTAAAAAATAGTGGTGTATAAATATTTGTAACAGTAATTACGAGTAGGTAGTCAGTAACTTGGTTGTGGAGAAGGCAAGTCACTTCATGCATAATGCTGGTACTCTGGTGGATCCGGCTACGGAATCATATCTTGAATACCCACACGCTGTGAGTAAGCGTGGTTATTAATGTCTAGTAATCCCGAAAAAAACAGAGAAGGAACTTCTTAAAGACTTTTTTCCTGGATCTTTAAGAACAACACTCTTCTTTGTTTCAACGTCGAAGAGCAGAGAACGACAGACTATTGTTAGAATTTCCTGGTAGTCTTAATCAACATAGTGTCTAATCCTCAAACGTAAAAAAAATGTTTACTTTTTTCACTCCTCCGCGTCTAAGAGGATAAAAGGGATTAATAGAAATAATATTCCTGGAATTCAAATCCCTTATTGACGGAGCAGATTGTATAAAGGAATAAGAAAACAAAACAGAACCGTAAGTTAATTAAAACCTTATACAAATAGAATCATACATTATGGGAGCTATATCTCTTACTTTGCAATTCATTCGCGCGAGAAAAAATAAAATCTTAAACAAGAAGAAGAAAACATAAGTAACCACATTTACTCGTTCACTGCTTCGCAAACAATGGTCTATTTCATTCATTCTTTTACCACGTTTCTTTATCTCTTTCATTCGTTCAACATTCACTTGTTGTTTGCTTTCCTGTTCATTCAGACGTTGTGTATTTATTTATTTATTTAATACTTCAAGCACACTAATGTACAGAGACGGACTTAATGCCATAGGCATTTTCTACCAGTCAACCTTTAGGTGATGCAGAGAAAAACAGTGGTAGGTGCAATTAAAAATGAAAAAATAAAAGGAATCAAAGAATACTAATACATATTATGAATTTGAATCTTTTACAAATTAAGTTAGACATTTACATCATCAGTCTAGCCTGTCGTCTTTGCAATTTACAATACTTTACTTGGAGCACCTGTGTTACGAACCGAACTTATTGGCATCACCTTTTTGGAACATTTAATATGTCTGAGTGTTCCTTATCCAGCAGTGAAGTTAATACTGGTAAGAAAGTGTGAGAGAGATAAAGCGAACGCGCGGCCAATAATTGTCTCTTTCAAGAATTCTGATTAAAAGAGAAAGAAAGAGACAGGTATTGACCGCACAGTCCCTCTGTATTTTTCTAGGGAGTGATACATTTTGTGCGGGTATTGCTCAGTCCGTTCTCTATGTCTATGGCACAACCCAGTGACTCGGTATAACTCTTTGGTAGATTGGTTGTCAAATTTTCATTGATCTACAAATGACAGCCCTTTGGAAAGTGGTCTGTCAGCCTCTAACTGACTAAATTATGCAATAGCAAACGTCCCGCGGTTTCACCCACGTAGGTCCGGTTACCGTGGGAATACAGGGATAAAAAGTAGCCTATGTGTTAATCCAGAGTATCAGCTAACTCCATACCAAATTTAATTAAAATCCAATCAGTAGTTTTTACGTGAAAGAGTAACAAACATCCTCACAAACTTTCGCGTTTATAATATTACGCAATTTATTATTATGGTCATAATCAAACTGTAATAATTAAGGAGTATCTTGCTCGTTCCATAAGAGTACCTTTTAGAAGGCGTAACTAAAAATGTACTTACGTATTTTATAATATTTTACTCTTCAATTTGACGTGAACGCGCCTCTTTTCTAATTGAAATTGATTGAAAATATTGTATTATGCCTTTAGTGTGAAGAAGCGCATAATATTCCGCTTTTAGTCTGAAATCAAATTACTTCGTTTAGCCCTATTCAGCCCTTTATTTATTGCTCCAGTTTCTAAATACCAAAATGGTTCTAATTGAGCGTACTACCCCCGATTGCCAATCCTCCAAGGCCAACGCTGTTTAGCCAGTAATTAAAAAAAGAACCCAGTTCCAACAAAGAATTTACAAATTACATTTCCTACCTACTATTTACCTCTAATTACGTTCGGTGCGGGTTTCAAGAAGACTTAATTTTCTCCTGTGTTTAATATTTCACTGTTTCTCCTTTTGCGAAATTCGAGCTATGATTAAAAAAAATTCTGACAAGAGTTTCAGTTTTCGCAAGCATTCTTGGCGTATTCCTACATTAGTTAGTGCCCTTATTATTAGGTGAACTATGTGCTGGGCTTGCTGTTAAATTAGGCATTATCTTGTTTTTAATTAGTGGAACATTCCTCGGCTTAGCGGGGCGGTCGGTTCCAATTCAATATGAAAATTCTTTTTAAAATATGTATGTCGTGGAAAGCGATATTCTTGAATAATAAGTTGTGAAGTTGATTAACTTAGTAGGTACGGAGTCTATGGTGACCAGCGTGACGTTACTTGTCATTTAAAATGGTGCGAATGTGTTCTTGGTAATGTCCCGTGGACAGGATCATGCTGGTGTGTGGGAGCTGGGCAGAGCTCAGATTGATTTGAGGCAACAACGAAGACACACATCCAGTACGAAACTGTCAGCTACCTATTTTAGTTAATGTTTTGTGATTACGATTGTTAAATGAGGTTATTGCTGACGCCGACATGTATATTGTTCCAGATAATAAAAACTTTTAATTAAGTAAATAAGTAAATATTTTTGTTTCATTTTTGCCACAGAATTCATTTTCTTCGTAAGTCTTTTGCATTTACTTAGGTAATGCCCTACAAATACTATGTAACACTTCGTCCATTGCTTACTATGTAAATACTAAAACATTATTAACATAAATAAAGTAAATTAAAAAAGTCTCTTTGATAAAAGAGAGAAGAAATTACAATAAATTATGTTGGCGTATGCACCTCCTCTTTTGCTTAAGTCGGTTAAACAAACTGCCTTCTTTTCAGTAAAATTCGCACAATCCTCAAAACCATTTGTTTCCTATCTAAATACTTAGAAACTCTCTCGGAGATAAATGTCAGAAACTTAATGATAGTTTGAAAATTAGTTCTAGGTACTAACAAATACGTACAGCTAAAGAAATAAGCTAATTATAATTCTAAACCATAGACTAGCCAGAAAGAAGACACATCTTTTTATTTGTTTTATAAACAGTATAGTAGAAGACATTTTTAATTTGTGCCAATTAAAAACTTATCACCAAAGATGCAGTTAGTAATATGAAACTACACCAAAAAAAAACTTTGATAATTTATAATTATACAAAAAAATTATATGAAATACTGATCATATTAAATTAAAATTTAACTTGATGCACGCCTTAAGTGTAAAGCACAAGTAACTTCTGACGTAAATAGAAATTACCAACATATTTATTTCCAAGTCGTCCCACAGTTCAACAGGTAAACGCCAGCCATTTTTTGACTCACATAACAAAAACACGTCACCACAGAATTGTGTAATAATAAAACGGCGAAAAAAGCTATTTTTACGTCCCCACTTGTGACGTAAACGTGTGGAGAAATAAAAATAATCACCGGGTGCCTACAAGGTCAAAAAAAGTGGACGAAAAAATAAATGTTTAAAAGAAGGTTTCCAATCTTGGCCCACTTTCTAGAACAGTCAAGGAATTTTCTCTAGTTGTAGATATTACAGTGTTTTAGTTACCCCATACCAATGATATCTTAAGTAAAAAGGTGTAGATAGGTTATAAGCGCTCAGCAAGCGACACGTCAAAATGTGGCTAACTAGCCACACTTGACCTCAGTGTCGCGTCGCGCCGTCAACGGACGCGTGCGTACATTAGTGTGTCGTTTTTGAAGATCGAATGTTGTTTAGGTATCCTATCTACACCTTTTTACTTATAATATCATTGCCCCATACGAACTAATTGGCTGACGTCAGTGATTAATGAACTACAAACACATATTAAAATTACCTTAATTAATATCTATACTAATAATAAAATGAGTTAAAGTTTGTGAGTTGCTGTGGTTTTAGGGGGTAATCTCTGGATCTCCTCAACCGATCTATAAATTGTTTTACTAAAATAAAACCATAGACTATATTTTATGTTCATATCTAAGAGAGGGTGGAGGGAATTCTAAAGTACAAAATGCACGCAGACAAAGTCGCGAGCGAAGTGCTAGTCTATATCTATACTAATAATTATAAAGAGATTTGTTTGTTTGTTTTTAAGTTTGTATGTTTGTACGAGTATGTAGGGGGTAATCTTCGGAACTAATGATCAAATTTTAAAAATTATTGCACTGGTGGGAAGCTGCACTATTCCCGGATGACATAGGCTACTTTTTATACCTGTAACCCCACGGGAACAGAAACTACGCGGGACGTCTGCTATTCTTAATAAAATAAAATACCGCATAAGAAGAAAATTCTATCTACATTTTTATGAAAGAGCTTAATGAAGCATAAATTACGGGCAAACAAGGCTACCGCTGCGCAATTTGTTGATATTGACTCAACGGGACGTAATTGGTGCATACACCACACCCGCTGATGTATTGATCATAGAACTCATCGTGAAGCAATAAAAGGTAAAGACCCCTGTTGTTAACCTCTTTAATTAAATACCTAATTCAGCAAGCATAAACTCAATAGATGGTTAATGGGATTTTTACAGGGACAGATGTAAAGTTTTCCATTGGCACAAATTAAAAACGTAAAACAAAAAAAAACAACTCTCGTCGTTTGAAAAGTCGTAGAAAGTTCGTATAGAAAAATATTATTAGTATTCTAATAGTAACACGTAGTACACGTAGTACACTTACGCTATGTATAGACATGCGTATAAATTTTAAATTTACGAATAATTTTAATACTGTTTTTTTGTCACAATATAAAAAGGAACACGAAATCCAGTTTGAAAAGTAATATTTCCCTGTCACTACTGTCTTTTGTTTCCGCTAAATACAAAATTTCAATTGCTATAACAGCAGCTGGATTTAAAAATCTCTTTCACACCGCAGACAAAGGAATCAAATTTTTTTCAGCTATCTCTGTCTTTCTGCTCAGTGTGTACAGTCGGCCACAGTTCCGGTGAATCACCTTTAAGGCTATAAGCGTTTCCACACGTCTGCGGGCGTTCAAACTCAGATCTTGACCTCATACGCACGTTGTGTATTTCAAAGGATGTTGTTAGCCAACTGATCCACCGTGAGTGTAGCCATTGGTACGCAGTGTAAGCAGTGAAATTCTTGAACCTTTTTATATTGTGTACCACGCAAGCAATGTAGTGAAACTTTACAATGAAAATATAGCTCTCGCTTCTGAAGATTGCTTGCGGGGTATCTTAAAACTAAAGCTCAGATATTATTTTGCAACGATGTACAAGATACAGTGTTTGCATCGATGCAAATAACATGATGTGTTTCAGAGCTTACAGGAGCGGCCAAGATAACGACAAACAAGACCTAAATAGGCAGAACTTTACATATAAATTATAATTTACTGTATTAAAAACGGGCAAAGGAAAAATCTGTCGTCGCCATGAAAAAATACTCTCGTGGCAACTATACTTTTCTCATTACGCAAAGTTTTCCAACTGATCTATTCCAAGGTCTATTTTGATGTTAATAAGAAATAAAATAATATATGAACTTAGTTTTATAATAATATTGACTCACACTGTATTGCGATATTTTCTTTATATCTCTATTTAAGAGCTACAGCTTGTTCCCGAAACGGGGGTCCAAATTGTGGGGTCATTGTTCTCATACTTATAACTATGAGAACAATGACCCCAAAATTTACTATACAAAAATATCAACTGTTTCTTATATTTTCTTTAGTTATGCGATCGTATTGGTTCCGATGTATTTTTTTTTTGTAATTATGCATTTGTCCCGTAGTCAAAGTTGTACGTACGTACCTACTGATGAGAACAGTGACCCCTTGAATACGACACCCCACTTTTGACAGCCACTGTCTATGGTAAATTATTGTCTTACCAAAAACTGTACTTGGTTTCACGATAGCCTAGCCGCTCCCTAACAAGAATTTATAATACTAAGTATAACTCATATTTCAAGTAATGGTTCATCCAATCGAGGTCAGACACCACTTCATGGTATTGGTTGTTAGAACAGCGCGTAAATGACAGCATCTAATGGCTACTCAAAGAAGTCACTAGTTATTTTACAAGGTGAGGCCCGTCTTACGTTTGTTAATAAATTACAAAGTATATTTTCTTTGACGTAGACACTGAAATCGACGTTTAAGATAATGTATGTTGTTTAACATACTTTTAACAAAGTGAAGATAAATTTCGCAAACTGACAGTGATATCAAAAGCAATAGAAATTGTGTAGACTGCCTCGTTGGTCTAGTGGTCGCAAGCGCTACTGCTGATCATGAGGTCCCGGGTTCGATCCCCGGGTCGGGCAAAGTGTTATTGAGTTTTTCAATCTGGGATTTCTCAGAGCAGCCCGGAGTCTGGATTTGTGCCCGATGGATGGCAATAGGCTCGCCCCCTATTACATGGGACTTAAACTTAATGGCGAAATGTGGGTGTACTACCAGGTACACCTCTGCCTAGCCCTTCGGGGATTACAGGCGTGACGATATGTAATGTATGTATGTAGAAATTGTGAAACTGCTTGCAAGGTAACCGACTTCGCTGGGGACAAAGGTGTCATTGCTTTTTTTCATCTAGGATCTTAAGTAGTAAGAAAAGGTCTGGGTTTTAACCCGTCTGATAGCAATAGGCCCTTAATTGGACGAAAACATACCGGTTATAACCGTATGGTATTATATTTGACTTATCGTAGTCAAATAGTTTGTGGTAGCACTTGTTTTAGTAGGATTTAATTTTAGCAAAATAGACCTCGATATATCCAAAAATACCATTCAAGGTAGAACAAAGCTTAAGTAACCTTTTGTCTGTAGTAAAAGTATACTATTTATCTGTATTTAGCTGGACAACAAATTCAATCAATAACAAGTAGGTATCCAAGAATAACTTCATATCAGACATACTCCGCAACATTCTTTGCATCTGATACCTCAAACACACTAAGTAATTGCTTGAAATATGAGTCGTGGGTAAACATTAAATATAACAAGTATGTACTCTAATGGAAAATTCTCATTACGTTAACGATATTATCCATATATTTTGATACACGTATTGAACAACATTTATAACTCTATATGAAATAACAAAAGAGTTTTGGATCAATGGAAGTTTGAAAGTTTGCGGTGGTTTGTTATCCGTCGACGAATATCGTTGCCTAAGAAAAAATGAACAAATATGATAAAGAAAGTCTATACTCACCTTTGAGGTATTCCGCGAAGCACACCCAAACAAAGCACACCCAGATGAAGCACACCCAAAGTATTCCACTTAGAACACCCGTAGGTGGACTTAAAAATAAAAGAATTAATTTCCTATTTTTACGAAACACACCTACGATTATATATAAAATAATACATATTTTCTTCTATCGACATTTTTATTTCTTAGTGTCCGCACTATGCGTGTGATAATCGTAGGTGTGCTTCGTGGAATAGGAAATCAATTATTTTAATTTTTTATTTGAAGCCCACCTACGGGTGTGCTAAGTGGAATACTTTGGGTGTGCTTCGTCTGGGTGTGCTTTGTTTGGGTATGCTTCATGGAATACCTCTCACCTTTATATTAATTTTATTTTTTTCGGCAATTCGTCTAAAGTATATATTCTGCCATTAGATACCAAGGTTGTACATAATACAATTTAAGACCAAAGTTGTATGTGAAGTGTATCCCCTTGACGAAAGCAAGCCACCGCTACTTAGGAGATAACTTCTCTAAATACTGAAGGATTAACTAACAAGTTAATTATCCCCTTGGGAGATGTAATGACAGAAACAGTAAATAATAGATTTCTTAATTACCAAAAAAGCTGTTGGACCAAATGAAGATGACAAAGGACCAACATTATATGCTAAAGATATGAATTCCACTGATATTACTAAACATTCAAAATTGTTATAACTATAATATACTTAAACTTATTTTAACACTAATAACCGTAAGAAGGGTTTTGTTATACAATATTTATAGTTTATACACATAGTACGGCTAATATAAGCCGAAATTGTCTTTGACAAGGAAGATTTACAAATAAATAGAATGATGCTCCCCAAATTCGAGCAGCCACTTAAGTATGATCATTAATTCTAGGAGATATTCCGAAAAGTTCAATAAAGAATTCCTAACAAGAAACTCTCAAAATTAATTAGCGCGTTCTTTATGAAAATAATGATCCAATCAGGAAAACAGATGATCGTTGTACAAAAAACGAAGATCACAATTCAACAAGAGAAGATCACTGTTAAATACTTTTATATGTATCAAATAACGAAGTATAAAAGTGACGCAGGTGCGTTGAAAAATATGAACGAAGAAAAACATGAAACGAACAAAGTAAACAAAAAAGCAGCATTATAATCTCGGACAAAGAAAGGCGGGCAAAATATATCAAGTTACGAAATAATGACGGAACCTTGTTATAAAAATTATTAATGGATGGAATACAATAAATCTGGAGGCTGATTTATATGAGTTTCTCGAATGTCTTGTGTGTGGGAATATTGATGTCCGATCTTGGAGGCAAGCCATTGTTACCAACTCATGTTCAATCGACCTTGAACAGCCATTTTTCGAACTAAATAAGAATATTTTTCGGTAAAATCAACGCTCTTTTCAGGAGCTCTCCGATCCAGGCTACTTTACCACGAATATTTTTCATAAATTACTCCTTGTGAATTTTGACGTAAACGATTGAGGAAAAAACCAGCTATTTTCGCGGCACAATAAGGATTTGTGAAAGTTAAATGTAATTATGTTAAATAAAGAATTTTGGATCACGTTTGGAAATTTTTAAAGGGACGAAGTCATAGGAATGAATAAGTCTTTGAAGGATTTTCTGCAAACTTGCAATCAATTGTATTATAAGTAAAAAGGTGTAGATAGGTTACCTAAACAACACTCGACCTTCAAAAATGGCACCCTAACTCACGCACGCGACGCGACACTGAGGTCAAGTGTGGCTAGTTAGCCACATTTTAACATCACGTGTAACTTGCTGAACGCGTATAACCTTTTTACTTAAAATATCATTGCTTGCAATGAATTGAGGCGTGCGTAATTAAAAACTATATGAAAATTCCAGTGACAAAGCAGGTATCTGATTAAGCGCTTATCGTATACATACTTAAACAAATTAACTTTAGTCTTATAACCAGTCAAACATCAATTTAAATAAACAATCAAGACATACAAATTAAAAGGAAGAATCCTCTATACATCAATAATTAAAAAACATCTATTGATATTCGTAATGAAAGGGCACCAGGAGCCCAGAAGCTTACAGGACGTGTAAATTCTCGCAAGACTTTGATTTGGAAATGTCGTTTATACAGATCTTCTGAAGTAACTCCCGAGCGATGCTTAGCGATATGTGCGTGCGGGAGCTCGCGAGTTTAGGCTGCTTCGCTTCCTAAAACAAAATAATTAATCTAAAACATCCTTCAATATACAAAAATGACTTCAAGCGAAAACATTTTCTTTCAATTTGAAGGCAACATGAATTCCTACGTTTGATCCCAAACTGGGATCCCATTTTATTCCTCTTCTTTTATTTTACCTTTCAAGTAATTACGCAAATATTCATACGTGTAACCTGTTAACTTATTTTTGTCTTTATCTTTTGAGAAACATTGAATATCTATTTACCCAGAGGCTTTAGACATTTTCTCATTACTTTTCCTGACACTGCCTTGTTTTATCAAACACGAAAATGTTATTCATATTACAGTGCTTTGAATCAAATTTGCTAAGGTATTTTATTAATGCCTCAATTTGCGATACAAGATCAGAGTTATTCGTGTCTTCATAGTCAATTTCGGTGTTCTTGTATTTCAATTGAATATTTATATCGTTTTGTTAAGTGACATTAAATCAATATCTATAGCTAGACGGGGAATGAGTTCAATATCGTAGGTAAAGAACCTAATAAGCGTATCCATCGTGTTATACACTGTCATGTTCATTATTTATTTTTGACAGCACTTCAATGGGATCGAAATATATCAGTAAAGAAACACAGTAAATATCTACTATCTCAGACCTTGGGGCAACTAATGTCATTGCCTTTCAAATTTCTCCCTATTTTCGATGCCACTCTACAAGGTGAAAGGTACTTTGAAGCACAAACCTTTGGAAAAGCCCACGAAATAATTCAAAATCGAAGGGTTTAATTTATGTACTTAACTCAAGGTACCCGGTTATTTCGTCTATGTCCAACCGATAGAAACTGCAATTTAGAGTCTCTTACTTTGAATGTAAATACCGTGCCGACCATGAACCTGTGTTTTGTCTGCACATGCCGTCGATCCATAATCTAAGATAATAATCTATCTTTAATGTTAAAATAATAGAAAACGAACCTGCTTTCCCACTTTCTTGGCGTGTTTCTTATCTCTGCTTTCCTTAAGCCGGATCTGCTTGAGAATCCCCACCAGCAGCTCGTCTACATTGTGCTGGATTCCTGATGATGTCTCAATGAACTTGCAGTCTCTTGACGTGGCTAGGCCTTTGCCCTCTGTATAGAAAAATGTATGATAGTTAGGAAATAAATCAGAGTAACTACTACTGCCTAGCCTTTTGACAAATGTGTTTTGGTCAAACTTGTTATCTTTTAGAGTTCGGACAACTCGTAACGACTCTCAAAGATCTTAAAGTACATCAAAGCTAGATCCAATGGTTAATGTGTGTTCCGAAGGGTACGTATCATAATCCCGAATTTTAAAAGACCGAATTTTAAAATACCGATGGACGAAATCCCGAAAATTGAAACGCCGAATGTATGTTTGGTCGAAAGTTTAAAATCCCGAAAGTTCATTTGCCCGAAAGTTTACAATCCCGAAGTTTAAAAACCCGAAGTTTGCAATCCCGAAGTTTGGAAACCCGAAGTACAAAATCCCGAAAGTACATTTGCCCGAAAGTTAAAATCCCGAATGGATGAAATACCGAATGGACGAAATACCGAAATTGTCACCGTTTCCGAGAAAACGAAGTACCGCGGCAGCGGCCGCAGAGCGCCAAATTCGCTCTTTTGCAAAGCAAGCATGCATGGTAGATTAGGTTTCCTTGTGAATTCTTATACTGCATAATCATAATATTAATCATTATATTTCGAGTAAAACAGTTAGTCAAAATGGAAACGGCTAGGTTAGGTTAGGTTAGAACTGTGACCACGCAACGCGCGAAGGCGAGCGAGCGAAGCGAGCGTGCCGCGGCAGCGGCCGCCGAGCGCCAGATGCCCCTTTTTTGCAATGCACGCATGCATGGTAGATTAGAACTTAAAGATATTTTACCTGGCGCTCGGCGGCCGCTGCCGCGGCACGCTCGCTACGCTCGCTCGCCTTCGCGCGTTGCGTGGTCACAGTTCTAACCTAACCTAACCTAGCCGTTTCCATTTTGAGTAACTGTTTTACTTGAATTATATTGATTAATATTATGATTATACTATATAATTTTTTATTCACTAGGAAACCTACCTAATCTTCTATGCATGCTTGCTTTGCAAAAGAGGAAATTTGGCGCTCAGCAGCCGCTGCCACGGTACGCTCGCTTCGCTCACTCGCCTTCGTTTTCTCGAAAACGGTAACAATTTCTGTATTTCGTCCATTCGGTATTTCATCCATTCGGGATTTCATCCATCGGTAATTCGTCCATCGGTATTTCGTCCATTCGGGATTTTGTCCTTTCGGGATTTCGTCCTTTCGGGATTTCGATCTTTCGGATATTTGTACATCGGTATTTTGTGTTTCGATATAACGACTATCGGCATTTAAAACTTTCGGTATTTTAAATTTCGGTGTTTTGTACGTCGGTATTTCATTCATCGGTATTTTGACTTTCGGGATTATGATACGTACCCGTTCCGAAGCACAGAGCGGTCTTGTTATGGCATATTACATATTAAGGGACTAACCTAATCAAGTTTAGAGGTTGTTGGAAGTAAAAGATAAATGCGTATACGGATCAATTAGAATATTTATTCACACTAAACCTAACGTTGATATCACCAAAGGGTATCACTTGGATAGTGGTGGTAGCTTCGAACCAACCAGGAAATGGACCAATGGGCGCGCTGCTGCAGGTTCGATGCCGGCCGTTGAACATCGGAAACATGCGCGTGCGCGGCGAGTAAATACGAGCGGCACGGCTTCCAACAGTCAGTGCACAATGGTCTCCGACGCAGGGATGACGTCGCTCCTCGATACGATCGCCAGCGCGGGCGCTGACCGCCGTTGGTGTCGCATCGGTTTTGAGTGGCGGCTCAGTGCGCCGCGCGCTGTGGTAGCGGCCGGACGTGTGACGCGCTTGTATGCTATTATGTAGGCCACTACATTATTCCCCCCTCAGCAAAACGAACTGGAGGTTTTGATGTCCTGCCAGATTTAGTGACGTAACTGAAGGTGGCAGGTGCTTCGTCTGCTTGCTCCTCGTTGCACTGGTATGCTGGCTTCAGGCGGTCGACAGATATATTTGTTGTTCTGTTCTCCAACTGTACGGTGAAGTACTTGTCTGTGCGCTCGATAACTCGATACGGACCGTTATAGGTAGGTGTCAACGGTCTGCGCGTGGCGTCGTTGCGCACGTAAACATGTGTTGTTTTGAATAGATCGCCATGAATGAAAACAGCTGAGCTTTTATTCGCTTTGCGCTGCACCTGTGCCTTTTTCAATGCTTCGCTCAGATGATTCATAAAGTGCGATGACGTGTTGCATGTTGTTATCGCTTCACCGTAGAATTCACCAGGCAGGCGCAGTGTTCTTCCGAATAATAATTCCGCAGTACTGGCGCCGATGTCTGATTTATATGCGGCGCGCAGACCAAGTAGTACAGTGGGTAGCTCGTACGTCCAGTTCGTGGTATTTAATCTTGCGGTAAGTGATGCCTTAAGGGTACGGTGCCAGCGTTCTACCAGACCGTTTGCTTGGGGATGGTACGCTGTAGTCCGTACGTGCTGGATTCCCATGCGGTGCATTAACTTATTGAATAATTCAGACTCAAACTGTCTGCCTTGGTCTGTGGTTATGGTCGCTGGGCAACCGAATCTTGCGATCCATGTTTCATACAGTGTATTTGCAACCTTTTCTGCCGTAATGTCCTCGATTGGCTGGGCTTCTGGCCACTTTGTTGCTCGGTCGATCATTGTGAGTATGTAACGGCAGTTGTTCGACGTTGGTAAAGGACCCACTAAGTCAATATGCAGATGACTTAAGCGTTCTACTGGCGTGTAACTGGCTACTGGTGCTCTGGTGTGGCGGTGAACTTTCACTCGCTGGCATTGGTCGCAAGCTCTTGCCCAGTCTGTGACATCTTTCTTCATTGACAACCAGAAATAACGTGTAGTTGTTAATCTTCTGGTTGCTCTTACGCCAGGGTGATTAAGGTCGTGAATCGCTTGATAAGCTTGCTTTCTATATTGAGGCGGTAAGTATGGACGAGGGCCTTTTGTAGACATCTCGCATATGACTCGGGTTGTTGATCCGGGTAGTGCTATTCGGTTGAATATGTAACGGTCGCTTTTCATGAGTTGCTTGAGTTCGTCATCTTTTTTTTGCGATTTTGCTAACTCGTCGTAATTTATCGGTGTTGGACATGTGATTGTTTCCACGCGAGACATGGCGTCGGCGACACAGTTTTCCTTGCCCGATACGTGCTTGATATCTGTGACAAACTGGCTGATATATTCTAAATATCTTGTGCGCCTCGGAGTTTCATCGTTGTAGTTCACCCGCAGTGCAGTGGTAAGGGGTTTGTGGTCCGTCAATACGGTGACGTCTCGACCTTCTATGGTTCGGCGAAAGTGACGTACTGCCATATATATAGATGTAAGCTCCCTGTCGTACGTGCTGTATTTCTTTTGTGCGTCGTTAAACTTTTTGGAATAAAATCCGAGCGGTCTCCAGTGATTTTTATTTTTCTGTTGAAGTACTGCCCCTGCGCAGGTGTTGGATGCGTCAGTCATAAGTACGAAAGGTAGTGTCGACGACGGGTATGACAACAATACGGCATTGGTGATGTCGTCTTTGCATTTTTCAAACGCCTGGTTCGCTGTCTCGCTCCACTCGATTTTAGTTTTATCGTTTTTCTTGGAGTCTTTGAGGTAAGAATTTAGTTCTTTCTGATACTCAGCGGTGCGTGGAATGTTTTCACGATAAAAATTAATCATTCCCAGAAATCGACGTAATTGTTGGACCGTTTCTGGTCGTGGGTATGATTTTATGGCTTCGACCTTCTCGTCAGTTGGCTTAATACCTTCCGTGGTTATAGTGTAGCCTAAAAAATTTAGTGTTTTTTTCCCAAATGTACACTTAGCTACATTTATTTGTAACCCATGGTCGTTAAGCCTTCTGAACACATTTTCGAGTTCACTTCTGTGCTGTTCCTTTGTTTCAGTAGCCAATAAAATGTCGTCGACGAACGGGAATACAGGGAGTCCTCGTAGAACGTTGTCTATGTGACGTTGGAACGTTTGCCCAGCGTTACGCAAACCGAAACACATCCTCGGGAATTCAAATAACCCGAATGGTGTGATAACGGCAGTCTTCTGTATGTCTTCTTCGCGATTCTTCACTTGGTAGTAGGCCTTTTTCATGTCGATTACAGAAAAGTATTTCTTTCCCAGCAAGTTGTAGGTAAAATCATGCAGTCTTGGAATGGGATACCGATCTGGAACGGTCACTGCATTTAGACGACGGTAATCTCCACAGACTCTGTATTGGCCATCCTTCTTAAGGACAAGGTGTATTGGGCTGGCCCATGGACTCTTCGATGGCCGACAAATACCTTGCTCAATCATCGAGTCAAACTCTGCCTTGGCTGCCTTGTACTTGTGCGGAGGCAGTGGTCGTGATTTTGCGTATAATGGTGGGCCGGTAGTCTGAATGTGGTGTTCCACTTCGCTGTGACAGAGCTTCAAATTGGGTCTGGTAATGTCTGGGTACTTGGCGAGTAGATCGTGGAATGGCTGCTGATCATCTACGGTATTGATGCTGGAGTCTGAAGTAGAAGTTAGGTAACCGACGACGGACAAGCCTGTTTTTTTGTCTATTAACCTTCGTTCGTGTATATCTACCGTCAGTTGCTGCTTATGTAGAAAGTCGGCTCCCAATATAGGTCTGGTCACTTCGGCGACTACAAAATTGCACATATACGGACGACGTAATCCAATATTCAACGTCATGGTGCGTTCCCCATAGGAGGGTATTCGTGAGCCGTTAGCTGCGTAGAGATATTCGGTCGGCGTAGTTTTTTCTTTGCGTACCCTCTTGGCGGGTAATACTGAGACGTTCGCGCCGGTATCGATGAGGAAACGCAGACCTGTTGCCAACTCCTTTATGAACAGACGGTGTTGGGTTATGTCGTTGACTTCGGCTCCCGTCGTAGCCAAAGTCGGAACTAGTTTCCCTGGTTTGTGTTTGGCCTGGTCTCGAAGTTACAGGGTCTTCGACAGCGATACGCCTCTTTGCCAAACTTGCGATGGAAATAGCAAATAGATGTGTCAGGGTTCGCTGACTGGGAACGGGATCTTGAACGATATCTGCCTCGCTGCGGACCTCGGTAATAGTTACGTGATCTATTAATTTTCAGCTCTGCGACCTCTTTAGTGAGTGCTTCGATCATGTTCATCATTCGATCGTTGGCCGATGGTGTCGGAGGTTGTTCCGCGGTGCTAGTATGACTGCAGGAGCACACGGAGTTAGCATCTTTCATCTGCTCGCTCATCTTATCAGCCATCGCCGCTAGCGAGTCTAGTTTTGATTCTTCACTGACCGCTAATACAGCTCTTGTCGAAGAGGGTAGATGGCTCATCCACAACATTCGGAGGGTTTCATCAGGCATCTTGTCACGGGCCAGGTCACGCATACGCCGCAGCAGCTGGGAAGGGCGCTGGTCGCCTAGTTCAACCTCATTGAGTAATTTCTGCAGCTGCTTACTTTCGGATTCTTCGTAGACTGATAATAATCGTGTCTTTAACGCTTCAAATCTTCCAGTCCTAGCCGATGATAATATAATGTCACTAATTTGTTCGACATCCACCTTGTCGAGTTGCGCCACAGCAAGCCCAAACTTTGCTTCTTCACTTAGTTTTTGGTTCGACACCATGGTCTCAAACTGCGCGAACCATAATCTGGGCTTATCTCGCCAGAATGGTGGTATCCGAGACTTCACGGAGATCATCTCGATATTTTCTTCGAACGGCGTGGTTCGTGGTTCATGACTTGCGTTATCCATAACTCACGTCGGGGTCACCAATTTAGAGGTTGTTGGAAGTAAAAGATAAATGCGTATACGGATCAATTAGAATATTTATTCACACTAAACCTAACGTTGATATCACCAAAGGGTATCACTTGGATAGTGGTGGTAGCTTCGAACCAACCAGAAATGGACCAATGGGCGCGCTGCTGCAGGTTCGATGCCGGCCGTTGAACATCGGAAACATGCGCGTGCGCGGCGAGTAAATACGAGCGGCACGGCTTCCAACAGTCAGTGCACAATGGTCTCCGACGCAGGGATGACGTCGCTCCTCGATACGATCGCCAGCGCGGGCGCTGACCGCCGTTGGTGTCGCATCGGTTTTGAGTGGCGGCTCAGTGCGCCGCGCGCTGTGGTAGCGGCCGGACGTGTGACGCGCTTGTATGCTATTATGTAGGCCACTACACAAGTATAGGTTAAACTTCCATCGTCCACTGTAGCTATAGTAATTTATCCATAAACCCCAAAATTGAGGATAATATACTAAAGAACTTTATTTTCTTTTAAATATCCTTTTTATAAACGTTTTAGTTGACTCCCCAACTTGGTAAGATCCATTTAATATGTTTAGAAAATATGCAAGGGTTTAATCGAATTTCCTAGGTTACTTACCATTGGTAGAAACCTGCCTAGCCCTAGCCAGGTCAGCCTTGTTCCCGACCAGGACCACAGTCCTCTCCACAGTGAACTGTTCCCTGGCGAGGTACGCCAGCAGTTCTGCTGAGCGGGTGAACGAACTCTTGGCCACCACGGAGTAGACTACTACACAGGCGTGTGGCTCATACGTTGATAGGCAGTTCTCGACCTGTGATGGACAAATGCGCAGGGTTATAGATTTAAAAAAATACTGGTTTATCCAACTGCCACAAACATCGGTTTTATTTTAAGTGTATACGGTACTGTATGTTTGTGTATTTCTTAGGCCTATTACACATTGAAACCGCGTTTAGTACAAAACACGGGCAAAATCGTGTGTCCACTTTGTGTAAGCCGAATGTGTTTACTCGCGAGCTGTGTTTGACGGAACGTGACTTTTATTACCTACGACTCGGTTCGTCGTGCAAAGAAGCTCATTTTAGTTTCCTCACTATTTGCACTCGTACTAGGTTTCTATGCGTGATTATTCTAATCCTGAACGATTTGATGAATAACAGTGCAGTCGGTAATTGGTTTTGGCTTCATTACGCGATAGGATTCTGATGGCACTCTGACAGACAGAATAGAATAATAAGACCAGTTTATAACAGTCCACCGCAAGTCATAGACTTCTTCTCATGTAGGGAGGTCATGTTAGTCACCACACCTGACGTATTTTATTTATAAGAAATATTAGACAGTACATATAAATTAGATCAAATAAATTACCCGGGAACCTCTAGAGGTTCCCGGGTATTTTATCATTACCGTTAAAACGGTTACTAGTAGGTAACCGTTTGAAATCACTAGTGGTTTTATTATCTATCTTTATTTTCTAATTACATTAATTGGTAAAATTTACTTGTATCTATGTAAGGTAATCTTCAAAATTACTTAACTATTCGATGTATTGGTGTGGCTCCGGCTCTCACCTATAGGCCAGACATCACGAACAAAACTTTCGTTCGAAAAACTGTGTCCTACCGGAAACAAGTCTATGAGTTTTTTTAGTACGCTCCGCTGCCGCTCCAATATTCATGTATTATTCTAGATGGCGTTACTGAGACACGGGATCAAAGTTTTCCTATGACATTTCCTCGCATGACCGCTTTAAAGTCCTTTAAATCTTGTCTCTTTGTATCGGTATGATGATTGACATTGTTGTCATTGTAGTTTTGACAGCCGGGACTCAAGTTATTATAAGATTTTTTTTTTAATCTTTTTTTTTATAATGCATTCTATTTGGCGATATTCAGCTTTAGGTTGGTATTTGCAGGTCTTAGGCTTATGTGAAGCTATTCATTAACAGTATCGCTTCATCATTATGCGATCTACAACTTTACAATAATAGATCTTGTGGATTTTTGCGTTTGAACCTTTCTGGCATTTGCACTTAATTTTTTACTCGTGGATAGATTTATTATTACCAAGTGTCACAGGATATTGTTGAGTTTTGTTCATGTGAACGAAGACGCGGGCAGATTATTAATTAAAGGAAATAATAGTCAAATACCCGATGGGGTCGAAAGGTTCTCGAGTGGAGGCCACGTATCGGTAAGCGCAGCGTAGGACGTCCACCCACAAGGTGGACAGACGACCTCATTAAGGCCGCGGGAACGCGCTGGATGCGAGCCGCTTCCAACCGGTCTTATTGGAGATCTATAGAGGAGGCCTATGTCCAGCTGTGGACTTCCTATGGCTGAAATGATGATGATGATGAATAGTCAAATCTATACATATAATAAGACTGTAAAACAACTGTGTCTGTACATTGAATATATTTAAAAAATAATAATTGAGGGGTGTTTAGAAACAGTAATAGAGCACGAATCCAAAAAAAAAAGTTTGTCTGTTTGTCTGTTTGTCTGTTTGTCTGTTTGTCTGTTTGTTTGCACACGCTAATCTTCGGAACTACTGGACGGATTTGAATGATTTTTTTTTTGTTGTGTAGATATTAAGTCTGGGCAACACATAGGCTATAATTTATCTTGGAAACTGGAACACCTGATGCAGAACCGCAACAGACCAGCTAAACTATAGGCGGTACAAAAATGGTCCCATAGCAAAAATTGTTCCACGTGATGAGCATTTTCTGCTGAGAGAATAAATTTGAAGATCCGGAACACCTGATGCAGAACCGCAACAGACCAGCTAAACTATAGGAGATACAAAAATGGTCCCATAGCAAAAATTGTTCCACGTGATGAGCATTTTCTGCTGAGAGAATAAATTTGAAGATCCGGAACACCTGATGCAGAACCACAACAGACCATCTAAACTATAGGAGATACAAAAATGGTACCATAGCAAAAATTGTTCCACGTTATGAGCATTTTCTGCTGAGAGAATAAATTTGAAGATCCAGAACACCTGATGTGGAACTTCAAGAGCCCAGCTACACTATAACATATATTGGAATGACGTCTTAGCAAGAGTTGTTCAGCCTTATGAGCACTCGCTGTTGACGTATAAAAATCGATGATCTGGAAGAACTGTTGTGGAACTCCAAGAGCCCAGCTACACCATAACTCAAAAAGGAATGACGTCTTAGCAAAAGTTGTTCGGTCTGATAGGCATTTCCTGTTGACTTATAAAAATCGAAGATCAGAAACATTTGATATAGAAATTAAAACTATCACTAATTTCATTGCATAATTATAAAATAACATAAGTAGGAGGTACTAAGCGGTGAAGGCGGGAACAGTTCAGGACTGATTTTCGATGACGATGGTATATCGTTGAAAATTAGACTCTACTGGCTAAAACTCCCATTTTTTTTATCGTATGCCTTCGGGCTTATGTTATTTGAGTGTTTAATTTCCTTTTCCATTTATCTTCGTTACACGGTAGCTTACCCGGTAACGCAGGGGAGCAGCCACTTATATTTTAATTGATCAAGTATCATCACAATAAAACTATAACCATGCCTAGAAAGAGGTAAAATTTTTCCCAATGTTCCAAAGATGCTAAATGATTAAAGACCATAAGATCCCAACAATCTACCGAAGAGCGTTAGGAGAGACTTGATGCTGTTCGAGAACATGAGGCTGCAACTCGCTCCGTGGAAACTTCTTGGGATCGCGAAGCACGCCTGCATTCTCAGCGTATTTACGCATCTACATCCAGGTCTCTAGAGACCAGTGAAGAATATGTGCGCAACTGACCGCTGATCGTGAACATCATGCACTGTCTCGCGAGTTGGAGACGTTCACGGAAAAAGCATGACGCTTGAGTTTTCAGCGTATATACGCATCGACTCTAGAGATAAGTGGGGGAAGGAGATGCGCGACTGACCGCTGATCGTGAACGTCACGCAACATATTATAGGCTATAATTTATTTTGGAAAATGGAACACCTAAAGTGAAAGAGATATAAAAATGGTGCCATTGCAAAAACTATTCTACATGAAGAGTGTTTTCTGCTGTGAGACTAAATTTGAAGATCTGGAGCACCTGTAGGGGAACTCCAAAGCCCAGAGACAATATAATATATACATAATAGAAATGGCGTCTTAGCAAAAGTTGTTAAGTCTGATGGCATTTCCTGTTGACCAACAAAAATAAAAAATCTGGAACATCTTGAATCGTCTTGCGCATCCCCTTGATTTCCCGTCCCCGGGCTTATAGAATTCGACATCAGATGTTTCAGATCTTCGATTTTGACGACCCCGTTGTCGCTGGCATAAGCAACAGGATCCGCGTACGAAGTCGCGGGCAGAAGCTAGTAGATAAATAAATAAACTAACCGACATCTCAGTGCTGGGGTGATCAATGAATATCATTTCGGACTCCTCGCCATCCAGTAACACAGAAACTGACTTCTCACCGAATTCGTCATCTGAAACAATGTTATATTTTAATATCAAAGAAAAAACACCCTTATTTGTATGCTTATAGGTATTAGATTTGTGGTTAACACACGTTATAAAACACACATGGGATTAAGTATGGAGGTGTGTGATAATAATGATTTAATAAAATAATAATTTCCGTTTTCACTAACTCTGAGCGAAATCTTAATGTAATTTGAACAGTAAACACTAACAGTTACTATAAAACAGAGAGCAATCGCCGAATTATTAAAGTAGTTATTAATATTTTCATTACGGGAATTGGTATTAAATTTTGAACAATATTAACAGCAAACGTAACTTAAAAATTTACACAAGTGTAAAGTTTTAAGCTTATGAGTAACTGAGAAACGAATGGTGGAACCGAAATAGTTGCTTAGAAAACTGCTTACGTTAGACAAAGCCTAGCTAGGTGTAGTTTTGCTTGATATTAGTGAAAACGGTAATAAGAGGCTGTTTCACATTTTCCAGATAAACAACAGTTTCATCATCATCGCAACAAAATAATATAAAAGTCCCCATTTTTACTAACACTAAGTCGCACTGGACGAAACGCTAAATCTGGTGTCGAATTTTCAACGCTCAGCTTAGCGCCTAGGATTGAAAATTGATTAACACATGCACCCAAACACACGTACTTTTCTTGGAGGTGCGCTCTTGCTAGCAAATATGAGCATATCTGCCTAAGTTTAACTGGGTCGTATCCAGAAATGGTAAAACAGACATTTTACAAGATTGTACCTTTAAATTAAATAAGAGACATAAAGTTAATGAACCTTTATTCAACTACTTTGCAAAAAACTATGCTTATAAGCAAGAGCCATAAAAGCGATTTCATATTATATAAACACTAAAAACTACTAAGAATAGTTCTCAAACTCATAACATTTAGAAAAGCTACTGCTCTTTATCTTTGTACAATTGACCGCACGTCAGTGGTAACAGTTTGACCTTAAACTTGACCTGATCTGGCGTGGCACGCAGCTACCACTGACGTTCGGCCTTATGTACTATGAATGCTGCAGTTTAAGCTTAGTCAAGCTATATTGCACTACAGCAGGTGCAGCCGCAGCCAAAGATTTAAAAAGGGACTATATTTCAGTTAATTAAAATGTATTCTACCAAAATTATAAGAAATAAAATATGTATTATCACAAAAAAATACCCCTCTCAGACCGCCACTGCACCACAGTATCACCAAGTGTAGATGAAGACTGCAGAAGTCATATTTACGTTTCTACTAAGATTACAAACAAGCACATGCAACTACATATTTAGATAATATAACATAATATCACGCCTGTAATCCCCGATGGGTTAGGCAGAGGTATACCTGTAGTACACCCACATTTCGCCAGTTATGTTTAAGTCCCATGTAAAAGGGGGGTGAGCCTGTTGCCTTCAATTAGGCACAAATCCAGACTCCGGGCTGGCTAAAACTCAATAGTATGTAGTAGTAGTAGTGTGTAGTAGTTAAAACGTCGCATAACGTCACTAGTACAGTACAGTTTATGCTAGCTAATGACGTTACAAGCCCCAACTCCTCAACTTTAATGCGCTTAATCTAAGCAGTTAGAACATTTTCTTATAATCTAGATGAGGGACTAAAAACTAAAATTTTGTCAAATATCCCACTGGTCCAGCCGTTGATGCCGTGACCAAGGAAAATAGTTATTAATCTATATCTATACTAATAATGTTTGATTGTTTGTTTGCATTGAATAGGCTCCGAAACTACTGGACCGATTTGGAAAATTCTTGCACTGTTGGGAACCTACACTATCCCCGGGTGACATAGGCTACTTTTTATCCCTGTATTCCCACAGGAACAGGAACAACGTGGGTAAAACCGCGGGACGTCTGCTAGTTTTTTATATACAGGGTGTCTCATTCAAATCGGTCAGTATGGGAAAGTCTGAAACTATAAGACATACGAAGATCTATTCTGAGGAACCATGTCATTGATTTTAATAACAAGAAAAACTGCATTCATACATTTTAAAAAAACATCTGTAGGTACTCCGTTCGGGAATCGAACCCGGTTATTTCGATAAAAAAAAACCTACACTATTTCTATTTAGATATCGATTGTATAGGTCTTAATCAGTAAATGTCTGTATGAAACATGATGTCTAAAATGAATAAAATTCATTGTTTCCACATACTTTAATTTATTTTGAAAGAAAGAAAGAAAGAAAAATATTTATTTGGGACAAGCACAGGAACAACAAAAATAATAATAACAAAAAAAAAAATATAAAACTAAATACTAAAAGAGAAGACCTGTGCGAGGCCAAAAAGGCTCCTATCTCAGCATGATGCTGCGATAAATGAAAAAACAAATACCGCAGCGCTGGTATTCTGATAGGGCCCACTGTGATGTCACGGTCACACCTACGGACACAAAATACATTTACGCACAAAATAAATAGTAAAAAAAGAATAGATAAATATAATACTCACAAATAAAATAAAAAAAATAAATAAAATAAACACTTAAGTCTATAGTATAAAAAAGTATAGTAAATAAAGTATATAAACAAAATTATTAATAGTTGGCTCTGCTGCACCGAAACGTTCCGACTTCGCTTGTCATGTCAATGCTACAGACTATTGTCTATGGTCATGGTCCATGAGAAGCGAAGGGACGCGAGCGCAGACGACTTGCTGTAAATGTCAGGGTTATTTTTGAAAGATATGGAAACAACAAGAAAAAACTTCCGAAACAATAAATTACAACAACGATATGATTATATAATACTTCAGAGATGCATTTAAACTAAGTTATGACAGAAAATTATAAGGTAGTCAGTGGGTCGTCTTGGTGAAAAATATATAAATAATGAAAGTTATTAGTGGTGTTGTTTTAACATGGTAGTGATCCAGGCAAGAACTCCGTTACGTTATCAGTACTAGCTTCGTGCAGTCTAAGGGTAAGTACAGTTACTGACTGGTTTCTTTTTGTAAATGCAGCAAGTATAGTTTATATTTATTTCTAAAAGTACCTACTGTTCTTATAGCACGGAAAGGCGGTGGCAGGTCGTTCCAGCAGCGGGACGCAGCGAATTTAAAGCTTCCACGAAATGCTGCAGTTTTGTGGGATCCGGCCAACAATAGGTATGATGAAGCCCTAGTTTTAATTCTGCTAACATCGCGCGACCAAGTCAATTTATTATATAAATAATCGGGTTTGCTTGTGAGAATAGTGCCAAAGAGAAGGGTAGCCAGGTGAAGCTTTCTGCGTGCTGACATTCTCATTAAATTACCCTTATTTAAAAATGGTGTGATGTGGGAGCGAGGTGGAACATTGTAGCAGAATCTTGCACAGGCATTCTGGACCCGCTGGATAAGCTTTTCGCTTCTACCGAGAATGCACGTCCCATACACAGTGTCAGCGTAATTCAGCTTAGATAAAACAAGTGACTCACACAGCATGACACGCATATCCACACTTATGTAGGGACGTACACGATATAACAGTTTGAGTCGGTAGAAACAGTTGCGCACAGCCTCCAATATGTGAGTTTCGAAATGCAGCTGTCCGTCAAATATTACCCCAAGATTACGAGCTTCCAGAACCCTTTCCACACCACAACCATCAATCCTCAGGTCCAGATTGCAAGCAAGCATTTTGTTCAGGAAATCCCTAGACCCCATAACAATATACTTGGATTTACTTGGATTTAGTACCAAGGAGTTCCTTCTGGACCAACATGAGATCCTTTCTAAGTCCTCATTTATTTTGCTAACAGTTTCAGCAGTATCCTGGGAGTGGAAGGAGAGGTACAACTGTAGATCATCTGCGTAAAGGTGGAACTTCGAGTTGATCAGACAGTTGATGATGTCAGCAGTGTACAAGATGAAGAGAAGCGGGCCCAGTATTGATCCCTGCGGCACGCCCCTGTCCACACTCCTCGGACCAGAGGACATGGTTTCCCCGCTGTCATTTGTCACCTGCACGAACTGTGATCGATTCTTAAGGTAACTCTCAAACCATTTGACTGTTTCGACATCACACCCATAATAAGACAGTTTGGAGAGAAGAAGTGAAGTATTGATAGAGTCAAACGCACGTGAAAAATCCAGTAGGACGAGCAGGGCCCCCATACCCTGGTCTCTGGCCTCAAGTATGTTACCAACGACATCCAGAAGAGCTGTCGCCGTGCTGTGAGCCTTTCGAAAACCGGATTGAGCTACCGGTAAAATGCCATTTTTCTCAAGATATGCCCTGAGTTGGTCAGAGACAACTCTCTCTAGAATTTTGGACAGACATGGCAGTAGGCTTATGGGACGGAGGTCTTTTACACTAGTGGGGTTAGATATTTTAGGGATTGGTCTAACTATTGCCATTTTCCACAGATCAGGAAAACAAGAGGTGACTATAGATCTATTGACGATAGCTGTGATAACTGCAAGTGTCCGAGGAAGTGTCAATATCAGCATCTCCAGAGAAATGCGGTCAGAGCCCATTTTAGTAGGTACATACCTACTAAAATAAAATAACCTGGTTCGATTCCCGAACGGAGTACAGATGTTTTTTTTTAATGTATGAATGCAGTTTTTCTTGTTATTAAAATCGATGACATGGTTCCTCAGAACAGATCTTCGTATGTCTTATAGTTTCAGACTTTCCCATACTGACCGATTTGAATGAGACACCTTGTATAAAGTGGAAATATTTGATTGTTTGTTTGCATTGAATAGGCTCCGAAACTACTGGACCGATTTGGAAAATTCTTTCACTGTTGGGAACCTACACTATCCCCGGGTGACATAGGCTAATTTTTATACCTGTATTCCCACAGGAACGGGAACAACGCGGGTGAAACCGCGGGACGTCTGCTAGTTTTATATAATTATATAGATTGCCGAGTAAAAGCTTCTGGAATGATCTAATTACCAGAAATAAGGATCATTTTATTAGCAATTGTCGTTTGAGTATGTTCTATTGAATTAAATTGAAGTGACAAGTCAACATACAGAGCTTCTAACTCCAATACTATGTGACGTATGTTTGTGTATATGTTTCAAAGGCACATTCAGAAGTTACCACTAGCTGGTACTGCTAGTTCCAAAGTCACATAAAGCTTGCGATTTACGACCATTCACCACGTCGTTGAATTTATGTCGTCAACGTAAGTAGGTACTAAATATAACTATTTGCGCTATTAATTTCCTCTGTTAGATACATAGACGTAGATTTAGCTATAAACACTGTATGTGGCCTTTGTTTTTGGACGGGCACTTCATTAAAAAAAAAAAAAAAAAAAAATATTCCACAACTTTTCACACAACGCCATTTAGCCCCAAGTTAAGCTTGAGAGCTTGTGTTATGGGTACTAAACAGCTGATAAACATACTTATATATTTCTAAATACATACATATAATAGATAAATTACACCCAGACACAGAACAAATGATCGTGCTCATCACACAAACATTTGTCCTGGGTGGGAATCGAACCCACGACCTCCGGTATAGCAGTCAGGTTCACTAACTACTAGACCAACAGGCCAGTCATTTAAACATTAAAATCATATCCGTATTGTTCATTGAGTCTTAGAGCTCCTAAAGTTTGAAGTTGAGTTTTACACTATCAACTGGATAGATCCAAAAAAAAAATGAGCGGTCTTTTGCTCAACATCTTACCTTGAGTACCAGAGTTACTACTTACATATTTGAGTTATATAAAATTTAATAGATTATATTATTCAAAATCACTTCAAGTGCCACGCAAAAATAACTTTTATGGCAGGCGAACCGCATCTTTCACAATACCTAATCTACTTAACCGGATACCTATAGATATTAGAGACTCAAAGAACAGCAGAATCGTAAGGAGTAAACTTAAACAATACTACATCAACTCGACTTTGATGTAACTGTTAATAGCGCGTTAATCAAATCCTAGGCCATGGCATGCTAAGACAGACCCCAGAGGTCTAAATTGTGTGCCTTGTTTATTTTAAGAACATTTAAATAGTTTTTAATAAAATAAATAGTAATTAGTCTGTAAGTAGAACTGTACAATCTATCTGGAAATAAATATCTTTCATCTTTTATATCAAAATACCGTCTCAAACAAGAATTTGCTTAGTACTCATATGATTGGTCTGACCTAAAATAATGTCAGGTCTGACTGATCCCTGAGTTTGCTTCGTTGTTTCGTCTCAGAGTAGTCCACACGAAAACACCTATACCTTCTTTTTGTTGGACGCGCAAATAAATACCATCATAGCCATTGCCACACTCAAAAGCGTTCAAGTTCAATATGTCTCAAAAGCTGTGTGGCAGACACGTGTGAAGTTTGACTTTAAAAGGTATAAGTATCTCCTATATCTTTCTTATGTTTTTAGTAGTAAAGAATGGCAATCTATTATTTTAATTTAAAAGTAAAAGTATGGGTCAAAATCAATTCAAAGTTGAGTGTGAAAGTGCTCTTAAAATGAAACGCATTCTATTCAAGTTATACGTACTGAGTTCCCTTTTGTAACCAAATACTGAACACAGTAAGGTTTCTTTAAATACCTTTGTTTATTTAGATTACTTATACGGCTTCCACATTTCTTTTTAGTTTAAGAGAAATATTTATGAACCAATGGTATCTATATCTAATTTTGTAAAGATTTGTTTGTTAGGATTAAACTCAAAAACTACTGAACCGATTTTAAAAAATCTTCCTCTATTAGAAAGCTATATTATCACCGAGTAACATGGGCTATATTTTATTTTCAAAAATTCAAGCAGATGTGTATGTTACAGTTTAAAGGAAAAAGCACGAAATTCACGCGGTTAAAGTCGCTTGCGAAGTAGGTACTTTAAAGAAAATATCTCCTTGCGTTAGAAAGGACTGAAGATCCTACTAATATTATAAATCCGTAAGTTTGTATGGATGTTTGTAACTTTGTCACGCAAAAACTACTGACTGGATTTTGATGAAACTGTACTTACAATAAAATAGCTAATAGATGTATAAGCTATTTGATTGTAAAGTTTCATCAAATCCAATAACAACAACACATATAACACAGACTATACTGTATAAAGATATTTATTGAATTGTCCAAAATATAACGATAAGTGTAGAATAAGTAGGAAAAACTTCCGCCATCTGCGAGTTATTCTGGCGTTTTAATCCTGCGCAGACAAAGTCGCGGGCACCAGCCAGCTACCTTCAAAATTCTTTTATTAATTTTGCTTAAAAATGTAAAGAATTTTGAAGGCAGATTCATGATTATTTACTATATTTTCGAAAATACAATAAATAATCAGGAATCTTGGACTATAAACACTTAGTGTCCGTATGTGTGTCGATGTCTGTTCCACCTTTTATATATAGGGTGACTGGTAATTAGTGACCAATACTTATACACGTGATTGTACTCATGGATACGAATAACTTTGCCTAAGAAACTTTTTTTTATACTCATTAACTTTCAATTAATTCAATTACGTCCTTACTGCACAATGGGAGCGGTGCGGGTGGCGGGGGAGCGTGTGATGCTGCTACTATTAGTAGAAGTTGTATATCTTGCCCTTTCCGAGGTCAGACTATCAGCTGATAGACCATGCCGAACCGTGCCTACTGGGATCGATCACAGGCGCACGCGCGGTAATTTCAAATAGCATTTTTGTTATTTTCTTGTGTTATAAGTTAATGTGTACAAAAAAAAAGTTTTTTTGGGAAAGTTAATTGAAATCATGAATACAATCACGTGTTTAAGTATCGGTCACTAATCACCAGTCACCCTAAATAGTAATCCATATTGCATGAATTGTGTGAATGACCTAATTTATGTCAATACTGATTAGCGAATCCAACAGAAAGCCGATATTGTATTTTGGAGTGCTCTAATAGGATTAATTAACCAAAATAGACAACCTATTGTAAAATAGGTGACGTGTATAAGAGACATATTTTGTATTTATTAAATCATCACTCTCATTATTCTCCTGCCCTTATCCTAATTTATCCATGTATAATTATATTAATTAATTTATTTAACATCCAAACCATATAATCTTTCACACAATCTGTCCACCGCTTCTTTGGCCCCCCTCTACTCTTGTAAACCTTCACAGTCGTACTAAAACTATCGTCACGATGAATGAAGATTTCATTCACACTATGACCACCGTTTTTGCACGATTTTGACAAAAAATGTTCTCGGTCACCGGCTCCGCTTACGAAGTTCCCGTCACAAACAAAGTCGATTTCCGCACCCGAAAGGAACCAACCAATTATTTATTCAGTACCAGTTAATTTATTCTTTGATATTAAATGCATTGGTGCTCTAAAAATGGGTGCTCAATCGGGTGTACCTACTTTTAAAATTTTAAACAGAGTTTGTCCTACTTGATAATACGATTTAAATTGCAGTAAGGACATACAAGAGCCGTGATCTCGACAATTGCTGTATCTCTAATATTACATTTTATATATTATAACGCTTTTAACTATTTTCATCATCTGCCTAGCCTTTTCCCAACTATGTTGGGGTCGGCTTCCAGTTTAACCGGGTGCAGCTGAATACCAGTGTTTTACATGGAGCGACTGCCTGTCTGACCTCCACAACCCAGTAACTGGGTAACATGATACCCCTTGGTTAAACTGGTTGTCAGACTTTCGGGCTTCTGACTACAAGTAACGACTGTCAAAGATCTACAAATGACAGCCGGGACCAACGGCTTAACGTGCTTTCCGAGGCACGGAGGAGTCTTGGTATGTAATAAATGGTCACCCATCCACGGACCGACCTCGTCAAGCGTAGCTTAACCTTCGATCGACCCATGCGGCTGTTATAATTTAGCCACAAGCTCCTCAACGCTTTTAACTATTTTCTCAACCATTATTTCGCGGACATTGTTGGCACGTTAACGTTTACTTAGTTTTTTCATTCATCTTGTCCTACTCTATTTAAAATGTCTAACAGTTAAATGACACTATAAAAAAAAATGGTACAGAAGCAAATGAAATTCACTGACATCGGTTAAGAAGTTTAGTTTAATAATCTATCAATTCGTATAACTCCACCCATCCCTCTTAACATTCTCAAGACGATAAGAACCAAAATCGTGTAGTAACATAAACACACACAAACAATATATTTGTCGTCCGAATGAACGTGCGTAATTACGTAATTAGATAAAATGGCCCCCGAGGTGCTGTCACTGTTATTCGTAAAGTGCTGCCTTTAAAAAGAGGATGGGGAATAAACAGGTCTGTTGATAATAATGGACTGGAAGGTTCGGCCTGTCCAATGTAGTTAATTTATAGGTAAACATGTTGAATATTTCAACGAGATTTGTTACGACTATTTTAATGGGAATATTAATGTGACATACGCTAACTGCGAAGGTAACCTGGCACGTAATTTAATAGTCACAGTCGACTTTTGTCAAGTAATATAAAATACAGGGTGATAACAATTTGTGAAATGATACGTAGTATTTATTCTTTTAATAGATTGCCAGGCACTAGAAATGTATCCTTGTATCTGATTTACAAACATTTAAACTGCCATACAAACGCACTCATGGTCATCATCTCTCATTTATTTTACTGTCTGTAATGTCTGTAACTTACACCACTTTAAACCATCGTCAACAGCTGCACCTGTCTGGCATTATCGCTGAAATGAGCCTTTTGGCGCAGCCGTGAGACATGCCATTTATTTTTACCATTTTTTTTGTTATTTTCATGTTTTAACAGTGTGTGCATGTTTTTACCTGTTGCTAATAAATATTATTTTTTCTTTCTTTCTTCCTTTCTTTCTTTCTTTCTTTCTTTCTTTCTTTCTTTCTTTCTTTCTTTCTTTCTGTCTTTCTTTCTTTCTAACTTTCACAAAATGCCACCCCCTAACTAAATAGAGCTTGTGCTAGATTATTAGAAACACCGATATTAGAGAATAACACCCAGACACAGAACAAATGATAAATAACTCTTGACTATTTTGAGAAGGAACAACAAAATAACCCCAGAGGTCTGCCACTATTTTAAAGTCTAGACATTATCTTGGTTAGATCGATTATATGACTGGTGATTTCCCTTAAGAGATTGCGATCTTGAGACGTACACTTAGATAATTATACATAAGCATAGGTACATGAAGAATAAATTTTGGATCCAGCCGAAGGACTCAGTAAACCTCACTTCGTAAAAACTTGAGTGAAGTGAACTGTCGTGTAAAGGGTCGTCGAGCTCCCTGAAATACGTTTGAGCTACACGATGACTGAAGCATGCATGCCGTCTGTCGGGACAGGTCAATTCAAAGCTGTATTGATTCTTTCTTCGAAAGGCTTTTCCATACTTTGCCCTGCATCGTGAGACTCGCATAATAAATGAATGCAATCTTATGTCTGGACTTTAAAAGAGACCATGATCCCCTGAGTTTCTTTCGATATTTCTTCTCAGGGATCAGTCAATTTGGAAATGCCATTTATTGCCATTTAGTTTAAAACAATGTAAAAGTATTTGGGAAGATCTACTTACAGAAATAAATATCACTTCATCATTTTAATGACTAGCATTCGTATGGAATGGCAGCTCAATACTCGTATGTCTTTAGTTCACTTGATTTTCTCAGAACTCTTTTAAGAACACTGAGGTACTTATTGCGCGCACTGAGTAGTGTGTGATTTTACAAGAAGTGCAGAAAATTAAAACTGTTGGTAAAAATCTAAAGGGAGTTCGGTATATTATAATATATTCGGTTAAAAACCTACATCTCTACTAACATTATAAAGAGGAAATATTTGTATTTTGTATCATGAAACGAATAAACCTAAAAAAGCCCGATTTGTAAAATTATTTCACATTAGGATGCTACACTGTCCTCAAGAGTCATAGGCTACATTTTATCCCTTTATTCCCACGGGAACGGAATCTTCGTTAGTGAAACCGCGTGCCATTCGTTAGTATAAAATATAACAAGCTTTTAGTAACAAACAAACAATAGTAAAGTATAATAATAAATAATAAATATTCCACAACTTTCACACAACGCCATCTAGTCCCAAGCTAAGCAGAGCTTGTGTTATGGGTACTAAAAAGCTGATAAACATACTTATATATTTCTAAATTCATACATATTATAGATAAATAACACCCAGACACAGAACAAATGATCGTGCTCATCACACAAACATTTGTCCTGGGTGGGAATCGAACCCACGACCTCCGGCATAGCAGTCAGGGCCACTAACTACTAGACCAACAGGCCAGTCAAGTATGTAACCCCTGTTGGTCACACAGATTATGAAACACCCTGTATATTTTATTGTTTCAGATGCTTTTAAACATAATAAAAGTCTTTTTTAGTATTTTCAAACAAAACACAGTCTTTGCAATAAACGTTATTATAATAATATCAAAACAGAAAAGCAAGTGTCATGGTCAAGTTTAATAAAACAACAAGTTCTGGACAATTTATTTTATTTTTCGGTATTGTGTCAATGTGACTCAAGAATTTCAATTTTTATTGAGACGATATCAATTTATTTGTAAGAATGATTATGACACTTTATTATTAAAAAGAACAATAATTAAATGCTAGTAAATTTTCTATTAATAGGGACCTCGTAACATTTGGCAGGCCACTACTTTGGCTAGAAGCGAAGTATTTTAATAACACCAAAGATTATTATTGTTTGTTGTCTGGTTTGATTTCTAAAGATAATTATTTGTAAAATTCGATAGTTACACTTAGCTAAAACTGTACTGTCATAGTACATTATGATATAAGTGCCGTAAGTTGAAAAGTACAGCCGAGGCGATATTGCTAGCCACGCTAGTTTCATATAACAGCGATGCGCGCGCATCAGCGTTTTTTTTATTTTAAGGCAAAGGCACAGCAATAACAGCCAGTATTACTAACAAAGTAAATTACTTTTTTTTTGTTTTTGTTACAAAAGACGTAACTTTATAATAACATTAAAGAATTAAATGTTTATCTTTTATATTTTATCTCTCGAAGTTAATTTTATTCATAAAATGTTGACCACTCTCTTTGCTCAGATTTAAAAAACCGTACCGTTTGTTTTAGACGGATCATCTTGATACACCGTGCGTTTCACATTACAATAACGCACAAGTACGTAATAAGATATATTACGATACTGAAATTGGTGAAAATAAGAGAACCTTTACAAGGGTTATAATAAAATACCGTTACAGTTTTAGCAAGGAATTGTGAGACTGTAACAATTATTCACGTTCACCCACACCAGTGTTACCCTCACCTTCTATGTTTATCTGTATTCATATTAAAAAGAGGTAAAGTTAGTGAGTCTGTCAGGTAATAGGGGGTAACCTCTGGATTTACTGGACCGATTTTGAAAATGATTTTACCAATAATAAGCCACATTATTTTAAAGTGTCAGACACAAAACAAATAATCGTGCTCATTACACAAACATTTGTATTGGGTGGGAAATGAACCATCAATTAGAATAGAATAGAATACTCACACATCAACACACAACACACACACACACAACACACACACACACACACACACAAGCCTCTGACCACAACACCAACAGGCCAGTCACAAGTCTGTTTAGTTAGTTTAGTAAGCCATAATGTAAAGTAGTATGATTTCACCGTTTTATACAACAATTGTTCGAAATTCGCTAAAGCTTCCCTTGAGTCAATTATTGAATTTTGGACTCTATTCCCACAACGAAATTTCAGATACAAAATTGTCAATTTCACTTTTTGTATTAACAACTTTAAGTCAATGGTAATAGGTTTCAAAATACGTTAATTGAGTCTAAGGACTTTGGCCTGAAATTAAAACGTTTTGTAATGGAACAGTCAAGTCTCTGATACCTATGATAAATGATAGGTGTATGATGGATCGTGTTAGTTTATTAATATCTTCCCAACCTGAGTTAGGTTCGTTGCGCTCTTAATTAAAACAAATGTTTTGAAAACAAGCTAAGAAAACACACCACAAATACCTACTGTTGTTTTTTTTTATACACAAAACTAGGACTACACAACATACAAATGCTGACAGTAGGGTGTAAAGGCAAGGTACACACTATTATAAGGGGTGTCACACACTTACCGCGTTTAGCTTCACCAGATGCAAGCAGCAAAAAGAAGTTATGTTATTTACAGAAGAGCTAGCAGCCGCATTTGTGCTTATAGTAAAATTACTAAATTGTACCTAGATGAGAGCAGATTTATTGTGGGTAATGTAAAACACGATAACAAATAAAAAAATGCTGGTTTAAATATCGCAACACACTTCTTTTCTTTCACCTTATTAAAAAAAAACGTTACCGCATATTTCAATCCATTTTCCAATTCATGTTATTTCCTCTCAAACAAATACCAACTTTGTTAAGCTAAACTCTAAGTCCACTTCAAAATGACTGATTATTGTCTTAAAAATTTATTGTAGAGAAAATAGAGCTTAATGTGTAAATGTTAAAGTACTTTTTGTAAAAATGTTGTATTCACGTTTGGAAGCCTAATTACAGACGAAGAATAAGTAAAAATCTAAAACTGAAATGGACGACAATAGCGACAATAGATAAAAAATACAGGTACCCTACTTGCCTGTTCAGTAAGCCTTATAATAATAATTAAATATTACTGAGTACAATAATTATGTCTGTCAGAATATCAGGGTCAGCCCAAACTACGCATAAAATATAATACAAAAAGGTTATTTACCGCCGTGGCCTAGTTTTCATTAAAAAAAAAAACAAAAAATACGAGACTGTTTTTTGTTCCACTGCGGGCAAAGGTCTCTTCTCGTACAGAGAAGGCTCGAGCATTGATCGCCACGTTTTTTAAGGCGGAGTGGCGATTTTAAATTTATACTAACTACCAGGTATTCTCACGATATTTTCCTTTACCGATATCTATGATGCCTAAGATAAACAACAAAATCAAACTGGTTGCTAATCTAATAATATACAGACGCCAGCACGACAAGTTACCCCAATGTGTCAAAGTTCTTTGATCTCTTTTCAACTTTACGTCAAACAGAATAAGGTTCGTATTCAATTGGGAAAATTTGACACATTGGGGTAACTTAATGTGCTGGCGTCTGTACCTATGTATTGTTTTCTTTTTTTTTACAATTTTTTTATTGTTGCATTTGTAAATATGTGATCACAATATATCTACCAACTAAATCATGTAATTATATTATCAACGCCATTGCTTATTTTTAATTTTCTTAAACCTATCTTAGTATACAGGGTGTCTCATTCAAATCGGTCAGTATGGGAAAGTCTGAAACTATAGGACATACGAAGATCTGTTCTGAGAAACCATGTCATCGATTTTAATAACAAGAAAAACTGCATTCATACATTTTAAAAAACATTTTTTCTCCGTTCGGGAATCGAGCCCGGTTATTTTGAAAAAAAAACCTACACTATTTCTATTTAGACATCGATTGTGTAGGTCTTAAGCAGTAAATGTCTGTATGAAACATGATGTTTAAAATGAACAAAATGCATTGTTTCCACATACATACTTTAATTTATTTTAGTAGGTGCTCGAATACCGCCTCTGGACTATTTCTTGTGGGGTTACGTTAAGGATGAAGTGTACAAAACAAGCTATATACACACGTAGGCCGTAGCTAAAGCCGTAGTTATAATTTGTAAGTTTTTATGATATACAATACAGAGTATCCTATTTTATTCAATTCTAAAGCCGAATCCCCAATGTGTCGTAGTTTAAAGGGTACTAAATGCCCTTCTAGCTACCCACCCTGAATTTGAAGTATTTGCGGATGAGTGGATTAAAATTATGATGCCTTGTGCTCTGTGAGAGTAAGTGTTTCATGTTAGTTTTAAGGTTTTTATTTTTGATTGAATTTTTTATCGTAATTGTAATTGCAATTGTCCCAATGTTACTTAGTGTAATTAGTTTTGTACCACTTTAAAGTAACTATAAAATAGTTACATAGGTTCTTTAGAATTATGTTCCGACCATATTTAATCCAAAGTAGGTTTTGTATATTTTTATAAATAATATCGTTATTAAAATGTAAAAATAAGCGTTGGATTAACATATTATGTTAATCTAAATTAGTTCTCCACAGATTTTACCATTTCATTATAATGAAAATGTCTAGATAAAAATTTAGGACCTATTTTTAGTGAACTATCGCTTACAAAAAAATATATGTGAAAATATATAACAAACACAACATCACGCCTGTTGCCAGAAGAATTAAGTAGACGTGTACCAGTAATATTGAAGTCATATTGCCATAAAAAAAAACACCACGAATTCTGTACAATCAAACATTAAATTACGTAAAAAGACAACCTCATATAATACTAGAAGTAAAAACAGGTTTCAACTAATGACTGCACGCACACGAACTAATTACGACAAAAAAACAATACTGTAGGAAGGAGCACGGCTGTTTAACGATTTACCCGAAGAATTAAAGAACTGTGAAAATATTAATATGTTTAAATCTGAATTAAAAAAACATGTTTATAACCTATAACGTCACCAACACACCTGCCTGCGTAGCATGAACACATTGAACACCGAAGAAACGGCCTTTGTCTACAGACGAATCGGCAAAGTGACAGATTATATAGACAGGAACCTCAATCTGACAAATTTCTTTCAATACACCTGCCTGCGTAGCATGAACACTTAATTTCTTTTCTTCCGAGACACGCCAAAGACCGTTTCTTCGATGTTCATGCTACGCAGGCAGATGTGAACAACGTAATACTAATAAGAGACTAATTTGGTGAGACTACTCAGTTGGTGAACTCTAAAATTATGTAAGCAGGTTTGCAATTATAATAATTATTGACATATTTAAAATAAATATAAAAGGATTCACTGATTATTATTGTAAAATTGATATTTTTTTGACATTGCTTATTTTTATTTATTTTTGGAATTTTCATTGCATCTAGTTTTAAGTGTAATTGTAAATGTTATTATTATCAATATGTTCGACACAATACTGATTGTTCTGAATAAAGATAACTACTACTACTACTACTACTAATTTGTATCTCATTTTAAGTGAACTGTATTAATTGTTCTTATGAGAATTAAAATTCTTTAAACCTATCAATTAAGCACAAATCCAGACTCCAGGCTGATACTGAGAAAATTCAGACTGGAAAACTCAATACCGTCTTGCCAGACCCGGGGATCGAACCCGGAACCTTATGCTCAGCAGAAGACTAGCGTGGCAGTCACAGTGCTTATAGCAGGGGGCTAGACGAAGTCAGTCACACAGTAATTTTTATCAAGTTCTATAAATCCGAAATGTATGGAATTTAGCATTTCGATAGCTTATGCCAATTCCACAAATTTCGGATTTATCAATCTTATTGTGTGACTTTGTCTAGGCCTCCTGGTTCTAGGTACCAATTAAAAAGCAAAGAAAAAATAGACCTAAAAAGACGAACCTGCTTTTAACGTATATGTACAGACGCCAGCACGTCAAGTTACCCCAATATGTCAAATTTCTTTGATCGTTTTTCAACTTTATGTCAAACAGAATAAGGTTCATATTCAATTGGGAAAATTTGACACATTGGGGTAACTTGATGTGCTGGCGTCTGTACATTGGATAAAAGCCCAACGTAAACAAGCGAAGTAACAAACAGCTAGATATTAGTAAAACATTTAGAATTTCGTTAATTAGTATCGCCATTGATACTCGTCGTCTAATCGTCTGTTCTTTGTTTAAATAGCTGATCTCCATTAAAATTTGTAACATTGGAACGAACAGACTTTTCGAAATAACCTCAACAAATAAGAGAATTAAACTTTATCTCAATTGATTAAAGCTGTTGTCAGAATGACAGTTGTTTTGTACTGTCCTCATTCTAAAACATTCCTTGTGTCATTGTGTCAATATTTTGTTTTCCATAGTTCTTTAGATAATTTTCAACAATATTATTGACTGCAATCCCACCTGATGGTAAGCATTGATGCAATCAGTGATGGTGAAGCGCACTAGTTTATTCAGAGCCTATTCACTGTAGCCTTGAAGACACCTAAATTATAACGCTGACTGTACAATTTCAGCATAGAAAAAAACAAATCTAAGCATTCATGTTATAGAAGAATCAATTTTAAACTTGACGTGAAAAAAATTGACTTACGTTTTTTTGCAAATTGCGAAACTGTTTTATGTGGATCGAAATTCATTTAAGCGGGTCATGTTCATGGTAAAATAATAACTTGATCATGAAAAAAATGACAAAATAGCCTGATATTGGCAGGAAATAAAGCTATTTCGTTGAAAATATTATTAATGTCTTGATGTTTTACTTTAAATAAACTGTAATAAATCTGCTCTCAACCACATCATGCTAAGTAAAGCTAATACATTACCAGCCAGCTATATAAAAATGCCTATTTGAATGTATAAAAAGTAATTTACAAGAACTTCTTTGTAACCCATTAATAATAGTTGCCTAAATTGATTTATTTATTTATTTATTTATTTAATACTTCAAGCACAAAAAAAAAAAAAAAAAAATGTACAAAGGCGGACTTAATGCCATAGGCTTCATATTTATTTATTTAATTTTATTTTGGAAAATAAAATTAAAGTTTAATTATCCTGCTTATTTGATTCGAAAAAAAAATAGGAAGAAATCATACTTGCTCTGCTCATTTATACAGGATATTAAAAAGATTTGAATTTTGGTATACAACACAAAACTAAAAAAAATCCGTAATGTCAATTTTTGTTGTTCTAAATCGAGGACATAACTATTGCAAATTGAAATATTATTCGCATAACAAACTTAAGAACAAAGCAAGAAAATTTACTACAGAAAATTTAAATTCAGTATTATGTATGTACCTACTCATCTTTCTAAGTAGTATTTAATTACAAAACCCATAGTTATTATGATGCTTTAAAAACGAGTATACGCGAGAAACGTGGAAAAACATTGATGTTATGTACATATAAGTACTAATATTATAAAGAGATGAAGTTTGTAAGTTTGAACGTAACGGGTAATCTCTGGAACTAATTATCCATTTTTAAAAGTATTTCACTGGTGGAAAGCTACATCATTCATGAGTGGTATAGGCTACTTTTTATCCCTATAATATTCCCGTAATTTTTATTCATAGCTCATATCAATCTAATGTAATATCTAATATCCACATGTTTTTTTTTCTAATTTATATCCAACATTAACTCAATTTATTAAATAATATATTATTGTATATGTCATTTACTGTCACTGTGGACGCCTTTAATTGAAATATTTACACAGAATTGAATGTCTATATCATTTGTACCTGTATACGATCTTGTTAATATGTCGTTGGTGTTTTTCATAATAAATAAAAAAAAACCTTATAATCTGACGGGAACGGGAACTACGCGGGTAAAACCGCGTGACGTCCGCTAATTACATAAAAAAGCAATTAATATATGCTTTAAAGCTCATTAAGTACCTAATGAATACGAGTACCATGAAAGAACTCATTTATTCCAATGAAAAGCAACGTCTTACGCTTTTCTATATCTAGGACGAGGTAGTTACAAGCAATCACCATGCTTACTCAAAGTGGGTCAAACAAATATTATTTGCGTAGAATATATTTTTGTAGTCTGTATAAATTATTACATTCTTGAAGAGAATTAAGGTCGTACGTTATCCATTATAAATTAATATTCGAGAAAAAAATAATTACATTTACCTACCGTTCTTTGAAAATCTCAAATGTAGGTAAGTCTTCACAAATGAGTAAAATGAAAACGAACATAATTATTACAGATTTCCTTGCTTTGCCAGCACATCAAGTTACCCCAATGTATAAAATTTTCCCAATTGAATATGAACCTTATTTCGTTTGAAATAAAGTTGAAAAACGAACTAAGAAATTTGACACATTGGGGTAAATTGATGTGCTGGCGTCTGTACTTATGTTGGGCTATCACTGTCCTTTTTTTTCATATAAAACAAGAAAGGGAACATTATGGAGAAATGGAACTAAATCTTCTATAGGAACATACTTAATATTTCGGAACGTACGTCCGAAAGCACGACGTAATGAAAACTTGAGTGAAGTAAGTCAATGCCGAGCATTAGTATAAAATGACAGCTCAATTTTCCTTCACTTCACCTAAATTTTCACGTGGTGATTTTACAAAATAGCACAGCAGTATAGATGAAAACTGATTATTTTGTGATGTTTAAGGACAATACAAATCATAGTTCTTTAAAAAAAGAAGACAAACACACATTGGTTTATCCGTTGTCAAAACGCTTGCTGCAGCAATATAGCGATTGATGTCACAAATAGAGCAATGACAGATATATGTTTATACACAAGTGACGTAATAGTTACGTCATTCAAAACCGTTTACGGCCATATCGTTCCAACCTCGAAACAAATAAATTTACTTTGGCTTTTTGGTGTAAATATTGTAATTATTAAATGTTTAATGCACATTACATTTAATTTACGCTGGTGGTGTTAAAAATATCATTACTTTGGAGGCATAAACTAATTTGACATCTATAACAAAGCTTCTTAGTCACTGTCTCCGTCCTTTTCTTTAGCTATCCGTCAGAAAGAGATATCAATTTTATAATTTTACTTTAGTTTGTAAAATATGGTACTCGGCGCCATTTTCGTGGACCCATTCAAAGAGAAAAGGTTGAAAACGATTATTTTGCAAATGTACAAAGAAATAAGTAGGTACATAATAGATTAAAAAGTTTTCTCTAAAATGGCTGATTTGGGTCGCAGTAAGTTTAATTTACTGGGCATTTTATTGTGCCTTTATGTTTTTTTCTTGTAAGGTTTTATAAAGGCTCTTTCTTATTAATGAGCAACTCAATTTGGTTATAGATTGGTTATTATTAACAAGGTATCGTTATTGATTTTATGTTACCTATCCATTTTACAAATCAATCTAAACAGTAAGCAGAATTGATTTGATTTGTTAAGTTGAAAGAATTCTTATCGATTTTTCTTATTAACTATATCTGAATGAAGCCATCTCAAAAATGAATGGATAAATGTAAATAATAGAGATCTAAACCAAAATACTGCCATCAGTTTATACACACACAAAAATATTAAATATCTATTTTTAACATTAAATATCGAATGTTTAATTTTTTTTTAAATGGCAGTAACGACGCAAACAGGATGGCGACGAGAAACCAACACAATATTGATTCAATTACTATTTATAACCAAACCTGTTGCATTTAGGAACCACAGATTTTACGATGATACAAGCTTTTAACCGTCGCAAAGCTAATAACTCACTAATTAATTATTAATTCACTTGAAATAACCTAACTATGGTACCTAATAATAATTACCAATATGTTGCGGTTTCTCTGTGCGTAGTTCCGTACCCTTAATAGAAGCCGTTTTAAATGTACCTAACAAATAAATGCAAATGTGATTTTTAATTAAAATGTAACCAATTTTTCGTCCAGACATATTATATACTGAACTTATGTAATCAAGTTGTTCGTCGATGCCCCTTTTACCCTATTTAAATACCCCTTTCATTGGAATCTCAATTCCTACATTACCTACGCAAATTGAAGGTCTTGTACAAACAATTATGCCGTAATCACTCAATTATCCGAAGACCACCGAAGGTAACCGAAGATGACCGAAGGTATGTCTGGTCATTACGTTACGGAAATTCGACACTCTCCACGAGAAGTGGTGGTGTTTATATAATAGGATTTTGTGTCGTATTGCTTTTCACTAAGGACATATTATTGCTTGAAATAATCCTTAGATTTTTTTTGCCTTGTTCGATCGAAACGTTACACCCAAAAAAGTTTGCTGTAGCTTACATAACTTGAGTAACACCAGAGGCGTTCCCTGCTTAGGGCAAGCAGTACTGTAAAAACGGATTTCTTCGAAAGAATAGACAATATGAGTCGACAAGTACCTATCTACAATGTCGATCATCATCAACCGACTAACAAATAAGGAGGTCCTGAATTCGGCTGTATTTTTTATGTGTGTTACCTTACAACTCCATCGTTAATGGACTGATTTAATTCTTTTTTTGTTTAAGAGGGTAAGTACCTACACCACACTTCCCGTGTGGACTCATTTGAATTTAATAGAAATCGGTTCAGTAGTTTGGTTAGCATATCAAAAGAAATGGAAAATACTCAATCATACTAAGAAACTAAAACTTGTAAAATAAAAAACTATTTTACAAACAAATTCAATCGTCTCTATAAACAAACACGTGACTCTGTGTGTGTGTGTGTTACACTCTAGTGTCGGTAGTCGGTGGCCAATAATTAATTATTAAAACAAAATTACCCAAGCCACAGACTGTAGAAAAGTTTATTTTCTATAAAGACATTCAATACATTAATTATTAGACAGGACATCTCAAACAAAATTTTCATCCAAAACTTATGTCCTGTCAAAGAGATTTAAAATACTATAGAGCGGGCATGTCAAGGAAATGTCATAGAAAAACTTTGATCCCATGTCTCAGTAACGCCATCTAGAATAATATATAAATATTGGAGCGGCAGCGGAGCGTACTACAAAAAACTCATAGACTTGTATCCAGCCGGACACACTTTTTCGGACGAAAATTTTGTTTGTGATGTCCGGTCTATAGGTATTGAATGTCTTTGTGTCCTGTACTTGAAAAAACATAGCTTGACCTCTGCGACATTTTTGTCAAACTGACATTCCTAGGGCTGTTATGATACAGAAAAAAATATCGATAATAATATAAGATGGCGGAGCGTTGGCTTACGGAAGAAGACACGCCGCGGCCAAACTTCTCTTGAACCCCAAAGTTGTCGGAAGGAATGTTACATAAGTAGGTTGGATTCAGATTTTATTTACACACTATTGTAAATAATGTTATTTTTTTTTAAATATACAATCATATTAAATGATAAATTAATATTGAATTAAGTTTTGTACAAAATATCGATAGTGTAAAGTCTGTGGTCACGATGATTCATCGCTCATCACTAATTAGCTCAGCATGCCCATAAAGTATGGCATTGACTGCTACGTTTGTCCGTACTGTTCAATTCAGAACTTCATAGGCGCGATTTTACTGACAGCTCTCGCAGAGATCAAGCTATGTTTCTTCAAGTACAGTTGACACAAGCCTATGAGTTTTTTTTAGTACGATCCGCTGCCGCTCCAATATTCATAATATATATTATTCTAGATGGCGTTACTGAGACATGGGATCATAGTTTTTCTATGACATTTCCTAAACATGCCCGCTCTATAGTATTTTGAATCTCTTTGATTTTCTATAATAATAATACTTAACTATGTTTCTGCAATCTATCACTCGGTTGATTTTCAGTTTCGACTCTGACACAAGGTCTGAAAGTTCGTCTCTAAACCAAACGTAATTAACCTTTAAATCGTGTCAATTAGAGGCACAATAGAAAGACAATAAATAAATAAAATAAATAAATAAATAAATTTTCGAAAACTTTCACACAACGCCATCTAGTCCCAAGCTAAGCAGAGCTTGTGTTATGGGTACTAAACGGCTGATAAACATACTTAAATATTTCTAAATACATACATATTATAGATAAATAACATACAGACACAAGAACAAATGATCGTGCTCATCACACAAACATTTGTCCTGGGTGAGAATCGAACCCACGACCTCCGGCATAGCAGTCAGGGCCACTAACTACTAGACCAACAGGCCAGTCAACGCCAGACAATGACACAACGGGCACCGGTGTCCACTTGGGGTTTAATGAATTAAATAAGAGAAAGACTTATATCAATACCTACGCCTATCATTTACCAAAAACCATACATACATACATACCTACATAAACTCACGCCTTTTTCCCATGGGGGTAGGCAGAAACTACAGAGCGCCATATGCTACGATTCTTACATACTTCTTTTGCTTCGTTTACATTCATACATGTTGTACACCAAAAACCAATAGATATAATAAATATTATCACCTGCCAACATCACAATTATAGTGAACGTGATTATAGGCCGTACTTGTCACCGCGTCCTTTCCCTGTACTAAGGCTTTGACGTGAGACGTGTCATATCCGGTATTGTGCCTGTCACAACACAGCTTAAATATTACAGACCGTATATGTTTACAATAATACCTATGGATATAAAATATTCCCAATTGAACATGAACTTTATTGTGTTTGCAATAAGATTGATAAACTATCACTAAACCCTCTTTTATCGCAAAACATACCAAAAGCATTTATATACTTAATAAAACACGATCATCTTAGAGAAACTGTTCTCCAACCGCACTTAACCCCTTAACCTTACGAACCAAACATAGGTCCTGCCAACGTCATAAATTTTTCAACAGAAAACGGCTTAATGGTGGGTACTTCGCCAAAACCACTTACTAAACACTTATAGTTGATAAAAGGGAGATAAAATCAGTTATTTGGCCTACTTAGAGGCCCTCACGGCTTTTCAGAGTGAAAAGGCTTCGATAAGGTCTAAAAGTGTTGATTATTTATGTCTATTTTCATTTAGTGAAAGGAAAACTAAAATGGCTGGCGGGGCCTATCGATTTGATGGATTAGATTAGGCTCTTGTTTGTTTGAAAGTGTTCAAGTGGCTGATTATGATTAGGCAGTTATGGATCTCTTTGTGTTTTTAAGTGCCTAAATTTTGGTTTAGACCAAATCGTTTTTATGACATCATCACGACTGTAATCCTCGAAGGGTAAGGCTGAAGTGTATCTGTAGAACACCCACATTTTGCGAGCCTATTGCCATCAATCGGGCACAAATCCAGACTACGGGCTGCAACTAAAAAAATCCTTTTGGAATCAGTATTTGCCCGACCGCACCTCTACGAGTACTCTCTTTAATTTTATTAATAGATTGGATTGTTATGTATTGACATTTTATTAATTATTGCATGAATTTGTAACATACAAATACCTATTGAATTAATTTTTATTACTATTTGATTATGGTAACTTTTTAATTTTGTATGCCTTTTGGCCGGACATAGCATGAACCATTTTTCTGTAAGATCTTAAATATTTGTAACCTTTTATTTATTATTTATTTATTTTTAATTTATATAATGCACAAAATAAATGAATGAATTTGAATTTGTTCAGGATAAAATCTCAGTAATAAAATAAATATTTTCTCATAGACATAAAAAAAAATACTTTTTTTGAAAAAACATTCATGGTGGTTTGCGTCTTTCAAGTTAGTCAAGTTAGTTTCACTTAGTCAAACCTAACTACTCTCTCAAAAAAAATATTTATTAGTATCGATATATTTTATATTTAATAGTATACGAAGACGGATTTATGACACACATGAAAAAATACAGCTGAATTGAGAACCTCCTCCTTTTTTGTTAGTCGGTTGAAAAGGATCACAGCTAAAGCAGTGCATTTTATCAGCCTAGCTTTTTTACTGTCGTCTTCCAGTCTGAGCAGATACATCTGAAAGCTAGTATTCTATAATCTTTTCTCCGAATCCCACTGACTGGGTAACATGAATATAACCAAAAAACCAAATAATAATTATTATACGTTGTAATAACAGTTATAGTAGCGGATATGTCGCGTCACACGTCATATTAATGGCGCGTGGCGTGCGTCTGACAGCTGTCACCCACACACATATATTATATAGCCATAATGACGACACGCTAATAAGGGCAACACTGATTTTGACATATTTGCTTTAGGTTTATTTTATAGGTTTACCTAGTATTAAATTAAGCTAGATTCTTTTAAGCTTTCTGGTAAATTCGATTCGAGTTTCTTGATTTATTATAACAGACACAAAAAAAATATGAAAGAAAAAGTTTTTTTTAAGATAACTGTCAAAATACTGCAGTGAGTTAAAAACCGCTGGATAAAAAAAAACTATCGCAAAATGTTCTTAGTATTTTTTTGGCGTGTAAAAAGCTTTAGTAATATTATTACTTTTTGCCTAAAAGCATCATAATAACCAATTTTCATTGCTCTTAAACACCAGTAAGCAAAGTAGCTATACTTATAATGTAATTCTTATTATATTCCTAAAATAATTTTCTTCTGTAGGTACAGAATTACGAAATGATGTAGCGTGTTGTTTAAAAGTAATCAATCGAAGTCAAGAGATGGCCCATAGCAAAATTAAACATAATTATGTTAAAAAATCTTACACAGAAGAAAAAGAAAAGATACCTACATACATACATATAAACTAACATACGATTACTAATGCTCTGAAAAGAAAAGAAAAAGATAAATATTTTAAAATGTATTACAAACCATTTTTATTTTTGCTACTGTCCCTCTTATCTAAAACAAAATATCATTTAGTTAACTATTTCATTCTATAAAGAATATTTAGTAAAAATTGTTAGCAAAAAAATTTTTTTTTTTAGTAAAATGGCTAGGAATTTAAAAGATACATGCTTAAAATGCTGGCTCATGCTTCGGAGTTTGGAAATTCGCACATGCTACTGTTATTTTTAAAGCGATTCCTAGATTTTACATGCTGGCTGAATTTTTATTTTTACAATCAGGATTTTTTTACTCTTTTGAAAACATCTCTTTTAGTGTATTGGACTGGCGGAAAATTACAAGTATTAAACAAAAACTTAAAATAAAATAACAAACAACACAAACTTGGGAACTTTAGAAAAGGTAATTAAAAAAATCTCTTTCTATTTTTTGTTACAAAAAAAAAACAATTAATAAATAATTCTCAAACATGTAGGTTTTAAATTGATTCTCAAAAGTTAGAGGAAACAACACAAAAATGTGATGTACCAGGACAGCATAAAATGGAGGAGTTATAATTTTACAAAGGAAAGGAGGAAAAGTTCGGATAATTTCGGGAATGTTCGAGAATGTCCGTGAGTGGCTCACCTAAACTGGCGTCGTATGTATTCATGTATTCTGACGTCATAAATTGTGACACTAGAGCTGTCTTTCCCACGCCGGCATCACCAAGTAACACGACTCTGTATTTTGGTATCTGTAACAAAAAAAAACACGTTAAAATAGATGCATTATTTATGCATTATGTGAAGACTTGTGTAGTAGAATAGATTACTTTTTATTGTACACTATAAAAACTTACAAGTAATACCTTAATAAGCTACATAGGGCTACAATGGCTAGCCTTATCGGATAGGCTCTGTAGAGAAGCAAAAAAGATATTAATTCAAATTGTATTGAAATGAAAATGCTTGCTTGGCTTACAGTTGTTTATTTTTAGGAACATTTTGGGACTGATATAAATCAATCTATATCTAGATTAATACTATAAATAAGAAAGATTCGTATTTATGTATGACAACGAAAAAACTTAAAAACTACTGGACCGATTTAAAAAATACACTAACCCCAGGTGACATAGAGGCTACTTTTTATCCCTGTATACGGGAATGAAAACTACGCAGGTACACCATAAAAAAAACTTACAAATAGCAACTTAAAGCACTACATAAGGTTTTGCAATGGGCGGCCTTACCGCTAAAAGCGATCTCCTACAGACAACCTACAACTTACAAATTACACACAGTAAGGCAAATTTAAAAAAAATATTAAGGAGTTTCTGAGTTCATCCTAGATAAATATTGTGATACAAGATATCATCATCATCATTTCAGCCCAAATGTCGCCACAACAACCGGTCCTGTGCGTCTCTCATCCATTGGATTCCCGCTCTCACCAAATCGTCGGTCAAGACAAGATATAAAGATTAATATATAAGTACATCATACCAATCATCAAACAATATTGTGGAAGCACTCTCCGATATTTGTTAATCTATCAAACAATGCCGTTTGATGGAATCTCTCCGTTTGATTTTGTTAAGTAACCAAACCAATTTCAATTAAGTTAATGGTTCAATCAATTGGGTGATGAAACAGTTCTGCATTCAATCACAGGATAGAGGGCACGTTGATGCACAATCTGATACACTTCTGCAAAACCTTACGTGGAATACATGTGTGTTATAACGTTTATACTATGTTTAAAAAAAGCTTTTTTATCACATTTATTCAAAAAGAGCTAGGGACCAAAATAGCTCATTAATCCCTAGGGACCAAAATGGATTTGAATTTGGAATGTGGATATTGTTAGTAAATGTTTCAATCAGCAAAGAGATGAATCACAAACCATGCGGGAACAATGTATTGAGCATGATCATTTGTTCTGTGTCTGGGTGTAATTTATCTATAATATGTATGTATTTAGAAATATATAAGTATATCTATCAGCTGTTTAGTACCCATAACACAAGCTCTCAAGCTTAACTTGGGACTAAATGGCGTTGTGTGAAAAGTTGTGCTAGTTGTACTAAACAGCTTTTCAGCAGATTTGAAAAAAACCTTTTTTCAAATATTATAGATTAGGTAACTTTCCCGCTGGAATGAAAATATGTGTCAATTAATTTTAACACATAAACCAACGGATTAAGATTGAAATTCCCTGAAAAGGGTTCGCGCTATGTATATTGGATTTACGTCGTGTTCGTATTAGGAATTATGGTGTTATGTTGTTTGATGTCGTTATTATATGAAACCCAATAAAGGCAACGACACCGAATTGAATTATATGAATATTTTATTTCCATTTGTACGTCTTATATGTTAACTTGCTTTAACTTGTTACATCAACCGTAAACTGAATTTTATGATGGGATGCACAAGATACAAATATGTAGGTATTTTATCATGTGAGTTTACAATACAAAATTTCTCAGTAGCAGCCCCGAGCCTAGATTTGTGCGCGATTGATGGCAATAGGCTCGCCCCCTATTACATGGGACTGAATTAAACATAAGTGGCGAATAATAATATGATAATATAATATGCGGATAATGTAGTGGGCTTAATATTCTGTATTATCTGTAGGTATTTAAACACATATTGTAGCTGTTTGTAGCGACATCTATCTCGCCACATACGAACTATCCTACATCGCGCTATTAAAGTTATCCGCGCAGTTTGAACGTATACAAGTTCCCGTCTACAACCGTCGGGCAGTAGTTAGCCCACCAGACACAACACCCGTCTGGACGGAGGATCCTCCCTTTTCAATGGTGGATGAGGAACTATACACCCTGCTCCTCATACCCCCAAATAAATAAAAAAATGGTCCCATTTGTCCTTAAATAAAAAAAATAAAATAAAATAAATGTAGGAATACTACCAGGTACACCTCTGCCTATCCCTTTGGGGTTTACAGGCGTAATATATGAACGAACGAACGAATCGATGTCTCATAAAACACAGGACTTTCCTAGCATAGGGGACATTATTCATAATTTGTAATGTATAAGAACTCTGACAACGTAACAATGTAATAATTTTAAAACGCCATGTATTTTCTTTTCTTTTCTGGGCAATAAATAATTTATTATTATTATATGTGCAAGATTAGTTTAATAAAAATTAAATGAATTAACTAACAATATAAAAGGCCTATTGAAAAAGGCTAGCTGGGAAAATTTTAGTTCTAGCCCCTCATCAACATACTATAAATACTAGACGCATAGTTTTCCTATTTTTCTTAAAATCAAAAAATAACATCGGTACATTGAGTCAAAATGTTGCATGATGTCACGATTTGGTCCAGTTTATACTAAATTAAGACATCACAAGCCCCCTCTCCTCAATTTTATTACGCATAATCTAAGTAGTTTTCCATCAGTTTCGTAAAGCAAAAAAATTTGTCTATTATATTTGACTGACCTGTTGGTCTAGTAGTTAGTGACCCTGAATGCTACACCGGAGGTTTTGGGTTCGATTTCCACCTAGGACAAATGTTTGTGTGATGAGCACGATCATTTGTTCTGTGTCTGTGTGTAATTTATTTTTAATTATGTATGTATTTAGAAATATATAAGTATATTTATCAGCTGTTTAGTGCCCATAACACATACTTAGCTTAGCTTGGGACTAAATGGCATTGTGTGAAAAAGTTGTGGAATAATTATATTTCATTATTTTAGGTAATGAAAAATAATAGACACGTTTTTGGCAATGGACTAAAATTTATTATAACAATACCAATATACCATAACATGCATTCTGTATCTGTATATACAAAATTGGATAAAAAGCCTGATCGGGCAAAATTTGTTGCTTCTAAGGTAATGAGCATTTTAAACCTTATTAGGTTTGTCACGCTAGATCCATCACTATATCAATATCTATACTAATATATAAAGAGAAAATGTTTGATTGTTTGTTTGCATTGAATAGGCTCCGAAACTACTGGACCGATTTGGAAAATTTTTTCACTGTTGGGAAGCTACACTATTCCCGAGTGACATAGGCTACTTTTTATCTCTGTATTCCCACAGGAACGGGAACAATGCGGGTGAAACCGCGGGACGTCTGCTAGTTTATTAATATAGGTATTAGGTATAGTTACGGAGACTCTAGTTTTATACTATTTAACGCCACAAATAATTCACTAAAACCTTAGTTTACCCACTCAAACATTCACTACTCAAAGAGCTTTAAACAAACTTCATGCTAAGTAAACCTAGAGAACAGCTTATAAAGGCACCAAAGCGTCAAGTGAACGAAATGTAGTTTTGACTGATCTTTGAGTCTAAAATACTCCTATTTTAAATCATTTTGGTGTACATGTATCACCTGCATATATTAGCAAAGTCTACATTGAACAATAGAATAGTTAAAACCAAGGTTTTCAATTTCAAAATTGTTGAGTTTGATTTCATAGTTTACTTCGTGCTCTGCAAGCCCCAGTGCTACGAAACCTACTTCTTGCTACGAAAATGCTACGCCTCGTAGCTAAACGCTACGCCATGTAGCTCTACGCTACGCGAACAGTCGCTACAAAATTCATAATACAGTTAAACAGTGTTATTCTGTCTCCCCTTGAAAATTTAGGCGAGGTGAAGGTGAAGTTAGCTGTCATGTCTCACTTCACCCAAGTTTTTACAACATGAAAAAATGAAAGGATGAAACGTGCTTACTCAATGGTGTTAATGTTACCGTTTATTGGCGTCAATTGGTTCGGAATGATTTATGTTGCACATTACTGTCACTAGAAGGCGCTAATTCATTTTTATTCAACGTTATTATTTATATATATGCAAGCTAATTGTAAATGTTATGTAATTCATAAAGATCTGTTCTACCGGTTGTGTTCTTAAAGACAGCTTTTAATACAAATATTTTTAAATTTTATTTTAAGATTACGACGACTAAGATAAAATAAATAAATAAATATGCCACAACTTTTCACACAACGCCATTTAGTCCCAAGTTAAGCTTGAGAGCTTGTGTTATGGGTACTAAATAATATTCCACAACTATAATATTCCACAACTTTTCACACAACACCATTTAGTCCCAAGTTAAGCTTGAGAGCTTGTGTTATGGGTACTAAACAGCTGATAAACATACTTATATATTTTTAAATACATACATATTATGGATAAATTACACCCACATATATTAATATTCCACAACTATAATATTCCACAACTTTTCACACAACACCATTTAGTCCCAAGTTAAGCTTGAGAGCTTGTGTTATGGGTACTAAACAGCTGATAAACATACTTATATATTTCTAAATACATACATATCTATTTATATAAAAGAAAGTCGTGTTAGTTACACCACTTATAACTCAAGAACGGATGGATCAATTTGAATGATTTTGGTCTTTTTGGATTTGTCTTTGTCCGGAATAGCATAATAATTAATAAAAAACATGAAAAGTCCTCGAAAAAATAAATAACAAGAATATTCGTTGTCTCAAACATTTTTCAAACGCAGCGCCATCTTGGATGACATGACAGGAGTCAAACTTCCCAGTTCAATAACAGGTGACAATTTGACATTGACAAGTCTTAAGCTAAACCTAAGAAGGTAAGGTTGTCAATTTATACATACCTACGTTCTGAAATTTATTTTGTTACTAAACTTAGAGGTTTTATGTAGCATAAAAAAGTCTTATATTTCAGAAATCAATTTACGTAATTAACAATGACGACAAAGACAAACTTTAATAATTCTTTGCAAATAGAACCTATTTTACTGTTAAGACTTTAATTAAAGTAGACCGGGAAAACTATAAGTATAAATTGTATGTAACATAGAGGCAATAGTTCAGATTAAAATGATGAATTTTGTATTTTATTAAATCAATGCATTTTAGTAAGGTAGTTAGGTTAGCTATAAGATAGGTACGCGGTGGTGTCCTTCTGCGAAACGGTCACCTCGCAGAAGGAGGCTGCGGAAAGGGAGAGGGAGATCACCTCCACTCACCCTGCCCGCAGCAAACGCACCGGGCGCAGGCGGAGGGCGGACAACGCCCTCCTCCAGCCCCCCTGAATGGTTCCAGGGCGACGGACGCGGGGATGTCCACCGCCCCCACGTACATGGACCCGAGGTGGCGGCGCGTCGTGTTCGCGCGCGCCCCTCTTAGACGTCGCGAGGGGAGTCCAACACCTCACTCCCCTCGCTGACTTGGCGAGGCCCGCGGGGCCGGCACCAGTCGGGGGTCGCGGAAGTATCTTCCGTTCCCGTGACCCCCGGCGAAGGTGTGAGAAGGAACATGGGGTGGTTTTTAGTCAGTAAGAGTCTGACAGACCCCTCCGCCTCCCCGGGCGGGGGACATCCATGAGGATTTTCCACCCCTCAAAAAAAAAAAAACAAAAAAGCTATAAGATAGGTATGGTCAGTTAGGTTAGGTTATATATACATGTTGTAATTTTAATTCTATTGAACACAAAATGTTTAAATAAGATCACAGTAGAGAGTCGCTACATAAAAAGTAGTAGTAGTTATTATTGGTTTGGATCTATTTGTTGTCGTCTTATTAAACGTATGTATAACTAATATAAAAAAAATAATAAGAGCAATAAATTGACTCTAAGGCACAACGAAGTTTGCCGGGGCAGCTAGTTATAGATAAATTACACCCAGACACAGAAAAAAAAGATCGTGCTCACCACACAAACATTTTCTCTGGGTGGGAATCGAACCCACGACCTCCAGCATAGCAGTCAGGGTCACTAAGTACAAGACCAACGGCCAAATCAAACTAATCCCCCCTTAAGTTATTGTTTGTGAGTTATGATGATGTACATTATAGATATTCTATTCCAAGAAAATTTAGTATTCTTTTTAAGCATCAGAGGTATAGTTAGCTCTCTGAAAAAACCTGAACTTACCGGATCCATTTCATCTTCATCTGGTGTGTCCAAGCTCGCGGAGTCCACTGGCCGGTAGCCCGAGCAGCAGGAACCATCGAACGGAGACCTGTCTGATGCTCTGAGAACAAGGAAACATCAGGGTTAGACGCGATTGATTTGCTGTTGTGACTGATGAAGATCGAGAAGAAAAAGTTACACAGGGTTATTTTTCAATGACCGGCCAATTTTTCACTGGGTGTTCTACCCATGAATAAGAGCAACTTTCCCTATGGAACCAACTCTGAAATCACGAAAAAAAATTCAGCTGTTTCAAAGAAAAGTTCAATACCTACTCGACTAAAATGTATGAAACATCTGATTTTTTTTTCGTGATTTCAGAGTCAGTCTCATAGTGAAAGTTGTTCATATTCATGGGTAGAACACCCAGTGAAAATTTGGCCGGTCATTGAAAAATAACCCTGTATAACACTACCTACTTATTCATCATTTGTTTAACCTTTTCCCAAATATGTTAAGGTCCACTTCCAGTTTAACCGTAATGCGGCCAAATACTAGTGTTATAGACAAAGTGAATGCTTGACTGACCTCCACAACCTAGTTACTGCATAACACGATACCCCTTGGTTCTCTATGGTTCTCTATGGAGTTTCTTGCCCATTCTTCTCCATTCAAATCTACTTTTTGGAAGGGGCAACTAGAATCATTTTAAGGTAAATTTTTGTTCGAAGTTCAAAAATGCTTTATAGGGGTCTAATTGAAATAAATGGCTTGACTTTGACTTTGACTTTCTCATATTTTCGGGATTCTGGCTATCTGTAACGACTGTCATAAATCTACAAATGACAGCTGGAAGCAACGGCTTTACAGGCTTTCTGAGGCCCGGCGCAACCGTGAGCTAAACTATTTTAAACTGACTTAAAAAAAGGAGGCAACTTCCAATTCGGTAGTTTTTTTGATTCGGTAATCACTTCCGAAGTGCCAATGCTTTTTTCGTATTACTATGGGTCTCAACGTGAGACGAATGTACAAAAATGTAAAAAAAACTATGAACAACGATGTGCATATGTAAATTTGTGTGTGTGTGTGCGTGTGTGTGTGTGTAAGTGTGTGTAAGGTTGTGTGTGAAACGAGTGTGTGCGTTCTCCGTCAAGATAATTAAATTAATTGGTAGTAGTATGACACAACACTACCTCCGACTGACTAGGCTATGAAGGTATACAGCCAATAATACTCCTAGAATCTGAGTTTATTGATTGACAATTCTCCGTTTTATCTTCATTGTAGCTGTCATTGGTTCTGGCACAAGTGTGGAAAATTACAATATGTACATAGGTAGTAACAACAGTAATTTCTCGAAGCTTCTACATGAACTTTAAAAGCCAGTGAACCGCGAACAGTGATAAACCATGTGACTGAATATGACGCATCCGTTCTACGCAAACACCAATATAAAATACAGAATTGGGAATTTGGAGGTTGTTAAAAGTGTCTTTTTTTTGTTTTTAAACTGTTGACATTTATTATTAATAAATAAATATTCCACAACTTTTTCACACAACGCCATCTGGGTTTTGGGTACTAAACATACTTATATATTTTTTCTAAATTCTCTCGGTGTAATTTATCTATAATATGTATGCACATATTATAGATAAATTACACCGAGACACAGAACAAATGATCGTGCTCATCACACAAACATTTGTCCTGGGTGGGAATCGAACCCACGACCTCCAGCATAGCAGTCAGGATCACTAACTACTAGACCAACAGGCCAGTCAAAATTATAAAATGACATGATTATTTACTTTGAGAAGTACTCTATAATTTTATTATTTTAATAAATGGTGAATGTAAGGACATACATAGACCTTATTGGTAAGGTTCTTCAGAAAGGTAAGGTGCGTAGTACTCGCAACCGGCGTGTGTGTATGACAACATGTATGAATGTAAACGAAGCAAAAGAAGTATGTAAGAATCGTAGCATATGGCGCTCTGTAGTTTCTGCCTACCCCATGGAAAAAAGGCGTGAGTTTATGTATGTATGTATGGTGAATGTAAGGAACAGGTATGTGGATTTTTTTTTTGTTGTTAATTCACGTTGTGTTAATTTTATTTTAGCTTGTCTGGCATTGTGAGTATTTTATGTGGCCTACTAAAATATTATTTTTTGTCATTATTCGTTAAGACACAGTCTGTGGTTCTTAAATAATTTTACCAAGATAATGTCTGGACTTTAAAAGAGACTGCAACTTCTGAGTTTCTTTCAATATTTATTCCCAGATACTGAAACACCGACCTCACTTTCTAATTAAAAAATTGACACGTACAAATGTTTGTTAAAACCAATACAAATAAAAAAAATTGTATTTCAAGTTTAAATTCATATTTCCAATTGATGTTATTTCTTCTAAAACAAATAGCAATCTCATTGCAGCAAAAAGTATGTCAATACAATACTATTTTATACAATTTTAATAGAAACAGTCATAATTTTTTATACTGAGTTTATACTGCGTTAGAGTTACTTTTCCAAAATCATATTTATGTTTGTGTACATTCTGGGAAGCAAAATTACGACCAAACACGATAGTTGTGTCGGAAGTTGTGCTACATACTACATGTAGTACCTATGGATTAATTGAGCATATCTGCAATAACCCAATCTGCCCGACTTCCTAGAATCAATACTAGCTCTCGGTTGTTCACTCAAATAGGCTATGGGATTTTACATATACGTAGTATATGGCTAGCAAAACACATCTAGGCAGCTAAATACCATTTTTTTTAGTAAATGAAATGAAACGAATATATTCCCATTCTGTTCCAATTCTGTTTTTTTGCTTATTTAATTGTTAACCTTAAAATAAATAAATAATCAAAATTTTCAAAACATTTTGTAATTAGTTGGCAACTATACAATCAAACTAATTAAAATAAATTAAATAAAGTGTTTCGCCGACTGACCTGAGCCCTCTCAGGTCAGTTGGCTTATTCTTTGGCCAAAGAATTAGCATTGCCATCCAACGTGGCAATGCTGCCAATCTTCTAGGCACGTTTCCAGATGGCAGCGATGGGGAGGAGTACTTTGAAGCCTGTGTGTTCTGATTTTGTTTTTCCTAGGTAGTTAGTTTAAGTGTATATATTTAATTCCTATTAGTTTTTACGTTGTTGACGTTTTACATGACGTTTCCAATTTCCACACAAGGAATTTCACCTGTTTTAAGAGTGCGTTTACGAACAAAACTCACATACATAACAGCCAGCCCCGAAACAGTTATCATGTGCATATTTTTTCCGTGCAAAAATCGAACCCGCGATACGCAGCGCACCAGCCAATCTACGATTATATGACTGAATACTTTTTCAACATGATAATCAGTTTCTCCATGTAAAACACTTGTAGGTATACAGCTACATCGAGTTAGGCTGGAAGTCGGCCCCAACATAGTTAGGAAAATTTTAAGCAGATAATGATGACACCTTGTGATGAACCATTTCTACATACATACATACATACATACATACATACATACATACATAAACTCACGCCTTTTTCCCATGGGGGTAGGCAGAAACTACAGAGCGCCATATGCTACGATTCTTACATACTTCTTTTGCTTCGTTTACATTCATACATGTTGTCATACACACACGCCGGTTGCAAGTACTACGCACCTGACCTTTCTGAAGAACCTAACCAATAAGGTCTATGTATGTCCTTCTAGGGCCTATCTCCCGGCGTTCCCACTTACATCTGCCTTGTAAATGCTTTTCGTTAGTTGCCTTTCATCCAACCTTTCAACGTGACCAAAATCTAAGCATACTCTTTTCAATTTTTGTTACTACATCTTCTTTCAAACCACAACGTTGCTTTATCACATCATTCTTCAATCTGTCATTCATTGTTACACCACACATACTTCGCAAGGAACGCATTTCTACAGCATTTATTCTACTTTCATGTCTCTTTTGCCATGCCCAACATTCACTTCCATACGTTAGTGTAAGAACCATTTCTTTTAAATAATATTCTGTTACGAAACAAGTTTCAGTACTAAAACAACTTAACAAAAACTTTATGTATGTCATCACTTATTTGTTGTGAGTAGACAGAATTTACTTCTAACCGAATCGGCCTTTTGAATTTCCATAATGGGAAAACTTTATAATATTCAGTGTTCTAAAGTACTGAGAAGTGGTGTTTATTTAATACATATGTTTATATGTATATATCGTTCTTCCAAAGTTTTACCGAGTTCGTATAGCGTGAATTTATTTACGCTCCTTTATGATCTACACCTAGAAGTGTTGTTTTAACAAGTTATTTAGTTTCTAATACTACAAAGTTAAAAGACAAATGCCCATTTGAAGCCATCAAATCAAATCAAAATATTTTTTTTGCATTGAATCATTTGTGATCATACAATCTTACAGGATAGTATTCTTGATGTTAAATAAATATATAGCCCACCACTCTACCCAGATAGGGTGTACTAATGAGTAATCTCCATCATGGTTGATTCTATGAATTACAAAGTTTAACAAGTTAAAATCATTATTATTGTAATAGTAAAAAAAAAAGTCATAAAATCAAATCATAAAAATAATTGCCATGATTTCCCATTTATTTATAAATACTAAAAATAAACTATAATATTATAATAAATTATATTATTTTATACTAGAATAGATATTATCTGTAAGATAATGTTCATTCTAGTTTAGACATTAAGTTGAATAGAAAGGAAGGAAAAATAGTTGTTCCAAAACAATGTACCTATTGAAAAACATTAATATTGTGAAGTAAATCAAACTGAATAATGTTACATGTTGGTGTTACTTCTATAGTTTTAATGTTTTCATATTTAAGATAGGCATCCGTTAAGAACTGAACTTTGTTTTTCCTTTCCTAAAAAAAAACTTTGTATTACACGAGTCATTTCATCTGTATCGTGGGTTAACAAAATTTTAACCGACTTACAGAAAAAGAGGACGGACGTTCTCAAATTCGTTGCTCAAAATCAAAATCAAAAGTCTTTATTCAAACTAGGCTGAGAATCAGCACTTTTTGAACGTCAAAAAAATACATAAAGACAGTCCCCCAAAAACGGCCCACCCTTCGCCACTTCCTAGTGTTTTTGCTGGGAAGAAGAAGTGCCGGAACAAACTCCCCAGCAACACATCTGTCTGATTCGTTTGAAGAACTAGGTATACAAAGAATCTATACAATGAAATGCTCAATAAATAGCACTAATGTTTACACACATTGTAAAATATTACATTTCATAATGATTGTCACGTGTTAGCTAGCACACTCCAATATACCGATAATGCTCAATAATTCCATCATTTATGGATCGATATATCGATATAAGTTTCCCATATATTTCAATTGTAACACAAAGCCTTTACACCGGATTCAAACAGTTAGATAACCTCCCTTTTATAATATCAGACACAGCTGTGAAATTGTGTTAGACACTGAGTCTAATTCAATTAGGGGTGCTTACAGCGTGTTCAGGTTAGTTAATTCGTGTTTCAACTAATTTTGGCGAGACCCGAGGCGGGTAGTTAAATGTAGGTATAGTAAGTGACTCAGTGGTAGAAATAGCATTTACTTAATAATAATGTAAAATACAGAAAACACAATAAAACTAATTTAAATATATTAAATATGTACACTTAAACTAACTACAAATAAAATAGTAAACAATCGGAACACTCAGGCGTCAAAGTACTTCTCCCCATCGCTGTCATCTGGAAACGTGCCCAGAAGACTGGCAGCATTGCCACGTTGGATGGCAATGCTAATTCTTTGGCCAAAGAATAAGCCAGCCCTCTGGTCACGCGAAGACTAAGTGAGTAAGTGATAATAATATTAAGTGACTACATTTAAATGTATCCTGTTAAAGGTACCTACGCGTGTAAAGATGTTGAAAGTGTTGAAATACAAAGTGTCAAGTCAGTTCTTGTCAAAATCGTCAAGTGATTATGCTAATGGTCCTTGATACGAATCAATAATTAAAATAATAAGGTACTTTTTTTAATATTATATTCCGAAATGAAATAAATAAATAATAAATGTTACACAACTTTTACACAACGCTAAAGAACTTGAGATATGAGTAACGAATAAATACTTAAACACCACTATTTTTTAATAAGTACAAAAAATAATTGGCTGTATTCGTACCTGTTACTGATCGTATTTGCGTAATCAAAAGTAAAAAAAATTAAATTCAATTTTTAAATATGCCACTATTTAGTTGAACTTAAATAACGAAAACCGCTGTTGGAGACGGGGCATGCTTGAGCGAGATCACGCGAACGTGAGAGAGAGGTGACGATTAATGAATACTACTATTTCATGAATAGCCTGTACAATATTTCCATAGATTGGGTGACTTTTTGGGATATAAACAAATGCTAATAACTTTGCTGTTTATGAATGTTATTTATTGATAATTTACAAATATAACAAGAAGACCGTCTAAAATAAGCCCTTTAAGTATTTGTACTAATTAAAAAATAGTGGTGTGTATTTCCTGAGCTGATTCCTTATACCCTTAGTCACCTTTCAAAGAATATTCAGTTTTATTCAATTTAGGACAGTTCCAAATCTTACTTTAGTTAAAACCTTGACTCCACTCCTTGACAAGAAATATACGGATAATATTTCTTCAAAAGAGGTCTATTCCGCCAGTCACGGGTCAATACACTATCAAAAGCGCCAGTCAAGGCGAAAGGTCTGTAGGGTGGATGACATCATGGAACTTAGAGGGAGCACAATACATATTTGGGTTCCGTATAATCAAAAGGTGAGAACATGAGCCTACATAATTTTGTTGTCTGTTTGTTACATCTGCTGTTTGCCTAACTTATTATTATTTTAATACGTAACTATTAAGTTTTTACTGTAACAAATAATTTATTATTATTATATTATCATTTACTTTGACCTCTTTGGACCAGTGTATTTAATAAACAGTGAGCCTTCATGGATAAGTGCCGTACCATGGTTTATGCACGATCAATCACCTTCTGAAATATTAACATTTGCGACATTTAAAAGGTAAATGAGCTGACCTGGTTTGTGTAGCACCTTTTAGGCAAGTCGTTTGTTAGACCTTATCTTTTAGTTGCCGTAGATTAGTTTAGTAGGTTGAGGTTTCTTTGATTTGAACGTGTTTTGGGAATTGCTGGCGTGAGTTTTTGAACTAGGACTTGACTGGTTGGAGAAGATATAACACTTAGAAAAAACCTTTCATTAAGGGTATGCACAGAAAAATTAACAAACACACAAATACGGTATTGGCTGTCTGATTTGTTCTTCTAACATATCAGACAGACGTGTTTCTGGGGAGTTTGTTCCGCCACTTCTTCTTCCAAGCAAAAACACTAGGAAGTGGCGAAGGGCGGGCGTTTTGGGGGACTGTCTTATGTATTTTTCGACGTTCAAAAAGTGCTGATCCTCAGCCTAATTTGAATAAATGACTTTTGATTTTTGATTGATTTGATTGGTATCTAACACCAAAAGACATGTGCGAGATATAAAGTCTCCTATTTCTGCACGATGCTACGACTTATAGTGAAAAATAATAAATACCTCTACTTTTACTTTTCTGGGGCCCAAAGTGACGGACACAAATAGGTACACTTTAATACTATATAATAGCCCTCTATAAGGTAATTTCATAAATAAGAAGGAAACCTTTGACTAGGACCTGTAGATAGTTTTTCTACAGGGCAAATTTTTCAATAATTTATGTGAAGAATAAATAAGTGGTTTGATATATTATTAAAAAAATTGTGAAACCGCCATTTTTATTCCTCATTCTTATTCACTTAGATAAAACCTACTGACGATTAAAATATAACGTTCCCAAAAATTATTTTTCACTAAAGGAGTTAAAACCCATACCTCTCAGGTCGTTTATAAATAGGCTCACATAACAGGCTGACTGTGTTAAAAAAAAGGCTTGAAGTCAGGCATACCTAAATATTTAATAAGGCATTCAGCCGGAAGCTCGGAATTGGTTTTATTTTTAACTGACACGGTTTAGAATGCCATTTAAAAAGACAGAAGGTGGATAGGTACTCTTTATTCTGCGGCCATGTTGTTTTGAGATCGTTATCTGCATTAATAGTGTTATTTTTGGGCTTTTTATTTTCGTGCCGTTAAAGATTAACTTGGTGTAAGAGTTTTCATGAGACCCAAGCATGGTTCTCTGACTTGGCTTCATATGCAGTCTAGAAATGTCTCTCAGGCATGTCGGCTTCGTCATGACGTTTTCCATCACCTTTTTTGAAGTAATAGTAATACACAATAGTGTGTTAATGTAACTTAGGGTAAGTGCATTTTGTTTATGTTTCATATTTAATAAAGATATTTGAAAATGAAATGAATGAATGAAATTTATACATGAATCCGGAAAGCCAGAGATGTGTGCCTTGGGTTATAACTCGAGACCTACGTCTTGGCAGTCCACCGATTATACCACTAAGCTATCACTTCTCGCCATTTTCAGTTCCCATTTTAATCAAATAAATTAGCAATAAAAAGAGATTTATGTTTGATAAACGTAACACATACCTACCTATATACACCCCTATTTTTAAATTAGAACAAAAAAAAATGGGCTGTATCCGTACCTGTTACTGATCATATTTGCGTAATCAAAAGTAGAAAAAACGAAGTCCAATTTTTAAATGCCACTATTTAGTTAAACTTAAATAACGAAAACAGCTGTTGGAGGCGGGGCCTGAGCGAGATCACGCGAACGTGAGCGAGAGATGACGATTAATGAATACTACTATGTCATGAATAGCCTGTACAATATTTCCAGAAATTGGGTGACTTTTTGGGATATGAACAAACGCTAATTACTTTGCTGTTTATGAATATTATTAATTGATACTTTACAAATATAATGAGAGTCTAGAATATGCCCTTTAAGTATTTGTACTAATTAAAAATTAGTAGTGTATATTATAATATAAGCTCATAGACTTGTCCACTAGGCCACATGTATTGGATGTTAAGTTTGTTCGTGATGTCCTGTCTAAAGTGAGTATTTAATGTATTTGCCTACCTACTTATATAGGGTGACTGGTAATTAGTGACCGATACTTACACACGTGATTGTACTCATGAATACGAATAACTTTCCCAAAGCAACTTTTTTTTTAAACTCCTTAACTTTCAATTAATTTAATCACGTCAGTACTGCGTAACGGGAGCGGTGGGGGTGGCGGGGGAGCGTGTGACGCTACTACTTACTCGATTTTGCCCTTTCCTTCCTGAGGTCAGACTATCAGCGATCACAGGCTCGCGCGCGGGAATTTAAAGAGCGTTTTTGTGTATAAAAAAAGTTTATTTGGAAAAGTTTATTGCAATCATGAATACAATCACGTGTTTAAGTATCGGTCACTAATTACCAGACAGCCTATTTAAAGTATTTTAGTATTCATTCATTAGGGCTAAAGTTTATCTACGCTACACCATAAATATCTAATAAAATCATCCGCTTACATTTCTACGAAGCAGTTTATTTTCGATAAACCCATTTAGTTCAGATTAATTCAAACTAATGAAAGAGTGAAAAACCCTTCTTGGAAAAGAAAATTTGATTTTCTAGCGAAAGCTAATGAAATCTGAAACCGATTCGCGGAGTCAATTGAGAACCTTCTAGATTAGTTTTCTAAAATTAGTTCTATCGAAAATGTGGAGCTAACGTAGTTATTGACGAACCATGACTAATTATTATAGGCGGAATGTTTTCTCTATAAGAAGTGCACTTGGTATCAATGCGCTTCCTAGGGACTTTCATGTCGACTTATTTTACACCCGTGTATCGACCTTAAGACGGCTTTTGGCGCAGTCTATTTTCCTGAATACCTACACACAAATAAAATATAACAAAAATACAATAAAAAAAAAATTAAAACAAAACGAATATTTACAATAGCATTAGACAGAAGTTAAAAAAGGATTATTTATAATGCGCACTTGGTAACGTAAGCACAGTCAAGCATAATTACAATCACAATAGACGCCGAATTTATTATAATCTATTTTCACAGCATCTCAGCACTTATTTGTAACCATTGCAACCATTTAATTTAAGAAGTAATGTGGATTTCATTTAGTTATATTATTTTATATTACTTAAAAATTACAGTGTCAATTATAAAAACCTCAAAAAAGCAGGGATGAACAATACACGGACACCTACTTCGTTTCACTTTTATTCTTCTAAATTTAAAATAAAATAAATTTGAATAAAAACTGTTTTCACTTATCTTTAAAGTAAAATGTTCCGCATTCCTGCTTCTACGAGTCTCTTCTTTCTAATAAATTAACGACTCTTAACTAATTATATTACCTAGATGTACAGGCAACAGCAAATCAAGTTACCCCAGTGTGGCAAATTTTCCCAATTGAATATGAACCTTATTCTGTTTGACATAAATTTGAAAAAAGGTCAAAGAAATTTGACACATTGGGGTAACTTGACGTGCTGGCGTCTGTACTTTCTTTTCATCGAGTTTTTTCTCATATAATATGTGTGGAGTCTTGTTATTAGCTATTCATTAATATTACATTCTTTATTTTATTGATAGTCTGTAAGCCTTACTGAAAATGAATTAATAAATATCTATATATATAAAAATCAATTGCTGTTTTAAATTTGATTTTTGTAACAATACCTTAAGCTTGAGTTTCGATAGTGATTTCTAGCAGAAATAACATTAGAAAAAAACGTAACATCATCACGCAGCATTGGCTATAGTACACCACGTTTTGTCAGTTATGTTTACGTCCCATGTATTAGGAGACTATTGAGACCGGGACCTTAAGCTCAACAGTAGCGCTTGCGACCACAAGCCTAACGGTTCATACAAACACTTGACATGTCACTTGACTGTCTGGCGGTTTTGAGTACTTGTACGTGGCCTACGCAAATGACCGGCAGATAGCGTCGTGTGGTGGTTCGTCGAGATCCCTGATAAAGGGTTGAGCTACACAATGACTGAAGCATGCATGCTGTCTGTCGGGACAGGTCAACTCAAAGCTGAATTGATTCTTTCTTCAAAAGGCTTTTCCGGACTTTGCCCTGCATTGTGAGACTCGCATAATAAATACAATCTTATGTCTGGACTTTAAAAGAGACCATGACCCCTGAGTTTATTTCGGCATTTCTTCTCAGGGATCAGTCACTTTGGAAATGCCATTTAGTGCCATTAAGTTTTTAAAAACTGACTTGTAAGAGTATCTGGGAAGATCATCTTACTGAAATAAATATCATTTCAACACTTTACTAAATTAATGGCATGCGGATGTGAGATGAACAAATAGTCGCACTAATCCATCACACATACAATTTGTTTTAGGTAGAAATCGAACTCACGACCTCCGGCATAGCAGTCAGGGTCACTAACCACTACACCAACAGAGCAGTCAAATAACAAGTAACTCAGGTGAATGTCGTAACAAATCTTAATTGCTGAATCTGAAGTTAGGTATTATTAACAAAGATTTCTTACTAAGTTCACAGTGTGTCGGGAATAATTTATCGGGTATTAAATGCGTGGGATGTAAGGGCGAGGTTTAGTGGCAGGTTGGAAGGAAAAAAGTACCTACACCACGTGCTATTCACATATCTTTTTTCCTCTATCAAGTCCATTCAAAGGTTGTGTGTTAAGGTGGATACAGACCATGCGAGGCATGCACCGCGAAAGACGCACAACGAATGCCTCGCCATGTGTATTCCTTCATATTTGTGACGAAGCATGTGCTATGCACGTGCGAAGGCTAGCTAGCATATGTTAAGGTGCTACTACACGGTGCAAGTAGCTAAAGCCGCGTTTCCATTATGCAAGTAGCCTGTATGCAAGGTGCAAGTTGCATGCAGCTTGAGTAATAGAAACGTGAACATGCATGCAACCTGCAAGTTGCATGCGGGTAGTTTTGAACTTGTAAATAAAATGCGCAACTGACGTTTGTGTGTGCAAGTGTTATGCAAGTTGCGCGCTCAAGTGCCAGTCCGCCCATGATGAACACCGTCACACTTGCATGCCAATAAAACCTTGGATGCGAGTTTCAAGTTCCAAAAATGTTAGTTTCCAATTCAAGTAACTTGTGCGCTAGTGTGACGTCATATTTGCGTGCAATCACTCGCACAGTGGATACGCGGCTTACGCATATTGATGCACTTGCGTAGGTTGCTTGCATCGTAAACTTTACCGTTTGAAAACATGTGGGGGTCTAGTGACTCGAGCATGTACCAAAGCGAGCGCGCATATCCATGTTTTTGTCATCATCGAAATGCCCACACACATAAAAAAAATCTATTCAAATGTACCTGTCTTGCACCAATAAATAGCGTGGGCTGACTACAACCAAAAGCAGGTACGCGTTACTAATTAAATAATTAAAATACCTACCTACACCACATAAGATCAAGCGCGAAGCTAAATTACATCCAAAACCACACATTACCTTCCTAACCACAGAGCGAAGCGAGAAATGACTCCGCTTCGCTCGCACTTCCACCTCACGGAAGTGTCAAAGTCATAAATCGTTCCACTGCGAAAAAGAGATAGAGCTATGCAGGTTGTATATCACCATCTCATTTTCGCACTCAATGACTCCAATAATGACCGTTGCCAGTGAACGAGGAACGACCCGGTCTAACATACACTCTTACTGAATGAATGGCTCCAGTTTGAGTTTCGAACTCCGTGTCTATTGTAAAAGTTTGAATTGGGAATTATGGAATTGTTTTAAGAGTAATTTGAAGGTTGTGAACCAATTGGGAAGGAGAAATTCGGGTCGGGACGTTGGACGGTCGCAAATCACATTTTGCTCAACATACAGCCAGCATGGAAGAATCGACATAGTGACAACTGGTAGGAACATTTCTGCCGATTATAAAATAAAACAATGGTCGATAGTGTAGACTATTATCGACTGAAGAATGTTGTGTACATTCTTCAGTCAGGCATATTATCAAACCGCTATTTGGTATAAAATACGTCTGTACTTTACTTAGTTACGTAGTTCTTTCTTGTTTTTTTTCTCTTTGTATTAAATATTTATCTACCTTACACTGTTCACTACAAATACATTATTTATTTATTTTTACACACACACAACACACGCATACTTATCACTCTGCTTTTACGTCGGTGACACCTCACAACCTCAGGTCAGGTCCAATTGAAAACCAGCGTCAGGCACTAGTTGTCTGGCTTTTTTGCTGAACTGGACCTCCAGTTCAGCAAAAAAGCCAGACAACTACTATTTGGCGCAGCCGCAAGGCACATAATTTTTTTATTTTTAACCGTTTTAAAAAAAAAGAGGAGGTTCTCAATTCGGTTGTTTTTTATTTTTTTTTGTAGGGTTTGTTACCTCAGCACTCCGTCATTTATGGACCGATTAACAAAATGCTTTTTTTGTTTGATAGGGTATACTAACAAATTGGTCCCATTTGTATCAAAACTCATATATGATGAGGGATCTTTGAGGAATTGAGGGAACTCCTCAAAAAATATAGGCACACACGCACCGATTTCAACATTTTTAGTAACAAATCAAGCATTTTCATTTAGAAAGTATCATTTGCTGAAGAAAAACTGATGAACAAGACAGGCAACGGAACTCTTTAACGCATAACAGCACATTATTCGCGATTGGTATAGTCAAATGTCTTTGCTGAGCTTTTGTATTTCGACAACATAACATTAGGTCATTCTATTTTAAACGGGGCCGGCAGAGATGTACAGATTAATGTTTAGATAGAACTTCTTTAGCAATTATTCTTTCAAGTTTTGAAGGACTTTCTTTACACACAAAGAAACTAGAAATTACAAAATAAAAACTTTTTTACAAAAAAAAACAACCGACTTCTTAAAAAAACTAACAGGTGAAAAATAACTCCAGTTTCGGAAGTCGGTGGCCCATAATGAACAAAACAAAACCACCAAAGCCACAGACTTCCGAAACTGGAGTTATTTTTCTTTATTTTTAACGTGTGCCTGTGTCGTGCCAAATAAATGCTTTTTCTTTCTTTCTTTTCTTTCTTTCTTTCTTTCTTTTCTTTCTTTCTTTTCTTTCTTTCTTTTCTTTCTTTCTTTTCTTTCTTTCTTTTCTTTCTTTACAAAATTCTTCTATTCATTCTTGACTTTTTCGTGCTCAAAACACATCCACTTTATAACCATAACAGAATGTTTTGACATATAAATTTCCGCCCAAAGAACAGTTTGGCCTATGAATTGTTCCCTGTAGTTTAGCGCAACGTATAAAAAAACAATGTTACGTTGACCCCAAATATATGAAGCTGAGCGTAGGAGGATGCTTATAATGATGATTGGTACTGAACAAATTGTATCGAAATATAAGTCTTGTGGTGGTCCACCCCTGTCATAATAAATACGATATATTCGCCATGATTTGACACCCACGCTAGTAAAGTGGGCGTAATATTTTTATACAAAGTCTACCAATAAAGAAATATTACACTGTTATAGGAACGCACAGTGCTAAAGGGCAAGATTCTATTTTTAGCCGTAACTGCTGGAGTGGAAAGAACTGTAGGAACATTGACAGGGCAAAATGCCGCTCTAAGGAACCTAGATCAAATAAATTTTACGTTGTAAAGGTGTAAGTTTATCACTGTAGCGACATCTGTCTCGGCACATACGAACTAACGAGTTTCATCCTACATTGCGATGTTAAAGTTATCCGCTCGTTTGAACGTATACAAGATCCCAGCCTACCAGACACCACCTCCGCCTGGTCGGAGGATTCTCCCTTTGCAGATAAAGAACTTTACTCCCTGTTCCTGATACCTCTAAATCATCATCTACCTAGTCTTTACCCAACTATATTGGGGTAGGCTTTCTGTTTAACAGGGTGCAGCTGAATACCAGTGTTTTATATGAAACTACTTCTAAATTGACCTTCAAAACCGTATAACCGTAATACGATACCCCTAATAGTCATTTATATAGGGCACTTCACATCCCTTGTTTAATAAAACTAACATCCCCTGTTAGTTTTATTAAACAAGTTATAACGTATGATACTCTTAGTTAATGAATTTATGTGGCTGCTATTGGTAAATGAAAGTTCAAAATCGGTTTAGAAGATCTAGAGATCTCTCTTTATAATATTAGTATTAATTAGGAGCCAATTCTTAGTCTCAGTTTATAAGCCTATTATCTTTCACACAATCCATTCAATTGTTTCTTTAATCTTCCCATCCTCTTGTATGCCTCCACATTTATACTTAAACTTTCCTCACAAAAGGCTCGCACTCATTCCTAGGTATAAACGCAAAAAAAAAACGACAGTGCCTTATGGAGAGTCCATGTTCAAAGAAAATTATTCTTCTAAAATCGAAATAAAATAAAACAATTGAAAAAGCTCCGCTATAACGGGAAAGAATACATTATCTTTGAACGAAGCATCTAACACCTCGTCAGCCCAAGGTACTGAACATGAAAATCCTGGCCAGTTTTATAATAATATTAAGTTTAACTATTTTAAATGTAAAAAAGATGTAAGTAATTACTTTCCAAAGATTTTTTTTTATATGCACAGACAGAAGATTTACTCCTCAGCAAATAATTCGCAGATGTAATGTTTTTACTTTTACATTATCTTTTTATTGTTAGTACTTAACATTGTTAATTTATTTACGTTTTCCAATAAGATAGGGTACTTATTTGAATATATCGAAGATTAAAATACCTACGCTTAAAATACCAATGTTCAAAAAATCTAAAATTTAAATATCGCTTAAAACGTCGAAGATTGAAATGCCGAGTGGTTAAAATTTCGAATGATTCAAAATATCGAATGACATTGACATTATGCTTAAGTTTAAAATATCAACATTTAACACATCTAAGTTCATAATATGTACGTTAAAAATACCTTCTAGTTAAAATACCGAAAAAAAAAATAGGCAGTATGAGTGTATTCATAAATGTACCCTTAGATGTTGATTACAAGAAATACATGTACCTATATATTTATTGTTCGAGTACAAATCTGTTGTATTTTTGAGAAGTAGCACTTACACAGGCTCAACCTAGTTCAGGCAAATATGCAACTGTGCTCTAATCCTAATTGGTAAATATATTTTATTGTAATTGTGCCACTTTATAAATAAACGATAAACGACTCCCAAGTCGAGCACAAAGTTATTAGACTTTTGCATCCCACTTAATTCCAAGCGTCTAGAATTGTGAACGGTGTCATTAAAAAGACTCGTCGCCATTTACTTAGGACATTAACATAACAGGTATAACGTGGGTGTACTCTATAGTAGACCTGTTATGTTGGGTGTTAGGTGTACCTATGTACACCTCTGCCCAACCCTTTGAGTATAGAGACGTGACGTGATGTTTAGTGATTTACATCTAACGATCATGTTTTCATATCTACTGACAGACAGACCATTCCTGACGAGAATGCTAATCGGTACCGCCCCTTGTCTCTGGTCTCTGTGGACACAGATGTAAATTGAATCGTGCTACAATCATGGAGGTTTAATTATGTTTTGTTTGTCATTGTGCATTTGGGCCTCTTTGTTTATCTATGATTTACACGGATATTGCCTTCAATACAAGTCCAAACATACATACATACCTAAAAACAGGAATTTTCACAAGGAGGTAGACAGAAACTACAGAACGCCGTATGCTACGATTCTTACCTACTTCTTTTGCTTCGTTTACATTAATTGTTGCCATACACACACACCGGTTATGAGTACTACGCACCTGACCTTTCTGAAGAACCTCACCAATAAGGTCTATGTATGTATTTCTAGGGCGTCCCCTCCCGGAATTTCCACTTACATCTGCTTTACCTTTCATTCATCTTTTTAACAGGTTCATAGTAATTCAATAATTCTACAATAACCATCATCTGCCTTTCGCCAACAATGTTGGGATCAGCTTGTAATAAAAACAAACGAAAATCAAAATGAATTATTTTAAACTAGCAAACGTCCCGCAGTTTCACCCGCGTAGGTCCCGTTCCCGTAGGAATACAGGGATAAAAAGTAGCCTATGTGTTAATCCAGGGTGTCAGCTAACTCCATACCAAATTTTATTGAAATCTATTCGTAGTTTTTACGTGAAAGAGTACCAGACATCCATCCACCCATCTATCCATACTCACAATCTTTGGCGTTTATAATATAAGTAGGATTAGGCTGAGAATCAATAAGTAAACGTCAAAAATGACATGAGACAGTTCCCCAAAACTCTCACTCTTCACTACTTCCAAGTGTTTTATAAAATACAAATGACACCCGGAACCAATGGCTTAACGTGCATGTCATAGGACAGAGGTGTTTGGTAAGCAATAGGCTATTTGAGAAAATTTTAGTTAGTTTGTTTTTAGTCCCTTATCATGAATAGGCTGTACAATATTTCCATAAATTGGGTGACTTTTTGTGACATAAACAAACGCTAATAACTTTGCTGTTTATGTATATTATTAATTGATAGTTTACAAATATAATGAGAGGACCGTTTAAAATAAGCTCTTTAAGTATTTGTACTAATTAAAAATTAGTGGTGTACATTAGAAGACGGTAAGTTAGCCACAAGTTCTACAGTAATGAAGTTCAATAATACCCGTCATATAAGACGTTCTGCTTCAGTGACCACGTGATAATCAGTGTGGGGTGCGAGCGGGAAAATAGGTCGCGGGTAGGGGTGCCCCGCGTTTGAAAAAAAAGCATTCTGGTAGTAACATAATTATGCAACTGGGTCATATCATTAACACCCCAGTCGCTGATAGAAAATCCTGTTGGCCGTCCAAGCTCCTGTTGAGAATGATGTCCCGGGTTCAATTTTCAGGTCGGGCAATTATTATTTTGGTTGAGAAATGCTCACAATGGTGTCTTATTGTCTGCAATTTTGACTAGCCTGTTGGTCTAGTAGTTAGTGACCCTGACTGCTATGCCGGAGGTTGTGGGTTCGATTCCCACCCAGGAGAAATGTTTGTGTGATGTGCAAGATCATTTGTTCTGTGTCTGGGTATAATTTATCTATAATATGTATGTATTTAGAAATATATAAGTATGTTTATCAGCTATTTAGTACCCATAAAACAAGCTCTCAAGGGCTTAGTAGGCGACTCGGACGCCGAGTCTCGTCCGATCCGGCCGAGACAGGAATTTTATTATTATAAATATTTTTGAGTGGTGTTTCGGACGATACTTATTTAAAGCAAATTTTGTACAGTCAGAATGAAAAACCTTAGGTAGAGTTTTATTACTTAAGTAAAAGTCAGGGAATTGTTAGAAAGAGATGAAGTTTAATATACAATTACAACAATCAACAGTAAACATGATAACTCACAATAATCAGTCTTATATATCAATTTAAAAGCGTACAATAATAATTATAAATGTTAACAACAATAATCAGTCTTTTATATCATTTGGAACGTGTACAACAAGAATATTAAATGTAAATTACTATAATCAGTCTTATACAGGGTTTACTGGTAATTAGACGTGAGGGGCTGATAAGGGAGCCAAAATGCAACAAATTGAACCCCCCATATTTATGATCGAAATTCAATAGTTTTCGAGATATTTGAATTTTAAGGGTTTTTCGATATTTAACCAAAATTTTCTAAATAAAAAAAAATATTTGAATGGGTACCATTAAGAATGATGTTGTAGCTGGCACTTTAATTAAACTATGGACATATTTCAAACTACTTAATAAGAATAATCTCATATCGCTCATTATTTTAATTATTTTGTTTTGAGATATTATTATCTTACCAATATTTTCATTTTACGCTTCAAAAATGTTGCCTCGTCACAAAAATTTCTATGACATTAATCGTACAAATAAATAAAACAACTTGCCTATTCTGTAAGCTTTCCAAAAAGGTATAAAAGTCAATTTTAAAATACATAATCGTGGCATGGCATGCGTCTGAATCGGCGCGGGGAGATAAAGGGTCATTTGTGTACCTATGTCTACCAACTAGAAGTTTTTATGTCTCAATGTGCGTGCAAAATGCCAAAAGTCAAAAACTAACCGACTCGTGAGAGATCAGAATTTAGAATTAGAATTTATTTAATTATATTAAGATTGTAGTTTTACATAGTATGCTATTAATATTTTTTTAAGTTCTATAAACTCTACCATAACATTTGGTGTACACATATTGAAATGTCATTCTTATATAGCTAAGTACAATTAATTATATGATTTAATGATTGACAATAAGTCCAATATGAATCATTTTAATTAGGTAGTCGTTACTTTAAAATCAATGTCAAAATTAAGTACATGTCGTCTTGGATTTTAACAATATTCCATCATTACCACCATTTATTTATTTTCACATAATTATGTCATAAAACAATGATTCAATAACCAACTTGTCCGTAGGGATGTATCCTATACCGATACCGATTCCGATATATCGGCAATACTCGAAGCTTGCTGTTAAATCGGCATCGGCGATATTTTTATGGCCGATTTAACGAAACTTTTTGAATTTCGCGCTTTGAAAATGTAAAATAAACGCGCGTGTTGTCTCGTCTACTTTGTTTTTGATACAAAAATCTCATCAATGTTAATTTTAATTACTAAAACTATTAACTACGAGTAATCTCAACCTGTCTATTTCAAATGATTTTGTTTAGTTTGTCCTGTTATTATTATTTTTATATTATTAAAAAAATAACCTGTCTTGTTACGGTATCAGTATCGCAGATTTTTTTATAAGAGCCGATGCTCTTATATAAAAATAGGATACGGTACTGATACCGATGTATCGGTATCGTATCAAAGCAAGAGTGAGCTGACAAGTAGGGAAACTTGTCATCTCATCACTCATTAATAAAAAATACAAAAAAATCTTTATTTTCAGGCGTCGACGGCCCATAGCGTGTTAGTATTCAGTACAAAAATAACTTAAAAACTATGTTAGTAGTAACATCTAGACACACACAAGAACAAAAATTATACACAGCAAAATAAACAGCTCCCAACTCGAGAAGGATTCATCAAGACCCATGTCTGACATGCAGCTTGCTTGATAAACCTATCCATCGTAGACCCTTCCAATCTTTCTGAAAATACCTTCATAACGCTATTACTCCTTCCCCTCACTCTGCGTATCACTGATGCCACTTTTTTTCGCAAAATGTGCAATGTGTTTTAATGTTTATTTTATTTGTAATTAATAATTTATCCATAGCGACAAAGTAAAATATGTATTATTTAATTATGTGTCTGACGGTACTTTGCCTCTAAAAAAGGATGCGTCCGAAACACCACTCAAAAATATTAATAATAATGAAATTCCTGTCTCGACCGCATCGGACGAGACTCGGCGTCCGAGTCGCCTACTAAGCCCTCTCAAGCTTAACTTGGGACTAAATGGCGTTGTGTGAAAAGTTGTGGAATATTTATTATTTATTTATAATTGGCTTGCTTACTATTACATGACGCTAATTTCTAACTTTAAAAATGTAGGCATACCCATTAACAGTATAGCACTGCCAAACCCTTCGGGGAATACGAGTATGATGTTCACAAACCCCTAAATCAAACCCCAAAAGTTCTACTGAAAACAAATCTATCTCTGCAAATATTATAATAATATGTCCATTGACCATACAATAAGCTTATTTGATAATATGAAAAATAGTAAATTATTTATTATACAAATACCCCTTAAATTTAAAATAAGAAACACAAAAACATACCCGCTACGTCACTTGTTTCTAACTCGACTGACTCGCCGCCATATTGCTTATGCAAGCGTTTTGACAGCTTGAATAATCTTTGTACTTTTAATGTTTAATTTTACAAAATACTTACTTAAAATAAATAAAAAACCAGTATTATTTCTACAGTCCTTATACACAATAAATAATGTGAGACGGCTTTAAACAAAAGTGAAAAGGCCTATTGAGCCTTATTTTCGAACTATGCGATCTGAAATGTCAAGCATCTGACTATGGAAGATTAAGTTCAATATCGAATAACTAATTTACCATACTATGTCCATCTGTTTCTTGTTATATATGAAAGAAAGGGACTGCCTATGGTTCTTTTACCCGACTAATTAATGAGAAGCGGTTTTTTGTTACTAGTCTATCGGCTGATAGGCTAGGTGACACTTTTTCCAAATCAGTTCGGTTTCAAATTAGATGGTAAAACAATCATATAGGTCTATTTATGTTATGTGTGGCATCAAATACACCAAAAATAAATTTTTAATGGTTTGACGTTTACTTGTTTAGGAAAGCGTGACTTCACGAAAACGGTTGGTTTCATTTAAAACTAACACATTTTAAAGTGTTTTTGATCCAGAAATTAGGTATTAGTATACAGGGTGTAAAAAAACCGATCACATTGCAGATAACTACACTTTCTGTACATATATTAAGTAACTTTAACCAAAAATATTGCTGGGAAAATACTTTTTTTCCCATCTATAAAAAAGAGATGCTTTTTATTGCGCGTAATGAAAGGCGCTACAACGCAACGCAACTCTCTATTGCATTTTTGTAACTTCAAATGCGTAATTTGTTTTGAAAAATCGATAATTTTGATAATATTTGTTCGGAAGAAAGTTTGCTGATGATACTTGAAATACGATTTTAAAAAAATACGAAAAAAAAAGTTGCACTTTGACCTTTAATATCTCCAAAACCAGTGAATTCCCAGGTAAGTTCTTAAAGAAAAAAATTCTTAAAGAAAAAAACTATCCCAGTGATTGGTAGAATACGTAGTTTTCGATTACGTTAAGGGTCTTTTTACAGCCTGTATTATTTGAATTAATTTTGATAGGAGCCAACTAGCCTATGGGCTAATTGTACGCTGTTTCAACTTCCCTTTATTCTGTTAGATCCCTTTACTCCAACTCATATAGTCGACCAGTATCAACTTCTCAACCCTACCCTGGTCACGCGACACGGTAATCAGTAACAAATCTCTTTTAATCTGATTAGAAACTGTCCGTCGGTTCTTTGTGGGGTGACTACTTAGATTATCTTGCTTTGCCTCATCATGGCGTGAAGTCAAGTCGTTATTCCCTTTTATAGTAGCGATTTTGTGTGTACTTGGAAAAGTTATAGCTTCATCAGTAGATAAAGTTAAGAATAAACAACACAACGGATCAACATATTTTTGGTTGTCTATTTATGCGTAGGTATGTTCTGAAATTTATTTTCTCACTAAACGTAGAGAGAGGTTTTAGGCTGCATTAAAAGTCTTGTATTTAAGAAATCAATTTACGTAATTAACACTTTTAGCTGAGCATCTGGGTATTCAAATGTTTGAGCGCGGCGCACTATTTTCTCATACAAAATAAATGACGATTAGTGACGTTCGGTTTTTCATACAACCAAAGATGAAATGATGAAATGTGACACAACCGTTACTACACGTCGACGTTTATCCATGTGTGAGAATGTATGCGTAATTATAATGTATGTGTAAGCCTTATAAAGTGCACAAAAAACTAACCTGGAGTGGCGCTAGCAGTCCCAAAATTTAAAGTGATACGGCGCGATCACGTAGCTTGAAGGAATTTGTATAAGCCTCAGTTTATAGACATTCTTTGAAGAAAGACCTGTTTTTTACTGACGTGATTTAACGTTATGCCAAATAGCGTTTATCAAATTATACGTATTATAACGTTGCTCAGCTCAAAGTGTTAATAATGACGACAGAGATGATCTTCTATAATTATTTGAAAATAGTTAATATAATATTATACTGTCTAGCCTTTAAAGAAGACCAGGAAAACGAAGTAATTTTTATGTAACATAGAGACACGCACCGGAGTAGTTCAGTTTAAAATTATGTATTTCGTATCTTTCAAAATCAAATTATTTCAGTAAGGTAGTTAGATTAGGTAGTTAGGTTAGCTATAGGGTAGATATGGTAAGTTAGGTTAGGTTATATGTGTATATAATAATATGTTGTCATTTTAATTCTATCGAACACCAAATGTTTAAGTAAGAGCACATTAGAGACCCGCTAAATAAAAAGCAGTCGGGGATATTATAGTTCTGGATTGATTTGTTGTTATCTTATTAAAAGTATGCATGTATATTTAATTCTCGTGTCACAGTGTTTGTAACAAAACTCCTCCTAAATGGCTTGACCGATTCTTATGGAATTGTGTGAGTATATTCAGTAGGTCTGAGAATAGGGTGTAAACTAATAAAACTAAATGAGACTAATATATTGTTTCTAAGGCGGAACAAGTTGGCCGGGGCAGCTAATATACAATAGCATAATGTTGTACAGACGCCAGCACATCAAGCTATTCCAAACTGTCAAATTTCAACACAAGGACCTTTTTCTATCCTACTAATATTATAAACGCGAAAGTTTATGAGGATGGATGGATGGATGGATGGACGTTTGTTACTCTTTCACGTAAAAACTACCGAATGGATTTTAATGAAATTTGGTACGGAGGTAGCTGACACCTTGGATTAACACATAGGGTACTTTTCATTCCTGTATTCCCACGGGAACGGGACCTACGCGGGTGAACCCCGGGACGTTTGGCTTGTTTGAAATAAAGTTGAAAAGAAAATTCGTCCCATTGAGGTAGCTTGATGTGCTGGCCTCTGTACCTATTTAGAACGATGAAGCCACAAATCAGAGCCACTTTAATTTAGCAATGAAGTCTTTTAGTAATCCTAAGTATACTTTATAAAGAAATAGGCTTACGTAAACCGCGATTTAAGCCATGAAATTAGTGTCATTACGAGGAATGTTTTCCTTCGCCGGATGCAAGTCATTATAGGTTTCGACACGCAACCCTACGATTGCGGTCTGAGGTGTACACTACTACAGTCCGATACGCAATTCGAATGATCAAGTTTTAAGGTGTTATTCGTTGTTAGTTGACTTTCAGAATTGTTTTTTTTATAGGTATAATTGGCACAAATGCATTTGAACATCTTGACTTTATTTATGATGAGGTTATACGAAATCATTTTTATCGGACTGACATAACTTAGTATCCTTTCGAAGAAAAATAGCATTTTGAAATCCTAACGTACAGTATTCTCTTTATATCACGCGACAAACTTAAACAGGGTGTTCTACCCCCAAGAATATAAACAACTTTCACTTTGTAAGCAACTCGGTGATAATGCAAACGAAAGTTGAATAACCTACTTGACTAAGAGAGCTGAAACAACTCCCTATAAAATTCGACGCGTGATCAAAAAACCATTCTGTATTGGCGGAGTTATGCACGAGCATATCTTATAAACATATTTTAAACAACTGTATAACAAAGAATTTGACCTCCTATTTTGAAGTTGGTTTAAAGACTCTTACACTTGTCTTAAGTCTTACCTGCTGTTAGTAGAATTCACAGAAGTGTTGGATCGACTCCGGCGATTGCAGATGGAGTCTCCACAGTTGACGACGCCACCCTTGGTGGTGATGCTGAAGGTCCTCAGACGGTACAGGTCGTCTGACACGCGAGGGTTGTACGGCTTTTCTGGCAGGGAGCAGACGCGTGGACGGGAGTGTTCTACCACTGTTGAAGAAAGAAATAATGGTTAATGAAACAAGGTAACGGGCAGGCGAATAGTAGCCAGCCTCAGCCGCGGTGGCGGGCCTTCAAACCACCTGGGCCTCGAGTCTGCTATTGCAATCGTGTCTCGATGGCCGGTCATTGATCGAATATTTGACAACTTTGACAGTTTTTGTATGGAAAATGTGTCATAAGTTTGAAGTTATACGTCAAAAATCGACCCCCTGCTCCACAGTTCGCTGGCCGCTCTACCCCTCCGCGCCTACGTGATTTTTAATTACACTCTAGGTGTAGGGCAGACATGACTACGTAAAGTCGGTTTTGCGGCGATTCGGTTCTGTCACAAAATTTTTGAGCGTAACATATTGACTTTTTATGATATTATTTTGTAATGTATGTCAAGTAACGTATATAGCAAAAAGGACGTTGGACATAGGTAAGGTTTCGGTAAAATAAAATTCAAGCAAAAAAAATACCGGCTTCTCAAATATCACCATCCCTGAATTTTATTTTGGCCCTTACAGATTGATACTACATTTTTACAAAATAGAACTTCTAGTCCTCTAGCTGCTTTCTAACTGATAACAAATTGTATGGTAAACATTATGCTAAACAAAACTTTGTGTAATATTAAATAAGGCAATCGTAATTATGGCAAATAAAGTTCTGCCACGTTAAAAGTATGCAATTGCAAATACAGACATGTAAACATTCGCCAAACAATAGTTATGCCTTATGCTAAATAATTTTTATGCCTTAAAAATATTCGATTAAAGAAGATTATGCCAAGTGTGTTATGCCAAATAAAATTCGAAGTATCAAGATTCTGCCAAATACCCAACCCAAGTTAAAACCATTTGAATTACAATTGTTTTATTTAAAATTTAGATAAATAAAAGTGATACGAAGAACGTTCCATGTATTGTTCATCTATGCTTCTTTTAGGTTTTTATCATTGGCACTGTGATTTTCTGCTAAAATAAATAATAAAATGAAAACAAATGAAATCCACTGATAATTTGCTATAAGTAATCGTTTACAAAAAATCCCTGTCTTCGATCATTTCTTCTTGACTTAAACATTGTCAATAAAGTTTACGAAGTTATTCTTGAAAGGATTCGCTCTTTTTCATACCATATTAATAGAATATAATATTCCTTTATGTGTTATATTATACGGCTCATTGTCAAAGTTAATTTGTTTACACGTCTAGCTTCTACTTTACTTAACCTTTTTTAAGTAGGTATATCTAGGTAGACACAATAAATAGTCTGGGGGTGGATTCCATGGTAACTTCGGCTTGGATACTGTTTTGATTCCCAATAGTTGTTAAAATATCACACCACCACCGATAAGTTTAGTGTGGGAGAGGGACCTGCGTGTAGGTCTTTGGAGGCATGAGGAACAGGGTGTAAAGTTCCTCATCCACCATTGAAAAGGGAGGATCCTCCGACCAGACGGGTGTTGTGTCTGGTGGGCTAACTACTGCCCGACGGTTGTAGTCGGGAACTTGTATACGTTCAAACTGCGCGGATAACTTTAATAGCGCGATGTAGGATGGTTCCTATGTGGCGAGATAGATGTCGCTACAGGTCTACTAACGAATATACATTTATCTGTGAGTGTGAGTGAGTAACTAAAATTACTTACTCACTTAAAATTAAACTTAGCGCACATAATCTTACCTCAAAAAGATTGAGCGTTATTTAAATAATTATATAAATATTTCACAATTTTTCACACAATGCCATTTAGTCCCAAGCTAAGCTTGAGTGCTTGTGTTATGGGTACTAAACAGCTGATAAACATACTTATATATTTCCAAATACATCCATATTATGGATAATTACACCCAGACATAGAACAAATTATCGTGCACAACACACAAACTTTTGTCCTGAGTGGGAATCGAACCCACGACCTCCGGCATAGCAATCAGGGTCACTAACTACTAGACCAACAGGCCAGTCAAATTTAATGTATGCATGCTAAAATAAATAATTGTTTTTTTTTTCATGTTAAAGGTCACATCAGCCTTATTATTGGTACACACACATAACATAACATTTCGCCTGAAGTCCCCGAACCGAAGGATTAGGGCCTACATTTTGCCAGTAATATTAAAGTCCCTATGTGTAACAATGAATGACAGATTGAGGAATGATGTGATAAAGCAACGTTGTGGTTTAAAATAAGATGTAGTAACAAAAATTGAAAAGAGTATGCTTAGATGGTTTGGTCACGTTGAAAGGAGGGATGAAAGGCGACTAACGAAAGGTATTTACAAGGCAGATGTAAGTGGGAACGCCGGGAGAGGACGCCCTAGAAGGACATACCTAACCATAACCTTATTGGTGAGGTTCTTCAGAAAGGTCAGGGGCGTAGTACTCGCGACCGGCATGCGTGTATGACAACATGTATGAATGTAAACGAAGCAAAAGAAGTATGTAAGAATCGTAGCACATGGCGCTCTGTAGTTTCTGCCTACCCCCGTAGGAAAAAGGCGTGAGTTTATGTATGTATGTACTAAAGTCCCATGTAATAGGAGGTGAGCTTATTACCATCAATAAGGCGCAGATTGAGGCTCCGTGCTGCTACTGAGAAAGTCTAGATAGAAAAACTCAATAATGCTTTGCCCGATCCAAGGATTGAACCCAAGACCTCGCTCTCCACAGTAACACTTACTTTGGTATACACATATTTCACACAAAAACTACGGAACGGATTTGGATAAAATTTAGCACACAGATAGTTTCTAACCTAGATTAACTCATAGGATAGTTTTAATCTCGATTATATTTTCCAATGGGATGATTTTCGAGTTGTAACCGGCGAAGCTGCTAGCAACAGCTAGTAGATAATGTATACAGGTAGGAAGGTGTTTTTTGGGCCCTGAGTGGACCCCAATAAATCATAAAATCGTAAATCATATTTATTTCTGTAAAAAGGTAGGTACTTACATACAAACCCTTTTACATGTCATTTTTTAATAAGAAGGTGAGGTCGGTGTTTCACTATAATAATAATAATAATAATAATAATAATAAAATTCTTTATTGATATAAAAGAGGTACATCAAATCGTAGGATCCCCTAACACCTGCGCTAGTAAATACTGTGTTACAGGTGTTAGTGTCTTCCCCTGTGTATGTTGACATTATTCTAAATCCATATCAAAACAGAATAATTAAATTAAATAAAAATTAAAAGGACACAATATCACTATCTGACTACTCTGAGAAGAAACACCGAAAGAAACTCAGCAGGCCTAGCCAAATTAGAAATTCTATTTCTATTATCGTAATCGATAAGGCGACAATAGAAAGAAAATGGCGTAAATGGAATCAGCTGTTTGTAAACTGTCAAGTGTATTTCATATTTAGCCTTATTACAAATTCTATTCGTTAACAATTGACAGTTGTCAAACAGCTGATTCCATATACGCCATTTTCTTTCTATTGTCCCTATAGCAGTGATAGCCTAGTGGTTTGACTGGTGGATTGCCAAATCATAGGTTTCGAGTTCGAACCCAAGGCACGCACCTCTGACTTTTCGGATTCATGTGCGTATTGTATAATTATCACTTGCTTCAAAATCGGTGAAGGAAAACATCGTGAGGAAACCGGCATGCCTGAGAGATATATGTCTCGACGGCATGTGATGCCAAGTCAGAGGCCCATGGGCGGCATTAAAACTCTGACACCAGGTTAGTTACTAACCACACGATAAGAAGAAGATAGAATAGAAATAGAACTTGTAATATGGCTAGGCCTGCAGAGGTCACAATCTCTTCTAAAGTTTGTTTGGATATTTGTTGCTCTTCTACGACAAGACTCCTGAATGAATTCTTACGAAACTTTACAATCATATATAGCTTATACATCAGAATTATACATAAGCTATAACATATAAAGATATTGAATCAATTATCCAAAATACTACGATAGGTGTACAGTAAGTGGGAAAAAAATCTGCCATCTGAAAGCTATTCTGGCATGCTAATGCTGCGCAGACAAAGCCGCGGGCACCAGCTAGTATCTCATATTTTTGGTTTACCATAATCGGTTAACCAAACTTCAAAGATGATAACAAAACTTCCAAGATGATCCCGTTACCAATATTTGAAGTTCTCTCAACCCTTCACATTTGATATTTGATCCACGCATTAATTGCGTTAGTTAATTTAATTGTGTCTAAGTTACATAGTTAGTTGGTGTTAGTAGTACAGTTTACATAGTACCTACGTGTTCTTAGGAAAGTTACGAAATACCTATAGTTAACTGAACTTTAAACTTCTTGTAGGAGTATCGAGATAATAATTAAACAAGTTAATAATATTATATATCCAAGAAGTACTTCTTGTACTCGTCAATATTCTAATCGAGTTATAGGATACTTTATAAGTCTCTTACTGTGGTATCATGTTAATATAAAAAACACATATTTTTAAGAGAAAAAGTCAGTCGTTGGCTGACAGACGTTTGGTATTTATAAAAAAGAAACTGTTACAAATAGGAATAACATACATACATACATATCGTCACGCCTGTAATCCCCGAAGGGCTAGGCAGAGGTATACCTGGTAGTGCACCCACATTTCGCTAGTTATGTTTGAGTCCCATGTAATAGGGGGCCTATTGCCATCAATCGGGCACAAAGCCAGACTCTGGGCTGCTACTGAGAAATTCCAGATAGAAAAACTCAATAACACTTTGCCCGACCTGGGGATCGAACCCAGGACCTCATGCTCAGCAGTAGCACTTGCGACCACTAAACCAACGAGGCAGTCAATAGGAATAAATCCTATAATATATATTTTATACGTGGAGGAATAACTTCGAATCCCTATTTAAAAATGTTGCACACACGAAGGAGTGCAATATTGGATATAGTTACGGGTATTGGATATATACGGAATTTGTATGGATCTGTAATATAATAATAATACTTGCTACGACCTACGATGTCGTAGCAAATTACCTCAGGCGTAGGTGTTGACGCCTACGACGTAGCGACCACGTAATGTTATTTTTTCAGGTTTAGTATGTTCAAAACTTTAGAGCTACATAATAAGCTAAATAATATGATCATTATAATAGTTCGTTTAACCTCATAGCAACTTGGGACTTACATCTTGTAGCTCCCGCACTGGTTGATTGCTACGACAGCGTAGCAGTAGTCTACGCCGTAGCAGCTACGCTGATCTTGTACTGTCAATGCCAATCTGTATTTATTTTTTATGATGGTAAATTTTATTCTTCAATATCTACCCGTGCATTAGCAATGGTAATATTTTGACCTTTTAAAGGGTTTTTTAAGCTATAGAGGCTGACAATACAAAAGTTTGTACGTTAAAAACGACTGCGGCAAAAATAAAAAAAAAATAAAATAATAAGGTTTCACATTTCACCTAATAACTCCATTTCGGATTTCCTATTACATAATAACAAGGCAATCCTATAACATGCTGCTTAAATAACTAAACACTGTCAACCATTATTTTAAATTTCACGTAGATAGTAGCTGTGACGGGTGGACAGACAAACAGACAGAGAGTTCTTCTATTACCATTTACTAATAAAACCCAAAAGATCATTATTAGACCTTTAAAGAAAAACACTCTTCACAGGCGGGTCAAATCTTAAATCACAGCTTACAATCTCGGTGTAGGCGTTCTATCATAATGTTTTATTGATGACTGCCGATAATAGCCGAAGAGTCACGAATAGCCCCGAACGGCTCCGAAAATCCCCGAATAGCTGGGTATTTTAACGACAAAGTTATTTATTATGTTGACCGTAGTAACAACGAATGGACCAAATAATGAAGAAACCTTGTTATTACGTACAGAAGCGTGAAAGTTATATTATAATGGGAAAATGAATAATAATGTTTTTTTTCTATAAGTGTGTTTTTTTTACTGGTCTGTTGGTCTAGTTGTTAGGGCGCTGACTGCTATGCACATGTTGTGGGATCGATTCCCATTTCCACCCAAAACGTTTGTGTGATGAGCGTGATCATTTGTTCTGTGTTTGGGGGTAATTTATCAATAATATGTAGGTAGTAGCAGACGTCCCGCAGTTTCACCCGCGTAGTTCCGGTTCCCGTGGGAATACCGGGATAAAAAGTAGCCTATGTGTTAATCCAGGGTATCAGCTAACTCAATACCAAATTTTATTAAAATCCATTCAGTAGTTTTTACGTGAAAGAGTAACAAACATCCATCCATCCATACTCACAAATTTTCGCGTTTACAATATTAGTAGGATTGTTTTTTATCTCTGTATTCAGCAGAGCAGAGCTTGCGCTGTGAGTAATAAACAACTGATAACTTACTTATATATTTTTAATGCATACGTAATTCTGATAATTAAATAATCATAATAAGTAAAAAAAAATTAAATAATCAATTATTTCTTTATAATCCATACAAATATTATAAAAGAGGAAAAGTTTGATTGTATGTTTGTTTGTTTATTTGTTTGTTTGTTAGCATTGAATAGGCTCCGAACCTACTGGACCGATTTGAAAAAAATCTTTTACCGTTGGCAAGCTACGAGTACACTATCCCCGGATGGCATAGCCTACTTTTTATCCCCGTATTCCCAAGGGAATGGGAACTACGCAGGTGGAACCGCGTGACGTGTGCTAGTAATAAAAAAAAAGATAAATATTCGGTAAATGTCTGAAGTAATTTTATAAGCGGATGGCAAAAGTCTAGATATAAAATTACTTATGTAAAAACACTCCACAAAAGCCACTAACGAAGACTTGAAGATGAAGTAAAAACACTTGACATTCAGACGTCCAACATAATATTATATTTTGACCCTCTTCAATAGATCTATCATAATGTTAATGATCTTAGTGAATGGATGAATAGACTGATCACATATTCAATAGATAAAATTATTTTAAATAGATCTTGAAGGTTAATTATTTTCAAGTAGGCAAGAAATTACTTAGAAAGAATGAAAGAAGAAAGAAAGAAAATACTTTTATTGGCAACAGCTGGATACACGCACAGCAAAAACACAATAACACAAAAAAGAGACAAAAATGGCATGTCTCACGGCTGCGCCAAAAGGTTCTGTGCGCCAATTGAGCTGTCATTCCATACTAATGCTAGGTATTGACAGTTCACTTCACTCAAGTTTCCACGGCGTGAGTTTTACTGAATTGACCGGCAGAGCGCCATCTGTTACGATCCTTCATACATGCAATTTTGTTTAACCCCCGACGCAAAAAGAGGGGTGTTATAAGTTTGACCGCTATGTGTGTGTCTGTCTGTCTGTCTGTCTGTCTGTGGCACCGTAGCGCCTAAACTGGTGAACCGATTCAGATGCGGTTTTGTTTATTTGAAAGCAGAGTTTCTTCATATTTAAATTGCCAGTGACTTATTGGCGTCCAGTTGTACACTGAACTTTGATGACAACTGAGAATTTACAAAAAAAAATGGTTTTGCATTTTCAGTAGACTTCAAGTTACGGTGATTATACAACGTGTTTTTTTTTATATCCCATAACTCTAGGGTTTGATTGAGAACATATCAAAGAATCAACTGGCATATGAATCATGCTTCAATCGTCCTTTTTTTTTACTATCATACAAAATAATTCGACAAAGTCACGATGATTAATGTAAAACACCCTTACGTGAAAGAAAAGTGACGTTAGAAAGAAGATTCGTCGTACTGGTGACAATTTTTGAACTAATTAGGTAATAAAAATAATATTATTAATACTTAATAATAATATTCCACTACTATTCACACAACGCCATCTAGTCCCAAGCTAAGCAGAGCTTGTGTTACGGGTACTAAACAACTGATAATCTCCGAAACTATGCATTTTTGGACCATCTATTCTAGGAGTTTTAGTATTATTTTTACCTACAGAATATAACCATAGAGTTATGGGATATAAAAAAAAACACCTTGTATATCAGACGAAGTACTGCGCGCTTCGTCACATCTCTGCAGTGCGCGTGACGTCATCCTCGATACACACTGATAATAGCCAATATGAAACTGTTTGATCTGTTTGATCAGCACTATGAACTGTTAACATAGAAACGCAATAGTTCTGCTGATCTTTCTGAAGACTATCACTTACATGAGCTATCATCATAATTATGTCTATTAAAAACAAAAACAAAACCCCAAATAAAAAAAATATGCAGCGCCATCTTGGATGACGTGACAGTTAACAAATGTCTTCCCAATCCATTAGAAGATGACAATTTGACATTTGACAAGTCATTATATATACACCCCTATTTTTTAATTAGTACAAAAAAAATGGGCTGTATCCGTACCTGTTACTGATCATATTTGCGTAATCAAAAGTAAAAAAAACGAAGTTCAATTTTTAAATATGCCACTATTTGGTTAAACTTAAATAACGAAAACAGCTGTTGGAGGCGGGGCATGCTTGAGCGAGATCACGGAACGTGAGCGAGAGATAACGATTAATGAATACTACTATGTCATGAATAGCCTGTACAATATTTCCATAAATTGTGTGACTTTTTGGGATATAAACAAACGCTAATAACTTTGCTGTTTAAGAATATTATTAATTGATACTTTACAAATATAATGCGAAGACCGTCTAAAATAAGCCCTTTAAGTATTTGTACTAATTTAAATTTAGTGGTTTATATATATGTATAAGGTCACCCGGGGAAAAAGCAACTAACAATTTTTTTTTTGAATTTTTGCTTCCCTCCACCATGAGCTACTTAAATAATAGGGATATTCTAATAAATGTACTTCATTGCACAGCTTTCGATATACAGTTTCGATATAAATTAAGTTAAAAATAAACTACGGTTTTTCATTAATTTGCATTATTGTTGAATAAGATCAGCAAAAGTTACATTCACCCCACTTTGGGGTAAATGCGACTATTCGTTATAACTCTGTTGTAATCTGTTTCTAAATGTTGTTGTCAAGAGAACATGTAGATGCACACAGAATTACCTGTAAAAGCTATCTATAGTCGCTGAGATACAGTTCAGTTTCAAGCAAATTTACTTTTCTTTTTTTATGGGGTGAATGCGACTGTCTTCCATACTGACTAGTGTTGAGATGTTTTACCTACAACTTATCGATAAATATTTGTGAAGACATTCGATAATTAGCAATGATGGAAGGTTTAAATAATTATAGGTTTCTCGGTGCAAAAACGAAAAATCGATCTGAGTGTTCATATAATAATAATATATAATAGTAATATTGTTGAACGAGGAATATTAAACCGTTCCGCAGCAGCATAACTGGTCAATTGTTTTTCTTTTACTAATCGTACAGCTTCAAGAAGTATTTCTGAGCAATAAGTTTTCTCCTTTTTTCTTTTATAGTTTCGGACCATCTGACAACAAAAATTGGATTTTGTATTAAATTGGTACATTTTTTATTTAAGCTACCTATCTATATAATTTTGTTAAAACTACGCAAAAACTAAAACAATACGCGAAATTCACTTATCGAAATATCGACACGGAACGTCACTAGCAATTTGCAGTTTTCATACAAAAAGCATGGGGCGATTTTAACTGCAAAAATAGTTGCAATCCACGTGCATGAAAAGTTGAGGTTAATGTAACTATATCAATAAAATGTTAATTATAACACCTAGAGCTCCAAATATACCAAAAACACTTACGTTTTATCTTATTTTTAGGATGCACTTCTATTTTTCCTTGCAACGACTCAAAACATTTTTAATGTCACAAAATAAAACACAGGACGCGGCAACACGTCGCTCCAAAATGACGGCTGGCAGAAAATGATCTGTCAGTACTACAGTAGGTGAACTAGCAGTGCCATCTGTACTTTATTTGAAAAAACTATGATACCGCTTTACTCCAATAGATAGAGCTATGTATAAAAATGATTAGATTAAGAGAAAATTGAATTAGTTGCTTTAGCCTCATAGTTGCTTTCGCCCCGGGTGACCTTATATTATGACATATAAAGCTAAAACAAAGAAGGCAACACTACATAATTGACCTAAGACGGATTAGATTTTCTCAATATTTTTACGTTACCGTTGTTGCGTACAAGCTATGTAAGATGTGTGCAGATATAGCTGTATCTTAAGCTGTCTCCCGCCTCTGATTTATATCAAGTCAATGCTACATGTAATCTAATTAAGCGGTTCAGTGCACTTAATAGCAAGTCTTGTACGTTAATGACTTAATACCTTGATGGCTTCATTGTTATGCCAATACGGCTGTTCATGCATGATAATGAAGGCGTATTAAATACAGTGGTCATCATCACGCCTGTAATGCTTAACCTTTCAATTGAGGTAATTAGAGACACAATAGAATGATAACGACAGGCGGACACCGGTGTCCTTCCGGGTTTTACCGAATTATTGGATGAGGCAGAGGTGTTAGATACACAGCACTGGAGAATCAGGCAAAAAATAGAAGGAAACATTTAAGCTATCCCAAACTGTAATTTTTTTAATTGAACTTAATAAATATTCCACAATAAATATTCCACAACTTTTTTACACAACGCCATTTAGTCCCAAGTTAACCTTGAGAGCTTGTGTTATGGGTACTAAACAGCTGATAAACATACTTATAAATTTCTAAATACATACATATTATAAATAAATTACACCCAGGCATAGAACAAATGATCGTGCTCATCACACAAACATTTGTCCTGGGTGGGATTCGAACCACGACCTCCGGCATAGCAGTCAGGGTCACCAACTACTAACAGGCCAGTCAAACTTGAACCCTATTCTTTTGTAATAAAGTTGAAAAACTATCAAAGCAATTTAATAAATATGTAGCTTGATGCTGGCCTCTGTACATACGTTAATTAATTTAATGTACTCGTACATTATTACAACATGTAATTTAATATATATTTTGTTATCCAATTAAGACATTCTCAGTTAAGTATGTTGTTTTTGTGAAAATAGTTTTAATATGTCTCTTTATTTTGGTATATTGTAATCTGTTGAACACTCATAACACAATTTAATTCTTGGTACAAAAAAAAAACATTGTTATGATAAACTACATTTTATTGTTAATTTGGTAAGTACTGTGAAATTAAACAAAACGATATTTATTACTGGAAGTAGGTAAATCTCTTTCAGACAATTTTATACGTACACATAATTGCGCTTTTCCAAATCGACTGATTCCTGAAAAGAAATGCTGAGAAACTCAGAGGACCTCTTTTCTCTTTAAATTTTGTTCTCGAACAAAAATAAATTCTTACTTTTGGCTGCTGTCAAAAGATTCTCGGCGTGGCTTAGCGATTGACTGTTACTCTGCGTGTCACTGACTCGATTCCTGCACGAAACAAAGATTTATACCTACAGCCTACAGGTAGCCCCGGGCCTAGGTGTTTGTGAGTTTAAATCTTTATAAACTCACCCACCCACACATCACACACACACACACATACTCACAAAAACGCACACACACATCTCAACCCACACTGACACACTCTCACATCTTCGTGTCCAAGGCTTTGATAAATAGAAAGTAAGTTGATCAAGCCATATATTAACAGACAGTAGGTAAACTTTTCAATATAAGGTACACACACACTGTGTATTATTGAAATGTCCTCCACATTTGTTACCATGTACCTACGATACAAACAAAGTCAGTGGAAAGTATACAGAGATTTAATTTCCTGTGATCATATTCCGTATTTCCTGCTGACAGGGACAGTTTTAGCAAATGTTCAAGGTCGAGATACATAATGTACGTACTCGTAAAGTTGTTTTTGTTTAGCTTTCAACTATACTAAAAAGAGTAAGTATGGAGTTTCTTGCTCATTCATCTTCTTACGATTTAGACCCCTGAAACTTGTCTGAAACAGTCGAATTGTAGTGTTTTGTAACTCAAAAACATTAAGATATTAAAAAGAGATTTTAAATAAAAGTTGTAGAGAATTTAATCTTTTACAATATCAACACACAACACCAAAACAAAAAAGAGTGTGTGCTTAAGACCGCACGGCAAATGCGAAATTTCTAGTACACTAATTCTCTCGTAGTTCAATCGATTTGCCAGACAAAAATTTACTAAAATCCCAGAAATCACCTCCTGCATTTGAATAACAATTGCGTTAATGGGCTATTGAATATGCTTGATCAAAAACCTCAAAGATACCTATCAGAAGACATTAATGAAGTATTCCATTCATAAGTCGCTATGCGTCCGTACACCAATCCAGTAATGGAATCGAACAAGCTTGGTCGTCATAATCTGTGGCTGATTGTGCAGTGGTAACAGTAGGTTAAGACCGGGATAGAAGCCAAACTTTGTGCAATTACATAATATCTCTTAGTCTTAGTACACAATGCAAAATATACATACATAAACTACAGAGAGCCGTATGATACTACACACATCAAAAGTGTCTAGGGATCAACATATATTTTTGCAATAACTTTTCTCCTGATTGATATTAATTAAAATTTTCTTTAAGGATTCATCAAATAAAGTGTTTTCGTTTGTCACAGTAACGATAAACCAAGTCACCTTTGCATGAATAAAGAAATTTGCCATTTTCCTAATAAAGGGACTTTTGACATTTGAACCACTAACATTAAAGTTCGAAAAATACTGAAATAACAGTTTTCTTTAAAATTTTATTGGGTAACTTAAACAATTAATAATCCGTGTTTCTACCGCGAACACTAACAACACAAGAACATCGGTTTGGCATACTCAAAATGAGTTCATCCAAATCACGCTGTGGAATGGCCGCCCATGTTCGTTGCAACAACAAAAAAAGGTCTTCTTGCGACTGGATACCCTCCATATTCGGCAGAGCTCTTCTCTGTAGCATATCCCATGCATGCTCAATCGGGTTCAAGTCTGGCGACTGAGCAGGCCAGGGCAGGACATTGATGTTAGCTGCGGCGAGAGTCTGTCTTACAACTCTTGCGGTGTGCGGCCGTGCATTATCATGCATTAACTGAAATAAGGGACCGATTTGCACTTGTAGAGGAACGATGACGTCTGATACAATCGTCTCAGCATAAATTGGAGCGTTGAGGTTGCCTCTGATCCAAATCAACTCTATATGTATTTTTACATACTTCTTTTGCTTCGTTTACAATCACACGCCGGTTACGAGTACTACGCACCTGACCTTCTGAAGAACCTCACCATAATAAGATGTATGTATGGCCTTCTAGGGCGTCCCCTACCGGCGTTCCCACTTACATCTGCCTTAAAACCTTTCGTTAGTCGCCTTTCATTGCTCTTTTCAACGTGACCAAACCATCTAAGCATACTCTTTTCAATTTTTGTTACTACATCTCCTTGCAAAATATTATATTTCAAATGTAATATTTTACAAGTTAATCTAGTAATACCTAGCTTGTTTTCTATAAATTTATCAAAAGCTTGCATTTGCTATTTCAAACATTGGCTTTAATGAAGACCCGTGAATTTCTTACACCCTGTATATGTATACATAATATTATTATAATATTTGATGTACCTACTCTTTACTAAACCTCATATTAGTCATAATCTGTTTTTTTTTTTTAACAATAGATTCGAATAAAAATAGCTAATAATTATGTAGATCATAATAAAACACAAAATCTACCAGCGGACTGCTTTCATTATATTTCAAATATATTTTTCTGCAGAATCATTTATTTGTTTCAATATTTTTCCTAAATCCGTCTAGACAGTTAAGACGCAGCTGAATGAATGTTTCAATAAACTTAAATATTAACGTCAACAGAGACGGTTTATTGGCAAATAACACTAAGTCAGACGTCTAAAAAAAATTCGAAATGAAGAAAGTTGTTACATTATTTGGTTTGAGATTTATCTTGACGTCTGACTAAGTGACATACGTTTTAAGAGCGTGATTTTTCAGTAGTCGAGTTTTAATTTTAACTCCTTTTTCATTTAAATTATTCGAGGGATACTACTTATCCTACTAATACCCTACTAATATTATAAATGCAAATGTTTGTATGGATGTTTGGTACTGATTCACGCAAAAAGTACTGAATAGATTTTAATGAAACTTTACAATAATATAGCTTATACATCAGAATAACATATAGGCTATATACAAAGAAATTGAATGAAATGCTCAAAATAAAACGATAAATATTAAGTAAGTAGGAAAAAAATCTGCCATCTGCGAGCTATTCTAGCGTGCTAATCCCGCGCAGATGAAGTCACCAGCTCGTTAGTAGATATTATATTTATTTTAAATGTGCTTGTGATGAAACGCGTGTCTATCAGTAATAAAAACAAGAACAGATACGTATACTTATGTCTTCATCTCTCGATATTTACTTTTTAGTACGTAAGCACAATTGTAATTGTAATTTTGTGAGCCTGGAGATCCGTCGCACAGGTCTCGACCTAGTATAGGCTCCAGCTCTCACAAAGGATAAATTGTTACAATAACTACTGTTACTATTCAATAACGCGTTTAGAAAACTGATGGGGTTGCCCTGGCGTTGCAGTGCGTCTGGAATGTTTGCGGCGGCCCGTGTGGATTGTTTTTACACTATAATGCGCAAGCGTGCAGCTGCGATGGTGGCGCGAGTCATGGTCAGCCCCAACAGGGTTCTGAAAATGATTGCTGACAGAGTGGACTGTCCGTATGTGGTTCATCGCTGTCAGTTACATGTGTCACCGTATCGTGTTTCCTACTAACACTTAGTTTTTATGGAGTATTATTGTTACTAACCCTCTATGAGTTTTAAGCTCGAAATAAAGTTTTAAATTAAATTAACCTATGTACCCCTTTTTAAGAGAAACAATTATAAACATATCATTATTAAATTATAATACACACACATAGCGGTCAAAATCGTCGCTGACTATTAAAAATCTTAAAAATGTTACCCGCTTACAAATGTCACTGTTGGAAAATGTTTTATTCAGATGTAATGAATTAAAGACAAAATATTTAACAAAAAATAAAAATATTTAACAAACTGTTGGAAATGTATAGCTTTGACAGTTACAAGATGGCCGACTGTTGTGCCGCTACCGTCTGAGTAAATCAACTACCCTTGGCGTTAAATAAGCTTCGTCGTCCAGCGAATAAAAAAGAAAATTGTAACAATATTTTCTTCGAGTGCACACGTGCCTCGCTCGAAGTTAAAATAAAAGCCATGTTTTGCTATTATACGCTTATTTAACTTTTCTTACCTCAAATGTTTGGTATTTTATTCTAATGTTTTTACAAAAGGAAAGTTTAACCTTTCACATTTTCTCTCAATTTTCCAAGAGAACCTTTGAAACATGAAACTGCTTTCTCGATCTGTACCTTTTACCTTAAGCAAAAGACTTAATTATTTACAATTTGTACGCTTTTTTTCTCTGAAGTAAACTGAGAGTTTTAATCATAGACATAGAGAATGGACTGAGCAATACCCAAAATTGACCACTCCCTAGATAAAGACAGAGGGACTGTGCGGCCAATACTGTCTCTTTTCTGTAGGTCTTTGGTTAAAGAAAGAAAGATACAACTATTGGCCGCACGTTCGCTTTATCTCTCTCACACTTTCTTACCAGTATTTACTGCACAGTCTAAGGGACATGCACAGGAAAACTTTCAGCTTTTATAAAATAACGAAGGTTTGGCCCTCGTGGGCTATTGCTCTATCAAGTCCGTAGCACTTTCTTAGAGTCTGATTAATTCATTTAGTTACCCCAAGCGGTCACCGGCGTCCACACTGTCATTGTATTTCTATTCAAAATCAAAATCAAAAGTCATTTATACAAATTAGGCTAAGGATCAGCACTTTTTTAAACGTCAAAAATTACATAAGACAGTCCCCCAAAACGCCCGCCCTTCGCCACTTTCTAGTGTTTTTGCTGGGATTGTGTCTCTAATTAACACGATTGAAAGTTAATTTATGAAAATTCTTTGTTCATGTGTTATATAATTATTCATAGCACAACATTGTTGGCAGATGATGATCATGATTAAGCCTGTTAACAATGTTCCCGTGCTTTGTCATACAGACCGTATTGCTTCTTCATCTAGTTCGTGTTGTTATTGACTTACCTGGTGTCAAGAGTTTTTAGTCAGTTCATGGCCTGTGACTTGGGTTTACATGCCGTCAAAAATATCTCTATATCTCACTCTCTGGTTTCAACACGATGTTTTTGATGGTTTTTGAAACAAATGATAACTTCACAATAATATTGGCAATCCAAAAATCTCAATTTTTTTATAAATAAACAACTCCTGATTGCTAACATCTATTCACAAGTCCAAAATCTTGTACATACTAAGAAACTAACACACATAGGTACTAAACGCACACCTTTAATCTGCAAAGGTACACCCCAGTTATATTTAAGTCCCATGTAATAATGACGAGCCTTCGCGCACAAATTCAGACTCCGGGCCGTTACTGAGAAATTCCAGGTGGAAAAACTGAATATCAGCTTGTCTGACCCTAGATTCGAACCCGGGAACTCAGTAGCAATTGCGACCACTAGATAAACAAGGTAGTGATAAAAAAAGTAAAAAGTTTATTGACAGAATATAAGAACAACCCCAACAGTCCTCTGATTTGTCTCTATACACCACTATTTGTTAATTAGTACAAAAAAAAATGTGCTGTATCCGTACCTGTTACTGATCATATTTGCATAATCAAAAGTAAAAAAAAACGAAATTCAATTTTTAAATATTTATTTAAACTTAAATAACGAAAACAGCTGTTGGAGGCGGGGCATGCTTGAGCGAGATCACGTGAACGTGAACAAGAGATGACGATTAATGAATACTACTATGTCATGAATAGGCTGTACAATATTTCCATAAATTGGGTGACTTTTTGAAATATGAACAAACGCTAATAACTTTGCTGTTTATGAATATTATTTATTGATACTTTACAAATATAATGAGAAGACCTTCTAGAATAAGCCCTTTAAGTATTTGTGCTAATTAAAAATTAGTGGTGTATGTATAATCATACAAAAATTCGTTGTGTGATATTAAACTCTTAATGCAAAAAAAAAACACCTTCCCCACCAACTATACCAATAATATGTTTAAAGTAAGAAGAAAATAACTTAGCATACCACTTTACCTCACTTCATTTCATAAAAGCGTTTAAAAACACACAACAAAAGGTAACTAAGTAAAAGTTCCAGAGGCTCGAAGTCTGCTAAGTTGGAGTTAAGTTAAATGATTGGAAAACTTTGTTCTCATAGTATCACAGTGCTTTACAATTTTAAAGGGTACCTCCCAATCAAATTGTGAAGTGGGCTACTAAGTTACTTGGTACACAGTTACTGTGCTGTTTAGAAAGGTTTTAGAAGGAGTTTTTAAACGTTCGATGTTGCAACAATCAAATAATAAAGAAAATAAAATAAAATGGAAAAGCCCTTCATTCCACTATGAAAGAGACAAACAAATCTAGTAAAGGAAAGAAAACATAGGAAGTCATATATTTATATATTTATGAAAATAGTACACCACAAACTGCCTACTCATCTTTTCTTCTCCACTATCAAGTCCATCCAAAGGTTGTCTGTAAGAGATCGCTTTTAGCGATAAGAACGCCCATTGTATCACCCTAAGTATCCCTTAAAGTTATAATTTGTAAGTTTCTATGGCGTACAATAAAGAGTATTCTATTATATTCTATATATATAGTGTTATTTCGAATGAAATAATACGGCATGGTTAAAATATACAAATAATTTATCTAAGACTTAGTAACTTTAGCACAATTATTTGTGGTATAATATTTGTGTTTGTTTACTAAACATGTAACATTTTATGAATTTGTTAATATTGATTTATTTAACGGTTTTTTGCTGTGCCCTGACAGGATCTACAACGGCTCTTAGCTTTAAGCGCTTTTTGTTAACAGCTTTTTACCTTGTCGAACACGTCAACATAATTATAATATAATTATGTAATATGGTTTGCGCATTGGCTAATCGATTGGCTGCTGAACTTCGTGTGGAAGGTTTGACTCCCGCACGGACCAAATATTAATATAGCCTTGGTTGTTATTTTGACTATGGTTAAATGGAAAAAACCCAGATTCAGAACAAAAGACATACTTAGACTTTATTTGCGACGTTCTTCTGAAAGGTCAGGTGCGTAGAGCTCGCAGCCAGCGAGTGTTTATCAAAACATGTTTGAATGTAAAGAAAGCAAAAAACTAGGTATGTTAGAATCGTAGCAGATGGCGTTCTGTAGTTTCTGCCTACCACCATGGGAAAAAGGCGTGAGTATATGTATGTGTATGTATGTATGTCTTTTTATGTCCGCCACTAACAAGGCAGTCCAACTTAATCTGTCCTCAACTTCATATGTCTATGCTAACTTTAATAAAACTTAATGTCCTCTACGAACTTCCTATACCTATTTTAAGACACATAACCTTATAACTTGGAAGCATGTCAACATACGTTGAAGTTTGTATAAACAGAACTTCGCTAATTAAGGTTGCTTGTAGTCAAATGCGTCTGTATGTTATATTAATGTTTAGAATATAATATCACGCCAATACCTAGTCAACACAGACAGACATGGTCTGTCCAAGAAAGCTATGCAAATATGTATCGTCCTTGACAAAATAACCACACAGATATGAGGGCATTAATTTGTCAGTAATCGTGAGCTCAACTCTAAACTTAAGTAACTTAACATCAGGAGCTACATACAGAAATAAAGATGATTACATAATTTTTACCATTTATTTAACTCAGATCCTGGCACACAAAACCTCTACTCAACACTCCTTTGCGACAGATTACTGCCTTCCTTATTTTGGTGGCACTTTCATTTTACACCTGAGCCCGTAATATAACGGGTAATGGCTGCGCTAAAACACATCACCTGGGAACTTGTTGCTTGTCGTGGACGAACACGGACGACGTGAAATAAATATGAAAAATCCGGTCAAATATGAGTCGACTCGCGCACAAAGGTACCGTCCCCGTAGCAAAAAGAGGCAAAAAAACACGTTTTTTGTATGGGAACTGCAGTAAAATATGTATAATAGCAGTAAAAGACATACAACTTCTGTAAAAAAATCTGCTTTTTCGTCTTAGCGTGTCGATGGCAGACAAAGACATTATATGACTAAATAATTGTATGTGTAGCCCAGAATTCGGGTATCGCTACATTATCCACAGACGCAACCATAAGATCCTCACGTGTTCAGGTGACAGGGCACGCGGCATGTATCGGAGGTGCGAGTACCTTAGATTTGAACTCGAGACCTATGATTTGGAAATCCGCCGGCCACACTACTAGGCTATTGCTTTTTGTGATACACGACGTAACATACACCGATATAAGTAACTAGTTAAACTTTTGACAATGTGTGTTACGTTGTGCTTTAAAAATCAAAACAAATTTATTGAAACTAAGCTACCTTATGTCATTTTGACGTTTAAAAAGTGCTGATTTTTAAACGTCAAAATGACAAAAGACATTTCACTAAAAAAACCGCTATATGTGATCCATTCATTATCCATCTAGCCTTTTGCCAACTACTAGCTTAACGTAGCTAATGCTGAGATAGTAAAGCTTTTTTTAAATTATTGTTATTATTTTTTGGTAAACATTCTTGTATCTCGGCTTATATGTGCCGGTTTTTTAGGATAACACGGGCCGAAGCCAAGTGCTAACCCTGTAGTACTAACCTAAGTGATAGATATGTGGTGTGATGGTGTATAATGACTTTGCGGTGCGTGAGTGTGCTCGTGTACTTGTGTGACTGGCGATAGATGCGTGTGTGTTCGTGATCTGAATGGGGTTTGTGAATGTGAAATTTCTGCGTCATTGTCGTTTTATAAGAATTATCGGACAATTCTGCAGGTATTCAGAATAGCCGCTTTCTGTAGGGTATGGTAGGTGGAAAGAGCTAAGTCTAAAGTTTTCAAAGACTGGTGAAGTTGTTTGGGAATGACACCCGTGGTTGAAAGCACTACAGGAACAATGTCAACGCAACCTAATCGCCACATTCGGCTGATTTAAATTTTTAAGTCTGTGTATTTTGATAGTTTTTCTGCTATAGTGTTTTGTAGGTTATGTGTATTTGGCACTGCTATATCAATTATTTGTGCTTTTTTATTAATTTTAACGAGTAAAGTTATGTCTGGTCTATAGTGTGTTGTTCTGTTTGTGAGGATAGCTCTATCAAAGTATAGCTTGTGTGTAGCGTTATCGAGAACCACTTCAGGATTATATTTGTAGTAAGGTACTGGAGGTGTAGTGATTAATTTGTATTTTATGGCAAATTTTTGATGAATTATGTTGGCCACTTGGTCGTGCCTATGTTTATAGTCGGTCTGAACTATGGCCTTACATGCTCCAGTTATGTGCTGAATTGTTTCGGATGAGCTTTGACATCGCCTGCAAATATCTGGTGTAAGGGGGGCTCGCATGATATGCTTTTGGTAATTACGGGTTACTACTACCTGATCTTGAATTGCTGTCATAAACCCTTCCGTCTCAGGGAATAAATCTCCTCTCCTAAGCCATTCGGTCGATGCTTTTTATTATTATTTAGGACGGATTTTTTTTTGTTTGAGTTTTTTCGTTTACAATGTAATAAGTCATGTGCGACTAAATTCGGTTCCGTTTTGGGTACAAGTGCCACATTTGACTTAACTTATTTCGTGAGTGAGACGCAACATAACCGTTGAAATATTATAATTTCTATCAAACAATAATTATACAAAACAACAACAGCATGAATGTATCAGTAACGAGATTCTCCTTAAATCTGTAATCCAATTTGAATCGTAAAGCCGAATTTGATATTGATTTACATTGAAGCATGGTTCTGATTTACATTAAGATATTCTTATCGACTCAGATTTGTTTGTGCATTTTGTGTTATTATTCCGAGTTGTGATGAGCCGATTATCTATGAGTAGCTACGTACCTGTCAGGGCTTGCCTCTTAAGGCTCAATTCACCCCCACGAATTTAAATGGAATGCGAATCAATTACGCCCAATGGCGCGAAAATGCGTGCAAATCTGTGAGGGCTCGAAGATTCTCCGGAAGACGCGTAACCTTTATTTGGCTCGTATTTAGTTTGTATGTTATACAATTGGCATAAACTTCATTATGCTAATGAACAATTTCGGTTGTAAAAAGTCGCTTTCGTTCCATTCCGCGTCAGTGTAAATTGAACCTTAGTGTGGTGGTTGTAAGCGTCTTAAAGATTTTCAGTTTTTAAAACGTTTGCCCCACACTTAAAAAATATCTGTATCATGGGTGCGTTCAGTAAAGTTTAAACTCGCATACACAAACGACACCCGACACCTACACGCGTATCATGATCACCGTAAAACGAATTATATCTCGACGGAAAAATCAACAAAGTGCCCAGACAGTAGAAACATTCCTGCCGATTATAGAAGAATTGACAACATTTCAAAATTTTAACCTGCATGTTTTATTACGTTATGTAAAAGTAAATCCAAAACTAGAGAACCCATATTTTTTGGTTTTGTCGAAATTATGTACTTTTCATTCATAATTTTAACTTTGAAATTCGGTGCATTCTAAAAAGACGTAAGCGCCAAATGACGTCATTCATACGGTGGAATGGCGATACATCTTTTGCTTTACTGTGATACGCCAAAAAAAAAACTGTTACTTAGAAGTCACTGTCATTTAGTAGTTACATACATACATACACACATACATACATTTCATCTTAAAAATTAGCTTGCTTACGCAAAGGTAACCACCTCATTCCACCGTATAAGTGACGTCTTTGCATGTTTCTTGGTTTTTATTTTTTTTTTCAGAAATAAAGCAATAAAACAATTGAAAAAAATACATTTGAACTCAGCATACAAAAATGAAGAAACGGTATTTTTGTTTTAGGGTCATGTCAATTTTAAAATGTTGTCAATTACTGCTGGGTATTGTAGACTGTTGAAGACTCAAGAATGTATACAATTTTCTTCTCTTCATTCTTGACATTGTCGTGCTCAAAACAAAAGAAATGTATCTACAATCTGTCACTGTCGATTATTCTCTCGACAATATTCGTTGCTGTAAGCCATACAAATATTGGATCCGAGCGGAAATTAGCTTGGAAAATGATGTACACACTATTCTGTGTACCACAGAATATGAATATGTCTCATTTTCATGCTATGTCTGTTATGGGAGCCCTTATGTCCTAGTTGATAGGGAGATTTTGCAAACCATTAGCTGATAACAAAAGTTACATAAAAATATTAAATAAAAATCATCAGACAAATCTTTCTCTATTTACCTTTAAGACAACGTTCTGATTTAGAGGATAAAAAGTATTTACCTCCAAGCGGTTAAAATCTAATACAAAATTAACGAAACCCGCATTGAGGATAATAATGAATAATGTATCAGTTTGAATCAATTCGTACCCTCATCAAAGTCATATCGGTGCGTCACAGGTGGCTCTCGTCGATCGATCAAACGCCAAGAGATTAGATAGAGGTACTCACCAGGTAGCTCCAAAAAGTTTGACGTCCTCCGCTGTCGACCTCTCATCGTGTTCTGGAAGTTCAGCGGCCCGATGTCTTCCACAGAATCGCAATTTGACATGGTGGATTCCCGCGACCCCCGTCTACTGGCCAAATACGCCAAACCACCCTTCATTGACCCTCTACGCATCGGAGAGCATGGTCTGCTTATGCTCGTTGATCGAGTATGCGGAGTATCGTCCGTCATGTCTGTCAAATCTGATGTCGACTTCCGACATATCTTCGAAGAGATTGTTGTACACTCATCGTCTGCGTCATGGAGTATCGCAGACGGTGTCCCCGGCATTGCGTCTGTGGAGTCATCAGTGTGACTGGACACTATGCTCGGTGACGTCACGAGCCTCGGTGAGCTTACTGTGGAAGTAGAACCGTATAGTTTCCTGGTATGCTTAGGGGACACATAGCCAGGATTCGTATGGATGTGTACAGGGGGCGGTTTTGGCGACCTGGACTTCTCCCGGCGACTGTGTTTGAGAGACGTAGAATAGTGCAGGTTGGTCCGATCCACGCAAGGACTGGACCGCCCTGATGGGGACTTTTGGGGGAAGTTAAAGTGCCTCGGAGACATTGGGCTTCTGTGCCCGTGGGCTATTGGGGACTTTGGGGGCTGGTTGTGCTTGTCATAGCTGCAACCAGACTGGGGCGTGTAGTAGCCTGATGAAGAAGTGCTGGATGCAATGGAAGGACTTTTCTGAGGGAATATGAAGTGTCGAGGACTTTTGGGAGTATGTGGCTTGGGAGAAACGGGTGGATAACCTCCGGGGCTGTTCACCGCCATCTTGATCACTTTGGACTATCACTCGGTCACCATTTCACTGTTCATCTGAAAAGATAGAAAGGTAGATGTTATTATTGGACTTTACTACTTGTGGTGAAGCGTCAATGCCTATTTGCAATATCAAATACTTTCAAATAAATAAATAAAAATAAAATAGGAATTTTCCACACATTGCATAATATATTTAGTTATCTATTATGAAAAAAGTAACACAATTAAGTGTCCTTTTGATGAATCCTTTCGCCAATTACCTCGCACCGCAGCGCCCATTGGATGCGTATTGAGTGTTTCCTCCGAGACGCCCGCAATTGGCCAATAGATGGAGCTTTCCGCAATTAGTACTTCCGTTACGTCTGCTATTCGCGACACGTTATGTGCGCACCGCTCCGCGATTAAATATTGCTTTTTTGGTGAAACCCTGATGATATTCGTAAAATACATGGACCTGCATCTGTGCTTCATTGAGAACTTATAGTGCAGTGTTGATTTTTGGAGTTTCAACGATTCCACCGGTGGATTTACGAAAATTTAGCTTGCCGGCCGGCAGCCCAGAACGACCACGCGCTCACGACGAAGAATCCACGCAAGCTTCCATCTCCCTGGGTCTGAGTGGAGTCTCAGGATATATCGAAGGTACGTGGGCATTTTTTGCTGCAAATCGATGTGCTAGGTATTGGTTTCTCAGGGATTCATCAATAGGAAATTAAGTTTTAATTTCTGAAATCCGCCATTCTTAATTTAAAATTTGATAGTTTCTAAAAACACCGTTCTGAAGGTGCAGGCTATTTACACGCCTTCACCAACTTGAATGAGTTGATTCATCATCGATTCAGTTATGAATGAAAAAAAATAAATTAGTACTAGATTAACAATATATTAATTCTCTCTCTTGTCTCATGTCTCAATCTACGATAAGACTATTACTACTAATAATTATAGTTGTCTTGTTTCCTTCTTGCGCCTACCATGTTCTGTTTCTGCATCTGTTTTGGTAGACCGGTAGCAAATGCCTGTTCCCTTAAGTCCTCCTTTGTACAGTTTTTTTACTAGTGTGAATAAAGTAATAATAAATAAATAAAAAATACATAACAAAGAATTAATACTGTAATAGAAATACTAGTACGTAAACGTTAGTTGCTTAGTTTCAATGACAACCGCAAAACCGCAGAAAGAGGGTAGATAATAATGCATCATACAAGACCTATAAAACTCAATTCTTTCTCGCTAATGGAGCCGCCTTTTGACGTTCAATGTGCAACCAAAGAACTATAAAGTCGAGCACGAAGCCAGTCGAAAGCTACTCGTATTTGCTTGAACACACGGCTATACATCAAACTATACAGTTTGGCAGAGGTAATTTTATTTTATTGTAACAGTTATAAAACTTTGCCTGGCCTGTTGGTCTAGTAGTTAGTTACCCTGACTGCTATGCCGGAGGTCGTGGGTTCGATTCCCACTCAGGACAAATGTTTGTGTGATGAGCACGATCATTTGTTCTGTGTCTGGGTGTAATTTATCTATAATATGTATTTAGAAATATATAAGTATGTTTATCAGCTGTTTAGTACCCATAACACAAGCTCTCAAGCTTAACTTGGGACTAAATGGCGTTGTGTGAAAAAGTTGTGGAATATTTATTATTATTTATTTTATTAAAAACAAAAATAAACGCTATTTCATTTAATTTTTTCATAAATTTCCAGTTTACACTGACCTCGCATTGTATGGAAATCTTATACATTGCGAAATCAGCTTGTACTGGAAATGTGTAGCTTGATGTGTAGCCGTGTGTACTACAACTACGCTTTGCCAACATTGCAAATGCGAAATAATTATGTTCTAAATGTTAACGTTTTTAATTATTGGCCTTCAGGTTAAAAATAAATAAATGAATGACGTTATTCATATAGGTTGCCTGTTATGTAATTGATAAACTTTGCTTAGAAATTATACACACATCTGAAACAAAGAAACATCACATGCACCTTATGAACGAAAAATGAACAAAATGGAATCCAAACGTAAAACACGGTGGTTTGCGTTTGCTAACACGCAAACCATCGCCGCGTATCCGTCAATATAAACAAAACTTGCATGTCAAACAGTGAACCGTATTTAAACTTGTCCGGCCCGTCTCTACGGGAATTACGACAAAACTTCCGAAGGGACTCGACGGAGAAAATATAACTTGTTTCAAAGAAGAACTTTAGAAGATCATTGTTTTTTTTTTTGTTTTGTTTCTTGTTATCTTGTTTCTGTTTAAGCTGAGTTATTTGTTTATATTATTTTTGTAGAAAAATAATATAGAGAATTTCTTTGAGTTTTTAATTTACTTAAAATAAACGTAATAAGTTAGTCTCTTAAGAGTTGTGTGTTTAAGTAGTTTTAATAAATTGTATACAATTTACTTTCTTTTGTGAAGAACAGAGAACCAAACTGATATTTTAGTCTCACTTGATTGATATAACTCCATTTTTACAAGCCAGTAAATTCTCTTAAATTTTGTTACTCGAAAAAGCGATTTTAAATATTTAAAATACAAGCCAAAGACTGCCCCGTAGCAAGAATAACAATAAATTAATTTATAAGAAAATGTAGTCTTATTTACTCTGTGAGACGTTGTAGATTACGTTCCAGTAGCAGTATTTTCCTCTTCCAGATCAAATAAACGTCAGCTGTCGAGTGGTGCAGCTAATCTACGTGATAATCCGCACACATGCTCGGCGCGACCGCTCGCCCTCACGTTCTAGTCGTTAATGACATTAATACGGTCACTACTCCCCCCACCACAGCGGCAGTTCGAGAAAGTTAACTGTCGTAAATACCCTCATATGTTTGCTGTCTGAGTTTCTTTCTTTTAGCTTTGTTTTGTGAATGAAGTAATTGGGATTGATTGTTTCTGTTGGCAAATGTTTACCACCTAAGCTATTCAATGCTTTTTTACTAGCAAGCAGATCAATTGGCTATCTTTTTATTGCCAATGACCAACTGGCGTCCAGTTGTACGCCGAACTTTAATTAACAACGCCATTTAGACCCAAATTAAGCTTAAAAGCTTGTGTTATGGGTACTAAACAGCTGATGAAACATACATAAATGTTTCTAAATACATACATATTATAGATAAATTACACCTAGAGACAAAACAAATGATCGTGCTCATCACACAAACATTGATAATTATAAATTAATCATTACATCATCATCATCATCCACAGCCCGAATTCACCCACTGCTGGGTATAGGCCTCTCTTTTTAGGTACCAATTTCCACGTCCCTGTGCCAGTCTCGTCCACGGTACTCCCGCAATGGCAACAATGTCGTCCGCCCATCTCGCCGCAGGACGCCCTACACTTCTCCTGCCGTTTCTTGGACGCCACTCGGTCACAGCTTTACTCCACCGGCCATCACCGCGTCTAGCTAGGTGTCCTGCCCAACTCCATTTGAGTTCCATAACGCGACTTCCAATATCGATGACCTTTGTGCGTCTCCTATATTGATGCCGAGCATGGAACGCTTCATGGCTCTCTGTGCTACTCTGAGTCTGAATACGGCCTCCTGTGTGAGCGTCCACGTCTCGGCACCGTACGTCATTAATCATTACATTCCTCACAATTTTTTTTTTTATGTAATTAAATTTAAATTATATATAATTATACACGCACATACATGCACATGAATGCTTAAAGACAGACGTGCTGGAGGTGCGTGCCTTGAGTTCTAACTTGAGATCGATGACTTGACAGACTACCGGTTACAACACTAGGCTACTGCTAATTTGTTATCTAATGTAATCCTTGTCAGGAACTTTTATCTTGACAAGTGCCTACACGCTCTAGTTCATTGGTGTCAGTGATCTTCACACCCGTTCATTTTTACGAGTATGACGGCTGTCATTACTTCACGCTAGATTAAACTTGGTATTTACGAGGTCTAGTGTCCGGCTGTAGTCTTGGAGTCGGTGGAAGATTCTTCCGAATTTGTGGATAGGGTATATTCGGCCGAAACTGTCTGTGTGGCTGGTTGTGTTTGTTATTTTAATGTATAACCAAAGGAGATTTTTCATTTTCGGCCATCAAATGTACAGACGCCAGCACATCAAGTTACCCCAATGTGTCAAATTTTCCCAATTGAATATGAACCTTATTCTGTTTGACATAAAGTTTTAAAACGATCAAAGTAATTTGTCACATCGGGGTAACTTGACGTTCTAGCGTCTGTACATAGGCGGACTTAATGCCTTAGGCATTTTCTACCAGTCAACCTTTAGGTAATGCAGAGAGACAAACAGTGGTAGGTGCAATTCCGTAAGAAAATGAAGAAAGAATTAATAATAAAAACTGTCTGTACATTTTTCGAAAAAAAGGAAAAAATAACAAAAATTGGGGAAAATATGGTGAATTTGAGTCTGGTTTGTGGTGTAACAAAAATAATAGTTTTTCAGTTATTGCCATGTTTTGTTCAACATGGCGTCTCGTTTGCATAATATTTTTCTCAAGCAAGTGACATATTGAACCACAACCTCGTGCTCGTGAGGTAGGCTCCTGGTCCTGGTTGTGGTTCAAATCTGGGCAAGTACCAATGTGACTTTTTCAATTCATATATACCTACATTCTAAGTTTATCTCAGACATCATTAATTTGACATCGGTGAATGAAAACATCGTGAGGAAACCTGGCCTTGTAGTTAATATATGTTTGAAATCGCCAATCCGCCTTGAGCAAGCGTGGTGATATTGATCACCACGCTTGCTCAACGCGGATTGGCTCGAGCCTTCTCTGTATTAGAAGAGGTATTTGCCCTTCAGTGGGACAGTAACAGGCTGGTATTATTATTATTATTTAAGTGACATATGTCTTTATTGGAAATACAGTTTCTTTAAACCGAAATGATAGTGTAATTTTTATATCCCGATAGGAGTAGAGGTGTACCTCACCATAGTTCATTTCACCACTTATGTTTAAGTTCTATGTGAGACCTATTGCCATGAACTTTTGCCTGAACCTGTTTAGTAGTACTGCTTACATCCACTACTATATTTGTTCTGTCTTTAATTAACTGTAGAACAACTTACCACAAATGTTTAGAATAGTAGTAACATTAATTCGAAGTAATCAAAACAACTCATTTCGATTTTTTTTATTAAGACTTTATTCATGTCTACTGGCGTGTTTGCCTCACGAATTTCAACCTTAAAGCTAAAGAGTAATTGCATTAAAACATTTAAAATGGTTTAAATTGACGTCAGGCTTACATTAAGCATTCTTGCTACGCACGCAGTACCCAATACCCGAGTAGGTACATTATGAGAACTAGTTATAACAACTAATTCAATAACGTTTATTTGCAGGATCCTTTGCAAATAGAAAACCCTTCATAATATTATTACGCACATTTAACACAGAAACATAGTTACATGAAGTTTGGTTTCGGATAAAACTAGAATGTGAAGGTCTCTCGGCTTCGGCGTCGGCATTCGGCGTTCGACAAAATATATTGGCCTCGGGGCAAACACTAGTGATATTCGCATTAAACTAGCAATTTTCATTACACGCCTCGTGAATAATGTTGGGAAATTGTTATTTTCTACTTGTTGCACCAGAAATAACTTTCTATGGGTAGTGAGAGATTCTACATACTCAATACTCAATACTCAAATCTTTATTGCATTCCATATGTATTACATAGATGGTGTTATCAAAATAATAGACATCAATATGGACCCTGTCGGGCACAACAACATTAGGAGAGAGGAAGAGAGCTAAGTAGCAATTCAATAATATTATTTTAAGTTCTTATATGTGAAAAAATTATGAATAATTATGCAAATATATTTTAAAATTATTAGGTCTGTGTATTAGGTATAATAAATTATCCATTAGGCATGTACTTCACGTGAGGTTAGGCAGAGGTGCACCTTAATCATACCCATATTTCAAATGTTATGTTTGAATCCCTTGTGATAGGAGGTAAGCCCATTGTTACCGGGCACAAATCTAGGCTCCGAGCTGCTATTAAGAAATCGTATTCTTTCGTTTGTATATTTTTATAGCTACTAGCCCGCGACTTCGTCTGCGCAGATTAGTAATTATAACCAATACAAATATTTTAACCTATATACACACATCAAAAGTGTCTAGGGATCAAGCATTTTTATGCGGATTTCTTGAGATTGAGATGTGGCTTTGTAATAAATTTATGATTTTATAAATTTATATGGATCCTTTTTGGTGCATTTCATAATTTGAATCAGGAACTGTGAATCAAATTCGAGTAAAAGATGAAAATCAGCTGTCAATATTTTCCCTATAAAAACATACAACGTATTGAAGACATTATTAGTGCTACTGTTTCCCTACTACTGATTAAAACCAACGTTATTATGGAGCGGCGACGTCATTTAAGCAGGGAAGAAATGCTCAGAGCCGTGGGAATGATAGAAGCTGGTTCCCGGCAACGTACTGTGGCTTTAGCTCTGAATACAAGTCAGAGTGTTATCAGTCGACTTTGGAAACGTTACCGAAGCACTGGTACCGTGGCTGAGCGCCATGGAGGACGGTATCGCTGCACCACACGGAGACAAGACCGATACATTCAAATCTTAACTCGAAGAGCTCCAACAATAACCGCCATGATGTTAGCCGTGAGGCTTCATCACTCTTCAGGGAACTTAATTAGCGACCAAACCGTCAGAAACCGCTTGCATGAAGTGAACCTTCATTCCCGAAGACCGCTACGGGTACCACCTATAGCAATGCACAATCGTAGGATTCGATATCAATGGGCTCTTGAACACAGAAATTGGGCAGAAGAACAATGGCGTTTCGTGTGCTTTTCTGATGAGTCTCGTTTTGGTATGAGACCGGATACAAGACGTATACGACACTGGAGAACCCCTGGACGCCAACAGCGATTAAAATCCTGCCAGGAAGTCCATCATTATAGTGGTGGAACCATCATGGTATGGGCGGGTATTTGGATCGGCGGAAGAACTGAGTTGATTTGGATCAGAGGCAACCTCAACGCTCAAATTTATGCTGAGACGATTGTATCAGACGTCATCGTTCCTCTACAAGTGCAAATCGGTCCCTTATTTCAGTTAATGCATGATAATGCACGACCGCACACCGCAAGAGTTGTAAGACAGACTCTCGCCGCAGCTAACATCAATGTCCTGCCCTGGCCTGCTCAGTCGCCAGACTTGAACCCGATTGAGCATGCATGGGATATGCTACAGAGAAGAGCTCTGCCGAATATGGAGGGTATCCAGTCGCAAGAAGACCTTTTTTTGTTGTTGCAACGAACATGGGCGGCCATTCCACAGCGTGATTTGGATGAACTCATTTTGAGTATGCCAAACCGATGTTCTTGTGTTGTTAGTGTTCGCGGTAGAAACACGGATTATTAATTGTTTAAGTTACCCAGTAAAATTTTAAAGAAAACTGTTATTTCAGTCTTTTTTTCGAACTTTAATGTTAGTGGTTCAAATGTCAAAAATCCCTGTATTAGGAAAATGGCAAATTTCTTTATTAATGCAAAGGTGACTTGGTTTATCGTTACTGTGACAAACGAAAACACTTTATTTGATGAATCCTTAAAGAAAATTTTAATTAATATCAATCAGGAGAAAAGTTATTGCAAAAATATATGTTGATCCCTAGACACTTTTGATGTGTGTAGGTGTTATTTTGATGTAAAAAGATTAAAAAGATTAAAGGTGTCCGCAACTCCACGTCAAAGCGCGTATTTTGCGTATGGGCTATAATCTACCACGCGGGCCCAGTGCGAATTGGTAGATGTCACATATCTTCGAAATTTTGGTTGTAGGACATGCCGGTTTCCTCACAATGTTTTCCTTCACCGTTTTTGAGAGCAGTGGTGAAGAAATAAATTACACAAAGTAATGAGTCTGCCTGGGTTCGAACCCACGACTACTGTTCGTAAGTCGGGGCCGCCACCACTGGGCCACCGCTGCTCTCTATTTTGATGTATAAGCTATATCATTGTAAAGTTTCTTTGAAATCTATTTAGTAGTTTTTGCGTGAAAGATTAACAAATATGTATACAAACTTATATAAGTTTACTAGTAATTTACAACCCACATCGCTAATAGGCTTTTAAAGAAATAGAAGTAGGATGCTTGCGTTGCTTCGTCCACTGATATTCCGGTATGAGTTGTTCGAACATTTTGTAGGTATCACGATAGGAATACATTCTGTACTGAAAATCGAATATCGTAATAACGCATTCGATATAATCAACCGAAAATAACGCGCCTGTAAGGGAGAGCCTTTATTCTCGAAAACAGTAGTAACTGTGTACACACACACCTACATCACACGCTTTCGCTTTCGTATTTGCAATTAATAGGTACACGCGGCACGGTAGTTCCGAAAAAACCGCTATCCAATCCAAATTTTGTCGGTACTCGTTACACTCACGGTGCGAAAAACGACGTCAACTGCATGAAAATGGGAATTGCCAAAGGCACCGTTACAAGGCCTCCACGTTGGATTTGTACAGTTCCGTTTTTCAGCTTAGCTTTTATAAAAAAAAAACTCTGTTAGCGGATAGAGTGGACGGGTCATAGACGCACAACCTAACGATACCATAAAAGCATGTACTAAAATAATTCATGTAGGTACAAGCTTATGAAAAACTTAGTTGAAATTTACTTTTCTTCTGCTGTTGTTTTTTTTTACTTTCAACTGTAAAAATGTTGATTCCTAATGCAATTTTTAATAAAACTGAACAACACTTTCAAAAATATAGTTATTTCGTTACATAGAAACGATGTTTTTTTTCTCATTAGCATCGAAAGACCAATGTTCTTCAATTAAAACGCTTAAAATCTAGTGGCATCTCAACTAGCGAGAATCAATGTCAAGAACTTGTCAAAAAGACAAATTTTTGTCAGATCGAGACTGACATTAGAATGCAAATAGCTCCTCTGTTTTTTCAGAATCATGTACTGAACTTAAGGGATCATGTTTGCTTAAGCGGCAATAGGCTAAGGCTTCGGCATGGCGATCGAGAGGTCTTGAGTTCTATCCCGCTCATTGCACTATTGACATAAACCCACTCCAGATACAAGCATATTTATCTTAGTTGGAGAGGATAAAAAGAAAAAAAGAAAAAAGCATTTTGACCCATACACAGGCATACGGTAAGTAATAAATAAAAAAACAAAACAAAACAATTAAACTAAATCAAAATGAAACATAAGTAAAAAAAGTGAAATAAAAAATAATGTGCCCTGAGGCTGCGCCAAGACTTCTACTATTACTATTAGTAATGTGCAACTCACAATAAAATTGTTAGTAAACTTTTCATAAAAATGTATAAAAATTAAATGTTATTCGTCGATGTCCTTTCTACTCATACGTAGTTGGAATAGATACAAATGCAATAGGACGGCCTTCAGCCGTGTCGATTCGACGCTTTCCATGTTAAATAAATCCGCACGCCTGGCTGTGTAAACGTCAGGTTTTCCATCTCAGTGATTCCAATTATCTCGGTGTCTATTTATCATCTCTTCATGCTGATTTCACAGGTATATAATGTACTTTTTCTGTTGATACTGAGAATAGAATGTTTTGCAAACAACCGACTTTTGTAAAATCGCGTTGTTCTTTTTTGAGATGGCAATCCTTTTAATTGTCGTACTAGTGTATGGTATTATGCTAATATTATAAACATAAAAACAAACCAAAAGGTTACCTCACGACATTTTCCAATGGGGATAACAAACGTCACCTGCTACTATTTTTACGCAGGTTTCCGTACCACAAAAGGTAAAAAAGATACCCTCATAAGATCACTCTCTTGTCCGTCTACAGTCCGTTTCGAACGAAACATATAAACCTAACCTTCGTGAAGAACATTACTGACCAGCCGGTCGATTCAGTAAAAGTCACGCCGTGAATACTAGAGTGAAGTGAACTGTCAATGCCTAGCATTAGAACGGAATGAAAGCTCAATTCGCCCTACATTTACGCCTACATTTTTACGCGGTCGTTTGAGCGGGTCGGGTAGTCGATGCAGCGTACTATCGATTTGGTTTACTGTCGATGTAGCATACCGTCGTTTTAGTGTACTAACGATGTAGCGTACCAACGATTTAGGGTACTGTCGATGTAGCGTACCATCGATTTGGGGTACTATCGATACATTAGCCCGTCGATGGAGCGTTTTCGATACAGCGACCATCGATGTAGTGATTGTCGATACAGCGACCATCGATGTAGTGATTGTCGATATTATGAACTAGACCCGATTTGAGCAGAATCGCACTGCTGGTCTTTGTAAGACTTTTTGACTTCTTACTGCCAGTAGCGACCTGTCAAATATCTACAAATGACAGGCGAGACCAATCGTATAAAGTCATTCCGTGGTACTGAGGGATCTTGGTTTACAATGCATGGTTGACCATCCACGGATCGCCTCTGAAAGCATAGTTTAACCTGGTATCGACCCGTCAGGCTGTTTATATTTCATTATTCATTTATCAGTTTCACCTTCAATATCAACTAAGCGATGAAAACTGTTAAGTTGTTAGCATCAAGTTTTGGAGAAAGAAATTGATACTGTTCCAACATCTTATGTTTCATACTTTCTTAATGATGGATAAACTATTTAGGAGGAACCTCAAATTCGATTTACATGCGGGATATTTTACCAACTATTTTGTGGTTAAAATGTTCATGCAAATTTAACTAAAACTCGTCCTATAATTAATCAGAAACCCCACTGGAATTCAAGCAAGTAAAAAAACAGTGCTTATAACACTTACATAATACCTATACACCACTTTTTTTTAATTAGTACATAAAAAAATGGGCTGTATCCGTACCTGTTACTGATCATAATTGAGTAAGTAATCAAAAGTAAAAAAAAAACGAAATTCAATTTTTAGTTAAACTTAAATAACGAAAACAGCTGTTGAAGGCGGGGCATGCTTGAGCGAGATCACGCGAACGTGAGCGAGAGATGACGATTAATAAATACTACCATGTCATGAATAGCCTGTACTTACAATATTTCAAGAAATTGGGTGACTTTTTGGGATATAAACAAACGCTAATAGATTGCTAGATACTTCACAAATATAATGAGAAGACCTTCTAGAAAAACCTTTTAAGTATTTGTACTAATTAGAACTTAGTGGTGTATAATAGAAATAAAACTACATTTTCGGACACTCCGACACCAGAAACATCTGCTAGTTTACTGCATGCTGTCGTATCCAGCGTTCAAGGATCGGAGAATCCCACTATAATGTGATAGGTCACAAGAGTAGGAGAAAAAAAGAAACGTTGGAAGGAGTGTGTGGAAAATGATTGGATTTGCCTGTTGACTGTGACTGGCCTGTTGTTCTAGTAGTTGACCCTGACTGCTATGCCGGGGGTCGTGGGTTCGATTCCCACCCAGGACAAATGTTTGTGCGATAAGCACGATCATTTGTTCTGTGTCTGGGTGTATTTTATCTATAATATGTATGTATTTAGAAATATGTAAGTATGTTTATCAGCTGTTTAGTACCCATAACACAAGCTCTCAAGCTTAACTTGGGACTAAAATGGCGTTGTGTGAAAAAGTTGTGGAATATTTATTTATTTTATTTATTTACCTACTAGCTTTTGCCCGCGGCTTCGCCTGCGTGGATGTCGAACGATTGAATTTCCAAAAATCGATTCTTAGTGGATACTTACTCTTCACAAAGAACACTCGCTTCAGTTTCATGTCTCTAAGACCAGCGGAGGCATTGCAAAAAGAACATATACTTACTACGTTCATATCACCGATTTTCTATTATGATCTGTAATCAATAGTGACAGCATAAGTGAACCCACTCTCATATTTGTTGGCCCACGTGCATGTGCTGTGAGCATGTGCATCTAAGTTATCAAAAATATGTCTAAATCTATACGCGGAAAGCCTGGCCTCACGCTGCTCGTCCGTTTCCTGCGATCGAATATTACCAATTCGTCGTCTTTCATTTGACAAACTTAGGTGTAACTGCCAGACGGTCGTGAGAGTATATGTTTCGGACTTTCAAGACAAAACGTGCCTTTCGCGGTCAGCTGTAAGTCTTAACTCACGCTCACCATATGTTTCGGACTCTCGAGACAAAACGTGCCTTTCGAGGTCAGCTGTAAGTCTTAACTCACGCTCAGTATATGTTTCGGACTTTCAAGACAAAACGTGCCTTTCGCGGTCAGCTGTAAGTCTTAACTCACGCTCAGTATATGTTTCAGATTCTCGAGCATAGAGTTTAAACTATGTGCTCTTTTCTTCGACGATTCCTGAGAACGCGCATCTCTCATTCTTTTGGCTTTATCGAATTTCGAAATAAAGAAGACCGTTTTCTAGGTGGCATCGTACCTAATTGAATTCAAATAAAAAAAAACAGAAGCAACAGTTTATTTCCTAAGATGCTAATCGTCGAATAACTTAAATCAACTAATATCTTAACTAACTTAACTTTTAAATAACTAAAAAGAACTTACCATATAGGTACTTTTGTTTTAAATATAAAAAAAAGGAAGTATGAATTACCAATGGAATAAAAAAAGCAAACTAATTATATTAGGTAGCTATACCTACCTATTTAAAACGAATATCTCAAAACTGCGTACCTACTATATTTAAAATCTAAAAAACAAATAAGGAATAATAATCGTTATTAGTACCTACGGAATAAAAAGAGTTATACAAATAAAAATAATAGGCAGTCGCTCCATGTAAAACACTGGTATTCAGCTGCATCCGGTTAAACTGGAAGCCGACCCCAACATAGTTGGGAAAAGGCTAGGCAGATGATGATGATGACAAATAAAAATAATAATTATATCTAGGTACTAAAAACTACTTCAAAATAATATCTAAAATCTACAATAATTTAAATATAATCCAATGAAAAGGCCGAATAAATTAATAAAAGTCTTCCTTATTCAATAAGAACGAACAATGCTTGGCATGTCCCTTCGCATCCACACTCCACAGTCAAATAAGTGACGTTTTGGCTCGTGAACGCCCGCCAGGTGCCGCGGTGAGCCGCTTCGCGTGTTAAACAATTAATAATATCAACCGTATATCAGACCATACTGGCGCGGCGAGATTTGGAAGTTTAAGGTTTAAGTTCATCTATATCCTTGTGTGTTTATAAACCAATGTCTATAAGTATTTTTTATTATTTAACGTACTTTGACGTACGTTATTATTTAATATACTTTGAAGAAATGCCTAACGATTAGGTAAACGTGTTATTGTGGATAATTTATAAGATATAGATATATGTTACTGAGAACTTTTTTGTTGATATTTTGAAGATCAACATCTTTGTAATACATACTTTTTGTGTATGATCAACGTATGCGAGGATAGGAGCTCGAAAGCGCATATTTTCATCCGACTTGCTTCGAATTTATCGTCACTGCTCGGCTCCTATGTGTCTTGGTGTTATGTTATATAGCCTATAACCTGCCCAGGAGTATGGATTACAATCGTACCAAGTTTGGTTAAAATCCCTTCAGTAGTTTTTGACCCATGAGTGCACATACAGACAGACAGACAGACAGACAGACAGACAGACAGACAAAAAATTTACTGATTGCATTTTTGGCATCAGTATCGATTACCAATCATCTTCCAATATTAATTTTGAATATATTTTCAATGTACAGAATTGACTTCTCTACAGATTTATTATAAGTATAGAATAGATATAGATATAGATATAGATTATTTAAAACTGCTTATCTGACCTCCACAACAGAGTGGGTTAATACGAACATTTGATAAATTTACATTTTTCGTTTGTTTTTCTATGAATCAAACGCAAAAATGTAATGTCGTTGTATGATTTTTGCTTTGAAATGTAACTATGTTTGTACCAAATTAACTGGTGAGACTACACAGCTTCACAACTTTCCGATAACCGATACCCGAAATATGTACCTACGTATCTAAAAATTTATAACAAAGACAAACGGAACTACGACAGTACCCGAACCTCTGCTTATCTAAAGGTAATTTACAAGCGTGAACATGTTTAGTTTATAACACATAGTTAATAGCGGCTATAACCGTCAGTCAAAGGTTATAATAGTCCCCGGGCGGCCATTACTAACTCAAATTGCTCGAAACATGGTGGATTATAAAACGTAGATTGCACGCGGATTTCGTGTCGAGTAAATCATTTACGGATTATTTCAATATACAGCTACATACTCGTAAATGTTTGATTCTTTGGCCAATGAACTAACATTGCCATTCAACCGTGGCAATTGTGGCAAATGGGCAATGTCGCCACTCTATTCCCGAAGGACAGCGATACTTTAACTCCTTAGTGTTATGATTTTAATCGCAATCTTTTTGCACCATTCTATTTTATTTTTGTACATTTTTCATTTGTGACATTGTTTTTTAATTTTGTACATTTTCACAATTAATTTAATTTTAATAGTATACTTTGACATTAGCATAACTTTTTGTCGGCGGATCATAGGATGGACCAAACATTATAAAAAAAGATTATTGTACTTGTGTTCACAAAATTAATAAATAAACTTGAATTTTTTGAAATTTTATTTTGTATTCTCCCTTTTTAATTTTTTTATCTGTAGCATTTCTATGTATATGTATATAGGTAACTGTATATTGTTTTATTTACTATATATTTTGTAAGACATTGGCAGGTTAACCTTATAGCTTAATCTCTTTTCAATCAATTAATATACATGTATATATGTTTACAACTTAACTCTGTTATGCTCATATTGAGCCAATAGAAATCTACGCTTGGGGAGACAGAATCATATCCTGAACTCATGGTGTCCGAATGTGCTTCAATGTCCTGTCCACCGACTTCTGAAACTAGAGTTATTTTACACCTGTTAGTGATACAAATGGGGCCAACCTGGTAGCATACACTATCAAATAAAAAAAAAATTGAAAATCGGTCCATAAATGACGGAGAAAAAAAACATTAAGACGAATTGAGAACCTCCTCCTTTTTTTTAAGTTGGTTAAAAAAGAAAAGAAACCAAATGAGCTGGCTTGTTTATCGCAACGCGTCAAATAAATAATTATACGTTGGAACGACACAGATTGGCCTCTGCCCCCCTAGCCAAGTTACAAACGATTCGTACTTATCACCTTTCGCTAAGTCACGTGGTCAAAACAAAGGGATTTGAGGCATTCTCGATTGTAGAAAGAGAATAGATACGAATCGATTGTAACTTGGCTAGGGGGGCTGACGTAACTCTTAAAACACAAGAGTGTAACAGGTTATTGTCACACATAACGACAAGTCCCCTAAAATTACATTGCCCTTTGAGTAAGGTTTTACAACTTCAAAATAAAGGAAGTCGTATTTTTTACATCGTCAGCCCATACAATACATTTATTATACAATTTTTATCACCGGCCGGTTTATAGCTGAAGTCTGAGCACACAAAAGGCAGACACAAAAGGCCGACTTATCAGCTGCCTAGCCTTTTACTAACTTTGTTGGCTTCTTGGCAATCTGGATGCAGCTGAATATCAGTATTTTTTAACCCAGTTACAAAAAAGGGGAAGGTTCTCAATTCGCCTGTATTTATTTTGTTTACCTCATAACTCCATCATTTATGGACCGCTTAGATTTTTTTTTTTGTTTAAAACGGTAAACTTTCTGTGTGGTGGTTGTGATATTAAACAACGTAAAAAATATTGAATCAACTACACAAACAAAATAATCTAAAAATTGCAGACCAAAATGAATGGAATGACTTTCTGACATTCATAACCTAGAACTGTAACGAGCAACACTATTTTGATTGTTTTTTTCTTTCGATTATATTTTGTATTGTAATACATATAGGAGCGTAGGTAAGTTTCTCATAAAGTTTGATAATTATTACATTATACAAATATTGTAAACGATAGAGAAAAATTTTATAAAACCAATAAGTCTACTTTTCTCATACAAGCGAGTTTACCGATACCACCACCACCAAGTAGACCTTCCGTGTCTCAGTTACAAAATCTCACATACCTTTTCGATAGCGCGTATAATACAGTGTTTGTTTACCAAATATGTCACGTTAAAACACACATATTACCCAATCCAATTACCAGCTAACCTTCTGTAAGTTCTAATACAATGACCAAAAGGACCAGTTTTGTCTATCCATCGTAAACTGAGGCCACTGAAGGCCGGAGGGTGTCTCGTAATTTGTCCTTTGAGTCGCGTCGTTACTTTTCAATGGAGTCACCCACATCAAAGTAATCGGCGTCTATTCAGACACCGTGTCGTGACGTAAGCATGTAGAAGTCAATATGGATTGATATAATCTCCGTGATGAGCTTAAGTTATGAATGTCTCCTGTGATTTGGTACGATTTTGTATTGATGTTATTTATTTGAGTGTGTGTACATTCATGTACAACACACATGGGATCTGGGATCACATCTGAGCAGCAGTGCGATGCTGGCAAATCACCACGTGAAAATTTAGGCGTAGTGTGGCGTATTGAGCTGTCATTCCATACCAATACAAGGCATTGACAGTTCACTTCACTCAAGTTTTCATCGCGTGACTTTTACTGAATCGACCGGCTGGTCTCATTGTGACTTTATAATTCATAATATACTTTCTAAGTTTATCTTTGACATCGGCCTAGCTGTGGACTGGTTAGCCTTTGCGGTTTTCAGTTTTAGGGTTCCGTAGTCAACTAGGAACCCTTATAGTTTCGCCATGTCTGTGTGTCCGTCCGTCAGTCCGTCCTCGCTTAATCTCTGTGACCGTTAGCACTAGAAAGCTGATATTTTGTACCAATATGTGTATCAATCACGCCAACAAAGTGGTAAAATAAAAATGGGAAAAAAATGTTTTATTAGGGTAGCCCCCCTATATGTAAAGTGGAAAGTGATTTTTTTTTTATGTTTCAACCCTAACGTGTGATATATTGTTGGAAAGGTATTTAAAAATGAATAGGGGTTTACTAAAATCATTTTTTGATAATGTCAATAATTTCGGAAATAAACGCTACAAAAGTAAAAAACAATGGAACCCCTCTAACATTTGAACCATAAGTTTAGAACGTAATAAGAAGTGTAGAACTTTATAAGGACTTTCTAGGAAAATTATTTTAAACTTGATGGAAACAACAGTTTTTGTTCAAAAAAGACAAAAAGTTGTACAAAATAATTTTTGGACTACGTTTGTAGTATAATCGTATATGCAAGCATTTTGAACACTTATTGTGACGGACGGGAAACTACGGAACCCTACTCTGAGCGTGGCCCGACACGCTCTTGGCCGGTTTTTTTTTATAAAAACTGCGCGTGCTTATAACCAGTGTCATCTTTAAGAAAATCGCCAGTCACCCAGGGCTGCAAATCCGTAGAGGCGTCATTCTTCAAAACTCTCAGATAAATAACTAAAAAAAAAAAAAAAACTTCTTATTCACCATATCAAAATAACAACCTTGCACAATTCAAGTAGGTACCTAGTTTACAAATAAGTCTTACAGATGTTAAAATTTTCGTTTCTCATGTATCGGTACTTATTATGGTTGTTAAACACGGAACAGATTCACTCTGGTCCCCGTACTAGTATAAACTGTATTACGGTGGAACAGTTTTCCTCGTTCTCTAATTTACGTATGGTAGCAGACTTGTGACAAAATTAATTACTTAATCAGGTTAAACAAATAGTTAATGACAGTATAATTAATTAATAACAAAGTAAAGTACCACATCAGTTAAGCACGGGTAGGCAAACATAAAACAGTGAACTTGATTTTTGTAAGATGTAGGTAGATGTAAAAGTTGACATAGTATACGCAAAATATTAAGATGCTCAGTTTGTTTACATTGTGTTTCGGTTACACTTTATTGTTTGTTCGCTCTTTACAAAAAGTACGTAACTACCAGTAAGTTTTAGCTGCCCTTTCCCTGGACCGATTTATGAATGGAGGTCACATGATTTCAGTTCCAAGACATGCTAGTTTCCTCACAATGGTTCCTTCACTGTTTGAAATTTACTTTGTTTTAGGCACTTAATGTTAAAACATATTTAAGTGCATAAAATAAAGTGCCAGTATTCTTACCTCTATTCCTACCACGAGGTCACACCACTGGAACCAAATCCTCACCAAAGAGTAAAAGTTAAAAGTAATTACTTACACACCGTGCCTCAATTTGTGAAAATTGTTCACATTTCATATTTTAATTAGTCCTTTCACACATTCTCTTTCAGTTTTCGTTTCAATATCCAATAGGCGAATGAATGGAAGTAATTACCGTCTCTCACGGTGCATGAAAATGGCCAAATATTATGTATTTTATTTTATCTTTGTTTAAATAAAGCAGGCTGTTATTATACATTGTTGTTTTTGTAATGGGTGTACAGATCCGATGCTAGCACATCAAGCGCCCCCAATGTGGCAAATGTCTTTAATAGTTTTTCAATTTTAATGGAAACATTATAAGGTTCATTTTCAATTGGAAAAAAATTACAGTTTGAAGTAGTTTGATGGGCGTCTGTACTTCGATTTCTCTGAAACTACTAAGCTAATTAAGGTTAATTAGCCTACAGGTAGTTTTCCCGGCTCTGGTTACCTACGATTCAAGAGTAATACCTAGTGTAGGAGACGGTTTTTTTTTATACGAAAAAGCAAACAAAGTTGAAATAATTATGCCCTTTGACAAAAAAAACAACTTATTACGGCACTGGCAAACACAAAAAACAAACGCTAACCCCTTCATTTACATTTTCCCAAATAAATAAAAAATCGTTTATCTCCCCTACCATGTCTGCTGAAGCGAAATCGTTCAGTACCAGATATTGCATCGTCAAAGGCACTTTGATCACTAATGATTGCAGTAATATTGGGAATCACAGGCAATACTCAGACAGTGGATCTACTTGCGGATAGGAAATGATCAAAATGAATGTCAATGAGTTGCAATATCCTACGGGAATAATCAAGTGCAAGATATTATTCCGATTTAAACGGATAAATTCGCAATCTTTTGTTATGGTTACTATGGTTCCTACACTAGATTAGTCATTAGCCGTATATAAAAAAACCTATTGATGCAGATTCTTTGAAATTACTTTCTTTTTAATAATTGTTTTAACCTACTTTGTTGTCCTTATTTTGTACTAGCTTCTGCCCGCGACTTCGTACGCGGATCCTGTTGCTTATGTCAGCGACAACGGGGTCGTTAAAATCGAAAATCTGAAAAGTCTGATGTCGAATTCTAAAAGCCCGGGGACTGGAAAACAATGGGATGCGCGAGACTATTCAAGACGTTCCAGATTTTTTATTTTTGTTGGTAAACAGGAAATGCCATCAGACTTAACAACTTTTGCTAAGACGCCATTTCTATTATGTATATGTTATATTGTCGCTGGGCTTTGGAGTTCCACTACAGGTGCTCCAGATCTTCAAATTTAGTCTCACAGCAGAAAACACTCTTCACGTGGAATAGTTTTTGAAATGGCACCATTTTTATATCTCTTTTACTTTAGGTGTTCCATTTTCCAAAATAAATTATAGCTTATATGTTGCTTGACGTTCACGATCAGCCGTCAGTCGCGCATCTCCTTCCCCCACTTATCTCTAGAGTAGATGCGTATATACGCTGAAAACTCAAGCGTCATGCTTTTTCCGTGAACGTCTCCAACTCGCGAGATAGTGCATGATGTTCACGATCAGCGGTCAGTCGCGCACATATTCTTCACTGGTGTCTAGAGACCTGGATACCTGGTAGATGCGTAAATACGCTGAGAATGCAGGCGTGCTTCGCGATCCCAAGAAGTTTCCGCGGAGCGAGTTGCAGCCTCATGTTCTCGAACAGCATCAAGTCTCTCCTAACGCTCTTCGGTAGATTGTTGGGATCTTATGATCTTTAATTATTTAGCACCTTTGGAACATTGGGAAAGATTTGACCTCTTTCTAGGCATGGTTATAGTTTTATTGTGATGATACCTGATCAATTAAAATCTAAGTGGCTGCTTCCCTGCGTTACCGGGTAGGCAACCATGTAACAAAAATAAATGGAAAAGGAAATTAAACACTCAAATAACATAAGCCCGAAGGCATATTTATACGATAAAAAAATAGGAGTTTTGGCCAGTAGAGTCTAATTTTCAAAGATATACCATCGTCATCAAAAATCAGTCCTGAACTGTTCCCGCCTTCACCACGTGGAGGTACTTATGTTATTTTATAATTATGCAATGAAATTAGTGATAGCTTTTATTTCTATACCAAATGTTTCTGATCTTCGATTTTTATAAGTCAACAGGAAATGCCTATCAGACCGAACAACTTTTGCTAAGACGTCATTCCTATATGTTATAGTGTAGCTGGGCTTTTGAAGTTCCTCATCAGGTGTTCCGGATCTTCAAATTTATTCTCTCAGCAAAAAATGCTCATCACGTGGAACAATTTTTGCTATGGTACCATTTTTGTATCTCCTATAGTTAAGCTGGTCTGTTGCGGTTCTGCATCAGGTGTTCCGGATCTTCAAATTTATTCTCTCAGCAAAAAATGCTCATCACGTGGAACAATTTTTGCTATGGTACCATTTTTGTATCTCCTATAGTTAAGCTGGTCTGTTGCGGTTCTGCATCAGGTGTTCCGGATCTTCAAATTTATTCTCTCAGCAGAAAATGCTCATCACGTGGAACAATTTTTGCTATGGTACCATTTTTGTATCTCCTATAGTTAAGCTGGTCTGTTGCGGTTCTGCATCAGGTGTTCCAGTTTCCAAGATAAATTATAGCCTATGTGTTGACCAGTATTATTAATATCTATACAACAAAAAAACAAAAATTCAAATCCGTCTAGTAGTTCCGAAGATTAGCGTGTGCAAACAAACAGACAAACAGACAAACAGACAAACAGACAGACTTTTTTTTTTGGATTCGTGCTCTATTACTGTTTCTAAACCCCCCTCAATTATTATTTTTTAAATATATTCAATGTACAGACACAGTTTTTTTACTGTCTTATTATATGTATAGATTGTGTGCCTGAGCCCATCCTAAATAAAAGCTTTTTTCCTTCCTCCTGTTCAACCAATGGTTTTTCTTTCTTTTCTAAAGCTGAGCATGTGGGTTCGATTCTCGGATAGGGCTAGGTGTAAACTTTTCCCTTTATGGATTTCTTATTATTATTTTTTATTATTATAACTATTATTATTTAATACATACATCATACAGTAGTGATAAAATAGTTAGGGATTTAAGCAAAAAAATCGACGCGAACGAAGAGCTAGTTATACCAATATAGAGTAAATGTAAAAGCTAAAGGTTAATTTAATTAACCCAAGATATTAAAGTTACACTCCTGTTACCGACCAACCGAGCTACCTTTGAACCACGTGGTCCTTCCCTACTACGCTATAAATAGAAATACCGAATGTTCCCCATCCTTCCCTGGGGTGTCATATGGGAAGTGCGCTAAGGGATTACGTCAGGGGAACGGTTGGAAATATGTCCTTGAACTGTGCGGAGCGAAGGACCAATTACTTTAAAGGATAGTGAAGTCAGTTACAAGATGCGGCAAATGTAAATGATAATAATTGTTTAAATTTTTGATAGACTAGACATACTGTCTTTGTATGAATGGTTTAGTAATGGAAATCGATGGTCACAAAGGCAACTGACTGTGTGACTGTGAATATATTGTACTACCTACATAATCTATTCTCTTTCTCTATCGAGTCCATCCACAGATTGCTTGTAATAGTATTTTTAATTATTCTATTCTATTCTAGCTCTTGACAGTTAGCTTGTAAAGTGAGAAGGCAAAGCTCATTTGATTGCCCGACGCTAAATAGCCTTAATTATTGACGTAGGTAGGTAAATGTGTTAGTCGTGTAACTGCTGATTTGCATTTCATCTGCTGCACTTATAATAACTTTATTTAATCGAACCACTTGGATATATTATATCGTATTTTCTTAAGTACTTGACAGCAAAACAAAACAAGAAACTATTAGTCTATTTTGTCGTAAAAGTCGACAAACAAACAAACAGTATTACTTTCTCTAATTTTTAATTAGTACAAATACTTAATGAGCTTATTCTCGACGGTCTTCTCATGATAATATTCGCAAAGTATCAATAAATAATATTAAAAAACAGCAAAGTTATTAGCTTTTGTTTATATCCGTTGTACAGGCTATTCATGACATAGTAGTATTCATTAATCCTCATCTCTCGCTCACGTTCGCGTGATCTCGCTCAAGCATGCCCCGCCTCCAACAGCTGTTTTCGTTATTTAAGTTTAACTAAATAGTGGCATATTTAAAAATTGAATTTCGTTTTTTTTTACTTTTGATTACGCAAATGCGATCAGTAACTGGTACAGCACAATTTCTATTGTACTCATTAAAAAATAGTGGTGTATAACATTGGAATGGATAGTATTATTATTATAGAAATATAGATAGATGATGAACTGAGAAACCAGGCACAAAACAAATGACTAACACTTAAAAACGTAAAGAAAACAAGCGAAGATAAAAAAACAAATAGGTACAATTAGATACTAACCATTGAAATCGCAACCGCGACCTCAATTAACATTTTACGAGAACAGACATAAAAACATGCTAAACATCACTGTCTACAAACACAAAAGATTACTTCTATCTGTGTACTAATAAATCTCAAGGGTTATAAAATCATTTCTCGTATTGCAAACATTTGTTGCATTTTCTCGGCGTAAAAGCGTAGTGTGTACGGCATAGCAATATTTGTGTGCAATGCACTTGACTGTGAAAGCGAATGGCGAACGCTGAAAGGTATAGGGGTCAGGGCTGCTCAACATTTGTCTATTTTATTTAAAGCTCGCTTTTATGAGGCTGCAAATCTTGTTTTAATGTTTTGGTTGCGTTCAAAATGCTAGTGAAATCTATTTACTACGTCCATACACATTTTCGGTGAGATTTCTGTAGTACAGTCTTCGATGTTAGACTTTTTCAAGCGTATCAATAAAGGCCTATTATAAGACCGAAGCTAGATGATGTGATTTTATTCTGCAGAATAGTTTTTTGAACCTTATTCCTTAGAAGTTATGTTTTATTTTCGATTTTTATGTTTGTACTTGTTTAACAAAAAAGATGATGAACTTGGTTAACAAAATCACTAAAATTATATTGGGTGGATCTAATATGCCTATGACATATTATATATAGTCATATTGGATCCACTTGTTTTTCCCGTCTTTCCTGACATTTATGATACTGTTTTTGTATATAGCATACGGTCGATCTTCAATATCTCCTTGAGTATATCTCCGCTACGTACCTTCATTACAGAGTTCAAGGTCAAATTTTCTTTTCACCTTTTTTGACAGTTTTTTTACAAAAACTAGTTTCACACTAACCTTAAAATATACACTCGTAACGTCTTATGCACCCATAAGCACACATGTTTTGCACGTTTGAAGCACAATATTACTTTAAACATCTTTATTTAATAATGAAACTAATTAAAATAAATTAAATAAGTACACTTAAACTACCTACAAATAGAATAGTAACAAACAAAAACAAAACCCCCTAGGAGAAACAAAATCAGAACGCTCAGGCGTCAAAGTAGTCCTCCCCATCGCTGTCATCTGGAGACATGCCCAGAAGACTGGCAGTATATTAATATTACTTTGAGTGTACCTACAGAACGAGTTGCTACATTACTACTTTTTGATGTGTCTTTTTAGACCCTATATTGAGCAATGACTGAGCATAGTACAAACTTTTTAGTATATTAGCAATTAAATAGAAAGGTAACCACTTTCAAGATAGAAAAGCTGTTTGCCGCAACTTGTGTGTTCAGCACTTGACTGTGAAAGCCAGGAGGACGTTGAAGGGCAATAGAGGTCTTAAGTCAATGCCGTTTGCTCGATTCACGTGCTTTCGTGAGGTCTTGTAAATAGTTTACTTGTTGCAATAATAATACAAGAGTCGTACTGTCCCACTGCAGGGCAAAAGCCTCTTCTTATACAATGGAATGACATTTGTAGACTTTTGACAGTCGTTACAGATAATCAGAAAGTCCCCGAAAGTCTGCCAACCAACCCGTTTACCCAAGAGGTGTCGTGCTACCTAGCCCTGAGTTGTAGAGTAAGGAAAACAGCAGGCAAATGATCTATACTTCAAAGTCATAAGGCAAAGTCAAATCATTTATATCAATTAGGCCATTAAAGGCAATTTTGAACGTCAAACTTACAAGTTACAAGTAAAATAGATTGATGCTGGTATCGCCTTCTAAACGCTGGTTTTAAATGGAGAAGAAAGGGAAAAAAATCGACACACCATACACTTATAGAATTCTAGTAGACGTCTCGCGGCTTTACCCGCGTAGGTCCCGTTCCCGTGGGAATACCGGGATAAATAGCCTATGTGTTAATCCAGGGTGTCAGCTAACTCCATACCAATTTTTATTAAAATCTATACAGTACTTTTTACGTGAAAGAGTAACAAACATCCATCCATCCTCACAAACTTTCACTGTTTATAATATTAATAGGATTTTTCTACAATATTTTGGAAACAATATAAAATACATTATATGTATGTAAAGACGATTTACCTACCTAGAAATACAACTGGTATATTCTAAGATTGGTTCAAGGTATTATTTCTAGGTAGAAGTTAAAGTAACAAAATACATTTGTTTCAAGACGCGTATTGATAGAAAGTAATAGTTCGAAAGAATAACTGAATATCCAATCGTCGTATTCTTAGGATTCGACAGGCATTACCTACATTATTTTGTCCTCAGGGTATAAGGCTATTTATACTTCAACCTTTTGGGGACAAGATGTCAGAAATAGTATTACAATAAACGTTATTGTTAGAGGGAAACCGGGAAGAGTGAGAAGCCTTTATCTATTTTTAGTTTAAACCCGTGATACCCGTGTTTTGATTTTAATATTAATGTGGGTTAAGTAAAAGTACCTAAAGTTGGGTTGCAGATGTGGGTGACCCTATTTTTAACCAATTTCATCAAGATTGACAATTCAACTATATTTTCTGTATTGTGTCAATAATTGTGTGTTTGTTACACACAATTATTGATACAATATATACGCGGTATCTTCACTGCGAAGCGATTTATTATTATGCTGTTGAATAGTCACTTAATTCATAGTGTTAGTTAATTAGGGACTACCTTTATCGTTGCTTATGCTTTAATTTGCTAAAAACAATGAATTACAAGTTAAAATTAATGAGGATAATGTAGTGGGCTGCAATATTGTTAATATTCTGTATTATCTGTACTCTATTTATGCACATATTGTAGCTGTTTATTATCCCTGAATAAATAAAATAAAAATAAAAATTAGTTGCATTTTGTGTGTTCGGTATGCTAATATAAGCTGGCTTCGTAATCTATTAGAACTCCGTGCCTAGTACCTCAATTGCGTTACTTACTTTCTATCACAACAACAAAGGATTTTTAAAGACATTCCTAATCCATTGCTTCATATGTTTAAACAATGAATTTACTCGACACCGTAAATCACGCAATGAATACCTATTGCATGGCCATTGATTTTGTGTTTTGCAATTATTCAAGGTCAAAGTTTGTCACTACAGTGTGACCTGCTGTACATAATTAAACTCTAAACAGTAAAGTGTAAAGTCTATTATAATTATAATTATGTAAGTAGTTAATTTTTTCACCAAAACTCATACGTTGTTTGGCTGCAGTCATGCACGATCTGCACTGATCTGCAAAACTAAATACTGCACTGATTAAAAAAATATATATTTATCAGCTTTCTTTGAAAGTACTAGTAAATCATACATTAGTAACATTTTAACTTAGAAAAAGATAAAACAATAAAAGTAGCCATTTTTAGGCTTAATGTCAAAAAACGTCAATTAACACTTATTCGTACGTTTTACATGTTAGTATTTTTTTATAATTGGTATTATATCCTCGAGCTCTGACAACAGCTTCCAGACAGTTTGGCTTACTGAACACGAGGTTTCGGATCCGAAAGTACATTTCTTGTGTAAGTACTTAAAAAGTTATTACAATTTTCAAAGTGTGATAGGTACTTATTATTACAGGCCAGTTTACTTTATGTCACTGCTAGTCCTTTGAGGCAGCCCTGGCATGTGATATTAGGCTTATACATCGAACTGTCTCGAGTGCCATACTGCTGTATGATGGTCTAAGTAAGTAGAAATGCCGCATACATTTTTATTCGCATTACCGTCAATTTACTAGCTTCGAAAGCTTTGAGATGACTTAGTTTTCTTTCTTTAGCAAAGAATGAAAGCTAAGTAAACCACTCACAGCGTACTCTTAGCTTAAAAAGAGATGAAGTTCGGTTTACCTCCTTAACTTTTGCTGACCACAAATTTTCACCGCTAAGGTTGACGCACTGGAGTATTCCTCAAAGCGCAACCATTTTTAAGCGCAACCATCACAGTTGCGCTCACCAATTCAAATTGAGCAAAAGTTTCTTAAACACTTAACACCAGCTAATTTCTGATTGCCTGATAGTCCGTATTGATAAATCCTAACTAATATTATAAACGCGAAAGTTTGTGAGGATGTTTGTTGCTCTTTCACGTAAAAACTACTGAATTGATTTAATAAGATTTGGTATGGAGTTAGCCGAGACCCTGGATTAACACATAGGCTACTTTTTATCCCTGTATTCCCACGGGAACGGGACCTACACGGGTGAAAACACGGGACGTCTGCTAGTAATCAATAAAGCCAGTTGATTTAAAACTGTCTATCGATATCATGAATGAATGAACCATACGTACCCTTCTCTATTATTCGTCATGGTTGCGCTTTAAGAAATAAAATAATGATTTTTTTTTGTTCGTTGAGTGCAACTAATGATTTCACTTTAAGGAATAATTTAGTTGCGCTTAGATGGTTGCGCTTAGAAATGGTTGCGCTTTGAGGACTACCCCGGCGCGGCGTACCGGCCGAGCCATTGGCTGCGGCGCCGCGTGTCTCGGGTTCAATTCGAAACAGATGTTTCGTGTCTGGTTATCGAAATATATGTGAGTTTATATGTTTGTAAATACACCCACGACACAGCCAACCTGGAATAATCACCTGCAGGCCATTCATTTATATATTCCGTGACACGCAGCGCATCAGTCAATGCGCCAAGCGCTCAAACCCACCGTCACATGATTAGATTACACAGACCAAAAATATAATCGACTCTCGCGGCACGTACGCCAACAAGCCAGTGTAACATTGAGAAATGCACCAATCACAACACATTGCATAAAGATAGATTCCTGTTTAATAACATCGAAATCCCACCCATATCGATATGTCACGTATAATCAAATTCCTTACAAAATAACTTCGACCTAAATACTCCGAATGCCAGACGAATCTAGTTGGAGTGTTAAATAGCCATGTGAAAGGGAATGTAGCCCTTTTAAATGTTACGAAATAGCCTGTCAATAGTGTCAACTATTGGGCCAGAAAGTTGTGGAGTAATCTGTCAAGATGGCGTCTATAAATCTTCAGAGAGACGGATGGGTATGACGCTGGAGGGAATAATGGGAGGTAAAGATGAGGGCACATGGGATATATTTAGAAAAGGTATCTAAATAGTTTATGTAGATGGCATGGATTATAATTAAATAAATAAATATTCCACAACTTTTCACACAACGCCATTTAGTCCCAAGTTAAGCTTTAGAGCTTGTGTTATGGGTACTAAACAGCTGATAAACATACTTATATATTTCTAAATACATCCATATTATAGACTAGCTTTTGCCCGCGGCTTCGCCCGCGTGGATGTCGAACTTCCGCCCCCTATGTTTTCCCATTAAAGGGTTGAATTTCCAAAAATCGTGTTTTAGTGGATACTTTTTCTTAACTAAGAAGTCCCCTTCAAGTTTCATGTCTCTAATACCAGCGGTTTGGGCTGTGCGTTGATATATAAACGTAATAATTTTAGCATAATACTTCCAGATAGACTACTTTCAAAGTTGATCCTTCCAGTATGTATGCATAAAGATTTCTGGAACTATTGACCCGGGAAAGAGCGCCGTACAACTGACCATGTGTAAAACAACTGAGACTAAGATCAACCTACCTAGGCGTATTGATTACAACCGTACCAAGTCAAACCCAATCCCTATAATAGTTATTGAACTATGCGTGCACATACAGACAGACAGACAGACAAAACATTTACTGATTGCATTTTTGGCATCAGTATCGATCACCAATCATCCTCCAATATTAATTTTGAATACCTATATATTCAATGTACATAATTATCTTCGTAGTGTGTGATAGTTCATTGAACTGTATGGCGAGCGATATTGTATCTTAAGATAAAATATTATAATATCTTAGCCGTGTGCAGCGCCCCTTGGTGAACTCCACTGCGGGTGACGTAACCTACGACAAACTTATTATTTGCGGTTGGTACAGTAGTCGGGTCTAGGGGTCGAACCGCAAAATTAAGTTTGTTTTTTATTGTATATACTTTTCCGGGATAAAAAGTACCCAGTGTTGTGCCCAGGATATTAAAGAATAAGTATACGAAGTTTCATCGTAATCGAACCGGTAGTTTTTGCGTGATACCTGAACATACAGACAGACAGACAGACAGACAGACAGACAGACAGACAGACAAAAATTTTTTTAATCATATTTTTGGGTTCGCTGTCGGTCTAGTAACACCCCCTGCTATTTATTTTTTTGATATTTTCAATGTACAGAAATTTTACTTCTACAGATTTATTATAAGTATAGATATAGATAAATTCCACCCAGACACAGAACAAATGATCGTGCTCATCACACAAACATTTGTCCTGGGTGGGAATCGAACCCATGACCTCCGGCATAGCAGGCAAGGACACTAACTACTAGACCAACAGGCTAGTTTATTTAGGAACGCATGGACGTAGTATTATTCGTAACTAACTAGATTTCAAAGTTATTCATTTCATACCTTATTTATTCTTATTTATATCAATCTTCTGTGCGTGTGTTTGTAATTAAACTCTTCCTTAACAGCTTGACCGCTTGTGGTGAAGTTTTTGTTTATGTTCAAGTGAATTCGAGAATGATTTAGATTTACGTTGGTTCGAAACCAACGTTCAGGCAGGACAACGTCAGTTGGGTCCGCTAGTTCATTAATTAAAAAAACTAAACTCTTTTTATATTAACAAACTAGCTTTGCCCCTCAAACTCACCCGCAAATTCGTGTTACTCCTACGGTTTTTAGAGCGCTTGCTGAAGTGGGAGAATTTTTCCGACTTATTACTTTTTTGGTAATAATTGGACCAATTTACTTTAAATTCCAACGAAGAAACAGTCGTGATAATGTTTAACTAACGTAAAAATCCCCATTAAAATATTTGTTTCTTTTCACCCCTGCGTTTCTTTTTAACCCGATTTACGGTACTCACTGACAAAGCCACAAGAAAAAAAACAAAACACAGTCGATATACTATTTCTCTATTACGCTCAAGCCCTAACATCGCAGAAGCGTTGCGTAAAACAGCACAAATGAAGTGATTGATTGGAATCGACGCGTTTCGCTGGTTCAACATATACATACATGCGTAGTTTATTTGTGTTCAATACGTTGCGGTCCTGGCAACATTTAGATATAGTTAGGTTTATACTGGATTGCGATTTATTGAGCGTCATATTGTTGGTATTTGAATTACATAGATGGAAATAAGTTTAAGGGTTATGTAAAAAGTATTGAATGCTAGTGATCTGCCACACTTTTATTTTGTTTTTTATTAATAATAAAGAAAATATTTTTTTCTTTTTCAAATTGATGGAAAACTGCTTAGATTAAGCGCATTAAAGTCGAGGAGTGGGGGCTTGTAACGTCATTAGCTAGCATAAACTGTACTGGCTAGTGACGTCATGTGACATTTTAAATCAAAGTATCGCCGTTATTTTTTGATAACGTGAAAAAAGAAAAGTCGTTTATTGTCTTGTAATCTAGATGAGGGACTAAAAAAAAATTTTTGTTTAATAGCCCATTGAGTTCCAAATAAGATTTTTTTTTTACTTCATCTTCTTTCCTAGAAGGTAAAGTAAACAAAATAAAAAACACTTTGTGGTATTTTGAGATTAGGTAACGTTTAACGCAATAAAAAACATTCGTAATTTCAAACTTGACGAGATTTTGGTTTTCCCTGTTGATCAATCAAACGTTTATCGTACGTTACTCTTGTTCATTAAATATAATATGACAAGGCCGACGAAAAATTTGTACGGGAGTTTAGAATCATATTATACAGAACTCTTAATAACAGTATATGCGTATACATCATTAAAAAAAGAGCCTAGAATGAACCATAAAATGTTCAATATATTAATCTTCACGCATAAGTTGACAAATTGTAGAGAAGATCTGAACTAAAAGAAGAAAAGTTACGACTGCTTTTTATTCTGCTCAGGAGCGATGCCGTTTTCTTACTGATAATGGCATGAAACCCATCGGTATGGGTTACCGAAAACATTCCAGCATTTCAAAAACGATGCAATCGCAACAGCATCCTAAAAAAATAATTATATTGGACGCGCAAACCATCCAGGGAGCTTTCCGAGTGGTTGACCCAAAGATTCTCGGTGTACAAATTCTGACAATAATCTTTACCAAGCGTTATTTCTTTACTAATGATACATAAATAAATATAGAGATCTTATGTTGAAGATCGCGGTCGCGCATAAATCTTGACATTTATTTTCATCCACTCAAATCGGCCTCAGCTAAATAACCTTCTACCAATTTAGAGCAAAACAAAGCTATTGTTAGCTACAGGTTCATAGGTAGGTCGCCGATCGCATTCATTTCATTCATCATTCACTAGTTCAAGGGTTCGTTCATGAACTTTGACAGTTCAAGATCCAGTTGAAGAAGGTCTTTCTTATGGAGATGTTTATGTGAGTCAACGATCTATCCCTTTGGAAACTATTGTTGTTATAACCTTGGTACGCTTTATTGTGTTAATTATACCTATCTGTGGGGCCGTGGCTTTGTTTAACACCGTGATTTTGTGTGATTATAATAAGTGGTCTAACAGTGCGGTAGGCAGAGATTTCTCAGAAGTTAATCGAATGAATCTCCCCGCTTTTACCGCTGGCGCAGTCTTGGTATTTGAATAAAACTCAGAAGTCCAAATTCAAGATTTGCGCGCTCCTTGCCCGTGCTACAGTTATGGTATGGTGATGACGGGACCATCGTTAAAATTACATGTGGACTGTACAGTTAACCGGACAACCGAACTCCTGCCTATTTGCTTTTCAACAGTACTATTCAACGTATAACAACACCTTATTGCCGAATTTACCAACGAGCAACAGCGTGCAGTAGGTACAGACTCCAGCACATCAAGTTACCCCAATGTGTCAAATTTCTTTGATCGTTTTTCAACTTTATGTCAAACAGAATGAGGTTCATATTCAATTGGTAAAATTATACACATTGGGATAACTTGATGTGCTGGCGTCGGTACATTCAGTGTAAAATCAGCGTAATTGTTAAACACGTAGCAATTTATTGTCAACTATGTTTTTTTATCCAGCCAAATTGTATTTTATGTTTTCTAATGTTCAATTTCGGAAATAGAAATAAAAGAAAAAATAGTACTTAATTTGTTTGAATTAATACTTTACTTTTTACTCTAGAAATGAAAATAAAATCTAAAAACTAACTCTAAAAAATATGGCGTCAAAAACTCATCCGCATCGCTGTCCACTGGATGTGTACCCAAAAGACTGGCAGCATTGCCAAGTTGTATATGGCAACGCTTATCCTTTGACCAAGGTAAAAACCAGCCCTTGGTTCAAGCGAAATGTCAATTAAACGTCTTGAAAGATCTCAAAAATTAAAATAAAAGAAGACAAAACTACAGAAGTTCAAATAAATATAATGACTGCAAATTTGTCCTAACGCACGCACATCAGAAAAATATGACGTCAATCACTGAAATCTCAACAAAAATTTGCTCAATTCTATATTTCTCTTTCTGCTTAACAAAGGCATTATTTCCTTCCTTAAACGCTATGAAATTAATTTTGTTTGTGAAGCAAAGTTTGCGGAAGAAACGCTTTTAGTACCTTCTCCTTGTTTGCAGGTGTGTTTCAATTTGCAAGAGTTTATTTTTTCTTTCATTGTTCTGTAAGTTCATAACAGTACTTTTTATGTTTTATGACGCAACCTGCCCTTTAGTTGCACGCCGCGATTGAACAAATGAACCAGTCGCCACTTCGTTCACAATTTCTCGGTACAGAAAGACTATAACTTTGATGCGTAATCTCCTAAGATACCTATAAAATTCTCGTGTCACATGGTTTTTAATTACACGACTGCCCCAAAAAAGGAGTGTTATGTTTTCAGGGTTCATGTATTTTGTGAGTTTGTTTATTGACGAGTCTCCACAATGTGGACCGACGATTTGGTGAGAGTCGCGGAAATCCGGATGAGAGACGCACAGGACCAGTCGTTGTGGCGACATTTGGGGTAGGCCTATGTCCCCCAAATATTTCCACAATGATTGGTTCTACGCTGCCCTGTTTCGACTTACTGGGATCTGGGTGTTATCTATACGATTTTAAAACGACATGCAAACACTGAAACTGTTTTATATTGTTTCTAAATTTATGCTTTATATAACACTATTTTTATCATACATTCACAAATAATTGCAATAATAAAAATGTAAAATCAAAATCAAATATTGCTTGTAACCAAAGTAACACTCAAATCTTAAACTTTACGGTTTTGGTAAACTTTCACAGATTGCATCCAACAAGACGCAACACTTTTAAACGATCACAACCTCGATACTTTCTTCCTGTAACGTCATCACTCTTCTCCCCACTTTACACCCCTCCCCCTCTCCTACTTTGTTATCAAAGTCATTAGAGTGTAAATTTTTATGACGTTGTAGTACAGTTGAGGGCAAAATTATATGGCCAGAATCGCTATTCTATAAAAAGTTCCCCGTCTTCTTTACGAGTTTTTACTTCGCTCATGGACTTCTGACTTGGCTTGACTTGGGAATTATCTCTCAGGCATACCGGTTTCCTCACGATGTGGTTTCTTCACCATTTTTACACACGTAAATTTAAAAAGCCACAGGTAGCTTGGGTTCGAACTCGAGACCGACGAAAAAATTTACCGCCCCAAAATTGTGTATAGAACTCATGGTGTACGATTGTAAACTTACATTAGGTTAGAATGTAAACTCTGATACTAGGTTATTTACTAAGAGTTTTTACACACGAGAAGCATGTTGCCGACGGCAGAGGCAGCTGCTGCCGTTGACACGACTCGGCCCGACTGCCTCCTATACTGAGAGATCTAACGAATGCTGCCGCTGATTTTTGTACTTGGTATGTCAACGGCTGCCGTCGACGCGTCAACGTCTGCTGTAATCTCTGCCGTTGGCAACATGCCACTCGTATGTAAGAGATAAAGAAGATGATTTTCAAGAAACCAAGACCAATGGTCTAAGAGAAAATTGTTGTTAAACACTAAAAAAAAATATAATATCATAATATTCCACAAATGGCCCATGGGCGGCATTAAAACTCTGACACCAGGTTAGTTACTAACCACACGATAAGAAGATTCCACAACTTTCACACAACGCCTTCTAGTCCCAAACTAAGCAGAGCTTGTGTTATGGTTACTAAACAGCTGATGAACATTCTTATATATTTCTAAATACATACATATTATAGACAAATTACACCCAGTTACAGAAGAAGTGATCAATGTTACAAAAACATTTTATGATGATTTATTTATTTTTGCACTTCACTGTACCTTTTTTACGGTTAATCGTGACACCAAAGGGTCGTGTTCGGGGACTTTTTGTTAAGACTTTTATTATCAAATGATCGTTTCTTACTTGAAACGGCCATTCATAAACAGTTTTAAACTTTAAAATAACATGAAGCCTATATTCCTCTAAGGGCTCGCAGAGATGAACCTAATTAAAGTAAATAATTCGATTCTGTCATTATAAACCTCATGGGGCTAGGCAGTAATCCTGATTTTTACTGGTTAAAGCTCAATCAGGTTTTGCGTCCTTATTTCCCTAAAACTAAAGTCCAGTATTGACAGTCGCCAAACTTACTTAATTGGTGTCTTAGAAACTTTTCGCCTTGTTGGTCTAGTGGTTGCAAGAACTTTACTGAGCATGCATCACGGGTTTGTTCACCGGGTAGGGCCAAGCATTAATTAATTTTTCCATCAGATATATCTTAGAATAGTTGTAGTTTAATTTAAACTTAATACACAAGACAGTGATTGACCTACATTTTTGGAAGCTCAATCGCCATGGCAAGAAAACCACAAAGTTTAAACAAAAACCTAACAAAACAAAGACCATTCCTTCGACATTAGTAAGCCATATTTAGTTCCTTCAATAAAAGCCACTATTAGTCACTTAGTCTACGGCTGGGCGAGGTCCATTAATGTATTCCGCCTTACTCTAATAACGCCTACGGCTATTCCCGGCTATCTAGCCGTCATTAATTTAAAGACGTTATTTGCACCCTTTTAGATCACAGGCCTGTTTGTATTGAGGTTAATTTCGATTTAAATTAATATTAAAGCTGTACGTTTTTACATCTACTAATATACAAAATTCAAGTGTCTGTTTGTAATGTCTACATAACAGCCTCTTATTAAATACATAAGAAAATGTTTAATAAAAAAACTGTTATTTTGGTCTTTTCGTTTGTTTGGGCTCGTCTCCGAAACGGCTAGACCGATCTTGACAGGACTTTCAATGGCTGATAGCCGAAGAGTAACTTAGGCCATTTTAGGTACAAAAATAGAGTTCCGTAAAAACAAATGCAAGCATATTAAAGCTTAGTTGGAGGGTTTACCAAGACTTCTAATAATGTGCAACCCACATTGCTGGTAAGTTTTTTAATACTTAGCCACGAGCCACCTCGAGCCAGCTCAAGTTTACTTCCTTCACTATTTTTTTTCTAAGAATCATTTTATTACAAAAATTGACATTATTCGCGTCGTTTTCGTTTTCCCCTAAGTCCAAACTGCCGTCAAACTTTTATATTAGGTGCGAGCATGATTTACTTGTCAATTTAAGCTTATTGGCTTCCTGTGGACTTGGGTCACATTTTATGAATCGACGAAAAGGAAGAAAATAAATTAATGAAAATACGTTTATTAACAAAAGCCCTATGTAAATGCTAGAAGTAAAAAGACAAAAGCAACCTAATAAAAGGAATTCGATTGTTGAAGATTGTGTTAGTAAACAACAAATTATGTTACGATAAACAGGAAAATGAAAAAAAGCAATGAACATGGATTAGCAAAGGACTCTAACAGTAGAACAATGAAAACTAAAACTGGGAGTTGAAAAAAATCGAAATATTTAACTTTAAGCAAATTCTTGCCCTCGGAATAAAAAAAAATACTTAGACTGTCTTCTGTCTCTCAGCAAAGGTGCAAGCCCAACACTCAATAAATTTGTCGAGATATTGTATTTCAGTTTTAGAGATACTATGTATGAAGACAAAGTGCGTCGTCGTATATTACCAATCAGGTCCCGAGCGAAAGCGAGCTTTCGCGAACAATCGGTTATTTATTTGTGTCTAGAATTAAAGTACTTAACGAAATAAATTCAAATAACTCATAATAAAAAAGTGCATGAACTGCACTTGTAGTTCCGCTTGCAAATATTTAAGATTTTAAGGTTTTTAATTACAAAAGGACCCTTTTACTAATTGGTGCATCCGCCCTTGGCCTAAGTCTATACATATAATGGAAAACAATGAATGGCAACCAGTTTGTTCACATTTAAAGTGAGAGACATTCATAAGAAGTTGGTAAAATCTAAGAGTTGACTGAGCAGATTAGTTTTAATCCATATTTATATTTTTTTTTTCTTTTCTTTTTTACGATCGAACCCGGGACTTCATGCTTAGCAGTTGTGCTTGCGACCACTGGTGGCAGTGAGTGATTTTGTTATATTGTTTTTTTTTGTCGAATGCGTGACCAATAAATACTTTTTCTGTATATATTTCTTTCTATACAACACAAAATAGCTCTCTGAATACATTTGTACCCGTTACTATAATACCTTTTCATGAGGCCCCCGGGAAGTCGAGGGTTCGTCCAGTGGGTAAACAGGAACTACGCCAATTCTCCTGGCAGCCTACCTTGATCGTTGCCATGGCTCCCAGGGGTACGGGCGCTCTATCCGTGAGCCGGTACGAAAATACATAGGTACGCAATGGAGTATGAAGGAAGTCATAGAGCGCTTTTACCTGAGCTATTTTATTGACAGCGCGGCGGCGGTGTATTATGTTTTAGAATAATGTTACGTACCGTTTGTAAGTTCTTATGGTGTACAATAAAGAAATAATTCTATTCTTTAAGAAAAGGTGAACTTATAACTCACCCACATTTCGCCAGTTATGTTGTCATATGTTATAGGTGGAGACCCTATTGCTATCGATGCATGAAGTGAAGTTAGGGTCTGTAGAGTTAGGCCGTGTAGATTCAGAAGCTTGGCTCTACATAAGATCTGATATCTTTTTCACAGGGCAAACCTTATGTGGTCGTCTTGGCAACATTTTACATGAAATGTTTTTGGTGGGTTTATTTATTTATTTTTTCTATAGCTTATCTTATTCGTACTGCAAGGTTCACCATTATATTAATAACAAGATAGGAAAGTTGTTCTTTCCACCCCGGACAGGATAATAACATTCGTTATGTCTATTATTATCATAAAAATATGAAATTGCTATTTATTACGTACCAAATGGGCATATCCAATAAGTTATTACGTTTCTTGGGTCCTTACAAATCAAAATTACGTATGTCGGTCTACTACTGGCCAATCGCCAACTCATGTTTGCGAATGGACGAAAAAGGGTCGAGTTTCAATTAATTATGCGATTCGACAGAATGTATGGTCACGAGGCGAGCATAGGACTACCATACATTTTCTCATGAAGAAGTACTATATATTTCTCAAAAAAGTATAAAATAGATTTAGGGGCGGTCGGTCAAGGGTATTATTGGTCTATATGTATATTTATCGGTCTATATTTTTCCGGCGTGTGTGTATGACAACATGTATGAATGTAAACGAAGCAAAAGAAGTATGTAAGAATCGTAGCATATGGCGCTCTGTAGTTTCTGCCTACCCCCATGGGAAAAAGGCGTGAGTTTATGTATGTATGTATGTATGTATGTATATTTAGCTAATGGAACGTATCGAAAACACCTCTTATTGTCAACATCTCTATTTGTGAATGTTGTCCGTTTTCCAAATTAGTGATGTGTATTCCAAAGTACCTACTATTAATCATCATCTGCCTAGCCTTTCCTTACTTTAAGGGCTTCGACTTCCATTCTAACCGAATGTATCTGAATGCAGTGCTTAATATCTGACCTCCGAAAACCAAGACGGTACCTACTCTTTGGTAACACTGGTCGTCAAATGACAACTAGAACCAATGGCTTAACGGGTTTTCCGAGGCACGAACTTGGTCATGCAGGATTATTTGTGAGACTCGCCCCTGGTCTGCTGCCCCTGGTCTGCTGCCCCTGGTCTGCTCGCCTGACTGCAGGATTATTTGTGTGTGTCTGTGATTTGTAACTTTATAGTAGAGCGTGTTAGGTCTGTGTTTTATACCTTTTTTATGGATTTTTTACCTTTTTTTTCCTTTTATTAAAATTATAAAATTGTATTTATTACTTACCTTTTTATACAAATCCACTAAGGGTAAGTAATAATACCACAGTCATTACAAAACAAAAGACCCATCCGTGACAATTCATCACAAACAAAGACATTCAATACCTATAGACCGGACATCACAAACAAAATTTTCGTCCGAAAAAGTGTGTCCTGCTGCCGGACACAAGTCTATGAGTTTTTTTTAGTACGCTCCGCTGCCGCTCCAATATTCATATATTATTCTAGATGGCGTTACTGAGACATGGGATCAAAGTTTTTCTATGACATTTCCTTGACATGCCCGCTCTATAGTCTTTTAAATCTCTTTGATCACAAATGAATGGTGACCGACCCCGGTAAGCGTAGCTATTAGCGTAGTATAATTGAACCACCAGGATCCTTCTTGAAGAATCCTACATAGAGAAACAAACATCACTTTATAATAATCTGTTCTTATCAGAAACATAACGTTTATAATACAGAAACAAAATGGCACGGCACGTTTAAGTTCGGTATATCTTGAACCTTTCAAGCCACAGAATATCGAAGCATACCGTGTGGTTTTACCATCGATATTGGCTTTACTATAGCCACAGCCTAACTATTAGATACTTACATATATGAAGTCTCGATACTGTGGTTTAGTGGTCGGTCTAGTCGGGTGCGGTTTCAACAGCCAGTAAGCCATTATCGACTATCTACTCTTTCAACAAAACATGGAACGTGTTTCAAGCAGATAAGTTTGTAAGTATTGATAATGTTGATGAACTTAGCGTGAAACTAGGTCTTTTAATGTATATGTTGCAGTCAAAACTCTTAAACAGTTAAAAGTACTATTGACTAGCAAAATCAGTCAAAACTACTTTTGACTGAACAGGTTGGTCAAAAGTGGTTTTGACTGAAAAAAATTGGTTATTAGTACTTTTGACTGCAAATTTGCGGTTAAAAGTACTTTTGACTGACGCTCGTAGTCAAAAGTACTAAGGCATTAAAGCATCAGTCAAAAGTACTAAGGGATCTGGCGCTAATGGTCATGGTTCTAACCTAACCTAACCCACATCATTCGCCAACCATAGACGGTTTTACCTGACTGATAAAAGCAGTTAAAACCACTTTTGACGGAATCACTTAGTTAAAAGTACTTTTAGCCAGCTCCATTAGGCAAAAGTACTTTTAACTGTTATCATAGTCAAAAGTATTATTGACTAAAGCATCACGGTCAAAAGTACTTTGACTGATTTTGCTAGTCAATAGTACCTACTTTTGACTGGTTAAGAGTTTTGACTGCAACATATACATAGAATACATACTGACGAGCAAAGAGATTTAAAATTCTATAGAGAGAAAATGCGCAGAAATGCAAGCCATATTGAAGCGGCAACGAAGCGTACTAAACAATATGTTCCTGCAATCGTTGGCATACCGCGGGTCCGACATCAGCTGGGACCTCGAGTTTGTTACATTTTAAACAATATGTTTCATTATGCAGAGAGCCACGATGCATGTCTCATCTACAGCAGCCACCGCCCGTTTGATGACACAGGATAGAATGATGTTAAGACGCAGACGATATTACTTTTATTTTTTATGAATTTAGCTCCATTAGTGTAACTGCTGTACGGCGTAACTGCCCGGAGTCTGGATTCGTGCTCGATCGATGGCAATAGGCTCCCCCCTATTACATGGGACTTAAACATAACTAGCGATCTGTGGGTGTACCTGCTACTGGTACACCTCTGCCTAACGCTTTGGTGATTACAAGCTTGATGTTATGTTTTGTAGAATACGTGTACATAAAATCACCATCAAAATCAGTCTTTTTTTTTCTTAAAGGATAAGGCAGAATCTAATGAATGCTCTGAAACACGAGAGACCTAATTAATGTTAGTGTTCTGTTTTTCTAATGCGAGCTGCAGTGAACACGGTAACTTGCAAGATAAAACCAGAGTTAGTACTTAGTAGATAAATTAATTACACTAATGGTTCGTAGTAAGCGATTGTTTGGTTAAGTGTCGCTTTCTTTCAATTCATTAGACAAGGTTGTCGTTCGTCGCATTGACTTACGCTATGCGCAATAAATACCAATAAAGTCTAGAAAAATGTACAAATATTTATTTTCGAAACGTGTAATTTCAATTCTACAATCGTTCGAATACCAGTAGGTAAATTTCAGTTAGCTACGCCAATTATTCGTGCTAGGCACACAACTGATTTTAGCCCTTCATTCTGTATAAATCAAAATATTTTTGGAAGCAACAATCCAGAATTCCTATTAGTGCTTTATAATAAAATTTAGTATAAAATCGTTCATTAATTTAGGAATTTCAACGGACTTTTAATAACTGGCTGAAACAGAAAAGCTATTTTAATTTTAAAGAATTTTTGAATTATTTCCGAAACATTGTTACTAATCGTCGTTGATACTGCAATTCCGCGTAACTACAATTGTTAAATACTGCGAATATACACCTTCGCTGACTGTGATAAGGTTTATATTCGCAGTATTTAACAATTGTAGTTACGCGGAATTGCAGTATCAACGACGTAATTTCTATTTAGGTACGTTGGAATGTATTGGTTGCTATCCTCTTTCATATACTGTAGTCCTAGCCATCAAGCCTGGCCATATTACAAATTCTATGTATATTATCGTAATCGATAAGGCAATAGAACAAAAATGTCGTACATGGAAACAGCTGTTTGTCACGATTACGGTAATAGAAAAAGAATTTGTAATATGGCTAGGCCTGCATATTACAAATTATATTTCTATTATATTTTTGAAATTGATCAATCAAGAAAGTAAAAACATAGGTACCAACTTAAGACCGTCAAATCTCAAGTTTTTGCCAGCAGACAGAAGAAAAAGCCTAAGTCCTGAAAACCCACACAGTCTTATTAATTAATCAGATGAGCACATCATTTATTTAGTGGGTATAACGCGAACGTCGTAATCCCGCCCGTATCGCGGAGCTAACTTATCTACTGATAAACTTATTGATTATTGCCAACGCGTGAAAGCCAACTTCATATATTTTAGGATGCTTCCAAGGGTATTATAAAAACTATAGACTGTTCATATAGAACAGAATATTGCATACCTAGTTTATTTGTCAAGGGGGTTCTGGTCAGATCTATTTTTATGGACTTATGTATAGTAAATGGTATTGGCATTTTGTGATGCGAAGGAATGACACACACGCACACACACACACACACACAATTATTACACATCCACACACGCACACCCTGACATGCACAACTTATTTACACTCACATAACACATTGACACATATCTATACTGACACCGGTAGCTGACCATAAATTTGCGAGTGTTATTGCTATTTTGTACTCTTATTTCTTTTATTTTTTTGATTTCCTGTTTAAATTGGTCTCATTGTAAGTTATTACTATGGGAAGGAGTGAAGTAGCCCCAACACAAGTATTGCATAACTTACTGGGTCTGCTTCAATTTTTCTATATTGTCATGTTTGAGATACAATAAAAACATTTTTATTTTATTTATTAATGAAGAAACTAAAGCGAATTTAGTACCTATGTATAGGGGTTTTTTTTAGGTTTGACAGGAGTGGGAAATCCCCATGGACGCCCACACTGACCCACTGGCTCTGTGTGGCAATGCCAGACTCTTACCGTCTAAAACCTCCTGCCCTTGCTTAAGTTCCCTCTAACGTGATCAGAGCCTTTTTTTACTAATTTAGGATTTGTTATTCGGATGTAAGTGTGTTTTGTAAACTGGCGAGGTTGTGTTGAAGCGAGATCATTGGACGTCTTTATTTATTTAACGAAAATTATGTTTAACTATTTATATTATGTGGAGGTTAAAAAGGTAGAAGAATTTTGTATGAAAGACGATGTAGCTGGGTAGGTGACTATTGACATGACGGCCAATAGAAAAGTATGGAATACGAGAACATGACAAGCAGACCCCAAATAAATTGAGATTAGGGGAGATATGATTACGAAGTTTAGTAATAGTCAAGTAATAGTTCAGTGTTTATCGCCAATTATTTCTCAAGCAATAATTAATAAACCACAACGTTAATAAGACACGGCTAAGCCAATATTGTTTTTAGTATACCTAGTCAATGGTTACTAGGTATATTAGTAAATATATACGCTAAATATACCAAGGTAATAATTTAACTAATTTAGTATAATAGGCGGTAATTCTTATTGTAATTAGTACAGAGGCCAGCACATCAAGCTCCCAATGTGTCAAATTTCTTTGTTAGTTTTTCAACTTTATTGCAAACAGAATAAGGTTCATGTTCAATAGGGAAAGGACATGGCTAAATTGAAGTATGGACGACTGCCCCCGCAATTAAAACGGATGTATAAACATTGTACCTAGCAATATATAATGCTAAATAGCTGAAATTAGTTTTTTGTAATTTAAAAAGGTTCAGGAACTTTTAATATTTGCACAATCCTAAAAACAAAATCGCGCAACTCCTACGACAAAGGTACAAAAACTTCAAACAATGACATTGCTATAAACTTTTATCTAGGCGTTTTAATGTGTCTGCGACGATTTTTATTGATAATTGTGTCCAATAAACAAGCGAGGGTCAATGAAAATCCAAAATAAAAAGCACAACGAACAAGTAAACGGCAGAGCGTTCAAACGACGTCTGACGTTTTTTTTTTCATAGAGTAGAGATGGAATCTGATTTAAAATGTTACGAAATCGATAAAATAATCGAATGGACTGAAAGAAAAAAGAAATTGTTTTTGACGACCTCGGCGGACAGAAAATATATATTAAGATTGTGCGCCTGAAGTGTTAGTAATATGCTTATCCAGATACAATTAATCAATTAAGTAGTTTCAGAAAATAAATCGTTTTGATAACTGTTATTAAATATCGATTGAAGTTCAACTTATTCGATTTGGCATTTTGGTAATGCAATATGTCTCTTCCCTAGCTGTCAGTATTCCTTGACCTTGTCATGTCAAACCAAAACAAAGCATAAATACAATTAAGAAACTTTTTTAAGTTTATTAGTTCACGAAAGTTATAACAAATTATTAAACACTAAGTAATTCATGAATTAATATTTAAATATTACTGGTTAGTGTGAGGTTCCTATTCGTGCTAGTCATGTTGGGGGCAGTCGTTTAGCCATCTCTTTTGCCAGTTTTGGGTAGCTTGATGTGCTGACGTCTGTACATTATTTTCATTTATTATTAAAAAATAACTTAAACAGTAAGAACGGAGTGTTTATTGCATTGTTCCCACACCACATAGTTACAAAATTACCTTTTGTATTTAATTCTAATCCACCATAAAGACGGACACTAAATGTTATAAATTAATTTGGTTGTAAATATATAATTTTTTGTGCAATCTGTACTTGAAAATTTTTGGAGCTCATGGGAAAGATTTTAATTATTACTATTATATTGCTTTTCTAATTTGGAGCCGTCGTCGGGAAGAAAATTATGGAGCGCCTGGGAATAAGCCATGTTAACATTTAAAAGTGTCTTTCTTTATGGTTTACATAAAATAAACATACCTATGACTTTGAGTCTGATAACTTGAACTAATGGGCATTTACTGATCGCAATATGTAATTTCCTCCGGTTGATAATCGTCTATTTGATCAAAGTGATCCAGTCTCAGATTAGCGGTGGAAATCCATGTTAGCAGTCGTTGTGTTTGGTCTACGTCTACCGAAATAGCAACAACCCATCATTTCTCCAAGTCGATATGAGTTAGTTTGGATAAGGTTTCAAATCGCTTAACACGAGTAGTTGTGTATGTGTATCCCGCTTGGTCGAAGTTCGACCAAGCGGGGGGTTCGAGTTAGCCTTCTGCTCTTCTTTAAATAAACTTTAACTAGGTATGCTTAGATGTAGGTTATTCTTAGGTATGGTTAGTCACGTTAAAAGAATGAATGAAAGTAAGTGAGAACGCCGCCGGGAGGAGACGCCCTAGAAGGACATACATAAACCTTATTGGTGAGGTTCTTCAGAAAGGTCAAGTGCGTAGTACTCGCAACCGACGTGGGTGTATGACAACATTTATGAATGTAAACGAAGCAAAAGAAGGATATAAGAATCGTAGCATATGGCGCTCTGTAGTTTCTGCCTACCCCCACGGAAAAAAGGCGTGAGTATGTAACTAGGTATGCGAAATGTGCTTACAACGAGATCCAAAAAGGTCACTTCACTGTGCAGTTGTGGGTCGCGACTGGCCCCAAAAGTTGAAGCTCATTCCTACCTTGCCAGAGCCCCCATTGGCGTAATAACAATTATAGATTGGTTACAATTACAAGACTACTAGTATTGTGCAACCCACAAAGATCGTAAGCTTTTTAAAAAAATGGAGACGTGAGAGTCTTTTCACACTAATCCGTGAAGATTAAAACACCTAGAAGTAGTCACTAATGAACGATAGCAATATCATTTGGCAACAGTATATAACATGTCTAAATTAAAGCATAGGCTGAAAAAGGTCATTGTATTCATTATAATGAACAGTTTTTACGATGAAATAATTTAGGTTTAGCTACACAATGACTCAAGCGTGCATGCCGTCTATCGGGTCGGGTGAACTCAAAGATGAATTGACTCTTTCTTCAGAAGGCTTTTCCAGACTTTACCCTGGATCGTTAGGCTTGCTTAATACAATATTATTGATTGTAACAATACATATAACTTATGTCTGAACTTTAAAAAAAACTATGACCTCTGACTTTCTTACGGCATTTCTTCTCAAGGATCAGTCACTGGAAAAGTGTCTGGGAAGATCTACTTACAGATATAAATATAATTTCATATCATTTCATTTTAGATAAAGGACCAAAACTTAATAGCACATTGCCTGACCCAGGAACCGAGTCCGGGAACTCATTGATTCAATTGCCAAGTCATTTCTGATTTCCTAACAAAGATTACAAGGTATCCTACGACTTGGCAAGATTCTAAACTAACAACACAAATAGGTAGACCCTACTATTAAGCCTATAACTAAAGCTATCATTGTTCATAAGCCGTTTGCAAGATGGCGAACGTCTTGTCTTGAAACAATGTTCAAGTAATTAATAGCGTTGTAAACACGAGCGGCGCCGTTCAGGTGGAATTATATTCACTTTGATGTTCTACAACTTTAGTAACACTACTTTAAGGGAGTATAAACTGGAGCAACAGTTTTAAGGCTGCGCACGCCGGTTTTATTTCCATTCATTGTTTTGATTAAGTTAAGAGTTAAAGACCATCACGCGAAAATATTAGAATAGTTATTTATTTGCACAGAAATCACGTATAGGTTACAAATTTGACGTTTAATATGAGCCTTATACTAACTACCTTACCTACCTTCAAAGTGCTATACAAACAGTGCAATAAAAGTAAAGACTCATTCAATTTAAAGTAGTGAGTCTGATGTCAAGTGTCTATCTCCAGCATTAGTATGCGATAACTTCGCTTTCATTGCTCCTGCATTTTCACACTAAGGGATTTTTAAAGAATAGTCTCATTTTATTAACCCTTAATATGCGTCGTCCTTAATCTTGCAGTAAGACATTTTTAATCTGGCTGGCATTATTAATCTTGGCTTAAGTTAACAACATAGTAAACCTCGCAATTTTATAGATGGCCAATTTTAGTTAAAAATAAATACTGCTCCAAATAATTTCTTAAATAGGCTTTGTTTATTTATTTCAAAAAACTTTAGTTTGCATCTTACTAATATTATAAAGTTTGTGAGCATGGATAGATGGATGGATGGACGGATGTTTGTTACTCTTTCACGTAAAAACTACTGAATGGATTTTAATAAAATTTGAAAAAGAGTTTGCTGACACCCTAGATTAATACATAGGCTACTTTTTGTCCCAGTATTCCCACGGGAACGAGACCTACGCGGGTGAAACTGTGGGACGTCTGCTAGTAATTAATTAAAACAGAAAATTTAAAAAAAACCTGTGGCTGTGGTTATAATTATTTTCATCGAGACTCTTGTGTACTCGTATGTGCGTGCACTAGTTTTTGGCTTTCACAAAGAATGCAGCATTGTTTGTTATAATTTATAAGATTTAATTTTACATATTTTGTTTCAAAATTTCAATAAGTGCCTATTCTATTGCAATAGGTTACTTTGTAAGGATAAATGTGGGCTGAAAAAATAAAAAATAAATAACTGCTTACCAACTCTCTACCTCTCTGTCACGGATTTTGCTGAAATAGAAAGCATTTTGTCTGTACCGTGCCGACCAACAGACTTCCTAGAGGCATGCGCACTCTTAAGTATAGATAATAGAAGCTTTTCGTGTAAGTTTAAGCTCTTCTGGGAAAGTTGTAGCAGTTCGTGGTAATTCGGTGGCACGACATGATGAACTGCAGTGTAAATAACCTAATAATACATCACGCCTGTAAACCCGAAGGGTAAAACAGTGGTGTACACCGAGATATCGCCAATTTTAACCTTTATGTCTAAGTTCCATTTAATAGTAGACATGCATAATGACACACAAATAATATACTTATCAACCAGACTTTGGGCTGACTGATTTTCCCAGAAAAGGTCAATATCGTATTGCCCGGCCCGAGGGTCGAATCCGGGATCTCGCGCTCAGGTAGGACTTCTATCAACGACATAGTTTTGCAATACAGTGTAAATATGAACGCTCCACATACTTTACAATGAAGTTATTGAAAACCCAACGACAATATTGGACAGAAAATTGCAAACCATTTTCCCAAGTATTTTAATATTTTTTCTAGACCACGTATTTGATACATTTTCTAAAGCAAAAACTGCAAAAAAACTGCTTCGTTACCGGCTTGTGACGGAAGCCGTTATTTTTTGAAAGGGTCATGGTGCAGACTCTGTTTTTCAAACCTTTGTTTGACGTTCTAGTAAATTTGTTTTTTTTTTATTCAATGCAAAATTGTAACTGGCAGATGTTTTTATATAGGAGATAATATTTAAAAAACTTTATTAACACATTGACTGCCAGACTACCAGACACAATATAAGTATTAAGCAACAATAAGCAAGTCACGGCGTTTTTAACATTAAGTCCGCCTATGTACAGACGCCAGCACATCAAGTTACTCCAATGTGTCAAATTTTCCCAATTGAATATGAACCTTATTATGTTTGACATAAAGTTGAAAAACGATTAAAGTAATTTGACACATTGGGGTAACTTGATGTGCTGGCGTCTGTACATTTGTGTGCTTGAAGTATTAAATACAAAAATAAATAAATAAATAATATAAATTCAATTTTTCGCGGCTCACCGGTGACCGGCGGCGTGGCGTACAAAGTATTAAGAGGGGTTTTTTAGTAAAACATAAAATAAAAGAGTAAGTAAACAGCTTCTTGCTATTCTTCTACCTTTTGGAAGGGACAAGTAAAATCATCTTTAAATCCACATGCGCTTAATCCCATGACATGGAGCATTTGACCCTCTCAACATACATCGAGTCCAACGTCGCATGATGTGACGATTTTGTGCAGTTTATGACGTCACAAGTCCCCTCTCCTGAGTAGGTACTGAGTAGTTTTCCATCAATTTGAAAAAGCAAAAAAATACTTTTCTGTTATTTCTTTATTACCTAACCGATGGACTTAGTATAAGTTTGATGACATGAAATTAAATGTTATTAATTTCTGTAAGTAGATACTTTAACATGTATTTTTTTTTTAAACTAAAGCGCATTTCCAATGTTACTGATCCCTGAGGAGAAATGCCGAACGAACCTCAGGGGTCATGGTCTCTTTTAAAGTCATGGCATAAGATTGTATTAAATTATTATGCGAGTCTATGCAAGGCAACATGAAGAAAGAATCAATTCAGCTTTGAGTTGACCTGTCCCGACAGACGGCATGCATGCTTCGGTCGGTCATCGTGTAACTCAAACCTATTTCAGAGAGCTCGACGACCCACCACATGACGCTATCTGCCGGTCATTTGCGTGGGCCACGTAAAAGTACTCAAAACCACCAGACAGTTACGGACTCCTGTATTTTATAAATGAAAATATTCAAATAACCTCAACATCCCTATTCTGCGTGTACCAGCTTTATTTTACAAACAGTTAAATCAAAACCAATGTTCAATGAATATCAAATTATACCAAACATTCCAAATTTTCCAGGAATCGGCATTTCAATCATCGCAAATGGACTGTCCATTTGCAATTATCGAAACTTGCTTTTCTATTTCCAATGAAATATCATTTACAAAGGCCGTTCCAAGAACTACATAATTTGATTATGTTGTCAAATTGATTGTCTGTCTGTAGCAACTTGTAGTTATGTTGGGCCCTTTCGAATTAACCCTTTACAGACCCTATTTGACCTCGTCCTGTCATATCGACCCGGCCATCCGTTGCTAAATTATTTTGCTGTGTAAGAATGTTACGTTTTATGTTTCAACATGAGTAGGTCAATTTTGATGGATTGTAGTGTAATAATGTAAGGGCCAATGGTAAAGTAATATAGGCCAAACGGGTAGAAAAAATAGGTACCACTTTACATACGAGTATATGGGATAAAAGCTGTATTATTTATTTATTTATTGGCCTATCTACAACTGTTAGGCCGCGGGAGCGCGCTGGTTGCGAGCCGCTTCCAACCGGTCTTATTGGAGATCTATAGGGGAGGCCTATGTCCAGCAGTGGACTTCCTATGGCTGAAAAGAGGTGAGGGGGGACAACTGTTACACTTCAAAGTACAATCAATTTGCACAAGCATAGTATACAATATGATGCGATAAACACAGCATTCAATAACAAAATCAAAACATTGATGTAATATAGGATAGGTTAGGTTAGGTTTAACGGGCAGGTGTCCGCAACTCCACGACCAAGCGCGTATTTTGCGTACGGGTGAGAATATGCTTACCATTACTTCTTACTGCTTACCATGCGTATGTGGGATCCACTCTGTCGTATGGGTTACTATATTGGGGAAACTCGACTGATAAAGAAATTGCGTTCAAAGCCCAAAAAAAGTGTATTAGGTCTATATGTGGGTTACGTCAAACGGATTCATGTAAACCACATTTCGTAAATCTCAAGATTTTAACACTCCCTGCTCTATATATCTACCTGGCCTCAATTTTAGTTAAATCAAACATTACAAGCTATGATACGTTAAAAAGCAGAAGACTTAAACATACCTTAAGAGATAACACGTCCCACACTAGAGCGTACAGTAATAGTGTTTTCTGTATGAGCACAAAGATTTATAACAAGCTACCTAGGGACATTAAGATTATAAATTCAATTATTATTTTTAAAAGAATGCTGAAAATTTTCTTAATTAAAAAGGCCTATTACTCAATAGCAGAATTTCTTGAGGAAAAATAATTTTGCTCAATAAAGTACCTATCACTAAAGTGAATATAATTCAGTAAAATAATTCAATAAAATATTTTTAAAAGGATTATGATAATTAATATTAAATGATTGCAATACTGTGACATAATTGAATTAATGAATAATGATAATTTTTAAATCAGGTAACTCATGACATGTGTATTTTTATTTAGGTATGACTTTAATAATTTATAATTAATATGATGTAAATGATAAAATTATATAATGTAATTAAAACGATGTCCTATATAAAATTTAATAATTATAACTTTTATCTTTTTAATTAATGAATGTAAATAATGCATGTTCAACTGTTACTGTTACAATTATAAGCATATATGCATGATGAAATTGCAATGCCCTAACAGGGCCACTATGTTCTAAGAACTGATATCCTCTGTTAAGAACTTTATTTGTGTACACATAGTTAGCAATAAAGAATTTGAATTTGAATTTGAATTTGAATATGCCCTACTCCATCCATCCTAGCTCCTCGAGGAAGGCCAGCAGCGGTTTAACGCTACTGGCAATCTCTCGGAGGGTACCTGGGTTTCCGAAGAACTTAGCCCTGTATGCGGCAACCACTGGGCAGTTGAGAAGCACGTGCGATGCCGTCTCGTCCACCTCGACACAAGCTCTGCACAGTGGGCTGTCTGTAACTCCTAATACAAAGAGGTGTTTGTTAAATGGCCCGTGGCCTGTTATGGCAGCTGTGAGTATACGCAGCTGTTGCTTAGTCAGCCGGAGAGCCTGTCTCTTGAAGCGGCTATCAATTGAGGGAAGTGCTTCCCTGGCCTGCCTGCACTCACTTTGGTCCGACCATTGATGTAATATAACAGATAGTGCAGAAACAACTATTTTTTTGGACTTGGCCCTTAAAATTTTGAAGTGTTGTGGAAAAAATATCGAGTGAATCTTCTAATGTTAAGATTAGACAACGACACTATACACAGTACACTCAGATACACCGAGTGTCTCTACAGTAGTTCTTATTGCGAAAATTATAGTGGCACGATATTTAGTGTCGCATCAGCCGCTGTGTAAATACGTTTTATCGTGTCTAATCTGATCATGTCTGACAAACATGCCAGAATTTCTGTCGTAGACTAAACTTACCTTATGCATGCGGGTATCGTTAGGCCATATAGAAAAAAGGAGAAATTTTAACTGACATTTTTGTTTACGTTTTGTGAGATCCTACTCTATCGTAAATATGAAAGTTTCTGAAGATGTTTGGATGTTTGTAACTCAATCACGCCTAAACCGTTGGACATTGGCACAGAGATAGACTATTTCCTGGATTAACACGTGGGACACTTTTTATACCGGTAATATGTTCCCTTGAGCATTTCTTCTTTTTACGCGGGTGAAGTCGCGGGCAGAAGCTACTATGTTTATTTATATCTATATAAATAAAAGAAAGTCGTGTTAGTTACACCATTTATAACATATGAATGATTTTGGTCTTTTTGGATTTGTCTTTGTCCGGAATAGCACATAGCATAATAATTAATAAAAACATGAAAAGTCCTCGAAAAAATAAATATCAAGAATATCGGTTGTCTCAAACATTTTTCAAACGCAGCGCCATCTTGGATGACATGACAGGAGTCAAACTTCCCAGTGCATTATGAGGTGACAATTTGAAATTGACAAGTCTTAGGCTAAACCCAAGAAGGTAAGGTTGTCAATTTATAATACGCACCTACGTTCTGAAATTTATTTTGTTACTAAACTTAGAGGTTTTATGTAGCATATAAAAGTCTTATATTTCAGAAATCAATTTACGTAATTAGCAATGATGATAGAGACGAACTTCAATAATTCTTTGCAAATAGAACTTATTTTACTGTTAGGACTTTAATTAAAGTAGACCGGGAAAACTATAGGCATTAATTGTATGTAACATAGAGGCAATAGTTCAGATTAAAATTATGAATTTAGTATTTTTTAAATCAATGCATTTTAGTAAGGTAGTTAGGTTAGATAGTTGGGTTAGCTATAGGATAGGTATGGTCAGTTAGGTTAGGTTATATATACATGTTGTAATTTAAAAGTAGTAGTAGTTATTATTGGTTTGGATTTATTTGTTGTCGTCTTATTCAACATATGTATATCTAATATAAAAAATAATAATAAGAGCAATAAATTGACTCTAAGGCACAACGAAGTTTGCCGGGGCAGCTAGTATTTTATATAAGTTTCAAACAAAAGGTTGTCAATAAAAGATTGCTTTTAGCAATAAGACCTCCCATTGTAACAATTATTTGTATTTTGGTATGGTATACAATAAAGCATATTCTATTCTATTCAATATTTAAAAAAGGTAAAGTTTTCATCCCAATAGTTTCATCCTTCATTATTTCGGCTACACAAGTACCACTTCACTTAATCAAAATACAAAAGGTAAATCCCAACAAAAGATAACAACTGAACATACCAGTCCTTATAAGGGAAGCTATAAGAGCATTCCTGAAGCATCCAGTGCTCTTGAATCAAGCAACTATTGCGCAAACCGCCCTCAACCTCACCAAGGGCCTTTAATGAGCATTTGTGGGTCTTCAATGGTACTCTAGGGGTTGGGAGGGCACCTGCACTGTCAGAGGGCACTTGACCGGGTCGTGGGAGTTCGATATTTTTAGGATTCCGTACCAGAATCGTAATTAGGAGTTTCTTAGGGACATACTACCTGTAGTATGTACTACCAGTAGTATGTCCCTACAAATTTGTCCTACATTTGTCCAGACAAATGTTACTACAGTGTGGATGAATATTTAAACGATTTTTCTTTTATTTGAATTATTGTGATTTAAGTATATTTTTCTAAGATTTTCAAATTAATTGACATTTTATATTTGTTACAATTTCAATTTTACTTTTATTGACAATTCACTTGCTTGAAGAGTTTGAAAGACCCATGAAGATTTTCCAACTGATCAAAAGACAAATGAAACGCTCATAAAATGATATCAAAATCTATTCTCAGAAAACAAATGCCGTATTATGTTTGGTCTAATATTTCTTTCACCTCGATTTAACATATAATAGTGTTCGGTTCACAATAAATCGAATCTGTCACTTGAAACGACCGACATGACCTCGAGATTCGAATATCTCGCCATTTTTCTAGTATTTATTCAGATGGAAATATAATTTTCAGACAAAGAAGTGTAACAAATCATTGTCGTGGGCAGAGATTGGGAACTCGGTAAGCTCGTGTAAGTGTGGATTCACACTCGAATGCTTGGACGCAACCTGTTAACTCTGCGTCGCAAATTGCTATGCACGATTTTGTAAATTGAAAATCTAGACCAAAATTTCACGCAAAAATCCTCTTTGGTGTAGAAGGTGCCAGAACTACTGAGCATCCTTGCAGTCTAGACTTAGCGACCGATTTTTGTCACTATCTAATGATAATGACCAAAATTGGTCGATAAGTCCTATCTTTGTCAAATTTCTTTAATAGATTTTCCACGTTAAAGTAAAAAGCATGATGTTAAAAATCTTTTTTTTTTATACAGGGTGTAACGGAAAGGGTATATACATACGAAGGGCACGGATTCTCTTGGTGATAAGAAACGACATGGCAACGTTTTCATACATATACATACATAATTGTAAAGTTGAGCCCGCCCGCGCCGTCGCGCCTTCTTCGGTTAGGCAGAGCCCGATAGGTCTGTACTAGGCGCGCAGAACCCGAGATAGATATACTTGAACCTTGCCGGACAGGATTATGACCCTCATAGTGCGGTGACACGTTTGTTATGATTTTGCATTTAATAAACTGTCGATATTAAATAATATCGTGAAGTTTCAAAGTTATTAGTTGGGAGCTGAAATTTTGAGGAAAGACTCGTTATTAAATACTCTATTCACCCTGTTTGTATGTATATACCCTTTCCGTTACATCCTGTATATATTGATTAGACTTAACGACCGATTTTTGTCTATATATCATAGGTAATAATATAGTCATGACTCCAACGGCTGGAGAACTTTGAGCCAAGGAAGAGCCCGCCCTTTGAGAACGTCAAGTACCGATCAGTTGCACGCTAGCTAACTACTGCTACTTATAATAATTCTTCCCAGCTGAGAAAAAATATAAGTATTATTAAAAAATATACAATTACGCCTCTCTTTAGTACAGAGGTAAACCCATGATCTAACATTACCACCGTCACCGCTTGTTGTTGAAATTCTACTAGAATTGCTTTCTACATTCCATTCTAAATAATTACAACTGCGCTAAATCGTACAGACCTTCGTGCGCATAATGAGCATATAAATAAGTAATAACGTATTCTCTACACTTAATAGATTTGCACAAGAAAAATATATAATTATTTTAAACCATTTTGAATTGAGACTTTCAGGGTTTTGATTACTTGTAATAAATGAATGACAACCGCAATGAACTGCCCTTCCGTGTCTCGAAAAATGTGTGTAAATGTATAATTAATCTGACACCTATCTACAAATCGCTCTCGGCAAGCACAGCTTAACAATTTAGCTAAACCCCTAATTAATTTATCAAATGTATGCCAGAACAAATATCCCTTAGGCTTTATCAGTAATTACTTTCACTATTTATGTTAGTATTAGAGACATAAACATAATATAGAGAACACAATACAATTTTAACTACCTCTAGTATCTTTTGGATCCGCTTGGCAACAACACATGTCCTACATACAGCGCATAGGTCGCCCCACCCAACCCTCAGTCTTACTAGTATTAAAAGTCAAAGAAAAACACTTAAATAAAACCCCGTCTGGACCAGCCTTATCGAGTTCAAAGGTAATGCCATTTGTTCCATTCCGCTACGCAGCTACGCGGAGCACTTGCGGTAGCCACCTACGCTACAGTGCTACGCGGTATGCGATGCTACGAGTTATGCAAACGGTAATGTCGGTTTGGAGTCTGCTATGTCGGACCATAAACAGATTTATCTGGAAATGTTTAAATGTTGCCCCAAAATCAAACAAAAGCTCAAATATGAGGCCATAGACTATGAGAACTTATACAAAAGTATTAGCAAAGATTCATGCATTGGCATAGATGACGATTACAAATGTCTGGAAACCTTCGTCACGTCACACATACTACAAAATAAGAAGCAAAAATCAAAAATAATGAACTTACCAAAGGACGACTGGATTAACAAAGAAGTTATTAAGATGATTGATTACAGAAATACCTTATGGCAACAGTTAAAAAATGATGAAGAAAATATTATCTTGAAAAATAAGTTCTTAGCGGAACGAAATAAAGTAAGTAAGAAGATACATAATGATAAAAACAGATACTACTACAACAAATTCCAACAATGTAACAATAATCCAAAGAAGATGTGGAAAATGTAGCGTTATAAAAGGAAAAAAAAAAACTTACACCACAATATACGTATAATTTTGCTAAAAGAAATCAAAACATTTTTTAAAAAAAATATAAAAAAATACAAAAAGGTATAAAAAAGGTATTGACGACAGACTTCGAAGAATTATTTGTAAGATGCGAAATGGATTAAGTTTAGAATTGATAGTAATTTGGATAATTGTGGTTGCAACCCCTGGTTATCCTAATTGTACACGGTTAGATGATGCCCGTGGTTTAAAAGATGTTTAAAAACAGCACATTCCGCGACCTTATGACACGAATTTTTGTTTTATAGTAAAAAAAAAACTAGAACTTTCTAGCTACAAAATAAGTGAGGTTGTGAACAAAACTCAGGCGAGGCGTTGACGTCGCGATGGACCTACGATGGTTGGTTCCGTTCGTAGACACATCCGGATCCGCTGCGTATGCCGATAGTTAGGGCCCGCTGCGTGTGCTGAGATTATATCGGCGTGGGTTGCACCAAACCGCCGGTTTGGGGTAAAACTTGGACCGATTCAGAGCGAATCTATGGCGAGAAAAAGTATTAGCGACGGGAGTGAAAACCGCGTCGGACTTTTATATAACACTTCACTTATCACAATAGAATTTATAACGTGATTAGTTTATAGGTACGGCGATGCCATATTTTTCTATTAAAACGATTAATAATAATAATAATAATAATAATAATAATCATTTATTTCAGGAAAGTTCCCATAAGAATAAAATTCGATTACAAAATACACGAAATATTAAAATACATTTGATTAAAATAGAATAATACTTAGTTATTAAAATAAATTCATTCAAAAATACAATGTCAAAAATTTAGAAAATGTCTGTCAATTAAATTATTAAAATTAGTTATTAATATTCATTAGGTAATGTCAAAAATAAAATAAAAAATGTCTGATAATTAAAATTAAATAAATATTACATTCATAAATACAATAATCACTTAATAAATGGTGAGGAACTGGCATGTAGATGCAACCACCTCTCCAACACCGGTGAGTCCCACCGCTCGGACAACACGCTCAGGATACTGTTGGTGCTGCGCCGCAAGCGACTTAGTAGCGAGGCGCTCCGCTTTCTAATAATAGCATGGAAATCATCAGTTTGCGCCTGCGCGAACATCACCGAAGCGCTGCAAAACCGCGGCAGCCCCAACAGCACCCTAAACGCATTGTTGTACTGGACGCGCAGGGCGCCGTATGCTCGCTGCGTATAGTTTACCCATAGGCTGCACGTATAAAAAGACTGACAATAGGCTTTAAACAAGGTCACCTTTACCTGTTCAGTACAGCGTGCGAACCTACGTGCTAACATGTTGCAGCGAACAGACAGCGCCCTACGTTCCCGCTCGATGTCCTCGTTGTCAGACAAGTTGTCTGTGAGCCAGTGACCCAGGTACTTAAAACGGTTAACCCTATTAAGATTGGCACCGCAAAGAGTGATCTGGGGTATAAAAGAGGGACATTTGGTACCGGCCTTAAAAATCATGTACTCACTCTTCTTAGGGTTGTACCTGAGCCCGTGAGCCTCAGCATATGTCTCACAAATGTTCAAGAGTTTCCGCAACCCCCCGACTGACGGGCTCAGCAGCACCATATCATCCGCGTAACTAATGTTATTAATAGGCACTCCGCCTATTGAGCAACCCGCATTAGCACTGCTGAGCTCGCCGATCAGCTGGTTCATGTACAGGTTGAATAGGCGGGGCGAGGCTAACCCCCCCTGCCTCACACCGCAATCCAACCCGTACACGTCGGAATACACTCCCGCCCACCTCACACTGTTCCGTTGGTGACCGTACCAGTACCTAAACACTGACACTATCTCACTCGGTACCTGTGTCTCACTATGCAGCTTGTGCCACAGCATGTCGTAATTTACTAAATCGAAAGCTTTCGAGAGGTCTAGGTAACAAGCGTACACAGGAGTATTTCTAGCTGTATAGTACTGTACAGTCTGCTTGAGACAGAGGATAGCACTCTCAGTCGACAAACCAGGCGTGAAGCCAAACTGCGCGTCATGTATATGAAGGTGCTTCTCCAGCTGTCTGTCAAGCAGCCTGTCCAGCACCTTGGCTATGACAGTAGCGAGCGAGATAGGCCTATAGTTAGATACATCCGAGACATCACCAGTTTTGTTTTTAACGATCGGAACAACCACTGTGTACATGAGATCATTAGGTAAATAATTATGACTGATGCACAGATTAAACAGCATGGCCAGTACCCTTGGTAGATGTACACCAGCGTGCTTCAAGTGCTCGATGCTAAGGTCATCATGACCTGGAGACTTACCTCTTACCATATTCTTAATAGTAACAGCCAGATCCTTGGCTGTGAACCTAACACTGACGCTCCCACTCTGACGCTCAGCATCGAGCACTTGCGCCGCCGGCCCAAGCGGAGACTCCACTTTAAAATGGCGTTGAAAGAGGCTAGCAATGTCGTGTGGATCATGAGCTTCACCTACACTCACCGGAAGGCTCGACTTTGGGTTTAATTTATTGGTTGACTTCCAAAATTTATTGAATTTCTTGTCAGTGTGATGTTTTGCAATAATGTCCATCCTGATCTGATCCTTATTGTTTTGACAGTATTTTAATTTTGATTTAAATAGTTTTCTAGACTCACACATTTTATCATAAGTATGTCCGGATTTAGGTTTACCCTGTAAAAGCCACATTTGGAAACAAAGTCGAGCCTCCCTGTGTGCACTACTCACATATTTGTTCCAGCCAGGTACATAAATATTGTACTTTCGTTTAGGTACACTATAACTTAGTTCCGCGCCCTTAGATAATATACTAACGATATTAAGATACATTTTGTTTAATAACAACTTATGGTCCTGACTATTACATAATGTATCTGCACAATTAACAAATTCCGATGGAAAATCCAATTTTCTAAGATTTAAATTACAATAATCATAATATTTTTCAATCTGAGTTTGATTCCTTTCCCCCCATTTTACCCTACTACAAGCATGACCAAGATTAATCCGTTTAGGCAAAATAACATTAAAATTACATTGAACTGCTATAGGATAATGATCTGACCAGTAGCTATCATAAATAACGGACACATTAAGCACGGATGACCGCGCGGAGCTTGTTATTAAACAATGGTCTAGCCACGTCTGTGTACCGCTCACCTGGCACACAAACGTATGTGAGTCACTCGGCAACAACTCCATATCTATACACGACCACGACTGTTCCGCACAGAAATCTAATAATTCTTTCGCAAATAAACCGCCAGGGTGCGAGTTAAAGTCACCAAGTATAAATACAGGTTCCACATTATTGCTTTCAATTATTGCACATATTTCCCCGAGGCACTCAGAAAACAATGGCAGGTTTTCATTTTTGTTTGTAGGCATGTATACCGAAAACACTATAATTGAGCGCTCATGGTCAAGTTTTACCCTAATCGCCGCTAGACGCACACTACGACACTGTATAACAGACACCGACGGGAACGCAGATTTTCTCCACAGCAGAGCTACTCCTCCGTATGGCCTCCCAGTTAGGATTCCTTCAGACGTATCCACAGCGGACTTCCCCGTGTATGAAAAAGCGTCGTCAATATCACCCAAGAAGGGCAAGTCGTGGGGAAGCAGCCAGGTCTCCTGCAGTGCCACTATGTCCGCCGATCGGCAAAGTTTTTTCACACATTCAACTGATCTTTTGACACTTTTACAGTTAAAGCTAATAAGTGTGTTTTTGTCAACCATTAATATTTTGTGTAGGTTTTAAATTAGCCATATCCCGATAATTATCATTTTTCACGGAGGCGGTACGTCGACCAAATTCTACAAAAGGGCGATATATTACTCCCTCTGGCCAAAAGTAGTCAGTCAAAAAAGTATCTAGATCACACTTAGGAACATACACCTTATAAGCATCATAATCTTTCATTGATTTCATGTTCATTTTCTCCAAGCGTACGTCAATGTTAGTCTTGCTCTTAACATAGGTTATGATGTCACACACCGACGTGTCCTTCGACACATTATAAATATAAAGAGGTACCTTACTGACAGCCGCCTTGAACTTTGAACCAGCAACAACCGTAGCTTTTCCAGTATTTCCCACAAAGCGATTCTGAAGCCTTTTCCTTTGCACAAGGGTCCATTTACTATCCTGTTCTTGGGATTTCCACTCACCTTCAAGTAACACATCGGAAAAACTTTTCTTGGCACTTTCACATCGATTATTTTCAATCGGGGGAGCTGTGTGTATCGCGGTAACCGGTACTAGACGCGGAGTCGGATGACTCACCAACGGTGAAGGCGCGGGCGCCGGCGGCGGCTGGCGAGCGATGTTTGGCTGACGATCAGCTGATTTGTGTTCGAGCGGCCGTCCGTTACAACTAGCGCTCGGTGATTTTACACTACCCTCCGTTGATTCAATGTTATGCTGTGGAGACAATGCTGGGGGTCCACTCTCGTACTCAAAGCTCGATAACCTAGTTCTTCCGACACCTCGTCTCAGGGTAATATTATTAACAATTGACGCATTTTTGAGCGCTTCAATTTCGAATTCCAGTTCCTTAAACCTTTTCACCGTCACGTATTCGTCACAAATACGTTGCATTTCGCCTCTCATTGTCACCAAGTCTTTTAGCAAGCGGGTAACATCTACGTGGTCAAATAATACCGGCGGCAATTTATGCAGATCTCGTGCTACGAAAGTAGGGATATCCTCTGGATCCGTCTCCTTGAGCACGCAGATGATGTCGTCGATATCCCGTAACGTTTTCCCCTGTCGTTTTCTAATCTTCTTACGTTTTGTTGTTGATATGGAATCGAACAGTAAGTTTTTAGCGGCTAATATCTCCGTTTCATCGAAAGCACTAGCACAAATCTGACTAATACTTTGCTCGTTCATTACATCAAGCTTATTACAAATGAAAGCCAAAACCTCGTTGATCACCACATTACAACTTGCACATTTCACAATGTTGGAAGCCATTATGAATAACGGCCCCCACCCGCACAGTAGATGTACGTGCAAAATAGGACTCGATATGCGTGCGATGCCCGGCGCGTGCGTCGCGAGACTGAGAATTAAATATTGGAAGATAATGCAAAATAAAAAAATTTCAGCTATATGTCTTCTAGTCTGATCGTTCAATGACAGTCAAAAAATTTTCTTCTGTTCGAAGCTTTTTCACCGTTCAAACTTTAAAACGAAAATTAGAAGAAAAAAAAATTACATAGGTTCATTACAAGGAACAAAAAAGTTTTTAATCAGCCAAATTAATTAGACAGCATGATAATGCTGCAATATCCCCTTTCTAAGAAAAAAAAAAAAAAAGGACGAAAGTACAAGCGAGGAAAAAAATAAAAAACTGGAACAGACAAAGACTGAAGCAGGAATCATTTCTGAATCAAAACGTTATCGAAGTGCAACGGATACTGGATAAACACGGTGGCCACCACATCTAAACGTTATACGCGCGAACTCGCGATATCTCTATTTCTTTAATGGAGAATATGGAAAAAAATCGAATTCATAAATCTAAATATAAATCGTTCAATTAAAGACAAACATTTACCTACCACATCCTAAGAACTATGAAGGACAACCAAGGAACCATACATCTAAAAGTAAAGCTAGCCTAACTTAACATAAGACTTAACTAATACCTAACAACAATAAGATCAAAAATCCGGAGATTATACATCTAAGTATAGCTAGCCTAACTTAACATAAGACTTAACTAATACCTAACAACAATAAGATCAAACCCGGGGATCCCCAAAAATATAAATAACGTCAAGTCCATCCTTAGTTATAGAAACTAAAAACAAGTTGGACACAAAAACAAAAAACTAAATTTGATAAAGAAACCTTAAGTCAATTAAGTCAAAGACTCAATCTCGACAACAGAACAAGAGTCGGAAAAAACTCAAGTTTGAGTTAAAATTCAAACTGAGTGTTGAATAACACGACATTTGTGTCAAACTAAAAGAAATAAAATAACCTGAGAACACAGGTTAACACAACACAGAGGTTCATAGTCAGACCATGAAGTTTTTAACATACTTATGCAAAAACATTCCCATAAACAAAGGGGAAAAAAGGTTTAGAAGGCAAAGGTTAATGTTAAAATTGAACAAAGAGAATTTAATCCAATTTATTTTAAGATATCTTTAATATGATATTGTCCGGAGTGGACTGAATCACAATCCTGTAGCAAATAGGTGGTCCTAGATATGACCCTTATCACACGGCACTTAATAAAACGTGGAGCTAGCTTTCCAGAAAAAAAATCATTCCCAGAAGACTTTGAAAAGTTCCTTCTCCATACAGTATCACCAATATTCAGAGTAACAGCTGATCGCTTGGAATTATATGCACGTGAGTTACGTTGGAAAGCTAAAGAAAGATTATCAGCAACCTTTGCATAAACTTCGCTGAGAGAAGATAGGTTAGAAGCATGACGAGCCCGACTTTCTGCCAAATTAGAGCTTCGAGTCTGACTATATACACGTCTGCTATCCATAAGGACCTCTCTACCAAACATAAGAAAGTTAGGCGTAAAGCCAGTAGCTAGATTAACACAAGAATTGAGGTAAAGCTTAACTTTAGGTAACATTTTAGCCCAACTTCTTTGGTTTTCACCAACCAAAATACCTAAACACGTAATAACACTTTGGTTGTATCGCTCAACCGTATTTGCTTGGGGTGTATAATATGGCGTAAAAGTGGGTGATGGAATATGGAAAGATCTGAGAAAACTAAGGAATTGATTACTACGAAAAACTGTAGCGTTGTCGCAAAGAATAGTACGCGGAACCCCAAAATTAAGGAAAATTTCAGACTCCAACGCTTTTATAACAGAAAGAGTGTCAATCCTTTTCAGTGGAACTAGCCACACGTATTTGGAAAAAACATCTACCATAGAAAGGATATATTTATAACCATAAAAAGCACAGGGCAGGGGACCAATAATATCTATTGAGATCATCTCTAAAGGCAAGGAAACCTCTTTAGGGTAGCACATCTGTCCGCGAGGTTGCGTGTTTGAAATTTTATAGGCCTTACAAACCTCACATTGACTTAACGTCGAAGTAACGTCACGAAACATATTTGGCCAGTAGAACAACTCCCTAAGCTTTAGATACGTTTTAGTAACACCGGGGTGTATCGAAGGAAAACTATTGTGAATTTCCCAAATAGCGTCTGGAACTTTTTCAGCTGGTAAGACCACGCGCCATGGTTCAGAAGATAAAGGGCTAATAACTGGCATGCGTCTCATAAGGATACCGTTATTTATAACGTACGCTGGGAACATTTGTGGCGTGTCTCGAGCACCAATATTTACCTTCTTATACCAACGGTCATTAGTACGATCAGGACCCTGGTCAAACGAAACAGGATTAGCATGGATCCTGGATAGAACATCAGGCACTACGTGTTGAGAGCCTTTACGATGCACAATATCAAAAGTATATTGGGAGATGACAGTTGCCCAACGTGCCAAACGACCAGATGGATTGTTAAGGGTGAGGAGCCACTTAAGAGCCATATGGTCTGTTATGACTGAAAACTTCATACCATCTAAATAACATCGAAAATGTTTAATTGAATCCAAAACGGACAAAAGTTCACGTTCTGTAGTACTATAATTACGTTCAGTTTGAGTGAATAAACGCGAATAATAGGCGATTGGATGTTCAACATCGTCTATCTTTTGTGTTAGTACCGAACCAAGACCGACAGCTGACGCATCACACTGCAGGATGAACGGCTTCGAGAAATCAGGACATGCCATGACAGGCGTATCGATTAGCGCTTGTTTTAACTTAGTGAAAGCCTGATCGGCTGCATCATTCCAACTCACTGGATCATTGCCCTTCCTCTTACCGATAAGGGCAGTAAGGGGTGCAATTATAGAGGAAAAACCTTTAACGAAACGTCTATAATAGGAGCACATACCAATGAAACCGCGTAATGATTTAGCAGAAGTGGGGGTTGGATAATCCCTAATTGCATCAAGTTTACCGGGATCGGTTTGAAGACCCTTTTCGTTAACAATATAACCCAAATATTTTAGTTCGCTTTTGCAAAACTCGCATTTTTTTAAATTTATAGATAAACCTGCTTCTTTAAGTCGAGCAAGCACCTTCCTGAGCAGCGCCATATGACTAGCGAAATCTTTAGATACGATTATCAAATCGTCAACGTAACCAAAAACACAGTCGTCGCTGGTAGAAGTAAACTCAAAGTTAACGATCAAATCAGTCAGACGTTGCATCTCCGAAGCAGCGTTCGTTAGACCAAAAGGCATCCTAACAAACTCAAAGAGACCACGCTGTGGAACAATAAATGCTGTCTTCTCACAACTTTCTTTATCAGCAAGTGGAATTTGCCAAAAAGCACTTCTAAAATCCAATGAGCTGATATACCTAGCACCACGAAGGTTATCGAGGATATCGTGAATACGGGGAAGAGGATAGGAATCTCGGATTGTCACACTATTCAGTTTTCTACTGTCGACACAAAAACGAACGGAACCATCTTTTTTTGTCACCATTACCACAGGGCTAGCCCATGGAGAACGGGAAGGACGAATAACATCCATATCTAACATTTTGTCAATCTCTTCATTGAGAATCTTCAACTTGACTGGAGATAAGGGATAATACCTTTGACGGATAGGGTAACCGGTAGTATTAATTTTATGAGACAACCAGGTTGTTTTTCCAAGACCGATTTTATCCGAAGAGATAACCTCATACTCCTTAATAACTTGTTGAAGACAAGACTCTTGTTCCGGCGTGAGGATATTACGAGGATGAATATAACGAACCTCACTAACCGAGGAAACTTGAGGGGGAGAAGAGTGCTGAACAGAAGGTATAAACATATTACCATCAATATTTTTATCAAAAGCCTGACTAAAAATAGACGTCAAACCGAATTTATTCCAAAATTCGATACCTAAAATAACAGAAGAGGACATCGAACTTGCCACTAAAAACTCATGAATAAAAGTTGTACCGTTAAATTTAACTGGAAGGTAAACAGTACCAAGAATATCAATCGGCGAATTATTAGCCGATATAACACGTGGACAAGCGTCTTTTGATGTCAAAGAAATACCAAGTTGCTGAATAAAATTATCGCTAATAAGCGACATCTGGGCACCAGAGTCGAGCAATGCTTTAACAACTCTACCGCATAATAATATCTCAATAAACGGTCGGTTATCAAATGAATTTGAAGTAAACACTGGAGATACTGTACGGAAAGAAGCGTACCGCCAGTGATCTAGGCATTTTTTGGATTACATTTCGGACAATCTCTGGTAATAAATCCAGGAGTGCGACACTTAAAACAAATCGTGCCAGTAATCTCCGGGCAGGAACGGTAAGAATGACCTATTTTATTGCATTTTAGACAAAGCTCAGATCGATTACAGCTAGGACAAATCGAAGACTTACTAGTAGTTGCTTGATTGGGTGTTTTGTTCGTTCTGGGTTTCGTCGAGTTAAAGACCTGAGAATTCGGCTGGTTGACAACACAGTCGAGACTGGCTACTGCCTTAGGAGGTTTTAAAAATGACTCAAAGTGTGTAACAGCCTCAATCAAATTGTTAATATCATGGTGTTTTTGGATTGACAAGCATGGCGTATACTTGGGCAACATGTTATGCGTGATGATACGCAACAACTCAGTTTCTTCAATTGGCTTATTTAGTTTTGCGTTTAAATAGGAAACCTCAATAATAAACTCTCTAATAAGTTGTTCAGGTTTCTGTTTAAGGTTACGGATCTCTTGACCTAATCTAAATTCGAAGTCAGTCGTACCGAATGTATTTAAGAAAGCTTCTTTGATCTCGACGAAGGTAATGTCTGGACGACGGATCGACCTAAAATACTGAAGCGCTACACCAGTCAAGACTTCATGGAATCGCCTGACAACATAGCCATAGGGCAAATTGTCGGCCTCTCTGCACTCCTCTAAACTGGTAAAAAATTCTCTAACGCAGGTCTTACCATCATAATTAACTTTCCACTTATTTAGTGAAAACTGCCTGGTATATTGTTGGCATTCGTCCGATCTCTCTGGAGAAGGTACGAAACTCTGCGAAGAAGTACGAGAATGTCTCGGCGGGATAGGTGGTGGTGGTCGCGAAATTATAGGGCTATCACGACGTGGAGTTTCACCTAAAGGATACTCCTGCGAAGAAGCACGTGAATGACTCGGCGGGATAGGTGGTGGTGGTCGCGAAATTATAGGGTTATCATGACGTGGAGTTTCACCTAAAGGGTACCCCTCTACCGACATGATGAATCTAGAATAGACCTAATAATGGAAAAAAATAATAGACCAAAGTCGATTGAAACCTAGCGAAAAAATAAGCCGAGCCTGTTGCTGTAACAACTGGACAAAAATAACTCGGCGGCCAGCAGTCAGCAAACGCCCATCCAGTAAACAAAAAATATAGGCTAAATAAACGCACACACCAAGCTTACCTTGAAACCCGAAGCCTAAACATACATACGTCACCATATATACCCTACGGGTTCTAACTACCGCAAACTAAGGATATGGAATAAAAATCAGGAAACCTATCTTTATATTTGCTGCGATAAGTGGATAAAATAAAAAACGGTTATGTGTTATATAGTTCACAAAATTATTTTTCATTAAAAAACATTACATTTCATGAAAAAAATATGTCAAGGAAAATAACAGCTTCACAGGTCTGTTATGGTGGTATTAATCCTAGAATATCTTTCTTGAATGGAAGAATATCCGCAACCTGAAACAAGTAAGCTTAAGAATTATTAACTCCCAGAGGGAGTGACCATCCTTAGAAAGGCAAAAAAAAATATTTTATGTAGAATCATTTAAATTTCAAAGTTATTAGGTAAAAACACTTACTTATATTGTTCGGGCGCCAATTTTGTAGCGTTATAAAAGGAAAAAAAAAAACTTACACCACAATATACGTATAATTTTGCTAAAAGAAATCAAAACATTTTTTAAAAAAAATATAAAAAAATACAAAAAGGTATAAAAAAGGTATTGACGACAGACTTCGAAGAATTATTTGTAAGATGCGAAATGGATTAAGTTTAGAATTGATAGTAATTTGGATAATTGTGGTTGCAACCCCTGGTTATCCTAATTGTACACGGTTAGATGATGCCCGTGGTTTAAAAGATGTTTAAAAACAGCACATTCCGCGACCTTATGACACGAATTTTTGTTTTATAGTAAAAAAAAAACTAGAACTTTCTAGCTACAAAATAAGTGAGGTTGTGAACAAAACTCAGGCGAGGCGTTGACGTCGCGATGGACCTACGATGGTTGGTTCCGTTCGTAGACACATCCGGATCCGCTGCGTATGCCGATAGTTAGGGCCCGCTGCGTGTGCTGAGATTATATCGGCGTGGGTTGCACCAAACCGCCGGTTTGGGGTAAAACTTGGACCGATTCAGAGCGAATCTATGGCGAGAAAAAGTATTAGCGACGGGAGTGAAAACCGCGTCGGACTTTTATATAACACTTCACTTATCACAATAGAATTTATAACGTGATTAGTTTATAGGTACGGCGATGCCATATTTTTCTATTAAAACGATTAAATATTGGAAGATAATGCAAAATAAAAAAATTTCAGCTATATGTCTTCTAGTCTGATCGTTCAATGACAGTCAAAAAATTTTCTTCTGTTCGAAGCTTTTTCACCGTTCAAACTTTAAAACGAAAATTAGAAGAAAAAAAAATTACATAGGTTCATTACAAGGAACAAAAAAGTTTTTAATCAGCCAAATTAATTAGACAGCATGATAATGCTGCAAAAACCATTAATTCTCTAACTACGAATAAGACTAAAATGAATATTTTACCTCCAAAGGTAATTGTAAATGCTTAAAGTGTAACAGACGGCGAAAAAATCTGTGATGTACTGAATGCTTACTTCGCCACCATTGGTACAGAGCTGGCTAATGAGATACCATCGAGATACCATTTAAATTCAGGTAACACACTTATGTACACAGACGAACATGAACACACACAAACGCTTACACGATTTAGACCTTGTACAATCGAGGAAGTTACTAAACTTATCGATAATTTGGATGCTGATACTAGCACAGGTGTGGACGGAATCAGCACTAAAGCATTGAAATGTATTAAGAATGTCATAATTTCACCCTTAGTTAGTTGTGTTAATAAATGTCTAGATCATGGTACGTTCCCTGATAGCCTGAAGTTGGCAAAAGTTTCTCCCATCTTCAAGTCTGGTATGAAGACAGACCCGAGCAATTATAGGCCAATTTCTGTGCTTCCAGTGATATCAAAAATCTTTGAAAAAATTATATACAATCGCTTAATTGAATACTTAAATGAAAAAAACTTCCTAATTGACCAACAATATGGTTTCCGATCAAAATCAAACACCTTATCAGCAACCATTGACCTAGTAACGAATATTAAAACAAATATAGACAAAACAAATATAGGCTTAGGCATTTTTATTGATTTAAAAAAGGCGTTTGACACCGTTTCTCATGCAAAACTGTTACAAAAACTAACTAACTTGGGTATTACGGGAAAGGCTTACAACTTATTCGAATCCTATCTATCGAACAGATACCAAATTGTCAAAATTGCTAACTTCAAGAGTACTCCTCAGAAAATTACATGTGGAGTGCCACAAGGATCTATCCTGGGACCCCCCTTATTTCTTATTTATGTAAACAATATCAATCAAATAGGGTTAACAGGATATCTAACACTTTATGCAGATGATACTAGTATATTCTATTTTGGTCAATCCATTCACGATATTATTTGTCAGGCGCAAAACGATTTAAATATAATTAATGAGTGGTTTCTACATAATTTACTTACTATTAATACTTCGAAAACATCTTACATGATATTTTCTGCCAAAAATAAAAAGATTCCACCCCACGCTCCTCTGATTATTAATAACTTAACTATTAATCAGTCCAGTTCAGAAAAGTATCTTGGACTACTATTAGATGACAAACTGTCCTGGAAACCCCATATCGAGCACGTAAGAACCAAGCTTGTGTCACTCTCTGGCGCTCTTCGCAAAATAGGAAACTGCTTACCACCTAAGATAAAACGCACTATCTATAATTCATTAGTAAAACCAAATTTAGAATATCTGATTGAGATCTGGGGATCGGCATCCAATACTAACCTTAATTACATACAGAGAACCCAAAACAAAATTATAAAACGATTATATTGTTATGATTTCCTAACACCTACTAAACAGCTATACGAAAAAACTAAACTTTTCAATCTCCGCCAATTATATATCTACAATACTTGCATATTAGTAAAGAAATTTTTAGATAACACTACACAAACCAACATTAAACTTACTAAAAAGACATACACACATAACCTAAGAAATAGAAATGAAATAGTTCTGCGTTTTCCTAGAACTGTAAAATATGGCAAAAAGAACTTTTTGTATGAAGGGGTCCAGTTATATAATAATCTTCCAAATGAAATCAAAGAGTCCAAAAGTATTAATATTTACAAAAGAAAACTTAAGGATTATATATGCACAAGTAAGTAATCGAAGTAATATCTGAATAAATGTTAAAAAAAAAAAAAAAAAAACTTACATAAAAATGAAGACCATCAAATCGTACTACTAAATAATAATAATTATATAAAAACTAAAAATGAACATTCATAGTAACACAAATAAATACTACCTACTTAAAAATTACTGATAAAAAAAAAATATTTATACTTATTTAACACGTAAAATAACACAACAAAAAAATAACTATAGTACAACACTAACAAATAAACAGAATTAAATACTTACATTAGAATAATAACAAAAAAGTACACTTAAATAATAGATACAAAATAAGAAAACATAAAACTAGAACTCACGTAATAATCAAAATATAAAAGTGATCACCTGTCTCCGAGACTATATTTGTCGCACACAAGCAAAAAAAATGCGTGCGCGCGCTATGCTAGCACACACAAACACATTCACACAGTAGTTCGCTTCCTAATCGTTGTTCGTGTTCCTCACAAAGTTAGCTAGTTATCAAATATGAGGGTACCTTGGTGTCAAATTGGCCAGCTGTACTAAATTGTTTTTTATGCAACCTACTTTTTTTACTTTGTTATTCTCGAACGTTGTTGTTATAGTTTTATATTATATTTTAAGTAAACCTGCATGCTTCGTCATTAGACGACGGTTAATTTAAGTTAAAAGTTAAGTCTCATCTAAGTGAACTGTATAATGTTCTTATGAGAAAATAAAGATTCTTTGAACCTAATGTCCAACAGAAATTCATTTTACATTGTTTGGATTCCGATGTTGTGGCATTATGATTAACTGCGTTTTGCAATTTTGGGGCTGGTTTTGTATTTTCCTGTAAATTCTGTTAGTGCTCATTGATGTTTGCATCATAATATAACGTCTGCACCAAAGGAATTCATTTATTTCTGTATTTACTAAAGTATTAGGCAGCGTTATATCTACAAATAGTGAGCTCTCATTTCGCCATTTAAGTTTAAGTTTCACCTAATAGGCAGTCTACTGCTGGGCACGAAACTCATACCCCGTGTTGCTACTTAAATATTGTATTTGGGAATTGAATTCAGGCCCTAACGTTTAACGTTTGTGACCACACACAAACGATTTCATCAATGTATGTCACTTAAAATATACATAAAGGATTTTAAACTTTATTTTGGAATTAACCACTACTGAACTGACACTTGGTTAAGGTGAAGGCAAAGCCAATCTATGATTTATTAGACAATACCAAAAAAGATGCCCTCCAATCTACTAGTTAGTAGAACATCGTCATCATCCACCCCCGACTTCACCTACTGCTGGCCTCACCGCAGGACGCCCTACACTTTTCCTGCCGTTTCTTGGACGCCACTCGGTCACAGCTTTACTCCACCGGCCGTCACCGCGCCTAGCTAGGTGTCCTGCTGGGATGACGACCTGCGAAATACTACTGAATCCGGCAAGCTGAAGACAGGGTGCTGTGGGGCTCAGTATAGGAGGCCTCAGTCCAGCTGTGGAGTACTGTGGCCAAATATTACCTGGCCTGTTACTGTTCCACTGCAGGGCAAAGGCCTCTTCTCATACAGAGAACGAGCACGATCACGCGCCAGGAACATTTTCCTGGCACATGCTAAACTGGACTCCCGTTTGGTGCCTTGAGACGCACACCTCACATTGTATCATTCATCGCTCATTGTTTAATCACTTTTGATTTTGTACTGTGTCTTTTGTGTGTACTGAATAAATTTTTATCTATCTACCTATCACGAGCAAATTCAGGAGTATTGAACACCACGCTTGTTCAAGGCAAATTGGCGATTTGACACTTAAAGTAACTGTAAGTCTAGGTTTACTGACGATTGTGGATGTACTCCTAAGTATATACAGAGTGTAAAAAGACCGATCACATAGCCGATAACCACACATTCTGCACATATAGTTAAGTAACTTTAACCGGAAAATAATACTGGTAGAATACTTTTTGTTTCATCTTTATAAAAGAGATGCTTTTTATTGCGCGCATTGCATAGCGCGATAACGCAACGCAACTTTCGATCAGCTGTGCGTATGGCCACTCGCGCTTGGTCGTTAACCCGACCGGCCCGCTTGTTTAGTATCCATTTGTTTTGAAAAATCGATCATTTTGATAATGTTTGTTCGGAAGAAAGTTTACTAATGATACTTGAATACAATTTTGAAAAAAAAAACTAAAAAAAATATTACCTTCAATATCTCCAAAACCAGTGAATTCCCAGGTATGTTCTAGAAAAAAAAACTATCGCAGTGATGGGTATAATATCTAGTTTTCGTTTACGTTAGAGGTTTTTTTGCACCCTGTATAAGTACCTATGACTTAAATACATACAACAAAATATGCAAAGCACACCAATATGCATACATATTAACGGATTACCCTTCATTTTCAAAGCGCTTCTATGAATAATTCCTTTTTAAACATCTCCATTTTAATTTTATGCCAATCGATATTGGAATCAGTATTCATTAAAACGAAGTTATTTGTGAGTAGAATAATGTTAAGTGACATTAACTATCATGGAACGGGGTAAAAGTCCTCTGGGGCTTATGGCAACAGGCACACAGGTTGTTCGGCGGTTAAGTTACGCTTGCCAAGGTCGGTCCGCAGATGGGTGATCATCAACCACACACAAAAATATGTTTAATTAATGACAATCTTAATGCAATTTCTACACGCGAAGACTTGTAATTGGCTCCCTGTCGACTAAACTTTCGTTTTTTTTATTTATTAAGGTTTTAAGCTGTAAGTCTTCCACGTTTTTATAAATAAACTAGCAGACGTCCCGCGGTTTCACCCGCGTTGTTCCCGTTCCTGTGGGAATACAGGAATAAAAAGTAACCTATGTCACCCGGGGATAGTGTAGCTTCCCAACAGTGAAAGAATTTTCCAAATCGTTCCAGTAGTTTCGGAGCCTATTCAATGCAAACAAATAATCAAACATTTCCCTTTTTATTTAATAGTATATATGTATATTCAACATTTATTTTCCGACCATAATGTTCGTATTTCTAACTTAAATACTAAGTAACTACAATACTAAACAAATAAAACACGTTAAATAAAATACTAATAAATTCTCTCTGTACGGCTGTCATTTGTAGATCTTAGGCAGCGGACGAGCAAGGTTTCCAACAATACCTTATTTGTCTAATTATGATATGAAAAATCACCATTTCAGACACTAATTTGTATGGTTCCTACTTGATCTGACCCAGATAATATCTGTACTTTAAAAAAAAACTGTGATCTCTGAGTTTCTTTCGGTGTTTCTTATCAGAGTAGTCTGATAGTGACACACCGACCTTAACTTCTAGTTAAAAAATGTCATGTAAAACAATTTGTATGAACAGATTTACAGAATTAAATATTATTTATCATATTATTTTATTTATCATAATCCTCCTTTTTGTTTCGCCGAAGTCGGGTAAAAAGGGTTAGGTAGGTGTAGAATGTAGTATAAGACAATAAATAAACAAATAATTAATATTCAAAGACTATTCACACAACGCCATCTAGTCCCAAGCTAAACAGAGCTTGTGTTACGGGTACTAAACGACTGATAAACATACTTATATATTTTTAAACACATACATATTATAGATAAATTACACCCAGACACAGAACAAATAATAGTGCTCATCGCAAACATTTGTTCTGTTTAAAGACATCTCCAAACGTTTGGTTGACGCTTCCCGTGACCCAAGGGCTGGCCTCTACTTTGGCCAGAGGCTAAGCATTGCCATTCAACGTGGCAATGCAGCCAGTCTTTTGGGCACTTTACCAGCTGGCAGCGATGCAGAGGAATTTTTTGATGCTTTGTAAATATTTTTTGTTAGGTTTAGTTATTGTTTTTTTTTAGTGTTTGTATAATATAGTTAAGGTTTTATTAAATAGTTTATTAATTATAAACAGCTGAATAATACATTTAAATATGTATTCAAACAGAATTACATCTCAGTGACAGTCAACGTCAATATTGTTTCATAATGTAGGTTTTGGCGTAATTTAGACAGATAGAGACTGAGACTACAAACTTTCTTAGCACCATTTCCATTTCTTATGCTCATAGCCAAATGTCACTACACCATATCGGAATTCTTAAATGACCGCAATTAATATTATCTAAATGGTTTCCATATTTTCATATACATACATTTTTTTTTAAATATTTTAACCTTATTTCTGTTTGTTTTTCTTTTCCTATTCTTAATGTATAGACTTAAACGTTGTATGGTTAAAACATACTATTATTTTGTTCGCCATAAATGGCAGAACACGCAGATCTACCTGTTAATTTAAGACCTTACACATAATTGTTTGCTGTATACTCGTGTTTTACAATAAAATATATTCTATTCCATTCTATTCTACCCCACTAGTAGAATAGCTAGTTGGTTTAAAAGAAAATTCAAAAAAAAAAATTAAATTACGTACCCACGTTTGCCAATATTACCATTCAACTTTATTTTTAATATTAGCATCTCAAGAGATATTAATAAAACATCACGTAAGGTGAGCTTTTCAATGAAAATGTTTTATTCATAGAGGCCCCAGTGTGACATAATTATTTCTAAAACGAAGTGGGCCAGTCTAAAATTCCATCATTTATCTCTTTTTCTAACAAGACTGATAAAAAGGACAGTTTTAATTTTTGTTCGTTTGTTTGCAGTGACTTAACTAAAAAAAGTACTAAGCAGATTTTACTAATTCTTGCACCATTAGAAAGCTATTTTCAGCGAGTAACAGGTTATATTTTGTTTACAAATCCATGGAGGGGCAGAGGAGATGAATAATTTCGTATGCTAGTGACCTAATAAAACTAGAAATGAACTAAAAAATTAAAATTATAACTAAAATTTCATTACGGATTATGTCTTCTGTCCTGCTCTTTAATACTTCTATGTGGCAACATCGAATCATCTGCCTAACTTTTAAAATGAAGTGAAATGAAATGTTGAAATGATATTGAAAAATGAGATGAGTTTAAAAAAAATGACATTTAAACAAAGAGATTTAAAAACTACATTTAAAAGTATCTGGAATACTTTTAAATGTCAATTTTTTAAACTAAATGGCATTTCCAAAGTGACTGATCCCTGAGAAGAAATGCCGAAAGAATGTCAGGGGTCATCGTCTCTTTTAAAGTCCAGAGATAACATTGTATTAATTCATTATGCGAGTCTCACGATGCAAGGCAAAGTCTGGAAAAGCCTTTTGAAGAAAGAATCAATTCAGCTTTGAGTTGACCTGTTCCGGCAGACGGCATGCATGCTTCAGTCATCGTGTAGCTCAAACATATTTCAGGGAGCTCGACTATATTTTACTCAACTATGCTGAAGTCGGCTTCCAGTATAATCCGAAGCAGCCACGTCATGTGAGATACAGGTACTCAACCTGTATCTCACATGACGTGACTGCCTTTCTGACGTCCACAACTAAATGTCTAGGTAACAGGATACTTCTTGATCAACCTGGTTGTCAACTTTCGGGGTTTTAACCTCTAATAATGATCGTCAAAGATCAATAAACAGCCCGGACCAACAGCTTAACAATTTTTTTTTTTAATAAATTATTTATTTATTTAATACTTCAAGCACACAAATGTACAGACGCCAGCACATCAAGTTACCCCAATGTGTCAAATTTTCCCAACTGAATATGAACCTGTTTGATATAAAGTTGAAAAACGATCAAAGTAATTTGTCACATTGGGGTAACTTGATGTGCTAGCGTCTCTACATAGGCGGACTTAATGCCTTAGGCATTTTCTACCAGTCAACCTTTAGGTAATGCAGAGAGACAAACAGCGGTAGGTGCGATTCCGTAAGAAAATGAATAAACAATAAATAATAAAAACGTTAATGAACGTTAATTATAATTGATTGAGCGATGATGTGGTCGATGATGAAGCACGTTTGCCTAGAAAACAGAGTGGACTGTCCGTATGTGGTTCATTGCTGTCAGTTACATGTGTCACCGTATCGTGTTTCCTACTAACACTTAGTTTTTATGGAGTAAATTTGTTACTAACCCTCTATGAGTTTTATGCTCGAAATAAAGTTTTAAATTAAATCAAAATCAAAATCAAAAGTCTTTATTCAAACTAGGCTGAGAATCAGCACTTTTTGAACGTCAAAAAAATACATAAAGACAGTCCCCCAAAAACGGTCCACCCTTCGCCACTTCCTAGTGTTTTTGCTGGGAAGAAGAAGTGGCGAAACAAACTCCCCAGCAACACATCTGTCTGATTCGTTTGAAGAACTAGGTATACAAAGAATCTATACAATGAAATGCTCAATAAATAGCACTAATGTTTATACACATTGTAAAACATTACATTTCAGAATGATTGTCATGTGTTAGCTAGCACACTCCAATATACCGATATTAAGAAAAAAAGTAAATTCATATTAAGATTGAAATCTAAACTCGAGCAAAACAACTACAAAACTGAAAAATAACAGCCTCCAGGTATAAAAGGCGTACCCTCTTACATGTGCAATGCTGGCTTATATTCATAAGGCTGTGGCTCTAAATTTAAAATGATAATCTAGGACCATCGAAGTCAAACCAATATTTTGCTGACATTGTATTAATTTGCTTAATGTAGTTGTTTCTGCATGTGTTATTTCTCTTTTTAAGCTATATGTAATGTTCAACACAATGTAAATTGTTAACGAATAAATAAATGAATGAATGAATAAGTTAATTGTAAAAAAAAACCATAGGTAAGCAAGTCGACTATTCACTCTTGACTTAAAGACCCCAAGGTTGTAGCTATCAGGAAACATCGACTCCGACAGGGAATTTCACTCGTTAGCTGTACGCACAATGAATGTGTTCCGAAAACGTTTAGTACGTATGGGTGTCCACCATATACCGGTGGTGCAGCGCCGTACGTCTAGTGGTCCTATGATGGAAAGGGCTTGGCGGAATTATTAAATAATAATAATAATAATAAATTCATTTATTTCATGTAAGTAGGTACACCCATTGACAAAAAAGTTATAAAAACACAAAGCAACATAAAACCAACTAAAAAATAAATAAAATCAAAATCAATAACTTACAATTCAATTAAATTAAACTTAAACACGAACATATTAAATCGAATTAAATTCAAACACCATGTCAATCAAATAATCAATATGAATACATAAATAAATGCAATTAAAATTTAATTCTATTTAATCCAACATACCCATTCTGATTATTTATCATAATGATCTATTAAATTTTGCAAATCCGATGCACACTCTTTGAAATGTAAACGATAGAAAACCGACAGGCTAGCAACTCGGCGTCGATGCTCAAGACTTTGGAAGATATCCTTCCCATCTATATCTTACTAAAGCTTACCACTAGCTTGGAAAAAGCAATGCAGATGATTATATATGTCATAACACCGGCATAATATTATTGCTACGTTACACGTTCAATATTATTATCGCCTGTAGGATGTTAGTGGGCGTCTGCCCATCCCTGCGTCATAATTATATCGAGTTATATTTTAACGCCTAAGAAAACCGGATGGATTTCCTTTGTGGTAAAAATATGACTTTTACTTGTATTTTTCTTTAATTTAAGTTGATCTTAGTGACCATATCCGGGTAAGCTCAAGTTGAATATTTCTTGCAGAGTCCGTAACGGGATACTGTGTAAGACGAGGTTAATAAGTAGGTATAATGTTTATTAAAAGTTAAAGAAATTCTAATTAGGTTTGGGGGAAAATGAACAATATATTGATCTTTTTCATAAATATCCTACATTGATATCTAAATAATTGTCAACGATATGTTTAAATACATCACATTAAAAACTTGCCCTTCGAAATTAATGTTGCATTTCCGATATAAAATACTACTCACTGGCCGCGTTCAAAAAATATTGATGCATACAATAATGGCTTTTTTCATAATTATACCGAAATGATGTGACTGTCGATTTAAAAATATCGACACTAATTACTCTTCCACACTTTCGACATCCCTAAATGTAATAAAATAGAGAAGAATTACAAGAAGCCAAACCCTGTATTTTTTTTTAGGTTGTTATCGAAAATTCTAAACTGTAGGCAAAAAGCTCCTATGTATGTAATATTTCTAAAAGGGACCATGACAAATAACCAATTTCATCTAAAGCCTCATCTCCTAACACCCACTATAAATGTATGGGTACAATATTAGCACCATAACTCATGTCACCTGACGGGGCGCAACTGGTAGATAACGCAATACGTCCAGCTTCCGCAACACTGCACGTGCGAACTGACAGCTTGTTTCATTAACATAAAACATGGCGTATCTCTACAGATCATAACATGACAGCTGTCATGTGCTTGTGCTGAAACGTCAATTCGAATAATTTTTAACCGACTTCAAAAAAAGGAGGAGGTTCTCAATTCGGTTCTATTTTTTTTTTTTTTAGGGTTTGTTACCTCAGTACTCCGTCATTTATGAACCGATTTTCAAAATTCTTTTTCTGTTTGATAGGGTATACTAACAGATTGGTCCTATTTGTATCAAAACTCATATCTGATGAGGGATCTTCGAGGAATTGAGGGAACTCCTCAAAAAATATAGGCACACATGCACCGATTTCAACATTTTTAGTAACAAATCAAGCATTTTCATTTAGAAAGTAACATTTGGTGAAGAAAAACTGATGAAGAAGACAGGCAAAGGAACTCTTCAACGCATAACAGCAAATTATTCGCGATTGCTATAGTCAGATGTCTATGCTGAGCTTTTGTATTTCCACAACATAACATTACGCCATTCTATTTTAAAAGGGGCCGGCAGAGATGTACAGATTAATGTTTAGAGATAGAACTTCTTTAGTAATTGTTATCCAATTTCAATGATTCTTTCAAGTTATGAAAGACTTTCTTTACATACAAGGAAACTAAAAATTACAAAATAAAAACTTTTTTACAAGAAAAACAACCGACTTCTTAAAAAAAAACTAACAGATTAAAAATAACTCCAGTTTCGGAAGTCGGTGGCCAATAATGAACAAAACAAAACCACCAAAGCCATTTTTTTTAAGAAGTCGGTTGTTATTTTGTAAAAAAGTTTTTAAAAAAGGAAGTACCTACTCAAGTTTCAATACGATGTGTATTTGTTTTTAATTTGCAATTTAACAATGTTATTGGGAGTTATTGGAGCCGTTTGGGGTTAAAACACGGGGTCCATGTGCCCTCTGTTTTGGGGGACAGGGTCAAGCGCTTGGTTGACTCGTCGACCGTCGACTATGCCGCCAGTCTTTTGGGGACTTATACAATGTTTTCTTTCCTTTTTTGTTTCCTTTTTAATACCTACTTACATGAAATATTTTCGTTTCTAAAATCTTTTATATTTTATGAGACCCTTGTTAAAAATTGCATGCTCTAGTCGCAGCATTAGCCTGTGGCGGAAATATTTACAAAAAGTAAAATATAAATATGTTTCTTCACCTATACGGTATACATAAGAAAGGCGAAAAGTTAGATAGATATGTAGCGACATTTAAGGAGTAATTATCATATTTTTCAAAACGTCCGCATTACAATGTCAGTCTGAATATACAGGGTGTCCAAGAACCTGGCGTCCAACTGGATTCCCACGATGCCCCAAGTTCTAACAGTACTCAGAAAAATATTTTAATAAATCCACCCCATGTACTTACAGAATTATACTGATTTCAAAAAAAAGGGGGAAATGAGCACCCTGTGACATACTTTTGAATGCTGTGACTGCTAATGCTGATAATTTCGATATTTCTTGGAGGTTTTGTAATCTAGGGTATTGCTGTGTCTAAATAGAATGTAAAAATAAAGTACTTATTGTACCATTTTAAAATAAAATATTATTTTAACTAAAGGTGATATGGAAAACTATTGAATTTCGCAACTTTGACCGACTGTAGTGTAAAAAAAATGTACCAAAATAGTATGGCAAGTGACGTCAAATTTTGACGCGTTTATTCCTCTTTTTAAAAAGGTATAATACTTACACATTAATTTGAAAAAAAAAATTTTTGATAATATTTTTACTCAACAACCCAATTTTTACGATGTCTTACAGAATTCTTAGAAAGAAAAATTTACGACGAATTGAATCTAACCTCTAAAGAATTACTATTGTATGCTCATAAAAATAACAACAGGCCTCTCAAAAAACAGGTTAGACCGTAAGGGACGGTATGTGCATGCATCTCACCATAGTGATTCGTTATTACAAAGGAGGGAGCAAGACAGAAACTATCTTTGCGATTTGCTGGTTCTTCTTTATGGTACCCCATTATTCAGGTAAGAGTGAGGGAGAAAAAGGTTAGAGGTGCGAGTGAGATAGATAGTGACGCTATCTGGGATCGTGCTATTTAGGATAACAGTACGGTCAGTACGCGTCACTGCCTCCTGCCGTTACTACGCACCTCTCTCTTATTGTTACCATTGATCACGTACTACGATTTAAAGCTTTGTTTATTGGACTCGATTACTCTTTGTGCTCTGGACTTTGAAACGAACTCTTTACGACGACCTTTGCCTGTGTTTGGACAGTTTGTGTTTTGTGTGTGCTACCATGGCGACCTACACTCCGCAAGAATACGCAAATATGCACTACATTTATGGAGAATGTAGAGGTAATGGACGAGCTGCAGCGAGACTTTACAGAGAAAGGTATCCGAGGGCTACGCGATATCCCGACCATCGAGTTTTCATTAATGTGCACAGATCACTATGTGACGGGCGGTTCCCCAATCATGTAGCTGGTGAAGGACGACCCGTAAATGACTTCATACGCGATGAAGTTTTAGAGGCGGTGTCGGCAAATCCAAGCATCTCTGTGCGAGGAATAGAAGCTGATACGGGGATACCGAAGAGCACAGCACACAGTATTCTCCAAAAAGAAGAATATCATCCGTACCACGTACAGCGAGTGCAAAGTCTTTTACCTCGAGACTATCCGAGCCGAGTCGCGTTTTGTGAAACAATCCTGCAAAAACATCGAGAAGACGAAAACTTTATCGACAAAATTTTGTGGTCAGATGAATCAACATTTAAGAAGGATGGCTACATGAACCTACACAACTTGCACCAGTGGCATGTGGAAAATCCGCACTTGATGCGAGAAGATAGATCCCAGTACCGGTTCAAAGTGAACATGTAGACCGGTATTCTCTGTGGGAATATTATTGGTCCATTTGAGATGCCCGAGAATTTGACTGGCGAATCATATTTAAATTTTCTTCAAAATGATTTGCCAAACTTACTAGAAGAGACCCCACCAGATATGTGGTTCCAACACGACGGCTGTCCAGCACATTTTCGCGTATCCGTTAGAGAGTTTTTGGACGAGCAATACCCGAACAGGTGGATTGGGCGATCAGGAACAATCCCGTGGCCAGCCCGCTCACCTGACTTAAATCCGCTGGATTTTTTTTTCTGGGGAACTATGAAGGAGCTCGTTTATGCGAAGCCCATTAATGACATCGCTGACCTTCGTGAGAAGATAACACAAGCAGTGCAGGTGATACGTCAAAAAAGTTACTCGCGAAACATAAAGCGGTCCTTTTTAAGGAGAGTGAGAGCTTGTATTGCCGCGGGTGGTCAACATTTTGAACATTTATTGTAATAAAATATCTTTAAACTAACATTCTTTGCTTTTATTCTACTGGGAACCCATCTACCTGTGTGTATTTCCTTCTTGCTCACTCTTGGAACCGAAGTAAATAATAGTAGTAACATAACAGTTTCTAAGATAAGAAAGGGTCCGACAATTACCGTTAGTAGGTAGGCACTTCGTAAAAATTGGGTTGTTGAGTAAAAATATTATCAAAATTTTTTTTTTCAAATTAATGTGTAAGTATTATACCTTTTTAAAAAGAGGAATAAACGCGTCAAAATTTGACGTCACTTGCCATACTATTTTGGTACATTTTTTTTACACTACAGTCGGTCAAAGTTGCGAAATTCAATAGTTTTCCATATCACCTTTAGTTAAAATAATATTTTATTTTAAAATGGTACAATAAGTACATTATTTTTACATTCTATTTAGACACAGCAATACCCTAGATTACAAAACCTCCAAGAAATATCGAAATTATCAGCATTAGCAGTCACAGCATTCAAAAGTATGTCACAGGGTGCTCATTTCCCCTTTTTTTTTGAAATCAGTATAATTCTGTAAGTACATGGGGTGGATTTTTTAAAATATTTTTCTGAGTACTGTTAGAACTTGGGGCATCGTGGGAATCCAGTTGGACGTCAGGTTCTTGGACACCCTGTATAAGTCGAAAATGCGTATAAATTACCCACATTAATGACAAGTTTTTGACACTGTAAGTATGTCTCTGAGATGAGATCGCGACTAGATTTTGATCGTTGAATAAAAAAGAGTCGGCCTTCTGGAACTTTACCATCACCAAAGTGTGAACAGGTTACAACATCAACTTTAACTTAGAGTTTCCAAAGAGGATCGTTTAGTTCTGAGTACCTTTCGTTTTACGTTCGTATGTTATGTTTCACATTGACGTCACTGCTACCTGTAGCTTCCACGAGGAATGTAAATCTGGTTTCCGATGGTGCCATTTTACGGCTCCGCAAGCGTATTTCACAATAGAATTTGCACCGAATTACCAAGTCATAAAGATCAAAACAGCAAGATGTGGGTTTTGAAACCTCAGCTGCTAGCGAATCAACGATTTACATCTTTATATTCTGAGCAGTATGGTGTATATTCGCGTGTGTGTGTGTCGAAAACTTGTTCGTAAAATCACGCACCGTGAGAAGCCGACGTACAATGAAAAATACCGCAGAATTAAAGAACTGAATAGCAACTTACGTCATCCAGTGCTGCTCCTCAATTATATTACACCTATCACGAAAATGGATCATTATGTTGCAAAATTAATATTTATTTTAATTTTAGGTTTAGTCCGTTCGTATATAGAATTTAGTTACACAGGAAAACCTATTATTAGCAATACAATTTTTTTCTACGAATAAGCTGTACCTAATGTATTTATAAGTATCGTTAGATTCCTAAATAAAGAAATTAAATGAATCAGTAGCTGAGGGAAAAACTGCAAGAGTGTCGTCTGCGATGGTACAACCACATCATGAGCCGCCCTGTCGAGTACCTACGTCGGTCGGAGATGCATGTTTATGGCTGTCCTTGGGGCTAGGTCTCGTGGTCGCCCTCGCAAACTCTGGCTGGACGTCGCGCGTCGTCAAGTCCGACATGACAGCCAATGGCCTGACTGAAAAGGATGTTGAAGATCGGGCAAAGTGGAAGAAGTTCAGTCGGAAGGCGGACCCTGGCAATAGCCGGGATTAACGCCAGGTGGAAAAAGAAAGAATGAATCAGAAGCAGGGAAGTCAGAAAAAATATAATTTTTCTATAAGTTTCGCTTCTATACATTCTTATTCTACGTCATGTACTTACCTATATACCTACTTATGTACACGGCAGAAACGTAGGGAGATAATTTACTTCGCTTCCGAGCTAATCGGGCGTTGACTGTTAAAATAACGACGTTCCGCGTATTGCGTTGGTTAAATTACTTTTTATGCAATGGACTTTTAAATTAAATTAACTTTTTTAATCATTTCATTATTATTCTTTTGGATATGGTTGTAAGTTCAAATTTGGGGGTATTCCTCGAAGCGCAACCTTTTCTAAGCGCAACCATCGCCTATCCAAGACATGGAAATGAAATGGTTGTCACCAATCCACCGACGAACTTCGACAAGTTCCTATTTTTATTAAGCTCAGTTTTATATTCGATTTAACACAGCAGTCTATGACCAATTTCGTTTCAAATAACACTCCATCAATCTATCAAAACGGAATCGTTCCACAGTATTGGAAATACTAAAAATTTCCACGAAAATTGTATGAAGAGCCGATCATTCAAACATGGCAGGCTATCTTGCTTAAGCCTCGTATCTATGACAGGCTATTATTAGAATATGAATAGTAAACGAAAGAGATAAAGAGATATACCTACAGTAAGCTTTATACATGTACCTTTTAAAAGGGCGTGTGTGAACAAAAATCCCTGCAATCCTCACGTATGTGGGATAAAAATATTTTTGTAGTTCCCGCAGCAACGTGCAACGGAAAATTGCTTTTTGCTCGGAATAACACTTTGAAAGAAAGAAGAAGCATTTATATGGCCCAAAAGATGTGCCTTTTGGGCCATATAAATGGTTCTTCTTCCTGCTGATGCTATTAATTAAAACAAACAAAAAAAGAATAACAATATACCAGAACTACTTCTACTACAACTACTACTTAGTAATTGCTATAAGCTTTTACATCCATACATACATAAACTCAAGCCTTTTTTCCATGGGAGAAACTACATCGGCTGCGCGCCATCTCCTTCCATTCTGACATATTTCTTTTACATTCAAACATGTTGTTATACACACACGCCGATTGCGAGTACTACGCACCTGACCTTTCTGGAGAACCTCACCAATAAGGTCTATGAATGTCCTTTGAGGGCGTCCCCTACCGAAGTTTCCTCTAAAAGCTATTTGTAATAAATCCCAAGCAGAAAAAGAAATGCACTGTATTTAGTTTTCATTGTAAAATACGTGTGTCTCAAAAAAAATATTTTCTTTTTTGAGTTTTTTTTCTATGATTTGCTATTCAGGAAATGTTAACATTTTCTCTAAAAAATATCATCATGTCTCACTAAAAGATATTATAAAATTTATATATTACCAGCACTTCGCTTCGAAATTTAAAATGAATTGAAATTTAGACACCATTTTTTTATTATTATAGGTAGTACAAAAAAAAACTGGGCTGTATCTGTACCTGTTACTGATCATTATTTGGGTAATCAAAATTAAAAAAAAAAGAAATTCAATTACTAAATATGCTACTATTTAGTTAAACTTAAATAACGAAAACAGCTGGTGTACGCGGGGCATACTTGTGCGAGATCACGCGAACGTGAGCGAGAGATGACGATTAATGAATACTACTTTGTCATGAATAGCCTGTACAATATTTCCATAAACTGGTTGACTTTTTGGGATATAAACAAACACTAATAAGTGCTTATGAATATTATTTATTGATACTTTACAAATATAATGAGAAGACCGTCTAGAATAAGCCCTTTAAGTATTTTTAATAATTAAAAAAATAGTGGTGTATAGCCTACAACGTTCACAAATGACTTTCTATTGGTAAAATAATAAACAAAATCGGTTCAGAAGAGACCAGAGATTGCCCCTTACAACGTCACAACTTCAAACAAACACAAACTTTACTTCTTTACAATATTAGTACCTACAGATTTCACGAATAATTTCTCTCAATCTCAATTGCCGATACAATTTCTTCCGTAAATATTGATCAGGCCAAATACTTTGTAAACCCACACAAACCACGCAACTATTTAAGAAGTAACATTAACCACTTACGTCAAAGTTTACGTCAATTGTAATAAAATCGGTAAATATAGACATTCTAATCCTATTACTGTTCGTTTATGAAAGGCTATAAACGAACAAACGGACTCATTTAGCGGTGAAATGAAAACAGCTGATGAATTTTAGTTACAGACTTTACTTGAACTCTAACAGAACATAGACCTTATTGGTCCTATAAAAGGTCAAGTACGCACCTGACCGTACTCGCAACCGGTGTGTGTGCATGGCATGTTAGTAAATGTAAACGAAGTAAAAGAAGTATGTAAGAATCGTAGCAGATAGCGCTCTGTAAGTTTCTTAACTCCATGAGAAAAGGCCTTAATATATATGTTTGCATGGATGGCTAACAAAACATCAGCTCACTTAGCATTTATTAATATGCGGCTTTAAGATAGATATTGTTTTGTACCATACCATAAAGTTCAGATTGCATTAGCAAGTTATCACTTTCAAAGTTAAACGTCATGTCGGTTGAGTATGTTTATACACCACTATTTTTTAATTAGTACAAATACTTAAAAGGCTTATTCTAGACGGTCTTCTTATTATATTTGTAAAGTATCAATAAATAATAATCATAAACAGCAAAGTTATTAGCGTTTGTTTATGTCCCAAAAAGTCACCCAATTTATGGAAATATTTATTGTACAGGCTATTCATGACATAGTAGTATTCATTAATCGTGAGCTCTCGCTCAAGTTCGCGTGATCTCGCTCTTGAATACCCGCCTCCTACAGCTGTTTTCGTTATTTAAGTTTAACTAAATAGTGGCCATATTTAAAAATTGAATTTCGTTTTTTTTGATTACGCAAATATTATCAGTACGGATACAGCCCATTTCTTTGTACTAATCAAAATTTAGTAATGTATATTAAAACGTATAATTATGATTAAACTTATAATTTCTACTTGCTTCACATTGTTTTCAAGGCTTGAGAAACATCGGATTTCTTTATTTATGTAAGTTTACTAACTAAACGAAACTTCTTAACATCTTTTTAGTTCAAAAGAACAGCGCTGCCATACAGATATGAAAAGCGACTTTATTTTGGAAATAAGAATCCATAAACATAGCATGCACATTGCAACAACAACTCTTTGCACAAAACTCTAATTACTAAGTCCCAATAACAACTTCACTTGCCTTTCATTGAACAAAGCAGGTCAGAGATTATAAATGATGTTGCCAACAATATAAAACGCCTAATCAGCCGTCTAATTCGTTATTAAAACGACGACGCGCTCAAAGGTGCACCTCACGCCACCATGATTGAGACAGAATTAGTAATTACTCACAAAGTCGCTGTCTAAATGGAGAATTTAAGTGAAAAATAATAACATAGGCGAGTTAAAGTATCGTCAATTTTGTATTTTTGTTTTTATAAAGAGTTGAAGAGATATCGTAAGCAAAAGGAGTAAGTATGTATGAATCGTGCAAGTAGCATATCGCGCTCTGTAATTTCTGCCAACCCTCATGAGAAAAAGGCGTGAGTTTATGTATGTTAGTGTAATATACATACCTACGTATTAAAGGGATATCAACGCACAGTCTAAAACCATAAGTTCAGTTTATAATCAAAATAAACATGATTGATATCTAACACAATGACAATTCTAATGAAATAAATAAATTAAGTAATTAAAGTAAAAACGTCTTTAGGCGCATATTTAAGATGGGAAAAAAGTAACTCGCAAAACTATTGCAATTGTTTATTTCCTGACGATAAAGCACTTCTATTTTTTGATTGAAACAAACACGGGGTTGTTTATAAGTAAAAGTAACATTAGAAAACAAATTAAATTATAAAACAACTTTCACACAACGTCATCTACTCCCTAACTTAGCAGAGCTTGCGCTATATTTTTATACTTACAACCTGAATACCATGTTATGTAACCCATGCTTCCACAAATAAATAAATCTATCTATCTATCTACGAGTACTAGATAGCTATTAAACATTAAGATTGATTGAGCAAACTGTATTTACTTATTAGTGGACTATTATCTACAATGTTACAATAATAATAGTTTATGTAAATACACCTAATAACAAAAAGAGTACTGATTATTATAATCAATATTTAAGCTCATTGTTCCCTGACCGTATTAAGCACATAATTATATTATTTAGAATACTTTTACCTTGGTCAAAGGATAAGCATTGCCATACAACGTGGCAATGCTGCCAGTCTTTTGAGTACACTTCCCGTGGACAGCGATGCGGATGAGTTTTTTGACGCCATATTTTAGATTTAGTTTTTAGTTTTTAGATTGTATTTTCATTTCTAGTGTCTAAAGTTAAGTATTGTGAATAAAATAAAATTACCTTTAGAATACTTATCATAAGTTACATATACCTATGCCACTGAGATATATTATATATAAATACAACTTGGCAGGCATAGATAGGGAAGTCTTGGAGGAACGAATTTACCTTTACCTACTCATCATTCACACGTCGATAGCTTTTACTCATAATTACATGTAAGTTCACCATAAACTACAATCTCATTACTAAGCTAGTCATTGTAGCGTGAGTCAGAGATATTGAGTCTTATCTAGATAGAATATTTCCGGCGATATTTCGTGGAAATCCTCATCAAATATTTAGTGGAATATTCTGCGCGTTAATAATTATTCAGTTATCAATGATAAGTAGAATAAATGCGTTCCTTGCGAAGTATGTGTGGTGTAACAATTAATAACAGATTGAGGAATGATGATATAAAGCAACGTTTTGGTTTAAAAGAAGATGTAGTAACAAAAATTTAAAAGAGTATGCTTAGATGGTTTGGTCACGTTGAAAGGATGGATGAAAGGCGACTAACGAAAGGTATTTACAAGGCAGATGTAAGTGGGAACCGCGCCGGGAGGGGACGCCCTAGAAGGACATACATAGACCTTATTGGTGAGGTTCTTCAGAAAGGTCAGGTGCGTAGTACTCGCAACCGGCGTGTGTGTATGACAACATGTATGAATGTAAACGAAGCAAAAGAAGTATGTAAGAATCGTAGCATATGGCGCTCTGTAGTTTCTGCCTACCTAAGTAGTTTCTACCTAAGTAAGAATGATCTAAAGCCGGATGATTCAGTAAAAGTGATCCCGTGATAATTTGAGTGAAGTGAATGTGTCAATCCCTAGCATTAGTATGGAATTACAGCTCAATTCTTCTTCAATTCATACCTTCATTTTCATTTTTTGAAATGGCTAGGCAGATGATGATATCAAATTCAAGCTCTATTTTTAGTGCCTATAGATATTTTTTCCAACGACACGCTAAGACGAAGAAGATGAACTGATACTAAGTAAGAATGATCTAAAGCCGGTTGATTCAGTAAAAGTGATCCCGTGATAATTTGAGTGAAGTGAATGTCGTCAATACCTAGCATTAGTATTGAATTACAGCTCAATTCTTCTTCGATTCATACCTTCATTTTCCCATGGTGTTTTTTACAGAATAAACTACAGATTGGTCGGAAGCTTACTGCCTAGCATTAGGGTCTGGGTTCGATTCCTGGGTCGGATTAAGACTGATTGAGGATTGGGGGATTTTTTTACATATAGACTCAAGCGCGGATCCACCGTGGCATGCATGCAGCCCGCATTGTGGTCACACGGAACAAAATGATCGTGCGAATCGAACCTACGACCTCCGGCATAGCAATCAGGGCCAATAACCACTCGATCAACAGGCCAGTCAAATTAGTACTTTATGTATTGATATAATATACCAATAGAGTTATATTATTACCTCCTACTTCAAATACTTCAAATACTACTACCTACTCTAGTATTGTATGTAACATTGAGACACGCAGCGCAGTAGTTCAGTTCAAAATTATGTATTTTATATCTTTCAAAATCAATGCATTTCAGTAAGGTAGTTAGGTTAGGTAGTTAGGTTAGCTATAGAGTAGGTACGGTAAGTTAGGTTAGGTTATGAGTATATATGTCGTCATTATAATGCTATCTATTAAAACAAAAGGTTTTGAAAAGCACATTAGAGACTCGCTTAGTAAAAAATAATAGTAGTTATCAATATTGTTTTGGATCTATTTGTTGTCATCTTATTTAAAGTTTGTATATCTCTAATATAACAGAATTCTCGTGACACAGTGTCTGTTACCAAACTACCTACTCCGAAACCGCTTCACCGATTCTTATAAAATTTTGTGTGTATATTCAGTAGCTATTATTTTTGAATGGCAGAACGAAGCAAGCGTGGGTCCACTGTACTGTAGACATGCCTGATGCCTACAACCCTAATTAAGATCGATAGACCAATGTTTATTTCCAATACTTATAAATAAGCGTTGTTACATATTGTTTCCATACCGTTACTTCTGAATAATAAGAACATAGTACTTGTGTACTATTGTATTAATGGGGTAACCTCCATAAATACAATAATCAGCATCTGGCATTAAATTGAGCATAATGGGGCAACCCCCATTATGCTCAATTTACTGACTGCAGCTTGTTAAAGGCGACCTGGGTGACGACGGTCCCTATTGTCTACTTTGGGTAGGTAATTACCACCTTCGCCAAACCTGTCTTAGGTTCAATACAAAAAAATGATGTATCAATCGTAGGGCAGACTCGCGTTTGATGTATTTCACAGTGGCCGTCGGCCGCGACCCCAACCTTTTTGAGGCTTGAATCCGCGCCTGAATAGACTTGCCACCGGTTACATGAGACATAAACATTACTGGTAAAATGTAGATGGTCTATAGGTTAGGTGCATCTCTACCTAACCCTTGTGGCAATACAAGGTTAAAGTGATGTTGTAGTGTAAAGAATAATACAATGTGCAACGGTTCAGTACGAGAGTAGAATGGGCTAAAGTGATAGTCAATTATCCAATTGTCAGCCAAGTATCCTCAATATGGAATCAAGTGATTCGAATCCGCGAAGAAGATCATACGTTAGGCACTCTTGCTTTATTTCTTTTTTAAAATATGGTTGGCGAAAGGACCATTGAGTTAATGCGACTTCTTAAGTCTGAAAAGACCACTTCTCAAAAATTTACAATTTGGGAATTTTGTTAACACTTTCTTTTTTCGGGAATAATAGTTTTTAAAAGGAGCTTGTTTGAAATATTACATAGATGTGTATGTAAGTAAGCATCAGGGCTAGATACCAGTTGATCTGGACTAGTTTCCAAAAATAGTAATTAGAGCATAGATAAATATCAATACCGTAACTAAATGTGTAGGTACAATTACCATTTACTAACGGAAATAGGGACGCTTTCAGTGAGGAGAATGCCTAGATTATTTTTTAGTACTTTTAAATATTTCCCTGACGTGATGAAAAACAGCATTTTGACCATTTCTTTAACAATGCTCTTCTGCTAACCACGGAGGTTTGTAAATGGCTTGTCGTTCCTTGCTATTATTTTATGTTATGTGAGTTGGTAGACTAACAGGTTCAATCAAATCTGGACTAGTCTCCAACAATAGTAATTAGCGCATACAGAAATCAATAACGTAACCAAAGAGATTTAAAAGACTATAGAGCGGGCATGTCAAGGAAATGTCATAGAAAAACTTTGATCCCATGTCTCAGTAACGCTATCTAGAATAATATATGAATATTGGAGCGGCAGCGGAGCGTACTAAAAAAAACTCATAGACTTGTGACCGGCAGGACACACTTTTTCAGACGAAAATTTTGTTTGTGATGTCCGGTCTATAGGTATTGAATGTTTTTGAACGTAACTAAATGTGTACAATTACCATTTACTATCGGAAATAGGGACGCTTCTGGTAACGAGAAAAAATACAATGAAATTAAATAAATGAATTGTTGTCTGGTATGGAGAGTGCCTAGAATAATTTCTCAGTACCTTAAAATATCCTAATCAGATGAACTATGCATTGGCATTTAGGCCGTTTTTGTTACAAAACTTTTTGCAAACTAACTGCCGAGGCTTTTAAATGGCTTGTCGTACTTTGCTGTGATGTTCTGTAAGCCGGAAGACATAAAAGTTCAATCAAAATCTACCTAGACTTTTCTTAACTGTGTTAGGGACGGATTCAAGTCTAAACAGATGAAACCGGAAACCAGTATTTTACATGAAGTCACCTTTGTAGCGACTGGGCAACACATCTACACCCTTTGGTTAAACTGGTTGTCTGAGATTCGGGATTCCGACTACACGTAACAGCTGTCCAAGATCTACGAATGAATGTACAAAAGGGTCACGGTATGTATGGGTGGTCATCCATCTACAAACGGACCCCAGCAAGCGGTGCTTAACTTGTGAAAAACCCCTGCAGGTTTTATTACTTAGCCACTAGTTGATATTTAAGATACTTTTTTAAGGTTCACGATAAACTGGAATAATGGCTGATTAACAAGGCAGTACTATTCAGAAAACATGGTGAAATACTTAAGTTGGTCTGATTCTAAAATGATATCAATTGTACTTACTTGTACCGAGAAGGTTCGCTGCTCGTGGCAACAAGATATTTCGTGAAACCTATTTTTAGTTACAAAAGATATTGGCAAAAATGATTTATCGCTCAACTTTTATAATATTACAAAACATTTATTGAAAAAACCTTCAAATGCTCTAAAAAGCTCTAAGCTCCACAGTAGTAAGTACCTATCGCAACATATTTTTTCCAGTTAAATAATTTATAAACGTTTCACTTTAGTTTTGAATAATAAATAATGCTAATGCTTTCAGCAATACTATAATGGACTCAGACATTAATGTTCTGTAGCAAGTTTAGGACCGAATAGTTCGTCTCGAAGGACCAAATTAGAAGGACCGGCGTAATTGACAAAATACTATTAGGTTCTTTATCTTCTTGGCTGGCCTATTGGTAAGACAATGTTTGTATGAATAACACGATCATTTGTTCTGTGTTTGGGTGTAATTAAGGGCCTATTCAAACCTGAGCGATATTCGCTGCCGCTGTGGGTAGAGGTACATACCACGCGGGTTTCGCTCAGGTATTTAGTATAAAGTACCGCGGCTAGAGCGACCTGAGCGATATTCGCTGCCGCTGTGGGCAGAGGTACATACCGCGCGGGTTTCGCTCAGGTATTTAGTATCAATTTCGCTACCGTCTGCCGCAGATGGTAGCTAATACCGCTTAGGTCTGAACAGTAATATTACCGCATACCCACTGGGTTTTCTCTGCCGCAGACGTTAGCGAATACCGCTTAGGTCTGAATAGGCCTTTAATTACACCCAAACACAGAACAATCTATAATACATAATTTATCTATATTGTGTATGTATTTAGAAATGTATATTAGCAGTTGCCAAGTACTCATAGTACAAGCTCTGCTCAGTTTGGGACTGAATGGAATTGTGTCGAAGTTGTGGAATATTTTTTATTCTATAGGTACTTATTTGCCGTCATCTCAATTGTCACTTTCTTTTATATATATTATTTATTATTTATTTTAACAATCTTAGGAATGCTTACAGACTAATACAAAAAAATTGTAACAAGAATTAATTGATGACAATTGCTAATTACAAGCATCCACATATAATATATTTTTAGCGATAAAACAAACAGACAAAAAAAAGAAAAACAAGGTATGGGGAGAGGAGAGGTGTGCCGTGATTCATCGCCCTGCATACATTAGTTTAAAGAATTCCTTACTCAGAATTTTCCTATTTTTTAGCGCATTCGTGGAAAATAGATCGATGTCTAAGGACAATGGCAGGTTGTTAGAAAGGGTTGCACTGCGCCAGCAGCCATATCTTTTGCCCAAATTGTTTACATCCCCTCTACTCTTGTAACTCTCTATACATTAAAGCTCAAAACTGAACAAATGTCTTCTTGACAAACTTCTTTTGTCATCTTTTAAGATATCTGCCTGTCGTGTAGAGCGGTGGGTGGTATATTAAAGGTTCTACGTAACAGTCAGGTGTGCCTTCTTTTCCGGAATAGGTATGTTTCTGCCTTTGTAAACTCAGTACCCAATCCCAGGCTAAACTAAACAGTATATTACTTATCACGATCGAAACAATTAAAGCAATTTCCAGTAACAAATATTTTGTTTCAATAATATTTGTTAATGATTTCATTTTTCTTGCAACGTGCGATTGCTTTTTTAAAAGACATTGACTCTTATCCGCGAAACAGACTAATATTATAGTATGTATGTGTTTAAACCCTTTCTCCTTTCTCTTATTTCGTGTGATTAGTAACTAAACTGAGGCTCGAGTCTGCTATTGCAATTGTGTCTCAATGACCGGTCATTGATCGAATATTTGACAACTTTAACAGTTTTTGTATGGGAAATGTGTCATAAATTTGACGTTATACGTCAAAAATCGATCATTGACCGGTCATTGAGACACGATTGCAACAGCAGACTCGACCCCCTGGTGTCTTGGCTTCATAACTATGCAGTTAAGAAACATCTTGGAGTTTCTTCTCTATTCAGATTCATTAGGATATTTTATTTAACTTTTAAGTTTGACGTACAAGTGCCCTTTAATTGGCCTACTCAAAATAAATTATTTGACTTTGAATAAGGATTTGTAGTGCCTTATAAAGTTAACATGGAACAAAAATAGAACTGATTTATCCCCAATTCTAACCGAAAAATGGATAAGTGTAGAAAGGAACGCTGACGTGACAAAATGCAACGATGTGGAAGAAAGTGTTCGGCGCCATTAACCTTATGGATCCCTATCTTTCAGAACACCTGTGGCACTTGCACACATTCAAGTAGGAAATAAGCTCTTTGCTTATCTTTGCACTTTAAAAAGTCACCTTAGCGGGTAACTAGGTATATCATACTGTGCATGCTATAGTCTCCTTTAAGTGGTTACTATTTACATAAATAATAATGATATAATAATAATGTACATAATAATAGGAATACAAGGAGTATTCCTATTATTATGTACATTATTATTACATCATTATTATTTATGTAAATAGTACGTATATCACAAACTGCCTACTCATCTTTTCTCCTCCCCTATCAAGTCCATCCAAAGGTTGTCTGTAAGAGATCGCTTTTAGCGATAAGGCCGCCCATTGTAACACCGTATGTAGCCCTTAAAGTTATAATTTGTAAATTTTTATGGTGTACAATAAAGAGTAGATATTCTTTTATTTTTGGTGAAGCTCTTCAAAAAGGTAAGGTGCGTCATACGTGTAGAATTTAATGTTAGTTAACAAATTATACTGGGAATTAGAATACGATCTAATAAAAAAGGTGAGTTATTGTTTAAATAACTTGACCAGTATGAATTTGAGTAGGTAAGCGAATTTTCAAAGGGATTTTTCTATTCGAAACACTTATTGGAAGGTAAAATGCCGCTCACTATTAAATAAATCATTTGGCAAATAAAGAAAATATTGCAAGACGTTACCTAAAAAGAAATATTAGATCGCTCAAATATTATGAAGCTTCTCATTTTATATTTAAGTAACTCAAATTAATGTTTGTAAGTTGCTTTTCTGTTGATTTCTCCTCTCTCGAAGTCAGTAACTCACTTAGCTCACTTAATAACACTATAACGTAAATGAATAAAATTATTTTTGTCACTACAGAATAATTGAATACTACCCAATTATAGTAGGCAACTACTTATTATAATAAAACCAGACTATTTTTGTCTTTCTCCAGGCCAAATGTACCTATGCTTGTTCAACGCTTCATGATTACAGCGTTAATATAATTACTAACGGGTAGGTACCTACCTACATAAAAGAAATATTCATAAGTCCTACTTTAAAACAGCTATTACCAACTTTCTATTCATAAATCTCTAATGAACATAATATAATATAAAACAATAACATAATATAATTCGCTCATACTTTTCTTCGAAGAGCCAATCATTTTCCGAGGCAGTCGATACTATTTATTTCCCCTCCCTAAAACTGCTGCTAAAGCACCATTTGTTTGCTACTCGTGTAACAACACACTAATCCATTTCCCCTGAGTTTTATGGCTAGTGCTGAACATAAAAACCTCCACCGATTGATTACTTACTACTAAGATACACTTCTCCTTATAATTATTTTTATTGCTTGACGAGGCATTGATGTTTTTTCTTACATACTTCTTTTACGTCGTTTACGTTCATAGATTTTTTTTTCAAATCATACATACACGCACGCTGGTAGCGAATACTACACACCTGACCTTTCATAAAAATAACTTAAATTGAGTTCATCATCAATTCATCATTATCACCTGACTATCGTTTTTCCCAGCTATGTTGGGGTCGGACTGCCTCGTTGGTCTAGTGGTCGCAAGCGCTACTGCTGAGCATGAGGTCCCGGGTTCGATCCCCAGGTCGGGCAAATTGTTATCGAGTTTTTCCAGCTGGGATTTCTCAGTAGCAGCTCGGAGTCTGGATTTGTGCCCGATTGATGGCAATAGGCTCGCCCCCTATTACATGGGACTTAAACATAACTGGCGAAATGTGGGTGCACTACCAGATACACATCTGCCTAGCCCCTCGGGGATTACAGGCGAGACGTTATGTATGTATTATGTTATGTTGGGGTCGGCTTCCGCAACCTAGTTGAATGCAGCTGAATATATTCTGTATTTTACATGGAGCGACTGCTAATCTGACCTTCACAACCCAGAAACTGGTTGTACGATAACAACCCTTTGATTAAACTGGTTGTCAGACTCTAAGGTTTCTGATTTCCAAAATATCGTGGCATCGTGTTGAGATAGAGGCCTCGCACAGGTCTTCTTTTTGTTTTGGTGTTTGTGATTTAGTTTTTAGAATAGAATAGAATAGTATTTACACCATAAAAACACACACACATGGTGTTTGTACACCATTAAAACTTACAAATTATAATTTTAAGGGCTACAAGCTGTGATACAATGGGCGGCCTTATCGCTAAAAGCGATCTCTTACAGACAACCTCTGGATGGACTTGATGGAGGAGGAGAAAAGATGAGTAGGCAGTGTGTGGTGTACTATTTGCATAAATATATACCATACAAGACTATTTGAATATAATAATATAATAAGTATAATTAACAAAAGAAAAAATAAATAAAATAAATACATAAATACAAACCATTTACAGAGTGATGAACAGTTATACTAAGACGTGTTAGGAGAGAGGTAATAATTTTTAAGCAAATTTTTGAATGATTGTAATGTTTGAGCTTGCCTCACTGACACAGGCAAAGCATTCCATAGCCGTACTACAGCTTCCACTGTGAACGATTTTCCGTAGAAATTAGTGGTGAGCCTGGGCATATCTAAACTCAAGTTTTCCGAGTTTTCAAGTTTTTGTTGTTAAAATTCTCGTGCGCGTCCCAAATAATATAATTATAATCTGTTTTTCTTTCTATATTTGAAAGACTGACAGTTAGTCTTATCAAAGAGCATCTCCTAATGACTGGGTTGTGGAGCTCAGATAATAATGAGTTGCTCGATGTTAAATACAAGTATTTTTATTCTGTAGGTAGGTACCTATCTGGTTAGATAGATCCTAGAAGCCGATCCCAACATTTATGACAAAAGGCAGATGATAATTAATCCTTCAACGAAATTACAATATAAGTTTTTTTTTTGTTTTTTTAGCTGCATCTGGTTAGACTGGCAGCTGGCTTTACCTAAGTTAGGAAAAGGTTGGTAGATGTAACAATGCTTTCGACGGTAATACATTCAATTCCTGTATATTTTTCAATATTTAGCTGCATCTGTCCGCCTACACAAAGTCAAATCTTCAATAACAATAATGAACTTCGATCGATCCAAATGCTTGGACTTGGAATAAACTTGCGAAATGCCATAAATTTCGGATTTATCTAAATTCATTATCATTAATAGAGATGTGACTTTGGCGAGGTCCCCTGCGTATAGTTAAGAAAAGGCTAGGCAGATAATAACTAGGCCTTCAACCATAATACATTATCTGGTAGTTAATAAAACCGAAAACGGGCTCTTTCCAAAACAAAACGCATTAAAGGATGTTCAAACAATGAATATTTTTGTCAATTACTTACTATCCACTAATGACAACTTTTGCTGCGATTCTATTTTTAAATATGGCCAAACGGATGTTGACTATTCTGCCAATTCCTGAAATAATTTGGTAAAGCTAGTGTGTATTTTATTACATACTTGTTTTACCGGATGGCTATGGTTGCTTGCTTTTTTACTTGCTTATTTGTATTTATTTTTATGGTTGTTACTTGTAACTCAATAAACAAATACAACCGACTAAAAATACTCAAAGGTTTATTCGAAGCTCAATAACTCTCTATTTTCTACAGGAATGGTTTTTTTTTATTTCAATGGGTCCTAATTTGGGGTAGGTTTCCCCTATCTTTCAAAAAATAATACCTAATTAAAATCGGACCTTACTGTAAAAGTGGTGACATAAAAAAGTGTAAGTGCCGAATTGAGAACCTTTTTTTCGCCGGTTAAAAGACAAGACTGTAGACAAACAAATTATAAACATATAGGTACCTACCTTTACGATACATACAAAGCAGATCTTTTAGGTTAGTTGATACTAGTAAAGACAATCTTAAGTTCAAAGACGTAGTTTCATACTTAAGTGATCGTGAAAATTAATTGGTAGGTAATTATCAAAAGCAGTGGAATGGTAAGTCAAAATAGACTTCAATAAATGAACAAGGATAATTAGTTCTATATAGGTAAATTAGATTACTCCTATAATATCATCTAGCTCTAACCGCCACTTCCAGTGTTTATTTTGATGAAAAATACTATATTGTCTTTTGTTTTTCGGCAATCGTGTAGCTTTACATCAGTGTAAGAATATTTGTATTAAGAACCAAAAACAATTTTGAAAACAATTCGACCTCTTTTTAACCGACTTTCAAAAAAGGAGGAGGTTCTATGTTCGTGTGTATGTATTTTTTTTTTTTTTTTTTTTTTATGTATGTTACCTGATTTCTCCCCCATTTGTGGACCGATTCTCGAAATTCTTTTTTTATTCGAAAGAGTATACTCCCGAGGTGGTCCCATTTTAATTTGGTGAAGATCTGGTGCTGATCTTCGGAGATATGCAACGGAACTCTTCAAAAATAGACGGCAAATCTGTCGTGATTGCTGGAATCGCTTGGATGTTTATTGTTTATACAACATCATGACGTATCATTACGCCTGGTATGCTCTGAGGGGTACGCAGATGTGTACAATATACCTAGATTTCGACAGTTAGGTATGTTAATTTTCATTAATTAGGGATAAGTGGATAACCCTACTATTATCATGACATGTACTGTTACAATTAACAATAGGATATATAGCAAATATTTGTATGGGAACCACTAAAAATGGAAAAATAAAAAACTTTTTTGCAAAAAAATTAAACCGACTTCAAAAAAAACACTAAACGGTGTAAAATAACTCTAAATTCGGAAGTCGGTGGCCCATCATGAATAAGACAAAACCACCAAAGCCACAGACTTCCTAATTTAGAGTTATTTTACACCGTTTAGTGTTTTTTTTGAAGTCGGTTTAATTTTTTTGCAAAAAAGTTTTTTTTAATATTAGTTAAGATACAACTGTTCTGTCTAATATACATCGTTACTACATAGGTACCCCTAAAAAGATTAACATAAAAATAAATGGATCAATATCGATAGATAAGCTTGCATCGCTAAAATAAAAAAAATATTGTCTTGTCACAAATTACAGGTTCATAAAAACATATAACAAAACAGTGTCAATCAATCTTTGTTTTACTGTTTTATCTTAATGTATTGTTTGCAATCACCAGTTTCTTTGCCATGTTAAAATCAGAAACTCAACAGGTACCCCAAAAAAACACGATAAAATCAACAAAAAGATAACTGAAAATTGACTTACCGATGAGTAAATCCAATAAACAGCAGAAGATATTCACAATAGACACTGTTATTTCACACAATATTTATGTTTTATACACAATAATGTTTTTGGTACACACGGGAGCACGGAACGCGACCGTTTAGAGCAACGGTCCGGGACCGACTGACGGATTGACTGGGAGAAAATTATGATGCGAAAACACGAGTCCTTTTGATTTTCATATTAAGAACATCGATAGCCATATTGCGTTCTTAGACAAATAATAATAATAATAATAATTTATTTTAATTTTAGACAGCAATGATCCATTATGGTTAGTAACAATTGGAACTTATAAACTATGTTAGTAGGCACAAAAAAAAAAAAAAACAATAATAAAATATAAATATCCTTTATGGTTAGTAACAATTGCAACTTAGAAACTATGTTAGTAAATGGTCAGAAGAATGCATTATTATTAATTTTAATAAAAAGATTTCACCTTTCCATTTGGTTGCTATATGTAATAATTAATTAAACTGAACGCCATTTCGATACAATGTTTGTTATTTGTTGGGAAATGAGCGTTGTTAATTGCAATCAAATACCAATATTGATGTTGTTTTGTTTGTTCGCCATTTTATTTGTTTTTGAATGAGTTGATTGCAATGATATTATAATTTACTGATAATATCATTAGTTGAATGTATGTGTATAATGTGAAAGGAATCTTGTGATTACAAAATTAAACTTTCTTCTCAAAGGAGGTTCTCAATCTGAGACGATTTTTTTTTTTTTTCTTTTTTTTTTCTTTTTTTTCTTTATTCAAAATTTGTACAACAAAAACATACAAAAAGTCTGCCAAACTGCAAAACAGTTTGTCGGCAGTTTTATGTTTGTCCATGCTTATTTTTCATAGTGTGGTTAGATTTTAATGATTCTTTTTTAGTGGATAGTGAGATCTCGAATACCTTAATTCATTAAACCCCAAGCGGAAACCGGTGTATGCGCTGTCATTGTCTTTGTGTCTCTAATTGACACGATTGAAAGGTTAAAGTTGTCCCAAAAATTACCTCTACTTAAGTGTAACAGGTGCTGATGTTTGTTGTAAGTATTTATTAATTGTTACCTTGTTAGTCGCCTCGTTGTCTAGTGGTTCAAGCACTACTGCTGACCATGAGGTCACGGACTCAATCCCCGGGTCGGGTGTAGAGTGTTGTTGTGCTTTTCTATTGGGCATTATCACTTTAAGCCCGAAATCTGGATTTGTGCTTGATTAATGTTAGGCTTGCCCTATATTATATGGAACTTAAACATAACTGGCGAAGTGTGGGTACAGGTACCTACTTTACGAGTCCCAAAATATTAACTTTTCGTTTCTGTTTTCTTTTGGTTATGACCAATCTGTGTCTTTTCAAGATATAATACAAAGAGATAAGAGGACATGCGAAATAATGACATAGAAAAACTGTGATCACATCAATGATATTATAAGTTAAGAGGTGTAGATAGGTTATAAGCGCTCAGCAAGCGACACGTCAAAATGTGGATAACTAGCCACACTTTAGCTCAGTGTCAGTGTGTGTGCGTTAGTGTGCCGCTTTTGAAGATCGAATGTTGTTAAGGTAACCTATCTACACCTTTCTACTTAAAAAATCATTGGATCCCATGTCTCAGCATAACATCTAGCATAATATAGCAATAGTGGAGCGGCAGCGGAGCGTTCTAAATTAGACTAATCGACTTCTGTCCACTATAGGACACAGGTATCGGACGAAAATTTTGTTCGTGATATCTCGTCTATTATACGTTTGGAAAGTCTTTGATATAATATAAATCAAAAATTACTTGATTGATGTTAAAACGGCTGATAGGGAAGAATGAAAGATAACATTTTAGCGCGCTCCGCACTCCTAACCTCATCGCTAATGACGTCGCTATATTCTGCGTACTTTGAGTACATTCACTAGAATAGCTACGGGTAGAATTAGCTACGGTTTCAACAGTGGCACTATTTAATTTAAAATAAGAGTAATGTTAAGAAAACTACAATATCGCATTGGGTCTAGCCTGTAAGGATATTTGTATGTATATTTAAGAAATAAATCTATACTTATAATAAATCTGTAGAGAAGTCAATTCTGTACATTGAAAATATATTCAAAATTAATATTGGAGGATGATTGGTAATCGATACTGATGCCAAAAATGCAATCAGTAAATTTTTTGTCTGTCTGTCTGTCTGTCTGTCTGTCTGTCTGTCTGTATGTGCACGCATGGGTCAAAAACTACTAAAGGGATTTTAACCAAACTTGGTACGATTGTAATCCATACTCCTGGGCAGGTTATAGGCTATATAACATAACACTAAGACACATAGGAGCCGAGCAGTGACGATAAATTCGAAGCAAGTCGGATGAAAATATGCGCTTTCGAGCTCCTATCCTCGCATACGTTGATCATACACAAAAAGTATGTATTACAAAGATGTTGATCTTCAAAATATCCACAAAAAAGTTCTCAGTAACATATATCTAAATCTTATAAATTATCCACAATTACACGTTTACCTAATCGTTAGGCATTTCTTCAAAGTACCTATATTTAATAATAACGTATACTTTTATACTATTTAATGAAATAAAAAATATAGACATTGGTTTATAAACACACAAGATATAGATGAACTTAAACCTTAAACTTCCAAATCTCGCCGCGCCAGTATGGTAGCCTACGTATGCTATACGGTTGCTATTTGTTTAACGCGCGAAGCGGCTCACCGCGGCACTTGGCGGGCGTTCACGCGCCAAAACGTCACTTATTTGACTGTGGATGCGAAGGGACATGCCAAACATTGTTCGTTCTTATTGAATAAGCAAGACTTTTATTAATTTATTCGTCCTTTTCATGAGATTAGATTTAAATTATAGTAGTTTTTAGATATTATTTTGAGGTAGTTTTTAGTACCTAAATATAATTATTATTTTTATTTGTTTAACTCTTTTTATTCCGTAGGTACTTAATTACGATCATTATTCCTTATATGTTTTTTTAGATTTTAAATATAGTAGGTACGTAGTTTTGAGATATTCGTTTTAAATAGGTATAGCTACCTAATATAATTAGTTTGTTTTTTTTATTCCATAGGTAATTCATACTTTCTTTTTTTATATTTAAGATAAAAGTACCTATATGGTAAGTTTTTTTTTGTTATTTAGTTAAGTTAAGTTAGTTATGATATTAGTTGATTTAAGTTATTCGACGATTAGCGTCTTTTTGACTTAGGAAATAAACTGTTGCTTCTGTTTTTTTTATTTGAATTCAAGTTGGTACGATGCCACCTAGAAAACGGTCCTCTTTATTTCGAAATTCGATAAAGCCAAAAGAATGAGAGATGCGCGTTCTCAGGAATCGTCAAAGAAAAGAGCACATAGTTTAAACTCTATGAGAGTGAATAACGCAACTGCACGAGCACATGAAAGCACTTCTGAAGTTCTGAGAGGGAGATGCGATTTACTTCTGATAGGGAAAGAAGAGCTACATCACGAGCATCTGAAACCTTTTCTCAACAAGAGCTGCGTCTTACAGTTGACCGTAAAATTCATGTTTTATCCCGACTTCCCGAGAGTCGGAAACGTTCACCGAGCGACATTTAAGGCTTACAGCTGATCGCGAATTCTATCTCGAGAATCTGAAAGATCTAGGTACTTAACGTGAATTACGACTTACATGTGACCGCGAAAGGCATGTGTTATCTCGAGAGTCCGAAACGTACTCAGAGCGTGAGTTAAGATTTACAGCTGACCGCGAAAGGCACGTTTTGTCTCGAGAGTCCGAAACATATACTGAGCGTGAGTTAAGACTTACAACTGACCGCAAAAGGCACGTTTTGTCTCGAGAGTCCAAAACATTATACTGAGCGTGAGTTAGGGAAGGTTCATATCTGACGGAGCATGCGCCGAGCGTTTGCGACAATGTACGCTCGACGCACTAACGTATCATCGGTTGAGTGTGAACGGTCAAGTCTTTTTCTATACATTTGTCTGTTCTGGCGTTACGCGACCGATAATACGCGACGCATGTTCCGTCAGATATGAACCTTCCCTTAAGACTTACAACTGACCGTGAAAGGCACGTTATGTCTTGAGAGTCCGAAACATATACTCAATATCACAACCGTCTGGCAGTTGAAAGGATACACCTAAGTTTGTCAAATGAAAGACGACGAATTGATAATATTTGATCGCAGGAAACGGACGAGCAGCGTGAAGCCAGGCTTTCCGCGTATAGATTTATACATATTTTTAATAACTTAGATGCACATGCAGTGGATTTAGATGAACCTACAAATTTACTACCGTGGGCCAACAAATATAAAAGTGGGTTCACCTACGCTGTCACTATTGATTACAGATCATATTCGAAAATCGGTGATATGAACGTAGTATGTTCTTTTTGCAATGCCTCCGCTGGTCTTAGAGACATGAAACTGGAGCGGGTGTTCTTTGTGAAGAGTAAGTATCCACTAAGGAACGATTTTTGGAAATTCAACCCCTAAAGAGAAATAATAGGAGACAGACGTTCGACATCCACGCAGGCGAAGCCGCGGGCAAAAGCTAGTAATAAATAAATGTTTATTACGACATTGCAGTAAATAAAAAAAAATGGCGATTTTTCTCTCATGCTCCCGACGTGAATTGGTAAACATTTATATTTTTTCAGAAATTTAATAAATGAGTTTTCTTTTCAGCAGACAGTCTAAGCTTTTGAGTCTTAGTTTAGATTTATCAGTCTACTCAATCAAAAGTTTGGACACAATACTCAACCTTCATTTGAACAAAGTGCTTCGTGAGCGAGAAATGACTGAAACTTTTCCGACAGATGTAACAATACAGGGTGGAAGTGACATCGACGCATATACTGATACCATGAATCAATTCAAATCAATTCAAAACTTATTTATTTGAATTTGGCTGCTTTTTGTATGCTAAAAATAACGTGAGATTGTCCCTCAAAACGCACCGAAGAAGAACTGGCGGATCAAACTCCCCCGCACAATGAGTTTATCATGATCCTGGAACTCGTATTAACCTTTCAATCATGTTAATTAGAGACACAATAGAAAGACGATAATTAATTAATCGAGAAACTCCCATGTCTGACCATCTTTGCTCATCTATGTAATACATACCTACTAAAATGCTACTAATTTAGGAACAATATTGCTTTTATATTACCTACCAATTTGTAATGAGTACAAAAGTATCAAAAGCCGATATTTGAACGTTTGGCTTTGCCTACTTTCTACGTTGAACTGTAAAGTTATCATTTATATTAAGTAGTTCGATATTAAACCTAATGCAATGCGATTTTCGAACGGACGAACCGGCGGCGGCGCACTTCGGCACTCACCTGTGACTTTTCGAAATTATAGTGCGTATTGTAAAATTATCACTTGCTTCATAAACGGTGAAAGAAAACATCCTGAGGAAACTGCCAAGCCTGAGAAATGTTTTTCAAGGGAATGTGCAGCCAAGCCCATGCTGGGCGGCATAAAATCTTTGACACCAGGTAATTCACTCTAACCACACGAACAGAAGTACGTGAGTGTGTTTTTTTTTGTCAATGTATCAGGTTGTGTATCGATGCCCCTTCCACCCGGTATAGATGGAGATAACAATAATTCCTTACTACGACAAAGACAACTTACGAATTATATTAGAGAAAAAAACAACGGATAGATATACAAATTAAAAATAAAATTATTTATATTATAGAGAAATTGTTACTTTAGGTTGCGACTTGTTCTACCACTTTTACCAACGTACTGTATTCACCGAAGTTTGAAGTTTGTGAGTAGGTAGTAGGTACCTATTGATTATCTACTTCCTCGTATCCTCATCCACTGTCCACCATCACTGCACCACACGGCTATCCGAACAGACTACTTATGTATTTTTGGGTTTGAGCTAGTAGGTATGTGTGGGAATGATGACTGATTAGCCAGCTAAACTAACCATAAATAAAGGCAATTAAAATTAATGTTTATTGTGCCAGTATTACGGTGATCAATCTTGTTTTATCTGTCATTCTTATCAGGTAAAGTAAGTATTAATGTCGTCTAGATGGTTACAGTAGTACTTAGGTATGTTTTCAAATTTTTATTTCGTCCGTGTTAATGTCGCTTTTTTCCTTCGATTAAAAAAGTTGTGGGATTTGCTCAATGGATTTAAATAATCTTTGGATTTAAAGGATTTGCTCAATCGAATTGCGTTACTTTTTCTTTATTTCTCGTCTTAATGTAGTTTACACGTCTTTCGTCGTCTCAGTTCTCGATCATGGATCTTTACGGTCACAGACCGAATGCATTGAGTAGAAATGTGTCCAAACTCGTTACACTTAAAACATTTTTGCCCTTTTTGTCCGTGTTAGTGTCGCTTTTTTTCTTCGATCATTAACATCCCTTCCTTGACACGCCCTCGTAGTTCTATAAACAAAATAATATACTTAGCTCTTTTACCAATTAAACAAAAAATAAACCTTCCCCTTTTTAAAATAATATATTAGAGATATACCTTCCCGTAGGTATAGGTAAGTATTTATAGGACCTCAAAAGATTTACATTCGTATTTTTCAATGAAGGCAAGTAAGTTTAGTTACTGTTAAGGGGCTTCTTTTTTAATAGTTAAATAACTATTCTCTGAAAGAATAAATATGGTGGTTTGACGTTTGAGGTAAGTATAATTCGACCATTGAAAAATCGGCCCCAATTTTTAGGGTTCCGTAGTCAACTAGGAACCCATATAGTTTCGCCATGTCTGTCTGTCCGTCCGTCTGTCCGTCCTCGCTTAATCTCTGTGACCGTTAGCACTAGAAAGCTGAAATTTGGTACCAATATGTGTATCAATCACGCCGACAATAAAAATTGGAAAAAAATGTTTTATTAGGGTAAAAAAAAATCACTTCCCACTTTACATATAGGGGACATATACACTCCCTATATGTAAAGTGGGATGTATTTTTTTTTTTAATTTCAACCCTAACGTGTGATATATTGTTGGAAAGGTATTTAAAAATGAATAGGGGTTCGCTGAAATCATTTTTTGATAATGTCAATAATTTCGGAAAAAATCGCTCCAAAAGTAAAAAACATTGTGTGTGTGTCCCCCCCTCTAACTTTTGAACCATAAGTTTAGAAAATATGAAAAAAATCTGAAAAGTAGAACTTTATAAGGACTTTCTAGGAAAATCATTTTGAACTTGGATGGAAACAACAGTTTTTGTACAAAAAAGACAAAAAGTTGTACAAAATAATTTCTGGACTAAGTTTGTTGTATAAGCGTATACTCATGCAAGCATTTTTTTCACTTCTACGGAACCCTACACTGAGCGTGGCCCGACACGCTCTTGGCCGGTTTTTGTTTTCCGGTAGCAGATTTTTCAAAATATTATCAGAAAGAAAGAAACAAAGAAAACTTATTTGGAAAACTTGTTCTCGCAGCAGCTAATCGCTCAGCCACTCCATCAACCGTACTGTCTAACACTAAATCCGATTGTCGGATCGGATGCCCATCACAGCTAATGTTAACAACGGATCCCTTTAAGGCCGGACGCAGGCTTTGTTTCTGCATCCGGCTCGGCCTTTAGGTATTAGGATCTTAGGATCGGATTGAACATCTGAGACAGGATGTTGAGGTTTAATGTCTAACCGTGAACTATGCACACAGTCGGACGTCACTCGTTCTTGTGTAGGTATATCAACTTAACTTGGGTATGAAATTAGGTAGACGGAATGCCTTTCCCCTTTCCTCCCATAGTAAAATTGTTAACAATGATGAGTGAAGTTCGTTTTAGGGACACATCCAATGTGCGTACACTCGTACAGCTAAGAAGTGGAATTCCCTGCCGGAGTCGGAATATCCTGATTAGGTATCAGGATATTCCGACTCCGGCAGGGAATTCCACTTCGCGATGATGTAGTCTATAATGAAGCACGCCTGCTTTGATGCAACCTGTTCACTCTTGACTTAAAGACTCCTAGGTTGTAGGCAACCTGTTCACTCTTGACTTAAAGACTCCTAGGTTGCCTACACCTAGGAGTCTTTAAGTCAAGAGTGAACAGGTTGCTTCTAGGCAGGCGCGCTTCATTATAGATTACATCATCGCTTACCATCATGTGAGATAGAGGTCCAACGCGTGCCTATCAATAGGTAATAATAAAAAAAGTAAGACAAGTATTTTTTTTATTAATAACATAACATAACGTCACGCCTGTATTCCCCGAAGGGCTAGGCAGAGGTGTACCTAGTAGAACACCCACATTTCGCCAGTTATGTTTAAGTCCCATGTAATAGGGGCCGAGCTTTTTCCATCAATCGGGCACAAATCCAGACTCGGGGCTGGTACTGAGAAATTCTAGATGGAAAAACTCAATAACACTTTGCCCGTCCCGGGGATCGAACCCGGGACCTCATGCTCAGCAGTAGCGCTTGCGACCACTAGATCAACGAGGCACGAATTTATTCAAATATCAGACAAAAGTTCTATTCTGTTAGTAAAAACCACAGTCTAAAAACATACAGTCGTCCGACGAAGCCGTTTATACAGGGCAATCGTGCGGGGTGGGACGAGACGCGGGAAAGCCGCTCCCGCAATGCGAACAAAACGATGTTCGTAGTGCGGGAGGTATTATTCAAGTCTAACGCGTGTAGTAGTTGTCGGCATTTTTCCAGAGATCAAAGGCTTCGTCCTACTGTCTTAATATTTATACTGTGGTAAAACTATGCGTAAAACCATGTTACTCCACACATAAACACAAACATTTTTTTAAGAACGGACAGTCATACTTGTCTGCTATCACACTCCTGGATGCTGTTGCTACTCATACGCACTCTGTCTGTACCTACAGTAGAGACGCTTTCTATTGTAAGCTCGCCGCCAAAACCATCTGTGCGCGCTCCCATAAACATGGCGGAAGCACTGCAATAAGAGGGGATCCGCAGCAGCAACCTGAATGCGCTATTGTATTCAATTTTATTGGACCCGCAGAGCAGGCTACTACAGTAAACGTCTGACAAAGGGATTTTTATAACAAGATCTTTACCTATCTTTAGCAGCGGGACTTGCAGGCCAAGATGCTCTGACTGTCAACACTCTGCATCCCATTTCTATGCCACTTTCGTCATTCAAAGATTGGGTAGGTACTTTCGTGAATATATGCCACAAATATTTAATTATACAGACCTTCCGAAGTTCAGCCTTACACAATATAACAGGGGGAACCCTATCTACTTACTCTCCTGCTCTTAGGAGCATAAACCAAGAACTTGTACTTTTTCACGTAGCCGTAACTGGCAGCATAACTCACACGTTCGCAACAGTACTTTGAGAACAATGATAGATGAAAATGTCATCTGCATAGCCGATGTTATTTATACTTACATAAACTATTCTTTTTCAAGTTCAGTATAGTAAAATACCTGAAGTTGTACTTATACGAAAAACTTAAAACGGGAATCCATTAAATATCTTTTGCCCTTACCTTCACAATCTACCTAGGACACAACACAACGTATTTCCCAGGTGGAAGCAATACTACCAATACCAGCTCCACTTTAATTTTCAGTCGTCGGACGCTTCGGCATCGAGGCGGTATTGAAGCAGCACATAATAAAGTGAAGCTCGAATGCACCCTTTAGAAATGAACGTTTCACTGTGACGGTCAATGGGTGGGCTTTCATTTTGTAAGGAAGCTTGCTGAAATACGGTAGATTTCTTTGTAGAAAGCTTGGTTACATGATTTTAGATACCTAGGTACCACTTAGTAGGAATGATATTGATTGTAATAAGTAGCTAGTACATATATGTACAAAGCGAAATTACTGGTTTAGAGGTTGAGCTTTGGACACACCTAGAGAAAATCTTACCTCTTCACCCAGGTTTTTTTTAAATACCAACTGAAATACTATTCACATGGAAGTCAATAAGTGGGCTTTTAATTTAAACGAGTTCGAGCTAATAAACTATAAATAAAGGAGGAATAACAGTGATTATGGTTTTGGAAGTTAAGTGGTTCTATTTCTACTTTAGTATCTAAAGTCATAGTTCCAAGTTCACTATAGAGAAATATACAATATTTTACTTATGATCATTTTAAAATAATCCGAGTGGGATTTTATTTTGATGAGATGCAGGCTAACAGTATCAGATATCAGATTTTTTTTGTCGAATAGTGGCCCGTGTTATCTGGTCTACCTACTCGAGATTATAGCTGGACCTACCTACTTAATAGTAACAAGTAGGTAGTAAATACCCTGATCAAAACTTCGTCAATCTCACCGAGTTGAACTTTACCGACTAACTGATTAAATACTGCCCAACTACCCACAGAAGTCTGCGGTTAACTTATTTGACGAAGACGAAATATTTAACTGTACACTATAAGTACTTAGGTACCTACTCGTAGGTGTGTCTACTTATTAGGCTTCACCTACGCAACATCGTGGGAGGGCAGGAATTTAACATTAAGAGAATACTTGCAACTTAACTATGCCTGTGGAAATTAAAATGCACGTTGGTTTTAATAGTCACACGCCTCCTGACACAGGCCTCTTTATGCTTAAAAGGAGACGCCATCAACTGTATAATGTACAGACGAATTGAACGTGAACCTTAATCTGTTCGTGATAAAGTTGAAAATCTATCAAAGGAATTTGACACATTGGGGTAGCTTGATGTGCTTGTGCTGGCGTCTGTACAACGTGTAATATTAACGATATAAAACACTTTTGTTTTTTGTAGATGTGCATTTTATTTCCAACGAGCCTATCAGAGTACTTACCAGGGTTACGACTATGTAGACATGGGCGAAATAGCTCACTGTAAACAGTAAAGTTAGCAATTGTCATAAATCTTTACTTTTAGGAGCTATAACACTCTTTTATTTAGCTCAATAGCTCTAGGGAGTATACTCTGACTTCATTCGACTCAAGCCATACGCGTGTAGGCTACACCTACATATATTACACATTATACACAACAAATACATACATATTACATACAACACGTACATACATATAAACACAACACAAACCATACCTTACATATTTGTAAACACTACAAAAATAATAATAATTATATAATTGAACACAACCGTGCGCACACGGCCTAACAAACTCTAGCGTGTATACAGCCTTATTCACTGTGCGCCACCGCGCCTTTAGCGGAGGCCTACGAGTCCGCCAGCGGTGCCGCACGCTTCGGTACACATCTACCACGCGCATGCGCGCAATTCGATCGGACGAGTGACGACCAACGAGCGCCGCCTGTGGCGCCGCCCGCGCTGCGATACCGCCCGCGCACGTCTCGCTCGCGCACCTCGCCTCTCGGTCGCCCTCGACCAGTGCTGCCAATCGCGGGGAAAATCCCCGATTTGCGGGGAATAGAGGTTTGGCGCGGGGAAAGCCCGGGGAATGACATAAATCGGGGAATTTCGGGGAATCCAGACCGATTTGGCTAAAACTATTTTATGTTGGGTAATATCTACGACTAAAAAATCACGTAAGGATTTGGCAGATACAGCTCGACACTACTAACAACATGTTGAATGGCAACACAACTCAAATTCCTGCTCAACAGTCAACTGTCATTTGATTACGATTTTGTATTTCTGAACGCATCCATTTCTACATGGTTGATTTTTTAAATTGGTGCATTCAGTTTTTATTTTTCAATAAAATTATGGAAAAGTGGTTAAAACGTGCAGCTCTAAAACTGAAGTGGGGAATCTTCTAAAATTCGAACCAATCGAAATATGATTACTGATAATATCCTACTATTCCAAAAAAAAAAAAAATGAAGGCCACTATCTGAGAGCCAATTTTGTTATTTATGTTTTTGTATTTTATAAAACAGTTTGAAGTAAGTACCTATCAAACAAATTTTGAATAATACTGTTTTTATTCCGAAAATATCAATTCGAAGAATTTGTAGGGAATAAATCAAAAACAAGCGGGGAATTTCGGGGAATTGACAACACTCACGCGGGGAATCGAGAATTTTTTATTGGTAGCACTGCCCTCGACAGTCCGCTACAATCCTCTACGGCGAACGCATGCCGGATTATTGTTACTCTGCCGCGCTTTTGTTAAGTGTTCACTAATCACTATTACTGTGTTAATAAACTTTATATATTTTATTTAATAAAAGTAGTGTTTAATTTGACTTTCCACAGTCTACCCAAACACATTACACGCGCATCAAAGACGCTAGCTCTTCTGCAGACCTATTCTGTCTTAATCACCTCTTGAAGACGTAGGAGGAAGTGAAGGCGAATTGAGCTGCTATTCCGTACTAATGCTAGGCATTGACAGTTCACAGAGTTTTACATAATCGACCAACTCTAGCTCATTTGGGTCAAAGACGCCGACAGTAAGCTCATTTGTGCGCAAAGACATTGCAATCTCTTTGTTTGTGCGACATATTCCGAAGCGACACGAATGAGCCGTTCGGCCGGTACCTAACTTCGGTCGGTCATCGGGGAATCCAAAGGCGCTAGCTCATTTCTATCACTCGCTGAGCAGGCCAAGCCCTATTACAAATTCTATTTCAATTATCGAAATCGATAAGGCGACAATGAAAAGAAAATGGCGTACCTATATGAAATTGTGGCGACATCTATCTCGACAGATACGAACTATCCTACATCGCGCTATTAAAGTTATCCGCGCAGTTTGAACGTATACAAGTTCCCGACAACAACCGTCGGGCAGTAGTTAGCCCACCAGACACTACACCCGTTTGGTCGGAGGATCCTCCCTTTTCAATGGTGGATGAGGAATTTTACACCCTGTTCCTCATGCCTCCAAAGAATCAGCTGTTTGTCCACTGTCAAGTGTTAACGAGTAGAATCACTATCACTAGGTACATAGTATAAAACTTTTTTGCAAAAAATAAAACCGACTTCAAAAAAAACATCAAAAAAACTAAAAGTACCTAAGACACAAAAAAGTGAAAAATTTGCCGTCTATTTTTGAAGAGTCCCACTGTATAGGTATCTCCGAAGATCAGCATCAGATTTTCACTAAATTTAAATGACACTACCTCAGGCGTACCCATACACTTTAAAATAAAAAAAAGAACTTCGAATCGTCCTACAAATGGGGAGGAAATCGGTGAACTTAGATAAAAAAAATGTGTATTGTACACATCTGCGTACCCCCTCAGAGCATACAGACTTGATGTTACGTCATGATAATGTATAAACAATAAACATCGAAGCGACTCCAGCAATTATGACAGATTTGCCGTCGGCAAAGCCGGCGCATTGTGACCCGCCTTAGCTTAATACCACAGTATAAATATTAATAGGCACAGTAGGACGACGCCTTTGATCTCTGGAAAAATGCCGACAACGCCTTCACTCGCCAGCCCTGAATAATACCTCCCGAACTACGAACATCGTTTTGTTCGCAGTTCGGGAGCGGCTATCCCGCGTTTCGCCCCTCACACCCCGCAAGATTGCCCTGTCTAGACGGCTTCGTCGGACGACTGTAGGTTTTTAGACTGTGTTAATACCTAAATAAGACGCACCTATATTCTTAAGTGAAAAATCCAGCTATATAGGTACCTACTAAATAATAAAGCTAGTTTATTTGTTTGTTTGAACGCGTTTATACCTATCTTGAACTGTAGACTAACTTAGGTATAGTCTGATTTAAAAAGTGGGTACATTTTGAAGTTAATAATTTAATTCTTGAAGACACAACGACCCTTAGAAGCGGGTGAAACTACAGCTGTGCCCTGCAGTTTCACCTGCTTCTAACAAATCCAGCAATTTTCTTAGAAAAATATTGCCTCATACCCTGACTTTCTCCTTTATTATAGTGAGAGCGGTTAGGTACTTAAATTCTAGAAAATGGAAAATCATCAATCTTAAATAGGTATAGAAATATAAATATTTGTTACGTGTGGGAATCGAAGCCGCAGCACGCAGCGCAGCAGCCTGACGTTCGACACTGCGTTAGTCGTGTTAAACATGCCAAATACATTTCTTCCACAAGATGTCTTTGACCAACTCAAGGTAATGAGCGTCAAACATGTTGATGTCAAAAGATTAGAGGTATAGTACGTATAGGTATGTACATACACATATAGATAGACATTGCCTCAAAAGGAACACTTTACAGCCGCCGCTAGAGCCTCTCAACCGTGTTGAAATTAATGAGTAGGTTACGTACCTACCTACATTCGTATACCTTCTTTTAAAGTTGAAAAGGTAAACTGAACTCAAATATGAATATACTTTTTGGAGGGTAGGTTTCTAAGGCTGTGAACTATGTCAATGCAGATCTTACTAGGACTAGCAGAATTCAATATTAGGTTTTTGTATCTATGGTACCGAGCACGGCACCAGCTGGAGACCAGCGAACCAGACTAACTAGACCATAGTTTCTTATAACATATCTAGTAATTCAATTGAATGGAAATAAAACAACTTATCGACATATTATTATTCTCTTATAATTCATTCACAATTTACTTAGAAGTAACTTATCTCTACATTCATTACATTAGATTAAAATGTACTAAAAAGGGTGAAAAAAATGTGATTGCCGTTTACATAACATGAGCAACTTTTGTAAGTACAGTCAGCGCGATAAACATTTGTCACTATTATTGCCTTTGTTCTAATACTACAGACATAACATTTAACTTAGGAGGTCCTTGAGGTAACGTCGCGGCGCGGGAGGGGTGACAGGTGACGTAATTAAAAAACTGCCGCTATACACGCGATAGAAATTAATGAAGATATCTCTTACAGTACAAAGTCTTATCATGTCATTTGACACCATCTCCTTCATTTTAATTTGCTTAATCTAAGTAGTGTTTCATCGATTTGAAAAAGCAAAAAATACTTTCCATATTTTTTATTAATTAACTGATAGATTAAATATAATTTATTTGTTTGTTTAGAAGTCAAATTGGGCAATAATTGCGTCAACAATACACGAAAAATATTGTTAAAATACGCTTAATATTTTGAACTGAAATTTAAAATAAAAATCAAATTGAGCTCAATCTATATCGCTATCCGAATCGCTGTTGGTACCTATGATTTAAATTACCTACAATATCTTCCCCATCTCGTAAATTTATCATAATGCAATCCATGATCTTGTCGCTAATTTAATATGATTCGTTTTTATAGCCTTCATCGGAGGACTCATCATCAATAGCGAATCTCGTGTGCTTTGCTTAAAGCGGCCAGCCTGTCAAAATAACATGGCATGTGTTTAAATATGCGTTTCAAATAAGAATAGGAACGTCAATGACCTCAATCTGTCAAATGTCACTTTAAAAGTACGGCCTGCAACGAAACCTTAATCGCGTATCAATTATTTTCATTTTTTTGTTTTACTGAGTCGCAGTTATTCAAAATGAAAAAACGTCTTAAATTAATTAGTCTTGTGGAGTGTTTACGTTTTATTTATTAATTCTGTTTGTTAAACGGTTGTTTGTTGTTATTGTTGATATTTGTTTTTGTTTTCATCTCCCTGACTGTGACATTGAAAATGTGTGAACGAGGGCTCGAGAGATTATCTCCAATGTAGACAAAAACTTTGAGAGCGAGAAACAGTACAATTTAGAAAATTATTCGTTCATAATTCGTAAATAAACCATATTTCGAAAACACCTTGTTTTGCTGATCTTACCCAATTTATTCGAATTGACAGCTATGACGTCACAGCATGGCGCAGTTATTCCTATTCACATTTGAAACGCATAGTACGTCAGCGATGACGTTCCACTGAAGACACGCATCATTTGACGTAACAAAACACACCCCCTCCCGCACCGCGCAGCTACCGCAGATACCTCGTGAGTTAAGCGCTATAGTGATTGGGAACATAATAATTAATAGGAAACACAATTGTAATCATTCTATCTAGTAGTAACTAATGTAACTTAATAGCCTACGACCTTATTGCCCGATTAAGATAGGCCTTCCTAGTGTGAATAATAAAGCGATAATGGATTTATGTATAATGTGGACGGGCATTAGCATCGATGTATGCTATCTATCTATGGTTATTTGTAAATTACTAAAATTTCAGGGGCCAATCCAAAAAAAAAGTTGAAGTTACATAGGTAATTTTCATCTCGTGAACAATTCTATATGTAAAGTAAAAATTAACCTACGCTGATGCAAAAACCATTTGGAGATTATAGGGTCTTACCTAAGCCTTATTTTTCTATTTTTAGCTCTCTATATCACAAGATTGTTTTTATTTTCACAATAATACTTGTAACCATTTGACCTCTAAATGACGTCATAATGTAGCCTGAACAGACTACTTCCTTCGTGTTTTTCAAGATAAATTAAAAAAAAACTGTTGTTAGTCTAAAATCGTATCTGTCAACTGTTGGCAATGTCAAGTTTGAAGTTATCTATTAGTATTTTTTTAAAGTAGGTACTGAAAACGTGGCAAAGACCAAAAGCTATTCAGTCTACGAAATGACGTCCTCACAAATAATACTTTAAAAAACAATGGAAAAAAATCTGTTACTTTTAAATAAAAAAGCTTAAAAAAAAAATTGTGGCTTAAAATTAAATGTTTTGCGAAATAAAAATATTAAAAAAACCTAAAAAATACTTTACCTACATACCGAATTGCATTTTGTATAAATAAAGTAGCTGATTATTTTTTTTCTTTCGAGAGTTGGTAGCAAAATTGTAGTTTAAAATTATTAACATTTTCAAACCCCAAAGGGTCGTTAGTATTTTGCAAATAACCCTGGACTCTACAGTCACTCAATCTTCCTAATAAATCTTGTGACACGTATAAACTCGTTGTTTTGATCAAATATTACTGTTATGAAAGCAATTACTGTTTGCCTAAACGAATACCTACCTCCACCATCACATAATCCACTTGGGACCAAATAAATCGAGCCACGCATTGCTATTTAGAATATTTAAAATAATGATTGATAGATAAACGCATTGATACGAAACACATATCGTCAAAAATGTCACTTGATAGGCTTTACAATGTAATGCTACACTCATAATAAAAGCTATTAAAAATAAACTTCTAGGCCGTATAAGGTTCAATATTAAAATATTGAACCTTATATTAATGTTTCATATTACCAAAAATATTGACCATTATATGAGTAAAAAGGAAGTTGTTCGAGTCATTTGCTCCCAAGTGTATTTGACTAAAAAAATCAGCAATAAAATGTGTTCAAAATCAACTCTCTCGTAGCTCCTTCGCAATAATATTAAAGCCCCATGTAATAAAGGGCGAGCTTATTGTTATCAATCGGGACGAATTCAGCTCATCAGTAGCGCTTGTAGCCACTAGATCAACAATGTAGTCAACATTTATAAATGAAATCTTATTTCAAATGGATTATAGTACAATTTTAATTGACCATTACTTTGCATAATAAATTTGGCTAAATAGGTATATGAACATGAATTAACTACATACATATATCTTTTTACATGCTTTTATTTAACTATAATTATTTCTTTTAAAATTGTCAACTACATGGGCTTCCATGGACCAACGAATTCCAATTAAAATCAACATGTAAATTGCGCTGACTGTTCTTGTATATTTTGTACATCGTATGCACATCACTAGAGGCATTCGCGTCACTATTACGTCGTAAATAAGAGTCAAATTACACTGGCGGTGTATTTATCAATAAATGACAAAAATTACAAGTACCCAAATTGCGTTACACACTCGGAATACCGGTTCCACAATTCAAGAATTCACATTCAATGCGTAATTTCGCTGACGTGCAGATTAACTTTTCAAACAAACGAAGCAATGTATTATAAACCTGCAAAGAAACTATCATTCTGAGTGGGTTACACATTAGGGCGCAGGATGTCCTATCACCATGCTACAGTACATTCAAGATTAGACCTTCTTAGCTCTAGATAATGAACATATTGGCTAGTCTCGCCGCCAGTATAATGAGACGCTTAAAACAAATCTCATACTCCGGGTATGAGGCCAGGTTTTCGTCCGGGCCAGGCTTCTTTGGCATACTTCTTCTTTCTTGGCTCGGTTGATGGGCCTGGCTCTTCTGGTGCTAGAAAATGAGATTTTTTAGTTATTTTGAGTTTCTTTATTGGTCGCAAACGGCGGGCATGCATAGTATTCGGACGAATCCTAGCAGGAATTTCTTGCGGAAATCATTCGAGCGGTACTCGGCAATAGGCTAGATGACTAAATTTCAGTTTTTCGTTCCTCATCTAGATTACTAGAAAATGTAAGACATATTTTGCCTTTTTTCACGTAATCATAAATAACGTCGATACATTGAGTCAAAAAGTGACGTAAATCGTCACTTTTTGACTCAATCTATCGACGTTATTTTATTTAAGTATTTTTATTTTATTATACTAAATTATGACGCTTTCTCTACTTAATTTTAATACGCTTAATCTAAGTAGTTTTCCATCACTATGAGTAAGAAATAACGGTCACAGAGATTAAGCGAGGACGGACGGACGGACTGACAGACAGACATGGCGAAACTATAAGGGTTCCTAGTTGACTACGGAACCCTAAAAACTACTAAATACCAAGTAGATAATGACTTGGCACTGTTCTTATAATCTGAAGCTATATTTTTTTAATCAATAACATACTAGTTAATTGTACTAGTCTATTATTTTTATTTTCTAACTGATGGACTAAATAGAATTTTGATATTCATCAAGTTAATTTACCTGTGTGTGGTAGAGGGGGGTGTATGCTGAGGTGGGGCTCTGGTCCCTCCAGTTCGACATCAGGCGCAGGATTGGGTAGCAACAGCCCCAGTCTGAAATAACAACAGATATTAAGTACAACCTTAAATTGCATAACCACAATAAACCTGTAGCGACATCTAGCTGGCCACATACGAACTAAAAGACTGAAATCCTACATCGCGATGTTAAAGTTTTCTGCGCATTTGAACATTTTATAAGTTCCCGATAACTACCGTCGGGCAGTAGTTTTGCCCTCCAGACACAACACCTGTCTGGTCGAAGTATCCGAGCTTTTAAATGGTGGATGAGGAACTTTACACCCTGTTCCTCATACGGTGGTAACGGACGCGACTTACGAGTTGTAGGTCGTAGGTTCGGACCCAGACAGGCTCTTTAACGTTGTGTAAATTATTTCATCACCACTGTTCTCTAAGGCGATTAACACACTGCCACGCACCACGCAGTGTAGCGCGTGTATGCGTGTTTTAACGTTGCTTGTAAGTATCTCCGTTTGAATAGAAAACACGCACAGACCAACACACAGAAATGCACGCCACGCGCGTTCATTCAGATCAGAGACACGCAACAAGTAAAGTGATTCATGGCAGTGTGATAATCGCCTAAACGGTGAGGAAAAGCATCGTGAGGAAACCGAGAACATTCTAGAACCAAAAATTCATGCGACATCTACCTACCCGCACTGGGCTCTCGTGAAGATTACAGCCTACATAATTGATAAACCTTGAATAAAAAACTTTTGTTTTGTACAAACCTGGCTCCAATAAGACTTAGATGAGAGCTAGGCGCTGGCAGGTCTGAGTAAAGGTTACTGCCTCTTGATATCTCCTGAAGTCTTAGTGAATGGTGGTGATTACCTGCACAAGTAAACACAAATTAATGAGTTAAGGTTTTATGACAGCCAAACAATTGTGTGGCGAACTGAATGATAATATTAGTTTTTAAGCAACTTCTTATTACAACATTGAAATAAATTAATACACTTTAAGGAAACAGGGATCCCATGGGATCATAAATAGTTACCTAGCCAAACCTATAGACGTCTTCAACACTAGAAGTATCAAATGCATGTTGCAGACCTTGTAAAAACCTTTTCAATTATTTTTGTAAAACCCCATGATGGGAAAACCTTGATTTTGGATGTTTCTAGAGATACATGGGCGGCGCTAGCCACTTATTACAGCCTATAGGGTGTATGGGCCATAAAATCACCTTCATAAATGCTACTTACTATCATCAGCACTCTGCAACTTCAATTTCTTTGGCTGATTGTTAGGATTTGGCACTATAGTAGACTTCACCAGGTTTCTGAACCGGCCAATAGTTGGGTCTATATCCTCAGGATTGATTATATCCACCTCTTCATTGAAAGACACATTGCGCTTCATTTTCTTGGCAATACCACCAGACATCGATACTGACCGTTTTGTTCCGGTTGGAGGCTAAAAGACAGGTGTTTAATAAATAGGTTTTATTGTTACTCAGTAATGTAACCTTTTTGATAAAAGAATATACCTTTATGACGTCACTGCCGTCCTCTGTAGATATGCCTAACATGGAAATTCTTCTGTTGTGTGCTGTGTTGAATTCTGTTAGATTCTGCAAGTAGATTAAGTTACAAGATATATTTTCTTAGATGTTCAGACCATTTTGGACAGTGAATGAAATTAAATTAGTATTCCCAAAAGAGTTAGGCTGGTTTTATAGTCAAGCTGCTAGACGTACCGCTGGGCAGCATGCTGTTAACAGGCTAACAGGCTGTTAGCCTGTTAACAGCAAAAGCAAAGCCTTGCGCGTGCTGTTAGTAACAGCACGCGCAAGGCTTGAACAGCCGTGCAACGAGAAGTTACGCGCGTTCTGCTGCATACTAGCTACTTACTTTATATGAAAAGGAAAAAGAGTAGTTGTAACGCTACAAAATTACTGAGACTCAAACGCGTCTTTCTCCGATATACAAGTGGATTGCAATCCTGTTAATTTCAACAGAGCACAAATTTTGACTCCAGGCGGCGGCAACAAATGCCCAGATGGAAAATCTCAATAAGACTGCCTGACTCAGGAATCTTATCCCCAATATCATGCACAGTTGTAGTGCTTGAAACCACAAGACCAACAAGGCTGTCAGTTGGACTCAGTTTCAGTCTTATTTGCCATTATTTTTGCTGCTTTCTTTGCAATAGTAAAAATTATAGAAATTAATTATTATTATTTTCCAGTTCTGGCCCCTCCTATGTGTAAAGAACCATTTAGTTCAAAGCTAACTGTTGACTATGTGACTTAAGAAACCCAAAAATATAAACCTATAATCAAATAATTACTCACATCTAATTCAGTTTGCGTTTCAGGTAGACCCAGTAATGCACCTTCTTGTTCAGAGTTGGGCAAATCCTCCATTATGCCACGAGAATTGCCTGTGGGGCGCTCTCTGTACAGAAATTACTATTATAATAATCATAAAGAAAAAGTTTTACATAAATAATTGTGGCATGCAGACTTCAGCAACATAATTAAATTAATTTAATTTCCAGAAGCTGTTGGTTTACCTTTACTAAATAAATAAATAAAAAAAACTTGTTAAAAATATGGCCCTACACTAGAAATTTCTCCTGTACCGTGAATGCATTCACAAACATGTCAATTATTGTAGGTCATTTAAATATTTGTTTCAAGTGTATATAAAAAAAAGTGACAATTGCACACATTATAACACAAGAACAAAGTGTTTATAATCATAACATCAGAGTCTATGAAAGTGGAAAAGACTTGTGTAAAGTATAATCAACAGTATTCTAAGGTTAAAATAACTATCACACACAAAAAAGGTTAATTTCAAATTGCTCATTAGTTTTATAGGCTAGATTGCTAGTATTTATTAACAACCTGTTTTTTTTTAATAAGGGATAAAAATAATATGCAGGAATTGAGAATCAAATACTCTCAAGATGAAACAAACTGAGCAGTCAGTGTCTTTTGAAGTCCAAACATTACCTTATAAATAAATAAATAAACAATAAATAAATTTCACAACTTTCACACAACGTCATCCAGTCCCAAGCTAAGCAGAGCTTGTGTTATGGGTACTAAACAACTGATAAACATACTTATTTCAAAATACACACATATTATAGATAAATAACACCCAGACACAGGACCAATGATCGTGCTCATCACATAAATGTTTTTCCTGGGTGGGAATCTAACCCACGATCTCCGGCATTGCATACAGGGTCACTAACTAGGGCCGTGCGCTGCGTTAGGCGTGCTGTGTCATGTAATCTCATAGATCAGCACGCGTAGCATGATCACCGAAGAAACGGTCTTTGTCGTGTCTCGGAAGAAAAGAAATTAAGTGTTCATGCTACGCAGGCAGGTTTATTGAAAGAAATTTGACAGATTGAGGTTCCTGTCTATATAATCTGTCACTTTGCCGATTCGTCTGTAGACAAAGGCCGTTTCTTCGGTGTTCAATGTGTTCATGCTACGCAGCTAATAATATATTTGACATAATCTCATGAGATTACATGAAACAGCACGCCACGCGGGCACACGTACCGTGCGCACGCCTAACGCAGCGCACGGCCTTAAAGACCAACAGGACAGTCAGATCTTGGTCAGATCATGTGAGCACCATGGAGATATGTGTCTGAGATGGTATTTCGAGGACAGAGGCACACCGATTTGAGTGGACCTGTCCGGTCAGTACAAGTAATCATATAAATTGTGTAGAATTTAGCACACCAGCCAAAAAAATTGTTTAATTCTGTCAGTACAAAAAGGGCTAAATACTTACAGAAACATGATTAACATGACCAGTTACCACATATTACCTTATTATATAATTTCTTGTAGATGCTCCAAAATGAAAATTAGAATCTATGGGCAGCTGCGTCGGCTTGTTTGACTCCAAACGCATTTGTCCGATAAAAGTTCCATGAGCTAGAAATTATGAATTTATAACCAAACATTATGGTTGAATATCGTCGAAATTAGAGTATTGCAAGGAACTTAGGATTCGTACTCACTGCTGCCTAAGTCAACTAAGAATGCCCTGTTCAAGTGTTTATGATAAACAAATGCAGCATGCACTCTCGAACAGCTAGCATGGTCGATGCAAAAATCATTCATTTGCGGGTTTCGACCAAACAAATAGCACTTCTTCTCGTCAAGCATTAGTTTCTGTATCAATTTGTCTCCTTTTAAAACGTCCAAGTGAAGACCAGTAGGAGGTTTTCCAGCCCTAAAACAAAATTAAAATTGATGACCGGCGAGCAAGGGCTTCAATGCAGGACTTTATCGTATGAAAAGAGATATCCCTTACCAATTGGGTACCTCATAGTGATTTGCCATGGTTATTATTATGGACTTAGCTGTAATTAAACTGAGTTAATTAACATTAGGATGTGGTATTTTTATAATTTCAACACATCGAAGGAACCACAACGCTATGTCCAATCGTTCGCTGTCAAATTTGACCAGGCGCTTCAATCTTAGTACAAAAAACCGGTGAAGTCAGTGGTTACAATGATGTTAAATCACGGAGTATAACACGGGCCTTAAGTAAAGAAGTTGGCAGCGGCTTTTTTATTTTGTCGGATTATTGCAGTGATATTTTCTAACTAAGGAAAAGAGATGGCAGCTCTGGACCATATTACAATGTAATTCCAACAGATGGCACTACACACAACCGAACATTGACACATAATTACGTTTTTTTATAATTTGAGATTAATAATTATTGATTAATCCCAAAGATTTTTTAAGTAAAAATCTGTTACCGTTATGTCATATAATTATTTTTAGGAATTATCACAAAAAAGCGCAGTTTAATGTTGCGATAGTAAAATTTTGATTGGTGGGTTATTTATCAAAAAACTGGTAGCCCCAAATTCAAAATGTCTGCTGATGCCTGACGCTTGCGCCGGTTTCATGCGATATTTTTGTGATCTTTCTGTTTTTCGTTGTGTATTCGTCGTTGAGTTGAGCTAAAGTTCCTCCGACTAATCCATAATTGTGAACAGAATTTTTTTTGTGTGTTTTTCTACCAAAACTGAGACAGGACTCTGGTGTAGTGTTGTGTTTGAGATAGGACTCCTTTAGTGCATTTGTTTTATTGCACATTGCACCATGTCTTCGGACAAGCAATGCTGTGTTCCGGGGTGCAAGGAAAGTGGAGGTATGTCGATAGTATCTTACTTAAATTGTTGAAAGTACAAACTCAGTAAGTATATTCAATGTACTCTGTGGTACAAACTTCATATTATTGCATAAAGGCAGCTTTGCACTAACTACCAGTACTATAGCAATCTGTTGGTTAATTTATGCTCCATTCTAATATTATAAACAGTCAGATTGTCATCTTTGGTCAAATCATACTGATACTTTACCATTAGCAATCATCGGCCCAAAATTCATGACAATGTAGCAAAGGGAATAGCCTAACTGTCATATAAAGAGGATAACAATATGATGCTATTGAATGTATATATCATGTTTCATGGTCTCCATAACCTTTTCCCCAACTACATATTATTATGTTGAGGTTGGCTTCCACCCTAATGGTATGCTCTTTGATATTAGTGTTTTATGTGAAGCGACTGCCTATCTGATCCACAAGCCAGTTACTGGGCCCTTACCCTTTGCCCTTTGGTCAGATTAGTTAAACTACCTGGCTTCTGAGCATCCATAATGACTGTCAAAATTCAACAAATGACAACTGGGACCAACGGCTTCACATTCTGTCCGAGGCACAGGATGTCAATGATGTACCTACATATGAATTGAAAAAGTCACATTGGTACTTGTCCAGATCTGAACCCACAACTCTAACCACTAAGCCTTCATGACATATCATTCAGATCTAGTCTGTAAAATCAAAATTTGTGTGTGTAAACTTCACTTGGTTATTTTCAAATTTTGAGGATTTCATTATTTGTTTTAGGTACACATAAAGTGCTCCATGGGTTCCCAAACCCTGAGAAAGACAGAGAACGCTTCAACACGTGGCTTTATGCAATTGGTGGTGATATCTTGGCTTTGGAAAATGAGCGTATATTTAAGTACCGCCGTGTATGTCACTCACATTTTGAAGCTAAATATCTATGCCGTTACAACAAAATCAGCAACATTGCCGTGCCAACACTTAATATGCCAGGTATGTTTAAAGTATCATGTACATAAAAGAATATACTCCACTATGCTGTAGATGTTCCTGTTTGGATTTAGGTTAATACTTTAGTAGGTACCTAATCATTTGCAGCTCTATTTATTAGATATTAGGACTCTAGGACTACCACCTAATATAACCTATTATACTCAAGTGATAATGTACCATTCTATGGTGAAAGAATTTTTGGAATCAATCCAGTGGTTTATGAGCTTATTTGTTATAAACATACAATTTTTTTGCCTTTATAATATTGTTTGTATAGATGTGTTGTCTTTCTTTCAGCACTATTGTCACTGAAGAGATTTACATCTGTAAATAGAAACCCATTGCAACAAATTTTGGAGCTGCCATCAACATCATCAGGTACTTATTTATAATTTTAAATTTGTAAAATGCATTAATTTAAAATGTTCAAACAAAAAGTCATTTCATGATTTATTTTTCTTCCAGATCCCACTTCAAACGTTGAATACTTGCCGTATACATCAATTAATGTTGGAAAGGAAATACAAAAAGAAAATATTTGTAAGTTTTTTAATTTGTAACTTCAGATTGTACAATAAGATTTGATATATTAAGATACCTGAATAAGTGACAGACATGGTCCTAATCAATTTTAGCGTAGAAAATATCATAATATTATTTTATCCATACTAATATTAGAAAGCTGAAGAGTTTGTATGTTTGATTCAACACTCTAATCTCAGGCACTATTGGTTTGAATTGAAAAATCTTTTAGTTTTGCATCAGCCAATTTATCAAAATATGGTTAGTTAAAATGATAATAACTCATATTTCAGCTCCAGACACTCCAGTGCATCAGCATACTATTGTGCCACTTGGACATCCTTCAATTCCTGAGATAAATGTTGAACGAAATCTTGGTAAGTTTATCTGTGAAAGTCAGCAATTGGTTAATTTTGTAAACTATCCAATTATGTAATAATTGTTAGTTTAGCTGTTAGTTTTCCTTCTACTCCATTAACAAATAGGTTAATTCTGTTTTGGGTAAACATCTTAAATTTGATTCTTGATAGTTGATTATTTTCTATTAAATATTAATACAAAAAACCTGATTGTAAAGATGAAAACAAGTCTTCAAATTGCTTATAGCAGTCATGCCCTATGTGGCTAAGGAGAATAGGGGTGGGGGGATTTTTGATTGACATTGTTTGCAAAATTTATGTAAAACCCTTTAAAATACTGGCCACTTATTAGCCTTAAAAAGTATGTATTACATTATTAAAGTATGGTTAGCATAAAAGTTAAAATTAATTTAACTCATATTTCAGCTCCAGACACTCCAGTGCATCAGCATACTATTGTGCCACTTGGACATCCTTCAATTCCTGAGATAAATGTTGAACGAAATCTTGGTAAGTTTATCTGCAAAAGTCTTCAATTGCCTAATTTTGTAACCTATCCAGTTATGTACTTATACAGTTCCGGCCTACTCCGCTCTTGTGGACAGGCAGCTTTAGACCCTAGAATGTGTCAAAGAAATATACATACACATACTCTAAAAACAACCCTCCTTCTGGCGCAGTCAGATAAAAATATGTGAAAAAATTAACATGTATGTTTCTATTTTACAGGGAAAAAGAGAGTAATCAGAAAAACGATTAAAAAAGTTTTCCTTACAAATGCAGAAAGAGAATTGCATAAAAAACTTATTGCTGCGAGAATAAAAATAAGTAAAATAAAAAATAAAGTCAGGAAACAGGCAGCCAATTTAAAAACAGCTCAAAAATTAGCGTCTAGTCCTACATTCCTAGACACACTTGAAAATTGCACAAGTACTGCAAAATTATTGATGCAAATGCAATGCCGGGAAGACCAAAAAATGGGAAAAGGACGGCGATTTACATTGAAAGAAAAAATTGCTGCTCTGTCAATTTATAAGCAAAGTCCCAAAGTCTATAGATTTTTCAGAAAGATTTTTATTTTGCCTGCTCAGCAAACCCTTGTTAAGCTGATTCAAATGAGTAATCTCAGGCCTGGTATAAACCAAAACATTTTCTCTCAACTGAAATCTAAAGCTGATCTAATGAAAACAGAAGAAAAGTTATGTGTGTTAATGTTTGATGAAGTCTCACTGAAAGCCAATATTACATACCAGGAGAGAAAGGATATAATAACAGGCTTTGTGGACAATGGGCAAGAGAGAAAGGGTGACTTTGCAGATCACGCCCAAGTTTTTATGGTGCGTGGTCTAATTTATAACTACAAACAGGCAGTTTCTTACACTTTTGCTTCAAGTGCAACCAAGGGACCCGAGCTAGCGAAACAAATTAAAGCAGTTGTTACAGGCTTGCAAGAAGCAGGGTTGATAGTGGTTGCCACAGTATGTGACCAGGGAACCAACAATAGACAGGCTCTCAAACTATTAGTTGATGAAACCAGAGGAGCCTATTTGAGAAAAGGGGAGGAACCAAAAAAAAATATAATGGAGTTGAATAGCCAAGAAATAATACCTCTGTATGACCCCCCACACCTTCTCAAAGGAATAAGAAATAATTTACTAACTAAAAATTTAGAGTATACCATAGAAGGTGTTACAAAAACCGCAAAATGGTCACATTTAAAATCCTTGTACGATGAAAACCCAGGTTACAAGGGCATTAGATTAATCCCGAAATTAACAGAAAGTCACGTCAACCCAGAAAAGCTAAACAAAATGAAAGTCAAATTTGCCTCACAAATTTTCAGCTGCACTGTAGCATCTAACATGGGATACCTAGCAGGTAATGTCCTTATTTTATACTAGCATAATATGCCTCCCGTGAATGTCGAACTTCTATCCACTATCTTACCTCTTTAGGGGTCGAATTTAAAATCCTTAGTGGATACTTACTCTTCACAAAGAACATACCCTCCAAATTTCATGTCTCTTGGACCAGCGGTTTGGGCTGGGCATCAACAGTCAGTCAATTTATTATTTTATATATGACTAGCTGTTGTGGATGTCGAATCTTCCTTACCCTTTTTTACCCCTTTAGGGGTAATTTCCAAAAAAGTTCTGATGAGCCATAGTGACTGTCAAAGATCCAAGAATGATAGCCCCGGCTATCACTCTTGGATCTTTTATTTCCACTTGAAATACTTAGGCATGGGGTCTAGATATGACAAGATGATAAGATGGGCAACCAAGCCCAAAACTAAGCAAACAAAACTTAATCTGATTAATCAACCGGTGCAGCTGTCATTACTTACTTAGCCACACAAGCCTTGTCTACTTATCAATTCTGTAATAAATAATATTGTGACTGTGGCTTACATTGCACTGTTGGGAGTTATTATCACTCCAAAATGTTATGTTATGTCTTTATGTTTAATTTAAAGGACCTGATATTGCTTTAATTAAATTCAACAACAAATCCATTACATTAAGTAGTTTCCTTGGATTATTTTGATGAGTACTGTTATTTAATCTTTTATTTTTTTTGTTTTAGATAAGAACATACTTCCTGCAGAGTGTAAGGAAACTGCGGACTTATTGCTCTTCATGGACAAAATATTTGACTCCGTAAATGGAAGCCATGTTAAAAATAAAAACGCCAAACCCCTACTTGGCCCAGCAACGCCGAACTCCGTCCACCATAAAATGTGGGTGGAGGGCATACAAATATTTAAATCAATGAAATTTGTTAATTCAACTGGTAAAAAAGAAACTGTACCCTCTGTAACCAATTGGGTGTGGACACTGAATGGCATACAAACTTTATTAAAAAAATTAAATAATGATTTTAATGTGAAATCAGTATGGTTGCGACACCTTAATCAGGACCCCTTGGAAAATTTCTTTGGCGCAGTAAGAAGCCAAGGGTGTCGCAACATCAACCCCACGTGTGATCAGTTTGAGTCTGCGTTTGCCACACTTTTAATAAATAATTTGAGCAGTGTCCACACCCGCGGTAATTGCGAAGGAGACTTTTGTAATGCACTGCACTCTCTCATCATTAACGAAAATACCAAAGCTTCGTCGACCTGCTCCTCATTCGATTTTTCAAAAATACTTGATTTTAATTTTACTCCAATAGAGGTAAAAGAAAGGGATCCCAGAATAATTGCTCCGATCCAGTACATTAGTGGATATTTCCTAAAAAAAACCAAATCCCAAGTTTTTAAATGTTGCACTGATTGCATACATGATTTACAATCGAAAAATGAAATAGAATACATTAAATATAGGGAATATGCAGGTCGACGTTGGCTTTGCACTCCCAGCAAAGATTTAATAAATTTAATCTCAAATATGCAAGATATTATAAATGAAATTATGAAAGAGAACACAGAAAAATGTAATATAAAAGAAATTATTAAAACAGTAATTACTATATTTATTGATTTTAAGTTTATTACATGTAAATTACATAGGGAAAAGATAATTGATTATTTAATTAAAATTGTCATTCGATTTATGATATTTAATTACTGTAAAAATATTAATAAAATATTAGCTGGGAGAAGAGAGGTTGATGATGATGAGGACAGTCTACAAATAAAGGCTAAGAAATTTAACAAGTGCCATAGAAGACACAAATAAACAATTTATGATAAAGAAATTGTTTCATTTATAAATCCACTGAAAATCAAAAATAACCTTTTAACATTGAAATGAAAGTAGGTACCGTCCTGTACCTATACACAGGTAAGTATAGCTATGGTTATATAGGTAGGATAAAGTTTCCCACTAGTGATACCAGATGGCGTTAGCGGCCAGTTAAAGTAGTTACCCATTTTACGGCCGAAGATTGGTCTCTATTTCAGTATAGTATAATGTACTCTGTGAATTTGACTTAAGTTAAGTAAAGTACGGCAGGCAACGGCAAGGCAGTCACAGTGCCATCATTTAAACTATTATCCCACCGGAACCTGAATAAAAAAATAAATGTGTCATCAATCAAAATGAAAAAAAATATTTAGTTCAACGGTTTACACGTGATTGAAAGAGACATTAACATGAACTTTTGCATTTTTATTATTAGTAAGTAGGTCATTTCGATGTCCAGTCCAAGTTTGCGTACTGCGATTGCAATTGTCTTTGAATAAACATCTGTCACAGCTGTCTGACGTTTGCTGTCAAGAGTCGATACTTTGCTCGACATGACAGACGTCAGATCGGACAATTATTTGTCGAAAGAGTGGTTGATTGGGCGTCATGCTGTTTAAATTGTAAACAATCCAAAAATTATTCATAAGGCAATAACTGAAATTCACAACTTTTATGTGATTAGTGTGTTGAGTAATAATGGTTTCAAGCGAGGAAGAGCCTGAAGTGAAGACTTGCGACCCATTAACATGGGACGTCGATATGGAGATTCAATTGTTTTACGCCATGGCGAATCACAAGCCGGTTGGTATAAACAAACATTTTCACATGGCTTGCATTTGGGAGAAGCTTACAAACTCTGTAACTAAAGAGATTTCCACTCAAGATATATGGAAGCACCTAGGAAGTTTGTACGATTTGAACATGTTGGAGGAAACGGAGCAAGTCCCATTTCCGAATCATGAAATGTCGTTCAGTTTGCCTGAAAACGAGTTCGGTTCGCTAATGAAACAGAAGTGTAAGGAGGCCATAATAGCAGAAGATAGTGAAGGTAATTTAAGTTCTAAATTTGAAACACAACATTGTTTGCCGCCAACTGTTACTAATTCCAGTGGCATGGCCTGCATGGCCACCATGTTTACGCTTATAATGCATTAAAATGTTAACATTTAGATGGGAGGAGTCCTTCACCTAAGCCTTCAACACCTAGAAGCAGTTCTAGGGGCACTGCGTCTAAAGATAGTACACCCAAAGGTAGAACTTGTCTATTACCAATTGTTTTTTTTATTGTTGTGGTTTGTGGTCTTTGTAGCTAGTGATGTGGTATTTTGAAGGACACATTTAACGATTCTGAATACTGCACTTTACATTCATTATTATTAAAAAAGTTCCATAAAATAATCATTTGTTATTTTCTGCAGAAAATTACTTTGATATGAAGATAAGACTAGGACTGACCTCTAACAACCCCTGCACTGCACTTTAGTCATCAAAATGTTGAATACATGAAAGATCTTAAAAAAATGTGTTATCTCAAGTGAACTTAGTCCAAAAACATCAAAAGGTCAGTCCTATTCTTACTTTTTTAGGTAAAAGTGATCTGAGTGTGAGTGTCTATTATTGCCATTATTTAGATTAATTTTCTTTATAACTATATAGGGTGACTGGTAATTAGTGACCGATACTTAAACACGTAATTGTATTCATGATTTCAATAAACTTTCCCAAAGAAATTTTTTTTTAAATACACTATAACTTGTAACACGATAAAATAACAAAAACGCTGTTTAGAATTCCCGCGCGCGCAATAGGCACGAATCGGCATGACCTATCAGCTGATAGTCTGACCTCGGGAAGGGCAAAATCTACTATTAGTAGTAGCGTCACACGCTCCCCCGCCACCCCCACCGCTCCCGTTGTGCAGTACTGACGTAATTTAATTAGTTGAAAGTTAATGAGTATAAAAAAAGTTTCTTTGATAAGATAAGATAAGATAAGATAAGTCTTTATTTGCCTTAAACATGGTATAAAGTTGTTACAGTCAGATATTAATCTAAAGTCCACATGTTTAGCTATACAGGATATGTATCAATTGCATGCAAAATAATAATTATTAGTCAATTTTAAAGTTCAATGTCACAGATGCAAAGTCAATACAATAATAACAATACAATAACAGTAGTTTTCTCTCAGCATTATCCGCAATAACAAAAGTCCAGAAATTCATAGTTTATTGTTGAGAAAATCTTTAATGTCATAGAACATGTGTTCTTTCAACCAATTCTGTAATCTGTTTTTAAATGAGTTTATATTAAATAACAATTTTATTTCTTTGGGAATTTTGTTATAAATGCGTACACACATGACTAGGAAACTTTTCGCATACTTGGCTGATTTAGGAGTATCCTGAAATGCAAGTCTGCATGGATCTCTGTTTCGAGAGTTCAATTGATAGGCTTTTTTGAACAATCCCTTATTATTATAAACATAACTACAAATTTCCAAAATGTAAAGTGACGGAAGTGGTAATATACCTAGCTTTTTAAAGAACGGCTTACCTGACTCATCAGGACGGATACCACAAATGGCTCTGATGCATTTCTTTTGCGCAATAAATGCTCTGTGTCTATCTGTGCTGTTTCCCCAAAGGATAAGCCCGTATCTTAAGACGGATTCTACATAGGCGTGATATGCTGTAATTGCTGTTTTTTTGTTGGTTATGTTCTTTATTTGTCTGAGAGCATAAACAAACTTATTAATCCTACTGCACAAACTATCCAGATGTACTTTCCAGTTCAGATCTTGATCTATGAGTACTCCTAAGAATTTAGTTTGTGGAACTTCTTTTAACCTGTCAATATGAAGTTTGAAATTGTAATTAGTATGTTTTGATTTATTAAACTGTATATAATTAGATTTATCTAAATTAATTTTCAATTTATTTGCCTGTAACCATTTTATAATGTCGTCAATAGTATTATTAATGTCCATCTCATGATCAGATTTCGTTTTACACTTTTTGTCAGAAGTCACAATAATAGAAATGTCATCTGCAAATAATACACATTTATGATTAGTCACTAGCGGTAAGTCGTTTATGTATATTAGAAACAATAAGGGTCCTAATACACTCCCTTGGGGGACGCCGCAATTATTAACCCTACAGTCAGATGAATACGAGGTTAATAAATTGTCATTATCTTTATCAATAACAACGTATTGCTTTCGGTTGCTTAAATAAGACGCGATCCACTGCAGTGCTAAACCTCTTATTCCATTTTTTTCTAATTTTTTCAACAAGATGTCATGTGCCACAAAGTCGAAGGCTTGTGACAGGTCGAAGAATAGTCCTGTCGTTAAATAATTTTTATTTAGGAAATTATGAATATGCCCCAAAAGATTAGCAATTGCAAGTGTTGTTGACTTGTGTTTCTGAAATCCGTACTGTTCTTTTGTTATTATATTGTATTTGCTACAGTAGTCGGAGAGTCTCTTTTTCATACATTTTTCAAATAATTTAGATACTATGGGTATAAGGGTTATCGGACGATAGTTTCTAACATCATTTTTATCGTTTTTTTTGTGCAGAGGTTTAACGACTGATAATTTTAGCGCATCAGGAAAAGTACCAGATGAAAATGAAAGATTAATTAGATACGTCAAAATAGGAATTAATTCTGTACTACAAGTTTTAATTACTTTTGTACTAATTCCATCGTAACCTTCTGAGTTAGTGTTATTTAAAGCTATTATTTCTTTCTTAATCTCGTCTTCAGTCATAGGGCTAAGAAACATGGAATTAGGTATTGTCATGGTTTTGTTAGACTCGCCATTATCATGAAAATTATTAAATGTCACATTGCTAGTCGAATCAATAAAATAATCATTAAAAGCATTTGCTATGTCAGTGGGATTAGTCAGTATTCTCCTATCTACTTCTATTTGAGAAATATTATTGTCACACTTTGTATTTCCAATTTCACGGTTAATGACTGACCACGTAGCTCTGCATTTGTTTTGACTGTTATTTATGTATTTGATGTTTGAATTTATTTTGGATTTAAAGATACATTTTTCCAGTATTGATGAATATTTTTTATATCTAAGTTTGTACGTTAGTGTTTTATTTTTATAATAGAGATACCGTAAACGTCGTTTAGTTTTGCAACTATTTCTGAGACCCTTGCTTATCCATTTTTGTTTATATGCATTAGAATTGTTTATTTTAATCTTAATCGTTGGGAAGCATAAATTATACAATAAACATAAAAGCTCGTGAAATTTATTGAATGCATGATTTATATCAGTTTCGAGGTGTACCTCTGACCATGTTAAACTTGCAAGGCATTTTTTGAATCTACTTATATTTTCAGTACAATAGTCTTTTTTATACATAAAATATGATTTGGACTTTAAACTTTGCTCTTTTACTGGGAAATCTAAGAGTTGCGCAGTGTCGTGGTCTGATAAGTATAGGGATAAAACCTCAGTAGAAGATTTTTTTATGTTACTTAGTATGTGGTCTATGCACGAGTCTTTACGTGTGGCCACTTTAACGTGAATCTGCAAGTTATAGTTGTTGCATAGATCCGTTAAGTAGTTGGTGACTTTCCCTTGTATAAATGTATTTATATTGAAATCACCGGCAATAACTATTTTTGTACTTGATCCATATTTTTTTACCGTTTCGCACATAAGTTGATCAAGTTTATCTAAAAATATGTTAGGATCAGACTTAGGCGTTCTATAAAGACACACGATTAGTAATTTGTGCAATGGAATTTCCACGCCACAGGCTTCAAATGATTTTTGGGTTGAGTACTTTTTAATGTGGGAAAGCTCGTTATAAACAACACCCTGTTTAGCGAGTATAGAGGTCCCCCCTCTCTGTGTGTCTCTACTAAACGCAGCTGCAACGGTGTAGTTATTTTATTTTAAATATTTCTCGTTACCGGCACGCATGAAGGTTTCAGACAAACATAATATGTCAGGTTCTTTATTTATGTCTCGTAACTCCAGCAATGTTAGTTCTAAAATTTCCTTTTTTGAGAGAATACTAGCAATATTTTGGTGCAATATTTTAAAAGTTTTAGGTTCATTTGTTACTATGTTGTCATTCACGAAAAAGCTGTTTGTGATCTATAACTTTAAAATAGAATGGAATAGTACCTTTTTTCGTATGAGTAGAGTTTTCAATATCAGGACCATTTGTAGCTGGGCATTTCGTTTGATGACGTGCAAAATAATAAGGGATTGTACCTTTCGAAGCTTTTACATGTTTGCTATCAGGTTTTTTACAGTTGGTTTGATTACGCTGTATTATTTTCTTCAGTTCTTTAACATTTAAATACTTTTTTTCATAATCGTAACAGTCAATAGCATAGTTTATAGATTTACATGCATTGTACAATTTGTATTCAGAATCAATATATTTACAATATTTGTATTCATTGCAAATATTACGTATAGTTTGTTTCAAATCATTTATATTTAAGTACAAATTCTTAAGTGGGCTCAAAACAATTATAAAATTATTACTGAATACGTCGAGGAGTTGGCGTAATTGCGCAGATAGGATTTTTGCATCATAGTCATTTTCACCCACACAAATTATAAGTCTGTCGCCACTCGATGTAGAAATATTTTGACAATTCTTAATGATGTCACTAGTAAGCGCGTATGGTTTTGTTTCCGCCGTCACAGTATATTGTACATACGGAGTAGCTGCTCTCGATTTTATCAATGCAGAAGAAAGTCCAACACATTGTTGTGTGCCAAAGATAAATATCTTGTTAGTGCTGCATTCTTCTTTTAGTTCAACAGAAGTTTTCTCTTCTTTGATTATTTTACCGCTCTCTTTTAAATCTAATCGCTTCTGTAGTTTTAGAATTTGTTCATTGAGGTGCACTATATCGTTTCCTGCCTGTTTCAACTGATCCTCCAAGTCGGCGATGTTTATTTGTAGGCTTAGGATATTCGCACTTAGATGTTTCTTTGTATGTGTATCTGTTGTGTTATTTGAGGTTCTATTCAAATTTCTAGGCGGTGTAAAGTATGTTTGCATATCTGAATGTAATAAAGAGTACGATGCATTCGCTTTTTTTGTACCTACATTGCTGTACAATACTTTTTGTGGGCACTGGTTTAAGAATCCTTTTAAAGTCATATTATCTTTAAGGAGTTTTTCATTTTGTTTGCGAAGCTCAATATTGTCTAGTATGACATTATCAAGTTCGTTCTGTGAACTCCTAAGTTCTATCTGGAGGTGTTCAATTGATTCTTTGAGCTCAAGGTTCTGCATAGGCTCAATTGTTGTATAGTCCATACTTCTTGACAATGTTTTATCGGATATGGCAGTTAAATCATCGTGCATAATATGTTCCATTGTGAGTATATGTGAGTCATAATAAGCTTCAGAAGTTGTGCTCTTTGGGGTGGACCAAGGTGTATTCTCTTCCGGTACGTTTTGTGTGACACATCTACTTGATTCTGCTTTAGGTGATGAGTGTTTTTTCCTCAATGTCACATTGGACACTCCAGGGGTAGGTATATTCTGCTCTTTTGCTTTTTGAGAGCATGGTTTGCACACCCACCTAAATGAAATTTGAAATTTGGGAAAGTTATTCGTATTCATGAGTACAATCATGTAGCTAAGTAACGGTCACTAATTACCAGTCACCCTATATAATACACATTTAACATGTTAGTTACTTGACCAGGCAGTCGCAAGGACAGTATAAGCGCTCTGGCCACTAAGACCCGCAAGGAGAGTGGCAGTTCCCATGCCTCCACAGACACACCCAGCATCAAGTCTGAAAAAGATTATGGTAAGAAAATACTGTTTATGGCATTTTTTAATAATCAATGCACTATAGATAAACATACTAGGGATAATGGTAAAAGGAATCATGGGCTAAATTAAAAAAAGTAAAAATACACAAAAAAATAAGCCATAATTATTATTAAGAAGCCAAGAAACTTCTCAGCAAAGTTACAGCTCCTGGTGTTAGGGCAAACACAGACTTAGAATATTGTGTTGTTGTGGTGGGATGGTCAGCACCCCATTTGTTGATCCCCAGTACTATGCTGTCTCCGACAATAATCATGATGTATGTAAGTACATCTAAATAAAGTTCAGGCAATTATACAAAGTAGTTAGTGGAGCTTGTACAAGCACTGAATAGTGCAGCCGAATATTTCTAGGATTGCCATTGACTTGTCAAATAATGCACAATATTTAACACTCTTTTTATATTATTATTTCAAGACCGAAGGAGGGACTCTCGCGACTCCAACGCATCTGGCCCTCGGGAAAGCTCCAGCAGTAGAAAGTCTACATCGCAGAGAGATAAAGTGTCGAAATCCAAAGTTACATCAGTGGCAGGTAAATATCACTCACAAAATACTGTTTTATATGGTTTACAACCTATGAAATTTTGTCTTTAGGGCTAACCAGAGAACGAAATAAAAGTATAGTGGCGCCTCTAGCGGCAAAAACCCAAAACTACTATAAGTCTAAGTTCAGATGAACGCGCGACGACGCGCGCTGCCGCGCGATTCACCAGCCTGCGTAGCATGAACACCGAAGAAACGGTCTTTGTCGTGTCTCGGAAGAAAAGAAATTAAGTGTTCATGCTACGCAGGCAGGTTTATTGAAAGAAATTTGACAGATTGAGGTTCCTGTCTATATAATCTGTCACTTTGCCGATTCGTCTGTAGACAAAGGCCGTTTCTTCGGTGTACAATGTGTTCATGCTACGCATGCTGTGCGGGGCACGCGCGGTGACGCGCGGTCATGTACACAACAACATTGATTTGTTGACCGCGCGTCGTCGCGCGTTCATCTGAACTTAGCCTAAGTTGCATACAAGGCTCTGCAGTTCCTTGGAAAGCACGTTAAGTCGTAGGTCCCGACTGAAATTTGTAGATCTTTGATAGTTGTGTAATAAGTAGTCAAAACCACTAAAGTCTAAACTGTCAACCACTTCAACCAAGAGGTATTGAGTGACCCAGTTATTGGGTTGTGCAGTTTAGATAAGCAGTTGAACCATTTAAACCAGCAAGCATGCATGTGTGTGCTCATTGGTATTCACCTAGACTTGACTCAAAAATAAATACTGCTGACGTAATAATACCTTCCAGACCCCCAATGCCATCTAAAATAAGCAGAGCAAAGACCCACCCTCTTGTAGGGTTTACGTAATATTTAAATGGCCCTAAAGGCTAGCCATAATAATAATACATTTATTTATCAGACAAAAAGAAGTCCACTGTGTTAGTAACAATATAGGTAACTTAGCAGATGTTAGAACTTAATAACTAAAACAGATCGGGTGCGATTTGTTAGCGCCCACACTAGCGGGCTATGTGCCTTTGTTAGCACCCACACTAGTGGGCTATCTGCCCATAATAGCGCCCACACGAGCAGGCTATCTGCCTTTGTTAGCGCCCACACTAGCGGGCTATTTGCCTTTGTAAGCGCCCACACTAGTGGGCTATCTGCCTATAATAGCGCCCACACGAGCAGGCTATCTGCCTTTGTAAGCGCCCACACCAGCGGGCTATCTGCCTTTGTTAGCGCCCACACTAGCGGGCTAGCTGCCCGCAAAGGCATTATAAGTAAAAAGATGTAGATAGGATACCTAAACAACATTTGATATTTAAAAAGGGCACACTAACGCACGCGCGCGTCTGTTGACGGCGCGATGCGACACTGAGGTCAAGTGTGGCTAGTAAGCCACATTTTAACGTATCGCTTACTGAGCACTTATAACCTATCTACACCTTTTTTACTTATATATCATTGTCTGTCCGGGCAGCTATCGATTGCAGATTGATGATAACACACTATGATGTCAATGACACATACTATAAAAACGAATCTATTCTCCACAGCATGGGACTCCCCTTTGATAGATGAAGACGGCGGTTCGCGTCGTGGGCGCCGAAGAGCAAACACATCGACACCTCCAGCAACTACACCCGCTAAGCGCCGGCGCACCTGACAAACACACAAACACACATACCGTCACTTCTTCTGACAATCACAGCCGCGAGCCGGGTGGGGATCCCACTCAGGCCGGGGAAGAAGGAACCACGCTGTCAACCAGTTTTTCTTGTGAACTGTGGTTTGACATAAGGACTTATGGACCTTGGACAGTATTTTTCCGAATTTAAATGCATTTGAACTTTATTGTGGACTCTGGTGATTCTTGAGTGGTGTGCTGATTTGGCATTACTGCATTTGTGTATCTTGATTAGTGTTTAAAAGGATTACACGCATTTATTAATAAAAAAACTTTGTTTTGTTCCAAGAGCCATTATGTAGGTACTGTCGAATGGTCGCTAGAGATTTGGTCAACCGTGATTGTGACATTTTATGGTTCAGGTGTTTATTTATGCACTTGGTTGCCAGTAGACATGTGCAAAACAGTGCACTACGAAGTGATGTGATATGTCATTACATTTCGTGCCGAGTGATATTACATTACACCATCACAGTATCACACTAAACATCACACGTGATATTATGATGTAGCGCCATGCGATAGCACACCATCGCACGTTCTAATGTAGTGCAATGTTCTAGTGTAATAGGAATAGGACGTGTTATTGAAATAGTAACATTGCAGCGAGCGATACGATGTTGTCCGCGTGTCATTATGATGATTCATAATTACATGAAAGAAATGAAAGATAAAGAAGATAAAGATATTTTTATTTGCAAATATGGGTACATGATTGGTGGTACAGAAAAATTAAAGTGATTCAGCCATATTTTACCACTAGGCATGCAAATACGTGAAACATTATAATTATTATAATGAGAAAAAAAAATGAGCAATAGTGTGATTTACTCATTAATCACTAAGATTTAAATAGACAAATTATATAAAGTTGATTTTCCTTCATACTGATTTTCCTTTATACCATCAACAAGTAACGGGTTTCCAGGCTTAGGACTGGCCATATTCTTAGGCGTAGGATTAAAAGTATCTATGAAAGTGTAATGAAAGAAGTCAAGGAAGGACTCATGAACTGCACGACTGCGCTGCGAGTCATCGGAGTCATTGACATGTCACGAGCTACTGCGCTGCTACCGCGCGTGTGATATTTAGTGTGATGGTGTGATGGTGTGATGCTTATTTCAGTGGTGTAATGTGTGATGTTACACTATGCGCTCGGGTGATATTACATGTGATGCATCACTCGCATTACTTACACATGTCTAGTTGCCAGTCGTTGCCTATGCTTTTATGACTAGGGCAACCAGTCGACAGTGCGTAAAAGCTCGAAAGTTTTGTTGTTGAAAGATACACGGTGATGCCACTACAATTTATATAAGTACTTGGATGTTGTACCGATTTAGGATGACCGTATTTGTGTACGTAATCTGTAATAGTGTTTAATAAATAAACATATTTTAATTAATAGTATTATTTGTTCTTAAGGTTTTTTAAGGTAAGATTCGTAATAGGGCCGATTTGATTTATTCTACTACGAACTACTTGAAGAATAGTTTACGGCCAAAGTACCCATAGTGCCCAAAGCAAAGGTATAGAAACCTTTAATACTGCCATAGAACTATGGGCGATGGGCGTTATCTAAAAACTAAACGCCCTAAATAAGAAGCTATTAAACCTATAACTGCACGACCCTGGTCTGGTCAATTAGACTGGCCTGTTGGTCTAGTAGTTAGTGACCCTGACTGCTATGCCGGAGGTCGTGGGTTCGATTCCCACCCAGGACTAATGTTTGTGTGATGAACATGATCATTTGTTCTGTGTCTGGGTGTAATGTATCTATAATATGTATGCATTTAGAAATATATAAGTATGTTTATCAGCTGTTTAGTACCCATAACACAAGCTCTCAAGCTTAACTTGGGACTAAATGGTGTTGTGTGAAAAGTTGTGGAATATATATTTTATTTTATTTATTTAATTCTCAAAACTCCTCAGTGCGCAGTTTTCTCCTCAAATTTGTTTACTTGCTCCGTGATTTGGGGATAAAATCATGGTACAATAAGTGAACTGGAATTCTTTACAGGGTTTGTTTCAGACTTTTGGATAATGAAGATTTCTGAGCCAAACGTCGTTTAGCAATATATTTAAATTTGACGTAATGCTGTTGTTAATTATAATATTTGAAAAGTAAGTTGGTGTTAATTAATTGCTGTTATTTATTTATTTTTCAGCTGTTTTTTTTGTACATATTTTAAAAACGATGTAAAAGAAACGCGCTGGGAAATGTTGGAAATGTTTTCGGCAGTTGGTAACACTGCCTGACAGTGACATGTTTACGCTTATGTCAAAAATGACAACAAATAGGCTTATCAATAATTATCATCCGAAACATCACGACGTATTAATGAGAAATTGAAATTCTGAGCTAATGAGTGTCATCAGTGTTCGAAATTATTTTATTTTACTGTGAGTGTTTTCTAAATAAGCATGGCTTTACCAACTGCCCAACCCGCCGAAGTACTACGAGCATGGCAGAAAGACGATCTTTATGAAAAACAGTTAGCTGAATCTTTATCCAAGTTGATGTCAGCAAGAAACGCTTCTAAGGCGATACCATTATCTTCTGTAATGTACAGATCCCTTACAACACTAAAGGACCTTCAAACTCTCGGCGAAGAATACTCCGGTATCGTGCAAGTTGACGAAACCTATAACAAGCTGCCATCCTACTACAGCCGGTTATTCAGCATCATATTATCAATATTTGGAGAGAATATCACTAGAAACCTGCTCCAATCTATAGAAAAGCGTGTAGAGCAAAATTCATCTCTAACTGTAGAAGCTCAGAACATAGTTTTGATTGGACTGAAAACTTTGAGCAGTATAGTGCCCCAGATTCAAAGTATTCACAGAGGAATAGCATATATGAATGGAGGTCCGCTGCAGATAGGTAAAACAGTGACTGGTATAGATTATGTGCATGTCAGGCCGGCTGCTGCAGCTTACTATGCACATTTAAGACTCCTTGGTATAGTAACTCTGTTGCATGCCTTTGTGTCTTGTGGCCAGAGTTTATACAAAGCAAAAACTCATATGGATCAAATGAAAGAGATCCCTAATGAGGTAGACAGTAGTAAATCTTGTGTGGCCTGCTTAGAGGAAATTCTTCAGCCTTGTGTCTTACCTTGTGGTCACATATTTTGTATGAATTGCTCCTATGGGGCACTGGAAACCTGTGCATTATGCCGTACACCATTCACAAAAAATTGTGTTGTTCCATTGATGAATTATTTCCCAGAAGGATCATAGACAATAGAGACAATATTAATGTTGTTTGTTTGTTTGGCAAAGGCTTTTGGGGAATGGTTTATTGTCTTTAAATTAAACAAATACTTACGCTAGGAAATGTTTCACCAAAGAAAAATGACTTGTAATTATTGAAATGCATCTAAGATAAAATATAGGTATTATATAGCATTTTTTGTGTAATAAGCTAACTATAAATAAGGATTGCCTAGTAATAATATTATCTTATATCAGCTATTACCTCTGTGATAAAAATGTTGTTTTCTCTGTACCTAGGTACCTACTAGGTTAGTTATTGGATAAATAGGTATGTTACTTATTGTATGATGGTGATGGGAGTGAATAAAAATATTTTCCAGTTAGATAAAATCTTTTATTACATACAATAATAATAATAAATTAACACAATAACAATTTTAGCAAAGGAGCAATACATGAGATGGCAATTCAGGGAAATTGAATGCCCAGACATAAATAGATGTACAGACACCAGCACATCAAGTTACCCCAATGTGTCACATTTTACGATTGAATATGAACCTTATTCTGTTTGACATAAAGTTGAAAAACAATAAAAAAAAATTGACACATTAGGGTAATTTGATGTGCTGGCGTCTGTACATTTATGTAAAAACAGAGCTTTATTTAAAAAGACATTCGAATCATTGAATTAAAAATAAGGCCTTTATTAAAAGCTTTATCTAAGAATGGTCACAAGTATCACAAAATGCTGTTTAAAATGCTTAAAGTTTCCGGAATAAAAATTGTCATTTGTTAACCTGTTAAGCGCTTGGCTAAATATAGTTGCCGTGCCCCTACTGCGCGGCTAAAATTACTACAAATCAATAAAATAATACCTACAATGACAAGGAGGAGCCACTGTTGTATCGATTTTAAGTTTAAGATGCATAAAATTAATATCTTTAATTAAAATGGTTTTAGTTGTACTACACAGTTAATAATTTTTTTTTTTAAATTAAACTATAATAATCTTTAAATGAAAGAGGCATGTCAATACTACACACGCGGTACGGGCACGGAAATATGTATCGCAATTATGCGACACAAGCGGTTAAAAGGTTAATGGAATTCAAAATTGACTTACATTTACTTTGTGAGGAATTGAATTAATTTCCAGCCTGTCTATTCAGCAAGTTTCCTTGTGAAAAAGTTGGTGTTGTGAACTGTTAATTACTTCACCTATATTTTCACAGGGGTACTTATTTTGACAATTTTATACTGCAGGAACTGGATGTAAGTGCCCCTCACAAAATGCATATAAAACATCTCTGGGGGCATAGAGATATTTGACCTTTTATTGAAGCTTTTAGCTTATTATACAACAACAATTATTTTTATACAAGCAAATTCAGATCACAATGATCATATTTTTTTTAAATACATGATTTTGCATTACCTCAATTTTATGATGGAAAAAAATTGATGGGCTAGGTATAAAGAAATCATACTGAAAAATAGCCACTAGCCAAGAAAAATGACAATTACTTTTACACAACATCGATGAAACAACAAATGTGTTATTCTTTAAAGTACCTATCTAACAAAGAGATTTAAAAACTATAGAGGGGGCATGCGAACAGGGTTGGAATCAGGCTCTCAAAAAATTATTGTCTATGGACGTCAAAAATATTGTATTTTGCTAAAAAAGATAGTACCTTGCCAAAAATTACAGAAGCCTTTTTTTAGGTGTAGATTTAAATAAAAAACATGTTTGGACGTTGGATTTTTATTAAATAAATCGACAAAAGGCATAATTAACGTTACTATGAAGGTAAAATAACCTCAATGTTGGCCAATTCTTCAATATTGGGTACATCGTCCTTAGCAACGATGCGACGTAACATGTCGTCAGACGGTGCAAAATCTGTGCAATTTTTCGATTTGCTTTCTTTTACGGCATCACAAGTAAGTAGTAGGGGCATCGATAGACTGGGTTGCTAATTTGTTGCGTATTTTTAAGGTCATCAGATAACTTGAAGCTCAAAATGCCTATGCATTCCACAACTTTCCTCGACAAATCCTTTACTGTCCAGGCCGCTCGTTTGTGGAATGCATTGCCCGTTCAAATTAAACACGCGCAATCGTTACCTACGTTTAAAAGACTCGTAAAGGAACATTACTTGTCGTTGTGATCTTGTTCTCATAACTGTTAAATTAAACATCTTTAGTCTTCATTAATTTTCGTTGCTTAAATATTTAGTATGTATGTATTTATGTATCTATTATTTAGGATATGTATGTATGTATTTTAGTTTAATATTGTATAAGTTGGTATTTACTATTTGCACCAACAACAGCCCCATTTTATATCGTGATAAATCACTGTCCATCAAGGTTGCCTGGAAGAGATCGCGGAAAGCGATAAGGCCGCCCATTGTATGTTTTGTAGTGTATATGTTTTCTTTTGTTATGTATTTTTGTGGTGTACAATAAAGTATATATAAATAATAAATAAAAAAATAAAAAGAATTGCAACTAACAAAGGAAGAAAACACTTCAAATGTTTCACAGTCAGATAAACAGCTCAACTATTCACTTTGATATGCTTGCGGAAAAGTCGCTCAAAGTTTGCTCAAAGCATAGGCTCAAACTATCTCTTTGTCCCACTTATACACAAACTACGAATATTCATCTCTTTCTGTCAGAGTGACCGGCCCAATGAATGAATGAAGTGCAGAATCACGCAGAATGTCATTCAGTGAACATTTAAGGGGAATACCCGTACATAATGTTGCCATACGTTAAAAAAATTCTTAGAGTGGTATCATATTATAAAATAAAATGTGGGTACAGGTATAACTATCATAAAGAAATTATAGTATTTTTGCGTACAATCCTACCTTTGCGATAGTATATAGTACACGTCATGAAATTGTAGTACAAATACTATAATTATAGTACGAAATCCAACCCTGCATGCGAAGAAATGTCATACAAAAACTGTGATCCCATCTCTCAGTAACGCCATCTAGCATTAAATAGCGATATTAGAACGGCAACGGCAAACTCAAGAATGAAATTGACTAAAATAATAATTCTGGTTGGTGGCCACCAAGCGAGCTATAGCCGAATTAAATTTTAGTGTTGTCAGATCAAAGGAAAATGCCGGAAAAATAAAAAATATTTCAAATCAGTTAAATAAATAGGTATTAAAACTAAACAAATTAAGCCAGACATAAAAAAAGAAACACATTTGTAACTGAAATTAAAAGAGGACCGTAATGAGAAAGTGGTTATCGTCTTACCTTAGGTACTAATTACAATACTATTGACTTAGAAAATAAATCCAGTTTCATTATTATGCTTATAATAATTAATATGGTCTGCTCACTATTACGACCTTGTGTTTGGTTCAGCGCTGGCGCCGTATATTGTAGAAAATTATTAAAACTTCCTACTTAATAGCGCAGTATTCCTTACGTATGTTCTATTAAAAAATAAACCAAGAAAATATAGATTATGAATCTTATACGTATACGTTTATGATATATCCGAAGCAAGGTCGAAAATACGTAGATAAACGGATAAATCGTAAGTCTGGCAGTACCACGTGCCGTAAAGTAGAAAGTAGAAACTTGTGATAGGGATGTAACCATCTAGATTAAGGTATCGATAATATTGATAAAAGTTATAATATTTTTTTCACTTCAGTAGCTCAAACATGTAGGTTTTGCTGCCTGAAATCAGTGAGACCAAGTAACTTTTTAATTTTTGTTTTAGAGCCGCAAATATCTTAATCAGCCTCGGGTTAATCATACTATTTGAAACATTCACACTCTATCTCTTTCCCGCCATTAGAAAGAGAGAGAGAGAGACAAAGACCAGCCCTTTCGAAGTTCTGATTTTGAATTCGACCTCAAAGACAAACACTTTCGGAATTTCGTACTAACTAAAGAAATTTTGCAAAAAGATAATTATGTCTTGTAATGTAATTTATAGAATTATTAACTTATTGTTGTATTTAAGCGAAAATAAGTATCTAATGCAAATAAAACTGATATTTAACCTGTAAATATTTATTTCTAGTTTCAATAATATTACGTAATATATTTTGAGTACTTAATAAAATATCATGGGTGCTATTTCCAAACACGTCTTAATTTAAATAAAAGAGCGGGAATAAAATTTCTTGGCTGGCGAAAAGAGTTGAATAAGTTAAAAAATATTAAAATAATCGTAAATATAAGTGAAACTAGCGACGAGAACAGTATTATAACACCGGAAGAGTTGAAACAACAAGTTATTAATGCAGAATTAAGTTTCCTACCTGAGAAATATCTGAAAGCATACCATGTCTTCAATGAATGGAGACTTACAAAGGGTGCAAGCAGTTTTTAGGAGACTGTGTTGCTATCTTATTTTTTAGATTTATCACAGACGAGGCGATCATATGCAATGTGGAGTATTTACCCAATTTTTTAAAGCTACTTTAAAAATAAAACATAACGTGCATATTGAAACATACGCAAAACTCGTATCTTTACTAAAATTAATGCATAGAAGTAAGAACATAGAAAAAAATTCTAATGAAGCTCCGGACTGCAATTTTCTTGCCGCTAAAGTAAGTGGTGCCTATGAATCTTTGTTGTTAGTTATTAAAATTTTTGTGTAGACTGTTATGTATAAAAATACTTACTGCCTTCTACTAATTACATCAAAACCACGTCCTCCATCTAATATTTAATGTAACTCTGTGCAAACCATGAGAGAGCACTGGTATCCATAACACAAGTTAAATCTTACCTTGGGTACCAGAGTTCATTATACTTTTTACAAATTTGAGTTATATAAATTTAATAGATTATATTATTAGTCTGTAAGTGGAACTGTACAATCTATCTGGAAATAAATATCTTTTATCTTTTAATTTTTTGAGGTGAAATGAATCCTAGTCTGGCTTAGCAACACTGTTAAAATATTTAATACGATATGTAAAAGATGATGAGAAATGTTAAATTATGCATATTAATTCACACAAAAAACCGTATCCAAGTCTCGTGTTCACAACAATTTTCTTTAGGAAACCTTAAATAACAGAAACCTATTTGAAATGTTCATACAGTATAATATTTTAATAAAAGACAATGCCAAAAATTGTATGAACCTGTGCCCCAGGCTGTACATAAATGAAATCTATGTAATTTAATAGTAAAGATCTTCTACAACAAAAGTATAAAAGGCGCATATTGCTCAGCAGTCGAGGACGAAAGTTATAAAGGTTTAAAGAAACCGTTTTTGTACCTACCGGCTAAAGTATTTTTATGTTTATTGTAAACATTAAGGTATAAACATGTTTAGATATCTGTTCCAGGCATTAATATACACTGTGTATTCGTTTTAAAGCACTGGGAGGGCATAATTTTTCAAACTAAATCTATTATGGTTAGCATCATTTGTAGACAGAATATTTTGTGACATAATGACATTTGACGTTTGATCGAAGACTTGAGTGTTGCCAAAATAAAAGTAAAATAATGTTAGATATGAATGCTCAGACTATTTTAAACTATTAATCTAACAATATTTCAGTTCGATTTATGGATAAGAAAACATAAAACACTAATAATAATGTATTACGTTTTAAGTTACGCTAACTTACAAATATTTAACATTTTAGGCCAGGTATGTGTTAAGATAGTTTTACCCTGTTTTGCTCTTTGTTAATATTATATGGCAATGTTGAGGGTACTTTCAAGTGAAATAAAAAGAAAGATACTTTTTATTGTGAGATTATTTCCACGTCTGGTATTGAATGTTAGTTATCTTCTAAAATTCATATCTCATTTTACTATAAGTATTTGTATTACAATGATCTCTGTACACTTTGGGGCAGAAATTGGCATTCTCCTTTAATTTAATATTGTAATATTTTGTTGAGTTATCTATTTATTATTATTTTGACATTTATCGATAACAGAATCGATGAACTTTATCCCATCTCTACAAAACAGTACTTTAGCTACTCAACACAAGAGGGCGTTAAATACAGAATTGCCAAATGTTCTAGAACAATCTATGAAAATGATTTAATTCTAATTACTAAATAAATACAAAGAATACCTACGAAAATAAAGCGTAGCGACGTCCATTATTTTTGTCGTAACGGGATTTGCAATAACGTAAGGCGCAACCATGCATGTTTTCGTGGAAAATAATATTTTTCAACTTTCCACAAAGTTGACACAAATGCGTCTTGACAGGCAGATGTCCTACGTAAGACTATGTGTCATCTGTCCGTTCGGACAGAAGTTACGGATGAAAATTTTGTTCGTGATGTCCGGTCTATAGTTTATTGAATGTCTTTGCTATCTAAAAACATTAGCAAGTTTAAAAGGTAAGGCAATATCTTCTTCAATACCTACGAAAAATGCCTTTTCCCTGAACAGTGGGAAAATATTATAATAGGCCAGTACTGTCTATACTAATATTATAAAGAGGAAAAGTTTGATTGTTTGTTTGTTTGCATCGAATATGCTCCGAACCTACTGGAACGATTCGAAAAATTCTTTCACCATTGGAAAGCTACAATGTCCCCGAGTGACATAGGCTACTTTTTATCCCTGTATTCCCACGGGAACGGAAACTACGCAGGTGAAACCGCGTGACGTCTGCTAGTATATTATAAACTTATTGGAGACGCAGTAAATTGTGCTGTTGGGAACTCAGACCAATAAAAAAGTATAGACAGAGCATTGCGCTCCTAAAAGTGTGGCACGTAATATGAAGACGATTCGCAATATGAAGACGGCCGCTCGGTAGTCTGCCGCTAGCAAAGACATTCAATAAACTATAGACCGGACATCACGAACAAAATTTTCATCCGTAACTTCTGTCCGAACGGACAGATGACACATAGTCTTACGTAGGACATCTGCCTGTCAAGACGCATTTGTGTCAACTTTGTGGAAAGTAGAAAAATATTATTTTCTACGAAAACATGCATGGTTGCGCCTTACGTTATTGCAAATCCCGTTACGACAAAAATAATGGACGTCGCTACGCTTTATTTTCGTAGGTATTCTTTGTATTTATTTAGTAATTAGAATTAAATCATTTTCATAGATTGTTCTAGAACATTTGGCAATTCTGTATTTAACGCCCTCTTGTGTTGAGTAGCTAAAGTACTGTTTTGTAGAGATGGGATAAAGTTCATCGATTCTGTTATCGATAAATGTCAAAATAATAATAAATAGATAACTCAACAAAATATTACAATATTAAATTAAATTAAATTTATTAAAATATTATACTGTATGAACATTTCAAATAGGTTTCTGTTATTTAAGGTTTCCTAAAGAAAATTGTTGTGAACACGAGACTTGGATACGGTTTTTTGTGTGAATTAATATGCATAATTTAACATTTCTCATCATCTTTTACATATCGTATTAAATATTTTAACAGTATTGCTAAGCCAGACTAGGATTCATTTCACCTCAAAAAATTAAAAGATAAAAGATATTTATTTCCAGATAGATTGTACAGTTCCACTTACAGACTAATAATATAATCTATTAAATTTATATAACTCAAATTTGTAAAAAGTATAATGAACTCTGGTACCCAAGGTAAGATTTAGCTTGTGTTATGGATACCAGTGCTCTCTCATGGTTTGCACAGAGTTACGTTAAATATTAGATGGAGGACGTGGTTTTGATGTAATTAGTAGAAGGCAGTAAGTATTTTTATACATAACAGTCTACACACAAATTTTAATAACTAACGTATGTTCTGTGTTTTATCTTTGTACCATCTTTTATACCGTGTTTTTATGCAAATAAATGTTATTCTATTCTATTCTATTCTAACAACAAAGATTCATAGGCACCACTTACTTTAGCGGCAAGAAAATTGCAGTCCGTTGCGGTCCTTCATTAGAATTTTTTTCTATGTTCTTATTTCTATGCATTAATTTTAGTAAAGATACGAGTTTTGCGTATGTTTCAATATGCACGTTATGTTTTATTTTAAAAGTAGCTTTCAAAAATTGGGTAAATACTCCACATTGCAGATGATCGCCTCGTCTGTGATAAATCTAAAAAATAAGATAGCAACACAGTCTCCTAAAAACTGCTTGCACCCTTTGTAAGTCTCCATTCATTGAAGACATGGTATGCTTTCAGATATTTCTCAGGTAGGAAACTTAATTCTGCATTAATAACTTGTTGTTTCAACTCTTCCGGTGTTATAATACTGTTCTTGTCGCTAGTTTCACTTATATTTACGATTATTTTAATATTTTTTAACTTATTCAACTCTTTTCGCCAGCCAAGAAATTTTATTCCCGCTCTTTTATTTAAATTAAGACGTGTTTGGAAATAGCACCCATGATATTTTATTGAGTACTCAAAATATATTACGTAACATTATTGAAACTAGAAATAAATATTTACAGGTTAAATATCAGTTTTATTTGCATTAGATACTTATTTTCGCTTAAATACAACAATAAGTTAATAATTCTATAAATTACATTACAAGACATAATTATCTTTTTGCTAAATTTCTTTAGTTAGTACGAAATTCCAAACGTGTTTGTCTTTGAGGTCGAATTCAAAATCAGAACTTCGAAAGGGCTGGTCTTTGTCTCTCTCTCTCTCTTTCTAATGGCGGGAAAGAGATAGAGTGTGAATGTTTCAAATAGTATGATTAACCCGAGGCTGATTAAGATACATATTTGCGGCTCTAAAACAAAAATTAAAAAGTTACTTGGTCTCACTGATTTCAGGCAGCAAAACCTACATGTTTGAGCTACTGAAGTGAAAAAAATATTATAACTTTTATCAATATTATCGATACCTTAATCTAGATGGTAACATCCCTATCACAAGTTTCTACTTTCTACTTAACGGCACGTGGTACTGCCAGACTTACGATTTATCCGTTTATCTACGTATTTTCGACCTTACTTCGGATATATCATAAACGTATACGTATAAGATTCATAATCTATATTTTCTTGGTTTATTTTTTAATAGAACATACGTAAGGAATACTGCGCTATTAAGTAGGAAGTTTTAATAATTTTCTACAATATACGGCGCCAGCGCTGAACCAAACACAAGGTCGTAATAGTGAGCAGACCATATTAATTATTATAAGCATAATAATGAAACTGGATTTATTTTCTAAGTCAATAGTTTTGTAATTAGTACCTAAGGTAAGACGATAATCACTTTCTCATTACGGTCCTCTTTTAATTTCAGTTATAAATGTGTTTCTTTTTTTATGCCTGGCTTAATTTGTTTAGTTTTAATACCTATTTATTTAACTGATTTGAAATATTTTTTATTTTTCCGGCATTTTCCTTTGATCTGACAACACTAAAATTTAATTCGGCTATAGCTCGCTTGGTGGCCACCAACCAGAATTATTATTTTAGTCAATTTCATTCTTGAGTTTGCCGTTGCCGTTCTAATATCGCTATTTAATGCTAGATGGCGTTACTGAGAGATGGGATCACAGTTTTTGTATGACATTTCTTCGCATGCCCCCTCTATAGTTTTTAAATCTCTTTGGCCGCTAGCAAGCGAGAGCGCGTGACGTTGTTTTGTTTTAATCATAACTATGAAATTATGCCGCCCCGCATCATAAACTGCTGCAAGAACAATTCCTGTTTCCAAAATAAAGCTTCTGGAATTATTTTTTACAAGAAAGTAACGTTTCTTTAAATAAAATCGTAAAAATATCAGAAATAATTTCTCGGAACACGCCATTGTGTCGGTGTTGCAAGTTAAGAACATTATTTTTTCCCAAAAAATAAGGAAAATCGTAATGTTTTACGGACACTTCACAGCATTTTTTTTTATAATTTTACTATTGGACACAGTCAAATATAATCAAATAATAGTATGTTTGATACGATATTTTTAGGTTCCCAGCTCATAAAACGTGGAAAGAAAAATGAATTAAAACTATACGGTACAACAGAAATAATAACGAGTGGCTCCCTTCAAAATTTAGTAGGATCATGACCAACGAAGTATGGAAATCCGTCTCAAGTTGAAACAAAAAAGTCTTTTTTTTATTAGAGACTACGCTTTTTAAACATAAATACCCGAGTTTTAAAGCAAACAAATATGGAGATAATCTACAAATTATGTCTATGCTACTCGCAACTCGTACATAAATATAAGGTTCCATCATGTTGCGAAACAAGAAACTTTACTCAAAAGATATGACTCAAAACGTAAGACATTATAAAAAGATGACACAACATAAGGGTCATTAATAATTTCACTTATTCAGAAAATTAATTATTGTAATTAAACAAAAATATCTTTCATTTCATACAATCAAGATAAACACTATACTACATACATAATAATAAAACTTAACCAAAGTATCTCTCGCACTTCGGCGGGAGTCGCTGCGCAACGCTTGCAACATTTTTCTCTAGCACACATGCGCAAATCTGCGATGTCATCAGTGTGACCATTTGTGGCAGATTTCTGCCATTTTGGCAGATTTAGCTCCTAAATTTTGTCCGTGGCATATTATGTTGACGATTTACAAAAGTGGCAGATTTAGGCAGATTTTAAAGATTTCGACTAAAATCACATTATTTAATATAATTTTCAATTAATATACTTATAATTAAAATTATAAACTGTATTTTTATGTCCTGGTATATGACAGTTTCAAAAGTCAACAATTTTAACACTATATTCCAATGACATTATGTATTTAAACAGCAATCAACGACATTTCAGAAGTGTATTGTGTCTATTGTTATTTGAAAACAAAGATCCACTTTCAATTCATCCGAACTCCACTGTGATCTCTTTGCCCCTGATACACATGTAGGTATTTAGGAGTTAATGTCAGCACTGAAATCGATCACTTATCCGTAGTAAGTATGAAACCTGGAATCCAATTATTACTTCAAAGAATGCAAACCTTTCTGACTTAACTGTGTACTTACTCATTAAAGTTAACTACGATAAATTAAATTTGATAGAAGAATACAAGACATGTTACAATCTGGTGGAAGTAGCACCGCTACCGGGACCATTTGGAAAAATCTTGAACTCGAATGGTGCTACAAATTATCCAAACAGCAAATTTCGCGAAAGCGTTATTATGTCTGCCGAGTTTATTAAGGACACGGAGACTGGCTTCTTACCTCCTTTAAACCAACTAAAAACATGGTCAAAAAGATGTAGTGCATAAGAAAATTCTTTAATATTATTGTTATTACAGAAATTTCATTTAATTCGTTAGGGTTTTTTCCTTTTTGCGTGATGGCATTTTTTTGGCATTTTTGGCGCCTAGTGTAGCAGATTTTGGCAGATTTTAGCCCAGTTTGTGGCAGATTCGCCATTTATGAGATGGTCACACTGGATGTCATACACCAAGTTACGCACACAACGCCAAAAGTAGTCCTCACTTTTTTAGTCGCGATTGTTCACGACGGCTCCGTCTATACTTTTTTATTGGTCTGAGGTTGGGAAGTACTTAATTATACTTTGTTAGACTGACTTTTTTAAAAATATTATTTATGTAGATCTCATAGCGAATTATGATAATTCACCTTATTTATGCTTGTAGCTTAAGTTACTGGCTTTCAGTCCATATTTTCATATCCATTACCTCCCACTACTTGTTTTCCAATATTGCACTGCACTGTTTCCACACCCCAATGCTATTCCTAAATACTCTAGCAAACTACGCTTAAAAAATCCTTAAAAGCAGAGTATTTGTACATTGAACTAACGGTGGTAAGGCTAATTGGTTTATGTATAATTTTTTTTTTGTTATTACTGATAGGCACGCGTTTAACCACTATCTCACCTAATGGTAAGCGATGATGTGGTCGACGATGAAGCACGCTTGCCTAGAAGCAAGCTGGTCACTCTTGACTTGGAGAGTGTCAGTGTTTCCTGATAGCTATAACCTAGGGGGTTATAGCTATCAGGAAACACTGACTCCGGCAGGCAATTCCACTCTTTACATATTTAGAATCACTGAAATATTCTGCCTTGTTTGAGCTAGGTTTACAGTTTTCGCAAAAGAATGTCGCTTAGCCTTACTACCGTAGATATGCTCTAATATAAACATCACAAGTCTTGTAAGTCACAAACCCAATACTGTTATAAACAATTAATATTAACATTTAGTGAGATTTGTTTTCAACAATATTATGAAACATATTACTACAAAATAAAGCACAGCTGTTGTTAATTATCACTATTCAACACGTATTAGTTCAACGTCAAATATTAAGGTCGCATTTGGTGGGATGACTCCCGGGTGGCCTCTAGATCCGTATGCAAAGTCCGGCGAGCAGATTAACTTTGCTCGTTCACCCACTGACATCTGTAAGTAGAAATAAGATTCATAATAATTACAACATTGATAGAGATGCTTGCCAAGACTCTTTCATGGATGGCTGACCATCCAATTCATATTGTGACCGATTCATGCTTCGAAATAATGCTGGTTGTCATTTGTACAGGTAGTCAGAAACTTGAAAGTTTGCTAACTAGTCTTAAAAAGGGGTTAAAATATAAATTAGAATAGAATATAAAGCACTAAAAAAACATATTTCGAAACTACCTTTGCTAGTTAAGGCTTGCTAGAATGTAACGGGGAATCGAATCAAGCAGCGGACAGTACAACATGATTTAGTTCACAGCAGGGATTTAAAAAACAGCATGGAATTTAAAGTAATATAATAAACAATTAGTTTTTGTTTTTTTATTGATTAACCTAATCAATTGAGCTATCAGTTGATTTTGAAAAATCTTTTTACACTTGGAAGCTCAATTAAGCAGAAAAGTTACCTTAAGTTACATCAGCAGTACCGTAACTGCAATTCTGGCGAAACCGAGTTCAATATTGATCATTAATCAGCGCGATTAACTACGAGACGAGCTCACATTACAGTAGCCAAAAAAGGTTTACTTGCTACTATTACTATCGTGTGATGGTAGTACTGAATACAGACTATTTTCTTCACTCTGCGCCCCTAACGAGTAGGTAATACCGAGAGGCACAAGTAGTGTATTAAATTGTGCGATGTGCTTACCCTACATATACCCCGGTCCCATCCTTGTATTACGTCGCCTTTACCTAATGTAAACTTAAATGGTTGTCCTCTATCTCTGGAAGAATCAAACTTCTTGCCATTCTCAAGTGTTCCTGTGTAGTGAACTACTACGGTTTGACCAGGCTTAGGGTATGTAGTACCTAAAAACAAAATGAACAATAAATTAAGATAAATATTTTGAGGTTATAATCGAAGAGCGAATAATCGTATGATAACTATAAATTACATACCATCGCCAGCTGTAATAGTTTCTATTTCTACTCCCATGTTAGTTTTGAATTATTTTGATCCACAGTTTTGGAGGATATTGTACTTCAGTTATAAATAAAATTGTTTGTATAAAAATAATAACACTGAACAGTGAACACAATCGTAAACGTCAACGCATAGATGAGTCTAAGCCAGTCTAAGCTAGTCTAAGTGATAGAATCATAGAATAGTCAATAGATAGAATATCATAGAATTGCCAGTAAAGGGCTTATTACACTATCTGATTTGTTGCATCCTAACTAGGAAATCGGAAGGTGTATGGCAGTTAGGATTCGGACAGATTGGATCCGATTTATAGTAATCGCGGCGAGTACCGACCGTTTGGTTGCTCGTTGCTTCCTAACTAGGATCCTTGTTGGGATGCTACAAATCGGATAGTGCATAGTGTATTATACTCTAGCAGGAAAATAATTACAGAGTAAATAATCATTACGTTCTAATTCCCAGAAGTCCATTTTTTTATAGAATAAACATTGAGGTCACAGATTTATTTGGGAAGGATGAACATAGTATTGTACAGACGCCAGCACGTCAAGTTACCCGAATGTGTCAAATTTCTTTGATCGTTTTTCAACTTTATGTAAAACAGGATAAGGTTCATATTCAATTGGGAAAATTTGACACATTGGGGTAACTCGATGTGCTGGCGTCTGTACATAGGAACAAAGTGAAATTCTCAAAGGCAACAAGCTTTTGTCTTAGAGCATTTACAATTTTAATTTTTGTAGCTAGTTAAATGTTCTAAGGCTTTTGTCAATATTGGTTTCTACTTAGTGTCCTGGCTTCACTACAGTTGGATGAGACTAAATTCAAACGATTTGTTTCAATAATTATTGTAGGTCTAAGGTTGCAGTTAAGAAAGACTGATTATAATGTGTTACAACAATCGGGCTGAAATATTTTCTAATGAAAGAAATACTGCAAAGAAATAAAGATTATTTCATTGATTACAATTGTAGCAATAAATTACTTGCGTGGTGTGGCAATAGTTGCATTTGGGTAACGAGATCTAACTTTAATATTTCTTTTGTTTATGGTTTTCCACACCAACCAATCAAAACAGTTAATTTTATAAACAAGCAAAATGTCTGTTGTTCACAGGAACTGACACAGAAAACAGTTGAAATTGAATTTTGCGGTAGAAATAAGTTTTTTAACTTTTGTAATATTATATGGGAAACGTTTTGATGTAGGACGCGTTTTTTTGCTGATCGTATAAATACGCTTTTGTAATTCGCAGTAATACGATTTTTACTATTTGAACTTTACTGTAAACTATATGCTATGGACATGGAAGTCGACGGGTTCGAAAATATCAGTAATCCATCTGAAAGTGGAAAGTTCAGCAACCTGAAAGCATTTGTGACTGCTGCTCGTGAATTCGAAGCAACACACAGTGATTCTGCTGTGAATTTGATGACAAGATATCTTGGAGTAAGTTAATCTTGTTTACATTAAATTACCACATTGCACTTTCTTTATTTAGCACCAAATCGCATAAATAAGGCCAGAGAAGAAGCTAGTTTAAATTTTAAAGAATACATTCCATTGCCACACTTATAAGCTGTGGTTGTTTTTTGTTTTGTTGTGGTGTATCCACTGACCTTGGTTGTTTTTTTCCAGCTAATAGCCTCATCGTGCGACCTCTCAATATTTTCACCGGGTCGTTCAGAAGTATGCGCGTTCTTCAGCTCGCTATGGCGCGTGATGTGTCATGGACGTGGTCCACACTGGGCTGGCGTGGCTGTGCTGGCAAGGGCCGCTATTGAGCCCAGCGCTAGGCATGCTCTAACTCATACTTACAAGTTAGTGAACTTCTCTAATCAAGTTTATTTTTGTTCCTGTTATGGATTGCTTAGTCAGATAGTCTGATGTACCTCGGGCAGCACATTAAGCCATTGGTTCTTGCTGTCATTTGTAGATCTTTGACAGCTGTTACGGGTAATCAGGCCCCCAAAGGCTAACCAAGTTTAACCAAGGGGTATTGTGTTACCCAGTAACTGGACTGTAGAGATCAGACAGGCATTCAACCCCAACATAGTTGGAAAAAGACTAGGCAGATGATGAGTCCAAAGTCTGATAGTCTTACCAAGGAGTATTGAGTTACTGAGTTTTTGGGTTGTGGAGGTCAGATAAGCAGTCAGTCTGTAAAATACCATCTAACTACATCAGCATGCGTAGCATGAACACATTGAACACCAAAGAAACGGCCTTTGTCTACAGACGAATCGGCAAAGTGACAGATTATTTAGACAGGAACCTCAATCTGTCAAATTTCTTTCAATACACCTGCCTGCGTAGCATGAACACTTAATTTCTTTTCTTTCGAGACACGACAAAGACCGTTTCTTCGGTGATCATGCTACACGTGCTGGTTAGACTGGAAGCTGATTCCTGCATAATAGGGGAAAGGCTAGGCAGATAATGATAGCGGCCTAGCCTGCTTATTATTTTGCTAAATCATAGACTTCAATAAATATTACCTGAACTAAAGCAATTTACCAAAACTTATGGACTGTAACATGCATAGCTTCTTTACACTAACCAACTACCACTAACTTCTCAAAATAGTTTATTGATTTCAAATATTTTATTTGTTTTTTTTTTATATTTTCAGGTTCATGCCAATCCTGGCTAGATTATTATCTGACTCAATATCCAATGACAAGAAAATCAAACTCCTTTCTGTGATGCAAGTAAGTCCCGCCACAAGTATTGCATAACTTACTGGGGCTGCTTCAATTTTTCTATATTGTCTATACTACTAATACCAATATTATAAAGAGGTAAAATTTGTAAGTTTGTAAGTTTGTATGTAGGGGGTAATCTTCGGAACTAATGATCCAATTTTAAAAATTATTGTACTGGTGGAAAGCTACACTATTCCCGGTGGACATAGGCTACTTTTTATCCCCATATTCCCACGGGAACGGAAACTACGCGGGTTAAACTGCGTGACGTCTGCTAGTATGAGATACAATAAAAACATTTTGATTTTGATTTTTTGATTTTGAAGTAAGTTCAACACCATTTATGTTTGAGGTGCATAAGAAAGCTAAATTATTAGGAAGTAACATTACCTTTTCTATTTTCGAGAGGCTCTGGAGGGTGGGGAGGAATTTCGTAATTTTCCCTTTGAGCTATGAAATAACCCATGTTATAGTTCTAAGGGATTTGTGTGGACGAAGTCGTGATTTAAGTGCTGTTAAGGTTTCTTCACACATTTTTTAACATTGCAGGAAATATCCTATGGCATCAAGATCAGTTGGCAAGAGTCCTACCTATCTAACCTGATGAAGCAGCTGACAGAATGGATAACTCAGCCAATGGCAGAGCCTCAACACCGCACCATTGGTCACAAGTCTCTAACTATTTTAGTTAATGTGTGTTATGGAAACCTGCCTGCAATTTATGCGCTGATGAGGATAGTTGACACTAAGGATTTCGTTGTTCATCTTATTACTTTGAAGGTATGATTTTGGATGTAATTTGTGCGTATTTTGTAGTGTAAAGATGGGCAGTCTTTTAGAATTTCTTTTGTGGGGTGCCTTTACACATCTAATAGACATTTAACTTCACATACACAATCAACCAGACCCAGTAACAACCACCCGTAGGTATAGGTAGTTGTATAGGCCATACAAATCTTTGTTCCGTGCGGAAATCGAACTCGAGACACGCGGCGCAGCAGCCAATCGCTTAGCCGCTGCGCCAACCGTGCCGTCGTGTTGACTCAATAAACCAAAAAAGACTCTGATCCTTAACAAAATTGTTGGTTTAGAATTGTGTTTTATGATTGCCATTAATAAAGTAAGGTTATTAAATGTAAAATCAGCCTATTATGTTTCCACTGCTGGGCTTCAGGCCCCTTCTCTGTGAGTGGGCCGTAATCTATGCAGTTTTTGGTTTTAGGACATGCCGGTTTCCGGACGAAGGTTTTCCTCAATGTTTTGAGAACAGGGGTAATTAAATCATTTAGGTAAACAAAGTAGAGAGCACATGATTGTATGGTTCGAACCTACGACCCACAACTAGTATGTCGCGGCCGTTATCATTGCTCTTATATTTTGTCATGCTATGCAATGATCCCGATTATCACTGAAACCAAGCAAGAAAGGCGCTTATGTCTGGATTTTTGCTAACTTGGAGGTCCAAGTTAGCAAAAATCCAGAGAGAGGTATATCATATTCGGGAAACGCACCTAGGCTATCTTAGGTAAGATAGCCTAGGTGCGTTTCCCGAATATGATATACCTCCTTGCCAAGTTTCATTATAATCCGTTCAGCCGTTTAGTCGTGAAAAGGCGAGAAACAAACTAACAAAGTGACATTTTCATTTAAAAATCAAAATAAGTATGAATTGTGTGCCTTCTGGGGCAAAATTAATGTTTTTATTCTAGTCGTTTTTCTTTTAGTCGTCCCTGATACCGTCATATTGATGTCTAAATCTTCCTTTTCTCATTCTAGGATGGCGGCTACGGTGGTGTGGAGGTATGCAGACTGCTTCTGTGTCTGTCCGGAGCCACGCGAGGTGCTGCCGCGACTCGACAGCCTGATGTGCACAGTTATCTGTGCTGTACTATGCGCACCTTCAATAAGGCAATCTGGTATGTGTTGAGTACTAGTTATTTTAAAGCCAATCAACACGAAAATCTACACTAAAAATATCTGCTCAAAGTAAAGAGCACTTCTAGCAAACAAAATAGCACTTCGCTGTTAACTTCGTCCTCGCGAATTTGTACTAACAAAATACTAGCATACCCTCCTCTTAGGCTTGAAAATACAATAGCATAGCCTACGGCACACAAAAATAATGTTTGGCATAACAACAAATGCTCTAATTTCACTTGAAATAATGTTCATAATGATATAATTATCATAATTACTTATGCTATAATATTAAAAAACCTAATTTAGCTTTCGTCTTCCCTTAACCTTTTGAACGCCAGAGTATAAACGGATCGCCGGCGCCGTACCGCTGACGTCAGGCCACTTTTTCTGATTCAGTAATGATTAAATTGTTTATTTCATAATAAGGTGCGACGTGTATTTTGTCATATATTTGTGACGTTGGCGTTCAGGGTAAGATTTCGTTTGTCACATATATAGGGTGACTGGTAATTAGTGACCGATACTCAAACACGTGATTGTATTCATGATTTGAATAAACTTTCCCAAAGAAACTTTTTTTTACACAATAACTTTTAACACAGTAAAATAACAAAAACGCTGATCGAAATTCCTGCGCGCGCATCTGTTATCGATCACAGAAGGCACGAATCGGCACGATCTATCAGCTGATAGTCTGGCCTCGGGAAGGGCAAAATCTACTAGTAGTAGTAGCGTCACACGCTGCCCCGCCAACCCCATCGCTCCCGTTGTGCAGTACTGATGTAATTTAATTAATTGAAAGTTAAAGAGTATAATAAAAAGTTTCTTTGGGAAAGTTATTCGTATTCATGAGTACAACCACGTTTTGAAGTATCGGTCACTAATTACCAGTCACCCTATATGTGACAAAGACGTTGAAAAGGTTAATAAATATCTGTCTTATTCACATACAAAAAGAAACTACTGAATGCTGCAGTGCGATTCTGTCAAAATCACCCTGTGAAATGTGACTGGCCTGTTTGTCAAGTAGTTAGTGGCTCTGAGTACTGTGCCGAAGGTTTTGGGTTCAATTCCCACCCAGGATAAATGTTTGTATGATGAGCACAATCATTTGCTCTGTGTCGGGGTGTAATTTATCTATAATATGTATGTTTATTCAGTTGTTTAGTAAAGAGGGCGGAAGGCGAGGGGATAGAGGGCGTGTGTAAAAGTTGTGGAATTTATTTATTTAAAATGCACGTGATGTGAAGGCGAATTTAACTATCATCCAGTACTAATGCTAGGCATTGATAGCTGTTGAATTCACTCAACTTTTCAGGGGGTGATTCTTGCTGAATTGAATGGCTCATAATTCCTACTACAGGCTACTACCACAGTCTAAAAACCTACAGTCGTCCGACGAAGCTATCTAGACAGGGCAATCGTGCGGGGTGTGAGGGGCGAGACGCGGGAAAACTGCGTCGAGTGTCAGTAGTGCGGGAGTAATATCTCCCGCACTACGAACATCGTTTTGTTCGCAGTGCGGGTGCGGCTTTCCCGCGTCTCGCCACTCACACCCTGCACGATTGCCCTGTCTAGATAGCTTCGTCGGACGACTGTAGGTTTTTAGACTGTGGTAGTAGCCTGTAGTAGGGATTATGAGCCAGGGCTTCATTCAGGGCTAACGCGTCTACACGCGTCGACAACGTCTCCGGAAAAATGCCGACAACGTCTACACGTTGTCGGCATTTTTCCAGAGATCAAAGGCGTCGTCCTACTGTATTAATATTTATACTGTGCTACTACTGACAAATTCCAGATGACCTATCGCAAAAATGCACCTTATGTAGTAACAATACATTATGTTTTTCAGTGAAGGAGATGCAACCCAACTACTCCACGCGTACACCTTCGTCAACGATCTATGTTCAGACAGCAACTTGCGAAGCTACGTGCTCACCTATCCGCATTTTGTTAATGCGCTTACCGATGCGTTAAAGGTAAGAAATAAATACCTACATTTTATTGATGGCATTTAATTTATGACGCCTTAAGCTACTAGAGTTTCTGTAACATCTATTAGGTAATTCTCATTCAACTGAGAGACCTGCACTACTGAATAGAATGCGTATATAATTAAACTATAGTTCTTTCGCAACGCGAAAGAACTATAGTTTAATTATATATATTATGTATTTTTTTCAGCTCTTTTTTAAACCCATTTAAATGTAACTGTTTAATTTGCTTTGGGATTTTGTTAAAAACTTGCGGAGCTAAACAAAATATGCTTTTCCACATTAACGCTGTTTTTGCTTTACGTCCGCGCAACATATCATTTCGCCTGTTTCGTTTTACTGTATCTGATAGGTTGGGAAACAGGTGTGAATTCAGCTTGACAAATAAGGCAGTTTCATAAATATACATAGACGGCAGTGTTAGAATTTTGTATTTCTTAAAAAATGGTACACAACTATCCGTTACTTGTAGTCTGAACATGGCTCTGATGGATCGCTTTTGCGCTTTAAAAGCGGTTTCCCTATTTGTGGAGTTACCCCAAAATATTAGACCATATCTTAGGACAGATGCTACAATACCATGGTACGCTGTAAGTAGTGTATCAATGTTAACTGTGGGGGCAAGTTTATATAAGGCATAGGATGAGTTACTAATTTTCTTACAAAGAGCTTCAATGTGATCCTTCCAATTGAGCTGCTGCATTCAGTAGTTTTTACGTGAAAGAATAAACATCTATCCATACTCACAAACTTTCTCGTTTATAATATTAGTAGGATATGTACAGGACGCCAGCACATCAAGGTGCTCCAACGGCAATTGTATATAGACTGGCCTGTTGGTCTAGTAGTTAGTGACCCTTACTGCTATGCCGGAGGTCGTGGGTTCGATTCCCACCCAGGAGAAATGTTTGTGTGATGAGCATGATCATTTGTTCTGTGTCTGGGTGTAATTTATCTATAATATGTATATATTAGGAAATATATAAGTATGTTTATTAGCGGTTTAGTACCCATAACACAAGCTTTCAAGCTTAACTTGGGACTAAATGGCGTTGTGTGAAAAGTTGCGGAATATTATTATTATTTATTATTATTATGTATTTGATAGTTTTTAAACTTTATTTCAAGGAGAAGGTTCATGTACAATTGGGAAAATTGGTGTAGCTTGATGTGCTGGCGTCTGTACGAATTTAGAAATATAAAAGCTTGATAATCAGTTGTCTAGTACTTAGCACAAGGTCTGTTAAGTTGTGGAATAGTACAGTCAGTGAGCAACGTTGCCTGACCCACCTTCCCCTTATATTTTTTTCCAAGATGGATCAGGTAATGTAGCTCACTGACTGTACATACATTTCGGCAGTTATGTAATATGAATACTGTTTCCAGGACGTGAGAGTACTTTGCCAGGCAGCACCGGATGATGTTGGTGAACCAGAAAACGCGACGAATTGTCTTCGAAATGTGCTCAAGTTTCTTACCGTGTTGGTTGGCTTAGGTATGTTTGTTGTGTCTATAAATAACTATTCCTAGAACCGACAAATTCCAAGAAAATACCATGTCTTCATTGACATAATTTTAACCAAAATACTAAGTAATACCATCATTTGTTTGCTTATTCTATGCATGTTCTCTGTGGCAATAAATTTATTTTTGTTTCTTTCTTTACTTGAGTAACCAGCCTGCGTAGCATGAACACATTGAACACCGAAGAAACGGCCTATGTCTACAGACGAATCGGCAAAGTGACAGATTATATAGACAGGAACCTCAATCTGTCAAATTTCTTTCAATACACCTGCCTGCGTAGCATGAACACTTAATTTCTTTTCTTCCGAGACACGACAAAGACCGTTTCTTCGGTGTTCATGCTACGCAGGCAGATAATACTTTATCTCTACTATGAGAAAGTGAGATTGTCTCTGAGTTTACCAATCTGCACTATGTATCGTTCCTATAATCGGTAGAGTTTTCTTTCCTTTTCTTTTTTTTCCTGGTGAACTATCCTGCATAATCCTTTTTTTAATATTGTGAGGCACAGTTTTTTTTACCAGTGGTGGCAAGAGCTACTGCTGAGCATGAGTTTCCGGGTTCGATCCCCATGTCGGGCAAAGTGTTATTGAGTTTTTCCATCTGTAATTTTTCAGTAGCACCCCGAAGAAATTACATAGGACTTAAACATAACTGGTGAAATGTGGATGAACTGCCAGGTACACTTCTGCCTAGCTCTTTGGGGATTATAGGCGTGATGTTACACATACATACATATCGTCACGCCTGTAATCCCCGAAGGGCTAGGCAGAGGTGTACCTGGTAGTACACCCACAGTGCACCCCAGGCGTGATGTTATGTTATTTAGTAAATATCTTTATATAACTTCATTTTCAGATCTATACTCAATGCGGTGCCACCACAGTGCTCTGGTCTGTCTATGCATGAAAGCCAGTCGCATATGTCTGCCGGAGTCTCTAGAACTATTTGCAGCAATTGTATCACAATATAAAGGTAAATATAAATAACTTCCTTCAAATATAAAGGTTAATTTGATGACAAAATGTCGGTGTCCAATACACAATTTATATTGGGACGGATTGTCAAAAAAATCAAGAAATTGTTAATGAATTTGTGGCTTCACTACTTATAGTAATTGGTTACAGAGCTTATTTGCAGCAGTACAACCTTGTAATCAGAACCACCAGCATGCGTAGCATGAACACATTGAACACCGAAGAAACGGCCTTTGTCTACAGACGAATCGGCAAAGTGACAGATTATATAGACAGGAACCTCAATCTGTCAAATTTATTTCAATAAACCGGCCTGCGTAGCATGAACACTTAATTTCTTTTCTTCCGAGACACGAGAAAGACCGTTTCTTCGGTGATCATGCTACGCGTGCAGTAACTAGCTTTAAAATGGTCTCGTAGAATCGGAAAAGTAATAAAAGTAGTTAGTGAGATAGGCGCCACGTAAATTTCCTCCACTTAAATTTCCTTCAAAAATCTTTTTTGCGGTGCTTCTTGTGCACCTGGTGTACCTATTCTTTTTTATGTAGGGCTATTATGTATGTTTGAGAATCTACCAACGCAGTCTTGTAAAATATAGGAAAAGTAAAAAAAAAGTAGGATCAAGCAAAAAAAAATACTGTAACCGTTTTTTTATCGGTTTTGACTAATGTTTAGTAATGCTAATTGACTTCCTTGCTGCCTAAATATGTAATTCAGTAGGCCATGGCCTCAGACGCGAAAAAGGATAAATATGTGACTAATATTTTATAGTAATCTAGATGAAGGTATAAAAACTTAAATGTAGTCGACTAGCCTATTTATTGTTATAAAAAATGCTATGTATTTCAGATGAGGGTCGGCTACCACAAGAGTTGATATCAGTGATAAACGATGGATTGCCTGGGCTACTTGTCCCGCCTTCATTAGAGCCTGGTAAGGCGGGCTTGCAGTGGGTAAGTCAACAGTTCATATTTGTAAAGCTTGTTATTTATTGAAAGAATATGCTTATACTCGTCTTGTTTAATTATTTAACTAAAGATAAACAATGATGAATCAATCATTTAGACATCATGTTTCATACAGGCATTTACTGCTTAAGATCTACACAATCGATATCTAAATAGAAATAGTGTAGGTTTTTTTTTAAATAACCGGGGTCGATTCCCGAACGGAGTACAGATGTTTTTTAAAATGTATGAATGTAGTTTTTCTTGTTATTAAAATTGATTACATGTTTCCTCAGAACAGATTTTCGTATGTCTTATAGTTTCAGACTTTACCATACTGACCGGTTTGAATGGGACACCCTGTATATTAGTGTAGTCTATGTTCTTCGGAAAGGTCAGTTGCGTAGTACTCGCGTATGACTAGGGAATGCAATCTCGTACGAGATTTCCGCCTAGCGAGATCTCGCGAGACTCAAAACCCAGTCTCGCGAGATCTCGCAAATTACGGGATCTCGCGAGATTGGGAGAATCGCAATTGAAACATATGCAAATGCTTGTTTTAAGAACTAGTAATTGACATGATATGTAATTAAATAGAAACTGCGTTGCTTAGTTATGAAAATAATGTAAGTTTTATTTTAAAAATCAACAGAGTACTTAATATTTTGTCTCTAACTCTAATAACATTTGTTTATGTCTATAATTATTATACCTACTGTAGCTAATCAGTATTATATAGTAATCAAATTCTTACAATATTGGTAACATAACAATAATTATCTATATTTAGTCTTTTGTAAATTATTACTTTAGTTTCAATAATTAACAGTAATAGGAACATTACTTATGGTAAATAAATACAACAAAACAAAAACTTAACTTCACAAGTTCTTAAATAAATGTTGCGAGATCGTATTAATCAAATAAAAGAAGTTTAAAGTAGAAGTCAGATGAAGTTATCAAGGTACGGAAAGGCAAGTTAGTTTGTCTGAAAATGGCTTCTCAAAAATCACATCATGTCGAGAGTATCATCTGACAGACGACTTCTGATTTTGCAGGGTATTTGGCATGCAAAATCAGAAGTCGTCTGTCAGATGCGCCAGGCGCGGCCGCACGGCCGGCCAGGATTCAGTTCGCGCGCAGCCGCGCTATGAAATACACATCGTCACGCTGCATTTGTCGATCTCGTTATCTCGCGAGATCTCGTACGAAATTTGACGAGATACAATCTCGTAAAATATGGCCGAGATCTCGCGAGATCGGGATCTCGGCGAGACGAGATTGCATTCCCTACGTATGACGAAAGATGTATGAAACTCTGAACTTAAATGAAAGAAAAGAAGTATTCTTTACATACTCCTTTTGCTTCGCTTACGTTACCAACTGCTTCGATCCTTATCAGAGCATTTGTTGTTCTGCAGAAATTCTGGCTTTAGTTTTGTACTTCAAACAGAAAAAGAATGATGTGATGTAGATAGTTCAAAACTGAATCAATAATATTTTTTTTTAATTATTAACCAAACATTTATTTCCATTTTTTTATTTACAGTTGCAAGTAGTCGGCGCTCTATGTGAGTCAGTAGAAACACAGGAACGAGTGTTGCAAGAAGTAACTCCAGACGCCTTCGAAGATACGCTGTACAGCGTACTGCAATATACATCACAGGTGATTTTATTTAGGTTCTGCAGCTGGTCGATTCAATAAAAGTCACGCCGTGATAACTTGAGTGAAGTAAGGTATAAATGCCTAGCATTAGTATGGAATCACAGATCAATCGCCCTCACTACGCTTATATTTTCACGCGGTGATTTGACCAGAAGCGCAACTGCAACTTATTGTGCATTGTATCATAAGCTTGCTTCAGGTATAAGTCGGCTTAAGGGCAAGACTCCACCAAAGAGGAGACGAAAGAAGATGTCTCGTAATTAACCAATAGGATATTGTATTGCGCTGAAGCTAAGAACTGAGCGGTCAAAATGTCGCAAGCTGATTGGTTGTAAAACACATCTCTTCTCTTCTCCGCTTTGCTGGAGCCTCGCCCTTAGACCATGTCATCTCAAGATCAACCGGTCGATTCAGTAAATTCAATTAAATTTTGACAGAGTGACTTTTTCAGAATAGCCACTGGCTAGGGTTCCACAATCACAAATTACTATACTCCATTACTATACTCTATTCAAAGAGATTTAAAATACTATAGAGCGGGCATGTCAAGGAAATGTCATAGAAAAACTTTGATCCCATGTCTCAGTAACGCCATCTAGAATAATATATGAATATTGGAGCGGCAGCGGAGCGTACTACAAAAAACTCATAGACTTGTATCCAGCAGGACACACTTTTTCGGACGAAAATTTTGTTCGTGATGTCCGGTCTATAGGTATTGAATGTCTTTGACTCTATTACTATACTCCATTATTTATAGCATTATATAGAAGTTAAACAAAAATAAAATAAAAATTCTTTATTTCAGTCCCAGGGTCCATACATTGTTAGTGAATTAGTAGTAGAATTAGCTAATTAAAAAAGGTCATTTTTAATGCACAATTAAGCGTGTTACAATTACGGTAGATGCCGAAATTATTATAATGTATTTTTATTGCTGACGTCACGCTTGTAACTATTTCAACAATTTATTTTAACAAATGATGTGGATTTCATTTTGTTATATTATTTCATTTTAGTTGAAAATTGTAGTGTCAATGGTAAAAACCTCAAAGAAGCAAGAAGGGATGAACAATACATGGACACATTCTTTGTTTCACTTTTTTTCTTCTAAATTTGAAATAAAACAATTTGAATAAAAACTGTTTTCACGTATCTTTAAAATAAAATGTTCTGCATTCCTGCTTCTACGAGCCTTTTTTTTCTAAAGCTATTGTAAATGGAGTATAGTTAGTTGTGTTGTGTTTCGTTAGTGAACAAATGCAATATTCCAGGCAGTTTCCAAGTATGATGTAACGCCATTATGTCTGATGAACATAGAAATAAAAATCACGTTTTTTACTTTAACATACATAACGTCACGCCTGTAATCCCCGAAGGGCTAGGCAGAGGTGTACCTACACCCACATTTCGCCAGTTATGTTTAAGTCCCATGTAATAGGGGGCGAGCCTATTGCCATCAATCGGGCACGAATCCAGACTCCGGGCTGCTACTGAGAAATCCCAGATGGAAAAACTCAATAACACTTTGCCCGACCCGGGGATCGAACCCGGGACCTCATGCTCAGCAGTAGCCCTAGCGACCACTAGACCAACAACCAACTTTTATAAAAACTACAAAATTAATACCAAGAGTTGTGTGTGCAACTCTTGGTATTAATTCCTTATTTAGGAGTGTCTATCAGATATTAACAGCTGTTTTCTTATAAACTTAATAACAATAGAGGAATATAATAGGTTGGGAAAATGTTTCTTCGCATTATTTTAAGAAAATTCAAAACATGTTTTAATATAGTTTATTTTACATTTAACTAAAGTATGTACGTACCATTTTGTTCGTTAACTTTTTGCCGTCATGTAGGTAGGGACATGATCCCATTGCTATAGAATTTTTGGAACTTCTGATCAAAATACCGCGACAAGTGGTTTTGGCAGTCCTCCGTGATGTTAACCTGACACTGCCTAAAGATACTGTTGCTTCTGAACTTTGTATGGTTCATTAATAAAGCAGTCGCCATATTGCGCTTGCGCACCACCCGAATCAATCTGGTTATTTGAAATACTTTACGTGCTATTTGCTACCAAATGCACGGCTTTCAAGATTGGCGACTTCTTTATTCGAATCTTATTTTCCTTAATTATTACTTGCAGAACGGTGTAGTAGGCGCCGAAGCATCCCAACAGGCGGTGGTGGTGGGATGTCGCACTGCGCTGACGCTGGCACCTCTCGACAGGAACTGGGAGTCTGCCCTCGCACGCATGTTGGCGCATCACCAAGTTAGTCAAACTTATCCGTAACAAGAACAGCCTATAATGTTCTCGCTGTTAAGACACACACACACACACACACACTTTCGCCTTTCTGTAAAAGAAATAAGCTTATATTCTACTACACTGGCTCAGTGCGGGTTGTATATTATAAATGTTCCATTATTGTAAATATATATTGTAAAAAAGCTGTTTTAAAAAGAATAAAAATGGAGTTTCTCACCCATTCGTCTCCATACGGAACTACATTTTGGAATGTGCAGCTAGAATATTTTTTTTAATTTAACCAATCCATTTTGCGTCATCACTCCGCCACCGCACGCGCTAATTGGTCAAATCAAATAGCGCGCGCTTTTCGGTTTCCTGTAACACAAAGAAAAGTTATTACACATAAAAATAATCATAGCATCATCAATATTTTATTTATTGTTTTACCACAGGTCAGAAAGCTTCTCTGCGTTGGTCTATCAAGCAGTAACGGACCGAGGCGACGACAGATACTACAACTAGTCAAACATCATTACTTCCCTTCTGATCAGATGAATCAGGTATGTTGTTATCTTTTAAGGTGAATGGATGATTGTTCTCACTGCTATTTTGTCGCTAGATGGCGACACATCCACAATTTCGAACATTTTCAATTTTTACACCTAACATAGAAATTTTTAATAGACAACTTTAATAAACCCAAAAACTAGGGCATTAACTTGATTTTCTTAGATAATCACTGTGCTTGTTAACTGGTATAATACAAAGATTAGAACATAATAAAGATTTAGCCGCATGAATATACTCTTTACACACACATGCAAAGAAATTAGTAGTAACTTTCGACACCACTAGATGTCGTATTATTCAAACATGGTTGAAAATCAAAATGTCCAGAAGGGGTTAATTTAAAGAAAGAGGACCAAATTATGTATAAGATGAATGACCTTACATTATAGCAAAAACTAAAAATAAATATTAGTTTATTTATTAAGCTGGGCAAAAAAGTCTAGAAACGAAACTATTTTTTTGTCTGTTGGCAACATTTTCAAAATAATGACATCTCGTAATAAACAAAGTTCACGATCTCGTAGAATTATAATTTCGACCAACAATCGTTGAATATTAAACGTAAAAAGTGAAAAATAATTAATAAAACCATTCGGAGTGCTGACAGGAAGGTTATTCTATAGTATAATGTACTCTGTGAGGTTATAAGGTGTACAGGCGATGTCTGGCGGAACATGAGACCCAAACTATTCTTTCTGATCCAATGTTAACCGCTGATAAGACAGGTATGTTTCCTGTTCTTGTGATTTTCACAGTGTTTAACTGAATGAATTTTGTTGGTAGGTACATAAATACCAGTTTGTAAACATGTTATTCAAAATATGGTAGCACAACTGGTTACTTAGCGATGTTTGTTAACCATTAACAATGAACAAGGGATTTAACATGCCACAAACAAGGCTTAGAGTGCCATAACCATTACCTTTGTTAAAGCTTTAGTCCATTCCTAACAAAACCAATCACAATCTAAATATTTTATTGTTTTTAATATTTTTTTACATACTTGGTCTCCACTGTGTTTTAGTAAATTGATTTATGACATTTTTCTTTCAGTTACTGAAACATTAAATCATTACCATAATTATTTGATTTACAGATCACTGATAATATTATCAGTTATGTCAAGAATGTGTACTTACACCTGACTGTACAAGAAGCCAATAATCGCACAGCAAATCCCAGTGGTATCAGACCTACTTCACGCATGGTTCTATACATAGCTTGTGGCATTTCTTTAGGTCAACGCATAGGAAGACTATGTCACACATTACCAGAGAGATTGGATGTAAGAAATTACGTAGAAAACCAAATAATTACCTGACAGGTAATAAAATAATTGTTTGTTAATTCATGTAATCAATCATTTTCAATAATATGAGTCAAAAATTAATCAATAATAAGAGTTTTGTAACATTATTAACACATTTATTTCAATTACCGGTCCCAAATGAAGCTTGGGCATGTAATATGTAGTTGCTGGATGCGAGCTTACCACATTACACACCGGTTAGAAATGGAACCTCCTGTTTCTGCGGAATTTGAAGTGCCTGTGGTTCCAATCAAATGAAGAGTCAATTCTCCCAGTAGTTCCAACCAAAACCAAATGTGGAATCAGTTCCTCCATCAAGTTCTGTAACTATGCCAAGTTCAGAAACAGAATCTTGGGCTGATCAGATGCCCAACGTTCAACCTCTATCAAAAATAACAAGCAAAATCGTACTATGGGGAACACATTCGGGAAAACAGTATGTTTAGGTTAGAAGTTGACACCAATCTAGTGGAGTATTCAATGAATTCAGTTTTATTAAGGGGGAGAATAAAATCGCGCCACCAAAGTAGGTAATAAAATATATTATACTTATATTTATTTGACTGGCTTGTTGATCTACTAACTACTAGTAGTTAGTGACCCTGACTGCTATGCCGGAGGTCGTGGGTTTAATTCCCACCCAGGACAAATGTTTGTGTGATGAGCACGATCATTTGTTCTGTGTCAGGGAGTAATTTATCTATGATATGTATGTATTTAGAAATATATAAGTATGTTTATCGGCTGTTTAGTACCCATACACAAGCTCTTAGCTTAGCTTGGGACTAGATGGTGTTGTGTGAAAAAGTTGTGGAATATTTGTTATACTTATACATACATACATAAACTCACGCCTTTTTCCTATGGGGGTAGGCAGAAACTACAGAGCGCCATATGCTACGATTCTTACATACTTCTTTTGCTTCGTTTACATTCATACATGTTGTCATACACACACGCCGGTTGCGAGTACCACGCACCTGACCTTTCTGAAGAACCTCACCAATAAGGTCTATGTATGTGCTTCTAGGGCGTCCCCTCCCGGCGTTCCCACTTACATCTGCCTTGTAAATGAAAACCTTTCGTTAGTCGCCTTTCATCCATCCTTTCAACGTTATACTTATATAATACTGAATTTAAATAACAGGACAGATTGGTGTCAGCGCATTGCTAAATATTAATGCAGTTGTATTACAGGGAAACGTACCGTTGGGGGCTAGCGCACATTATGACAATTGTTTGGTATTTGGGATGGGCACAGCATCAGGAAATTATCAATCAACCACCTGCCAGTTTCTTAGATAGTAGGTATTTTAGTTAGAGATGATGTAGAAAATGAAGAAGATGAATAAAGCACAAATATTTAATAACCTGTTTTTTATTACTTTCGTCATAATACAATGACAAACCATGGTTTACAAGTATTTGTAAGTAGGTACCTATGTATATTTATAATAATATAGACCAATGCACTTTTTCTTCAGACCTAAATGTGACTGAATATAAGTGAAGCAATTGCCACTTGACCTGTGTAAAACAATATATCCACGGGCCAATACTAACCACGTGCAATCACAGTATAATGAACATAGAAAGGAAAGGCAACCACGAATAACGTATTCCCCGAGACAAATAATGCTATGTTCCTTGAAGCAGTGGCTAAAGTACAATGACAGGACAACTAGGAGCTTGTGTTTGTGATCGGTCCAGTCGGCAAGGTTTATCTATCACGAGTATTCTACAGTACTTCTACTCTTCAAAGAGTTTGCACCTTGCTATTTTGAAAAAATCTCTTAATCCAACATTTATTTATCATACAAATAATACGTTCGGATTTGTGTTGCAAAAACATTGTATTTTTTTGGTGAAGGTGTCTATTTTGTCCGGCACGGCACCGGCACCGCTCCAAACCAGCAATTGACTTGTCATTCAATTTAGAGCCTTAAATCGTGGTTAGTATAATATATTTCACAATGTCAAAGTGAAAAAGCCAACGGCGAGCTGTCAGCGCGCTTGCCACTACCACACAACTCGACTCGCAGCCCGCGTGCCGATAGCGAGCGGACTATGTGCTTACAGCGCGCCGACCGCACGCTTATAGCCTGATTACACCTACCGAGTAGAGTGGCGAGACAGTGCACTCGGCCGAGCGCTCGGTATTTGTAAACACATGCCGATGAATGAATGTGTTTACAAATACCGAGCGCTCGGCCGAGTGCACTGTCTCGCCACTCTACTCGGTAGGTGTAATCAGGGTGTTACAGCACGCCGACTCCGAGTCGCCAGCAAAACGTCATTGCGCCGTCGTAAACCGACTTAATGGCCACTGTGGTTTACACAGTAGAGTAAGTATAACATTACGCTTGCTATTACTTGAAGGTGGACATTTTTTTGGGTTTTTCGTCATCGGTGTCGTTTTCGTGGTTTTCGGGGTCGCTGTTTACGAAATATAGGTAAAAATAAAAATCCAAGATGGCGACGAAGAAAATTTTTGGTTTTTCCGTCATGGGTGTCATTTTCATGGTTTTCGGGGTCGTTGATTACGAAAATGAGCTCAAAATGAAAATCCAAGATGGCACAGAGGAAAATTTTTGGTTTTTCCGTCATGGGTGTCGTTTTCATGGTTTTCGGGGTCGTTGATTACGAAAATGAGCTCAAAATGAAAATCCAAGATGGCGCAGAGGAAAATTTTTGGTTTTTCCGTCATGGGTGTCGTTTTCATGGTTTTCGGGGTCGTTGATTACGAAAATGAGGTCAAAATGAAAATCCACGATGGCGACGAAGAAACTAATTACGAAAATGAAAATCCAAGATGGCGCCGAGGAATATTTTTGTAATCAACGACCCCGAAAACCATGAAAACGACACCCATGACAAAAAAACCAAAAAGTTTCTTCGTTTCCATCTTGGATTTTCATTTTGACCTCATTTTCGTAATCAACGACCCCGAAAACCATGAAAACGACACCCATGACGGAAAAACCAAAAATTTCCTCTGCGCCATCTTGGATTTTTATTTTGACCAAATTTTCGTAAACACCGACCTCGAAAACCACGAAAACGACACCCATATTAGAAAAACCAAAAATTTTCCTCGGCGCCATCTTGAATTTTCATTTTGACCAAATTTTCGTAAACAGCGACCTCGAAAACCATGAAAACGACACCCATATTAGAAAAACCAAAAATTTTCCTCGGCGCCATCTTGAATTTTCATTTTGACCTCATTTTCGTAATCAACGACCTCGAAAACCACGAAAACGACACCCATGTTAGAAAAACCAAAAATTTTCCTCGGCGCCATCTTGGATTTTCATTTTGACCTCATTTTCGTAATCAACGACCCCGAAAACCATGAAAACGACACCCATGACGGAAAAACCAAAAATTTTCCTCTGCGCCATCTTGGATTTTCATTTTGAGCTCATTTTTGTAATTAGCGATACCGAAAACTACGAAAACGACACCCATGACGTAAAAACCAAAAATTTTCTTCGTCGCCATCTTGGATTTTTATTTTGACCTAATTTTTGTAATCAGTGACCCCGAAAACCATGAAAATGACACCCATGACGGAAAAACCAAAAATTTTCTTCGTCGCCATCTTGGATTTTTATTTTGACCTAATTTTCGTAATCAGCGACCCCGAAAACCATGAAAATGACACCCATGACGGAAAAACCAATAAATTTTCCTCGGCGCCATCTTGAATTTTACTTTTGAGCTCATTTTCGTAATTAGCGATACTGAAAACTACGAAAACGACACCCATGACGGAAAAACCAAAAATTTTCTTCGTCGCCATCTTGGATTTTCATTTTAACCTCATTTTCGTAATCAACGACCCCGAAAACCATGAAAACGACACCCATGACGGAAAAACCAAAAATTTTCCTCTGCGCCATCTTGGATTTTCATTTTGAGCTCATTTTTGTAATTAGCGATACCGAAAACTACGAAAACGACACCCATGACGGAAAAACCAAAAATTTTCTTCGTCGCCATCTTGGATTTTTATTTTGACCTAATTTTCGTAATCAGCGACCCCGAAAACCATGAAAATGACACCCATGACGGAAAAACCAATAAATTTTCCTCGGCGCCATCTTGAATTTTCCTTTTGAGCTCATTTTCGTAATTAGCGATACTGAAAACTACGAAAACGACACCCATGACGGAAAAACCAAAAATTTTCTTCGTCGCCATCTTGGATTTTTATTTTGACATAATTTTCGTAATCAGCGACCCCGAAAACCATGAAAACGACACCGATGACGAAAAACCAAAAAAAATCCAACTTCAAGTAGCAAGCGTGATGTTATGCTTTCTCCATTGAGTAAACTTCAGTGGCCATTAAGTCGTGCAAGTCCAGTCGCGCAAGTGTCCATTCGCGCATCTGTCCTTTTGCGTAAAAGTCCATTCGCGCAAGTTTCTTGGCGCGCAAGTGTCTATTCGCGCATCTGTCCAATCGCGCAAAAGTCTATGCGCGCATCTGTCTTTTCGCGCAAGTGGATTCGCGCAAGTGTCTTTCGCGCAAAAGTCCCAGATCCGAAAAAAATAGGTAAGTTTTCCTACGCTGATCGCCTGATTAAGGTATACCCTAAGTATACATGAACTTCTATTGTCTGATTTTATTCATCACAAACCAATGAATTAGGTACTTACCGTGTCAGAAAATGTATTATCAGTACCTACTTACATACAGTAGAAAGATTTTTAAATCTTTAGGTACTATATTTAAGGTAGATATTACAATAATTACTTTAGTACTGTATCTGTGTGAACTAAAGGCAGATCGCAGATATTTTTTTCACTTTCTAGCATTCTTTCTCATTCCCTAATAAAAAACATTTTATTGGTCATAAAATGTAAAATCCGCGGGCAAACCCGCGTGCCGCCGGCGCTAACTTGCTAGATACACAATTTTGTCACAAAATCACGAATGGACTGACTGGAGCGATTTGGCAACAACGCGGGGTGCAGAATGGCAACGTCGCATCGCCGCGCCGCGTCCTACAATCGAACCTTCTTCGAATTTTGAAACAGCGCCATCTATTATAAATGTTTACCGAACGTAAACTCGTACACGACAGCAACAAGCTCTTTCTCGGTGGTTCTATAAATTTCTGTCAGATGGCGGGATTCAGATCACTCACACATGTAAAGATTTTTCGTTTTTTGTTTGGTCTAATTCTCCTAGAAATACTGTTTTTTTAATAAAATTTGGGCGATACGCGAACATAATACATTATAAACTTGCCATATACTTGCTCTTATTCAGCAGAAACCATTTATTTACGGAGATTACAACTCCTGAAAAATGTATGGCGAGGTCTAACTAGGCATCCACCTTAAGCTTTTCATGTAACTTGGTGCCTTGATGAACAAAAAAAGATTTATCTTATTCTTAACATTGTAAATAGCTTGTAAATCAAACATTTACGTACAAAGTTTGCAATCAATCCGATTATTTCTCTGTCTGATAAAAGTTTTGAGCATGTTAGACGTTTGTTTTCGTGGCGAATACTTTAACTTTTCTATGAAAAATATGGAACTGCGACACGATTGTCCTGGTACTGACTCTTAAATTAAATTTACTTAAACTGATTGATTCAATGAGGAGGAGCTTCACTAAAACTAGCCTGTAGTTTGGTAAATTCATACTCTAATATTTCTAGGTATTCGGTGAATCTCTCCAAGGCATGTCAGAGTCGACGTCAGACGTGTCACTGTCGGCGAGCGCCCCGGGCGCGTGCGCGGAGGCCGCGTGCTGCGCCGCCCGCCTCGCGCCCGCACAGGAACACGCTGTCGATACACTCGTGGCTACACTCACCAACAAACTGCGGGAGGGGAAGGTAAGACGTGTCACTGTCGGCGAGCGCCCCGGGCGCGTGCGCGGAGGCCGCGTGCTGCGCCGCCCGCCTCGCGCCCGCACAGGAACACGCTGTCGATACACTCGTGGCTACACTCACCAACAAACTGCGGGAGGGGAAGGTAAGACGTGTCACTGTCGGCGAGCGCCCCGGGCGCGTGCGCGGAGGCCGCGTGCTGCGCCGCCCGCCTCGCGCCCGCACAGGAACACGCTGTCGATACACTCGTGGCTACACTCACCAACAAACTGCGGGAGGGGAAGGTAAGACGTGTCACTGTCGGCGAGCGCCCCGGGCGCGTGCGCGGAGGCCGCGTGCTGCGCCGCCCGCCTCGCGCCCGCACAGGAACACGCTGTCGATACACTCGTGGCTACACTCACCAACAAACTGCGGGAGGGGAAGGTAAGACGTGTCACTGTCGGCGAGCGCCCCGGGCGCGTGCGCGGAGGCCGCGTGCTGCGCCGCCCGCCTCGCGCCCGCACAGGAACACGCTGTCGATACACTCGTGGCTACACTCACCAACAAACTGCGGGAGGGGAAGGTAAGACGTGTCACTGTCGGCGAGCGCCCCGGGCGCGTGCGCGGAGGCCGCGTGCTGCGCCGCCCGCCTCGCGCCCGCACAGGAACACGCTGTCGATACACTCGTGGCTACACTCACCAACAAACTGCGGGAGGGGAAGGTAAGACGTGTCTAACACGTTGCGACGAAGATGAGATAGGCCTGGACTTTCTATGCACACATACACAACGATAACATTTTTCAAGTTTAATGTATCCCAAACAAATCTGATGCTCGGTCGCGTCGGCCACGGTAATATTCCGTGCGTCGGCGCTACTACAACAGCGCGACGTTGTTTCGCGCGCACGCCGCGCCGGCTCGCTCGTCGATAGCGTGCCATGGATCCAATATAACTTGTACAAAACTTAGCGCCTTTTCTATCGACTATTATTTTTTATGTTCCTGAACTGAACAGGCATTAGCCCACAAAATACAGGTCCCTTGTTAGACTCATACACGGATTGACACTAACCATATTATTATTTTGATAATTTCCAGATATCAGACATCGCGACCTCAAGCGTGATGGAGCTGTATGGCTACAAGATGACGTGTTTAGAACAAAGGCTTCACTCACACTCTGTGGCTTTACAGGTAAACCAACTCGAAATTTTATTGATGGTTCCGGCAAATATAGGCAAAACATAATAATAAAATCGGAATATAAGAATTTTGCAATGATCCACCTAGATTAAGATTACAACAATATTTGCACACCTTACTAGGTAATGATACAGTGCTCTTTTTATTATTTGTAACAGCTATCCATGTCTACCAGTATTAAGCAAATAAATTAACTAATATGATTTGATTTCATTTAGGGTGCCAACGGGAATCATAAGCTATTTAGTCTGTCTTCTCCTTTTTGTGTGTAAACTACAAACAATAGTAATAAGTTTTTATTTTTGTACATTAACATGATGGATCATTGTTGTCCAGAAAAAATGAATATTGTGTTAGCAAGTGTGTTAGCAATCTCATGAATCTTCTTCTTATCGTGTGGTAAATGACTAACCTGGTGTCAAAGCTTTTATGCCGCTCATGGGCGTTTGACTTGGCTTCATATGCCCTCGAGAAATATCTCAGGCATTTTTCCTCACGATGCTTTTCCTTCACTGTTTTAAAAGCAAGTGATAATTCAATACGCACAGTAATCCACAGAGGTGCGTGCCTTACGTTCAAACTCGAGATCTATTAATGAATCGTAATACTAAATTAGACATGTTTTTATTACCGCTAAAACAACAAAATTTTAAAAATATAGTTAAACTCCCGGTCAAATTCAACCCGACCGACTTTAGTCGGATATAAAAATAGCTCATTTTGAGCTGTCAAAACCATCCAAGCCAGTGGCTGGCTTTGACAACTCAAAATGAGCTTAAATTAAATAAGAAAGGAAAAAAACAATGTTGCACTGGTTTGACAAGTACGTATAATGTTTTCAGGGTGCCAGTGAACACATGGCGTCTTTACAACACGCACTGGCGATGCTACAAGCTACTAATTCATCTCAACAGGATGTACTGTACACCACACAGATGCAAAATGAAAGGTTAGACAGAGACTGAACCTGGCATCTATATTACAACATACGTACTAAAAACTGACAGTATCCCGTGCGATTAAATGTAACATTTTGATAGCAATCATCGGGCAGTAGTAGCCCACCAGACACAACACACGTCTGGTCAGAGGATCCGAGCTTTTCTAACGGGTATGCAGAACTATACAGGTTTATTTTTGACCCATGAATATGAACAACTTTCACTATGGGACCGACTCTGAAATCACGAAAAAAATCAGCTGTTTCATACATTTTAGTCGAGTAGGAATTGAACTTTTAATGAAACAGCTGATTTTTTTTCGTGATTTCAGAGTCGGTCTCATAGTGAAAGTAGAACACCCTGTGAACATTTGGCCGGTCATTGAAAAATAACCCTGTATACACCCTGTAGTGTATGCAAATATACTTAAGATTTGTCTCGGGCGCATACGTCACAACGTCACGTGGTGCGGACCATAGTCTATATAAAGTAGAGCGCACTGAGTGGGAGTCAGTCGCTGTCCGACCATCAGTGAGGAAGCACGTGGTGGTGCGTAGGCGAGCCAAGTACAATTATAGTGTTAGTGATACAATGTGAACACTACACACCCTATTCCTCATGTCCCTAAAAACACCAATAAATGGTAATGATGATAAAAAATAGTTAATTCTGTAAATGGTTTATTGCAATCACTTTCACGCGACATACATAATTAAACGATCCTTAATAGTTCCTTACATTCACAATACATACATTAAGTACCTAATAATATACTCTAATACATTGTCGTTTTTATATATTAAGTGTTGTGTATTTATCTGTAACGAAAACTCTTCTCTTTTGTAAATAAATTAATTTTAAGACCACACCATCGCATTAGGTACAATATACCTGTAATGGTAGCTGTAAGGGAGATTTTAATAAATAAATAAATAAATGAAAGAGGGTGAAAAGGATATCCTCGCACATACTGACACCACCATGAGTTCTATGTATGACATAATTACTGGACACAAATTTTTCGTCAGTTATTTCCAAAATTTTACGTTTTATTAAGAATTATGTGATACAAAATCATCATTTCTGTCAAACTCTGTGAGATTTCAGTTGGTATCCACATGATTGTGGATAACAACGTAACGATACGCAAACGCACTGGCTTTTGATTAATACCTTCGATCAATAATAGCACTAGATACAAGATCAGGAACAAAAATACCTCCCAAAAGTGTCCACGTTCAGACACGCATAAACAATTGCATTTCTTACTACGAATATAGAAAAATGTTTTATAATATTATCAAGTTCAGTTCATTATGAACCTTGACACTCAAGCATAAAGTTTAATTACAATTGCAAAATATTTATGCCTAAGTCCTACTGTCGTCTGAGAAAAGTAAAGGAACAAATTTGAAATGTGCCTTAAAAATAAAAGCCATTTTTTTAATAAGTACAAAAATATTTTTTCTAAAATGAAACTTAAGACCTAGAAAATAAGGTTAAAAACGTTATGTTCACAATTTCGTCTTTACTCTATTTTGGAACTAGACGTAGTTCTTGGTATGACATTTCAATGCTCAGAACACAGTAAGAATTGAGACGTAGAGTTGCAGAATAATCGTTTATATTTCTTATGCGAGCGAAGGTTTGTTATATAATGGTAGCAAATAATTATATTTGACCCATTTTAAAAAAGTAGTAGGCCTAAATTAGTACAATAGTTATTTTATTAAGACATTGCTATTAATTGTCTGCGGGTTGGCTCATTATAATCAAATCAACCCACAAAAAAAATTAATGCGTCTACTTTTGCATGCGGTTTAGAAGTTTTCACATTAATATTATAAAGGCAAAAGTTTCTGAGTGTGAGTGTGAGAGTGTGTGTTTGTATGTTTGTTACTTCTTTACGCTCAAACGGCTGAACAGATTTGGACGAAATTTAGTATGTAAGTAGCTTATATCCTGGATTAACACATAGGCTAAGGCTACTTTTAACTACTCCTGGTTTACGCGGGTTAAACCACGGGGAGCAGCTGGTTAAAAATCATTGAATGAAATCAAATTATTTTAACCAACTTCTAAAAAAGGAGGAGGTTATCAATTCGGTTGTACTTTTTTTTTAGGTTTTGTGACCTCAGTACTCCGTCATTTAAAGACGATTTTCAAAATTCTTTTTTTATTTGATAGGGTATATAAACAGATTGGTCCCATTTGTATAAAAACTCATATCTAATGAGGGGCCCTTGAGGAATTAAGGGAACTCTTCAAAAAATATAGGTACACACGTACCGATTTTTACATTTTTAGTAACAAATCAAGCATTTTCATGTAGAAAGTAACATTTTGTGAAAAAAAACTGTTGAAAAAGACAGGCGACGGAACTTTTCAAGACATAACAGCAAATTGTTCGCGATTGCTACAGTGAGATGTCTATGCAGAGTTCTTATATTTGCATAACATAACATTACGCCTGTATATTTTAAAAGGGGTCCGGCAGAGATGTACAGATTAATGTTTAGATAGAACTTCTTTAGCAATATTGTTAAGCGATTTCAATGATTCTTTGAAGTTTTGGAAGACTTTCTTGACACACGAAGAAACTAAAAATGGCGAAACAAAAACTTTTTACTAAAAAATAAACCTTAAAAAAATACCGCCAGGTGAAAAATAACTCCAGTTTCGAAAGTCGGTGGTCGGTGGCCAATGAACGAAACAAAACTAAAGTAGCATTAACCGAATTTAACAAACAAATTTTTAAGTATTAGTAACAAATTATTAAAATGATTGCAATACAAATCTACTCCATGCATCTGCTGTTCAGTTAAACAAAAGTTTGTGCAAATGTTGGCGAGCATTTGTCAAACATTTGTAGCGGTGGTTTAAAATCGGTAATTTTGTTAAAAAATTGATATTATTTGTTAAATTATAGCTTAAAATATAACTTATTCTACATGTCCTTACTGAAAGTAAAATACTCCGGCCGAATAATTACGTTTTCGGGGATTATTTTTGCAACTGTTGAATACACACTGCGGCATTGTGGGACGTGTTTACATTGGCCGTGTTTCAAGCAAACAAAACAAAATACCAACCCCGGTTTCTATTGAGCTTATATTTACCGAGACGGATTTTTGACGCCGACCCGACATCTAGTGCTATTATTGATCGAAGATTAATACCTACGTTTTTTCCGATGTTCTGTACTCTAATATGACTGATTTAAATAAAAATCATGTCATCAGTATTTTTTTGGTAGGTAGGTAAGTTGGTCAAAATTGTCAACACTGGGGAGTATAAAAACGAAAAAAAAAACGTTGAGCGTCTATGCCCTCTCATCTTATACACACGGCTACATATCAAGCTATACATTACCAGTATAAACTGACCTCTCATTGTACAGAAATCTTATAAAATGCGAGATCAGCTTATACTGGAAACTAATAGCTTGAAATGTTGCCGTATTTACTTCAAAATAAACACAGTAACATCTGCTGATCCTCAAATTATTACTTAGCGTGAAGCCATCGTAGCAATATCAAGCAATAAGAATGTAACAAAACTCTAGTTAAGAACAGTTACACTTTTCAGAGCGTTCATCATGATGTTAGCAACACGATTACCCGTAATAGTTTGATCGCAAAATTACGTAAAAGGTGAATGCCCGCAAGATTGCGTGTACTACTTTCACTATTATCGTTTCAATGTGAACGGTAAATTGAAATCTCTTTGTATAAGCATCGGTGGTTCAGTGGTAGAATGCTCGCCTGCCACGCGGGCGGCCCGGGTTCGATTCCCGGCCGATGCATCCCTTTTTGTAGTTTCTTTTTTTTATCTTTAATTTATTGTGCTGAATGATGTGTTAACTAATGAATATTGTTATTTTTAAGGCACAAAAAAACAATAGAGGATCTTCATAAACAACTAGAAGATGCAGAAACGACGTTGCGTGGTTTCCGAGCGAAGTTAGCTGCTGAGAAACTAGATAAAGAAAATCAGAAGGAAAATCTACACAAAGAAATGCGCGCACAAATGGCTGTATGTACTGTTAAAGTTTTTTATGTAATACATTTAAGATTCGCAAATAATTTATTACTTTGATATCATAAATTGGTACCTACATAGATATTCTAGTATAAGGTTCTCCACATTTTGCCGTCACATGGGCATGCAAATACATAGACAATTACATACATTTATAAAATAAAAATATAATGGTATACTCATACATTAAAAAATTTAGAAAATGTAATTTGGGTTTAAATTAAGTAATAAAGAATATAATCAACAATGTCACACGAAATAAAATACACAGACAGACACAAACAGATATACTCTGGAATGATGACAAATAAAATACCTACCAGACTATTACAAAATATTATCAGGATTACAACAAAAATAAAAGCTTACTTGCAATGTGGGTTGCACATTACTATTCTGTAGTCTTGTTTACCCCACGAACAAAGCTAAATATGCTTGTATAGCTGCAGTGGGTTTACGTCAATAGTGCAAAAGTGGGAATCTTGATCAATTCAATATTTACCGCCTTCTTGTTACATTTATAGTAGTGACTTTAAACGTTTCTTTTCACTTAGAAAACTCACTTTTTTATTTCACTGCGCTTTATTTTCAGAGTCTGGAAAGTGAAATGAGAGTTCGCGACAGGGAGTTCGAAGAGCGTCTGAAATCAGCTGAAGCCGAAAATAAAGCGATTCAGAAGAAATTGGAACAACAGGTGAGATATTTACTATAGTTTGACGGGGGGGAGCATCGGCTGTTGCCCTTTGACAGTCCGCCGTCAACGCTCCTCGCGGTCACTAGTGTCATTTGTACCGGACTGAGATATTTACTACTTCAACTTTTACCGCCCCGACATCGCGCCTGCACAAGTTTCGTTACCTTTGTAAAGTATTGGAAAACCTAAATACTAAACCATCATCTAGCCTTTTCTCAACTATGTTGGGGTCAGCTTTTTGTAGCCGAATGCAGGTGGAATACCAGTTTTTACATGGAGCGACTGCCTGTCAGACCTCCACAACCCACTCATCATTTATCGTTGTTTGTTTAGTGATCTTCACAGAATAGCACTGCAGTATGGCAGCGCATAAAATACGAACAAACAATAATTATTTTTTATAAGTTACAATTAGAAATATGTATATTATGTCGGCGTCAGTAATGGCTGAGCGGTAGGGCCGACAATGTTTGGGTTTCGTGGTACACATAACATCACGCCTGTAATCCCTGAAGGGTTAGGCAGAGGTGTAGGAGGACTATAGGCCGAAAGGTGTCGTTTTCCGGCGTTTCCGAGGACGGTTACGCGACACCTCGCAGCGAAACACGACGCCGACGTTACGTGTTTAGTTACTGAATAATATGTATTAGTTTGTTATTATTGTATTGTGTGTATTTTACTTATGAGCCTTAGTAGCCTGAAATAAAATGATTATTGTTATTATTATTATTATATACCTGGCAGTACACCCACATTTCGCCAGTTATGTTTAAGTCCTATGTAATAGGAATCGAGCCTATTGCCATTAATCGGGCACAAATCCAGACTCCGGCTGCTACTGAGACATTACGCTTTGCCCGACCTAGGGATCGAACCCGGGACTTCATACTCAGTAGCGCTTGCGATCACTTAACCAACGAGGATCCTGGTGTCCTGGTATCAGGATCACTTTAACAATCGTTATCACAAAACCTAACACTGGTAAACCGACCGCTTTGTACTAGACTTCTCGGTGTAATTTATCTATAAGCAATAATAATATATTATAAGTAATATATTTTATTTATGTATATCAGTTATCTAGTACTCATCAATATTTATTTATTTATGTATTTTTACAGACTAGTAAAAACAGCGAGTTGGCGGGCGTACTCATCAAGTTTGAAGAGCGAGTGAAACAACGAGACAAGAAACTAGAAGAGGCTACGAACAACGACGCTGCGCTGCGGAGGGAGATCGAACACAAGGATACGGTAACTCCTTTGAAAATTATCATGAACCAGCCTGTTAATGTCCCACTGCTGAGCAAAAAAACTCTTTATTTCAACATTGCTTACAGACTAGGTCATTCGAATTTAAGTGAATTAATTGTCATGCAGATAGAGTAACCCTGACTCCTAAATTAGGAGATCCTTTGACTTAGGGGAGTGTTCTGCAGAAACGGTTTAATAAAACTGTAATACAAAATCCTGGCGAAGAGTAGTTTCTTGTTTTATGGTAAGATTAGACTACGACACTATACTTCTTGCCATGTCATGTCTCTGCATGAACAGTTACAGCGACTTGTGTACACAGACACAGAGACAGTTTGGTTTATATGGCCAAATAGCTTAATCAGCTGTTCAATTAACTGCCTAGCCTCTTTACTAAACGCCGCCGTTCAACCAGCGGCCTTAGCGGATTTACATGTAAGTTAAAAGTTGTTTGCTTCATACAAGTAGTCTACGATTTTTATTTTGCCAATTGTAAACGAACAATTTCGAAACCGTGTCAGAAACAAAAATATTAAACCAACGTGAAAACTGCTTTTTAAGTTTTATTTCTATTCGCCCCAGCGTTTATGATTACCCTATTTGACGGTACTTAACCCTTGTGGTTCTAATCATCATTATGTACAACTTTTCCTTTGGGACAGAACCTGAAATCGTAATGAAATGTACAGCAATCCTAAATAATCCAAAATACTCTTTCAAAATTTGTTTCTTTTCACCCCTGTGTTTCTATAAACCCCGGTTGTTGGTACCTTTGTATTAAAATAAGTTTGTCATGATAAAATTTCTCTCTTACAGACAATAAAACAGCTAGAAAAGACGGTCCTAGAACGAGAGAATCGCCTGTACCAGCTAACGACGCAACTGGAAGAAATGAAACGCGTGCAGGAGATGGTTGCGAAACTGATGAGCAAGAGTACCAATTCTACAAGCTTGGGGAGCTAACACCAGCTACTGTGAGTAAGGGTTATTTGTAAAACACCAACAACCTCGCTGGACTAGTTAACTAACATCATAAAGCAACAACTTTTTGCCAAAGAAACTTTTTAACACAATAAAATAACAAAAACGCTGTTTCAAATTTACGCGCGCGCGCCTGTGATCGATCACAGTAGGCACGAATCGGCACGATCTATCAGCTGATAGTCTGACCTCGGGAAGGGTAAAATCTACTAGTAGTAGCGTCACACGCTCCCCCGCCACCCCTACCGCTCCCGTTGTGCAGTACTGACGTAATTCAATTAATTAAAAGTGAGTATAAAAAAAAGTTTCTTTGGGAAAGTTATTCGTGTTCATGAGTACAATCACGTGTTTAAATATCGGTCACTAATTATTTACCAGTCACCCTATATATTTTATTAATTACTACTGTGCTCTCGTATGCTATGTGTTATGACCTGAATTAAAGATCTTTATTATTATTGTCGCAAATCATGAGCTCTGTACATGATTCTGAAACCCCCAGCATAAAATTTTCCTAGTTTTTACGTTGTTTTCTAATGTTATTTTTGCTTGAAACTATTAAAAAACACGAAAACATCTTCATGTATATCTAACTCGGTGAGAATTCTCCTTAAAATGAATTAAGCCACTTGTTCATTTTAAAACCTCATTAAGTTTGATGGATTTTTTTATGTATTCATGTACAAACGCCAGCACATCAAGTTACCCCAATGTGTAATTTTTTTCCAATTGAATATGAACCTTATTCTGACTAATATAAAGTTGAAAAACGATCAAAGAAATTTGACACATTGGGGTAACTTGATTTGCTGGCGTCTGTACTAGACAGCTGATATACATACTTATATATTTCTAAATGCATTCATATTATAATGATGTGTAAGTATAATAAAATAAGATTTAAGAAATTAAGTTACTGCTGCATTAGCCCTCTTCCTATCTTCTAAGTTTTGGCTGTGCCCGACAGGGTCCATAATGATTCTGTACCTTTATATTCGTAACTCCATTTATGTACAGACGAATGTGTCAAATTTTCCCAAATGAATATGAACCTTAAACTGTTTGACATAAAATTGAAAAACGATCATAGAATTTTGACACATTGGGGTAATTTGATGTGCTGGCGTCTGTACATTGTGGAACGCAATAAATATTGAGTAGGTATTGAGTATTGAGTATCTATAAAATAATCTCTTTTTGCAGATGGTCAATAATGAACGAACCTGCCCTGGGGGACCACGGAACTAAACGCCAACACAACTAGAAAATATTTTTACTCTGATATAAACTGCATCATGATAGATTTTAATATTAATTATTTTACAATTATTTTTCATATTGCGTATATGAACGGGCTGGACTATGAAATGCAAACAAATTGATAATGTTTATTGTACTTATAGATGTTTTAATGTCGGACTAATAAAATAATGAACATGTTGCATGTGTTTTATTTTAAACAAATATTATTTAAAACTAGCCGTGCCCGCGACTTTGTATTCGTATGTTTTTGCACGGACCCCTAATCTAGCCCAAGTTACTTCTTATAACATCATCTACCTGACAGTGAAAGTCCCGTCAAAATTAGCCCACCCATTTTCGATATCAGTCCAAATAAACAAACAGACAGACAAAAAATCTCAACAGTTTTTTTAGTATAACTACTGTACGTTTATACTTACATATTATGCGTTTTGTAAAAACTTTATTTTGTGATTACAAATGGCCACTTCAATTACGAGTATATTACTTTCAACTTGCATTAATTGTGCTGCTTTCCGCTGAAACGGCTAAACGGATTAAGGTGATATTAGTATAGATTCTATATTAATAGTTTAAAGAGGAAAGATTCAACTCTAAAACTACTGAACTGATTTTAAAAATTCTTAACAATTAGGAATCTGTATTTTCTCCAAGTAACATAGGCTATATTTAAAACTGCTTGAAGTTCGAAAGGATGTTTTAAGTGAAAAGTAGTGCGCGCGAGCGAAGTGCCAGTTTGAATTAACTCAAAAACTGCTGTACCGATTTTAAAAATTATTTCACCATTGGAAAGCTACATTCACCCTGAGTAACATAGCTACTTTGTATCCCTGTATTCTCACGGGAACGGTAACTACGCGAGTGAAACCGCGTTACGGCTGCTATTCCTACTAATATTAGAAACGCGAAAGTTTGTGAGTATGGATAGTTGGATGGATGGATTTTTGTTACTCTTTCACTAAACTACTGAATGAATTTTAATTAAATTTGGTATGGAGTTAGCTGACACCCTGGATTAACACATAGGCTACCTACTTTTTATCCCTGCATTCCCATGGCAACGGGACCTACGCGAGTTCAACCGCGTTACGCCTGCTATGTAGTCTGCTATAAAGCTACTATGAGGCTACTTTTTATAGTTTCCACATCGATAAAGTAAAGTATTCCCGTGGTAATTTTGAATTTACCTATTTATAGCGAAGGTAGTTTGCTATTTAATCTTGCCAGAAATCCAAAAATCTGAGGAATTCTTCTGTAAAATATATCTGAGCAATTCTCATTCTGACCTTTACATAACCCTTTACCTAAAAACGAGACAAGCAAAACCCACTTATCTTAATACGAGACGTATTTGTGAAAACAACGTAAATATGGCGCGCGAACAAGACTGATGACGTCACCCGCATTCCAACGAAGTGACCTTGAACTAGGGAGACAAAGCGGTTAGGGACGATTTTGGGTTAGTATATAGGTACATATCTTACGGAAATGCGCCAAGCGTATGCGACACTACCTCGACGCACTAACGCATCATCGGTTGAGTGTGAATGGTTAAATGTTTTATTAAACATGGTCTGTTCTGGCGCGTATGTTCCCAACGAGTCACACTGTAACCTGTAACAGTGTGACAACTATTTAGATTAGGTTAAATTCTCCTTTAAAAAATGGGTAGGTTAGGTTAGGTTAAAACTGTGACCTCCTACGCACGAGCCGAGCGAGCGAAGCGAGCGGAGCCGCGGCAGCGGCCGGCGAGTGCCAGAAACGACTTGCCAATGTAAGTAAAATAAAAATGATGATAAATATATATCATTTAGCTTCATTTATAATTTACTTACATTGTTCAATTTTTTGCCCCATCGAGTAACAGTATGACTGGTTGGGAAAACAATTTAAAAAAAAATCCCAACGAGTCACACTGTAACACGTTACGGTGTGACTCGTTGTGAACGAACTTTAAAAAGTTTTCCCAACGAATTCCATTCCATTCCATTCGTTCTGGCGTTACACGGTCAATATACCTACCTACACGACGCATCTTCCGTCAGACATGTAGTACCAACACTTACACTTCGTCACGCGGCTGCGGGAAACTGGATCAAAATGATTTATTTTTGTTTTTTAAGGTCCTACAAATTGAATAGGTGTCCACTTGAATCACAGTCTAAAAACATACAGTCGTCCGACGAAGCCGCCTAGACAGGGCAATCGTGCGGGGTGTGAGGGGCGAGACCCAGGAAAACCGCTCCCGCACTGCGAACAAAACCATGTTCGTAGTGCGGGAGGTATTATTCAAGTCTAACGCGTGTAGAAGTTGTCGGCATTTTTCCAGAGATCAAAGGCGTCGTCCTACTGTATTAATATTTATACTGTGCTTGAATAGTGTGCCCTTAAGGGCTCCCACACATAACTGCGAATTCGCAACGCATCGCAATTATCTGCGAAGTATGGTCACCTGAACCAACGCTTTACCGGACGAAATCGTATCGATGCGAATTCGCATCGCATCGCATCGCAGTTTTGTGTGGGAGCCCTAAACATTCTTTTTTTAAACAAAGGACTCGAGGTCACTATCGTGGACCAATGAGGTCGAGATCGTAGGTAGGTCATTCCCTAATAGCCAAAAATTCAAAATATCTCGACCGATGAGTGTGAATTGACCTGTACAGGCGAATACAGATAGACAGATGTAGACAATGATGCTGTTTTTGTGTTATACGCTCGCTGACAAAAAAAAGCGAACAAGTGTCGTGCCGTTATAGGTACCTACAACGTGTTTTTTTTTTATATCCCATAACTCTAGGGTATGATTGAGACCATATCAAGGAATCAACTGGCATATGAATTATGTTACAATCATCCATGTTTTTTTTTTTTTTTTTACTATCATTCAAAATAATTCGACAAAGTCACGATGATTAATGTAAAACACCCTTACGTGAAAGAAAAGTGACGTTAGAAAGAAGATTCGTCGTACTGGTGACAATTTTTGAACTAATTAGGTAATAAAAATAATATTAATAATAATATTCCACGACTATTCACACAACGCCATTTAGTCCCAAGCTAAGCAGAGCTTGTGTTACGGGTACTAAACAACTGATAATTTAATTATGATTGATGATATCTCCGAAACTATGCATTTTTGGACCATCTATTCTAGGAGTTTTAGTATTATTTTAACTTACAGAATATAACCCTAGAGTTCTGGGATATAAAAAAAAAACACCTTGTATACCTACATAAACAACATTTAGACTATATTTTCATTGCCCGAGACTCACTGGCGTCCAGTTGCCCACCGAACTTTGAAAACAACTGAAAACTTACAAAAAACTGGTAAGTATTGCAATTTAAGTTACGGTCACTATCAAACCTGATATGTGCTGTGTCACGTCTCTGCGAGTGCGCATACCGTCATTCTAGATAATATTCTTTATTGCATTACCACAGACAAACATACAAGTAGATATTACGTTATTATGTTATTATTTTTCAATAAACTTTAACAACTCTAAGACAAAGCTTTGATTCGCCCTATCTCCCCGTACTAGTAAAAAACTGTATCAAGAGCGGATAGTGTTCCTCGTCCTCCGAACGGCATAATTTCCACAAGTCGCAAGATGTACAGAAAATGTAGCAGGTTCGATTAACAAAGTCTTTACATTTTGTAAATGATAGCCAAAGAGATTTAAAATACTATAGAGCGGGCATGTCAAGGAAATGTCATAGAAAAACTTTGATCCCATGTCTCAGTAACGCCATCTAGAATAATATATGAATATTGGAGCGGCAGCGGAGCGTACTACAAAAAACTCATAGACTTGTATCCAGCAGGACACACTTTTACGGACGAAAATTTTGTTCGAGATGTCCGGTCTATAGGTATTGAATGACTTTGTGTTAGACAAAGCTTTGATTCGCCCTATCTCCCCGTGCTAGTAAAAAACTGTATCACGAGCGGATAGTGTTCCTCGTCCTCCGAACAGCATAATTTCCACAAGACGCAAGATGTGACAGAAAATGTAGCAGTTTCGATTAAAAAAGTCTTTACATTTTGTTTTAATAACATAAGAATAAGATACACACTAATGATAGCCAACACGAAACTAGCTTTACTTATGACAGTACGTACCTATCAGGTAGGTAATCGTTGAAAAATTTGCCCACATCACTATGAATTGCCAACGGAGATATGCCATAGCCCTGTTGTTAGTGTGTTTTATTATAAGTCGATTGTATTTTAGGTAAAGAAGTTTTTATTTTGTTATGTATAAAGTTTGAATAAATAAAGCAACACTTTTCATCTCACCAGTACCTACTCATTCGGTAGTGTCACCCGAACGTTCCCAACGTCAGCGTCATAGGTACAAAGCCCACATAGGTCGCATCTAGAAAAACTTGACACCATGACCTTTAGTGGTCTGAAGGTCAAGGTGAATGTGTTTTGGGGTTAAAAGGGTAATTCTGTAGGCTATGCATAATTTGTCGAAAAAAAATATTTACTAAATACAATAATAAGCATAGCCTATTGGAAGTTTATTGAAACTTTATGCACAAGTCAAAACAAATCAGTACAATGGCGGACTTAGCCTTGTTGTTAATACTTGTTCACAAAATCTTCGGTTTTATTGGCCGTGTGTAGACACGGTTACCTGAGTTCTACGGATCATTATTATGTAGAAGCTTGTTGACACAAACTTTGCATACAGTGCGGCAAAGATACCTTACCGTCGATTTTAACGGCGAAAAACCGCGAGTACCTACTACGATTCTGAAACTTGCCTTCGACAAAAGACAAACGTATCTCCGCCGAATGAGCCACCGACAGAATGAAAAAAAAAAGAAAGTAAATGAAAATATTTCACAACTTCACGCAACGCCATCTAGTACATAGTACCACACTAAGCAGAGCTTGTGTTAAGGGTACTAGCTGACTGATAAACATACTAACATATTGCTAAATACATACCTTTACCTACATACTTATCTATATATATAAAAGAAAGTCGTGTTAGTTAGGTACACCACTTATAACTCAAGAACGGCTGGATCAATCTGAATGATTTTGGTCTTTTTGGATTTGTATTTGTCCGGAATAGCATAATAATTAATAAAAAACATGAAAAGTCCTCGAAAAAATAAATAACAAGAATATCGAATATCGTTGTCTCAAACATTTTTCAAACGCAGCGCCATCTTGGATGACATGACAGGAGTCAAACTTCCCAGTTCATTATCAGGTGACAATTTGAAATTGACAAGTCTTAAGCTAAACCCAAGAAGGTAAGGTTGTCAATTTATACGTACCTACCTACGTTATGTTTATTTTGTTACTAAACTTAGAGGTTCTAAGTAGCATAAAAAAGTCTTATATTTCAGAAATCAATATTACGTATATTGATTTCTGAAATAACGACAGAGACGAACTTTAATAATTCTTTGCAAATAGAACTTATTTTACTATTAAGACTTTAATTAAAGTAGACCGGGAAAACTATAAGTATAAATTGTATGTAACATAGAGGCAATAGTTCAGATCAAAATTATGAATTTAGTATTTTTTAAATCAATGCATTTTAGTAAGGTAGTTAGGTTAGGTAGTTAGGTTAGCTATAGGATAGGTATGGTCAGTTAGGTTAGGTTATATATACATGTTGTAATTTTAATTCTATTGAACACAAAAATGTTTAATTAGGACCACAGTAGAGACACGCTACATAAAAAGTAGTAGGTAGTTATTATTGGTTTGGACTTTGGATCTATTAGTTGTCATCTTATTAAACGTATGTATATCTAATATATAAAAAAAATTGATAAGAGCAATAAATTGACACTAGGGCACAACGAAGTTTGCCGGGGCAGCTAGTTACAGATAAATTACACCCAGACACAGGACAAATGATCGTGCTCATCACACTAACATAAATCTTGGGTGAGGATCGAACCTACGACCTCCGGCATAGCAGTCGCGGTTACTTACCAATAGACCAACAGGCCAGTCAAAGCACGAAGAATGTTTCGCTCATAAATTGTTTGACGACAGAACTTTTCCACTACTTATGAATGTTTCGCTGACAGAACGATTAATTCATGAGAGAATCGACGATTGAATCTTTCGCCAAAGAAGGATTCGTCTATAAAACTTATACAAGGCAAATAAGTATGTAATTTTTATTTAACTTTTCAGAACGTAGTTGGTATGTGTGATCTTTTGATTTAGCCACTAGTAGTGTCAAACCATGCCTAAAGCCTCGTTCACACACAGTGAATATACGCTGGGAGTGCATTCGTTGCAAATAATGATCGCAGCAACAATTGGCTGCCTGTCACACACAGCGAGTTCTACATGAGAATTTCGACAATCTGTTGGTCCGTAATTTCAAAATATCGTCTGCTCGTTGCACCAGCAGAATGGCTATTCGCAGCGAGTACCCTGTCACACACAGCGAATACTAAGTATGCGAGTAAAATTGAACATGCTTAATTAAATTCGCAACGAATTCAGCTCGCGGCGACTGAATCTATTCGCAGCGAATAGCCTGTCGCGAATACTCGCGGTGAGTAGACAGTCGCAGCGATTAATCGCTGTGTGTGACCGTTCGTCGCCGAATCCTTCTGCGGTCAGTTCGACAATAATTTTGACTGAACTGTACGTACAACCTTCTCATTGTTTATGCTATGTTTTGTAGTTGCTTTTATGTACTACAAAAAAACTTATTATTATTGTGCTTAGATATCCCTTTTACATTGATCAGAAGTTAAAGTTATCTAACTGAAGAACAAAGATTTTGCGGAAACAAAACGCGCGCGGAAGAAGTGAAATGGAATTATTTGTTATGCAAGTAGAATATGAAAATCACTTTTACACGTCATATTTTTTTTCTAAACTAGCTGAATTCGGCATTTCCAAACTGACTTCCTACCACTAAACTCAGGAATTATCGTCTCTTTTTAAGTTCTCATAAAAAATATTATCCAACTTTTCGTTTAACAAACCATGCTGAGCAGTGTCCGGTTTAGCCTTTTGTGGAAATTGCCAAAAACGAGAAGAAGACACGAAAGGGTCAAAATTGCCTTTACAACTAACTTTACCTACTAAAAGGTAATTATACCTAAGTACTAGATAGATAATTACCTACATAAACTTCTCTTCATATTCAATTTCAACAAACAAACTTCCAACTCCTACCTTATCGTGATAAAATAAAACGATTCATCTTATTTTCTCCGTGAAAATGATAAATTGCTTTCAGAACACAGTAAATTAAAACCTAACTAGGTCCCCGGACTTAGTAGAACTCATTTAGTCTATTGGACAGGCGAGTGATTTGTCTAGTTTTTCAGTCTAGAACTGTTTCTTTTCTTTTTCTGGTCAGATGGGTAATAAATGTTTTTAGTCGGTTCTTAGGTTTTTATTTAGTATCTAGGGGGATTGTGAAGGTTTTTGTTCGTGTTTTTTTAGGGTTCTGTACCCAAAGAGTTAAAACAGGATCCTATCACTCTACTATCCTTCTGTCTGCCCGTCTGTCTGTCACCATGGTTGTATCTCATCAACTGTTATAGATAGACAATTGAAATTTTCACAGATGATGTATTCCTGTGTGATGAAGTTTCGGAACTTTTCGTAATTTTAGTTGTCTGTCCCGTAAACCGGGGTGGATAGAAACTCAAGGGTGAATAGAAACAAAACTCTGAGGAGGATTTTTCTTTAACATTATTTGATACTATAATGAATTATTTAAAAGCATTAGAGTCCTGGTATCTTTTTGGAAATTTCATATCACTCCCGTAACAAGCAAATTTTAACTCACGTGAATATCCTCCTCAAAGTTTTGTTTCTTTCACCCTTGAGTTTCTATCATCCCATTTTACCCGGTAGTCCGGTACTCTCGAGACTCGAGACAAGACAAGATTGTCGAAATTGTTAATTATAACCAATGTTAAGAAACTAGAATTACAAGATAATAGTAAAGTTATTAAGAAAATTAGTACCGGTCATTGATCTAATATGATAACCCCCTGGTTGTCAGACTTTCTGAGTTCTGACTCAAGTGACCGTAACGACTATCAAAGATCCACAAATACCGGCCTGGACCAGTCCAGTTTAACGTGCTTTCCGAGGCACGGTGGGGTCTTGAATACTTGATATTTAATTAATGTAACCCCATCCAAGGACTGACCTTGGTCAGCGTAACCTACGCTTATATCAATCAACCCGTGCCTCATTTATAATTACATTGCTGGTAACATGCCAAAGGTTGGAAACAAATAGATTTAGCGATGGCTAGATACATAATAGAATAGAATAGAATAGAATATTTTTATTTCAGACCGGAGTTCATAGGGTTAGTAACAATTTTAACTCATTTCACAAAACTCGAACTACATTTCTGCTATTTAACCGACTTTCAAAAAAGGAGGAGGTTCTATGTTCGTGTGTATGTATTTTTTTTTTTTTTTTTTTTTTTTTTTTTTTTTTTTTTTTTTTTTTTTATGTATGTTACCTGATTTCTCCGCCATTTGTGGACCGATTCTCAAAATTCTTTTTTTGTTTGAAAGAGTAGACTCCTGAGGTGGTCCCATTTTAATTTGGTGAAGATCTGGTGCTGATCTTCGGAGATATACAACGGAACTCTTCAAAAATAGACGGCAAATCTATCGTGATTGCTGGAATCGCTTGGATGTTTATTGTTTATACAACATCATGACGTATCATCAAGCCTGTATGCTCAGAGGCGTAGGCCATGTGATCAATATACCTAGATTTCGACAGTTAGGTATGTTAAGTTTCATTTATTAGGGTTAGGTGGATAACCCTATTATAATGACATGTATTGTTAACAATTAACAATATAAAATGAATTCATGACAAATGTTTGTATGGGAACAACTAAAAATGGAAAAATAAAAAACTTTTTTACAAAAAATAAAACCGACTTCAAAAATAACACTAAACGGTGTAAAATAACTCTAAATTCGGAAGTCGGTGGCCCATCAAGAATAAGACAAAAGTACCAAAGCCACAGACTTCCTAATTTAGAGTTATTTTACACCGTTTAGTGTTATTTTTGAAGTCGGTTTTATTTTTTGTAAAAAAGTTTTTTTTTAATTTTAATTTTAATTTATTCTTATTTTATTCCCGTTCTCATAATAGTTTTTATATTCCTTATATATTTTTTTCTTTTTTTCGCTTATATTCTGTTCACGTTGCATGTTCTTGCTTGCCTCATGCAAGACTATAAGTGTTTTTACCTTTTTTGCCAAGGGGAGGCCCTGGTGACCTGTACCACAGGTTTTTCTACAAAAACCTATTTCAGGCACCAGTCTCTTACATTGGTGGATTATAATACTTTTGTCTTAATTGATATTAATTTTAAGGCAACCATTACCAATGTGAAGAGAAATAAAATGTTTTTGAATTTGAATTTTGAACTTATTAACAACTACACTACTACTACTACTTATACTTATAATATATTGATGATTTTAAAATTTGTTTAATGGACCTAATAATTCTTAAACAAATAACAATGACACAAAAAATAAACAAAAAAATGTTAAATGTTGTGATTAGAGGGCTAAATGCAAAGAGATTTAAGATAAGTAGGTAGGTACTATATATGTCCCGAGACCTTGTAAACTTTGATAGAAATGAGGTAAAGATGTCGATATCTATTTCCAGAATTAGACATCGACATATTATTATACTGCTTCACCGATCGAATCCAGAACTCAATCCGCCCCTAAAACTGACCCTCATTTCAACTATAGGACTTGTGTCTGAATAAAAAAACCGACGCAAGCAGAGGACAAAATGAGAGTAGTTAGCCTTGAGATTTCGTTTAATATATCTTCATAAACACTTACCCCGTTACATCAGTCACTCGCGCACCAATTCACGATATTGCATCAACAACAATACTTAGATGTGTCTTTTGTAATGTAATTTTGTTCGGAGTAACTGTTACTTTTCGTCTTTCTTTCTCCAGTCTAATCATTTACTTACCGCTACCGTCATTTTGTTTGTTCTCAATAATAAAAAATATTTTGAAACATTTTACGTCTTGCAAGGCAGCGCATGGGTAGTGATACTTTTTATATTTAACACCATGCACACCATGTATTAAACCTACCTTTGAGTCACTAATAAATACATTTGAATTTGAAAATTATTGCGGCGAACCTAGTAACGCCATCTAGTATTGTACTTGACAACTAAAACATCGATTATTACAGCGGTGGAAGGTAGAAGTAGAATTGTGGGTATCCTTCTTAATTTAAAATCTTATTGGATTGAGATGGAATTTGATGGAAATGCTGTTTTAAGAATTGAAAATTGAATTGAATTGTGTTGAATTACGGAGTTCGGCTACTGGATTCGCCGCAACGTATATTTTAAGGTGAATTCCAACTTGTATGCTCCATTTGGTGCTGCAAGAAAGTTTTTAGACGCGGGATGTGGTGTTTCGACGCTTCCTAGGACAAATTCCACAAGAACACATAAAACATCGTGCTAGTGAAGTGAAGTGCAGTTATTAACATATTTTTTTTTTACTTTGTTACTATCAAAGCCGTTATTTGTACGTAGTTTTTAGATTAAGGTATTTATGTAGGTATGGGTCTTTGCTACTTGAAATAAATGGTTTATAGTTATTATTATTAATATAAGATAAAAGTAAGAAAAAGCCAACGAAATATTCCAATTAATTTTTAATAAACGCAATAAAAAGTATATTATGGTATACTAGCTCACATTTTATGTACCTACTTTAGAAGAATAAGAACAAAATTGATTTGCATAAAGCAAGGCAATATGGTTATGTGGTGTGCGTTCGCGCAGCGGAATGTTGTTGAATTTAAAGATTTTAATTATGCAGATATTTAGTGTATGACGTCGTATAATTGTGTATGGTATAAAAAAAATTGTGCACGCAGCCATTGTGGAGAAATTCACCAAAAACTGATTCCGCTGGGCGAACGTTGTCCTGGCGGAACTTTTTTTAATCCATAAACTTTAGAAGAAAAGAGATGTGTCCAAAAATTTGTGTGTATTTGTGTGTAATTGTGTATGTATGAATAAAATTAGTGCATGCATAAACTTCAGAGAAATTCAAGTTTCCGCCACGCGAACGTTTGGCCATTAGCTAGTTTTCATATAAAGCGCTTACATAGAGAGCTGTAGATTTTTACATTCGTTGTTTTGAATTTGTTTATATTTGTTTAAAAAACAGATTTAGAAAAAATCGTAGGGCTTGAAAGATAAAAATATAAACGTAAAATACGCTTATTAGGTCTTAGTTCTTAAAGTATGCACTTTGGGGTCTAGATTTTCACGTTTATTCAAACCTTGCTGGTGTCTGCAACATGTTGCCAAGTATCAATGATGTTCCGTTAGTAATTAAAGAGTTATAGGACAATTTACCATGAATAGATCACTATTTACAAAGCAGTCAAATATCACGACGTTCTAAAGGAATTGCATGGTAAAATGTATGCCAATAATTAGTTTATTCATTCAACTATTCACATGCAAAATTTCATGTCATTAAATTCAGTAATTAAAGAAAATCAATTATAATACTGACGAAGCATCGAAGACCTATATAACCCGACCAAGTTCGGTTGGCTACAAAAAAGCGGCCGTGCCATATATCTAAGAAACGTTCTTAACCTTGCAATATAGTATTTATTAATATTGTACAGTTGCGTACACAAGCGTTAGGAAAAAATAAAACAATTTGTCAATATTATTATTACAGAGAATTGGCGATGCATAGCAAAACAACAGCGCATACGCACATTGTCCTTGACTGCACATTTGTTTGTGACTGGGGATAAAACAAAATCAGGTTCAAGTTCAACAGCAAACGAATTCGCGCAGGCCGCGGCTAATGAAAACATAATATTGCCCTCTCCTTTCTTCAAGGATGTTGCGCGTTGTCTATTTTTCACACTAGAATATTTTTGATCAATTCATAACTACTCTATTTAGACTATTTAACCAAAGGACTAGCCTTAAGCGTACCGCTTCGAACAAAATAATTCTGCATATTTTGGTGGGGTGCGGAGGAACACGCTCACATACATAAGTCACTACCAGTACAATGATAAACATCAATTAAAAAATCTATTCAAGAAGTAGTTTTTTTAAAGTTATTAGATTTTTTGATCCACTAAAGTTGCAAATGGGAACGCTCGTGCATGCCTAGTCCATTGGTTAAATAGTGTAATAAACTACAATATGATAAATATTTACCTAAACAGTAGTACTTACATGTGGTAATTATTTAATTTCCCTAAGGGGTCTATAGTTAGAATCCTGATCCGTGAAATCTTCAATAGAAATTAGCTGTATGAATTTTATTTCTCTTAAATAATAGGTATATCTCGATTATATCTCAAGTCTCAAGCGCATACTTAAATAAAGTACCTACGTAAATAGTACCTACTTTCTGTCATAGTCAAATACATTTAAAAAAGTAGGTGTACAAAAATAAATGACCTATAGATTATATCTAAACAACAATTGTGTTATCACCTATACCAATTCAATACCGGTATTATACTGTACATTTTGGGATGTTACCTAAATATATTGCACGGCCGCTTTTTTGTAGCTATCCGAACTTGGTCGGGTTATGTAGGTTTTCGATGCTTCGTCAGTATTATAATTGTTTTTCTTTAATTATTGAATTTAATGACATGAAATTTTGCATGTGAATAGTTGAATGAATAAACTAATTATTGGCATACATTTTACCATGCAATTCCTTTAGAACGTCGTGATATTTGACTGCTTTGTAAACAGTGATCTATTCATGGTAAATTGTCCTATAACTCTTTAATTACTAACGGAACATCATTGATACTTGGCAACATGTTGCAGACACTTACAAGGTTTGTATAAACGTGAAAATCTAGACCCCAAAGTGCATACTTTAAGAACTAAGACCTAATAAGCGTATTTTACGTTTATATTTTTATCTTTTAAGCCCTACGATTTTTTCTAAATCTGTTTTTTAAACAAATATAAACAAATTCAAAACAACGTATGTAAAAATCTACAGCTCTCTATGTAAGCGCTTTATATGAAAACTAGCTAATGGCCAAACGTTCGCGTGGCGGAAACTTGAATTTCTCTGAAGTTTATGCATGCACTAATTTTATTCATACATACACAATTACACACAAATACACACAAATTTTTGGACACATCTCTTTTCTTCTAAAGTTTATGGATTAAAAAAAGTTCCGCCAGGACAACGTTCGCCCAGCGGAATCAGTTTTTGGTGAATTTCTCCACAATGGCTGCGTGCACAATTTTTTTTATACCATACACAATTATACGACGCCATACACTAAATATCTGCATAATTAAAATCTTTAAATTCAACAACATTCCGCTGCGCGAACACACACGGTTATGTGAATAAAATTGCGGGACATAAATGTAATGTTTAATTTATTATTGCAAAGACATTATTTTAAATCTCTTTGACATATTGTGAAGAGTGAAATAAATCGATATAATTATTAAAGTTTGGGTCGACTATTTACACATAAATTAATACCCTTTCTCATAGAGAATTTAGATATTGCAACTGCATAATTATGTCATAAAACACTACATAGATCCTTTAACGCTAAAGTACATTATGTTGTAGGCAACTACTGCTCGTGGAAATGACTCAAAGCGCAGGCAAGTGCCGGAAATTGTCGTGCGCCTGTGAGTGCGATGATAGCTCATATTGCGATAGTGTAATGTTAAATAGGCTTTATATAGGTACACATATGTATAGGTACATTATGTAGGTAATAAATATTAGAAGTTGCCTTAAAGAACCTTATTTTTATTATAATAATTTACTTATTGAAAATGACGTAATTAGTAATGTAACCGTTATAAGGTACCTGTACTTCTTTAAGGATGTTGCAGTCATTATTGTTTTGTTTATTTAAATTGCTTTTAGCGACTAGAAATTAATTATACTGTCTTAATTTAATTTCTTCTAACTTATCATACAGACGTGCTGCTGGGGAGTCTGTTCCGCCACATCTTCTTTCCAGCGCAAACAATGGCAAGTGGCGAAGGTAAGGCTTTTTAAAGGGGGACTGTCTGGTGTAATTACTATATAAGAACTGGGCCCCAATTTTATAGTGTATAACATGCTTTTGACAAAAGCTGATTTCAACTTGCAGAATATGCTTTGGAAATGTTCACTAAATCCTAAGCAAATTTTCAAAGAGTTTTGACAAAATGGCCCTTGCACGACACGCGCGTTTCATCTACATTTGAACGTGTTTATATTCTTAAGAGCGGCCAACCCGTCTATCTTTTCATACAAACGCTCGTACGTGATTATGGCGTTGTAACAGATCTTTCTTTGAAAACTTTCAAACTTATAGGTATCTTGTGCACTATATCTAGGTTTCTATTAAAACGCGAAATCAAAATTTGATGAAACAAATTCAGTACAAGCCTTCAAAAATCAGCTTTTTTGCACACATTTTATATGAAATTTGGGCGTTTATAATGTACTCATTAATTGTAACCGGAAAGAAATACTTGCATAGAAACCTTGCAAATGTAATGGAGTTTCTAAAAGTAAAACTTTTTTTTCATAATTTTGTAAGGCTTACGAAAAAACATGTATTTCTTGGAACAAGTTTTATGAAATTTCTGCACACTATTTTTCTTTCACTGTTATCGCGTTCTCTCTCACTTGCTTGCGGAATAGCTCGCTACCGACGAAACAACAAACTTTTTGGCCATGCTCGCGTTGACGTTCGTCGGACGGGGAAGGGCGCTCTTAAGCGCACTACGCACCAAAGCCGCCGACCCGCCGACACAGCCCGCCGACACAACCTTATTTTGAAAGAAGCATGTCGGCAACTTCGCACGCGCGTGTTGCCCGCCGACACGTCGGTGGCTTGCCGGCGGCTAGCGTACGCGAGCGCTCAGTTTCCCGGGGACATTTGAGCTGTAGTGACGTGACGTACTGCCAAATCAGTTTTTGATGTCAAGCCGCCGACATGCCGCCGGCAAAGTTTTACGACTTGCAATGACTGAAGCCGCCAACCTAGCCCGCCGGCAAAATGTTGCCGTCATATGCTGCCCGGCCGGCTTGGTGTGAAGTGCGCTTTAAATTTGTAATACCTAAAGGAAACACCAATAATGAAACTGTCCGAAGATCGATACAAGTCTTCGGTCCTTTGTAAATGTGGTGACGGACCTACATTAGAAGAGAAAATTCAGTACAAAATAAAACCACAAAGCATTTATGATATCTATTTATTGATTTCATAGTACAATAGATAAGTCTCAATGAAGTGAATGAGTTCATCCAATAGTTTGATAACAGTAAGTAAATAAAATTTGCAGCAATAACATACTTAGAAGTAGATAGTCGTGTGTTTAGTAACAGTCAGCGGAATTACTATTCTGTAATACAGTACACCTAGAACAAACTTGCGAAGAGTTTTTGAGTATCTAGTAATCGGCAATTGTTTCGTTACAGCATTCGGTCTGCATCGTCACATATTGGTAATTATTATGCGCTAGGAACTGGTATAAGTATACAACTAAAAATATATACATACATACCTATGTAAATAAACTCAGGCCATGAGAATAATAACACATAGGAGCCGCGTTTAGTACAACACATAGGCGAAGTCGTGTGTCCACTTTATTATCTTTGTGTACGTGAGGCGAATGTGTTTACTCACGAGCTGTGTTCGGCGGAACGTGACTTTTGGTACCCACTGACACGGCTCGCTGAGCAGATTTTCATGCGTCATTATTCTAAGCTTACCTACGCCCTTTTCCCATGGGGCTAGGCAGAAACTGTCGCCTGCAAAGATTCTTACATACTTTTCCTTCGTATACGTTCATACATCAGTACCCCAAGCACCAATTTCTCGCAGAAAGTAGTCGAACATTAATCGGCAACTATTTGTATTTGTTAGATTACGAAATTAGTTCCTCATACTTATTGTAGAGGGCGCTGTTAAAATCCTAGTACAGACGCCAGCACATCAATCTACCCCAATGTGTCAAATTTCTTTGATAGGTTTTCAACTTTATTTCAAACACAATAAGGTTCATGTTCAATTGGTTAGTTTTTGTATATGTATTAGTTTGGGGTAAGTTGATGTGCTGGCGTCTGTACATCTAAATAGTTGTCAATTATTATTGGAATACTTCCCTCAGTAAATGTGTGTTAGGAGATACGATTAAATTTTTCCTATTACTTGTAACTAAACTTAAACAATTGTCTTATAAACACACCATATGTGTCTACACACAGTCACATTCATTGTCATGAACGACAACGAAGTTAAAAAAATCCGAAACGTATGGAATTAAAATGCTTTGGAAATGCCGAATTCCATACAATATTTCGTATTTATCAAACATAATTATCTTTAATGAAATTGTAACTTTGTTTGGAACCCTTATGACGTGACATAAATTTAGCACATCGATATGAATCATATAGATGGCGCGGTTGCCGCAGTGGCTGAGCGATTAATTGCTGCGCTGTACGTCACAAATTCGATTCCAGTATGGCACAAATACTTGTGCGGCCTACAAGTATTTTTTCCGGGTACGTCTGTTTGTATACGCACGCGCGACTATACAGGTATTTTTTAATGTAGGGCAATTTTTTTTAAAACAATAATTTGTAAATGTGATTGTGCCATAGATACACCACAGTCTAATGCTTCGTGGAATACCAGCGTGATGTTATTATAATTATGTGTAAAACGACATTTGTTTCTATAGCCTCATGAAAATGATTTTTCATCTAAATGAGGGTTTTCTGAAAATTTTCTACGTGAGATGGCAGCACTGTGGCGTCAGGGCCAACCACCCGTCAAAACGCATACACATATTTTTGACCTTTTTTTTTATTTATTTGTTCTTAAAAACGTTACAAAAGGAGCATTGTTTTCTAAAGTGCCACATTGTTGTGCAGTACCTATGTGTGCAAATAAAACAGGAGAGCATAAGTGACATATAGACACCAGGGACTTTCGGGCCCTGTTTTGGAGCTCAATCTTCAGTTCGGAAACCTTTCTCTGCCCGTAATCCTTATTAAAATCAATTACACTTCAAAATACGTAGAATTTCTCTAAAAAAATATAGTTTCGGTAGGAATCTGTGCTATTTGACAGCTCTTTGGACCTGACGCATACGAAGCGCTGTCTGGTGGCAGAAAAAATATCGAAAACCCTCATTAGTATCTACGTTATTTTGTTTTTTTTTTATGCAGGTATGTCTGCATTTTTGCATGGCATTGATGTAATCGGCTTCATATGGTTGTTAAGAAGAGGAACCCACTTTTCAAACACAAAAGGATTCTTACAATATTGAACTTGTACTTTTTAAAGTTACGATATAGAATGCAAACGTTATTCAATGTAATTTGTAATTCACACTGCGGTAATTCAAATAGCAACCAGTCGTCGTAGCGGTATCGTAGCATGCTCGTAGCGGCTCGTAGGCGGCGTAGCACGCGTAGCAATGTCACTGATTTTGGAAAATCTTCTTAGTGACACACGTCTTGTTATATTTTTGCGTACTTTGTCGTATTGTGTAAAAATTTGCAAGAAAATAAAAAGGCCAAGTACTTTCTAAACCCTTTTTACATCGGAAATCGAAAAAGGTTTAATCAAGTGAAAGAAATCGGTTTCCATTTCAAATAATTAGCATATTTTTCACATTCTTTATTTCAACGAACGGGTGGATTCGACACGATTGCGAGTTGCCGACTAAAGAATTTATATTGAAAGATGTTACTTTTTCTCGTTTTTTATTCCGTTTTTACCTTTATTGGCATCCTGTTCGTTAGTTCGACAAAAGGTCAATTTTTTTGCAAAAAATAACAAATCAGTGAAAAAGGAAATTTAACTTTTTATCAGCTCCGGAATGCGAATATTGAAAAGACTCCTACATATTATTTATTATTTTTTGGAAGTAGGTACTGAGCCGGATTTTTTTATTATTTATGTATATGGAAGTGATTGGCCTAGTTTTTTGAGGATTTAAAACACAGATTGCCTAGATAAAGAAGCCGACAGAATATTATTTTAAATTGATAGGGAAATTCATCATTAAAATCAAATGTACATACGTATTTATTTGAGACACAGGGCAATAATTCGATAAATAAAAAATGTTTTATTTGTGTTACTCGAACGTGCTAGTGTGTGCCAACCTTTATCATTGTACACTCGACTAAAATGCTCTTCAATTCTAGCGCAGATGTTCATCATGACGCAAATTCCACGTCAACATGATGCTGACGCCACGCCAACTGAAACTCAGATTTGATGCAAGAGACGCTAGCCAGCATAGCATCAAACTGACGTCTAGGAACGCCAGATGCGAAGTCATGTCTTATACACATTCAAACAACTCACTCTCACTCTCGCAACGAAGCGTTCGACCCGCTAACGCTGGATATTAATAATCTATCTCGGTTGCTATCTTGATCCCGATCTTTGTCTGTAACCAATCAACGACCGAATTCGCCTATCCGAGTCTTAAAGATGTCCAATCAGAAGCAGCCGTCAAAAACAAAGGATCGGGATTTGGATTGAGATAGAATATTAATATCGGGCGTAAGACAATTTTAACTATGCCAGCTAAGTTACTGCTGGAACTTGCGTGGATACGAATATTATTAGTAATGGTGTCTCTATAAACCACTATTTTTTAATTAGTACAAATACTTAAAGGGCTTATTCTAGACGGCGTTCTCATTTGTAAAGTATCAATAAATAATATTCATAAACAGCAAAGTTATTAGAGTTTGTTTATATCCCAAGAAGTCACCCAATTTATGAAAATATTGTACAGGCTATTCATGACATAGTAGTATTCATTAATCGTCATCTCTCGCTCACGTTCGCGTGATCTCGCTCAAGCATGCCTCGCCTCCTACAGCTGTTTTCGTTATTTAAGTTTAAATAAACATTGGCATATTTGAAAACTGAATTCCGTTTTTTTTACTTTTGATTACGCAAATATGATAAGTAACAGGTACGGATACAGCCCAATTTATTTTTGTACTAATTAAAAAATTGTGGTGCATAGTCGTCAAATCCGTGCCTTTGGCGTGGGCACCAGATAAAACCTACTAATACCGAGATGGGGTGTATCGATCTTTTTTAATGCGCCCATGACTCTGTAGCAATACTAGTAACAAAGCAACTTGCTGTGTGTGCTCTTACGCTGGAAGTCCTTCCTGACGTCAACTTACTTAATCCACCAAAACACAATGTATTTCAACAATTAACTGGTTTTAGTAGATTTGTTACCTCGCTGACTGACACTAAACACAATAATTAATGTTACACTATTATATTAAAATAGCTAATAATACTTTGATCTGATCAAATAACAGTCGAACTATAATTACAAACACAAATTCAATACTGCTATTCATTAGAAATAATTTTGGCGTTTGATTTAAAATCTGTTGACAAGCGAAATTAATTAGAGAAGTATTATTTAAGTTTAGATTTGAATTGGATGTAGAACGGTATAGTACGGTGTAATGTTGAATCCAGTTTTGATATTCCTAGAAGCTGGACTGGGTTTTCTAATCCCTATAGCAACCAAGATTACCCTATAATATTTCCTGATAAGTGGGACAAGCCAATACTGAGACATCGGGGGTACTCCTACATGCCACCATGGCGTATCTATTAATTAATCATTCATTTTGTTTTTTCTGGTAGATGTAAGTATTTCATGGATATTTTTGTCTTGTATTCCAACTAATAAACTGTATACAGGATGGAAGGTACATTGACGCACGTTCAATACAATGACTTGAGTTCAATGATATTATAAGTAAAAAGGTGTAGATAGGTTATAAGCACTCTGCAAGCGACACGTTAAAACGTGGCTAACTAGCCACACTTGAACTCAGTGTCTCGTCGCGCAGTCAAAGGACGCGTGCGTGTGTTGGTGTGCCGTTTTTCAGGTTAGATTGTAGTTCAGGTAACCTATCTACAACCTTTTAACGGTGCTTCTTCGTGGTCAAACTATTTTGTCAAACTGATTTGACCAAGAGGAAATAAAATCCCGTTGGTCAAACTAAATCACGAGATGAAAAAACATCGTTCAAATACAATAGCTCGTCTATTGTCGACATTGCTCAAAATGCAGAATGATGACAACGAACCGTCCCCGTGCCGAATCGAGCATACTAGCAGAGACGATTTACAATTTTTGCATAAAATAAGTATCGGTCATTTTCTTGACAAAGTACACTGACGCTTTTTTCGTTATACATATCAATTTGATTGTAAATTGACATTTCCTTATGACTTGGCATTTTATTATATTATAATATTATTTTTTAAATGGCTGTACTTTTCTTAAAACCATAACAGTTTGACCATAGGGAAAAACTATTCCTTGTGGTCAAATCAGTTTGACAAAACAGTTTGACCTCAAGGAAGTAGCGTATTTTAATTATAGTATCATTGCTTGAGTTCATAATTGTTGTCGTTTTTCTTCAACTTTTTCTAACACATTATGTTTTCTGATTGTGTAATGATGATTTTGCTATGTAACCCAGCACGATTTTAATGTAAGAAGTAACTTATTAACTTTTGAAGGATAAAACTTATTGAGCTAGATGGAAATGATTACTTTTATGTTGTTGCATACAGTTTAGAGTAAAATATTGAAATTTAAATAAAACGTAGTCGATAAAAAATAATGGAAAGTCCAGGATCATGTAAGTACACTGACCCGTCTACGGACATAACAGACTGCCGTTCGTACTCGAGGACATCAACCGCATAAACCGTATTGGATGATATCCTGGTAAGCCGTGCCTAGCGCTTCTCTTTCACATTTATTTTGTACACTGCCAGTGTCTATGTTCTCTTCCTATGCCCCATCAATCTCCAAAAACAAGACTTATCAGGGATCTTCTAAGCGCGTTCGGTACTCCATATAAACCTTATTCATCAAGTGCGATCGTGGTTAAGAGCAGGCTCATTTCGTAGCAAAAAACAAATTTAGACCAAGACTTTGCTTTTTCTTCGGAAGACTTTCAAATACCTATTTGTATAATATCTGGGGACTATTTAGAGTCCACTGTTGACACCACAAGGCAATCATTACAATCAATAGCCGGCTAAATCATGTAAAACGAGGCTATTTAACATTACATCGTACTACACTTTACAAGAGTAGAATCAGAGATACTTTGATAAAAATATAGCGTTGTATTTCAATTACTTCCTAATTAAATTTACGATAATGGTTGAAAAATAACTACATTTAACAACGCCCATGCCCCGAATTAAACAGCTTAATACTATGTTTAAAGTTATTATATTGTAATCACAAAGCGATTGCACCATTGCCTTTCATTCATTTGTATTGCTAGATATAATATTCAGAATTATTTTTAATTAGCTGACAAATACTTGCGTGTAAATTGCGTGAAGTTTTCTCAATAAATGGACAACTTTTTACATAATAAAGAGTAAAAAGGATATTAAACGCACACCCATAAACAATGTTGTATATTATGGCTCAGCTTCCAAAGTCAAAATGTTGGTAGACTTTTTCTAAATTTTAAGGTTTTCTCTGATTTAAGTTTACTTTACAAAACACATGAGAAAATCGTCATAAAAAAATTGTCGATGCCCCTTTTACCCTAAATACAAGCCTCATATACACTTCAATAATAAATTTAATGTAGTCTGTTTTCTTTTCATTATATTTAGCAATACAAACAAACTGGTTGCTTAAAAACATAAACGTTAACAGCGAGAACACCGATAAGGCAAAAATCACAATCTGTGCGTTTTATTTGTGTTACTCGAACGTGCTAGTGTATGCCAACCTTTAACATTGTACACTTGACACTCTTCACATCTAGCGTAATTTTTCAACTTGACGCTAATTTCGCGTCAACGTGATGCTGACGCCGCGTCAACCGCAACTCAGCTTTGATACGACAGACGCTAGCCAGTATAGCATCAAACAAATCAAGCTACGCCAGATGCAAAGTCATGCCTTATACACATTCAAACAACTGAATTTGTATTATTTATCTTTTTATACATTCGATACAGGATATAAGATTCATACATTCAACCTAAACGTAATTACAATAAAAAACGTAGGTATTAAGTAAAACATTTTGTAACAAAATACAATTAGGCAAGAAAAAACTTAATCTGTTAAAAAGGAAAATAAGTAATAATTACATATTTAAATAAAAAAATATGTAATAATTTTGATAAACCAATTTTTTTAACGACGAACCGCGTATTCGGCTGGAATAATAATCGAATGACGAAAAAAAATATTACATGAGAATGTAATCGAATTTTCCGTATGAATCTAATGTACTTACAATAATTACTTACACAGAAACGTACGAGATAAAACGACGCTTTTGGCACTTCGGTCTTTTCCTTTACTCTTTTTGAACAATCTTTTTCGAGCATTGCTTCACTCAACATTATTTGGAACATTTCAACCTACAATAAAGAACCATTTTTTCTGGCGGCGTATTATTATTTTTGCAATAGTACGCCGCGTGAAAATGTTTTCTTTTACGGTGTAGATTTATGGCACTTGCACAGACGACCGGGTTAGTTGTGGTTGGTATAATGTAAACGCAAGAATATAACACGCTAATGTGTACAAAACTTTTGGCGTTTTCGGTTCAGCTCTCGCTAACAGTGTCACAACATGTTAGCGGCACAGCGGCCAGCCACCGCGTCTTCTTTATCACCTTCAATCGGTTACCGTGTTGTGGAATATAACTGAAAACGTTATCGTTACAACGCGTTTTACTGATAGAATATATAAAAACGAGTTATAAAAAATCTTAATAGTCTACAACGCGAATCTGCCTTGTAGAGGATTTTAACGTCTACGCTTGTAACTTTTATAAAAATGTGTGACACGACGGGACTGGATAACAACGTTTCTTGTCTAGTGCAGACACTTCTAGAAAAGTACTGAGCGAGTGATGTCCGTGCACAAATACGTCATGAAATCTGAATGTAAACCTAGTCGTATGTGCAACAGCATTAGTTGTTCGTGTCTGTAGATTTCATCATAATTTGTAACGCTTCAAAATTCCTTTTATACAAGTGCTTTATCGGAAGAGTGCTTACATACAAAGGAGGTATTTTATCTATTAAATTATTGCTATATTAATTTAATTACGTTTCAATAAAACTTTTTTAATTTCAAACTTCACTAAAGTAACTAATGCACTAATTCTTACTAGTTTTTCAAAATCTTCACTAATTAGTTTTTAAAACTTTTATTTTTCTTTAGTAAAATATTTTTAACGTTCTATTGGTCTTTAATAAAATTTAATATTAAATACTATTAATACTATAAATGAAGTGACTAGAAACATGCAAAACTTGATGAGAGTGAGCAATTTTATACTTAAAGATCAAATGTTTGGATATATTTTTTTATTAAATAAATATATTTTACCAACTAGATGGAAATATCATTTTCACAATCGTGATGAATAATTTCTCCGTTCTGATTCTTCCATGTATTTAGTAAAATACACAAGAAGCGTATTACATTATCTAAATGGGAAATATTATATTAATATCTGTACAATTATTTGTCATTTAGAAATTACACTTTACCATCATCATCGTATGCGATTAAAATTAACAATTAAATTGTTTTTCAAATAAAATTATTCCCATTGCAAAATATTGCAATGGCTTTAAGTATGATTCATGCGGACTCGAGTATATTTCAGGCCTTGGCCCGGATAACGAAGCAATAGTAGGAAAATGGACTCACTTTACTGATATTTGAAGATCCCATCCAAACACAAAACGAACATCTGCTTTTGCGTTGACTCAAAGCAATATTTATTGTTGTACCAGATATTAAATAAGAAAATGTTTCACGTTCAAGTTTGTGCGTGTGAGCTTCATGAAATAAACGTCGAAATTTTTAAACTGATTTACAATCCTCAATTCATCACATGTAGTGATATGGTGAGTAGATGCATAATTGGAAGCAGTTTTAATGACGAACTTTAAAGAATTTATCACGTGATTAATAGTTGTAGATTCGGTCGTACAATAAATGATGTCTCTGAATAAAAAACAATGACGAGACGACCAGATCTATTACCCGGAGAAGGCAAATTACAAAGATACTTGGCCAGCAGATTATTGGTAATTGCTAATTCTTTTTATATGAATTTACTCACAATATATAATAAGCTAGCATTTTCCTACAATTGCACAAACCATCCAGGACAACCCTTACCGAAAACAATTTCCGCTTTTCAAGACATTTTCGATTCAACGAAAATTCTATATAACTCAGGGAACATTCCCTCGAGCGTACATGACAATGAATACATGTAAAGGTACCGCTAGTTATAACAATTTAACTACTAGATCACAAACTGATTGACTAAAGAACTATATATCAATTCCTTTATTAGTCACTAGATGAAATATTTATTGCGTTTCATAAGCTACATGTTGAGAAGACGCGTATAATGCATGCACAGAGGCTACAATGGAAGAAACTCGTGTTTGTGCAGAAAATAAGGCAGCGAATAGTTAATATTTTAAAATAGATAATTAGTTTTGATTAATTGTTTTTGAGTTTTGAATAGGATTAATAAGAAATCTTGCCCCCTCATTAACAAATGCCAATACGACCTCCGGTCTTACCATTGATTTTTCAAGAAATAAATTTGGCATAATTTTACGTAACGCGTCACATTTATTACTAAGGGGGTTGAAATTTACCGATATGTGTTGTTTGTGTAAAAATTACTGCTGTAAATATCGTTTATACTTAAATATACTTGGCGTTACTTTTTATTTGAGGTTAAAACGTATGAATGTTCTATGTAATAAGAAACTTCACATGAGTTACTTTTATGGTTCGACCACAACATTGTGACAGCGTATTATTAAACTTAATAATGACTGAAATGTATAATTAAAAGTACTCTTCACTCATCTATTTCATCCAACATCAATCACTTAAATGTTTAATTTCCGCTCAATTAAGTATGGGCGAATTAGTATCATGCGTACAGTAGCTGTCATTTATGTCAATATAGCCACACAAATAATAATACGCCACTACAATAATGTGGCCGAGTCTTTATCAATGAGCCAATACTTTTTCATGATTCTATGAAAGTAGCCAGGATTGCTTCCACACATGTTCAATCTTTAATAAGAACCATTTGTAGTCTTTTCAAACAAAAGATCTAGACCAAAACATGTCATCCATAATAGAACATTTTCCATATTAAAAGAACTGCTGCACGAGGTCACCCCGTTCAGTGAAACACGTGTATTGTAGTTTATTTCTTTTTCTAGAGGGAATTGAATCTATTCTTGCATACAGCTTTTAGTTTGAGCACCTCATCATCATATACCTAGCCTTGCATCTACTATGTCGGTATCGGCTTCCTAGTATATTATCTGGATGGAGTAGAATACTAGTATTTCATATGAAGCGACTGTCTATATGATCTCACTAACCCAGTTTCTGAGGAATACCGTTACAATTGGTAAGAACGGTTGTCAGACTTTCGGTTTTCCTATTACCGTTACGACTGTCAAAAATTTATAGATGATAGTCAGGACCAACGGCTTAACGTACTCTCCGAAGCTCGGATATACTATACAATGTGTAGTTACGAATCTTTATATCGACATCGGTAAGTGTAGTTTAACTTGTTTCTGTTGAGTTCCAGCTCTTTTTTTATGTAGAAAATGCCAGAATAATCTCTGAATTCTATTGTTTTTTCTTTCATGGATGACTGTTAATACTCGTACCAATACCCTTTTTTTTTGTACTCAAACCGTTAATTAAAAAAAAAACTCTTGCCTGGCTCCGTCCATTACTGCGATGATATTGAAACCTGTATATGTGTGATGGTGGCAGTTGTCGAATATTGGATATGGAGTTAATTGTACTACGGGTTATTTGATTATCACTACACTCTCTCTTCGGGTGTTAGTCCTCATTTGATTAATTATTACCTGTAAACAATGAAAACACAATTATTTTTCTGAAAAGAAAACAGGGATTCTTACTAATCTGAACTTTTTCTTTCTATCTAAAACTTATAAACAAGATTTTGGAATCTTGAAAAAAATGCTAATCGTTTTCACTACACCAACATTTATGAAAATGCTAATACTATTGTGCAACATTTCTTGAGTCAGAATACTAGAGATTTGGGAGTCTTTAGCAACACTAAAAATTCGTAACGTGACTGTTAACAACAAAATTAGATATGGCCTTAAAATGCTTCCTTGGGAAACTCCGTCTTTCCATAAATAAATAAATAAATAAAATATTCTACGACTTAAATATGAATATTATAACTTAAATATTCTTCACACAACGCCATCTAGTCCCAAGCTAAGCTAAGAGCTTGTGTTATGGGTACTAAACAGCTGATAAACATACTTATATATTTCTAAATACATACATATTATAGATAAATTACACCCAAACGATCAAATGATCGTGCTCTTCACACAAACATTTGCCCTGGGTGGGAATCGAACCCACGACCTCTGGCATAGCAGTCAGGGTCACTAACTACTAGACCAACAGGCCCGTCAAATAGATGATCAATGCAATTAATAAATATTTCAATTTATTCTCACATACCTCTCGTCTGAATCTTCTGGCTCAGAGTTGTCCTCTGCTCGTATTGGTGAGCTGTCGGAAAAGACATTAATTAGTACATATTCGAGTATGTCAAGTTTATTAAACGTTGCTTTTTAATCTACTGGCAAATTACGAAACAAACTAGTTAGAAGTCCAAATTATCACTCACGACTTTACTAGGCCGAGCCTGAATTAAGATTGGAACTGAAATGGTGCATTAGAACCTTACTTTAACGTTGCAAAATCTACTTTGAACTTTTGAAAGTAGGAAAAACAACATGTTTGATGCATGAAAAAGGTTATATGGGGACAAATAGGTTTTGGGTTTCCTATAACAATAAATATCCGTGCTAGCTATAAATTAAACTAAAATATACACAGAATATTAAATGTTACTACAATTTTAAAGACCTATTTTGGCCGGATTATTCAACGATCGGATTACCGCAAGCCGCAGTAGCAACATATACTCGTATGAGAACAGTACGTATTGCCATTGTGTTGAAGCCTCAAACCATTGATGCGGGGTTACTGCCGGCTTCTCGTAACTTATGTATTCCTGGTACATCCCACTTGTCGCAGTATTGCTGTCGTATTGTCCGGTTAAGCTTTAAGCTTGAAAGCACTTGAATGATTAATGACTTTCATGTAGGTTTAGCTTGCATATTTTTGATCTCCGATTTCTTTCAGTATTTTTTGTTAGAGTAGTCAGATAGTGGAACACCAACCACAACTCACTAATTTAAAAAAAAAAGTGTAAATGTGATTTTAAAAATAAATTTACAGAAATAAAATATGTAATTTATCATTTAGGTCCTAATTCCCTATGATTCATTTTGTAAGTTTTTATACGATTAACTTAACAACGAGTACAAAGGATGCTTGATTTTATTTGGTGTAGTTTATGTTATTTATGTTTGTAACGTTAACGGTGCCATCATATTATGACAATAAACTGCTGTCACGTTGCCAATGCGATAGCGAGAGATAGAGCTATGCATGACTGATAGCACTTACCCCTTTTTGGATTTACCAGTTCCTTTATGGTCAGTCATGTCTCATGAATGCAACAAAGAACGACATTTTACACATATCTTACCAAGAGCACAACTCCTCGTCTTTCCACGTGTCTCAGTCTAGGTTCCCCCCGTTCCTCAGTCCCGCCTTGGTCTCCGGGGGCACCTGCTTGCGGAAGCAGTCGTCGAGGAAGGCGGACATCGTGCGGTATAGGTGCCGCTTCACTCCGTCCAGGCTGTGACTCTCGTCAGGGTAGATCTAGAGGAAAGGGAACGATCAAGCACAGTCATCTTATATAGAGGGGAAGGTACTTTGATTTCTGTTTTTTTTCTGATTTTATTGTTACTTTGAACTGTATAGAATCTTTATTTACAAAAAATTTCCTAAAAAGTAAAGAGACACTCAAAGAGTCAATTTTTTGTTATAATGTCTTGGATTAGGTAGAAATCACGATTTTATACAGTGAATTCAGTAAATAATAAAGTCAGAATATAACTAAGAAATTCAGATAAACTAGCGAAAATTTTTATCCTGGAGGTACCTCAATATGTACTAAACTCAGAGTATGCTCCTCCTACAAGTGCATAATATGCCTTCGGTTATGTATTATGGAAGTAAACCCACCAAAAATAATTGATATAATAAATTAAGTAAGTAAACAAGAATACAACTCAAATAGCCAAGACGATCAGTAACAACACAAACATTATTAGGATTTTCGCCAAACTTATTATTAGATCACACTTAATATTAGATAAGCTTTGTTTCTATCTTCGAAGATACGTTAACCTTTTACTTTTTGCTGGGATGAGAAGGATGTATATTGTTTGGCTTTCAAAAGGTGTAAAGATTACACAATGTACGGAAAAAACTGTTGCAATTTATTAGTACCCATATTTTAATCAGGTTCTTAAATTCTACTTTTACCTTTTGTTCTCTTGTGTTGTCCGGGTACTTTTATCCTCTTATCATTTTTTTTGTTTCTTTTTTTACCTTCTCATGCAAGAAGCTTTGGAAGGTGAGGTAATAAAAGTACCAGCAAGTCGATTCAATAAAAGTCACCTTTTAAAACTTGAGTAAAGTGAACGGCTACCCCCAGCTTCGTTTATTCTTCTCATACAAGGTACATGATTGTTACATTCATTAATGAAAACAATTATGCCTAAATCTAGAACCTATGCGAGAGCTGGAGTCTACACTGGGTTCGAGGCCTGTGTGACAGATCTAAGGCAGGCTCACATCCTTTTAAACATAGTTTGCGGCGTTTTTACAACGACTTTGTTTAATGACAGCTCAATTCGCCTTCACTACATATTAACCCGGTGTGATTTTTTACTGAATAGCACCGCTGGACACCACATGAGAACGAAACCATCGTCTTCTTGCTCGAATACTCAAAGACTTCTTCTTACATCCCTATGTTAATTCATAGTCAAATCTCAAATCAAATCGATATAATGTCTTAGTTCTTACCTGCTGTCGGAACATGCTCCCCTGGTCAGCCAGCGCCCGCGCGAGCGCCATGCTCTGCTGCACATGCACATTATTGTCCGCCGTCCCGTGCACTAACAGTAGCATCTTGTCGTGCAAGGCGGCTGCTTGCTTGGTGACGTCAGCGTCGGCGTACCCTCGGTAGTTGCCGGTCGCGTTCGGGAAGCCCATGTAGCGTTCCGCGTATGCGGAGGCTGTTGGTGTGAAGAATATGTTTGTAGAAGTCCATTAAAATTATTGTCACTTGAAAGTACAGACGCCAGCACATCAAGTTACCCCAATGTGTCAAATTTTCCCAATTGAATATGAACCTTATTCTGTTTAACATAAAGTTGAAAAACGATCAAAAAATTTGACACATTGGGGTAACTTGACGTGCTGGCGTCTGTACAATCAAAATAATTTGTTTAAAACTAAAATCTGTGTAAACCATGGTTGGATCTCAATATTGTTTGTCACCTGAGGAGTAGACCTAATGCCATTGATTTAGTTGGAATTACTATTTAAAATAATTAAGAGACAGATGAACTAAAGCTTTTGTTAATTGAACAAAGAAATAAGTTCCTTCAGCTACATTAAATTTCAAACATTGTTCCAAAGCTTTAAAAGTACCTATAGAAGTTAGGAAGTTAGGCCTAAAAGAGAATGCGAGAAAGCACTTTAAAAACTTCTTTCTAACAGACCAGCTGGTCGATTCAGTAAATATCACCCCTCTAAAACTTGTGTGAAGTGAACTGTCAATGCCTTAGTAGTTATGGAGTTACCATAAATGATATAGTAGTATGGAATGACAGCTATCGCATTCATGGGGTAATTTTTACGGATTAACACTGCAGTATTTACTGTGAATTGTTATTTTCTACCAATAAAATATTATAAGACTAGTGAAATAAAATAGCGAGTGTATATTTTTCGTAATTATGGATGGATCGATTCCTGGTTTCAAAATTCAAATTCTTTATTGCGAACTAAGTGTACAGAAAAATGGAATTTCTAGATGTTAACAATTTAGGTAGGTCTTATAACTTAGTTGCCTGTTAAGGCATTGCAATTTAAACATGCAATGTCACTTGTCTTAAATTGTCTACAATGGCACTTATTACAATTTTACTAGTAAGTATTAAACATAAAAAAAAGCAATAAAACTAAAAATATACATACCTATTCAATTTCACATATCCGGATTCAATAAAATTGTTACATTAATTTATCAATATCATCATTATTTGCTGTAATTTTAAATTATTTTTCATCAAGGAATTCTTTCACCGAGTAATATGCCTTGGTAATCTTGTTGAGAAATCCGTGTCTGCAGTTTAGTTTTTTTTTTAAATTAAATTTTAGCAAAATGAAGGATTTAAAATGGTTTCCCGGCCATAGAAACTCTGACACTAGGTTAGTGAACCTAGTGTCAGAGTTTCTGACACTAGGTTAGTAACTAAATGCTGTCACGGATTTTTTTTTTTTAGTGTCACTACATTAAAAAAGAAAACAAAGTATAATTTCTAAAAAGGATGCCATGGCAACTACTACCCCTTTTAATCACCCAACATTATCAAACCACATTCCCCTTTAAAACAAAAGGCTACAAATTCAAATAGATTACGCGAGCAACGCCTGTCATGTACCCTCCATTAAAATAACATTAAGGTCCATTAGTACCAAGAATTACTGTATTTATAACAATTACCATCGTCCTTCGATTACTATTTAAGTTCCTTTGTTGTCTGGGCTCCTAATGTAGGGAAATCCTCCTAATGAAATGATGACAGACATGAACTGTGTATCAGAAGAAAAATGCCTAGGGCCGATTGCACCAAGATACGGGAACCGGTTATTTAGTGTAATTTTTTATCACAGAGCAAATTGAGAGATAAATCACAAAAAGTGTTTAAACCAAAGCATACAATATAAACCAAATCTATTTATAAGATATCTAAATAATAATAATGATTTATGCATTGAGTTCACGCATAACTTCCGAACTACTCCACAAAATTTAATAATTCTGTATTTGTAATAGGCCATGGAGAGTTAAGATTCTCTAAAACCCTGTATAATTTTTAAAGTCTTTCATGGCATCTCTGAAAAGTGTAACTGTGAAGTACAGACGCCAGCACATCAAGTTACCCCAATGTGTCAAATTTCCTTGATCGTTTTTCAACTTTATGGTTAAGGGAATAAGGTTCATATTCAATTGGGAAAATTTGACACATTGGGGTAACTTGATGTGCTGGCGTCTGTACATCGCGATGTTAAAGTTATCCGCGCGATTGAACGTATACAACGTGTTTTTTTTGATATCCCATAACTCTAGGGTATGATTGAGACCATATCAAAGAATCAACTGGCATATTAATTATTTTTCAATCATCCTTTTTTTTATTACTATCATATAAAATAATTCGACAAAGTCACGATGATTAATGTAAAACACCCTTACGTGAAAGAAAAGCGACGTTAGAAAGAAGATTCGTCGTACTGGTGACAATTTTTGAACTAATTAGGTAATAAAAATAATATGAATAATACTTAATAATAATATTTCACGACTATCGACGTCGGGTAGTAGTAGTTCACCAGACACAACACCCGTCTGCGTGGAGGGTTCGAGCTTTTCTAGGGGTAATAAGGAACTTAGCACCCTGTTCCACATGACCCTCTTTCAGGTTGTGTGTTTATTTACTACTAATTAAAAAAATACTATATACACTAAAAATCAAACTAAAATCTACTTAAAACAGTAAAAATTTGGCGTAAAAAAAAAACTCATCAGCATCGCTGTCCACCACAAATGTACCCAAAAGACTGGGCAGCATTGCCACAATGCTTACCCTTTGACCAAAGTAAAAGCCAGCCTTTGGACACAGCCTTTGACCAAAGTAAAAGCCAGCCTTTGGACACAGCCTTTGACCAAAGTAAAAGCCAGCCTTTGGACACAGTCTAAAAATCTTTATACTGTGCTTTGGATCAAGCAGAGTGTCAGCTAAGCGACTTGAAAAGTTCTTTAAATTTAAAATCGCTATTTCTTCAAAATTGTATTACTGACCATAGTACCGCCAGCGCACGATGGGCGTGAGTGCGATGCCGCAGTGGAACACGTTGAGCGTGCTCGCCAGCGCCAGCGCCGCCAGGAACCCGCCGTGCGCGCGCCCCCACACCGCCACGCGACGCGCGTCGATGAAGTGTAGCGAGTCGCGGAGGTATCTGGTAGAACAAATAAAGGTTAATAAGGGTCATATTGCTGTACATCTCTGGAAATCTAGTCTCTTCAGCACACGTAGGATGATGACCGTAGAAGCAGCTTTTAGTGACAAATTGTAGAAATAAATAAATATTCCACAACTTGTTAAGCTTGAGAGCTTGTGTTATGGGTACTAAACAGCTGATAAACCTACTTATATATTTCTAAATACATACATATTATAGATAAATTACACCCAGACACAGAACAAATGTTCGTGCTCATCACACAAACATTTGTCCTGGGTGGGAATCGAACCCACGACCCGCGGCATAGCAGTAAGGGTCACTAACTACAAGACCAACAGGCCAGTCGACGTAGAAACACTTCCTTCGTTTTGTCAAGACTTACAAAAGAATCCTTCAGTGGACAAAAGTCTACAATTTCAGGCATGAGGCAGCGTGCTCAATAATCTCTAGCTTGATATTAATACCTTTATGGCATAAATGGTAATCACCAAGTTTTGCGATCCTGCTACATTTTTCACAACCAAATTCTTTTAGTTTTCTGAGACATCTTTACCTTTCTATTGTGTCTGAGACACAATAGAAAGACAATGACAGCGCGGACACCGGTGTCCTTTCGGGGTTTAACGACTTCATCATCATCTGCCTAGCTTTTCCCGAACTATGTTAGCTTCCAGTTTTACCAGATGCTGCTGAATTCCAGTGTTTTGCATGGAATGACTGCCGTCAATCAATATTTTTAATAAATTGCCGCTATTACCAAGGGCGTAACTAGAAGGGAGCAGAGTGGAGCTGCTGCCTCCAATGGATTGCACTATAATGCCCAATATACTACTAGAGGCCTTTTTGCAAACCTGAGGTGACCCCGTTCAGAGTGTTTTGGCTGTCGAATCAGCTGTTATAGAGCGAAAGTAGAAGCAATCTTAGAAATTAAGCTGAAATTGATAAAAACAACTCGCCCCCTTCCTGGAACAAAATTGGATATAACTTACTCGGCAACTTCCAACTGGTCTTGCAGCTCAACAGTCCCGAGCCGGCGATGTAGCGCGTGGTGAGCCCCAAGCCCCCTGCCCCCCGCACCCCTCGCGTCTACCGAAGCGAGGATGGCTCCGGCACCAGCTGCTAAGGAGCCCCAGTCGAGAGCCCAACGCTCTGTGACCAGCTGCGTGCCTGGTGCACCGTGACTGTTGGACAAGAAAAAAAAAACAAAATTAATTTAATCTATTTAGGCTCAATCAGCACTTTTTGGACATAAAAATTACATATTAAGACCAAAATGTCCACCCTGCGTTACTTCTTAGTAGCGCAACAAACTCCCAGCATCCATTTAGGCGATTATCACACTGCCACGCATCACGCTGCTTGTTGCGTGTCTCTGAACTGAAATGAACGCGCGTGGATGCATTTTCTGTGTGTTGGACTGTGCGTGTTTTCTTTACAAACGGAGATACTTACAAGCAACGTTAAAACACGCATTCACGCACTACGCTGCGTGGTGCGTGGCAGTGTGTTTATCGCCTTAAAGCTGGTTTTATGTCGGACTGTGTAATTACAAATGGCTAAGATGAAATTCTAAGAGGTAAGTAGTAGCAACGTCACTTGCAAGTATAACTCTGCTGCGGTTTTCCATTTCCTTTGCTCTGTGGTCAGGTTTCTAACTTGCACGCTATTTCCACAAGCGAGAAAATGGCGGTGATAGGCTCGCCGAGGTTTTTAATTTATTTAATTATGTATTAAAACTTTTTGCACTAGCAAAAACACTGTACAAAGGCGGACTTAGTGCCTTAATGAGTTCTGTACATCATTTTGGAACCCCATGCGTTGAAGATTTCTCTAATTTCTCAGTTTTACCTGATGTTTTTACTTTTAAATTTAATGTGTCTTAAATCGTAAATCTGTTCAAATGAATGACATTTTTAATTATTTAACCGAGTGACTTATTTAATTTTAAGGAAAAACTGTAAAGAGCTAAGAAGGAAGGATTAACAGCTATAAGCAAAAATAGTATCAGAAAAAAAAAACATTGACGTAAGATTTCGATGCTAAGGGGATTCAAAATAATGTACAGAATTAATGGTATCAGTACGATGTGCGACAATATAATCGTTTCGCTGAATAATCGTGAGTGTATACGGTGCTTTAAAGAATCGTCCTTTTATGACAAGCTTCTAAAATGTGGAGACTGATTTCAAAGCGATCTAATTACAAAAATAAAATTTAACTTTTTAAGCACCAAAATTATGATATCTTAAAACGAACAAAATGAATAAATGTGAATTTTGATTTGAAAATTACAATAGAGCGACTGCTTAGAAATTCGTATTATTTGAGAACAGTGTAATGACAGTAATAAATCCGTCCATAAATGTTCTTATTACTTACAGGGAATGTTAAGCATCAGATATATATTTTCAGAGTCTATTGTCCAAATGATTTGTGAGATCTCAGGCCATTACGGCTCTTATTACTTTTGTAACAATGACTGTAATGGCGCGGCTATCGGCCAGGAATAGAGTAACAGTCTTATAAAAAGTAAGTGCGGTTATATTTCACATTTACAGTTTCATTATGTGGAGAATTCGACTGTTTTTCGGTTCAGCGGGTTTATGTTTGAATTTGGTTCGGAAGTCTGATATCTGTTAGAGTTCTTTATAGTATCGGGGATATATTTAACTGCTCTTTTGCGTACCTATTTCGATATATTGAGACGATGGTCTTAGGGCAGTGGCTGAGCGAAAGGCAGCTGTGTTGCACGTTGAGGCTTCCATTCCCGCATAAAATGAATAATTGTATGCTCTACAGGTTCCGGGTCTGGGTGTTTTTGTGTATAAGTTAAAGCGTTAGTAAACGCACATGTAAATGCTTCCATAACTTTCACACTACGACATCGAGCCTCAAGCTAAGCAGAGCTTGAACTATGAGTACTTGACAACTGATAAACATTTATCACACTTACACACATCAAAAGTGTCTAGGGATCAAGCATTTTTATGCGGATTTCTTGAGATTGAGATGTGGCTTTGTAATAAATTTATGATTTTATAAATTTATATGGATCCTTTTTGGTGCATTTCATAATTTGAATCAGGAACTGTGAATCAAATTCGAGTAAAAGATGAAAATCAGCTGTCAATATTTTCCCTATAAAAACATACAACGCATTGAAGACATTATTAGTGCTACTGTTTCCCTACTACTGATTAAAACCAACGTTATTATGGAGCGGCGACGTCATTTAAGCAGGGAAGAAATGCTCAGAGCCGTGGAAATGATAGAAGCTGGTTCCCGGCAACGTACTGTGGCTTTAGCTCTGAATACAAGTCAGAGTGTTATCAGTCGACTTTGGACACGTTACCGAAGCACTGGTACCGTGGCTGAGCGCCATGGAGGACGGTATCGCTGCACCACACGGAGACAAGACCGATACATTCAAATCTTAACTCGAAGAGCTCCAACAATAACCGCCATGATGTTAGCCGTGAGGCTTCATCACTCTTCAGGGAACTTAATTAGCGACCAAACAGTCAGAAACCGCTTGCATGAAGTGAACCTTCATTCCCGAAGACCGCTACGGGATACCACCTATAGCAATGCACAATCGTAGGATTCGATATCAATGGGCTCTTGAACACAGAAATTGGGCAGAAGAACAATGGCGTTTCGTGTGCTTTTCTGATGAGTCTCGTTTTGGTATGAGACCGGATACAAGACGTAAACGACACTGGAGAACCCCTGGACGCCAACAGCGAATAAAATCCTACCAGGAAGTCCATCCTTATAGTGGTGGAACCATCATGGTATGGGCGGGTATTTGGATCGGCGGAAGAACTGAGTTGATTTAGATCAGAGGCAACCTCAACGCTCAAATTTATGCTGAGACGATTGTATCAGACGTCATCGTTCCTCTACAAGTGCAAATCGGTCCCTTATTTCAGTTAATGCATGATAATGCACGAACGCACACCGCAAGAGTTGTAAGACAGACTCTCGCCGCAGCTAACATCAATGTCCTGCCCTGGCCTGCTCAGTCGCCAGACTTGAACCCGATTGAGCATGCATGGGATATGCTACAGAGAAGAGCTCTGCCGAATATGGAGGGTATCCAGTCGCAAGAAGACCTTTTTTTGTTGTTGCAACGAACATGGGCGGCCATTCCACAGCGTGATTTGGATGAACTCATTTTGAGTATGCCAAACCGATGTTCTTGTGTTGTTAGTGTTCGCGGTAGAAACACGGATTATTAATTGTTTAAGTTACCCAATAAAATTTTAAAGAAAACTGTTATTTCAGTCTTTTTTTCGAACTTTAATGTTAGTGGTTCAAATGTCAAAAATCCCTTTATTAGGAAAATGGCAAATTTCTTTATTAATGCAAAGGTGACTTGGTTTATTTGATGAATCCTTAAAGAAAATTTTAATTAATATCAATCAGGAGAAAAGTTATTGCAAAAATATATGTTGATCCCTAGACACTTTTGATGTGTGTATATATTTCTAAATGTCGTAATGGCCCAGAGGTTAAGGCGCCTACCTCTCATGCAAAAGGTTGTGGTTCAAATCCGGGCAATTACCAAAGTGACTTTTTCAATTCATATGTACTTTCTAAGTTAATAAACATCATTGATATCGGTGTAGGAAAACTTTGTGAGGAAACGGGGACTTAAAGTTAATATAAGTTTGACATCGCCAATCCACCTTCAGCAAGCGTGGTGATCAATGCTCGAGCCTTCTCTGTAGGAGAAGAGGTCTTTGCCCTGCAGTGGGACAGTAATATGCTGGTATTATATATTTCTAAATACATACGTATTATAGGTAAACAATTATTAATAGACACAGAACGAATGATCGTGCTCATCACACAAACATTTGTCTTGGAGGAAATTTATGACCTCCGACGTAGCAGTCAGGGCCACTAACGGCTAGATCAACAGGCCAGTCAAGCCTGTCTGTTCATTTGTACTTACACTTTCATCACAAGAGGATACTTAGTAACCTCGTCTTCTCTCAATCCTGGCGGCAGAAGCAGCCGCACTCTGGCTGCGTGACCGCTGGACAGCTGGACCGAGAATGTTCGGGGAGTCGGCAGCGCTATGGTCGCTAGCCTTTCCTGCAAAAGAAGAATTGGTTAATTGATCTGTACAAAAGGTAAGAAGCGACTTCGGTCGCATGTACGTCTCCTATACGATAAAAAACCAATCTAGATTTATTTTGTATTTTACGTGTTAAGGGTCGGTACTTATCTGACGCAAGATGCGTCGCGTATTATCGGTCGTGTAATGCGAAAACAGACAATTATATAATAAACCATTCAACCTTTCACACTCAACCCGTCGAGGTACGCTAGGCGCATCTTCCGTCAGATATGTACCAACCCTAAAGGTACCTAGACACGTCTGACGAACGTACTAAATTTTAACTGCAAAATTTGTGGTTTGCGTGCACTTTGTACGACTGCAATAAAACAGCTCACTGCTGTTTGTACTAAACTGCATTCAGTAGCAAATTTGCAGTCGGAGTGCAGTTGAAATGCAGTACGAACAGTCAGTGCAGTAAATAATGTTTCTATATTTCAGACATATTTGGCCCATATTATTGTTAGTAGAGTGGCTTAAAAACTATGTTACATTTAGAAGTAGGAAGAAAACAGGATTAAGTATTTATGGTCCATTGGGGCCCCGAGCACACGTATCCCAATTGAACATGACACCATTTGACACATTGGGGTAGGTTGATGTGCTGGCATCTGTACAGATAAACAACTTGGCAACTTGGGCAACTTGCCCAGATCTCATGAAAAGTTTAAGCTTTATGTTAGCCGCTTAAAAATCGTGATGGCCCAGAAGTTGAGGCACCTACCTCTCATTCGCGAGGTTGTGGTTAAAATCCGGGCAAGTACAAATGCGTCTTTTTCAATTCATATTTACTCATTAAGTTTATCTTAGAATCGGCATCAGTGAAGGAGAACACCGTGAGGAAACCTGGACTTATATAATAGGCGGATTGGCGATTTCAAACTTATATTATTATATATAAGTTAATCCGCCTTGAGCAAACGTGGTGATCAACGCTCATGCCTTCTCTGTATGAAAATAGGCCTTTGCCCTGCAGTGGGACAGTAACAGGCTAGTATTATCATTAATATTATAGCCGCTTAATAAGGCCAGTTCTTGTACTTGAATACAAGAGTTGGCCTTAGGTGACTAACAAAAGCTATTTATTAGGCTGATGTTAGTGGAAACGCCTGGACTCCCTAGAAGGACATACATAAACATTCTCGGTGATGTCCTTTAGAAAGGTCAGGTGCGTAGTACTTGCAACCGATGTGTGTGTATCATTATATGTATGAATGTAAACTAAACATAAGAAGTACCTATGTAACAATCGTAGCAGATGGCGCTTGTAGTTTCTGCCTACCTCCATTGGAAAGAGGCGTGAGTGAGTTTATGTATGTAATTGTCCTGCAGATACATACATACATACATTAGCTCTCGCCTTTTTCCCATGTGAGTAGGCATTTCCACTAACATCTGCCTTATAAATAACTTTTGACAGTCGACTTTCATTCATCTTTTCGACGTAACCAAACCAGATAAGCATACTTCTTTTCGACTTTTTCACTATATATTTTAACACAACGTTGCTTTATCACTTCATTGCTCAATCTGTCATTCATACTTATACCACAGTATAAATATTAATACAGTAGAACGTCGCCTTTGATCTCTGGAAAAATGCCGACAACCTCTACACGCGTTAGACTTGAATAATACCTCCCGCACTACCAACATCGGTTTGTTCGCAGTGCGGGAGCGGCTTTCCCGCGTCTCGCCCCTCACACCTCGCACGACTGCCCTGTCTAGACAGCTTCGTCGGACGACTGTATGTTTTTAGACTGTGCTTATACTTTGCAAGGAACGCCTTTTGATACGAGTATTTTCGAAATACGGACACTATGCACAAGATTGGAGTTTATTTCTGACTAGCTTCTGCTCGCGACTTCGTACGCGGATCCTGTTGCTTATGCCAGCGACAACGGGGTCGTCAAAATCGAAGATCTGAAACATCTGATGTCGAATTCTATAAGCCCGGGGACGGGAAATCAATGGGATGCGCGAGACGATTCAAGATGTTCCAGATTTTTTATTTTTGTTGGTCAACAGGAAATGCCACCAGACTTAAAAACTTTTGCTAAGACACCATTTCTATTATGTATATGTTATATTGTCTCTGGGCTTTGGAGTTCCCCTACAGGTGCTCCAGATCTTCAAATTTAGTCTCACAGCAGAAAACACTCTTCACGTGGAATAGTTTTTGCAATGGCACCATTTTTATATCTCTTTTACTTTAGGTGTTCCATTTTCCAAAATAAATTATAGCCTATAATATGTTGCGTGACGTTCACGATCAGCGGTCAGTCGCGCATCTCCTTCCCCCACTTATCTCTAGAGTCGATGCGTATATACGCTGAAAACTCAAGCGTCATGCTTTTTCCGTGAACGTCTCCAACTCGCGAGACAGTGCATGATGTTCACGATCAGCGGTCAGTCGCGCACATATTCTTCACTGGTCTCTAGAGACCTGGATGTAGATGCGTAAATACGCTGAGAATGCAGGCGTGCTTCGCGATCCCAAGAAGTTTCCACGGAGCGAGTTGCAGCCTCATGTTCTCGATCAGCATCAAGTCTCTCCTAACGCTCTTCGGTAGATTGTTGGGATCTTATGGTCTTTAATCATTTAGCACCTTTGGAACATTGGGAAAAATTTGACCTCTTTCTAGGCATGGTTATAGTTTTATTGTGATGATACCCGATCAATTAAAATCTAAGTGGCTGCTCCCCTGCGTTACCGGGTAAGCTACCGTGTAACGAAGATAAATGGAAAAGGAAATTAAACACTCAAATAACATAAGCCCGAAGGCATACGATAAAAAAATGGGAGTTTTAGCCAGTAGAGTCTAATTTTCAACGATATACCATCGTCATCGAAAATCAGTCCTGAACTGTTCCCGCCTTCACCGCGTAGTACCTCCTACTTATGTTATTTTATAATTATGCAATGAAATTAGTGATAGTTTTAATTTCTATATCAAATGTTTCTGATCTTCGATTTTTATAAGTCAACGGGAAATGCCTATCAGACCAAACAACTTTTGCTAAGACGTCATTCCTATTTGAGTTATGGTGTAGCTGGGCTCTTGGAGTTCCACAACAGGTGTTCCAGATCTTCGATTTTTATACGTCAACAGCGAGTGCTCATAAGGCTGAACAACTCTTGCTAAGATGTCATTCCAATATATGTTATAGTGTAGCTGGGCTCTTGAAGTTCCACATCAGGTGTTCCGGATCTTCAAATTTATTCTCTCAGCAGAAAATGCTCATAACATGGAACAATTTTTGCTATGGTACCATTTTTGTATCTCCTATAGTTTAGATGGTCTGTTGCGGTTCTGCATCAGGTGTTCCGGATCTTCAAATTTATTCTCTCAGCAGAAAATGCTCATCACGTGGAACAATTTTTGCTGTGGGACCATTTTTGTATCTCCTATAGTTTAGCTGGTCTGTTGAGGTTCTGCATCAGGTGTTCCGGATCTTCAAATTTATTCTCTCAGCAGAAAATGCTCATCTCGTGGAACAATTTTTGCTATGGGGCCATTTTTGTATCGCCTATAGTTTAGCTGGTCTGTTGCGGTTCTGCATCAGGTGTTCCGGATCTTCAAATTTATGCTCTCAGCAGAAAATGCTCATCACGTGGAACAATTTTTGCTATGGGACCATTTTTGTATCGCCTATAGTTTAGCTGGTCTGTTGCGGTTCTGCATCAGGTGTTCCAGTTTCCAAGATAAATTATAGCCTATGTGTTGACCAAACTTAATATCTATACAACAAAAAAAAAATCATTCAAATCCGTCCAGTAGTTCCGAAGATTAGCGTGTGCAAACAAACAGACAAACAGACAAACAGACAAACAGACAAACAGACAGACTTTTTTTTTTGGATTCGTGCTCTATTACTGTTTCTAAACCCCTCTCAATTATTATTTTTTAAATATATTCAATGTACAGACACAGTTTTTTTACAGTCTTATTATATGTATAGATATAAACAAAGATACGAAGGTCCGACTTGCTGAATTAAAAACATTTATATTTTTTTTGGTTAATTCGTTATTAGTGTGACATAATCCTTTATTTTATTGACAGTCGACGACATTAACAGAACTTTGACATAGGCACCTAATTTTCTTGTTTGTTATTATTCATCTATGTATAATTTTGTTTTGTGTTTTTCCTGATATTGTACGCCATCACTTGGCAAAGCACAGTGAACATTATTCGTTAGTAAACCCACCTATGTTCGACGAAATAAATGATTTGATTGATTTGAATACCGATATTTAAAAAAATCGGCGATTACAGAATTATTGTCCCTGTTTGAAGAAATGAAAAAGTCAAAGAAATATGTTTCGCTTGCTGAAGCAAACAGTTCGTTTAGCCATCGAACCGTGATAAAAGCGAAGATTATACGGATAATAGCTAAGCTGGATTTTCCTCTGGGCTGATTTTTACGCTTTCAATTTTATGCTCGTATTTCAAAATACATTTCCTACAAAAATCAGTTCGGGACTGCTTTGGCTTTCGTTAATACTTTTGTTTGTTTGCTTTTTGAGTGTTTAGTATGACTTTTAAAAGCCTAGGAAGGGTGAAAGGGTTATTATTGCACAACCTTAAGTCATAAGTTTAGTAAGTAAATGATTCTAGTCCCCCCAGAATTTGAATTTCTCGTCTGCTTTCCCTATTCAAAGTCCTTTATTTCAATTAATCCATTAAAAACGGCACTAGGCAACCTAATGCCTTTTTTAAAAGTTGCCCTTCCAAAAGATAGTTTAACATGGAGAAAAGCAGACAAGAAACTCTATACTTATTATTTTAGAACAGATTTTACAAAATCCTTAGCCTAGTGACCCACGAGCTGTCAAGTAACAGGTCTCGGGTTTGAACCCAAGGCCTCAGACTTATTTAGATGAATGTGCATATTGTATAATAATCAATTGCTTCAAAAACCGTAAGGAAAACATCGTGGGGAAACAGAACCATGTCTGAGAGATATTTTTAGGCGGCAATAAATATTGTCAAGGCTGTGTATCACTGCTGCAAATTTGTCATTTTGTGATTTATGACTGAACATTTGAATTGAATCTGTACCTAGATGTGTTATATAGCGTAACGCATTTGCAGATTTAATTTAATTGTTCAGGTAAGATGTTGGGTAATTATTTGATGATAATGAACAAATGATTATATAACTATGTATAATTTAACGTTATGACAATTAATAAAAATGAATTTACTTATAAATTTAATTTTTAATTTTAATTCTAATTTTTAATTTTATGATGGTGATAGGTAATTAAATTTGTAAATTTGTATTTGAATTTGTATTTGTATTGTATTCGAACTATTTGTATTTGTATTTGTATTGGCATCTTTTTGTTCTATGTTATGTTATGTTATGTCTTATGGGTATATACCTGAAATAAATGAATTTTAACAATATCCTTACCTTAACAATAGTATTATTCTCCAAATGAGCCACCAGTCTCGGATCAGGCAGCGCAGTCCTGTGCAGACTGAAGGTGGGGACTCCAGGTCCCAGGCATTCCAGCACGAAGTAGGCTGATGATGGACTGAAGTGGGCCTCGTGGTACAGGCACGGCAGGTTCTGAGGCATACCATCTGAGGAGACAGGAGCAGAAAGTACATGGAACTTTGGAAGGTGACGATGTTTTCATCTGATAAGATAGTAGAAGCCTGTAGTAACCCGGTAGTAGAAATATACAAAATGTAACAGAATAAACGCACAACCTTAATCAGGGTCATTGTTGTGGGTCACTCATTATCTTTAACATTTTTTATTATGGGACGAAAACAGAAATAGCGAAAAAATTGCTCTTCAATACATTTATGTAAAAGTGTACTGAGCAGCTGTTTTTACATCTATTTATGTTATTTTGATTTTATTCAAAAGAAATAACAAACAGCTACAAAATACAAAGAAAAACACAAAAGAAATATATAATATTGCAACCCGCCACGCTATTTAGGTACTGATAAACTTTAAGATATAAAAGTAACAATACAAAGTGACAAGTTTTTTTTTTGGAGTTACTAGTTTATTAGACTTACGAATTTATAATACCTACTCAAGAAAAAAATAAAAAACCACCAACGCAGATAAAGGTTTAATAGTATAAATATAATAATTCGCCATTTTGTGGTGGCGGGGATCTTGGATTTCAAATTTATCATAGTAGGTATTGTACTAGTCGAGCTGTCAAAAAATATGTAATCCGCCATTTTGTGGGGATGTCGGCGGTCACCTTGGTCCGATTTTTATCAAACAAAGTTAAGAACACTCCCAAATTAATTCACCTTTCCAAAAAAAACAAGATCAAAATATAGACACACACACACAGACACGTCAAACTTATATAACACCCCGTCGTTTTTGCGTGGGTGGTTAAAAAAGCAGAATTATGTTTAATTCTCCTTACCAGGGTGCTTCTTCTTCTTCTTCTTGCTGGGCGAGGGTGAGGTAGCCGGCAGCTCCTCATCCCAGTCGCTGTCACCCCACGTGCTGTCACCCGAAGACGCCAGGCTGCCGTAGTACTCCAGGTTTATTGACGGAGATGGCTACACATGGAAAAATAATGATGTTACTTTTGTACTAGACAACTTTTTTACAAGACAGTACGTGGCTTTGGTGATTTTGTTTCATTTCTTATTGGCCACCGATATCTGAAACTAGAGATATTTTAAATTTGTTAGTGTTCTTTTATGAAGTCGGTTGTATTTTCCCCTTAGTATTATTTAGCGCAAGCGCTGCTGCTGCACACGTCAGTTAAGATCAATTCACACCGCCGCGCCGTGTTTGTCGTTTCTGACTGAGCGTTCTTAAAACCGTATTTTTTAGGGCCACATTTATGTAACCGATTTATGTTTCTTTAGGTAGGTTTATAAGACGTCACATTGTTACACGTTACGGTGTGACTCGTTAGGAACAAACAGTAAAAAGGTGTCCCATCGAGTAACAGTGTGACTGGTTGGGAAACAATCGCATTTGGGTATCTGATTTTATTAAATGTTTCTTTGTATCAGACGTCATACAAAAATCCTATACCGCCCACAAAACCGGCCTCCCAACACTCAGATTTAAGTTAAAACACTCATACCAAAAGTATACCAATCTGTAACAGTAAGAAGTAGGTACTCTTTATGTATATGGATGATATACAAGGTGTTTTTTTTTTATATCCTATAACTCTAGGGTTATATTCTGTAGGTAAAAATAATACTAAAACTCTTAGAATAGATGGTCCAAAAATGCATAGTTTCGGAGATATTATCATCAATCTTAATTAAATTATCAGTTGTTTAATACCCGTAACACAAGCTCTGCTTAGCTTGGGACTAGATGGCGTTGTGTGAATAGTCGTGGAATATTATTATTAAGTATTATTAATATTATTTTTATTACCTAATTAGTTCAAAAATTGTCACCAGTACGACGAATCTTCTTTCTAACGTCACTTTTCTTTCACGTAAGGGTGTTTTACATCAATCATCGTGACTTTGTCGAATTATTTTGTATGACAGTAAAAAAAAAGGATGATTGAAACATAATTCATATGCCAGTTGATTCTTTGATATGGTCTCAATTGTACCCTAGAGTTATGGGATATAAAAAAAAACACGTTGTATAATATAATCGGTTTAACTTATTACCTTCTCCTACTACTCCTATTTCAATTACTACTACCTTCTTTAGTATTGTAACCACCATAGAGATACGCAGCACAGTTAATCACTTTAAAATTTTATAATAAGTATCTTTCAAAATCAATGCATTTCAGTAAGGTACTTAGGTTAGGTAGTTAGGTTCGCTATAGGATAGGTATGAAGAGTTAGGTTAGGTTATGTGTATATATACATTGTCATTCTAAAGTGCCACTTCAAGCTATACATTTCAAAGGAAAACGCCCAAAAAATGCCTGAAATAGACAGAAACTACTAATAGTCCTTAATTCTATGAAGAATAAAATATATATAACGAAATGTATCTCAAGTTTGTTTACCTAGGGTGAAAATATTACGATAATTAAAATATTTATTTTGATATCCGTCATAGTCATTCTTAATTTATAATGGCGGTCAGTGTTTATTTGACATGAGTAATCGACATTCAGCCTAAACAGATATCGTCAAATAATCCTTAACGAACTATTTTATGGAATTATTGCATAGTTATCATTCATTTAATATTATTTGACCTATTAATACCGTAAATATAATTAAAATAGTATAAGCGTATGAATATTTATCAAAATAAAAAAACTCGAATTATAAATCGAATCGTAGGCTGTATGCATCACATGTCCTTTGCCTTATTGACAATTTGACATGAATGCATTTTCATTTTTTCGATTCATGGTTTTGCGGATTTTTGCGTTTGCGGCTCGAGTAAATTCAGGATATTATATTATAACGACGACTGTGGCTATTTTTTAAGGATTTTGATTTTACTTCTGCACACGTTACCCATTTTTGAACACGACTTAGATTAGACCCGCCTAAACGTCAACTCGGCTTTTTGACGACGGATACGACTCTGCTGTTGTTTTGGACTTGTGCACCGTGTACATTTAAGAATGGATAGAAACATACACTGTATTCATTGCTATCTCGATATTGCAACGATGAGATGTAATCTCATATCAGTGCAAAATGATGAAGTACGTAGTATCCTTAACCTTGACTTAACCTATATTTTAGAAAAAACGTTTGGAACTGGCTTCTACCAAGTTTTTAGATAATTATTGAAATTGTCATGGGTTCCCTACGATTTATAGTGCAATTTGGCGTATATTTCATTGTTGTTCATTTCAGGAATTTTTTTGTGTGGCCGATGGGCATTCCCCTTTACGCTGACCTCTCATTGTACGGAAATCCTATACAATGCGTGATCAGCGTATACTGGGAATGTAAAGCTTGATGGGTAGCCGCGGGTACATGGAAGGCGAGAAAAATATGTGATTGTGTGAACTACATTTACGATATCGTACATGGAAGGGCGACTATCGCCTTGACTTTGGATACTGGATGTCACCGTGTAAACAAAATTTGAATGCATCCACTGCTAATCGACTATTATTGTTATTGTTGTGTTATTATTGTTATTAGTCATTGGAAACATTGTCTTGTTTATAATTTAGCTTCTAATTAAGCATTGCATTCTTTAATATAAAATATTTGATGTTATTGCTGGCCTGAAACACAGTATTTTCATAAACCTAGTTCAGGCAGATCCATATTACGGTTAGATTTAGTTTTTCATCCAATGGAATTAATGTAAATTATAATCTTTACTTTACCTTACACTTGAATATTTTTTTTTTTTTTTTTATTGCCGATCGTACTTATATTTGTAGAACAGAGTTCTCGAGACAAAATCCAAAGAGTTTTCAGTACTACTGCTAGTACTGGCGGCAGTTTAACTAGCCCGTGTGTCGATTCCCACCCAAGACAAATGTTTTTGTGATGATCACGACTTTGTTTGGTGTCTGGGTGTAGTTTATCCATAATATTTATGTATTTAGAAATATATAAGTATCTTTATCAGATGACCAGTACTCGAAGCACAAGCTCTGCTTAGTTTGGGACTAAATAGCGTGTGCGAAAGTAGTGGAATATCCTACTTCCTATTAATAATAAAAACGCTAAAGTTTGTGAGTATGGATAGATGGATGGATGGATGTTTGTTACTCTTTCACGTAAAAACTACTGAATGGATTTTAATAAAATTTGGTATGGAGTTAGCTGACACTAGGAAATGCAATCTCGTACGAGATTTCCGCCTAGCGAGATCTCGCGAGACTCAAAACCCAGTCTCGCGAGATCTCGCAAATTACGGGATCTCGCGAGATTGGGAGAATCGCAATTAAAACATATGCAAATGCTTATTTTAAGAACTAGTAATTGACATGATATGTAATTAAATAGAAATTGTGTTGCTTAGTTATAAAAATAATGTAAGTTTTATTTTAAAAATCAACAGAGTAAGTACTTATTATTTTGTCTCTAACTCTAATAACATTTGTTTATGTCTATAATTATTATACCTACTGTAGCTAATCAGTTCAAATTCTTACAATATTGGTAACAAAACAATAATTATCTATATTTAGTCTTTTGTAAATTATTACTTTAGTTTCAATAATTTAACAGTAATAGGAACATTACTTATGGTAAATAAATACAACAAAACAAAAACTTAACTTCACAAGTTCTTAAATAAATGTTGTGAGATCGTATTAATCAAATAAAAGAAGTTTAAAGTAGAAGTCAGATGAAGTTATCAAGGTACGGAAAGGCAAGTTAGTTTGTCTGAAAATGGCTTCTCAAAAAACACATCATGTCGAGAGTATCATCTGACAGACGACTTCTGATTTTGCAGGGTATTTGGCATGCAAAATCAGAAGTCGTCTGTCAGATGCGACATGCGCGGCCGCACGGCCGGCCAGGGGCCAGGATTCAGTTGCATTTATCGATCTCGTTATCTCGCGAGATCTCGTACGAAATTTGATGAGATACAATCTCGTAAAATATGGACGGGATCTCGCGAGATCGGGATCTCGGCGAGACGAGATTGCATTCCTTAGCTGACACCCTGGATTAACACATAGGATACTTTTTATCCCTGTATTCCCACGGGAACGGGACCTACGCTGGTGAAACCGCGGGACGTCTGCTAGTTAGATATATTTTAGTATATTAAAGCTTGTCCCTAAATAATAACTGCCTCACGCACGGGTGGATCGGAGGTTAAGCTACTAAGAGCTAATAGTTCTGACTACCTGCTACTTCTACTTCTGACTGCCCGAAAATCTGACGACCAGTTTAATCAAGGGGTACCGTGTTACCCAGTTACTGGGTTGTGGAGGTCTGACAGGCAGTCGCTCCATGTAAAACACTGGTATTCAGCTGCATTCGGTTAAACTGGAAGTCGACCCCAACACAGTTGGGAAAAGTCTACTACGCAGATGATGATTGATGATTTTCTCAATATCAGAAACCATTAAAGCAAATATTGTTACAAAATGCTTGATTTGTTACTAAAAATGTTGAAATCGGTACATGTGTGCCTATATTTTTTGAGGAGTTCCCTCAATTCCTCGAAGATCCCTCATCAGGTATGAGTTTTGATACAAATGGGACCAATCTGTTAGTATGCCCTATCAAACAAAAAATAAAATTTTGGCAAATCGGTCCATAAATGACGGAATACTGAGGTAACAAACCCTAAAAAAAAATATATATATACAACCGAATTGAGAACCTCCTCCTTTTTTTGAAGTCGGTTAAAAATAAGCCACTTCCTCGAATACCAAGTGTTTGTTCTAGATATTTGTTTTCGTATTACCTTCCGTCAAGTTACTGTGCAATCTTCTTAACTGTTGACCAGAAAAATGAAGAAAACAATCTACAAATCGAAGCGAGTATTATTTTATTTCTTATCTGTGCGGATCTGTTTTCGTACCTATAGGAAAGGAAATCTTATTGTTTCCGGAATCTGTCAATTTACTTAGGTTATTTGTGATATTAGGCCTAATTTCGTTGGGAAAATGGCGATTAGAAATAAAAGGATTGATATCGTTTATTTTTATAGATATTAAAAAAAAATAGATGAAGCTAGATTAAAAAAGGAGTTCAGATCATATTTAAATGCAGAATGTATAGAATTTTATGTTGATACGACTCGATACGGCACTAACTTTTAGAAGGTGCCACTATAATCATTTCTATTTTGTATTATTAAACTTAAAAAAACTTACTAACTGTACTCTTACTAACTTTGACTTTCAAAAGTGCTTTTTATGACTGCGTTTTTGACGATTTGCTCTTTTGAAAATTTGCAACCCACTTCTTATTTTGCTCTTAAATCTTTTTTAATAGTCTGATTGAAAAATACTATTAGACTTTGGACTTGATAGACTGTGTGTGTGTTGATAGATGTCAGTATAATCTGCAGCTAAAGCATAGCATACTTAGTCTGTTGCAGTCAAATCTCTTAACAAGTCAAAAGTACTATTGACTAGCAAAATCAGTCAAAAGTAGTTTTGACCGTATGCTTTAGTGAATAATACTTTTGACTAAAATAACAGTTAAAAGTACTTTTGCCTAATGGAGCTGGTTAAAAGTACTTTTAACTAAGTGATTCTGTCAAAAGTGGTTTTAACTTGTTTTATCAGTCAGGTAAAACCGTCTATGGTTGGCGAATCATGTGGGTAAGGTTAGGTTAGAACCATGACCATTAGCCAGATCCCTTAATGCTTTTGGCTGATGCTTTAATGCAGTTAAAACTACTTTTGATGACGAGCGTCAGTCAAAAGTACTTTTAACCGCAAATTTGCAGTCAAAAGTACCTACTAATAACCAATAATTTTCAGTCAAAACCACTTCTGACCAACCTGTTCAGTCAAAAGTAGTTTTGACTGATTTTCCTAGTCAATAGTACTTTTGACTGGTTAAGAGTTTTGACTGCAACATATATAGACACGTAATAGTAGTTAGTATACTCGGTGTGTGACTTCGTGGATATGAATCATCAGTTGCTGATTAAATTAGGTTATTACTCCTATTCTTAATTACACTGACCTGCGAGTTACAAGTGACACAGTACGGTAGTTTCTGCGGGGAGCCCGGCCTCGGCGCCTCGGACGATACTCTGTACAGGTGCTGCTGTCCTGGTTTACCTTCTGGGATGCCTAAGTAGTATCTGAAACAAGATCCTAGTAAAATATAGGCTTAACTAGGAACTAAATATTCTTTGAAAATCCCCCCGTAGGAATGTAGGTGAAGTGAAGGCGAATTCCATACCGAATGCTATTGAGATATGGGGATAATATGTTTTAAAAGCCTCGAAGTAGCCTCATTTTTCAGCTTTGTTCAACTTTTGTCCATTTAATACGCATTTAGCGTAAGTCAGTTTGTGCAAGACGCGTCCGCTCTGAACGGATGAAAGATTTCATACTAAACTGGTGTTTTCTATGGACAACGCCTGCCGGTCGATTCAGTAAAAGTCCAACCCCTGAAAACTTGAGTGAAGTGAACTGAAAAGTCAATGCCTAGCATTAGTATGGAATGACAGCTCGATTCGCTCTCACTACGCCTTAATTTTCACGCGGTGATTTGACCAGAAACGCACTGCTTATTAGCAAAAATGCTCGACAACTAGCGTCAGACACTGGCTTTCAACTGGCTGGCTGGCTGGCTGGCTGGCTGGCTGGCTGGCTGGCTGGCTGGCTGGCTGGCTGGCTTTCTATTATATGTACACATTATGGAATGCAATAAAGTATTGAGTATAGTTCAACTGGATGTGAGGTTCAGAGGGGCCTCGAACGTAACTCAGATGTGAAGTGTGTTTAGCAATAAAGTATTGAGTATTGTTCAACTGGATTTGAGGTTCAGAGGGGCCTCAAACTAAACTACTTAATTTATAATAATATATAAAATATTAACAGTACAATAAAATATAATATAAAAATATATACAATACTTATATTATACAATTATAATTATACAAAAATACTTGATTATTGACCATTTACCGAAATTGTATACCAAGCCCTCTTCCTCTCTCTTACTACCTCTGCTGTGCCCGACAGGGTCCATAGTGATTCTGCTATAATTTTATTTATAAGACCTAATGTTACACTATGGAACGCAATAAAGTATTGAGTATTGAGTATTGAGTATTGAGTATTGAGTCAAACGTAACTCAGATGTGAAGTGTGTTTAACATGAATTAAAATAAAAGTGTACCTGATTAGTGTATGATTAGTGAGTAGAAGTATAGTTTTTGAACAAATAATAAGTGGCTATGTTTAAAAGTATTGTAAGACCGTAAGAAAAAAATACTCACATGTGCTGATTAGCGTGATCCCAAGCTAACAATTGCACGACATCAAAACTGCCATGTGTCAGTGGCAGAGCCCTGGGCCCATGCGAGTTATGTTCTGTCCTCACTATATGACGGAACAACCCTGCTGGGCCGTCCCTGACTGGGGCCAGGGTGACGAGCGCGCCACCACCGGCAGACCAGAGCGGCGACGGGGCTGATTCTACCCAACCGTCTAACCCTGAGGTTATTCTGTATACCTGTTGGAGAAGCTCATCGTTAAAATGGGAAGAATAAAAAATTATTGGTTGTCTGTAAAGTCGCTTTACGGATGATAGTTAAACGTGACAACGACGAAATGATTGCATACTTTTATGAAAAAAATTGAATCATGTTTATTGAATTATAACGATTTAGAATGGACACAAAGGAGTGAAATGAAATCTACAATTTAATTGATAAATTTGCTTTTATTTTCACTCATTAATTCAAATATGTTTATTACTCTAAAGAACAGATTATTTTAACAATAACATTTACACCGCCTTTTGCTCGCTCGTGCAGCGCTCTCGCTCCGATAGTAACGTTACAATGAGTCATCCTTTTTTATCGATTAATTACGCATTTTCACGTCAAAAAATGTTTCCTTAACAAGCACCCTGAAGATAGTAGTGAAGAGCCCTTTCTCTTTTTCTGAGGTACCTACTATGTGGGAAGAATGGTCGGGTTATTCATGCTATGTCGTTCTCTGCTTATCCTGCTGCAGCCACCAGCTATTTCTGCGTTTATCTTTGTTTTGTGTATAACTAACACTAGTGATAAGGTATTTTTCTAACAAAGAGGATCATGTTGTTGTCGGAACTAAACAAATAAATTAATTAACATTTGAATTTTTTGTTAATTCAATAAATTCTTCTCTTCCAAATAATCAACACATCTAATTAAATTGTAAGTAGACAAGAGTATTTCATCCAACCACTTCAGTTAAGTCACAGCTGCATGCAACAAACCACGCGCGAGCTAAGCGAGCAAAGCGAGTGGGCCCGCAAAAGCGGCAAGTGAGCGCAACCCAACTAAATTGAAAAATACCATAGCCTGAAATTGAATACACTATTCGACGAAACACTAATTCAATGAAACGTTATTGCAATCGGAGGTAGTTCGCGGAAACAATAAAATTAGTGTATAAAGTCTGCAAATACTGTTTCGATAAACTGGTTCTTTAATTAACCGATAGTTTTATGAAAAGCAAGTACGATGAAGCGTTAATCTGAAATTAATTATTACCAATATACAGGTTTATATTTTTATCATTAAGTATACACATTTACACAGGGTGTGCTTACCATGTATATCAACTACTTTCTCTATGAGATCAACTTTGAAATCGCGAAAAAGAAATCAGCTGTTCCATTCCTTTTTTTTTTTCATTTGGCTCCACAACAATGAGACCACTGTTACATTGATAGAAAAATAATAAAAAATAATCAAACCTAATCCTAAGTGCCCCATCACTTAAAAAATATCACTACATGAACCACAATATAAGTAAGTAAGTAAGTAAGTAATCATAAGTCATCATAATCATCTGTAAGTCATCCATAGTTGATAAATAAATCTATACATATAATAAGACTGTAAAAAAACTGTGTCTGTACATTGAATATATTTAAAAAATAATAATTGAGGGGGGTTTAGAAACAGTAATAGAGCACGAATCCAAAAAAAAAAGTCTGTCTGTTTGTCTGTTTGTTTGCACACGCTAATCTTCGGAACTACTGGACGGATTTGAATGATTTTTTTTTTGTTGTATAGATATTAAGCCTGGTCAACACATAGGCTATAATTTATCTTGGAAACTGGAACACCTGATGCAGAACCGCAACAGACCAGCTAAACTATAGGCGATACAAAAATGGTCCCATAGCAAAAATTGTTCCACGTGATGAGCATTTTCTGCTGAGAGAATAAATTTGAAGATCCGGAACACCTGATGCAGAACCGCAACAGACCAGCTAAACTATAGGCGATACAAAAATGGCCCCATAGCAAAAATTGTTCCACGTGATGAGCATTTTCTGCTGAGAGAATTAATTTGAAGATCCGGAACACCTGATGCAGAACCGCAACAGACCAGCTAAACTATAGGAGATACGAAAATGGTCCCATAGCAAAAATTGTTCCACGTGATGAGCATTTTCTGCTGAGAGAATAAATTTGAAGATCCGGAACACCTGATGCAGAACCGCAACAGACCATCTAAACTATAGGAGATACAAAAATGGTACCATAGCAAAAATTGTTCCACGTTATGAGCATTTTCTGCTGAGAGAATAAATTTGAAGATCCGGAACACCTGATGCAGAACCGCAACAGACCAGCTAAACTATAGGCGATACAAAAATGGTACCATAGCAAAAATTGTTCCACGTGATGAGCATTTTCTGCTGAGAGAATAAATTTGAAGATCCGGAACACCTGATGCAGAACCGCAACATACCATCTAAACTATAGGAGATACAAAAATGGTACCATAGCAAAAATTGTTCCACGTTATGAGCATTTTCTGCTGAGAGAATAAATTTGAAGATCCGGAACACCTGATGCAGAACCGCAACAGACCAGCTAAACTATAGGAGATACAAAAATGGTACCATAGCAAAAATTGTTCCACGTTATGAGCATTTTCTGCTGAGAGAATAAATTTGAAGATCCGGAACACCTGATGTGGAACTTCAAGAGCCCAGCTACACTATAACATATATTGGAATGACGTCTTCGCAAGAGTTGTTCAGCCTTATGAGCACTCGCTGTTGACGTATAAAAATCGAAGATCTGGAACACCTGTTGTGGAACTCCAAGAGCCCAGCTACACCATAACTCAAATAGGAATGACGTCTTAGCAAAAGTTGTTCGGTCTGATAGGCATTTCCTGTTGACTTATAAAAATCGAAGATCAGAAACATTTGATATAGAAATTAAAGCTATCACTAATTTCACTGCACAATTATAAAATAACTTAAGTACCTCGACGCGGTGAAGGCGGGAACAGTTCAGGACTGATTTTCGATGACGATGGTATATCATTGAAAATTAGACTCTACTGGCCAAAACTCCCATTTTTTTTTATCGCATAAATATGCCTTCGGTCTTATGTTATTTGAGTGTTTAATTTCCTTTTCCATTTATCTTCGTTACACGGTAGCTTACCCGGTAACGCAGGGGAGCAGCCACTTAGATTTTAATTGATCAGGTATCATCACAATAAAACTATAACCATGCCTAGAAAGAGGTCAAATTTTTCCCAATGTTCCAAAGGTGCTAAATGATTAAAGACCATAAGATCCCAACAATCTACCGAAGAGCGTTAGGAGAGATTTGATGCTGTTCGAGAACATGAGGCTGCAACTCGCTCCGTGGAAACTTCTTGGGATCGCGAAGCACGCCTGCATTCTCAGCGTATTTACGCATCTACATCCAGGTCTCTAGAGACCAGTGAAGAATATGTGCGCGACTGACCGCTGATCGTGAACATCATGCACTGTCTCGCGAGTTGGAGACGTTCACGGAAAAAGCATGACGCTTGAGTTTTCAGCGTATATACGCATCGACTCTAGAGATAAGTGGGGGAAGGAGATGCGCGACTGACCGCTGATCATGAACGTCACGCAACATATAGGGTATAATTTATTTTGGAAAATGTAACACCTAAAGTAAAAGAGATATAAAAATGGTGCCATTGCAAAAACTATTCCACGTGAAGAGTGTTTTCTGCTGTGAGACTAAATTTGAAGATCTGGAGCACCTGTAGGGGAACTCCAAAGCCCAGAGACAATATAACATATACATAATAGAAATGGCGTCTTAGCAAAAGTTGTTAAGTCTGATGGCATTTCCGGTTGACCAACAAAAATAAAAAAATCTGGAACATCTTGAATCGTCTCGCGCATCCCATTGATTTCCCGTCCCCGGGCTTATAGAATTCGACATCAGATGTTTCAGATCTTCGATTTTGACGACCCCGTTGTCGCTGGCATAAGCAACAAGATCCGCGTACGAAGTCGCGGGCAGAAGCTAGTAAATAAATAAATATACGCCATAAGAGCTAAGGGTATTTTTTTTTTTTATGAAACACCGGTTTTTTTTCTTGATTTTGAGTTGCTCAAATAGTGGTAATTGATCATATTCATGGTTGGTTCGCTCTGTGATAATTTTGATACTGATAAAATATTTGCTTCAAGGTTTCTTCTATCAATGTTGACATCATCATCATCATCATCATTTCAGCCAAAGGAAGTCCACTGCTGGACACAGGCCTCCCCTATAGATCTCCAATAAGACCGGTTGGAAGCGGCTCGCATCCAGCGCGTTCCCGCGGCCTTAATGAGGTCGTCTGTCCACCTAAGGGTAATATGTATTTTTTTTTTATGAAACACCGGTTTATTTTTCTTGATTTTGAGGTGCTCAGATAGTGGTAATTGCTCATATTCTCATATGGTTGGTGCGCTCTGCGATAATTTTGATACTGATAAAATATTACACTGTATATTCCATCCAAGAAACTATTCACTCAGTCAAATTGTTTTTTCTCGATAGAACAAAATAATGAATTAATGTAAACGATAATTATGGTATGGTTTTCTACGGCATAAAAATCTACGTAAATAGTATCCATAAAACAATAGATAATCGTTTGTCTCACGCAATAAAAATCAAGGCTAAAGTTTGAAACGAAAGCCAACACAAATGAAAAATAACTTATGATCGCAGTCTATAACCTAACATAAAATTTTATGAAGGCTTTGAAACTGAAAAGCTACGACAAAAACAAAATTTTACAACGCCATTTGTTAAAAAAATCGAGCGAAAATATGAAATTGTAATACAAACAAAACAGTATCTTTTTGAATTTTTAAAGCATTCCGATTGAATCTGCTTGTGAATATTTCTTGAAATAATATTATCAAAGATAGTTTTTATATCAGAAAGCAATGCTTTTTATTATCATCTTTATTATTCATAGTACAGTGCAACATTTATATCAATATGTGAGCAATAATAAGAAAGAAAGCACGTTAAGCCGTTGGTCCCGGCTGTCATTTGTAGATCTTTGACAGTCGTTACTTGTAGTCAGAAGCCCGAAAGTCTGACAACCAGTTTAACCAAGGGGTATCATGTTACCCAGTTACTGGGTTGTAGAGGTCAGACAGGCAGTCGCTCCATGTAAAACACTGGTATTCAGCTGCATCCGGTTAAACTGGAAGCCGACCCCAACATAGTTGGGAAAAGGCTAGGCAGATGATGATGATGATGTGAGCAATAATAAGGATACACGGCTACATACAAACAGATCTCACTGTACGCAAATCCTATTAAAAGCGAGATCTAGAACTTGATCTAGAATTTGGAATGTAAAAAATACAAGAAAAAGTCTCAAAACAATACATTTGTAATTCAATCTTAAATAAAAAATAGGGGGTCTATGATGATGCGCACATTGCAAAATATATTAATTATATTTACCAACAATTTTTTTCTTACTTATAATGAAAAATATAAAAAAAACCGTCTCTTTCAGGAAAAGCTCAGAAAAAACTGCGCAATTCGATTCTTGAACTATTGTTTTTTATTATTTATTTATTTCTCTACGTACCTACGGATTCCACGGCCCAACTCGCACATGTCCGGTTTTTTTTATTTAATTTTAACACTTGTTTTATATTTGCTTAGAGTGGTTATATTTCCTGTGCGCTATTATTACTTTCCTTTCTTTCTTGTGGTGAAAAACACCACGGTTATTCTTCTACAAACATCCGAGTACAACAATCTCTTCACATCACTATCACTTTCTTTATAAACGGTGAAGGAAAACATCGTGAGGCGACCCCACTCCTGAGAGATATTTTTAGACGGCATGTAAAGCCAAGACAGAAGCCCATGGGCTGCATAAACTAACACTAGGTTAGACACATAATACACGATAAGAAGATATAATATACATAATTATTTTTTAATTGTACAAAAAAATTGAGCTGTAACCGTACCTACTACTGATCATATTTGCGTAATTAAAAGTAAAAAAAGCGAAATTAAATTTTTAAATATGCCACAATTTAGTTAAACTTAAATAACGAAAACAGCTGTTGGAGGCGGGTATGGTTGAGCAAGATCACGCGAACGTGAGCGAGAGATGACGATTAATGAATACTACTATGTCATGAATAGCCTGTACAATATTTCCATAAATTGGGTGATTTTTTTTGGATATTAACAAACGCTGATAACTTTGCTGTTTATGAATATTATTTTTAGATACTTTACAAATACAATGAGAAGACCGTCTAGAATAAGCCCTTTAAGTATTTATACTAATTAAAAATTTGTGGTGTTTAATACCTTTTCCTACACATTACATTTACAAATTAATTATTGGAGCTTTTCCTTACCTCCTGGCAGTACCACATAGGACTCTTGCAGACGGATACCACCGACAAGTTCTGCATCCTCGTCAGCCACACCACGCACACTTCTGTGAGGGACACCCATTGTGCGCTCGTGAAGTAGTAGTCACTGCAATCGGGGTTATAGTTAGCAAAGACATTTAACTTACACTAATGTTACAAAGAGAAAACAATTGTGTCTGTGTATATTTGTAAGGAATAAAATCAAAAACTACTGTGACGATTTCAAAAAATCTTTCACATTTGGAAAGCTTTATTCACCCTGAGTAATTACCATACTTTTTATCCCTGAAATCCTTTTTATTCCCACGATTGTGTCCTAGTGGACACAAGTCTACGAGTTTAATTTAGTACGCTCTGCTGCCGCTCCAATATTCACTGTCCATGACAAATATTGTGCCAAAGTTACTACCTATGGACATCTGACATTGTCCTTTATGATTTTTTTTTATTTGATTTCAAAACTTTAATTTTCGTATTTTTTATTTTATAATATTTTTTTGACTATTACAATAATAATGAATTTGATTTGATGTACTTTGTAACTCTTAGAATCAACCATGACGGTAGAACATGCACTTATATTTATTTAACATCAAGAATGCTATGCTGTAAGATTGTATGAACACACATGTTTCAATGCAAATAAAATATTTTGATTTGATTAGCAAACCAACGTGTCTATAAAATAAAACTGATAAATTAACCTAAATAATAACGGAACCCCTTGTTGTACTTAAAGAAAATGTGCATTAAAAATTTAACCAACAAAGTATTGGTATATCATTCTAGATGGCGTTACTGAGACATGGGATCAAAGTTTTTCTATGACATTTCCTCGGAAGTTCTCTCTATATTATTTTAAACCTCTTTGGTTAGGAGTCATTTAAAAAAAAAAAAAAAAAAAAAAAAAAAAAAAAAAAAAAAAAAAAAAAAAAAAAAAAAAAAAAAAAAAATAAAAATAAAAAATAAAAATTCTTTATTTTCAGGCATCGATGGCCCAGAGCGTGTTAGTATTCAGTACAAAAATAACTTAACAACTATGTTAGTAGTAACATCTAGACGCACACAAGAACACAAATACACAAAAAAATAAACAGCTCGCGGAAGATTTATCAAGACTAGGGCTTGCAATATCCGTTCGTTTTAGCCTATTTAGCCGTTTATTATATCGGTTAGACACGACCTCATCAAATAAATTTTATACTGGCTTGAAATACCACGATTATTAACCCCGTTGGGCCTTGATTATAATACTCAAAGTTCTCATTATAGGCCCGTTACACATTGGGCTCATTACGCATAAGGGGCGGTATAGAACAGCTCTGCCATTATAGACCACTGTCTTACTTTATAGACACGGACGCCCAAAAATTGCTAAGCTATTAATTGATAAGCCTTGTAACTTGACCTTTTTGCCAGCCTGGTACTATCCCACTGCAGGGCAAAGGTCTCTTTCGATACAGAGAAGGTACCAAGACACCAGAAAACCAAGACTAATTGTTAATACAAGTTTGAAATCGCGAATTTGTCTTGAGCAAGCGTGGCGATCATTGCTGGTGCCTTCTCTATATGAGGAGAAGCTTTCGCTCTGCAGTGGGACAGTTATAAAAAGTTTCATTTGAATAACTCGAAAATGTTGAACATCAATCTTTACAAAATTTCATGACCGCTAACCAAATGAGAAATCAAAATGTACCTCCACGAACTTCCAATAAAACATAAGACGATCGAGCTCTCTTACCAATAAACTCACAATGTAGATGAAGGTTGATTCAAAATATTCAAGTTTTAATACAAAACCCGCCCACTTTGTATATTTTATGGGGTTCAGCTCATTTATCTAGCTCGGTTTATGGCTTACACCGCTTTAGAGCAGTCGAGTTCACTTTACAGACTACAGTTTATATGGAGATCTAGGTACTTTGTTTATTGGAACACTATGAATAGGGATTGTCTCGAGTATACTAAGACATTTAGAGCTGTTTACTGACATTATCATAAGATTGAAAACCGTCTTTATTTCTTTAAATAATAAAACGTTGCTTCTTTATTTACTTATTAATTTAGGTTTTCCAACAGAGGATACACAGATTACTTAAACAATGAGACATACATTAGAACAATTGATTATTGTGTTACCCCAATTATAGGAAACCAAACCATGCACTTAATAACTAGTTACAAGAAAGTTTGACAAGACAATAAAAATAAAATATTAAAATTGAAAAACAAGAATTAAAACACAAACACGTGGTAATTTAAAACTAGAACCACAATAATAAAATAAGATTATACAGAAGACAAAAGGAAGGTAGCAAAGTGGAGTGATGGTGGAAGGGGGTTTTAGAAATTTCTCCTGTATTGTGGATGCTTTTACAAACACTTAAACTATTATACACAAACAGCCAGACCCTTTTCAAATACTTGTTAGGTGTTTATATTTATATTTATTATAGGTTAAAATGACAAGGTAAACTAAAGGTTCGCCAACCTGGACATTGGTGATTATAGTAAAAAATAGTGTGATATTTGTTTCTGATCTATTCTAGACCAGAAACATATAAGTAATATCACTATTTTTTTTTGCTTCAAGGTTTCTTCTATCAATGTTGACATCATCATCATCATCATCATCATCATTTCAGCCATAGGAAGTCCACTGCTGGACACAGGCCTCCCCTATAGATCTCCAATAAGACCGGTTGGAAGCGGCTCGCATCCAGCGCGTTCCCGCGGCCTTAATGAGGTCGTCTGTCCACCTTGTGGGTGGACATCCTACGCTGCGCTTGCTGAGACGTGGCCTCCACTACGGATCTCCTCATTTCTGATTCGATCTCATAGAGAGACTCCGAGCATAGCCCTCTCCATAGCTCGTTGGGCCAATTTGAGCTTACACATAAGGCTCATAGTGAGGGACCACGTTTCAGTGCCATAAGTTATCATTGGCAACAAACTCTGGTCGAAAACCTTCGACTTGAGACACTGATGTATATCGGACGAGAAGACATTACGCAATTTTCCAAACGTTGCCCAGCCGAGTTGGATTCGGCGACTGACCTCTTTCTTAAAGTCGGACCTACCTAAAAGGGGTGCTCGAGTCTGCTATTGCAATCGTGGCTCAATGACCGGTCATTGATCGAATATTTGACAACTTTGACAGTTTTTGTATGGGAAATGTGTCATAAGTTTGACGTTATACGTCAAATATCGATCATTGACCGGTCATTGAGACACGATTGCAATAGCAGACTCGACCCCCTGGACTGTTGGACTGGAATGTTGACATCGATCATTAACAAAGAACTTCTTCGATAGTTCGTTTGTCGTAGAACATTTTTTATTGTTATCGATGACTGTTTAACCTTTCAGTCGTGTCAATTAGAGACACATTAGAAAGACAATGACAGCGTGTTCGCTTGGGGTTTAATGAATTAAGATACCTAAATAGAAATAATCTCTTGTAGAACCTTCTTCCAGGTGCTCTTTATAATATGATCTTGCAGGCTACTGCAATGTTATGGACATTACAGTAGCCTGCAAGAACATATTATTGTTTTATTATATTGTTCTAAATCTATAAGTGGAGTCTTGTTATTGGCTATCTGTACAGTTAGCTGTTTTTACTTTGTCCATTTCTAGCTGTAAGTCTTAATAAATTGATATTGTTTGTTGTCTGTCTATAAGTACTTTGATAGTCTACTTACCCCTCTTCAAGAATAACTTTAGGAGGCGTGAGATGTCGTGTGCGGATGTGCTTCGGGTCTGCAATGTCGGCCACTGTCAGCGTTACCGTCGGGTTGTTAGTCCCTGGCTTAGGGTACCTCACGCTTCTGATCTCCGGATACGTCTGAGAAGACAGAACGAAAAGTATTCTCGTTTAAATTATTAGCTCTAAGTTGATTTTAAAATTTACCGGCCAATTACCTACTGTTGAAGCACAGGGTTTATCATCATCATGCCAGTATAAAGTAGACGGGTAAAAAAACTATAAACTGCGAAAAGCCTGGCAGATGTGAAACATACAGATTACTAAAGCTTCTTTACGCCTTAAAAAAAAAACTAGTTTTCGGCCTATTTTCACACCTAATGAATACACACATAATTCCATAAGGATCGGTTAAGCCTTTTCGCAAGAGTTTTGTAGGAAACACTGTGACAAGACAATTTTATGTATTAGATTTTGTACCGATAATATAATAAGTTGACTGTTTGTTCTTAACAAATACAAAAACATAGTTTTCACATCTTTTAAGGTATGGTGTCGAGTCGCAGTCATGGCGACTTGACAACATATCTTAAAAGATGTTTCATACTATCACCATAGCGTGGCGATACATCTCCTTGCCAACCATTGGTCAAAACCGCCACATTAACCTTTTAACCGCTTGTGTCGCATATATGCGACAAATATTTCCGTGTCCCTACCACTTGTGTCGTATTTCTGCGACAGAGAACATGCATAATATTTTCGTTTTATTTTTAAAATACTGACTGTGTGGTACAACTAAAACCATTATCGAATTAAGATATTATTTTTGTAAAAAAAACTAAAAATCGATACAACAATAATTGTTTCTCCTTATTTACTGTAAGGGTATTATTTTATTGACTTGTAGCAATTTTGGCCCGGCGCTAGGAGCACGGCAACTAATATTTAGGCAAGCGCTTAATAGGCTAAGAGGGTTCTTATTCTAAATCAGTCAAGTCTAAGATGGACTCGTAAAGGAAACGTAATAAGATTCAAATTACCTTGGCAGGATCATCTGTATCCAGTGCCGCTCCATACCACGGGTATTTCTGTTCATGCACCAGGCTATCGTTGAAGGTCGCATACAGCACCATGTGGCCGTCTGCTGACATCCAGAGCGCTGTACGGGATTCCAGGATTTCTTCTGTAACAAATTGATAAGACGACTGTAAATGTAAGCCTGTTAAATATAAATATTCCACATTTTTTTTCACACAACGGCATCTAGTCCCAAGCTAAGCTAAGAGCTTGTGGTATGGGTACTAAACAGCTGATAAACATACTTATATATTTCTAAATACATACATATCTATACTAATATTATAAAGAGGAAAGGTTTGATTGTTTGTTTGTTTGCATTGAATAGGCTCCGAAACTACTGGACCGATTTCAAAAATTCTTGCACCGTTGAGAAGCTCCTCTATGCCCGGATAACATTGGCTATTTTGATCCATATATTCCCACGGGAACGGGAACTACGCAGGTGAAACCGCGTGACGTCTGCTAGTACCTAATATAATATTTATGCTTCACCTCTAGCTGAGACCCTGGATTAACACATAGGCTACTTTTTATTCCAGTATTCCCACGGGAAAGGGACCCATGCAGGTGAAACCGCGTGACGTCTGCTTGTTATAGATAAATTACACCCAAACACAGAACAAATGATCGTGCTCATCACACAAACATTTGTCCTGGGTGGGAATCGAACCCACGACCTACGGCATAGCAGTCAGGGTCACTAACTACTAGACCAACAGGCCAGCCAATGCCTGTTGATTGTAAGGACGCCCGACTCTTAGATAATAAGCAATCTATACTATAAATAATAACAGCCTCACGATTCAATCGAAGGTTAAGTTATACTTGACGAGATTGCTCCGTGGATGAATGACCATTCATTACAAATCATCAGTGGGTTGATGATAATTTCATTTTTAATTTATACATACATACATAAACTCACGCCTTTTTCCCATGGGGGTAGGCAGAAACTACAGAGCGCCATATGCTACGATTCTTACATACTTCTTTTGCTTCGTCTACATTCATACATGTTGTTATACACACACGCCGGTTGCAAGTACTACGCACCTGACCTTTCTGAAGAACCTCACCAATAAGGTCTATGTATGTCCTTCTAGGGCGTCCCCTCCCGGCGTTCCCACTTACATCTGCCTTGTAAATACCTTTCGTTAGTCGCCTTTCATCCATCCTTTCAACGTGACAAAACCATCTAAGCATACTCTTTTCAATTTTTGTTACTACTTACATCTTCTTTTAAACCACAACGTTGCTTTATCACATCATTCCTCAATCTGTCATTCATTGTTACACCACACATACTTCGCAAGGAACGCATTTCTACAGCATTTATTCTACTTTCATGCCTCTTTTGCCACGCCCAACATTCACTTCCATACGTTAGTGTTTTTTTAATTTATATTTTTATTTAATATCTTTATTTTCAGACTAGTGTCCATTATAAAGTGTTAGAAAAATACATAAAAAGAAACTTAGGATAAATGTTAGTATAAACTTACTCTAATACATTTTATATTAATTAAGATGGATTTTAATCCACTGCCTCCATATTGGACTATTCAGTTTTTGAGCTGGTAGTTTTACTTTCAGGTAGCTGTTGGAACTGTCCCTCACCCTGCGCATCAGCGATGCCGCCCGCGTCCGAATTATGGCATGGAAGCCGGCCAGTTGTGCGTCGGTTAACATCTCATCTCATTTTAAATTTAGAGTCACAGCCTTATGAATATAAGCCATCATTGCACATGTAAGCGGGTACGCCTTTTATACCTGGAGGCTGTTATTTTTCAGTTTTGTAGTTGTTTTGCTTGAGTTTAGATTTCAATGTTAATATGAATTTACTTTTTTTTCTCTTAATCTCGGTATATTGGAGTGTGCTAGCTAACACGTGACAATCATTCTGAAATGTAATGTTTTACAATGTGTATAAACATTAGTGCTATTTATTGAACATTTCATTGTATAGATTCTTTGTATACCTCGTTCTTCAAACGAATCAGACAGATGTGTTGCTGGGGAGTTTGTTCCGCCACTTCTTCGTCCCAGCAAAAACACTAGGAAGTGGCGAAGGGTGGTTGAATAAATACTTTTGATTTTGATTTTGATCTGCAATACCGAGGTAGATCCATCAGCAACCTGAAAGCGTTGTTGTACTGGACCCGCAGGGCGCTGACGACCCGCTGCGTATAGGTGACCCACAGGCTACATAATACTGGATTTGTACTCGATTACTGTCAATGTGCTCGCCTCCTATTATGACATGGGACTTCAACTTAACTGACATAATGAGGATGTATACTAGGTACACTTCTGCCTAAAGCCTCAGCGAACAAACTACACCAACAAGGCAGTTTCTGAACTAAAAGCGAAATAACAAGTATGACATTTTCCTCTTTCCATTTCAGCATAAAATACTTATTCACAGCTGAACACTATTGGAAATGACTTTCAAATTAAAAACTCGACACGGTATAGCAGTGTTGTTTGCAAAGATATTTTCTACTGCGAACTGTTTGCGTTTTTATGTCGACACAGTTTTTTTTTTATTTCGACACTGATTATTATTAATAAATATAATTGACTGGAGGGGCTAGTGGCTTAATAATAACAGCCCCACATATCAATCGAAGGTTACGAGGACTGCCCGAAGATGGGTGACCATAACTCGAATGTAATAAAAAAAAAAATCTTTTTCTTTTTCTTTTCATGTGACTCGCATAATACATGAATACAATCTTATGTCTGGACTTTAAAAGAGACCATGACCCCTGAGTTTCTTTCAGCATTTCTTCTCAGGGACTTTGGATCAGTCACTTTGGAAATGCCATTTGGTGCCATTTAGTTAAAAAAAAAAATTACGTGTAAGTATCTAATCGGATCTACTTACAGAAATAAATATCATTTCATTTCATTTTTTTTTTCATTGTCATCATGTCATAGAAAAACTTTGATCCCATGTCTCAGTAACGCCATCTAGAATAATATATGAATATTGGAGCGGCAGCGGAGCGTACTACAAGAAACTCATAGACTTGTATCCAGTAGGACACACCTTTTCGGACGAAAATTTTGTTCGTGATGTCCGGTCTATAGGTATTGAATGTCTTTGATTATTGATAATGGTAACGAGTAATCAGATCCGTGAAAAACAAGGAGTATTGTGCTAGCCAGTCACTACTGGGTTGTGAATATTTGATTATGGGCAGTCATTCCATCTTCTTCTTAGCGTGTCGATGGCAAACAAAGACACTAAATTCTAAATTGTATGTTTAGCCCAGAATTCGGCCACCGCAACACCATCCACCGACGCAACCATAAGATCCTCACGTGTGCAGGTGACAGGGCACGCGGCGCAGGACAAAAGGTGGGCCATGGTCTGTGGAGAGGAACCGCACAGAAGGTCGGAGCAAGGATAATCTCCTGAAGTAGGGTTTCGCAATTAGTCATTCCATGTAAACAATGGTATTCAGCTTAAGATGAGAAGAGATGGAGATTTCCTGACTAAGTCACCGGATCTCCTAGTTTGGGAGTCAGGGTTATTCTATCTGTATGACCTTCAATTCACAGAAATTCATGTGACCTAGTCTGTAGGTAGGAAAACAATGTTGAAAGTTGTTTTGTACAAATAAAGATTTTTGTTTGTCTATTATTTATTTATTTTAGACACTAATCTTACTATCAAATTAGACACTTTTCTGCATGGAAATAGTCCCTGATTGCGACACACCTGATAGTAAGCAGTGAATTAATCATTGATATTTAAGCGCACTAGTTTATAAAGAACCTATTTACTCTATAATGAAAATTCAATTCTGTTATTTGGCAGAAACCAACGATTAGCATCACTTGAGAACGTCTGAACAGTTTTGGCTGACTTTGGTTCTGGATGTCATGGGAAAAAAATCCCGGGTAATGGGTTTTTTTGTAAGGGAATTACTATTTCGACGATAGCTAATATATCTAAATAATTAAGTTAGTATGTTAGCGAGGCGTGACGTCACAGCGCTTACAGCGGTGCATCACTTCTACGTCAGTGCGTACCGCAGCGTGCCAATGTGGCTCATATCATGTATATACAGGATGATGGGAATTTGGTTAAATATAAATCAAACACACATAACTGGCGAAATGAGGGTGTACTGCCAGGTAAACCTCTGCCTAACTCTTCGGGGAATACAGGCGTGATGTTATATGTATTAAGAAATAAAAAAATAAAGAGTAGTGGTGGTTCAGTATTAACGGCCGCGACTTACTTACTAAACTGTGAAAGAAAACATCTTGAAGTAACCAGCATTCCTAGAAGTAGTCCTCTTTGAAATTGTCATAAAAGTAGAACCGATTATAGGTTGATTACAGGTAAAGAATAAATAGTTCTAAAAATAGGAAGATATCGTCGTCATTAATTGGATCAACTCATCATCTGAATCTGCCGATCATTTTCCTTTTCCGCTTCTAACAATTACCTCCTGTCAAGAAACTGTCAAAAATCTACACATGACAGCCGGAGCCAACAGCTTAACGTGCTTTCTGAGGCACAGAAGGTTCTTAATATATTATGTAGTTGATGGTCACCAATCCCGTCCCGTATCAACTTTTGGTAAAAAAAAAAACAAAAAAGGATCTCTATGTTACATTATGTAAACGAGTGTTTCAGTCAACCTTGTCATCATGGTTGACAGCGATGCATCGCTTCTACGTCACGCGTCAGTGCGTACCGCAGTGTGCCAGTGTGCCAGTATGCCAAGTCACCCTGTATACGCATATAGGTTGATTTATATTTGGAATCAAATAGACTGGAACGGTTGGTGTGGGTGGATGAGCGGCTGTTGTACTTTGTGGCAAGGGATCGGTTCCTGGCAGGTTTGATGTTTAAATGTTTGTTGCGGGTTCTGTTCAAATATTTTCTTTGTATATCGCCATTACATTCGCTTTACGTCGCAATGGTTTTTAAATATAATAGTAATAATCTATACGAATATTATTTGATTGTTTTTTTGTTTGCATTGGATAGGCTCCCAAACTACTGGACCGATTTGAAAAATTCTTTCACCGTTGGGAAGCTCCACTATCCCCGGGTGAATTTTTATCCCTGTACTCTCACGGGAACGGAAACTATACGGGTGAAACCGCGTGAAGTCTGCTAGTTAAATATAAAGAAAAAGAAGCAACTCGCTCGGTAAATCAATAGTAATAAAAATATATGTCTGTCTTTTACAAATCATTACAACAAGAAAGATCTTTAAGAATCCTTTAGCCCTAAACTGAATCTAACCAGATTATTCTGCTTATGCACAGTACGTAAGGTGTACGGTTTTCAACTAATTTAATGAGGGTTAGACCACCTTATATTGATTTAACCCGGTGTATTTGCAACTGTTATTAATTTTCTTGACGAACGATTTTACAAGTGTATTTGACGAAAAGTCAAAGTCAAAGTCAAACCATTTATTTCAATTAGGCCCCTATAAGGCACTTTTGAACGTCGAAAAAAAATTTACTTTAAAAATGATTCTAGTTGCCCCTTCCAAAAAGTAGATTTGTATGGAGAAGACTGGGCAAGAAACTCCATACTTACTCTTTTAAAATAGATTTTACAAAACTTTGTATACATTAATAAGATTATATGTGAGTACGATGCACCTAGAATAAAAAGTACTATACTAAGATAGGTATAAGCAAAAAAAAAAAATGGAGTTGATAATTAATGATTAAGTTGGTACAGCTAGATACATTGTGCTCACATATTTACAAATGTAATAACATTAATTTAAAAAAATTGAAAGAATAAAACAACGAAAGTGGAACAACCTATATTCTCGCATCTAATAATACTGCACAGATGTGGTGCAACGGTCGCAGTCTCTAGTCGCAGTCATTGACATTAATTACTTAGCCTACATTATAATTACGATGTATACGATATGACTAGATGTTATGTGAACCTGGTACTTGAAATTTAAACTACTTTAAGATTAATTGAATAGAAGTATATTCACACCATGAAAAAATACAAATTATGATGGGAAACATAAGGTGTTACCTTACTCTAAAAGCAGTCTCTTACAGAGAATCTTGGAATGGTGTTGATAGTGAAGGAGTATATTAGCTGGTAATTTGTTTCTTTGATTAATCTAATAAAAGAATAATTCTACCCTGTAACTGTCCCACTAAGAGGCAAAGGATTCATCTCATACAAAGAAGGCACGAGCAATGACCACTGTACTGACTGGCCTGTTGGTCTAGTTGTTAGTGACCCTGACAGCTAAGCCGGAGGTCGTGGGTTCGATTCCCACCCAGGGCAAATGTTTGTGTGATGAGCACGATCGTTTGTTCTGTGTCTGGGTGTAATTTATCTATAATATGTATAATTATATTTAGATATATATAACTAACACAAGCTTTCAAGCTTAATTTGGGACTAAATGGCGTGGTGTGAAAAAGTTGTGAAATATTTATTATTTATTTATTATTATTTATTTACTGTTTCTACGCAGATTGGTGATTTCAGACTTATACGAGTATTAACGAGTAAGAAATTCGGTCGGCGGTCGGTTTTCAGGTTAAAGTATTCTTATTTTAGGGCCTGATTCGCCTGAAATAAATGTGTTATTATTATTCCATTTATTCATTTGAAAACTTATCATATATGTTTATCAAAACATTTAAAAATATAAAAAAAATAGTAGCCCATCGGTATCGGGAACAGGGTCCAAGCTAACGGCGGTCAAGGCTCCAGGGAGAGGAACCTTTTAATAATACGAGCCGTGCCCAGCAGTACTGCTTTCTGAATCAAGCCCTTCATCCAGCATTCTTGTTAGTACATACAGGATTAAGTTTGGTTGACGTCAAACTAAAAGGTAAAAAATAACTCAAGTTTTGGAAGTCTGTGGCTTTGATGGTTTTGTTATACTTCCAAAACTAGAGTTATAATTTTCCAAATCGGTCGATAAATGACGGAGTTCTGAGATAGTTATGTTTTCGCCACTCCTTGTGTATTATGTATCTATATATATAAAAGAAAGTCGTGTTAGTTACTTCGCTTATAACTCAAGAACGGCTGAACCGATTTAGCTGAAAATTGGCAGGGAGGTAGTTTAGAGCCAGGAGAAGGACATAGGATACTTTTTATCCCGTTCGACATCATAAAAATAAATATCAAGAATATCGGTTGTCTCAAACATTTTTCAAACGCAGCGCCATCTTGGATGACATGACAGGAGTCAAACTTCCCAGTTCATTATCAGGTGACAATTTGAAATTGACAAGTCTTAAGCTAAACCCAAGAAGGTAAGGTTGTCAATTTATAATACGCACCTACGTTCTGAAATTTATTTTGTTACTAAACTTAGAGGTTTTATGTAGCATAAAAAAGTCTTATATTTCAGAAATCAATTTACGTAACTAGCAATGATGACAGAGACGAAATTTAATAATTCTTTGCAAATAGAACTTATTTTACTGTTAGGACTTTAATTAAAGTAGACCGGGAAAACTATAGGCATAAATTATTGTATGTAACATAGAGGCAATAGTTCAGATTAAAATTATGAATTTAGTATTTTTTAGTAAGGTAGTTAGGTTAGATAGTTGGGTTAGCTATAGGATAGGTATGGTCAGTTAGGTTAGGGTATATATACATGTTGTAATTCAAAAGTAGTAGTAGTTATTATTGGTTTGGATTTATTTGTTGTCGTCTTATTCAACGTATGTATATCTAATATAAAAAAAAATAAGAGCAATGAATTGACTCTAAGGCACAACGAAGTTTGCCGGGGCAGCTAGTTATATATATTATATCTTTAGTTTACATATTTATGTATTTATACTGAATATATTTGTGTATTATAATTATGTATATTATAACTATAGTGTACATGTTTATGTATTTATACTGAACATATTATTAGTATTGCTTGCTTTATTTTCTTTATTTTTTCATTTTAAATTGCATCTACCACTGCTTTTCTCTGCATCACCTGAAGGTTGACTGGTAGAAAATGCCTATGTCATTAAGTCCGCCTTTGTACATTAGTGTGCTTGAAGTATTAAATAAATAAATAAATAAACATACATAAAATGAATAGGCTAGTTGAATTAATTTTAGTTTTCAGTCCCTCACCTAGATTATTAAAATATAGCAGACGTCCCGCGGTTTCACCCACGTAGGCCCCGTTCCCGTGGGAATACAGGGAATAAAAGTAGCCTATGTGTTAATCCAGGGTGTCAGCTAACTCCATATCAAAAATCCTTTCAGTAGTTTTTACGTGAAAGAGTAGCAAACATCCTCACAAACTTTCGCGTTTATAATATTAGTAGGATATACCACACATATTTTTTGTTTCACGTACCTATTAAAAAAATAACATTGATACATCGAGGAAAAATATTGCTTTACGTCACTATCCCGTACAGTTTATACTGGTTAATGACCTCAAAAGCCCCTCTTTCCTTTATTTTATTTAATGCGCTAAACCTAAGTAGTTTTCCATTAATTTAGAAAAGCAAAAAAATACTTGTGTATTATTTTTTTAAATCTGACTGAGATGGAATAAATATAATTTTTTATATTCGTACATGCCTATTGGGAACCTCCTCCTTTTTTGTAAGTCGGTTTAAAACAAATGTGCAAAGCAAATGTTTGCCTTCGAATTACATACAAATAGGTACGTTCAAATGAATGAGGATCGAAATGAAATTAACAGAAAAGCCCTAAAGACTCCATTGGATTTTAATGAACCTTCACAGTTTATTATCCGAGGGTTCTATCTTAATAACTTAGAAACCTCTACAGGTCCAAGTTACGGCGTAAAGAATGGCTAAGTTAATTATTTATGTAAATTGTTCCTTTTGGTATAAACTTATCTAAACTCGAGTAAAAGTTTGTTCGTTAACGGTTTCTGTAAATATAACTTAAATAAAAGAAAATAGTTAAAAGTTTTTTTTTTTGTATTTTATATCTTTACTGCGACTCGTGACTTAATAACAACTCCTGCGAGGGTCTATCAAGGATAAGCTGCACTCGCCAAGGTCAGTCCTTAGATAGGTAACCATCTATTACATTCTGAGGCCCTCGCGGTTCCGGGTGGTCATTTATTGATATTTCAACCAGTCTTAATAGTGGTATTTTATTACTCAGTTACTGAGTTGTGGAAGTCAGATTAGCTGTAGTTCCATGTACAGTCAGTGAGCTGCGTCGCTGACCCATCTTAAAAGGTGTAGATAGGTTATAAGCGCACAGCAAGCGACTCGTTAAAATGTGGCTAACTAGCCACACTTGACATCAGTGTCGCATCGCGCCGTCAACGGACGCGTGCGAGCGTTAGTGTGCCGTTTTTGAAGATCGAATGTTGTTTAGGTAACCTATCTACACCTTTTTACTTATAATATCATTGATCTTCCCTTATATTTTTTTCTAAGATTGCACTGACTGTACAATACAAAAACCCAGAACACCACCTACAACGATTCCTAAACAATATTAATTTTTCACAACTTGTACTCAACGCCGTCTAGTCCCTTACTGAACAGTGCTTGTACTTTGAATAGTAGACAACTGTTACATACTTCTTTTGGCTCGTCAACGTTCATATATCTGGTCATACACGCACACCAATTGACAACATTTCAAAATTGACATGACCCTAAAACAAAAATACTGTTTCTTCATTTTTGTATGCTGGGTTCAAATATATTTTTTAATTTTTATTTATTGCTTAGTTTCTGAGGAAAAAAATAAAAACCCAAAAACATGCGATGACGTCACTTATACGGTGGAATGAGGTAGTTACCTTTGCGTAAGCAAGCTAATTTTTAAGATAAAACCATAATGTAAAACATGACATATCTAATGTCAAACAAGACATATCTAATGTCAAACAAGACATATCTAATGTCAAACAAGACATATCTAATGTCAAACAAGACATATCTAATGTCAATGTAAGACATTGACAACTGCTAAATGACAGTGACATCTAAGTGACAGTTTTTTTTACGTATGACAGTAAAGCAAAGGATGTATTCCACCGTATGAATGACGTCATTTGACGCTTACGTCTTTTTAGAATGCACCGAATGAAAAGTACATCATTTCGAAAAACTAAAAAATATGGGTCCTCTTGTTTTGGATTTACTTTTATATAACGTAATAAAACATGCAGGTTAAAATTCTGAAATGTTGTCAATTGCGAGAACAACACACCTGACCTTTCTGAAGAACATCAAAGTCATCCTACTACCTATTGTAAGTCGCCTTTCATTCTTCAAAGCACACTCTTTTAAATTTTTCACACTACATATTCCTTTGAACCACAACGGTGTTTTATTACATCACATACGTGTATTACATAGGTACATATGAACTCGCCCTCATTATACAAGAGTATTCTATTGCACCCAGTATGTAAAAGAATACGCCAGTTCCTTCATTATACTAAAAATGCTATAAAGTAAAAACATACAGTGTAAGAGTAGCAAAAAAGGTTGCATTGTTGACGCCCTAGTACTGCTCGGGTAATGCAAAGGCGTATAATTTCAGCCAGCCATGTTTTTTCCAACGGTACCTCTCGTTAGAACTATACAGAAAGGTTGTGTAGCGTCAGCATTAAAAGTTCTACTTGAATGGGCCGTTTGTTTGCTAAAAACGAACGTAGGGTCAGCAGAAAGTTAATTAATTAATATTTGGAGTTTGTTTGAGAGCTATACCTACGGGTGGGGGTGATCTGTGAGCACTCGATTGGAAAACCATTTTGTTAGTTTATCCAGTAATAGACTACTTGTTAGAAAATTAGATTATTATTGTGGATACTAGTAAATTGTTTCAAGAATATTTTAGACTGGCCGCGCTTTGCGGTTTTGCCCGCATATCTGAATAAAATGCTCATGGTTTTCCCAGCGCACGCCAAAATTTCTCGCATATTATAGGACTTATTTGACATTTCTTAGTATAGTGTCTATTTTATAAAATACCTTAAGCCCATATGTTAATCTGATTTATAAGCTACATATCTGTTAAGTTTTAATAAAATTCATTCAGTACTTTTTGCGTGAAAGAGTAACAAACATTTACATACATTAAAAAAACCGACAACATTCCAGTCGTAAAACACCTCAGGCATCTTTTTAGAAATACTTATATTTTACACATTTAGATGACAGCTAGAACCTGCAGTGTAACACAAAACGTGTTCCCTCACGTAGATACGACTACCTTCCCACCAGTAACTTAAGAACTACAAAAACCGCCCCTACTGCTACGACTTATAGGCGCTAGCACAGTCAAATTGCATCTACGGTCTGGCGGCTGGCTAGGTACGAAATAAAAAGAACCGGCAGCCGACGAAAACGTGACCGGGACACTAAATGGCACCTCACTGATCGACTTACTCGGTCGCCATTTTATTCACGAGTTCCAAATTTAAATTCTACGTACCTATGTGCATAATGTTTGTCAAATTAATAAAACATTTCCGTGAGTTTGCCGACCGTACACGGGTCTTGTAAAGGTCAGAAGCACTGTTTACTTTGCTCTCTACCTACATGGTAGCCTGGTAGATTTATACAAACATAGCGAAAAAGAGACTATATTTAGCAAGCAAGTAGGTGGTTGGTAATCGGGGTAATCGTAATCGGGGAGTAAAAATAGTCTCTTTGGTTGATGAGTGCTAGTTTAATGTTGTGAGGGAACGCACGGGTCAATTGAAGGTTAAGCTACGCTTGCTGAGGTCGGTACTTAGATGGGTGACGTCTCCGTACATGTCACGGAGGGGTCTTGATTTTATTAAAAACTTGGCTTACTTACTATGAGTAATTTGGTCAAACTACGATATTTTTTATTTCGAAAATTGATCTCTACAATAATTTTTAATTCATTGCAAATAAGACGTGGCAGTTTAAGTTAACTTCTTTTTTGGAACCTTTAAAGCGTCTAACGAAAGAAATAGTGAGTGAAAAGTATCTAGCAATGCTGAATATTGCTTTGTAAATATTCTACAAAACAAAATAACAATCAGAAGAGTATTGAAGTAGGTAGTAGGTAAATATTTACGCGGCTACGGTCAAGCAAAAAGGAGGGTAACGATTTTGACCGGAATGTAACTGAACTTTTTTAACTTGTACTGTGAATTGAATGGGAACACTAATGTATTCCTCACATTTTTTAATCTGAAAGAAAGTGACGCGGCAGGACAAGATACGGTCTTATATTGTTTTTTTTTTATTTTACGATGACAAGAAAAGTATGGCGAAGTAAGTTGTATTCATATTAATGGTGCAAACTAAACTAAAATTAGTCTCATCTGTACCATTGATGGTGCAGGTCAATTGTGCATACGGCACGGCGGGGTTTGGGGGTCAGAATTTTATTCTAAAATATTTGTATTTTTTTATGTAAAATGGGTCTACTCTCGATTCCAATCTTGTCCTGAGGTCGATGATGCAACAAGCTTATCCTAAAGAATCCTATTAACTCGCGAATTAAACTGATTGGGGTCATATGAACTTGGGAACACCGATGCAGGCAGGGAATCTCTCTCTTTGTTTACTGGATACTTAGTTGAAAATTAAATACGAGTATGCAGCTAAAAACAACTCAGCCAGTGAGTGTGCACTGTCGCACAACACAGGGTTCCTTAACCTTAGAACTATTCATATTAGAGCTTCTCTGATTAAGTTGGCCTGTTGGTTTAATGAGCATGAGGTGCTAGGTTAGATTACCGGTTCGGGAAAAGTGTTTAAAACCCCGAAGTCTAGATCTAGGCCCAATTGATGGTTTTTTTTACCCCCTTTTAATAATAATAATAATACCAGCCCGTCACTGTTCCACTGCAGGGTAAAGGCCTCTTCTCATACAGAGAAGGCTCGAACATTCATCACCACGCTTGCACAAGGCGGATTGGCGATTTCTAACTTATATCACAGTATAAATATTAATACAGTAGGACGATGCCTTTGATCTCTAGAAAAATGCCGACAACCTCTACACGCGTTAGACTTGAATAATACCCCCCGCACTATACGAACATCCGTTTGTTCGCAGTGTGGGAGCGGCTTTCCCGCGTCTCGCCCCTCACACTCCGCACGATTGCCCTGTCTAGACAGTTTCGTCGGACGACTGTATGTTTTTAGACTGTTTCCTCTCGATGTTTCTCCCCCCCTCTTTTACATCGGATGCAAACATAAAACTGTGTGCTATACATACACTTCTGCTATACCCCTCAGAGACAACAGGCGTGATGTTACGTAAAAGGCACCCGGGTCGAACTCCAGGTGTATGTGAAGTTTTCTTAAGGTCACCCGGTTATTTAACACATAAATAAGCCTACATATATATGTTTTCCGTGTCGCAGGTGTGTCTTGCATTACAAAAATGTCCCGTTTTATATTCTGGGTGTTAGAGTAAGCTTCTTAAGGCTACTTTAGTTATGAATAACTCATTGATAGGGTTTTAAGAATACAGGATGGAAAGGGACATCAATGTTCATTCGGGCACTATGAGTTTTGTACAAGTTTTGATTTGGACCTTAACTCATTTTTTTTCCTTTTGCGACGGTATTTTTTACTTATTAGACAGCCCGGTCTGATACGCGTCTTTTGGCACCTTGCAAGTGTTTTTCCCAATTGCCAAAACCACCGAAGGTTGTTTTTAACTGCTTATAAATTATGTTTATAGTTTGTTACTCTGTAAATTATTAGTATTTATGTATTGTATTTTTTTTCTTATTTATACTTATTTTAAACATCTATTGAGATAGTCATGTATATTATATAATTATGTAAATAGTACACCTCAAACTGCCTACTCATCTTTTCTCCTCCCCTATCAAGTCCTTCCAAAGGTTGTCTGTAAGAGATCGCTTTTAGCGATAAGGCCGTCCATTGTAACACCCTATGTAGCCCTTAAAGTTATAATTTGTAAATTTTTATGGTGTACAATAAAGAATATTCTATTCTAGTCTATTTTACTCATGATTTCTATCCTAACCTTGTTAGATTTTTAAAGATAAAAGTCGCTTGTTTACATAATTATGGACAGTCTCAAGTTGTTGTGGAAATGAAGAGTTTTCTTGTTTTTTTTTTTTTTACAATTTTAAGCAAACATAACATCAGAAAGAATGTAAAAATAGAAAAAATACGTTAGAGGATTCAGAATTTTGTAAAACACGCACAGGGTGTCCGGATTCGCATCGATGTCAATACAAGGGTTTCTATGAAAGTAGAAATTTGGTAAATCCACAGGAAATGTCGTCAATTTATCGGTAGATTTTCATACTAAAAATACCTAGTGGTAGAAAATGTCAATAAAAAAATGTTAGCACCCGCACGAAGCAGGGGCGGGTCGCTTGTTGAATATAAATCGAAATGCATTGAAATCAGAGAAAACTTCGAGGTGGTTTTCTATTGAGGAAATTTGATTATGTTACGTATGCCTTATGCACTGCATCTACAACATATTTTTTTGTTTATTCCACCCAGGCCCACATTAAAAATAGAAACAAACACACATTGTTCCTTATCTCAAGGGCTAATTATAACAGAAAACATATATAAAGTGCTTAGCTCGTGGAAGTCATAAATTAAGTTTTTGTAACAGCGGGAAGAACGCGCAATAAACGTTCCAAAGCAACTGGCAAAATAAAGTATCTGTTTTTTTGTGCGCAAGCAATCGAGCGGCTAAAGAAACGATGGATTGATTGCCAGTAGTATGTAAATATGTAAGCATCAATACAAAGTGTCAAGCAACACTAAGTACCTTCTTTATACGCGGCAAGCTTGCATTATGCAAAATGTCCCACAAAATCAAGCACACTGGTTCTCTCCCGCCTGCTTTTAAAAAGTATTCTAAAGGTCAGCAGACTTTTATCTAGGTACCGTAAATAGACCCGTATTTTTGAGCCTTAGTGTTTATTTTGTGCTAGTTGGGAAAACGCTAGGCCCGTGTGGCCTAGCGTTTTCCCAACTGTGTTGGGGTCAGCTTCTAGTTTCACCGATTGCAGCTAAATACCAGTGTTCTACATGGAACGGCTACTTGTCTGATCTCCACAGCCCAGTTACTGAATAACACGAGACCACTGTCTTGGTTAAACTTGGTGGTCAGAATTGACAACATTTCAAAATTGACATGACCCTAAAACAATAATACCGTTTCTTCATTTTTGTATGCTGTTGTTCAAATATATTTTTTAATTATTTTTTTATGCTCAATTTCTGAGAAAAAAAATAAAAATTAAAAAACGTGCGACGACGTCACTTATACGGTTGAATGAGGTGGTTACCTTTGCGTAAGCAAGCTAATTTTTAAGATGAAAACCGTAATGTCAAACAAGACATATATAATGTCAAAAATGACATATCTAATGTAAAAAATGACATAACTAATGTCAAACAAGACATATCTAATGTCAATGTGTGACATTGACAACTGCTAAATGACAGTAACATCTAAGTAACAGTTTTTTTTTACGTATCACAGTAAAGCAAAGGATGTATTGCCATTCCACCGTATGAACCATCTTTTTAGAATGCACCGAATTTCAAAGTTAAAATTATGAATGAAAAGTACATAATTTCGTAAAACCAAAAATATGGGTCCTCTAGTTTTGGATTTACTTTTATATAACGTAATAAAACATGCAGGTTAAATTTTAGAAATGTTGTCAATTATGCGCTTCTACCAGCTTCTACCAGTAACGACTGATAATGATTTACAATTTTAATGATAGCCGGGACTAACGGCTTAAGGTTTCCCATTCAAGGAGAAGTATTGATATGTAATAAATGGTCCAACCTCATCAAGCGTTAGCTTAACCTTCGAGGGACCCAATGAGGCTGTTATTTTTTCGACAAAAGCTTATTTTGCGTTACCAATTGGGATTGTACCAAAAAAAAAACACTTCTCATCATCTCCCTAAGCTATGATGAGGTTGAAAACCTAATTTAAACAATCATTTCTTTTAATCACATCCCCAAAATGTGTACAGTCACGAGCAATAATATGTATACATTGTCACATTTACAATAATGTTTTAACTCCTACCATTCAAAAATATGTGTGCGATATTTTCTTCTAAATTATCATAATATTTGTCTAAGATAACTTAGAAGAAAATATGCTATGTAAATATAAATATGAATGTATTATTATTATTATTACATAAGACTGTAGAAAAGGGTAAAATAAAGTTTGAGTTTACAATGATTTATAAATTACTAAGAAACTTTGTGAGTTTGTTTTGTTACACGGTCACGTTTTTACGACTGCACGGATTTTCTACTCAAAGAAAAAGAAGAAATTTGTGAAGATCATAACTGTTGTAGATTCAGCGATAGGTTCTTAAAACTTTTTCAATAATTGCTAACTTTACTTATCATTAATTTCAGCCAAAAGGCGTACACGGCAGGACAGTTAAACCAAAGATTCGCACAACGATTTTGTCTGCTAACTGCAGAGATAAAAATATCTACTAACTGCAGTCATGGATAAAAAATATCTGTTAGCAGAAAAATGGGTAAATCTGACAAAAAAAATATGTCGATCTATTTTGTTTTTAAAAAGGATTGAAAAGTCATAGTGAACCGATTGATGATAGAACCTGCTCTCATTCTTCTAAGACTCACAAAAACCACTATATTTTTCTAAACCACGCATTATGTTTCTTTATTTCGAGTAGGCTTAATAACAATGAAGAAAAATTTGATGATTAGGTACTATGCAATAATAGTATTACAACCATTAAACAATATTGTTTGAAATTATTTAAAACATATCAGAATGTTACCGTCCCATTGCAGGGCAGAGAAGGCACGAACATTGATCACCACGCTTGCTCAACGCGGATTAAACAGTTTTAAATAAAGTAAATAAACAACAAACAAAACAGGTACGCGAAATACTTGAATTGAAAATAATGAACAAATTAAACTGATTGAAGTAAAAAAAATAAATGGTTTAATTCAAATCTAAAGTAAATGTAACAAGCAGCCCAAATTATGTTCTGATTTCGCACTTCTTCTTTTTTTTAATATTTTATACCAGTGCTTAACTGCAATCCCACCTGATGGTAAGCAGTGATGCAATCAGTGATGGTGAAGCGCACTAGTTTATTAAGAGTCTATTCACTTTAGCCTTGAAGACACCTAAATTATAATCGGACGGGAAGACCGCAGCTGGCAAGTAGTTCCAGTCCTTCGATGTACGCGGTATAAACGACGAAGCGAAACGCTTTGTCCGAATCGTGGGAGTCCCAACGATGTAACGGTGGACACTCGCCGTACGCCGGGTTGTCCGATGGTAGAAAGGTGATGGTGGAATCAAGTCATGTAATGCCCGTGCACACTCTCCAAAATGTATCCTATAGAAAACCGAAAGGCTAGCTAGGTATCCTACGCCTATGCTCAAGGCTTTGCAGATTGGTTCTAACCAAATCTGGGTCACCAATAAGCCTCTTCGCACGCCTCTCCACTGAGTCCAAAGCTAAAATATATAAACCATATCACAATAATTTCCCACAACGAGCTATTAATGCCTACATTACATTATTATGTGGCAACCATGTTTACTTTACCCTGGTAAGTAGGCTACCCTCCATAGATAGTAGGGGAGCTATAAATAATATTTATCAGAGATATGCCTTGCACAATAGAGTGGAAATTCTGTCTATGATAGCAAAGGGTTGGGTTACTATTATAAAATAGAAGGGCGAATTATTATTAACTATTGATGCGCTCTTACTACGCACGGTTCTCACGAACTATTATGGTGTAAGATATAATCTACAAAAAAGGATTCCACAAAAATAAACATTATATTGTAAATAGAGATTTTATTCCTACAACTCAAGGCGATAAAATTTCATGTTTTAACAATAAATCAAATATAACGCTCGTTGTTGCCTTACTAAAAAGATAAAGATAAAGATACCGGGTTTTGCGTATGGGCAATAAACTACCACGCGGGCCCAGTGCGAATTGGTAGATGTCAATTATGTCTTTGAATTTTTGGTTCCAGGACATGCCAGTTTCCTCTCGATGTTTTCCTTCACCGTTTTTTGAGAGCAGTGGTGATGAAATAAATGACACAAAGTAATGCGCCTGCCTGGGTTCGAACCCACGACTTACCATTCGAAGTCGGGGCCGCCACTACTGGGCCACCGCTGCTCTTATGTTGCCTTACTAATAATATGAATTGAAAGAGTCTTAGAAATATTGAGAAAACTGTACCTAAAACTATAACATCTTATTTAAAATTACCTGTGTACACAAATGAAGATTCATCATAAATTTCATCAAAATTTCATTGGAAATAAAATAATGTTTGAAATTAGATCAACAATTTCGGATTTTTAATTTGTATATCTTACGTCCTTATACTTATCAGAGGGGCTTGTGGCTAAACAAAAAAAACTCAGTGGTTGATCGAAGGTTAATATACGCCTTAAGAGGCTGGTCCGTTAATGGGTGTGTCCATTCGTTCCATGCCTCGGAAAGCATGTTAAGCCTTTGGCCCTGCCTCGTTATGGATATTCAGAAGCCTGATAGTCAGTTTCTTCGTCACAGTTTACCTAATGGGTATACCGTGTTACCCAGTTACTGAGTTGTGGAGGCAAGACAGTCAGTCGTTCTATGTAAAACACTGGGATTTAGCTGCATCTTGTCAAACTGGAAGCTGACCCCAACACAGATGAGAAAAGGCTATAGGCAGATGATGACGTCCTAACTTATCAAACTTCTTTGTAAAATTTGTTAATAAAATTAAAAGAACAGCATAAAACTGGCCTACTTTTACATTAACAGTGTAAAAGTAGACCAGTCAACGTAATACACACTCTGGTATAAAAATAGAATAGAATAGAATACTCTTTATTGTACACCATAAAAACTTACAAACGATAATTTGAAGGGCTATAAACGGTGATACAATAGGCGGCATTATCGCTAAAAGCGATCTCTTACAGACAACCTTTGGATGGACTTGATAGTGAATGAGAGAAGATGAGTAGGCAGTGCGTGGTGTACTATTTACATAAATATATACCATACAAGATTATTTGAATAGACATATATAATAAGTGTAATTTAAGAAGAGAAAAATAAATAAATACATAAATACAAATCCTTTATAGAGTTACATTACGACGTGTTAGGAGAGAGGTAATATTTTTTAAGCATATTTTTGAATGCTTGTAATGTTTAAAAAAAATAAGTACAGGCCAATTCAAAAAGAAGTCTACAATTGAACTTATCCAACGACACAAAGACTTATCCAGACCAAGGAATTCAAAGCACCAAAATTAAATGAACTCCAGATTGCTACTCCGAAGTCCCATAAACCCTGTACCTCACTTCATTCCAAGTCTTTCTATTAAAAAGTTTAAGGTTTCATCATTAAGGTGCGCGCTCACGAGACGTCTCGATGACGTTCCACAGATAAGATAGGGCGCGCAGACATCGGCTGAATAAATTATTACAGAGAAAGTGGTGATGGTTCTGTAAGAGTGAAGAGATTTATGTTCAAATGGGCTTGAATGTGTAGAAATATTCATCGGTTTTGTCCACCTTCGGCGAAGCAAAAAGGAGGGTTACGATTTTGACCGTCATATATGTATGTTGTTTGTATGTAAGTAATGTATAGAGGTTAGCCGTGTTCGTATGCAACCTGCCCCAACAAAACAATGCATTCAAACAGTTTAAAAGCAATCATAAGCTTAGGACATAGGGGCAGAATATGACCGCACGATCCTTTTAGAAAATATCCTCATTTGAGACAATTTGATTTCTTGTTTCAAAGTTTTTAGAACGCGCTTTATAGAACTTACTTTTTCTGACGTATAACTTTATTTCTGCATAAAACTGTAATAAGCCATGAAAAACTTACAATTTCTATTTAACCGAATAAGAATTGTATGCTTAACGTAACTTTGACACAAAAGTGATTGTATCTTTCGGAAAAAAAAAGACTTGTTATCATCAAAACAAAAAAAAAACAAATGTTTTAATGATAAGTAAAATAAAAAAACACACACATGCAAGTATTTTCGTTTTGGAGCGCAATGTGGCATGTCGAACATGATTTGCTAATTTAACACAAGACACCATTTAACACGACTTGCATTATCCAAATACATATTAATAGTACGCTGTTTATTGCTAGTGTGTGTAACGGTGGGTTGATACAGCTATACTAACAAGATATTAAGTTATTTTAGGTTAGGTGCCAGCTGCAACACTCAATCATTAATTTGCGCTGCGCCACTGGAATATATTGGATCCCACCCATAGTGTACTAAATGTTTTGGGAACACACTAATAGGGAATATGCATGTAATTTAAATATGGTTCGAATATTTTTTTTCCGAATCTTTAATGGCAGAAAATATGAACTAAATCATTATTTTACTTTTTAATAGCGTCATCATTATTTAAAATAAAAGTGCGAATTAAGCGCGGGAAATTCAAATTTGTGAAACGCATCACCATTGGTTATAACGAAAAGTGACGTCAAATACTACGACAACTAGACAAGTTACGCCTACAAAACAGTATTGGAATGGACTTTTTATTGGAAAACATAATTATTGCCGTGTGTGTTGGGAACTAATTTAATGTTCATGTGTAATTTTAGCTTCATAGTGAGGTTATTTAACATTTAAGAAAAATTACTGAAAGTGGTTTTGTAAAAGCACAATCTGATAATGTTTATTCCATTCGGGTACAAGCAATACCGGTAACTGGTTTTTGAGTTTTTTTCATTGTGAAATGGTTAGAAGACCGAAAACACTCTAAGTTAGAGTAATAGGATCATAGTTAATGACGTAATTGAAATGGCGCGCGAAAATGGCGGCGTTTAAACAGCTCAAATTTATTCTGTATTTTAAATATTTTTTTAAGCTTCATTACTGCATTTTTGAATGTTTATATTTTTTTACTATGTTAAAACGTTGTAAACAGTGAATTAAAAATATAAAAAAATACATGCATATACCTTATTGTGCGTAAAGCTAAGTAGTGGAATTCCCTGTCGGAGTCGGTGTTTCCTGATAGCTACGAATTTGGGGTCTTTAAGTCAAGAATGAATAGGTCGGCTTTTAGGCAGGCCTGCTTCATCAATTACCATCAGGTGAGATAGTGATCAAACGCGTTTCAAACAACAATAAAAAAATACCGTTTGACTAATTTTATTGTAAAATTTTATTTTTGTATCATGTAAGACTAGAAGGCGTAATAAACATATTTTTATTGCCGACTGTTTTTACTCGTTAATACTATGAATATATGTGTAGATATTTGAGTATAAACTGACTTAACACACTCAATCCCGGAGGAATTCGAAACCTTTCCGCTTTTTCGAAAAGGCAGGAAACCCTTTTCGGAGTGTTTGCGAAAAATAACTATGAAATAGTCGAGAAGCCGAGGGAATTTAGTGAGGAGGACATACCATTGATGGCACGTCCTTATTTTATATGTAAACATGTATATGGTATATACACAGTGGAGCGGACAACATACAAAGTCCAGCACATCAAGCTACCAATAACCCAATGTGTCAAACTTCTATGATAGTTTTCTGTCTGTCTGTCTGTGGCACCGTAGCGCTTAAACGGGTTAACCGATTTAGATGCGGTTTTTTTATTTGAAAGCAAGGTTTCTTGCGATGGTTTTTAGACAAGTCTAAGACGGCTGAATCGATTTTGATGAATCATGATTCATTAAAATTGGTTCAGCCGTTTTAATGTTATCAGCTCTTTTGTGTTAGCTGCCGTTGCGAATTTATGGTAAGTTAGGTTAGGTTATATATACATGATGTCATTTTAATTCTACCGAACACAAAATGTTCAAATTAGATCACATTAGAGACTCGCTAAATAAAAAGTAGTAACTTACTTAAGTAGTAATTATTGGTTTGGATCTATTTGTTGTCATCTTATTAAATGTATGTATATCTGATAGATGAAATTCACAGTGTTTGTAACAAAACTCTTTCGAAACGGCTAGACCGATTCTTATGAAATTTTGTGTGTAAATTCAGTAGGTCTGTCTGAGAATAGGATGTAAACTAACAAAAACTTAATAAGACCAATAAATTGTTAATAAGTTTGCCGGTGCAGCTAGTCATTAATGAAAATTAGACTTTGTCAACAACAGCCAAGCCATACATTTTTACTGATATGTAGAATTTGTGAAGTTAGGGTCTGTAGAGTTAGACCATATAGATCTTTTTTACAGGGCAAACCTTATGTGGTTGTCTTGGCAACATTTTACATGTAATGTTTTTCGTGGGATTCTATTCTAATTGTTACGGTAGAATAGAAATTCTACTGTAAAACTGTTCTAGTTTTTAATATTTTCTTGTTTTTTTTTTATCATTGTTGGTTCTTTGGTTTTATGTTCTGTGCGGTCAAGTAAAGTATACTGTTTCTTGCTAAAAGTTTACCGCATTATCTCAGACAGTTGACATAATCTAAGTTAAATATAGCGGAACACTTTCAGCCATCTGACCTGAATGTCAAGGTTTTCGTGTGTCTAGGTCAATTAGTGTCGTCGGCCGGCCGAGAATAGGACCCTACATCTTTCGACGATATTGTGGAAGGCCGAAGTAGGACAGTAAGTGGTATATTTTATTTGGTTACGCTAGAACAATTTCAGAAGAGTGTGGGTTCTGTTTCGTATCTTAATACTTAAATAGCGTGTTATGCTGGTAATCTATCGTAACTGTCTTGACTGCCTCGTTGGTCAGGTGGTCTTAAGGCACTCCTACCGAATATAAGCTCCTGGTACTTTTCTCGGTTTAGTGTGAAAGTGTTATTGGGTTTTACATTTAGATTTTTAAAACTGCCCGGAGGTGAATTTGTACCCGTTGGATAGCAAAAGGCTCACCTTCGGTTACATGGGACTAAAATAACCTGGCGGGTGTACTGTAGGCACCTGTGCTTAACTATTCCATTCTTACTAATATTTGCTTACAAATAAACTCATATCCACATTTATAATATTAGTTAGAATAGAAAGTGTAACAAATTACACTTCCACGCAGCGGCTAAACGGATTAGGAAAATGGCAACGTGTAGACCGTGACTTAGTTTAAGAAATAGACTCTACTGTACTGTTCAGACCGATAAATAATAATAATATAACTTTATTTCAAGCGAATAATTAGCGGTTAATAGACTCATATTAGTTAGTAGGTACATTACTTCATTGTCACTATTTTACATTAATCTTATAAACAAGATCTAGCAAGCTTCTGCCAAAAACAACGTAAAACGTGCCCGTCGAATACAAGGGCGGATCCAGCTTTGGCGCTAGGGGGGGGTCACATAGTCGTGGTCAAGTCAAGTATTATAATTTAATTTTGATAACAATAGATACAAGTAAAATGTAGACATTTTATTAATGTACGTAAGTACCTACGGTACTTAAAAATATTTATTCTTTTGTACACTTGAAAAACTTAACACTAACTTGTAGATATACACGTGCATAATAATTGCCATCTCCTCTTGAAGACATCCAGAGAAGCACTACCACTTACGGAATGAGGTAGCCTATTTATAATGTGACTCAAGGTTGGCTAGACAAATCTTCAAAATAGCTCGCATTTACTAAGTCAATAGGGCACTTCATATGACGGTTAACACCCTTATTTCAGAATTTGTGACGCTACAGAATCTTAGATAATCTATTGAAAACGTGTCAAGCCAGCTTGAAAAACCACTTTTCGTTGGTCGCTCAATTTCGGTAACGGAAGTGATTTTGACGACTTTTTGCATATCAACGGGCGTCACATAAATTTGTGACAGGCATCGAGCTAAAAGTTTTGTGATACGTACAGTGGTTTAGTAGAAAAATGCAAAAATCTGTGTTCACCCAGTTTAAATTTACGTAGAAACCTTTTGGCTGATACATCTCAATAACGGGAGCGTTTTCGAATATGGTTAATTTACTAACATTTGGTGACGCAATGTGTGACAGAAATAACGTTTGATTTATGGCGTCACATGTAAGTTTTTACGAGAAGTCAATAAAAACTATTAATGGGAAAATTTAAATGGTCAATATCTTTGAAACTACGCAAAGTTTCTCCGTCGCAAATTCAGGTTATCATTATCGTCAGCGTCACAAAATGTTGAACACATTTTGAAGGTCGTAGATCATCAGGCAGCGGAGATACATGTGTCCAGCCAGCTTGAACTCAGGCTGGCTGGACATTAAGTTTTTATTGATTTCTCGTAAACTCTTACACGTGACGCCATAAATCAAACGTTATTACTGTCACACATTGCGTCACCAAATGTTAGTAAATGAACCATATTCGAAAAAGCTCCCGTTATTGAGATTCAGAAGTGCTGGCCAAAAGTTTTCTACGTAAATTCAAGCTGGCTGTACACAGATTTTTGCATTTTTCTACTAAACCACTGTACGTTAACAAAACTTTTAGCTCGATGCCTGTCACAAATTTATGTGATGCCCCGTTGATGTGCAAAAAGTCGTCAAAATCACTTCAGTTTTTCAAGCTGGCTGGACTCGATTTCGATCGATTATCTAAGATTCTGTATAGCGTCACAAATTCTGAAATAAGGGTGTTTAGCCGTCACATAAAGTGCCCTATTGACCTAGTTAAATGCGAGCTATTTTGAAGATTTGTCCTGCCAACCTGAGTCACATTATTTATATTCCATAACCGTGGTTAATGATTTGTCATAACAGCTAGAGGTATGTAGAGCGTGGAGTATAACGCAAAACTCCGCAAAAGTGAAGAGGTCATCTCTTAGAGGTGGTACGACAAGGGTTTCCAACAAACAAAATAGAAACAGACAAAATACATATCTATATTTAAAAAACAAAATCATTTTTTTCTTTTAAATCTTCTCCCGAAACGCGTTATTACGTTATTTACGTCAATGGGTACGTTTTTATGAACGTGGAGAAGTGCCAGTCCGGTAAGGCGATCTTCAACCATTGAAAATCTTAGCCAGGATTTAATTCTGCGCAAGGTAGAGAAAGACCTTTCTGCTGTCGCTACACTGACACACTACATCGCTAGTGTAGCCATAATACATAAAAAAAATCTTATATTAGGATACATATCGATGTCACAATTTAAAATAAGATCAGAAATCGACTGCGGTAAGGGTCCGATTGAGGTTAATTAAGTCTTGCTACCCGTTACGTAGTCGACAAGCGCGCGCAAGTGTGGCGCGGTAAAATTCAAGTTTTCGATGCGTTCGTTCCCAAACATTTGCCATCATACAAAGTTATTATATTAAATTAATTAAAAATTGAAGATAAGTATGTAGTTACATAAAATCTGTGTGGTGACAAAATATATAAATAAAACCATTATGTTCAATTAGTGGTCCACCTAAGTCCTGGAACCAGCTCAGGGGGGGGTCATGACCCCCATGACCCACCCCCTGGATTCGCCGTTGGTCGAATAATTACCGACCTCGAAACCATGGGCACTCACTAGTAAGTAGCTGAATAGTTTGCTTTTTGTTTTTTTATTTCGACACATTAATATCGGGAACTTCCATTCGGATGTAGAATTACATTTTTGCATTTGATAGACCGATACTTTAAGAAGTTCATATCTGTTATAGTATTTAACATCACCCACGACCTTTCTGGGGCAAACTGCAGAACACAGCAAAGTGAGCGATAAAAAGACGAATGTTCAATTGTGCAGTATGTCAGTTTCGTATAACATTATAAAGAGGTTAAGTTTGTGGCATTGTAGTAGGGATTTATAGCTAGATATAAGGTACGTTACTAACATTGTGGATCTTTGTTGTCCGATTATTTAAATAAATTATTATTATTATTATTATATAGACCAAATTTGAAAATTCTTTTACCAATAGAAAGCCACTTTATTTGTGAATATCATAGACTATATTTTATTTTCAATACTAAGAGGCTGTGGTGGAGATTTGTTAAAATACGAAATGCAAATGTTAAATAAAGAAAGGTTTCGACACAAAACGACAGAATTCTTCGAAGTGCTTATTTAACCAGAAAAATAAGAATACTTACCACAAATCTAAATACACCGCATTCTATCCTTAAAGATCGTCCATAAAGATACAGCATTTCTTTACAGTACCCTAAGAACCCGAATCCACAAGACGTTTTAATTTTACACCCCTAGGGAGAGAATGATCATTTTATTCCGTTAGGCGGCTTGTAAATGAGCGCCCACCTTTATCTTAATGAGAGCTTGCACTCGGCTCATTTGCGTGCCAGTTGTCAGAATACGGTACCAGTTGTGCCAGTTGCCAGTCTGCCACATTCCTCGGCGTGTGCCAGTGCCACTAGAGATGCGCTGGAGGGGTGAAACGTGTTTTACGCGAAATTTCGGCAGTTATTTCTGTTTGGAAAGGTTTGCTCGGATTTTGTATTAAATGGTCAGGCATAAGGTACTGTGACTTCAGTAGTTTTGTAGCATTCTAGAGTCAAGAGCACATATATCAATGTAACAGTACAAAAGTCGATATTCATTTCAGTGGAAGTTATGGTTTTGGCTTAGATGGTTTGGTCACGTTGAAAGGATGGATGAAAGGCGACTAACGAAAGGTATTTACAAGGCAGATGTAAGTGGGAACGCCGGGAGGGGACGCCCTAGAAGGACATACATAGACCTTATTGGTGAGGTTCTTCAGAAAGGTCAGGTGCGTTGTACTCGCAACCGGCGTGTGTGTATGACAACATGTATGAAAGTAAACGAAGCAAAAGAAGTATGTAAGAATCGTAGCATATGGCGCTCTGTAGTTTCTGCCTACCCCCATGGGAAAAATGCGTGAGTTTATGTATGTATGTATGTATGTTATGGATTTATTAATCTTAAGTCAATAACGTGGACAACGTGGTTAACGTTATAATAATTATTATGTTTCGCATTGAATTAACTTGAATAACGATTTTTTATGTACAGACGCCAGCACATCAACCTACCACAATGTGTCAAATTTCTTTGATAGGTTTTCAACTTTATTCTTAACACAATAAAGTACATGTTCAATTGGGAAAATTTGACAGTTTGGGGTAGGTTGATGTGCTAGCGTCTGTACTATAGTTTTTTTATGATCTTTAAGGTTTCGATTATTGATCACATTGAACTACTGAACCGTAGTAACACGTGGCCGGGTTGACTAGTAGGTAAATTTATGAATTTTAAAACTATGCCAAATCACAGATGTCTCAGTGTCAGAGTTTTTAAAAAGGCAGCCAAACTTTTCACTTAAATGGGCCGTGCATAAAATTCGCTCGCTGGAGTTTAGGTAACATCATTGCGATGCTATATTTGTGTATACCGTTCACGAACACACGCGTAAAGCTCGAGCGTAGTGATCGCTTAAACTTTTTTAATATTTTATATCATATTTTGAGTTTCTAAGTAAATTAACACGGTTGAGAAATAAATCTCCGGAATTTTTGTGTATACATATTTGTTTACTATGTTGGTACACATGTTAAAGTACACAAGTTAAAAAATAGTACGAATATATAATAAACGGAAGATTAATAATATGCTACTTTTAAAATTTCTTAAAAGTGATTCAAACAATAGAAAAAAAATTCTGATTAGTCTTGAAATTTCCGGAAAGTAACGACATTGATATTTTTTTTCCCGTGTGTTGTAGTAAATATTAAAAAAGTGGTTCCCTCACTTGCAAGTAGACTATATACTGGTGTTGGTAAGATTTTTTAATTTTCAAAATCTATTGTAGTTTCTTGTAACTAAATGATCAAACGTCCGTCTCGCGTCATTTTTGGGAAAACATGTGCGTGAATTTTAGTGATTTTCCATGAATACGTAATTTATTTCCAAAATTTAATTCCTCAACATGCAAAGCAAGGAACTCGTCTTTTCAAATCACAAATAGGATTGTATAAATTCTTCTTCTCTTTCTCACAAATAATGATTACAGTTGATCAAAATCAGTCGATTTCAGGCACGGCCCCTTAACGTTAAAATATAATAATTGCTACTAGCTTCCGTTGCAAGATGTTTTATACAATTAACGCGACAAAGTAGGTAATGTCGTACTGACGATAGCATGACAAACTATCCTAAACTTAAAAATTTTAATCCATATAATCCATATATGTTAAACCATAATTTAAAGTTCAGTTTTAATAATTAGCCAAAAGTATTTGTTTGTTAAGGTCTTGAGATTAATTTAAAACTATGCTAGTTTGAGACATCTGCGGTTTTTTTTGTAACAACTCATGATTGACGGCACGTATGTACGCGAAGGGCGGGCTTTTTGAGAAACTCTCTTATGTAATTATTACGTTCAAAAAGTGCTCATCCGACGTCTAACTTGAATAGCTTTTGATTTGGATTTTGTGTTACATCGGCGTATCACGGGTTAGATTCCTACACGGTACAAATATTATATGGCTTACAGGTTATTCCGTGTTTTGAGGTGAGTTTAAATGTCCTATAACCAATAATAATTATTTTAAGTAAAAAGGTGTAGATAGGTTACCTAAACAACATTCTATCTTCAAAAACGGCACACTAACGCAAGCACACACGGGGGGAGGGGTGGGGGAGGGGAGGGGAGGGGGGAGGGGAGTGGAGGGGGGAGGGGAGTGGAGAGGGAGGACAGAGAGAGGGGGTGGAGAAGGAGGGGGAGGGGAAGGGGAATGGGAAGGATGAGGTGAGAGAGGAGCGGAGAGGGGGAGGGGAAGATGCAGGGAACAGGAGGGGAAGAGAGGGGAAAGTGAGGGAGGGGTGAGGGAAGGGGAGGGAGCGGTGAGGGGAGGGGTGTGGGAGGTGTGGGGGAGGGGAGGAATGGGGACGGGGAGAGGAGAGGAGTTGATAAAAAATGCTATGCAATAGCTTTACCGTGGCAGTCTCCGAGTGCCACACGTCATTTTTTACTTATAATATCATTGTCTAAAACACATCCACGATATAGGAGAAGGGTTTTAGTGCTGGGCAATGTTTAACAAACGTGGAAAGTATTAATTTGTAGCTTTCCTAAAGTATAAAGGTTCCCTGTTTACCATTTTAGTAAAGCGTAAAGTATGACGAACAAGATATCCCGCATCATTTTATCACCTGTCAAAGCTTACAAAGAACATGTTCCAACTACCAAAAATATAGGCCAAACGTTATCACCAACATAGAACTACCGTCATATCAATAAAAATAACATTTCTATCGGAGTTCGTTCAACTAGATACCCTCAAAATTGAATTGAATTTTCTCAAGGAATAAACGACAAGCGTGTCGATGGAAACTTTATTAGAATTACAATATTGAACTGAATGAGCGGCCGCCATATTGTGAAAGCGAATCGCCATATTGTAAAAGCGAATCGCCATATTGTAAAAGCGAATTGTCGATAAATATAGAATTTCATGGACGCACAGTTCAAGAAGCAGTGGTTTAATTTTACTTTGATATTGGAAGTTGTAAGGTCTCCTATTGTTTAAGTTGGGTTTCTTGTTATGATATCTGTAGGTATTGCAAATGAATGTGCAGATGCTCAATACCAGTAGTATTAAGACAAAATATTTGTTTTTGCAGAGATTTAACCTCTAAAACTATTGAAACGATTTCAAAAAGCTCTTTTACCGTTAGAAAGTTATGTTATCACTGAGTAATGTAGGATATATTTTATTTCAAACATACAAGGACATAATTTTGACTTAATTATCAGTTTACCTAATGATAGATACCTTTAATAGAGAGTAACACAAGTATAGGCTTCAAAAATATTTTTTGAAGGAGTATTCCCGATGCTTCAGACCCATGTAATAGGAGACAATCTTATTGCCACAAATGCATACTCGGGGCTCATGCTCAGTTATTTTAGATTGGTTAACCCAATAACACTTTGGACCAACCTGGAAAACGAACACATAAAAGCAGTATGAGACAGAAAACAACACACACATCGGGGCAGAAAAACAAAATGATGAGAAAACAAAATCCAATATTTCTATAACTATGTAAAGATAATAAAAATAACAATAAAATCTATTTCAAGAGCACCTATTCTACTACTTTCCCTTTACTGGGTACACAATATCAAAATCGCTTCCGAAAAATTAAAATTGACTAGCAACACTGGTTTCGCTGTCCCAAAAGTCTTCCAGATATCCCTTTGTGGAAACGAACGGTTATGACGTAAGCATTATACAGGATACGCCTTGCCAACCATGAAATTGAAGTGCCTGTTTGCTGTGTGAAAATATTTGAAAATTTTCGGGGACTCGGTCCATAGTTGATGTTATAAAAATGAGGACAGACATTGTTATTCGTCGAGATTTTGATGGGAAGAAATAGCTCTTTTGTGCGGTCAAAGGACAAATTGAATATTTCATCAAATGATTAAGCCAAGGTTGCAGTCGTTTTTACCCAACTACAGCTAATCAGAGAGGAGAGTTATGATTTTGACCGGCATGCACCTATGTAGATAAAGATATATTTATTGCATAACTGTGTACATTAAGTTCTTATTAATAAAACATTACATTTTAAGTTTCAACAGTCCGACAGATTGCTTGTCCGACTCAGGTACGAGTCGGACATGCAATAGTATTTAAGACATTTAATATTAGGTACTGTATTTTCATCTGTTTCCTTATTAACTACTTTTAAACTGCTAACTGCTAAGGTTCAATAATATTTTGACAAGGTTCGTTGAAAACGTCCCGCACACCCACTGGTCATAGGCAAGAAAAAATCACAAAGGTGATAGGTACTAAATCACTCTTTAAAACGGTCAATAGTTACATTACCTATAGCACAGTCTAAAAACCTAACAGTCGGTCGAAACGAAGCCGTCTAGACAGGCCATCGTGCGGGGTGTGAAGGCTGAGACGCAGGAAAGCCGCTCCCGAACGGCGAAAAAAACGATTTTCGTAGTTCGGGAGGTATTATTCAGGGCTAACGCGTGTAGACGTTGTCGGCATTTTTCCAGAGATCAAAGGTGTCGTCCTACTGTATCAATATTAAATACTGTGCCTATACCATGTTTTTCGCAATTAATTATCTTATTTTATTGCTAAGAGACAAGATAATAGAGTTACTAGTTTTTAGGTAGTGGTAAAAACACATTTCTTTAATTTTGTTGCTCGAAAAGGTTTTGGTATTATAAAAAATAATATACGGCACATGTAAAAGCCGGGAGGGGACGCCCTAGAAGGATATACACCGACCTTATTGGTCATGTTCTAAAGAAAAGCCTGGTGCGTTTAAGTACTCGCATGTATGACCGTTAACGAAACAAAAGGAGTATGTAAGAATCGTAACAGAGTAAAAAGGCTAGTATTTATGTTTAGGTACATATAAACATAGTATACAATCTAGTTACGTAATTTCGTTCTTATTTTTTTCTGTGTTACCTTAAAATACACAAAATATTTAAAAAAAAGTCACGTACTTAGTACTAGCCTTGCTTTGAACCTAGTTACAAGTATACGGCATGTATATATATGCCAAGCCTTTTCCCAACTATGTTGGGGTCAGCTTTCAGTTTAATCGGATGCAGCTGAATACCAGTGTTTTACATGGAGCGACTGCTTCCCAAATCTCCACAATACAGTAACTGGGTAACATGATACCCCTTGGTTAAACTGGTTGCCAGACTTTCTAGCCTCAGAATACAAGTAACGACTGTCAAAGATCTACAAATGGAACAGCCGGGACCAACGGCTTAACGTGCTTTCCGAGGTACGTAATACCTAAATGGTGACCCATCCACGGACCGACCTGGTCAAGCGTAGCTTAACCTTCGATCGACCCATGCGGCTGATATAATTTAGCCACAAGCACCAGTGCGGCATGTGTGCACAACAAACAAAAAGATCATAAATATCAATACTGACCTTCATATAGCCAATCAGGAACACCATTGTGTATCGTCCCAGGTACTCCGGATTCTGTCACTCGATACCCCGTGGAAGACCTTGGCGCTGGTCTATAGTATATGTCGTAGTCTTTCACAGTGATCAGCCCGTGACCCTTTGGCGTCCAGGTGGCTAAGAGTAGTGAAGGCCCCTCCGTGATAACACCGCCTCCCACTTCATCTGGTAGTGGAGTTAGCGGATAGGATTCTCTGAGGACAAAGTGAAAAAAAAAATTGGTTGCCTGTAAAGTCGGTATACGGGCGAAAGTTTTACGTGACAACGACTTTGAGTGGTAAAATAATTTTAATGTGTATATTCATTCGTATAGTAGGAAGAAGGATGAAATAATAGTAACAACTGTGCTCGAGTGGAAGGGACGCGTGCCTTTCACTTTTTATGTCTGTCTCTCTCGCTCTTAGGCGGGCTAACCATGCCCGAGTGGAAGGGACGCGTGCCTCTCACTCGCTCTCATTGTGAGCGCATAACGTGAGCGGAGCGTAACGCAGTTTCTTGAAGTGTCACCCGGCAAACCAATTTATAAGACGTTGTCACGTCAATAAGTGCTGTTTTTTCTATCTTATAAAAAGGTTGCCCTACGATAGAAGTTTCTCCTAAATTCTGGATGCGTGTACAAACATTGACATCATTGAACGAAACTCTTTAAAGCTTATTGTTAGGTGTTCCAAGATAAGTGCTGCCTGTCCTGCCACTACCTGGCACAATCATTCTAATAATATGTTAAGCAAAAACTTTAAATGTGTTTTTGAAAACATCTTATCTTATTATAAACGTGAAAGTTTGTTTGGATGAATGGATGTTTGTTACTCTTTCACGCAAAAACTACTGGACGGATTTGGATAAAATTTAATACACATAGGATAGTTTTTATCCGGATTATATCTTCCCGTGGGATATTTTTCGAGTTGTAGCGGGCGAAGTCGCTGGCAACAGCTAGTTTGGTATATACGAACAAAAACTGCAGAAAGCAAATATCTATAACAAGACGACCGCTTATGATAATATATTACATGACCTTACAGGCTCCTAGTAATCACAGTTCTATACTGACATAAAAAAGACGAGTGCAGAATGTTAAAACTATCGATTTCAACCATTACGCTACTACTAGTACGTATTCTTAAAAAGGGTTCCAAAGTTTTCACTTGGCGTAATAATATAATGATCCTTGACCTTCCTCAAATAATGGTTTTTCCGTGACCCTCCCCAACTATTTTGTAAGTGGATATAATGGTAATATATTCCCCTTCCCATCGCGTTACGCGGGATTTCGCCTCAAGGCAAGTTTGATAGGAAACCAACTCGTCCCATTACCCCTTGAGCTCAGCCCGGAATACCGTCTGACGGGAGCGAATATATAAATTTGAATCACGTAAAAACGTTTCTTATGTTAAGTTCTAGGATTGTTGCCGAATTATGACAAAAGCAATATGGTGCTATTTATACTTTTCCGGATTTTAACTACTATACCTTATGCATGAGTGGTAGGTGCCTTAACCTGTGGGCCATCATGATTCATCACGATTTTAATATGCTAGTCATCAATGTAGCTTATATATGTCATCTTGAAAAGTAAACATTCCAAGACTATAACAGTAAAGGTATATGTGAGGCACAAATCCATTCGGGATGGCCAAGCAGGTTTAAAATGATTTAACAGTTGACATTTCCAGTTTTTTTTTCGCAAAGTGTTTTTATGACAAAAAACAACCCTGTAACAATGCCATAAGGCTTTTACCAACTATGTTGGATTTAGCTTTCAGTCTAACCGGTTGCAGCTAAATACTAGTATTTGACATAGAATCGATTGATAAAATCTATAAAATTTAAGGATAGTTGTAACTGATTAAATAGGCGCACAAGACGAAGTGCCATTCACTCAACTGCTTTTCAAATGTTTGTTGAGAACGTCTTCCCTTTTCAATGATTTTCAATCATCAAAAGTACCAGGATAACAAGTTTTAAAAGAGATTTTATGACGTCAGAGCATTGAGAGCATCCAAGACAAGTTTGAAAGGAAACCTCACCCGCTCCATTACTCCTTCAGCTTTGGGTAGCAAACTTCGGTTCGAATATATGAATTTGAATGATGTAAAAATATTTGCTTCACTTCCAGAATGCAATTGGAAATCTGAGAAGGTATTGTTGCATAGATTTGTTTGACTTGGTTCCAAACTTAGGCTTATTGAAAGACTATTCGACTGCCTCGTTGGTCTAGTGGTCGCAAGCGCTACTGCTGAGCATGAGGTCCCGGGTTCGATCCCCGGGTCGGGCAAAGTGTTATTGAGTTTTCCCATCTGGGATTTCTCAGTAGCAGCCCGGAGTCTGGAATTGTGCCCGATTGATGGCAATAGGCTCGCCCCCTATTACATGGGACTTAAACATAACTGGCGAAATGTGGGTGTACCAGGTACACCTCTGCCTAGCCCTTCGGGGATTACAGGCGTGACGTTATGTTTATGTTTACTAAGGTACAGACACCAGCACGTCAAGTTACCCCAATGTGTCAAATTTCTTTGATCGTTTTTCAACTTTTTGTCAAACAGAATACGGTTCATCTTCAATTGGGAATATTTGACACATTGGGGTAACTTGATGTGCTGACGTCTGTACATGCTCAATTGAGAAAATTTAGGTCAGTTTCGGTTTGCTTGACGAGCTGGTGTCTGTAACTCTGTACAAATAACGAGTATAACAAATGATCAAAAAAGGAAACCTATAAAACAAAACGATATATATTTTTTATCACATCTATTCAAAAAGAGCTAGTTTATTCCTCGTAAACAGGGACCAAAATAGTTCATTAATCCCTAGGGACCAAAATTGATTTGAATTTGGAATGTGGATATTGTTAGTAAATGTTTCAATCAGCAAAGAGGTGAATCACAAACCATGCGAGAACAATGTTTTGAATATGTGACTGGCTGAAAAACTGCGAGCGCGCCAAATTTAAAAAAAGTTGATGAAAAATAAACAACGCGCGAAATTAAATGCATTCTGCTTTCGTTCGTAGTTGATTCACATTCAGATTTCAGAATTATAAAAAACGAGTGCGTCTTCCTCAAGTGAAAGTATTATTTTATGTCTTATGGTTCTGAATTGTTTGTAAATAAATTCTTGTTCACAAGTTGTACTTACTTATTTTCTCATAGAGGGTGATAAAAAGTAGAGTGTCCACCTCGGGAGCAACACTATTTTAAGCTCGAGTGACATACTTTTAATCACTCTCGCCTTTAAAATAGTTGTTTGCTCCCTAGATAAACAATCTACTATTAAAGCTTTCGCAAAGAGTCAATTGAATAAAAATACTATAAGCATTTACTGTTTTTTCAAAAGCTGAGAAGAACAGTGAGGCAGCCATAAACACTTGTCCAAAAAGAAGTTGTAGGTATTTTTTTTAATATATTATAGCATATCGACCCTAGGTACTTTTAACCTATCGTACATCCCTATTGGCTATATAAATTATAGTTATAGAAAACCTTTTTAGGTATAAAAGTCTAGGTAAAAATAGGAACATGAAGTTTTACAATATGTTCAAATTTGTACGGAAATCCACGCCAGCGCTAAAGCGATAGTAAGTCACAAAAACGACCAGGCTCACAGGTTCCCGAAGAGCTTAAATAAACAAGCTTGTATCCACTACCATCCAAGACATTAGTCACAAAGCCGTGTTTTCCCGCGCAATGGTCGAATATTTTTTTTTATTTTTCCAACAATAGGCCCAAGGGAAGTGGCTGAAGGCCGAACAAAAGCTTTGTAACATCGTCTTTGCATCTCTCTCACTTTTTAAATATACATTACTCGGCCATGTTTTAAAACGGCATTGATCTCGCGAAAATGTTAAGAGAAATGTTGAGTCATTTTTGTGAATTAAAATGGATGAATGGAGATCTTTTTCATTGCCTTTTGGGTTAATAATAGTCCTTTATTACTTACTTTGCTCGGATTTTCCGCCGAATTAACTATACGTAGGTACCTATACCTACTAAGAAATAAAGTTTGAACATTCAGTGCGATTACTTACACGTAGTGACTGGAAGTCCTGTTTTAGGGCTAAGAATTTCGACGGTAAACCTACTCAGAAAGCGCTGTTTTCAAGAAAAGTGGGAAATGAGACTGAAAAATGCGAAAACCTGAAATCTGATTTTAAAATATGAAGTGTGTTAACATACAAAATCTCTTACGATACACCTTCCTGCCAACTACAAGATTTGTATATACCCAGACAACGCAGTAAATAAACAATCACAACTTATAAGCAACCTTATGTCTGTGAGATAGAGCAGAGAATCTTTTACGTGTCTTGTATATTTTAGCGAAATACCTTAGTACGCCGAACGTAGTGTTATAGGCCCGATTTATGAACATATTAGGTTTTATGCTTGCCTGGTACCTGCGATTACGGCCGTTGTACTGTTGTTTGTAAAGGTACTTGTTTGGCATACCTTTTGGTAGATACATATACAATTTTGATTGTAATTTTACATCTTTTATTCGTTATGAAAAGAAGATGGAGATACAGTGATTTTAAATGCAGAATATAAAAAAAAAAACAATTATTAGGGCAAGTCTATTAGACAGACTCAGTTTGCAACACCCAATCTAAAATTCAAACATTGCAAGAATGAACGGCATACTTACTGAAAAGCATGGAGGCAACACCTTCCAATGCACCCTAAAAGCTTCTCATAACAAATAACTATAAGTAATAACAGCAGTGATAGCCTAGTGGTGTGACCGGTGGATTGCCAATTCATAGGTCTCGAGTTCGAACCCAAGGCACGCACCTCTGACTTTTCGGATTCATGTGCGGATTGTATAATTATCACTTGCTTCAAAAACGGTGAAGGAAAACATCGTGAGGAAACCGGCATGTCTGAGAGATATATGTCTCGACGGCATGTGATGCCAAGTCAGAGGCCCATGGGCGGCATTAAAACTCTGACACCAGGTTAGTTACTAACCACACGATAAGAAGAAGACTATAAGTAATAAAATACCTACACATTAGTATCATCATTCTATACTTTATTTGAAAGTTGGCAACATTTTATATAATCTTATATATATAAAAGAAAGTCGTGTTAGTTACTTCACTTATAACTCAAGAACGGCTGAACCGATTTAGCTGAAAATTGGCAGGGAGGTAGTTTTTATCCCGTTCGACATCATAAAAATAAATATCAAGAATATCGGTTGTCTCAAACATTTTTCAAACGCAGCGCCATCTTGGATGACATGACAGGAGTCAAACTTCCCAGTTCATTATCAGGTGACAATTTGAAATTGACAAGTCTTAAGCTAAACCCAAGAAGGTAAGGTTGTCAATTTATAATACGCACCTACGTTCTGAAATTTATTTTGTTACTAAACTTAGAGGTTTTATGTAGCATAAAAAAGTCTTATATTTCAGAAATCAATTTACGTAACTAGCAATGATGACAGAGACGAACTTTAATAATTCTTTGCCAATAGAACTTATTTTACTGTTAGGACTTTAATTAAAGTAGACCGGGAAAACTATAGGCATAAATTATTGTATGTAACATAGAGGCAATAGTTCAGATTAAAATTATGAATTTAGTATTTTTTAGTAAGGTAGTTAGGTTAGATAGTTGGGTTAGCTATAGGATAGGTATGGTCAGTTAGGTTAGGGTATATATACATGTTGTAATTTAAAAGTAGTAGTAGTTATTATTGGTTTGGATTTATTTGTTGTCGTCTTATTCAACGTATGTATATCTAATATAAAAAAAAATGAGAGCAATGAATTGACTCTAAGGCACAACGAAGTTTGCCGGGGCAGCTAGTTATTATATAAAATGTTGACAACTTTATGTATTCAGCCCGTGACAGTGGACCCAATCAGAATACCAGCTCTGCGACATTTATTTTTAATATTGCGCTATAGTGTAATAGCGGCCTTTTAGCCTCAAACATGGCCATAATATTTGTTCCATTTTCATTCTGTAATTTTGTATACATACGTATGTAAGATTTTACTTATGTTTCTATCCTGAGCATCTTAGGAAACAATATTTCATCTTTTCTTTAAAATAACACACTTATCTGACGAATTGCCATTACCAACGTTTTACTAAGTAAATGGGTACCTCGTTCTTTCTCTATTAAAAAATAAAGGTACCTAAGTTAATAGTACAAAGTAAAAACGTTTACGAAACAACCCGAAGCCATATTCAACCGAACTTTAGTAATTACCTTCCGCAACACAATTCAAATCGATAAAGAACATCCTTTTACCAATCGACTAAAATCGGATACAAAAAGGCAATTCACAAAACACGAAACCGCGGGCTTCGAAATACTTTTAAAATATAAAAAAAAAGTTTCTTTTGTTAAGCAGAATGGCGGAGAGAAATAACCAAATACAGATTACTAAAGAGATAGGCACAGAAGGTTCAGTACAATGAAAATGAAGCGCGCGTAAATGAAGGTTTTGGGGTCTCGGGAGTATCGTCTGTTCCTGTGACCCTCGGCGCAAGTGTAAGACGCAACACCATTGTGGGTTTGAGTTAGTAAGAGTCTGACAGATCTCTCCGTCCTTGCCGGGGCGGAGGACATCCATGAGAAATAATAAAAGAAGGTTGGCTTAGAAAGTTAGAGCAGAAGAAAGGTTTAGGTCGGTGGGTTATTTTGTTCGAACCATTCGAGCCCGCGAGGTGGTTCTTCCAGTCCTCGGCTTTAAAGTGTTTTGAGGCCAAGTTACAATATTAACAGTAACATACATCGCAAATAATAACTTTTGCAACAACTTACTGTTATTTTTTAATTTTTATGTTTATTTTACGGAGTCTATGCTTTAACCTCTGTTGAGGGATTGAATAGAAAAACGCTTAGAGTATGTTATTTTTTTAATTTATTACTTTAACACTGACAAGGTAACATGAACACTATGAACAGCCCCCCTAGCCAAGTTACAAACGATTCGTATCTATTCTCTTTCTACAATCGAGAACGCCTCAAATCCCTTTGTTTTGACCACGTGACTTATCACCTTTCGCTAAGTCACGTGGTCAAAACAAAAGGATTTGAGGCGTTCTCGATTGTAGAAAGAGAATAGATACGAATCGGTTGTAACTTGGCTAGGGGGGCAGGTTGCTTCTAGGTAAACGTGCTCCATCGTCGACCACATAATCGCTTATCATCAGGTGAGATAGTGGTTCAACGCGTGCCTATCAATAACAAAAAAATACATTTTCAATAATCACCGATAAAAATTTGTTCCATTTCGCTATTTTACGTTTTCGGTAATTATTAATAACTAGCAGACATCACGCGGTTTTACCCTCGTAGTTCCCGTTCCCGTGGAAATACAGGGATAAAAAGTAACCTAAGTCACCCGGAGATAGTGTAGCTTCCCAACGGTGAAAGATTTTTTTAAATTGGTCCAGTTGTTTTGGAGCCTATCCAATGCAAACAAACAAACAGTCAAATCTTTCCCCTGTATAACATTAGTGTTGTGATGTTCAATGAATCTCACTTATTGTAACATTTTCTCAAATAAAAGGTAACTTTGACAAATCAAATTCGAGCAATCTATTTTGTAAACAATAAGTCTTTGTAGCCATCAAGTTATAGTGACAAACTAACCGACCATCAACGACTTGGTACTTGAGGGATTAATAATTCGAGTTTAGATTTGTAGGGATCGATTTGGGATCGAGTAGTCTGTTGTGGTTTCGGATTGTGAGAGTAGTTACGGCTGTTGTCTACGAAGTGGTCGTGATGTTTGTGTTTATGAATAGACACTAGTTTAGTGGTGATTTATTGTACTTCTAAACCCATCTTGTATTGTTAAGAGATGCCTTTCTGAAGGGATAAAGGCAGCTTGGACTCTGTACCCGATATTGTGGGCTGCTATCTTATAAATCATATTAGATTTCATATTAAGTAGCAGCACTTCGCCCGCGACTTTGTTTCCGGGGACTGCGAACTTTTCTCTTGGATTTTTAATATCCTTTCCACCTAGTCTTGGTTCTAAAAATAAAATGTACTGGACTCGGGAATCGAACCCAGAACCCACGCTCATAAGTTGGGCTTGCGACCTCGAGACAAACAGGGCTTCAGTTGAAACGAATAAGTTACTCGGACACCAAATCTATTTCCTCGAAATGTAAATTTTTCACGTTTTTCAATTGGTTTCCTCGAGCATGATGGCTATTTGTAACTAGGTACTAGGGATTCATAAAATGAAAATGATTAATCGGTTGTACTCCTCTTCAAAGTCAAAGTCAAGGATAAATTAATTTATTTACAACATAGGTAAAGAGTAACAAGCTTGGTGGAAATATAATATAAAATTATCGGTTACCGTATGATACGGTATTAAACCGTATATTTAATACGGTAAACCGTGCAAGGTATAAACTAATGTTTGGTAAATAGGTATCTTAACACTAACACCTAGCACTTTCATTTTTGTTATTTTCATTTTGAACCATTCATTTTATCATCCAAATATTTTTTGGAATATTTATTGCTTTTTAATATACTTGTAAAGGCAAAAAGGTTTGCTTACTAAAATTTCTTATCACATGTAAGTACACGTATTTTACTATATTTGTCTATCTAATCATGCAAAACAACAAAACGTAATATATTTCTTGCTTTTACTATGTTATTTTTGTTTTCAAATATCACAGCGACTGTACTATTGTTGCAATAAATACATTGCTCCGTAACCACTACCTAAGTTTGTCGCTAAGTGGCTGGACGAGCAATGTAAAAATCACACAACGATACTTCATTGAGCGGATGCATCGCGTAGTACGGCCGCTGCTTCATGCGACGAAGTGATAGCGACCGTTGTTTTTGTGTGCGTAAGTTGTATGGTGCATGGTAAATACACGCTGTGTTTGACAGCATAAGGTTTATAATTGATTGTGTAGTACGTTCTGTTTTAAGAAATGCGGGTGTGTGCGCGACTGCGTATCTATTGCTTTTACTGAACTGCATGTGTAGTAGTTGCCGTGTGGTAGGGGCAAAGTGGAGACACATGGTTCCGATACATTTTCGTCCAACGGGCATATCTCCTTCTTTATTATATCTATGGTATATACCCTTTCCGTTACACCCTGTATAATTTAGAGAGATTAGGTTAAAGAACCTGTGACTTAATATTGACAGGTGCACGCTTGATGAGGTCGGTCCGTGGATGGGTGACTCTTCATAACATAATAAATAAAATAAATAAATAAAATAAAATATCTTTATTTCAGACCTAAGCAGTCCATACGTAGTTGGTGGTTAGTAACAAACTGTGCTTACGTGCTATGTTATTGTTGTTAGTACTTAATCCTATTTAACATAAACCTTTACCTAATTCTACCCCTGGCCTTTGGATGGGGCAGTCCACTCTGCTAACAATCATTTTCAGGATGCCGTTCCGAGCACTACGCAAACGTTGCAGTAAGGAAGCCGCTTTCTTACGCATGATGGCGTGAAAACCATCCGTACGTGCTTCAGCAAACATTCCCGACCCACTGCAACGTCGCGGCTAATAATCAAGTCTCCTCCGTGCCTAGGAAAAGCAGTTGATCCCAGATGTCATTTGTTTTTTTTTTATTGGACTGCTGGTCTAGTAGTTAGTGATCCTGACTGCTATGCCAGAGGTGGTGGGTTCGATTCCCACACAGGACAAATGTTTGTGTGTTGTGCACGATAGTTTGTTCTGTGTCTGGGTGTAATTTACAATCTAATTTACACTCACATAGATCACAACAATTATCGCTAATGGTTTTGTTTGTTTTTTTTTACATTGTTTGTAAATTTCTATGTGAGAGAAGAACAGTAAACTTTATTTTTAAGTAGTTTTTATTTCTCGGAACCCTTGGGTTCCGGACCTTTGGAAGGCGTACGAGGGGCTGAAGCCTACTTGCAGATGCTCTTTGTCGTTTTTAATGAAGTGAGGTACCAATCGCAGATTTTCCCTGTATGCATTACGCAAATGCATCCAAGGAAAACCTACGACTAGTGCAAGGCTATTGCAGACTAAAGCAACAAATGTATTAGTTTATGGGTTGGGGATGAATAAGGTGAACTGGTATATTATTATTATTTATCTATAATATGTATGTATTTAAAAATACATAAGTATGTTTATCAGCTGTTTAGCACCCATAACACAAGCTCTGAAGCTTAGCTTGGGATTAAATGGCGTTGTGTAAAAAGTTGTGGAATATTTATTTATTTTATTTTTATATCTTTGGCAGTAACGACGAGCACTCAGAACCTTGATATTCCGACAATCAGTATCCAAGTGTTAGGGTTCGCTAATTTACACTTATTAAATTAAATGCAGCCAAGATTTGTTGTAAATTTTATAATGAAGTCGTTTCGGAAAAATTTCAGCCCCTGCAGCTTGGATACGGCTCTAAAGGGGGCTGTGAGGCTGCTGTACACGCACTTTCAACCTACCTAAATTCTGGTAAAGGAGAGGTCATCCTGAAGGTTGACATCAAAAATGCATTTAATTCGGTAAACCGGGATACCTTGCTGACAGAAACTAAAAAAGAAATACCTCAAATTTTCAGTTTTCTCTGGCAGTGCTACAGAGAGCCATCCAAATTACTATATCGTGACAACCTTTTGGAATCTGCAGTTGGCTGTCAGCAAGGCGACCCCCTCGGGCCAGTGATCTTTAGTTTAGCTATTCACCCAATTATTCGTCAGCTAAATTCTAAATTTAACGTTTGGTATCTTGATGATGGAACCATTGGGGGTGATGTAGATACCGTTTTGAACGACCTACAATTTTTAAAAAATCAATTCTGTTCTATAGGTCTTGATCTGAACTTTTCCAAGTGCGAAATTTTCTTATCGGACAATACAGACAAACTACTTACAATTTCAAAATTTAACACAATAGCTCCTAAAATCAAAATTATGGACAAAAGCTCTCTTCGTCTCCTGGGGTCTCCTATCTTTGAGAATTCCTTTCCAAATTTTGTTGAAGAAAAAATCTTAAATTTTAATGACGTTTCGAAAAGATTGCTCCAAATTAACATGCATTCAGCCATCACTTTAATTCGTTATTGCTGTTTCGGCCCAAAATTTACATATTTCCTTCGTGCTTCCCATTTATGGAAACACCCTCACCTTTTGAACAAAATGGACCAAATTGTCAAGCATACACTCAGTTTAATTTTAAATGTGGCCATGGACGACCGAGCTTGGGCACAAGCAACTCTTCCCATCCGTATGGGAGGCCTCGGCGTCCGCATAATTTCCAGTATTAGTTTACCGGCCTTTATATCCTCGGTTCACAGCACTGATAAATTAATCAGAAATATTCTAGCTTCTACACTGATTAATTTGGATGTGCCGTGCTTCTCCGAGGCTGTACAGGCCTGGAGACTCACTTGCCCGAACTCAAATCTACCCGACTATCCTTCATCCCAGAGACGATGGGATGAGCCGCTCTGCAGACAAGTTCAGAAAAATCTTATTGGCACTTCAACGACAACTGCTGAGCGTGCGCGCCTGCTGGCTGTGGGTGAGTGGGAGTCGGGTCTCTGGCTTCACGCTCTACCATCGTCAAACATTGGCACCTTGTTTGACGATACTACTTTCCGCCTCGCTGTCTGCCTGCGTCTTGGCGCTCCTTGTTGTTCTCCGCATCGCTGCCACTGTGGCGAAGTTGTCAACAGCCTCGGACACCACGGCTTGTCATGCAGCCGTAGCGCGGGACGCATGGCGCGGCACGCAAATATTAACGACATTATCCGACGAGCTCTTGTCACCGTCGGCGTTCCGGCTGTGTTAGAGCCCAATGGCTTGGCACGCGACGATGGTAAGAGACCGGACGGTATGTCGTTGTTTCCATGGAAGATAGGTAGGCCTTTAGTGTGGGACGCTACTTGCGTCGATACTCTTGCGCCATCCCATCTTCCTAGTTCTTCGTGCTGTGCTGGCGCTGCTGCTGCGGCTGCGGAGAACCTCAAGCGGCAGAAATATAAGAACCTTGTTGGGAATTATATTTTCGAGCCGTTTGGGGTTGAAACTCTCGGGTCGTGGGGTCCGAGTGCTCATAGCTTGTACAAAGATCTTGCAAGACGCTTAATTGACACTTCGCGTGACCCAAGGGCTGGTTTTTACCTTGGTCAAAGGATAAGCATTGCCATACAACGTGGCAATGCTGCCAGTCTTTTGGGTACACTTCCCGTGGACAGCGATGCGGATGAGTTTTTTGACGCCATATTTTAGATTTAGTTTTTAGTTTTTAGATTGTATTTTCATTTCTAGTGTATAAAGTTAAGTATTGTGAATAAAATAAAAGGTATTCAAAGTTTAAATTAAATTGAAACCTATAAAGATTTGTTTCCAAGCCTGTAACTATTTGATTTGAATATTTTGTACTGACCACACTTTACTTTGTCATTGGTCGTTGGATGCTTCCGATTGGCTGTGGCTAACCAATCGGAAGCCGGCATGGTCATCTGGATTTTACCGCGAGAATTAAGAAAAAACACGCGAGTGGCGGGAATTTTGGTTGGTTGGACGGACGGAACTCGAGCGGTGGTATGAAAAATTGGTCGGAAACAAGATTAAAAGTTGTGTCTCCTATTCCTGTATTTTCTCTTCAGTACTCACACCTAGACATCCTAAAAAGTCTTAATTCAATCATTAGTCACAGTTATTCTTTGTTTATACAAGGGATGTTGTGTTACTTCGTTACGGGGTTGGGGAGGTTAGATAACAGTTGTATGTTAAACACTGGTATTTGGCTAAATCCAGTTTGACTGAAAGCCGACCACAACATAATTGAGAACAAGATGGGCAGATGGTGATGTCCAGTTTTTGATTATTGTAAGATGTGTCCGGTTTAAATATTTTTTCTTATTTATTCAAGCAAGAGCTTAAAGGTTCTTATTTTTAACCAAATGCTAACCAACGTGATATGTTATAATATTTACATTCTTCTTATATTAGGTACTAGCTGTGCCCGCGACTTCGTCCACGTGGAATAGTGACTTTTCGGGCAGCATATTTTGAACTACATAGACCGTCGTTTGGGTAGCTAAAAATTTACTTTACAGTAATGCTTCTCTGTACATGATATTTGACGTATGGCCATCGGGGATGAAAGCATACAGGCTCCTTGGATTGCTAACCCGTGACAGAGCCACGTACAGACGCCAGCACATCAAGTTACACCAATGTGTCAAATTTCTTTGATCGTTTTTCAACTTTATGTCAAACAGAATAAGGTTCATATTCAATTGGGAAAATTTGACACATTGGGGTAACTTGATGTGCTGGCGTCTGTACAACTGATCGTGCGAGAAACAGCTGATACTTAGATCTACACCCACAACTTTCAGCGTCTGACCTTAGGCTTTATTAATTGTTATCGCAAAACAAAGGCTGACTGGAAACTGGACTTGTTTAAAACTAAAAGGAAAATTGTTTCGAATGAGAGGAATCCGAGGAATGAAAACATTTTCACCTTTTCCCCACCCTGTTAAAATCTCTGTTTCTATCAGATTTCGTTGTAAATTGGTCACTTTTAACCTGGTGCCATTGCAAAGTTTTGGGGGACTTAAATTTCTAAGAAGCATTATGGGTACGCCTACTTTTAATTTTATTTTATTTGCTGGTAGTCCAGGAGCATTGAGGGATTCTAAAAATTCTACTGGGTAGCTTGTAGATTCTCCTTCTTCCATGACTCTGTTGGATGGAGATTTACTCAACATAATCCCCCGGAACATAGCTCAAAATTTCAACGTTTATTGTTGCTGCTTGGACTTTCGCAAGTTGGTAGGTATTTGCGTTGCGTTTCCATACATAGATGATAATAGTCTCCAGGATACGTGCGTTCGCTACGAATAACTGAATCCTAATGGCAGCGGCGCGTTTTTTTTTTATTTTTTTATTTGACGGGCATCTCGCTGTCGAGTCGTAGAAGAGGACGTGTACAGCTTAACCAGGCATTCCTGTGGAGATGACTTAAAAAATTAAGACCTCCAGCCAATGGCAGCGGCGCGGCTCTCAGCGCGCTTTATATAGCCACGGAACAGCAGGCGCGAGGCGTTTACGTACTCTGATAGAATACCTTAACAAATGTTCGCCGTGATTCTTTAAATTGACATAACTTTTTTATTTATGAACCGATCAACATGAAATAAACACTAAATGTTAAGTGAAGCTTACAACAATATATTAGTGAAAACCGCAACTAAATCGAATGAGCCGTTTCTGATATTAGCGTGCACAAACATACCGACAAACAGACAAAAAAAAAAAAAATTACAATTTCGGGTTCGGCACCGATATAATAACAACCCCTGCTACTTTTTTTTTATATATTTCCATTGTACAGACACCACTTTTCTACAATTTTATTATATGTATAGATATAGATACTTTGAAGAAATGCCTAACGATTAGGTAAACGTGTTATTGTTGATAATTTATAAGATATACATATATGTTACTGAGAACTTTTTTGTTGATATTTTGAAGGTCAACATCTTTGTAATACATACTTTTTGTGTATGATCAACGTATGCGAGGATAGGAGCTCGAAAGCGCATATTTTCATCCGACTTGCTTCGAATTTATCGTCACTGCTCGGCTCCTATGTGTCTTAGTGTTATGTTATATAGCCTATAACCCGCCCAGGAGTATGGATTACAATCGTACCAAGTTTGGTTAAAATCCCTTCAGTAGTTTTTTATCCATGCGTGCACATACAGACAGACAGACAGACAGACAGACAGACAGACAGACAAAAAATTTACTGATTGCATTTTTGGCATCAGTATCGATCACCAATCATCCTCCAATATTAATTTTGAATACATTTTCAATGTACAGAATTGACTTCTCTACAGATTTATTATAAGTATAGATGTAAGTACAGAAGCCAGCACATAAAGCTATCCGAAACTGTCAAATTTTCTTAATTGAACATGAACCTCATTCAATGTATTTAAAGTTGAAAAACTATCCAAGAAATTTTTAGTTCAGCTTCAGGATCATGTATTGAACTAATGGTTTTCCACCTGCTTAGCTTACATTCATACATCTCTATGTATATGCATGTTATTTTTGTTGATGTTGTTTTTTAGTATTTTTTTTTGTTATTTTCATGTTTTTACAGTGTGTGCATGTTTTTACCTGTTGCCAATAAGTATTATTTCTTTCTTTGATTTTATTGTGCACAGGGCAGCATATCAAGCTACCCCAATCTGTCAAATTTTGCCATATAAACATGAACCTTATACTGTTTGTAAAAAGGTTTAAAACCATCAAAGTAATTTAACACATTGGGCTAGCTTGATGTGCTGGCCTCTGAAAGGCGCTTTGAATCAAAACGATTAATTATATTGCACAATAACACGACATACGCAATGTTTTTGTGACCTGTCGGAGAATACTATTATGGGGCTATCATGCGCACGCGCTGTTTCTCTTCGTCAAGACAAAACACAAACTAAACATATTACGCGATGCTGACCCTATACGATGTAATGGAAAAATATGGTGCAATAGAAATAAAACACGCTCAAACTTTGGTAGAGCTCACCTTTGAATCATTAATTTATTCTAATATAATCTAACATAGTTTCCGATGACTACCTTATAATGAAAACGTCTTCTTACCTTGGTATCAGAACTTTTGTGAACTTATGTTATAAAGTAGGTCACATGTCTAATTCACCAATTTTTTAAAGGTTACATGTAGGCAAGCGTTCTTCAACTTAGACCACATCATTGCTTACCATCAGGTAAGATAGTGGTTAAACGCGAACCAATCAATAATAATTATAAGAAAAAATCTTTAACTTAATACCAGATGGTAAGGACACACGACATGAAAATATGAGTTTAGTACATGATTACAAGTAATGGATGGTTACCCATCATCCTAGCAACCTTTAAAACCGTAGCTTTACTTTCTCTTGTAGTTACACAACCTCGTTTCTCTATACCTACACAAACAATACATAAACAATTTCGATTACGCGTCCCAACTCTAGCTAAAAACTGAGTCGTCCAAAAAGGCAAATAGCACAACAAATTAACGAGAGTTTTAACACGACCTTCAAGTTTCGTGAGCTCGTTAGCTCTTTGTTAATTTTGTTTAATAATTAATTATGCCGCAATACTTAGACGTTGTGTACTGAATAATGTTTTAGTTAGGAATGGGACACACTGTTAAGGGTCTAAGGGTACACTACTTGTTTAACATTTATCTATAGGTATCATATTGTTACTGTATTTATAAGTGTGCACGCTCTTTGTAACCTATGTGTTATATTGTAAAATTCACCCAGTGAAAATTAAGATGAAGGGATAGCGAATTGAGCTGTCATTTCATACTAATTATTAAAATTAAACTGTAATGCCTGCATAAAATATGACTTGTAACCTTTTTATTTTTTTAACAATTTTATATTAAATTTTATTATTAAAATTAAATTGTAATACCTGCATATTACTTATACGACATGTAATCATTTTACTTTTTTATTATTTTTACATTCATAATGATTATTCCGAGATTGACATCTCATCTATATGTAATTTGTATTTATAAGTATAAACTAATAATTGACTATTATGTATGGATTTATATTTGTACGCTTCAACGCAAGACGTAGATAGACTGCTATATTATATTTATTTGTAACACCCGTGTACAACAAATGTCTACAAATAAAGATTTCATTTTCATAATGCTAGCCATTGACAGTTCACTTCACTCATTTTCTCACGGAGTGAGTTCTACTGAATCGACTGATTGGAGGTTTCTATCAATTCTGTTTTTTGTAGGTTTTCGCTTGAGCTCAGTTGCCTATATGTATATTGATTGATTGGATAGAAAACAATCAATAGGCCCAAAGTTAATCCACTTTAATTTTTAAAAAGTAATAGAACTGCGATCACCGATTGTCCGTCTTTAACTAGCTAAACATTAAATAATTAAACTCTTACTATTTTATTCTACTAATAGATAAGATTATTGTTCAGCCTAGCTGGTCGATTCAGTAAAAGTCACGCCGTGAAAACTTGAGTGAAGTGAACTGTCAATGCCTAGCATTAGTATGGAATGACAGCTCAGTTCGCCCTCACTACGCCTTGATTTTTACGCGGTGATTTGACCAGAATCGCACTGCAGGATAAAATCTTTTTAATAAAGATTTGGTCTTTCAAATAAAAAGGTCCGGCTGTCAAAACTGCAATGACAGCGTCATACCGGTATGACGGCTGGGGCTTATCCGGCCAGGTTGGCTTAGTAGTTGAGCGATTTAACCTCTCAATCGTGTCAATTAGAGGCATAATAGAAAGACAATGACAGCGTGGATACCGGTGCTCTCTCGGAATTTTATGAATTAATGCTACGCAGCTTATCGTGGGTTCGATTCGTATATCCTACAGGTTCCAGGGCTGGCTGTTTATATAAGTGAATTTAAATGTTTGTGAATGCACCCAGACATAAGAGATTCCTAGTGTCCACTTGATTAAAAAAAAAACATGATTCCAACATTTCATTATATTCTTAGCAGGAAATTTTATAATGTGCTGTTTTACATACATACATACATAAACTCACGCCTTTTTTCCATGGGGGTAGGTAGACACTACAGAGCGCCATATGCTACGATTCTTACATACTTCTTTTGCTTCGTTTACATTTATACATGATGTCATACACACGCCGGTTGCGAGTACTATGCACCTGACCTTTCTGAAGAACCTCACTAATAAGGTCTATGTATGTCCTTCTAGGGCGTTCCCTCCCGGCGTTCCCACTTACATCTGCCTTGTGAATACCTTTCGTTAGTCGCCTTTCATCCATCCATCCATTTCAAGTGCTGTTTTAGTTTACTTCAAAAATAAGTGGTGTGTCCAAGTCTTTATTTGCGGTACCCAAAATAATTTAACTTTATACGATTTAACGAGAGCCGCTCATGCATGAGTAATAGCTTAGCTAGAGAAATAACTTCACCACTCCAGCTGTTTGTTTGCTCATTACGTTATATTTTGTTATTTTAATAACCACTTTACTTGCTGACCTAGGGAACTTCATTAAACCTTAAAATCAATAGGTACAATATGATCAACTTACTAGCTTAACTAAATTCTGTTTACAATTATTTTTTTTATACCATATTATAAAAGAACAAAATTCTGAGTCATTAATTACGTTCTAGACTAAAAGACCAATAAGCAATTTAATTCTAACTTGTTACATGATAGTTTATTTTAAAAACTAAGAATAGTGTCTATTTGCACTTTAACTCAAGTCCGTAGCACTTTCTTAGAGTCTGATTAATTTATGAAAAACCTTATGTTCATGTGCTATATGTATAGCACAACATTGAAACTATTATTCATTCACTTGTACACTACACTAATTCAAAAGGTTTAGTTATTTTTAGCATACGCACTAAGTCTGTGTTTTGTGGTGTTTACATGAATTCAAAAAATGAACCAAGTTCAGTATATCGTGTTATCACTACTCACTTCATACTGCATACTATTATTTGCATTTAGTAAAAATCTGACATTACAAACATTTCTATTATATTTATTAAGAATAAAGAATAGCTGCCCCGGCAGTTCAGCCTTAGAGCTCATACGCACTATGCGGCTACCCGCATGCGGGCAGCCGGATGGCTGGCCGCAAGCACAATTATGTACGTAATATTCTTTTCTTTGCGCACTGCGATGCGGCTAACCGCAGACCGTTCCGGCCACCCGGTCGGTTGCTATACGTTGCTATATCACGGACCATACGCAACCGTAACGTGCGGGTAGCCGCATAGTGCGTATACAGCTTTAGAATCAATTTATGTCGTGTAAAAATGGACCGGGAAGACCTCTGTCACCTGTCATGTCATCAAAGATGGCGCTGCATTTTAAAATGTTTAATTGTCGTCAAGTTTTCTTAAATTTTCTAAGGTTCCGCTCAATTTTCTTATTTTTTTCTTTCATAAGATTCTTTTCCTTACAATAACAAAAACAACAAAAAAAAAAGAATTACTTAGCCAAATTGGTCCAGCCGTTCACGCGTGATGCCCATGACCAAGGAAAATAGGGATTCATTTTTGTTATTAAAAAATGTAGTATTTTATTATAAATACTAGCTGTCCCAGCTAACTTACAGTTCCGCCTTTTTTTAACAAAATACTCATGTCTTATTCTTACCTCTGAATATACACACAAAAATTCCAAAGAATCACTCAAGCCGTTTTAGAGGAGCTTTGTTACAAACACGAAAATTTTAAATATTAGATTAGAAGATAGTAGAATATAGCCTATGGCATTAAGTCCACCGCTGTACATTTGTGTCCATAAATATATAAATAAATAGTATATTAAATAAATGAAGTACTCACGTGGTCAATATATCATAGACGGTGTATCGTGCGAGGTAAGAGTGCGTGTGAATCTTGCGCACGTTTTGAGCGAGCAGGAGGAACCGGCGGTCGGCGGACACGGAGAACGAGGCAGGCTCTAACACCCTCTGAAACAAAGGATTAGGAATAAGCGTGGCTTATCACGCTATTGTTTCTGATAAGTATTGAGGCGATTTCATCATAATCTTTACACATTGCATTGACTATAGGAAAAAAAACACAGTAATTCTTGTGATTGAAAAAGGTTCAAATCCAGTCATCTTATGTCAGCATAATCAAATGGTTTGATTCCACTTAGGGTCAATTTATACTAGCGCAGAGTCGAAGCACATCGAAGCGTCTATCCAAAACTGAACATAATAAATTCAACCTTAACTCCACAGTGTAACGCACACTATACTTCGCAAGAATGCGCGCGCACCAATCAGCGTTGTTCACGCGCAGACGCGCGTATAGAATGCGGCGTCTATTTTAAAATCCCAGAAGTAATGTGTGCGTTACGCTGTGGAGTTAAGGTTGAATTTGTTATGTTCAGTTTTGGATAGACGCTTCGATGCGCTTCGACTCTGATGCGCTAGTATAAATTGACCCTTAGACCTTTCTACCATCCACCAATCCGGCGAGTGTCCACCCTTATACCGTTGCCACGTCTACAGTTCAGACAAAGCATTTCCCATCATCACGCCTGTTATCAACGAAGGGATAGGCAGAGGTGTACCAATAATACACACACATTTCGCTCGTTATGTTTAAGTCCCATGTAATAGGGGGCGAGTCTATTGCCATCAGTCGGGGACAAATCCAAACTCCAGGCTAATACTGAGAAATTCCAGGTGGAAAAACTCAATAACGCTTTGCCCGACCCGGGTATCGAACCCGGGACCTCACGCTCAGCAGTAGCCCTTGCGACCACTACACCAACAAAAGCAATTGCGCGTTTCGCGTCGGCGTTAATACCGCGTACATCGAAGGACCGGAACAACTTGCCTGCTGCGGTCTTCTCGCCCGATTATAAGGGTCGAGTCCCCGGGCTACTAGGTACTGAAAATTTCCATATAGAAAAACTTAATTACGCTTTCCAAACAAATAAGTTACTTCAGATTATTTTAACACTTCATTTGACATCACAGTTTATTATTATTTGTAGTCTGACAACAAAATATTAACCTACTGCATTCCTTATACTGTGTCAACATTAGACCGTAATTCGCATGTCATTCGACACGCGATCCCCATATTAGAGAGTAGTATCAAATTATACCCCATATTCGATACGTACCAGGAAACGAGAACCGATACCTAAGCCTATAAAGAGCATCGTAAAACAGGTATCGATGTTATCAAATTGGAATGAATCGATTCTCGTGGTCGTGTTCGGTAATATTGTTATGGTATTTATTTGTCTTCAAGGCTATTTTGTTTTATGAAGGTTTTGTGTGGACTGCTTTATGATTATGCTGTCCTGGTACTTATGTAAGTTGGGACTAGTTTGTTTATTGCCGTTCTATTGAGATTTAAGGATGTGTTTTTGTGATGAACACAAACATACAAACAAGCAAGTTATTTAGTTTATTAGAGGACTAGTTCTTACCGGCGAGTTCGTCCACTTGAAAGTCCTATAGCATTTTTGTCACTAGTGAAATTGTTCAGTAAAATGGAAACTGTTAGCTTCTGGACTACACTACCTTAAATTGTGTATTCATTTACGAAGTGAACAATATCCTTATTATCTTTGAACCCAAATAGTCACCCTTTTACTTCTTTTGACACACAATCTATCTTCGTTTAAATAAAGAACAATAAAAAAAAGTTTCTACACACTATTTTTGGCACTAAATAGAAAATAATTGTTAGAATACTAGGATAAAAAATAATAACACCAATACCCAATAAAATTCTAATCTAGACGATTTACTACATTATTTTATTAATTAATTACTTAGACACATAAAATACAATAAGCCACTTTCCCGCAAAAAAAAGTGTATTCATTTATTCAATGACGTTCTTAAATTCAAATTCGAACTGGCGAAGGTCATCAACCATTCTGCCAAGTAGTGTATAGGAATAATTATGGTGATCTACTATTAAGACTTTTATTTAAAGCATGGTTTACACTAATTTTGTCTGAATTAATGATGTTGCTCACAATATCATTTTATTCGCGGCTACTCACTTCTACCTGAAAATAAATTGACTAAAGACTCATAAATAAGATGAAAAGTAATAAAAAAAAGAAATAGGCCAATTACGTCACAGTCCCACCTAATAAGCCGGCAGGTGCGATTTGTTATCGTCAATGGTACAGACAGAATTGAGGCAGAAATCTTCATTAGCAACCATCTGGAGGAATTTAGCTAATACAAATTTACTACGACAGTGGGAGGATAGATTGGCTTTAGTATTTTTTGTAAGGACTTCGTTGGATAGACCGTTTCTTTTAGATTTTAGACCTGTGTTTTCTGTAATTGGCTGTAATTGGCGTACACACCTCTCAACCAGGTCCAGTTGAAAACCAGCGTCAAGCACTTAGTGCTTGACATTTATGCTGAACTGGGCCTGTTTGGAGCAGCCGTGGTGTAAAAAAAAAGTGTTTTTGGGCCAAATAGTTTTAAGTAGTTTCTTTAGTTTTAATTTGTTCATTTTATTTTTTGTATGTTTGTTGTTGTTGTGGTATGCCCTGTGTCTGTGCCAATAAATGTTATTTCTTTCTTTCTTTTTAATTGGATTTTTTTGTTCCAAAGCTGGTGTGCCCCTTTATTCGGCAGAAATGTTGTCGTACCGGTGCCCGGTAGAAGTTAAAAACTGAGATAATGAGACAGGGCCAAATTTGTTTTATTTATAGTTTTATTTGAATGTGTAAAACTTAGTATTCACGCCCCCTAATACATGGGAGTTAAACATAACAGGCGAAATGTGGGTGTACTACCAGGTTCACCTCTGTCTAGCCCTTCGGGGATTACAGGCGTGACGTTATGTATGTATGTGTATATTATATTATGCTTAGTACTAAAATGTTTGTATATTTTTTTTTATTGGATTATTTTCTATTTTTAATTAATTTTTATTGACATAGTTTTATTTTTTCTGATTTCATAGGATTTAATTTGCTGTTTTTTACTTTTTTTTATTGTATACACTACCTTAGCCTAGGCTTCTGGGGTCCGCTACACTACCAAGGCTTGTCATTGATATAGGAATGACAGCCGGGACCAGCTTATACGACTCAGATACATCTAATTGAAGACTTATTAGTTACAGTTGTTTCTTGTTTTTTTTTTACACACTTGCTTCTCAATTCACTTTAGACATTTGCAGAATAGTAGACATCGGTTTTGTGTAATAAATTAAATACAATAGACTAAGAGACATCACAAAACGAACGAACTTAGCAAGCATTGCTTAACCCATTTACGCCCAAGACTAAAGTAGCCTCACTATAATGAAAAAACGTGCATTATTTGGTGGAAAATAGGTACTTTGAAAATAAAAAGAAAGAATTTTTTTTTTATTATTTAGTTAGAAATAACATGCCGTGCATGTTATCTTTTATGAATGAAATTAACAAAAATGTTTGATAGCAATCGTAAGATGCACTAATAACTTCAACAATAACGTAGATAAACTAAACTTGATATGTCAATAAGAGACGGGGTAGATTTGAAGGTGTGCCCAACTGGGCACAGCAGGCGTAAATGGGTTAACCTTGACAATGACCCAGTGAGGCTGATATAGGAACATAGATAATATTCTAACGGTAAGGAGTAACTAAAGTAATTTTCTTCTTACGCATCTCATTACAGTTCTTGCCTAACTATTTCTTGACAACTCCGAGGAAGGGAGCGAAATTAAAAATGTTAACAAACTCCGGCTACAGCTTAGGGCCTAAGCAAACAGAAAATATTCAATTAGGGACAAACAAGATAACTTTTAATGTGAAAACCTTAAGTTGGAGGAACTCCAAAACGTACTTCGTGGGGTAAGCAAAGATGGTTGATTATATTTTTTTATGAATATTTCACGAGTTGTGTGTTTGTTGTTGGTTGCAAAAGGAAATGTATTCAGTAAATACTGTGAGTATTTGTACCTTTTTGGAATAAATAAGTATTTGATAGATCACTGACATGAATACTAATGAATCCAATCGTTTAGGGCCATGAAGCCAAAAGAGCGAAATGACAAATGGGTTGTAAATTAAATTGTCAAAAGTGCAGAACGTCAAAAGTGCAGAATGTCAAAAGCGTATAATGTCAAAAGAAAATGGTGGGTCGTCGAGCTCCCTGAAATCGGCCCTGCATCGTTAGACTCGCTTAATAAATTAATACAATCTTATGTCTGGACTTTAAAAGAGACCATGACTCCTGAGTTTTTTCGGCATTTCTTCTCAGAGATCAATCATTTAAGAAATGCCATTTAGTTTAAAAAAAATACATGTAAAAGTATCTGGGAAGATCTACTTACAGAAATAAATATAATTTCATTTCATTAGAATGACAAAAGAACACTTTGTCAATAAACAAACGTTGGACGTTAGAGATCGCTTTCAGCGATAAGCCTAAGTTGCCCTTAAAGTTATAATTTATATGTTTTTATGGTGTACAATAAAGAGCATTTTATTCTATAATAAGATGAAGAACATGTGCCCATTCCGGGATTCTACTCATTACTAGATAAACAAGCCAATCAGAAGTATATAATAAATCAAATAAATGTTCAGTCTAGCGTATTTTCTTTAGAGTCAAAGAAGGTACCAATTAGTACCCACTTCACGAAAGTCTGTCGTGCTTATTAATTTGAATAGGTATATAACTATCGTTGACGACCTTAAATCTTAACGACCTTCTTATAAAATCAGTGCCAAGATAGTTTTTTCTGGTAGCTTCATACTGTTGCAATAGAAAACTAATTGGTCTGATAGTTTGAAATTCTCCGTAGGTAGTCTATGAAGTCATAGATTTTCATTTCTGTGCATACGGAATGTTGCGATTGAATAATATTATGGTGAATGAATGATATTTTTCTTAATCTGTGGTTGATATATAGAAAATGGTTCAAATAAAGGTACTAAGAAAAGCACAGTTTATTTACGTTTTATAATACGGATAAGTTTAGACCATGGTTCTACAGATAAGCCTGGACTTTACCGTACAGGTTTAAATCTAGGTTTCTTTCGTTTTTTTGTAATAAGAAGGAATAAATAATGTCTATAGTCATGTAGTGACATCTATCGCTCCACATACGAACTGAAATTGACAGGTCCTACATCGCGATGTTAAAGTTATCTGCGCGAATGAACACGGTATGTAAAGTCCCGACAGCAACCGTCGGGCAGTTGTAGCCCCACCAGACACAACACCCGTCTGGTCGGAAGATCCTCCCTTTCCTATGGTGTCGTATGGGGAATTTTACACCCTCTTCCTCGTACCCCTAAAGTCCCACAGTTTCTAACACGATCTTTTTATGTCCTTGTCAATTTTTGATGGAGGTGAAGAATTGACATGGGGTTGAAGAGTAGCCCCGATCAACCCCATGTCAATTCTAAAAAGGGACTTGACTAAAAGGTTAGAAAATCGATTAAGCCCCCCTTAAGGCGAGGTTGCAGTCATTTTAAACTTTTTTGGAGGTCTGTATTTTATGTCACAAGTGAATAATGCGCATAAAAAGTTTAATGTGTGGACAAAGAACTTGTGAATTTAGAAACATGATTGATGGCACGTGTGGTGCGTGTCGCGGGTTCGATTTTCATACGATACAAATATTTGTGACCTACATGTCTACAGGTAGTGGTTTCGGGTCCTTCTGTTTGTATACGTGAGTTTAAATGTTTATAAGCGCAACCACCACATTTAAGTAAAATAAAGAAATAGAATTATGATTTATGAAATTTAGCTCTATGAAGAAAATCATGAAAGTCACAGTAAAACGTTATTTAAAACGTGTTCAACAGTGAAACTTATCAGGGAAGCCATCGTGAAATTATCTAAAAGTTAAATGAAAGATTATGGCTTACGGTCTGACAAAAAACACATTTTGCGATGTCTTCGCAGAAAAAACCGGACAAGAGCGTGTCGGGCCACGCTCAGTGTAGGGTTCCGTAGTTTCCCGTCCGTCACAATAAGTGTTCAAAATGCTTGCATACTTATACGATTATACTACAAACTTAGTCCAGAAATTATTTTGTACAACTTTTTGTCTTTTTTGTACAAAAACTGTTTCCATCCAAGTTCAAAACAATTTTCCTAGAAAGTCCTTATAAAGTTCTACTTTTCAGATTTTTTTCATATTTTCTAAACTTATGGTTCAAAAGTTAGAGGGGAGGACACATTGTTTTTTACTTTTGGAGCGATTATTTCCGAAATTATTGACATTGACAAAAAATGATTTCAGTAAAACCCTATTCATTTTTAAATACCTTTCCAACAATATATCACACGTTAGGGTTGAAATAAAAAAAAAAATCACTTCCCACTTTACATATAGGGGGGCTACCCTAATAAAGCATTTTTTTCCAATTTTTATTTTACTACTTTGTCGGCGTGATTGATACACATATTGATACCAAATTTCAGCTTTCTAGTGCTAACGGTCACAGAGATTAAGCAAGGACGGACGGACGGACGGACGGACAGACAGACATGGCGAAACTATAAGGGTCACTAGTTGACTACGGAACCCTAAAAATGACAATATAAGTAGTGGCAGAACAACGTATAAGTATATTCCACACCTTTCACACAACGCCACCTAGTCTCAAACTAAGCCGAGCTTGTGCTATGAAAACTAAGACTAGACAACTGATAAACATACCTACCTAATTTTATAGTTCTAAAACAAAGAGATTTAAAGTACTATAGAGCGGGCATGTCAAGGAAATGTCATTGAAAAACTTTGATCCCATTTCTCAGTAACGCTATCTAAAATAATATATGAATATTGGAGCGGCAGCGAAGCGTACTAAAAAACTCATAGATTTGTGTCCACTAAGACACACTTGACAAAATCAACCTGGTTGCTAATCTAATAATGTACAGTCAGCCTCATAAGTCGATATACATATCCATATTTCCTAAACTCATGAACACCTTAGCTTACACAAATTGCTAAACATGACTAGTGAATTTTGAACCTTTAAGACGTTAATTAAATCCTGGCACTAGTCTTGTTTAGCAATTTGTGTAAGCTAAGGTGTTCATGTAAACTCATGAACACAGGAAATATGGATATGTATATCGACTTATGAGGCTGACTGTACCTAAGTATTGTTTTCTATTTTTTTTTTCACTTTTTTTTTTAAATAATGTTATTACATTTGTAAATATGTGAGCACAATGTATCTAGCTGTACCACATATAATTATCAACTCCATTGCTTATTTTACTTTTTGCTTAAACCTATCTTAGTATAGTAGGTACTTTTATTTTTGGTGCATCGTCCTCACACATAATCTTATTAGTGTATACAAAGAATTGTAAAATCGATTTTAAAAGCGATTTTGAATCCGTTGGTCTTACGGTGTTGATGATTTAACTGCTGATATTATGGCTGTTGATCTTAAGTATCAAACCCACTAACTAAGCTACATACAACTTTTCTCATAAACAACGTTCCCTTAATAAAATCGAGAGCCCATCAAAAACTTGAGGAATACAAGATTATTATAATTTGAAATGGACTTCCAAAGAATGGGCGAACGTCAGAAGAAAATTATACGATTTTAAACGAATTAGCAATGATGAAGTGATGGGCAAAGTTTTTTGTTCCTCAATACTTTGCTGTCATTTTGTTTTTAATGGTTAAATTAAAGTTAATAGGACGGTTATTAATTAGGGATAACGGTACTTCAGTTACGGTGACTATCAGACGGGCTGCTGTGCGCTTCGTCACACCAGTGCGAGTACGCATGACGTCATCCTAGGTACAGATGCCAGCACATCAAGTTACCCCAATTTGTCAAATTTTGCCAATTGAATATGAACTTTATTCTGTTTGTCATAATGTTGAAACACGATCAAAGAAATTTTACACATTGGGGTAACTTGCTTGCTAATACGAAACTGGCTGTTTGAAAGTTAATCGTTGATCACTGCTCAGTAAACATTACTATAAACTGTTACCGAAGATTCCGAAGATTTGACTGGCCTGTTGGTCTAGTAGTTAGTGATCCTGACTGCTATGCCGGAGGTCGTGGGTTCGATTCCCACCCAGGACAAATGTTTGTGTGATGAGCACGATCATTAGTTCTGTGTCTGGGTGTAATTTATGTATAACTAGCTTCTGCCCGCGACTTCGTACGCGGATCCTGTTGCTTATGCCAGCGACAACGGGGTCGTCAAAATCGAAGATCTGAAACATCTGATGTCGAATTCTATAAGCCCGGGGACGGGAAATCAATGGGATGCGCGAGACGATTCAAGATGTTCCAGATTTTTTATTTTTGTTGGTCAACAGGAAATGCCATCAGACTTAACAACTTTTGCTAAGACGCCATTTCTATTATGTATATGTTATATTGTCTCTGGGCTTTGGAGTTCCCCTACAGGTGCTCCAGATCTTCAAATTTAGTCTCACAGCAGAAAACACTCTTCACGTGAAATAGTTTTTGCAATGGCACCATTTTTATATCTCTTTCACTTTAGGTGTTCCATTTTCCAAAATAAATTATAGCCTATAATATGTTGCGTGACGTTCACGATCAGCGGTTAGTCGCGCATCTCCTTCCCCCACTTATCTCTAGAGTCGATGCGTATATACGCTGAAAACTCAAGCGTCATGCTTTTTCCGTGAACGTCTCCAACTCGCGAGACAGTGCATGATGTTCACGATCAGCGGTCAGTCGCGCACGTAAATACGCTGAGAATGCAGGCGTGCTTCGCGATCCCAAGAAGTTTCCACGGAGCGAGTTGCAGCCTCATGTTCTCGAACAGCATCAAGTCTCTCCTAACGCTCTTCGGTAGATTGTTGGGATCTTATGGTCTTTAGTCATTTAGCACCTTTGGAACATTGGGAAAAATTTGACCTCTTTCTAGGCATGGTTATAGTTTTATTATGATGATACCTGATCAATTAAAATCTAAGTGGCTGCTCCCCTGCGTTACCGGGTAAGCTACCGTGTAACGAAGATAAATGAAAAAGGAAATTAAACACTCAAATAACATAAGCCCGAAGGCATACGATAAAAGAAATGAGAGTTTTAGCCAGTAGAGTCTAATTTTCAACGATATACCATCGTCATCGAAAATCAGTCCTGAACTGTTCCCGCCTTCACCGCGTAGTACCTCCTACTTATGTTATTTTATAATTATGCAATGAAATTAGTGATAGTTTTAATTTCTATATCAAATGTTTCTGATCTTCGATTTTTATAAGTCAACAGGAAATGCCTATCAGACCGAACAACTTTTGCTAAGACGTCATTCCTATTTGAGTTATGGTGTAGCTGGGCTCTTGGAGTTCCACAACAGGTGTTCCAGATCTTCGATTTTTATACGTCAACAGCGAGTGCTCATAAGGCTGAACAACTCTTGCTAAGACGTCATTCCAATATATGTTATAGTGTAGCTGGGCTCTTGAAGTTCCACATCAGGTGTTCCGGATCTTCAAATTTATTCTCTCAGCAGAAAATGCTCATAACGTGGAACAATTTTTGCTATGGTACCATTTTTGTATCTCCTATAGTTTAGATGGTCTGTTGCGGTTCTGCATCAGGTGTTCCGGATCTTCAAATTTATTCTCTCAGCAGAAAATGCTCATCACGTGGAACAATTTTTGCTATGGGACCATTTTTGTATCTCCTATAGTTTAGCTGGTCTGTTGCGGTTCTGCATCAGGTCAGGTGTTCCGGATCTTCAAATTTATTCTCTCAGCAGAAAATGCTCATCACGTGGAACAATTTTTGCTATGGGACCATTTTTGTATCGCCTATAGTTTAGCTGGTCTGTTGCGGTTCTGCATCAGGTGTTCCGGATCCTCAAATTTATTCTCTCAGCAGAAAATGCTCATCACGTCAAACAATTTTTGCTTTGGGACCATTTTTGTATCGCCTATAGTTTAGCTGGTCTGTTGCGGTTCTGCATCAGGTGTTCCAGTTTCCAAGATAAATTATAGCCTATGTGTAGACCAGACTTAAAACTATACAACAAAAAAAAAATCATTCAAATCCGTCCAGTAGTTCCGAAGATTAGCGTGTGCAAACAAACAGACAAACAGACAAACAGACAAACAGACAGACTTTTTTTTTTGGATTCGTGCTCTATTACTGTTTCTAAACCCCCCTCAATTATTATTTTTTAAATATATTGAATGTACAGACACAGTTTTTTTACAGTCTTATTATATGTATAGATTATATGTATAGATATGTATGTATTTAGAAATATATAAGTATGTTTATCAGCTGTTTAGTACCCATAACACAAGCTCTCAAGCTTAACTTGGGACTAAACGGTGTTGTGTGAAAAGTTGTGAAATATTTATTTATTTATTTTATTTATTTATTTATTCGCAAAAACTCTGTAACACTTTTTTTTTAACTTATTGTAGTGTCTGCATCACCAATGTACAGACTGTGTTTAGTTTGGCACCCGCTGTACAAAACTGTCAGTGCTGTGTTGCGGACGTTAATAAATGAAGTCGAATTTGATTTTGAAATGAATTTGTCCTAAAACAGAATCAATCCAAAGGTTGTCTGTAAGAGATCGCTTTTAGCAATAAGGCCGCCAGTTGTAACGCCCAATGTTTTTTTATTTATTTATTTATTTATTTAAGGTCAGCCAACAATTGTTTTCACAATACATGTTCAATTAAAAAAAACAAATTGTGCTTTTGTAAGTGAAACAATTACTTAAAGGCTAACACCGCATACATAAAATTGGTTGTATTAGTACTAAAACTAAATAAAATGTTGTCCTTGAAGTTATTATTTACAAGTCATATGTACAGACGCCAGTTCATCAAGTTACCCCAATGTGTCAAATTTCTTTGACCGTTTTTCAACTTTATACCAAACAGAATAAGGTTCATATTCAATTGGGAAAATTTGACACATTGGGGTAACTTGATATGCTGGCGTCTGTAAGTGTATTCTATTCTATTATTATGTGCGTGTATTCTCCGAAGGGTCAGGCAGAAGATGACCAAAAGTATATTACATTATGCAGATTATTAACGTGGTAATAACGGGCAACTTCAAGTAGGCATGGGCTGGGCACGACGCGACGTCGCGACGTGCGCAAAAAACATAGGTACATCACAAGATTATGAAGATCATTATTCGTAACACAGTGCAAACAATAGTACTTTTGCAAAAATACCAGCTTGAGAAAACGCTAGAAAAGCTCCACAAAAAAAGAATTACCACTACCTGTTAAACACGACAAGATTTGCACAAATATACCCACAAACTTCCATTTACATACAAAATTACACTTCTGCGGAACCACCCATTACACTGTCAAGACATTTCACTGGCATTTGCTCCACAGTGTAATTGTATTGCGACCAGTACGACCACCGTCTCCGTTTGTTTACGTCTGTCGGTTGACTGTGACAACCCTAGTTGCTAGCTTTCAGCCTTTTGGAAATATTTGTTTTAGTTACGTTGGGAGGCTAGGGCTGGCAGTAATTGTTTTCAATTACTAAGGACTTGTTTACATTGCGTTACCTTTTTGTCAAGTCAGTTGTTTTTTTTTGTGTGTGGTAATAATGGATCCCCTTAGTACCTATGGAACAGAAAGAGGGAGAGTGGGGTGTTGTTTTTGTACCGACTTAAACTTTGAAAGGGTTTTCTTCTGTGCATACATAGGCTTTGTGAGCATCGGGTAAATGTCAATTGAGACTAAATCAGGGTAAGAACTAAAGTCGATCTTTACTTTGATGATAAAACGGTGGATACATAAGAATCGTACAGATATTAACGGCACTGATAGTCAAATTACAGGTCACGAGTTTTTGGATTCATGTACGTACCTATTGTGTGTTTTCAAAAAAGTTTCCAATTAATGAAATAGTTGTAACAAACTGACTTTTATGTTTAGATTACTTGAGTACTGAAGAGTTATCACAATTAGGTAATGATTGGGTAATGCGCTTCACCATCACTGATTGCATAACTGCTTACCATCAGGTGGGATTGCAGTTAAGCACACACACACACCTATATAATACTAAAAAAGAGACATTATACACTCACTATGTAATGTTTTTTTAAATACTCGGTTAAATTAAAGTCATAACTCGTTAAAATCTAGGAAACAGCTGATTTTTTTTTCGCGATTCTGGTTTTGGTCCCACAGTTAAAGTTGTTCACAATGATGAGCACAATGACCCCTGAAGAGGTTTAAAACGACATTAATTTAACCGAGTATATAAAGGGTGATCCCAATCTTGTCCTGAGGTCAAAGATGAGGTCAGAGATGAGGTCATAATAATAGATTTAGCATAAATCGACGCTAAATCTATTGCCCAATACACACACTACAATAATACACATGCACACTTCACACATGACTTAAATAAACACATCACCTCTCACAATTTTCTACAGGCACTAAAATACATAAGATATGGCAATTAGGCTTAAAATCTTTTGATGGAGACTGGACCTCACGATACAGGGTGGCGCCTAGTGTGAGGTTCAGTGTTTGTAGTAAATGTTATCTGCCTTTATTATAGGGGGAAGTCCCGTAGCGCCGGACGGCACCTAGCGTCGGACACTTGTACTATCTCGACAAACGACAACGCGATCTATTCAAATATCGGTGAAAGGGGCGCGGGGGAACGTAGGAATACAGGATCACGCGTCGCGGTTTGCCAGTGATACGCACAGCCGCAGTGGGAGAGGTCGATTGCTGTTTTTGGCGGGAAAGCGTTGCGTCACGTAAATTTCAAGTAAGTATTACTGCTATGGTTTTTTGTTTAATTGTTTTTTTTATTGGTTAATAAAGACAGTGTTCCATTATAATTCGTAAATTATGAAAGTTTCTATTAATTACCCAAACAGTTTTAGTATGAAATACGTAATTTTAGACATGCCCTGTCCCCTACCTCCGGACACAAAGGTGTCCCTCACCACCGGACAGTTTATAGGTTGGCTTTTCTACTAAGCATTTATACTTATCATTATAACGATTGTTTGTTGTTTTACAGGATAGAAGGAGGGAGATATTTCAACATGGAAGAGACAAAAAAGAAAGGAAAATGGGATCAGCAAAGTTTAAAAACTGCGATGGACAAGATTTTGTCCAAAGAAATGAGTCTCAGAGAAGATAAATAAATCTTTGCCGAGACAACTACATTCATTTGATGAGCTCACCACCCACAAACTCCAACCACTGGACAGAACATTTATGAAACCATTCAAAGATGCCTATAACCAACGATGCGACACGTGGATGAGAGCAAACGCTGGATCTCGGATAACCGACTACCATATTGCTGGTCTGGTCAATGAAGCGTTTACCAAAGTAGCTCGGCTGGATATTGCGGTGTCTGGGTTTAAATGCACAGGAATTCACCCATTCCACAGACATTTATTTTCTGACTTGGATTATTTGGCTTCAGACATGACCAATATTCCACTAGAAGAGCCAGGAACCTCCTTAAACACATCAAGTTGCAGCAAGGAAGTTTCCGTGACTTCCACTGATTTGGCTTTGGCTAGCTCATCGTCCTGTGATAATTTAGTATCAGAAGAAACGACAGACCCAGAATCTACCAACGTACCAACAATCAGCAGTCCCAAACCATCAACGTTGATGATGTTGTCCAGACTATACATAAGCTGTCGCCATTGCCAGATGCCGCAAAAAAAGATCAGTGGCTCGGAAGAGGAAAAGTGAAAGAAGTGAAATTTTAACGTCATCGCCCTACAAAATTGCTGTTCAAGAAAAAGAGAACGAAAAGAGCCAGAAGGAACAAAAAAAGGAATGGCAAATAAGTTTAAAACGGCAATGGAACAAAAAGGGAAACTAACCAAAGGTGTGAAAGCCAAAGGAAAAAGTAGTTATAACGAAAAGAAAAAGGAGCCACTAACTGGAACTGGACTGGTTTTTTCCATATCTAATATGGAAAAAACTACTTGTGTAGTGTGTTTAGAGGACCACGACGAGGACTGGATACAATGCTCCAGTTGCCAAGAGTGGGCCCTTGAAGCATGCGCAGACATTCCAGAATGTGGTGATACCTATATATGTGACAGATGCACAATGTTTTAAGAATGTCCGGCGCTTGGGGTTTGAAGATTAAAGCGTCCGGTGCTAGGTGCCAATGTTAAAGACTTAATTTTTTTTACGAAATCTTTACTAACGTTCCTAGATTATGTTTACGCAGAAGTTGTATTTTTGTTAATTGATTTTGATTTTATATTTTGTTCGTTTAACTAATTCATAAACAAATACATATTTCTCGAAGTAGTTTTCATTTTATTTCCTGAAAACCTTATATGTCCGCCACTAGGGGACTTCCCCCTAATAAAGAAATTATAATTCGTAATTAATTAATTTAAACATCGTGAGGATATTGGCATGTTTGAGAAATATATCTTGACAGCTTGTGAAGCCAATTCAGTGATGTATGGGCGGCATAAAAAAGACTTACACCAGGTTAATCAAATGATCACTAATTACATACGTTATGAAGAAAAACAAAGTGATTAACTTCAGAGTTATGTTCTTGATCTTACAGTCGCGATGGCATTTAATTCACTTAGCCGCTTGAAAAAGGTAACCTTTGTTAGTTTGTATAAGTTTTGCTACAATTTTATTATTTATTAAACCAATTTCTTTTTATTACTATTAACTAAGATCTAAAGGGGTCCCAAAATGTTCTGCGCTCAAGGACCCAAGACGGCCCTGTGAAACACCAATCATAACTTAACAGCATTCCAAAAAAAAATGGCTTCCAAAAATAAACAGGCGCTCGCCAATACCGCAATATGTTAACTCAATCGCGCGTACGTTGCAAAAATAAGTTTCCCATCCAATACACAAGGAGGCAATGGATCGGAACACCCCCCTGCCTACCCCTATTCACCCCCCAAGCCACTTGTTGGCCGGACATCAATTTATTCGGCGGCCCTGTCCGTGACACTTAGGATATTGAGTGACCTTGCTGTTTTCGTACACTTTCAGTTCATTGAAAACAGCAGTTCAGTTTTGTACTAAAATAGGGCATTTTCTTTGTAAAATGGGGCGTTTTGTACCATCGATAATTGACTCGTTAAGCTGAAGTGCTGGTTTTGACTTGCTTGTTGTTTATATTCTTTTGTTTGGCTTGGTTATGAACGGCCAAGCACTCCAAGCAGTGTTTAAGTTTATTTTTTTGTACTTTCGTTCGATCAGATGGACCGTTTATACTGAAAATATGAATTTGGAGTACATGAAGTCCATTTTAAATGAGGAATTGGAAGGGCTTGTGTACGTTGAATAAATAATAACACTACACAAGTAATTACTTTATAGTTTTAAGAAACACATAGTTTTTACGGTGTATTATTAAAAATTAAGTACCTATTCGTAACGTCACTTCGTAGGATCTTAATGCGGAATGCATCATAGTTTTAAGAACTGTCATTGAGTGAATGAGGGAGTATGTGTGAGTGAATGGGGGAAGAGAAAAAGATGGCGACCGAGCGACTAAAGATGATAAGACGTTTTGTTTTGTAAAAAGTATTATCATTTTTTTTATAATAAAGAATTATTCAAAAGTAAAGATTATTTATTACGGTGATCCATAATCCTACATTAATATTATAAATGACTTTTACTTACAAATGTAGTGTTCGGCATAAGTGTTTTGGAGGTTTGATTGGCTGCAAACATGAGACTGATGCCTCCGAATGTGTCGCGAAAAATAAATTCATCGCCTGAAACAAAAAGAAAAAACACGGTTAAGATAGCTTAGGTGACAGTAATGTGGTTAGTTTTTTTGTTGTTGAGATGGTGGGTTCTAATCCAGGTAAGTACCTACAATCTAATGTGACTTTTTTAATCTTAATATAAATATTCGATCACTGATAACTATACTTAGATGTTTCTAAGTAAATACATACACATTGAGTGTAGATAAATTACACCCAGAGCAGATGATCATGCACATCACACTAACATTTGTCTTGGGTGAGAATCGAACCCACATCCTCCGGCATAGTAGTCACGGCCACTAACTCCTAGACCAACAGGTCAGTTGATCAATCTTTGGATTACGTGAAAAAAGATTAGTAATCTAGATTAGGGACCTAAAATTACATCAAATATTTGTGAACTTAAATTTTATATTTTAAACAATATTCAGCACTTCATTCAATAGATATACACATGCATAAACTAAATTAGAAATAACTTCAACTAAAACAGCGCAGAAAACCGTTCATTATTCAACATGTTATGTTTCACCCCTTCTTATCTATGTAGGTATCTCCATCGTTAATCGAATTGTTTCAATAAAATATTCAAGGCAATCGAACTAAGAGGATTATCGAGCAATCTACTTAATGCCAAAGTTTGAACGTTACCGGAACAAACATTGATGAGTTGGTAACATACTGTATCCTATGTACAGTTAACAAAATAAATTGGTATCCACGCAAATGGATAATTGTATGCATGAAAGGAGCTTCCCCGAGCGACGTACGTCGATTGGCTAATCTTTTCATTACGATGGCAAATTCAAGCTCTATTTTTAGTGTCCATGCTTGCCTTGAAGAAGAAGATTTAATCAATCTTCTTTCACCATATACAGATTGAAGGAACGACGGAGCGAAAGAAAGAAAAAAAATGCAGTTATTGGCACTACAATAAAATACATATTCCTTAAAACTATACAATACATACACAGAAAACAAAGATTGTAAGGAGTGTTGTGATTGAAAGGGCAACGACACCAGATCTGGGACTCCCCAAAATATAATTTTATGTCGATTTTTCCTAAATTCCGGTTTTCCTGATGCTTTTTTTAAACAGGGTAAAGTCATGGTTTTCTTCAAATCTAAGGGGTTTTTTATTATAAATCTAATTGGGCTTGTTAAAAATGTTTTTTTTAATGACTTTACAACACTTAGTTTTTACTTTTTTTTTAATCATATATTGAGCTCATATGTGAGATTGAACGTCGACGCGACGTCCTTTCCACTCTGTATACATAAAAAATACCTAGAACAAAGCTTTTTGTTAGAAACAAACTGCTACTATGATAATGATGATCAACCCGATACTGCTTGCATACAGACTCATTATACTGTGTATACATTGACCATTATTGTTTGCACATCTCCAGACATACTACAGAGTCGAAGCTAGTTCTAAACGGGCCCCATATCAAAATTTGTTAGAGACGCTTACACGCTCGCTCTTGATTGGTAAGGTTTCTTTCTGGCAGAAGGACACCAAGGAACGCACCTCTGACTTATATGGATTAATTTGCTTCAAAAACAATGAAGGACATCATGAGGAAACCGGCGAGCCTGAGAGATACAATCCCAACAGCATGTCAATCGATATCCACATGCATAAACTTAACACAGTGGCATAAAATCTCTGATTATAGTTCAATGACGCCTGACTGAGATTACTTAATTATGGAGTGTGTGGTGTGTGAGCTGCGAATTTTTTTTCCAACAATCCTCATTGTTGAAGAAAATTTTGGACAAATAATATACAAACCGTGAGTTGGACTTAATTTCATTCCATCGAAAACCATGCTAATCTACCACGATAGACATTTCAGGTATTTTTGCTTCCACATATCGGGGCCCACATAACCCTGGGGCCCCGTAATGCTGGTAGCTACGCCCCTGGTATATCACCAGCAATTTCGCTGTAACTACATATACGTTTTCAAACAGGTCTGGTAACTAAATGTGTTAGTTAATGGTACTTGAGACATTAGCCTAATGGCTTGTCGCTCTCGATACTTCGAGGTACAATGAAGGTATATGGGTGGACGGGTGTATATGTATATTGTGTCTGAGGTCTGTATATGTGCTGTTGAGATGTTCTAGGGGGCTAATTTTCTTGCAGAATCTTGTGCTGTGTTGCAGAGTTAGATTTTCGTATCGAAGTCAGTGTTATTGGGTTTTTCGATGTATATTTTCTTAATAGCAGCCAGGATCCTTGATTCGTGCCTGCAGGCCAAACAATATTACAAATTCTATTTCTATGATCGTAATCGTTAAGGCGACAATAGAAAGAAAATGGCGTAAATGGAATCAGTTGTTTGTCAAACTGTTAACAAGTAGAATTTGTAATATGGCTGAAAATGAAATACACTTGACAGTTGACAACAGTTATTCCATATACGCCATTTTCTTTCTATTGTCGCAATAGAATAGAAATAGAATTTGCAATATGCCTGCTGGTTAGCTCTCTACTACATGAGACTTAAACATAAGAAATGTCGGGTTATTAATAGGTATACCTCTTCCTAAGTCTTTGTGGAAAGCCTGCTGAGATGTTAGTGTTAAATTTATTTTCCGTCCATTTTCGTTTTCATGAATCGCCATCAGCCTAGCATTTTCCCTATATTGGGGTTAGCTTTCAATCTTAGCAAATGCTTCTCATGGAGTGGGCCCAGTTAACAGGTAACACAATAGCGATCGGTAACAGGGTCTGGTGGTCTAACTTTTGAGCTTTTAACATGTAACGACTGCCAAAGATCTACAAATGACTGCTTGAACCAGCTCATGCATGTTCTCATCTCAGCCATGGACTAAGGCAAATGAAGTTTTACTGTCGATCAAGTCAAGTAATGTCATCAAGTTTCTTAATTACTAGATGATAAGCGGCAGCTGTAATTTTTTTATTTATAAAATTGTCGTTCTACATTACCTTAAGTTTTTAAATAGTAAGTATGTTGATCAACTATTAAATTTTATCTTTGACATTATGTTTTGACTAAGTATGTATTTTTTTGCAATGAGAGGACATATTATTTCTGACATTAATTTGTGCATTAAATTGTGACAATTTGATCTTTATTTTATTATTATTATTTTGTTTATTTTTTTTTTTATTTTTATAAGTATTTGACATTCGAATTTTTTAATACTAAACACTGTTAATAAGATGTCTTTTTATTGAATTTTAAATTAATCTTGAAATACATTGAAAATGATTGTTAGTAGGTAAGATAGTATTTTTTTTTTTTTAATGATACTGTTTTTATTTTATTTTAGTTTACAAATTTTCTACACAATGTACATTGTTTCGAAATAAATGACTTATGACTTATGACTTATGACTAACTAATTTTCCCAATTGAACATGACACTTATACTATTTGGAATAAAGTTGAAAATCTATCCAAGAAATTTGACACATTGGGGTAGCTTCATATGCTACTGTACTATGTGTCCTTTATATATTATAACACACACACGCATACACACAATGATTACATAAATATGTTCTGGTAATAGTTGTAGTTGGTGAATGCACGATTTAATGGTACGAAAGCCATTAACCGTATCGCTTGTCGCTAATAATGGCCGCTCTAACATTTAATAGTACCTACACGAACGTGATCAATATTATACGTGGTATATACTAGTTTGGAGAAACATCGATGCATAACTTATGACGTTATGTTACATTATTCATATACCTACTCTGTTATTTTTTTATATACATAATGGGTCTACTCTTGACCTCAATATTGTCCTGCGGTCAGAGATGATGTAGTACATGGAACGAGCTTACCCAAAATAAGCCTATTAACTCACGACTTAAACAGGTTGGGGTCATATGAACTCCGGAACACTGATGCAGGCAGGAATTCCACTCCTTGGCTGTGCGCATAATGAAGGAACAGGCAAAGCGGTTCGTGCGAATGTGTGGAACATCTACAAGGAATAGGTGATATCCTGCATTGCGTCTGGATTCCCGATGGAAGAAAGGAGATGGTGGAATGAGCTGGTGGAGCTCTAGAGCAGACTCACCGAAATACGGTCTGAAAAAAACCGACAGACATGCAACTTTGCGTAATTACATTCATAAAGAAAGAAAGAAAGAAAATGCATTTATTGGCAACAGCTGAACAGAACGTGTCCTGCAGGGATATTGGCTATTTTCTCATTGCCAGTGACCGACTGGCGTCCCATTGCACCCAAACTTTGATGACAACTGAAAATATACACAGAGCTCTGTGCGCTTCGTCACAACCCTGCGAGTGCGCATGACGCTATCCAAGATACACACTGATGATAGCCAATACGAAACTAGCTGCTTGACAGTTGATTGTTAAACGCTTTGCCAAATGATCATCACTATGATCTGTTAACGGAGAAACGCAATAACAAAATATATTAAATTTTAAAAACGATCAACATTATCACACGTAATTATAGCCGACTAGCAGACGTTTCACCCGCGTAGGCCCCGTTCCCGTGGGAATACAGGGATGAAAAGTAGCCTATGTGTTAATCCAGGGTGTCAGCTAACTTCATATCAAATTTTATTAAAATCCATTAAGTAGTTTTTACGTGAAAGAGTGACAAACATCCATCCATCCATCCATCCATCTATCCATAACAAACTTTCGCGTTTGTTAGTAGGATAACAAAAGTAAATGCTAATTATTATTAATGCTACGCTGTATAATTAGTCCGTGGTTTGATCCGGTTCCCGGACTGGTTATCTCGACCACGCCATAGGTAACAAATGTCAGATTTTGTAATTAAACCCTAATTATTTTTATTTTATATTATTTTATGTATAGCCTCTTTCAGACGCACTCGTCACTCGTCATAATTTGTTTTATACCTTTATTTGTTCCTATATATAGTTTTATTTTTATTCTGTGTGCACTTTGGCAAGGGCCTCCTCCAACCCCCTCCAATCTTCTCTCTCCCGCGCCAGTCTAGTCCAGGATTTCCCAGCTGTTTTAGCCATATATCATCTTCCCATCTTCTGAAAGGTTTCCCCTTTTTTCTCTTTCCCTCTCTTGGATACCACACTGTTACTAGTTTGTTCCATTTCTCTTCTCCTCTGATTACGTGACCAGCTCATTTCCACTTTAGCGTTCTTAATTTCAACACAACATCTTGGGTGTTTGTAGCTTTCCTAATTTTGCTGTGGTTTATTTAATCTATTTTTCTTTTCCCCATCATGCTTCGTTCTATGCTTTGCTGGCATGTTTGTATTTTGGTTTGCTGAGGTTTTGTAAGTGTCCAAGTCTGGCATCCATATGGCATATGGATATGGAAATCCTAATTATAGTAATAATTAATTAGCATAAGAAATTGTTAGTGCTATTTACAATGACATCACTGACGAGTCCCCCCAACTTCACATGAAACGTAGCTCACTATCTTTTGTGAGCGTAGCTGTCGTAGCAGTACGCTACGGTTGCTACGCCAGACCTCGCTACGTAGCACTGCTACGCGTCACTATGCATTATCGTAATAAGTTACACTGCTAAATGCCATATAATTTCATTTTTACTTTGGTTTTAAAGGTTTTCTTTAGCAATACAATGAAAAGCATTAGTAAATAATTCAAAAATAATAATCCAATTTAACTAAATAGCCTAAGAACTAAACTGTACCTACTGGCAGCTGTTTCTTATATTTGAACCATTGGTATTCGTAATTTGAACTTATAAACAGTCACAGTGTGGATACCCAAGTTATATTGTGCCTTTGATATAAATATAGAGCCGTTTTTTTCAGTTTCCCAGACGACTCGTCTTCTTGATGCGTCGCTAACAGCAATTCTGTGCTGCACTTCATCATGTCATTTTACTCAACGTCAAACTAGATCTGAGTATCCGTACAAGTGACAATTTTTTTTTTATATTATAAACCAGTGCTTCACTGCAATCCCACCTGATGGTAAGCAGTGACGGAATCAGTGATGGTGAAGCGCACTAGCGTATTAAGAGTCTATTCACTCTAGCCTTGAAGACACCTAAATTATAATCGGACGGGAAGACCGCAGCAGGCAAGTTGTTCCAGTCTTTCGATGTACGCGGTATAAACGACGAAGCGAAACGCTTTGTCCGAATCGTGGGAGTGCCAACGATGTAAGGGTGGACACTCGCCGTACACCGGGTTGTCCGATGGTAGAAAGGTGATGGCGGAATCAAGTAATGGAATTCCCGTGCACACTCTCCAAAATTTATCCTATAGAAAACCGAAAGGCTAGCTATCCTACGCCTATGCTCAAGGCTTTGCAGATTGGTTCTAACCAAATCAGGATCACCAATAAGCCTCTTCGCACACCTCTCCACTGAGTCCAAAGCTGCTAGATGACATCTGGCAGCACCAGCCCATATGTGACAAATTGATCGTTCCAACTATAATTAGTCGAATGTTCGTTCAGTTTCGCAGTTGGTTATCTCACCGCGTCACCGACACTCTACCGAATGTCTGTATAATTACACTGCATTGTAGGTCGGCCTCCTGTTACACCGTAGCGTAATTCCCTAATTACGGTTAAGCCTTGGGTAAAAGGGAAAAGTAAGGGGGAAACGTGATTTCTTTATTGTCCCTAATGAGTAAACGAGGTAAGGAAAGTCACAAGAGATTTTCGCTGTGTTCCCCTAATTTGTCGTTCGGTAAATGCTTCGTCGAATGTTCCTGGGAAAGTTTAGCTGGTCGCCAAACTTGTCGTAATAAAGTTTATTTTTCCTTATTTTCACACGTTTATTTCCTAAATTAGATTTTCAGTTTACGTCACAAAAACCAATGACCGAATAAAAAGGGCTAAGGTCAATCCCGAATTAACTTTTAAACAGTCTTGTGTATAATTTTGGACGATACCTAAGTAACCGTTCTTATTAACGTCTCATAAAATTTAAAATTGATTTTGATACCTAAGTAAGTAATACTTTTTTAAAACATTTTATTCTCGAACAAAATCTGAAATAGATACGAGAATCCATTTCTGGCAGCGATTTCAAGCATCCCTAAGTAAGCAAAAATCTTTGTCGTCGATGTGGCAAACGTAATATCCGGATGGATAGCGTCGTGAGGACAAGATGGAATCAGATACCTCTTCACTATTCCTGGTTTCCTGGTACACGGAACTGACAATGATTTCAGTTAGTTGATATTTTCAGTCAATTTTAATGTTTAGTCAAATACTAGTAAGTTTTTTTGTTATTGTTGAACCTTTTTTTCATTAAGGATAACAATAGTTTACAAAACACAAGTGTAAGACGTTCTTGAAATAAATTAATGGTTTCCTAAAATAAACCCATTTAATTACTTGGTCTATTTTCAAATTGGGATTAAGTACTTGCCTTTGTTTAAAGTCAAAATCACATAGTGGAAAGCTTCAAAATAACTAACCTATCAAATAGTTCATGGAAACTATTTTAACCTCCAGTGAATGACCACAAATAAAATCAGCACAAACAGGCGCCCAACAGCCAACGGTAATGACACCAATAAAATATTATTGCGTACTTTGTTGAACCACAAACGATATTTGTTTATTACACAAATCACGCGAGTAGCGATTAAAATCGATTACAGTGTGACAAGCGGACTGATGCCAATTTCACGTTATTATTGCACCAATCGTGGTAATTATTCCACAATTTACGATCAAATTATTTAATTACATTATATTTTGTTTAAATCGATAACGTTTCCATGGTTGTTTTGTTATTCGATGCACGCCACTACGCGATGTTTGAATTTGGAAGGTGAATTCGAAATTTCAAATTTTAGAATAAAATAAAGGCTTTGGTCGAGCTGTCAAAATGGTTCCGTTATTCCAGATGTGGCGACGGTAGTTGCATAAGTTTTGTTATTTACATACAATTTGTAACAAGAGTATTTGCAGTTTCGTAAGTACTCGAAACAAGAAAATATAGGCCACGAGGTTATATAAAAATTAGTCAGTGACAGCGACGAAGTAGGTACAAAATACTGATGCTTTTATTTTTGTTGTTTGTCATTTTTATTGAAAAAACAAAAAGTGTATAAATATGAAGCTCGTTTTCACAATTCTTTTATAATTATTGTGTCAAAGAATTTTGCGACTGCGCTTTATTCATAGTACGACTTGCATTTATTTGGTCCTCTTTTAAGTTTCCTATTTTACAATAAACTACTTTTATTTCCGTACATTTTTTGTTATAAACTGTTAAGGAAAACATCGTGAGGAAACCGGCATGTCCTAGAACCGAAAATTCGAAGACATGTGACATCTACCAATTCGCACTGGGCCCGCGTGGTAAATTATGGCCCATACGCAAAATACGCGCTTTGACGTGGAGTTGCGGATACCAGCCCGGTATCTTAACTCATTAGGCTCCGCGTGGACACCGGTGTCCGCAAACAATAGTAATTTAATTGTGTCTGGATTGCGGTAATTGACTAGTTAAGGTACTAAACCTAAAAAAAACAGTGACACACCGAAAGAAGCTCAGGTCAGTCTCTTTAATAGTACAGATATTTCATAGTACAGAAGCCAGCACATCAAGCTACCGCTTAAATGTCCCCGTTTGAACCTGAACCTTATTGTGTTTAAAATAAAGTTGAAAACCTATTAAAGAAATTCAATACATTGGGGTAGTTTCATTTGCTAGTCTCTGTATATAAACATTGTTTTGGTCAGCAAGGCTGTTGCGTATATCTGTTGAGAGTTCATAGTGATGATCACTGGGCAAGTGTTTAACGATTAACTGTCAAACAGCTAGTTTCGTGTTGGCTATCATCAATGTGTATCTAGGATAACGTCATACGTTCTCGCCTAACCCAGTAACTGGGTAACACAATACCCCCTGTTTAACTGTTTGTCAAACCTAACTAAAAGTATCGACTGTCAAAGATATATGACAGCCGGAACCAAAGGCTTAACGTTAATTCATGGTTGCAGACACTCGACTACTTGCAAACGGAAAACCTAATTAATGAACAATACTCGAGATGATTAAATAGTTAGGTAGACAAATCACTCACACCACACACACGCACAGAGATTCACTTCACGCAAACACACACAAGCATACACACACATACACACACACACACACACACACACACACACACACACACACACACACAAACACACACACAGACATAAACACATCATGTTTCCCCACCCACACAGAGACACATCACACTTACACAAGAGCATGATTGCATTAATTTTAATTATTATAGTACGTAATTTTCGTTTTTATATTGATGCAAAAACTGATATGAACTAACTCTAGGTAGGGCGAAGACACTGACTCCTGTAACACAGGTCTCACCTAGCATGGGAGTCAGGGTTTCAAATGAAAACGTGTTGTATCTTTTGTGTCAATAAAATATTTTTTATTATTATTATTATTTATTAACGTGCTTTTCAAGGCATGAAGGAGCCTTGGTATGTAATAAATGGTCACCCATCCAAGGACCGACATTGTTAAGCGTAGTTTAACATTCGATGACATATGTGGCTGTTATAATTTAGCCACAAGTTCCTCCAAAACCGGTAGGTCCCATTAATTTGTTCTATGAAACATGACGTAAAAGAACAAATTGAGAAAATATTGTCCCTATTTGTACTATAGGACAGTTTGTACTTTTTGACTCAAATTGTTCCATAGAACAAACTAAATTTATTGTATAATTTTATTTCACTGCTTTTATTTTTCAAAATAAAAATATTGTGTAGCTTGTAAGTAGTTTTATTTTTTTGATAGTGAACTGCACCTGGTATTAACTCCAGTGATTAATGTCATTTATGTCTTATATATCTCATCATGGAAGAATTTGGGAAAAGCGATTCCCATTTAGTTCTGTGCATTCACAGACAAATAAAAACAGGAGCAAAAGCTAGTATGGAGTTCTTTAGTACAAATAGGGACAATGTTTTCTCAATTTGTTCTATTACGTCATGTTCCATTGAACAAATGGAACCTACCGTTCAAAACAATTTCCTTAATAATGTTAATAAATAAATAATGTTAATACTGGTATTAAAAGGTAAGCTTCCGCGTAAATTACCTCCGTTACCGATAAGAGTGACCCTTCTCATTAACTGACGTAAATGTGACTGCTTTTAATATAATTTGCATTTTACCCCAAGGGCCAAGACCAATAGGTACTCGTAATTAAAAACACAGTCGCAATCGCAGCTCAGCAACAAACAATGTTAAAAACTTGTCAAAAATGTAGAGAAATTAGATATGTTGATTCTTGACAGGTAAGGAACAAGTTTAGAATTCGAACGTTCATAAAAATACGGGGATGCCCCTTCCTGTGGTGTTAAGTTATATTATGATAGACCTATACTCATAAAAAAATATGGTCTATAGTTTGTAAGCCACAGTTTCGTATTTTTTAAAATAAAATATAAGCATTATATCATACGTGTCAGTAGTCCATACAATCCGATTCCCATCGGCTTCTCTTTGGAGGTTCGAAAGAGGAATTCTCCGGTTAATGAATGATGGCAGCCAGATTCTAGTATTGCCAGGTATTTGCTCCAAAGGTATACAGGGTGGTAGGTATGTACACCGAGGACTTCAAGATGAACAACAAATAGTAATATAATTACTAAGTTTTCCTTTGTCAGCTTCCCATTTAAGAAAATTTACCCCTCGCCACTCTCGTGTATTCTCCAAAAGAATATACAAAGATGTGCATGTATACTTCATTTATAATAGCATTAGAAAATAAAGGTTTGTAGAAGCGGATACGGAACATTTTATCTTAAAGATAAGTGAAAACAGTTTTTATTCAAATTGTTTTGTTTTAAATTTTGTAGAATAAAAGTGAACCGAAGAAAGTGTCCGTGTATTATTGTTCACACCTGCTTCTTTGAGGTTTTTATCATTGACACTACAATTATCAACTAGAATAAAATAATATAAATAAATGAAATCCATATCATTTCTTAAAATAAATTGTTGAAATGGTTACAACTCATTGTGACATCTGCAGTAAAAATAGATTTTAATGATTACAGCGCCTATCGTAATTGTTCTTATTTAATTGTTCTTTCGTTACAAAGTGTGCAATATAAATAACCTTTTTTAAATTTTGTCTAATACTGACTGCCTCGTTGGTCTAGTGGTCGCAAGCGCTACTGCTGAGCATGAGGTCCCGGGTTCGATCCCCGGGTCGGGCAAAGTGTTATTGAGTTTTTCCGTCTGGGATTTCGCGGTAGCAGCCCGGAGTTTGGATTTGTGCCCGATTGATGGCAATAGGCTCGCCCCCTATTACATGGGACTTAAAAAACATAACTTGCGAAATGTGGGTGTACTACCAGGTATACCTCTGTCTAGCCCTTCGGGGATTACAGGCGTGACGTTATGTATGTATGTATGTATGTATGTCTAATACTATTGTAAATGAAGTTATAGTAACTATTCAAAGCCCCGTGTAAACTTCAATGAAGTTAACTGTCAAACTGTCAATGCTAGTATTTGTATGCCAGCTTAATTTGCCTTCACTCCACCCATGTTTTCACGCTGTGATTTTAACAGAATCGATATGCTGTTGCTCAAAAATTATGCTGAAGGAGGCATTAAAAAAAAATAAAACACGTGAAGACTACGCTCTTAATACTTCAATCAAGATTATTTCAGAACTCAAATAACGATAAACACGCAATACCCAATTCCAACTAAGCCTACTGTTATAATCCTGTATCACAGAGAAGTACAGAAGTTCAGCTAAGAAAAAATAAAATAAAAAAAGATTCGTACGCACTGTTCGCTGTAAAACCCCAGTCGTGCAACGAAGCTGACACACATAGACTTTTTTTTTTCTTTATATTATACAAGTAAGTAGCAAAAAGTGATGCGAAAATTTATCAATAATATAATTTATTTAACTCTCTTAACAAGTTACAGCATTGGTTCATAGTAACTAATTACAGCAAATAATTTAATGCTTTGTGAGAGCTAGAGTTTCTGCAGGTACGAGACCTGTAGTGCTAATTTGTTAAAATCACCTCGTGGAAATGCAGATAAATGAAGACGAGTTGAGCAGTCTTTTCACACTAATGCTAAACATTGACAGTTCAATTCACCCAAGTTTACACGAGTCAATTTTACTGAGTCGACCGGCTGGAGTCTCAACTGGGTTCGAGTACTGTTTGACCGACATTAAGGCTCACACTTTCAATGTACCCAAAAACTAATACAATTATTATTACATACCACAAAAGTGAACAGAAGCATCTAATTATGAAAAGGGGAATATTATAATGATTACTAAAAACAAAATGTATCGAGTTGACCTTTTGTGTTCTGTGTAACCTTGACGATATCTGTCACACTGTCACGAACGATTTTACGTCAATTTTATCGCCAAATCTCTACAACGCGTAGTGAATATAAATGTTTCCACTGAAATAATTAAGCTTGTACATCGATGTGAAAGCATTTGGATTTCAATTGTCTTTTATGATAGGCATATTACTATTGGCTGGTGTAAATACAGCGGCTATGATGGAGGTTTGTTATACGGCTTGTATGGGGTGTTATGTTTGATGTATATTGTCGAATCTCTTCCACATGATGTGCGTAGGAGAAAAGTAATCCGCTGGATGTCCTGCACATCCAGTATAACAACATCTTTAGGATGATGTTGGGGCTGCCTCGCTTCTGCAGTGCATCGGGGATGTTTGCGCTTTATCGAAGCGATGGCTTTCATGTCGTCATTCGTAAGAAAACTGCATCCCTAGTCTTCAGAATGCTACAACGGAATTCTGAAGACTGCCCAACTAGCAAAATATATCGTAGAAATGCCAGCAGCACGTTTCTATTTCAGCTATTGGTGGTGAGACGGATCTTCAAAATGTCGAGTAAATGATCTGTGTACATTCTCTCTACGCGATTTGGGCGCACTTCTCTCTGCTTTAAGTGATGTTAATATCGTAAGATTATCGTCAGAATAGCCAAATAGTCGAAAGAATATAGAGTAATCGAAACTTGAAAGTTACTATTATTATATTAGTCATCGGTATGCCATTTTTCAACAAATTAGCTTTTCCCAAGTCGGTAGAAGCTCTTTCATTCGACAAATTTATTGTAATAAAGCAGTGCGGTTGCAATCACTCGACTCGTGGAGATCGTTATTAAGCGGGTAAAATTTAGTGTAATTCTTAAGTTTAATGGTCATTTGTTTTAATTTTAGATTTTAATGTTTATTTAATTTTTTGATTTTACTGGCAATTCATTTTGATTTTAGTGTTTATTTAATTTATTTCTCACTCTGAGATGCTGTTTCTAATGTTATTTTATTTGTATTTTATGATTTTATGTTACCCAATTTTATTTATTTTGTTTTAAATTCAAATTAGACTGTATGGATCTAGTTGTCTGAAATAAATGTTTTTTTTTTTAATACCATTCAACTGGCATTTGTGGGAGATTTTAGAACGCATTCCAACATCGTCTGCCTTCCTTTTTTCTAACTATATGGGGCCTGGCTTCTAGTCTGACTAAATGCAGCTGAATACTAGTCATTTACATAAAACAACTGCCTATCTGACCTCCATACCGTGACAGCGTCAAACGATACCCCTTTGGTTGGACAAATAGTCAGAATTTTGGAGATCTGACTCCTTGGAACAACCAATCAGAGATTTACAAATGTCACCCATGGCTTAACGTGCTTTCCGAGGCAGGGAGGAGTCTTGTTATCTTATATATGGTCACCAATCCAAGCAACCTCGTCAAGCATAACTTCAACCAAAAACCAACCGAACACCTAAGTTACTGTTCTTTATCAGCGCCTTGGCAAATCTTGAATCTAGGATTATACACGATAGTCCAACACAGACCAACCAACATACCATTATGGTCATGCAATCTTATAGTAAAAGGTCTCATCCTGAGAAAACCCCATATCGACATAGGTTTTTTGCTGTCAAGCAACATATTGCTTTGATCCATTTGGAAGGGGATAAGCCTATATTATACCCTTCGATAGGACATCGTCAAATGTCAATGAGATTTGGGTTACTAAACTATATATAAACGAAATATTAACTTCAAGAGGATTTATTACATACATTTTTAAAGGAAACAGTATATAAATAATGAAGAATCGAAAGATTGCTTGCCAAGAGTGCTCCTAAGAAGCTAGCTTCTACTTTGGCCAGAGGCCTATTATAAGCTTATAGTTCAGTTTGGATTTCATTTGCATTGCTTTCCGAAACTTTAATCAATATTTGAATATAGTTAGTTAATAAATAAAACTACATAATTGGTTTCCAGTAAGCCTTAGAAATCGCACTATTTGAAACCAGCAGGCCTAGCCATATTAAAAAATTTATTTCTATTTTCGTAATCGATACGGCGACAATAGAAAGAAAATGGCGTATACGGAATCAGCTGTTTATCAACTGTCAAGTGTTAACGAGTAGAATTTGTAATATGACTGAAAATGAAATACACTTGACAGCTGACAAACAACTGATTCCTAATACGCCATTTTCTTTCTATAATATAAATAGAATAGAAATAGAATTGCTAATATGGCTAGGCCTGTTCCTTTCAAAACTCCTATATCACACGACAATTTCAAATAATCACAGTTGATATCGGATCCACATGCGGGCAGCTGATAACTCAGACAAGTCGAGTTCAACCTCAAACACTAGACACCATTCAAACTCGGGGATCCATTTAATTTGAACGTCGAGTTGCAAGTTTGTGAACGTGAATATTCATTTATAGGAGGTCCTAGTTCTGTACGTTAGTTAGCGTATCCTAGTGAAGCGAATACAAAAGGTTGTTAGTACGACGCTTTTTTTAAATGAACGTAGTTTTATTTAAATTTGTTTTAGATTTGGTAGGATTTTTTTATCCTTTGACAGCTTCAATCATAGTAATTTCAAAGTAATTATTTCCTTTTGCTGAGTATTATCGTACTATAATACTAATATTATAAATGTAAAAGATTGTGATCATGAATGTAAGCAAGTGCGGATGTTTGTTAATGTTATAATGAAAGTTATCAGCTTTGTAGCATATACATCGGATTCAAATGTAAGCTATAATTTAAAAAGCAATTGTGTACAAAAAGTAACAAAAAAAAACAGAAATTACAACATAACTACACCCCTGCCTAACCCTTCGGGCCTTATAAGCGAACCCGTGAGACATGTTTATATTTTTAATGTTCTTCAAATCATTTATACGTACTGCCTATTGCTAATACATTTTTTTTACCCGACTGCGGTGAAGCACAAAACGAGAGTTATGTTTTGACCTGTATTTACGTATGTCCTGTCCGTCCCTCGTAACTCCTGACCGAATGAACGGATTTCGATAAATTGGTTTGTCTTGGCAGCGCGAGTGTCACTGGCATTAAAATAAAAAACAAAGTAAAATGGCAGATTTATTGTGCCATATCAAAATTAAGGGTTTTAAATGGTGAATACAAAAATATGTAGGCACAACTTACATGGTTAGAAGTAATTCGAAGTGACAGATCGTAAAAAAACACGTCCAATAAAATTAAAAGATTGAAAATTAAAAAGAGAAATTAAAAATTTAATAAACGCCCGCAGTATTAACAACTTTACTTAACAAGAGGTAGAAGCATGGCGGGACCCATTTGTGTTTTAAAATATGAATATGAAAAAATGGAATGGGTCCCGCCTGCTTCTAACTTTTATTTTATTTGCTTGTTTTAGGTATTCTTTGTTTCTTCTAGCTGTTTAATTTCCAGCAAAAATGTTACCAGCTCAATCTAGTGCACTAGCTTTACGGAATTCTGGAGTGGTGCCAGCATTTACTGTCTATTTCTAGGGACGTGTCGTCGACCAATTGACTATGGAGTTCAAAGACTCTTTGCTTGATATTTTGAACCCGTGTAAGATTTATAAATTCTTGTAGACGTGCTGTCTAAACGAAACAAATTTAGTAATACATAATATGTTACAAATGAGAAAGTCTCTGTTTGTCTGTTTGTTTGTCGGTTTTTCACGACTAGACAGCTGAATGGATTGTAATTGAAATTTGGCTTATAATTTGAACATATTATGGAGACGGACATAAGGTAACTTTTGTCTGTTAAAACAGTTGGTTACCCTCAAAGAAATTCAATAACTGTAGACCGGACATCACGAACAAAATTTTCATCTTAAACTTGTGCCCTGCTGGACACAAGTCTATGAGTTTTTTATTACGCTCCGCTGCCACTCCTATATTCATATATTATTCTAGATGGCGTTACTGACACAAGGGATCAAAGTTTTTCTAGGAAATTTCCTTGCATGTCCGCTCATTGGTTGTCATGGACAGTTTTTAAATGCATCGCAATTTTTGATATCATGACAGACGGTGAGAAATGCCTTTCCAGTCCATTATTAGGTAACAATTCGACATTTGATAAGTCTTATGCCGAAACAAAAAAAGGTAACAAAACATAAATTGATTTTAAGGCGGAACGAGGATTGCCTGGACAGCAGTTTCAAATATAGATTTATTTTTAATTACCAGGGTATCCATGTTATGATTTCTATGACTAATCGGACGGGAAGACCACAGCAGGCAAGTTGTTCCAGTCCTTCGATGTACGCGGTATAAACGACGAAGCGAAACGCTTTGTCTGATTCTTGACAAGTACTTAAGTAAAATCAATCTACCTATTCCGATCAAGGGTTATGAGTGTGCATGTGTAGGTAATTGTGTGTGTGTGTGGATGTGTTAGTGTGTATGTGAGGGTGTAATTGTGTGTGTGTGTGTGTGTGTGTGTGTGTGTGTATATGTGTATATTTATGTGTCTTGCTGAAAAGGTTGGGACTGTTTTTTTTTAATCATAGGTATTTGCATCAAGCGTTCGCGCGTTCGGTACAGGTGTAAAATCTTTCGTTAAATCACTATGCAAAACGGAATAGCATATTCTGCTATTAAACAAGAGATTAAACTGGATATAAAAACATGTCGGCACGGGCTCTTAACGACGCAGTGTCACATAAACATATTTTATGGAACATTAAGCATTGGTGCCAACTTATTCAGCTGTTGCTAACTGGTACTGCTTTTGCAATGGCACTTTATCTGGGGGCACGGTAGTGCCCTCGCCAAGACTAGCCAAGCGAAGCGCAAGGGCACTACCTACCTTTTCTCAAAGTGTTTCGTCGTTTTTTTGAACCCTCATAGAGTTGGTTTCTGATGTACCAGATAGTTCATATTCTTAGGATATGATGTCAATAATAGACTTATTAAACACACAAAGTCGCAATTTAATAGCTTTAATACTTTAGATTTTATTGATATCTAAAATACACGGATTTCGTCACTGACAAACTGATGATCATCAAAATGTTTGGGTACAACCAACAAAAAAAATCATAAACATATAACTCCCCCCTCTATCCCCTAAAGGGGGGGGGGGGGGAGTTTGTATTCAAAGTCAAAGTCAAATCATTTATTTCAATTAGGCCTGAAAACAGGCACTTTTGAACGTATTAGATAATATAATCGCTTAAGAGCAAAATATCGCCCTGATTTATCGCTTATCGTAATCAGTAAACCATCAAAGAAAAAAGGCCAAGACAGGTAATGGGCTATGCAAACCGGCACTGCTGATGTGCAAGAAATACATTCCAAAAAAGAAGAAAAAATATACACTAAAAAGACTGCCTAGCAACTTACAAAAAGAACTGAAATCCCACCAAAAACATTTCATGTAAAATGTTGCCAAGACGACCACATAAGGTTTGCCCTGTGAAAAAGATATCAGATCTCATGTAGAGCCAAGCTTTTGAATCTACACGGCCTAACTCTACCGACCCTAACTTCACAAATTCTACATATCAGTAAAAATATGGTTTGGCTGTTTCGTTACTTACTTCAGAAACTAAATAAATAAATAAATAAAAAATAAATAAATATTCCACAACTTCTCACACAACGCCATTTAGTCCCAAGTTAAGCTTGAGAGCTTGTGTTATGGGTACTAAACAGTTGATAAACATACTTATATATTTCTAAATACATACATATTATAGATAAATTACACCGAGACACAGAACAAATGATCGTGATCATCACACAAACATTTGCCCTGGGTGGGAATCGAACCCACGACCTCCGGCATAGCAGTCAGGTCACTAACTACTAGACCAACAGGCCAGTCAAATATTCGCATCACTTCCACGATGGTAGCGAAACGGCGAAGCCATACATAGATCAATACAATAAGATCTTTCAAGACATCGACTTCTTCTTCGTCTCCACTCAAAAATTTAGAAATCTTCCCAAAAAAATAAATTTAAAATACAATAGATATTCACTTTAATATTTGCACTATCTTTTAAAAAAAAATCTCTTTTTATGATGTTTGTATGCCCGTTTATGTTTAAAGAAAGAAAGAAAGAAATAAAGAAAATATTTTATTTGGACGCACAGAACATAAAACAAAAGAACAGCAATACAGATAAAAAAAAAAGATTAAAAAACTAAAGACAAAAATAAAAAAAAAATAATAATAAGACCTGTGCGAGACCAAAAAGGCGCCTATCTCAGCATTAGCTGCGACATTTAAAAATATAAACATCGCAGCAAAAGTGTTTACCTTTAATTACTTGTCTGTTTTAAAAGCTTATTATAATAGCACAGTGATATAACTTTTAATATGTTGTGGGAAATGACGTAGGTTATACATTTAAACCTTGTATATTTATAACTTAGTGTAAGATTTTAATGTTTATCTGTTTATTTTCCCGAATAAATAAAATAAAATAAAAATGGAATAGTAAAACTACAGGCAAACAAAGTTTATGGCCGAAACTAGTTCATTAGGCTTAAGAATGCCTGTGAATGGCTGTGTAATATTTTGGCAATGTAAAAACAAACATTTTTCGTATGAGTATCTAAGTTTTCGCGTCAATCCTTCACAAACAAAAACTTTGCTTTCTCAATATTACTCCGACAAATATTGACCGAACCCCATTTGACTTTTATAACTTTGTAGTTTTTGATACCTACTTGTATTTTTGCAGGATTAACTAGTGGTCGGTTGTAGGAGGTTGTGGCTAAATAATACCAATTGTCAAGCAATAGCCCAATTTCGATCCCCACCCATTGCACTATCGACGTGAAATTACTCCAGATACAAGCATATTTAGCTTAGTTGGATGGGTTAACAATACTACTTACAATGTGTGTGTTGTTGTCGTCAATATTTTCTTTTTTCATGTGTCTATGTATATCCTTTGTTGGAGATCCTAAATAAATAAATAAATAAATAAATAAATGTGAAACACACACTGCTAGTTACCTTTAAAAAAATATATAAATGTATCCAACAGAGGCGTTTTGTGTTCATTTCATTATTCTGCTGTCTCTCTTGAAGTTATCAATCTACCTACCACCTGTATGCCTGTGGTGTAAATACCTATAGTACAGACGCCAGCACGTCAAGTTACCCCAATGCGTCGAATTTATTTGATCGTTTTTCAACTTTATGTCAAACAGAATAAGGTTCATATTCAATTGGGAAAATTTGACACATTGGGGTAACTTGATGTGCTGGCGTCTGTACATTTGTCAGTGCTAGAGGCTAGCTGCCATTATCCAATATCGGTAGGGTGGCTCTTCCGAACCTCCAAAGGCAACAACTAAAGAATCTATGTATTTATTTTATGCCTCTTAGTGGGCAGTATTGTATCATCAATGTATTCATGGCATATTATTACAGTAGGCCCTATCAGAATAACAGCGCTGCGGTATTTATTGTTTTTTCTTAAATATCGTGGCATCGTGCTGAGATAGAGGCCTTTATGGCCTCGCACAGGTCTTTTTGTCATTTAATATTGTTAGATTTTAGTTTTATTTTTAAACTGTTAATTTCATGTGCGTGTCCCAAATAAACATATTTTCTTTTTTTCTTACTTCTAATCTACACATTTCTTCTCTTCATTCTTGACATTTTCGTGCTCATAACAAAAAAAAAGGTTTCTACAATCTGACACTTATCCGTTTCTTTCTAGGGTGGTCAGGCTACGCGTGTAGGCCAGTCAAACGTAGTTCAGAGAGATGTATCGTTTAATATGTCAATGTTTTTTATTTAATACTAGCAGACGTCACGCGGTTTCACCCGCGTAGTTCCCGTTCCCGTGGGAATACAGGGATAAAAAGTAGCCTATGTCACCCGGGGATAGTGTAGCTTCCAAACGGTGAAAGAATTTTTCAAATCAGTCTATTAGTTTCGAAGCCTATTCGATGCAAACAAACAAACAATCAAACTTTTCTTCTTTATAATATTAGTATACAGGGTGTCCAAGAACCTGGCGTCCAACTGGATTCCCACGATGCCCCAAGTTCTAACAGTACTCAGAAAAATATTTTAAAAAATCCACCCCATGTACTTACAGAATTATACTGATTTCAAAAAAAAAGGGGAAATGAGCACCCTGTGACATACTTTTGAATGCTGTGACTGCTAATGCTGATAATTTCGATATTTCTTGGAGGTTTTGTAATCTAGGGTATTGCTGTGCCTAAATAGAATGTAAAAATAATGTACTTATTGTACCATTTTAAAATAAAATATTATTTTAACTAAAGGTGATATGGAAAACTATTGAATTTCGCAACTTTGACCGACTGTAGTGTAAAAAAAATGTACCAAAATAGTATGGCAAGTGACGTCAAATTTTGACGCGTTTATTCCTCTTTTTAAAAAGGTATAATACTTACACATTAATTTGAAAAAAAAAATTTTGATAATATTTTTACTCAACAACCCAATTTTTACGAAGTGCCTACCTACTAACGGTAACTGTCGGACCCTTTCTTATCTTAGAAACTGTTATGTTACTACTATTATTTACTTCGGTTCCAAGAGTGAGCAAGAAGGAAATACACACAGGTAGATGGGTTCCCAGTAGAATAAAAGCAAAGAATGTTAGTTTAAAGATATTTTATTACAATAAATGTTCAAAATGTTGACCACCCGCGGCAATACAAGCTCTCACTCTCCTTAAAAAGGACCGCTTTATGTTTCGCGAGTAACTTTTTTGACGTATCACCTGCACTGCTTGTGTTATCTTCTCACGAAGGTCAGCGATGTCATTAATGGGCTTCGCATAAACGAGCTCCTTCATAGTTCCCCAGAAAAAAAAATCCAGCGGATTTAAGTCAGGTGAGCGGGCTGGCCACGGGATTGTTCCTGATCGCCCAATCCACCTGTTCGGGTATTGCTCGTCCAAAAACTCTCTAACGGATACGCGAAAATGTGCTGGACAGCCGTCGTGTTGGAACCACATATCTGGTGGGGTCTCTTCTAGTAAGTTTGGCAAATCATTTTGAAGAAAATTTAAATATGATTCGCCAGTCAAATTCTCGGGCATCTCAAATGGACCAATAATATTCCCACAGAGAATACCGGTCCACATGTTCACTTTGAACCGGTACTGGGATCTATCTTCTCGCATCAAGTGCGGATTTTCCACATGCCACTCGTGCAAGTTGTGTAGGTTCATGTAGCCATCCTTCTTAAATGTTGATTCATCTGACCACAAAATTTTGTCGATAAAGTTTTCGTCTTCTCGATGTTTTTGCAGGATTGTTTCACAAAACGCGACTCGGCTCGGATAGTCTCGAGGTAAAAGACTTTGCACTCGCTGTACGTGGTACGGATGATATTCTTCTTTTTGGAGAATACTGTGTGCTGTGCTCTTCGGTATCCCCGTATCAGCTTCTATTCCTCGCACAGAGATGCTTGGATTTGCCGACACCGCCTCTAAAACTTCATCGCGTATGAAGTCATTTACGGGTCGTCCTTCACCAGCTACTTGATTGGGGAACCGCCCGTCACATAGTGATCTGTGCACATTAATGAAAACTCGATGGTCGGGATATCGCGTAGCCCTCGGATACCTTTCTCTGTAAAGTCTCGCTGTAAATGTAGTGCATATTTGCGTATTCTTGCGGAGTGTAGGTCGCCATGGTAGCACACACAAAACACACACTGTCCAAACACAGGCAAAGGTCGTCGTAAAGAGTTCGTTTCAAAGTCCAGAGCACAAAGAGTAATCGAGTCCAATAAACAAAGCTTTAAATCGTAGTACGTGATCAATGGTAACAATAAGAGAGAGGTGCGTAGTAACGGCAGGAGGCAGTGACGCGTACTGACCGTACTGTTATCCTAAATAGCACGATCCCAGATAGCGTCACTATCTATCTCACTCGCACCTCTAACCTTTTTCTCCCTCACTCTTACCTGAATAATGGGGTACCATAAAGAAGAACCAGCAAATCGCAAAGATAGTTTCTGTCTTGCTCCCTCCTGTTGTAATAACGAATCACTATGGTGAGATGCATGCACATACCGTCCCTTACGGTCTAACCTGTTTTTTTGAGAGGCCTGTTGTTATTTTTATGAGCATACAATAGTAATTCTTTAGAGGTTAGATTCAATTCGTCGTAAATTTTTCTTTCTAAGAATTCTGTAAGACATCGTAAAAATTGGGTTGTTGAGTAAAAATATTATCAAAAATTTTTTTTTTCAAATTAATGTGTAAGTATTATACCTTTTTAAAAAGAGGAATAAACGCGTCAAAATTTGACGTCACTTGCCATACTATTTTGGTACATTTTTTTTACACTACAGTCGGTCAAAGTTGCGAAATTCAATAGTTTTCCATATCACCTTTAGTTAAAATAATATTTTATTTTAAAATGGTACAATAAGTACTTTATTTTTACATTCTATTTAGACACAGCAATACCCTAGATTACAAAACCTCCAAGAAATATCGAAATTATCAGCATTAGCAGTCACAGCATTCAAAAGTATGTCACAGGGTGCTCATTTCCCCCTTTTTTTTGAAATCAGTATAATTCTGTAAGTACATGGGGTGGATTTTTTAAAATATTTTTCTGAGTACTGTTAGAACTTGGGGCATCGTGGGAATCCAGTTGGACGCCAGGTTCTTGGACACCCTGTATATTATAACCCAGTGCTTGACTGCAATCCCACTTGACGGTAAGCAGTGATGCAATCAGTGATGGTGAAGCGCACTAGTTTATTAATAAGAGCCTATTCACTCTAGTCTTGAAGACACCTAAATTATAACCGGACGGGAAGACCGCAATTCGTATTGTATTAAGTGAAAATAGGCGAAACACAACAGCTGCGTTGCGGCATAACAAATCCTCCCATTATCCCCAGTCGCCCTAAAAACCACATAACCATAACATAACGTACTAAAACACACACCGTGTACATTTCCTGAGGCTGTACTCCCACAGAAGTTGGTGCATATTGAATTAGTTTGCGCTTCGGTTGTTCATCCACGTGTTTTGAACAACCGGTTAAATGTAGGTATGTGTTCAACAGTACTTTTGTTTATTTAAAGTTTAATTTTTCAATGGTCAGATAACTTTTGTCTAGAAGCAGGGAAGGAAGGGTTTTTTTTTTGGATCTAACTATCTTTAACACCTAACACTCTGTTGCAATCTGACCTATGTTTACAAATAAATATTATGATTCTGAAGAATCAGTAAGGCACTTTGACATTATATTGTCTATAAAAAATAAAGAAAAAAAATTTTTTTTTCTTTATTTATTTAAGGACATTTATAACCGCAATGCGTATGTCAGTCCCATCGTATCCTAAATGTACATTTATCATATGTGGGCCATGATGACTCTTCGCATCATCACCATTTGGTTGAGTCAGGATTTTGTGGAAAGTGCCAACTTCAAGTCTCAACTTATTTTTATTCCTTCGATAAAACTTATATGACGGTTAAAAGTTCAGAGCTCATGGGATTTTGAACTTATTTCTGTGATAGTGATGCGTCGCAAATTAAAAGATAATAATCAAAATGGCGATGGGATGACTATGATGCCACTGAAGTTGTAAGAATAACTTTTGTTTTTTCCGGAAACAAAAAAGTACAAAAAAGATATCGCTGTTCCAGCGCGAGAGAGAGATGCAGTTATGCAGAACGAATATATAGCCGATTCCGTTTCGCAAATAACAACATTGGTATCAACATACCCGTCATTTATAATAATAATAATAAATCTTTATTTCTGGCATCAAACCCACGTGGCCCATACAAACAAAATAAACACTATAATCTTATAAAATAATAAACTAATAAATAAATAAAAAAAAAACTGAAATTAAAGTCGTACGTCGTATCGTACGTCGCACGGAATCGCGACGTATTGCGCTGAGTCGTGGAGTCATGTAGCCTTCCGCGGAAACGACGATACACGTTGGCCAAAATATGTCTGTCTGTCTGTGTGTGTCTGTCTGTCTGTATGTGTGTTATGTCTTGTCCCATCCTATAAGAACACAATATATAACATCACGCCTGTAATCTACGATGGGTAAGGCAGAGTAAGGTGTACTTGTAGTAGGACTACACCCACATTTCAACAGTTATGTTTATTGTTTAAGTCCCATGTAATAATAGACTAGCCTAATGCCATCAATCGATCATGAAACCAGGCTCAGGGCTTCTACTGTAAAATTCTAGACGGAAACTCAATAACACTATACCCGACCCTGAGATCAAACTTACAACCTCAAGTGCAGTAAGTAGCTCTTGCTGCCACAAGAACAGCGAGGCAGTCTCTATTATACGAATTGAACTCATTTTCGTACGAATCTTCTAGGGCTCAGTAATAAAAGACTAAATAATATAAAACTTAAATAATCTATACATATAATAAAACAGTAACGACAAAAAAACTGTACATTGAGAATTTTCAAGAAAAAATAAGTGGGTTTTGTTAGAAAAACGTAACTGGTGACAAAAAGTGACTTTTTAGAATTTTTGTCTGTTTGTCTGTTTGTCTGTTTGTCTGTTTGTCTGTTTGTCTGTATGTATGTCCGGGGTGAACTCAAAAAGTACTGCATGGATTTACTTCAAATTTTGCATGAATATTACTAAGAGGTCGGGTCAACACATAGGCTATATATTATCACGCTATCACCTACGGGGGAGGAGCAGTGAATCTTTATTCTTCTTACTCATTCTGTGGAAGCGTGTAATCAAAGGACGCATATTTAAATGTTGGTTTTGTGTAAGCTATGCTATTATCTAGCTTTACACTATAAAAACTTCGCCATTTATGTAACTTTGGCAGAGAAACATAGTTTAATGAATGTTAGTAGTATAAAGACAATTTGGAATCAGCGCCATCTATGAGAATGTATAAAAATCAAATCAAGTAACACATGAACACTTTTTGAAAATTAATTTAAATTTTGATCGTGTTGGTGAGGTTAGTAGTTAGTTATTCTTTAAATTCATAGATGGCATTGTGCATTTTTTTCATCTACATATAATAAAACAGTAACGAAAGAAAAACTGTACATTGAGAATTTTCAAGAAAAAATAAGTGGGTTTTGTTAGAAAAACGTAACTGGTGACAAAAAGTGACTTTTTGGAATTTTTCTCTTTGTCTGTATGTATGTCCGGGGTATACTCAAAAAGTAGTGCATGGATTTACTTCAAATTTTGCATGAATATTACTAAGAGGTCGGGTCAACACATAGGCTATATATTATCACGCTATCACCTACGGGGGAGGAGCAGTGAATCTTTATTCTTCTAACTCATTCTGTGGAAGCGTGTAGGTAATCAAAGGACGCATATTTAAATGTTGGTTTTAAGTAAGCTATGCTATTATCTAGCTTTACACTATAAAAACTACGCCATTTAAGTAACTTTGGTAGAGAAACAAAGTTTAATGAATTTTAGTAGCATAAAGACAATGTGGAATCAGCGCCATCTATGAGAATGTATAAAAATCAAATCAAGTAACACATAAACACTTTTTGAAAATTAATTTAAATTTTGATCGTGTTGATGAGGTTAGTAGTTAGATATTCTTAAAATTCATAGATGGCATTGTGCATTTTTTTCATAAAAGTTGTATCGTATAATTCGTTTTGACAAATTGAAGTTCCAACAAAACCCTCAAAATCTTGAGCAGAGTTCGGATCGTATCATATGGGATCGTATCAGTGTACGATTTTCAAAAGGAAGGCAGTTGAGGCCGTGGACAGAACCCCAGGGCATCTGCAGGAACGAACATTTGATGGGTAGTGTCACAGTTCTGCTCAGTGGCGATTTCAGGCAAACGCTTCCCGAGTTGACGCGGGGATCGAGGGCTGACGAGATGAATGCTTCGGTGAAACGATCTTCGTTGTGGTCACAAGTTCGTACGCTGCGCTTGACCATTAATATAAGAGCTCGGCTCGGCGGCATTGCACGCGCTCAAGAATTCTCCGATGTCCTTCTAAGTCTTGGCAAAGGCACTTTACCAGAATAGAGAAGTGGACAGGCGGTGCTTTCAGAGTCTCTCGGTAGAGTGGTATCGAGCTTCGAAGAACTCATTCGCTGTGTGTACGTGGACATCAGTCGTATAGCGCACCAGCAGAATTCGTGTGAAAGGGCCATTTTGGCGCCCAAAAATGATCATGCTGCAGCAATTAACGAATGCATTCTCTCGGACATTGAGGGGAATGAAGTGGTCTATACGTCGATAAGCACTGTCGTCGAGCAAGATGACGCCACACATTATCCCGTGGAATTTTTGAACTTCCTGTCAGCAAGTTGACTTCCAGCGCATACCATCAAGCTGAATGAAGGTCGGCGTCCCGATTATGCTTTTTAGGAACAAATCTCCTCCAAAGTTGTGTAACGGGTGGTGCCTTAAAGTCATCTCTCTCCACAGACACCATTGAGGTGGAAATTATTACGGGTTGTGGCGTCGGCAAGGCAGTATTTATACAACGCATTCCCCTTATACTTCATAGCTTCCCGATCCAGTTCGAGCGCGTACAGTTCCCCGTGAGTGAGTGTTTGCTTAGTGATGACAATCAATAAATCGCAGGAGCCGATACTCAGAGCAGCGGGTGTAGATCTCAGGACGAGTTGCTTCTCACACGGGCAATAATATAGGAAAACATGTACCAATTTTTACATTTTTTTTTTGGTGACAAATCAAGCATTTACATTTAGCAAGTATCATTTCGTGTAGAAAAACTGATGAAGAAGACAGGCGATGGAACTCTTCAACGCATAACAACAAATTACCTACTCGCAATAGCTACAGTCACATGTCTGTGCATGGTTTATGTATTTCCCATAACATTACGCCTGTCTATTTTAAAAGGTTTAGAAAGAACTTCTTTCGCAATTATTAACCGATTTCAATGATTCTTTCAAGTTTTGAAAGACTTTCTTTACATACAAAGAAACTAAAAAAAACTCTCTTCATGTAACTTATATTTTAATGCTATTTTAAAAGTTGTTAACTTATAATGCTATAGCGACACTGGAATCTTAGGTAGGTATATGCTGGTGCTGTAGAACCTTCACGCAGACGACGTCGCGGGCAGCAGCTAGTTAATAAATAAATAAATATTCCACAACTTTTCACACAACTCCATCTAGTCCCAAGCTAAGCTAAGAGCTTGTGTTATCGGTACTAAACAGCTGATAAACATACCTATATGTTTCTAAAAACATATATATTATACATAAATTACACCCAGACCAATCACACAAACATTTGTCCTAGGTGGGAATCGAACCCACGACCTCCGGTATAGCAGTCAGGGTCACTAACTACTAGACAGTCCAGTCAAAAAATTCATTATAATTCGAAAGCAAATTTGATTTCAAAATTTAAATTGATATAGGTATTTTAATCAGAAGTGCCTTTTACTCTTGCAAAAGCTCACACACAATACATGAACATGAATTTCATTAAGAAACGGGTATTTTCAATTGATTCCAATTGATTCCCATTGAATTGGAAGGCAGTACATTCAAATGCGTGGAAATATTAACGGGTTCAATTCAATTATGGACGGAATCGGAAGCGGATTCCGGAATTGTATTCATATGTAAATAAACAGGGGAATATTATTTTAATGGCTGTTTCAAAGTAGGAGTTTTAATATTTTGTTACTGGTTAAATGTGAGTGTTGTAATCGTCATCAAAAGGATTTGACCGATTTTTAAAGTCCTTACATAAAACTAATGATATTATTAGTAAAATAGTGTAAATAGGTTACTTTAGGAACATTCGATCTTCAAAAACGGAACACTAACGCACACACGCGTCCGTTAACGGCGCAAAGTGCCACTGAGGTCAAGTGTGGCTAGTTAGCCACATTTTAACGTGTCGCTTGCTCAGCGCTTATTACCTATCTACACCTTTTTACTTATAATATCATTGCATAGAACAGCAACAATATCAGCAAGAAACCTAGTGTGTATTTGATTTATTATTAGGTTCAAAAGGGACGCAAATTCATGTAAACGAAGTCGCGGGGTGAGTGCTAGTATTTTTACCTTAAAAATAAAATAAATAAATGTTATTAGTATACATAAATGAAAAAACATTACAATCCTTGTATGTAACAAACATTTTTTTTATGCATCGTGTATGACCACTTCAAAATTTTGTTTCTATATACCTACCTCGTTTCACTGAATACAATATTTGAATGAGCCAAGATTATTCCTGAAAAACACTAGTCGACACGTTCATTTTTATTTAACCATGTTTCAGAGTCAGCAGGCGAGACTTGCGTCACGGGCGAACACATCGGTTAAGTGGAGCAAAAGAGGTTACGACGGCGCGGCACATTGAAAGAGTTGCCAGACTTTACACAGAAATCGTGAAATACGCAGGCAGGTAATATACCTTGAAAACATCTGGGGGACCACGACAAAGGGCTTGATAAATTGCTAGCAAAAGGCTGCGTAATACCTCAGCAATCTCTTTAAAAACAGATTTTATTTTAATTTGATACTTAAAATATGTATACTGACTAGACAGCTCTACTTATATCTATGGTAATATAAAAAAAATAAAAGGTTTATATTTGTTTATGTAAAGAATAAACTTAAAAACTACTGGACCGATTTGAAAAATTCTTTCACCTTTGGGAAGCAACACTATTCCACACATCGGCTAATTTTTACATACATACATACATAAACTCACGCCTTTTTCCCATGGGGGTAGGCAGAAACTACAGAGCGACATATGCTACGATTCTTAAGATTCTTAATCCTTAACAACATGTATGAATGTAAACGAAGCAAAAGAAGTATGTACTTCTTTTGCTTCGTTTACATTCATACATGTTGTCATACACACACGCCGGCTAATTTTTATCCCTGTATTTCCAAAGGGACGGGAACTACGCCGGTAACCGCTTGACGTTCGCTAGTAATATACACCACTATTTGTTAATTAGTACAAAAAAAATGGGCTGTATCCGTACCTGTTACTGATCATATTTGCGTAATCAAAAGTAAAAAAAACGATACTCAATTTATAAATATTTTTCTATTTAGTTAAACTTAAATAACGAAAACAGCTGTTGGAGGCGGGGCATGCTTGAGCGATATCACGCGAACGTGAGCGAGAGATGACGATTAATGAATTCTACTATGTCATGAATAGCTTGTACAATATTTCCATGAACTGGGTGACTTTTTGGGATCGGATATAAACAAACGCTAATAACTTTGCTGTTTATGAATATTATTTATTGATACTTTACAAACATAATGAGAAGACCGTTTAGAATAAGCCCTTTAAGTATTTGTACTAATTAAAAATTAGTGGTGTTTATGTAAAGTTAGTGGAGAAATAATGATATTAGCCACAACTATGGGCCCTGTCGGTCACAGCAGTTATGTAGTTCTTTGACAGTTGTTAAGAGCGAAATTCTTTCAACCTCTTAAAACAAAGTATCGTTTTACCACTTGGTTGTGGAAATGGGGAAATCAGATAGACTGTTGCTCCATGTATTCAGCTGCATCAGATTAGACTTGAAGCAAACCGCAACATAGTTGGAAAAAGGCTAAGCCTAATAAGATAGTTTGGGCCTGTTCATGCGTTCCCTTCTGGCTTTAAGTACCACTTACATTTGTTTTTGTTGAATAAATAAATATTCCACAACTTTTCACAGAACGCCATTTAGTCCCAAGTTAAGCTTGAGAACTTGTGTTATGGGTACTAAACAGCTGATAAACGTACTTAAATATTTCTAAATACATATATATTAAAGATAAATTACACACAGAGACAGAACAAATGATCGTGCTCGTCACACAAATATTTGTCCTGGGTGGGAATCGAACCTACGACCTCCGGCATAGCAGTCAGGGTCACTAACTACTAGACCAACAGGCCAGTCTGTAAGTCGCCTTTCATTCACGCCCAATATTTATCTATTGTCAAGTTTTCATTATTTCGGTTAGAAGTTACCATTAACTTTGTACATCAAATATTTGTGGAGATGTCAAAAGGGATTAGTTTTGATTCTCTCTTTGTTGTGCGGCCAACTGTTGTGGTTACAAGTTCAGAATCGTGGTTAGATTTCGTTGTAGGCTTACCTATAAGTTCGTCATTTTCTCTAACCCCTTCCGTCAATACCGTACGAAGCTTTTAACCAACTCAGAGTCTCGAGACGATGTCACAGGGTAATAAATTGCATACACTTCCACTTCCATCCCTTTCTTTTAAACCGTTTCATAATTTTTTGTTTAAATATCTTTTGTGTTAGGTACTTACTTATTTTTGCAAGTCGCCCCGGCTTGATGTACAAAGCCCACTTTTACTTTTATTTATATTTCAACTTTTTTTGGTAATGTAACTTCTAAATATTAGTCTGTTACTAATTATTGTATTAGCGAGTGCTGTGCATTACTGTAAGTGACGAATTCACTATACTTATAACTGTTGCGATGTGTGTTTATGTATGTTTTTAGTGAGTAAGTCGTTGAAGTGCCATATGAAATAAATAAATAAGTTAAGAGGTATTTTGAGGAGGAGAAGCTGAGGAGTCTAGCAAATATTATCATCACATTATTATTATCATAGGGTGTAAAGTGTCGTATTTTCCATGGAGACGGGAGCATCCTTCCACAAAGATTTCAGTCTTCTTTTTTTTTTTGTGTTATTTAAAATTATTAAAGACCAGCAGATGTCACGCGGTTTCACTCGCATCGGATCATTGGATCATTAGTTCCGAAGATTATCCCCTACGTATGTAGGGGATAATCTTCGGAACTAATGATCCAATTTTAAAAATTATTGCTACTTTTTATCCCTGTAATCCCACGGGAACAGGAACGATGCGAGTGAAACCGCGTGACATCTGCTGGTCTTTAATAATTTTAAATAACACAAAAAAAAAAAAGAAGACTGAAATCTTTGTGGAAGGATGCTCCCGTCTCCATGGAAAATACGACACTTTACACCCTATGATAATAATAATGTGATGATAATATTTGCTAGACTCCTCAGCTTCTCCTCCTCAAAATACCTCTTAACTTATTTATTTATTTCATATGGCACTTCAACGACTTACTCACTAAAAACATACATAAACACACATCGCAACAGTTATAAGTATAGTGAATTCGTCACTTACAGTAATGCACAGCACTCGCTAATACAATAATTAGTAACAGACTAATATTTAGAAGTTACATTACCAAAAAAAGTTGAAATAAAAATAAAAGTAAAAGTGGGCTTTGTACATCAAGCCGGGGCGACTTGCAAAAATAAGTAAGTACCTAACACAAAAGATATTTAAACAAAAAATTATGAAACGGTTTAAAAGAAAGGGATGGAAGTGGAAGTGTATGCAATTTATTACCCTGTGACATCGTCTCGAGACTCTGAGTTGGTTAAAAGCTTCGTACGGTATTGACGGAAGGGGTTAGAGAAAATGACGAACTTATAGGTAAGCCTACAACGAAATCTAACCACGATTCTGAACTTGTAACCACAACAGTTGGCCGCACAACAAAGAGAGAATCAAAACTAATCCCTTTTGACATCTCCACAAATATTTGATGTACAAAGTTAATGGTAACTTCTAACCGAAATAATGAAAACTTGACAATAGATAAATATTGGGCGTGAATGAAAGGCGACTTACAGACTGGCCTGTTGGTCTAGTAGTTAGTGACCCTGACTGCTATGCCGGAGGTCGTAGGTTCGATTCCCACCCAGGACAAATATTTGTGTGACGAGCACGATCATTTGTTCTGTCTCTGTGTGTAATTTATCTTTAATATATATGTATTTAGAAATATTTAAGTACGTTTATCAGCTGTTTAGTACCCATAACACAAGTTCTCAAGCTTAACTTGGGACTAAATGGCGTTCTGTGAAAAGTTGTGGAATATTTATTTATTCAACAAAAACAAATGTAAGTGGTACTTAAAGCCAGAAGGGAACGCATGAACAGGCCCAAACTATCTTATTAGGCTTAGCCTTTTTCCAACTATGTTGCGGTTTGCTTCAAGTCTAATCTGATGCAGCTGAATACATGGAGCAACAGTCTATCTGATTTCCCCATTTCCACAACCAAGTGGTAAAACGATACTTTGTTTTAAGAGGTTGAAAGAATTTCGCTCTTAACAACTGTCAAAGAACTACATAACTGCTGTGACCGACAGGGCCCATAGTTGTGGCTAATATCATTATTTCTCCACTAACTTTACATAAACACCACTAATTTTTAATTAGTACAAATACTTAAAGGGCTTATTCTAAACGGTCTTCTCATTATGTTTGTAAAGTATCAATAAATAATATTCATAAACAGCAAAGTTATTAGCGTTTGTTTATATCCGATCCCAAAAAGTCACCCAGTTCATGGAAATATTGTACAAGCTATTCATGACATAGTAGAATTCATTAATCGTCATCTCTCGCTCACGTTCGCGTGATATCGCTCAAGCATGCCCCGCCTCCAACAGCTGTTTTCGTTATTTAAGTTTAACTAAATAGAAAAATATTTATAAATTGAGTATCGTTTTTTTTACTTTTGATTACGCAAATATGATCAGTAACAGGTACGGATACAGCCCATTTTTTTTGTACTAATTAACAAATAGTGGTGTATATTACTAGCGAACGTCAAGCGGTTACCGGCGTAGTTCCCGTCCCTTTGGAAATACAGGGATAAAAATTAGCCGGCGTGTGTGTATGACAACATGTATGAATGTAAACGAAGCAAAAGAAGTACATACTTCTTTTGCTTCGTTTACATTCATACATGTTGTTAAGGATTAAGAATCTTAAGAATCGTAGCATATGTCGCTCTGTAGTTTCTGCCTACCCCCATGGGAAAAAGGCGTGAGTTTATGTATGTATGTATGTAAAAATTAGCCGATGTGTGGAATAGTGTTGCTTCCCAAAGGTGAAAGAATTTTTCAAATCGGTCCAGTAGTTTTTAAGTTTATTCTTTACATAAACAAATATAAACCTTTTATTTTTTTTATATTACCATAGATATAAGTAGAGCTGTCTAGTCAGTATACATATTTTAAGTATCAAATTAAAATAAAATCTGTTTTTAAAGAGATTGCTGAGGTATTACGCAGCCTTTTGCTAGCAATTTATCAAGCCCTTTGTCGTGGTCCCCCAGATGTTTTCAAGGTATATTACCTGCCTGCGTATTTCACGATTTCTGTGTAAAGTCTGGCAACTCTTTCAATGTGCCGCGCCGTCGTAACCTCTTTTGCTCCACTTAACCGATGTGTTCGCCCGTGACGCAAGTCTCGCCTGCTGACTCTGAAACATGGTTAAATAAAAATGAACGTGTCGACTAGTGTTTTTCAGGAATAATCTTGGCTCATTCAAATATTGTATTCAGTGAAACGAGGTAGGTATATAGAAACAAAATTTTGAAGTGGTCATACACGATGCATAAAAAAAATGTTTGTTACATACAAGGATTGTAATGTTTTTTCATTTATGTATACTAATAACATTTATTTATTTTATTTTTAAGGTAAAAATACTAGCACTCACCCCGCGACTTCGTTTACATGAATTTGCGTCCCTTTTGAACCTAATAATAAATCAAATACACACTAGGTTTCTTGCTGATATTGTTGCTGTTCTATGCAATGATATTATAAGTAAAAAGGTGTAGATAGGTAATAAGCGCTGAGCAAGCGACACGTTAAAATGTGGCTAACTAGCCACACTTGACCTCAGTGGCACTTTGCGCCGTTAACGGACGCGTGTGTGCGTTAGTGTTCCGTTTTTGAAGATCGAATGTTCCTAAAGTAACCTATTTACACTATTTTACTAATAATATCATTAGTTTTATGTAAGGACTTTAAAAATCGGTCAAATCCTTTTGATGACGATTACAACACTCACATTTAACCAGTAACAAAATATTAAAACTCCTACTTTGAAACAGCCATTAAAATAATATTCCCCTGTTTATTTACATATGAATACAATTCCGGAATCCGCTTCCGATTCCGTCCATAATTGAATTGAACCCGTTAATATTTCCACGCATTTGAATGTACTGCCTTCCAATTCAATGGGAATCAATTGGAATCAATGGAAAATACCCGTTTCTTAATGAAATTCATGTTCATGTATTGTGTGTGAGCTTTTGCAAGAGTAAAAGGCACTTCTGATTAAAATATATCTTCTAAATATTAGTCTGTTACTAATTATTGTATTAGCGAGTGCTGTGCATTACTGTAAGTGACGAATTCACTATACTTATAACTGTTGCGATGTGTGTTTATGTATGTTTTTAGTGAGTAAGTCGTTGAAGTGCCATATGAAATAAATAAATAAGTTAAGAGGTATTTTGAGGAGGAGAAGCTGAGGAGTCTAGCAAATATTATCATCACATTATTATTATCATAGGGTGTAAAGTGTCGTATTTTCCATGGAGACGGGAGCATCCTTCCACAAAGATTTCAGTCTTCTTTTTTTTTTTTGTGTTATTTAAAATTATTAAAGACCAGCAGATGTCACGCGGTTTCACTCGCATCGTTCCTGTTCCCGTGGGATTACAGGGATAAAAAGTAGCAATAATTTTTAAAATTGGATCATTAGTTCCGAAGATTATCCCCTACGTATGTAGGGGATAATCTTCGGAACTAACAAACAAACAAACAAACCAATTTTACCTCTTTATAATATTAGCACAGTCTAAAAACATACAGTCGTCCGACGAAGCTGTCTAGACAGGGCAATCGTGCGGGGTGTGAGGGGCGAGACGCGGGAAAGCCGCTCCCGCACTGCGAACAAACCGATGTTCGTAGTGCGGGAGGTATTATTCAAGTCTAACGCGTGTAGAAGTTGTCGGCATTTTTCCAGAGATCAAAGGCGTCGTCCTACTGTATTAATATTTACACTGTGATATTAGTATAGATTTAAATTAAACAATAAACATGTACTAAAGCACCTAAGCAAACGTTATATTAAGCGTTCCCGACAGCTGTCGATAAGAAAAGAGGTTCTATTGTTTCTGACAGCACAAGAAGGATGAATGCCGAAACAAATACGCGAAACAATGGAATGGAGGAAGGAAAGGGGAAAGATTCATCCTGATTGATCCATCTCAATCAATTGTACGTATTTCTTTTGGAGTGGCGCCATCTATGTATATAAACAGAGTAAAATGTAGCTGTTTGTCTCATCAGTGGTTTTGCAAACGAAGGAAGAAGGCTTTTGCCAAAATCTGTGGGGTGTTTTATAGGGCCATCTTGGGGTGGATTTCTATGACGCTATATTCGATTATGAATGTGGCAGTGTATTTTTAACCGACTCACAAAAGAGGAAGAGGCTCAATTCGGCTGTATTTTTTTTATATTTACCTCATAATTCTCGTCTTTTATATGTATAGAACATGAACCTTTTAATAAAGTTGAAATATGTCGAAGAAATTTGACACATTCTGTATAGAATATTTGTTAGTATCGTATGTCATTTAGATACCCTCTAAAGATAAAGTTTTCCTTTCTAACCCTTTAAGTCCCATCTTAAACAAGGCTTACATTTCAAGCTTCAAATGTCCTCGCATTTTTCTCTAGTGTGGTCCCTTCCTTAACCCTGCGAGTAAACGACGCATGAACCAACCCTCACCCGCTAACCACTTTTAATTATTCAACTGGGTTTCGTTAAACATAGACTATTTTCTGCTTACAGTCGGAAACCCTAATTTTATAATGTTGGTAACGTTTTTAAAGGGTCTATAATGGTATTATAAGATATTTTTTAAAGATAATGTTTTTGGTATCCACGTGTTCGAAATAGAAATGGAGTCAAGTGGAATGACATCATCTTTCTTTCTTTGATATTGTTCGTCAGCACGTGGAGCTCCTTAACTTGCGAGTTGAGCTCACGGTTACTGACAAATGCTGACTGACTGACTGACTGATCTGGTCCCCTTATATCTGTGTGGTTCTTTCCTCGAAAGACCATTAAAGACACTAATCTGCATGGTTCTTACATGATCTGACCAAGGTAATGTCTAGATTAAAAAAAGAGTAATCTCTGAGTTTCTGGTTTTATTTGCAATGCGTATATTATAACTAAATAATCTGCATAATAAATTGTCAATATGTTCCCTTAATATTATCGTGTGTATTAGTGTTTGTTTTAAGTTCTTAAAATTAAGTTGGAAAGCTTTGAAAGGTGAATCACTAGCCTTATAAAGTGTCTAAACTATAGTGTGTTAATGTTGTAACTTAGGGTAAGTGCATTTTGTTTATGTTTCGTGTTTAATAAAGATATTTGAAAATGAATGAAATGAAATATGTTTATTTTCAGAGTAGTTAGATAGTGAAATACCAATCTCAAAATGACGTACTCGTATGAATTAAAGAATATTTGTCTAAAGGAAATCTGATTTTAAATCTTCTTCATAGCGTTTGGTTAATGACCAACCTGTAGGCTTAGCCATATTACAAATTCTATTTCTATTCTTTTTCTATTATAGAAAGAAAATGACGTATATGGATTATGGAATCAACTGTTTGTCAACTGTCAAGTTCATTTCATTTTCAGCCATATTACAAATTCTACTCGTTCACACTTGACAGTTGACAAACAGCTGATTCCATATACGCCATTTTCTTTCTATTGTCCACCTTGTCGATTACGATAATAGAAATAGAATTTGTAATATGGCTGAGTCTGGTTTTAGAGTTAATGGCGCCCATGAGCCTCAGAGTTAACTTCACACGCCGTCGTTAAAATCTCTCAGGCCTTTACTCACGATGTTTACCTTCACCGTTTTCAAAACAAATGATCATTGTGAATCCGAAGACAGTGTTCATGTTTAATATTATGTTTTAAGACTGAGATAAATATTTCCCAATACAGTTTAGCAGTTTATTACTAAACAGGAAATCGAGTTAAAACCTCAAGAACATTCCCAATAACGTCATCTGCCCTAACCGAAAACTATCGAAACTTATCAAAAAGTAATAAAATCTTCTCAAAACTTATAGTTTAGGAAAAAAACATTAAACTCATTTGTGACTTGAACCTTATTTCCCAGATGGTGATAAAAAAAGAAGTTGAGCGATAAACTTGGATTTACGAGCCAACTATGTATTACAAATAACTGGCTACTCTAGTCTGAGTTAGGGTTGTCAAAAGGAAGTACGGTGTATGCAATTGAAATGAGTATTCAAAAAATAAAGAAACATGATTATTTCCCACTTGAAGCAAAGAGAATGTGATTGTCTGTAATATGAAAAGTAAGCACAGGGCGATGACCGAGAAATACAACATACTGGTTTGCAAAATGTGACAGAAATGTCAAACTATACAGCTACTGTTTATAGTATATTGCCAAGCACTATACAGGGTGTAAAAAGTCCCTTAACGTAAACGAAAACTACATATTCTACCCATCACTGGGATAGTTTTTTTCTTCAAGAACATACCCTGGGAATTCACTGGTTTTGGAGATACCTATTGAAGGTCAAAGTGCAATACTTTTTTAATTTTTTTTTCAAAATTGTTTCCAAGTATCATTAGAAAACTTTCTTTCGAACAAACATTATCAAAATTATCGATTTTTCAAAACAAATTACGCATTTGAAGTTACAAAAATGCAATGGATACTAAACAAGCGGGCCGGTCGGGTCAACGACCAAGCGCGAGTGTCCATACGCTCAGCAGCCTGCGTAGCATGAACACATTGAACACCGAAGAAACGGCCTTTGTCTACAGACGAATCGGCAAAGTGACAGATTATATAGACAGGAACCTCAATCTGTCAAATTACTTTCAATACACCTGCCTGCGTAGCATGAACACTTAATTTCTTTTCTTCCGAGACACGACAAAGACCGTTTTTTCGGTGTTCATGCTACGCAGGCTGATCGAAAGTTGCGTTACGTTGTCGCGCTATGCAATACGCGTAATAAAAAGCATCTCTTTTTTAAAGATGAAAAAAAAGTATTTTCCCAGCATTATTTTTGGGGTCAAGTTTCTTAATTATTTGTTCAGAATCTGTGGTTATCGGCTATCGCTGGATATTAATAATCTATCTCGGTTGCTATCTTGATCCCGATCTTTGTCTGTAACCAATCAACGACCAAATTCGCCTATCCGAGTCTTAAAGATGTCCAATCAGAAGCAGCCGTCAAAAACAAAGGATCGGCATTTGGATTGAGATAGAATATTAATATCGGGCGTATGTGATCGGTCGTTTTACACCCTGTATACATGCTGTTTACGGATCAGATATACGCAAAATGCTTATAAATTCTGTGTGGGCGTACAATACAATTCAATGCATTTAGTATGCTGTTGTCGCTGTCGCGATTCTGCTGCGCGTCAGAGATGTTCGCGTCTGCATGATCGATGACATTTTTGCGATAAATCGTAAAAGACCTGCATCGTTGCTATGTCGTGTGCGTGACAACGACAACAGTCTCCTGAGTATTGTATGTAGTAAGATTAAGGGTAATTTGATGTTTTTTGGTTTTACATGCCTCATTTGGGCTCAGTAATCTATCAGTCTGTAACCGGGCTATACCTCATGAACCTATACAGGTAGACAGTTAATTTTTTTATAGAGAACGTGTCTCAATTACCGTATTTTACATCGAACAATAAAAATGAATGAGGGCTGTTTAAAAACGCGTTGTTGTTGGGCTAAACCCAAGTCCGTGTGAATTCGACTAGCTTTTGACCGATTTTGCTAAACTTGCTGGCAACAGGTAAATAAATTAAGTTGTTGTCAAAAAACCTTGATGATATCGAAGCGTTAATTTTTAACCTTATAATTAGTCACATCATTCTAAACTAAATGAAAGCACTATTTTAACGTTTAGTATGCACGCTTGTATATGTTGGCGTCAGCGATGGCTGAGCGATGAGCTGACACCGATGGGGGTTCCGTGGTACCGAGTTCATAACGTAGAACAACAATCTTCATTGCAGTAATAACCTCACTTAACAATCGTAATCACAAAACATAACTCAAATAGGTAACTGACAGTTTCGTACTGGATGTGTGTCTTCGCTGGTGCCTCAAATCAATCTGAGCTCTGCCCAGCTCCCACGCACCAGCACGTCTCTGTCCACGTGACATTACCGAAAACACATTCGCGCCATTTTCAAATGACAAGTAACGTCACGCTGGTCACCATAGACTCCGTATTAAGGTAATCAACTTCACAACTTATTATTCAAGAATATCGCTTTCCACAACATAGGGAATACTTTAATAGAAAATCTGCATCTTGTTTTGTCGATAAATTAGCGTGTTCAGATATAACACAAATGAAGGTCCTGACAACCCTACAACCACACTACCGAGAGATGGGCCTGCCCGGAGTCGATGCATCCGGCAGAAGCCACAACATTGAAAATTAGTTAGCGTGGCGAGGTTCCGGGTTTGATGCCCAGCTTGGTAAATCACTTAATTACGGTGTTAGTGCAGGGGACTGGAATCATGGTCTGTAACGCGATCGTTCTTGTTGGCCACCCAAGCATAATTATCGCATTATGGATTGACTAAATTTCCATTTTCCTGAACAAATAACGGTTTCACTCATTGCAGTAAAAGGCAAGTTATATTGGTGTCAAAGGTAGACCAGTATTTCTTATTTGAAAAGGTTAATTAAAATAAAAAAAGCGCGAATGTGCCCATCGTTAATTTAAGAACAAGTAAATATTATTCCACGCGCTTTTTCTTTTCGCTCTATTGTTTTTATTTGAAAATTTCAGCCCGAGTTTTATTTATTTCCTCGCAAATATATTATAAAACGTCGTATGACATACGTGCGCTTTGATAATTACAGCCTCCGTTTTCTTGTAGGCCTCGGCTATGGCCCGGGCTAACAATATCGCCTCGGCTGTAATCTTAAACTTACCGCACTTATATCATAGTGTACTAGTTTAGTTTGGTATTAATTTGAATACGTTTAGACTGGGAGTCGACCTCAACATAGTTGGAAAAAGGCTCTGCAGATGGTGGTGAAGATTAGGGGAATGTTCGCCCTTCTCGTCACATATAGATAAAAAGTTTGCTTCTCTTTTGAGGAGTGGAATTCCCTGCCGGAGTCAGTGTTTCCTGATACCTACAGTCTAGGGGTCTTTAAGTCAAGAGTGAACAGGTTGCTTCTAGGCAGGCGTGCTTCATCGTCGACCACATCATCGCTTACCATATGGTGAGCTATTAGTGAAACGCGTGCCTATAAATAAAAATAAAAAAATAAAATAAAAAAAAAGCCTTAAATTTCTTGCAAAATTAACTAACATAATGTTTACTTAAAGGTAATTATTTTGTAATCTTACTTAACTTAACATATTGTAGGTATTAAAAACAGTTTTTTTTCATTTTTTTTTTTCATCAAATATTCTGGTAGCAAGAACCCTTCTTCAGGTGAAGGCCTCCTTCCAAGAATTCCAATTGGATCTGTCTTGTGCCTTCTGCATCCATTGCTGGCCGGCTATTTCTCTTATATCGTCTTCCCATCTCGTGTGCGGTCTGCCTCTTTGACGTTTACCTACTGGCCTATCAATAATAAATAATATTATGTTCATGGCGCGTTGTTTTCCTTTTTTTGTTGGTTTGATATCGTAAGGTAAATTTCGTAAATTCGAAAAAAAAAACAATTGACAACCCTAGTTCAGAGATAGATAGCAACCATGAGCGGAACAGATGCACTCGATGGATGGCCGGAATACTGGAAATTAAATTAATGCTGCCAAACTCAGTTAGGTAGCGCTACTAGTTAGTTGGCAAAGAAGCAAGAGTTACATGTAGGTAATGTTTTATGGACTACTCCTGAAGAAGTTTATTTTATTATTTTTTTACACTTTTTTCTGTAGATGACTTTTAGTTTTTTTTTCAAACACTTTTGCAGTCTAACCACTAATCCATTTATATAAGAAAAGAGTTACATATACTTAGGCAATGTTTTATGAACTACTTCTGAAGAAGTTAGTTTAATTATTTTTTTACACTTTTTTCTGTAGATTACTTTTAGTTTTTTTTTCAAACACTTTTGCAGTCTTAGTTAATCCATTTATTTTAGGTGACCAGGCCCAGAGATAAATACTCGTACCTACATTAGACTAAAATTACCATTCGAAAATAACACTTCACTAACACGTCCTTGCGTTGTCCTATGGTACTTGTTCGCGGAAGTGGCGGAATACTACGCCTCTAGTGAGGTCGGTTTTCACCATTGATTCATTTATTTATTTATAAAAAGTACACAACAGTTTATGTATACAAAATATTAAAATACTAGCTTCTGCCCGCGACTTCGTACGCGGATCCTGTTGCTTATGCCAGCGACAACGGGGTCGTCAAAATCGAAGATCTAAAACATCTGATGCCGAATTTTATAAGCCCGGGGACGGGAAATCATTGGGATGCGCGAGACGATTCAAGATGTTCCAGATTTTTTATTTTTGTTGGTCAACAGGAAATGCCATCAGACTTAACAACTTTTGCTAAGACGCCATTTCTATTATGTATATGTTATATTGTCTCTGGGCTTTGGAGTTCCCCTACAGGTGCTCCAGATCTTCAAATTTAGTCTCACAGCAGAAAACACTCTTCACGTGGAATAGTTTTTGCAATGGCACCATTTTTATATCTCTTTTACTTTAGGTGTTCCATTTTCCAAAATAAATTATAGCCTATAATATGTTGCGTGACGTTCACGATCAGCGGTCAGTCGCGCATCTCCTTCCCCCACTTATCTCTAGAGTCGATGCGTATATACGCTGAAAACACAATCGTCATGCTTTTTCCGTGAACGTCTCCAACTCGCGAGACAGTGCATGATGTTCACGATCAGCGGTCAGTCGCGCACATATTCTTCACTGGTCTCTAGAGACCTGGATGTAGATGCGTAAATACGCTGAGAATGCAGGCGTGCTTCGCGATCCCAAGAAGTTTCCACGGAGCGAGTTGCAGCCTCATGTTCTCGAACAGCATCAAGTCTCTCCTAACGCTCTTCGGTAGATTGTTGGGATCTTATGGTCTTTAATCATTTAGCACCTATGGAACATTGGGAAAAATTTGACTTCTTTCTAGGCATGGTTATAGTTTTATTGTGATGATACCTGATCAATTAAAATCTAAGTGGCTGCTCCCCTGCGTTACCGGGTAAGCTACCGTGTAACGAAGTTAAATGGAAAAGGAAATTAAACACTCAAATAACATAAGCCCGAAGGCATACGATAAAAAAATGGGAGTTTTAGCCAGTAGAGTCTAATTTTCAACGATATACCATCGTCATCGAAAATTAGTCCTGAACTGTTCCCGCCTTCACCGCGTAGTAACTCCTACTTATGTTATTTTATAATTATGCAATGAAATTAGTGATAGTTTTAATTTCTATATCAAATGTTTCTGATCTTCGATTTTTATAAGTCAACAGGAAATGCCTATCAGACCGAACAACTTTTGCTAAGACGTCATTCCTATTTGAGTTATGGTGTAGCTGGGCTCTTGGAGTTCCACAACAGGTGTTCCAGATCTTCGATTTTTATACGTCAACAGCAAGTGCTCATAAGGCTGAACAACTCTTGCTAAGACGTCATTCCAATATATGTTATAGTGTAGCTGGGCTCTTGAAGTTCCACATCAGGTGTTCCGGATCTTCAAATTTATTCTCTCAGCAGAAAATGCTCACAACGTGGAACAATTTTTGCTATGGTACCATTTTTGTATCTCCTATAGTTTAGATAGTCTGTTGCGGTTCTGCATCAGGTGTTCCGGATCTTCAAATTTATTCTCTCAGCAGAAAATGCTCATCACGTGGAACAATTTTTGCTATGGTACCATTTTTGTATCTCCTATAGTTTAGCTGGTCTGTTGCGGTTCTGCATCAGGTGTTCCGGATCTTCAAATTTATTCTCTCAGCAGAAAATGCTCATCACGTGGAACAATTTTTGCTATGGGGCCATTTTTGTATCGCCTATAGTTTAGCTGGTCTGTTGCGGTTCTGCATCAGGTGTTCCGGATCTTCAAATTTATTCTCTCAGCAGAAAATGCTCATCACGTGGAACAATTTTTGCTATAGGACCATTTTTGTATCGCCTATAGTTTAGCTGGTCTGTTGCGGTTCTGCATCAGGTGTTCCAGTTTCCAAGATAAATTATAGCCTATGTGTTGACCAGACTTAATATCTATACAACAAAAAAAAATCATTCAAATCCGTCCAGTAGTTCCGAAGATTAGCGTGTGCAAACAAACAGACAAACAGACAAACAGACAAACAGACAAACAGACAAACAGACAAACAGACAAACAGACAGACTTTTTTTTTTGGATTCGTGCTCTATTACTGTTTCTAAACCCCCCTCAATTATTATTTTTTAAATATATTCAATGTACAGACACAGTTTTTTTACAGTCTTATTATATGTATAGATGTAGGTAACAGTTGTGGGCATGTTCGTTGCGAATGTGAATATTCTTTTTCACCAATAACAGGTGGTTCAACATTCACGAAAACAGTGATAAGATAACTCAAAAACACCAAAAACACAACCATCAATCTTTTAAAAATCAGACATTATCTTGGTCACATAAGTTCTGATTATAAAATGATAAAGTTTAAGTCAGTGTATTCAATAACTTGTAACGAATAAATCATTAATTAAAGCCAAAACATTTGTGTATCTTCAACAAACCCACAAAACTACGTAACAGTTTGTTGGCGGGGTAGCGTTCATCTTAATTAATACATTGGATTCAGATACATTCTAAGTAATGAATTATCTTAAGTTAGGTCCAGACAGTTCATGGACAGTTAGTACAAAGTTATATCCTCAATTATTTTTTAAATTCAGGCAAGAACCTTTTTTGTGCTTTATTATGTTATAGTAAAGTAGAGCAAGTACCGTAGAAGTAAAATATTAAAAGTTGCATTGTCTCTTCCAACTAAAAAAAGTAAAAGAAATAAATATAACTTATAATCGGAAATCTCGTAGCGCTATGCTACGCTGGTGCTACGTTGAAGCTACGCCGTAGCAATATTGCTACGAGATTTGCAACATGTTTTTAACAAAGCCTTGACTGTATATAAAATCGTATTTAATAGAAAATAATGGTCATAATTTGTTAGGAAAGAATATGAAGTACTTTATCAAAGGACGTCCTGATTGAGGTATCTCAATGTAGCTACTAGAGAAAGGTGGTAAACCAGAATTAATGCAAGAATACTTTAACAAATTGTCAATGTATCTTTTACAGTTTAATCGCGTCACGTCAGTCAGTCATTAAAAAAATAGAACGTTTTATTTTTCTAAATTTCAACACAATGTTACCATTTTTTCATAAAACTAATTGTATTAAACCCACGTCTATTTTATTTAGATCTAATTCATTCAACAGTGACTCCTTCTGAGTATAAGCTTTGAAGTTTAATTAATAAGTGTAATTAAAAACCTTAAAAGGCTAATTTCTTGTAACTTAAAACGTATTGTTCATTAAATTCTACCTACAAAATTCTGCAATTGATTAAGTTCCATATGACTAAAAATATTAACCTTTATACTCACCCATACGTGTAAAATTGCGCAATTTATTTGCTCCCAAGTATAAAATAAATCTTTACAACTAAAGGTGGAATGGGATCGAACTTTGTAGGAACTTGAATGCATTTCCGCGTAAGTATGTGAAACCACGTAAAGTCTAGCACGATGTCAGCAGTAAATTTTATTCTTGCCTTTTGTCCAGTGTTAAAATTAGATACACGGATATAAAAGATTTGGAAGTGACATTTTAATCGTTGGCCGTTTTTGGTCTTCTGTGCAATTATATAGAACGAAGTTGAGTATGAATACTTAATTAATAATTCTAAATTTATTAGATTTTTAATTATTTGAAAATAAATGATTCCAACAAAGTTGAGGTATCTGCAAGAAACATATTAATTGTAGCTTTTCAATAAATTCGTACTATTATAATGAGGTTTGTGTTTTTAATGTTAAAGCAGCAGCCTTTTAATAAATTCATACTATTATGAAATATGCACGTAGTTATTCAAAAACGGAATTTATTTTGATTTAATCTATCGTGTAAACGATCATATTAAAAATGTACAGAGGTTAGAACCAGTACAAAAGTTTCTTGTTAACTTAAGTTATTTCACTTATTTTAATGTTTACGTTCTGAAACGATAATTTCAAGTGAATTATTTGCCGTATGTCTTATCCAGCTTTCCAGTTAGTTATAACACTAAGTTTACTAATTGAATGTACTGACTTAATGTATGTGACTTAATGTTATTAATTAATGTAAAAGGAGAAGCTTGCTTGCTTGCTTGCTTGTTAAGTTCCCCTAAAACAGGAGCTGTGTTTTCGACGAACATTCTCGGAAAACACACAAGCTACTATATTCCCAGTCGTCACCGCAAGCCACATCTAGCCTCCTACGTCCTCGCACGGACCAGCCGAAGTAATACCGACAGCGGTTTTATTGACAATCACTGCGCCGATATTGGTTCCATTGGCTTCGTGGGACTGTGAACTTTCTTCCGAGTAGCCAATAAATCTAGAAATGTCCGTAATTAAAATGTAGGTCCTTTTGGTGCACCTGCAGTAATAAAAGAAAGGAAACTAGTAATGGAGATTTATTTTGTTACGGTTAAAAAAACTGCAGGTGAAAAATCTTGAGGCCGTTTGATTCTGAGATTTAATGTACTCCATTTATAATAGCAGACAAAGTTACAAAAGGTTATTTTTAATGCAAACTTTGTAACAAAAGTACAACAAACATTTTACAATCACGATAAACGCCGAATTTATTACTATTTATTTTCGTTGCAGCTGTCACACTTAGTTGTAACCATTTCAACAATTTATTTTAAGAAATCTTTCATCATATTATTTCATTTTTGTTGAAAATTACAGTGTCAATAATAAAAACCTACAAGAAAAAGGGCATGAACGAGCTTCGTTTGACTTTTATTCTTCTAAATTAAAAAAAAAGCAATTTCAATTAAAATTATTTTAAATTATCTTTAAAATAAAATGTTCTGCATTCCTGCTTCTACGAGCTTCTTTTTTCTAATGCTATTATAAATGGTGTAAAGGTATTAAGCATTTGTCTTAGATATCTCTGGTGTAAAAAACATCGAAAGGCTCTTAATTAAAATATTAGTTGAATAATTTCATGACGTCGGAATTTAACTTAGAACTAAACAAGTCCAATCACTAGTCAAATAACTTTCGAGAGGCGATTTGACAGATTTTGTATAGAAAATGTGTCAAACCGCCATTTTTATTTATCAGTTGTCTGACTATTGAAAAATCGGGCCATTATTATATTGCCAACGATAAAAAACTTAAGATTAAGGTCTACTATCAAGTCATGCATATGCTACTGCCATTTCAGCACTGTGTTCTTTTTTTGTACACCTTAACATTATTATTCTTATTTTTTTTTTGCACTACCAGCAACCCTACTAAAACTTTCTTTGTAAAAATACATGAAAGTAGATATGTCTGAAGAAAAATAAATTATTAAATAACCAACCCACTCTCAAAACTCTAAATACGAACGAACGCAACGAATTCAAACTCATTTAAAACTCCGTAATTTTCCTCTCGACCTTGTTTCAGTTGAAATCGGTCCGGTTGTACGTACGAACCGTACGAACCGTGCGGAGTCGCACAAAAGAGGAACTTAATGTTAAGTGTTGCGGATTATATGCATGAGCGAACATATGCGGTGCTTGTCAAAAGAATTTTAAGTGAGGCGGAATATGAGCGGTTGTGATAGCGTTTGAGTTTTGGTGGTGAGGACATTAAATAAATGAAGGATTTTATCCTTTGTGCCAGACTTAAAGTTTAAAAGATCAGTTTGCTGTGCACTCTTGACTGGCCTGCAAAATACTGATTTTGACACTGCATTTACAAACAAACTCTTAAACCGATTTCGATGAAATTCAATTAGGATTATTTATTTATTTAATGGTACACCAACGACTTATTCATTAGAGACATAGAACAGAAAAAGGATAACACAAATTATTTTTAAGTGAATTTCTTACTTACAGGCGTACACAGCCCTTACGTGAAATATTTTTTTCTAAGAAAGACATAAAAAATAAACATAAAAAATTAAAATAAAATAATAGTAAAATTTAAACAAATAAAAATGATTTAAGGATTACACGTAAACACCCTCTCAATAATACAGATTTTTTCAAGTCGAGCCATAAACGACGAATTGGGAACCACTTCCTTTTTTGTTAGTCGGTTGAACATCAAATTTAATTGCAATACATTTTCTGCAAGTTTCTTTTTAATAAATCGGTACAAACCAAGGTTTAACAGCAAATTAAAAAGGTTTACTCGACATTGTTTACTGCTTAAAAACAATAAAGACGAAATATAACATTAAGTTTATTTTACGTTCAACCGTTACGAAACGTTTACAACCCCTGGTCACGGATATCCTCAAACGTAAATGTCTAATAAATAAACATTTAATTTGTTCGTTTACTTATTTTTCATTACAATGTTGGTTTATTTTATTGATCTGTTAAAGAAAATTGTTTTTAAGTAATAAAAAACCTATAATTATACCACTATTACAAAACAATATTTACAAAATTGACTCTGGAGAAGAGTACAGATTTACATAATATATCTATACTTCTATACTAATATTATAAAGAGGTAAAATTTGTAAGTTTGTATGTAGGGGGTAATCTTCGGAGCTAATGATCCAATTTAAAAAATTATTGTACTGGTGGAAAACTACACTATTCCCGGTGGTCATAGGCTACTTTTTATCCCCGTATTCCCACGGGAACGGAAACTACGCGGGTGAAACTGCGTGACGTCTGCTAGTATTTTATAAATTTGTACTTTTCTATCCCCCTGTACACTTTGACAAATGACAGCCAGGACTAACGGCTTTACGTCCTTTTCGAGGCACAGAAGATAAAGAATAAAGAATATGTAATAAATGGTCGCCCATCTACAAAACAACCTCGTCAACGTAGCTTAACCTTCCATCGACCCGTGAGGCTGTTATTATTAAGCCAGGAGCTCCCCAAAAATGTAAGAATATTTCGTTTATTATGAAATTAAATTAAAGAAAGTTAATGTGATTAGCACCACACGTAGCAATGGGCCATTTGACAAAAAAATAGTTTTTATAGTCCCTCATCTAGATTACAAAAAAATATTCGACACATATTTTTTTTCTTTTTTCACGTAATCTAAAAATAACGGCGTTACATCGAGTCAAAATGTCACTAGCCAGTACTGTTTATCCTAGATAATGACGTTACAAGCCCCCTCTCCTCAACTTTAATGCGCAATCTAAGCAATTTTCCATCAATTTGAAAAAGAAAAAAATACGTGTCGTATATTTTATTGTAATCTAGATGACGGACTAAAAACTAAAATTTTTACAAATACCCCATTGAAAGAAGTAGAAGTCAATATCAAATGAACAATACATCTCGCTGTAGGTTAGCAAAACACAGAGAAGCCACATCCATTTTCTGAAGCATCTAAGACACATTTACGTAAAGGTAACTTGAATTTCAAGATACTTGATCTCCTGTCAAGTCCCAAAATGCCTTTGTAACTTCCAAATATCAATTTATATGCTGACACATACACTACACAAATGACATGTCCCAGGAAATATCTGTCACAACATACCCTTGTAACTTAAGACGCGTGTGTCGTAAATATGTTTGCAGCCTTATTTTATTTACCTGTTTTGAAAGCTATATATTGGTACTAATACTAGAGACCGCCTAGTGACCATATATTACTGTGGTAGTGAAAAGGGGTATAAGTCCAATTTTGTCGAAAATGAGTTAAGTGTACCAAAGTGATCAGAAAAAAATGCTCTATCGTTTGGTGAAGACAGATCTAAGCTATCTCTAAAAATAAGAAAGTTACTTTGTGTAAAAGGGTCCAACTGACACCAAAAAAAACTGTAAAAGTCGGTTTTCTGATCACTTTGGTACACTTTACTCATTTTCGACAAAATTGGACTTATACCCCTGTTCACTAGGGCCACAGTAATTTAAATTAATTAAAAATTACATCTTTGCTTGTATTTCAGTATGTGTCAATGTCAACTCACGTATATTTTGCTATTCCTAAAAAGTTGATAATTGTTGTTACGTTAAAAGCTTTATTTTAGCGTAATTTTGAAACATCTTAATTTTACATAAACAATGAATGATGTATTTTGTTAAATCTCACACTCCACCTTTAGCGCATTTTTCTGAAAAAGGGATTCAATGTTTTCGCTTAGCGTATTACTATATAGATGATATAAAACTGACAGGTACATGTTCATGGAGTCAGTTTGTCCATAGGTAATAGTTTTTCACTTTCCTAAGTTGGGTAGTGCGTGTCATATAAATTTAAGGCGCTATAAAATAGGCACATACATACTAAAGCGTAGGGCTTAGAAATATGAATGATAGCACAGGAGTTCCATTAATAGTTAAAGCGAACACTTAGCAAGAGATTAATAAAAATAACTCCTCAAAGAGGTTGAATGGAATTGGTTTTTTTTTACAATCGTAATGGAATCAGCAGTGAGCCATGTGTAATTGAGCAGTGTCCACGCGATAACTAAGTTCTAGAGCGATAGTCCAAGACGTGAACTGTATCTTGTTATACTCTTGAAAAAGGTGTTGTCAGGCGTAGTATCGCCGTCATATTTCATTTGTACTTGTAATTGGTTTTAACTTTCTTTTGCTTTCTTTGCCAAGAATTTGTTAGGTATGTAAAAACAGGTTTCTTAGCAATTCAACTATAACAACTGTAAGAGTATAGGGATCCTTGGTGTCGACATTTCCAGCGACGTTCAGTTCCGAAGTCACTTGGAAAACAAAGCCAAGCAGGCATCCAAAAAACTCGGTGTGCTTATTTGAGCGAAGCGGTACTTCACACCGGGGCAAAGACTGCTGCTATACAAGTCACAGATTCGGCCCCATATGGAGTACTGCTGTCATCTCTGGGCGGGAGCACCTGGATACCAGCTTGGGTCCCTAGACTCGGTTCAAAAGCGTGCTGTGAGACTCGTCGACGATCCCGTACTCACATGCGGTATTGAGCCCCTAAGTCTTAGGAGAGACTTTGCCTCCCTATGTGTGTTCTACCGCTTGTATAATGGGTTGTGTTCCGAGGAATTGATTGATATAATGCCCACGGCCACTTCCTATCATCGCACCGCTCGCCGTCGACAGGTATAGTTCATGCTCACACACTGGAGCCGAAATGGTCCCGTACAGTGCGGTTTCAGAGGAATTTCCTACCGCGTACACTTGGATTGTGGAATGTTTTCTCAGAGGGCTACAGTATGGCGCCCCTGGTGTTGCAAGTGTCCATAGGCTACGGTAACCGCTTACCATCAGGCGGGCCGTAAGCTCGTTTGCCATCGTCGTGGAATAAAAAAAAAAAAACCAGGTCTTGAAGCTCAGAATTTTCTGAAGAACGTACGTAACGTATTTTGTGAAGACTCTAAAATCATACCCGGTGTGTCGACACAAAGGATATACGCCACACCATTCCCCGACACAGAAAGATGCTCGAGAATACAATAAAACACACAAATATTCTTTTCTTTCGCCTCAACAAAAGATCTTATATACAAAGAATTTAATAATAAATAAAGAATGGGTCCCATCTGTCAGACAAGCCGCTAATTTCACGGTCACTTTTCAACATTAATTTTAACGTCAGTTTTGTACATTAATTTTATTTTGGCCCGCGTTGCGACAGCTTTTGGAGACAGTACGTTTATTAGCTTTCTTATTACAATTCATTTTTAGGCAGATTATTCTGGCTGTTTATTTAAATCAACCTGTATTGTGCCAGTTTCTATTTTCAAGAACGTTCCTTGTCGTTATGCATTTGCAAGTCGTCTGTTGATGGCTCAACATATGAAGGCATGGTTGGCACAATGGCTGAGCGGTTCGATTACCGCAAGCTACAAATGTTTGTTCCAGCTCTAGTTGTTGGTAAATACAAGTTTAAATATTTGTAAACGAATTCACGATGCAGGACGAATTCCTAGTGAGGAGCAACGCTTTAAATGAAGAAAGAAAAGTTTTTTCTTTAAAGATTTTTTTCTATCTATACTGAGTACTATCTATATTGCGATAGAGTAAACATTAAAATCCTATTTAACTTTACTTAGTTACTATAATTTCTTAACCAAATACTTAAAAATTAAATCTTGTAACATGTAATATTATACACCCCCGATGTTGGTTTTATTAATTCTAAACATTGTGAAATAATATTTGTAAAACAATAATAATATATTGCCCCCTCCCCTTACTGATCTTCCCCTTTTTTGGGCTTTGACAATATCTTTGCCAATGCCCGTGTGTGACTTTACATTTGTCGTCAAATGGTTGTAACAATATTGTAAGAGGTTGCGGTAGCTGTCTTTAAAGTAGCACAATATTAATATACATTATACATTTGGGAGAAGTTAAAACATTACCTACTGATTTATTATATAACTTTATTATGTATTTCTACTAAGGCACACCAACAACGAAATTATAAATGAACATTTAGAACGCATTAATAAGAAGGTATTCTGTAGGTAAGTCATTTATGGGCATGCCCATCGTTCACAGTGGGTTTTATTTATTTATTTATTTGCTCTCATGCACATCACACATTTTACAATACTGTCGGTTTTTGTACATGAACCCTGTCAGGGCACTGCAAAGCACAATGCCGGTAACTGAAGGGAAACACACAAGAAGGGGCACACTGACTGACGGTTTACTGAAGGGAAAACCTAAAATACCGTTAATATACAAAGTAAAACGATAGACGGTTTTGAGAAATGAAATGACCAAGAATAGACACTCGCAGCCAATTTAGTTTGATCATTTAATCAATAAAGGTTCAATTTATCAAAATCAATCCAGTAGATTAAACAAAGTAAATATGGAAAGTCCATACATACAAAGTTACTATGCCAGACGTAAACAGTGGCGCGGTCAATTTACTCCACTTGTTTGATAATATCATTAATCATAATTCAAGTCTTTCTCGATTTCTAGGAGAGAAACACAAATAGCAGTATTTTAGTCAATTCAAAGAGTGTCTTGGAGAAATCAGCTTGATCTATCTACATATGTATCTACCTATGAATAAATATCTATACTTAATACATGTAAAAAACTGAAACATAATTATTTTTCGAATGCCTATCAAATCATACTTGTCTGTAACTTTATCTATGAACAGTTAAATTAAAGTCGAGTTGATTTAGTATTGTTTAAACGTACGCCTTACGTTTCTACTGTTAATAAAATTGAGTCTCTGAAATCTATAGGTATCCGGTTTAGTAGATTAGGTATTGTGAAAGATAAAATAATATACAATATACAGTAGTCATCATCTTCCTAACCTTTTCCTAATTATTTTGGGGTCAGCTACCAGTTTAACCGAATGCAGCTAAGTACCAGTGTTTTACATGGAACGACTGCCTGGCGGACATCCACAACCCAGTAACTGGGTAACACGATACCCTCTGTTTAACTGGTTGTCAGATTTTTGGGCTGCTGACTATATGTAACGACTGTGGTAGATCTACAAAGACAGCCGAGACCAACTGATGATATTTAAGTACAGAATGGTCACCCGTCCACGGAGCAACCTCGTCAAGCGTAGCTTAACCTACGATCGACCCGCGAGTCTGTTGTTATTTACTCTCAAGCTCCTTTCTTTAAATACGGTAATAATAGGGAATTAATTATGAATATATATTGCACATGGCTCGCGACTTCGTCCCCTCTTTTTTGTCTAATTCATTTTGATTGTTATAGATAAATAAATAAATAATAATTTATTGATGCTTATAAATAATACATGGATATTTGTAGTACAGTCAACAGCAAAAGTAGATGATCAAAATCAGAAATTCAATACTAATGAACGGAGTTCGCGCCAGAACTGTGTGGCGTCGAAGTGATTCAAAAGTATGTGATTGTAAATTATACCAAACATTTACTACCAGTACAGCTGCCATATGTTTGTGATCAGTTTTGACTCCAAAAGTTATAAACTCAATTCGCATCAGAACTAAGAAGTGAAAAAAAAATTCAAAACTAGTGAACAGCTAAAATCAAAAATTAAATGATGAAACTGAGGCCACGTGAAGCAAATAATTCATCCATACGTATTTTTTTATTAACCCAGTAATTTAATTAGTTATGTTTAAAACAGCTGAATTTGATAAAAAAAAAATGCATATTAAATATATTTAATATATTTCATCCAATTGAACCCCTAAAAAAAGCACTTGTTTCACTTTGAAATGTTTTTTTGGAAGTAGGTTGTTTTTTTTTGTAAAAGTGTTTTAATTTTTCACTTTTAGTGGGTCAGTTTGTAATTTATCTAAGTTACAATAGCCCAATGACAACTGCTCATCACCTCTTACAACATATTGCTTTTCTCGATACAGGGACGTTAATTGTTGAGGAGTTCTCCTAGTAAGATCCAGGAGATCTGGAGCTCCATGGTGAAGGCATCATCACCACTATGCATTTTGACAAGCTTAAATTACTTAGCAACTATATTAAAGTACCTAATCGAATCGCAACCCGTGAAATACTTAGATATAATTGAGTAGTTCCGATGCCCATCTGTGGTCTTCATCATCAGTTCCACTTTAGCAAACGGTGCTTTCCGAGAGCGAATGCACGAGTTACTATACAAAATACCCAAATCACTATAGGTGTTCCTCTAAAATTTGAGGTTTTCCCTCGATTTCCATAGGATCCCTTCATCAGATTCTGACTTGGTGACAATGAGACCACAGCGAGAGTATACCCTTTCATACAAAAAAAAATTATTTTGCAAATCCGTCTATATATGACGAAGTTATGCCCAAACATACATAAAAAATATACATATAAACATCCGAATTGATAACCTCCTCCTTTTTCAGAAGTCGGTCAAAAATAATATAATTCAAAAACTTTAGTATTTAAACTGGTTTTTTTTTTTGTAACTTCTGGCAATGTTTAAAAGTAGCTGATGTGATACAAAACGATAATTATATAAATATTATCATCTTTGCATGTTTGTGAATTTATGTCAATGTTCAAAAGTAGCTGATGTGATACAAAACGATAATTCAATGAATATTAATATCTTTGCATGTTTTTGAATTTTGTGTCAATGTTCAAAAGTAACTGATGTGATACAAAACGATAATTATATAAATATTATCATCTTTGCATGTTTGTGAATTTATGTCAATGTTCAAAAGTAGCTGATGTGATACAAAACGATAATTCAATGAATATTAATATCTTTGCATGTTTTTGAATTTTGTGTCAATGTTCAAAAGTAACTGATGTGATACAAAACGATAATTCGATAAATATTATTATCTTTGCATGTTTCGAATTTATGTCAATGTTCAAAAGTAGCTGATGTGATACAAAACGATAATTCAATAAATATTATTATCTTTGCATGTTTCGAATTTATGTCAATGTTCAAAAGTAACTGATGTGACACAAAACGATAATTCGATAAATATTATTATCTTTGCATGTTTCGAATTTATGTCAATGTTCAAAAGTAGCTGATGTGATACAAAACGATAATTCAATAAATATTAATATCTTTGCATGTTTTTGAACTTTGTGTCAATGTTCAAAAGTAACTGATGTGATATAAAACGATAATTCGATAAATATTATTATCTTTGCATGTTTCGAATTTATGTCAGTGTTCAAAAGTAGCTGATGCGATAAAAATCATAACTCAATGATTGCTTTTGCCCAGTCGGCTACAATATATTAAAACCGGAAGGTAGATTGATATTTTACATTAATGAGTATGAAAAAATATTGCTATTATTATTATATTATTATAATCATTAATAATATTATTGAAAATTTATTGATTACTAAATAATTCATACATTCAAATAATATAGGTAAATGTTCAAGAAATATAATTTTCTTACGTTTTCAACGGAAATCTGCTACCTATACAATATTCAGGATTATATTAAAGCTATTCTGCTCATTAATGTAAAATATCAATCTACCTTCCGGTTTTAATATATTGTAGCCGACTGGGCAAAAGCAATCATTGAGTTATGATTTTTATCGCATCAGCTACTTTTGAACATTGACATAAATTCGAAACATGCAAAGATAATAATATTTATCGGATTATCGTTTTGTGTCACATCAGTTACTTTTGAACATTGACACAAAGTTCAAAAACATGCAAAGATATTAATATTTATTGAATTATCGTTTTGTATCACATCACCTACTTTTGAAAATTGACATAAATTCGAAACATGCAAAGATAATAATATTTATCGAATTATCGTTTTGTATCACATCAGTTACTTTTGAACATTGACACAAAGTTCAAAAACATGCAAAGATATTAATATTTATTGAATTATCGTTTTGTATCACATCAGCTACTTTTGAACATTGACACAAAATTCAAAAACATGCAAAGATATTAATATTCATTGAATTATCGTTTTGTATCACATCAGCTACTTTTGAACATTGCCAGAAGTTACAAAAAAAAACCAGTTTAAATACTAAAGTTTTTGAATTATATTATTTTTGACCGACTTCTGAAAAAGGAGGAGGTTATCAATTCGGATGTTTATATGAATATTTTTTATGTATGTTTGGGCATAACTTCGTCATATATAGACGGATTTGCAAAATAATTTTTTTTTGTATGAAAGGGTATACTCTCGCTGTGGTCTCATTGTCACCAAGTCAGAATCTGATGAAGGGATCCTATGGAAATCGAGGGAAAACCTCAAATTTTATAGGAACACCTATAGTGATTTGGGTATTTTGTATAGTAACTCGTGCATTCGCTCGCGGAAAGCACCGTTTGCTAAAGTGGAACTGATGATGAAGACCACAGATGGGCATCGGAACTACTCAATTATACCTAAGTATTTCACGGGTTGCGATTCGATTAGGTACTTTAATATAGTTGCTAAGTAATTTAAGCTTGTCAAAATGCATAGTGGTGATGATGCCTTCACCATGGAGCTCCAGATCTCCTGGATCTTACTAGGAGAACTCCTCAACAATTAACGTCCCTGTATCGAGAAAAGCAATATGTTGTAAGAGGTGATAAGCAGTTGTCATTGGGCTATTGTAACTTAGATAAATTACAAACTGACCCACTAAAAGTGAAAAATTAAAACACTTTTACAAAAAAAACAACCTACTTCCAAAAAAACATTTCAAAGTGAAACAAGTGCTTTTTTTAGGGGTTCAATTGGATGAAATATATTAAATATATTTAATATGCATTTTTTTTTTATCAAATTCAGCTGTTTTAAACAGAACTAATTAAATTACTGGGTTAATAAAAAAATACGTATGGATGAATTATTTGCTTCACGTGGCCTCAGTTTCATCATTTAATTTTTGATTTTAGCTGTTCACTAGTTTTGAATTTTTTTTTCACTTCTTAGTTCTGATGCGAATTGAGTTTATAACTTTTGGAGTCAAAACTGATCACAAACATATGGCAGCTGTACTGGTAGTAAATGTTTGGTATAATTTACAATCACATACTTTTGAATCACTTCGACGCCACACAGTTCTGGCGCGAACTCCGTTCATTAGTATTGAATTTCTGATTTTGATCATCTACTTTTGCTGTTGACTGTACATGGATGAGCTTGTACATTATAAAAGAAAAACAGAACAAAAAAAAATATGTTGTTTAGAGTTACCACATCAAGTTACCCCAATGTCGTTTTTCAACTTTATGTTAAACAAAATAAGGTTCATATTGAATTGGGAAAATTTTACACATAGGGGTAACTTGATGTGCTGGCGTCTGTACATACGAATAAATGGGTGAAGCCCTGTTCTCCTAGCTAGATTAAGAAGCAGAAAAACCACTCCCTAGTGGAGTAACAATAACACTGTATGTTTTAGAGCCCACAATATAGGCGTATAAGCGCTAATAAAACAGCCACAAATTTAATTGTGTAAAATGAAACAAAAAAAAAATAATAATAATTGGTATAAAGAAAACAAAAACATTCAGGGATTTAAGAGGAAAAAAAGCATGAAAACAATGAATGAATGAATATGTGGTGTGGTGTGGTGTGGTAAATATGTGTAAAAGATAGACAGGTAGAAGATTTAACGTATAAGTTTCACGTTCAATGGCGCCTTTTATTGGTCCAGTTGACATAATAAATTATTTGACTTTGAATTTGACACAGCATAGACTCACTTAATATTATAATCTCACTCATACGCGAACAAACGCGACCTACGTATGACCTTATTCGTTAGAGTGAGTGCCAACAGCACCATATTACCATAATCCATAAAGACTTGAGGAAAAACATTAACTTCTTAACTTATTCCTTTGTGAAAGGATTTATTTGTAAACCTGTGTAATTGTAATTTATTTCGTTCGCTTTGAGGTTATTTAATAAGAGGGAATTTTAAAAGATTCTGTAGGAAAGTCTATGAATAGAAATGAACTTTTTAGGAGAGCCTGTAGGACAAAGGCCCTTTATGTCCATTATGTGGGACTGGCCTGTTGGTCTAGTAGTTAGTAACCCTGACTGCTATGCCGGAGGTCGTGGGTTCGATTCCCACCCAGGACGAATGTTTGTGTATTGTGCACGATAATTTGTTCTGTGTCTGGGTGTAACTTATCTATAATATGTATGTATTTAGAAATATATAAGTATGTTTATCAGCCGTTTAGTACCCATAACACGAGCTCTGCTTAGCTTGGGACTAGATGGCGTTGTGTGGAAGTTGTAAAATATTTATTTATTTACTAGCTTCTGCCCGCGACTTCGTACGCGGATCCTGTTGCTTATGCCAGCGACAACGGGGTCGTCAAAATCGAAGATCTGAAACATCTGATGTCGAATTCTATAAGCCCGGGGACGGGAAATCAATGGGATGCGCGAGACGATTCAAGATGTTCCAGATTTTTTTATTTTTGTAGGTCAACAGGAAATGCCATCAGACTTAACAACTTTTGCTAAGGCGCCATTTCTATTATGTATATGTTATGGGCTTTGGAGTTCCCCTACAGGTGCTCCAGATCTTCAAATTTAGTCTCACAGCAGAAAACACTCTTCACGTGGAATAGTTTTTGCAATGGCACCATTTTTATATCTCTTTTACTTTAGGTGTTCCATTTTACAAAATAAATTATAGCCTATAATATGTTGCGTGACGTTCACGATCAGCGGTCAGTCGCGCATCTCCTTCCCCCACTTATCTCTAGAGTCGATGCGTATATACGCTGAAAACTCAAGCGTCATGCTTTTTCCGTGAACGTCTCCAACTCGCGAGACAGTGCATGATGTTCACGATCAGCGGTCAGTCGCGCACATATTCTTCACTGGTCTCTAGAGACCTGGATGTAGATGCGTAAATACGCTGAGAATGCAGGCGTGCTTCGCGATCCCAAGAAGTTTCCACGGAGCGAGTTGCAGCCTCATGTTCTCAAACAGCATCAAGTCTCTCCTAACGCTCTTCGGTAGATTGTTGGGATCTTATGGTCTTTAATCATTTAGCACCTTTGGAACATTGGGAAAAATTTGACCTCTTTCTAGGCATGGTTATAGTTTTATTGTGATGATACCTGATCAATTAAAATCTAAGTGGCTGCTCCCCTGCGTTACCGGGTAAGCTACCCGAACGAAGATAAATGGAAAAGGAAATTAAACACTCAAATAACATAAGCCCGAAGGCATACGATAAAAAAATGGGAGTTTTAGCCAGTAGAGTCTAATTTTCAACGATATACCATCGTCATCGAAAATCAGTCCTGAACTGTTCCCGCCTTCACCGCGTAGTACCTCCTACTTATGTTATTTTATAATTATGCAATGAAATTAGTGATAGTTTTAATTTCTATATCAAATGTTTCTGATCTTCGATTTTTATAAGTCAACAGGAAATGCCTATCAGACCGAACAACTTTTGCTAAGACGTCATTCCTATTTGAGTTATGGTGTAGCTGGGCTCTTGGAGTTCTACAACAGGTGTTCCAGATCTTCGATTTTTATACGTCAACAGCGAGTGCTCATAAGGCTGAACAACTCTTGCTAAGACGTCATTCCAATATATGTTATAGTGTAGCTGGGCTCTTGAAGTTCCACATCAGGTGTTCCGGATCTTCAAATTTATTCTCTCAGCAGAAAATGCTCATAACGTGGAACAATTTTTGCTATGGTACCATTTTTGTATCTCCTATAGTTTAGATGGTCTGTTGCGGTTCTGCATCAGGTGTTCCGGATCTTCAAATTTATTGTATCAGCAGAAAATGCTCATCACGTGGAACAATTTTTGCTATGGGACCATTTTTGTATCTCCTATAGTTTAGCTGGTCTTTTGCGGTTCTGCATCAGGTGTTCCGGATCTTCAAATTTATTCTCTCAGCAGAAAATGCTCATCACGTGGAACAATTTTTGCTATAGGGCCATTTTTGTATCGCCTATAGTTTAGCTGGTCTGTTGCGGTTCTGCATCAGGTGTTCCGGATCTTCAAATTTATTCTCTCAGCAGAAAATGCTCATCACGTGGAACAATTTTTGCTATGGGATCATTTTTGTATCGCCTATAGTTTAGCTGGTCTGTTGCGGTTCTGCATCAGGTGTTCCAGTTTCCAAGATAAATTATAGCCTATGTGTTGACCAGACTTAATATCTATACAACAAAAAAAAAATCATTCAAATCCGTCCAGTAGTTCCGAAGATTAGCGTGTGCAAACAAACAGACAAACAGACAAACGGACAAACAGACAAACAGACAAACAGACAGACTTTTTTTTTTGGATTCGTGCTCTATTACTGTTTCTAAACCCCCCTCAATTATTATTTTTTAAATATATTCAATGTACAGACACAGTTTTTTTACAGTCTTATTATATGTATAGATTATTATAGCTAAGTCAAAGTTCTATGACCAAGTTAGTCATTAGTTACTCGAAAAAAAACAGAAGAATGCTGTAAAGGCTTGTCCAAACAAAGGTAATAATTAAACCCGAATTCAATTAGCAATGCGCCACCAAAGTATCAATAATAAAACATTTTTTCATTATTAATAGGTTCGCGTTTGAACAATATCAGGCAGGGACTTCCCCTTCTTAGCTGTATCTACCCACAACAATACAATGCACGACTGGTCGTTCACAATGGTGTGCTGGTGCCTACACTAACGTATGGAAGTGAATATTGGGCGAGGCAAAAGAGACATGAAAGTAGAATAAATTATGTAGAAATGCGTTCCTTGCGAAGTATGTGTGGTGTAACAATTAATGACAGATTGAGGAATTATGTGATAAAGCAACGTTGTGGTTTAAAAGAAGATGTAGTAACAAAAATTGAAAAGAGTATGCTTAGATGGTTTGGTCACGTTGAAAGGATGGATGAAAGGCGACTAACGAAAGGTATTTACAAGGCAGATGTAAGTGGGAACGCCGGGAGGGGACGCCCTAGAAGGACATACATAGACCTTATTGGTGAGGTTCTTTAGAAAGGTCAGGTGCGTAGTAGGTACTCGCAACTGGCGTGTGTGTATGACAACATGTATGAATGAAAACGAAGCAAAAGAAGTATGGAAGAATCGTAGCATCTGTAGTTTCTGCCTGCCCCCATGGGAAAAAGGCGTGAGTTTATGTATGTTTGTATGTATGTTAATACAATGCACTAGTAAGAACTAGGCCTTGGTTTGTTACCTCGTGTAGGTATGTGTCCTATATTCTTGGTTCGAATGCAGTTTTACAAGCTTCTAATAAGCTTTGCTTGTTAGGAATACTGAAGTTATATAGGTAGAAATAAATCAAACTGCTTTGAAGCCTGGTAGCTTTACGAACTTGTTATATAAACTATTTAATAAGTGCACTTACTAAGTTGGACTTGGTTGGTCGAATCATGTATGAAAAGTATTTTATGGTTTGAGGTAAACCTTGGTACGCTGCAATTTTGTTAAGGGAGATGATTATTTTGACTTAAACATGGATGAGGTTTTAAATTTAACATTCGGCAGGTACCTATTTCGTTTCTGTGTATCTATTACACAATGTCCTCGTCGATGGAGAACCGATTTAATAAATTACACAAAGATGTGCAAGGTTAGTTGTTCTCATAGAAATTTGGTCAAGTTTAGACTAATTGGTTTTGAGTTATCCCAGTTTTTTATGTTTTATCAGCTTCTTATATGGGGATGATGAAAGAAAACGTGTATTGGGTCTTCATAGACGTATAAGAATCATATTCACTTACAATGTTAAAAAATACATATCAACATTTTGTAAGACATTACTCCAACTAAAAAGTTAAAATAAATACAGCTTCGTAAGTCGGTGGCAAGAAATGAATCAAACAACAACCATAGCCTTTCAAAACTATAGTTATTTTAACACCTTTTGTTGAAGTCTGTTAGAAAATTCTTTGTTATTTTTATTATATAAAAGTTTTCATAGTTCCAGACAAAGCACAAATAATAAAAACAATGCGAATTAAATTCTTGCACCGCTGTAACAACTAAAATAATTTACATCGTCCGGTTTTCTAGTTAATGTGTGGCCGACACGACCTTTGTAAGGCTTTCAATATGAAGCCGGGCTTCGTAAATAAAGTTGCAGTCCCATTGTTTCCCTGCGATGTGCGGTATGAATGCATTCATTCAAATGAATGAGAATGAACGTATGAATGTAATTGTTTTACAAGTCTTTGTGCGCGCGGAATATTATATTGTTGGTGGAGCTTTGAAATGGGTGGTTTGTGGTGTAAAGAAAACAGGTTTTAACAATGCTAGAACTTAAAATAATGCCATTCCTTGTCAAAAAAGATACAGTTTGCCTAGTGTAAACGCTTATTGGGCAATTCATAATGGACAAAAAATCAACGAAACCACAAAACAACAATGAAACAACGAAATTGTAAAATTAAAAATTATGCTTGCCTTATTTTAATGGAAAGCGATGATGTGGTCAACGGTAAAGCACGCTACCCTAGAAGGAACCTATTCACTCATGACTTAAATACCTCTAGGTTAATATAGCTATCAGGAAACACCGACTCTGGCAGGGACTTCCACTCCTTAGCTATCTAAATGACATACGAGAACTAAACAAAACAAATGTATTTATTAATAAATTGAAACAATTTCTAGAATCCAAGGCTTACTACTCAGTAAAGGAGTTTATGGATGACAAATGTATTGCAAAATAAAATTATTCGCTTACGTTAAATGTAGGAAACCAAATTTAAATATGAAAATATAAAATTATAAATACATAAATAATAATATAATTTAATAAAAATGAAACATAGTTCTAATAATTGCATAAATAATAATTATCTAGATTATTCTAATACAATACACAATTAAAATTATTAAGATAATTAATTATACCTAATACACAGACCTAATAATTTTAAAATATATTTGCATAATTATTCATAATTTTTACACATATAAGAAATTAAAATAATATTATTGAATTGCTACTTAGCCCTCTTCCTCTCTCCTAATGTTGTTGTGCCCGACAGGGTCCATATTGATGTCTATTATTTTGATAACACCATCTATGTAATACATATGGAATGCAATAAAGATTTGAGTATTGAGTATTAAATGCGAATAAAAATTTAAACATACAGTTGTCATATTAACCACTTCTCTGTTCCATGACTCATGTTGATTGATTAACTATTGTGTCTACTTTATGGACAGCGAAAGTGTTAAAAGGAATATGTATCTACAATTTAAGAACATATTTAACGTTACTTTTACTTATAAAATTAATGCTGGCACGTTATATGCGGTTATTTATCAGCCATATTAAAATATTGTCTTACCAATATCACACAGAGCAATTAATCACAAAAAATGTCACTAGACTATATTAGGACTTATTAATAAATGTTACTTAAAAGTTGCTAAGAGTTTTTGATGTTTTTGCTGCAGGTCATGAAGTCTTGGTTTCGATTCCTGAGTCAAGCAAAAGTTAATTGGCCTTTTAACTGGAACTTCTTATTTGCAGTCCGGAGAAATTGATTTGAAAAGTAAAGTTGGTTACCTACAAGAAGCTAGCAATAGCTATGCCAACACAGGAATATTTAATTAACTATGTTCCTACTGCAGTAGCTAGGTTACCAGGAAAGCAGATGCAAAGTTATGTAGGCTAGAATAAATCAGTCGCCCTTCATTCCCTCTACAAGTAGCAATATCTAAAGTGTAGGTAAGCCTTTCACGTGAATTGCTAAGGCGAGTGATTGCATACAACTTGCATCCTAGTTTCCTGGTATTCTCAAAAGGTTTTCTATCTAATACAGTTGGATGAAAAGGTTATTTTTAGGATCTCGCAGTAGCCAAATTTTCTTAATAGTAAAGTTAATATCTATTGGAAATCATTTTAAGAATATTATTGCGGAAGGAAGAGTATGAAACTTGATATTGTTAATGTTTATATACCTACAACGTGTTTTTTTTATATCCCATAATTCTAGGGTATGATTGAGACCATATCAAAGAATCAACTGGCATATGAATTATGTTTCAATCATCTGTTTTTTTTTACCATCATACAAAATAATTCGACAAAGTCACGATGATTAATGTAAAACACCCTTCCGTGAAAGAAAAGTGACGTTAGAAAGAAGATTCGTCGTACTGGTGACAATTTTTGAACTAATCAGGTAATAAAAATAATATTAATAATACTTAATATTAATATTCCACGACTATTCACACAACGCCCTAGATGGCGTTGTGTGAATACCCAAGCTAAGCTGGAGTGCGATTCACTAAGGCAAAACATCTTTACAACCAAGAAATCATCGTTGAAACATCCGATGTAAACATATCGGTATTCTTTAGTTAAAACTAAGCGATCATAGCGCCTCAACGATGTCGACGGCGCGACATGGAACTAAAATTTGGTTTCGAATGTATGAAAAACGGTATTCAGAAACACAAAACATCCTCGCCTTCGACGACAACGGTGCCTTCGCCTTCGATTTTAACTGTCAAACCGTAAATCTTGTAAATTGTAGATGTTTCCTTGGTTGTAGACGATTAAAATGTAAGTAAAACAAGTTATTTGTTAAATTAAAATATTAATATTGTTTTGTATAACGTACTGTAATTCCTGAAACGTTTATGCCTATTTGTAATGTTTTAGATGGCAGTTCGTGTTTCCTGTATGTTTTTTTTGTTGGAAGAAGATAATCGTCAAGATAATGTTGAAAAAAGACGTCAGGCCAACGTGATACGTAATATGGATCTTCTAACAACTGATATTAAACTATATTAAGGTATTCAGGTTGACTGAAGAACGAATTATTTAATTGTAAGAAGATATTTCCCCATTATTAGCAAAGGCGAAACATCGAGGAGGAATTAGCAACCGAACCAAGGTATTACTACTAAATTAATATAATAAAAATCACCGTAGGTAGGTACCTACCTACAGTGGAAAAATGTCTAAAACTTACCTCTTAATCCAGGTTTTATGCACTCTTGAATTTTTAGCTAGTGGGAGTTACCAAAAAATATTATGTGAGAATGCAAGAACCTACCTATATATCGCAAGCATCTGCCTCGAGGGCTTTAAGGACCGTAGTAGATGTCATCAACCACCCAGTTATTATTAATAAGTACATAAAATTTCCTCAAAATACATATGAAAGGCAAATTCTCAAAGAAAAGTAAGTACCTAGGTATTTCTTAAGTTTCATACTTTAGTTTTTATTTACTAAGTAAGTAGATACTTTCATGAATCAAACCATATGGCTACTTATTTATTTTTATGTTACATATTTAAATCATATTTTTAAATTGTCTTGAATAGGAACCTATGTGTTTCAAACCATATTTAAATCTTTTATTCTTGCCTTTTCAGTTAAATGATCCGGACTTAAATATAATGCATGTGGATGTAACTTTTGGAGGTGCAACACACAACAGCTTTATATTTAATTATTCTGTCATAAAACCGCATTTGGAACAGCTTAATAATAGAGGAGAAACAGTGTATCTGCTTGGTATGTATTTTAAAATGTTTTTTTTTTACTTTATCCATCATAAATAATTGTACTCACCAGGTTTCGGTACTTATTTTAATATTGATAATAAATTCAGTTATTTTTATTATTGTAAAATTAAACTAAATTCCTATTTAATTTATTTCAGGGAACTCTGGTTTCGGTCTTAGGCCATTCATGATGGTTCCACGTAACAACCCTGAACCTGGGTCAAGAGAAGAATACTATAATAATTTGCATGCCAGTGCAAGGAATACTGCAGAACGAACCATTGGCATACTTAAAGGCCGTTTTAGGTGCCTTTTGGTTCATTGTGTTCTTCACTATGACCCAGAGATGGTGGGAAAAATTATTAAGGCTTGTTGTGTGTTGCATAACATTTGCAATCAAGCCGGGTTCCTTCAGTAAAATTACCAGCTCATTTACTGAGACAAGAAGTAAGGGTGATCCAGCTACTACAACAAGGAAGCCAGAACACCCTCAGTGATTTGGACAGTGGATGTCATGCTAGGGGTCATCTAATTAATAGACTGTGGCGTGGACAAAATAGTTAATAACAAAAGTAAATATAAAAAAATAGATAAATAAATACTAATATAAAAATACTAACAATAGACTTAAGATATTCATAATTCAGGGACAGTTAGTTAATTAAAAATTATAGTGTATTTTACATAGTAATGTATAATAAAATAAAGAAAGTGAATGTTTTTAAACTTATGTAATGTTTTACCTTTAGATAAAATTAATATAGTATGTATTTAATTAATTATATGGTATGTATTTGTACAAAATAGTATCTACAGACACCAGCACATCAACCTACCCCAATGTGTTAAATTTCTTTGATAGGTTTTCAACTTTACTTAAACACTATAAGGTTCTTGTTCAATTGGGAAAAATTTGTCAATTTGGGGTAGATTGATGTGCTGGTGTCTGTACCTTGGAAAAGTAATTTTAATGTAATTATTAATTAATAAATAAAACAATGTTTTAACATAGGTACATTTTATTTTTATTTATTTATTAACTGTCTAATAGCACTGCTAATTCTATCCAGAGCCTGAACCATTGCCTGATGGCCCTCTACTTGTTTAGTAATAGCTTGGGCAATCAAGAGTTCTGCTTGTGCTCTGCGTTCGGTTGAGTATTGTATTACTTATTAATTTCAATCAAATCAATGAATTTGTATAGGTGTAGAAAACAAAACATTGATTTTTTAAAGAGCTATATAGCCTTGAGAATTACAAACCTCAAAAGGATTAATAATTTATAAATTCTGTTTTTTTTATTGATCCTTGCAACCAAAACTTTCTCCACCCATAATGGTTTGGATTTTAATTTTAATTTCAGTTAGTTCTGGCAAATCCTCTATGCCACCATCAGTACGCCGACTTGCAGATGCAATTAAGCTGAACTTCTTCTTAACTGCTCCTTTTTTGTCCTTCCAGTACTGCAACACAAGTACGATTATATAATTTGATGTATTAAGTAAATAAATTTGCTTGGTTTGGTTTAACTTTCCGTTGCTAAATTGCGTTGTGTTGTTTAATTTTAAATGCTTTTCTAATTGCAATTTGAAGCCTAGCCTAAAGTTACAGTACCTACATGCCTGTAGATGCACAGGGGGCTCTCAATGTAAAAGGATACTATAACACCTACTCAATGCAACAATATACACACTTAATACATGTGATTACTAACCTTACACCACTGTTCAGATGTTTTCATACACCCACTACCATCACTGTTTAGGGCTGTTGTTATTTCAGACTATGCCTGACGACTGTGACTGCGAGCATTTGCAGTACGAGCATGGCCCCTAGCCAACCATGGTTAGCTTTCCAAAAAGCTTACTTGCTTTTCCAGCTGATTTAACGATGGAGCTGCGTTGCGAGACACTAAAAGATAAATATTTTGGTTAAGTATACAGATAGTAGTTCCAGAAACTGTGCTGTCTAACAGCATTAAATAGAAATGTTACTGTGTGATAACTTACTTTCGATAGGTTTGGAACCAAACTAACACAAAAACACTGAACAAGTAGAACGTCATTGGGAAGGGCGCAGGATTTTTTAAAAGTCCACTTAACCACTTAAAACCACTTGGAACTTTGGAATTTCGTATTTTGATAAAAACTTTATTCAAGAGATCAAGTTGTTTGTTTTGAGACACATAACCAATAATTACCAATGTCAAAAATTTTAACAAGTAATTATTTTCCAAGCCGAAGACGATTTAATAAATTAAATATTTGTTGCATAATAAATATAACGTGTTTTATACATACGTATTGTGAATTTGTATTAATTTAAAATGACGAAATAACTTAAAAATTGGTTAGTCGAGATTATCTCGACTATACTCTAGATTAAACATAGCAACACTGCTAACATCGTACCCATCATCGTTGTTCGGTAGATCGTCGACGAGCATTACTAGCTTAGCGAATACGGTTTTTGTCAACGTTGTTCTTAAAGGCTATGTTTACGATGAAACATCTGTGAACTCGCCGTTGTTAACATCTGTGATGAGTCTGTTAGTGAATCGCATTGCAGAGCATGTGTTACGGGTACTAAACAACTGATAATTTAATTATGATTGATGATATCTCCGAAACTATGCATTTTTGGACCATCTATTCTAGGAGTTTTAGTATTATTTTTACCTACAGAATATACCCTAGAGTTATGGGATATAAAAAAAAAACACCTTGTATATCTAGTAAAAAATTCAATGATTCGCCAACCACAAGTTTTATTACTTTAAAATTATAACAGCATTGACAGTAACATCGTGAGGAAACCGGCATCCCTTGGAGATATTTCTTAAGGGCATGTGATGCCAAGTCAGAGGCCCATGGCCGGCATTAAAACTCTAACACCAGGTTATTAATCACACGATAACAAGAGGGAGAAGAAGATAGCTATTTCACAATGGGCTATTATACAAAATTTTAGTTTTTAGTCCCTCATCTAGATTCCAAGAAAATATATAACACATGTCATATTTTTCTTTTTGAAATTGATGGAAAACTTCTTAGATTAAGCGCATTAAAGTTGTGAAGAGGAGGCTTGTAACGTCACTATCTAGTATAAACTGTACTGGCTAATGCGACATTTTGACTCGATTTATCGCCGTTATTTTTTGATTAGGTACGTGAAAAAAATGTGTGTCGATTATTTTCTCCTAATCTGGATTTTTTTTTTTAATATTATAAACCAGTGCTTGACTGCAATCCCACGTGATGGTAAGCAGAGATGCAATCAGTGATGGTGAAGCGCACTAGTTTATTAAGAGCCTATTCACTCTAGCCTTGAAGACACCTAAATTATAATCGTACGGGAAGACCGCAGCAGGCAAGTTGTTCCAGTCCTTCGATGTACGCGGTATAAACGACGAAGCGAAACGCTTTGCCCTAATCGTGGGAGTGCCAACGATGTAAGGATAGATGAGGGACTAAAAACATTTTTTTTTTCAACTAGCCCATTCCTCTCGTGCAATTTTTTTTATATTATTGTGTTAAAATTCGTAAGAGAACTGTCTTTTGTTGATGGCCATCTGCTACGTTTCTTACATACTTCCTTTGCTTCGTTCACATTCACAGATGTTGTCATACATACACGCCGGTTGAGTAACACGCGCATAAACTTTCTGTCTGACCAATTGGGTCTATGTATGGCCGTCTAGGGCGGCCCTTCCCGGCCGTTTCTACTTAAATCTGCCATATAAATACCTTTCGTTAGTCTTCTTTCATTCCACTATTACACTGCCACTATTCTTACTTATGTTAAATATTGTAACGAAATCAGATGTCCTAATAGTAACGAGTAAGATCATTCTTATATCGCCTATGAGACAGGTTTTAACCTAGTCCAGGCACCATACTTTGTAATACCTATATTATTTCTTAGATTTATACACCACTAATTTTTAATAAGTACAAATACTTAAAAGGCTTATTCTAGACGGTCTTCTCATTATATTTGTAAAATATCCATAAATAATATTCTTATACAGCAAAGTTATTAGCGTCTGTTTATATCCCAAAAAGTCACCCAATTTATAGAAATATAGTACAGGCTATTCATGACATAGTAGTATTCATTAATCGTCATCTCTCGCTCACGTTCGCGTGATCTCGCTCAAGCATGCCCCGCCTCCAACAACTGTTTTCGTTATTTAAGTTTAACTAAATAGTGAAATATTTAACAATTTAATTTCGTTTTTTTTCCTTTTGATTACCTACGCAAATATGATCAGTAACAGGTACAGATACAATCCAATTTTTTTGTACTAATTAAAAAATAATGGTGTATTGTGTTTACTAAATTTTTTATTTTTAAAATACGGATTTATTCTATAATTTACTATTTTTATTTTATTTATTTATCCTTTCAACGTGACCAAATAGTCTAAGCATATTCTTTTCGATTGTTATCACTACGTCTTCTTTTATCAAAACGAATGCTCAATTAATCACGCTTACCGAAACAAATGCACGTCAAAGCCTTGACCACTAGACTAGAACCTCGTTCCACGTGAAAAGGCCAAAAAGCTACGGAACCTTGAACTCGCAGACAAAAGAGCTATTTCAGGTTCAAAAACAGATCTGTCACATCTAGTGAGAAGTCAAGGTTGGAACTGTCGGAATGGAGGCCCTGTGTTCTCGGAGCTTTTGTTTATTGCTCTTCTAAAACTGAAAGGAACTATCAGATTGTTTGTAAAGAGTAAAGCAAAGTTAAAAAGTTTACAAAGGTTTAGTTATTAGGTACTATTGTAAAGACCTATGAGACCTATATAGAGTACTAGCACTTAGCTCGCGACTCCGTCTGCGCGAATTTAGTTCTTTCACTTTCGACATTCACTCCACCCCTTTTTAGTTTTAGTATACAAGGTATTATTATAGCTTCTAATGGCGAAAGAGTTTTTAAAACCGATTCTTAAGTTTTTGAGTTAAATCCCTACAAACAAAAAAAAAAGAAAAATGCTCTTGATAATATTTGTATAGATTTAACAATACTATGAAAATAATAAATCGTCATCCACGAGACGTGTCCGTATTGCGTGCGACTAAAACGTTACTGTGACAAGGAAGTGTACTATAGTTACACCTCTACCTACCCCTTCGGGGTATGTAAGCGAGATGTTATCATTTTTGTCTTCTATTGTTTGACAAAGTCATCCATACTCTTACTTTTATCACATATTATGCGACAGTTTGTTACTCTTTCACGAAAAACTACTAAATGGATTTTAATGAAACTTAGCAATAATATAGCTTATACATCAGAATCACACATATAGGCTATAAAATATAAAGACATTAAATGAATTGTCCAAAATATAACGATAATTGTAAACAAAGAAAAAAAAACCTGACGTGCTCATAGAGAGAAAGAAAGAAGTAATGTTTATTGGAAACAGGTAAAAACATGCACACACTGTTAAAACATGAAAATAACAAAATAAAATATTAAAAAATAAATGGCATGTCTCACGGCTGCGCCAAAAGGCTCATTTCAGCGGTAATGCCAGACAGATGCAGCTGTCTGACGCTGGTTTTTAAATGCACCTTTTGGGACGAGTAACGGTTGATTAACACAATATAACATAGTACTTAATATTCATATTGTACATATAAATAAAATAAAGATCACCTGCCACCATTGGAAAGCTATGTTATCACCGAATAACATAGGGCTATATTTTATTTTACAAATTACGAAGGGATCGAAAGAATATTCATTAAACCCCAAGCGGACGCCGGCGTCCGCGCTGTCATTGTCTTTCTATTGTGTCTCTAATTGACACGATTGAAAGGCTAAAGTTTAAAGGGAAACATATGAAAATCACGCGGACGCGATAACTCAGTACACAATTATCTAGAAGAGAAATGAGGAAGTAACACCGAATTATTTATGTATATACACGTTCCGAGTACCTATATTAGGTTAGATATACACGACGGGTACATTGTATATGTGTTTATCTTATATATTATTGTCGCTGTGTAAACGAAGCCTAAGAGCTTAATCATGTTGTCGCCCGGTAGGCCCGGTGGAGTGACACAAAAAGCAATTTATCATTTTCATTAAAAGTGAATTTCAATATTTGCTGGTTCGTTATATTTTTTTTTTTCATTGTGTCACCGGCGTTATATCAGGGTTTTGAAAAATAATGTTTTTGACATGTTTACGAGATGATTGTATAATTATGCTAACTAGATTTTACTAACCTAACTACCTACATGTATTTTCTATCAAAGATCCAAAGGTTGTCTATACTAATATATAAAGAAGAAATGTTTGATTGTTTGTTTGCATTGAATAGGCTCCGAAACTACTGGACCGATTTGGAAAATTCTTTCACGGTTTGGAAGCTACACTATCCCCGGGTGACATAGGCTTTTTATCCCTGTATTCCCACAGAAACGGGAACAACGCGGGAGAAACCGCGGGACGTCTGCTAGTATTTTACAAAATAGCTCTTAGTGAAAAGGCCGCCTATTGTTTTTGTTGTACTTAAAAAAGATTACTAGAAATTTGGGTTGCACAGGTTGCACGTTACTATACTCCATCAACAATAGCATTAGACAGTTTGTTAGAAGTTAAAAAAGGTTATTTTTAATGCACACGAACAAAACGAAAGTACAACTATGTTACAATTACGATAGGCGCCCAACTTATTATAATCTATTTTCACAGCATCTGTCTCACGCAACGCATGTTATCCAAGAAATGATGTGGATTTCATTTAGTCATATTATTTCATTTAAGTTGAAAATGCAGTACCAATGATGAAAACCTAAAAGAAACAGGGATGCTCATACATGGACACGTTCTTCGTTTCACTTTTATTCTTCTAAATCCTACTTCCTACTAATATTATAAACGCGACAGTTTGTGAGGATGGATGGATGGATGTTTGTTACTTTTTCAAGTAAAAAATACTGAATGGATTTTAATACAATTTGGTGTGGAGTTAGCTGACACCCTGGATTAACACATAAGCTACGCGGGTGAAACTGCGCGACGTCTGCTAGTTTGAAATAAAACTACTTATTTGAATAAAACTGGTTTTCACTTATATATCTTTAACAAAGACATTCAATACCTATAGACCGGACATCACGAACAAAATTTTCGTCCGAAAAAGTGTGTCCTGCTGGATACAAGTCTATGAGTTTTTTGTAGTACGCTCCGCTGCCACTCCAATATTCATATATTATTCTAGATGACGTTACTGAGACATGGGATCAAAGTTTTTCTATGACATTTCCTTGACATGCCCGCTCTATAGTATTTTAAATCTCTTTGATCTTTAAAATAAAATGTTCTGCACTTCTGCTTCTACTAGCCTCTTTTTTCTTATGCTATTGTAAAGGGAGTATAGAAGTAGGTATTGTTAACCCCTCCAACTGAACTAAATTAGCTTGTGTATGAAATGAGCTCACAGCAACAGTACAAAGGGTGTGGATTGAACTCACGAACTCTCGATCACCTGATACTCTTAAAAATTACCATTTTTAAATTCAACAAAAATAGCTTAACAATTTTATGAACAACAATCCAAACCAACTTCGAACGTAAAAGATGTTTTATTTTCAAGCATAATTCTACGTTTCGATGCCATTTTTGAAGGCAAAACCACGGGAATACTATAAAAATAACGTCACTCTGTATTTCTAATCAAATCCAAAATCTATATTACTTACATTACAAACAATTTTCAACTGTATTATTGTATTACCTACATTCTTCTCTTATCTTCTGTTGTCTTAACATTTAAATACAACAGCACACAAGGGCGTACGTTAGAACAGAGTAAATAAAATACGTACATTCAATAGGATGCAATGCAACAGTGTCTACAATGAAATTCCAAGTTGGTGGTAATCGACTCTGAAATCAGTTTGGAGCGACGTTCCCGCACCGCTAGTGCTCTTATAAATAATGTACTGAAGCCTTATGAGATCCTGGTACCGGCGAGGCATGATTAAATGTTTTGCTGGCATTACCAGTGCAAAGGGAAAAAGCCATTGTACATTGAAGAATATGTGTTAACAACTATTTAATAGGCTTTTTAATTCCTTATCCAACCAATCAGCATCGTAGCTTTCATGTCCTCATTGGCCGAAAATAACCCCCTTAGTGCAAATTGTCTACAATTTTCCTAGTATTTTTTCCGCTTGATGCGCCGTTATTTGTAAAGACCCCTATCCTACTTAAGCACCATTCTAGGTCTGTTTTCGAGTGGAGTGTAGGATTCCTTATTCGGTTTGTTTATTTGCTAGAATACTGCGCTCCAACAGCGCTTTGTGCGCTTTTTGATTAACCCTATAAATAGTACTTTTGTAATAACTAAAAACATTCAAAATCTAGTCGCCATCTCGTCAACTTGTCAAAAATAGAGAGAAATTAGACGTATTTTTGACAGATTAGAATTTAAACGTTCTTAAAGATACGGTAATTGCCCCTCAGGTCAAACATCAACTTTATTTTAAGAATGTTTAAAATGAATTTCTTTTTCTTTTACCGTTTTTTTTAAACTATTAGTGTTTTAATATCATTAAAGTAACATTCTTAGACATAAAAAGCACCAGTTACTTTCCCGCGCCAATATTGTTGCTACAAATAATGAACAGCGTCTTTATGAGACCCTGGTACCAGCGGGGTATGATAAAAGGTTTCATACGAACACACAATTAAAAAAGTTTTAATAAAATGAAGAAAAACTATGTACTATGATTTTTATTTCAACCCTTGTTTTATTTTCATACAGTAAAGAAAAAACTTTATGTGTTATTTTTTGTATCAAACTTATCTAAGTAACTGAGAAAAGTACTTTCGGGCTTACTATCTGTCAAACTCTTAAATACTACTACCAGCTTAACAAATAATATACAAATAAGTTAGGAAGGGTATTTATAATTAGTATTTATGGGTAGGAAAGACCTGATTGTTCGAATGATAATGAAACATGGGCGAAGCTCTTATGACGTTTAATATTGCTAAATGGAACTATTTGCTATAAAACCATGACAAAGTCCTGGCTGTTTTGAAACACGCAAATTTAAATATAGAACTTGTTTTGAACGCGCTAAGCTTCGATCAATAATAGTACTTATTGATCGAAGGCGCTAAAGTAAATAATCCATTGAAATGTTACATGAGCTTTGAATTTTTTAGAGGACGCAATTTTATTTCATTTTTTTTTATTTTTAATTTAGGGCAAAAAGTTATATAAACATATTTGTAGGCGAAACAATTTGCTACAAATTATGACTTTCCAAATTTTTTGTAAGACGTATAGTTTCCGAGATATCGCGAAAAAAGTAGTTTCACCCCTTTTTCCAACATGGCGGCCGGGGGACAAGGGTGGCAATCCCACAAACTTGAGGTTAAGCTTCTATTGACCCCCCAAACATATCCCAAAAATAAAATTGCGTCCTCTAAAAAATGCTAAATTCGGTCCCTAACTTGTATCATTTCAATGGACTAAAAGACGTACGCTAAATAAATGTAGTTAAATCAGTGAAGCATACCAAACACAACATCACTGTTATCCCCGAAGGGTTAGACAAAGATGTATTTGTAGTTTCGCCAGTTATATTATAGTACCATAGAGGGAGCAAGCCTATTGCCATCAATCAGGCACAAATCTAGACTATGGGCTGATACTAAAAAAAGCCCAGTGAAGCCTCATCATTAATAGTTGTAAGCCCTCGGACGCGGTCCTGTTTTGCAGTGCCCACACTCATAAGTGCCTAGTACATGTAGAACTGCCTTTTGAATGTTTCCATAACAACCAACAGTAATGGACGTTTCTGTGGATAAATCTCTCACAAAACAGACGTGTACAAATCCGAGCGCAATATATAACTAAATAATTTAATTAATTTTAGGGCGTAATTGGAATATTAATTCATTCAATTAATCTCATTTAGATGCGGGACAGTGTGTCCCACGATTTCGTGCAGATAAATCACAATAAAGCAATTTCGCAAACAAATCCCAGTATTACACATTGACTATTTTAAAAAGGCGGATTTTTTTATTCTATTTGAAGCACTTTTATTGTTAATGGCAGTTAAAATCAGGGCCTCAAGTCTCGATACCACTTAGGCGTAAAAAAATACTTGAACTAAAAGTATTTACGTACCTTACCCATGAATTCTTTCCTATTTAATTTCACAGTTTCTGGACAGCCGGTCAAGTGCGAATAGGACGCGCCGATCGAAAGTTCCGTTCCTTAAATTGGCGATAACCAAGTTAGACAAATACAAAAGGTATAAGCAATTGGCATGAGCTTTCAAAATTCTGTACACCATACATTTTGGATCTATCTATTCGTCTTCGTTATTGAAAAAGTGACTGTCCAGCAGGCCTATCCATAATACAAATTCTATGTCTATTCTATTGCGACAATAGAAAGAAAATTGCGTGTACGGAATCAGCTGTATGTCAACTGTCAAGTGTTAATGAGTAGAATTTGTAATATGGCTGAAAATGAAGTATACTTGACAGTTGACAAACAGCTGATTCCATATACGCCATTTTCTTTCCATTGTCGTCTTATCGATTACGATATCGATTACGATAGATTACGATAGTAGCTTTGTTTGTTAGGAAACACATAAAACTATTTGTATTAGTCAACAATAAACGTCATGGCAACACACTTCGTGTTAAGCCACATAAAACTGCCTATTATTCAAAAAGTATTCTAGGTATGGCTCCCAAAATTTTTAATAAGCTACCTAGAATTTTAAAAGAATTAGATAATTTAAGTAAATTCAAAAAAATGCTTTCACAGTTTTTACTTAAAAAAGCATACTACTCGATTAAGGAATATTTAGAAGACAAATTGATTGGTTCATAATAACGCAAAGAAAAACAAGAAATTTAAAATGAGAATGTGTAAAAAAGTGGTACTTACTTCCTACTCTTTGTTACAGTGTTAAGATACTTAACCAATGTTAAAATTTGTATACCTTGCAAGGTGAAACATAGTGTTGCACATAGAATTTGATATTGTCACCAAGTCATATACTTTTTACCAATGTTATACAAATAAATTACTTTGACTTTGACTTCGATAATAGGAATAGAATTTGTAATATGGCTAGGCCTGCAGGTCTGTCAGTTAGTCGCACTGGATAAAATTCATTACAGAACCCTAAAAACACCGTTGACTTATTCCAACGTAACAAACTTCGAGAAACCATTAGTGTTAGAAAACAAAAAAAAAGTGGAAAAGCTTTTAAAAAAAGAACAGAACTCAGTCCCGTTCGAAGATTTCTATGAATAAATATTGTATTGTGGAATTTGAATTCGCTGGGAATAATAAGTCGACGATGGGTCGAGGGATTGGTCGATTCTGTTGTTTGTTCTATTAATTGTGGTACCTACACTACATGAAGGGAGATTTGTCGGGGTCACCACTGTTAGTTCAGTAGGTTATATGCCATGAAACAACCAGTTGGAGAAGCTAAATAATCATAATCTTTAAGGACAAAAGTTAATACATACATTTATAAAAATCAAATGGAAATGGTTTATTCTTGTTAAAACTCACGTCGTTTAAAAAAAATGCGTTAGTCCCGTTGAAAGGATGTTTTGTGATGGTTGAAGGCGACTTACGAAAGGTAGAGAAAGGCAGATGTAAGTCAAAACTCCGGGAGGAGACACCCTAGAAAGACATACATAGGCCTTATTGTTTAGTTTTTTCAGAAAGGTCAAGTCCGTAGTTTTCGCAACCGGTGTATGTGTGTATGACAACATGGTATGAATTATGTAACCACTTTTGGTTAAATTATGTCCACAAACAAAAAAGGGGCTATAGTCCTATTTGGCGCAGCTGTGAGATACAAACTCTTTTACGTTGTGTGTTTAGTTCTTAATTTTTTACTATTATTTACTCCTTTGTTTTGTGCACTTGTGGCATGTGCCAAATAATGATGTTTTCTTTGTTTCTTTCTTTCTTTTTTTCTTTCTTTCCGAGCCTTATAGGGGCTTGTAGCTAAATGATAACAACCGCATGGATCCCACACTACGCTTGAAGAGAGCGGTCGTGAACGGGTGACCATTCATTACATGTCATGATCCCTCCGTGCCCCGGGAAGTATGCTAAGCCGTTGGCCCCAGCTGTCATTTGTGGATCTTTGACATTTGTTACAAACAGTCAGGACCTCGAAAGTCTGAAAACCAGTCACTAAGCTGTATAGGTCAGATAGGCAGTCGATCCGTGTAAAACACTGGTATTTGATAAGGCTGGAAGCCGACCCCAAAATGGTTGGGAAAAGGTGAAAAATATCTGTGCTGACTGCCGTCATTGATTCTTTATTCAAAAGGCTATTCCAGACTTTGCCCTGCATCGTGAGACTCGCATAGTAAATGAATATAATCTTATGTCTGGACTTTAAAAGAGACCATGACCCCTGAGTTTCTTTCGGCATTTCTTCTCAGGGATCAGTCACTTTGGAAATGCCATTTAGTTTAGTTTAGTAAAAGACATGTAAAAGTATCTGAGAAAATCTACTTACAGAAATAAATATCATTTCATTTCATTTCATCCTAGGCGGATTGCCGTCTAGCTTAACGAAGCCAGCCTAACCATATCTACCCTGCAGGCCTAGCCATATTGACTGGCCTATTGGGCTGGTAGTTAGTGACCCTGACTGCTATGCCGGAGGTCGTGGGTTCGCTCCCCACCCAGGACAAATGTTTGTATGATGAGCACGATCATTTGTTCTGTGTCTGGGTGTTATTTATCTATAACATGTATGTATTTAGAAATATATAAGTATGTTTATCAGCTGTTTAGTACCCATAACACAAGCTCTGCATAGCTTGGGACTAGATGGCGTTGTGTGAAAAAGTTGTGTAATATTTATTAATTTATTTATATAAAAAATTCTTTTTCTATTATAGAAAGAAAATGGCGTATATTGGCATCAGCTGTTTGTCATCTATCAAGTGTATTTCATTTTTAGCCATACTACAAATTAACATTAACACTTGACGGTTGACAAACAGCTGATTCCATATAAGCCATTTTATTTCCACACTCGTTTTATCGATTACGATAATAGAAATAGAATTTGTAATATGGCTAGGCCTGCTGCAAAGACACACAACAGAATCATTAAGAAAACAAATTAATAACATAAATGCTCAAGTTTCAAACACAGACAAAAGAAACAACGTAAGACTCGACACTCCTTTGTACTTAAACTTGGCTTGTATTGTACCTATTACAAACTTTTTGCTATTACATTAGCATGAATAAGCAAGGCAATTACTAAGTTTACCTTGAAGGCGCTACGTGCAGGTGGAATTGTAATGCTGTTCTGTTTCCATTTTGAATTCCATCCAAATAGGTTACCAGATAGAAAATTTAAAAAAAAACCGAGATATAGACTGATTTCCATAGAAAAGTCATGTCATGTCATAACTGTGTTGAGGATTGTGGTGGTAGTGATGGTGATGATGTTAGTTGTAACTTTCTAATAAAACAAAACTGAAAAATGTACTGTATTTTGTAAAAACATACAAAATACAGTACATTTACATGTGAAAACTTGTAATTGGCCATCATTTTAAATAAATAAATAAAATAAATAAATAAATATTCCACAACTTTTCACACAACGCCATTTAGTCCCAAGTTAAGCTTGAGAGCTTGTGTTATGGGTACTAAACAGCTGATAAACATACTTATATATTTCTAAATACATACATGTTATAGATAAATTACACCCAGACACAGAACAAATGATTGTGCTCATCACACAAACATTTGTCCTGGGTGGGAATCGAACCCACGACCTCCGGCATAGCAGTCAGGGTCACTAACTACTAGACCGACAGGCCAGTCAATTTTGTTATCACTTTAAATATTATGTCTGTCTAGCTGTAAGTTTTCCGAAAAATATAAAATAAAATAAAATAAAAAAACCGTGAAATACTGAGATTTCCAAAATCCGGCTGCTATACGAGTATTAATATGACCTTAACTATCCTGAGATATTATGGTAACCCTACACCAAAAAAGTACTTTCTCTGTCACTCGTTTGTTTTAAAAATAAATCACTATTCGAATTTCAAAGTGAATTTTAGAAAAGAACGCTTCGTTTAGAAATCAATAAAAATCATGGTTCATCAAACACAGGCAGCATAGTTCACTCGTCAAATCAATTTAAAGAAAAGGAAAACTAAAATTTCTAAATAAAATTTCCAATCAAATTCCCGAAATTCCTTGGCTCTAATACCGCAATTATTCCCGAAAAACAAATACCACAAAATCGAAAAATTTCCCGAAATATATTCTTTAAATGTTTACGAATGAGCCGTTAATGTATTCGCTGAGATAAATGGTCTAAAATTACCGGAGATACATTACCGAAATACTGATGTTAATAAATCATGTGAGTAGAGGTGTAATACGGACGGGCGATTAAAGTTCGTAATGAATGGTCGAAATTTCGTGAAGGTGCGTATAGGGTTCTGAGTATATGTGCAAGGGTCGGATCAGACAAATTGCTTTACGACCTTTCTATTCAAATATTCGGTCAAAATGTAGCCCATGTAGCCATAGAACTAAGGATATTATTTAAACTAAGTATATTGTACAGTCAACAGCAAAAGTAGATGATCAAAATCAGAAATTCAATACTAATGAACGGAGTTCACGCCAGAACTGTGTGGCGTCGAAGTGATTCAAAAGTATGTGATTGTAAATTTTACCAAACATTTACTACCAGTACAGCTGCCATATGTTTGTGATCAGTTTTGACTCCAAAAGTTATAAACTTAATTCGCATCAGAACTAAGAAGTGAAAAAAAAATTCAAAACTAGTGAACAGCTAAAATCAAAAATTAAATGATGAAACTGAGGCCACGTAATCGTGAAGCAAATAATTCATCCATACGCATTTTTTTATTAACCCAGTAATTTAATTTGTTATGTTTATAACAGCTGAATTTGATAAAAAAAAAATGCACATTTAATATATTTCATCCAATTGAACCCCTAAAAAAAGCACAATGTTCATTAATAAAAACTTATTTACAAAAAAAAAACAACCAACTTCCAAAAAAACACTACAAAGTGAAAAATATTAAAGTTATTTTTCACTTTGAAATGTTTTTTTTGAGTAGGTTGTTTTTTTTTGTAAAATTGTTTTAACTTTTTACTTCTAGTGGGTCAGTTTGTAATTTATCTAAGTTACAATAGCCCAATGACAACTGCTCATCACCTCTTATAACATATTGCTTTTCTCGATACAGGGACGTTAATTGTTGAGAAGTTCTCCTAGTAAGATCCAGGAGAACTGGAGCTCCATGGTGAAGGCATCATCACAACTATGCATTTTGACAAGCTTAAATTACTTAGCAACTACATTAAAGTACCTAATCGAATCGCAACCCGTGAAATACTTAGGTATAATTGAGTAGTTCCAATGCCCATCTGTGGTCTTCATCATCAGTTCCACTTTAGCAAACGGTGCTTTCCGAGAGCGAATGCACGAGTTAATATACAAAATACCCAAATCACTATAGGTGTTCCTATAAAATTTGAGGTTTTCCCTCGATTTCCATAGGATCCCTTCATCAGATTCTGACTTGGTGACACTGAGACCACAGCGAGAGTATACCCTTTCAAACAAAAAAATAATTTTGCAAATCCGTCTATATATGACGAAGTTATGCACAAACATACACAAAAAAATATACATATAAACATCCGAATTGATAACCTCCTCCTTTTTCAGAAGTCGGTTAAAAATAATATAATTCAAAAACTTTAGTATTTAAACTGTTTCTTTTTTTGTAACTTCTGTCAAATGTTTAAAAGTAGCTGATGTGATACAAAACGATAATTGAATAAATATTATCATCTTTGCATGTTTGTGAATTTATGTCAATGTTCAAAAGTAGCTGATGTGATACAAAACGATAATTCAATAAATATTATTATCTTTGCATGTTTTTGAATTTATGTCAATGTTCAAAAGTAGCTGATGTGATACAAAACGATAATTCAATAAATATTATTATCTTTGCATGTTTTTGAATTTATGTCAATGTTCAAAAGTAACTGATGTGATACAAAACGATAATTCGATAAATATTATTATCTTTGCATGTTTCGAATTTATGTCAATGTTCAAAAGTAGCTGATGCGATAAAAATCATAACTAAATGATTGCTTTTGCCCAGTCGGCTACAATATATTAAAACTGGAAGGTAGATTGATATTTTACATTAATGAGTATGAAAAAATATTGCTATTATTATTATTTCCTTTATTTCATGATTATACATTATAAATTCAGGATTATATTAAAGCTATTCTGCTCATTTAATGTAAAATATCAATCTACCTTCCGGTTTTAATATATTGTAGCCGACTGGGCAAAAGCAATCATTGAGTTATGATTTTTATCGCATCAGCTACTTTTGAACATTGACATAAATTCGAATCATGCAAAGATAATAATATTTATCGAAGTATCGTTTTGTATCACATCACTTACTTTTGAACATTGACATAAATTCAAAAACATGCAAAGATAATAATATTTATTGAATTATCGTTTTGTATCACATCAGCTACTTTTGAACATTGACATAAATTCACAAACATGCAAAGATGATAATATTTATTCAATTATCGTTTTGTATCACATCAGCTACTTTTAAACATTTGACAGAAGTTACAAGAAAAAAACAGTTTAAATACTAAAGTTTTTGAATTATAATATTTTTAACCGACTTCTGAAAAAGGAGGAGGTTACCAATTCGGATGTTTATATGTATGTTTTTTATGTATGTTTGGGCATAACTTCGTCATATATAGACGGATTTGCAAAATTATTTTTTTGTTTGAAAGGGTATACTCTCGCTGTGGTCTCATTGTCACCAAGTCAGAATCTGATGAAGGGATCCTATGGAAATCGAGGGAAAACTTCAAATTTTATAGGAACACCTATAGTGATTTGGGTATTTTGTATATTAACTCGTGCATTCGCTCTCGGAAAGCACCGTTTGCTAAAGTGGAACTGATGATGAAGACCACAGATGGGCATTGGAACTACTCAATTATACCTAAGTATTTCACGGGTTGCGATTCGATTAGGTACTTTAATGTAGTTGCTAAGTAATTTAAGCTTGTCAAAATGCATAGTTGTGATGATGCCTTCACCATGGAGCTCCAGTTCTCCTGGATCTTACTAGGAGAACTCCTCAACAATTAACGTCCCTGTATCGAGAAAAGCAATATGTTGTAAGAGGTGATGAGCAGTTGTCATTGGGCTATCGTAACTTAGATAAATTACAAACTGACCCACTAAAAGTGAAAAATTAAAACATTTTTACAAAAAAAAACAACCTACTTCCAAAAAAACATTTCAAAGTGAAAAATTACTTTAATATTTTTCACTTTGTAGTGTTTTTTTGGAAGTTTGTTGTTTTATTTGTAAATAAGTTTTTATTAATGAACATTGTGCTTTTTTTAGGGGTTCAATTGGATGAAATATATTAAATATGCATTTTTTTTTATCAAATTCAGTTGTTTTAAACATAACAAATTAAATTACTGGGTTAATAAAAAAATGCGTATGGATGAATTATTTGCTTCACGATTACGTGGCCTCAGTTTCATCATTTAATTTTTGATTTTAGCTGTTCACTAGTTTTGAATTTTTTTTTCACTTCTTAGTTCTGATGCGAATTGAGTTTATAACTTTTGGAGTCAAAACTGATCACAAACATATGGCAGCTGTACTGGTAGTAAATGTTTGGTATAATTTACAATCACATACTTTTGAATCACTTCGACACCACACAGTTCTGGCGCGAACTCCGTTCATTAGTATTGAATTTCTGATTTTGATCATCTACTTTTGCTGTTGACTGTACCTACCATAATTAGAATGATAATATACGAGGTTCTTTTAGTTAATAGTTTTTTTTAAATAGTGTTGTTGGATATTTACATTGTTATTTAATATTTTATGTGTATCTATATTGTGTCAAGTTAGTTATAAATAAATAAAAAACAACAAATAACGTCATGCCTGTGTCCTCCGAATGGTTAAACAGACATTGTAAGTACACCGTAGATTCTTCAGTTTTGTTAATTTACCTTCTAATAGCCACTTGGTTCGCATTTATTTATCGAACAGAAATGGCATAACCGACAAAGGATTTCGTACAAAACTGAGCTGTCAAACATTCTAAATTTCCTAAATAGATCAACAAACTTAATCATAACATTAAAGTTGCCAACATTTAATATTATTTTGTCAGACAGTACACGAAAACATTACACAACAGAAGAGCTAAGACCGCTAACAATAATAATTATATTATGTTTTTCACCACAAATTACATTGAAAACATTAAAAGTACATCCATAATTTTATGAATAATTGGTAGGAGACTGATGTCTATAGGCCCACAAATAATTTAAACTGTGTGTATCAGACTTTAAAACTACCTGTTTACTTAAGACTTGTAGATAGATTCACATGTATCACATATAATTATAAATAGAAATCGCGTACATAATAATAGTGTATTTATTTCGTTGCTAGAATTTGGTCACTCTAGTCATGCGAGCTGTGGTTAGTGGTACCGAAATTAACGGGATATACCGATAATTAATTATTTTGTGTGCACTGACCTCGGAGAGCAAGTTCACGCGTGATGTAATTCATTTGGTACAGTTTGCAGAATGCAATCGATCTGTGTCTAGAGGCTGACCGCTGGAATGTACAGTCGGGAGCATAATATTCGTTTTACAGGCCAATAATGTGTAACAAAACTTACTGGTAAAATCTAGATTTATTCTCTGCAATACCAGCGCGATAGTTCTATTGGCGTAGTGGCTAAGAGTTTGTTTGCCGAGCTGCATATCGTAGATTTGATTCACGCACAAAACAAATTTTAATAAGCGCTAAAGGTAGGTAATTCTTTCGGGTTTGGCTGATAGTTTAGGTGAATTTTATTTTTGTTAACGCACCCCCACGGTGCAGTAAAAATGCCCTATGTGGGGTTCTATTTTTAACAAACACATAAATCAAGTATGGTGAATTTTTTTTATTTCTTTCTAAGAGCAACCACTTACAGTAAATATTGAATGACTAATAAATTAACCATCACACTCAAACAATACCTAGGTTTTAAATCAACCAAACAATCAACCAGACTCGACTTTAAGACTCCAATTTATTTTGTTATTAGTATAATCTACCTTTCGGTAACAAGTTAACCCTAAAAGCAATTATTTCAGGTATTTACCCAAAAATGAAAGTATTTAGGTAATGTAGGCATTGTTTTACGAACCTAGGCTCCGTATTATTGTTTGTAAAGGTACAATGGTGAACGAATTAATTATAAATACGGTTTGCTATTTAATTAAAAAAAGATTAGTACCCATAAACTTCGGTATTAAGGCTATAACTTTTCTACATACCTTACCTTTACTTGCTTTATAACGGTTTGACTATCATAATTTAAATCGTAAATCAGAACTTTAATAATCTACTAAGTAATTAATATTTTTCCCGGAAAATAAACATAGCCTTAGCACGATCACCGTGAAAACCTCATCAAAATTAGTTGCGTAGTTATAAAGGTCTAAACATATATAGGGACAGACAAACAGCGGGAGCGCCTTTGTTTTATTCTATGTAGTGATAAACTATTGTCGACTGAACAATCGACACATTTGTTCTCTTCATTCTTCACACTGTCGTGCTCAAAACAAAAGAAAGGTTTCTACAATCTGTCACTTTTTCGATTTTTCTGTGGACAAAATCCATTTCTTGCTACGCGTGCTGGCGGTCTGTGGTTTTAGCCTACTCCTTTGTAGAAAAGGGCGTACCTAAGGCCGGCAATAAACGGACCGCTTGAAGCAGTCAGGGGCGACAGCTTCAAGCTGGAACTGCACAGTGAACTGCAGAGTTCTATGGACGCACATACACGAACCGCTCGAGCAGTTGCAACTGATTCGGGCGGTCGACAGCACGCTGAATTTTCATCGTGCGGTCAAGCAGTCGCCAGGTATTCACTGACTGCTCGAGCTGTCGACTACTCTCGCGCAGTTACCCCCACCCGCACTCTTCATTCCTTAGTTCTAATAACAAGCGATTCAATTCTCCATTAAAATTGATGAACCCCTAATTTTCTGAGCAAAAGCAGCAGAAGTGCTTCCTCCTCAAAATCTATGATGACACTGATTTGAAATTGCCAACTGCTCGAGCAGTTAAACGAACTGCTCGAGCAGTTATCAATGGCAGCCTCAAGCTGTTGACTCTTGACTGCAAGAGCGGTCCGTGTATGTTGATCACTATGTAATGTAACTGCTCGAGCAGTCCGTGTTTTGGCAGCCTTAGTATTACATGTTTTCGGTTTTTAAAAAAGATAATGGGTTTTGTATACTACAACAATTGTTTTGTCACAAAAATGAAACAACTACCTTCACCCTACATATTCCTATTTATAATTCAAAGTAACACTTTTAAGTGCCTTTCAAAGTTTAGAGCCACGAGGACGAAAGAGTGTGACATATTTTTCGTTTGCAGTGAGCACAAGTCAAAGGAAGTAAAAGAAGTCTCTCATAGAATGTACCTCGCGTTCAATAAAACGGGATTTACCGAATATTTGACGTCATACGTTTGCAGTATTGTACATTGCTGACGTTCGAGATTTATGCTACATACACTTTTTCAAATAAAAACGAATAAAACAGTGTTTTGTTTTATTTTTGTGGCTCACAAATCTAAATTGTTTTTAGGTTTAGAGTTATATGATGGCTATGCGAAATAAGCAGCTGTCAAATAAAATATCGTGTTCCTATTTGTATTTGGTGTTACTTAAAATTAGGTACTACTGTACCCGTATTTTGCTTAAGATCTGTCATTAAATACAGGTCGTTTACATATATAGACTTTATTTATAAACAAAGTTTCGGATTGGGTCGTTTTTGAGGTAATTGTTATGATCAAATTCAATAATGTTATGTGCGATAACCGCAACAATAAGTACTGCCACGACTTACTAATGTGCCAATTACATCAAAAACAAAATTAACTAAAAATGATGACTTTTAAAACGACATCTAGTGGGTAAATGGGCGACAGCAGGTTCACCATAAGGTACCACGTTTCAAAATTATCTGTAAGTTGATCAATATATTTTTGTATGCCAACAGGCAGAATATACTGGGAATATATCTGAAACTAACACCACTATTGTAACCTGCATTCTATACAAATAAATAAATTATTATTATTATAGTAAGATAGTAAACAGGCTGGTTTTATTGTTTACAACTTTTTCATAAAATTACTACCTTTCACTCTATGATATTACCTAGAAGTAAAAAGGTGTATGTAGGCTATAAGCGCTCAGCAAACGACACGTTAAAATGTGGCTAACTGGCCACACTTGACCCCAGTGTCGCGTCGCGCCGTCAAGTCAACGGACGCTTGCGTGCGTTAATGTGGTGTTTTTGAAGATCGAATGTTGTTTAGGTGAGGGTGTAACGGAAAGGGTATATACATACAAACAGGGTGAATAGAGTATTTAATAACGAGTCTTTCCTCAAAATTTCAGCTCCCAACTAATAACTTTGAAACTTCACGATATTATTTAATATGGACAGTTTATTAAATGCAAAATCATAACAAACGTGTCACCGCACTATGAGGGTCACAATCCTGTCCGGCTAGGTTCAAGTATATCTATCTCGGGTTCTGCGCGCCTAGTACAGACCTATCGGGCTCTGCCTAACCGACGAAGGCGCGACGGCGCGGGCGGGTTCAACTTTACAATTATGTATGTATATTATGTATAAAAACGTTGCCATGTCGTTTCTTATCACCAAGAGAATCCGTGCCCTTCGTATGTATATACCCTTTCCGTTACACCCTGTATACCTTTTTACATAAAATATTGTTGTTTCCACCTATCACAAATTTAAAAAATGTTAAAAATTCAACGGTATACGAGTCTGTAAAAGAAAACTAAAAGAATCTCCACGGTTTCAACACTAAAGACCTCTTAAAAGTTCCTTGAAGGTACTAGGGATACAGTACCAGTATGGGGGTGAAGTACTTTTAAAGGGGGGTGTTGAACTTAGTACTAGAGTAGCGCACTATGTAGATACGCAAGACGTTTCTGTGCCAGAGATCTTACGTAGAGTACTTGTAAGATCTTGACGCTGCGATGTGGGGGCTGACTTAGAGTATCTTACGAGAAGTTTTGTGCCTCAGATTTTTATGGTTAACTTGATTTGAAAATGTGAGCTTCGTGAGACTGTTTTTTTATTTTATGGATGATTTTTAACATAAGAAGATCTACCATCTATCTATTTACCTTGTTAGTAGTTATACTTTCGAGCCGTTTGGGGTTGAAACTCTTGGGCCGTGGGGTCCGAGTGCTCGTCTTCTGTTCAAAGACATCTCCAAACGTTTGGTTGACGCTTCCCGTGACCCAAGGGCTGGCCTCTACTTTGGCCAGAGGCTAAGCATTGCCATTCAACGTGGCAATGCAGCCAGTCTTTTGGGCACTTTACCAGCTGGCAGCGATGCAGAGGAATTTTTTGATGCTTTGTAAATATTTTTTGTTAGGTTTAGTTATTGTTTTTTTTTAGTGTTTGTATAATATAGTTAAGGTTTTACAGAAATAAATAACTTGCTTTTAGAAGATCTTGAACGAACATTTATTCATAGAAGTCTACCACGGTCACAATAGTTCTGATATCAATTTAAATGTTTGACTTACCTGTATTATCTATACATATAATAAGACTGTAAAAAAACTGTGTCTGTACATTGAATATATTTAAAAAATAATAATTGAGGGGGGTTTAGAAACAGTAATAGAGCACGAATCCAAAAAAAAAAGTCTGTCTGTTTGTCTGTATGTCTGTTTGTCTGTTTGTCTGTTTGTCTGTTTGTTTGCACACGCTAATCTTCGGAACTACTGGACGGATTTGAATGATTTTTTTTTTGTTGTATAGATATTAAGTCTGGTCAACACATAGGCTATAATTTATCTTGGAAACTGGAACACCTGATGCAGAACCGCAACAGACCAGCTAAACTATAGGCGATACAAAAATGGTCCCATAGCAAAAATTGTTCCACGTGATGAGCGTTTTCTGCTGAGAGAATAAATTTGAAGATCCGGAACACCTGATGCAGAACCGCAACAGACCAGCTAAACTATAGGCGATACAAAAATGGCCCCATAGCAAAAATTGTTCCACGTGATGAGCATTTTCTGCTGAGAGAATAAATTTGAAGATCCGGAACACCTGATGCAGAACCGCAACAGACCAGCTAAACTATAGGCGATACAAAAATGGTCCCATAGCAAAAATTGTTCCACGTGATGAGCGTTTTCTGCTGAGAGAATAAATTTGAAGATCCGGAACACCTGATGCAGAACCGCAACAGACCAGCTAAACTATAGGCGATACAAAAATGGTCCCATAGCAAAAATTGTTCCACGTGATGAGCGTTTTCTGCTGAGAGAATAAATTTGAAGATCCGGAACACCTGATGCAGAACCGCAACAGACCAGCTAAACTATAGGCGATACAAAAATGGCCCCATAGCAAAAATTGTTCCACGTGATGAGCATTTTCTGCTGAGAGAATAAATTTGAAGATCCGGAACACCTGATGCAGAACCGCAACAGACCAGCTAAACTATAGGAGATACAAAAATGGTACCATAGCAAAAATTGTTCCACGTTGTGAGCATTTTCTGCTGAGAGAATAAATTTGAAGATCCGGAATACCTGATGTGGAACTTCAAGAGCCCAGCTACACCATAACTCAAATAGGAATGACGTCTTAGCAAAAGTTGTTCGGTCTGATAGGCATTTCCTGTTGACTTATAAAAATCGAAGATCAGAAACATTTGATATAGAAATTAAAACTATCACTAATTTCATTGCATAATTATAAAATAACATAAGTAGGAGGTACTACGCGGTGAAGGCGGGAACAGTTCAGGACTAATTTTTGATGACGATGGTATATCGTTGAAAATTAGACTCTACTGGCTAAAACTCCCATTTTTTTATCGTATGCCTTGGGGCTTATGTTATTTGAGTGTTTAATTTCCTTTTCCATTTAACTTCGTTACACGGTAGCTTACCCGGTATATGCAGGGGAGCAGCCACTTAGATTTTAATTGATCAGGTATCATCACAATAAAACTATAACCATGCCTAGAAAGAGGTCAAATTTTTCCCAATGTTCCAAAGGTGCTAAATGATTAAAGACCATAAGATCCCAACAATCTACCGAAGAGCGTTAGGAGAGACTTGATGCTGTTCGAGAACATGAGGCTGCAACTCGCTCCGTGGAAACTTCTTGGGATCGCGAAGCACGCCTGCATTCTCAGCGTATTTACGCATCTACATCCAGGTCTCTAGAGACCAGTGAAGAATATGTGCGCGACTGACCGCTGATCGTGAACATCATGCACTGTCTCGCGAGTTGGAGACGTTCACGGAAAAAGCATGACGCTTGAGTTTTCAGCGTATATACGCATCGACTCTAGAGATAAGTGGGGGAAGGAGATGCGCGACTGACCGCTGATCGTGAACGTCACGCAACATATTATAGGCTATAATTTATTTTGGAAAATGGAACACCTAAAGTAAAAGAGATATAAAAATGGTGCCATTGCAAAAACTATTCCACGTGAAGAGTGTTTTCTGCTGTGAGACTAAATTTGAAGATCTGGAGCACGTGTAGGGGAACTCCAAAGCCCAGAGACAATATAACATATACATAATAGTAATGGCGTCTTAGCAAAAGTTGTTAAGTCTGATGGCATTTCCTGTTGACCAACAAAAATAAAAAATCTGGAACATCTTGAATCGTCTCGCGCATCCCATTGATTGCCCGTCCCCGGGCTTATAGAATTCGACATCAGATGTTTCAGATCTTCGATTTTGACGACCCCGTTGTCGCTGGCATAAGCAACAGGATCCGCGTACGAAGTCGCGGGCAGAAGCTAGTCATAAATAGAATGGTAACTTAGTATTACATACTAAGTTTATTTAATGAATGGTTAGTTAATTGTGAATTATGAGAGCGGTACCAACTATCACAGGCAAATATTTGCTTAGAGTGATACAAATTTAAACAGCATTACCACCCAGCGTGACAAAGCTACCAGCTCCTTTAGACACGTTTCCGTACGAACTACTTTGACACCATCTACTTAAATTGAATACTTAATGTAAAACAATGTAAACGATGAGATAATGGTTTTCTTTGTATATTTTTTCTTCTGTATTTTTTTTTAACTACCAAATTACTCACTGCAGTCATTTTCAAGTGTTGAAAGAGATAGATCATAAACTTTTAAACTCCATATACAAACGGTACATTGTAACTTTATTAAATATACTAACGCGGTCTGTACATTTTATCTTAATAGTTTTAGATACTTTAGTATTCACCATCTACCTGGCCCTGTGCCAACTTAGTTATGGTCGGATGCAGCTTAATACCGGTTTTTATATTATGCAACTGTCAATACACCACTATTTTTTAATTAGTGAAAAAAAATGGGCTATATCCGTACTGTTACTGATCATATTTGCGTAATCAAAAGTAAAAAAAACGAAATTTTGTTTTTAAATATGCCACTATTTAGTTAAACTTAAATAACGGAAACAGCTGTTGGGGCATGTTTGAGCGAGATCACGCGAACGTGAGCGAGAAATGACGTATATTGAATACAACTACGTCATGAATAGCCTGTACAATATTTCCATAAATTGGGTGACTTTTTGGGATATAAACAAACGCTAATAACTTTGCTGTTTATGAATATTATTTTTTGATAGTTTACAAATATAATGAGAAGACTGTCTAGAATAAGCGCTTCAAGTATTTGTACTAATTAAAGAAATAGTGGTGTATAAACACACAACTAAGTTACTGGGCATAACGGTACCCCTTGGTAAATGCGTGGTTGTCAGAGTTTCGGGCCTCTGACTACCCGTAAAGACGAAAGAAGATCTACGCTGATCCAATAACAACCAAAACCAACAGCTTAACATGCATTCCGTTACATGTGTCTCGGTGTGTAGGTACGACCTATCCTCGACTATTTGACTTAACATACGAATCATCCATGCGGTTTATTTAATCATGATCAATCGTTGAAGAAGAACAATAACATGCTCTTCACAATATTTATTGTTACACAAATGACAAAAGTCATCATCTACCTCAATTATATTATAAGTAAAAAGGTGTAGATAGGTTACCTAACCAATATTCGATCTTCAAAAACGGCACACTAAGGGTCTCTCCACATTTATCGACTCGGAATCGGCTTAAGCCGAGTGCGTATCACCACACTACTCGACTTTCGCTCGTTTCGCCGTCGGCCGGCGTCGCAACGCGTCGTCCGAACCGAGCCAATGCGAATGGTATTAGTGACATCCTTATTACGTAGACAAAAAGGCTTTTTTGACCGGTGTTAGCCGATTCCGCGGCGATAAATGTGGGGAGACCCTAACGCACACACGCGTCCGTTGACGGTGCCACTGAGGTCAAGTGTGGCTAGTTAGCCACATTTTAACGTGACGCTTGCTGAGCTTTTTACTTATAATATCATTTATCTACCTTCCCAATTATGTTGGGGTCGTCATCCAGTCTAACAGAATTCAGCTGAATACCAGTATTTAACATGAAACTGCCTGTCTGACCACAACAACCCAGTGAGTGGGTAACACGATACCCCTTGATTAAACCTCATAGATGTCAGACTGGTCGATTGTCACACAAAAATAGCACCAATAAACTAAGTAAGGGTCAGCTCACAACGAGACGCGACGCGACGCGACGATAGGAAGAGGCCTGTGATTTCGCGCTGCGCCGCGTCGCGTCGCGTCTCGGTGTGAGGTGAACGCGGTGTCCTGCGTGAGCGACGAACGCGACGCGATGCGACGCTGGGAACGCGACGAACGCGATCAACTCAACGGCATACCCTGCTTGCGGCTATATGACCGTCTGCGACGAGACGCGACGTAACGCGGACTTGTTTTGCGGGCGACCAGATGCGACACCACATTAAATATGAACTTTCAAGCAAAATTGTACTGTACTTCTCAATAATTCGAGAAGTAATGACCAAAATCACGTAGGACATTAATTTGTCGCGTGTAGCATTGCGTTGCATTACGTCGCGTCGTGTTGCGTCGCATCGCTTCGTGGTCGTCGCTCACGCAGGACACCGCGTAAGAAGGTATATATGTGGGATGAGGAAGCGAATGAAAATCGGGCTTGGAGATAGCTTACTTTATTCTTCACTGTAGTTAATAATTAAAACAAAGACAAGTTGCACGGAGCACACCATTTCGTGCGGTGCCGTAGCCGTCACTCGACTACGTTCGGAAACACAGTTTAGAAATGAAACGCATTTAAGACAACAATGTTTGGATATTTTTATGGCTCCTACAACTCGGCCATCCTATAAGAGTCGGGCCTCAGACTCCTCACCTACAAACATCTGATCACAGCAATATGTGGGACATCTAGCGCAGAATATAAACAATCAATTAATACAACTTAAATTTCCAAAACTGAATAATGGTTATAATTTAGTAAGGAAAGTAAACTAGAAACATACTGAACCATATTATGGTATTTTATCTCTCTTAAATATTAAAACTATATCTAACTGGCAGTTATTAAGTTCACAACTCTTGAATTGCAAACAGCTCACTTAAATAGGTAACCTCTGTTAAAAGTAAACAAAAAAAATGTTTCTTAGAATTAAATTAAACAATCTAGAATATAACCTAGTATGGTGCTATCCACTAAACACATCGTTAACAAAAATGAGATGCCAGTACACCATAATACACCAACTGACAACTTGTTTAAACTTTACAACATAAAGCTAAAACAAGTTGTAATCACCACGGCAAAGCTAAAACAAAATGTAAGACAATTGTTTGGTTAATACACTATTATTCAGGGCAGGGGTGAAACATTCATTGATAATGGTGAAACATTGCCTCAATCCGGCCAAACCTTCATGTGATCAGCAGCAGAAGTAGTACATATTGGTCCCTCTGTAGAACTATCTGCCTTCATCACCTCATAACGATCCCGCCCTAATATCTTGGTTACTTTATATGGACCAAGGAACTTGGGTCTCAGCTTCATGTGAGTACCAAACTGGGTCCGTTTGATGGCCACATAGTCTCCCACTTTGTACTTTATACTTTCTTTTCTTTTTCTGTTGTAAGTTTTCATATTTTCTTCCTGAATTCTATATATTTGTAATTTAGCTTTTTCTCTTAAATCTTCTCGTTCCTGGACAAAATATTCGGTGTACTCTGCTTCTAACAGGGTTAACAACTCTAAATCTTCCTTTTGTTTCATCTTGCATCCTGTAAGAAGTTCAAATGGTGACATACCAATGCTTCGTTGGAAAGTACTATTTATTGATCTCTGTACTCTACTAACATGACGATACCACAACTTATCATCTTCTATGCACAATTTGGTGAGAATTGACACCGCAATCCTATGGATACGCTCAACTTGTCCATTGCCGCGTGGTACTCCTGTAGTCACTTTAATGTGCTGAATATTCTCCGCCGTACAATAATCAGCAAAATCATTGCTCACGAAAGCTGCACCTCTGTCTGAGATTATTCTCTGAGGATTTCCCCAAGTTTGCTGATGAATCTTTAGTCTTTCAATCACCTCCTTAGAGTTCGTGGTTTTAGTTGGGAACAACCATACAAATTTGGTGAATCCATCCACTACTGTCAGAATGTAGTTATACTGCTTTTTAGTTTCTGAAAGTGGACCAATGTGGTCGACATGCAAGGTATCCAACGGTATACTTCCCTTATCAATGCTGTTAAGAAATCCCTCTTGATGTCCTGTCTTCTTCATTGCCAATAAGCATGGGATACAAGAGACTAATACTTCCTCTATCTTCTTATTTAAATCTTTTATATAGAAATCCTTTTTTATCAACTCTAACATTTTCTTCCTTCCAAAATGACCATTACCATGGATACTTCTTAAAATTTCATATTCCAATCCTTTAGGTATAACCAATAGTCCCTCGGCTCCTTTATATAACAATCCGTTTCGCTCAAAATAGTCTAAGTACGGTTCTCGCTTTATTAGATCCAATATAGCTTTTACACCATCATCAATCTCTTGGGCTCTCCTTATCTGCTCGTAGACCTTTCTGGTAACCACTCCTACATAGGGAATACGGCTGAGAGCGTCCACATGTCTCATCTTGGTGCCAGCTCTATGCTCCACAGTATAATTATATTCCTGTAGCAAAAGAACCCATCTAGCTACTCGTGTGGACAAATCTTTTTTCCTGAGTGTCATCTCAAATGCCAAACAATCTGTGACTATCTTAAATGGTATACCTAGTAAATATCTTCTAAACTTTTTAACACCTTCTACCACCGCCAGGGCTTCCAGCTCATAACTTGTATATTTTTTCTCAGCATCCGTGGTCTTCTTACTCATATAGTACACTGGGTGTAGTTGCTGGTCATTGGGGTCTCTCTGTAGTAAAATTGCTGAGAACGCCTGTTGTGAAGCATCTGTATGCATCTCAGTTACCAGACCGGGATTGTAAAGTTTCAATACAGGTTGTTTTGACAACCTCTCTTTTAATATTAAAAATGCATGCTCCTGTTCTCCTGTAAAGTTGAACGGACTGTTCTTCTTCAACAGATCAGTAAGTGGCTTGGCTATAGCAGCATAGCCCTCGATAAATTTACGAAAATAGGATGTTAACCCAATAAAACTTTGTACCTGCTTGACTGTCTTCGGTGTTGGATATTTCATCACTGCTTCTACCTTGTCATTTGATGGCCTCACAGTACCATCCTCCACTATATGACCCAAATATTCAACTCGTGTTGTGAGCAATTCGCTCTTCTCCCAGTTAATTATTAAACCATATTCAGCTGCCACCTGTAAAACCTGCTTTAATCTATCTAACCCTTGGTCATATGTCTCTGCTGAAATTATTATGTCATCGATAAAAATCTGTAAGAATCCTTCACACAGTAGATCTCGAAAAATTGCATTAATAAATCTGGTAAAGTAGTTAGGACATACAGCTAAACCAAATGGTGCCCTTGTAAATTCATACTGTCCGGTTTGAGTCACAAAAGAAGTAAACTTAGTACAGTCTTCTCTAATCTTCAGGTGGAAAAAGGCATCTTTCAAATCCAGCTTACTGAAAACTTTTGCTTTAGACAACCTATCGAGCTGATCGTCGATGATCGGCAAAGGGAAGTGGTCCTTCACCATTTTCTCATTAATCTTCCTATAGTCCACGCAAACCCGTGTTTGTCCATTCTTCTTTTTAATTAACACTAGAGGACTGGCATATTCTGAAAAACTGGGTTTCACAATACCTTTACATATCCATTCTCGAACTTGAAGCTCTACCACTTCCTGCTCTGGAGCTGACAAGCGCCTGGGACGTTGCGCCACTGGTATATTGTCTTTCAGAATTATGACCATCTCCAACGGAGCCTCCTTGACTTGACAGGGTACGTAACTATCAACCAAAACTTGAGCATCTGCTTGGACATCTGAAGGGATATAGTTCCGAGAAATGGAATGTACTTCTGAAAGCAAACAACTTAATATATCACCCTCGCCCTGAGGCACAATGTTTAAAACACCTTTATCAATAATCACTCTAGCCAAATTTAAGAAAGGTTGACCTAAAATCATCTTATACGGCATTGTGTCTCTAGGTACAATATAAAACGTTACATCATAACAAGCATCATCAAGTTTTATACAAGTATTGAATTTTCCTACCGCTATAACCTCACTACGGCCTAAACCAGTCAATGTTATGTTTTCTTTCATGTATAAACAGTCTTTGAGTTCAAAAAATAAATCTTCCGTCACAAGATTGAGATCACTGCCCGAATCAATTAGACTTTCGACACTTATACCACTTATTTCGACACTTTTTACTGAGCCGCGCGCTTTGTTTACATTTAGTACAGTCTGACATTTTAAACCAACATGGCCGCCGTCGTCATCCTCAGTGTTGCCGTCCTGCGCCAACTTCACACACATCGACTTTTCGCTGCTTTTACCTGGAACGCGCTCGGTTGTGTTGGTACGGTTGGTACACTGCGGCGCCACGTGACCAAATTCCCCGCACTTGAAGCATTTGACTCCTTTGGTACACGATGATGAAATATGATCTTTATCTCCACATTTATAACATCTTCGATCTGGCCGTGAAGCTGACTCCTTCTTATCACCACGAGCCGACGAGGAAGCTGCCGGAACCGTGTGTCGCTTGGCCGCCTTAGCAGAATTCTTTTTCATTTGCTCGTAAATGGTTAGCTTTTCCTTTAGAACGGAATAGGTAGTGACACCATATAATATAGCCTTGTTACTCTCGTAATCCGTAATCCCATCCACTATGTACTGTATCGCGACGTAGTCAGCGATCTTTCCCCTTTTAGCCAATTCCTTCATGGAAAGCATGTACTCATAATACGACTCATCTTTATGTTTTTTCCTCGAGGACAGTAATTCATGGACTTCTTTAGAATTGATGCTGTCAGGAAACTCTTTCGCCACCGCTGTCTTTAATTCCTCAAACGTGCGATGTGTTTTTTCTGTTTTCAACCACAAGGCCGCGACGCCAGTGAGTGAGCGCCGGGCCACAATAAGAGTCTGCGTTGGTGTCCATTTCATAATCTCTGCGTGATCTTCGACATCCTGCGCCCACTTGCTAGACGTGTACACCTTATCGACACCATCAAACTTCGGCACCAAACCTCGCACCACGACGCTGCCGGTACAACCGCCGCCGCCGCCGCCGCCATATTTTCGTCTGGTTTAGTCATCTTAAGACAATCACCTCAACTTCAATTATGATTGATTGATTGATTCAAACAATCTCGCCACCGCCGCCTTCGCCACAGTTTTTCACCTCTCACCACAGATATTTTGCACCTTGATCATGGGAATTTTTTGCCCCGCCGCCATGTGACACGTCTCTTCATGCACGCACCACACCTCGATTCGCCCGATCTCTCATCTCATCCCGGACGAGCCCCCAAATTTGTGGGATGAGGAAGCGAATGAAAATCGGGCTTGGAGATAGCTTACTTTATTCTTCACTGTAGTTAATAATTAAAACAAAGACAAGTTGCACGGAGCACACCATTTCGTGCGGTGCCGTAGCCGTCACTCGACTACGTTCGGAAACACAGTTTAGAAATGAAACGCATTTAAGACAACAATGTTTGGATATTTTTATGGCTCCTACATATATTCGGTTATTAATTAACTACATTCTGTATTCCACCACATCCATGTAATATCCGTTAGTGGAAATTATTCATTTAATTTCGAAAGCATAAATATTTACTACTTTAACCATTAATTAAATATTTATTCGTTGCGCAAAAAGTCGATTGTCATTATTGCGCTGTAGAACTTGACTGACGCATTATAGTCGATCTCGTAAAAAAATAGCTTTACCATCCTAAGGCATGTGTTAATGAATAAGAATGAACAATCAATCAATGCAAATCCATGAAATAAATTATTTTTACCGGAACTGCACATTAGTACCTACACATGGCACTGTGCGTCTCTTCTTCACCCAAAGATTGGCTGGATGCCACTCTACATTAGTATCGTATGATTAAAGTAATTAAATAAATAAATAAAATTATGTGACTTGTCGTCATAAGCATCTCATCTTGGTTTCACACAAATGCAATGTGACAGTAGTTACAAGCTATGAGAAGTTTCAATTTACCGAGTTATTACAAAAGTGGTAAATTAATTACGATGCCGACTAATTTTATCTACGAGTACGTGGACCTCATATTTTCTTAGGAATGATACTTATGACAAAGCCATTTATTAAGTAAGGTAAGTAATTAAAAGAATAATCCAAATCGGTCTAGCACTCCAACAGTATTCGGGTAACTTAAAAAAAAGTGTGTGTACTTATGTAAGAACACGTGTTAGAAATTATACTTCTTTAGCGTAACAAGATAAAAAACTATCAAAAAAAAAAATTAAGAAACGTGTCTTACGTTTTGGAGAAAAAAACGACACTAATAATAGAAAACAAAACTAAAATATTGACCGCAGCTAACTTCAGGGTGTTGGCTTTTCGTGACAGAGTGCGCGCGCATCGTAAAAAAATATATTCTCATAATTTTTCCCTAACGCGCCAAAAGAAGTTATAACTTCTAAAATTTGACGAACTAAGAAACTTGGTTCACCAAGTATGAGGTTCACCAAGTATGAGTTTCTTAATTCGTCAAATTTTGGTGAAGTTGGTTGAAAGTACCAGGCGACTAGGGCCTGACGCAGATTTTTTTCAGGACCTGAGGTTGTGAGGCGACATACACGTAAAGCGTGTCATTACTTCTAATAACCTTTGTTCACGTCAATGTGTCTGTCACTCTTTTGTCAATAGACTAAAGAATCAGTCACAAAGAATTCTTTAGAAAGTTCCAGTATACCAACCCTTATTTATTCTTATAAATAGGGCATCAATATTATCATACTGAAGGTTCGCAGAAAATACCTAGACACGAGATTTAGTATGCGAGTTTCGCCCGAATAGGCGGTAAATCTTTGTATTCTATATCTTTGTTATTTTCTCAGGATTCTCAGTATTTTTTGTGGTTAGTTTCTTTGAAATCTGTATCGCAAAAGTTTGTTCATAAAATAAATATTGGAAGAAACATAAAAAGGCACTTCTGTATTGAGGGAAAACTAATACGGAGTTGATATTTATTTTGTGCTTTTGAGGATAAGTAACGGTCGAATGGTTTAACTTTGGTCATCGTAAATATTCCATTTTGCAAATAAACAATGGTTTTCCTTTATCCGCTAGAAAAAATATACAGATCACAAGAAATTTAATCAATCACTTGGTGAATAAACAAAGCCATGTAGATTAGTTCTATGCAAATATCAATTAGTACCTTGTACTTGCACAGAACTAATCTACTGATCTCTCTCTCTTTTTTTTTTAGATCAGGACCACAGATATCTAAGGTATCGTATCAAAGTAGTAACAAAATGAATCCGACTTTGTCCGACACCGAAACTAATTAAAATTCTGAATAGTCATGTTAACAATGCTTGTCCACTTACTAAGCTAGTGAAAGCTTTGAAAAAATGCTGTCGATTTAATAGCAATCAAAGATTTAACATTTCAAATCGGGTCATTCTATGACATGGTTTCATTTGCACATTACAATTCACTTTTTATATAAGTTTAGCTTCATTCTCTATATTTGAATTTAAATAATATTTGTGAATACACCATTCTCCCTTTGTTAGTAAAGGGTTAGATATTAAAGCTTAGGTCAATGTAGTCGTAACACTGCGTTAGTTCTGTCACAGCGCACAAGAAGCCAACACAAAAAAGAAACAGCAAAAAGTCACTCACCAGATATCCACGACCCATTCCACCTCACAGGCGTAAGGTCTTCCGTCAACAGGTCCTGGATCCTCAGCCGTCTCCCCTTCACCCTGGGCCCCTCATCGGGTGGCGTCAACAGCACCACAGACGTCACGATGAGTGCCAGCACAGCCACTATCACCAGCAGGGCTATGAGGATGCCGCGCCAGTTGCGCTGGTTCGGACCCCCGACAACCAACTTCTGAAAACAATTGGGATATGTTAAGACGATTCATGAATCCAATACTTAGGATATGGAGGCACGTCGTTGAATATTAACATTTAAAGGAGATTGACACAAAGCAGGTAACTTTTGTGGAATAGTGTGCCTGATTGAAACAATAAACTAAAAATTTTATGTATTTTTTTATGTGCGGGGTATTTTTTATGCGATTTCTTTCACCCTGGGAATAAAGTTAAAGTTAATTAATAGTTAAACATTACGTCAACATCCGTTTGATTCAATGTTGTCTGTGGTTTGACTGCTATACCAATAAAAGTAGCCTGGTATCAAAAATCTAAACAACAATGACGTCTTGTTATAAATGAGTATTCCATACCTAAATAGAATGATAATAAAACAATAAAAAAACAATTAGATTCATAGATCGATAACGATTTATAAATAGATTTAAAAATTGATCTGGCAACATTTACTTGCGCATGTCACAGACAGAACAGACTTTGGTCTGTGGTATATTACGTGGGTGACGGCTTTGTTTACATCTGTTGAGTTATGAATTCCGTAATCTTTGACTTAGTTACTATTTCGACACGTGCTTTTTCTGCTACTACTAAGTTGAGCTAATAAGTTCCTCGAGTGCATTACGTTTTGTGAGATAATTGGCTCACATTAGTGCTGTTCTCTTTGCTCGTTGCACTTATTAGTGTGTGTATTTTTGTGTACTGTGCTACATAAAGTATGGGATAGGTAGTAGAAGTAGGTACTTAACCTAAATAGAATAGGGGGGAAATGTCAACGTCAAATTCCTAATTATAACCTAGATTTTTACAACAGAAAAACGATAATGTCTCTTGAACCTGGGTGAGTAAATGAAAAATGGTTTCTGATTATGGAAATACTATGTTTTTACTATAATGTAAAATAAAAAAAATCAGGGCACAACCATTTTCCACTGGGACCCAACTTTCCTTACAAAACGGGCATTCTCCTTTGTCTCATGATAACGTGGCAATATGGTATTAGACCTAGTCATTGTAACAGCTCGAGTTATTTTCTATCTTTTCATTGAAAGTGGCTAACTAGCGTCTAGTTGCACACCAAACTTTGATGACAACTGAGAATTTACAAAAAAAATTGTATTAAGTACACTTTAAGTTGTTTGTTTAGCAAAATTCTTTATAAATCTTAAAAACATACAGGTACAAGCTGTAGAACTTAATAATAAGATACAGTTACACAATGTATTATATAATAATGTTAAAATTACTTTGTTTAAAGCATATTGCCAGACATTGTAGGTACACCTGCAGCCTGTGGGTTACCATTATTGTGGAGAACCCGTAGGGCATTGATAGCCTTCTGCGTACGCTATACGCAGAAGGCTATCAATGCCTTACGGGTTCTCCACAATAATGGGTTTAGAATGCTGATGGGGTTGCCCCGATATTGTAGTGCATCAGGGATGTTTGCAGAGGCCAATACCGACTGTTTTGGGGCAATAGTGCGAAAGAGAGTGGCCTCCTTGATGTCTCGTGTGCGGGGCAGCTCCAGTGACCTTCTAAACACCATTACAGAAAAGGTTTAGTGCCTATTGTGAGGCACTGGAATGGGGTACACTGCTCACGTGGTGTCCTTTTAATATTTGATAGTTGTTAGTTAGTTTGTGTAAGGTACTAACATAGTTTTAAGTATTAATAACATTTTATATGGAATTATGTTCTGCAATAAATTATTATTATTAAATTTAAGACTTTTACGGGTTCAGATCACCTTTATAAGTACAAAATAGTGATGGTTACAAACTTATTAAAACAGGTATTTAGTAATTGAAACTTACATTAACTAATAAAATTATTGTACTAATTTTATTTGAAAAGATTAAAAAAAAAAAATTTGGAGGTAGCAGTAAACACTTAATTATTTACGCGCTTTGCGTAAGTGCTACCGATGTAAACGGTAGCTCAGCCCCCCTAGCCAAGTTACAAACGATTCGTATCTATTCTCTTTCAGAACGCCTCAAATCCCTTTGTTTTGACCACGTGACTTATCACCTTTCGCTAAGTCACGTGGTCAAAACAAAGGGATTTGAGGCGTTCTCCATTGTAGAAAGAGAATAGATACGAATCGTTTGTAACTTGGCTAGGGGGGCCAGGTGCTCGCGCATAGCCAACCAGCGGCGGCATACGAGCTGCCGCACCTCCCGCGCACACTTCAAGTGGACTTCAAGCTACGGTAGCCATCAGACGGGGTACTGTGAGCTTCATCACATCGTCCTAGATACACATTAATGATAGCTAATACGTAACTAGCAGTTTAACAGTTAATCGTTGAACACTTTGCCTAGTGATCATCATATGAACTGTCAACAGAGATGCGCAAGACCCTTGGTGGACTGGTACTATATTTTATTGGGTAAGAACAATTTTACGGTTTTCAAGTCCACAGTTCCGAATGGTGTATTTTTTAAAAGTAAGTAATAAGTATATAACTTTAAGTAAGTGCACATTCAGTCGATTTCACAATGACTATACTATAATAATAATATATAATATATATATATATATAATATAATACTATTTACCATTGAAAATAAACGTTGAAGTTCACAGAACTTTTCATAAGTGTGTTAAACTATTTGTTACAAAAGCACTTTTTTGTTTATTATTTTAGAAGATAAATTGCAAACGCAGGATATTATTTATTTCTTTACTGTAAGATGGTACCTACATACTTACATAATTATATGAACAGTGCAGATACTTAGGTATGAGCATACCAGGATGGCATAAAAAACCGTAGGTTATCAACCCACGAAAACACAGCATCTTGTTTTTTTTTTGTTTCTGTAAACGCAAATCGAAAACAAAATCCTAATGCGGCGTTACCTATTAAAAAAAGAAAGAATTTCAAACAAAGAACAACAAATGCTATCTAACAAAAACCGCAATGGCCGACACTGGCATCGATAAGCTTCGATACGTCATAACGATTCGTTGATAACTCGCAAAAGGGTTTTTTATCGTTCGTTGTTCAAGTATGATGGATTACTTAATAGTGTTAAATGGGACAACAGAACGATTTACATGGAGTGCATGGTTTGAGTAAAAAAAACCATTTTGTGTTCGAACAACTATAAGCAATACGTTTTAAAATGTTGTGTCGACGTGACACTTCTATCTATGACATGTAATACATTTTATAATGGTTCAAAATATCACGATTCAACCACCACGGTTGAGCTTGGCCCAATAATTAATTATAACAGAATACCTATAACTTTTTAAGAATCGAAGCAAACCTAAATATACCGCCAAAGTCCAAGAAAGGCCGCAAATTTTGACATTATATATTGAATCAAAAATAGCTGCTATTCTATATCATGTTCGTTTATAATACAAGAAGAAGGTACCATCCATAAATGTAAAAACAAATCAAAATTAAGTATGAAATTATTTTGAATGAAGACATCGTTCGAATTTTCATCTATTATTTTTAATTTTAGCTTTGCTCAAAAACTACCTCAGACTTGGAAAAACGAAGACTGATGCGGTGCCACTATGAGTACCGCATAGAGGAATGTGTGCGTCGAAATGAAAAGATAAATTGCACCAAGCTCATGTATATTCTAATATATTTCTTGATATTGAATATAAAAGATACAAGCCTCTGTTGTCCCACTGCAGGCGAAAACCAATTCTCAAACAGAGAAGGCTTGAGCATTAATCATCATCATCATCATCATTTTAGCCATAGGAAGTCCATTGCTGGACATAGGCCTCCCGTATAGATCTCCAATAAGACCGGTTGGAAGCGGCTCGCATCCAGCGCGTTCCCGCGGCCTTAATGAGGTCGTCTGACCACCTTGTGGGTGGACGTCCTACGCTGCGCTTGCCAATACGTGGCCTCCACTCCAGAACCTTTCGACCCCATCGGTCATCAGTCCTCCGTGCTATGTGCCCTGCCCACTGCCACATCAACCTGCTAATCCACTGGGCTATGTCGGTAACCTTGGTTCTTCTACGGATCTCCTCATTTCTGATTCGATCTCGCAAGAGACTCCGAGCATAGCCCTCTCCATAGCTCGTTGGGCTACTTTGAGCTTACTCATAATGCTCATAGTGAGGGACCACGTTTCAGTGCCATAAGGCTCAACTCACACCAAAAGAGCATCAAAGCGCAGCGAAGCGTAGCGCAGTTTCGGTGTCATATGAATTTTAACTATAATTTCATTACTAAAATACTTATTATCGCATGAGAAACTCGAACGAGTCGCGCGGATGCCCGCGGCGCCGTGGGAATTCCGGCGAATTCCATAAAAGGTGCATGCCATGCGATAATAAGTATTATAGTAATGAAAATAAAGTTAAAATTCATGTGATACTGAAACTGCGCTCCTCTTCGCTGCGCTTCGACGCTCTTTTGGTGTGAGTTGACCCTAAGTCATCACTAGCAACACACACTGGTCGAAAACCTTCGACTTGAGACACTGCGAGGTATGTCGGACGAGAAGACATTACGCAAGTTTCCGAACGCTGCCCAGCCGAGTTGGATTCGGCGACTGACCTCTTTCTTGAAGTCGGACCTACCTAACTGCATTAATAAAGTTATTGTATTTCCTTTCTGTAGGGCTATTATTACATAGCTAGTGACTAGCTTGGCGTCCAGTTGCACACTAAACTTTGATTACAACTGAGAATTAAAATTGGTATTGCAATTTCGCTCGTTGTACGGTAGACGTTAAACTAACGCTTTTTAAAGCATACAGTCAAAGTTTCTACACGAGCGGTCTATGGGTCAAATACACACAAAGTGCCTACAATGCCCTCAGAGTTCAATACAATAACATTTTCAGGGCACTGTTGAGACTCCCCCGTTTTTGTAGTGCTTCAGGCATGTTTGCGGACGCTCATGTGGATGATTTCTACGCAATTATGCGAAAGAAAAGTGCGTCGGTCATGAAAGCTGTGCGGGGGAGTAGCAACAGCATCCTGAAAATTATAGCGGATAGGTTGGACGCGACGGTGTTCAACCGGTTCATCAAACTGCATGTGAGAGGTGCGGGCTGATGTATTGTTCACAGTAGTAATCATATAATTTATCAACCTACTAACATAGTTTCTAAGTATTTTTTTGTAACTAACACTATGGATCAATGTTGTCTGAAAATAAACAATTTGTATTTTTATTTTTATTTTTTTTTATTTTATAATTTAAGTGGACTTCAAGTTACGGTGACGATCAGACGGGGTACTGCGCGCTTCGTCACATCTCTGCGAGTTCGCATGACGTCATCCTAGATACACACTGATGATAGCCAATACAAAACTAGCTGTTTGACAGTTAATCGTTGAACACTTTGCCCAGTGATCATCACTATGAACTGTCAACGGAGATACACAATAGCCATGTAGAGGGCGTACCCTCTCGGTGTTTACACTTACGTCTGACTTGTAAAATAATTACCTTTCGTCTTAAAAGGTCTCTTATTCCGCCAACTCAGTATCGTAATGTATCTCATTACGCACTAGTGCGCAATGGTAATGTAAAACGCACGGTTTGCAAGATGCTCCGACTAAAACGAACGGTTCCTTTTTTAAAATCTAAGCGAAGAGTTTTTGTGTCGGAAAAGTGGTCAACATATTATGAATAAAATTAACTTTGGGGCATTAAATATAAAAAAAAATAAACATTTAATTCGTTAATTTAATTAATGTTGACAATAAATTAGGTACAACCATTTGTAACAATAAAAAAAATTGAGTAGTTTACTTTATAATACTGGTTACTGTTTATGTCACTCGTCTAGGGTAGTTATTTTCTCGCAAGAAATGGATAAGATACCATAAAGCCCAAAGGTACGAGAATTAAGAATCTCCACCAACTCTAGATACGAAATAAAACTCACATAAGAATTACCATATCTCCGAAACGCAGAGATAATCCACTAATTAAATAACAGAATAATAATCTCGTTCACGAGACGCAGTACCATATTCCCGCCAAAATGTCGGCCATTACGACAAGTTACCAACTCTAGTTCGTACCAACGATAACGGTTTCGTAGGGAGGTACTTATTTAGTTTTATATGGTACGCCCATAGACAATTTGTTTTAACGCTACGTTACTTTTTAAAGGCTATCTTGGATGTAACTTGGAGCGGAAAACTCACCTGCTAAGTGGCTTGTTAAGATAGAATGGACGTTGTTAGGTTTGTTGCGTTTCCTTGTTTTTTAATCTACAATTTTGGATCACTAAATTGAACAGTGTTGCTATTTCACTTCTTAAGAAACTAAACGTAGTTAAGGCTATTTCATCTTTTTGTTTCTATATACATATACAATAAATCTTCCACCAATAAAATTAAGTTTAATAAATCTTTCACCAATGGAAATCTAGCTATCTAGGATATGTTACTCCATGCGAACAAAGTAAGGCAGGCATTAAGTCCGCCTTTGTACAGTTTATTTTACTAGTGCAAAAAGTTTTAATCAATAAATAAATAAATAAACAAAGTCACGCAAAAATTCTTGAAAAGTCAAAACGAAAGATGTGAAACTGTGATTCGGAGTGAGTTTTACAATTAGTGTGCTGTTACGACCAGTTTGACAAACTTCTAAGTCACAAGTGTCACAGGTAAGCCAAGTCAAGGTTTATGTGCCAATCAGTGTGATACCTGTACTTTATTACTTGATCTCGTAACTTAAACTTTTACGTTACGAGTTAGGTCTTAACAGACAAAACTTAGTTTTTACGTCCCGGTGTAGAACTTAGTGTTGAGTTCCTACAAATAACAGAGAAACATAGAAATGTACTCGTCTAGATAATACTTTGAACTTTTCAACTAACTTTCTTAATGCTTTTTGCGAAAATGCCCCTTGTAAAAAAATAAGTTCTTGGATTTTTTTTTAATTACTGCGCCATTTTAAATTGTGTGTTGATCAAATTTTATGACAAAATAACTATTGTAGAAGTGCATAGCAACGCGATCATATTTTGTGTAGGCACAGGCGCACGCGCTGTACTTACTTGCGGGGGTCATACCGTATGATTCAATAAACGCAGAGTTAATTTACTCGTGAATCCCTTAGGCACCTCGCGCACTAGACGGCTACGACCACGACCAGTGGCTGCAACGATCAGATTTACTAAGACGGCGTTGCGGCTAAGTGCGCGATGACGTTTATATGGTTTCTTTAGTAAATCTGATCGTTGCGGCCACTGGTCGTGGTCGTGGCCGTCTAGTGCGCGAGGTGCCTTAAGATCCATACCGACATATTTTTTTCACAAAATGCATAGGTAATAACATAACATCACACCTGTAATTCCCGAACGATTAGGCCTAATAGTATACCCACATATCGTTAATTACGTTTAAATAAGTCCCGTGTAATAGGGCCGAGCCAATTGCCAACTATCAGGATCCAGAGTCCGGGCTTTAGAGAGAAATTCCAGAGATACTCAATAACGATTTGCCCGACTTGGGGATCGAACCCGGAACCTCATGCTTAGTAGTAGGTACCTAGCGCGGAAAGTTCGGAAATTAAGATTGGCGAAACTTAACTCCCCGTTAATTAATAAGGGAGCTAAAGAGTAGTGTCCCACGACTACATGTAGAATTTCCGACGCAATATTTTGCCTGCCACAAGAGACCATTCTTGCAAGCGTTCGCGCTAAAATTACACCCAGATAATACTTTAATCTTTTCAATTAAACTTCTTCAAGGTTCTTTGGATTAAAGCGCGTAATCTGTGGGATCACTCTGGGAAGATTGAGTGTCTTACAAGTTGATTCTTTGTGCCTTGCCTTTCTCACGTAAAATTGGAGAACCTTCCTATTTACTGAAAGAAAGTGACCTCCGAGCTTGTTTCAGTGTACGTTCATAGGGTACCTACATTCATCCTAAAAAATGTCTTCTGTGTCGTAGGTTATCATGCAGAAACAGCCAGACCCTGTACAAAATATTTGTGGGTCATACAAATGTTTGTTACGGGCGAGAATCGACACGCGAAATACAGCGCGACAGTCTATCGCTCAACCACTGTGCTGACAGCCAACAGTTGCTCCACAATGGCCCATTTTGGAGCAACTGTTGGCTAAATGCAACTGCGGATAAGAACTGTGAAGGAAGCAAGATCATAATATGTTTTAGCAAAAGTAAGAGCTCTTACACACGAGCGGCATGTTCCCAACGGCAGAGGTAACTGCAGCTGCCGACGCGCGTCGGCGGCAACCGTCGACGCGTCGACGGCAGCGGTCGACCTATAGCGACACTTGCAGTTGTAGTGTGCCGCGTTGTTGAAATGTCGACGGCTGCCGTCGACGCGTCGACGGCAGCAGTCGACCTATAGCGACACTTGCAGTTGTAGTGTGCCGTGTTGTTGAAATGTCGACGGCTGCCGTCGACGCGTCAACGGAAGCCGTCGACGCGTCGAAGGCAGCAGTCGACCTATAGCGACACTTGCAGTTGTAGTGTGCCGCGTTGTTGAAATGTCGACGGCTGCCGTCGACGCGTCAACGGAAGCCGTCGACGCGTTGACGGTTGCCGCCAACGCGCGTCGACGGCTGCAGTTACCTCTGCCGTTGGGAACATGCAGCCGCTCGTGTGTAAGAGCTCTTAAAGGTGACACTTAGCTTCACACTCCATTCCAAAGGGTTATTCAGAAATGTACGTATAGTACATTCACATTTAGCCAGTCAATTATGGTTAAGTTCCATATACGGGTCGCGCCAATTGCTATTAATGGGACTTAGATCCAGATTCTAGGCTGCTTTGTAAAATTTAAGATGGCGAAATTTATTAACACTAGGTATACCTGACCCAAAATCGAACCCACGTTCAGTAGCGATTTCGACCAATTGAGGCAGTCAGTGGTGACTAACATTACAAAGTTCACTTAGTGCCAATTATGATGTTAAGTAGTGTAGTGCATTTTGATTAGATAACGTTGTTTGAAAGTTGTGGATTATTATTTTATTAGGCCTGTTTACACACGTTTTTCGCCGTAAAAATCTACGTTTTCTTTGCCGCGTATTGACACGGTCATCTAAGTTCTATGCATCATTATGGATGCTTGCTTGACAGCGAAAAAACATGAGCAAACCAAAGGCCTTATTATATCTCCATAATACTTTATATTATGATACGATACGAGATATTCTAATTAATAATTAGGTAAAGAGTTAGTTTGGAGTTAATCACCCATTCATAATACCGGAAAGCTTTTAATTTTCAGTTTTGTAGTCGTTTTGCTTGAGTTTAGATTTCAATGTTAATATGAATATTTTTATTTACTTTTTTTTCTCTTCTTGGTATAGTGGAGTGTGCTAGCTAACACATGACAATCATTCTATAAACCGTAGTGCTATTTATTGAACATTTCATTGTATAGATTCTTTGTATAGTTCTTTAAACGAATCAGACAATTATGTGTTTCTGGGGAGTTGTTTCGCCACTTGTTCTTCCCAGCAAAAACACTAGGAAGTGGCGAAGGGTGGGGCATTTTTGGGGGACTGTCTTATGTATTTTTTGGACGTTCAAAAAGTGCTGATTCTCAGCTTACTTTGAATGAAGACTTTTGATTTTAATTTATTCTTCTCCATGTGAAACTACCTTTTGGAATGTGCAACTAAAATCATTAACTTCATTTACTTAATTTGTAAGTCTGACGTTCAAAAGTGCCTTTTTTGGGTCTAATTGAAATAAATGATTTGGTTTTGTAATATTATGGCCAAAGCCCGTGCCTTCTCTGTATGAGAAGAGGCCAGTAACAGGCTGGTATTATATATTATCGTTATATGGTCCAATCAGTAAAGATGAACAACAACATCCATTCAGTAGTGTTTCCATTCTCATACCTAAAACGGTTGCATTTATAATATTAGAAGGATAATATCGTCTTTCACCTTTTATACACAAGTTTTCTCACTATTATCTTCAAGTCTATTGTTATACTTGCAGCTGATCCTCTCTTATGGCCGGATACCGATAAATTATACGAGACGAGAGGCATCCATAACTTTCCTTTGGCCACCAAGCTTGCTTGAGGTACAAACAAAAGACGGTACTTAAAACAGGTAATGTACAGTTTTGAAAACACCTATTTACTAACCTTGAGCAGAAGTGATGATCTATGTTCGTATTATAAGTTTTAGGGCCTTTTTTGGCTTGCAGAGGTTTTAAATTTTTCGTGTCCAATGTTTTTTTTTTAATTATTTTTATATGCTCGCGTTTGGTCACTATCTCATTTGAAAGTGAGCGATGATGTGGTTGGCGGTGAAGCACGCTTGCCTAGATGCAACCTAATCACTCTTGACTTAAAGACCTTTGGAGGTATGAGGAACAGGATGTAAAGTTCCTCATCCACCATTGAAAAGGGAGGATCCTCCGACCAGACGGGTGTTGTGTCTGGTGGGCTAACTACTGTCCGACGGTTGTAGTCGGGAACTTGTATACGTTCAAATTGCGCGGATAACTCTGATACCGCGATGTAGGATATCGGTAATTAGTTCGTATGTGGCGAGATAGATGTCGCTACAGAACCCTAGGTTGTAGCTATCAGGAAACACCGACTCCGGCAGGGAATTCCACTCTTTAGCTGTACACACAATGAATGTGTTCCCGAAACGTTTAGTACGTATATGAGTCGGATATCCACCATGTTGTCCTTTCCTTCTTTCTTTCCATAGCACTAACGTAAACACGTAGAATATTCCACAATGTTAACACAACGCCATCTAGTCCCAAACTAAGCAGAGCTTGAGTTATGTGTACTAGACAACTGATAAACATACTTGTATAGTTCTAAATACATACAAATATTGAAGATAAATTACATCTCACATGATGGTGGCAGATTATGGCACATACGCAAAAGGAAAGTCTGAAACTATAAGACATACGAAGATCTGTTCTAAGGAATCATGTCATCGATTTTAATAACAAGAAAAACTGCATTCATACATTTAAAAAAACATCTGTACTATTGTAGTAATATTGTAAACGTGGTCACTTCGAGCATCTAAAATTAATTAAAGTATGTGGAAACAATGCATTTTATTCATTTAAGACATCATGTTTCATACAGACATTTAATTCTTAAGACCTACACAATCGATATCTAAATAGAAATAGTGTAGGTTTTTTATTTCAAAATAACCGGGTTCGATTCCCGAACGGAGTACAGATGTTTTTTAAAATGTATGAATGCAGTTTTTCTTGTTATTAAAATCAATGACACGGTTCCTCAGAACAGATCTTCGTATGTCTTATAGTTTCAGACTTTCCCATACTGACCGATTTTAATGAGACACCCTGTATACATATAATGGGTCTAGTCTTGACCTCAATCTTGTCCTGCGGTCAGAGATGAGGTCGACGATGGAACGAGCTTACCCAAAAAAAGCCTATTAACTCGCGACTTAAACAGATTGGGGTCATATGAACTCGGAAACACTGATGCAGACAGGGAATTCCACTCCTTGGCTGTGCGCATAATGAAGGAACAGGCAAAGCGCTTCGTGCGAATGTGTGGAACATCTACAAGGAATGGGTGATAACCTGCAGTTTGTCTGGATTCCCGATGGAAGAAAGGAGATGGTGGAATGAGCTCGTGGAGCTCTAGAGCACACTCACCGAAATACACTTATGCACTTTGTCGTGGAGTTGCTGATACCAGCTCGGTATCTTCAACTTTACATTTTAAAAACATTTCTTTGGTGTGAACACGACGTGCTGGGTCGGAATCAATCACATGGGTCACAATTTTGTTATAATTTAAAAATAAAATTGACCTAAATAACAAAATATCACGCCTATTTTCTCCGAAGAGTGAGGCAGAGTTTGTATTAAACCTCGTCAACTATGCATCATTCGGCTTTAGTAGAAGATCATAATTACCCATTGGAGCAATATACTCAACTAAGTAAATTAGGTTATCTAACTCCAACTATTGTATACTAAATTTCAATTAACACAAACAATATTAATATGCAACCAGCTTTGATTAGCTGTCCAAATTGATTTCAGTTATGTCAACTCCATTACGGTCATTATCATACCTAACTGATAAACACTAAACTAAACTAAACTAAATAATAGGTGTATAGTCTACTAGACGCTTGGTTTCAATTAATAACTTTTTGGATGTATGAGGATCAGGGTTTAAGTTCCTCATCCACCATTGAAAAGGGAGGATCCTCCGACCAGACGGGTGTTGTGTCTGGTGGGCTAACTACTGCCCGACGCGGCGACGGTGAACATTTTACATTAAAAATTTATATACATACTTACAGTTGCACACATAACCTCCCGCTTTTTAGAAGTCGATTAAAAGGATATTTTTTTAGCTTTTTGTATTTAAGTTGTAAAAAGAGAATGACCAAAATGTATCGGAATTGACAATAATTAATTGTCTTTTTTTATGAAAGTTGCAAATACTTCTGCATTAGAAAGAAAAAAAGAAAGAAAGAAAAATATTTATTTGACATCAGTCATCAAAACACACAATAATTTATAAAACAATAGAAAATATACAATAGTAGGTACACATCATGTGCTGTGTGCCTCACGGTTGCGCCAAAAAGGTCCATTTTAGCATTCATGCCAGACAGGTGATGCTGTCAGACGCTGGTCTTCCAATGAACCTTGAGGGTTACCCAGTGACGGAAAGAAATAAATAAATAGAAAACGAGAACCGATGTAAAAGAAAGAAAGAAAATATGTTTATATGTGACATGCACAGGAAATTATTAGTTTAAAATAAAACTAAATCTAACAATATTAAATAACAAAAAGACCTGTGCGAGGCCAAAAAGGCCCCTATCTCAGCACGATGCCACGATATTTAAGAAAAAACAATAAATACCGCAGCGCTGTTATTCTGATAGGGCCTACTGTAATGTCATGAATACATTGATGATACAATACAGCCCACTAAGAGGCATAAAATAAATATGTAATAAATAAATAAAATAAATAAATAAGAATATAATATACAATTATAAAAGGCTCAGGCGCAAAACGTCTCTTTCGCAAAATGTCCCCTGGTCGCAAAACGTCTCTTTCGCAGAATGTCTCTTTCGTAAAATGTCTCTTTCGCAGAATGTCTCTTTCGCAGAATGTCTCTTTCGCAGAATGTCTCTTTCGCAAAATGTCGCGCCAGGGACTTAAGAATAAAATTTTGATTTTCAAAACAAAAAGTCATTTATTAAAATTATTTTGCAATTATGATGTAAAAATTTTGGTACTTAAAAGAGATTGCCCAGGAACAGTACTCTTGATAAATCACTTGTGTCTCAAGTCTTTAAACGACATGAAATATCTAAAATAAAAATATCTTTTTTAAAAAGACTTAATGATCATTTAAAATGGGATAGTTTTTTGAACAATAATTAGTACTTTTATGTTTCCTACGTTATAGAACGCCATTTTTAACCGACTTTCAAAAAAGGAGGAGGTTCTATGTTCGTGTGTTTGTATTTTTGTTTTTTTTTTTTTTTTTTTTATGTATGTTACCTGATTTCTCCGCCATTTGTGGACCGATTCTGGAAATTCTTTTTTTGTTTGAAAGAGTAGACTTCCGAGGTGGTCCCATTTTAATTTGGTGAAAATCTGGTGCTGATCTTCGGAGATATACAACGGAACTCTTCAAAAATAGACGGCAAATCCGTCGTGATTGCTGGAATCGCTTGGATGTTTATATTTTATACAACATCATGACGTATTATCACGCCTGTATGCTCTGATGGGGTACGCAGATGTGTACAATATACCAAGATTTCGACAGTTAGGTATGTTAATTTTCATTTATTAGGGATAAGTGGATAACCCTATATATCATGACATGTAATGTTAACATAAATATAAAATAAATTCATGTTTTAATCAATTCATTCATCAAATATTTGTATGGGAACAACTAAAAATAGAAAAATAAAAAACTTTTTTGCAAAAAATAAAACCGACTTCAAAAAAAGCACTAAACGGTGAAAAATAACTCTAAATTAGGAAGTCGGTGGCCCATCATGAATAAGACTAAACCACCAAAGCCACAGACTTCCTAATTTAGAGTTATTTTTCACCGTTTAGTGCTTTTTTTGAAGTCGGTTTTATTTTTTGCAAAAAAGTTTTTTATTTACTATCTGCTGTCAATACTAGGGATGTTTATTTTTAACCGCCTTCAAAAAAATAATTTTACGTTACGTTTTTTTCTTTTGCGGGTAATGTGCATACCTACCTACATAAAATAAAACGATATCGATTTTGTGTTGATTGTTCAATCTATTATTGTAAAGTAGGTAATAACAGAGTTCTAAGTATAGTATTTTTAATATCAGTGGTTGTAAACGACGGCATCGGCGCCAAGTGGTATTCGTGAAATATCACTGGCTGGTTTACGGAAATCTATCTCTCATCAGTATGGGTACAACCTTATTTGACATTTATTGCGTCTGTCATATTTTTGCAATACAATACTGTCATTTCTACTGGTTTTGGTACGTTGGGCGTCGAGTCGAGCCTTTTAGTTCAAAAACAAATATGCTTCAAAGACACCAAGCTAACCCGTAAACCTATTCAGACCCTTTTAAATAACTTTTCAACTATTTTTTGGTCTAACATAACCTCAAAATAGTAATTTCATTTTTGTAAATATCTCGGAAATGCCATTGTCGTTTGTGTTAAATCTTTTGAGGTAGTATATAGACATGCCATCGAGTATTTTAAAGATAATTTGATGAAGACACAACAATGTTAAATTGAGTACATTTGTCCATAGCGCCGTGGGCATTGTCCTTTACTAAAAAAAATAAAAGAATGTATTCCAAATAAAAAAAAATATTTTGATACAGTTAAAAATAATATTTTGGTACAGTTTAAAGTTCAGTGATTAAAAAAAAATATTTTAATTTGCAATACTTAGTTAATGTTTAGTTACTATTAGTAATAGCTCCTATTATATTATCTGTGGATATGTTTACTAACAGTATTGATTCTTATGATCTAAATTTTGAATGTGTGTAAAATGTTTGATACCTATTGATATTGTTTTTATTTTGAATACATAATTAAGTGAATTTAAGTACCAAAATTTTTACATCATAATTGCACTTTAATTTTAATAAATGACTTTTTGTTTTGAAAATCAAAATTTTATTCTTAAGTCCCTGGCGCGACATTTTGCGAAAGAGACATTCTGCGAAAGAGACATTCTGCGAAAGAGACATTCTGCGAAAGAGACATTCTGCGAAAGATACATTTTACGAAAGAGACATTCTGCGAAAGAGACGTTTTGCGACCAGGGGACATTTTGCGAAAGAGACGTTTTGCGCCTGAGCCTTATAAAATAGGGAAACAAGTTACTACATAAGATATAAACAAAAATTAACCAACCATTTTTTTATTTTATTATTATTTCAAAACGTACCTTTCCCAAGGTTATCCCAATCCTAAAGATTATTACATTAACGGGATAAAAGTGTCCTATGTATGATAAATGATGACAAAACATAATAATAAATGATATTTGCAGCAGTGATAGTTTAGAGGCGAGACCGGTGAATTGCCAAATCATAGGTCTCGAGTTCGAAACCAAGGCAAGCATATCTTACTTTACGAATTCATGAGCGTATTGTATAATTATCACTTGCTTTATAAACGGTGAAGGAAAACATCGTGAGGAAACCGGCAAGCCTGAGGGATTTTTCTCAAAGGTATGTGATGCCAAGCCAGAGGCCCATGAGCGGCATAAAAACTCTGACATTACTTTATACAGGGTGTATTTTTGACACAGCAGATTTTTTTTTGCGATTTCTGATTTGATCCAGAAACGAAAGTTGTTCATATTCAAGAGTAGAACTGCCTGTGGAAGTTTGTCCCACGCTCAAAAATAAACTCTGTATAGTCGCTAACCACACGATGATAAGAAGAATGATATTTATTTCCGTAAAAAGGTACGCCATGTTTTAATTAGTAGATGAGGTAGGTGTTTAACTATCTGATTACTCTGAGAAGAAACACCGAAAGATTTAAATTCCAGACATTATATTGGTCAAATCATGTAAAAACCATGCAGATTAGTGTCTGAAATGTTCTTTTGGTCTTATGTGTAAATTTTTACTAAAATATGTATAACTGTTTACGCCTAGTTGAGTATCAAACATCCAAATATCAAAGAATCATCTAAACATCGTCACAAACTTTTTACATTTATAATATAAGTAGGATATTACTAGTTAGCTGCTGTCCCACTGCAGGGCAAGGGCATTAAGGCAGAGAACGCACGAGCATTGGTCACAACGTTTGCAAATTTTTTCTTGATATAATCCTAAGTTTCATGCGATTATAGCAAGACCAAACTTTCGAGCAATAATTTGCGTGTTTGCTACTTTATGAATATTGCACAGAGTTTATGAGTTTTGCTGAACTGGACCTATTTGGCGCAGCCGCAAGGCACATAATTCCTTATTTTGTTTATTTTTATTGTCATTTTTTAGTTTTTTTTTTTTTTACCTATCTTTATTTTTAACGTGTGCCAGTGTCGTGCCAAATAAATGCTTTTTCTTTCTTTTCTTTTCACAGCACGAGTACATTCTTAAATATTCTCTGTGTGACTCTTGAACGCTACTTAGTGCAAGTTTTTGATTGCATATAATTTAAAACCCTCTCATTATATCGAAGGCAAAAACTAAATCATTTAACTTTTATTTCAGACAAAGCCCATAGTGTTAATAAATCACTTAATACCTAATGTTACAAACAAACCAATTAGAACCATGGCTGACGAAATTTCCATTTTATTTTTTAGCTTTATATGTAAGTACTATCAACGAGTACTATATGTGAAAACTATCAACGAAATTCGACACATTGGAGAAGCTACCTCAGTGTGTCAAATTTCTGATAGTTTTTCAACTTTATTCCAAATAGAATAAATTTATTGTCAATTGAAAAAAATACAGTTCAGGATAGCTTGATGTGGTAGAACGTGGAGTATGGAGCAACGAACACTTTATTCGCACATAAATCCATAAAATACATTAAATTATATTAAATTTACATTAAAACACATTATATAAAATAAGATATAATAATTATTTCTTCTTGTTTTGTCAGCCGGATCCATATTAGTTCTGTTCAGGTAGGGCTGCTCCATCATCGAAGCCAAATAATTTGGCTAATGGTTTAAATTTATGTCTTGTGCCGCGAATGCACATGCTAGTGGCACGGATTATTGAGATGATGATTCTTGATCTTAACCAACCCATCACTACGCTAAAGGACCTGTTCCAGCGGTCAGCGATTGCAGTTCCAAGATGTTTTACGAACGTAGACATTTGTGGAGCGAGGACTCCGTCAACGGATGTCACAAGTGGGGTGAATGTAGCATGTCGCAATTCACATGCGTTTGAATATTTCCTTATTTTTTCGTCTTCTTGAACATCTTTTTTTCTACGTGGAGTATGGTACTTAAAAAAAAGAGGCCTATACCAGCAGTGGGTGAAGTCTGGTTGTGGACGATGATGATATGGTGTTTGTAGGTACAACTAAGAAAATAAAGAAAGAAGGAAAGAAAAAGCATTTATTTGGCCTAAAAGGCACAAGGCAATCAATAAAAATTTCACGATGTTTTCCTAATGCCGTGATTGCGCAACAAATATCTCATACATTTTTAATACCCAAGCAAGTTCTTTAATTTCAAATCAATAGAACCCCACGAACTCCTAACCCGGGTATAAAATTTAGCGTGGTCACGTTTCAGTAATAACGGTTTTCATCGTCGATGTAAAATGATCAATTGCTTTTGACAGCGGAGCGGCACGTAGAACGCGGTCTCACGTACCCCTAGGTACCTATTCACGTACCGAAGCGTTTACAGGGTTAGTTGTCACGTGATAGCAGCTACAGAAGGTGTGTTGCCTAAGAAACTACATATCTGTGTCCCGCATTGTCAGCCGCTTTCAGGGGTTGCCCGATGTTAAAGAAGGAGAAACTGTTTTCCAATTATAAGCCGATAATTCCAAAGGTGACTGAAAACTTGAGCGAGGTCGCCTTGTTCAATATCTATCATTAGTATGAAATGTCAGCTCAATTCACCTTTACTTCACTCACATTTTCACGCGATGATTTCAACAGGATTACAAGTAGGTACAGAGTTGCCGCTCGGGGGTTGCCTATAGTGTTATAGTACATTATGATATAAGTGCTGTAGGTTGATAATTACAGCCGAGGCAATATTGCTAGCCGGAGCCGCAGGCGAGGGTTACAAGAAAGCAGAGGCTGTAATTATCAAAGCGCACGTATATCATATGACGTATTTGCGAGGAAATAAATAAAACTCGGACTGAAAGTTTCAAATAAAAACAATACAGCAAACATAAAAGCGCGCGGAATAATTTTAACTTGATAACGAATTGGCGATCAGTTTTTTTTAAGTCAAAGGCACAAAAACAGCCAGTACCTTTTACTAATAAAGTATTTTTTTTTGTTTTGGTTACTAATGGTTGTAATTTTTTGTCAAAATTAATTAAATTAACGAATAAACATTTAGTTCATATTTTATATTTTATCTCCCACAGTTAATTTTATTCATAAAATGCTGGCCACTTTTCTGACATAAAAACTCTTTGCTAAGATTTTAAACCGTTCGTTTAAGTCGGAGCATCTTGCAAACCGTGCATTTTACATTACCATTACGCACTAGTGCGTAATGAGAAACATAACGATACTGAAATGGCGGAATAAGAGGCCCTTTACGAGCAAATGTGTTATAAAAACCTTTTTACCTATCTTTTGAAGAACTCCATGCTGTTGTCATTTGGAAAAACCTCAGCAAGTAGCGCATTCCACAATCGGCAGGAGTAATGTGTACCTCCGTTGACTGTTCATAGTGGGCAAAGTGTTTAACAATTAACTGTCAAACAGCTAGTTCCATATTGACTATCATCAGTGTGTATGTTGAATGACGTCACGCGCACTCGCAGAGATGTGACGAAGCGCACAGTTCCCCGTCTGATAGTCACCGTAACTTGAACTCCACTTAAATTGTAACTTGTTAATACTCAGTTGTTATAAAAGTTCGGTTTGTAACTTGTTTGTAGGTCGTGTGTTCGATTCCCACCCAGGACAAATGTTTTTTTTTTTTTTTGCAATAAAAGAATGTGATAAATTGATGTTCAATCAGCATTATTAAAGATTTCCAACAACACCTTCTGTGTTGACCTGTCATGTAGCATTTCTCACACAACGCGTTACCAGGGCTACAAGACTACCAGGCAATAGATTTAGGGATAATAGCAAGTAATCTGTAACGTGAATCTAGGTTCAAAGAGAGTGATGAGTCTGAAACGGCTAAAATATGTACCTGGAATGATATGAATAGATAGGCTGATTTATTTGGGGAGATAGATTAAGGATGATTCGGCTGTTTCTGCGGTAGGTAATATTATTATTATGTACTAGTTTGTGCACGCGACTTCGTCCACGTGGAATAGTTACAAGAAACAAAAAAGCCCGATTTTAAAATATTCTTAATTGGTGCTCCGCTTTTACAAGTCTTAGCGTATACCTTCCTCAATAAATGGGCTATCTAACACTGAAACATTTTTTTCAAATCGAACCAGCAGTTCCTGAGATAAGCGCGTTCAAGCAAACAAACTCTTTAGCTTTATAATATTAAGTATAGTTTTTCTTATAGTTATCTGATCTGACAGATAATTTTATATATCAAAATAATGTTATTATAATATCTTTAATTTATAGGTAGGTACTTGGTTATTATAATATCTTTAATTTATAGGTAGGTACTTGGTTACCTGTTCTTTAGTTCTTAGAACAAACAATAAATTACTTACGAAAAAAAATTATAAAAAAAATGCCGATGAATTTTTCGACGTTTTGTTGTAATTTCCTGCTAAGTTTTCATTGTATTTTTTTTAATACTTAAATAAATTAGATTATTATTTGGCTTTTTGTTCTTGCATCTTTATCTTGTGTGAAAATCACGATGAATATATTTAACTAGTGAAGAAAACGCAAAGATGTAAAAATTGAACTTCATTGGACTTATTTGTTTGATGCGATCAATACGTCTTCACCTCAGTTAGCCGACAGTAAACCTAATATTGTACAAATTTATTTATTTAGACATCAAATGACAATTCTAAGACTCATTTAATAAGAGAAGTGTTTTTGACCTCTTATCTCACTGTACTTCCATACGAGTATTTTTAGATGATGTATCTCTACAACACAATGAGCACAAACATCTTTATTTAAGCGGAAATAGCCCAATGGCGCCGGACTGGGGAACGAGAGGCCGTGAGTTCAAACCCACCGATTACACTATTAACGTAAACCCACTCCAGACAAAATCATACCCCGTAAACTTTACAAAAAATCTCTTGAAATTGATTCGTATCCGCAACTCCACGTCAAAACGCATATTTTGCGTATGGGTCATAATCTACCACGCGGGCCCAGTGCGAATTGGTAGTTGTACTAGATAAAGCGACAATAGAAAGAAAATGGCATAGGTATATGGAATCAGCTGTTTGTCAATTGTCAAGTGTTAACGAGCAGAATTTAAAATATGGCTGAAAATGAAATACACTTGACAGTTGACAAACAGCTGATTCCAAATACGACACCATTTTCTTTCTATAATAGAAATAGAATAGAAATAGAATTTGTAATATGGGTAGGCGTGCAGGTTAGTCAATAATCACAAGAAAAGAAGAAGTTTAAAATCTCAAATAGTGATGGTACACACGACTACGCATCAAGCTATACATTTCCAGTATAAGCTGATCTCAGCATTGCATTGGATTTCCGAATAATGCAAGGTCAGCGTAAACTGGAAATGTATAACTTCATGTGTAGCCGTGGGTACACTTACGTCACGCGTGTGCGGAAGCGCTGTTGGTATTCTCAGCATCCCAAGCTTCAAGTAATTAATCTTAGACTTACTTATGTTAAACGAAAACATCGTAAAGCTCTAACCTAATGGTTTAGAACCGCTAACGAGGAGCGAGCGAGTATGATAATTAATCGTCCTTCATTATCTGTATAAGAAGCAGCTTTGGGCCTGCAGTGGCCTTATATACACTTGAGTATATAACCCATTTATATAGATTTACAGACTTTATATCGGAATTGCATGATTTAATTCCACCAAGACTTTTTCGTCATCGGACCACCAGACGCACGGCACTGCGCCACCGGTACATAATAGATATCCTAACCATACGTACTAAACGCTTTGGGAACACATTCATCGTGCGAGCAGCTAAAGAGTGGAATTCCCTGCCGGTGTCGGTGTTTCCTGATAGCTACAACCTAGGGATCTTCAAGTCAAGAGTGAACAGGTTGCTTCTAGGCAAGCGTGCGTCATCGTCGACCACATCATCGCTTACCATGAGATGAGATAGTCGTCAAACGCGTGCCTATCAATAATTAAAAAAAAACATACAAACATACCTAACATCACACCTGCAATCCTCAAAGGGTTACGCAGAGATGTATCTAGCAGTACACCCACATTTCGCCAGTTATGTTAAAGACCCATGTAATAGAGGGCGAGCCTATTGCCATCAATCGGGCACAAATCCAGACTCCGGACAGCTACTGAGAAATTCTAGATGGAAAAACTCAATAACACTGCCCGACCCGGGGATCGAAGCCGGGACCACATGCTCAGCAGTAGCGCTTGTTACCACTAGACCAAGGAGGCGAGTAAGAGATTTCATCGAGGTCAAAATAATTACGGCTAATAGAGATGTATGGTGAAGGAAGACATATTGATTCGACTTTAAAATAAATTGAGACCTTCTTTTTTTTGTTTGTTTTTTTTTTTTTTTTGACAAAGCATGACCTAAATAAATGTCTCGTTTCTTGTTCTAGACAAGACAAAAATACAGAATCAGAACTTTATTGGCTATTAGCAGACGTCACGCAGTTTCACCCGCGTAGTTTCCGTTCCTGTGGGAATACGGGGATAAAAAGTAGTCTATGTCCACCGGGAATAGTGTAGCTTTCCACCAGTACAATAATTTTATAAATTGGATCATCAGTTCCGAAGATTACCCCCTACATACAAACTTACAAACTTACAAATTTTACCTCTTTATAATATTAGTATAGATATAGATTAGTATAGATGAATGTAGGTCGAAGATGTTGTAAGTACATCAATTAATAAGATCAGCTACAGTACACAGCACAGCGATACATCATGATTTATTCATGCATGTCAGTGCAAAGAGTGTTAACTTACGTCCCGACAAAATTGAAAAGGTCAAGGTAAGCTACACCCTAGAGCCATTCTTACTTTCTATCGAAACCAACATTAAGTTATACAGCCAGGTACCCAATTGACCATATCATCGTTACCGCCAAACATAACATGAAAAACGAAATCTGTCTCAATAGCTCGTAACTGACTCCAAGGCCTTAATAGCCACTCTGGGCGTTAATGGGCCGTTATCTTAACAAGTGCCTACTCGGGTGACAACCTATTACATCCCTTCGGTTTATCTTAGGCCGGTCCTCAGAGCCGAAAGGCAAATGTGAAAGATTTTGTATCAAAAGAACCCGATCTAATGAGTGATTGTATCTTGCTTTTAAATAGTTTCTGGCTTGAGATTATGCCCTCATCATTATGAAAAAGAGACCTTATCGCATCACGAGTTACTTGGAGATCATAAGTTGGAACTGTGTATGTCCCGATCTAATGAGGGATTGTATATCTTGCTTTTAAATTAGAAAGTTTCTGGGTTGAGATTATGCCCTCATCATTGTGAAAAAGAGAAGATATCGCGTCACGAAATACTAGGAGCTCATAAGTTAGGACGAGTTTATGTGACAGCCTCATGTTCTTTGAACAGCAAACCATCAGACTGTGTTTAACTTAAGCTATTATTACGCACATGTAATTCAATATTACGATCCAGAATGATGACTGGATTAATTATTGATAAAGTTACAAATGTTAGAAACATTTCTTCCGTCTTGAGTAAGTATCACAATGTCAAGAGCGAAGAGATGAAGTGTGTCGACTCTTCAGCACACAAGAATCTACTATGTCAAGCATGATTTCTACGATAATTGACTAATTTTTTCAACGATGCGTCATTTGATTCTTTCGTCGACTTAACCAGTTCCTACAGTGATCACTGATCATGTTAGGCATGGTTAGTCAGTTACTCATCATCTGCTTAGCCTTTTCCCAACTATGTTGGGGTCGGCTTCCAGTTTAACCGGATGCAGCTGAATACCAGTGTTTTACATGGAGCGGCTGCCTGTCAGACCTTCACAACCCAGTAACTGGGTAACATGATACCCCTTGGCCTTCTACGGTTGGACAGAGTTAGCTTGCACCTGGTGACCTGGACCACAACTGGACACTGCCTTCTAAACAAACACCTCCACACTATAGGCGTAACGGACAGTCCTCTATGCAGAGCATGTATGGAGGAGGAGGAAACGTTGGCGCACGTGCTCCTAGAGTGCACGGGTGTCGCCGGGATACGGAATAGGACTCTCGGATCACCGGAACTCCTCGTGGACGCACTGAGATGCTTGGGAGGATTAATCTGCTTCTGGGAGGAGGTGGGCTGGTTGGAGTAACCCCCCAACAAAACGGCAGCTATGGCTCACGCACAATGGTGCAAACTTGGGTTAAGTGCAAATCCTAATAGATAGATTCCCCTTGGTTAAACTGCAGGTTATCAGACTTTCGGGCTTCTGACTACAAGTAACGACTGTCAAAGATCTACAAATGACAGCCGGGACCAACGGCTTAACGTGCTTTCTGACGCAGGGAGGAGTCTTGGTATGTAACAAATGGTCACCCATCCACGGATCGACCTCGTCAAGTGTAGCTTAACCTTTGATCGATCCATGCGGCAGTTATAATTTAGCCACGAGGTAATGCAGGTTAGTTAACAACCACACGAAAATAAGTAGCACAAAACTCATGGGATATGAATTAATCACATATTCGTAACTAAACTTATGCGGTAGCATTCTGTACTAGAGCAAAGTGATAAAATCATTTATTCATGCGGTGTTGCGTGAGCAATCAAGTTCTACCAATTACGCAGAGGAATATCGACCAACCAATTGTAAGGAGGAAATACTGATGAGCGTCTTTTTCGTCTAGTGGTCGTAAGGACTACTTCAACCACGAGATCCGGGGTTTGATTATCAGGTCGGGTAATGTGTTATTGAGATTTTCATTATGGAACTTATCATCTGTTTGATGGCAATAGATTCGCCCCCTATTACATGAAATTAAACCAAACTGGCGAAATGCGCGTGCGTGATATTATGTTTATATCGGGCGAAAATTTGTTAGTAGGGAATAATGATAAAATTGTTCACTGAATATCTAATGGAGCGCTCCATCTTGTTAATCATACTCATATTTGAATGCTGCTTCTGAAAACACAATTGAGTTCCAGAACACGTCACTATGCTAATAATCTTCCACCTAAACAAAAACTTAAAACAAAAAAATAATTTTCCAAATCAGTCCTTAAAGACAGTGACAGAGTGCTAAAGTAACATATGAAAAAAATGCAACCAAATTAAGGACCTCCTCCTTTTTTGTAAGTCGGTTAAAAAGAACTCTTTCCTACAACAAAACCATAGCTAAACATATCCCGTGATAGCCACACAGACCATCATTTAATCAAAACAACAATAGGCCGGTACATTTTCCTTTTACTACCAGGAGACCATAAAAGATTGAAACCATAAAATCAGTATTTCCGTCACCGAAAATCACCACTTCCAACAGAGTAAAGAGATAGCGACTTCCCTTTAAACGATAAACATTTACCGAGGCCTTAAGCAAATTGACGTGGTGGAGCAATACGTAAAAAAAATGTTCGTTGTATGTGTATCACCGATATCTATGTGGCATCGTAAAGGAAACACTATAGCTCGTTCGCAGAGCAATTTCCCCCAAACTGCCGTTCTAGTATCGCTGTTGACACAAACATTGGCTGCGAGATGAAAACATCCTGTGAGTTTTGATGCCCTAGTACACGCCTATGAATAGTTTAGTAGTGGACTCGCGATTTTTTTGTGTTTCTGCAAGATTGTTATTTATTATCTTACATAATACATAAATAAATGTGATTTAAATTGTGTACCTTTTTTTCTTGTCAACATAAAAATATTATACAGAGGAAAGATTTTTGATTTGTTTGTTGGAATATTCTTACACTTTTAGAAAGCTATATTATCGTCGAGTAACATACTTAGGTTATAAACATAGATATCCGTGGTTATAAATATTAGTGTAATTTTCAAAACTAAGTACGTAGAGATAGACGAAATTTTAAAGTTTAGAAAGAAAAGTACAACATTCACGCGAGCGTAATAGTTAATAAAAAAGATCGCAACGTAAAGTTAAATGGTCTTTAGGTACGTGCGCTTTTTAACATAACGCAGGTAAGTTATTCAAACGCTCATGCACGGCTGTTTCGACTTGGCTAAGACATTTAAAACGGTGAATTTCTTAGGAATAACATGATTATGAATGCGGAAGTGAGCATATCTTTTTGTATGGCATGTTTTGACAGCTAAACGACCGAATTGAATATATTTGTCGAGGGTGGCTTGGTTCCGGGAAAACAACACGGGTTCTACACTGGAAAATAAAAACAGAAAAAGAGCCGCGGAAACAATAAGCGTAGTGTCTGAGCAATATTGACTTCTGCGCTGCGTAGCGCAGGTTTAATTCCCGCACAGAACAAATATAGCTGTGGCCTACAAATAGTTGTTCCGGGTGTATGTGAGTTTATGAATGAATGAATGACATATTTTCTAAAATATGTCATTCATTCATTCATAAAGTTTTTTAGTATCTATACTTACATCCACGATGCAGGAGAAATTCCTAGTGTGGTGTAGGGCAACATGATTCATAATAAAGAAAGAAAAATTTTCTGCAATTTGTCGTTCAGGTGGCAACCTTAACCTAAGGTTGCCACCTGAACGACAAATTGCAGAAAACACAAGAATATTTTTATTTGGCGGACTTCCCTACCACATCCTCTTTAAAGTCTAAAATACCGTTGCCTAATTCACCTCAGAGCTCATTCACACTACCATTCGTAACTCCCAACACTATCCTTCCTTAGATTAGCACTCAACAATCACTCGCTAGCCGAAGATCAACAAAAACGGACGCTTCCGTCTAATGGTGAACAAATACACGACACCAAAAAAAAAATGGCAACTTTAAGTAGCGTATATATTTACTTTTCTACTACCAGAACGACTAGCATGTCTGATCACCGTAGACACGGATTTTACCTAAGTGACAGATTGTTGAAACATTTCTTTCTTTTTGGAGCACGACAATGTCAAGAATGAAGACAGGAAATGTGTCGATTCTTCAGTCAACAAGGGTCTACAATATCGAGAATTGTTTTTTTTTTTCCATAATCAGTAGATAAGTTTTGGAACGAAGTTCCTTATCGCGCGTTACGAAAGGGGGCTAGACGGAAAAAAATCATACGAAAATTTGTAACGACACTTTTTGCTGTAGTTGTGGGCCGTGCGGCGTGCGCGTGTTTCTCCGTTGTGTGTGCCAGTTGTTGAGGGAGAGGGGTAGGGAGGGAAGGAACTCCCTTGACACTTCTGAAGTTTTTTTTTAATATTATAAACCAGTGCTTGACTGCAACCCCACCTGATGGTATGCTGTGATGCAATCAGTGATGGTGAAGCGCTTAATTTATTAAGAGCCTATTCATACTAGCCTTGAAGAAACCTACATTATAATCGGACGGGAAGACCGCAGCAGGCAAATTGTTCCAGTTCTTCGATGTACGCGGTATAAACGACGAGGCAAAACACTTTGTCCGATTTCTACTATCTCTGTCCGATTCTTTCGTCGACATCTTCGATCAATAGTAGGTCGACATACCCGTTTCTTCATGAAACGCGATTGATTTGAGCGATTGATACGCGTGCAGCAGTGCGATTCTGGCCAAAACACCGCGTGAAAATGCAGACGTAGTGAGGGCGAATTGAGCTGTCATTCCATACTATTAATGCTAGGCAATGACAGTTCACTTCACTCAAGTTTACACGGCGGTGGCGTGACTTTTACTGAATCGACCGGCAGCTCTATTAGTTCGTTAGTCTGTGCGGCTAATCGAAACAAACTTTATAACCAATGGTTGGGTAATGAAACAGTTGCTACAAATATGTGGGTACTAGTGCTACTGTTCGCCCTGTGTGCATTCGAAGTGAATGGAAAGTTGGATCCAAATGACGAACAAGGGTCTTCGGGTATGTAGACTTTTGTTAATGGAATGTAGATAAATAAGGTAAGTATTATGTTAATTAGTCTATCACCGATGATGTCGTTCTTTTTTCAATTGAAGTAGATACAGCTAATTAGTATTTAGATTATTTTTACGATTTTCTGCTTTTTACGATAAACGTACCAGCTTTGTACGGAACCCTCGATGCGCAAGTCAGACTCGCACTTGGGTGGTTGTTTTTAGTAAGTGATTATTATGTTTTTGTTCAAAATAAAGTTTTATTGAATCTAATTGAGTCATTTAACGAAAAGTAGTTTAGAAAGGTTACACTTAAATGAATCCCCAAATTTTATACTCATCTAATATTGTTAGACTAGTAGGAGGGTATAGAAAACATTAATCAAAAATAAAGGTACATACTTAACTTCCCAATTGATAACTAAAATAATATAAATGTCGTTTCATTGCAAACCTAAGTCTTCATCCCCTACTGCGTTGGGGTCAGCTTGCAGTCTAATCGGATGCAACTGACTATTATGCGTTTCAAATGAGAATAGGAATGACTTTGCGCCATTTTGTGACGTCATAGCTGTCAATTCGAATAAATTGGGTAAGATCAGCAAAACAAAGTTAATTTGTAAATAAAATTTATTTACGAATTACAAACGAATAATTTTCTAAATCGTACTGTCAAAGTATTTGTTTACATTGGAGATAATCTCTCGAGCCCTCCCAAGCAAAACAGCGCCTCGTTCACACATTTTCGAGCAGTCAGGGAGATAAAAACAAAAACGAATATCAACAACAACAACAAACAACCGTGTAACAAACAGAATTAATAAATAAAACGTAAGCACTCCACAAGACTAATTAATTTAAGACTTTTTTTCATTTTGAATAACTTCGACTCAGTAAAACGAAACAAAGGAAAATAATTGATATGCGATTAAGGTTTTGTTGCAGGCCGTACTTTTCAAGCGACTTTGAAGTACCAGTGTTGTGAGTATATGGTACGACTGCCTATGTGATCCTTCACAACCCGATGATTGGGTAACACGTTGCGATACCTCTTGGCCAACGTCTACAATCAATCAAATAATAATGACTTAGGTATAAGTCATTCTTCCTCCAAATGAACTTCAGAAATAAGTATAATTCCCTTAAATTGCAATGGAAATACAGTAATTTGTGTCAATCCGATTAAAGTGGTATGTTATTGCTTTCTGTTTGTTTTTTTATAGCAAACTCTGATAAGAACAACGGTGAACGTGTTGGCTAAGGTGTTGTTGTGTTTAACTCAAGTACTGGTGAAAATTTAATTACGTTCACTTTTCATTAGCTACATAAGCTATTACTCCCAAAATATTACCTCGTTCGTTTGCTACCTATAAGACTACTCACTGACCCTACTTTGTATGGCAATGCTTATCCTTTAACCAAGGTAAAAGCCAGCCTTTAGGTTACTTGAAAAAAATAAAAGTGATTTGTAATCTTTAGATATAAATTAATTCAAACCGCAAAGCGTATAATTGTGACCTGTAGGAAGCCCTTACCAATAAATATTATGACAATTTATAACCTTTAACGATACTTTAAAACCACTCTAAAATACCATACCTACAATGAAATCTAGTAGACTTCAGTCGATAGAAAAGTAAAAACTATTCAATTACGTGTGTGTTCAGCTTCACAATGTCGAGAGTTTGAAATATTATATTGTGAAAACAACTCTAAGCACGAGATTTTAAAGTCACGTAACTTTTGTTCAGTTTCTTTGTTAGAGCTTAACGAAATCTTTGGTTGTTCTAATAAAAAGACATTGTTTATTTTTGCATTGATGTCTATTATGGAATCTGTCATCACCTGCCCTTGCCCAGTCTTTTATTTTGTAATCTTTTTATTTTTTGGGCTTCTAATTTAAGTAAATGCAGTGGAATACCAGTTTTTTTACATAGAAATCTGACCTCCAAAACCTAGTTACTAGGTAACTGGTAGGCAGACTGTCGGGATTGGACCTATCTGTTACGACTGTATTTTATGTATTGGAACGCAGTTCCTTAACGCACGTTGCAAAAGGGGGCTAGACGGAAAAAATTAAGACCAAAAGTTGTAACGACACTTTTTTGCTTTTGTTGTAAGCCGTGCGGCGTGCGCGTGTTTCTCTGTCTGTCTCTATAGAGAGATAGAAAGAGAGAGAGAGACAGCAAGCCGTCGCGTGCAATCCGTCAGTCCGTTCATTCACTAATCAATCGAAAGGTACACGTCTCAAGTTTTTTTTTTATATTAGAGCGCCTTCACACTAGCCTTTGTTTGAAGGAGCTCTAACAGTGATCATTTGCAAATATCCAATAAAACTCATTCTTCAAACAATAATTAGTCTTTAAAAAATAGTAAAAACCTTCTTTGTGCTGATAAGTACTTACAATTTTCTTCTACAAAAACATTTAAAGCAACTCCTTTGATTGATGGATGAAACTGAAGACGACGCTCGTCTTAAAGGGTTAACTTTTTAAATTACTCTCTTTTTGTCCCAAGTTTTTGAACAGATCTATATTGACAGCTTAAATGAACATCAGATTTATCTTGAAGTACCTAAGTTAAGTGAGAAGTTTCTTCAAGACTTATTGACTTAAGACAATTCATTTATTTTAGTTTTTGTAACCATTTTGTTTAAGCTTTCAGATTTGGTAAATCGAGTTGCATTTCAATTTTAATATGAGTCTGTTACTGTTCAACCAAATGCATTTTCACATACAATAGTGAATGAGCATTAGTCACCACGCTTGCTCGAGAAGAATTTGCGAGTTTAGGAATAAAGTCAAAAGCAAAAGTCAATCAGTCAGTCAGTAAGTCAGTCTCTCAAAACGCCCGCTCTTCACCACTTTCTAGTGTTTTTGTTGGGAAGAAGAAGTGGGGGAACAAAACTCCCCAGCAAAAACAAGCAGTCAAATCGGTACTTGACTCGCCACTTCGAGCACATGACATACGGTAGGACGTTAACCACTGGATATAAAAGTGATCTCATTCGTAGGCTAAATTAATAAAATACAATATGTATAAGTTATTTGAAAGTTACAAACAAAACAAAAATGAAGTCACCAGAACTAAAAATGTCACGTACAGTCGGCTTCAGATCCGGCGAATCACCCTCATGGCTAGAATCATCTGCAGCCGGCGACGCGCGATGGGGCGTTCAAACTCAGAGTCTGACCGCTCATATGCACGATGTGCAGCTCAAAGAAATTTGTTAGCTAACTGGTTCACCGCAAGTGGTGCCAATGGTACCAACGAGTAGGTAATAAAATTCGCAACTTTCAGACACTCCAAATTGCGGTCCAACTTTCGCTGGAAACTTTATTTGGGGGCGAAAAAATTCGGACAATTTCACCACTTATTTGCTTAGTTCCCACTTTAGGGGAGAATCCGAAGCGTTTATCAAACAATGTAGTCGTGAGTTTACAGTTTTTCGAACAGCTGTTGCGACCGCGAATACTAAGGAGTTACGAAAACTACTACTTTTGTGTTTGGGGGGCGGCCGCTAAATGTTTTTGATAATTCGGTGTTAATTTTATGCTAAACTAAATTGTTGAACAGTCTCTTTTTTGCTCGAGTTTGTAGTTTTTGAAAGCGTAGTGTTTGAGAACAAGTTGAATGAAAATTAGAGAGCTATTTTGTAACTGTCTGTGTTATCGTTGAAACATAGCTGGTGAAATGTAAGAGTACTACTCGAAAACACCTCTTCAGAACCTTTTGCCTGAGTGTTTTGTTCGTGTGACTATCCTACCTCATAATAGCTAACATACCGGGGCACTGACTGGACAGGCCTACTTAATCGGTATGGTTCTTCCCTTAAAAGTCCATCTCAGGCACTAACTTATCTGCATGGGCCTCACATGATCTGACCAAGAATCTCAGAGAATCAGCATAGCCATACAACGTGGCAATGCGGCCAGTCTTCTACGCACTTTTCCCGTTGACAGCGATGCGAATGAGTTTTTTGATGACCTATAATTGTTTTACTGTTCTTTTGTTTCTTTATTTTTTAGGTATGTACATAATTGTAATTAAATGGCAATAGAATCTCTGGACGATAAAGGTACTGTGACCGGGCTTTCTTTAGAGTAGTCAGATAGTGAAACCGACCTCACCCCACTTGTCTTAAAAACATAATTATTCTTTGCTTACATGATCGGACTTCAATAGTGTAATAGCAAGGATTGAATGATAGGTATACAATGTTACATAGATATTTACAACTGACAACCAAACTTAAAATTAATTACTAACACTAAAATGTGGCGTCAAAAAACTCGTTCGCATATCCACTGATAGTGTGCCCAAAACACTGGTGGCATTGCCACGTTGTATGGCAATACTTATCCTTTGGCCAAGGTAAAAGTCAGCTTCGGGTCACGCTAAGCGTCTTGAAAGTTCCTTAAAAAATCTATGAGCACTCATTATCATTTATCAATATTTTAGCTTAGGTCCTTTTCCCATATTGTAACTGCTTCTTTATCAGTCACTTGTTTCATCCCATATAATACCCTTACTGCTCCATACTCACTAATAATCTTTCATGGATACCGAAAACGCGTAGAAACATTCTCTGTTATCCCATTAATGTGAACGCTTATTGCTCCACACAACCGACTTAGGCAATCACCGGTACACGAGTAATCTATTTAGGCGCCCAATCCACTTCTGTGCGACTATGCTCGCCTGGTACCTCTGTAGGTAAGTTAGGTAGATTTAGCTACAGTAGATGCACGACTGACAAGATTACAGCCGTGATTTTCAGGATAGATGTGCTAATTACAGAGTGGTAATGGAGTGGGTTAGACAGTTGATTAGAGAGATGTGGCTTGTGTTAGTGAATTCTGCGAAATGCGTTACTAAAACGAAGGTTGCTTTAATTTATTAATGGCAGTTAGTCAGTACAATGACCTCCTGGGACGACTTGCGAGATGACATTATGAAAAAAAACCGGTCTAGTGCAAGTCCGAATCCCACAGGGGATTTCGTTCATGATTAGAGTAACAGCGGTTCTAAACTTCAACCACATCATCGCTTACCAACATGTGATATAGTGGTCAAACCTAGTTACCAATGCTGTTTAAACTGTTCTTTTAACATATCAGACAGACGTGTTGCTGGGGAGTTTGTTCCGCCACTTCTTCTTCCCAGCAAAAACACTAGGAAGTGGCGAAGGACGGGCGATTTGGGGGACTGTCTTATGTAATTTTCGACGTTCAAAAAGTGCTGATCCTCAGCCTAATTTGAATAAATGACTTTTGATTTTGATTTATGGTCCAACACGCGTCTATCAATAATAATAAAAAAACAAATTTTAAAGGGTTCGCTTTAATTTCCAATTTTGTTGATTCTTGTTGTTGAGAAAAATACACTTTCTGTGAAAACAGACAAACAGCGGTGGCTTAGTAATTAGTTCCGTTGTTACCCTTTACAAACAAAACCCTGACAAATACCTCCATCTTTCCTTTGGCCACATTTTACAGTACCAGAATAGGTAGCTTTAGACACAAAACAAATCAACATAAAATGAAAGTGATAGTATTTACTAATCGTCATCTCTCGCTCACATTCATGTGATCTCGCTCAAGCATGCCTCGCGTCCAATAGCTGTTTTCGTTATTTAAGTTTAACAAAATAGTGTCATATTTAAAAATTGAACTTCGTTTTTTTAACTTTTGATAGTTTTGATTACGCAAATATGATGAGTAACAGGTACGGATACAGCCCAATTTTTTCTTGTACTAATTAAATAATAAAGGTGTATATGAATATCGGAGCGGCAGAGGAACGTATTAAAAAAAACTCATAGACTTGTGTCCAGCAGGACACAAGTTTCGGATGAAAATTTTGATCGTGACGTCCCGTCTGTAGTAAATATTGAATGTATCTGTATACAAACAAATCAACATAATATTAAAGTGAACAAGCAGCTTGAGACACCATAATTCGCCTTGCTTGATCAAAATCCCAGTCCCCAGTATAACTTTCGTCTTGTAGTTTTAGTATTATCAAATCTTGTAGTTGTTTAGCCTAACTCCGTCTGCGCTAACAGATAGAGGACCCTCCACTCTAAGATGAAGTTGAAACTCATCGATTATCATAACTCTTGGCGCTGCCAAATCCTTAAACTAACAAGTGGGGCTGGCTTGAAGCGATAGTGTTGCGGCGAAACTGTTATTTTAGGCTTTGGTTGAATGTAGATGCATGAATATTGTCATATTTTACTCACATAATATCCACTTTTACTCATATGACATTTTAATTTTAATTTGAATGGTATTTTTTAATAAATAAAATTTTACAAAGGTCCACATATACAGAACAGCTCTTTCATAGCACACGCACACACACACAACAAGATTTTGGTTTTTAATACCTATACTTTTTTTTTAATTGTATTCTCTCTCTTTGATTTTTAGTTTGGTTGTATTTTCATTTTGATTTTGATTTGATTTTAACCTTTCAATCGTGTCAATTAGAGACACAATAGAAAGACAAAGACAGCGCGGACGCCGGCTTTCGCTTGGGCTTTATTCAATTAATGAAGTTGTTTCTGTTGTGTAAGTCTTTGAATAAACCTGACTTATATTATAATAAAAAGCCAGAATTCAGTTTAGTACCTATTATTATATTAGATATGTGAATGAATATTACTAAATAAATGTTTTATCTATGTATGTATCTATCTATCTATCTAGATCGATTTCAGAAAGAAAACCAAAAACAATTATGACGATAGAATGTAGCGTGTTAGGTTCAACTCTTCAAGGCCTCGTTGAACGATTGTGTAAACCATGTAACTTATAATAATTAATGTAACTAGTTTTTGGTTCCAGTCATTGTGTAAGTTTGCCCGACTATCGAACAATAATGAACATAAATCTGTCTAGCGAAACTTGTAACGTAATAAAAACAGTTTTCATTTAGTTTAGTTGAGAGAAAAGCGAACAAAGGTAGGTAGTTGTTTTGTTTTTTGTTCGTATTGTTCGCTGAATGCGGGTGCAATGTAAATAGTTGTTACGTGCGACTCTGTTACGAAAAACAAGAATGTTTTATATTTATTTATTGTTTGAGGGTTATTTTATGTGACATTCTTTGTGTTCACTGGCTCGTTGCAAGCACTATTACTGAGCGTGAGGTCCTGAGTTTGATTACCGGGTCGGGGAAAGTGATATTAGGTTGTTTGTCGTAAGGAATTTCTTAGTAGGAGCCCGGAGCCATGTGATACCAAAACATTGTAGTTGCTGAACATTGCCATATGTACATAGGTCTGTGCCCAGAAATTAATGAAAATCCAGGAATATTTCATGATATAATGTGCTACAAATAAGTAGGTGAGCTGTATAGTGCTTGCAACCGGCGGGCAATAGATTAAGAAGTTACTATACAAATAAAAACTTCTTATTCTTAATCTATTTTTAATTAATTTAACCCCATGAGGACATCGTTGTCCGCGCTGTCATTGTCTTTCTATTGTGTCCTGTTGTGTCTCTAATTGAAACGATTGAAAGGGTAATGTATGTTTGTAGGAATTACCAGACGTATGAACTTAAACGAATCAAATGAAGTATGTAAGAATCAAGGCAGGTGGCGTTCTGTAGTTTTTACCCCCAATGGTGTGAGTTAATGTATGTAAAAACCTAGAGATAATAATTAAACTACAGCATAAACCTAGGTAGTCATACCAAACCGTAAACAAACTCCTTTTATTTAATAAACGACCTATTTTTCTAATGTTCCTCTTCATAAATCTCTAGACTGGACCGCTACCTGCCGAGTCCCATTTTCTCAACACAATATTATTATGAAACAAAATTCACGCAACTATAATTCCTTTGCAGTAAAACCATAAGGGTTAGTTTGGCTTGAGGTTCTAAAGCAGATGCTGCTAAAATTATATCAGAGTTGTTTTATAATGAAAACAGGAGTGTTGGATAAAATGTCATTGCCCACAATAAAGGGTCAAATTGCAATAGTTTTAGTTGTTTGGTAGTTAACACCAAATTTTGCTATTTGAAATCATCGCCATCCGATTAGCAGGGACCCGAGGTCCACCCAAAATAGTTGAGTACTTTGAAGTCGAGGTACCAGGCGCCCATATTAATAAATCGCTCTCATAGAACAGCTAGAATTTAAAGTACAGTGTTTTAACTTGAGTTGCGTGGGATAAGATCACGTCTTTATTTTAATTGCTTCTTCAATGATGTCGTTTGAAATAACGATGACGATAAGTGATGCGTAACTTTGACAGTTTGACTTCAACTAAAATCTCTGGCAATTAAGTAACATGAATTTCACATTTTCGTCTTTGAAGACAGATTGAGGTTACAAGCAGACGGTGAACCGACATCATTACCAGAAGGGGCGTCTGGATTTTGTAAAGTACCTACTTTAAAATTTCCCGAAAAATGAATTAAATACCGTGTTAAATTATAGCCATGTACTTCTAAATTGTATTTTATCCCTTATCTATATTAAGTATTAATACAAGAAGCAAATACTTTGGATTCCTTTTTAAGAATATTGTGCAATTTGACATAGTTATATTATACCTACCTAAGATTCCAGTGTCGCTATAGCATTATAAGTTAACAACTTTAAAAATAGCATTAAAATATATGTTACATGAAGAGAGTTTTTTTGTAATTTTTTTTTTATTTTGCAATTTTTAGTTTCTTTGTATGTAAAGAAAGTCTTTCAAAACTTAAAAGAATCATTGAAATCGGTTAACAATTGCAAAAGAAGTTCTTTCTAAACCTTTTAAAATAGACAGGCGTAATGTTATGGAAAATACGTAAACCATGCAAAGACATGTGACTGTAGCTATTGCGAGTAATTTGTTGTTATCCGTTGAAGAGTTCCATCGCCTGTCTTCTTCATCAGTTTTTCTACACGAAATGATACTTGCTAAATGTAAATGCTTGATTTGTCACCAAAAAAAAATGTAAAAATTGGTACATGTTTTCCTATATTATTTGAGGAGTTCCCTCAGTTCCTCGAAGATCCCTCATCAGATCTGAGGTTCAATACTAATGGGACCAACCTGGTAGTATACCTATCAAATAAAAAAACGATTTTTGAAAATCGGTCCATAAATGGCGGAGTAATCGCGTATCATACACACAAAAAAAAACACCGTCGAATTGAGAACCTCCTCTTTTTTTTTTTTTTAAGTCGGTTAAAAATACGTTCAAAGGTATATACCTAATAACACTTCCCTATAAACTACGTTGATAATTATACTGCCAGGAGCCAAAATGTAAAGATAGTCAGGACTGGTGGCGCGGGAGCAAGCGACGTACAGGTGCCCGTGTGAGAAGCAACTCGTCCTGAGATCTACACCCGCTGCTCTGAGTATCGGCTCCTGCGATTTATTGATTGTCATCACTACGCAAACACTCACGGGGAACTGTACGCGCCCGAACTGGATCGGGAAGCTACGAAGTATAAGGGGAATGCGTTGTATAAATACTGCCTTGCCGACGCCACAACCCGTAATAATTTCCACCTCAATGGTGTCTGTGGAGAGAGATGACTTTAAGGCACCACCCGTTACACAACTTTGGAGGAGATTTGTTCCTAAAAAGCATAATCGGGACGCCGACCTTCATTCAGCTTGATGGTATGACAGGAAGTTCAAAAATTCCACGGGATAATGTGTGGCGTCATCTTGCTCGACGACAGTGCTTATCGACGTATAGACCACTTCATTCCCCTCAATGTCCGAGAGAATGCATTCGTTAATTGCTGCAGCATGATCATTTTTGGACGCCAAAATGGCCCTCTCACACGAATTCTGCTGGTGCGCTATACGACTGATGTCCACGTACACACAGCGAATGAGTTCTTCGAAGCTGGATACCACTCTACCGAGAGACTCTGAAAGCACCGCCTGTCCACTTCTCTCTTCTGGTAAAGTGCCTTTGCCAAGACTTAGAAGGACATCGGAGAATTCTTGAGCGCGTGCAATGCCGCCGAGCCGAGCTCTTATATTAATGGTCAAGCGCAGCGTACGAACTTGTGACCACAACGAAGATCGTTTTACTGAAGCATTCATCTCGTCAGCCCTCGATCCCCGCGTCAACTCGGGAAGCGTTTGCCTGAAATCGCCACTGAGCAGAACTGTGACACTACCCATCAAATGTTCGTTCCTGCAGATGCCCTGCAGGGTTCTGTCCACGGCCTCAACTGCCTTCCTTTTGAAAATCGTACACTGATACGATCCCATATGATACGATCCGAACTCTGCTCAAGATTTTGAGGGTTTCGTTGGAACTTCAATTTGTCAAAACGAATTATACGATACAACTTTTATGAAAAAAATGCACAATGCCATCTATGAATTTTAAGAATAACTAACTACTAACCTCATCAACACGATCAAAATTTAAATTAATTTTCAACAAGTGTTTATGTGTTACTTGATTTGATTTTTATACATTCTCATAGATGGCGCTGATTCCAAATTGTCTTTATGCTACTAACATTCATTAAACTTTGTTTCTCTGCCAAAGTTACTTAAATGGCGTAGTTTTTATAGTGTAAAGCTAGATAATAGCATAGCTTACTTAAAACCAACATTTAAATATGCGTCCTTTGATTACACGCTTCCACAGAATGAGTTAGAAGAATAAAGATTCACTGCTCCTCCCCCGTAGGTGATAGCAAACAGACAAACAGACAAAAATTCCAAAAAGTCACTTTTTGTCACCAGTTACGTTTTTCTAACAAAACCCACTTATTTTTCTTGAAAATTCTCAATGTACAGTTTTTCTTTCGTTACTGTTTTATTATAATGTAGATGAAAAAAATGCACAATGGCATCTATGAATTTAAAGAATAACTAACTACTAACCTCACCAACACGATCAAAATTTAAATTAATTTTCAAAAAGTGTTCATGTGTAACTTGATTTGATTTTTATACATTCTCATAGATGGCGCTGATTCCAAATTGTCTTTATACTACTTACATTCATTAAACTATGTTTCTCTGCCAAAGTTACTTAAATGGCGAAGTTTAGTGTAAAGCTAGATAATAGCATAGCTTACACAAAACCAACATTTAAATATGCGTCCTTTGATTACACGCCTCCACAGAATGAGTAAGAAGAATAAAGATTCACTGCTCCTCCCCCGTAGGTGATAGCAAACAGACAAACAGACAAAAATTCCAAAAAGTCACTTTTTGTCACCAGTTACGTTTTTCTAACAAAACCCACTTATTTTTCTTGAAAATTCTCAATGTACAGTTTTTCTTTCGTTACTGTTTTATTATATGTAGATGAAAAAAATGCACAATGGCATCTATGAATTTAAAGAATAACTAACTACTAACCTCACCAACACGATCAAAATTTAAATTAATTTTCAAAAAGTGTTCATGTGTTACTTGATTTGATTTTTATACATTCTCATAGATGGCGCTGATTCCAAACTTACATTCATTAAACTATGTTTCTCTGCCAAAGTTACTTAAATGGCGAAGTTTTTATAGTGTAAAGCTAGATAATAGCATAGCTTACACAAAACCAACATTTAAATATGCGTCCTTTGATTACACGCCTCCACAGAATGAGTAAGAAGAATAAAGATTCACTGCTCCTCCCCCGTAGGTGATAGCGTGATAATAAATAGCCTATGTGTTGACCCGACCTCTTAGTAATATTCATGCAACATTTGAAGTAAATCCATGCAGTACTTTTTGAGTTCACCCCGGACATACATACAGACAAACAGACAAACAGACAAAAATTCTAAAAAGTCACTTTTTGTCACCAGTTACGTTTTTCTAACAAAACCCACTTATTTTTTCTTGAAAATTCTCAATGTACAGTTTTTCTGTCGTTACTGTTTTATTATATGTATAGATGAAGAAATGCAGAAATTTAAAACGGTGAAATATCGAACTCAAGGCGACCACCGACGATGACTTTAATCACCTATGGGCTCCTGGTACCTAATCGGGGCACTAAGCAAATTTTATACTACAATTTTATTAAATAGTGGGAAAAAATAAATAAATAATAAAAGCAAAACCTATGCATAGAATAAATAATTAGAATTTCAAAGAAAACTAAAAGATTTTTTTTTTACCTACCAGGCGACCATGACTTGGAAGACAGTATGGAGAGGATTGGCGCGACCGTGACGCAGGTGTACGAACATCCCTATGGGGCTTCCCTGAACAAAAACGATACATACATCTGCAGTGCCATCGTACTCAACAAATACTGGCTCCTCACCTTGTCCAAATGCTTTGATCCGTAAGTATTTTTTATTATTTTCATGTTAACAACAGAGATACGAATGCAATCAACGAACGAATCAAACACACAATATAATAATCAACACTTCAAAATTAAAAACTGCAAATTCATATTGTACCAAGAAAATGTCGATATTGAAAATAGAGAACTCGTGGCGTCCGTATGTGGGTTGATGTCCCCACCACCGTGTACATTATGAAATTCTAAAAGATTATGTTTAGATACTTTGAGGTGAGGATGAATAGGAAAACAAAAGTGAGTACGCCCTAGAACACTGACTATGGATGGTAATTATTATTTTTGTCTTTCTTTTATCTATAAAATTGTTTCCCATTCATTGGAATATCTCCGGGATCTTGGATGTGTAGGCACTTAAACTTACATGTACACCAACAGTCAATTATTAACTACCAGGCGCCCAAGAAACAAAGAAAGTGATTCACTATCAACGACACAACGATTATTACAATTTTGAAGTAACTCGTAACATTAAAAGGCCTAATGTCTTAAGCCTGGTACCTGTAGGATTTATGCATCTTAACGATGTATAAAACACACAACATTAGCCTAGTCTAGTATGATAAAAAAAACATGCACACTTCAAGCCTATTGCGTAATAAATTCAGACTTCACCCGGTCGAAGTAGTAAAAAATCTCTGAAAAACATTAGGTGAGATGAGCCGTCATTGCAGTAAAAAATAAATAATATCAGGTAGAACTTGGGGAAACAGGGAAAAATTTCAAAGTTGGAGTCAGTTGGGTCCAGGATGATTTAGAGAACTCATAGCGTCCGTATGTAGTTTAATGTCCCTACCACCGTATACACTATGAAGTTCTACAATATCAAATATAAAATCATCAACTTCATTTTTTTTTATAATTCAGGGCCAGTCTCATAGAATTAGATTAGATTCTGTGCTGCCACGGAAAAACAGCCACTAACACATAATTCCACCGTGTATATTTCTAGCAGACGTCACGCGGTGTCACCCGCGTAGTTTCCGTTCCCGTGGGAATACAGGGATAAAAAGTAGCCCATGTCACCCGGGTATAGCGGAGCTTCCAAACGGTGCAAGAATTTTTGAAATCTGTCCAGTAGTTTCGGAGCCTATTCAATGCAAACAAACAAACAATCATACCTTTCCTCTTTATAATATTAGTATAGATTATAAATCACAAAAGAGATTTGTAAATAACACAAATATTACATCATTTTGAAACAGACTGTGATTAATATTTGGCCTGTTTCTCTGGAAATAGCTATCGACAGATTGAAAGGGAAACGTTAATTAAATATCGGTTTGGAGAGCATGGTTCGCTCATGTATAATTATTTGGGCGAAGGTCAAAAGGTGCTGACGCTTCTAGTGGATTGAATTTTGTAAATTAAACACTCAAGAGCATGGGACGAAGTAATATCGGAGTTTGGATTTATGCCGGTTTTATTGGCAATAGGGTCGCCCCTTATTACATAGGATTTAAATAGACATAACTCGCGAAATAGGGCTGTAGGTTTACGTCTCTGCCTAACCCTTTTAGGGAATAATATAGGCCTATTTGAATGTTATGTTTTGAATAAGGCTGATTGTTATGTTTGCCAAAAGACGACAACTGCTAACATAGGTAGGCATTTCTTAAAGATTTTCACAACGACGTGCCCTGTGCTAAACTCATCCATCGACTCCATAGGGAGTCGATGGATGAGTTTAGCACAGGATCTCCATGATAGTTGGTACGCAGTCGCAATTCGAAAACACTTTTTCATCAATTGCCTCTTAAGTCTTTACATATAATCTGATTAATGTATACAAAGTAATGTAAAACCTATTTTAAAAGAGTAGGTAAGTACGGAGTTTCTTGCCCATCTCATTGCGAATCTACTTTTTGGAAGGTATAACCAGAATCATTTTTATATTTTAAAAGTGCCTTATAACGGCCTAATTGAAACAAATAGTTTGACTTTCACTTTGACTTTAAGTTTGGCAGTTCTTCGTGTTATGTTGGTTACTTTGGTTATTTTGTTATCTTCATTTTTTTATTAAATCCTACAGAGATAATCGCAAAACATTACTTAACATCATGCTAACTCCGAAGGGTGGGCAAAGGTGTACTGAAGTGAGCCGACATTTTACTATGTTTAAGTCCCATGTAACAGGGGACAAGTCCTTTGCCATCAACTTCTATCCTCAGCCAGCTCACGTTAGTGCAATTCAAGACCCAGCTCTCTTTTTTAAAATTCAAATTAATTATTTCGTTAACAAGGATACGACAGTTCATTTGTGATTGGAGCATTCTTTGAATGTCCTTATGAGCCCCCGGTGGATCGCGATCGTAAGCCATACAAACAATGTTCGCGAAAAAACGACGACATGCGACGGGTTAAGCGAACAATGCCTGTATTATAAGACTCCGCTCTTCCATAACAAAAGAAAGAAGGAAAGAAAAATATGGAAAGCCAATTAAACATTTAACAAATAAAAATATAAAAAGTCAAGATGTACAGACGCCAACACTACAAGTTACCCCGATGTGTCAAATTTTCCCAATGGAATATGAACCTTATTCTGTTTGACATAAAGTTGAAAACCCATCAAAGAAACTTCACCTGCTGGCGTCCGTACTTACATAGGTATAGTTTGTGTGTTAATGTGCCTGCAGTGAGAGGTTATGAGGTGGGTTTCTAGAGTTCTTCCGTTTTTAAGAACCTATACCGTATTTACAGAGCCCATAAAATGACCTCTGTAAATACTCCTGCTGAACGTTCCTCCAGGCGCAAGGATAATGTAAACCATGTAATTGGTTGTACCATTGCTATTAAGGTCAATAATTGAATTGTACCTGCCTATAGCGTAGGGCCGGACCTGTGCAAACAAGTCCGTTTGACAGTTCAAATATGTACCAACCTATATAGCTAACTGACTGTAGAAATGTGAATAGTCCGGTTTTTTCTTGTCATATTCGGGTGTTCAGTGATTAACATGGTCTCAGGGTTTTATACCACCAATGGGCCTCTTGGCTTGTCGTCACTGCCGTCAAAAATATTTGTTTCCTCATGGTTTTTGAAACAAGTGCATACGAGAACTCAGAGAAGCGTATCGTAGGCTCAAACTTGACTTAATGCCCTCCTGGACACCAGACCGGAATGTGATGTGTTTGCGGATGAATGGAAGGTGATTTTGTCGGTATGTCTGAAGTACTGGGAGGAGAATGCATGACAGAGAAATTAGTTTTTAAGATTTATTAAATTTTATCTTACACTAATTTTACAATGTGTGTTTTGTTGTTTTACTGTCTATTTACTGTAATTGGTTTCTTTTTACCGTAGTAAATAAGTAAATAAAAAATTAAATTAAATTGACAGTTCGCTGATCATACCACTACGATATTTTTTTTAATATTATAAACCAGAGCTTGACTGCAATCCCACCTGATGGTAAGCAATGATGCAATCAATGATGGTGAAACGCACTTGAAGACACCTGAATTATATTCGGTCGAGAAGACCACAGCAGGCAAGTTGTTCCAGTCCTTCGACGTACGTAAAGCACTGTTGAAAGACCTTTAGTATAATGGGAAGCATGAATAAGTTTTTGAAAATTGATAAACAACTTTTACTTCTACCTTTTTGGTCTTGTAGTCGCGAAAGTACGTTAAGCCGTTGTCTCGGCTGTCATTTATTTGTAGATGTTTGACAGTCGTTACTGTTAGTCATAAGCTCGAAACTGACAACTAGTTTATAGGTACCGTGCTACCCAGTTACTGGGTTGTGAAGGTCTGACAGGCAGGCGCTCCATGTAAAACACTAGTATTCAGCTGCATGCGTATTTCTAAATACATACACTCCATAATTATAAATGTCTATGCGGTTAAACTGGCAGCCGAGACAATATAGTTGGGATAAGACTAGGCTGATGGTGATAGTCTTGTGGCCATAAGGGCTACTGTAGCTGAAGATGAGATTCCGGATTCGATCTCCGAATCGATTGTTGTTCATCATCATCATCATCATTTCAGCCATAGGAAGTCCACTGCTGGACATAGGCCTCCCCTATAGATCTCCAATAAGACCGGTTGGAAGCGGCTCGCATCCAGCGCGTTCTCGCGGCCTTAATGAGGTCGGCTGTCCACCTTGTGGGTGGACGTCCTACGCTGCGCTTGCCGATACGTGGCCTCCACTCGAGAACCTTTCGACCCCATCGGTCATCAGTCCTCCGTGCTATGTGCCCTGCCCACTGCCACTTCAACCTGCTAATCCGCTGGGCTATGTCGGTAACCTTGGTTCATCTACGGATCTCCTCATTTCCGATTCGATCTCGTAGAGAGACTCCGAGCATAGCCCTCTCCATAGCTCGTTGGGCTACTTTGAGCTTACTGTTATTGAGCTGTTTGAGCTGATTGTTATTGAGTTTATCCATCTCGAATTTCTTAGTTGCAGCCGGTAGTCTAGATTTCCTACCACTTCGATACGTTACCCTAAAATGGCGAACAAAAGTTAACAGTCAGTCGAAAACCTTTTCAGCACATAATAAGCGACGTAGATTTACAAACATTTGTTTATCATGAGGCAAAAGGCAATACAGCCAACGCAATGCGTAAGTTGAACAAGTCAAAATTGTTCGTCTCTTGCTCTCCGGTAAAATTTCGGATGTAAGAACGAGACAGCATCACAACCCTTGGAGTGTTGGTTATATAAATGAGTATTTGCCATCGAGTAAGGGATTCGTAATCTTGTCTTAATTTAACGTAAACAGTGTCCCTAATTTGTACATTAACAGCAAAGATAAACGCTCTAATTGGTTGTTTGAAGTGCCATTTATTGAAAGTAATTGAAATAATTTGTAGGTACTGCTTAAACGGTGTAATTGTTCGGGAATTAAGTGCAAACGTGACGGAGTTTTGGGCAGGACAGCTTTCACATTCTAAAGGCTCTGAATTGGCCTGTCTAGTGGTTCACTAACCTCGCTATTCCGGAGGTCGTGGGTTCGATTCCCAGTACTTACTCATAGTACAAGCTATCCTTAGTTTGAGAGCAGCGGTGGCCCAGTGGTGGCGGCCCCGGCTTATGAACAGTAAGTCGTGGGTTCAAACCCAGGCAGGCGCATTACTTTGTGTAATTTATTTCATCACCACTGCTCTCAAAAACGGTGAAGGAAAACATCGTGAGGAAACCGGCATGTCCTAGAACCAAAAATTCGAAGACATGTGACATCTACCAATTCGCACTGGGCCCGCGTGGTAGATTATAGCCCATACGCAAAATACGCGCTTAGACGTGGAGTTGCGGATACCAGCCCGGTATCTTTAATCTTAATCTTTTTTATCCTTAGTTTGGGACTAGTTGTGTAAAATATGTGGAATATTTATTATTATTGATTTAGCGCTCATGCCTTACAGCTCAGATTCTCTCAGCTTTATTCCTTATTACTTAGAGAGATAATTAGTTATTAACATAACGTCACGCCTGTTATCCCCGAAGGGCTCGGCAGAGGTGAACCTGGTAGTACATCCACATTTCGCCAGTTATGTTTAAATCCCATGTAATAGAGGGCGAGCCTATTGCCATCAATCGGGCACAAATCCAGACTCCGGGCTGCTACTGAGAAATTCCAGATTGAAAAACTCAATAACATTTTGCCCGACCTGGGGATCGAACCCGAGACCTCAAGCTCTGTAGTGACGCTTGCGGCCACTAGACCAACGAGGCAGTCAATAAAAAGTAATAAATAAGAGAAAGTAAGAATAAAAGAGAGTACAGCTTGGCAAAAAAGAGTAGAAAATAATGGAGGCGCCACTGTGCGGGATGGTGATACGCACTGTTGCTGGATTGGAGGGTAGAACTGTGACGAGACACTGGTCACAGTGAAGAAGGTAGACGTACCATGGTGGTGGAAGTATTTGTAAATAAAAAAAACACTATTTTCCACTATCGAAAGGCAGTGAGTACTGTATCTACCGAGAGAACAATTACTGTCGTGTGCAAGATCGGAGTTGGCACTAACTTATCTGTCGTGTGCAAGATCGGAATCGGAACTAACGTATCTGTCGTGTTCGAGATCAGAATTGGAACTAACTATTTGTTATTTATTTATTTATTTGAGGGGCGTATCGCATATCGTGTCCTTGAAGAGGACGTGTATAGCTTAACCGGGCGTCTCTGTAGAGATATCTTAAAAGTTAAGACCTCCAGCCAGAGTAAAAAAACTTAAAAACTAAGCGACTACGCTAAGGGCACCCCCTGCGGGGTACGAGCCTCGGCTTAGGGCGTCGCTGGGAGAGGACAGCAAGGGACGGCTGGATCTGTGTGGTTATTATTTGGGGGCAGCGAGTTTATTATAACTACTGCTCAGCTCGCGGGCTGGCACACAAGCAAGGGACGGGAGGACGGGTAATTAACGGGGGCGTCGCGACGGGCCTCGACGGCGAGGCCGGAATCGGGCTACTAACTATTTGGACCCGCGTGGCCCTTTTATATGCGCCAGTGGCGTCATGTTCACACGAAAATGTTCCCACGATTTTGGGTCTCGAAACAGTACTCGCTACGCTGTTGTTTATTAAAAAACTATACAAATACAATGTTCATCTGGCGAGGGTTAAACGCTCGCACTAACTGTTAAAAGTAATAAACTATAGGAAAGGGACATTTTATGAACGCAGGCAAAAAAATATTAGTTACAAAATAATTCACAATGGACCTTACCACGGCGGGCGGTCATAGTTAAGACAATACGTGCCCGACCGTTGTAAAGTTACAAAGTTCCGGTTCGTTGTGCAGTCTCTCACATCTGGCTGCTTTCTAAAATTCTAAGTAATATTTCAATAACATTTGGTTCCAAAAATTCCCCTGGGTTCAAAAATGTGGTTCCTTCCTTACAATAAACACATGTCTCAATTACTTTTATGCTATGGGTCGGCCGTCCTGCACACGCCACTGTGCTCTTCGTATGGCAACCCGTGGCAACCGCATAGCGTACCAACCTAGTCTTGATACTTAGCTGTTTTTTTTAGACAAATTAATCTAATTGTGTATTATATTTTTAAATCAGTAATTAATTGAACAAGGAAGTGTTCTCGACACGCAACTGATTACTTACCTAAAAATAACAAATTGGGTAAATACTCCTGAGTTCACAACATTGTTTAGGAATTATAAAAAAAGAAAACATTAAATTATATAACATAATTTCTATATTTTATTCTAGTAAATCTTCCTCTCAATATTCTACCCCGAACACGTAGGCCGTAAACTCAGTCATGTTCGGCTTCAGAGGTGATGCTGCTATCATCTTCTAGATTTATTACTAATCGGTCTATTTCCTCGTTCATAGTTATTTTGTTTCCAGTAATCCTTTTCTATTTTTTTTTTATTACACGTTAGCACGAGTTCTTCCAATCCTCCTTAATTAGTAATAGCTTGGAATGCACGTTCAGCTGCTTCCTGTAAAGACGAAATATTTCATTTATCCCTAACAATATTAAAAGTAAAACATTTTTATCACATACTGTTAATAAGCCGGATGTAGAAAATACCCTTTTGTTTATCTCCTCCCAGCACGGTTTTGCTTAGAACGATAACAGATTTCCCTGAATTAAATTATAGATTTAGACAATGGCACGACCATTTCTTTTACATTTCTAATGCAAACGCTAGAACAAATAATTCTCTCCCTTGATATCGCACTTAAAGTATAATTTACGTAGAAATTGAATTTTCATTCAGTTAAAAGTCAAGTCACCAAAGTATCAATTTATCTCAGCGCGCTATACCCGAGTAATGCAGAAAAAATGTAAACATAACCTATGTGCTCGACATTTATTGTTTCAAATTTCTAGTTATTCCTTATACAAGCCAATTAATATAGCTTTGTAATCATCAATTAACACTTGATTCAACTAAAATCAACAAAACAAACTCTTACATACCTGTCTTATCAGCGGTTCTTTGGTAAACATTGTGAAGTTCAGAAAGAATAGTTTGGGCCTCATGTTCAGCCAGACATCGCCTGTACACCTTATAAATAACCTCCCTGCCAGCACTCCGAATGGTTTTATTCATTATTCTTCACTTTTTACCTTTATTAATCAACGTTTGGTGGTCGAAATTAAAATTTTACGAAATCGTGAACTTTGTTTATGATGAGATGTCATTATTTTGGAAATGTTGCCAACAGACAAAAATTTAGTTCCGTTTCTACACTTTTTTGCCAAGCTGTAAAGCAAGTAATTATTAAAAGAAATAAATACTTTTTACAAAAACAAGTTTCTTAGTTTATTTATTCATTGCCAGTGACTAAGGCGTCTAGTTATACACAGAACTTTGAAAAACACTGAGAATTTACAAAAATCAGACATTGCACATCTCTGCGAGTGCGCATGACGTCATCCTAGAAACACACTGATGATTGCCAATACAAAACCAGCTGTTTGACAGTTGATCGTTGAATACTTTGCCCTAAATTATCATCACCATGAACTGTCAATGGAGATACTTGTACGCAGTAAAGCCGATTGCAGACCGAAAACTAAGCTATGCCAAGCAAGCTAGGCTATGCTATAAATAAATGCGATCGGTTGCATAAACCCAAAACTACTTTTATACGAAGATTCTATCCCTTCTTAAGCTCATATTTATACAATAAAATTAACCAGAATATTGAAATCTACTCCAACACCAAAGTTAATGTTAAAAAAGTGGTGTCTAATTGGCTCTGGAATCAATCTTATGATCAAACTGAAAAAATATTAATAATTCCACAATAATTACTGATGGGTTACAATTTAATAGCTATATGAATAAAAATTTGAATCTATGATTTTACTTAGGTGACCTCTTACACACCCTCTCACATACATACACTCATCTTACACTGTACACACCCAGAGGACAGAAACCCTTTATCACTTCGTAATTGTAAATCTCCTATACGTAAGTTTGATAAATGTTTGTAAACCCAACTCCGAAGGTTTGAGGCGCTGCTTGCTGAAGCACAAGCTATAAACCTAGTTCGGCAGCAGATGCTAATTTACTGTCGCAATTATGCAATACTGTTAAGCTTACTTATGCACTAGCTCATAGAAAATTGTGTACCTTATCATGTATTTTTTGGTTCAAATAAATATTACTATTATTAAATAGCGTGCACACCAACAGCTAAGCCCAAGTTCAGTCAGTGTTGCGTAGTTCAATTAGACGGACGGCAAAGGGTGTGCGGGGTAGCGGGAGGGGCTTAGCTTAGCTCGTGTAGCTGCGCATCGGCATACACAACTAACTTAGCTTCGCATGCACGTGCATGCAGTTTCTTGCACATTCTTCTCCATACGGAACTACCATTTGGAATGTGCAACTAGAATCATTCTCTTAATTTATTTTATTTTGTAAGTTAACGTTCAAAAGTGCCTGTTATGGGTCTAATTGAAATAAACGATTTGACTTTGACTTTGACTTTGACTTTGACATGTTTTAGTTAGCTCACATAGCTTAGTTCGCATAGTTTGCGGCCTGCACACAAGTATGGAAAACTGCGCAAGCTATGCGAGCTAAGCTAAACTAACTTAGCTTAGCTCTTGGTCTGCAACCAGTATAACCCTGGAGATCGGTCATTAATCACACGCAAAGCAGAAGATAGTAGAAATAGGCCTTTTATAGAAAACCCTGCAGTATCACAGTAACGTAGGTTCCCATCTTGTCTTCAAAAAACAACGAACCCTTTCTTGTAACTAAAGACTAAAACAAACTCAAATAAATAAGAGCTCGTCAACAAACATCAACTTTCGGTAATAGAAAACCTTATATCTAATAATCCGACTTCCGACGAAAATAAACGTCTGAAGATACATAAATCATCCCATTTTACTGTGTCACTAAACATCAGGGTTTACGTTTGGATCCGCTAATATCCAAGTCGGTTTATGTAAGAGCCCTCTAATATCCTCGGAAGGACCAACAATGTGGGAAAGATACGCCGTGGTCCTTTTATACGGAAAGTATACAATATAGGGTCACCGAATGTGTAGGCAAGGAATACTGAGATTTGAAAACACTGCTTACGTGTCTATTGACGGGTTTTCTAAGAAATTGTAGAAGGTTATTTTGGAGCGAATAACATAGTCTGTAAGTTGCTTATTCACCTATAAACATAATTTGAATTGTGATTAGGTTTGTAAGTTTATCTTAAGACATCATTGATATCGGTAAGGGAAATTACTGGCCCCGATTTAAAAGAATATTGCACCGTTTGGAAGCAACGGCAACCAGAATTCAATACAAATACAACTGACACTATTGTTACTCTCTTGTATGTTTTTGTTCTTGTTGCATAATAGTTGTTCGGAAGTGTTTGATTGTACAATTTTTTTAATCCAATAAACAATAAAAAAAAAATGTGTTTATTATCTTAAATCTATACAATTAAGTTGCAGGGGCTTCCCAGAAAGTAATCCGAAGATACTTGTGATACTTGTGAATTTAATATTACTTATTATTATAACACTATCTCCGGGTGACATATGCTACTTTTTATCCCTGCATTCCTCCGGGAATGGGTAATATGCGGGTGATACAGCGTGATGTCTTATAGTAAGTAGTTAATTATAAGTCTGAAATCGATTTCCGTGTTAAGCAAGTGTGGTGATTAAAGCTCGTGCCTTCTCTGTATGATAAGAGGCCTTAACTTGCAATGGGCTATTAGACAACATTTTATTTTTTAGTCCGTCATCTAGATTACAAGAAAATATTCGACACGTATTTTTTTCTTTTTCAAATTGATGGAAAACTGCTTAGATTAAGCGCATTAAAGTTGAGGAGAGGGGGCTTGTAACGTCATTACCTACCCATAGGCTAGTGACGTCATGCGACATTTTGACTCGATGTATCGCAGTTATTTTTTGATTACGTGAAAAAAGAAAAAATATGTGTCGAATATATTCTTGTAATCTAGATAAGGGGCTAAAATTTTGTCAAATAGCCCTTTGGAATAACAGACTGGTACATTTCCTGTTTTAATCGTGATGACAACGGACTTTTAACATCTTATACAATACCTACGTCATGCTAACTACTATGCCTTAAGATCTAAATTTGGAACTAGTTGATAAGAAGCGACTTTGAAAGACCAAAAAACCTTAGTTATTTCAATCCTTTTAGATCGCTTTTAAAAGGGGCGTCTCACTAGTTTTTCTTTCAAGTTTATAAATAAAACTGTGCGCGTCATCTTTCAATGCCAGCCCTAAGCCGATACCCAAATCGTCGAAGGCCCGACCCTCTGGGCAGAGCCCATACCTGACAAGTAGTAATATGGGGGATAAAAGTGGAAAAAAGGAGCAATACAACGTAATGTTGAAGGTAAATCCTTTTTTTTTTTTTTTTTTTTTTTTTTTTGATAGAGGGCGTCTCGCAGTGCACCCTACTGAGGGGTGGCGCCGCTATCTGCCCAACCGGTCAAACCTGTGGACGACCTCAATACACAAGGCCTCCAGCCAGGAGCATTACGTCAGAATTTAAGTGACACTCGCTAAGGGCGCCCCCTGTGGGGCTCGGACCTCGGCTTAGGGTGTCACTGATCGAATAAAAAGGGGGACGGCTGGATCTGAGTTAGATTATTTAGGGACTGGTTAAAGCTAGCGGCTCAGCATCGCGGGCTGGCTCATGCAAGGGTCGGGGAGGGAGATTAACTATACTTCGCGACGGGCCACGACGGCGGGGCCGGAAGGCGTTCGGTTTGTAATTGTAGTGTTTCTTGACTGTGCTAGTTTCCCTACGACTTTCCTGGAACAGGGTGATGGGGTCGTCGGGGGTAGTAAGGGCATGCCTGGGACGGCGAAGCTTATTAATTCGTGAAGGGGTGTAACTGACTGCAGCAGTTATAAGTGGGTTTGGGTGTTTGGAGGCACATTCAAAATAGCGCTTGGAAAGGCGCTTGATGAACTGTTGAATAGTCGGAATTCTAAGGTCAACGTGTAGTTGCTCGTTGCGAACGAACCAGGGGGCACCCGTTATTCTACGGAGGTAACGGTTCTGCAGGGTCTGCATTTTACGAAGGTGACTAGGCTTGGCGTGTGCGAAGACAACGCAGGCGTAAGTCATAATCGGACGGATTACCGCGGTATACAGTCGCAATTTGCACTTGAGTGACAATTTGCTGTTCGCGGATGTTATGTAGTTGAGCCGACTCGCAGCAAAAGCGGCTCGCGAGCGAACCGTCTTTATGTGCTGAGCGAAGGTAAGGGATCGGTCTAGGGTGACACCTAGGTATTTGGCTTCCTTCTCCCAAGGGATTGGTTTGCCGTACATAGTGATCGGTTTAGGGGGAACTACTTTGATGCGCGCCCTGTGGAATAGGACGCCTTGGCTTTTGTCGGGGTTAACCTCGATTCTCCACTTCCGGAACCACTCTCCCAGTGCGTTCACGGCAGATTGGAGATTGCGAGCGATAAGATGTTGGTTACGGCCTGAACAGAAAATGGCCGTGTCGTCGGCGAAGAGGGCCAACTGGGCTTTTTTAAACTTGGGAATGTCACTCGTGAACAGAGTGAAGATGAGGGGGGCCAGCACAGAGCCTTGGGGGACACCTGCGCGTATGGGATGGGGGGCGGACAGAGCGCCCTCGATGCGGTAGCGGAAAGTGCGCTTCGACAAAAAGTCTCGTAAGATGAGTACGAGACGATCTGGCACACCCATTTGGCAAAGCTTAAAGAGTAAGCCGTTGTGCCAGACTTTGTCGAAGGCCTTCGCTATGTCGAAGAAGACTGCACCAGTCAGCGACCGGCGTTGAAAGCCGATGCTGATGTGCTCTACGATGCGGTGGACTTGGTGGATGCAGGAGTGACCGGTGCGAAAACCGAACTGCTCGTTAGGAATAAGACTCTTTGCCTCGGCGTAGTCTTTGAGGCGCTTATAAATAAGCTTCTCATAGATTTTACCGAAGACATTGAGGAGGCTAATAGGGCGATAACTGGATGGCTCAGACTTGGGTTTGCCTGGCTTAGGAATACCGATAACGGTAGCCTGTTTCCACGCTTGTGGGAATATATTATTGCTCATGGCGCCATTGAAGATGGCGGTCATTAGCAGGATAAGTTGGGCGGAGAATAGCTGGATGACTTTATTGGTAATGCCATCAGCGCCGGGGGCTTTGCGGGGTTTGAGCCCTTTAATGATGTCTTGCACTTCGTCTGGAGTGACGGGAGGCAGAGGATCATCAGGGTCTTCGATGGGAGGGAGGGAAGATCGGCGTTCAACTTCGGTCTCAACCTCAAGCAAGTGCTGTTGGTCGGCCGGTTGGGTGCTGGGGGAGCATTGGGCCTCTAGACTGTCGGCCAGACACTCGGCTTTCTCAGAGTCGTCAAAAGCGACGCTCTTATCGGGTCGGATGAGAGGAGGCATGGAGGCTTCCTGAGAGGAGCGCAACTTACGTTGCAATTGCCAGAAGGCTTGATGAGTGGGCTCAAGTTTGCTTAACATCTTTTCCCAACGCGCTGAACGCAGGTCCTTTACGCGCCGTGACAGCCTACGCTGAAGCCGTCGCATAAAGGTTTTGTTAGCCGCGCAGGGGAAAGAGTAGTAGGCACGCATGGCCGCGTTTTTCTCGCGCAGCAGGGCACGTACATCGTCCGGCAGTTTCCATCGATGATCGCTCATCGCGGGAACCTCCCTTGAACATTCGTTCAGGACAGATTGCACGTGATCTGTAAGCGAGTCAATCGCGGCCGTGGTGTCAGCGACTGATTCGATCAGATCGGGGATGGAGTCCAAGTGGGCCGACGTGGTTGATTTCAGCTTTTCGCTTACTTTCTTCCAGTCGGTTATCCTTTTGGTTTCGGTGGGGGGGCTAGAGCCGAAAGGGTCTGATCTGGAGTGCAACTGAAGGACCACTGGACAGTGGTCCGAGTTGAGCTCGCAAAGCGCCTCAATAGAGTGTAGTCGTAGGCTTACATTCTTGAGTAACGCTATGTCGAGTACATCAGGGGCATGGTCCGGGTTATGAGGGTAATGGGTGGGAGTCATCGGGGCGACGACATCGAAGTTGTGAGTAGAACCTAGGGAGTAGATGGTTCTACCTCTGGAGTTGGTTATTGAGCTATTCCAGGCCGGATGTTTGGCATTGAGGTCACCCGCTATGATAACGGAGTCACTCAAGCCGAAGAGAGCCGTGAGGTCATGAGTAATAAGATTGGGGTCCTCCGCTAAGGCGGTAGGAGGAAGGTAGGCCGAGATGATAGTGATGGGAGAGTGGCCAGTCATTCCTAGCCGACAGGCAGAGACCTCAAGAAGAGAGGTGAGAGGGGGGGTGACTACGGGAGTGCAGTGCAGACAGTTCTTGTAGTATATGAGGGTGCCACCCTTGAAGCAGCGTGTCCTATCATTGCGGACAACTCGAAAGTTGGCAATGTTGGGGTCACGGTTACAAGGCTTGAGGAAGGTTTTCTGGATAAGGAGAATGTCTAGGTGATGATCGCGAAGGAAGAGGGCGATTTCATCACGTTGATTGGAAATGCCATCGGCATTAAAGAAACCTAATCTTAGGGAGCGGGGTTTGAATGTGCGTGCTCTCGTGTTGGCCATTATTGGTTATTGTGAGAGAGGTTAGCGAGGGCGGCAGCTATCTTAGGATAAGCTGCGAAGATTGCGGTATAGTTACCGATATCGGCGTTACTCAGTTCGTCAGCCATCTGAGTGGCTTCAGGGGTGAAGAAGGTCTGATAGGCACCTATTATAATGTCCATGTTTCGCTGACCTTGGGCTACTTTGGACATAGTGTCAGCGGGGGTGGGGGGTGTCGCTTGAGGGCGAGGTTAAGCGGGGGCGGAGGTTGCCGCGGGGGTGGCCAGAGCTGTGGGTTGAGGAACGCTCAAATCCATCAGCGCCGGGATAGGGGCTTTAGGGGGCGCCAGAGCTGGGAAGTTCCTCTGGTGGTTAAGTTTATTCCACGGAGAAGAACGCTGGGGGCTTAGCTTTTCGGGCAGTTGGGAGAAGGGAGCCGCCGAGAGGGGGCTTTCCCTTTGCTGGCGATCGTTAGCGCGATTCGCCAAGAGCTTGGAAGAGGGTTTGGAGGCCTTGGGGCAGCCACGGTAATTGGCTGGGTGGCCAGATTGCCCGCACAGAACACAACTGGGTGGTTCAGTGCAGAGGGACAGGTCCTTGGGACGGGAACAGTCCCCAGTGCCATGTTCACCCAAGCACTTAACGCACCTGGGCTTGGCGAAGCAGTATCTTTGAGAATGGCCATAAAGTTGGCAGCGGTGGCATTGGCCTATGGGGTTGGGTCGGTGGGGCTTCTCGACGATGACGCCGGAAAGGTGACAGATTTTCTTCACTTTGAGGATGGGATGGGGACCTTCGGTGGGGTCACTAATGACCAGCACCATATCATATTTTTCACCACCTCTGGACTTATGGAGGCGGTGGACGGCGGTCGCTGGGACCCCCTGGGCTTGGAGGTCGTCCAGGACGGCTTGTTCGGGAAGCTCCATGGGCACCCGGCGGAGCACCATACGAATAGGCGCCTCCTCCGGGATGGAGTATGTGTGAAACGGGACATTACGCTCCCGCAGCATCCGTGAAAGATCACGGTAGTCTGTGCTAGTTGGAGTGGACACTTTTACTCCTTGTTGGGTGGGGCGAGCGTTGGAATAGTTGATGCGCTTTTCAGCGCACCATTTAGATACTGTGAGCCACAGATTTCTATCGTGAATGAAGATGGGCGGGGGGGGGCGGGGCTTCTTGGCAGCGACGGAGGGAGTGGAGGTCGCAGCTGGGTCAGCCTAATGGTGGACATATTAATAGCTGTTCTATTATTTATAAGACACTGGTATAACGATTGGACACGACCAGACATAATGCGATTATAGTTGGTGTAATTTGTTTGAAAGTTTTCCGTGCTATTATGTTTATATTTGTGTTTGTCGTTTGAACAAAGATGGCTGGATTACGCTTATAATTCTACTAGAATAACTATTTAAAAACCCAATTCAAACCAAAATCCCAACGTAAACACCAAAACCGCAATTTTCTTTGTATTGTACTGACGCTAGCACATCAAGTTACCCCAATGTGTCAGTGTGTGTGTTTCTTTGATCGTTTTCAACTTTACGTCAAACAGAATAAGGTTCATATAATTCAATTGGGAAAATTTGACACATTGGGGTAACTTGATGTGCTGGCGTCTGTACTAAAACTCTTCATATAGACGCCAGCAAATAAAGCTAACTTGAACTGTCAAATTTTCCGAATTAAACATGAACCGGGACATAGCAAAGCGGTTGGTCGACCCTTCACGTAACCAGAAGGCTGGCCTTTATTTAGATGATTTGAGAATTAGCAAGATTTGTGAGTTTTTATGGTTTTCTTGTTATCGCCGCCCATAGGCCTCTGACTTGTCATCACATGCCCTTGAAAAATATATAGATTTTATGGTGTAGTCACGAGCAATAATATGTATACATTGTCACTTTTTCTAAAATATCTTAACTTCTACCATTCAAAAATATGTGTACGATATTTTCATCTAAATTATCTTAGATATATTATGAATTTAGAAGAAAATATCGTACACTTATTTTTGTACAGACGCCAGCACGTCAAGTTACCCCCATGTGTCAAATTTTTTTGTTCGTTTTTCAACTTTATGTCAAACCTGGTAAGGTTCTTAATCAATTGGGAAAATTTGACACATTGTGGTAACTTGATGTGCTGGCGTCTGTACAATAAAGAGTGTTTCATTCTATTCACTACTTTTCACAGAGAAGAGGCCTGTGTGTAGTGTGGACATTACAGGCTGATGATAATGATGAACGTTTTTTTTTTGTTTTCAGGAGCATCATAACATCGTACGTAACGCACAAGAATCTCAGCAATTTCACAGTGAGGGTAGCCAGTTCCTATAACAACAAAGCCGGGGCTCTCTATAAGGTAAAGTTTGTCTTTACGTAATCTGTTCGCAGAATAAGGTTGACTTTGTTGATGTACGGACGTTCTTTTCACTTGTTTTTCCTGCTTTTTTGACGTTGTGAGAAAGATAAATTTAGTAAAGGAAAAATGTGTTTATTTTAGAAGTTGGGTAATTGAACCGAAGATACGTATTGTCAAAGTTACTTAACACAAATAGAATATATTACTTTGTTTTTGGAAATAAGACAAAAGAAGTTTTATGACTTGAAACATTAACTTAATAGCAACACAACTGTAACTGTTTAAGACGTTTATGTTAGAAATATTTCAAATAAAATAAAGTTAAATATTCATTGTTTACGTAAGCCATTATGCCAACATCAAGTTTATAATGTAACCGTAGTAATTAACTTTATAGGAAACAAACAAAAATATGAGAGCAGTATGTAACAAACACGGAAATTCAAAGCAAAGTTGTAATTTTAAAATATAAATTTAAGGTAGAATTTTGATTACCAGGCGACTACTAGTACATATAAATTAAGGTGACCAATATTAACATTTCTAACAAGGCTTTGCGATTACCCGCAAATTCCCAATTCCAACAAAATAATTATATTAGGGAAGGTCTCTCACAGTTACCGGGCAGACAAAATGGCGCACCACTAATTTATCGCTAGCTGTCATTTCATTATCTTTTTCCACTTTACTGACTTTTACGCGACTTTCTTTGTTGATCCATTTCGTTCCCTCTGTTTGCCTCGTTAGGTCTATGTATACTTGTGTTTAACTGACTTCTAAGGAATTATAACTACGTGGAATATGATTGTAGTAAAATTCGTATTTAAATACACCCCTATTTTTTAATAAGTACCTACCTACAAGAAAAAATTGGTCTATATTGAATGTCTTTGTTGTACTATAAGGGTTTTTGAGAAAACTTCTGCTCAAATTTGATTGTAATTTGGACGATAGTTTTGCTGTAGGTCTCACTTTAAACCTAGTTTATACTTCATCTCAATAAGCCGAGGTATTCTATATCTATACTATCTATACTAATATTATAAAGAGGTAAAATTTGTAAGTTTGAATGTTTGTAAGTTTGTATGTAGGGGGTAATCTTCGAAACTAATGATACAATTTTAAAAATTATTGCACTGGTGGAAAGCTTCACTATTCCCGGATGACATAGGCTACTTTTTATCCCTGTATTCCCACGGGAACGGGAACTACGCGGCTGAAACTGCGTAACGTCTGCTAGTTATTTAATATTTTTACAAACGATGCCAAATTATTTTGTTTAACTGAGTCAAGTCAGTACAGGAAAATCTTAATACATGAGAGATACAAGAAAAAGGTGTTAGATTATTAGCTTATGTGCTTTTTTTGTGAAAACAATGTTTCCTTATTCCATTCCGTATTTGGTCAATCGTGAGTTGCCGCAGTCAATCAAATCATCGTGACTTTACTGTATGAGAAGAGGCGTACAGAAGAAAAGTTATACGATTCTTTCTGATCTATAAAAAGATCTTTACAAAATATAATCGAATCGAATTTGAGCATGCCGTCAGTTACTTACTGTGAGAAAAATATAAAAGCGTTCTCATTGCGTTACAATGTAGTAAATTTATAAGTAGGCAAGGCATTGGCCGTTGGCCTGCTTCTTGCTTAACCTTTCAATAATATAGTACGCTGTGTTTTAAATAGATGATGAGGCTGGCGTATCCGTATTGGCAGAAACACCTTAAATAATTTAATAGATACTAAGAAAATAGAAAAATATATGTGTCAGTTGTGTAGAGAATAGTACCTACATGAAACAAATGAAACAGTGATTAAAATCATAAATAATACCAGCCTGGTAATGTCCCACTGTAGGGCAAACGCCTAATTTTACAGACAGAGAAGTCAACTCACGAGCATTGATCACCACGCTTGCTCAAGGTGAATTGGCGATTCCAAACTATTGCGTACGGCGTTTTGGCCATAGTAACTGTAAGCTTATATTGTGTTTTGTTCAATAAATAAATAAATATTAACCACTAACAGACATCACGTGGTTCCCAGCCCCGTGGACGACCACGTACAGAGATAAAAAGTAGGCTATGTCCCCCAAGTATAGTGTAGTTTCGCAACGGTAAAAGAGTTTTTCAAATCGGTCGACTAGTTTTTAAGTTTATTCGTTATATACAAAAAAAAACAACTTTTCCTCTTTATTATTATTAGTATAGATAAGTCTAGGTTTCCTAACAATCACCGGAAAACTTCGGAAAACAATCAGCAACAACAAAAGCATTCACAGTGATAACAACATCAACTTATTCCCAAAACCAAAAGGCAATAACGGTACCATGAAAACGTAATAACGTAACCAAATGAGCGGTGATATCAGACGTTTTTATTCGGAGCGTAAAATCTTTACTGCGACACCGGAGGGGCTGGTAATGAGTCAGTTACTGGCTTCGTTTATTGTCGTTCGGCGTATGAGCATCTTTTCGCGCGGGATTTTGGTTAAAAAGACTCTAAAAGTGAGGATTGTGAGGTAAAAACTTGAATTTAGAACGACTAAATAGGATTCTTTTTGTAAGAGCTTACGTTTGGGGCTTAAGGATGTGTTGATTATCATCTTCGTAACTCGCTTTAGTTCCTAGCATTGCTAGGTTTCGCATGTTTCTTAAACTAGTCTTAGTCAAGAATATCTTCTAGTGACACTGCAGTGAGTAATTTTTTAGAGATTATTAAGTCATTATCACAACATTATTCGAATAAGATGACGTCTTTTTTTATGCGGTAAGTGGCTACTGTCTGAGTTTATGCCGCGCATGAGCCTCTGACTTGACTTTACATGCCGTTGAAAAATATCTCTCAAATATTCTCCAAATAATTAAAATGTAAGACAATATCCTAATATCCTCACAATTCTTTTCTTTCCCGTGATTAAAGCAATTGATCATTGTACACCACTATTTTTTAAATTAGTACAAAACAAATTGGGCTGTGTCCGTGTTACTGATCATATTTGCGTAATCAAAAGTAAAAAAAAAACAAATTCAATTTTTAAGTATTACAAATAAACTGCTTTTAAACCATTTGACACCATTTTTGACAAGCAGAAATTAAGCTCATCTTAATATCACACTGAAACAAGTTAAATATAAAACTGAAAATTGGCCTGCGCTAACTAAAATGAACGTCATGTACCAGGAGAACAGAGAACGTTAGCAGGTTCCATTCGAGCACTATTCATTTATTATTTACGTATGGCCCGTCGCGTCTGCGTATTACGGACACTGATCCGGGTGGAAAGCGCGGTGATTAAACCTTTAACACTAGTGTTTTGATTGGATAGTTTGTTGAACCTATGTTAGACCTGTATTTTCTGACATATTTGATATGTTTTGAAATAACTGTAACATGACAACTTAGTTAACATGACTGCTTTAAAAATATTGAATAAAAAAAACGCACACAGATGGCTTCATCGCTTGACTTCGTTTGGCGGTTACAATATTATAATTAGAGTATAATTTATATAGATGGTACGCATGCTGGCTGTTTGATGATGATCTTTAAGCAATCTCCCTTAGGATTAAAGTATGCAAAACAGTCATTTAAAAAACATGTCAGGACAAACTTCAGAAAATTGATCACTTATAATAACAGTGGTAATATGAAAGTAGTTCACAATAAATTTTAAATTAGATTCGATTTTCACAGAAATTTTGCCTTAGTTTAAGCTTCTTCTCTTTTATGCCATGCTTTCCTGGTAGTTTCATTCGAAATACCTATTACTTTAGTACTTACGGGAAATATCAACTTGCGATCGTAATTTAGTGCCCATCGTAGCCAAGTGGTAGTTAAACCATTTCTAATAATATGCTAAACATTTTCGAGGAATTGATATAACTATTTACTACGTACTAACTTTACGAATTAAACTTTTACTACCTACCTGACTACGAATTGCGATACCAGCTGTTCTCCGGAAATAAAAACTTAATTTAGTTCTATGAACTGTCTCTGACGTTATAATGAAGAAAAAGAATAATAAAATTAAATCGTGTTTCGGCTAAAAAGAAAGAAAGAAAGAAAGCAAGAAAGAAAGAAGGAAATAATATTTATGAGCAACGAGTAAAACAAGCACACAGTTTTAAAACATGAAAATAACCAAAAATAGTAAAAAAACTCGTGCGTTTGTATTTAAATAGTTACATATAAGCCTAAAACTTTTTAAAATAAAAAAAATGGTCATGCTAATGCTGGAATCTCGCCCCAAGTGCTATGACAAACTTTGAGCACTTGCCTCAATATGTATTATTATTTAATTCCAGATAAAAATGCTAATCAACAACTTCGATCTTCACGTGACTGCAGTCAAGATAGAAACTCCGATGGTGTTCAGTTCCCGAGTGCAGAGTGTTAGATTACCAGGCGTTGAGGACGATGTTATGCTCGGATACCTGGCCTCCATCATCGCATGGACTCCTAATGGGGTGAGAATCTAAGCCACTTGCCAGTAAGTCTGACATACGGTCATTTGGTGCATCCCGCAAGGCACATTAGTTTTTCTCTTTCTTCATTAACTTGGTAAGATTGGCACAGTTTAATTCCACAGAACAACAATATTTGTATGGATACAGAAGAAATTCCTAGCGTGTGTGTTTGTAAACGTTTTTTTTTTGAAGAAAAGAAAGAGTCCTATTTTGGTCCTATTGTTTATCCTATTTCACAAATATCTCTTGCGCTGTGCCCGACAGAGTTTATGATTATTTCTTTTAGCAAATCTTTACCACCTTAGCCTACATTGTTGAATGCAATAGAAAAATAACTATTGAGTAAATAAAACTCACCAGCCCAATAAATATCAAAGCAATTGAAACTTCACCATTATAAAATTCGAGATCACAATACTAGGAGGCCATAGAATGTGAAACCAACCATTTATATTATGAAGTCAGATAAAAAAAATATATAAAGAAAAAGGTTGGACTGCGGTGAACAATGATGGGGGAAACGCTAGGCATATATGAATTTCCGTACAGCGTACAATGTGGCATAGTTTTAGTATTTTACGAAATGAAAAATGTATTCTTTTACAAGAGACTGTACAGCGCTGGGGACAATAATAAGTTTTTAATTATGCTACATGAGGGAAAATACCATTTAATCCAATGTGAAGAATGAGCTTTCTTACCGGAATCAGTGTTTTGTTATTTATAGACCATAAATATTCAAGCTATTATCAATCAAAATTATCAGGAAACATGGTTGCCAATTTGCCCACCTATGCAATCAATGTCTAGAATATTAATAAATCAAAAATCTTTAATCTTAATTAATAATGTCAGTATGTTGGTTACTTATTAAAGACCTACTATTATTTCTTTTTTTACAAAATTGTACAAAATACTCATAAATAATAGGTAAAAATTATGTTGTAAAGAAAAGATTAATTATAATGTCTTGTTTGTTTTTCAGCATATGCGAGCAGTTAACGCCCCGATAATTGAACCTTCGATATGCGAGTTTGATACGAAGATGCTACCAGGACACTACGTATGTGTAGGAGGTGTCCAAGATCCTAACAGGCATTTCTGTAGGGTAAGTTATAATTTTCATGTAACTATTGGTACTGGACTACATTTTTATTAGTATCTTTTTCTCCGTCGCAACTCCCAGTCTAAAAAAAGAATATTAAAAGTCGAAGAAGAACAAAATAATTCAAGAATGAAATTAAAACAAATACTAGGTGCAACAACATCAACATCACGGTGTTGAACATCGTGGCATATAATATCTACCTACTAGTTCAGTGTGATTGATATAGAAAAGGTATGGTGCTTGGATTTGCATTGATTGCAATGTATAAGTTTAACATAATATGTTTGACATACACCTTTGAGAACCCTTCATTTTGACATCTTTCTCGCATGGTTTGGACGACAATCGTCGTGAAAAAAATCTAGACGCCCAATTTGGCGCAAAAAATCCACCATTACATTTTTTTTGAACTTTAATAGACTAAGTATTGCATTATCAAGACAAATGAAACGATATATTCCTTCATGTTTTGTCCGGCCTACGTGTTGGGGCTCTAGAATGCCACATATTAACAAACAAAAAATAATACAAAAAGCCCGATAAAATACACTATCTTTAACTCCGCGTCGCGTCCCACCGTTAAGTAACAACAAGCCTTATAAATCCTTTTTTACAAAAGCAATAGGAAGTAGAAAGTTAACATTAGGAAACAATTTCACGGGAATTGAAACAATCTCAACTTTACTGAAAGTAAACAAAGAATTTGTACATCAAACAGTAAATTATTAGAAAGGTTGGAACTGGGTCACCTCCAAAAATACAAGAAAATCGATACTTGAGTAGCATTCTTAATCGAAAATTAATGTTTTCTCAAGTTAATCTTAATCAGATTAATGGCTTCCTCAACTAGACTGTTTTGGTAGACATTCGCTTTAGGAAGGTCTTCGCTTTAAGAGGTATGAGGAACAGGGTGTAAAGTTCCTCATCCACCATTGAAAAGGGAGGATCCTCCGACCAGACGGGTGTTGTGTCTGGTGGGCTAACTACTGCCCGACGGTTGTTGTCGGGAACTTGTATACGTTCAAAGTGCGCGGATAACTCTAATACCGCGATGTAGGATATCGGTCATTAGTTCGTATGTGGCGAGATAGATGTCGTTACAGTTTCAAGGTTCACGAGGAGGTTTGGTAGAGTTTTGTATGGAAAGTTTTGATCAATTATATATTTATCTGCGCCTCGTATTTCAAAGATAGTACGGAATCTTAGAACCACCCAGCATAGCTATAGCGTATCCTCAGTTCATAATGATCACTGGGCGAGGTGTTCAACGAACTGTCAACTTTAACTGTCAAACAGCTAGTTTCTTATTGGCTATCATCAGCGTGTATCTAAGATGACGTCATGCGTACTCGTAGAGATGTGACGAAGTGCACAGTGCCCCATCTGATAGTCGCCGTTACTTGAAGTCTACTTAAAGTGCAATTCCAGTTTTTAAAGTTAAAGTTTTTACGGGTAAAGTTTATTTACCTAATAAACACAAATGAACCGGTTGGTTCATTTGTGTTTATTAATTAAGTAAAGCATAATTTTCTTGATCATTTTTTTTACTGGCCTGCTGGTGTAATAGTTAGTGACTTTAGCTGCTATGCGTGGGTTCGATTCCCACCCAGGGCAAATGTATGTGTGATGAGCACGATCATTTGTTCTGTGTCTGGGTGTAATTCATCTATAATCTGTATGTATTTAGAAATATATAAGTATGTTTATCAGTTGTTTAGTACCCATAACATAAGCTGTGCTTAGCTTGGGCCTAGATGGCATTGTGTAAAAGTTGTGGAATATTAATTCATTAATATTTATTATTTGATGTTCGAAATCTATTTAAGTTGAGTTTATCATTTCCTTGGTCTTCTTAAATGGAAATGCCTGCTCCAAACTCTCCCAGCTCACTGGCCACTTAATCCCATCTAATAAAACGAATTCGTAAGTCTATTTATTTTACTCAATCCCGAGTAAGGACCGATAAATTTCGCCATAAGGAATCCTTTGTCAGGGGCCTCTGTCGAGGGAAAACACGTTATTTTTTATACTGTGCTTGAATGTCGTCCCCATGGGATGTGGGGTGAAATATGATGGCTTTTTTGTTGATCAATCTCCTGACGGGCCGATAATTTCATCAGTGAAATTGAGAAAACTATTGAAGGAGATCGTGAACTTAGAAAATCAATGTCTATTTTATTTCAGAAAATTGCTTTGCTGTCTCTGTAAAACGATTAATAACGACTTTGTTGCACAAAAAATAACAGTGCCTAAACTCTAAAATAAAGTTAGACAAAAAAGTGAATCTTTTACGTCACGCCTGCAATCCCCGAAGAGCAAGGCAGAGGTGTGCTTGTAGAACAATCACAAAAGGCCAGTAATGTTGAAGTCCCATGTAATAGCAAGCGAGCCAACTGCCATTTATTGGGCACAAACCGATTGTATACATTTTCTCTTTCACTTCAACCAATTCTTTTTAATAATTTACATATAAACAATGGTGGGTCACATGTTTGTAATTCTAAATTAAGGATTTATTGTATTGTCCATACCATAACATGTACTTAACTGATTTTATATCCCTAAGACCCCAGACTTTGGGCTACTCAATAACACTTAGCCCAACCCGGAGATCGAATCTGGGACCTTATGCACAGACACTCACACACATGCATACTTATCACTCTGCTTTTACGTCAGTGACACCTCACAACCTCAGCAGGCACTAGTTGTCTGGCTTTTTTGCTGAACTGGACCTATTTTGCGCAGCCGCAAGGCACATAGTTCTTTATTTTGTTTATTTTTATTTTTAACGTGTGCCTGTATCATGCCAAATCAATGTTTTTTCTTTCTTTTCTTTCTTTACACCATGAAAACTTACAAATCAAAACTTAATGGGCTACCTACATCGGGTGATACAATGGCTCTTACAGACAACCTTTGGATGGACTACTGGACGACATTATATTAATAAATAATAAATAAATAAATATTCCATTTTCACACAACGCCATTTAGTCCCAATTTAAGCTTGAGAGCTTGTGTTATGGGTACTGAACAGCTGATAAACATACTTATATATTTCTAAAAATATACATATTTACACCCAGACACAGAACAAATGATCGTGCTCATCACACAAACATTTGTCCTGCGTGGGAATCGAACCCACAACCTCCGGCATAGCAGTCAGGGTCACTAACTACTAGACCAACTGGCCTGTCAATATTAACTTTATTCTTAATTCCGAATATCGCGAACCAATAAAAAGGGCAAAGTAAACATCATTACGTACGGTGTTAATGGCCACAATAAAATTAAACGAACTCGATATGCTCACGGAAGCGCAAACATATAAATCATCTGGATCGCTCCGCTACATTGTTTCATGAGATCATTTATAAATGTCATTGTGACGATGAATAAAAACAAAATGGGGATAAAACATGCAGTTGTTTATGGAGTCGCAATCTGAAAGGGAAATATTGTCTGTTTGACGAGACTTTTTGTATTATGTAAGGCAAGAAAGGACAAATGCTTTCAACCATAAAGGATTTACTGGAAGATATTATAATAAGAACAAAAACTAAGCACAAGTAATTTCTGATAATAGTGGCAATAGTAAATTAATTAAGTGAAGAAAAAACACAAATCAAAGGTGTCACAGAAAGGATACAACTTGGACAAGTATCATGCCCCGAGGGACCCCCATAGCATGATGCTATACCGAGAAAATCACAAAAAATATGCTGAAAGATGCAATACGTTTGATACTTCAAAACCGCTTTTAATGATGAACCACTGAAATGGCTAATTTGGCACAACCATGACTCACTTGACACTCACTATAATTTTATTTTTTTTTATTTTTTGGAGACATTGTTATAATAAAAATGTATCGTTTTAATTTTAGGTACTTTTGTTTTATTGTATTGTGTAAATAGATGTTATTTAAAATAGTCAATATTATAAGTAGTCTTAGCTTTCGCATTAGGTTTCAAAACCTGTAATGATAGTTTAATAGTTTTAAATAAATAAAATAAATAAATAAATTAAAGCATGCCATATTTACTTCAATTTCGTGCGATTTTCAAAACATATTCCCAAATATATGTTTTTTTTTTTATTATTTTTATTGATAAGCTCGAATCTACTACACACTATCTCATCTGATGATAAGCGATGATGACGTAGGATGCTTTTTCTTTATTTTCTTCCCTAATCAAAAATCATTATTGTTCAAGTTCATAGACATTTCGTGTTCACTCACTCATAATAAAATATTTTTTGTTACAGAGAGACAATGGTGGCGCAGTCATTCAGAACAATACCCTAATAGCGATATCCTCCTTCCTCAACTCTTGCGCCCTCTATTCCAAGACACACGCCTTCCCAAAAGTATCGACCTTCGTCCTATGGCTTGACTCTGTCATCTGGGACGAGGACACCAGACCTTCGACCACGGAACCTCCAACCACGGCACCAACTTCAAAAATACCACCAAACGCAACCCACGATGAACCAGAAAACCGGCCTTACTACGCAAACGTCGGGAAATACATGTTGACATTACCTTTCGACCCTATCAACGTGCCGTTAGAACCGGCGGAAGATAACTCAGTATTGCCAGGAATGAGTCTCTATGAGTCTTACTTGCAGAGTATTGCCAGGGCCAAGACTTCGACTACTGTGGCAGCGGTTACTGTTGAGCAGACGAAGGAAGGGGTCAAGCCTTCTTCTGACAAGCCAATGAGGATGTCTCAACATTTAAACGCGCGAATGACTAAGAAATATGACCGGTACGATTGACATTACTTTTAAGGATAATTCTTTTAGCTCCGCACACAACACGGTGCCTACCACTGGTTCAGATTTTTAGCATAAGTTAGTGTGGCACAGCTCCGTGTATATTATATAGATAACGCTAAGGCTAAGACCGGTTTTAGTGCTCGACCGACCGTTGGTGCGTACCGTCTATTCTGACAATACGCATAACCGATCATCAGTTTGTAACGTTCAGTGTTCAACTGACCACCCAAACTGGCCGGACTGGTACTGTACGCGCATCCGGACGGTCGGTCCACCGGTCGGTGTAGCACTGAACACGTTAATATATTTACATAGCGCGTCGGTCAACCGACGGCACGCATGCGGATGCGCTTGATCGAGGCTACGGTCCTCGTACGCAGTGCGTAGCAATATACCCGTGCGTACAGTCGGCCGAATTTTCGACCGTTTCGGTCCATGGAAGAAAGGAGATGGTGGAATGAGCTCGGAATGAGCTCTAGAGCACACTCACAGAAATACAGTCTTTAAAAGACCGACAGACGTGCAACTTGGGCGGTGGGCCAGGGTATGAAGCTTGGTACCCACTAGCTTTTCGTTACCAATGAGCCTCTTGGCTCTGCGCTCTACTGAGTCGAGTGTGGCTAGTTGGTATTTGGCTGAGCCATCCCAAAGGTGACTACAATACTCCAAGCTGAACCGGACTTAAGCTTTATAAAGAACTAAAAGCTGGTCAGCTTTGAACTGAGCTTTGAATAGTTATGTTTCTCGGTGATAAAATAACTATATAATATTTAAATAATTTTTAGAATCGAAACTCCAATCTTTCCTTTTTAAAATTGGAACAGATACTTAAATATTTTTTTTAACAGTCATAACATGCCTAATTCATAGATTTTTCTTTTTTTAGTGTCTGGTATTAACGTGCAAAGATGTTGGTCTATATTATCAAACTAAATCAAGAGGTATCTTGTACTAGAAAAACGAAAATTACTTAAGAATAAAATTATACTTTTTTTGACGAGTGAATGTGTGTTGATAGTGTTGTAAATAAATAAATCCAAATAATTAAAAGTAGACTTAAATATAGAAAACTAGCAAACTTCCAATATGCTTTTTATTACCTACTTGCTCCACTTTATCCAAATCCTACAAGTAAATGCAGGGTGACTCTCGGAGCAAAATGTCAGTCCACTCGATACCTCACCTTCGTCTAATTATGACCCCCTAGTACTTCTACAACACGAAGCTTCATACATCAATGTGTCCTCGTGGGATTGCAGCCATTTCCACATATTCTGGCTCTGGATCAATATTTAATATCGCAGATGTTTATTTGAGCTCGCTCCCAGGAGTCCCAGGTGAACAGCTCTCATTAATATCAGGGTATAACGAGCCCGTGGCTTCGCTTGCCAAAGCTGACGTTTGAGTGTGTTTATTTTAGAGAAAATCATGTTCTCTCGTATAAAACACACATATTTTGAAGTCAAGAGTTTACTATTAGTGTATTTATGTCCTCATCGGTATAGTTCGTTTGTTTGAATCTGTTTGAATATATATGTCCTTTCCCTGCACGTACCTACATAAACGTGTCTATTCATATTTCTAAGAACTTGTGCTATAGCGATGAAGGAACGGCAGTTAATCCGTAATAGCCGCTACACCCTATGTTAGCCTGGTAGATACTTCCAGATCAACACAGGTTATCAATTGTCGACTACTCAATTACCCTCACGTTAACAAAATAAGTTAACTTCAGTTATTATGTTTAAAGTGCTTGAAAGGCTCTTGAAATATATTTTTATTGACGGCAAAAAAAAATCGGTAATTATTATCAATTACAGTCAAAATGAAGGTCGATTTAAAATATCATTGTCGTGAACAATAATTTGTCATCGGCCAATAAAAATATATAAAAGAAAATGATAGTAATAATTTCACTATACGAGTATAATGTGAACTTAAGGAACTCTTCGTTCTTATGGAAGGAATTGGGTTTGCAATAAAAAAGGGTATTGATAAAATGGTTAAATATACTAGCTTGTAGTGATCGGAATTCGACCGTTTTAGGTTTTGCACTCCTTCTGTTTATAAACTTTTACTATGCCAATATTCTTAACAAAGGAAACACTATACTCATTTATTTACATGTGACGCTAAAACATATTTCAAACTGTGTTCTTTGAATCTTGTCTTAAGAATCTTTGAAACTAATGACAAATCTTTGCCAAGTTTCCTTTACTAAATATTAAGCGACTGAAAGCTTGGCATATATTTTGATCAACAAAATGTTTTCGGTTTCCTCCGTAACTAGACGCAATCGCTGAAACAAGGGGAATATTTTAGAAAACCTCTAGAGAGAGGCTTCTAAAAATCGTTTTGAACCACGTTAAACGCGCAAGCCTGTATAACCTTACTTTTTTTACCAGTCGTGTTAACTGCGGAGTCTAAAAATGAACAAAAGCTGACCCAGTGTGAGTTAGACTCGCACAGGACGGGTTTCGTACCAAGGTTTAAGATTACAGATAATACTAGTTGACAAATACCCAAAATACACTAAATACTTTCTTGTCCTCTGAAATTTTTATTTTTATTCTCATTTGTTATAATACTGGCAATTGTTATAATAAAATATGTTATCGACGGTCAATGTAGCCGTAAGGTCTTAGTTTGGCGACCACGAACCAGAAAATATGGAGTTGACAGGTCTCACACTAGGTGAACAGAATCCCTGGTAGGTCGCTGGAGAGCCCTGGATGCAGAAGCACTAACACCGTGAACACGATCACCGTGTATAACATTGGGGATGACTTTGTCCAACAGTCTTTCGGTTGAAATGATGATGAGACAACACACTACGTAAAAGCTTTGACGGTCTCTCTATTACAGATCATGAGATAATTTAAAGGACCAGGGTGTAAAGTTCGTCATACCCCATGGAACAGAAAGGATCTTTCGACCAGACGGGAGCTGTGTCTAGCGGGCTACTACTGCCCGCGGGTTGTTGACAGGATCTTGTATACTTACGTTCAATAGCGCGGAAAACTTTAACATCGCGATGTAGGATGTCAGGCATTAATTCATATGTGGCAAGATAGATGTCGCTACAATACAACCCGATGACAGACAGACTGACTTTGCAGTTATGGAGGCTTAGTAATTGTGTTGGCGTTGGAACCTTTTAAGTAGGTACGGAATACTAAAAAGCCTACAATCTTTTAATCCAGCTACATAAGTACACATAGCCGCGAAACAATATGCATTTATTTAGTATATAGATAATGTTAAGCTCATTAACATTTAGTATAACGCGCGGCTGCTCAATTGGCGGCGGTCCAAACGCTGTGTACCAACGCTTATTTGACAATTAAAATAAACAGTATGGCTAGTATTTCACTGATATTTGTATTGGTTTTCATCTGCTATTATTGTTTATTGTTATATTTATAACTATGACAAAACATTTGGAGTGTTTGGAAGCCGGGAAATTCCGATAATCGTGCTTGCAAATGGCTGATGTATTTAGTAGTTGTATTTGAGGGTAAGATTTTAATATTACCCGCAAATGTATCATATCTACCTAACTGTTTCCCAATTATTTTGCAGAGGCAATGTAATTTTATTTCGTTGTTAGATTTGAGGGTAAAATTTCAATATTACCCGCAAATGTATCGCATCAGCCTAGTCTGACGTTATTGTGACTGCTTCGTTGGGTCGCTAGCACTACTGCTGATCATGATGTCCCGGGTACGATCCCTAGGTCGGGCAAAATATTATTAAGTTTTTCATTTCGAATTTCTCAGTAGCAGCCCGGAGTCTGGATTTGTGCCCGATTTATGGCAATAAAGAAAAAAAGAAAGAAAATTGGACGCACAGAACATAAAACAAAAGAACAGCAATGTAGATAAAAAAAAGAAAAGATTAAAAAACTAAAGACAAAAATAAAAAAATAAATTAATAAAAAGACCTGTGCGAGACCTAAAAGGCGCCTATCTCAGCATTAGCTGCGGCAATAGGCTCGCCCCCTACTACATGGAACTTAAACATAAGTGGCGAAATGTGGGTCAGGTATCAGGTACCTCTGCCTAGCCTTTCGGGTATGCCTGTAGGCATGATGTTAAGTTTGTTTGTTTGTATTTCAATATTACCCTCCAATATAACACATCTGCCCAGTCTTTTTCCAACTTTTTTGATATTGGCTTCCAGTTCAATATTTTGTATTTTTTTTTTTTAATTTTATGTTCAGTATTTTGCATGGAGCGTGTATCTATCTGACCTCCACAACGAAGTACGAGGGTATCACGATACCCTTCGGTTAGACTGGTTGTCACACTATCGTTGTTCTAGTTACTCGAAACTTCTGTCAAAGATTTACTTTAATGAGCTATTTGACAAAAATTTAGTTTTTAGTCCCTCATCTAGATTACAAAAAAATATTCGACACATATTTTTTCTTTTTTCATGTTATCAAAAAATAACGTGACGTCATTAGACAGTACAGTTTAGGTACTTATACTAGATAATGACGTTACAAGTCTCCTCAACTTTAATGCGCTAATCTAAGCAGTTTTCCATCAATTTGAAAAATAAAAAAATATGTGTCGAATACCGGTCTTATTGGAGATCTATAGGGGAGGCCTATGTCCAGCAGTGGACTTCCTATGGCTGAAATGATGATGATGATGATGATGTGTCGAATAATTTCTTGTAATCTGGATGAGGGAATAAAAACTATTTTGTCAAAAAGCCCATTGCCGAGACCAACATTTGTAACAGCTTAACATGATTTTCGAGTAATGCAAATGTATCCACGATTAGTAATAGAGACAAAGAAGGATAGCGTTAGAAGTGTAGCGACATTTTCCTCGCTACATACGAGCTAAAATGTTGGTCAGAGGCCAGCACATCAAGCTAGCACAATGTGTCAAATTAATTTAATAGTGTTTTAACTTTATTGTAAACAAAATAAGGTTCATGGTCAATTGGGAAAAAATGACAGTTAGAACTTGAAGTGCTGGCGTCTAAACATCTTTGCGAAAACCCGACAACAACCGTTGAGCAGAAGTCAGTCTTCCCTTTTTGGAACGAAGTTCCTTATCGCGCGTTGTGAAAGGGGGCTAGACGGAAAAAAATCTTACGAAAAGTTGTCACGACACTTTTTGCTAAAGTAAGCTATTGTAAGCTGTGCGGCGTCGCATGTTCGCAGGGAGAGGGAGAGGTAGAGGGAGAGGGAGATAGCGGGAGAGATGGAGGGAGAGAAAGAGGGTGTGGGAGAGTAGGAGGGGGATATGGGGAGGGTTGGGGGAGGGAGGGAGGGAGATAGGGAGGAAGGGGAGGGGGAGGAGGAAGATGGAGGGGGAGGGGAAGAGAGAGAAGATTGAATAGTTCACTAATCAATCGAAGGGAACTTCGTTCCATCCGGGTGTCCCTTGACACCTCTCAAGTTTTTTTTATAATAATTATTATTATTAATATAATTCCCTTTTGTAAATATTTGCATGCCATTGTTGGCAAACGTGATGAACTGTTTTTAATATTTTTCAACATCTCTTGCATGCTGTCAATATGTTGTGGTATGTATTGTACTCATGTTTGTGCAAATAAATGATGATTATGATTATGATTTACCTAACTAGCTGTACCGTGACACGCTTCGCTTTGCGATTTAATATTTAACAAAAACAATCCTTGATGCGGATTATATATCATGCTAAAATTTAAGCTCGATCGGTGCAGAACTTTTGAGTTTTTGAAGCGTACACTAGCCAACATAACATTTTTATACATATGTCGGCGTCAGCGATGGCTGAGCGATGAGCTGACACCGATGGGGGTTCCGTGGTACCGAGTTCATAACGTAGAACAACAATCTTCATTGCAGTAATAACCTCACTTAACAATCGTAATCACAAAACATAACTCAAATAGGTAACTGACAGTTTCGTACTGGATGTGTCTCTTCGTTGGTGCCTCAAATTAATCTGAGCTCTGCCCAGCTCCCACGCACTAGCACGTCTCTGTCCACGTGACATTACCGAAAACACATTCGCCCCATTTTCAAATGACAAGTAACGTCACGCTGGTCACCATAGACTCCGTACTAAGGTAGTCAACTTCACAACTTATTATTTAAGCATATCGCTTTCCACGACATATACAGGGTGTCTCATTCAAAAGGGTCTGTATGGGAAAGTCTGAAACTATAAGACATACGAAGATCTGTTCTGAGGAACCATGTCATCGATTTTAATAAAAAGAGAAACTGCATTCATACATTTTAAAAAACATCTGTACTCCGTTCAGGAATCGAACACGGTTATTTTGAAAAAAAAAACCTACACTATTTCTATTTAGATATCGATTGTGTAGGTCTTAAACAGTAATGTCTGTATGAAACATGATGTCTAAAATGAATAAAATGCATTGTTTCCACATACTTTAATTTACTTTAGTAGGTGCTCGAAGTGACCACCGCCTTCAAGAAAGCCGCCACGCGATATTACCCGAGGAAAGTGCTGAAATCATCGTCAATACACATTGAAAGCCAATTCATAATTAAGTTGAAAAAATATTAAAGAAATTTAACAGATTATAGTAATTTGATGAGCTGGGAAGTACGTTACTATAACTACGCGATGTTTGTTTAATATTACGCCTAGTCAAAAGGTCAAAATATTTCCCCAAACACGTTTACTAAATTAACAGTAGCCATCATTTATTCACGAATCGGCTCTGTAATGGACATAATATTAATAAAAGACTACGTTTGAACCCTGCCAGGTCAACCAATTAAGTTGATGTTTAGTTTTTAAATTATTCATTAGTAAGTTGCTCTTGTAAGTTCCTGCTTGCCTGGTAGGTAAATGAGATGAGAATGAGATTAGAAACAACAGACTTACAAACAACAAAGTAAACAAAGCTTCGAGCGATTATCTCCAATGTAGACAAATACTTTGAGAGCGAGACACAGCACAAATTAGAAAATTATTAAGTAAATAAACATAAGCTCCAATATCGAAATAATTTGGTACAGCCTACCACTTGGAATGCTCTCATTGATCCAGTGGCGAATATTTGAACAGTGGACGAGCAAATTGTTTCCGAGGTTGCGACTATTAATGCGGCCGGTGGCTGAATTTTAGATTGACGTAATTAGAACTACAATTTCATTGGAATCTTTGTTTCCAAACTCATTGTTTTGTAAAATTAATAATCGACGGTTGCAAGGCTAATTGGTCTAAGCGACATTTTGTAAAACTTGCAGGAGGACGGTTTAAAGTTTTTATTTTGGAAAAAAAAATCATAAAAAATCAACTACTTGATAGACTTTTATTTATTTAATACAGTATATCCCTAATTAAATAAGGAAGTTTTTCCAATTATTACTGATGATAAACGTGTATTATTTTAGAAATTTTGTGTCGGTTAGCCCAAAATGCATCAAATTTGGTTATTTTTTGAGAAAAGCAAAATGATTCAAATGCCTGCCGTAAATAAAGAGCTGAAGGTAAAGTGGCTCAAGCATCAATTTAGAATCAAATAATATGAGACCAAATGAATTTAGCACCAAATCAACTGACAGTTAAATACGCACAATGAACCTAAGCAACATGATGGTGTTGCACCACAGTGAAGTAGTTTGATGCAGGTGTACATTTTTGGTAGTTAAGAAGTAAATATTGATGCTTAGGCCATCACTATTCAGCAACGTCCATAAGATATTTTTAAGGTGGGTATGCCACTTTAATACAGTTTTAGACAGTGTCTTGTAATATTTTTTACATTTTTGTGTAGTGAAATCATTCAAAATATTGATCTAATGTGTCTTGGAACAAGGTATTATAAAGAAAAAGAAGAAGCTGAATGGTTCAACAGACATATTTAAATATTAACTGATATCGTTTAATGCAAATTGTTTATTAACAAGAGCAACATGAACACTCCAAAGACCTATATCGCGCATTCATTGTAGAAATAAAATAAATTGGCATAGCTCCCAATTTTATTCAGTGTGTCAATAACTAAGTCAAACCAATGACATACATTAATAACAGAATAAAAGTAATCCATAATTTTTATCTATCATGTTCACTAAACAATTCAATATTTATAAGCACTTCTATTTTTATTTTTGAGGAATTTTATAACTCTGTGGATATCAAAGGCGTAACAGGATTTATAATAAAAAGATTAACAACTACTACTTTTTTTTATCATAGCGATTTACAACTTTCTTGAAAAAGTAACCAAAAGTGTTGGGAAAAAGTACTAGTTTGTGCATTATACATGGATTAACCCGTTTGACTATGTGGACCACAAAACAATAAAAAAACCAGATGTGTAAAATATACAAATAACATTTAGGCTACACCCAGAACCGGTTTGATGGGCACCAGTGTTTATTCCATGACTTCCAAGATTTTAGAATAAATTGCCCTTTTGTATTACAGACATTGATCACTTTCACATATTTAAGGTGTACAGTGCAGTGTGAAAGAATATCTAAAAGGGAATCCTTATGGCGAATAACATCTGTGCGTTTCCTTCGGATTCCTTCACATAGATTATTACTAGTATTTTGTATTTGGAGTGTGCTATCTAACTAAAAGCAAAAAAATATTAATTTAAAATGTTATCTAATTTTTTTTAAGATTTATAGTGTTATCTAATTGAAGGAACTGTATAAACTCAAGTTCTTCTAACTTATCAGGCAGACGTGTTGCTGGGTAGTTTGTTCTGCCACTTCTTACCAGCAAAAACACTAGGAAGTGGCAAAAGGCGGGCTTTTTGGATGACTGTATCATGGTGATGTTGTTAAAAAAGTGCTAATCCTCAGCCTGATTTTATCAATGACTTTTGATTTGATCGATTTTGAAACTCATAATTCATCATTATCTAGGATTTTTATTTTTTTTATTTTTATCTCACTATTTACTCTGACATTTAAATTATTGACTTCTGGATATTCCTTGACATTGAAAAATAAAATGGTTACAAGATTTAATAATTTTGTAATATTTATTGTTAATCAGCATGGTACTAGGTTGCAATATATTATTAAGTGTAAATGTTTGCATGTGACGGCACTGCAAGTAGGATTTTGTCTGTATTAACATCTATAACCCTACTCTTGTTGGCAAAGAAATAAATAATTAAAAGTATCTTATTTGATTTGAAAAGGGTTCAAACGACGAGGTTTATTCAATGTAGTTGATTGCAAAATAGGCCTAACGACAACACCACAACTTTGGCGAAAAAGCCAAATGCCTTAATCGACACACGTTATAAAAGTTCGAAAATTCAAAAGAGCTTAAGTCATTGTGTCCTCAAAGGACAATGCTCACAATGTATGGGGAAAAAACCCAGGCACGGCGCAAATGAAATGTATCTCAGATTTTAAGTATTTATATGTGACATAATATTCAGTAGGGGGCATTACCAAAATCTTTTTTTTAAATGTCATAAATTGCTAGTTGTTTTATGTAAAGAGCTTCAAAAGTGTGTTTTTTTTTAAATTATTCCTTTCTTTACTCTTATTCTATAAATGACATTTAGGCATCTATTTTGACAACGCCATCTACATTTTGTGCAATGTTAGGGTAAACTTGGTTCGTTTTCGTAGCGAGCGACGAGGACGGAAAGGTATTGTGTGAACAAACAACCGGTTTAGTTTAGTGTCTCTCCGCCTTGCAACAACCACTGAGAATATTATAATGGTTAGCGTAGTATGTTAAAATATATGTATATACATATTTTCTTTAAATAATTCTATTTAAAAATTACTTTCACGAAAAAAGGATTAGCAAAATATTAAGTTTAAAAACGAATTTTTGCCTTTATTTTTTTTTAGTATGAAACTACTATTTCATACTAAGAATTTGAAATATGTACCGTTTGCGCCGGGGCCTGGGTTTTTTTTGAGCATTATCCTTTGCCTTATTTTGCGTCGTATAGATCAATGAGCTTAAAAATGAGGCCTATTTTGCTGGGGGTGCTAAGCGCCAAAAAAGTGGTTGAAAAAAAATGAAACCTGGCTCAAACGATGGAGAAAAATCTGCTGATTCCAAATATGTATATAACTCAATATCGCAAAAAATGCCAATTAGCCTTACATCCGTCGATATGTTGCTTGGTTTATTGTGTGGCAGTCGTTACTGTGTCCTTCAGAGATTTTTCTAAATATTACATACATACATACATAAACTTACGCCTTTTCCCCATGCAGAAACTAAAGAGCGTCATATGCTACGTTTCTTACATACTTCTTTTGCTTCGTTAACATTCATACATGTTGTCATACACACGAAGAACCTCACCAATAAGGTCTATGTATGTCCTTCTAGGGCGCCTTTTTCCCGGTGGTCCCACTTACATCTGCCTTGTAAATACCTTTAGTTACTCGCCTTTCATTCATCCTTTCATCGTGACCAAACCATCTAAGCATATTTTTTTTAAATTTTTGTTTTACATCTGCTTTTATCCACAACGTTGCTTTATCACACCATTCCTCAATCTCTCTTCAAACCATTTCTAATAAATCCAGACTCCGCCTTGGAATGCACGTTAAGCCGTCGATCCTGGCTGTTATTTGTAGAATTTTGACTATCGTTACAGGTTGTCGGAGCCCGAAAGACTGATAACCAAAGACATTCAATACCTAGGTATAGACCGGACATCACGAACAAAATTTTCGTCCGAAAAAGTGTGTCCTGCTGGATACAAGTCTATGAGTTTTTTGTGGTACGCTCCGCTGCCGCTCCAATATTCATATATTATTCTAGATGGCGTTACTGAGACATGGGATCAAAGTTTTTCTATGACATTTCCTTGACATGCCCGCTCTATAGCATTTTAAATCTCTTTGCTGATAACCCATGTTACCTAGTTACTCAGTTGTGGATTGGTATTCAGCTGCGTTCAGTTAAACTGGAAGTCGACCCCAACATATTTGGGAAAAGGCTGATGATGATAAATAATAATAATAATAAATATTCCACAACTTTTTACACAACGCCATTTATTCCCAAGTTAAGCTTGCGAGCTTGTGTTATGGGTACTAAACAGCTGATAAACAACCTTATATATTTCTAAACTCATACATTATAATAGATAAATAACACCCAGACACAAAACAAATGGTCGAGCTCATCACACAAACATTTGTCCTGGGTGGGAATCGAACCCACGACCTCCGGCATAGCAGTCAGGGTCACTAACAACTAGACCAACAGGCCAGTCGATGATCATCTATGTTGAAAATAAATGGTAATGAATGATTAATGATTAATGATTAAATGTTGTATCTACCGACCCCAAATAAAATGCGACACATGAAAGTTAATGATGATATTAAAATTATTAGTTTTTAAAGGATCAATTAAACAAAATTCTAAAAGAAAAAAACAAAAAAAAACTAATTAATTATTTGTTTGAAAAAAGAAACATCAATTAGGAACTTTCAGAAATTGTTCAACAATTTTCGTCATTAATACTTTTCCTTTCCTTGACCTTTTCCAATTAGACCCGTATCGACGACTTTTTCCTGGAAAAGAAAGTCAACCGCTATGACGCAGAAAATTGTTAGAACTAATAATGTTATTGTGAAAACCCCTGATTTTCCTGGAAGCCTGTGTTTGTAAAGGTATTTGAAATACCTTCTTGCAAAGTCAAACAAACAGGCTAAACTTGACGATACAAAGTAACGTGATAACGGCAAGATTGGCACAGTGGCTGAGCGATTCGCTGCTGCGTTGCGTGTAGTACGTTTGAGTCTCGCAAGGAACAAATTTTCGTCTAGCACCTAGAGGTAGTTGTTTCGAGCCAGGCTATGTGCTTGCGAGTTTATACGTATGATACAAGAAAAATCCCTAAAGCGGAAGGCAACGTCAAAAGAAAAAAAAACCACTAGCTGTCCCAAGCAGGGTTACAACATCGACATGAGATGGTTCGGAATTTCCACATAAGTAGCCTAAGTGTTAAAGCCAGGTTATAAATTATCTTCATAACAAATTTCACATTCATAATATTGAGTGACTAAAACATTATTGAAGTCAAGAGTAGCCCCATTATACATATATATAAAAAAGCCGCGCTTGCATATTGATCCCTGACTTCATAAATGACAAGCATTTGCCTCGCGACTTCGTCCTCATGTACGGCGTACTTTTCCCTGCAAACTTTAATATCCCCGCACCATAAATTCCAACCTATTTTACTCATGGATAATGAAGAAAGAAAAAAAGAAAATGTTTATTTGGGACACGCACAGGAATTGAACAGTTTAAAACTTAATCTAAATTTCACATATTAAATTAATAACAAAATAACCTGTCTGAGGCCAAAAAGGCCCCTATCTCAGCACGATGCCACGATATTTAAACAAAATCTAATGGTAAAAGATATTTTTTGAAACTCCTTTCGATTTTGAATTTGTTCGTTACAAACATCATCATCATCATCATTTCAGCCATAGGAAGTCCACTGCTGGACATAGGCCTCCCCTATAGATCTCCAATAAGACCGGTTGGAAGCGGCTTGCATCCAGCACGTTCCCGAGGCCTTAATGAGGTCGTCTGTCCACCTTGTGGGTGGACGTCTACGCTGCGCTTGTCGATACGTGGCCTCCACTCGAGAACATTTCGACCCCATCGGCCACCAGTCCTCCGTGCTATGCGTGCGTTACAAACATACAAAGTACGAATCATTCCTCTTTATAATATTAGTATAAATAAATGATAAATTTAGCTTATACTGAAGACAGGCTAAAGCAAAACAACCACCCTTCTAACGAGTATTTGATTAATACACCGATAAGACGATACACATTCGAAGTTACACCATACGTCACATATTCCAGCATACGTCACAACTTTGCGAGAGTATTTATCACAAACTTTCCCGCCGAGATGACGTGTCGAAACAGAAAATATACCGCTTATTTACGAGAAAGTAAAGTTATTTGCTGATCTTGTGGAAAACAAACGATGAAGCGGCTTATGGAAGTCTTGGAGGTCACTTGAAGGTTTTGGCCACGCTTATCTCTTAGTTAAGATGATCGTAAACTTTACTGCATGTGTCATGTTTGCCAGACATTGGTAATTGGTGATCACAATCAAAAACAAAATCAAAATAAAAAATATTGAAATTCATCCACATGTCTACAATGATATTATAAGTAAAAATGTGTAGATAGGTTATAAGCGCTCAGCAAGCGACACGTAAAGTTCAGTTCGTCAGGTTGAGTTTCGCGTCGCGCCGTCAACGAACGCCTGCCCCCCTAGCCAAGTTACAAACGATTCGTATCTATTCTCTTTCTACAATCGAGAACGCCTCAAATCCCTTTGTTTTGACCACGTGACTTATCACCTTTCGCTAAGTCACGTGGTCAAAACAAAGGGATTTGAGGCGTTCTCGATTGTAGAAAGAGAATAGATACGAATCGTTTGTAACTTGGCTAGGGGGGCTGTTTTTGAAGATCGAATGTTGTTTAGATAACCTATCTACTCCTTTTTACTTATAATATCATTGGCTGTCAACAGGAAAAGTGCCCAAAAGACTAGCTGCATTGTCACGTTGAATAGCATTGCTGATTGTCTGACCTAAATAAAGGCCAGCTTTCTGGTCACGTGAAGAGTTGACCAACCATTTGGCGATGTCCCGATGTACTAGATGATGGGCACTCGGACTCCATGACCCGAGTGCTCGAATCCCAAACGGTTTAAATATGTAACTTCCACTAAGGTTGTTAAATTTTCGTCATTTACAAAAAAAGGCATTTATTCAAGGTAGGCTGATCAGCACTTTTTGAACGTCAATATGACATAAGATAGTCCCCCAAAAAGCCACGCCACTTCCTAGTGTTTTTGCTGGGAAGGAGAAGTGGCGGAACAAAGTCCCCCGCAACACGGCTGTCTGATAAGTTACAGGAATTTGAATTTATACAGTATAATTAATTATCATTATAAATCACTCAAATTAAGTTATTTGCTACATGTTAGCTAGAACATTCCAATTTACTAAATACTATGGGATCTCAGTTTGTTGATGTTTAAATATCAAAATTAAAATTTATTTAAAATGTTTAAATTAAATCTTGTACCTATACCCAACAATTATTTACTTGCGATTTTTTCATTTCTGTTTTAGTGTATTTTATTTCCTTTTTTAACTATTGTATGCCTTTATGGCGGATCATAGAACCATTAACCTGTAATTTCTCTAAAAAAATAAAAAAATGTGTCTAATCCTTTTGCCCAGTTTATACAAAGTGCCAAAACCAACAGAATGAAGTAAACCTTTCATATTAAAAATGCGAATGTGAGTAAGTATGTTACGCTTTCACGAAAAAAAACTTTCCGAGTGATAGACAAATTCTACGTTACAATTTAGGGCGAGAAAAGCTACGGGCATAAGCTAGTTACTGATATAGAAATAAATAAATATTCCACAACTTTTTTCACACAACACCATCTAGTCCCAAGCTAAGCTAAGAGCTTGTGTTATGGGTACTAAACAGCTGATAAACATACTTATATATTTCTAAATTCATACTAGATAAACAATACAATAATAATAAGTAATAGGTACATGTTATATTATAGATAAATTACACCAAGAAGATAAGAAGATAATCTACTTTAACATTTGATTCTAATACGAGTACACATCTCGAAGTTTTCAATTTGTTATTAACTCCAAATACTTGAAGGAGTTTTGTTATAGTTAAAGACTTCTTTAACATAATTTCGCATTATATTTAAGTATTTGAGCTTCTTTCTAACTTAGCTTTGAAGTTAGTTCTGAATGTTTTGTTGAAATACTTGAAGTTTTAGGAACAATATGAATAGGAAAATACCTTCCTCCGGTTACTGAATGCCTGGTCAACTTAATCTGGTGGTCAAGACGTTTTGTTGTTTTTACTTAATACAATCGATCACGATCTTAGTCAAAATCCTTCCAAGTGCAAATCGGGCTCGCGCACCGAGGATGTATGTGAATGGTATTTTTTTTGTTTAATACATTATCGTAAAAATAATTAAAAATCAGTTTCACCTTATGTTAATCAAGCCTTTTCATATGATACCCCACATGACAAGATTCTTTTACATTAAAGTTTGAATGAGAGTCCAAATTTTAAACTGAGACAATCTTGTCAGGTAGAGACTTTCCGCGTTGATTGATAAGGAAGTAAAAGTCTAGGCCTTTTGGATTGTTGATCAGTCAACTTAGAGTTTCCGACGTTATTTTGTTTTAAAATCCTACTAATATTATAAGTAAAACTTTGTGTAGATGTTTGAATGTTTGGTGATCACGCATGAACCGTTGAACAGATTAGGATGAAAATTGGCACATAGATAAACCATTACCTGTATTAATACTCTAGGATTCTTTTTATCTCGGTAATGTGTTTTGCGCGTTATTTTTTTTAACGCGGTCGTAGAAGGAAGCTCTTGCTAATATCTAATAAATAATATCTTAAGATCCTACCTTTATACAGAAAAAAACAATGCAATGCAAGACTCCAATAATTACGAACAACTTATTCATACACATCGCGAGCAAATAAGATTAATTAAAACACAAATTAAATTTCCATAATCATTTCCTTCCTGAGTTTTCCGGCAACTTGTTATCCCGTTATTGCTTGAAACCATCTTATCCAATCTACATAATTAAAGGTCATTGGCATAATCACCAAACCAGTCACGGCTTCCGATGGTTATTAACCCAAGTCATGTACCAGGACAGCAGAAGATGAACTGTAAAACTGCCCTTAAGTTAATTCCGATTGGAATTCCGAATTCGGATTTGAATTGGTCGTTTAGGCCGGAGTAAATGCGAAATACTAATAGAGTTTCGCTTCTCTATGGGCTATTTTATGGGCTGGCTGGAATATTAATTGCATTTGAGATAGGATGATAAAATAGTGATTTTCGACCGTAATTTAGATTCGATCCCATGATACTGGGATCGACTGATAATAGTGTAACTTCTCAAATGTATTGTTGGAACCTAACCGTTTCTTGCGTACCAGGTGTGCAGAAAGAGGCGAAGGTGTTTATTCTCATAAACATTCATGATAGTTCTACAAAGAGAAAGAGATATAGAGAGTACACGAGAAAGAGAGGTCAGAGTACTACGTTAAGGTTACAAATATTTTTTGAGAAAACAATTTGAACCTTCGAATTCTTGCTAAAATAAAAATGTTGCATTAAAATAAAAAAGTTACCAAATTATCATTCTTAATCTAAATCATTTATTTGCGTACCATAATGTTACTAAAGGTGTTACAGTAGGCTTAAAGCTGAGATACAATAATGGACTCTGAAAATAAATTGGCCGTATGCCAAGCAACGTTTTAAACCCAAAAAGTAATTTACAAAATGTTAGATAGAAAAAACATTAGGAAGTCACTAAATCGCAAGCGGAACCTAACCTATGATATACCTATAATTGGGCTAACATTGTATTATTACTTAGCCCAATTTACGTATTCACGTTAGTAAATACGAAGAAAAATGTTTGGTCGTGCGATATCTGTGTGGTCATTTTTTAAAAGAGTTTTAGGGAAGGTTCATATCTGACGGAACATGCGTCGCGTATTATCGGTCGCGTAACGCCAGAACAGACAAATGTGTAGAAAAACACTTGACCGTTCACACTCAACCGATGATACGTTAGTGCGTCAAGCGTACATTGTCGCAAACGCTCGGTGCATGTTCTGTCAGATAGGAACTTTCCCTTACAGTAGTCGCATAATCATGATGTGTCACATCTGACATCGCGGTAAATACGCCGCCATAAAAATAATGAACGTCAGTGCGACGTGACTTGGTACCAACTTCACGCTAAATGGGTTGGTACCAAAGAGATTTTAAATACTATAGAGCGGGCATGTCAAGGAAATGTCATAGAAAAACTTTGATCCCATGTCTCAGTAACGCCATCTAGAATAATATATAAATATTGGACCGGCAGCGGAGCGTACTACGAAAAACTCATAGATTTTTATCCAGCAGGACACACTTTTTCGGACGAAAATTTTGTTCGTGATGTCCGGTCTATAGGTATTGAATGTCTTTGGTTGGTACCATCTTACAGCGATGTCTCACCACTGTGTTTCACGAAGGGATGGGTGTAGAATATATCCAGATTTCTCCATCCCTATGTTTTTTCTCCATCTATCCAGGATTACCAAATACTGTAACTATTCTGAACATTCCAAAGCCCTAAAAACCGCCATAAAACGCCCAATCCCATGTAAATTTAAAGGATAGGGACCCTAAACCAATATGGCTGCTGGCTGCCGACAATCTGAACGTATGTACGCTTGAAATTACTCAGTATGCAAATTAGGAAGCCCAGCGTTCTTCGAGGTTGAACGGTATTAGGTATGCAGTGTATTGATATCGACTTAGTATTGAGATGGGGTGAGCAGGGATCGTGGGTTTGTGGCCTATATTGTGTGGCTAGCTGAGAAGGATAGAGGAAATCCAATATGCTTTGTTCATACTATCTGTGAAAACATTTTTGGTTGGCTCTTATTTACAAAAGTTTGTTCTAAGATTTTGTTTTGCACAACCTTTAAAAACACAGCCTGCTAGTCTACCCGTGTGGCTAGTTTTATCAAAACGCGTTTAGACGTTAATACGTGATTGATTAACAAAATAATACAATAAACATGAGCTCACAGTCGATACAATTTGACAGTTGTTACAGATAGTCAGAAGCCCGAAAATCTGGCAACATGTTAACTAAGGGGTATCGTGTTCAGAAGGAGGCTGGCAGAACGCCCTCTTCCAGCCCTCCTGAATGGGTCCAGGGGCGACGGACGCGGGGATGTCCGCCGCCCTCAACGTATATGGACCCGAGGTGGCGGCGCGTCGTGTTCACGCGCGCCCCTCTTAGACGTCGCGAAGGGAGTCTAACACCTCACTCCCCTCGCTGACTTGGCGAGGCCCTCGGGGCCGGCACCAGTCGGGGGTCGCGGAAGTATCTTCCGTTCCCGTGACCCCCGGCGTAGGTATGAGAAGGAACACGGGGTGGTTTTTAGTCAGTAAGAGTCTGACAACCCTTCCACCCTCCCCTCGGTGGGGGACATCCATGAGGATTTTCCACCACTAAAAAAAAAGGGTATCGTGTTACCCAGTAACTGGGTTGAGGAGGTAATACAGGCAGTTGCTCCATATAAAACACTGGTATTCAGCTAAATCCGTATTTCTAAATACATACATATTATAGATAAATGACACCCAGACAAAGAACAAATGATCGTGCTCATCACGCAAACATTTGTCCTGGGTGGGGCCTTCGGCATAGCAGTCAGGGTCATTGACTACTAGAAAAACTGGATAATTATTTTTTAATTTTTGATACTCAATACTCAATGTTTATATTATAATTTGATCATACAATTATACGTTCTTGAAATTTTTACGCCATCATTTTCTGTTAGGTGTGAATATTTTATTTTCTTTTGTTTCTATTTAAATTTTATTTAAATTTTAAATTTGTGGTCATTTTGATCTCATTAGCTCTTATTGTGTATGTACTTGTAATTTCATTATGTTTTCTTTTTAACTTTAATTTGATTATTTGGAATTTTAATAATTAGTAAGCTAATAATAATTAAATGTTTTTTCACTCACATGAATGTTGGTCGACCTATTTATTGGCGATTTTATAAGTCTGATACTTTTTATTATTATTCTAATGTAATGCTGTATACAGAAGCTGTTGGTTTACCTTTAATAAATAAATAAATAAACAGGCCAGTCGATTTGATTAGAAAAGAAGGATTTCTAGGATCTCGAGATAAGTTCATAATATCTAAGTAAAGTAAGCTGAAACTATGTAGCGTAGTAAATCAGATTCAATTTAATTCTGCCTAGCTTTACTCCAAATTTTTTGGGACCAGTGTGATGTCGTAGCATAGCATATATTTATATGAGAAAGGTGACCACTGGATATAGAAGTAGGTACATGGATATAGGAGTAGGTACAAATCACTTACAAAATCAGTACATGGTGTCAGTAGGAAAAAAATCCATTCCCATCAAAGAGAGAAAGAGAGTACACGATTCCAAAGTACCAGGGTAACAGAAATAAGAAGGATGATAGGATATATTGTTGTCAAAGTTTATTGTAAGCCCTTTGTTATTTGAGGGTAAAAGATTACTTGGTTTAGTATGTAGAGTAGGCGTGGGTGGCGGAAAATTCGAGCAAGGGATTAACTATGTCTGTCGGATTAAAACCTTATTTGTCGTAATAGAGCTCTTTGTCATTGTTCGTCAAGATGACATAGAATATTCTACAGAGTGGAAGGGGCATGAACGCACACGACAACATTAGTTCTGTATACAGGATGCAAGGGATATCGTTGCTCATCTGAACATGAGAGTAGACGGTTTCTAAGTACCAGGGTAACATGAATAAGAAGGATATGATAGAAGACGAAGACTTTTTATGTGTCAACATTCAGTGGGCAGTTGGGAAAGTGTAAGAATTTTCTAGTGAGGGACGTCTTTAAACTCACCAAGCTTAGTAGTTAAGAAGTCAAAAAATTACTTTATACAAGCAGAAAAACACTTTTGGAATCCTACTTATATTATAAACGCGAAAGTTTGTGAGGATGGATGGATGTTTGTTACTCTTTCACGTAAAAACTACTGAATGGATTTTAATAAAATTTGTATGGAGTTAGCTGACACCTTGTATTAACACATAGGCTACTTTTTATCCCTGTATTCCCACGGTAACGGGACCTACGCGGGTGAAACCGCGGGACGTCTGCTAGTAATGTAATAAAAATGAATAAACGTATCACAAACTGAGTTCCTTCGTATATATTTTTGCTTCAGATTTTCTCTTACACGTTTCCTCTTAGCTTTGGCATGGCTTCGGAATTTTGGGATGACAGATTGGTATTATTTTGATATAAAAAAATATATCCTTATATATTTTTCCTTTCTTTTTTTCTTTTTCCTCATGAGTGTACATACTTCCTAGTCACTAGTTACGACGTATCGATAACGAGTGATGTAATATTTTCTTGTTAGGAAGTAAATATTTTTTTTACCAACTGCGTGGTGCTGTCTGGTGATAATTTCGACTTTTAGTTCGGAATAGTGTTAATGTGTGTTAGTGTGATCCCGGAAAAGTTAAACAGATATGTAGTAACCCACATTTCGCCATTGCTATCAATCGCGCACAAAACCAGACTCCGAGCTGCTACTGAAAAATACTGAAAAGTTTTTGCACGATCTAGGGATCGAAACCGGGACCACAGGCTTCGCAGTAGCACTTACGACCACTATACCACCGAGAAAAACGAGAGAATTAGAATTTTCGTTGTTAAATTAACAACATTATTACAACACGCCTGCTCCCCGTGAATGGTTATTTTATTTTATTTTTTATTTTTATTTATTTGGAAAAACCAACGATTACACAATAAATATTAGAAAAATGTGGTCTTAAATCTAACAAAATTAAATGTGTAACCTACAGTATTGTTCACAGCATATATGCAAAATTATCAAAGACTGACTAAAATTTAATTTACAACGGTAATAATAATAGTAATAGTTTATTAGTGAAAAGTTTCACACAGCAGTGCGATTCTGGTCAAATCACCGCGTGAATATGTAGGCGTAGTGAGGGCGAATTGAGCTTTCATTCCATACTAATGCTAGGCATTGACAGTTCACTTCACTCAAGTATTCACAGCGTGACTTTTACTGAATCGACCGGCAGGTCATAAAAAAATTAGAGCCCCGATTCCTGAACTAGGAAGATGTATTTTAGGAGGCAATGTCTTTGCATTATATTACAGTGCAGTATTGGTTGAGTGAATTGTGAGCATTTGCAAACAAGCTGATGTAACACAACTGATCTTCAACAAATGAAATCAATAGGTATTTCGTATATGTAATGGGCTAATTGACAATATTTTAGCTTTTAGTCCCTCATCTAGATTACAAGAAAATATTCAAAACATATTTCTGAGGGCACGGTAGTGCCCCCGCCAAGACAAGCCAAGCGAAACTACCTACCGTAAACTACAAGGGCACTACCTACCGTTTTTTTTAAGTGTTTCGTCGTTTTTTGAACCCTCATAGAGTTGGTTTCCGATGTACCAGATAGTTTATATTCTCAGGATGTGATGTCAATAATAGACTAATCAAACGTACAAAGTCTAAATTGAATAGCTCTAATACTAAAGATTTTATTGATATCTAAAATACACCGATTTCGTCACTGGCACACTGCTGATGATATCAAAATGTTTGGCTACTTCCTGAAGTGCTAGAAAGCTGAAATTTGGTATGTAATCTAAGTTTAGTATATAACCAACAAAAAAAATCATAAACTTTTAACTCCCATATCAGAAACGGCTTATTCGATGTAAATGCGGTTTTCACTAATATATTGTAGTAAGCTTCACTTAACATTTAGTGTTTATTTCATGTTAATCGGTTCATAAATAAAAAAGTTATGTCAATTTAAAGAATCACGGCGAACATTTGCTAAGGTATTCTATCAGAGCACCTACACGCCTCGCGATTATTGCGATTCACTTGAATACTGTTTGCATATTTCATTTATTTAAATTTTAGGGTTTGTAGGTTGGGTTCTTTTAACCGACTTCAAAAAAAGGAGGAGGTTCTGAATTCGACGGTATGTTTTTTTAGGCATGTTAATTTTCATTTATTAGGGATAAGTGGATAACCCTATTACCATGACATGTATTGTTAACAAATAACAATATAAAAATAAATTCATGGCAATTATTTGTATGGGAACAACTAAAAATGGAAAAATAAAAATCTGTTTTGCAAAAAATAAAACCGAATTAAAAAAAAACACTAACCGGTGTAAAATAACTCTAAATTCGGAAGTCGGTGGCCCATCATGAATGAGACAAAACCACCAAAGCCACAGACTTCCTAATTTAGAGTTTTTTTACACCGGTTAGTGATTCTTTTAAGTCGGTTTTATTTATTGCAAAAAAGATTTTTCTTAATTTTCTTTAAATTTTTTAACCCCCGACGCAAAATGAGGGGTGTTATAAGTTTAACCGCTATGTGTGTGTGTCTATCTGTCTGTCTGTGGGACCGTAGCGCCTAAACGGGTGAACCGATTTATGTGCGGTTTTTTTTATTTGAAAGCAGGGTTTCTTGCAATGGTTATTAGACATGATTCATCAAACTCGGTTTAGCCGTTTCAAGGTTATCAGATCTTTTGTGTTAGGTACCGTGGCTATTTTAGACGTCTGTGGGTATTAACTTTACTTACAAACATATGTGTGGCTTAAAATTTCAAACACCCAAGTATGTTATATTAACAAGCAAGATTATGGCAAATTTGGTCTGATGCAGCCAGGATGACAATAATAGCAGATATGTCGTGTTTGGATTCATTTTAACCAGCATTTGATTCTGCACACAATGCACTGATGGCAACAGGGTGAGCTGATGCTGCAGCCAGGCTATCCAGCACACCATTAGGTAGGCTCTTGACAAAATAATAGCAAAAATGTCGTGTTTGGATTCATTTTAACCAGCATTTGATTCTGCACACAATGCACTGATGGCAACAGGATGAGCTAATGCTGCAGCTAGGCTATCCAGCACACCAGTAGGTAGACTCTTGACAAAATAATAGCAGATATATCGTGTTTGGATTTGTTTTAACCAGCATTTGACTCTACATACAATGCACTGAAAAATTCTCATAACTGTAAACTCTATAAAACAAAATTAATGCGTTTGAAAATTATAAAATAAAAGCTAAATTAAAAATTTAAAAAACCCCCATCGCAAAAAAGTAAAACATTTAAAAAGTTAAAAATAACACTTTCCTATCGTTGAGCCATGAAATTTTACGTAACGTCGGGGTATGAGTATTAGGAACGTTCCTTACTTAAGCGTGTTACGTACGTTAAGTACGTGTTTACTAAATAACTCAATTTTCCATTTAGTTATAAACGAGTCCAGTTTCCAGTCAGCCTATGTTTTGCGATGACCATTAATAAAGCCCAAGGTCAGACGCTGAAAGTTGTGGGTGTAGATCGAATCTAAGTTTCAGCTGTTTCTCGCACGATCAGTTGTATGTGGCTCTGTCACGGGTTAGCAATCCTAGGAGCCTGTATGCTTTCATCCTCGATGGCCATACCTACGTCAAAATTAAATATCGTATACGGAGAAGAATTACTGTTAAGTGAATTTTTAGCTACCCAAACGACGGTACATGTAATTCAAATTGTTGCCCGAAAAGTCACTATTCCATGCGGACGAAGTCGCGGGCACAGCTAGTAATATAATATATTTGCTTAAGAGCGAAATATCGCCTTGATTTATCGCTTATGGTAATCAATAAATTATCAAATAAAACAGGCAAAGACAGAGAATGGGCTACGAAAACCGGCATGATTTGCGAAAAACACACCCCAATAAAAGAAGATAAAAATAAACACTAAAAAGACTGCCTAGCAACTTAAAAAAATAAAAATATTGCCAAGATGACCACATAAGGTTTGCCCTGTGAAGGCAAGGCAGGGCAAACCTTATGTGCTCGCCTTGGCAACATTTTACATGAAATGTTTTTGGTAGGATTTTCTTTTTCACGTAATCAAAAAACTGTCACTAGCCAGAACAGTTAATACCAGATAATGACGTTACAAGCCCCTCTCTTCAACTTTAATGCGCTTAATCTAAGCAGTTTTCCATCAATTTGAAAAAGTAAAAAATACTTGTCGAATATTTTGCAGCTGTAAGCACTACTGCTTACAGCTGCAAAACAAACTGTATACAATATTAGGTACATGAGATTATATTGTGGAGCAAATAACAGTTAATTGAATTTAGTAATTGATATTAGAAATAGCTGCCTGCTGCATGTAATTACACATATTTTAGGGTTAGCAGCAATTTGGTTAGAACTATAATATGCTTATTGGAGACAATTATGATATTATAGTCCTAACCGGTCAATCTCTAAATCAGGCCGAACTAATTTGTCCTAGGCCCATATGGTTTATTCAACGCATCGTTTCAGAATAAAGTAACAAGCCTAGTACATAACAGTCTAGCTCGATCTATATATTTTAAGCTTAACCTTTTGATGTGACCTAAGCCGGGACTGATTAAATAATTTCAAGTGACAGTATAAACCTTGGAACTTAGCACCGAATTGGCCTAGAACGAACTAGGTTGGACCGAAATTGATATTGTCCGTTATTGGTAGGAAATAATAAAAATATAAATGGTTGTAATATTTATTTTAAAATTATTCATCTTATACCTCTTTTTTTTTATTAAATAGCTATGTATCTATATTTTTGTCGTCGTTATTAAATTTAATATTAATCTACAAAGTAAAGTATTCAAGTACGAAGTAATATAATAATGGAAAAGCTCCAAAAAGTTATTATGTATAATCGTCCATCAAAATGAAAGGAACAAATGAACAATAAAAGCAGCTTTTAAGCGAAAACGCCTCAAAATTTAAAACGATATCTAACAACAATGGTGTTTTTAGGGTTGCTTACCTAAAGGGTAAAAACAGATCCATATTATTTATATTCCACTGTCTGTCTGTCTGTCACCAGGAACCGTGATAGCTAGACAATGGAAATTTTAATGAACGATGTATTTCTGTTGCCACTATAACAACAATTAAAAATAGAATAAAATAATTATTTAAAAGGGTTTCCATACAACAAACGTGTTCTATACATAATATTATGGTGTCACATATTAAGAGTAAGTATCTAATTTTTTGTAAATTTACACATACATGCTACATATTTCTTATAAATATAGTGTCAGATTTTTATAAATACATATAGTGTCAATTTTTTTATAAATTTAGTGTCTGATGTTGTACAAACGGTACGGAGCCTCCCTGAGCGAGCCCGACTAGCACTTGACCGTTTTACTTACCCCTTTGCCAACCCTAATATTTGCGCCATGGTTGGCGGATATTAATAATATCCGAACGCAATGGTGAAGCTTTGTTATGTATGGTGGTAATGAAATGGCAATTTTACATTTAATGGTTTCGGCGTTAATGGATATCGCGGTGAATGTAGTGACTAGTGGTACTATAGAATTTGTCTTCATCATCCTAGCCTGTTACCAAGTATGTTGGGGTCGATTTCCAGTGTAACCGAATACAGCTGAGGACCTATATAAACAAGCTATGACACCGTTGTAGACCTAAAAGTAGCCATAGAGACAATTTTAACGCAAATTCACCACATGAAGATACAAAATGCAATTGTAAGATCGTTACCTAAACGTGTTGAATATTGTATTGAAAAAGGCGGTGGTCACTTCGAGCACCTACTAAAGTAAATTAAAGTATGTGGAAACAATGCATTTTATTCATTTTAGACATCATGTTTCATACAGACATTTACTGCTTAAGACCTACACAATCGATATCTAAATAGAAATAGTGTAAGTTTTTTTTTTAAATAACCGGGTTCGATTCCCGAACGGAGTACAGATGTTTTTGAAAATGTATGAATGCAGTTTCTTTTTTTATTAAAATCGATGACATGGTTCCTCAGAACAGATCTTCGTATGTCTTATAGTTTCAGACTTTCCCATACTGACCGATTTGAATGAGACACCTGTAGAATTTGTCTTCATCATAGGTAGATACCTAGCCTTCTCCCAATATGTTGGAGTCGGCTTCCAGTGTCTGAATACAGCTGAGTACCTATATAACCTCCTTAATACAGTGTCTGGGTAACACGATGATCTATTGGTTAGTTCGTGAATAAGCTATTGTGCAAAATACTTACTCTAACAAAAAAAATATAACACTTAAAGTAGTAAAATAATCTTAGTTTCGGAAGTCGGTACCAAAGCCCGGGAGTTGCTAGGTGTCAACTGGTGGACCAGGGACAATTTTTTTTTCCCGTGGTTCACATAAGTTCACCTGGGTGGTGAAATAGTAGATTGTTTATCTAGGGAGCAAACAACTATTTTAAAGGCGAGAGTGTTTTTTTTAATCCAGAGCGGAGCGAAGGATTCTAGAGTAGAATCCCGAGCGGAGCGAGGGATTCTTAACTACAATCCTGAGCGCAGCAAGGGATTAAAAGTATGTCACTCGAGCTTAAAATAATATGTTGCTCCCGAGGTGGACACTCTACTTTTTATCACCCTCTATGAGAAAATAAATAAGTGCAACTTATGAATAAGAATTTATTTACGTACAATTCAGAACCATGAGACATAAAATATAAATAATTAGAGGCTGATGTTTATATTATTATAATTCTAAAATCTGAATATGAATCAACTACGAACGAAAGCAGAATGCATTTAATTTCGCGCGTTGTTTATTTTTCATCAACTTTTTTTAAATTTGGCGCGCTCGCAGGTTTCAGCCAGTCACATATTCAATACATTGTTCCCGCATGGTTTGTGATTCACCTCTTTGCTGATTGAAATATTTACTAACAATATCCACATTCCAAATTCAAATAAATTTTGGTCCCTAGGGATTAATGAGCTATTTTGGTCCCTGTTTACGAGGAATAAACTAGCTCTTTTTGAATAGATGTGATAAAAAATAATTACCCCTGGTCCCCGTGCATTAACCAACAGCACCTACACCTGTGTGCATTTTATACATAAATCAAATCAAATTTGATTTATGTATAAATCAAATAGTGTGTTTGATTAATGTTTTTGTTTGGCTTGTCTGTTTCATTACTTACTTCAGAAACTACAGAATTACGCTGAGATTTATGTACCGATTTACGTGATTCTTTTTTAGTTTGATGCGGAATAGTTGTTTTTTGGTCTCATAAAAATATAACATACTTACATAGTTTGGCCCGGCAGTTTTCATTTTTTGCTTTTTGATTTTACCGAAATCTGTTTATTTGTTTGATTGTAATATTGAAACAAATGGAAAAAAAACTTGTAAGTAATAAGGAATCATCTGCAAAAGAACATAAAAACTTATTGGTTATGTCTCATTCAATATTGGCCACCGACTTCTTTTTTTTATGAAGTCGGTTGAATTTTTGTAAAAAAGTTTTATTGTTAATTTTCTTGCTTGGTTGGTCTACCTGCCTCTCCCACAGTTCTGTAAATTTTAAGATAAGCGAACATAAATTGATGAAGTCCCTCTCAGTCAAAGATGTTTATTATCATGGGTAGGTACTACTTTAAAGAATGCTAGATGATGATGGATTACTTTGATGTGTAAATAGAATTATAGCTTAAGCACCGAAGCTCACAAACGATTAATATATGTAGGTATTTATATTACAATGTAATACTGTTATAGCACATCATGATAAATAATATGGAAACGCAATATACCTACCCCTAACTAAAAATTATGGCCAAATAAGCTCACTGAAAAACGACCAATAACAGTTTCCATAAATCCTCTATTTTATTACCATGACAACATAACAGCAGAGATTATGTTATGAAGTCCCCATAAAAAACGACAAACCACACCATAAAACTTTCCCATCTACTAAGGCAACATGAAGCGAAGCAGCGAAACTAAACCACGAAGTGTTAAACCGCGTTCACACAAAAAATCGCGAATTTCTAGTGAGTGTTCCTACAAGCTACTTTCTCAACCTGTGTTTTGGTCACACGAAATTATTCAATGTTTTGTTTGTAGGAATTTTCGATGTTAATTTTGGCAGATATGGCGATTCACTCTTTTGGATCACTACTTTTGATTATGTAATTGCTTAAGAATCAAATAGTGAAACTCGTCGAGTAAACGAGATTTTAAGGCCCATACATGTTCTTTTTTACACGCCATCAAATCCATAACGCTCATTTTTTCGACGCAGAAAATGCTTTCGAAGCAAAAACATAGAACGCGAATGTACGAAACAACACCGTGTGAATAGGCCCTAAGGATTTATACGCGTACGTGTCTCGGCTGCGACGGATTTACAGAAAACCTCTTACCACCGCATGTCAGCCTAGTACTTGGAAAAACTATTTCCCCGGGCGTAGGGTGAAATCCCTTCGTTTATTCTATTTTATTTATGATCCTCGCGTGTCTCAAAAGATAGGAAAGCTAATTGATACTTTATCTTTTACATCTTTCTTTGAATATTTGTTATTATGAAAGGATTTTATTGTTTTTGTTTATGAAATTGACTTGCACGGAACGTCTACTGCCTGGTACAATTTAGTACTATTTTATTTGCAAGTCATATTTAAATAATAGAACTTAAGTTACAGTATCAATTTACATTGAACAATGTTGAAACCACTTCTCCATACTATTTTATTTCACTACGATGCGCCCCTGTTTTGCATTAGAACAAATTACTAATGTACTGATATCGACTAGGTACTATAAAACATATCTAGGTAAAATTGATTAATTAATACACATATCTCAAAAACTTACAATTCTACCTTTGCCGTGTCTGTGTATTTTTGAGATATGTGTATTTGTTAAAAATCATTATAGTTTATTTGAAACAAGCACAGTAAGGGCAAATAGCCGAACCCATAAAGATAGACTTCGGTTGCCACCAATAAAACTAAAATTATTTAAGAAAAATGTATACTGCATGTCGATTATTATTTACAATCATTTACCAAATAGTTGTCAAGACTTACCCCTGACAATGTTTAAAAAAATATTATTCAAATTATTACTGCATAAAAGATACTATACTGTTAAGGAGTATCTAGAAGACAAATCAATAGATTCTGTAATTTGTAAGCTCGTTTAATTGACATCGCTAATTGTGAAGACATTTGCACGCCATGTTATGGCAGGATATGCCGAAACAAAACCATTGTAAAACCTTTTATACCATATTCTGGCAAATAAATATTTTTGATTTGATTGATTTGATTTGATTAGAACAAATTACTAATGTACTGATATCGACTAGTTACTATAAAACATATCTAGGTAAAATTGATTAATTAATAAACACAATACACTGACTCTATACACAAACTGAACCTACTGAATACCACTTTACGTGAACAATAACATTGACACTATTTTTTTCCTATTTTAGTCTGAAGTGGTGACTATAGTGTGGGGCCTTAAAAGCAGCGACTAGGTGACAGCTCTTCGTCATCTGAAAATTTCGTCAAATTTCATTGATAGTTTTTCAACTTTATTACAAATAAAATAAGGTTCATGTTCAATTGGGATTTTTTTACAGTAAACTCTAAGGGGGAAAAGACGTGAAGTTTTAGATTTTAATTATATTAACAGCGAATTAAACTTCAAATTGATGAGACAAAACATCTGCATATTCAACCTTGGAAAAACAAAAGTTATCCAAAGAACTGAGCCAAGCCAACATATTTCTGTTGAATTTTAAAACAATTATTCTTCGCTGTCAGTGCTACATTTAGCATGCTCTAGTGCTAAACGGTAATAGCTATCTGTCTATCAGAATACTATTATTTGGATTGTGAAACAGGTGTTTATTAATGGCTAGATAATTTTGCAATAAATTACTACATAATATGTACTAGATTGAATTCTCGGGCAGAGGTAAACTTGATTAGAGTTATTTATTTATTTCTCTTTGTATAAATTTCACTTGCTTCAAAAAAAGTGAAGGAAAAACACTGTAAGGAAACCGGCATGTCAGCAAGAAAAAAAATGATGGAATGTTTCTCGACGGCAAGTAAAGCCAGGTCAGAGAGAGGAGGACCACGGGCGGCGAAAAGCTCTGAAACTAACCGCACAAAAAGAAGAAGTTTCTTTGAATTTTCAATACCAACCAGGAAAATAAATTAATGCCCAATTCATGGCAATATGCTCGTTTCCTATTACATGATACTTTAAACATGCTCATCAATAAAAAAAAATAGGATTCTGTTTAATATTTCGTTTATTTAAAAAAATATTATAATAATACTCGCTGTTACTAGGGCCACATAAAGCACACTCTACTGCTCTGTAATTGGGAGCCGTTGGACTGAAACCAAATTAGAAGTAACCTTTTATTGATAGTGCCTTGTTCTGTGTCTTTTTATTCTGCTGGTGTTAGGAAATAGGACATTTCCAGAGTGGTGGTGAAGAGGCAAGTGGAATCAAAGAAAGATTTAAATTAGAAAGGAAGTTATTCAGCAGTACCTAAGCACAGAGGCCAGCACATCAACCTACCCCAATGTGTCAAATTTCTTTGATGGTTTTTCAACTATATCACAAATAGAATAAGGTTCATGTTCAATTGGGTTAAATTTGACGGCGTCTGTACATACAAAATCAAGAAGTCTGAATCAGTGCCCGATTGATGGTAAAAGGCTGGGCCCCTATTACAAGGGACTTCAAAAAAACTGGCGAAATGTGAGTGTACCTGTAGGTACACCTCTGACCAACCCATCGGGGATTAAGGGGTGATTATACAAGCAACATAGTACCTATGCATATGGTGGACAACTATTATATTATTATAATAAAAACGTCTAAAAATATTCATGAATTGATATATAAATAACATTCTACATATTGTTAACATCGATATGTTGTAAACACACCCAAGTAACAGGAGAAAATCCCATTTAACATTACACAACCCTCTTTCTCTCGCAGTCAGGTAAAAAAAACCCACCAAATTCACTTCACGCTCTTCTACCCAACTTTTTACTAGATATTTTGTATAGAATAGACTGACAGGACTTTATTAGTCGCATTGATAATTATCGGTTAGAAATCTAAATACTTAAATAAGGAGGTATCATTTATTTACACTAAACAGCAAGAATAAACCTCCCTTATGTCTACTTAAAATAAAATGATAATAATACCAGCCCGTAACTGTCCCACTCCGCAGGGCAAAGGCCTCTTCTCATACAGAGAAGTCACGAGCATTGATCACCACGCTTGCTAAAGGCGGATTGGCGATTTCAAACTAAGATTAATAATGACTATACGTTCAGGTTTCCTCACGATGTTTCCCTTCACCGATGACAGTGATGTCTAAGATAAACTTAAAAGTACATACTTATGAGCTTAGAAAATCACAACCTCAAGCATAAAGCGTAAGCGCCTTAACCTTGAATCATCACGACATTCTACTCATTCATTTAAAATTCTATTTAACATAATCTGTGTCCCCAAATAAATCAAAACTCATTTATTATTTCCGACGCTAATGATTTTCCGGACATTAAAATTCCGCGTCTGCCAAAATTTCATTAAGAACATTGTAAGCCAAGTGTGGTCTTGGCAGCTCATTGGTGGAGATTCAGACCCCGACGACTTTTTGAAAACTCTTTATAGCACTCGTTAATTATATGGTTTTTCAAATTATTTTAAACACTAGTTTAAGTAGACGTCTTCGTTTGTATAAAATCTATAAAAGTATACTACAGACTTCCATTATGTTATACAAGGTGTTTTTTTTAATATCCCATAACTCTAGGGTATGATTGAGACCATATCAAAGAATCAACTGGCATATGTATTTTCTGATTTAAACAAAATGTGAGGAATCGAGTAGTGTTCTGAATATGTAACAAAAGTTATCAAACTTATAATGAGAAAAAATTCAATGCTATTTAAGGTCAATAATCGTTCTCGCATATAATGTTATTAAATTAATGTTTACTAAGTATACCTACGAGTAGCAAAATCTATTAAAAAGAGTAGGTATTGAGTTTCTTGTCCATTCCTACCTACATACATATACATACATAAACTTACGCCTTTTTCCCATGGGGGTAGGCAGAAACTAGTATGGATCTAATTGAAATACTTACATTATTTGACTTTGAATTGGAATCGAGATATACACACAGTAAGCCGAGTTTTCATCTCATATTTTTTCGTAATAAAGACCTACATAGTAAAGTAATGGAAACAAATACCTATTACAAACATTAACTTTTAAATATAAGAAAATGTGCACCACAACGCGAACAAATGGGTAAATAACGAGAAAGCGCTGAACGAATGAGAGTTAAGCTCTTTCAAAATTAAAACCATTAATTCGCATTTAGAGAAAGACCCAGCTTATCTACGAATTAAAAAACGGTGGAATTTCATAATGTCTTCGTTATAAAAGTCTTACTTACGAATAAGAAAGTGAGTAATGGAAATGTTTCACTATTTTGACTTTTCGGATTGATGTGCTTGCATGTATCACTTGCTTCAAAAATGTTGAAGAAACCAGCCTGCCTTAGAGATATTTCTCGACGGCATGATAAGCCAAGTCACAGGCCCATAGGCGCAATAAAAACTCTGGCACCAGGTAATATAATTTTGATTAGCAAACCAAGTAAGTATTAATATCCTTTGTTACTCTCTCACACGGCAAAGGCCTCTTATCATACGGAGAAGACAAAAGCATTAGTCACCTCCCTTGCTCGAATCTACGGAGAAGACAAAAGCATTAGTCACCTCCCTTGCTCGAATCTACGGAGAAGACAAAAGCATTAGTCACCTCCCTTGCTCGAAACTACGGAGAAGACAAAAGCATTAGTCACCTCCCTTGCTCGAAACTACGGAGAAGACAAAAGCATTAGTCACCTCCCTTGCTCGAAACTACGGAGAAGACAAAAGCATTAGTCACCTCCCTTGTTCGAAACTACGGAGAAGACAAAAGTATTAGTCACCTCCCTTGCTCGAAACTACGGAGAAGACAAAAGCATTAGTCACCTCCCTTGTTCGAAACTACGGAGAAGACAAAAGCATTAGTCACCTCCCTTGTTCGAAACTACGGAGAAGACAAAAGCATTAGTCACCTCCCTTGCTCGAAACTACGGAGAAGACAAAAGCATTAGTCACCTCCCTTGCTCGAAACTACGGAGAAGACAAAAGCAGTAGTCACCTCCCTTGCTCTAAACCGACTTTAGTGGTGGCTTGGCTTCATGATATTTTTATAATGTTTTTCAGGAAAGTTTGTCAGGTTATTCAGATGTTTAAAATTAAACGAGCAAGTATGTAAAGATCATGGCAGATAGAATAGTTCTCTGTAGTTTCTCCTTACTCCTATGGGAAAATGGCGTGATATGTATAAATTATCATTCTAGATTTCTTCATGATATTTCCCTCCACTTATTGCAGTTAGTAATGTCTAAGGTAAGTAGTTACAGACGCCAGCACATAAAGCTACCACAAACTGTCAAATTTTCCTAATTGAATATGCCACTCACTATTTACAACCATAAACGATTTGTAATAAAGTTAAAAATTGAATAACTATCAAAGAAATTTGACACATAGGGGTACCATTATGAGCTGGCCTCTGTACATATGAAGTTGATTCTTTAATTGAAAATCCAGCAATCGATGTTGGTCTTTCTCTAACGTCATGACCTCCGCATTAATTCTCAGAATTGACCACTCTACGAAACTAAATTTTGTCGCATCACAGTCTAAACTAAATACTTCAACTAAAACTTAATTTATCAGGTTTCATTACCGCACATCTTTTTAAAACTAATCCTGCAGCAATTAAAATCCTCGGGGAAGAAACCGAGTCATCTCTCAACCCACAGTTAATTAAAACCTCATTTTACAATTATAAAAAAGTGTCAATTACACTATTTCCGTAATGTTGCAACTCTAACCAGCTTTAGCGGTTAGGGATGGCACTAACGAAATAGCTTCAATAAACGTGCTGTTAAAATCACAAACAGAAAGAAAAAAACATCAGTCACTCAGCATCAGGCACTTCATAAATAGAACAAATAAAAATGCCAAAAATAAAATAAATAATTTTTTTGATGCCTCTTCATTATTTTACTTTTATTTTTATTATTATGTCATAGAAAAATTTCTAAGTTAGTCAACAAAACACACATGATGTGTGTAAATGAATATAACAATAAAATTTACCAGAATTTTATGACAGTTACTTTAAAAAAAAATACCTCGTAAGCATTTCCGGCTTGCAGAGAAATTCCTAGTACGGGACAGCGTTTTTTCTTAACTAAGAAAATAAAGGTAGGTATAATAATATCACAAAACGTTTTTTTTTAAAAACAGTCAATTGATATTTAATTTAACATTAATTTCGAGTTTTTTCTTGCAAACCCTGACGATCATCTAGGGTTGCCAAGAATTCATTACGGGCTCATTATGAACGGAGAACTTGCTGGCTCACTACAATAGCGCGTTAGTCGACGAACGCTAAAAGAACGTTGGAAATCCTTTTACCAAACCGTTTTTGTAAGAAATGTTGCTTTCTTTCCAATCTGAATTGGTTTTCTCTAATTAATTGTATATTTACTTGGTTTAAAGTTTCTTTAAATGATTTTTTACTACGAAATATAGAAATTTATTTTTATTATTATTATTAATAAAGTGAAAAGGACGAAATACTCACGAACGAAGTCGCCACTACAGTGCTAGTTAAATGTAAGTATATTATGAAGCTAATTGTTTTTAAATAAAATGAGAGATATTTTTTGACAGCATGTGTAGCCAAGTTAAAGGGCAAAAAAACTAAACTAAACTCTATCCTAGGTTAGTCACTTCATCATCATCATCATTTCAGCCATAGGCAGCCCACTCCTGGACATAGGCCTCCCCTATAGATCTCCAATAAGACCGGTTGGAAGCGGCTCGCATCCAGCGCGTTCCCGCGGCCTTAATGAGGTTGTCTGTCCACCTTGTGGGTGGACGTCCTATGCTGCGCTTGCCGATACGTGGCCTCCACTCGAGAACCTTTCGACCCCATCGGTCATCAGTCCTCCGTGCTATGTGCCCTGCCCACTGCCACTTCAACCTGCTAATCCGCACAAGCACTTTAGTCACTTAACACACGCTAAAAAGAAAAAGAACTAAACTCTCAAATTCTAAGAATCCAGTGTAAACCTATTTGCTTAAATGCAGGTCACTCTTCACCAAGATTTTCTTTTTTAATTAAATTAGTTTGCGCTAGCTTGTTATTGAAATAAGCAGCTTATCAAACTGCAATCTTGCAGTCGACTGCGGGAATTAAGTAAATGCTTGTAGATAAGCTAATACTCTTCCATTGCTGTAAATAATAATACAAAGACGTTCCACGAGGAGACTTTAAGGGAGATTCATATCTGACGGAACATGCGTCGCGTATTATCGGTCGCGTAACGCCAGAACAGACAAATGTATAGAAAAACACTTGACGGTTCACACTCAACAGATGATGCGTTAGTGCGTCAACGTACATTGTCGCAAACGCTCGGCGCACGTTCCGTCAGATATGAACCTTCCCTTACTGTGCTATCAACCGTGCGTTTCCGTTTTATTTTCTTTTAAATAATAATAGAGCACCATTAGAACTTTTGGCAATCTTTTCGTTACCAGTGACTTGCACACCAAACTTTGATGACATTGACTGAATGAATTTACAAAAAAAATGGTAAGTATTGCACTTTAAGGGAACTACAAGTTATGGTAAATAAATAAATAAATATTCCACAACTTTCACACAACGCCATCTAGTCCCAAGCTAAGCAGAGCTTGTGTTAGGGGTAATAAACAGCTGATAAACCTACTTATATATTTCTAAATACATACGACCTCCGGCATAGCAGTCACGGTCACTAACTACAAGAGCAAAAGGCCCGTCAAACGGTGACTATCAGACGGTGACGGTGACTGTGTACTTCGTCACATTTCTGTGAGTGCGCATGACGTCATCCCAGATACCTAAATACTGGTGATAGCCAAGACGGAACTAGCTGTTTGGCAAATAATAATCGTGGAACACTTTGCCCAGTGAGCAACACAATGAACTGTCATGGAGATGCAATGGCCCTGCATATCCTAGAACTACACATTCGAAGACATGTCACATTCATCTACCAACCCGCACTGGGCCCGCGTGCTACATTACGGCCCACTACTTCTCTTACAGAGTAGAGGTAATAATGTAGGCTGATTATGTTATGCTCATTGGGCTACTTTGAGCTTACTCATAAGGCCCATAGTGAGGAACCACGTTTCATTACAGTGCCATAAGTCATCACTGGCAACACACACTGGTCGAAAACCTTCGACCAGAAATGAGGAGATCCGTAGAAGAACCAAGGTTACCGACATAGCCCAGCGGCTTAGCAGGTTGAAGTGTCAGTGGGCAGGGCATATAGCACGGAGGACTGATGACCGATGGGGTCGAAAGGTTTTCGAGTGGAGGCCGCGGCAACGCGCTGGATGCGAGCCGCTTCCAACCGGTCTTGTTAGAGATCTATAGGGGAGGCCTATGTCCAGCAGTGGACTTCCTATGCCTGAAATGATGATGATGATGATGTTTATGTTTTGTTAATAAAAGGACTTTGTTCTACCCAGATATAACTAAGTAGCATTGGATTGTGCCTGACAGAATTAATTAAAATAAAATGAATAAATGAAAATTGTTTCCCAGAAAAGTTTAAATGTGTTTCGTGAGTTTCGCAGCCACTGTTTCAACGTGAACACTGAATAAACCGTAAAGTGTTGTTTAGAAACAACAGCGTTAAATCACTTATTTTGTTTACTGAAAGTGGCATAGCAGTGCTTTATTCCCAGTAAATAAAATACGTTTAATTTACAACGTGAAGTATTTTAATTTTTTGTCCACAGCTAAAAATGGGTCACGGTGTCTCAGTTTCCCTTAACCATCTAAGAGCTTACCTTGAAAATACACAGTTTCATCTTATGGACCCTAACAAATATACTAGGACTTCATAATTGCTGAGAGCTCATTTCATGCGCTGTTGAGTAAAGGACTCCGCTCTTTCGTATTATTTTTCCCTGGTCGCTTGCAGGCAAAAAAAAGCTTCTTCCCACGACTTCGTCTGCAATAGTGCACTCGGCAATAGTTTGTAGCTTTATTTAAGTAAAAAAAAAAAAAACATGTGAATAGTTCTGGATATTATCTCCAACATACTTACAAACTTACAATCACTTCTTTTATAATGATAGTAAAGACATTAATTTTATTTTAACACAAACTTTGCAATAGGGGTTTTCACGTCACCCAAGCATTGTTTGTTTACATTTTACTCCTAATAACATTTTGAAATGTATTACAAATATTATATTTCGATACCGGCACCGTTTCGCACGGGTTTTTTTCTTATCATAAAGAGAAAAAGATCAAATTTTCTGTTTTCTGTTGTTGACATGTTGTTGGTTAGGATTTAGTCAAAAACTAATTATGTAACTGATTTTAATTATTTTTTTACTAAAGAAAAGGTTTATTCAAGTTCAAAGGAAAAACTCAGCCCGCCTAAGACATTAAGTCCACTTTGAACAGTTTGTTTTACTTGTCCATAGAGTTTCAATTGAAGCGCTTCCGCTTGAATCTTTTGTTTTTTTTTTTCTGTCGCAATCGATGTGCTAGTAATAACGAGACGAGACGATACATTGAATTAACGTAACAATCCAATGAAAAGTTTCGACTTAACCTCTACGTTCCTATTCACCATGTTTTACCGATAATAATAAATATCCTGAATGAAAATGAAATGAAAAACTCCGAGCTTTATACAATATTCTCTCGCTGAAAGTTCAAAAACCCATCTGTATACCCAAATGCATGAAATATTGAGGTTTCAGCAGTTCCACCAGTTTTTTTCCCAAACCCACAGCGATCAAAATACAGTTATTTGTGAGTTAGAAACAAAATATCGCAATATAACAGCCTAGAGTTTTGTATCGTAAAATACATGAAAGGTTTTCGTTAACAATAGGGTCAAAATGGTAGATATAGTAGTATGGTAGTATTGTCGTTTATTAAGAGGAGTTGATTTGGTGTATTTTGTCCTTTATTGAGACTTAAAGCCTTCTTTGAAAACGGTTTTCTCAATAATCTTCCATTAGTAACAGCGATTTACTAAATACCTATAAAATAACGATAAATAGGAACAAAGTTACGACCCGAGGACAAGATTTTTTAAATAGATAAATTGAAAATCAGATTAATCAAAAAGTGTGCAGTAAATATCACAGGATCTTTGTAACCAGATATCTCTATTCAATTCTGTTACCCTGGTACTTTTCAAAACAAAGTAACACACTTTGGCTAAAACTATCATCTTAATATTACTGTAAAGTCGCTAAGTGATTAGCTGCTGCGCTGCGTATCGCGGGTTCGATTGCCGTTTAAAAAAAGTATTTGTATGACATACAGATAATTGTTCCGGATCTGGCTCTTTGTCTATGTGAGTAAAACATGCACCCATGATGCTGTAAAAAATCCTTGTGGGGCAACGATTTAAAAAATATATACCTATAGGGTGTCCGGCTTTTTTACCTAATAGTGCGGCCAAACTGGCTAGTTTGTCCGGCCATATGGTTTGGGCATTGAAATCTAAAAACTGGGGTTTGGCCACCTGGCTTCCCTAAACACAATTCTTAGATTTCTTAAATAGGTACTTTTTTATCTTACTTAATAATATTACAAAGTTTGTCAGCTTGTTACGTTGTAGGTGGTAATCTCAGGATCTACATAACTGATTTCGAAAATTATTTGTTCAATAGAAAGCCACAACATTTCTGAGTGTGTCACACACATGCATGCATGCGTCGTGTGCATGCCACATTTTTTATTTTTAAAACTGAGAGGGGGTAGAAAAGACGTTGAAGTACAAAATGAAAGCGGACGAAGTTACGAGCGAGTTGCTTGTACATATTATTAACCAAAGTCTACCGATTGCGATGCTGACAGAAACCTCTATAGTGCCTAAGTACGTGATAGAACGCCTCCATGCCATCCACCTGTTTGGATTCCGAGCTCATGCATCTATTCATGCATGCATGGCTCTTGAATACAAATATGCATCTGGCTTTCTCATAGGAGTTTGTGTTAGTAGGTTACTATTGGTATTGCCATCTCTTATAACAACATTATATTCCGGGCCCTATCAGATTATCAGCGCTGCGATATTTATATTTTTAAATGTCGCAGCTAATGCTGAGATAGGGGCTTTTTTGGTCTCGCACAGGTATTTTCATTATTTTATTTTTATTTACGTTTTTTTGTTCTGTGCGTCCAAATAAAATTATTTCTTTCTTTCTTTCTTTCTTTCTTTCTTTTATCGAAACTGCTTCTACCGACACTGGCACTGTCTTCTTTAATCAATGTTCATTTTTGTGTGATCACTACTTTCGGAACACTGGTACTCAAGTTAGATCACTACAGTTTAAAATACGCTAAATCTATACAAACATAACATTGAGTGATTATGAAAATGTTATTTTCAAGTACTTTTTTTTTTTCACAAAATACTGAAACATTCTAAAGAGATATAGGTATAGATAGCAGTGATGGTTTAGTGATGTGACCGGCGGAATGTCCCGTCATCAGTAACTAGGGGTCAATTTACTTTAAAAAAAAACGTAGTATTTCGTCACTACTTTTTGCTGTCTCTCTTAAAGTTTTAGAGTTATGAGGAATAGGTTGTAAAGTACCTCGTCCACCAAACAGTCGAAAAGGGAGGATCTTCCGACCAGTCGTGTGTTGTGTCTGGTGGGTTACGACTGCCCGAGGATTATTGTAGGGATCTTGTATACGTTCAACCGCGCGGATAACTTTAACATCGCGATGTAGGATGACAGTGTTTAGTTCGTATGTGGCGAGATAGATGTCGCTACATCGTCATCGTTCGACCTATAACCCTGCTTAGCTTTGGTCTAAATACAGATCTAATATTAGTATATTTGGCAATACTATAGTCTGGCTGGCATTATTCAAAAGCGGTAATGTTGCTCTTCTGAACCTCCAAGGGAAAGTCGATAGCAATCGAGTGGACATTTTGTCACTACAAGTCTTTGGTCTCGAGTTAAATCGAAAACACGCACCTATGAATCCTAACTTAACGAAAATAAGTTAGTGACGTATATATTTTTTTATATAGCAAAGAGTAGTAACGAAAATAACTGTAAGTACCTACTATATGTTTCTAACTTAATTAATGTTATACCAAATGTTCCTTTACAAGACAAAGTAAAAAATCTACTGCAAGTGCAAAGTTTTCCTGTTTAAAATTCGGTCCGAATAAAACTCCAACTGGGATATGAAGCCATACCTACTTTTTTTAAATTTATTTTCCTACATACCAAGTCGTAAACGCAGTTAGATCAAAAATAATAAAGTAAAATAAAATACGCGCCAACCCAGTGCCCGCTGCCAATAGACATTTAAAAAAAATATGTACAAAATTTTCAAACTCGGAATACGGGACTGCAGAAAACAAGTTTAAATAAATAAAGTTCCACAAACGGTTCGATTGGCTTTTGATTTAATTTGGTATTTTCCTTGCTGTGCAAAAAGCCTTAATTAACTCATTAGGCTCCGCGTGGACACCGGTGTCCGCAAACAATAGTAATTTAATTGTGTCTGGATTGCGGTAATTGACTAGTTAAGAAGTGTCTTAAATTTATTTCTGTAAAATGTATGTACAACCTTAATTATATTATACAAAAGCTAAAAAAAACAAACTTAACCTAACAACAAAATAATTACAAAGTGTCAAAACATTCTATTGTAGGTTGTATTTAACTACATTGTCGTGCGTGTAATTATTTTTTTTTACAAAAAAAAACACAAAAGTAGACCGTATTCTGGATTTGTGCCCAAATAGTTGCAATATGCTCTACTGTTAGTAATTTGCGTACAATATTTGCCTGTTCAAGTTAAGACAACAGCGTCAGTTTTATAAGCCAGTTTATGTGTGTATAAGACAAAAAAAAAAATACGAATCATTTTAACTACAATTATTTTTTTATGTTAAATTAAAAGTAGTTTTCTAGCCCGCGCTCGTAATAACCTATTTTATTGACTCCAAAGACAAAAAAAAACAACCAAAATATTAAAAAATATGTAACTTTTTCCTTGTTTTTAAGAGCAACTATGGTTGCGAAGCTGACTGTCGAGGTTAATATAAATTCTTCCACGAATTAAAAACTAATTATGAATACTAAAACCGTTATTTACATTCCAAAATTGGAAAGTTGCCCAGTTAACGGCGATGGAGCAATACGGTACGATTTGAACTCAAAACCGCATTACATACCTGAAACTAGTTGACGTTTTAATCTAACTTAAAATAACTGGAAAACAAGGTGTTTTCGCAATATCAAGTTAATATTGCTGCTCTATATGGAAATTAGGTAGTTCACGTTCTGTTTATGTTAATATCCACTAAACCTAAGACGCGTTATAACTATACACGGTCGTTATATAACGCGCTATTTTATACGCTATCGTTGTAGCGCTTTGTAACAAAGACACGGTCGACATCCACAGCGTGAAAGTAACATTGACGCACAACCAGCCCCGTGAAAATTTAAGTGAAGGGAACCGTGGATGTCTAACATTAGTACGAAATGACAACTAAATTCGTCTTTTCTTCATCAATATTTTCGCAGGGCCATTATTACAGAATAGCACTGCTGATGATGCCATGGGTACCAGATTTCATGATTAGTAGCACTATTGTTAAATCTTCCTTCGGTGTTTTTCTGTATTTCATGTTATTTCCTATTGTTTAAATTACTTTAAAGTATAAATAATCATGTTTTGTATCAAAAGTAATTGTATTTTAAAATTTAATGAAAATATTCCTTTTCTTCGTAATAAATCGCAATAAAAACAGTTTAGGCAGTCATGTGTAACATTACGTTAACACACTGCAGCTCGAGCTCTGCTAGATCCTATATTAAATAATTATTTCTCTAACAATATAAAATTATTATAGTAATAATTTATTCTTAACAATGTAAGCTTCTTTTAAACACCCAGTATAAGCAAATAAAAAAAAATACTAGAAGGTACCATACCTCGTCGTCGAACGCGTCGGGGTCCGCCATCTTGTGTTAACTGTCACTCTTTACGTCACTGAAGCACTGCGCACACGCACTAGACTTACGTCACATAGAACGGATCATTGTATTCGCACCACACTTATGTTCCTGGAACAATGGAAAAGTTTAAGTTAGAACTCTGTAGTTAATTATTTCGTTTAAACAAAATATACATTAATTTATAAATACTGTATAGGCGTTGACGACAGCTTATCCAGCTACCTCAAAACTGAAAAAAATTCCCAATTAAACATTAACCTTATTCTGCATGTAGTAAAGTTGAATTGAAAATTTACTAATATTTTAATAGTTTTTTAGAAAGAAACTTGCACAAAACTCATATTATGAGAAATTATCAAAGGACTGTAAAATTCTTATACACAGCCTAAAATTTACGTTTACTAATACTTGGTTCAAAATGGCTGTAATACTGAAAAATGTACAAAGGCCAGAAGCCAGCACATCAAGTTACCTCAATGTGCCAAATTTCGTTGATAGTTTTCAACTTTATTATAAAAAGCATAAGGTTCATGTTCAACTTGGAAAATTATACAGTTTGGGGTACCATTATTACAGTCTGTCAAATAGAGATGTAAAGACCTATTCAACGCAAGAAGATAAAAGAGAAAAGAATAGAGAGAGAAAGGGGACGATTTCTATTAACTTACTGTAGACAGAATCAAATAATGAAATCTTTAATATTTTTTTTGGCAGTATTTTGGAATAGAGACACGACACGATACAAGCATAGAACAAAATACAACGTTAAATATAAATATAACGTAAAAATAGCACGTTGGTCGTTTATTAAACGTTATTGCGGTGAGCTTTGATAACTTATAAACATCTAGCTACCTCCCAACACGGTTTCTTTTCGTATTACATACATACATACATATCGTCACGCCTGTAATCCCCGAAGGGCTAGGCAGAGGTGTACCTGGTAGTACACCCACATTTCGCCATTATGTTTAAGTCCCATGTAATAGGGGGCGAGCCTATTGCCATCCATCGGGCACAAATCCAGACTCCGGGCTGCTACTGAGAAATCCCAGATTGAAAAACTCAATAACACTTTGCCCGACCCGGGGATCGAACCCGGGACCTCATGATCAGCAGTAGCGCTTGCGACCACTAGACCAACGAGGCAGTCAAGTCAGTCTTTTCGTATTATTAAACAATATTTAACACAAATGTATGTTTATCACTAGTATTTTCTTACTAAACCGAGTTTCTTTTTTATTTCATATTCTTGCTGTATTTTATGTTTTCTATTTAGAGTCGTTGGTCTAGTGGTCCAAACGGTACTGCTGAGCACGAGGTCCCGGGTTCAACCCCCGAGTTTTTCCGTCTGGAATGTCTCTGACTGGATATGGATCAGATTGATGGCAATAGGCTCGCCTTCTATATTATGGCACTTAAATATAACCGGCGAAATGTGGGTGTACCACAGATACACCTCTGCCTAATTGCTTAAACTTAGACATCAAATCAATATAAAAAATCATTATTCCACAACTATGAGTTCCAAACAACTGATAATTATACTTATTATCTATACTAATATTATAAAGAAGAAAGGTTTGATTGTTAGTTTGTTTGCATTGAATAGGCTCCGAACCTGGACCGATTTCAAAATTCTTTCACTTTCACTCTTTTCACCGTTGGATAGCTACACTATCCCCGGATACCACAGGCTACTTTTTATTCCTGTACTCCCACGGGGACGGGAACTACGTGGTTGTAACCGCGTGAGGTCTGCTAGTATGAAATACAATCATACATTTTATAGATAAATTACACCCAGACACAGAACAAAATAATGATCGTGCTGTCTGTTGATCTGTGTCACACAAACATTTTTCTTGGGAATGGGAATCGAACTTAGGACCTCCGGCATAGCAGTCAGGGCCACTAACAAAGACGCATAGGCCAGTCTGCTAGGCCAGATCAGTCAGTTAAGTCATGGTATTGCTGTAAAACAGTAAACATAAATTAGTGCATTTCTCATTCTCGCGACATAAAAAACAATATTTCGTACGACACGAAATTAGTAAAGGAAAGTTCAAAAGACCGGGATCTTTTCCTTCATAAAAAGAAAACAGTTTACTTTTTTACTCAGTAATCCGTTTTTCAAAGCTAAATACAATTAGTGAGAGATGAAGAAATTAACGAAGGGTATAAATGACATCAAAGGGAAGGAAGATCCAGTCAAGTGGCCGTTATTCTTTTAATTTGTACCATCGTTTAGTGCCGGGGGAGAAAATGGCAACTAATTTGTTATACAACGTGTTTTTTTTGATATCCCATAACTCTAGGGTATGATTGAGACCATATCAAAGAATCAACTGGCATATTAATTAGGTTTTAATCATCCTTTTTTTTTACTATCATACAAAATAATTCGACAAAGTCACGATGATTAATGTAAAACACCCTTACGTGAAAGAAAAGTGACGTTAGAAAGAAGATTCGTCGTACTGGTGACAATTTTTGAACTAATTATGTAATAAAAATAATATTAATTATAATATTCCACGACTATTCACACAACGCCATCTAGTCCCAAGCTAAGCAGAGCTTGTGTTACGGGTACTAAACAACTGATAATTTAATTATGATTGATGATATCTCCGAAACTATGCATTTTTGGACCATCTATTATGGGAGTTTTAGTATTCTTTTACCTACAGAATATAACCCTAGAGTTATGGGATATAAAAAAAACACCTTGTATAAGCCTTTTCCATACTTTGGAAGTGGCTCGTGGCTTAGTAATGACACGGAGTGATCATCCGTGGATGGGTAAACATCCATTAAGCAGAGTTAGAGAGAAAAACTGCAAGTGTGTCATCTGGGATGGTATGGCCACATTATGACCCTATCGATTACGTTGGTCAGAGATGCATGAATATGGCTGTCCTTGGGGCTAGGTCCCGTGGTCGCCCTCGCAAATGCTGGCTGGACGTCATCAAGTCCGTCATGAGAGCCAATGGCCTGACTGAAAAGGATGTTGAAGATCGAGCCAAGTGGAGGAAGAGGAAGCTCAGTCGGAAGGCGGACCCTGGCAATAGCCGGGATTAACGCCAGATGGAAGGAGAAGAAGATTTGTAGAACACTAGTAACTTTTCAAGCGACTTGCAATAAACCAAACCTCGTCTTCATCTGCCTGGCCTTTTCCCATCTATATTGGGGTCGGCTGCAGTCAGCCAGTTTAACCAGATGCAGTTGAATACCAGTTGCGTATGTTAGTCCTATCGTACCCTAAATACACACAACTCATAACTAGGCCATGAACCTAAACAGACTAAAACAGAGATAGCGCCAAGATTTTATGGAATAGGCCTAATTCAAGTCTGTTTAACCTCAAGACCCTCCAAGACAAATCATTTCTCTCAGATTCATACCGATCCCAGTTCATCAATAAGTTGTGTAAGTCTTCGACAACTCCACGAATGTTTTATGTAGAACGCGTGCCTGTCTAACTTCTACAACCCAGTTAGTGGGTAACTATACCACTTGGTTAAATTGTTTGTCAGTTCTTTGGGTTTCTGACTACCCTATTTATTTACAGAAATAAAATAAATAACATGACTGCTAAGACCAACGGCTAAACGTGCTTTCCGGGGCACAGAACAGTCTTGATATGTAACGAATAGACTATAAACTATTTTCTATGTAATATATCTATTTATTTTTTATTCATATCATCATAGTCGATGTTTAAGTTTTATCGAAATTCGTATCGTAGACTTTTTCCACCTAGTTTTTCAATTAAACTCATTGTGACATTTTTTTATAAAAATCTCTTCGGGGTATCAATCATTCAATCAATCAATCGGGAAATCATTTTTTTTAAGTCGTAGTGTTGTAGTAACCGTCAGAAAAAAAAACTTTTTTTTTCTTTTCTATTTGGTTTTGCGTGGAATCACATATCAAATAAAAAATAGTTAACCACCGATGATGGCGGGTGCAGGGACCAAGTTACCGGTGGTTAGGGCTCCAGAGACAGGAACCTCCTTACGATGCGGGCCGTATCAAGAACTACTGCCTTCTAGATCAGGTTTGACCCAAACGTGCAACGAAAACCTCGAAGGTGCTCATCGAGGCTTTTAGCCGTAATGCCATTGGCTGTAACGACTATCGGCACAATAACAGCCGAGTCCACACCCCATATTTCGACAACCTCGCGTGCTAAGACGAGATATTTGATTTGTTGTTTCATGTAATACCTAGTCATAGGCCCATGGGCGGCATTACTCTGACACAAAGTAAGTCAAACTTCAAATATTTATTGCGATCATGAGTAGATACATGGGGTGTTTTAAAAGGTAAAAGTACATACATGATACCCTGTTAGGGCGCAGCAACACAATTTCAATATAGAAATACTTATACACTAATTGAACAAACTTATATAATATAATATTATGGCTATTTATATATTATATTATTATATTTATATAGACCTATATTATTATATCATTATATTTATATCATTTACTTTAACATAATTTTTTTTTTATATTTCACACTGTTTTACAGTTTAGTTCTGTCCTCGAAAAACTGTTTTATACTGTAATAGCTTTTTTTTGTAAGTAGTTTTTTTAATTTATTCTTGAATATATTGTAGCTGGAGGTTTCTTTTAGTTGTTGTGGTATTTTGTTATATATTTTAATACACATTACATATGGCACATTGCCCCAGTCGTTTACCACACGATAAGTAGAAGATCAACTAATTTGTGCAATATTATTAGTACCACAAAGGTTACATAGTAGATTATGGCTGATCCAGTAATTTGCAATCACGTCACTCATTAGGCATTGATTGGTTGTCATGTCAGTCGTTATTGCTTTAGTTATGTGACGTATTAACGTGTATGTATTGGCGGGAAGTGTTTGCTGTCACTTTAGGAACAAATTGCAATTGTTGGCCATTTGGCAGAATGATATAAACTCGTTTTTTTTTTTTTTTTCGACTGCCTCGTTGGTCTAGGGGTCGCAAGCGCTACTGCTGATCATGAGGTCCCGGGTTCGATCCCCGGGTCGGGCAAAGTGTTATTGAGTTATTAAATCTGGGATTTCTCAGTAACAGCCCGGAGTCTGGATTCGTGCCCGATGGATGGCAATAGGCTCGCCCCCTATTACATGGGACTTAAACATAATGGCGAAATGTGGGTGTATTACCAGGTACACCTCTGCCTAGCCCTTCGGGGATATGTATGTATGTATGTTTTTTTTTGTTTGCTTTATTTTATCCAAAGACATTGAATTCTTACTTTAGACAGGACATCAAAACAATTTTTTTATCCGATATTTGTGTCCTATCGGAAATAAGTCTATGAGTGTAGTTTGGTACCCTCCGCTACCGCTCCAATATTGCCATATTTTACTAGAGGTCGTAGATCTAGTCTATGGCTTTGGTGTTTTCATTTAATTACCGCGCCGCGAATCTCTTAGAGAGCTATTTATGAGAATAAATATAATGACAATACCTTGTCAATATATCTATGAAAATATAATGTGTAAGAAAAAATCCTCAACTCTTTAGTAAAACAAGCGATAGACATCAGTTCAATACAAGAAATAAAGATAAAATAGCTCAACCTTCCTTTAGATTAGCAAAAGTACAAACATCTTTTATGGGGTATTGTGTTAAATGTTATAATAAAATACCATGTGATATATTAAAACTAAATGAAAGAAAATTTAAAACTTACATTAAAAGTACACTTTGTAAACTGGCATATTATAAATTAGAAGATTATATTCAGGATAGGAATGCTTCGAAACATGCTGGTCCTGCTCCATAGGACAATCATTGGAGTCTTGACAAAATCAACCTGGTTGCTAATATAATAATGTACCTCTGTATTGTTTACTATTATGTTTTTTTTTATTTTTTCTCTTGTTTTTAAATTAATGTTATTAAATTTGTAAATATGTGAGCACAATGTACCTAGCTGTACCACATGTAATTATCAACTCCATTGCTTTTTTTTTTTTTGCTTAAACCTATCTTAGTATAGTACTTTTATTCTAGGTGCATCGTCCTCACATATAATCTTATTGATGTATACAAAGTATTGTAAAATCGATTTTAAAAGAGTAAGTATGGAGTTTCTTGCCCATTCTTCTCCATACAAATCTACTTTTTGGAAGGGGCAACTAGAATCATTTTTTAAAGTTAATTTTTGTTCGACGTTCAAAAGTGCCTTATAGGGGCCTAATTGAAATAAATGGTTTGACTTTGACTTTGACTTTTGGACTTTAATTATTTGCCATCGACTTCTAAAACTAGTTGTTTTATCTCTTTTGGTAATTTGTTTATGAAGTCGGTTGTATTTTTAGTTTTTATTTTTTAATATTATAAACTATTGCTTGACTACCATCCCACCAGATGGAAAGATGTGATGCCATCAATGATGGTGAAGCGCACTAGTTTATTCAGAGCCTATTCGCACTAGCCCTGAAGACACCTTAATCAATTTATTAAATTAATGAATTTTTCAATTCATAGTTTTTTATTTATATGTATGCTTTTGTTAGAGGTATTTTGATGTCACAACTAAACTACAGAACTGATTGCTATGTAATTCATAAAGGAGATAATAGACAGTACGGGAACTAAACCCTCTGAAACACAAAATCCAACCAAGTTGGGAATCTTCTCCTTTTTTTGTGAGTCGGCTTTGGTGGTTTTGTGTTGTTCATTATTGGCCACCGACTTCCGAAACTGGAGTTATTTTTCATCTGTTAGTTTTTTTTTAAGAAGTCGGTTGTTTTTTTTTGTGAAAAAGTTTTTATTTTGTAATTTTTAGTTTCTTTGTATGTAAAGAAAGTCTTTCAAAACTTGAAAGAATCATTGAAATTGGATAACAATTGCTAAAGAAGTTCTATCTCTAAACATTAATCTTTACATCTCTGCCGGCCTCTTTTAAAATAGAATGGCGTAACCTTATGTTGTGGAAATACAAAAGCTCAGCATAGACATCTGAATATAGCAATCACGAATAATTTGCTGTTATGCGTTGAAGAGTTCCGTTGCCTGTCTTCTTCATCAGTTTTTCTTCACCAAATGTTACTTTCTAAATGAAAATGCTTGATTTGTTACTAAAAATGTTGAAATCGGTGCATGTGTGCCTATATTTTTTGAGGAGTTCCCTCAATTCCTCAAAGATCCTTCATCAGAAATGAGTTTTGATACAAATGGGACCAACCTGTTAGTATACCCTATCAAACAAAAAAAGAATTTTGAAAATCGGTCCATAAATGACGGAGTACTGAGGTAACAAACCCTAAAAAAAAAAAAATATACAACCGAATTAAGAACCTCCTCCTTTTTTTGAAGTCGGTTAAAAAGAAAGTACAGTTGGAGACATAAATTAGTTACACAAACCCGTTTTACGCGAGGGCCCACAACTGGCGTACTTAACTATAGGTATTCCTAAGTCTTTTTAATTAAATTTCTTTGAACATAATCCTGAGCTTTGCGCAAACTCTTAAATTAATTTTGTCCTCATTTGTTTTAGGTCGCGGTTTTGAGAACGGCGGCGTTTTGATTGGTCGTTTCAATTTCATATTTTATGGGTTTAGGTGTGCTGTTATTGTTTCGTTAAGTAGGTTAAGTATTTTAAGAGTAATAAAGACACAGACATATAGTTTATTATTTTTTTTTACAGCTTGACCAACTTTTGCTTATTAGCGTTTCGCTCATACACCTTTTCTTTGTGTGCAATTCTCCTGTGCTTGTGTTTCTCGTAAAATAACTTCTAAACGGTTGGACCGATTAAGATGAAGTCTGGCCACTAGCCTTACCTAAGGGTAGCGTGTAACCTAGTTACTGATCATTGATGACGTCATATAATAATCCGACTCACCGAGAACTAAGCGGCATCGGGTTTCGACTCACTGGAACACCTCACTGGCCTGGCAAGCACTTTAAGACTCAACCTGCTATCGACCTCCGGTCTCGGAGGAGAGTGATGTAGCGACATCTATCTCGCCACATACGAACTAATTACTGAAATCCTACATCGCGGTAGTAAAGTTATCTGCGCGATTTGAACGTATACAAGTCCCCGACAACAACCGTCGGGCAGTAGTTAGCCCACCAGACACAACACCCGTCTGGTCGGAAGATCCTCCCTTTTCAATGGTGGATGAGGGACTTTAGTAATGGATCTCAGCCGCATTTGGTTTGACTGAAAGCCGACCCCAACAGAGTTAATAATAATACATTGTTTGTCGTTTATGTTTAAAAGGATAAATTGACAACGACACTGTCGGTGATTTGTCTGAACTAGGTTGAACCTGTGTTTTAAGCTAGATGAGGCAACAAAACTTAGTTAAGTAAAAGCAATATAAAGTCAAAGACAAATAATTTATTTCAATTAGGCCATTTAAAAGGCACTTTTGAACGTTAAACTTACTATTTCAAAAAAATGTAATGATTGTAGTTGCCACTTCTAAATGATAGTTTTATATGGAGAAGAATGGGAAAGAAACTCCATACTTTCTTTTAAATTAAAGTAACACGTTAGAAGTTCTATTTGCAGACAAAACATTGTTCTCGCGATGTATTCCTTCAACGATGTCAATGATGTCTCAGATACGCTTAGAAAAAACATTATTTTTTATATTATTAGCTGGTGCCCGCGACTTTGACTGCGCAGGATTAGCACGCCAGAATAGCTCGAAGCTGACAGAATTTTATCCTACTTACTTTGACACTTCGCGTGACTCAAGGGCTGGTTTTTACCTTGGTCAAAGGATAAGCATTGCCATACAACGTGGCAATGCTGCCAGTCTTTTGGGTACACTTCCAGTGGACAGCGATGCGGATGAGTTTTTTGACGCCATATTTTAGATTTAGTTTTTAGATTGTATTTTCATTTCTAGTGTATAAAGTTAAGTATTGTTTGAATGAATTAAATGTTTAATTTGATTTCTATACATGTAATAAAATTGTAGAAAAGTGGTGTCTGCAGGTACTTACCTTACACTTATTGTTATATTTTGAACAAACACAATATCTTTATAAATTGTAGCCTATGTGTTATTCTGATGTATAAGCTATATTATTGTAAAGTTTCATTAAAATCCATTAAGTACTTTTTGCTTGAAAGAGTAACAAACATCCAAACAAACATTCGCATTAATAATATTAGTAGGATATATTAAAAAGTCACATTAGTAGTCTGTTAGTAATAGTTGGTTGCAGTAATTATGGTAAATTTAAAACATATTCGTAACTCAAGCTCAACCGCAGCCTATCCAGTTAAGGGCTAAAGCAACAGTTATTACATCGAAACGTCGAATGAAGTGTCCTTCTTAATTCAAGTGATACTTGATCATCGATGACAAAGGGCCTTCAGAGGGAGAGACCTGTGTTTAAATAATCTACTTTGAGTGTGTTGAACAATTAACGCTAAATTGTTTGTTGTACTTTTGGAAAAGGATTTTAGCAAGAACTTCTTTCTGCATTAAAATACCAGTCATGTTTTTATGACGGCGAAGTTTAAAACATCTATTATCATCTGCCTAGCGTTTTTTCTAGTATGCTTCCAGTCTAACTGGATGCAGCTGTATACCAGTATTTTACATGAGCGACTGACTATCTGACCTCCATAGCCCAGTAACAGAGTAACACGATGTCCTTTAGTTAGACCGTTAGTCAGACTGTTTTCTTGCACGACTGCCAATTATAGCCGGAACCAATGATTTAGCGTACTTTTCGGGGCATGAAGGAGTTACCCATCCAAGAACCAGGCTTAGTAACCGTTTATTTTTTTTTGAGGGGTGGAAAATCCTCATGGATGTCCCCCGCCCGGGAAGGCGGAGGGGTCTGTCAGACTCTTACTGACTAAAAACCACCCCGTGTTCCTTCTCACTCCTGCGCCGGGGGTCACGGGAACGGAAGATACTTCCGCGACCCCCGACTGGTGCCGGCCCCGCAGGCCTCGCCAAGTCTGCGAGGGGAGTGAGGTGTTAGACTCCCCTCGCGACGTCTAAGAGGGGCGCGCGTGAACACGACGCGCCGCCACCTCGGTTCCATATACGTGGGGGCGGCGGACATCCCCGCGTCCGTCGCCCCTGGACCCATTCAGGGGGGCTGGAAGAGGGCGTTGTCCGCCCTCCGCCTGCGCCCGGTGCGTCTGCTGCGGGCAGGGTGAGTGGAGGTGATCTCCCTCTCCCTTTCCGCAGCCTCCTTCTGCGAGATGACCGTTTTGCAGAAGGACACCACCGCGTCCAGGCTTAGTAACCGTAACTTAACCTTCGGTCCACACGGCTGCGGTGACGGTTGCTACTGTTATTATTTAGTAATCAGTAGAACAAAAGTCAGAAACATCCCATGTGCTTAAAATGGTGTAAATCTCATGGACCAATTTATCACGTGGCGAAAGACAGAATTTCTAAACAAGCGAAGTGGCTATTTTTCACAGTCAACCGGTGAACTGTAATTTCCTAACATATCTGATATCCTGGTACAATATACTGTGACATGAGTGTACATTAAACAAATTGTTGCGATACTCTTGTGTATTTTTGGTCAGCCAAATGGCCCTTGAAACTAACTATGTAATGTGCCCTATGTATCTGATATCCTAGTACCATTTTACTGAGACATGCGTGCCCGTGCAGCAATAATTGTTGAACAATTTTTGTGTTAAGTTAGTGAACTTGCAACTACTTTTGCTCAAATGACCCTAGCAACACTTTTTGTTTGTTTAACTTTTTCCTAGGTACATCTTTCGTTATCCGGATATGCGGTAAATACCTACATATTATCCGTGTATGAAGAAAAAAACGCAAAAAAGAAAGAAGAATGTGTTTTAAAATACGTGAAACCAAAAAATTAAAGAACAATTTATTATAAAAGTTATTAAATTACAAAGTTAAACTTGTCCACCCATTGAAAATACTGAGTGGTCAAAAGTTCGAACTACTGTTTCAATTCCTAGTCACTAACTAACCCACTAAATAATACATACATTGGCCACCTAGAAAGCCATACAATTTCACTTGCAGAGGAAGTTTAGAGCTATTCATCAAGAACTTGACGGGTTGACAGGCTTTCAATACAGGGAGCGAGGCCATTCCTCACAGTCAACACAACCGTTAGTGCTTTACGTTTCTCATCTCCTGGTACTGACCAGCTCTCCAGAAAAGTATTTGTACTAAAAAGCTTTACTAGCCAAATTTAATTCTGTAAGATAGAGCAAACGGTCATAAACCTGAGCTATTTGAAGGTCCACGATCAAAACAACACAACCTCAGATACGGATGAAGTTAAGAGCACCGATTTATCACAATCTTGACGGGTTGACAGGCTTTCAATACAAACCCCGAGGCACTCCTCCTCGCAAACAGATAACATATATCCCTACGTTTCTAATATCCTAGTACGTCGTCGGTTAGATAAGTACCAGTTTATCAGAAAAACTTAAAAATCTGGCGTACTTAGAGTAAGAGCAACAGAGCCTAAACCTACATACCTAACACATTTAAAAAAAAAACCTTTTTCTTACGGAATTGTATCTACTACTGTTTGTTTCTGAATCTCTGGTTGACTGGAGGACAATGCTGATGGCGTCAAATTGCGCAACATTGATGTGCTTTCCTGAAAGTGTTAATAAAATGAGTATCAACTTTTTAAACATGCAATGCAAATCCACCTTCAGCCATTAGGCTATTTTCATCTAAATCTTAATTCTATTTACACGAAACCCTGTTCAAACTCGTGTTTCTAACCTATCTAATACCCGTTCTAGACAAAGCTGCTTCAAACTCGCAATATTCCTTTCTTTCAACTACCAACAAAGCGCAAGTCAATTGAATTCCCCACTATCTCGATGTAAGATACCATCTTAGAACACGGATGCTAGTTGGAAAACTATTAGCTCGAGGCAAACTTGCTTGATAAAACCAAGTTTAAAACTAAATCTCTTATCGACTGTATTATCTTGGTACTAGAGTTCAATTCACCCCGCGTGTTCCAAATAACGTGCCAAGTATATGAAATAATATCGGTTCAGAGTCTTTTTAGTGTTCTTTCAAAGTCAAGTCGGTGTTTTTTATGAATATTAAAGAATCCAAAACTGCATTGGAGTGGAATTTGGTGCAGCCGTGCGCGTTTTTAAAATTTTATAAAGAGTTTAATGTAGAAGGTAGTTGATTTTTATGCAGTATTCGTAAAAGCATAGCCTGTTACTCATTTCATTTCTTTATGATATGTACGTACAGTCCGCAAAACGGATAAGTAACCAGGCATTTAACTTCTAATTAGTTTTAAACGAAGAGATTTAAAATACTATAGAGCGGGCATGTCAAGGAAACGTCATAGAAAAACTTTAATCCCATGTCTCAGTAACGCCATCTAGAGTAATATATGAATACTGGAGCGGCACCGGAGCGTACTAAAAAAACTCATAGACTTGTGTCCAAGCAGGACACAAGTTTCGGACGAAAATTTTGTTCGAAATGTCCGGTCTATAGGTATTGAATGTCTTTGGTTTTAAACGATGTTAATGGTGTGCTGTGAAGCTTTGCTTTTGATATCAGTTTTCTTTGTATGTCCTAAGTTTATTAAGCCATTATGCACACAATAAATAAATGGTGATAGATAATCCATCGCAAATCGAGGCTTCTCCGTGTCTCGAAAAACACGTCAATCACGTTGATCCCAGCTGCCATATTTGTAGATTTGAGATTAATTTTATAGGTCAAAGAAAATTAAAAAAAAAATACATTTTAAACTAGTCAGATGAGGTCAATTTATAACTATTTGACTCTAAGAAGTAAGACCGAAAGAAACTTAATGGCCACAGTCTCACGTGAGAGTCATGCAGATTAATGTCTAACGTGAGATGAGATAAAGAGATGGTCTTTTGAGTAAAGAACATCATTTGTGATGATCTAGTAATAATTATATAGTAATAATTTAATAGTCTTGAATGGTATATATTATATTTGTAAGTAAATACTACACCACACACTGCCTACTCATCTTTTCTCCTCCACTATCAAGTCCATCCAAAGGTTGTCTGTAAGAGATCACTTTTAGCGATAAGGCCGCCCATTGTATTACCGCTTGTAGCCCTTAAAATTATAATGATGTACAATAAAGAGTATTCTATTCTAATTAACTTGGAGGAGCTGGTGGCTAAATTATAACAGTCGCATGGATCGATCGAAGGTAAAGCTACGCTTGACGAGGCCGGTGTGTGGATGGGTAACCAACCAAGACTCCTCCGTGCCTCGGAAAGCACGTTAAGCCGTTGGTCCCGGCTGTCATTTGTAGATCTTTGACAGTCGTTACTTGTGGTCAGAAGCCCGAAAGTCTGACAACCAGTTTAACCAAGGGGTATAATGTTACCCAGTTACTGGGTTGTGGAGGTCTGACAGGCAGTCGCTCCATGTAAAACACGGGTATTCAGCTGCATCCGCTTAAACTGGAAGCCGACCCCAACATAGTTGGGAAAAGGCTAAGCAGGTGATGATCTTATAATAATTAACTTTTTTTTTAACTATATGTGGAGGCTTGTTAATAGCTATTTTTTGTAATATTATATTCTTCATTCACTGGATTGTTAGTCTGTAAGTCTTCCTAAAAATAAAATAAATACATAAATAAATAATAATTAACACAAGTCTCAAAGGGGGAATATTATTGATTAATAAAATACAATTTTACTATCCACACGATTGCTTGCGCACAAAAAAAGGTAGTCTACATTGCCAGTTGCATAAGATACACAGACGAATGCTAGCTGGTTGCAAATTAAAAGTTCTGGAATCAGTGGCAGCTCCTGCAGTACAAAACGACATGGCATTGAGTCGCACTGTCCCAGAACTTAATATAACTTGGAAAACTTGTTCGCAAAGATATTAAAACCTTTTCCGCGACTGTACAAGCTGTGTTCAAACTGGGGACGTAATCGACTTATATTTTTTCTACGCAATACTCGTAAAATTTGCAAAATTTAAATTAACAAGGCTTGACTACCTCGTTGATCTTGTGGTCGCAAGCACCACTGCTGAGCTTGAGGTCCCGGTTTCAATCCCCGAGTCGGGTAAAGCGTTATTGAGTTTTTTCATCTGGAATTTCTTAGTATCAGCCCGGAGTCTGGATTCGTGCCCGATTTATGGCAATAGGCTTGCCCCTTATTACAATGGACTTAAACATAACTGGCGAAATATAGGCCCATCTCTATATAACCCTTCGGGGGATAACAGGTGTAATGTTAAGTTAAATAAACAAGGTAGATGCCTTCCATGCTTTGTATATCGAAAACAATAGTGATTAACGGAAACTAGCTTTTGTTATCAGTAAATATACATATATATTCTTGACTCAAAGAATAATTTTTAAAGTTTGTACCTATGACTTAAAAAGTAGCACCACAAAAAATCAAAGCACAAACAATATTGAGAACGCGTTGAATCATCATCTGCCTAGCCTTTTCCCTACAACCACTTGGTTTAACTAGTTTTTAGACTTTCGGGCTTCTGACCACACAAAACTAACCTAAATCAGGTTCCTTATTACATATGAATAATGTTACAATCAGCAAAATCTTCAGATATACCAAGCATTTCATTTCCAGGTTTAATTTTGACAAAGTTTTACTATACGTGAGGCTTATCGTGTTAAAATAAAAAGTTGAATATAATTGTAAAAAGTCCCGGATGTTGCAACTTCGAAGTTATATTTTTAAATTGAACAAAAGTTTGCAGAGACAGCTGGTGCATAAGGCAGTCTGTACATGTATTATTCTTTATCTAAGTGCAAAGTAATGGAAATATTACAAGGCAGTTTACTAGGGCCCCAGGAGCACTGCATCTTGTGTTTGTATCTTGTCACCCAATCACTGAGGTCAAATAAGTAGTCGCTTCATATAAAAAGCACTGGCATTCAGCTTTAACATAGTTGGCAACGAAGACTAACTCGCAATGACTTTTTCCCTGTAAATAATTACATCAACACCAAGCAAAATCCTGCAGCAACGAATTGATGAAATCTGTGAAATATAACTGCGCGTTAGTCCATAATACCTACATTAAAACGGTAAATAATTATAATAATAACCCACTAAAATGCTTAAGAGGTAATAAACACGAGCCCGCGTCCAGATTTGGAACATACAGTTGTTCCGAATCGGGATCCGAGCCCGGAACTCCGCGTTTATCAGCTTGGCATATTGCCAGTCTGTCATTCGTGTCTTAAACTATCGACGAGATCAAAAACAATGTGTTTCTTGATCTCAACACTTAATACATCAAAGGTTTACGAACATTCACTCACTGTGAAAAAAACGTTTGGTTAAAGCAGTAAGTAGCATCAGAGGGAAAGAGGGTGGTCCCTCTTCTAATTCTAAAAGGCCACTTAAAGCCCTTTGAAGGTTTCCCTTCGAAAACAAAAGGTTTTGTTCAAAAACCAAACCGTAATAGGCATACATTTAACGGTCAAAAACAAATGGAAAGCGAACAGAGGTACCAGGCTAGCATAACATCAGAAGAACATAATATCGAACAGGTATTACAAAGCATCCTTTACAATACACGAACTAGACAAAAGACAGTTGCGAAATGAATTTCCCTCATCACGGACGCCGCAGTTTGGTGCCACAAACTTGCTGCTCGATCACAATAGACCTGAACTTCTGCTGCCCTCATTACAAACGACATTGTTCGAGACTTCGGAACACCGAGCACTGTCCATAGTAAGATGTCCATAAATTTTGGCGATGAGTAGGTATACAATTATAAAGTTTGTTACAAGAAGCTTTTGATTTTCTCAGGTAACATAGGAAGTAAGACAACGTAAAACGATTATGGAGAAAAATCCGCAGTTGTATTTTTCAATACTTCGACTAATTGAATATTAGACTGGGCGAAAAATACATAAAAAAGAAGTTAACTGTCAATATTATACTGTACTGTACTGTTTGTACTGTGTTATTATATTGTTATTTATTATTGTTTTATTTATTTTATTTATTTATTATTTTAATATGTGTCAATGCCTCGCATCAGTATGGGAGTTTTTTTTACAGAATAGCACTGAAAATAGATAATAATTATATTTTTATTTATTTACTTTTTTCACCGCAATGGAAGAATACGCGTAGCAAATTGCGACTGGATCTTTCACAACGTAGGTAATTATGAATGTAATTTCTTAAGTTTCAGAACATAAAGCTGACAATAGATTGCACAAAGTCGACAATAGACCGCGATTTATTGCACAGCTCAACCCGTATCAACATACTATCGAAATACTCGAACTACCCGACATTCTCACATCGCAATTACGTCACTACTTCGAGTACGGACTTGTCAACTATGCCCTAATGAAGACGCGTTAGTTCTATGAGGCGAAAAGTCGTAAATGTAGGGGACAGGGGATCTAACATTAGGTCGTGTTGTCTACCGATTACGATCGGCGTAATCTTTTTTGTTTGACAATTGTTTTGATGCTACTTGGCCAAGAGTTTATTTATAGAGATCTATTGACAATAATATATTTCGTTGAACAAATAAATTTTACTTCTGTTCTTAGGTACACAGTACAGGATGGGACATCGAAGCACCGTTGGTTTTAGCAGTAATTTGTCAGTCTTTACATTTGACAGCCTGTCTTACCAAAGGGAAACGTGTTACTTAGCAGATGGGTTGTAAAGGTTGCTACTTATAAAATACGGGATATTATCATTCAGCTGCTTCTAGTTAGATTGGACCCCAACGTAACTACTAGGGCAGATCAGGATGAGTTGCATTTTAAATCTTCAACACTCACACACTCACTCACTCATCTTCTTTCCACTTATGATCACTAGGAGATTATGAATATCAAAAATTGCATGATTACAAAAATGAATGATGAGCTCAAAATTATCGACAGTCACTAATCTATCACGATACTCGCGAAACGGAGATAATAGTACTTTTTTTAATAAAAATTCGGGCTTCCTCCTTATAACCTTGATCGCTTTTGTAATGAGTGAACGATGTTGGCACAGAGTGATTTATCGGCGCGAAGACACCGCGAATATGTATTTAAGAAGCTCCTAACAGCCTGTGTTTGCCTGATCCAAAGTGATCGGATTGATGACGTAAATAATGTATTGCGTATTGACCATAATACAAATAGTTTTTTTTAGGTTTCCTTTACGCATTACCACGCCTCTATTTTCCAATGGGCTAGGCAGAGGTCTTTGATTACTTTTATTACGAGCAATGTTGTCACAGGGAGATATATCGGCGTGAATACACCGTAAATATGTATTTAAGAAGCTCCTAACAGCCTCTGTTTGCCTGGTACAAAGTGATCGGATTGATGACGTAGGTAATGTGTGAGGGGTCTTTTGCTCATTTGACCAAATGGATTACTTTTTACGAGCTCTTTACTAATAAACTCTTAACAACCTGTGTTTTCCTAGTACAAAGTGATCGGATTGATGTAAATACCTAGTCGTGATTAAGTCCCATGTAAAAGGGGGGTGAATCTATAGCCTACCTATTGCACCTCCCGGGCATTCGGCTTGATTAGACAAAGTCATGATGGAAAATCAAAATCTAAATAAAATTTTACCCGAACCCAAAATTGCTCGCAGGACCTCAAACAGCGTAGTGGTAAATTATTGGCTTTAAAGTTGAATTCCCGCTCGAAATAAATATTACTATGACCTACAGGTAATTGTTACTGGCCGGCAGTTTGTGTTATTATATTTGTAAATGCTTCTACGACACAGTAAGATTCTAGTGAGGGGCAAAATATTTTTTTAAAGTAAGACAACAACAACAAAACAAGGCAACACAAACACACAAGGTATACAAGGCTAGAGCGAATAGGCTCTTAATAAACTAGTGCGCTTCACCATCATTGATTGCATCACTGCTTGTCTCTAGTGCTTGACTGCGATCCCACCTTATAGTAATAAGGTGGGATCGCAGTCAAGCACTAGATATTATCACATAAGGTCTAAGACAACAATTAGTTAAACTATTGTATGCCTAACATGGTAGAACAGTGTTATCGCAAAATAAAGATCTTTGACTTTTATACTACTAGAAAGAAAAGAAAGAAAGATAGAAAAATATTTATTAGACATCAGTCATTAAAACACACACTTGTACTACTTTGTAGTACAAGTTTTTTTTTGTTGTTAAGAAATAAATTACTTATACATTTACTTAATCATACTACAATACAAAACAATTACTTATTAATTCTTACTAATTTATTTTATACCATAAGGTTATATTTGTATTAATTGTATATTAAATCCACTTTATACCATTAACATTTAAAGAAACATAAAGAAGAATCGCTAATAAATAAATACCAATAACGTGACGTCCTTCACTTGCACATCTTTACATCGACCACAGATCGTATTTCCGCAACAATTTTCCCACAAATGTTAACACGATTGCAGCCAAGCGTATTAGTAAACAAACAGCTCAAAATAGTTTTAACATCTATCCCGGTCATTGTAAATCAACTTGTCAAAACAATCAACATCGCACTGGTACCCAAACCATTAAACACTAGTTTGGAGGCACAAATGGCGGTGATAATCGAATGGGAACGAACAAGGAACTAAGAGCTGTTCTTCGTTCACTCAACCCATTCATTTTATTGTCATGTTAAATGCTTTATTTGTGGTTGTATTGTGAAAGATTTCCGGATTAGTTACAATGTGTTTTATCGTCTTTATTGTTTGGTAGTTTGTGTTTTCTTCATGTGACCTATCCGATCTTTGGAATTGTTCATTCATTCGCGAGCTCCGGTAAGATTTAAAGCATTTATTCGACACGCACAGGACATAATAATATAAAAAAGAAAATACTAAAGCCAAAAAAAACGTAATTATTAAATACCTGTGTCGTGGTCAAAAAGCCTTCTATCTCAGAAAGAGATTTCTCTTCATCTGGAATTTTCACTGAAAAATTCCAGATGGAATAACTCAGTAACACTGCTCAACACGGAGATTGAACCCAGGACAGAATACTCAATTTTTCGGGACCTCATGTACTGTTAAAATCCTTCACATTCGTACTCAAAATTTAAATCTTAGTCAAACAAGAAAGCTTCGTGAGGAAACCGGCATGCCTGAGAGATATTTTTCAACAACATGTGAAGCCAAGCGAGAGGCCCATGGGTGGCATGAAACTCTCACACCAGGTTATTCACATACCACACTATACGAAAAAGAAGAAAAGTAAATAAATAAAATAAATTAATATTCCACAACTTTTCACACAACGCCATTGAGTCCCAAGTAAAGCTTGAGAGCTTGTGTTATGGGTACTAAATAGCTGATGAACATACATAGGTACATATTATAGATAAATAACACCCAGAAACAGAATAAATGAGCGTGCTAATCACACAAATATTTGTCCTGGGTGGGAATCAAACCCACGACTTCCGGCATAGCAGTCAGGGTAACTAACTACTAGGCGAACAGGTCAGATATTTCTCAACAACATGTTATGCCAAGCTAGAGGCCCATGAGTGGCATGAAACTCTCACACCAAAGTCACAAACTAGACGATACGAAAGAGAAGAAAAGTCTTAGTCTTATTAACATAACATAGTATAACACCACGCCTGTTATCCCCAAAGGGTTAGGCAGAGGTCTACCAGTAGTACACTCACATTTCGCCAGTTATGTTTAAGTCCCATGTAATAGGGGCGAGCCTATCTATGGGCGAGCCTATTGCCATCACGGCATGAATCCAGAATTCGAGTTGATGCTGGTGTAGCGACATCAATCACGCCACATACGTACTATCCTACATCGCGGTATTTGAGTTATCCGCGCAACTTGAACGTATACAAGTTCCCGATTACAACCGTCGGGAACGTGAACGTATACTAGTTCCCGACTACAACCATCGGGAACTTGAACGTATACAAGTTCCCGACTACAACCATCGGGAACTTGAACGTTTACAAGTTCCCGACTACAACCGCCGGGCAGTAGTTAGAGGGGGATGAGGAACTTTACACCCTATACCTCACACCTCCAAACTGGTGAATCAGCGTCAGGCAGGATCTCAGTATCTGTCTGGTATTACCGCTGAAATTAACCTTTTGGCGCAGCCGTGAGACATGCCATTTTTGTGTCTCTTTTTTTTGTGATAAAGTGTTTTGCTGTGCTTGTATCCAGCTGTTGCCAATAAATGTATTTTCTTTCTTTCTTTCTTTCTTTCTTTCTTTCTTTCTTTCTTTCTTTCTTTCTTTCTTTCTTTCTTTCTTTCTTTCTTTCTTTCTTTCTTTCTTTCTTTCTTTCTTTCTTTCTTTCTTTCTTTCTTTCTTTCTTTCTTTCTTTCTTTCTTTCTTTCTTTCTTTCTTTCTTTCTTTCTTTCTTTCTTTCTTTCTTTCTTTCTTTCTCTCTTTCTTCCTCTTTCTTTCTTTCTTTCTTTCTTTCTTTCTTTCTTTCTTTATGGAAAAACTCAATAACGCTTTGCCCCCTCGTGCTTAGCAGTAGCGCTTTACACCACTAGACCTCTAGTCTTCTTAACCGTTTCGTTAATAAGGATTCGACACACAGACGCGACCGCGACATATCACGTCGCGTCGTGACATATCATGGTGAGTGTAATATCAGGCTTTTATATAAATTGAACTACAAATAGAAGTCACGTCGTCATGACATCGTGTCGCGTCAGTTTGGACGTACCTTTATCTGTATAGTTATTTCTGGCAAAACCAAGATGGTCATAGTGGCAGAATTTCAACAGGGTCATTATCAGTTAAGCTTACCAAGGTCGGTCCGAGGATGGGTGGCATATTAATTAGGTACTACATATCGAGATTCCGTGTCTAGGAATCACGTTAATTAGATAATTGATCCTGGCTGGAATCTTTGAAAGTCGTTTCGGGTATTCAGAAGTCTAAAAATCAGATAACCAGTTTTAATAAAGGGTATCGTGGCAAGTTAGCGGGTCGTGAAGGTAATTGTGATTTGTTGATATTGTATTGATCAGATATTTTAATGAACACCGTGTCGGTACCCGGGTTATTTATTTCACGAAACCCATCCTCTACCTTCAAAATGTCTAACGTCGTACGTCTAACGAAAATTCGACATGTAGAAGAACGGACAAGAAATTTCGTACTAAATGCTTTGTATCAATAGTTTCTTTACCTTAATCGCTCCCGTCAATATTAATCTACACCTCTGCAATCTATCTTCAACGAGTGACAAATATATCAATCTTTATTTCACAAAGCCATTCATTCTCATTGCGCGTAGGTTAGGTGGCAAACTTATATGAAGCATTGTGGGCGCCTGGAATGAATTGCTCCTCTAAGTTCAGCAAGGCTTGCCGTGGTTGCAATGGGCCATTGATTGGTGACCATTCATGATTTATTTATTTATTTATTTATTTATTTAGTAAAGGTAAACCAACAGCTTCTGTATACAGCTTTACATAAGAATAATAGTAAAAAGTATCAGACTTAGGCGATTATCACACTGCCACGCATCACGCTGCTTGTTGCGTGTCTCTGAACTGAAATGAACGCGCGTGGATGCATTTTCTGTGTGTTGGACTGTGCGTGTTTTCTTTACAAACGGAGATACTTACAAGCAACGTTAAAACACGCATTCACGCGCTACGCTGCGTGGTGCGTGGCAGTGTGTTAACCGCCTTATACAGTCGCCAATAACAGGTCGACCAACATTCATGTGAGTGAAAAATTACAAATAATCAAATTAAAGTTAAAAAGAAAACATAATGAAATTACAAGTACATACATAATGATTGATCAGTACCAAAGCCCTCCGTGGCTCAGAAAGCACGGTGAACAGTTGGTCCGGGCTGTATTCAAATTCAATCTAACCTGATGCAGCTGAAATACTAACATTCATATTATGTTCTATATGGACTCACTACCCCAAATACCTATCTGACGTCCTCAACCTTGTGATTGGGTAACACAGTACCCCTTGGTTAGCCCGGTTGTCTAAGTTACGGGCTTCTGACCCCTGATATAATTTGTATTAAATTTATAAATTAAATTAAAATTATTAAGGGAAAAGATTTGATTTTAATTTCTTTGTAAGGGTTTAACTCAACAACCACTGAACCGATTTAAAAATCTTTCACCATTGGAAAGCTACATATATAGTGTCACCGAAAATTTTGTGTAGTCGCGAGCGAGGTTCTGTGAGTTATTAATAATATTGTAATATTCCCGGCGAAGATCACAAAATTCTGACAATACTCAACAAGATAGGATCTTAAATACCTTGAAATACCATGTTTTGCAGCAAATAAAGACTTTGACTTTAAACACTCCTTGTACGCACAAATTTCTTCCTACATTACTTGACACTAAAACAGGCTTTACAATTAATTCGACTAAAACGCCTTAACCTCATAACCGTACGAAACGCTAATTAAATTCAAATATCCACCATGAATGTGTTAATCCACCGCCGTGCAAGTTAATAGCCCACCAGCCCGCCCCTAGTTCCGTACTTAGTGGCCGGAATAGGGTGCACTTATCTTGGCACCAAGTGTACCAAGTTTTAAACTGCGCCCAAGTTCGTTAGTTGATCATTAAGTTAACCATTATCAGGTAGCAATTTGTTCTTTGAAGTGGAGGCAGGAAAATATGGGCTTTTGGCTAGGAATCGGTTACTTACTTTAATCGACTGGCCTGTTGGTCTAGTAGTTAGTGACCCTGACTGCTATGCCGGAGGTCGTGGGTTCGATTCCCACTCAGGACAAATGTTTGTGTGATGAGCACGATCATTTGTTCTGTGTCGGGGTGTAATTTATCTATTATATGTATGTATTTATAAATATATAAGTATGTTTATCAGCTGTTTAGTACCTACCCATAACACAAGCTCTCAAGTTTAACTTGGAACTAAATGGCGTTGTGTGAAAAAGCTGTGGAATATTTATTTATTACTTAAATGTTTAAAAGAATTTGACATTACGTCACATCTAAAATAGCTTCCCTCTTTAAAATGTTATTATAGTATAGAAAAATAGGTAAAACAAGGTTAGGAGAGGGAGGAAAGGGGGGGTAAGGATCGATAGGCTAATTTGGGTATGTTTGTTCCATCGTCGACCTCATCTCTGACCGCAGGACAAGATTGAGGTCAAGACTAGAACCATTATTTAAAAAAAAAGGTTCGAGTACAATAATTGTACTTGAACAAAAGGTTCAAGTACAATTATTGTACTTGAACCTTTTTTTTCCCCAATTATTGGGAAAATAAGACATTTTGGGGTAGCTTGATGTCCTGACGTCTTAGGCCGCAACATAGCTCAAACAAAATTAGTTTTTATAATTGACAGCACGCCCTTTTTTCAGCGCAATTAATTCTAGGAGACTATTTCCCAGTAAAGTAACGGACACCCATCTATCTAAATCAATAAGCAAAGTGCCTGTTTAAACCGTCCGTAATGTCCTGGCTATTTTATTTTAATACCAAAATCGTACCAGGTAAGGAGACCCCTGTCACATTATTCACAAGGAAACTCGGCAAAATCCACCTCCTTTTAGTTTCCATAGTGGAATGGACTCAAGGAAACGAGCGTGAAAATAATGATATGAGAATAAAATGGAGTTTATATGAAGCTAGTTGAACGGCTTGGAATAAGCTACTCGATGGACGCTGTTGGTGGGTTTGAAGATGCAAAGGGGTGTTACTTTCAGTCGATCGACGTCAAAATTGACATTCACGTAGATTACGGATCTTAAAAGCAATGTGCATAAAATCACATACAAAATATCATAAAACCCAAAATTAAATGTAAGAACCTCATTGGGAATTGTACTTTTGAGCCGTTTGGGGTTGAAACTCTTGTGTTGTGGGGTCCGAGTGTTCATAACTTGTACAAGCAAGTTCAAGACGCTTAGTTGACAATTCGCGTGACCCAAGGGCTGGCTTTTACCTTGGGCAAAAGAAAAGCATTGCCATGCAACGTGGCAATGCCACCAGTCTTTAGAGTAGGTACACTTCCAGTGGTCAGCGATGCCCATGAGTTTTTTGACGCAATATTTGAAAGGTTATTAGTTATTATTACATTTGTAGTGTATATAGTTGAGTATTCATTTTAATAAATATTTCCGATTAATGATCGAGCTCATCACACAAACATCTTGGGTGGGAATCGAACCCACAACCTCTGGTATAGCAGTAAAGCTACTAACCACTAGACCAATAACAGTCATTTAATAACCCGTTGCGTCACTTGTGTATAGACATCCATCTGACTAGCTCCAATACTGAGATCACTATGTGACATCACTCAACTTAGTCGACGCCACATTATTTTTTTTAATAAAACGAGCTTTCGAATAAAAACATACTTACATCATCTATAATAATCATTCGGATTGAATTTTGTTTATATCTGTAATACGGTAACAGTGTCTACAAAACAATTGGAGCCTACTCAAACAGCGCAGCATAGACAATAGTGCCACAATACTAACTGCAGCTATTGTTCCCAACACCGATTGTTCAACTATCAAGATCTATTGTGTATCAATTTTAATTAATAACTCCTTCCTCGTAAGGCGTGAGGCAAAGGAATGGTATCTCCTATGTTTATCTTTAATTGAACAGACATATTCATTTGTGGTGTTAGGACTAATTATGGAATGTTTGTTTTTATAATTATAACGTGCGAGGCGTGCAAATTCGTGAGGAGAATTCTCGAGAATGCGCGAGAATTCCTCGGATGACGCGTGGCTAGTTTTGTTTATTTAGTTTGTATGGCAATTGACATAAAGTTCTTTATGCTATGTTGCAAAAACTCGCTTCCATTCCATTCCGCGGCGGTGTAAATTGAACCTTACTGTTTATTGTATGATCTATTGGAAGTCGCAAAGCTCATTCACAGTAGTGCGGGACTTGAACTGGTAAACTGTTAATAAAATGTAAGGAAATATACATATACACATACATAAACTCACGCCTTTTTCCCATGGACGTAGGCTAAAACTACAGAGTAGCATCATCTACGATTCTTGTCTTGTCATAACACACGCCGCGGTTCCGAGTACTAAGCACCTGACCTTTCTGAAGAATGAAAATGAAAATGAAAATGAAAATGTTTATTTGTCCCAAAATAGTAACATACAAGTTATAAATGAGATATCCCCAGTAAGTAATAGGTAATACTTGTGTTGGGGCTATCTCGCTCTGTCCTCGCTAAGAACCTCACCAATAAGGTCTAGGTGTATCCTTTTAGGGCGTAATGTAAGGCAAATCTCGCATAAACAAAGAAGGAACTAATAAAAATCAACTTACTCATTTCTATAGATATAAATAAATAATAATAATAATATTTGTTTTGTACACCAAAGATCAAACAGTAGAGACAGAGACTTATAAATAAGTTGTACAAAGTGGCACAATTTAAAGACGAACGTCTGACTTCTAAACTAGGCAAAAGCCTGTGTCTTAGAAGCCAATGTTCCCGATATGCAGTGACTTCAACTATTCAGAAGAATAGAATACTTTTGCAAGTACTTCTTCACGCTCATGACACAGTCAAAAGCAAAGAAAAAAAAACAAAATATATATAAAATTATAGATATAGAAGTCATGCGCAAAATTTTACTTAGATCAAAGAAGCCAGTCTATAGACACAGTCGTTTTATATCGTGATTTGTCCCTTTTAGGGAATACAGTGTTAATTATAATATGTCGTATAGTTTTACCCAAAAACCTATGCGCTCTTCCAAGCAGAACGTAATAGATAACGTTACGTTACACTTCAACTCATCTATTCACGCATTGTATTGTACTCTTTTAAGATAAAGACTAGACACATGTTCCAAACTATTTGTGTAATACTACTACTATACAGCTTTAAGGGAAGGTTCACATCTGACGGAACATGCGCCGAGCGTTTACGACAATGTACCTCGACGCACTAACGCATCATCTGTTGAGTGTGAACCGTCAAGTGTTTTTCTATACATTTGTCTGTTCTGGCGTTACGCGACCGATAATACGCGGCGCATGTTCCGTCAGATATGAACCTTCCCTAAGAGTGGATGGGACGTCAGCGCACATCTATACAACATGGCTTCTGTAAATGATTTTAAGCTTAACCTCCCCTACAAACTGACATTTTTCGTTGACTACTTTCTGATTTTTACGTTTCTCAGATGTTATTTTGTCTTTCAACTGTAAACAATAATGAGTGGTCATGTTATCAATGGGTAACATGTGGATAACACAAACAATTGTTTGGGATTGTGGTTCTCCATGTAATTAATAAGTAGGTATATTTTCCTATTTCACACTAATTAAGTATTTCTTTAAAAAGTAAATAGGTAACTTATTTCCGTTAAATCCCATTAGCTTGGCCGTAAATCATGATTTAATACAGTTTACAGTAATAACAACATTAGGATTTCTTGGAAATAAGCGTAAGCCGAAAAATTTCAACTGTAGGGGATTCAGAAGCGTGTAGGGCACTTATAGAACACACTGCTACTCATCAAGCTGTACATTATATTGTTTTATATTCTTTTTGTTGTTAATATTTTTGTAGTTCCTGTGCTTGTCCCAAATAAATATTTTTCTTTCTTTCTTTCTTTCTTTCTTTCTTTCTTTCTTTCTTTCTTTCTTTCTTTCTTTCTTTCTTTCTTTCTTTCTTTCTTTCGATCTTTCTTTCTTTCTTTCTTTCTTTACATTTACCGTATAAGCTGATCTCGCATTGTATAGATTTTTTACAATGTGAGGTCAGCAAACTGGAAATGTATAGCTTGCGAGCTCATTCCACCATCTCCTTTCTTCCATCGGGAATCCAGACGTACTGCAGGTTATCACCCATTCCTTGTAGATGTTCCACACATTCGCACGAAGCGCTTTGCCTGTTCCTTCATTATGCACACAGCCAAGGAGTGGAATTCCCTGTCTGCATCAGTGTTCCCGAGATCATATGACCCCAATCTGTTGTAAGTTGCGAGTTAATAGGCTTTTTTTGGGTAAGCTCGTTCCATCGTCGACCTCATCTCTGACCGCAGGGCACGATTGAGGTCAAGAGTAGACCCATTATATATATAATTTAATATAAATGTATAGCTTGATGAGTAGCCGTGTGTACCGCGTCGTCTGTGCGACGATGTTCTATCCACCCTATTAAATTGCAAATGTAAAATAATGTATAACAACCTAACCAGCCCAAACAAGTGTAAAACACGCCTTAGGCCATAAGAAAAAAGAATACAAATATTCCAGAACTTTCATATTGTAATATTACGTAATGTTGCGTTAGTCAAAACTTGTATACATTCAAATTGTGTATTACGTGTAGAATGAGCAAAATAACCTTATCAGAGCCAGCATGAAACCTAGCCCAAATATTAAATGTAGCCGAAAAACATGCTATTCTTAACCTAAATTTTCCACCGCCATTCAAGTACCTATAAAAACCGTAATTAATAATATTAAATCTTCTCATTAGTTGTGTTCCCACCTGCGTTTCCATTTCTACGTGAAATAACTAACAAAATATCCGTTTCAGGGTAAAAGAAACCTTAAATAGTAGGGAAAGAGTTACATTTTGCTTGTAACTTACTGCCAGGGTCGAATTAAAGCACGCATATTAATAATTTGGTTTCGTGGACAGATTTAAAAATCTGACTGTAAATGTTTGGACCAATGTTTGGTTTAAAATGTTGAGCTTTTTTTATGTGCTGGAGTTAACCATGCTTATTTTTTGCCAGCATTGATAGCCTAGTGGTATGACCGGCGAATTGACAAATCATAAGTCTCGCGTTCAAACCCAAGGCACGCACTGCTGACTTTTCTGATTCATGTGCGTATTGTATAATTATCACTTGCTTTAAAAACGGTGAAGGAAAACATCGTGAGGAAACCGGCATGCCTGAGAGATACTTCTCGATGGTATGTGGTGACAAGTCAGAGGCCCATTATGGGCGGCTTTAAAACTCTGAAACTAGGTTTACTAACCTAGTTTCAGAGTTTTTAATCCGTCCGTTTTTAGTTTTCTTCTTCTTATCGTGTGGTAAGTGGTACTTCACTAGCCGATAAGAAAAAGGCCATGCTTATTGAGTAGCATGCGTAGCATGACCACCATAGACACGGATTTGTCAACAGAAACATCGACAAAGTGATATAGAGAAACATTTCTTCAGTTTGAAGCACGACATTGTCTAGAATACTCAATACTCAATACTTTTATTGCATTCCACATGTATTCTTTGGTGGTAAAACTTAAAATTAGATCATGACATGGACTCTGTCGGGCACAGCAAAATAAGTGAGTTTAGGAAAGAGGAAGATTATTCTAGATAATATTTTATTCAATTCAATTCAATTCAAAACATTTAAATAAAAAAATAAAAAAAAAATGTATATAAAAAAATAATAAAATAATAACATAATATATAATATAATATAATATATATAATATATATAATATAATATATTTAATAAAAAATAAATTTTAAATATTACTTATCAAACTACTATTAGATATATAAAACAATATACATAATGTATGTAATGTATCAAGTATATACCTAATGAAATTATGAAATGATTAAAATTATTTATATTCTTTATTATTATTATTATTAATTTAAATGTATTATTTATTGTATTTGCTAAGATGTAGATAAGTAATTATTGCACGGTTATTGAAAGTATTATGTATAATCAGTGAGTATTTATGTAAATGTCAATGATGTTATAAAAATAAAAAATAAAGTTAAATAAGAATAAATAAGAATAAAGTAAAGTAAAGTCCTGAGCATTTAAATCATTTTTTAATAAGTCAATCATTAAGATATTCATTTATCGAATAATAGCTTTTTTGTATTAAGAATTCTCTAAGTTTTTTTTAAAAATACGATTATTTTTTTTATTGTTTGATTGGTGCGGGTAGTTTATTATATATTTTGATGGACATTACATACGGGCTTGTTGCGTGCATTTTTAATCGAGAACTTGGTAAGTTTAGTCTAGAGCCTTGTCTGGGTAGATAACGTGATTGGATGTCTTCACGTTTTGAATATAATTCTTGATGTTTTCGGACAAATTTGCATGTTTCTAATAGATATATACAGGGAAGGGTTAACATATTATATTTTTGGAAAAATGGTTTGCAACTATCAGTTTGCTTTATATTTGCTAGGATTCTAACCAGTTTCTTTTGCGGAAAAGTGGACGATTCTTTAGTCGACAATACTCTACAATAATAATAATAATAATTAATTTAATTCAGACAACAATCCATATCACTCAGTAAAAGTATGCACAATAAAATATTAGTAGCCCTACTTGAAAACTATGTTAGTAAATGGTTTTTTTGAGCCAACCACGTGTAGTTGACTCAAAATGTGCACAAATGGACAATCAAGTTTTCTAACTTTCATATTCTTTAATAAACCCTTCTCTATTTATTCTTTCTCTTTTACTTCTTGACTTCTTCTACATTCATCTCTTTCACTCGTTTATGCTTCACATCCGTCATTCATCTGTACATCCTGCTTCACTGTTTTATCATAATATTCCGATTCTACATGTACTTGTTTTACGCATCTTTTTTTTTTATTCTCAATTTCTATTTGTCACATACATATCAAGACTCCTTCGTGCCTTGGAAAGCACGTAAAGCCGTTGGCCCCGGCTGTCATTCGTAGATCCATGACAGTCGTTACAAATACTCAGAAGTCTTAAAATTTGACAACCAGTTTAATCAAGGGGTATCGTGTTACCCAGTAACTAGGTTGTGGAGGTCCAACAGGCAGTCGCTCGGTGTTAAACATGGGTATTTAGCTGCATCTAGTAAACCTGGAGGCCGACCCCAACATAGTTGGGAGAAGGATAGGCAGATGATGATTTTAAGCTATTGCATAGCTTCTATCGCGGGCCTTGAGCGCGGGGACCGAATCCAAAAATTCCGTAACGAAAAAAAAGGGAGGGGTGGGGGAGGGGAGGGGAGGGTAGGGGAGGGGAGGGGATGGGTGGGGAGGGGGAGGGGAGGGAGTGGGGAGGGGAGGGGAAGGGGTGAGGAAAGGGGTGAGGGAAGGGGAGGGAGGGCTGATGGGAGGGGCGTGGGAGGTGTGGGGGAATGGGAGGGAGGGGGAGAGGGGGAGGAGAGGAATGAGGAAGGGGAGAGGGGGAAGAGAGGAATGGGGAGAGGGGGAGGAGAGGAATGGGGAGGGGGAGAGGAGAGGAGTTGATAAAAAATGCTATGCAATAGCTTTACCGCGGCAGTCTCCGAGTGCCACACGTAATTTTTTGTCATAGAATATCACTGAGGTGCGATCGTGACTAGATTTTAAACGATTTAAATTACGGACAATATTAGCCTTCTAATCACCAGTGTAATCTAATCTTATAATAATATTTATCTGTCTCAGTTCCAATCAGTCGGAATATAACTATGATCGGAACAGATCGTTAACTAAACTTGGTACTAAAACATTTCGTGCATGGCCTTTCAACCCATGTTTGTGTCAAATATTTCTTTGGCATCGGGCCTATCTTTTATCTTGCTTTCATACGTTTGTGACATTATCAAAACTTTGTGGAATCTATTGTAAAATGTCATGCTTGAAATAAAAATTTTGTGAGGTAGGTTGTTTTGCTACACAAGTCATATTGGGTTGTGATCACGAACACTGTAGTAGATCTTAAATGTTATAATTTGTACTTTTCCTTTTCAATTTGATTTTAATATTGTGTATGCGCGGGTAGTTTCAGATTAGTATAGTTAGTTGTTTATTGTAATAAGGTAACTGTACTCTGACGCGATAGAGGCAATTTGTAATTTTAAGAACATACGCATTCTAATCTGGACTTTAAAAGAGACTGCGCGACTTCTTTCGGTGTTTCTTTATTAATAATAATAATAATAATAACAACTAACACAACAACTATAACTATATTTATAGCTGGAATTTCTGCTAATTATGAATTTGATTTTAAAAAAATTATTGCTTTATCAACTTTAAGACAATTAGGTTTAATAATAAGAATTTTTATTAGTCAGATAGTGAATCACTGACCTCACCAGATAGTTAAACAATGACATTTGTATAAGTGTTTATAATAACAGTAACTAATTTGCAGATATTAATATCATTTATCATCATTAACTCAGTCTCTAACTGTAAGTACGTCTAATATCCCAACATTATTGACGAAGTTTAAAAAAAAAATATCAATATCAGTATAGTATCATAACCCATATTAGACACATGTATCTTTCAATAATCTATATATATAAAAGAAAGTCGTGTTAGTTACACCACTTATAACTTAAGAACGGCTGGATCAATTTTAATGATTTTGGTCTTTTTGGATTTCTCTTTGTCCGGAATAGCATAATAATTAATAAAAAACATGAAAAGTCCTCAAAAAAATAAATATCAAGAATATTCGTTGTCTCAAACATTTTTCAAACGCAGCGCCATCTTGGATGACATGACAGGAGTCAAACTTCCCAGTTCATTATCAGGTGGCAATTTGACATTGACAAGTCTTAAACTAAACCTAAGAAGGTAAGGTTGTCAATTTATACGTACCTACGTTCTGAAATTTATTTTGTTACTAAACTTAGAGGTTTTATGTAGCATAAAAAAGTCTTATATTTCAGAAATCAATTTACGTAATTAACAATGACGACAGAGTCAAACTTTAATAATTCTTTGCAAATAGAACTTATTCTACTGTTAAGACTTTAATTAAAGTAGACCGGGAAAACTATAAGTATAAATAAAAAAGTAAAAATTGTATGTACATAGAGGCAATAGTTTAAAAAAAATAAAAATAATGAATTTAGTATTTTTTAAATAAATGCATTTTAGAAAGGTAGTTAGGTTAGGTAGTTAGGTTAGCTATAGGATAGGTATGGTCAGTTAGGTTAGGTTATATATACATGTTGTAATTTTAATTCTATCGAACACAAAATGTTTAAATAAGATCACAGTAGAGACTCGCTACATAAAAAGTAGTAGTAGTTATTATTGGTTTGGATTTATTTTTTGTATAGAAAAAATTATAAGAGCAATAATTTGACTCTAAGGCACAACAAAGTTTGCCGGGGCAGCTAGTATATGTATAAAAAGAGTCACATAAAAACATTTGACATTGACTGTCAGTGATGAGAGATGGCTATACAATTTTGAGCGATTTTAATTACAGAAATCGGTTTTCAATTCACTAATTAGTAAGTCATCCCTTGACAGCTTGGTTGAAGTAAACTGTCAATGCCGAGCATTAGTATGAAATGGCAGCTCAATTCGCCTTTTGGTCACCTATATTGTCACGGTATTCTTACTTAAAAGCACTGCTGTAAAATCAAGTAGGTGAACTTATTAGAAAGCTCTATATACTTAATTAAACACTAAGAATACACAAGAAGGTGCAAGGTAGAAGATGGTACACAGTGGCTCCGACCATCCTAGTATAATCTTTTTTGTTTTTTTTTTATACCACGACGGTGGCGAACAAGCTTACGGCCCGCCTGATGGTAAGCGGTTACCGTAGCCTATGGACACTTGCAACACCAGAGGCGCCTCACGCGCGTTGCCGACCCTTTAAAAACCTATTTACTCCCCTTTTGAAGAACTGCAATCTGTCTACTTTTGCCGAGAGACAATACACTAGACAATTAGCTCACTTGTACAATTTGATATACAAAGAGTTAGATATACACCCCCTAACATATCGTGAATGCAAATCATCCTTGACCAAATGGCTGAAATTAAGAACTTACCTACGACCAAGAAGAAAATATGGTACAAGCAATAAGACTGTTACCTTCACATTATTATTATTATAAAAGGAACTTACACACAACTCATATTATATTTTTTTTATGATTATAATCTACCGACTAACAAAATACCAACCACATTTTGGCTCCACCATTGGAACCAACATTTGCACAAAAAACAAAAGTGACCTGTCGGGATTCAATTAGATTTCAGGTAAAAAAGGAACTTCGCGTGTTCCAAGCCATTGTTTTTAAATAATTAGGGCGTAATCTGCGAGGAAATCGCCCATTACAGTTGTTTGTCCAATTAATGGTCTGTTCTAAACAAACTACAGCTATTTGTTCTGGATTACTCTATTGACGATTTTCGAAAAAATATAAATGGACCGACTAGAATTTTATTAAAATTAAAAATAAGTGTGATTATGTATTGAATGGTAACTTGTGTTCGTACAGAATTAGAGGAGAGGAGGGAGAGGTGCGGGGCTGGTCTGTTGTGGGCTAAATACGAGTAACAACAGCAGCACAGGCAGCTATGCATGCCACGGTCACATAAATGTTTGAATTGAATTGAGCATTTAATTGTATAGATTCTTTGTATAGTTCTTCAAACGAATCAGACAGATGTGTTGCTGGGGAGTTTGTCCGCCACTTCTTCTTCCCAGCAAAAACACTAGGAAGTGGCGAAGGGTGGGGCGTTTTTGGGGGACTGTCGAAATGTATTTTTTTTGACGTTCAAAAAGTGCTGATTCTCAGCCTAGTTTGAATAAAGACTTTTGATTTTGATTTTGATTTCGTCAGTCTGTAGATGGGTTCATAACAAATCAAAACTCCCCCGTGCCTCGGAAAGCACATTAAGCAGATGGTCCCGTCGGTCATTTGTAATACTCTGACAGTCGTTACGAGGCGAGGTGTCAGAACCGTGAAAGTCTGACAACAAATTTGACCAATTAATGCCTTACGGCTGCGCTAAATAGGTCCAACGACCACAATGACTCTTACCTAGGAATGTTGCCCATCAACTGGGTTGAGGAGATCAGAAAAGCAGTCGCTCCATCTAAAACAATGGTATTCCAGCGCCTTCCTGTTAAGGGCGCCTTCAAATTAGCCGCAAAGAGCCGCTGCAACCGCTACGTTCGAGCATCATAGTGTTGTACAGACGCCAGCACATCAAGTTACCCCAATGTGTCAAATTTTCCCAATTGAATATGAACCTTATTCTGTTTTACATAAAGTTGAAAAACAATCAAAGAAATTTGACACATTGGGGTAAGTTGACGTGCTGGCGTCTGTACATTTAGTTTCAACCTCATCGATAAATTGTTCAAGCTGATTTTCGTTCATGTCTGAATAAAAACACGTACGCATCTTCAATAGTCGATTGATGAACCGATGTGCGGCCACAGCGCGGCTGTAGCGCTGCAGTCGCGCGTTTTTTATTTATATGGATTAACAAAGCAGTGCGACGGTAGCGCGCGGCACCTGGCGGCAAATTTAAAGGCGCCCTAAAATGGATGTCGTCCCCAAAATATGTAGTAGGAAAAAGACAAGGCATGTGATAATGTGTGTATAGGATCAAAGAATGGTAAAAAAACAATAATTCCCTGCAGGAGACGGTGTTCCCTAATAGCTACAACCTAGAGGTCTTTAAATTAAGAGTGAATAGGTTACTTCTAGGCAAGCGTGCTTCGTTGACCACATCATCGTTTACCATCAGGTGAGAACTATCTCACCTGATGGTAAATGATTATGTGGTCGAAATAACGAATGTATCTTAAATTATAGTGTTCGTTTGACCACTAGATGAAACGAACACTATAATTTAAGATACATTTGGCGTATTTTTCGTAAACAAAATGCCATTTTGCCAGTTTTCACAGTACCCTTAAAACCCTAAACAATATCACTTCCTCAAGGGTCCGGCTCCCAAAATAAATCACACACAAACTTCCGAATCGGTCCATCTGCCTTCCCTACATAAATGGCTAAGAAAGAACTTTGTCCGCATAATATTACGCCTTTAAGATGGGTCCCGCACAAATCATAAATATTTGCTACGGAACCCGCTTTACATAATCCGACGCTCAAGTCGATAGATCACACAGCGATTTTGAATACATTAAAGTAAAATGGAGTCTAAAATATAATAATAGGGAGTATTTGTTGGTTTTAGTCGCAATACTGGTTATTGTGTCTTAGGTTTGAACCTTTTTTAGGGTCTGGGGTATTTCTATAAGAAGCCCGGCCTAATTTTCACAAATTGTATAATATAATACTTAGGTCCTTTTTTTGTAGAACGTCTGACGTCCGCCTCGGTCATACATTATCGACAAGCGAAGAGATTTTAACGGAATAAAAGGAAAAAATCTTTTGGGAACTTTATAAGCGCCCCGTAGCCTTTTTGCTACGCCGTAGCTGACCTGCTACGCTTGCTACGACGTCGTAGCAGAAAATCGAAGTTACGTTATTTCTTCCTCGACGTTTTATTGACTTTCTTTACTGAAGATTTTGGGTTTGTTTTTAACGTGGCCGTGGGTCAAATCTGATCTGATAATGTTTCAGTTGCTAGTTAATTTCGTAGAAAACTGTAGTTTCGGGGAAATTGCGTTAGCAATACGTTCGTGCTTATCAGTTCCCTAAGATGCTATGCTAACACGAATTGCGGGTAATATTTATATTAGTGTTTTAATAATATTATAAAACAATATGACGGTCACTCTACCAATTATACCAACCTTATCTAAGTTAAAACTATCACTTGAAAAATCACTTACGCGTTATACAAAAAAAATCCTTAAACTAATTAATTTGCCCAATTTAGTCCTCATTTATATACGTCTCAAGAATTCATTTAACAGACCAATAAAAATATTCTTTCAGAACTAAGCCGTTTGCCTTTATTTGACCTTTGCGTAAGGTCAGATGCTTTTGTAAGGGCAAACAAGTTAAACCACAAATAACAACAGTATATATGTAAATATATTTATGTATAGTCTTATTTACCTAATGGTGACTGGTACTAAGGCGATCCATTGACATTGGTTCAATGACCGCTTTAGTATAATATTTCTTTAGAAATATTAATAAGTAATTTATTATTGAGCCATTGGCCTAATGGTGGAAAGCGCTACTGCTGACATAAGGTGCTGAATTTGAGCCCCGGATAGGGCAAAGCGTTAGATTTCCTTGTGATGTTTCTCAGTAGCAGCCCGGAAGTCTAGAATTATGCCCGCTTGATGGCAATAGGCTCGCCCCCTACTACATGGAACTTATACATGACTGACAAAATGTGGATGTGCCACATGTACTTCTCTGCTCAACTCTTTGGGGATTACAGGCGTGATGTTATGTTAATTTATTTTTAGGGTTCCGTGCCCTGTTGGGTGCCAATGGAACCAGCGGTTGTATCTCAGGGTTCATAAGTTGCAATTTTACACAAAGTATGTATGTCACCTCTCAACATAACAACGAATGATAATAGAATTAATCACTTTTTCCCCGAGAGGACCCCGGGGTCCTCGCGCTACGTGTATTATGTTAGCACTAGAGAAAGTAGTGGGTAAATGAAAATGACAATGCTTAAATTTACTGAAGGTATTTCTTCAGTAAATTTAAGCATTGTTTCCATAGATTATAGTATTGCATTCATAGATTTATCAAAAAGCATAGTAAAACCGAGAAGAGATCAAGCTTAAAATAAAAATATTTTTTAATATGTTTACTGAAAGGAACAGCAAAGAGTTAAACACAAATTACATGGCAAAACAAAATACATTTATGACATACTTTCATTTATGTTGAGAAATACCATTTCCTCTACCTTATCTTAAAGTCTATTGTAAATATGACAGATAATACAAAACATATGTCTCAACAAAAGGCAGAGTTTTTTTGTAATCAGCTAAAACCCAACAACCCTACATAAAAAAAAATTAAAACATAGAAACTTTTTTTAAATGTAGAGACTATTTTTAAATATGTAAACTTTTTTTAATATAGATTTTTTTAAACATCTTTTATTTTTTAAACAGCTTACTAGCTACGAGTATGCGGATTGCACATTACTAGTAGTCTTTTTAACACCTCCAACTAAGCTAAATATACTTGTGTCTGGAGTGGGTTTATGTCAATAGTGCAATGAATGGGGATCGAACTCACGACCTCTCGATCGCCAGGCTGTGATGGTCCTCAGGCTAGACGAGGGAGGACCATCACAAGGCCAACGCCTTAGTAATTGGGTTAGTGACACTACATATTTCTCGTATCAACTCACAACGGGCAAGACAAATTCTCCCTTTGCCAATTTAAATTTAATTTTATTTTTTCATTAAAAGTAACAGCAAACAGTAAAATTATAAGGACTTACAACTAAATTAAAAATAATAATACCAGCCTGTTACTGTCCCACTGCAGGGCAAAGGTCTCTTCTCATACAGAGAAGGCTAGACAACTAAATTAATATACCAGCAATTTGATTATAATGTGGTTACATTATAATTAATTCGGACAAAGCGTTTCGCTTCGTCCGCGTATACCGCGTACATCGAAGGACTGGAACAACTTGCCTGCTGCGGTCTTCCCGTACGATTATAATTTAGGTGTCTTCAAGGCTAGAGTGAATAGGCTCTTAATAAACTAGTGCGCTTCACCATCACTGATTGCATCACTGCTTACCATCAGGTGGGATTGCAGTCAAGCACTGGTTTAAAATATAAAAAAAAAAAAAAAATTGTTATGTTAATTTAGTTGTAAGTTTAGATGGCATAATAAAGACTTTAGAAATTGAGTTTTAATATATGTATAAAGCAATTATCTTCAGTAACAATCGGAAGTACACTCTAACTGTACCTACTAAATAAGTGAGGCCTCAAAATGAATGCGGACATCCTTTTGAAGTTTGAATCCCCGGCAAGTAATGGCGGAGTCTATTTCAAAGCGAGCCGTGTAGTACTGCGGTATATACAAAGTGAATATTAAATGTATTACACCATAAAGTCCACTATTCAGGTTCAGTATTACGTTGGTGAAAAATACGGAACTGAAATTGCGGCGTGCACGTCGTGGTGTAAGAGTTTTTAACCGACTTACTAAAAAACTTATTTTCAAAAAATAACTAGCTGCCAAGGCACACTACGTTTCGCCTTTTAAAAAAATGTTTATCGACCTATTCTCGGTAACAAACACAGTGTCACGAGAATTTTGTATAATATATAACTTCGTTCCGCCTTTAAAAAAAAATGTTCAACGACTATTCTCAGATCTTACAGAATTTCATAAGATTCGAACAAGCCGTTTCAGAGGAGTTCGGTAACAAACATAACTGTACCCTATCAAGCAAAAAATATTTTTCTAAATCTACTCTAAACCTACATAGATATATCGCGAGAATTAAAAAAAATAACTTTTATTGAACTTAAAAATATATTTTCTAAATGCTGTCGCATATTTAAATAAACATTATAATCGTTTTGTCAACAATGTTCTGTTTTTTTGATTAAAATCACCACCAACCACAATTAAAGCATAAATATCCCAAAAAGAAAACAATTCTTTCATAAGAAAAACAAAACGCAATAACATTTCAACAATGAATGCTTTTAACTTCTATTTTAAGACCTATCACATAAATAAACGCCAGCCGACGACTATAAACAATCTATCAAATTAAATACGTCCGAATTTTCCGAAATAAAAATGGAGAACTTTTCGTAAAACAACCTAATGGTTTTCTTGAACAATTTATGACAGAATTCCATTTTGTTATTTAATGGTTGATTTCAGCAATTCAATAAAACGCGCTGAGTAAACGTCAAACGTCGAATTTACACGCAATTCCGATTGTTTTCGTGGAGAATTTTATTACAAGATTTTATTCTTAAAGCCCCTTATGTGACCGAACTAATATAACACGCAGTTACGACTATCCACTTTTGCGTGAAATTGATTGTACAATTATTTGTATCCACCTGCCAGCAAACTTGCCAGCAGCATGTAACTCGATGGAATAATCCTTCGGTTAATGATAAATGATAAATGATATTTATTTTTGTAAATAGGTTTTTACAAACACTTTTACACGTCACCTTTTTTAGAAAATGAGATTGGTATTTCACTATTTGACTACTCTGAGAAGAAACACCGAAAGAAACTCAGAGGTCATAGTCCCTTTTAAAATCCAGACATTATCTTGGTCAAATCATGTAAGATCCATGTAGATTAGTGTCTGAGATGGTCTTTTGAGGAAAGAACCACACAGAATGAGGGGACCAGATCAGTCAAAGCAAGCATTTGCTAGTAATCGTGAGCTCAACTCGGAACTTGAGGAGCTTAACGTGCCGATGAACAATTCCAAAGAAAGAACATTTGGGTTGGCTGACTTTGAAATCAGAGTAACGTCATCAGGGTTACCCCCGAAGCTGGCTATGTTTGTGTTTGTCAATCTTAAACAATAATCCTATCACTAAATGTTAGACAAGGTTTACTAACCTAGTTAGAAGAATATTGGATTCCCGGGTCGGGCATGACGTAACTGAGTTTTTCCATTTGGTATTCCTTAGTTACATCCTGGAGTCTGGATTTGTGTCCGATGGCCATACCCTTATTACATGGGACCTTAACATAACTGTCCAAATGTGTACGGCGGCTACACATCTGCACAACCCTTCGGGAGTTACAGGCGTGATGTTATATTTATTTACTAAACTATGAATGTAGTATGTGTGTTGACAGCAGTGATAGCAGGTGTGACCGGTGGATTACCAATTCATAGGTCTCGTGTTTGAACCCAAGACCTCTGACTTTTCGGATTCGTGTGCGGATTGTATAATTATCACTTGCTTTAAAAACGGTGAAGGAAAACATCGTGAGGAAACCGGCATGCCTGAGAGATATATGTCTCGACGGCATGTGATGCCAACTCAGAGGCCCATGGGCGGCATTAAAACTCTGACACCGTTAGTTACTAACCACACGATAAGAAGAAGAATGTATTTTTTTTAGTCAATTTTATAAACTGCCAAACAAACCACAGATAGAAAAAGTACCTATAGGTCATGCAAATATTTTTTTAGTGTGGAAATCGAACCCGCAACACGCAGCGCAGTAGCTAAATTACGCAGCCACTGCGGAAATCGTGCCGTCAAATTACCTTTCCATGTGTAGTTTTGGTCCAGTGATTTATCGCTGCAGTTATTGGTGCGGGTTTTTTACTGTGATGAATACTGCGACTACTCTCTGCTTTGATTGGGTTCCGGGTTCTATCCCCAGGACGGGCAAAGTTTTATTGAGTTTATTCATCTGGGATTTCCCAGTAACAGCCCAGAATCTGAATATGCGCTCGGTTGATGGCAATAGGCTCGCCCCTATTACATGTAATTGGAGCATAACTGGCGAAATGTGGGTTGTACTAGAGGTACGAAAAAAAGGGAAGTCGTTTTTGCGCCAAGAACTCTTTCGTATGTTTCCACCAGCGTTTCGTAATGCAAGTCTCAGGTAAACAAGACGGCATTGTCTCCATTAACCCTGCCCTACCCAGCTTTACAATAAATACCTATACTAAATTACGAGGAAACAGTCGGTGTATGTAGATAGAAACGCAACTAACTCACAATAACACCCTTAGCCCCACCTCTGGTCTGCAGTGCTATTCTGAAAAGTTTATTTGCGAAATCACTTCTGAATCTGCGGATTCAGAAGTGATTTCGCGAATAAACTTTTGTGAAATCATGTGAAAAATATCGTATTCTTAAATGGAGTGGTTTCGACACTGGCGCCACCAAGTGATGATCAAAGTGAGACGAACTAAAACGGGTGAGTATTTTGACGTTGACATGTGAATACCGAAACATGTACAGGCGACATGAGAAGCGTACTAAGTATGACTTTCGAGATGATTAGCGAAATGACTTTCGAAGTGATTTACCATTTACAGAGTAGCTCTGCTGGTGCTAATTCGCCTGTCCCTAGCATGTGCAAGCTCATAAACGAGCGCAGCGACTTGGTTAACCACCGATTTATTGATTTTTTTATATTTACATACATGCATCCATACATAAACTCACGCTTTTTACCCATGGGGGTAGGCAGAAGCTACAGAGCGCCATATGCTACGATTCTTACATACTTCTTTTGCTTCGTTTACATTCATACATGTTGTCATACACACACGCCGGTTGCTAGTTTTTTTTATTTTTAAATGTTTAGTGGCCCCCTTAAAAACGCAAATATCTTATTAGAGCAAAGAAAGCCTAGTTAATAAATGAGCCAATACATTTCAATGGGGATAACAAATATGTACATGTATGTAAACCCGTGTACCACAGGAACATGCATGACTTGAATTAATTGAATCTTTTACGTATGCAAAGCAGATGTAACGGGTACATGGAGAAATAATCGAATGGAGTGCTAGCATTCATCTCAAAGTAATTCCTTTTAACTATTCCAAATTAGGTAGGATTTTGTTTGAACCGACTTACAAAAAACTTTTTTACAAAAAAAACAACCGACTTCTTAAAAAAAAACTAACAGGTGAAAAATAACTCCAGTTTCGGAACTCTGTGGCTTTGGTGGTTTTGTTTTGTTCATTATTGGCCACCGACTTCCGAAACTGGAGTTATTTTTCACCTGTTAGTTTTTTTTAAGAAGTCGGTTGTTTTTTTTGTAAAAAAGTTTTATTTTGTAATTTTTAGTTTCTTTGTATGTAAAGAAAGTCTTTCAAAACTTGAAAGAATCATTGAAATTGGATAACAATTGCTAAAGAAGTTCTATCTCTAAACATTAATCTGTACATCTCTGCCGGCCCCTTTTAAAATAGAATGGCGTAATGTTATGTTGTGGAAATACAAAAGCTCAGCATAGACATCTGACTATAGCAATCGCGAATAATTTGCTGTTATGCGTTGAAGAGTTCCGTTGCCTGTCTTCTTTATTTCGAGGAGTTCCCTCAATTCCTCGAAGATCCCTCATCAGGTATGAGTTTTGATACAAATGGGACCAATCTGTTAGTATACCCTATCAAACAAAAAAAGAATTTTGAAAATCGGTCCATAAATGACGGAGTACTGAGGTAACAAACCCTAAAAAAAAAAAAAAAAAAAAAAAAAAAAAAAAAAAAAAAAAAAAAAAATACAACCGAATTGAAAACCTCCTCCTTTTTTGAAGTTGGTTCTTAATTCAGCTGTATTTCTTTTGTGTCTGTTAACTCATAACTCTTCTAAGGATTGTAAAAAAATATGAGAAAAAAACTCACAACTCTGTCGTTTATGGACCGGTTTGAAAAAAAACTTTTTTGTTAAAGTTTACATTGTATACTTTCCATTAAAAATGCATACTATCCTGGTACACATAAATGAGCCCGTGTGACAGGATAGAAGAGAAGAGACTAGGACTCCATAAATCATGAAGCATTGCCGCTTACTGATCTTAGGTTTAATAATTATAATAGTATGATGAAGGTCGCCATCATGGTCTCAAGAGAAAACCAATACAAGTACTAACTAAAAATAAATTCTCCAAAAAATTATCTAACTTTTAACAAAACATTGAATAAAACATCTGAAAAATATAATGGCTATGACAACTCTGCACCGAATCACAATACATGAATTATTCACGCACCGTCCCTTTCTAACCTTAACAACGCTTATAGTGGTGTCTCCCTCACTCGTGCCGCTAAAACAGAATGGCGCTTAAAATCTAAAATGTTCCAGACATGTTTTATGGGATGAAATATGATTTAATAACATTAAAAGTTTAGTCGTTAGTTAAAGTCAAAACTAGAGTTATTTTGTATTAATTTTTGGGATAAAATGAAATTCAACTAGATAGTGGTAACAGAAATTAGATGAATTATGATGTTAATGATATGAAGGGATTCATTCATCATCTTGCCTTTTCTAAATTATGTTAGCTCATGTAAAGGACAGTGACCAAAAGCAGTCCTGAAAAGTTGCATGTATGAAAACCAAATCAATATAGAAATTATTTGTATATTTTGTACAAGCTTTTCACTTTAGAAATTTTGTTTTCGTATCTGGAATTATGGTTTTGAGATAAACAGTAAATTAACGTTTGCTAGGTACAGACGCCAGCACGTCAAGTTACCCCAATGTGTCAAATTTCTTTTATCGTTTTTCAACTTTATGGTAAACAGAATAAGGTTCATTTTCCATTGGGAAAATTTGACACATGGGGTAACTTGATGTGCTGGCGTGCAAAACAACTGTCAAGCCATATGACAGACGGACGGACCGGCTGATAGGGATTTTGCAAAGCCACTGTAAAGCCTTAAAAAGCATGAATATTACATTTCATTTTTAAATTAGGAACTGTTCGCTTGTTTTGTTTTTAACTAACATTGTTGTTTTGTACCTACATGAGCGATCTGTGGTCATTTTATAAGTTTCGAGTAGGTTAGACATAATTTGTAGGTTATCTCTATATTTCTTGGATTAGGTACTCCAAAACTCCAATGGACACTTTTACTTAATAGTATTTAAAGCGTAGTCTATATGTATATAATAAATAAAGATTTATTGTGTTTCAACTTGAGACGGATTTCCATACATCGATGGTCATGATCCTTTATGAGACTAAAACTAAAGGTATAGTTCCAAACAAATTCGTTACTTAAATACTATTTCCTTGTGAAACTCAAAAAAAGAATTTTCAATAAACAAAAATTCACCCTTTTTTTGTTTAAATAGTATAAACTAGTTCTTAACTGCCATCCCGCCTGTGGTAAGTAGTGATGCAAATATTATTTATTGTTGTTATAATTATTTTAAGTGACTAGTGATTGACGTTATGAAGTTATGACATTATTATTTCTTTTTGTGTTGAAACTGTTTTATAATTGTGATTATTATTTAATTTATTGATAAATTGATTTAATTAGAAATGTTTAATTGATTTAATAGAAAAAAAATAATTGAAGTTATTGGAAATGGCTTATTGGAGATATGAGGAACACGGTGTAAAGTTCCTCATCCACCATTGAAGAGGGAGGATCCTCCGAACAGACGGGTGTTGTGTCTGGTGGGCTAACTGCGCGGATAACTTTGATACCGCGATGTAGGATTAGGATGTCAGTCGTTAGTTCGTATGTGGTGAGATAGATGTCGCTACAGTTTTAGCAATTATTAATTATTTACAATTTTTATTAAATTGTTAATGAATAAATGAAATGAAACCAATGATGGTTAAGCGCGCTAGTTTATTAAGAACCTGTTCATTCTAACCTTTATGACACCTAAATAATACTCGACAACAGCAGGCAAGTTGCATATTCAAGAATGAACAGCGTGAAAATTCCGATAACTGAATGTAGTGAACGTTCTCCGTTGGAAAATTGCCACAATTTTTTTCCCTTGTCTGATCCCGTTTCGACGGAGCTATGACTGCTTATAACAGTATTCCGTATTTACTATAACTATTGGGGTCGGGGAATTTAATAAGATCAAAAAATCAAATACTCAAATTAGTCTGAGGAGGACCAGCACTTTGAACGTCAAAAATACATAAGACAGTCCCCCAAAAAGCCCAGCCTTCGCCACTTTGTTACACTAATGCAAATCAAACAGCAGCTGTCAACATAGCTCATAACAAAATATGAACTTACCGATAAAACCTCGACCAAGTCTCATCGCCTAGACCTAATCTATAGGCCCGATCTACACTGTCAGAACTCATCAGCTCCTTGACTGAGATACATTACAATTTTACGCAGGATTAAGTACACCCGGGATCTTGATAAACCTCTGTCTAGACACTGCCTTATAGTTGTTTGTTGATTGATTAACACATGTATGGTGGGAGAAATTTTATATTGGTAAAACTAAACCTTGAAAGAAATAAGGTAGAAATTGATTTATTGAATTACGATACTCAAGTTTTTCTCGTCGAATCACGCCTTTATTTCCCAAAGGCGTTTATTGTAAATTATAGATCGAATATAATTAAGAAAAAACAAGTAAAAAGAGTAAAGGGACACATTTACACACAATAACACCAGGAGGAACAGTAAAAATGTCCAGAAGGATAAAGCAACGTTGTGGTTTAAAAGAAGATGTAGTAACAAACATTGAAAAGAGTATGCTTATAGATGGTTTGGTCACGTTGAAAGGATGGACGAAAGGCGACTAACGAAAGGTATTTACAAGGCAGATGTAAGTGGAAACGCCGGGAGGGGACGCCCTAGAAGGACATACATAGGCCTTATTGGTGAGGTTCTTCAGAAAGGTCAGGTGCGTAGTACTCGCAACCGGCGTGTGTGTATGACAACATGTATGAATGTAAGCGAAGCAAAAGAAGTATGTAAGAATCGTAGCATATGGCGCTCTGTAGTTTCTGCCTACCCCCATGGGAAAAAGGCGTGAGTTTATGTATGTATGTATGTAAGGCCACTTCGCCACGTTGAATGGCAATAGGTCTTTGGCCTAACAAGCGCGAATTCACTGTTGTGGGCACTGTTGTGGGCACTGTTGGCATGCCCACAACCCTAATTAAGGTCAGACAGAACAAATAATTGTGCTTATCACACAAATATTTGTCTTGGGTGTGTATCGAACCCACGACTTCCAGCATAGCAGTCAGAGCCACTAACCACTAGATCAACAGATATACTACCTACTCTAGTATTGTATGTATCATAGAGACACGCAGCGCAGTAGTTCAGTTTAAAATTATGTATTTTTTATCCTTCAAAATCAATGCATTTCAGTAAGGTAGTTAGGTTAGCTATAGGATAGGTATCGTAAGTTAGGTTAGGTTATACGTATATATACTATATTTCCATGCGGTTTTTTCACACTTAAATTAATAAAATAAACACAAACGCAAGATACAGTACTGTTTTTAACTACTACAATTATCTTCTACAGTTCAAACTGTCGCGGCAATGATACGACGCCGTTTTCTACTAAACAGCTTTATTAATTATTTTTAAAATACGTTTTTGTGTTTGCTTCAAGCGATAATTGCACTTCCAATTTTTATTCATAGGGAACTCTATTACGTGTCAATTTACCAATTAAACTAGTATAAATTCGTAGCCATAATTAAAATAAAACGTTCTCTATGACACGACAAATTGCAATCGCAACCAAATCTTATTATCAATCTATCTATCCTCACAAATGCGTACAAACCTAAAGTGTCCGTCACATCTGTTGGGTGGCAGTTTACGAGGTCTGAAACGGCCATTTTATTGATGCCGAGTAGCCCACTTGATCTCCTATTAAGAATTGTCTCTATTGTGTATAATGTTCCAACCTTCTGTGGAGGGGGTCCTCTCTGTTAATTTACGTGTGTATTTGTATATCACGTGTGTATTTGTATATCACGTGTGTATTTGTATATCACGTGTGTATTTGTATATCACGTGTGTATTTGTATATCACGTGTGTGTATGAATAACACGTGTGTACTCGTTTGGACTGGAACTACTTGCCTGCAGCGGTTTTCCCGTCCTATTATAACTCAGGCTAGGGTAAATAGGCCCTTCCATGCCATCAACGATTACATCACTGCCTACCATCAAGTGGAACGCAGTCAAGTCAAGCACTAGTTTATATCAAGTAAACAACAATAGAAATATGAATAAGGGCCTATTTTGTACCATAATGATACACAATAGGACCTTATTTTTACTGTAACATACATCTACTATCACATTTAGATGTTTATACTACCTTTCCCACGCGGTTTTGGTTGCGTTAATTTAGAAATTGACAACCCTCTCTTTATACAGAGATTGCACTACACATGTTCAAGGCAGAACGGCGAATAATTTACGTACAAAATGTTAAATAATATCTTCTTGCAAACGATGCAAAAAGTATCCAAAATACGAACCAGCTTTCAAATGTATAGTTTTTAAAATAAAACTACTGCCAGCCGCTTGAAATTCGTGCTTACCCATCTGTGAAGACGTTTCATTGAACTATGAAAATATAGTGAAGACTTGCTTGTTGCTAGCTGTTTGCAAGTATTCGTTCCTCTTCAGGGTTTTAAAACATAAAAAAGTAGCGAATTTGGTTACAAATGAATGAAACGTGGAATTTTTACGTTATTTACACCTCGTTGCGTTGCAAGTGGTACTGCTGAGCAATGTGATCCTGGATCAGAGGTGTGATAACCTACTGGTCTTACCAGCGGAGTGGCATATCATAGGTCTCGATTTCGAACCTAAAGCACGCACCTCTGACTTTTCGAATTCATTTGTATATTCTTTTCTTTTTTTATATACCACGACGGTGGCAAACAAGCTTACGGCCCGCCTGATGGTGAGCGGTTACCGTAGCCTGTGGGCACTTGCAACACCAGGGGAGCCACACGCGCGTTGCCGACCCTTTAAAACCTATTTACTTCCCTTTTGAAGAACCCCATACGGTAGGCCTCTGAGAAAACCTCGGCAGGGAAGTCAATCCACTATCCAAGTGAACGCTGGAGGAAATTCCTCTGAAACCGCACCGTACGGGACCATTTCGGCTCCAGTGTATGAGCATGAACTCCCTGTCGACGGCGAGCGGTGCGATGATAGAAAGTGGCCGTGGGCATCATATCAAACAATTCCTCGGAACACAACCCATTATAACATACAAGCGGACCCATACAAGCGGACCCATTATTCAAAGACTTTTTGAGAAAACCGGCATCCCTGGACCACATTTAACGACGGCATGTAAAGCCAATTCAGAAGAATTTTAACTGGCCTGGTGGTCTAGTAGTTAGTGACCCTGACTGCTATGACGACCTCCGGGGTCGTGGGTTCGATTTCCACCCAGGACAAATGTTTGTGTGATGACCACGATCATTTATTACCGGGAGATTTTTGTCTATTGTCTTACTGTTGTGTCGGCCATTGACCACAAATGAGTAGATAATATACCTAAAACTAAACAATATTCAACTTGCATGAGCATAATTTTCTACTATAGTCAGCAAAAACGTTTCTACCATTTGTTACTTTGTCGACATTATTCGTTTGTCTTTGGGTTATCCCATCTAGACTCGCCCTTATTACTTGATACAGACGCCAGCATATCAAGCACACCGTCAAAATTGAACATGAACCTAATTGTATTCGTAAAAAGGTTGAGAAACTATCAAATAAATTTGACACATAGAGGTAACTTGACGTGCTGGCCTCTGAACGCAAGGATGTGTACTTTAAATGATCTCTGCCCAAGTCTTTAGGGAATACAGGCCTGCAAGATGATATTTTATGTTATAGGTTCAGTTTACGAACGACTAAGAAAAGGAGATACCTCTTCAAATAATGTTTTTAATAAATAAATATTCCACAACTTTTCACACAACACCATTTAGTCCCAAGGTAAGCTTGAGAGCTTGTGTTATGGGTACTTAACAGCTGATAAACATACTTATATATTTCTAAATACATACATACTATAGATAAATTACACCCAGACACAGAACAAATGATCGTGCTCATCACACAAACATTTGTCCTAGGTGGGGATCGAACCCACGACCTCCGGCATAGCAGTCAGGGTTACTACTACTAGACCAACAGGCCAGTCAAAACTAACTTTTGATTAACTATTTTTTTTAATTTAGTGTAACTTAGCTAATTTTATTTTAAATTGATTTTGTTTTTTTTTTAATTGTTGTACTTAATTTGACTGGGACGTTAGTTCGGTTTATGAACTTAGATTTGAATTTTACTCAATTTACTGATTAACATTAATATGGGGCATGCAGTGCTAACCTATAAGAAATTGTAGAACTAATATGTAATATCAAAAATCTATTTATACATTTAATCAGTACCTATGTACAGTTGTTGGTTGGCCAGAATAAATAAATAACTTTTAATACGTAGCGTCATACGAGAAAACAGTAATTCTCATGAGCGGTCAAATTAAATAAAACAGTTACTACCAAAAGGTCCATTGGCCCATGAAAAAAGAAATATTGTCCATTTTATGAACCAAGACATACCGAAACGAATGTAATAAAAATATAGCTTACGTTTGTTAGTCGTTATTATCTTAGTTTGGGAGATAGGGAGATCGGAACCTACATTCATCTTTGTTATATCTCACTTATTGTGAATCATCATCTGCCTGGCCTTTTTTAACCGACTTCAAAAAAAGGAGGAGGTTCTATGTTCGTGTGTATGTATTTTTTTTTATGTATGTTACCTGATTTCTCCCCCATTTGTGGACCGATTCTCATTTTTTTTTTATTTGAAAGAGTATACTCCCGAGGTGGTCCCATTTTAATTTATTTATTTATTTATTTATTTATTTAATACTTCAAGCACACTAATGTACAGAGGCGGACTTAATGCCATAGGCATTAATTTGGTGCAGATCTGGTGCTGGTCTTCGGAGATATACAACGGCACTCTTCAAAAATAGGCGGCAAATTTGTCGTGATTGCTGGAATCGCTTGGATGTTTATTGTTTAAACAACATCATGACGTATCATCACGCCTGTATGCTCTGAGGGGTACGCAGATGTGTAAAATATACCTAGATTTCGACAGTTAGGTATGTTAATTTTAATTTATAAGGGAAAAGTGGATAACCCTTTTATCAAGACATGTATTGTTAACAATTAACAATATAAAATAAATTCAGGGCAAATATATGTATGGGAACAACTAAAAATGGAAAAATAAAAAACTTTTGCAAAAAATAAAACCGACTTAATAAAACACTAAACGGTGTAAAATAACTCTAAATTCGGAAGTCGGTGGCCCATCTAAATAAAACAAAACCATCAAAGATACAGACTTCCTAATTTAGAGTTATTTTACACCGTTTAGTGTTTTTTTAAGTCAGTTTTATTTTTTGCAAAAAAGTTTTTTTCGGTTATATTTTGTTCGGCTTCCAGTCTAACCAGATGCTGCTGAATATCAGTATTATACATGAAGCGGCTGCTCATCTAACCTTAGACTGGTTGTTAGACTTCTGAGCGTCTAACTATACACATCAAGGTCTCACAGCAAAAGAAGGGAAAAAAGCGTCGAAATTTAGTTTTACCACTTAATTCATTAGACCCCAAGAGGACACCGGTGTCCGCGCTGTCTTTGTCTTTCTATTGTGTCTCTAATAGACACGATTAAGATGTTAAATAAATTATTTTTAAACACGTGTAGCTCGTCTTCATTTTACCTTCTCTTCTTTTCTATAAGTTCTGGTGACATAATACGATGCAAGAGAGGCAAAGAAGCAAACAGGTAACACTCTGGTACCCAAGATATAGAAACAGACAACGTGCACGTCCCAATACAAGATGGGAAGGTGACCTCCGTCTAGCTTTGGGACCATACTGGACCAGAGTTGCAACCGACAGAGTGCAATGGAAACAGTTCTTTGTCAGAAGACAACCGAACTTGGGGACATTTTATTATAAAACGCATCATTTACTTACATAATATAGTTCAAACAGTTTGTCAGTTTGGAATAAAGGCCAAACAAAACCAAAGTTATCTTCGTCTCATGTTGCGGAAAATACAAGCATATTTTCATTCAACAAATCGGGGGTGCGCGAATAAGATTTTGTTGTTTTTATACAGTCTAAAGCGCTCTTGAGAAGTGGAGACAAAACCTATTTATATTGCTAGCGACGGCCAGTTCGAATATAGCCTTATTTCTTAATATATTCCCAAGGGTATCGTAAGAAAAGTGAAGTTGATATCAAATGTCAATCTATAATAATACTACAAAGAAGTAAAAGAGGAAGCTATTTGTTGTTACAAAAACTACTCGGTAGCCGGTAGATTCAGCAAAAGTCACCCCGTGAATAACAACTCAAATTGCCATTACTTCACCCACATGTTCACGAGGTGATTTTTACAAGATACCACTAGGTATACAGATTTAGAAATCTGTACTACTACTAAGTACCTTAATATCATACCTAAAGGTTTATCCTTGTGGATGAAATTGCGGTCAGAAGTTATGTGAAATTATGATAAAAGAATAAGAGAAAATTAAAGCAAATTTATAAAGTACCTATTAGCTATTCGCTCGCGACTTCGTTCTCTTCCCCTCGTATAATGTAGCTTTCTATTGGTAAAGAATTTTGAAAACCGGTGACATTACCCTCAACAACTTCATAAGCTCACAGATTTTACCTCTTCATAATACCGAATAAAAAAACGCCAGAAGAAGACGCCCTAGAAGGCCATATTGCATTCATGACATTTATTTATTTTTACTTACTAACTTTATTGATGGATGTCTATCGGAAAGGTCAGGCACGTATGGTTTGTCTTTTGCTTACAACTTTAAATTTTGGACGCTCGCCCCTACCAATATATCTTGGAAAGCAATTGTATCCAGGAGGAAATCTCCAAGACGCACGCTGGTGACGCGTAGTTTTGGTATCGGCGTGTGGAATTATATTGAGATTTTCCAATCCGGTGACCCCCTTGCTTATTATTAAAGTCAACAGATTTTGGTATGTTTTTGTAACTTTTAACTGTATTTTGAGTGCAGTAATGACAGATATTATTATAATCATAGTTTTGCGGTTTTGTTTCTGAAATACTTAGAATCTATTTACCCTAGTTAATTTTAGAAAGGAATTTTCTATTGTTTCTATATACCAGCAACCTTCGGGTAATAAATAGTAAATCAATATTCTTTATTAGTTTTTTTCTATTGGAACACGTTCATACAACTGGTTGTATGAACGTAAATAAAGTACAAGAAACAAGAATGACTTGTTCAATTGTTCATGTGTGTGTCTGCAGGAAGCGTTCTATAATTCTGCCTACCCGCATGGAAAAATGGCTTGAGTTCATGTATGTAGGTATGTTTAAGAAAAATATTTTCACTCACCGTCTCCTGACCTAACGTAAGCCTATTATCGCATGACGTCCTCAATATAAGACATTCATCACAATACGCTTTATTATTATTAATAAACTTATTTCGTTTAACAGTAACTGTTGTTTTTCCGAATAATATTTTAATAACATTAGAGAATAAAGTTAGCCGATGTGTCTCAGAAGGCTGTCCGTTAAGAGATTGTCGCATTATCTGTATCTTACTAAACAGGCGGTGGAGTAGCTTGTGGCTAAATAATTTCAGCTGCACGGATGCTTACCGAGGCACGGAGGAGTCTTAATATGTAAATTACTTTCGACTGGCCTGTTGGTCTAGTAGTTAGTGACCCTGACTGCCCAACATTCACTTCCATACGTTAGTGTAGGCACCAGCACACCATTGTGAACAGCCAGTCGTGCCTTTTCGGACATCGTCTGCATGGTTGGTCGCAACGTCATGTATGGCGTGACTTATATATTTCTAAATATATTATAGATAAATTATACCCAGACACAGAACAAATGATCGTGCCCATCACACAAACATTTGTCCTGGGTGAGAATCGAACCCACGACCTCCGGCATAGCAGTCAGGGTCACTAACTACTAGACCAACAGGCCAGTCAAACAGAACGTGGAGCTTATAACGAGAAAATAGAATAGAATAAAAATTCTCTTAATTGTTAAAATAATAACTTTAAGGGCTTCATTCAAAGACATTCAATAGACCGGATATCACGATCAAAATTTTCGTCCAAAATTTGTGTTCTGCTTGGACACAAGTCTCTGAGTTTTTTTTAGTACTCTCCGCTGGGGAGGAACATGGGATCAAAGTTTTTCTATGACATTTCCTTGACTTGCCCGCTCTATAGTATTTTAAATCTCTTCGGCTACATTGGGTGGAGGTAGAAAGGTATATTGATCAGGAAGAAATGAGTGTCTTAGTCACTATCACACACACATTTTAGTCCCCATGTTATCTCTCCAAAACTGCTAGTGAACTCATAAAACTTTAACCAAAGACATTGTTTGTTAGCCCACCCATCTCCATCAAACTGAGTAAGATTATATTGATGGCTTTTTCAAACTGTCTGAACGTCGTTAAATGTTTAAGATTGAGTGTTGAAATTACAGTGATAGAGGCGTGACCGGCGGACTGCCGAAGTAACATGTATCAAGTTCACACTCAGAGCATCTCTGGCTTTTGTGTTCAGGTGCATATTGTATAAGTAGCACCCGTCCCGCGGTTTCGCCCGCATAGGTCCCGTTCCCGTGGGAATACTGGGATAAAAACTAGCCTATGTGTGAATCCAGGGTGTCAGCTAACTCTATACCAAATTGCCTCTGCCGTTGGCAAAATTCCGCTCGTGTGTAAGCTCATACACCTTCTGGTGTTTCTCCAGTCTAATCGTAGTTCTATTTGTGCGCTCGCCTAGCGATGAAACTTTCGTTGATATTCAAAGGCAGCGCTAAACGCTTCACTTTGAGCCTCAAGGCAATAACTTCGACAACGCATCCTAGATGTTCTTAATGAGTTTTATTTAAATAGGTAGGTATCTGAGTATTACAGTAATTATCCATACTAATATTATAGAGAGGTATTAAGTTTATTCGTTTGTGGGTTTGTGACTTTGTAATCTCTGCTGGATGTACTGAACCAAATTTCAAAATTCTTTCTACACTATAATAATAGGTGGCAAATCGAGTGTTTTTACAACACCAGTCTATAAAAAACACTCGATTTGCCTCCCTACACATATCAAAGTCTCCAGAATGCAGCGATCCTAGCGATCCTAAACACCTGCAGGATTGTTAGAAGATTTTTGCAAAATGACAACGAGCCCTCAATCATCACCTCACACACTCAAGCAACACACGGAACAATATTCACCAGACCAACAGAAAACTCATCATCGCCAAATCTGAACATACCACCATCTCATCATATCACCAGTATCCAGGGGTAGCACTTGGCTTCGGCCCGTACTACCCCGTAAACCCGGCACATCGCCGAGCTACGTTTATATCTATAAAAAAGAATAATAATAAGAATGTTAAAATAATAATAATATAAACAAAAGTCATACACAGTCGTATCTTCACAGCGCTAATGTTTTTTTTTCTTTTTTCTATCTCTTCGTAATTTAATTTTCATATATATTATATTTATAGTGTACCTACATATTTATGTATTTATACTCATAATATGTATTAGTATTCTTTGATTCCTATTATTTTTTCATTTTTAATTGCACCTACCACTGTTTTTCTCTGCATCACCTAAAGGTTGACTGGTAGAAAATGCCTATGGCATTAAGTCTGCCTCTGTACATTAGTGTGCTTGAAGTATTAAAAAATAAAAAATTAAAATAAAAATCATCATGCAAGTCACCCCCTGCCATTTAATCCGTATGTATATATAACATTGGTGAGGCAGGGGCCATAGTACTTTATAGTTCCAGGTATCCAGTCTATCTTAGCCACCCTACCCTATAGTCCAGTACTTTTATTACCATAGTCTGCAATAGTCTTACTCCAGCCATAAGTTTTCCTTGGATGCACTTGTGTAGTGCATACAGGCAAAATCTGCGGTTGGTGCCTCATTTCATTAAAGACGACAATGGGCCTCTGCGAGTTGGCTTCGGCCCCTCGTACGCCTTCCAAAGGTCCGGAACCCAAGGGTTCCGAGAAATAAAAGCAAATGAATATAAATTAATATTGTAAAGAGGAAAAAATTGTGTGTGTGTTTGTAGTGAATAAACTCGAAAACTACTGTGCCGATTTCGAAAACTCTTTCACCATTGGAAAGCAACATTCACCCTGAGTACCATAGGCTACTTTTTATCCCCGTATTCCCACCGGAAGGGGAACTACGCGGGTAAAACCGCGTGACATCTGCTAGTTACCAATAAAAAGCCACATTATTTGTGAGTGTTATCCTACTAATATTATAAACGCGAAAGTTTATGAGTATGGATAGATGGATGGATGGATGTTTGTTACTCTTTCACGTAAAAACTACTGAATGGATTTTAGACTTTATGGAGTTAGCTGACACCCTGGATTAACACATAGGCTTTTTATCCCTTTATTCCCACGGGAAAGGGACCTACGCGAGTGAAACCGCGGGACATCTGCTAGTAGGCTATATTTTATTTTAGTAATGGCAGAGAGTATTGACTCCCCGATTATTGAAGGTTTGTGAAAAGAACAATCATTAAATATTAAGTTGGGATGTCCTCGTCACAATACTATTTAGCCTATCTTCTGCTTTTGTGTGTAAACTACTAACACTAGTAATGAGTTTTTTTTATACTAACTCGATGGATCGTTGTTGTCCGATAATAAAAAATATTATTATTATTTTCATTAAAACTAAGAGAGATTCGATTTGTTTATAAAAATTTCAAAATTCATTCACTATTGGAAAGTTGTATTATCACCAAGTAACACAGGCTATATTACTTTATTTTCAAAACTGCAACGACAAGCGAGGAACGACGAAGTCGCGAGCAGAGTGCTAGCAAAATAAAGAATTAAGACAGTGCAGCAGTTGACATTTAAAATAAAGTCATGAACTTCCCCCGTTTTTAAAAACAACATTTTTTTTAAATGGAGGTAGTGTTCACTCGCGTGTGCCTAATGCTGCGTCTACAACGTGGGCTAAGCGCTTATTTACAAGTGTAATTCCAGCTTTATGAATATGAAGTCTTGCTAAGTTACTCTGCATTACTGCTCGGTCATAAAGTAAGGTATCTAGCGAGCTGGATCTGAAATTGGGTCATATAAAGATGAACAATACTCAAATATTACTGATAAAATGGTTTGAAAGTTCAGTGGCTGAGATTTGTAAAAAAAAAATGTTTTGTAAAGAATAAGTAGGGTGTTTCTTGCCCAGTTTTCTCCATACGAAACTATCTTTAGGAAGGGGGCAACTAGAACCATGTTTTTATATCTAACAAACTGCCCCGGCAACAGACCCACTGAATATACACACAAAATTTCAAAAGAATCGGTCAAGCTATTTCGGAGAAGTTTTGTGGTAAATTTTGTAACATGGCTTATAGTTAAAATGGTCTCATTGAAATAAATGTTTTGACTTTAACTTTGACTTTGATTGTTAATTTAGTATACTAATTACTTACTAATGCACTGTTTATTTAGAAGCACAGGTTTAACCTAGTTCGGGAAAATAAATAAACAAATTAACAACTCTCACACAAAGCCATCTAGTCCCAAGCTAAGCAGAGTTTGTGTTATGGAAACAACTGAATACATACTTAGGTACAGACGCCAGCACGTCAAGTTACCCCAATGTGTCAAATTTCTTTGATCGTTTTTCAACTTTATGTCAAAGGGAATAAGGTTCATATTCAATTGGGAAAATTTGACACATTGGGGTAACTTGATGTGCTGGCGTCTGTACATATTATAGATAAAAAATAGTAAATCTGCGCTAATTTTATTTTCAACGTAGGTTGTTTAATTAATAATAGATAACTCACTCGGCTTCAACCGATGGGTCTAGCCGCGTGAAATTTTACATAAGAGATTCTTGTACCCATAACGAAGGTGAGCTCCAAGGAATGGCTTTTGTCAATTGATTCCCTAAGGGGGTTAATAGGGGATGTAAGTTTGTATAGAACTTCGTCATTTGCCCCACGGGAAATCCCATTTGGCAAGCGACTTGCCTATCTAATAAACACGTCATCCCCGAGTTCGAATAATATCTCTTGACCGAATTTAACGATTTCATCAAATCAAAAATGGAACGCAAAGGAAAATGCTCCGAGCCCGATGACGTTTGAGTACAGCTGGCTTAATTACATCTCCCTCGAATTTATAGCAGCCTGGTAGCAACAGGGTGGAGAGAGGTCGTTCTTCACACGCCGTGTTTCCCCACAGGAAGCAATTACGCTCGCACTCGCACACCGTACACGAGCACGCTTTGAGCTTTGAGATCTCATAATTTCTGCCACACTGGTACTTGTGATTCTTTTTACGTACTACCTTCTAACTTCGAGCTGTATGTTGATAAAAAATGACTGGTTCAATCTGTACATAACAAGCAAAAATCTTAAAAACTAGGAAATAGTCGATGAAATAGTTCTACGCTGGGCGTCTAGAATCATTTACTGAATTTGAAGATATAATTATATCCCTTTATCCTGTACTAAGTACCCTGTGACGTGCGACATCAGGGTCAGTAATAGTGATTTTATGAAGTTATATAGCATTAGAACATTTTCAGAAAAACTTAAGTGCTTTCTAATTTCAAAGGAAATATATTCAAGTGGTTGAAAATGCAAAAGACACAAATCCCGCCTCTGTACATTAGTGTTCTTGTAGTATTAAATAATAGATAAATAATAAATTGCAACTAAAATGTCATTGCCATTGACAAACATTTTATGTCATTTGAGTTACGAGTTAGTATGGATAGCTAACATAATACATGTATGGTAACAATACTAAACTGTCATTGTGACAGTAGGAACGATTAATAAATTATTTTAGTATTTTACCTAGGGCCTTATTCTTAAATATGATGCTATTTTACATCGGAGCAATGAGATATGTTGGATGGAGTATATCTATGCGATCGGATAGGTGGGATGATCAAATATTTTTTTTAGTTAATAAATTACAGGAACCTAATCGTTTAAAACCCATATAAGAACCTTTTTTGTTTTCCAAATGCGGCTGCTTTTTATTGATAAAATCAAATTGGTTTCTCGCTGAAGTTTTAACATGAATACAGGTAAATACGTAGGTATTTACTTAGTACACATTTCGCAGTTCCTTTTACGAAATTAAAAAAAAAAACTTTTTTTTAATTAGTTACGTTGAGTTGTTCCAATTGGATCCCTTGATGTATTCCCCCTTAGGGAGATTCTAGAGGTATTAATTATTGAATTTTTGAACATAATCTAGATAAATAAATAAATAAATATGTGCTTTGTGGGAAGGGAAATCATTCACGACATTTCTTTAAAAAATGCTATTGATGCCTATCAAAACGGTGCCTAGGACTAGGCGAAGATGGCGGGCTGGAGTCCTTCCATAAGGACTGATCCCAAAGAGAACTGGAAGGAAAGTAGGGGAGGCCTTTGCCCTGCTGTGAGAAAATCTAGGCTAGTAATAATAATACGATACCGCGATCTGCCACGTTTTTAAGGCTCTAATAGCTTAAAATAACAATAGCAATTTCGTAACTTATTATGGATTAATTAAAAAAAGTGAACTTAAGTATACCTACCTAACCTTTGTTTCACAGTGGTGTTAAGTAGGTACTTTACTTTGGACCAGAACCTACATTCTGGCTTCTTGAGCTAATCGGTAATTTATAGGACTAATTTATAGTTAATGGATTTTTTTTATAATGTCGTCTCTCTGTAATGTATGTCTTCACATTAGTGTGTACAAAAAAATGAAGTGCTCTTGACTAACTAACGACACGTTCCATTTTTTAAATTATTCTAAAATTGCTTGAACGTTCGAAACAAGCCAGGATTGATATTTCTACCAGCCAATATACTATAAGGTTTTCTTGAGCATAAAAACTTTACAGTAGAGTATAACATAAGTTTTTGTTTTTGTTAGTGCGAATATACATTACAACTTTTTATCCAATCAATTACCTAATAATATTTTTCACACTTTATGTGAGAAATGAGTAGGTATTTTGACAAAACTATGTACCTATTGAAAATGCAGATGCAAACTTGTAGGTTAGTAGTACTTGTTGGAAACCCAGAAGGTATCCACTATTATTATATGAATAAAATAGACTACTCTTTATCGTATTTTTTTTTAAATGCTACGTACGTAAATATTTCTCTTTACAAAATCCCAAACTTTTAACAACACGGGGAACCATCAACGTAATCGTTTAATTAGCAGCCAACTCCGTCTTTGTTACAAAATATTTACAGCGCACAGTTGTAAGTTTAGAAGAAAACATAAAAGCTAACAAATTATACGTAAGCTAACTGTTTATTTCTCACCGATCGTCAATAAAAATGTCACGTTCTAAGTTCAAAGTCTCTAGACAATTTGTTCCTAGAAAAAAGGAAATGGTTCTTTAAATTATAAATGAGTACTCACCTGGTATCCCCCACAACAACAGTGTGAAAACAGCCTATTATTTAATAATATCCCTGTTTCGCTAGCGTATCCTGTGCACTCTCACAACCTACTTTCATTTCATAAATGGAACACGAAACACGATTCGATTCAACTGTCACCTTTTAAGTATTTGAAAATAGAATGTTATTTTATTGATGGTGAGTGAGGTTATTGTGAATTTGGTGTTCGATTTTAATTCGATTGTTCCGATTGTGCCAATCGACTGCTCGGGCCCGAGTGACAAGGCCGAGCTCCCGCGACCGACTGAAGCACGTTCGGGCAACCTCCCGATTCCCGGTGGTCTGTCAGAGCGGTGTTGCTAGTGTTGGAAAATTATTTCACAATTCCCACGTAGGGTTTTGTATTAATACCGCATGTTGAACATTTCCTGAAATTGCTTTGACTAATTTTAGTAACTCTGACTCATTAATGGCGTGCGCGGCCGGTTTCTCAGTTTAATAACCTGTGAATTTGGACTTTAACTATAGAACAGACAAGTCAATTAAATTGATCACTTTGAAAAACTTACTTCAATGATTTTGGATAGGTTTGAATCATACTTTAGGCCAGAATTTTGGAACAATACTGAAGGAAACTAAATTGCTTTGCCGGAAAATTCTCCCCTGATAAAGGGGAAAATCACCCCCGTTAGCCTCGTGACCCCGAATCCTTTGTGCGATCCACAAACTGCTCGCATGCCTCCAATGCTCTATAGTTTTCCATCACTTTCGCTCTTGTGCTTACACTCATATCTACGTCTCGCTCATTCGTTTGAAGTTGTTAAACAAATGAAGTGTATTAACCTGGTTTGTATGACCGGTATAATGTACAGTGATTGTTGTAATCGAAATTAATTTCATAATATCGGTTCGTGGACTTTCAGCCTAAATAGTTTAGTTTAGTATATTTTGGGGTGTATAGCCACAAAAAAAAAACGAAAGTCTGCAGGTCATCTACGCAGTCTTTTCCCAACTGGTGATTTATTAACAACCCAGTAACTGAGTAACATGATACCTCTTGGTAAACTGTCTAGTGGTCGCAAGCGGATACCACTGAGCATGAGGTCTGGGATTCGAATCCTGGGTTGGGTAAAAAATGATAAGGATTGATTTGTGCCCGATTGATGGCAATAGGCTCGCCTTATATTGCACGGGGCTTAACCATAACTGGCAAAATGTAGATTAAGGCAAAGGGGCATACGTGTGGTTAGTAGCTAACCTGGTGACAGAGTTTTCATGCCACCCATGAGCCTCTGACTTGGCATCACATGCCGTCGAGAAAAACCTCTCAGGCATGCCGGTTTCGTCACGATGCTTTCATTCACCGTTTTTGAAGCAAGTGATACACAAGGCTAGGTACATCAAGCTATATATTTCCAATATAGAATAACAATAATAATAATAAGTTAAACTAAGTTCCTCATCTCAGGCTTGCCTTTATTGGCCGGCCAGAGTGAGCACTGACGAGGAACGGGGCTCCCACCTCTTTCTTGCCTTAGTTGGCCGGCTGGAGTGGAGATTTGCAAGAGCAAACGTGCTCTGAGGAAAGAAGCGTTCCAGTAAAGGTGTGCGAATGACCTTTTACCGTACGAAAATTCTATTAAATGCAAGATCAGAATATACTGTAAATGTATATCTTGATGTGTAGCCGAGTGTACTTACTACTTTCAATATCGAATGCGAATTGATACCTTTGCCAATAATTAATCAATTATTTTGGCTTATCAACAGATTAGAATACATGGAATTATAATAGACTAAGCCTTGAAACAGTAAATTGTTATTAACGATAACTCTGAGCTAATCAATAAATACTTTGAATTGCGAGCCACGCAAGTAGTAGGTACCCACTGTACGAAATCTTTTTAAGAAAGCTATGAATCTGTTTGCACGTAAGTTTGTTTCATATAATTTAAACGTTCTACTTTTAACATCAAGCCTGCTTTTCCCAACGGCAAAACAAATCAGCAAGCAAAAGCAAGACAAAGCAAATCAGCATCAGGCAGGATCTCAGCATCTGTCTGGCATTACCGCTGAAATGAACCTTTTGGCGCAACCGTGAGACGTGCCATTTTATGTCTCTTTTTTTTGTGTTATTGTGTTTTTACTGTGCGTGTATCCAGCTTTTGCTAATAAATGTATTTTATTTCTTTCTTTCAAACGGTTAGATTTTTTTTTATTAATAATTATTGATAGGCACGCGTTTGACCACTATCTCACCTGATGGTAAGCGATGATGTGGTCGACGATGAAGCACGCTTGCCTAGAAGCAACCTGTTCACTCTTGACTTGAAGACCCCTAGGTTGTAGCTATCAGGAAACACCGACTACGGCAGGGAATTCCACTCTTTATCTGTTCGCAAAATGAATGTGTTTCCAAAGCGTTTAGTACGTATTTTTGGGATATCTACCATGTACCTACCGGTGGCGCAGTGCCGTACGTCTGGTGGTCCGATGATGGAAAGGGCTTGGTGGAATTAAATCGTGCAATTTCGATGCACACTCTCCGAAATATAACCGACAGGCTAGCAACTCGGCGTTAATGCTCAAGATTTTGAAGTTTTGACTCAACGAGTGCATCATGCCGATGATCTTCTTGGCTCGTTTCTCAATAGACTAGATAGATGTGTATATGTGTATCCCGAAGAAGCCAGAACATGCAGTTACCACAATCTGTCAAATTACTATTATTTTTTTCAGCTTTATTAGCTAACAACAGTGTTCATAATCAATCGGGAGAAATTGCCAGTTGGAGATAGCTTCATAAGAACAAAGGTTCCAAATTCGTCTTTGTGTTGTGTTTTCATTTGTATTTTTGTTATACGATTACTCCGCCACTTATGATTTTTTTTTATGGGTGAGATTCCCACCTAAAACAATGTTTATGTGATGAACACGATCTTTTGTTCAGTATCTGGGTGTATTTTTATATAATTTGTATGTAGTTAGTAATATATAGGGTGACTGGTAATTAGTGACCGATACTTAAACACGTTATTGTATTCATGATTTCAATCAACTTTCCCAAAGAAACTTTGTTTTTTATACACAATTACTTATAACACAATTAAATAACATTAACGTTGTTTGAAAATCCTCGCCTGTAATCGATCACAGTAGGCACGATCTATCAGCTGATAGTCTGACCTCGGGAAGGGCAAAATGTACTAGTAGTAGTAGCGTCACACACTCCCAGCTGATCATTCAAAGGCGCGCGCGAATTTCAAACAGCTTTTGTATTATTGTGATAAAAGAAATTTAATGAGTATAAAAAAAAAGTTTCTTTGGGAAAGTTATTCGTATTCATAAGAACAATCACGTGTTTAAGTATCGGTCACTAATTACCAGGCACACATATTTGTGTAGTACTCATAGGAAGTTCTGCTTAGTTTGGGACTAGATGGCGTTGTGTCAAACTTGTGAAAAATTATTATTATTACCACAAAAAACACATAACATCAGACCTCTTATCTCCAAAGGTTAAGGCAGAGGCGTACCAGCAGTACACCCACATTTCGCCAGTAATGTTTAAGACCCATGTAATAAGGAGCGCGCCTATTGCCATCAATCGAGCAATGGTATTATTGTTATTAATGATTCTATTTTTTTGTTCTTTTTCAGTCATCGCCTGGCTACTGTTACTCCAGTATCCTGAGTACTTGAACTCCTCACCAGTTGCATATAAAGATTTGAAATACGAACAAATTCTTAGACGCTCGTCAGATACGTGGCCAAATTCAAGATGGCCTCCAGATTGGAAGTCACATAACGTCGATCCTAACCCCATACCTCATTTCCAAAGCTATCAGAAAATAATGGAGTTTTGCTGTTCTTTGATAATTCCAAAAATGAGACCGAGGCCAGATCAAAATATACCGGAGTATTCTGAAGAAGAGTACTAACGAAGATTGATCCTGTGTCCAGAATGGCTATAATTGCATAGCTCCATTGAAAGCTCATAGTGATGGCCACTGGGCAAAGGGTTTGACAATTTACTGTCAAACAGCTAATACTAATAAACAAACACACAACAAACAACAAACAGATAATACTTGATAATTCCATATGCATTAGACCGAAGTTAAAAAAGGTGATTTTTAATTTTTAACCCCCGACGCAAAAAGTGGGGTGTTATAAGTTTGACCGCTATGTGTGTGTGTCTGTCTGTCTGTCTGTCTGTGGCACCGTAGTGCCTAAACGGGTGAACAGATTTAGATGCGGTTTTTTTTTATTTGAAAGCAGGGTTTCTTGCGGTGGTTCTTAGACATGATTCATCAAAATCAGGTTCAGCTGTTTCGAGGTTATCAGCTCTTTTGTGTTTGTTTTGTGCACGTAACGTCGGGGTACCGTTGAAATAAGTATACCTACATACCTACAAGTACTAGGTACTAGGAACATTCCTTAATTATTTAAGCGGTACCCCGACGTGAAGTAAAATTTCATGGCTCAACGATAGGAAAGTGTTATTTTTAACTTTTTAAATATTTCACTTTTTTGCGGTGGGGGTTTTTTAAATTTTAAATTTAATTCTTTAACAATAACGATATACGTCGAATTTACTATAATCAATTTTCAACGTAGCTGGTTCTTATCATTTCAACAATTTATTTTAAGAAATAATGTGGATTTTATTTAGTGACCCAATATTGTTTTTTTTAATTGAAAATTACAGTGCCAATGATAAAAACCTAAAAGAAGTAGGGATCAACAATACACGGAACGATCTTCGTTACACTTTTATTCTTCTAAGTTTAAAATAAATCATTTTTTATTAAAATTGTTTTAACTTTTTTTAAATAATATGTTCTGGATTCCTGCTTCTATGAACCTCTTTTCTCTAATCTAATGCTATTGTAAATGGAGTATAGTTTCGTTTTGGTTATCATAAGTGTATGTCTAGGATGACGTCATGCGCCCTTGCAGAGATGTAACGAAGCGCATAGTACTCCGTTTAATAGTCAACGTGAATTGTAGTTCAGTTAAAGTGCAATACCATTTTTTTGTAATACCTATCTTCTTAGTTGTCACCAAAGTACGATGTGCAGTTACTCACTGTTAATGAAAAGTTATCCAATATCCCTGTAAGTTGTTTCCTTGTTTTCTAATGTTAATTGCACCAATATCTACAACGTGGCGCTACAATGGTGACATTAATTTAACACACGTATACGTTATCCCAGTTTCGTTTTAAGAAGTAATTTTATTTCCATAAAACGTCATTATTTACTGATTAATTAAAAAAAATAAAAAATTATAGAAATAAGCATCCTGTACAAAAATAATCATAGTGCAGCGGTCATTTGCCGGGGTCACGGATCATAACATCGCGTCAAAGAAATTGAAACGAATAAGCAATACCTCAATCCTTTTGTCGGCGCGCGCGTTCTCCCTTTCACCCCCGCCCGCCGCACCCGAATCTCTCCTCCCGAGTCTCTTTTCACTAGTGCTGGCCGGACCCGTTACCTTGACACACATCTTTACGCTCGTGTCGTGCGCATAATTTCGTCGTTGTTTTGTGAATGTTTCGCGAAAAAGACGCTTACTTATTGTTTTATTTATTTAGTTTTGTGTAATTAGAATAGTAAATAGATTATAGTACTGCGATAAAGACGCTTTGCTTCGTTTTCGTTAGTTTTCCGATCTACATAGTACCTACGTGTTCTACGATTAAGGACGTTATTATTTGTGAATTTGTGATGGCAAATAGGTACACATCCGAATTGAGAGGAATGGCTGTAAGTGACAATTTATTTTCAAATGTGCGGGAAAATATGAAACGCCGTTCGGCCCTTTGTATTCGTCAAAAAGGTGGACTCATTGAAAATAAGAAAATTTAAAATAAAGACAATTAAATAAAAGTACCTAGTGATTAGTGATGATAGTGGTAATAACTCATAGTAATAAGAGAGCGTGATATGATAAGTGTTTGACTAAACAGCTCCGCTGTAGGTAAGTAGGTACTTTTGTGTCGGACGGACGGATTCTTTGATAGAATGCCGTCAAAGGATCGCAGGAGTACAAGGCGCGTTGCGCGGTTGCCAGCGCGCGAAGCGACGCGTTGCCGCTCTGAGTAAACGTAAACGAGTAACGTGCATCTAGGTAAGTAATTTCATGAATGAATTTTTGCACAGAGTGATCCCAATTGTAGTCACTTTTTTATTATTTAGTTTGTTTGAAAAATGTTTTTGTTCAAATTACCAATTATTTTAACCAATCATAATTTATGTGGTTAATGGCCACTAGCCCTACCCGTGTGTTAAATTCATGTCACCATTGTAGCGCCACGTTGTATATAGTCTAAGGGAAGGTTCATATCTGACGGAACATGCGCCGAGCGTTTACGACAATGTACATCGACGCACTAACGTATCATCGGTTGAGTGTGAACGGTCAAGTGTTTTTCTATACATTTGTCTGTTCTGGCGTTACGCGACCGATAATACGCGACGCATGTTCCGTCAGATATGAACCTTCCCTTAAACTTGCTTTAAATCAGCTCACACCTGTTGAAATATTTTTGGTATATACTTAAGTATGTTTATCAGCCGTTTAGTACCTATAAAACAAGCTCTGCTTAGCATGGGACTAAATGGCGTTCCGTGAAAGTAGAGGAATTTTTATTTATTTTTACGTTTTAGAATTTCTTAATTTTTTTATAGGTAAGTGTAACAAAGAAAGCAGAGTAACCTACCCCAAGCAAACTTCTTGCTTAAAGGACACTTCTAATTGAAATTTAAGTTGTCGCTATAAACATATTTATTACCAAGACAATGGTTTTTTTTTTATTTACAACATTTTCAAATGGAGATATAGAAATAAATGTTTGTCGTATGTGGTTTGCTTGCGTGAATAAAAAATTTATTTAGTCAACAAGGTGCACAGCTCTTTTTAATGTCAGGTAGACGATAGATAGTTTGTATACGGCACTAACATAGCTTTAATGTTCCGAAATCAAAAATATTATTGTTATAAATCACCACTTTACCTTCGTGCATCTCGCTAAGGTCGGACAGGGTAGGTCCGTCCCTAACCATCTATGTCCTAAAGCTGGTTTAAATTTAGACAACATTAGAGAATCATTCCAGTGCCTAGCTGCAGTACACTTATTTGCACCACAATCACACGGAAAAGCCTGTACATCCTGAACAGAGTTGTGACCTGGTTTGATCCGACTCCTTTGGTAGACCTGAAATTTCCACGGCCTCAAGTTTTGTTGAAGGATCGACCAGGTAGGGCTGCGTTTCCTTAGATCTACATTCCGTTCTCTGCATGAATCTTCACAGTATTTTGTATTGGCAAGATTGTAGGGGGAAGTGAAGATGTCATCTGCGTGGCTCGTTGAATGCAGAAGTGCAGAATGGTGGAGTATGAGGCTCCAGCAAAGAACTGTAACAAATGTTTTAATGTGAGTTTTTTATTTGAGTTAGGTCGTTCGCATGGCGGTTTCTTCACGTTTTCCTACACTTTCACGTTCTAGATGCAAAAGATAATTATGCAATACACACATGAATCCGAAAAGTCCGGGGTGCCATGTGTTCGAATTCGAAACCCGTGTCTTCGTCAGTCACACCACAATCTGTCACCTAATTTAGAGAAATGAAAACAGCGAAATTTGTTTATTCAACTTTGTAAGCTACAGAATGATTTTATTAACATTGGTACACTTTTTGCAACACGTATTTATAAAAAAAAACTTACGAGAAAAACAATACGTCCATATCATATCGAAAATCGAGACGGCAGGTTGACCCAGCTCAGTATAAAGACTAAAACAGCGAAGTACCTACTACTCTTTAGCTACTAATTGATACAAGTAATTGTTATAATTCAACATTTACAATTATTAAGTATTCATAATTCCATGTCTGTCTTTGATAAGAATTTGATAAACAATTATTGCTCAAAGCAGAGAGCGGTCGTATTGGTAAATGTGCGCTTACACGGACAACTGAAATTGTGCAACGATGAGCATAGAGAAACACGAAAATCTTAAGACAAAGAAAGAACTGAGTTGGTCAATATCACTCCTGTGATTTCCTCACAAGGTACCAAGGTAATTGTCGGTAATTAACGCAGCAGGTCACTTTTCACAGGAGCGTAAGGTCATGTGGTGTGTCTGTGATCGTATTGAAGTCAAATCCAAGGTCAAAGTCAAATAATTTATTATGATTAGACCATTAGCAAGCACTTTTGACCGCCCCATCCTGTATAAGGTAGATGATTCTAAAATCTTGCATACAACTTAAGGGGCATTAAACTTTAAGTTGAACAACAACTTTGTTGTGTTTAATAAGTTTATTTAAAGGAACGTTCTGCGATTTTAGATCTTGCGCTAACTGTCAACACGATAGTTGTTGGAAAAAAAGAACAAAAAGCCCAATCCATTTGCTTTTGATTCAAAAAATTGGACAACTATTGATCAAATGGCTAATTTGTATTGCAATATTTTAATGTATGCATTACATCGACTTAATATTCGATAAATGGGCATTGTTTAAAGTACCTTGCCTAAAGTAATAAAAAAAACAACGATCGTCTAATAAATTGTATGCGCACGTCAATCAACTAAATAGTTTAGTTTCACGAGAATTACACAACTCGACTAAACAGTTTAGTCGATATGTAACTATGCGCTAGGCTTTAGGCATCAAGAAAATGGCGAACCAGGACTACTCGATACCTAATTGTTAATTTACAAAATAATGTTTAAATTAAAACTAATCCGCCACCGGCTAATCCGTCATAGCGATTTCCAGCCCGTGACTAATACTAAACTTAATCTTAATAATTAAAAAAGAAGTAGTACTTTAATGAAGTAAATTAATTGAAGGAAGGATAATATGTTTACGGTTATAGAATTATTTTCTGCTGTTCAGTGGACCCAGTACCGAACCTTCTGGCGGTGTGTAGTAATGTGCAACCAATGCTCTGTGCTACTATGAACCTTATAACATGTAAGATATGACTGCTTTTCGTCATTTTCTTTGTCTCACGAAAGTGACTGTGCGGTGTGTGAATGTTGGTCCCTTTTTTATCATCTGCCTAGCTTTATCGCAACCATATTGGGATCGGCTTCCAGTTTTAACGGATTTAGGTGAATCATCATCATCATTCATCATTTCAGCCATAGGAAGTCCACTGCTGGACATAGGCCTCCCCTGTAGATCTCCAATAAGACCGGTTGGAAGCGGCTCGCATCCAGCGCGTTCCCGCGGCCCTAATGAAGTCGTCTGTCCACCTTGTGGGTGGACGTCCTACGCTGCGCTTGCCGATACGTGGCCTCCACTCAAAAACCTTTCGACCCCATCGGTCGTCAGTCCTCCAGTGATATATAGCAGTGATAGCCTAGTGGTGTGACCGGCGGATTGCCAAATCATAGGTCTCGAGTTCGAACCCAAGGCACGCACCTCTGACTTTTCGGATTCATGTGCGGATTGTATAATTATCACTTGCTTCATAAACGGTGAAGGAAAACATTGTGAGGAAACCAGCATGCCTAAGAGATATTTCTCAAGGGCATGTGATGCCAAGTCAGAGGCCTATGGGCGACATTAAAACTCTGACACCAGGTTAGTTACTAACCACACGATAAGAATAAGATCAGTCCTCCGTGCTGTGTACCGTGCCCACTGCCACTTCAACCTGCTAATCCGCTGGGCTATGTCGGTAACCTTGGTTCTTCTACGGATCTCCTCATTTAGGTGAATATCAGTGTTTTACATGGACAACCACAATCCAGTTTATGAATGACGTAAACTAGTTGACATAATACTTCTTTTCTTTCTTCTGCCTACCCGTAACGACTGTTTAAGATCTAGAAATGATAGCCGGGACCAACGGTTTAACATGCTTTTCGAGGCACGGAGGAGTCTTAATGCAATAAATGGTCACCCATCTACGAACTAATCTCGTCAAGCGTAGCTTACCCTTCGATCGAACCGTAAGGCTGTTATTATTTTTAGCCACTAGCTCGTCCGCCTGTCTTTGTCTGCAAGCTTGTTATCACAACCTAGAGAGGCACAACTATAAATATATGTACAGTCCGCAACAAAAGTCCATGAACACATTCAAATTTACGACAGACCTGAAAACTAAAATTCTCGACAAGTAACTATCACAGACGCTTATTTTGTGGTGTTTACGAATGAACAAAAGAGAATGTCTTGTGCAAAGACTATGTCATAAGTCGGTAAACATCATGAGCTACAAAAGTAGATTAACACACAACATTCAAAGTATTATTTTTGTTCAGCGACTTGATGTTAAGGAATTATTGGAAAAGTGGTGTTCAGCGATTTTTGTAAATCTCTAATGTAAAGGTTATTTTGTTCAGTAGTCGTGACAGTTACTTGTGGAGTATTTTAGTGTCGAGGTGTGTTGTAAATTAAAATGTGTTCATGGACATTTGTTGCTGACTGTACCTATGAATAATGTTTAAATTCATAGGTTGCCTTGTCGAGCTCTCATGTCTAACGTCGAACTGACTGGTATGTTCTCCTCTGTTGCAGTGATTTGCTGGCTGCTAATATTCCAAGCCCCTGTTCTTTTACAAGCATCAAAACATGTGGAGATCTCTTTATGGTTCGGACCAGGTAACGAACACAAGTATGGAGTAGATCAAAAACACATGCGTAAATATAATCTTAGATCATACTATACATACGCGCCAGAGTGGAAGCCGAAGAACACCAATAATAATCCCCAACTCGTATTCTTGGACCAACCTCTCGAAATAAAAGGAGTTGATTTTCCACTAGAACATATTCTCAGCGGAACTACATCGAAAAATCATAAACCACGCAAGAAATTATTTGCATTTCTTCCCATTGTAAGTGCCGTCATCAATGTAATTGCAAAGACGAAACCATGGCAAATTATAAAACCATTACCTAAACCAAAACCTGGTAATATGAAACCAACCTTTAAACCAACGACTAAACCTAAAAATCCAACAAATAAACCAACTTCTAAAACTACTAGAATGACTACTAAAACGACTTCTAAAACTACTAAATCAAGATCGGATGAAATAGACGAACCTGAAGAATTTGAAGAAGAATATTATGAGGGCGAATACGAAGAAGAATATGAAGAAGAATATGACGACGAATATGAAGAAGAATATGAAGAAGAATCAAATGAAACAGGACATACAACTTCTAGACCGCAAAAATCTTGTAAGACAAAAACACCACGGGGCCTCTGAAAAATAAAATTATCTATTTCAATTAGTAATGAGTATGTTGGATTTGTAACTTAATAATTATAAAATAGAATTTGCGCCTTTGAATATTTAATTTCCTAGATCTTGATGTTTAGGACTTCGTGATGTAATTGAATTTGATATTGTTGAATTTTGTGTTAAATATATTTTTCGGGATATAAATATTTTAACAGTTGTGTTTATCATCCTCTGCTGAATGCTGTGAAATTTTGTACTGTCAGTGTGAATAAATAAATAAATCTTTAGTCTTTTACTAAGCTCCATTTTTTTACGGAAACGAGGTATGATATTTAACAAGACAATATAAAAATAATGCTGTCATGAAATAATTACCTACGATGACTCATAACTATCGCGTTCTTGAATACTACAAACTCCGTCTCGCCCGCTGTCCTCTTATCATACCGTGTTCTCCTGGTACCTGTACCTCCACACTCGCTATTTTACATTAAAATGTAGTCGTTAACTTAATCCCAAAACACGCAAATCTTTTAGGGATGCGCCATGCGTTTTAATTAACTATAAATAAAAAAGTAAAAAAATAAATTATTCACGAATCACTTAATACACATAATACCAAACATATAAATATGTAAAACTTATTGGTGAGGTTTTTCAGAAAGATCAGGTGGGACTGGGAAGTACCTGAACGGCGCGCGGCGTGTGTGTATACGTAAATTTAAGCGAAGCAAAAGAAATATGGAAGAATCGTAGCAGTTGTAGTTTTTGCCTTCTCCTATGGGAAAAAGGCGTGAGTTTATGTATGTGTGTAGAACAAAGTAACGCGATACTTATACAAAATAAATACTAGGAACACTTAGGCGGCGAAGTAAGAGTACCTACTCCTCTGTGTCGCTGTCATCCGGAAACGTGCCCTGAAGAATAGCACTATTGCCACGTTGGATGACAGTGATTATTCTTTGACCAAAGAGTAAGCCAGCCCTCTGGTCACGCGAAGTATCGACACTCAGTTTCGCGTTCTTCGTATTTACGCTCGCCGTACTTGGAATATAAGATGGAAAAAGTTTATCGACACAGGTTGTGTCCCCCAACGAAGGCCCATTCATCATCCAAGGCAACAACGTCATCATTTAATCTAGTCTCTTCTTCCTGTACCAAAACGTTAGGTTGTAAAACAGCTTTTAGCTTTCTTGTACAAAGCCACAAAACGATGCCAAGGCTGACGATAGCAACAGTAAAAATAAAATTATAATTAAAACATTGTTCTTCATCTATGGTTGTGACGCAGTATGTAAGATAAAATTGTTCTTACAGTCTAACCGACCAACTTCCAATAAAATTGACCTAGAGAACATCAACTATTAATTTACTAATATAATACTAGGCTTTCCTAGTAAAATAGTTTCTTTAAAGAGTGAAAAAACATACAATTTATCTGTATTTCTTGGATAATCCATGATGGCGATTTTCAACCCGTGTCTAATGCTTTATCTTAATCTAGCTTAACAAATAATTTAAAATGACATAGTATTGCAGTGAAATAAGTTAATGGAAATAAGTCTATGATATTTACGATTTTCCAATTATTTTCTACGAAGCATTTATATTTCTGCTGTTTAGGATCAGTGCAATCAGTGCCGAGCCGTGTAGCGGTACGAAATAATGTAGCTACCGAAGCTCTGTGCAACAATGGACCTTATATCATGTAATGTTACTGTTTTAATATAAAACTTCCTTGTCATTTTTTTTGTTCTGAGACATCTAAGAGAAACGGACAGATCCTCACAAAAGTGACCACTCTGGAAAAAGAGACAAGGCACTGTGCGGTCATTACCTGTCTCGTTTTGCCAGCTTGCGATTTCTTGAGTTCAGTTTTTAATATACAGAGGTCAGCATATCACGCTGCCCAAATCTGTCAAATTTCTTTGATAGATTTTCAACTTCATTACATGTCCAATAAGGTTCACGTGACAGTTTTGGGTAGCTTAATGTGCTGGCGTCTGTACCTATGTAGTATTATTATGACTAGTAACGTGTATATTGGTGTGTGTTACCTAACTTGTAACTAGTTATAAAACGATTGATTCATAAAGTTTATTAATTACCAAGGTTTTGTAAATTGAACTTCTTCTAACTTATCAGACAGACGTGTTGCTGTGGAGTATATTCCGTCACTTCTTCTCTCCAGCAAAAACACTAGGCAGTAGTGAAATATGGATTTTGGGGGACTGTTCAATGTAATTTTTCACGTTCTCAAGTGCTGTTCCTCAGTCGAATTTCAATGAATGACTTTTGATTTTGCTATAACATTCTAGAAAGACAACTTCTAACCACTCAATTGCCATGTCCCTATCGTCTTTTCTGTCTGTATTTATTGTTCAACCCTTCTTCTCCTCTGTTACAGTTATTTGCTGGCTACTAATATTGCATCCTCCTGTTTATTTACAAGCATCAAACCACGCAGAAAGCTCTTTTAGGTTCGGTGCAAACAACGAGCACAAGTATGGGGGAGCTCGAAAACACAAGCGTAAATATCTAAGATCATATTACACTTACGCGCCAGAATGGAAGCCGAAGAACACGAATAAAAATCCCGAACTCGTATTCATGGACAAACCCGCGGGAGGCGTAAAAGGCGTTGATTTACCTCCTGAACATAGTCACAGCGGAACTAAATCGAAAGATATTGAAGCACGCAAAAAACTATTCGCTTTTTTACCATTCGTGCCTTGGATTTCTTGGGTTGTTACCGCGATTGTAACAGCAGACTCTGCATATAGTATTTATAATAATGTCAAAGATTACAAAGAAAAATCTTTACGTAGCGCTCGTCAAATAACTTATACTAAATTACCTAAAGGCACTTCAAAATCTACTAAAATGATTTTTACAACTAAATAATGGAGATCTGATGATTACGATTAGGATGAAGAGGGAAGTGAAGAAAAATTTAACTATTTTCATAAATAAATTATTCGGCCAACTTGTTGTATAATAATGAAATGTCAAATCATGTTTATGCGACCATTGCTATAGTTTTTGGTGAACTCACAAGTCACCGTTTTTTTAGTGGAAATAAACTAACATAAAAACCTTAGAATAGTAATGCATAATGCATAGAAACCTAGTACGAGTGTAAAACAGTGAGGCAACTATAAATGAGCCAAAACTAGCTTGTTTGCTCGGCGAGCCGTGTCAGTAGGTACTAAAAGTCACGTTCCGTCGAACACAGCTCGCGAGTAAACACATTCGGCTCACGCACACAAAGATAATTAAGTAGACACACGATTTCGTTTCCGTGTTCTGTACTAAACGCGGCTTCTATGTATTATTATTCTAAGCTAACAAGCTTATTTTCACTGTTTTCGAAGACATCTATGTCGTCACTTTAGAGCCCTCGTAAAGCCGATAGTTCATGACCTGCGGGCCCTTAAGGTAATAATATGTAACTGGAAATTGCGCAACTAAGACATTTCAATTCCTACACAAAATATTAAAAAGAAATAATGTTTTGTTCTACTACCATCTAATTATACATTCATATTTTCAAAGTAATGTTTTAATTAAAATAAATCATTTCCAATTATCGTTTTTTTCGTCATGGCAATTTTCAGCCTGTGACTAATAAAATTGTTTACCTTAATCTTGCTTATCAAATAATTGAAAGAGACAGCATATTGTAATAAATTGAATGAATGGTAATCAGTCTTTTATATTTACGATTTCCTGATTAGTATTAATTGCGAGTTCTACTGCTCAGCATCAGGGAAGTTAATGTCGAGCGTGTGCTGGTCTGAAATAATGTGACAACCGAAGCCGAACTGAACCGCAACTATGAGTCTCATAACATGTAAGACAATTATTACTTTTTTTTAATATTAAACACTTCCATACATCTCCTAACATCGCTGCGTTGTGAGGAAAACTGTACGCCTTAGAGATATTTCTCAACGGTATGTGAAGCCAAATCAGAAAGGCCCATGGGCGGCATTAACTCTGACAATAAGTAAGTCACAAATCGCATGAAAGGAGAAGGAGCTGACGAAGAGATAACATAGTTTGTTAAATCTAAATGGAGGAGTCCTGGTGACCAGAAATACAGGCCTTGAGCATAGTTTAGGCACCAGTCTCCCACAATATAATGCCCACTGTCACACTTATTTGCTGGCTACTAGAGAACTTCGAATGTACTGGATTTTCGAAATGTTTGACATCATCCAGTGCCACGTTCATAGACAGTCTTGTTGAGATTTACCGTCTAATATCTAACGTCGAACTGACCGATACTTTCCTCTGTTTCAGTTATTTGTTGGCTACTAATATTGCACCCCACTGCATATTTGCAAGCATCAACCCAAACAGAAAGTTCTTTTACGAGTATATCCAGACCAGATAACGAGCGCAAGTATGGCGGAGCTCGAAAACACAAGCGTAAATATAATCTTAGATCAGATTACACTTACGCGCCAGTATGGAAGCCGAAGAAAACCAATCATAATCCCGAACTCGTATTCATGGACAAAGCTCTGGGAGTGAAAGGAGGTGATTTACCTCTAGAACATATTATTCATAGTGGAACTACACCAAGGAGGTATGAAACACGCGAAAAATTAAAGAGCTTTCGTTGGGTGAAGCCATGGAAATGGGGCATCAGCATATTTGATATAATGACAGCGTACCAGTTTTACAAGGATTGGGACAAGGAATAATAGTAGTTACCCAATTCATGTCAATTTTGTTGTTCCTATGCACCCTCTTCGAAAAGACAAAGTTTATGTTCATCTTATTAGAATTCAGAAGCTTGTTTTTTACGAGAATTTGTTTGAAATGTAAATTGCAACGTTCGCAAGAACCAGTAAGTAAACACTGCATTGATGGAAGAAGGTCATTAAACTTAAAAGTATATTTATAAAACTATTCATAAAAAGATGACTTAAAGTTATTGTTATAATTGATTTAACTTTCAAGTTTTTGTTATCTTCTTGCGCCTACCATGTTCTGTCTCTGCATCACCTTAAGGTAGACTAGTAGAAAATGCCTAAGGCATTAAGTCCGCCTTTGTACAGTTTATTTTACTAGTGCATAAAGTTTTAATAAATAAATAAATAAATAAAAGCAAAATTGACATTAAATTAACAAATCAACGTATGTTAATTTAAATTAGAGAGAATTATGTAATGTGTAACAGGGAAACCTTGTTACACATTACATAATTCTCTCTAATTAGCTGTACTAAACTGTTTTATATTTATTAGTAATACATTATAATGTATCGCTGTTGGTTTTCTAAATAAATAAATGTTAGCAAAGGCACAAAGAAATAACACGTAAGTGTGTCACTTAATCTAATTTGTATTTTTTAAGGAAATAATATTGGAATCGTGTATAAAACAATACCAAACCTTTTGCGAAGTTGCTAATCAAAATCAATTATCCTATGAAGTCATTATTGAATAATAGTAGATTATTAACCAAGGGGATAAAGCAGTGTCTTCTGTCGCGGGTGACGATTTAAATCGCGAGCGTAACGAAGGACTCGAGGTTTACTCCCGAGCGTAGCGAGGGTGTTAAAAACTTAAATCACGAGCGAAGCGAGGGATTTAAGACGAGTCCTGAGTGTAGCGAGGGATTTAATTTCACCCAAGACTAAGACAGCTTTATCACCGAGGAAAATACTCTACTTTTCGTACCATTTGCGAAAAAAATAACACAATAATAATATGAGATAAGCATTTATTAAAAATAATGACAGTTAAAAGTAGACGTATTTTTAGAACATTAACTTATTTATAAAAATAAATTAAAATAAACTTAACGTTTAAATATTTGAAGCATAAAGCAAACAACCCGGTTGTTTGCTCCATGATTTGAAGAAAACAAAAACGCGGCAAATTCCTAGATTTATATTTTTTTGTCGGAAAAGCAAAGGCATTAAGCTCATACGGCCTCGTCGGTTTTCGTAATTTTATTTAATTAATAATCATATCTGCATAATAAACGCGTATTCCTTTTTCAAAAAGATGTATAATGCTATAAATACAAACTCAATGGTGTACGTGACACAGATGTAGTTAAGTATAAATTTCGGTAAGTTAGGTATTCCAAATTTAAATCACATTCTCTCCCTAGGGGATGAATGAAATCCAGTACAACTTTCTTTCCCTGTTTTTAACAGATTAAAAATGACTATTGTTATGTTCGCTTTTTGTGGCATAGAATGTCACTTTTTTGAGCAAGTGGTACGAAAAAGTTTTATACCTACCTAAATGTTGTTTGTATTTCTCATTCGTTTGCCTGCCTCATACCTTTTATTCTGAACATTTTGTAACTCGCCTTTCATTAATCCTCTCAAAATCCATAGGTATATTTATTACGGTAGTAAATAAAATTGTACCTAATAAATGTAAAAAGGAATGACTAACGAAAAGGGAAATGCCCATTTCTGGCCATGTTTTTCCCATCTAATTTAGTAACTTAAAAATTGCGATTATTAATTTGTAATGGCTACATAGGCCAGCACACCAAGATATCAAATGTGCCGAATTTCTTTGATAGTTTTTCAACTTATACAAATAAAATAAGGTTCATGGTCATTTGGAAAAAAAATACAGCTTGATAACCTGGCGTCTGTACAAAGGTTTCAAAAGCCGATTTTTATGACACTCAATATTGTTTATATTGCATTCTAAAATATGCATTCAGTGGTCAGTAGTTCAGTACTATCAAAAGTAGGGAATGCAATTCTTAATAAAAAAAAGTCCCCCGAGTCGAAACAGCCGATGTTTCTTTATCTGTGATGTCCATCCAAATCATTCCATATCATTTGTTTCTTTCATGTGCATCACTTGGCCAAAGTTGCTTCAGCAAATGGTCATAATCCTTTCAATGTGGTCCAGATCATAGTATCAGTATATCCAACGAATTTCTTTCCACCATGTACAGTCGGCCGTACACAATACTAAAAAATCTTTTTTACAAAAAAAACAACCGACTTCTTAAAAAAAACTAACAGGTGAAAAATAACTCCTGTTTCGGAAGTCTGTGGCTTTGGTGGTTTTGATTTGTTTATTATTGGCCACCGACTTCCGAAACAGGAGTTATTTTTCACCTGTTAGTTTTTTTTAAGAAGTCGGTTGTTTTTTTTGTAAAAAAGTTTTTATTTTGTAATTTTTAGTTTCTTTGTGTGTAAAGAAAGTCTTTCAAAACTTGAAAGAATTATTGAAATTGGATAACAATTGCTAAAGAAGTTCTATCTAAACATTAATCTGTAAATCTCTGCCGGCCCCTTTTAAAATAGAATGGCGTAATGTTATGTTGTGGAAATACAAAAGCTCAGCATAGACATCTGACTATAGCAATCGCGAATAATTTGCTGTTATGCGTTGAAGAGTTCCGTTGCCTGTCTTCTACATCAGTTTTTCTTCACCAAATGATACTTTCCAAATAAAAATGCTATAAAAAAAAATACAACCGAATTGAGAACCTCCTCCTTTTTTTGAAGTCGGTTAAAAAGGCGTACATCTGGCAACCCTATCCGTGGAGTAGGTATCTACAGAACGAAAATAAGTGGAAGGGGTAAGATTTAGGCATGAGAGAGCATTTTCCCAGTGCTTGATTGAATAGTCCCTTTACAGTCCATCCATCATCCAAGTATCGGTGGTTGTAAAGGATTTATACAGCCGTTTTTCTGTATTCATGTTATAGTAATTCAACACTTGGAATACAATATATCCAAAACCAGTGAATTCCCAAGTATGTTCTAGAAGAAAAAAACTATCCCAAAGTTGGGTAAAATATGTAGTTTTCGTTTACGTTAAGTGTCTTTTTACACCCTGTATCTAGAGATGAGACGTATATACTGGTAGAGGTATATATACCAAGTATGTGCTTCCCAGTACACAGACCGGGTACGGACCGAAATACTGGGTAAATACCTTGAAGGTATGACGTCAGACGCATAGTACGATACGAACCGCTACCACAAGGTAGCGCCCAGTTTTATCGGTAGTTCGGTACGCCGAAGCAACCCGAAGCTACCCGACAGCTTACGAAGGGACCCGAAACGTCATTCGTGCTTTATGAACATTCGGTTGATTTAATTTAGTTAGACAAAATGGGTACTTATTTTTACGTACATAAGGAACATAATAGCATAATTACATTTTTTGTCACGACGTGAAAGAGTTCCTTAGTTTGTTTATGTTAGGGAATATTATTACGTGTTTGAATGTTTAGGTTGTCTAGTGGTACTTAGGTCGACAATGTGTTGATTTTTTGCGTCAGTTGTGATTGCGATTTCGTTACAGCTGTTTGTTAATAATAATATAATTATCTAGAAAAGTGTATTAATAGTAGACACGTATAATTACACACATCAAAAGTGTCTAGGGATCAACATATATTTTTGCAATAACTTTTCTCCTGATTGATATTAATTAAAATTTTCTTTAAGGATTCATCAAATAAAGTGTTTTCGTTTGTCACAGTAACGATAAACCAAGTCACCTTTGCATTAATAAAGAAATTTGCCATTTTCCTAATAAAGGGATTTTTGACATTTGAACCACTAACATTAAAGTTCGAAAAAAAGACTGAAATAACAGTTTTCTTTAAAATTTTATTGGGTAACTTAAACAATTAATAATCTGTGTTTCTACCGCGAACACTAACAACACAAGAACATCGGTTTGGCATACGCAAAATGAGTTCATCCAAATCACGCTGTGGAATGGCCGCCCATGTTCGTTGCAACAACAAAAAAAGGTCTTCTTGCGACTGGATACCCTCCATATTCGGCAGAGCTCTTCTCTGTAGCATATCCCATGCATGCTCAATCGGGTTCAAGTCTGGCGACTGAGCAGGCCAGGGCAGGACATTGATGTTAGCTGCGGCGAGAGACTGTCTTACAACTCTTGCGGTGTGCGGTCGTGCATTATCATGCATTAACTGAAATAAGGGACCGATTTGCACTTGTAGAGGAACGATGACGTCTGATACAATCGTCTCAGCATAAATTTGAGCGTTGAGGTTGCCTCTGATCCAAATCAACTCAGTTCTTCCGCCGATCCAAATACCCGCCCATACCATGATGGTTCCACCACTATAAGGATGGACTTCCTGGCAGGATTTTAATCGCTGTTGGCGTCCAGGGGTTCTCCAGTGTCGTATACGTCTTGTATCCGGTCTCATACCAAAACGAGACTCATCAGAAAAGCACACGAAACGCCATTGTTCTTCTGCCCAATTTCTGTGTTCAAGAGGCCATTGATATCGAATCCTACGATTGTGCATTGCTATAGGTGGTACCCGTAGCGGTCTTCGGGAATGAAGGTTCACTTCATGCAAGCGGTTTCTGACTGTTTGGTCGCTAATTAAGTTCCCTGAAGAGTGATGAAGCCTCACGAGTTGTAAGACAGACTCTCGCCGCAGCTAACATCAATGTCCTGCCCTGGCCTGCTCAGTCGCCAGACTTGAACCCGATTGAGCATGCATGGGATATGCTACAGAGAAGAGCTCTGCCGAATATGGAGGGTATCCAGTCGCAAGAAGACCTTTTTTTGTTGTTGCAACGAACATGGGCGGCCATTCCACAGCGTGATTTGGATGAACTCATTTTGAGTATGCCAAACCGATGTTCTTGTGTTGTTAGTGTTCGCGGTAGAAACACGGATTATTAAATGTTTAAGTTACCCAATAAAATTTTAAAGAAAACTGTTATTTCAGTCTTTTTTTCAAACTTTAATGTTAGTGGTTCAAACGTCAAAAATCCCTTTATTAGGAAAATGGCAAATTTCTTTATTAATGCAAAGGTGACTTGGTTTATCGTTACTGTGACAAACGAAAACACTTTATTTGATGAATCCTTAAAGAAAATTTTAATTAATATCAATCAGGAGAAAAGTTATTGCAAAAATATATGTTGATCCCTAGACACTTTTGATGTGTGTATTCAATAATAATAGCTTTTATTTATGTGTAACAACTTTGTGGTGTAAATATATTCAAGAAAGTGTAAATATTAGTTGGATAGTACTTAGGTTAGGTATTCTAAATTATAAATGGTAAATAATAATCATAATATAATTACGTATAGGTTTAGGTACTTGAAACGTCGTACCTACATTATATTGGAGGCATACCATACTTATCGCATCCGTTTACTTGTCGAAATCCTACCACACCCAAATACTTAGAAGTATTTTGATACCTGGTATTTGTACCAGGTATTTAGTGATACCCATACCTTAAAGGCCGGGTATGGAGAATGGCAGGTATATCCTCATCTCTACTGTATACTACTAGACCAAATTATAATATTTGCATAATTTTCGCTTTATTTTAAAGAGGCTCTGAGAAGCAGGAATGCAAATCTTTTCGAAATTAAAAAAAGGAGGCGGCAATTCGGTTGTATATTTTTTAAGGGTTTTTTTATCATTGAGTAACGTCATTTATGGACCGATTTTCAAAATCCTTTTTTTGAATCATTTAAAGGTAAACACCACATGAACAATAAAAACAAATTCTTTTATGTTACTGTAAACCACTTACTAGTAAAATTAATAAAATATAAAACTCTATACAGGGTGGCAGGGACATCGACGCACATCCGCTTACCATGGATTCAGTACATGATTCTAGACCCCCCTGCGTTGAAATTTTTCGTCGGCTTTTCCTTAAATTTTACGTTTTTTTTTGCATTTTTTTTTACTGTAAACTGTATATAAACATTATTTTTACCTATTCCAATGAGATTTTGTAAATTCACTTGTTTCACTTAAACCAGCAATGAAAGTAAAACAGGAAAGGGCTACCTGATCAGCTGTTTTTCTAAAGTTCAAATGCGAGGTCAACACTAGCATAGTAGGTGCCTTCGCTTTTCGCTTTCTACCTAATGCCAACATTCTATTGTCGGCCACAAAGGACGCCACCGCACCGGGCGGCGCGCGGTCTAGTCTGTACGATATTTTTTTAACCAGCCATTTCCGAGATGAATGACCTTCGTAATTTCATTTATGGCATCAGGTGCAACCTTTTCACGACGTTTGCGCGTCGATGTCCCTGCCACCCTGTATTAGGTACTTGTAACTTAAGCAAAATGCTAAAAGCATTTTTTTAAATTGTGTCATGGAAGCCAAACCAACCAACCAATGTGACTTTTTCAATTCATATGTACTTCTAAGTTTATCTTAGACATCGTTGACATCGGAGAAGGAAAATCGAAAGGAAACTTAACTCGAGGGGACTTAAAGTTAATATAAGTTTGAAATCGCCAATCCGCCTTTAGAAGCTCGTGGTGATCAATGCTCGTGCCTTCTCTGTATGAGAAGAGGCCTTTGCCCTGCAGTGGAAGATGCGGAGACAGTAACAGGCTAGTATTATTATTTTGATGAATGAAGCCACCCATTTGTGTTTCTGCAACTGCTGAAGCGCTGTAATAGCGAAGCAGGCCATGTGCAGCGTGATTCAGCTTTTTATAAAGACTACCAAAAACAGCGAAGTACCTACTGCTTTTTAGCTGATATTTTTGTAGGTATCCAAGATTTAAATTAATTAATTACAAGCGGAACCGACATACGTTGTCCTTCCCGAACGTAGGCTTCGAATCCAATCGCAGCACCTACCGGGTCCAATTGTAAGCTTCAACTATCCTAAGACCAATACAGAAACAACAAAAAATGAATTATCCATTTTGTTGAATTCGTTCGGAAGTGTTGCGCGCTTCAGCATTTCATTTTTATTTTTATACATATAGGATTTACCATTCCGTGTTTGTATTTGATAGGAATTTGGTTATCGCTCGTAAATGGTAATAGTACTTAAATCATCGGCCGTACTGTTAAAATGGGCTACTAAAACAGTTGCACAGGTATGACGTCAAAAAACAAAAACCTAGCGCCCTCAGCCCAGCCCCAGGTAATAACATAATTATTGTTATCTAAAGGAACAATGTTTTAATCAAAATTAATTATTTCCTTTCAGCCCATTGCTAATCCTTTATCTTAATCCAGCTTAACAATTAATTAGAGAGACATAGTATTGAAATTAAACAAATTAATGGAAGGAAGTATTTTCAATTTTCCAATTATTAAATCTATAGATCATAAACAGTTCTGCTGTTCAGGATCAGTGGACCCAGTGCCGAGCGTGTAGCACCACAAAATAATGTAGCAACCGAAGCTCAGTGCAACTATGAACCTTATATCATGTAAGATATTACTTTTTGTTATTAAACTTTATAAAAGAAAAAAAAAATATTATCATGTAGGTAACCACTGTATTATGCACACACGTTAGAAGTTTTACTTCTTTGGCGTAATAATAGAAAAAAAAACTAAAATGTTGACTATAGCTAACTTCAGGGTGTAGGTTTTTCGTGACGGTGTGCGCGCGCATCGTAAAATATGCTCTCATCATTTATCCCAAGCAGCGTGTGACCCAAGAGCGTACCGCGTCTGTATTACTAAAACGCGCGTCAACGGCGCGTAAAATAACGTTGTGTGCACATGCCCTTGGCCCTGGGACAGACCAGCAGGCCTAGCCAAGTTACAAATTCTATTTCTATTCTATTTCTATGATAGAAAGAAAATGGCGTATATGGGATCAGCTGTTTATCAACTGTCACATTTTAAGTCATATTACAAATTCTACTCGTTAGGGTGATAGTAGAAAGATAAACATTGGCGTTGGTTGCCAAGTTGACACACTGCGTCAATCGCTCATTTCATAGCGAAGATAGAAAAAAACATTGTCTATGGCGAGCGCAATGTAAAAATGCGGCTGTATACTTCGTACGCTGGTGAAACTAGTATACGATTTGAATTTGTTATTTTAGCGTCGAAATTAATTTGGAATTGAGGTTCCCTTTACTATCGTTTTACGTATAATAACTATAAAATTATGAATGAAATTAAATTAAATTAAAAAATTATTAAACCAAATTATGTATCGTTTGGCTGGGGTATCAGATAGTTTGGTAGAAATTTTACCCCAGTTGCGATCTACAACTTCCCTACCTTCAACAGATTACTACCTGGGGATGTAAATCATATTTAAATTAACATACAACATGTTGATTAAAATATGTTTTAAATTATTAATTTGGTTTCTAGTAAATAAACAAACAACATTAGAAACATATGTGTTTAATTTTTATGTTTGATCAATATGGGTACATAGAATAGAATAATGTTTATTTGTTTAAACCATGGTATAAAAAGATGATAGAAAACAAAAAAAGAACCGAACAGACAAGTTTACATGTGTTCGAAAGTAGACCGTATTACATTAGTGTATAAATATATGAGTATAGGTAGAACCTCATATAGCTGAACTTTTTTAAATTTATTAGAAAATTACAACTTTGCTTTGCTTTTGCATGACAATGACAACTTACAGAATTGTATTTCATTCGTAATTTTTTGTTTATTTTCGAAGGGTTGATCACTATGGTTACGTTATAAACTTGATGTTGGCAGAATTGCTAAACGTCTAAAATGTACGTAAGCAATGAGTTTAATTTAATTTAAATTGAATGTATTTCTAAGATAAACCGATAAAAATATTAGGTTTCTACACTTCTCCTCCCCATAAACTATCACACACTCTTCCTTGCGCGCAATTTTCTTGAAAAAGGATCCAAAGATTTCGCTTAGAGTATTAATACCTACATAAGATTACTCAATTACTGTTTTTTTATCGTAGCCGATGCAATAAACAATTCAGCATGGCTCTGCCTTGAATTAGCTCATTTTGGCTACCTCCAGAAATGGCGGTGGATGTTTGCATGCTTATGTTATGCCCATCTTCATGCAAAGTTGGAACTGGTTGTGGTGGTGGTAAACGAGCTTTCATCGCAATCTTGTGTAGCACACAACATGCTGTTGTTATTTTGCTAATTACAAAGGGATGATATTGCAGTACCCTGTCTCTAAGCAAACAACTCCACCGAGCTTTCAGTAATCCAAAACAGTGCTCAATGCTGTTACGCGCTTGCACATGCTTTTGAGTCATATTGTTCTTCTCTGGAACCTTGAACTGCATTGAGGATGGGAGTCATTAGCCAAGCGCGTTGCGGATACCCAGCCCAGAGTCACCTGAAATATTTATTTATGTATAAGAAACAAACATACATTCCTACTAATTAACTTGATTTTTATGATTTCGTAAACATTTACCTAATAACCATACTCGTTCTTTATTTTGATGAAGTTCACGCATATATGATTCAACTCTACTCGCTGACCACGTGAGTCATGTGTAGCTCCACCAAACTTTGCATTCACATTGATAATAATATAAAGATAACTGTCACAAATCTGTAAAATAAAACTGAAATTAAGGAATGTTTTAATACTATTATACCTACCTGAACAGAATCAAAATCACAAGTCTTTTATTCAAATTAATTATTAGTCCTCGGTCTTGTCTTGTACTCGGAAAGACAATCTATTTCGCCATGATATTTTGGTGATTCAATGCATGAACAACTTGTCTGATGCAGCGACTAGTTGTGCGTTCAGTAAGGTGGTGAGTGATACCAACAATTCGTTGATAAGATCCTGTGGCCAAGAAACTAAGAGCACACAACACCTGATCGAAGACAAACAAAAAATAAATCAAATAACATATAATGTAATAAATGTATGCACATTATAAACTTAATTACCTTGACTTCCAATGGAATCTCGTTGGACCCTTTCAACGAAGTTTTCCCTCGTAGGTCTTGAACTAAGGCTTCGAAAGTCTCTTTATTTCAAAGACATTCAATACCTAAATCTCTTTGCTTTATTTAATCGAAATCGCTGGATAAACAAAGTGTCCGACATTTCTTCTATAGTTTCCACGCACTGCCGATATAGTTCTCTTCTCCAGCATCTTAACAGCACTTCTTCGTTATGAGCGCACCACAACATATTTAAAGTAGGTATGCATTTTAAAACTTTATTTCAAAATCCAAGAAAATCAACAACATCACACTTGACAGTTGACAAACAGATGATTCCATATCCGCCATTTTCTTTCTATTGTCGATTTACGATTACGATGATAGAAATAGAATTTGTAACTTGGCTAGGCCTGCAGGTAGAAACAGAAGTAATGTGTAATAAAAATAGGAACTCTCTGACAAGGTGTTTTATAACCGTGGCGAAGAACAGGGAACCATCTTGGAATTTACTGGATTTCCGAAGTGTTTGACATCATCTAGAGCCACGTTCACAGGCAGCCTTGTCTAACGTCTATGTCTAACATCGCACTAACCAGTATGTTCTCCTCTGTTTCAGTTATTTGCTTGCTACCAATATTAGATCCACCTGTCTACTTACAAGCGTCAAATCACGCTGAGAGCTATTTTAGGTTCAGACCAGATTACGAGCACAAATATGGGGGAGTTCGAAACCACAAGCGTAAATATAATCTCAGATCATATTATACGTTTGCACCAATATGGAATAAACATTCAAAAGGAAATGGATTTATTATACCCCTAAGCCACATTCACATCAAGAAGAATAAATATGCTACTAAATACAGACCTAGTCTGACTAGATCGAGAAGACGTAGAAAACAACGCAAGAAAGCACCTACTGGACCGTGGTGGCCGTGGAACTGGTTCACAACTACGCGTGCGCCGGTTCACTTTAGAGCTACTACTACAACAACAACAACTGTTAAACGTGTAAGAAAATTTGAATTCCCTATTATTGAAAAAGACGAAGAAGAATATGAAGAAAAAGTAAAAGAAAGTGAAGACGAAAGTGAAAAACAAATTGTTAAAGAAAGCGAAGATGAAAGTGAAACAGCAATTATAAAAGAAAGTGATAACGAAAGTGAAAAAGAAATTGAAAAAGAAAGTGAAGGAGAAAGTGAAACAGAAAGTGACGAAGAAGTCGTGAAAGAACCTGAACAAAAACCTGCAAAAGAATCCGACAAGAGACCTGAAAAAGAACCAGAATCGGAAAATAACAATAATATAGAAGTAAATATCGAAGTAAATGAAAAAGAGAGAGAAGATGAAAAAGAGAGAGAAGAGAAAGAAGACGGTGACAAGAAAAAGGAAGATAAACCACGTCAGTCAACGACCAGACAAACTGTCAAAACTAAATCTACAACAAAACGGAAACGGTCCACTCAATCACAGTCACGATCGCGTCGAACTACGAAAAAACGAAAACGGCCCGGGAAAAAAAAACCCGGATAAAATAATTCGATTCAAACAAATAATATGCTGTATGTGTGTGGAACAGACAACATCGCACATACGAATTCTTCTGGACGCATTTCCAGATGACAGAGATAAGGCGGAGTACTTTGACGCCTAGTTATTCTTGGTTTTATTTTGTGTTTCCATCTTTTTAACCGACTTAAAAAAAAGGAGGAGGTTCTCAATTCGACGGTATGTTTTTTTTTTTTTTGTGTTCGTTACGCGATTACTCCGCCATTTATGGTTCGATTTTCAAAATTCTTTTTTTATTTGATAGGGTATACTACCAGGTTGGTCCCATTTGTATCAAACCTCAGATCTGATGATGGGATCCTCGAGGAATTGAGGGAACTCCTGAAATAATATAGGTACACATGTACCGATTTTTACATTTTTGTTAACAAATCAAGCATTTTCATTTAGCAAGTATCATTTGGTGAAGAAAAACTGATGAAGAAGACAGGCGACGGAACTCTTCAACGCATAACAGCAAATTACTCGCGATTTCTACAGTCACATGTCTGTGCATGGTTTATGTATTTCCCATAACATTACGCCTGTCTATCTTAAAAGGGGCCCGGCAGAGATGTACAGATTAATGTTTAGAAAGAACTTCTTTTGCAATTGTTAACAGATTTCAATGACTCTTTTAAGTTTTGAAAGACTTTCTTTACATACGAAGAAACTAAAAATTGCAAAATAAAAACTTTTTTACAAAAAAAAAACAACCGACTTCATAAAAAAACAGTAACAGGTGAAAAATAACTCCAGTTTCTGAAGTCGGTGGCCAATGATGAACGAAATAAAACCACCAAAGCCACAGACTTCCGAAACTGGAGTTATTTTTCACCTGTTAGTGTTTTTTTATGAAGTCGGTTGTTTTTTTTTTGTAAAAAAAATTTTATAACTATTTACTTTCTTTATAGTTAGTTTCGGTTTACATTCGTAGTTGATACGTATTATGTATGTTATAATGAAATTAATGTTAAATAGACAACAAAAAAAGAATAGAAGACTCCCAAGTGTTTTGAGAATTTGATTTATCATAAGAATAAGACCCCCACCCCACTCTTTCCCTACGCTCGCCCTCCTGTTTTCAGAATTCGCTTTCGTCACTGAATACATTATCGCTGACAGTATTTTTTATTTTAAACATCATTCCGTCTTTGCCAACACCAATCAGTTGACATACATAATGTTGGCGTCCCAACACAGATTATAAGTTTTATGGCTGGCAACATTGGTTGTAGCTGTCTATGACGGTTTTCTTTTTTGGTTCTTTGAGTCGGTCTCGTACGGTGGCGTCAGTAGCCACACTTGCAATTTATACCTTGTTTTAAATATAGGTACAAGTAAAAGAATTTAAAGTCCAAGAAGTGTTTTCTATCCAAGAATTCTTCATCCTCAAGTAAACTAGCCTACAGATCCTAAACGCACAACAACACATGAAACAATGCTTTAAATTCGTTTAGTTCGAAACGTACCTATTTGTGACTTGTGATACAAGTAGGTCTTAATTCTACGACTTTTGGGTGTAATTGGCTTATCTACATAATCTAATAAAGCAATTCGTGTGTTTGTCAACCTATTAAAAACAAAATAAGGTCCACGTTAAAATGGGAAAAATTGACAGTTTGGGGTAAGTGGATGTGCTGGCGTCTTTACTCAACTAAAACAAACAAACAAAGAATCTTTCTTTTTTGTATTGTTTAAAACGGATATAAGTATTATTAAAGATGACAATGACATAATTATGTTAGTTACATTTGGAATGAAATCAGTCTATCCTGGTATTTTCTTCCGGGGCCTCCGAGTCTTTTTCTTTTTACGACGACGTGAACGCGTTTGCCGTTTCCTTTTTCTGGTAGTTGTCCGACTTTTGTCTTCTTCTACTTCTTCATATTCATCTTCACCTGCTTCTTCGCCTTCTGCTTCATATTTTTCTCCACTTTCTGCTTCATATTCTTCTTCGCATTCTTCTTGATTATTTTCAATACTAGATTTTACAATTTCTGTTGTAGGTTCAGTAGTTGTTGGTTTTGTTGTTGTAGGTCTCCAATATACAGGCGCAGGTGTTGTAAACCACTCCCATGGCCATAGAAAACTCCACATTTTCTCCCGTGGTTCTATGTCGTTTCTTGATGTTGTCGGTTTTGATTTATATCCAGCAGGTATAATAACTGCGCTATGAATAAATTTTATTGGTAAATCATCTCCACTCCCTCCTGGATTTTTATTCCATATCGGCGCAAACGTATAATATGATCTAAGATTATATTTACTTTTGTGGTTTCGAACTCCCCCATTCTTGTGCTCGTTATCTGATCTGAACCTTAAAGAAGTCTCTGCGTGGTTTGATGCTTGCAAATATACAGAGGGCTGCAATAGAAGTAGCCAGCAAATAACTGTAACAGAGGAGAACATACATAGTTTGATGTTAAAATATACTATAATGTGTAATGCGAGTAGGTATATGTATGTGTAATTAAACCACATTACGCCTAACAGCAATATGGTTATGTTGTAACCGTAGTTAGTGCTATATAGTAAAATATTATAAGAATAAATTTGTATTAACATATAACAAAAATTAAATTACCAAATATTTTATTGAAAAAAAATGTGTAAAATTAGTGCTCTGGTCCCAGCGAGGTAGTAACTCTAAAGCTTACGGTGAAGGAATCTCTTCGAGTGAGGAATAGGTAGGCTACTTGTCGTGTCAAAGACGACTGCCTTCTGCATGTCTCGCTGTTTAGCGTTTCTAAAGACATTGGTGGAAACTCAGCCATCAAACCCATTAACTAATACGACTATCGGCATTATAATAGATCGTATCCCACACATTTAATTCGTAACCCCATAAGTAAGACCGATTTGCTTTATGAGTTTTTCTTTTTGTCTCATCACGTGGAAAAGTGACATCAACAATTGCTCAACGCACCAACCGATCAATTAACACTATTATCAGGTTTATTAGCAGGAATAAATCTGTCGTTGATAAGAGATCGGTCCCAGTTGGGCAAAATCTGACCAGAACTGACTACGAGGTAGAGTCTAGGTAATATTTCGCGAGATAAGAGCATTCAGAGACGATACTCTTTTGGCGTCTATTACGTTTAACATTAATAAAAAGAAATATCTTACATGATATAAGGTTCATGATTGTACAGAGCTTCGGTTGCTGCATTATTCCACATCGCCACACGCTCGGCACTGGCTCTACTCGCACACAACATTAAAGTTAGAAATTCTTAAACATTTAAGACTTCCATTCATTAATTTATTTCATTACAGTAATGTGTCCCTTTTAATTATTTGTTGCTAGATTAAGATAAAAGATTAGTCACAGGCTAAAAATTGCCATGACGGATAGGAAGGTAAGTGGTGGTGATAAATTTTTAATGAATAGGTACATTATTTTACTAATGAGACTCTAAGTACAGTTAGGTAGCGGTAGGACATAGTAATGTTTCTATATAGGGTGACTGGTAATTAGTGACCGATACGTAAACACGTGATTGTTCTCATGAATACGAATAACTTTCCTAAATAAACTTTTTATATACCTACTCATTAACTTTCAATTAATTCAATAACGACAGTGCTGCACAACTGGAGCGGCCGTGTGTGCCGCTACTACTACTAGTAGATTTTGCCCCTCCCGAGGTCAAAATATCAGCTCTGATAGATCATGCCGAGTCGTGCCTACTGTGATCGATCACAGGCGCCCGCGCGGGAAAATCAAACAGCGTTTGTGTTATTTTATTGTGTTAAAAGTTAATGTGTATAAAAAAAAAGTTTATTTGGGAAAGTTCATTGAAATCATGAATACAATCACGTGTTTAAGTATCGGTCACTAATTACCAGTCACCCTATACAGGGTGTCTCATTCAAATGGGTCAGTATAGGAAAGTCTGAAACTATAAGACATACGAAGATCTGTTCCGAGGAACCATGTCATCGATTTTAATAAAAAGAGAAACTGCATTCATACATTTTAAAAAACATCTGTACTCCGTTCGGGAATCGAACCCGGTTATTTTGAAAAAAAAACCTACACTATTTCTGTTTAGATATCGATTGTGTAGGTCTTGAGCAGTAAATGTCTGTATGAAACATGATGTCTTAAATGAATAAAATGCATTGTTTCCACATACTTGAATTTACTTTAGTAAGTAGGTGCTCGATGTGACCACCGCCTTTTTCAATACCGCCTCTGGACTATTTCTTGTGGGGTTACGTTAAGGATGAAGTGTACAAAACAAGCTATGATTCCCGAACGGAGTACAGATGTTTTTTAAAATGTATGAACGCAGTTTCTCTTTTTATTAAAATCGATGACATGGTTCCTCAGAACAGATCTTCGTATGTCTTATAGTTTCAGACTTTCCCATACTGACCCATTTGAATGAGACACCCTGTATATCATTTTCGTGTTCCTCTGGCGTCGTATTTGCACGACAATTTGAGTTGTCCGTGTAAGGCCGCGTTTTAACTTTGTCGTGACGACTGACAGTCGTTCAGTTTAAAACGTCGCTGCGTCGTAGCTTATACATATGTAAGAACTAAGAAGTTACTTTTTAGACAATGACCTACATGTTTTACCATAGACCAAATTTACCATAGAGAAAATTAACCAGCCAACACCAACAACAACACCACCTTTAATTTACAAAAGATAAAGATAAAAAGATAAAAGATAACTTATTTTTAAAACATAAATGTAGGTACAGTATCTACAAATTCAGGTTTGTAGCGTAGAATGTTGTATACAACGTGTTTTTTTTTATATCCCATAACTCTAGGGTATGATTGAGACCATATCAAAGAATCAACTGGCATATGAATTATGTTTCAATCATCCTTTTTTTTTATTAACATACAAAATAATTCGACAAAGTCATGATGATTAATGTAAAACACCCTTACGTGAAAGAAAAGTGATGTTAGAAAGTAGATTCGTCGTACTGGTGACAATTTTTGAACTAATTAGGTAATTAAAATAATATTAATAATACTTAATAATAATATTCCACGACTATTCACACAACGCCATCTAGTCCCAAGCTAAGCAGAGCTTGTGTTACGGGTAAGTACCTACTAAACAACTGATAATTTAATTATGATTGATGATATCTCCGAAACTATGCATTTTTGGACCATCTATTCTAGGAGTTTTAGTATTATTTTTACCTACAGAATATAACCCTAGAGTTATGGGATATAAAAAAAAACACCTTGTATACAATTATCAGAACACTTTTATACTTCACATGACATTGCAGCGCATGCCCTAAAGCATTCACTAAATAACTTATTAGACTTACAATTTAATTAATATTTTTCAGTAGGTAGGGTACCTAGATAAATATTATTTTCAATTTCACACTAACCTTACGAATGTGGCCTTGTGTTTGCTCAGAAAACTCCGACCCAATCAATTCTATAGCGATTCAATCGCAAATAGGCGGCTGATCAATCAATCTCAGGCCGTATTGTGGGCGCTATCGAGACAGGATCGCGTATTTGAGCGCCATTTTGTAAGTTTTGGCGGGAATTCTGGATCACACTTAACGCGCCATTTGTTCCGAGGGAGGACAGTCGGCTGCCTTCACAGATAACGGAAGAGTGGAAGGGGCATCGACACATCCTTATACCACAGTATAAATATTAATACAGTAGGACGACGCCTTTGATCTCTAGAAAATGCCGACAACGTCTACACGCGTTAGCCCTGAATAATACCTACCTCCCGAACTACGAACATCGTTTTGTTCGCAGTTCGGAAGCGGATTTCCTGCGTCGCGCCCCTCACACCCCGCACGATTGCCCTGTAGACGGCTTCGTCGGACGACTGTAGGTATTTGATTGACGGGGTTTGTCCGCGTATACCTAAGAAAGCACGTTAAAAGCAGTTGCTGTCATTCTGAGATCGTTACGTAGATACAGACGCCAGCACATCAATCCAAATCTATCAAATTTTCCCAATTGAACATGAACCTTGTAGTGTTTAGAATAAAGCTGAAAACCTATTAAGTAAAGAAATTTGACACATTGGTGTAGGTTGATGTGCTGGCGTCTGTATCAACATACAGATGGTAACGATTAGGTTAAATGACACGATGTGACACTGCTCGTGCGCGATGTTGCTTTAACTTAAGTTAGATAATGATTTCCCAACGTTATGCACTTCTTAGCGCATTGGATACATTCGTACGTTCATTAATATTTTACACTAAGGTGGTTCTGCTCCAAAAGGACAAGCAATGGTTGCCAGTTGACTGAATCGCGACCCACAGAACAAACCTTCGAAATTCGGAAATTACCTCTTGGTTAGCCTAAATATGTTAATTTTATCGGTAGGTACCTATACATTAGGTCTAATATTAATCACAATAAAAAATGCCGCCTCACTCGACCGCTGGTTGCTCCGCCATTGTAGCCACGCTTTGCCCTGCCAAAGACATTCAATACTATAGCCGGCCCAGGACATCACGACCAAAATTTTCATCCAATACTTGTAAATGTCGTGATAGCCCAGAGGTTAAGACGCCTACCTTTCATGCACGAGGTTTTGGTTCAAATCCGGGCAAGTACCAATGTGACTTTTTCAATTCATATGTAGGTACTATCTAAGTTAATCTGGGCACGTTTCCAGATGACAGCGATGGGAAGGAGTACTTTGACGCCTGAGTGTTCCGATTTTTACTATTTTATTTGTAGTTAGTTTAAGTGTACATATTTAATATATTTAAATTAGTTTTATTGTGAATATATAAAATTATCGTGAAAAAAAAAATATTGTAAAGTTAATCTTAGACTTCATTGACATCGGTGAAGGAAAAACATCGTGAGGAAACCTGGACTTATAGTTAATATAAGTTTGAAATCGCCAATCCGCCTTGAGCAAGCGTGGACTGGTGATCAATGCTCGAGCCTTCTCTGTATGAGAAGAGGCCTTTGCCCTGCAGTGGGACAGTAACAGGCTGGTATTATTACTTGTATCCTAGTGGTCACAAGTCGTTTAGTCTACTTATAGTGCGCTACGCTGCCGCTCTAATATTGCTATATTATGCTAGATGGCTTTACTGGAACATGAGATCACAGTTTTTCTACGATATTTCACATGTTGTCTCTCATAAATAAATGTTCCACAACTTTTTCACACAACGCCATCTAGTCCCAAGCTAAGCTAAGAGCTTGTGTTATGGGTATTACACAGCTGATAAACATACTTATACATTTCTAAATACATACATTATTATAGATAAATTACACCCAGACACAGAACAAATGATCGTGCAGCGTACTAATCACACAAATATTTGCCCTGGGTGGGAATCGAACCCACGGCCACGATCTACCATTAATGACAGCTGAGACCAACGGCTTAACGTGCATTCCGAGGCACGGCGGTGGAATGTTATAAATGGTCACCCATCCACGGACCGACTTCGTCGAGCTTAATCTTCGATCGAACTATGCGGCTCTTGTAATTCAGCCACAAGCTCCTCTGTACCGCAGGTCCTCTATATAGTATCTTAAATCACAGCCTTATGAATATAAGCCAGCATTGCACATGTAAGCGGGTACGCCTTTTATACCTGGAGGCTGTTATTTTTCAGTTTTGTAGTTGTTTTGCTTGAGTTTAGATTTCAATGTTAATATGAATTTACTTTTTTTTCTTAATCTCGGTATATTGGAGTGTGCTAGCTAACACGTGACCAATCATTCTGAAATGTAATGTTTTACAATGTGTATAAACATAAGTGCTATTAATTGAGCAATTCATTGTATAGATTCTTTTATACCTAGTTCTTCAAACGAATCAGACAGATGTGTTGCTGGGGAGTTTGTTCCGCCACTTCTTCTTCCCAGCAAAAACACTAGGAAGTGGCGAAGGGTGGGCCGTTTTTGGGGGACTGTCTTTATGTATTTTTTTTGACATTCAAAAAGTGCTGATTCTCAGCCTAGTTTGAATAAAGACTTTTGATTGATTTGATTGATTGATAATCTACTTTGACCCTGCCAGCCAAAGCACCGCCAATCGTCGCTTGCGACCCCCACTTTGGGAAACACTGACCTAGACTAACATAGTCTTAACGAAATCAAACTGGATGCTAATCATATGAAAATATATATTTTACTTTGTTTATGAAATTAATTATGTTTGCAAAATTTGTTTTTTTTTTATTATGCACTATTAGCAGAGTAATAACTTAGGTACCTATTTTAGTATAAAGTATAATATTAAATTCTTATTTTAGATGCATCATCTTGTATTCATATTATTATTGAGTTTAGTTGTCAACATTGGTACTTACTATTCTTATTACTAGGTACTGTCTTGTTTAATGGTGTGTGCTAGCTATCATGTAGCAAATTATTTAATTTAATTTAAATGAGATGTTTATTAATTACCAATACTGTTTAAACTGTTCTTCTAACATATCTGACAGACGTGTTGCTGGGGAGTTTGTTCCGCCACTACTTCTTTCCAGTAAAAACACTAGGAAGTGGTGAAAGGCGGGCGTTTTGGGGGACTGTCTTATGTAATTTTTGACGTTCAACAAGTTCTGATCCTCAGCCTAATTTGAATACATGACTTTTGATTTTGATTTTGATTATGACTATATTTTGTAGGCATTACTAGCCCTAGAAGGACATACATAGACCTTATTGGTGAGGTTCTTCAGAAAGGTCAGGTGCGTAGTACTCGCAACCGGCGTGTGTGTATGACAACATGTATGAATGTAAACGAAGCAAAAGAAGTATGTAAGAATCGTAGCATATGGCGCTCTGTAGTTTCTGCCTACCCCCATGGGAAAAAGGCGTGAGTTTATGTATGTATGTATGTACTAGTTTCAATGTACTTAGGTAATGCCTAAAATATATTTTAAACTAGCAGACGTCACGCAGTTTCACCCGCGTAGTTTCCGTTCCCGTGGGAATACGGGAATAAAAAGTAGCCTATGTCCACCGGGAATAGTGTAGCTTTCCACCAGTACAATAATTTTTAAAATTGGATCATTAGTTCCGAAGATTACCCCCTACATACAAACTTACAAACTTACAAATTTTACCTCTTTATAATATTAGTATAGAAGTATAGATTATTATTATTATTATTAGTATTAGTATATTAGTATTAGTATAGACTAGGCAGGTTCTTGTCCACAAGCGCAGCGGGCACTGTGGGGGGCATGCCCACAACCCTTATTGAGGTCAGACAGACCAAATATTTTAATCATTGTGCTCATCACACACACACTTACTGTTTTGGGTGGGAATCGGATCCACAACCTCCGGCATAGCAGTCTGGGCCACTAGATCAACAGACCAGTCAAAGTAGTACTTTATGTATGGATGATCTACCAATCTACATAGTTAAATTATTAACTCCGACTCCTACTACAACTTCAAAAAAAAATGTATTATAATATATTATGTTGTCATTCTTATTCTATCTTACACAAAAGGTTTAAAGTGCACATTAGAGACTTGCTAAATAAAAAGAAGTAAGTAGTTGTTAATATTACTTTGGATCAACACACACTCTATATATTTTTAAATATCTAGGTTTTTTTTAAGCATTCACAACAAAAAAAAAACCGTGGTACTGTTAACTGTACCAGCAAGATATATTTTATTCCATAGTCCAGTTTAAAACTGTAAGTAGGTGCTACCCGCATGTAATTTTAACTGTGGTCTGGTCACCACTGGTAGAAAGCGTCCCTTCATTTTTGTTTTTTTTTTTAAATTTTGTCAGTTTTATTTCTTCAAAGGAATACAACCCTTTAACCGCTTGCGTCGCATAAATATGACACAGATTTGCGTGCCCCTACCGCTCATGTCGTACTTCTGTGACAGAGAACATGTAAGACTTTTTCGTTAATATTTTCATAATACTGACTTTGTGGTACAACTAAAACCATTATCGAATTGAGATATTATTTATGTAACAAAAACTAAAAATCGATACAACAACTGTTTCTCCTTAATTACTGTAGGTATTACTTTATTGATTTGTAGCAATTTTAGCCCGGCGCTAGGGGCACGGCAACTAATATTTAGCCAAGCGCTTAAAAAGCGCGACACTGAGGTAAGTATAGCTAGCTAGCCACATTTTAACGTGTCGCTTGCTGAGCGCTTATAAGTTTACGGAACATGTTTTCTGATTACAAATTACCCGAAGTACTAATATGAATTATTTACTAGTGACCTGCACTTGGTCACTTTTCAATTGCCTCCATTAGTCCACTAATTTTAATTAAGTTTTGTTGCCAAGTTTGCGACAGTCAATATTCAAATACAAGGCTTAAAATGAATTTACTTATTATGAAGTTAGACTGTACACTTCTCGTTAGAATAAACACTCATTTCTGGCGGATATTGCCTACAGCACGCCAGAAATACACTTTGCTCGTTGAGATTTCAGGATTTTCAGGTGGCCTAGCGTAATGGGAGGAGTACAATTTAAATAGAAAACGAGGCCAGCTTCAAACTATAATCAACATTATCTGATTTTGTGGGAGATGGAGAAATGAAAAACATAAATCAAAACAAACAAAACAATGAAATGCAGTGGCTTTGCAGTGGCAAGTTTTTCTGTCACTGTCATTATCAAATATCACCAGGGTGACCATCTCAAAAATGGCGAATCTGCCACAAACTGGGCTAAAATCTGCCAAAATCTGCCACACTAGGCGCCAAAAATGCCAAAAAAAATGCCATCACGCAAAAAGGAAAAAATCCTAACGAATTAAATGAAATTTCTGTAATAACAATAATATTAAAGACTTTTCTTATGCACTACATCTTTTTGACCATGTTTTTAGTTGGTTTAAAGGAGGTAAGAAGCCAGTCTCCGTGTCCTTAATAAACTCGGCAGACATAATAACGCTTTCGCGAAATTTGCTGTTTGGATAATTTGTAGCACCATTCGAATTCAAGATTTTTCCAAATGGTCCCGGTAGCGGTGCTACTTCCACCTGATTGTAACATGTCTTGTATTCTTCAATCAAATTTAATTTATCGTAGTTAACTTTAATGAGTAAGTACACAGTTAAGTCAGAAAGGTTTGCATTCTTTGAAGTAATAATTGGATTCCAGGTTTCATACTTACTACGGATAAGTGATCGATTTCAGTGCTGACATTAACTCCTAAATACCTACATGTGTATCAGGGGCAAAGAGATCACACACAGTGGAGTTCGGATGAATTGAAAGTGGATCTTTGTTTTCAAATAATAATAGACACAATACACTTCTGAAATGTCTTTGATTGCTGTTTAAATACATAATGTCATTGGAATATAGTGTTAAAATTGTTGACTTTTGAAATTGTCATATACCAGGACATAAAAATACAGTTTATAATTTAATTATAAGTATATTAATTGAAAATTATATTAAATAATGTGATTTTAGTCAAAATCTTTAAAATCTGCCTAAATCTGCCACTTTTGTAAATCGTCAACATAATATGCCACGGACAAAATTTAGGAGCTAAATCTGCCAAAATGGCAGAAATCTGCCACAAATGGTCACACTGAATATCACATCTCCATCTCATTATTATTTTCTTGTCTATGCTGTAATTTAAAAAACAACTAATTAATGTGTGCCTCTTCTCCTCCTGCACATTTTAATTAGAAAATTCGATCCCAAATTTGCAACCAAATAAAAGAATAAACGAATTCATCAAAAGATATTTGTATTTGAAATTAAAATAAATTATAGTCATTGATTATGTAACCATAAACAATTTACGGAAAAACAACTTTCATGTCAAAAATGAACAAAACTATTTTTAATACTTGAGTTAGATACGTACCTAACGTATATAAAAATAAAATATAGCAGAAATATTTTATAAATAAATTAAGAATAATAATTCAAATTCTCAGGACTCTAGTAGTAACGACGAATATAAAACGAAACTGTGTTGACCGGAACGCATAGTTCAAATCTGTCAGAGGTGCCACCATGACAGTCGAAATCATTCTATCTCTACAGTTTAAACTGACGCCACATCCGTTGCGCAGTTGCCTCCATTTTGTACGCTCGTCTCTTGTCTATAATTTCCTTCGAATAGATCGTCTTTATGGGCATGGTCCGTAGATAATTTTTACTCTTTGGATACCTAGTATTGTATTGTGGTCTCTGATTACTAACTGTCAAAACAATGAATTTCTACAGTGATATTTATATTTTTTCCAGGTTTAACTGGTTGGATAATAATGCGCGTCTATTGAAATGGATACGTGGTCCGATCTCTGCCGCTGTTGTTTGTCTGCCAATTCCGAAGTGTCACTCCTAGATTCGGAACAAAATGTAACCGAGAAATTTCTTGAAGTAACTACAATCGAGGTGCGTCAAATATCCGTTTTAGTTTGTTTCTAGTAAGCGATGTATATCCTGAATAATTATTGGTATATTGTCATGTAAGTATGTCAGTCTGTTAATTATTGATATGGAACATAACCTCACATAACGTTCAAAATCGCCGCGAAAATGCATTAGTTGTAAGCAATTTTCGACGTTATTGTCTTTGCGTAACAGAGCTAGATAGGTCGATTTTGCTTTGAACGTTGTAACAGTAAATAATCTCGAAGCCAAAGAATTTAGTAAAGGCGGCAAAAGCAACGCCGTTATCGGAGCTGGGGTTTTTGTAAAACATAGGAATTTTTATCCTAGATGTAAGCTTGTTTAATTCAAGGCCAATGTCATACTTCGATATTATTTAATATTCAAAATAATTATATTAAATAATAAGTAGATATTCTCTACTTGTTCCTAGCGTTTACTTTTTCTTGAGCCTAAACAACTAAAAGACTTAAACTAAACTAAGATGAACCTGAAAAAATACTGCCTACTGCATTTTGCCCTTGGTTGCATAATTCAGTTAGCGGCACAGATCTTGAGTGCTGACATTGAGTTGTGCAATGATCAATTTTAGTGGTAAATGCATATGCGCTAACTTACCCCCACCACTACATCCAGCGCTCAAGATCCGTGCCGCTTACATTACACAGCAAACTAGCACATGCCCAGACTTCGTCTGCATGCATTTTGTACTTTAACATCCTGTCCACCCCCTCTTAGTTTAGAAAATAATATAGCCTATTATGACACACCACTCACAAATAATGTGGCTTTCTATTGGTAAAAGAATTTTCAAAATTGGTTCAGTCGAACCAGAGATTATTCCCTACAATGTCACAAACTTTACACTTCTTTATTATATTTGTAGATAATATCAACTTTTAAAGTAAAGGCTCAGATATGACTTGTCTAAGAATTGCACTTGCCCTTTTATTTTAACTAGCTGTTCCTGCGGTTTCATCCATATAGAATATTATCTAGCTCTTAGCTTAGCTTGGGACTAGATGGCATTGTTGTTTAATTCTTTTTTTTGTACCTATTTTTATTTTTAATGTGTGTCTGTGTCATGCCAAATAAATGCTTTTTCTTTCTTTCTTTCATTGTGTGAAAAGTTGTGGAGTATTTATTTTATTTTTTATCATGTGTTTTATATTTTTGCTCAGATTTCTTATCTTTTTCTGTAATGGTAGTAGCCTAATCCTTACAACATTTGTTATCTAATAGTGAAAATCCTGTCAAAATCAGTCTAACCATGTAAGAGATTGACCCAAACAAAATGACAGACATCAAAAGCTACACCATAACCATACCACATTAAATTAATCTTTATTATATGCTATTATTTTGATATAACAGATACTACAACATTACATTATTTGTATTGAATATTTATTGCAAGTTAACTAAATATCAATCAACCTTATATATATATCCTTAATTTTATATTATGTAAACAAGTGGAACTTCTGTACATTTTTAGTCTGTACAGCGACATAGTTGCATCTATCGATCAATAACTTAGCCTTTCAGCGGACTATGGGCTCAATATTTAATAAGGTTCTATTCTAGGAATTGAATTAATCAATATCCACTACAACTGTTGTCAGCTTACAATCAAGAACATTTTGTGTGTAAATTTCTCTTTCTGTATTATGAAAAATATCATCACTCTACCTCAAAGGTATAGGCAGAGTTGTTGAGACAATAATTGCTTTTGAGAGAAATATTGTTACAAAATAATATGATAACTTGCATAGTTCAACTGTAATGTTATAGCACAGTCTAAAAACATACAGTTGTCCGACGAAGCTGTCTAGACAGGGCAATCGTGCGGGGTGTGAGGGGCGAGACGCGGGAAAGACGCTCCCGCACTGCGAACAAAACGATGTTCGTAGTGCGGGAGGTATTATTCAGGGCTAACGCGTGTAGACGTTGTCGGCATTTTTCAAGAGATCAAAGTCGTCGTCCTACTGTATTAATATTTATACTGTGGTTATAGCTAGGAAGGAGGTGACTCATTATAAGGGTAAATAGAGGTGTCTGAAAATAGAAGAAACCTAAGTAAATTGGGTTGAGGGTTAGTAATGGTATAAATGAACATAGTCAAATAGAAAACACTTTATTATACACCATAATTTTACCCATACACAGCTCTAATAGAATATTGCTAATTACACTATTAGATACAATCTCAATCTGATTTCTGAAAACAAAACAAAATGACATGACAAACTGTAAATTTAGTTCTAGTGAAAAAATACTTTAATAATAATAATAATATTTTATTTAAATAATCGGATAACAGGGTTTCACAATGTTAGTACCGTACCTTATATCTAGTGTTAGTACACAAAAAAAAAACATTATAAAATAAAATTGAGCCACTTTGTACAGAAGATGACCAAGTGACTTACTTAGTCATCTTCTCCACAAAAGGGGAAAACACACTCCCAGCCACTGTTTTTAGAATGCTGTTGCTACTGGCCTGGGTACTTTGCTATTGCTGAACACTGAGGCCTAGGTTTGATCCCCAGGTCTGGTCGGGCAAAGCGTTATTGAGTTTCTCATTAGCAGTCCAGAGAGTAGATCTGTGCCTGACTGTAGCAATAGGTTCACCAGCGGGTGTAATGTAGAAATCCCAGATAATAGCGATTATCTGGGATTTCTACATTACTGACGAAATGTGCAGGTACACCTCTGTCTGACCATATAGGAATACTTCAGGCATGATGTTTTAAAAATATTTTATGGTGTAATCTTAATGTTACTATCTTTAAAATTCCAGGTGAAAGAAGACGATGGTCTACCTCTAAAGCTGTGCTCAGATTGTTATGCTATCATGAATTCTGCATACCAGTTCCGAAAACAGTGCATCAAAATGGACAATGAACTACGTTTACAGCTCAACACTGTGTTAGATATTTCTAAAAATGATCATTTCTCAAAATATGACCCTAGTGGTGATGACCAGGATTTTGGGAATGATCCCATAAAGCAGCTTGAGGCTATTATAAAGCAAGAGCCAACTGATAGTGACGATGATTACTACTACGTGTTGGTTATTGATGACCCCAAAGATAAAGATAAAGAAGAAGAAACATTAGTCACTAATATAAAACAAGAAGAATATGAAGATATTGGAACAACTGAGGAGACAACTACTACATACCCACAGCATCAGACTCCAAGTGCTCAGAGTCAGTTTGAGGACTCCATTGAATCTTTCCTCATGTCTAACACCAAAGTCTCAGCGAATGTGCCAGCTACTATCCTAGAAAATGAGGAAGAAAGCCAGGAAACTGACGATTTAGAAGGAGCTATGAACATAGACGAAACCCAGGACTGTATGAATGAAGATCAGAACTATACAGAAATGGATGAGGCCCAAGACAATGAAACAATTGAAACAATGGCCTCTGATGTTATCAAAGAACTGCCTAATTCAAAAAACTTCATAAAAATATTGACTGCAACAGACTCTGATGGCACTATCCTGTTGAAAGGCAATGACAGGATCCAATACTTAACTGATTCTCAACTCGGCGCAAATGAAGACGAAGACGAAGATGGTGAAGCCCTGCCCCAAGAAGTGATATTTTATGAAGGTGATGATACTTCACAGTTCCAAATTCTGAAATATGATGGTTCAGAATTAGTTATAGAATATGCAGATGACAGCCAAATAGCCACAGTAATCCAACAAGAAGACGGCACATTCTTATGTGATTGTGGAGAGCAGTTTGAAGACTTGGCTGATTATGAGAAGCATCAGTACAAGCACAATCCTGCAGGGGAATTTTTGTGTAACCTGTGTGGCAAAGGCTTTGAGTCCTCAGAGATTCTTACCGGACACATGTTACTACATAGCAGTACAGGGCTCTTAATCACTTGTCCATTCTGCAACCAACTTATCAGACGCAACGCCTTAACGCAGCACATCAAATATGGTCACAACAACATAAAACCTCGCTGCAATGTTTGCTTCAAGACATTTGCCAATCCGAATAACTTGAAACGTCACATGATGATTCACAGCGGTATCAGAGAGTTTGAATGTGATATCTGTTTCAAGAGATTCCACCAGAAAATTACAATGCAAACACACAGGTTAACGCATATGAACCCGTTTTCGTGCAACCACTGCGAACAGTCATTTGAGAGTAAGGCCGCATTAACCAATCACAAAGAATCTGATGACTGCTCTAAATCTAAAGTGGTTAAGGTCAAAGAAGAATTAATGAAAACTGTCAAGCAAGAAATAACCACGAATCTTGGTAAATTGCTTGGTTATGCTTGTTCCCTATGCAAGAAGATGTTCTCAGTGGAGTCTGCTTTAGAGCAGCATATTGAGAGCACACACATAGTCGATCCAACTGAACTGCTATGCTCGGAGTGCGGGGAAGTTCTACCATCTAAGAAAGACATGCAAACTCACATACTAACGCACAAGAACATGAAAGTGAAAAATGCTAAGAGGTTTGAATGCAGTATTTGTGGTAAAGGCTGTTCAAGTCAGGCTATGCTCTTGATGCATGAGCGAGTTCATACAAATGAGCGGCCTTTCCCGTGTCAACTATGTTCTTTACGGTTTAAAACGAAAACTCATTTACGAACACATCAGCTTACTCATACAAGGGAGAAAAAGTTTGGATGCTCAGTGTGTATGAAGTTCTTTGCCCTCAAAGGTAATTTGGTTGTTCATCTCAGAACTCATACAGGGGAGCGACCTTATGTGTGCTCTATCTGTGGTGAAGCATTCATAGACTCTAAATATTTAAAAAAACACAAACTAAAGAAACATTCTATCGAAAATGTGCCGTGGAATCAGTACTAGAAATGTTCAGTTCTTGTATTAAATAGTTTTTAATTTAAATGTAGTCCAAATTGTCATTTCAATGTTTTTCATAACTAAGTCTATGAGAAAGAAGAACTATTACTAGTAAGAACTATACTATAAACCGTTTAACTTATGCCTATACTATAAGTCCATAATTATTCTTAGAAACATTGCCCCTCTTATAATTTTACAATACTGCAACATTTTACTAAACATAATTATTATATCAATATTAATCATTATCAAAGTACTTGAAGAATTAAGTGTTTCCTGTCATTAGCTTATACTTAACTATAGTAAGTATTTAGCGTAGTTCAGTCCGTAAATAGGTATAAAACAATTTCAATTCATGAATATTTATCAGGAAGTAAAATACTCAATAACTTTTTAATAATAACCATCTCTCTCATTCATAAGTCACTAATTTACTCCATTTTGACAATTTGGACTATGTTTTTGATTAAAGTCCGAAAAATGCCTTTGATTAATTTTAGAGTGCATACCAAAAGTCTTGTAGATAAAAGGGTATACTTTCAAATAATTTATTTCAATAAAATGTCAGAGGGTTTTGAGCTCTATAATACGAGTATATTTCTTTGTTTTTCAACAATATTTAAACTCGGCAAAATGCTTACTTATTGTCAAAAATTAGCATGCTTTAGGGTCGGTACATATCTGACGGAAGTTGCATTGCGTATACATTATATAATAAAACATTCAACCTTTCACATCAACCGATGATGCGTTAGTGCGTCGAGGCACAGTGTCGCATACGCTCGCCGCATCTTTCGTCAGATACAAGTATGTACCAACCCTTGGTCAATATTTAACTCGAATAATGAGCTTCAATTTGTATTGATAACCAAAAAGTTCACACTCTACAAAAATATGTTCTAATTTCAGTGTAAATAAGGTTGAAATACACAGTTATATGTTACTTACCTATTACTATTTAAATATTGTGTTTTGAGTTTTCTTTTGTGTAAATGACGCGCGCAAAGAGTTTCTGTACGATAATAGATTATTATCTGGCATAATTAAGTCATTTGTATATCAGTTAAAAACAATATAATTATTCCTGGGAAGTATATCAGAATGCCAAGTCAGGTGTTGGCTCTAAATTAGCGATATTAAAATGAATAAAGTCTAGTGTAAAACATTAGACACCTCGTTCGTATTGTAAATAGTGTACTCGTTCATCGATTGATTTCAATAAGATTTTTAAATAATAAGTTACTTTAATTTATAACAAATGAACTTGTAAGTGTAATTATTTATGTGTAAATAGTTAGTGAATAACAAATTCTGTTGGATTATATTCATGTCATGCTCCCCAGCAGAACCACTTTGACTACATTATTTACAAATTATAGGATAAAATGTAGATAATGTCTATATTTTTGTAGCTTAATATCAAAAATTGTATATTGTTAGTTTCTTGGAAAATATCAATTCAAAGTGGTCATGCTACAGAGCATACTCTCCAGCAGGACCACTTTAAAATAACGCTTATTTCACGCTTATTATGCACAGGTCATAATATAAACAAATGTATGTTTATTGTATATCAAGGTAACATCTACAATTTTAGGTAAATATTTACTGATCTTTAGTAACATGTACCTAAATGATTTACCGGAAAGCGCCTGCTATGAATTTCTTAGCAAATAACAAGATTAATACATATATTTCTTTACAATATATAAACTAATAAATTGTATATCAAGATACAATCAAAGACATTCAATAAACTACTACAATTAATTTATAATTATTAATTGAATTTTAATTTTGTTTATCTCTATACTGCACATAAACAGCTACCAATCAAAAGACGCGGAATTTAATACACTGCCATCTCGTGTATTCTTTAGAAATTCCCTGGACGTTTCACTGGTGTAGTAACTAGCTATGTTACGTTTATACGTACTTCTTTATATCTGTTTGAACAACAATTATTTTCCTGATTCACGCTTTATTACATTTTTTTTTTTGATTGATGATCTAAAGAGGGTAGGTAAGTGTTATTAAAAAATACATGTACCTACATTTTTTATATTGTGAGTAAAATACGTAGACCTGTTGGTTTGTTTGTACTCTGTGGTTTCTGTGGTGGAGTATATTTCAGGCTTACCTGGTGATGTAGGACATTATAAGTCACACTGTAAAAGTAGTTCAGGTTGGTACTGTTATGATGACAATACAAGCAAAGTTACCAAAACTAAATTAAAAAAAAGGATAAAATCACATATACGCTAAAAAATGATTAAATGTATTGTTTTTAATCATAAAAATAAAACAAATTATATTTAGATACATAATTATGTCTATTTTACTTAATTTTTATAGCTATCAAGAAAACTGATTCTTATAATCAGTTTTCTTGATATACAATTTATCAGTTTATATATTGTAAAGAAATATATGTATTAATCTTGTTATTTGCTAAGAAATTCATAGCAGGCGCTTTCCGGTAAATCATTTAGGTACATGTTACTAAAGATCAGTAAATATTTACCTAAAATTGTAGATGTTACCTTGATATACAATAAATATACATTTGTTTATATTATGACCTGTGCATAATAAGCGTGAAATAAGCGTTATTTTAAAGTGGTCCTGCTGGAGAGTATGCTCTGTAGCATGACCACTTTGAATTGATATTTTCCAAGAAACTAACAATATACAATTTTTGATATTAAGCTACAAAAATATAGACATTATCTACATTTTATCCTATAATTTGTAAATAATGTAGACAAAGTGGTTCTGCTGGGGAGCATGACATTTATATTCAGCTTTGTAAAGGTTGGCAGTCAAATAAATAATAGTATTAGCTTAAGAAGTACAGAATTTTTTTACCTAACACAACAACACAAAGTTTTGCATCACTTGATCTGTGATCCATGATACAAGATTGTTTGTTTTTTCATCATTTAATAATAAACACAAAAAGTAGCTGTTTTGGTACAATAAATAAACTATGAAACTACTACTTTTGCTTACTTACTACGTTACTAGTCGTAACGAAAGTGTCGTCGAGTGTATAAAATATGCATGCATGTAATATGATTTTTTGTTTGCATCGGTTGACTGCAGAATTACTTGTTACATAGGTAGTTACTTGTATGTATGGTTTAATTTGACTTTTCGCGAAGCACAACTTAGGTCACAATCAATAAACAATATTCCTTCATGCACGATTCTACCGTGCACTATTGCTGGCTGCCTCTGCTTGTAACGAGTGAAAAGGCGGGAAAAGCTGTGCTACTAAAATAAATTGAGCTCTGAACGCAGAACGCTCAAGCGAGTTGCTGAGCGTTTTATTTTACCAGCCTGTGACATTTTCATTACGTCCTTGTCCTATTAACTGCCTGGTTTTCAAAAGGCTCAAACCTAGTACCTAACTAGGGACATTTTTTGCAATGATTGACTGAAATAAAAGTTTGAACTAATCGCTACATTTTTGGTATTTTAAAATATTTCTATGATTTTAGGAACCAGTCTTCAATTCAAATGCAATAACTGTTACCTCCCCCAGTCTTTCTTTTAATTTGTAGTTTACACGACTACCGGGTTTTTAAAATATAGAAAATGCCAAAATAGCCGATAAGGGAGATGTTAGCTCGTAACACTTTTGTAATTTGTTATTCACCTAATTTTGACGGCAAATAAAAGTTATATCAATTCATGTATGAGTTTTAATTTTTAATAGATTACCTACACATAATTATGCGTTAATTTGTTTTAACAAATGGTATGGAGATAATCTTTAACTGTATGTAACAAAGTTTGTATTGCACTCATGAATGTTACAAAACAAAGTAATGTAAAATAACGTGACTTGTTTGAAGAAAATGAAAATGAATGAGATCGTTTTATTTTATCGACTAACTTAAAGTGACATCTATCGTTATCATTTTGTAAGGAAGATGCTTGATGGAATGTTCGTTACAACAAACCCGTCAATTTGTAAAGAGTTGCTCTTCCTGCTTTCAGCCAAATCGTTGGACAATATTGGAGCAGTAATTAGGGTTCCTTTGGATGAGATCAAATATTATTATTTTTTGTAATTAATAAATTATTTATTATTTTTATCAGATCGTAGTACTACGTTCTGTTGTTCTGTTAGACAGTAGCGTCATCTATTATTGCCTGCCTCACCCGAGTTCTTTGATAGCTTGTTCGACGTTCCTCGTTCCGTTTTACCCCGTCGTCTTATTTCCAAGTACCAGGGACCCATTAATTTATAGGAGTGTAGTAGACGTGAGACTGCCGATTTCAAACAAGACGTCTTGCTTGTCTAAATAATGTTTTTTAAATAAATAATGGTGTACATAGATGTACACCATTATTTATTTAAAAAACATTATTTACTTTACTTCATTTTAGCTTAATGCAGGAAACAGGCCAATCTCATTCAGAAAAGGCATGCAGCCACTACAGTTCCGGATTGGTGGATTTCTTGGAGCTTCTCAACTAGTCTTTGATGACTCGTCTTTGGTGGATTTTTGCTAACAATTACCTGTAGGTAGGTACCTCATGATATTTCCCGTCACCGATGCCATTACCTACTTGCCAGGGTTTGAACCCAATGCAACTAGTGCGTATAAGGCACTTTAAGGCCAGGACTTAACCACTGCTAGATCATGGCATTTTTCATTTTGCTTCTTTTAATCCGATAGAAAAGAAGAAAGAAACAAGACGTTGTCAAATAACAAAATTCATAACAAATTAATAATTATTCATTGATGTCGCCATCGTTGCTCCTACACCTACACTGAACACCTGCCCATTCGTATTATACTACAGCTTCAAAGTCATGTATTCGGTAGTTCATAAAATTGTAACGCAACTTGTTACAAAAGCAAAAATTATAATACTATTTTAATTTCGATTGATCTCTTTAATTATGCAAAAATATTAACGTTAACACGTACATAATAATATTACCGTGGTTAAACGTAGATAACACTGTAAGATCATTATAATAATATAATAATAAAAGTATTTATTTCTCACCACAAGCCAAAAAATACAAGAACTACATTACTGCCCTCTATGCTTTTTTTTGCATATAAATAAATAAGTACACTTACTATACTTTTAAAACCTCTGAGTACTACGTCTTACTATTCTCTGTTCTGCCTGCATACACGCGCCCGACCGCCCCGTTGGAGAACACTCGTCCGTCATTTAGTTTGAAAACTGAAGATATATCGCACCTCCTGGTTACTTATGAGTGCCTGGTTAAAGTTCAGTTTGTGGACAACATGTGACGGGCCTGCGCGCGCCAGACGCCTGCCTACCTACGCGACGCGACGGCCGCCCAGCCCGTCCGCTATTAGAATAATGATGCGACGCGCGCGACTGATGATAACCACTCACATTGATAATTATTATATTTGATAACCACGCCACGACATGGATCCGTCATCGGCAACGCGGCATGAGTGCTGCGACCTGCGACTAGAGTGGCCAAATCACCCTGACACATTTCGTTTAAACAACTTTGTATACCAGGCAAACATAAAACGGTGCAGAGATCATAAAAATTACGTCACTCCTGCGCCCCAATTTGGTCCCAATTCATATCGTCACGTATCGTTCGTGGACTTTACATATACTAGGGTCGCATAATTGCAAAGGCGGTTTGATGGGACATTCTTGAAAATGGGTAATGGAAGAAAAAATATATATAAAACGAGCAGACATCCCGCGGTTTCACCCGCTTAGGTCCCGTTCCCATGGGAATATAGGAATAAAAAGTACCCTGTGTGTTAATCTAGGGTGTCAGCTAACTCCATACCAAATTTTATTAAAATCCATTCAGTTGTTTTTACGTGAAAGAGTAACAAACATCCTCACAAACTTTCGCGTTTTTATTATTAGTAGGATAGGTAGTAGTTTTCACTTTTCATGAATAGGCTAGAGAAAAAGATTCTTAATACGTTATACACATTTGTACCTACCTACATTGCATCCGTGAACCAGAGAACAATGGGGGTTTCCTTTATTATTTACTAATAAAGCCGCTATGAAGTGATGTACAGACGCCAGCACATCAAGTTACCCCAATGTGTCAAATTTCTTTGATCGTTTTTCCACTTTATGTTGAACAGAATAAGGTTCATATTCAATTGGGAAAATTTGACACATTGGGGTAACTAGATGTGCTGGCGTCTGTACATGTATCACTTCAAAGCGGCAATTTATTATTTATTTTTATTTGTCTACCTATGTCTAGATCTGATTAACTAGATTTCTTCAGCAATTCCTTTTTTCAGTTTTCTTTTTAAAAAATAAACAAATGAAGAAGACGGAATGTTTTTTACTATATTTACTCGTACCTAGTTAGGTACACAAAACAGTGGTTTGAGTAGTCGGTTAGAGAAGTAAAAGTACCTATCGAACAAACCTAATTTTTCGCTGACAAGTAAACAAATGCATAATTATAATGAAATGAAATACCTAATGAACATGTTTGACTATGAATGACACACACCCACCATGCAATATTGACATATCCGACTCTCTAGACGGATTTACCCCGTCACATTTGCCGCAAAAACGGCAAGCACTAGGCGAACATAATACGTTTAGAGGTGTAAGGTTGACTTATTGGCGCGCCTGTCGTTTTAGGCTCAGCAATGCGATTCACTAACAGACTCATCACAGATGTTAACAACGGCGAGTTCACAGATGTTTCATCGTAAACATAGCCTTTAAGAACAACGTTGACAAAAACCGTATTCGCTAAGTTATTAATGCTCGTCGACGATCTGCCAAACAACGATGATGGGTACGATGTTAGCAGTGTTGCTATGTTTAATCTAGAGTATAGTCGAGATAATCTCGACTAATCAATTTTTAAGTTATTTCGTCATTTTAAATTAATACTAATTCACAATACGTGTTTATAAAACACATTATATTTATTATGCAACAAATATTTAATTTATTATATCGTTTTCAGCTTGGAAAATAATTACTTGTTAAATTTTTTAACATTGGTAATATTATAGGTTATGTTATGTGTTTCTAAAACAAACAACTTGATCTCTTGATTAAAGTTTTTATCAAAATACGAAATTCCAAAGTTCCAAGTGGTTTTAAGTGGCTAAGTGGACTTTTAAAAAATCCTGCGCCCTTCCCAATGGCGTTCTACTTGTTCAGTGTTTTTGTGTTAGTTTGGTTCCAAACCTATCGAAAGTAAGTAGAAGAACCTCCACAGTAACATTTCTATTTAGTTATACAGCACAGTTTCTGGAACTACTATCTGTATACTTAACCAAAATATTTATCTTTTAGTGTCTCGCAACGCAGCTCCATCGTTAAATCAGCTGGAAAAGCAAGTAAGCTTTTTGGAAAGCAAACCATGGTTGGCTAGGGGCCATGCTCGTACTGCAAATGCTCGCAGTCATAGTCATCAGGCATAGTCTGAAATAACAACAGCCCTAAACAGTGATGGAAGTGGGTGTATGAAAACATCTGAACAGTGGTGTAAGGTTAGTAATTACATGTATTATGTGTGTATATTGTTGCATTGAGTGGGTGTTATAGTATCCTTTTTGAGCTCTTTGAGAGCCCCCTGTCACCTGTGCATCTACAGGCATGTTCTGTAACTTTAGGCTAGGCTTCAAATTGCAATTAGAAAAGCATTTAAAATTGCAATGGAAAGTTAAACCAAACCAAGCAAATTTATTTACATAATACATCAAATTATATAATCGTACTTGTGTTGCAGTACTGGAAGGACAAAAAGGAGCAGTTAAGAAGTCCAGCTTAATTGCATCTACGAGGTGGCATACTGGTGGTGGCATAGAGGATTTGCCAGAACTAACTGAAATTGAAATTAAAATCCAAACCATTATGGAAGGAGAAAGTTTTGGTTGCAAGGATCAATAAAAAAAAAACAAAACTGTATAAGATTGCAGGAACGTCACAGGAATTTTGGGAATTAAAAAAGTCAGGATCGTAGTTTGCAGTGTGCAGTTTAATGTGCCAATAGACATAGTAAAAAATTGACGGAGGTCGTTAGTATTAACGCCTGATAGAAATCTTATAGCTAACATAATCCTAATCTATTAATATTGCTAAACTAAAATGTACAGAGTAATATATAATAAAGAAGTGGCGCTCCAACATGCCGCCGGCCGTTGAAAGCTTGCCTTTCAACCGCTGTCTTCCAACAATGGACAAATTTTGGAGAATGCTCTCTTGACAGTCCCCGTTGAAGTCCTGATGTCGGCAACTCTACTTATGCCGTCAGAACCAGGATGAAGAGCAACAATGCGGCCCAACTTCCACTTCATAGGAGGCTGGTTGTCCTCTTTTATAACAACGAGGGAATCCAGGTTAAGGCTGTCGCTGCCGGTCCGCCATTTGACACGCTGCTGAAGTTCAGAGACGTACTCCTTGTTCCATCTCGCCCAAAAATGCTGCCGCAACTGCTCGATGCGTTGATGGCGCGTCAAGTGAGGAGTGGAGAGTTCCCGGATATCCTTTACAGGAAGAGTAGTGAGAGGACGCCCGATTAAAAAATGACCAGGAGTGAGAGGCAACAAGTCTTCTGGATTCGATGACAGCGGGGTGAGTGGTCGAGAGTTTAGGATGCCCTCAATTTGCACCAATACGGAGTTAAGCTCCTCGTATGTCAAATTACAATTGCCCAACACTCGTAACAAATGAAATTTGGTCGATTTGACACCCGCTTCCCAAAGACCACCAAAATGCGGAGCGTACGCAGGTATAAAATGGAAGTTGATACCATCTTGAGCTGTGCTATCAGTTAAAGAATTACAGTTGCGTTTCAAGAAATCAGATATCTCATTATAGGCTCCTACAAATGAAGTTCCGTTATCGGAGTAAATGTTGAGAGGTTTTCCTCTTCGAGACATAAACCTACGTAAAGCCTGTAAATAATTGTTACTGGTCAAATCACCAACCAACTCCAAATGAATGGCTTTGGTGGTGAAGCACACAAAAATGACAATGTATACCTTCACCAATCTACATCCACGACCTTGACGACTAGCCGCGGTTATAGGACCAGCGTAGTCAACTCCTACGCTTTGAAAGGGAAAGTCGGCTGGCGAGAGTCTGTTCAGAGGAAGATTGCCCATTTGAGGAGTAATTGTCTGTGGTTTTAGTCGCTGACACCGAACGCACTGACGGTAACAGGCTCGGGCTAAGTTGCGACCACCGATTGGCCAGTAGGTCTCTCTAATTGTACTTAATAATAATTGAGGACCCGCATGCATCAATCTGATATGCTCGAATTTAAATAAAAGTTTTACAAAATAATGAGTGGACTGTATTAATATTGGGTGTTTCTTTGAAAATAAATATTCGGAATTGTGTAATCTACCCCCTATACGAATAATTTTGTTGTTATCTAGAAACACGTTTAAACTTAATAACCTATTTTTATGTGGTAGTTTTTTATCATTTATTAATAAATTATATTCAGGGAAAGACTCCTTTTGCGACTGAATAATAATAAAGTTTAATGCATTTTGTAATTCATCAGCACTAAAATAAGACATATTTTGAGTTGAACGTCGTCTACAAGTATGAATGAAACGGAAAATATAGCAGACGGAACGCTGTAATCGACTAAAATTGGAAAAACGATTAAACTCGATAATTCCCTTAAATAAATTATTTGTAGCATGACGATCTTGGGCTAAATTAACTAAAATATTAGATTTTATGTCTGGTAAGGTTTCTGTACATAAAGCAGTGGGTGGCCATGTAGTTTTATTATTTTTTAAGAAACATGGACCGAACCACCACAAATTCAGTGATTGCATAGCGGTAGGATCGACTCCGCGAGTTATTAAATCGGCTGGATTGTCGTGGGTCGACACATGTCTCCAGGTACATGCACCTGATTTTTCTAACACTTCGGCAACACGATTACGAACAAAAGTATTTAATTTTATTGGCAACATTTTCAACCATCCCAACACGATCATGGAGTCGGTCCAAAAAAAAATACTAGACGGTTTAATATGTAGGGTACTTGCAACCTTTTGAAATAAACGAGCGCCAAGTACAGCCGCACAGAGCTCCAACCTCGGTATAGTTAGTGGTTTTAAAGGAGCAACGCGACTTTTGGCTGTTAATAATCGCACGTCGATGTCACCCTGCTCATTGATACTGCGAATATATAAACAAGCGCCGTATGCTTGCTCCGAAGCGTCGGTAAAAATATGGAACTCGACCTGTTTGTATGCGTCACAGAGCACACGACGTGATATACGTAAATTGTGAATGCAAGGTAATGTTTTAATTATGTTCGTCCATATTGTTTCAACCTCAGGTGATAACTGGTCGTCCCAATTTAACTTGTCCAGCCAAAGTTTCTGAAGCAATATCTTCATGCTCACGACACACGGTGCTAACAAACCTAACGGATCGTATATTCGAGCAATTACTGCTAACATGCCACGCTTAGTGTTTTCTATGCGGTCAGGAACCTTTATTGGAAAAAAGAGATTGTCGGTGTCCGTTTGCCAACTGAGACCCAGCGTTTTGCTACAGACATCACCTTCCCGACGGAACTCGAACGAGGACTCTTCAGATGGTTCTGGTATTAAAGTGGGCTCGTTCGACTTCCACTTCCGTAATGGCATGCAGGCAGAAGCAAGAGCATCGGTTACCTTAAGACGCAACATGAGAGCTTGTTCATACACGTCTTCACCGGTCAACAGGTCGTCTACATAAAAATCATGAAGAATTACTTCAGCGACCCTCTGATCCTGGCATTCAAGACCTATTTGTTTTATGCATCTAGTCGCGAGAAACGGTGCACTAGCCGTACCATATGTTATTGTATTTAATTGATAGGTTTTAAGAGTGCTAGTCATATCATCACGCCAAATTATTTGCTGCAGGTGCCTATCTGAAGGATGTACAGACACCTGCCTATACATTTTTTCTACGTCAGCAGAGAGGACGTACTTATGCGTTCTAAACCTAAGAAGGATTGCAGTCAAGTCGTCTTGAACGGTAGGCCCCACCATCTGTATTTCATTAAAAGAAAGTCCAGAGGTAGTAGGTGCACTTGCATTGAAAACAACCCGTAATTTTGTTGTGCTACTACTTTCGCGCAGGATACCGTGATGAGGAATAAAATAAGACCGCAGATCTTCATTAATATGACACTCTGACATATGGCCTAAAGAAATGTACTCAGACATAAATTCTTTGTACATTTTATTGAGTGGAGGTTGGTTGAGGTTTCTCCGTTCCAGTGACAAGAAACATTGTTTTGCACGGTAATATGAGTCGCCTAAACTATCTGAAGATTGTTTCAACGGTATCTTAACACTAAAACGGCCATCTGACAAGCGCGTCGTGTTTTTAATAAAGTGTTCCTCACACATGTTCTCCTCAGCTGAATAAGTCGATGCATCATGGCTAACTTCCTCGAGCTGCCAGAAACGCGTTAATTGGTTTCGGATGTCATCTAAATAATTTTGAAGTAGAAGCATTTTCGTAAACATCATTAACAAAATTACATTTAATTGAAGAACGTTGAGATGAACTAATATTATAATTATGGCCGTCGTTAATTGGGCCACAAACTAGCCAACCTAATATAGTTTGATGAAGTGTTGGTTTCCCATCACCTAATAAAATCTTATCAGACCCTAATAAACTCCAAAATACGTCAGCTCCTATAATCAAATCAATAGAAGCCGGTGTGTGGAAATACGGATCAGCTAAATGAATAGTTGAGGGTATATTAACATGTACCTGTCTAGCGGGAACATTATCAGTAATTGTCGGTAAGACAAAACAAGTTAAATCATTTGAGTATGATTCTTGCAACGATTTAATGTGTACACGACACATTTTATTAACATACGACAAAGAATTATTCACACCTTGTATAGATTTGTCGGTGTTCAAGTAAGGCAACTTTAACTTATTAAATAAATTCTCCGTCATTAAACAAGCCGAACTACCAGAATCGAGTAGCGCTCTAACGACGTGTTCTTTATTATTAACATCGTAGCACCTAATTAATGCAGTTGACAACAGAATGTTGCCTGTACTGTTCGTATGCGAATGTGCGGAGATATTAACTGAGAGCGCGACGTGATTATTGTTTGTGTTGGCAGCGGAGGATGACTCATTGTTAGTCTTATCAGTCGTACCAGCTGATTTGCTTGAAACGGGTTTTGATTTAAAATCTGCATTATGAATAAGCGTGTGGTGTTTGCGCTTACATATTTTGCACCCTGATTTCTTGCAATTATTGGGATAGTGACCGTGATGCAAACAATTATAGCATACCTTATAATTAGGTAGCAAGGACATTCTATCGTTGACGTTTAATGATAGGAACTGTGGGCATGAATTGAGGTTATGATCACCTTTACACTTTGGACAACTTTGTGATGAGGAACTACTAGTGTTTTCTGTACTTACAAGAGATTTTATTTTAGTGTTGTGTTTTATGTTAGTTGTGGAATGACGTGACTTTTCCAGTGTTTCTAGTAATTCAGCGCGATTACGCATAAATTCAACAAATTGATCGGAAGTAATACGTTTCGATTTATCAATACGTCCTTTGTATTCCTCCCATTCTCGGAATGTTTTAGTATCCAGTTTTTGTCGTATAATATGAATGAGCAATGTATCCCAATTATGAACAGGTTCGCCTAATGTTTTTAACGCTCTGATATTTTTGTTAATATTATCTATAATGCCTTTTAATGCCGTTGAGGACTCCTTGGTGATTGGTTCGATATTAAATAATGCTGTAACGTGATTTTCAATCAATATTCTATCATTATTGAATCGCTCACAAAGAAGTTCCCATGCCGTAGTATAATTTTTAGCAGAAAACTCGATTGATTGAATAACTATTGCAGCAGATTCTGTCAATGACGACCTCAAATAATGGAACTTATTTACCTCGTCTATATCGTCATTGCCGTGAATGAGACTAGTAAAGGTATCTCGAAATTCAAGCCAGTTATCATAAGAGCCTGTGAATTTAGGTAACTGTATGGTGGGCAACTTGACAAACTGACGCTTACTACTAGTGGTTGATTTTATTTCCTCCTGCTCTGATTTTGAGAACTTTTCTAATAAAACCTTTGCTTGAGCCATCAACCCATAATATTGTGATTCGATAGTAGTTCGTTCGAGTGTCTCAATTTCAATATCACCCATACATTCTAACTTTAATTGAACTTCATCAAAATCGCCATAAAGATCATCTAACTTATTGACTCGCAACTGTAACTCCATTACCTGAGACGGGTTTACCGTAGCATCTTGTAATTTGTTTAAATATGTTTCAAATACTGTTAATCTTCCTTTATAACTGCTTCGCTTCCTTTTAAGATCTTTAATATCAGTCATTTTGAAAGGAGGGTGTCGTAGACCTGAAATTATACAGTTATAATATTAAATGACGAAACTATATGTAACAAAAATACCTATTGTAATTAATGATGACACTGCTTAACAATTGGCCTATCTTATTAATTGATTTTACAATTTTGACCTTTGAACACTGCAAATTATAATGAACTACCGTAATTAAGTAGGTAGGTAAGGTTAACTATTTTGATGAAGAATGTAACAAACAAATTAATTACTAACAAATGATTTATAAAAAGGTTTACAAAGCAACAATTATTATTGTAAAAGTTAAATTAAAGAGTAGGTAATATTTGCAATTGAAATTAATAGCTAACTAATGTAGGATAACAATTATATCACTACTGTACTGTATATTAAGCACCTGTTAACTTTATTTTACAAATATTCTTTAACCTAATACTCTGTAAATTATTTCTTTTGACTAATATAAATCATGTACATAATTTGTAAAAATGTATAAAATGTGTTACTAACCTTATATGTTCATAAATTGCTACTTAGATCCTATTTTTTATTTTATTTTATATTACCTGATTTAATATTAATGAGTGTTGGGTGAATTTAATTAATACGATAACACTTCCAGTTATATCTCACTCCAAGTTCACTTCACTTTTCTTCCAACACGTGTTCGTTACCTCTTCACTCTGGTACTATGTATAACCAATTTCCAAAATATCCAATATTTAGCTTATTCCAGTTCGCTAGTTGTAGATAATAAATTATCCGGTTCGTATGGACCATGTATAAGATTGCAGGAACGTCACAGGAATTTTGGGAATTAAAAAAGTCAGGACCGTAGTTTGCAGTGTGCAGTTTAATGTGCCAACAGACATAGTAAAAAATTGACGGAGGTCGTTAGTATTAACGCCTGATAGAAATCTTATAGCTAACATAATCCTAATCTATTAATATTGCTAAACTAAAATGTACAGAGTAATATATAATAAAGAAGTGGCGCTCCAACAAAAACTTATAAATTATTAATCCTTTTGAGGTTTGTAATTCTCAAGGCTATATAGCTCTTCATAAATTCAATGTTTTGTTTTCTATACCTTTACAAATTTATTGATTTGATTGAAATTAATAAGTAATACAATACTCAACCGAACGCAGAGCCCAAGCAGAACTCTTGGATTGCCTAAGCTATTGGCCTTAATGGCCCTCTACTAAACAAGTAGAGGGCCATCAGGCAATGGTTCAGGCTCTGGATAGAATTAGCAGTGCTATTAGAGAGTTAATAAATAAATAACAATAAAATGTACCTATGTTAAAAGATTGTTTTATTTATGAATTAATTATATTAAAATTACTTTTCCAAGGTACAGACACCAGCACATCAAGCTACCCCAAATTGACAAATTTTCCCAATTGAATTATAGTGTTTAAAGTAAAGTTGTAAACCTATCAAAGAAATTTAACACATTGGGTTAGGTAGATGTGCTGGCGTCTGTAGATACTATTTTGTTCAAATACATACCTACCATATAAATTATATATATATTATATCACACTATATTAATTTTATCTAAAGGTAAAACAATAAGTTTAAAAACATTCACTTTCTTTATGTTTTTTTTAATGATTGTTTAATATGTATATGACTTGTAAGAATCCCTTATCAATAAAATACTATGACTATGACTATTTCATTATACATTGCTATTTAACATACACTATAATTTTTAATTAACAAACTGTCCCTGAATTATTAATATCTTAAGTATATTGTTAGTATTTATATATTAGTATTTATTTATCTATTTTTTTATATTTACTTTTGTTATTAACTATATTGTCCACCCCACAGTCTATTAATTAGATGACCCCTAGCAAGACGTCCACTGTCCAAATCACTGAGGGTGTTCTGGCTTCCTTGTTGTAATAGCCGGATCACCCTTACTTCTTGTCTCAGTAAATGAGCTGGTAATTCTACTGGAGAAACCCCGGCTTGATTGCAAATGTTATGCAACACACAACAAGCCTTTTAATAATTTTTCCCACCATCTCTGGGTCATAGTGAAGAACACGATGAACCACCACCTAAAACGGCCTTTAAGTATGCCAATGGTGGAATTCCTAGCACTGGCATGCAGATTATTATAGTATTCTTCTCTTGACCCAGGTTCAGGGTTGTTACATGGAACCATCATGAATGGCCTAAGAGCGAAACCAGAGTCCCCTGAAATAAATTAAATAGGAATTTAGTTTAATTTTACAATAATAAAAATAACTGAATTTATTATAAATATTAAAATAAGTAGGTACCGAAACCTGGTGAGTACAATTATTTATGATGGATAAAGTAAAAAAACATTTTAAAATACATACCAAGCAGATACACTGTTTCTCCTCTATTATTTAGCTGCTCCAAATGCGGTTTTATGACAGAATGATTAAATCTAAAGCTGTTGTGTGTTGCACCTCCAAAAGTTCCACACACTCCACAACCACATGCATTATATTTAAGTCCAGATTATTTATCTGAAAAGGCAAGAATAAATGATTTAAATATGGTTTGAAACACATAGGTTCCTATTCAAGACAATTTAAAAGTATTAAGTATTTAAATATCATGTAATATAAAAATAAATAAGTAGCCATATGGTTTGATTCATGAAAGTAAGTATCTACTTAGTAAATAAAAACTAAAGTATGAAACTTAAGAAATACCTAGGTAGGTACTTACTTTTTTTTGAGAATTTGCCTTTCATATGTATTTTGAGGGAATTTTATGTACCTACTTATTAATAACAACTGGGTGGTTGATGGCATCTACTACGGTCCTTATAGCCCTCGAGGCAGATGCTTGCGATTTAAAGGTTCTTGCATTCTCACATAATATTTTTTGGTAACTCCCACTAGCTAAAAATGCAAGAGTGCATAAAACCTGGAATAAGAGGTAAGTTTTAGATATTTTTCCACTGTAGGTAGGTACCTACGGTGATTTATATCATATTAATTCAGTAGTAATACCTTGGTTCGGTTGCTAATTCCTCCTCGATGTTTCGCCTTTGCTAATAATGGGGAAATATCTTCTTCCAATTAAATAATTAGTTCTTATTAGAATTTGGAAATGAAACGACAAGTTACTTCAACGAACGGTGGCTACCAGAGAACTGGAGGATTATATTTTTATTCATTCATTACAGAGGATCAAGGAATGAAGGAACGAAGGATTAAACAGATAGTGATTGAATATAATTACAGTACACAATATATCCAATAGATGGCATTACGTGTTTCATTTGATGTATTACTATTACACTATTATTTTTAACACCCCCACTACATCACATGAAACCATAAAATAACAATTTTTATAAAGTAACAAGCCCCAAGGCTTCAATACATCTGTAATGTTTTGTTGCACCAAGTGCCTTTGTGAGTACATCAGCTGGCATATCGTTAGTACACATATATTTAACATTTATAACATTATTACTGACAGCCTCTCTTAGAAAATGATAACGAATGTCTATATGTTTACTTTTTCTATGGAAAACATTATTACAAATAAATTTTTGAGCACTCTGGCTATCATTGTATAAGGTAACAGAACATACATCTTTATTAGTTACTTCAGACAACAGTACTCTTAAATACATGGACTCTTTACATGCCTCTGCCATTGACATGTATTCGGCTTCCATACTTGAAAGGGCTACAGTCCTTTGTTTCCTGCTTTCCCATGATATGACACCTTCTGACATCATAAAACAATACCCTGTGTATGATTTCCGGTCAATATCATTATTAGCCCAGTCGGCATCAGCAAATCCCAACAATTCAGGGTTTCCTTTAACATACTTTATACAATAATGTTTAGTCCTCTTTAAATATTTGAGAATGCGTTTAGCATAATTCTTACAAGTCATCTTACAAGTTACAAGTCATCGAGTGAACCCGACAAACACAATATATTAACACCTCAAGAAGCATTGGCGATGTTTATAGAGGCCGACCTTACACGACAGCAATATGAAATCATACGTAAGACAAATAAGTCGCTCTATCCTTGCTACGACAGATTATTAGAGGCCAAAAAAGAATGCTATCCACCTGAACAACACATAAAAGTGACGAGTCTGTATGCAGAGAGTACTTTGCAAAGTCTTATTGACATAACTCTTATGCGCCTTTCAATGTACTTAGAGGAAGTACTTTTATCTATTAGTGAAGAAGAGAGACAGACTTTAATTATTATAAATAAATGGGGATGTGATGGCTCTCAGCAAGCTAGATATAAACAAAAGTTTGAAAATCCTGCTGATTCGGACGCCAATATATTTTTGAGCTCATTTGTCCCGTTACAAATACTTTGTGTCAAGGATAACAAAAAAGTTATTTGGGAGAATCCTTCTCCATCATCTCCCCGGTATTGCCGGCCTATACGATTCAGATTTCTGAAAGAATGCAATGATGTGACCAAAGAAGAAATCAGTTACGTTGAAGAATCGGTAAAAAATTTGGTTCCTACCGAAATCGAAATAAATGGAAATAAATTTACCTATAAGCACATTTTCAAGATGACTATGATTGATGGCAAGGTTTGCAATGCTGCAACCGACACTAAGTCTACCAGTCGATGCTTTATTTGTAAAGCCACTTCAAAAGATTTTAACAATCTAAGCAAAAAATATGATGTAAGTCCTGAAACTTTAGACTTTGGAATATCTGTGCTGCATGCCAGAATCAGAATTTTTGAGAGTATTTTGCACTTAGGCTATAAACTAGTAGTTCAAAAATACAGACAGAAAAAAACGACGGAAGAAAAAGATTTGGAATTGGCCGCTAAACAAAAAATCCAAGACAGATTTAAAATTGAAACCGGGTTACTCATTGACATGCCTAAGTCCAACTATGGGAATACAAATGATGGAAACACCAGCCGTAGATTTTTCGAGAATCCCCAATTGGCATCCGACATAACTGGAGTGAACTTCGATTTAATTTACAGACTGAAAGTCATTTTAGAAACGATTTCAAGTGGATACATTATTGACGTCAAGAAATATGATGAGTATGCACTAGATACCGCCAAATTATACGTGCAGCATTATGGGTGGCACCCGATGACCCCTACTTTGCACAAAGTGCTCATACATGGTGCTGCCATAATAGAGAATTCACTTCTCCCAATAGGCCAATTGTCGGAGGAGGCTCAAGAGGCCAGAAATAAGCACTTTCGCATGTATAGAGAAAATTACGCAAGAAAATTTTCCCGCGAACAGTGTAACCGCGACATCTATAATCGACTATTATTGAGCTCTGATCCGCTCATTAGCAGTATTAGTATAAAACAAAGAAGGAGAAAAAAAATATCTAAATCCTTTTCTCCGGAGACTTTAGATATGCTTTTACCCACCAAACCAGACTCCGCTTCACCAGAATCCTCGGATGATGAGGATCTGGAGTAACGAATTGGCATGGAGTATGTGTCGACTGTCGGAGGGGATACGTCAATTCATTACTCACTAACGTTTAAAATGTACATTTATGAAATATACTTTTTTATGTCTGTGACGTTAGGTTTTTGACTTTTTTTTCATAAATATGATATTTTCTTGAATAAATATTTAAAATTTCAACAGAAAGTGGTTTTTTATTATCATTTATGTCATTTAGAATAGTTATAGCAATTAAAATAATTTTGGCCGCATAAAACCTAAAAACCTATCTATGTGCGTGGCCTCCACTCGAGAACCTTTCGACCCCATCGGTCATCAGTCCTCCGTGCTATGTGCTCTACCCACTGCCACTCCTACCTGCTAATCCGCTGGGCTACGTCCTACCCATAGCCAGCCATTGCCCATAGCCCAGCGTTCACCCACAAGGTGGACAGACGACCTCATTAAGGCCGCGGGAACGAGCTGGATGCGAGCCGCTTCCAACCGGTCAAAAGCCAATTGGAGATCTATAGGGAGGCCTATGTCCAGCAGTGGACTTTCTATGGATGTAATGGGTTACGTATAACTACGAGTATTATAAGGAGTCTCGATAACCTTTCCAGCTAAGCTTAATATGATTGTGTCTGGAGTGGGTTCACGTTAAGAGTGTGCAATAGGTGTGGATCGACGACCTCTTGATTCGCAGGACGACAACAACGCCTTAGTCATTGGTTTAGGTCTTTAGCTTAACTTGGGACTAAATGGCGTTGTGTGAAAAGTCGTGGAATATTAAATTAATTATTTATTGCCGCATACAAAATATAGATCTTTGATAGTCGTTACGTGTACGAGCAGGTAAAACTCCAAAAATCTGACAATCATGTCAAACCAACGGGTACCGTATTGCCCAGTTAGAGATCAGATTTAAAGCAGTTGCTGCAAATCAAGGGTACCGTATTACCCACTCACTGGGGTTGTGGACAGATCATTGATCAGATAGACAGTTGCTCCATTTAGAACACTGGTATTCAGCTGCATCTGGAATTCTGGGCTGGCAGCCGACCCAAACATATTTGGTAAAAGACAGGCAGATGGCAATGAATTACCTAGCCAATCTCTTCTTTTTGTGGATAGTAGTGACTAACTTGAGTATCTCAGTTGACTGTTCACAGTGATGATCCCTGGGCAAAGTGAAGGGAGAGAGAGGAGAGAGGGGAGTAAATAGGTTTTTAAAGGGTCGGCAACGCGCGTGTGGCGCCCCTGGTGTTGCAAGACGTGTCCATAGGCTACGGTAACCGCTTACCATCAGGCGGGCCGTAAGCTTGGTTGCCACCGTCGTGGTATGAAAAAAAAAGTGTTTAACGATTAAGGGTGCTTCTACATGGTGCGTGTAGCTGGAGCAAGTGAAGATGCGGGATACACGCGTGACTCGTGAGTAATATGCGCAAGCTACTTGTTCAAGTTACTCGCTTGTAATACTTGTACATAATGCAAATAACTAGAGCAAGCAAAGACCTGGGCTACTTGCGCAAGCAGTACGCACAAGTTTTCGAGTCTGCTATTGCAATCGTGTCTCAATGACCGGTCAATGATCGATTTTTGACGTATAACGTCAAACTAATGACACATTTCCCAAACAAAAACTGTCAAAGTTGTCAAATATTCGATCAATGACCGGTCATTGAGACACGATTGCAATAGCAGACTCGAGCCCCTGCGCAAGTGCCTCAATATGCGCAAGCTACTTGCACCGTGTAGAAGCACCCTAACTGTCAAACAGCCAGTTTCGTATTGGCTATCAATGTGTATCTACGATGACGTTATGCACGCACGCAGAAATGTGACGACGAAGCACATCATACCCCGCCTGATATAGTCACCGTTACCTACTTGAAGTCCACTTACGCTGGATATTAATAATCTATCTCGGTTGCTATCTTGATCCCGATCTTTGTCTGTAACCAATCAACGACCGAATTCGCCTATCCGAGTCTTAAAGATGTCCAATCAGAAGCAGCCGTCAAAAACAAAGGATCGGGATTTGGATTGAGATAGAATATTAATATCGGGCGTTAAATAGCATTAAGTAGGTACATTTTCTTTTGTAAATTCTCATTTAGCATCAAAGTTCGATGAGCAACTGGTCGTCATCGTCAGTAAGTCACTGGCATTGAAAGTAGTCCTGCTGGTGTCAGAGTTTTTATGCCGTCCATGAGCCGAAGTTCGATGTCCGTGTGATGATGATTTGGCTTCTCATACCGTCGAGAAATATCTGTCAGGCATGGCCGGTTAGACTTGTAGTTAGGGAATGCAATCTCGTCTCGCCGAGATCCCGATCTCGCGAGATCCCGATCTCGCGAGATCCCGGCCATATTTTACGAGATTGGATCTCGTCAAATTTCGTACGAGATCTCGCGAGATAACGAGATCGACAAATGCAGCGTGACGATGTGTATTTCATAGCGCGGCTGCGCGCGAACTGAATCCTGGCCGGCCGTGCGGCCGCGCCTGGCGCATCTGACAGACGACTTCTGATTTTGCATGCAAAATCAGAAGTCGTCTGTCAGATGATACTCTCGACATGATGTGATTTTTGAGAAGCCATTTTCAGACAAACTAACTTGCCTTTCCGTACCTTGATAACTTCATCTGACTTCTACTTTAAACTTCTTTTATTTGATTAATACGATCTCACAACATTTATTTAAGAACTTGTGAAGTTATGTTTTTGTTTTGTTGCATTTATTTACCGTATGTCATGTTCCTATTACTCTTAATTATTGAAACTAAAGTAATAATTTACAAAAGACTAAATATAGATAATTATTGTTATGTTACCAATATTGTAAGAATTTGAACTGATTAGCTACAGTAGGTATAATAATTATAGACATAAACAAATGTTATTAGAGTTAGAGACAAAATAATAAGTACTCTGTTGATTTTTAAAATAAAACTTACATTATTTTTATAACTAAGCAACGCAGTTTCTATTTAATTACATATCATGTCAATTACTAGTTCTTAAAACAAGCATTTGCATATGTTTTAATTGTGATTCTCCCAATCTCGCGAGATCCCGTAATTTGCGAGATCTCGCGAGACTGGGTTTTGAGTCTCGCGAGATCTCGCTAGGCGGAAATCTCGTACGAGATTGCATTCCCTACTTGTAGTTGACATGTTTTATTAACCAGTATTTTAAGTAAATTACAGTGAATTTTATTTTTATTTTATTTATTTGGGAAAACAAACAGTAACACATTTGATATCATGCAAAACAATAAATTAGCAAAACATTAAGTTTACAAATGTAAAACCAACAACGTTCTCCACAGATAGTTACATGCAAAGACATTCAATAAACTCTCTTTGGTTACATGAGACGTTTTGGTTTGTCAATCGTTATTTTAGAAAAAGGAAAGTGAAAAATAATAAAAATAAATAAAAACAATTCGATAATTCAAAGTTGGTAACAACAATAAAGCTGCATAAAGTGGAAGCAAACAAAGAAACATAATAATAAAAAAAAAAAACATTAATTGTGTTGATCTTTTAACCTTAGACCAATAAAATGGTCTGAGCTTTTAACACATCAAGTAACATCAAGTAACATTACTCTGAAATTTGAAAACAGTGAAAGAACGTAATGTCTTTCGTTCAACAATGCGAGTATGCGACTAATTATTCTTATCATCTAAGTAGCACTATAGTAGTGCGTAATGTGTGTAGTAGTACCACCGTCTAAAAACCTACAGTCGTCCGACGAAGCCGTCTAGACAGGGCGATCGTGTGGGGTGTGAGGGGCGAGACGCGGGAAAGCCACTCCCGAACTGCGAACAAAACGATTTTCGTAGTTCGGGAGGTATTGTATTATTCAGGGCTAACGCGTGTAGACGTTGTCGGCATTTTTCCAGAGATCAAAGGCGTCGTCCTACTGTATTAATATTTATACTGTGGTAGTACCTACTATTGAAATTTTATTCACTTGCATAGGTACTTACCGACTCATATCATGACAAATTTATATTTTAATTTATTAAGTAAGTACCTACTATATTATATTTTTTTTCTCTAAATTATTTGTGTAGGTACATTTGGAAATACATAGCGCACACGACTTAACTTATAAGATCTTGTTTGTAATTATCAATTATGTTTACGAATAAAATGATTCTGATTCTGATTCTGTAGTCGTTAATGGAATAGGTATTATGCCTTTAAAAAAGGTTTGACTTATTTTTTTAATTAAACGCTTTAATGCACATAATTATGTACCACTCGCTATAATATCCCAATTCATTATAAAACTGCGAGTGTGATATCTCGAATGCATACAAAGTTATCTGTGCACACAATCACACGATTTGGTGTTTGCATGAAATACTTGTTTGTGTGTGTGTGTGCATTAATATGTGTAGGTGTATAGTTGTGTGTGTACTGTACATACATTGTACGGGACGATGCGATGTCGATGCGGCGCGCTGTGGCGGGCTGCGCCTCCGGTGAATCATTGGGTAATGTACTGATAGCGTAATCGTGTAATCTTGATAGTTGGCACTTAAACGAATAGAATCATTTCATTTTACTTGAACTTGTTAGTTTGACGTTCAAAAGTGCCTTTTAATGGCCTAATAAACTTTATTTTATATAAATAAATACCTACTTAACTATACATAAGTATACATTAGAAATAAAAACTAGAACTAACTATAAAATATGGCGTCAAAAACTCATCCTCCTCATGATAATTGAACTAAATGATTTGACTTTAAAACAATGAATAAAAACGTCAAATATAACAAAACTTTAATGCGATAAGTCTTCAATATTTAATGTTTTAATAATTCATGGTTGAGGCAAAACTTAGTAAACTCAATTGTGATTGTTTCTGATTTTTCTAAACCATGACTTTAAAAGAGATAAGGGGATAATCTTAACTTAGTAGATAATCTTAAATAAGTAGACCAAAGATTTAATTGTTGCATCATAGAGTTACCACCCAAAAATAACTACAAAGTATCAAGAAGGTTCAGTCGCAGTAGGCACAAGGTGAGTGGCACAGGCGCTCGCTGCTTTGTTCACGAGCAGGCCGCGCTTCGTATCGCATGTAAACTGTATACCAAATACAAAGTATGTACCTATGTATTATAGTTTGTATTATTGACTACAGTCATATTGTACTGCGCGTGGCTGATAGGATGCTATGATCCTGGAAAGGTGAGATACAATCCCAACTTAAGAATAGACATTATCCTGATTTCGAAGTAAAGATAGAGGATAGGCAAGCAGTATTTTGTAACAACCCTAGCATTGGTGTCAGCTAACTTTGCCTTCGCATCATTCAAATTGCATTTGAAGTGGTGATTATTACTGAACAAAAACGCTTTTCTCATTTCCATAGTCTTGTGTCCTCCAGCATTCATTGTTTTTAGACAAGTACACCTTCTATGTATTCAATTATCATTTACATCATCAACAGCACAGCGAACAACACAACTTCAGCAACAGTCTTAGTTTGCGCCAATACTGCCAATGTAGTTCGCGTATATCGCTGACTAAAATAATAAAAATTAAACATTTTACTACGCACATGCATTGCATTGCATTGTTTACATGCTGTGGTCTCCAGTTGGTGAAGTAAACTTTAAATTCCTAGCATTAGTATAAGATGACAGCTCACTTTGCCTAAGGTGGGTTTTACAATACAAAAAAAAACCAATTGAATGGAGAACCTCCTCCTTTTTGAATTCGGTTAATATAAGACTAGCTGCAATTGGAGGACTACACCAATATAATACTTCCGTTATAAATCATGATTTCCGTATCTTATTTTTAAGAGATCATAGATAAATAGATGAATAAATATAAAAATGTAAAGTATCTTGTCAACGCGGTCGCAGTGTGCACGCGGTGAGTGGCGCTGGCGCGCGGCTGCTTTGTTCCCGGGCTGGCGGGCGACGCGCTCCGCCCCGCCACGCCGCCGGTATCACAGGGCTGCCCTACTACACACGTATTAAATTTAAAAACATATTACTAAATTATTATGTTTAATAAATAATAAGTAAGTGGTCCCATTTTTTTTTTGGAATTAGTATGACATCTACTTCTATTCTATTATTATGACATTAGTCTATAAGCAGCTATTTTTTGAAGAGTAACATCTTTCCTCTCAGTAGCTAAATATTTTTGTGGGAGTGATTTCGTAAACAGGCATAGGTATATTAATAAAGAAATAGTTTTAGAAAACCGAGAAAGTGCGCTATTTGATTTGACTAATAAGCACCTAACAGACCTCTCTCAGTTGGGTTAAGTCTCACGCACAAAAAAACAATGAAAATGATAACCAACATAATTTCCTTTCTTTCTTATTCTCAAAAATCTTGTTGGAATAACAGACAACATGAAGAAAACTCATTACACAATTATCATTTAGTGATTTATTGTAATTAAAAATGACATTAAAACTTTTCCGAACTGCTGAATAGTAGATTTTACAACGAAAAAAATCATGAGTAACAAAATATTAATAGCATAATATTATTCTATCTGCTAGACAGCCCTACCGCAACCGGGGCGGGCCGATAACAATATCGCTGAGTGCGCGCGTCGACTCGCGCCGAGCCGAGTGTCCGCCGCCTAATTTACTCCTGCCGCGTTCTGCCACCCTGGTACTCGCACCACGACAGCGCTCGCTTTCTTGCCTTCAGTGCGGGAAACACGCCTCGCGTGTTATCCGTACGTGCGACCGGCATCGGTAGGACGTTCGATGCTTTCGCTCCTTGGGTTTGGGGTTCAATACTTCGATATGTGTTCTTTATTATGTTAACAATTATTGTGTAGTAAGTACATTGTCAACAAATTAATAGTAATTTTGTTAGCAAAATATGTAAACAAGAAGTTTTATTTTATTTACAAAATCCGGCCCGCTCATCACTGGTGGTAACACTGGTAACACTTTGACTTTGAACAGTTTGAAGAAGCCTACCACAGTACGAACATTCAATAGAATGCGAGGTTAAGGAGAAGGAGAGCTTATACTGGTTAGGTTACCACTGATAATACATTTACCAAAGGTTGAAAACATGCATTGGGTCCACAATAAGACTAAAGTAGGTATAGGGTGTAAGTGTAATCGATGTACGGTCAGTGCTTTGCATTACCCAAGTGCAGTACTTAAGAAAAATAAGGGGAAGATGGGTCAGGCAACGTAGCTCACTGACTGTACATCTGAATCAAACACGGGTATCCAGCTACATCCGGTTAAACTGGAAGCCGACCATAACATAATTGAGAAAAGGCGGATATTCAAGTAATTCGTTCGTTTAGTAGGTACGAAGTTATGTACTACATTAATTGAAAAGCATATTGAAAACGAATATGTGTGTCAAACTACAAGTATCTATCCAATTTGCGAATTTTCCTGACAATAGGTCTTCGAAATCGGTCCCAATAGTTACAGACTGCAACGAAATTGCAACGAAATATCGCTGCTACTAGCAGCGGTTTTGTTGTTCACACAAATTGACAAGACAATTAAAATAAAACTACACTTGGGAGCAAATAAATCCAGCTACTTCCTTTCAACGTATCAATTTGACCATTTATTATTTAAAAAAATATTGATAAATCTTTCTGAGTTTATCCTGGACATCATTGACATCCGTAAAGTAAACATCGTGAGGAAATCTGGGCTTTATATAAGTCTGAAATCGCCACTCCGCCTTGAACAAGCGTGGTGATCAATGCTCGTAGGTACCTTCTCTGTATTAGAAGAGGCCTTTGCCCTGCAGTGGGACAATGACAGGCTGGTATTATTATTATAGTCTTTACAATGAGGGTAAAATGTCGAATAATAACCTTATTAATAATCGAATAGAATGAATTTGAAGGCAAAATACCTATTAATTTTGATAGATAATTTAATAGGTACTAAGAATAATAATGATAATGCGTGAAATTAGGAAGTGGCTCGATTTAGTTTCTCCAAAGTGTACAAATAGATGGAGTTTGGCTCCTTTCTTATCTGAGATAGGTTTTTCCAAAGAAATTTAGTTAGGTTTGGTTCAAGGTACACTTTTATCATCATTTAATCATCCGCCTAGCCTTTTTCCAACTAAGTTGGAGTCGGTTTTCAGTCTTCCAGACTGGATGCAGCTGAATTCCAGTGCTTTACATGGAGCAACTCCCTACCTGCAATGCTATTCTGGGGCTCGAGTCTGCTATTGCAATCTATTCTATTTTTGTTTATGGCAAACAGAGCCGATGTCGACTATTCTGCCAATGTCTAAAGTGTATTGGACAGCAAGTGCTATTGCAATCGTGTCTCAATGACCGGTCATTGATCGAATATTTGACAACTTTGACAGTTTTAGTAGGTACTTATGGGAAATGTGTCATAAGTTTGACGTTATACGTCAAAAATCGATCATTGACCGGTCATTGGGACACGATTGCCATATAGCAGACTCGACCCCCTGGATAAATCACCCTGTGAAAATGTAGATAAAATGAAGGCGATTGATTTGTCATTTCATACCAAAGAGATTAAAGATACCATAGAGAAGACGATACTAAAAAATGTCATAGAAAAACTGTGATCCTCATATCTTAGTAACTCCATCTAACATAATATGGTATTGAAGCGGCAACCGAACGCACTAAATTAAAATCATTTACTTGTATCCACTTGGACACGAGTATCGAATGAAATATCTGTCGTAATGTCACGTCACGTCTACAGTAAGTATGATTGTCTTTGGTACAAATGGATGAAGTTTGGCCCCTTACTTATCTGAGATATTTTTGAAGAGATTTAGTTAATCATCATGATGATCTGCATTGACACTATTGACAGTCTAGTTCACTCAAGTTTCCACGCGTTGACTTTTACTGAATCGAAACGGCAGAAAATACTGAGTTTGGGTCCAAAAAAACTGATATTTCTTGTGCTTATTGCTTGATATACGGAACTCGTGCTAGTTCGTTGCAGTTTACATAAGTTTAGTCAAAAGTACCAACGCTCTAGATTACCTACGTAACCCATCTTATTCAACCTACCAGAGCATCATAAAATATACAGAGTCAAAGCTAAGTCCCGCGGACACTAATTAGGTGAGTTTGTAGGCGTGAATTTTTTAATTAAACGCTTATAGTAAGCCGCAGGCTGTGGGGCGGGATCTGGGTCAAAGGATGCTGGACCGAATCATTTTTATATACAGGTTTTATCTGACTGATATTTATGTATATTATGTGTGTTGGGCGTAGTTTAAAATGAAATACCTAAGTGGTTTTTAAAATGGGTAAACAACAATCCGATTTTAAAAACATTTCATGAATTTACATTCAACCTTCGCTCGCAGTTTCGTAATATTTTTGAAAGTTTTCTTTACATTTTCAAAATGGCGGCAAACCTACTTGACAACGCGTGGCCGTTTTCTTCGTGCAACCTGCACGATAAGATATTTCTTAGAAAATGATCGAATGCAACGTGAGTTCAGAGTAAATACATGGATATTTTACTATTGGCTTCGTGAAATTAATAACTTATTTATAACTAAAATAGCTCTGAGCAGAAATTGATTGCAATTTAGTGTGGTAAATTGGTAAAGGAAGTGTACCTTTCTGTGCCACGGCACATAAAGAAATCTGAAAATACTTGATCAGAGCTGACAAGTTTTCCAAATCGAAATAAATTAACCTAAAATTGTCTAAAGGGAAATGCCCATTTGCTAATGAAACTTTAGCCAAGTGATGCACATGGAATAACCATTTGACCACAGGTACGACGATACAACGGCTATTTTTCACATTTTTCAATTGAATGTCATTTGAAAATCGACTTTTGATAGGGTACCAAAGACATTCATTAGATACATTTGATACCTTTCTTGTACTCATCACAAATTCAAGTTTTCTAAGTTAAGTACTAAATTAGTATGTTTTAGTATTTTATTATATAGAAGATCATGGGCAAAGGATGGCCAGAAATATGGGCATTATTTCCCTTTCTAAACAAAAAAAAGTATACCTATTAAAATTATTATTGTCGCGGCTTTTTTAATGCGGCTTTCAAATAAAGCAAATAGTTACGTAACAAAATTATGATCAAATACCAGGCTTCCAGACTGCAGTAGGAGTACTGAACTCAGTGGGCACAGAAAAACTGTCGAGTGGCGAGATGAAATATATCTGGTGGACGGGCTTCCGCGTCAGATAAGCCGCGGGCGTAGGGGAGGTCGGCGGTTGTCGGGAGGGGAAGGGAGTAGCGATCAAACCGCGGCACTGCCTGGCTCTGCCAGTTAAGGAGGAAGAGCCGGGGTAGCGCACGAAATTAAAATGTTCTTACTTTTTTTTCTATTTGCATTGTACTTACGGTTTTTAAAAAGAAATATTTGTAAACGCCTTCATAATTCTTACTTACAAAGACGTACCTATCATTTTTTGGGCTTCCAAAAACACATGTACCTGCTATGTATTTCTACCATACAATGATAAAACCTATAAAAACTTTCTTTTGAATTTGTTTTTTTATTTTTTTGCTTTTTCCCGGTGGTATCACTTTAAGTCGAATAAGAAGACAATTGGAGTACCTACTTTACAGTACATTTTTCTCAGTTCAAAAAAGAAGAAAGGAAAGAAGGAAAAAATATAAATACGATCTGATTTAATAAAACAAAAATCAGAGGAAATTGAAGTAATTTACTGCCATAATGAAACTACAATAAATCACCACACGTAATCGACCACTGACCGCGATGCACTAGCGTTGCCAGACGTCCGGATAAAGCCGGACATAGTTAGGCTTTTTGATTACGTGTCCGGCCAAAGTAAACGGTGTCCGGCTTTAATTTTTTATTGGTAATAATAAAAAAAGCAATTATAAGACACAACATTTCATGACAGACACAAAATCCTCAATAATGTAAGGTGTCCGGGCTTTTTACCCAAATGTCCGGCCAAACTGACTGGTCTGTCCGGCTAATAGGTTTGGCGACCTGGCAACCCTAGATGCACCTGACCCTGACGCAATTATTTTCAAAGTCATCAATATGCCCTTAAAAAGGTCACACGAAGTAGGTATGGTACATTTTTTTATAAGTTTTATTGTTCAACTAGCTTTTGCCCGCGGCTTCGCCCGCGTGGATGTCAAACTTCCGTCCCCTATGTTTTCCCTTTAAGGGTTGAATTTCCAAAAATCGTTTTTAGTGGATACTTTTCACTAAGAACACCCCTTCAAGTTTCATGTCTCTAATACCAGAGGTTTGGGTTGTGCGTTGATTTATAAACGTCATAATTTTAGCATAATACTTCCGGATAGACTACTTTCAAAGTTGATCCTTCCGGTATGAATGCATAAAGATTTCTGGAACTACCTACTGACCCGGGAAAGAGCGGCGTACAACCGACCATGTGTAAAACAACTGAGACTAAGATCAACCTCCCAGGCGTATTGATTACAACCGTACCAAGTTTGGTTAAAATCCCTATAATAGTTTTTGAACTATGCGTGTACCATACAGGCAGACAGACAGACAAAACATTTACTGATTGCATTTTTGGCATCAGAAACCAATCATCCTCCAATATTAATTTTGAATATATAATTATTATTTATTATCTTAGTAGTGTGTGATAGTCCATTGAATTTTATGGCGAACTATATTGTATCTTAAGATAAAATATTATAGTATCCTAGCCGTGTGCAGCACCCCTTGGTGAACTCCACTGCGGGTGACGTAACCTACGACAAACTTATAATTTGTGGTTGGTACAGTAGTCAGGTCTAGGGATCGAACCGCAAAATTAAGTTTGTTTTTATTCTATATACTTTTCCGGGATGAAAAGTACCCAGGGTTGTGCCCAGGTTATAAAAGAATAAGTATACCAAGTTTCATCGTAATCGAACTGGTAGTTTTTGCGTGATACCTGAACATACATACATATGTATAGACAGACAGACAGACAAACAAAAATTTTCTTAATCATATTTTTAGGTTCGGTGTCGGTCCAGTAACACCCCCTGCTATTTATTTTTTTGATATTTTCAATGTACAGAAATTTTACTTCTACAGATTTATTATAAGTATAGATTTCTCGAGAGGCGCTGCTCATTTTCAGGGGCAGATTCTTCCGTACGGCGTACTCGAGCGGCTCTTGTCTGTGATGTCTGCCGGGACAGTTAAGATTTCCTTTTAGGCATGCTCTCAACAAACTACGCACAGACTTGAAAACAATTATTAACAAAGGGAGAGCGACTCGAACACCGTCCGCCTTTACAAAACAAAACAATCGTAATATCGAATAACTCGTAGGTATCGATTATTACGATAGAACGATGTACGAAACTACGAAGACGAACATACTTAACAAACGTACAACGAAATTACGATATTTTCGATTATGAGGTATCTATCAACAACAACAACCATACGAACGAATCAACCGAAACCAATAAGCAACTGACATGTAATATTTAGAACTCCAGCTGACTACAACGTGGGCTTAATAATTCGAGACCGTCATCAATCCACGGAAACTCTTAACACCGCGATTCAGAAAAATGACGTAATTGCAGAACGCCATCTATGGACAAATAGGTAAAACGTCTGCACAATGAAAGTTATGCTAGGGGCATTATGCGTTTTAGTAATTTTAAATTATCTCCGAAACTGTATGACCAATTGATATACTGTAAATGGCAAATCGTATCTGTATGATGTTTTTGTGATACTGAAATAATTTATTGTCATAAGAATTAACATTTTGTTGCTCAAATAATCAACCAAACTTAAGTATCCGAAAAAAAAAATTTTTTATGTATTAAAAGAAGTATAAAAGATAAAACATAAAAGATAGAGATATGGTACCTCGGACTTTTTTGTAGAAATAATTAAGACAAACCAGGTAGCCATACATTGTTTTTAATTTTAAGCAACTGTTTAGGCAGCGCACGCAAATAATTCTGTTTTATGAGGTATTTTTTTCCGACTTGCTAGACCAAAGTTGTGATAACTCGGTTAATATACATGATAAAGAAACAATTTATAGCCTATAGCACTCAGGAATAATGTAGCTTTCTGCCAGTTTCAAAAATTTTAGAATTGGATTATGAGTTCCAGAGATTACCCCCTACATACAAATTTACAAACTTACAAATTTTACCTCTTTATAATATTAGTATAGAAGTATAGATAAAATTTTAACAAATATATTTTAAAATTGCGCTTATGAGTCAAATTATATACCATTAAGCCCAATTTTACTACTCATTAATGTAATAGTAATTTAAATAATTCTTTAAAATAAAAATTAAAGGTTTGCTTAGTGTCGTCGTAAAAGTAAAATGATTATGACGAGTTTAGAACGCAACACACGCGTTTTGAAATATATACAAACTTTTTTGATAGAACCCAAGGAATTCTAATTAGGTAGGTAGTACTCAAAAGAGTTTTTAGTTTTTAACGTTTAACTTGGATAAAGTAATAAGTAATACGAATAATGGCGTACATTTTACATTGTTACGTAAGAAACACATATTTAACTGAAATACCTTGAATTTGGTACTTATATTTCCACATTTTTTCAAAGTTTTTATCAAAACGATTCAGTTTACGCCACGAAACTAGAAACTTTTTTTGGATCGCTATTTTTGACACTATGCGAACCAATTTAGGTTCAAATGTCACCTCATGGTACGAAAAATGAACGAACTAAAACAGCTTGCGATTCAAGTGCCGACTTGATTTGGCGTCAACCTAAACCGGATCGTTTTAATGACGTCTTAGCATGAAATTGCAAAGCAGTTCATTTTAGGTCGTCAATTGAATCGTAAAAATAGTTCATAGTAAGCCTGCAGTTCTCATTGTCCCATTTCCCAGTTATCTTTGAAAATAAATACACTTTTGTACCGAATGCGAATATGCGATCACTACTCTCTCAGCATAATGTTGAAGTATTATCAGTACTGCCTTGATCTGTGAAATTTAATTGATTAATTTTCAACTTTAAAACATAAGAATAAGGTTCATGAGTAATCTAAAATACAAAAAACACAATAAAACTAATTAAAATATATTAAATATGTACACCTAAACTAACTACAAATAAAATGGTAAAAATCGGAACACTCAGGCGTCAAAGTATTCCTCCCCATCGCTGTCATCTGGAAACGTGCCCAGAAGACTGGCAGCATTGCCACGTTGAATGGCAATGCTAATAATGAGTAATTAGAAAATTATGACAGTTTGACTTACTTATGTTGGTACTCTGTAAACTTAATTCAGGTGGCTTCTTACTTAGAATATCTAACCAATAAGTTTCTTGATCATTCAATCAAATTGGTTATGACCTTCAAAAGTACCTTTTTTCTGATAGTCCTATTGGTATAAACTGTCACAGTTTTTGATTAAGCATTTTTACCTTCGATCAGCAATATTTATACCGATGAGAAATTCCTTCGGTTCAATGTAACACAGAGTCTTTTATTTAACAGTACAATCACCAAACTCGAGGTCTTCGTTATAGCCTAGGTCTTCTACAGGCAAAATTGATTTTTCTTTTTATTTTTCAACTGAACTTTTTTCGTTGTAATAATAAAAAGTTGTAAATAGTACTCAGATAATTTTTCGAGGAATGATGTCATAAAGAAGTTTCACTTCTTACGTGTGTCCTAATAATACACCATACACATTTTTTTTGTATAAGTTACTCAAATACTATGCTACATATTTCCAAAATTCTTTCGCCATTAGAAAGAAGCTACAGACGTCATCACCGAGTAACATTGCCTATCTTTTATTTTTAAAACTCCAAGGGGTAAAAGGGGATGTCGAAGTACCTACGATGGGAAAGGATAAGTACAAAATTATGCGAAAGAAGTCATGAGTAAAGTTTTAGTGTAGTATTATATTTGTCATAAATTAAGTCACTTTGCACTAATCAATTTTATTGATGCAAAATCCCTTTAGGCAGACGACTTGTAGGAATGATTTAATGTCACGATGTCATTTAGTAGTACGTACCAAGATCATAGAAATAATATAATACCACAGTCTTAAAACATACAGTCGTCCGACGAAGCCGTCTAGACAGGGCAATCGTGCGGGGTGTGAGGGGCGAGACGCGGGAAAGCCGCTCCCGCACTGCGAACAAAACGATGTTCGTAGCGCGGGAGGTATTATTCAAGTCTAACGCGTGTAGAAGTTGCCGGCATTTTTCCAGAGATAAATGGCGTCGTCCTACTGTATTAATATTTTTAATATTTATACTGTGATAATACCATTAGTGTTAGGTACACAATCATGTCATTGTGAGATGTGGGTTTACAGAAATAACTCATCGTCTGCGTGCTGGTTTGGCACTATGACAGGACCCGGAGATCAGAAACAAAAAGAAGAAAAAGGACCGGGCGCCCAGTTTGCATTGCGAGACAGATGATTCTATGATCTACATTATATACCGTAGATCATAGAGCCTGTCTTTCTACTGGGAAGGCAGCACTTGACAGGAATTATTTATCGTATGTGTACATACCTCGTCAACTACTGCTATCCCAGTACCAATGTGATATCAGTCGGAGTTTCTACCTGCATGTTGTCGGAAACAACTACGGCTTCCTCAATTTAAAAAACTCCAGTGTGTAATTAGATAAACTCTTTGAAAATTCGCGAAAAACAACACACACTGGTTCAGGCCCTGGGTCAAACGCTATTTTACTACTACTTAATCATTTCTTCCGAGATTTTGAAAACTAGTAACTTTCAGTTTGCTTGTTGCTTGCTAGGCTGTACAATTACTTTCCAGCTTTGGTTATACAAGAGTTTCTTAAGTGAATTAATTTTATTGTTATTCAAATGACTGAAAGAGCAACTACAGCATGATTCTTGGCTTCGATTCCCAGTTCGTAGTGTTGTTGTACTTGTAGATCTCTAAGGCTTTATCGAGAATTTCAGTGGGAAGTATGTAGCCCAGAGTTGAAATTAGGTAGATAATGAATTAATCTGTCAAACTGGAGAAATTTGTGTGTTTTGACAATTTTACCTTGTGTCAAAATACCCCAATGTGTCAAATTTAATTTTAAATTGGGAAAATTTGACAGTTTGTGGGAAGTAGCTTGATGAGCTGTGATTGTGGACTTCTGGGGTTTGACGATTGGAAATGTTGAAGTTATGGAACACTCACAAAGACAATTTTACCTAATGGAACCCCACAAAAAATGATTACAAATCAAACACTATAATCAAAATAAGAACAAAGACTTTAATTTGCATTAAATTATAAATTTCTAATTTAATATCAAAATAGTAACGGGGTTATAATATGCCTAGTATTTGTATGTATTTTGCCATTTTGTGCAAGAATTGTTTAACAGCAAATAAAATATATTTTCGCGGAATCCTAGAGACTTTTCCACGGAACCCTTAGGTTTCGCCAAAGATTCTTATTTAGTTCATACACAATGTCTTAATTAACAGTTCTAGGGAAAATAATACGTCAAGCGCCGCGCACACTAGTGCACGCATACTTCCTGCGTGCTGGGGGGATGGCTAATTGGCTAGTATCCGCTATAAGACCAAGATACAACAGACTAAAGATATCAGACCAACAGTCCAACACACATAACAAAAAAAAACGTAAATAAAATAAAACTATGAGCCAATGATGCCTGAAACTGCGTTAAAAGCGGACTCCCGCGCGATTCCATACAATTATAGAGCACCGCCACCGGGACCAGCGCATGCGTCGCCACCGCCACGGACCCGCCACCCATCCGACGGACTACGGGCACGCGCGATTACCTACTATTCTGTAAAAATCACCCCGTTAAACTTGAGTAAAGTGAACTGTCAATGCCTAGACTTAGAATGAAATGACAGCTCAATTCACTTTCATTTTCAAGAAGTGATTTTTACAGTATACCACTGGCAGGTCTGACCGTCTGACTGCAGACTCTTCTTGACCATCATAAAAGATACCGGGTAAAACGGGGTGGATAGAAACTCAAGGGTGAATAGAAACAAAACTTTAAGGAGGATATTCACGTAAGTTAAAAGTTGTTTGTTACATACGAGGACTGTAATGCTTTTAAACAATTGAGATAAATAGTTTCGACATCTTGTTAGTATCAAACAATATTAAAATACCGTAAAAATCCACCTCAAAGTTTTGTTTCTATTCACCCTTGAGTTTCTATCCACCCCGTTTTACGGTAATTAATACAAGTCGCGTCGGTTCAACAACACACCTCATTCCCATCTGCAGATACGTTGTTTTACCACGGAATTTTCGATGTGCCTTTTGCCAAGTACCAAGACATCAGAAATGCACAGAAGACTTTAATCTATTTTTTTGTACTACGGACGACTACGAAGCCACACACACATTTTGCGTCTGTCAAACAAACTCGCCATGAAGTTTATTGATCGAAAAGTTTTTAAAGACAAGAATTCAAGATCATTTTGTCAAAGCTCAAAATTAAAGAAATCGTTTTGTTAGAACCAGAGATCGGGTATGGACTACCTACGCATAGCTAGGCTGTCCCTGGCTTACTGTCAAACAAATACAAATCCAAAAATCCGATATGTCCTACCCTACCACCAACTAACGATGGACTGCAATTTTGCAAAGAAAGATCGTCATGGTAATCCATGAATCAGTTACGATCCATCTCGATCTCCAAATTAAGGATTTGGATTGAATTAATAGAAACCAGCCGTTATCAGAATAGCGTTCTTGGATTTGTTGCATTGCCTTCGTACCAGGATCGCATAAAGTAAGAGGCGTAAGAAAATAACTTTACAATCGTGTTATTTTTTATGCGAGCGCACGCGCCATCTGTCGTTTAGGTCGTTGGGCCATCAGCCAGCATGCCTTCAGTAGTTTAATTAGCGTGATGTTTAATGTTGAAAGCCTGAAGCACTGAACAATAATAAGGAAAATTGAGTAACTAGGTACCGCACACATTATATTGTACTGAAAAAAGTACCTACCTAGGTACGAAACGTATTAAATCGTACTTACTTAACAATTTTCCTCGCCTTGAAATGCCCACTACAATGATTATTTATTTATTTTCAAGCATTTCCACAGAGTTTTCCTTCTTTCAGCGTATCGTTTCATCGTAGAAACTGTATCTCTTTCTTAATACTTTATGTGCATCTAGTAGTATTTCATCTCATTGTATCAGCTGGTCCATTCAGGAGAAGATTAGTTTTATTCCACAACTGCTCGTACATGTTGTCCTAGTAAACCGGGCTACGAGAGAAGTCGCAATATGTCACCGATATGCACCAGCCGATACCCAAGTATGCTGTTTTTAACATCTCTCTTACTCTGTTTACTCTTAGCTATTGAAAAGGGACAGAGTAAATTGACAGACTGAATTAAATAATTCTGCAGATAGGATCCATCCGTATTTGTTGCATTGGAAGCTTTGCATTTCATGGAAACGCGCATACGCGTTTTCGAGTTTCTTTAGGAACAATTGTACTAGGGACACATAAGCTATGCTGGTCTATATACAAACACGAGCAGAGTAACACAATAATGATTATGACTCCGTAGTAGGCTTATACAAAGCCTGCTATGAAGTCATGTGTTCTTAGTACTCGTTCAATGGAAAGTCCAATCCGCGTAACTCCATCCTATCAGACAATTTTTTTTTTATAATAACTCAGACCAGTATAGGAATAATTATTGTTCGAGCCTCTTACATATACATGTTGTCTTAGTACTCATTCAATGAAGTAAAATCAAAACCGCGTAAGTCAGTTGGTCGAAGTAACTAGCCAGCCACTCGTCGGTAATGATCAGTCTAAACTCTAAGGAAAACTGTATGTACCTTTGCTGCTCTAACTTTCACAGACTACAGAAAAAAGGACAGAGGAAAATAATCATAAAATCTATCCATCACTAATAAAGAAGAAGTTCTATAATAGTGATCGATGAAACACATCATGTGTCATCACCATCACTTCACACATAATCCATCAATAACAAACATAAACACAGTAAAAAACAAACATTCCGGGGGTGAATTATTGTAGTCAATTGGGGCGCTTTTCAATACTCAATACTCAATATCTTTATTGCTTTCCATTTTCCATATGTATTCTTAGGTGGTATAGACCAGGGTCGATAATTTTTAAAACCAAAAAAAATAATAGTAGGATGAAACCCATTAGAAAAGGAGGGGAATATGATAAAAATGTAAGGAAAAATAAATTACGGGCGATCCGAGTTCGGGAAGTGGAAGGGAGGGGGGGTTTAAGGGTAAAAAATAGTTTACCTTGATTTCCGGCAAAACTACAAGTCCTATGGAAAAAAGTTAAATGGCAAAGTTGTAGGTAATAAAAAGATCTACAACTTTTGTATTGACCATTTTTTCACATAACCTCAAAATTTAGGTGAAAAATTCAAATAACCAAGTTTTTGGTTTTTTATTTTTATCTTTTACAAAAATGTTTTTTTATTTACGAAATTTGGTGAAAACTTACCTTATTATGTCCCAAATACACTGTAATTTATTTAATGAAAAACATTTATTTTTTCGGCTTATTTTAACTTAATATCAAAAAAGCACCTTAATTTTCAATCGAAAATTCTCCCGTCAAAATATCAGCTTTTTCGAAAAAGTCTGAAAGCTCTTTGTTCGTTGAAATCTCTACTTTCTGATGGTGTAAAAAAATATACATTACCATAGTAAATATTCTCAGAAAATGCAAAAAATGAAAACAAACTCAAATTCCAAAATTTGTTTTAATCAGTTTCAGGAGAAGCAAAAAACTGTTTTTAATTCAAACTGTTACTATTATTTTAAAACTTAATATGTAGAAAATTAGAATTTATGTCGGGACATTCAGAAATATATATTTTACGCCGTTTACTCTGACATTTCAGGGGCTAGAATTTTTTCAAGTGAATTTGGGCACATATCGGTTTTTTTTCAGGTCGTAAATACCGCTACCTGACTTTTCACCACATGACGGATTTTTGTTTTTACTAAGTAATTTGCATTTTTGCGCTTTCCAGAACACTTAGCGGATTTACCAAACTATATTAAAATAATGAAATCGGTTTAAGTTCACTTATGAAGTATTTATTATACTTAATTAGAAAAGTATTAAACAAAATTAAATCAAAAAACAGTAAAATAAAAATATGATGGTATTCTCCCAGCCTTATTACAGTGGGGAATAGACTCACTGACCCCTTGGCTGCTGAAAATCTACCGATCCTGCCTAGCCCACAGATATGTACCACTAGCATGGCGTGAAGTGAAAGTTATTTTCATTCCCAAGCCAGGCAAATCAGATTACACACAACCAAAGGCTTATAGACCAATTAGCCTGACATCTTTCTTACTAAAGACCCTCGAGAGGCTGACCCCTTCGCAAGAAACCCATTCACTAACAGCAACACGCATACTCAACTGGCAAATCCACAGAATCCGCACTGCACAGCGTAGTCTCTAAAATTGAATGCGCGATAGACCACAAACACTCATGCGTCAGGCCTTGAAAATAGTAGAGGACTGGTGCGAAGAATACCACCTAGCAGTAAACCCTGCTAAAACCGAACTAGTCCTACTTACAAAGAAAAGGAAACTGACAACACTACAGCTTCCCCGCTTCTTTGGAACAACACTAAGCCTATCAAGTGACGTCAAGTACCTGGGAATCTACTTGGACAAACAGCTAAACTAGGCAAAACACTCAGAATACTCCACAACAAAAGCCAGCATATCCCTGTGGCAGTGTAAAAGACTGCTGGGTAGGAATTGGGGCATCAACCCAAAAATCACCCACTGGCTATACACCACGGTCATTAGACCAACAATCACGTACGGCTCCATAGTTTGGTGGCCCAGGACCAACTTAAGCACGGCTCAAAAAGAACTCGACAAACTGCAACGCTTTGCTTGCGTTGCGATCACTAGCAGTATGAAAACAGCACCCACTGCTGCCCTGTAAGCAATGTTGGGGCTACCACATCTACCTACACCTTATCGTACGAGAGTAGGCGGCAATGGCAGTCTTCAGGCTAGGTAAATGTGGTACCTTAGGAAACGACTCCAGAATCAAACACATACGTATAAAAGACGATGCCATCAAGTGGCAACCCAAGACACACTGCTTCCAAAAACACTACCTCGTACAACTAACCGAAGAACACAGTGACCACTCAGGTCCAAGAGAACTAAGAATCTACACAGACGGGTCAAAAAGTGATAAGGGAACAGGAGTAGGAGTGTGCTCCAATAACCTGAACATCAAAATATCCAGACCGCTAGGCACACTCAACACTGTCTATCAGGCGGAATGTCTGGGCATCATCCATGCGGCCCATGCCATAGAATCCAGGAAAGTCATGGACACCACATTCGCATACTCTCTGACAGTGCGTCAGTACTTCAATCCCTTGAGAAAAACTACATCACCTCGGGACTAATACTAGAATGCCCTAACGCACTAGAGCGTATCACAACACTATACCACAACACGGTAACACTACAGTGGATAAAAGGACACAGTGGATCACTAGGTAACGATGCAGCGGACGAATTGGCCAGGAGGGAATCTGACACCGTGGCCGTCGGGCCCGAACCCGTGGTGCCCATCCCCTTCAACCAACTACGCGGATAGCTGCAAGAATTTACCCACACACAAGCAGAAAGATGGTGATCCTCGTCCCCGGGCTGCAGACAGTCAAAGGAGGCCATGCCTACCCTGGACAGGAAACTCACCAAGGCCTTCTGCGCTTGGACAGAGTTAGCTTGCGCCTGGTGACCGGGACCATCACAGGACACTGCCTACTAAACAATCACTTACATACTATAGGCGTAACGGATAGTCCTCTGAGCAGAGCATGTATGGAGGAGGAGGAAACAGTGGCGCACGTGCTCCTTGAGTGTACGGGTGTCGCCGAGATACGGAAGAGGACTCTCGGTTCACCGGAACTCTTCGTAGACGCACTGAAATGCTTGGGAGTCTTAATCTGCTTCTGGAAGGAGGTGGGCTGGTTGGAGTAATCCCCCAACAAAACGGCCGCCATGGCTCACGCACAATGGTCGAAACTTGGATTAAGTGCGGAAACCAAATCCCGATAGATAGATAGATGAGATACAAATAATTACCTACTGATACCGTGTCCAGGTGACCAAGTGACGCTCAGTTAATTAAAAAACTTAATATGTACTAGAAAGTAAGAAGGCCCGTCAACATTACAACACTTTATAACTATTAATGATCTTGAAGATATTATTTTATAGTTAAAATAGCTATTATTGAACAAGCGCTTCACAAATTATAGGTTAGAAATTGCGAACCTATGTGATCAACCTATTAGTAAGTAATAAAAGAGGCTACTTACATTAATTACACCAAACCAGGTATCTATAATGAGTTTTATTACACTATCTAACACTTAAAACTTTAACTAAAATAAAATACGCTCGTAATCATTGCACCACAAGCCACGTGTCACGCACGTATCCTGGGGGTCGAGTCTGCTATTGCAATCGTGTCTCAATGACCGGTCAATGATCGATTTTTTGGCGTTTAACGTCAAACTTATGACACATTTCCCATACAAAAACTGTCAAAGTTGTCAAATATTCGATCAATGACCGGTCATTGAGATACGATTGCAATAGCAGACTCGAGCCCCTGTTTGTTTGATAAACCCACTATGTGTCATTTCAAGGCGCAGTTCCAAGGGACTCGCTTTGAAACGAAAATACGCTATGTGTCTCCTGCACACATAGAGGGTTTTTTAAGTTCGTTTTTGACCAAAATTACATAGCTGATTTTGTTATCTTCTTAGCCAAATGAGTTATGAGAAAACGGATTTTACAGGCGCACGTGGCTTGAGAAATACTATAAATTAGCATCAAAAACCAATTTACAAAAAAAAATACATAGCGCATTTTGCAGGCGCAGCGACGATTTTAACAGACAATATAATAATAAGACAGTAAAAAAACTGTGTCTGTACATTGAAAAAATAATAATTGAGGGGGGTTTAGAAACAGTAATAGAGCACAAATCCAAAAAAAAAAGTTTGTCTGTTTGTTTGTACACGCTAATCTTCGGAACGTTTCTTTTTTGTTTTTTTTTTGTCGTTTATCAATATAACATGAAATCTTACGTTTAATGAGTAATTAAAGTGTAAATTTTAATTAATAGCTTAAAATTGTACTGATTAAAACAAATTTTGGAATTTGAGTTTGTTTTCATTTTTTGCATTTTCTGAGAATATTTACTATGGTAATGTATATTTTTTTACACCATCAGAAAGTAGAGATTTCAACGAACAAAGAGCTTTCAGACTTTTTCGAAAAAGCTGATATTTTGACGGGAGAATTTTCGATTGAAAATTAAGGTGCTTTTTTGATATTAAGTTAAAATAAGCCGAAAAAATAAATGTTTTTCATTAAATAAATTACAGTGTATTTGGGACATAATAAGGTAAGTTTTCACCAAATTTTGTAAACAAAAAAACATTTTTGTAAAAGATAAAAATAAAAATCCAAAAACTTGGTTATTTGAATTTTTCACCTAAATTTTGAGGTTATGTGAAAAAATGGTCAATACAAAAGTTGTAGATCTTTTTATTACCTACAACTTTGCCATTTAACTTTTTTCCATAGGACTTGTAGTTTTGCCGGAAATCAAGGTAAACTATTTTTTACCCTTAAACCCCCCCTCCCTTCCACTTCCCGAACTCGGATCGCCCGTAATTTATTTTTCCTTTCATTTTTATCATATTTGCCTCCTTTTCTAATGGGTTTCATCCTACTATTATTTTATTTCACTTTTTATTATTTTTAAAGGCTTCTACCCTGGTCTAGTAGGGATATAAATGAGATCATTATGGACCCTGTAGGGCACAGCAAAAATGGTAGGAGAGAGAAAGCCTTGCTTAACGTGATCATTTCATTGTAATAGAAGAATTATAATTATAAATTTGAAGACCATGAACAAATTAACTATCCTCAAATATTTGGGGTTAATTAAAATTCCATTTATTTATTTGACATTACCCTCGATATTATTAATTTATTGTTACCTACATTATTTACTGATTATTAGTATTATTTTTATATTCAATAGATATTAATTGTATTATTGTTATTTATTAGTAAGTATCATTTTATGATTTATTAATTATTATTATGTATTCATTTATTTATTTTGACATTAATATAAATCGCTTTTATTCCTTTTCGAATTCCGTAGGCATTATAAATTACATAAGTAACTAGTAAGTATTGTAATTTTGTAAAGCTAAGAGTATATGAAAAAAAAATGAGTGACCCAGTATAAATAATAGTCCACCCTTCTCCACGCTACCCCCGGCCCTTATACAAACTCCGGCGCAGCCCAGCCCTCTGTCACCTATCGGCCACTCTCGTACTATACTAGATAAACCACCGAGTACAACATGTTGCCTTAGTAATCACTAAGCGAAGTAAAATCAAAACCACGTAACTCTCACTCAGTTTTTTTTTTCACCGCTAAGTGCTAACCACTCGTTTGTGCCTTCTAACAAATCATGTTTTCCTAGTACTCATTCAACGGACTTCAAATCAAAACCAGCTAAGTCCATCGGGGGCTATTCTTGCACATAGAATTTGAAACTATCACGAAGAGAGACTATCTCAGTAATAATAAATTAATAATGAATTACCTACTTACCACGTGTTAATTTCTTGTGTAGTGTATCGTCATGAATTGTTATTATTGTAATACAATTACAAGTTTTAGCAAAGTAAGCAACAAAAAACGCAAGCACGTAATCTTGATCAGATGATAATAATTATTTTCTTTCTGAAAGTTAGCAAAGTTCATGCCGCGCAGCCCGCAATCAATTCTAGCGGGGCCATTATACAAAATGTTTTAGGAATATTTATGTTAAAAAATTCTTCCTGAGATTAGAAAATTTTGTTAATCCGTCTATTAGTACCTACCGAGCTACCTAAGTATTGAATGACTTTGAGAAGCCGCAACTTTATCACCGCACTTGATAGATTTATAATTTCTACGCCATCTATCAGCTAATAGCTGCACTACAACAATCTCCGATAACTTCTTGTAGCAACTAACAAGAGGCCCACTGTGATATGCGAGCCCAGTACAAATTCGTTCAATGAAGCAACATCGATTCTTCTTACTCAATCTGTGATCAATATGATTTTAATTCGATTCTGGCTGATGAAGTTTGTAATTATTTCTATATGCGAAAGTAAATAGCTGGCTACTTTATATAGGTAATTTATATTTATATTATTTTTTGTGTACTGGTTTTGAATCACATACTCTTTCATCATTTATTGAGCTTGTTATTAGCAACTTACCACAGTTACCACGTTTTCTGAATCCGACTGTGCTGACGGTGCTGACTCTAGTTAAATTCAATTTAACAATAGACCGTCCGATCGATCAAAGTCAATAAAAAAATAATGATCAAAAATCATGGCTAACGTGTTCATCAAGTTCACAGGGCAGCATAGAACCGAAGATTTTTTCTTGAACCCGACCAAAATGCCAACTTTTTTTTGACAGTGATCTAAAGATCTCGAACCAGTTTTCAAATAAGTCATTCAAAAATGTAACGTAATCAACGGTTATAACGATAATTTTCACTTGGAGCTCCACAAAAGGGGGAGGCAACATTCTAAAAGCAAACGCCGCGGCCGGCGCGCGCGCAACCGGCGCGGCGGTGGTCTTTCTGCGTCGAAGCTCTTCTTATTTCATGAGCGCCTAGTAACATGCGCACATTTCGCGCAAGAGTGCGGGCTCGTGCGCACCAGATTGGGGCGCAATGCGCGCGCAGCCACTCAGCCATACTAGTTTTAAAACCGTAAGTGAATTTTGACGTTACTTCAATTTGATATGTATGTTTGAAACTGTAAGGTTTAGTTTGCAGTCAAATTATCTGGATAAAATGTTAACAACATGTCCGATTGGAGGTCGCTGTCACGATGCGCGTGCGCTTGGCCGCGCTTGGGAGTTGCGCGTCAGTTGATGTTGACTGTTGAGGCAGGCAACAGGCAGGCGGACCGCCTGCCGGCCGCGGCAGGCCGCGGCGGCCGTGCCATCAGTGCCATGGGTCATGCAAACATGCATGTCCTACAACGGGACAATTTAATTTGTTAAATTAAATACCTACTTAGTAGGTACCTATGCAATTTTAGTTTGATTGATAAGTTTTGTTCGATAATGATGTTGGCGTAATTTGGATATGCGCGAAAAACTTTACCCTTCTCAGCCGACTGTCACCCCGTTACTTCTGAAGTTTTGAGTGACGCGTGTAAACTCTATTTGTTTTTAGGTTCTGTTATTATTTTCTTCTTAATTTAATTAACCCCTTAGCGAAGAATACTTTTTATCCGACTTCCTAACAAGAAGGCAGTTTAATTTTTATACTTCAGTGGGTAAGAAGGCATAGAACTTTGAATAAAAGAGATGCCTACTTAAAACCATAATTAATGATGAATTTGCAGGTTCTATTACTCTATTTAATTAAATAACAACTGATGAAATGAAGACATTCAAAACTTACTAAAACCTCTTTGTTATAAATTAAGTTTATTTCGATCCTTACTTTTTTAGCAAGTGGGTCGATAATCAGTAGAATAAAATCTTGTCGTAAATCAAGGGAAATTGAATGTTTTTAGAAGTAAGGGATTTTTTAACAAGCTCACGGGGGTTTTAATTTAAAAGTTATAGGTACCTTCTTATCTAAATTAGAATAATCTTTTGTTTGATAGTGTAGGTATACCTACTGAAATACCTATGAGTGTCTAGGTACCTACCTATTTTCTTTAAATTATAGAATTTAAAAAAAATCATTAGGTAGGTAGGTAGGTCATTATTAAAAAAACATTTGGTAGATAACTACCTACGGTCTACGACCTACGAATCGATTCCTAGGTAGCCGAATATTCTGGTGAAAATATTTTAATCAAAAGTTGCCAACTTCAGAAAAAAGGGGCCTAAAGTTTTTGGATTTAGGTAAAAAATCTAATTTGTTGTAGCCAAAGAGATTTAAAAGACTATAGAGCGGGCATGTCAAGGAAATGTCATAGAAAAACTTTGATCCCATGTCTCAGTAACGCCATTTAGAATAATATATGAATATTGGAGCGGCAGCGGAGCGTAGGTACTAAAAAAAACTCATAGACTTGTGTCCGGCAGGACACACTTTTTCGGACGAAAATTTTGTTTGTTTGTGATGTCCGGTCTATAGGTATTCAATGTCTTTGGTTGTAGCACTTGAAAATATTGAGACGTGAAAAGGTCTTTTAAAATGTTTAACCACTTTTTAGAAATTGCCTACCTACCTACATAACACGTTTGACAACATTGTTCCTATTATCCGGTGAGCTTTGCATATAAGTACCCCGCTGCAACATATAGGTACCTAGGTACTTAACATTTCTCTATTTGTATTCTACTACTTGCGACAATGCGCTGTAGGTAGGTAATAATCATATTGAAACGCGCCAAACAACACATAGAAACGGGTCCACACAATACAATAGGTGTATTACATACAGAGCACGGGCCGCGATGCGGCGCGACTCGCGACGGGCCGTTTTATCGCGTTGAAGAGTAGAAGTTATCTATCGAACAATAGCCGCGCGCCGCCGCTGCCGCGTTATCTGGAAGGACGGGCAAGTGCGAGCATTATCGCGAGCGCCCCGCGGCCGACGATCGGCCCGATTGTTTTGCGGGCAATTAGCGTCGGGCCCGTCTGCCCGCACGTGCCGCTCCCGGCGCCCGGCCCGCGCCAGTACTCCGCGCGCGCTGTCCGCGAGCGGCCGCCACGGTGGGTCCCTGTCGCTCGGCTCCGCGCACGCTGCGAACTACGCACGGGACGCCTGCCCGACGGCACGCATCCGACACTTTTATGGTTCGCTATTTTTTTTCATTGCAACTTCAGCAGTGACACCTGTTGAATGGACTTAGAATTGTTTACTAACAAAGTTCGATTGGAAAATTCGGACTTTTGAATTTTAATTTATTTAACCCAATTCGGGAATAAATAAAAATTAACAAAGACAAGAATCCTAAAGAAGAGTAAGTCTTCAACAGATTCCTGAAGACCATTCATCAAAAAGGAACACCGTTGTATCAGCACTAGTATAAAAAGGGCGAGCGACATCTTCCCGCGGTCCAACCGTCGCGTCGCCCGCCGGGAAAACTTTTCGCCTATACAAAGTCCTTATAGGTCGATGCGAACTTCGCAGCCGAAAGTTCGTGTTCGCGAAGTTATACGCACGAGTCTCGGGAACTTTTCAGTTCGACAACTTTCCACGAAAACAATTCTCCAACTGTTTTCCAGAACGCTTCAAGTTAGTTTCTGTCTAATGGAAAACAGAAAAGAGTACAGAGACGGTGAACAATTGTATAGTGACTTTGTGATCTGTTCTAACATTAATTAAACTGTGATTTACAATGAGGAGCATGAACTTTAAAGTGTAGTGCTAATTGGAACTTGTTAAACATGGCAGCAGCGATGATAAGTGACCGGGGACTTCGTAAAAAGTTGACGCAGGAGGCCATTCCGGAGAAAACTCCGCGGAAGCCTTCAAAGCGTAAATCAACAGCAAGCAGCTCCAAAACTGACAAGAAAAACGAGCAAAACAATAACAAGAGACCAAAAGTGCAGACGGGGGATCCAAAATTGGACTTGTTCGCGACATATCAACCGTGGGTCATACAGACGTACGGCGATTTAGCTAAAACTAAGACGATTACGTTGAAGAAGTATAGTCGCATTCTTCGAACGCTCCGAGGTGAAGAATGCAATAGTTCCGACAGTTCGAAATTCCGTTTCTGGGTAAAAGCGAAGGGTTTCCATGTTGGGAAGCCGCCTGGTTACGATGCGAAACCGGCCGACGGCATCGTGTGCAGATATAGCGTCGCCGACGCCGAAAGGTGTACTGCAGGCGCTGAGGGTCAAGATGCTTACAGTGGCTCACAGAACGACCCGCCGCTGTACATTCCGACCCCTCCAGTTAAGGTGAGCGACACATACCTAATTATTTAAGGGTTAACATTACAATTTAGGTAAGTAGTATGTTTGTAGGTATGTCATGGGTTCCTTATAATATTAATAGTTTAAGGGGTAAATTATACACATTTATTTATTTACCTTTGACACGGTTTACTGTAACTTACAAGTGATTTTGAATTGGTGCGACTAATTAAAAGCAAACAGGTACTTAGGTCGGTACTTGCTTACTTAATTGTAAATAATAATGCGGCATTACATTATTTTGTTACTTATTTTAAGTTTGTACTATTTAGAATGGTTTATATTGCGCAACTTTTAGTTCCAATAAGATCTACCACCGCTCACCGGTTTCTGGCAACGCTTGTTGCTTGCTGTTTGATTCATAAACAAGAACAGGTGATTTTCTTTTCTAATGTACCAAGGAAACATAACTTACTAGGATACTTACTTCGTTTTGCGGTAACACTGCGGCGGGCGTGATTTTCATTCACAGTACTTTTTATTGTTCTAATTGATAAAAATGTATCGTTTCGTCATTCATTGGGATTATTATCACATCACCTGTGATAATAATCCCAATTAATTAAAAGAGCGGAAGATGATATCTTAACGTAATAAATAGTGTATTGATATCGAACAATTTTAATTAAATAGGTAGACCTTACTCTAGTTTACTAGATAACTGACGTAACGTAACCTAACCGCTATTTGTAACTAAACTTTTGCCACCTATTACAACAACAGTACTTACACAAACCAGTGTTTAAAATAAGGGCTTGATTAGAGCATGACAGGTCAATGCTTAGTTAACCACACATAAAACTGATTTTTCTCACTGTACCTATTACCTAAAATATGTTGAATAATCTTTAACCTGGGGTTAGGCTTCGTTTGGAGTTTGTTTGTTTATATTATGAAGTTTGATTACTTTGCTGTTTGATTCATAAAGCAAGAACAGGTGATTTTCGCTTCTAAAATACCAAGGAATCATAAAACAGACTAAGATACTTTATTGACAGTAACGCGGCAATGCGTTGCTCGTTGCTTGTTATCATTTGCTTGCTTTATTTTGCAATGAACTTCAAAATAAGTTACATGAAAAAAAGATCTTCCTCTATTATTTGTTTATTTATTATTAATATCTTGAAGTTAAATCATAGTTATTATTGCAAAGTCTAGTTGAATCACAAATGAATACAATCCTTTTGCGCTAAACATAATACCTATTTATTACAAAAACATCATTATGTCTCTTTCACCTTCAAACGACTGACAGAAACAGAACGATGTTTCAGCACAACACTTTATATTGTAATTCGTGATGCGAGTCTAGAGGCCTAAGATCATGAATGACATGACAAGTCAATGGCCTACCATCACCATTCGTGATAAAATTGATAAGATGGGGAATCTCCGGATGCGTGGGTTGGGTGTATTAAAGAAGTAGAACAAGCGAGATCAAAGAACAGGTGATGTGTGCCACCTCTGTACTAGGTATGCATAAGTTTGCAAGAGGTGTTATTATAAAACATCATTACAACGAGTTTGATTGAAGCGGCAATATTTAAATCCGGGTTTTCTTTAACAACGTAAGGCCTATCAAATACTATGAGAAAGAGTTATCCAATTCCGATCATCTATTCAACAATTATAGTGCTGACGACTGTGGTTTTTAGTAAATACATACTTAATAAAAACGAAACCAGTATAAAGTGGCCGCAGCAGGCCAATGTTACCACCGGCCGGACGTTCGGCTTACTGTCTGACTGATTGACAACCCTTGACGCGACCTGAGCATAATGCTGACGTTTGATCCTTTTGCCTCTGGCATTATGAATCTGTCGATGTACTGCAAAGACATTCAATACCTATAGACCGCACATCAAGATCAAAATTTTTGTCCGAAACTTGAGTCCTGCTTGGACACAAGTCTATGAGTTTTTTTTAATACGCTCCGCTGCCGCTCAAAAACTTTTCTGTCTGGAGGGCAATTTCCGTGAACTTTTGTTTTCTAAACTGTTGTCTAAATCCGTAAAAAATCCGTCTAATTCACATACACTTTTGAAATTATTGTCGCTGAGATGCGATTGCAGATTTTGAAGGCTTATATTATTTAGCGGCGGTAAATATTGCATTTGGTATGATACAGCTGATGATTAAAATAGTGATATTTCTGCATTGATCTTTCGGCAAAAGTTGAAAACAATGTTAATAAGTAAATTGGTAATTACAAACAACTTTTACACGTCAATTTTCATCTGCTTAGCCTTTTCTCAACTACGTTGGAATCGGCTTCCAGTTCAACCTGATGTAAGTAGCATACCAATGTTTTACATGGAGCAACTGCCTGTCTGATCTCTACAACTCAGTAACTGGAAAACACGATACCCCTTGGTTAAACTTGGTTAAACAACAAACATTTTTTTTAATTAAGTAGTTGGGCCGGTGTCACTATCTGATGATGCCTATGATTGTTAATGATCAAAGTAGTCAGTAGGTAGGTATACATTTATGTAACTGTGCAAAGATTTGCGAATGAGCAACTTTATACAGAATCGCATCTCATGTTCTCAACAACGATCGTAAACCTAAACTTGCGTGTGAGTCGATAATTTACACGGTACAATGTTAATCAAGAAGTCAATCAATAGCTTATCACAAAAGAAACCCATATAATGTTCATACGGACATTAAAATTGGCTGGTCTTGCTGGTTAAATCAGCAAAAGGCGTCCACGGCTGGATATTGTTTCGTCCAAAGTTTTCCGCAACTATTGGCTGCCCAAGTATCGATTTCTTGCGATCATCACCAGATTGTCAGTCCTTGTGAGGCCTGCTCTCGCGCGCTGCGTTTTCGAGTACGCGGTCGCTTTATGATAATCCAGCGGTCATTGATTATGCGAGCAATGTGATCAGGGGAATTGTGGCTAAATGAAAATAGCCTCAAGGTTTGATAGAAGGTTAACCCACGCTTGCAGAGGTCAGTCCGTGAATGGGTAGCCATTTAATACGTCAAGAGCCCCCCGTGCCTTCGAAAGCACGTTAAGCGGTTAAGCCAAATATACTTAGGAAAAGGCAGATAAAAGACGTGTCCCGCCAACTGCTAAGTTTGTCAAATCATCAGCTTAAGTTGGTTGGATTGGTCCTCTTGCGGATTTCTGCGGTTCTACTTCTACTTCCACCAATCTTAATGACGTCGCTCACCATTAATCAGTCAAGTATATGCGCCATTGACTAAAGAGAGAAAGAGAGGAAGCATCCTACATTCTTCGTTTACTGGCCAACCAGCAGATCGGGTACTGTGTAACTGTTTGGGCGACACTTCGACTGGATACCATTAAGCAGGCATGATCAGTAAGATGGACGAATAAGAAAGCATGCTGATTTCGTTCTTTGTTCTTAGTTAAAAAGACCACCCGCGTGATCATTTTATCTTAATCAATAACGGATAATAATATGCTAGTGGCCAATAATTTAATCACATGGAAACTAGCATACAAGTTCGCAAAGCCAATGCGACGCCACGACAAACCTTGGTGTAATGCAGGTGTCTGCGGGGTGGTGCCATGCGGAACCATTTTTCATCAGAGATTATCGTCATCAGTCGGTCTATAAACTTCATTGGTATATTATTGATTGCGTACTGAAAGTAATATGAAAATTATGAGAAAGCTTGGCCTACAAATGCTCAAAGCCTTGGAGTAATGCAGCTCTACGGTGTGCGATGCGAAACCAATATCCGTCAGGGATGTTTGGCAACAGTTGGCCTATAAACCTTACTGGCATTGATTGTATCAAAGTGGTAGGTATATCAAGTACAGGCGTGTGTTACTATTACCGTTTTCCTCTAATACAACTGAACCGAAATCAATCACATTTCTATTTAGTGTCACACGTTGAAAAAGATCATCCTTTTCATTCCGCCCACCTGATCCGAACAAGTGCACCTTGGCTACACACACCAGGGTTTCATCAAATCATAACGAGTACCATTAACTATAAGACGTAGTTTTATGGCTCCGTGGTTATAGCTTATAGCACAGTTATACGCAACTCCTAGTTTCCCTTGCGCGCCGGGTGTTCAGACGTGCCGGCGGGCCGCGCTCATTTATTATTAGCGGCCCAGCCTGCTGCCTCATGTTTATTAAAGAGTCAGCTATCCCGCGAGCTTGGTCTCACCTGAACTCGCTGCGGCCCAGAGATCCGCTTATTATTATTATTTTGTTCGGATATCTTGTTATTACGAGTTAAAACTAAGTCGGCTGGATCTACGTGGAATGCAATTAATACCTTAATAGCACCGTGGTGCTAACTGGAAGCTAAGTATTATTACCGACTGTTTAGTAAGGAGCATGAGCATAACATTACGCCTGTAATCCCGCAGGGTTAGGCAGTACCTGTAATAGCACACACACATTTTGCCAGTTATGTTAAAGTTCCATGTAATAAATGGCGAGCCTCTTGCCATCAATCGGGCACATATCCAAACTCCGACCTGCTACTGAGAAATTCCAGATGGAAAAACTCAATAACACTTTGGCCGACCCGGGGATCGAACACGGGACCTCATGCTAAGCAGTAGCGCTTGACCAAAGACCATAGAGGCAGTATTTCGTAAGGAGTTCTCAAGGAAGAAAGCCGATTTTTCCTAAAACAAAAATCGGTTTTCTTCCCATAGAACTTCTTTACCAATCTTCTCTACTTTTATTCCACCGTTTTGGGAACACATTCATTGTGCGTACAGCTAAGGAGTGGAATACCCATAGATATATTAAAGAAGTTACCTAAACGAGAAGAAAATTGTACCTATTGAAAAAGGCCGTGGTCACTTCGAGCACCTACTAAAATAAATTAAAGTATGTGGAAACAATGCATTTTATTCATTTTAGACATCATGTTTCATACAGACATTTACTGCTTAAGGCCTACACAATAGATATCTAAATAGAAATAGTGTAGATTTTTTTTCAAAATAACCGGGTTCGATTCCCGAACGGAGTACAAATATTTTTTAAAATGTGTATGAATGCACTTTTTCTTGTTATTAAAATCGATGACATGGTTCCTCAGAACAGATCTTCGTAAGTCTTATAGTTTCAGACTTTCCCATACTGACCGATTTGAATGAGACACCCTGTATACCGGAATATAAGCTAGTCGAAACAGGCTAGCTCGATAGTTACCTATGTCTTATTAACGCCTGGCAAGTGGCAGGTCTCTATGTAGGGATCCGAACGAAGCTATTCTCTCTGTGCGCGCCATTTCAATAGGTGGGTAAGCCAAACCGGGTGCCTTGTGGGACATTTTCCCCGATATTCATGCACACATGACAATGTGAACGCGGTGTGAAATTTTAAACAAACGTCCGCATTCAATTTATATTCGCCAGGCGCTTTGGGCGCACGTTTTAGCAAAAACGCGAGGAACAATGCCTGCCGCGACCACACATTGAAGGTATCGGTAGATATGTGGGCGATAACGGCGACCGATTCATTTCTGCTTGTTCAACTCGATCGCATGCACCTCCTGTCACGTTATGTCGCCTTGGTCATTCGTATCGAATGAATTGATCGATTGTCGCGATTGTGATGACATCTTCGTTGGAGTCGAACGTGTTCTTTTTGCAATCGTCTTCGTTCGGTTATTAACTTATTATACTTAAACTAACTGTCCGTGCAACTCTTACGATTTTCGCAGCGCGCGCCAGAATATCTTGCATAGGATAGGGCTGATTTTTTCGAAGTATTTGTCATTTTTTTGTTATATTTCGGCTAATTTACACTATAAGTACCCTTAAGAATCATAGCCTTCATAATTATAATATTATATTACTCTGAAGTATAAGCTGTATACCTATACCTAACCTACTGTTAAATTTCATTAAAATCCATTGAGTAGTTTTTGCGTGAAAAGTTAACAAACTTTGACATTTATAATATTAGTAGGATTGAATCTTAACACGACGAAATAACTCGTTACAAGACAAATTAAAAATGAGGGATTTTTTATATATTTATCATCAAGCACTTTGTGTTTTTAGAACTTATACCATTAAAGCCTGGCCTCTGTTCTAATTAAAACTCCCTTCGTAACTAGGCCAGCCTGTACCGGTTTAACAGATTTTGTGTATCACATGCACATCATATTCTCACGAAATGACATTAATAATAATGAGACTTCGTTCACTGTTAAAGGGAATGGCGCATCATTTCATTTATCTATCTTCTGTATAATATCAATGTTCGCAAAGTTTTGCAGATTACAAACTTTAGTTGTTACCAAAACAAAGTAAGTAGGTAAGTACCGTAAGTAGGTACTCCTACTCACTACTTAAATACTTTGTTTTCTGAAACAGATAGTCTTTGATGGACATTTTCTGCTAAATTACAACAAGGAAATACCTAATTAGATTTAACATAACTTTTCGTAACGCAAAGGTGGTAGGTAGGTAGTGCAATTAAGTAGGTAGGTACACCCGCATTTCGCCAGTTAAGTTTAAGTCCCATAATTATGTAATATAGGGCAAGCCTATTGCCATCAATCCGACTGGTGTTAAATTAATAACAGCATAAAATAGATTAATCAAATTTTTATTAAAGTAAGACTTGCTAGCTGCCTAATAAAAGATTCAAAATTTAAATGCAGTTCCAAATTCGAACACCCGGACGATTCGATTTTGTTGCACTTAATAATTCCCGGGATTTTATCCTAAAAATATAAAATAAAAATGGCCGCACCGCATTGCCAGCATTAATAAAACAAAGCTGCGGTGGTATAATTCATCAGGCAATCGGGGCTTGACACACTTGATTAAAATGAATGCTGGACCAACCCTTTTTTTTTTTTTTTTTTTTTTTTTTAGGGGTGGAAAATCCTCATGGATGTCCCCCGCCCGGGGAGGCGGAGGGGTCTGTCAGACTCTTACTGACTAAAAACCACCCCGTGTTCCTTCTCACACCTGCGCCGGGGGTCACGGGAACGGATGATACTTCCGCGACCCCCGACTGGTGCCGGCCCCGCGGGCTTCGCCAAGTCTGCGAGGGGAGTGAGGTGTTAGACTCCCCTCGCGACGTCTAAGAGGGGCGCGCGTGAACACGACGCGCCGCCACCTCGGGTCCATGTACGTGGGGGCGGCGGACATCCCCGCGTCCGTCGCCCTGGACCCATTCAGGGGGGCTGGAAGAGGGCGTTGTCCGCCCTCCGCCTGCGCCCGGTGCGTCTGCTGCGGGCAGGGTGAAAGGAGGTGATCTCCCTCTCCCTTTCCGCAGCCTCCTTCTGCGAGATGACCGTTTCGCAGAAGGACACCACCGCGTCCCAGGACTCGACGCTGCCGACCATCCTCTCGACCACGGCCGGCAGCGACAGGTCACTGCCTACTCCAGAGACGAGGGCACGGCGCGGCTCCTCCCAAGCGGCACACTCTGCCAGCGTATGCCGCGCCGTGTCCTCCCGACAGTCGACGCAGTGGTGACACCGGGCGTCCGGCTCCCTGTTTATGCGACACAGGTACTTTCCGAAGCAACCGTGCCCGGAAAGTACCTGCGTCACCCGAAACGACAGGGAGCCGTGCCTCCTCCCGAGCCAGCGCTCGAGCACCGGCCGGACCGCCTCGATAGTGACAAGGCCGGCGGTAGGGCTCGAAAGCCTGTCCCGCCATGCCGCCACCAGGACCTCGCGCAGCTGCGACCGACGCAACTCTATGTGTTGCTGCGTCGGTCGCTCGCCGCGCGCCTGCATTTCCTCGCGCCACCGGTACAGTGACGCGAGTACTTTCGCCTCCAGGTCCCAGGGCGGGGATCCGGCCAGTACTCCGGCCGCCTCGTAGGAGATCGTGCGATAGCCCCTGATGACTCTGACGGCCATCGCTCGCTGCGGTCTCCGCAGGACAGCGATACTGCCGGCCGTCAGGTCAGCCGCCCAGATCGGGGCCCCGTAAAGGGCCATCGATCGCACGATCCCCACGTAGAGCCGCCTACAGGCGGCGCTCGGGCCCCCCAGATTGGGAAGCAGCGTTGACAGCGCCCCGGCCGCGCCCAACAGCTTGGGCGCCAGCCGCCGGAAGTGGGGTCCGAAATCCCAACGGCTGTCGAGCACCAATCCCAGGTACTTCATGGTAGACTCGACAGCGATTCGAACCCCACCGACCACTAGGTGTGATCCGGCGGGTGGCGCCCGACGGGGGCCGTGGAAAACCATAGCCTCCGTCTTGCTGAGGGCCACCTCCAGGCCGAGGCGCCGTATGCGGCCCACCACCTGTGAGACCGCAGCCGTCGCCAACAACGCCGCCTCCCTGTGCGAACTCCCCCGGGCCGTGACCAGCGTGTCATCCGCGTAACACGTCAGGTCGACGCCCGGCTGGAGCTCGCCCCTCAGCACCCAGTCGTACCCGATGTTCCACAGGAGTGGCCCGAGGACCGAGCCCTGTGGAACACCGCACGACATGGGGCGCTGGTGACCGCCATCACGTCCCACGTAGGTGACACACCTCTCCGTCAGGTAAGCCCCAACGAGTTGGCGGAGGTAGGGAGGCACCCTATGGTAGCACAGTGCCTCCCTTATACAACTCCAGGGCAGGGTGTTGAAGGCGTTGGAAATGTCCAAGGACACCGCCAACATCACCCCGCCCCGGGACACCGCTTCCTCCGCCAGGACTCTGACACGCGACACGGCGTGAATGGTGGAGCGCCCGTGCCGAAAGCCAAACTGGCTCTCGGCTAGATCCGGCCCGTCTCCGCACAAGTGGCCGACGAGGCGGGCAGCTATGATTCGTTCGAACAGCTTACCCACCTCGTCTAGCAGCACTATGGGCCGGAACGCGGACGGTGAGTCCGCAGGGCGCCCCGCCTTCTTGAGCAGGACCAGACGACCAGTCTTCCACAAAGTGGGAAACCGGCCCCGCTCAAGACACGCCGTGTACAGTCCTCTCAGCTGGGGCTCCAGCTCCTTCAGAGCGAGGGCGAGCACTCGGCCGTGAATGCCGTCAGGCCCCGGGGCCACGTTCTTGGCCCGGAGCCGCAACACGGCCGCCCCCATCTCTGCCTGTGTCACCTCTGGGACGCTGATGGCGATCTCTTCTTCTGTAGGCTCCGCGGCTGTGGGCAAAGCCATCGGCGGCGGAACGTGCTCCGCTCTAGCCGGGAAGAGGGCTGCGACGACCTCCGTCAGCAGCTCGGGTTGGAGACTCCTCGCGAGTGGAGGCGCCGCGGCTCGAAGTTTCCCTCGAACCGCACGATACGGACGCCCCCACGGATCTCCGTCTAGAGTCTCCAACATCTCCTCCCGGCTTCGCGCCTTCGCCTCGCCGATGGCCAGCCGCAGAGCCTCCTTCGCTGCGCGGTACACCTCATACAGCGCGGCCTCCTCGTCAGGGACCCGACGACGTCTCCTCCGGTATCGGGTGTACTGGCGTCTCGGCTCCACGCACGCAACGCGCAACTGCGCAATCGCGGCGGACCACCAGTACACCCGGCGCCTTCCCGACTGTGTGTGGACCCGGGGCATGGACGCGTCGCAAATTTGCGTCATCGCCCCGCGGAACCACTGCGCCTCCAATTCGACGTCGACGGGTCCATTCGTCGCCGACTCTCGGAACCAGGCCTGGACAATGGCGGCCTCCTCGAGCAACTCCCTGTCGATGCGCTTAAGCGCCCAGCGCGGACCGTCCGCAGGCGGGGCCGGTGAACCGCGGCCGCCAGTGGTCTGGGCGGAGACGTCGAAACGGATGTAACGGTGATCCGACAAAGTCTCCACCTCCACGGCGACACGCCAGTCCCGCACACGGGCGGCGACAGCAGGGCTAGCGAACGACACGTCCACTATAGACCCTCCCCGCTGCCGCACGCACGTGTGTACCGAACCCCGATTAAGGACGGTCAGGCCGGTCGTGACTAACCACTCCTCCAGCGCCTCACCCCTAGCATCGGTCACTGGGGATCCCCACGCCGCAGATTTGGCGTTTAGATCACCCAGCAACAGCACAGGGCGAGGGTGGAGGCGGTCCACGACGGCACCCAACTCGACAAGGAAGCTCTCGAAGTCGGCGAGGCTCTTGTTGGGAGAGAAATATACCCCAACAGTGCCGACGCCGTCCGCGAGGGCGGCCACCCAGCCGCGACCTCGGGACGGACTGCTCAGAGCCCCGCCAATGATGGCCACCAAGCCATCCAGGTCCCCCACCCAGTTGTCTCTGGGGGGTACAAAATAAGGCTCGGCGACCACGGCCACGTCAATCGACCACTGTGCCATGCTCTGGAGCAAGAGATCCTGAGCTCTGGCACAGTGGTTGATATTGCCCTGGAGGAGACGTAACAGCGCCATTAGGCACAGTTCATCTCCTCCACAGCTCCAGTCCCGGACCGAGAGTCGGCCGAGGGGCAGCCAGGCTGCGGGGGGTGTAAAGAGCCCCCGGCAGCCTCGCCACCCCTACTCCTTCTGTTCTTCCCCTTGGTGGGGGCGCCACAGGCATGACTGCCCACTCGGTGCTCGGGGTTCCTCCCTGCCGCTGTACAGAGGCAGCAGTTTGGCGCCCCAGAGCACTGGGCCGCCTTGTGGCCGGGCTGACTGCAGCGGTAACAAAGACCGCTGCGGTCGATTTTGGAGGCGCAACGGCACCCGACATGCCCAATGTCGAGGCACCTATAGCACCGCAATGCCCTGGGTTGCAGCAACTTCACCCTCGCTGCAACCCACCCCACCAACAGGCGCCCGGCGTCACTCACCTTTTGGGCCGCAGCCACCGGGCACCGCACCCAGATCGCACCCAGCCCGGAGGCGCGGGTGCGGATCTCTCCAGTCCGCACGTCCCCTGGCGGACACCCACCGGCTCGGGCGACGGCCGCCACGACCTCCTCCGGGGTCACCGAGTCGTCCAGACCATCGACGCGCAGCTCGGCGGTCTTCATCGGTCTGGAGACCCGGACGTCCTCCGGATTGAGGACCTCCCTCAGTTTGGCGGCCAGCATGTCCGCCTTTTCGACGCTTGAGGCACCGGACACCTCCAGCAGCCGCGCTCCCGTCAGCGCCGGCCTCATCTTGAAGCCGGTCGGTGTGCCGAGGTCGGGGAACGCGACTTTGGCCTTCGCCTCGGTCAGGACGGCCTTATAGGTGACGCCCCTTTCGGCGGCTCCGGGCTGCAGTGTAATGACTACAGCCGCGGAGCGTGGGGCTCTTACCCTGGGCGGTCCTTGGGCCTTCCTAGCTGGTGCCGAAGCCTCAGCTGGAGCCGGTGGTTCCGCCTTCTTCTTCTTCTTCTTTTTTTTTTTCTTCTTTTTGGCGACCGTCACCCAGCCCTCCGTCAGAGGCTCGGGCTCGGTCGCCAGGGACGCGGACGCCGCAGGTGCGGACGCAGACTTCTCGGGTGCGGGTGCGGCAGCGGCCGCGGCCTTCTTGCCCCCCTGGCCGGGCCTCTTTGCCGGCTTTTGAGCGGTCGCGGTACCGGTCGCGGCCGCGGCCGCATAAGTGGTCGCGGACCCCGCCATCCTCCTCCGGTCAGCGGCAAGTGGAGGCCGGAGGATCTCGGCTGGAGGCAGCCGGGTCTCTAGCGCCTCCAGCCGGGCCCCGATCATCTTGCCGCACTGCAGCATGCAGATGCGGGCGATCTTTTCGACCTCCGCATCCACAAGCGCGCGGGTCGAGGTCGGGGCCGGCGACGCAGGCGACGACGTCGTCGTAGCGGCGACGGCGGGCGATGGGCCAGCCGCACCGGGAGCCGCGGATAGGGCGGCGAACTGCCGCTTGAGGTCCTCCAGCTCGGATCGGAGACGGCTGTTCTCCTCCCACAGCTTCGCCGTCTCCTCCGAGCTCGTCCTGGTAATGAGGACCTCAGCCGCCTCTCTGATGCCTTCCGCGGCATCCTTTAGGGCGCGCGTGAACGTGCCCTTCAGGTTGCCCGACTTAGTGGCAACCTTCAGGACAACGTCCACGCCGTCCAACATTTGGCGACTGAGCGCCACCGCCGACAATTCGCCTCCGGCTGCCAGCCGGGCAGAGCGACGCTCGCGAGCCTGCTCGGCCAACCTGCTGACCTCGTCAGCCGCAGCAGCCCTACGCTCCTCCCGTCTGGCAGCGTTTGCCTCCGCCCTATTGGACCCTAGGAGGGACTCCTCACTAAGGTCTCCACTCCTGGGTCCAAGGTCATCCGCGACCACCAGAACCGGGTTCCCTACGGGAGCTGGTGTGGCGGGCCGCGACGGCACAAAGCGGCCCCGCCCATCACGCTCAGGCAACCGGGCGGAAGATCCGCTCGCCACCGTGTGACCCCGACCCCTACGCGCCGTCGTCACCTTCGCTGCCGATAGGTTCTCCTCACTAGAGGAGAGACCTATCATCAGCGGGTCCCTACTCCGCGGGCGCTTTCTCGCCTCGCGCGTCGCTTTTGCGACCTCTTCTTTGCGAAGGGGCTCCAGGCTAACCCGAAGCACCCTTTCGCGCTGGCGTGCGCCCTCTTGTGTCTCCACCTCAGAGTCGGTGGATACACAAGAGCGCGTTGGATGGCGCGGGTCAGCTGTAGACTGCTGACCCGTGAGACAAAAGGTGCCCCCCCCCAGATACGATGGGGCAGCCCTCGTGAGAGGGGCGGGATTCCCCCCGAAGGGGACCCGCATGCTGGACCAACCCTGAGCCAACCTCGTTTTTACCTGCGCGGAATTAAATGCTTATTAGTAAGCTGGAATGGGGACCTTTTAAATTCCTATAATTTATGGCTTTCCTAATCCTTTTGCTAATAAGATTAAGCCTATGTCTTCTGTGGCAGTTTTCGCAGTGTGATTTGCTGGTTTGCAAAAAGTTTTTCTTACGTACAGAAAATCATTCATCTCCCTACCTGGTTATGGTGTCTGACTTATGAAAGTGTTATACGGAAAATATTAATGTTATATCATAAAACGTCGACACGTAGTTTTTTTTCCAATATTATTTTCACGATATTCCATTTTCGAATCCTCATAACACGGTCACGTAACACGTCGAAAAAAAAAGTAAATAAAAAAAAATACGTCAAGCAATGGCGGACGGAGCGTCGTGGTGTGCAGCAATTAAATTATTCCGCATCATCACACCCGACGCGGCCGGGGGTTAGCGGAGGCACATGCTGTGCACATGAATCGCTTACCTTTGCATTACAAAAAAAAAAAACAAATCGTCAGATGAGTCGATGGCCTGCTGACGGCTTTGTATTTGGGGGTTGTGTACACAATGGTGGGTGATGGTTCGATTTTTACCTAAGAAGAGCGTGTTGAATCAATTATCTCTCCTGAAGTTAGATTTAGATGTTATTTTTTATAGTTGCTTCAAATCAGTACTTAATTAAATTTACTTTTTTTATAATCTGCGAAGTTACCTAGCGTCCTAGACCTCAGCAGGCCTAGACAAGTTGACTTTCTGTAAGTAATCATTAACGCTATAATAAACAAAGGAAATGTATAACTTATACATATACATATTTATCGTCATCGTCATATGTAGACAAACTCTAGTAATATTATCATTTTAAAAAAATAGAATGCAAGTTATCGATTTTACAAATTTTAATAGCTTTACCTCATGAGAATTAATAATAACATTCCACAACTTTCCCACAACGACGTCTTGCCCCGAACGCCGACCAGAGCTTCTGCTAACAATGAGTACTAACTAGGCAACTGTAAAACATGCCTACTATTATGTATTTCTAAATACATAGATAAATTTCATCCAGGCAGGGATCAAATGATCGTGCTCATCTTAAAAACATTTGTCCTGGGTAATAAAACTCAGGACCTTCGGTGTAGCAGTCGGGGCCACTAAGCTCTAGACCAACAGGCCAGTCCAATTCCTTTTCATTCGCGCAGTCTTCAATTAGTTTACGTCACAAAAGATTACCTACATTTAGTAAGTACGTACATACTATAGCTGTTTTTAAAACATTCCCATGCAATGAATGCAGCAGACTCGCAGAGCAAAACTCCTTGCAGATGACGCAGCAATTCTGCATTTTGAAACAAATGCCGTCCGACCACGACTCAACGGGGAAATAGTACTTACCTTACTTAGGTACTCCATTTTCCCCCCCACAAGGGAATAGTACAGAGAATACACTGCTAAGCAAAATAAACGCAACAGTAGTAGCATTCACACGAAAATTACGTTAGTCTTCTTAGAGTGTCGATGGCAAACAAAGACACAAAATTTCTAAATGGCATGTTTAGCCCAGAATTCGGCCACCGCAACACCATCCACCGACGCAATCATAAGATCCTCACGTGTGCAGGTGACAAAAGATGGGCCATGGTCTGTGGAGAGTAGGGCTTGCAATATCCGTTCGTTTTTACTATCCGGATAATACGGATTTAAAAAAATTGCTATCCGGATTATCCGGATATTTCGGATAATACGGATATTTTTTTGTTTTTATTGTAAATTAAATTAATAAGCTTTTGTAACACGTTCTAATTAGTCTCTCAAGCAAAATGACAAAAATTTAAACTATACCAATATTTCAAGTAACAATTACAAAATTGTTAACTTTCTAAAATTGTGCTTTAAAACACCGATATCGCACTATACAATCGAATGTACTTTTCTCATACTAACAATTCTAATTAAACATGAGATCTTACATTTATTACAAATCATAACATCGCAATCCAATCGACCTGTATAAAACATTATAATGTGAGTGCTTTTTGTATTTAGTAATCCTATGATTTCTGTAACATACTTTGTTTCTACCTGTTATTGGCTATGCGTTGCTTATTTAGTTGTTAAGCATCTATTACAGCTGTTGCGTACACTTGGATTGTGGAATGAGCTCCCTGCCAAGGTTTTCTCAGAGGGCTACAGTATGGGGTTCTTCAAAAGGGGAGTAGATAGGTTTTTAAAGGGTCGGCGACGCGCGTGTGGCGCCCCTGGTGTTGCAAGTGTCCATAGGCTACGGTACCACTTACAATACTACCGCTTACAATCAGGCGGCCCGTAAGCTTGTTTGCCGCCGTCGTGGTATAAAAAAAACTATTTATATAAATATACCATAAATGGCAATTTCGTTAAATGTATAAAATAAGAATAAAAAGAAAAATACACAAATACTAATTATTTGCAAAGTAAAGAACTGTTATAATCAAGACGTGTTAGGTGAGAGGTAATTATTTTGAAGTATAATAATATATTTTTAAATGATGCTAATGTTTGATCTTGTCTCCCTGACAAAGCATTCCATAACCGTATAGCCTCCACTGAGAACAATGGGCCTAAAGATTCAAGTTTTTTGATGACCTCAGATATATCATGTGTGTCATGAAGAAACTTGAACATGTATTGATTGATACGTTTTCAGTTGAAGAAGAGCAACCTTCTTAATATCGTGTATTGTCCGTAGAAGTTATGACTGTTTGATTTGGTTGTTGTGTGTTAAACGTGGATATAATTTTAACAATCGCTAGTCTCACAGATTCGTTGGAAGTTTTTTTGTTCTTAATAAAAATTTGAGAGGTTTTGTAAATGCCACTATAGCGATTGATTTTGAAACTCTGATCCAGTCTTCTTTTTCCGTGCGTGCCGTAAAATACAACACAATCTTGAAAATGCGTGCAGTATGGATGTGTGTCATTTGTTTGATTTAATAAATGAATTGATTGATTGATAAAGTTGCCCAGTGGTCAATAATTTTAAAAATAATGTTTGTTAAAAGAAAACTCAGGCATAATATTTGTACAAGCTAAGTTAGGTCGGTCTAATTGGTGCGGAGTGTCCATCTGTAGCCAAGCAGAGCTAAGCAAAGCCTGTATTTTGGCTATGTATATAGAATGTTGGAATTAATTATAATCTCTGCCACTAAATTGACTCAATATTATTATGTGTATGACAGCATGTATGAATGTAAACGAAGCAAAAGAATTATGTCAGAATCGTAGCATATGGCACTCTGTACTTTCTCATTTCAACCTACCCTCATGAAAAAAGGCGTGCGTTTATGTATTTATGTATGATTTGGGAAGTACAAAAACAAAAGCGAGAGTGATTAACTATATTGAAATAATAAATAACGTAATAACAGTAATGCACATTACAGATGACAGCTTTTTATTTAATATTTCAAAGTGAAATAGAACTATCCGTAATATCCGAAAAAACCGGATAGTGATGCAAGTAAAATCCGGATTTTAAAATCGGCGGATATCCGGATAATACGGATATCCGGATATCCGGATTGCAAGCCCTAGTGGAGAGGTACCGCATAGGCACTGAAGGTCGGTGCTATCTGCGAAACTCCACTTTAGGAGATTTTCTTTGCTGCGGCCGACTTAGTTGCGGTGTCTGTTCAAAGTTTTCCAAGTCGACCATGGCAATGTGTGCCCAGTTGGAAGTCTCTCTGATGGCTCGATAAATTCGTCAGGAGGCTTCAGTATCTCTCGCCAAAAGTCACATCGTTGCGAGGTGCTATTGCCAATAGTTGGATTCACGCATCCAAGAAAACTTTTGCTACTTATTTAGATTACGTTAGTGTAAAACTAGTATTAGTTGTGTAACTAGACTGCCTCATAGACATAGAGAATGGACTGAACAATACCCGTACAAAATTGACCACTCCCTAGAAAAAGACAGAGGGCCTGTGCGGCCAATCCTGTATCTTTCTTTCTCTTTTAATCAGAATTCTAGAAAGAGACAACTGATGGCCGCACGTTCGCTATATCTCTCTCACACTTTCTTACCAGTATTTAAATTCAGCTGGATAAGGAACACACAGTCCATTCTCTGTGTTTATGGACTTCCTCGATGGTCTATTGGTTCGATCATTTCTAATCTGCATCATGGTTCTTACATGATTTGGCCAAGATAATGTCTGGACTCTAAAAGAGACTGCGACCTCTGAGTTTCTTTTGGTGTTTCTTCTCAGTGTAGTCGGATAGTGAAACACCGATCTCATCTACTAGTTAAAAAATGACGTGTGCAATGTGTGTTTGGTATGAACCTATTTACAGAAATAAATGTAATTTTATCATTTTTATTCCCGAAGCCGGAGAAAGTGTTGTTGAGTTTTTCCATCTGGAGTTTCTCAGTAGCAGCCCGGAGACCGGATTTGTGTCAGATTGATGGCAAGAGGCTCGCCCTCTATTACGTGGAACTTTTAACATAACTGAGGAAATGTGGTTTTACTAAAAGAACCAGCGCTTTAAGATGTGATAAAATAGACTACAGACAAACTGCATATTACATTTTTCATCACTACGTACTACGAGTACACCTCTGCCAACCCTTCGGGGATTACAGGCGAAAAGCCCGGTTTCCAACGCGAGCGGAACGGACCCATTAATGACTTCGTTAAACTCGCAAGCGCAAACTGCATACTATAAGTAGGTAAGTAGATATATTTTAGCCAAATTTACATCATCAACTAGATTTCCATGCCGCTTCTTTTATATCTAGGTTTCGGTATTCTTTAATTGATACATTCTGTACAGTTTGCGCTTGCGAGTTTAACTAAGTCATTAATGGGTCCGTTCCGCTCGTGGTGGAAACCGGGCTTCAACTAGATTTCCATGCCATGATTGTACGATTTTTTTTAGTCCATTAAACAATTTATTTATTATTATCATTTATTATGCCGCTTCTTTAATATCTATGTTTCGGTATTATTTAATTGATACATTCTATGCAGTAGCGAGTTTAACGAAGTCATTAATGGGTCCGTTCCGCTCGCGGTGGAAACCGGGCTTTATGTTGAAAACTAGTCTTGTTTTCTAGAAACTTCACAGAACAACACTGACCAACTCTAGTTTTGAGGTGATCATAGTACAGAGTCACGGAGGGTGTCGGATGCGCCTGATGCAGCAATTTACGTCTTAATTGGTGCAGTGTGTATGACAGTATGTGTAAAAGTTTTAAGCTGACGTAGAATATGTTTGGAGTTGTTTGTTTGTATGTGGTCGGGTTGGGTATATGTATGAGCTAAATATGTGTCATAGGAGATGATCATTACATTGCAGAAATTTTACTGGCGAAACAGCAAATAAAATAGTTGATTTTGGATTGTTATCGTGGTGAAGATCTTGGCAACAGACGACTGTAGCCTGTTTTTTTTCATTTACTTATTTTTAAAGTAAGTAATGTAGTTTGTACATTACTAGTAATCTTGTAATTATGCTTGTGACTGAAGTGGGTTAAGTCAATAGTGCAATAGGTGGGTATAGAAATCGTCGGTTTGGCTATCAAAAAGGCGACGTCTTAGCCATTTGGCTATTGCCGCTTATCAAGAATGCAAGTGTGGTGCTGTTTCACAAACAATCAGACACCTGCAGGCTAATAGAGGAAATTAAAAATGCTCAAAATCGGGTCACAATCACATCTCAGAAACATCGATATCAAAAACTTGTCAAAAATGTAGATGTTATGTGTAGGTAAACTATTGACAAATTGTGACTGACTTCTGAATGGATGTGGAAATATTGTCATCCACGAAGGGTTACCACATTTGGCAGTCATGTTTGAGTTCCATATAAAAGTGATCCTATTGCCAACAATCCACAAATCCAGACTCCAGACTGAGGCATTTCATGTAAAAAAAAACCAACAACGATTCGCGCGACTCGGAGATCTAACTTGAGACCTCAGTTCAGCTTGAAATCACTCTAGACCAATACGTGTATTGCCCCCACTGACAAATAGAATTTGATAGACTCAACTGATGGTGTTTAACTGGTAAGCTAAGTGCTGGGACGAATTTATACTAATGCATTGCCATTGAAATGGAAGAAGAATGAAAATGATATGAAATGTTAGTAAAAGTTTAAAAAAATATTCGCATATTCGCAATCAAAGCGAGGCGTAGGTAAGGGTCTACATCTCATTGTGCTACGCGTTGAGCTACAGTAATTGGTGCTACGCTACGCCGGCCGCGGTCTACATTGTAGCTCTTGCTTGCTACGCCTACGTCTAAGTGTACGGCCTGAGTGCACGCTGTATTCGAGCGTCGGGCGGGGCGGGGATGAGCGGTCGAAAGGGCGTTCTTTAAGTGGCCTCAGTGCACGCTCAGCGTTTGCGGTGGCGGTCGTTTGTGTCGATCATGGCGTCTGCGTCGTACGATATTATTGATATGTATTTAGAAGAAAACTTGTGGCTAAAATTTAATTATGAGTCAAGGCAAGGTCCTAGTAACATTGTGAAGCAAAGAAAACAATTTGGAGAGTTTTCTACGTTATTTGAAACATTAAGGGTGAATGAAGATAAATTTCATGAGTTCTTATATAAAGAATGCAAAGATAACCATATTTCAGGTTTATTTTGTATTTCTGAAATTATTTCTTCAAACGACATCCTTCAAGAACGCTCGTATCACCGCTGCAAAACACAAACTGGTTTGAACTTGCACGCGACGCCCCGCTCGACGCAAACAAGCCCGCTGCTGCGCACGCTCCGCTCGGCCGGCACTCAGGACGGCCACTACGGGTAGCACGTGTTTAACATGAACGCTGCACGCCCCGCCCCGCCCGACGCTCGAATAGAGCGTGCACTCAGGCCGTACACTAATGTCTACGTGCCATTCGCGTCGAATTGCATAGCGGCCTAGAATTTGAACGAATCGCATTGGGTACTAGCTGTTAATAAAACTTCGACTTCATCTATTTTCGGGCAGAATTTATTCATCATCTGCCTAGCCTTTTCACAACTATGTTACGATCGGTTTCCAGTATAACCGAATACCAGTGTGTATGAATACATGCAGCAACTGCCTGTCTAACCTCCACAACACAACCCAGTAACTGGGTAACCCGATAACTCTTGGTGAAACTGGTTGCCAGACTCTCGGGCTTCTGACTACCCGTACGTAACGACTGTCAAATATCTACAAATGACAGCCGCACTTTCCGAGGCATGGTTGACTCAATGGTCACCCATCAACGAACCGACCGCATCAAGCGTAGCTTAACCTTTGATCGTTCCATGCGACTATTACCGGGCGGACGGTGTATTATTTTTCTAGACCCTCTTTTTCTTTAACCTTTCAATTGAGGTACTTAGAGACACAATAGAAAGACAATGACATGAGGCGGATACCGGTGTCCTTCCGGGGTTTAACAAATTAAGCTTAAGTAACTGCTTCTAACATCAGCTATCAGCAAGGGAAGTAAGTACATACTAAACTTTTTAAATTTGTTTTATTTTATGTAAAACTGCCATAATTATTTACAATTATATTTATTTGTAAGTAAATGAAAAGCTTTCTTTTGTGACTTTAGCTCCTTTCAAACTTATCAAATCTTAGTCCAAAATCTAATCGTCTTCGTTTTATTTAGTATGTATAAATAGGTAAGTATTTACTTCTAAACCGTCTAGAATTGAAACTTTTTGGTTCAAAATTAAAACCTTACCTAAGGCGATTCTCACACTGCCCCGCATGATGCAGCGTAGCGCGTGGATGCGTGTTCTTCCGTTGCTTGTAAGTATCTCCGTTTGTATGGAAAACACGCACAGTCCAACACACAGAAAATGCATCCACGCGCGTTCAATTCAGTTCAGACACACGCAACAAGCAGCGTGATGCGGGGCAGTGTGATAATCGCCTAAATCTCCCCATACAACCCGCGAGTCCATTCTTTTGTAAATCATCCGGAGCATTCCCCTTAAAAACTAGAATAAACATAACACCACAAAAATACCACCAATTAAATTAAGTACCGGACCGATCTTCACCCCGGCACGTGGCCAACAAGGGGTCAGCAGGAGTGGTGCTATTGTAAGAATGACCCTACGTAGCTAAACTATAAGCGCGCTATATCCCCTTGACAAAAAACCGGTTGCACCAGACCGTATGGCGCATAGACATTGTAGGTGCTCATTTAAGCACGAGCGGGTCATTAAGAAAAAGTGCTTAATAGTTAATACAAATCAACAAAAGAATAATGTTTGGTAAAATACATACATAAACTCACGCCTTTTGCCCATGGGTGTAGGCATAAACTACAGAGCGCCATATGCTAGGAGTCTTACATAGGTACTTCTTTTGCTTCGTTTACATTCATACATGTTGTCATACACACACGTCCGCGTCGGTTGCGAGTACTACGCTCCTGACCTTTCTGAAGAACCTCACCAATAAGTTCTATGTATGTCCTTCTAGGGCGTCTCCTCCCGGGCGTTCCTACTTACATCTGCCTTGTAAAAATACCTTTCTTTAGTCGCCTTTCATTCATCACTCATACTCTTTTCAATTTTTGTAAATACATCTTCTATGAAACCACAACGTTGCTCTACAATGTTTAATATCTATTATAACAATTATTGTAATCAATGATATTCTACTAAATAGTTATGTTATGCACTAACAAAATAACCGAAAAAAGCTTTCCACGCCGCAGCGGCTACAACATACACACACACTTTTCATTAATTTTACATTTCACTGCAAGTCAAAACGATAAAAAAGGAGTGGGTTATAAAACTAACAACATAATTGATAACACTGCTGTAAAATACTAAACAGTAGGTATGACATAGAATTCAAACAAAATTTGCGAAATGTGGATGTACTCAGTATACTTTTGCCTAAGAAGGGGATTGAAAGCGTGATATTATGTAATGCAACTTCAGAGGATTGTGAGGGTAGCCAAGCCCCCAGCATAAAGAAATTCGGACACTATTGCACAAAACTAAAACCACGGTCAAGAGCCGAGAACTGTATAATCCGACCGGCCCGGACCATTGTAAAAATTACGCCATAAATCCGTGCCGTAGCGCGCCGTCGACGGCCCGCCGCGACTCGCCTCGTAAATTATACACAGGGCTGCCTCGCGCTGTAGATATGGAAGACCTATTAAATAGTAAGCTAGGTTTTGTATCTCGCTCTCTAGATGAAGCGGCTATATTCAACCGCTTTTTTTGTTTAGTTTTTTAGCTGTTTCGGGATCGAGCCGCTATGATTTTCGACTGTTTGTTTTTAATCGGGGATTGAATGGCGGAGAAATGTTTGTAATTGTTGAAATAAGTGTGGATACAGATAAGGCAGGGTTAGGCGTGTATTTTGACTTAGACGTACAGAGACCAGCACATTAAACTACCCCAATTTGTCAAGTTTCCTTGATTGTTTTTCAACTTTTATAACAAACAGAAAAAGGTTTATTTTCAATTGGAACAAATTGACAGTATGGGGTATCTTGATGTTCTTGCGTCTGTCTGTACGTCTGGTAACCTAGCGAGTATCCAAATGTGTATTAGTACTTGATAGGAGTGTCAAGCAATGCTAAATGTCAACTTTGACATCTGTCATTAATTAATTTTCACTGGAACCCTTCCTGTCTCATTCCGTCTGTATTACCAAGTTCTGTCTACAATTAAATCGTTGAGTTGTCACTTCGCGTATCCCGCTTCCCGGGACTTAACGTAATCTAAACACATTGTTACCTTTTCCCTCCGAAACTACGAGATAAATCAATTTGTCGGATGTAACAACCCTGCATGGAGGCGCGAGGCGGGCGGCGCGGGTGCGACTTCACAAAGGCGCGCCGAAAATATATAGATAGCAATAGATAGTGCTGTACCCAGTCCTACGTGTTGAGTGTCTGTAACGGAGTAGGCAGTACGCCTCGTGGAGAGGCCTGAGGCTTGTTAGAGAACCGACGCCGCGACGGAGCTCAGAAATATAATACTTTGAGACTCCGTTGTTACGTTGTACTTAGTCAGTTTCGCGACTAGAATATTTTGTATTTTGATGGTAGAACAGAACGGATGCCTCTCAGATTAACGGGAAAATATATAAGTCCGTGATTAGACTTGTTTTACTGTACGGATCGGACTACTGGGCTTTGAAGGAGACGGATGAAAAAAGGATAATAATAATAATAAATCAATTTTATTTCACTCTTCGCAAAGGTACACATAGTAATAAACAAGAGAGGAAAAAAAAGACAAACAAAATGAACAAAATATGATCCTTTGTGAGAGACTGGAGTCCATACTAGGATACCCTGTGTTTCGGATCACCAGGCTCTCACCCCGAATAAGCATTAATAGCCAATTTTATCTCTAGATACAATTTTGGAAGAGAACATAAATTTTGACAATGAGAAAACTTTATAACTAAAACATAGAGAAAAAAAAAGTTACAATTAATTAAACAACATTAAGCAGCAAAAGTAAAAACGTACAAGTCAGGTGTAGTGAATGTGTCCTAAAGAATACAGTTAAGGTGTCAATGTCATTGGGCTCGACATTTGTAAGGAATACACATTGAGTGGTTTCTCCGTGATTTTTCTTGCGGTTATGTCCAGTCGTCCGCCTACTTAACGAGTTTCTCTTAACATACACTAACATAGTTATGTTTATGCTGTTTATGGCTTTTATTTCATTGATTGCTGCATAATTCTATTCAAATAAAATAAAGTATTATAATTAGTTTTATTGTTTTTTTAATTAAAAAAACCACATTGGTTATCATTTCACACAGTAAACATAGGTAAGTCTCAGCTTAGGGATATGATGACATGATACTGATGAGTGATGTCGCTTAGGAGATAACGGCAGACCATCTAAAGCTACAAACATGGAGATCATGTCTTCAGAGCTATCTTCAGATTTGAAATAATCTGTGAGTCGCCTTTTCTTCTTCTGTACTTCATTGTAATTTTCTTTGCTTCCACTTGCAGTTATTGTAACCTCATCAGAATAATTGATCTTTCCTTTTACAAATATGGAATGCATCTTTTGCAGATGTATGTCCAAAGGAGGCGTTGACATAGAGTTTGACAATACTACTTTGCAGATTTTGCATTTTGCTTGCGAACCACCTTCAGCACGTAAAATGTGTTACCACACAGATTTTTTGTTTTTAGATCGTTTGGTGTACTCTTTGAATTCAACTTTGTCAACACTTCCACTCGCCATCACTAAGATTTATTTGTCTTAGACAGTCAGGACAGCTTTCAATGCAGGAACTGAAATTAGAACTTTTATTTAGATAAGACTATTATAAATGTACTACCTACTTTATGTATATTCAAGTAGTTTAAAATGTCACACACAGCAATCTAATATTTTTAAAATCGTAACTGATCAAACCATGCACCGGCTCGCGTAACCAACCAAATCAGTAAGTAGCGTAAGTAGGTATTTAATACGTACGCTACGTCAGAGGACTGCAGAACACCTTTGAAAGTAAAACACCTAGGCCGAAATAAATAAACGCTACTAAGCACTTGCTTTGGCTTAGCATCGGTTGTCACTGTTGCGCAACGGGCAAACTACAGGTCCTAAGCTAAGCTAAGCCAAAACACTTTCTTAGTAACGTTTATCTAACTCAACCTTAGTGTAGTAGTGTAGAAACAGAAATTTCGGCTCAGTAGTTAGGTTGGATTATTCTATACTATAATCTACTAATCTAAACTATAGCAAAAAAGACAGTAAGCACTCGGTTTATCCTATTTATTCTTAATAAATTCTAAAATATTCAAATTTTAATTCAATAGTGCTTTTTCGTAGGCCTCGAGTTTCAAGTTTTAGGTCGGTATGCCTATCTACTATTGAGCCGAAATTCCTGTTTCTACACTACTTAATAACAGTTTGTGGAATTAATTAGGTTTGTCTGAAATACTTACGAGAATGTCGCCACGCGCACAACTCTCAAATAATTATGCGTTTGCGCATGCATACTGTCCTTCCTTGACGGTGGGCGAGGGACAACTGATGACCGAGTGAACGATTGACTACAAGGACTCAACAGGGTGGGACTCAAGGGCACGGTTGGACTTAGAATCAAAAAAATATAAAGGACTTTATTACTTAATTAAGTATTCGAATATTCAGATAATTTTAATGAATTATTCGAATTTGAAATTGTACCGGATATTCGAATAAAATGAATATTCGAATATTCGAATTGCAAACCCTACTACTGAGCATGAGGTCCTGGATTCGATCCCCGGGTCGGGCAAAGTCGGTAAAGTGTTAAGTATTGATATTTTCCATCTGGAATTTCTCAAATTTTCTCAAAACTTGTGCCCGATTGTTGGCAACAGGCTCGCCCCCTATTACATGGGACTTTAACATAACTGGCGAAATGTCGCTGTACCTACTACAGCTACACCTCTGCCTAACCCTTAGGGAAAACAGGCGTGAAGTTTGTGTTATGTTTATCAAACACTAGCAGACGTCCCGCGGTTTCACCCGCGTTGTTCCCGTTCCTGTGGGAATACAGGGATAAAATGTAGCCTATGTCACCCGGGGATAGTGTAGCTTCCCAACAGTGAAAGAATTTTCCAAATCGGTCCAGTAGTTTCGGAGCCTATTCAATGCAAACAACCAATCAAACATTTCCTCTTGATATATTAGTATAGATATAGATTATTTCGGTAATACAATTATTTCTTGCGAATTTAGACTACTTAGGTAATCTGTGTAGCCTTACCACAAATCAGATCACCTTCAAAATTTCAGAGTCTAGTCTAAATACTGTAATAGTGACACTGAATGATTAAAGAACCCTCTATTTGATATATCAATGATTCAGAGCTTACGCAGACAGATTTACTAAAGATGTTTCGATTCATTAAAATCTTTGCATTTTAATTTAAATAGTTGAAAATCTTTAATATGTACTTATACATATAAAATTCTCGAGTCACAGTGTTTGTTACTAAACTCCTCCGAAACGGCTTGACGGATCGTTAGTTAGTAGACGTCTGATAATAAGACGTAAATTATTCTTTGGAAAAAAAAACAAAGGTGAGAAGTAAGTTTGCTGGGGCTACATATCGAAGTCGTTATAATACTCGTAGTTATCGAGCTGCATCTAAGTATCACCATTTTGAATAATTATGGAATCTATTCAGAATTTGAATTTGGAACCAAAAGATCCGAAAACAAAAGAAAACCAAAGAGTTTCACGGCAAAAAAACTGTCACAAAAAACTGTCGTACCTTCGCTATTCAAATTAATTTCGACTGCAAGCAGCAGTTACCGATAGCCAGTAGGTACAGACGCCAGCACATCAAGTTACCCCAAAAAGATTTAAAATACTATAGAGCGGGCATGTCAAGGAAATGTCATAGAAAATCTTTGATCCCATGACTCAGTAACGCCATCTAGAATAATATATGAATATTAGAGCGGCAGCGGAGCGTACTATCATAAACTCGTAGACCGTATCCAGCAGGACACACTTTTTCGGATGGAAATTTTGTTCGTGATGTCCGGCCTATAGGTATTGAATGTCTTTGAGTTACCCCAATATGTCAAATTTTCCCAATTGAATATGAACCTTATCTAGTTTACCATAAAGTTGAAAAATTATCAAAGAAATTTGACACATTGGGGTAACTTGACGTGCTGGCGTCTTCTGTACATTAGCCCTTTTCTGAAAACATTTCCCCGTATAAACGTAAGTGAAGTGAACATTCCAATGAATGACAGTTCACTTCACGTTCACTTGCCAAAACTTTTTGCGTGGAGACTTTTATAGAACAGCACCGCAGAGGTACATTATTCAACGTATGAAGAATAAGTTTCAATAAAGTTTTAAAACTTAGAATCTTGTAGATCTACAGGTGGAATCCATTGAAGTGTTAACGAAAATTTTACTTCGTGTCGGCACGAATTATGACATTACTAGGTTTTCGCGGCTCACGCCAATATATCGTCGTATACGTCATTTTCTTTACTATACTATAATCTATACCTTTACTATATTTGTTTGTATTGAATAGGCTCCGAAACTACTGGACCGATTTGAAAAATTCTTTCACCGTTGCCGCGTTGGGAAGCTACATTTATTTATTTATTTAATACTTCAAGCACACTAATGTACAAATGCGGACTTAATGCCACAGGCATTTTCTACCAGTCAACCTTCAGTTGATGCAGAGAAAAGCAGTGGTAGGTGCAATTTAAAATGAAAAAAAAAGAAAATGAAGCAAGCAATACTAATAATGTATAGCTATAGTGTAGCTTCCCAAAAGTGAAAGAATTTTTCCCCGGGTGACATAGGCTACTTTTTATCCCTGTATTCCCACGGGAACGGGAACTAAGCAGGTTAAACCGCCGACGTTTGCTAGTCCATTACAATTTGGCTAATTTGCACAATACATTGAAACATTATAGTTAGTGCGTTAATCTGATGTTTAAACGACATTACTGTTAAGTTTAATTAAAATTCATTTTTGTGTAAGAATAACAAGCATCCATACACACTCACGTACCTACATCCTCATCACTTTGACGTTTAAAATATTAGTAGCTAGTTTCTCATGCTAATTAATTGCTATAATTTATTATATGTATAGTTAAAAAATAAATAGTCGACAAATTAGTGACTGGTTTGACCTCTTTATAGAGAGAGAAGTAACTAGCTGCCCGGCAAACTTCGCAGTACGAAAGTAATGAATTTACTTTTAGGCTGTACGAAGTTCGTACAGCCTAAAAGTAAATTCATTAGTTTTATTTAGTTTACGTCCTATTCTCCGACTTACTGAATATGCACACAGAATTTTATAAGAATCTGTCAAGCCGTTTTGGTAGAGTTTTTTAACAAACATTGTAACACGAGAATTGTAAATATTTACAACTGTTGAACTGACAATTTATTTCACCGCACGGAATAAATTATAATCCATGCTTATGACATGCGCGATGCTCATCCTGTACCAGGAACTCAGAAGTAGAAAGGAAATGACTCGCAAAGTTGCAACCTAACTAAAGGAACAAAAAGTGTGGACTGTAAGAAATAGTTTTCAGCTCATAACACGGGCTTGAATGTAACTTATTTGCGTTTGCTTTTAGTACTGCTCTGGGCATTTTCCGGCCACATTACTCAGTAACTTCATAAACTTTTCACACTGAATTAAGCTTTTAAAAATCTGAAAGGAATTGTTTTAAACTTTTTTTTTCTGTCTATTTTGCTCGGAGACGGTGTTTAAGTGAACAATTATTAGTTTTTTTTCTATTATTAGTGTCGTTTTTTTCTACAAACATAAGATAAGTTGTTACGCCAAAGAAGTACCTATAACTTATAACGCGTGTATATAAGTACATACCTATACACACTTTCTTTGTACTGCGGTTTTCGGATCTAAAGGCCATACTTTCCCTGTAGTGTTGTGCTAGTATTTTCGGTGAGTTTGGGAGTGTCACGTCCCGCGTCGAGAGTTCGTCCACTACCATTGAACAAGCTAAATTTATTCCTGTGATACCTACATACGCTACATTAACCACGGCAGGTTTGCACAGTTTCATTATCGCCCCTCGACATTATCGCGACCATACTTATCCTTTCACACTTTAACTGTACTAGTGATAATTTATATTCTCTCTTATCTATAAATTGTCCGCTCATAAATAGGGGTGCGACATTATGAGATACGAATTTTATCGATATCAAAGAGTAGATCCGCCTTTCAAACTTTTATAATAATTTTGCACTAAATGAACTACAATACAGATTTTAGAACATTTAACAGGGCTTAAAAGAAAGGTGTAACCCACATTTAAATGAGCCTTATACGGGGTTTTACTAAACAACGACAAACAAACAGATATCGTGAAAATATGCTTATAATTATTCAAACAGCAGCTCCATGATAATTCAGGTCTCTATCAGCGGCCCGCACGCAACAGTCGTACTGTGTACCACATATTTTTTAGCTTTTTTGTTATGGGAAATGCAAAAAGGACACGCATGACGCATGGGCGCGCGACAAAAAGTTGCGGCGCATTCGCATTGCGGGCGTACGTCTGGCGGCAGAGTACCAGGATAGCAGCGGCGCGAGGAGATAAGTAATTCTGTGCTCGGTCGGGGGCCGGGCGGGCGGTCGGGGGAGGGGGTAAATGCCCGCGCGGCGGCGGCGGGTAATTGGTTCGCGCCGCCCGAGGCGAGCCCGTAGTATCGCGCTTTAGCGACGGGCGCCCTCCGGTGTCGGGCGCGCATTATACGCCGGTGGAGTCGAATTAGGTGTAGATTTTTTTGGTTGTTTTATTTTACTTTATTTTGTGGGCTGGTGCGGGTTGTGGGATATTTAAATTAGGATGGATGTTAGATTTTCTGTATCATGTTTATTTTGTACTCGGATGTATATGTAGCAAATTAACGTACCATATTTCAAAAAAATGTATAATTATAAAACATGCAGATTGAAAATAAATTATGTTCACCTCGCTTATCGCTATAGTATTATCAAGCGTACGGCATGCTTGCAAAACTTTTATAAACTAAACTAACAAATTGAATTTAACAGCGTGATATAAAACTAATGTCGGCCAAAATAGTTTGGCAAAGTGATGACCTACTTATAATTACCGTCTACCAGGGACATCAAACTCAGCCATGGCCATCACATGTCCACACTTAAAAAGAAATACTGAAAAACATAATACCTCTTACTTACAAAGAAATATACCCGTAACAAAACTTGTCGACTCCACACCACTCCGGGCGGCTGTTTGTCATGCTACCGCGGAGTTATAGCTATGTCATGTGGCCACCGGCGCGCCACTTTATACATCCGACCGACGGCGCTACCGCCCGCCACGAGCGCGCACACCTCCTGCCAACACATGTATACCTAGTACTTTAGCTATCGAGTGCTATGTCGGCACCTACTCTCTCCACTGAAAAGTTAACGTTTTGCGCCAAAGTTCCCTTTATTACACTGTTAGAGGTTCTCACGTCGTATATTTTATTACGATTGAGATATAACTTGAATATTGAGTGAGATTGACGTAAATGTGGTAGCGAAGTCAGGATTTCAGCAAGCGAAATGCCTTAAGCCGAATTTACAACTAAAATTTTAACACGAAGGAATGGGATAGACAATGATAAAAATGTTGAATAATCTACCTACTTACGGTGTGCGAAAAATGACGATTTCAAGACTAATTCACAGGAAATAAAGCCTTTATCAGCCACGATACGAATGACAGAGAAAAAGGGGGAAACTGAGAAAACAGTATCTTAAGTAGTTTGAAAAGTTTTCGACTCCGATCCAGTTGAATAAAGTTGAATCTTTTAGCTAATCTTTAACACGCTTGTGCGGTAATCCGGGATTAAACGAGGATAAGAAGGAGATATCAGCTGCTCATCATTGATATTTTAATAAAATGTTGTAGTTAGTAGTACTAACGGGTAAGGTAATTGAACTGCATGAGATCTTTTTAGCCAAAGTTTATTTTTACGGCGTAGCAGATTATTGGGGCGCTGCAATCTTGGACAAAACTTGGTTAACAACAAAGAAATTTAATACTTGCTATGGACGGGACAATACAGACAAAATGACAACCCAACCTGCAACCACATAATAGAAGTTCCAGCCCACATACGCAAACCCATCATTTCTCAAGCAAGGCTTTTTATAAATTGGACATCTTGTCCTGTCAGGGACTTTACCTTGGTAACCAGATGTTATAAATGCCAACAATATGGTCATGCAGCTAAAACATGCAGAGAAGTCAATTCAACGTGTGGTCATTGTGGTGAAGCTGGACACTCGCTGTCTGTGTGCGAGAAAAAAGCTGACACACCGAAATGTGCAACTTGCTCACGTTTTAAAAAGCCCAACAATCATAAAACGGGAGACTCTGAGTGCCCTGCTAGGAAAATGGCAGAATATAGATATATAAACTCCATTGACTATGAGGGCGTGTAGGACGTCACGCTCAAGCCCAGACTTCCGTGTTTAACGCCAGTTGCTGACTCAACATGAACATTGCACTTCGCTGGCCTACAAGCCCCGATTTTGTTGATTTCCAAGTATTTAGTCACTAGCTGCAAAAATAACGTTCAATTACTACCTATCTATACCCGTTTATACGACGTTTGACTTTTATTTATTTTTATTTCTGCTGACGCGCGAAAACACAGCTGTCTTAAGTAGAGCAAGGTAAAAATAAACAAACATGTTGCATTAGTTTTTAAAATAGTTTTTAAGTTATGAATAATATCATCTATTGTTATCATCTTTTATTTTAAATATTGTTAATAATTCTTTGTACTACAATTACCAACGTTAATGAGCTCCTGTCGCTTGTGATACAGGTTTATCTAACCTAGTACAGGCATCTAACATTTAAATACCTTTGTTAATTATTTTTAAGACTTTTGTATTTTATTTTACCAATTTTACTTTTGAATAAATATTATTATTATTTATTATTATTATTAAAATTCTCATCCGATACTCAAGTCGATTAGTCTAGTTTAGCATGCTCGGCTGTCGCTCATAATGCTCATATATTGCTATATGATGCTAGACATGGGATTACATTTTTTTTTCAACATTTCTTCAGATGTCCTGGCTATGGTATCTTAAAGCTCTTTGGTTAATAATATCAACAATAGTTGCCGTGTCTAATACTCGACCTCCATCCATATTGAGACTAGGTGGATTCTGTCGAATGTAAAGCCAATAGATAAATACCAAATCCATTACTTTGATCCTTTCTACATCACTTTCAGAGCAGATCTTGCGTCTTCCTGCAATATTACGGAAACGTACATTCATGAGTCCCATAAGAGAGCAGTTACTTGTTCGCATACCAAGTGACCGAAACGAGCTACTGACGGTTTTACTGTTTCTGGGATTTCTATAAATCTTTGACGCACCACCAACGCCGACTGCTGTACTGAAATTAGTCTAGATGATAGTGATTTCCTGGTTACTGTTTCAGAATAGGACTTTGTATCAAGTCCTGTTGTATCTACTTGATACAATAGGATTTGATTCAACTTAAGGATTGGTAGGTGTAGTATAATAGGCCTTTCGGAGTTTTGCATTTCATATTTTAGTTTACGCAAAGCACGATGTTCGTGTTCCATTTCCATTCCAAGTTGAAGAGTAAAGTTTCTATAAACCATAGAGAGATTGAAAACTAGTGCTGTGGGATCCTCCATGGTACCTACATCATCATGCAGAGTGGTATATATACGAGTATCCTGCTTGTCACAGTCAACATTTCTGAGTTATGCTTTAGTTTGTGTGTTTCAGTAATATAATTTAAGCAAGCTTAATATGTTTGCTGACTATCATTAAAATTAGGTACCTTTTTCGTTTTAGGGTGGTTTTTTTTTCTCTTTTTACTTGTGGTATTGACAACCTCTGTGGCTCTGCGCGTTTGTTTCTTTGCACTCGATTTTTTTTAATTCTCTAAAAAAGTTAAACCGGGACCGTCATGCGTAAGCCCGCATCCGGCCGAGTTTCTCCGGATTCATCCGAGTTTTGTCCTCGAAACTCCCGGAGACCCGGACGTACTTCGAACGTCCGGGTGAGGGGCTTTTGTAAACCGCCATGGTACTCCCACGCACTCTTGACCCGCACTTAAACGCGTGAAAATAAACCCAAGATTTTTCACCCGGAGCCGGGTATTTAGAGTTCACTCCATGTCAACACCATCACATGGACAATCCCGTGATGATACCGCAGAAAGTCAAAGTCAAATCATTTGTTTCAATAAGGCCATTTAAAAAGCACTTTTGAACGTCAAACTTGTAAGTTAAATATAAAAGATAATGATTCTAGTTGCCCTTTCAAAAAGGTAGTTTTGTATCGAGAAGAATGGGCAAGAAACTCCATATTAACTCTTTTAAAATATGTAGTGTTTTACAATATTTTGTGTACAATAAAAAATACATAAGGATATGTGAATACGATGTACCTAGAATAAAAAATAAAAATAAAAAAATAACATACCTACTAAGATAGATTCAAAGTATTTCAAATTAAGCATTTTAGCAGATAAGTACGCGTGGATGTCGGAACATTTAAAAATAAACTAAACTAAACTATTAAATGCTATTATGCTACGTATGCATTGTGAGTTTCGCCTGAATTTTGTCGATGTGAATGGTACTTTTGCAACACGGGTCGCTGTCTTAAATTATTTTTTTTTTAATATAAACACAGTCTCAATCTGTCAAAAATACGTCAAAAGTACCTACATTTTGATAAGTTTTTGACGTTAATGACGCGAATAGTGAGATTGCGTCTAGATTCAACGTTTTCAATTAAGGGAATTGGCCTTACGACTTAAAATTGAAAAAGCTCCACTATATTTATCTAGTAACCGCCTCACGATAAACTATGGGAAGCAGTGGGGGCTACACGGTATAAACATAAACCGTGTTATGATGCCGTAAATCAGAACATTATGTGTGCAGAGCGCACCTTTGTTTTTAATACTTCCATCAAAGGTATAGAAGTTATGGTTCGCTTAAATCAAGCGGAAGGCTGGAGTATAAAATCTATAAAGCGCTTTTATTTCTGGAGTACGTGTACACTTTTCAGTTGTTTTTTTTTGTTGTGTCTGAAACAGCTTATTATTGATGCATGACTTACCTTTTGGTTAGCGAAGTATGTTATGCTAGTTTTACTCCTTAAGGTCTAAGTCTGTGGAAGTTAAAAACTTATCCGTAGGGTTTTTTTTGCGAAGAATCCTACTAATATTATAAAGTTTTTTACTCTTTCACGTAAAAACTACTAAATGGATTTTAATAAAATTTGGTATGGAGTTAGCTGACATCCTGGATTACCACATAGGGTTTTTGAATTGAATCTGTATATGACAAAAAAAAACAAAAAAAATACTTTGACTACTATGACTATGACTGACTATGGCTGAAAATGAAATAAGTACACTTGACAGTTGACAAACAGCTGATTCCATATACGCCATTTTCTTTCTTTTGTCGCCTAATCGATTACGTTAATAGAAATAGAATTTTTAATATGGCTACGCCTGCTGGTTAGTCATATACGATAGGAAGAAGACTGAAATCTTCAACCAATTTGTTTAAATCTACAGTATTTGTTCACGGCTTGACGCCTCGTCTGTCACATCAAACATTTATCAACATTTGAACATCAATTAGCAGTTTTTTTTAACGAAAACATAATTCTTATTATAATTCGTAGGGAAGGCCCGTTTCGGTCATTAGTCGCCGGTCGCCGCCCGGTTCGCACGGGCTTGGTGCGGTTAAAATAGGGTTGCCAGCTTTAATGACACTGTTTTTTTATGTTTTAGTCTATTCTGCTGTCATATTTTTTTTATAATATAATACAATATGTACTTTTCAAGTGACACCTGACAGATAGAGGTCATTGACGTTCCTATTCTCATTTGAAACGCATAGTAAGGTTTCGAATGATGCGACAACTCAAGATGATGCGTAAAATATTTAATAAGATTAAAATGTTATAAGAGCGATTAGTTAATAAGGTTTTTTGAATACGTGCCAAGTCGTTAATCGAACCCATTCAGGAACGCAAGAGCGTCATTACTTGGTCATTAATATTTCTTGAAACCAAAATCCTACTGAATCAGGAAACGAAATACTTACCTAATTAAGTAATTGAAAAATCGCTAAAACTTGTAACCGAAGTACCTATTTTCTCTTTGAGTAAACCCTAAACTTATCTTGCGCGCCAAGGCGCGACGGGATACATAAATTAAACGCGATATCATAAATACTTCGCTTTCAGACAAGATCGATCAATTCAATTCCTATAAAAACCATAAGACTCTCATTTAGAAAAACAAAAAAAAAATAAACAGCCATCTAAGTACTTAGGTGTTCTAAAATGTATAAATTCAAAATTGTCTGGTAGTGGTAACCCTTCGGGGACGGTCGGGCGCTGTCGGGAGCGGTCGTGGCCGCGCGACGGGGCGCATAAAATACGCCGCGCGATGTCGTCGGCTACACTACACGATGTGTCACGGATACACGACCCGAGTAGAGATGCGGCCAAGGATCGGGTTTATCGATATCGATAAAATGCTTTTTATTATACTTTTTGTTTCTCGCATATTTCTTTAAGAGTTTATTTAACATTGTATGGTATAAAACAAACTATGAAAGATTAACTGGAAATATGAAACACAATCTGATTTTTGTGAAACTCTGGACCACCGTAGCCTACCAATGTCAATTTAAGCCAAATTGTTAATCTAACCACAAATTCATCATGTATGTAAACATTTGCTTACATAACACCCAAAAATTAAACCCAACATCGAGCACATGTACAAAGTTGGCACAAGCCCTACACACGCGGTGCCCTCGCATGCAATCAGTCGGGGCGAGCCGCGGCGACGCCACTCAGCGCGCCTCGTAAACGTTATCGGGTACATCGTAAAAACGCTACGTAAAATGGCGAACGTGCCGCCAACTGGCCCGCACACGTTCTATATTTGAATTCGAAGTTGGAACTATGGAATGCGTTTGAAAATTGAAGTGATTTTTTAAGATAAGCAAAGAGTGATATTGCACATAGAACCTTAGGAGCTTTAAAAAGAAGTAAAAATTATCTTTTGTTTTTGTTCGAATTATAAAAGAGGCTCCATTCAAAGGAGATAAAAAATCGCTATTTCGTATCCTTAAACAGTAATTAGCCGTTGCGCCCGTAGCAGAGCTGGTTTTGAGGTCGTATAATATGTAAGGTGGCTCGGGTCCGCTTTGAAATAACTTAAACCATGGAGTAGGTATTTACTGCGTCGAGCTCACTTGCTTTTACAGTTACGGGATTAGCAGGCTGTTCTCGTAAAATTTGTACGGGCTATCAAAAATACTATACAGTGGATAGATACGATAGGTATTACATTATGGTCAATACCAGTCTGTTACTGTCCCACTGCAGGGCAAAGGCCTTTTATTATACAGAGAAGGCGTAAGCACTGATCACCACGCTTGCTCGAGGAGTCAAGGCGGATTGGCGATTTCAAACTAATATTAACTATAAGTCCAGGATTACTATAAGTCTTACGATGTTTTCTGGTAACCTTAGAAAGTACAGACGCCAGCACATCAAGTTACCCCAATGTGTCAAATTTTCCCAATTGAATATGAACCTTATTCGGTTTAACTTATAGTTGAAAAACGATCAAAGAAATTTGACACATTGGGGTAACTTGACGTGCTAGTCTGTACATATGAATTGAAAAAGTCACATTTACACTTACCCGAATTTGAACCATAACGTCGTGCCTGAGAGGTACCTAAGCGGCGGATTTTGGTCATCTAATCTAAAACCCAATGTCCTATTGACTGTACATCGTCAAAGAAAACAACTTGTAATACTTTGCTTAACTAAGTTTGAAGTAAATACCATTCATCGTTGCTTTTAAACCCGTGAATGACGTTTTAAAATGTCAAACTTATAAAGTACGTTCCCTTCGCGCAAAGTCTCCCTTTGCAAGACGAAATACAGCACTAAATCATGCAACTTTTAGAGATCCCTCGGATCCGAGACGTGACGGAGGGCCCCGCAGGCAAATTCACACCCCAATTAGTGTCTGATCGAACTTGCGCGAGTGGGCTACGCTTGGACCCTCGGTACAAGATGTAGAGGCGTCTAGAAATGGCCTGTATTATTTATTATTGATACCGATTCTTTAGTTCACCAATTACGTACTAACTTCCAAATACACATGCAGCCTGCATATTATAAACATACTACTGATGTGGTAGGTAATATGTTCGGATGAAAAAGTTGTTTTGTAACCTTACTACCAGCAACTGACTTTTATGTGTTTGACATGCAATCGCTCAATGTAAAATACTGGTAATTGTACAGGTTACTAAATACGTGTAAACTGGAAGCCTATCTCGACATAGTTGTTAAAAAGACTAGGCATACGATGATTTCTTGTTAGTTGACCTAAGCTCACCACAACTGCAACATCTACACTTAGGTCTGTTGTACAACTTGTACACACACGTTTTGTCGCCGCATGTATCTAAAGTTTCTTGGCCACATTATGGAAGCTTGTTGACACACATGGTGCTTTCGGCGCGGTACAGTTACCCTACTGCGGAAAAAACATGGGTAAACAACAGGCCTAAAGCTGTGGCGCTTCATGCTAAACCATCGCCAATAGGAAGTATTGGCGATGGTTGGTAGTCCACATAATATTGCCACCACCACAACCTACACAAAACCCAATTATCAGACGGTCAGACGAATAAAGCACTTACCTTATCCACAAGCCCCATAAATGGCCCATTGTTGTCTCCAAACCATAAGTTGAGACATCGAGTGTGCGATGAAACGATGCTGATGTAAAGTCGGGACCCGTTGCTGCGGTAAACGGTGAAATAACTGTACAACTGCAGTTTCAGCCACGGTGTCTTAGCCTCATTTTGTCGTTTTAAAGCTCTTTTTATTAGGTGGAACCTGTATTTTTAGGCGTTTAAGTCTCTGATAGTTCCAGTCGGGTTGGTTACGGGTCTAAAGGAACTTAACGGTTCGTGTGAGATTACCTAGAACACACCTTAGTCTTAAAAAAAATGTATAACGCTGATTACTTATTATGTATTTATTTTTTTATTTCTAGCCTGAACTGTCCCACTGCAGGGCAAAGGCCTCCCTCTATTCCTTTTATCTAGGGCTCTAAATTATACTGTTCAGTAATATACTGTTTTTCACTACATTATACTTTTTACTGTCATACACAAAAACAGTATAAATAGACTAGTTTTGTTTTGGTCAAGACTATCAGAAACTATGAGAGATGTACGAAGTAGGTTTTAAAAAAATAAAAAAACTAAGTAAGTACTGTTCATAGTGTTCATTGTATTGAAATACTGTCGTTTCGCTTTCTACAACCCGAATAAACTGTATTTCTTGCAAAAAGTTGACCACCCTACTTCAATCTGTCGCCATTCCGCGACATCTCTACCTAATTCTCAAGGAAGGCATCCAGGTCGTCCCGCCATCTGCTTGGTGGTCCGCCGTAGCCCCGTGTCGCTGTTTTTGAGCACCAATTCTGGGTTTTACTGGCCTGGTCAAAGCAAAAAAAAAAAAACGACAGTAATAATGTCAATTCAATGTCACATCCAGCACCTCTACAATCGGCACCTAACGATCCCGGGGCGCCTATTCCCGGGACGGGGCGGTCCCGGCGGCGTTTAATTCCATTCCCGATCCCCTTCCCGGGTCGCCGCCAGCTTAATGAGATATTACAACTGTAAAATTATGTCCTCACCTGATCTGAACTCCTGGTACAATTCGTTCGACAAATCAATAGGAAATACTGGGGTATTTTGGTGCTTAATCTAGTTTAAATGGAAATCCCAATGCTATATTTGTAAATGTAAAGGTATTGAGGCCCAATTTAAATTTAAACCATTTTCAATTCTTTTTTTTTATTTGAGTAAATCAGTAGTAATCAGTTATTATTGGTATGTGACAAAGTACTCTATTTCAACTAGAATCCATGTTGATTTATACTAAAAAGAATACATATTACATCTTCGAAAATCAAGTTATTAAATTAAAACATGATACCTATGTTAAAATACCCAATAATGTGTAACATCATTACACATTATTGGGTGTTTTGAGTACCTTTTTAATGATAAGATAATACTTCTTATTAAATAATAGTACTCTTATTACCAGTATTGACTAATATTTAACTAAAGCTAACTACAGAAGTAAGAACTTGAAGATTAAGTAGTCAGCAATTTACACGTCAAAAAATATTCGTTGGTAAACCACTTGCTAACTGTAATTTGAGCTGGTAACATTATTTAATTTTTAGTGGTAAACTAGTGAGTGTCTAACATTATAAAAAAATATAACTGGAACTACCACTGGATGACTTTTTTATGACATTTGGTACAGTATATAGTTTTAATCTCGATTTTTGAACATAATTGTTTTATTTAATTGCAAATTAAATATTCGTTTGAAAAGTTCTATTGTTTTCTAATAGATGGCAGTGTAACTTTAGTTGGATTATCTCTCTATAATAAAAGCCGCAGGCAGGGTCGATCAAAATCTATGCTATGCTCGACAAGGTCAGTCTGTGAATAAATAAATAAATGAAAAAATGATATTTATTTCTGTAAATAGGGTTCCTACCATAGAAATATATCTATGGTTCCTACAAACACCTTTACATGCCATTATTTAACTAGAAGGAGAGGTCGGTGTTACACTACTTTGAATAGAAATACGGAACCATTCGTAACATATCAAGACGCCTTCGAGCTTCGGACAGACAGTCATCACGTTAGTCGCGGCTGCCATTTGTTAGTAGGTAGATCTTTGGCAGTCGTAGGCTGGAAGCCAATCCAAACTTAGATGGATAAAAGCTGGTCAGATGATGATCTTAATTAATATGTCATTATTGCACAGGTTGTGCGTTAAGTACGTTCTTACTATCTACCAGGACTTTAGGCGATACTGAGTTTTCCACCCAAATACTCTGAAAAAAAGATCCACCCAAAAAGTTATTTATACACGCTCAACACTTACTCAGAAATGAAGCATACGTGATCCGCACAGGGTTGCCAGACGTACGAATAAAGCCGTTTGTATATGTATATGTAGTATGTAGATATATACGCTTTACACTTTAAATCATTGTAAACTAGCTTTCAGCAATTTGTTTCGCCTTATTTTTAATAGTTTACGACCTATTCTCAGATCTACTGAATATACTTAAACAAATTTTCATAAGAATCGGTCAAACCGTTTCGGAGGACTTTAGTGTAACATACACTGTCACACGAGAATTTTATACAGGTATTAGATAAAATAGTAGGATAGTAGAATTGCATTGTGAAGAAAACCGATTCTTTGCGTTTTCATTAGTTATTACGATTGTGGATCAAAAAAGCTTGGACTGACATACAAAAACGTTTACAATGTTAGGGTTTTATGAAAAAGACTGGCTGGTCGATCCAGCTCTCTAGTTTTTAGACTCTGGCAACCCTACTTCCGCCATGTTATCGTTCCATGCAGATGAATTACGATTTTACATAAAAATAATAAACAGTCGGCCAGACCCCGCACTAAAAAGCATATCTTTTTCTTCCCCGGATAAGCCCCGGGCCGGGATTGCGTGTTCCCGGGTCGCGGGATTGCAGGATCCCGGGTGTTATCAAGTTATCAATTTGGCCCGCCCCGCCATATGTCGGGATCGGGAGTCTTGTCTGCCAGTGGCTGTTTTATCGGTGTGTGTGTGGACCGATATAAAATAAGAAGCTTAAGCTTGCGTGTGTAGCTTGGCTTTTGAAGTGAAATGGTATTTTAATTTTGATCCTTAGAATTAAATGGAGATCGTTTGTCTGGCTGTCAATTTTATCTAGCTAGATGTATGACAGTATAATTGCAATTTAATAATAGTCCTTGCAACGGTTAAGTACTTTATTTCTCAACTTTTTGTTAACAACAACAACAACGCTTTAACTCCTTCACTTAGTAATGCTAGCTAATCTAGTAATCTTAGACCAGAAGGCCAGTTTCCTTGAACAAAAACTTTCAAATTTTATTCATAATCTTATCTCAACGACAATCAGTGTCAAAGACTTGTCAAAAATGTAGGGAAAGTCAAGTTCAAGTTTTTGTTACCTTATTGGGCCTAACATGTTCTGTCTCTGCATCACCATAAGGTAGACTGGTAGAAAATGCCTAAGGCATTAAGTTTTGATTTTGATACATAAATAAATAAAGTGGTTCTTTGATAGATTGAGGTACCTACTTACACTCTTTATACTGGAAAATACTTAAGAATTACATTACAATGTAATTCTTAAGTATAATTATAATTACATTACAGTGTTAGTTAGAGTGTTAGTTTACATTTGTAGTTAGTTAGTTAGTTACACTACTAACTGTCAAAAAAGGTGGATTGTAAAATAGGACCAAGAACACCTACGTCTTAGTATCAACTCCTCCGCATCGCTGTCATCCGGAAACGTGTTTAGAAGACTGGCAGCATTGCCACGTTGGATGGCAATGCTAACTCTTTGACCAAATAAAAGGCCAGATTAATATTAGAATGCAAACGTTGTTTCTTGAATAACGGAAATTGTCCTTTAAGAACACTTTCAAACTTCAAAATTTTCGAACTCGTATTATGACGTATGTCAATCCTCTTCACGACCACCAATCAACAAGCACATTAAACCACTAATAAATAATGCCCTCTAAAATCAGTCTCATTTTAAATACAACACAAAAACTCGCCCCTCATTTACCAGCGGGGTGTTCCGTAGCTCTGCGCGCCATCTCTCGTAATCCACTTTTAATTTTGATTAATGCCATCCCTGACCGCGTCCTGTATCCCTGGTCCCGCAGTGGCCCGCATTCGAAATGTTCGCGGCCCTAATACTAAATTACACAGCCCGTGCATATGACAACAGTCCGGTGCTTTTTCACGAGTGTTATAGTTATAGATAGTGTGGTTAGGGTTTTATTTAGTTTTGAATTTCGTCGATTGTACTGCAGTTGGAACTTATGATCGCTGAACTATGCTGAGATATTACTCCTTTTTAAGTTTTAGGAACCTTTATTTTGGTAAATTAAGAGCTAGTTTTCCGTTGCATAAAATATGTATGTAATTTTCCATCTTCAACAAACCAGAATGTAATAAAAAACTTACTCCTGCGAAAAATGTACCAAGGAATTTTAAAGGACTCAAAAGACCCCGTAAATTAAAAGAACATCCTTTCATTTTTTTGTACGTTTTACGGCTAAGACTTGAGTGAGATTTACCAACAAAATATCTAATGTTATTTTTTTACTTTTCAGGTAAGACACATTTAAAAATCTTCAAGAGTAAGTAAAAGTCTTAACTTTGAATAAACAAGTATCTTCAAGCAAGCAAATGCACCGGAATAACTTGGAGACTAGGCTACCATGACCGTATCAAAATCTAGTGCAGACACCAAGCGACCATAATTCAGTAGCAGGCGAAGTAACTTAGCGACAGGCGGGGCGGACGCGGCGCGGCTTCCGGGCGCGCTTCCTTCCGGAAATAGGGCCCGTTCCGCCACCGCCCGGCGTTCGTCTAATGGCGCGTGCCTCTATAATGTCATGCCTCCCTGGTACCTACTGCTCGTTAGCCTCTGCTCCCCGAGTGACGATTTTTTTCTTTTTCACGGATTTTTTGTACATGATTATTTTCAGTCTTGTGAAGGTCTTGTTAAAGTGTTAGAGACCCGGGTTTTTGCAGTTTGTAGTAGTAGACTAATAAAATGTCAACTCAACAAGATTATTTTCTAGTAAGATTTTTATTCGGAAAAGTTCAATACAATACAAAAAGCTTACGTACCTCCTTCACACCTACCCTTGTTATTATTACGACAATCGTTTATTTTTAACTTTTACTTTACCTATGTTGTGGTCGAAACTAATTAAAAACTTCATGATTAAAGAATGTAAATGTGGTCGGTCTTTGCACTCAATCAGCTTAATAAATCTAACTTCTAGTAAAGACTCAATAAGTTGATATTTATTATCCCATTGTGTCGCCCGCCTTAGCACCTCTTTAATCTGCTTCGGAGCTGTGGACCAAAATTATAAAACAGTTTCTTTTGCCACAAGAATATTATTTCATCAGTATACATTCTGCCAATGTAAGCCCAATTAAATATCCGTCGATGACAATCATTATTTGAGTACCTACCCTAAGTTATCGATACCAAGTCTAAATCACAGATCTGGTTGTTCAGGAGCATCTACATATAACTAATCAGATGCAGCTTTAAAAGCTTACAACATTCGTCATTTTTCGTAAAAATCAAGGGGATCCCCTTAATTTTTAGGTTAGCTGCAAATGCTGCAATGCATGTTCCTCATGATGCATGTATTCCGAGTATTTCGGGTCACCATCATAGTCATATTTTGAGACACTGAACGTTAGTGTGTAAATAATATAGGCTCAACGCTAACCGCTCATTTGAATCTAGATCGTCATTGTAGATAGGTCTAAACTGAGGGCGTAGGTAATATTGTGAATCTCAATCCTTGCGAAACGTACACGTTAGATATTTAGATATTTAGTACAGCAAAGTACTTACCGCATGAAATAAAATGTCTTTTTTTTTTCAACTAAATAGCAGAACCAGCTTGACATTCGCGTATCTAGCCCCCAAAAAAGTTGTTGTCACGGCCACCACGGGTTTAGTAGGCCAAGTGCTTGTCAGACTACGGAGTCGCCTATTCGAAATTCTACAAAGGTGGCGCTTCAAAAACGTATGATTCTCGACCAAGAATATAGGCGGGGCATCACAAACAATATTTTCATCCGATACTTGTGTCTTAGTTGACACAAGTCTATGAGTTTTGTTTAGAACGCTTCGCTATCTCTTTGGCCAAGACCTTGTGAAGAAAATAGGACACGCAGGCAAATTCGAGGGGTGAGCCTTAGCGCTGTGTAATAGATTTCAATTAGGGTTGTGGGCATGCCCATCGTGCCCAGTGGATCTGCGCTTGCAACAGGATGCGTTTAATCTTTCAAATCTATCAATATCGTGACGTCACTCGCGAATCACAATAGCACGTGTACTGACGTGAACTCCAATGTATAGCGTCTACATCGCTGCGTATATATCGCTATCGTGTCGCGGTAGGTGTAGCGCCGGCACCGCGCCCCGGGCCGCGCCTCGCGCCTGTCGACTGTGCCTGCCTGCGCTGACGGGCTATAGCGCGCGTCAACGGTTTTGATACTCGGTATTTAATTTTTTTTTTGTTTTGGAATATTACTACCGTGATTTTGTACATAAATATTTAAGTACTGGTCTCTATCGGCTTCAATGACTTGGATTTTAACAGACTTCAATAAGGCTTTTTATTCGGTTTTATACTCCGTTTGCCCTATTTTATTATTTAAGTACAGTTTTTTTGCTAATTAATTAGTCACTAACTTGTAACCATAATGGTTACAAGTTAGTGTACACACACACAAACATAAAGTAAAAGAGTTATAGGGCATCAAACATTCATCCATCCATTCATCATTTCATTAGTTATTATTACTAGGTAAGTATAAAAGACAAGTCGTTAAATTTTCTAGCTTAATAATATTTTATTTCGTATTAAATTATGTTAATTTATGAAAAATAAAAACACAATTTACCATTTTATAGGAGTCTCGAAAATAATGAAACACTATTTTTGCAAATGATATTTGTCACCACCGACCGCATCTCTCATCAAATTATGCACATTACGCCTTATTCATCAACATTTTCTGAGTCTGCACTCAACAAAAAGTACTAAGAAATATTTCACCGTGCCACTAACGACCAAGCCCATTCCGGCGGCGCGGCGGCGGTCGGTAGCTCGTCAAAGGGCCAGGGGGCTCGCGCCTCGCAGGCTGTTATCCTCCCACGCCGCTGTCACCCTCATTATGTTACCGCGTGAGGATACATTTTGCAAAATGGCGCTTTGCCCCGTGGTAATGCGACGTAGACTTGTCAATTTACAACAGTGCTCATTTCTAGCGTGTTTATCCGAAGGGTTTTATGTAACTTATAGAGCATCGGCTGGTTATCGTAAATAGAAGTTGGGGTTACGTTTTTCGCGTTGGTTAACCGGCTGGTCGGTGCGGTGTGGATAATGGTAGTGATTTCTTAGCTCCTTGCTTTTATTGCTTAGGGGCATTAACTTGTGCAAGTGTCGCTTTCTATACAGCGTCTTGTGGCAAGATTTCGCTGTTTGCTAACCTCACATATCCCAACACAGAATCTTTAGTAATTATTCGAATCACAATATTGACATAGTGGACAAGACATCGGCAAACAACTTGATATCATGAGTTCAGTTCACGAATTTGAACCCCCACAGCGTCAAATTTTTCGTCGGCTTTTTTATTTAACTTTGAACTGCCACAAAGTCATGATTACTGTTAAACTCAATGATACTTTTACTCAAACATATAAATGATTTACTTTTTAATTAAAAATCTTATGCCATCAGGTGGTTGTTCTCCCTTTCCCTCTGCATAGCAGCTTATATATATCCTTAACTACACACAATATGTACGTTTACGTACTGTAAACTACAAATGTTACCATTCGAGGATTCCTTACACACAATTACTACAGCAATATCATATTTTAAGTTTAGAATCTCGGCGATTACTTTTGGGGGCCATGATGCTGCATGGTTTGTGTAACAATAGATTTGACTGTATTGAAATCACAAATAAGTTACGCTATACTGTACCTAGAACCGTTATTAGACGGGCGGCACGCGTGCCCAGGTTGTTCCATGTAGATTCATGCAGGACTAACGCCGGGGCACGAGTGCCTCTTCGTCAACTTGTGGAAGCCTATAACACACATTTCATCGACATAGATATATTCTCTCTCTCTTGTATCAAATTTAAAACCTTAGCTATAAATTCTCTTTCACCGTCATCTTAACTTAGATTCACTTAATTAATTTAAACATAACAAGATATTATTCTAAATACACTTCCGTTACTTACTTGTTCAAATATTAATCCGTGGACAATGGTGTGGGTTATATGTTTACCTATTTGTGCAACGAATCATAATTGTTAAACTTAACATGTAACTGTTTTTTTGTCCCAAATAAATAAAATAAAATAAAAATTCAGTTTTAATTCAACTGCTTTTTCTGGCAATCTAAAAAAAACTGTAAACTGTCGGAGAAAACTTCGTTAGCCATAACACCTTTGATACCCTTAACTAGGAATATTATCCACATTGTGACCTCCGAATAGTTAGTAGCAGTTTTCAACATAGTCATGTTGGAAACTATCCTTAAGGTCTAGAAATAATGGTAGCTCTTTTGAAACGTCGCATAACCAATAAAGATATGGACGTTGAACTGAAGGATCCTGTTAATGTACCGTCTACTCATCCACTGTTTGCTCTTCCGTCGCTGATAAATAAGCCTTACAATATTGAGGTTATGCTACCTTGCTTGGCTATGATTCTATTGAAACTACTTAGTATTATTAAATTATATTATAAACTGAAGGAAAATTTAATGTCTTTTGGAATCTTCAATATCAATTTATGGTTGATGGTATTGAATATTAATGAAAACGTTAACTCTATTCTCTCTCTCTCTAGCTCTATTCACAAAATAATTGCCAGAAGCAGGCTTCCAACTGCAATATGACCATGTTACTTCTCGCTTGAGCAAACGTTGAAAAACTTTCCATATGCTTAGAGCCTACAAACAAAAGCAAGAACAATAATCGTAAAAGCCGTCGCCGGGAACGCGTTAGTATATCACCGTGATAAATATACACGAGACTGCTAACGCCACGGCAGTGAGAGCGAGAAAATTACTGACCGCACGGCTTCAAAGCGATGCGATGAGTATAAAGCGATATTTATCTGTCTCTTGGCCTCGCCGGCACCGGCACCTATCAAGTCGAGTGCCACACACACAGATTTACCATCACCATAGTCTTTATATTCATGAACTAAGGTTGATTTTCCATCATCAGGTTTGTTAGTTGGAGTATGTGAAACTATAGCACCGTAGATAGATGTGCTCGCGTGCAGTGACGCAACGCGAGACCGCTTGACATCTATATATAATTTTTGTTTTGTGAATTATGTGTGCTAAATGTGTGTGGTACTGGTAATGTGGTTATAATCACTGCAATTTGGCATACCCTTTATTTTAATACACGGGCTACAATCCATAGTATTTTAAAACTAGTGTAGTTTCGTGTCCTGAAATTGGAATTCAGTTGTTTACAAATTGTTTACATTGTCCTTATATTGTCCTGCATTGGGAGAATTTATTACTTTACCATTGTTTGGGTATTAAAATATCAAGTACCGCAGTCTTAGTGGTCGGCTTATCCGCGTGCAAGTCGGAAAAGACCCTATAATACGGAAACGTACTAGCGGGATAAAACTGTAAGCTTATGTCCTAACCCCAGTTATGGTTCACTCGTGTGCCAAGTTTTATCTTAATCCTTTCAGCGGTTGAGGCGTGATTGATTGACAAACATTCATATTCTATATCATCCAGACTTTCACATTTCTATTATTAATAATATTGTTGGAGCCTTGTGCATTTATACTGACAATAGTTTCAGTCAAAAGTTGATGGAACACCTTTCTAAAGAAACCTTTTCGTGGTTCAATTCAGGTTTTTTCAGGTTTTCAACCGAAACTATCATTATAATTATGCCCTACCCTTATCCTAATTGATATGGGGATGACGGCAGTTAATATTAAAGAACGTCTTCTTCATAGCTGTTATCAAAATATTTAGCTTCTTTCTAGCCATATCGTCAGCCCAAACTAAACTAACATTAATAATAAAAGAAAAGAATAGAATAGAAGTAGGTATCTTTATTGTACACCATAAAAACTTACAAATTATAACTTTAAGGGTTACAAAGGGTGGGGTCATTGTAATAGTTTATTAGCGAAAAAAATTAAGTACATGTCTTGACACACTGGTTTGAGTAAGCAATTGTCGAATACGGTAATGTTGAACCATGACAAAAATAACGAAAACAGAACCCGTACAGAGCCCACCACCGCAATATGACGACACTCCTTTCCATTCTGATCTCATAACGCGAAAACCGGAGCAATATCTAAGCGTGGTGCGGCACACATTTCCCGGACATATTTCACGGGCTCACATCGCATCGCCGAGATTTTCCCGTCCCGTCTCGCTCGGTATCTTATCGTTGCTCGAGAGGCCATGTCGTTTCCATCCACTGACGCGCAATGTCAGACGCGTCGACGTACGAATATTGCCACTTTGGTTTTATTATAGCAAGCGAGCAATTGTTCTGACAATAGTTTTCTTAAATTGAAATGCGGACGCTGCACTGTGTGGTATTAGGCCCCAAAAGTTGGCCAAAAATGGTTTTTTTTTTTATTAGTATTCTACTACATATTACTGATCTTTTAAAATTTAAGTAGTTGGCCAATAAAATGGCCAAAGAACTCCGAGCCAACTCGTCAACTCTTGACGCACTTGTAGTTGGAAGTTGACGTTCGCTTACAGTGGTCGTGTGATTGTTCGATACGCTCAAATATTACTTGTTTTTATAACGTGATATTTTAGGGACAAACGGTTTTGTGGTGGTTTTTGTGATGGATTCCTTTTAGCCAGGTATGTAAGTATATGGTCCATGTTTTTTTTCTACAAAAATCTCAATCAATTTTAATCTATAGCTCCAAAAGTAACCTGTCATAAACTATTACTAAAATTCTTACTTTTCTATGTTTAATAGACTTTTTGTTACATTATTTAGCATTCTTTAAATACAAATACTATTGTTTCTTGTAGAGTAGACGGCCTAGAAACAATTTCTGAAAAACGCTGCCGCCCGTACCCGCCCCCTTTTTTTTTGAGAATTATTTTCTATAGTGCCTTACAATCTTGTATAAATATTCGTTCCTAAGATTTAGTCTTATTTTGTTACAGGGACATCAGAATTGAAGTTTATGACTCGAAATGAGTTGTTTGCTATTATGCAAGGTTCTAATGAGTCAACATTTGTCAGAAAATTGGCGTTTTTGAAGCAGCAACTGCTAAGTTCTCACTCTGATTATGATATAAGAATCTACGATATAAATCAAAAGATCGCTAATATACAACACAATTTCAAGCAAAAATGGTTAGCAGCTCATCAAACCAAAGCAAGATTCGAAGAAAATAACTTAGAGTGGCTATCCGAATCAATATCGTTACCAGCTACAGGCATGACTCTGGACAATTCTTTTAGTTAATTAGGTGTTTCGGGTTTCCAAGAACTTGTTGACACTCAGGTAGCTAGGTCAACTTTAATGGTATTTTGTTATGATGATTGTAACTTACCTCTCTCTCTAAACTCGTTAATATGAAAAGATAAACCTTTTTTTTATTGTTACAGGAATCAGCTCTGGCCACTCCTCTGGCCAAATCTTTTGTGGGTTCTAGCGAAAGGACTAAAAGACGGAAAACGGCAGATCTTTGATCAAAAGACGTAGAGCAAATTGACCTACGCTACTCAAACGAAAAGTTGGTAAAGTTGATGCTTCGAAAATAGTAAAAGATGTTACAAAAAGTCCACGTAGAGCTAAACAATATGTGATGGAAATGAGAAAAAGTATTCGGACACAAGATCAACCTTGCCAATTGTCACCTTTAAATGCTTTGTCTATGTTCACCGAAGCTGGATTAACAAAAGCACAATATGAACGAGTACGAGAAACAAATGCCCTTATTTCCGTTTTTCGGTGCTGCAAAAAATTAAGAAAGAATGCTATCCTGAATTTTATCGCGTTACCGAAACGTGTGCTGAGGTACAAGAACAAAAAATAATGGATCATACGGCGAATCTATTGATTTCACATCTTTTACTTAGTGAGAGTGTTCTGACAAATAAAATGTATGTAGTAGTGATGAATAAATATTTTTTTTCTAACTGTAATAAGTCTTTTATTACCTATTCTAACATGTATTCACAAATAATCGTCAATCGAACCGTAAAATATTTTTGACCAAGTTTTAGGGCCAAATACCACACTGTGCGCTGATAGTGATTCGTTTTTGGTGTTGGTCATGTTTAGTGGTTCTGTGGTTAGCCCTAGGTTCTGTATGCCTGTACAGCCCCAATAAACCTCTTCTTTCACAGAGAAGGCACGAGCGACAGACACGTTTGCTTAAGCAGGGATGTCGCTTCCAGACCTAAATTCATTAAAGTACAGGCTACTTCTCAATGTTTTATTTCACGAATCTCATTGATGTCTAAAATAAACTTTAACGCCTTCAAATTATTAATCATAAAACGTGGAGTATCATTACTACTAGCATGATCTCCGGATTTACCATAATTATGTTTTTCGAGGATGAAGATAATCTTAAAATGAAGCTAAGATATTGAAAATTGTATCGTTGATGGTTAGATTTTAGTAACTATAAGTGGATTATTATTAAATCTTCATACGATACATAATTATTATGAATATTAAGAATTTAAACTTGACAGAATTACGGTTAGGAATAACACGAGATACAAAATATCTTTACTAGCTACATAATATTAGGAGAACAATTGAACTTGTTTATGTGCGAACAAATATAACACGACTTTTGTAAAGGAATTTGATTACCCTCCGAAGCATCCTTAACTTAGAGTGATGAGCAGGAATGCTAATTGAGCCGAATTATTTATTAATACACAGTTTAAACTCAACATTATTAACATTTAGAATTAAATTAAACAGAGTATTAAAATTTTTGAAATTAATTATTAACATTTAGGTATACAACTTGTTGGATTGGACGGATCTTTGCTCTTAGATTTGTGATTGCTAAAATTTGAGTTCTGACACAAATTGATTTTTAAACGTCGCCAAAACCTACTAAAAATCTTATGACGGAAATAATAATTGAGTTTAAATATATTCAGACTTAGGATCAGGAATAAAAACAGTTTGTCTTTGTTTTCTCTTATCCTTTATAAAATTTCTCTGACGTCTCCATTTGTATCTTCTTTTTCGTCGTGCTGTCATTCGTTGTCTGTCACTTTTACCTCCACTCAGTCTTGTCTTAACGATCGTCTATCATTTCCCATTCCCCATTCCAGGAATATTGCCAGCCGTTAGCCTCACGTTCCTGTATTTATTTTAAACAGTTTACTTCCAAACTCTGCAGCAAAATCATTAAATTTCAGAACTTTAGACCAGTATTTTAATCTCCGTAGCTCTGGGCTGCACCTGCATTCAAATTGCTCCGCTCTCGTTATCTCTTCGTTGGGTGCTATTTCATTATTAATCGTTATTTCTACTACGTGACCCTTCATAGTAACTGCTCAATTAATAGAATTACACGGGATATCATTCGTATTTCACGAAGTATCAAAACTCCTTATCGTATTACTAGTTTTATTTATTGAAGCAAAATCGTAAGCTTTACTAAAGTAGGTTCTTCGCCTAATATTGTTATAATAATTATCTTCAATAACTCTTCAAATGGTTGAATGTTCGTTTGTTTTAAACGTCAATACACGAGCTAGAAAAGTTAACCACATGCACACACGACTAGTCGGCTAGACGGCTACACATCAAGCTATCCTTTTCCAGTTTACGCTGACCTCGCGTTGTACTGAAATCCTGTATAGTGCGAGACTAGCATAAAGTGGACCCAAATTTATAATTGCGTGCATCTTCTGTCTAAAAATTTCAGTCGGTTGATGGTCATCATTAAAAAACATTTTGGGCATCATAAGATTAGATAGACAAAGGCATTGCCAAAAAATTATACAAACCAATATGTTCCACAAATCAGGTACCTATTTTCTTTCAATGCTAAGCATGTAACAAACAATCGATATTTCGCCCCCGTTCAATTGACCAAGTAGATATCTAAAGGCAAAATTATTTTCGTGTTGGTTGACTCTTTAATATAGCTACCTCGCAATACCGAATAAGTACAAAAAGTTTAATTAAACCCCTATCTAATTCGAAAAAAATGTGTGACACATTCGGCAAGTTGCTCCTACAATTTGGTGCATGGTCACACTCATAACGAGGTTATCGGCTGGTCGGCAACATGTGCAGAGTCAGAGGTTGGGGCGGCAAGCGAGCGGGCAGCGAGAGGAAATGGCTTCGCGCCGCGCGCCGCCGCACCTCCCGAGCCTCGGCGAGCCCGACGATGCTGGCGCATGGCAGGCCGAGCGAGGATCACAAATACCCGAAGACCGTCTGAGTACTGTACATAGTACGCGCATTTTATTTATGAAAATCCTTTATTTATCTCGCCATTTTTTTCAAATAAAATATTTCCTGTAATTATTATTAACGGATTTAATTATTTAATCATAAAAACAAAGACAACTACGCGACGCTTGACTATAAAAATATTCCTTGGGTGGTCTCTAATAGGCACTTAAATTATCTTGCCGTAAGCTTGCTTACCTCATACTTCGTTAAAATTTATTATGCATTGGAACAATCTTGATACAAAAAGTTTTATTTCTATGTTGAAGTATAAATAATTCGTACGCCAAAAAATAAACGACACGGATGCGTCCTAATAAATATTGCATCTCTTTCAATATTAGACATCTCTACAGTGACAGAAAATCTAAAATTCAATATTGCCAATAGGTCCTAAGTGCTACGATTGAAATATGACAATTGGCGGAGCGGTCGCCGTTGTAAGTACGAACAGTCGCCCGTCCGGCGGCCACAAATCTTCCGTTTCACTCGGTGCCCAGCCTCCGAGCGGTGAGAAGAGGAAACAGCACGCTCCAAAGCACGCGACTGCGTGATGCCGGCTACTCCCGAAATAGACCCCCCGCGCGGGGTGCCGGCCCATCGACGTGCTTTTAGTATGCTGCGCGCATGCGAACCGCCCGCACCCTTCTGCGCTCCTGGTACTAACAAAGCTAAACTCGCGAAATTAAATAACAAATAACTGAATAAAAATATTAACTGTGCCTAAATATAGCATGCTTTAAAACAAAATGGTCGCTATCCTGGCCAACCCCAAGTGGAGCGAGGATCTCACCATCCAGATGATTATCGAATACGAGAAGCGTGAATACCTCTGGAACCCAGTGTCGGAACACTACAAGAATAAGAAAATAAGGGAGCAGGGATACATAGAGATAATAAATGCACTGAATTTGGTCGACGTCACAGTTAAAGAATTGAAAAATAAAATAAAAAACATACGTTCGTCGTACAGCGTCGAGTTGAAGAAGATTCGCGCGGCGAGGAAGGCTGGCGCGCATGCGTATAGACCGAGCGTCACGTGGTTCGAACATGCAGACAGGTTTCTGCGGGCGATCGTCACACCGAGCTCCGTGAGTCTTTTTTTTTGTTGTTTACGACGCTTACTCATGTTTACACATGCGCTCTGACGTTAAGCGGCTGTATGTTTGTTGATAGGTGGACAACAGTTTGCTGGAGATCCCGGCGAGCGACGACAGCGATGTGGTTCAAGACCTCAGCGAGCGTAAATCGCCGGAAAAGAAAAGTCCGCGAAAGCGTCGCAGCTCGACGCGTTCGTCGACTCCGTACGTGTTGAACACACCGTCCCCTCGCCCCGGTACACCATTTGGCTTGAGTCAGGGGACATTTGGAATCCTCCCGCCGGTTACTTCCGCGCCTTTTCTGAATCCTCCCGTTGGGATCGCTACGCCGTTGACTACTTCACTCGCAACTATCTACCCGGTGCCGACAAAACAAAAGAAAAGTAATTCAGATAGCGGCGATCTCTCGGACTTGCCGCAAGATCTGAGTCAACATGCCGAGAATGGTAATGAGAACGAGTTCGAGATGTTTGGGAAGTTAATTGCGAGCCAGTTGCGGAAGCTACCGCTCAGTTTGGCGCTGGATACTCAGTTGAAAATACAGACGCTAGTAAACGCAGCGAGGATACAAGCTGTTTATCAGCAGTACAGTTATGCAGGCCCGTCTCAGGAAGCCTTGTCGGTACAGGCTTTGTCCAACGGGATTCTAGCAGGCATGGCGACACAGAGCTCTTTCGCATCTCGATCTTTGGGCATGGAAAACGACTCTCCTGATGAAATGAACAGGGATTTGAAGACTATTGAATATTCTTTAGGCTCCGAAAATGAAGATTAAAATTCTGGGAGCCCTTTAAAACCTGTTTTTGCTCACACAACCTATAAGTACCTCATAATTCTCTGTTGAGATAAATCTGAGAATTTTGCTCATTATATACCTTTGTATGGCGTACGACGCACAATGACATCACTTAGATCCTGATCCGGTGATTTGGGTAAAATATTAACTGTCATTATTTATATATACGTATGTGTTTTAGATGGAATATTCGTGTGGTCAATGTATTCGTAGTAGAAAAAATCTAAAAAGTTTTTATAAGTGGAGAAAATCAAAAAGTAGTATTTTACAAAAAACTAGTCATTAATATTTCGGTGTAATGTAGATCTCGATGTTTCGGCTGTGTTATTTTATTTTACAAAAATAAATGTTACCATACTATAATATAACATACATATTGTGTAATACATCATTTTTGCGTTAAAGGTAGCAACTCTCAAATTGAAAAAGTTGCCAACAATAACGAATTTATTTTGATTGTGATAGGTTTACTAAATGTAGATATCTGTGTTATAAATGTGATTAATGTAGTGAAAATTGGGATTTCTCTTCCTCTGTTGAAATTATCCGGGCAATTTCGGCAATGCAATGTTACTAAATTATAGCCAACATTACCCGGATTTTTCGGCATTGTCCTGTTGAATACGCCCTTAGAGTAATATTGCAGCATGCATTTCATGATAATATGAAATTAAATACCTCAAAATAGTGTCAGTATATATTACGTAGTAGTACGGTTCTGGAATATTATATTATATTATCTGTTGTTCTATGTGCCACAATTAGATTGTATACAAATTTATTGTGATTTATTGAGAAATAAATATTTTATAAATGTCATAATTCATGTGAGGTTTTCTTCACCTTTATCGACAGTTACATTCAATTAAATTTCGTAACGAAAACAAATGAAAATTCTGCCTTAAAAGTATCAATAAATGTTAGTCACCGTATTACTTTAACAATATTCACAATTCGAAAAAGTTTTCGTCATCCGTCTTCTAAATTCAAAATATACTAAACTATAAAATTCAACCAGCACCAAATAAGAATGGAAAAAAAAACAGAAAAAGTATTTAAATAAAAACAGATTGTTCCATACTGCTAGGTTTAATTCTCGCGTAATCCCGTCGACATTCGTTATTGATTGCCCGTTGGTTTGGCATGCGAAGCTTTTCCGTGCAAGCCTGCCAGCTGCTGTCAACCTGGTAATTAGAGTTTGTTCATAAAATAAAAAGTGTAAAGAATTTAAGTACACCTATTATTTTACTGTTCCGTGTTTGCATTTTTTATGAGCGGAATAGGGGACCTATCGTAAATAAATAAATTAACCCAACAACGCATTAATTTAAATGTCAAAAAAAAAACAGTTGGAATTACAAAACAAAATGTGAGAAATATCAATTTCTATTTCTTTTGACGGTATTTAATACTTCGATATTCAAACTCGACTATTAGCGGTAGTTGTAGTGTAGTCCTGTCATCTTTAATTCACAGATAGGTACTTAGAATAGACTTTTTATTACTTACTCAAAATAAAAAAAAATAAAAATCTCCGTAATTAATTTACATTTTATTTCGGCACCATTCGAAGCGAAATTCGTTATCACTCAACACGCGTTACGTTGTGTTTGACAGCGCGCGTCATTTGAGAGTTCAAAATGGCGCGAGAACAATTCAAACGGCTCTAAGGCGAAGCGGGAAAATGAAATCGTAAGTTTACGAACGATTGCATTTAATAAAAAACAAGAGCATACCTACTTGAACAGTTTCAAGCATATTTGAAGAATGTGAGGTTATTATAATACTCTTTGATGCTTTATTTTCAACTTCCCTCCTCAGTCCTACACTTAACTCACTTTCCACCTAAAGCTTTTATGTTCGATATTTACTAGTATATTCTATCTACTTAGTATGCAGTGACAGCTGCTGTCATCTCATCTAATGTCAGGGATTGACAGTTTACTTCGCTTTCACTTTATCTATTTAATTGCGGTGATTTTTACAAAATAGACTGGCAAATTGAACCTACTCAATTCGCGTATAATGTTTATTCTTCCCAACAAATCTACTGTCAAGTAGTAAATTACTTATACATTTTTCCAGGATGAGGCAAAAAAGGATTGCCTCATGGGTAGGCTCTATACAGTACGCTCGGCAGTGAGAAGCCCGCAGCCCCGCTACCTTGCTGGATGATTCGGCGGAGACAATAAAAAAAATCCGGCCATTACGAGTTGGACTTGTCGAGTAAATTAACGCCGAAAATTATCTCCATGTTTGAGCGCCCCTTTTTATTTTAATGTAGCTGCAATATAAAAACACACTCATTGAACTTTTCAAATGTCCACCTGTTACGGTTCCTAAGTAACGGCCCACTGACAGACAGAACGTAAGTATGGTCTGACAGCATAGGATTAGGATCCGTTGGCACACTTTCGGTACGGAACCCTAAAAAACTGTTTCTCACAATCATCCTTAACAATCCACAGCAGAACATCGGATATTCCAAAAGCGCTTTAACTAGGGTACATCCTAATTACACCAAATGCACAACAAATTCTCCGTACACAAAATTGCAACCATTCATCCGAGTCCTTCGGGAATCGAATCAGACAAAGCAAAGGGTAGTACACAGATTGCAGTCCCGTCTCGCCCCATTACGGTTTATTATTATTCGGTGCGATCAACGCCGCGTGAGCGTGTTATTATGATAATATGCGGTATGTGTAGCGCCGAATGTACCTTGCGAGGGAGGCATTATTCGCGACTTTCGCGAGTGTGGATGTGGCTTTATTTGAGTTTTGGAAGTGGCGGGAATAGTTGACACTTGAGTGTTGCCTGTGGAGTGGGTGGGGCAGTTTTTCGGTAGAAATTATTTGGATTGATACATCCGTAGAGTGTGTTAGCCGTCATAGAAGGAGAAATTATGTAGTTTGCTTGCGCAAAAAAACATTCATTTGTCAAACAACAATACTAAAAATAAAAATAACGAAAGTTAAAAAAAAATAAAAATATGTTATTGCCTAGACTTCAATAAAATAAATATAAATATTCCACAACTTTTACACAACGCCATCTAGGGTCAAACTAAGTAGAGCTGCTTGTGCTATGAGTAGGTACTAGACAACTGATAAACATACGACTGGCATATGACTGGCCTGTTGGTCTAGTAGTTAGTGGCCCTGACTGCTATGCCGGAGGTCGTGGGTTCGATTCCCACCCTGGACAAATGTTTGTGTGATGAGCACGATCATTTTGTTCTCTGTCTGGGTGTAAGTTATCTATAATATGTATGTATTTAGAAATATATAAGTATGTTTATCAGCTGTTTAGTACCCATAACACAAGTTCTGCTTAGCTTGGGACTAGGTGGCGTTGTGTGAAAGTTGTGAAATATTTATATTTATATTTATTTATACCTTTACGGTATACTTTTAAATAGGTACATACTGTATAATTATAGATAAATTACAAACAGACACAGAACAAATGATTGTGTTCATCACACAAACATTTGTCTGGGATGGGAATCGAACCCACGGCGTCCAGTATAGCAGTCAGAGTGCCTAGTGCGAGTTTGTTTTACGTTAACGCGATCAACACGTCAATGACGTTCGGCGCTCCGATTGGCCCGCTCCAAGCTTTTAACCAATCAGAGAGCCAAACGCGGTGAACGTTTCGATCGCGTTAGCGTAAAAACAACTCGCACTTAGGTACTTTGCAGTTTTGTTTGTAAACTTTTTACGCTAAAAGATACTTTTTGTATTAGATGTCATTTAGTCACTGGCAAATGGCAATGAAAAGTTAACCAATATTAGCAGAAATGATTTTTTGTTGAGGCGAGGTTTTCCTCTTGTAAAAGGTACCACCTTCTCCCCTAATATACTTCCAAGTACCTACAAACCTTCATTAAGTCGCCCTGTATTTGACCAACGCCTGTAATTTCATAGATTTGACGCTACGAAGTACGCCGCGCCAAAGTTACGGACTACAGAGTGTTTATTAAATTCTTACGGCGCGTTCGACGGGCGCAAAGTGAAATTCACTGTGTTTCGGGTAAAGCTACGTCTATGTAGCGAGGGATGGGTAAGAGTTTCTATAACTATTCGGTGTTCGTGGAAGACGAAGACGATTCGCCGAATATTCAATTTGTAATCTCGATTTTGGCGCGGTTGGTTTCGGCTCGCTACTATAGCTTGGAACTTTTACATGTCTGGTGAATGAAATGTGGCTGTATTGTAGGTGCACCGACTACTGCTGGGGTACACGTGTTTTTGAGTGGAGACTCGGCAAACGTAGTGTAGGACGTCCTCCAGCTCGGTGAGATTACGACCTGCGAAAAACTGCTGGATGCGAAAAACCGAATAGGTACTGGTCGCTTTTGTGCTCTTTAGAGGAGACCTATATCTAGCTGTGGACTACTGTGGGCTGATGATGATGTAGGTGAAACTCTTCAAACTCTGCTTAAAAATTATTACCTCTTTCCTAACACGTCTTATTATAACTCTTCGTTACTCTGTAAATTATTTGTATTTATATATTTTTTTCTTCTTATTTATACTTATTTTGGAGTATTCCCGTTTGAGCACCTATGCATTTAGCACCAAAGGATTTCCCATTTCCCATAGGTTAATGCATAGGTGCTCAATAAATAGGTGCTCAAACGGGAATACTCCCTTATTTTATATGTCTATTCAAATAGTCATGTATGGTATATATTTATGTAAATAGTACACCACAAACTGCCTACTCATCTTTTCTCCTCCACTATCAAATCCATCCAAAGGTTGTCTGTAAGAGATCGCTTTTAGCGATAAGGCCGCCTATTGTATCACCGTATGTAGCACTTAAAGTTATAATTTATACTTAAGTTTTTATGGTGTACAATAAAGAGTATTCTATTCTATTCTATTCTCTTCAAAGAACACAGTCGTAATGTTCTGTTTATCTTCTTAATTTCGTGTGGCTAGTGACTAACCATGGGCCTCTGACTTGGATTCACATGCCGTCGATAAATATCTCTCAGGCAGGCCGGTTTCCTCACGCTGTTTTCCTTCACCGTTTTCGAAGCAAGTGACAATAAGATTAAACTAACAATGTGCACGTGAATCTGAACAGTCAGACATTTGAACTCGAGACCTACGTCTTGGTCTTGGCAGTCCACCGGTTATAACGCCACTACGCTATCACTGCTTTGTGTTGTGTGAATGTTTAGAAAGTTATGCCTGTGAGTTTTTCCATTCATGTGTAAGAATTTCCATAGTCTATCTTGGACATCACTGACATAGGTAAAGAAGAAAATCCTTATAAAGATAAAACTAACATAAGTCTAAAAACCTAAAATCATCAAGTCGCGTCGCTTAAACCAGCTAGAGTGTGCTTCTGTGTGTGAAAAGAGGCCTTTGCTCTGCGGTGGGACAGTAATTTATAGTAGATGATAGTGGTTGATTCTTCACTAAAAACTCTGTTATTTTGGATGAACTTTCTAAGCTTTTACATATTTTGCAGCAATCAAACTGTTTTGATAAAACCTATTCTCATTCAAACCATTAAAGTAAAACTATACCTAAGCTATGTTACTCTACTGTAAATCACCCCATACAGCTGTAGTAGGTTAGAAAAGAACACATAGCAAAGTGCTTACAAGACATTGCCCATTCGCCCTCCATCACAAACACTCCGACCACCGCTGCCCGTAACCATTCCCCGACATTACAAATCCAGACACGCGATCTCGGCCTCGGCTAAAACAAATCCGATTATTTTCCCGAAGTTTTCGGCAAGGCGTGATTCCTTCCCTAGTGAGTGAGCAAGAGGAATGAGTGAAAGAGAGGGCGATAGTATTGTGGGACCGTGGCCGACGGCCCGTGCGGTAGCCGGTAGCTTACGACCGCGGTGTCGAGTACCAAATGCGAACGGTTTTGATACTTGATATTATTTTATGTGTGTAGAAACTTGAGCTGCATTTTTTTCTGTCTGAGCTGGAATTGTAGATCGTTAAGTTAAAAGTAGATAACGTGATGACAATAATCTTAAAACACAGAGACCGATGTGTTGCTAATTGATGGTCGCCATGTGGTCACTAAGTAGGTACCTAGAATTTTGGGCTGTATAATAAAATTACAGTTTTCATTTATTCTTAACTCATTCATGGCAATGGAAATATTTAAAAAGCATTGTTCGATACATCATATCGCACTACTTGTTGCATGATATCTTAGTTTGTAAGTGTAACAAAGTAGCAGGATAGTGACAAAATAAAATTTAGTACTTGTATAATTATAAGAAACTTTTCTGGAAGTACCTAAATTCTAGCAGAAAATGTTTAACGACTGTTACACACGAATGACTAACACACTTCATAAATCAGACCCTCCTAGTCGCGGCTCACACCGTACGTACTTACACTAGTTTACATCGGGCTCTTTATAATAATTGTCGATGCGCGGTCGGCGGCCGCGATAAGGGATTACGGGCTTCTCCCTGCCAACACCACCCACCCCCACTTTGTTCCCCCCTCGTTTGCCCTGCTGGCTTTTTTCCCGCGCGCTTGCACTTTGCCACAGAAAGTGGAGCGGAGTGAATATTGAATTATGAATTAAGATATGAGCTAGTTCGCTTTAAGAAGGCATTTTACGCTTCTCTTAGATGCTCTGCGGAAGAGAGGTCTCGCTTACAAAGTTTGTTGTTATGACAGTTTGTGTTACACGTTACACTGCGGATAAAGTGTTTCTTACTTAACATTAAAAACTGTGATGAGACGCGTGAAACAATGTTTTTATAGAGGAAAGTCTATGTCGACGAGGTTTCGAGTTAAGTAATGTTGATAATAAAGTCTATACATAATATTGATGCGGTTTTTGTGAGTTCAGGCATATTTCGCCAGATCTATTATAAAGTCAAGGCATCTGCAATAATTCGATGCAGCAAGGAAGTTATTTCTAGACAAAGTTTATCTTCTGAAGTTTAAAGACTCTAAAGGACAACTTTCCACAGTTGACAGTTGCCTTTCAGGTAGCCGCCTACAACCTTTTTCAATATTAAGCTCTAAGTTCAGGTCCCAACAGATACAAAAAAGCCACAGACCGTTTGACCCTTCAATAGTTTAAATATTCCATGAGACGACAAACTTTCCTATTGTTTTGTTCTCTACGAATATTCTTAAGTAAAGTTCCGCAGAGTTCGTGACCGGGATTACATTTTTCGGCTTACGTACTTGTCACCCTTCACAATATCTCAAGATAAGACCGAAAAACCAAAAAGACCTTGCTTATTTGTGTTTGAAAATGAGTTTTTGATCGCGACTTTCCCGAGACGCAATATTTTATTTAATAAACCGAGAACAGCGCAACGTTTGAGTATTTTATTGGCGTCGACAAAACGCCGGGAACTATTCGCTAAAACATAAATTCCCGGCTCCGTATTCAGAGCGCCCACTCGCCAATAAAGTAGCGATTCCTCATCAGGCAGGGCAGCCCTACAGTGCGGAGCGATAGAGCCATAACGAAACACAAAGCGTAGCGGCGGCGGCGCTCGGACAGAAACCAGTCCGGGCAAATTAAATATGTAGGAGGCAACTCGCACCCACGCCGCCAGGGCTGACGAAGACTCGTTTTTAATTTGTGCACGTTTATTACTTATTTATGAACGTTTGTGGAAATTCTTTTTGAAATGTAATTTCGTTAGTTGAGAGCTTGTTTTTGTGCGAGATGGTGAAGTTTCCAGTATTTCAGTTTTGTTGCATGAGACTGTGACACTTTTGTTGATGTATAGTGCACTGCACAATTTTTCATGTTAGGCTATTAGCTAATACTTAAGTATCTTTTGATTTACTATTACATTTTTTTGTGCAAAACAAAGCTATCCAAACATAAAATTGGTAACTAATAACAATCCATGAATCAATTGATGACGATTCCGTTTCTAAAAGATGAAATGTGGATTAACGAATCACGGGTTTTAAACAAAGCACATCATTCAAGTGACTCATTACACTTTTTGCCTCTCTTCGCCATAGGACTCACAGAATGCTGAATAATTAAAAAAAAATTCATCAAAAAAAAAAAAATATAATGCATTTAATAAAAGCATCGCGCAGAGTCTCATCTCAGCCCTACTCACAAAGCGAGCGAGTCGGGCGCGCCGTCATTAGAGGCGGCGTTAGCGACCCGCCGCCGCTCGCCGCCAGCCAGACATTTTTTATGCAATCCACAACGCCGACGTTTTTTTCGACACGAACATGTTGCCGCCAACGCCAACTGATATAGATGCAAGATTTAAACCATTGGAGCGCCATACCTCTTTGGTACATGTTTTTGTGGTAACAAGCAAACACGGATACCGAGAATGCAAAAAATGTTCTAAGTTTGGGCATGACGATCAAATTCCTATTAAGGTAACAGCGGCGTTAGATATACTTACATGTTACCAAAATGGTCATGTTGGAGCAGAATCTCAATGAGAACGTACATAATTACGTAGGGTTTCGTATCAGTGAGAAATATAATCACTGGAAGATTTATAGGAGTTCCCTTAGGAGAGAAAAGAAGCAGTCTTAAGACTATTATCTTAATTGTCGAAATGAAGGTCGGTCTGCAGATGGCGTTGATTCTTGATACGTCTTTATAGCGCAATATATTCGCCACCTTGGGGAGTTAATGATCGAATACATTACAATGCAGCGCCGTGACTAATTAGCGATATGATGGGTGGTCTTCTTTAGTCCCACTTATATATTTAGGTGTCTTCTTGGAGACTTTTGCTTATGTTTGGGGTTATAATGCAGCAAAGTATAGAGCTTTTAATTGAGTAACCGTAAATAATATTATTTAAATTGGGTCTCCGAATTCCTGATCATCATTTCCATGTCAAAGTAACAGGACTTAAATTTTATGACTTCTGAGTTTTCTACTTTAATGCTCGCGATCATGCTGAGCATGATCCTCTGTATTTTGAAGGAATAAAAAAGAACTGCAAGCATAAGTTATCGTCTTGCGTGGTACAAGTGGCCTAAAAAAACAAAGAGTGTCGCTCGCACACCCCGTATGGAAGCCGTGCCGGGTCGCCGCGGTGGGCACGGTGGCCGGTGGGTGCGGCCCACTATGGTGGCGGCCGACGACTCGGCGTGCGCTCGCCGCCGGCCATAAGCTTAACTGTACGTTGCTATGCTACCCACGTACACCGCTCCTACAGAACATGCATTTCACGCTTTGAAGAATTATATTTAACTGTTTTAAAACGATGTTCCATTTTATCCGAATGCTTTAAAACTTTATTTGGGGATTAATTTCGTAATAAACAACCACATAATATGTTTATTTTTAAAGCTTTTATTTATCTTTTGCAAACAAAGGAAATTTTAGAGGTAAATCGAAAAAGATATATGAAACCGCATTGATTATGTAAACAAAGCTGGCAAACTATTGCAAAACGTGACCTCCATTTCATACCCTAATAAATAATTACAAACTAATAAACACATTTATCACGGTACACATACATAGCTACTAGAGGCTCATAAATCAAAGCATCAAGCTGGAGCAGGCGGCGTACACGGCAGCCCATTAAACCGGCTCGGTGACAAGGTGACGTGCGCCCGCCGCGGGGGCGCGATAACGCGGCCCGTATCCTGTGTCGTGCCGAGTAGGGCTGCCGATGCCCACGTATCGGGCTAAAGAAACGTCTTATTTGGAATTTATTGCTCCTGGTGCGTGCTTTATTGTTTGCTTATAAACATAGAATTGCTTTGTATTCGTTTTTAGAGTGATACCGAAGTTGTTTTCAAGGTCTTTTTACCATAAAAAATAGGTATTTTATGCACTACACTCAATTTAATAAGCCGATAATGCTGATGTTTGTATGCAGTTTAAATCATCACATAATTTCATAAAATATTCCATTTATAAATTCTACTTGGGGAGGCAATCCTCTCCGTAATATCGATAACTTTCGATGTCGTGGAATCTTGGCAGCCCTGCTCGTGATGCTCGCCCGCCTGCCTCGTTCAATATTTGAGTATCTATACGTGTTATGGATGCCTGGTACTTTCGGTGGATTACCGCACGGCTGGCTACGCTTCGCCTTTATTGTACCTGCGAGTTTTATACTCTCGTGCCTCTCATCTCGTGTTTACGACGATGACAAATCGGGAGGTATAATTAAAAAGATTTAATTTAGCACCTCTTTGAAGGCTTAGTTAGATTATGAGCTGGTAGCTTACGCTCGCTTCGGATTTTATTGCTCACCACCACCATACCTACTATAGATTGCATTGTTGTTTTGGTGACCAAAAAAAAATCTAGCTCTTTAAATTCCATTCTACCACTGCCATCTTCAGCAGTCTCACCACTTCCACCTCATTTATTACAGCACTTCTATCAGGCTTTATCAGGACGGCACCTCTCTCAGCTTTAATAACACTACGTACGTCTGCGTATATTACAGCACCCGTTATTACTGTGAGAGACATTATTTATATGACGTATAAAATGAAGCGATTGTGATTCAGCGTCACGTTCTGACGCCACTTTTATAAAGATCCTGACGTTAAAGAGTACTTTGAGAGGTGCACAGCGTGAGACGCGCGACTTGCAGAGAATAATCTAGTTTCTAGTTTACTGCTCGTATTTTCTGTTGCCGTGCAGTTAATGACGTGAATTTAATAGTGAGAAAGGCTAACGATGTAATTTAGGTATGATAGTAGGTACTTACATAGCAGCTTCGTAAATAAAACCTTCCATTGTTTTTTGTTTATGCAGCTTCGATGGTACTGCACATTTCTCTGTAAAAGTAATAAAATGCAGCCCGAAACCGGGTGTGTAGAAACCCAATCGCTGCTTAGCCACTGTTGCGAGTATGTAAGTAAGGTGAAACAATGATGTGAAGTGTAAGAGCGTCTCTCATCATCACGCTTCTTTAAATCTTGGCGAGTTTAGAATTAGTTTTATCAGGCCCCGAACGGAAGCCGGCTACCGCGAACAATAGGTAATTTAATTGTCTCTGGAATTCCGGTAGTTGATGAGTTGAGGAACAACTCTAGCAAAAAAAACCTTAAGTCCTTGAGATACTGCTGGATACTTAACTCTAGTTTGATTTAATGATTTAGCGGTTAGTGTGGTTAGTGTCTTGAATTAAAATAATACATAGTTAGTTTTGATAGTTTTCTTTCATTTCTATTACTAGGACCCCAGGTTGGGTGAAGGCTTCCACCAAAAATGTCCATTTCACTTCTCTGTAGCAAAATATCACCAAATAAATATCAAGTATCAACATCACTTAAGCGCTGTAGTCTCGCAACGCGCCCGGGCCGAAATGAAGCCGCATTTGCAAGCGTGCCACTGATCACTGCCGCTGAAATGATTGCTCCTGTCTGGTGACAACACTTCGTTATAATACTTACGGCACGCGGGTACGCTTGGGAATAGGTTTTTGGGATATTTTATGTACCTAACTGTTCCCAATAAAACCTTTTTTGTCTTAAAAGTTGTTTATTTTATGTTTTGTAAATATATTTAAGAAATAGGAATTTAATTTCAATATTATGTTCAGTTATTGTTTGTCAAGCCTATGCAATGGTTTTCATTTCCCCTTATCCCATGTTCCTAGTCTCCCAGAGACATTGAGCAGTCTCCAGCAACACTTTTCTTGTTGTATTTGTATTATTCGCCTTACATTACGAATGAAACTGTTTTAACTGATAATAAAAGTGACACGTCGTGATGACTGGAAGTACCTCTAAGACCTCTCGGCTCTCATGCACGTGGTTATGTTTCAAATCCGGGCAAGCCCCAAAGTGACTTTTTCAATTCATATGTACTTTCTAGGAATATCTTAGACATCATTGACATCGGTGAAGGAAAACATCGTGTTGAAACCCGGACTCATAGTTAATATAAGTTTGAAATCGCCAATCCGCCTTGAGCATGCGTGGTGATCAATGCTCGAGCTTTCTCTGTATGAGAAGAGACCTTTGCCCTGCACTCTGACAACAACAGACTGGTATTATTATTATTAATATATTCTAAAAGGTATCGTACCGTGATGGTGGACGAAGATAGGACATTCGAAGCAGACCCCGGCTGACTGGGTCGAACAGGGTGGTGAAGTTTGTAAACAAACATAGCGGTAGGCATCGCTAAGTTCACACTCTATTCAACTACAGATAACATCTCAATTAGAAGAAGCGTTGTTTACTTTTATACAAACACCCTGATTGGTATTATTTCGAATTTACAAGTTAAAAGAAAACAAGAAAGCCGTCATAGTTAATTTACTTAGTGCAGACCTTTAATGCTCTTAATTTCATTTAAGTATCGTATAAATACCGAATTGAAGATATCGAACGGTTTTTAGGAAAGGGTGGAAAGATTTCTCTTGCTATTGGTTACTGTAATTTTTCAAAGATAATCTAGAAATTTAAATGTCCAAGAGAAGCAAATAGTTTTAAAACACAAACATAACATAACATCACGCCTGTAATCCCCAAAGGGCTAAGCAGAGGTGTACCTGGCACTACACCCACATTTCGCCAGTTTTGTTTAAGTCCCATGAAATAGGGGGCGAGCCTATTGCCATCAATCGGGCACAAATCCAGGCTCCGGGCTGCTAAACTCAATAACACTGTCCGACCCGGGGATCGTAATTCGCAAATAGTTCATATTAAATCATCCGTTTAAATGTTTAAATAGATGACGCTCAAAGTAAAATCGTGACCAGTGATACACAATATTTAAAATGGCTAACAAAGGTAGAGTTTTAAATGTTAAAATTACAAAAATAAATAAAATCAACGACATATTATTAAATAAATAAATATTCCACAACTTTTCACACAACGCCATTTAGTCCCAAGTTAAGCTTGAGAGCTTGTGTTATGGGTACCAAACAGCTGATAAACATACTTATATATTTCTAAATACATACATATTATAGACTAGCTTCTGCCCGCGACTTCGTACGCGGATCCTGTTGCTTATGCCAGCGACAACGGGGTCGTCAAAATCGAAGATCTGAAACATCTGATGTCGAATTCTATAAGCCCGGGGACGGGAAATCAATGGGATGCGCGAGACGATTCAAGATGTTCCAGATTTTTTATTTTTGTTGGTCAACAGGAAATGCCATCAGACTTAACAACTTTTGCTAAGACGCCATTTCTATTATGTATATGTTATATTGTCTCTGGGCTTTGGAGTTCCCCTACAGGTGCTCCAGATCTTCAAATTTAGTCTCACAGCAGAAAACACTCTTCACGTGGAATAGTTTTAGCAATGGCACCATTTTTATATCTCTTTCACTTTAGGTGTTCCATTTTCCAAAATAAATTATAGCAAATATATATGTTAATAATATATGTTGCGTGACGTTCACGATCAGCGGTCAGTCGCACATCTCCTTCCCCCACTTATCTCTAGAGTCGATGCCTATATACGCTGAAAACTCAAGCGTCATGCTTTTTCCGTGAACGTCTCCAACTCGCGAGACAGTGCATGATGTTCACAATCAGCGGTCAGTTGCGCACATATTCTTCACTGGTCTCTAGAGACCTGGATGTAGATGCGTAAATACGCTGAGAATGCAGGCGTGCTTCGCGATCCCAAGAAGTTTCCACGGAGCAAATTGCAGCCTCATGTTCTCGAACAGCATCAAGTCTCTCCTAACGCTCTTCGGTAGATTGTTGGGATCTTATGGTCTTTAATCATTTAGCACCTTTGGAACATTGGGAAAAATTTGACCTCTTTCCAGGCATGGTTATAGTTTTATTGTGATGATACCTGATCAATTAAAATCTAAGTGGCTGCTTCCCTGCGTTACCGGGTAAGCTACCGTGTAACGAAGATAAATGGAAAAGGAAATTAAACACTCAAATAACATAAGCCCGAAGGCATACGATAAAAAAATGGGAGTTTTAGCCAGTAGAGTCTAATTTTCAACGATATACCATCGTCATCGAAAATCAGTCCTGAACTGTTCCCGCCTTCACCGCGTAGTACTACTTATTTTATTTTATAATTATGCAATGAAATTAGTGATAGTTTTAATTTCTATATCAAATGTTTCTGATCTTCGATTTTTATAAGTCAACAGGAAATGCCTATCAGACCGAACAACTTTTGCTAAGACGTCATTCCTATTTGAGTTATGGTGTAGCTGGGCTCTTGGAGTTCCACAACAGGTGTTCCAGATCTTCGATTTTTATACGTCAACAGCGAGTGCTCATAAGGCTGAACAACTCTTGCTAAGACGTCATTCCAATATATGTTATAGTGTAGCTGGGCTCTTGAAGTTCCACATCAGGTGTTCCGGATCTTCAAATTTATTCTCTCAGCAGAAAATGCTCATAACGTGGAACAATTTTTGCTATGGTACCATTTTTGTATCTCCTATAGTTTAGATGGTCTGTTGCGGTTCTGCATCAGGTGTTCCGGATCTTCAAATTTATTCTCTCAGCAGAAAATGCTCATAACGTGGAACAATTTTTGCTACGGTACCATTTTTGTATCTCCTATAGTTTAGATGGTCTGTTGCGGTTCTGCATCAGGTGTTCCGGATCTTCAAATTTATTCTCTCAGCAGAAAATGCTCATCACGTGGAACAATTTTTGCTATGGGATCATTTTTGTATCTCCTATAGTTTAGCTGGTCTGTTGCGGTTCTGCATCAGGTGTTCCGGATCTTCAAATTTATTCTCTCAGCAGAAAATGCTCATCACGTGGAACAATTTTTGCTATGGGACCATTTTTGTATCGCCTATAGTTTAGCTGGTCTGTTGCGGTTCTGCATCAGGTGTTCCGGATCTTCAAATTTATTCTCTCAGCATAAAATGCTCATCACGTGGAACAATTTTTGCTATGGGACCATTTTTGTATCGCCTATAGTTTAGCTGGTCTGTTGCGGTTCTGCATCAGGTGTTCCGGATCTTCAAATTTATTCTCTCAGCAGAAAATGCTCATCACGTGGAACAATTTTTGCTATGGGACCATTTTTGTATCGCCTATAGTTTAGCTGGTCTGTTGCGGTTCTGCATCAGGTGTTCCAGTTTCCAAGATAAATTATAGCCTATGTGTTGACCAGAATTAATATCTATACAACAAAAAAAAAATCATTCAAATCCGTCCAGTAGTTCCGAAGATTAGCGTGTGCAAACAAACAGACAAACAGACAAACAGACAAACAGACAGATTTTTTTTTTTGGATTCGTGCTCTATTACTGTTTCTAAACCCCCCTCAATAATTATTTTTTAAATATATTCAATGTACAGACACAGTTTTTTTACAGTCTTATTATATGTATAGATAAATTACACCCAGACACAGAACAAATGTTCGTGCTCATCACACTAACATTTGTCCAGGGTGGGAATCGAACCCACGACCTCCGGCATAGCAGTCAGGGTCACTAACTGCTAGACCAACAGGCCAATCTGTTATTGACACACTTTTCAAACACCATTAATTGCATGTCTGGGCATTACCTTCGTTCCACTTACAGCGTTTATTGCATGGCTCTTTATTTCCAACTTCCAACCCAACTTTGATAAAACGTCTGCCTGTAAGCAGAAGCCGCTGACGGCAAATATTGACAGTTGCTACTCCTCCTAAGCTGAATATTTATCCAATAAATATATGTCTACTCCGGCGTGGCCCGTGCATTCTGTTAAGTTGTATTCATCCTGCGTTCGCAATACAACTACCAAAAAAGTAAATAGACACGTGTTTATTGAAAAATAACTTTAACACCCACACATAAAGTACCTATAATTTTAGAATTTTACCCATGACTTTAAAAAAATGTGTAACCTTTTCCAGCGGTCTAAGTTATTTTGAAATCGACTTAATTTACACGACAAGAAAGTTCATATTTGTTGAAGTGAAAAACACATCAGTTGGAAACATCGATTTGAATATGGAATACCTACACCACACTTATGTCGGGCTCGTTATAGAGCGCGGCGGCGACGAACGAACGGGCCGATCGGAAAAGCGCGGCGAATCAAATATCTTGCTGCATTTGAGAGTTATGTTTGTTGACTTATGTATTACTTATTACTTACTTTATTTTTATTATTATGTGACTATAACTGTGTCACGTTAGGCAGGGTGGTACTTATACATATAGGTAAGCAGCTAGATAGTAATTTATTATAGTAAAGAAAAGTTGTAAATTGAAAGAAAGCATATCCCATTTCTAAAACCAGAAACTTACTATCTTCCCTTTACTCAGTCTCTTAGAGAAAAACCTCGACAGTCTGACACTCGAAAGTTCTAAGTTAGTCTTAAATCGGTTTGGTTATCGGCGGTGCTATTCTGTTAAAATCACCGCATGATAAGGTACAATGAAGGCAAATTGAGGTGTCATTCCATACTAATGTTGGGAATGAGTTCACTTCACTCAAGTTTTCACGGGGTGACGTTTACTGAATCGACCGGCAGCAGACTGGACAAATACTTACTTAATAGCGACCTCCGAGTGCCTCACTCAGTTACTTCCAAAAAACTTTAATGAATAACCAAAGTATCAACTTCAGCTACGCGCGGTATACCCCGCGACGTCCCGCGCCCGAAGTGATCCCGTGTCACGCTCAACACGCCAACGCGGAGCGTTGCTGGCGCGGCGCCAACATTTGATCAAAGTGTCTGCGGCCAATGATTACTGACGAAAAATTATTGGCTGTGGTTGTGTGACGGTGACTTATGTTTTGTAGACGTGGGGCTCAGTTCATTAGTTGATAGCTTGAAAACAATCGCGTTGCAAAAGGCGCGTTACAGTGGGCGATCTGAATGGTGACTGATTAATAATTTATAGGTACACAGTTAAACTTAGAAAGGTGTAGTGATGATACGGATACCCACCCCAAATAAAACATCATCACAATCATTTTCAGCTGCTGTCTAATTAACTTGATCTACTAGTAGCCCAGATAAGCACACAAAGCAGCTTTTCAAGTCCATAGTTCTGTACCTATTGAAGTGCAGAGCCACCACCACTCATCGGGGGGGAAATACTACCTCCTTGAATTCTATGCGACTCTGTCTTCCCCATGCGGGAAGGCGTCTCGGAGCGATTAATAACATGGCTATACGAACGAACGGCTAAAGTTTGTTGATACGACAAAAGGCTGTCGATGTCGGTCACTTTTGCCATCTGTTGGTGAGAAGTAGAATTATACTGATTATAGACAAGGACATTATTACAGCATTCACAGCTTATTATGTCGTTTTAACCTTCTTGTAAATAGGAAGAGGTTCCATTTAGGTAGATTATGGATTTAACAAAGGAGTGATTAGACTGCAAAAACATTAAATACTAGTAGTATCTTAAATCTCTTCGTCAGACTGTCAAATGTGACTGTGTCCAATCAAACACTGTTATGCTTTGATTAGCATAACATATAACATAATTTTAGTAACTTGCGATTGCTACAGGGTGGTCTACGGGCGACAAAAAACTCCCGTTCCAAGCTTCGAGTCAATCTTTGATCGTCTGAGAGCGTTCGTTTGAGAATGATAAATTTCATAATATTATTTCAGCATCTAACAAACGTATGGACGCCTAGAGTAGAGTCGATTCGCGGATATTACTACGACGAATGAACGCTTTCGAGCTTTGATCTCCTGGTACTTGTTGTAAATTTCCAGTGTAAAAAGGCGTATCTGCATGCAAGGCAAGCAATGCGGTGTACCGATGCTGATGTAAGGTTACCGCTGTGTCCAAATTAATCAGTTGATCTCTAAAAACAACGTCCATGAATTTTTGTATTTTATTATTGTAGATTCTTGCGTTACGTTTGGGTGTTTAAAAAGATACTTACCTACTTCATCAAAAGGTAGAATAGATTGTAATAAGTTAGCCAAAAATATTATAAATTTCTTAAAAATACAGTGTAAGTATAAATTTCCCTTCTTTAGATCAATAACTTTCTTAACTAGGTATCTTTCACAAAAATGGTTTTTATTTACAAAAAATTGGAAACGTGATCTTAAATTAATTATTTACATGTGTGGTTGTTGTAGTAAACAGCCAACAGGGACGCGTTCAAATAATTAATTGGAACTGTAACCGAAATTCCGCACAAACAGTATAGGAAAACCGCAGCTATACAATATGCTGCGACGCGGCAACAACGCCTATCAGTCATGATGGCCTAGTACTTGTTGTAAATTACTAGACTAAAAAGACGTAAATGCGAATTTAGTTATGAATAATATTAATGAAATGTAGATGGCGTTGCCGACAATTTAATTAGTTTCCGTGGTTATTCTATGTAGGTATTTAAATTTTGAATCAAAGTGTTCTTCTGTCATTATTTTGTTTATCAATTTCATTTATTTTATCACATTCACAAAAATTACGCATTTAATCTTACAAAAACCATTTTAAAATTATAGGTAGGTAACAATAATAACAAATATTTATTTTTATTCATAGATAACCGAAATTGGTTCACTGTTTTAATTGAATAGATACCGAGAACAATTAAATTATAAAACATTTTTTTGTGGTTGATAATGGGCAGGTATACAAATAATTAAATCTACCGACCAAAATTTATTCCACACAAATAGTGCAACGGGGCAAAATAACCTCCATTCCAAATGTGACTGAAATACTAGGGGCACAGAAACAAAGAGCGGTGGCCGGCGCGCCGAGCTGTGTCGCATTAGCAAGGCGGCACCTACATAATTTAGTTATAATGACGGCTCGTCGTTACCTCCCGGGCCATTAGGTGCCGACTACCTACGTCGGCGTCGCGTCGCGCCTCGTGTGAATCCGCGCGATATAACTTTAGCACGTTGCTACATACCTAGTAACTATATGTACGTTGCGTCGTAATATATATTAATATCGTACTTGGTTTCAGGTTTACTATGTATTTGTATAGGTACTTACAATACGACACGTTGTTTGGGTATCGAGCCGAGTGTGTTGACTGACTGACGACGGCTGGCGCGACGCGAAACTTGCTTTCGGAGAATTTAAGCGATTGACGATAAAGCGCTGTAGTGTGCTGTGTGACTGAAGTTTCAAGCGAGCGATGCGATGGAGCGAGTCCTTTACTATTTTAAATCCCTTAAAGTTCATAATAAAGTTTCATCTTCTAGATATCAAGAAAAGTAAGTAAGAAGCCGCTATTTATACAGTCCGCTATCAAAGTCACAGAACAGGCAGGCTGCTCTAATCTCCCTCACAATTTACTAAGATAAAAAAAAAACTTGAAATATCCACAGTCTCGTACAGACGTGCTTAAGTAGACATCTGTCAGATGATCATGGCACGACACCCGCCAGGCGTGACAAAGTCACGGCTTCCCATAAAAATACGCGGAGCGAGATTCTGCAATATTTGAAGCGCGGACGCCTCGGGAAAGGCGGCAATCAGCCGAGCGCGGAAACTGGCAAAAGTTGGTAAACGGAAGACAGCGGTGAGCGGTCGGTTTAAATTGATTGATACGAACGAAATAGGTACCCTTTATAGGAATTTTAGTATCAAATACGCGGCATAAATGAAGCAACAATAATCCGTAACATTTTATTCCACTCAAACACGGCATTCTGTTTTTAACCCCCAACGCAAAAAGAGGGGTGTTATAAGTTTGACCGCTATGTGGGTGTGTGTCTGTCTGTCTGTCTGTTGCACCGTAGCGCTTAAACGGGTGAACCGATTGAGATGCGGTTTTTTTTATTTGAAAGTAGGGTTTCTTGCAATGGTTCTTAGACATGAACTCACCGCAAAAAAATAAAACATTTAAAAAGTTAATACCCATAGAAAGAAATGGTTCTTTCTTAGACATGATTCATCAAAATCGGTTCAGTCATTTCAAGGTGATGATGATGCGATTTAAGACGTCTATGCGTGGTATTAACTTTACTTACAAACACATTTGTGGCTTAAAATTTCAAAGACCCATGTGTGTTATATTAATAAGTAAGATTATGGTATATACCCCGACGTGAAGTAAAATTCCATGGCTCAACGATAGGAAAGTGTTATTTTTAACTTTTTAAATGTTTTAAGTACTTTTTTGCAGTGAGGGTTTTTGGAATGCTAAAATAGTGATGTTCTATACGAGTAAATCCTAACATACTCCCCGTCATACCAATCCACAAAATCGAGTAAAACTTTATCGATTGTCGCACAGAACTGGTACATAACAAGTGGTACGTACTCCTAAACAGTTTAATCGCCGACATCGCTTCGTGATACCTCCCCTCTGTATTTTTCCGGCCACTTGCTCCCCCTGTTCATCCCTCGCTGAACGGACACTCAACATGACTTGGGTACCAACTTTTGTTTTTGGATCTGTATGTACATACTTAAATATTTCGGGCTCAGAGCACAGTAAAGGGAGGTTGTAGGATTAACTTATTTTGTATGTATACCTAGTTGTTTAGCTACATTTAGCTCCAAGAAACTTAGGGCTTAAATGTGTATTTTTTTGTATTTTTCCATGAGTAAGATAGAGAAATTACAGAACGCCAACTGCTACTCCTTACATAAAGCTTAGAAGAAATATGGAAGTTACATTATACTTCTTAAGATTGATTAAACTTTTGGAAGGGTTTTTTCATGTGTTTTGAATTAAATAGGTACCTACCTACCGCTAATTATTGGATGTGTCTTTCTGTAAGCTTTTGATGCCATACAAATCAATTCTACATTTTTTTTTTGAGATACCGCTTTTGTGTTTAGCACGGCAGATTTGCGAGTACTAAACGTGAGCCTGAAGAATAATTTTAATAATATCCCTAAAAACAATATGAGGTGTGTCGTTGACATAATGATATCAATATGGCGACACAGGAAGTGACGTAGCGTAATGTTTTTTTTAAACTTTTACGCCATTTGCTGCCGGGAGGTGAGCAGGCGATGAAATTATAATGCTTTATTGTTGAGACACTCGGCGGATTTCCGTCTATTTGTTCCACGGACTGCTGAGGTGAGGTCATGGTGATGAACGAAGCGGGAATAGGGAAGCAAGTGTAATTTGTGAACTTTAAAGATATACATATAATCAGTACTGAGTACAGGAATATCTCTAGCAAAAGGTCCACTAAGATTTAGGCGTCATTGTGCTGTGTAGCATATTGCACAGCAAAACTACGTTACACTGTACTAAGCTCTTTAGCTGTCTTCATTGCTAGAGATCTTCTTGATTTTAGAAGCATATTTAAAAACGTACCTACACCAAAATACTAAAACCTAAAGAGAGATTTATAGAGAAAATACAGTACCTAATTAGGTATTGAGTCTTTGTCTAAAACTGTATAAATTATAACACCCTTGAATCTCCTGTCTCCTGTAACTTTGGTAAATACTACAACCACCAAATGCATTCCCCGTCTCGCCTATCCACAATACCATAAACCTTACGCCATAATGGCGCTTCGGGCATGCCATCTCTCGGCGCCTCCCGCCCCGCTCATTATCCGCGCCACTTTCCCTCCACCACGTTGATTGATTGATTCATTCGCACGGCCCGGAACGATAAGTGTTCAGTTTAGCTTGTTATCAACTCTGCGACCCTAGTCATTTGGCGTCGATTGTGTGACGTTACCGGCTATCCGATACGGGTGCTGATTAGGTCCGTTCGTAGTACCAACAACATTAACAATCCACTATGAAAGTAATGCAAAGTGGTTGAAAACAGAGATTAAATGAAGGAATTTATCATGAAGTGTATAGGACTATAACTGATAATATGATAACCTATGTTATGAACGATACAATAAAATTAAACCGATGCTCACACATGATTCGTATTTCATATTAATATTCCCAAAAAATAATAAGAAGATCGAATAAAATATAAACACGGCATTAATGCGGCATAGGATTCAAATATTTCGTTTAACTAAACAGATTACAAACTAAATAAAAGTCGATTGTCTTTTTTTCTGCACCTCATTATTTATTTGTGATGCATTTATTTGCACGGAGTTTATTGCACAGTTTTACATTAACAGTCAATCTAAATAGCATCGACTTTTAAACTTTATCTGTTATGCGTTAAATTGTTACAGAATTATTTTGTCCTCTGACTTATGTAAACAAACACCACCACCTTATCGGATGTGCCACTAAAAGTCAACAAACCCCCTAAAACATTCTACAGTCCTAGTACAAAAATGGAAAACGCGACCTTTGTTTACGGACGACCAAAAAATCCATCTGTTGAAAACATCTTTACGCCTGTTATTTATGAGGGTCTGGTACTATGGTGATGTGGTTGGTTTACGATGGTGAATTGTTACCGCTTTATAGCTGATACCGTGGTCTGCCAACGCCATGGTTTTATCTTATGGTGCTATTAAAGTACGCCGTTATTGGTCTGACGATTTTATGAATATGTTTTCGTAAATGATAAGGGGGTGGAAAGAAGTGATTGTGGAAGTGGTTGATGTTTGTTAGTGAAACACGAAAACCCTAATTTTGTGAGCAAGGCCCCACATTCCGAACCGAAATAATTGTCATAGGGCGCATTCCAAGTAGTACCGTCAAACTGAGTCAAACGGGGTGAATAGGGACGCAGGAGTGAATAGGAACAAACACTTTTAAGAAGATTTGCACGTGAGCTGCTTTAACGCACGGCCACGTGAAAATTCCCCACAAAGTTTTATTTCCATTCTTTCATATCTAAGTTAATCAAGATAAGTTACATGTCCCATGGCGTGTAAGTCTGTCCATGGATCGCACAACGAATCGGCCCCGATTCCCCGAAGCTACCCCCAGTCACCCCTAGGCGCGTTAGGATCGCTCGCTATAATAGAAGCGGCTTGATAATTACGTGACGATGAGGCGTGCCTGCCCGAATAATGAATGTGTGCGGGCAATGCGGCCGACGCGAGGTCGTGACACTTTACTAGTACCAAACACGAAGGGCGAAACGTACTATGTAAGTACTACTCATTAATTATTAAATTTCAACGTGTTTAACTATGACAGTTCATGAGATACAGATGGCTGACGGTCAGCGAAGGCTTAGTAACAGAATCAAATAAGTATCCACCTATTTCAAGATTTCAAAGTGAAAGTAGAAAATCGTAAATAGGTTTTCATTCAACTCGATTCCGAAATTCGATAGTTTCAGAATCCCTCCGTGTTCTAATTACGCGTCATCAGCGTCGTCGCCGCGCCTGTATGCGCCGGCCGAGACTGGCCCGCCTGTAGACTTTGACACGCCGGTGTATCACCTTTAACACTCTTGACGTAAAACAAATAAGGTTTGGTTTTGCCTGTGTCAATTGCATCATAAGTTTGCAGAATCGTAATTACCGACCGCTAGTGCAATGCCGCTAGCTTGTAATTTATGATAGCCTGGTAGCGCTGCGCCGTTAAATGTCGTCACCGGTTGGAGTGGTCAGTTTTTTTATACGAGAAAACGCTTTTCTTGATTAGATTAAATTTTATGTGAAAAATGGATGGATAGCTTCGAGTTTTACTATTTACGCAGCTGTTTCCCGGCTGGTGTACAAAGTACCTAGTTAGTAGAATGGGTTCACTTCACTGTCTGTTTTGAGACTAAGGCTAAAGATAGGAACTCATTAGGAAAATAATAAGGGTAGGGAAGTAGACTCATGATGTAGATGTAAACCCATAAAAAATAAAATAGTAGGCACCACGGTATTGATAAGTTATGGAGGTACTTAGTCTGCGATTGCGGACGCAAGAAATGCAACTTCAAGTTAGATATCCCAAAGACGCGACTCACGCGACACGGGCCAACATCTCAACAAGCAGCAACAAGAGCTAGCGCAATAAATACAGCACGAATTAAATAAAGCGTCGTTCGCTAAAATAAATAAAAATAAAGTCGGCGGGTGTTCCGCTGGCGCGCGACTCCGCTTCAGACGCATTGTTCTTGTGGCGCCGCGTCGTGCAAAGAGGCGGACTGGCTGGATGTGACCGCAATGCAAGGCGCGAAATTATTTTGTGAATAAACTTGTTTGAATTTGGAATAAATTGTTGCTTTTTTTGAATTAGGCTACTGAGAAACTATCAGTCGCGATCTGAGCAACTGACTGAAGTCAGACGTGATGGTCGTGTCCGATTTTGTTCAAATCTGTGTGTGACTCAAAATGACAGATGGTAGAAACATTTCTGCCGATTATAGAAGAAATTACGCTCGATATGGTAGACTATTATCGACTGAAGAATTTACACATTTCTTATCTTCGTCCTTGCCATGGTCGTGCTCAAAATAAAAGAAATGTCCCTACAATATAATAATATCACTTTGTCAATATTCTTCTATAGACCAAATCTGTTACTACGTGTTTTTTTTTAGTTTTTAGTCCCTCATCTAGATTACAAGAAAATATTCAACACATATTTTTTCTTTTTTCACTTACCTACTTATTTAATAAAAAAATAACGGCTAGATACATCGAGTCAAAATGTCGCATGCATGGCGTCACTGGCCACTACTAGCCAGTACAGTTTATAGGTACTTGACATTGACGTTAAAACTAAGGTTGAAAAAGAAAAAAATATACAATGTGTGGAATATTTTCTTGTAATCTAGATGAGGGACTAAAAACTGAACTGTCAAAATGCCCATTTCCTGACACACCAGATATATCCTACTATCACTATTTTAATTGTTCTCTGGGCCTACGCCGCCTGAAACTAAAGTACAGCTATTAGTATATCCTAGTAATATATTAACACATTTTATGACCGATTTGGTAGGACCTAGTTACCACTTACCACCCTCCCCTCACCCTCTTGTTACAATAGTCGGTTTCTTACAATGATGTATAATCATTGGTTTTATACATTATATCATCATTGCTTGCGCCTCAGGGGGTCTTTCCCACTAAGATTTACTCATTTATTTGTGCAGCGCACCCGTCCGGCCGTTTCATAAACAGTATGCATCGCTAACGTCAAGGAAGGCCAATTATTTCGACAGTTTATGTTCTGAGAATTTGTAATTATTTAGAATACAAGATCACAAAGATGGAAACACAGGAAATCGTTGTGGCGCCCGCACAGCGCACGTAAAGTGATAAATGGTATGTGTTCGGTAAAGCTATGTGGAACAACCCGGTACCACCCCACATGCTATACCACAGATACAACTATTAAATAAAAGGTAATGGGACGCGGCCAGTGTTGTGGCGGAGCGGGATGGATAATGCAGGTTCGAAATTAAAAAAAAAACAATTGTCGAATTCCTCTTGTTACGTTGCCAATAGTTGGCACTTCACTATCATGTTGGTACTTAGACAGTTTGTTTGTGGAACCCACAATTTTCGAATTTGATGGGAACCTGCCGATTAAATGCAAAACAGCTCATTTGACTTGTTGGCCTTTTGTAAGCCTTCAATAAATTGTCCTTATCATAGAAGGTGCGCCCTAAGTTCCTTTCCACGAATTTAATTAACGATTCGCTGTGGAGTTATGTTCTTGAGCATAAGGAAACAACAATACCACTGTCCCCGCTCCACTGTTTGGCCACTTAAATACATACATGGTGTTCTAGAACCTAACAAAAAACTTAGTTTTAAGACCTAAATTCACTAAGGTCATAAAAGGTCCTGACTACCTTGGCTGCTCGCAAATGTATTCAAAATAAGGCAAGCGGCCAATATGTATCTCCCCTTCCCACTACCTTCCCACAAGGGGAATCTCTCGCCAACTTTGTATGCATTTATGTTTGTACCATGTCACTCGGTGGCACCTCTGCCAATCTCTCGGGGTTATTAGGCGCGACGCCGGTTATGCAATGTACTAAATTGAATTTGCCCCAAAACACGCCACGCGCTTCTAGCGAAATTGCACCCACGAACACCGGTGGCGCGGGCAATAATTGCGAGAAAGCGCGGGCAACGGGCTGACGAGAAGGGGCGAGTACGGAGTACGCGGGCGGCAGAGGCGGGAACAAGTGCGTCATTAGCGTCGAGTGCTACTTGTAACGCGACGCCTGCCGGGCGCCGATGAAATTTATCGGGAGTTATATAACTCCTGCAAGCTATGTACGCTTGGTATCCGCCGGTAATTATTATCAATTAATATAGTGGAATCTTCACGTTGATTTAATGAGAAACGAAGGAGGTGTTTTTTTTAATTCGCGGAGAAAATCAGAGGGGTAGTTTAAGAAATTGAACTAAGCTGAGAATAAATTGAAAAACGTTCACTCTAAGTCGACGTTGCGTCGTCTCATTAATAACAAATTCAACATTCAATTCATACCTAACAAATTTTGATAGCTGTAGGGGCCCATTCAGGACTAGCTACGCCACTGCTAGTAGACATAGGTACCTATTTTAAATTAAACGAAGTTACTGCGCTTATTTTTTGCAGCACTGAACTGCCAATTACAAAATTGTTCGAACATTCGCTTTGTAACTAAGTTTTGCATCGCAACTGGCATGGCTGCCGCTTACAGCTGCAGAACATATCGTTTCACTCATATACAAAAGGCTTATTCGTAGGTAGGTAGGTACTCGTGTTTGGTATAGTTAGAGTCAAAATGTTTAAAACTATCTAAACAACTATTTACATGTCAGCCTTTAATTACTTTCTCATTCGAGGGCAAAGGCTCTTCTCATTCATTGGCGATTTCAGACTAATTAAATGAAAAAATGAACGCGCGTGCAGCCTGCGTAGCATGAACACTGAAGAAACGGTCTTTGTCGTGTCTCGGAAGAAAAGAAATTAAGTGTTCATGCTACGCAGGCAGGTGTATTGAAAGAAATTTGACAGATTGAGGTTCCTGTCTATATAATCTGTCACTTTGCCGATTCGTCTGTAGACAAAGGCCGTTTCTTCGGTGTTCAATGTGTTCATGCTACGCATGCAGGTGTATTGAAAGAAATTGATATAATTTTCTTCATTTGTTTAAAACATTTTGAACAGTCTATTCGTCCCGAGATTTTTGTCGCTGCCTGTACAGAGGTATACTTTGTCTGGTCTGCGTACTTTTACGGCTGGCCTGCCCGTATCATACAAAGCAAATTGTAGGTAAAATGGGAAGGGAGGAATATTTACCCCGAGCGGTAAATGCGTCTGGCTCTGCGCGACTGTGCCGGCCATTTTTCACAAACGACGATTAATATTTTTTCAAATTTCGAATTCACCGTTCTCATCTTTTGTTTTTGGACATACCTATCTACTTTTGAACTAGGCTGGAAATGATAGCTTGATGTGTAGCCGTGTTTATCTGTGCACTCTACGTTTTGCCAGTTACGTTAAACGTTCATGTAATGAAAAGAAAGAAAAATCGTTTATTGGCAACAGCTTGAAACAAGCACAGTAAAAAACACATGAAAATCAACAAAAATGGCATAATCTCACGGCGGCTGCGCAAAAGGGGGCGCGGGCGAGCCTATTACTTTCTTACTAATAACACTATCCGACCCGGGAGTCGAACCGAGAACCTCATACTGAGCAGTGACGCGTCACTATACAGAAGTGTAAAATTAATAATATAAAATAAACCTACAAACAGTTATTAGTTCATCTGATTAGCTTAAGTTTACGTGCGGGGTCAACACAAGTCTAGCAAATATAGGTATTATTACTAACATGTATAGATAACACTACTACTAATACTATTGCCCCGGCAAACTTAGTTCCGCCTCAGAATCACTACTCACCTACTGAATATACACACAAAATTTCATAAGATTCGGTCAAGCCGTTTCGGAGGAGTTTTTTAATAAACATGGGTATAATAGAACATTCTAATTTACTAACTGCTCCCACAAACTCCGTTCCGCATTAAAAAAAAAGACAATGCAACCTATTAACAGACCTAAGTACTTAAAATAGGTACACATACAATTTCATGACAATCGGTCAAACCGTTTCAGAGGAGTTTTTGTATTAGATATATTGCCCTGTTCAAAAAAATACAATACCTACCATTAAGGCGAGGTGACCCCAATAAACGTCGTCAACAATAGCGTTTTACTCGTACATGGAACGGATTTAAATTTTGAAAAAAATATATTACATAGTTGACTCTTCGACCATGATATGTCGGGCATGCGATACACGATTACTTACACTTCACTGCATCCAATTAAATCGCAAAGACATGTCCAAATGATAGCTAAATACTCGTTTTACTTGAGTTATATTAGGCTTTGAAAAATAAAACTTATATCATAATAAAGGTCGTAAAAAATGTGTATTATCTCGGGTCACATAATGTGCAATATTAAAATAAATGTATCACAAATTCCAAAACAAAGTGTATTTCACTAGTTTGCGCTCGCTCCTAGTCATTTAGTCCCGAGCGGAACGTGTTGGAGGTCGGACGTGCGCCAATTTTTTCCGTCATCCCCCGATAAAAAATCGATTTCGATAAATTGTACTACATGTAGGTACATACTTTATCTTTACTTTGTTTTATGGACTTATGGTCTGAAATAAATTTTATTATTATTTATCATCACTTTAATTTAGTTTTTTAAATAGTTGTAATATTTTTCGTTTTATTAGTTAGATTATTAGGATAAATTTGTAGATAAGTAAAATAAATCAAAATGGTCAAGAATAAAAAATTGTCTTCATTGGCTCTACGAAGACTGAATAAACAAAAAGGTAGGAATACTTTGACGATATTTTTTATTTAGGTAGGTACCTAAATTATATTTTACCATTTATATAATACCTTAGATGATATTGAATCTCAAACTTAGGTACGCATAATACTTTTACAACACGGACACGGTTGCACGGTTGGCGCAGTGGCTGAGCGATCGACTGCTGCGCAGCGTGTCGCGGGTTCGATTCCCGCACGGAACAAATATATTTTGTATGACCTACAAGTAGTTGTTCGCGGGTCTGGGTGTTTGTGTATGTGAGATTAAATGTTTGTAAACGCACCCACGACACAGGAGAAATTCCTAGAGTGGGACAATGTTTACAAGAAAAAAATACTAATGCAAATAACAACGATAAGCGCGAAAGTCTTTCATGCTTTATTTTTACCGCGAAACGTATTTACCAACCATACCAAGTGTATCGAACAGTAGTATTTGAACCCTAAGATAGAGCAAATAAAGTCGCCACGCGCGCAAATGCTATAATGGTTTATTGTTGCGTGACGTCAAATAGGTAGTTCACCCGTTCACCCTGCTGGGATTTTGTATTTTTAATAGATTTTGCCTACGAAATCGCCCGCGATTTTTTTTACTAATTGTTTTGTGATAATAAAATATACGTAACCTAAGGCATAACGTAGCTTATTATTTCCTCTCAGTATCGAATCAGTAGCGCCATGAATTTGCGCATTGAAACAAAAAAAAATACTCGCATCAACACACTCTTGAGCAGTGGTGGCCCAGTGTGACATCTATCAACCCGCAGTGGGCTAGCGTGGTGGATTATAGCCCACTCCCTCTCATAGAGAGGAGGGCTGTGTCCCGGCAGTGCGAACATTATAGACTGATGATGATGATGAACATTATTGTAGTAAATAGTGAATAAGATGGGATGGTGGTCACACCGTCTACTCATAGGAACCGTCTCTAGTATGAACATCAAACCACCAGCAGCACGTCACGTGAGTATTAGGTAAAAGTACCCACAGCTACCACAACACAACAAATAATATTATTATATTTTGTGTCTATGTTTGTGAAGGTCACGTACCACAGCACACTCGTACCACAGTGTAGCAAAGTACAGTATTACAGCTTGGCAAAAAAGAGTAGAAAATAATGGAGGCGCGCCACTGTGCTGTTCGTATGGCAAATTGGCAACCCGTTGCAACCGCATAGCGTACTGACCTAATCTTGATACTTAGCAACTTTTTTTTTAGACATAAAGTAACAATATATTCGTAACCTGTATAAGTATTATATTTTTAAATCCGTAAGTAATTAGTAGTGGTTTCATTGAACAAGGACGTGTTCTCGACACGCAACTGATTACTTACCTAAAAATAAATATTTGGGTAAATACTCCTGAGTTTACATGGTTTAGGAATTATAAAAATAAAACATCATATTGTTTAACCTAATTCTTTATTCCATATTTTAATCTAGTAAATCGTCCTCCAAATATTCCACCCTTACCACATCCATGTCATGGCTAGAGCTGGCCGCAAACTCATCTGAGTCATGTTCGGGTTCAGAGGTGCTGCTTCTATCATTTTCTAGATTTATGACTAATCGCTCAATTTCCTCGTTCATAGTTAGTTTTTTTCCCAGTAATCCTTTTCTATTTTTATTACATGTTAGCACGAGTTCTTCCAATCCTCTTCGGTAATAGCTCGGAATGCACGTTTAGCTGCTTCCTGTAAAGACGAAATATTTCATTTATGTCTAACAATATTAAAAGTAAAACATTTTTGTCACATACTGTTAATGTTGTTTATCTACCTCCAGCACGATTTTTCTTAGAACGCTAACAGATTTCCCAAAATTAAAATAATAGATTTAGATTTATTTTTTAGGCAATGACACGACAATTTTTTTTTACATTTCTAATGCAAACACTAGAACAAATAATTCTCTCCCTTGATATCGCACTTAAAGTATAATTTACGTAGAAATTTAATTTTCATTCAGTTAAAAGTCAAGTCACCAAAGTATCAATTTATCTCAGCGCGCTATACCAGAGTAATGCAGAAAAAATGTAAACATAACCTATGTGCTCGACATTTATTGTTTCAAATTTCTAGTTATTCCTTACGCAAGCGAATTAATATAGCTTTTTATTCATCAATAAATTAACACTTGATTCAACTAAAATCAACAAAACAAACTCTTACATACCTGTCTTATCAGCGGTTCTTTGGCAAACATTGTGAAGTTCAGATAGAATTGTTTGGGCCTCATGTTCCGCCAGACATCGCCTGTACACCTTATAAATAACCTCCCTGCCAGCACTCCGAATGGTTTTATTCATTATTCTTCACTTTTTACGTTTATTAATCAACGTTTGGTGGTCGAAATTAAAATTTTACGAAATCGTGAACTTTGTTTATTATGAGATGTCATTGTTTTAGAAATGTTGCCAACAGACAAAAATTTAGTTCAGTTCCTACTCTTTTTTGCCAAGCTGTACATTGCTCATTTCCTACAAGTAGGTATGTTTATTATTTTCGGTGACATTTATTTTTCGCTAATACGAAACTACGTTATGCCTGAGTTATATAATTATAATGCCTGAGTTATACAACGTGTTTTTTTCTATATCCCATAACTCTAGGGTATGATTGAGACCATATCAAAGAATCAACTGGCACATGAATTATGTTTCAATCATCCTTTTTTTTTTACTATCATACAAAATAATTCGACAAAGTCACGATGATTAATGTAAAACACCCTTACGTGAAAGAAAAGTGATGTTAGAAAGAAGGTTCGTCGTACTGGTGACAATTTTTGAACTAATTAGATAAAAGATTAAAGATACCGGGCTGGTATCCGCAACTCCACGTCAAAGCGCGTATTTTGCGTATGGGAAAATAAACTAATGAGGTAATAAAAATAATATTAATAATACTTAATAATAATATTCCACGAGTATTCACACAACGCCATCTAGCCCCAAGCTAAGCAGAGCTTGTGTTACGGGTACTAAACAACTGATAATTTAATTATGATTGATGATATAATCTCCGAAACTATGCATTTTTGGACCATCTATTCTAGGAGTTATAGTATTATTTTTACCTACAGAATATAACCCTAGAGTTATGGGATATAAAAAAACACCTTGTATATAAACTACGTTATGCCTGCAATTATAATACTTCATTTAAAAAAAAAGTAATTTCAGTTAATTTCGTTTTTTTTTGTAAAAAACGTATAGCGGTTCCCAAACCACATCCACTTACCAATTTCCAACTGTGTAGTCCTAACAGTTTCTTAATAAAATGGTTGTGACATACGGACAGACAGACAGACAGATATAAAGAATCTATAAGGTTTTAGTTTTTGCCATTCAAACCACGTCAACTACGTTTCGACGAATTGTAGCCAAATGTGTATAATTTACATATTTTTATTTTTATTACTTTTATTTCTATACTTTTAATTGATTTTTCCTCTATTTTTACTTTGATCTGGCAATATTTTAGCTAATATTAATTCAACTGTGATTAACAAATCAAATATTTATTTATTTAACCCAATTTCCCTAAACCCATACTTTCCACGCATACTTATATTCTTATTAAGTGGGATACTAAAATTAAATAACCATTCAATGCATTTAAGTATTTTTGAATTACAATATTGATATCGTAGTTCAAGAATTCTATCATATCTAAATTATTAAATTGAAGTTGCTCTACTGCATTACTCTATTCTGTGACGCAACTGTGTACCTACTCGAGTTCGTGAAGTCATGAATGAGCGGTACGACGACAGCGCGCGGCGTTTCTCCGATGCATCGCAGTTTATTACGTAGCGCTATTGGTTGCGGGGCCTGAGGTAAGCGTTAAATGCCTACACTGCTGGGGAAACCTCGCCTTAAACCCGTAATCAATGAATGTATTAACAATTCCCACCGAAAATGTGGCTTTGATTCAAATACCACCACTATTATGTACATTTGCTCAATCCGTTAATACCAATATTATGTATGCACGCTACAACTGACAGCCAGTGAACAGGTGATGTGTGAGAACACGTATTGCGGGTTATACATAGCTATGTATACTGTATAGTATGTGTCCCGCTCCATAGCGTGTGGGTATCACACGTAGGTAGTAATGCGGGCCGAGTTTGAAAGGCCACCACATAGATGGAACTCAGAAGTTCTATTTTTATAACATTATAGACCAGTGCTTGACTGCAATCCCACCTGATGGTAAGCAGTGATACAATCAATGATGGTGAAACGCACTAGTTTATTAAGAGCCTTTTCACTCTAGCCTTGAAGATACCTAAATTATAATCGGACAGGAAGACCGCAGCAGGCAAGTTGTTCCAGTCCTTCGATGTATGTAGGCGGTATAAACGACGAGGCGAAACTATCTATTACAATTTTTACTGTTATTTGTGCCGATTGCATTGATGTATGTACTTAATGCTTGATTAAAATGAAACAGTCGACATCTCTTACTGACTTACTGCTTTAGAAGAGGACAGAGAGAGAGAGAGACGGTGACAGATAAGACCTAAGTTAGAGATGTTGGAGATGTCAAATTACTTTTCTCCTTGAACTTCGCCATGTTTGTGATCAATGCATTTGTTTGTAATGGCACTATTGGATGGATAAAAGCTTAAGTTCATCACTTTCATCCATCTCTTTGTAATATTACCCGAATAGAGTGACACTTTCGATTCAGTTGTTTCGATACGTTTCGTTGTGTCATGTGTGACACAGGAATCGAGGATTAACGGCGACAGACATGCGACAATGTTGCCGTGGCTATTGGAATATAAATGTTCATATAAAATCAAAGAAAATGTACTAGAATCAGTATTCATTGACGCTAGAAGTAGTTCATTGTCGCCTGTCGTTACTGTTTGTTGATGGTGACGGACTGACAGTCAAAGCTGTATGTATAACCCGCTCGTGGATAAATGTTACTGGCAGATCAAGACTCATCACCTTCGACTTCGACTTCGACTTCGACCAGTCGATTTAGTAAAAGTCACCCCACAAAAACTTGAGTAAAGTAAACTGTCATTGCCTAGCATTACTATGGAATGACAGCTTCAGCTATATTTTCACGGCGTAAATGATTTGGAGACAGTGGTACTTCTGTAATAGTAATATGTGGGGACAATGTCCCGTGCGGTAGGTACTGGCCGGTAGGTAGGTACGGTCGCGCGGTCACCTGAGTTTGCGCCAGTTTGCGACTTGTCGCGCGCCCGTAAATCGCCCTCGGCATGCGATAGGGATGTGCTTACAATATGTGACGGATTATCGATATCGATAAATTGAAAATATTTTGTTTGATATAATTTCATTTTGTTGTTTTATTAACGTCTGCTTCTAAACATAAGAAAATACTTAAGTAGTAAAGCATAGAAATTAATGAGTGTAAGTACTAAACATTTTTTTTTATTTCATCGGAGTTCATGTTTACTATTAAAAATTATTTTTGTTGACTTTACAATATTTTAGTTACGCAACTATACTAATAAAAAGAAAAGATTTGACAAATAATTAAACAAAATGTAAAATATCAAATCCGCTGAAAAAACTAACTTTTAAGTATGGCATCAAATTTCTCAAGCAGAAGAAACTTTGTCGGTCTTAGACGTCGGATGATATCGGGTTTTAGTTTCAATCTGTAAAAGCTACTGGGATTAATTTCCTTAACACGTGTATCGATTGAATAGTCTGATTTATATTCTCCGTAGTTTTGGTGCCTTATATTTCCTCCTATGAATATAATTATCTATACAAACATATCATCAAACATATATGTATTAATATGATGAGGAAAGAAAAAATCATTTATTCGGCACAAAGGTTACAATGATAAATAATAGGAATATATTAAATAGTATGTGCCTAACGGCTTCGCCAAATAACGTATTTGCGTTCATGAAACAGGTGTTTACTTGTGGAAAATATTTAATAGACATACCGTTCCGTCTTCAATAATAAATTATCAAGACTATGCACACATGAACCAAGCTATTCTCAAACTTAGTCTCTACAATACATTGTACCTCATAATTATAATAATTTAATTTGTAAGCCAGACGATAAGACGACTCATCAACCTCCTGCACTTGTTTATTAGGAGCCAGCGCAGCCTCTGTCCCGTAAACTAAAGTAACACCATAGTCAGTGGTTTCGTATCCGTAAGCTTCACAAATGAACTTAAGGTTTTCGGTTCGACATTCGGGTTGGGCTATTGGACCATCTCGAATTTCTTAGTATCGGTCTGGAATCTGGATTTATTTCCGGTTGCGGCTCGCCACCCATTACATAGTGGGACGTGGGTGTACTACAGTAAACCTCTGGCTAACCGTTTGGGGAAAACAGGTATCATTCTGTTCATTAAAAATGTCGACAAACTGTAAACATACTAAACATAACACTCCATTGTAGATTTCAAATGGATTAAGTATGTCACATTCAGCAAAGCCTCGGTTTTCGATGAGATATGAGCTTGTTGTTGGTGGAAAGACCTGCCAAAAATGTAGATTGACATCTGGAAACCCAGAGGATAGGTGTTATGATAATCGGACCGGCCAAAGAGTTTCGTAGTTTTTAATTTATTTGTAATGCCAATTGAGGAAGGTTAGGCAATTCAACATCTTGCTCATAATGATATATTAATTTAATGTACAGGATTGGGGTTTGAAATCCAAACCATTTTCTACAGTGGAACAGTTGCAACTGTAAATGAAAATATTTGCGTTTAACTTAACACTTTGAGTTTTAATACTGCTATTCCAGGTACCAGTAATATCAAAATTCATGTTTGAGCTGATGAAATTGCTAACAAACCACTTGGAGGCAAATCGTGGGACAAATATCGCAGACTCGCAGTCAATTTTTGTTGCGAGAAGACCATCCATATTGCGTTGTGACGTCAAAAGCAGTCAGGAACTAAAGCAGAAATGGTATTTTGTTGTACTGGGCAGATCGCGTAGAACACATCCACAGATGACAATTTTTTATACTGTATACGGTGACACTCAATGACCCGACCAAGTAAACCAGTAAGTGGGGGTTCAGAATCACGTACAGAACTTAAGGTATCAGTATGTGCGGCTCTGTCAGTTTCCCACCCTGTATACAACAAACTGAATAAACGCATAACCTAAAAAAGGGTAATGGGACAATTGACAAAAAATAGTTTTAGTCCCTCATCTAGATTAGAAGAAAATATTCGACACAATTTTTTCTTTTTTCACGTAACCAAAAAATAACGGCGATACATCGAGTCAAAATGTCGCATGACGTCACTAGCCAGTACAGTTTATACTAGGTAATGACGTTATTAGCTCCTCAACTTTAATGCGCTTATTCTAAGCAGTTTTCCATCAATTTGAAAAAGAAAAAAATACGTGTCGAATATTTTCTTGTAATATAAATATCTAGATGACGGACTTAAAATTAAAATTTTGTCAAATAGCCCATTGTACTGATTACTATAAACAACTGCTTGCACTGACTGATCTGGTCGCCCTCATATCTGTGTGGTTCTTTTCTCAAAAGACCATTTCAAATACTAATCTGCATGGTTCTTACATGATCTGACCAAAATAATGTCTGGACTTTTAAAGAAATTGTGACAAATGAGTTTCTTGCGGTGTTTCTTCTCAGAGTAGTCAGATAGTGAAACACCCACCTTCTATTTAAAAATGACATGTAAACGTGTTTCTATGAACCTATTTGCAGAAATAAATATCTTTTTCGTACCACTTGCTCAAAAAAGTGACATTCTATGCCACAAAAAGCGATTAGCGAACATAACAATAGTCATTTTTAATCTGTTAAAAACAGGGAAAGAAAATTGTACTGGATTTCATTCATCCCCTAGGGAGAGAATGTGATTTAAATTTGGAATACTTACCTAAATTTATACTGAACTACATTCTGTATTTACACCATTGAGTTTGTATTTATAGCATTATACATATTTTTGAAAAAGGAATACGCGTTTATTATGCAGTTCAGATTACTAATTAAATAAAATTACGAAAACTGACGAGGCCGTATGAGCTTGATGCCTTTGCTTTTCCGACAAAAAATATTAATCTAGAAACTTGCCGCGTTTTTGTTTTCTTCAAATCATGGAGCACACAACCGGGTTCTTTGCTTCATGCTTCAAATATTTAAACGTTAAGTTTATTTTAATTTATTTTTATAAATAAGTTAATGTTCTAAAAATACGTCAACTTTTAATTGTCATTATTTTTAATAAATGCTTATCTCATATTATTATTGTGTTATTTTTTTCGCAAATGGTACGAAAAGTAGAGTATTTTCCTCGGTGATAAAGCTCGACGATTGACAATTTGACAGGTAACCCCACGCTCGCTTATCGCGGTAGAACTTTTGGCACTGCAGTTGCTGTAAACTTAAGCTAACTTCATGAAAAGACTTTGTAACAAGTTTTGGTGGCCAAAGTAAATCATACAAACACCACGGGCACTTTAAGTGAGTAAGAGGCCATGCAACATACACACATCAAAAGTGTCTAGGGATCAACATATATTTTTGCAATAACTTTTCTCCTGATTGATATTAATTAAAATTTTCTTTAAGGATTCATCAAATAAAGTGTTTTCGTTTGTCACAGTAACGATAAACCAAGTCACCTTTGCATTAATAAAGAAATTTGCCATTTTCCTAATAAAGGGATTTTTGACATTTGAACCACTAACATTAAAGTTCGAAAAAAAGACTGAAATAACAGTTTTCTTTAAAATTTTATTAGGTAACTTAAACAATTAATAATCCGTGTTTCTACCGCGAACACTAACAACACAAGAACATCGGTTTGGCATACTCAAAATGAGTTCATCGAAATCACGCTGTGGAATGGCCGCCCATGTTCGTTGCAACAACAAAAAATGGTCTTCTTGCGACTGGATACCCTCCATATTCGGCAGAGCTCTTCTCTGTAGCATATCCCATGCATGCTCAATCGGGTTCAAGTCTGGCGACTGAGCAGGCCAGGGCAGGACATTGATGTTAGCTGCGGCTAGAGTCTGTCTTACAACTCTTGCGGTGTGCGGTCGTGCATTATCATGCATTAACTGAAATAAGGGACCGATTTGCACTTGTAGAGGAACGATGACGTCTGATACAATCGTCGACTGATAACAGTCTGACTTGTATTCAGAGCTAAAGCCACAGTACGTTGCCGGGAACCAGCTTCTATCATTCCCACGGCTCTGAGCGTTTCTTCCCTGCTTAAATGACGTCGCCGCTCCATAATAACGTTGGTTTTAATCAGTAGTAGGGAAACAGTAGCACTAATAATGTCTTCAATGCGTTGTATGTTTTTATAGGGAAAATATTGACAGCTGATTTTCATCTTTTACTCGAATTTGATTCACAGTTCCTGATTCAAATTATGAAATGCACCAAAAAGGATCCATATAAATTTATAAAATCATAAATTTATTAGAAAGCCACATCTCAATCTCAAGAAATCCGCATAAAAATGCTTGATCCCTAGACACTTTTGATGTGTGTATTTGTAACAATAAAAAACTTCATCGACACGATTTCACGAACAAACAACGTACTTAATAAAGAAACTTGTCACAAAGTCTGTTAATCGATTCGAGTCTGTCATTCTTTTAAAGGTTTTTAATCGTTAAAAGAAGGCAAATTCCCGCAAATAAAACTTGCAATAGTATATTCGTGATCAATGGACAGCAAATGACAAATTGCTATGATCAGTTGTTTTTATTATGATTAGTACCTACAGTTCAATGGTTATTTTAATATTTTGTAGGCACACGAACATGTTAATACTACTGATTGGTAAAAAATAATACCTATGGCATTAAGTCCGCCTCTGCACGTACATTACTGAGTATAAAGTTCAAAATGACTAAAACAATTACATTAAAGAATACTGTCTCCTGACAGCCCTGTGCTAAGTACATAGTGTCGGGTGTATGTACTTATGTAGGTGTAACGCCGCCGACAGAATCACCTGGTCTCGCAATTTTACGACCAGCCCGTCGCTTCCACCGCCTTTCACGAGGATAGTGTTGTGACGAAGTTTATCGATATCCGGGACCGGGAATATTTATTCCAAAATCAAATTTACTTTTGCGTTTTTCGCGATGATATTAAAAAGGTAACCTGAGAAAAGAATAAAAAAAAAAAACATAACTGCTTGCCATGCGGAATCATCAATTAACAATTACAAAAAAATAAGACATAGAAATGAAGCCATTAACTTACACTAACCGTGAATAAATCCCGAGTATTTGATATCTCTATTATTTTACCTAAAAATCTTACTCGTATTTCAGTAAACATAAGCTCATTAATCAGTTTCGCCAAATTACTTAAGCAATTTTGTTATTTTATTTAAAGTGTATTTAGTTAATATTAACATGTTCAATATGAATAAATTACAAGCATTCCCCGTTATCCATTTATTGTCTATACATATCAATATATAATACGCTAAACGAATTCTTTGGATCCCTTTTTAAGAAAATTAGGCGCAAAAAAGAGGCATAGTAAAAGTTTATGTGGAGTAGAAGTGCAGAAACCTAATATTTTTATACATTTTTGTTAGAAATATGTAAGGTGTTTCAAAATTAACCTTACAAACTTTAAGGAGTGCTGTAGTTCATCAAACTGAATAACTTTTACTATGGGACCAACTTAGAAAACCGCGAAAAATTACAGCTATTCCATACTAAAGTTAATACCTACTGTTAAAAACTGTATGGGGCAGATGTTTTCTTTTACGCGATTTCAAAGTTGGTACCATAGTAGGTAAAAGTTTTGCCGTCTTATTATAAAACTTCCGTAAGTACCAGGTTTAAACCAGGACTAAAAGGTCTAGGTTTGTTACGGTACTATCGTTGATTAAGAATTTGACGTTTAACAATTTATTACCATAGTTAAACTTGGGGTCACGAAGGTCTAACTTTGGTACCATAAGTAGTTCTAGGACTAGTGATAAACTTCTTTTTGTAATAACGTTTATTCAAGTTCATTGTTTGAACCTAATACTAAACCCAGTACTTTTTTAAAACCACGTTTTATAATAAGAGATATTGAGTTTGATAGTCTAAAGCACTCCTTAAAGTTTGTAAGGTTAATTTTGAAACACCTTACATAAAGTAAAATAAAATAATCATTGTTTACGTATGTTTAACAATTTTGCCAACATCATGTTTATAACGTAACTAGCAGATGTCACGCAGTTTCACCCGCGTTGTTCCCGTTCCTGTGGGAATACAGAGATAAAAAGTAGCCTATGTCACCCGGGGATAGTGTGGCTTCCCAACGGTGAAAGAATTTTTCAAATCGATCCAGTAGGTTCGGAGCCTATTCAATGCAAACAAACAAACAATCAAACTTTTCCTCTTTATAATATTCTATTAAACATAAATAAGTAAATATACGGTCGAATTTCGATCACTAGTACCTATTAATTTATGTCCAAATCGATTTCATCGACAATCGATACCAGGAATGCATGATTACTAACCCATCTCTCGGTTCAAGTGTGCTCGGGCCTGTGTCCCGGGCGCGCGGCGGCGGCGGCGATGGAATTAAATCGCACGCACGACACTTCCGCTCCCGCCCCGTCGCGTCGCCACCCCCCTCCTGGCGCTGTTGCTCCCGTAGCGGGCAGGGTTGTCACTTTGTGGTAATCATTTATTAATTTGAGTAAGAATTTAACTTGTCATTAAATTTTTTTTATTTCAGCAGTGTTCTTACTTACTTAGAAAATCAGTGTTTTACAATGAAGAAGGCGGAACCACGCAAAGCATACTCACAACCGTGGGATTCGCAAGATAGTATTTGGTAACGTTGTGTGCCGTAGCTAATTACTTAACGACTTAGGTACTTCAGTCAAGAATTTGTCCACCAAACTCATGATTGTATCTCAAGAATCATTGAGAGCCTCTTGTCTGTAACAGTAGAGCAATTAACGTGTATTGGCTAGTGTTATAATATAGAATAAGTAACTAAACATTCTTTCAAGATACATTGTATTCGTCAATGAATCATCCTCGTAGCTAACTGTAAATAACTTAAAGTTAATACATATACTCTATTCCATTAATCCACTTATTTCAAAACTACTTAAATCATTATTTTAGTACAATCAATATCTTGACAAATTTTTAATAATTTACAAAATGTAGGTTTCACAACCCTGTTCGCCGCCGGGGGCAAACCGCGCGGGGACTCAAGTCGAGGTGACTGATGCTCGAGGCACATGTGTGCACGGCCGCGTCACTTAGCTTACGTCATCTTATTACCTACACACAAACTTAGTTTTTCCTAATACACAAACCCTTTTCGCGTTGTGCGCGCCTGGTACTTTTGATCCGAAACTGTATTGTATATTTGCATTAGAATTAGAATTTTATCACTATCGGGATTTGGCTCTGTTTAGAATTTTAGTTTGTAGGGCTGTCGATTAACTTATTTTTAATCAAACATCTGCAACATGTCGGACTTTGTGCCTTTTTGGGGCCCGTACCTAATTCAAATTTAAATAAAATACTCTGCGGTTCACTACAATCAATCTACTGACCCTTCGACGTAAAGAAATTCATGCACAAGCTTAAGCATTAAAAAAAATGTTTTTAATTTGTTTTAGGAGCATTTGGTCAAAAGAGCAAAATGACAAGTGGGTTGCAAATTGCCAAACGAGTAGATCGAATTGAATATTTGACAAAGTTCTCTTTTGTCATTAAAAGCTTTTGACTTTATGCGCTTTTGACATAAGTACTGCGCTTTTGACGATCTACTCTTTTTAACCGACTTTCAAAAAAGGAGGAGGTTCTATGTTCGTGTGTATGTATTTTTTTTTTTTTTTTTTTTTTTTTATTATGTATGTTACCTGATTTTTCCTCCATCTGTGGACCGATTTTCGAAATTCTTTTTTTATTCGAAAGAGTATACTCCCGAGGTGGTCCCATTTTAATTTGGTGAAGATCTGGTGCTGATCTTCGGAGATATGCAACGGAACTCTTCAAAAATAGACGGCAAATCTGTCGTGATTGCTGGAATCGCTTGGATGTTTATTGTTTATACAACATCATGACGTATCATCACGCCTGGTATGCTCTGAGGGGTACGCAGATGTGTACAATATACCTAGATTTCGACAGTTAGGTATGTTAATTTTCATTTATTAGGGTTAAGTGGATAACCCTATTATCATGACTAGAGAATGCAAATCCGTCCTTTTTTTAAATCCGGATTTTTATGAACGGATTTTTGGTCCAATCCGGATTATCCGGATTTTACGGATTTTACATAAAAACAAACAAACCTACTTATATCAGTTTATTAATATGATATTTCTTATATTTGTGTAAACTGATTAAAATAAAAACACAGGAAAATCATATCCCATGATTTTTATTTTATTTTTGTTCTTGAGAATTATTTAATTTCAATACTAAATAATTTTAATACTAATTTGGTGTTATTGCTATAATAATCTTATTAAATAATCAGTTTGTAGCTCGCGTGCTTACTCAGCATGCTCAGCGTTAGAAAATTAATAAGTACAAATTAAAATAAACATTGGAGATCAAAATTAAAGAAAAATTAATAAACTTCTTCTCAAATTATTAAACATTACACAAGAAAATAATCCGCATTATTAAAATAATCAGTCTGTGACTCGTGAGCTGAGTAAAGTTAGTAAAATAGTTAAAAGTAAAAAATTAAAAGAAATTCTGGAAAACATAAATAATAGACTTCTTGTCAAATTAATAAACATAACAAAAGTAACAAAATAATTTAACTTCACTTTAATCATCATAAATTAAAAAAAAAACTGTTATTATAAATGAGACATAAAATGTGACGTAAAAAATAATGAAGCATCGAAAGTGCTATCGTTTAACCTGCTGCGAATTCGGTTACACATAATTCCTGCTGCAGAAAAAGCACGCTCTGATTCGACGCTTGTAGGGGGAATGCATTGAAGATTCTTGTAAGCGGCCTCCAAATATCGTCCTCGTGAACCACTATCCTCGAATAACGCCATCTCCACTCGCACTAAACTGGGAATATCAGTTTCAGGCTTTCGGCTGACGAGCACATTTTCTTCTCCAGCCTTATTGATTTTGTTTAACTCAAATGCTAATCTCTCTCGAAAACTCATTTCTTGATCTAAAGACTCTTGTTCTCTGGGAATAGTTTCATGTGATTCAACAGACACTTCTGTAGGATTAATACGGGTTTCTACAGTTCTGCAAATTACTTCTTCTATTTCTGTCTGAGATGGCTTATAAAATACTTCATCGGAGGGTGAGTTGGAAAATTCATGCGGATTGTGGAGATAAAACATTTTTCCTGCAACACAATGTAAGCGTCGTTCTTTAATCCTTTTTTTTAAAGGGTCAGATACACTTTTTGTCAGATTTCCTTCTTTTTTCTCTAAACTTTCGATCATCAGTTTCAGTACAGTATCACAGTGATCAGAGTTGCGTCTCTTCTGCACAAAGCTTTCACTGTCGCTTTAACAATATCTAAAGACATTTTCAAATCTTGGATTAAGTTAAACTCTTGATCAGTGAAGTTGATATCGCTTTTTAAATCCAGTAACGACTTTTGAAAACAGGTTTTTAATTTAATAAATCTTTCGAGCATCGTAGCCATACTACTCCACCGTGTCTTGCAGTCTAGCAACAGTACAAGTTCTTTCCCAAATTCATTTTGGACATACTTTTGTAAGACAGAATCGTTTTTAGTCTAAGAATTTCTAAAGAGTTTTACTATTGTTCTATCGTCCTCCAGAGGTCGCCTGTGGAGGACGCGAGTCAAATATACGCGTGATAATGTAATTGTGAATTACAATTTCTTATTATCTTATTATTCAGAAAATCCGCGGATTTGATTTTCGAATCCGGATTTATAAATCGAGTAAAAATGTGCGGATATCCGGATTTTTCGGATTACGGATAGTCCGGATTGCATTCCCTAATCATGACATGTACTGTTACAATTAACAATATATATAGCAAATATTTGTATGGGAACCACTAAAAATGGAAAAATAAAAAACTTTTTTGCAAAAAAATTAAACCGACTTCAAAAAAAACACTAAACGGTGTAAAATAACTCTAAATTCGGAAGTCGGTGGCCCATCATGAATAAGACAAAACCACCAAAGCCACAGACTTCCTAATTTAGAGTTATTTTACACCGTTTAGTGTTTTTTTTGAAGTCGGTTTAATTTTTTTGCAAAAAAGTTTTTTATTTCAATTTGCAACCCACTTGTCATTTTGCTCTTTTGACCAAATGCTCCTAAACGTTATTTTAGTGTTTTACACTAAACTTTTCGATAGCTCTGTTTAATGTTGTACTTATTATTAACCTCCTCCTCCTCCTCCTCTTCCTTTTTCCTTTGTTTTGTTGTACTTGTTGTTTTATTTAACACTTCAATACTTTAATTTTTGCTGTTTGCAACTATAGTTAGTATTATAATTTATGTATTTATAGAAACAGTTTTTTTCGAATGCAAGCTTAAATTCGTCAGCTCTTAATCTTGAAGTATTATTTAAGTAGCAACTGGTTTTTTACCTTCGGAATTAGAAATTCAGTCTTCCAAATTGAAAGTAAAAGTGCACAGTTTCGACACGGAACCCACAGGGTGCTAGATCTAATCGCACTTATCTGATTTTTATCCAAATGTAGGCAGCAATATTTGTGAAAGATTAGCATTGGATTTATTAAAACACGAATTGGTTTTGATTTTTTGAATAAATTGGACTGTCTGTCTTTTGAAGGTTATCCTTACTTCCTTACTAATAATATAAACGCGAAAGTTTGTATGGATTTTTATTACTTTTTGACGCTAAAACTACTGAAATGATTGTAATGAAACTGTAGGTACAATAATATAGCTTATAACATCGGAATAACACATAGGATATAATTAATAAACATATTGAGCGAAATGTCCAAAATAAGATGAGAAAGATAAGTGATAAGGGGTGGGGGGAGGGGGGTGATAAGTGTTAATTAACCTTTCAATTGAGGTAATTAGAGACACAATAGAAAGACAATGACAGGCGGACACCAGTGTCCTCTCGGGGTTTAATGAAGTAGGAAAAAACTCGGAGTTCTAATTCTGCGCAGACGAAGTCGCGGGCGCCAGCTAGTATAGTATATTACAGGGCTGTCTTTAGTCAGTTGGTAGGTATGCTGTGCGGTAAACGAAGTAGGTATACCGTATACTTAACGGACCTAACTCTTTTGTTATAGATACCTTCTCATCACATTACGTACCTATCTACATTAATCTCAAATCGGCACACTTTTGTGCACTATATCTAAATACACGTGTATAAAGTATAAATGTGGCCTTCTAACAAACACGATAAGAAATTCGAACCATTTATTTTAACTGTTGTATATAAATAACTACAGTACCGTGCAAAACGATGATAACTGAGTTGCGTAACTTTTCTCTTAAAGACGAAACACGAATTTTGAAAAAAAAAACCGCTCCTTATCTACTTGTGCGCCTAGTACATTTTTGAAAAAAGTGTTGGGTACTAATAAATTATTGGGAGCTATCGCGCCAAGAGCCGTATGTATTTTTTTTTGTAGGTACTTGATGATTAACAAATTGACTGTTTCATTATTTACATAATTACTTAATGTTGTGTTTTTTTTACGGAACATAATAATGTTTAGATAAGCAGAATAAATAAGAGAATAACTCTAAATTTATTTATAACATCAGAGCGAATCATTGAGTTTCTATTTTGTTTTTAAGAAGGATTTGAATAATTGATTTTTGATAAAACACACAGCAGACGAGACGAATGCATGTTTTTTTTTCTTTATTTTTTTTAGGGGTTTTTGTCTCCGTGGACATGGGAGCCCCAACGTTACAAAATCTTAATACTAACCTACTTATTACTATACTTATACTTACTTTATGTTAGTGGTAACAAAACAACTAACCAGTATAAGCTAGCCTTGTATTTTTTTGAAAATACTATGCTAGGCCAGCTCCAGTCGTCTAAAGTTGTATGACTAACGGTATCTATCAAATAATCATAGGCTATTTGATATATACAGTACCGTCAAAGGTAGGTAAGTCAAAGAACACTAGCGACACCCATGGCAAAGGTAAATAGTTTTCTTCCCCATTGAAAAACATCAATGATAATACAACATATGATGATATTTCTATACTTACATAAAATTCTAAGCACATTCTTTGGAAAATATAGAATAAAACGTAGTTTACAGAATCACTAATTCAAGTCTATGAACAGCGCGGGCCCGGGCTGTGGGACGTGCCTTATCGATATTATCGAAACGTGTCGATGATCGCGGCACAACACTGGTTTGAACCTTATTAATGATCGATGCAGGTACATTTAATACGAAAGTAGGTACTAAGGAATATGTGCATAAAGCACTGCACGAATGAAACGATAATTAAATCAATTCGAAAGATTTAAAATCGACTGACTCGCTAATTGTGTTAGCAAAATCCTCCTTCCTTTAACAGATCAAGGGGAAACCAGGATGGTGACAGACTGTACAACGAATGTATTTTTTTCTGGATAGTTAAATCGCAGATTCCAATAAGTGGACGCATGAGCGTACTCAGGGGCGCTATCATAATGCTGGAGTTTTAATGGTGCGACTATTCCAGAAATCGTCAATGTCAAAGGCGCGTGTGGTAACAGTATATTGGCTGACGAATCAGTTGATATTTCATGAAAGTAGTAACTATAAGTAGTTAGGTCTTAGATATTGCAGAAAAAAAAATACACTCTTTTCCCATGGGTCAAAAGATTACTACCATTTGTAGAGGTACTGAGTGTAAGTAGTTTAGATTCTAACATTTAAACATGCACAAATAGGTATATCTGACAAATTCTATCTGACTTTCTTCCTTGTCACTAATGCTACCCTGGTACCATAAATGGATTAATAGCGATTGAAAACCATGAAAACTACGTCAGTTTCAGTGGCACAGTGAATATAAACCGTTAAACCTAGTGGAGTGTGTATATCTCTGACGTTTTGCCGCGCTGTTAAACGTCAGAGTATCGGCACGGGCGGTGGACTATTGTCAGACCTCGGTCAGGGCTGCCCTAAAAGTCCGATGTCAGGAATAACTGTTTTTATTGAATTGGTTAAATATATTGTAGTCATGTAGAAAGGTATCTATAGCGCTGTGGGTTCGACTTCGACTGTTGAGTTTAACGTTGCAGTCGTTCCGTTGGCATTTATTAGTACAAACGTAGACGCCAGCACGTCAAACTAACCAAAACTGTAAAAAAATCCCAATTGAACATGAACCCAATACTGTTTGCAAAAAAACTATCAAATAAATTTGACACATTGGGGTAGTTTAATGTAATAAAGTAAACAAAATATCCATATCTTTGGGACATAATTATTAAAGTTGACAAATAATAAAAATGTGACTGTGTTCTGTGCTCAACGAGTATACAAATAAGCCTATGAGAATATCTCTCACTTATTATTTATTACTTATACTCTCCTACTTATTTAAAATGTGCTAAGCCCGACAGGATAACTCATTATTTCTATACATTGTATACACTACCTGTATGCATTAAGGATTGCAATAAAGTTTCGAGATGGAGATGTGGGTGAACCCGACGTTACTTTCTACTTCTCGTTTACTCATTCCATAACAACTAGGCAATTGACTAAGTTCATCATTACTCTAATTAAACTGCTGTAGAAAATAGCAATATGCCACGCTATGACGCTAGTTGATAATAAACCTCGTGCCTCAAATCTATTACTATCCGGCTGCGACTTGATTTAGCAGTGAGTGTGACCGCGCTCTCTTAAGTCACATTACCTCACTTTTACCTCCTGTCGCCTTTAATTTGGTTAAAACTTCTTACGTCTCTACTAGTTCTGATATCGCGGTAACCCTAGGGATGCTTCACTCGCCGGATGGTCCCGGCTGTTTACGCCCCGAGCGTCCAACCCCCTCCCATCCTTGGTCCCCTGGTAGTTTTTATGTTCTTTTATTACGTCACGTTCTCGTTTGCTCCCGCTTACCAGTTTTCCCGTCTTTGTTAATTGTGGCTGTCTTCGTCTTTAGTGTTTTTCCTCCTTAGAGGGTTTCTTTTTTATTTTTGGGAAATTGTAATACAGCCTTTTTGTTAGTTGATGTTGGTTGTCGGGGTTTGAATATTATAATAAAATAATTATTATTTTATTGAACTATTTTTGTTCCACCCCGAAGGTTCTTGTTTGAATTTATTATTGTTCGACACGTTTACAAAAAGGCTATTGTATTTATTTATAATAAATACTAAGTCTATTTCATTGATCCCGGTATCCTGGATTTTCGCCTACGACTTGCCACAATCCGCATTTCTCAAGTTTCTTTTATTGAATACATTTTCAACTCTTTTAACTTTAAGTAATCACGAAATTGTGTTCTAGAAATATAGCTTTTTATTAGTGATATGTTTATTACGACTAGTAGTCGCCTCGTGGTCGAAATTGGAGTATGTTAGCCTAATGCAGTGGAGTGCATTGCATAGGTACTTACTATATTTACTACTAAGATTGGTTACAAAGTTTTTTCTTCACGTAATACGAAAACAGAAAATTTCTCATTGCTTATGAAAATACATTTTTTTAACAAAAGCTTATTTTTACTTTTTTGAGTACAGTTGCCCCCGGTAGCCGAAGTAAGTTTCCATAAAAATACAAAGCACGAAACACAGTAACACCGGGACACCATAAACGTAACCGCAATATATCCCACAGCCCACAATACGTCGGTTATATTTTTACGGCTGCGAACTTGCCTCGGGCATGCGGTCGGCATGATGCGGGAACTGGGTATATCCTGTAGGTTATTATATGCAAACGCCTCCCTTTGTATGAAATCCTGGTACCCATACGTATTATTATTAGGAGAGAGGTAGGAAATTTTAAACGGTGCTAGTTTCATGTAGCGTATGGGCGCCTAGTATTATTGTAGGTGTTTATTAGGAGCGTGGTAAGTCTTTTTTTAACCGACTTTCAAAAAAGGAGGAGGTTCTATGTTCGTGTGTATGTATTTTTTTTTTTTTTTTTTTTTTTTTTATGTATGTTACCTGATTTCTCTCCCATTTGTGGACCGATTCTCGAAATTCTTTTTTTATTCGAAAGAGTATACTCCCGAGGTGGTCCCATTTTAATTTGGTGAAGATCTGGCGCTGATCTTCGGAGATATGCAACGGAACTCTTCAAAACAGACGGCAAATCTGTCGTGATTGCTGGAATCGCTTGGATGTTTATTGTTTATACAACATCATGACGTATCATCACGCCTGGTATGCTCTGAGGGGTACGCAGATGTGTACAATATACCTAGATTTCGACAGTTAGGTATGTTAATTTTCATTTATTAGGGATACGTGGATAACCCTATTATCTTGACATGTACTGTTACAATTAACAATATATATAGCAAATATTTGTATGGGAACCACTAAAAATGGAAAAATAAAAAACTTTTTTGCAAAAAAATTAAACCGACTTCAAAAAAAACACTAAACGGTGTAAAATAACTCTAAATTCGGAAGTCGGTGGCCCATCATGAATAAGACAAAACCACCAAAGCCACAGACTTCCTAATTTAGAGTTATTTTACACCGTTTAGTGTTTTTTTTGAAGTCGGTTTAATTTTTTTGCAAAAAAGTTTTTTATAAAGATTTTCGAATTTTCGAAAATCTACACAGGACGACAAAAAAAAGTGTTTGATTAGACCGTATTGTTCTTACCATCAATAAAATTGATAAAAGTAATAAAACACATAATATAAAATATTATGTCCGTTTTATTAGCGTCTGCACTGATAAGACAACGACGTGTGATTGTTACCGATATCTTTTGACTAATTTTGGCCGCTCAATATCTCAATATACTTTCAAGATTCAATTTGTTATTCTTCGCTTCAAAACTCGGAAAAGATTCATAATTTAACCGTATCTAGGCATCAAGTTCTCAAGCCGGGTCGCACTTATTCAACCCTCCACTGCTAATCCGGGTCACAGTGACACTTGACAGGTAAAAATCGTCCCTTAACAATAGAAGGGACCCGATACTTTATGAGGGTTACTTATGAGTGCTTTCTGCCCGAAGTCGGTGCACCCTGAGAATCTGAATGTGACTTCGACTTTACTTTTGATTTATTTTGTAAAATGGTGGGCTGAGGACTTGCTTTTGGCGCTGAGATTTTTGAAGTAGCCCTGTAGAAAATATCAAAGAACCTAATCGAAGGAAGGGTGTATGTAAAGTATAGGAACTTTAAAATAATCATCGTACCTTTATTGCAATTATTTTGGGTCCGGCGTAGCATGTCTTCTATACATTTGGCCGCCATCTTAATACTAACCTCCTAGGAACACTATAATGAACATTTATGTCAAGATTTGTATGCTTATAGAACAGAATAGTTAAACTATTTTATCCCTTCGAACTTACTAACATTTCCTCCACCTTCTTGCAGTTTTAAAAATAAAATATAGACTATGTTACTCAGTCACAATTAAGCTTTCCAATGGTAAAAGAACTTTTAATTTTGGTTAAATAATGTTTGAGTTAAAACCTTACTAACAAACGACAAAACAATCAAATATTTCCTCTTCACAATGTATGAGTATTTGATACTATTGGATAGGTTATATTTTTTAGTCATAATACTTCGCGAACCACTTTCTTTGCAGGAAATTCCTTCAATTTACAACAGAACACGCCTGTAACCCCCTAAGGATTAGGTAGAAGTGTACTTGTAATTCACACACATATCTCCAGTTATTTTAAAGTTCCATGTAATTGGGAGCGAACCTGTTGCCATCAACGAATAAACGCATTTTCATTTTTTTTTTTTTAATCATCAATCGGTCACAAATCCAGACCCCAGGCTGCTAGTGAGAAATTCCAGATAGAAAAACTCAATAACACCAAGCTCGACCCGGAGCCCGAACCCGACCTTCTGTTGAGCAGCATCGCTTACGACCACTAATCCGATGAGGCAGTCCCTCAATTTCTACTCTTAAAAATACATCTCTGTCTTCAATCCCTCCCTACACGTTTCTATAAGACACGCTGCATTTTTTAGATTCATTCAGTGCAATTTCATCTCTGCGTCCCGAGACGCTTGCACGAACAATTTGACAGAGGCAAGTTTTAATATTTCAGTTTGGACGTACGTTTCGGGCGTGTGAGATGTCGGCCACAACTAGTGTTACCTTATTTCAGGATTTGTCCTGAGATATCAGGATATTTAATAAGGACGTATCAGGAAAGCGGTCGGATCTCGAATCACTGAATCTCAGGAGTTTACGATTTTTCAATGTCATTAATACTTACAATAGATTTTCTTTTTTTTTAATTCGAAAGTTACAATCAACATGACCTTCTCCATTACCATCACCATCACCACCATCATCTCTCGTGACATGAAGCACGTATCAGGAAAGTGGTCGGATCTCGAATCACTGAATCTCAGGAATTTACGATTTTTAGATGTGACAATACAATAGATTTTCATTTTTTTTTAAATTCGAAAGTTACAATCAACATCACCTTCTCCATTACCATCACAGTCATCTCTCGTGGCATGATGACTGTGCGTGAAAAACTGTTTTTTCCATAGAGTTGTGAAATCTCAAGACTTTTCTATGGAAATTAGTCTATTTCTCAGGATTTTCAATTTTCCCTCACCACTCGTAGCATGACCTCTGTAGAAACCGGTGTGTCGACGGAAAAATCTTCAAAATGACAGCTGGTAGAAACTAGCGTTGAAAAAAGCAGGAAAAAATCCCGTTTCTTTCCAATTTAGCTGTTTTATTAAGTTTTGAGATTTTATTTTAGTTAAAATTTCATTTTTTTTCCATTAAAACCGTCAAAAAAAACAGTAAAAACTTCTTCATGTTCTTTTTTTCAATACGTTACTTTTTCCATAATAATACGAAGGTACGAATAAAATGGAGGTTAGAATGAAAAAAAAATAGTAAGTACCTATAAATGAATAATTTCAACAAAACCTGTTTTTTTTTAACTTTTCAAAACATTAACCGAAACATTCGAAAAAATCCTGATTCTTTTCAAATGATTTGTTCTGTTAAATTTCTATAACATGCGAATAAAACGAAAAAAAAACACAATTTGTTTTTTTCCTGAAAATAAACAGTTGTAGTTTTCGCAATTTTCAACGCTAGTAGAACTACTCGAAACATTTCCGCCGATTATACATTAACATTGAAGAACAAAATGCCCGATATTGTAGACTATTGTCGATTCGAAACAATACGTCATTTCTTCTCTTCATTCTTGACTTGACATTGTCGTGCTCAAAACATAAGAAATCTTTTACAATCTGTCTCTTTGTCAATTCTTCTGTAGACAAAAACAATAACATCCGTTGCTATGGTGGTCATGTTACGCATGCTGGTAACCCTAGTCACCACAGCATCTAGCGGACGTGTTGGAACTTACCCGGGAGATGTGTAGTCCCGGTTCCGGATAAAACGGATACATCCACCCTCTCACTTATCTTAGGATCGTAAAATACGACGGGGACCCGATAATAGGGATTTGTTGTAACGTTTATCCCTCATTGGGTCTTGTGTTGCAAATATTGAAGTCCAGGGAGTGGGCTTAACGCTGGTATTGAGAACGGGACGGTTTGATTTGTCAAAATCAATGATCACGCTCATATTAATAATAATAAAAAAATAAATATTCCACAACTTTTCACACAACGCCATTTAGTCCCAAGTTAAGCTTGAGAGCTTGTGTTGTGGGTACTAAACAGCTGATAAATACATACATAATATATGATATTAGTATTCAGAGACGGTATTAAACTAAGTCAAGCTGAAGTAAGAATATTGACTACTAAGGGTTATCTAAGCAGCGAATTTAATATTGTCAATTTTTGTAACCAATCTTAAGATGATGATGATCTTAATCATCACCTGCCTAGTCTTTTCCCAACTATGTTGAGGTCGGCTTCCAGTTTAACCGAATATAGTTTAATACCAGTGTTTTACAGGGAGCTACTGCCTGTCTGAAATCCACAACCCAGTTACTGGGTAACACGATACCCAGAAAGCAAAGTCAACCAGTTTAATCAAGATTAAACTGGTTGTCAGATTTTCGGGGCTCTGACTACCCATCACGACTGTCAAAGATCTGGCTTAAAGTGTTTTCCGAGGCACGGAGGAGTCTTTATATGTAATTAATGGTCACCCATCCACGGACCGACCCCTTCAAGCGTAGCTTACCCTTCGTGCGTTTGTTATTATTTAGTCAAAGTCTCACAAAAGAATGAAGTGACCTATGGATTTTATTATTATTATTATTTCTTGTTATTTCTCGGAACGCTTGGGTTCCGGACCTTTGGAAGGCGTACAAGGGGCCGAAGCCAACTCGCAGAGGCCCTTTGTTGTTTTTAAAGAATTGAGGTACCAATCGCAGATTTTCCCTGTATGCACTAGACAAGTGGACCCAAGGAAAACCTACGACTGGAGTAAGACTATTGCAGAATATGGTAACAAAAGTACTAGACTATAGGTTAGGGTAGCAAAAATGGACTGGATACCTAGAACTATGAAAGACTATGGCCCCTGCTTTATCAATGTTACATATACACAGATTAAATGACGAGGGGTGACTTGCACACTCAATAATGGGCCCTCTGAAACGGCCGCTAGCACATAGCGACAAGAGGGCAACATGTCCTGAGGTGCTAAAGGAGTGGAGCGGCATTCCACGGCTATCAGGACAATCCCGGAAGTACGGTCAAGATCCCTACCAACACCTTACTGGAATGCTTCCCTCCTCCGAGCACGTTTGCTCTTGCGAATCTCCTTTCTAGCCGGCCAACTAAGGCAAGAAAGAGGTGGGAGCTCCGTTCCTCGTCAGAGTTCACTCTGATTATTATTATTATTTGTCAATTTTATTAGTCCCAGTTCAGCACAACACAACCAGAAGAGCATCTGGCAGAACTTAAGTACAATAACGTAGGTACCTACTTCGTTTAAGTATGTTCGTATAATGTTGTCCGTTAGTCGATCGCCGGACACTTTCGGCACACTCGCAAACCGGTGGCAGGCGAGGGGTTGGCCCGGTCCGCCGCAAATAGTGGTGTCCTGATTTTAATGGGGCGTTAGTGATGTAACTATTCTAAGCGTCCCGGTCCCGTGGTATAAGGATTGTGGGATTAAACGGGAATTAGTGTGGGAATCGTGACTTTTACCGTAGTTGGTAGTGTTGTAAGCCAACAATTTTCATATCATACTTGCTTATTTATTTAGAGAAACATTTTATTCGATTATCGTGGAAATCATATGTACGACATTGTAGAATTTGTCGTATGAAGGCATCGACACATTTCTCCTGTCCACTGACACCTCAAATGTTTCCACATTCTGTCTCTTTGAAGATTCTTCAGTTAAGTACCTAGACACAATTCGTTTCTGCGGTGCGGTGATCATACGGACTTCTGTAGGTACTGCTCTGCATGGCAATCAAGTATAGAAATCATTGTCCTATTGTATTGGAGTCAAATAACAACGCCATGTAACGCCAATCCCTTGCATCGTGAGACTAGCTTAATAAATTAATACAATTTTATTTATTTATTTATTAAAACTTTATGCACAAGTAAAAAAAACTGTACAAAGGCGGACTTAATGCCTTAGGAATTTTCTACCAGTCTACCTTAAGGTGATGCAGAGATGGTAGGTGCAATAGGGTAAAAATTAAGGACAAAAAGTGACACATAAAATAAATACACAGATACATACATACTGCATACAATCAATATACACATATATACATACAATCTTATGTCTGGACTTTAAAAGAACCCATGACCCCTGAGTTTCTTTCGGCATTTCTTCTCAGGGATCAGTCACTTTGGAAATGCCATTTAATTAAAAAAAAAATACATGTAAAAGTACTACTTACATAAATAATTATCATTTCATCATCATTTCATTTCATTTCAATCAAAATCCTTGAACCAAACCTCTCTTCCGTTCTACAAAACTTTCGCAGTACTACAGTACGTTATTTAAAAAGCGCTGGTCAAAATTAAACAGCATTTGCTCAAACAATTCAACGGCTACTAATTATCGCGGTCTCCCGACTGTGTCTGCAAACTAGATGAAAGTGTCCCGGCGCAAACAAGCCGGGGCCACGCGGCAATCGAGAGCTGCGGGTCCCTGACAGTTAAGAGGTCTTTTAGGACCCTCACTTTGGAAACATACGAGGACACTGCGGTTCGGACGGGGCTGACTTTGTGATGGGGTGCGACAGTTTCAGAGGGGTTACAGACACATTTAAAATCGGGTAAATATCGATAGTTTAGTGTCGTGTGTCCAAAGAAATCTATACTAATAATAATCTATACTAATATTATAAAGAAGAAATGTTTGATTGTTTGTTTGTTTGCATCGAATAGGCGTCGAACCTACTGGATCGATTTGGAAAATTCTTTCACCGTTGGGAAGCTACACTATCCCCGGGTGACATAGGATACTTTTTAACCCCGTATTCCCACGGGAACGGGAACTACGCGGGTGAAACCGCGTGACGTCTGCTAGTATGATAATAATATAAGCGGCCCATCACTTTCAAAAAAGCTTAAACACTTTTAAAGCACTTTTCCTAAAACAACTAATACAGTTTGTTAAGGTTTTTCGCTTTATATCTTAGAAAATAACTAAATAACAGAACATCACACCTTTATTCACGGAATGGTTAGGTAGAGGACTCTAAATAAGTCAAATAATTCCCCTATCTTAAGCTGATTCGTTCACTAAGAACTATAGAGGTAGGACTGGGCCTATTTATATCGTCATCCTCAGTGTCAATGAGTGGCAAAAAGCAGTTAAATAAAATTGAATAGAATTAAGTTGCGTTGGGGGTTTTTTAAATTTTAAATTTAATTTTTATTAAAAAAAACTTGCTTTTTTAAATTTAAAGTTACACACATTATGTTTGTAAATAAAGTTAATACCCATTGACGTCTAAAATCGCAACGGCAACTAAAACAAAAGAGCTGATAACATTGAAACGACCGAACCAATTTTGATGAAACATATTTAAGATTGAACCATCGCAAGAAAGCCTGTTTTCAAATAAAAAAAAACGCATCTAAATCGGTTCACCCGTTTAAGCGCTACAGACTGACAGACACACACACACACATCGCGGTTAAACTTATACCACCCCTCTTTTTGGGTCGGGGGTTAAAAATGGCGAAGTTAAACATCAGTGCACCAGTGTTGTTCATCGTCATGTACACCATGTTTTAAACAAATAAAATTTAATTTTCTTTACTTTAGTGCGTGACCGCTTAAACTATTTATTCCACCGTATGTCCTCAAGTTATTGTTGACATTCAACATTATACATTATACAGAGGGATTGTATAATACACGTATCCCCCACAACACCAAACGTCACTATGATCGAGTGGACGGCCATCGGCAAGACTTTTATTTAATTTAGGGACCCTCCTTGCATCGTCAACGAAATATGTGCGTGCTGTATACTTCATTTGGCCATGTGGCACTTCATAATAGACGATTGTTTAAATAGGAGATTTCTTCTGAATGTAGGAAGAAATCGCTTTCTTTTCTACTGTCTTTTCTTCTTTTGGAATGGTTAGTGACTAATCTGCAGTGCTGTTCTGTAAATGGTAAATCACTTCGAAAGTCATTTCGCAAATCATCTCGAAAGTCATACTTACTACGCTTCTCATGTCGCCTGTACAAGTTTCGGTATTCACATGTCAACGTCAAAATACTCACCCGTTTTAGTTCGTCTCACTTTGATAATCACTTGGTGGCGCTAGTGTCGAAATCAAAATCAAAATCAAAAGTCTTTATTCAAACTAGGCTGAGAATCAGCACTTTTTGAACGTCAAAAAATACATAGAGACAGTCCCCCAAAAACGGCCCACCCTTCGCCACTTCCTAGTGTTTTTGCTGGGAAGAAGAAGTGGCGGAACAAACTCCCCAGCAAAAGAGAGTAGGCAAAACTACGTCATGATTGGTATATCGGGATATCTGGGAATAAATCCCGATTTACCAATTGTGACTAGATGATCCCGGGATTTAAGCATACTTAGAATTCAGTTGTTTTATTGTTTTTTTTAAAGAAGCAAATTTCGCGGTTAGTTTCTTAGTAAAAGTGGTCAATAATCGGGAGTACCTAGGTACTTTCACACGCTGGGACATTTAATATCGTGTCAATTAGGGTTATAACTGTCTCGTTGGTCTAGTGGTCGCAAGCGCTACTGCCGAGCATATGAGAGGCGGGTTCGATCCCCTGGTCGGGCAAAGAGTTATTGAGATTTACCATCAGGAATTTGTTAGTAGCAGCCCGGAGTCAGGATCTGTGCCCGATTGATGGCAATAGGCTCGCCCCCTATTAGGTACTACTAGGTACACCTCTGCCTAGCTCTTCGGGGATTACAGGCGTAATGTTATGTTAAGATTATAAAAAAAGCTTGGTTGAATCTCTTGGCTCATAAAACTACTCAATAAAACATTTAAAAAATTCGAATCCTAAATCATGACAACCGTCACATCAGTAGAGCATACGTCACGCTCGATAGCCCGACGTTGCCCGGCTCTGCGTCGATATAGCCCGGCTACGGCCACGTAATTACTATTCGTTTGCCGGCGGGCTATTTACCGAAGGCGCTCGTTCACCGCCCCACGCCCGGTGGTGCAAGCCCGACTCGGATCGACGATCGGTGGCTACATATACAGAATGGATGGGACATAGTCATGAGAATACGCTTGAAGGGATCATTCTCTTCAAGCGTATTCTCATGCATCGTAGCATGACACAGTAAAATCGGATTTTGTTTTTTTTATTACTGATAGGCACGCGTTTGACGACTATCTCACCTGATGGTAAGCGATGATGTGGTCGACGATGAAGCACGCTTGCCTAGAAGCAACCTGTTCACTCTTGACTTGAAGATCCCTAGGTTGTAGCTATCAGGAAAAACCGACACCAGCAGGGAGTTCCACGCTTTAGCTGTTCGCACAATGAATGTTTCCATAGCGTTTAGTACGTATGGTTGGGATATCTACCATGTACCGGTGGCGCAGTGCCGTACGTCTGGTAGTCCGATGATGAAAAGGGCTTGGTGGAATTAAATCGTGCATTCCGCACTCTCCGAAATATAACCGATAGAAACCAGTTGTCTTCAGAAGAATCGACCAACTAGTTACAGATTGTTGAAACATTTCTTTTGTTTTGAGCACGACAATGTCAAGAATGATTTAATTAGTAATAAGATTTCACCCATCTACGGACTGACTTCGGCAAGAGTAGGTACCTTAGTTTGACTCCAACAGCTGCTATTATTCAGCCACAAGCCCCTCCATGTACATATACATGTATATGGTATGGATATAGTGTTTTGGCGTCGTCGCCGACGGCATCGGCATCGCGTCGTGTGGATTGTGGATCAAGTGTCGGCGGAAATCTTAGGGAGCGGTAGGGTTGGCGACGTCATTTAATTGGAGTTTTTCGGAAGTCAAAGTCAAAGTCAAATATCTTTGGTGTCTATTGAAGTCAAAGTGATTTCAAGTTATCGATTATTAGTTTATTACAATTAAATCCAAAGTCAAGTTTGAATAGTTATTTATTTTAATACAAAGAACTATTTAATAAGGACTTTTGAACGTCTCTAGCGGTGAGCTTATTTGGTTTCGTAGGGAAAAGAATGGGCAAGGAACTACTTACTTTTAAAAATCATATAACAAAAAACATTTTTTTTTGCGAGCAGTTTGTTTATTGAGACTCAAGTTTTTTCTTTTAACCTTTTCTTCCTTTCACCCATTTTTAATAATAAACTAATACATTTACTAACATGTGAAATTGGCAATAGGGGAAGGTTGCTATGATTGGACCACTTAACTTCCGTACGACATATCTTTTTTAGTTTTTGCGATAAAATAAAACTGCTTTTTGGTTTTGTTTCCAATCAAATTTATTAATATAATATGTTACTCACAGCTAATTTAAACTGACAGTTTGTGAGAAAATTGACGTTAAACATTTCTTTGGTCGTTGCCTTCTTTGGACCATGGTCGCTTTGATTGGACCACAGAGTTGCTATCAATGGACTTAGAAAATTTTTGGCAGTGGTCCATTCAAGGCGATTAACAAAACTCAATAAAAAAAATAAAAAATATGAAATCCAACATCAAAAAGAATAGTTAAAAATACCTATCCTTAACGTAAAAAAGCTTATACTGGGTTGAGCAGCAAATGAGTTTTTTTTTTAATTGGTCATTGTACTCATAATTATTGCAACTTTTACTATGGGACCAACCAACCCTAAAATCGGGAAAAAAATTAACTGCTTCATACATTTTGTCGAGTTTTGTGAAGGTAATGTATGAAGCAGTTGATTATTTTTCCCGATTTTAGGGTTGGTCCCATAGTAAAAGTGGTTCATAATTATGAGTACAATGACCCCTTTAAAAAGCCTATCTGTTGTTTCAACGATAGATAATTTTACGAATGAGTATGAGATCAAATTTGACACATAATGAGATCAACTTTTACACGTATGCAAACGATTAATTATTATAAAATCACATTTTAAATTAAAAACAATATTACAACAAAAATAACAACACTTATTTGCATTGAGGACATAAATACTTCTTAATAGTTTTCTTAACGCAGGCACAATCTACATGAACCCAGGCTTTACACATCATACATTGAATCATGTCTTCAACTGCACACAGTAGGCAGATTTTGCAAAACCATTTTTCGATATTTACTGATTTGGCATCTTTGCTTGTTGATGGCTCTGGCTCACCAGCTATTTTATTTTTAGAAAATGCAGTTTCTTTTGCAGTAAATTTCGGCTTTTTCGGTTTTGAAGGCCTTACAATAGCTTGTTCTAAAGTGGTTTTATAAGGCGTCGACGTCAGTTCCAAGCTACTTTGTGCTTTTTTACTCCTTTGTCTTAACTCTTGTGCTACTTTTTTAGCTCCAGGAGATATTTGGTTTATTGTAAATTCGAAATTGCGTGCCTTTGATTCAGCTGTACTACAATCAATATTCTGTGATACCGCTAAGGTTTCAATCTGAGATTCAGCAGTCATAGCTTCATTTTGACATGTAATTGGCTCCGTCACTTCTAGATTCTCTTCTAGTAAAGAAATATTCAAAGATAGTGGATCTATATCATCCTGTAAGTCTAATACAGGTCTGGTCAGGTCTGGTGGTGAAATCTCATCGTTTTCTTTTTCAGGTACAATGAATTCGTAGTCAGCAAATGCATCTTTATTAAGAGGACAAATTCCAGTCTTTGCAAAGCCACTCGTAGCAGTTCCAACAGATGCAGCTCGGGAATATGCTTTTCCGAATAGCATTGAAACTTGAAACATTGTCACAGTTCTTCCAGGATTTTGGCGCAACCATTTTTCTGTTTCATCTATATAGTAAAGGCTCAACGGCTTGAAGAAGGAGACATCCAGCGGTTGCATTTTATGTGTTGTATGTGCTGGAAATGAAAGCAACACGACGCCGTGTTGCTTGGCATATGTTATAGCTTTTAAATTTTTTGTATGGCTAGCATGACCATCTAACAGAAGTAATACTTTTTTTTCAGGTGTCGGCTTCACAGACTCAATAAAGTGTTGTAACCACAAATAAAATATGTCTTTGTTAATATATCCACTCTCTGGATTAAAAGCAAATATTGTACCAGGTGGAGCTCCATCCCTGAGTTCGTCTTTTGCTCTCTTGCGCTTGAATATTATAAGCGGTGGTACAAAATTACCAGCAGCATTAGCACAACATACGGCTGTAGTATTTGTACCGCGTTCTCCACTAGTAATAGCTCCAACTTGCCGCTTACCTTTTAATGCCAGTATTTTTCTTGTTTTCCTCTGGACAGTTGACAAGCCCGTCTCATCAACGTTGAAGATACGCTGCGCTTCTGTTATGTTGTATTTTTCGCATACTGCCTCTAATTTATTGAAGAAATCGGTTACAGCAGGTTTGTTAAATCCAGTAGCGCGGCTCATTGAAGTTGCTCTTGGTTGTCTCAAACTTAATTGTGGATGCCGTTTCATGAACGCATAGTACCATTTTTTCCCTGCAATTCTTTTCTCTTTGTTAAATCGATTTTTGATATTGTTCTTTTCTGCCAGTTCAAATGCCAGCTGCCGAATATCGAAAGGCGTTACACCATACAAACTACTTTCCATCTCGAGGATGTGTTGACATAATTCGGTTTCCAATTCTGACGGAAGATCACCTTCAGATCCCACTATTTGAACATGTTCCTTAGCCTTTTGATTCACACCATCCAATCTTCGTTTTAGTGTGGCTTTAGGCACTCCATACATCCTACTTGCCTCATTCAAACCTGCTTTATTTTTACGCACTGATTCAATGGCTAGGTTCATGCTTACTTCATTCCACGCATAATATTTTCGTTTTGTAGCCATTCTGAAACAATTTATCACGTTAACATACACGTGTAATTATTAACACATAAATAAACGTTATTATTATTATTGACACGGGACTATCAAAATCAACTAGTTTTTGTAAAAATGTAACATTTAAATCATAAACAGACCGTTCTTATCATTGGACCAGTCCAATGAAAGGGCCACGTTAGTGGTCCGATGATAGCAACAGGGTCCTAACGTAAAAATAGGGTTATAAAAAAACAACCACTATCTTCAGTCAAGAATAATTATTTCCAACGTAAAAACAAGTAAACATTCTACAAATTAAAATATGTACTATTAATCAAATCATAGTATTATGATACTTACATCAACTTTTCGTAGTCGTATTTTTTATATCCGGAGCGCCGCGATCACATTTACACACGTCACTCACTGGCGGCTGCAGCGCGGGTACTGAGGTTGCGGGGGGCCACTCTTACCACCCAAGACATGCTTTGTAACGTACCTACGCGTCACTGGAGTTGCGATTTTACGAAATATTTAAGTGGTCCAATGAAAGAAGCGGTCCAATGATCGCAACCTTCCCCTAAGTAGGAAGAGTTTAATATTTTGTCTTTATTTCTGGGTTCGTCACATAGAAACAGTGAGTCATAATGATGATTACCTACAATCATTTTAAATGTTGTTGTACAGACGCCAGCACACCAAGCTTCCCCCCAAACTGTAAAATTTTCGCAATTGAACATGAACCTTATTCTAAGTTGAAAAACTATCAAAGAAATTTGACATATTGGGGTAGCCTGATGGACTGGCCTCCGTACGTGCGAAAGCAGTTTCTCAGTCTGCTGCCATAATTAATTCCACAAAACCCATTTCAGTGATAAGAAATTTGAAATACCCTAACTTTCATCGTCAGAGACAACCCTGTTTCCATATCTGGAATCTAGCGGGTCGAGGCGACGGGCGACGGGCGACGGTCGCGACTAACGATCATAGATCAATTGCTGCGCTCCTGATGCGAGGCGACCACGCGACCAAGTCTGATCGCTTCTTAATCACTTATTGATGGATTTTAGCGAAGAACGGTGGCTAAAAATGGTCGGTGTGATCAATTGGAACGATTCCTTGTTCTAAATATGCCCGTTTTCTGAATGTTTAGACAGGTTTCTTGAGGAAGCGTGGTGATCATAGAGATAGTATTTACGTCTAATAGATACAGTCCTACTGCAGAAGGTTTTTTTTATTCCATAAGAACGTACAAAATATCGTGGAAGCGAAGTGAAGTGATACTAACATATTTTTTAAAGTTGCATACACTACTGACCACCGAACCGAGAATCCAATATAAACAATTGAGTCTTATAAAAATCACACAAAGTATACAAATTAGTAATAGCTAAAGTAGTAAGTATATTAATTATTAGCGTTTATTACTTACATGTCAAAAACATGGTTAAAAATGTGCACTTACTTCCCTTTGCTTTGTTTTTCTCTTTAAGTAGTATCAACTATGGACGTAACTATCTTCAAGGGTATTAGGGCAACACGAAACTGTAGTGATTACAACACCCAATAACCTTGTCATAATCTCGTGTCCTCTTCAATAACCACCCTAGATTGGTAAATGGAGTATATATGGTACCTACCCCTCAACCATCCGTGAACTCGCTTGCATGCATCGTTGCCTGCAAGCCTGGTAACTATGTTAATAGTTTAGCTGTATTTCTACTGTATATGGCAGGCCAGGCTTTAGTTAGATTGTTTCAGCTCATCATCATCATCATCATCATTTCAGCCATAGGAAGTCCACTGCTGGACCTATGTCCAGCAGTGGACTTCCTATGGCTGAAATGATGATGAGAGGCCTATGCCTCTTCTATAGATCTCCAAAAAGACCGGTTGGAAGCGGCTAGCGGCTCCATCCAGCGCGTTCCCGCGGCCTTAATGAGGTCGTCCTACGCTGCGCTTGCCGATACGTGGCCTCCACTCGAGAACCTTTCGACCCCATCATCATCAGTCCTCCGTGCTATGTGCCCTGCCCACTGCCACTTCAACCTGCTAATCCGCTGGGCTATGTCGGTAACCTTGGTTCTTCTACGGATCTCCTCATCACGAAGCTATTACGAAGAAAACAGCTGCTATTACTTACAGAAAAAAGCTTAATAAAATACTTACTCAACCAAATGTATAAACAGCTCAATTTCCGAGTTGGTTCAATATTTTTCTTTCTCTTAGTGATTAACCTGCAGGGCTTTCGTTTCTCCGTTGACACTATTATAGGCAAAGTGTTCAACGGTTAAACTGTCAAATAGTTAGTTTCATATTGGCTATCAGCAGAGATGCGATGCGATGCGCAGAGATGTGACGAAGCGCACGGTACCCAGTCTACTTGAAGTCCACTTAAAGTGCAATACTATTTTCTGTGGCCCTAGTGAAAAGGGGTATAAGTCCAATTTTGCCGAAAATGAGTTAAGTGTACCAAAGTGATCAGAAAACCGACTTTTACAGTTTTTTTTGGTGTCAGTTGGACCCTTTTACACAAAGTAACTTTCTTATTTTTAGAGATAGCTTAGATCTGTCTTCACCAAACGATAGAGCATTATTTTCTGATCACTTTGGTACACTTAACTCATTATCGACAAAATTGGACTTATACCCCTTTTCACTAGGGCCACAGTTTTGTCATCAAAGTTCGGTGCGCAACTGGACGCCAGTTAGTCAGCAATGAAAAGAGGGCCAGAGTCCTGTGGAGTGGAGTTTTCATAGGTGCCTAAATATCTCTCAGTCCAGCCAGTTTAAAAACTCACTGTTTCATAAATAGCCATACTTTCTTGTTTTAGCCATACTATCATATTTCACAAGCCATCCATATAATATAGGGTCACTGGTAATTAGTGACCGATACTTAAACACGTGATTGTAATCATGATTTCAATAAACTTTCCCAAAGAAACTTTTTTTTTAAACAATAACTTATAACACAATACAATAACGAAAACGCTGTTGGAAATACCTGGGCGCGCGCCTGTGATTGATCACAGTAGGCACAAATCGGCACGATCTATCAGCTGATAGTCTGACCTAGGGAAGACCAAAATCTACTAGTAGTAGTAGCGTCACACGCTTTCCTGCCACCCCCACCGCTCCCGTTGTGCAGTACTAACGTAATTGAATTAATTGAAAGTTAATGAGTATAAAAAAGTGTATTTGGGAAAGTTATTCGTATTCATGAGTCCAATCACGTGTTTAAGTATCGGTCACTAATTACCAGTCACCCTATATATTATTATTTCCTCTAGTGCACAGTTACTCAGTGCAGTAGTGAACAAATAAATTCTGATCAACAAATCATAACTACAATATTGCACGTCCATTCTTAAAGTCCCAAGTTTCATGAGAGGTTAGCGGTACGGTACGGTGAGGTATCAAACAGCACACGGTAACATTAGAAGGTTCAGTCTGGGCATCCCTGGAAATGTGTTAAAGCGTTCGTAATATACATTTGTAGATTTTTGACAAACTTAGTTAAAGTTAGGCTAATCTATAAATTTAGTAAAGTTAAAAGGGTTAGTTCATTTCTTATGTTTGAACTTTTTACTTACTTTCTTTTGTATTTGATTGATATACCAATTCATGAGGACGGCTTTTAAACATCACACTATGATCCTTAGGAGCGGGTAATTTATTAATCTTGTTTTCCGTGTGATGATTACCTTTGACTTGAATACTTGTCACTGTATTATGTTTGCATTTCTTAGTTGGTACTTAGTGGCGCGATTATTTTACTATTGCCGGAATAACAACTAATAATGAAAAAAAAAAAGTAGGTAATCACGTCCATACTTATATTATTAAAAATCTACCTTCGTGTGCAAGTCCTACTCGCATTGCGCCGGTTTTGAAACGTACAGAATCTGGTTTTTATGTACCTACTTCTAGGAAGGTAGTCCTAATTATAACACCATTGTCAATTAGTATCTGTTTCAGGATAAGATGGCTCGCTAAAATAACATTAATATTTCTTGTGTCCCATAATTCTTGTTTTGTGGTCTTCTTAATTCTTTATGAGCCTTCTGCGCTCAGTTTTATGTCGGGAAAACTTCGTGGATCGTTCTCTGAGTGGTATCGAACGCGCAGGTGTACCGTGTTCGCAATGAGGCATTGCTCACACCACCACCTGTTGCTTGCTGCGCGCCTGGTTCTCGCAGTGTGCAGAATTTATTTGTTTCTTGTATTTGAGAGGATTCTTTAGAGCAAGTAGTTTAGTTTATCTTTTTAGTTCGTTACTTAGTTCGTTTTTTTATTGAAAAGAATTCTAGATGCGGTAAGATTTTTTGTTCACAATATTAAGTGTAATATATAAGCGATTATACCATGGGGTGCTTGTTAACTAAATTAGGTAGGTACCTATAATTAAATGGTGGATGAATCGTGCGTATTACAAAACTACCATTATCGCCAATTTTCCGACTAAGACTATGTTTTTCACTTAAACTTTTATAGAAGGATTTTACTTGTGCATAATGTAAGTTCATAAGTTTCTGAGATGGCTAAAACTGAAAACAGAAAGTCGCAAGGATAATAAATATTGTGTGTAAGAAGTTTAGGTAAAAAAAAACCATCACTTACTGACAAGTGAAGAAAGACAGCAAATAGGTACGTCATGTTTTAAAAAGTACAACGGGGAACTCTTAATACTAAGTACCTAATTCCACATTTTCGCAAAAAAAAACCCTCTGTAGTTAGCTATTCGCTATTCTAACTAACTAGTTTTTAATGGCTAAAACTAATACAGGAATTCGCAAGGACATGATTGTAAATATGCATTAATTAATGCATAGTTTAAGAACTATCACTGACTGATACGAGAATTACGAAACAGCAAATATTTTGGAAAGCACGGCAGATAACTCGTATTGAATCTACAGACATTTCTATCTGTAGCTAACTGATACAATTTCGTCCAAGTTCAGCATTTTATAAAGTCGGCGGGTGGCGCGATGGCTCGATGGCGCGCGTTCGGCGATATTTTGTACAATTTATTTTTATTTGGCGGCAGAATTGTCTCGGCGCGAATGGCGCGGGCGGCTCTCTGCTAATTGGCGCGCTCGACGAAATAGTGATGTGAACACTTTATTTGTACCTAAGTTGGATTAAGTTTTAGACGTTCAAAAAAAACATCAGATTGTATTCCAGTAATCAGAAAGTTTATCAGAGTTAGTTCAATGAACAATTTACCTACATAGACACTTAGTTACTTTTAATTTCTGCAATAAGGTCTGGGCTGTTACCTCAACAAGTAGATAAACTTTAGACAGTAATACTAAGATTTGGACCTAAGATACTCTAGCTTGGTACGGAGTTTCAGTACAATAAGCCAGCTACCTAAATTGCATATTTTCCACATCAAAGGAGCCAAAATATGAACAAAGTAGCGATATGAATTTAATCGGTAAAAAACAATAACTAGGTAGGTACTTACCTAAGTAGCAGCCTGCCTACATAGGTACTCGTACTAACTAAAGTTTCGTCCAGCACCAACTTCATCCTTACGACTAAGCTCTGTAAATAGCTTCAACCACATCCTTAGTAGTCAGACCTGCCACTTTGGGACATTTTTAGACGTTTTAGTTTTATCACATAAACTTAATCTGATTCATACCAAACATCTACCTGCATAATTATATTAAAAAAAACCTTAAAGTACACATTACTATGGGCTATTTGACAAAATTTTAGATTTTAGTCCCTCATCCAGATTACAAGAAAATAAACAACACGTACCTATTTTTTCTTTTTTCACGTAATGAACAAATAACGGCGATACTTACATCGAGTTAAAATGTCGCATGACGTCACTAGCCAGTACAGTTTATGCTAGCTTACGACGTAACAAGCCCCCACTCCTCAATCTTAATGCGCTTAATCTAAGCAGTTTTCCATCAATTTCAAAAAGAAAAATAACGTGCCGAATATTTTCTTGTACTTAATCTAGATGACGGCCTAAAAATTAAAACTTTGTCAAATAGCCCATTCTGTTTCTATCTTGCATCTAAAATCTGTTTAGGTTAGACTTGAAAACTTTTAAAACTGTACCGAAAGAATATCAGTTTCAAAAATACTTCGATTATCCGAAAAGCCATCGTCCCCTCACTAGTTGTCGCGGCTGGCGCGCCTCGCCGTGTAATTGCCGTGGCCATTAGTCCTGCCCGGGGCCACTTCCAGACCGCCGGGATAAGGATCTCTGATGATACCGCTGTTTCGTCGCGCGAGCGCTTCTAAAGTCCTAACGCGACCGTTATGTTTTTTTCGCCACAGATAAATTTTGAAGCGGCTTTTTTTCCGTAAATATAATCGGTACCTACGGGAGCAAGGAATAAGTGTTTTTGGGACTCGTAAAAATGTTTGTTTTGGATATTGGAAAATGTGTATGATGGTCATACACCTACGTACCTACCTATAAATAATGCTTTCTTTTTAATCAGAACATGGAAATTACAGATATTTCTTAATATAAGATGGTAGGTATTGTAACTTATGCCCTTTTTAATTCGGATTCTGAACTAGCTATAGTTTTATACAACACAAAATACAACCACATGACTACGTACCTACGGGGAATATAAATAAGTTACTGGATTCCACAGGAGTATATTTTTCACATAAATATGCTTCACAAACGATAATGCAACGCTGAACACGCTATTTATTTAGCGAAGTTGGAATCCGCAAACATAGTGCTGCGCTTCGCAACGGATCCCGTAATTACGGCAGTCCCGGGGCCCGTCGTCCAGCTAATTACAGCGATCCCGGGCGCCCGGGACGGGCTAATTACGACCGACCTGCGATCGCGGGACTAATAATTGCCCTCCGCGGGTAATTTATGAAACAAATTACCTACATGATTCACTTTGGATCGACAGCCTGTATTTGTCATTGCGCGATCAGCATGGCTCTTGAATGGTTAATTATTTATTAGATTTATTAGAAATACTTATTTTTACCTACAAATAATATCTTACGGAAATACCTATCTAAGAATTTTATTTACAAGTTCAGGGAAACCAAAACTTGGCGGGAAATTTGGAGCGCCATCTATACACCTTTGCGCAAACAAAACAACTTCGTGAAACCAACTACTATCGCCACCTAACGGCTAATAGCAAACTGCACATGAGTTTCAGTTCAGGCAACTTCTACTAGATGGCGTATTTTCCAAATAATACACCTATATAGTTCAGAAATATTTAATGGTAAGCATGTTCACGTTTCTTGTTACAGAATGCGCCAAATCAGGATCCTGTCTACAGAAAAGTGGCCATAGTAGAAAACTTCTTCGATATCATCTACACCGTGCATGTGGAGCTAGAAGGAAGACCTGGAAAGCATGCTGGACAAAAGCGGACATATAGAACAGTGAGTATTTTTTAAAATATTTTAAAGTAACTTTAATCAGTAATATGTAGAGAGCATGTGTTCCACTATTGATAAGATATAAGTGCATTAAGGTAAAAAATATTGTAATATTACTCAATATTTTACGTCATGGCCATCTAGCGACATACTGTGTAACTAAACAGTCCAAACTCAGACCAACTCACAAAACAGTCCCTGTGCAACGTCATATTTCCTGTTTGAGTTGTTGGTTGTAGTCAACAGATGGCGCTAGACGCGAGTTTAAATAGTAGAATGGTCAATTACACCGTTCCCTTAAAATTTGTTTTTTTTTTAACTGTAAGTAATATAAAACATGCCTAGGTATAGGTATGAACCGATACATTTGTACTTAAGTATCTATTTTCTGACTTAAACTTCCATAACAAAAGTTTCCGAAACAGTTTAAGGAACGAATGTTCATTTGTTTCCCGCCGAGCACCCGAGTCCGCCCGTAATTTTATCAGTCGAACACAAAACATCACAAAAGAATATATTCTCTCCTTTCCCTTAATCACGGATGTTTTCGCCAACAGATTACCGAGACGTACGCGTTCCTGCCGCGGGAGGCAGTCACGCGCTTCCTCACCGGATGCGCCGAGTGCGCCCGGCGCCCGCGCAGTGCATCCCCCCCGCCGCTCCCCACGCCCTCCCCGTCGCCCACCAGACACCCCACATACCTCCCCTTCCTACCCCACTGCGCGCCTGATTACACGCGCAACTGGGAATCTGAGATAGACGCCGCACATTCTAATTACTACGAACCGAAATTCGAGTACACGGAACTTCAGCCGGTTAAGAAAATTGAAAGCCCCAAACCTGATGTTGAGGATCCCGAACCTACGTACATAGAGCTCACATCGAAGAAACTTGACGGTTTTGAATCGACACCACTTTTGAATAGATCCTCGCCTGTAGAACCAGCGTTTCAGGAAGAAGAACCGGTGAGAACTGATCCAGAAATAGACAAAGACGACAATAGTTTAATAGACGTAGAAGATCTCGTACCAGACATTTCAACACATTCAAGATCGCAGAAGGATGATGATGCGAGGCAGTCTGAAGGTGAAAGTACCAAGAGATCAGAAAGCAGAGGAGCTAACGATAAGACTGAACCCAAAAAACAGAAAAAGTACAATCCACTTGATGTAGCTAATTTAACGTCAAAAGACCCTCCGAAATCAAGGTCTCCTCCCAGAAAAAAGTTATTGCCTACGAGTGTTGAATATTCCACAAGCTCCTTTGGGGCTGGGAGGATTCCCAAGCCCTGGAGACCAGACGGTGGTGTGTATTACGGTGGTGAGGAGATGGACTATAACGTGCCTATAACGACGGCGTATCTGAAGCATATGAGGAGTATGGCGTACCAGGATCGCAGGGATTCAGAGAACAAGGTCAGTGAAAATGTTCCTTGTATGTGTTTTTCAAAAGTTCTATAACTTATTATTAGTTTTATTTTGAGATTTCTTCTTCTAAAACGAAACTCATTTATAAAATCATCATTTCCGCGTAAAGTTGTAAAACATTAGGGTTCCTCAATATTGTTCTAAATTCCTTATCCTCAAATACAAAGTATGAAACCACACCAAAATAATTTTTGTCTAAACAAATGTAAAATAAACATATGATTTTGCGGGCCGGTCCGCGTTTAACCCTAGCTTTAAACTTTTGCTAACAAACTGGTGAAGCGGCGGTCGGTCGGATCCGCAAACCTTTGTATGGGATCCTTTCTAACCCTTGTTATGATTTTGAAGACTGGTAACCGACGTTGAAGTAAAAATTTATTGGAGTATTTTATTTATTTGAACGTTTTTTGTTAACGTGGTCTTCTATAGGATATTTATTTGGCATCCATTGGCGTTGTTAGGATGTTCTACTTTACTTCGCTTATTAGTAAGAATTTATTTTTTATAAAGTTTACTGTAAGTGTTTTAGATAAAAGTGTAGGTAATGTTATATCTTTCGCAATCTCAATTATTCGTTGCAGATATGTGTTGTACAGAAATTCTAATTACGTTTTTCTTTTCATCACAATCTAAAATGCAAATCAGTATTTTCGATAAAATTTTCCTTGCGAAGAAGTTTGGAACAATTTTCTTGTTGATTTTGAGTTAATCAGGCACGCAAAAGTAATGTTCTCATTTAACGCGAGGAGAAACCCGGACTTTTGGTAGGCTTACAAGGAGACATGGGTCCAACATCCAGAGATCCTTTAGAGAATTCAACGTCTGCCTCCCTAGTTACTTTAATATTGTTAGGTAGTAATAATATTCGGCGTATAGAGAGGGAGAAACTTATCGAAATCATATTTCAAAGGTACCAGGCATTCAGAATGTATATAGGCGTTAGCGCGTACCTGACGTAACCCTGTAATGCTCGCGGCGTCCCACACGACCCGTGGCCCGCGATTGATTCAGACGAATGTCCCTCACAAAGGACCACGGGGCGTCACGCTATAATCGGGCGCCGCATCTTTTCTAACTCATTTTTCTCGCTTGGGGCACGGGTGGGGTGGTGGGTGGAAGGCGCGAGGTTTCATCAGCCTGAGGGGGCGTCACGGTATTAGACAAGACACAAAAACGATGCCCGCCGGAGAAGTGGGCTAGTAAGTTTTCTGATGACGGTTATGTGTACTATCGCGGCGATGTAATAGGTTTTTCAGTGTGAAAATTATGTTACACGCTCGGGAGATTCTTGTTTGACTTAGTAGGTATTTGTTTTGTTTGTCCTAGAAAGGAAATATTTGTGCTGTAGTTGGCTCAGTTACTTTGTTTATTAATAAAAATAGTGTTAAAAGTTTATTTATAGACATAATGTTGTCTAATGGGATGTTGTGTTGTTGGATATGTTCAAGTATTTTTTTTTAGATAAATTATTAAGGGATGTGACCGTTATCATATTAATGTAAAATACATTAGTAAACAAATGTGCTTGCCACAAAAAAGTACAATACTACGAACAAAGCCGAAATTAATTGCAATAAACGCCAAAAGCTTGTAATATGATGGGACCTAACGCAGAAAATATCCTGCTAACAAAAAAGTTTATGTTAGACCTTTTTCGTGTGGGGCCTCCCGAAGGGTCAGTCGAGCCCGTCCATAAGAGGGTATCGTCCCTTCGACCTCCCAAAAGTGCCTTATCCCCCCCTCGGCCCCCGCATCGCACTGCGACTTGTAAGATTGATTGGGGCTCCTTCAGTCCATTGCCAACCACCCTTGTGGGATATTCTACCCTTCCCCCCTTTTTTTCTCGGGTACTTGCGACCGAGATATAGATTAGATGGAACGGTTCTGTTTGAGATGAGGCCTCCTTAAGGTATTAGGGTGTTTCTGCGAGTTTTTTTTAAAGATCTCTCGTCTACGCAAGATTGTGATGATTGGTGTGTTGTTGTCTTTTAAAATCAATATAACAAAATCAAGCTAGGCTAACTATAACTACATGTTTTTCCCTGCAAAACAGTATTGCATGTATAGCTTTAAAAACAAATATGTATATTGTTCTTAATACTTAATATTTATGTCATATCTTAAACATTGCAATTGAAAATTATACCACAAGAGCGTATACAACTGATATTATGCAAACCATCTTCACAATACCTACTTCTTTCGCTCCGCGCATCATATTTATATTTTTTTAAATAAAGACTTTATTTATTTGTCTGTGGGTGAAACTAATTATACTTGACTCATAAATTGAACCTTAAATTATATAGGATTTCATATTATTATTTGTATTTACAATTGAAAAATATTTTGAAGTTACCTTACGTTTACCTCAAGCTTTTGTGCTAGTGTAGCTCACTGCCTCTAAACTTCTCTCACGACTGCTGAAATGCATGATTTTAAAATTAAAAATACTCTTTTTTTAGATAGATCATACATATTTAAATAAGACTTTATTTAAATCTGTACACGTTATTGTGCTTGCTCTATTAATTTAAAACCTAAATGCAGCAAGGTTGCGCTTAAAATTCGTGTTGTTCCTCTACAAAACCCCATCAGTACCGAAACTGTCTTATCCAGCGTCTGGGACACAAATCCACCCCCTTTTTTCTCGGCGGGCGCTGTTAATAACACAACAGGCTATTTTATTCGTCCACCGCCACTTGCGGCCGTGTGACTGCTTTGATGTCAGAGATTAGAAGTTTGTTTAGCTATGCCCGTGTTATTGTGGCAAATCTCTATGTTTCATATGTGTAACGTGTTTTGAATGTTTGATTTTTGGCTAGCGTCATTATTATTAGGGATAGCGTTGTGTTTAAATTAATGAGGAACTATGCAATGTTTTATTTTTGGATGGTTGCTTGTATTTGTAAGACGTCCATTGTTAAATGCAAGGTGCATTACATATAAATGCATAAAGCAGAAATTCTAATTCCTAAATTAAAAAGAACATTACCACAAAAAAGACAAGAAAGAAAGAAAAAGATTTATGTTTGGGGCAGGAACACGAAATATATCAATAAAACAAAAAAATACCAAAGTAATTATAAAAAAAGACATTTGTGAGGCCAAAAAGGCATCTCATATCAGCGTAGTGTTAAGCTACCATATTAAAAAAATCCTCAATGTCCTTTAAAAAGAACACGAGGCAACTACCTAATAGTAACTCCTTTATTCAAACTTAATGTTTCTAGTCGAGTTTAGTTAGTTTTTACTTAAAAACACCATGATGCCGCTACAATCAGTTATGTTTACGCCTATAGATAGCCCAGGGCAATGTTTGCGTCCAAATTGTTAATTTACTTTAGCTTCTGTGGCACAAGTTTACTACAATCCTGTTACATTATGGTACAAGTTATTGTACGCGGCTTCGTTTATGTAGACTGTTTTGTACTTGGCTAACTTTTACTTAGAGTTAGATAATTTTGGGATTGTGTTTAAGTTATTACTGAGTAATTCATCTGTGTTGAATACCTAATCAATTAGGTATCACAAAGTAAGTTTTTCTTTGAACTAAGTGAAATATTTAAACGTTCAAGGAAATGTATTTCAGACATACATTAATATAAACATCAGCTTATCGCTAAAAGCTTTTTTGGCAGGATATTCTATTGATACAATGAGATGCAAACAACCGTCGAATTTCATAACAGCAATAATTAACAATACTTTGCCATACAATACATTCGCAATTACATTTTAAACTGTTGCGTAATCGCATTGACGCTATTTTAATTGCTTTCAAAACTCCTCAAGATAGCAATTACGAACTTATTCAAAAGCATTTCATCTAAAACTGAATTTATGTGCGAATGCGCGTGCATCGCGACCTTGAGCAGTGACATAATTAAGTTTGGTCCCCCAACGATCGATTCTGCGTTTCATTACCATGAGGGTCCGCTAGACACCCGACGGCATCTGTAGGGTTGCTTTTATTAAAATAGAATGACGTAAAAACCGAGCACGTGCGCCATTTTGATATTTACTGAAATGTAAATATAGTTTATATTTGTTTGATTCTAGTTTCTAGTTTCGTGATTTTGATCTGAAATGCTTTGTTTAGTACGCGTGCAATGGCAAGCAGATTGTGACGTGTGTTAGTTAGTAGGTCAGTCAGGCAAACCATACTTAATGTTTACGACTAAAACATAGAAACGTTGTAAAAGAAAAAAAAAACGCATTACCTTTCTTTTTATACTGCTGCAGTAGGTAAGTAAAAAGCTGGATTTACTGTTATTCTGGCAGCACGTTTAAATCAACCAAGTTGAATTTACCCTCACACCGTGCCAAGTCGGGTTGAAGAGCTAGTCGCAAATAAACGCGAGCTAAAGCCCTTGCGCCACGGGGGCGGGTGCCAGCCAACTGGCAACCACCCCGTTGTCATTTACCCTACTTACCGTAGCTACCAGGCGAGCATAACACCAACGGAGAATTTTAACGGAATTAGTCGCGAGGCTGCTTGCCGCCTGCAGGGCGCCGTAGTAAATTCACACATGTACCTAGTAAGGCGAAGGGTAGGAGTTCCACCCACCTCCACGCCTAGTTTTAGCGCCTAGTAACTCGCAGGCACGAGGTGTCTACACGCAATGCCGCAAAAACATTAACTGAAGGAAAATATTTTTTAACTCTGTTTATTAACCTACATAGCGGGTACAGATTGACAGACTGTCTCGTTATTAAGTTCCAGCTTTAGCTTTCGCGAAAAAACATTCGCCGCTCGCTCTTCTTTACTTGATTTTTCATTGAAACGCAAACACTTTTAGCACTACGTATTTTCCCTGAAAGGGAACTTTGGTAGTGTGATCATGGCGGTTATGATGAGCAATTATTTTTTAAAACATCAGAAAAAAATATTATTCATGTGCGGCAGTAATGCTCTTCTATTCTGATACGTAATATACCTCTTTATCATAGTATCAACATTACACATTTCGAAAAAAGCGAAATATCTTTTCAAAACTGTTTAATGATGGTACTATTTGACCTAGGTAAGCATCGAAGGGGTTAACATTATGCCGACAAAATTTTACTGATTCATCATTTTCGATTCCCCTAAAGAATATTTACAAATGTAAGTGAACCGATGGTGGAGTGAGTGAGCTCATTCCACCATCTCCTTTCTTCCATAGGGAATCCAGACGAACTGCAGGTTATCACCCATTCCTTGTAGATGTTCCACACATTCGCACGAAGCGCTTTGCCTGTTCCTTCATTATGCGCACAGCCAAGGAGTGGAATTCCCTGCCTGCATCAATGTTCCCGAGTTTATATGACCCCAATCTGTTTAAGTCGCGAGTTAATAGGCTTCTTTTGGGTAAGCTCGTTCCATCGTCGACCTCATCTCTGACCGCAGGACAAGATCGAGGTCAAGAGTCATTATATATATAAAAAAACAATTTTGCACGTCTTTTACTCTTTAACAGCTTATTACTTGGAGCACATAATCCTCTAGAAATCATTACAATTTATATTTCAACTCAATAGCAACTTTGTCATCTTACTTTGTAACCTTAATACGCTCAATATTATTTGTTTTACTACGAAATCTATTCGCTTATAGAAGTAACTATGTACTAAGTAAATGGCACAAGAATTCACAAAATAGAAATGCATTTACTAATTACAATGTATTTTTTTTAATGTCGTGTGTGATGGCCCAGAGGTTAAAACGCCTACCTCTCATGCACGACGTTGTGGTTCAAATCCGGGCAAGTACCAATATGACTTTTTCTTTTTATATGTACTTTCTAAGTTTATCTTTTTCATCATTGATATCGGTGAAGGAAAACATCGGGAGACAACCTGGATTTTATGGTTAATACAAGTCTGAAATCGTCAATCTGCCTTGAGCAAGCATGGTGTTTAATGCTCGTGCCTTCTCTTAATGAGAAGAGGCATGCCCTGCAGTGGGACAGTAACAGGCTGGTATTATTATTATTATTATTAATTAGATTTACAGATTTACAAAAATCAATGCAGACATCGCATCCGCATTCCATTTTATTTATTTATTTAGAAAACGGGCAAACTAAAAAACCAGGCTTGCATAAGTTATCTGGAAGTCCCAATAAATGTTTAAGGGGTGCGTAAATCATTACTAAACCCGCTGCCCGGGATAGGCAAAGGACGAGTCCGCGAGGGTCGAAGGAATGGACAGGGTAGTTTTTAACGATTTATAGTTATATTGAAGCAAGAATATAAGGTTTTCTTATGTACTTTTGCGAAGTTAATAAGAGACTCGTAAGGAGAGATGTACTTTACGAAGGACATTTCGAATTAGTGTCCTATAAAAAAGACAATAGTGCATGCCGTGCAATTCAGGTTTCTTACGAGTTACGTAAGGGAGATAGGTACTGAACGTAATTTAAAAAAAAAACCGTATTTTTATGTCCTTTAAAAAGGACAATTATAGGTTTTTTTTAATTTATCTATTAAAATATGGATCATTGGCCCAACTGCAGGACAGTTTGCCTAGTAGAAACATTTATCTTTTTAAATACATTAAAGTTTATGAAATTATCGATACTATAACCATTTATACAAATGTGCATAGACCAGGTACCTAAAACACGCTATTCTTAGGTATAACACAATCGGAGTTATTTTTAGAACTTAACGTTGTCAATACATGAAGCCTAACAAAAAAAAAGTACTGAAACTTACTCAATTTGTTGTTCAAACACATTTTGTTATTTCTGACGCAACTGGGTCGTCTACATCCAAACATTTTGCTGTTACTAATGTTATTTTTAAACTTTTCTATTCAAGAAACAATAGCGAAATAATAATCAATAATTCCTAACAATATTTGTACACAGTCCATTATTGCCAAGTTGTTAGTTGGAAAAGGTAAATTCGGTGTCCATAGCCATATAGACTTATCCTAAGTAATATCATGTAAGTATAGTTACAATTTATGACATCCTGGTATGCGCCCGTGTCGAGCCCAGGGCATCGTCACCCCCGGGAGCCCTTGCGACGCAAAACCCTACGTACCCGACTACCTATCTATCTGCACTGACAGCGTCTCCCTTTTTGTCCTATACACATTATCTTCTTGTATTTTATCATTGCCTGGTACTCAAGCGGATATATTTTAATTGAATATTTAATTTTATAAAGATAAGTTACATTAAAATAGTTAAATAAAACAAGTAATCGGTAAGAAACTTAGGGATATTTTAGTGCAATTATAAACGAAAATTAAATCAATCATATTGCTTACCTTTATAATATCAATGAATAATAATATCATTTATTGCTAATAATATAATACAAAAATGAAAACCGTTAGTACCACATCACATCTCGGATATTCTCTGACACTATCCTTCTATTGTTTACAATATTTCTATTTACATAACATAATACATAGACATACCGAGCACCTCAAATTCATATAATCGTTTGTTGTAACTTGTTATAATAAACCGCATACGACTCCTATTAGTTTTGGGTTCATAGAATATGTGGACAGAGGTTGCGTGGAGTAGAGTCGGTCGGTGTTATTTTTTCGTCATGAATTTCCACATTTTTTTTCGAACTGCTCAAATAGTTCAAATACAGTGGAACTCAAATAAAGGGTGCGTTTAGTTTAGTGTAATAAGTAGCTATACAAAAATGTACTTCCGCATTATGTGCTACTATTTGACTACGCATGATAATCTAATCTGTAGAAATTCGTGCTGAGAGAAGAAGAAAAATACAAGTATACTGACTAGACACTCAATTAAAGTCAAGAATATGAGTTTATTATGCAATAACGCTTCGAATAAAATAATTAATGAGGAATTGTTGTAAGTGAAAGGTCAAAACAACTTCCACCAGCACCACAATTTGTACAACGACGTTCTAAAAGAAATACATTGGGTTTTAGACTGCAAAACAAACAATTAAGTCTCTTAATTTGTATAACTATAATAAGTTCGTCCGTGTAGTATAAAGTCAGGTGTAGAAATTGCACAGTTTAATAGTATAAGAGTCTCAGTATCGGTTCTGTCCACCAAGAGTTGCTTGATTGTAGTAGTAATCAGTATTTTACTTTCGCAATAGCTAAATAGTGTAGTCACTGCACTATTGTGTTCAGCTATTGCAAAAGTATTATTCATCCACAAGCGTACTGAGTAGGAGTACCAGGAACCCATATAATACATGACGCAGCTTAGCTTGAACTTCACCTAATAACAGTAATTACCAACACGAAACAACATTCTAGTTCTAGTACAATTCGATTTGTCTGCTCCACAGTTTTCCGTATCCATTTTCTCAGGTTGATAGACGTGGCAGCAAAACTTTTTCTAGGGTTCGGACCCGCCCTGGACCGTGGGGGGCTTTCTATTAAATAATCATTTCGGACCCCGCGGCCCCGTCGTGTAGGTGCGCTTGTTATTAACTCTGCGAATTAGTGTGCCTTATGTTTCATGAGAGCCTGGTAGTAGTGGTCCTAAGGTACATAAGCGCGAGAAAAAATTACATCTTCAGCACATTTCTGTAACTATTTAACACATAATGATGAGTAGGACACATCAAGAATCATACCCAGTTACACCTATACACCGTATATACAAATATTTAATTATATATTTTTTAAATAAGAATGCATGATTCAGCCGTTTGTCACAAATAGGTAATTGTTGTACAATGCCATGTTGTATCATGTTTTTCTTGGAACATACTTACATACATAAACTCAAGCCTTCGCCTTTCCTTTTTATTCTTGGAAGTGTATTGAAAAGCGTATTTTTTTAACCGTGAGCATTTGTTAATTCACTCTCCTCGCGTCCTTATGGCCCCGCCTGCAATATCGCCGCATGTCACGTGCAATGACAAACTTTTCCCAATTTAGTATCAAAATGTACTACAATTTTGGGGTTTTCGTTTAAAAAAGTAAAGGATCACAACTTGGCTATTAGATTGTCTATAGATATTTACAATTTATGCCGTTTTTCGAGAGTTTCAAACTCCCACTTATCTATTGCGACGCGACGTGATTAACGCGACAGAGCTCACTGAGCATTTCATCATTAAGAATTTACTATATTACGGTTATATTCTCATGGAGAAATTATACATATATCTAAAGAACAGGTCAGTGTACAACTAATTAAGTCGCAGCGACTTTTTCAACCAGGACTTATTCAGAGGCATTCTGAAATCTTTCAATAGATTTTTTATCTATAACCTAATCCTTGTTCCTAACAATGGAGCGCTACATTTAGCGTTAGACTCGGGTACATTTTACTAAAAATAATCTTAAATACGGAATCCAATCCACCTACTTGGGATAGGGTAGGGTCGGGTACCTATCGAGTCATACGGGGTTCCGAATCCCCCTCACCCCATGCCCCCTAGCCCCAGAAGGGAGTGGGAGGGACGGAACCTCTTAATTATTGTCACATATGAATTATTTTGATATGACGCGTGTCTCGACCTCCTCGTTAGCGTCCCTTCGGGTTTCTTTTGAAATGGCGCGCTAGCTCTGCGAATGGTATGTTTGCCTGGTAGCTCAGGGAATTTACCGTGATTTTTGTTTCAAGAATCTCTTTAGTAAATGAGATCTAGATGTTGAAAAAATCGTGTGGATTATTTTTTTGCAGAAAAAAAAATCTGAAACACGCGAATGTTGTTTTTAAAACATGGTTGAAGTATCCAACATTTCATTAATTTTGGTTGAATAATACCAATTAGGAAAAAAAAGAAGTTTGTATTTTTAGCTTTAGGAAAAGTAGAATGTTTGTAAAGTTCATGTCATTAAAACAATTACCGCGAACAGTAAAATATATGTCCAATCAACATTCAGGCAGTATTTCCTATGGAAAATAAACTTATATAAAGTTTCCACTGTTTCCAGATTCTAGAAAAACTTTTTGTGGAAAGGAAAGTAAGTGGTTATAAAAATTCTGAGGCACGTGTGTATCATTACTGAATTTTCCATGACAGAAGTTCACCCAACTAGCACACCAATAAATTGGAGTCTATCTTAATTGTATTCAAAAGTGGCTGTCGTGTCGCATCCACAATTAAGCCAAGCCTTGGTCGCCCAAAGTGCTACCACGTAATAGGAACTTTAATTTTCCAAATTCACCTGGCGTTTATGTAATTCACCCCATACATGCGCCCCCTGGCCGCGGGGTGTCTAATGTAGACCAAGGGGGTACAGGCGACGCTCACGAAAAGGAAAAGGGTGGTTCTAGCAATTTTTTTCTGATTTTTTTCCCTCCCTTTTTGCCCGATAATACCCTAATGGTCGCTTGCTTCCTTTTCGGTGGATTTTTTTTCGCCGTCGAAGATCGAGACGTATTTTTTACTCGCTTGTAATTTCCTCGTTTCCCGCCGAAATGAAAAATAAACGGTCAGGACTTTCTTTTTTTGTATTGATGCGTGATTTCTGAGGTCGTGTGGTTTGTCGACGGCGGTGGCTGATGGCGGGTGTATTGTTTGCCTGCTTCAGCAAAATTCGCCTCTGTCTTATTGTATTTGTAAAATGTGCTTGAACAATTGTGATAAAGTCGCAATCATGTTTGTATGTACACATGAATATCAAAACTAAGGTTACGCACTTAAAATCTTTCTAATAACAAAAAAGAAAATCACATACCACTAATAGGGCAAAACAAATATACTAGAAGTTTTTTCTGAAATTATGAAATAAAAGTAAGTTTGAAAGGATTAACTTTTTTTCTGCTTTGTTGTATACTTGTTCCGTGTTGCACTTGACGGCAATGTGTTAAGTTCTATAATTATATTATGCTTAGTTGCATTTACTATAAACACTAAGTTTCAAATGAATGAAAGGATTGTGTCAACCGGTCCTTTTATAACTTTAAGTTTCAATTTTAGTACTACAAGCTCAAAATAGGTATTTGGTTTTCCCGATCACACATAATTCCTTTCACCAATTAAACCAAATGCCGGATGCAGAAGGAATTTCTCAGAGAGTCTCGCATGCGAGTAGGAACACATTACTTTTATTTTGGCATCGATAAATTTTCGTACCGGGTACCACCCTGCATAATGCATGCAGCGAAAAAGTAGGGAAAATAGAGAAAAATCGGGGAAAATTTCGCCCCCTCGCCGGGTTCCTTGGGCACCACCTACTAGGCAAGCAGGGGCGCGTAGGAGGTTACCGTCCGCCAAGATTAATACGGTACAGTACGACCGCCCGACGCCGCAGCTTTCATTAAAAATACTTGGACCCTGATGGGTTAGCTGGCAGACTTGTGCCGGCTATGTGCCGCCCCGTGGCGCTGTCTGCGGTTTTGCTGAACGTGTACAACTGAAATGAATTTCGAGTTCTTTCTTTTTACTTTTCATATATTTTGAAAGCATTGGTTAAAATAGAATAAAACAATATTCTAGCAAAATAACTTAACATATGTCTGACATACATCTTGACAGATTATTTTATATTTCTCCACAATTATTATTACCCTAGTGGGCAGGGGAGACTTGTATTAAGAATCGCATGTCTGCAAAGTATGTTTGTGCGTTTCTAACTTTCTTTTGTGTAGCTACGAGTCAGCTGATTAGTTGATTATTGCTACGCGGCGCCGTAGCAAGCTCTACGGATTTGAAAGGAGGGTGCTGCTACGGCGTAGTACGGCTACAAGTACGTTCTCGTAGCGTAATCATTATTACCTCATCTTTTAATAGTTGCGTAAATTGGTAGTTATAATTTCGGATACAAATAAACAAATACGAAAAACGATGTTAACACTTTGAACGCCACGCCGGTCACCAATGACCGGCGAACAATAAAATTTCTATTGTGTCTGGAAGTCTGGCAATCAAGGGGAAAAAAAAAACAAAAACATTCGAGCATGTTATTCTGTAGAATTCTTCGTTATTGTAAACAATATTGTTTACGCAGACTTTAACTGTTTTCCAGATCAGCATTTTTTTTACTTTCCATACGATAGGTACAAACAAGTAATTTCTATCAATACTCGGTAAACAAAATAAAGTAACAAGCAACAAATCTGTTATTTGCCCTCACTCAACCCGAAAACCAATGTAAAATAAACACAGCAAGTCATTAGGATTCCATCAGTCACAAAAACTATGTCCAGTCGCCCCTCTTGCATGCTCCACCGTTATTATTTCTTAGCTCTGCACACCCTATGTCCCCCTAGTCGTGCTAAGTACTAAGCGGGCTGTTTGTAGGCAAAAAGTAGAACTACCCTCGCCCGGGAGGGGGCCGCTCACGCTTTTAAACCTCAAGCGTCCAAGTGCGGGGAATATGAAATTTTCGAAATGATAAAGCCGGTAAATAATAACTAGTAGTACGGGCACGGCCGTCTAATGTACTGACTGCAGAAAAAAACAGCATTAAATGTGTTCGTTTTTTTTTACAATATTCTATACAGGGTTATTTTTCAATGACCGGCCAAAATTTCACAGGATGTTCTACCCATGAATATGAGCAACTTTCCCTATGGAACTAACTCTGAAATCACGAAACAAAATCAGCTGTTTCATACAAAAGTTCAATACCTACTCGACTAAAATGTATGAAACAGCAGATTATTTTTTTCGTGTTTTCAGAGTCGGTCACATAGTGAAAGTTGTTCATATTCATGGGTAGAACACCCAGTGAAAATTTGGCCGGTCATTGAAAAATAACCCTATATGTAATACTGTTTGCCTCGATGGGCAATTAATAACATACGAGTACATAGCATATTATGTAGCTTTGGATAGATAATTGATTACTTTAAAAACTAGCAGGAATCATAGAAAGTTAAAAAAATCTGTGGACGAAAATGTCCGAGAGCCAACAATGTTTTTGTTTCAAAATATACTATTGATATTCACACAAATCTTGATTGTAAACTGCACCCTAGGTTTAACGGGCAGGAGTCCGCAACTCCACGACCAAGCGCGTATTTTGCGTAATCTGCACCCCAATATTTATTTTTACATATCTCTTGCTCTGTAAGTACACCCTTACACCCCTGAATGCCGGGGTGTATGACTATCATTACAGCATAGGTTTTGGAATTTGAAAAAAGAACTGTCATACTCATACTGCACGAAGAATATTTTTAAAAAGTTATTTTTTTTTTCTCGGTATCGATTAATTACTCGAATCGGAATCTAGACAATTTATTTTATTTTAAATATGGAACTATTTGTTTCCACATCGTATGTTAGATGGAATCGATTTAAAAATCAAACTGGCCAGCAAGATTTGACGCGCTTGCGTGCGTGAAAAAAAAAGGCAGTCTACTAGTAGGCGCGAAAGCATCGCGAAAATAATTAATTTTCTTGTTTGAGTTCTTTTTCAAAAGTTTTTACTATTAATTTTAATTTAATACACATTTTTTTTCTTCTTAAATAAATGTTCATTGAAACCTGCTGTCTTGTTGTTTACTTACCTCACAATCGATATGTAAAGCAGAGTATTTATCTCGGGCGTAAGCATCAATTGCATACTCGGGTTAATTAGCGCCTTCGCTTCGCTCAGGCGCCAAAAACCTCGTATGCAATTGATGTCATACAGCCCTTGGTTAATAATCTACTATTAACTTCATAGTCAACTTCGAGTCAGTTATACATTCCTGGTCTTGCTTATGCAACTTGCGTGTAGATGCGACAATTTATGTAAAGTACAAACGTGAAAATGTAGGTGAAGTAAGTGATGGCGAGTGTTATTGAGTTGTCATTGACAATTCACTTCTATCGGGTTCGGTTCGGATTGAATTTTGCTGAATCGACCGGCATAGGTGATAATGCGTAAATTAAATTTTGGTCCTTTGGTACAATCGATATATAGGAAAAATACCACTATAATAATATTTTATTTGAGGATTTTTTTTGTGCTCAGTACCGGGCAGCAGCGGGGTTCGTGTGTCTGCTTTCACATTTCCCACTCGCAACGTAAGGCGGGGTACGGTACACCCCCACCGCCCGCTGTGCTCCTGGTACCTACACCCTGCTTTTTATACCTTCCTGCCCGTCGAAAGTAATCAATTTGCGACTTAATTAATTAAGAAAAAAGCTTTGTCGGACGTTTAGTAACATCAAATGACTTGTGTTATTTTTCTTCTGTTTTTTGTTTATAAAATTATGCCTAGATCATTCCCGTTCTTTATTTACCGAAGCCATTATTAAGTTGTTTGCAAAAATCAAAGGAAAACAGTTTTATTTCATCGGAAAAGCTTAGAATCGGAAGTGGGTGATTGAGGTGGCATCCGTTTGCGAGTCTAAAAGGTTGTATGGGCACTCGATGTTTTTACCATATTTTTAAAGTAGGTCCACACCTATCCGTAAAGTCTATCTTTTTTAAATCAAAAGTACCTTAATGGCAGACTTCAAACACCTGGTCAATGATGCTTTGCAACGCTTTTTTTTCAATAGTTTTAGGTCTATTTGTGGTGGAGTGTGCCATGGCATCGTCTAGCTAGCTAGCCACAACGGCGTTTAATGTGTTTTATTTTTAAGTTAGGTATTTCTTATAACTTTATCTATATGATAGTAGTCTAAAATCCCGTCAGAATCGGTTTAGTCGTTTTGCGCATTAAAACAGATACCTAGACAAAATAAATAAAGAATGTTTTTTTTTATACTTATATCTATCGTACAGACTGTTATAATGCACTTGGTAAAATGCTGTTATATTGCTATTAAAGACAGACAATTCAGTTTTGTTTATTTGTATAGATAAAGATGTATCTCTAGTAAAAAGACTTTTACAAAAGAAAATAATCACAATTCACACGAGTGTTTTAATATCTTGTCATGTGCACTTCTACACACAACTTTGTCTAAAATTGTGGAATTTTATTTAAAAAAAAAACACATTTAGTAGATAATTTCGTAAATTTGACACCTTATCTACCGTTACACCGCGCAGTAAGGCCTTAGTCAAATACGAATACATACTTGATTAGTAAAAAAGTTATTCTAAAACAATACTTTGTTATGGAAAGGAAATTGAGACATGATCTCTCATCATAAAGTTTAAGTTTTCATATTCAATTTATTAACTTCGAATGGTTTTGTTTTCTAATCTTCAGAACTGGAATAAACAGTCATTAATTTTATACAACTTTATGGAACCCATACAACATTCAGAATATGTCGTAAATTCGTGATTTATCAAACAAACCACTAGGTCCGTGAACTAAAATGCTTATAAAGCTCACTATAACTTTGAAAGGGCCCAGTCAGCGCGCAAACATGTTAATTTACCACTGGATAACGCGACCCAATTCCCCCATCCTAATTCCATACAGTTTCCACACTAGCAGAGCTACAAATACTTTTCCTTTAGTTTCGTTTCACCCGATATCGTCGTTATCTAGTTAGCCCGGGTCGACGAGGGTCCGAAGGGTCCGGGACTAAGTACCAGGACCGCATAGGTAGGTAGGAGGCTTGCGTGATGCCTGCCCCACACCCGCCAACACTATTTATAAACGTTCGCGATACGCAATGCTAGTGAGGGATTGTGTTCTCGCACGCTGAAACCAATTAGGGCTTATGTGATCCCGGTAATGGTATTTTTTTCTTCATATTTACTCGTCAATTAATATTTTTCTTTTGTGTTTTTGTTGCCTATTTGCGAACATCCTGTCCTCTCAGAAGAAAGTAAAGATAACTCAAAGGTAGGACCTTTACAGCCGTGGCTTCTTACAAAAAATGCTAATTTCTATGATTTACAAACTTGACATCCTTTGTTTGTTTTTAAAAATCCAAATCCTAGGAAATTGTATAAGTAGGAAAACGAGTTTTCAATTTTTCCAATATCCCGTCGCGTGGCATATAGTCATGTGAATAAAAAGCTTCCATGACAGCTATATTCTTTTAAACGGACAAAGCAGAATTTATTAATTTAATTAACACACAAAACCGACTTGGCCCTGTTTTACCGCCGAATTACTGGAGACTTCATTACGCCCAAAATGTATGAAGATCACAGTTTAATCGGGCAACCGACGTTTAAACTTAAAAATATAATGCTGGCATCCTCCACATTTCATACGCCCGCCACCCCTATATAAATTTTACCTTAAAAATCCGCAAATTCGGGGCTCCGGCACGGTCGCCAGACCTTTTCGAAAAGGGTCCTCGGAACCCACCGAACCTACCGAAAGGGATTTGCCTTGGGATCGAGGCATTCGGCCCTACACTTATACAAAATGTCCAATACGGCCCGCCCCGCGGACCCTCGGGCCCTGAAGGTAGCTGGCCTGTGAACGTAAACATACAAGTTTGTTGCCTAACCGATGGGGTATTATGTAAGTGGTTGTCAGTTGCTGGACCGCAATCACGACACAATCTCACCAATTCGTTCTATGTAACGTCTTTTTGCAATTTGATTGTGACCTTTTCAGAACTTGATTGATAACTTTTGATTTTCTTTTGGTATTTGTTCTTTGGTAGTCGCCATTGGTGCTACACATAAGTATTATTTGTAACTGCCGTTCTATTTCACCATAATTTTGAGTACCACTATCGCATCAGCACCAAATTATATGTGAACAAAGGCTGCGTAATAGGTAGCCATAATTAATAAGCGAACTCAATTTTAAGACATAATGATTATGCAGCATAAGCAAAATCTCGAAAAGTCAAGTCAAAATCTTAATTCAATACAAATTGAGAAATAAAACAGAAATGGGATGTATGTTACTAGAATTAAAATAAATAATAAAATACCTGCTTATTATTGTCCCATTGCAGGGCAAAGGCTTCTTCTCACAAGAAGAAAGCACGAGAATTGATACCAAGCTTGCTAAGGGCGGGTTGACGATTTTATCGTTAATTTATGTTAATTTAGAAGTCTTAATGCCCACGACATATTACATCGTTGCAGGAGTTGAAAATATTGAAAAAAGTGCTGGTAACGTTTAGGGGAAATATTAAAAGGTTGTGAGGTGTGTCTTGAGGTTGTGGGTTCAAATCTGAACCGTTCCCATACGACTTTTTCAATTCAGATTATTTTGGACATCACAGACAACAGCGATCGGTGATTTTCTTTTAATAAAATAATTTGTACACAGATCTGTTCGACCCGAAATCTTAGCGTCTTAATTTCGACTTTGTAATTAAATTCCATTGTTTTGAAGGATCCTTGATTTAAAGGTTCAGTAGTTTTATCCTTTTGCTTAGTAAATGGGTGGTATAATTATACATTATTTTATACTTATAAAATTGTTTCTCCTGACAGGCTATTAGTATCAACGCATAGCCAAAACTGCTGAGTCTAGAACGTTGGAATATAGGTTTTTTTATAATGAAAGCATTCCCTAAGAAGGGTTTTTGGCCTTTTTTTTTAATGGGGGAAGGACTGTATAGAAATCTCAATTATAAAAAGTTTGCATGTATACATTTTCGGCAACATTCGTAATTAGACATGTATCTTCATTACTGACATGACAATAACAGTTATTGTCATTACGAACTAAAATTAGTCTTATTGATTTTCAGGTAAGACGGGGCTACAACACTAGCAGAATACATACGGGCTTTACATTACATACTGTTTCACCAAGGGTAAGATTAAAAAAGAAAACATTTAAGCAGAAAGGTCAGGTGCGTAGTACTTGCAACCGGCGTGTGCGTATGACAATATGTATGAATGTAAACGAAGCAAAAGAACTATGTAAGATCGTAGCTTAAGGCGCTCTGTAGTTTCTGCCTACCTGCTTGTGAAAAAGGCGTGAGTTTATGTATACCTAATATATATTAAGCAAAAATAAACCAACTCAATTTTCTCGCGGATTTCTTACTCTCTAATGACTGATTATTTGTTTAAAATTCTCTACATTAACAGTCATCTTATTTGTAAAAATCGATTTCAAAAATTTAAACAAGTTTCTTGTTTTCAGAAAAGTTACCTTAAAACCTTCTAATAAAGTTTATTTTTAATGACTATCTCAATAGTCGTTGTAATATCTGACTGACGATACCCGTCTTTAGGCACCCATTGCGTGATGACCCTGGACCATCAATCCCATTTCAGCCCAGTTGTTTCACACCAGTATCCAAAATGCCAGAATCCAAAATGCCCGAACTTTTATTATGCTAATGTAAAAGTTGTTATTAGTTAAAATAGAAATCTTCTGCTTTTCGTACGGTTAATAAAAAACCTGGTGTCAGAGTTTTAATGCCGCCCATGGGCCTCTGACTTGGCTGGCATTAGCCTGGCATCCCATGCCGTTGACAAATATCCCTCAGGCATGCCGGTTTCCTCACGATGTTTTCCTTCACCGTTTTTGAAGCAAGTGATAATTCTACAATACACACTTGTTTCCGAAAAGTCGGGTGTTCGTTCGCCTTGCGTACGAACTCGAGACCTATGACTTGACAATCCGCTGATCTAGGCTATCGTTGCTTATAAAGTTGAAATAATAATGTAATGAAAATTCAGAACGGAGACCCAGCAATAAAATTAACTAGCTTAATAACTACCTACTTGTTTAATGTTAATTTTAAACGTCACACTCAATTAAATCACCAATACAAATTAGACGCAAAAAGTATACAAAACAAAATAGACTTTCAAAATGATTGTTTAATGAATAATTATAATTAGTACAGTGATGCATCTTTAAAGAATTCGTTAATATTTCAATTATTTTGTCAACATGTAACCATAATGCCTAGGTAAGTATAATGCGAATCACTCAGCAACATACTAGGCTGTCATAAATAAACAGGAGCTTGTCATTGATCTTCGAAATGCAAGTACAGCCAAAAACTGCAGTGCCCAAGTGAAAACTGGGAGCAGTATTCGCACGAGCGCTAAGGCGTGTACGGGATGCGTTCTTCGTATATACAGGGGTGTCGGGAAAAAGTTATAATAACATTAATGTAGGTTCTTTTGACAGCTCGCCGGTCGTCGTTAGCAGCCCTGTGCTCTGTATCTTGTCATAACCTTTTAGGGATGCGGGTTCGTCGATAGTGTTTTCAGCTGTCGATAAAAAATTTGTAGGTATTATTTTGTGTGCAATTTTTTACGTAAAAACTTTGTGAAAGTTAGTGACAAATTCAATTATTGGCGTAAATTGTATTAGAGGAATCAGTACTGCATAAGAACCGTTTTCAAATAGGTTGTTAGAAACATTGGAAATTAAATGACTAAATACGGTTTATGAGAAATGTACCATAATATATTTACTATGAATGACCGTTTACACTTTTACGTGTCATCTTAATATTCCGATGTGAAGTGCCTTAGGTTAGTAACCCAATACCATATCAGGCCGAACTAACAAATAATAGATCTGGGACCTATATGATTCTCTAAAAGTGTTCGATCCGGTCAGCACCTCAAGTAAAACTAATACTTTCTAAGATGTTTATCGAATTATCGACTCGATATTATCGACACAGCACCAGCCCGAGTCACGCCGCATCACTAATTACGGGCGCAGACGGCGGCGCCGGGTCGAGCCAAGGGTACACGGTCCTCTCGACAGAATTTTTTCCCCAACGCACACCCTACCCCACCGGATGGGGAGGGGGCTTCCTGTCCCTCCCGGACCCTTCTTAACATTTCCCTGGCTCGGAGGCACAGAAGGAAGATGCCACGCTTATATGGAACCCTGGTACCTACCGCTTGGGTTATATACTTTTTTAGGGTCGGTCAGACCCTTTGAGGCCTTTCTCACGAGTTAGGGACCTACATATTCCCTTTTCAGGCCCTTGTTGACCTTTGTAGGTTTAGGCCGTGTTGTTTCGTCGTTATATTATATAAAAGTTTCAGATTTCTCTAAGCGAGGGACGCTGGCAACGGTTGTGTGAATTTCCACTACTAACTATTACGGTGTTAGGTTTAATTTCGTTCATAAGTATCCTGTTTAAGGCCAGCAGATAAACTTAGAATCGGATTCGAATTCGGATATCATTTCCACAGAAGACATAACTTTGTCTATTTACCCTTTAAACACATTCTCAATTAAACAACATAACCTGTTGAGCTTTTAAAAGAGACTAGATAATAATATCAGTAACTCTGTTTTAGTTTTACACAGCACACATTTAGCGTTCATGATTCAATATAACATCAATCAATAAGGTTATCTTCATCATCATCAAAACACACGCACACACCCACAAACTTATAAAAAATAACACATTGTATTTTTAGTTGGATTTGTCAAAAAGTTTTATTTTTTCTTCACTGAACTCTCCGGGTTCCATACCTTTAAAGATATCAATATTTTTACCTAGCTGTACTAGGCGTACAGTAAATCCAGATGGTGTAAGCGACAATGGGTTCTATTTCTTTAGTGCAGTAGTGTACCAGAGACCAGTAGTCAGATATTGAAACACCGACCTCACCTCACTAGTTGAAAAATTACGTGTAAAGAAGTGTTTGTTTACACAGAAATAAATAATCATTTAATTTTATCATTAAAAGATATCAATATTTTTACCTAGCGGTACTAGGCGCGCAGTTAACCAAGGCGGTGGACGGTCAATTTCTTCAATGGCTTCAATAGTTTGACAAGCGAACAAGCAGAGTGGGGTTTCTCGCTTCATTGATGTGAATAATTCTAACGTGCAATGTGTCATTGGAGAGCAAAGTGCCTGTTTAGCTTACAGGTTGGATTCTCAGAGAAAAAATGGCGAAGTTGCGAGTCAGGAAACTCCTAATATAGTTATGAGTAGCTGTGGAGGTTTCATAATTAAATTAATTATTCTTGTTTCCTTATCTTGTGTTGCCATTGTTTTGTTCATTATCAAGGTAACGGCATTTTCTCATTGATGATGTTATTACCATGGGTTTCGATTACCAATGTTGGCAAGTATTTCTCACTACCTTCAAACTGCAAATTACTTTGATAGTTTTTCAACTTTATTTCAAACTGAATAAGGTTCATGTTCAATTGAGAAAATTTGACATTTTGGCGTAGCTTGATATGATGGCGTTAGTACCTTCCCATTAGTAAAAGATTTTTTTTTAAATCAGAACATTTTTTTGGGTATAACCTTCGTACAAACTTTTAAGTCTTTGTAAAATTATTATAGATAAACATAAACGGAACATAACGCCTGTAATTGCCGAAAGGTTAGGCTAAGCTATAGCTACTGCTGAGCATGTGGTCCTGAGTTTGATTCCCGGGTCGGGAAAATGTAATTGGGTTTTCCTGTCAGGTTTTTTTCTTTGTTGCAACTCGGAAAAATAGTGCCCAGTTTATGGCAATCAAACAGATTTAACAGACTATAGAGGGAAAATGCGAAGAAATGTCATAGAGAAAACCGTGATCCCATGTCTAATATAGCAATATTGAAGCGAAAGCGGCGCGTACTAAACTAGACTAATCGATTTGTGTCCACTAGGACCTATGTATCGGATTGTTCGTGTTGTCCCGCCTATACTTAGTAAGTATTGTACTTTAAATTTCTTTGATCGTTTTTCAACTTTATGGTAAACTGAATAAGGTTCATATTCAATTAGGAAAAGTTGACACATCATCAAATTTTCTCAATCATGTCTGTATTTTGATGGTAATAGACTCGCCTCTTATAACATGAGTCTTGAATATAAGTACAGAGACGTGCGTGTTCCTCTACCTAGTCCTGTAAGGACAGGTCTTGATGTTATTATATAAATTAGGGTCTAATGTTAATGACAGCCATACACAAACATGACTTACAAACCCTAACAAAATAAACAAACATACAAATATCACCCTTTACACCCATTCTTTTTTATGTTTTGATTTGATCGCGGGTAATTGTCGACACCTTAATAATGTATCGATGTTTATTTTACAACACTAATGATATGTCGACGTCGTCATAGGGGTGTGCTTTGTTCACCCACCTGTTAATTGTCACAGTGTGACGGCAGTAATTTTAACAAGATGGTGACGTTTTGAAATAATTAAAATTAAACAAAAAAATATGCGTTGAGCCATGATTACTCTAGAGTATTGTTTCATTGTTGATTATTTTTTATTGATACGTGAAATTATTATAATAAAGGTGTTTATTGTTTTGAAGTGCGTACGTGTAGTCTTAAGGGTGTCTTTTATCAGTAGTCCAAATCTTTCATGTGAAGACTGTGCTAACCATGAGTCTTAACAAATTTCTCTATGGCATCAACTATGGAATCGTGAAAAAAGAACAGCTGTATATTTTGATTCTTGACTGGCCTGTTGGCCTAGTAGTTAGTGACCCTGACTGCTATGCCGGAGGTCGGGGGTTCGATTCCCACCCAGGACAAATGTTTGTGTGATGAGCACGATCGTTTGTTCTGTGTCTGGGTGTAATTTATCTATAAGTAATATGTATGTATTTAGAAATATACAGGGTGTAACGGAAAGGGTATACACATCCGAAGGGCACGGATTCTCTTGGTGATAAGAAACGACATGGCAATGTTTTTATACATATACATACATAATTGTAAAGTTGAGCCCGCCCGCGCCGTCGCGCCTTCGTCGGTTAGGCAGAGCCCGATAGGTCTGTACTAGGCGCGCAGAACCCGAGATAGATATACTTGAACCTTGCCGGAAAGGAATATGACCCTCATAGTGCGGTGACACATTTGTTATGATTTTGCATTTAATAAACTGTCGATATTAAATAATATCGTGAAGTTTCAAAGTTATTAGTTGGGAGCTGATATTTTGAGGAAAGACTCGTTATTAAATACTCTATTCACCCTGTTTGTATGTATATACCCTTTCCGTTACACCCTGTATAAGTATGTTTATCAGCTGTTTAGTACCCATAACACAAGCTCTTAGCTTAGCTTGGGACTAAATGGCGTTGTATGAAAAAGTTGAGGAATATTTATTTTTTTTTTTTTTTTTTTTTTTTTTTTTTTTTTTTTTTTTTTTTTTGCCGGAGGTCGTGGGTTCGATTCCCACCCAGGACAAATGTTTGTGTGATGAGCACGATCATTTGTTCTGTGTCTGGGTGTAATTTATCTATAATATGTATGTATTTAGAAGTATATAAGTATGTTTATCAGCTATTTAGTACCCATAACACAAGCTCTTAGCTTAGCTTGGGACTAGATGGCGTTGTGTGAAAAGTTGTGGAATATTTATTTATTTATTTATTTATTTTGGTCTTTGGTCAAGGTCGAACTTTTTTATTTTTTTTCGTCATTTCGTGCTTGTCACCCTGTGATTTTTTTTTTCATTTTTTTATTAATTGTTTGAGCCCCGGCTGTCATACCGGTATGACAATGCCATTGTTGTTTCGACAGCCGAAACTTAACGACTTATACTCCATCCGATTAGGTAGTTAATAAAAGGTAAACAATTTTGACATGTATTTTTAGTTAATAACACAGTTTAAAAATAAAATGCAGCCTGAAACAAATTTAGATACAACAAAAACGATTACATGATCAATTAAACAATTTGTTTAAACAGTAGTTGTATTTAATTAATAAGCGTTTATGGAAAAAGACTTGTCAAGATTGTTTACCTTTAGTTAACTACCTACTCGGATGGAGTATAGGTACAGGCTTCTGACTACCCGTAACTACTTTCAAAGATATAGAAATGACAGCCGTTGGTCCCGTCCGTTGGCTTCGGCCGCGGCATGGAGGAGTCTTGATATACAATGATTGGTAACTGATCCTCGGACCAACATCTTCAAGCTTAGCTTAACCTTTGACCAACCCGTGAGCCTGTTATTAAATTATTAAGCGTCTACGTATGTCACCGTAATAGATACCAACGAAATAATTTACTAAGTTTTATCAAATCAATTATAAGGCCTATCAAAGTCTGGAAAAAAGTCTTTATAATTAAGAGCTTAATTGACTAGATTATTGATGAAATAAATAATCATAGCTTTGTGTTTTTTTCTTTCTGGCTTGACTTCATGGCTTTTGGATTAGCTATACTTCTAATGTTACCATGTAATATAAATCTTAGTCAAGTTGCTTAAAATGATTGGCTTTACATAATGCATTAATATACTTAGGAAATACATGTCTGCATCAGAATACAAATGTTAAAATAAACACTATTGTTTGTGCTAAGATTATAACGGACATATCCTTTTAAATAGTCTTAACCTCTAAAACTTAAAAATAAAATATCTTTAATTCCTGACTTCCTATAAAAGTATAACCAAAGAAAAAACTGTTCAGAAATTCAAACTCTATACTTTTAGATATTTATCATAGGCAGACGCAAAAAAAAAATGTCAACAAAAATTTGTTTGGGAGTTCGCCGGTGTTCTTTGGGTACTGATATAATATTACCCCGTACCTATACGAATGAAATGTAATAGGTACGCACGTTTGTCTCGGGGTGACTTTGCAGTCTGGTGCGGGTGACCTAAGTGCCTAAGACCTTTTACAGTGGAGAAAATGTAGAAGACAAGTTATTGAAACTTTTTATAAAAAGTAGGTAATTTTAAATTTTTTTATTGTCCAATGTCGACTATTCGGCCAGCGTCATATTAAATTGACGACAGACCAATCAGTTGATCTGTCTAACTTTGCATTTTTTGGTTAGACTCATGTAGGTAAGTACGTAAGTACTGCTTGCCGAGCAGTGTCCAAGGTATTATTAAAGGCTCCACCACATTTGTAACGCCCGACGCCATCCCACGCGATTTTATTGGTCAAATCTTAAAAAGGTGCTTAAAGTAACCAATGAAGTAACCAATGAGAACATCATATTGACGTTGCGTGGCATGGCGTGTTATAAGTCTGTTGCTAGCCTTATACTTGATTCGTAATAAAACCAACTTGTACATTGACCTGTCAAAGTGACGTTTCTCACATATCAACAACTGTCAGTGACAATAATAAAAGAATCATACTATAAGACTACTATATTACAGATAGAAACGGATTAGCATACTTACTTAACACTAAACTTCAGTCGTTGTATCAAGTTTATTAATTAATTACCTTCACGAACATTAACCTAATAAGTAATCCCAGTTTCCCGCCAAAAATTATTCGCTCTCATAGTCTTCAATGACGTTCTAATATTTAAATTCAAGCAGGTCTTGAAATATTCTGACTAACTTATAACAATTTTTGGGCAGCTGATGTAAAGCCTTTTATAAAGCATACTTTACAAAAGTTTTGCTTAAGTTACTTATAATACTCCTGTTAAAAAATGTTGTTTTTAATGCACTCTTTGTAACGAACGTACCATTAAGCATGTTACAATTACGATAGACGCCAAGTTTATTGTAATCTATTTTCACAACATATGTCGTCACACTTAGTTGTAACCAATGCAACAAATTATTTTATGAAATGATGTGGATTTCATTTAAAAATTAAGAAGAGGGGGCCTGTGACGTTATAATTTAGTATAAACTGTTCGGAATCGTGACGTCGTCGTGCGACATTTTGACTTGATAAGGAAATAAATGTGTTTAATATTTTCTAGTAAGTAATCTAGATGACGGACTAAACGCTAAAAACTTGTCATCAGGGGGTCGAGTCTGCTATTGCAATCGTGTCTCAATGACCGGTCAATGATCGATTTTTGACGTATAACGTCAAACTGATGACACATTTCCCATACAAAAACTGTCAAGGTTGTCAAATATTCGATCAATGACCGGTCATTGCGACACGATTGCAATAGCAGACTCGAGCCCCAGGCCTATTGCCGAACACATTCACAATCGTGTTAATATAGCTGCTAAAGGAAAAAGCCATGAACATCGTTGAACTGAATAAAATGAAAGCCATTGCAATTGTAATCGCGTTACGGAATTAGGGAGCAATTCCTTTAGGGAAAGTGGATTAAAAGCGGGAAAATTTGTAAACTCGGAAAGACAAGTGAGCGTAAGTTAAGTTTAGTTTGCGTTATAACTTTTTGAACGTTTCAATTTTATGTAGTCCTAGTAAGTAGTGACTAGTGATACAATTTTGGGGTAATGTTCGGCTAGTCCTTTGATACAGATTACGACAAAAAGTAGAATTTTGTAGTATTTAAAAAAATAGTTCAGAATGAAATCGAGTTACTTTTATATAAATTTGGTACCAAATAAAGGAGAAACTTCTCCCAGGTATGCCGTAACCAATTTTCTCATATCGTTACCAGACAAACACGACAGGATCAATTTAATTCGGCGGCCTGATATTATCTACGTTTGACATTTCGACTTGGAGATTACAAACGAACTTTGCCAAGTCAGTAAGCGCGCTACCAACTTACTAAGGATTATACTACTTTAATATAGCGCTGCGACCGTGTGTAGCTCCCTTAAGTGCCACTGTCACGAGCCAAAAGGCGAACAAAGTAGCAGAGGCAGTTCCCTCCACACGAAGTATAGCCTCCGCGCGCCACGGGGGTAAACTTTGATACCCCAAAACCTCCACCCTGCTATGCCACCCTAGTACCCGGCCCACCCACAGCGGGGCTTTGAGGACGTCTTTGAGCCGAACTTTAGCGGGAAAACCCCAAAATTCAAGTTGGCCCACGACCCCGATTACGAGTTGGCGATATCTTTGAAATTTTCTGGTCTCCTGGTACGTCGGGGCTGGAGGCTTGTTTTCGAATTTTTCAAATGCGGGTCGATCGGGTAAGCTGATTTTTTTGATAAATTCGTGGTTAACTTTCTTAAGGAAAATGTTTTTTTTCCCTGTAAATTGTAATCCTTTTTTTTTCATTTATTTCTTGAGTTGTTCCAAGCTGTCAGCCCACCGGCTTTGAGCCAGGTTTTCGTTAGTTAATATATAACTCATAACATTTGCACAGAATATGTTCTCAAATTGACTTGCCTGGCCTGTTGGTCTAGTAGTTAGTGACCCTGACTGCTATGCCGGAGGTCGTGGGTTCGATTCCCACCCAGGACAAATGTTTGTGCGATGAGCACGATTGTTTGTTCTGTGTCTGGGTGTAATTTATCTATAATATGTATGTATTTAGAAATATATAAGTATGTTTATCAGCTGTTTAGTACCCATAACACAAGCTCTCAAGCTTAACTTGGGACTAAATGGCGTTGTGTGAAAAGTTGTGGCATATTTATTTATTTATTTATTTATTTAAATAACTTAGAGACAACATCACTTACACGTGTAAGATAAACACACCGCCTTTTCAGCTTCTTCATTTATATTATTCTCGTTTCCAAAACCTATACATAACTTTGCTATGTTTAAATACGTATATATATACTCCCTTGCCACTTGAAACTTAATTCAAATTAAAACTTAAAAAAAAGGTAGGACGAAATGGACACGCAACTAAACACGCGTCTTCTTGAAATAACAAAAACGAATTTCCTCAACAAAAGTGTCAAATAAAAGACATCAACGGGCGTCTTAATATTTACAATTTGTAAACTTTTACATGATGTAAAGTGGTTTATTGTGTTAAGTAGTACAACAGGAACTTCTTTTGTGATTACCTATAATATGATCAATATGATGATTATTTTGGCATGTTAAAAATTTACTTTAATGCTTTAACTTCGTGCTAGTGATTGATCTAGTGGTCGCACTAGTCGCAAGGTATGCTTTCCTAGTCCCATTTTCGTGTAGGGTAAAGTATTTTTAGGTTTTTCCGTCGTAGTTTCTCAGTAGCAGCCTGGATTGGACTCGCTTGTTGGCAATAGGGTCGCCCCTTGTTGACCTATACAAACCTGGCGAAATGTAGTTGTACTTTGTACTGTTACATAGTTACACTTCAGCCTAACCCCTACTGAAAGCAGGCGTGATGTTATGTAGGTAGGTACATAAGAAAAGTGAAATGTTTTTTTGGACTATATTTTCAGATGACGACTTCCTCGGATTCTAGAACCGTAATTTTAGTTTAAATTGTTTTACCTAATTGAAATCCAACGTGTGTACCGTAAGGTTCCATATGCTGAAAAGTAACAAAACTAGTATAAACTGGTCTCTTACTGTATTGAAACTCCTTACAACGCTAGGCCAGCTTAAGGTATCACGTACAGTCGTCTGCCTGCACCTACTAGTAAGCATCAAATTTTAATTATTCAGGTAGCTTTTATTTGATTTACTGTACAAGACGATAATTAAAAACAGCTTTATAATATTTAATTACATGACAGTACAAATGTAATTAGTTTCTATTATTATTCTTTCTAATTTCCAATAGGTATCAGGAGTTATTTTCAATTTACTGTACCAGCATAACAGAACAAAAAGGAGGTGTAATTCAAACATACAGCCTACCAGGCGCAAGGCTGTATATGTATAAATTACCAGGCGCAAAGGACCACGAAATTACCAGGGTAGCATGAGCTATAGGAGGTATAAACAAGGATAGTATTGCGTGATCGGCGGGTACTAGGCGTAACGTTTATTTCTGGCTATGATTTTCAGTAGGTGCGGAGTTGAACGCATTGTTTTGTTTTAAGTGCTCTTTGAATAATTTTGTTTTCGTAGTTTTAATATTCTTGCGTATTTTATTTTAAAAAATATAGTAAACTTAAATGATAGCATCATCCGCCCAACATTTTCCTAAAAGCCAGAAGATATACCCAGAAGTATACGTAGAGCGACTGTCTGTAGGAATTATATGATTAAAGTTCATACTAAAATAACATGAAAATAGAAAACATTGCTATTTATTCTTGTCATAGCATCGGAATCTTTAATTTAGTTTCAAGCTTATGAATTAATTATAAGAAAACCTTACCTCAATCAGCGAAGATCTTAATTAACTTAATTGTACGGAATAAAAATATATGTTATTCTAATTGTAATTTAGTTTTGTTCCATATTTTTTGTTACTTATAAAATATTAATTGGAGTGTGTTTTAATTGAAGTTACGACTGCCCTAAGATTACGAATGGAATTAAAGTTTTATATTTAGAAAATGTTATAGGGATGAAAATTATCTCAGTGATTGCTTTGTGCTTCTAGTGTAACGTTTCTCATTTATTACAAAGTAAATATTCAAATCTCTCTTTTTTATAGAGATTTTTTAACTACGTAGTAAATGTCTTAGTTATGCGTAAACTAGACGGGAAAAATATCCTTAAAACGAAAACTAAAACAAACTCTTAGCTACGTCAGGCATTGACAAAGTCAATATATCGTAAAGCAATCCTATATTCGCACTAATAAATAAATAAATATTCCACAACTTTTCACACAACGCCATTTTGGGACTAAATGGCGTTGTGTGAAAAGTTAAGCTTGAGAGCTTGTGTTTTGGGTACTAAACAGCTGATAAACATACTTATATATTTCTAAATACATACAAATACATATTATAGATAAATGGGTTAATTCATTATTTTATTTCTAAATCATTCTTACCGTTTAACACTTTATTACGATTCGAACTTTGGTCCTTACCTCGGTCGTACCGTAAGTCTGGAATTTTATTTGGATCAATTATAGTTTTGGGGCGGGAAACGTCTTTCTTAAAAGAACGAATGGTACAAACAGTTACTGTTTTGTTGCATTACTTATTGTCCAAGGCAAATTATGCTTTAACTTCGAACTCCCAATCGAACATGAACCTTATTCTGTTTGTCATAAAGTTGAAAAACTATCAAAGAAATTTATCACATTGGGGTAGCTTGATGTGCTGGCGTCTGTACATGGCCAAGAGAAATTAAGTTCATAGATAAAAAATTTCTTTAAATAGGTTCATACAATCAATTTTACACGTCACTTTTAGCGCAGTATAAATATTAATACAGTAGGACAACGCCTTTGATCTCTGGAAAAGTGCCGACAACGTCTACACGCGAATAATACCTCCCGAACTACGAACATCGTTTTGTTCGCAGTTCGGGAGCGACTGTGCTTTTAGCTAGAAGGTAAGGTTGGTGTTTCACTATCTGACTAATCTGAGAAGAAACATTGAAAAAAACTCAGAGGACTCAGTCTCTTTTAAAGTCCGGACATTAGCTTGTCAGATCATGCATGAACCATGTAGATAAGTGTCTGAAATGGTCTTTTCAAAGATGTAAAAGAGTTCATTACTATTATTTACGTTATGCTAAAATCAGCTAATGCTGTTCCCACTATAGGGACACAGGCCTCTTTCTCTGTGAATAAACGAATATGATAATTGTTAGTGACATTCAATTTAAACTAAGCACATACACACAATCATGCTGTGTGCTATGTACACATTGTATACTAATAATGTATTGTATGGTTCATTAAAATTACACTAATTCCTTTTTCACCTTACCTACCTACAAGTTTATTTTTGTCAGAAATTATTGTCTGTCCAACTGCCAAGTGTACAGAGCTTAGACTATATTATCTAAGGTACATAGTAATTGGTAATGCACTAAAACCTTTTAGGGGTTGTAAGTTTCATAATAATTGTTACTGATCGTAGCTACTATAACTAAAACGCGCTGGTTTAGGTAAAAAAATAATAATAATAATACCAGACTGTTACTTTCCCACTGCAGGGCAAAGGCCTCTTCTCATACAGAGAAGGCTCGAGCATTGATCACCACGCTTGCTCAAGGCGGATTGGCGATTTCAAACTTATATTAACTATAAGTCCAGGATTCCTCACGATGTTTTTCCTTCACCGATGTCAATGATGTCTAAGATAAACTTAGAAAGTACATATGAATTGAAAAAGTCACATTGGTACTTGCCCGGATTTGAACCACAACCACAGTTTAGGTAACCACAGTTTATTTTACAAAACATTCACAATCGTGTAAACCAATAGAGTCACAAGTCTAGCTACTGTCAGTCATATTATTATTAGAATTTAGAATACAAATTAAATGTTCCAAAAAGGTGATGCCAATAAGTTCGGTTCGTAACAATAATCAACAACTTATTTTATGAAAGTAAGCTTGATATACACCTTTTTGTCTGGTAAATTGTGTATTGTGTATAAATCAGTAGATATTTTTATATCACGCCTGTAAACCCCCAAGGGGTAAACAGAGAAGTACCTGTAGAACACCCACATTTCACCAGTTAAGTTAAAGTCCCATGATATAGGGGGCGAGCCTATTGCCATATATAGGGCACAAACCTAGACTCTGAGTTGCTACCGAGAAATTCCACACAGTAATTTGAATATTACGATCAAAAGTCAACAATCGGGCACAAATCCAGACTCAGGGGTGATACTGAGAAATTCCAGATGCAAAAACTCAATAATGTTTGCCGACCCGAGAAATAAAATAAATAAATAAATATTCAACAACTTTTTCACACAACGCCATCTAGTCCCAAGCTAAGCTAAGAGCTTGTGTTATGGGTACTAAACAGCTGATAAACATACTTATATATTTCTAAATACATACATATTATAGATAAATTACACATCATTTGTTCTGTGTCTGGCACAGAACAAATGATCGTGCTCATCACACAAACATTTGTCCTGGGTGGGAATCGAACCCACGACCTCCGGCATAGCAGTCAGGGTCACTAACTACTAGACCAACAGGCCAGTCAAAGAAATGAACCTGGGACCTCGTGCTCAGTAGTGGAGCTTCACTAGTAGTGGAGCGATCACTAGACCAACGTAGTGTTCTTAAATAGTTTAAATAACTCATAGAAAACTTGATGTTTACTGAAGTCTCAAACCAGGTTAAGAGTCGGGGTTTCAGTACTAAACGCTAGTTACTTTACATAATTTATAATGAGATATTAAAGGAGTTTTATGGATGGCCGTAAACGGCAGCTGAAAGGGAAGGGTTTTTTATTATTTTGGAAATGCCCTCAGGCCGGGGGCGCGAAAGCAAAGCTATCTTCGGTTTACGATCCCCCGAGCTTAAGATTGGCTTTACACTTAATGAATATTGGTAATTTTAATTCTGAACATTATGGATTAGAAGAGTTCTGTTCAAAAGATATTCAGAACACCACAAACAATCTTTATGTTTGTTATTAGTAAAATGTCTGACCGGATCTTAGGACCAACATTTTTACACGATCGAATGTGCACAAACAAACATAAAGTTTTCCTTTTATATCCGGTACTTAATTCTCTTTGTTTACTTGATCAGAATATCTTGAGGTTACCAGGCTACCAGGGACCCGCGGGAGGTGCGATTAACTACTTCGTAAATAAGCAAAGTAATACTGGAAGAAGAATTACCGGCTGCTCGCCACTGGCCGGGTAAGGCAACCGGATATTTCTTTTAGCTGTCCAAAGAACCCCCCGGTCATAATGCCCTAGTGGGGGCCGCAGGGGGGCAGATATAAAGATACAGGCCCCCCACTTATCCCGGGACCATACCCGGTCCTTTTGCTTTTATAGGGGGTGTGTATAAAACCGAATCGCCCGGTTTTAGCTGTGCTGGAGTGTTACGAGCGGGGCCGGCGGCGGCGGTCGCATTATGCCGACGGAACGAGACTATATCTGATGTGGCTATGGTGTCTCGGTACTTATATACAATGTTTAGACGATGGCTTCGTTCATTTATTAGTCTGGCGTTTCGAACGGTCAATAAAACGTTGAAGGTTCTCAGTAATAAACGGAAATTAGCCGAGAAAAAATGCGCAGGAAATGCTAGCTTTTTGTTACGTTTTGTTGGCCTGTTTATTATCTACGGTATAGTACTAATTTCTTCTCATTCTACTTTAACTACACCCACCCCAATACAGAAAAGAATCGATCCTCTACTTTACTAGTTCACTTATTCAATCATTCTGTTTCAAAGAAAAGTGAAGCGATTTCAGCAACCACCTGTATAAGAGGTGTTGCCAAAAATAAGTATATGATTGTTTTGTTTTTAATTTAGGGACGGTTCAGGTGAGCATCATTCACTACAGGTTATCACCCAAGTGAGTAAAATAATCAGTCATAAACAGAAACTGTCGCAGTCCATTTGTTCTGAGATGAAATTCTGCGTTTTCTTTACTGTGAAAATTTTCACTCATCATTGTCGCGCTCACTTAGTTTTTAGACCCTGTTTTGTCCGACTTTCGGACCGAAACATGGGGAGGCGAGATCCTGGCCTCAAGATATTAATTTCTCTTTATTACCAGGGCGACATGTGCTTATAAGATGAAGGTAACTATGTTGTTTCATTATTCGAATGTCGGAGGGCCCGGGTGGCGGAGTAAGGGGGGTGGAAGCCGTATAAAAACGACAATTTCCTCTAAACGCGCCGCGCCCGCGCCCGCGCCTGTCGCGCCGCGCCCTCCGGTACTAATTAACTGCCACAACGGTTATGTCACCCTAGTACCCCTGTTTGTAGGGCGGTGTTCAATTTTTTTGTCTGGAGGTTGACAGCTTGACCTTTCCATATCGAGAATAACAATAATAATGTTAAACCAGGGAGGGTCTCGGTAAAACTTGTTTACATTTGAAATCCAGTGGTAATGTTTTGAAATATTATTTAATAATGTTGATAATGCTTACGAAAGAGAATCCTTTCTTTCTATTCGTGGAGCAATATCTGCAGTACTGTGTTTTCTTTTCGTTTCATACTTATCTTTTATCTTGGCGCCCGCCCGACTTAGCAATGCGGTCCTTTGGTCCATTTTGCCTAATGGATATTTGGCTAGTTTCTGGGTTGCAGGGTGACTACAGTAAGAGCAACCGAACAACAAAGAAGTGGCTCATTTAGAGTACTAACATCATCTTACTCACTTAAATCAACTGCGAAAGAAATCTATTGATAGTTAAACCAAGGTCTATCGTGTTATACTCAGTTACTGGGTTGTGAAGGTCAGACAGGCAGACGCTCCATGTAAAACACTGTACTCACCGTCATTCGTTTAAACTGGAAACCGACCCCAACATAGTTGGGAAAAGTTATATGCTACAATAAAATTAATGATATTATAAGTAAAAAGGTGTAGATTGGTTATAAGTGCTCAGCAAGCGACACGTTAAAATGTGGCTAACTATCCACACTTGACCTGAGTGTCGCGTCGCGTTTATTTATATTTATATTTATATATACTTTATTGTACACCACAAAAATACATAACAAAAGAAAACATATACACTACAAAACATACAATGGGCGGCCTTATCGCTTTCCGCGATCTATCGCTTTGCTCGTTGATTAGTGACTAACCAGGGTGTCAGAGTTTTTATGCCACCCATGGGCCTGTGACTTGTTTTCACATTTCGCCGTCGAGAAATATCTCTCAGCCATGCCGGTTCCCTCGCGATGTTTTCCTTCACAGTTTTTGAAGCAAGTGATAATTGTACAATAAGCACAGGAATACGAAAAGACTGAGATGCGTGCTTTGGGTTCGAATTCGAGATTTATCACTTGGCAGTCCGCCGCCGGTCACACCACTAAGCCATCACTTGTCTAGATTATCTTATTTCTCTTTAGATTGGTAACGTAACATCACGGCTGTATACCCTTAAAAGAAGGCAGATGTGTAGGTTTGTGTGGACAAAACACACTCTGGAGTGGGGTTTTTATTAGTTAATGGCTGATCTTTGCGTTGTGCTCGTGAACGGGTGCTGCTTGTGGTAACTGGTCGTCTTTGCTGTTGCTTTAATATTTGTTCTATTCAACTTCGATAGTCCTAGTTTATCATTTTGTTACATTGTCTTGCAGATCTATGGATTTAATCCAACTCTGCACGTGTAAGCCGGCATACCCTTTATACCCGGAGGCTTCTTATTAGTCAGTTGCTTTTGCTTGAATTAAGTTAATATTAATGTCGGTTGCTATATGTATTACTAGTTTCCTGTATATTGAGTGTGCTAGCTAACATGTAGTGAATAACTTATTGTAATTATTTTATATTTAAAACTAATTGTACAGTGTAAATTCAAGTTCTTCTAACTTATCAGACAGATGTGTTGCTGGGGAGTTTGTTCCGTCACTTCTTCTTCCCAGCAAAAACACTAGGAAGTGGCGAAGGGTGGGCTTTTTGGGGGACTGTCTTATGTAATTTTTGACGTTCAAAAAGTGCTGATCCTCAGCCTAATTTGAATAAATGACTTTTGATTTTGATTTTTTGATTTAATGAGAAGTTTAAAATGGACTAAGTACAATAAAAACTACCTGAATCGGAAAATAAATCCATGTTTCGAAGGTTGGAGATCTAGATATTTGTCATTTTATTCTTTCTCTTAAGTTGAAATAGTTTTACTTACTCTTTAGTCTTACATACTTTGAATATTGCTTTCCCGCTTGGGATTGACTCCTTATAGGATAATGTACAGACGCCAGCACGTCAAATTACCCCAATGTGTCAAATTTCTTTGATCGTTTTTCAACTTTATGTTAAACATAATAAGGTTCATATTCAATTGGGCAAATTTGACACATTAGGGAAACTTGATGTGCTGGCGTCTGTACCAAAGATGAAAACAGTGTTAGCTGACTTTGCGTTCTATTAAAAGTCCTTACTACCCTAGGCCTGCCTGAGGTCAAAGAGTTTCAAGCGATCTGTGACCAGAATTAAACTTTTGTTTTTTCTGTACCATATGACATGTACAGATGTGTATTATGTATACAACTGTAAGAACATATAAACTATCATACATTTTCTCAAACTTGCAAAATGGGTATGTACTAGGCGCGCATAATCTAAAGGAGGTCTCAGCTTAGCTGATGATGATGATAATATTCTATGGGCTGTTATAAAGCCGTGGACACAACACCCAGCAAATGATTCGAAACCTTCATACATTCGCATGTCTTCGTCCCGCTATGCCTAATCGGTAGTGAACACATTATGGCAAACGACCACTCCAAACTAAACCTTAATGTTCTCACTTAAGGGCGTATAATAGGTTGAACAACGCGAACCTTAGCAGTCCTTATATGTGTACCTGTTTAGTAGTTAATTATTATGATCGGTTAGTTATGTGTGCGTTGTGGGTAAACTGCAAATTAGGTCACTGGCAAACGGTATGATATCGCTTGGTCCTAAATTTTATTGTATTAGATAAGTTTTAAAAAATCTTAAACTTTATGTTCCATGATGTAATTACCAGCAGCTTGATCAATAGGTGCGTTTTTGTTTTCCAGTACCCGCCTCGGTAAACTTCGTTCCAACTTAGAATCAATTGATAAGTTTTATTTAGTTTTGATTAGTTTGCGGCCTATTCTCAGACCTACTAAATAGACACATACAATTTTATAAGAATAGGTCAAGCCGTTTCGGAGGAGTTTTGTTACAAACACTCTGACACGAGAATTTTACATATTAGATTTTATATTTTTCTTACCAGAGGGTTACCAGTGGAAGGGTTTTCGAAAAGTGAACGTAGTTTACATTTTTAGGGAACAAGCATGAACTTTTCTCTACTTTCTTCCCATTTAAATATCTATTTTAAAATATGTAGAAATAACCCTTTCAAATACAGTATTATCTCCCTACTTGACCTTGTTACCCTTCTTTACAATACCAACGACCCATTTAAGCTGCCGTTGCAATAAAAAAAAAACAAACTAAAACTTACAATAAATAAATTAATATTTCACAATTTTCACACAACGCCATCTAGTCCCAAGCTAAGTAGAGCTTGTGTTACGGGTACTAAACAGCTGATAAACATACTAATATATTTCTAAATACATACATATTATAGATAAATTATGATATGCAGATACTGCAGATACTTATACTATAGTAAACAAAACTAATAGGTACAAACGTAAAGTCGACTCTTTTTTCAAGCATTCTTCCGAAATAAGTTGATTTGAAGTCTGTAAGGTTAACTAGGGCGACTTCTTGCTTGACAAACAGAAGAAGTCACCCCAAAAAGTGACAGATAAAGAGATAAAAAAAATGTTTAGTGCACACAAACAAAAAATTAAAGGATTACGTGAAAACATACATTTAAAAATGTAGAGCTAATAAAATTCAAACATGCCAAATAAAATAAAATTACTGACACTATGATAAAACCTATTCTATTTATATGTTAGAAAGAAAATGGCGTATATGTGGAATCAACTGTTTATCAACTGTCAAGTGTGTTTCATTTTCAGCCATATTACAAATTCTACTTGTTAACACTTGACAATTAACAAACATCTGATTCCATATACGCCATTTTCTTTCTATTTTCGCTTTATCGATTACGATTATAGTAATAGAATTTGTAATATGGCTAGGCCTGCTGTTTATCTATTTCCATCGTATCCAATATAATCTATTTGTGCATAAATCAACAAATAAACATATCGTGTACTCTTAAGCTATGTACTGTACAATGAAGATGTATAACTTACTGAGAAATATCTATACCAAAATTTAGGTCTCTGACCAGTGTTGCAGGCGATCGCTGTCTTTGGTATACGGCCGCAATGGTAAGACATTTATTATATACGACACACTAAGGCTAGCGGGGTTAAGTTACGATTCAGATGCTACTATGGTAGACAGTCAGGGACAAAGGACCCACCAGAAAGTCGTCAGCCTAGCATTCAGTACAACGAAGTAAGTAACATTGGACAAAATCAATTTCTGGGCAACGCTTTTTAATTTTCGTGAGAAGTTGTAAACGGTAGTGCGGGCAATCTAAGTCACGCAAAACATTCTGCTGATGCAAAGAGATTTAGGATAATATGGAGGGGACGAAATGTGAAAGAAAAACTGTGATCCGATGTCTCAGTAACGCCATCTAGCATAATATAACAATATTGGAGCGGTAGCGGAGCGTACTAAACTAGACTAATCGACTTGTGCCCACCAGGACATAGGTATCGGATGAAAAATTTTCTACGTCGTTTCCCGTCTATAGTAATAATTGAATGTGTTTGGGTGTTTGTAAAGGTCTTGGGACTATATAGGGTGACTGGTAATTAGTGACCGATACTTAAACACGTGATTGTACTCATGTTTTGTTGTGATGCTGTATTGCTGTGCCCTAGCAGGGTTCATGTATGAAACCTATACCTATAAATGTAACAACTTCTAAACTACATGAATGCAATAAATGATGATTATGATTATGATTATGAATACGAATAACTTTCCCAAAGCAACTTTTTTTTAAACTCATTAACTTTCAATTAATTTAATTACGTCCAGGTCCAGTACTGCACAACGGAAGCGCTGGGGGGGGTGGCGGGGGAGCGTGTGACGCTACTACTATTTGCCCTTCCCGAGGTCAGACTATCAGCTGATCGATCACAGATCACAGGCGCGCGCGCGGGAATTACATAGAGCGTTTTTATTATTTAATTGTGTTACAAGTTATTGTGTATATAAAAAAAAAGTTTCTTTGGGAAAGTTTATTGCAATCATGAATACAATCACGTGTTTAAGTATCGGTCACTAATTACCAGTCACCCTATATAAGGTTAAGTTAGAACATTTAAAACCTGAAATCGTAAATATTTGGTAACATCTTCTTCTTCTTTTTGTTTGGTTAGTGACACTAGGTTGCTGGTGTTTTTAGTCTGCCCATGGGCCTCTAACTTGGCTTTACATGCTGTCGAAAAATAACTCTCAGGCATTTCCTCACGATGTTTTTCTTCACCGTCTCCAACACGCTTATGTATTCGTAGTCTGATGTGCGTGCCATTGGTCCGAACTCGAGATCTCTGATTTGTAAGTGCACCGGTCACTTGGCTACCGCTGCTTTAAACCTTCGATCGATCTTCAATGTCTCTTTAACTATAAGGTTCCCAGGCATCATCCAGTATTAAAAACCTGGTCTAATGCCAACCTTGGTTCTGATCCATATTGAGCAACTAATTCCTAGTGTTACGTTTTTCCAATGGGCTTAATTTAAGGTTTCCCATTTGTTTTTTTAGCGGCGAAAGAAATTCAGTCATTCGGTGAAAACTTCGCGACTGTCTACCTATTACATTCCTTGAGATACAGCCCAATGGAAGATAGACTATAAATGAAATGGAATGGAATAAATGTCAAACTAGCAGACATCACGTGGTTTCACCCGCGTAGGTCCTGTTCTTATGGGAATACATGAATGAAAAGTAGCCTATGTGTTAATCCAGGGTGTCAGCTAACTCCATACCAAATTTTATTAAAATAGCTCCAGCCGTTTAGACGTGAAGAAGTAACAAATATACACACTCATTAACTTTCGCCTTTAAAATTTTAGTGTGATGATTGCCCTAAAAAGTGCTTATAATGACGGAAATAATAAGTGACTCTCAGGCATCTGCTTTGCTTAGAGTATTTTTGACATTGAGTTGAGACACTGGTATATAAATAAACAAACAGAATTCGCTGTTCCTCATATTAATACGGTAATAATATAGAAGCAGCTCTAAAGGTGAAGACATGTATATACTAAGTCCTCTGTTTAGAGTATTTGATACGGAGGGTGCGTGGGATGAAATTTTACGAGTTTCCAGACCCGTGCTTGAATTACAGATTTTAACTGACCCTTTGATTCCTTTGTGTCGTTTTTACTTGGATTTTGAAGGCCTTATTGTAGATTTCCATTGTTTGTTCTTTCTTTTAAGATATCTTCTTTTTTTACTAGATCTGTTTAAGTCCCAACAATTAGGTTACTTTGTTTTGCGTTTTTGAGTTCAAAAATCAATTATGGTGCAAACCAGGTTCCGACATCACCTTATTAACCTTCACGACTTTTAATACCAACACTGTCATCAACATAAATTTCGACAAGTGTAGACAATAGAGCCTCATTAGTAACAATTTCAATACTCTACTGTCTATTAATAGTTTGAAAATGAAATGCAGTTTCATGTACAAAACTCAGCTTAGTACTGATTTTCAAGTAAACCAATTCTAACTCTGCATTTAGCTGTTACGCAAATTGTCGAATTTCCCTGAGGTATCTGCTACTGTATACAGCTGTGCTCGACATACTTATCTATACAGGATGCGTCTTGCCCTACACACCGACTTGCCCGGGTCATACTAGCACGCTAGTTATTGTTATATGTACCTATAATATACAACCTCAAAATACCCCGAAGCTCAGGAGGTCATATCTTGAAACATCTTTAAGAAAAAGTGTTTGAAATAGAAAATACTGAGCTTTTTCTAGATCACACGACTTATGTCCGACCTTCATTAGTCGAGAAGACTTTGAAGAACGGTATTGAAATCAATGTTCTTAAGAAATGTGTGGGTGAGGGATAGATAAATATGGCACAATTCAATAATTGTACTAGGGTCACAGATATATCAAAGAGGCACAGATTACAACAAAAAATCCGATAGGTCTTATTCCTCTATCCATGCAAAGTACTTATTAGCAGAACACTGGGTCAGTACTCTGCAAATTCTGCAATCCTTTCCGCCATTTAAACGCCCGCATATTATAACATTTACACCTATCGCTTCGTGTTTCATGAGTGCCTGGTGCCTCATTCCCATATATATGTACCGATGTACGTTATAAACACACATACAGCCTTTATTTGCATGTAGGTATATGATCGATTCTGTAGTATATACGCGAGTGTCATTGTGCATGTGTGCGAATTGATTGTATAATTACATCATCATTATCAGTTTATAGTCATGCAACATTGGTTAAATTGATTTCCCTAATTAAGATGAAGCTTGAGGTTAGGATCAAACAAGATCGTGAGACGAATAGTCGAGGATGTTGTTACTTTTAAGTGATTCTATATTTGTGAAATCTGCTTTGCAGTTTTGTACTGTCGTGTTCATAAGCTTTATTGAACCGAGATCTGTTGACATGTCCATGTCTTTCCGTATCTAAGGACCAAAAGTTTCACAAACAAATCGGACGAAGGTGAGGTAAAAATTAATTAAAAATTTTGGAAACTTTTTGCACAAGCTTTGTTGTTATATTTTTCATGCCATTCGTTATGATACAGGCCATCACAAAAATTGTACTTTTGATAACCGAATTCGGAATAGTGTGAGTGAAACTGCGGTACCGGCTTGATGTGTTCATAACAGAGATACCATGCTTTAGGGCACCTAACAAATTCACAAACATTTTTTACCTATCGATTGTCCCCACTGCGTTCAGAATGTGCGTGTGTTTCGAGTGTCATTGATGCATTTCGGTATGGGGGACAGGGGGCGATGGGGGCCGGCCGGACACCGAGCGAACGCACCTCGTCCACGACGAACTGACGGACCAGTGTGCGTTGTAACTCCGAGGGGCGAACACGCGCGCCGCGCCCGCACACAACTTACTCGCGAAACGCGAACTCGAACTCTCAAATATCACAGATTCGATTAAAAAAAAAATACTACTGTGCAACAAATAGGTTGGTAACCCATTGTGCTTCCTTTGCGTTACAATTTTTCCATAAAAAAGTTGCAATCAGACGTTCAGCGCGCGAAGTTTTATCATCTTGACATACTAGTTTTTGCACGAATGCAGGTTTGCATAGACCGTCAGGAATGGACATAGGAACTTGATGAGTAAGTAAGCCTTGGCATTAGTACATGGTGACAGCAAAAAATGCAATTAGTCCATCGTTGGTTCGTGTCGCTAAGTTTCCTTTGTCACGCCAGTATGAAAAGACAAGGCATTGTTTTAGTGAATTTATTAGCCTAACTGACACTTATGTACCGATTCTTAGATTGTTCTTAGTAATTTCCTACTAGAGGTATTTTTTTTATCCGCGTCGGATAGTTAGTTTTTATCATCTTTATTCAATATTAGTCTTTCTTCAATATTACTCAATTTTACTGTTTTAAGTTTTTATATAAAACAGAATTGTTTGTTATCAGCTTCATTAAGATCTGTGGGTGTTGAATGCACTTGAGAAGTTAGTTTTTTTTCACCAAACTCTTATTATGTATTTATTCTCTATTACGTACCAGAATTATCTGATCACATAATTTTACCTAACGATGTACCAGGATTGCAGACTTGTACAGAAGTTTTCAATGTGTAGAACGCAGCGAAGTTTGAAAGTAATTTTGGAGTGCAAGCGCGCGTAGAACTAATCAAATCGTTCACGGTCCTTACTTCGCTGATAACACTACCCACCGTGTTATGTTGCTCTAGTAACTGTGGAACTTTTTTATTGCCTTTTCGTATATTTTCTTACTTCACTTAGGAAAAACAATGGAGTTTTCACGAAACTACGCACGCCTACGTTTCAGGTTTTGCTTTTTTAGGCTAATTTTATATTTAAACTTTGGAAAATGTCGTATAATAATATAACAGTCCATTTATGGTTATTCACATTGCAATAGTTAGGCGGCCACCGAGAACAATCCTCTCTTTATGCTTGCTACTGACTACCTGTCATGAAAAATCCCCGATACTAATCCAGATACAAGATTAAAGTTATCAAAAGAGCATTCACGTGTAGAACTGTTTTTTTTTCCATTCAAGGAATTGTTTAACCCGTGAATGAAGTAACAACAATCGCAATATTCATAACAGTCGTATCAAAGGACCAGGTTCACATTCCACGGCAACGCACCGCATTGCTAAGCACAATACCTATTAAGCCCTACATTGCCGGCTAAACTAGCGTAAACACAGCCATCATCTCTTTCCGCGTACCCTTTATACCGCAAACCTACACAGGCATGTAATTAGTATATTTATGAAAAAAGGAACGAACCGATGGGTAGGACAATGAGCGTGGGGACCGTTACTCGGGTAATGAGTCCCTCACATTTGACTAGCCGGGATAACGTGTAAGGGCCGGTCGGCCGCCTCTCACACCAATGCGTAACTTTTCGAATAATTAGGATATTGAAACAGCATTTAAAACTAAAAATTATTAAATTCGGTATCGATGTGGTTTGAAAGACCACAATATATAATATGTTTGGATTTCATAGGACTGACTTTTAAACACCCTGTGATCAATGAGAGGTCACTAATAAAAACGCTGTCATTGACTGGTCTTATCGAAGCCTATTTAATATATCATTGACACGACGATGAAAAGGATCAATAGTCATGAAAAAAATGGTCAGATTCAAAGTTCACGATTTTAAACAGCTTTCATATTTTTCTTTGTAGAGAGGTTCAACAAATCCAACAAAGGAGGATTTGTTGAACCTCAAATTTTATCACTTTTACACCTATGTTCCCTTATGGTGTAGCAGAAACGATCAAGTCAACGAACGCTATAACTACTTGACATTTAAGACACCCTCGCACCTGTACTTCTTGCGAGTTTTTAAAGTACATGCATACGATAATTTAATGACACGCTTATGATCCGAGATATTATGCGTAGAACTTGGAGTGCCAATAGATTTGGGTACTTAACAGTTCTTTCCGAATAAAAAAGTCTCACTGTTATTTAAATTGGTCTTTTGGTACGCGCACATCTTTTGATTTACATAAGTGGTGACGTTGCATTATTAATTCAATTGGAGATTGAAACACGCCTGATAGAACTTGCATCTTAAATAAAAAAAATGTACATTCCCAAAGTTGTTACCGTATGTTACCTAAACCTCCAAGAACCATTGGTGATGTACATAGTTTCTTTCCAATCTAAGTTACATGGTTTGTGACTGCGAAACCTAATTCGCAAACTAGGCAGTTAATAAAAAAACGTCACGGACTACCGTACCCAAAGCTATTAAAGTGGCCTTGTCGTTATCGCTAAAAAGAAAATAGCTGGCAGTGCACTGACCGCGCGTTAAACGCGTATGGCGTGCGCTTTCCATCTACCGTTGTGTGTCACACGGTGTTCCAATGTTGCGGAATGGTGTGAATTTTCGTACTGAGTGTTGCCTTTTTCGATTTTTTATGCGTTTACTCCTACGCTATATGAGAACCTGGTGTTGATATCGGTATTCGTCCTTTTGTTATCGCTGTTAATTCAGATTAAATGAAATAGATACATTGAGAAGTAAGTTTAAGTTACATTCCCTATGTATGTTATTGTCATTTTAAAAGCCTATTCTAATTTCATGTACCAGACCAATTATTATCATCAAATTTTAACGAAGGAGATAAATAAAGCTCATCATGAAGGGATAAACAAATTTTAATAGAAGAAGCTCAATATTTACATTAACCTGACTATACCTTATTTGTTAAAACAATTTAAGTTGGAAATAATATTATAATTTTATTACGGTACATGACGTGGGTGTAAGCTTCGAACAAAATTGCTCACTTAATGAAACAGCGAAGCTTTAAAAGGATTTGAAATGGTGTTTACCTAGCTTTATTTAAATAATTGTAGAATATTAATCCTAAATAAGACTGGTTTTACCGACATCGCAAAAAACTATCGATAACCAAATCGATACAATATGGGAAATCGATCTTGCTGACGCCTGAACACAGTAATTGTCACGACTAAACGATTAATCGGTAAACTAAATCGATTGAAATATTACTAGATGCGGATTAAACGTCAGGTTGAGGAATTTCATTCTGTGATACGGATCGCTGCATAAAGCACGTAGAGACGGTGTCTGCAGATGGAAAATGGCCTATGTTGCTATCGCGAGCAGCATGAGAATGAGACCCCTTTGCGATTTAATCTACTCAAAGCTCCCCGGTAGCTCTGTACTCCTAATACTTTTTTCTGCGAATTTTGTTTGTGCATTCATCTTTTTTGATCAGTAATTAATTGCAATACTTTGTTTTGTGTACCGATTAGGGTTTGGTGAACAGAAGATATTGCTTGTAATTGGTTTTCAATAGAATGAAAACATATTTCCATTATGATATTAATTTTATGATCACTGTCATGTAGCTAGTCTATCTCCAGCATGCGTAGCATGAACACATTGAACACCGAAGAAACGGCCTTTGTCTACAGACGAATCGGCAAAGTGACAGATTATATAGACAGGAACCTCAATCTGTCAAATTTCTTTCAATACACCTGCCTGCGTAGCATGAACACTTAATTTCTTTTCTTCCGAGACACGACAAAGACCATTTCTTCGGTGATCATGCTACGCGTGCTGTAGATATAAATACCTTAGCTGGATTTTCTTTTTCATCCGTTTGCATCAAAAGGTGCAAATGAAAGGAGATAAATCTCTCTTCTCACAAATTCTTTATTTAGTAGTAAATCTAACCAACGGTCAACTTAACCCAGGAAGCATTCCGATCCAATCTTTACTCTTTTTTTAAACGGAGCTAAATATACTCTAGCTACTGATCTTGTTTCACTTTGAACATATTATCTGATGGAATATTAAACACAAGAGAAGAAGAAGAAGTATAGACTCAGATTAAAGATTATGAATTTAATATGTAAAAAACTTAACAAACCCTAAAACAAAAAAAAAAATATACAACCGAATTGAGAACCTCCTCCTTTTTTTGAAGTCGGTTAACAAATAGGAAACATTTTCAATGACAAAACAAATAATGACAGGATCATCATCATCGGCCTACAGTAGTCTACTACTGGACACAGGCCTCCAATAATAAGCGTCACAGCACCCTGTCTTTAGTAGGCATGACAGGTTAAAGAATTCAAGAATTCAAAGTTTTCCCGTTTGGCTGTGGAAGGATAGTTATAAATCTTCTTCTACGGGAACGACGGTTTGCTATGATATAAAAGAACCTAAGCGTACGGACTGTTTGAAAAGTTCTAAGTTTCTTGCAAGTACACTCTTATAAGCAGTGTGAGAGAACAAACATCTGTTTACACGGACATGCAACTGTTTGTAGCATTTTTGAGGATTATAAAGAGAAAAAGTACTGAAAAGTTCGTGATAGCATAGAGCTACACTAGCTTTAATATACCTACAGGATGGAAAGTAATTCCACTAGGACACCAAAAATTCCTCGTCGAATTTTCCTAATTTCTACATCCCATGATTTACGACAGTTAAAACTAAACAAAAATTTTTGAGAAAAACGGAAAAATTTGGAAAAAGGTGATGAAAACTTAACTCATGGTATTAGCACAGTATAAATATTAATACAGTAGGACGACGCCTTTGGTCTCTGGAAAAATGACGACAACTTCTACGCGCGTTAGACTTGAATAATACCTCCCGCACTACGTACATTGGTTTGTTTGCAGTGCGGGGGCGGCTTTCCCGCGTCTTGCCCCTCACACCCCGCACGATTGCCCTGTCTAGACAGCTTTGTCGGACGACTGTATGTTTTTAGACTGTGGTATTAGTTTATTTTTGTAGTAAGTCGGTTATAGAACACAAAAAAACCACTACTGTCACTGTTCTTTCATTCCTTGTCAACTTTTTGATGACATGTCGTCCGGAAAGCAGCCTGTGTGGCAAATGCATTAACCCCCACAGTCAAACCATTGCAACGGTTTTATGGGGCTTAGTTTATAAGTTGCTTACCCTCTTTGTTTAAAGACAAATAAATAAATAATAAGAAACCTATAGCGCTAAGTGATTGGTTTCAAAAATAAATTTATTAAAACAAAATAAGGACCACTTTTGCTAAAAAAAAGGACTAAGGACCAATCATTCGTTCATAAATACAAAATATCCGATGACGTGCTAAAGGCAGCTTAGTTCCGTTGCAAAAAGGACATAACTCGACCTTTAAAGCTCCATCCCTCTTTCACACTGGAACAGTGACGGTTTTAACACGTCATGACGGTAAGGCCCCAGAAACTCCATAAAGACTCTTTACAAGTAAACCTTGTCGTAGATTTGAATAGAAAAGCCAGACTAAGCGCGTTGGCCTATCCAATTTGCGTATGGCACGTCACCGTCGGATAGGGTACCATAGTGCACTTACCGCAGTCACCTGACACCACAGTATTGTTCCAAATTATTGTTCTGTACTGGTTGATTTCAGATTCAAGCACAATATGTATATATATATATATATTTTTAAATGTATGATTGAACTAGACTTAGCGTTAGAAGTTTATGGAGCCGAAATTGAGCTTCAGATAATAATACTGTCTGTTTCTAACCCACTTTAGGATAAAGACCGCGATGAGAGCACGAGCATTTTTATAATCACTACGCTTGCTCAAGATGATATGGCAATTTCCGTCTTATACCCAGTTATTATAAGTTCAGGTTTCCTAATGATGTTCGAATTAGATAAAGACAAAGAAAATTGTAGGATCCTTTTACAGTGTGATATGAAGCTCTGGTATGCATCAAAAATCATGTAAGTAAAATTGGGCTGAAGCGATAATCCAGCGACATTATAATTTTGTTAAGGAAGCCATGTGATAACCATTCCTGGTGTACCCATACTTAGGTATTGTCTGTTGTTGAATTGGGCCCAGATTCTAAATGAAATTTAAAATTCTAAATAATTTATGAGTTATATGAACATAAGGTACAGTAATGTTCAGGCCTGCCCATGTTCCGCCGCAAGGCATACAAAATAGTGAAGCTAATGCCAAAATATAGTATTAAAATCAAACCAACAAAAGCAAAAATCAACCATAATTATCATCATCCGTAACAAAAATCATCTTAAAATTAATCCCAGTAAAAAATATTTTGTAACATTTTTCATTATCATATTAATTTATTTCCATGAACCGTGTGTAAGTACACTCTATTAGTTCCTGTATTTCTATTAAGAGTAGGCCCACAAACTCGGTTGTAATGAAACTGGTTTCGTTTCAAATGGTCATTTCAAAAGCGCCCCATTTCTATCAGAACAAAATACTGACAGCTTGGAGTATCAAACAATGAGAGTTCATTGTTAAAGTATTGCGCAAATAGGGGAGGGATGCACCCTCAGCAAAAAGTAGCCTCTTTTCCAAAATGCCTGTTTCAAATGCAGCACTGACCTTACGCAACTTGTGTGTGATTTACCCTCCGTCCCTGTTTAATACTGTTCCGTAAAAGGGTTTGTATTTTTATATCATGGGTCCGGTTTTGATTAGTGTGTATTGTTGATTTTTTCTTTGTGTAAACATGTAGGTATTGTTATTTTGGTCAACATTATCTGAATTGATAGGTATTGATAAAAAAATGGTGGTTAACATTTCTGATTGCATTGGACAGTACGTTATGCTGTTGGTCCCAGCTGTCATTTGTAGATCTTTGACAGTCTATACCCCGAAAGATAGACAACTAATTTATCCAAGGGGTATCATGTTACCCAGCCATTGGTTTATGGAGATCAGTTAGACTGCTACTCCATGTAAAACACTGGTATTCAGATGCATCCGATTAAACTGGAAGCTGACCCCTACATTAGTGGCAAAAGGCTCGGGAGACGATGAATCGCCGATTTTTACAAAATTGCAGCGATATTGAAAAAAACAAAACGGGGAATAACTATTTTTATCGGTGATGTCCTAAAACGAAGAAAAGGTCTCCCCTATGCGGTTTTGTATCTACGTCTTTGTTTGCTGTATTTTCGGCTAATAACAAGCCTAGTTCGTCATGCCAGCATTTTTTCGGCCTGAGTTCAAGTCTTTATTCATATTTATTTACGAAACCATAATTAGCATTTACATTCACATCTACATAACAAGCTATTCTTCAACGATAGGTAATTCATTTGAAAACAGTTCTATTTATTACAAACTCGTAGCAATTATATCGATTGCAATGTGAAGTAACAATTGTCCTTCTTCAGCCGCGTCAGGTGACCGTAATTGCAACTTTGAAATATTGGTCCTTTTATACTTTAAAACAGTTAAGTAGACAGGTGACCTTTTCATATAAAAATGCGTTTAATGCGGTCATAATATGTTTCTTTAGCAAAATAGTCGATCGACGTCTAATTGCAACTTATCTCTCAAAAAATGTGGAAAACTTGTCGAACGCATCCGAAGTATTCCGAAATTTTGTTTCTAGTCAGATTGAGATGGAGTCCATGAACTGATTGAAAGAAGAAATATTAAAACGAAACCAAAGACAAAAGTGCTGTGCGTGACCCGCCAAAAAAACAAGATGGCTGCGAAAAGGAAAGCTGGTGCACTCCTTCAACATGTCCTGCCAAAGGTAAATTTTTAATTATTTTAATAGGATCCCTTACAGCAGCCGTTACAACAAGACCTCTTCTCTCGTAATGTATGCAAAGGGCACGAGGTCTATTTGAAACGGTCAAGATAAACATGCCAAGGCTGAGAACAGCGATGGCACTTATAAAACGGCAAGTTCCCGCCATGAGTTTGCAGGCTACTATAAAGCGCAGTAAAAATGGTATAATTAAAGGAATTTATAATGACACCCGTGGCGATGTTAACCGACCGATTTGCGGTGTTCTCGGCTTGTGAGGGCTTCTGTTGAGTGGCTGATCATCCGGATGCGGTCGAATAGCAGACGTGGCCGCATCGAAATTGGCGCCAAAGTCAGTTTTCCCGCCGCGGGCGGTTCGCCTTGCAAAATGGCGGAGTTTCAAGTGACACGCGGCAGGCGTTGATGGCATTAGAATGGACATACCCAGTTACTAACAGATTTAATTAACATTTAAAAGAAACAAAACATTCCACTGTTGCATCTGTTTTTCTCAGAATCGGAATAATAAATATAATAAAGCTTGAGAAGTTCATTGTAAAATTAAGGGGTAATGCTTTTACACAAAAACAAAAAGAAAAGTACAGTAGTAGATATAATAAGATGATTGCATAATAAACATGAATTTTCAAACTCTGTGAACTATGATGTGTGATGCATAGTAATGCATAATCAATTTGCTATGTGTACGATACATAACTGATGGTTTGTCAGAATTTCTTCTGTCACAATAAAATATGGTATGCACAAGAAAATGAGTCTACTAGGTAGGTTAATCATACACAACTAGTTACTTGCTTACGATTCAAATACAGTTTTTGGACGTCTAATAATCTGACATCTTCTTATTGACGCGAGTCCAACAGTCCAACATCACGACTCTGCAGAAGCTCACCCAACCGTAGTTGTGCCAGAACATCAACAGGCGTTTTTATTCGTTTTGTGTCTGTGTTACCGACCGGATCCGATATAATATCATACAGTAAAATTTTATTGCAATGTGCAATACAAGACCACTATTACAGATGTGGCGTTTTATTAATGTAATTATGTTATAACACATTTCTTATTATGAAAAAGTTTGATTCCATGAAAACAGCTAAAATTAAATCCAAGAGATTATTGTAATTTAAAAGCAGGAATATATTATGAATTTGGTGCTTTTCCCTAATTCCAAAATATCTTTTAATGGGCATAATCTTCATGTACTCTCATACCACTAATATTACTGTTATTTATATTGTTATGTACCGACAGAACACTATTAAAAGAAATTTCAAATCCATCAAAATCTTAGCCTTCTTGAATTTTATTGTCCTTGTTTGTGTTTATGTTGTTGACGTGCCATTTTAAATAATTCAATATATAACTAAAAGATTTCGTGGAAAACGTCGACCGCAACAGTATCAAACGCATTAGATAGATCCACACTAAGATGTCTCCTTGATCATAGAGGCGCCGGGCGACCTTGCATGCTGCCCGTATCTGCCCACCCCGCTATACAAGCTATGGAGTATAGTTAGATCGGGCCTAGCTCATGTTAGTACTTGTTAAGATGCAAGTTGGTAATAATCGTGTTGTTTTTTTAGGAAACGTTGATTCATTTACCTACTACACCTGTGTTTTTATCTGCTGTTATGTTATGACTTTAGTTCATGCTGGCCTTGTAATGAAGTTCAAATTTGCTTGTGATTTCTTTACCATCTGTTTTACAACTTTATTTAAGTTCAAAATTTGGTTAGTTTTGGTACGAACCAATTTGTTAATGAAATAGAGTGTGAGCATATAAAGTTTTATTAGACAGGCTCAAGAAATTTATAAAAACAATAGTTTAACGATGATGATAATGGTGTCTAAGGACTAATGAGTTAATGAACTATGATGATCGTCCTAAATTTCAATGACAGTATCTATTGAAGTGCATACAACGACATTAGGGTTATCATTGTCGTTGTAAGTGACATTACGTCTACTACGACTCGAATATTAGAGTTTATTTCAGTAACGTTTTTTTCATAGTCACTACTTTTTAATTTGTCTTTATACGTATACGTCACGATATTTCCTGGATCTAATACATAATTAATACCATTGTTAACATACTGGTTCACGTTAAGATATAGCAATAATTGTAGGTTTAAGTTCTGTACAGTTTTAACTGGAAACAAACTAATTGGGTGTAGTTGCTCAAGGCACCAGTAATATAGACGTAACTAAAGGTATGCTATATGCATGGAGTATTTTTTTTGACTTCTAAGTCTATACGAATACTCATATCTGGCTAGTAATCATTAGGTGCTTTGTGTCACGTAATAGTCTACATTTTGCTAGCCTTGGCTTCAAAAACTGCCGGTGCATACTTAGACCGTTACAACTGATCCATTAAGTAATGTCCTTATTGGAATTGGATTTTCTGGAGATCTTTTCATTTTTATTATTGTCACGATTGTTGAAGATATTTGTTGCTTAAACTATAATTATAAAGCATAACGCACTCGTTTTAACAACTCTGGATAAGACCTTTTTGATGAATGGAAGACGATAATGGTAGAATGTTTGCAAATCTGTGACTAGACTAGACCCTAATTTAGTTTTATTGGCTATCTGCTATACAGAATATGTAATAATAAAACCAGCCCGTTACTGTCCCACTGCAGGGTAAAGGCCTCTTCTCGTACAGAGAAGGCTCGTGTATTTATCACCACGCTTGTTCAACGTTATTAAGTATAAGTCCAGGTTTTTTTCATCACCGATGTCAATGATATCTAAAGTATTCTCAAAAAGTACAAATTAATTTTAATAGTTCCATGGGTACTTGCTCGAATTTGAACGTAGGAGCCTCAACCTCTGGGCTATTACTGACAACGGAATCGTCGTATACATATTATAAGTAAAAATGCACATGTATGTTTTATGCACAGACAGCTGCATAATATACTCGTATATTGATATTCTCTGATGCAACTGATCAAATAGGTCTTGCAAAGAATGATGAAGTTTGCCTATTTGGCTAACATTAACTCTAGCCTTCCAAATAACTTCAAAAACTTATTTCAAAATGTTATCATTGGTGTTGTTTGAGAAATGGATTATGTTGTAGTGTACAGTAATAGAATATAAGCATTCTATTATATTAGAATAGAATAGAGCATAAAAGAATACTCTTTATTGTTTACCATAAAAACTTACAAATTATAACTTTAAGGGGATTTTTAGGGGCTTTATTATGTTATATTCCATCTGTTCCCAGTGGAAGGTTCCATTATATCAAAGTTTATATTTTTGTATGTTTTTGTAAATATATTTTAAAACAAGAATTCCAATTTCAGTTCAGTTTTTGTTTGTCAAGCCTATGCTGTGGTTGTCATATCCCCTCATCCTAAGTTCCTGGTCACACTATCATTGGCTACACTGATATCACAAACATATTTCTATTCTTTTAACTATGTATACATTAACGAATCCTCTTTAATGAACATAGGACCCGTAACGGTCCCAAATGGTGTAAGTGAATACAATCAAGGAACTAAGCCTAATGGACCATTTTCTGAAATGGGAGAAAATCAATGGGACTTGGCAAGCCCTCAGAGCCTGTTAGCCCATCAGCCAAGATCCGGCCAGAATAAGACTATTACCTGTTAGATGTAGGATACTGATAAACAAACATTATTTTTGTTACGAAACTATGCAGTTTCAGACAATTTAGAGAATTAAACTGGTTATTGTAATATCCATTTACAAATTAACAACTTTGGAACAATTGTATTGTTATATGCATTGGAATTATATAAATTGTTTTACGTAATTTGGTGTTTAACCCAAACATTTTGTAATTTCTGCAATTAAGATAAAGTTTGACACTACAGTGCTGATTTTTTTATCAAATGGCAATCTATTGCTCTTGCGAGATTTGTTAAAAAAATACCAATCGAATTGAGCTCCTCCTGAAGTCGGTTAAAAAAACGAAAATGAATTAGTAATATCTAGTAGGGTGTTTTTTTACACAAGTCTACCACAAATTTAAACCTAGTGTTTTGAATATATTTGATTTCATAACAATTAATGAACACAATATTGGGTGCTTCTTTGTCATACTGGAAAATCACTTTTGTTTTAATCTCTGCGTTAACTGCATCATTGACTTGTGCTGAAAAGAAAAGTTGGTCCTTTGCAAACAATCCGTTACTAACAGAAGCGATATTTGTTATTAAATGTAAAGTTAAATTTATTTTGGTCTAATCTAATCTGCACGAAAAAGGTTAAAATAGTTTATAAGTAGCGTAAAATGTCAATCGGGTAATAAAAGGATCAATTAGATTGTTAGCACCTAGAAATAAATAAACTAACAATAAAACTTTCTTCTTTAGGTACCTATTAGATAGTGGAAAAGAGAGGCTTGATTATTTATTTCTCTTTTAAATATTACTTTGAAGGAAACACCTGCAACCTTTCATAATAAAAAGACGGAAGGCGAATCCTACTTTATTTTATAGTAGCAAGACTTACCCATATAAATTTCACGGATCCTGTATTTTACGGACCCGAGGATCCCACAAAACCAATTAAAAGATGGCCTTTCTTAAATATTTAAACTCCTTTAAGACCTCGTAGGTACCAAGGCGTCATAAGACCGAGGCACTGTCCGTTGAGACGGCGCGTACATTATTCAACGCGCGCTCCCGCGTTCGCCTGCATTCCGTATAGCTAGCCGCATTGTTTGCATGTCCACCTGATATCCATGCAAGACTTGCTGCCTAAACTTTGCACATGAATTCAAGAATAACCGGACATAATATGCTTCGTAAGTATATGACGCATAATTTAATTGGTAAATAAGGTAAACATCGTGTTGGACGTCGTCGTATGTGTCACTTTATCGGATTGCAAGTGCATCTAACAGTAGTGGGGTATCGTGTTACCTACGATAATGTTGCTTGTATAGAACGTGTATGGAAAACAGGTCGAATAGTATGGGAGGCCGTCGGCTGGTAATTGTTTTGTGCGAAGTAATAATCACAAGATTACCAGTCTGTTATTGCAGGGCAAAGGCCTCTTCTTTTAAAGGGAAGGCACATGCAATAACCACCACGCTGACTGAAGGTGGGTTGGTTTCAAACTTATATTAAACAAAAGTACAGGGGCTCGAGTCTGCTATTGCAATCGTGTCTCAATGACCGGTCACTGATCGAATATTTGACAAATTTGACCGATTTTGTATGGGAAATGTGTCATAAGTTTGACGTTATACGTCAAAAATCGATCATTGACCGGTCATTGAGACACGTTTGCAATGGCAGACTCGACCCCCAGCTGTCGTGTCCTCACGGTGTTTCTAATACCAATGTCCTTAGAAGTACAAAATGGATTAAAAAGGCACATTGATTTGAACACATCCTCTTGCATGAGAGACAAGGCCCTAACCACTGGTGCATCACGACATTAACATGAAAAAGAAAAAGTCGGTTAAAAAACAAAGGGACATTAAGCTTACATAATCACATAACTTGACCATCTAAAGTCAAGATCTAGAATAGAACAAATTACATTAGTAGTAGTACTTAGGCGGCAAGTTAGTGAACAAGAACTATTTTGGTAAAGGACCAGGAAAAAAATGGTCCTTATAGTCAATTGTCTCTACTTGGTACAATTTTGCCAACTCATAAAAATATCCGCTGGTATTAGACCTTACTTACCGAATAACCGAATGTACAAATTACCCTAGTTTATTGTCTACACGTCATTATGACTGGTAACTTATTTGTTATGAGTATTATTTGTTGAGTTCACTTAATTACATATTTTCAGAGTACAAATGCTAAGTAATCAAAATATTATTGGTATTTAGGTAGGTGTTGTGTTAGCAATTTTATTCGTTATGAGACCAATGATGTAAAATTTAGTGGTCATGAATTTGCTGGTTTCACCATCTACCTACGTTTTGAGCCTTTATCGGGGACGGCTTACAGTCCAATCGGGTGCAGCAGAATTACATTTTACATATTTTATATGGAGGGACTGCCTGTCAGACTTCGACAATCCAATAACTAGGGAACACGATGACCCATCGTATGACTGGACGTCCGAACTACCCACAAATGTCAAAGATCCACGAATGACAGCCAAACCCAACTGTTAAAGGTGCTATCCGAGGCACGTATGAGTTTCGGTAAGTAATGGTCGGTCAGTCATCCACAGGCTGACCTTTGCACGCGTAGCTTAACTTTAAATCGAATTTATTGCTTGCAAACATTTCGGCATTATTATGTTTGTAAAACTACCAACCTAAGTTTAGGGATGTCCAAAATCTTAAAAAGCTAATTCAACACGTTGACTGCCGGACACAATCAAAATTCTGTTGTTAGCGGCTCACCGGTGTGTCTTGAACGGATTAGGAGTGACTGAACCCTGTTTTATAAATCCTGAACATCAGGGAGGAACACTATAAATAATGAACCCCAAAAATTACCAAAATAAGCAGCTTAGTCCAACAGATCACACTAACAATAAAAAGTCGCCTCCGACATCAAGGAAGCCGCCACTAATTTCATTTTCACCCTCAATTTATATCTGTCACTTTTGGTACCGTGGACTGTGCGCGTAAAAATATTGTTTTTACTTATCCCCGAAGGGAGGGATGGGGTGTAAGGGGGCGTAATTACTTGAGCAGCCAGACGCTACGAGACGGTCCGTGGGGGTTGAAATTACTACGGAGCTGCGGAGGTTTGCCCGCAAGCCGCCTCTTTTTGTAGGTGACGCCGAGAATTTTTCTTAATCCGCTATATATGGCTGACTAGGGGATCTTTGTGTGTTTTTTCTGCTTTTGCTTTTACATACAGCTTTATTGATTTAGCAGAAAGCGAGTAAAACTATGTGCTGAATGTTCCGATTGAATAAATTGTACCAGGGTGATATAAGTACGAGAAGTTCTTTAGGTCACTTCTATTGCAATGTTAGAGCTGAATAAGACTAGTGTGATGTTGCATAGAAAGGTCCGTAGGTGGTAATTTGTCACTGGTTGTTAAACTGCGTCTAACGGTGATTGCATACAGGACCATAAACCTGACGATACATCTCCCCATCTATTGTTAGCGAAATCGTGAGATGAATCCAAATATGAAAGCCTAAAAGGACGTTTTGATGCACACATAAACGTAAAGCATTTGATGTTTTGATACCGTCTTTATGACTGTCAGTGACTATCCTAAGACTGTAGAAGATATTTGCGTAAGGATCAAAGGACCAAAAATTCAATACCTTAGCTCTAGAAACATATCCTTAACATATTAAATTAAACCTTAACCACTTAAGTAGAGGTAACCTGCAAGGTTACTTTGTGGTTAACTTGAATCTAAAGCCTAGCCTAAGATGAGAATATCTTAAGCTAATAAACCGTTTGTATTCTTGGGGCGTATCGAACATTTCCTTGACATGCTCTGTGCTAGCTTCTAAAACACTTGTAACTTTATCATTAGATGGACACATAGACATAGTTAAGAGTGAAGTTATTAGCTAAAATTAGTAGGTACGGCGGTAATACTAAGGTGAATGAAGAACCACTTAGAATTATGGTAACAGTCATTTGAAAACGATCTTTACCTTCATGGTCACCGTCTTGAAGACCTTTGCCTCAGTACCGTAGCTGACATTATTATTTAGACGAATGCCCAATTTAATTCTTTAATTTTTGACAGTGCAGCGAAAATAATTTCTCCTACAGCATTCGCCGCATTATGGGCACTAATATTACATGCACAAACACCTAAACCATTGCAGATAAAACTAAAAATCAGATTGGACTAAAGTTAGATAAAAATAAATCAACAGGTTAAGATTTTAACGGGTTGCCGAAGGTATGTTACTGTGTAAAGCTCAATTGCTTTTCTAGATTAATGAAATTTTATATTTGTTTGTTTACCCGGGAACTTACTTTGCTTCTCATCTAATAGCATCAAACAGCATGTATATACTGATAGATAATTTTGTTGGATAAAAGTGGCTACCTGTCTGTTACTTTTGTTACTTACTTAAACTTTCCAATTTAGATAAGTAATTAAGTCGTTACTTACGAATAGTTAGTCGGGGGTTCGAACCCAAGCAGGCGCATTACTTTGTGTAATTTATTTCATCACCACTGCTCTCAAAAACGGTGAAAGAAAACATAGTGAGGAAACCTGCATGTCCTAGAACCAAAAATTCGAAGACATGTGACATCTATTAATTCGCACTTGGTCCGCGTGGTAGATTATGGCCCATATGCAAAATACGCGCTTCGACGTCGAATTGCGGATACCAGCCCGGTATCTTTATCATTTTTTTAATAAAGTCGTTTTAGCTTTTTTTATGGAAGTATAGAATAGTCACCCCATCGCCACTTTCTTCATAATAAAGTAGTCAAAAATGCCCAGAGGTATCGTGTTGCCAAGATACTTGAAGACAGAGATCGCTATATGAGAACTTTACCTTCAAATATCTCGTCGACATTGCACTTAAGAATACCGCATCTCGTATTTAATAAAAAGTCCATGTGGCTGACGATAACATTAGTAATTATGGGTAGAAAGAAGACACACGTTATCCGAGGAGGGCATAGTACAGACAAATGTTCCCAATTGAATGTAAACCTTATTTTGATTAACATAAAGTTGAAAATCGATCAACGAAACTTGACACATTGGGGTAACTTGATGTGCTGGCGTCTGTACATTAAAGTGCAACGTTGGTAACTGATTTTGAAGTAAAGTTCTTATTAGTTCGTTACTAAATAAATATTGCACAACTTTCACACAACGCCATTTAGCCCCAAACTAAGCAAGCTTGTGCTATGATGACTAGAAAACTGATAAACAAACTTGTGTAAATATAAAAAAAAACATACATATTATATATGAAGATAAATAATACCCAGACACAGAACAGATTATCGTGCTCATCACACAAATATTTGTCTTGTGTGGAAATCGAACACATGACCTCCGGCTTAGCAGTCAGGGCCACTAAACACTAAACCAATTAGCAATTTGATACCTTTGTCTTCACCCCCTTTTAACCATCATCAGATATCGAGCTCATGTCCTCTGGTAATCCCTGATCAAAAATCATCACAATCATATTCAGAATGTTAACTTTTCCCAAATCATGTGAGTCCTGTAGCATGACTGCTGTTCAATCTACCCGCTTCGCACCTCGATCGATGGAGTAAAAATAGTTGCACTGAATGTTGGGGTAGCGTTGGTCAATCTGGCACCGCCATTTTCTGTGAAAATTCGTTTATATTCTGAATTATCAGGAGGACATTTTGAAGCTTTTGTTTGGTGACGAAAATGATAAAACCGCTATGCTTGTGACTTGTGAGTTGAGGTATCTTAAGTCTTAATGGGTCTTATTGGTCAATGGTCCAAGGTATATGAAAAGAATTATGTTTGTTCGATTTTGTGTCTTCGATATAATCTCCGGCATATGTTAGGATGTAACCAAAACAGCTATTAACATCATAGCAAGATATAACAGTAAATTTAACCGCGTTTATAAATCTCAGGGAGCAGGGGAGCAGCACGCGGTGGCGGCACGCACTCCGACGTAGGTATCCATATTTAGTGCCTTCGCTCGCTCAGTTTATCACACTTCAAAGAGCACGGGTAAGCGTCGACTTGTAACCGCGTCTCCCCAGCGATACCCCTGTAACTAGGAAGCCGCTTTGTGAAATTCGCGATGCTTTTCGACGGAGACGCGACCCCCATTCGGTTTTTCGAGGTCGGCCCGCTTCCCCCTCACATAATGCGAGTATCTGCGTCTACCTCCACAGCGCCTTTGCTACTCTGGTACTTATCACGCGGTAACTACGCGGTTTCTGCACCTAGTTTCTCACTAAACTCTGAGTGAATGTGGGTGTTTAATTATTTATTAAATCTGTTAGAGGATTTTTCACGTGCCAGTTTCCCCCATTTTAGTTCTAATCGCATTAGTGTGTGGCAATGGTATTTTGATGTGTAGGTACTCAGTAATTGCCTGCTTATGTTGCTTGTTGTGTTAGTCATCAAGGAATTTGATGATAAATGATTTATTACCTGTTGTTGTAATGGAGCACTGTTTTAATTTAAAAGTTTGAATCGATTATGAAGTTTTATTTGTCGTGAGCAGTTTTTGCTTTGGCGACAAATGCATTTTGTTTTTAATATCAAAATTGCATGTCCATCCTAATGGTAGAGCTCTTGTTCTACATAGGTAACTAAAATGTGTTTTAAGCACGTAGTAAGTAAGTATCAAGTTTATGTACACAATTTTGCCAAGGGGGTTGCAAGATTTCGTATGACCCGCGGCTATACAACATGCGATTCCATCAAAAGACTGATGCAACGCACCCCTTTTGACTGTGTAGCATGAATTTATAGTACGCGATGATTCCTATAAAATCGCTATAACATTATTTTTCTTGGCCCTCGTTGTTTTCAAAACTAGCATAACCTGGCCGCCCTTTTCATCGAAACTCTAAACTACTCTAGGTCAGCTTATACCTTACTAATGTGCAGCGTACTTGCTGTAGAAAGTATTCAATAAAAATCTGAAAATTGTTGAATTGTATTTTTGCAGTTACAAACTTTCATTTCCAGCAAATTCACAGCCGTGATGTACAACGATGTAAAGAAGAAAATTAGTTTTCTTAACTGCAAAGTTAACTTTGTCTTTTAATCTGAAAATGAAAAATGTTGTACTATTATTTACTTTGTGTTTCATTTGAAATACTATTACATACTGGTTAAAACATTTTTTCTTTAATCTGGAATCTGTAATTCATACGCCATTAGTAATACATCACCGCATAATTGTCTGGGTTTATTTCAGTGTCGCAAAGAGTTTTTAACTGTTGTACTCACGATTACTGACAAATGCTTGCACTGATTGATCTGGTCCCCTCATTCTGTTTGGTTCTTTCCTCAAAAGACCATTTCAGACACTAATCGGCATGGATCTTACATGATTTCACCAAGATAATGTCTGGACTTTAAAAGAGACTATGACCTCTAAGTTTCTTTCGGTGTTTCTTCTCAGAGTAGTCAGGTAGTGAAACACCGATCTTATTTACTAGTTAAAAAAAAAAGACGTGTAAAAGTGTTTGTGAAAACCTATTTACAGAAATAAATATCATTATCATTTATCATTTGTAAAACAATTAGTAAAGTGACACTGAACTGTTTGTCTGTGATTTTAGTCGAAACACAATTTATTTTTTTATGAGTTGCTGGCCATCCAGTTTTCTTGTTTGGAAGCTTTTTTTTTAACAAATGCAATGCCGAAATTATGACATCGGTTACTTAGGCATCGTAGGCTGAAAAAATGCCAAATATTTTGTCGCCGTCGTTTCTATTTCTAGGTACTGTAAAAATGCAACTGCGTCCTGTCTATCTTCCATCATGTCAATCTGTTAGTCTTTCTGTCCATCCGTATGTCAGAAGTCTCTTCTCTCGACTCTTTGACTGGCCCCTGTAACTTGTCAACCATCAATCTGCAAAAATTGACACCAGACAAGCGTTTGAAATATCCTTAGTCTGTGGGCTTTCTAGGCGTATGCTTCTAGTGGCATGATAGTTGATGACCAAACAAACGAAACATGCCAGTCTTAAACATTGAACATCCTTGCTAAAACTTAAGGAAAACTTTCAAACAGTTTAGTAAATATTTACCTTCAATCGTCAATATAATAAATAATTCTTCTCTTGCGTATCTTTGTCCAATATTCCTTCGCAAACTTTCGTATATAAACCTACCGTTCGGAAGTATGTTACATGTACGCACAATGTACTCATATGGAGTCGCATTTTCCTCGGTATCTATATTCTATTGCGAGTCGTTTTACTTATCATTCGTTTATTTAGAGTTTGTTGTTGTTCTAATATTTATCCAAAACAACCATAGAGAATGGTACTATAGTTTGATAATGTTATCAAGACTTTTTGGAGAAACACTTCAGTGCAAACTGGTCATGAACAGAATAGGTCCCATAAATCTCCTGCGAGATTCAGACGTAAATCCCTTCATCTGGACAAGCTGTAAGCCATTGTGTATCTACCTATATCTGTGCTAGCTATACTATGCCTGTAGATCAGCATCTAGGTAGTGATGGTATGGATCGGTATGCTTCCCTTTTGTGTTAAGCTGTCATCGCATTGATTGAAGCGGTAAAAGATTAATGTGAAATTATTTTATTTCTTATTTTTTTTATTGAGCTTAGCGCAGTGACCCAAACTTAGCACGGTGTAACAAAGTCACTCTACTTCACTCGTATCATACCGAGGTAAAAACATTAGCTTTTTAGTAAATTATTTAAACAACGGAACTGGCTGCCGACGCTCCCAGATACTTCGTACGTAAGAGTTGCCTGTCGTGGGGATCCATTCACACCCCATCTAGTGCAAGCCTCCTTGTATCACGCGGTGCTTCGTACTGCCTCAGGCAATCCATTTCAACTTTCGATTTAACTCGTCAGATTTACGTTGATTTTTGATTCAGTTATTGCATAAAAGAAGACACCATTCGATTAATATGTTTATGCAAGATGTCAAAATCTTCATGTGTGAACATAAAAGCATAACGCCAATAGGATTTCCATTGGCATGGAAGATGGTTATGGGCATATTTCTATAGACCACTTTATTCAGCAGTTTAAACTACGGAGCAGATTATACGGACTAATATTGAGGAGGTCTTACGGTTTTGGATGAAGAATTATACGACATCCAATTCATTTGCCAAGAACGGTGTTCACCGTGCTTTCTTTGTTCCGGTCTATTTGGATGATCGTCAAGCTAGGAATAAAGAACACTAGTTCTTAGAGGTTCGAAAAAGTAAGAGTTTAATTAAATACCGATAAATGCATCGACTGTTGTTGTAATAGGACTTTACAAATCACATGGATGGAGACGATTGCCGGATACTTTGTACTCGTGATGATAAATTACAAATGATGGGAACTCAAACGCTGTGTGTGACAGGCCCTGTACAATTACCCATAATGTCCGTTCCTCCTTTGTTTTGGATATTCAGTCCAGTGCGCTGTTCGCCTGAATTTTTGCCACCGCCCATGTAATCGTCATTGTGTCCGATGACAGGTAGCATCCGGCCCGGTAAATCAATGCCCGTTATGTACAACAGTCATCGCTTATGTGCTTATGTATTCCTGGTATATAGGCAACGTATGTATTGGTATAGTGGATACGCGTGTACGTAGATAATCTCGTCATAGCTCGCACCCGTTATGGTATTACTGTGTGTGGGCGAAAGGGGGGTCCACGGGGTGAGAGGGGGTGCGCGAGCCCGCGAGTGCCGCAGGGGGTGCTGTCCGCTTTAAAAATACTAGGGCGCAAGCGGCGGGCGAAACTACCGAGCAAGCAGAATGCTAAAGGAAGCCGTTTATTTTGAAAGACCGAAGACTTTCAACTCGCCTCTGTGCTCCTGGCTGCGATGGGTAAAAGTTGTAAGTTCGGCGAATAAAAAAAAGCGGACCCCGTTGTAGCTATTAGCTGCGCTTGCAGAAATGTTTTTGGCTCATAAAACTGGCCGTTTCTAAAGGAGTGTTTGCGCATAAAAAGTAATCCGAAGTTTATGTAATCTCCAGAATTGATAAACTTACTCGTAGCTGAGGAACTGGCTAACAATTTTGTTTGCACAAACTTTTGTCACAAGTTTAATGTCACTTAAAGGAAACCCAAATCCGGCCAAACATTTACTCCTTCAAACTTGTATGAGTCACAGGTCAAATCAGCCATAACTTACCTAAATCTCAATCAATACACGTCCAACAAAAATATGTTAGTGTAGCCACGGTAAGGATGTGGTCGGCTCATTATCGATAATCACGGCATCGTGTTTAACGGCCTTTGACGTTCGAAAAGCTCGAAATTTGTATTTTGTTCGTATTTTCATAATTGGGCGGGTGGGGGGAGGGGTGCGTGGTGGCGCCGCGGGCGTCATCGGCCCCCTTCGCGTGGGTATTTAATGATTATACGCTGACTGCCACCTGATTGCTGGCACTCCGACGCGCTATCGATGATTACTTGTTATCGATGAATTGATTGGTATTGGACAAAGTGTTCCTGATGTTCGGTGATAGATAACGAGTGGGTCAAGAAATGGATTACCGTCTGGTGATCGTTAGTGGTTTCGGTAAAAGAAAAGTCATCATTAAAGAAACAATTTGTTTCCGAAAAGTCGATGCTTTTCTGCGATACATTACATCTGGCCTATTTCATTTTTTTCAGCCTCTAGTGATTTGGTAGAAATATTGCTTACTTAAGTAAATATCACCACAGTTCAAAGATACATCCCTTTATAACGGTTTCAAGAACTTTTATAAACATATTCTCGCGGTCCACGTGCCTTGTCGGTGTCAAAACTTTTCCCCAGCGCAAAACAATGTTCTAGGATAGTTTCTATCGACTATCGATAGCCGCGATGGTGTCACAGCAGTGTCGCAGCGCGATCACTCGCGGGGTGGCAAGCACTACACGGTAACACGCGGAGTGCGAGCGGGGGCAGGGGACCGAGGGGGCATACCGCAGTACATAGCCCATGTATCAGTACATACCAGGCCCTCAGCATATAACCGCTGCTGGATTCCCGAAATTTTGCAGTTATTTTGTATGGAAAACTAGGTTATTCCGCGATTTATACGTCTATCGGCAGATGACCGGCCACCCCTCCACAGTTTATTTCATGTTATATTATGACCAGTTTTGTTGTTTAAATCAATGCTCCAAACGGGAACAGCACGCCTAAATTTTGTTACAGAAAGAATTTTAACTTGCCTAAAACTCCAACTTTGACCAACTTTTCTTTTGATAATGCGCCAGAAAAGTTAACAAGTTAACCACTGAAAAAGTTTTTACTCACTTAAATAAATTAAGACCCGTGCCTCCTACATACAGCGCCTCAATAGGTAAATAAACGTATTCCTAGGATGCCTAACAAAGACGCAATTAAGAATCAGTTAGGATGCTCGTTAAATGATCTAACTACACAAGTTAACCTTTAGCTTAATGACATGTTTGCACTAACTACCTAAGTGTACTTAGATATGTATGTACGCACCACTGCACCTTATCTGTCATTGAGGTGTAATTAATTACAGACTAAATTGCAATAGTATCAACCTAACTATACTAGGCGCACATAACGCGAAGGGTCAACGGATATTTAGTGTCCGCATAGCAGATGCGGTCCTTGGCCACCGCCCTGAAGACGGTCGATATCTAGCTTGTCACCCCACCTAACTCCAAACTGCCTATGTACACCTGGTACTTAGACGACTTAAGTACTAGTTGTAGTGGTGCCTACCGCGGTATATTTGCCATTGAATAATTAATTTCAAACTTTAAAACCCTAAGTGAGAGAGATACAATTAAACTAATTGTATTCAGGTGTCACTCAGTTGTATAATCAAAATACTTAAACGTGGGTTAGCAATTTATGATTTGAATAAATTATGTTATAAACAGTCCAATTGTGCGAATTCCGCAGACAGAATAATAAATGTGAAGCAAAACAACATTCGATATTAATGCGCAAATTACATGATTTTAAATGCAAATCAAAGAAACAACAGTGACATTAAAACATCACAAATCCACAACCCCCGTCTAATCGACGACACATCAATAAAAGTGGGAAGCAAACATTCCGACAGCGTACAATTTCCAAGCAAACTTCATAACATATTCAATATTTTCAAGTTAACTTTCCGCGCGGAAACTTAGTATAAGTGTGGGTGTGAATTGATGACGCTTTGCATGGGATAGCTTCCACTTGTTGAATGAAAATCTTCGTGTGTTTTCGTAAGTTTACGCCGACGTCAGCTGTTACAAAAGCCGGAAAAATGCCGCTGCGCCATTCAAAGGGATTTTTTGTGAAGTTTTATTCGAGTTCACAAAGTGGTCACGAATTCGTTCATAATTGTTTTTATGTTGTGTTCTATTGAAACCGAGTCGTTTTTAGGAGGTTCTTTTGTTGTTTTGGGTAAATTTTAGTAACAAAGTAAATTAATGGCGATCTATTTTTGTAGCACGATTGCTTTCCACTGTAGTTAATACAACCATTTAAAACGCATAAAATGTAACATTTTATATAAAGTTGCTTGTACTTAAATGTATAGCGTCATCTACCATTGTAAACAAAATGTTAGCATATGCAAATTGTTGCGGCTAAACCAAAATTTTAACCCGTTCTAAACAATCAGCAACATTTTAGCGGCCAGTTAGATGCTCCAATGTGTGTGTTAGAGCTTCGGCAGGACTATTTACAAAGGTTTCGCTCGTCGGGTATTTTGTTATCATTGGCTAACTGTTGCAATTCTTCTACTAAGTAGTTTTATTAAATACTTCTTCAACTGTTTGTCGTCCTGGTATTTTATTCCATTGTGACATTTATGTCCGTTTTCACTAGCACTAGAATAATAAAATTACAGCTTGACTTATAAAGCCATAGACAGCTGTCAGAAATATATAATTTGACAGTTGGTCACTGAAAAATGAATGGTAAAACAAGAGTAATTGCTTAATAACCGTTGCTTTTATTTAATGTTAGTGAAAACAGTAGTAAATTCTTTACTTAATTATTAATGTTTCCGTTGAAGGGAGAAATACATTGGGTTAATACATTATCCACGCCAGGTACTAAGCGGTTTTTGCCTGAATTAGATCGCAACTGATTCCTCTGATAAACTTAATAATGATTCCAGATAATGTTAGTTGCTATGACAATAAATACGTAGGTAAGTCTTCTGCGATGTTATTTTAAGGGTTCTAAATTTAAAAGGGCGAAACCTTTTTACGAACTGCCATTGTTCGTCTCCAGCAGAGGATTTTCTCGAGATTGACGCAACATTGAAATTTTATGAATTGTGTTGATGGATAAAATAAAAAAGAAATGTAATAAAATAAACAAAGTATCGTTTAACGGTGTAGTTTGATTGGAACCCTAATTTAGCGAGCCCGACTCGTTCTTGGCCGTTTTTTCATCATGGTGTGTAAAATAATACAATTACCTAAACACCTGGATATTTTCATGTTGAATAACATGTGCATAGAAGAGACAGTTAGTAGGACTATTTTTATCTATAAAAAATGTCTTTGCATTATCTTAATTAAGTATACGTTATTGCAACTTTGTTGTAGGTTAGAAACTTTTTGGTAGGCTAACCTACGTGTAACGCGTTATCGGGAGCACATTAGTCTAAACCCAGTTGGGTATAAAACTGAAAACTTTGGAATTCTGGATCGACCTTCGTCGTCAACTTCGAACCGGGACAACTGCTTCGAAGTCTTACCCGCGTTACCCAAGGTACTAGGGGCTCAGCATACACGCGGTAGTACATCCAGCTATATTTAGTGGCTTGTCCATTTGAAGCACTATCGATTTGCGTCCGCGGTTCCGAGCGTTGACCCGCCCAGCACTGCACAGCCGCCGGCCGTTTCGCTAATTTATTAATTATTTAAACTTACGAACGCGTATGATGTCCTAGTAGCGGGCATGCGTGGGCCTGCTCCCCGGTTCGCGGAAAATGGGGGGGAAATCATCCCCGTTCCGATTCGGACATGAAAATATTTTCATATACCTACACACCCAACAACAGATAAACCGTGATTTAAAATTTCAACAAAGGAATAAAGAAATTGCTTGAATAATTTCAGTACTATGAACCCTTTTCGTTAGTAATGTCATGTCACAACACAATGTATCGTATGAACTTTTGTATCTCTTTTCTCATAAACGCCTGCAGTGCTATCGTGTAAAAATCACTCCGTGAAAAAGTAGTTTAAATGTCATTTCATACTACCTAAAGGCATTGACAGTTCACTACACTCAAATTTTGTCACAGTCACGTCACGTCACAGGGTGACTTTTATTGAATCCATACGTTACTTTACGTAACGTTACTTTGTTAAAAGTGTGTTGTGTCTGTCTTAGCTTGTTAAGTATAACATTTAGAGCGTGATACCAGTAAATACCGATAATTTCCTAAAACAAACTACCTATTCATTTTCGTTCCGAAGAAATGCTCATAGAATCCTACCCATTCCCCGCTGTACAAAAAACACCTTTTTTAATCTGTGCTTTTTTGTTGTTCCAGGATAACTTAACACCAGAGCCAGTGGATATGAACGACGATGATAACTTTTCTAGTAAGTACTAAAATAATAAAATCATCAAACCATTTCAAATTTATGCACCAGCCACTTGCATCACATCAACTTTAAATAAAACAACCCGCATTTTATGCAAAAATCACAAAATTACCGACAGATCTGCATAAAATGCTCCCGAATTGGCTATTTTTAAAACCAAATGTGTAAAAAATTGATCAAAATTTTGAGAATTCAATTGGCTATGTGATCTGGTGCAGGTCAGGCCCTCGCGAAAGATGCTGAGAAGTTGAAAATGATGTTGCTAGCATGGAATTACCACAGCCAGGCCCAAGGTAAAGCATTTGTTTTGTTTATTTACAGGTTTATCTAAATTGGGAAATTTTCTACCGAAAGACCAATTTTTAACGCAATCTTTTAAAATATATCTTCTAACGAAATTGATGTTCAACTAAAGTTCTATAATGGTGATATAAATGATACATCTTTAGATCGTTTCACAGTGGTATATCAATATTGGATTCATGACACCTAGGATCTCAATCTTCAATTTGATATATGAAGAAAATACATTGAAATACGTACTACACTTGATGACTTGCAAAATATGAGTGTAGGTACGAAAAATTTAAATCAATTCTTCAGTTTTAGATTCGCCGCATTATGATCTGTTGTTAGTTCGCTTAGTTTACGATAGGTATATGAAATTTGATTATTAATAAAATGGCCAGTCCATTAGAAAAAAAAGTTTTAGCCTGATACCAACAAGACATTGCTGAAAGTTAATGCTAATTTGACCTTTGCTTCTGAGTCATTGAATATAGTTTGTTATGCAATAGATGCATTAACTACAGAAGATATTCAGTCATTGATTTATTTTACACCACTGTATCTGTTCATAATGTTAGCTACTGTGACGACTATGTCAGAAGTTTACCTAAATTATTACAGAACTATGCCTTCTGGACTTGCTGGGGAGTTTGTTCCTCCACTTTATTATCGCAACAAAAATGATCTGGGGGACTGTCCTATGTAAATGTTAACGTTCAATAGGTGCTGATCATCAGCCTAATTTTAATAAATGACTGATTTTGATAAACCGAATAATTTTAAAACCGTTGGAGATATAAACGCCTCGGCTGTATACCACTGCTTCCCCTAAGGGCAATATAGACGGTACCATTTTCCTAACGAATAAAAAAACAAATGAGCAAGCTACAAATGAGACTTTAATTAAAACTCAAAGGAATTTCTTATATTGCACCCAGTAATCCAGTATTGCATTATAAAAAGCAAAAGATGATAACAACAGGAAACTAACTAGTTGTGATAAAATAACTCTTCCAAGTCAAATAATACTGAAAGAATATGATATTGTTTAGGATGTATTTACTATTTTTACTTGGAAATACAATAATATAAATATCAAGATAAATACCTCCAAGTATATTGTTTGGTCTCTGCATTGAAAGATTGTCTATAACTTTTCTCTTTTGATAAAACCATAGATACTGTGTCGGTACCTTTATGTTTTTTCTCTACTAATATTATGAAGTGAAAAAAAAATGATTTTTGTTGATTTGTTTGTAGGAATTTTATTCAGAAACTACTGAACCGATATTAAAAATTCTTTCACCATTAGAAAGCCATATTATGACCGAGTAACATAGGCCATGTTTTATTTCCAAAACTACGACGCTGATGGGGTCGAGGGGATGTTAAAGTTTGCAGGGAAAAGTACGGAGTACTCTTGGACGAAGCCTAGAGAGAAGTGCTAGTCTTATAGAAAGAATACGACAAAATTACGATTATATAAACACCCTTACGTGAAATATGACAACGTCGCATTTTAGCTTTAAATACATATATAAATGATTGAAACTTAGATTCTTGATATCTTCGAAACTATGCATACTCCAAGACATTTTGTATTAGTTTTACTCATAGAATATAAATTCAGTGTTTTTAATACCTGTAGGATGTTAATTTAGAATGCATGATAATTTTAAAAGAATGTAGTGAATATGAACGCAGCGATGAATGAATGAGAGAGTATGAATGTGGGAAGGAGAAAGAGTAAGGATTAGATTTTTTTTGATAAAGGAAGAAGGATAAAGATGACGAGCGAACGATATGATGACGTGTTTTTATTTATGAAGCATTATAATATTTTACTAAAGAAGAGAAGAAGATGTTTTTATTTTATTTCGGTCCATTCGGGCCTACATACCTGTGGTATATAAAAAAACACATTGTATAAAGTTGCTAAAGATGATATTTATAAAAGCCTAATCACAGGATTATAATATGAAAATCAAGTTTAGCCTTAACCCTAGTGCTACCTCTAACCAGATGCGTTTGAGTATTAGCATTCCGTAATATATCCCTAGATTTACATATTACGACTGATTAATTGTCATAGTGACATATCAATTGCGTGCTGCTATCCGTATTAGTTATATTAAGTGTATCTCGGATAGGAGATAACTTGGGGCTATGTGTAGATTATTATTGATTACGTCATGAATAGCCAGCCTGTATACGTCCAGTACTAAACACAGGCCTTTCAATCACCGCTTCATTATGATCGTAAGGCAATTGTAATTTCCACCACACTAGATGAATTACTCAGTCGAATTTGCCTGTTCATAGATCTTTCTACATCTTAACTAAAGTGTTTTGAACATATTCTACGAGCATTTTTATCGCGTCTGTCCAAGTCCAGTAACACTTGCCTGATTAATTCGACAGTGCCCAATATGTCCACTAAGTGTAAAGTGCCACTCATAAATATTTTACATTAAACCTTTATTTAGCTCTTCAAAACCACTTTTCTTGTCATCCGAATACTTTATTGACTGCATAATTTTCACGTCGACTGGAACGCATCGGCTATTTTTATTACACGAAGCCATATCGAGAGTACTGGGGGCGCAGGCGTTGCAGGCACCTTCTCAAATTATTTATAGGCAAGGGGGCTTGTTCGGGTTGACATTTAGAGGCAGATGCACCGGTCCCTTGCGTTCTGTAGGCCCTCATTAATTTCTGCCGCCTTGGTAACTAACTGTGCGAATACTAAATAATATAGCGAAATTATCGTTTTGTTTTATGTATGTGGGAATTAAACGGGTTGTTTGTGGTATATAAAATGAATGAAACTACCACTTGCAGTTACATACTTTAAGACGTGTTATTCGAATCAAAGATGGTAATTGTTCGAATAGTGCGGTTCGTAAATTAGTGACAACGTGTCCTGGATTATTAATTGTCTCTGTATATTTTTTTCTATAGCGTTATTTCCCTTGAGAATGAGGTAGGTGTGAGCACCTGTCACCCGTCACGTTAGGTGCGACCTGTCGAATGCCGCACATTCATCACGATGACAGATAATCAAGCGTGTCTAGGCGTGTAGGCAACTCCTTTTATACATAATTTATAAGTGGTTCGGCCACCGCATCGCACATTATAAATTTTAGTTTTGAATAATAAATTGGCGACAAATGGTGCAGAAATAGATGCACTTTGCAATTACTCAAAAACTTAAGGCTCCAAATACTGTTTTATTGTAAAGGTGTTAGTCCACATTGTATAATTAATCCATGGCCAAAAATGTTTTGCCGCGCATCACTATAAGAGATTGCTTTGATTACGTGACATTTGTTATGGTCAATAAAGTTATCATGTTTTCTTTTTGAAAATTCACCGGATTAATCGATGATAGACTTAGATGTGTTATTATATTAAAATCTCAATGAGAAGAATGTTTAATGTTTCCGTGAAAAAGTCGGGGCACTTGCTAATAAAATTGTGAAAATAATCGTATTAAATGTATTATCATATCATGCTCCTGCCCTGTTCATTTTGGGTCGTTAAGGCATTTCTTATTCTTCTATACATCTCTATTGGGCGTCATAGTATACCTACATATAACTAACAACTTGTATTAACTTTACCTAGAAGCCCATAACCCAGATAGTAAACGATTTTATCAATAATTCTCATTATAAAAAATATTAGTAAGAAAGTTGCAAAGCATCCGATTGCTCTTCAATAAATGTCGGAATAAACGTTACCTAGCTTTTCATTCGCAATCATATTTAGGTCGCGAGGACTGAACAAGAACAGTTAAAAATAGACACAGAAGTAGTCAGCCCCTTAAGGGTTAATAAACTTAACTGTATTATTGAAACAAAAAAAGAAAAGTAAGTAAGAACGTGGAAAGCCGTAAAACAAACAATGTTTTTAATGTTTCCTTGAAACAAGGTCCTTCGAAGACGTATTTTAATAACCATTATAGCTAATGATGAATAAAGGTATGATTGATTTTATAATGGATACTCGTATTGAAGTACCCCATGAAACTTTTAACAATAATGTAAAAAAAGTAAAAATAAAAAGTATTATTTAAGTACTTAAACTATACACACATATTGTTACGTCGTCGCTGGATCTCTCTTTACTCTTTATTGTTTAATTTTATTAATGTATTCTATAATGTATGTCTCTGTGAATTTATTCTTAATACACAATACCAGTCTATTACTATCCAACTGCAGAGCAGAGCAAAGGCTTCTTTTCATAACGATAATGCAAGAGCATTGATCACCATGCACAAAGCGGGTTGGCGATTTCAAACTTATATTGAGTTGTAATTCCAGGTTTCCTCACGATGTTATCCAATCTCATGTCTTCATCAATGTCTTTTATATCTAAGTAAGATACACAAAGAAAGTGCATATGGATGGATTAAAAGATAATAATAAAAACTTTTTAACAAAAAAAAACAACCGACTTCTTAAAAAAAAACTAACAGGTGAAAAATAACTCCAGTTTCGGAAGTCTGTGGCTTTGGTGGTTTTGTTTTGTTCATTATTGGCCAACGACTTCCGAAACTGGAGTTATTTTTCACCTGTTAGTTTTTTTTTAAGAAGTCGGTTGTTTTTTTTGTAAAAAAGTTTTTATTTTGTAATTTTTAGTTTCTTTGTATGTAAAGAAAGTCTTTCAAAACTTGAAAGAATCATTGAAATTGTATAACAATTGCTAAAGAACTTCTATCTCTAAACATTAATCTGTACATCTCTGCCGGCTCCTTTTAAAATAGAATGGCGTAATGTTATGTTGTGGAAATACAAAAGCTCAGCATAAACATCTGACTATAGCAATCGCGAATAATTTGCCGTCATGCGTTAAAGAGTTCCGTTGCCTGTCTTCTTCATCAGTTTTTCTTCACCAAATGATACTTTCTAAATGAAAATGCTTGATTTGTTACTAAAAATGTTGAAATCGGTGCATGTGTGCCTATATTTTTTGAGGAGTTCCATCAATTCCTCGAAGATCCCTCAACAGGTACGAGTTTTGATACAAATGGGAGTAATCTGTTGGTAAACCCTATCAAACAAAAAAATAATTTTGAAAATCGGTCCATAAATGACGGAGTACTGAGGTAACAAACCCTAAAAAAAAAAAAAATATATACTACCGAATTGAGAACCTCCTCCTTTTTTTGAAGTCGGTTAAAAATAATCACGGCATCCTTATAGATACTTTCTGTATCACCTTGCCTAAGGCATTAAGACCACCTTTGCATAGTTTATTTTACTGCTGCAAAAAGTTTATATATAAATTATAAAAGTATAAAAAATTGTGTCGATTTGGCATTGGCACACGAGGTTGAAGACATGTGAGATATGGACTCAGCACTGACTGTGCCAATAGTTGTAACGTCCAATGGTCTCATAGCAATGCTGAGATAGGAGCCTTTTTGGCCTCGCACAGGTCTTTTTTATGGTTTTTGTTATTTTGCAAGCCATGATCTTTGACCATGACATTCCTGGCTTCATGTCGTCCTAATAGATGTACGTTATTAAATAACGTCTTGATGAAGCGATCTTAAACAATTGTCACCGGCTACCTTCCCCTCTTATAACCATAAAGCAATTCTATCCGTTTTTCACGCTTTGTAGTCACCCTATTCTTAAATACGATGACTAAGGGCAATCAAATGATGGGCAGTAGGAACCTCCCCTTGCTGAACAAGATGCTACAATTAGCAATTTTGAGCATGGCCGACGGCTGATGAAATCACTGATCTCACTTCGATCTCCGCTTAAGTGACCAGCTGCATTGCAATGTGAAGTGAGCAATGGAAAAGGAGTTTCAAGCACATTCTTCTCCATAAGAAACTACTTTAATTACTTTTTTTATCATTTGTTCTGTGTCTGGGTGTTTTATCTATAATATGTATGTATTTAGAAATATATAAGTATGTTTATCAGCTGTTTAGTACCCATAACACAAGCTCTCAAGCTTAACATGGGACTAAACGGCGTTGTGTGCATAGTTGTGGAATATTTATTTATTTTTACTTTTTGGTATGTGCAACTAAAATCATTCTCTTAATTTATTTAATTTGTAGCTAAGTGTAACGTTCAAAAGTGCCTTTTAATTATGTATTTATTTATTTTATTTTAAGGAAGGCTTAAGGAAGGCATTTTATGGGTCTGATTGAAATGAATGACTTTGACTTTGATTTTGAAAGCTGGTGATAGTGAAAGTTTACTTCAGCACTTATTTCGTTTAAGTTTTCACAAGGAGTCTTCCAAAATGGATCGGCTGACACTATTTGAAAGTGAATTTATTTGTTTTTCGAGTGTTTGATTTACACCTCGAACCAGTCGAATAGTGACAAATTTTTATTTTTCAGTCCATCATCTAGATAACAAGAAAATATTAGATACTTACTTTTTTTTTTAAATTGATGGAATACTGCTTAGATTAAGCGTAATAAAGTTGAAGAGAGGGGGCTTGTAACGTCATTAACTAAGTAAGTAGTATAAACTGTACTGGCCAGTGAAGTCATGCGACATTTTGACTCGATGTATCGCCGTTATTTCTTGATTCAGTGAAAAAATAAAAAATATGTCTCGAATATTTTCTTGTGATCTAGATGAGGGACTAAACATTTAAGTTTTGTCAAATAGCATTAGAGTGATGATAACATAACAAACATTGTTTTACGACTTCTTGTTAAGTATTTATTTGACAAAAAGAAGCATTTTCTACAAAAAGGTTTTTCTGTACAAACAGAAAACAATTATAAGCATTACCAGTTGGAAAAGGGAATAGTCTAGGATGAAATTTAGGGCACAATAAATCCTAAACAGTAATATGTACTTACATAGTTTTAATGAGCTGCGAAATGAGCCAGTAGGGTTGTCAGACACAAAATGTAGTTTTTCAACGACCAAATCATAGAACCAGTTTAGGAGTAGGGTTTAACCAGTAGCTTGTAGGAGTAAGTTTTATTTTGTACTCCACCGTTTTCACTTTTTATAGTTATTAGTGGGTACATTTATTTTATTAAGGATGTATTATATAGTTATGGAGTAAAATAAGGCCTATTGCCACTTTTAAATAAAAGTAATCTATTAATTACCTTCAGAAGAGATGGATGGTCCTTTAAACTTTCGAAAATATCATGAAGATATAAGTAAGCAAGTTTTCGTTTTTTGATTGATGCTCCTGCAGCATTCAGAGAATTTGATGACTCGAATGTTATTTATTAATTTGTTCAGAAAACATACAATATCATTACAGTCACCCAGTTTAACTTATTCTCTAACAATTATACTATACAGAAGTCTTAGATATCTCACAAAACTTACATTAATGTCTTTAAAAGAATTTTTGAAAGGCAGTTTTAGTCGCAGATAGATTTTTTGAGTACAACTTTGGACGATTGACAACCCTATCTGTAGGTCGTTAAATTAAACTGTTCACAAAATAGTTGTATATGGACACTGGACAGTCTCTTCATTCACTGGATTGAGATGTGTAGTTACTAGTAAATGCTGTGCCCTACAGGGTTCATAATGAAGCTCATTTATGAAGTTACCACCTAAGAATTGAAATCAATAAAGATATTGAGACTCGTTGTCAGAGTTTCGGGCTTCTGTCTAATCATATCGGCTGTCAAAGATCTAGGAATTACATCTAGGAACAACGGTTTCACGTACCTTCTGAACTACCGTGAAGTGTCGGCATGTGATAGAAGCTCGTCCAATCACGAACTGACTCGGCAAGCGTTGCTTCACCTTGAAAATCGACCCTACGTATACTACTTTTATATAGCTGAATATAATAACGTGTTAGTATTTCCTTACTGTGTAATAATTTCTTCTTAGCAAATCATGCTTAAAACGGTGTGTTGGGTTTCTAACACTTAACCCTTTGGCTTAGTGGCCACAATCTGGCAACATTCTTGTAAAATTAAGTTGCCTTTTACGTCCAAGCCTTCTTGCCACACTAAACTGAAAAAAACTATCTTCTTCGGCAATATACAGGTGTTTGGCAGAACGTTAACATACGAAAATGGTGGATAGGTGGGGTCACACTAGGGATGTTTTGCTAGAATTGGAACTCCTCAATCACTTTTTCTTTTTTTTTTAAATGCAAGTTGAAATTAAGATTTAAGTATTTTTTACATCTTTCTGTGAGTTTGAGGACTCATAACTTTTTTTCTAGCTAAAGCAATAATTTTATAAGAATCTGCCAACATTAAAGATTAAAAATTACACTTTAAAGTTAAGAAAGCGGTGAAACTAGAAGAATGCAATATTTTTTTTTTATAAATATCCAGGCCAAATAAATTAGGGCTGAGAAAGTAGCAGATGACCCCATCACCCCACCTATCCACCATTTTCGTATGTTCAACGTTCTGCCAAACAACCTGTTGAGAATATCACGCCGCGCCGGGCAACCGCGGGCGGTAGCTGCGGTCGCGGGGGGGGGGCCCTCGAGCAGCGAGCGCGCAACACAGCTGACCGGCACCTCACTGCGTCGTCGTCCGCGCTACTGAACGACCTACGTTTATTTTCTCGCCACTTTTAAATTTTAATCTGTTTGCCTCCTAAAAGTAATCCTAATACTTGTAAAGTTTCATAAAATACAGTCCATTATAAATAAATAAATAAATATTCCACAACTTTTCACACAACGCCATTTAGTCCCAAGTTAAGCTTGAGAGCTTGTGTTATGGGTACTAAACAGCTGATAAACATACTTATATATTTCTAAATACATACATATAATAGATAAATTACACCCAGACACAGAACAAATGATCGTGCTCATCACACAAACATTTGTCCTGGATGGGAATCGAACCCACGACCTCCGGCATAGCAGTCAGGGTCACTAACTACTAGACCAACAGGCCAGTCAAATTATAAAGTCACCGGTTTTATTTAGTCCTCGTACCACCAGGAGGATACTCCCATTCTTCTTCACAACCTGTATAGCCTTTTAATTCCCCACTTCTACTGCGTTGTCTCATTCAATTGCTGATTATTCCCAGATAGCGTGAAAGACGTGTTTTGCTCATAAAATGATTCAACACAAGAATTAAAGCATTAAACAAAGGTTTTGTTGTGGGCTGTACAAAAAATACATGTACGGAATATTAACTAGCTCCTACTGTGCTCTGAGTGCCTGGTAGCCGATTCGTGTCGCACAGGATATGTCGGGAGTTTATTTACCTTTTTTTAAATATAAACTAGTCTTAACTAAATGCAGTCAGTCTGCATTAAGTTAAATTCTCTGTCCATATGATTGTCTTGACATTTGCTTAACCTCAGGAAGTCAGGATATGTTTTGTTTAAGTTAACTAGAACATGAGCCAGGTGTGGTCACGGCCCAAGTAATTGTAATTAACCTTCGATCAATAATAACACTAGATGTCGGGTCGGCGTCAAAAATCCGTCTCGGTAAATATAAGCTCACTAGAGACGTGTGTTGTTATTTTGTTTAATTTGCTTGAAACACGGCCAATGTAAACACGTCCCACAATGCCGCGTGTGTATTCAACAGTTGCAAAAATAATCCCCGAAAACGTAATTATTCGGCCGGAGTCTTTTACATTCAGTAAGGAGATGAAGAATAAGTTATATTTTAAGCTATAATTTAACAAATAATATCATTTTTTTTAACAAAATTACCGATTTTAAACCACCGCTACAAATGTTTGACCAATGCTCGCCAACATTTGCACAAACTTTTGTTTAACTGAACAGCAGATGCATGGAGTAGATTTGTATTGTAATCATTTTAATAATTTGTTACTAATACTTAATGTTGGTTAAAATCGGTTAATGCTACTTTAGTTTGTTGGACTCTTATTAGGTACTTAGCTTTTCTTTTTTATTTTAGCTTTCCTAGCAATCCATTTACGTGTGCAGAATGGATCTCGATTGTCGCCAGAGAAAGAAGAGGTTTTGTTTCGTTCATTATTGGCCTCCGACTTTCGAAACTGGAGTTATTTTTCACCTGTTGGTGTTTTTTTAAGGAGTATTATTTTTTTGTAAAAAAGTTTTTGTTTCGCCATTTTTAGTTTCATCGTGTGTCAAGAAAGTCTTTCAAAGAATCATTGAAGTCGCTTAACAATATTGATAAAGAAGTTCTATCTAAACATTAATCTGTACATCTCTGCCGGGCCCCTTTTAAAATAGACCGGTGTAATGTTATGTTATGCAAATATAAGAACTCTGCATAGACATCTCACTGTAGCAATCGCGAACAATTTGCTGTTATGTCTTGAAGAGTTCCGTCGCCTGTCTTTTTCATCAGTTTTTTTTTCACAAAATGTTACTTTCTAAATGAAAATGCTTGATTTGTTACTAAAAATGTAAAAATCGGTACGTGTGTCCGTGGGCCCCTGATATGAGTTTTTATATAAATGGGGCCAATCTGTTAGTATACCCCAAAGAGATTTAAAATACTATAGAGCGGGCATGTCAAGGAAATGTCATAGAAAAACTTTGATCCCATGTCTCAGTAATGCCATCTAGAATAATATATGAATAATGGAGCGGCAGCGGAGCGTACTACAAAAAACACATAGACTTGTATCCAGCAGGACACACTTTTTCGGACGAAAATTTTGTTCGTGATGTCCGGTCTATAGGTATTGAATGTCTTTGGTATACCGTATATCCTATCAAATAAAAAAAGTATTTTGAAAATCGTCTATAAATGACGGAGTAAAGGTCACAAACTTAAAAAAATGCAACCGAATTGATAACCTCCTCCTTTTTTAGAAGTCAGTTAAAATAATTTGATTTCATTCAATGATTTTTAACCAGCTGCGGTTTCACCCTCGTAAACCAGGAGTAGTTAAAAGTAGCCATAGCCTATGTGTTAATCCAGGATATAAGCTACCTACATACTAAATTTCATCCAAATCTGTTCAGCCATTTGAGCGTGAAGAAGTAACAAACATACAAACACACACATACACACTCATCATCATCTGCCTAGCCTTTTCCCAACTATGTTGGGGTCGGCTTCCAGTTTAACCGGATGCAGCTGAATACCAGTGTTTTACATGGAGCGACTGCCTGTCTGACCTCCACAACCCAGTAACTGGGTAACATGATACCCCTTGGTTAAACTGGTTGTCAGACTTTCGGGCTTCTGACTACGAGTAACGACTGTCAAAGATCTACAAATGACAGCCGGGACCAACGGCTTAACGTGCTTTCCGAGGCACGGAGGAGTCTTGGTATGTAATAAATGGTCACCCATTTCATCCAAATCTGTTCAGCCATTTGAGCGTGAAGAAGTAACAAACATACAAACACACACATACACACTCACACTCAGAAACTTAAGCCTTTATAATATTAATGTGAAAACTTCTAAATCGCATACAAAAGTAGACGCATAATTTTTTTTTTTGGGGGTTGATTATAATGAGCCAACCCGCAGACAAATAATAGTAATGTCTTAATAAAATAGCTATGGTACTAATTTAGCCCTACTACTTTTTTAAAATGGGTCAAATGTAATTATTTGCTACCATATAAAACAAACCTTCGCTCGCATAGAAATATAAATTATTATTTTGCAACTCTATCTTTCAATTCTTACTGTATTCTGAGCATTGAAATGTCATACCAAGACCTACGTCTAGTTCCAAAATAGAGTAAAGACGAAATTGTGAATAAAACGTTTTTAACTGTATTTTTTAGGCCTTAAGTTTCATTTTAGAATTAATATTTTTGTACTTATTATAAAAAATGGCTTTTATTTTTAAGTCACATTTCAAATTTATTCCTTTTACTTTTGTCCGACGACAGAAGGACTTAGGCATAAATATTTTGCAATTGTAATTAAACTTTAAGCTTGAGTGTCAAGGTTTATAATGAACTGAACTTGATAATATTATAAAACTTTTTTCTATGTTTGTAGTAAGAAATGCAATTGTTTATGCGGGTGTAAACGTGGACACTTTAGCGAGGTATTTTTGTTCCTGATCTTGTATCTAGTGCTATTATTGATCGAAGTAATTAACAATAAATTAAAATTGATTACTCAAAGTTTTTATTATGCGAATAGGTGACAATTTGACACTAAGACTAGTATTAAGCTAAAACTAAGAAGGTCAACAGAAATTGATTCTTAGGCGGAACAAAGTTTGCCTGTTTATTGTCAACAAAAATTTAAAATTGATTACATAAAAATGCTATTGTGTAATGAAAAACAGAAGTCACCAAAGAAATGGGGGGACTCCCCATTTCTTTGGTGACTTCTGTTTTTCGCGCGGTGCGAAAGGGGGCTAGACGGAAAAAAAGGAGTCTAAAAGTTGTAACGACACTTTTTGCTATAGTTGTGGGCCTTGCGCATGTTTCTCTGTTGTGTGTGTGTGTGTGTGTGTGTGTTTGTTGTTTGTGTGTCCGTTGTTGGGAGAGGGAGAGGGAGAGGGAGAGGGGAGGGCGGGAGGGAGGTAGGGGGGAGAGGAGAGAGGAGGAAGGGAGGGGCGAGAGGGGGTATGAGGGATGGGGAGTGAGTGAGGGGAGGCGTGAGGGATGTGGAGGGGTAGCTGGAGGGAGAGAAGGAACGGAGGGAGGAGGTGGATGAGGGGAGGGGGACAGGTGTGAGGGGAGGGGAGGGGAGGGAAGTAATGGGGAGGGGGGAGGAGGGGGGGAGACAGAGAGAGGATTAAGACCGGGAGTTGTAACTTCTATGACATAAATTTATGTTTCTGTTTGTCTCTCTCTCATAGAAAGCAAGGCAGCTATTTTCGTTTCGTCTTTCTATTTCGCATTGAACAGTGTGGTGTCGCAACGATTATTTTTGTTGAGTGTATACAGGTTTTTTGTACAGGCGCCAGCACGTCAAGCTATCCCAATGTGTCAAATTTTCCCAATTGAATATGAACCTTATTCAGTTGGACATAAAGTTGAAAAACGATCAAAGACATTTGACACATTGGGGTAACTTGATGTGCTGGCGTCTGTACATAACAAATAATATAACTAACTATATAACTTCGTTCCATCCGGGTGTCCCTTGACACCTCTCAAGTTTTTATATAGTTTAATAACGGAAAAAAAAGTTACAAAAAAAACGATTTTTCGTCACATATTAATTCATACATAATCGAGGAAATCATACAATTTTAAGATACCGTACGTCCTTCCCATAGATTTAGAAACATGTTTGGTGAAAGGAAGATAATAAAGCACAAACGAAGGGAAAAAGGTTTATTATAAAAAAAAACAAACGTTTTTTAATTAGTTTTTCCGTTAAACTATAGAATAACTAAAACTCATTCGAAGGAGCAGTCTGTCGATTAAAAAATATTCGATGAATCGTTCAGTCGAAGTAGCGTTTGGCGATAAAAGGTTGTTTCGCAATAAATTCAATTCGAACAATCGTTCAGTCGACTTTTCATTAATCGAACAAATGATTCTCGAAGTTAAATTACGGACCCCTAAGAAATGTTTGAGTTAGGAACTACATCAGGTCAAACATGAAAATACCTATCAGCTTTGCCCTAATCCTGTGAAGGTTGAACGGAGGTGTACAGCCATACGTCGTTTATAATTTAGGCTAAAACAATCCAAACGTCCGGTGTTTGCTACCACTAGGTATGTAGTATAGTGGCTGCGATCACCGGACGCCTACGGTAATTCAAATTGAAGTTTCGTTGTGATTGTATTTACAATAAGCCGGTCTGATATTCCGGTCATTTGTTCGCTTAATGGTCCTAGAGGTATCAGTGCTAGTGAAAATGTAAGGAAAATTAACGTGAAACGAGTTGTCATGTCATACTTATACTGATTAGAAAGAAAAGAAAGAAAGAGAAGCATTTATTTGAAACACACATTACAAAACAATTTAAAGAAAAAAAACTAAAAGTAAACAAAAAGTAAAATAAACGCATGAAAATTATTATAAATAAAATAAAAATAATTAAAACGGGTTAAGGGATAGGAGGAAACGGGGAAGGAGGGGGTATTAATTAGGGATTGATACTTCACTTCACGCTCACTTAATCTAAATTTAATGAAGAGATTTTTCCAGAATCGTTTGTTTTGTCTTAGGTTTAGATTTTTAACAGCATTTAACAAAAATGACCAAATCGATTTTAGAGCATAAAAAATGTCCAGCAGTGGACGTCTTAACTCTTTTGGCGACGATTGGCGACGAATGACGATTATAGTCTCCAATTCCTTCAGTCAAGACGAAATGGTTTAAGACGACTACAAATATTACGTATTTCAATACTCAGTCGATCCTCAAATACAGGGTTTAATTTATAGATAAAAGTTATCTGGCCATAGGAAAACCGGCCCTAATTCATGTAAATCTGGCATGTCTATAGTAAAAACATTGTGCAAATAACCATTTCTAACAAAAAAAAAAACCAACAAATTTAAACGGTACGGCTAAGATTAAAACAGCTTTAGACTAATTTAAACCGGACTTTGAGCCGCAGATTTTGCAACTTAAGTCATGTGCCATTACTATTGTCTAGTTTATCGGTACATGCGGCACTAAAACAGGCCTACAAACTACTGTGGAGCGAATCCGTGTGTATATGACCTTAAATTAGATGAACTAGGCTTAGCTACATTGTTACCTAGTTGAAAATTAGACGAGAAATTGAGTTTGACTGCCTTGTTGATTCAGTGGTTGTTGCAAGCGCTACTGGGAAACACGAGCTACTGGGTTTGATTGCCAGGTCGGAAAAAGTGCAATTCGGTTGTTACCTCAGGAATTTCTCAGTAACTGAATTTGTGCCTGGTTAACGGCTAAAGGCTCGCCCTATATTACATGAGCTAATTACTTACAGTAAGATTTTAGAAAAAAGGTTGAGTAGTCCTGGAGTTTATCCCAAACAAACGTCGTGACGCAAGTTTTTTAAATATAAGGATTTTTCTTATTTCCCCAACCTCCTGTTACGATCTAATCTCCTGGTACTTTCAGGCCGCAACGGCGACATTACGGAGAGCGGTGGCGACAGTATGGCGGATCTATGGGCTTCATACCATAGCGCTTTGGGTCTCGGCAGCAAGCCTCCGAAACCACCAACGCCACTGGCCACTGGCCACTCGGTGAGTTTCAAGGTTGAGCAGCGTTTCATCTACCTACCTTACCATTTATTTATTTCATCTGACTAATGTCCAAAGTTATATCACCACCTTGAATTTTTGATAAACTGCTGGTCGATTCTGCTAAAATCACAAAATAGAAATGTAGATGATTTAAGCTGTCATTCCATACTAATCCTATTTAGATAGACATTGACAGTTTATTCCACTGAAGATTTTACGGGGTGACTTTTATTGAAACGACCCGCCTGCTGTGTAAATATAAATGTAATTGTAATTTATAAATATCTCCCTGTGTTTGATAGTTCACTAAGGAACTACTCACCGGATGATTTCTACTAAGTAAACAGCTGGCAGGACGATATAACACCTAAGAAATATTTTGGTTATAAGTTGCACTAGTTAAAAATGTTAGGATAGCGACAGATATACCCCGGCTACTCACCAAGCTATACACTTCTAGTACAAGCTGATTTCGAAAAACGTATTCTGAATAGGATTTCTGTGTAAATAATATAAGATAGATAGAAAAAACCCTTAAAATTTGACCTTACCTAAAGACCACCGTTCTTTACAACCTCATTAACCACAATTGTACCCTACAGAGTCCCATCCACGTGGGTTCAGTGACGCCAGGAGTTGAACCGGTATCAACGCACGATGAGACCTCATCATCAGATCGGACAAAGGATGATGACGACGGCGGGGCTTCCGACGATGACTCTGACGACCGGGTGGACCCGCAGCACCACGATCCTGAGCGGCTGAAGGCTTTTAACGTGAGTATCATTATTACAAGATGGGGTGGATGTTCGTGCTTCAGAAAGGGCAGGTGCATCCTGCATAGTCGGAGGTACTCTCAACCCGCTTGAGTATATGACTAGCTGGGCTATTGGCTTTATTTTTAACCCCCGACCCAAAAAGAGGGGTTTATAAGTTTGACCGCTATGTTTAGATGCGTTTTTTTTATTTGAAAGCAGGGTTTCTTGCGATGGTTATTCGATATCATTCATCAAAATCGGTTCAGCCGTTTCTTGTGTTAATAAAATAATAGCAGATTATGTCGTGTTGGATGAGAATTTGATTCTACATACAATGCACCAAACATTTCTCATAACTTTTTTAAATAAAAATTAAATAACAAATTTAATTGGTGTTGGGGTTTTTTTTATTTGTAATTTAAGTTTTAATGCCAGTGACTAACTGATGTCCAGTGATGACAACTTAGAGTTTACTTAAATTGGTATTGCACTTTTAGTGGTCTTCAAGTTAATTAACACCTTGACTACCAGACTACCATACACAATAGAAATTCAATTGTTTGAGGATTTTCACCAGGGTGCAGTGCGCTTCGTCACATCTTTGCAAGTGCGCATGCTACATACACACTGATGATAGCCAATACGAAACTAGCTGTTTGACAGATAATAGTTGAACACTTTGTCCATTGATCGTCCCTATGAATTGCCGACGGAAATACGCAATAGCCATGCAGAAGTATGAACGTAAACGAAGTACAAGAAGTATGTAAGAATCGTAAAGGTGGCGTTCTGTGGTTTCTGCCTACATCTGCCGTGACTGGAGGGAGAACTTACTAATAAGATTCGTGTATGCCCCTTTTATATTGTAAGTATCTATATTCAGGAACGGTAGGCCAAAAGATAGATACTGGATCTCTGGTAGATATGCGGTAGACTGTATCTAATAGTGCCATAGAAATACAGGATTTATGTCGCGCAGCCAAATGTCAAGTGACGATGTACTTATGTATAACTTATAAAAGAAAACAAAAGAATCGCTTCTATCCAAAATGTATGTTATTTCAGATTGCTTTTCCTGCTCATGCTTTAAGTAGATACCTACTTAAAGTATGAGCAGATTGCCGCATTATGATATGGTTTGTCGTGATGCCTGTAAGGATGCTAAATAGATGTGATGTACCGAAGAAGTCCTACAATAAAGATACATGATTAACTGTGTCTTGTTTTAAAAATAACACTAATTTTCTTTCTCTTATAATATAATCCAGAAACAAAGCGAATTAGCAACGGTCCGGACTAACTATCTAATATAGGTATCGACTCGTAATTAGATTGCGACGGTCCCTCTGTGCGAAATACTTCGGTGTTACCCAGTAAGAATGGAAACTCACCCCAAAAGTCGAAGATTAGGCTGATGGTAGGTAATGGCATAAAATTATGAGTTTACCTACCTTCGTAAAATCGGAGACATTCCGATTCCCACCTAGGGTATTAGCAATACTTAAATGTAATGTTCCTTCTTTCATGTTAATTCAAAATGCATCATCATTTCAAGGAATGTAATGAGTGAATAAGAACGCAGCGATGAGTGAATGAAAGAGTATGTGAAGATGATAAAGTTTTAAATATTTATATTTGAAAAAGGATAAAGAGAAAAAGATGGCTGGCGTGCGACTAAGTTAATTAGTCGTTTATCTATGAAAGAAGTACCTATTAAAATTTATTAAAAGACTACATACACATACATATACTCACGCATTTTTTCCATTTGGTTAGGTAGAAACGACATAGCCATCAGCTACGATTCTTGCATTACTAGGAATATTGCTTCGTTTACGTTCATAAATCAATACGCACATCGGTTGTGGGTACTACGCATCTGAACGTTCTTGCAAACGCCACTAATAAGACCTTTGTATGTCCTTCTAGGGTCCCGGTTTCCACTTGCATCCGCCCTATGTTAGTCGCCTTTAATTCATCTTCTCATCGTAGCATGCTCTTGTCGATTTTTGCCACTACATCTTCTTTTAAACCACAATGTTTCTTTATCACATAACTTCTCATCATTTCCCCTTTTTTTTCTTGCTTTCTTACAATGAAGTTTGATTTCCTTTACAGATGTTCGTCCGCCTCTTCGTTGACGAGAACTTGGACAGGATAGTCCCTATATCCAAGCAGCCTAAAGAAAAAATCCAGGCTATCATCGACTCGTGCACACGACAGTTTCCGGAGTTTGCCGAACGCGCCCGAAAAAGGATTCGGACTTATTTGAAGAGCTGCAGACGGAACAAGAAGGTTCGGGGAGAGATTCCGACGACTGGCAACGGAGGAAGTACACCGGGGTCTGGCAACGCCTGGGACACTGCGGTGAGGGTCCGATCTCCTTTTCGTTCATGTTATCTTGGTATATTTTACGTAGTGAGTGAGGTAAAACAGGAGCTTTTTATTTAAAAAACTGTGATCCCTTTCGAATTTAATTATTTTTAGTTAAGTAGGTACTATATTTTTTATGATACATAATAAACCAGCCTTCATTAAAAATAAACAGCTTTTACACACCGTTATTAGGTTCACCTCAAACTTCGCGTTGCTGGTTCACAGGTTCTTATAAAGGATTTTTGTCAATCAGTTATTTTGTTGGACTAATTTAACTCACTCTCTGCCCGACTCTTGGTGGTGACATTACAAGAGTTCTCATTTAAACTTAATTCTTCTTTAATCTCTACTATTGACTCTCTTTCTCCAGGTGCGGCCCACTCCAGCACATCTAACGTCAGTGCAGGCAGAGCACATTCTGGCACAAGCTTGTGAGAATGAGAGCCTGAACGCTAAGCGTATGCGTCTCGGACTCGACCCTGTGAGCCAGCCAATGCCAACCGTGCCCACTCCTATGGTAAGTAGCTACCGTGTAGAACAGGATAGAATGTACCACTTATTTAGAATGTACAAGAACTTTAAACATGGAACCACATGGTCTTGGAAGAGGGCTCTATCTGAAAAGCGGCGTTTTTTTGGATAACCGGTAAAATTGTGCTTAGGTATGGCAAAAGCGTTATTAGTTCTCATGTCTAAGTTAAATTACTAATAGTCTTGTTCCGACTGTTGATAATTTCAACATTCAACTCGAAATGTATGTCAGAAAAGTTTTCTTTCTGTATTATTGACTTGCTATGGCTTTTCCACAGCTTCTTCAAACTTTTCATTCCTTGCGTAAGTTTCGATAAATATAGGGTACGAGTGCTTCTAAAAATATATTTTTTTCCTTTTCATGTTTTAACCGGGCGCGTTCATTGTCCGGTTAAACTGTATCGACATTAAAATTTATTTTCCTTTTAGATATTTTTCCTGGAATTGATTTTTTATGCAATCTTCAACAGGCCATTGACACCACAGCCACTTCAGCAGTAGCTTCTTCATTTCTAAGCCTATACAGTGGCGCCATCAGCAGCCCAGCGTCTACACCAGCCACAACCACGTCAACCACATCATTGGCCGCTGCTGGCCATAGCAAGGCAGCTGCAGACACTACCAGGCCTTCAGCAAGCCCCACAATGGACAATCCACTGTTGAATAACAATAACTTGAAGCTGGATAACGCTAATGGAAATGCTGGCAGTAAGACTGCTAGGTGAGTTATGCTGCCCTGGTACTTTTGTTTGATAAATGATTGTAGACAATTATTCAATACGCTGACGAGTATAAAAAATATAACTATGATTTCTTTAGGTACCCGTAATTTGTAGGTACTGTCTATCTTGTAGTATTTTAGTATTCAATATTATGGTTTTTATTTTTTCAGCCCTGCGTCATCACCGGCGCCACTATTCAGACCCTCATTCCCGAATACATTTGGAACTCCGCAGACTTTCGGACGTCAAAAGTAAGTAGGACGAGGGTAAAACATACGAAAATATTAACAGCACCCCAATGTCAGACTACCAGGTAAACATAACTAATATAGAACATTGTCACATTCCAGTTCCAACCCGAACCCTGCGTCATCAGCACTGACCAGTAGTGCCCTACTATCTACTTTGACTGCGCTGCCCCCTACCGGTGAGTAAAGCAACTTTTTATTCCTAAAACTTCAATGGTTTCTTGTTTACTTAAAGACTGCGTTTTCCCCTTATAGCATGAAACGGTGAAAATTCACCATCACTTATTAAATTGAACCAATTCACATGTCCGTTGAAGATGGATAAGAAATGTCATGTATAAAACCGTGTCTACACAAATGTTTGTATCTAGGAGCAGGCGTGAACGCAGCGATGGCAGCTTATCAGAGCGCTTTGCTGTCGGCTATGGCTGCACACACGCACACATTCCCTACCAGCCTGTCCGGTGAGTAGCATTAATTTGATTTGGGAAACCATTAAAACACAAGTACACATTCTTCTTCTTCGTTTTAATGACACTAAAAATAGAGCTTGAATTTGCCATCGTGGTGAAAGGATAAGCCAATCGACAGCAGTCGATTGCCCAGCGTGCGCCGGACGTAGGTAACAATATTCGAGAGTACGTCGCTCGGAGAGGTTCCTTTCATGCAGAGCTTTTGGTTTATTATGTTACATATCTAAATACAAATTCATTACTTCTATACCAACTATAATAGTTTACATTAGTTTGTGATTGTTAGCTTTGGCTGTTTTAACAACTTACAAAATTACTTGAATTTATTCGAGATATCTTTAAAAGTTATCACTGGCTTTATTAAAATAAATACCTACTTAACTTTAAACACTAGAAATAAAAATAAAAACTAATAACTACCTCTAAAATATGTCGTCAAAAAACTCATTCGCATCCACTGGAAGTGTACCCAATAGATTGGCATCATTGCCACGTTGCATAACATTGCTTATCCTTTGACTAAGATAAAAGCCAGCCCTTGGGACACGTGAAGTGTCAACTAAGCGTCTTGAGAGATCTTTATAAGCCATGAGCCGAGAGTTTCAACTCCAAGCGGCTCGAATGTATAATTCCTAACGAGGTTCTTATATTTCCGAAATCACGGTAATGTTTTCATTTTTTTTATTATCTTTTCAATCATCTATCAATTGTATTTGATTACAGCACCAACCGATCTGTCACTAAAGAGTTCAACACCAACATCTCTCCACGGGACATCGTCGGGGTCGTCGCTTGCAGCCTCCACGGCTTCCAGCCAGACCAAACCGCAGCTTCTGTCACACAAGCTGTCAGGAGCTGAAGTAGGCGCCGTTCGGCAGCTCATCACAGGCTACCGTGAGTCCGCAGCCTTCCTGCTACGCTCCGCCGATGAACTCGAAGCACTACTTCTGAACCAACCCTAGGATACGGCCAAACCCTTAACAGATGTATTCGGGTTTAAATTTGGATATTTTTAATCTGTGCTCGTGAGAAAAAGCAGTGATTTTGGACTATATTGATTGGCTTTCTGAGTGTTTCGGGATTAAATTGATGTCAAATTATTGTATGGATTAAATTAATAATAATGCACAGAGATAAAATTCGGATATTTGGAAATGGACAAGATGTAATTAATGGTTTGCGAATTGCAAATCTCAAATTTAAAATTTGTGACTGAATTATGCCAATTTTACTAACGATAATTTTTCATTGTTTCTACATGTTACATTTAAATAGTGATCAGGATTTTTGTCAATAGATACAATAACTGGATTGAGGTGGCCAGCCACTGGTACTTAAAGGTCCAATCTTAAAAATTGCCTTGGACCAGTAGTTGGGCACTTCAGTTCACCATAGATTAATTCAATTTTTCAATAGCCATTTCACACATCGCTTACATATACCCGAAATAAGTAGAATACACAATTACAAACATAGTTTATGTTACAAAGCATGTTTTATGCTGGCAACATTATTGGTTGCATATTACGGTGCTTGTTATACCGAGTTTTAGTGTTGCCAACATACCATTGTCCAAATTATTAAGTAGAATCTATCTACAGATAATACATGTATCTAAGTATGTGCGCAAACTTGCCCACTGTGGTCGTCAACCTGGTTGTTTACACATCTGTCTGTTTCTCGTTGCGCCCACACCAATGAGTGAGTCGGTAAGCGTGTGCGCATTCTTAGACTTCTCCACCGACATTCACAAAAATAAATGAATATTGAAAATTGAGAACTATTTTGTCAATGTCGATGGAGTTGAAATTAGAAATCTATTTCGGCGATCGTACAAAGCTGCCATAATTATTGTAAAAACAAATCTAAATGTTGCCATTTGAAGCTCGTTGGGAGAGTACAAAATTATTTTTGTGTATATTTAGATTATAAGAGAAAAAAATCAGGGAGTCTCTAGCGTTAGGTTGATAAAAAAAACGATTTCTTGCCTGGTGCGATTTATAGAATAGTATATCGATTATCTCATCGAAATTGCTTGAAAGAAGGCGGCTAGTAACATATTTGGAGTACGAAATACAACTTTTCTTGATTGAGTGACTTCGAAACGTAATCGACATATCGATTAAAGTCTCGATTGACTTGGTTTAAACGTTCATCACTAGAGAATGATCTGCTATCATCTTTGTTGATTTAATGTATCCTGAGATACGTTATACTTAATTGAGTATTGAGAGCTATTTATAAGAAATTTCACAGTACTTAAACTGACGTTGATGAACGCTTCGTGTTCTTATTAATGTTTTTTGTCAATACAGTTTGTCGCAACTTGGAAGTCAACCTAAAGTTAATAATTATTTAGGTTGACGCGGCATTTTAGTAATAAGAGGCACGAATTTATTTGTTGTTTTGTATAATAGCGCTGTAACGTTACAATGATTAATATATTTATAATTTTAAACATTTCTTATTTAAATATAAAACAAGATTCTATAGCTCTTTATATATCGTGTTCGGCTCCACCCAAAATCATTTTGCTAAGTTTTTTAATAATAGTTTTTAGTTTTATTAATTATTCGCTTTGCTCAGTACAATGGAACGATTTACTGTATCTATTTGTTACCATAGATTAATGGCCAAGTACTGTAGGTAAGGTATTAAATAAGTTAAGTACTTGCTTACGGTGTACAAAATATTCCACTTCTATAAGAAAACAAAACCAGTTCAAACAAAAAACAAAAACATATTTTTCAATTATGAAAGTTTCTATTTTGGCCTAAAATAATTTTCGTCAAGCAAAAAGTGGATTTGGGTAAATACCTCGTTAAGTTATGTTCTGTTATTAACTATAGTCTAGTTTTACATTTTGGCCAGTTTTATTCGATTTTTGTAATCTATAAATGTAATTTCGTAAATAAGATTAAACAAAATAATTACAATAGAATAATTAAAGTCACATACACGCTTAATACGTTGCTACTGATTTTATAAATTCAAATGGTTCGACCATTGTGGAACGGACCATTGTCTAATTGACCAATTACGAGCCAGCAGGCCTAGCCATAATTATTACAAACTCTATTTATATTCTATTGCGACAATAGAAAGAAAATGGCGTAGGTAGGTATATGGAATCAGCTGTTTGACAACTGTCATGTGTGAAATAAACTTGACAGTTGACATACAGCTGATTCCCTATACACCATTTTATTTTTATTGTCGCCTCGATTGCGATGCGATAATAGAGATAGAATTTGTAATATGACTAATCCAGCAGGATTCTCTGTTGATATAGTCAACGACTAAGACGACCATGACCACCATAGACACGGATTTTGTCTACAGAAGAATCGACAAAGTGACCGATTGTAGAAACATTTCTTTCTTTTTAAGCACGACAATGTTAAGAATGAGGAGAAGAAATGTGTAGATTCTTTAGTCAACAATATTATATCGAATATCGCGCATTATTCCTTCCATAATCTGCAGAAAGTTTCTACCATTTGTCACTTTGTCGATTTTTCGGTCCACATACCTACCCATTTGTCAGATGACTAATCACCGTCACGCGTGGAGATAATTCTGTTTCGGAAAACGACATTCCTCTACAATGGTGGAATCTGTTTGAATTCCGCAGATAATGTATAATATTTTCTCAACTTTGCCAGTTTTTCTCAATAGTGTTAAAGCTTAACGCCAGTTTAAATTTAAAAATAAAATTGTAAATTCACTTTTGAATACAAAAATTGCCAAAGAGACGAATTGATTTTTCGTAATTGAATTAATTATGTATGGTACGTGAAATTGCAGATTAATTTTACTTATTATAATTTTAATATTATTATTTTTTTATTTATTGGCTGCCTCGTTTGTGGTGGTCGCAAGAACTACTGCTAATCATGAGGTCTAGGGTTAGATTCTCTGGTTGGGCAATGCTGTTTGGTTATTCGACTAGAAATTTTCTCAATAGCAGCCCGGAGTCTGGATTTGTCCCCGGTGGGATAGCAATAGGTTGGCCCCCTATAACATGGGACCTTAAACATAACTGGCGAAATGTGGGTGCCCTATATGTACACCTCTGCCTAACCCTCCGCGGTAAACAGGCGTTATGTTATGTTATGTTCTAGTTATAATAGTTTTGAAGTTAAGATTAATTTTAGGGTTAGTTTATTTTTGTTTTCTAAAAAAGTCATTCCAATATTTTTCTAAAATGGACACTCGGTGCGACGATGGAAAGCTGTAGTCATTGTATATGGGAAAAAAATGTAAAAAGTATGTTTAGAAATTATAAAAGAAGTTGATTAGAATATGTGAAAGTTGATGTTGGGATAACGATAAAAAAAAAACGAAAATGGTGGTAATGCGTTGAGAAAATGAATTTGTTAGACATTAAAATATATTATTATTAGAGATGTATAAATGGTTTACAATTATTATTATCTATTAGTTCGAGAGAAATACAAAATGGTGAAAAAAAAACTACAAAATGGCGATTGTTACTATTAACGATATGAGAATTTAGTTATAATTTTGCAATTTCAAAATGTGAGTTTTACAATTTTGAAAAAGAAAATATTAAATATGCTCATATACTGAACAAATAGTTTTATTTCAACAATAACGTACTGACTGCTTACTTTTTCATCATCGAAATACAGGGTGTAAAAAGACCGATCACATAGCCGATAGCTACACATTCTGGAAAAACCTTTTTTTCGATCTTTAAAAAAGAGATGATTCTTAATGCACGCAATTTTCGATCAGCTGAGCGTACGGCCGGCCGCTAATATTTGTTCGGAAGAAAGTTTACTAATGATACTTGGAAACGATTTACGATACTTATACCTACTTACGATTTAGAAAAAAAGACGAAAAAAAAAATTTTACTTTGACCTTCAATATCTCCAGAAGCAGTGAATTCCCAGGTATGTTCTAGAAGAAAAAACTCCCTCCGGTAGAATATGTAGTTTTCGTTTTGTGAAGGGCCTTTTACACCCTGTATTTTACCACAGTATAAATATTAATACAGTAGGACGACGCCTTTGATCTCTGTAAAATTGCCGACAACGTCTACACGCGAGCCCTGAATAACACCTCCCGAACTACGAACATCGTTTTGTTCGCAGTTCGGGAGCGGCTTTCCCGCGTCTTGCCCCTCACACCCCGCACGATTACCCTGTCTAGACGGCTTCGTCGGTAGACTGTAGGTTTTTAGACTGTGATAAGATAATACCTTATTTCTAAGGGCGATAGGCAACCAAAAAATATTCTTACTACTAACAAATTAAGGCGTAAATCATGCGCAAAATGCAACGAGGTGACGGGTGTATGCAGCACAATTCTTGACACGCACCCGTCACCCCGTCGCATTTCAATAAATTCTAATTTCTCCGGCGCGTGCGTCGGTTTCCGATTGACATTGACTTAGTATTTTTGAGGGTAGTTTTTTATTTTCCTATGCGCAATTCGCACTCGAGCCGATACTATTTTTATTTTTAGTGTTGTTTTGAGGACATGTTCAGAAGTTTTTGTTTTTGTAGAAATAGGATAAGTACCTACGTTATTATTAGTTGTAGATTAGTTGAAATTAGTATTGTGACAGTTTGTGCGAGATTGGACGGTTTTACTGTTTTTCTTTTTTTTTGTGATAATAATATGTGAAGTTAATAACTACAGCAAAAATTGTAACAAATAATTTTAATGATGTTCTAAGTAAAAATAATATCATTGAATAATTTAGTGAAAGTGGTGTCACAGTTAATGCAAAATCAGATAAGAATAAGAATAAGAATAAGAAGTTTTTATTTGTATTGAATGTAGGTATAACAATAAGGTGTTCACAAAGTTCAGATGTTTTATTATTGTTCCTTATTGTATTGTGTTTTCAATAAACCTCGTAACAATCTCATGTCGTCATCATTCAGTGGCAATAGACATTCTTTGACTTATCGACAAATCGGACCCTCGATCTAGTGGGTAGGTATTCGAAATTGTGGACGTGGTAGGTACATCGATGCATGATGTATTTCGACAATTCGGACGTTCGGTCTGATGACTTTGAATAAGCTATCGGGAATGTGACATTCAAGCAGTAAACTCGTCCTATTTGTGTTCGCAATAATATCGATCGAAGTTGATTTTCAAATTGAACATTTAAGTGTTGGTGTTTAAAGTTAATTTGTGATTATTTGGTAACAATGCCATAAAGTTTGTGAGGAATTGCTGATACCGCGTGTGTCTAGTGCCTTCGTCAGATGTCGTGTGCGCCGGCCGTTGCAGAGTTGCTGCTTTTCCAGTAAAGTAAGTTTCAATGGTTATTTTACTTTGTTTTAAAGATCAGGGATTTTATGTGATAATCGTCACACTCTATAATAAAAAAGCTCTTCTCTATAAACTTAAATCAATCCCGCTGCACAAATCTTTGTGCATCTCTTTAATGCGGCTGCCTATTTGGATTATTCTTCTTTGATATGAGATTTTATATACACCGACCGAATTCCGAAATTTCGCTGGTGGTTTTGAATAAAAATCTCAATACAAAATATATGTTTGCACCCGTGTGAAGTCAGGGCGGGTTGTTGGAAAGACGAGAAAATCATCAGTTAGTAGAATAAAGGTTTAATTTCTCTTAGTAATCATGTTTAAAGGGTATCGGTCTGGGAATGGATACTGTCTCTTATCAGACATCAAGACGCGCGTCGCGTTCATCAAAAATTCCATGTTTGAGTGGGAAGCCAGGTACGAGAACATCGCCGGGAATCGTTCAGTACCGCATCTGAAATGGTCAAAATCAAAATCACAAGCTTGTAATGTTTTCAAAGTAGGCTGACGTGCTGCTGCGCGTCAGCGACTGTCTTTTGTAATTGACGTTCAAAAGGTGAACGGTTGAACGTCAATTACAAAAGACAGTCGCCAAAAAGCCCGCGCTTCGCTACTTTCTAGTGGTTTGGCTGGAAAGAAGAAGTAGCGGGACAAACTCCTCCGCAACACGTTTACAGTATAATGAGTTAACATTATAAATTAATCATTTAAATGAAATAATTTGCAACCTGCATGTGAATTAGCATTCTCCATAATCCATAGCTAAGTACCTACTATACACAATTCTATGTAGGTAAGTAGGTACCGAGACTGAGAACTAAACTCAAGCAAAAGCCTTATAAGAAAATTAATGAATAGAAGCCTCCCGTAAAACGGTATAATTAGTTAACATTATAAATTTAGCATTATAAGATTATAAATCACTAGCAGACGTCCCGCGGATGAAACCGCGTAGGTCCCGTTCCCGTGGGAATACAGGGTGTCAGTTAACTCCATACCAAATTTTATTAAAATCTATTCAGTAGTTTTTACGTGAAATAGTAACAAACATCCATCCATCCATACTCACAAATTTTATAATATTAGTAGGATTATAAACAATCGAAGTGTGTAAGGTATCGGAATGAAGTTATAGGAGCAATTTTATGTAGTGATTGGGCCCAAGGAGTACTTTTCTATAAGTAGGTAAGTTTACAATCTTTTGATGATGTGGCAGAAAAGTGATCTATCATAAAATTACAGGTTTATATCGTATGTTTCTCACAACCATTGTTATTCAAAACAGTCTAAAAATGTACTTACAGTTTCCTAAGCCCCCATGATGCGAGGCCCCACAGAATACCGTCACTGACCGCTGGTGCCCCGGTATCTCGCTGAAATTATAACATTTTAGTGTTACAACGTTCAACCTATTATAAATTGAAAGTCGCAAAGGTATACGGTTTCCAACCATTCTTTAAAATAGGTGCTCAAACGGGAATACTCCCTGTATTCCCGTTTGAGCACCTATTTTTTGAGCACCTATGCATTTAGCACCAAAGGTATTCCCATTTTCCATAGGTTAATGCATAGGTGCTCAAGAAATAGGTGCTCAGACGGGAATACTCCGGTTTTAGGATATATGGCAAGCACATCTCTCCATAGCTTATCAGATTATTTTGCCTTTATTAGTAATTTTATTTCAGTAATGTTATAAATCTGTCGAAAGAAAAGTACCAGGATACTAACAGTGCAAGGAGCTTGCCGGCCGCTCTGAGCGAGACAAAAAAAGTTCTGTGTCACGACGACGCTGAACCGCATTGTGATGTTGTTGCATTTCTCCAAGTCTATTAGGCGTGCGTGATATACTTGCAGCGAAGTTGAATCGTCATTGTCGAAGACACCATCGCGCTGTTAAATAACAGAAATGACATTTGTAACTCACAATTATTATTTATCTAGGACTTTCATTTATTTCACAATTTAATATGACATTTATTTAATTATTGACTACAAGATACTTCTTGACATTGAAAGATAAAATTAGTTCTAACGTATTTTGATAGTAGATTGTAATTTATGTGTAAATTTTGCATGCCCATCTGACGGCAGAGCATGGAAAACACTAACAAAACTTGTATTAGATCTGTACCCCTACCCATGTTGGCAAAAAATAAATGATTTGATTTGATTAAAAAAAAATATTAACGATCTTTATCACCGAAAGCTTCCAAGTTGTAAGGTAAACGCAGCTATCAACGACCCATCGAAAATCTGCAGGTATTACCGACCTATAAAAGTAACTCGAAATTTTTACGTTTCCAGAACAATTCTAGTAATAGGTAGGCACAGTTACACACGCGTTTATTCCTTGAGCATCGTATACTTTTACGTTAGAGTGAGTAGTTGTGCAAAGAAGAGGTAAAATACGTCAGTTACTGCGAAGCAGCGTGGACGCAGGACTTGTCGTACTGTTCCCTTGTTCCTTCAAGTAAGTACGTGACTTTTCTATTTAAGACATTTATACAAACAAATGACGTCTATACTTTATCTTATATTACTAAATGTATTCATTTAAGTGTCAACTCTTGATTTATCATGACATTTTATTAATGAAAAGTAATTTGAAACGATAAAACTGTAAATTAAAATGGGACGGTGTTAGCTGCATCAGTTTTAGTCGTGGCAGCTATCAACGACCCTTAAGTCGGCAATGGCAGCAACGTAACTTTTAGTTTTATTTTTCTTTTAAGTTATTATATCACACTAACACAAGTATTTTTATGGACCAGTTTAAATCTAAGCTATCAGACTTTATAAAAGTCTATTAGCGACTAAACTATTTTGTCTAGTTGTTACCTTTTAGCGTTGTCAATATAACCAAAGTTTTGATATTTTTCGAGGATCGATATTGAATAGTTACAATAATAAATCATTGTTTTTGTGTTTAAACCGTGTGCATAATGTTCATATTTTTTGTGATATTAAACAATTTTAATCTATTTTAAAGTCCAAAGGACAATTGAATTAAAATAACTATTTTTTTATGAGTCGGTAATACAATTTATGTTTATACTTCCATACTTTATTACCGACCCACTAGGGTCGGCAATAGCAAGTATAAGAAGCTATTACCGATCGTATAAAGATTATTTACTTTCTCACCTACTTTTATGACATAATAGGTACCTTATCAATAAATGCTACTTCTTGGCTAAAACAACATAAAACATACAGTTATATTTTTTTCCAGAAGTATGGAACCACAAAAGTACTACCTAATTTGTTTTATTAGAAATAAAGATAATAATATAATAATAATAATAATAAACCTATCTGTGCCAGACACACGTCGATAAAATTAAGTCGAAAGAATGACTCCACGAGGCGAATTGTTTCCTGCAACCGAGGGTTTTATGTTGGTCATACAGGATCAAAAAGAAGCCACACGTAACTTCAGAAAGTTTATAATTAAAGATCCGAATCAACAGACTGACTTATGCAGACATTGCAATAATGCCTCCGAAACCATCCAACTCTACGCGCCTTCCTGAGGACGTGTATGGGGCAGTGGAGGACGGTTTTTCACTATCCAGGATGTCAACAGATTTAGAGGAACAGCAAGCCGATTGGGATTGAGCGAGGCATATTCCAGGGTGGCAGTTTGAGTCCACTTTGGTTCTGCTTAGCATTGAATCCTCTAAGCACACTGCTGGAGAATTCAGGTCTAGGCTATCGATTGAAGAGAGGAGGTCAGGTTCTTCTTTACATGGATGATCTAAAGCTCTTTGCCCCCAACAATTTACAACTGATGGAGCTACTAAAGGTAACTGAAACCTTCAGTAGCGCTATCAGGATGGATTTTGGTGTGGACAAATTTATATTCGGATTCCATAAACCGTAGAGCCCTCTCTCCAATCGAAACCTAGATGTATTTGGGTATGTCAGAGGCGTTGGACATTAACACTGCTGATGTGAAGCAATCGTTGAGGGAGCGTTTCTTTGGCCACCTGAAAAAATTATTCAATAGTCTTTTGTCGGGCGGGAACAAGGTGCGCGCGTCAACGGTTGGGTCATGCCAGTCTTGATGTACTCCTTCGGCATACTCAAATGGACTCAAACAGAGCTTGACACCCTGGATAAGAGGGTCCGCACACTGCTGACCGCATATCGAATGCATCACCCACGATCGTCGGTTATGAGACTGTATATCCCGCGAAAATGTGGAGGTCGAGGCTTTTTAAATGGCAAGTCTCTCCACAATCGCGAGATATATAGTCTCAGATAATATTTCCTAAAAGCCGACGTGGGGATGCATCGAGATGTGGTTGCGGTTTGCAAAGGCCTCACACCGCTCTCTTTGGCGAAAGAGAACTAGCGCAAACTTGTAGTGCTTGATAATAACGATCGCAAGGAAGTGTGGCAGAGCAAGGAGCTTCACGGACGCTTTTTCCGGGCCCTTCATGGGCCTGATGTAGACCAGTTAGCGTCCGTGTCCTGGCTACGTTTCGGTGACCTCTTTGGGGAAACCGAAGGTTTTGTCTGTGCAATTATGGATGAAGTTATTGTGATGAGAAACTACTGGAGATTTATTGTGAAGGATGGCACGGTTGACATCTGTCGGGCATGCCACCGTCCAGGAGAATCAATCAGACACATAATTTCTGGGTGTTCTCGCTTAGCTAACGAAGAGTACTTGCATAGACACAACCTTGTGGCCAGGGTTATCCATCAGCAACTTGCACTAAAATACAACCTCGTGGAATCGGAAGTGCCGTACTACAGGTATGTGCCCGACCCAGTTCTCGAAAATGGTCATATTACATTGTATTGGGATCGATCCATCATCACTGAAAGGACTATCATGGCTAATAAGCCTGATAGAGTGGAGATGGATCGAACCGAGAGGCGCGCAATGCTTGTTGACATAACGGTCCCACATGACGGGAACCTCGTGAAAGCCGAACAAGATAAGAAAATCAAGTATCTTTACTTGGCTCGCGAGGTTGTCGTCATGTGGAATGTGGACTAAGAAATCATTGTGCCGATAGTCGTGTCTGCCAATGGCTTATTAGCAAAGAGCCTCGACTAATACCTGAAGAGGCTCTCGTTAGGGAGCTGGATCAAGGGTTTGATTCAGAAAGCAGTACTTCTGGACACGGCGCGCATTTTTAGGCAATTCCTCTCCCTGGAGCCCTGACCCTTAGACCCTGTTCCCGATACCGGTGGGCTTCTATTTTTTATGTTTAAATGTTCTTTTTATATTTAAATATTTAAAAATGTATTTAATAAGAAATGAAAATGAACGATAATAAAAAAAAGAATAAGTATTTGCATTTTTACTTTGTTTTAATTTATTAAGATCAATCATCATCATCACTAGCTTAAATACATTCCATTGCTGGAAAAAGGCCACCTCTCATACACGATCGGGAATAGCTGCATAAAAATCGTTAATAGCTTCACAGCCGTTTTTATGGGTCGGTAATGGCAACAATCGACTAAGTCACTTTGAAAATTATTTTTTACAAGATAATCCTTTATTTAAATGTATTTGATTTAGTAAATACATTTTTTATACATAACACTAGCATATAAAATTAAACTATTCATGTTTAGAGGAACCAGTATACTAAAAAAAAATAGTTGATTTTAAAATTGCCTTAAGGGGGTCGTTAATACCTGCGTTTACCTTAATATTTCTAAAATCTTTTTCTTTTCATTGCAGTTTGTTGGTAATTTGTAGTAATGCAATACTCGACAGTTTCTCGATCACAACTGCCTCCTTAGGTATAATAATAATAATAATAATAATTTATTTCATTTTAGACAGCAATGATCCATTATGGTTAGTAACAATTGGAACTTATAAACTATGTTAGTAGGCACAAAAAACAATCATAAAATATATTGGCCAATAATTATAATTCCATTATGGTTAGTGCATCCTTGAAGATTCCAAATTCCGCCAATCAAATATGTTCGCCAATGTACCTACCTATTTCCATCACACAAGTAGGTACCTATTTTCTCGCTTAGCTTCATGACAAAGAGATTTACTACTTAATCAACAAAGTTAAACTTCCCTCGTGTCACCTTTGATCGAGGGTTGGATCGCATAGCATACATTACCCTTTCAGCGCCCCAACTGGTGATCCAAGCGTCGTCGAATGCCGGCAACATCACTCTGTTCGGCAGATCTACACCATGGGTTGAATCTGAAAACCTGTATCACCAACATTTTAAGTATGTACTACAACCAGAAAAATTACCATTCTACCGCTTTTCGGCCTTAGTAGTAAAGTACAAAACTGGCCAAACGTGAAGTTTTGTAAGTCATAGATCTGTCGAAAGAAAAATGATACAGACTCTCGCCGCAGCTAACATCAATGTCCTGCCCTGGCCTGCTCAGTCGCCAGACTTGAACCCGATTGAGCATGCATGGGATATGCTACAGAGAAGAGCTCTGCCGAATATGGAGGGTATCCAGTCGCAAGAAGACCTTTTTTTGTTGTTGCAACGAACATGGGCGGCCATTCCACAGCGTGATTTGGATGAACTCATTTTGAGTATGCCAAACCGATGTTCTTGTGTTGTTAGTGTTCGCGGTAGAAACACGGATTATTAATTGTTTAAGTTACCCAATAAAATTTTAAAGAAAACTGTTATTTCAGTCTTTTTTTCGAACTTTAATGTTAGTGGTTCAAATGTCAAAAATCCCTTTATTAGGAAAATGGCAAATTTCTTTATTAATGCAAAGGTGACTTGGTTTATCGTTACTGTGACAAACGAAAACACTTTATTTGATGAATCCTTACAGAAAATTTTAATTAATATCAATCAAGAGAAAAGTTATTGCAAAAATATATGTTGATCCCTAGACACTTTTGATGTGTGTATATCCTTAAAACTGCGAGCCGCTTTTGAGTCTGGCTGGTCGAGTAGTGACCCGGCGTCAAGTTTGGTTGCTCGCAGCCGTCGCAGGCCTTTGTTTATGGCACTCAGAAATCGTAAAGCGCTCTTCAACGTCAGCCTAGTGCAGGTAGAGTGAACGGAATATGTTCTTTGCCTTCTCCTATGCATGCCCCACCTCCTCATGAGAACCAGCTTAAGGCAGAACCTGTCTGGCATTACCGCTAATCCAAACCTTTCGGCACAGCTTTGAGACATGCCGTTTTTTTTTTTTTTGTTGCCAAAAAAGGGTGTGTTTTTCTTATCATTCTTTCATGAAAATAGGCAAAGTTACTCAACGCGTTCTTACTGCCGATTATGGAGCATCCATAATCGAAAGCGAAATCTTAAAACAAGCATTTGACTTACCTCAGCCTTCTGTCAAGTAGCAAGAGTGCGACGTCATTGTCAGGGTTCCTTCGCAGCCCCCAGCCGGGATGTTTGATGACTTGCTGGATGCCTGCCATCTGACCTCCGCGGTTCGAGTAACGAGAACCCGCCCTTACTTCCATTCGAGAGATGCTGTTTGATCTAGGAGATGGTCACGAATAAACGATTTGACACTACTAATCCTTTCCCTGAACAATTTTTGGCGTTAGCCGCAACCTGTTTCCATGTGATATGACAAAAGGTTACTGTCAGTCTATAACACTGCTGAGCATAGACCATAGGGGATCTTCCCCATCTGGTCCAGCTTTTTCGATTTAGAGCTTGTATGGACCACTAGTCATTTGCTTTATCCAGCCTGTCCCACTATCTTCTACGAGGTCCTCATTAAGGATTTCTACATCATAAAGTGATTTATACTCACTTCCAAACACAATTGGCCGTAGTTATAGCCAAGCGTGGATTCAGTAATGCCCCGGAACACCAGTGCTGTCCGTCCTTCTGGATCGAGATCACGTAAGGGTAGTCTTCAATGAGTGCCTCTCTCGCGGCAATCAGACGACGCGTGTCTAAGGAAGGAAGGGAATCATGTCAAAATAAAACCAAACATTTCGTTCTACACTTTATTCGTCATTGTTAATCATTTTGGATTTGATTTCATATCGGTTGGCTGAACTGGATTACCTTTTGGAATCTTCCCTGCACGTTCCTTTTTCGGCTTTGCTTTTTGATTCTTGACACTTTGCCTATTTCCTTTGCGTTTCTTATCCTTTTTATTTGCTGCTCTAACTCCTTTGGGCTTTTTAGCGGTTTTCGATTGTTTGCTTTTCGGTTTTGCTCTACCGGCTGAAGCAGCCTTGACTTTGGATTTTGACTTTGAGTTACGGTTCACCCGTCCGGCGTTCTTTTTCGATATTGCTTTCGATTTAGAGTGACTTTTGCCTTTCCGTATCGGTCCATTCGTTTTAGCTGTTTTTGGGCCCGTGCGTTCTATTTCTTTGTTATCGGTTTCTGACTTTGGTTTAGTGGTATTTACTTTCGTAGTGCTTTTAGATTCTTCTTCAACTTTTTTAAGTGAGCTTGCCTTTATTACAGTCGTTTCTTCCTTGTTTTCTTTTGCAGTCGTTGCCGGTATTGGTGTAGTTTCTTTACCTATCTCTTCATCAGCTGCTTTTGGTTCTGTCTTCTTGACATCTTGATCAACTGGGGATTCGTTCAACACGGCAGATCTTTTATGTCTTAATATTGACCAAGGATAATCGAGCAATGTTCTCTTAGCCTTGGGTCTTTGGGCATAACCTTGGTCCACGGGGAAGTAAGGGCTATCAGGTACACTTTCGACTACCTTTGGGTTCACCCCACCTACGAGTTCCCCACCCACGAGTTGGAACGCGGTGTACGATCTAGCCACTGGTGGAGATTTTTCATATTTTCCGGCGTTAAGTAAAATCATGCCATTAGCGTGTGTTCTATATTTCTTGGGATACGGCTTGGGAAATGAATCAAGTACTTTCTTTTCCTGGCATAGAGAGTAGCTTATATAGATACCAAATAGTACTAGCAGAACCTTCATGATCGAGGCCTACCTGCCCGAAGAATCACAGTCAAAGTGCTATTTTTTATGTCCTTTTTATTATATTTCACTTAGTGTTGTGAAATCATATTAAAATATTTCAATTGATATTTTTATGGTTTATAAAAATACGGGTTTTGTTATCTTTGTCATAATGTAATATACCTACTGAATAGGGAAATATTGAGATAGTAGTAGAGTCACAGTTTTCAAATGTTTAATATGTAACAGATCATAATTAAGGTAGTAACATAACACCTACGTACTTATTACTAGGGTACATATTTGTTAAAAAATTGTAAAGCACACTTATACAATAATTGCAATATAATTCAAACCTCTCTCGTCGTCAAGGTATACCGAATTACCGATTTTAGGACTTGATATATTCGATCGAAAATGGGGGCTTGTGGCTGGCCTGTTGGTCTAGTAGTCCCACGACCTCCGGCACAGCAGTCAGGGTCACTAACCCTGACTGCTATGCCGGAGGTCGTGGGTTCGATTCCCACCCAGGACAACTGTTCGTGTGATGAGCACGATCATTTGTTCTGTGTCTGGGTGTAATTTATCTATAATATGTATGTATTTAGAAATATATAAGTATGTTTATCAGCTGTTTAGTACCATAACACAAGCTCTCAAGCTTAACTTGGGACTAAATGGCGTTTTGTGAAAAGTTGTGGAATATTTATTTAATTTTATTTAAATAAGTTAAATCGTGGGTTAGCTACGCTAGCCGAGATCGGTCTATGGATGGTAAGTATCCGAGACCCCTTTGCGCTTTCGTCTCTGTCGTCTCCATCACTCAAACGTTTAGCAGTTTTTTTTTTCTAAAGTATACTGTCACGTATTTACGGTTTTATTACGAATGAGGGGCATTTTCTAAAACTACAAAATCAATTAAAATCAGAGCAATAGTTTAGTCTCAAGACTGTTGTTTAGTATTTGCTCCGTTAGTTCACGCTGTTTTAGCTGTTTTCGTATTATACGAGTCGGCCATGCACCTAAAACCACTAAATCTGTGAATGTGCAAAGAAGTTGCCGCTCTGACACAACACAAGATCTCTGCGCTCCGGGGCGTGACGATACCACTTTGTAACCTTATTATCTTTGTTACCCATGTATCTTGTTCGAAATTGTTTTTGATGTTATACTTCTTTTGGCGCGATAGGGAAAAATGATGAAGAGTAATTTTTTACGATTCGCGCGCACACCGTCACGAAAACCCAACACCCTGAAGTTAGCTATAGTCAACATTTTAGTTTGTTTCTATTATTAGTGTCGTTTTTTCTACAAACGTAAGATAACGCGAAAGATAACATTTTTAGAAAGGTTTTTATCTTGTTACGCCTATAAAGTACCTATAACTTCTAACGTGGGTACATGCACACTTTTTTTGTGTTGTTAAATACTGAGCGCATAGTACCTATACATAGTATAATTTATTGCCCACCCGTCGTATCAATCCCGTAAAATCAATGTATGACATTTAATAATAACCCCCCTTATCGAGTAAACTACATTTGTAACTTCGACATCAATTCACCAATTAGTTAGGCAAAGTCTAATCTCTCGGTGCTATTTTCTTGTAAGTAGCTAGTTGGACCGCAAGTTGGTGCAATATAAGCTTCCCAGAGGGACCCTCATCATTGGGTATAGCTTTAGACAGTCTCAGAACTCTGCCACATTCACGAACGAAATACTCCAGCTCATTTTCAAGTTGGCGGCCGTCACCTGAAATTTAATATAATGTTAATTATTTAAAGAGGCATTTTAGGTACAGATCCGTGACGCACAGTTTAGTCTGTAAAAACAGAACCTATTATAGTACAATATTTTTATATTTAATTTAACTTAAGCGTGACGTTCAAAGGTGTCTTATGTACCTAATTAAAATAAATGATGCGCGTCGTGGGCGTTACTGCTTATAATTGTATAGATTCTATTTTTACAGACTCAAAAGTGCATCACGGATAGTCTGTCGCCTGCGCTGCACCTTTGATGGGCATTTTCTGCTACATGATAACTGGTAGTACCAGTTTGAAAAATGAGACCTTCAAGGGTCTAACGGCAGATTTAAAATTAAAAAATAACACACATACTGACATATAATGAATTAAAATTAGGCTGAGGATTACCACGTCATGAACATCAAAAAGAAAATAATACAGCCCCTAAAAGCCAGGCCTTCATCACGCACGGACAAGAGAGTATTATGTCTGAGTGGGGAGCGCGTGCCTCTTCGGCGCCTTGTTGATGCTTACAACACTCACTTTATGGAGCTTGACTTATTTACTCTTTCCAAAGATCGCTTCAATGCAAGAGCAGTAGAACTACTACTAAACTCATAAGTATATGCATTTTCTTTTCTTCCTTTCTTTTCACTGATCTTTTACGATGCACACGATTTGTCTGTTTTCTTTAACATTTTTTTTTTGTGAATTCGTGGACAATGTTGTTGGTTACATGTGTAATAATATAAATATGTGAGATTGTGTATAAATGTATTTCTAAGTTGTGTTAATTTAAGAATCTTTAGATAAGCTTGGCATGTAACTGTTTTTTGTCCCTAACGAATAAAATAAAATAAAATAAAAAAATGTCGTCATGCTTATGACGTAACTACATAGGAGAGCGTTATGCCGTCACGGCATACGAGTCAGGCTTATCCCCAAGGTGCGGAAATCTAGACACCGGCTAGCTAGCTATACACTTCACCCAGATACACTAGCCACCATCGACTAGATCATTGAGGCAGTCTATGTAGACGCTACGTCGAGCAATGTTCGGAAATATGAAAGATTCAGTAAATCATTGTAGTATTCAGCCTGAATATGAATGGTTCTGTTGACTCACCTTGTCCAAGCCTTGAAGAAGGCGGTTGTAAACATTTGTTTGCGAGTCTCGCGAGTTGTGACCTTTCAGAACTGAACGCTTCATCCAGATCGAAGAGCTCCAACGGTGGAGGAGGAGGCTCTCTGAATGTTGGTGGAAACACCTGAAAGTCAGTACAAAAAGGTGTATTTTCAAGAAACGGTGGTAAACAAAACCAGTCTAGACTGGTCTCACATTATATTCAAACTCCGTACAACGCAAGGTGAGTTCGTCAAGGTAAAGGCGACAACACTAACATGCGATCTTATGTACAGACAGAAATTTTCCCAATTGAACAAAATCCTTATTTAGTTTAGAATAAAGTTGAAAACATATCAAAGAAATTTGACACATTGGGGTAACTTGACGTGCTGGCGTCTGTACAACAAGAAAGGTAAATGAAAGTAAAAAACTAGTAAATAAAACCAAATGGCAATTAAAGGCCCCCTAATGAACACTTGAATAACGAACACCACCCCCTCAAATAAGTAAGCTTGCCCCCGTATTTTGTAGGCTTTCCGTACTAACATTGAGATTATAATTATGGTGGAAAGTCTGTCATCGGAACAATATAAAAATTCTATCGAAACTTTTAAAAATGGAACGTTCGGTTGGTGATCAATACAGCCGGGGACACGGGGTAGAACTGTGTGGAATCTAAATGTAAAATGTCAATTGTACTTACGGCCAGTTGCAATGGCGGAAATGGTGTCTCGAACTGCGGCGCTATCAACCGAAGCGGCTCGTGTTTAACTCCCAGTGGATCATACAGTCCTAGTACTTCAGGTACTGAAATATTGCAAGACATTTTTGTTACCGCTTCGTTACGAAAAAAAATGATTTAGATAGAAAGTCTAAGTCTATAATTCTCAATAGACGACAATTTTTGCACATGAATAGGGTCATACCTACTTTCAAAATCAGGAAAAAACCAACTGTCCACTGGTCTTAGATATTACGATCAAAAGGAAAACTGTAATACCGCGAAAAATAGGGTTTTATGTTTGAACTTTACACGCGGATTTATTGTGGAATGAATAGAATAGAATAGAATAGAATACTCTTTATTGTACACCATTCATACTTACAAATAATAATTTTAAGGGCTACAAGCGGTGATACAATAGGCGGCCTTATCGCTAAAAGCGATCTCTTACAGACAACCTTTGGATGGACTTGATAGTGGAGGAGAGAAGATGAGTAGGCAGTGTGTGGTGTACTATTTACATAAATATATACCATACAAGACTATTTGAATAGACATATATAATAAGTATAATTATCAAGACAAAAATAATAAATAAAATAAATACTTACATAAATACAAACCATTTACAGAGTGACGAACAATTATATAACCGGAAATTAGGTACCTATCTATTTATGCACGGTGTAGGTACCTATATGGCAAAAAGGCAATAATTATAATCTATTCTAAATCACTGGCGAAATTAGGTAGGTACAGTTCTGTCGACTTCCTCGGGCTATATTTTGTGATGTCACTCACACTGAGCCAGGTTCAAAGAGAACAGGCGCCACGTGAACAGCGCGTGTGGGTGAAGGGGGGTGAGGCGCGGCGGGGGCGCGGTGGCGGGCTCCGGGAGCGGGATGCTGCTCAGCCACATCATATCGCCTAGAGTGCGGTACTCGTTGATCTGTGAAGGTTCGAACATATTTTATTAACCCTCAATTTAATGCAATTTAATGTACAAACAAAAAGATGACAGACAAAAATCTAACAACAAAGCACAAGGTCGTTGCTTATATCAAACGATATCTCTTCCAGCATTCCTGCCATAGGAGATTTGGAATCAGGCGTCGCTTGAAAGGGAGTAGGTACTTAAGTTTGGAATAAAAAGTGTGTTAAAGAGAGAAATTAGATGTAAACTTTTTACTTACACGTAAACGATTCACTAGCAAAAATATGTAGCCTTATGTAGGTAATTGCTGGCTGAAAATGGCGTTTTATTTCTTTAGCACAACAGACAATTGCGTAGTAATGCTTAATACCAACATATTACATAAACAATTAGGGTGCTGCCACCTGAAGATAGGTATGGTGACCAGTGACCAACGGCGTCAGCCGCAAGTCCATACAAAATGTATGGAAGCTACAGAACATACATCGTTGGCAGCGTTTTGCCGTGTGGCCAGGCTTAGGTTAAACATGCAACCAGTACCTACTGTTATCCACAAAATAATGCTTTGTGGGATGCAACTTGTGAGAGTAGAAGAATAAAAGATATGGTAGGTATGTCTTACATCAGGATCCTCAACATCAACTGGGTTGAGGTGCAGGTCGGCCATGCCTCCAAGGTAGTTGAATATCATCTCCCTGATGAGGTCATTGCACTCGCTTTCAAGGTACTGGTCCGCGAAGAAATGGCCAGAGCCTATGACGAAGAGTTTACCTGGTGGAAAATATTTTAGATCCAGTAATTCAGTCCCATAGTGCGAAAAGTTCTAATGATTTTTGCCTTGCTTAGTTCATTTTGTGGCCAATATGAATAGTAAGTATCGTCAGAAGTAGAATAAAATAGGTTCTCTTTATTTTACAACTTTTATAAAACTATCTATTAGCCAGGCACAGGTATAATTGGAGCTGATTTCCCAGAGTGCAATGAACGCCTTCATTATCGTCACTTGGAGAGGCGTTAGTTTGATGAATGAATGAATAAGAGTGAATATTTAGGAGTATAAAAAAGCAATTTTATACACTGTGGCAGAAAAGTTGAAAGTCAATCGTCGGTCGAAGGAATGCGTGACTAACAGACAGAGTGATGAACGGAGAATGGATGTGAATGGATGAGAGAGAGAGAGAAAGGCAAAAGAAAAGGGATGGATGAAAGAAAAGGGACAGAGCGATAGTGCGACCACTATCACAGTAAAGCTGAGTCTGTCCTACGACAGGGATGAATACAAAAAAAATGTTGCACAACAAGGAAAATTGGGACTAGGATAGCAGGAAATTGTAGGAACTATCTTTTAACGGAAGGACCTTTTGTACAGGTCATACAAGTGATTTTGACATCCATTGCGTTGAATGCAAGACACATAGTAGCTGCAGTAAGCAATTGGTATCATAACTGATTTTTTGATTCAAATGTCATCGTTATGACATCGATTTAGAATTAGTAGAATGGGCCGTAATATGTGGTAATGATGTTCTGTGGTAATATGATTTGTTTGAATATCGAATATTATTTCAACTGGAGCATAAATAAATGACTGCTGAAATTTCCGATGTATTGTTCCTACCTCCGCTTTTTTCTGATGTGTATAAGGCTGCGACTGGTCTCTTGACTGGATAGCACACATCACTGCTGGATAGAATAGCAGCTGCTGGCTTCTTCACTGTCATGGTAGCTCCATACGGGTACACGAAGTTCGGAGTAGCTGGTTCCTCACTGGAAATTAACATTGAAGACCTGGGTAAATTTCTTTTTGACCAGATACTTTTAAACTACAAAGGGTAGAATAGATATCGCACATAATAGATATTGATACTATGACTTCTATACATAAAATTCTTCATCGGTTTTTCTTAACTTTTACGGTTTTTATACTTACTGAGTAATCATGACAAAATCATCATTCCTGTCCTAACACTATGGGATTGTTTATTAAAAACTAAATAAGTTAAGTACGTCTTTAATTAAAAACTTAATTGGTTTCGACTTCGACAGAAATCACGACTTTTTACAGTTTCAAGTTAAACGAACATCAGGTAAAACTTGGATATAAGGGAAAGCCGATGAAAAATTTGAACGCTGGGTCCAAGATGATTGTGCAGAACTTATAGTATTCGAATGCGGTTCGATGTTCTTTTTACCGTCTATGTTTCTTTTTCTTATATTTTTCCCTTGTGGAAATAGAAAAGGTTCGTAGTAAATGTATATTCTACCACCTTCAAACAACGCCATCTCATAGTCCCAAACAAAGCAGAACTTGTGCCCTGAATAGGTACTAGACAACTGATAAATATACTTTGTATATAAAAAAACTGGGACTCACAGAAAATCATCAGACTCGCTGCTATAGTTGGGCATCTTCATCAGGTACTTGGTGACCGCTCGGTTCAGTATACCGTTGGACACGTGACACTCCTTAGGGTGGTAGAACTTGTGGTACTTGGCTCGCACCACACAGTCTGTGAAATAGAATTTACGACTCATAAAGCCATAATAGAGAGCTTGTGGCTAAATTTAAATGAATAAATATTCCACAACTTTCACACAACACTATGAAGTCCCAAGCTAAGCAGAACATACTGCTTAGCGTTGTGATAAACATACCTACTCATCATATACGGGGTGTAAAAAGACCCCTAACGTAAACGAAAACTTCATTTTCTACCCATTACTGGGATAGTTTTTTTCTTCTAGAACATACCTGGGAATTCACTGGTTTTGGAGATATTGAAGGTCAAAGTGCAATATTTTTTATCGTTTTTTTTTCGAAATTGTACCAAGTATTATTAGTAAACTTTCATCCGAACAAACATTATCAAAATTATCGATTTTTCAAAACAAATTACGCATTTGAAGTTACAAAAATGCAATGAATACTAAACAAGCGGGCCGGTCGGGTCAACGACCAAGCGTGAGTGGCCATACGCTCAGTTGATCGAAAGTTGCGTTGCGTTGTCGCGCTATGCAATGCGCGCAATATAAAGCATCTCTTTTTTAAAGATGAAAAAAAAAAAATAAGTAGGTACTCGTATTTTCCCAGCATTCTTTTTCGTCAAATTTACTTAATTATATGTACAGAATGTGTGGTTATCAGCTATGTGATCGGTCTTTTTACACCCTGTATATATTATAAAAATACATAGATACCTATTGCAGGTAATGGTTATATCCCGGCCCTGTTGGGGACTAAAATCCGACCACAACAAGGTTAAAAAAAGACAGACGGATCGAGTGATCACTGTACCTACACGATCTCGGTCCTGATCATTAATATGAGGAAGATAGAACTTGTGAAATCACATGGAAATTATGTTTCCTACTTCAAAAGAAGACTAGAGACTTCAGTTTAGAGAGACTGCTAAAATAAGAGTGTCCACTGTCCTATCATCTTGCAGAAAATGGCCAAGATGAATCTCTTTGCCCGCGGTTAACCAGCGTCTATAAACTTGCGAGATGATAACAGGTATTGTTACTTGAACAACACCGTTATCCGTTCCAAAAAGTGCAGAATATATCTAACTGGGTTCATCCTAAGTTCTAATTAAGGTTTCTGTATTCAACACTACTTACCATTATTGACAACAATCCCAAACTCTTCAAGAAAGAAGTTTATATTAGTGTTAGTCCGTTCTTCCCCGCCGTCCGACATTGCAACCAGCACGGAGTCACCTCTTTCCACCATGTGCTTGAGAGAAGACAGCTCGTCGTCCGTGAACGCGTTCTGAGGACCCGCCACCATCAGGATCTTCACATCTTCTAGGACGTTTTTTGATATCTCGTCGCGATTTCTGTAAGCCTAGTACTTTAGGTACACTTAGACACCAAAAACACTAGAAAGTGGTAAAAGGTGGGTGTTTTGGGGGACTGTCTTATGTTTTTTTTTGACGTTCAAAAAGTGCTGATTTTCAGCCTAATTTAAATAAAGACAAAAATGTTTGAGTGACGAGCACGATCATTATTAAGTTCTGTGTCTGGGTGTAATGCTTTATAGTTTATATGTACCTATTTACAAATATATGAGTAGTTTATCAGTCGTCTAGCACTCATAGCACAAGCTCTGCTTAGTTTGGGTCTAGATGGCGTTGTGAAGAAGTTGTGGAATATTTATCTAATTATTTTTGAACACCCTTTGACCGCCAAAGGGTGTTCAGAATCGAAAATAAATCAATAAATAGTGATGTGTAGAATAGAAACACCCTTGACCTTTACACGTTAAATTACCAAGATATTTTTAAAACTAATAAAGCACTTAGATGTTTCAATATCTGAGTTACTCTGAAAGGAAATCACCGAAAGAAAGAGATCGTAGAAACTGTAGGTAATTTGGTACCTAATATCATAAAAAAGGTCAGGTGCATGCATTATAAACGTTAACGAAGCAAATGAACTATGTAGGTAAAGTAATTAGGTATGGGATACAGGTGTATTTTGGAATGTATGTAGCATTAAACTCACATCATGACTTTCCACGTACTCTTAAGTTTTCTGTGTAGCAGTTTATAACTCTCGTTGAACTTGAACAGCTCATTTTTGGACACATCGAACAATATCGTGTCTACAGCCTTCATCTTTATTGAAAATTATTTATTTAAGTTTGCTCTGTTTTGTTTACATGTTCATGTTGACTGTTGCTTAGCAACGGACGTGACAAGACAGTTTGATTACAGTGTTGCCCTAAAAAATAGTTTTTATTACTCACGTATTTTTGTAGTAGATTTTTTTACTAGTCGTCATGATTAAAAATACTATGCGTTTCAAATAAGAATAGGAAACCTCTATCAGTCAGCCGGACGATTCAGTAAAAGTCACGCCGTGAACACTTGAGTGAAGTGAACTGTCAATGTCTTGCATTAGGATGGAATGACAGCTCAATTCGCCCTTCTACATTTTCACGCGGTGATTTGACTGGAATCGCACTCTGGAACGTACGGTCTGCAACGAAACCATTATTATTCGCGGATCCATTATTTTTTTTATTTTGTTTAACCGAGTCGCAATTATTCAGAAATGACATAACGTCTTAAATTAATTAGTCGTGAGGAGTGCTTACGTTTTATTTATCAATTCTGTTTCTTAGGCGGTTGTTTGCTGTTATTGTTGTTATTTGTTTCTGTTTTTGTCCCGGTGACTGCTCGTTAATGAGTAACCAAGGCGCTGTTTTGCATAGGAGAGCTCGAGAGATTATCTCCAATGTAGATAAATACTTTGAGAGCGAGAAACAGCACAATATAGAAAATTAATTGTTCATGAATCGTAAAAAAATATATTTAGAAAATACCTTGTTTTGCTGACCTTACCAAATTGACTCGAATTGGCAGCAATGACGTCGCAACATGGCACAAAGTCTATCCTATTCCCATTTGAAACGCATAGTAATAAAAAAAAACACTACCTAGTTTGATTTGTGCCCTGTTGAGGACAATTTAGACTCGTATCTTATAAGATAGGGGTAACTGTGTAACTAGCGATACGTGGGTGTTATGCTTGCGTTAAATAACGCAAACTCGAAATGATAAATTGTTACAGTTCAAGAATCAGCCATGTCGTGTCTGATGATGGGATGAACCAGGTACAAAGTAAAATAACACAATAAATTCTCAAATAATATAATTTTATTTACAAATCGAATAATAATAACTTTCGAACTAGAATAATAAGCTATGTCTACCTAATTTAAAATTTAGATTTTTATTTACAATTTCGTCTATTTTTTTAATAACATTTAATAATATTGCTACGTTTCGTAAAATGAAAAGTCTTCGCGTACACTGCTACATAGTTTTAAAAAAGAGATATTATTGTGGTCATATTGGAAGATATAAAAATAGTTGTGCTTAAATATACAGGAACAATAATTTTTATTTGATATAATTATGTGAACAAGAAAAAAAATAAATGTATAATAGTAATATTTTACATACAATCTTGAAAATATATAAAATAAGTTTTGAATACCCAGATCGTTCCGTACAGATATAGAAATCAATAAGAACATATATTTGCTATACATTGTCCTAAAAAATACTTCAATTCTGTACATAGTAAAGATTATATAAAACTTATAGTAGGAATGGACTTACAAAACACTATGACGCTACTATTTTCAATAAATATTTACAAAAAACATATTATTTCTTTTAGTTTCATTAGATTTTGAGCTGACTTTGAGCTTTTACAAACTAAAATAATTAATATATTTAAATAGCTGAGGCTTCGGGACTAATGTTTGTATGAAAAATGTACTTTTAAGGAGCCGAGAAGACACTAATATATTTTATGCAAGAATCACGAACAAATAAGCGGGAATATCTTGAACATTTCGTAATAGACATGTCCAACTTTTTTTTTATTGAGAACTGCCTATATTGTCTATCGTTTTTATTGAACAACCCTTTGACCTATCGCGACAATATCTTAGTCTTCAGAACTTGGGACTCGAGAACAATATAATTTTTATCACGGCCATTCGAACTAAGACCGCAAACATTTTGTTCTGCTTAGATTAGCGACTAACAATACAAAACTGGCGTTTTATATGGACAAAAGCTCAATTGAGCTTGAAAAATAGGTACGTTATTGCCTAATGGCTCGCTTACACTAACTCAACGGGTCGACTTCGTTTACCTGGCGAAAGCGGCAACAGACCGAGTATAAACACGCGTAGCATGTCCGCCGATTTTGTCAGATCTTGTCTACAGCAGAATCAACGTGACAGATTGCAGAAACATTTCTTTTGTTTTGAGCACGACAATATCTAGAATGAAGAGTAGCGACTTTAGACCAGACTGGCTTTCATTTTGATACGGCTACAACTGTTCTCGCTGGCATTTGGTCGAAGGCGGCAGTCGACTTTGTAGTCGCTTGGACTACTGCTTTCGGCCGACTACTGCAGCTTGGCGTGGTAGCTTGCCAAAAGTGAACAGTCCTGTAAGAGAGCCGTAACGCACACAAACTGCAGTGGCCTCAAGTTTGTAAATAAATCGGTCAAGATTGCAAAGTGTTTACGATTTAGTCTAAAGCATTTTCAGAATTAATTATTGAACTCGAGTCCATAAATAGATCTAAAACTGTACCGAGCTACACAAAATAATAATATTAACCTGTATAATAAATAAAAATAGTTCGTTTGATATAAGCTATGTTAATTCTTCTAACTACAGTATTTTTTTTACGTCCAAGACTCTATTCAAAGTCGTCTATGTATTTCCGTAAATCGAAAACATCTTTTGATGATGAGAATGATAAAATATTGGAGAAAAAGTTTCGTTTCAATTTTTTTCATCTTATGTAAGGAATTTAAAAAGTTTGCTTTGGTTATGGAAGTTAACGAAATCTACTATTCTGACAATAAAATTGACCACAAAATCAATTTTATTAGATTCCTGATTCTGACTTTACTTTCAATACGGCATCTCAAGATAAGATTTATAATTCTTCGTTTTATCTTTCCTTATTTTTCAATCTATGAGACGCGACGAAACTTTTCTGTCAAATTGTTTGGGTACCAGGATCACAGAAAACCTTAGGAGAATTACATTGATCTACTTAGCGTTCCTATTTGAAAAGCATGCTCAAAACAAACTCTCTTTTCTCTGTTACATAGATCAAGTACTAGGATACCAGTAGATCATAAGAAATTAATGACTTGCGCGTTCAACAAGGCAAAAATGTCTAAATGCCTGCTGTATATCCTCCAAAAGGTACAGTCGTTTCTACATAACGCTTTCTTTGTATTGATCAAGTACTAGGATAACAGAAGATCATAAGAGATCTACGTCTAGCGCGTTCAACAGGGCAACGATGTCTAAATGCCTATATATCCTCCAGAATGTATAGTGCTTCTTCCTACACAAAACCTTTGCTTTGAATTGATCAAGTACTAGGATACCAGTAGATCATAAGAAGCCCATGTCTAACGCGTTGTACAGGGCAGCGATGTCTGAGTGGCTGGATATTCTCCAGAAGGGATAGTTCTTCGCCTTGGCTGCCGCTTCTTCGTCTTGTCCGTCGCCGATTACCACGTATGTGCATCGTTCGCCGAAACGCTGCTTTATCTTTTCAAAGCAGGTTTCTTTGCCTGGAAAACGAACAAGACATTAATATTAGTCCTGTGTTACGGAAAGTTCCTCAAGATCTGCGCAGAATTTAATTTGATTGGTTTCTTTGCTTTCTACTTTGGGTTGGGCGAAGCATGTTTTTTTTTTAAACATATGTACTAGCTTCTACCCACAACTTCGTCTGCGTGGAAGTAAATTTTACCATCAAGCATAATATCCTATCGGCTACAGTGTGGCGACAACTAAGTAAAATAATTTTTAAAATTGGATTTGGATTTTCAGCAGTTACCTTTGACATCCAAATCGTCAACTTTACCTATTTGTAATAGAAAGCTGGTGTGTCACATTATAAAGAGGTTAACTTTGGTCCCACTTTCCCGGAGAACTACATCATCATTCATTTTTGATCACTATCATATATTTTTCGAGGTTTTTTGACATAAATGATTCAATATTCCACTTTTACATGGGTAACTAATCTATTCGTCGACATGTTCAATCCCTTTTCTGGACAATGTCGAACGGAAACTTACCAGTCTTGGTGGCGGAGTATATGTTCTCGATGGGGAAGACTCCGCCGAGCCCGAACAGCAGCACCTTCGCCAACGCAGGCACCAGCTGCGTCGTCGTCACCAACACGTTTACGCAATTCTCTCTGGAAAAATAACACATTTATTTACTATTAAACATTTGTAGCGGATGACTCATTATAAATGATAAATGATGTTTATTTTGCAAATAGGTTTTCACAAACACTTTTACACGTCATTATTTAACTGATAGATGAAATCGGAGTTTCACTAACTGACTACTCTGAGAAGAAACACCGAAAGAAACTCAGAAGTCATAGTCTCTTTTAAAGTCCAGACATTATCTTGGTCAAATCATGTAAGAACCATGCAGATTAGTGTCTGAGATGGTCTTTTGAGGAAAGAACTACACAGATATGAAGGGACCAGATCAGTCATTGCGAGCATTTGTCAGTAATCGTGAGCTCAACTCGGAACTTGAGGAGCTCCACGTGCTGACGAACAGTACCAAAGAACAGGACTTAAAAATTTATAAACGAGATACAAAAAATAAAGATCCACATAGGCCTTACATTCACAATAATAAAAAATAATATTATACTCTTAAGGTAAAAATACATGTCATTTAACATTAAATGTCAAAGTGTAAAACATACTATATAAATAATGCAAAAAAAAAATATAAAAAAAAAATACTAATTGGTAATGAAAATAAATAAATAAAAATAAATGAAAAAAAAATAAAAACAAATAAAAACATTTTTAACTAAACTTAATGTTAGAAATTTTTAATTAATTGTTTTGTCAGAGAAATAGCACTGCCGTCAACGTGGCAATGTTGCCAGTTTTCTGGGCACTTATCTGGCGGAGAGTACTTCGATTGCTGAGTGTTCTCGTTTTATGTAGTGCTCCTCTTTTTTTTAATTTATTTTGTTTTTCAGAGATTTTTTTTAAATTAGTTAATTCGAAGATCATTCATTATCTTCTCTCATTTTGAATCTAGTTTGTTAATGAGCAAATCGTCGCCATTTGATTTGAAAATTTCTACTAAGTACTGGATAAACTTTGTTAGTTTATTACTCAAACACGGTCGAAATTTAAGCGATATCTGTGAAATATATACTTTGCGCCGATTTTCCAATCATTACATAACTTTTAATTGAGGAATAGAAATGGCGGTTTGAAAGTTTTTGTATAGACAATATTATATCAAACCGCCATGTTTATTCTTCAGATAAAAGTTGCCTAACTATAGCAGAGCTAGCCCTTGAATGTATAAAATATACACGTATTTTATATTGTACCTTCAGTACCTTCCTGGCTTCTTTTTCCAAAGTATATTTTCCATATTTTCTTTTTGAAATATTGACTTAGTTCTTAGACATACCTCGAATTAATCATGTTTAGACACTTGCAAGCTAATGTAAGCCAGTTGTCCGTCGCTTGCTCTAGTTCAGCTCGTAATTGTAACCACTGTTCTCTTTTAGCTGGACCCAGTAGACCACCGACACTGGGAAAAGTAGATTAAGTATTAAAATACGATATTATAGCCTGAATTTCCGCCCATTAAGTACACCCACACTTTGCTAGTAATGTTTAAGTCCCACGTAACAGAAGGCAAACCTATGAAAGGAATTTCCTCCCGCGTACACTTGGATTGCGGAATGAGCTCCCTGACGAGGTTTTCTCAGAGGGCTACAGTATGGGGCTCTTCAAAAGGGGAGTAAATAGGTTTTTAAAGGGTCGGCAACGCGCGTGTGGCGCCCCTGGTGTCGCAAGTGTCCATAGGCTACGGTAACCGCTTGCCATCAGGCGGGCCGTAAGCTTGTTTGACACCGTCGTGGTATATAAAAAAAAATGAAACATCTCAGTAGTCCGCAGTCAAGAATACTAGATTATTAAATTCAATTTAGTATGTAAGAATCGTAGCATACGGCGCTCTGTAGTTTCTACCTACCCCTATGGAAAAAAGGCGTGTGTTTAGGTAGGTATGTATGTGTGAATTACAATTTTGTGAATTATTCTGTACAGTATGTGACTTTTTATGACTAAGATCTAGTAATTAATTGTACTACAACCAGATCAGAAAAAGAAATTCTTCGAATACTATTGTTGCTGTAAAAAATCTTACAGGCAAAAAGTTATTTTGAAGAAAATAAACAATAGTATAATTTCTTGAAACTTACCTATTCCTATAATTATTATACGTATCCTTGATCTTTCTGTATCTAAAAGCCAGCTTCCTCATCCAGTCAACGCCGCCTCTGACACCAGGCGCACATAGGCCGGTGTTAGGTGCGGCGCCCGCGTGGAAGCCGTCCGCTGCGAAGTTGTACGCGGAGAGGTCTTGTCCGTTGTCGTCGGCCGCCACCGCATCTATGTGCTCCTGGTCACAGTCCTATTGAGTGAGGAGGTGTTTTAGAGGTTTTTGAAGATATGAGAAATGAGTTTTTTTTTTGATAATTAGGGAAAGACTTTTTTTCTTTTACGAGTTGTGCTTGGTCCTTGTTCAAGGTTATTTGACCTCAAATCATCATCTCTACTCTGACCAGACGTAGCTGAATACCGTTGTTTTACATAAAGCGACTACTTTTCTGAGCTTCACAACCATGTTTAGAATAATAAGTCAAAACTGTACATCTACAAGTCATGTAATATTTAAACCAGTACAAAATGTTCTGTTACACTTACCTCAACATCATTGAAGAAGAAATGTGTGTCAGCTAGGCTGAATATCATCTCTTCCATCCTAAAACCCAATTGAACTATTTGCTGTGTATCCTGGAAAAGAAAGAATTGTAAAATAAAGAAAACAAAAATCAACATACAAGAAACACTGACTTATTTATTTGGGATAAGGTAGGTAGATACAGACGCCAGCAAATCAAGTTATCCCAATGTGTGAAATTTTCCCAATTGAATATGAACCTTATTCTGTTTAACATAAAGTTGAAAAACGATCAAAGAAATTGGACACATTGGGGTAACTTGATGTGCTGGGCTGGTACAATAAGGCCTTACTAAAAATACATTGCCTCATCTTAATATATATAAAGTTCTCGTAACACAGTGTTAGTGACAAGACTCCTCCGAAACGGCTTCACCGATTCGTATGAAATTTTGTGTGTATATTCAGTAGGTCTGAGAATAGGACTTAAACTAATAAAAACGAAATAAAACATATGAATTGATTCTAAGGCGGAACCAAGTTTGCCAGGGTAGTTAATAATTTTGTAATAATCCCTTTATAATATAAAAACGACCCATACATACCTTATTGTACTTAGTAGCATAGGTGCCAGTGAGCAGTGAGTGGAAGATAATGATAGTCTCGTCCAGGTCCCATATGAACACGCGGTCGGTGGCAGGTTCTGGCACGTGCTGCGCGGGCGACGATGACGTATTGCGTCGGCCGCGGCCTCGGGAGCGGGAGGCTGTGCTTTCACTGTAAGAGACAGGGTTTATTATAAATTTATGGTTAAATAATGGATTTAATTGATTAAGTAGTAGTGACTTTAGTAAGTTTCATTTAAGTTAGGTAGTAAAACTAAATAAATTTGTCTATGTAAGTTTAAATATTTGTAAGGCACATCTACAATAACATAATAATATGTTTAACGATTTTGTAATAACAAGAAAAATAAATAACTAGCTTCTCCACACGCGTAAATAAATTTTAACTTGTGCAACAACATTTAAGTTGGAAATGGTCTATCTATGTGCTAATTTTCATCCAAATCTGTTGAACCGTTTACGCGTAATTGCGTAACAAACATCCAGTGATCTTCCAAAACTTTGACTTTAAAATATTATTTTGAAATTACCTATTTAAAAAAAAGAAAAACAAATGTTGTGGTAAAAGTATTTTACTTTTAAAATATTACTTTATGATTATTGATGAAAAGTGTTTAGCTTACCCTGAGTTCTCTCTACATCTCCGACTGGCTGGGTGTATTTCTGTTTTGATGGGAGACAGTGGACTTGTGTCATTTATCGATGGCAGCATTGATGATGGAGATTCTGAAATAGAATAATAAAACACATAACGTCACGCCTGTAATCCCCGAAGGGCTAGGCAGAGATGTACCTGGTAGTACATCCACATTTCGCCAGTTATGTTTAAGTCCCATGTAATAGGGGGCGAGCCTATAAATAGAATAATGTTTGTCAAAACTTCAGTGTGTTTGTGTGTGAATAGCATTAAGGTGTGACGAACTAGATTTTTTATAGTTTGGTTCATTCAACTTTACAAAGTGTCTTCATTTATTAACAATTCTCATAACTAAGGGAGTCAGAATAAATGTACCTATCAAAATATAGTAGGGGACATATTTTGTTCTGACTTTCTTGGCGAAGGGTACCTATTAATGTAATTTTATTTTGGTTATTGTTTCTCTTTTTGTTTATTGTTTATTTTATTTTTAATTTTTATGTATGTAATTTGTAATTTTATGGGTGCCAATGCCTGAATTAAACGATTATTATTATTATTATAACATAACATAACGTCACGCCTGTAATCCCCAAAGGGTTAAGCAGAGGTGTACCTGTAGTACAACCACATTTTGCCAGTTATGTTTTTTTTTTTACCTCTCCACGCTAGATGGAGCCTGCGAGCTAAGTTTCCTCTAAATTGATTAGAGACCTTGTTTGTCGAGTGCCAGTTATGTTAGAGTTCCATGTAATAGCCAGCTATTGCCATCAATCGGGCACAAATCCAGACTCCGGGCTGTTACTAAGAAATTCAATAACAAAAAGTGTTATTGGAAAACTCAATAACACTTTGATAACAACACACACACACACACACACCAGAAATGGTAGAATATAAGAAACTTAATATAACGTTAACATCTATTGTACTATATTCTGACAAATAAATCTTTCTTTCTTTCTTTCTTTCTTTCACTTTCATACTTCACACTTTCATATTTATTAAAAACATTATTTCTTCAAAATTCTTTAGTTGATACAGTTTACATTTGTATGGAAATAAATTTAATCATGCTATTTTCAGCTCCTTATACTACTAACACTAGTGTCTGCCAATATGAATGGTATTTACGAATTATGGTGTAAATAGTTTTTGTTTCATGAAGTATGTTTGTCTGTCGGGACTTAACCCTGAATGCATGTTTATTATATCTCCTTCAGTTTGAAACACTGGACCAGATTTTGTTGAATTAGGTTTTTTATCCTGAAAATGTTAAGTATTATTCCCATACAACTTCCAAATTGTCTTAAGTTGAGAACTTAACTGCAATGCCAGTACTTTAGATAATAGTTTACGTTAGACTTTTACATTACAATAAATCTCTCCAGTACCTAATGTAACCAGTTACCTTTCATAAAGAATGCAATTAAAAGTTTAAGATAAGATTACTTACACACATAAGTACATAAAATGTGTACACAAACTGTTTGAGATTATGAGTAATTTTGATACAATTTAACATGTTTTGGCCTGAGTTAAATAATTTCAATGTCACGGCAGAGGAAGTTATGAGTGAGGACTACTTTTAGAACTAGATATACAACTTCTTACGATTTATCAAATTCTTAGGTTAAAAGTTAGAAAAACTCCTACCATCCTCGCTGTCTGTGTCCGGCCAGTAATCTGAATCATCGTAGTGAGATTCAGAAGCGTCTTCATCAAGTTTTCTTCGCTTATTAAGGCTAAAACTTTCATTTTCTTTATTCATTGTAAGAGTACAAAAGTATTATTTAATTGTTTACGGAATGGTACTTCAGTCTTTTTTATCGACGGATTGATATGAACACTTGAGATTGTTTATTCTATTTTGTTGTAAAATAAGGCATTTGTTTTAAAAACACTACTTTGTAAACATTACAACACAGGCAACAAGTTTCACTATCACTAATAATAAATGTCACTAAAATGTCAGTCAGTCTTCAGTCAGTCGTTTTGACATTGTTGATCTGGGCTGCCAGCTCATAAATTCAAAACTCCCTTGGGACCCCTTTTTTCCACGCAGGCAAAGACTTTGAGAAGGATCATTTATTATTGAAATATGTTGCACGAAAAAACATGATTAGAAATTAAATTAAATAGAAATCATGAATGTATACTGAAAGTAAAAGTTTAATAAAGTATTACTTATACATGTTTATTGGGGTTCCATCTCGAACCACAACTGACCGAAACCGTGCAGATCTGGTTTTTGTGTTAATAGTTATTTTAATAATAAATAAAATGCAATACACTAATACATAATTTTGATTTATTTTATTTTGATTTAACGTTTTTCTTTACCACTAAGTCTCACTAAGGAGAGCCCCGAAAAAAATGAGCGAATTTACGTATTACTTCAATAATCTCAAACTCTCAAGTAATATTCCAAGATGGTAACATTTAATTTCAGTACGTTTTCATTTACTGTTCTTAGGACAATGCCACAAGTAGTATGTTTTCCTTGAAGAATAATCGTGCCATAAATCCGAACAAAAAAACAAACACATTCAATCAATAAAATAGTCAAAGGTACCTGATAAAGCGCCTCCTAAATGATATGAAGTGTGTCCTGCACTGCCGCTGCTGCTCGGCGAGCTGACATAGGGAGAATAACTAGGTGTAGCGTAGTATCCGCTGTACTGGGCCACATTGTGGTCCGCGTAGCCTGCCGCATAGCTGCTGTAGTCCTAAACAGCGAAACGTCAAAATAAGTTGAAATTTTAAACATCGTTATTGAAAACACCTCTTTTTTTATTTTGTATGAATAATTTCCATGTCTCACCTGTTGTGCGGTAGGAAACGATTGTGCCAGTCCTCCATTGTACGAGGAGTAGGCGTAAGGCGAAGGTTGCGTTCCGAAGCCGGTGCTAGGGACTCCGCTCACACCGCTTACACCGTACGCGGATAGGTACGTTGGCGTCGCTTTGCAGGACGACCTGGCAAGGAGTAATTTTATTGTTTGTAGGTAAAATTTGGATGAAAACGTCAATTATATTCTGATATCTATGGCGAAAGGAGGCGAATTTCTAGTTAGTTTCGAACAAAAACATTGCAAAGTTCAAGGAAAAAACTAATTTGACATCTCTAACACAGTTCAGCTGCCTTATTCTAAACCGTTCGATTGGTTTCCGTGTCGGTAAGGAACCGTTTTCGACAATCTCATTTCCGAGCCGAAGAACTGCCAAAACGCTATTCACAGATCCGAACGGATACGTTTTTTTTTCTATACGATTGATCATTGTATTTATGGGGAACGCTACAAAATGGTAGTAAAAAGATCAGTATGGTAGAAAATTTAAAGTAGTAAATAAAATTGGTTTATTTGAATGTTTCGATCCATTTAATTATAGAATATACAGCTAGTAATTTAATAGACAGCAAACGGTACAAAATGATTTTATTATTAATCAAACAAACTTTATTTCTAATAAACTTGCTTTGTAAACAGCCGTCTGTCAAATTGGCATTGCCAGTTTGACAGACTTTTTTACTTTTTAAACTTTTTTTACTTTTTAAACATTGCCAGTCTGGCAATGCGGAAAAAGTTTTTTATTATAACTGATGATTTTTTTTATTATAACTTTGCTTAAAAAAGGCTATATGACTGTAAGTATTTGATATCAATACACAAATCTTGCTATTTGCTCATTGTCAAACAATTACATGTACAACTATACGAATAAAGTAATTCAAAGTGTAATTATGTAGTTCTACATAATTACACTTTGAATATAAGTAAATGCGAAAGTATCAATGAAATACGGTCAATACAATAATAACACTTCATTTACTTAAAAGTGCAGTGTTTTAAAGGTTTACAGTGTTTATACTTCTCTGAAATAACCTGGATTTATGAAAATTAAATCGTTTAAATTTTGCTCGGTATGGCTCCCGATAGCAAACAGCTGTCGGAAAGATTTGAGTCTTCTTATCGAATTTGGCTTGTCAAAAAAAATCGGTTTCGGATTTGTGAATTGCGTTTGGATTACATCTTCGACATCTTAGCCGTTCGATTCGGTGCGGAATCTAGTCGAATGGTTGTGAATAAGCCAGCTGATCTGTTACCGTCTGTCTCTGTCCTTTTTTAAAGTTGTAAGTTAGTAAGAGATGTGAATTCTCTTTATACTTAGTTTAGTTAAAAAATCAGCACCATTGTAGTATTTATAATATGTATGCCTTGTGAAGTTCTTTAGCTAGACCTAGAACACCAACATTGGACAAGTGTGAGGTATAGGATATAGAAGGGATATAGGTACTAATCTGCAAAGTCCCTAGCCTTACCTGTTAGTAGTGTTATGCTGTGGCGGGTACGCGCCGTAAGGCTGGTTGTACAGCGAAGAGCTGACGTACGATGAAGCTGCGCTGCCACTACCATATTGCTGCATGCTGTATAGAAAAAGCCATGATGGAACATAGTAAATTCAAAATCGGTACAAAACTCAAAAAACAAGTACAAGTAAAAGAATAAGTAGCGACATCTAGCAGGCAAATGAAAAAGTTTCCCAGGTCACGGGCAGTCAAGTGGGTAACAGTTCTGTGAACACAGCGCCTCTATTGGTGAAACTAATGAGGAGCCACCTTTATTAGTTTCCCTACTTCCCAACAGATGGCGTAACAAGTACTGATCAGTCTTTTTGCGATGAATAAAAATCTATGATGAGAATTATGTTAAGTTAATTAAATAAACAAAGTGGTATTGAGTATGTGTTTGAGACTATCAAGCATCGTCGACATGAATGTAGTTTCTCGAAAAGTTAAGAGTTGAGAATGTTGTAAGCGTCCCGTAAGCGAAAGCGGTGGTATAGGGAATTGTTTAGGGTATTTCACCGTCATCGTAGCGTTAATCTTTCCAAAAATCTTTATTGCCGAGTTGATTAATAAAACAGGATTATAGATATACTCACGAAGGAGCGTCAACACGGTACGCTTACGTGAGAAGTTAATGAATTTCAGGCACTTTAGGTGCTTCACAAAATCCTTCAGAGTTCGTAGACCTATTATTAGATGATGGGAGTCACTACATTTGACGTCGACGGTGACGTTATAACAATCGATTTATTAAAAGTATTAAGACAGTACCTTTTACCTGAAATTTGCTCCGAGGAACTTGTATCGTATAGGTACTACTAAATGATCATATTTTTAATCAAATTCAAAAAAAGGAGGCGGTTCTCAATTGGTTGTATTTTTTTTCCTTTTTATTGCGACTAGTGTCTAACTTGGTGTTCAAATTATTTTTTTTATTGCACCCATGGGCCTTTTTCTTGGCTTCACATGCCGTCAAGAAACATCTCTCGGGAATGTCGGTTTCTTCATGATGTTTTTCTTCACTGTTTTTGAATCAAGTTCGAAAAGACAAAAGTTTGCCTTGGGTTCGAACTCAAGACCTATGGGACTTCGCAGTCCCCTCTAGACTATCACTGTAGAATTTTTAAGGCCTCTTAGCAATTATATTATAAGTAAAAAGGTGTAGATAGGTTATAAGCGCTCAGCAAGCGACACGTTGGTTAAAATGTGGCTAACTAGCCACACTTCAGTTCTAAGTCGCGTCCGCCGTCAACGGACGCGTGCGTGCGTTAGTGTGCCGTTTTTAAAGGTCGAATGTTGTTTAGGTAACCTAACTACACCTTTTTACTTATAATATCATTGCCTCTTAGAGTGTAATTTCTATTGGAAGGCTTATGCTACGGGGCCCTCTGTATTTGAAACGGTCTTTGCTTTGCAGAGGTACCTAGGGATACAAGCAGTAAAATGCCTTGAATATCTGCCTAGCCTTTTCCCAATTATGTTAAGGTCGGCTTCCAGTTTACCTGGATGCCGCTGACCACCACAACCCAGTAACTGTAACCCTTGGTTAAACTGGTTGTCAGACTTTCGGGCTTCTGACTACCCGTATATGACTGTCTCGTATAGATCTACAAATGACAGCTGGGATCAACGGCTTGACGTGCATTCCGAGGCACGTAGGGACGCGACCTTCGGGGCCGTTTTTTAGCCACAAGCTACTCTAATTTGCCTTGAATATTAACCCATATTACAGCTAATGTAAGTTCTTACCTATTATAATACTGGTAGGGCAGCGTGGACTGGTCGTATGGCAACGTTTCGCCGTACAGCGCCACGTCTACCTCGCACAGGCCCGGGCTACGGACCTCGCTCTTTACACCACCTGACACAAAACACACCTATAATTTTAATAATAATAATTTCACATAAAACAAAAGTTACACTAAGTACCAGTCAGCGTCGAAAATACCAGGACGACAGAAGAAGGTGATCAAAATTAGCTCAACAACACCATTATTAAACTCTATTTCAACTGCTGGATAAAGTTTTTGTCAGAATCACATTTCTTGTGTCATTGAGTTAATTTATATTTAATTTTTATTGTTGTTTTTATTATTTTGAACGTGCTAATATTATTGATGCTGATTGTAACACTGGACTGTCTGGCATATCCAAACCTAGGAAAAGAAAAAGGAAGAGAAATAATATATTTATATATACCTAGTTAATAGGCTTTTTTCTATCGGTGCCGCTGTTCATTCATAACTTGGGTGCTTGGATGGGTTTTCTATGCTATTGAGTTGAAGTTGATTATAAGTAGGTAGGTAATTAAGAACTGCGTTAGGCTTAGGTTTCGCTTCAATTTTTCACATAAGCACCACATATAGGTACCAGGCTGGTATGAGCTACCAAGCGATATAAGGACATTTGATGCGTTGAAAGATTTTTTTTTAAGTAAAATACTTGGCAGGAGGTGCTTATCATAAAATAGATTACTAAAACTTCGTCCCGATAGGATACCTACCCGCGCTATCCTCATTCATCAACCAGGCAACCGCAGCCGACGAGGAGGTCGAACAAAGTCCCCCGGTCGACGTCAACGGCAATGCCAATCCAAGCGACGAACTTGTCGAGCATCCGTTCGCCAAACTACAGCTCTCCACCTCTGAGGTACCAGGCAAACATAAGCTGTCAACAGCTGATAAACTCAGCGCTGTGTTGGTGGTCGTGGTTGTGTTCTGGAACAGGGTGGACGCGCCGGAGACTAGCAGAGCTGGCAACGTCGCATCCTGGAGGAGCGACGGCGGGGAGTTGGATGTTGATTCTGATTCGCACGGAGAAGTGTTAACTTCGCCTGATAATCTGAAACATAAAAAGTTCTGTTAGCTTAGCAATGTTCTACTAACAAGAGTGAAAAACGATGAATGAAACCGTTGAAAGATTTTTCTTAATCCATTTTTTGGAAAGGGATTATGGGAACAATCTGTTTGACTTATTTCTAACACATCGGTATACCTAATTATTGAAGAAGTTGGAGGAGCGGAACCACCTAATACAAGGAAATCTTTGCTTAAAAAGTGGCTCACAACCTAACATTGTTTCCATAATTATGTGATGCATTAAGCATTTTTTTATTTTTACCCGTGCTTTTTTCCGAATTCATCTCTCACGATCTTATAAGTGCATAAGAACAAGGGCCTAGACAAAGTCACTGGTCACTTTTACGAAGTTCGATAAATCCAAAAGCGTATGCCAATTCTAAACATTTTGGGTATATTGAACTTTGTTATCGTTAAATGTGACTTTGTCTAGTAGGCCACCTGGTTAATTACCTGGTTACATGACGTTCTACATAGGTTTTAACTATTTCCTATTAAACATTTCAGCTCGTTATTAAGATTAATATTAGCATCACATACAATACATAGTAAAGGCATATTGTCCTTTACTATATGTCTACCGATTTCCACATACCTATCCCAGTCGAAAACGCTACTTTCAGACTACCTCCAATATACAAATTTCTGGTTCTATCCATTTGCGTAACACCACACACCCGCTCCGCAATCTTATCTTACTGCTAACTGATTTTCATTCATTTACAACAGTCAGAAACAATATAATATCATAGGGATTGGATTGGATAAGCGGCGACAGCCCAATAGTTCTCCACCCATTACACTATTGCATGAACCCATTCCAGAAAGTCAAAGTCAAAGTCAAATCATTTATTTCAATTAGGCCATTTAAAAGGCACTTTTGAACGTTAAACTTACAAGTTAAATAAAATTTAATGATTCTAGTTGCCCCTTCCAAAAGGTAGTTTTGTATGGAGAAGAATGGGCAAGAAACTCCATACTTACTCTTTTAAAATAGTTTTTACAATATTTGTATACAATAAAAAATACATTATATGTGAATACGATGTACCTAGAATAAACAAAGTAAAATAAAAAAAAAAAATAAAAAAAAATAACATACTATACTAAGATAGATTAAGCATTTTAGTAGATAAGTACATAATTATGTGGATAGATACATGGTACTCTCACATTTACAAATATTAAAATCACGGATTAATATTTAACAAATCAAGAAAATATTAAATAAATAATAATTAAAAAAAATACACAGCAGAATAGCGTGAGTGTTGCAAAAATAAAGCAAGTTAAGATTTTGTCAAGTTCCTTGATTGCCCTATGGAGCTGGACCAGCATGTTGCCAAGCATTATTATCTTGAATATAATCGTCTAATTTGTAATATGCCTGTTTACAAAGTGTACTTTTAATATAAGTTTTAAATTTCCTTTCATTTAGTTTTAATATATCAAGAGGTATTTTATTGTAACATTTAACACAGTAGGTACCCCATGAAAGATGTCTGTACTTTAGCTAATCTGAAAAATGGTTGAGCTATATTATCTTTATTTCTAGTATTAAAATTATGTCTATCACTTATTTTACTAAAAAGATGTGGGGTTTTTCTTACATGCATAATATTTTCGTAAATGAATTGACAAGGCACTGTCATAATATTAATTTTCTTAAATAATTCCCTTAAAGATTCTCGACGCGGTAGATTATAAATAGCTCTGACAGCTCTCTTTTGTAGAATAAAAATGGAATCAATGTCAGCAGCCCGACCCCACAGTAAAATGCCATACGACATTACGCTGTGAAAGTAGCTGAAATAGACCAAACGCGCGGTTTCTACGTCTGTCAACTGCCTGATCTTTCTAACCGCATAAGCAGCCGAGTTTAGCCGCCCCGCAAGAGATGTTATATGCGGTCCCCATTGTAACTTCTCGTCTAGCGTGATGCCTAGGAAAACGGTTTCATTAATATATTCGAGCTTTCCTCCATTCAACATGATGTCGCATTCGCTACTTCTATTCCAGAAACAAGCATATTAAGCTTGGATGGAGACGTTAGCAAGACTAGGTACTAGTAATGTGAAACTTACATTGCTAGGGACCTTAAAAGGGATTCAGAAAACGTTTACAAAATTAAGTAAGTAAGTATTTTAAACTCAGTCTCCCGTTGCCTTCCATCATCGAAACTAACAAAGTAACATCTTAAAAAAATGCAAAACATCTCAACCCTCCTTCCGTTTGTTTATCAATTAAACAATAAAGCTGACAATTAAAACTCAGTTGTTTACAAGATAACAGCTTTTTAAACGAGTCAAACAAAACAGCCGCCGGTTATCACAACATTTGGTGTAAAAAAAATACCCTAAAAGCAATAAAAACTCTTTTCTTCCCGTCCTATTGTAAACACTTGGGATGTCTTAATTTAAGAACGATAAAGAAGCAATTAAATTGATGGATAAGATGTGATTGAACCATTAATTGGTCCTTATGTCCGCAAGTAACCTTAATAGGACCAATAAATTGGCGTTTAAAAATTGGATACACACTTTGTGGTTGTTCGTTTTATCTCGTTAAGTGTTACTTAAATAAGTATGTGTTTGTTTATACCGTGTATAGGTTTATACTTTTATTGCAATTCTTGCAAAGTATTAAGTATGACTTGAAGCTTTACAATTGCATCTACGCGGTTCGAACTATGGCTTAGTTATACCTACTTACCGTGAATGGTTGTCCATCTAATAAGCCGTATTAGGTATATCGTGCTTCGGAAAGTCTCTTCAAAAGATCGTTCCAGCCAGACACGTTTACCTACATGACAAGATTTTTTTTAAACAAAATGGCGCCGGCATTTTTAAAATCTCTGAAAAGAAATGTTGAAAAATACTCATGAGCTCTTTTAAAGTTCAGACAAAAGATTTTATTAACGTGAGTCTAACGTCACAGGGCAACGTCTGGAAAAGCTCTGAAGAAAGGAAGAATTCAGCTTTGAGTTGACCTGTTCCAAAACATGTCATGCAGTTGCTCCCGGCTGCTGTCATTAAAATTTGGATACCTATTATTTACATTCGGTATTTGTAGTCAGAAGCAAAAGTTTGACATAGGGAATCCACGTGAGTAGGCACGCATCTGGGCAACACTGGGCTGTGAAAGTCAGATACGCAGCTAGCGTGTAAAATACTTATTGGATATCTATTCAGCTACATACGGTGAAACTGGAATTCGATATTAACTTAGTTTTTTTTTTTTTATACCACGACGGTGGCAAACAAGCTTCCTGATGGTAAGCGGTTACCGTAGCCTATGGACACTTGCAACACCAGAGGCGCCACACGCGTGTTGCCGACCCTTTAAAAACCTATTAACCTACTCCCCTTTTGAAGATGGGAAAAGGCAAGCATAATATGTATATGTATACAACGTGTTTTTTTTGATATCCCATAACTCTAGGGTATGATTGAGACCATATCAAAGAATCGACTGGCATATGAGTTATGTTTCAATCATCTTTTGTTTTTTTTTTATTAACATACAAAATAATTCGACAAAGTCACGATGGTTAATGTAAAACACCCTTACGTGAAAGAAAAGTGACGTTAGAAAGAAGATTCGTCGTACTGGTGACAATTTTTGAACTAATCTATACTTATAATAAATCTGTAGAAGCAAAATTTCTGTACATTGAAAATATCAAAAAAATAAATAGCAGGGGGTGTTACTAGACCGACACCGAACCCAAAAATATGATTAAAAAAATTTTTGTCTGTCTGTCTGTCTGTCTGTCTGTCTGTCTGTCTGTATGTTCAGGTATCACGCCAAAACTACGGGTTCGATTACGATGAAACTTGGTATAGTTATTCTTTAATATCCTGGGCACCACACTGGGTACTTTTTATCCCGGAAAAGTATATACAATAAAAAACAAACTTAATTTTGCGGTTCCATCCCTAGACCCGTCTACTGTACCAACCGCAAATAATAAGTTTGTCGTAGGTTACGTCACCCACAGTGGAGTTCACCAAGAGGCGCTGCTCACGGCTAAGGTACTATAATATTTTATCATAAGACACAATATACATAGTTCGCCATAAAATTCAGTGGACTATCACACACTACTAAGATAATAAATAATACTTTTAATAAAGTGTAGAGAAGTCAATACTGTACATTGAATATATTCAAAATCAATATTGGAAGATGATTGGTGATCGATACTGATGCCAAAAATGCAATCAGTAAATGTTTTGTCTGTCTGTCTGTCTGTACGTGCACGCATAGTTCAAAAACTATTATAGGGATTTTAACCAAACTTCGTACGGTTGTAATCAATACGCCTGGGCGGGTTGATCTTAGTCTCAGTTGTTTTACTCATGGTCAGTGTAGCGCACTCTTTACCGGGTCAGTAGTTCCAGAAATCTTTATGCATACATACCGGAAAGATCTACTTTGAAAGTAGTCTATCCGGAAGCTTTGTGCTAAAATTATTACGTTGATATATCGAAGCACTGCTCAAACCGCTGGTATTAGGGTATTAGAGACATGAAACTTGAAAGGGTGTTCTATGTGAAGAGTAAGTATCTACTAAGAAACCATTTTTTGGAAATACAACCCTTAAAAGGGAAAAAATAGGGGACGGAAGTTCGACATCCACGCGGGCGAAGCCGCGGGCAAAAGCTAGTCTATATATATAAAAGAAAGTCGTGTTAGTTACTTCGCTTATAACTCAAGAACGGCTGAACCGATTTAGCTGAAAATTGGCAGGGAGGTAGTTTAGAGCCAGGAGAAGGACATAGGATACTTTTTATCCCGTTCGACATCATAAAAATAAATATCAAGAATATCGGTTGTCTCAAACATTTTTCAAACGCAGCGCCATCTTGGATGACATGACAGGAGTCAAACTTCCCAGTTCATTATCAGGTGACAATTTGAAATTGACAAGTCTTAAGCTAAACCCAAGAAGGTAAGGTTGTCAATTTATAATACGCACCTACGTTCTGAAATTTATTTTGTTACTAAACTTAGAGGTTTTATGTAGCATAAAAAAGTCTTATATTTCAGAAATCAATTTACGTAACTAGCAATGATGACAGAGACGAACTTTAATAATTCTTTGCAAATAGAACTTATTTTACTGTTAGGACTTTAATTAAAGTAGACCGGGAAAACTATAGGCATAAATTATTGTATGTAACATAGAGGCAATAGTTCAGATTAAAATTATGAATTTAGTATTTTTTAGTAAAGTTGTTAGGTTAGATAGTTGGGTTAGCTATAGGATAGGTATGGTCAGTTAGGTTAGGGTATATATACATGTTGTAATTTAAAAGTAGTAGTAGTTATTATTGGTTTGGATTTATTTGTTGTCGTCTTATTCAACGTATGTATATCTAATATAAAAAAAAAATAAGAGCAATGAATTGACTCTAAGGCACAACGAAGTTTGCCGGGGCAGCTAGTTAGGTAATAAAAGTAATACTTATTAATAATATTCAACGACTATTCACACAACGCCATCTGGTCCCAAGCTAAGCAGAGCTTGTGTTACGGGTACTAAACAACTGATAATTTCATTATGATTGATGATATCTCCGAAACTATGCATTTTTGGACCATCTATTCTAGGAGTTTTAGTATTATTTTTACCTACAGAATATAACCCTAGAGTTATGGGATATCAAAAAAAAAACAAATTGTATAATGATGATAAGTATTACGAGTACCTAAATAATGTCCTACCAGTAGGAGAACAAAACTAAAATTATAAAGGAAATGAGTTTCCTTTCTTTTGCACACCATCGTTTATTTAGTCTTCTTTAATTTACTCTTGTAATTATCAACATTCGTACTCAATACTATCCTTAAGTAGATACTTATTATATAATCCTCATATCTTCGCAAGGCATATTGTCCTTTACTATTATGTGTGTCTACCGATTTCCACACATCCCAGTCAAAAGCGCTACTTTCAGACTTTTTCCAACATACTTTCTTGTCCCATTTGCTTTACACCACACACCTCCTCCACAATCTCATCTTACTGTTAACTAATTTTCATTCATTTCCCAAGAACAGATGATTTTTTAGAAAAGAACTTTATTGTCTTTGGATGACTTCACTTCGTCTCTCAAAGTCTCGTGGTGGTAGGTTTTATGGACATTAAATTCTTTTTTAGATTATTCTTGTGGTCAGGCTTCTTGGTATGACTTTTGAAGTGGTTGTTGCGTTTAGTTCAAAACAGTTGAAGCTTCATTTTATACAATTCCCGAAATCAAAAGTCGTTATGGGCTTTCGACATATAAAAAAAAAGCTTGGTGCAATACAAGATGTGTAGTAAAAAAAACACTGCGTAGAACAAAATTCATATGATGGCGGGAGTAAAACCATTTAGCTTGCCGTTTGAAAATAGTCAAGTTTTACGTACAACTCCGAATGCTATTTTCTTCTAAAAATACTTACGAGTCAGACGTGGGGCCAAATTCAACTGTAATTAAGATCTAGCCAGGCAACCCTAGAAACATAATTGTAATAGTTTTCAATATTGCATTATCTGCGTTTGACAACGAGGGTACACACAAATTATAACATGCATGACACATTAATAAAACAGACTATACCTATTGCCCCAATTAAGAGTGTGTTAAACAAACGAAATCACACGCTGTTTATACTAAATTAGTATCATTAAAACAAATCACCAGAATCGTAAAACAGATGCCACAGACTCGGGCCCCTATCTCTCGGGACGATGGATTTATCAAACAAAATGTTTACACGTGTTCCGATTAATTAAGTCCCTTATCAACGCTCGTGAACGCAGCCCTTCCGTCCGCCATTATTTAATCAATTCCCGCGCTGTCAACATGACAGCCGTGACGTCAACACACGACTTTTTCCTTTTATTTTTTAAGTATCGCGGTAAATCCAGACAAGACGTCTATAATTCAATAAAACGTAAAATGTGTATTAATTAATTAAATTATATTGTTTCTGACTGTTGTAAACGCTAGTTTATTAGGTAAACGACCAACTTATTATAAAAATGAATGCTTAATTAATATTTTTATAGGCTAATTTGAATATTTTCTGTGGAGCATAAATCATTTAAATTAAAATAAAAGAAGTTGTCATCAGAAAAGGCGCGGATTAACTGTTACCAACCTACAGAAAATGTTTACTAAATTATCGACTCCTCTCCATTCTATAGTTGACAATGAAAACTTACTAATTACTTGCCTATCAAGTTGATAAACCAATTTGTAGAATTAATATCTAACTTACCTGTCTCATGTTTTAAGTTATAAAATTATTAACTCTTTAGTAGCTGGAAAAATACCGACGGCTTACAATACAGACCTTCATGCAAATTAATAGTAAGTAATTAATCAATAATAATTTATTATTAAACCATAGAACAACATCGAACCTAAGTCCTATAAAACCACACCCTGCGCACAGTTGTAATATTTTGCGCAATAAAATAGTTATAAACAACTATAATACAGTCAAATCTATGTTAATAGCACATTTTAGCATAACACCTGTTTAATTTCTATATGAATATTTGCATATTAAATTCTAATTATATCTATGATTCATTGTCGTAGTCATGTTAAAAAATAAAGTTTTTGCCGAAAAGTTTGTGTGGATCGACGGGGGGCAACATTCAAAAGAAAGGAATCTGTCAGTCTGGCGTGGCCCGTGCTCTTTCCTTGTCATATTAAAAAAAAAACACAGCTTTTTAATTGGCGTGATTACTACGCAAGCCGTTTACTAGACTTTTAGCGGTGTTAATAACAATATGCATACGAGGAGCTTGTGGCTAAATTATAACAGCCGCATGGGTCGATCGAAGGTTATGCTACGCTTGACGAGGTCGGTCCGTGGATGGGTGACCATTTATTACATACCAAGACTCCTCCGTGCCTCGGAAAGCACGTTAAGCCGTTGGTCCCGGCTGTCATTTGTAGATCTTTGACAGTCGTTACTTGTAGTCAGAAGCCCGAAAGTCTGACAACCAGTTTAACCAAGGGGTATCATGTTACCCAGTTACTGGGTTGTGGAGGTCAGACAGGCATTCGCTCCATGTAAAACACTGGTATTCAGCTGCATCCGGTTAAACTGGAAGCCGACCCCAACATAGTTGGGAAAAGGCTAGGCAGATGAATAACAATATGCATACAATTAAATACAATATTAATTGATACCGAGCAGTAATTACACGTTTAAATAAGTGCGGGAACAATTATATTTTTAATAAGCCTATATTTTAAAATTTATAGGTACCTACCACGCAAACATGGAACTATTGTGCACAATACAATTAGCCTTAATGTTTGTACTTGTACTTTTGTTGTTAGTTTAGTGGAATAGGTCTTATTAATAGAATCTTTATTTTAGCCCAAACACACATCGAGAGAATTTAAAGTACCTATGAGATTCGGTTACAATTTGTTACATCCAAGTCTATCATCATCATATAATCTAACCAATTAACAATCTGATTTATTTCTATAAAATAAATAAATAAAACTAAACTTAATGAACAGCTAACATAAATAATATAATTAAAAAATCAAGAGGCTAAACACCGGTGCCTTTGTCTAGAAAAAAATGACTCTTGTTTATATTAGTTCGCGCCTTTTTCAAGTGTCACTTTGCTTCACTTCGGCCATTGGAGCAACACTATCATATATCAAACGCCGGAATTTTACAGTTAATGCTGGCATTGTCACTATATTTTTAATTGAAAGCTTTTTTTTAATGTTTTCGGCTCTTTTTCAATGGATTCTTTTAACTTTTTATTCTCGGTAGTCATCGTAAAATGTCGTTAATTTCGTCTAACAAAAGACTTCAAACGGTTTAATAGGTGGCCATGCTTGACATTCCATATGGCGCGAAGTTAGTTGTCACATTTTTAGTTTTATGTTCCGGGTGAATTGGCGCTTGAAATATGCGGCCTCGGAGTTAAACATGTTATTTTTGATAGCTTCCATGCTGATTTTGGGATTGGAAGAGAAAGTATCGTACATGATTAATTTTAAAATCGTTGTAAGGTTTTAATTCGCTTGTGTTGTAAAATAATTACATTGCACGCGTTGCTAAACTGAAGTCTCTGTTTGAAAGACGTTTCGTTTAGTGTTTGGATCGCTATGGTGGTTTGAAATTTATTGCTCATTTAATACACATGTCCCTCCGTTTGTGTTTTGAACTTTTCTGATCGAACATCATCATTATCTGTTTCCGCGTGGCTTCTAAGAATTCCAAGCTCTCCTAACTTTTTTAGAATCGCACGATTTCTTTGTTAACTTTTATCTTCTTCTCACACATTTGGTCTACATCTAGTATATCTACGTCTGTCCCTCAGATTTCAACAATTTCTTTATCTGTATCCTCATTCATTACTGATTCTAAAACTCTATTTCAGCGTTCATGTTTGTACCTAGTCCTTTCAACATCAAACTGCCGCAATCCAACATCTCTTTCAAAATTTTATATCTAGGTATTCTCGTGTCTATCTTCTTCCACAACCATTTGGTCCACAGCTGTTATACCTTCGTCTGTCCCTCAGATTTCAACAATTTCTTTATCTGTATCCTCATTCATTACTGATTCTAAAACTCTATTTCAGCGTTCATGTTTGTACCTAGTCCTTTCAACATCAAACTGCCGCAATCCAACATCTCTTTCAAATTTTTATATCCAGGTATTCTCGTTTCTATCTTCTTCCACTACCATTTGGTCCACAGCTGTTATACCTTCGTCTGTCCCTCAAAGTTCTTTGACTTCTTAATTTCTCACTTTCAACATTCACGTTTGTTTTCATATCACTAACAATCTGCTCCAAATCAACATCGCGTCACAATGAAGCTTCGCTGTGCACAAACTCTCCAACATGGCTGGCACGTGTTTATTGTAACTAAAAGAGTATAAACTTGGGCTCTAAGAGCGAAACAATAAAGTCTTAGTGCCCTTTGACAGGGACAATATACGGCACACTTCGTAAAGGACCTCTTTGTCCCGGAGAGGGTTCCGTAGCATGCGTGTGAGTTGATTGTGACACGTCGGTGTAAATAAGAGTACTGTGTTAGACTGTGTGTTCGGTACTTCGTTTATTCTACGGTGGAGTGATTAAATGCGCAGTTTTAGATATTAGGATTTGTAATTTATTAAACTGGCTTAGATTTGTTTTTGAATAGTTATGGCGTCTTATTTGTAATGTTTTATGATTTTTTATTGAAAGTAGCATTTACAGACTCTGTACCAAATCTTATTAATCTTATGTTAGAACTATTGCTTATCGTAGCACAGCGCACATGTCCGTCACTTATAACCTATAACTTTAGTCTATCATAGTTTGTCATTTCCAATAGGTTAATACATAATACAGAGAAACCTTTATATGAATATTGGTTGCACAGAACATACTTAGATTTGGCATCCTTAAAAAAGCGGAAAGCAATTATATTATCATCATCATTTCAGCCGAAAGACTTCTGCTACTGGAAATCTAGGCCTCCCCCAAATGACGCCACGACGACCGGTCCTATAACTAAAATTAAAACGAAACGGAAAGCTAAAACGATTGAATTTAGAACACTTGGCGACCACTACTATTATTCAAGCAAATAAAATTATAAGACCTACTTAATAATTTTATACCGAAAACGTTAATTGTTGTAAACAAAACAATCTTCTTTAATAATAAGGATCCCAAAATCGGTGGTCTTTCCCGCCATTTGTGCCCCACGTGTCAACTTAGCGTTAAAATCTATTAATTGCATTTTTTGTCATCTGCCAAAAATTTTCGTTCATAAAAAACCAAACAGATGTTACGAATGAGTAATGTAAGGGTTAAAAATAAACTTTTAATTTATTACGCCACTAGAAATCAGGTTTGGAGTAGATTAAGTACCTACTTGTATTTTGTTAGTGTGATGTTTCAAATAGATGGAACGATGTATTTTCTGCTTTTGAAGTTGTGCAGCAAATATGCTTTCAATTAAATGCTTTTTTCTAGATTATTGTACCTATTTTGTTTAGTAAATTTAAAATTGGCCCTACCTATGGTGAATCCGATTCTAGTGGCATTTCTTATAAGAATCAAAACCTATTGAGATAAATGGAATGTTAAAATCTTTCTTTCTAATGAATTCCAATGAGACAATAGTAAGTCGTACTTTTTCTTCGCTGTACTTCTAAACTTATTCCAAATTCAAAAGAGGAAAACCAAAGCAAAAAATAAGACGCTAAAAAAGCCACTTGCATTTGAAGAAATAGAATGAGTTCCATTCATATTTTAACCTACGTGCACGGAGGATATAAAAAAAAATAACAAAACATCAACAGACTCGGCAGTCAAGACATACGATACTTAAGATCCTGCTTGTCATAAGTAAAAAATACACACCGTATAACGGAACGGAATCGCGTCAAAAAACTGATTTATATCGCTCAAAACGTACTTCAGTTTCGCCCATTCATTATTTTAGCTTCGAAAAATGTTCAACAACGTTTAAAAAGTTAAGGAATGTCATGTTAACTACCAATTAACCTAACTAACATGCTGCCTAAAACGGAATGCGGCCGTCGAATACCAAACGCGGTTATTTTTTTATAAAATTTTGTTCGCGATGCAAAGGAATTTATGAAACGCAGTATTTCGTGTTTTTGAAATGACGAAATATTATAGCGTGAATGGAAAAAATGTTCGGAAATGTAAATAAACAGTAGACGCTGTTTCTCTAAGATAGATTATATCTTTTATCATAATTAATTTGCGTAAACGATAGCCATGTTTTTTTTTAAAGCAGAGAGCCTGTCATGTTTGACATGTCGTCGATTGGGAAGACAAAATATGACGTACGCAATTTAAATGTCTTTGAAGAGTTCTTTGCCTGGTCATTCAACATGAAAGAAACTACCAAGTAAAATTATTTTAGAATTGAAAAATCACAGAATCCATCTGCATAGCTACATATCTATTTATATTCCCCTGTTAGCAATAAGAGCCTCTATAAGTAGTAGGTACATCTTTACATCTCATGTAGGTATACCTAAAAGGAGATTACTTTATCCCTATGAAACGGGCACAAGTAAATCTAGGTTCCAGGTTACTGTTGAGAAATCTCAGATGTGAAAAACTTAATAACATTTTGCCCGACTCGCTATTCGAACTCAGAACCTAACAATCGGCAGTACCGCTTGCAACCACTAGCTATACCAACGACGCATTTAAGTAGGTGGCGACGATAACTTATAAATGGCGACTTAATTTGCAAAAACAGCAATAACAAATGAAAAAATAAAAATAAATATTTTGTCTCATCGTGCTCATCACACGAACATTTGTATTGGGTAGGAATCAAACTTTCTCCTCCGGTATAGCAGTCAGGGCTACTAACTAAAACTTTTTTTTTCTTGGGGGGTGTAAAATCCTCATGGATGTCCCCCGCCCCGGGGAGGACGGAGGGGTCTGTCAGAGTCTTACTGACTAAAAACCACCCTGTGTTCCTTCTCACACCTGCGCCGGGAACAGAAGATACTTCCGCGACCTCCGACTGGTGCCGGCCCCGAGGGCCTCGCCAAGTTAGCGAGGGGAGTGAGGTGTTAGACTCCCCTCGCGATGTCTAAGAGGAGCGCGCTTGAACATGACGCGCCGCACCTCGGTACTAACTATAACTAGTCCAACAGGCCAGTAGTAAATAAATATGGTTGACAACGAAGCTCTTGTAAAAATTAACAGGTGGAAGAAATAAAACACATCACAGCACCGAGTACCCATTACTCAAACTAACACAGCCAAAAAACTTGCATCACCCAAAAAAATCAGATCACAAGATGAAACAGAGATTGCAAAAACTGCTCTCGAAATCTATTGAAGTACCCAAATCGTCGCGTAACATAAAACCTCATTGTCTGCCCCATATCCTTTGATCACCGCGTGATAATGTGGACGGGGGGGCGTTTCACTAGTTTTATTAAGTAGCTCTTTTCACGGCAATTGTGTACTTACAATATGGGGATTAAAGCGGGATTAAGGACCCTTGATATTGTGTTTTGAAGAGCACGGACGGGTGTTAGCCCTGTTTGGGTGTAAACTTTAATTTGGAGGCAGACACGTGGAAATCTCAATAGACTATCGTTTATTACGCTAAGATTTTGAGTTGGTAGTGTCCGTTTGATTGATTTAGAGCCAATGGCCTGACTGAAAAGGATGTTGAAGATCGGGCAAAGTGGAAGAAGCTCAGTCGAAAGGTGGACCCTGGCAATAGCCGGGATTAACGCCAGGTGGAAAAAGAAGAGTGTCCGTTTGATTGATCAGACAATCAGTTTACCATAATTCATTTCAGTAAAGGGATTAATGTAAGTAACTTTGACTTCAAAGAGTTCTTTACCTTGTTATTCGACACGAAAGTACCTTCGCATTAAAGTTATACATGGACTATCAATTGTTGAAATGAGTTGATAGTGCGTGTTGACACATCACTCCTTGGTTAAACTGTGTCACTGGGTTGTGGAAGTCAGATTACGCACACTGGTAATGTGAAGATCGGTTTTCAGTCTAACTGGAGGCAGCAGAAGACTAGCATTTTCAAACAATCATCTATGGAACCGCCGAGTTGAGCTTACGGTTATTTATAAACACGTGCACTGTTTGGACGGTTGCTCATTTTGTTTCTCCAAGAGTATTTTAAACGAAAACTACGCGTTCTTGCTTTTAATGCCCTCCTACGAAATATAAGTCAAAAGGTCTGATAGCTACAACCTAGAGGTCTTTAAGTCAATAATGAATTGGTGGCAACCAATTTATTCTTGACAAGAGTGCTTTGTTGTCGACCACATCAGAACAGGTGAGATAGTGTTCAAACGCGAACCTATTAATGATAAAAAAATGTAGTAGGTACAGAGAAAATTAAAATAATCATTGGGTTACTTACCGATCTGATACATCGGTGCCTGTGTCAGGTCTTGGCCTTTTTGCCTGTAACAAAGTAGAATTAAATGAGGATCCGGAGTATTGTGGAGTACATGAAGAAAGCACAGATTTCATGCAATGTGCAGCAAGAAGCAATACAGTGGAAGGTTTAGTGGCTAATGTTGCAATAGTATATGGTCATTTACGCCCGATATTAATATTCTATCTCAATCCAAATCCCGATCCTTTGTTTTTGACGGCTGCTTCTGATTGGACATCTTTAAGACTCGGATAGGCGAATTCGGTCGTTGATTGGTTACAGACAAAGATCGGGATCAAGATAGCAACCGAGATAGATTATTAATATCCAGCGTTAGAAGGTACAACGAAAATAATTACTGGGATAGTTATGGGTGCACAGAGTATTGACCCTACCCCCATGAACTAGGTGGGAACGTCTATATCTCAGGGGATATAGACGTTCAGCTAAATACACTACATACTACTTATATTATCTTAGGACGTTTGTGTGTCACTGCTATAAAGTACCATGAAGTAGAGTACGAGAGATTGCTGGTGAGCTTAGATATTTAGATTTCAGTATGTTTGGTTATATGTGTGTGAATTATGGAGAGAGTGGGTGTGTGGAAGTGTGTACGTATGTGTGTGTGTGTGCGTACATGAGAATGTAATATTTGTATAGCAGTACTTGGATATTTGCACTTTATCATTTCAATAATGGGCTATTGGATCAAATTTTAGTTTTTAGTCCCTCATCTAGATAACAAGAAAATATTCGACACATATTTTTTTCTTTTTCAAATTGATGGAAAACTGCTTAGATTTAGCGCATTAAAGTTGAAGAGATATTATAAATTTAGATATTATAAATTAATAGATTTTATAAATTTAGATATTTTCGCTCTTAGTAAGAACAAATTTAGAAAAATTGCTGCTGAATTACTTTCTGGTCATCTTTAACGATGACTGCTTTTTGCTGATTTAATTTTGTGATCTTGCTTGCTGACTACAAACTGGACGAAGAGCGCTGTCTAGAGTTGGTTTGTGACATCTTTCAGGTTTATTTTTATTTTCTTATCACTGCCCCTTTCTGTATACGTCCGTTTCCTTATTTCTTTTAAATTGATGTTATTCCGTGGACAATTTATAGTGTGGGTTATGCGTTTGTTAACTTTTATACCTAAACTAACTATTAATATTGTATCGTGTAACTGTTTTTTGTCCCAAATAAATAAATAAATAAAATAAAATAAGAGTGGGGGCTTGTAACGTCATTAGCTAGCATAAACAGTACTAGCTGGCTAAAAACGAAAAAATACGTGTCGAATATTTTCTTGTAATCTAGATGAGGGACTAAAAATTAAAATTTTGTCATTTAGCCCATATTAAAGTTGATTTTCGAGTGCCTTTGAATAATCCTCTACTCTGTGTCTGCGCTGGCCCTTATGGCGAGCTTTGAAACGTCAGAAAATAATAATAATATCATGAAGTAGCCCATCCTACCTTTATAGAATATTAACGACCAACACGATTGTATTTAGCAAAGTTTTTCACAAACATCTTGTGCCCTTCTTGGAACTATTCATTGTGATTTGTGTGTATACCGAACGAAGAATGGCTACTGTCATTGAATGTGTCTCACGAGGATGTGTGCACTAATTTAGACCTTTCAATTGAATGTTTCACGATGTTGTTGTTCTTTACGATTTAGCTAAACGGCTTGACATAAACTGGAATAGAATACTCTTTATTCAATTTAATTTTTCATGATGTTGTAGTTGTTTATGATTTAGCTAAACGGCTTGACGCTAAACTAGAATATAATACTCTTTATTGTTTACCATATCCCTATAAACTTACATTTTTTTTAAGTGCTACGTAGCGTCAAGTAGCGTGTTACAATGGGCAGACTAATACTTTTTAAAAAAAAAAATTACTGTTAGGTTTGTACATGATTTGTGTCCCCCAGCATTTAAATTTTCCTTTGATTTTTGCTGATGTAATCTTTGGCTAAAACTGTAAAGAACCACGAAAAAGTCATCATTACTGTTTAACGCTAGATAGTTACTCTTTGTTAAAAAAAATACGTCACTTCTTTCATTTAAAATATCATTGGTAAAAAAAAAGATTAAAGATACCGGGGCTGGTATCCGCAACTCCACTTGAAAGCGAGTATTTTGCGTATGGGCTATAATCTGCCACTCGGGCCTAGTGCGAATTGGTAGATGTCACATGTCTTCGAATTTTTGGTTCAAGAATATGGTTTCCTCACGATGTTTTCCTTCACCGTTTTTGAGACCAAGCCACCAATAATAATAAAAACCTCATTGGTATCGACTGGAAAGGTAGAACTCGGAAAAAATGTAAACCTGACAAAGCATTTCAACGCTGAGAGGTCCAGGATGATTTACAGAACTCATTGTCTGGATGTGGTTTTATGTAACTTCCTCCCATTATACGCGAACAGCTAGACCAGGACCAATCACTTATAGGCCATACACATGTCCATGCAATAAAATACGTGACATGCAGCAGCGCACTGCAACCATAGACAGTTGACCACTCCCTAGAAAAAGACAGACGGACTGTGCGGCCAATACCTGTCTCTTTTCTGTAGGTCTGTGGTTAAAGAAAGAAAGAGACAACTATTGGCCGTACGTTCGCCTTATCTCTCTCACACTTTCTTACCAGTATTTACTTCACAGCTAAATAAGGAACACTCAGTCCATTCTCTATGTCTATGAATGCAAAACACGAGCTATCAAAATACGAAAAAATTGAAAGTGGAAACTATTTTATTAAGATCTAAAATGATGTTACGTTAGATTACAATCAGACATAGATATTGGCTACTTCTATTTTTATTCTAATTAACAAGGAAGAACGTCGATTTCAAAGATAAGATAAGATCTAGTAATCAGATAGTTTCAATTAACGAGTTTCGAATAACAAATTAGGAATAACGTTAGGATAATATTATGTAGAGATCTTGAATATTTTGCGAAGACTAGGTCATGAGATAGAAACTATTGGATTTCTTTCTGCTTCTGAAGAATTACTGAGAGGTCTAAAAGTTCGATTTTGAGTTTATGACGGCGATGGGGAGTTGTTTTATAATATAATAGGTATTGTTCCACAAATTTCACGCAACACCATCGAGTCTCAAACTAAGCAGAGCTTGTGCTATGAGTACTAGACTACAGATAACAATTTTTTTGTCGGCTTTTCCTAATTTGATGTTTTTTTGCTTTAATCTGTAAAAAACCGCGATAAACGTCCATAAATAAAAGTTTACTTTGAAACAAAAGTGAGGGAAAATTTTCCTATTCTGAATAAAGATAAAGATACCGGGCTGGTATCCGCAACTCCACGTCAGAGCGCGCATTTTGCGTATGGGCCATAATCTACCACGCGGCCCCAGCGCGAATTGGTAGTTGTCACATGTCTTCGAATTTTTGGTTCTAGGACATGCCGGTTTTCTCCTCTTATGAATATATCTCATAGATTAAAAAAAGGGCTTTTTCATGGATCCTAACAGTGTTAAGGTTGATAATTTAGTTTTAATTTAATTGAAAGGAATAAATAAATGTCAACCTTTAAAAATTGACTATCGTGGTGTCAGTTTTTATGCCGTCCATGGGCTTCTGCCGGTGCCATTTAATTAAAAAAAAAAATGACACGCAAAAGTATACATATAAGAAGGTCTACTTACACAAACAAATATCATTTTCGTACCACGTGCTCAAAAAAGTGACATTCTATGCCACAAAAAGCGAACATTACAATAGTAATTTTTAATCTGTTAAAACAGGGAAAGAATACGCATTTTACTTTTAATTGTCATTATTTTTAATATTGCTTATCTCATATTATTATTGTGTAATTTTTTTCGCAAATGGAACGAAAAGTAGAGTATTTTCCTTGGTGATAAAGCTGTCTTAGTCTTGGGTGAACTTAAATCCCTCGCTACACTCAGGACTCGTCTTAAATCCCTCGCTTCGCTCGTGATTTAAGTTTTTAACACCCTCGCTACACTCGGGAGTAAACCTCGAGTCCTTTCGCGTTACACTCGCGATTTAAATCGTCACCCGCGACAGAAGAAACTGCTTTATCCCCTTGGTTAATAATCTACTATTCATTTCATTTCTAATTTGGCTTCACATGCCATGCCGTCGAGAAATATCTATCAGGCTTGCTGGATGACTTGACTAATAATTTCCACACAATGATCCAGCCAAAACATCTCTTTATCAAAACCTACCCTAATATTTGACATATTAATACACATAAACTAAATATAACACAGGATAACATCTGTCAAATCAGCTTGTATGTAAATAAAACCTGAATTTGAACAGCTACCTATCTGTTTTTTATCTTCATAATCTTTGACATTATGACATTGACATTCATTTGAGCTAATAACATCTGTTGATGCATTTCCTCACAATAGAGCTATTAAAACAATAATAAATGTTTATTGGTCTTTGAAATGAACAATACATACATAATGTATATAATACCTTGACTCTTAAACAATTTTTTGAGAATGGCAATTTTTAAATTTAGTCCGTGCCCCAAGAGTCATTCTGTCTGGTTCACAAAGTTAGCTTTAAGTACTCTTTTAAACCTTCTCATCATCACCTACCAAGCCTTTCCACCGACTATGTTGAAGCTGGCTTCCAGTCTTACCAAATGCAGCTGAATACCAGTGTTTGACATTGAGCGACTGCCCATCAGACCTCCTCAACCCACGACTGGGCAACACGATTCCCTTCAGTTACACTGGTTGTCAGATTGTCGGGGTTCCGACTACTTACATAAAAATGTGTAAGCATGCAAGAAAAGACTTTCATGGCTTCTGGAAGGGTACACAAAAAGACAATCCTAGAACTGGCCTGCCGGTGAGCGTTGATGGCGTGTCCACTTAGATAACCAACCCCTATGTGTCAACTTAGATAGCTTTTCAACTTTATTCTAAACACTGCAATAAGGTTCATGTTCAATTGGGGAAATTTGAGAGTTTGGGGTAGGTTGATGTGCTGGCGTCTGTACATTATTTTATTACGCGTTATGTTTTCGTCTCTCTAAAAGAAAAAAAAAATACTGATGGAAATTTTGTTGGGACACGAGACTTCAAACTTGGCAACTCTAATATTAGACAAAATAATATTTCCGAATGTTAATTATTCACAAATCATTTAATTTTGATTCGACAAACACGGGTCTTAGGCAGTTTTCATTAAATATTATTTATTAAGAGTCTCATAAAAGCTACTATTAATTACCTAAGTATCGTAAAACGTATCAAAATGTTCGATAATAAACTGGCGATCAAGATTACAGCTATAAACTTGTTAATATTTCTTTTTTTACACGTGTTTTTAATAAGAAGGTCTAGGAAGGCCTATTATTTTGAGATGTTTAAGTACCATTAAGTGTTCAAGGTTTTGTTTTGTAATACACTAGCTGATGAACGCGGCATCCTTTTACCCCCTTATGGGATAATTTTCGAAAAAATATTTTATGCGTTGCATGAATAAAGAATTCAATAAAGAACCTTCATACTGAAATTCATTCGAATAGCATCAAAAACAGCAAAGTTTCATACTAACTTTGCACCCCCGTTTTTCACTTTGGACGGGAATTTTCAAAAATCCTTTCTTAGTGCTACGTTTTAAAAGGTACCCCAGTGCCAAACTTCACGTTTCTAACCCTTGTAGTTTAGGCCCTACGTTGATATGTCAGTCAGTCAACCTCTCGTTTTATATTAAAGTTCCTGTTACTATGATTGGGTAGCTATAGGTAGGTTGAATCTCCAGTCTTCTGTCTTCGTCTTCAGCTTTCGCCCGCAGCTTCGATCGCGTTAATTTGGAATTTGACAATCAAATCAGGTTTTACGTACTCAGCGATATCAACTTTCTAACAAATAACAAAATTACGGCATCAACTGATTGAGGCCCATTAATACCTTGGGTTAAATTTATTGTAGATATACTCGTTGAGATCACTAATAAAAAAAAATGCAAGTTATTTGCTGATAACGAAGTTTTCACAGTGTCTTCGTCGAAACTCGAATCGAATAGTTGCTTCAATTATTCGATATACCCGATTGTAATAGATATACTTATATACTCTACGCTAATTTAATAAAGCTTTTGTATGCTTTTTGTGTGACAACACTAAGGAGCAGCAAGTCGTTAGCAAGCAGTTAGTCGGATTTGATTTCTTTTTTGCATTTGATAGCCCATTATTTTAAGGATTTTTAGCATTAAGTACGCAAATCGACTATAAGGACGAGGTGTTATAGTTAGCTTTTTAATTAACCTAAAGCTATAGTATAGGAATGATGTAAAAAATCTAGGTCTGTCACAAAATTGTGACGTTTTTTTTACCAATTAGATAGTACCTACTGATTTTTACTCCCAATCTCGACATCTCATAACAGAATGCCAGTATCAATAACTCAGTTCTAACTACCAATCAAATGGTTGACCTAACGGTAACTTTAACTTACTGAGATTCGAGATAAACTTTAAGTTATAAATAATAAAACTCTTAAATGTCGCCTCTTGAATCAAGATTAACTTAACAACATTCATAAAAACTAAACCGAATTTCGGGTGACAGTAACAATTATCGGTTGTCGTTCGATTTTCGAAATACCTTACTAGATTTTTTTAAATTGCTGCTTCTAATATAAGCTGCTTGTGGTTTATGGTGTTAAATTTAATGTTCGTTCGTGTTTTTTAATTTTTCATTTAAACCTAAATAAAGTATCACGAAATTAATGTGCCAAATTGTTAACTGCTTTCCCTATCTGCTTAAATTATTTTATCTACAGCATCTGTTGGCTTGCGTTTGATTTGGTATTATGTTTAAAACTTGTGATAGATGAGTTTCAATTAAAAACTGTGACCAGTGGTTCAAATAAATTATGTAACAAATTTGGTTTGAATGTTCAAGAAATTCATGAAATAAATTACTTTGCCGTCTAATCTAATGGATTTTTAAGTACCTACAGCAAGTAAAATATTATTTTAAACTTATTAAGTTAGTAAGCTACGCACTTACATGGGATTTAATAAACACCAAAGATATAATCGGTGATGTCACCCTACCCAAGTCTCGGGGCGCCATATTGTCTAAATGATATACGAACTTTTGGTTGGTGACAATTGAAGTGCCTTCACGTTCCTCTTACTATCTTATGCGTGCCTGGTAGTTTTAAAGAATCTTACTATTTAATTGGGGTGATTAACGTATTAAAAATTCCTGTGACGATCATTGAGCAGTGTGTGTATTATTATGTACCAGCTTGAATATTTTGAGGTCTTTCTGCACCGGGCAAAGTAAGCAATTTCTTTATTTTGATACACTCGATCTTTCAGCAGGCTTCTATCTAGCCAACTTAAAAATGTTTCGTATCTATTTTCTTTCTATGATTGTTAACTTCTTAGCGTAAGCGATTTAACGAAACGCTACCGCGTCTCGAGGCAAATTGACTAAAGATAGAAAAACTCAAGTCCTGACCATAATCTCTGGATAATCCCTGAACTAACTTGCCAACCTGCACGTATTATGGATAATAAGAGAGATTTTTTCGTCACTTCAACAAACTTAAAGGTGATTTTAGAAGTGTGAAGAATTAATAGAGTACACATCACAATAAGAACTCTATGTTTAACTGCATAGCTTAGAATAATGCTTGTCAAGTACTCTGATATTATTTTCTTTTCACTCTGATTAATAAACCACCACAATTCCCTAATGACCGGGCGATCCCTCAAGCTCGCTACCAGGACCACAGCGGTGCCAAGGAGGTATCGTGTGAGAAAGGGCGTAAATCAGCGGGCGCATTCCTCTCGAGGTGTGAGGCCGCCCGATCTCCCGATAACTCCGGCTAATTTATACGTTTTACGCGGCGACAACGCGCCTGAACGGACGGCTGAATACAGGCTGTATCATTTTGAATTATATTATTATAAACGTTTTTTATATTTAAAAATTTAATTTTCGCTGGTTTCTGAACTAACATGTTGGTTGAGCTGACTTTCAGGTTGTAAGTACCTACTGCTTCATTTGGAATAAATTTTATAGGTTTTCTACAAAGAGATTCTAAGATACTTTTTTGTACGTGATGTCCCGTCAATAGTTTTCTTCTCAAAAAATCAATCAGAATTTTTGTTTTAAATGCTTTTGTTAAAGTTAGCTATAGCATAGTTATGTTGACGCCGTTCAGGGACGTCCATTGTTGTGATTTTCTATGAATAGTTATGAAGCTAATAGTATTCTTACCTTTGTTAAGCGTAATTTAAGTTGCAGGTGCAGCTAATAACATTATCGTCATCAATCAAATCTGTAAGTACGATAAGATCGTGTTCGCGATATTAACATTAACTTCATTTATGTTAATTCTTATTTATGTGTTTAGACAAGAAATCTGTAGAAAGATTTATACTAGGTAGATATTGCAATTAAAGGTACTTACTAAGTTTTAGAAGCCAGAGATTACGGATGCGCCGGAAGAATAATAATCAAAAGTAAAGTTTATTTTTATAGAATTACGAGCAATGCTTTACATGTGTTATGCTAGCGGCCGTTGCACGGTTTTACTCGCGTAGTTCCCGTTCCCGTGGGAATACAGAGATAAAAAGTAGCCTATGCCTGTGGGATAGTGTAGCTTTCCAACAGTAAAATATTTATTCAAGTCGGTCCAGTGGTTTTTAAGTTTATTCGTTACATACATCCATAGAAATCTAAAACAAATATTATATCTATGCATACATCAATACAAAGCTTTCCTCTTTATAATATAATATTAGTTTAGACAAAAAATAAATCAAATGCATGTAAAACAGGAACACGCTATATTCTAAACATGCGTCAGAACAAAACGCTTCTTTATTTAAACGTAATTCGTTTATTGTTTTATCTCACTGCATATTTACGATCGGGGACGTATCGTCCCGCTCCCGCGTCGTAACGTATAAATTATAAAATTTATCGACCGACCAATTTTATGTTTTATCTTTGATAATAACATGTGATATTGGCGATTATTAATAAGATCTGTTAGTTTTTCGACTTGTCGCGTGAACTGTCAATTTTAATAGTGATTTATTTTTTTGTTGTCTCTGGTTTATTGTTCGGGATTATCAATTGTTTATGTTTCGAATTGACACTGGGGAATGCTTTGACAGACGTCATTAATTGAATAGAGACAGTACCTCGTAAATTCTCAGTGATTGTAATAAAATTAATTATGTAATGTTACCAAAATTTTTCATTAGTTGATATTAAAGTTCAAAAAGCTTTTCTTCACTTGCATTACTTTTAATTTTACTAGTCAGTAGTTAAGCTATTGTTAATGTTAAATTTTGACTTGTTGGTTTATGGGACGAAATAAGTCTACTAGAGGTTTAAAAAGAACTTGCTGTCCCTCGTAAGATTACTCACACTCTTTATTAAGTTTTATCAAATACAAAAACAAAAACCGCCATCTTCCTCATTCCCGCCAAATTCCACGAATTTCTCACACGCTCACAAAGTAAGTTTGTTTTCGATTACATAAACAAAATGGAGTTAAGCCCAATCGATATAATGCGCGGGAACTTACAAGTTGTATCGAGAAAGACATCTTGGTCGATAAATCGCGCCGTGTTCGACTATCAAGCTGGACAAATTTGTTTTTATTGGTGTTATCTCTGGGTGGCTTTAGTTTTCGTTGCCTTTGCCTTCTATTTTGTTTCTTTGTTATAGTATTTTATGTGGCGTGCGTGCGATAGATTAAAAAAAATGACCGTTGTATTAAATTAATATCTCTATTATTTCTCGTGTTTGTTTGAGGTTTTTATTTTAAGTTCAATGGACGTAGGGAATTTTATTTAGTGACCGGTCACAGTTGACTAGTTATTGAAGTCAATTAAACCTAGGCATTGTTATTTTTACAAACTGGTCTTCCAATAGCATTAACCTCATCATTCCTTTTTAAAACTACAACCTTTGTCTCTTCGTTACATAAGTAGGACCTACCTGAAATATACCTACGTTAAACCTCCACAGAGACAATATTTTACCGCGAAAGCATTCTACTGACTCGTAGCCTAATCATCACTGCAATATGGCATTGTTACGCGCTAATCTACATCGCATACCAAAATTAAACGATCAACCATCATGTAAGCCAATACCTCTTCGAAGTTATGAGAGCCTGGTATCAGGTGGCTAACGATCCTCTGTCCCGTAGGTACGTTACGACTTTTTAATGGTCACCATGAATGGGTAACATGAGATCTGACGCCTCACCATGCTATACCACTTGGAAACATAAACAGTTTTGTACAATGAGACCAATAAAATTTGGTTTTAGTTACGCTGGACAGCTGGCTTATTCACAACCATTCGACTAGATTCCGTACCGAATCGAACGTCTAAGATGTCGAAGATGTCATCCAAACGCAATTCACAAATCCGAAACCGATTTTTTCGACAGTTCAAATTCGATAAGAAGACTCAAATCTTTCCGACAGCTGTTTGCTATCGGGAGCCATACCGAAAAAAATTTAAACGATTTATTTTGCATAAATCCAGGTTTTTTCAGAGAAATATAAACACTGTAAACCTTTAAAACACTGCACTTTTATGTAAATGAAGTTTTATTATTGTATTAACCGTATTTCAATGATACTTTCGCATTTACTTCTATTCAAAGTGTAATTATGTAGAACTGCATAATTTGAATTACTTTGAATTACTTTATTCGTATAGTTGTACATGTAATTGTTTGACAATGAGCAAATAGCAAGATTTGTGTATTGATATCAAATACTTATAACAGTCATTTAGCCTTTTTTAAGCAAAGTTATAATAAAAAAAATAATACAGAGTTTTATTTTAAATAAAAACTTTTTCCGCATTGCCAGACTGGCAATGTTAAAAAGTAAAAAAAGAAAAAAAAGTAAAAAAGTCTGTCAAACTGGCAATGCCAATTTGACAGACGGCTGTTTACAAAGCAAGTTTATTTGAAATAAAGTTTGTTTGATTAATAAAAAAATTATTTTGTACCGTTTGCTGTCTATTAAATTACTAGCTGTATATTCTATAATTAAACGGATCGAAACATTCAAATAAACCAATTTTATTTACTACTTTAAATTTTCTACCACGCTGATCTTTTTACTACCATTTTGTAGCGTTCCCCATAAATACAATGATCAATCGTATAGAAAAAAAAACGTATCCGTTCGGATCTGTGAATAGCGTTTTGGCAGTTCTTCGGCTCGGAAATGAGATTGTCGAAAACGGTTCCTTACCGACACGGAAACCAATCGAACGGTTTAGAATAAGGCAGCAGATAACGCTTCGAGTATATTAATCATGGCGGCTTGTACCATAAAGCTCGTCTTGTCACTTCGATTGTTTTAAGTTCATGTTGTGACACAGTTTTGGAAAAGTTTAAATCGCTTCTCGACAAAATCTTGACATCGATTTCCGATTTCTTTTACCAATATGGTTGGTGTTATCGTCTTAAACTTTTAAACGAAATGTAATTTTTCAATGCCGTTGGTACGAGTAATTCTTTCTTCACTAACTTGCGGCGCTGATGTCAAAACAACAACAATGGCAGCATCATACCGGTATGACGGCCGGAGCACAAACGGTTAATTTTAAAAGTATTTAGGTAGAAAATACGAATTTAAAAAATGGTTGGTACCTACATTTTAGTAATAATTCTAAGAATCAAGACATGTCATGCAAGCATCGTATTAGGCCAAACCGTGCAAAGAAAGTTAGAAGCTTAAACTAGAGGTTTTTAAACTAAAATTTTGTGCAGTGCATATTGTGCGAATTTATATAAAGTGCATTTCGTGATCTTTATTTATCTACTTAGATGATATTTTTTTCAAATCGTACGATTTTGAAAGAACTATACAATTGAGTATATCTAGAAATATAAATACTTACATTATTACAAAACATTTAAAGCACTCAATTTTCTACTGATCATTTATTTACGGTGAGGATTTCCAAATTAGGATTTGCACTTTTTTCGATTGTTAAGTTCGTAACCAAAGACACAAGCGATTATCAAGACCTAAGGTCAAAGTGGCGCCAACTACAATACGAAAATGGAAATCCTCACAGCTCGTACGTTTGCTTATCAGAATGCATCTGACCTTTGGCTCGGCGTGGTCCAAGCTGCAGCGTGGGGAGGCACCCCCTCCGAGGTAGCTACACGGCATCAGGGTCACCATTATTTACCCTCGTGGTAATGTCACACACAATGTCACTTTGACAGTTCTTTTTGCGGGAAATAGTTTTTGTGCTGTCATTTTGCGCTTATCGTTTCGTTTTTGAACAGTACACTCTGTCTTTGGTTGGCTGTGTGATTTTGGTTAGTTTTTCATAATCCATAGCTTGGATAACCTAAAGATGGAAATAAATTTTTGATCATTTTGATTAAGTAAATAAAAGCCTGTAGCTTGGCAAAAACAGTATGGTCACTTTTAATAAAAAGTTTCATGAGACTGAATAAAATACTTGGGTAAAACCAATCGTTGAACATGATGAAAAAATGATACATAATACTTGTGGAAGTTACAAAATGGACTATCACTGTCGGAATAGGAGAGTTTTCAACTTAGTTACAGCCAAATACATTATTTTGGTCTGTGTTTTTTTTTATTCCTCTTTCCTTATTATTTTCTTCATTACGATTTTTATTTTAAATATCATTCAATTTTATGGAGTGTGTTATGCACACCAGGCTTCCCCAAAACTGTAAAATGTTCCCAACTGAACATAAACCTTATTGGCCTCTGGACGTTGCATCAACCAATAAATAAGTTAAATAAAATCTCTTTGGTGGCACCTGTCACCGCGTGATAGTGTGTTCTGCCAAGATGAGCGCATTAGCATACATCTATTCATGATGTAGTTCATTTTTGCTCGACCTCTGTTCCCTATATTGTGTGTGATCTTCTTATAAAATCAGTGACTTAAAGGTGCCATAAAAATATTAGTCCTTGTCATTATACCCCAAGGCCACACGCCAAAAAGTCATAACCAATTATAACGCTTCGCCGGTGGCTAGTTATCGAAAGCCACTTAGTCATCGCCCTACGGTGGTCGAAATAAAAATATATATTTAGAAACAAAATTTAAAAAAAAATTACACGCATGCCGGACGGACCACCCACGGAGTTATGTCAAACGCTGAACGGCCATGTTCATCAAGTTGTCAAATTGAGTTTGACATAATTGTGAACGAGCCTTTTTTGTAGAACCTCATCTGTATTCGTTGATAATCTGTGGCTTCTGGTCATGTGAGTAGATACTTTGAGTAGTCTACTTACTTGCAATACTTTTTGTTTGATTTATTTAGGAACGGGTACTAAGCTAGCTGTGTTTAACACTTGCTCCTATATACACTAAAGCTTTTAAAGATTGAACGAGCATTAATTTTTCTTGGGAATGTGCTCCATTTTTGAGCAAAGGGTTAAATAATAATTCTTAGATAATTATATTATGGACAAAGGAATCTTGGTAGAATGAAAGAAACTGGTTAAAGAAATAGCATAAAATTGATAATGTTTTATTACTGAACTCAAACATGGTTATAGGTAGTTCCATGCGGTCACCTTATCTTATACTTCAAGTCATCCAAAACAATATATTTCTACATAACGAATTCTAAAAACACTGGCTTTAATCTTTCATAAACAAACCCCGAAAAATAGAAAAAAAAATCGTAGAACCTTTTTGAATTTACGTTCGATTCCACGCTACTAGACTTGGAACGAAGCCTTTTTTTGTGAAATATTATTAAAATATACGATGTCTGTCCGTCAGTTTGCATTCGAGTAGAAAAAAGTGGTTTAACAGTAGATGATATTTCTTAACACGCGTAGTTGACTTGTTAGTAGACCAATACTTGTTATTAAAAGTTTTGCCTTTTAAAACTTAATGTTTCCTTAACAATTTACATGTTAAGTATTATTAAAAAATGTGTCGGTACTTGAAAGTAAAAATTACCATTTCTTCCAAAAATTCCAACAACCAACAAGCTTAATTTAACATAATTAAGTACCACTGCCAATTTGTGAGTAAAGCTCTCATTTTCAACAAAACCACATAAATACATTAAGTAAACAGTTTAAACTCAGGCAGAGACGCGGGCGGTCATTAGCGTAAAAATAAAATATTATGAGCCAAGTGTGTTCCTATCAACAGGGGGTTGAACAGTAGCGTAACCTCACTGCGTGAAACGAATCGACAGGGTGGCCAACGTAAGCATAAAATACAGACTGATTAACTGGAAATTTTGAATTTCTAATGCGATTTGTTCTTTGTTTTGGTTTTCGTAATTAGCTGTCAGAAGGTCAATTAAGTTTACACCTATTTAACGGCATAAAGAAGGTTTGTACTGCTACTAGGTAAAATATAATTAGAAGTACTTGAAAAATGTTCAATTTGGTGCCGTTAGGTACTCCGCTGAACCTATCAAATTTAATTGAATTAAATCAAAGGGCATGTTGTAATTCTAGAACAAGAATGCTGATTTTAAACTTTCAATTAAGTTTGGAAACCTTTGTAATAAACTTTTTCAATTCGTTCGGTCGTTAAGAAAAGATTGATCCACCATTAAAACATAATTGACAGCAGCTCTCACTATAATTTACATTCTAATATTAATGTTATTGATTTAATCGATTATTAAATACGTTCTAACAGCCAATATAATCGTAATGTCCTAAATTTTATGGACACCATGATGGTCAGCCCACTATCGTGGCCTTTGCCTCCTCACAACGGGGGGTAAACGCTTCTACGGAAACGTCAAACTGCTTTCCATTGGTTACAATCTTTCATTTTGCGTTCTATTTTCTTTAAGCGTAGTTGGTAAACTGTATGCAAAGGTTTTGATTAAAAGAGTGATCAGACTGACAGACGAGAAATTATGGGACGTGCAGGCAGGGTTTAGAGAGGGAATGGGATGTATGGATCAGATCTTCTCCTTGAGGTGCATAGCCGAAAAATATCTGGCTAAGCACAAGAAAGTTTACTGTGCTTTCGTTGACTTGGAGAAGGCCTATGATAGTGTGTGGAGGGATGAGCTGTGGTCGACACTATCCATGTATGGTGTGGACTGGTGCTTGGTACGGGCACTGAAATCTTTATATAGGGATTCCAGTGCCTGTGTCAGGATAAACGGGGCATACACAGACTGGTTTAACATCTCTAGGGGAGTTAGACAGGGCTGTGTAGCGTCACCTTGGCTGTTCAACTTATACATGGATAGTTGTCTGACAGATTTAAAAGAGAGTGAGTGTGGATTGAGGATGAATGAGTTGCCTGTCAAATGCCTCCTCTACGCAGACGATCAAGTTCTTCTTGCATCGTCAGCGGAACAGTTGCAAGACATGGTGACCAAGATGAATGAAGCATATAAGATGAAAGGGATGAACATCAATGTGAATAAGACGAAAGTCATGGTGTTTGAAAGAGACGAAAACGTGTCGTTGTGCAATGTGAAAATAAACGATATGAGTGTAGAACAAGTGAATGACTTTGTATATCTGGGAAGTCTGTTTACAAGGGATGGAAAGATTGAGGCGGATGTGGAAAGGAGAGTGAATGCAGGAAATAAAGTGAATGGCGCTATACATGGCGTTGTGACCAGCCAGTCTATGTCCGAAAAGGCACGACTGGCTGTTCACAATGGTGTGCTGGTGCCTACACTAACGTATGGAAGTGAATGTTGGGTGTGGCAAAAGAGACATGAAAGTAGAATAAATGCTGTAGAAATGCGTTCCTTGCGAAGTATGTGTGGTGTAACAATTAATGACAGATTGAGGAATGATGATATAAAGCAACGTTGTGGTTTAAAAGAAGATGTAGTAACAAAAATTGAAAAGAGTATGCTTAGATGGTTTGGTCACGTTGAAAGGATGAATGAAAGGCGACTAACGAAAGGTATTTACAAGGCAGATGTAAGTGGGAACGCCGGGAGGGGACGCCCAAGAAGGACATACATAGACCTTATTGGTGATGTTCTTCAGAAAGGTCAGGTGCGTAGTACTCGCAACCGGCGTGTGTGTATGACAACATGTATGAATGTAAACGAAGCAAAAGAAGTATGTAAGAATCGTAGCATATGGCGCTCTGTAGTTTCTGCCTACCCCCATGGGAAAAAGGCGTGAGTTTATGTATGTATGTATGTATGTTTTCTTTAAGTCTTAGCAAAATAAGGTTGAAACTCGACTGAACTGGCTACTTCTGTAATTGTGCTAAAATATTAGAATTTCGTCTGAAGAAAATATTTGACGTTCCTTATTTGAATGGGTTTAAGTTGAATTTGGAATGAGAATTGCTTTTGTAGCAACAGCAAAAATTTTGTTATAACCAATTATAAGGATTCAAATATAGAAGGAAATATTTTTATTGGCGATTAAAATGGCTTTTATTATTGACATTATGACCCAAGAAGAGTTTAATTGGAAGCATAGACAATTCCTTCACGCTATAAGCTCAGTGGGATAGAGGACCGGTAGCTAGAACAATAAATTAGTAAACTGTTCAAAAATATTAAATTCATCCATGAACTCACTGCTAGGAAAAGGTTCCTGCAACGAAAAACAATGATCTTCCCGCTTACTCATTGAGTAGGTATTTTGGTTATTAGTACATATTTTTGACAAGTGTGACTGCAACACATGTAACTAGAATATTATGCAACCTTGTCAATTAATTTTGTAAAAATAGGAACAGATTCTTTATTTATTATTATTAATGCAGAAAAGAGTAGAATTTTTGAACAGATAGTCTACTACGGGCATTGCACTTTTAGGACAGAAAAGATTAAAAAGAGATTGTACGCTTTATTGAATTGCTCAAAATAGAATAAAGTTCAAATTAGGAACACACGTAATTTTTCGGCGACAATCGTAGCAACAACATCGAACAAAACATTGTCTATTACTATTCGAATATTCAAATCGATGTACAACCATAAAAATCTTTATGAATATTCATTTTATCAAATAAAACGGGCAAGAACACACTGACGGTCAGGCTCTGTCAGACGAAGCACTCGAATCGATTATGTGATGGTGTTTACGATCGAATTAAAATCAATTGCTTGTATCGCAACCACGGAATGAAGTCCCGTTTAGGCAGATTTAGTGAGATTAGAATCGATTTGCTCTAATCGAGAATCGGTTGATTAAATCTTTTATTTAACAATGGAAGTTTATGTCAATTGTTAGGCTTGAGTATGAATTTTTGTTTTAAAAGGAATTGATTTAGTTGTAATATTAAATGTAGTAATTGAAAGAATTTAAATGATAAAATGTATGCGACGTACACACATAACAGAATTATGAAGTGCGAGCGTAGATTTTTTTAAACGCGTGTGGATCTATCTCTAATGTTAATCTAAAGTAATCAAATCAATAGTCCGAACATAATAATATAAGTAAAAATGTTATTACATAAGCCAACTCCAAATGACATTTTTTAATAAAGTTTAAAACTGCATACCTACATTATTTTGCAAGTATACTGTACAAAACACAGTTTGCTATCATTCAAAACGACATATTTATACCAAAACAGTCGTTATTGTTGTTCGTTGCATGTAAACATAAATATAACAAACATATACATTTAAGTAAGTACTATATGACATGACATCTAACCGAGCCCTAAAGATCGGGTCGCTAACCGGTTTCACTCGATAACATCGACAACTCGAATATTAGGCATAAATTAATCGATTATAATCGGCTACATCGAGAAAGGGATTTTTAGTAATTTGGAATAACGATTGTGCGTTTTTGTAACGCGAATAATTCAATTTAAGGGTAAAGCTAATATGATTGCAAATTATGTATTTTAACGTTCTGTGCGTTAAGTGCGAGTTGTTTTTACGCTAACGCGATCGAAACGTTCACCGCGTTTGGCTCTCTGATTGGTTAAAAGCTTGGAGCGGGCCAATCGGAGCTACGAACGTCATAAACGTGTCGATCGCGTTAACGTAAAACAAACTTGCACTAGGCACTCTGTAGTTGAAGTAGTAGTTAAAGTTAATTGATTGAAGAGTTTAAAGATCTATGATTACATTCTCGGACCATCATCAAATACTGATTTAAGCAGACTTGCTTTCATTAAAAACAATAATAATTATAAAAAAATTAATAAGCGAGACTTTTTAATTACTCTCAGAATTTTTATTCTTGTTTAATCAGTGTTGTCAGTGATCATAATTAACAAACAATATGATTATTGGCAACATTTCTTTCGGGAAAAAAGCCAAAATTAATGTACATATTTTAATTTTGTAAGTTACACTGCCAATTGAAGGAAATAAGGATACGCCTCGTTATTTTTTATTTGAATTCCGACAAGTTTTGGGGACTGATTTCCATTCCTTATCTACATTACGTGTTTCATGAAGAAAAGGAACGTTGAATGAGTGGAAGCAGGTTAAACTGTCATCATATTTTAACGGAATTGCTAACAAATTGTGAGCAAAGGTGAATTAAACGATTTCAAAAAGAATATCTTGTTTAAAAGTACTTTTTATCTTTTACTTTCATCTTTGGGACAGTAATAATACCAGCCTGTTACTTTCCTACTGCAGGGCAAAGACCTCGTATCATATAGAGAAGGCACGAGCATTGATCACCACGCTAGCTCAACGCGAATTGGCGATTTCAAATTCATATTAACTAGTTTCATTACGATGTTTCCCTTCACCAACGTCAACGATGTCTAGGATAAACTTGGAAAGTACAGACGCCAGCACATAAAGTTACCCCAATGTGTCAAATTTTACCAATTAAATATGAACCTTATTCTATTTGGCATAAAGTTGAAAAAATAAATTTGACACATTGGGGTAACTTGATGTGCTGGCGTCTGTACATATGAATTGAAAAAGTTACATTGGTACTTGTCTGGATTTAAACCACGACCTAGTATGTACATGAGAGGTAGGCGGGTTAGGACAATAAACAGACATAAACTGCTATAATGATTATTAGTACTGGTACGCAAAAACAATCAATACGGAACATCACGAACAAAATTTTCATCCGACACTTGTTTCCTAGTGGATACAAGTCGATGAATCTAGTTTAGTACGCTCCGCTGCCACTCAAATATTGCTATATTATTCTAGATGGCGTTATTGAGACGTGGGATCGCAGATTTTCTATAAAATTTCTTTACATGCCCCCTCTATATTCTATAGTGTTTTAATCTCTATGGTATTTATTTTATTTTCGTCTGAGTTCGAATTGGCACGTGATACCTACTTAAATCCGAATACAAAGCCAAATGAAATCATCAAATCATATTTTATTTCTGTAAATAGGTTCATACAAACATTTTTACATGACATTTTTTAACCAGTAAGTGTGTTTCGAAAGAAACTCGAGAGTGTCACTGTCTCTTTTAAAGTTAAAGACATTATCTTGGTCAGATCATGTAAGAGCCATGTAGATTAGTCTCTGAAATGGTCTTTTGAGGAAAGGACCACACACGTATATGAAGGGGCCAGATCAGTCAGTGCAAGCATTTGTCAGAAATCGTGAGCTCAACTCGGAACTTGAGCTCCACACAAAATACAAATCCTACTTAGCATGAATTTGTTTTGTCAACCTTAATCTTTGTTTGACCTAGTCGAGACCTCTATACAGGCACTTCTTAGCGCCATCTTAACTGAGAAAGGGAGAGAGTAGGTACAGTCTTTATCACGCAACGAACACACATTCTTCGTCAGTAGACGCTGACATAGCAACCTGCATGTATGAGTTATAGGTTTCTATAGAAGCCGGATGAGTTATCACAACTTCGCTAAGTCAGCAATTTGACACCGCTGAAGTATGGAGTTTCTTACCCTTTCATCCTTACGAAAGTAACTTTTGGAAGGGGAAAATAGAATCATTTTATATTAAAAATTATTCTAATAAGTTTGAAGTTCGATAGTTCCTTTTAATGGTCTACTTAAATGAATTAAATTAATTGATTGCTGGCACTTTCGGTTTTAAAAAACAGGTTAAAGTAAAAAGAATGTTAGGTAAAACTTCGGAATTAGGTAAACACGACGAAAAATTATAACCTGCTACTGAGAAATTCCAAGTGGAAAACACATTTACACTTAGCCCGACCCGAGGATCTAACGCGAGACTTCGTGCAGTCGTCAGCAGTTAAGTAGTGCTTGCGACCACTAAAACACTAGAAGCAGTCGCGGGGCAAATTATGATGTCTCATAAAAATCACGAAAGTTCAAAAGTCGACGTTAATGAATATCAAATGTCAAACAATTGATGTGGATTTTCCCACGGCTCAACATTCTAAACTTTGACACATCATTTGCAAGTCTAAGCCAAAACTCGCCTTATTCTAGCCCAAAAAGATTATCTACAAGGTTAATCTCACGGATATGTTTTCAACAACTACATTTACAAATTATAATTTAATCAAATCAAAATACATAGTAATTGCAATCAGCGTGCGAAATCATCTAGCATTTTTTATTATCAAAGATAGTTGACATCGATACGTCGTGTGAATCAATATTTATATATTTAAATTGCGGTCACAAATTGGTCAAAATAATCACGCATGGGAACATAGATATGGTCAATTGTGGTCAATTTTCCGGTCAAATTGACCAGTGATTGGCTACTGATGTATTGTGAATGTCAAAGTCAAGTACCAAGGTCGCATGACAGCAAAGAGGTGTTTTTATTTGCTTAGTCAGCGTCAGTGAGTATGACGTCGTTTGATTTTGTTGAATGAGCAGTAAAAGCGTACTTGCTACTGTGTATTATTTATTCATTTATTTATTATCTACATTCGCATCAGAACGCCGTACAACAATTACACTAATAGAGCTAAATTTATAAAAAATAAAAGTAATATCACATCTGCTTCTTAACATCATTCTCCTGTGTCATCAAACGGGCGGTGGCTGCTGTAGATGAGACATGCAAAGTCAAAGTCAAAGTCAAACCATTTATTTCAATTAGGCCCCTATAAGGCACTTTAGAACGTCGAAAAAAATTAACTTTAAAAATGATTCTAGTTGCCCCTTCCAAAAAGTAGATTTGTATGGAGAAGAATGGACAAGAAACTCCATACTTACTCTTTTAAAATAGATTTTACAAAACTTTGTATACATTAATAAGATTACATTTATTTATTATTATATTATTAAAGGAAGGTTGAGCTATTTTATCTTTATTTCTTGTATTAAAATTGTGTCTATCGCTTGTTTTACTAAAAAGTTGAGGATTTTTTCTTACATACATTATATTTGCATGCATCGTGGCTCTCTGCATTATACATGTTATGAAACATATTGTTTCAAATGTAACAAACTCGAGGTCCCAGCTGATGTCGGACCCGCGGTATGCCAACGATTGCAGGATCTCTACGACGCGACGCGACGTCAAGACGTAGCAGGAGGCTGTGGCGTTGATCTATCCCGTCCAAAGGCCCGCCTCACCAGCCATTACTCTTGTACAATTTCTTCATGACATAGCAATAGCACATTCAGCTACAACGGAACTAAATAAAGAGTAATTTTTGCCGCCACAATCTCACTGTTCGTAAAACTTACTGCGCGAACGATGAATGCCATTAATTTATTAGTGTATTGTCGTTTTCAGATATTTTATTGATAATTTAATTAATTGAAAAACCGGAGTGTTATTATTGTTTTAATATGTTTTCCTGGTCTATTCTGTGGAAAGGTGGAAACCCTTCTGTGAAAAGTTAGGTGTGAACGTGAAGTGAACTGTCATTACTGTCGGATGACATTACTTCGTTTTCCCTTGTTAATCTCACACATATAGCTTTCATCTTATTATTAAAGTGACTGCCAATCTGTTCAACTCAGTAACTGGCTAACCCGCACTACTCAGTAAAACTGGTTGTCAGCTTTTTAAGTTTCAGACTACCCGTAATTATTTTACTTAAAAATCAACGAATGTCAGCTGGGGCGAAAAGCTTAACTTGCTTTCCGAGGAATGAAAAGCAAGTAAAGCGGGGTCTTGGTGTGTAAAAGATGGTCACCCGTTCCGAAGCTAACTTGGCAAGCGTACCTCAACCTGCGATCGACTTCTTGTGAATGTTATCATTTAGCTACGAGCCCTCCATTATTATATTTCTGGTTACATTTAAAATAATTAACAGCGGGATGAAATTGACAAGTTTCTAAAAAAACTGGAAAGTTGAAGCGCGAAATGTGGTAGGAGTGGAGGGAGGCCTTTGACCAGCAGGGCTAGCATGGGCTGGGGATATAACTTTTATCCACCGGTTATTTCCACTGACAAGGAATACAATTATCTTATCCACCTGCCAAAGCACGGCAACAGGGGGAAAGAGAATTATATCACTTTTTGACATTAGACGTGGATACTCATCCACGGCTTATAGCATGGCGACTAGTGAAAGATTTCGCGATTCGAGCAATCCCAATTGACAACAAAACAAAATAAATATCCAGTACAGATGTAATGAAACGATGAAAGTACTTTGGTTTACATGACATTCTCGACTATTGTGTAATTTCATAAAAGTTTTCTTATAATAGCAATAATTTCGAGGAAAAGCGTTTCCCCTGGTTTATCCCCGTGAATAGTTTATCCACCCATGTCGCCATGCTCGGAGGGTGGATAAAAATGACAGAGGGGAATAGTATTTTATCCTCTCCCCGTGGAAAGAATATCTCCGGCCATGCTAGCCCTGCAGGAGTGGGACAACGCAGACTAACACAAAATCCGCACGTTAAGACTTTGGACCTGGCTGTCATTTGTGATCTTCGGAAGTCGTTACGGGTAGTCAGAAGACGGAAACTCTGACAATCAGTTTAACCAAGAGGTATTTTGTTAACCAGTCATTAGGTTGTGGAGATGCAGATAGTCGCTCAATGTACAACACTGGTATTCAGCTGTATTACACTGGAAGCCGACCACAACATAGTTGGGAAAAAAGCAGGTGGATGATGAGAAAATCATTACTTTATTATAGCTCCGCGTTTAGGCATAGCTTAACTATAGAATAGTAATCGACAAGTCGTTAAAAGCTATAGTAAAATTCATCTACTAGCGAACAAGACGTGGGTAATGTTTGTATTTTTTTCAAGTTCAAATATGTTTTACCCTACACCCAACTTATAAGCCATCATCCCGAAATTCATAAAATAATATAATTATTATCTGTTGATATTGAACCGACATGCTACGAGTGTCTACGCCAGACTGCTACGCGTGCTACGAAACTTTACAAAGTTCAATTTTTCTATAATTGAACTTTCTACGACGTAGGCGACAAATCGTTGCATAAAAATACAAATCAGTGACTTTTACTTCTATTGCGAAGTAAGCCTTCGCAGCCAAAAATACGCACACATCAAGTAATTGCATAATGTTAGGCACATAAAATACCCAACAAATGAATAACTCAAGAGAAAATAAACCGAAAATAAACATTGGCAGCGTACACGAAAATCCTCCGAGACGAACAAGCAAGCATCGCTCTCTCCTATTCTCTCGTTCGTGAATTCACTGGTATCCCATAGTTTATGACAGCTGGCTCATCTTTCTGTCTCAGTCTTTCGCCCCGCCCCCTGAACACGCCCCTTCCGTGCCGGTACTAGGACAATAGGACGGTTTTTGGGTAGACGGTGGGTTGCGCTTTTTAATTGTATTGTATGTTACCCTTGTATTGTCTGGATGTAAATGCGATTGGTATTCGAATATTTCTCGTGTAGTTTTTTTTTGGTGCGGATGTAGTTGTGTGTGAAATAATTTAAACAAGTATTTTATTAAAATAGTTATTTGGCCTGGTTTTATGTGAAAACCACAAAAAGCCATGTCTCATCTCACTAAAAACTTTTACATATCTCTTGCTCTGTAAGTACACCCTTACACCCCTGAATGCCGGGGTGTATGACTATCATTACAGCATAGGTTTTGGAATTTGAAAAAAGAACTGTCATACTCATACTGCACGAAGAATATTTTTAAAAAGTTAATTTTTTTTTTCTCGGTATCGATTAATTACTCGAATCGGAATCTAGACAATTTATTTTATAAAGATTTTATTTTAAATATGGAACTATTTGTTTCCACATCGTATGTTAGATGGAATCGATTTAAAAATCAAACTGGCCAGCAAGATTTGACGCGCTTGCGTGCGTGAAAAAAAAAAGGCAGTCTACTAGTAGGCGCGAAAGCATCGCGAAAATAATTAATTTTCTTGTTTGAGTTCTTTTTCAAAAGTTTTAAACATGTCTAGTGACGAAGACATAGATCTAACGCCCGATTTTATTAAAGAAAGGGCAAAAACAGTTGTCGAAAATTTATTACCGCCGAACTCGAAAGAAAGATATTAAATACACATTTTTTTCTTCTTAATAAATGTTCATTGAAACCTGCTGTCTTGTTGTTTACTTACCTCACAATCGATATGTAAAGCAGAGTATTTATCTCGGGCGTAAGCATCAATTGCATACTCGGGTTAATTAGCGCCTTCGCTTCGCTCAGGCGCCAAAAACCTCGTATGCAATTGATGTCATACAGCCCTTGGTTAATAATCTACTATTAATTTTGCTATCTTATCTCAGCGACAATCAATGTCAAAAACTTGTCCTAAATGTACTTACAGAAAAAGACGCATTTTTGACAAAGTCAGATTGAGATCAGCCAGTTGATTCAGTAATCACCCTTTGAAAACTTGAGTGAAGTAAACTGACAAAACATAGCATTAGTATGGAATGACAGCTCAATCCGCCTTCCCTTCGATCACATTTTCATATCGTGATTACTACAGAACAGCACTGCAGAATGTAAATTAAATAAACGTTTGGTAATAAAAATACAGGAATTGTTCCTCAGGTCACAGTCTATAGTATCAGGAATTTAATGCAAATCTTTTCAAAATATATCCGATCCGTCACAGTTTGTATCAGGAATTTAATGCAAATCTTTTTAAAATATATCCGATCCTCTGTTATCAAGAGCAAGCCCATGAGCTTCTTCGTAATATCGGCATTGTTACTTAGTGGTCGATAACTTATTTTGCAATTAGACTTTAGTGGAGTAAAGAAGTTCCTATGTATTAGAAAAAGCTTGACCCCATGCGCTGATGCTGACGTAGATATCAAACTGCTTACATCATCACTGTGACTAATTTACTAGCTAACTGACAAAGTCTTTCCATCCTAGCCTTCCTCGTATAGTTAACCCGAGCATATTGAATCCCACAATGTAAATCAAAAATCAAAAAACCAAAGTAATTTATTTCAATTAAAGTCAAAATTATGTAAGACAGTCCCCCAAAAGTCTGCTATTCGCCACTTCCTAGAGTTTTTGCTGGGAGTGAAGAAGTGGCAAAAAGAACTCCTCAGCAATGCAACTAAGATTTGCACTAAAATATGCGCTTAAAAGCGACCAACATAAGTAGGTACTATTTGCATGCCTGCCAAGTACAAAACGGGCATGACCGGCGCCATCATGTTCCATAATAATTTCTGTCATTTGAAACCGTAACAATAGAACCATATCTTACAAGGAGTCGATTGATTTATGGATATTGATATTCTGTATCGATTTGTATTGTTATATTGTAGATAAATGCCATTCAACTCTGCCTACTAAAGACTTGACTCTCCCAAAATGGAGGGATGCCTACAATGGTTGGTTGGATGGGAGACTAGATCAAGCATAATGTATTAATAGAATAGATAACTTGTGTAAGTAGTACATAGTATTTTAAAACGTGCCTTTGCCCTGCAGAGGAGAAGTATACAAAGCTTGAGGTAAACGTAAAGTAAATTCAAACGATTTTAAAATTGAAGAAACAATGATGTTGTAGTATTTGGGTTCAATTTATGAAGAATCAAAATAAGTAACATCCATAGAACAAAATCTTCAAAATAAATCATTAATACATTCGAAACCATAATTCTTAACAACAGATAAACAATGACTAAAATATACTCGAACAAGACGAGTTGTCCTATTTAGGTGGGATCTAAAGCAATAACTGAATGTAAATAAGTGACTTTGAAAATAGAAATTGTTGAAACCAAAGGCTGTGCATTAATAGCAATAAGACATCGTCGATAGCAATGAGTACAAGAGGAAGAAATAGGCAAGAAGAGAAGGAAGAAAACCTTTCAAATGAGTAAAACTTTTACACAAAAGATGATAACTATTATTTTAGAACTGGCTTGGCTTTGGCTGCAATGGTACATGCTGATTGCACAAATTGATTCAGAACTTCATTTCGCTGATTAGTTTTTTAGGTTGCAGCAAATATTTTGAGATGACAGCGAATCTAAACATAATCTCAATTTTACTCAATTTACTATAGTAACCAAAATTTAGCGCATTAGAAATTCACGGCAGGCATCAAATAAAGATACATTCATTTTTAAAATTCCGAAGAAGTGTTCCTACAATGTCGTTATCTGCATCTGAATCTAAATCTGCCTTCATTTCAAATTCAGATTTGCAACTTAGGTACATAAGTTGCTTCACTATAACTTGGTGAGAACATTTCAATTAAGGGGACTACTCATTGGAGGAATTTCAGTAAAATATTTGTAACATGTACTCGGAAATGGAGATGATAGACATTGGGAAAAAGACTACCAGGTTATTATGGATTTAGGTGGGTTACGTCACCCATATGCATAAGAAAGATCAGGCAACAGTCTTCCACACAAACGGTGCCTGAAGATGGAAGGCGCCGAAGCCGGTCCGGTATGAGATACTCAAGAGATGATGATCTAAGTGAGGAAAAGAATACTTGTAAAAATCAGCGCTTTCCTAGCAGTGGGACGGAGATAACCGTAGGAGTAGATGGGTTAAGTGGAGACCACAAATCAGAAGACGCTTTAATGCAGGTGATAGCATACGTGCAGGGTAGCTAGTAAGAGGTGAACGAGACTAAACGAGACCTCAAGGGCTATTAGACATGTCTATGTGCAGCGCGGCACTGCTATGAAGCTAATGATGATGATGCTCAATATCAAGCGGTTACCGAAGTTAAAGCTCCTTGATCAGAAGAACTATTCTCTAAAAATCACCTCGTGAAAATGTAAAGATGAAGATAAAGATTATTTATTTGTTTAAATATAGTATACATACAAAAGCATGCAAGATCTTACAGTGTTAAAATCCAATCATGTTTAGCCGTAAGTATCGGCGACTCGGCGTACAAATATTTTCACAATTTATGTCACATCGTAAAATTTCAAGTAATTTAGTTTAATGTCATCATATTAATATAAGTACAAGCAAAGATAAGGACAAAGTTTTAAAAAGTTTCTAAAAGTAAAAGATTTATGTGAAATTTACATAAATATCCTAATTTACAAAGTACATGTCAACAATTACACGATGTACTTATGTCACAATTACAACTAAACATTTTCATTCGCGTCGTGCCATTTAATAAAAAAAAAATCAGCTGGACATTCGGCGACACTAAAATATGCTTTTTGTGAAAGAAACATTTTTGTCATGACATTTGAATGCATTACTGGTCTAATGTAGGTGTAGTGAAGGGTGAATTGAGCTGTCGTCCCAAACTAATACCATAATACTAGGCAATGACAGTTCACTTTACTCGAGTTATCACGGGGTGAGTATTATCAAATCGACCTGCAGTACAATTAGCTGGCGAACCATTGCTAGGTATTTTAACACCAAATTTTGTATTTGGTCGGTAGGCACGCGAATGCTCTCAGTGAGAATTCTCCTTTACGCAAAACGTTTAAAATTATTGCTTTATGTTCGTATAAGGCTGGAATATATCTGTTTATGTTGACAACTGGTTCTGGTATTTATGTGTTTACTTATTAGGTACTCCAGCTTTTGCGTAGGGCTTCGCACGATTCAAGTAATTTTCTTTATGGCCAGAGGAAACTATCTTGAAACCTGTTCAATTGAGCATGTTTGCGAAAACGTTATTATTTTAGCATTCGGGTATTTTAAGATCTATAAGGACGAGATCACGAGACTAGAATTCGATTACTTTGAGTGTGCTAAACAGACCATAGTTACACAAGATTGGAATCATCTAAGGTTCATAACAACGAAATTTAAGGACCATAGCCACGTATTAGCGTTCTCGTTGTTATTATTAAAGGGCCATGAACGATGTACAAGCAAAAGATAACAGTTTCCAGATTTCTCGAGTACAAGATACCCGATGATGTCTGCTAACCCCGCAAATTGATTGTGTACGTGACTTTGTTTACTTTTTATTTTTGCCGACTCGTTGCACGGCACCATCTCTCTCAAAGTACTAGGCAATCACAACCGTGCTAGGTGTTGCACGATATGTTTACATTACAGAGTCCATATCAAGCAAGACACCTAACGCTTACGTTTTATGCTTCCCTGGTGGTCGCTGAACGCCGATCGTGATGATGTCACTATTTTGCAACGAAGTAAATACCTAGTACGATTTGTGGGGACTCACGAAGTTATGGCGGCTTTCTATGATACGTGATCCTTTCGTACATGTTTTGGGTAGTGTTACATACCTACAATGACAAATGGGGGCTACGTGACTATTGTTTTGTTGTAGATGAACAAATAGTTTGGACGGTTGACAGAAATTAATCGGTCTGTTTGATAGAAATGAAAACGTCGTAAGATAACGACTCTTCACCACCAATTACCATCAACCGTTACTAGGTTCCTTCTAGGATATAAAGTATCTAAGAGAGTTTAAGTCCTCGGTGCTGAATAATATCCGCACAAAACAATCACATTCTTGAATTATTCTGAATCATAGCTATTGCATGATTTCCAACCCACCCACGTGAGACTGTATTGTGATTTGTGATTGCACTAAATCAAGTCAATTTAAATCTTTGTTGTGTACTCAAACGATTGAACATTTCGTGGTGTACAAAGGCTGTCTTGAAATTGACAATAAAACTGTCATCAAAGTACAAAATGATATTAGTAAAATACTTTGAATACAACCAGCTAATTTAACACTAATCTAAATCTAATACAAACTTGCTTATAAAATAGATCAAGATATAAAAGGCATGGCTACAAAAAAGTTTCCATACTATGAATCAGATGCGACGATAACTAGCCATGTTGAAAGGGACCCAGATCTTTATCACCGTTGAAGACTCGACCTCTTACACATTTTTAGGAGCCTAGTACATTGTATGAATTTATAATTTGTATAGTTGAATGTATGGGACAAATGGATGGTGGAAAAAAAAGAAACATGGTTTTTGTATAGCGATTTGAGAGGATCATAAATATTGCTTGTAGTGTACGGAGAAAAGTTTATGTTATGTTGTTATACGGATGATTGATATTTGATTGAATTTAAAGACTGTTGGTAATGGAAAAGGAGCAGCTTACTCTGACGCTTTTAACACTTTGTGTGAATTAAAAATTTAAACAATCGGATTTGAATTTATTAAAAGGCTAAAGCGGATCGTTTAGGGACACTGGGTATTTCCTAACTGTCTTCTACATATTAGATACTTATAGAAGGATCAGCTAATCTTGTAGTTTTATTATTAGGCCTATCTCTATCGTGATTATTGAACATTTAATTTTATTCTCGCTAGGATAGTTTTAACTATTCTAGTTCTTCTTTGAAATATTTGTGTGATTAGTGACTGACCTGTCGTCAGAATTTTGTGCCATCCATGACTTGGCTTCACATGCCGTCGACAAAAATCCTTTAGGCATGCCAATTTCCGCACAATATTTTTCTTTACAGCTTTTGAAGCAGATGATAATTAGAAAATATAATGCGCATGAATCTGAAAAGTCAGTGGTGCACGGAATAGAAAAGAATACTCTTTCTTGTACACCATAAAAACTTACAAATTATAACTATAAGGGTTATTATTATTTTATTAAGGGGATTTTTAGGAACTTTATTATGTTCTATTCCATCTGTTCCCAGTGGAAGGGTCCAATCCCATTACAGATGGTTTATATATCAAAGTTTATATTTTTATATGTTTTTCTAAATTCAACAACAAGAACAAGAAGATTTTAAACAAAAATTCCAATTTCAGTTCAGTTGTTGGTTGTCAATCCTATGCTGTTGTTGTCATTTCCTCTCATCCTACGTTCCTGGTATCCCAGAGACATTGAGTTAGTTTCCATCACACTATCTTTGACTACACTGATATCAAGCATATCTGAGGCATGCCTGGTCATGCCTTGGCTTGACAGTCCACCGGTCACAGCACTACGCTGTCACTGGTGGTCATAAGAGTAGAAGCAGAACAAACAATCCATGAATGTATTGTGTAATGGACCGTGAGTACTATTGATATGACTGCAAATAGAGATGAATGGAAGAAGAAGATATGCTAGGCCGTCGATTGCTTTTAAAACAAGGTACTAGTACTGTTGCAAGGCACATTCTAGGACCGACCTTGTCCGGAACTGAGTAATTAATAAAAACGTTTAATAATGATTAATCACAAAATAACTGTAGTGTTGTTAACTTAAACGCCGAAGACCGATACAACATCCGCTCAGTTTGAACGAGTAATAATTCATAGTTAAACTGTTATGCGGTAACCTCTAGTTGGTATATACAAAAGAGTTCAAATATTTGGTCTTGTATTTGAATGGACATACGTACTGATTATAAAAATCCAGACTGTTTAGTAGTTAGGTTGATTAAAAGGACACTGTTGGTGACAGATTTGGCAACCCCGTTGCTAGGGGCTAGTTGTTCTGTTGTTTGGCCAGCGACGGGGCGGCTTGCTTTTTCTATTCTAATTTTGTGATCGATAATTATCGATATTAATAACATTTGGTCCTCAAATGTTAGACACTAAATCAAAATCAATTAAAGGTGCAATTGGGTATAATAATTCGATCACAAAATTAGAATAGAAAAAGCAAGCCGCCCCGTCGCTGGCCAAACAACAGAACAACTAGCCCCTAGCAACGGGGTTGCCAGATCTGCCGCCAACAGACACTATGCAAAATAGTGTCTAAAGTAGAATAAAACTACATTGATTTCAGTGTGTCCTGGCCTGACTGGCCTGTAGAGTCAGTGGCTCAGTGCTCTCATTTGTTAATAATATCTTTTAATTTTTGACTGGATTTTAATCCTAGTAGATTTACCTATATCTAGCAATGCTCCTGCAATTATAAAAATAAAGGTAGAAAACAGTAAACCTGTGGCAGCAAATATTCGTAATTTTGAAAGATATTATAACAGTTTGACTTCATAATGTTGACGCGTACTGGTCAATAGGAACCGAATAAATTTTTGATTTAACAACGCATATACTAGTTGTAAATCACAACTAGTATATAAACAGTAGAAAGATTTTTTCCGCAAACCAATATTGGTTTGCGGCAAAAATCTTTCTACTGTTTAAAATTTAAAGCTTTAAAATTCCCAACACGTCTTCAGGCGCTAAGATCATTTTAATATTTTCAATGAATAGGACGTCTCGGGACTGAGGCTAATTGCTTTACATACCATACTTGGTGTTGGAATAAAAACCATAAATGTCAGTCATAAACCATCTCGTATCTTCACCATCAAAATATTCGGAGACAAATCACATCTAACCTGAACATAAACAAGTGAGGTACAACATATTAATTAAAATAACACCCCAGAAAGTTCAGTAACCATATCCTTTAACGTACGACAAAATAAAAGAGGCGAGCCATCAGAAAGAATGACCATAAGGTCCAAGAACAATCGCCACATGTGGCCTGGAGATTAACCAAAAAGAAAAATAAAATTAATATATCCCGTCTCTCTCTTGCCGGTGTTGTTTTTGTAGTTGTGTCTCGTTCTCTCAACGAAATCATTCTTGGAAGTGCCAGGGCCGTACGCGCATACAATGCGGGTGTTGTGAGCACGAATTCCGAATTTAAAAAAAAGGGAAGGAACGAACGCGGCCGAGCGTTTGCTAAATCGCTTTTCGGTTTAATTTCTAATGTTTGGATAGTGAATGGTTGGTTGTTTCTTATTGTGTTAGGATTTTGATGATTCTATTAGCGTGGGTTAAGGGAGGTCACACAATGGACCTTAGTTGTTACCGTCGATCAAAATAGCTACTTAATAGTTTTATTTAACTAGTTTTGGTTGCGGAATGACCTGATTTGACGACGCGACGGTAAGATTAAAAAAAATATATTGTTATTCTGCCTCTTAAAATCCGCTCAAAGTTAGATTTGTAGGTATACCGCTACACCTTTTCTAATTTATCTACTGACAATAGCCTCGTTGGTCAAATGGTCGTAGTCTCTACTGCCGAAAACGAGGTTCAGAGATCGATACCCTGGTAAGGGATGTTATTGGAATTTTGTATTGGAATTCGTCATAAGCTTGCTTCCTATGACATCTACATGGGACTTAAATGATAACTGGTGTGTGTTTTAATGCAGTAGAATAAATAATCATGTATCTTGTAATAACCTCTTCCAAGTAAAGGAATATGGAGTGTTATTATAATAAAAGAATATAGATGCGATCGAACATTTAACATCCTCCTTTTTAGAAGTCTGTTAAGAAGTACTGAAAATCACCGATAAGATGGGTTCAAAGGGAAACGCCCATTTCTGGTTTCAAAAGCCGATTTTTTTGTGACACATACAAATGTAATACACTTGTATTACATTTCCACTACCTACCTATCAAAGGCGAAATAGCAATTCTTAAAAAAAAAAAATGTCACCGAGTTCTGTGTGGAAAACAGCGTTGTTTGAGTTTCTTTATCTGTGATGTCATGGGCATTTAGGTATCTACAATTAAAGTAGGGATAGCAACTCTTCCCAAATAAGTTCCACCGAGTTAAATATGGAAAATAGCGGTTGTTTCCTTATGTCAATCCCAATGCCAATCATTTTTGTTTCTTCTATGTACATCACTTGGCCAAAATTTCCTCAACAAATGAGCATTTCCCATCTCTCAAAAAACCTTTAACATTTCCCAATCTGACTTCGCAACTGGCAAGAGTGTCTCCACAATTGTCTTGCATTAGCTCCACCACTGTCCTCTTAAGCTGGAGTGGCGATCCTCCCCGAGTGTAACCGAACACCACCGAGCAGGCGAGGCGATGTGCACGCCAAAACGACGTCCTCCACATTATTTAACCTTTTATTAATGAAGTGTGCACTGTCCTCTTTTTACAGCACGAGACATTAGTGATGTGCAAGACACACTGTCGCCTTTACTATCTTGTCGATAAATTATGTAAGCGGAGAGAGTTTAATGTTATACAATTAACTAGCTATTGACCGCGGCTTCGATCGGTTGTAGGTACTCTCAAATCACCACGGTAAATTAGATGATCTAACCAATAACAAGATGACAGCGTACGTCAAATAATAAAATGGACATTTTTTTATTATTTTGGGTTAAATTATCGTATTGTTTTTTCTAAAATTACCAAAAATAAAGGCTTTATTTCTCGCTGATACTGCAGTTATCTATTATTAGAATAGAATAGAATAGAATACTCTTTAATGTACACCATTAATACCATATCATTGTACCATATTATTATTGTGCGCGAATTGTGACAAACAAACTCACTACCTATCGCATTTTTAATATTAGTTTGGTTATCATCGTTAAATTGTTTATATGTAGAAATATAAGAAGCGTGATTCTAAAATCTTTAAGTTATCAGTTTGATGTCATCCGTTACTCGTAAAATGTGTAAAGAAATGAATACGTATTTCTTACTATAAACGTTACTAACACCGTTGTTATTCTTTTATTTTACAAAATGTCTGTCATTAAAATTTGATTTATTATTGTGTCTTTAAAGATATTTCTACACTTGTTAACTAGATAAATGCGTGTGGATATAAAAATAAAGATATTTTTGAGACCGGTAGGTATTAAAAATATTAAACTATAAAGATTCACCGAAATAAAGTTATATGAATTATTTTAGAATTTATTATTCATCGTTTGAGTTGATGACACTGTCCGAGACAAATACCGTATTATTTCTTTATTGTGTTTATAAAGGTAAAATCATGAATCGTTCGCAAAGTTCAAACCAATTGGAATTTGAAACAGAATGCAGTCTTTCTTTCAAGAATATGTGTATGTCAATATTTATACGTTTAAAGTAAAACTCCATTGTCTAAGTCATTATCAGTACCTTTATCCATCGTAAACGAAAATTGCCGTCCTCATATCGATATGAGCTCTCACATCCCTAAGCCACGCTTGACCAAGCTCAATAATCTCGACTTGGTTGAACCAGAGCCATAGAATTCGCAGAACCACAGCCACTGCCACGCATCGCCGGGCCACTTAGCATCCCTTTGTTTTAATATTTTAATATTAATTGTTTAAAAAAATCAATGAATCGGAAGAGTATTATACCACACACTTGGCCAAAATAATGGGATTGAGAAACATTTCTTGGTCTTGGAAGGTTGTTAGGAAATGAAAGGTCCAAGTTCGATGGTCTAGATAAACATAAATCAATCATGCCACTATTATGACTGGCCTGCTGGTCTAGTAGTCAGTGGCTCTGACTCCTATTCCGGAGGTCGTAGGTTCGATTCCCACCCAGGACAAATGTTTGTGTGATGAGCATGATCATTTCATCTGTGTCTGGAAATATTTTTTCTATAATATGAATATATTTAGAAATAACACAAGCTCTGCTTAGCTTGGGTCTAGATGGTGTTGTGGAATATTATCTATTTATTATGTTTCCACAAAATACTAGAGATGTCTGTCTTATGTGTTTGTCTGCCCAATGACGTTAGAACCATGAGTTGAAGGCGACAATGAATCTCTACTTAGTATCAAAAGGACCTAATGATTAGTCAAGTCTACTACCTCGCATTCCTCATCTACATTCTGCACACCATCTGTAACAGTAGCTTTATTTTGTCCAGCCTCTAATTTCAATAGCCTTTCATTAAAACTTCTGCAAACTTTGCAGTTTATCTACAATCTTTAGACTAATCGTCCACATAACATAATGTTATCTTCATACCATTCTACCTGAAGTAATCCGTCAGCTGCCAGTCCGCACACAGAAGGCTTGTATTAACCATTCAACCAACCATTTAGCATAATGATTGTAAATAAGAATTGGTTTACTTGGTATTTCAGTGTTGGTCAAATTATTAACTTAATCATTTTATTTGATTTGTTCTTCATCGGCTTTTGTTATAACAGTGCTTTTGTTACTTATTTCTTATTTTCAGTCCTGACAAATGCATAGACTGAATGGACAGGGTGTGATAAATCTGTTTAGTTCTTTCTTCAAACGACCACTTCTGACACTAATCTGCCTAGTCCTCATATGATCAGAACAAGATAATGCTTCGAGTATAAAAGAAACAGAGTAGTCAAATAGTGCAACATCGATCTCTGCTTTAAAAAATATTTTGCTTGTTTGTGAAATATAAAGTAATTTGGTCTTATTTATTTATTTCAAAAAACATACAACTATCATTACAGTAACTCAATTCGATAGTGTAGTGACTTACTCTCGTCTGTTCTCTGTTTCATCAGTAAGTTGGACAATTATTATTATTACTGAATTCTCAGCCAAGTTTTACTTCATCAACTAATTCCCAATGATTTAAACGTAAACTCAACAACCGAGTATTATGTTTATGAATTGCGATTGCGTTAGTTTTTACACTAACTACGAGTGGTTTCCAAAATACATGCGTTGGTATTTGATAAACATATGCCGTGACAATTTTAAGAGATATATTTTTTCTATAATGTTCATTGAAGTTCACATGAATGGTGTTAAGGAATATTTTAGGCATCGTTTTATTAAACTATAATTGTTCCTTGATTCTGCCTTCGTAGTTTTTAATGTTGCTAGATGTTACAACGAAAGATTTCTATTTGTATTGAAACATGGTGTATAGTGTCTTGCAGAATTCCTAGATTAAGTTAGTATACTGAAGAAATATGGGTCATAATGATCAGAAATATTCCTTTCGTAGATACACTTATTAGGGTTTATTTGAAGTGATGTTTATATCTGAGAAGGGATAGTTTTGTAGTACTAACTAACGGATTGAGACACCCGTAGTTATTATATTTGTAAAACGATGTGGTATTCGCTTTTTGGGCTATGAAGTGCTATGCAACACTCGTTAGATGGGCAGTCTTGATTCTGAATTGTAAATTGAAAGTTGAAAGGAGCTTATCAGAATTTGCACTATATTGCATCATCTGAGGGTTGTTTCTGTCTATTATCAAAACAATTTATTCTACGAAATATGTGATACAAAAAAAACATATAAATTCAACTACGTATTTTCTAAGTTACTATTTCTTGTTTTGTTCTTCCAATTATTTCTACCCTTTCCTACAATATTGTATCACTAGTACTTATAATAAATTAACAAGACAAATAGTATAAGAACTACCACGTTAACTTACAGCACCAACCCTAAATATTAATCAGAACGTAAATCATAACGACTCAAAGGAAATGAGTAATAAAGAGCCGACGGGCCCATCGTACTTTATTATCTTACTGATTATGTTAACCAAATCATTTGTTTTATCGTTTTATTTTACCTGTTTGTATAAATTTATTTCTAATGATTTTTGCTCTATGTGCTCGTTGTATTTAATTTTGTATTTCTTCGTCTTGCTCTTCAACATCAACGAGACATTTTGCATTATGATTTTCAATCAGTATTGGAAGATTGGGTATTTCTATGTCAGTAAGATTATGAACTATAACATTTTACTAAAAACATTGTTCTACTCACATAAGTACTTATTTCCCGTCATCATCTTGTTCTCTTTTTAATCAAAAAGTCATGCTGCTACCTAGTCTTAATTAATTTATTTACCAAATGATTTATTTTATAACCTTTATCAACTTGGCTTCTAACAACATTTTATTTTTCAATTCTTGTTCTTTATACTCTTGACGAGAAAAACTTTGGGTACCTACCTAACGGTGATTTAAGTACCGGGTACTTTATCTAGTACAATACATTTTCTTGTAAGATTGGCGACGGACGGATAGGAAACAAGTTTTTATTTAGAAGAATACAGACAAATTTAGTAACTGTCCAAAGCTATATAACTAAAATATTACAATTTACATCGCACTAATCTGAATCTAATTTATAAACCTGCAGCACGTCAAAGAATGCTGTACCAATTATGCAGTTTAATACAACCAAAAAAAGCTAGCCTTAGTTTACGATTTTAATCCCAATAATCTTTTTGCTTAAAAATGTCATCGTATTCAGAGATTATTGCATGTGATAACGTGACGATGTCCGTACGGATAAGGATAAAGAAGAATTTAAAGTTTCAATAACTGCGTATCTTCCTGAGAAAGTCATAACAGGGGTCCGAGCGGAGATTTCAAATAAGGTTTTATGATAAATTAAATATACTCTTCTTCTACCGCATGCTGAACGAGCTATGGGCTCGTAAAACCCGGAATTGGTGCCCTACAGTGACACGGGGCCGTGGCAGACCACGAAGGAGATGGCGGGATGACGTAAATGTCTTCCTTGAGAATTGGAGAGAGGTGGCACAGAATCACGACAGATGGAAGAATGGAGGGAGGTCTTTGCCTAGCAGTGGTACAATTCAGGCTAAATTTTATATTCAATGAAAGCAGGTCCTTGGGTCCTCTAAATTGGATGAAGTGGGAAACAGATATTGTAAGGAAACATGGGCTAATGTTTCCTTACAATCTCCTAGTATTGGAATAAAACGGACTTTAAATAACAACATTCTTGACGTGGAAATAGAGATTCAAATTATAAAGGACATGAGACGGGTATTGTTAAAAGGGTAAGAAGTATAAAAAAAAAGGATTATGCCCCAAATAAAACTCACAAAGAGTTATGAAAAACAAGTGATGAAATAAATTATGTGTAACAGGCTAACAGCTTGATCTCTATAGATTTAGACAGACAGCCCTTGGAATATAAATACGATATATTTGATGGTTTTAAACAAAACCGTCAAAGTAGGACATTAAATAGAGAATCTACGTAATCATCATCATGTTGGTTTAAAGCTCTTCGGACAAATTCTAGTAAGAAACAAAAACTAAAAAAAAAAACTTTGCTTAAGTACCTAGTTTTTATTGGAATATAACCGTGATCTATGAAGTGTATTAACTGAATTTCATTAATCGGTTAGTATCTAATTGATAACTAGAATTTGATAAATAGTAGATAGTTTCTGTCATTCAAATTCCTCGATCTTACAAATAGGTCTATTATAAATAAATTCTGTATTTAGATCTTATCTTAGACTGGAACATTGAATATTTCCATATATCTCGTCTTGGCCATTTATCTGTTTTATTTTAACTGTAGCGACGGCAACTTTTTAAAATATTGTTCTAGATAATAAGCTATTACCTGTTTAACTTAATTGGTTTACAAATTCAACAACAAAATCATAAACAAACACTAGTATTATTTTTACAGATTCTTATGAAAGATAAAAGACAAAATTATAGATTATCTTCTACAGATTATTCACTAAAACTTAAATTTTATTTTGTTTTCTTTTATTATTATAATTCTAACGTGCCGCCGCGCCGTCTCAGAAAATCAGCTTACAGTACATGTTTAAGTTTGTTAATTTATTAATTAAACGTCGTTTTACATATATTACTGTCGAGTATCTAAGTTTGAGGGTTAATAATAAATACATTGGGTAACTACGCATAGGAAAGTAAGACTTTACTAAAAGTTTCCAGAAAATATTTACCTCGTCAATTTGCAACATGTCTCCTTCGTAAAATTCATTCAGTTTTGTTCAAAACCTATCTCCTTTACTCAAAACATCATCCAGCATGCGTTTTTGTTTTATTTTTATTAAAAAAAAATCATGCCAATTTGCCACACCACCACAAGATTTTTAAATATTCTGTTAGCTTCTCTTTACCAAACACAACACTTACCTAATATTAATTTTACAAATCTTCGTTCATTTCACAGTTATATTTAATTTTTAAATTATTTCACTCACTTCAAACACTCAAAAGTTCACAAGTCACAAGTTTATTTTTATTTTTTTACTCTTTGTAATACTATACTGTTGCGTCGTTTAGTGCGTTTTTGTGAAAGTTTCTAACTAAGAATCTGGTTTCTTTAATAAATCCGGTTCCTATATTTCATATAGGCGATAATAGTCGCGGGGGATATTAAAAAAAATCGGATCTGTAAACAATTGGAGATCTAACAAAGCAGCGCTTCGCGGCTATCCGAAGCTGTACTGAAATTCTAAACCCTGACTTCGGTGTCCATGTCGCGCACCCCCCATTACTAAATTTCTTATCGAATTTGAAATGTACCAACTTCAAACTTGACACAAGCGAAAATGAACTTTACGTCTAACACCGTTAAGACCAAAATGCAGCTCTGCTTTACGTTCTATCCGACATTTGACGAACCTCCCAGCGAGCTACAAGGCTATGAGAACGTATAATTTAAAGACGGAGCTATGCAAACGATCGACTGTGTATTGTCGTCTCTTTCTCACATACGGAGGAGGTTGCGCAGCTTTTCGCACAACGACGTCGGATTGCTCATTTTTTTTGCTATTCAGTATTGAATTACGTATTATTTTGTGAATTAGATTGTGTCGCGGTGTCATATTCTGCTCTGTACCTGGTGCTCTTCTAACAGGATGGATTGGGAGGCAGGTTGGTATAATCTTTCTTATCTTATAATCATACAACTTTTAGAACAAAATATACTTTATTCTTACGAAGTACTGAAATAGCGAATGGAATATTTATTTTAACTTATTCTTTGGTACTGTGAAACAGCTTATTTTGAGATGATTGCAGATTTGCCGGACCTAAAACAACAATTAAAAAAATTACACTACAGTCTTTCGTCTATCTTTTACGTTGTTAACTATTGTTAATAATAATAATAAATAATCCCATCATTAATAACTGGATTCTCTCTGATTATTTCTGGCATTAACGTCTTATAACTTAACTCAACAAGCACATGCAAGGACTTTATTTAAATTAAACTGATTAAATAAAACAAAATGTCTTCAACCGCCTCATCAATCAAAATCTTCATAAACTTACCACACAAGTGCCATAATGTACATGCGAGAGCACAAACAAAGTCAACAACGTGTGTAAAATAACAGACTCCAAATGCGGCAGATACAGGGATGTCACTATCCCTCCTAGAAGAGGCCAAGTCATCCAGGAGACTAGCTCACATCTTCTATGGCTCATCTCCGCGATTATCAGGCGACACTGTGGAAAATGTATCCTATTAATATTTCAAAGAAATAATAAAAATAAAAAGTTCTTAAAATCACGTAGGTGTCAGGTTTTTAGGCACATATTCCATTGGGCTATTACAGGGAACGATATTCGGCCCTTATCTCAGTACGGAAAGTTCACCAACTCGCTTAAAGTAATCTACGATTTTGAAACAGGCTTAATAAACGTCAGGTACTACTATTGCCTTTACACTAATCGCTGACACACTTCTTAGCGTGTTAATGGCAAACATGGGCACTAAAATATAATAGAACTGGAATTTGCCATAATGATGATAGGATAAGCCAAACGAGAGAAGTCGATTGCCTAGGGTGCGTCGGACATAACAGAGGTCGGAGAATACGTCATTAGGGAAAGGAAAGCTTTTTACATGCACCCGCTGACAAACTGTACTTGAGACTCATATCAGGAAACTTCCCGTGTGCAATAGTAGATCATAATTCTTGTTTATCATTATACTGAAGATCTCACTAATATAATTTAAATATACTCTAGAAATAAACCCCTTTATTAACAAACTAGTTGTGAAGTTACTACTCTGTAGTTTAATTTCTGGATTTACCATTCGTTTTTAGAAGGTTAAGTTTGGCATCATTTTAATCCACGTTTTCCAATAGGCGGGTCATTTTTAGTTGGGAGTGGCGCAACTTGTTCATTGCCGAGATAGGAGTCTAGATTTATTTAGTAATTTAAGAACATATAGTATGTTTTTTTTTGTCAGTTCGTATTATTGTCAAGTCTGCTAAATAGATCACGTTATTTAAAGAAGGCTAATGTGTTAAAAACGAGACTACAATTGTTTTTATTTATTTCTAACTTTTGTAACTCAGCCAACAATTTTGACATTGGCATTCAGAGCGGGCTCCAATTTCTGTAACTGACTGACTTACTTATCTTAGTGTGAAACCTGCCATTATAGTTAGAATGGAGTGTTTTTTACTAACCATCAGGTTTATAAGGAGTAATATAACTTTTTGTCTCAATATATTCATTATCATCTAAACAAAGCTGCTTTTCAAAGTACTAGAGTCGGCTCTCGTCTTATATTTTTCCTTGGAACTTTAACATCTCCACGTAATTGAGAAAATAAACTATAGTCTATATTACTTGGTGATAAAATAGCTTTCTAATAGGGAAAGAATTTTCAAAATAGTTTGAGGAGTTTTTGAGTTTTACTTTTAAATAATTACTTACCACTTTACAATATTAGTATACTGCCGTGCTAAACGCAAAAGCGGTACTCATCTCAGGGTAAGTTAGTTTTGAGGAAGTTGATTGTAAATATTTTTCCTTTACCTATAGATTGATTGAACGTTTTTAAGTTTTTTTTTAAATATGTTTTAAATAAGATACCGCAAATGGGCTTAGTTTATTAGATGTGTCTATTTTTAAGCTATGTATTCGATGTCATAAAAATCAACTGAACGATTTTTTTTGAGATACCGCTTTTGAGCTTAGCAAGACATTAAAGATGTTTAAATAACTAAGCTCACTTATCTCGAACTTACCGCAATATTACTGAACAGAACTCCAAACATTGAAATGAATGCTCTAGGATGCTGATCAATGATGGCATTAGGAGATTTGACAGCCCAGAATGTGACAGCTGCTGTCATTACAAACATCGAACATATTGGTTTGGCTGCCTGTAAGATAGGGTACATCTTACCGGTACGCTGTTTATAAGACCTGAAAATTATATTGACCATTAGGTATACATTTTAACGAAATGTTAGGGTTGATCTGCCTAACTCTTTGGGGCATACTGGCGTGACGTGCATTCTAAATTTGGTTAAGTTAAATTTTATTTCTATAAAATACTTTTTATAAGTAAAAATAAATAAAAAAATATTCCACAACTTACACACAATGCCATCTAGTCCCAAGCTAAGCAGAGCTTCTGCTATGGGTACTGAACAGCTGATAAACATACTTTTTCATTTCTAAATACATACATATTATAGCTAAACAATACACAAACACAGAACTACAACGACAGTCCTGGGTGGGAATTGAACCCACGACCTCCGGCATAGCAGTCGGGGTCTCTAACTACTAGACCAACAGGCCAGTATAACCTTTATTAATTCGTTAATATAAATAAATATGACACTCAGACTGATGTATACTTAATTTTACACATGCATCACATTTAATTATCAATTTTAATCAATTAGATATACTATTTCATAGATAATAAAATAAAATTGATTAATCAAAATAATTAATTAATTCTTTTTTAGTTTCATTAATATAATCAATACATTTTATCAGAGAGCAGCGGTGGCCCAGTGGTGGCGGCCCCGACTAACGAACAGTAAGTCGTGGGTTCAAACCCAGGCAGGCGCATTACTTTGTGTAATTTATTTCATCACCACTGCTCTCAAAAACGGTGAAGGAAAACATCGTGAGGAAACCGGCATGTCCTAGAATCAAAAAATTCGAAGACATGTGACATCTATCAATTCGCACTGGGCCCGCGTGGTAGATTATAGCCCATACGCAAAATACGCGCTTTGACGTGGAGTTACATATATACCAGCCCGGTATCTTTAATCTTTTTTTTATATTATAACAGCATTAAAAAGAAATCAGTAATGTTAATGTTTTTGTTCACCATTTCTCACGTGTAGCATGAGCGTAGAAACGGATATGTAGACGGAAGAATAGACAGAATGGAATCGAAAGAGACAGATTGTAGAAATATTTCTCCCGATTATAGACAAAATAAATAAATAAATTCAATATAATTTCCACAACTTTCTCACAACGCCATCTAGACCCAAGCTAAGCAGAGCTTGTGTCATGGGTACTAGTAAGGATTACAATCGTTCCAAGTTTGGTTAATATCCCTTTTAGTAGTTTTTGACCTATGCGCGCACAGACGTACAGACAGACAGAGAAATAAATTACTGATTGCATTTTTGGCATCAGTATCGATCACCAATCATCCTCCAATATTAATTTTGAATATATATTCAACGTACATAATTGATATTTCTACAGTTTTATTATAAGCAAGTATAGGTGATAAAACATAACATAACACCTGTAATCCCCGAGGGGTTAAGCAGAGGTACCTGTAATGCACCGACATTTCGCCAGTTATGTTAAAGTCCCATGTAATATGGACATTGACATCAATCGGGAACAAATCCAGGCTCCGGGCTGCTACTGAGAAATTCTAGACGGAAAAACTCAACAACACTGCCCGACTCGGGGATCGAACCCGGGACCTCATGTTCGGCAGTAGCGCTTGCCACCACTAGATCAACGAGGTAATGGATTTAAAAATCTTGTCTAAGATAAACTTAGAAAGTACAAATTAAATGAAAATGTAGCATTGGTTATCAACGCCAACGGGAGAACTCCTTTACATAATAAACAAAAAACAACACACATACATACATAAACTCACGTCTTTTTCCCATGGGGGTAGGCAGAAACTACAGAGCGCCATATACTACGATTCTTACATACTTTTTTTGTACTTCGTTTACATTCAACATGTACATGTTGTCAGACAACCACACCGCCGCCGGTTGCGATTACTGCTCACCTGACCTTTCAGAAGAACCTCACCAATAAGGTCTATGTAGGTATGTCCTTCTAGGGCGTCCCCTCCCGGCGTTCCCATTTACATCTGCCTAGTAAACCTTTCGATAGTCGCCATTCATCCATCCTTTCAATGTGACCAAACCATCAAAGCATACTCTTTTAAATTTTTGTTACGACAAAAACAACCTTCTTGAAATAAACAAAATGATGATATCAGTGTGTACTCACAAATAAACGTTGTATACGGCTACAGGGTAGGTAGTAATGACTCCCATACCATGGATGACAGCTTCTAAGACCTGGCAGTATGTGACGTCATTGAACATGTACTGTTTGTAGTAACCTGCGCCATATGCACCAGCTACCAGGAACAAGACTGATGCAACCTAGAACACAAATAAATAGATGGAATTTCGTCTTGGCCAGTACCTCTACCATGAGTTGTCATCGAAAAATTACTCGCTAGCGTTGAAGTCGCTAGCGTGCTAACGTGGATCAAATAGATTTCGATAAGGCTTGCACCATGAGATTTACGGAGTCTAACCCAGGCGCTAAGGTAAGCTCGATAGATCGTGTCGTCTAGCTAACTTCACTCTACTCATAAGAATACTTTCGTCTATGATTCACTACTTATGTTTTGTTTCTTTCTTTCCCACTAATAAGAAGAGAGAACGGCTCTAAAAGCTCAAATTGATCCGTTAGCACGTAGTAATTTTTCGATGACAACTCATGGTAGAGGTAGGTACTGAAAAACGTTAGTAACTATCGAATAGATTACGTTTGGTTTTTAACCTATCGTAATCTATAGTGCTCATGGTACGAATTTTAATTCTTTCTGTGACCGCTAGGGGCGCTGTACAATATTTCATACAAATTATTTACGGAGACGCAAGCGAGTTTTAGCGGTGTAAACTCATGGTAGAGGTACAGGACGCGAAAGAAACGAATTTTGTATACAGAATCGACTGATCGTAGAATCATTTCTTTTGTTTTGAGCACGATAATGTCAAGTATGAAGAGAAGAAACGTGTAGATTTTTTCAGTCTACAATTTGTCTACGATATCGAGAATTATTAAAATTTCTTCTGTACCTAATCGGCAGAAGTGTTTTACCATCTGTCACATTGTCTATTCTTTGCATTAAAATATATAGGGTGACTGGTAATTAGTGACCGATACTTAAACACGTGATTGTATTCATGATTTTTATAAACCCCTTTTAAAATATAATAGAAGGGCGTAATGTTATGTTATGGAAATACAAAAACTTTGCATGGACATCTGACTATAGCAATCGTGAATAGTGTGCTGTTATTCGTTGAAGAGTTCCGTCGCATGTCTTCTTCATCAGTTTTCTTCTGTTCTTTCTTTTCTTCTTTCTGACCCTGACTGCTATGCCGGAGGCCATGGGTTCGATTCCCACAAATGTTTGTGTGATGAGCACGATAATTGTTTTGTTCTGGGTCTAGGTGCAATTTATCTATAATATGTATGGATTTAGAAATATATAAGTTGTTTATCAGTTGTACTAGACAACTGATAAACAACTTATATATTTCGCACAAGCTCCTCTACTTAATTTGGAACTAAATGGCGTATGTATGTATGTATGTATGTATGCTCGCCCCCTATTACGTGAAATGTAAACATAAGTGACGAACCAAATGTTGGTGTACTACAACAGAGTGAACCTATGTCTCAGCCTTAGAGGACCGGCAAGGGGTCTGCAATACTGCATGAGAGGTACCTAGATCGTTAGTTGTTGCCTTTGTGTGAGTTCCTATTCGGTAGCGTCAACCAACATACAATACTAGGAAGTAGCGACGGACGGGCTTTTTTGACGTCAAAAAAGTCTCAATTCTTAGCCTAATTTGAATAGATGAATTTAGATTTTTTAGACTCCTATACTTAAATGTCAACTTACCCACATACTTAGATCGTAGCTCCATGGCAGGTACAAAGTACCGGTGTTGTACTTTTCACAGTGACTCACGTAGAAGTTCATCACAATACTTATTACTATGAGGTAGCCCCTGGAATAGGGAATATATGTTAGCAAGAGAACTGATTCCGCTTACTTTGGAATTCTTGATCATTACTTTGGACAGTCGGACTTTACACACTGCGGGTAAAAGAAGATGTTTTATGTACAATTGCAAAAAGGCCCTTTATAAGAAAATGTATCCGGATGACAGCGATGAAGAGGAGTAGATGCCAAAGCATTCGTGGCTTTATTTAGTGCTGTGTTTTACGAAGCATCGCTCCCGTGACCTTTCGTACAGGATACGTGAATTGCTCAAGAATATCTGTTCTGCACTACTTATAGTGCTATATGTAGTTCAGCCCCCCTAGCCAAGTTACAAACGATTCGTATCTTATCACCTTTCGCTAAGTCACGTGGTCAAAACAAAGGGAATTGAAGCGTTCTCGATTGTAGAAAGAGAATAGGTAGATACGAATGGTTTGTAACTTGGCTAGGGGGGCAGATATCAGGAATAATAAAAAGTAAACAATTATTATGAAATGGTAAGCGCACGAGACGATGGATAACACCTACATAAAATAATGAGCTACTGGAAGGTGTAATCGATCGCATTAGAAGTCAAAACCACCTTAAAAGTGTCCTAAGGAAACATTACCAGTCAATGTGTCCAGCTGGGCCGCGGCCAATCGGAGGCCTCAGTTGCTAAATGTTGGGGGCGGTTTACTTACCTTAAATTTAAGGAAATACCTTGGGATGAGTAAGATGTAGCCTCACGATATTTTTGTCAATTAGTGCCGCCGAGGGGGTCAAGATATAGTTATAAGAAACTTGAGAGGTGTCAAGGGACACCGGATGAAACAAAGTTCCTTTCGATTGAATTAATTAAGTCAATGCAAAATTAGAAAGACGAAACGAAAATAACTGGCTTGCTTTCTATGAGAGAGAGACAGACAGAGAAACACGCGCACGCCGCACGCGCGGCTTACAACTATAGCAAAAAGTGTCGTTACAACTTTTGGTCTTATTTTTTTTCCGTCTAGCCCCCTTTCGCAACGAGCGATAAGGGACATTAAATTATGTAAGAAATGGATTTGTGCTATTTCCACGAAAACTCACTGCCGACAAATTGCGTTGAAGTTTGGCAGATGCTATGTTATGAGTCTGTACCATTATAATTAAAAACAAAAAAGGGAATAGTGATAGTCTCATACGAGTGAAAAAAAAATCTAATTGGACCATTAGTTCCGGAGATTACCCTCTTTATACAAACAATTTTTACTGCTTTATAATATTAGAGTAAGTATATAAATTCCACCTACTCCATCATATTTTTGTTTTTTTAAGTATGTGGCAAATAACTATTAAGATAGGTAAGTTTACTGAATTATGTTAAACACTACTCCTTTCTGGGAATCTTTTTGAGATCATTCGTTACACAGATACGGTTAACTGTATATTATTCAATGTAAAACTTACATAAATAACACAACTCAATACAAAAACAAAAGCGTTTGCTTCAAAAACGGTAAAGGAAAACATCGTGAGGAAACCTGAGAGATATTTTTTGACGGCATGTGGTGCCAATACAGAGGCCCATGGGCGGCATGGGCATTAACTCTACCAGGTACCAGGATACCAGTAAGCCTAGCCATATTGCAAATTCTATTTCATTAGAAAGAAAATGGCGTAATATGGAATCAGCTGATTGATAACTGTCAAGTGTATTTCATTTTCAAATTCTACTCGTTAACACTTGACAGTTGACAAACAGCTGATTCTATAGTAGGTACGCCATTTTCTTTCTAATGTCGCCTTATCGATTACGATAATAGAAAAAGACATTGTCATATGGCTAGGCCTGCAGGTTAGTCACCACATGATAAGAATAAGAACCTCAATACATTAATATTATTACCTGAAACAAGACACGGAGAACACAGGATCCCTTCCAAAGACTGATACAAGTGAGTACGGAATGAGGAAGACGATGAACGAGTCCAGTCCGTGGTCGAACAGTTCGCCTAAGGGTCCAGAAACTCCTATACGACGTGCTTGCTTGCCATCCACACCATCTGAAAATTATCGATAGCAATATTACATTTGAAACTGTAAACCTCTTCATCATCACGTCAAAAAAGCAAAAAAAAACGAGCCCACGGTGATACACTACGAATTAATCCTTTTGGGATATGCCCTTTTGCTGAGGAAACTTTAGCCAAGTGATGAACATAATATTCCACAATAATAATATAATAGTAATATACAACTACAACTTTTTCACACAACGCCATCTAGTCCCAAGCTAAGCTTGAGAGCTTGTGTTATGGGTACTAAACAGCTGATAAACATACTTATATATTTCTAAATGCATAAATATTAAAGATAAATTACACCCAGACACAGGAAAAATTATCGTGCACAAGTCTGAACAACACACAAACATTTGTCCTGGGTGGGAATCGAACCCACGACCTCCGGCACAGCAGTCAGGGTCACTAACTATTAGACCAACAGGCCAGTCGGATACAAATCTAGACTGCTAATGAGAAATTCCAGATTCCAGATAGGTTGAGATTTGCCCGACCCAGGGATCTACCCCGTGGCCTCATGTTTAGCACTAGCTCTCATGTGGTGGTGTTACTATGTATCCACGGCGCACTAAAAACTCCTAAAATGACCAGAAGACTGGCCTTTTTTTAGTCAGAGAAATTAGCATTGCCATTCAAAATAAAAAAAAAATCCATTCGACGTGCGGCCAGTCTCTTGGGCACTTTTCCCGTTGATAGCGATGCGGACGATGTTTTGATGCCCTTTAAATCCATTACTTTTTTTATTTATTTTTTATTAGGTATTTACTAGTACGTACATAATGGCTTTAATTGAGTAATGTGTCCTTGACATAGCGATCACAAGCACGTGGCGTGATGAGTCAGGGTCGGATTACAGGTGTATACGTACAATTGATAATTTCGCACCCCCAGTGCGACAAAGGCGTAAGTAAGAATACGTCCCTTTTTTTATTGCAGTTTCATATAGCGCAGATTTGAGTCCATTCTTAATTTTCCGTTAAGATGTAATGAAAAATTAAGCCATTATACCAAAAAAAACATCAGTCGCGTCACATAAGTTTTACATTTTTTCAGACAAAAATGTCCACAATCCTACTTAACTACATAAAATTTGACAAAAAATATATTTAATCCTACTTACGTATCTGTTTCCCTATAACAAGCTGAAATTAGTAAGCGTACTTTCTAATATGACTTGGTTTTAATGACATATATAAAACAAAATAAAGCAAAAAAGGCGTAAGTAGTGTTTACCCTCTGCATTTTATGATGGTCTAAACGACATAACCACGAGCAGTTACAGTGTCCAAATAAATTTATAAAACGATGATTAGAGTAAACAGTATTACATTTAAGAATTTGTCTTAATTAAATAAGGAAAACGTGTGTAAAACTTAAAATATTAATTATCTTTAATACACGACAATTTCATGTATCTGAAATATCGTTGAAAAAAAGCTGGTTTTTTTTACTACTTAATGGCATATAACAAAGGATCATAAGATCAAATACTAAATAGATATACCAGACCAAACAGTTTTTTTGCTCTCCTGTAAAGTTAGCATTTTCTTCTTACGCCTTTGTCGCACTCGGGGTGCGATTTCCCGTGTCCACGCTTCGGTAGTTTCTGTTATTATCGGTTACTTTACCTTAAGGAATACTTTCCACTATAGAGCCTCCGGAAATAATTGGTGATAAAAATAGATAAGAAAATATTCGTAGCAAATTAGCTACGGCGTAGACTGATCTACGAAAACTATGAGGTCAATGAATTTAGTGGAACATTTTTTTGCTACACTAGCTGATTAATTATGCCTTGATCGATTTGGTTGTTCTGCTGATCGATTCAGTAAACGTCATCCCGTGAGAATTTGATTGAAGTGGACTGTCAATGCTTATTGTGGAATGACTGCTAAATTTGCCTTAACTTCACCAACATTTTCACGGGGTTTATATGTTAGAAAGAAAGAAAAGAAAGAAAACAGCAGCAGACAGCTTTTTAACTCGATTAAGAGGTGATAGATTGCTATTCTGTAATATTCACCCTATGAAAATATAACTGAAGTGAGCTACCATCCCCAATTAATGCAAGGGATTGGGTGCATTACTGGCTTACATCAACCATCTTCTAAGTTTCATTTCATAGGTGAAATTCGTGTAAAACAATGACTTACCCAAATTATAAGCTAGAAATATCAAAATCCCACAAAGCGTGAATATCCAGTTGGGTATTTCACATTCATAATCCAGGTGTCCTGGCCGCCCCCCTGCCGCATAGAAGTCGTAATCATATGCAGTGAGAGTCAACACGGCTAACACCATACATAGGAATCCGGCGAAGGTAATGGAATTAGGGGCTATTGATTTTGGTATCGCCTGAAAAATAATAAAAGACCGTTAAAATTAAATAGGAAGGGAAGAGTATCTTTGTACTTTACTTTTCTGTCTCTTTGCATTAAGCTATTTTATCTAGAAGTAATAACAGTAGGTTGGTAACACATGTAGGTACCTACGGTTTTCCGATTCTATTTCCTAATTCGTTTTCCGAAGACGTTTATATTTTATGTTTGTTTTTTCCGAACGATAATAGTATGTTTGCAGAGGGATGTTTGCAGAGGCCAATACCGATTGTTTTAGGGCAATCGTGTGTAAGAGAGTGGCCTCCCTGATGGCTCGCGTGCGGGGCAGCTCCAGTGGCCTTCTAAACACCATTACAGTAAGGGTTGAGTGCCCTTGTGAGGCACTAGAATAGGATGCTCTCCTCAGGTGGTGTTTTAAGATTAAAATTAAAAGATTTAAGATACCGGGCTGGTATCCGCAACTCCACGTCAAAGCGCGTTTTTTGCGTATCTACCACGCGGGCCCATTGCGAATTGGTAGATGTCACATGTCTTCGAATTTTTGGTTGTAAGACATGCCGGTGGTTTCCTCACGATGTTTTCCTTCACTGTTTTTGAGAGTAGTGGTGATGAAATAAATTACACAAAGTAATACGCCAGCCTGGGTTCGAACCCACGACTTACTGTTCATAAGTCGGGGCCGCCTCAACTGGGCCACCGCTGGTCTCTAAAATAATAATTTCTCTCTCTCTCAGGTGATGTTTTTTTTAATATAAGATAGTTGTTAGATAATGTGTGTATTTAAGGTACTAACATAGTTTAAGTGTTACTAACATTTTTATATAGAATTATGTTCTGCAATAAAATTAACATTATTATTATTTTTATATTTACATTTATTGAGCATGTCATTTATTCTGTGTCAGCAGGGCTAGCATGGGCTGGGGATATAACTTTTATCCACCGGTTGTTTCCACTGACAAGGGATACAATTATCTTATCCACCTGCCAAAGCACGGCAACAGGGGGAAAGAGAATTATATCACTTTTTGACATTAGACGTGGATACTCATCCACGGCTTATAGCATGGCGACTAGTGAAAGATTTCGCGATTCGAGCAATCCCAATTGACAACAAAACAAAATAAATATCCAGTACAGATGTAATAAAACGATGAAAGTACTTTGGTTTACATGACATTCTCGACTATATTGTGTAATTTCATAAAAGTTTTCTTATAATGGCAATAATTTCGAGGACAAGCGTTTCCCCTGGTTTATCCCCGTGAATAGTTTATCCACCCATGTCGCCATGCTCGGAGGGTGGATAAAAATGACAGAGGGGAATAGTATTTTATCCTCTCCCCGTGGAAAGAATATCTCCGGCCATGCTAGCCCTGCTGGGTGTTATTATCTATGATATGTATGTATTTAGAAATATATAAGTATGTTTATCAGCTGTTTAGTACCCATAGCACAAGCTCTGCTTAGCATGGGACTAGATGGCGTTGTGTGAATGCTGTGGAATATTTATTTATTTTATTTTTATTTATTATTAATAAGTGATACATTTTTAGATATTTTTTTTGCTCTGGTCCTGGGAACTTTCTAGTTATGTAGGTTAATAGACCATGCAACTGCAGAGGCGCCTCGCTTATAATTAAATGAGGCACCAACTGTATGCATTATCCAAATGCACCCAAGGGAAACCTACGACTGATGCAGAACTATTGCAAGCTATAGAAACAAAGATATTGGGCTATGGGCTGGGCTGGGCTAGGTGAACTGGTTACCTAGTACTATGGAAGGAATATGGCCTCTGCCTCATCAATATTTTCTAAATACAATTTTGTTTTATTTTAATTAATTATTCCTATTAATATTATTATTTTTTTGACGTTTCATTTCTCGAAATCCTTCGGTTCCGGACCTTTGGAAGGCGTACTAGGGGCCGAAGCCAACTCGCAGAGGCCCATTGTCACCTCAATTAAATGGGGCACCACACCATATATTAATATTATTATTAAAGTTTTGCCAAAGCTCGGATCAGATCTTTGAAGATTTTATCGAAAATCTGAAAATCGTACTAGTTCTAACTTTACTCCGCGTAAATAATAAGAGGTTTTAAGTCTAACATATTAATATAATATAATGAATAACTTACTTTGACAATAGTGTTCCATGTCGGATGCATCACATAGTTACTGAGTGGACTTGTATCTATGGCACTGTACTGAAAAATAATATTGTAGAGGGTTATAAGAAGAAAACCAAATAAACGATGTATAGATTAAAAAGTGATATTAAGTACTCGTAAAGTTAAAAAGAGTAAAAGAATATTATACTTAAAGAAGTAAGGGTTGTGAGTTTGTGACATTGTTATTTCTGCAGGCCTAGCCTTAATACAAATTCTATTTCTATTATCGTAATCGAGAAGGCGACAATAGAAAAAAAAATGGCGTATATGGAATCAGCTGTTTGTCAACTGTCAAGTGTTAGCGAGTAGATTTTGTAATATGACTGAAAATTACACACTTGACAGTTGTCAAACAGCTGATTCCGAAAACGCCATTTTCTTTTCTATAATAGAAATAGAAAAGCAATAGAATTTGTAATATGACTAGGCCTGCGAATCTACTGAATCGATTTTGAGAATTCTTTTACATAAAGAAAGCCACATTCATTCAGTTTGTTCACATATTATCATATCAGGTCGTGGGTTCGATTCCCACACAGGACAAATGTTTGTGTGATGAGCACGATCATTTGTTCTGTGTCTGGGTGTTATTTATCTTTATGTATGTATTTAGAAATATATAAGTATGTTTATCAGTTGTTTAGTACCCATAACACAAGCTCTGTGTAGCTTGGGACTAGATGGCGTTGTGTAAGAGTTTCGGAATATTTATTATTATTATTATTATTATCTTTAAAACTTAGAAGGGGTTAAGAGGATGTTAAAGTACGAAACGCGCAATGACGAAGTAGTGAGCGCGGTGCTAATAGTATAATAAACAGAAAGTTACCTTATATTTATTAAATCCTCTCAAATGCTCCTTCGTCAAATATTTATAGTCGAACATTTTGAGCACAACCACTTGTCGAATGTATCTGAGAACAATGAATCTTACATGTTAGACCGTGGGATAATGGGGACTTCAATCGTATAAACAATATAATTTAACATAGTAATAGGTATTTTAAACGAATGCGGTAATTTAACTGAGATATTGACTTCAAAGTTGTGAGAAACAAATTAATTAATAATACCAAGTTCACGTAGTAGGTAATCATTATCTGTTTAGCCTTTTCCAAACTACGCTGACTTGGCGAGGCCGGAAAGCCGGGGGTCGCGGAAGTGTCTTCTGCTCCCGTGACCCCCGGCGCAGGTGTGAGAAGGAACACGGGGTGGTTTTTAGTTAGTAAGAGTCTGACAGACCCCTGCACCCTCCCCGGGGCGGGAGACATCCATGAGGATTTTCCGACCCCAAAAGAAGAAACGGTTTCGGCAAATTAATTGGATCCAGCAGAGTACCAGTGTTTTAAATGAAGCAACTGTCCATATGAGCTCCACAGCCCAGTCACTGGGTAACACTTGATTAAACTGGTTGTCAGACTTTCGAAGCCTGACAAAGATCTTCTTATAAATGTCAGACGAGAACAACGCCTAACGTGCTTCCGAGGCGCCGAGGGGTATTTGTAATGAATGGTCACTCATTTAGGAACCATTCTCGGCAAGTGTCGATCAACTCTCGATCGAACCATGGGGCTATTATAATGTAGCCATTAGCAGCCTCTCATATACCATACGAAAAAATCTAACAGTAGCAAAGGACCTGTCGCTGTGGTCGCAAGTTCCGAGTTGAGCTCACGATTTCTGACAAATGCTTGCACTGACTGATCTGGTCCCCTCATAACAGTGTGGTTCTTTCATAAAAAAAACCATTTCAGACAGTAATCTGCATGGTTCTTACATGATCTGACCAATATAATGTCTGGACTTTAGAAGAGACTGTGACCTCCGAGTTTCTTTCGGTATTTCGTCTCAGAGTAGTCAGATAGTGACAACACCGATCTCACCTTCTAGTTAAATAATGACATGTAAAAGTGTTTAACATCACCCCACGAAGAGTTATATGAAGTACCTAAGTGTGAATGCTCAACTACTTCTTCGCCTTAGCTTCATCAACATTTCAGCGGAGTGATTTTGACGTGACAACGTCTTATAAATTGGTTTGCCGGGTGACACTTCAAGAAACTGCGTTACGCTCCGCTCACGTTATGCGCTCACAATGAGAGCGAGTGAGAGGCACGCGTCCCTTCCACTCGGGCATGGTTAGCCCGCCTAAGAGCGAGAGAGACAGACATAAATTATTTTACCACTCAAAGTCGTTGTCACGTAAAACTTTCGCCCGTATACCGACTTTACAGGCAACCAATTTTTAAATCTATTACTATTACTGCTGAATATTACTGCTGTGCAAAATGACTCATTTAAACTTAAAGATTAGGTGCAACCTACCTGCTAAACCAACTTAAGATTCTTCTCACAGAAGTTCCAACTTTTCAACACAATATTCAAGTAATGTCACTGAATCCCAACGCAGCAGTTCAATACATAATATCACTTAAAACGTGGTCTCCGGTACAATTAGCGTCATGTAAGTTTGCCGCTCTTAAGAGCGCTCTTTAGACACCAATGACTATGCTGTCAATATCAATACTGTGACAGCAGTATACCATACCCTTGCACAGTTGCACATCTGCAAGCCTGGTACCCCAGCGATTAACTTAAGTGACGCGAACCGGTAAGTCGGTAACTGTTACGAATACTGATTATAAGTTTATTACAAGAATAATTGATACGATACTCGCATGGCGTTATCTACGAAGGTGTGGGTTACTGATAAGATTACAGATGCGATGTTTGTATGGACTTGGTATTTTTTGGCCAATGTGTGTACCTACATCGTGGTAAAATTTTGTCAGTGGTGAAACATCTTCATTTTCATTTCTAGAGAGGCAAAAAAGAGCAAAATAAATAGGATGATTTAGATTATGTGGCGCTTGAAGTTGGAGGAGATTGTGGCTGAATAGGAACAGCCTCACAGGTCGATCGAACGTTACGCTAAGCTTGAAGAGGTCTGTCTGTGGATGGGTGCCCATGAATATACACGGTGATTTTTTAATCGTCTGACATATTTTCACAGGGTATGTTCTACCCATGAATATGAAAAACTTGTACTAGGTATGGGACCAACTAAAAAAAAATAAACGGGTTTCTCATACATTTTCGTTGAGTAGGTATCGAACTTTTGTATGCGACAGCCATTTTTTTTACGTGATTTTTGAGTTCATACCTAGTAAAAGGTGTTCATATTCAGAGGTAGAACACCCTGTGAAAATTGGTCAGACGATTAAAAAATCACCATGTATATCAAGACTCCTCCGTGCCTCGGAAAGCACGTACACCGTTGGTCCCGGCTGTCATTTGTAGATTTTTGACAGTCGTCACGAGTAGTAAGAAGCCGGAGAGTATGACAATCAGTTAAGCCAAAGAGTATCGTGTCATCCAGGAACTGGGTTGTGGAGGTCCAAAAGGCAGTCGCTCTATGTTCAACACTGGTCTGCATCCGGGTAAACTGCCGGTAGGTAAAGCCGAAGTCGACCTCAACATAGTTGGGAAAAGGCTAGGCAGATGATGATAAAGTTATCCTTAAAAGCAATCCGTTATTGTTGTTTTATTCCCATATTTATTTGGGCATTTTCTACACCGAGTTCTAAGGTCATGGCACATTCTAACGGCACCGCAACTGCACAGCAGCCGCACGGCGTCGCCGTCGCCTAAATTTAGGCTACGACTAGCTGCCAGTGCGCTAACTACGCATCGTCCGCAAGGTGTAAACTCGCCGCCTGGGGGGTGCAAGCTCGCAGCCCGCACGCTGCCCGCGAGATGTAAGCTAACTGTCACCGCGAACACAATTGTTATATGGGATTTATAATTGAACACGCCTATGACTCGCACGTCTTCATAATGTCTCGGTTTACAACGCAATGACGTTATTTTGCTGGCGAGTGGCGACTCGGAGTCAGCGTGCTGTAAGCGTGCGGTCAACGCGCTGTAAGCACATGGTCCGCTCGCTATCGGCACGCGGGCTGCGAGTCGAGTAGTATGGTAGTGGCAAGCGCGCTGACTGCTCGCCGTTGGCTTTTTCACTTTGACATTGTGAAATATATTATACAACACACGATTTAAGGCTCTAAATTGAATGACAAGTCAATTGCTGGTTTGGAGCTGTGCCGGTGCCGTGCCGGTATAATGTGCCATGATCTTTAGTCGACAAAATACTCGATGTCTTGACCAATATGATTAGTCTGTTTTAAACAAATTAATCAATATTTTTTTAACACTGTGTTGGCTATGTAGCGTGTTACAAGTTGTGGTAAGATAAGTTTGATAGATTATCTTTATGTCCTTATTACTCTATTAGTAGATTGGAGTAGTGGAACGATTTGATAACAGGTTTGTAATATTAATCTAATCCGTTTTAATGTTATCGTACTACTTGATAGATCGTATATAGGGTGACTGGTAATTAGTGACCGATACTTAAACACTATATTATACTCATGAATACGAATAACGTTCCCAAATTTTTTTTTTATACTCATTAACTTTCAATTAATTCAATTACGTCAGTACTGCACAACGGGAGCGGTGGAGGTGGCGGGGGAGCGTGTGACGCTACTACTAGTAGATTTTGCCCTTCCCGAGGTCAGACTATCAGCTGATAGATCGTGCGGCGTGCCGTTTCGTGCCTACTGTGATCGATCAAAGGCGCGCGCGCGCGGGAACTTCAAACAGCGTTTCTGTTATTTTATTGTGTTATAAGTTATTGTATATAAAAAAAAAAGTTTATTTGGGAAAGTTTATTGAAATCATTAAAACAATCACGCGTTTACCTATCGGTCACTAATTACCAGTCACCCTATATAATGTAAAATACTAACCAATAATGTGAAATCTATGATTTTTCTGTTTATTTATCATGAATCATTAACTTATGCTTAGATTTTACCCCACTTTGTGATGGGTATAGGGAGTTCACATAGAGTGATTGCCTATATGCCCTCAATTATCCCATTAACTGGGTCAATTACTGTCAGATTATCGGACTTATAAATAACCGCAACGGCTGTCAAAGATATAATATTACGGCTTTTGTTGATCTCGGGATGGCAAATCCCCCATCATTCATAGAGTGTGGACTGATGGACCCCTACGCGTTATGTCTGTGGAGGGGTCCGTTAGACTCTTACTGACTAAAAACTGACTAGGTGTTCCGTCTTACACCTGCACTGGTAGTCGTGGAAACGTGCAAATATGAGTCTTGACCAAATCTGATTTCTCTTCTTATAATATCAGTAGATTGTTAAAAATTATTTCCATAATATTTCTATATTGTTGATTAAAAACTGCATCCCCTCTGCTTTTAATATTGTATTCTTTGGTGTAAATATCTGAACTTTGACTTCTGATAAATACATTACAATGACAGATTGATTGTCATCCGTCAGCTGTCAATTTTATCATTGTTGATGTTTTATAAGGATGTACGAAAACTTCGTAATATTACCAGTAGATCCCCAAATAGTAATGTATTTATTGTTTTCTGACTGATTTGGTTCCCTCATATCTGTGTGGTTCTCTCTTCAAAAGACCATTTCAGACACTAATCTGCATTGTTCTTGTATGATCTGACCAAGATAATGTCTGGACTTTAAAAGAGACTGACCTCTGAGTTTCTTTCGGGGTTTCTTCTCAGAGTAGTCAGATAGTGAAACGCCGACCTCATCTAGCTAAAAATGCCATGTAAGTGTTTGTATAAACAACCTAATTACAGAAATAAATATCTATTTTTTCTTTTTGATATCTTTATCTTAATAATTGTAAATTTGTGAGCACCATGTGTCCATTATCCTAAAAGTTTACCTACTTGCCCGGCTTTGAAACACAACCTCGTGCATCCGAGGAAGGCGCCTTAACCTCTGTGCAATGACGATGTACAGACGCCAGCACATCAAGCTACCCCAGACTGTCAAATTCTCTCAATTAAACATGAACCTTATTCTAATCGAAATAAAGTTGAAAAACTATCAGCGATATTTGACACATTGGGGTAACTTTATGTGCGGGCCTCTGTACATTGTAGATTGAGCGGATCACTGTTATACTCCACACATTATCTTCACATAGATCTACCTATGCAGCCATTATTCATGTCACAGCGCACATTCGACAAATTAACAGATGTCTATTTTTACGTGTCATATATATCATAGTGGCGAGAATTAATGCCAGCTACATTGCACCAATGCATCAATTAACGTGGTGCAAAATGAGTGGGCTAATTACTATTAACATGCCTCTCGTCTGGATATTAAATTGGCAGACATGTTCGCGCCTGTTGTATGGAGATTATGCAGAGTTTAATTTGTGGGATAGTTAAGGAAATTTTGTGTTTTTTAGTCTCTTCTCTTCCCATAAAGATCCCCAATATTTAAACCTAAGTAATTCTTTAAGGGCTTTATCACACTAGCGAGTTGCGAGCGAGTGCAAAGCGGGGCGAGTGCGCAACTCGCTAGTGTGATAAAGCCCTAAAAGAGAGAGAGAGAGAGCAGCGGTGGCCCAGTGGTGGCGGCCCCGACTTACGAACAGTAAGTCGTGGGTTCAAACCCAGGCAGGCGCATTACTTTATGTAATTTATTTCATCACCACTGCTCTCAAAAACGGTCAAGGAAAACATCGTGAGGAAACCGGCATTCCCTAGAGCCAAAAAGATCGAAGACATGTGACATCTACCAATTCGCACTGGGCCCGCGTGGTAGATTATAGCCCATACACAAAATACGCGCTTTGACCTGGAGTTGCGGATACCAACCCGGTATCTTTAATCTTTGAAGCTTTTATTAATAAAGAATATTCTCGTGTTTGTTACAAAAACTCCTTCTAAGCAGCGTGATCGATTCTTATGAAATTTTGCGTGTAAGTAAATGGTCTAAGAATACGACGTAAAGTAGTAAAAGTTTAAGAAAGTACCTAATAAATTTATTCTAAGGCAAAATAATGCTTGTTGGGGTAGCTACTTAGCATATAAATAAAAATCATTTCCGCATGTTTGTTAGATGTTAACACTTGATATCGGTTCGACCAATTTAAAGGAAAATTAATAATAATGTAATGAGCGTTGTGAGGTAAGTATGATGTATGTAATGTATGTAGTAAAATGAGCATTCAAAGTGTTTTTTGGGTATTTTTTTGTTAAGTGCTTAAATTGTTAAGACAAAATTGTTTTTATGCAGGAAGATCCTCCAGAAATTACCACTGTTTGCTTTTGTTCGAAAATCTCGACAGTGTAATTTATTTTATAACACATTTGCTCGTGGTCTCTTATTCCGCCAAATTCAGTATCGTAATGTATCTCATTCCGCACTGGTGCAAAACGCACGGTTTGCAAGATGCTCCGACTTAAAACGAACGGTTCCTTTTTTTTAATCTTAGCAAAGAGTTTTTATGTCAGAAAAGTGGTCAACATTGTATGAATAAAATTAACTTTGGGAGATAAAATATAAAAAATAAACATTTGATTAATTAATTTCATTAATTTTGACAATAAACTGAAACCATTAGTTTGCCTTTGAGTTAAAAAAACTGATCAGCACGCATAGCCAATTTGTGATCAAGTTAAAATTATTCCGCGCGCTTTTTCTTTTCGCTGTATTGTTTTTATTTGAAAATTTCAGTCCGAGTTTTATTTTTATTTCCTCGCAAATATGTTATAAAACTTCGTATGACATACGTGCGCTTTGATAATTACAGCCTTTGCTTTCTTGTAGCCCTCGCCTGTGACTCAGGCTAGCAATATTGCCGCGGCTGTAATTATCACGCTCTTATATCATAATGTACTATTATTACTTACCTTATTTATGTGAACCATGTGAGGCAGGGGAAATATTATGTAAAATAAGTGATTAATTCCCACATTAGTTTAAAATCACGCAAATCAATTGTAAATTTAATTAGCTAGTAATAACTAAAGAAAACTTGGATTTGTCATGCTAGCTTTAATTATTGTTATTGGTTTAGCATAAAGTAATGCTGAAATATTGTCTATAATATTTTACGTATTTTTTTTGCCTTGGAGGAATGTGCACGACGCACCTTTTTTACACTTTTGTACTCTTTGGTGTACAGTTTTGTACAGTGTTTCTTTATATTTCGAATTTTATATTATAGGCTATTTGTTATTCCTTTTGAATGATTTGGCCTGATCAAGGAAGCCTGGCCTTTAAAAAAAAACACATGTGACATGTGTTTGGTTTTTCTGAGTCCAGAGTTACAATATTAGCTTAGAAAGTATTAATAAAATAAATATTTTGCCCAGCAGTATGACAATAATTAGTGACTTTTATGCAAGTTTTGAATGAGAACCATTGAACAAACAATGTTAAAACTCTATAATACGAAAATTACGTAAAAGTTACAAAAAATGAACCAAAAAATCTATGTTTTAGCTAGAGTGTAAAGAACCGTTTTACTAACTTTAACGTTGAGCGTTAGTGCTAGAAAAACAACAGTAGGTCAATACGAGAAATTACGTGCTACTTACTTAAGCAATTTTATATTGCTTACTGATCCCCCCCTCCCATACTCTAGTGGCAATTCGAGACCCTAAAGGAAACAGTTTACCTATTTACTTCGGAATAACCGGATGATCATAGGAAATAGGAATACATCATAAATTACTCATCTGAAGTACACCCCATCATGAGGGCCATTGTTTGCTTGCTAAATGGAATCTTGGGTGCAGTGACACATGTGAAAGTTGAACAAAGTACTAGCACTTCATGAGAATATAAGAGTTTGGCCTGCATGTGCATCTGCAGTTCGTAATATAAAGCGCATGCGCGAGTTCAATTTGCACGGTTTAGGTTATAAGTGCGACCAGTTAGCCGAATATGACACCAGACCGCTTGGCTGATGTTACTGCTTGTTCATAGTTATTGTTTAAAGCTGTTATGGATACCAGTAACGAAGGAGACTTTATTGTAATGGCCTTAATTCAGGAGCAGAACCTAATCACAACTTGTTGAGACCAGGAGCTCAGAAACGAGATACAGGCTTCATTATCATTATAATCAAAATAGGAGCCGGGAGTCATAAACCTACAAAAACTTTTAGAAGACAGGTCACATTTCGGTTAACTTTACGTCTTTAGCAATTTTACTTCATAAGAGCCGAAGAGCCATTCTTGTACCGAAATGAAAAATGTTTGGCAACATGTTTTATATCATTCCGTCTACTTTTACCACCGACTTCCAAAACAGACAGGATACACCCTTAATTATACGAAAAGACACCCATCCCCATCCAAAATTACGAGTAATTTGGTCCGAAATAGTGGCACGCGCGCAACCCAGACATTATCGCCGAGTTTCGGATTTCAAATTACGCGCCGGTATCGGGTGGCGCCCTCCGCGTAGCTATGGCAACGCACAGGTGTTCTATCGATCTCCCGCCGATTCGTGTTAGCCTGGTACTTTGGTAAAAAAGTATTGACGATTTTACCTTCTTTTTAGGGAAAATCTTGAAATTAAAACTTTATAATAAACCGAGTTAGGTACTATTCAATGGTCGAAGTGTTTCCTATATACTTAAATATGATTGTTATTGTTAATTATGGTTATTAAAGATAGCGGATTTGCGTACATTGCATTTTATCGCTCCGCCTTAATCAATGTATTGTAAACAAATGCGTCAATGTAATACATAATCTAATTTGTATGTAATTATATCATTGAACTTACGAGCCGGCAGTAGAATTTGGTTTTAATAGAATACGAGTGCGGCTTATATACTTGTTGTGTTACTACTGCGCCTACATATAGGTACTTACCACTATCACATCTATATCACTACCATTCGTAATCCCAACTTTTATTTATACTATCAACTGTTGAACCCAACCATTCTTCGTGATATTGATGAAGAAGTTGGATGCATCACCAACCAAACCTTGTCGCGTTTTATTCATTTACCTAACAACCAATTTTATTGCATAAACAACGCAGTTACAAACGCATCCAACACTGGCTCTGTAAACTCAACTAAACTAGCTAAACATTAGTTTAAATTAAAACGGTAAAGGCCGTTTCCATTTGCATCGCACGTGATCGTCTGTTACAGCGTCTAGTCGCCTCATCAAGCTGGACTGAGCGATTAATTTGGGCAACATTGGAGTCTAAAGCATGAGCGCTAGCGGATGAAGGGACTAAATGTACTTACTGCCATTTCGGTTGACTTGGTAATTATGATTCTCAATGGTTTAAAGCAGCTTTTTGAAGTTTTGTTTTTGATTTGTGTGTGAGGATCGTGTGAATAGTTAATATGAAGAGGATTAAAGGGTCAAGACTCTCGTACAATAAATTTAGGGCATATCAGTCCCTATCATAGCAGATCTACCTACGGCAAATTGGTCATAGGTAAAATTGCTAACATATTGTCCTTTCTTTATTTGGTGATTAAAGTGTTGCGTTCAAGATCGTTTAGTAGTTTGGAAGTATTTTGGAGGGGCGTTCATTATCAATAGAAATTCACGGACTGCCAGCATGATTAGGTGACTATTACTCATCACTATAACCACATATGACTCCATCTTCTACTTGGAAGTTTGACCAATAAATCAATTACCCCTGTCCACGTATAACTTGTGGCATACGCCAGCCATTAGCGCGTCGGGCCGGATGGTCTGAGTCTCACACCTATTGACGCTTCCTCTTGCGTTCTGTACTCCTGGTACTCCAGCCATATTTACGCGATACTTACTAACGGTTCCTCATTTGGTGATGACAAATATCGGCGTGATATCATCAGATGATGAGGCTGGACTGATCTAGATCTTAGACTAGGGATTTATGGGAACTTCATTGTAATTGAAAGTATTTAGGTCCTTTGATCATGAGGATGCTGCGTGATTGGTTTAGTCACCAGCATCGTCAAACGACACAAAATAATTTAATGACCACACAATTTGTCCTCTTTAAAATTTGATTGTTATCAAAATGATTCATTTTGTAGTTCCTTCCATGTTTGTGTTAACAAATGTTTCCAAACTGTCTACCAAATAACTAAAAACATTTTACCAAGCATTGAATATAGGTACTAAGTATAGATTTTGTATTCGATTTCTACAGATAATTTTGTGCTTTAACTTCATAAATTACAGAGTTCCATTATTTAGCTTCTCAAACCATTTTTAGAAACAAAATCAGCTTGACATTGTCATGCAAATTATCAGATCAGCCATCCACACAGTGCGCGTGCGACTGTCAGAAATTGTCGTGTAATAAATTAATGTTTTGCCGCGCGATGCATCGCGTTATTGCAGCACTAATTGAAATTAAACGCAGCTCTGATGCTGTCATCGTTTTGTACTTACTCCACCATGCTACAATGCCATGCTATCCTAGTAGAAGAGGAACTTACCGAAAATTTCTAATCTTTTAAAAGTATGCTGTTTATATTTATGAGCTCTAAATTCAGTTCGTTTGTAAATGATTTTCGCCAGTTATTAAATAACTATGCCATTCGAGTAATTTATTTTGGCTTTTAATGGCAATCAACTGCTATTTTGCTGTGTACCAGTGCTGGCTTACCTCGATCCTCTGCTATTTACATTTCTCTAACTAGCCTGACGGCATTAGAATTAGTTGATTATTACGATAGCTTTGGATAAAGAGCTGCCGAACAAAAAAATGGCATATTAAAAGGATTAAGATTAATTTGATCACTAACCCACTTAGCGCGCAGCATGTTACCGACATTTAGTAGAAGTCGAAAAATGACTCATTGTCACATTATTACAATACTTTTACGCCATCTACACTTTACTGAGCTACTCGTTACCCTATAATAAAAGTTAACCAGCCATTGATGGTAATGAAGATTTGAACAATAAACGCCGACTAATTAAAATCAATAAAGAATATATTAGCGGTTGGCGTATGCAAGTGGCTTATTGTGTCTAACTACTAAAAATATCGGTATTAACACATAACAATTACCGCTAGGATGGTGCCGCTAGGGTTGGCACAAATGATAAAATCTATATCGATAAGCATAGAAACAACGTGGAAGTCGTTGGTTTAGAGATCGCTATTAGTGCTACTTCTATCTAAACATGAGAGAGACCCTAAGTATTATTTCCCGCTCGAGCATAGTGTTAAAATTTTTCCATCAGATATACTGAACGTGCCCCGTTGGTCTAATGGTCGCAAGCGCTACTGCTGAGCATGATGCTAGGAGTCGGGCAAAGGGTTATTGAGAATTTTCATATGAATTTCCTCAGTAGTAGTCCGGAGTCTGGATTAATGCCCGATTGATGGCAATAGGCTCGCCCCCTATAACATGGGACTTAAACATAACTGGCGAAATGTGGATGTACTACCAGGTACACCTTTGCCTAACCCTTTGGGGATTACAGGCGTGATGTTATGTTATGTTATGTTATACACAAAAGTTTGGTAAAATTATCGTGGTACCACCCATACATGAACGTTGAAGACACTAACAGCACCTAACCTATCTTCAAATTATCAGAATCGACCGGTGGAACTGCTTATTAATTTTATATTTTTTTAATATTATTGTTGGTAGGTACTTATTCTTTTACGTTTGTAACCCCAAGTCCAGCAGAAAACCAGCGTGGGGCAGTACCTAGTTGTCAGGCAATTTTGCTAAAGTAGACTCACTTGGCGTAGCCGCAGGCAGGATTTTTTTATTCATTATTTATTTATATTTTTTTTTGTTATTTTTTTTTTACTGTCTCTTAATGGGCTATTTGACAACATTGTAGTTTTAAATCCCTCATCTAGATAACAAGAAAATATTCGACACATATTTTTTGCTTTTTTAAATTGATGAAAAACTGCTTAGATTAAGCGCATTAAAGTTGAGGAGCTTGTAACGTCATTGTAGCATAAACTGTACTGGCTAGTGACGTCATGTGACATTTAACTCGATGTATCGCCGTTATTTTTTGATTACGTGAAAAAAGAAAAATACGTGTCGTTTATTTTCTTGTCATCTAGATGAGGGACGAAAAACTAAAATTTTAACAAAATATTTAGTATCACTCGTTTGTCAAATATATGGCATGCAGTTTTTATACTTAAGATATTAATTACCAAGTAATTACATTTACTGTACTTAAGATGCTATTGAGCATCTCGACAATTCGAGTGTAACCACAATTTCAAACTAAAATTCACCAATAGAAACTGACAGCCCTAATTAACATTGTCGGGCAATTACTCGTTAAATCAACAAATTAGCCGCGTGCACAACACAGTACTCGTCTTTTTGCAGTCGAGCAAGCTATAAACGGAAGCTGATCTGAGGCTAAATGCGTTTGTTTGTAAATGTTACTAATTTTTAGTTACGTGGCGCATGTTCGGTGCTGGCTCAATCAAAGCATGCTTAGTACTGTTGATGCAAGTTTTTTTTGTTATTCTTTATATCGTTTTCTTGGTATTGGTACAGCAACTATGTTGCGGAATTCAATTTTAGGTTTGTGCTACCTAGTACATTATGAGGTACATGTAAGTATTATGTCTACCTCCACGTAAAAATGGAAAAAAAAGAATCGTAAGGCTTATTTTTGGTCTTGTATGGTATATATTTATGTAAATAGTACACCACACACTGCCTACTCATCTTTTCTCCTCCACTATCAAGTCCATCCAAAGGTTGTCTGTAAGAGATCGCTTTTAGCGATAAGGCTGCCATTGTATCACCGTTTGTAGCCCTTAAAAATATCGTTTGTAAGTTTTTATGGTGTACAATAAAGAGTATTCTATTCTATTTTTTTACGCATTTAATTAGAATTAAAGAAAGAAAGAAAAGAAAGAAAGTACTTTATTTGTACGCACAGAACATAAAACAAAAGAACAACAATACAGATAATAAAGAAAAAACAAGAAAAGATACAAAAAAAACTAAAGACAAAACTAAAACAACTTTTTACAAAAAAAATTGACAGACTTAATCAAAAAATTAAATTAAAAATTTAAAAAACCCCCACCACAAAAAGTAAAACATTTAAAAAGTTAAAAATAACACTTTAGCCATGAAATTTTACGTAACGTCGGGGTACCGCTTAAGTAAGGAATGTTCCTAGTACTTGTAGGTATGTAGGTACTTATTTTAACGGTACCCCGACGTTACGTAAAATTTCATGGCTAAAGTGTTATTTTTAACTTTTTAAATGTTTTACTTTTTGTGGTGGGGGTTTTTTAAATTTTTAATTTAATTTTTATTTTCAAAATTTTTAAACGCATTAATTTTGTTTAATAGTTTACAGTTATGACAATTTTTCAGTGCTTTGTATGTAGAATCAAATGCTGGTTAAAACGAATACAAACACGACATATCTGCTATTATTTTGTCAAGAGTCTACCTACTGGTGTGCTGGATAGCCTGGCTGCAGCATCAGCTCATCCCGTTGCCATCAATGTATTGTGTGCAGAATCAAATGCTGGTTGAAATGAATCCAAACACGACATATCTGCTATTATTTTGTTAAGAGTCTACCTACTGGTGTGCTGGATAGCCTGGCTGCAGCATCAGCTCATACAGATGCCATCAGTGCATTGTGTGCAGAATCGAATGCAGGTTAAAATGAATCCCAAACACGACATATTTGCTGTTATTTTCCCAAGAGTGTATTAGTCTGCTAGATATCCTGGCTGCATCAGACCAAATACACCATAATGTTGCTTTTTAATATTACACACATGGGTGTTTGAAATTTTAAGTCACACATATGTTTGTAAGTAAAGTTAATACCCATAGACGTCTAAAATAGCAACGGTAGCTAACACAAAAGAGCTGATAACCTTGAAACGGCTGAACCGATTTTGATGAATTATGTCTAAGAACCATCGCAAGAAACTCTGCTTTCAAATAAAAAAAACCGCATCCAAATCGGTTCACCCGTTTGGGCGCTACGGTGCCACAGACAGACAGACAGACAGACAGACAGACAGACAGACAGACAGACAGACAGACAGACAGACACACACACATAGCGGTGAAACTTATAACACCCCTCTTTTTGCGTCGGGGGTTAAAAATGAATCCAAACACGACATTTCTGCTGTTATTTTTCCAAGAGTGTAGTCTGCTAGATATCCTGGCTGCATCAGACCAAATACACCATAATGTTGCTTATTAATATTACACACATGAGTGTTTGAAATTTTAAGACACACATATGTTTTTAAGTAAAGTTAATACCCATAGACTTCTAAAATAGCAACGGTAGCTAGCACAAAAGAGCTGATAACCTTGAAACGGCTAAACCGATTTTGATGAATTATGTCTAAGAACCATCGCAAGAAACCCTGCTTTCAAATAAAAAAAACCGCATCTAAATCGGTTCACCCGTTTGGGCGCTACGGTGCCACAGACAGACAGACAGACAGACAGACAGACACACACACATAGCGGTGAAACTTATAACACCCCTCTTTTTGCGTCGGGGGTTAAAAAAACACTAAAAGGTGTCAAATATCTTTAGTTTCGGAAGTCTGTGGCTTTGGTGGTTTTTTTTTTCTTTCATTGTTTGTCTTTTGAATAATAATTCAGAAACTAGAGTTATTTGACTCCATTTAATGTTGTTTTTTAACCCCCGACGCAAAAAGAGGGGTGTTATAAGTTTCACCGCTATGTGTGTGTGTCTGTCTGTCTGTCTGTCTGTCTGTCTGTGGCACCGTAGCGCCCAAACGGCTGAACCGATTTAGATGCGGTTTTTTTTATTTGAAAGCAGGGTTTCTTGCGATGGTTCTTAGACATAATTTATCAAAATCGGTTCAGGCGTTTCAAGGTTATCAGCTCTTTTGTGTTAGCTACCGTTGCTATTTTAGACGTCTATGGGTATTAACTTTACTTACAAACATATGTGTGTCGTAAAATTTCAAACACCCATGTGTGTAATATTAATAAGTAACATTATGGTGTATTTGGTCTGATCCAGCCAGGATATCTAGCAGACTAATACACTCTTGGGAAAATAACAGCAGATATATCGTGTTTGGATTCATTTTAACCTGCTTTTGATTCTGCACACAATGCACTGATGGCAACTGGATGAGCTGATGCTGCAGCCAGGCTATCCAGTACACCAGTAGGTAGACTCTTGACAAAATAATAGCAGATATGTCGTGTTTGGATTCATTTCAACCAGCATTTGATTCTGCACACAATGCCCTGATGGCAACAGGATGAGCTGATGCTGCAGCCAGACTATCCAGCACACCAGTAGGTAGACTCTTGACAAAATAATAGATAGCAGATATGTCGTGTTTAAATTCATTTCAACCAGCATTTGATTCAGCACACAATGCCCTGATGGCAACAGGATGAGCTGATGCTGCAGCCAGGCTATCCAGCACACCAGTAGGTAGACTCTTGACAAAATAATAGCAGATATGTCGTGTTTGGATTCATTTCAACCGGCATTTGATTCTAAACACAATGCACTGATGGCAACAGGATGAGCTGATGCTACAGCCAGGGTATCCAGCACACCTGTAGGTAGACTCTTGACAAAATAATAGCAGCTTTGTCGTGTTTGGATTCATTTTAACCAGCATTTGACTCTACATACAATGCACTGAAAAATTCTCATAACTGTAAACTCTAGGTATCAAACAAAGTTAATGCGTTTAAAAATTTTAATTAAAATAAAAATTAAATTAAAAATTTAAAAAACCCCCACCGCAAAAAAGTAAAACATTTAAAAAGTTTGAAATAACACTTTAACCATGAAATTTTACGTAACGTCGGGGTACCGTTAAAATAAGTACCTACATACCTACAAGTACTAGGAACACTCCTTACTAGGTACCCCGACGTGAAGTAAAATTTCATGGCTAAAGTGTTATTTCACTTTTTAAATGTTTTACTTTTTGCGGTGGGGGTTTTTCAAATTTTTAATAACTATTTTTTTACTACCTACGTTTTGGTTTTGATAAAAGATTTGGCATCGTGAAAGTTTATATGGAGAAGAAATACAGAAACTTAAACAATCGATTTTCGAGCAACACTTTTAATAATAAATGTTAGTTCAAAATTCCTCGTGGTGTTACCTCCCAACCCTTGCGAGATAATCTTAATCAACTGTAACAAAAATACTACATAATTAGTTTATGTAATATAATATATTTCATCCTTTTTGTCAACTACTCGCCGACAACAAATATGACTGGATACAATGATATTATGAGTAAAAAGGTGTAGATAGGTTTAAGGGCTCGGCAAACGAAATGTTAAAATGTGGCTAACTAGACACACTTGACCTCAGTGTCGCGTGGCGTCGTCAACGGACGCGTGTATGCGGAGTGCCGTTTTTGAAGAACGAATGTTGTTTAGGTAACCTATCTACACCTTTTCATTGACTGTATAGTCGACATTCCCGACTTATTGCTACATCTCTGTAGATAATAATAATAATAATAATTCATTTATTTGCGTAAAACATGGTATGAAATGGTGTTAAACATAAAATAAAGTACAAACATGTTCAGCTAGGTTACAACGTAGCATGCAAAAATTTGAGGTTTGGACCAGAAATGTAAAGCTTCTTGTATTACACTAACATTTCTGATCCATAAATTCTTTTAAATTATAAAAACAACTATCACTTAACCACTTGTGTAATTTAATTTTTAACAATCTGCTATTTAATGTTTTGAAGTGGTTTGGTATCTTATTATAGATTCGCACACACAGAGCTAGGCAGTTTTTGTTGTATTTAGTTAGTCTTGGTAAATCATTAAGTACTAATTTATAGGGATCTCGCCTGCTCCGAGGGCAAAATAGTTCCTTAGGAGGAAATAGTTCCTTGTTCTTTGTTACAAACATACACGTTTCATAAATATATAGAGATGGTAGAGGTAGCAAACCAAGTTTTATGAACAATGGTCGACAAGAGTCGTCAGGTTGAAGTCCATACATTGCATTGATATGTTTATCAGTTGTCTATAGGTACTCATCGCACAAGCACAGCTTAGTTTGGCTCTAGATGGAGTTGTGTGAAAGTTGTGGAAATAATTATTATATCTGGTAACAACATCAAAACTTTGACCAAAAACCTCACCATCGCAGCCAAGCTGTCATCATAATACTTCATTCGCGTCTACTGTCTGTCCAGTATTCATTACAGTCACGGTTGGAATCCTTTGATTATGTCTGGTGAGTTTCTAAAACTTTTCTGTATTATGTTACTCAGTGTTTTCGCAACAATTAGGCTTTGTAGCCTATAGTTGTGGTTAGACATGGGCGGATCGTGAATCTGTGGGGGCCTAGGCTAACACTACATAGGGGCTTAATAAAAAAAATAAATAATAAAAAAAAAATATTCTACAACTTATCACACAACGCCATTTAGTCCCAAGCTAAGCTTGAGAGCTTGTGTTATGGGTAGGTACTAAACAGCTGATAAACATACTTACATATTTCGAAATACATACATATTATAGATAAATTACACCCAGACACAAATCAAATGATTGTGCTCATCACACAAACATTTGTCCTGGGTGGGAATCGAACCCACGACCTCCGGCATAGCAGTCAGGGTCACTAACTACTGGGGTGCGTGCAGAAAACCTCCTCGTGTGCCTGATTGCTGCTGGTTCCTTTCGAATACGTTCGGGGGAAAGAGCAGTCGTCGGGCCGGTGCACCCTGGGCACAGGCAATAATCGAGAGATTGTTGTCTGTGGCGAATTTCTGCGGCCACTCTCCACCTCTGCTTACAGAGGGTAGGAAGAGTGGACTCTGGAGGGGCCCTTTTCAGGGCCATCCGCGGAGGGGGGTCCGAGGGAGCGGTTTGTCCGAGTGCGTCTCGGCTTCAGGGTCGACGGGGTCGCGAAGGCAGTCGGCCGGAGGCAGCCCCGATGACCCTTGTCGTGGGGGGAGATGGCCCTAGGGGGGGTCGATTTCTCCCCCAAGCTGCTCGCTCGGACCCGGACTTTAGGCTTGACACGGAGGCGATGGGCGGGCGTCAGGCGCGGGTGCGCCTGCGCCTGCGCACCGGTATACCCACTAAAACAACCCAGCGTTTTTCCCGCTTCGTCGTATTGGCGGGGGACTGGACGTGACGGCTATGCTGGATTCCCAGTCCCCCGCCAATACGACGAAGCGGGAAAAACGCTGGGTTGTTTTAGTGGGTATACCGGTGCGGTAAACCGGGGAGTCCCACATACCCCCCCCATCCCCCGATGGGCGGGTATGCGTAATTGTCATTTTTTCCCAGCGCAAAAAAAAAAAAAAAAAAAAAAAAAAAAAAAAAAAAAAAAAAAAAAAAAAAAAAAAAAAGGGTCACTAACTACTAGACCAACAGACCAAATATTAGATTTTTTTTTCGTTCAAAATATTGCCTATTGTTTCCAGTGGAGGCTGGGGTCCCTTTTTGTCCACGAGGCCTTGGGCTGCAGCCCAAAAAGCCCTTAGGTAGACCCGCCTCTGGTACCAGACATGGAATTATTTCAATAGGTGTCAAGGTAGTTGAAGATCTTTGGTTTTTGCTTAACTGGACCTATTTGGTGCAGCCGTAGGGTACATTACTCTTTATCTTAGTTTTTTTTATTGTTATTTTTTTAGTTTAATTGTTTTCTTATGTATTTTTATTTATTTTCGTGTGACTGTGTTTGGGTAAATTAATGCTTTTTTCTTTCTTTCTTTTCTTTCTTTTCTCTAATTTTTTTCTTTAGCTATTTGGCGCAGTTGCAAGGCACACAATTTTGTTATGTTATATTGTTATCTAAGAGGTAAAGTTTGCGAGTTTGTGACGTTGTTGGGGTATCTCTGGAAGCACTAAATTAATTTTGAAATTTCTTATACCAATAGAAAAATAGAAAGCCATAATTAGTTTTGAGTGTCTACTGACTATATTTCATTTTCGAAAATAAGGGAGGATGGAGGGGGTGTTAAAGTACGAAATACAAGAGGACTAAGTCGCGAGCGACGTGCTAGTTATTTCTATTTATAATTTCTATTAATATAATTATTTTCTTTTGTGCTTTTATTTTTATTAAGCGTGCCATTTGTGCCCCCTGAAAGATTGCCAATGAATCAAAGGTTGTCCTGTATAGCAACTAGTGGCATGTTGGAATACGTTGCTGCATCTCGTCCAGATCATATTTCTTCGTCAAATCTTAGCTGCCAACATTATACTGTTTGTTCACGTACCTACTTATATTTCAAAGCCAACTTCTAGACTTAAAATTAAACTGCCAAAATGATTAATAACTCTAATATTGGTAACGAACCGTTCAAACAGAAACTGATTCTGTTTTTTTAATCATAATTCATACCGAAACTAGATGATGACACATTCTATTTGCTACGAGTATTTTAAAGATCGGAAATGATTTAATAGTCATTTTGTGTGTGTCCGGAGCGGTCACGGTTTGCGCGCCAGATCGACGGTAACCGGACGCCATCTTGCGCCGCCATGACACCGCTTTGACAGCTGTCATTCGTAGCGGACATTCGAATTTAGAATGTTTGAATCATGTTCGCGGATAGATTATTTTTATTATTTAATATTTTGATTTTGTGAGTGATTGCTTTTTTTAAACAACAGAATTTAAGAGTAAAATAATACATGCAAAATTATTATGATATTAAGTTACTATAAAAAGTTTTATTTTAATATAATTTGTATAAGAAAATCATGGCTTAGCGTGACAATTCAGGTTTAATTAGGTACTTACGCATTTTTTTATTGTTTGATATTTAAATATTTATAATTAGTCTGACAAGAAAAAAAACAACAATACCTACAAGACGTTTTATAATAATTATGTAATGTTTCCTTTGCATACTCTTATTATAAACATGACGCAACATAAAGATTTCCAACTTCTACACTAAAAAGTGTGACTATCGGAAGGCGGGTAGCAGAAAATTAATGTTATTTCCACTTCCTTCGTCAATTTGCTGCGAGTACCAGTCGTGTTTAATAATAACTTGTGTAAAGTAAAGACGGGTGACATCCCTAGCTAGAGTCGATTTTCATTCGTAGTATTTTTTTTAATAGAAAACTTATTTGAATGTTGGTTTCTTTTTTTCAATTATAATGAAACTTTTGATTAGTTGGAGTTAATATTGGATAACTACTTTTAGCCGATTGTTTTTTAGAAATTAAACAGGCACCATAGAGGAGGAAGAGCTTGTTGCTAAATTGTTACAGCCCCTCGGGGCGATTACAGGTTAAGCTATGCTTGTCGAGTTCGGTCTGTGGATGGGTGAACATTTATAACATACCAGGACTCCATGACAACACGGAAATTACGCCAGTCTTTTGGGTATTTTTCCTGTTGACAGCGATGTGGATGAATTTGGGGTGCCACATAATTCTTTTACTTTTCCTTTAAGCTTTTGAGTGTACAAACCGTTGAAATAAATTGCCTTAAATTAATAAACACTTCTTTGAGCACTGATAATCCGATAAAAACAAAACACAATCACCCTACGTGTTCAGAATCTACCCCCAGAGAGAGGGGTGTATTCAAACTCAAGGGAGTATTGTTAACACTTTGTATATCAAATTATACGGAATCCAGTAAGTACTCAAGTTTATGAGTTTCATAGGAAAAGACGAGCTCGTCTTAAAAGCTTCGCGTTGTGAAGGGGAAAGAGGTATTTAGGTATGATAAAGTATCGTTGAAGAGTTGATGTAAGTACTGAAATTTATAATAGGTAACTGAGACTCTGAAAATATAACCCCAGACTCATCTGGGGTTGTATTTTCTTTATATCCATGTTTATCTATACTCTTTAATCTATACTAATATTATAAAGAGGAAAGGTTTGATTGTTTGTTTGTTTGCATTGAATAGGCTCCGAAACTACAGGACAGATTTCAAAAATTCTTGCACCGTTAGAAAGCTCCACTATACCCGGGTGACATAGACTACTTTTTATTCCTGTATTCCCACGGGAACGGGAACTACGCGGCTGAAACCGCGTGATGTCAGCATTCACACCTCCACCTCACCTCAACCATTTTAAAACAAATATGTCACCTTTTTAGCTTTTTTCTTTTTTGTTATATTACCACAGTAATCACACGGTTGCAAGGGTTGTTAAAGTTCAGAGGGAAAAGTAAGTTAAATTCAAGAATACAAAGTCGCAAGCAAAGAACTTTCTATTACTTAATAGATTTCAAAGTTTTGTATTTTTAGTTCGCAGCAGCAAGAGCCACGTCATTCTCTTCTTCAGAATGCTATGCATCTGTGATTCAAAGACAAAGTTAAATGATTTATTTCAATATAATTACCTAATGTTATTTAAACTGAACGCCAAATGTTTCAACAAAGGATTCTAATGCCGTGTTTGTTTTTGAGTGTCAGGCTTTTGCTTATCAAAGTCTAGAAATTTTAGTGGTCTAGCGGTTACGATCGCGAATGCCAATTATAATAAAATAAAATAATGTAGGTAAAGTAAAGGCCAATGTTTTGGGTTTGATTCCAACGTCGAGCAAAGCGACTTTATTAATTACTAGCAGACGTCACGCAGTTTCACCCGCGTAGTTTCCGTTCCCGTAGGAATACGGGGATAAAAAGTAGCCTATGTCCACCGGGAATAGTGTAGCTTTCCACCAACACAATAATTTTTAAAATTGGATCATTCGTTCCGAAGATTACCCCCTACATACAAACTTACAAACATACAAACTTACAAATTTTACCTCTTTATAATATTAGTATAGATTAGTATAGATAATTCTCAGCAACAGCCTTGAGTCTAGATTTGTGTATTGATAATAATAGGCACACGTTTTATGTTCGAATCCGGGGGCAACCAATGATATTATAAGTAAAAATATGTAGATAGACGTTAAAATGCGGCTAACTAGCCACACTTCACCTCAGTGTGGCGTCGCGCCCCAACGGACTCGTGCGTGCGTTAGTGTACTTACCGTTTTTGAAGATTGAATGTTGTTTAAGTAACCTATCTACACCTTTTTACTTATAACATCATTGGGGCAACCCCGTTTTCGAACATAAAACGTGAGCAAGAAGAAGATCGGATCGTGAGAAAACATGGACATGTAGTTGGTTTAAGTTTGAAATCGCCAATCCGCCTTGAACAAGCATGCGTTCAATGCTCGTGCCTTCTCTGTATGAGAAGGTGCCTTCCAGTGCCGGTATCATTATTTACTAGAGATACACAACTCTGCTCGATCCTTCAGGGGAACAGAGGTGTGATATCCTAATCTATAACACAATATAATAAATCCCCAATCCTTGCGGACAAACTGCTACAGCGTTATTAATATTAATAACTCATTCTGCCATATGGCGTTATCATAAAAAGGGGGTGTAATAATGACATTAGGCGCACAATTGACCAATTAGGCGGCTGCGATAAGACTTGTGAAGTGATGATGAGTACTATCGGGGTACTTTATCACCCCACGCTGATGATATCTGTTCACGCCTTGGGGTTATACTGAGAGGTCGTGGGTGGCGTGAGGTAGGATAAGGTAACTGACGTTTTTTAATCAGTGTTTAAAAGTCAAAATTAATAATAATAATAAATAATAATAAAAGTTTATTTAGGAACTAAAACACAAGACAATAGGTGCAATAAGTAAAATGATGATAGCTGCAAGGGTATAAACTGTAGCGCAGGTACCAACGCCCATCTATACTAATATTATAAAGAGGTGAAGTTTGTTTGTAAGTTTGTATGTAGGGGGTAATCTTTGGAACTATAGATCCAATTTAAAAAATGCACTGGTGGAAAGCTACACTATTCCCGGATGCCATAGGCTACTTTTAATCCCTGTAATCCCACGGGAACAGGAACTACGCGGGTGGAACCGCGTGACGTCTCATGTAAAAGTTACAAATGAAGTTAAACGTAGCTAATCTTAGTTTTTTGATAATAAAAACAAAATAAAATCGTTAAGACAAAACAAAATTATTGGTTTCATAATGGAAAGTACACAGACAAGTCTTTAATATCACTTTGCTCGGTGAAAACGAATACCTACCTTTGTATTTTTATAAAGTTCACATTTGTATTAAACTAGTGATGAGCAAGCATTTTATTGGATTGTAATAAAAGATAAGGAAAGGAGAAAGAAAAGAAAAATGTACTTGTTCTTGTGTGTTATTATGATTTAATTGTATTACTAATGCGTTTGCGCTAACCGCTAAGGATGTTATTTAGGAAAACTTCTGGAATGAAACAGTTCGAAAGTTTGCTTCAAGATGCAGGCTTATAGTCTAGTTATAGGTAATAGACTTACCTACTACAGTGATAATTTATTTCCGAAGTGAACTTAGCATTAGAAAGTTACAAGGTCAAACAATAAGTACTTATAATTTTATTATTATTTCTAAAACAGGGCCTTTCAAATCATAATCACTGTGTGAATAGGAGGATTCAGACTAAACATTTTTTTTTTGTATTGTAAAGGTAACCCATGGGTTGTTGTTAGGTAACCCTATCACAAGTATCCTTATAACTTACCGGGACTGCCTCAATTTTGTGCTGTGGAACATAATTATTTATAAAAAACAATATACCTAACTTTGTTTATCATTCTTAAAGGTAGCTTAGTAATTGCTTATGTTACAACAGAAAAAAAAAACTTTTTAATTCTGTGCCGCTGTAGGCACGTACCCAGTCCTACCGCACATCAAGCGAGTAGATCCCGGGGGTGAACTGCGTCCGCCGATTTGTCAGTTTACATATCAATTTGATTTGTCCCGTTAACACCTAGCAATTTTATTCAGAAATCATAGTTATTTTGTTGAAATACCACTACAAAACCAGAAAGAAAGAAAAAAGAAAGAAAGGAAGGAAGAAACAAAGAAAGGCAGGAAGGAAGAAAGAAAGAAAGGGAGGAAGAAAGAAAGAAAGGAAGGAAGAAAGAAAGAAAGAGAAAAAGAAAGAAAGAAAATACATTTATTTGGGATGCACCGGAGTCTTAAAAGCAAAAACTAAATTAAACACATTCAATAACCAAAGACCTTTGCGAGGCCAGAAAAGCAGCAAAATCAGCAAATCTGCTGTTTCAAACTACATTCATAGCAAATAAAGACTTATTCTATTCTATTCTTACTTTTTGGTAGATATTCAAGAATTGTATGTAATACTTAATTGTGTTTTTTTCGCAATCTTAAGTTCATTTGACTGGCCTGTTGGTCTCGTAGTTAGTGACCCTGACTGCTCTGCTGGAGGTCGTGGTTTTGATTCCCACCCAGGAAAAATGTTTGTGTGTTGTGCGTGATAATTTGTTCTGTGTCTGGGTGTAATTTGTCTATAACTTACTAATGTTATGTTTTAGAATAGTGCTTAAGTTTATAACATGTTTTATGTTAAGAAGTTTACCGTTTTGTGTATTTAAGTTGTTATGATGAATTTAACTTAAGTTTTGTGTATTAAATTTGTTATGATGAATGATGATGACTGTCAATGAAAGATGATGTTTATGTAAGGATGTAATGAGGAATGAAAGTCAGTCTAGCATGTCTGAGGACAGACATGAATGTCGGATGGCCGAGTGTGGGAAATGAAGCGTAAGTAGAACTAAGAGAAAAGGAACGCTAGTGAGAGTCAGGGAGAGAGTACGATGCGTGAGGGAGAGAGCAAGAGACAAGGGAAGATAAAGGATTGGAAGGACGCGATATTGTATTGAGGACTGGGAATGAAAAAGACGTGTCGGTGGACGGTACAAAAAAACAAATGAATTAATATCAAGACTGCATTTTTATTTCGAAGAACACTGTACATGTGTTTGTGAAAATTTTGCGCATATTTAAAAAAAAACAAGATTATGGTTAATAAAATTAAATTGAATATCCGTCTGTATTATCAGAATCATCATTCGTACCACCCGGATACTCCCCGCCATCCCACGGGAGTCGGGACAGTTCACACCGGCGGATTTGTCGGCGCTAATCAGTTTTACACATCGTGTCGCAACCCGACACCGCTCATGTGGGAATAAATTAAATCGCCACAAGCTTTATGATGCCCTATGAATATACGATAAATTATAATGATAGGAAGTCACATGCAAAAACAGTTAGCAAATTTTATATAAGACTATATGACGCCTAAGGATGCTCGAGGTTGTCGTTCAAATCCGGGCAAGGAGGTAAACTAAATAAATAAAATATTCCACAACCATCACACAACGCCATCTAGTCCCAAGCTAAGCAGAACTTGTTTTATGGGTACTAAACAGCTGATAAACATACTTACATATTATTGATAAATTACACCCAGACACAGAACAAATGATCGTGCTCATTACACAAACATTTGTCCCGGGTGAGAATCGAACCCACGACCTCCGGTATAGCAGTCAGGGTCAAATCTCAAATCTTTATTAAAACTTTTACACAATATACCTACCCAGTTACATATAAAGGCCACAAATAAATCTTAAATAGATAATTATTCTAGCACCCAACAAATAACTACTAACATATGTGTATATTAACTAAATTAACAATCAGGACTTATGGAAAAATGATTTTAAACCTAGAATTATATATAATTAGCGACTTTCCTAAACTAGGTTAATAAAACCTGTGTTTCAGGCCATCACTTAGCAAGACTAATTATTACGGGTCACTAACTAGTATACCAAAAGGCCTGTCAAAATTATGTGTTTGCCAAAACATCCCCTTTTTAAAACACCCTCTACAGCAAAATCTTTCCATAATCCTTACTAAGGCAACATAATAACTGGCATTTTTTTTACATTAATAGTCACTGAAATGCGATTGCGGGACCTACGAGAATTATAAGCTTCTAATATCGTCATAAAACAATACTCAATCGCGCCGGAGACTCCTAATCAAATCGGTCCTCCTACAGTCCCACCTCACATTGGTCCTAAGCCCCCAAGGCTCCACCGATTTGTCAACATTAATATCAATTTTAAACATCCCAGTGTAACCTCACACCAGCAGCTAAAAGAATAAATTAAAACGCCGTGAGTTTTATCGCCTCGCCGTCGATGTTGGTGGCGCCTTTGTATTTATATCGATGCTCAGAGATAGGTATCTACATGTATATGTGATAAACTTGTAATGACTTGGTGTTTTGTGGACGGTGGTCTGGAGTTCTGGAGTCTTGAAGTTTGTGGTTGGTCCTTTTCTCCTCAAAAACAGTTTCACTAAGGAGCAAGATTTTTGGTATTCGGTCTTTAGTGAAACTTTTACGTAGACAAAAACACCAAAAGCTGTAAAATATCTCTTTTTCGGAAGTCTGTGGTTTTTCGTCATTATTTGCTACATACATCCGAAACTAGAATTACTGCAACACCTTTTAGCGTTTATGTATGAAGTCGATTGTATTTTTCGTAAAACATTTTTGCTGTTTTATTCCAAACTACTGAACCCATTTCGATAAATTTTATATGTATCTAACCACCATCATAGTTGGCAGAATAATAGTGTAACAAACACAAAAAAAAACATACAGAGGAACTGAGAACCTCATCGGCACATCTTATTTGATGTCAGTCAAAAAGAACCAAAAATTTAGCCGGTAGAGGACCAGAAGGAATATACCTACCTACATACACACTTTCTATGACAATCCCAATAACTTTGAAGCCTGCAGGCCTAGAATTGAAGAAAAGGAATAGAATTTGTAACTTGGCTAGTCTTGTTGGTTCTATATACGCCATTTTCTTTCTATTGTCGCAATAGAATAGAAATAGGATTTGTAATATGGCTTGGCCTGCTGGATTGCTCATTTGATGGCAATTGTCTCGTCCCCTATTACATGGAGCTGAAATTCATCTGATGAAATGTTGGTAGGCAAGGTAGGTACTATTTGCGGACGTCACGCGGGAATACAGGGATGAAAAGCCTATGTCACCCAGGGATAGTGAAGCTTCCCAACAGTAAAAGATTTTTTCGAATAGGTCCAGCCTGCGTAGCATGAACACATTGAACACCGAAGAAACGGCCTTTGTCTACAGACGAATCGGCAAAGTGACAGATTATATAGACAGGAACCTCAATCTGTCAAATTTCTTTCAATACACCTGCCTGCGTAGCATGAACACTTAATTTCTTTTCTTCCGACTTCCGAGACACGACAAAGACCGTTTCTTCGGTGTTCATGCTACGCAGGCAGCAGTGTTTAAGTTCATTTGTTACATACCTACATAAATTCAAATATTTTACATACATACATACATACATAAACTCACGCCATTTTCCCATGGGGGTAGGCAGAAACTATAGAGCGCCATATGCTACGATTCTTACATACTTCTTTTGCTTCGTTTACATTCATACATGTTGTCATACACACACGCCTTTAAAATATTTTCTCTTTTAATATTAGAATAGATAGACACATCTCTGCATATCCCTTCATGGAACAGAGACGGCATGTTAATTAGATTCATACAATTAGAACACAATTATTGTAATATGATACATTTCACAATACGATATCAGTTGTTTCAAATACGTCATTGGACGATACACATGGCCGGTGATAAGTGAAAATTACTATTAGTGATATTATCAATAAATACAATCAGTTGGGAATTCCAAACAAAATTTACTACAAGCATTTATTGTACAGTTTATACTAGCACTGACACAGACGTTCAGTCTCAAATAATGCGCACCATTTTTAGTTAACTCTTTTTTATGTTCTATTGATATGAAAAAAATGTATTTGGCTTCTTGAATAAAGATTATTATTATTATAATTAAGTAGTAGAGAGAGAATTAAAATAAAATTGCGACTGAATTGTTATCTATACAAGGTGGTCTTCCAAGTCGATCGCAGGTAAAGCTACGCTTAACGAGGTCGATCTGGGATGGGTGACCATTCATTACTTATTAAAATGAAATGAAAATGCGTGTATTTTTGTTTTTATAACTGTTACAATAAAAAATTACCTCTGCGAAACTGTAGAGCAGTTTGTTAGCAGATGCAGCTCCCGTATTACATTTACAAATAACATTAGTGTTGGTACTTTTCCATCAAAAACATAAAAAATTATAAAAAAAATAAAAAGTTACCAATTTAGACACAGGAATTGTATGCATTAAAGTTTTACAATAGCACTATCTTAAGAATCCTCTGTGCCTTGGAAAGCAAGTTGGGCAGTTGTGCCGACTTTCATTTGTAGAACCATGACAGTCGTTACAGGCGAAAGCCACACAATCTTGGTTTGTTTTTATTAAGTACCTATATTTTTTTTATAATTTATTTAATTTTTTTCTTTTATTTATTTTATTGTGTGCCTTTTGGGCCAAATAAATGCTGTTTTTTCTAGATACATGATATAATACCTATTTTTTATAGACCAGTCGAGACTAAACTGATTGGGATGTCCACTATCTGTCAATTGGCAATATATACCCACCATTAAGTACTAGGGCTACAGAAATATGAGTGTTACACATCCGCCTGTTTTTTTTTCGAAAAAAAATCATGATTGTCTGTTAATATACCGTTTTATTGACCCCTACAACACCGTAGTACGTCCCAACACACACAAGCCCAGTTAATGAAGCATTGAAGCCCAAACACGTCCTGTTTAAGGAGCCCGTAGAAAAGCAGCGTTTCCACGCGGTGGGCACCTGATCCATTGCGGTTGGATGCGACCTGACGGCCACTGGGCGTCCCTATGGGCATGTTATTGTCTAGTTATTGAACCTATACAGGATGGCAGGGCCATCGTCGCATATACATACTGATACCACAGTATAAATATTAATACAGTAGGACGACGCAACGCCTTCTGGAAAAATGCCGACAACTTCTACACGCGTTAGATTTGAATAATACCTCCCGCACTACGAACATCGTTTTGTTCGCAGTGCGGGAGCGGCTTTCCCGCGTCTCGCCCCTCACACCCTGTACGATTGCTCTGTCTAGACGGCTTCGTCGGATGACTGTATGTTTTTAGACCATGAGCTAATAGGTTTCATGATTCTTGACCCAGCCTTCAAATTCCTTCTATTACTTTACTTAAAAATTTTACAGAATAGCTAACGATTTACTGGCAAGTCGAGCCAATAGACATTCGATGGATCAAAAGTTCAAAGTCAAGTCATTTATTACAATTAGACGGATAAAAGGCATTTTTGAACGACAGACTTAAAAATCAAAACAATAAAGAGAATGACTCTATTTACACATTTCAAAAGGTAGTTTTATATGGAGATATGTATAAAAAATTCCATACTCTTTTAAAATAGATTTTACATGATTTCAATATACAAAATATTGCACTGTTATTGTTATTGTTAATATTGTAATTTCATATATGAGAGGACGATTTTGAATGAAAACTAAGTACTAAGTATACTGAGATGATATAAATTAAACAAGGCAACCATTTCATTCTGAGGTTCAAAAGTTTGCCAGTTTAATATTGTCGAACGGAATACCTACATCCCGAAAATCGAACCGAAACCAAAACACCTCGCTTAGCGATCATCCTTGCGGCCGCTAAGCCCACTACAATCACTAAAAACATCTTTTGACTTCACAATACACGTTGAGGTCAGCATTAAATAATTGTCCTTACGATTGAAAAGTAAAAAAAATGCCTAGTTACAAGGAAGGCGTGATAACAACGACTCTTTCCCACGGTTTGCGCTGACTGTCAGAATTCAAGCTACAGCAGCAAGTACAAGCAAGCGGTTTTGTACCAAAGAGTATGTAAGTAAATGCAGAGCGGTAAAGCGTCTGTAGACGTAACCTTTTAATTAGTTTTGAGTACCTAACCATTATAAAAACTTTATTGAAATAAATATGTTAAATGTAAGGCCCTTAAATTTCAAGTCATATTATGTACCTACACACCACACGTGTCTGTAAACAAATATTGCAATTAGGGAAAATTAGCTCGCAGGCTCCACCTAGGATGGAGAGGTAGGAAAAAAAATGCAGAGCGGACAAACTGTCTATAGGAGCGAAGTCATGCTTTAAATCTACTTCTTTACGTGTGGCTAGTGATTAACTTGAGGTCAGAGTTTTTTTTTGCCGCACAATGGCCTCTGACTTGGCTGCACATACTGTAGAGAAATATCTATCAGGCATTCTTAGGTTTTTACTTTAAATGACAAATGATACTACTTTCTGTAAATAAAATTGGATTTTACAAAATGTTTCGCTATCTGACTAGGTAGGTACCTACTCTGAGAAGAAACACTGATAGAAACTCAGAGATCGTAGTCTCTTTGTAAAGTCCAGACATTATTTTGGGCATATTTGTTTTTTTGTAATACATAAATACAAAATATCCCTTTCTTAGGCACTACGTAAAGACAAGAAGGTATAAAATTTTAATTTGACTGTGCTGTTGGCCTAATGCTAGGCATTGATACTGATAGTTCACTTTACTCAAGTTACAACGAAGTGACTTTTACTGAATCGACTGGCTGATTAGATATACTGTCAGCCCGTGCAGCTGTCATTATTTATGTACAGACGCCAGCACATCAACCTACCCCTACCCAATATACCCTACCAACCTACCCAATCTGTCAAATTTTCCGAATTGAACATGAACCTTATTATGTTTGGAATAAAGTTGAAAACCTATCAAAGAAATTTGACACATTGGGGTAGGATGCGCACGGTCATGTCTGTACATATTGCACTACACATAACCACAGTCCACAGTCCAATACAGGCAATGCGGTATACCATTTAGTTTAAAAAAAATTACATGCAAAAGCATCTGGGAAGAAAATACTTACCTACAGAAATAAATATAATTTCATTTAATTTCATTTTAATACAAGCTACGCGGTGACAATCGACGATGAACTTATTCGCTATGTCCAATCAGTTTCAACTTAATCTTTGTCCATCATGCGTCATCAAATAAATCCCCATTGCCAAGGTTATTTTATTAAAGAAATTGTTTATAATTAGTACCTAAGTAAACTATTGCAAAACTGGGTTACCAGTTTTACATAAAAGTAACAAGCCGTCACAAACAATTACATTCTAAGAATTACTACTAAGTATTAGATTTCAGGTGGAGTGGAATGATAAACACCTTTTTGCATATTTTACTTTTTTTCCATAATAACACGAGACATGCTCTTTGTACTTAACTGTTGTTTCTAGTGAATATTGTGGTAGTAGTGAGATTATGTTATTTACCCTTTTGACATTGAAATTAAAATTGTCACATAATTAGGGCCGTGCTTCACGAACCTTGTCCCTAAGGACCTTTTTTCGGATTCGGAATATCAATAGAGTACCATGTTGTCTTTTCATCTGACGTTATCGGTCAATAAATGATAATTTTAATGAATAAACCCATTAGTTGGACAAGTTAGATCAAAGGACCAATGACAGATTAGTTACATATGAGTTCTGACATTTCTTCATAATTACTTATTCAATGTTTGAGTTCAATTATACCAGGTGTACAGAAAAAATAATAGTCCAATTTTGTGCGCCATTGACTCACTCATTCAAGCGGGACCAGCAGAAGTCATACTAATCTCATAAGTTACAGTTAGTAATAGATATAAGTTTACCACTGAAATTGAACCCCAATAAACTCCATCCCATTTATTGCTTGGTAGCAGTTCAGACTGTTCAGCTGCTCCGCCCAATAAATAAACAATTCAAACGCATTTGCATAAACAGTCCTCGGGATAACCCGAATAATTATTAAATAATACAACCGAATAATAATGTACTAGGGTGCAATAAATACAAAAGGCGTTAGCTGATACCGTGGTGGCGCGGCGGGAAGGCGCCGCTGGCGTCGACACAACTACAACGCTGACTCGGATTAGCGGAAACGCTACTACGAACTTGTGGGCGCCTGGTACTTTCGAGAATTGGTGGTAAGTAGATGTTTTTTTTTCGATTAAATTGATAAAATTGATTAGCTTTGTCGTGATCAGAGTGTTTTTGCTACTTTTACCTTTTTTTTGGGCATTTTACCAACATTAAAATTTGCATAAATTTTGCCATCTTATCCGCCAAATTTGCTCATTACGCCGACGCCGCGCGCCGTTAAAGAATGTTCTTTTCTTACGCCGTTAAGGAATGGCACGTAGTAGAGTGAATGCAAATCTGGGGTGTGAGTTGTGTAAGCCAAGGGAAACTGGAATGCAAATCATCCTTTTATATGATCATAACGAAGCAACTAAACTCCAATTTCATCATCACCTGACACTAACTAACGAAACCTCAGACGAGTCTACTGTTTCTGTCAAAACACTCACCATTACAAGAAATCCCCAAATATTATCGTAAATATGAAATATTATTATTTTTATACTAAAACAAACCATTAAGTGTAGCCACTAACAAGATATTTCAATAAAGAAAATTATATATTTTTTATAAAGCCCATCGTTCGAGAGCTAACGTAACTTAATATCGGGGAAACCGGATAGCAGACAGTATGGCGCGACCTTAAGTTTACTTTTTAATTTTTTCTTTTTTTTATTTTATCTAAAGAGCCGTGGCGGTGATGCTGCAATGACAGGTAACTTGCTTTTATTCCTAACAAAGAGAGATCGTTCCACGTTAGCTTACTAAATCCATAACAACTTAATTCTGCAGTTATTTCAAGAAACTTATCAAATCGATATTGCAAAACATAGCTACATAGCTATATTTATATAGGTATTGCTCCCAAAATATAGTAGAAAAAACATTCAATGGCAACAGATAGAAACACGCACGGAAAATGATGAAAAAAAAAATACTGTAAGCCATCCCAACGGTGGAGGTAACGCAAAGATTTTTGTCTTACAAACTAAGAAAAAACAGTATGAAGCCTTTAACACAATTTATTACTATATAAATCCAGATGAATGGAAAAATAACACCGTATTTATAAACTTTTTTTGTTAATTAATTCAGTAATTGTGTGCCTAATTGTATAAATTGCCTAGCACCAAAATAAAAGCTCATTCCTTCTGTCTTCCTCTATTTATTTCTAAAAGCACAGCAACCAGTTTCTCCACAACCACCGCACCAAGTCTTGTCCCGCCAACTTTTGTTTTAACGGAGGCACTTTTTGTATCACGTCACGTGTGATCCGCGCGGTGACGGACGGACTGCTCCGATCCAAACACTGATAGCGTGCTTGTGTTTGATAAACGGCCTTCTGTTCCTTGATACGAGCTGGTGTTCAATATTGGTACAGTTTTGATGAATGGCTGAGGTTCCTTGTTGATTGATGTCGATAGGAATTTTTGAGGAGCTTCGATCAGCCCGTGGTGTCGAGTAAGGGTCTCCCCACATTTATCGACGCGGAATCGGCTTAAGCCGAGTGCGTATCACCACACTACTCGACTTTCGCTCGTTTCGCCGTCGGCTGGCGTCGCGACGCGTCGTCCGAGCCGAGCCGATGCGAATGGTATTAGTAACACCTTTATTAATAAATGTGGGGAGACCCTAAAGGGTTAGCTACGGAGTTTGTCCATCTGGAATTTCTCAGTAGCTCCCCGGAGTCTGGAGTTGTACCTGATGCCTATATGGGACTTAAAATATAAGTAGCAAAATGTGAACCCAGACACACCCTGAGGTACACCTCTGCCTAAGATGCACCTATGTCTAAACTAAATTATAAACTACTAGCTTCTGCCCGCGACTTCGTTCGCGTGAAGTTTTAATATCGCATCACATCGCCATATTATACTCTTTTAAACTACGGAAGCTTTTTCCCCGATTGCAACATTTCTTATTGCTGCTCCGCTCCTATTGGTCATAGCCTGATGTTATTATAGCCTATAGCCTTCCTCGATAAATGGACTATCCAACTCAAAAAGATTTTTTCAATTCGAGCCGGTAGTTTCTGAGATTAGCGCGTTCAACCAAACAAACAAACTCTTCTGCTTTATAATATTAGTATAGATTACAAAAAAAAAAAAAATAAAAAAAAAGTCCGCTGACACATTGTAATTAGGGTTGGTCTTATAGTAAACATTGTAGTTAATTGATATGAATATTTTCACATACCGAAAGGTTTTTTTTAGTTATTTCCAATTATCCTGTTCCTTAATTTTTGCATGATCAATTGATCATGTCACATTGTCGAGTCATCTGTCTACAAAATCATAAAAACCAATGTTTGCAACAGTTTATCTAATTCTCGAAGAAGCCATCACATTTAAAGAGGATGTTATTCTTCGAAGCCCATACGTAGCGACTCATCTCCAATGTTTATCTGTCTGTCAGTCAGAAACTCAGAACTAACCCTTACTTTAGAGTGACACAAATAATATTTTGGTACACAACATTACACCCGACACCATAATGCTGAAAGGACAACTTTACGTACTTAAGTTGCACTAGTAGTAGCGATAATGATTTGTTACCACGAAGTTTAAATAAAATAAATAAATATTCCACAACTTTTCCCACACCGCCATTTAGTCCCAAGTTAAGCTTGAGAGCTTGTATTATGAGTACTAAACAGCTGATAAACATACTTATATATTTCTAAATAGGTACATACATATTATAGATAAATTACACCCAGACGCATTCAGGGTCACTAACTACTAGACCAACAGGCCGGTTTAATCATAATAGTAACAATAAAATAATGATAATAAAATCTTTAGGCATTGCATATAAGGTGTTGCAATAGATAGGTACAATAAAAAAAGTTACATTAACAAATAAACAACGGTTTGCTACAGTTATGGTTGGGGTACTGGGTAGTAAAGAAAAAGTAAAAATCAAGGAAAACCTACCTATAAAGTCTATTAAAACGTGATCAATTCAGATTATTTAGGGCCTAGGGCCAATTTTTCAATGGTCAATTAACTGATAAGTATGTGAGGAATAAAAATGGCGGTTTAACAGCTTGTCTATGAATAATACCAATGTCAAACCGCCATATTTAATCCTCACATAAGAGTTTTGTAACTATTGCAAAATACCTTAATTACCTAAGTAATCTATAATTATTATTGTTTTATTCTTTTCACAAAGGTTCTAGCAGTGGGAACATTATAGGCTGATTGTGTAGGTATGTGTGTTACATAATAGGCTAGAAGACTAAATTTTAGTTTTTAGTCCCTCATCTAGAGATTACAAGAAAACATTCAACACATATTTATCATATCACATACCAGGTAATCAAAAAATAACGGCGATACATCGAGTCAAAATGTCGCATGACATCGCTATTCCTATACAGTTTATACTGAATAATGACATTACAAACCCCCTCTCCTCAACTATAAAGCCTATACCTAATCTTAGTAATTTTCCATCTGATGGATTATTTATATTTTGATATTTGATTCTGTCAACATGCCTACTTAAACATCATGACATTTTTATTTAATTAAAATCAAGGACATTTTAAGTATATATCAAAAATATTAGAATTTCTTTGTGCCCGCGACTTTGTCAGACATTCAGGGCCTTATAATAAGCTCATTCAGCTTTTGTTTATATTCTCCTCGTCATTTTACTTTTTGGAAGGGCCATAATTATGTAATGAATAAATAAATTTATTGATAATTCTCAAAGGACATGTAAGCAATACTTACCTACTTGTATTTAATATTTTTTACCTAGTTTCGGAAAAATACCTTTTAACAGACAACCGTATCCGCTACAGGACTCTGAAAACATCTGATAGACAAAAAACGCCCTCAAAATATCCGTTACACAGTCAAAAATATACAAAGATTGACGTTTCCTTTGTTTTCCGAAAATAATTCGGTCGTGCACATACCTACATCACTACCACATGTCCGAAATCGAAATCGGCGACCGAAAACGCCGAAAATTAACAAAGAAATACTTACCCAAATAGACGAAACTCGATATTTTCGTATGAAATCAGGGAATATTGTTAAAAAAAACTGTTTTTTTTTCCTAACAAATCATCCTCGCTTGTGCATTTGCGGTTTTAAGTTACGCACGGATGGACAAAAAATAATATTTTTTTATTACCTGCCACCTTTTTACTTGATAAATGAACAGAAAGGGTCAACTTTTTTCGCGAATTGTCGAAAATTAAAGTCTTTTGTTAACCCTTTCAATGATTGACCCTTTGGGAATAATATCGATACGAAGTTATATTGATTGTTGAATTGACCTTTGCTTTTAGAAAAAGTTCAACAATGACAACAATTACTTAAGGTTAACTTTTCCCATCGACTTATAACAATTGCACGAGAGATTGAATGCACATTAAATTTGATACTTACAAATAACTTTGGAACTATAAAATTATATTTGTTTGCTGGTTAATAACAGCCGCACAGGGTTAATAAAGGTTAACCTACGATTGCCAAAGCCGGTCTGTGGATGCGTTAGTCCCAGCTTGTATTTTAATATTTTTATCAGGTCCTAATGAGTTGTCAGAATACAGAAACTTTGACAACTACTACTACTGGGATGTGAAGGCTACTGTCGTTCCATGTAAAATACTGGTAAGTATTCATCTGTACTTATCTGGTCAGAGAAGCTAAACCCTCAACATAGTTTGTACTAGGCTAGCAGATGATGATGGAGTTTTCTTAAATAAATCTATCGTACAAAAACAAGTCTGCATAACCGCCTAGGGCCTGAGTAATTATAGAAAACAATGTAACCTAGTTTCTCAATTTAAATTGTTCTACGGAATGTATTTTTTAATCTTAATTTAACAACACCTTACACATCTTCATGTTCGTGGACAGTTTTCAATTAGTACCCATTTAGAATTAAAACTAAAGCAATCCGTCACCGGACACAGCTGGCCCATTTCTAGCCACTATTTAGTTTGGTACTGTCTTGTTAGTCATTCATTACATTAGTGATGTTTTACAACTTTTATACTGCCACTCAACCGTACTAAATTCATTTTAATATCATCCTTAACCACTTAAAAATAGAGCTCGCATGATTTTTATACAAGGAACGCATACGTTTGTCGGTAGCAATGAGATAAACATGGCGGGCCAAACGCGAGTGAGATGTCAATCACCTGTCAACGATGTCCCGCCTTCCTATGCACTCCTGGTACTGCCAAACGTAATGTACTGGGATTTGTCGTGTTTTTTTAACACTGAAAAATGTTTTCCTGTCCGTTCGTCAGTCAGTTTTAAAATGTTTTAAGAATGTGTTGCATGCTTTTATTGTTTAATTATTGTAACTCGTTATTTGTGATGTCAAAGAAAATGCTGAGAGGCGACTGTCAACGGGTTATAATTATCCTGTATTTGTCAATCTGTGGTAACTAATGAGGCTGTTTTAAAATAGTTACAATTAGTAAGTAACACGTCTTAACTAAAGCAAAACGCACATTTACTTTATGAATATTTCAGATATTCAATTCTCTATCACATATTTCGTACAAAATGGTGGGCGTAAATCATCGAAATGGTTCCAGTATCAATTGGGTGTAATTTATCGACGACCGCAAGTCAACGCGCCTCACACTGGGCCAATAAAATCATATTTTTACTATAACTAGCGGCTGCGGCGTACCGCACGCGCGCCGTCTCACGAATATCGGTTAGTTTTCATAAAATTCAAGTAAGTATAATATTTCTTGAGATAATGACGAGAAGGAAATAAAGGTAGGTGACATCTACGGCCTCATGTGTGGACAACGCTACAGGTATAGCCACTGTTTTTTAGAGCTTAACTTAAGGGGCCGTGCACGAAACCAACTCATTTTGAGAAAGGGAAAATAATGTGTTCAAATTTTCGAAACAACATCGATTAATTTGACAGCTATCAAGTGTAATTAAGTAAACAACTGAAACAGTAACAAGTTAAGCATAGTGTTATAGAAAAAGCCACAAACTAAAAAAACGTTTTTATTATAAATTTAATATTAGCCACCCAGGTAAGTTTCTTCCAACCCACAGCGTAGCATATGGTAACAGAAAATAATAAATAAAACTTTGCAATTTCAAAATTTAATACAATTCTTTAAAGCAAAGGAATTAATACAAATCAAATATCATAATAAGAACCATTTCGAAAGCTTACCCCTTTTAAATTTATTTCTCACCAAATCAAGTAAAGGGGTAACAAAAACAAAAAAAAAATCATTTTTCACATTTCTTCAATAATTTAACCTTTATCTGTATTATCCGAAGTCGCTAACAAGCATAAATTGTTGACCCTTTCTTTGGGTTTTTCTCGAAATGTCAAAGTTCACAAATTACTTCGAAAAGGTCACGATTGTAAAGACATTGTATACTTAACCCTTTTTTTAGTCACCCTAAGAAATTTGTTGCTTTCCTTCTTTTGCAAAAGGGCAATAATTCTTCGTGAATGTGAACAAATTAAATTATGTTATTTTGTAGAAATTGAGAAATTCTCATGAAGGAATGTAATAATTTATTCGGTCCTTCGGATTTTATTGAAAAATATTAACATGCTATTTTGCTATAATATTAAAAATTAGGCTCTATTATTCTTATAGGCTGATTTTTCGTGTTTACCAATTATCGAAAGTATAAAATCTCGCGAAAACATTAAAGTCACATCATCATCATCAAGTCAATACAGCAATAGATCACACATAGAATATTAGCATAGGCCGTTTCGACCCGCTAGGGTACAGAAGCGCGCCACTGTGCACACACAACCGAGTGTTTAGCAAACATCGCTTGCCAACTATGGGCTCCTGGTATTTCGCAAGACGTTAGCAAACCTCTTTTTATTCTTGCCTTGCTTAATCTTGCCTACAACGCTTTCTTTTCGATTCGTACTTTTCGTTCAGTCGTATAGCACATTTCTGAAAAATGAAAATGTTTTGTTTTTTATTTATTGTAAGTAGAGAAGTTTTATCAAATCATTGTTCAAATATAAATAGGTCAATGAAATGGATGTTTAGTCATATCCGTACTTACTTATATAACTGATAAGTTTTTTACAGTTTTCACTTCGTATTTTGTTTTTCTGAGTGTGTAGAGTACAACCCCTTAATACTCCTGAGCTCCTAGTAGTTTGCAACACATATATGCAAAAATTTCGCAACATTGAAGGGGCAAATCTGGCATCGCTTTCCATAGTAGGTACGCATATTTATTGAAACGAGGACTGCCTAGTAAGATCTTTTTTTCTAGAAACTTACTGAAAACCAACAATTTCGCAATGAAGTACTATATTTCTCAAAGCATAATAAATGCGGTAGAATTTTAAAGCCCCGTCCCGAACAGTAATTACTTAATATGCTTCTTTCTTTCTTAACGATTTTGACATAGGTCTGTATTTTTTTAGGATCATTAAAATGACAAGTGAACCTCATAATGAGTAGTGATAGCTTATTGGTGTGACCGGCCGCCAAATGATAGGTCTGCTTTAAAAACGGTAAAGGAAAGCAAAGTGTAGAAACCGGCATGCCCGAAAGATGCGGCAAAAACTCTGAGAGGTCTGAGACCATGGCAGACGAACAAAATAATGATTCAGTAGTAATAGCAAGATTTTTGTCCGAAAAGTACACAGACCTTGCAGGCAGGTGGTTGCCCGACGTGGCGGCGCCCTATGTTTGCCCACCACTCTGCGGACCGCCAGACAAGCTTGTACTTTAGGGGATGAACGCAAACATTCGCCAAGGGGAATCAGAGGTTGCAAAAAATAATTGAGGTAAAGGGAAGAAGTTATAGAAATTGTTTTATTATAAGCGATATGTTTTTAATATAAAATGAATGTGGAAGTTTGTCAAAATGTTTGAATGTTCATTACTCAACAAACAGATTTGGATGAAACTTGGACAAAGATAGACTAATTTCTGGATACTGTATTCTCTTGGGATAATCTTAAAAGAGTTGTTTTTTACGCAGACTTAGCCACAACTAAAGCTAGTAGGTACCAACTACATAATTGAATACATTAATAGTGTCATATTTTGCCATTAAAATACCAATAACGTTAGAAAAATAAGTAGGTATTCTAATAATAGTAGGTCCTAAAACTGTTTGGTTCAAACTATGTTTTCATAGTACCGAGGCCAGCCCAGCAAGCTATCCCAATTTGTAAAAATTATTCATAGTTTTTCATCTTTATTTCAAGAAAACAAGGTTCATGTTGAATTGAGGCAATTTGACAGTTTGGGATACCTAGCTTGATGTGTTGTTGTCGTATGTACTATTTCACGTTTTTCGGCACTGTGTTGTATAATTTGAAGTATAAATTGACTTTAATGTGTAGGGTGTCCTACACATTAAAGTCAATTTATACTAGGTTTTGTTACCACTGACGATTTGTAATATTTCGCGTAGCTACAGGTCACAGTAAATTTTTCTACCAGCCCAGTGTTATCTACGCATAATGGATTGACACGTAATTTATGTAGATAGACTTGTCAAAAAATGAATCATTACGTCGTCCATTTGGCCAATAATTTGGGCGTATCGATCAGCGATGAAATGGCGGTCGGCGAGGCCATTAAAATGTTTGTTCTATTAAAAGGGGCAATGGAAACAAACAAATTTCCGAGATTCCCTCTGTTTGGACACTACTCGAGGGTCGATTGTGACGCCCGCGCCGTGACACAATAGGGTGACTGTTTTGGATATGCCTAGCTCATTAATTTTGGGAATATTTTCAGATCGACATGATAGAAAGAAGAAGTAAGTCATAGATGAGTGACATAGATTTTATTCATTTTTATGGCAGGCCTTTTATTCTATGGAAACTCCTTCTAAGCCAGCTTAAGGTCAAAGTGTTAGCTTTGACGAGCCACCTTACTGTACTTACCTACCAGCAGTGCTATTTTTTTAAATTCACCCCGTTAACTTCACTCAAGTTTTCACGGCGCGGCGTGACTTTTACTGAATTGACCGAATGATAGATGTTCACACGGCTACACATCCAGCTGTATATTTCCAGTATAAACTGATCTCGCATTGTATAGGATTATCGTACAATGTGTGTGTAAATTGGAAATGTATAGCTATATGTGTAGACGTGTGCACGTACTCGGTTTGGTAGCAATAGAACATAGTCAAAGTTATAAATAGCTTTCTTTGTATGTCTATTAAGTAACATGTCGGATTTTTTTAAAAAGACACAGTTCAGTACACTAGTTCGAAGTAGAAAAATACGTACCAATATTTTAATTTAAAAAAAACTTGACCTATTTCTGAAAATACTCCTTTTAATTTTTAACTAGTTTATGCAGTAGAAAAAAAAAACACTAAATAAATAATGAGTTTTCTCTATAATTCCCAATTAAAAACAACAATAACTACCAGGCGCACAGAAACATCAGCGTCAAATTATGTTGTTAACAATACAGGGGGATGTTGTTCGGGGTTCGAATAATTAATTCCATTTGTCGGCGCGTGGCGCTAGATGGCGGGCTCGTAATTGTTACTCGTACGTATTAACGGCACGCTCCTTGTATTAATGATAGTTTGTGGAGATCTGTAGATAGTTGATGCTGTTACATAGTCTTTTTTTAAAATTAGGCTTATCCTTATTCTTAAATATTGAATATTCAGAAATTCGGCAAGTGGATCTGAAATGGATAAGTTTTTATTGTTATCTTAGGAAATGGAAAGGAAGACAGTTATGGCAGGTGATGCTTACATCAGCTCGTGAGTTCGATACCCAGGTCTGGCAAAGTGTTCTTCGGTTTTTCTTCTGTAGCAGTCAGAGAAGTGGACCTGTGTCCGATTGATGGCAATAGGCTCGCCTCTAAAACATGGCCCTATACTTTACATTACTATTGAAGTGTGCCTTTGGGGAACACAGGCGTTATATTATGAGTATTAAGTTATGTTTTTGAAAATTTAATCGATACAATAGATTACTTTATCAACCCCCCCATACAGAAAGTAAACTGTCATATTACGATATCAGGATAGCATACCTACTGAGCATTTTTCTTTACTAAAGCCTAGTTCTTTCTTACCTATCTAAATCTATCATGGCTATGAGGATATCTTTGTATTATGAGAAGCTACTATACAAACATCTTTCCAAATCCTTTTGTGATTCATCTAATTTCTACAATACTATAATCTTCTACATTTATTTAAAGAATCAAACACACTACTCACATTATGTACTCCTAGTACATAGCGGACACATTGCATATACACACGGTGAGTAAGTTCTAAGTTTCACGCGGTCCCGGTAACCACAAGGCGTTGTCTCGGTCACCGCAGCTCTCCGTCACACGGTCTGTGCACAGGGGTACGCACGCATTGTATGCTGGACACAACGTTACTTTGTATTGTTATTTTTTTCTATTAAATTTCCGTAGGCATAAGATAAGATTACACTTGTGCAATTATGCCTTTAATGTTCATTTTGATCTAAAATCTCTAGAGTGGAGGACCAATGGGCAGTTGCTTCACGTAAAACACCGGTATTCAGCTGCATGGCGTTACACTGGAAGCCTATTATAATAATAAAACAAGGCAGATGAGAATGATGATTGAACTTAAATCCCCACAACACGTCAGTTTGCATTCTACTTCTAAGCTCCTTAAGGCCAACATAAAATTGTTGTGTTAACTGAGTTGTTGTGAGTTTTGTTAAATTTCAAGTTTGACCCAATATTCAGCTACGACAACACCATCAGCTGACGTGGCGCAGTCCTTAGGGCCTTATATCAATGAACAGGTGACTAGGCACGCTGCGCAAAGAGAGACAGCGCTTAAAACCTTCAAAAGTTAAGTTGAGATTGCACCTGCATGGATACGGCTACATCTCCATTACCTACTAACTTTGTAAATTGATTTGGATACATGGAACAATCAACACCTAAAGCTAATACAGAGAGCAGTTAACAGTACAGCAGTAAACAATGCACTTAGAAAATCATCGTAACTGCTACGACATAAAGTCATTTTCAATGTCAAACCAATCAATGTTGACCCTTGACTCGATAGATGAAGTCAGTTAACTGTAGTGCCTTCAACTAAAACATATAAGAAAACCTTTTTTCTTACCACAGGGCTTGTAACAGTTCATGTACAGACGCTAGTACTACATTAAGCTGGGTAGCTAGATGCCATTGGGGACATTGAGGGTCAATGTGTCACATTTCGTTGATATTTTTTCAGCTTCCTTACAAACAGAATAAGGTTCATGTAAGTACTATTGGTAAAATTTTACGTTAGGTTGATGTGTTAGCGTCAACTTCAGAACTTGTATTGAATGATTAAAATGTACATACTGCATGTATACAGGGTGTCTCATTCAAATGGGTCAGTATGGGAAAGTCTGAAACTATAAGACATACGAAGGTCTGTTCTGAGGAACCATGTCATCGATTTTAATAAAAAGAGAAACTGCATTCATACATTTAAAAAAAAAAACATCTGTACTCCGTTCGGGAATCGAACCCGGTTATTTTGAAAAAAAAACATACACTATTTCTATTTAGATATCGATTGTGGAGGTCTTAAACAGCAAATGTCTGTATGAAACATGATGTCTAAAATGAATAAAATGCACTCTTTCCACATACTTTAATTTATTTTAGTAGGTGCTCGAAGTGACCACGTTTACAATATTACTACAATTACAGATGTTTTTTAAAATGTATGAATGCAGTTTTTCTTGTTATTAAAATCGATGACATGGTTCCTCAGAACAGATCTTCGTATGTCTTATGGTTTCAGACTTTCCCATACTGACCCATTTGAATGAGACACTCTGTATAGTGAATAACTTTTCGGAGCGGTCCCCACAGTGGTGCCAGGCAGAGCATGACAGTCGCAGTATAACGGGCGGTCATGGAACGTGGGTACTCGGCCTGCCTGACCACACCCCACACACATCCGTGTACATAACATGTACTTGGAAGTACCTACTCACTTCCTCTTGGAGCCTCCCTTATGTTTACTTAGTAAGTTCACACTAACTCCAGTAGAGACTTTTTAATGAAACAACAAACGATAGATAATTTCTTCTTGCAGGTGAGATACCACATGTACCTTTTTATGAAAGAAACCGAGTTTAAAGTAAGTCATTTCATAAATTCTAAAAATTTAATTACAAACATAGCGTGCTATGGCTAAAAAATAAATAAAAAAATCACCAACATTCTTGAGTTCAAAAACCGAATTAAATCGTCTATTTGCTTATAAGATTTTCAAAAGAATATATCTGCATTATTTCTAAGTTTTGATCCATTTTGGTCCTTACCTGCACTCCACTTTTCTTTTTTTTTATAAACGCGCATAAATACTAGATTGCCGAAATTAATATATATTCTCTGTGACTAGATTAATCGTACAATTCATAAACCAACTTCTTACGTCCTTACTCCCTGTCACACGTCGTTTCATTGACACAAAGTTTTTGTACACCAAACTTTCTTTTTCAAAAGATAAAAGGATATCACCATCACTTGTCTATTAAAACAAAAATAACGAAGACCGTGATTGCTCGTCTCGAGAAAAAAACTAGCAAGCGTACCAACAGTTCAAAAGCCTCTTTCATCCCCGACTCGACCGGGAGCGGAAAGCTTGTACCGTCAAATAAAAAAAAACAAGCTGTATATCAAGTTACCGTACATCTGGCCGCCTGGCGAAAAAGCACGATTTTATGAGAGGAAATTGTATTTAGAACAATTCTTGGACTTCTTGATTCCTTAGTACTTTTTTTTCTACATTTGGTTCATTTCCTTCTTGATTTTCGACCACAATATCTTATCACGCGGTTACGTAGACGTAATTGGTAAAAAAAATTGCTGGTAGGTTTAGTAAAAACTATAGAAATGACAAAAGTGCTGCATTCGTGGTCTGGGCAATTACAAAAAAGAGAGATTGATGCAGTTGATTGTTTCATCCGCATGCACTAAGAAATTATGTGTTAAACTTTGCTCGCGATATCATTCGCGTGAACTTCGTACTTTCCCTTCAAATTTTAATATCTTCGTAGTTTTGAAAATAAAATATAACTTAAGTAACTTGATAATAATATAGTTTTCTAATGGTAAAAGTATTTTTTAAATCAATTTACCTAGTAATTTGTTGGGTAAGTAAATTCCTGCAAATAAACATTCTAAAACTTGATCAAATCTTTTCTATTAATAATATATTAAGCGAGTAACTTAGAGAAATAAATAGGAAGTCTTGAGCTTAACTTATGGTTTATTATTGAACGTTGGCATCGACTATGAGCTGATCCACTATAACTTGTATCTAATAAAGTCTGAGTAAAATTGCGAGCCCGCCTTGGGCAAGCGTGATGTGTACAAAAAAATAAGATGTCACGCGCCAACCTCCTTAATCATGATTTGCACGTTAAAGTCATCTTTATTTAATACAATGACTGTCAATTTAACACTCTCGTCAATTCTGGAGTAACGCCTCCGATAAACAATGCTGACAATGTTGTTGAAATAATCGTAAAGTTTATGTTATGTCGGCAGTCTGTTGCACCCACGTGAAATGGAGTTGTCATTCGCTGCTACAATGTTGCGAATGTGTAGGTGCACTTTTGTAATGAAGTTTACTTTTTTTTTAAAGCAATTCGCAAATAAATTGCGTCTTTCTTAGACCAACAGTAATGGGCTACTTGACATAACTTGAGTTTATGGTCCCTTATCTAGATTAAGGTCAAGAAAATATTCGACACAATTTTTTTTCTTTTTCAAAACGATGGAAAACTGCTTCTTGAGGAGAGTGACTTCTAACGGCATTATCTATACTTCTATACTAATATTTTAAAGAGGTAAAATTTGTTTGTAAGTTTGTATGTTTGTAAGTTTGTATGTAGGGGGTAATCTTCGGAACGAATGATCCAAACTAAAAAAAAATGCTCTAGTGGAAAGCTACGCTTTTCCCGGATGACATAGGCTACTTCTTATCCCTGTAATCCCACGAGAACAGGAACTACGCGGGTGGAACCGCGTGATGTCTGCTTTCTAGTATAAACTGTACTGGCTAGTGACGTCATGCGACATTTTGACTCGATGTATCGCCGTTAGTTTTTGATTACGTGAAAAAAGAAAAAATATGGGTCGAATATTTTCTTGTAATCTAGATATGGGACTAAAAACTAAATTTTTGTCAAATAATACATTGTAAACGAAGTATTTGGATGCAGAAATTGTTCATTGTCCGCTTTAATAACAGACTGCCGGACAAACAAATGCCGTTTTTTTTTCCTGTACTTTTTTTTTCTTAAAATTCTAAAGTATTTTCATTTTGTTTATCCAATTAAATACGCAGTGTCCTTAAATGTAAAAACCGACCAACATAATACAGAAGTGCATTAGAATATCTAAACACAAAGTACCAGGACGACATAAATCCATAGGAAGAATCCTCGCGCTCCCACAGGAGTGGTCACGTGACCCTTTAATTAAATCCTTGACAGGTGATTCGGCTTCCAAACGCCATGACGTCTAAAAATTACAAATTCTATCTGCGATTAAGAAACTCAATTTGCTACCTTACACAGTCGCTCTAAGGTTGGTTATTGTTGTTCAGCTAATGAGATGAAGGGTAATATTAAAAATGGATGGGTATTGTTGGTAGCAACAAAGGTTATCTGTCGAGGGGCACGTGACTTCGGCCATTATAATGGAAAAGTTTATAATGAATGGGAAAAATTATGTCTTTACCTTAGTAAGGATTATGGAAAGATTTTGGCATACCTAGAGGGTGATTTATAAAAGGGGATGGTGTCGATGTATTTGCAAAAACATATAATTTGTAATAGGACATAGGTACCTACATGAATTTTGAATACATAAGTATTTTTTTTATCACCAATAAAATTTGCACAGGACCTGCTACGGGTGAATATGAACACCATTCCGGCTTCACCTTTATATAAAAGTTGTGCACCTACTCGACAAAAATATAATGGTACTTACAGCTGTTTTCCCAATTAATTTATTATAAAGCATCTTCAAATAAATGAAATATATATTTTTTTGTAAATATATAATATAGAATTTTGTGAACTAAGTAGGTGAACCTACTCCCGATATTTTTTAAGAGCGTTGTAACATTGCAATGGTTTGAATATAATCATTATCATATTGTATGTATTTACTTAAACTTTGGGGTTGAAACTCTTGGGCCGTGGGGTCCGAGTGCTCGTCTTCTTTACAAAGACATCTGCAAACGTTTAGTTGACGCTTCCCGTGACCCAAGGGCTGGCCTCTACTTTGGCCAGAGGCTAAGCCATGCCATTCAACGTGGCAATGCCGCCAGTCTCTTGGGCACTTTACCAGCTGGCAGCGATGCAGAATTTAAGAAGTTTTTGACGCTTTGTAGTTATTTATTATTTATTTATTTTAAGTTTTTGTTATGATTAAAAATCTTAAACGCTCATCTCTGAATAGTACAAATAAATCTGTGTCGAACTTTCCAGCACTAGGGCGAAAAACCTATAGGTCTATAGCATAAGTAAAGTTATACACTTCAAACTTAAAGCGATGCAACAGGAGCCACTTTTTGTACCTACAAATGTGTTAAAAAAACATTTTTTTCAATAAAAAAAACTTAATGGCGTTTGTGAGTCCTAATATTGACAAAAGTCAGCTCACAAACGAGTAGGTAGGTATAATTAGTGCTTGCCACCGCCAATTGCCCGGTGTATTGGCAAATATTTGACGCCAATACTTGCAGAGGGGACAAATCTTTAGCTTTTGAGATAAAACAAAGGATTTCAAGCTTCATTGAAGGCGGGGTTCAGGGATAAATAGGATTTATTTTTAAGAGTAATATAGACACTTTGTACTTAATGGGCTGTTTGACAATTTTTTTCTGTATTTTAGTTTTTGGTCCCTCATCTTGATTTTTCTTTTTTCAAATGCTTAATTAAAAACAACGGCGATACATCGAGTCAAAATGTCGCGTGACGTCACTAGCCAGTACGGGCTGCGGGGTGCCAACTGAAAACCAGCGCTGGGTGTCTGACGCCCAGCAAATGCTGAGATGGTTACCCTTTCGGCATGGGCACGCTCAGCGCAATTTGTGTACTTGCTATTTATTACTTCTGTTTTCTTTGTTGCTGTGCGCTTGTGTCCGTGCTGAATAAATATTTTTCTATTCTATTCTATTCAGTACAGTTTATACTAGATAATGACGTTTAAATACCCCTCTCCTCAACTTTAATGCACTTAATCTAATCAGTTATCCATCAAATGACGATTGATTGTTTGTTTGACTGGCCTGTTGGTCTAGTAGTTAGTAACCCTGACTGCTATGCCGGAGGTCGTGGGTTCGATTCCCACCCAGGACAAATGTTTGTGTGATGAGCACGATCATTTGTTCTGTGTCTGGGTGTAATTTATCTATAACATGTATGTATTTAGAAATATATAAGTATGTTTATCAGCTGTTTAGTACCCATAACACAAGCTCTTAGCTTAGCTTGGGACTATATGGCGATGTGTGAAAAGTTGTGGAATATTTATTTATTTAATTAGAAAAAAAAAAAAAATGTGTAAAAAACCATAACTTAAAAATACATAAGTACTAATAACACTTTTGTTAGTATAATCTTCTTCGATCAATATAATCTTATAAAACTATGTTAGTATAACTTCACTTGTTCATTCAGTTATAACAAGGCTTCTCCGTGTCTTGGCAAGCGCCTAAAGCCATTGGTCCCGTCTGTGCATAAAATTTGTGAGAGTCTTTAGTAGTCAGAAGCCCGAAAGTGACAACCAAGGGGTATCGTTTCACCCAGTTACTGGGGTGTTGTGGAGGTTTGAAAGGCAGTGTCTTCATGTAGAACATTGGTAAAGTCAATCGCGACATACTTAGATAGGAAAAGGCTAGACAAGACACTTAGTAATTACATCTTACCAGCCTCTTACTGTCCCTTTAAGGGGCAAAGGCCTCTTCTTAAGTTTTGTGCTTATTTGATTGTTACATCTATACTAATATTATAAAGAGGAAAGGTTTGATTGTTTGCTTGTTTGCATTGAATAGGCTCCGAAAGTACTGAACAGATTTCAAAAATTCTTGCACCGTTGGGAAGCTACACTATCCCCGGGTGACATAGGCTGCTTTTTATCCCGGTATTCCCACGGGAACGGGAAATACGCGAGTGAATCGGCGTGACGTCTGCTAGTTTAAAATAAAAAGAAAACTAGTCGTGCTCGCGTAATGTCAATGTGGCTCTGATAGCAGATAGATAGGACATACTTATTTAACCAATTAATCTTGTTTATAAGAATAAATTTCACAGCTTTAAAGTACACACGAAGTTTAAAGTACAACATTATAAATTCTAATGGCTATGCTGTTTGCATGCCTTACCTACTACCAACCGCAGTGTGTACCCGCCATAATAGAAAGAAAAATATTTGATGCAGAACTCATAAGTGCTTTTCTTTCCATTGCCTCAACAAAAGTACGTGTAAGTACCAACATCACGTGACATAAAAATAACAAAAACAATATATATCACATGGCTGATAACGTCACGTAGCCGTCACGTAGCCAGCACGTAGTACCAACGGGTGTCGGGTTACCGGTAACTTGATAGACTGCTTTTGTGTTTTGCATCACGGGTTACCGTAGAATAGAGATGAGGCAGGTTCCACTTGAAGAAATCAGCTTATTCTGTAAATAGGCTATGTTTATTTATTACCCACATTTTAGGAAGGCCTAGGTACAGACTTATAACATAATAGCCAGACTGCCTTGCTAATTATACCTAAGCCTCCACAGATCGATATGAAATGCGATCGCTTAAGCTATGTCACAACTTTTTTTCAATCGACGACAAAAAAATGGAGGTTTCGATTCGACACGTTTTTTTTATTGTTTAATTCATTTATTAGATAGGGTATTATCCAAATAAAAATAATATACTTTTCTTTGATACCGAAAAACTTCCTTCAGTTCATAAAATAGGGGATATGATTGATTTTGCCACCTATACTGAATTTTTAGTCTTATTTCTATGTACGAATAAAATTAAAGGCTAGTAGCCAAAAATGGCGTTGATACTAGTTTGGCGGTAAAAAGCCGGTACGTAACAAATGTGAAATTGTTGACTTAAATGATGCTGCAACTGAAAACCTGGAGAAAAAGTTGTCAGTCAGGGCAATCGTTCTTATCATAACTTCTAAGCAGCATCAGCAACTGACAAAACTACCAGGGCCACATGAACAGCGAGGAGTCCCTCCAATCCAATATTATTTCAATACAATCCTCAAATGTTCCCCGCCATTGTTTTAACGTTAATCTGTTTGCTCGCGTGTTTGCGGTCGCCGCTCAAGTCCGGTTCAGTCAATATTATCGCGATCGACTTAGCTTTGTGTCTTTGATTCCGAGTGTTACCGGTTTTGGGGGAGTTAAGATGGCGCTTTTAACAGAACTGCTGACGCGACGCGACATCTGATCAATAGAACTTCATAATCGAGGGCGCGGGCGTTTACGTTTTCCAAATTTCGTTGCCTGAATATTTTTTTAAGTATTGTTTACGTTAGTATACATTAACGTAGTTCTTTACTTTCGCTTACATAACTGTGAAAAAGAGTAAATATATCTTCTGTGTCTATCTAGAACTGTTGATCTAACATTACCTTATCAGGGATAGCACTCCGCGGCTCTGCCTGCAAAGTAGCAGACTACTTTGCAGGCAGAGCCGCGAATTATTATTTACTATGTTAGTAAATAATAATGACAATTAATTGATGCTAATAAATAACACAGCTTGCTAGATAATATCCTCTCCATCCGCTATTGGTTTTGAAAATCAAATTTAGGCTATGTTACTCGGTGATAACATACTTAACGAATTTTCATTAGTTTTTTTGTTAAATACCTACAAACCAGAAAACAACATTAATATCAAATCTGCAGTGCGATTTTGGTCAAATCACCGCGTGAAAATGTAGGCGTAGTGAGGGCAAATTGAGCTGTCATTCCATTCTAATGCTAGGCATTGACAGTTCACTTCACTTAAGTTTTCACGGCGTGACTTTTACTGAATCGACCGGCTGTCCTTTTATATACTTTAAACTACACCACCGCTCTATTCTCAGTGTCTCATACGGATACGAGTAACACGTTTTCTAGTTGGCACCATTTTAGCGGCTCCAAAAAGCCCAATATTCATCTGAAGTGCGTGTACTTTATGTTGTGTTTGTCAGCTGCACCAAACTGATGATGTTTGTCAAACGCATTGTTGGCACAAGTGGTAGTGAACCGTGCACATTACAATACTGTTAGCTTTAAGTATTTATGTGTTCCTGGTACTTATTACCTACTCCGTTATTGATATTGAAGGTCTTTGAAGGAAATAAATAGTCAAATTCTACTTTTTTGCAAGATTGATAAAGCACGCGTGTGACTTTGGTAAGAAAATAATAATAATGATTTCATAATTATTACTCCCGTAGGTAGTGCAGGTGCACCTATGCCATAACTTTCGGGGTTAACAGGCGTGATAGTAAATTTTATTATGTGAGTAAATACTTTACAATAACGTAGGCTACAACTTATCAAATCAAAGTACAAAAGCCAAGTCACAGACGCTATTAAATATTACTTTAGCAAACCCAAAGTAAAACAAAAGTGCTTAAACAGGTACGTTCTTAAACAGCCGTTTAATTTTATCAAAACAAAATATACTTGCGTTATTTTCCTCCAACACAAGAAAAAACTTTATCGAGCAAAAATAAAAAAAAAAAACAAGGAAAAGACAGTAAAATTATTTTAAGCTTTTTATTTACTTCACAAAATAGGGGAGGTGCTTCCTAAAAGGTTTCCGTGTCGGTGTACATTTTCCGTTTGTTTATAACTTTTCCCCTACCCACCCCGGCGCGGCGGAAGGGTTGTGAAGCCACGCAAGTGTGGTTCGCCCTTTATTTTTGTAAACAGTGGTAATTTTTAAACATTCTTTTGTTTTCTGAAGAAGGTTCAAGTTTCAGTAGGTACCTATACCTATAACTACACACATCAAAAGTGTCTAGGGATCAACATATATTTTTGCAATAACTTTTCTCCTGATTGATATTAATTAAAATTTTCTTTAAGGATTCATCAAATAAAGTGTTTTCGTTTGTCACAGTAACGATAAACCAAGTCACCTTTGCATTAATAAAGAAATTTGCCATTTTCCTAATAAAGGGATTTTTGACATTTGAACCACTAACATTAAAGTTCGAAAAAAAGACTGAAATAACAGTTTTCTTTAAAATTTTATTGGGTAACTTAAACAATTAATAATCCGTGTTTCTACCGCGAACACTAACAACACAAGAACATCGGTTTGGCATACTCAAAATGAGTTCATCCAAATCACGCTGTGGAATGGCCGCCCATGTTCGTTGCAACAACAAAAAAAGGTCTTCTTGCGACTGGATACCCTCCATATTCGGCAGAGCTCTTCTCTGTAGCATATCCCATGCATGCTCAATCGGGTTCAAGTCTGGCGACTGAGCAGGCCAGGGCAGGACATTGATGTTAGCTGCGGCGAGAGTCTGTCTTACAACTCTTGCGGTGTGCGGTCGTGCATTATCATGCATTAACTGAAATAAGGGACCGATTTGCACTTGTAGAGGAACGATGACGTCTGATACAATCGTCTCAGCATAAATTTGAGCGTTGAGGTTGCCTCTGATCCAAATCAACTCAGTTCTTCCGCCGATCCAAATACCCGCCCATACCATGATGGTTCCACCACTATAAGGATGGACTTCCTGGCAGGATTTTAATCGCTGTTGGCGTCCAGGGGTTCTCCAGTGTCGTATACGTCTTGTATCCGGTCTCATACCAAAACGAGACTCATCAGAAAAGCACACGAAACGCCATTGTTCTTCTGCCCAACTGGCGGGTATTTGGATCGGCGGAAGAACTGAGTTGATTTGGATCAGAGGCAACCTCAACGCTCAAATTTATGCTGAGACGATTGTATCAGACGTCATCGTTCCTCTACAAGTGCAAATCGGTCCCTTATTTCAGTTAATGCATGATAATGCACGACCGCACACCGCAAGAGTTGTAAGACAGACTCTCGCCGCAGCTAACATCAATGTCCTGCCCTGGCCTGCTCAGTCGCCAGACTTGAACCCGATTGAGCATGCATGGGATATGCTACAGAGAAGAGCTCTGCCGAATATGGAGGGTATCCAGTCGCAAGAAGACCTTTTTTTGTTGTTGCAACGAACATGGGCGGCCATTCCACAGCGTGATTTGGATGAACTCATTTTGAGTATGCCAAACCGATGTTCTTGTGTTGTTAGTGTTCGCGGTAGAAACACGGATTATTAATTGTTTAAGTTACCCAATAAAATTTTAAAGAAAACTGTTATTTCAGTCTTTTTTCGAACTTTAATGTTAGTGGTTCAAATGTCAAAAATCCCTTTATTAGGAAAATGGCAAATTTCTTTATTAATGCAAAGGTGACTTGGTTTATCGTTACTGTGACAAACGAAAACACTTCATTTGATGAATCCTTAAAGAAAATTTTAATTAATATCAATCAGGAGAAAAGTTATTGCAAAAATATATGTTGATCCCTAGACACTTTTGATGTGTGTATATTATATTATTATTATTATATTTTACTTCGAATAATTGAAACAGCGGGCTTGTGGCTAAATTATATCAGTCTTGCAAAGGGTAATCTATGGTTGCCAAGGTCGGTCCGCGGATGGGGGTGACCATACATTACATATAAAAACCCCCATGTGACTCAAAAATCACGTGAAACCGAAGGTACAGCCGGGACCTTCGGTTCCACGTGATTTTTGACAGTCGTTTGTCAGGTGCCCTTAGACAGAATCCTAAAGGTCTAACATTTACTAGTCTAACCTGGAAAAAGTATCGTGTTCCCCAGTGACTGGTTTGGGCAGGTAAGATTAGGAATCGCTCTTATCATTCTCGGTACCGGTGTATTCGCTAGAAATCTTCCATGATCAAGTTTAGGTTGGGAACATCGGGTCGGTTTTTAGTCACTATGGGCCTGACAGACCCCTCCACTCGTAAAAAACCATCCTTGTGATAAAAATGTATAAAATGGAAAGAAAGAAAAAATAGCATTTCGCAAATGGCATTCGGTCCATGTAAAACACTGGCTGCATTCAGTTTCAAAAGGTAAAGTGATGATCGACTTATTTCATCTTAATCCCACTTACTTCAAGTTTCAACTTACGAGGCACTTCTTAGAACAAACAATTACACAATTTTAAAGACACTTATTCAGAAGAAAGTGTAACTCAATCACTTTCAATTGGACCTCGAGTGTCACCCGATCCACAGGCACAAAGGTGCACTCGCCCGCGAATAAACAATAATTGCAGCTACTAAACGCATTCCAACATGGCGCCGAAATGTTGGCGCCAACTGAAAACAATTACAGACCTTTACCTAAGCAGCTAGCAAAATGGCGCATAATATCCTTTCTACATAATTACTGTGTATGTGGGATACGAACTTCTTCTAATGTGATTATCATTTGGATTAAAAACACAGTGGTAACAATTCCGTTCCTGTTAAACTTAACTTAATTTTCATATAAGTATTTTAACTACTTTCATATTTATAACCAGAACTTTTTATTTAAGATACACTTACGTATTCATGCTTACTTAGTTGACATTGCAAACGCGTCAACCAATAACGTGTCGAAGTTCAAGGAAAAGAACTAATTTGACATTTGCAACATAGTTCTTATCTGTCAGTGTCAGTTTCTGTCTTTTTCTAAAGCTGTAAGTCAGTAAGAGATGTCAATTCTCCAATTATAGTTTAGTTTTAATATTATTGCGGTAGGTATCCAATGCAGTTAAATCTTGTAACCTTCGAGCTTTATTTCGTCGACGCTTTTGACGTCGCAGGTTTCTTCGTAAAAAGTCGTCGTAGTAATGTTAAACCGCGCTTATTAGTGAAAAATAATTAAATGTATAATATTATAGGTGTATACCACTGGCATAAGAACCGGTTAGTAGAATAATGGCTAGGTGATTTGTGCCAAATACGTCATTTAGTTTCCAAAGGCCCTAGACCCTTTAACGTAGTTGGGATAGGCTTGGCTTCTGATTTATCATTTTATTTCACTGAAGCTTAAGATTACGGTAAACATAACGTGGGAACAGCTAGATAGATTAAATGAAAATCGAATACTGTAGCGCAATTCGCGAGTATCTCATGCTAACTAGTGAACAACAATAAGATAAGTTAATAGAATTTGATGTTTGTAAAAATTTACTTGCCACGTTTAAACAAAAATAATCTTCCTTTTGAAACTATGTTGGTATTATCTTGCAAATAAACAATTTGAATATCTTGTAAGCACACTACAAAGTTTATATAAAATAAGGAGCCAGCTTACACTGTTTTTTACACACGTGCCTACTGTTCAGAAAACTTTTGTACCTACTTACCTACGTTTAATCCGTATCATTTCTTTCCAACAATACCAACTTTGTACTTTATACTCCCCTTGAAGAAGAAAGTGTAACTCAAGCACTTTCATGCGACACCTGATACAAGGCACGGGCACAAAGAATCACTCGCCCGCAAATAAGCAGTAATTGCAGCTACTAAACGCACTCCAAAATGGCCGTCTATTGTCGTTGGCGCCAAAACCTTGCGTCATTTACGCTTGTCTGCTCAAAATAATGTAAGTAAAGTACATTTTTTTTCTAATTTATGCAACATTACGTTTGTAAAATGTTCTTTTCGATTTCGTTTGTGTTTTGAATTTGAAATAAAGATAATACGAAGGTACGCAATGGTATACAATGCAAATTATTAGGTTGACAGAGTTTGAAATGAAGATCATGTTCCAAAAGACATTTTTTTTTCCTTTACTCTTGTTTTTTCAGATACGAGAAAGATACTTACAAGATGTTACCTACATAAAGTTCAGTTTAGTCACTGTTATCTGCTGTTGCCATTAAGGCGTACGGAATACCTATAATTGAGTAAGAACAAATGTCATTTACCTACTTAACAAAACAATATGTGTTATTCTAGTATTCAGTTTATGTTAATGTTAAGTTTATAAAGCAAAGGCTTGTACAGATGCCAGCACATCCAAGCTATCCCAAACTGTCTATTTATGCCAATTGAACATGAACCTAATTCTATGTGCAATAAAGTTGAATACTTAACAAAGAAATTTGGGGTAGCTTAATGAACTGGCTTCTAGGTATATATCCTATTCTAAAATACACAATTAAAACGCCACATCTTGAAGAATGTCCAACCATAGATCGTCATACACTGCCTCCGTTGGTATATTGGTCGCAAACGCTACTTTCTGAGGACGAGAGTTTAGGTCCAAATCCCAGGTCGGGCAGAGATATTAACTCATTAGGCTCCGCGTGGACACCGGTGTCCGCAAACAATAGTAATTTAATTGTGTCTGGATTGCGGTAATTGACTAGTTAAGTCTTTCTATCTGGAATTACTCAAGGGCAAAGTCTGAAAAAGTGCGCAGTTGATGACAAAAGGTCCCTAGATTGAGACTAACGCTGGATATTAATAATCTATCTCGGTTGCTATCTTGATCCCGATCTTTGTCTGTAACCAATCAACGACCGAATTCGCCTATCCGAGTCTTAAAGATGTCCAATCATCAGCAGCAGTCAAAAACAAAGGATCGGGATTTGGATTGAGATAGAATATTAATATCGGGCGTAAGACATTGTTGAAATGTAGGTGTACTAGGTATGTAAACCTCTGCCCTGCCTGTCCCTTCGAAAAAAAAACAGGCGTGATGTTACGTTATGATGTTAGACTTCCAATAAATACTTATACCAGGTTTGTTACAGTTTATTGGAAGTAAATTAATTATAATTTATCAATAGTTTTAGATTAGATATTGGATATTTGAAGCACCGAAGGACTTGATTGGTTAATATTATACAAGTAAAGTTTATAGGAACCTATACAAGTGCCTTATTAACTCCTAATAGGTGTGTACCTCTCTTATCAAAGAAACTATAGCAAATTCTTTGCTTAATATTGAATTAGGTAATAGGTAATCAAAAGAATAAGAAACGTAACGTAATCTGTTCCAAAAGACGGTTAGGCTAGGAAAATAATAATCTTAACTAAAAAAAGCAACGCTTTGCCCTACCCAGGAATCGAATGCAAGCTGCCTTGCTTAACAGCAGCGCTTGCAACCAAAAAATAAAAATACATCTCATTTAACTAAGATTCTTGTGAGAGAGGTAGGTAGACCAAGCAAGAAATTAATAATAAAAATATGTGTGTTGGAAGAGAAAAACAGTGTATTATTAGAAGAGAAAAATATTATAGGTGACAGCTTTGTAAAAATATTCATAACTAATAAAACATACAAAACTGGCCAGTACTTTGATTAGTATCTACAGTAAAGAGGTTCCAACATCCCCCCGTAATCAAAGCACTGTGTACACCGTAATATACATAAATCATCTATCAAAAAGCCTTAAAATTAACACCCTATACAAATCAACAAACAACTAACAGAAAACATAATCACTAAGTTAAAAGCTAGACTAACCCTAAAGAAGTCAGGCATTTGTAGTGTCTCAACTTAGGTAATGGTTTTGTTAAAACGTCTGCAGTTTGATCAGTTGATGGTATGAACTCGACATGCACATGATTGGAAGAAATCGATTCGCGAACGAAATGATGTCGGATGTCGATGTGTTTAGTGCGAGCATGATGGGTGTTATTTTTTGTAAGCTTGATGGCACTTTGATTGTCGCACATGATAGTGATTGGTGATGAGATGGAAAAGATTTCGTTGATGAGAGAGCGAATGTAAATGGCTTCCTTGGAGGCTTCACTAAGTGCCATGTATTCGGCTTCGGTCGTTGATTGGGCCACTGTTTTTTGTTTTCGTGATTCCCACGACACTGATGAGCCGCCCATCTGGAATACATACCCCGTATAGGAGCGTCTATCAACTAGATTACTAGCGTAATCAGCATCAGCATATCCTTTCACATCACCAGAGTGATTTCTGTAAGATAGCTTCTTGTCCTTAGTAGCTTTTAGATAACGGAGAACACGCTTGGCAGCTCTCCAGTGTACTTCCCCGTAATGTACGTTGAATTGGCTGAGAAAAGATACTGCGTGTGAAATATCCGGTCTAGTTCCAATTGCAATGTACATTAAAGATCCAATGAGCTGCTGGTATGGTAAGTCAGGTTGATCTTCCGAGGTGTCCGGTAAAACGAGTTTTGTACCAGTCTCCATAGGGGTTGAGACAGGAATAGCATCTGTCAATCCAAACTTATCAATCACTTGCTCGATATATTTCGTTTGATCGATTGAAATGCAGCCATCTTTTCTTGTAACTCTCATACCCAAGCAATCTTTTAGAGGACCTAAGTCTTTGATTATTAAGGACCTTTTTAATTCTTCTTTGAAACCATCTTTCATCTTCTTGTCGTTACTGAAGATGAAGAAATCATCGACAAACACGGCTACAATTAGCATTTTAGAGTCTTCGTGCTTGTGGTAGATACAATGTTCTTTTTCGGAACGTTTAAATGACAGTCTGTCCATTAATTCTTCCACCATTGGTTCCGGTGTAAGTAAGATCTCACATGGAGTTTCTACTTGTGTAGGCTGACGGTGAGGTGCAAGTGAGGAACCTGGAGCTATGGGAATAATGACTTCTTGATTAACAGGTTGAGGCTCATCAGAAATCTTTTTTATTTCTTCACCAGCTTTAATAGTTGGTAATTTGTCTTCGATGAAAACAACATCTCTCGCAACAATGATTTTTCGTGGATTCTGAGGGTCAACAAGACGAAATCCTTTAATATCTGCTGAATAGCCAACGAAGATACAGGTTTGAGTCTTGCAGTCGAGTTTGTTCCGTTTCTCTTTTGGAATCAGAACATGTGCTTCGCAGCCGAAAACTCGCAGGTGATGTAAACTCACCTTTTTTCCAGTCCACATCTCTTCAGGGATTCTGTTATTTAATGCATGAGTTGGCGAGAGATTTTTAAGGTAAATAGCTGTAGAAACAGCTTCACCCCAGTAAGGTCGTGGTAAGCCGGAATCTTGGAGCATAGATCTAGCTTTTTCGACCACAGTTCTATTAACTCGTTCCGATACTCCGTTTTGTTGCGGTGTATATGGAACTGTAGTTTGGTGAATAATTCCATTTTCCTTTAGGAAACGAATCATATCATGGTTTACGTACTCCTTACCATTGTCAGAGCGTAAAGTTTTAATTTTGAGACCGGTTTGATTCTCTACAAGGTGTTTAAATTCGACGAATTTTGTGTAAACTTCGCTTTTCGATCTGAGCAAGTAGCCGAAGGTCTTACGCGTGAAGTCGTCTGTAAATGTAAGTAGGTAAAGTGCTCCTCCCCATGAATGCGTACTCATTGGTCCACAGAGGTCTGTATGAATCAATTCCAATTTATTATTGGACCTACTTTGCGAATTTTTAAAAGGTCTCATTAACATTTTACCTTGTAGGCATGGCACGCAGGTTTTATTCAAATCATCAAAAGATAAACTTGTAAAGTCTACACCTAGCGCACGATTTTTTAAAATTGTAAGAGCTTTATAGTGTAAGTGGCCAAGACGTCTATGCCATAGTAAGGCAGACTCCTTTGATTGTGTAAAATAGGCACTATTTTGTGACGTATCCAACCTGAACATGCCTTTATGATTTGACGCTGTCGCCACGACTGAACCTGTCACTTTGCATCCTTTCTTTAAAAGAATTGAGGCACCTTTTTGAGAAAAAACCACTACAAGCCCTTTCTGAACTAAGCTATTAACTGAAAGTAAACTAATGTTTAGGTCAGGTACATACAAAACATCTGAAATTTGCTTAACCTGATCTGAAATATTTAAAGAAACTGTACCTTTGCCATCACTTTTTATTTGTTGACCGTTAGCCACAACAATTGGTTTCGGTTTAGACTCCTGTTTGAGATCCAAGAACCAATCACTCCTATTAGTCATATGAGTAGTAGCACCAGAATCAACGTACCAATCGGCAGAAAGTGACGAAGTAGTGGAATCTGCAAGAATTGAATTAAAACAAGATGAAAGTGTTATCTCAGTTGTATTACATTTATGCGATGATGATGACGATGATGACGATGATGATGATAGTGAGGGACACTTCTTGTTAAGATTTTTGCGTTTCCAACATTGAGACACCACATGGCCTGACTTCTTGCAAAATGTACACGACACCTTAGATTTATTATTTACAGACACACTATTTACACTACATAAAGCAGTAGCTGTAGTAGGCACATCACGATTTTGTTCCTTTAAAAGAATAGATGCCACCGAGTCCATCGTAATTGAGGTGCCGGAGTGTTCAACTGCCATCACCATCGGGTTGTATGTTTCGCTGAGACCTGCCAGCATTATAACACCAACAAGTTCATCCGGTAGGCCAGCTTCGATGGCGACGAGCTGATGTTGTACTTGGCGTATGTCATTCACGTAGGCTTCTATGTTTGAGTACATTTCAAGTTTAATACTGAGCAGTTTCTTCATTAGTTTTAAGCGTCGTGTAAGTCCGCTATCTGCGTAAGCTTCACGAAGTCGCTTCCAGGTTTCCTTCGATGTTTTAGCTGTCATGACCACAGGGTATAGATGCTCGCTTAGACTTAAGCATATCTTGCTTCTTGCTTTAGCATCTTTACGACAAAACTCTTCGGTAGGAGGTCCTTCCGCAGGGTTGATGATTACATCCCATAGCTCGTAGTCAACCAATAACATCTCCATAGCAAAGCTCCATGTCGCATAGTTCGAACTTCCTTGTAGCTTTGTAAAGCTAATGTTAGCACTGCTGACGGCTGCCGAGTTAGGGGAGGCTAACGGCAGCGACGACTGGTCTCCATCCATTTTTATATTGTCGTACTTTTACGACAATACAGACACTACTTTATTATATTTTTGCCTGGACGTGGCCTGGGCCCATAACCTGTGAGAGAGGTAGGTAGACCAAGCAAGAAATTAATAATAAAAATATGTGTGTTGGAAGAGAAAAACAGTGTATTAATAGAAGAGAAAAATATTATAGGTGACAGCTTTGTAAAAATATTCATAACTAATAAAACATACAAAACTGGCCAGTACTTTGATTAGTATCTACAGTAAAGAGGTTCCAACAATTCTAATATTAATCTTACTCTATAATAAACGTGAAAGTTTGTTTGGATGCATGTTTGTTGCTCTTTCACGCAAAAACTACTGAACGGATTTGGATAAAATTGAGTACACAGATAGTTTATAACCTAGATTAACACAGAGGATAGTTTTTAACCCGATTGTATCTTCCCGTAAGATATGTTTTGAGTTGTAGCGGGCGAAGCCACTGGCAACAGCTAGTATTACATAGAGGTAAAAATTTATTCGTTAGTTCGTAAGGAAGGACCTAGAACCTATTGAACCGATTTAAAAAAACTATTTTACGAATAGAAAGCTTTATTATCCTCAATAGGGGTATGTTTCATGGTAACGAAGATCATTATGCGATGTAAGTCGTATTACAGTGCCATAATTCACGTGCGTGTGCAATGACAACAGTCACTGCTCATTAAATCTATGGATCTTTATTATCTGAAAAATAAATTACATACAAACAAAGTCGGCTGGGTACCTTAAAATAAACACTTAAGTAAATACGGAAGCAAATAAAGATCAATATAACTCGTAATTAAAAACGTCATCAATGTCAAAAACTTATAAAAAACTAAGGTTTTTACGTAGATAGGTACCGTATCGTATTTTTGACAGATTGAGACAGAGATTGAGACGCGTTTTTAATGATAATAAGGATTGCCCCTCAGGTCATCTGCCTAGCCTTTTCCCAACTATGTTGGGGTCGGCTTCCAGTCTTACCGGATGAAGCTGAATAGGTACCAGTGTTTCATATAGAGCGGCTGCCTTTCTATACCTTCATAACCCAGTGACTGGATTAACACTAAACCCCCTAGGTTTAATATTAAAGTCAAATCAAAATCAAAAGTCTTTATTCAAACTAGGCTGAGAATCAGCACTTTTTGAACGTCCTAAAAGTACATTAAGACAGTCCCCCAAAAACGGCCCACCCTTCGCCACTTCCTAGAGTTTTTGCTGGGAAGAAGAAGTGGCGGAACAAACTCCCCAGCAACACATCTGTCTGATTCGTTTGAAGAACTAGGTATACAAAGAATCTATACAATGAAATGCTAAATAAATAGCACTAATGTTTATACACATTGTAAAACATTACATTTCAGAATGATTGTCACGTGTTAGCTAGCACACTCCAATATACCGAGATTAAGAAAAAAAAGTCAATTCATATTAACATTGAAATCTAAACTCAAGCAAAACAACTACAAAACTTAAAAATAACAGCCTCCAGGTACTGGCAGCGACTGTCAAAGATCTACAATTGACAGCCGGGACCAATGGCGTGTTTTCCAAGGTTCGGAGAAGTCCTTACGTAGGCAATGAAGGGATCAATGGTAGGTGGATAAAGGGCAATGCCCATTTCTGGCCATGTTTTTCCTATCTTTGTAATAAATACTAAAAATATACTAATTTAGTAACTTTAATATTGCCAATACGGCCGACTGGCCTGTTGGTATAGTAGTTAGTGACCCTGACTGCTATGCCGGAGGTCGTGGGTTCGATTCCCACCCAGGACAAAATGTTTGTGTGATGAGCACGATCATTTGTTCTGTGTCTGGGTATAATAATGTCTATAATATGTATGTATTTAGAAATATATAAGTATGTTTATCAGCTGTTTAGTACCCATAACACAAGCAGGCTTAACTTACGACTAAATGGCGTTGTGTGAAAAGTTGTGCAACATGTATTTATTATTTATTATTATTAATATTGCTATTACCAATTTGGGATGACTACAAAGGTATCAAAAGCAGATTTTCATATGACGCTCAATTGTTTATTACATTCTAATATTTTGGTTCGGTAGTCAGTACTAACAAAATAGGGATCACAATTCTTAATCAAAAAGTCCCACCAAGTTTTGTATGAAAAACAGCTATTGTTCCTTGATCGTGATGTCAATCCTAAAGCCTACTTATTTTGTTTCTTCCATGTGCATTGCTTGGCCAAAGGTTCCTCAGAAAATGGGCATATTCCTTTCCCCTCTGGTAACACCTACTCAATTCCTGCAACCCACCAGAGACCAACAACGCCTCATCTCATTTCTAATCCATAACATGACCACGAAACAAGATAATCCATTAAAAATAAAAACAGCCCTTCGGCTCTAAAATAATTGACTCCCGCCAACCCTCAAATGTCATTACGGAAAATGCGCATCAAAAAAGCAGCGTGGGGTACAATCTACCCCTATATTATAATTGTATTCAAGCATATTGGCCCCGTTACTCGTTGCTCACATAATTCTGGTGTAATATGATATTTTATTAGTGAGTATTGTTTAAACAATTGCGTAAGTGATTGTTAGGGCCGTTATAGGGATCTGCACCTTGCAGGATGAGGGTTATGTTAGAGAGAGGCAGGACGAGATGGCTTTTTTATCTCTGCTTTTTTTCAACGTGTATTGTTTTGAAGCATGAGAATATTCTGTGGAATGCTGATTACGTCACACGTTTCGCGTTTTTGGAGAAACTATTTATGCGAACCTACACCCCAAACGTGTCCTTATTACACTGCCTATCACAAACCTACGGATTTTAAAGGAAATTCCTAATTCATTGCTTCATACGTTTGAACAATTCGTCTACTTGACGTAATAATGTCATGAGTATAAATAATAGTGTACACGATTTGTCAAAACAGGTATTATGGAATCTCCAATATAGGTTCTAAAATATAGGTAAGCTACACCATCTGAATCTGTGGTCTTGTGGTGTGGAGTGATGGAAGTCGATTCCCCCAGCTACTAATGAAGTAGTGACTCCATCCCCTAGCTATTGGGAGAAAAGAGTTCTGTGTAAAAACTAAACAGTTCTATCTGGCACATGCATAATCAGGTAGACGGAGTGTATTTATCTCAATACCGGGTTTAATTAATAAATTACCTCTAGTTTCATTGAACAATATTATAAAGAGTCAATCTTTATGGTATTGTTAACGCAGACCGAAAAATTACTGACTTAAAATTACCCCAGTCGTAGAGGCTGCGTGATGGCGTGTCGATTAACTCTCAAGCAAAAAACTTGCATTGATCAATAAAGAAAGAAAAAAAACGGATAGTCTGGTCCATGAGCTTCAACTTCTTAACAACACGTCCTCCCACATAACACCATCCACAATCTATCGAGTATCGAGCGGCATACGTTGCGCGTCGGGGGTGCGCGGGGCGCGGGCTGGCTGCGGCGCGCGGGAGGGGTGGCTGGTGGCTATCGAGTTACACCTCCTGCCCATGCTCTCCTGGTTGTCTGACGGCTTAGATCGTTTTAGACGCGCTTGAAATGCGGGATGCGTTGCGCCTATACTTGTTGGTTGTGCGTGGTACTTGTACAACTCTTACCTACTATGGTTTGAAATACCTATTACTTGCGTAAAAAGAACCTTTCACAAGATTACCACCCAAACGTTATCGGTGCTTCCTGCAGGGCAATTGCGAAACTCCATTGATAGTAATTCATAGTGATGAACACGGGGCAATGTGTTCAACGATTAACTGTCAAACAGCTAGTTCCGAATTGGCTGTCATCAGTGTGTATCTAGGATAACGTCATGCACACTCGCAGAGATGTGTCGAAGCACACAGCATCCCGTATAATCACCGTGACTTGAAATCCATAATGATCAGGGGCTCGAGTCTGCTATTGCAATCGTGTCTCAATGACCGATCATTGATCGAATATTTGACAACTTTGACAGTTTTTGTATGGGAAATGTGTCATAAGTTTGACTTTATACGTCAAAGATCGATCATTGACCGGTCATTGGGACACGATTGCAATGGCAGACTCGACCCCCAGTTGTCATGTAAGTTAGGTGTGGAACAGGACGCCAGTTCGGTTAATCACAATAAAACAATAGTGAATAGCTCTGCTGATAGCTACAACCTAGGGGTCTTAAACTCAAGAGTGAACAGGTTATCTACTTCTAGGCAAACGTGCTTCATCGTCGAACATCATCGCTTACCATCAGATAATATCAGCAAAACTTTCACTTAAGGACGTATCTACGAAATGACGCGCTTCAATTCTAGGTATTGCGTCTTATTGCGCACAAAACACGTAAAGTATCAAATTTAGTAGGTATGTTAAATATTTTGTATTCGTATAGCGATCTTATTCAACAGGAGTTGCTGCTTGCAAGCGACACACACGATGGTGGCCGAGTGCAAACTAATATTTTTGGTTTCAAACTTTTGTACAATAACTCACGACAATGATCAGTAAAATAACCCTTAGCTGCAAGCAATTAAGGTTCACGCAATTTAGCAAAATTTGTTGAAAAACTAAAATCGATTTGATTTTTTTCTGGCATTTATTGGAATATTTTGGTAGTTCTTTCTGCCACCTTTTTGAGTTGATCATGTCTCCTTACATAAAATATTTTTAAATAAACACATTACTGTTATTAAATAGAAGAAAAATGTTCCTAAACTCAAAACGAAATCGACAATTTTATGTGAAGAGGAAATGATTTTTTACAATATTATTTACCTAGACTTTAAAAAATTGGGACCTTTTCAAGATGAAGGAGTAATCTGTCTGTGGTGATTATTATTTAGATTCAATGATTCAATTTAGTTTAGTTCTGCCGCAAAATGTACCGAAAAACTGCATTTCGATCAGATTTGCAAACGCGTCCTTAATTAAATTGTGCACCTTTTAGAAGTTGGCAGATTTTAATTTCCAACTCTAACCCCAAAAACAATTACAACATGGCGCCGACGGACTCGTGTTTATCTCTAACCTGTCACAAATAATACCAAATACCCGTAAAACACGTTCGAACAATAACAATAACTACTTTTCTTAATACTTTGGTTAACAAATAACTAACATAAATACTTTTTACAATAATCTCCTTGGTGGGTACTCGAGCGCAAGTTTGGTAGACGCCGAGAGAAATGGCGCCAAAATGTGCAAAGTTTTTTTTTTAAGTCTGGTCCAGAGATTATTTGTGAAGGCTCCGTGAGATAGTAAACATAGGTTTAACCCCGGCAAACTAAGTTTTGCCTTAGAACCAATTAATTACCTTTTTTAAGTTATATTCTCAAACCTACTGAATATACACATAAAATTCCAAAAGAATCTGCGAAACCGTTTCGGAGGAGTTAGGTAACCAACACAGCCATGTGACACGAGAATTTTACATGCTAGAAGATGGTATTATTATTGGTTTTCAGGACAATTCAAAGTTTTAATTTCTGAATTACTTAAGTAAGGCGATTATCACACTGCCCTGCCCCGCATCACGCTGCTTGTTGCGTGTCTCTGAACTGAATTGAACGCGCGTGGATGCATTTTCTGTATGTTGGACTGTGCGTGTTTTCCATACAAACGGAGATACTTACAAGCAACGGAAGAACACGCATCCACGCGCTACGCTGCATCATGCGGGGCAGTGTGTTAATCGCCTAAGAATGTAAAGTCACGCATAGATTACAAATTCTTACGATTTTCCCGTGAAATACCTTGATTGCAACTGTAACTGTATAACACAGGTGTTCAGCTGCATCCAGCAGAACATCCAACCAGCTAGACAGATGATGAGTTCAGAAGTTACTAGGAAACTATAAACATAGGTACATACTTACATGCAATGGTATTATAAGTAAAAAGGTGTAGATAGTTTATAAGCGCTCAGAAAGCGACACGTTAAAATGTGGCTCTTGACCGCGCCGTCAACGGACGCGTCCGTGCGTTAATGTGCCGTTTTTGAAGATCGAATGTTGTTTAGAGGTAATCTATCTACATCTTTTTACTTATAATATCATTGCATAATATATTTATACTAGACTGGTAAAAAATCCTTTTATCTCCTATTTCCGTAGTCGGTTAAAATACAATAGGACAAATTTAACTCGACTTAGGCTGTTTTTAACTGGAGGCCCTCCATTCTTATTACAACAGCTAATTAGGAACACGAGAAATTAGTAACCTTTGCAAATTAATATTTCGCGGTATTCGCTTAATTTGTTAATAAAACTGCCTATACCTACATAGGTACCTATTTAAGTCTTAATTTAATTATCTATGAAACGTGTATGTAATGAAGTTATTTTTTTACGACATCCAATGAAATAATTATAGGTACTTAATTGTAGTAAACCTGAGTAATGTGTGAGATAAAAATAGTTTATTTAGTTATTTATTTAATACTTCAAGCACACAAAAACGTACATAGGCGGACATAATGCCTTAAGCATTTTCTACCAGTCAACCTTCACAGTATTCCTACAAAAAAAAATACATAGAATAGTATTACAATAAGTAGACAAATTATGAGTAGGTAGGTATTAAAATAGTTTTAATTAAAGAAAGAAAGAAAATACATTTATTGGCAACAGTTGGATACACGCACAGTAAAAAAATTAAAATAACATAATAACAAAAAAAAATGGCATGTCTCACGGCTGCGCCAATAGGCTAATTAGTAATTCACTCATCAGAAATTTCTAAAGATTTTCTAACGTTAGGTAGTAACGGGCCGTGCCTAATCTGCATGAAGCACATTATCACTATTTGAGATATCTACAGATATCAAAACATTGTTTTTCTTTTGAATTTTTGGACAAATATTTCAATTTTAATAAATAATTTGGTACGTAAGTTGCTGCGTCATTATTAGGTTCACACAACTAGTTTAGCTATATTGTATATTCTTATATCTTAACAACTTTACGGGTCCTATCCTATTAAGGGATGCAAAAACATACCAAAGTAGGTACCTATATTATTTTACATATCTCTTGCTCTGTAAGTACACCCTTACACCCCTGAATGCCGGGGTGTATGACTATCATTACAGCATAGGTTTTGGAATTTGAAAAAAGAACTGTCATACTCATACTGCACGAAGAATATTTTTAAAAAGTTAATTTTTTTTTTCTCGGTATCGATTAATTACTCGAATCGGAATCTAGACAATTTATTTTATAAAGATTTTATTTTAAATATGGAACTATTTGTTTCCACATCGTATGTTAGATGGAATCGATTTAAAAATCAAACTGGCCAGCAAGATTTGACGCGCTTGCGTGCGTGAAAAAAAAAGGCAGTCTACTAGTAGGCGCGAAAGCATCGCGAAAATAATTAATAGATTGTTCATTGAAACCTGCTGTCTTGTTGTTTACTTACCTCACAATCGATATGTAAAGCAGAGTATTTATCTCGGGCGTAAGCATCAATTGCATACTCGGGTTAATTAGCGCCTTCGCTTCGCTCAGGCGCCAAAAACCTCGTATGCAATTGATGTCATACAGCCCTTGGTTAATAATCTACTATTATTAAATCCAACAGTTGGTCTAGTAGTAAGTGACCCTGACTGCTATGCCGGAGGTCGTGGGTTCGATTTCCACCCAGGACAAATGTTTGTGTGATAAGCACGATCATTTGTTCTGTATCTGGGTGTAATTTATCAATAATGTGTAGGTATGTATTTAGAAATATATAAGTATGTATATCAGCTGTTTAGTATCCATAACACAAGCTCTTAGCTTAGCTTGGGACTAGATGGCGTTGTGAGAATGTTGTGAATATTTATTTATTTATTTATTTAGTTGCACCTAAGGTCTAGATATTATTTTTAGGACATAAGGTATGTAAATGCTTATAGTTAGACATATCTCGTATATAAGTAAACTACTTTTAGATAAACAACCAATAAACCAACGAAGCAACTTTCAATGCAAAACACAAAATTACCAGCGCAAAAAATCATCTTTCACCTTTTTAATTTTATTTTTTAATCGGCTACGGCAACGCGCATTCTGCTTCATTGGATCTCTGACGAGGTTTGACGTAATGCAAGGAGCTGGCAACATTGGCGACCACACAGCCGCGGGTTATTATATACAGGGTGGATGTTTCATCATCGCACATGCGGACACCGTGACTCCAGCTCATGCTCCGGTCCGACTACGATTTAATAAAAAAAAATATTTGATTGAAGCAACAATACTCATTAGGTATTGGTAGAATTTATGTAGATAGTTACTTATAAACTATGTTAGGAGTTAGGACGTGTTACAATCGCAAATCATATTTTGTTAAACATATAGACTGATATACCTACCTATTGAACGGCAAATTGCAACAAAAAAATAACACAATAAAAGATAAATTTTTCGCGTTAAACTGGCGCTTCCACCGCGGTCAACTGATGTTATTTAAAATTAAAACTGTAAAAAACATACCTAGTTATCCCCATAAGATTTTACTTAAAACAATGAATAAAAGTCTTGTTTCTGGAATAAAAAATATAATTATTATTTTAACACAGGCATTTTATACCTATCTCGGGCACCATTGCAGCCTCTCACAAATGTGTTAGCACTTAAATTAAGTTAAGTTCCTCCTATTTTATAACATTTGTGTTGAGAAATACTTAAATAAATTTAAAAAAATTGAATACTGCCTCGTTAGTCTACTGCTGCGCATAAGGATCCGGGTTTGATTCCCGGGTCGGGCAAAACGTTATTGAGTTTTTTTGTCTGGGTTTTTTAGTAGCTGCTCGAAGTCTGGATCCACGACCGATTGATGGCAACAGGCTCGCCCCCTATTGCATGGAATATAGGTGTACGAGACACACCTGTACATAACCCTTCAGGAATGGCCAATATTTAGGTGTATCTATATTTTATGAGATAGGTAGGTATGTGTGTATGTATTTGAATAAATTTGTAATTTCTTTCATTTCAAAATCTCATTAGTTTCGACAAAAATTGAATATATCCAGGTTTAAGTAAAAGGAACATTAGGGAAAACTTAGAAATAAGGGAAACCGATGAAAAAAATTATCGCGGGGGTGTCTAGTCTTACTAGAACTGGATACTCCTCCGTATTTTTTTTCTATTCATTCCTTTTGCTTTTTTTTCTATATTTTACAAACTGTAAAATTTTCCCAATTGAACATGAACCTTATCCTGTTAATTATAAAGTTGAAAAATTATCGAAGAAAGACACATTGGAGTAGCTTGATGTGCGGCGATGTCCGTAACACCCTGTATATTAACTAAAATCCAATTTTATGGTGGTATATTGTTATCTAGTCATGTGTTAATGTGGTTATTTTTTGTTCATTTACGCAATTCGGATAAGGAAAGCAGATGTTTGTGGGTGTTCCGTAGATATGGCGGATTATAATGTAATTTGGGTTTGGGCAAGGTGTGATCTGTATTACCGATATTTATCTACCAAAATAATAATTATATTTTTGCGCATATCAAAGATCTATTTGAAGATAAATATGATTTTGAATACAATGGTAATTTAGTAGCTTAACTTATCCAATCATAACATATTGACAATGCAATTTTTTTTTGGTAACAGAATTTTTAAGTTCGCGTGACCCAGTGCTGGCATTTACTTTGGTCAACTTTGGTCAAAGGATAAGCATATTTTAGCTATATTAAGTAGTTTTTAGTTTTATTCCTAGTGTAGGTAAATGGTTATTCTTTTTTAAAATCAGTTGTAAATATCTATATATACCTACAAGACAAATTATCTATACTTCTATACTTAATATATAAAAAGGAAATGTTTGATTGTCTGTTTGCATTGAATAGGCTCCGAAACTACTGGACTGATTTGGAAAATTCTTTCACTGTTGGGAAGCTACACTATCCCCAGGTGACATATGCTACTTTTTATCCCTGTATTCACACAGGGACGGGAACAACGCGGGTGAAACCGCGGGACGTCTGCTAGTGTTTAATAAATATAGGTACAATTTTTCGTTTTTTATATTGATCATGAGTTTCGTACCTAACTTCTTGAAGATCCAGCTCAGGTCCATTCAGTAAGTCACCCCGCGAAATCCTGAGTGAAGTAAACTGTCAATGCTAAGCATTAGTATAAAAAGACAACTCAATTTGCCTTCACTTCACCTTCATTTTCACTGGGTGACTTTTAATAAATCGACTGGCTGTTCTGCAGTTAGAAACTTGACCTTACCAAAACAAAATTCTGGAACGTTTGTATTTAGTATTTTAAAAGATTTTTAGTCTAAAGAACTTTTTAAAAACCTTACCCTAAGTAGTTGCAATTTTTTAGACACTAAACTTTAAAAAAAAAATCGTTTGTATGATCTTCCAGTCTTGTCACAAGCAACTAATTGTATAGCTAAGTATTGCTCTTTCGTTGTCTGAGTATGTAAGTCACACTTTTACCTATTCTACGTTTACGATTTAGCTTTAAAATTGTTTACACAAATTTGTGTAAACAATTAAAAAAAGTAAAAAGTAAAACAAAAGAAAACATATTTATATGTTTTCTTTGAAAAATAAATACTAACTTTGTTACCTAAACATAAAGTTCAGTTTGCTCCTACCTTAAAAAAAAATAAACATAGATTATAATTATTTTAACAGTAAGTACCTAGGTAACTACTCATTGCGAAATTGACTTAATTTATACCAAGATAAAGTTGTTATTGGTTTTAGTGTAAATGACTCGAATTGGATATGTGGATTTGATTAGGTAATACATTCATTGCTGCTTCTTTTCACAACAAACTAGGTACAGACGCCAGCACGTCAAGTTACCCCAATGTGTCAAATTTTTGGAGTATTCCCGTTTGAGCACATATTTATTGAGCACCTATGCATTAACCTATGGGAAATGGGAATACCTTTGGTGCTAAATGCATAGGTGCTCAGACGGGAATACTCCAATTTTCTTTTATCGTTTTTCAACTTTATGTTGAACAGAATAAGGTTCATATTCAATTAGGAAAATTTGACACATTGGGGTAACTTGATGTGCTGGCGTCTGTACCTACATAGGTAGTCAATGAATAACAAAAAGATAAGACAAGATAAAATCTATTGACAATAAAATGAGGATCATTGTCCCACTGTCGCCATTATCTGTCATCCTTCACTAAGCGGATAGGGGATGGATAAAAGCGAAAACTGTCCCCATTGTCATCCCCGTAATGTTTGTTGTGTGTACTGGTATGTAAGCAGAGAAGCGAGAAATTGGTTTAAAAGCACACCGAGTTCGTAAGCGCGGCCGACTTCAAGAACGGTGCCGTCGGAAATGTTTTTTGGTAAGTACACTACTAAAACATGGCTTATTTATTTGTGCTTAAGAAGTTTGTTTATCGAAGTTTGCAATCTAAAAATTCTTACATTATATATTTTATGCTCACGCCTTTTTGCCATGGAGATAGGCAGAAATTACAGAACACCACCTGCTTCGAGACTTAAGTGCTTCGTTTCGTTTATGTTCACAGGGTTTTTTATTAATAAGTATTATAAATTAGTGCTTGGCTGCAATCCTACCTGATGGTAAGCAGTGATTCAATCAAATTTAGGGCCTAATCAGGCTCTTGAACTACAGTGGAATCCGTTTATAATGACATCGAAGGGAATTATACTACAACATACCATGCTTTTATACAATGCTGACAGTACTAACAAGAGACGAAATATTATAGTGTGCATTTCTAATGAAACCTTCAAATATGTCTTTGCAGAAAGATTCTTTGCATTTCTAAGCCCATTTTTGTACAATCGAATAAATAGAAAACTAAGTACCTATAACTTAAGCTATTTTAATTGTAAAATAGCAAGTAATTAATTTTCTAAGAAATATTTCATACGCACAGACAGAAGATTTACTTCTTGTCAGCAAATATTTTATTTGTTTACTGCCTTACCTACATCTTTTAAGTACTTTACATTGTTAATTTATTTATAATCTCTAGTTAAGGTATTTACAAACTGTCTAGCCTGAAACACAGGTTCAACCTAGTTCAGGCAAATATGCAACTGTGTTCTAATCCAAATTGTTAAAGATATTACATATTATTGTATTTGTGTCTCTTTCTATAAATAAACAATTATTATAAACGATTATCATAACTATTTTAATTGACCAACACGTCTTAATAAGCGGACGTCATACAAAACGTTTTGTTAAAAAAATGTAAATATGTAGGTACTTAGGTATGTATTATAATAGAGAAATAAGGGATTTCATAATATCAGACTTTTTTACAAAGAATTTTAAATGAAAACCAAAGTTCGTAGTGTCGTCATAATAATAATCGATTAGTCAAATTTGCTGAGTCATAATAAATGGATTCTACTGTAACATAATAGGTAATTAAATTTGTTCCATTCCTTCCATATTCTTAGGTACGCGGTATGAGCGCCTAGGCGAAACGCTTTGTCCAGATCGTTACCTAGGTACAATATTTTTAGGGGGTGGTTCTTACAGAAAAGCACTGCTGTAGTTTTCGCGTAAAAGAGTACCTAGGAACAAACAAAGTATGTATATTAAGTATCTACGTTAATCAAAATAAATTGGTTAGATTTCGTTTTTCGTAACACTGACAAAAGTTCATTAATTTTACATTTAATATGTTCTAAATTTTCTTGACAACACATACACACACATATTGTACTTACTTATACAAATAATTATCGCATCTATTCAATTTCACCCTGCATATTTTGTAATTGATTATTGTAATAGGCTTTGATGCAATTGGCACATACTTACAGGTTTAAAAAAAACCTTAAATAGAAAAAAAACAAGTACCTATACAATAAACATCCTTTCAAACTTTTATATTTAAAAATATTAGTAGGATTGCATTGTTTTTTGCCCGACTGTGTCTGGCTTAAGAAGCCCGGTTAGGCGCCACACTGCAAATATTTTTTCATTGGTCCTAAGAAAACATGAGAGAGAAAGTTTTGAGATGTAAGTACCTACCTAATTAAATATTGTTAGTTCTGTCTTTGGAAATAGTTCGATTATCTATACCTAGAGGAATCGTCCGCTTAAAGTTAAAATTAATCATACTAGACCATTACATAAAAGGTAAGTAGGAACTTTTAGAACGTTAAACTTACATTATGGTACTTAACTTTACTTTTAAAATATGATAATGATTGTAGTTTCCGCTTCCCAAAAGTATATTGAGAAGAATTAAAAGGAACTCTATGGGTACCTACAGTAAGTAATCTGAAAAAATACCAATCGAATTGAGAACCAAACCTAACCTTTTTGAAGCCGGTAAAAATAGTTGTTTAGGTACAATAACTAGGTAGACACAGACACACAGACGACACACACATACATAGACACACATCGAACATCTTTGTCGATGTCATCATTGTTGTTGTTTTCATCATTGTTGTTGTTGTTGTCATCATTGTTGACATTATTGTTGTTGTTGTCATCATAGTTGTTGTTGTCGTGATCAGGTAGGCCTTCTTATTGTGTGGTCAGTGGCTAACCTGGTGTCAGAGTTTTAAAGCTGTTGCTGTATCTAGGTAATTTTATTAGGTAATTATAATATAAAATAAACAATAGGTAAGTATCTACTTCATTTTGCATAATGTAAACAATTATTGGTAGGTAGGTACTTAATAACACTTTTCATTAAGTATCAGTATTATAATATTATTTTAAACTCTATGTGCAGACCATGAAGAGATGTAGACCTACTTTTATGTGCAGTACGGAACCGAGAATAGTTGCGTTGAAAAAAATGTTCGGTGTAAGTACCTAAGTAACTACTTATCTACTGTTTTAATAACAAGATATACCTACTTATATTTTTACTAACCCGCATAATCAACATTAGTTAAGTACTAAGTAAGCATACGAAAACAAATGCTTATTAAAATAATTATGAACCATTTAAAAAATTATAAATTCTTTCTCCGTTATCTGGTATTAAATCTTAGGTTATCGACACAAGAATTCTGAGCTAAAAGTCTGAACTCCATTTGGTCTTACAGAGACGGATTTAGAGATGTAAGTAATAAAAAATAAAATAATATATTTCAGTTCGTGGGTCTCGGAACTGATATGTACTTACTTATTTTTTTTTTATTTATAAATCATTCATTTATAGACTTAAAAACACAAACACGAATTTTTGAAAAGTCAGAATTACATAAAAAATACATTAGAAACATGTAATATTTAAACAAATACTTAGGTAAGTAAGAACCTACTTACCGACCCTAACGTGCTTTCTGAGGCTAGGAGGAGGACCTATTATTTATTAGAAGGCTCGCCTTTATTACATAGACATAATACAATTATTAAGATATTAACGCATGTGTATTCACGGGTTTCCTTAAACTTTTTCCAATTTTTTTTCTTTTTTTCGCTTTAAGTATAATATTTTATCTGTAATAAAATATTATACTTAAAGCGAAAAAAAGAAAAAAAATTGTTGATTATAGCTAAATTCAGGGTGTCGGTTTTTCGTGACGGTATGCATGCGCATCGTAAAAAAATTCTTTCATCGTTTTCTCTTTTTTATTTTAAATTATTGATAGGCTCGCGTTTGACTACTAAGTACCTAAGTATCTCACCTGATGGTAAGCGATGATGTGGTCGACGATGAAACACGCTTGCCTAGAAGCAACCTGTTCACTCTTGCTTGACTTAAAGACCCCTAGGTTGTAGCTATATCAGGGAACACCGACTCCGGCAGGGAATTCCACTCCTCAACTGTTTAAGTACGTCCATTGCCAAAACGTTTAGATTACGACCCCTAACGCGCCATAAGAAATATAACTTCAACACTACTTAAGTAGGTAGGTACTTAATCATTCGAAATGGAATCAAAAACTCCCACTAGTTCGACCCTGCACTCTCTCATTACACACACAATTAGACCTAGGCATAGGTACTCAATTACCCCACTTCGTAGGTTCTATAACTAGGCTCAAAATGAGAGATGTTATCAGCTAATGAGACGCGTGTAATTAGTCTGTAGGACACCCGACACGCGTTGGTATCGTAATTAATTACTTAATGAGGACTCCTTGCCTACATAATGAAGGACTTGATGATACGCCTTATGGTGGATAGGTAGAGATGTTTGACTATCAAGTTTGATAGGTGTGGTGGCTTCATTAAGCTTATAGGTGCCTAATTATGTTTTCGGTATTTGGGGTCTAGGTAACCGTGTACAGTAGCTAATAGGATCTACTTACCCTACTTATGAGGACGTGGGATGAAATTTAGTAGTAAAATGTCTACCTACTTATCCAAATTATTCTATCTTTTCTCAGACAATAAAAGGGGCCCGTTTTTTAAAAAAAGAGCAAAGTACGAAACAAAACGAAACGAAACGCTGCCTACAATTTATTGACGTTCTCTGTTCGACATTCAAATTCAAATGGATTCTATCCGTAGGCGTTTCGTTTTGAGGCGTTGTCTAGAGCGACCAATCAGAGCGAAAGGATCACCCTACAAGGATAATGCTCCATTGTGATTGGTCGATTAGTTGACACCTGATAGTGATGTCCTGGTGATTCTTTGTTGGTTGTCTCTTTCCCTTTTATAGTAATCATTGTTGAGCCTACCATCTCATTTTATTGTATGAACTGTTCAACAATTTTAGATGTAGACTTAGTTTAATACAACCAATTTTGGATTCATTGGATTTTTTTATGTACAATTTTATTTTAAAGTGAATCGGTATAAAACATAATTACCTACCTGTCCGGTGACCGGGTGCAGGTAAATATTAATTATAACCATGAGTTCAAGAACACATACCTGGTCTACACTTATTTTTAGAACCCAAATAATTAGAATTTGTACAATACTCGTTTAAAAAACAGCTACGATCAATCGCGCTGTTTGCTACGATAAAGGCTACGAAGGAACTATTCTGAAGTGGCGCTCCCTACTGGCTACGAAGGTAACCAATACTACGCTCACCGACATCTGTCGTCAAAAAAGCAAAACTAATTATGAAATAACAACGCCATCTAGTTGAGTCTTATTAGAACAGCTAGTACTACTATCTACTACTGGACGCTAGATGTCGCTGTACGTTCCTTCTTTTAAAAACAACAGAATTTATTTATTATATTTTCTTACTATGGCTCAATAATAGACTCTTGTTCTATTTGTGGATAAAAATAAAACATCAAGCTTTAATAATAATAATCACGAATTTATTTTTTCTTTTTTTTGCGTTTGTTGTTTTTTTTTCTGTTATTGTAACATTAACTGACGCGTGTCTGGTACATGCGCAACGCAACACAACTTCTTTTCTTTCAAATGACGCGTTTGACATTTCTGTCATTTCACTTTTTACATACGTGTCAAGCTAAGTTGCGCGTTTGGCTTTAGCGGCCCTTAATTTTAGGAATTAATTGTGAGTAGAAATTTAATATTAGTATAATTCTTGTCTTATATACTTGTGTGACGATTGTGCATAGTTTGTGTGCTATTTTTCATATAAAAACTACATTTTATCTTGTAAGTTCGGTCGGCCTGTTTACATTAAAGTTTCATTACGTGCATGTTAAAACATTTTTCTCGATAACAACGGCTGATTTAGTGTGTAATTCGTGTTAAAACCGCGACTGATGCTCATTACTGTATAAATTACGCATAAGGTGGCATTATTTTTTCTCATAAGCAGTTTGTGACCGCTTTATTTTGCATCCAGCTGTGCCAATAGACTTCTGTGTTTTTCTGTATTTCGATGGCTTTAGAGCAGTTATAGGATAATTACGACGCAAATATAAGGTGAAACTATATAGATTAGTTCAGATTAATGTGATGACCTTCGTTTTGCTATTTTAATTGAGTACTTATTTATCATTAAGCTAATCACCAGCATTGTTATTGAAAGATAATGGGAATCTTTAAGTGACACGTATTCAACGTGGAAAGTTGGTCAATCTGGTTGTTTTAGTAACGTAACGCACGCGTTTACGTATTGTCGTGTATTTTTATATGTACCTTACAGTTATTGTGCCACTTTACTTGTGAAACAACAGTTAGAACTATTGACATAATATTTTAAAGGTGAACAACTTGTAAAACGAGCCTCTTCTATATTTCCGACAGTGTTTTCCTGTTAGGAGTGTTCAACGTGGGTAATTTGCATTCATCTTTTTTGTTCTTTCTACAAACTGTATAAAAAATCTGTTTCATTTGGTTAGAAACTGCGATAACTTTGTTTATTTCTGTGTGTTTCATGTTTCATCTAACATATGTTTATCAAACAACCCACTTATATCATTATTTTCCTTAAACAATATATTTAACTAATAGTAAATATGTAAGTACTAGTAACTCGTACAATATCAGTCAATAATAATGTAATCGTCGTGGCGTAATATGTTTACAACTTATTATTATGATACAAATCTGTTTGATTTAATGATCATAATTAACTACTCTTCTTCTAACTCCATTACTAAAAGTGAAAGTTTATCCTCGTTACCTGCTGCTAACAGATGTTCCAGTAAAGTTTATTTTCAATGCAATACAGCGGTGTTTCACAACAAAGGGAAAATATTAGTTACATCGTAACTCATATTTTAAAGAGAAAAAAATTGTGTGTGTGTATGTTTGTAATGAATAAACTCAAAGACTGTGCCGATTTCAAAATTCTTTCACCATTGGAAAGCTACATTCACCCTGAGTAACATAGGCTATATTTTATCCCCATATTCCCCCATGGGAATATGGGGATAAAATATAGCCTATGTAGCGTCACACGGTTAACGGTTATAAACTACGATTATAAAACGGGTATAAACTAGCTGACGTCACACGGTGAAACCGTGTGACGTCAGCTAGTTTATTTAAAATAAAATGATTCTGCTGCATAACTTAATTAAAGCATAAATAAATAAATAATATATGAGCCCTTTATTTGGTATTCCTATAAACTAAATACTCTATAGATTAATAAATAAGTACCACTTTATGTTCTGTGCGTCCACATAAAATATTTTCTTTAGTAGTTGGCCTAGTGTAGTGTGGAGTTTCAATAATTTGAAAAACCTGCACTACACTATTTACTTGTGAAATACTCTTTGTAGGAATTGATGTTGGTTAATTCATTAAACCCCGAGAGGACACCGGTGTCTGCGCTGTCATTGTCTTTCTATTGTGTCTCTAATTGACACATTGAAAGTTTAAACTGATGCGTCCTTCTACATAATCATATTCTCTTACCTTCAATCAACTTTGTGAGTAGTGTAGCGCAGGAACTGGTTTTCATCCACCTTTTACTTTTATATGGAGACATAGTTTCCTATAGAAAAGAATGGTCAAGAAACTCTATGCTTAGGCTCAGCGCACACCAAGAGCTAAGCAGTGCGGATCATTTTTAGCAAATTGAGTATGGGCGAGCAACAATTTTGGATATGTAATATTGCTTTGCTCTGCTCTCTTCTCGGCGTGCGCTGAGCTTTATACTCTATTAAAATACGTTTTTGCTATGTTTTGCATACACTCCAAATACACAACTTATTAGCTCTTAGTAACATGACATCTATAACAAAGATTATTCTCTTATTTACAGGACAAATATATCTGAAAATAATTAAAAATGGCCCCCAAACAGAGGATGCGTATCGCCAACGAGATTGCCAGCAAAAACATCACTTTGAGAGGCAATGTGCCTAAGTCGACCAAGGTAGTACGTACCACCAATTTAGTTTTTTTTATTTTTCCTTAGTATAAGTTTCTATTTTTTTAAACTAAGCAGATGATAATGCTACAATTTTTTTTTTCTATGATGCGTCTAGATACTAATTCTGTCCTATCCAATTGATACTCAAATAGGTAGGTACTTTGATGTTTTTTTTTTTGTGTTTCTTTAATGCATGAGACTTTCCTCTTCCCCTTGAGAATGTATTTAAAATAAAATTAGTTAAGCCTAGCCATATTTCAAATTCTATTTCTATTATAGAAAGAAAATGGCGTTTATGGAATCAGCTGTTTGTCAACTGTCAAGTGTATTTCATTTTCAGCCATATTACAAATTCTACTCGTTAACACTACTTGACAGATGGCAAACAGCCGCAGGCCTAGCCTTATTACAAATTCTATTTCTATTATCGTAATCGATAAGGCGACAATAGATATAAAATGGCGTATAATTATGGAATCAGCTGTAGTCAACCGTCAAGTGTTAGCGAGTAGAATTTGTAATAAGGCTGAAAATGAAATACACTTGACAGTTGACAAACAGCTGATTCCAAACCGCCATTTTCTTTCTATTAAATTGCGACAATAGAAAGATAGTGGCGTACCTATATGAGATCAGCTGTTTGTCAACTGACAAGGTGTTAAAGAGTAGAATTTGTAATATGGCTGAAAATGAAATACACTTGACAGCTGACAATCAGCCGATTCCATATACGCCATTTTCTTTCTATTGTCGCCTACGATAATAGAAATAGAATTTGTAATATGGCTAGGCCTGCTGGTCTTACTAATAGTATGGTGTTTCCCAGTCACTAGGTTGTGAAGGTCAGTCAGTATTTCCATGTAAAACACATACACATACTGGAAATGGACGCCAACATAGTTAAGAATAGGCTAGTCTAGGTAGATAGGAAAGACAAATAGGTAAATATATTGATGATTATTTATATTATAAAGCATGGTCTACAATGTTACCAGTTTGTTATAGTTACATAGTGTTAATACTATTCCACAGATAACCTAAGACATTTTCCAGTGATTATCTAATGACGGGTCATGCTTGAGTGATCTTTTGAAAGTGAAAGTTGGTCTGAGAAGTGTTTTGAAATTAAGTTAAAGTAAATTAAATTGATGCCAATGCTATTTGAGAATTACTTTTATTACGGCTGATGTCTATTACTCTGTACTTCTTATATAATTGTGTTTTGGCAACAGCTGAAATACAGAAAAAAATACTTAAAACTTGTATGTGTTGCTGATACTAAACGATTGCACTAACCAGTCGAGTTCTTTTTATCAAAATGTATTCATAAGTTAAATTGATACATTGTATGTTTGACTGTGAATTGATTTTTGATTGAAATAAACTTCTCTTCAAACAATTAAAAAAAAACTATATGAGATTTGGTCCTCTTTAAAAGCCCAAACATTGTTTTGGACAAAGTGATCTTAGGGTCAATTCACACCGAGACGAGACGCGACGCGACGCTGCGCGCACACTACTCAAAATATTAAGTTTTTTTTTTGAGTTGCTCTTTTAAAGTATACGGCGCAGCGTCGCGTCTCGGTGTGAATTGACCCTTAAGATTCTCTTTATTGAATGACCGAGATTTGAGTCAACCAGTCACAGTAATCGAGTGGGTTGACATGCGCTTAATACCACGCATAACATTATTAACATTACATCAAGCCTGTGATCCCTAAAGGGTTAGGCAGCAGAGGTGCACCTGTAGTTCACTTACAATTCGCTAGTTAAGTATTAGTGGGGCAAGCCTATTGCCATCAATTGGGCACAAGTCCAGACTCCCACTTAATAACATTGCCTATTAGTACTACACCAGTTGCCATAAAAATACCTAGAATTCCTAACATGATATTAGTAGCGAAAAAGTACGGTTAACAAAAGTATTTTTGGACATTAAACGTCATAACAGGTTTTTAATTTAATGTTAACCATAGACCGAATAAATTGCTCGTAATTTTAATGGCAACATTCCACAATATAATCTTTACTAAGCAAACGCGTGAAATCAATTAGTTACACCAGAAAGTATATTGTGTTGAATATTTCAATCATAACTAGGTAATTGTTTTTTAAGGTATTAAAACAGCACGACCACCATTATTGTTTCTTTACGTACTTAAAGAAAATTAAAATAATAAGAGGATGGAAGGATCATAAATAACACATTTGTATAGGACTATTAATTAGTCACCCTGACTGCTATGCCGGAGGAGGTCGTGGGTTCGATTCCCACCCAGGACAAATGTTCGTGTGTTGTACATGGTAATTTGTTCTGTGTATGGGTGTAATTTATCTATAATATTTATGTTTTTAGAAATATATAAGTACGTTTATCAGCTGTTTAGTACCCATAACACAAGCTCTCAAGCTTAGCTGAAAAGTTGGGAAATATTTTATTTTATTTTAGTAAGTAGTAAAAATCTGGAAGCCTATTCAAATCTAGGATTGTGTAGTCGAGTCACAACTATAATAATCTTCAACCGGCCGATTCAGTAAAAGTCACCGCGTAAAAACTGTTAATCAGTAGTTAGCACGGATATCGAGGGATATGGCATGTAGGCGTGGTAAGTGTGCCTTAAGTCTGGTCAGTTTGGCCAAAGTAACACGTGACAGCCGAGAACATTGTCTAGTAGTGATGGATTAATTAGCATTCGCATTCATTTTTAACATGCGAATGCTCATTTAGCATTTAGCAAATGAAATGTAGTTGCGAAATTCTGTGAAGTGCGAAGTGAATTCATTACTTCGTATTTCGTTCATGCTGATGCAGCGGCACTCAGCGGCAGCGTGCGCTCTCCGTCGCACCCACGGGAATACTAAATCTATCTGTTTCACGTTACACTGACTTTTAGCAAATAGCAGGTGCATGTGATGCGAAGAATGACGTTATACAATTATTATCTTTAAATTGCTCGTACACAGGGGCGTAAATTGTATGAATGCGTCTGATCGTTTAATTCGTTAAATTATTAGCAGGGTGCGAAAAATTAGATTGAGCAATTTATTACCTTATCATCTTTGATTTGCTCGTATTTAACGTCGTATATTGAATAAATTATAAATTGTCGTTATTTTAGCAATAGCAATTAACATGCTAAGACTGAAGAATTCACATGCTAATGAAATTTATGCGAAATCGCATTAATTGCCATCACTATTGTCTAGTACTAAATTAGCATCGGAATGAATCGTGTCATTTCGTATTTTTACGAAATGCCGAATTTTTCAGTTCTATTTTGCAAAAATAGGGTAACTATAACAAACCTTAAGAAAAGTGGCGTGTCCTACCACCGGTTAATAAAAATCACTGCACTAATTATAATATTAATAGATTTTACAAATATCTCATTGTGAAATATTTTTGCGTGACTGACGCATGTCACAACAAAACATTAGTGGTGTGTAGCGCTTTTCTCTAGATATCGATAATTTATAGAAATTCTTACAAAATATTTTCATAAGTAGGTAGTAATATTCGCAATTTAATATTATTTTGTAGATAAAATGATTTCATTATTAATTTTTATATTTTACAAGTCATATCATTTGATTTAAAACTTTTTACTAAAATACAACCGACTTCACTCTATATATTGCCACTGGCTTCTGACACTACAACTATTTTATTTTTTTAATGTTATTGTATGTGAATGGTAGTTTACGTAGTGGGAACTTTTTATTTTTCAATTTTTAGTTTTTTTATGTAGATGATTTAGTTTTTCCAGTTATTTTGATGATAAACCAAATTACTAAAGCTATTTCGATTCGAAAAGAGTATGGCATCACTCGAAAATGAAACAAAAATGACGATGATATGAGGTAATTTGAAACTAGAAATAAAAGAAAATGATTTATTAAAGTAGACCAAGTACACACACACAGCTACACAACAAGCTATACAGTTACAGTTTACACTGACTTCGCATTGTACGGAAATCCTATATCATGCGAGATGAGCTTATACTGGAAATACATAGCTTGATGAGAGCAGCCATAAGTCGGGTCCGCCACCATTGAGGTGGCCCAGTGGTGGCCTGCCTCGGTGGAACCCACGACTTACGAACAGTAAGTCGTGGGTTCGAACCAAGGCAGGCGCATTACTTTGTGCAATTTATTTCATCACCACTGCTCTCAAAAATGGTGAAGGAAAACACCGACCGGCATGTCCTAGAACCAAAAATTCGAAGACATGTGACATCAACCAATTCGCACTGGGCCCACGTTTGTGGTGGATTATGGCCCATACGCAAAATACGCGCTTTGACGTGGAGTTGCGGATACCAGCCCGGTATCTTTATCTTTATCTTTACATAGCTTGATGTGCAGCCGTGTGTACCTACTATTGTCACTTATTTTTTAATATTAATAACAATATACCATAATCAGTAATCATAATAAACGATACAAACTACGCTCATAGACAACCTCTTTTTTACATTCGGTTTTCATCGATATTTTTATAGATGTAACAAAATACCAAGCCCTATGCGTGAGTGGGCGTTCCTATAAGTACGAGAGCCCGTGGCCAAATTTCGTCACCACATCTTTATACGGCCAAACCGTATTAAGTAAATAGATAATTTAGGTTCTTCTCATTCCAAAACCACTAATTAAAAAAAAAACATTGCTATTCCTGCGACCGACGCGACGTGAACCCTTTTTGGATCACATATTAAAAAAAAAAAATTACTCAAGTGATTTTTCAGAATGTCGTTGAATGATAGATTTTAAATTCGCACAAAGTACTCAACTTCGAATACCAGAAGCGTCACACACACCTAGGGAAAATTAAAAATTAAACCAGTGGTCTCAAAAAATAACCGATATGCAGCATCACAGCGCCTGAAAACATAAAAATATTGACATGATGACAAAAGTGGCCCATAATGTAGAAAACAATAATATATTAGACTAATTCAGCGTAGGTAGTACCATCAAGTCATGACGGTAAATAATTACAAAATCGTATCGTGGGGTTAACATCTATGTAGGTACCTATAATGCTAATCAATATAATTACAGTTTGCATATTCCTAATCCTCAGAAGTCATTTATAAAGAGCTTCCACGGTTTGCGCCGTGGATGAGCGATTGATTGCTGCGCGGCGTGTCTGCGTGTCTCGGGTTTGATTTCTTTGAAGTTTGTGAACGCACCGATCATACAGGACAATTTCCTATTGTGAGATAACGCAAAAATAAATCGTTTTAATCACTGCCGGACTCATCAGTGTTCACAATCATCACCTTAAATTGAAAAATACCGGTAATTTTATTTTTTTGTGGTTTTAGCTCCTATACTAGTGCCCGCCCCTTTTGATCATGTGTGCATTAAGATAAGAAGCATGTGTGGCGTATCTATTCGTTTCGTTTTAGTGTGAGTTTTAGGAGGGGGGACACGGTGGCGACACATGAACTTGAACAAATATTGAGTGAAGGCATATCTCCGGATATCTATGGTAGTTAGTTAAAGGAGAAGGGAACTGTTAATCAGTATTAATAATAATCAGCTCAATTTGCCTCTAATTTACCTACATTTTCTCGCGGTGATTTTAACAGAATCATACTACTGATTTCCTCCTCATTTTCCGAGGATTACGATTGGCACAACCTAACTGTTTAAAGGGTGTAGTATTAGGTATAGATAACTTAAATGAGGGAGGTTTGAAAATGTATTAACTGATCGGAGCCTTTCCAGACTTGGTAGTCTAGTGACACAATAGAAATTTCATTGTCCGCGGCCCGCCGGTGCCCGGCGTGGCGTACTAAGCCTTGATAATATTTTTTAGGACCAAAGTCCCTCATTAACACAGTCAGTGTAAACTGCAACTTATTTTCTTTGTTTATTTATATGTTTCACCTCTTTCCAGGAAAAGGACGACCAGTACCCCGTCGCACCCTGGTTGCTCGCTCTCTTCATATTCGTTGTTTGCGGATCAGCAGTTTTCCAAATAATCCAATCTATACGACTCGCCTAGATTCCCCTTGTGATTCCCACCCTTGACTGATACCTTACCATTGTGGCTTGAATCGTTTCCAACAGGCTTGTAACCTCTTACTTATCTCTGTAAGCCTAGTACTTTTTGAACGGATGAGATTAATACACCTACAGCGACAGGCTTGAATAGAGCTTAGTTGAATGTTCTTTGCATTTCTGATTGCCTAGTATCTTAAAGGCTATGTAATCTATTTAGGCTCTATTAGGTCATAAAATATTTAGCGCATAATATAGCGAAAATCTAAATGTGTGTATTTTTGTCCAGTTTCTGTATTCATTACTATAGAAAGAATCCATGTTAATATGAAACCTTTCAAGCCACGAGTCCCGTAGTAAATTACAATAAATTTTATAAATATTATGCATACTAGGAGGTTTCGTCGAGACTTCCTAATGTGAACAATGACTGCGCGCGCAACTCTCTATGTAGCTTTCAAAGTTGCATTACTTTATGTTTAATTATTCTTAAGCGCAGGTTTTAAAAACAATATAATCTCAAGAAAAACATAATTGTACGTACTATATTCTTGTATATTGTAAATGAATTTAATGTTAAGGTGAAGATAAAAAATCGAGAGCATTTAGAAAAATGTTGTTGAGATTCATTCCTTTTATTTTTATTTGAGACCAATATGTGTAGACGCACAAGAGCGCGACTTTGCCCTTCAAAGTCGTGGTTTTATAATTTTTATTTGGTTGTTAGTTCAATTTTTTAATTGTAAAAATATAAAAATTGTGTTAAATCCGCGCCACGCTAACGAAATTATTTGTCGGTACTATTTTTAATTTAAAATGTAATTTATTTGATTAAATACAGTATATTTGTCATATTATATACAAGTTTTTTTCTTTCTAGATACTTATCACCTACATACTTACTTACCTATGTGTAAAAGTATAATAAATGTTTATTCTTAATATACTTATTATATTATGAATAAACATTCATTATTTTTATTCATATTTTTATATAACAACCGTGTTTGTTTGGAATAATTTACTAAGAAAACTGATTCAAAACATTAAAACAAAACACCGTTAAATCACAGAAATTTTAAGACTTTTATTTAGTTACGTTACTCATAATATATTATGTAGAAGACATCTATCATAGTAATCATAATACCTAAGTGCTTGAGATACTTTACCGAGTTAAAAAATAAATAGGAACTGTAAAGTAAACGGTATAAAGTCTAAATCAGCATGCATAAAGTTACAAAAAACGGGTGCAGCGATAAGAAAAACAATGGACCCTCCAACCAGCAAAGCCACTTGTGGGCTCTAACAAAAAGGAACTTTATGAAAACGACACTAAGTGTAATTTAACATGTATGGCGTAATTTTAATTATGACACTTGCATTGTGTTTAAAACGCAAAATAAGTCGTATTTGCATTAGAGTATCTTGAAATCATGTCGGAACAATGCGCATCTTCTGACCTAGTGTAGGTATTTAAAAAGACTGAATGCATCGTGCATGCCGTCGAAATGATTACCTACTATGTATTACCTACTTTCCTATTTTAATTACTGTCTTTAAAAGTCTGATTATCTGTGATACAAAATACCAGGGGGTCGAGTCTGCTATTGTAATCCTGTCTCAATGACCGGTCAATGATCGATTTTTGACGTATAACGTCAAACTTATGACACATTTCCCATACAAAAACTGTCAAAGTTGTCAAATAATAGATCAATGACCGGTCATTGAGACACGATTGCAATAGCAGACTCGACCCCCAGTTTAAATGTTTAATTTTAACAAGGTATTCGATATCGAAATCATAATAAAAAAAATTTTTAAAGCACTTTGTCTTCTTTTATTCTCTACGATTGAGAAAGCAATGTACAGCGGAACTGAAGTGGGGGCAATGAGTTCCCAGTCACCTCCGGTGGCGTCTGGGAACTTTTATTCCCATTTGCCTCCAGTGGCTATCCCCGCGGAATCAACGGAAAAAGATCACCCCACCGATCGTTGATTCCCAGTCGCCCCCGTGCGGATTGCCACCGGAGGCAAATGGGAGTAAAAATTCCCAGTCGCCACCGGCGGTGACTGGAACTCATTGCCCCACTTGAGTTTCACTTAGGTACATTGCTTCCTCCATCGTAGAAAATAAAAGAAGACAAAGTGAATTGAAATATTTTATTCATTCCTCATACTCGTAAAGTAGTGTTTGTTTGATACCAGTAGAGGGTGCTACTTCCCACCATAGGACGGGAAAGAACTCATAGTAATAAATTAAAAAAATAGGACTAAAGGTTAAAGTCGGCTGCAAAAAATCTAACATAATTAAGAAAAAAATTCTGCGGTCTTGTGAGTACATAAACAGCCAGTGTAAATTAAAAAAAAAAACTAAGTGGAACTGCCCGCGGTAGTGACGCGGGTGTTCCATTATTTAAAATAGACTATATATAATTTGGCGGGATAATAAAACTAAATCTTATTAAAAATGAGTTCAAGTGATTCTGAAATGTTGACCCCAGATTCTGTTAAATCAAAATCAAGGTCAAGGTTAACCAAAGGTTACCCACAAAATGGAGTAATTTTCTCCCCGGGGGGTGCATACTCTAGGGGGATACCAAAATTTTATTAGTTTTTGCCTAGGACGTCCCGTTTCAGAGATAGACACTGAAAAGCGGATTTCCGTCTGGACTTCAAAAGAAACATGGCCTCGTGTAAAGTAAAAGTAACCGCTAAGTCAAAATCAAGGTCAAGGTCAACCAAAGGTCATCCACAAAATAGAGTACGTCTCTCCCCGAGGGGTGCTTATTCTAGGGGGATACCAAAATTGCATTATTTTTTGCCTAGGACATCCCGTTTTAGAGATATCCGCTGAAATACGGATTTCCGCCTGGACCTCGAAAGAAACATGGCCTCTTGTAGTATAAAAGTAACCGCTAGGTCAAAATCAAGGTCAAGGTCAACCAAAGGTCATCCACAAAATAGAGTAAGTCTCTGCCCGGGGGGTGTTCACTCAAGGGGGATACCAAAATTACATTATTTTTTGCCTAGGACGTCCCGTTTCAGAGATAGACACTGAAAAGCGGATTTCCGTCTGGACTTCAAAAGAAACATGGCCTCGTGTAAAGTAACAGTAACCGCTAAGTCAAAATCAAGGTCAAGGTCAACCAAAGGTCATCCACAAAATAGAGTACGTTGCTCCCCGGGGGGTGTTGACTCAAGGGGGATACCAAAATTTCATTAGTTTTTGCCTAGGACGTCCCGTTTCAGAGATAGACACTGAAAAGCGGATTTCCGTCTGGACTTCAAAAGAAACATGGCCTCGTGTAAAGTAAAAGTAACCGCTAAGTCAAAATCAAGGTCAAGGTCAACCAAAGGTCATCCACAAAATAGAGTACGTTGCTCCCCGGGGGGTGTTGACTCAAGGGGGATACCAAAATTTCATTAGTTTTTGCCTAGGACGTCCCGTTTCAGAGATATCCACTGAAATACGGATTTCCGCCTGGACCTCGAAAGAAACATGGCCTCTTGTAGTATAAAAGTAACCGCTAGGTCAAAATCAAGGTCAAGGTCAACCAAAGGTCATCCACAAAATAGAGTAAGTCTCTGCCCGGGGGGTGTTCACTCAAGGGGGATACCAAAATTACATTATTTTTTGCCTAGGACGTCCCGTTTCAGAGATAGACACTGAAAAGCGGATTTCCGTCTGGACTTCAAAAGAAACATGGCCTCGTGTAAAGTAAAAGTAACCGCTAAGTCAAAATCAAGGTCAAGGTCAACCAAGGGTCATCCACAAAATAGAGTACGTTGCTCCCCGGGGGGTGTTGACTCAAGGGGGATACCAAAATTTCATTAGTTTTTGCCTAGGACGTCCCGTTTCAGAGATAGACACTGAAAAGCGGATTTCCGTCTGGACTTCAAAAGAAACATGGCCTCGTGTAAAGTAACAGTAACCGCTAAGTCAAAATCAAGATCAAGGTCAACCAAAGGTATCCACAAAATAGAGTACGTTGCTCCCCGGGGGGTGTTGACTCAAGGGGGATACCAAAATTTCATTAGTTTTTGCCTAGGACGTCCCGTTTCAGAGATAGACACTGAAAAGCGGATTTCCGTCTGGACTTCAAAAGAAACATGGCCTCGTGTAAAGTAAAAGTAACCGCTAAGTCAAAATCAAGGTCAAGGTCAACCAAAGGTCATCCACAAAATAGAGTACGTCTCTCCCCGAGGGGTGCTTATTCTAGGGGGATACCAAAATTTCATTAGTTTTTGCCTAGGACGTCCCGTTTCAGAGATAGACACTGAAATACGGATTTCCGCCTGGACCTCGAAAGAAACATGGCCTCTTGTAGTATAAAAGTAACCGCTAGGTCAAAATCAAGGTCAAGGTCAACCAAAGGTCATCCACAAAATAGAGTACGTCTCTCGCCGGGGGGTGCATACTCTAGGGGGATACCAAAATTTCATTATTTTTTGCCTAGGACGCGCGGACGTCCCGTTTCAGAGATATCCACTGAAAAGCGGATTTCCGCCTGGACCTCGAAAGAAACATGGCCTCTTGTAGTATAAAAGTAACCGCTAGGTCAAAATCAAGGTCAAGGTCAACCAAAGGTCATTCACAAAATAGAGTACGTTGCTCCCCGGGGGGTGTTGACTCAAGGGGGATACCAAAATTTCATTAGTTTTTGCCTAGGACGTCCCGTTTCAGAGATATCCACTGAAATACGGATTTCCGCCTGGACCTCGAAAGAAACATGGCCTCTTGTAGTATAAAAGTAACCGCTAGGTCAAAATCAAGGTCAAGGTCAACCAAAGGTCATCCACAAAATAGAGTAAGTCTCTGCCCGGGGGGTGTTCACTCAAGGGGGATACCAAAATTACATTATTTTTTGCCTAGGACGTCCCGTTTCAGAGATAGACACTGAAAAGCGGATTTCCGTCTGGACTTCAAAAGAAACATGGCCTCGTGTAAAGTAAAAGTAACCGCTAAGTCAAAATCAAGGTCAAGGTCAACCAAAGGTCATCCACAAAATAGAGTACGTCGCTCCCCGGGGGGTGTTAACTCAAGGGGGATACCAAAATTTCATTAGTTTTTGCCTAGGACGTCCCGTTTCAGAGATAGACACTGAAAAGCGGATTTCCGTCTGGACTTCAAAAGAAACATGGCCTCGTGTAAAGTAAAAGTAACCGCTAAGTCAAAATCAAGGTCAAGGTCAACCAAAGGTCATCCACAAAATAGAGTACGTCGCTCCCCGGGGGGTGTTAACTCAAGGGGGATACCAAAATTTCATTAGTTTTTGCCTAGGACGTCCCGTTTCAGAGATAGACACTGAAAAGCGGATTTCCGTCTGGACTTCAAAAGAAACATGGCCTCGTGCAAAGTAAAAGTAACCGCGAAGTCAAAATCAAGGTCAAGGTCAACCAAAGGTCATCCACAAAATAGAGTACGTTGCTCCCCGGGGGGTGTTGACTCAAGGGGGATACCAAAATTTCATTATTTTTTGCCTAGGACGTCCCGTTTCAGAGATATCCACTGAAAAGCGGATTTCCGCCTGGACCTCGAAAGAAACATGGCCTCTTGTAGTATAAAAGTAACCGCTAGGTCAAAATCAAGGTCAAGGTCAACCAAAGGTTATCCACAAAATAGAGTACGTCGCTCCCCGGGGGGTGTTGACTCAAGGGGGATACCAAAATTTCATTAGTTTTTGCCTAGGACGTCCCGTATCAGAGATAGACACTGAAAAGCGGATTTCCGTCTGGACTTCAAAAGAAACATGGCCTCGTGCAAAGTAAAAGTAACCGCTAAGTCAAAATCAAGGTCAAGGTCAACCAAAGGTCATCCACAAAATAGAGTACGTTGCTCCCCGGGGGGTTTTGACTCAAGGGGGATACCAAAATTTCATTAGTTTTTGCCTAGGGCGTCCCGTTTCAGAGATAGACACTGAAAAGCGGATTTCCGTCTGGACTTCAAAAGAAACTTGGCCTCGTGTAAAGTAAAAGTAACCGCTAAGTCAAAATCAAGGTCAAGGTCAACCAAAGGTCATCCACAAAATAGAGTACGTCTCTCCCCGAGGGGTGCTCACTCAAGGGGGATACCAAAATTTCATTATTTTTTGCCTAGTACGTCCCGTTTCAGAAATAAATAACCTGAAAATAGGATTTCTAATACATACCGACAAAAATTGCCTTTTAAAAACACTGCTTTCGTCGGCTCCACATACTGGCGAGGCGACCTGTGACGTTGTCATTGTTGAAAAACCTAGGTCCTGAATGACTTCGCCTTGTTAAGGAATTTATGAGTGGGAATGGGGCTGCCTCGTTAATTCAGTGGTCGCAAATGCTACAGCTTAGCGAGACGAGCTTATGATTACTCATAAATGTGAGCATTGACAGGTCTACTCTCTGTGTGGTTCATTCGTCAAGACACTACCTCAGACACCGATCAGCATGGTTCACACAAGACCTGTTCTAAAAATAGTAGTTTTTCGATAACATTTATATTTTCTTATCTTAAAGTCATTGTCCAGACGCAGACGCCAGCACATCAAGTTACCCCAACGTGTCAAATTTTCCCAATTGAATATGAACCTTAAGTATTCAGTTTGAATTAAAGTTGAAACACGATCAAAGAAATTTGACGCATTGTGGTAACTTGATGTGCTGGCGTGTGTACCTATGCAGTTATGTAGGTATTTAAGTAGGTATCATTCCTTTGAAATTTCTGGCAAAAGATTTTCGATATTGCTATATTTGCCTGGTCTTTAAAAGAATCTGGGGTCAACATTTCAGAATTATTGAACTCATTTTTAATAATAGGTATATTTGATTTTAGTATCCCGCCAAAAAACCATAAATAGTCTATTTAAAAATTTAATAATGGAACAATGAAACACACCGCGTCACTGCCGCGGGCGGCGCGCTTTGTTTTTTTTTTTATTCACGCTAGCTGTTTATACATTCACAAGACCGCAGCATTTTTTCCTTAATTAAGTATGTTAGATTTTTGCAGCCGACTGCCGAACCAAATTTAGTAGTCAAGTTAACCTTTGAGAATAGTCGCATGTTTACACACGTGTTTCAAACATTAGCTTAGCTAAAAATATTTTCTATAAATTCAATTGCGTGTAAGACGTCACCGAATTATTTACCTGCCTATAAGCAAAGCTGAACAAATAGTTGTTGTGATCATAAGTTATAAAAGAAACAAAAGATATTATTTCAGTAATTTGTATAATTTCGCAAAACATTTCAATTTTACATTTTTCCTCGAGAGCACTTTCGATATTATAATACAATGTTAAAACTATATAATACAAACGCTTTTTACAATAATGTCATGTCGTATGTGGTCCTTATATTATACCATATTTATATTTCACCACTACCAACAGGATTTTCATAGAAATTATACTTGCACATTAGCGCTTTTATTGTTAGCGGTGAATAGCGGAACTAAGTCAATGTGACTCCGCATTGGGTGAGCATGTATAGAAGTTCAAGTCTTCCACTATCAACCAATGTAGACACAAAATAATTATTTTTAATCTTTTCTTTTTTATTAATTTTACATTTTTATTATTGGTATTCTTGTTACAAATAGGTATGGTTGTTAAAAATATTTTTACAATTTTTGTTAGCGTAGGTAGTGGTGAAATCGAGAATATATCTAGACTAAAATTGAGCACCCTATAGCACCAATTGTGATGAATTTCTAGTGTGAAAAACAGTCGTATTTTATGTGATTTTAGTTTTAGCGATATAATTTTTTTATTACAGTAGGTACCTAAGTATTGAATATTAATATTTAAGGTTCAAATTTTCTTGTGTTTTTTGCAACTGGCTGTCCAGTGTTATTTTTTATTTTTTATTTAATCCCATATAATGACCTTTTCATGAAATAGTCATTAGGTATAATGAAGTACTAAGAAGATTGTCTTAATGATTTTAATTCTGTAGACAGATACATGATAAAGTCGCAAATCACATTTTGTTTAACATAAAGCCTGATTCTGAACGGCTAATTGCAAAAAACAAGAAAATTTGAATTCCTCGTACATCCATTCTTGTTAGCGGTGAGTAGTGGAACTATCAAAATTAAAGTGGCGTGCATTCTAAGAGGCCGCCCATTTTTATGTGTTTTTTTATAGGAAAAACCTTTCTAAGCGATACAAATCTGTATCTTCAAATAAGTGAATTTGGAAAAATAAGCAACTGATATATACCGGTATGTTTAAGGATATAATTATCAGCTTATCGTGGAACTGGAAATACCAAATAGAGATTACATAATTCTTGATCCTACTTATTAATGAGTTTTTATCATCGATTTGTAATTTTAAATCAATATTATCAAATCGATAACACAGTCGAATGGAAAATCATAACAGCATAAAATTTATAAATTCACACGACTTTGTCCGCGAGACATTTCTTGTTTTTAACTTAGAATTTTAAGACACTGCAATAGTGAAGCTTTCAGACAGTAGGAACAGACGCTAGCACATTAAGTTACCCCAATGTGTCAAATTTTCCCAATTGAATATGAACCTTAATCTGTTTGACATAAAGTTGAAAAACGATCAAAGAAATTTGATACATTGGTGCAACTTGATGTGCTGGCGTCTGTACAAGACAATTTGTAACAGACGAGTACAGCCAAACGGGTAGAAATAAACCTTTTGTAAGTATTTCCACGTTAGTTTAAGTTCCATACAAGGAGTCTATTATTTTAAAAAATTGAATTTAATCACTACGACACCTTGTGACTTGCTCACAAAAGTAATATTGAACTAATGTAAAAAGCCCTATATGGTTTTGTTTCTATTGGCGTATTTCCCACGTTCCTTTTCACACTCCGTTTGTTGATGATACCTTCATACAAAGATTAGCTTTCACAAACATATCAACAACTTTTTTTCCCTCTTCATAGTACTTTGTTATTCATAGTAATTTGTCCTTTTGCCGAAAGTATGTTGTAATAAAAAAAAATCGCTCATAAAGCTATAAATATCTTGCCTTTAACCAATGATATTTTAAGTTAAAATGTGTAGATAGGAATGTGCTCAGCAAGCGACACGTTAAAATGTGGCTAACTAGCTACACTTGACCTCAGTATCGCATCGCGCCGTCGACGGACGCGTGCGTGCGTTAGTGTGCCGTTTTTGAAGATCGAATGTTGTTAAGGTAACCTATCTACACCTTTTTACTTATAATAGCATTGCCTTTAACCATTAAATACAGTGACAAATTAGTAGGTGCCATATAATAAGGATCGTGTACCTAACTAAATAGTGTTTTTTTTTACATTACGTGGTACATTTCGTGTCAATATAAGTATACACTTTTATAAGATAAATTATGAACTAATTTTTACATTTTTTATCACCACGAAATCTTTTTCAGAAATAATTTACAATGCTTTTATATTGTTGGAATGTTATGACTAAGCTAATATTTAATCTTGAATAGTTTTACTAGATTGGCTGTCTAAATGTTGGTAAAAGTATTTTTTTTTATTTAGTATGTCATTTCAGGTTCTTATTTAATTAGACGACCAATCTAGTTTTTCATTTCTGATACAATATTCTGTTCTTTTATTTATTTTTTCAAATGGCAAATGAACAGTTAAGCAAATTCTTAATGTATACAAAAATTATTTGAGATTCAAAGTCTACTTTATTTATGGTGATATGAATCCAAAGTTAATTATTACATCTATCATATGCCACGTCTTCACTGGTTGTAATCACATACTTAATATTGATTTACTAAAATGACTTAAGTACGGATAATATAAAGCATTTATACACTGAAAAAAAGCTTAACTAAGATAATCGTCATCACGTCTAAGGTGACTTTTCTAAGCGAGAAACTGCAGGCTATATTTTTATTGGTACATCAAAAATATGACTACAAGACACTATTTGTGGCCGCCAGTGTAACTATACTAAAACTTAAACTATTTTAAAGTATCATAGATGGCTTCGTTGGGATATGTACCATTCAAATGTATGCTGTTACTAAAACTTAACGAATTATCTTTACTTAAACAAAATTCAGTTTTTTCTATATTATTATCATTTTCATTTGGATATTCATCGTTGTTACTCGTTATTTCTAATCTGATTGCGTGGATTTTGTTCTCTGACTTATCTTTATCACGTTCCCAAGAATCAATTATAGAAACGTCATTCTTACTCCCCATTTCGTCAATATCGCTTGAAGTGACACTGGAATTGTCCAAATCGAAATCTGTAGTTTTTTCAATAACGACAACTTCTATATGCCTGAAAGGATTTTCTTGGTTTTCTATCATCTGCCTCGCTCGCTCGTCATTTCTGATGATCACTTCTTTCTTGACGTTACAGATGACGGGATCAGTTGCGAGTACATCTATATTGTTGTCGTAATTTTCCTCGTCGCTAGTTTTATGACCGTTTGGGGTACAAATCTCTGCGTAAATGTTGTCAGAGCTCGCATCGGATTCTACTTTTTCTTCTTCAACATGGACGGCGTCAGCCACTTGCCCGTATGGTAAATCTTCTATGACTGGCAGCTTCCTTTTCTGTATGGATGAAATAGATCTGCGAATTTTTACCTGCATTTGCGGTTCCTCTTCCGAAATGTCAATCGTTGTGATATCGTCTTCGATTTCAGATTTCGGTGTTGGGGCTCGAGGTTTATCAATTTTTTTTCTAAAGTTAACAACTTTCTCACTATCTGCTGACCGTTCTGTTTTTGTTGGCATACTGTTACTATTACTGCCTTCTTTTTTATCAGTAGCTTTTTTGGGATGAAGGAGGTTTGATGTAGATTTGCTTAGTACTCTCTTAGTTTTAACGTGAAACTCTGAGCATAGTTTTTCTGTTATAAAAGAATGTTGTTTATAGTTGATTTCGAAATCGCTATCGTTATACAGAGACCCAACGCCAAACATATTGATTTCTTCGCAGCTTTGTATCTGATTGTAAGATTCAGACTTAACAATGGCTTTTTCTGGTATTAAATCAGGTTGTATCCTTTGCCTCCTTTCAAGATTCGTTGATGATTTAGTGGCTGATGATTTTTTGAGCATGTTTTCGTCTAGACTCTTCAGTTTTCTTCCAGAGCTAGCGTCACTTTCCATAGAACCGCAGTAGTTAATTTGATCAACGCTTAAGTTTTTGCGGCCATGTTTCATGTTGATGCCGTTATCGTCTTCCGTATAGGAATTATCTGGCATTCCAGTTTGTACGGAGACTGATTTCGTCAGCACTGGCTTTTTGTGATTGGAACTGCACTGACTTGTTCCCATATCCGAGGAAGATGTCGTTAAACTCTTATAAGAATGACTCTTTTCGGCCGTACCATCATTCTTTCTAGCGCAGCCAAATCTGTCTTCAATTAATTTAGCCATATCTTGGTATCGTTCTATAGAACTATGCTTCTCACCTAATGGATCAAAAGGATCTTTTACATCTCTTGATTTCTCACTATTCTCTATAGCTGTTATCTTTTCATCAGTGAGCTTCTCCGTGCTCTTTAATAGTTTCAAATTCTTAAACCATTTGTTCTTTTTTTGTCCAGAATCTTCTCTAAATACTTGCATTTTTTCGCTTGAAAACTGTTCCTGTTCCATCTTGTCGTCTGGTTTATCTTCTTTTCCCTCATCGTCGCTGTAAACGTCGTAATTCATATGCTCGAGTTCGTTTTTACTTATAAATATAATAGATCCTTCAGTCTCGTCCGGAATATCTTTCAATACCTTTTCGCTTTTACCAAATAACCTAGAAGTATCAATTTTTAGTCCTTGTAAAGTGAATTTTCGTTCTTTTTCAAACTTGACTGGTTCGTGATCTTCTTTGATGAGGTCTTCGGCTGTTTTCGCTTTCCCGACGATGGTTGAGTTGGCGTAGGAAATCTGCCTGATCCAGTTGTCAACATTAAGTTGACAGAAGGTTAGAGCTTTTTGAAGACGTGCGGAGAGGAACATGCGCTTCTCGTTTTCGAAGCCGAGCTGAGTGCGTCTCACTTTGATAGAGCTGTTGAGTGGGAGAAGCTGAAGGGTTTCCTTGGCGTGGTAGCGAGGGTCCACCTGCTTGCTTGGGCTCGATGGCATCGACCCATACTCTGGAAGTGTGCACATCACGAGAACTGGTTCCGTTGATGCCGCTCGCAGTAGAAGGTCATCTGGAATTAAAAAAAATACAGTGAAGTATCTTATAGGTACTTTTGATGTAGTAGTATGTATAGAATAGCTCTAACTGGAATAAAGTGAAACTGGAGTGAATGAGTCAATAAAAAAGAAAAGAAAATGCATTTTTTAGGGAGACGCACAGGAAATTTAACAACACAAACTAAATGTAACAAATCCAAAAACAAACAAATGCAATGGTATATAGCTATGTAACTTTGTCTCCTTCGCTACGGTAACTAAAATAAACTTATTTTATTAAAACACTCAAACTCACCTCCAACATCATGTGCCATCTCGATTGGCACCGTCCCTGCCAACAGGCGCACCCTGCACGGCAGCCGCCATATGCTCAGCAAGTGCGGTAGGCGGTGCGCCCGCGCAGCCACCTCGGGAGCCACGCCTCCCCGTCCTTCTCCCGCGGGCTCCCACTCCGCTGGAGACAGCTCCTCCGGGCATACCTCGTACAGTTCCCCTTTAGTGTTGATAGGCACGAAGAGCTCCTGTAAACATATGAGCGCCTAGTAAGTAAAGTGAAAGATGCAATTATTAACTAGTCAATTACCGCAATCCAGACACAATTAAATTACTATTGTTTGCGGACACCAGTGTCCACGCGGAGCCTAATGAGTTAATCTAGGTCCATCGTATTCACAATTAATAATGATACAAAATATTGTACCTAAAGAACTATTAAAATTTTAAAAGAGTAAGTTTGAAGTTTCTTGCCCAAAATTCTTCATACGAATCATTATAAATTTTACTGAACTTATAAGTATGATGTTCAGAAGTACTTTCTGATTTTGACTTTATTTTTGTCCATCGTTAGACATTCTTGACAGCGTTTTTAACGTAAAACATAAAATCTGTTGAATTTGTACAGTCACATGTACCTACCTACACTACCTACTTATACGTTTATATTCTATGCACCTAATACGTTTTTATAGTATTGCATTCTTACCACATAGAAAAGCAAGGACGCAAAAAGAGAACCAAGAGCGAACATTCCTTTATTATTTGTCTGGAAATATCGTACCTTGTACAGCAACTAGCATATTGTCTGCGTGTTATATTCCTCTCCATTTATTTTAATGTATTCTCTGTCACGGCAAACGTTTATTGTTTATGCTTTTGCACATTCCCAATCCAATATGGCGGAGTTTGACACTGGTTTGGTATGTATGGTTTGTAATTTTGTATGTCCGCCAGTGAATGCGTGCCTGTGGTTTTTTTTATATGAGTTTTATGTTTGTTAGTCTGGTAAACCTTGAAAACACTGTCTATATACAGGGTGTAACGGAAAGGGTATATACATACGAAGGGCACGGATTCTCTTGGTGATAAGAAACGACATGGCACCGTTTTTATACATATACATACATAATTGTAAAGTTGAGCCAGCCCGCGCCGTCGCGCCTTCGTCGGTTAGGCAGAGCCCGATAGGTCTGTACTAGGCGCGCAGAACCCGAGATAGATATACTTGAACCTTGCCGGATAGGATTATGACCCTCATAGTGCGGTGACACGTTTGTTATGATTTTGCATTTAATAAACTGTCGATATTAAATAATATCGTGAAGTTTCAAAGTTATTAGTTGGGAGCTGAAATTTTGAGGAAAGACTCGTTATTAAATACCCTTTCCGTTACACCCTGTATTATTATTCTTAAGACTTAACTTCACTTTGGTTTATATAAAACTATTAATATACAGCTTAATTATACACAATAATCACTAAAGCATCTGAAAAAAGTAACGCTACTCGACAATAGATGGCGCTACTAACTTAAGCTGAAAGTTTCACAAATAATCTCAGTTCAATGCAGTTGTAATACAAGGAAGAGTCGTAAATTATGTACTATCTGATTATTGAAATGCTAATGAGAGTTTATTTTAATGTTAATTACGTTCTGTTATTTCTAATACAACTGCAGCATCGATTTACACATCACCTGATCGTCAATTGTGTTAAGAATGATGGCACAAGAGTCTACCTGTACTTGTAATACTAGTTTTATTATCAACCTAAATAAAAACTAGGCTTCATCAAACACAATGGTGCAACTTTACGTCTATCTAGATTTAAATACAGGTTTATTACCTAATCTATTTTGACTGAATGTTAGGTGCGAGCTCGCCCATTATGTGGTAAAAATTTAGCGTTTTACTATTTGCTGCAAGCGCGTTCTGTAACGCCAATCTGTTTTAATTAAAACTTTATTAAGAGAACTTTTAAATAAAATATCACTTATAATTAGGGTACCTACCTCAGCCGAAAAAAATGGAACCTTCAATCTCATTCAACGCGATCTAAAAGGCCGTTTATGCTTCGTATAAGGCGCACATTTTAACGCTCTCATGGGAATCAAAACCTGTAGTGTAAGCGACTCCCGTTCTTCTTGCCAATATTTACTACTACACTAGTGAGGATAAGTGAGGGAAAAAAAACAGAAAACTGAATTGACTATATTTTTTAACTACGTCGTAAGGAGGCTCAAAATTGAATCACATGAAAGGGCTTCAGTAGCACAAGATAAAACTGATTTAATTATATTTACCAACGATGAACGACGACGACGACGATGAATGCAGATGTACTACCAGGTACATCTCTGCCTAGCCCTTCGGGGATTACAGGCGTGACGTTATGTGTGTTATGTTACCAACGATGAATACTTTTCGATTTTTGACAGAATGAGTAATTATTTGCTATATTCACCTCAGTCCCTCCTTATTAAGACAAAACTGAACCGTCCGAACATTCCATGGTTTTGTATGCCTACCGGGTCATTCGAAAAAAGTTTTTCAAATAGGTCGTATCTTGTAATATACGGTTCCTTTCACGTACCTATATCCTATAAACAACAAAAGCTTAACTTGAGACGTAATTTAATGTCGACTAAAAACGATAAATAATATTAATGACTTTCGATGAAGTAACATAATCCGTCGATAGGCAGAACAGGTTTTGTCATAACCCTTTAATAGTGTAACATTAGTTATGCTAATCTGTGGTCGCTTTGGCGCTAAGCTGTCACTTGTTTTGACAGAGAAGCGATCGAACTACTTTTTACACTCGTGTAAAAAGTAGTTCGATCGCGGTACTATGCAAGGAAACTAATGTTTAAGATTTTTGTAACCATAATTATTTTAAAACCCAACGGCTTAGCACGCGACGATGGGAAGAGACCAGACGGTGTAACCATAATGTCTTGGAAGTTGGGTATGCCTTTGGTATGGGATGCAACATGTGTCGATACCCTTGCGCCATCCCATCTTCCTAGTACAGCGGGTTGTGCCGGTGCGGCTGCTGCAGGTGCTGAAAACCTCAATCGGCGAAAATATAACAACCTTATTGGAAGTTATATATTTGAAACCAAAGACATTCAATACCTATAGACCGGACATCACGAACAAAATTTTCGTCCGAAAAAGTGTGTCCTGCTGGATACAAGTCTATGAGTTTTTTGTAGTACGCTCCGCTGCCGCTCCAATATTCATATATTATTCTAGATGGCGTTACTGAGACATGGGATCAAAGTTTTTCTATGATATTTCCTTGACATGCCCGCTCTATAGTATTTTAAATCTCTTTGTTTGAAACATTCCATCCGTTTGGGGTTGAAACACTCGGGCCTTGGGGTGCCCATTTAGTTTTCCGGGACATCGCCAAGCGGTTAGTCGACTCTTCAGGTGACCAGAGGGCTGGCCTTTATTTCGTTCAGAGAATCAGCATTGCCAGTCTTCTAGGCACTTTTCCCGTTGACAGCGATGCGGATGAGTTTTTTGATGCCCTACAATTGTTTTAATATTCGTTTGTTTGTTTATTTTTTAGGTGTGTACATAATAGTAAATACATTTAATAAACTTAACATTTTATCTACCAAAGAGTAATATAATTATAATTATTCCAAAACATTCACACACCACCATCTAGTTCCAAACTAAGCAGAGCTTATGTTATGGGTACTGAACAACTGATAAACATATCTATGTACTTATATATTTCCAAATATACATACATATATACACATTACACATTTTAGATAAATTACACCAAAGCACAGAATAAATGATCGTGCTCATCACTCAAACATTTGTGCTGGGTGGGAATCGAACCCACGACCTCCGGTGTAGCAGTCAGGGCCACTAACCACTAGACCAACAGGCCAATTAAAATTTTACGGGCGTAAATGCCTATCTATAACGAATGTCCATTTTATACTTTTAAAGTTTATAATCGTGCAGTTTTATACACGAAACAAATTGTTAGTTAATTCATGGTTTTTTTTCCATGGCTGTCAGAATGGAATAGAACGAATTTAAAATGATGAATAGCACCTTTAGTCTGAGGGTCTTAATAAATAAAAAGAAAATTTGAACTTTATTTGTCTAATAGCTGAATAAAAGTACGTAAAATTAAATGATCTCAAATTCAAATGCAACGAGTCGGCAAAGCGCTATTGTTTCTCTCTTTACCAAAAGATGGCGTTGTTTGACAATACTCAATCAAGATTTTATTTAAAGTTTTACTCTCTACCTATTTCTAATTATATCTAAATATTGATGGGTCTGTATTATCTTTCATATAGTTTCTTTGTTTATTTGTAAAACTTTGCTAGCAAAAACTCGAATATATTCCTAATTTACTCAATAGTCCTACATCTCGCAAGCAACGTTTACATAAGAGTAGGTATATACGCTAAACTTTGTACGAAACGGTTGTGTCTATTGAAAGGAGAGACGGTTAGCACTCCCCTTGACAAGGATGGAATACACAAAATAGTTAAGGCACATCTTGACCACATTTTTTATGAAAATGTAGTGTGCGGACATTACCTTTAAAAATGGTAACCAATGAATATCTACCATTGGAGCCCAAGTCATTAAAAAATTACCACATCACAACGTCATAAGTTTATAATTATAATTGATGAATAACTACATATTTTATATCCTACCACACACTATTCAAAAGCAATCAAACCCAAATAACACCAATTCCTGCCAACAAGGTACCAGGAGAACAGTAATATACAAGAAGTAACTAGTCTTCACTCTGTACTTTCCGAGACGATTTTTGTCAGGCCAGTTGACGTAGAATGTGCCTCCGGAACCACTACCTCGCTGAACTTCCTTCGATAACTAGGTTTCGTCGTCTTCCCAACTCCTGCAGTCAAATACTTCCATTCTGGGCCGTACATAGCTAAATCCGCGCTTAACCTTTTGGGTCTGGTCGTGGATGCTGAAGTAGACATCCATGCTATCAAAGCATTCATACCATACATGTCGAGATCTAAGATTCCGTGGGTGGAGACAATAGTTCCGTCAGTTCTCATTACCAGGAGATGAGGAACGGAGGTGATACCGTATCTGTACCGCAGAGTGGGTATCAGAGGATCGTTGTATTTGAGAGTGAACCAGTTGGCTTGTTCGTCGAAGCTCGAATGCATATCGATTTCGTTGTCATCCATGGGAACGTTGATGACTTCTATCGGGAGATTGATGTACCGTGCGTTCTCGTAAATCTCGTAGAATTCGTATATTATATTACGTCTATCTAAGTTTCTCATGGAGAAGTATAGGACTATAGCGTCTACTCTATCCGTGATCCAGGAATTGGGAATGCTCTCGTACTTTTGGTTGTATATCTTGGCTACTTTCAGCCAGTCTGCGGACGGACTGTTTTCCTTAACGGGGTCAACACGCCCGTCCATGTCTTCTTTAGATTATTCCGAGTTGTAAAAGTGTTTAGTAGAAAATGCTGACAATGGTTTGATTGCATTAATATTTTAGTAATCGATGACGTAAATGACAGGCGAAGCCATTGACTGGCGGTTGCCAAACTTTACGTGCTTTTTAGGGTTCCATAGCAAAATGGTAACAGAACTCCTAATTCTTATTATTTCGCGGGCTACACACCAATCTATGCATTTCCAATAAAAGCTGATCTCGTATTGAATAGGACTCCCGTACAATGCGAGGTCAGCGTAAACTGGAAATGTACATAAAGCTTGATGTGCAGCCGTGTGTACATCCATTTTGACGCTGTCGCAGCCATTACTGTAGGTGGTATAGGTAATGTAGAGCAAAGGAATATGTGGATATAGCACAAATTTAATAAATAAATAACAGAATATACAAATGTGATATTTACATTTTAATTTTAAAACAGTTATGGGATAAGTTTGTTTGGTTTCAGATGCAGGAATAAGTTAAATTTTCTTACCTAGTTTCTATAAGATCATGCGTGAATTTATACACGTACATACATACCAACTACGGTACCCTTCACTGTGATCCGGCACGCACTTGGCCGCTTAGACATTTTAATAGGACCAAGGAGGATTTAAATTCAATGAGTAAATTTTCTATAAATAAGTTTAGTATCTACTTAATCCTCCTTGAAACTGAAAAAAATATAAATGTACAGCTACTATTTGTTCATTGAGCAAATACTAACAGACATCATGTTTGTCATTCTAACATTTTGTTAGTGCAGTACGGTATCACCTTTGTTCCTCATCTCCTGGTAATGAGAACTGACGGGACTATAGTCCCCACCCACGGATGTTTAGATCTCGACGTATATGGGATTAAGTTAAGTATCTATGGACATATATATTTTGAAAGCAGTGGTTAAAAGAAGAACTGTGTCTGATATCGGTAAAAAAGTTACCTACTTAGTAGGTACTTACTGACGATGAAGTAAATATGAGTGGCGTGCTCATTAGTTTCACCTTGCTTATGTTATCCTGGTACCTCGTTAGAAGCTGTGGTGTAGCGTTTGAGGGTTATTTGGACCCGTCGGCATCGTGTTGTTAGATGGCAAGCAAGACGACTAGATGGTTTAGGTAATATAGCTTCCCCGTGCCTATTCAATTTTAATTTTGTGTTTTTTTAATATTTTTTATACAAATTTTCATTATGCTAACAATGCCAAGTTGCAACGGAACAGTGCTGACAGCAGAATAACAAAGATTAGTAAGGAAAGGTTTGAATGGACGAAGAGTTTTCCTATAAAACACACTAATTACAAATTCTGCCATCCTGGTATAACGAGATACACAAGGATGATAATTACATAGGATTAAGCGCGTTTTAAGAGCCAGGATTTAAGGCAAAAGGAATATAGGTAGTGCATAGACACCCTAGAAACATATTTATGACTTTCCCTTATTTAAAAACTGTTTTAAACTGTATAAAATTGTGATTTTTGTCCAAACCAATGAAATATTGAACGAAAGAAGTTAATGACAAGAAATCTCATTGAATTAGGGAATGAAAGTTCTAAAAGATATGTAGAAAATAACCGAAAAGAAATTTAAATGCGGAGGTGAGTCTAGTATCATGTGGTAGGTAGGTGTGTTTACTCGTGGTGTCTGGATGTGGCTTTCTACGCTGTATTGATAACACTAAACCTTTGAAATCCGTGCGTGTTTCGAATATAATATGCCTTGAACAAAGATGTACTAGCGTTACCTCGGGAACTTAATGAAGGCATGCTCGTGATGGCTCAGGGTCTAAGTCATGATGCAGTATGCATCGAGTAACAGGTGCAGCTAATTACCTGCATAGTCATTCTCAGTGCGTTTTGCAACTTGTTCAGAATATAAATTATGTTAGTCTAAGAGCTACTGGAGATAAATATTAATTGTCTCTTTGCGGTTTATGATTTCCTGGTCATTTGTCGGCGAGTTTTACTTCGGTTTCATTGTTTTACTTAACGTGTTATCTTTGTCGTGTGGAAAGCATCCTGCTTAATTTCGTTAATGTACGTTGTGATTTTAAATTGTTGTTAAATACCATGGCAATGACGTTCCTGCAATGGACTTATAAGAGTATAATTAGGTCTAATGAGTTCAATTCTAATATTCAATGAAGAGGTAGGTATATGTATTATGAAACTACTATTGGCAAAATCTCTTGATTTTAGGACTAAAGGCAAAACCGAAACTAAGTACTTAGACCATTAAAAGTTGCACATTGAAAAGTGAAATGAATAGTCGGGGTATTTATACACATAAGAAAATTCCGACTATTGCGTGTAAACTGTAAACGTTCAATAATTTACATTGAATATGAAAAGGATGACTCGCGAAGAGCAAGAGATTTTCAAGAGTCTTGCGTCCTATTCGTATTTTGAATAGCTCCATAGCTCCATAGGACTAGGCACGTGACCGGGCCGGCACATGACAAACTCTTGAGGTACAGGCTGTTCAGTTCACTGACAAAGAGGTCGCGCTATAAAAGTTTATTTTAGGTACTTTTTGGGGTACAATTTTGCCCACATAAAGGCAATTTTATTCATTTATGTTACTTTTTAAACAGTAATTGTCACTTATAGCGTGAATTCTGATAAATGTAATAATACCTACCTACTTCAAGTTAATTGTCAAAATTATTATGCCTATTTGTAGGTAAATAATGTTACCTACCTTAGTAATTCTGAAAATTTTTCAAGTGACTACCTAATGGACGTTCCCTGACCAAACTACAGCAACTAAATATATCATAATAAGGAAATGAGTTGATCAAATTCTTTAAAGTCCAGATCAACTAGGTTGATAGTTTAAATATTAGAAAAATAGCAACCTAAAATGATTTTAATGCCACTTGAAATAGAGCTTCTAATTGCATATTAGCGTTGTAAGCAAATTTGTGTTTCCTTTATAACGGGCAAAGTGACACAGGTCATAATGTATGTGTCTGCCTTCCTTTTACGGTTCAAAGTTGAGCGACACAATAGCATTGACTAGAAACCAACATAATTATGCATCAGAGAAACTTATAGACAACCCGTATTCCCTTGACATTGAGTCCTAATTCATTCCAAATTTATTTTATAGAAAGAAATATTAATTGTGTCGGACAGGATTTGAATTTGCACATTCGTAAGTGGTGGGTGAAATTCTTTATAGATCGTATTGCTGGGTGTTAACATTCAAATTGGAATAGTTTTTAGTTGCCGGACTGCATATTTGAATTTGTATGTTTGGTTCGTTCGATGCATAGGGAATACAAAATAAACTATGCCAGTCAGAGTCGACGCGCTGTAATCAAAACGTGACTATAAAAACTTTGATGGAATACCAATGAATTAAGAAAACCCATCAATGTAAACTCACACCTATGATACACCGTTAAAGTTGAAAATTCCTTGAAGGAACTTAATAGACAGGTGATGATTATAATCCAAAAGATCTTGTTTCATCTTTGAAACACCTCAATATTGAGACTCTTCGGAGTTTATAATCTAGTATTTTGCTTTCTTTTCTTCTTTTAATTTTATCTTTTATGGGATAGACTTAAGATTAAGTTTTCATAAGATTTGCGATGTTATTATTGAGAGCTCTGATGGTAAAAATGATGTTGTTAGAATAAATCCAGACGTAGCGCGTGGATCTCATTTGACTTAACCTGTGGGTTAAGGATGGGAGGACCATGAGCACAGTACCTATTAACTTACATGTCTAGCGTTAAAATTCAATGGTTTTTCTCACATATAGTACCTACCTATAATTAAATTTTTCGGATGTTTTATTTAAAAGTTGATGATTCCTTTTTTACCCAATATTTTTAATTCACGACACAGGGAAGCACCTGTGTGAGTTTCAGGAATGAATGCATTGAATTAACTTTCCAAACAATAAATTGTTTTGTATCAAGTAAATTATTTAATTTATTTTTCTATCAAAAATGTTATTTAGTTAGATCGAAATGACGATTTTATCATGTTTTAGTTTTATAGAGGTCGACAAATTTCATCGCTCATATTCCTCTTAGTATTAACCGTCAAGTCAGCAAAAATAAGCACACCTGCTGCAGTGGTATTCTGATAAAATCACCACAAATGAAAATTTTGATGAAATGACTTTTAAAAATCACCCCGTGAAGGATTTAGGTGAAGTGAACTGTCAATGCCTAGCATGGAATTCGAGCTTAATTAGCCTTTACTACGCCTACATATTTACGCGGCGGTTTTAACAGAAACGCACAGCTGTTTAATGTTGAGAACGAATTCTTCATTACGCATCTTACGTTTGGACGTAAGCAACTGTCAAAGATTGTAAATAATCTTTCTTTCAATCAGAAGAACAGTAGAAACCTTGAACAGAAGGCAACTATATTATAAAAATGTCGAAACAATCACAGTACCTAAACATATTATTTGGTGAGAAAAATCGTGATTTCAAACGAAAGTTAGTTTGATTGTGCGTCAAAAGTATGGGAAAGGCGTAAATTATGGTAGTTTGCTGTTTGTTTGGTGCTTATTTTTGTAATTTGCTTTGCGGTTATGAGGTCACGGAGTGTTGAATGGAAACTACTGAATTTGGCCTTCGTAGAGACTTAGATTTGCTAAAGAATAAACACCTAGACGGGCGTACCCAGGGCGATGAGTAACGAGGCGGACTGTCCACGATTCCAAAATGATAAAATTATGCGATTTTAAATATGTGAAGTCCTAATTTATTCTTTTATAAGTATATTATTTTGGACTTGTTTCCGATTAATGGCAATAGGCTCGCCCCCTATTACATAGGACTGAAAGTTCTCAGCGTGTTTACCACAGGTAATTAAAAAAAAATCGCAAGAAATTCTAGTTTAACCGTTACCACTTGACACATTGTACTAAACACGAACAGAGACAAGTGTAAACGCATATGATATTAGCTAAGTAGCAATTTGTTCCAACGCATAGGAAATTAAGGCGACCGTCCACTGCTGCGCATAGAGGTTTACCACGTCACCAGCGCGTTCGCAACGGTGTTATTCTCTAAAGACGCAGCCTTGCACGCAGCACTGCCGCAGCATCGAATCTCATTCTCTCGATACAGATTTTCGTAATAGCATCACAGTTAAACGAAGACCGTGAGGAAACCGGCTTGCCTGAGAGATTATTTCTCAACCAAGTCCAAGTCAAATGTCCATAGGCGCCATTAACTCTGGACACCAGGTAAGCTTCTACATACACAAGAAAAGAAGAGACCGCAGTTTATTTGTTCACCAGCCACGAATTCGTGAATTTCATGGTCATGGCCCATGGGTTGCTGTGATCGATCTAGTCTTTTCAAAGTCAAGCTCTATAATGCGCGTAGCTTAGCCCTGGAGTCCTGCCCTGCTGTGGACCCGTGCCTTTACACTTTGCATGCAAACTACACAAATGTTAATTCCTCGCCTAACGTTCTTAGTAACTTATTACAATGTTCGCATGGGAATAACTATAAATTTTCATGGTAATTGGCAGTTTAATGGAAAATCTTGACCATTTGTTGTTTAAATTCTGGTGTTTATGTTAACTTTGTACAGCGCCATCTCTTGAGGGTAATGAGGAAGTGTTTAGCGCTATCTAGCGGTCAAAATAGTAAAATCACAAAGCTGTCATAAATTCGCAGCGTGATCGTTATGTGAATTCAATCGATGTTTCAAGTGAAAATACAAATACCCTTTGAATTTTTCAAATTCAAATGATACGAATGAATTTTGAGTACAAAACTAGTATCTACTTCTTTCCAATTTAAAAATGGATCATTCTACAAGGTTCTCGCCGGGCGTTCGTGCTAGGACCTATGGGTATATTCCCAGATGCATGAACGTAAGCAAAAAAAGTACCTATATAACAATAATATATATAATATAAATAGATATTCCACAACTAACACACAACACCATCTAGTCCCAAGCTAAGCAGAGCATGTAGTAGAAGTGCCCACTAAACAACTTATAAACATACTTAAAGATGTAACAAAACGTAAATATTATAGATAAATTACAACCAGACACAAAAGAAATAAATAAATATTCCACAACTTTTCACACAACGCCATTTAGTCCCTCCCAAGTTAAGTAAGCTTGAGACCTTACGTTATAGGTACTAAATAGCTGATAAACATACTTATATAATTCTAAATACATACATATTATAGATACATTTTATTACACCCAGACACAGAACAAATGATCGTGCTCATCACAAAAACATTTGTTATGGGTGGGAATCGAACCCACGACCTCCGGCATAGCACTCAGGCCCACTAACCACTAGATCGACAAGCCTGTCGAAAAGTAAAAGAAATAAAAATAGAAAGAACAGAATTCGGTAAGTACGAAAGAATCGTAGCCATTCCTAGCAGGTGGCGTTCCTGTAGTTTCTGCCAACCCTCATGTGGAAAAAGCGTTAGTTTATAATACTATACGTATGTATTTATGTAGTCACACCAGTCAATGTACTGTCAGTGTCACTGTCGTGATTGTTTCGACACCTTTACAAGAATCGCTTTGAAATATGTATGAGCACATTGCCGTTGACATCGCTGACAATAATTCAGACTAATTCATAACTTTGCATGCGACCTGAGATGCATCGTGAGATTTCTCTAACAAAACAACTTCCTAGAAACTTGTTCTTTTGCTGTAATTAGTTTAGTTACAAAATTCTTTATTATCTTAAAAACATACACACATCAAAAGTGTCTAGGGATCAAGCATTTTTATGCGGATTTCTTGAGATTGAGATGTGGCTTTGTAATAAATTTATGATTTTATAAATTTATATGGATCCTTTTTGGTGCATTTCATAATTTGAATCAGGAAATGTGAATCAAATTCGAGTAAAAGATGAAAATCAGCTGTCAATATTTTCCCTATAAAAACATACAACGCATTGAAGACATTATTAGTGCTACTGTTTCCCTACTACTGATTAAAACCAACGTTATTATGGAGCGGCGACGTCATTTAAGCAGGGCAGAAATGCTCAGAGCCGTGGGAATGATAGAAGCTGGTTCCCGGCAACGTACTGTGGCTTTAGCTCTGAATACAAGTCAGAGTGTTATTAGTCGACTTTGGACACGTTACCGAAGCACTGGTACCGTGGCTGAGCGCCATGGAGGACGGTATCGCTGCACCACACGGAGACAAGACCGATACATTCAAATCTTAACTCGAAGAGCTCCAACAATAACCGCCATGATGTAAGCCGTGAGGCTTCATCACTCTTCAGGGAACTTAATTAGCAACCAAACAGTCAGAAACCGCTTGCATGAAGTGAACCTTCATTCCCGAAGACCGCTACGGGTACCACCTATAGCAATGCACAATCGTAGGATTCGATATCAATGGGCTCTTGAACACAGAAATTGGGCAGAAGAACAATGGCGTTTCGTGTGCTTTTCTGATGAGTCTCGTTTTGGTATGAGACCGGATACAAGACGTATACGACACTGGAGAACCCCTGGACGCCAACAGCGATTAAAATCCTGCCAGGAAGTCCATCCTTATAGTGGTGGAACCATCATGGTATGGGCGGGTATTTGGATCGGCGGAAGAACTGAGTTGATTTGGATCAGAGGCAACCTCAACGCTCAAATTTATGCTGAGACGATTGTATCAGACGTCATCGTTCCTCTACAAGTGCATATCGGTCCCTTATTTCAGTTAATGCATGATAATGCACGACCGCACACCGCAAGAGTTGTAAGACAGACTCTCGCCGCAGCTAACATCAATGTCCTGCCCTGGCCTGCTCAGTCGCCAGACTTGAACCCGATTGAGCATGCATGGGATATGCTACAGAGAAGAGCTCTGCCGAATATGGAGGGTATCCAGTCGCAAGAAGACCTTTTTTTGTTGTTGCAACGAACATGGGCGGCCATTCCACAGCGTGATTTGGATGAACTCATTTTGAGTATGCCAAACCGATGTTCTTGTGTTGTTAGTGTTCGCGGTAGAAACACGGATTATTAATTGTTTAAGTTACCCAATAAAATTTTAAAGAAAACTGTTATTTCAGTCTTTTTTTCGAACTTTAATGTTAGTGGTTCAAATGTCAAAAATCCCTTTATTAGGAAAATGGCAAATTTCTTTATTAATGCAAAGGTGACTTGGTTTATCGTTATTGTGACAAACGGAAACACTTTATTTGATGAATCCTTACAGAAAATTTTAATTAATATCAATCAGGAGAAAAGTTATTGCAAAAATATATGTTGATCCCTACACACTTTTGATGTGTGTATTACAAGCTGTACAACATAAAAATAAGGTAATTGATCGAGGGCGTCTCGCAGTGCACCCTACTGAGGGGTGGCGCTGCTATCTGCTCAGCCGGTCAAAAATTTTACAGTTACACAAGATATTAAATTTTACACTTTTACAGGCTAAGATCACCTTTATAAGTATAAAATAGTGATGGTTACAAACTTATTAGGTACAACAGGTATTTAATAATTGTAACTTACATTATACATTATTATTAACTAATGAAATTATTGTAGTAATTTCATTTTTAAACAATGACATTATAAGTAAAAAGGTGTAGATAGCTTATAAGCGCTCAGCAAGCGACAAGTTAACTATGTGGCTAACTAGCCACACTTGATTGACCTCAGTGTCGCATCGCGCCGTCAACGGACGCGTGTGTGCGTTAGTATGCCGTTTTTGAAGATCGAATGTTGTTTAAGTAACTAATCTACGCCTTTTTACTTATAATATCATTGTTTATAAAGATGAAAATATTAAAATTAGCAGGAGGTAGCAGTAAAAACCTAATTAATGTAAACGGTAGCTCAATGCTCAGGTGATCGCGCATAGCCACCAGCAGCGTACGAGTTGCTGGTTTGTGATTGACCTGCAGGCAAAGACATTCAATACCTATAGACCGGTCATCACGAACAAAATTTTCGTCTAAAAAAGTGTGTCCTGCTGGATACAAGCCTATGAGTTTTTTGTAGTACGCTCCGCTGCCGCTCCAATATTCATATATTAGTCTAGATGGCGATACTGAGACATGGGATCAAAGTTTTTCTATGACATTTCCTTGACCTACCTTATTTTAAATCTCTGTGCCTGCAGGCAATGATATTATACTTACACTAGCAGACGTCAGGCAGTTTCACCCGCGTAGTTTCCGTTCCCGTGGGAATATGGGGATAAAAAGTAGCCTATGTCCACCGGGAATAGTGTAGCTTTCCACCAGTACAATATTTTTTTAAATTGGATCATTAGTTCCGAAGATTACCCCCTACAAACTTACAAATTTTACCTCTTTATAATATTAGTATAGAAGATTTGCCTTTCGTTAATCGCCTTTCATTAATCCTTTCAACGTGACCAAAGCATCTAAGCATACTATTTGCCCTGTTCTCATCATTCTATCTCTCATTACTCAAACCTAACTAGTTCCTCCAAGATAACGGCCCCAGTATAATCGTTTGACACATTTGAAAAATAGTTCTAACTGCAGGAAACTGATTAGCACTAACTAAGGGACCCCTTACGGCGCAAGATTGATAGTTGCGCACACGCAACTAATGGGACAGTTTTAATTACAAATTGCGGGAAATTAATGAACTTGAGGAGTGTTTTATTATATTTTATTTTAGAGGGAACCATTACTTTTGTGTACTCAAACATAACTGGCAAAATGTGAGTGTAATACAAGTACAGATGCACACCTGAAGAGCCGCAGTGCAGTGCGGTTTTACTGGTAGACAATTATCAACATTGTTGTGATTGAAATAGAGTTGAGAATAAATAAACTTTTATTAATCGTAGAGCACCAATCCCGATAGAAGTACGTGGTTAATTGTTGACTTCATTTTGAGAGACGAAACGGTGTTATGAAAAACGCGCGTTATTGCGCTTCGCCAGGTCTGCGCCGGCCCTAAGGCTATAATGTGAACTCGGAGCTAGGCCGCTCATATGCAAAGACATTCAATACCTATAGACCGGACATCACGAACAAAATTTTCGTCCGAAAAAGTGTGTCCTGCTGGATACAAGTCTATGAGTTTTTTGTAGTACGCACCGCTGCCGCTCCAATATTCATATATTATTCTAGATGGCGTTACTGAGACATGGGATCAAAGTTTTTCTATGACATTTCCTTGACATGCCCGCTTTATAGTATTTTAAATCTCTTTGCTCATACGCATGTTGCGTAGTTCAAAGCCTTTTATTAGCTAACTGATTCATCGCAAATGGGGCCGACTGTACACCTCTGCAACTTTTAGTTTGTCACTGACAATGAAAAAGCCAAAAGCCCTGAAGAGAGGAGATGGAGTCACTTACTAAACAGTTCCGACATACTTACTGCGATTCACGCGTTTGTCGAATTGACCTTACATGGAACTAAACTGCGACGATCTAACAGGCATCGCAGTGTCGCGGATGGTTGGAATGTAATTTGAACAAACAAGCTTCGCACTCGTATAGGATACTGACTAGACGGTAGGTACAGTCAGCTTCATAAGTCGATATACATATCCATATTTCCTAAACTCATGAACACCTTAGCTTACACAAATTGCTAAACAAGACTAGTGCCAGGATTTAATTAACGTCTTAAAGGTTCAAAATTCGCTAGTCTTGTTTAGCAATTTGTGTAAGCTAAGGTGTTCATGAGTTTAGGAAATATGGATATGTAGGTATATCGACTTATGAGGCTGACTGTACGTGTGTTGTGTCTATCAATTAAATACAAGGCCGTTGTGGTAAGGCCATTACATTACAATGCACTTTAAACAATAACGTGGTTTAGCACTAAAAAGACCATTTAAGGGACTTAGTTTATAAAGATCACTTAGATTGGAATTTTCCTTAAATGAATATCAGCGCTTGGTAAGTTGGCACACTGGCAGACATTGTTTTGTGGTGTGTATTTAAACCCTTTTATAGTTATCATAAAACTTCGTTAGCTCGAACAAACTTTTTAAAGTTGGTATGCACCCGTGAGGCGGGCGGTGACGATTATAATTATCAACGATTAGGAACGCAAGCTAGTTCAATATAAGTTTCAATCTGTTTGCATAAGTGCCAGACTGTACCCTGAGCCGAATCTCCAACTATTCGTAGCCTACGGGTGGTGAATGCCCTTTTGGCTGCCATACCTGAATGTGATGTGTTTGCGGATGAATGGATTAAAATTATACGCATATGTCTGTCACAAAAACATCAAGTTACACATTAACACATATGCCATGTCTCGAAAACGCCATGATCTAGAATAATATTGTAATATTGGACCGGCAGCGGAGCGTACTAAACTAGACTTATCGACTTGTGTCCAATAGGACACTCGGATGAAAATTTTGGTCGTGATGTCCCGGCCATCGTAAGAACCTATTGAATGTTTTAGTTTGCCTCTCAAGTCGAGTCGAAGTCGAAGTCGAGTCTACTGTTCTATGTTAGTTTTGAGGTTTTTGTTTTTCATTTAGTATTTATCGAAATTGTAATTGCAATTGTCTCTATGTTACATAGTGCAATTGATGTTGCAATGTTTTAAATTACTATAATATTAACAAATAAATTATTTGTTACTAACAAGGTGTCGAAACTATGATGTATCTCAATGATTATGAAGGTTTATGAGTCTTAGTATGTAACAAACTTTTTATCTTACAGTGATTAATAATATTTTTTTTTATTTTAAAATGTAATTACTATTATGTACACACCTATTATTTATTAATATACAGGGTGTAACGGAAAGGGTATATACATACAAACAGGGTAAATAGAGTGTTTAATAACGAGTCTTTCCTCAAAATTTCAGCTTCCTACTAACAACTTTGAAACTTCACGGTATTATTTAATATCGACAGTTTATTAAATGCAAAATCATAACAAACGTGTCACCGCACTATAAGGGTCATAGTCCTGTCCGGCAAGGTTCAAGTATATCTATCTCTCCGGATTCTGCGCGCCTAGTACAGAGTTACAGACCTATCGAACCGACGAAGGCGCCACGGCGCGGGCGGGCGACGCGATTGTCGGCAGAATCAAACAAACAACCAATAGATGATTTTGTACATAATATCTCTTCCTGACTCTGTGCGCCTAGTACACGCGTACGCGTACCGCAGGTGGCGTGCGGCGGCAGTGTGATCAAACGTAAATAATTATTTGTTGTTAATAGTAATTGGTAAACTGTAACAGCACGTAATTCTATTTGTTAATCAATTTACGGGCGTGATGAGATACAGACTCGATGTTGAGGAAAACGTAATAATTGCGTTAAAAATAAGAATAACTTTGATAAGTGTTAAGCATGCATAAAGTAACTCACAGTTCACAGGGCTGGTTCAAAATGCTGGCATTTGCGTTGTACGCACAAGGCCGCACCCTCCTTCAGATGCCGTTTAACATTACGAACATTAACTATCCTAAAGGCGGCACTTATTGGCACTTCCATCTCGTGCACTGTGTATCACACATTCACACGGCGGCACTGCGTACACTTTGTTTTCAATTTACCCCCACAAAAAAAAACCAGCGGCGGCGTTAGGCCTGGTGATCGTGGAGGCCAAGGCACCCTCGTACTACCGCGGCCAATCCATTGGGATCCGCGCGTCGAGGTAGTTCCGAACATCACGTGTAAAGTATGCTGGAAGATACAGCTCTCAGATAACCATTCGTTGCTCGAACACACATCATTATTTCGTAATACACGCTATTACTTATGGGTGAGGGTGACGATATTTTCACGACAATTCACAAAGATCACCTACGCGACAATATCACAACTTTACACCGACACGGATAGAGAGCGACTGATTGATTGCACACTAAAACTTCACTTAAAAGTTCGGACATCCTACTATCCTAGTACTAAGGTAACTAACCCAATTACTGTACTTGTCATTTTTATTTTTTATCAATCCCGCAACACAGTGTAGTAGTGTGAGATCCTGTGGTGGCACATTAAAACATTGTACGTACCATTTGTGATGGATCGAAGACTGAGTTGCTGAGAAGAGGGAGACGCAAGCACCAGCTAATCACACTTTTATCTTCGCAAGTTTCATGATTTTTTTGTCAAAATAAAATATATGCGTCCATTTTGTGGAAGTCCTTTTATTGCAGTAATTATGACAGTGCTGTACACAGTGTTGCAAGCGTTAAAAATATATAAATGATACCACAGTACAAAATCTACAACATCCTCCCACCGCCCAACAAAGGAATATTGACATATCAATAGATATAGGTATTAGTCATTCAATTTTACATTACAATACACATAAAAAACATTTCCATTTAATAAAATTCAATAATTATTAAAATTCACGTACCTACCAAGTCATGTATAGATTCAAATTGTGTAAAAAAAATACAATGTCACATAAAATATTATGTCAAAAATAATTGGATTCATAATTCAAATTGTGTAAAAAATACAAAGTCACATAAAATATTATGTCAAACAATTACATTCACTCATAGGTACACATTCAACAATAAATTAAATGGTCATTAAAATTACAATAAGGTACTGCAATACTATGTGGACGCGTAACATAATATGCGGAATACAGCAACAACAGAATCGGGGCCGACAAATTTATTTAATAGTCTAAAAATCGTTTTGGCACTTTAATCTCTCTTCCGTGTCTAGTGACCACGGAGGGCTGTTGAGTCAAGTTGTCCAAGTCCGAGTTCGACGCCTCACCAGAGTTCAAATCCTCATTTTGTAAACAAGTCTCAGGCTTACCTGTGTTACTGCCTGTTCTACGCCACTCATCGGAAACAGTTGATAGTTCCAGGGGATAAAGCTTTTGGCAAGCTCGTATCCATTCACCATTCGCAGTCTGTACTCTTACGGCTCTGCTGTGTCCATCAGCACCTGTCAACAATTCTTTTACTATTCCTAAAGGCCAATATAATCTCTTGGAATCTGTCTCAATTAGAACAATGTCATTAACTTTAGGAAAATTTGGTATACACCTGTTTCTACTGCAAAGTAAAGCTAAGTATTCGTTTCTAAAACGTTGTCTAAAATCGGCTCGTAATTTATCTAAATATTGATAACGAATATTAATATTATTAGAATCTATTTGATCCAAATCAGGTGTATCTGTAGAATGTAGAGGATGCAAAAACATCATGGGAGTGAGCGGTTTTAATGAGTAGTCGTCTGTTGCTACATATGTCAATGGACGGCTATTTATGACTGCTTCACATTCACAAAGTAAAGTCGACAACTCAATCCATGTTACAGTCTGTTTACCCAAAATTCTCCGTAACATATCTTTTACTATCCTGACAAGACGCTCCCACCATCCTCCCCACCAAGGTGCTCTGGGTGGTAAGAACCGCCATTTGATTGGCGGTGGAACGATCGCTGTCGCAGCCTCGATTTCACACCAATTTATTTCTTTCAATAAATTAGCTGAACCCTGAAAATTACTACCACAATCAGTGTAAATGACATTCATACGACCTCTTCGTGCTATAAAACGACGTAGAGCCATCAAAAAGCTGTTAGTAGACAAGGAATCTACCAATTCCAAATGTACTGCTCTGTAAGTAGCGCATGTAAATAGCACTATCCAGCACTTTTCTTGATTACGAAGATATAATGGTCCAGCAAGATCTATTCCCGTCACCTGGAAGACTGCGGATGCTTCAACTCTGTCCGCAGGCAACGGCGCTTCAGGAACTTCATAGTGTTTGCATTTGTCCCTTTTACATACTACGCATCGCGCCACGATCTTCTTGGCGAGACGTCTTATGTTCAAAATCCAGAAACAATTTCTGAGATTTGACAACAAGAGCTGTGTCCCTGCATGATTCAGTTTTTCGTGTCGCTGTCGTACTAGCCGTTGTATTATTTCATTTCTGCCAGGCAACAGTACTGGATTCACGAATTTCTTATCTTCATGACTCAACTCCAATCTTGTCTTTACTCTGATTACTCCTTCCTCATCCATAATTGTGTTTAGATTCTTCGGTAAACCTTTTTGAGTAAATTCTTCTTTCTGTAACAATCTTATCAACGAATTTTCTGCATTTATATATTCGTCATTTGTTATATCCGATCCATGTACATTAAATTTATTTCTTATTTTACAACTCATGCGTAAAATCCATGCCACAAGTCTGACTATACGGTTATACTTAGAAAAATACATTAACTTCCGACTAAATGGAACAGTTGTGACATCGGTACAAACTACAGCATTCATACTAATTTCAGCACGCACCAACTCTTCACAGGCGTCATTCAGGTTGCCTACCGATGATTTAGGCCAATCTTCGATACTGTTTTTAAGCCAAGTAGGTCCTTCCCACCACCGACTTTCTAATAATCTTTGTGCATTGCATCCTCGCGACGGCAAGTCAGCCGGGTTGTGTTCGCCTGGTAAATGGTGCCAATCATTGCGATTTGTAGTTGTGCATATTTCTTTGACTCTGTTGGATACAAATAATTTCCATTGTGTTTGTCTTTTTATCCATGCATACACTACTGCTGAATCAGTCCAAAAATAGATTTTGTATTTCTTACATTGAGCCAATATTCCAGACTCCATAACTTCTTTATATAACCGAGATGCGATAAGAGCGCCCATAAGTTCTAATCTAGGTAATGACATTTTCTTGTTAGCTGGAGCCACTCTACTCTTTGCTAAAATGAGTTGTACATGTACATTTTTATCTTTTCGTGTTCTTAAGAACACACAGCCAGCATAGGATGTTTGGCATGCATCACCAAATATGTGTAGACTGATCTCACATTCTTCTATAGGTGCAACTGATACACGTCTTGGAATACGACACTGATTGATTAAATGAGCTGTTTTCAACCAATTTTTAAATTCCTGTGCCAAATTGGAAGGTATTTCTTCATCCCAGTCAAGGTTTAGTTCCCAGATTTTTTGCATAATAAGCTTGGGTATTAAAGTTGTTGGACAAACTAATCCCAGTGGATCAAACACATGTTGAGCCACAGAGATCACATACCTCTTTGTTATATGTTCTGATGAAGATACATTTATGCTCACATTACATCGTAAGTCATCTTGCAAAGTATTCCATGTCATTCCCAATACTGAAATTGAAACTGTGTCGTCTATTCTATGAGGAGCTGTTACCCATCCACGCAGATCAAACATACCACTTTTCATTATGGTTCCAGATTCTGTAATAAAGGTATTTAGTTCCTCAATACTATCAAAACTCGTTACACAGTTGTCAACATAGAATGACTCTTTTAATTTAGTTGCTGTCTTCTCGTAGCCCTCTGTGCACAGATCCAAATGATAATTCAAAGTTGCACTTAATAAAAATGGACTACAAGTGATTCCAAAAACAACTCTCTTATGTCTGTATGTCACTATTTTATCACATGTCTCTATATTTTCCCACCAAAGGAACTTAAGATAGTCTCTGTCTTGTTCTATAACACATATTTGTAAAAACGCTTGTTTTATATCAGAGACCACTCCATAAGCACCCTTTCTAAATTGTATTAATAATTTTGGTAACAATTCAATCATATTAACACCTTTATCCAAGCAACTGTTCAGTGACCACCCGTTTCGGTCCTTGGTGGACGCGTCGTACACAGGGCGCACTCGAGTTGAAGTACTATGTGGCTTTATGACACCGTGATGAGGTAAGTAGTGACCCTTTTCCATATTATCATCTGTAACCTTCTCAATAATATCATCCTTCTCCCAAGTTTGTAGGACATGATTGTAAGTATTTAGGTTACCTGTCAACTTCAATTTCTTTGTAGTCGACTCCAGCCTCTTAGATGCTACTTCATAATTAGTGCTGAGCTTCGGACACCCTTCCTTCCACAGCAGTGACACGTAACGGTTTTCTGCATTCACTGAAATGTTGTTGTTAAAATTTTTAAGAACCTCAGTTTCAGCAACATTTTTGCACTGCTTTTCGTAGGGGTCTTGAATACCTAATAACTCCACACTCCACAAATCAGAAAGATTTGTTTTCGAAAAGCATGAAACACTATTAGTGTTGACTGAATTTAAATTATGTATTGGGCCTTGTAATGTCCATCCTAAATTGGTTTTGACAGCCATCAGGTTGTCATCTAAATGTACCAATTCATTAGTAACTATGGACCCAAGATGATCAGACCCAATCAAGAGACCAATTTCAGTGTCTGCAAATTGAAAATCACTGATCTTAATGTTTAAGTCTCGCAATTTTTTAGACAATGCCACATTCTTAACTTTTGGTAGGTGCCCACATAAATCAGCCTGTTGTAATGCATTGATCTCAGCATGAAATGAGTTGTCTAAACTACTCACCTTTAATTCAAAGCACTTATATACCTCTGCTGGTTGTTCTACACCTCCAAATAACATATGACCTATCTTCTCTGTGCCAGTCTGCTGCAGCCCCAATTTCTTGACTACTGCAGCTTTCACATACGACCTTTGTGATCCGCTGTCCAATAATGCTCTCACCTTCTCATATTTACCATTATAGGCGACATTCACAATCAGCGTCTGTAATAAAGTCGTAGTGTTATTTCTGGCACTTAAAAGTACATTCTCAGATGTTCTATTATCACTGCTCTTATTATGTACATCAGGACACAAAATAACAAAATGACGCCTTCCACATGCTATACATTTGACAAAGTTTTTACATTTATTAGCCATATGTCCCTTTCTTAGACATATGTAGCAACAGCCTTTCTTCTTAATTGCCTCCTTTTTATCATCTAAAGACATCTTACTTGCTTTACTACATTCAAAGGTATTATGGCCACTTTTATCACAAAAACAACAATTACTTTTAGAATTTGAAAACTCCTTACCAGGTTTTGTGTTGGACACCAGTGCTGCTGCTGTAGGTAGACTTGTTTCACTGTTAAAAGAGGATTTAGAACCCACACAAGCATCAAACTCAGACCTAGCCAACTTTACACGCTCCTCCGTGTCCACTTCACACTTTAAAAAATTTAATAATTTGGTAAGTTGATTCGAAGACTTATTATCAACATTAATCCTATTCCAGGCAATTAAAATAGCTTCAGGTATGGCTGATTCAACTAAAGGATACAAAATTGTTTCATATTTTTGCTTTACAATGCCTAAAGTTTCTAAAGATAACAAATAAGTTGACAATTTATCATATAAATTCCTAATAGATTCTTGATTTTTATTATGATTGAGAACTAAAGTTAATAACTGTCTAACATAAACCTGAATTAATAAATCTTCACAGCCAAACCTTGCCTTCAGTTGATCAATGGCTTTGTAGTAGTTGTCTGCTGATGGGGGAAAACTTTCCACCAACGCTCGTGCATTGCTGCCCTCCTTCATTGACTGGATCAAATATTGAAATTTATCTTCATTGTTCATATTGGTGTCCATGTGTATCTTTTTAAACTGACCCCAGAAACCTAACCAATTCTTTAGGTCATCATCAAATTTCTTGAATTCAATTTTAGGTAGTTTGTAATTCTTAGCTGATTTCACCTCTTGGGATGTTACATCAGTGGTGGTTTTCTTGAAACTTGAACAGATTTCTTTAATGGTACACCATTTGTGAACAAATTCTTCAGCTTTGTCAACTTCTTCTGTGTAGCTTTCTTCATTAAAATCTTCTAAGCTTAACATTCTTTCTCGAATCTGAGTGTCTAATTTATTTAATTGTTGAATTTTTCCTTCCAAATAGGTTATTTCTATTGTTGCTTGCGAAAAATCTCGTGCTTTAATATGTGATTCTACCGCTGTTGCGCTCCTGTTAAAAAGTCTTCGGAGTTGATCCCGCTCCCGGATTTCTTTTAGTGCTTGTGCAGCCATCGTGATGTGGTGTGATCACGCTACACGTGGGGTGGACAAGCCGGGTCGGTCGGACTTCTGTGCAAGTTCTTGATATTTCCCACGGTCGCCACTTTGTGATGGATCGAAGACTGAGTTGCTGAGAAGAGGGAGACGCAAGCACCAGCTAATCACACTTTTATCTTCGCAAGTTTCATGATTTTTTTGTCAAAATAAAATATATGCGTCCATTTTGTGGAAGTCCTTTTATTGCAGTAATTATGACAGTGCTGTACACAGTGTTGCAAGCGTTAAAAATATATAAATGATACCACAGTACAAAATCTACAACACCATTTACGAAAAAAACGTAATATTTACTTTCTTTGAATAAATTGACTGACCAACAGATGACTAAATTTACTACAACATAACACCTACGTTAATGTGCGTAAACGAGCCAATAAACGGAACTGATTAATCCACTTGTATCAGTATTATGAGATATTAATGTGATGAAAAAGTAAATCCTAGTTGCTTACCTGGTGACTTCAAATTAGGGATAATCAAAAAAAATAAATGAGTTTCACCGTTTCACGATCTCAATCATAAGTAGGTATTAAAAAAAAACATGTACCTACGTGCTATGCCAGATATCAATGTGAAAAAAAATGTCACAAATCACAATAATCGTAAAAAATAAGCGACGCGGCGATCGCGATGTGCCGACCGACAACTATGTGATTTACCCTAAACATCTTAGTGTGTTTACACACACAAAGATGTTTTCCTATCCTTTGTTATCCTACAATAAACTGCATAGTACCTACGTAATTCTTGTACAGAAATTAGGGTTCAGTATTATGGTTGTGTATGATTAGCGCTGTCAGGATAGGAGGACAACTTCCGTTGCTCATGAAGTCCTAGTACTTTTAATAACTTCTCTTGCGTAATTATAGGTAGAGGCATTGGTGGTCGGTTACGGGAAATAAATCAAAATTTAAAGACGCCGCGCACGCGCTCTTTGTAGGTAGCCGATCGTTTCGCTCCGGTATCGAGAAGTAAACAAAGTGTCGCGTGACAAATACATCAAAGATTTAATGAAGGTCTGTATTAAACATTTCGCATTTTATTTGTTTTTCTTTTTCAAGTTGTGTTATGAAGTAATTACTGGCTTACCTACACACTAAGTTTATGAATGTCTAATAAAATAAAATTAAGTACTGAACCCTTTAGTAATATTTGTACCAGGAGGCACATGAGTTGCGTTAGAAAGTAATTTAGGGTTCATTTTAACATTAAATAAATCGTTCTTTGTATTGGATTAGTAGGTACTACGGTACTTTGTAGTTTCCTAATATTTTTACTTTCAATTATTTGCCCGAAAGTGTTCAAAACAAATAAAAGATGGTGCTTAAAGCTGATTACAAGAAAGTTGTTTTTAATGCTAAGGTATTATTATTATTATTATTACACACCTCTCCATAACCCTTCGAGAACGAGAATTACAGAAGTGATGTTATGTTAGAACAATGGGCTAGAACTTTTTGCTAAAATACTATTTATCTGATATTTTAAGTATGAATTTATGGAAAAACCATTCTCCCATTGGACCTATTATTAGTTTCTTATGTTAGTTTCTTTAACAACAAACAACTTACAGTTGCTTGAGCTACAATAAGGATTTTGCGGTAGGTAACTTGTATCCTACTTTTTTGTTACGGTGAACTTTGAAGTAAAACAAACATGCGGAACCCATTTTACGAAATGTACCAGGAGAAACAACTCCTTCACGAAATTGTTACTGTACAGAATAGGTCGTTGACACCGATCAGCTGACTCGGTGTAGTGATGTGTAGAATTAAATCAGAAATGTTTTATTTTTCTAGATAATTGTGTCTCAACTTTACAATTATGTATGTATATGTATAAAAACGTTGCCATGTCGTTTCTTATCACCAAGAGAACCCGTGCCCTTCGTATGTATATACCCTTTCCGTTACACCCTGTATACTAAACAAAATAAACAATCAAAAGGACAGTAAAACATTATCTTACATGAATATCCTCCTCAAAGTTCTGTTTCTTTTCACCCCTGTGTTTCTATTCACTCCGTTTGACGTAACGTAATTATGATTTGAACAAGTCATTGGTACTTCCCAGAATATGAACCAACATCCTTGTGCACGAGAGTCGAGGTCTTAACCACTGAGCCTTCATGAAATTCTTAACGTCAAGCAATTCATTATGTCTTTATTATCTCTGACTCTGTCCGTCTATACCATAATTAAGGTTCTCATTATACACACACAAAAGTTGCGCATGCGTCATTTTTCGCGTTGTTTCGATTAGGGCTGGCATGGAGTGTGTTAATTAATAGTCTAGCGTTAAAATAAGTCTCGTTAATATAATTAATGTAAATATTTTGAGGATGTATGTTACATTTTACGCGAAAACAGCTAAACAGATTTTGTTGATACTTTGCAACATTGTCGCTTGCTTTTATTTGAACAATAATAAACAGGTCATTTTTTTAATATATATGTTACGAAGTCGTGGGTAAGCTTGTCAATTTTAAATGTACCTATTAGTAGTTTATGAACAGGTTATAATATAATATCGGTTAAAGATTAAGAGAAGACTATCTAACAGATATTACCTGAGATTCTTTTCGAACTATTCAATTTAAACAAAAACTAATCTAATGATACATTTAGATATCTTAACACTTTCAATTACTTACCTATTCTTTTTCATTAATATACGAGAGCTATTCAGCATAATATTCTAAGTAAAACCATTTCAAAAATCACACGAGGAAATAATTTATTGACGTTATATTTAAAGACAACATCCAGTGAAGTAAATAAATCCATATTCAAATAAAACTGAAAACCTATTTAATGATCATATAATATAAGCCGGTGCTCCACGTAATAGCCAAGCGAGACCAGCTTCACGTCAAACAATAATTTTACTCTCCTGCCAATAAAAATCGACCAAAACAAAAGCTTTCATTTTGAAATCGTGACAACCCTATAGAAGCGTCCTAGCAACACGGTTCAACGAGGACACTGCCCCGCGACGGTACAACTTACCAACATAACTAAACACCTCACTCCAACCTTATCTGAACCCAACAAACCCCATATTCCCTTGCCAGAACTACTTCAACAAACTTGGTCGGATCTATGCATTCCGTTTAGAAGTACAGCGGGTATTGCAGACTCTATTTAATGAACGTTAAGGTAGGTTTTCGTTTGTTTTGAACAGGTTAATGTCAGATCTTTACTGTCAAGATCCTGTGGCGTGTTACTATGGGTTGTCGAACAAAAATAGACAAAGAATTTAATGTTCTTTCGAGTGTAAAGAAGGTTTTTTCACTTCTTTTAGTTATTTTTTCGTGTATAATCGTAGTGTTCGCGATCGGAATATAATTTCAGGTTGAATACTATAAGGGGATTAGTATTTTTGTAATAAGTAGGTTCGTAAGTAGTGTAATATTTCTTAGCTGCCAATAAGCGAATGGGCATTTCTGAAATTGGCCATACCCATTCTCGTTCGGTTCACGTTTGAGAAGCAAATTCGTGATCTTGGTTCACGAGGATACGTCAAGTTGCATTTCTTAATTTCTCGAAAAATATTTAAAAATGATAAAAACAAGTAATTTTTTGTCCATAAAACGTTGGTTACCTACTGAAAATAATTGGAACTATTTTTATTAAATGAAAAAACATTTAAGAAATGCATGCTTGTTCAAAAACCTTGTTAATATTTACAGAATACTTGAATTCCAAATCACGTCAAAAAATATGTTCATCCAAATTAAACTGTAAGTCAGCAACAAATAAATTGTCAGACAGACACACCCTACCTTCAATTGCTTTCGTAAACGATCTATGAACTCAAGGATCCTCTTATGAATGGTTACCTATTTATGATCCATTTACGCGACGCAAGCGCAGCGTCTTCCACGACAAAGCAACGTTATGCATCGTCTAATGCGAAAGCGGGTGTTTTCACGTCATCAGAAGGCGTTACGGTGATTTGGTGGCGCTGCTTGCAAGTGATACTGCTAAGACTAACGTCCTGAGTTCAATTCCCGGTTCAGGCCAAGTTTTATTAAGTTTTTCAATTTAGATTTTCTTAGTTCCAGTCTACAGTGCCATTCTGTAAAAATCACCGGTAAAGTGAAGGCGAACTGAGCTGTTATTCTATATGAATGCTAGGCATTGACAGTTCTTATCACCCGAGTTTTCGCGGGGTGATTGTTATAAAGCCTGGAAGCTTGCTTCAAAATTAAATAAACAAATAAATAGAATCGACCGAAAACACATAAAACTAAAAGACAACTGCAGGCTAAAGGGAAATACCTATTTGGCTATGTTATTCCCATTTGTACTTAATACTAAAAATATACTTACTAATATAGTAACTTAAAATAATTAAAATAAATGAAATATGCACACTTAAACTATAACTACAAATAAAATAGTAAAGAAAAAAAAAATACAAAAACCCTCTTCTAGGAAAACAAAATTGGGACACTCAGGCGTCAAAGTAGGTACTCCTCCCAATATTGCTATTACCAAATTTTAACGAGTACAAAGGTATCATAAGCCGATTTTTTTATGATACTTACTCAATTGTTTATAGTCTTCTAATATTTTAATTGTTATTTTTTTTAAAAGACTCACAGATTTTTATGTGAAAAACAGCCGTTGCTTCTTTATCTGTGATGTCAAGCTTCAGCAAATGGGCATGTCCCTTTTCAACTAAAGACTTTCTAACTAACCCTTTAAAGAATAGGTACTGGCTTGGTACACACGACTACACATCCAGCTAAGCATTTCCAATATAAACTGTTCTCGCATTGTATATAATTTCCGTACAATGCGAGGTCAGCGTTAACTGGAAAGGTATAGCTTGCTGTGTAGCCGTGTGTAGGTACTACGAGCAGTTTAAAAACATGGGCCATAATAGCGTCTCTTTATTGGCTCAATTATTGTTCCAAGATCTAGTGGTAACAAGGTCCAAGGCATTAGCATCTCGGTGTTACAAGGATCCTGCCTTCATTCCCCACAATAAGGAATTGATTTTGCCCACGTTAAACGGCCATAGGCCTTACATTGGCCCATAATATCATCAGCGGTAATGTAGGAGTGGGCGGGACATCTTGCATTACTATAATAACAGGTGCAGCACAGCTATTATGACAATTTTATGTTGTGAGCTGTGACAAGTTGTATAGATGTGTCCGATTTTGACAGAAATTATGATATACTTGCAGCTCCGATAAATTTCGTCCCGCCTTAAAATCAATTTTTGTTGTGTTACCTTAGGCTTGTTAAAATGAGAAGTTGTCACCTGACTGCGAAGACATTTTGTTTACCTGTCAAGTCATCCAAGATGGCGCTGCATTTGAAAAATGTTTAAGGATACAAACTTCTTTAAAAATAATATTCTAAATAAGCACCATCTAGTGTCAATAAGTAAGTAGGTAAATGAAAATACAAATACATAAAAAGGACGCAAATAAATGTTACTAATGTTGTTAATGTTAACATTAAATGAAAATTTAATTGTTAATAAATTCAGCACTTTTTTGGCGTTCATAAATTACACAAAACTCTCCGTCAAAATTGATTGATGATAATTATGTTCTTGTTTTAGTTTAAATTAATTTGAGTTTTATTTCTTTTTTATTTGTTTTTATTGTTGTTTTGTGTTTTATCGTTTTATAACTATTATTATTATTTTAATTTATTTATTTTTGTCAATGGGTCTACTTAGGTACCTGAAATAAATAAATTTATTAAAACGCCCGTCGCGCACACTAATGCGATGATGGAGTAAGAATAAAAAAGTAGATCTATGCTCTCGGAACTAAATCAAACAAGGTAGCTATATGATCCATGATCCTTTACTTATGATAAAATACATGACAAAAACCATAACATACAACATACCTACAACTGATTATATTTTCTCCCAAGATGTATGTGCTAGCTAAAAACTTGTAAGCTTTGTATTCATGAATGTGTAGACAACTTGTCAAGTCTCTGATAGCTGATAGAAGATGTGATAGAATAATAAATAAAATATATATTATAACCAGGGTGGTATCAAGTAATAACCACTACTGCAGGATTAAAAACCATTTCTCATTCATCGGATGATAAAAAGCCTTGGTTCTTTTATAGACTTCTGACTGGCCTGTTGGTTTTAGTGGTTAGGGCCCTGACTGCTTTGCCGGAGGTCGTTGGTTCGATTTCCACCCAAGCTAGTTTGTTTTCGAATTTAATTACTACAAACAGCCACGAAACCGTGATGCTCGTAGATCCCCTTGTGGAGCTCCTTAACAATTAAGTTGAGCTCACGATGGCTGGCACAAACATGCTGCTTGCCCAAATTGTTTCTGGTACTTTCTTTAAAAGGTTAAACCGGACACTGCTCTGCATGGTTCGTTACACGAAAATTTGGTTAGTATTTTTTTTAATGTCTGGACTTGAAAAGAGACGATGAACCCCGAGTTTGTTTCGGCTTTTCTTCTCAGAGGTAGTCGGTTAGGAAATGCCGACTTCAACTAGCTTTAAAGGAAAAAAATACGTGTAAGAGTGTTTTCCGTATCCTACTTGCATACTAAAAATAATTTCGATTTCATTTAATTTCATTTCATTTCAGATCGTCACAGTTTAGTTATATGTAACGTCAATTCGATGACCGCGTGAATCACAGTGTTCACGGAACACTTTAATAAGTGACTCCGTCTCCTCTCAGCAGAGCTATTAATCGGCTATCTTTTCATTGTCAGTAGCTTACTAGCATCCAGTTGCACACTGAAATTTTGTTGGCAAAGAGAATAATTTACAACAAAATAAATAGTATTAAACTTTAAGTGGACTTCAAGTTACGATGACTATCAAAAGGGTCACGGTGCACTTCGTCACATCTCTGAGAGCGCGCATGACGTCAACCTAGATGAACACAGATGATAGCCTAAACGAAAAGCCGCCGCAAAGTTGCACGTCTGTCGGTCTTTTACAGACTGTATTTCGGTGAGTGTGCTCTAGAGCTCCACGAGCTCATTGCACCATCTCCTTTCTTCCATCGGGAATCCAGACGTACTGCAGGTTATCACCCATTCCTTGTAGATGTTCCACACATTCGCACGAAGCGCTTTGCATGTTCCTTCATTAAGCGCACAGCCAAGGAGTGGAATTCCCTGCCTGCATCAGGTTTCCCGAGTTCATATGACCCCAATCTGTTTAAGTCGCGAGGTAATAGGCTTCTTTTGGGTAAGCTCGTTCCATCGTCGACCTCATCTCTGACCGCAGGACAAGATTGAGGTCAAGAGTAGACCCATTATATATATAAAAAAAAAACCTAGCTGTCGTTGAAAACTTTGTCCAGTGATCATCACTGCGCAATAAGCAGTAGCTCTGCAGGTACACGCAGCAGAAGAAGTATGTAAGCATCGAAGTGGGTGGCGTACTGTATTTTCTGCCTACCCTCATGAGAAAAACGCGTGAGTTTATAATGAAGTACCTAGATATGTCGATACATCCTTTCCTTCGCCATCTTGTCTCAACCTAATCTATGAGCTTGTCAACATCAATGCGACGAGATTTATCTTTATCACGACATCTACAAAGTCTACCAGAAAAAAAAATCGCAACCATAATTACATACGACAAACCGTCCCATCCATCGTCTGTGGACGATTAATCGTAATGTTGTCGAAGACCTTAGTTTAGCTCGAACCTTTCTTTTTAATGTACGTGCTCGATCGGCTTGATTAATAGATATTAGTACACCTATATAGCACTAGTATGTTGTTGTATGGAGAACGCATGTTGGGTGCGGTCTAAGATATGAGAGGATCGCGATACGGTTCGCGGGAGAAACATACTCTGGCCGGTCATTCAATACACTACAGGGTGTAAAAAGACCCTTAACGTAAACGAAAACTACATTTTCTACCCATCACTGGGATAGTTTTTTTCTTCTAGAACATACCTGGTAATTCACTGGTTTTGGAGATATTGAAGGTTGTATTCCAAGTATCATTAGTAAACTTTTTTCCGAACAAACATTATCAAAATTATCGATTTTTCAAAACAAATTACGCATTTGAAGTTACAAAATGCAATGGATACTAAACAAGCAGGGCGGTCGGGTCAACGACCAAGCGCGAGTGGCCGTACGCTCAGCTGATCGAAAGTTGCGTTGCGTTGTCGCGCTATGCAATGCGCGCAAAAAAAAGCATCTCTTTTTTAAAGATATAAAAAAAAGTACTTTTCCCAGCATTATTTTTTTATTAAAGTTACTTAATTATATGTACAGAATGTGTGGTTATCGGCTATGTGATCGATCTTTTTACACCCTGTGTAGAAGGGACATCGCGAACAAAATTTTCATCCGATAATTGTGTACTTGAATACAAGTCGATTGGTCGAATTAAATACGCACACATTACACTAGATGGTGTTACTGAGACATGGGATCTCAGTTTCTCTATGACATTTCTTGGCATGTCCTCTCTCTCTATAGGATCTTAAGTCTCTTTGCCACTGGCATAGTTGTGAGATGGAACACAGGGATTTGAGTCTGTAAGAGTCTGACAGATCTCTCGAGGGACATCCATGAGGATATTCCACTCGGGAACATAAAAAAACGCGCGTGCCATAAAGTAGTCGCATATGATGTATAACATCTGACATGTTATCGTTGTAAATTACGCCGCCATAAGACAAATGAAATGACAGTACGACGTGGTTTAAGCTCGCGCAAAACGCCATCTCTCTGTCAAATCAAATATCTTTCCTAGTTTCGTGTGACACATTTCCGTCCCTTTTTACGAAATCGCTCCAACGCGTCTGTCTTAGCTTTTAACTGCCTTAACGCCTCTGATGTTATTATGTTATAACTTAATTTAAATCATAAAGTTATAGAAACAGAGTTTAAAAGAGTTTGGGAATCGTTCCTACGCGTCTAACTTAGCTAACACCATCACCTTCCAACCGCCTTGAAGGCTCGGATATTGTTATGAGACAATATAATCTATACTAATATTACAAAGCAAAAGAGTTTGTTTGTCTGTTTGGTTGAACGCGTTAATCTCAGGAACTACCGGCTCGAATTGAAAAATTCTTTTTGCGTTATATAGTGCATTTATCGAGGAAGGCTATAACCAATAGGAGCGAAGTAGCAATAAGAAATGTTGCAAGCGGGAAAAAAGCTTCCGTAGTTTAAAAGGGTATTTAAAGCACAAGCAGGCGATGCAATGCTATATCAAAACTTCACGCGAACGAAGTCGCGGGCAGAAGCTAGTTTAAATCATAAAGTAATACATGACAGAGTTTAAAATAGTTTGGGGAGCGTGTTTTACTGTGTCACTACGGGTGCTGGATCGATGATTTACCTCGCTTCCCGCTTATTATTTGCACCACAAGATTCATTACGCGGTCCGACTACAAAATCGATGTAGCTCCTGTCCGTCTATTCGTTTTAAGAAGACAGGTTTAAGTCCAGTGTTACCTATTACTGTATTGTGTGCTAATAATATTTTGTCACAGATTCAATTGGTGCATAAATCCTCATAAATATGGTCCTTCGCGGTCGTAATTTTGCGCACAATTGATTTAAATTTTAAACAGAGTAATGTGCAATTGTTTATCTTGAATGTCATAGGCTTAGCTTTTAATATAATAACAAGTGTTGGGTCATTCCTGAAGAGGAAATAAATTTAGTTTACCGTTAAGGCAATCAAACTTGGCGGTTTTTTGTTAAAGGTAAGTAGATTGCTAGATCTGATTGCATTTTATTTGTAAGAGTATTGTGTGGGATGGACGCATGTCTTCCTAGTTTTTATCTAGAGTAAAAAAATATAAAAAAAGAATATTCTGTTTTTAAAAAAAATATTCTATTCTAGCCTACAATAACAAATCTACATTATTTATTCTTATCCAGTTAAAAGTACTTACTTCTGATAATACTTAATAGTGTACCTACATAAAAAGCGGCGATTCATAGTTTTAATTTCCATTAACCTTTTAGAAGAAATACTAATCTATTATTCCTAGCGATTGCACAATAGAAACTGCGAACTATTTATTTCGCTTTCACTAAAGTCTAGACTTTAAGAAGTCCCGAGTACCAGGCCGCCATAAATATCAGGAGTAAAGGTCGTGGCGAACGTGACGAGCCTAAGAACTGCCGGCTTTTCAACGAAGAGTATTATTTCATCTGCAGTAGTAAACGAAAGAATTAGGTACAACTTGCAAAGTAAAAGTCTAGCTAAGGACGATACACTACACCCTGTTTCTGAAGCCCTAATCCAGAATTTATATGAGTGAGTGGTTATGAGTTATTTTGGAGAATATTTTCTTTGATTGGTTTTCTATTGTTTGTCTTTTGTTTTAGTTTTCAGTGTGTGAAATAAGCTCGTTTATCATTTTTCTTCGCAAAAGCAGCGCTAAATTATTATCTCAAAAACTCTACGGGATTAAAATTTTTGAAGTACATATCTAAAACATCATTGACATCGGTGAAGAAAACATGCCACGAGCCACTATGACTGATCTAGTAATAAAGCTAGGTACTCACATTCCCCTGCGGATCGATAAGTTGCGCGTATTTCGGCGCCTTCGCCTTGCTGCCGTCTGCGAACACACCGGCAAGCCGAAGTGGCGTGCCGGGCCGCGCCGCTGACCGCTCGTACTGCGCTCCTACGCGCCCGCTCTCTGTGGGACCGGGGTTTATGGGTGTTAATATGTTGTTTAGAACAGTTTTTTAATCTTCTCTTAATCTTCTCCGGTTTTATTATGGTTTGTTACCCAGTTGTATGTGTTAGTGTGACTTGTCTGTGAGAATAGCTAGAAAGATTTCAATAAAATCCGGGGGATTGGCCCATCCGGGTAAAAAAAGTGTTAGGTATGGTAACATCACTAACTTATAAAACGAACCACGATGAATCTTGGTGCAACTTGAATTATGGATTTTCTTCTCGAAACAGAATAATGAATTCAATTATTTTGTGTTTCGCACACAATAATTGAAAAGTAATGAATCAACATAACTAAAGTTAGTAGTAATTTAGAACATGTTAGAGCTTCATTTATATGGTAGAAAATTAATGTCTTTTAAATATGTTATTCGAATCTAGAACACAATTATACACCCCTATTTTTTAGTTAGTACAAAAAAAAATTGGGCTGTATCAGTACCTGTTACTTCATATTTGCGAAATCAAAAGTGAAAAAAACGAAGTTCAATTTTTAAATAGGTACTTTTCTAGTGACATTTGACAGATAGAAGTCATTGACGTTCCTATTCTCATTTGAAACGCATAGTACTAACTTTGACAGCTGTACTTACCGGAGGCCGGCCGCGCCCGGTACGCGGAGATGGCGCGCGGGGACACGAGGGCGAAGGCCCGAGCCCGCAGCAGGGCCGCGATGGAGCCCCGCGGCGCTGCCAGAGCTCCGCCTCGACAGCCGCATGCTGAGAACCAACCTGAAGACAAGAAAAGACAGTTTTAAAAACACGAACTTTTTAAGAAAGTGTGTGTGTAAGTACCTACCTACTTAGGTATGTATACACGCGTTAGAAGTAATACTCGTCTAAAATTTTCATCTTAGGCTAGGCTAGGTTTGTGGAAAAACGACACTAATAATAGAAATAAACTAAAATGTTGACTATACCTAACTTCACCTCTACCAAACTGCAAAGCAGTTTGTTGGCAGATGTAGCTTCCTTTTTCAACCACAAGCAATTATATTTACTTACGGCAAATATTTTTTAAATATTTTTAACAGTTTGACAAATTTATTTGAATAAGTACCTACATATGTTTTTATTTAAAAATAATAAACCATTTATTTCAGATAACGAAGACCCATAGATAAACACCTACCTACCTTAACCTAAAAATACATACTAATAACACTTTTGTTAGTAAAATCTTATAAAGCTAAGTTAGTATCACTTCACTACCACTTTTTTGTTTTGTAATGTGTCGTGTCGGCCATTAGTCTAGTCTATCATGAATGTGGTTGCGGATTGAAATCCGAGTGATTACCGACGCGGCTCTCTTTACCATCATCCCTAAAATGAATTTTGAGAGTGCAAACTGACCTCAGTGAGAACTACTTACTTTACTTCAGTAAGAATTTGATCTAGACTGAATCTGGCTATTCACTTATCCAGGTTTTTTTACGTCTGTGGACGACGATATACGAATAGACTGAGGTAGTGATCAGAAGAATACTCAGGCTATGTGGTAACTACCCCATTTTTTAGTTTGTGTTTAATGCGTCTATTCGACAACAGATGGCATTAGTAGTATGATTGACAAATAGGAGGTCAGTCATTAAAAATAATTAACCATTTTGTTTTTAGATCTACTTACTTGTATTATAGGTTATATTATTGTAGTAGTCATTCTACCAGATGAGATTTTAAACTAAAACCATACTTAATTCACTCAATTTATTGAAAACTGTAACTAGGTTAGTTAAATACCTACAGCGAGTTTTAAAAGTGTAAAGTAAAACAAATAGGTATCAGTAAAAAATTAAATTTAAAATTTAAAAAACCCCCATCGCAAAAAAGTAAAACATTTAAAAAGTTAAAAATAACACTTTAGCCATGAAATTTTACTTCACGTCGGGGTACCGCTTTAGTGAGGAATGTTCCTAGTACCTACTTGTAGGTAAGTATTACTACTATTGGTAGGTACTTATTTTAACGGTACCCCGACGTTACGTAAAATTTCATGGCTAAAGTGTTATTTTTAACTTTTTAAATGTTTTACTTTTTTGCGATGGGGGTTTTTTAAATTTTAAATTTAATTTTTTTTAAACGCATTAATTTTGTTTTATAGAGTTTACAGTTATAAGAATTTTTCAGTGCATTGTATGTAGAGTCAAATGCTGGTTAAAACGAATCCAAACACGACATATCTGCTATTATTTTGTCAAGGGTCTACCTACTGGTGTGCTGGATAGCCTGGTTGCAGCATCAGCTCATCCTGTTGCCATCAGTGCATTGTGTTTAGAATCAAACGCTGGTTGAAATGAATCCAAACATGACATATCTGCTATTATTTTGTCAAGAGTCTACCTACTTGTGTGCTGGATAGCCTGGCTGCAGCATCAGCTCATCTTGTTGCCATCAAGGCATTGTGTGCAGAATCAAATGCTGGTTGAAATGAATCCAAACACGACATATCTGCTGTTATTTTTCCAAGAGTGTATTAGTGTCTGCTAGATAACCTGGCTGCATCAGACCAAATACACCATAATGTTGCTTATTAATATTACACACATGGGTGTTTGAAATTTTAAGACACACATACGTTTGTAAGTAAAGTTAATACCCATAAACGTCTAAAATAGCAACACTAGCTAACACAAAAGAGCTGATAACCTTGAAACGGCTGAACCGATTTTGATGAATTATGTCTAAGAACCATCGCAAGAAACTCTGCTTTCAAATAAAAAAAACCGCATCTAAATCGGTTCACCCGTTTGGGCCCTACGGTGCCACAGACAGACAGACAGACAGACAGACAGACACACACACATAGCGGTGAAACTTATAACACCCCTCTTTTTGCGTCGGGGGTTAATAAACGTAGAAATTTGACAAGCTGACGAAATTTTTCAACGCTGCACTGGTGGGTCCAGAAATATGTTCTGGACTTAAAGGAAGGAAGAAAATATGTTCTGGAAGGCACTGATTTTGCGTTATTATCCCGTACCACTTATATCGTAACAGCTGTCCCGGGCAGTCCCGGCACACTTGGTTTGGCCTCAGAATCAATATTGACAATACAAATCACCTGATAATGGACTGGGAAGACGGAGTATTCCCGTTTGAGCACCTATTTATTGAGCACCTATGCATTAAAGTATGGGAAATGGGAATACCTTTGGTGCTTAATACATAGGTGCTCAAAAAATAGGTGCTCACACGGGAATACTCCGGGAAGACATACCTATTACGTCACCGTCTTCTTCCGAATTATCTTCTTATTTTTAACAAAAACATATCCTGGAGACGGACGCTGGCTACGTCCGTATCCAGGATATGTTCTCTATCACCATGCCAAATTTTATTACGATCCGTTCAGCCGTTTAGTCGTGAAAAACAGACCTAGTTTGTTTTTATAATATTATTATGGAGTGTAGATAAATCTACTGTCACACAAATAAAGTCAGCGTGTAGGTAGGTCGAACAATAATTCGTCGATCGTTCATACAAAAATAAAATAGTCCTCTCTCTTCATGTTTTAGGTACACAATGGCAAACGCTGGCTTATTTAAAAACTTATTGATAGACAGTCTATAATAAAGTCCTTTATTTTAAAAGGAGCGATGGACGTTGACATATAATTATCTTTAACAAATTACGTAAAATGAGACGCAGCTGCTACTCCACACTTTTATGTTCAGACTGGACTAAAGAAAAAGTAAAACAGTTTTACGACCTCTATGGTGTTAGGGTTGCCAGGGTACAAATTAACGCGCTGGACTACATGTATATTTTCTTAATCATTTTCTCTGCTATTGTGCGTTTGCAGTATAAGAAAATGTAAATAAATAATTATGTATTTTTGGAAATGATTATTGTAGGTTACTCGTAATGATTTAGATTTTAATATTATTCATACCTTAGAAACCGACATGGGAGATATTACTCGATTGGATATCTACAAGCCAAATCAGAGAGCCATGGGCGGTTTAAACACTGAGACGTAGTGGTCGACAGTTATAGACGTATGATATCTCTCTATGGGTCCTGTCTGTATTGTGCTTTTTGTTCTCGCATTGAATTAACGATTTATCTGCAGCGACATCTATCCCGCCACATTGGAACTACGCTACTATCGTGATCTTAAAGTTATCCGCGCGATTGACGTTTTCAAGATCCTGACACAACACCCGTCATCACCCGTGCGTGTGATCGCAAGATCCTCCCTTTCTAATGGGGAATGTAGAAAACCACCCTACCTCATTCCACTAAATATCTGTCTATTTTAACCCATAGGTAACCCTAACCATCCAATACTGACCATGACTGCTCTGCAATAAAACTTATCGAAAAAAAAGGTGAAATGATGAAATGTCACGCGAAGTCATTCTCATTACCACGTAACTCCTACAATGCTCTGACGTAATTAAAGGTCACGTACTAACCCTGCAGGCGCCGACTTTTTATAAGTCTGGCTTTTTGAGTTTTAAGTTGGGGTAGGTTAGAAACTAAGGTATGAAAAGGTGTCAAACGTAGTCTTTCTCTCAAATGTCAGTTAAGGAGTGTAGTTCTAGAAGTAATAAGTCTGTATCATGTCTGGTGTGTGTGGAAACCATCTTTTTACAACACCATGTTTTATGCAAATAAAAATTGGGCTTATTCCCAGGCGCTCCATAATTTTATTCCCGACGGCTCCAAATTAAAAAAGCAATCTAATAGTAATAATTAAAATCTTTCCCATGAGCTCCAAAAATTTTCAAGTACAGATTGCACATACTTAGCTAAGATAAGATTGATTTGTGACTGCCTATGTACTGAAACTACTTACCTCTAAATTATATTATTGATGGAAGCAATTTGTGTTTTGTTGACCTTACGCAATTTGCTTTGGAGCCGCTGGGAAAAAAAATAGTATTTTTTTTTATCTAATAAAATTATGGAGCTGTTGGGAATCAATGTATGGAGAGAAATTGTTTGGAGAACAATAGATTTAGAGCTCTTGGGAATAAGCCAAAAATTGATTGACTGATTGTTTAGGTACTGTACCTATGACCTCTATTGCCAATGGTTTCTGCAGTATCTCTTCTGGAATGCTGAAGCAATGATAATTTTGTTGTGAATGTGTGAATTTTGTTGTTGTCTCTAACATAGTTATTGCTACTTGAAGTCACCCGCGCTCCTAAGACGACCCACTGACCGAATTTATTAGTATTATTACATACATACATAAACTCACGCCTTTTTCCATGGGGGTAAGGAAGAAACTACAGAGCGCCATATGCTACGATTCTTACATACTTCTTTTGCTTCGTTTACATTCATACATGTTGTGATACACACACGCCGGTTGCGAGTACTACGCACCTGATCTTTCTGAAGAACCTCACCAATAAGGTATTATTATTTTAGTTTATTGACGTTTTGCTGCGAAATTAATTCGGATCAACACACTCGTATTATAACTTTAATTATGGACGCTATTTGAAAAATGTAAGTAATTTTAATTCAACCAGGAAGGTACAGACGCCAGCACATCATGTGCTGTACGTACAGACGCCAGCACATCAAGCTACCCCAATGTGTCAAATTTTCCCAATTGAATTTGAACCTTATTCTATTAATCATAAAGTTGAAAAACAATCAAAGTAATTTGACACATTGGGGTAACTTGGACGTGCTGGCATCTGTACATTATAACATTCGCTAAAATATTAGTAAAACATTCGCAAAGAAAATTAAAGCATTCAGTCTTTTAGGTTAGTTTTAAAAAATCATTGCAATATTTTACATGAAAAATTTGATTAATTTGATTGTCACTCAAAAAATATTTGTTTGCTTTTAATGCCGTTTCTGCCGTTATTCCTCTCTGGATATAAACACATTGCCCACCTCCACCCACACTCGAATTTACTCGCGATAAGAGCGGCTGCACATAACGCGGTTGATAGCCGCGACCATACAAAAACGTCCTGACATGAGAACCACTCTCACTTGTACAGAGTAGTTAAGGGACAGAGACTCCACGCTTATGAGAATTGAAAGGTCAACGGGATGTAACGTCTCCTGACCACATTTTATTTCCAATTTAAAACGGTTTATTACTTAATTTCTTATTTATTCCTTACACGTTTGCTGTTCCCATTTGCTTTATGGTGAGAAAAGTAATTTAAGTTCAGGGGACCCAAAATACATCTATTCTATAGCATTTTGTACTTACCTATAGATTTATACGAAGGGCACAGTAGGTGTTGTCCATAGATATTAATAAAATCTGAAAGCTTAATATAATATGTAAAAAAAAGATAAATTTAAAGATACCGGGCTGGTATCCGCAACTCCACGTCAAAGCGCGTATTTTGCGTATGGGCCATAATCTACCACGCGAGCCCAGTGCGAATTGGTAGATTTCCTATGGCTTCGAATGTTATGTTCTAGGATATGCCGGTGTCCGGGTCCTCACGATGTTTTCCTTACTCTTGTATTTAGATTCAGGCTTATGCCAAACGCTTAAGTCACTTACACACTACGGTAACTTCCAAAAACAAGTGCCTGTTCTTCACGTCTCTGTATTATTTTTAATAACCAGAACAACAACAAATATTATTAATAAAAAAAATATAGGTATTCAAAACACTATCTCAAAAATCCCGCCATACTCTTTATTCTCTGACATCATCAACAAAACCAGAACTCAATAAAACCCCCATAATCATAAACACGAGCTTTCATTACGAAATAACTCGAATAAGACTAAAAGAAAACGACAAATAATTTTAATAAAAATCATTGCACTTATATTTTAACAACATAATTTACATTAAATGAAAATTGATGATGGTGTTGCTTCTGACTTTTTCATTACTCTGTGTAGGATCACTCACCGTTTTATGAGCAATTTTAATGGTAAAAAAACATGAGCGAGGAGACATGGCGTCCTTCCACCAAGGTCGACCGGTTCGAACCCTTACCCTAAAGGTAGGGCTAAGAAATTGTGAAATGAATTGTCTTTTAAAAGGATAGAAAGTTTTATTTGTGTGTGTGAGTGTGTTTTTGTTATAAGAGCTTTTGTTCGTGTGTGTCTGTCAGTGTCTTGTAGTGACTCTGACTATGTCTAAATAGGTAGTTTTGTTATTGTTTAATGCAGCTCTTTCTACTCTATTTAAAGTTTGAAAATAAGTGAGTGAGCAGAAAATAGTTCGTTTGAACTTTTGTTAATTTGATTATTTTTAAGTTTTTTAATGTATACTTAACAGAGAAACAAGACCCTACGAATTCCTACATAATAACCACCACCATTTATAATTATAATATTAAGTTACATTAGATATTATTATAATTTGCTGTGCGCTACGGGGCCCATGATTGTGCGTAACTTAAAGCCTTATTTTAAGATACTAGAAACATTGTGGAATGCAAAAAAATGATATGAATATGAATGTTACATATTTGAAGAAGCATAGTTCACAAATTATATAAGTATAACTAGCGGGTGCCCGCGACTTCGACTGCGCAGGATTAGGCCCGGTATCCACCAAAGCGGAGAGGAGAGGAGATGTGTCGTACAACCAACCAGCTTGCATCATTTTGACAGCTCAGTGCTTAGCTTCAGCACAATACAATATCCTATTGGTTAATTACGAGACATCTCCTCTCCTCTCCGCTTTGGTGGATACCGGGCCTTAGCACGTCAGAATAGCTCGCAGGTGCCCAAACTTTTCCTACTCACTTTACACTTAACTTTAACAATAGCTTAACAATTATAAAGTTTCAGAGAAAGAGTAACAAAATTTAAATATGAATAGGATATCAATATATGGAAATTTTGTACAAAATTTAAAATGTCTTTAGACCGATTAGTTAAGTCTACGCTGTCTAACAATTATAAGTACACTTGATAAAGTAGATCCTTTAATACCAATAAAACCAATTACAATAAAATTCATTATTCCATTAATCCATAACAAATAAAACATGCGCAATACTTGGTTATGATATTAAACAGCTGATCTGGCATTCACTTGAGACCTATAATGTTACGCAAATGTCTGATAGTGGTAACATTTGTGCAATATCTAGTTCTATAATAACTATCAATGCTATAATGTATGTTCACATAACTGTTCTAGATCGTAGATCAGAGTTCATTTAGAAGTAATAGTAGATAGGATGATGCGATGGCCCAGAGGATAAGGCGCCTACCTCACATGCACGAGGTTGTGGTTCAAATCTGGGCAAGTACCAATGTGACTTTTTCAATTCATATGTACTTTCTAAGTTTATCTTAGACATAATTGACATCGGTGAAGGAAAACATCGTGAGAAAACCTGGACTTATGGTTGATATAAGTTGGAAATCGCCAATCCGCCTTGAGCAAGCGTGCGGTGATCAATGTTCAGGCCTTCTCTGTATGAGTAGAGGCCTTTGCCCTGCAGTGGGACAGTAACAGGCTGGTATTATTATTATTATAATTACTACGGTTTAACCCATTAAAGTAACTAAAATTACAGATAAAATATACGAAATCAAACAAAGGAAAGAAAAATAAAAAAAGATTAAAAATCAATTTGTTTGTTTAACGTGAGTAGATTACAATACAAATAAATGCATGCAATGGTCACAAATTTATATGAGGATGTGCTACATGCTATACCATAGTAGGTGTACAAATCTTACAGGTTTTTACATGGTCCATAAACAATAACCATAATAAAACATTAAGTTGCATTTGCTATTAAAAACCCCTTCATGAATACATCTCACAGTACCTACTCCTGACAGACCAATAAAATCTTCATCCATGCATCCGCAAACGAATCACTTGTTTTGTTTTATTTTCCTTTATTGGCCAACCAACAATTGTTTACACTGATAACATTTAAAGTAAGTATATAATATCTAAGGTTAGTGTAACAATTAATTACAGATTAGCACCGCATGCCCCATAAACAAATAAGATGTGCCACAAGCACTGAACTATAATTATTAAAGACTAATATTTGAGTACCTAACCCAAATAAAATTAAAACTAATTGTTGTATTAGAATCCAAGAGATCATCAAGCGCTGCCAGTTTATGTACCTTCTTAGTTTTAGCTTAAGACTTGCCAAATGTTAAATTGACAACATTTCAAAATTGACATGACCCTAAAACAAAAATACCGTTTCTTCATTTTTGTATGCTGAGTTCAAATATTATTTTTATTTTTATTGCTTAGTTTCTGAGAAAAAAAAACCCAAAAACATGCGATGACGTCACTTATACGGTGAAATGAGGTAGTTACCTTTGCGTAAGCAAGTTAATTTTTAAGATAAAACCATAATGTCAAACATGACATACCTAATGTCAAACAAGACATATCTAATGTCAAATAAGACATATCTAATGTCAATGTATGACATTGACAACTGCTAAATGGCAGTGACAACTAAGTAACAGTTTTTTTTGACGTATCACAGTAAAGCAAAGGACGTATCGCCATTCCACCGTATGAATGACGTCATTTGGCGCTTACGTCTCTTTAGAATGCACCGAATTTCAAAGTTAAAATTATGAATGAAAAGTACATAATTTCGGAAAACCAAAAAATATGGGTCCTCTAGTTATGGATTTACTTTTATATAACGTAATAAAACATGCAGGTTAAAATGTTGTCAAATTTCACCTGATAGTGAACTGGGAAGGCCTTAAAATTTGTCACCGCCTGTCATTTCAGTAACGGGGTACCCTTAGGACAGGTTAAACTGGCTTCTGACTACCTGTAACGACTGTTACAAAGATCAACAGATGACAGCCGGGACCAACTTCTTAACGCGCTTTCTGAGGCACTGAGGAATCTACAATGAAGGTTCACCCCAATACCAGTATTTGACATGGAGCCACTGAATATAATAGAATAGAATAGAATAGAATAATTTTTATTCACAAACTTTTACACAAATCCTATGAAGTCCCTGACTTCTGAGCTAGGTAAAAAACCTGTGTTAAAGAAGTCAGTGCCCTCTCCCAGTTATTAATACAAATTGTGAATGTAAATAAATCAAGTAATTAGGGGTTATGTTTACGTATGTTGTGGATATGTGTGTGAGTGATGTGTTTGAGTGAGTGTGTGTGGGTACGTGTGCTTGAGTAAGCGTGTGGGAGTGTATGTGTGTATGTGCGTGTGTGACAAATGTTTGATGTGAGTGGGATTTGTAGGTTATGGGTGCCTGCCCTGCACTGCCTGTCATACCTCTATAATTCAGTTACTTGTCAGGACTTTCGGGCTTCTGGCTATCAGTAACGAACAAATGACAACCGGGACCATCGGCTTGACGGTCACGGAGGAGTCCTGGTATGTAATGAATGGTAATGGTAAAAAAACATTTGACTGGCTTGTTGGTCTAGCAGTTAATGGCTCTGACTGCTATGCCGGAGGTCGTGGGTTCGATTTCCACCCAGGACAAATGTTTGTGTGATGAGCGCGATCATTTGTTCTGTGTCTGGGTGTTTATCTATAATATGTATGTATGTATTTAGAAGTATACAACGTGTTTTTTTGATATCCCATAACTCTAGGGTATGATTGGGACCATATCAAAGAACCAACTGGCATATGAATTCTGTTTCAATCATCCTTTTTTTTTTACTATCATACAAAATAATTCGACAAAGTCACGATGATTAATCTAAAACACCCTTACGTGAAAGAAAACTGACGTTAGAAAGAAGATTCATCGTACTGGTGACAATTTTCGAACTAATTAGGTAATAAAAATAATATTAATAATACTTACTTAATAATAATATTCCACGACTATTCACACAACGCCATCTAGTCCCAAGCTAAGCAGAGCTTGTGTTACGGGTACTAAACAACTGATAATTTAATTATGATTGATGATATCTCCGAAACTATGCATTTTTGGACCATCTATTCTAGGAGTTTTAGTATTATTTTTACCTACAGAATATAACCCTAGAGTTGTGGGATATAAAAAAAAACACCTTGTATAAGTAGGTATGTTTATCAGCTGTACCCATAACACAAGCTCTGCTTAGCTTGGAGCTAGATGGCGTTGTGTGAAAAATAATGCTAAAAAAAAACAGCTTGTGCAGCTGTTAGTATTTGGCCACAAGCTCCTCCTATATCCTGAACACTAACAAGCCTCTAATTATAACCCAACAGTAAATAGACAGAACTAGGTACGTAATTCACCATAAACCCTTATCACTATCCAAATTCCATCGATATCCGGTTCTGAGGTGAATGACCTGCTTTCGTACGAAAGATCGGCGCGGATAGTGCGCGCGCGCAGCTTATCTGCGGCCGCGGGGATCTAGGCGACATGACGGGCTGGGGAATTCTGCTGATCCACTGAACAGATAACTGGGCTTTGATTTTGTGAGGTTTATTCTAGTTTTGAATTGGACAATGGTTTATGCAGCTAAGTAGAATGGCACAACCATTGCAACTAATTCTTTAGTGGAAATTAAGACTAAGTAGAAACGCTTTAATCTCTCTATATACCTGCTTATAAAAAGGAAATATTTGTATTTGGATAAGTAACGTATAAACAGACAGATTTGTAAAATTCTTGCACCGTCGGGAAGCTGCACTATACCCGGGTTTTTTCTCCGGGGCCTGACGCGACGCTTTTTAGCTTTGTCAGAACTCCACAGGGTGGTTAGTTTGACCAACAACTCTTAGGACATATGTCAGACATTGCCAGCTCAGTCCAATTTGGTGGCTTTTGGACCTTGACGTTGTTATTTAATTTTTAACCTAGCGGACGTCACGTGGTCTCATCCGCGTATTTCCCGTTCCCGTGGGAATACAAGGATAAGAAGTGGCTTATGTCACCCGGGGATAGTGTGGCTTTCCAACAGTGAATTTTGTCTAATCGGTCCAGTAGTTTTAATGTTTAATTGCTACATACTAAATATAAAAAATATAAATCTTGCCTCTACCTAATATTAGTACTATGCGTTTTAAATGAGAATCGGAACGTCAATGACCTCTGATCTGTCAGATGTCACTTGAAAAGTACGGTCCACAAGACTATTTTGGCTGTCTATGAGAATTAAAGGAGCTCGATACTGGTGTATTGACACTATTGACAGCTGTCTATATGCCATTGACCAGCTCATGTAGGTACAGCTCTTACACCTCTGGACAGCTATTAACAAGCTACTATAATTCTTAGGGCTGGTTAATTTGGGGCCAAATTTAGAATTATAAGAACTGTTAAGCCGGATACACAGCCCTTGCACAGAAAGCATAACAGCCTCGAGTTTTCAAAAGTTCTGTTGTACAGTTACTATACAGCTATGTGTGCTACTTGGGTAATTCATTTAAGACCATTTTCCATTTTAAATAGGTAACTGCGACTCGGTAAAACAAAAAACTAAAAATAATTGATTACGCGAATGAGGTTTCGTTGAAGACTGTACTTTTCAAGTGACATCTGACAGATGGAGGTCATTGACGTTCCTATTTTCATTTGAAACGCATATGGTAAAGATATAAATTTATTAATATTACTTACGTAATGCTTTCACAAGTATGATTTCAAGCAAAATCAGTTTAGTGCTTTACATTATGAAAGTTAGCACCTAACTTAATGCTAAATAACTTAAGAAGGATTTAAAATGTCATTAATATTTAAATGAGCACGTAACCAGAGTGAAAGCTTATAATAATACTAAACAGAGTGTAAACTTAGACAAAACTAAACAGGCATAAGTTTCATTTTTGTATGGTGGTAAGCCTAAACTGGAAAAATGTTGAATTAAAAACAGATCCATCAATACACAACAAGATATTTACGTAAAACATATTGCAAGCTTGTTTGTAGCAGGCACTTCCAAATACCTATATATGTAAAACCACCTTTGGAGAATAAGTAATATCAAATTACTTGGAATAAACTAAAAACAAAAGTTAATAATCCTAAAAGTGCTCGCATGTATGAAAAAGTTTTGTTTTCGGTGTGAGTTTCGTTGAGGTTTTGATTGGCTATCTCATTGCTAGAGGATCCAACACAAAAGTGAACTAAGTCACCGTGTACCAAGGTCACATAAAAAGTAGAAGAGCTTCGACTTTCAGCAATTGAACCCCATCAACATCACCTTTATTTAAATTCTTGGTAAAATTATATTTGCCATATTGTCAGCTTCTCTATGTACAAAGTCCATACAAAGATCGCCTGTAAGGGATCGCTTTCGGACTTTTGACATTTAGTGAGGTACATCCAAGGTAGCTCTTAAAGTTATTATATCTAAGTTGTTTGGTCTCTAGATTAAAAGTATTCAAAAGGCTAGACTAGATGACTAAATTATAGTCTTAATCCCTCACCTAGATTTAAAAAAATAGACACATGTTTTTCCATTTTCTCACGTAAGTATACAAAAATGCCGATCTACATTGAGTCAAAATGTTGCATGGCGTCACGAATAGCGATAGTTTACATTCTGATTTATGACGTCACAAGCTCCCTCTCCCTAATTTTAATGCGCTTAAATCTAAGTACCGGTAGCTTTCCATCAAAATGAAAAAGCAAAAAACAAGTATTTTACTTGTCTATAATTTTTCATTATCTAACTCTCAGATCTAACTGATAGACTACCTAAATAGAATTTTGATAATCATATATCAACATCATGACTAGATTATTCATCGAATTATGTCTAAAACAATACTTCGCTACTGCGGAGAGAGTACCAGGTTTACATAAGAGTAGTGAAGATCTGAAGCGTTTCGGTCGCCCACTAGTCAAACAGTAAGTAGTTCTGCTAACAAAGATTGGATTGAGTAATATCGTGTATTCGTTTTCGTTGTTGACTTTAGCGCTGCTTGCGAACATACGGGCCGTCACTGAGAGCAGATCGGCTGCGTTTGTGAAAACTTGTACTTATTTTTATTTTAACATATTACAATAGTTACCATTGCTTTTCCACAAGGCAACTAAAGTCCCCAATCTTAACCTAATAGCAGGAATTTGGAATTTTGGAGTTTATTCTTTGTTGAATTGGTTGTTATGTAACTATTCGTCTAATCATGCTTGATACATGCTTCATACATGCTTCATTTTTTTTTCTGGGTAATGTGTAATGTATTGAAATGTTAATAGTATTGATTTTGTAATTTCCTATGATAATGAATTTTATTTTATTTTGTTTTTATTGTTGTAAAATTTTCTGTGATTTATTGTATGAAATGAATTAGTTTTATAATTTTTAATGAATGTGATTTTAGTATTTTTTATTTATATTATATTTTTTTATAGAATAATTATTTTAAACACAATGTAAATTGTTCCTGAAATAAATAAATACGTTTACTATATAAAGTCATTATAGTTATTACTATTTAAATGCAAAATAATGTCTCTCTTAGATAATAATTATCTGTTAAACTAATATACGATAAACACATTAAGGGTACGATGACTCGTTAAGCGTTAAGTGGTGTGGATTCCATTCCACTTCTTCCAAGGTATTTATTAGGGACTATAAGATTCAGCTTTACGCTGCTTTAAATATGTCACTGCAAAGGTTTAATTATGTAGTTTCTTCTGGACAATGTTTATCTTTTATGACTCTTTTAGTAGTAGTAACCTGCGTGCGTGTTTGACTACATGTACAAATATTAACGTAAACTAAGAAAAAGAAGTATAATAGAACTGTAGCATATGGCGCTCTGTGTTTTCTGCTTATCCCTATGGGAAAAAGGCGTGAGTTTATCTAAGTATTTATTCACAGTAATTTGAAATAAGATACACTAGATTTTTGTAATGATTTTGGAATTAAAATAGTTTCTTTTTCCTCATGTCAATTTTCCAAACACTATAGTGAATTAGAATGAAATAAAATTAGATTGCGTTACATCTACAATTTTAATTCAAAGGAAATCTGCAATAATACCAATTAACGAAATTGAGGATGATGGGCCTACCCTTATCAACATTTATTCTGTGCATACAACAAATATCAGCAATTAAAATATCTATTCCGCAATTAAAAATATTTCCGCGGGCACACCCATTACGGCTTCCCTTGTGTTTCCAAACAAAACGTTTAAAGAAATTCATCGATTGTACGTGGAGGCATGAGACAGTTAGTATGCACATATACGTTTAGCACTTGAATGCAATCATACTTTGGTCACAGAGTAAATAATCTTCTTGTGACAGAGACCAAGCTTCATTAATCGTACACTTCACAATCACAGAGGTCCAGCGAGTATTAGTGATGGGCAAAGGATAAATACTCGAAGGATAAATACTCGAGTATTTATCCGAAATGGATAAATACTCGTTTTTACTCATTTTTATCCGATATTTACCCAAAATGATGGATATTTATTATTTTGCAGGTTTTTTTTATATTGATAGGCTAGTTTTACTATTAAGGCTTTCGAAAATACTTAATACATTATTACTTTTTCAAGTTCTGATTGTAAAGACGAAGCAGGGTGATTTTCAAAATTTTTGTACAGTTACAAAAATGAAACAAAAATGAATATCGTTACAAAAGTGATCAATGTTACAAAAAAGAAACAAAAAGGAAATATTAGGGCTATTTCACAACACTATTAAAACAATGAAATTAGAGCTTAATCATTATTTTATTGATAACATAAGCAGTATCTTTAATAAAATCAGTCTCAGAATAAATTGTGCATTCCGTTTGGTCATTAAGTATTTAGTAAAATGTTTAGCTTACAGAAAATAAACCATTGGTGATAGAACTTACGGTTAAAAATGATTAATTACTTTTAATACGTAATTGCAAAAATAATACTAAAGTTATTATTTATCAGCATTTTTTATTAAGAATGAACTAGTAATAAACCAAATCAAAAATACTCATAAGTGACGTAACGCAACGCAAATGACGTAACGCAAATTTCAGTATGTTAAACATGATAAAATAAAAAAATAAAAAAGTTATTCGTGGAAATATGTTCTACTGCTGATACTGAAATACAGAAAAAAAATTGCGCATTAGTTAAAACATTACCGTGTATGTGAAATCGGCTTTGCTTCCTATTTGTTACATCCTTTTTGTTACGTAACAAAAATATGAAACAAATCGTTACGAAAATGAAAATCAACGGTTTGTTAAATAACGACCTTCAACATTTGAAGGTTCAAAATAATGTTGTTGGACTTGTCTATCACCTTAATCAAATTGAATCAATATTATTCTTTAAATTTATGCAAAAATAATAAGACAGAGACTTACCGTTGTTTTTATAGCTGATCAACTAAAATGAAAACTTTATTGTGGAAAAAACACTTCACCGCAAGAAACACACTTTTCACAACAATGACACCTGCAGACAAAATGGCGGAGTTATATTTTGTTGTCATCTGATTGGACGTCTTTGACAAGAATGTGTTGCCAATAAAAAATCTCAAATATCTACTAATATTTGTGTTACAATAATGATCAACAAAATTGAATGAAAAAGAAGACACATTTTGAAAGGCTTTTATTATAATTATTACATAAAGTTTTTATTACAATTTTGTATACTTTACATAATAAATACCCATTAAGGTATTGCGCAAAGAGAACTTACAATAAAATGAGTGGTTTAATCTTTATGATGGTTTTTGTAACGCGCTCTCGCTTAGGGACACGAGGTAGATGTATGGAAATATTATGACACTAAGATCATAAATGTCATATATTTCAGACTACTTTTTTTTTTTTCAAACTGAAATGTTGAAATCCTTCTCAATAAACTTTTATTCAATAATAATAACAATAATTTGATCGTTTATTATGTTATGCTTGGACAATATTCCGGCGGACGTTTTCACGACCCACAATGTACATAAATTTTGAAAATCACCCAGCAAAGTGTTTCTAACCGCACCACGCTATATCCCGGCCTCCTTTTATCCCATGCCTTTTGTTTTATTACCTTTCCCCTCACAGCACCGCGCCTGCGCTGTGCCCAGGTATGTGTCTTAGAGAGCGCACGCGCGGGTGCGCTTTTAACAACAAAATAATTATTATGAGGTGATAGTGTTCTCGTTTTATGAGACATTTAAGTGATTTTGAAGTTGGATTATAGCGTTTCAAGGTATGTTTTAAAAGCTGAACCTTTCTTTGTTAAAGGTTTAAACACTTAATAAAATCGGCAGATAAGTAAACTACTAAAAATAAATAGAAAAGTGTAGTTTTATTATTGTTGACAACGCTAGAAACCTACAAAAGACTGAAGAGACCCTTGCTTTGAGTGTTTTGAAATCGCAGTGCGTCATGAGCCAGCAAATTAATAGTGTGCTGCGCAGTACTAAACTAACTTAGTAAAAAAAGTTTAACAACATGTTGTGCCTCTTAACTGCACAGCACACTCTTGCTAACTACTACTGAAATGTGAAGTTTTCACCAATTTTACTAAACTCTGCATAGACGTCATCATCTGCCTAGCCTTTTCCCAACTATGTTGGGGTCGGCTTCCAGTTTCACCGGATGCAGCTGAATACCAGTGTTTTACATGGAGCTGTCTGTCAGACCTAAACAACCCAGTGGCAAGGCAAGGCAGTGAACTGGGTAACATGATACCCCTTGGTTAAACTGGTTGTCAGACTTTGGACTTCTGACCACAATTAACGACTGTCAAAGATCTACAAATGACAGCTGGGACCAACGGCTTAACGTGCTTTCCGAGGCACGGAGGAGTCTTGGTATATAATAAATGGTCACCCATCCACGGACCGACCACGTCAAGCGTAGTTTAACCTTTGTTCAACCCATGCGGCTGTTAAATTTAGCCACAAGTTCCTCCGACGACTCCTCTGCATAGACGTAATAAAATCTGTGCAAAATTACACGTGCTCGGGTTAAACTTTTTTTTATGGTCCATAGAGTTGGAAGTCCATTTTTTTGTAGATAGTACTCATAAACAGAAGGTTTTTACAAATTTTTAAGTTGCGGAGACTCCCAGTTATAATAAAATAATAAAGACAGACTTATTTTTTTAAAGCTTCCATATAAATTGAAAATAACACGCCCGGTATCACCACTTTGTCGACTGTCGGGAAGATACGGCGCGGCATACGCTGGCAGAGTGTGCCGATTGAGAGGAGCCGTGCCGTGCCCTCGCCTCTGGAGTAGGCAGTGACTTCTCGCTACCGGCCGTGGTCGAGAGGGTGGCCGGCAGCGTCGAGTCCTGGGACGCGGTGGTGTGCTTCTGCGAAACGGTCGTCTCGCAGAAGGAGGCTGCGGAAAGGGAGAGGGAGATCACCTCCACTCACCCTGCCCGCAGCAGACGCACCGGGCGCAGGCGGAGGGCGGACAACGCCCTCTTCTAGCCCCCCTGAATGGGTCCAGGGGCGACGGACACGGGACGTCCACCGCCCCCATGTACATGGACCCGAGGTGGCGGCGCGTCGTGTTTACGCGCACCCTCTTAGACGTTGCGAGGGTTGTCTAACACCTCACTCCCCTCGCTCACTTGGCGAGGCCCTTGGGTCGCAGTCAGTCGGGAGTCGTGGAAGTATCTTCTGTTCCCGTGACCACCAGCGCAGGTGTGAGAAGGAACACGGGTGGTTTTTAGTCAGTAAGTCTGTCATGAGGATTTACCACCACTAAAAAAAAAAAAAGTAGTGGGGTCATAGTGAGTGAGCGAACACAGAACCCTCCACCTCCTTCGTGGTTATTTTTTTAACCCATCCAAAAGTAGGAGCCCCACCAAGCGGCTCCGGCGACATCTTGGCAGGTAAGGGTATAAGAATAATAATATTCCTTGTGCTTTATTCAACCTATCCGAAAAATACCCGAACTAACCTCAAAATGTTAACTTTTAAATTTTAAAATACGTATATGTCTGTAACCTTGGGGTTTTGCGGGTTGGATATGGTACAGGAGGTAGGCACCTGCCACCCTCGCCCTCTCCACCCTATATATATATATGGAAATTAGAGTGAAAATAATGGAAATTAGTGTTTTAACCTAACCTCAAACTTTAACAATGAATATCTCCATAACCATGGGGCTCCGCGGTGTGGGAATCCGACAGGGGGGTAGCTCATCTCCCCCACCCTCTCCCCAGCCCCTCTCCGATCCATAAATCGATGGCCCATAAAGGAAAGTATATCTCAATTTTTTTTATTATTGTGGGTAATCATAGGTTAGACAGGCTTGTTTTTTTAAAACTTCTTAATAAGTTTTAGATTTCACTTAATTTCATCCTTTTCTTCGTAGAAATATAAAATTTCCCTTACTAAAATCGTGTATAATATTTATCCGCCGTTTTGGATAAATACTCGAGTAAAAACGGATATTTATGAGTATTTATTCATTTTGAGTATTTATCCGGATAAAATCCCAACACTAGCGAGTATTGATTACTATTATATCAAAATTTTTACGTGTAGCATATGGCGTACTGTAGTCTCCGCGTAACCTCATGGAAAACGGCAAATTAAGCTTTTGTCTGTAATATGTAATATTTTCGCATAATTAGTGTTTGATGTCGTTGACTCCAAACCTAACATAGTTATTATCATAAGTGATGAAATAAACATTTTTTTTTTAATGCAGTACTTGCAAAATGGCGGTTCGGAGATAAAAGCGAAAACCATGTTTAGTGATTGGCCAATCATTTGTTTAGTGGTATCTAAAGAACAAGTCTAAGTTAAATATATATTTTTGAAATATACCATTATAAAACATGAAAAATATTTTTCTTTATGTATACGTTAAAATCTCAAAAATTATGATTACTAGCTGCATTTATAAATTAACAGGGCAGATTTGTAATCCAAGGATAGCTACTCCATAACAAAATAGCTGAGACTTCGCTACTGCCAACGTATGCATCTTGCATGGAGTTCAGTCTCTGTAGAATATTTACTCCACGCTCTGTCTATTGATCAGCAACGGTTGTTGACAAAAGAATGTAGGTACGGTATGTTGCTTAACTAAACGCTACCGGTCGAGAAGCAGTGAATGCAATGATATGCGTTCTCATCATCTCATGGCTCTTTAGTGGATCGTTAATAAATACGAATAGTTTGATGTTCTACCTTATAGTATCAACAGTCAAATATTTGATCACCTTTTTAAGTACTTTGGTAACGTGCACCGGAAAAGCTGACTGTAAGTTAAATATAAGAATTTACTACAAAATGTCATTGAATTATTTGTGAAGCAGATTTTAGAATTAAAAGTGGGTTTGACCTTAGTTTGTACACTTAAAGGCCGCAAGTCATCGCAGTTTGGGCCCTATCTGTTAGTGTGTTTTTATTAAAGTACCTAGGTATTTTGACATCGGTGAAGGAAAACATCGTGAGTAAACCTGGACGTATAGTTAACCTTTAGTCTGAAATCGCTAAACCGCCTGTACCTATATTTTTTTTAAACGCCCACCCTATCGCTACTTCCTAGACTCCTAGTGTAGATAGGAGAACTCAATAACACTTTGCCAGGTTCGGGGATCGCACCTGTGACCTCGTGCACTCGCAACCACTAGACCAACGCTGCAACGAGGCAGTCTTCGCTACAATTTTCTATCAATAACTGTGCCCCATAAAGGACAACTCCAAACACAACTATCTCTTGTTCTCGACACGAATATGATGACAATAAATAACTATTACACAACGGTACGCCCACGGTACGAAGCCAGGTCACCGTGGTGATAATAATTTGGTATTTGCATCTCACAAACCGGGAAGTTTGGTTATCAATAGAACCAGCGTACATCAGAGCTTTCTCTACAACACACAAAAGAAACTGAACATTATTTTTGTCCAACATAAGGTTTGAAATCCCCTGGAGTGTCACAGCGAATAATTCTTGGAAAATAGAATGAAATCCAGCCCGTTGTAGGCTGAACGCCTAAATATCTTACTGGGTAGGCAGATAAGGCGCTTCGGCTTACCTAGACCTGCCTTTCTGATGATATAATGTTACGAATAAAGTTTGTGTTTTCAATATAATGATTTTATTGTTTGAATTTGTAATAGCGTCTCTAGGCGATGCTTTGTTTGTTTCATTTTAAGTTCTATTACGTGTGCTATAGAGTTCATTGTTGTTAAATTTTGTTGTGTAATTATAGGAATTGTAAGCTCTCCGTTATCTATGTTATCAGTGAGTTTATATCGGATTTGGAACCTAAATAATACAATGAAGGTCACTTATTATACTAGGTTCCAATTAAATCTCATTTCTGATTCGGAATGTTACGATAAAGATATTGTAATCAATTGCAAATCGAAATCTTTACAACATTGATAACATTCATGTTTTAATACAAAACCGCTTTTGGTTACGGTCGTCGTCAATTTCGATTCTGTCATTTTGCCAGATCTTGACAAAATTACGGGGACCAGTTTGATAGTTTTCTCGAGCACGTTTTTTAAATACTAAGCAATTACTCTTTGGTGATCCTTAAAAATTCTACTATCAATATTATAATTATGCATGTGAAAGATTGTAAAGATGTTTGAATGTTCCATCGCGTGTTAACCATTAAGCAGATTTGAATGAAAATTGGCTCATAGATAGACCATTTCCTGAGTTAAACTATAGAATACTTTGTATCCTGGGAATGTTTTCCCTTGCGATAATATGAAAAAGATAGATAAAAGTAAAAGACTAAGGTATCATGAAGTTCCGCGTCACAGAGACCAATTGCTACAGTATCCCATTAGTATGTAGGCCACTCATATTATAAAATATTGGTACAACATGACAAAATAACATAATATAAATTGAAAGAAAAATCATTCTCATTACGAATTCGTCGCGGTCTCGATCTAATCATGCAATTTGCAATCAGAACTGATTGCGCAACGATTGCAAGATTCTGTCCTTTCAATTGTTAAAACAATCTGCTGAATAAACGTGTCTTTTGACGTTTAATTTTGATTGATTGAAACTTTAGCCTCATTTACACGATGCAAGTTACTTGCTTAAAGCAAAATATTACTTGGAGCGTCTAAACACTGCTTGGACGGGACAACTATTATTGTTGCTTCAACTTATGGTAGTCTACGGGCAATCAAATCGCACTGTGTCAATGGGCTTAAAGTACAAACTGCCTGAAGTTTCTTGTTTTTGATATCCGTAACCTCATTTGTTTCAAAAGGCTCCATTGCTTTTTCAACTGTATTGCAAATATCTACTTATTTAGACCTTTTACCCAAAGAAATTTAAGATAATACAGATAGAACACGCGAAGAACTGACTGCCTCGTTGGTCTAGTGGCCGCAAGCGCTACTGCTGATCATGAGGTCCCGGGTTCGATCCCCGGGTCGGGCAAAGTGTTATTGAGTTTTTCAATCCGCGATTACTCAGAGCAGCCCGGAATCTGGATTTGTGTCCGATTGATGGCAATAGGCTCGCCCCCTATTACATGGGACTTAAACATAACTGGCGAAATGTGGGTGTACTACCAGGTAAACCTCTGCCTAGCCCTTCGGGATTACAGGCGTGACGATATGTATGTATGTATGTAACACGCGAAGAAAACTGTGATCCCAAGTCTCAGTAACGCCATTGAGCATAATATTGGGATATTGGAGCGGCAGTGGAGCATAATTAACTAGACTAATCGACTTGACACAAGTCGATTAGTCTAGTCTAGATATTATCTTAAATCTCATTGGGATCACAGTTTTTCAATGGCATTTCTTCGCAATCCTCTCTATAGTATATTGAATCTCTTTTTTTTAGGGTTACTCAACTGTCATTCGTCCCAAAAGGTGCATTTGAAAACCAGCGTCAGACAGCTGCATCTGCCTGGCATTACAGCTGAAATGAGCCTTTTGGCGCAGCCGTGAGACATGCCATTTAGTTTTGACTATTTTATTTTGTTATTTTAATGTTTTAACAGTGTGTGCATGTTTTTACCTGTTGCCAATAAATACATATTATTTATTTCTTCTCTTTCTTTGTGATTGTTTTTTTTTTGGAAGCAACGAATTTGAAGTTCGTAAAATTCATCATCACCTACCTAGTCTTGTCTCAACTATGTTGGATCGTCTTCCAGATTAAACGGGAGCAGCTAGCTATCAGTATTTACTGTTCTGAAAAAATATAAAATTCAAATAACTGTTTAATTTTGACGGCTCAATTTAGTATCCGCCATATTGGATCTTCATCTGTTAATTCTTACAAGTTTTATTTTCAGTAATACCGTCGTCGTATAAAAATAATACCTTTCTTGTTTAAAAGATACAAAATAAACGTGTTCCTATTTTCTTAGAAAGTGAACGCTAAGCTGTTAAATCTGTCTCGAATGGACGAACAGAGAATACTAATCCTTTTGGCGGGAAAGCTGGTGGAGACAACGAACTTTGGCATTCAGATGGCATTATAAGAGGTCAGCACGACACAATTTAAATCACAATTCGAAGGATTTTGGAGGAAATTCCAGCTGCTAGAAAACGTTAAAGACGTAAAAAATGTTATTCACCATCTGCCTAATATTTTCCCAAATATGTTGGGATCGGTTTCTAGTTTAACCGGATGCAACTAAATACCAGTGTTATACATGGAGCAACTGCCTGTCAATCTGTAAAAGTGTGGACCGCAATGTCTCTGCAGATTTAGCAAATGCTCCAACCTACTTCCTAAAAATTTAAAAGTACATCCACACTATGAGTAAACAAAACAATACAATCAAGCGCTAGATGTACAATTGTATATAATTATGTCTAATATAAGACGCACCCATGTATGTTAATGAGCATCTATAGACCACGCTGTGCAATTTGAACAATAGACTACGTTCACGCTTGGCTGGTCGATACTAAAGACAAAGATAAGTACACATAGATGGTACTGGAACTCAGGTGTCAAAAGCAATCATAAATAAAGAAGAAACGTAACTTAAACGGGTGGAGATGCAGTCTTAAGTGTCGCCGGTGACTGGATAAGAAAACTGTCGTGAGGAAAATCTTAAAATTGTAGTTAATTAATGTGAATGGTAATAAAAGTATTGGAAGATCAAATAAACGTTGGATGGATTGGGTGAAAAATGATAAATTACTTAAAAATAAACGACCATTGGGATGGTAAAACATAGAGATGTATGAAAGAGGATCACATGCTGCATACGCATAGACTCCAAATAAATTAGAATGAGGTGGAGGCAGAAGAATAATGACTGATGGTGATTTTCCCGGTAGTCAATCCGGGATGAATATGACAATTCTGGCTACACTTCATGACAATTTGTTAGAATTAGAAGCAGATATATTCGTAAATGCAATTGAAGAACGTAACAGCAAAGAGCAAGATAGAGAAAGCAATGTTATCACAGTAGTTAATTAAATCAATTAAGTATCAGAAGAAAGACGATCACCTGCACGACGAAGAAAATGAGAAGATGTAAGAAGATGATTGGTAGTGAAGCAAATAAAAAAACATTTAAAGAATTTATTCATCTTCAAACCAACCACAACAAAACAGTTGTAAGTACATGTCAAATGTTAAGATGCTTAGATACGACAGATGGACACAGTTAGTTAAGATTATGACTGTTGTAAGCCGTACCCATCAATGTTACGCACGTTGTACGATGTATAAACAATAGACTTGGTGCACGCTTCACTGGAGTTACGTAGGTCAAAGACTATATCAGATAAAGACAAAGATACGTTATTTTACTTCTTAGAGCTGAAAAAAGACCAACATACTTAATTCAAAATGTTCAAGGTATAGTCGCAATCATACAAAGAAAGAAAAAGCGTTTATTATCACTGTTTAGTTTGAGATTCTGACTGGAGAGAATATGGTTGATATATAACATTATAATAATACACTTCGCGAGACCCAAGGGCTGGTTTTTACCTTGGTCAAAGGATAAGCATTGCTATATAACGTGGCAATGCTGCCAGTCTTGGGTACACTTCCAGTGGACAGCGATGCGGATGAGTTTTTTGACGCCATATTTTAGATTTAATTTTCATTTCTAGTGTATAAAGTTAAGTATTGTGAATAAATAAAGCATTACCTTATAACAATTATAAAGAATTTGCCTATGGATTTAATGAACTCAGAAGGGGAAAATATTAAATGAATTAAGCTCATTATGCCAACGTTATGATCCACTTGACGATGAAAACTCACGACATCGGAATTAATCGAGCAAACTTCAACAAGATTTTTTACTATGTATATTTAGACGTTAGGCTGAAAACAAGCCCAAACAAAGGCTTGCATCTGATGGTAAAGATTTAGGTTTTAGGCAAACATATAAAGACATTAAACATCTACGTCGTCTTCTCTATAGACAATAACTTTCTTAATCTGTGCCCACAATTACTATGGATCAATTGTTCTTGATAAATGATCTTTACCATATGATGTAACATTATAATACGAACTATGTTTCATGTCGTTGCACATTGTCTTAACCGATCAATTGGTTTTTGTTACTTACATTACATAGATGTTATATTACGTTATTGTCTTAATAATGATCCTTTACGTATTACTTAATGTAATACGCAATATGTCATCCATCTTCATCTGCCAATACGTTTCCCAACTATATTTTGAATGGCTTCCAGGAGACAAGTTCCAGTTCCAATTCCTGCAGTATTGCAGGGTATTCTTGCCATGCAAACGTTGTGAAATAAAAGCACGTTCTACAAATTACTTATTTGTCTGAAGAAATGCTAATATACTTAATTAATATCGAAAAACGTCTGTGAAGTTCTGCAGGGTAATTTAATTTAAGCATACATTATACATATTTATTTTTAGTGGCTACTAAATGCTCTAGTACGATTCAGCTCTTTTTTCTGTTAAGAACGAATGTAAACAAACATTCACAATATAAACATTACATAAGAATCAGTGTACATAAGAATTATGCATATTTGTGTACGATATTACTCAGTCAAGTGGGTGTGTCTTGTACCTAATCGTGTCAAACAATTATTGGACTTGTCTGCTTATAAAAATATGTGTATCTGTCTCGTCAAAAAGAATCGCTTGTTTACGATGTATGTACAGACGCCTGCACATCCACCTATCCCAATGTGTCAAATTTCTTTGAGAGGTTTTCAACTTTATTCTAAACACAATAATTGCATTGCCACATTGCCATTCTACGTAGCTATGCGGCCGGCCTTTTGGGCACGTTTCCCGTTGACAGCGATGCGGAGGGGGGAGATTGTGACAGAGGGAAGGGGGGATTGTGAGAGGGGTTGGAGGGGCAGGGGAGGAATGTGGAGGGGAGTGGAGAGGGAGGACAGAGAGAGGGGGTGGAGAAGGAGGGGAGGGGAAGGGGAATGGGAAGGATGAGGTGAGAGGGGAGCGGAGAGGGGGAGGGGAAGAGGCAGGGAACAGGAGGGGAAGGGAGGGGAAAGTGAGGGAGGGGTGAGGGAAGGAGAGGGAGCGGTGAGGGGAGGGGTGTGGGAGGTGTGGGGGAGGGGAGGAATGGGGAGGGGTAGAGGAGAGGAGTTGATAAAAAATGCTACGCAATAGCTTTACCGTGGCAGTCTCCGAGTGCCACACGCCATTTTTTTTTAAAGACAAGTTAATGTTCAATTGGAAAAAAATTACAGTTTGGGGTAGATTGATGTCGCCGTCGTCTGGCGTCTGTGCTAGCACTTGGCCCGCGACGTCGTTCGCGTGGATTTTGTGTTTTCACTTCAAACATTAAATTTTCTTTTAAACGGGGATTCCGTTTCACTTTAAAACTCCGAGGGCATGGGTGGATATACCACACCCTGTCGTAGATTTGGTAAATAAAATACAGGTTATGGAACTTGCTGAAAATGAAGATATTCATTGGCAACAGAACTTTTAACATCGGTTCAAACGAAAAAAATCTTTTCTCTTATTATAATTTTAATTCAGATTGTTTTTCTTTTTATTTCATAGCGATCAAGCTAGTCGTCCTCACTTCATTCCTCGCTTAATTTTGGGACTCCTATTTTTATAATTTTAGTTGAGACTTTCTTTTTTATTTGATAGCGAACAAGGTATTGGCCCCCACATCATTAATGAGGAAAACATTTGTTACATGAGCTTTGAGCTTCGTTTCAACACTAGGTATATCAGTATCATTGACGGGCCTGTTGGTCTAGTGTTAGTGACCCTGACTGCTATGCCAGAGGTCGTGGGTTCGATTCCCACCCAGGACAAATGTTTGTGTGATGAGCACGATCATTTGTTCTGTGTCTGGGTGTAATTTATCTATAATATGTATATATTTAGAAATATATAAGTATGTTTATCAGCTGTTTAGTACCCATAACACAAGCTCTCAAGCTTAACTTGGGACTAAATGGTGTTGTGTGAAAATTTGTGGAACATTTATATATTTATTTATTTATTTTATCATTATTTACTTAGGTATTTAGCTGCATCATTTCCAGTCTAACTGAGACTGGAAGCCATCCCCAACATATATTATGTAGTTAAGAAAAGGCCGATGATGACCGATATTTACCAGATACGACTTCGTATACTTAATGTAGACATTACTTTTGCTATCGATGTTGGTGTCAACAGTCCTCAGCAAATATTGATCGACTTTTTCTGTATTTTCGTAACTTATCTATCATATCTCTTGAATCTACGATAATGTCGATGATATAAATATTAGCAAAGCTGATCCTTCTGGGGGATCTGTGTTTACGTAAAAGATATGTAATAACTTTTACTTTAATTCATCCGTGAGATGGAATAAGTTGGACTGGTCTGTTGGTCTAGTAGCTAGTGGCCCTGGCTGCTATGCCGGAGGTCGTGGGTTCGATTCGACTCGAAAACGACTTGATTAACAAAACGAGACATGGTGTTTGTAAGTAAAACTAATTTCTTGTTTTTTAGTTAGTTCATTTTTTTACGTGGCAGTTGTTTTTTTTTATTTTTTTATTCTGAATATACGTATATTAAAGATAGATTACACCCAGACACAGAACAAATGATCATGCTCATCACACAAACATTTGTCCTGGGTGGGAATCGAACCCACCACCTCCGGCATACCAGCCAGGGCCATTAACTTCTAGACCGGTTCAAGTAAAATAAATCGTCTTTTTCATACATTTTGGTTGAGTAGGTATCTAAATTTTGTATGCAACAGCCGTTTTTTGTCCCTGATTTTCGAGTTGGTCCCATAGTAAAAGTTGATCATATTCATGGGTAGAACACCCTGTGAAAATTTGTCAGACGATTAAAAAATCACCGTGTATAGAAGAAAGATTTGTTTTTTTGTAAGTATGTAACGATTAAACCTAAAAACTTTTGGACCGGATTGAAAGTAAGGAAGAAAGAAGAAAGAAAATATGTTTACATGGGACACGCACAGAAAATTAACAGTTTAAAAATAAAACTGACTAATAAAAAAATAAATAATTAACAATATTTAAAAAAAATATAAAACAAATGTTGTTTTTTTTTAATTTATTTGCAAATTGCACTGTTGGGAAGCTACCCGGGTAACATAGGCTACTTTTCAGCCCTATATTCTAAATAGAATGGGAACTACGCGTGACGTCCGCTAGTGGTTCAACAAAAATAATACTAAATCACTTTATTCTATACAGAACATGAGTAACAACAGAACTGATCAAAAACCTATATACCCAGTCTTATATCGAAACAATAAACTGTATCTGTCATTTGGCATGAGCGCGTCGAATCGCCCGATGATCCGCGCGTGCGCACCTAGCAGTGATTGCGAAATATTGAGCGGCGTTCGCGCATTATGTTGTACGTACGACCGACGCAGTAACCAAAGAGATTTAAAATACTGTAGAGCGGGCATGTCAAGGAAATGTCATAGAAAAACTTTGATCCCATGTCTCAGTAACGCCATCTAGAATAATATATGAATATTGGAGCGGCAGCGGAGCGAACTACAAAAAACTCGTAGACTTGTATCCAGCAGGACACACTTTTTCGGACGAAAATTTTGTTCGTGATGTCCGGTCTACAGATATTGAATGTCTTTGATTAGGTACTTACCAACCAAGAGATTTGCTATGCAGTACCAAAATGATTGAGTGGCCATTTAATAAGTAGGTACTTACTTAAATATGTGACACGTATTTAGACAAGAAATAACTAGCGTATGTTAAATTGAAGTTATTTGACAGCTGTATATGTTCATATCTCAAAAGATTAATATGCTATGAGTTTGTGACATAAGATTTTGGTTACGCCTACGGCTGTGCTTGTGATAAATAACATGGCCGAAATATTTTTAGTCTATGTTTTGTCGCTGGTAGTGATCAAATAATTATACTAATAAATCAGGTCTGAAAATCTGACGAGGATACCATATCGGTTATCAAGATCTTTCATTAATGAACGACATTGTGTTAATTTAAACTACAAATCTAAAAACGTGTATTAAATAAAATTGCGAGCAAAATGCTAATAATAATATTAATTACTTTACTTCGGACACAATAATCCATAGAGTGTTAGTAACAGAAAAACTTATTACCTAATGTTAGTAACAAACAATTAATCTCCGCACAAACTGCTCCGCACTTACAGCTACAGTTTTCAGGATGCTGTTTTGACTGTCCCTCACTCTTCTTAATATCGAGGCTGTTTTTTTGCGCATAATCGCGTAGAAGTCAGAACGAGCTTGCGCAAACATCTCCGACGCGCTACAGTAACGTGGCAGTCTCAACAACATCCTAATAGCATTGTTATATTGAATGCGCAGGGCATCCAGCGACCTCTTCGTCTAATTGACCCATATACTGCCCGTGTACAGACCCTGGCAATAAGCCTTGAAAAGTGTTACTTTTACAAGGTCCGTACACTGCGCAATTCTACGGGACAACATATTATATTACTCCGGACCGCTACGGAGACCTACGCTCCCTCTCAATGTCTACATCGTCCCTGAGGTCGGCGGCAAGAAAATGCCCTAGGTATAATGATAATAATGATTGCGTTCACCTGCCTAGCCTTTTTCTAACTTTGTTGGGGTGGGCTTCTAGTTCAACGGAATGCAGCTGAAAACCTCTGCTTTACATGGGCTGGTGGTCAGACTGACAGTATGACCTCCACAAGACTGTTCCTGGATAACACGATACCCCTTGGATAAATTAGCTGTCAGACTTGCAGGCTTCTGACTGTCCGTAACAGCTGTGAAAGATCTACAAATGGCAGTAGGCACCAATGGCTTAACATGCTTTCCAAGGCACGGCGGAGTCTTGATATGTAAAAACTTGGTCAACTATCCACGGATCGTCCTGTTCAAGCGTACCAGTGCTTTTATTTAATTTGCCGAACTTTAACGGATAACTTTGATTTATTGAACAAAAATAAAGACAAGTTTGGTTAGATTTTACATATTAAACAGCTATGTTTTAGAATATAGTAGTCCCCAAAAAGCCTGTCTAGTTTAATTTTTGGCCAGGTTTGAAAACTATAGGAAGTGGTTAAGGGCGAACTTTTTGGGGGACTGCCTTGTGTAATTTTGACGTTCAAAAAGCTCTAATCTTCACCCTAATTTGAATTAATTGCTTTTGATCTTACTTACAAAACCCAAAATAAACTATCTTAATCAGAATCATTGTAGGCAGGTACCAGGCAATCATGTGTCTACAGAAGTTCACAACATCACAATATCACATCCTGGTTACATAACACCGAAATATTACATGGTGTTGCAAACCGACGCCCACGCATCGCCGCCATTGTTTGACTTCGATCAATATCTGACGGAAAATATGAGCAGTAATTGTGTGAAAGTGATGGTAAGCTTTTGAGTGTAACAACAATGTATGTAGTACCTATTATGAAGCATTATGTAGGTATGTGTAAACAGTGCTATTGTAGTAGATTTATAAGTGCTTACAGTTGGTACTTATTCTGTTTCCAAAAAGGCCTCTAAACAAATTGGAGCTTTTGAAATAAAAACTTTTACTCTTGCACATAAAGCTCAGTTTCCGCAACAATTATTTTTTTTTTAAAAATGTTCTAATAATAGTAATATTCAATCAATATATTATTTTCCTTAGTTGGAGTAAAATTTACTTCATCTACATTACTTTAAAGTCGATATTTGTTTAAGTTAAAATAACATAAATTGAAAATATTGATTTGAATTTAAGAACTTAGGTTTACACTACACTACTGTGTTATTCGAAATTTAATAAAGCGTGTGGAAAATGCATTGGTTTTGAATGGTGCCGTTCAATGATTCTTAAAAAAATTACTCACTCAGTTTCTGTTTTCTTTAAAAACCAACACTTCCTCTTTGTCAAACTAAGTGGTTTCTATTTTCTAAAGAATCACGTTCCTCTGATCCTAGGAAAGTAATTCACACAAAACAAACTTTCCATACATAACACACATTCTCCTAGTAACCTCTGCTACCCTAGTAATTAACGCGAGGTTACTATACCAGGCTAGGAAGCTCTTGAGACACTCTCGAAGCTAATTGCTAAATGGTGTAACTCTCGACATTACTAAGTGCTTATGGAAGCCTGGTACTCATGTGCGATGTGCGTGTACAACTACTAAGGTTTATTGTTTTGTTTAATTGTTTAGTTGCACTTTAAAGTGTTTCTGAGAGAGAAATACTAAGAAATACAAAAGTAATTATATGTACCTACTTCAGTTTTCTTAAAATAATTGAATTCCAATAGGGTATTTTTTTAAAAACTCTCTTTGATTCGTCAGTTATATTAACAATTTTGGACATGTAAGTTTTGTCTCGTAACTTACTAAATTAATATAGGTATTTATATTATCAGTATTTATTACATACTTAGTTAGGGGAAAAAAAAACATAGTTTGTAAGTTTTTATGCAGGCGGTAATCTCCAGCACTGCTCAACTGATTTCAAAAAAATCTTTCACCTATAAAAGGCCATTGCCAAGTGCTATAGGATAAATTATGATAGATTTCCTTTACGTGAAGGAAATTGCGGGCCGAAGCTACTCTTTATTAAATATATTGACCCATTTATTAACTTAGTAATAAAGTAAATCATTTACTAAAGTCGTAAAAACTAGTTAGGTAAACTGTTACCTAGCGGTTTAGTACTTATAAAATGAATAGCGTTACAAGCAATAAATTTATAACCCATACCGAGGTGGTAAATAATCGCTTATTAAACTTTGTTCTAGTTTTGAGAATAATAAATAATATTATGTAAGTAATTGTGTTTCGAACGTACGGTTTCAGGACCTTTGATCCTCAGTATAGATCTATGTATAATATAATTATAAATAATTTTGCCGTGTCCGTCAGGGTCCATGATTGTGCGTAACTTTAAGCGTTATATTGAGATCTTATAAACTTTGTGAAATGCAAATAAATGACATGAATTAATATCTATATATTCTTATAATCTTTATATAATCTTATTTTTGTTAAAACAGTCTGTTACGCCACATTGCAGGATCAAACCAATACAAGCTTAAACTTAGTTATTTTATTTTGTGATAAAAACAGGAGTACCTACCTACAATGATATTATAAGTAAAAAGGTGTAGATAGGTTACCTAAACAACATTAGATTTTCAAAAACGGCACGCTAACGCACGCACGCGTCCGTTGACAGCGCGATGCGACACTGAGGTCAAATGTGGCTAGTTAGCCACATTTTAACGTGTCGCTTGCTGGGCGTTTATAACCTATCTACACCTTTTTACTTATAATATCATTGAGTACCTACGATTAAATTTTAGACACACCATCTTACTAATTAAACAAAGTGCCGTCTACTTAATACCTATACTACTAACACATTATCGAAATATTACTATTTTTTTTATTGTTAATCCTACGTGAGCAAAATAAAATCAGAATACATAGACAACTATCATTACATGAATAAATGAAGTAAAAGATTAAATGTTTCACTAAAATTAAACGAATGTTACAAACGTTTTAATTTTTTTTACGCATTATTTTCTATTCATACTTACTTTTTTATTCTACATCACGTACACTAGTGAAGCAGGCTTAGCCATATTACAAATTCTATTTCTATTATCGTACCTAATCGATAAGGCGACAATAGAAAGAAAATGACGAATATGGAATCAGCTGTTTGTCAACTGTCAAGGTTTTAACGAGTAGAATTTGTAATATGGCTGAAAATAAAATACACTTGACAAACAGTTGATTCCATTTACGCCATTTTCTTTCTATAATAGAAATATAATTTGTAATATGGCTAGGCCTGCTAGACCTACATATTAGTGACTAGAAGCTAAAGAGTTTGTTTGTTTGAATTGAATTGACACTAAAACCCAAAACAAACAGCTTTAACTACATTTGAAACGACTCAGTTTTAACACGGATATACAAGTATCCATAATCTAACCGCTGATATTATGTATGTTTGACAGTTCAAACTTGACTTATCTACCTTGAACCGTTTGTAGTCGGCTCGCCTTTCACTGTGTGCTTTGAATACCTAATGCCGGCTCTATGGGCAATGCACGTAGTCTAAGAGATAGGGACACAGAGCTAGTTGGCACGGACGCGAGATGAAACTGATCTCTTCTTACGGCAGCGGCGAGAAATACTAATGAGATAAGTAAAAGTGAATAAAAAGTGTCAGTGTTACTGCATTTTCACTTATAACCGAGTTGTCGATAATGGAACTATATTGTTGCGATTGCGCTTCTAGCGGACGTGACGGTGTACGGTTTTCTCCGCGCAGTTCCCGTTTCCGTGGGAATATAGGGATACAAAAATAGCCTTTGTCATCTGGGGATAGCGTAGCTTCGTAACGGGGAAAGAATTTTTCAAATCGGTGCAGTAGTATTTAAGTAACATACTAATCTTTATAACATGAGTATAGATTACCATTACCTACTATTAGTAGTTCCAGAAATAAGCGCCAAACGAACAAATTCTTTAGCTTTATTACTATACATAAATTAAGTCTATTACATAAAAATTAAACTAATGCACAATATGTATTCAATGAAAAAATAGTTAACTTGACAGCTCAACTTGTCGTCACTTTATTAACATTTTCACGAGGTGATTTTAACAGAATAGCATTGCTGTGCACTTCTGTAAGTGTCATATTTATAGGTAGGTATTGTACAGACACTTCAAGCTACCACAAACTGTCAATTTTTTCCAATTGAACATACATGTTTGTTTAACCTTTCAATCGTGTCCATTAGAGACATAAACGACACAATGACGGCGCGTTCGCTTCGGGTTTAATGAATTAAAGTTGAAAAACTGTCAAAAATATTGTCAAATTTGCGTAGCTTGATGTGCTGGCCTCTGTCAGTATTTAATCTGTATTTGTGTATCTTTGATTTACTGAATAGGACACTGCAGTGCAATCAATAAATAAATACCATGAGAATTGTTTGCGATATAACTCCTTATTGTGTAACACGCAATCGTAATAATTTTAATGACAATTCGCCAGTTGTAAAGCTCTTAATCAACTCCAAGTAGGTGAGATAACGTAACGATCGACATAACTGACTCCTAGACTACACTTAATACAGATTATCCGCCATGATTGATCGTTTATTCTTTCACAACTATTGTGCTGAGTTTTATAATTAAAATGATATATTTAGGCACTCATATGCTTGATATTACTAAACATGTAGGTGCTTTCTAAATGAGATGATGTCAGTATTAAGTATTTTATTTAATTGCTTTAGATTAAACCTTTGTAGCTTGAACACATAATATACTCGATAGAAAAAAAATCCTGCAGTACCTTTTTATGCGTTATTATTTTTAATATATTATTTAATATTTGCCTTCACAATAGGGCTTTTATTGTAAAGGATGTTAAATAAACTTTTAGGCCTATATGGCCTAAAAGGTTACAATTGATACGATTACTAACAACAACATATTTTGCTCTCAAGTGTGTATTAACATTTTGGTCATTCATGTCTGGTGATCATACCAATAGTATGACCGAATTATGGAGATCAATACATGCCATGCAGACTACCCATCAGATAGGGCATCTAACAGCATATTAGCTGGTAGAAGTTATGGTTCTGGCGGAAATCGAACTCTTAAGCAATTATGGAATGGTTTGAAATACAAAGGCCTATTTGATAGCTCTAAACATGGTAAAAGAAAGAAAGACAGAAAAAGTAACTAATCAACTCGCACATGGAGCAAGGTGCTGTTTCTGTAAGGCTTACCCTTAACCTGACTTGCTGCTGACTGCCTTATATGTATCTACTCAATCAAATACGAGAAAAAACCAACATAAAAAGATTCTAGAACCGTTTGAAATACAGGGTGGAAGGGGTATTGCAGTAAACCTGAACACCATGATTGAGACCTTAACATGTTTCAAGACCCCCCGTTGTTAAAGTTTTTTGAAGGCTTTCCGTTGTATACAAGTTTTTCCTGATGTTCTATTTACTTTAAACAATATAAAATCATGATTTCTGTTCAAAGCAATGAGATTTTAAACAATGTGACTTATTTACCTTATCTGGACAAATATCATTTGATATCTTTTAGCTCTCAAGCTGGTACTGAAAGGTAGTGCTGTTAAGACCAGCTGACTACCTTATACTACTAAAAGCAAATAGATTATAAGACCAAAATATCCTTATTAGATTATGGCAACCTACTTGTGGAATATTTATATTTATATTTATTTACTATGGCAATTATCACATTCCTAAATACAAGGATGGGCATGACTTCGTATTTATCACTGACCCAGTAAGTACTCTAGGACCACATTCTGTACAGCTTTACTATTCTGGAGGTCAATAATTGCTTACTTATTGGTGTACTTAATACCAATTAGCAACCTCGTTGAGAATTGCACAGTCTGGGGAAGAATGGCGCTAAAGGGAGGGAGCCTGGATTCAGCAGTGAATCGTTAATATAAAACTCTGCTGTCTGATTTAACTTTTGACACGAGAGAAGGAGATGGCAATGCATTATCTGAGCAATTACTCTGGCAGTTAATTGTAGCACATATTCTGTAGAACAAAGACGTCAGTTCGTAGGTACATGAGTGTTTCCAGTTCTGTAACTAGCAAGTGAAGCGAGGTCACAGGTGACACATCGGCAGGCCTAGCCATATCACAAATTCTATTTCTTTTATCGTAATCGTTAAGACGACAATAGAAAGAAAATGGTGTATATGAAATCAGCTGTTTGTCAACTGTCAAGTGTAAACGAGTAGAATTTGTAATATGGCTGAAAATGAAACACACTTGACAGTTGACAAACAGCTGATTCCATGTACGCCATTTTTTTCTATAATAGAAATAGAATTTGTAACATGGCTAGGCCTGCTGAGTAGAGTTTTCTAGCGATGCGTAAGTAAAGAGAGCCCCTCTCACAAGTAAATATAAGTGATGGTAAGTTGAGCGGGTCTCTGAAGACTCGCTCTATTCACCATCATTACGCTCGCTGTTCTCAGGAACAGCGAGCAAAATGAGCCCTTTACATAAGGTTAGTGATTGGAGCAAACCAGACAAGCGAAGCGAGCCCACCGCTATATCATACTACCTACTACTAAATCATAAAGATAACGCTACTGCTAAGCATAAAGTTTTCTTTCAATGCCTAGATTGGGCAATAGGTTATTGGGTGTTTCCTGATAATCATCAGTATTTTCTAAGTAGCAACACGGAGAATAGAGTATGCCCAGTTGATGACAATAACGATGGAACTAAAGAAAACTGGCGATATGTGGGTGTGCTATATAATATATATAGGTACAGCCTCTGCCTACGGGGAACAGAGGCTTGATGTTGTGTTCTGATAACTTAAAAATAAAGTGCTTGACCATAACCGCACGTCGCCGTCGTCAAGTGCATGAGTGCGCAACCGCACCGGATGGGCAATACCGCCATTTTAGGGCCGTTTAAGTAGCATGTGACATTACGTAGGGACACGTTTACATGGTATTTCTTTTAGGTACATGGTCACATTGTGACAAGGTCTTGGGAGAATTCATCTTTGAGGACCAGCTGTATGTAAAGAGGAACATATTGTCTCACCAGTATTTTCCTGATGAATTAAGCAGAGAAAGCCTATACCTATGTACAAAAAGATTTGAAAGACTATAGAGCGGGCATGTCAAAGAAATGTCATAGAAAAACTTTGATCCCATGTCTCAGTAACGCCACCTAGAATAATATATGAATATTGGAGCTGCAGTGGAGCGTACTACAAAAAACTCATAGACTTGTGTCCGGCAGTACACACTTTTTCGGACGAAAATTTTGTTTGTGATGTCCGGTCTATAGGTATTGAATGTCTTTGGTTTATGTCAAAGAAATATTATCAGGACTTTTACTCTATTTGATACCCTCGAGAGTGCCGAAATATATGTTATCTTGCGGCATAAACGGGCATATCTCTCTTCTACGTTAACTTTGTTTTTTCACAGCTTCAGGGGAGCACTTAAATTGACTTTTCATTTCAGCTTGATATCTCGAGATAAAGGCTCGTAATAGACAGACAGACATACAACAAAGTGAAAAAATCCAATACGGGCTCCGGTTATAACTTCGTCGACCCGTGAGGTGATTTAGCCACAAGCTGCTCTACTAATAGGACAGTATCTAATTGAAACTTCGCAATATTATCTTCACATCGCTTTTCTAAAACTGCAAAGCGGTGTTATTGTGGTCACATCAGTACCGCTCTAAGGCCGTTGTCCATACAAAACAATTGAGTTTTAGTCTTCTAACCATATACGTACTTGTTTTACTTTTAACCTACATTTAGTTTTAAGTGGAAGATAAGATTTTGTGTTTTGAAATACACTTTCACTAATGTTCTTCGTTTCAAATTAAATAGTTTTATTTTAGTTTTGGGCCAACCACAACACGTCTTTATAGTTTAGCACATATGGTTTTAAATCCAGGCAAGTATAGATGCGACATAAGTTCATACGCGCAATAATAATGTTCTTCTTAGACATTACATCAGGAAACTTGGGCTTTAATAAAAAAAATTTTATTAAAAAGAGGTAATAAGGATTCTTTTAGATTTTATTTTTTAGACATCTATGAATTTGGAAATCCTGGTGTCATTTTAGTTTTTAATATTGATGTGCAGAGGCTCTAGACAAGGTCTGCTTACTAACACAAGAAAAACATAACCCTACCTTGACAGTTGGGTAAAATAATGTAATTTCATATCATTCAATCTTCACTTTTAGCTTATTTAATGTATATTATTTTTTATAACGGTTTTTATTATTTTTTGTGTTAGTTGTTCTTGCGTATGGCACTCGTAGGTTGCAGCTGAAAATCAGCTTCAGATAGTACGCCCTGTGTTCTCATCTGACTTTAAGCTGAGCTGACGCCCTTTTGGCATTATAATCCCCCTATTTTATAGTTTTAAGGTGTATCTTTGTTGTAATGCCAATAAATGCATTTTTCTTTCTTTCTTTCTTTTCTTCTCTGTATATGAGAATAGGCATTTGTGCTGCAATGGGACATTAACAAGCTGGTATTATTTTCAAAAAAGTTCGAACACGTTTAAAAAAATATATTCGCAGTATACTCGCTTCTAAGATAAGTAACTACGTCTAAACATTTCGCAGGAAACGGCTTCTGACCTTCCGGGAAATGAAAGTACTAAAACCTTTCCGACTTTTCCAGGTGATGGGTGGCCATAAGGATGTCCTTAAGAAATAAAAAAGGAGAATTTATAACTTCGCGGCGGGCTCGGAAGTAGGTGGCAGCCTGACAGGTGATAGTGTTGTACTTTAAGCACCGATTGCAAAGAGCTATGTATTGATAGTAAAACAGTGAACACGACAAAGACCGGTCTTTGTCGTGTTCACTACCGGTCTTTGGCCTGTTGGTTTAGTAGTTAGTGACCCTGACTGCTATGCCGGAAGTCGTGGGTTTGATTCCCACCCTGGGCAAATGTTTGTGTGATGAGCACGATCATTTGTTCTGTGTCTGGGTGTAATTTATCTATAATATGTATACATACATACATTCATAAACTCACGCCTTTTTCCCAAGGGGGTAGGCAGAAATTACAGAGCGCCATATGCTACGATTCTTACATACTTCTTTTGCTTCGTTTACATTCATACATGTTGTATTTAGAAATATATAAGTATTTTTATCAGCTGTTTAGTACCCATAACACAAGCTCTCAAGCTTAACTTGGGACTAAATGGCGTTGTGTGAAAAGTTGTGGAATATTTAATTAAAGACAAGTAAGAACTGCAGGGCTATTTTTTTTTTAATATTATAGACCAGTGCTTGACTGCAATCCCACCTGATGGTAAGCAGTGATGCAATCAGTGATGGTGAAGCGCACTAGTTTATTAAGAGCCTATTCACTCTATTGGCTATTTTTCAATACATGCTACTCACTAACTGCAGGGCTAGCATGGGCTGGGGATATAACTTTTATCCACCGGTTATATCCACTGACAAGGGATACAATTATCTTATCCACCTGCCAAAGCACGGCAACAAGGGGAAAGAGAATTATATCACTTTTTGACATTAGACGTGGATATTCATCCACGGCTTATAGAATGACGACTAGTGAAAGATTTCGCGATTCGAGCAATCCCAATTGACAACAAAACAAAATAAATATCCAGTACAGATGTAATAAAACGATGAAAGTACTTTGGTTTACATGACATTCTCGACTATATTGTGTAATTTCATAAAAGTTTTCTTATAATGGCAATAATTTGGTTTATCCACCGTGAATAGTTTATCCACCCATGTCGCCATGCTCGGAGGGTGGATAAAAATGACAGAGGGGAATAGTATTTTATCCTCTCCCCGTGGAAAGAATATCTCCGGCCATGCTAGCCCAGCACGCGTAGCATGATCACCGAAGAAACGGTCTTTGTCGTGTCTCGGAAGAAAAGAAATTAAGTGTTTCGTCTGTAGACAAAGGCCGTTTCTTCGGTGTTCAATGTGTTCATGCTACGCATGCTGCTGGCGTCCAGTTTCACACCGAACTTAAATGACAACTGAGAATTTACAGTAAATTGGTATTCCACTTTAAGTGTACTTCAAGTTACGTTGACTATCAGAAGGGGTATTGTGCGCTTCGTCACATCTCTGCGAGTGCTTATAACGTCATCCTAGATACACACTGACGATAGCCAATACGAAACAAGCTGTTTGACAGTTAAATAATGATAAATGATATTTATTCTGTAATTGGGTTCACATACACACATCAAAAGTGTCTAGGGATCAACATATATTTTTGCAATAACTTTTCTCCTGATTGATATTAATTAAAATTTTCTTTAAGGATTCATCAAATAAAGTGTTTTCGTTTGTCACAGTAACGATAAACCAAGTCACCTTTGCATTAATAAAGAAATTTGCCATTTTCCTAATAAAGGGATTTTTGACATTTGAACCACTAACATTAAAGTTCGAAAAAAAGGTTGAAATAACAGTTTTCTTTAAAATTTTATTGGGTAACTTAAACAATTAATAATCCGTGTTTCTACCGCGAACACTAACAACACAAGAACATCGGTTTGGCATACTCAAAATGAGTTCATCCAAATCACGCTGTGGAATGGCCGCCCATGTTCGTTGCAACAACAAAAAAAGGTCTTCTTGCGACTGGATACCCTCCATATTCGGCAGAGCTCTTCTCTGTAGCATATCCCATGCATGCTCAATCGGGTTCAAGTCTGGCGACTGAGCAGGCCAGGGCAGGACATTGATGTTAGCTGCGGCGAGAGTCTGTCTTACAACTCTTGCGGTGTGCGGTCGTACATTATCATGCATTAACTGAAATAAGGGACCGATTTGCACTTGTAGAGGAACGATGACGTCTGATACAATCGTCTCAGCATAAATTTGAGCGTTGAGGTTGCCTCTGATCCAAATCAACTCAGTTCTTCCGCCGATCCAAATACCCGCCCATACCATGATGGTTCCACCACTATAAGGATGGACTTCCTGGCAGGATTTTAATCGCTGTTGGCGTCCAGGGGTTCTCCAGTGTCGTATACGTCTTGTATCCGGTCTCATACCAAAACGAGACTCATCAGAAAAGCACACGAAACGCCATTGTTCTTCTGCCCAATTTCTGTGTTCAAGAGCCCATTATATCGAATCCTACGATTGTGCATTGCTATAGGTGGTAACCGTAGCGGTCTTCGGGAATGAAGGTTCACTTCATGCAAGCGGTTTCTGACTGTTTGGTCGCTAATTAAGTTCCCTGAAGAGTGATGAAGCCTCACGAGTTGTAAGACAGACTCTCGCCGCAGCTAACATCAATGTCCTGCCCTGGCCTGCTCAGTCGCCAGACTTGCACCCGATTGAGCATGCATGGGATATGATACAGAGAAGAGCTCTGCCGAATATGGAGGGTATCCAGTCGCAAGAAGACCTTTTTTGTTGTTGCAACGAACATGGGCGGCCATTCCACAGCGTGATTTGGATGAACTCATTTTGAGTATGCCAAACCGATGTTCTTGTGTTGTTAGTGTTCGCGGTAGAAACACGGATTATTAATTGTTTAAGTTACCCAATAAAATTTTAAAGAAAACTGTTATTTCAACCTTTTTTTCGAACTTTAATGTTAGTGGTTCAAATGTCAAAAATCCCTTTATTAGGAAAATGGCAAATTTCTTTATTAATGCAAAGGTGACTTGGTTTATCGTTACTGTGACAAACGAAAACACTTTATTTGATGAATCCTTAAAGAAAATTTTAATTAATATCAATCAGGAGAAAAGTTATTGCAAAAATATATGTTGATCCCTAGACACTTTTGATGTGTGTATATAAACACTTTTACATGTCATTTTTTTACTAAGAAGATGAGGTCGGAATTTCGCTAACTGACTACTCTGAGAAGAAACACCGAAATAAACTCAGAGGTCACAGTCTCTTTTAAAGTCCAGACATTATCTTAGTCAGATTATGTAAGAACCATGCAGATTTTTGTCTGATAATGGTATTTTGAGGAAAGAACCACACAGACATGAGGGGACCAGATCAGTCAGTGCAAGCATTTGTCAGTTATCGTGAGCTCAACTCGGAACTTGAGGAGCTCTACGTCTAAATGTTAATCGTTAAACACTTCGCAGTGATCAACACTATGAACTGCTAACGAAGAAACACAATAGCTCCGCAGGACTGCAGTAGACACAACTTATTTATTTTTGGCTTAAAACTGTTTTACATTATTTCTCCAGTTTTCCCCACTAATTAATTCAATGACGTCACAGAACTTATCGCCACCAGGGAAAGTCTACACCCAGCGTAGAAAGTGTTCACGCGTTACCAGGAAAGCATAACAGTGGGACGTTCACACGTGATAGGTAATTGTTACCTCAGTTCCCCGTCGGGTGTAGTAGGGTTACCATATCCAAAGTTGTAAACTCGTGATTAAAACCGGACAATTGCAATAGAGTCCGGACATATTGATTCGGTTACTTATTATCTATGTTATTTATAATTAAATTGTCTGAATGTTTGAAGTACATGGTTGTCTGCCAATAACTTTTACAGTGTCAAGGAGTTCCTTGAGCATAACATCCGATAATGATTATTGTAGGTAGTTTTATTGTTGCATGTAAATTTACACGCTTTTTTTGTATGAAGCAAAAAAATTATGTTCCACAATAGTATTTCATACCATACCGTATACCATCCGTCATTCCGATTTCTCGTATACCATATTTAAAAAATGCAAATAAATTATATTATTATATTCCATTCTATTCTAGCCACCCCGATGTGAAATTCTCTTTGTTAATTTTAGCTTTATTTCAAACAAAATAAGGTTCATGTCCAACTGAGAAATTTTTACAGCTTGGGAGGCGAATGCATCTCAAAAAAAATCATCTCATAATCTCATCTCACCTCTCTCATAATTAGATATTCTTTACATTTATTTTATTTTATACACAATGAAATTGTAATGGTTGTTTTTCCGCGGCAGCACGGAAGTACTGATAAACAACTTTTACTATAAGCCTGATCCTGAAATATACGAAAAATAACTATTTCATACATTTCCATTGGGTAAGTATCGAATTTTAGAATGAAGCAGTTTTTTTTATATTTTATTATCAGTCCGTAAAAGTTCATTAAAAAAAAACCATCTCTGTCGTCTCGTGTCTATTTTCTCCGTTTAAGAAAATACACAATCGGAAAATTGTGAAACTTACATTACCCAGCTTATTTAAAGTAAAACTAAACAGACATCCTGATGACAAAAATGACCAGGCCGGATAAAACTCTGATGGAGAGCTAAAAAACCGGACTAGTCCGAACAAATCAGAACAAATGGTAACCCTTATTGTGTGAAAACACACGGATGTCGCAGATAGCGTTTTATCTAACTAGTCCGCTGTTTTCATGCGAGCCTAGTAATTAAAAAAGATTTTGTTCTAGTTTTTAGAAAGATTAAAAATAAAAATAAATTGCTTGTATTGATTGTTTTTCAGGTATCGGTAAAACAATCCTGCAGCACGCGTAGCATGATCACCGAAGAAACGGTCTTTGTCGTGTCTCGGAAGAAAAGAAATTAAGTGTTCATGCTACGCAGGCAGGTGTATTGAAAGAAATTTGACAGATTGAGCTTCCTGTCTATATAATCTGTCACTTTGCCGATTCGTCTGTAGAGAAAGGCCGTTTCTTCGGTGTTCAATGTGTTCATGCTACGCATGCAGGCCTAGCCATATTACAAAATCTATTTCTATTATAGAAAGAAAATGGCGAATATGGAAGCAGCTGTTTGACAACAGTCGATTGTATTTCATTTTCAGCCTCATTATAAATTCTACTCATTAACACATTGACAGTTGACAAACAGCTGAGTCCATATACGCCATTATCTTCCTATTGCCGCCTTATCGATTACGATAATAGAAATAGAATTTGTAATATGGCCAGGCCTGCTGACAAAGTAACACAGTATTATTGCGTTTACAATCAATTACTACCTGTGAAAGAACAACGAAATGATAGTTTTTCATTAATAAATGAACATTAAGATTCAGGACTAAGGGCCAAAAAAATATCGATGACAAAAACAGAAGAGCACACACCCAAGACATTCAATAGTTACCAGAGACGGGATAGGTATATCTAACAACATTTTCATCTGATAGGTACTTGTGTCCTTTGGAAAACAAGACGATTAGCCTAGTTTAGTACGCTTCGCTGCTGCTCCAATTTTGCTATAGAAATTATGCTAGATGGCGTTGTTGACATTTGAGATCATAGTTATTCTATGACACTGCTACTTATGTCCTCGATGTTTTTTTTTTAATGTATGAATGCAGTTTTTCTTGTTATTAAAATCGATGACATGATTCCTCAGAACAGATCTTCGTATGTCTTATAGTTTCAGACTTTCCCATACTGACCGATTTGAATGAGACACACAGTATATTTATTTTTTACATTTATGGATAACCGACCTCTTGAATACACTGATTTATTTACTCGTTTTCTATTTATTTCTTTTCGTCACTGGGTACCCCTCAAGGTTCATTGGAAGACCAGCGTCAGACAGCATCACCTGTCTGGCTTGAATGCCTAAATGGACCTTTTTGGCGCAGCTGTGAGGCACACAGCACATAATGTGTGCCTACTATTGTTTGTTTTGTATATTTCATAAATTATTGTGTATAAGTGTGTTTTAATGTCTGATGTCAAATAAATATTTTTCTTTCTTTAAATCTCTTCGGCACCCACAACCGAAGCTCCTTACACAATAACTAAAGTATGACTAGGTACGTTTACAGTTCCACAAACATGTTCCCACTTCCCAGATCACATGGAAATATAAAACAGTTGCGTAACCGGTGTGTTTCCGTAGGTAACCCGTCAGTTTTAACGGTTTACTAAAAGAAATCGCTCTGTCATCCGTAGTACTAGCCGAACCGGTAAACCTTTAAGGGCGTACGGTTATTAGGTGCCCCGTTAACTAAATATTATTTATTGTCTCAACATGTTGCAACGAAAACTATGGATATTTACCAAAGAGATTTAAAATACTATAGAGCGGGCATGTCAAGGAAATGTCATAGAAAAACTTTGATCCCATGTCTCAGTAACGCCATCTAGAATAATATATGAATATTGGAGCGGCAGCGGAGCGTACTACAAAAAACTCATAGACTTGTATCCAGCAGGACACACTTTTTCGGACGAAAATTTTGTTCGTGATGTCTGGTCTAGAGGTATTGAAAGTCTTTGATATTTACGAAGTTTAGATGGGCTCGATGCGAAGTTGTAACAGCTGAAGGTTACGCTACGCTTGCCGAGGTCGGTTTATGGGTGGTCATCCATGACATAATAAGACCTTTCGTGGCTTGGATAGGGCTTTAAGCTGTTGGTTCTATCTATATGTCATCAATCCATCCTCGTTGTCTATTTTGTTGTTTGTTTGTATGTTTATTTGTTTGTCGGCTTTTCTTGACTAAACGGCTGTGCGGATCGTAACGAACTTTGTCAAGGACTTAGATCGTACCCTGGAGAAAGACTGTTATAGGCTATCTTTTGTCTCAAAAAATTATGTGAAGAAAATTCGTTTCCTTAAACATTTTTTTAATGAAGCGCCATCTTGAATGACATGACAGATGTATTTTTTTTTTGCCAATATGACAAGTCTTAAGTCTAAACTATAGGAAGATAACACAATTTATTCTAAGGGCGCCTTCAAATTGGCCGCAAAGAGCCGCGCGGTGGCAGCGCGGCTACAGCGCTGCAACCGCTAGGTTCGAGCATCATAAGTGTTGTACATTTAGTTTCAACCTCATCGATAAATTGTTCGAGCTGATTTTCGTTCATGTCTGAATAAAAACACGTACGTACGCATCATCACTAGTCGATTGATGAACCGATGCGCGGGTGTAGCGCTGCCGTCGCGCGTTTTTTATTTAAATGGATTAACAAAGCAACGCGACGCGACGCGACGGTACGACGACGGACGGCGCTGCCGCCGCGCGGCACCTGGCGACAAATTTGAACGCGCCCTTAGGCTGAATGAAGTTTGCTAGCTAGTTTAAAATATTTGACAGTTGTCACGGGAAGTCAGGAGGTGGTCAAAAGTCTGACAGCCAGTCTATCCTACCATTAGATAATTATCGTGTCACCCTGTATCTAACTGGGTTGTGAAGACGCAGAAACAGTCGCTCGACGTTGCATCCGGGTAGACTGGCAGTCAATTAGAACATTTTGGAAAAAGATTAGGTGAAGTACTTAAATTTTTCTGGTCCATTTATCCGATTTGCTTTCGCCCACATGACGGACGTAGCGTGAATGAATGAAAGCAATTTATGTAATGCCATAAACTGTGTTTAATATCTATGAGTTTGATTTGATTTACACGTGAGTTATGCCTTCTATCGTAATAGATGAACGTGGTTATGCTTTATTGAAACGTAGTCCGGAATTTTCAACTATATTAAAAAGATAAAGATACCGTGCTGGTATCCGCAACTCAACGTCAAAGCGCGTATTTTGCGTATGGGCCATAATCTACCACGCGGGCCCAGTGCGAATTGGTAGATGTCACATGTCTCCGAATTTTTGGTTCTAGGACATGCCGGTTTCCTCACTATATTTTCAACTCTATACGCAAACAAATAAACACGACAGTAGGTAGGGTATTTTATCCTCTATCAGGCATGCTCTTCATAGTTAATTACATACTTACATACATACATACATACATAAACTCACGCCTTTTTCCCATGGGGGTAGGCAGAAACTACAGAGCACCATGTGCTACGATTCTTACATACTTCTTTTGCCTCGTTTACATTCATACATGTTGTCATACGCAGACGCATAGTTAATTATACGCGAAAACATGTAATTGGTTATTAGTTGCATAATTTGTTAATTGTTAGTTGTTAATACTGTTTGTTTTCTTGTTACAACAAAATAAAATAAAAAATAATACTCTTAAGAAAGAGTATTATTTTTACATAAGAATCTGCACGTAAATTTATATTAGGGTATCAAAGATACTGAAAGAGGTTAATGGAAAAGTTGTCAACTTTTAATGTTTCGATATTTCTAGGACATTATTGATTTTATAGGAAAAATGTATAAACCATGTCTTTCATTGTTGTTATTTATTGTATACCTGTAATTAAAGTAAATAAACAAAATTCAGTAAGAAAAACATTATTCTGCCAAGCTCATCGAACTGCAAAACACCTGATTGTATGTATATGTACCAAGACCTCATAGATTCGCAGAGCTCTTTTTACAATATATTCTTTGTTTCTGTCTTCCATCTGCTAGTAAGTAACACAGTTTTACTATCTAGTCTACTCTAGCAACCATAAATCTAGCACAGATAAAACACCAGGGTCGTCAAACCGTACGAAAACATCTGATTGTAAGTACCAGGGCTTCATAGATTAATAGAGCTCTTCACTTTTTAAAGGAGAAAATAAAGCACAAAATCCAAAGAAAAAATATCACCAGGGTCGTCCAACTGCATTAAATCACCTAAATGTACTAGGGCTTCATAGATTCATACAGCTCTTCACTATAAAAATAGCATTAATTATTTTGTCCCACTTCTATCTAGCGTACTATAGCTACAAAAAATCTAGCACAAAACGCAGATAAAACCTCACGAGGGTCGTCAAACTGTACCAAAACACCTGCCGTGTACCAGGGCGTCATAAATTCACAGAGCACTTCCATACGCTCTGTATCTACAAGATAACAATCTCTACGTAGCTTTTGATTCAATTGTTTCTTATCTCGTTGGAGATGTAGCGGACGCGGGTTCGATGCCCACTTGCTGTATCGAGATTGACCTGAAGTTGCTTTTTTGTAAAGCATTTTCCTGTGCATTGCAGGTACTTTATTTGTGTAGTTTATAGATGAACTGAATGATTATTTTTTTGTGATCCATGCTGTGAATGGTCTTTGCTGCTAAGCCCGTTAGATCTAAGTATAGGTTTGGGTTATTTGATGTGATTTAAAGTAATAGTGCCAAAGCAAAATTATAATCTTTTCTCACGTTGTATGCAATTTACCGCTCAGTATTGATGAAACAAAGCTATTCATAACTATTGCAAAAATAATAATTAATCAAATGATCAGATAAGCGGGCATACCCACAACTCTTATTGAGTTTAGACAGAACAAATGATCGTGCTCATTACATTTGTCTTGAGCGGAAATCGAACCCACGGCCTCCGGGATAGCAGTCAGGGCCTGCACTTACCACTAGATCAACAGGCCCGTCAGAGTACCTAGTACTTTGTGTATGGATGATATATACCACTCAAAGTCAAAGTCAAAATCAAATCATTTATTGCAACTAGGCCATTTAAAATGCACTTTTGAACGTTAGACTTAGAAGTCAATATGTATAATGATTCTAGTTGCCCCTTCCAAAAGGTAGTTTTGTATGGAGAATAATGAGCAAGAAACTCCATACTTATTCTTTTAAAATAGTTTTTACTCTCATTTGAGTTAAATTATAACCTCCTACTACTACTTCAATTACTATTACCTACTCTAGTATTGTATGTAACATATAAACACGCAGCGCAGTAATTTAGTTCAAAGTGATGTATTTTGTATTTTTTAAAATCAATGAATTTCATTAAGGTAGTTAGGTTATGTAGTTAGGTTCGCTATAGGATAGGTATAGTAAGTTAGGTTAGGTTATATATATATGTGTTACATCATTCTTATTCTATTTAACATAAACGGTTTGAAGAGCACAGACTCGCTAAAGAAAAAGTAGTAGTACCAATAATTGTTTTAGATCTACAAAAGTCATCTTATTAAAATAAAAGATTTGAAATTCTTGTGTCGTATTTGTTACCAAACTTCTCCGAATCGGCTTTGCTTCGTATGAAACTTTGTGTGTTTATTCAGTAGGTCTACATTTTTTTTAAAGTTGGTACGAAGCAAACGAATTTAAAAATGCTTATATCCAATAGTTATTAAAAAAAACCTTGTATGTCGTCTGTCATCATCAGTGCAACTCTGTGAGTGAGTGGCATTTAACACTAAAATCCTTGTTTATGAACTTAGGTACAAGATGAATAAAACCATCTTGTTCCCAAGTCACCTTGTGTAAGCCTGTAAGCCACCAATCAAAGCAGTGACACTGTACGGTTCTCAAAGTCGCGTCAAACAGAGCATGTCCGTCACGGTGGCGCGTCACCGACATGTGACGTCACTAGTATTGAAAAATATCGTCATCTTACAACAGTGACAAGTTAATAGTGTGATTTTACGGCTATTTGGCGGGAATCCCATTCGTTTATGGTTGGGAAGTTAATCGTTTTTTTTTCGATTGATTGAGAATGGCATCGATAGCGCAATGTTATTAATAAGTAGGTACTTATAATATTTTGTAGCTCGTGGTTTAATAAAAGCATTGGTACGGATCGATCTAAGATTGAGCTTCGCTTCCCTTCGGTCTAAGGTGGTCGGTGGATGGGTGACCATCTTTTGCATACTAATGGCCCGGGTTAATAAAATAAAATAAAATAAAATAAAAATAAAAATAAAATAGCCTTAATTCTACTACTTTTACATCTAAATTAATCTAGGTACACTTATTAAAGTTACTCTTGCTTACATTATAAAACGATTAACCTTAAAATTAACTTATGCGTATATTTATATTTTACTTAATTCCGTAGTACTTATTGCAGTAGTCGCCTCTTTGGCGTAGGCCTCCCCCATTTCCTTCCATTGCTGTCTGTCCCTAGCCTTGGTCATCCAACCGGGACCACCTTTTTCCCAAAAGATGTCTTCCCACCTTTTCCTAGGTCGACCTCCACTTCTGCTTTGGTCTCTTGGTATCCACTCAGTTACTTTTTTGGTCCATCGGTTGTTTTCTAACCTGCAGATATGGCCAGCCCAGTTCCACTTAAGTAGCCTGATTCGCTTGACAACATCGACCAGTTTCGTTTTTTGCCGTGTAGTTTTGCTGTAGAATGGCCCGGGTTACCTACTATTTAAAACTTTCAGATGAAACAACCTAATCAAAGTCATTCTGAGTTCGATTCGCAGACTTAGAAACCCTTACTTCAACAAGACCAACGGTGATTAAGTAAAAGTACCGCCGTGACAACTTGAGTGAAGTGAACTGTCATTGCATGACATTAGCACAGTCTAAAACATACAGTCGTCCAACGAAGCTGTCTAGACAGGGCAATCGTGCGGGGTGTGAGGGGCGAGACGCGGGAAAGCCGCTCCCGCACTGCGAACAAAACGATGTTCGTAGTGCGGGAGGTACTATTCAAGTTCGTGTAGCACTTGTCGGCATTTTTCCAAAGATCAAAGGCGTTGTCCTACTGTATTAATATTTATACTGCGACATGAGTAAGGAATGACAGCTTCATTTGCTATCACTTCACCTACATTTGACGGGGTGATTTTTGCTGTCTTAGAATATTAACGCATAGAAACCCAATACGAGTGTAAAACTGTCAGTAGATACTTAAAGTCACGTTCCGTTCCGTCGAGCACGGCTCACTCAACATAAAGTGGGCGCACGATTACGCCCGTGTTTTGAACTAGACGCGGCTTCTAAGCTTTCTTATTCTAAGAGCAGTTCATAAGCCAAATTCCTGCAAAAAAAGCGCGCAAAATGCGCTACGTAGAAACTTAAGATTACTGTAACGGAATTAATAATATATGGCAAGTCTGACTAATTAAATCAGTAATGGCTGCAATTACTTAATATAACTGTTTTCATGACAACATAATATTAATTACTTTAACATGCGCTATCAAGTAATTTACTAGATGTACTTGCTTATGTATTAGTTAGTTAATACATAACACGGGTAGGCAAAGTTACGCGTTCGAGTACCAGGCAATCATAAATTACGAAGAAGTCAATAGATCACTCCATACTACAGATGGGCAATCCTCCGGGTTTAAACCCGGTGCTTTGATAAAAACCCGATAAACACCCGCAAGCATCCATAAACACCCAAAAAATTGGGTGTATATTTGATTTGATGAAATTAAATTAGTGATGTTAAAAAATATGTTTCAAAAGTGATTTTCATTCATTTTATTTTTTTGTTGGCAACATAAAATAAAATGGTACGAGATTAAAACGAAATTTCTATTATTTCAACTTAAGAATAGCTTATTTTGTTGTAGTGTCTAATTAGCGTTGAAGACTCGAGCGTAAGCGTGTTAGTTGTCATGTTCATCATTTGTTAGTTGATTTACATGATACCCCTTAGCTTCCTGTAAATACTTTTAAAGATTTCGAGCCATTACCGCCGACTTAGTGTAACCGACAAAAACTTACAGGAGAAGGTTTTTATTAAATATTTTTGATAATAATTGCGCTATTAAAGTGAAATTTAACATACAATAATTATTTTTGAAACCTTATGTGCAACAGTTAAAATTAAAAAAAAAAGATAGGTTTTGCGGCTTTTTGGCGCTTACAATATTTTTGCTGTCTAAAACTAAGTACTTTTTATGTGTCCGGGCGTTTAAGATAACACTTGCAATAAAAAAATCTGGTAAAAGTTTTAACGCAAGCGACATTAAGCAATTTTAACTATGTAAATATGGATCAATTACATTTTCATACAAGAAATGGATACCTACTTAATAAATTAAAAATAAATCTTCTATATAAAATTCGAGAGAGGAGGGAGGCAGGACAAAAGGAGGGGGTGGAGAAGGAGGGGAGGGGTAGGGGAAGGGTGAGATGAGAGGGGAAGCGAAAGGGGAGGGGTAGAGGCAGGAGCCGGGTGGGGGAGGGAGGGGAAAGTGAGGGCGGGGTGAGGGGAGGGGGATGGAGGGGTGAAGGGAGGGGCGTGGGAGGTGTGGAGGAGAGGGAGGGAGAGGGGGGAGGGGAGGGGAAGGGGAAGGGGAGGAGTTGATAAAAAATGCTGTGCAATAGCTTTACCGCGGCAGTCTCCGAGTGCCACACGTCATTTTCTCTTTTTTTTTAACCATTCAATCACAATGTGCCACAGCGAAGCGTGGCAGGGTACAGCTAGTATGAAATATATAACGTAATCGCCGAAGGGCTAGGCAGTGGTATATATATAGAGGTATATATGTTATACCTGGTAGTAGGTACACCCATATTTCACCAGTTATGTTATGTTAATAAACTACACACATCAAAAGTGTCTAGGGATCAACATATATTTTTGCAATAACTTTTCTCCTGATTGATATTAATTAAAATTTTCTTTAAGGATTCATCAAATAAAGTGTTTTCGTTTGTCACAGTAACGATAAACCAAGTCACCTTTGCATTAATAAAGAAATTTGCCATTTTCCTAATAAAGGGATTTTTGACATTTGAACCACTAACATTAAAGTTCGAAAAAAAGACTGAAATAACAGTTTTCTTTAAAATTTTATTGGGTAACTTAAACAATTAATAATCCGTGTTTCTACCGCGAACACTAACAACACAAGAACATCGGTTTGGCATACTCAAAATGAGTTCATCCAAATCACGCTGTGGAATGGCCGCCCATGTTCGTTGCAACAACAAAAAAAGGTCTTCTTGCGACTGGATACCCTCCATATTCGGCAGAGCTCTTCTCTGTAGCATATCCCATGCATGCTCAATGCTTACCACACGGAGACAAGACCGATACATTCAAATCTTAACTCGAAGAGCTCCAACAATAACCGCCATGATGTTAGCCGTGAGGCTTCATCACTCTTCAGGGAACTTAATTAGCGACCAAACAGTCAGAAACCGCTTGCATGAAGTGAACCTTCATTCCCGAAGACCGCTACGGGTACCACCTATAGCAATGCACAATCGTAGGATTCGATATCAATGGGCTCTTGAACACAGAAATTGGGCAGAAGAACAATGGCGTTTCGTGTGCTTTTCTGATGAGTCTCGTTTTGGTATGAGACCGGATACAAGACGTATACGACACTGGAGAACCCCTGGACGCCAACAGCGATTAAAATCCTGCCAGGAAGTCCATCCTTATAGTGGTGGAACCATCATGGTATGGGCGGGTATTTGGATCGGCGGAAGAACTGAGTTGATTTGGATCAGAGGCAACCTCAACGCTCAAATTTATGCTGAGACGATTGTATCAGACGTCATCGTTCCTCTACAAGTGCAAATCGGTCCCTTATTTCAGTTAATGCATGAAAATGCACGACCGCACACCGCAAGAGTTGTAAGACAGACTCTCGCCGCAGCTAACATCAATGTCCTGCCCTGGCCTGCTCAGTCGCCAGACTTGAACCCGATTGAGCATGCATGGGATATGCTACAGAGAAGAGCTCTGCCGAATATGGAGGGTATCCAGTCGCAAGAAGACCTTTTTTTGTTGTTGCAACGAACATGGGCGGCCATTCCACAGCGTGATTTGGATGAACTCATTTTGAGTATGCCAAACCGATGTTCTTGTGTTGTTAGTGTTCGCGGTAGAAACACGGATTATTAATTGTTTAAGTTACCCAATAAAATTTTAAAGAAAACTGTTATTTCAGTCTTTTTTTCGAACTTTAATGTTAGTGGTTCAAATGTCAAAAATCCCTTTATTAGGAAAATGGCAAATTTCTTTATTAATGCAAAGGTGACTTGGTTTATCGTTACTGTGACAAACGAAAACACTTTATTTGATGAATCCTTAAAGAAAATTTTAATTAATATCAATCAGGAGAAAAGTTATTGCAAAAATATATGTTGATCCCTAGACACTTTTGATGTGTGTAATTTAAAAAATACAATTAAAAATAAATAACATTACTACTCAAATTATCATGGAGAAGCATCGGGCAAACCGCGAAGATTTTGTCTTTATTGATCTTTAAAAAGGCGTTTGATCGATGGCCTCAAAAACTGGTGTGCCAGGCCATGAGAGCACAAGGTGTACCGGAATGCTATGTCTCCCTAGCACAGGACTTGTACTGCAGAAGTTGCATAAGTGTGAGAAGCTTGGTCGGGCTAAGCAAAAGCTTCGAGGTCAAAGTGAGCGTCCATCAAGGATCAGCTCTGAGCCTGGATTACTTAACAAAGGATATTCAGTCTCATTTTCCGTGGCGTACGCATGTTGTACGCAGATGAAATTTTAATAGTCTTCATTCTTATAGATGCCGAACTACTCCAAAGAACGCTCGAGCGGTGGCGATACACGCTGGAAAACAACGGTCTACGAATCAGCAGTAATAAAACTGAGTACTTGGAGTGCGCATTCAGTGGAAATACCAACAACTCTCATATCGATGGGAATCCACTGCCAAAGGTATCCCAATTGAAGTATCTTGGTGCGATGCTGACTGCCGTCGGGAACCCACAGAATTAGCGTGGGATGGCATGGCAGAGTGGAGTGCTTTGCCGGGGGTTCTTCAAGATCTACAAGACAGCAGTCAGACCAGCCATAACTAGGGTCGATAAAGTGCGAAACGAGCACATCAGAGGAAGTTTCAAGCGCCTATAGCAGAAAAACGGCGTTCGGTGAAAAGCTGCCTAAGATAGTTTGGTCATGTCTTGAGACGTATAATAAGAGAGGAAGAGGACGCCCACTAACCACCTGATGGTCCACAGTAGCCAAGGACTCAAAGCTTGCCGAAACAAATGTATCTACAACCCAGGACATACTGTCCTGGCGCCGCAAAATGAGGAGAGCCGACCCCAATTAATGGGAAAGGGCTAGGACAAAGAAGAAAAGAACTAATTGTTTTTTGTACAGCGATTTACTCACAACTCGGTCACTCTTATGATAACAAGTAGGTCGCTTACGTTGCCATTCTCAGATTATTATGCAACTTACGATAATATTGGTAATATCGGATACTCTAAAAAATAGAAAACCGTGGTGCTAACGATAAAATTAGCGTTTGCTATAACTTAAGTTTCTTAATTATTTTGGCAAAAATGTCGACGAGACATGGTCCGTTGTAGTTTAAAATGTTGTTTGCAATTAAAAATGCAGTTTAGGTAAAAATGTCGCTTACGATAAGTCGGCGGTAATGGCTCGATTTGTTTGAACATTCAGTTAGGTGAAGAAAATGAAAACATAAAAGAGAGTTTTATAGACCAACTTAATGAGAGCTATGATGAAAATGAAACCGGAATTGAGAGTTCTATAGACCCGATAATATTGGATGACTACAACGAACCTACACCTTCAATGTCAGGGGAAGCCAGACAGCCTTTACATTTTGTCGTCTGTGACAATGATAATGGAGAGTCCGATAGTGATTGATTGTTAAGTAGGCCATTTGTTTTTGATTAGCACAAAAAAAAAATTCTTGCATTATTTTATTTCACCTAATTATGTATAATTCAGTAAAAGAATAATAATTAAAAACTAAATGTCATTAATATTTAAAAATCATTTACACCCGAAATTTGGGTGGAAATCGGGTGTTTATCCCAAAACACCGGGTTAAAACCCACCTGGGTTTAAACCCGGGTGGGTGGATTGCCCATCTATACTCCATACCTATAGGCCGCAACGCGTCAAATGCGAGCCCATCAATCAATTTTAGACTGTAATGCCTTTTGATGAAGATAATAATTGCGTGTGTAACAATCGTTATAATGTGGGCGAATATGTAGGTACTAAGATTTCTAATAGCGTAACTAAAATACGGCAAAGTAAATTGTTCATTGACATACTATTGTTTATATTTTTGATAGATCTTATGTTAATGTGGATAAGGTGGTGTTTCGTATATCGTGTAGTGTAAATGTAGTAATTAAAGTTGCTGTTGTAGTTTTAAACTGAAGGAAATAGATGTGTAGATAATAATGCGATATGAACTTCTTAATTTCCTGATTTCCAAATCGTGCAATACGTTTTTTAGGGTTCCATGGAATGTATTGGAACTTTACCAAAACCTTTGGCAGTAAGTACGGTAATCTAGCAATCATTATACGTTCAGTGTATCCCGCATCCCTTCCTGCATTTCCACATACATCATATTTGTCTGCCTTATAAATACTTTTTGTTTGTTGCCTTTCATTCATTCTCTCAACCAAACTATGTAACTAAACATATTTTTATTTTTATTTTTATTTACTTCATACCATCCCTCTTACCAGTTAAACGTATGGTTAAAGACGACCTATAATTTTACTGATTTGTTTAATAAATAAGCTCATCTTTGTCTTATAATGATTATTTTAAAATACGCCAGATCATCAAGCTACTAAAGACTGTACAATTTTGAACCATAATTATGTTTGTAATAAAGTCTTTTTTTATATAATGGGTCTACTCTTAACCTCATCTTGTTCTACGGTCAGACATGAGGTCGACGATGGAACGAGCTTACCCAAAAGAAGCCTATTAACTTGCGACTCGGGAACACCGATGCGGGAAGGGAAAAAACTATTAAAGAAATTCGACACATTGGAGTAGCTTGAAGTGCTAGCCCCTTGTACAGAAATTCTTGTTAATTCAAACTTTTGTGACTACAAATGTAATGAAATGGTATACAACTGTATTATGGCGGAATTTGTCCCGCACTCAACTGAGTATTTTACAACATTTTGCGCAAACAAAGATACTCATTTAGGTATTATAATAATCTTAAACCAACAATTACAGTAGTACGGAACCAACTACGTTAATTCCGTGCAAACTTGCCAAATATTAATGTCTATTCACATGGAGATGTGGTTACTGGTTATTTGGGTTAAAATATTCATACGATTATTAACTTACTGTTCGAAGGATTCGGTTTGACTTATCAATGTTGAGTTACGTACCTGTAACAAAGGATAATACTAATTAAAAACTGTGTTTGATAAATAAAGCTGAATGTTTATTATGATGTGACATAATGTTTTATTATTTTTTCATTTACATATCACTCAACTGAGAACTGATTAGTTTTCTAAGTAAAAAAAACATAGCATGCGTTTAGCATTTAAACTTAAAATGAAATATAAATAGTCTTATTTCATATGTGTGTAATTAATAAGTTGGTAAACCAACAATGATTTTTACACATATATCAGTTTAAGATTATACATTAAACAAGTTTAAGGTTAAACATAAAACTCCCGTGTAATAGGTAAACAAACCCTACCACAACTGAAATTAAAAGTATCCTAAAAAAGCGTTAATTTCTTACGTACTTTTTTGTGCAAGTAATAATGATACTTCTCTTAACAGATGTGTGTGTTGACCTATAAGTCATTCAAAGTCTTTCAAAACTTTAATAAAAGACTTAGGAAGGTTACTTTTACGTGATAAGAGGTTACTTAGTAAATTAATATCTACATTTTAATAGCATACACATTTCACAGTATTGTTGTCCTGGGTTGTGGAGGTTATCACTCCATGTCAAATGCTAATATTCAGCTGCATCCACTTCAAAATCTCTAGGAAGTGGCGAAAGGGGGGCATTTAAGAGGACTGTTAGAAGTAATTTATATATTTATTTATTAAAACATGGAAGACTTACAGCTTAAAACTTTAATTAAAAACGAAAATATATAGGTAGTCGACAGGGAGCCAATTTCAAGTCTTCACGAGTAGTAATTGACTTGTTATTTTGATGAGAACAAGCAACAATATCACGCATTGCATTTAAAGTATAAAATAATACAATTTGTTTAAAACAATTCTGTGGCCCTAGTGAAAAGGGGTATAAGTCCAATTTTGTCGAAAATATGATAAGTGTACCAAAGTGATCAGAAAACCGACTTTTACAGTTTTTTTTGGTGTCAGTTGGACCGTTTTACACAAAGTAACTTTCTTATTTTTAGAGATAGCTTAGATCTGTCTTCACCAAACGATAGAGCATTTTTTTCTGATCACTTTGGTACACTTAACTCATTTTCGACAAAATTGGACTTATACCCCTTTTCACTAGGGCCACAGAATTAGGATGCAGCATAAACTAATGATGATGTTATTGATATGTAATGAAGATTATGTTATTTTATCATATACGACTTGTAATAAGGCTACCCCATATATCCAACATTCCTAATCCCTAATTAAGTACCATGAGGCAACACAGACTCCATGGCATCTATGCTGCATTCAGTAATTGTGAAACACAGTCTAATAGAAAGCCACTGTCGCCATTCTATGCTAATTGTAGACTTGTCAACCGTCTTATTAGTCGTATATTAGTCGTATTGCCACCTGGACGTAATTTCTATGATGAATAGATTAACAGTATACTTTATTCGTTGTTTTTGTTTTACACGTTTACAAAAGGCCAATTCTTCTAACAAAAAAAAACACTAAGAGGTGAAAAATAACTCCAGTTTCGGAAGTCTGTGGCTTTGGTGGTTTTGTTTCGTTTATTATTGGCCACCGACTTCCGAAACTGAAGTTATTTTTCACCTGTTAGTGTTTTTTTAAGAAGTCGGTTGTTTTTTATTTGTAAAAAAGTTTTTATTTTGCAATTTTTAGTTTCTTTGTATATAAAGAAAGTCTTTCAAGGCTTGAAAGAATCATTGAAATTGGTTAACAATTGCTAAAGAAGTTCTATCTCTAAACATTAATCTATACATCTCTGCCGGCCCCTTTTTAAATAGAATGGCGTAATGTTATGTTGTGGAAATACAAAAGCTCAGCATAGCATCTGACTATAGCAATCGCGAATAATTTGCTGTTTTGCGTTGAATAGTTCCGTTGCCTGTCTTCTTCATCAGTTTTCCTTCACCAAATGATACTTTCTAAATGAAAATGCTTGATTTGTTACTAAAAATGTTGAAATTGGTGCATGTGTGCCTATATTTTTTGAGGAGTTCTCTCAATTCCTCATCGGGTATGAGTTTTGATGCAAATGGGACCAATCTGTTAGTGGTCCATAAATGACGGAGTACAAACCCTAAAAAAAAAAAAAAAAAAAAAATTCAAACTGCTTGCCTCCTTAGTTTAGTGGGAAGCCGCGAAGTCTTGGGCTAGATTCCCAGGTCCGATAAAGTGTTACTATCCAGAATTTCTCAGTAGCAGCCCAGAATCCAGATTTCTCCACAGTCACAAAGACTTTGAATCGCTAATTGATTGTGCTTTTTCTCATGGACTAGTAGGGCAGTGATTTATGTAGAATGTAGCTATGTATTTCTAAATTATTAATATACATTTTTTTTTATTCCAAAATGATGAGTCCTGGTAACTTGTAAACAAAATTATTATTTACTGGCACTTCGCTCGCGACTTTATCCACGCGCATTTTATTAACCCCTGATGCAAAAAGAGGAGTGTTATAAGTTTGACCGCTATGTGTGTTTTTAATTTAACATCCCCTCCACCCCCTCTTAGTGTTGAAAATATATGACACTCAAAAATAAAGTGGCTTTCTATTGCTAAAAGAATTTGCAAAATCGGTTCAGTAGATCCAGAGAATAGGTACCTCCTACAACGTCACGAACTAACAAACTTTACCTCTTTATAATATTACTATCAATGATATTATAAGTAAAAAGATGTAGGTAGATAGGTTATAAATGCTCTGCAAGCGACACGTTAAAATGTGGCTAACTAGCCACATCTGACCTCAGTGTAGCGTCGCGCTGTCAACGGCGTGCACGCGTGCGTTAGTGAGCCGTTTTTGAAGATCGAATGTTGTTTAGGTAACCTATCTACACCTTTTTACTTATAATATCATTGATTACTATAGATAAGTAATAAGTACAGATCATTAAATATAAAGATCAATTTATTTGTTTAACATGAGTAAATTACAATACAAATAAATGCATGCAATGGTCATAAATATGAGGATGTGCTACATGCTATACCATAGTAGGTGTACAAATCTTACAGGTTTTTACATGGTCCATAAACAATAACCGTAATAAAACATTAAATTGCATTTTCTATTGGAAATTGTCACAAATTATAGAAGTCAAAATTATTATTTAACAGTTAAGTCAGTGATGCTATAGTAACATTTCAAGGCCAACATTATTTTTAACTTAGTCCTAAATAAAGATGTATTTAATTGTGTGATATTCTTTGGAATTCTATTAAATTATATTTTTTTAGGAGCCATACAGATTATACTCTTGTGCAGCATTGCAGTCCTAGAAGGATGTATGCAGAGATCATTGTTGCGCGACAAACGAGTAAGCAAATACAAATTCTGTGTTACGAACAGTGCTACTTCAAAAATGTACAAAGAAGGAAGTGACAAAATTTTGTGCTTTACAAACATTGGCTTACAACTGTCATTATTATTATTAAAACCTATAAACCAATGCAGAGGTTCACGACCTCCCCATACACAGACAGACATACATCAAGTTCCGGGTTTAAAAACACATGCATCCGTGAAAACAAAACGAGTAATAACATCTAAAACCAATCGATGAACACAGAAACAGGTTTGCTATACAAAGCACCATGTAAACGGCGTGACACGTAAATTCGCTGTAACTAATTCAAGGCTGCGTGCGCGCAGGCACGCGATTAGACGCACCATGTGTGTTGTGAGCTTTTTACAAACGTATGGAGCTGGATCTGAGATGTTGTAATAAATGAAATTCACTGCATTCTTCTTCTTATCGTTTGGTAATAACCGCCCATAGGCCTTAACTTAAAAAAAATAAAAGTTAAAAAATACTTATGTTTATTGCATCAACAACAACTTACTCTAAATTACAGTGAGGAGAATCCTTTTAAGCAATAAGTTTGCTTGTGTTAGGATTCTCCGCCCTTCCCCAAGTTATACAAATTGCTGATAAGTTTTTTAAGTTATCCCCCCATCTGCCGATAAATCTCCAGGAGATTTTTGTCTATTGTCTTACTGTTGTGTCGGTAAATACATTAAAAACAAAAGACAAAAAAAAGAATGCGCTGGTAAGTGTGTGTTATGTGTGTAGGAGATAGTGTGGAGGCGAATGTGTGTGTGTTGAGTGTGGAAGTGAGGGCTGTATGCAATAACCGTGGGGAAAATTTATTTATCTCCTGTAATTTGAGGTAAATTGCATTACATTTATGCCCGCTAACCCTACAACTGTATCTTGTTTCTTCCACTTGGGCTCTTGACTGCCGACCCTAAATGTGATGTGTTTGCAGCTGATGAATGGAAGAAGATAATGCGTGCTTGTCTGTCGTTCTGTGAGAGACAATATGCGAGGGTGTCCACTATTACGTGTTAATTTATGACGTAGGTATTCAATTTATTCCACCATGTAATCAAATATCCTTTAGTTAAATTGGTTGCCAGATTTCCGGGCTTCTAACTATCTGTGACGACGAATAAATAGGCTTCTAATAAACTAGCGCGCTTCACCATCATTGATTGCATCACTGCGTACTATCAGGTGGGATTGCAGTGAAGCACTAGTTAATAATATTAAAAAATATATTATTGATAGACTTCGTTGTGATATTTAAGGGTATCGTGTTACTATCTATCTCTAAAAATAAGAAAGTTACTTTGTGTAAAAGGGTCCAACTGACACCAAAAAAAAACTGTAAAAGTCGGTTTTCTGATCACTTTGGTACACTTAACTCATTTTCGACAAAATTGGACTTATACCCCTTTTCACTAGGGCCACAGAATTATGATGATGAACAACGTGCACTCAAGTTGAGCCTAACACAGTATTTGTATCGCTTACAAATATAATTCTGGTTACACTCAAGACCTGACATAATGTTAAAGCGAACTATCACTCAATAGAATATATGCTGGCAATTATTTCTATCACTTTGATTTATGTACCTACCACCCAAGATCTAAGCCAACCCGGCCGTCTTGCACGACAGGGTCAAGGAGCCAAAGTATTAAATCATAATGAAAAGGCTGGACACACCAACGAGGACAAAATCCGGGGGGTCGCCATTGTGCCTGACTGTTGGACTGCACAATGATGTGTTCTAGCCTTTGTAACGAACTGAACAGTTAGCCGTTTTCCATGAAATATCTCCATTATAAAAGCCAGTTCTGAGTTTCAGACTACGCATTTCCTTTAGGTTATTAGAGGGAATCTAGTTTCTTAATCATGTTTGGGTGAGGAACGGGTCTTTTTAGATACAATACTGTTTTGATTTGACAATAGGACGGTCATGTCTAGTTTGACTAAACTTTAGTGTACCTACCGTAAAATGTTGTCAATATAAACAACTTTGGCTTTGGAGGATGATATTCACGTAAGGTAAAAGTTGTTTGTTACATACGAGACGTCTATTGCATTTAAATAATTAAGATAATAAATAAATATTCCACAACTTTTCACACAGCACCATATTTTAGTTCCAATTTAAGCTTGAGAGCTTGTGTTATGGCTACTAATCAGCTGATAAACATACTTATATATTTCTAAATACATACATATTATAGATAAATTACACCCAGACACAGACCAAATGATCGTGCTCATCACACAAACATTTTTGTCCTGGGTGGGAATCGAACCCACGGCCTTCGGCATAGCAGTCAGGGTGACTAACTACTAGACCAACAGGCCAGTCAAAAGATAAAAATAGTTTCGGCACCTCGTTAGTAATAAATAATACTAAACTAACGTGAAAAATGTCCTCAAAGGTTTGTTTCTATTCACCCTTGAGTTTCTTTTTACCCCATTTTACCGGTAATTACTCTTTTTACATAATATAACCTGTAATCCCCAAAGGGTTAGGCAGAGGTGTACCTGAAGCACACCCACCTTTCGCCAGCTATGTTAAAGTCCCATGTAATAGGGGGCGAGCCTATTGCCAACAATCGGGCACAAATCCAGATTCTAATCTGCTACTGAGAATTTTCCTGTTGCCAAAACCAAAGAGCTCATTACCCGGCCTGGGAATCACACCTATAGGACTATATATATAGGTACTAAAATAACGTAGCAATTTTGATTGGCCTGTTGGTCTAGTAGTTAATGACCCTGACTGCTATGCCGTAGGTCGAGGGTTCGATTCCCACCCAGGACAAATGTTTGTGTAATGAGCACGATCATTTGTTCTGTGTCTGGGTGTAATTTATCTATAATATGTATGTATTTAGAAATATATAAGTATGTTTATCAGCTGTTAAGTACCCATAACACAAGCTCTCAAGCTTAAATTGGGACTAAATGGCGTTGTGTGAAAAAGTTGTAGAATATTTATGTTGTAGAATATTTAATCCGAAGTCCGGGTATTGTATCTGCTAAAGCTTTCAAGTATACCACGCCCTAACAAACCCTTCTTCAGCAAACTATTTCTATTAACGCAAACGTGCGCGTAACCCGGTATTTACGTAGTTTCTATCATTGCGTAAGTATAATCAAATAATAAAGTCCCATCGAAATGGAACCTGTTTAGTATCTGTGCCCGATGCGAGATTGGGGCGAGGACGTTCGAAGACGAGTGTGCTCGGTTGAATGAGGCAGTTGTAGTGTATGTTTTTAGCTTTTTTCACAAGAAAATACTGTCAAAAGTAGTGTTTGCCATGCAAACATAGCAAGTATGAGTAACATTAAATTATGACAGAAAAAATATAGGCAACAAGTTCAGCCGTATTACCATTAGGCATGCAAAAGACATTTAAAATTTTACATTCTAATACAATTTTAAAATAAAATGTAAAAATAAAATAAATAAATATAAATGAAGTACAAACAGGTAAATATAAAGAAAATATTAAAAACTAAAATCTTTCTCATTTAGGTACTCACTTAGGTTATAACATGCTTTCCCAGTTTCCCCGCTAAAACACTTCACTCAGCAAAATAAGTTCATTTTCCACTAGTGAGTAGCTGATTCCTTTAACGTGGTTAATTGAAGAAAAACAATGACGCTTCCACGCTGATAATCTGAACTTTTTTGAAACATGCATTTTAGGGTTTACCCAAAGAATCCCAACGAATCTAACTCCCAAGGCCATCTACAAGTTTCACATAAAAAAGAAAATATTTTTCAACGTTCTCTTGCGACAAATACTGCCTCGTCCGCAATTTCTCACATCGATTCGTCCCACTTCTTCGCGAGTTTCGAATAACGGTTCGTTCAGTTAACTAACTCGGTGTGATAACACAACTGGGCTACCATGGTAGGCCATAATAAATTCACAATGAGTGCAAGCATATTTGTACTATCAACGGGCTGTTTATGGGCCTGCCTTCATCGTGGCTTCAAGAAAGTTATTGTTGCAGAAGTCTATAATAACTTAAGTATGAAGGCACGATTCGTGCAATGCTGGCTGGTCACCGTAGGCTTCAAATAAATTTCGCATGTTTATAAACTCTTAGGCTAGTGCCTAAGCACCTTTATTTGTCTGGCAATTTTCAGTACTTATTATGGGACGAGTCTTTAAGTTTCTTCAAATGAAGTTGAGCTACACGATGACTGACGCATGCATGATGGCTGTCGGGACTGGTCAATGCAAAGCTATAATGGTTCAGAAGGCTTTCCGAACTTTGGCCTGCATCATCAGAATCTCTCTGGATTTTAAAACAGACCAGAGATGATTCCTAAGTTTCTCTCGGTTTTTGGGTCAGGGATCAGTGAATTTAAAAATGTCGACCGTGTTAGAGTGTCTGGAAACTATTAATGGAAATAAATACTATTTCATTTCCTGATAAGTTGTGAATTTACAAATACATGTATATGCGTTATATTATAATTCATAACGTTTTCATGTTGGTTATTATTGAAAGCTTTGAGTGGATTAGATAAAAACCTGAAATAAGTGGCGTGATTTAATCCTTCTTTTCAAATAAGTAACTCCAATAATAATTTGTTATTGAAAAGGTTTATTAATATCACCTTAAGATTTAAACCTCCATCCCCTAATAAGAAACGTACAGACGCCAGCACATCAAGTTACCCCAATGTGTCAAATTTTCCCAATTGAATATGAACCTTATTATGTTAGTCATAAAGTTGAAAAACGATCAAAAAAATTTGACACATTGGAGTAACTTGACGTGCTGGCGTCTGTACAATGAAGTAAATAGATACTGTCCATATTTTTACGAGAATTGAGTTGGGCATAATTTTATTCCACGAATAAATAATACGGGGTTTTAGTTTTCACTACTACAATTGCAAAGGACACAGCCTAACTCTTGAATTCAAATTACTGCTGATCTATTCAGTAAAAATCACCCTGTAAAATGTACCTAGTAGAAGTGAAGGCGAAATGGTGTTATCATTCCTTAAAGACTTGACAGTTCACTTCACTCAAGTGACACACGAGGTGACTTTTACCGAATCGACAGACTGGGCAGATAATTAAAACCAATTATTTGACTTATTAAACAGGAGAACGTCGTTGTCGCAAACCTTTACAAAAAAAATATAAAACAGTAGGTAAAGCAACAACACAGCCTGAATCCACAATTACAAATCATTTAATCTTTCGTAAACGTGACAAAACCCTTCGCTTGACCTACGGACCTGTTGTGCCATCGGGCTTAACCTGTAACTGTCTGTAATTGTTGGCACATCGGCTATGTATAGCATTGTCGTCGGTCCAAAAGACCAGTTTGCGAAAGTAGTGTGTTGAAGTTTTTTGACTGGTTAGTGTTGGGTGAGAATTAATTATTTTTACAATATAAAGCAAGTATAACCTTATACTTGCTTTATACTTATTGTAAAAATATTAAGATTGTTCCTAAATGTCTCGTACACTTAGAAACAAAATTTAATATTTTTATGCTCGGAAGCTTTATAAGATCTGAAATATTATCTACAAAAACTACAAAAAAATCTATTAATATTTTAAAGCTATACTTATAATAGGCGTTAATTCTTTGGCAGTTCGTACGTGTAGGATGGTTCGGGGTTTTTGTAAAACACAGTGATTGTTTTTAAATGGTTTTATATTGTGAGATAACACTGGATTAATATTATGCACCGCAACACATATTTTCTTTATAGCCATCTTGTTGCAGAAGGATAGTGAGGTGCAGATTTTAATAGTGTTGAGCAGAGTGTTGCCACAAAATGTTAACAGTACGAGTGCCTTGTCAAAGCCCCAAACGAGCAGGCCTAGTCATATTACAAATTCTATCTCTATTATCGCAATCGATAAGGCTACAATAGAAAGAAAATGGCGCATATGGAATCAAGTTCATCAATCAAGTCAAGTTTATTTCATTTTCTGCCGTATTACAAATTCTACTCGTTAACACTTGACAGTTGTCAAACAGCTGACTTCATATACGCCATTTTCTTTCTATTGTCGCAATAGAATAGAAATAGCATTTGTAATATGGCAACGGCAACCTGTCGAACCATCCATCCTTTCCCGCCCATCCACAAACCTCAGCAAGAGTAGCTTAACCTTCGATAGTGCGGCTGTTATTACTTATCTAAAACCCCTTCATCACTTTTGTAACACATGCACATGGAAAATCACCCCTAAAGCTTCATCAAAAAGGCACAATTTCAAAATTGTTACCACTACGCGATTCAGAGTACCAGGATATCATAAATTACAACAGTATCCACCGTACTTGAAATTACATCCTTCCTAGCTAGTATACAGTTACAGAACAATAAAAGAAACAACTCTAGCAATACTTAGAAACCGGATAGTACCTTCTCATAATACTAGTAAGTACCTCCGGGTTTTCCCAGGCTGTAAGTGGCCAGGAGTGCCTGTAAACTAGCCTAGGTTATTACACCGCGTATGACCTAGGAACAGAGAGTGTGCCGATTGCTATTACATTTCAAATGTTCTTGGAAAATTTATATTTTTAAAAGAAAGGCAGTTGAGAGAAAAAAAATGTAAGTATGATAATATAATATTTTGAATTGCAATATATATATTTATATATTTATGTATGTATATTTGTGTGTGTTTTATGTATATTTTAATTTTTGAAATGCATATTAAGCGTTTCAAATGAGAATAGGAACGTCAATGACCTCTATCTGTCAAATGAATGTAGCATGAAAAGTACGGCCTGCAACGAAACTTCAATTGCGTACCAATTATTTTCTTCTTTTTTGTTTTACCGAGTCGAAGTTATTCAAAATGAAAAAACGTCTTAAATTAATTAGTCTTGTGGAGTGCTTACTTTTTATTTAATTATTCTGTTTGTTACACGGTTGTTTGTTGCTGATGATATCTGTTTTTATTTTCATCTCCCTGACAGCTCGAAAATGTGTGAACGAGGCTTTGCATGGGAGGGCTCGAGAGATTATCTCCAATGTAAACAAATACTTTGAGAGTACAATTTAGAAAATTATTCGTTCGTAATTCGTAAATAAATTATATTTAGAATAAACCTTGTTTTGCTGCTCTTACCCAATTTATTTGAATTCACTACTTATGTTTTGTTTCTTTCTTTCCCACTATTATGAAGAGAGAACGGCTCTAAAAGTTCAAATTGATCCGTTAGCACGCTATCGAATAATTTTTCGATGACAACTCATGGTAGAGGTACTGAAAAACGTTAGTAACTATCGAATAGATTACGTTAGGTTTTTAACCTATCGTAATCTATAGTGCTCATGGTACAAATTTTAATTATTTCTGTGACCGCTAGGGGCGCTGTACAACATTTCATACAAATAATTTACGGAGACGCTAGCGAGTCTTGGCGGTGTAAACTCATGGTAGAGGTACAATTTAACGAAGGGGTATCGTTTTACCCAGTAACTGGGTTGTGGAGGTCAGACAGGCAGTCTCTCCATGTAAAACACCAAAAAGAAATAATACCAAAAAGAAAAGCAAAAATATTGTATAATACTTACCAATAATAATAATAATATAATAATTTAAACAAATATCAATGTATAAGTTCAACACATGAGTAGTAAAAATTATATGTATACAATTATTTATAAGCCCTACCTACACTAAACAAAAGAGTAGTAGAGATTAATATAAAAATTTGAAATATTTATAATAGCCCTCCTCGTAATTCTCCTAATTTTTATATTGTTATGCCCGACAGGGCCCACAATGATGCATATTATTATTATATCCTTACGTACCTACCACCCAAGTTCACATTGTGGAATGCAATAAATATATTGAGTATTGAGTATTGAACACTGGATTTTAGCTGCATCCAGTTAAACAGGGAGCCGACCCCAATATGGTTGGGAAAAGGCTAGGCAGATGATGGTGAGTAGGATTCGTGTTAAATTGGGATTATTTGGCAGTATTATATGGTGCTCTGTAGTTTCTGCCTACCCCCATGGGAAAAAGGCGTGAGTTTATGTATGTATGTATGTATGTATTTGGCAGTTTGCGGTAGTTGCTAGCTAAATAACAAAAATAACGTAGCTCGTTTACATCGTGTTACCATACCATAATAGTATAAATAGAATAACTAATATCTTATCTGCCTCTGGTGTTGCAAGTGTCCATAGGCTACGGTAACCGCTTACCATCAGGCGGGCCGTAAGCTTGTTTGCCACCGTCGTGGTATAAAAAAAAAAGAAAATAATAAAGGCATTATGCCCAAAAATAGACAAGATCGTTAATTCTTCGACTACTACATAGATTTAGTAAAAGGAATTAATTTATGTAAACCTACGTATTTTTAACAGTTTATCGTTTTCCTTACACGTCTAATTAAGTTATTATCAAATTAATTGTTTTTTAATTGAATAATCGTTAATATTAAAATATATCGGACAGGTACTTTTGGTTTGTATTGAATTCAGTGGCATTTTATTCAAGTGAACATAAATTATTTCGGTAGAGGACGTGTTTTATAGAGGATAGATTTTTATTTTTGTATGTGACGTATTTATGTACTTAAAACTACTAGACTGATTGAATTAAAAAATTCTATCACAATAATTGGGAAGCTACACTATCCCCGGGTGAGATAGGCTAGGCTCTTTATCCGTCTATACCCACGGGAACGGGAATTACGCAGGTAAAACCGCGTGGCGTCCGATAACGTTTAATACAAAATATACAACCTACCCCCTGGCATTTAATATGCAATATTAATTAATAAAAACCTAACAATTAGTGATGGTTCCTTCAGTATCACTCACTTCGCGTAATAAGCTCTTCGCGGATCAGCGCGTGCGCAAAAATAGAAAGTAATCATTATCATCTACATTATAAATATAGGAGAGAAGGGGGCTTGTTGACACGCTCTTGCACATTGGTAAAAAAATAATGGTTTAAAATGGCTTTTCTTAAGTCGCGGTATTAAACTATTAACATAATAATCAACTATATTAAAAAATGTAATTGGGATAGGTGTCATCCTATCCCAATTACATTTTTTAATATAGTAGCATTTTTTAATATAGGGTGTAGGGGTAGGTTGATTGTTAAAAAGCCAGATTTTTTTCTTGATTTATTAAACCAGTTCCTTAACCAACAAAAAGCCTTAAAGCGCAATTATTTTTAAGCGCAACCATGATGAAAAAATAGAAAGAAGAGTATGATGGATTCATTAATAATATCGATACGACATCAACAGTTTTAAATATCTGGCCTAATTGTTAAGTTATTAAGACGGACTACCAGGCAAACAGAAAATAACTAGAACTAAGTGTTCAAGCAACTTTTGGTCAAAAGGGTGTTACAATGAGCGGCTATAGCACTAAAAGTTCAAAACAACCATGGCGGTATGTGTTAAATCTATTGACAAACATTCTGACGATTCTGCAAGAGTTTAGTAATACTGCTTTCCGTAAGAGACTTCTATGAAGTGTTTTGGGAATGACACTGTTGCTGGTAGTGACACCGGCTATTACCTTTTTTTATTACTATTAACATTTGAATAGTAAACGTATATTTGTTTTTATTTCATAAAGTAACGAAGTATAGTTATTACTAAGACGTGTGTCATCCATTATCCTAGATATTTTCAAGTTAATAAGTAAATACGAAGGCTGTTCGAAACTCCACATTAGTGGACGTATTATCTGTGTTCAAGCGGCCGTGTCGACTACGACCTCTATCCACGATTTCACTTGGCCAAGTCGGATCATTATCTTTACTAATTAATGCTATGTTCAATCTAATTCTGTAACGTGAGGTTAGTGTGGGCAGTACCTCTACCATGAGTTTACACGCCAAAACTCGCTAGCGTCTCCGTAAATTATTTGTATGAAATATTGTCCAGCGCCCATAGCGGTCACAGAAAGAATTAAAATTCGTACCATGAGCACTATAGATTACGATAGGTTAAAAACCTAACGTAATCTATTCGATAGTTACTAACGTTTTTCAGTACCTCTACCATGAGTTGTCATTTGTCATCGAAAAATTACTCGCTGGCGTGCTAACGTGGATCAATTTGAGCTTATAAGAACCGTTCTCTCTTCTTATTAGTGGGAAAGAAAGAAACAAAACATAAGTAGTGAATCATAGACGAAAGTATTCTTATGAGTAGAGTGAAGTTAGCTAGACGACACGATCTATCGAGCTTACCTTAGCGCCTGCGTTGGACTCCATAAATCTCATGGTGCAAGCCTTATCGAAATCTATTTGATCCACGTTAGCACGCTAGCGACTTCAACGCTAGCGAGTAATTTTTCGATGACAACTCATGGTAGAGGTAAGTACTGAAGAATAGATGACCGTAGTAACGTAAACAATGCAAAAACTCTTAGAAAGAAAAAAAAATAAAGAAGCAAAACCCACCTTAAAACTATTAAATACAAAGATTATAATGCCAAAAGGTCTCCGTGCATTCTAAACGGCACGATTGGCACAGTGGTTGAGCAAACAGCTACTGTGCTGTGTATCTCGGGTTTGGTTCCTGCACGGACCAAATATTTGTAGAATAATAATATGCCACAGCTTGCACACAACGCCCTCTATAAGTCCTTAACCAAACAGAGCTTAATCGATCGAGATTGATCGTGCTTGTGTGATAGAAACATTTGTCTTGGGTGGGAATTGAACCCACGACCTCCGATATAGCAGTCTGGGCTACTAACAACTAGACCAACAGGCATAGTTATAATTATACAGGCCAATTCCAGGCCTCGAAGGCAGCGGGAAGCGCTGTTTGAAGATTTGGCTGTAAGTCAGCTAGGTGTGTGCGTACATACGTACATTATGGATTGCAATAGATACTAAAATACCTCTAATACACACATTTTACCAGGTCCCTTGTAATATGGGTTAAAAATTACCGAGACATAATAAAATAGTAGCAAGAACCCTGTAACTATGGATAAATCTGTCAGAGGTTTTTTTATGAGATTTAAAGCTTCTGTATCGTGTTATTATGTTTACTAAAATGGTTCCACAATACTGTCAACGGTACCCCGAACCCACAGTCAAGTTAATTATCCAGTGGCAGCAAGGTTGCGAAACCACAGACAATGGTTGTCTATGGGACAAGCGCCCGTGTTACGACATACAACAATGGTGGATGATAATTTGTGTCTATGGTAATGTCCTTATTACATAAAGCATGGTAATCTTATGGTCATGAATGGTAATTGTTATCAGTTTGTTATTTTTGTGTTGTAATTTAATTTAAATGTGAATTTTTGTTGATCAGGTGAAGATCATGGAATTGCCGTAAATTTAAAAGATTGCTAGAAGTGGAACAAGCTGAAGGCTATTGAAGAAGAAGAAGGAATGGGGTAAACTCTATAATTTAACATAACTTCATAACATCACGCCTATGATCCCCAAAGGATTAGGCAGAGGTGCTACATACTACATATTCCGATTACAGTGTACTACATATTTATTAGGTACATGATCAGCTTATAATGTCCCACTGCTGGGCCACAGGCCTCTTCTCTGTGAGAAGGACTGGGCCGTAATCTACCACGCGGGTCCAGTGCGGGTTGGTAGATGTCGTCGAATTTTTAGTTCAGAGTACATTCCGGTTTTTCACGATGTTTTGAGAACAAGGTGATGATTGATGTTTGGATTGGGAGTGATTTCAACATATCAACTGAAAGACTCACCTCCTTGGTAAAATTAATTGTTAGACTTGCGGACTTGCGGGTCTAACTACCCGAAACAACTGTCAAAAATCTTTGACGAAATTCAGGTCCAAGGAAAGAAAGAAAGAAAAATGCGTTTATTGGCATCACTGTCAAAAGTAAAAACACCTAAAAACTGTACACTACACAGAAGACAAAGATTGCAAGGCCAAAAAAGCCTCATCTCAGCATAATGTCAGATGAGAACACTGGGTGTACAATCTGACGCTGATTTTCAGATGAAACCCACGAGTGTCAATGACAAACACCGCGGGTATGTATAACATGCTTATATTATGTATTAAAAGGTCCAATCCCCTGACCAACCTCCTCAGTCGTAACTTAATTTTAAATCAACCAGTGAGGCAGTTAATATGTAGTAACTAGGCCCTTCTAATGCAATGTCCCAAATTATTCAAATACCCAAAGAAAATCTTTTTACTTTCGTTTTTCTAAATCGTTTGAGAATAAAAGTTAATGCGTACAGCATTATGTTGTTTACGTCACTCTATTATTAAGCTGGTTGTATTCTATAAGCACAACAATCATTACATGTGCATAAGCTTTGTGTGGCTTTAGAAATAGCGATTTTTATGTTTTTTTTTTCTATTGTGGTGTGACATTATGTGATGTATTAGAGTCAAAAGAGTAGATATCAAATAATCTGCGCTCAATGAAAGTGTAATACCACATAGGCAATATGTACCTAGTACACACAAAAAATTCATGATTATGGAACCCTAAAATGTTACTTTTCCGAGATATTTGGAGGTTAACATCGCTATACATACATACATATACTGAAAAACACGAAAATCATACAAAATGCAGTAACTTAACCACGAGTGTGCACGAATTTCATTCACAAATAATGCAATAATGGTTTCACTCAGGTTATAAGGTTTCACTCAGGTTATAAAAACAATTATACTGAAAAAAAAAGAAGAAAATACTTTATTTAGACGCACAGAACAAAAAACAAAAGTACAACAATACAGATAATAAAAAAAAAACAAGAAAAGATTAAAAAAGTAAAGACAAAATAATAAATGGCGCACAAAAAAATGCCACAAAATGGCAATGGTGCAAATGGCACCGGTGGCGGCGGAGCCAATACCAAAAAGTTTCAAACGCTTATTCACATGCCTATAACCTTTTTAAGAATTGGGTTATTAAATGCAAAAAGATCTGATGATTAGTTTCAGAGCTTAAGCTTTAACAAAAAAAAAAAAAAAATAGACCCTTCAGCTTTACTACTTATTTTAAAATAAGTCACCTATCCTATAAATGTTTCCCCGCGGTCTTTATGGCCACACACTTAATACCGACACCTAATAACGGCCATAACTGTAGGCTCTCTCGGTTATTTGCTCTGTCACACACTACACTGGCTAATACCTATTACTGACCGTGGACAACCCTGAGATGAGTCTGTGACGTAATTACGCTTTACAGTTGAGATCGCCTCTACGTTTATGTCATCCTGGTAGATTTGTATTAACTTTTTATGTGTTTGATGGATGACTTTTGTTAGAAACTTCAGTGCTATTCGGTGAAAATGTAGGTGAAGTGTAGGCAAATTGAGCTGTTGTCCTAAACGAATGCTAGGCATTGACAGTTCACTTCACTTAAGTTTTCAAGGGGTGACTTATACTGAAGCGACCGGCTGTTATTAATATTAACTGACTGACTTTTTTTACGTGGTTCTCTATACGACTACCAAGTCGGGCTAATGGCACAGTCTAAAAACCTACAGTCGTCCGACGAAGCCGTCTAGACAGGGCAATCGTGCGGGGTGTGAGGGGCGAGACGCGGGAAAGCCACTCCCGAACTTCGAAAAAAACGATGTTGGTAGTTCGGGAGGTATTATTCAGGGCTAACGCGTGTAGACGTTGACAGAGATCAAAGGCGTCGTCCTACTGTATTCATTTTATACTGTGCTAATGGTATTAGTTTTCTTTCTCCATCTAGAATTTCTCAGTAGCAGCTTGCTGTCTGGATTTCTGCCCGGCTGATGGCAGTAGGCTTGCTCCCTTTAACATGTGTAGGTACTGGATTCTGTATAATATGTTCATGATTCTGGTCCCCCAGTCATCATCTGCGTAAGTAGCCTTTCCCAACTATGTTGGGGCATGCAGCTGACTACCAGCTTTTAACATGGAGAAAGAAAGAAAAGAAAGAAAATATGTTTATTTAGGACAGGATTTTAACATTTCAAAACTAAAACTAAATTTCAAAAATAAACACTAAAAAGACTGCCTAGCAACTTACAAAAACAACTGAAATCCCACCAAAAACATTTCGTGTTTGTAAAATGTTGCCAAGACGACCACATAAGGTTTACCCTGTGATTTAACATATTATATAACAAAAAGACCTGTGCGAGGTCAAAAAGGTCAAGACTGCCTGTCTGGCCTTTACAATCCAGTAACTAGGTAACACGATACTTCTTGGTTAAACAGGTTTTCTGACTTTCAGGCTTCTCGGAGCCGTAACAACTGTCAAAGATCTACTAATGACAGCCGGGACCAACGGTTTAACGAGCTTTTCGAGTCACGGAGGGGTGTATCAAGACCCCTCCGTGCCTCGAAATGCACGTTAAGCCGGTACTAACTAGGTAACCTTTCATAATGTTACATTATGAAAGGTTACCTATTTAAGAACCGACTTCTTCTTGCTTAACCTTTACTGTTATTATTGTACTACAAGCTCTTCTGGTCTCCCAGTATCTACAGTGTTAAACACTTTTGTCGGTTTAACCTATGTTTAATTCTGTTGTTTTATGTGTCTAAGCACAGGAAGTGTGGTAACGTAGTGGAAGTACGTTTGTTTATCTAGGAAGCGGTGGCTTCATTCATACAATTGTAGTTTACATCCTAAGACCTTAACACTAATACGCGAATATCCTTCTGACGGCAGAGGAACGAACCATGACTGTTTTATTCTAAATAGAAATCAGTGAAGAACAGCGATGGAGGTTGTGATGATACACAAACATACATAGCAACTATATCACAAACTCTGCTTAGTTTGGGACTAAATGGCTTTGTGCGAATGTTGTGGACTGTTTTCATTACCTACTGAATTTAGACGCAAAATTTCATAAAAATCGGTGAAGACTTTTCGGACGAGTTTTGTAACACACGATAATTTTAGATTTCTACAAAACGTCTCCTACTACAATACTCACATAATAACAAAATTGGACCCGTATGGCATCAATTTCACACCTAAATATATTTCGGGTCTAGAAACAGTCAATGCCAAATAATTAAGTTAATTGCTTGTTTCTTTATTATTTATAAACAACTATAGAAAACACATCTGGCGCACATGCTGTTAAAAAAGGGTAGTCATACACACACACACCTATATATAATAATTAAACCATTCTCGGCATCATACATGAAGTTCAAACATTTGTGAAAAATCTTGCATTTGGTAATGGGTACACACTTTTATATCGACCTTACGACCTTATCAATTACATAGTATATTGGCTTGAATTACCACAATTATTGCCCCTGTTGGGCCTTGATTCTAATACTCTAAGTTTTACCTTCACATTATAGACCCGTTTATACATTGGGCTCTAATACGCATTAGGAGCGGTATTGAACAACCCAGACCACTGTCTTACTGAGTAGACACGGACTCCCTATGCATAATTTTGCACTATGATTAACTTCTTCTAAAACTATGTTTTCTAAATTACTCCAGAGTTTGTTGCCATTTTTTCAATACATAACTTACAATATGATAGTCAAACTGATAAGTAAAACTAATATAAAAGTTTAAAAGTTATTTGCCGAGAGATATTCACCAAAATGCTGCAACAAGATTCAAGAACTTGAAATGGCCATATTAAAAAAAAATCGGATGGCGCCATTTTTGTTTTTAGGGAGCAATTTAATTTTATTAAAAAGGTGCCAATACTTTTTCTGTGTATTATAAATACTTAATAATAAATTGTAACCACCCGCGTGGCAAAACCAATTAAAAGTTTAAACGCAAAGCCATAGATTTTTAAAAAGTATCATGAATCCTAGAGTTCTATCTTGAATCTGAATAAAAAAGGCATTCTATTTTTGAAATATTCAAGGTTCCATTGTTGGCGGCAAGGATGCCTTCAAAGTATATTTTTTATCTGTGGCCACAGATTATAAAGAGCGAATTGCGATTTAGAGCTACACCGCCAATGCTCGCTGGTTTTAAAATTTTAATGATTCGATATTTTTTTACTATTCCATTGAGTCATATACAGCGTGCTTGAATTTTATTGTTCTTGCATTATTCGTTAATGCTGTGTTTTTAAATAATAAAAATAAGTATTAAATGTCATTATTTAAAAAAATTAACATTTTGCAATACTGTTTACTTGTCTTGGACTTGAAAGTATTTTGATAAAAAATCGTTTTTGCGATCCTGACCTGCGCTGCGATGCCACTTAACTTTAAAACCTTTGTCAACCTTGTTATTACTTATCTGCCTAACCCTTTTCTGTTGTAAGGTTATATTGGTACAGCTGTATTTAATATAGAATTTCAGGTTTCTGGTGACTATCCGTTATTAAGGACTATCGAAGATTTAGGAATGACAGCAGAGACCTACGGCTAAGGGACTACTTACACTTATTTAATTACAAACAGCACTTGTCCATTAGAAAACACCACTTTTGTATGAGACGCGTACGAGCCGAATGGAGCTGAATAAGTGAGAGTCCCTTAACGTTCTTTTAAAAACACTATATCCAATGCATGCTTATCCGTCAACGGACCGACTTTCCAAGCGAAGCTTTACCTTCAAACAGCTCTTCCCTTTTTTCACACAGCCTGTATAAAGAGTATAAGTTAACTCGTTCGGTATATCAGTTACTACAATCGCTCCTCCCATCCACCTGTTGGAATAATTAATTTCTTTGCCTATTATCATCTACTAAAGTGCTTTATTTATTTACTTTAAACTTTGAGCTAACTAGTAGATTCATCCTATCCTACTAATATATAGACGCGAAAGTTTGTGAGTATGGATGGATGGATGTCTGTTACTCTTTCACGTAGAAACTACTGAATGGATTTTAATAAAATTTGGTATGGAGTTAGCTGCTACCCTGAATTAACACATAGGCTACTTTTATACCCTATATTCCCACGGGAACGGGACCTATGCGGGCAAATCCGCGTGATGTCTAGGTGATGAAATTATTTTTTTCTTTAAATATCGTGGCATCGTGCTGAGATAGTGGCCTTTTGGCCTCACACAGGTCTTTTGGTTTCCTATGTTACATTTAGTTTATGTTGTGCGTGTCCCAAATTAATGTATTTTTTTTTTTCTATAAACAGGAGCAAGTTTTAACGAAAATACAAATTTAGATGAGGTCTTTTTACTTTTCTTACCATTGATTCAGTGACAAAATAAAACCAATATCGTAGCCATAATTTGTTATTGACAGATTAAATACGTTTTTTAAACATTAAATAATTGCTGACGTCTGTACCTAAGGAATCAGAATGAATAGCTACTTCTAGCCCTACTACAACAAGAACTTTAATGAACCTGTAACGGCATTACATATAACATAGTAGGGATGTCGCACATGTCGAAAAGCATCGACACTGTATTGTCATATTATATTGTAATTATCGATATTGGCAATGAAATGACGTATGTTTCAAAACTATATATTTACATCGACGTAAAGGAAAAGCTAGAGTTCAGGTTAATAAGAAAATAGTGAATGTGAGCGGTGTGCTTAAAAATGCTTCACCGTTCGCGCCAAAATTGTATTGTGAATTGTAAACCCACCAAGAAATGAATTCATTGTGTTAGTAATCCAGCCATATAAATCAATTTATTCATATTTTCCAACGAAGCTTAACTCTTACGAGCGATAGCGTTTTCTCTAGTGCCATTCCAAATGCCCAAATTAAATACACTTTAAGTTAATGCCTAGGTACAGACGCCAGCATATCAAGTTACCCCAATGTGTCAAATTTTCCCAATTGAATATGAACCTTATACTGTTTGACATAAAGTTGAAAAACGATCAAAGAAATTTGACACATTGGGGTAACTTGATGTGCTGGCGTCTGTACATATCGATAGGCATATCAAAATAATACACATAGTAGGTATATCGGCAATAGATATCGATACATTATTACGTCGATATTTTTTCGACAAGCCTAAATGTCATTGCAGTCAAGCTTTACTTTTTTATAAACTCAAGCGCACACCCCTGTTACTCGATGACGCCTGGACGTGACAATTCCAAGTCTACATGCTTAAATAGTCACTCCAAAACAACAACACGACCCTTATTACTTTCCACCAAAGTCCGAAACAGTTTGTCAAATCCGCAAACCGAGCCTTGTCAACAGAAATATCACCAATTTGGTTTGTGCGAGTGTTGGAGTTTCTAGAAAAGAGGATATAAAGTCGAAAATCGTTTGGTACCGGTGGAGTTTCAAGCTTGCAAGTGAGGGCGTTCATACACACGTGATTGAGATCGTCTAGCGATAGGTTGGAGAATGTCATTGTTCTTAGGGCTATCAAGTTTTTGTATGGAATGGCAGAGGAATAAAAATTACTGTGATATATCGATATTCTTAGTATTATCTAGTAGGATTGTTTCGACCATATGGCTGAAGGCAGAGAACCGCTATGAACAGCTTTTGATTTGTTGCAAATATGTGTAAGTATTCTGACGGTATTATAGATTGCTACTTATGTAAAAACAAATAAACAGGCTGTTTTTTATTTCATCGGCAACTTAATCCAACTACAGGAAAATATCTAAAATAACATACTTAAATAGAAATAATAAAAAAAAACTTGAAATCAGGACACTGGTTAGGTTATCATAAGAAAACTGGACATCAACGAAGGGCAGGCTTTTTGGGGAAGTAAGTACCTTACTTTTTTGGCATTCATAGAGTGCTGATCACCAGCTTAATTTGAATAAATGACTTTTAATTTTGATTTCAACAATTAATCAATTAAGCGTTTTTTTTTACAAGTCAATTTGACAGTGACAGTAAAAAAAAATACGATCGGTTTTCTTTTAATATCTACTTACTGATATGTATACAGATGCAGAAGAAAAATTTCCTTAATTAAAAACGTTTAAAATCTAGGCGCAATCTAATCTCGGCAACAATAAGCTTTCAGAGACTTGTCAAAAGTGTATGGAAATTAGACGTAGTTTTGACAGTAAGTTGAAATTAGAAGGCGAATGTTCTTAAAAATACGGGAATTGTCCTCAGATGACCTTTACTCTGAAATGTGGTTAGATAACCATTATATTTTAAAATGTCGGGCAACCTTCAATTAATTTAAGATTCATAAAGCACTTAACAACTTTCTTTTAATTGAGGACAAAAGATAAACCTGATATGCCTCGCAGCGACAGATACCCAGGTACCTATATAATAATATAGACCCTCACAAAAGTATACTATAAAAATACTTCTGGCGCTACTTGACCACCGTTAAACACTGACTGAAAAATTTAATCCTAAGCCCAATTTTTTCTTCGAGCACTTACAAGAATAAGAACCTACTAGTAAAAATCCATTCATCATACATCCAGAAACTTGAAAGTATTATTAAACATAAATACCGAATACCGATCGAATTGAGAACCTCATCAGTCGGTTAAAAAATTAAAGAGACTTAAAAAATATTGTGTCTGACTTAAAGAAATTTTGCATTATTATAGCTTGTGCCTCAGAGTAGCACATAGCAACAATATCGCACAATGTTTTACATAAATTATAATTAATAATGCCTTCTTTCCCCAAACTGACTGATTTTGCTGTGCCCACCAGGGTCCAAATGATCTAGTTATAAGTTTACCACCTAAGAATAAACTTGTGAAATGCAATCAAGTTTTGAGTATTGAGCATAATTGCTCATATTATTACTGTAATATGTAATGATAAATAAACAGACAAAGTAGTAGCTGGACGCTTGTAAATAGTTAAATTATAAAAAAATAACAGTGTCACTCTGGTAGTGCCGACAGAAGTGAAAAGTTATCGTCAGGAAAAAGAAAATTACATTGTATTGCCTAAAACGTAGGTAAATTTACTCACAGTGGAGTCGGTCACGGTAACGGCAACAGTGTTACGAGTTCAGCAGTTTTTCTTTAAAAAAGTCAAAAGAAAAAACAAATGAAAAAAGCTACTCTTTAAGACGACATAATTATTTGATTTGACAGTCTTCCTTAAACCTTTCGTCAACTCGGTATAGTTCGGTGCAGTCAGCCCTAGTTCCAAGAAAGGGAATGTATGCCATTGTCTCGCTGGTCACGTGCCCACGAGAGTTAATGAGAAAAGATGGATGCCACCACGCTGATTACTGACGCCTTTTGATCTGCCGTCAACTCCTGGAAGACTTGAAAGTAGGAGGAGTAAGGAGAAGGGGACGCCGTGTTTGTTTTCACAAAGGAATTGTTTCATAATTAATTATATTTATAAGTAACTGCTTCGTTGTCTAGACTTTATTGATTATTTTGTATTTGTGCCTAAAGTATTGTTTGTAGCCTTGTAAGGAATTAGATATCAATTTTACTTTTTTTAATTGAAAAGTACTTTCTAAGTTTATCTTTTTTTTTTCAATCAAACTTTTATCGTGTCGTCATTTAAATTCATACACACAAATACCCAAGCCTGGAAAAAGATCCTATAGTCCGTGTTGGAATAGATCCCGTGACACGTAGTGCAGGCTCCGACTGCGCCATCAAAAATTTCACTTTTTTCCTAAATTATTCTTTTTTTTTGTTATTATGGATAGGCACGCGTTTGACAACTACACACATCAAAAGTGTCTAGGGATCAACATATATTTTTGCAATAACTTTTCTCCTGATTGATATTAATTAAAATTTTCTTTAAGGATTCATCAAATAAAGTGTTTTCGTTTGTCACAGTAACGATAAACCAAGTTACTTTTGCATTAATAAAGAAATTTGCCATTTTCCTAATAAAGGGATTTTTGACATTTGAACCACTAACATTAAAGTTCGAAAAAAAGACTGAAATAACAGTTTTCTTTAAAATTTTATTGGGTAACTTAAACAATTAATAATCCGTGTTTCTACCGCGAACACTAACAACACAAGAACATCGGTTTGGCATACTCAAAATGAGTTCATCCAAATCACGCTGTGGAATGGCCGCCCATGTTCGTTGCAACAACAAAAAAAGGTCTTCTTGCGACTGGATACCCTCCATATTCGGCAGAGCTCTTCTCTGTAGCATATCCCATGCATGCTCAATCGGGTTCAAGTCTGGCGACTGAGCAGGCCAGGGCAGGACATTGATGTTAGCTGCGGCGAGAGTCTGTCTTACAACTCGTGAGGCGTCATCACTCTGCAGGGACCTTAATTAGCGACCAAACAGTCAGAAACCGCTTGCATGAAGTGAACCTTCATTCCCGAAGACCGCTACGGGTACCACCTATAGCAATGCACAATCGTAGGATTCGATATCAATGGGCTCTTGAACACAGAAATTGGGCAGAAGAACAATGGCGTTTCGTGTGCTTTTCTGATGAGTCTCGTTTTGGTATGAGACCGGATACAAGACGTATACGACACTGGAGAACCCCTGGACGCCAACAGCGATTAAAATCCTGCCAGGAAGTCCATCCTTATAGTGGTGGAACCATCATGGTATGGGCGGGTATTTGGATCGGCGGAAGAACTGAGTTGATTTGGATCAGAGGCAACCTCAACGCTCAAATTTATGCTGAGACGATTGTATCAGACGTCATCGTTCCTCTACAAGTGCAAATCGGTCCCTTATTTCAGTTAATGCATGATAATGCACGACCGCACACCGCAAGAGTTGTAAGACAGACTCTCGCCGCAGCTAACATCAATGTCCTGCCCTGGCCTGCTCAGTCGCCAGACTTGAACCCGATTGAGCATGCATGGGATATGCTACAGAGAAGAGCTCTGCCGAATATGGAGGGTATCCAGTCGCAAGAAGACCTTTTTTTGTTGTTGCAACGAACATGGGCGGCCATTCCACGAGAGGACACCGGTGTCCGCGCTGTCATTGTCTTTCTATTGTGTCTCTAATTGACACGATTGAAAGGTTAATCTAAAAAAAACAGTCAACGTTTTACTCAAAACAATTGCAAACAAACCAAAAGTAAAAGGTCATAACTAACCTTATAATTCTTTATATAATGCAGTTGTTAATATGTATGTTTCCTGTACGACTGTGTTTTTATTTTTATTACAATAAAAATACCCGCTTCATATTGATTCCGATCACAATCAAACTCGAGAGACAATGTTACAATATGTCTTACGATAATTTACAATCGTTTGTGTTGATGCCGCGGTGCTAATGAAAATACAGTTATTTAACATAATGGCTAGTTTCTGAGGAAATCTGACACGTTCATGTAGTTTCCAATAGGCTAGTTCACAAAATTTTAGTTTGTATTCCCTCATCTAGATTACAAGAAAATATTCGACACATATTTTTTATTTATTCAAGAAATTAAAAAATAACGGCGATACATCGAGTGAAGTATCGCATGACGTCACTCTCCTATACAGTTTTTATTGAATAATGACGTTACAAGCCCCCTCTCCTCAACTTTAATCCGCTTAATCTATAGTTTTTCATCAATTTGAAAAAGAAAACAAATACTTGTGTATTATTATTATATTTCGATAATTATATTCTGCCTATTGTTTTAAAGTTGTCACTTATGCTGTAACAGCCAGTCAATCCCATAAAAGTTTCCCCGTGAAAAATTGGGTGAAGTGAACTGTCAATGCCTAGCATTAGTATGGAATGACAGCTCAATTCTACATCACTAGACTTCACCCACATTTTCAGGGGTGATTATTTAGAACAGCACTTCATTTTATAAAATCGATGGGTTTTTCAAAGTACTTATTAGGTAACTATCTGGAAGATCATAAAAATGCTCTTTTTGTAAAATAAATAAAAATATATATAAACTGGCTAACCACGTGACATACAGGCAAAATATATTATGGTTCCGTAGTGCTATTTATTAGATACAAGTTTTCAATGAAATTTGAAAATTGAAATTCTTTCGAAATGTGTAGGTACGTACTCCAAATCGGCTATTACTCGTGAACTTGTAAAGCCTACTTAGTTTTGATTGCGTTCGTAGTTCTCTGTACAAAAAAGCCGACAACAAAGAAAAGGTTAGAAGATATTTGGCTTCTATCTAAGACACAGAAATCCCAAAAATCACAACAAGAGACATTAAGCCAAACATCTGAATTCCCATCATTTGAGCACACATACATACAAGATTGTATTTCGCATGCAAACAATTGTTTCTTGAACAATTGAAGAACGCCTAACTGCACATGCTCAGAATACTTTTAACTACTATGCTGTTAATCATTAATCATTCTTCGTAGGGTCATTGCTTAGCAAGTTGTTTGACATTGTTTAACTGTGAATGGGTAGGCATTGATATATAATCAACTATCTACAGACAAGCAAAACTTTAGTGTCAATTTGTAATACCAAAATAACAACTATTTATTTAATGCTATTAAAAGTATTTAGGTACTTATAGTAGACCGTCTGATTGTTTTGTTTTAACTAATCTCCGAAACGGCTGGCCCGATTCTGACGCTATTTTCACCAGCGGTTTACATCTTTTAACATCAATGAATTTTATTTTAGAAACATTATTAGGGTTCCGTGCTAAACAATGAATTGACAAAGTCGCGGCTAGTAGGTACCTACCTAATAAAACTGAATTCTCATGCACGTTTTGCCAACAACAATGTTTTAAGATTACATAAAATATAAAAAAATAATGACCAATATGCTACAGTCCAACTGCATAGCAAAAGCCTCTTATAAAACTGAGAAGTCCAGAATTAATCACAATGTTTTACTTCAGTGATGTCATCTTAAGAAAGCAATTATGAATTGAAAAAGTCACATTGGTTCTTTTAACCTGATTTTGAACTAACTGCCTCGTGCATGCGAAGCGACGCGTTACCCACTATGCCATCACGACATAAAGATAACATCCAAGTAAAATATAAGCAATTCGCAATGCGATAAAACACGTTTCGATAACAAAACATAGGAACAAGATACCCGAATACTAATATTAGCATAGTACAACGTGCCTAACGGTCGGATACCGATACAGGGGTCGCGGGTTCAATTCCCAGGATGTGCAGTTAAAATTTCCGAGTCCAGTAATACCGTACAAAATGAATAATAGTTAAGTAAAGTAATTTAGATAGTTATCGTAGCTATATGTAAATTGTTATTTGATTTGACCGATTATGGGGAGATCGAGATGGTTCTGATGCTCCTTTTTCTAAGCTGAGGATCTTTCGTCATTTGCTGAACCTTTTCCCATCTATTTTAGGATCGATTTTCAGTGTAGCTGGAGGCAGCTGTAAACCAATATTTTTACCAAAATCTTCGGCTGTCATTGTGCCGATAGTCGTAACAGCCAGTGGCCTTATGCCTAAAAGCCTCGATGAGCATCTTTCGAGGCTTTCGTTGCACCGTTTGGTCAAGAACCTGATCCAGAAGGCAGTACTTCTTGATATGGCCCGCATAGTGAGGAGGTTCCTGTCTCTGGAGCCCTAACCACTGGTAGCTTGGACCCTGCTCTCGGCATCGGTGGTTCACTATTTATTATTATTCTGTTATCTTAGTTACAGGGTATGTTGATACCCCACAGTAAGTAAATCTATACTCAACATTATAAAGAGGAAAGATTTTATTGTTTGTTTCTTTGCATTGAATAGGCTCCGAAATTACTTCACCGATTTGAAAAATTCTTTCACCGTTGGGAAGCTACAGTACACTGGGAAGCTCCTCGGGTAACAGAGGCTACTTTTTATCCCTGTATTCCCACGGGAACGAGAAGCACGCGGGTGACACCGAGTGACGTAGTATGCTAGTTTTTAATAAATGTGCAAAAAGCGGGCGCTGATGGCAACCCCGACAAGGTCGTTGGAATCAATGAGCGTTTGATGTACCCAAAAACGAACCATGTATTTTATTTCTAACACATACATAATATTACTAAATTTTGTGGAGCTTAGAGTACTTACTCCACAATATCTTTACACTAACAGACGTCCCGTGGTTTCACCCGCGTAGGTCCCGTTTCCGTGGGAATACAGGGATAAAAAGTAGCCTATGTGTTAGTCCAAGTAGTAGTGTATTGATACTTACGAAATTGAACAACACCCTGTAACACATTATGGTATGCAATTAAGTATTGAGTATTGAGTAAGTTATCAGCTAAGTCCATATAAAATTTTATTAAAATCCATTCAGTAGTTTTCACGTGAAAGAGTAACAAACATCCATCCATCTATCCATACTCACAAACTTTCGCGTTTATAATATTAGTAGTATGTATTATTATTATTATTTAATTTTTTTTTTTTTTTTTTTTAAATATTATAAACTAGTACTTGACTGCAATCCCACCTGATGGTAAGCAGTGATGCAATCGTAATCGTAATCGTAATCGTAATTATTTATAAGACAACTTTCAGTCCACACTATTACGCTTAGTATTCACTTAATACTATTTTAGTTCTAAGAAAAATAAAAATTTGCAACACAACAATTCATTACATTTTGATTTAGCGGGCTCCATTTGAAATCACAAAAATTAAATATTCAATCCTCATCAAATATATGTGAAATGAGGTTCTTCAGTAGCATAGTACTCGCAACCGGCGGGCGGCGTGTGTGTACGACAACATGAAGGAATGTCAACGAAGCAAAAGAAATAAGTAAGAATATTATAGTAGCATAAACCCCCATTGGAAACAAAGCGTAAGTTTTATGTAAATAAATAAATAAAATTTAAGTGTCTGTTTGAAATGCGAAAATCTCTTTACTATTTAGTAAACAGCTGTTATTTTCGCATTTCAAATGTTTTATTGGCAATATCCATTTGGATATTTCTAATAAAACATTTGTCTGTCGAAGGCACAGCTAGTAAACAGTAATAATGATGGACGCGACAAAACGATTAAACTAGCAATTCCGCTCTAACGTATGAAAACAATAAGTTTTGCTATTGCGGTTATGGCTCACACAAACTTAACATGAATTACGAAAATTCTTCCTCACAGCAAACTAAAGGAGCATTCTCCAAACGACATGTCCCTTTGCTCAATCCTCAGCAAAACTAAATATCTGAATAATCTACGTATCTCCTACTGCATTCGCAAATCCACATACTTAACGGTTAAGTAATGTTATCCCATCCCATTCAAGCGCTGACTGACATTTACTACCACGTTAGCTCTAAAATACAATCGTCCAATAATTATGTACTGCGCAAGTAGCATATATGCAAACGGCGTCCTCAAATGGCCTTAATTGCTACTGTATTCCGAGGCCTATTGAATCAGGCCTTGGCATGTCTTGGGCCAACCTTCCGGGCGCGTGGGAGACCCAGGCCTATTACCTATAGGCCATATAAGGCCCATATGGACAAGGTTATGGCCTTAGATGCACGGATCTTTGAACGGCTTCGTAACTGTGGGCTGCTATAAATTAAAAATAAGTGGGTAGCTTGATCTATGTAGTATTGTTTGTTTAATGTGGGCATTTTAATAGAAGTTCTCTTAATGATTAATTTAAAAGTAGATGCCGTTTTATGAACCCTGTCGTTTTCATATAAAGGAATCTGAGAATATAAAAGGCAATTCGTTTCAAGTTTCTATTTATTAGCAAGATCGTGGATTTTAGTTTGTTTGTTATCTAAAAACTGTATAAGATTACAAATAAATTGTGTTAATAGCTCATGTTGTAAAACATTAGCAAGAAATACGGTGATAGCTGGAAGAAGACAGACTTAGATTAAAATATTGCCACTAATTTTAACTCGTCTACTACCGTAAATCCAGACACAATTAAATTAACTATTGTTCGTGGAAGCCGACCTCTGCGTGGGGTCTGATCTTTATTTTATTTTATTTTTCTTTATTTGGAACAACAAACAAAAACAACATAACCCAAACCTCCCCACAAGATCAAGAGTTACTCATCACTTTCCTTCTAGAACACCCCTACAAAACCAGAAACATAGGTCTACCCGCTCAGTGTCAACATACCAAGCGAAGCTGTCCTACGCATTTTACCTCATCCGAAACAAAACCTAAGGTAGTCTATATCCCCACAAATTTACACCTATATAAATCAGGTATTCAGGCACCAAAGTTACCTACTACGATCACATGTACTTCACCACATCTACAACTGAACTTTGGTTAGTATATCCCTGCGTTCCCCCTACCACGGTCACATCCATTTCACTACATCTACAATAAAACCTAGGGTGGTCTATTTCTACAAACGTACAGCCATATAAATCAGAATCTTAGTCACCTAGGTCACTCAACACACACAACGGTCACATGCAATTCACTACATCTACAACTGAACTTTGGGTAGTATATCCCTGCATCCCCCATAAGCTACATCCATATAAATTAGACACCAAATCACCTAAGTGCCCCACTACGGTCACACGCATTTTAGCCAAATTGACACAAAAACCTAGGTTGGTCTATCCCTACAAACGTAGACCAGACACCCAGTCACCTAGGTCTACCACCTCAGTATGCACATATCGGGCGAGGCCGCGACCTATCGCTTGTGCGGTGTGCCGCTAATGGGACGTTGCTCCCGTGCCATTGCGCGAGCGCAGGGTTACATACGAGTGTTGTTGAGTACAAGTGGGAATATTCGGGTCGTAATTTTCAGCAAGTTATTTTTTTTCGTACGAAATAAATATTTGTATTGCTTGCAGATAATTGGTCCGGGTCTGGCTGTTTGTGTAAGTATGTGAGTTTAAATGTTTGTGAATGCACGTTCGTTATTATGGAGAAGTTCCTAGGGTGGGGCAACGATTTTGCAAGTAGAAGAGTCAAGTAGTTCATCGAGTTAAATATTATATGTATTTTTTTAATTGAGGGTGCAAATAAACTGTTTTATTTTTAAATGATTAGGGTATTGGTATTGGTATATTACCTACATATAAGTAAAAAGGTGTAGATAGGTTATAAGCGCTCAGCAACTACAACACTAGGTATGTTGGTAACTAACCACAGTTAGACAGGAAGAAGTATATAGTACTTAGTAGTATTTTGAACATATATTATTTATATTGCGATTAGAATTTAGTGATTTAGGATGCGTTGATTTAGTTCGTATGTCACGAAGTACCTATAGAAAGTCTCTAAAGGAAAAATCGGAACTCTTATAAGATCACTTTGTTGTCCGTCCGCCTGTCTGTCTGTCTGTCTGTCAATACCCTTTATTTCGGGAATACGTGGAGGTATCAAGTTAAATTTATACCGTATACCGAAGATAGTAGGTGTACATGAAGGCGTGAAAAATTCTTAATTCTAAGTGTATGTAAAAAAGGTACGGCCGTTTATTCAGCAAAAAAGGCGTATTTCGACACTCTTTTTGTTTGTTTTATTTGTCTACATTCGAAAACCTCGGTGGGCGAATCGGACTCGCACTTGTCCGAATTTTTTAATATGTTTTCATTACTTGTTTTAACAAGAAACACTTCCTATAAGCACTAGGAATTTCTCCAGCATTTGTGGGTGCGTTAACAAACATTTAAGTTCGCATAATACACAAACAGAACAACTACCAGTATGCAATACATGTAAACATTTTTATTGTACGGTATTTGAACCTGTGGAATACAGCGCAGCAGCCTGCAGCACAGCCACTACGCCAGACGTGCCGTGAAACTACATGTATTGACATAATCATACAAGTAAGACTGATACTTTAATGATCATAACATTTTGACCTCAGGCTACTCATAACATAATGTAATAATATTTACTAATTGAACTTAAGCAATTAAATTGATCCTTGTTCTTGTTATGATTTCCGCGTAATCAGATTCAATTTTAATTGAATTGGTTTAAAATGTTAATTTAATTAGTCTAGTTTTGTTTGATCTTTAGATCTTTTGTTTTAATATGTCTGAGGTTTTGTGTAATATTTATCCTATTTCCTTGTATTATTTGGGTACTCTAACATATGAAATTCTCGAGTCACAGTGTTTGTTACAAAACTCTTCCTAAACGACTTGTCCGATTCTTGTGAAATTTTGTGTATATATTCAGTAGGTCTGAGCATAGGACGAAAACTAATAAACGCTAAATAAAACTAGGCAGTTAGGACCAAATATTAAAAAATAGCTGCCCCAAAGGATAGCCTCGTATTTTCACTAGACAGACAGTCCAGGCGCCGCTGAACAAGGTTTTAGAAATATTTGATGATGAATTGATAAACCAGGCAATATACCTAATAACCATCAGCCAATCACGCCACACTGCTTACGTCACGCGTCTCCAAATCGTTTCCAATCATTGCCGAACAGACATACCGACTATTGTCAATTATCCATTGTTACAATCAGTGGGTCGTTGAGTTGTTTTAACTTAATTTTAGGGCATCGCTTAAGTAAAATTGCTTTTAAAACGGTTAGTGTGGGTTCCGTAGTAATAAAAAATAAAAATGTCACAGTCTGCTTTGACTTCTAGAGAAAGATGTAAGACTTAGCAAAAGTCGCGATCTGAAGTAGAAAAACCTTTTTACAAAGAACTGTCAAATGCAATTCAGAAAAAGCCTCTCATGGTTCGTGTGATTTAAATTAATTACCTTATTTTTACAATTTCGTAGTAGGCATCTAGTTTTTTTCTGATCAATAACAATATTTATACTAAATATACAAAAGTCGCAGATTTGCCAGCAGAATGCTGTGCAATATCTGCGGCTTTTGACTTTACTATGTCTGTTAAGTATGTCGAAAATATAAAAACAGACATTGCAGCTTATCTCTGTCCATTTGTCTTGAAAACGCTTATTCAGAAATGTTTGTCGAACACTGTCAACTGAACAGACACTTCAAGCCAAAGTCTGCCAAAACTGAGGAACTTAGAATAGGTCAAGGTTTACAAACCAGGATAATACGCAATAGAAACAATAGCAAAACTCACCATCATAAGAATCCGGAATGTAAAGAGGCTTTCCAACCAGCTTCCCCTTCTTCCCGGACAGAGGAACCGCCTCGACCCTCCTGTGGGCCTCCAACACTCTATATAGAAGCACTGGCCTATCCTCCCCCTCAAACTTCACCACGCGAGGCAACGAGAACTTATCCACAAAATCCTTCAACGTCATCACATCACTAGTTTCGTCCTCAGGTTCAACGGACCCGTTCCGGCGACCCAGAAGGAAATTGTCCGCCCACTCCGGAGCATTAGGCCTTCGCTCCAGGAAGTCAGGCCTCCGTTCACTACTACGAGGTTTGTACCGTGGAGGTCGGTCACGTCTTACCAGAGCTTCGTTGGCTTCCGCAAGCCATCTTGTGACTAGTCTCTCGCGTTCTACGTCTAGGTATCTGGGTTTGGAAGCATCGCAAGCGAAGCGGGCTGCGTCGAAGCAGTATTGAGGAGGTGGGGGTCGGATCCGAGGGGGGAAGAATCGGGGTGGGACGTATGGGGGGTGGGGGGCGTAGGCCGGCGGCGTCCTCGGCCCGGAGCCCTCGACTGACGCCGTTCTGAACATGTTGTCAGGCCATTGATGATGCTCCCGCCACCTGGAAACAAAAGAGGCACTGGTTAGTGAGTCAAAGTCAAAGTCAAAACATTTATTTCAATTACACCAATAAAAGACAGATAAAAGGCTCTTTTGAACGTCATACTTAAAAGTAAAAGCAAATAAGTAAATGATTCTAGTTGCCCCTTCCAAAAGATAGTTTTGTATGTAGAAAAATGGGCAAGATTTACTATTTTAAAATAGGTTTTCAATACTTTGTATACATCAATCAGAATATATGTGAGGACGATGCACCTAGAATAAAAAGAACTGTGCTCTGATAGTTTTTAGGTTATAAACAATATCATGTTGGTAGATACATCGTGCTCACATATAACAAAAGTACACTGTACATTGTAGATTGTTAATAAAAAGGAAATACTCATTAAATAAACAATTAAACAAAGTGAAAAACAAATAAATATCTAAATCTAAATGTGTTGTTTTTAATGATAAGAACAAACAATTTGAATCCCTATAGAACGTGATCAAATAGCCATCCCAAAGGTCCTTTAAGCCATTTAGATCTCCTATGCACCAGCTTTACATTGCATGTGAGGTGCTTACAGTACGCCTAATATTTGTACTGTACATTATGTTATACCAGCACGTCGAAATCACTTACAAACCAGTATCTACCTTTTGACAAGAGAAGGAAAGATTTGATATGCTTTAAAGCCTTAAACTAGACGTGCTTTTGTAAACCGATTCTATATATATTTAGGACCCATTTTATATAATAAACTCAATAGGATACTTAATATTTATAGTGCTAGCTACAAAGATTGTAGTCTAAAGATGTGGTAATATCTGGGTAAACTTGATTACACTGATACAGAATAACTTCTAGAAGTAGGTACTTCTGGCTACACGCAAAAAAAAGAATGAGCCACCCTTTTTCTTGCGTGCAGCCAGATAACACTGATATATTTGTATCAGTGTAATCAAGTTTACCCAGATATTGTAACGCTCATTGTAACGTTACGATCAGAGCAAGAGCGCACGAGCGAGCGAATTTTTAATCATCGTTCTATCCATATCAGAATAACACAGATTGGAATTAGTTAAATAGCAAACATGTGTATAAAAGTTATAGTTAAATTAATCTGTTCGTTTAAGTAATAAATATATTTGAATTAATGAATGACAATATAAGTAAATTATCAATTAAATTGTAGATTTAGTTTCACTCCTTCTTTTTCATTCCCGGGTATTGGGTGTAGTGAGTAAAGTTTCTTTTAAAATAATAAATTGTTCCTGACTTCAGCCATTTGGTCAAGGTTAATTTGCAATCACGATATTATAGCGAGTATTAAAAATATGTACAAAAAAAAGGTAAAATCGCAAAGGGATTGGTTAGCTGATTAGCTCACCGTATGTGAACTTACGACCTGATACACTAACGAGGCATTTTATTACATAAATATTAATGAAATGTCCATGTCAGTGGGCATTTAACTAACATTACGTCATCGATGACTGGTTATAGAGTAATAAAATCAAATAATTTGTATGAGAACAAACTTGTGAATATCGAAATAGTTGCGAGATTTTTTTATTGGAATTTCGTTGATTAATGCAATGTTTTTACGATGTTTGTACGTTTATATCAGTAATTAAGTTCAATATCAATATTTAACTACTTAATCTATAAATGTAAGTAGCAATACAGCCAGTCTTATTTCGGCGCCAGCATGATTGTATGACCAGATGTATCGCCTGAAAAGAAGCAAAAGAAGTTAGGAAAAATCCTAGCGATTTTTTTTAATATTGTAAACTAGTGCTTGACTGCAATCCCACCAGTGCCAGTGATGGTGAAGCGCACTAGTTTATTAAGAGCCAATCACTCTAGCTTTAAAGACTCCCATAGATATCCGGAAGACACCTAAATTATAATCGGACGGGAAGACCGCAGCATAGTTTCTGCGTACTAGAGATGGGTAGCTCGCGAATGAGAGATAAAATTGAACTAGCTCTTTAATTTTAATCTAGCTCTCAGTAGCTCAGTCGTTCACGGAATAGCTCAGTAGTTCATTTAGCTCAATGGCTCTTTGACTTGTCTCTATACTCTATACTACTCACCACTCTGTGGCTTTGCGAGTTACGACGAGTGATACCGACGAAACGCCGACATTAGCGACATCCGACAATGCCCGAACAGGGCCCGAACTTCCCCGACGAACAGCAGAACGATTTTACTTATGTCGCTCACTGACTTACTGTTCGGCTCAATACGTCATTGTAAAATAACTCTTATCGTCATTGTTTTAGAAAAATGCTTTATTGCATATTGGCTTTCATAATTTTATTTATTTTTAATAAGAACAAAACAACCCAATGAATCTAATTTTATTTATGGCTCGCAACAGTCGCAACTAAGTGAAATGAATTAAAGAACTTCAAAGATTTGAAAGAGCCATTGAGCTATTTGTCTCGTTTGACTTGCGTGAAGTGACGCGGCTCAATTTGATCTGTAGCTCGCCACTTCGCAAGCGAATCAATTGAGCCGAAGAGTTAAAAGAGCTATTCGGTGAGCTAAAGAGCTAAAAGAGTGATATAGTTCTTTTGATCAAAAGAGCCGTATCTCTCTTTTCTTTTCACTGAGCTACATTTCGCATCTTTACTGCGTACCCCATGAGGAAGAAAGCGAGAGTGTATGTAGAAGGAATAGTTAGGATGGTAGCAGAAGCTGTTTTGAGAAGAAAATGCCTATTTACTGAGGAAACTTTGGCCAAGTGATGCACATGGAAGGAACAAATTGAGGATTGACATCACAGATAAAGGAACAACGCCTGTTTTTTACATAGAACTTGGGGGGACGTTTTTTACTAAGAATTACAATCCCTACTTTGTTAGCACTGACTACACATTGAGTGTTATAATAAAATCGGGTTTTGTTAGCTTTGACATACATACATAAACTCACGCTTTTTTCCCATGGGGGTAGGCAGAAACTACAGAGCGCAGAGCTACGATTCTTACATACTACTTTTGCTTCGTTTACATTCATACATATTGTCATACACACACGCCGGTTGCGAGTACTACGCACCTAACCTTTCTAAAGAACCTCACCATTAAGGACTATGTATGTCCTTCTAGGGCGTCCCCTCCCGGCGTTCCCACTTACATCTGCCTTGTTAATCGCCTTTCATCCATCCTTTCAACGTGACCAAACCATCTAAGCATACTATTTTCAATTTTTGTTACTACATCTTCTTTTAAACCACAACGTTGCTTTATCACATTATTCCTCAATCTGTCATTCATTGTTACACCACACACACTTCGCAAGGAACGCATTTCTACAGCATTTATTCTAAGTAAGTAAGTAAGTAAATTTTATTTGTTTAAACATGGTATACATTGCATGCAAGATAGTGACAATATTTAAAATAGTTCTAACATGTTTAGCCGCATTTCGTGGCGTACAAATTGGTAGGACGAGATGGTGCATAAACCGTGATAATATTCATCATAATCCATTAATCATAGGTACCATAACAATTCATTAAGCATTATTTTTAGCTACAATTCCATGTCAAATTAGTTAAAACAGAATAAATTATTGGAGTATTCGTACCAAAGGTATTCCCATTTCCCATAGGTTAATGCATAGGTGCTCAATAAATAGGTGCTCAAACGGGAATACTCCAATTATTCAATTAAGTATGAGTCATGTCCATAAAATTTCTTCTGTTACCTTTGTACTTACCTACTCATAACAAATTTGTAGGCAAAGAGATTTAAGAGACCTACTATAGAGAATACAAGCGAAGATGTGATCCTAAGCCTCAGTAACGCCATCTATAATAATACAGCAATAATGGAGCGGTAGCAGAGCGTACTAAATTAAACTCATAGATTTGAGCCCACGAGGACACAAGTGTCGGATGAAAATTTCGTTCGTGATATCCCGACTACAGTTAGTATTGAATGCCTTTGTTGGTAGATAATAGCAACATTTAAGTTACTATCATAGCATATTTTTAGTAATAATTATGATAGTAGGCAAAAATAGGCATATCTCTTTATGCCTACCACCAATAGGAAACAGGTGTCAGTTTTTATAGTATAGGGTGACTGGTAATTAGTGACCGATACTTAAACACGTGATTGTACTCATGAATACGAATAACTTTCCCAAAGAAACTTTTTTTTATACTCATTAACTTTCAAATAATTCAATTACGTCAGTACTGCACAACGGGAGCGGTGGGGGTGGCGGGGAAGCGTGTGACGCTACTAGTAAATTTTGCCCTTCCCGAGGTTGGACTATCAGCTGAAAGATCGTGCCGATTCGTGCCTACTGTGAATACTGTGATCGAACACAGGGCGCGCGCGCGAGAATTTCATACAGCATTTTATTGTGTTATAAGTTATTGTGTAAGTATAAAAGAAAGATTCTTTGGGAAAGTTTATTGAGATCATGAATACAATCACGAGTTAAGTATCGTTCACCAATTACCAGTCACCCTTATAGAAAATCAAGTATCATTATTATGCGTGACGATTAATCAATCTAGTTTTTATTACATATATTAAGTTTTCACCTCCGTCAACGGCCATTGGCATTTACAAGCGATCTGAGACGTTTACGTCAAAGAAAAAACAACAAAACACAATACATTTTCCCGCGTATTTTCTCACTACACAATTTTCTATACGTTTTAATATTGCAAAATATCCGTTCGTGGACGTAAACTAACAATTTTCTTTACTAATCTCCATACAAGAGGTGTTCCCACTGGGGCCTAGCTCACTAACTAGGTAGCCTAGGTACATATTACCGGACAAAAGTGATTTTCACACGCCGATAAAATACGTGTAGACACTTAGATAATGTTTGACAAAGATGTTTTTGCAGTTGGGTTAAAAGTGTCCATCTTAGGTTTGCTACGACATAGAAACGCACCTCTATTTCCTTGCAAAGAGGGTAAACTTCTACATATAATTTCGTCAGTTGTAAGTCTCATTAAACACAAGGCGATCCTATATCAATACAGCCGGTCGATTCAGTAAAGTCACCTCGTGCAAACTTGAGTGAAGTGAACTGTCAATGCCTTGCATTAGTATGGAATGACAGCTGAATTCGCCCTCACTACGCCTACATTTTCACGCGGTGATTTGACCAGAATCGCACTGCAGAAATAATTGTATTTAGAAGTATTTCTTACTTTTCCTTGTTTAGCTGTTAAGGCGCACATTGTGGTGCATACATATAGTAATTGGTGATGAGGCACTTAGACTTAAGTTTTAAATGTGTTTCTATGTATTTAAAGATAAAAAGATAAAGATACCGGGCTGGTATCCGCAACTCCACGCCAAACCGCGTATTTTGCGTATGGGCAATAATCTACCTCGCGGGCCCAGTGCGAATTGGTAGATGACACGTCTTCGAATTTTTGGTTCTAGGACATGCCGGTTTCCTCACGATGTTTACCTTTACAGTTTTTGAGAGCAGTGGTGATGAAATAAATTACTGGGTTGGAACCCACGACTTACTGTTCGTAAGTCGGGGACGCCACCACTGGGCCACCGCTGCTCTATGTATGTAACAGCGTGCTCATTGTTGAGGAGCCAAATTAAATACTGAATAAAAAACGAAAACCCGATAAAGCTTTGTCCAATTCGAAGATCAAAGCCAGGGTCTCGCATGCTCAACAGTAACTACCGCTTCAACCATTAGACTAACGAGTCAGTCGATAGACAACCCGTGTATAGGAATGTATGTAGCCTTAAAAGATGCTACATCACATTACATCGAACAACATCACGTTGAACATCGTGAGGAAAAAAATCCTCATAGAAGTCGAGAAGAAGGGAGGGCGGAGGGGTCTGTCTGACTCTTACTGACTTAAAACCACCCCATGTTCCTTCTCACACCTGCGCCGGCGGTCACGGGAACAGAAGATAATTCCGCGACCCCCGACTAGTGCCAGCCCCGAGGGCCTCGCCAAGTCAGCGAGAGGAGTGAGGTGTTAGACTTCGTTGACTTTCTAAGACGCGCCGCCACCGGGTCCATGTACGTGGTGGCGGCGGACGTGTAAGGAAACCCCTACCCTATAGATAATATAAGTTTGAAATCGCCAATCCGCCTTGAACAAGCGTGGTGATCAATGCTCGTGCCTTCTCAGTTTGAAGAGGCCATAGCCCGACAGTGGAACAGTAGCAGGCTGGTAAAGAAGGATGCTACGAGTGGGTATACCAAAAACAAATAAAGACGGATTGTAAACAAAAATACGAAGTGACCTATCCTTTATGTCCAGATTTACACACGCACAACATAAACATACTACCAGTCTTATCATTTATTACTACTAAATCAATAAGGTAATCGTGGTATTTTACTAGAACAACAAATATTTTGATATTATATCACCTTAGCTGACTCTCTGAACATAGTGTTAAATCTTATCGTGGCATAAGCCTTATGAATCAGTAATCCAAAGATTTACAACAAATTCTCTTATGTAGCCTAGTCGGTAAATCCGACACGCTTCATCTACGAGGCTGCATGGTATGGCAATAAGTTGTTAGATTCTAACATCACTACGGACGGACATAAATAGTGACACTATATCCAATGAAATAACACCGAATTCTGATAAACTTATGTTCAGGCTACCTTGGATCTGTGACAGTTCGAAAAGGTCATTCCATTTTTATTTTTTTTTCTGAAAATAGCCAAGCCTTCAAGTGCTTCATTAATAAAGACTAGAAAAGAATTGTCACAAAAGGTGCGTTTATGAAAATGATTAGATGTATATAAAAAGTAATCAAAAGTGTTAGGTATTTTATTGTATTTTATTTTGTTTCTTTTGCGTTTCAGAGTACAAATAGTGAAAACGTGGAATAATATTTTTATCCGTCTACGAATAAATTTGAATTACGTTATTAGTCTGTGAGCGTTCCGTAATAATTGAAATAAGAAATAAATAAAAAAAATACAAGAAATCACTAACCAAAAGCACACACATCGACAGAAGATTAAAAAAAACACCAACTATTTCAAAAACTTGCTTCGTATTAATGGCCCATTCTTCAAAAGGACTTAAAATTAAAGAAAAACAATAGATAGGAATACAGAAAAGACACTCACACATACACATAAACACTCACACACACATATCTTTTTATTAAAGATTGCTTTAATTTTTTTTTTTCGAAATTTAAGTCTTTTTTTAAGAAAACGAACAACTTGATGGTGTAAACACTGTAATGGAACAACTTTTATTGTTGCTACAACTTATAGTATGCTCTGAGAATAAAATTGCATCGTATAAAAGGCTTAAGAATGATATATATTGCCCATCAACTATAAGCACATACCACTGATTTTCTTAGGATACGTTCCCGGTAAATGCACATACGAAGTTCTTGCGAACAATTTTATGGACACGATTTGTTTATTAGATAAACCTTATTTGTATTACGGGGTGAATGGACGTCAAACTACATCTATACCATAAGTTCATCGTCCTGGACACCATAGATTAAAAATTTTTCGTCCCCCAAAGAGATTTAAAATACTATTAATAGAGCGGGCATGTCGAGGAAATGTCATAGAAAAACTTTGATCCCATGTCTCAGTAACGCCATCTAGAATAATATATGAATATTGGAGCGGCAGCGGAGCGTACTACAAAAAACTCTTAGACTTGTATCCAGCAGGACACACTTTTTCGGACGAAAATTTTGTTCGTAATGTCCGGTCTATAGGTATTGAATGTCTTTGGCCTCCCCTTAATTCCTAGTTTTACCTTATTTGTTCGTAATGAAATTGTAAATGAAAGAAGTGACTAATTTACTATTTAAGGAATAATCTAATAAAATTTGCCAGGAATTTTTCATGGTTCTATACGTACAGTTTTTTGCAAAAATAATGTCATAGGAAAAATATTGTATTGGGGTTATCCTGTAATGATAGTGTATGTCTCTAAGTTTAAGCATTTAATAAATAATTATAATGTTAACTTTGTACCGCTTTTTTTTTTAAATCGCTTACAACCTATTCTCAGACTTATTGAATATACACACAGCGTTTTATATGAATTAGTCAAACCGTTTCGGAGGAGTTTAGTAACAAACACTGTGACACGAGAATTTTATGCATTAGATTATAATTATAGTAAGATTTGCTGTCAAAGAAAATTAATATTATATTTTCACTTACTCATTTCCAATACCTTGGTGATAAACAAACACATATTTCTGAACAACACTCATTTTATTTATTTATTTTAAAACATTATTACCACAAAGAACACAACATGCTTAACTTTTGCATCAGTTTACCCGACCACACCAAAGAATTTCGTTCTTTATTTTAAAATATTAATTTTAAAAAAAGTCTCTTAACAAATATTTATTTTAAAATATCAGCAAAAGTAAAGTTGTAGTTGCTCTTGTGCAACAATTGATTTATAGCATTGTGATTGGCCGATGTGGTCGAAACAATGGTTCGTGAACAAACATACACCGTTTGTATGACCGAGTCACACGGTTGACTTTTTGTTACTTAGCACCATAGATCAGGACACGGTAACTAATATTATTATATCGTACTTCTATTATGGAACAATACGCTGTTAGTTGAATAAATAATTAGCTGTACAAATCTTTTGATTAAGTGTCCTTGAGGATAAGTCATGTGCATGATTGGATTGATTAATCATAACGATGTCATGGAAGGAACGGTGGTTCTGTTTCCAATTTGTTTAAATTTATTGTTCTTCTAGTAATATTGTCCATTTGATATGCCCAAAATTGTAGCTACAAAAAACGGGACAATAAGTTAGATTATAAAGTTATGTTAACACCCTACACAGCACACACCCGCCATGTATACACCCTGTGTAGCCCCTAAAGAAATATTTGTAATTTTTATGGTGCACTGTAGGTACAATAAAGAGTTAGTTGTCAGTGACTTATTGCTTTTTATCAATGAAAAAAATATTGTTTGTATTTTTCAATTTGGATATTCGTTTCAACTTCCATGACGGGTGATGAATATGGTTTTTTGTATGTTTCATTTTATTTTATAGGTACCTAATTGTTTTATTGTGTGTAAGTACCTAGTGAGCAAATATTTTTGTATTTTTGTGATTAAAAAAAAACTTGAAATTTTCCATTCTGTGCGATATTACTTAAAACGTTTTTACGTTTATTTTATTAAACTTTATTGTGAAATCAACTTACTTTCCAAAAGTTTAACAAAAATAAAATAAATTATATCTAACTTTTTTTTAAAATAACTTATCTTAACCCTTGTTATAAAATTTATTTATTATTATAAATGTGAACGTTGGTTTGTTTGTTAGGCTTTCCCACCCTATAAGTACTCAAACGGTTATTATATGCACGCTGTCAATGTTTATAAAAATTGTAGAAAAGATTTATGTTTTGTATGTAACTAATAAACTTGAAAACTACTGCACAAACTTGACAAATTCTTTCACCGTTGGAGAGCTACACTATCCCCGGGTGAACTACTAACAGGCTACTTTTTATCCTTGAATTCCCACGGGAACGGGAACTAGAGGTTTTATGTAGGTACTTCAAATACATGCCTCACACCAAATATTTAATTGCTAGGATATTTCCTTTTCCCTTATTAATTAAAACAGCAATAGTAATTAATATTAGTCAGATTACTGCCATCTCGGTCCATTGGCACAACTTTTTAACGCGTGGCTGTAAATCTTGCAGTTAACAAGGAAAAGGCACTAACTGCAGAAGTTTATCACTAATTAGATATCTATGGCTGCGTATGGCGCCAATGACTCATTGTGACTTAAGATTAAATTGGACGTTTTTCCTTACCTTCTCTTGGAATCTATACTAATAAAATGAAGCAAAAGTCTTGCTGTCGCAAATTTTGCCTCTAGATGGCGCTGAATTCAACATTTTTAGTTTTTTTTGTGTGTAATTCGCTCTTTAGTATGTTGTAGGAGTAGTTGATATCGGACATTAGGTACACTTTATTGAATTTCGTCATGGCATTGCCTCACTGCAACTTGTGACGTTTACAATTTTTAGAATAAACGCTCATCATAATTGTTTGCTGCTGAATTAGCATTTACAACCAAAACGAAGAATCAGCATATTTATTACCATTAAAAGGCAAGATTTGTATTTTTGTATGTAATGAATAAACTTAAAAAGTACTAAACAGATTTGAAAAATTCTTCCACCGTTGGGAAGCTGCACTATCCCCGGGTGACATACGCTACTTTTTATCCTTGTATTCCCACGGGAACGGGAACTACGCGGGTAAAACCGCGTGATGTCCGCTAGTGACTTATAAAAACAATTATTTTTTCTGTTCCAAAATTATGTGTATTCATGCCATTAAGTATTTAGTATCAACTAAGTAGGTAGTTTTGTTTTATAATCACAAGTAAAACCAGTAGGCAATAATAATGAGAAACTAGTTTGAATATAAATGACGTCTATGGTGTCTGATAAGCATTAATATTCTTTTTAAATTCCGCTAAGAACTTAATAATGTTAGCACTAATCCAGAATGTACGATAAATAACTGACTAGATAATAATAAATATTCCACAACTTTTTACACAACGCCATTTAGTCCCAAGTTAAGCTTGAGAGCTTGTGTTATGGGTACTAAACAGCTGATAAATATAATAATATATTTCTAAATACATACATATTATAGATAAATTACACCCAGACACAGAACAAATGATCGTGCTCATCACACAAACATTTGTCCTGGGTGGGAATCGAACCCACGACCTCCGGCACAGCAGTCAGGGTCACTAACTACTAGACCAACAGGCCAGTCCAAAGATACTATTTATACTCCTGTCAAAAGTTAGTATAGGTCCTGAGTTCGATTCTCTAAGTGTTGTTAGGTTTTTCTATCGAGAATTTCTCAGTAGTAGCCCGGAGTCAGTGTACTTGCCCTGTTGATGGCTATAGGTGCACCCCTTTCTGCATCAGACAAACATAATCGATGATTTGTGGGTGTATTATGCGTTTCGAATAAGAATAGGAACGTCAATGACATCTATCTTTCAAATGTCGCTTGAAAAGTACGGCCTGCAACGAAACCTTAACCTTATTTTTGTTTCAAAATGAAGAAACGTCTTAAATTAATTAGTCTTGTGGAGTGCTTACGTTTTATTTATTAATTATGTTTGTTACACGGTTGTTTGTTGTTGTTTGTTGATATTTGTTTTTATCTCCCTGACTGCTCGAAAATGTGTGAACGAGGCGCTGTTTTGCTGTTTTCAAGAGATTATCTTCAATGTAAAGAAATACTTTGAGGGTAAAATTTAGATTTTTTTTCGTTCGTAAATTAAATTACATTTAAGAAAACCTTGTTTTGCTGATCTTACCCAATTTATTCGAATTGACAGCTATGACGTCAAAACATGGCGCAAAGTCATTCCTATTCTCATTTGAAACGCAAAGTACCTACTGTAATCACATCTCTACCTTAACCTCTCGGTAATATAATGGGTGTGAATGATGAAAGCTTTATGGTTTAACAGAAACTAAGTTCTAACCCCGCGACCTTTAACTGCCAAGGTCTCAAGTTGAAAACCTTTCTTTTTAGGTGCGGGGTGGAAAATCCTCATGGGTGTCTCCCGGCCCGAGGAGGATGAAGGGGTCTGTCCGACTCTTACTGACCAAAAACCACCCTGGTGTTCCGTGAAGTTGAAAACTTGATATGCATCACTTGCTTCAAAAACGGTTAAGGAAAGCACCTTGAGGAGACCTGCCTGAGAGATATTTCTATAAGCCATGTAAAGCTATATTCTGAGGCCCATAGATAGGCACTAGCCACTCGAAAATATGAAGAATCAAAAATACTTTAAGCTTACGTTTAGTGCTAAATGTTAGTCAAAGTCCGGTGCAAACAGGCTTCGTAAAAAATCATAAGCCAAGTAAACATTCCCGAGAAATAAATGGCCTTAACGATGAGAAACATTTAACATAACATTAAGTCTTACCCGTGTTTTAAAAGTCCAGTAATCAGCGGGTAATGTTGCCAATAACTCGCCTAGCTATGTTACCCGACTTTAATTAATTACGTCAGAGTAGTACGCTATCTCACACGTTTTATAACATGTAGCGATAATAGTTTATAGAAGCAGTGTAGTTAGTGTATTGGTAAGAAAGAAGTATAGCTAATTTGTTTTGGGATATTTTATTTAAAGAACCCATTGCCCTCAATTTAAATTCATTAGTTGAAATGATTTTCATAATACCAAGAATACCTACTGATAGCAAAGAAAATCCATTTTTTTTTAAAAAAAGGAAAAACCTCTTAAGAGTATGTCGAGATCCCGAATAAAAAATCAGCTGCTCATTTTAGCGACCTAAACCAACACAAAATGTGTGAACCAGCAGTTTTTTTTATGTCATGTCCATTAAGAACACCTTGTGTATTTGATTGAAGGTATTCATTTCTCAGTCCAAGGTTAGTGTATCAAAACGACAAACCATTTAAAACTTATACACCTACTAACATCGTTATAAAAAATACCTATAGTCCAAATCTCAATCGGAAAAGGCATCGATACAAAGTTAAACTTAAAAAAAAAAAATAAGTCGATGTCCCCTCACTAATCAAAATTCGATGAACAGCCAAAGCACCTGTTCATATTAAAAATAACTGGCACTTTACAGAACATTTTATACTCTATTTCCGACATATAAGGTTCAGTTTCGATTGTTGAATTCTGGCACAACGACCCGAGTTGTAATTTTTACCAATTTATAAATACAGTTGTCAAAATCAATTTCAATGAGTCATAAGCCGTAACCCTTTCCAATAATGACTTGATAAGTAGTTGTACAAGTTTTTTAACGGCAAAATTAACTTTGTCGATTTGCATCGTGAGTTTTTTTTGGTAGTTACTAGTTTGCTCTAGTTTTTTTTTTCTTTTAAACGTAACAATAGTTTTTGTATTGTTCAAAAGTAATTAATTTCCTATCAGATTATTCCGAACCGAAGTTGTATAATACAGATTTAAGGGTACTACATTGTACATACAGCGGTTATGATTAAATCGGTTCGGTATTTTCACGTGGGATCGTTTGCGAAAAAAATATATTTATAGAGAACTATAAAAAACTTGGCATCTACCACGCTAGGTGGATATTAGTGTCAATGGCACCAAGTAAATACCTATCTAGTATTTGTGAGCTAAACGAGCGAGTAGGACTTAGACTCGCACGGTTCGGGTTCCGAAACTGAGAAGAAAATATATTTTTATTTTTTCAAAGTCACTTATTTTTTTCTTTGCATTTCTAGGCTTGTTTGACAAGGATTTCTAAAATCTGGGCGCATTACAAAACAAAAATATTGTTTTTTTTTTTAAGCAAGAAAATCGTTTTGAGATATATTTCCGTTTATAAATTATAAACCTTTGAAGTAATCAATTTTACTTTATAATTCTTTTACTTGCAATACAGTTAAGCAACCTTTATTATGACTGATTCAAATTATATTAGTAGAGCTGCAGTCATTTCAAAAATACGCTAAGCGTTAATAAGAGCTCCTGTTTTGTCATTTTCGTACAGAACCCTAGAAAGCTAGATCAATGACCAGCTCTTTACTTATCTTAAGTACCTATTAATTAAATCATTGAAAAATTGAACGTGAATTGATTTTCTGCCTTATGCTTAATACTAATCGTTTAGTTTGATAATGTTTTATTTATTGAACATTTATAATAATATATATGCAAATGAAAAAATAAAAGCGGACCTTAGACATTTTATACCAGTCTTAAAGTGATGCAAAACAGAACATAATAGCAACGTTTAAAAAATTACATAAAAATAAATAAGTATGTCATTAAAAATACATACATGGAAGCTAATAATACGATCATAAAATGCTTCAAATAGGTCAATAACAGGGTCTTCGTTTAGGCTATTTGTTTACACTAAATCTTCCAAAAATCAAAACAAATACAATGTTTTGGAAAATGTTGTTTACGCTACAACTGCAATAAAAATCTACGACATTATTTTATAAGCTTTCCACCAGTGCAATATTTTTTTTAAATTGGATCATTAGTTCCGAAGATTACCCCCTAAATACAGACTTACAAAAAAATTTTACCTCTTTATAATATTAGTATAGACTAATCTTACTGAAATAAAGTTGATGTTCGTTTAACTGAAAACTTAGAAGTTGGTAATAAAAAGTTCATTTGGTTACGGAATAGTTGGTTTTATTTTCGTTTTTTTATTGTTTCGTGACGTACTCGAATATTCCTGTTGACTTCAATCGTTCTTACCGACTACACATTTAATTATTTTTCATTAATTGACATTTCGATACTATTCGTGGAAAACCAACCGGCGCATTTTTCAAACAACTAATTGACATTTTGTATTGACATCATTAAATAAAAATGTTAATTGTAACCTGCATAAGTGTGCGGAAAAATTCCGTCTCTTTTCCTCAATGGATTTAAGTATAACGGAGAAAGAGACGAATATATTATCTTACCTGTGTTTTCTGTAAATTACTTCTGTTTGTAAAACACCTTGGGTTCGCATAAGTCTGTATGACTTATGAGTCACTGTGTCTTTATTTTTAAAGGCCGTGAATTTTTTTGAGTGTGAGAATTATTTTTACGTTCGTTCGTTCGTATCTTGTATTCAAATATATCAAGTAGGTATTTCAGTATCAGGTGGGTCATCGGTTTTGAACAATTCTTGGTGCTTAAATGGGTCTGTGGCTGTTAAATAACAGTGTATACAAAATACTTAAAAAAAACCAAACATCATGTTTATATTCTCTAAAGAGTTAGGTAGAAGTGTACTTATAGTTTACCCATAATATCTCACAGTTATGTTAAAGTCTTTTGCAATAGGGGGCGAGTCTATTGCCATCAAACGGACACAAATCCAGACTACGGATAGCTACCGAGATAAGACCCAATACGACCCGGGAATCGAACTCACTACCTCACACTGGGCGGTAGTACTTACGACAACTAGATCAACGACGCGCGACGCAGCCAAACTCTAGTTCTTTTGACATGCAAACTATTATTGGTGTAACTGTAAGTGCAAGTGCCCTATAGACAGTACACCTTTGCATAGGCCACTTGTAATAAAAAAAAATGCTTTAAATCCTAAAGTCATCAAAACTTTATATCAAGGAACAATTACGTCGTATATGAAGGTACCTAATGCCGCACGCTTGACCGGTAAATCGGTGATTGCAGGGGCATCCTCGAATGAAAAGCGTTCTAAGCACAGCTCCGACCGCGGAAACTCGTAAAAAATCAAACACTTAAAAAGAGAAATTATGTTTACAGAAGTTTCACTCCTCATAGTGCTTGAAGAAAAATATGAAAATCACATTGTCATCGTCGCTTATGAAGATGAAGAATATTCAAATTCTTCAAATCCAATCAAATCACTTATTTGTGATAGGTACATGGGTTAAATAAGATTGGTATTGTTGATCCTATTAAGAAAGTGGTAATTTACAGATTTTGAGGTCATCTTGAATATACTTAAGTTAAATGTTAGCTGTAATTAGTGTACTGTCCAAAAACTGGTTAACTAAATAAAGCCACTATTTAAGAAATATAGAAAGCTGATTCAAAGAAGTGTAGACGGTAAACGTACCCGCGTTTGATTATACTATCAACGAAAAGTTCCCATACGGGGTGACCCACGAATAGAGAGAGACTGAGAAGTATCGCAAAAGCTGCAATCTGAATGACTTAGAAGAATCTAAGAAAAGAATAGAGTCCATGATGATGAACTTAAGCAGTACAATGGTGATACAGACAATGATGAACACGAACCGCTATCGAACGTGAACCTTCTAAAATTTACATATCATCTTGTTTGCACACTTATTCACATGACCATAAGTAACAGCTTCACCTATTCATTTACAAGGGAATCATTTCGTAATTTCCTCAATGGAAACAGGATATGATACCGTTATTATAATTGGTTGAGATAGATAAAAACCTTTGATATATGAAGGAGAAAACTGGATTGTTGCATGGAAGATTTTCACTGAGATTTAAATTCAGGCGACTATTTTAATTACATAGAATAATCTAAATCACTAATTTAAATATAATACTCATGTCAAAATAAATAAATGAATAATAATAATAATTAATAAATCATAAAATGACACTAATAAATAACAAAAATACAATAATTAACTATTAAATATAACAATAAAACTAATCATCAGTAAATAATGTAGGTAACAATAAATTAATAATAACGAGGGTAATGTCAAATAAATAAATGGAATTAGGTTAACAAACACAAAATATTTGAGGATTGTTAATTTGTTCGTGATCTCAAAATTTAAATAATTCTAATAAATGTACACATTGTTTGTATTATAATACAATAAACTGATCACGTTAGGCAAGGCTTCCTCTCTCCTACCATTTTTGCTGTGCCATACAGGATCCATAATGATCTCATTTATATACCTACCACCTAAGAATACATATGGAAAGCAATAAAGATATTGAGTATTGAGAAATAAAGAAAAGCTGTAGTTAATAAAAATAAAGAGGGGTTCGACTACATAGCTAGAGCTATTATCGGAATTTAAATAGACACCATTTTACATATTTAAGTAACAGCTGAGGACGAATTAGTCGTGCCTAAACAAAACGGTGATTTAATTTCCAAGTTGTATAGATGATAGCAATTTTGTATAGATATATGTAACTCGCTCCCCTTACCTATTCTTGTTATGAACGAATTTACATAACGATAATAAGTCCTTAGCTGTGCTATTAGAAGAGCGAGGCGTTTAAGAATATATCGATATGTCTCTAATTCCCACGCATATAGGTCGAACTTACGATTAAATCTATATCGATCAACTGAAGTTTTGTCAATAGTTCCTTGTTGTGACAGCGTCTTTTTCTCATGGTTATTCCGACTTACAAAAATTATGACTATTAGTGAACAGTTTACCATTAATCCGTTTAGTTTTGTAATACGGTCAGTCAAGACAACACTTAACTAGATCACATACTTAGCCTTTAAAATAAACTTATAGTACTTCCCCGACCTATTGTTATTCAATATTGGGTTCATTAACTTATGAATGTTTCATGGTTTTCCCCTAGTGGGCAGAAAAGATCAAAGTCATCATGGTCATTTCAGTGCTTCTTACTCATGAATAAATGAAAAACTATAGATCATACGACTTTTATGTACCTACTTGTATAAAAGTTGGTTAGGTACAAACATAATATATTTTTCAGTACACAAGTAACAGAACTATGAACCAATGTCTTAACTAAACAAGTTATTGTTACAGTAATAATAATTCGGGTATAACAGGTGAGGCCCTAATACTATTTCTTGTGGCACTCCATTGTTTGTGGTAGGTCTTTTTAATCATAACTGCACGTGTGTCACTCAAACGCTTCTTGTAGAATTTAAATGAACATATGACGCAATCTTAGGGTCCGTGACCTCATTGTCCTATTTATATAATAGGCCTTTTTTATTTACAAGGATTATAATGTCAATCAAACGATTAGTCTGGTTTTTTGTACAGCAAGTTTTTGTTTAATGCGGTCGGGTATAAAGAAGTTTTTTGTTTCTTGAAACACGTGTTCTGATTTGGTTGTAATCGTAAACCTTCTTATATTGAATTTTATGAATACTTAACAATAGAATGATCCTCAATGTGTTTGAGAAAAATATTCTGTGGTAGGCAAAACGATGGACCAATTGTTTACTTGTGTAATTTGAACCTAGAAAAAAATATATTATAATGTTCCACAAGTTTCACACAATGCTATTTAGTCCCAAGCTAAGCAGAGCTTGTGTTATGGGTACTAAACAGCCGATAAACATACTTATACATATATTTCTAAATACATAGACAACATATTATAGAAAAATTAGACACAGAATAAAAATGATCGTGCTCATCACACAAAATGTTTTAAGTATTCATCTGTTTTCCATCTTAATTTAAACAAATTCAGCTTTACTTAACTACTTTAAGTATTTATAAACCCACCTGTTTTCTAAAATAAAGCCAGCTTTTAAATTCCTACGAAAATCGTGACGTAATTGGTGGCCGAGGCTTGTCATGAACCGAGCGAATTCTTTAGAAGCCAGGTTCCCCGATTTGGGCATACTATTTTTATAAAATTCAAGTTCGTTCACATAGTCAGGCTGCATGCGTTAGGTTGAATGATTTTCTTATCTGCAAAAATAATGCCTTATGGTTTTTTTGAATAAATCAACTTGGACCAATTTTTACAAGTAGGTATACCTATTAGATTTTTTTCTTATTATCTCTCGGTATAAAAATATAAAATAGAGAAGGAGAAACTTAGATCCTAACTGGTTTTAGTTTATTGCGACACCTACATTTATGTATATGTGCAGTACAGGGGATAACGTCTCAATTATTATCTATGTATGCTACGCTTAAATATGTCATTAAAATCCAGAATGTTTGTCAATTGTGCTTTACTTTGTCCTAGTTAATTGTCATTTCTTTAAAATGGGTCGCTCTACTAACATTTACGTTTACTTTTTATGCCAATACGTGTTTGTTTGTTATCTAAATGGGTAATGAGGGCTGTTAACGGTGATATGCAACTACTTGGTCTTGTCCTTACAACATTTACTTAAGTTTCTTTTAAATACTCATTACTATTGTTATTGGCTTTCATCTTATCATTGATCTAAATGACATTTGAATGATGCAATCTAATTCCTAAGAATGAATGTACCATCGAACTGCATTATCTATAACTTCAAAATGGCTGAAGTTCCTAGCCTTACCTCGATAGCCTTTTATTCCAATGTTATTAATTTTAACTCAGTTGCCTTTATAGACTCCTTCGTTTATATCTTGCAAGACAAGCAACCATACATTCTACCTTTTCCAATTTACGTCCGAAGAAATTGATGACAAAATGCAATATCTTGCCATTATCGAGAGATAATTAAATCTGTACATACAATAAGACCCGTTAAGTTCAACTACATATGTACTTCAAACATCTTGTATTATTATTTCCGTATTGGAATATAAGTACTTTGTGAACACCATCGATTATTAATAAGGAGTTTTGCATTGTCATTTGAAAACAAAATTTTTTGTTTTCCATAATTTGGTCCTTGTGTAGAAAGAATAAGAATATTGGGTCCTTTGGGTCATTTTAACTGTTTTGTCAGCATGCAGTTTACTTTTACTTACATCGACCGAGCGTTTTCAAATGCCCACACAATGGACCAATGCGATCATTGACTTCTTCGTTCTTTAGATGTTTGGTTTTCCCCTGATCTAGAACACGAATTCATTGAAATCTGGTGAAATAAATTTCGATCAAATTTTGAACAAGCATAAATAATCACGACTCACCTAGCCAAGATTTTACAAGTAATACCGAAGTCAGTAATAAATAGGGAATAAATTCCGACTCAGGGCCGTAATGATAATAACAAATTCCTGGAGAAATAACCCAATAACCGTTTGCTCGAACCGGAAACCAAGACTTCATGGATAGCAGATTCGCAGTTAGCATTTCCAAACATTGAACCAACGAAATTCTGCACATGGTTAGGTACATATTTGGCGGTAAATATGGAACAAATATTCGTATTATACTAGTGTTAACATAATACACGTAGCGCGAGGACCCCGGGGTCCTCTCGGGGATAGAGTGAATATTGCCTAAAGGTAGTCTTAGGTTTGGATGTTTGTGTATATCAGTTTAATTATCTGTAAACGCACCTTCGTCACAGGCAAAATGCCTAGTGTGAAGCAACGTTATTTAAACCATATACAGGGTGCAGGGGGCACCCATTCGCACATTTTGAACACCACAAGTGTAATGCATGATACTGGACCCCCTCTGGGGGGTTGAAATTTAAAGTCGGTTGTTCTGAACTTCTTCTAACTGGGGTCCAGTTACACACCGAACTTTGATGACAATTGAAAATTTACAAAATATTGGTACTGCACTTTAAGTGGCCTTCAAGTTACGGTGACTATCAGACGGGGTACGGTGCGCTTCGTCACATCTCTGCGAGTGCGCATGGCGTCCTCTAAGACACACACACTGATGATAGCCAATACGAAATACTCGTAAGCTGTTTGACAGTTAAACGTTGAACTTAACTTGGCTAGGGGGGCAGTTATCATCACTATGAAATGTCAATGAAGATACGCAATAAAGCTGCTATCATGTTGTAAATGACACTTCAGTCTGTTTAAATTAACATTGGAGTAGAATAATAAGAGCCTGTTTACCCATGAACGGGGAAAAGCAAAACAAAAAAACAAAAAATAATAATAATTAATTGACATTGGATATTTTTTTGTATAGGTACTGTCTATCGGTACTGGGTCGTGATGGCCCAGAGGTTAAGGCGCCTACCTCTCATGCACGAGGTTGTGGTTCAAATCCGGGCAAGTACCAATGTGACTTTTTCAATTCATATGTACTTTCTAAGTTTATCTTAGACATCATTGACATCGGTGAAGGGAAAACATCGTGAGGAAACCTGGACTTATAGTTTATATAAGTTTGATATCGCCAATCCGCCTTGAGCAAGCGTGGTGAACTGGTGATCAATGCTCAAGCCTTCTCTGTATGAGAAGAGGCCTTTGCCCTGCAGTGGAACAGTAACAGGCTGGTATTATTATTATTTATAGGCACTGTCTACTTTTTGCGCAAATGTTCTCGTACCATTTAATTCATAAACGTTTTTTTATGGATTATTACACACCGAAATTAGATCGACATAATAACACGATGTTTTATAATTAATACCTACGTTAGGGAGAAGTCATTTTTTAAATTATTCGCAAATTAGTTTCGGGAACTCCTAAAGCGGATCTAAAATGAACTTGAAAAGTTAATTAGCTCAAAACTTATTTAATAGGAATTTAAATTTACAACTGATATTTTTTTGTTGGACGGTCGCAGTTGAGAAGTATTTATTATAGCATCAATCAACATCAGCCGTTGCTAAGCTCTAAGTTTAGTTTTTATTACCTCGTTATGTCAAACATGTCGTATGGCCCAGTAGTTTAGGCCCCGGTTCTCATGGATAAGGTTGTGTGTTTTATTCCCGGCAGGTACTATGCCTGCTTTACTTAATAATAATCAATTAATAACAGACTCGTGGAAATTGTGGTAACCTAGTATTCTGATTTCTGACCGGCGGACTCCAAAGTTATCGGTCTTGAGTTCAAACCCAATGCTCGGAACTCTAACTTTCTAATTGATGTGCGCATTGTGTAATAATTCACTTGTTTCAAAAACGGTGAAAGAAACCACTGTAAAGAAATCGGCCTGCCTGAGAAATATTTCGCGACGGCATATATTCCCTAACTACACGTAGAGAAGAAGAATTATATTAATTACATACGTTGTTTCAAGTGCTACTTAATCTGTTTTAAGAACTAAAACATTCGTGAAAACTAATAAAAAACATACTTTATTACGCTAAAATAATTTAGTCAACAATGCCACAAAGTATTTCAAACTTAAAACCAGAAAATTGTTTGCAAAACTCACAAAATATTTGATTTGGGACCTCCTAAAAGGATATGGATCGCTAAATACGAGAAAAAATGATATTGCTCTGATGCGACACCTCGTAATTTAGGTTCTGTTGATAGGGTCTGCAAAAAAACAAAACCATTAGTTACTACGACTTTGTAGGATTTGTTTCATGTTTTTCATTTTTGGTCGACTTTGGCTATGATTACTCAAAACTAAAACGTAATATGTCATAAAACATAAATTATCCTTGGTCCAGATTTTATTAAACGACCACATTTTTTATATTCATCATTTCTGTCCAAAGTAATTTAAATATAAACGTAAAATTTCACAACGTGACACAAACGATATTCCGCATTACTCATTTACCAAACACTCACGTCTCACACATAAAGACAAACAATAAAAATATATTCTATGTAACTTTATAACAACTTGTTCTGCTTACGGTATCCCTAACGCGACAAGGCGCGTGACCTTGGTGAAGAGCTGGTCAAAAAACTTACGAGGCTTCGCGTTTGACGCAAAAAATGGCGGCTGACGAACCAGGAAAAATTGTCAGAAATGCGGTCTAGAACTTTAAGCTATGCATTATTTAAATTGATGATGGAATCAATTGATGGTAGAGTTTTTGAGTTGTGCAATTGTTGCTTTATACATATTAACTATACCTATTTATTGTTTGCGCAACTGCTAGCCAATACCGTAGCCAGAGCCGAATCCCCAATTTGTCCTAGTCTAAAGGTGATGAATGCCCTGTTATCGAACAATATTACAACCGTTTTTACCATTTTCTGCGAATAAAGAAATAATAGTTACATCTGCGGCAAAAGTTGCCAGTTTTCTAACAACCTATTACCATTTTTTAAATTTAAATAAGAATTGGAGTATGTAAATTGTTATGGTTATTTTTTTTTTTTTTTTTTTTTTTTTTTTTTTTATTTATTTAGGGATAACAAACAGCTACAACATACAAATAACAAACATAATATAAAACTATTAAATAACAATGTTGCAGCCAACTACGTTATCCACAGATTGCCAAAGATTAAAACAAAAGATGCCACTAGAGAAACAATAACATGCTTTGTTCCAATAGAGCTTAAAAACAAATAAAACATAATTTAACAAATTCATTTTCTTACATCGAATAATTAATATAAGGAATAACATTATTAATAATTTAATTACAATTCAGGTTCAAATTCAATTAAATCCAATAACAATACATATACAATTACAATTCATATTCAATTACAATAACAATAACAATTACAACTGCAAAATAATTACAATTCATTACACAACGATTTAATAACATTTTATTTAAATTTTGATTTTGGGCATGCAAATATATCAATATTTATAAAACTCGTGTTATATGATTCCAACATTCTATGGATAGGACAACGCAGGCCAGAGTTCGTTCGACAGGCATTAACCGCAAAAAGGGTACCAGCACGAACTCTGCGTACTTTAATAGTTCTGCACACACAGCACAGCACAGCTTACTCGCGAGGTCAATGGCATCAAAATGGTTGTTGACAATATCAAACAGCACATTGGCCTCCAGATACTTGCGTCGATTTTCCAAGCTAAGAAGCTTGTACTTATCAAGTAACTGGGGATACGACAAAGAAGACTTGATTTTGTGACACCTGTAGTTCATGGTACGGAGGAACTTACGCTGAACCCTTTCTATCAAGACATTATACTTTTGGTAGAAGGGGTTCCAAATAAGGACTGCGTATTCGAACTGAGAACGGACGAGCGCTTTGTACAGGTGGAGATAGGTTGAGGTACGCTTGAACTCTGTAGAAGACCTCATTACGAATCCATACATTTTATACGCTCTGTTGACTATGCCCTCAACATGCTGATTTAACGTTAGCTTGCCATCAAAAAGAACACCTAGATCCTTGACTATTGAGACATTGTTGAGAAAAATGTTGTCAAGGCAGTAACTAAAATTAGTGATGGTTTTATTTTTCGTAAACCGTACAATGTTACACTTGGGTATACTAAGATGCAACTTATTGATAGCGCAATAGTCAGTTAGTCGGTCCAGGTCCTCCTGAAATGAAACGCAGTCGTCAACAGTGCGTATAGCTTTGAAAATCTTTAGATCATCAGCATACATCAAAAAATTGGCATTTTTAAAACATTTCTTGATATCATTGATGTAGATGATGAACAAGAGTGGGCCCAGAATTGAGCCCTGTGGGACTCCGGAAGTAATGCCAACAGAGGAAGACATGTGCCCATTAACTACGACCGTCTGTGAGCGGTTTTTGATGTAGGATACGAACCAACGCAGTAAATTTCCACGTATTCCATTGAATGCAATTTTATTCAGCAGGATTTCGTGGTCGACCTTGTCAAAAGCCTTTTTGAAGTCTGTGTAAACTGAATCTACTTGCAAACGCTTATCAACATTCTCAAATAGGTAGTTCGCAAATATTAATAGGTTAGATGTTGTAGATCGACGTTTGACAAAGCCATGTTGTTCTGTTAAGATAACGTTGTGTAGGAGTGGGTAAACTTCGTTGTGAACAAGCCTTTCAAAAAGTTTTGACAAGGTCGACAGAATTGAGATAGGTCTATATTGTTCAACGTCATGTCTCCAGCCACTCTTATGAACTGGTGTTATGTTAGCTCGCTTCCACACCTCCGGGAATACACCTTCACGCAAGCATCTATTATAAATTATATAGATCGGCTCACTAATACTAGCAGCTGTAGCCCTGAAAAAAGCCGATTTCTTGATTTCTTATTGTTGAAATTCAACATTTAATAAATATACACTGCTGGTCTAGTAGTTAGTGGCCCTGACTGCTGTGCCGGAGGTCCTGGGTTCAATTCCTACCCAGGAAAAGTGTTTTTGTGATGAGCACGACCATTTGTTCTGTATCTGGGTGTAATTTATCTATAATATGTAGGTATGTATGTATTTTGAAATATATAGGAATGTTTATCTGCCGTTTAGTACCCACAACACGAGCTCTGTTTAGTTTGTTGGCGATGTGTGAATAGTCGTGGAATATTATTATTATATTTGGTCAGTCTCTCCACTTCAGCAACCCACATAGCTTCCAAAACCATGCAGCGCGGGCCATGAATAATTTAGAATGAGAGCAGGACGATGAAGGTTAAATGACATTGAGACAGTCCTTCTGAGAAAAAGAAAGCTGGAATGCCTTCCAACAAGCTTGGTACATCACCCAGAGCAACGGTGGTGGTGTACCAAGCTTGTTGCAAGGCATTCCAGTGGTGGCGGCCCCGACTAACAAACAGTAAGTCGTGGGTTCGAACCCAGGCAGGCGCATTACTTTATGTAATTTATTTCATCACCACTGCTCTCAAAAACGGTGAAGGAAAACATCGTGAGGAAACCGGCATGTCCTAGAACCAAAAATTTGAAGACATGTGACAACTACCAATTAGTACTGGGCCCGCGTGGTAGATTATGGTCCATACGCAAAATACGCGCTTTGACGTGGAGTTGTGGATACCAGCCCGGTAGCTTGATCTTTATCTTCTATCACCCACTTACCTCAAATTCTGACCAAGAACGTCACATCATTTCACAATAAAGGTTGACAGCAGTTAGGTGCTACAAAACCAATAGACCCGACCTTGCAACGACACTTTTGGCACAGAAAATTGACAGGATCCTTGGTAGTTACCTGCAACAAAGATAAAAAGGATATTAAGGACAACTCGTTACATATTGATCATACAGCATTAGATACCAGACCTCGTCATAATGACACCTGTCTTTCAATCAATGGGATCTTACGTGACGATCATTCTTATGCGGTTCAGAAAGGAAATTGGTATTGGAACATAAATCACATCAAAATCGTTCGTGAAAATATCCACCAAATTATTTCCAGTCCTTTTAATATTAAGTATGTATGTAAATTATATGGAGAACAAAATTATTGTTTGTTTGTGAGTTAATCACAAAAAACAATGGTTCGTTCACCTCATTTTGATTTTTATTATCATTTTCTCAGATTGTCCTATTCCTTCATATTTTATTCTCACATCATCATTATCTACTGTTAAAGAACGCATTTAAATATTGAAATTGGTTCCGCAGAACAAGTGGACCACTTAATATAACATTATTATTCGTACCTGCGCACGAGTGTCATCAATACGTATATGGACAACTGAGGTCAGCAGGCTTCTAGGTGATAGTACAAGTTATAAGACGCTACCACATATAAGTACTGTTTTTTTTTTCAAATGAATGAATGAACCAACTACTTAAATAAGGATAAGGATGAGGATCAGAACTTTGTTACTGTCAGAAAGTTATACAAGACAATCTCCCAAAACGCACCCGATTTGCCACTTTCTAGGGTTTTTATTGGAAGTGGCAAAGGACGAATGTTATCCCGGCCTGTCTAGTAAAAAAAAACAATCCACTTTTAAGCCTGCAATACGAAGACCAGTCTTTGGTCTTCGTATCGAAGGCTTAAAAGCGCATTTAAACAATGACACTAAATGCGATCAGCATGGGTTAGCTTCATAATCCATATATCAATAAAGACACTTGAACATTGTGAAGTTCACTCTGAAGCGATACCGTAGCACATCGATATCAAACAAAATAAGAAAAATGAATTTATAAAAAAACACATCTCATAGAAATACAAGGCAAAGTTTTCTCAGTCCAACCTTCATTCAATTCAAATCTGTATACCTACATAAAACTCTTTGTTTTGTGAATATTTTAGGTGTTATACTTTACATCAGTAAGAACATTAATCGCTATCGCTTCCGCCTCTTCCTTGTCCGCAGCCCAACATTAAGATCGCAGATGTCGCGTCAAGCAGTGCCTTAAAATGGCAAGCCCACAAAGGGCTGCCACACAATACAGGTTTAGCAACAAGTAACTATACCAAATTTATTATTATGTAAATATAATAATATATAATTTATTATTATATACATTGTGTAAATATATGGAAATATTATTATGATAAAGCTTTTGAATGGCCATGGGTAATTGAGTGTGTCATCATTTTTCTAAATTATTATATATTATTTCTAAATTTATGTGATAAAGCAACGTTGTGGTTTAAAAGAAGGTGCAGTAACAAACATTGAAAAGAGTATGCTTAGATGGTTTGGTCACGTTGAAAGGATGGATGAAAGGCAACTAACGAAAGGTATTAACAAGGCAGATGTAAGTGGGAATGCCGGGAGGGGACGCCCTAGAAGACATACATAGACCTTATTGGTGAGGTTCTTCAGAAAGGTCAGGTGCGTAGTACTCGCAACCGGCGTGTGTAACATGTATGTAAGAATCGTAGCATATGGCGCTCTGTAGTTTCTGCCTACCCCCATGGGAAAAAGGCGTGAGTGTATGTATGTATGTACCATTTTTCTGGTCTTGACAGGAATACAACTAACAGTACATTTGCTACTAAAGGACCTACATTTGTTACAGTGGAAACAATTTCAATAGAAAATATGAATTTAAAAGTATATTGAGGAAAGTAATAAAATTTATTGGAACTGTAAAGATGACCATAAATTACAAGATGGACATTTGAACAAAATTTTATAAGTTTAATAGTAATAGTAATCGAATCCAGGAGCTGCGCCATACAACTGATAAATGAGAAGGTAATTCTAAAATTATACAAGAAAATAGTACTGAAATGTCAACTGCTAGTTACTCAAAAGTACATACAGTAAAAGTGTAAGGTGCTAAGATATTATAGCGGGCAAATGATGACAGGGCATTTTGCCACAGAGTAGCCTAACTGGTTTGCTAGTCGGACTGCAAATTACCAGAGATGAGCAACTGACATACTGCTATTTTCTATTCATCTTTCAATGATATAGTGTGCACTGTGACTAGATTCAAAGATGACTGATTACGGTAAAGGAGCTCATAATCATAATAATTTAATAGTTTGTTAAACATAGGTATCATTATTATGGATCTTAACAGTAGTAAAGGTTCTTGCTATGTTTTGCCGTTACTGACATACGAATTAAAATTCAAAAGCCAATTAGAATTCCAAATACAAAAGGGAAAATTAAAATTACGAATACAAAATGTCAAATGAAATTGCAATTATAAAATGTCAATTAAGTTATAAGATTGGAAATAAAAATGTCAATAAAATTAAATAAATCACAAATAAGAATTGTCAATAAAAGTAAAAATAAAAATATAACAAATATAAAATGACAATTAATTTAATAATCATAGAAAAATATACATAAATCACAATAATTCAAACAAAAGAAATATCATTTAAATATTCATCGACACTGTTGTAACATTTGTCCAGTAGTATGTCCCGAAGAGACTTTTTTAATCTGTTTAAAGGCAAGGCTCGGAGTTTATGTGATTCAAAGAGATTTAAATTGAGATTAGTCGAGATACTATACCTACCTGAACACATGCGAAGATATGTCATGGAAAAACTACTGTGACTCCGTGTCTCAGTAATGTCATCTAGCATAAGAAGCAATATTGAAGCGGCAGCGGGGCGTACTTAACTAGACTAATCGACTTGTATCCACTAAGACACAAGTAGGTATTGGACGAAAATTTAGTCCGTGATGTCCCTTCTATGGTACAGACGCCAGCACATCAAGTTACTCCAATGTGTAAAATTTTCCCAATTGAATATGAACCTTATTCTGTTTAACATAAAGTTGAAAAACGATCAAAGAAATTTGACACATTAGGGGTAACTTGACGTGCTGGCGTCTGTACCTAAGTGTTGAATGATGTGATGAGAATAGCCAACTTATTTAGGCTATCTACATTAGTATACGAAACCAGAGAAAGATACCTTATTAAATACAACCAGACATGACACCGTAATTCTGGTACCGGTTAACCGAGGTTACTTTGAATCTTTGGGGTCTTCTTCTTATCGTGTGGTTAGTAACTAACCTGGGTGTCAGAGTTTTAATGCCGCCCATGGGCCTCTGACTTGGCATCACATGCCCTCAAGAAATATCTCTCAGGCATGCCGGTTTCCTCACGATGTTTCCCTTCACCGTGTTTGAAGCAAGTGATAATTATACAATTCGCACATGAATCCGAAAAGTCAGAGGTACGTGCCTTGGGTTCGAACTCGAGACCTATGAATTGGCAATCCACCGGTCACACCACTAGGCTATCACTGCTGAACTGTAATCTTTGGGGTAACTTTGATAGTTACACAAAGCACAAATGTTTTTCTTTTTTTTAACCGTAAAATTAACGCAGCTGCATTAATTCTTCTACTACGAATTCTAGTCGTTAGGCTATGTTCCGCCAATGTTTTAGCTTTAACAGATAATTCTGAGTGGACTAAAACTCATTGCAAAGTTAACCCTGAATTTCCGTCTAAAATGCATTTTAAATAGGGGTAACTTTGGAGAGCAATTTTTATTTGGGAGTTGTCAAAGTAGCCCCATTTTGAATAGCAATTTATTTAACGGCATTAACTATTTTTTCCCCGAAACTTGTAATACATTTTCATTAAGGATTCGTTACTTAAGTAGTTATCATTTAATGTATCGTCACTGTGTTATTTTTTTCAAATGTTTAGTTGACGACAGCACCAATAAAAGTAACTTTAGAAACGCGACACAAATTTTTACTATCATCCGAAGGTCTTTATGTAACTATTACTCCGTACCAAATACTTAGGTTTACCAAACGCCACTCATTCTATTAACACCGTGGGTAAAAACATCAAAAAACAATCACAGAGTTGACAAAGATATACATTGCGTTTATTCGTACGCAACCTTTAGATTCGTATCAAAAACTTGGCAAGGCGAACCAAGGTTTTTCATACAATTATACCTGTATGGGAACTGGATAGAACGAATAATTGTTTATTGTTCTATTCGTTAAACAATTGGACAGTTGTGAAATAGGAACTGCGGTGACCCTAAAAGATGATTTCGATTTTTTTACCATAATGTTCTGTAATGTTCAGTGAGTGATTGTCTTGTCATGTTGAGTTAAATAAGAAAACTAGCAGACGTCACGCAGTTTCACCCGCATAGTTCCCGTTCTCGTGGGAATACAGGTTTGGAGGTGTGAGGAACAGGGTGTAAAGTTCCTCATCCACCATTGAAAAGGGAGAATGCTCCGACCAGACGAGTGTTGTGTCTGGTGGGATAACTACAACCCGACGGTTGTTGTCGAGAACTTGTATACGTTCAAACTAGGCGGATAACTTTAATAGCGCGATGTAGGATAGTTCGTATGTGGCCAGATAGATGTCGCTACACAGGGAAAAAAAGTAGCCTATTTCACCCGGGATAGTGTAACCTAACGGTAAAAGAAATCTGTCAAATCGTTTCAGTAGTTTCGGAGCCAATTCAATGCAAACAAACAATCCAATCTTTCCTAATATTAGTATAAATATTAGACTAGCTTCTATTCACAATTTTAGTAGCGTTTAAGAATCCTCACATATTCTATTGGCACTCACCAATAGTGTAGCTTTTTATCAATAATATAATTACAGAAATCGGGTGCAATGAGAAGTTCCTGTGATTACCTCTTACATACGAATTCATAAACAAAATTTACAGGATCAACCCGTGGTATCAACTTACAGTACTGCTACTACTTCTTAGATATGTACGTAAAACAAACAGAGTATATCTAAAGAGCCTAAAGAGTTAAAGGAATCGGTGACTATCTAAATAATATAAACATAGGTACAGAGGCCAGCTCATCAAGTTACCCCAATGTGTCACATTTCTTTGATAGTTTTTCAACTTTATAACAAAAGAATAAGGTCCATGTTCAATGGGGAAAATTTAACAGTTTAGGGTAGCTTGATGTACCTATCTGGCGTCTGTACTTCTGAAATGGGTTCTTAATAACAAAATTACAACAAAATTTTACAGCACCCATAATAAAATTTTGGAACAAATCTTACTACGGACCCAATCCTACTTAAAATCCCTTCGTAAAAGTTGTTTATTGGTACAATGAACTCTTTTAACTATCCATCCACGTCTGAGATATGTGTTGGAGAGAGCTGGTGTAAAGAAGTAGACATGGATACACAGACTTTAAATAAATTACTTTCAGAACGACAATAAAATATACCACATTACCCGTTCCCGTATGTCTTGGATAATTATATTTTCAAAACATGCATTCAAAACTTTTTTTAGGTATGAAAAAGTTAATTTTACTTTCTTGACTAAGTAACAAAAACTTAAAATAAATAACTAAAACTAACAATAAATAACTACAAAGCGTCAAAAAATTCTTCTGCATCGCTGCCAGCTGGTAAAGTGAAACTAAATAAACTCTTGGGCCGTGGGGTCCGAGTGCTCGTCTTCTTTACAAAGACATCTGCAAACGTTTAGTTGACGCTTCCCGTGACCCAAGGGCTGGCCTCTACTTTGGCCAGAGGTTAAGCATTGCCATTCAACGTGGCAATGCCGCCAGTCTTTTGGGCACTTTTCAAAACTTAGTCAATCTGTGTGACCAGTTCATGACATTCTTTGTCGTTGAAATGCAATTGCGACTAGGCATATAAATGCCTGTAATCAGCAGGTCTAGCCAAGTTGGCTTTACACAATCGTGAACGCTTTAGAAAACTATGAGATATATAGGAATAATCGTTAAGTCACGTGCTCAAAACAGACTACTAGACAAACCCCAGAGGTACATTACGGTTAGTAGGTAGTACACCTAATCAGATTTGAACGTTTTTGATTAAGTAAATGGCGTGCAGATTGTTAAGCAAGTTCTACTTTCATACAAACTCATCGGAAAACATGCATCGCATGGTAATGTTTGTTCGGAATAAAGTTTACTAATAATTGGAATAGGATTTCGAAAAAAATACCAAAAAAAATATTGCACTTTGATCTTCAATAGCTCCTAAAACCAGTGATTTCCCAGGTATGTTCTAAAAGAAAAAAACTATCCTAGTGATGGGTAGAATACGTAGTTTTCGTTTATGTTAAGGGTCTTTTTACACCCTGTATAAATCTATCACTTTGAATTTTGACGTTTAAATATGGTGTTAATACAATATATCATTTAGTCTGCATACATATTTATCATAGACTTGTTTTTTTGAAATAAAGAAACCAGCAAAACATTGTTTACATATAAATGGCTACAGTAAACAGTTATCTTTCTTCATAAATCTATAATATACACCATTTTACTTCGTTGATCTGAAATATTTTTTGAGCACAAAAAGAGATCCCTTGTCGTACGTGTAGCCACCGCCAATTAGATTTCAGTTCACCCTTCATAAAATTATAATCGGACTTCACTTAAGGTAAGTTCGTCTGATTATTCAATTTTCCAACAAACATAGTACGAACAACAAAGATAATAAACGGAGACATATAAGAATTCCATACATTGATTGAAACTGAATCAACAATTGAAGATACAAGACAAATTGATGTTCTGTTATCGATCAATCATCAATACATATAAGACGGATGGAGTAATATTAATAACATTGCCAGCTATTGTGCTGATTCCTGTTCATTAGATTTCAATGTTCGGACTATTGTATTTGTACGTAATGGACGAGGCAGTGAAGAGTGGATAGCAGAGGATTAAGGCCCAGACTCCACCAAAACGGGGACGAGACACAGAGATGTGTCAATAACGAAATAAAAAATTCTATTGGTTGTTTAAAAAAACCTCTCCTCTCTGTACGTTTCTTCGAATTAGGCCCAGAGTCTGGGCCTAATTCCCGTATTTTCAACAACGATGGCATTCCAATTTCAATCTGTTAAAAATACGTCTAACTCCCTTACATTTTTGACTTTGATTATCGCATTTTTGACATGAGATTGCGACTAGATTTTAAACGTTTTAAACCGACTATAAAATAGGAGGGGGTTCCAATTCGATGCGTATTTTTTAATGAATTATAACGCATAGCTTTTTAAAGAGTAGCCCTATTTTGGTCATTCTTCTAATCGGGGAAAATAAATATCAAACAAAATACATAACTAAAGTCACAGACTTCCGAATCTTCTGGTCAAACTGATACGAAAAGAGACGTATGAATTCGGATGGCTATACCTTATTTTTAAGGGGCATACATATTTATTTGCACAAGCTAATAGCACTAAGTAAAGTGCATGATTTTGGAATCCGTTGGAAGCGTTGAAATTTTCATTGATCTACGAGGTATTTTTCCGCCACCAACCAATTTTTCACAGGGTTTTCAATCCAAGAATATAAACAATTTTCACTATGAATGGTGGAATCAACTCGAAAATTTAGACGTAATCAAGTGTTCCATACATTTTGATCAAGTAAGTATTAACAAAATCCGGGTCCCGGGTTCGATCCGCGGGTCGGGCAAAGTGTTTTTGAGTTTTTCCATCTGGAATTTCTCAGTAGCAGCCCGGGTTCTGGATTTGCGCCCGATTGATAACAATGGGCTCGCCCCCTATTACATTGGATTCAAACATAACTGGTGAAATTTGGTTGCCTAGCCCTGTGGCGACTACAGGCGTGATATTATGCATTCATAGATAGATATTACCTTTGAAAATTTTGCTGGTGTTTAAAAAATACCATATAAGTATATTTGAATTCACATAATTATTATGACTTTATGGAGCCAATTATTAAGACGAAACCTTGTAACGGATTTGCATGAAGTATTGTGTTCTTACCCAATAGGAAATGAGTATGAAGATATAAACGTTAATCTGCCATTAACGTTAAAAATAACGTGTTAAACCACCCGTAGTGTAGTTGGGTCATTACCCAGAGATAAGTTAGGGAAGGTAATGATTTGACTGAGTACTGATAGAGTAGATGTGTTATTGGTACACCCTTCACATAAATAAAATACGGTCTTAATATTGACACTGTAAAAGCTTTTCTACAACTACAACAATACAGGGAGGAATAAGAGTATTAAAGAGCAGCGCCTATTCTTTCCTAACAGTCCTTGTTTGTAAAGTTTTAGGTTTTAGATTAAAATCCAATAATGTACTAATTATTAATAAACTTATACCGACTTTATCATTATCATCAGCTGCCCAGCGTTTTCACAACTATTTTAGGGTCGGCTTCGAGTCAAACTGGATGTAGGTTAATACAACGAGTGCTTTTATGGCCTTTCGACTGCCTATCTGCTCTATGACTGGTGGCAAGAGATTTATTTTTATATTCAGTATTTACATAATTGATCGATATCAATCAACACAATAATTACTCTTGGTGACCAATGTTGGTATTAGTCTGTATGACACAAGTCCAAGTAGTACCAACATAGCAAGTTCCTTAAGGGTCACGCTTTTGAACCCGTACACGGTCAGCTACAGCCAATAACAGGCTAACGACCTTCCTACAAAACCCATTCGTGTAAATAATACACCATGGCAAGTATTGCAATACAAGCTACCTTGCAAACACCGTCATTACATATCAAAACCACTGCAATTGCAAACGACCTCGCAAGTACGTTGCAAAGATAGTAGAAATACGAAAGAATGCCAAAAATTCGCCATCTTTACTCAACCGACCAAATGCCATGTAGTTTTAAGTCAGAAGTCATTTCGGTTAACGCACACACGACAAAAGACGTACGAACCCACATGCAAAGCTTGTTTTGAAATAAGAGCAGTAAAAACTTGAACACAGAAGGTAAACTCTGGAAGAGATATGAAGCAAAACTGGCAAAGAAACAACGCTACAAGAAGCTGCGTTTGGTGAAATTGTTGACTACAGAAGACTGCGGGACAGAGAGAATTAAAGGATTTAATTAATTATACAAAGCTGATGGGCAAGGCTGTTTCAGTAGGTACAATTAAAGCGCTCTATGCTCAGCCATATAAGACAATTAAACACACGTTATCATCGAATGCTCTAGTGTTTTCGAAACAATACAAATTGTTGCATACTGTGAAAATTGAGACATGATACGAGTATAGAATCTACGAACACGGCACATTAAATCAGTCAGTACAGCTTGAAAATCTCATCATTAGTGTAACTCTAAGAATACGTTTCTTTCATGTAAAAACGTCTAACATCTTCCCTTTGGAAACACTTTTGACTACTTAGATAAGACACTATTACCTTTAAACCAGGGGTTTTAAATTTTCTTATATAAAATAGTTGCGATACATATTGAGCTAGTGACGATTTATTTGCAAGCATCTCATTATCATCACTATCATTTGAAACTATCTGTTCTGTTTTGTCTATTCTCGTGTATTCTCTAAAATTGTGTTGAACCTTCTGCGATCTTTCTCGTTACATTGTAATATCAGCGTAATCCCAATCTAGGTCCAGGCGTGTGGCCGAGGTCGCATCATGGCTTAGCGCGTGCCCTAACAACCAATTTAACTCTACCATTAAACCAATCGAATACCACCTCTACGTCATTCAACATAAGAGCTTTTACGACTGCCATCATTGCCTAGCTCTCGGAATTGGACATAGATAAATCAGCACCTGGTATAGGCGAGAATGGAACGTATATTGGATGCAATAAAGGTGTACTTAGCTGCAGGATTATTCTAGATCTTTACACCTATCGGGTTACGCGGCCCGACTTCCTCGTTGCCAAGCGACTAGGATCGCCATTTGTTGTGATTATACGGGACCGTTTCACAAAACAAGTTTAATTGCAATCATTATGTGTGTTCCTTGAAGTGTACAATAAGCTTTGGCCTCGGTTTTAGAGAATAATATTGTGTTTTATAACGTGGGTGGCTTTAGAAAGAGCAGAAAGGTTTTATAGGAAGAATGGTCAGTATTATCTGACTACGGTGAGGCTTGATGAAAAGCTTCTATCGTCACTATAGGAGGTGGTCATCACCACTTACACCATCACACCTGCAGATTCTTTGAGAATGCAAAACGAGACCGATTTTGGAGAAAAAATATATTCATGCCTGTAATCTTAGCGGCGCGTTCGAACAAGACTTTCTTCTATAAGTACTAAATGTTATTTCTTTTAATATCAAAAATCTCGTACCACAGTGTTTGTTACATACTTCCTCTGAAACGGCCTGACCGATTTTTATGAAATTTTGTGTGTATATTCAGTAGCTCTGAGAATAAGTCGTAAACTATTTTTTGGAATAAAAAGGCAAAACGAAGCTTGCTGCTTAGTTAGGATATGAAATTAGTTTCTGTAAAAGTTTAAATGTATGTCCATAAATTCTTATCCAATTTCGAAAAATCTTTTACTCATAGAAGTTAAAAGCTAGTCTTCACTAATATTGTGAAGAGGAAAGCTGCATTTGTTAGTTTGTTTAATAGACTCCGAAACTGCTGCACCGTTTTTTTACTAATAGAAAGCTTAGTAACTAGAAAGGAACATTACGGGCTATATTTTATTATAAAAACTTCAAGGTCGTTGAGGGGATGTTATAGTTCCATGGGAAGAGTACAAAATTCACGCGACTAAATATTTTATAAAATGGTAGGTAAGTTAAGTAAAAGCATAATAAAAAAGAAAAGGAAAATACGTCTATTGGCATTACAGTAAAATACACCTTAAAACTAAAAAAATACAAAGATTATAATGCCAAAAGGGCCTCAGTTCAGCATAAGCTTAAAGCCATTATAAAGCTTATCCCAAAAATCTCACGATTCATATCCATGCCAGCAATAGCCACCGACATTCCTCTGATTTCAGGTCGTAAAGGCATTATCCAGAATACTTAACACCACCTCCACTTGCTACATTGTTACTGAGTGACGCATGAGCACGACTGATTCACTTATCTGAAGCCTTCCCTTCATAAATTATTCCTCTACTTACGAAGGGAGCTTACTTATGAATCTTATTTATGTGCAATTGGGAAGATAAATACAACGTTGGTCACCGGTAGTTGTATCGCAAAGAAATAATTTATTTCATTGGGCCATTTCCAATTCCATAAAATTTACTAATTGAGCTCAACAGCTTTCCTTACTTTAGATCAGATTTATTTCAAATGTTGAGAACTTCTATGAGAATTGAAACTTCCACAGTATTTAGTATTATCGAGCTGCATCCAGTTAAAATGACTACAACATAGTTAGAAAATACTTTGTTACAAGAAAAATACAACCAATAAAAAAAACACACTAATGATGTAAAAATTGTAAAATAGAAGTCAGTGGCAAATAATGAATTTAACAAATTCACCAAATATATAAATAAGTCAATACCAAAGCCAAGATTTCCAAAACTAGAGCTATTCATATATGTTGTTCTCGATTTTTTTTAATAAAAGTTTTTATTTTTGGTTTCAATAATTTATTTCTCTAAAAGAATTTTACAATATTGACTTACAAAAGAAACAAAAGAAAAATCTTAATACCAAAGGGTGCAACACCGGGAAGAATGAAAATTTAAATTATTTTTATTCATTATCACATACAATAATAATTTCGATGATTTAATATCATTTGGTAAATAATGTCTTTATTAGCTTGTTTTGTGTAATTTGAAGAGTTTTTAATTTTCAATTCTTATTAGTTTTTTGTTACATTGACGATTTTTATTTTTCTTGTTTTTTTCATATACCTAATGTGATGATGATGCTATCTAGCCGATTTCGGCCACAGCGACTGCATTCGCTGACTTTCCACTGATTGTCAAGGGCTTTGTTCTGCTGCTCTCTCGTGTGCTCTTAAGTGGCTAGCATATCCTACTTTGGCCGAAAAGGTACGAGCACAAAGCGGACATGTCAGAACACCATTGATGATATTATTGCTTTAGGTTGCCTAGCTTTAAGGTCTTCGCGCTTTTGATCCAATTGTGACCTCCTTTTTTCTTCAAATGCGTTAACTTGCTGATGCACACGACGACTCCAGTCAGGCCGATTTTGTGCCTGCTTTTCTTTTTTTTTTTTTTGCTTTTTTTTTGTGCTGCTCTTCTAGATACCTAATGTATCAAAGTACTAAACCGACTTCAATAAAATTTATATGGGACCACCTCTGAAAATTACAGACGAATTGAGAAATTTCCTCCTTTTTTGAAGTAGGTTAAAAAGGCTTGGCAGACGACAAGCAATGAAGATATCCACAATCTTTATTACGATGAATGTTACTCAAACACACGTAACAATTTAACGGTCTTATTTATTATGCAGAGCTCTGATCACGATTGTGCTAATCCATCGCCTACGGACAGTGTTAACCCATTTCTACAAACTTTTACCATAACGTGGGACAAAATATAGGTATATATGTATATATTATATTATTAAGTCCATTATTTTCTTCGGCCTCGAGCAAAATTGAGGGTGATACGTTTAAATTTTGAGTTATTACTTCATAAATTGTGACATATAAGTAGATACATAACTTAAATAGTGCTATGGGATAATCAATGTATGTAACGCTGTGAAAATATGCTTTGGATCTTCTTATTTCTGATGATAGCTTCAAAAAGGCCTTCAAAGGACCTCAGTTAACGAGTTTGTTTATAGGCATGTTAAACGATATCTTCACCAGTTGTAAACCAAAGAGATTATAAGATACTAATGAGAGGATATGCGATAAATTGTCATAGAAAAACTGTGATCTCATGTCCCAGTAACGCCATCTTGCATAATATAGCAATAAGTACGAGTACTGGAGCGGGCAGCGGAGCGTACTAAACGACTAATTGACTGTTATCCCTGATGGCCCGTTTACAGTAAGTATGGAATGTTTTTGTTGTACACCGTTTTTTTTTGTTTTTGTTATGATATACATACATACATACATCAACTCACGCCTTTTTCCCATGGGGGTAGGCAGAAACTACAGAGCGCCATATGCTACGATTCTTACATACTTCTTTTGCTTCGTTTACATTCAATCATGTTGTCATACACACACGCCGGTTGTGAGTACCTACTACGCATCTGACCTTTCTGAAGAACCTCACCAATAAGGTCTTATGTCTTTCTAGGGCGTCCCCTCCCTGCGTTCCCACTTACATCTGCCTTGTTAATACCTTTCGTTAGTCGCCCATCATCCATCCTTTCAACGTGACCAAACCATCTAAGCATACCTACTCTTTTCTTTTTTTCCTTTTCTTTTCTTATTTTTTGTTATGACTGTGGAGTATTAAGACACCGCTCCACTATGTAGGTTTTATTATTGTTTTTCTTTTGTTCCTGGGCGATAAATCCTCATGGATATCCTCTCACATGAGGAGGGAGATACCTGTTAGATTGTTACTGACTCAAAACTACCCCGGTGTTTTCTTCCCAAATTGGAACTGCACTCGGAAGAAATCGACAAAGTTAACGATTGTAGAAAAAAATCTTTTGTTTTGAAAACGACAATGTCAAGAATGAAGAGAAGAACTTGTGTCGATTCTTCTGTTGACAATAAATAAAATAAAATTCATTTAATTCAGGCAATCACACACCCATTGTACAAAAAATAAATAATAAGGTATTACAATAAACTAAATTAAAAATAAGTATTAAGATAAAATAGAATAAATTATAGATTAAGTTAAATTATTATTACATTATAAAAATTACATTATCACATTAACTTAAACTCAGGTTCAGATTTAGTCATATCAATATGAAACATTTTGTAGACATGTAAACTGTGCGAAACACAGCAGTCACAATACTATTATCTTCTTATCGTGTGGTTAGTAACTAACCTGGTGTCAGAGTTTTAAAATGCCGCCCATGGGCCTCTGACTTGGCATCACATGCCGTCGAGACATATTATAATATCTCTCAGGCATGCCGGTTTCCTCACGATGTTTTCCTTCACCGTTTTTGAAGCAAGTGATAATTATACAATCCGCACATGAATCCGAAAAGTCAGAGGTGCGTGCCTTGGGTTCGAACTCGAGACCTATGAATTGGCAATCCACCGGTCACACCACTAGGCTATCACTGCTTACAATACTATTATTACATGTAATTAGCCTCAGGTGGAATGATGCTTTAAGCCTACGTAATACAGCATAAAAGTCGTCAACTATGCTTTCGGCAAACATACCAATAGTCTACAATATCGAGCATTACTTCTTCTATGATCAGCAGAAATGTTTCAACCATCTGTCTCTTTGTCCGTTCCCTTGTCGACATATACCCGTTTACGGTGAACATGCTACGCGTTCTGGTGCGCCTTTTATATTATAAACCAGTGCTTGACTGCAATCCCACCAGATGGTAAGCAGTGACGCAATCAGTGATGGTGAAGCGCACTAGTTTATTAAGAGCCTATTCACTCTAGCCTTGAAGACACCTAAATTATAATCGGACGGGAAGACCGCAGCAGGCAAGTTGTTCCAGTCCTTCGATGTACGCGGTAATCGACGAAGTGGAACGCTTTGTCCGAATCGTGGAAGTGCCAACGATGCCTTCTACGCATTACACCAACTCCAAACTCAATTACCGTAATTGTTTATACACAAAATAACAAAATCCAGGTCCAACATCATTGCACAATTATTGTCCGATATCGTGTAGTCTTCCTACACAGAATTAAAACGAAACGCCGTCTTTAAAGTGTCGAGTCAAGTGTAATGGTGAAACATTACAAATAAAATATGTACAGGCAAGATTATGAGTGTAAAATATGCCTTATAAAGTGATATGACCTCATGCGATATTCGCTGAAGAACGAAACAATACTGGCCACCATATGTTTATGGAATATAAGACCATTGCCATTACTTAATTTTTACGCTTTAAAAAAAAAGAATGTCAAAATAAAACAAAAGATTGTGAAGTATGAGAACCTCAAGTTCTAAGCGAGTCATAGATTATTGACAGATCGATACGTACGTTCACTATAGTCGAAGTGATTTAAAATACTATAGAGCGGGCAAGTCAAGGAAATGTCATAGAAAAACTTTGATCCCATGTCGCAGTAACGCCATCTAGAATAATCTATAAATATCGGAGCAGCAGCGGAGCGTAATAAAAAAAACTCATAGACTTGTGTCCAAGCAGGACACAAGTTTCTGACGAAAATTTTGATCGTGATGTCCGGTCTATAGGTATTGAACGTCTTTGACTATAGTCTATTTGAAATAAGAAAATAAATTTAAACAAACCGTTTTACAGTCCGATCAACCGATTTTAATTTCTATTTCGTAGCTTTAAGGATGGCACTGTAAGCAAAAACGCGGATACAATACCAATTTATATACCAAGATTACTGCATCTGCCGTTTGTCATGCTACCAACGTAATAGAAGTCAAAATCGTTTGAAGGGACTGTAAAAAGGGTGTATTAAGATTTATTTTCTTATTTCAAATGAGCTACATTCAGATCCACTCAAATCTCAGGTAGTTCTTTTCTCAAAAGACCCTCTCAGACACAAATTGTAACAAGACTGTTAGTCTAGTGGTCATTGACCATGAATGCAATGCCAAAGATTCCCATCGAAGACAGTACAGACGCCAGCACGTCAAGTTACCCCAATGTGTCAAATTTCTTTGATCGTTTTTCAACTTTATGTCAAACAGAATAAGGTTCTTATTCAATTGGGAAACTTTGACACATTGGGGTAACTTGATGTGCTGGCGTCTGTACCTTTGATGAGCACGAATGTTTGTGTGTTTATGAGTTGTCTAATACTCATAATACAAGCTCTGCTTAGTTTGGGACTAGTTCGTGCTGTGTGAAAGTTGTGGAATATAATATTTATTAAAAAAAAATCAAACGTGTCTGAGTTGATATTATTTTGAAACAAAAACAACATTTTGAGTGGACCTTTCCATTCAATACCATGCATTTGCGTCATATAGTAAATAAAATTAAAATAAAATATAGCTTTCCAATCCAGGCCGTGTTCAACATCCTCAAATAGCATGTACCTACTGAAGAAGTATTCGTTTAAATTTAAAGTTTTCTCCTGACAAAAGGAGATCAGATTTTTTTTGTAATCTACTAAATAATGTAGAATTCAATTCTGAAACAGCTCACAGCTACCTACATAGTCGTCATAAAGCGGCAATTTTACGAATTTAATAGGTTTCATTTTGCTAAGTTACAAAATTGACCACAAATAGTTTATAGTATTTTGTTCGTGACGGAATTGAGAACATAACACAATAACTTTGCAATTTAGACATCAACACTTGAATCGAGCGTGTTATCGAAGATGGTACAAATTGTTTGTGGTCTGACATAACTGTGAAGCTACGTAACTACGTAGTAATGAAAACTACTCAACTATTTTATACTTACTACTACATTCGCAATGACAGTTTACATGACACATGTCAAAATGACAGTTTGCGTGACACATTTCAAAATGACTACAAGAATTGTGCAAAAACAATATTAAGGTTTATCGTGGAAATGTGTAGGTTTTAGCCTTACCTACTTACAATAATAGTGTTGTTTTTGTTGTTAAATTTTTTAGCCCTAATTGATGTTTTATTCTAATTCTAAATTAGTATGTTGGTGCACTAAAATAATTTGAAGCTATTCCGTATAATCCACTTCTATGAACACGCTCTTATCGCAGGGACATTTAAAAGAGAACAGTCAATTTTTGTTGTTGAACTTAAGATACTAGGTACTTGGAAACTGAATTTGACATTTCATTGTCAGAACACATGGAAAAATTAAAGAACAAGGCCTAAAGTAATTTGAAATTTCTAAGATAGTACTTAACCGTTACCGTGCCGTCCAAGTCTTGAAGTGTCTGTCAGAAAGAGGTGTCATCTCTTCGGTTTGAGAGACTGGGCAAGAGAATCGATATTACTCAATATTTGTTACTGCAGATTCTTACACAATACATCAAATAATAATAACAAATTAAGAATCAACACACAAAACAAATTTACATAAATCTCTATCAAATTACCAGTATCTAGTAGCCATTACACAAAACGTGAGAACATACCCATTGACTAATTATAGACTGCCAATTTAAATATCTTAGATAAATTAGGGTTGCCAATTATTGTCCCAACAAAAATAGTAGAAAGTAAAATTTCTAGTATTTTATTAATGGTATATATATTTCGGATTAGTCTAGCGGTAGCCCAGTGGTGGCGGCCCTGACTTATGAACAGTAAGTCGTGGGTTCGAACGCAGGCAGGCGCATTACTTTGTGTAATTAAATTCATCACCGCTGCTCTCAAAAACGGTGAAGGGAAACATCGTGAGGAAACCGGCATGTCCTAGAACCAAAAATTCGAAGACATGTGACATCTACCAATTCGCACTGGGCCCGCGTGGTAGATTATAGCCCATACGCAAAATACGCGCTTTGACGTGTAGTTGCGGATACCAGCCCGGTATCTTTAATCTTTTTTTTAGTCTTCATCCATTTTTAGAGACAATGTTTAACTTAGTTTCTTACTAACAAATCTTACTTGTATTAACTATCCTAATTTGTTTGGTGATAAAAAACAGCAATTTGACTAGTAGTTTATGTTTATGAGACTAACTGGAACAATCTACACCAAAAGGGCTATAATTGGCTATAAGTATGTTCATTGACAGTAACTAACTGGCGTCTAGTTACACACTGAACTTTGGTGTCAACCGAAATAAAATCACAAGAAATTGGTTTTGCATTTTAAGTGGCCAACAGTTAGGCTGCAATCCCACTGGCGTTTTACGAGCGTAGGCGCTTCTCCATCGCCTGCACAGCGCCAACGTTGCGCAGACGCGACGTTAAAGTTGCGAGTTTCTAGTGGCAAGCGCATCCGCCGAATGCAACGTTAATGTCCCACACATGCTGCCTCCCGCGCCCATACAGACAGAGCGGGATGGCATGGTTGTACCCGTTTCCAAAAAACGCAAGGAACTTGTGACGTTACCGTCGCGTCTGCGCAACGGTGGCGCTGTGCAGACGTTGGAGAATCGCCAACGCTCGTAAAACGCCAGTGCGATAGCGGCCTTAGGCTCTAGACAGACGGACCGCATTTCAACTGCAATCCAACCGCAAATTGCAAATTGCAGTTTGTAAAAGACAACGTCGGGTCAACTGCATTCAAACTGTATCAGAACTGCTATTTGCGGTTGGATTGCAGTTGAAATGCGGTCCGTCTGTCTAGAGCCTAACAGTGACTATCAGACGGGGTACTGTGCGCTTCACCACATCTCTGCGAGTGCACATAACGTCATCCTAGATACACACTAATGATATCCAATATAAAACCAGCTGTTTGACAGTTAATTGTGGAACACTTTGCCCAGTGATCATCACTCACTTTAAATGTCAACGGAGACACGCATTAGCCCTGCTGGTATTGAACATGAAATAGTAGTAAAGTAGAAAATTAAGATGGCAACCCTATAGATAATACAGATTCTTACGTGGCATGAGAACTGCCCTGATAAACTCCTCTTTGCTCCCACGACCTCTTTGTTAGAATCTTTTTGCCTCATACTAATGAAGACGAGAGTGGGTTCGTTTACTCATCTATATTTTTTTGGTGGCGTAATCAACTAACATGTTTCCTGATGTTATGTGATAATTAGGACAGGTTTTAATGGGTTTCAAACAAAGCTTTGCTTCAAGATCAAATGCTTAGTGTCAATTTATAATGAAATACTAAAGGAACCTTTAGCTATAGGCTAAAAGCATATATATTCTTAGATTCTTCATTATATTCTTAGAGCGGTCTCGCACTACGTCCGATTTGAATCCTATCCAAATCCGTGAAAATATGGTCCGGAGTAGTCGTCGGGTTTGGATCGAATATAGTACGTAACCACTCTTACTGTTTATGGGTCAAACTTAATATTGAGTTTGACCAATAAACAGTAAGAGTGTATGTAATGGAAAATTTAATTAGAATGTGTGCTCATGGGAAATAAAAATAATTCTATTTTTCTTAAATTGCTTTTGATTAAAGCCAATCAATCACATATTGGCTGAAAAGTAATGATAAAGATATACTTGAACAAACAACGCCACTACATGCAAAGGCTGAAGTAGCCAAAGCTGTCTGAAGTATAACATTTTTGTAATTTAATTTACAATTACAAGATAAGTTTACAACCTCAATGACCGAAGATGATACATGGCCTAACTATCATTTACTTAACCAATACGTTCTAGTCTTCTTATATATGGAATAATTTAGCACAATCCTATAAATACAGTCAAATATCTAAGTACAGTCTAATAATAGAAATAAACCTTACAATATTCAGGATATCGTCATCAACTTTCTTAGCTAATTATACTTCTTCTAGTCGCCTCGGCATCACATATTTTTAAAGCAAGCGTAAAACAGAGCGTAACCCTTCATGGAACTGACACCTGTCAAATATATCATTAAATTCACAGCAAATGATTGATTTTACAACGTAGGGTCCAAGCTCAAAATTGTATTTAGAATTTTAGATAGCATGTAATTGTTTGGGTCGGGTGGGACTCTTCTCATTTTCGAATAAAACAAAGACTTCGTATTATTACCGTCGAACTTCACTTACAGGTAAGTTCGTTTGACTATTCAATTTTAATCTAGTATTAGCGACTAAAGTCTGTTTTTTAATCCCAGAGACTAAATTGACACATGCAAATGTCAAACTTATAAATAATGTTGCCAGCTCTTTTGTTTAGTGTTGTACCTACGATACCGGTTTGTTGAATCGTAACTTTTTATATTTATTTTACGATTTAAAAACTGTACATTGAGAATTTTCGAGAAAAATTACTGGCTTTTGTTAGAAAAACGTAACTGGTGACAAAAACTGACTTTTTATAATTTTTGTCGGTTTGTCTGTAGGTATGTATGTCCGGGGTAAACTCAAAAAGCACTGCATGGATTTACTTCAAATTTTGTATGAATATTATAGAGAGGTCGGGTCAACACATAGGCTACATATTATCATGCTATCACCTACGGGGGAGGAGTGTGTGACAGCGTGTAATCTAAGGACGCATATTTAAATGTTGTTTTTGAGTAAGCCATGCTATTATCTAGCTTTACACTATAAAAGCTACGCTATTTAAATAACTTGGGCAGAGCAACATAGTTTAATGAATGTTAGGAGTATAAAGGCAATTATCAAACAGCGCCATCTATTGAGATTTTGTAAAAATCAAATCAAGTTACATGTTAACACTTTTTGGAATTAATAATAATTAGATCATGTTGGCGAGGTCAGTAGTTAGTTATTTTTATAATTCATAGATGGTGATGTGCAATTTCTTCATAAAAGTTGTATCGTATAGTTCGTTTTGACTAATTCAAGTTCCAACAAACCCTCAAAATCTTGAGCAGAGTTGAGGAAGACAATTTAAAAAAAATATGGTGTGAAGTAGGTATTACAAAAAAGTTGTGTTCATTGAAGATCGTCAATTTCATGTTGTTAGTACAAAATAAACGTTGACTGTTAATACTTTTGTTCGGTATTTATCTGTGTGATTATTGCTCTCGAAACTCAAGGGTTTCTAAGATGCGCAGGTTAGTTTGATCTCACGAAACCGAGGCAAAGCGTGAACAAGGGCTATAATAGGTGCTAACCGTGAGAGTAATGCACTAAGTTTTTCCGCAGAAACTCTCACGCAGCGCCAATAATTACGACTAGAATTAAACGAGTCCGCACTACTGCTTCTCAATATCAGGAATTGTGGGACAACGAGAAATGCATTTAGCTATCGACCGGGATTGTCATTCTTTGTCTCGCGCATTTGAACGGTTACACAGAGGTTGAGTCTTCAGAATATCCGCTCTGACACTGCTCGATTACCTGAGAGCAGTCAGGAGCGTGGGATACGACTTGCGCGTGAGCGAGAGCGTGATTCTTTATCTCGCGCTTCCAAAACGGATACAGAGAGAGAGCAGATATTAAGTCTTTAGCTTTTCCGCACTGAGACTGCTCGGTCCCTCGAGAATAGTCAGAAGCGAGATACACGCCAAGCAAGCAATCGCGAGCGCATTGATTTTGAAAGATCCAAAATATATAATTTTAAACTGAACTACTGCGCTGCGTGTCTCTATTTTGTTTGCAATACTAGAGTAGGTAGTACACTTGAGAGCAATAAAATCGCACACCCCTTGTAATTTGGTTTATTACTGAATGTTTTCTAAAATCGAAAGATATTGAGTAAAAATCATTAGACAAAATTAAAGCATACAAGCTTAGCTTTACAAAAACATAAAATTAAAATCATTGACCTTCACGTAACTTACAAAAACCGACCGTACACCGAATTCCCCAAATTCACGCGTTTGCGTTGTCACTACTTGCACCCTTAGCCGCAGGTATAAAAAGGTCAGTTTATTGGAATTTTTATTCACTCATATTACGGGACTTTTTGTCGAATCGCTCCTTCCGCTACCGGATCGAAGGGGCGTTTTCTTCCCCCCATCCGATTTGCGCGGGTGTCCCTCAAGGCTCCGTGCTCTCCCCTCTCCTCTTCTCACTGTTCACCAGTGACATTCCCATCAGTAATAGGTCCCAGTTAGCTCTCTTCGCCGACGATACGGCAATCTACTTCACTGGCACCAATCCAGTCACGATAGCTCGCACTCTCCAATCTTCCGCAAACGCCCTAGGCGATTGGTTCCGGAAATGGAGAATAGAGGTCAACCCCGAAAAAAGCCAAGCGGTCCTCTTCACGAGACCGCGGCGCACTGTCCCAACCCCCGATCCAATTACTATGTACGACACCCCCATCCCTTGGGACTCGGAGGCAAAGTACTTAGGAGTTACTCTCGACCATCACCTTACCTTCGCGAAGCACATAAAGATGGCTCGTTCGCGAGCCGCTTTCGCTTCCAGTAGGCTTCATTTCCTCACGACCCCGAGAAGCAAATTGTCACTCAAGTGCAAATTGCGTCTCTACACCGCGGTCATTCGCCCCATCATGACCTATGCTTGCGCAGTTTTCGCACATGCGCACCCTAGGCATATCCATAGGATGCAAACCCTCCAAAACCGTTTCCTCCGTAGGATAACGGGAGCCCCCTTCTATGTCCGAAATGAGATTCTCCACGTAGATCTCAAAATCCCCACAATTCAGCAGTTCATGAAACGCCTCACCAAGCGTTTCATGGACGTAGCTGAAAAACACCCCAACCCCCTCGTGGTGTCGGCCGCCCGATACACTCCGTCCCGCATCTCTAAGATACGGCGACCTAAACACACCCTCACCGTCCCTGACGACGCTATCACCCTCCTCCAGGAGAGCGATAAGTCTACCAGCACAGTTCGCAAGAACACAGCCCGATTCCGGCCTCGCCGTCGAGGCCCGTCGCGACGCCCCCGATAATTACCCGTCCTCCCGTCCCTTGTTTGTGTGCCAGCCCGCGAGCTGAGCAGTAGTTATAATAAACTCGCTGCCCCCAAATAATAACCACACAGATCCAGCCGTCCCTTGCTGTCCTCTCCCAGCGACGCCCTAAGCCGAGGCTCGTACCCCGCAGGGGGTGCCCTTAGCGTAGTCGCTTAGTTTTTAAGTTTTTTATACTCTGGCTGGAGGTCTTAACTTTTAAGATATCTCTACAGAGACGCCCGGTTAAGCTATACACGTCCTCTTCAAGGACACGATATGCGATACGCCCCTCAAATAAATAAAAAGAATTTTTATTCAGTTGCATACCGAAGGTCAACGTGATAACATCTCTACTGGAAGCATACGGATTTACTGGAAAAATATGGATACCACGCCCGCAGAAGCCGCTCAAGTTATTGCCTTGCTCGAAGCAGGCCATAACCAAAGTGAAGTTGCTCGACGGCTAAATTTGAGCCGCTACTCTGTTCGTCGTGTATACCAGAGGTTCCAAGAGACCGGTGGCTACATTCGGCGACCAGGATCTGGCCGGCGACGCACAACATCAGAGCGTGATGACCGCTTTCTTGTGACAAGGTCTTTGAGAAATCGGCAACTGAACGCGGTTCAACTGGGACAACAGCTTCGAGAAGTTCGCAATGTCAGTATAAGTCGGTGGACAGTTCGAAGAAGACTAGGTGAAGCAGGAATGACTTCACATCGCCCAGCAAATGGTCCCAAATTGACCACAGCTCACCGACAAGCCCGGCTACAATTTGCTAGGGAACATTTAAATTGGACGTATGACCAATGGCGGGCTGTTATGTTCTCTGATGAGTGCAGAATGACTTTACATGGTCATGATGGACGCTCTAGGGTCTACAGAAGGTCATCAGAGCGATTTTCACAATGCTGCATAAGCGAACGTGTGGCTTTTGGAGGTGGATCGTGTATGTTTTGGGGTGGCATAATGTTGGACACTAAAACTGACATTGTATTCATCACTACGGCGAATACCGGCCCGAGATCGAGAAGTTTGACGGCTGCACGATACGTCGAAGAAGTGCTCGAAGAACATGTGAGGCCGCTTGCGTGGCTTATGGGAGAAGATTTTCTCTTAATGCACGACAACGCCAGACCGCATGTCGCTAGAACAGTTTGCGACTACATGGAAGATGTTGGAATCACCGCGATGGAGTGGCCAGCTCGTAGTCCTGATCTCAATCCGATTGAGCATGTCTGGGATGAGCTAAAAAGAAGAGTTCGAGCAAGAAGCCCTGCTCCTACGCGCCTCCAAGAGCTTCAACTTGCCATTGAAGAGGAGTGGAACGCCATACCACAAGATTTCATGGTGAAATTAATACGGTCCATGAAAAACCGATTAAGAGCTGTAATCAAGGCTAGGGGAGGGAATACACCTTATTAAAAAACAATTTGATCAAGCATTTTGAGTTTTATTTTTATTCTTTGTTAAGCTAATTTGGGTAATTTTATCCGTATGTTGGGTTTTGTGCCCTAAAACTCCCTATGGGTACTTTTTTTACACTGTATTTGATATCATTAGAAAGGTACTGAAGTAAACATTCAAATAGTGTAAGTTTTATTTTAATATGTATTCACATTTATGAAAAAAACTGCTTTAACAACAAAAAGTCAACGTGTGCGATTTTATTGCTCTCAAGTGTAGTATTTGAAGTAGTAGTAATAATTTAACTCGATTGGTATAATGTCCATACATAAAGTACAAGGTACCTACTTTGATTGGTTGATCGAGTGGATCCGCACTTGCGTCGCGGTCGTCTGTCTGTCTGTCTGTCTGTTCGCGATAGACTCAAACATGACTACGCTGGCATGGCTACGATGCTGTTTTCACCTATAGATAGAGTTTTTCTCAAGAAAGTTATTATTATATAATTTGTCAAGATTTTGTATACATTGGCAAAATGTAATAGTATTTATTGGAGGTAAAAAATAAGCCTTCTGGGAGCTGGGTGCGATAACCGACATCCATGAGGGCAAAGCCGTGAGCATCAGCTAGTTATAAATAAAAAACGATACTACTTGATTTTACTAACGGCAATTTACGGTAGTGGCATATCACTAATTTTAAGAATTGCAAAAAACTGGTCACACATGAAATGTCATTTTAGTCTCCGTGATTAAAAAACAGACTGTAGTTGACGTTAGGAGAAAAAGTAAAATAAAGAGGTAAAGTTTGTGAGCTTGTGACGTTGTAGGATGTAAACTCTTTACTAAACCGATTTTGAAAATTATTTTACCAATAGAAAGCCACATTATTTGTTAGTATCCTAGGCTACTAATATTTTATCATCAAAACTAAGAGGGGTGGAGGGATGTTAAAGTTGAAATACCACGCGGACGAAGTCGCGAGGGAAGTGCTAGTTTTAAATACAGTGAAATAGTTTACAGTCATACATACATACATTAACCCACGCCTTTTTCCCATAGGAGTAGGCAGAAACTACAGAGCGCCACATGCTACGATCCTTAAATACTTCTTTTGCTTCGTTTACATTCATACATGTTGTCATACACACACGCCGGTTGCGAGTACTACGCACCTGACCTTTCTTAAGAACCTCACCAATAAGGTCTATGTATGTCCTTCTAGGGCGTCCCCTCCCGGCGGCGTTCCCACTTACATCTGCCTTGTAAATACCTTTCGTTAGTCGCCTTTCATCCATCCTTTCAACGTGACCAAACCATCTAAGCATACTATAGTTCACAGTCAATCGTCTACTAATTGAAATAAACCTTACAATATTCAGGATATTTTAAATCAACTTTCTTAGCTATTTTGAATCCAGCATTAGCGACTAATTCACTTTTTGTTACATAAAATATCCGTAAATATTTACTTACATGTTAATATTCTTGGTAAATATAACGTCAGGTAGCTAAGAACAAATGTCAATAATGTCCAAATATTTAGCATTCGCTTGAGAAATAAGTTTTTCACGTAGATCCGTTAGCAAATCAATAGAAAGCGTCTTTGTTTTAAAAATTTTGGGTGAGTGTAGATTATAATGGGTTATTGTGTGTTTAAGGAAATATTTACGGAATGTATGGATTTTTTTTGGCTACGGCACCCATCCTTACATGAATTTTAGAATAGAATGGAATAGAATAGAATAGAATAGAATACTCTTTATTGTACACCATTAAAACTTACAAATTATAATTTTAAGGGCTACAAGCGGTGATACAATGGGCGGCCTTATCGCTAAAAGCGATCTCTTACAGACAACCTTTGGATGGACTTGTTAGTGGAGGAGAAAGGATGAGTAGGCAGTGTTTGGTGTACTATTTACATATATATATACCATACAAGACTATTTGAATAGACATATATATAATAAGTATAATTAACAAGAGAAAAAATAAATACATAAATACAAACCATTTACAGAGTGACGAACAGTTATAAAGACGTGTTAGGAGAGAGGTAATAATTTTAAGCGAATTTTTGAATTTTATTGTCTACACTACATCATGGACACTTAAAATAAAATTTGTTTGATTCAAAGCTATAACTTATTTTATGGGGCAGTCTTATTTAATTTTTGGCGTTCGAAAAGTGCTGATCCTCACTCTAGTTTGATTAGAAGATTTTTATTTTGATTTCATTTCATTTCATTTTCGTATCTAATACTTTCAGGATAAAATATACATAACTACCTAACTGTTTGAATACAGTTATGATCAACGCTAAAGAATTAGAAGTAATTTATTAAACTTTACAATATTAGCTTGTTAAATATCCTTGATTACGTCTTCACTTCGTTCTTATTCCAAACAAAAAGTCTTGCGTTAAATAACGTTATTAATGAAGCTACCCTCGTGTTGATGACTTCTAAATCTAGGTCACAATAACAAAAACAAAGTCTTCTGCTCACACCACTACAGCTGAGTTGAAACAATGATAGTATCATATACCGGAGTACGTACTAAACCAGTATACAACGCCACAGTTTCCACGGTATTGCACAACAATGCCACGAAAGTGACGCGAGCATGAGCAGTATTTAACGTTTAGTAAGTGAGTATATCACGGTTACGTAACGTAATTAATTACTTTCTTAGTAGTATTGTGCTTGGTTTAATGGTAGTAAGCACAACTTACTAAGTCTGAATTCCTGCACGTTTGATGACAATGGTCTCGCCAATGCCATGTTGACAAAATATGAATATCATTGAAAAGAGTATGCTTAGATGGTTTGGTCACGTTGAAAGGATGGACGAAAGGCGACTAACGAAAGGTATTTACAAGGCAGATGTAAGTGGGAACGCCGGGAGGAGACGCCCTAGAAGGACATACATCGACCTTATTGGTGAGGTTCTTCAGAAAGGTCAGGTGCGTAGTACTGCAACCGGCGTGTGTGTATGACAACATGTATGAATGTAAACGAAGCAAAAGAAGTATGTAAGAATCGTAGCATATGGTGCTCTGTAGTTTCTGCCTACCCCCACGGAAAAAAGGCGTGAGTTTATGTATGTATATATGTAAATGTAACAACTAGAGTCATACTCTTAATTTATTTCATTTGTAAGTATAACGTTCAAAAGTGCCTGTTATGGGTCTAATTGAAATAAACGATTTGACTTTGACTTTAACTAGTCCATCAGCTAGATTATAAAAAGTAATACACAAGTATTTTTTTCTTTTTCTAATTGATGGGAAACTGCTTAGATTAAGCGCAATCAAGTTGAGGAGATGGGGGCTTGTAACGTCATTACATTATTCAGTTTATACTGTATAGGATAGTGACGATAGCGACTACATTTTGACATGATGTTGTAGGTCTCCGTAGATTTTTGATTACATGAAAAAGAAAAAAATAAAATTGTATCTAATGTTTGTTGTAATTAAAAACTAAAAAAAAATCAAGTAGCCTATATTGCATCATCTGCTTAACCTTTCCCCAACTTTTATTTTTAAACCTTAAATCTAACATGGAACAGTAGACTCCCTGGCATACACACAAAATAATCGTAAATAATAATCCAACGATCCGCAAAAACATCACATTCAGGGTTGGCAGCTAGAAGGGCATTCAGCACAAATTAATGGCTCGTGTCTAAAAGAAAAGAATTAGGAGACAAACTCATATTTCATTAACGAAAATATCATCTGCTATCCTTTTCCCAACTATGTTTGAGATTGGCTTCCAGTTTAACTGGATACAGCAGAACCTCCACAACCCAGTAACTGTATAACATGATACACCTTGGTTAAACTGGTTGTCAGACTTTCGAGACTTCTGACTGCCCGTGACGACTGTCAAAGTTCTACAAATGACAGCCGGGACCAACGGCTTAACGTGCTTTCCGAGGCAAGGAGAAGTCTTGGTATGTTTTAGATGGTCACCCATCCACGGATACCTCGTCAAGCGTAGCTTAACCTTCGATCGATCTGTGCAGCTGTTATACAGGGTTATTTTTCAATGACCGGCCAAATTTTCACTGGGTGTTCTACCCATGAATATAAACAACTTTCACTATGGGACCACTCTGAAATCACGAAAAAATAAATCAGCTGTTTCATACAAAAGTTCAAGTTACCTACTCGACTAAAATGTATGAAACAGCTGATTTTTTTAAAGTGAAAGTTGTTTATACTCATGGGTAGAACACCCAGTGAAAATTTGGCCGGACATTGAAAAATAACCCTGTGTAGCCTTAACAAGCTCGTCAATAGTCGCGCTTATTACATGTGACTTAAATTTAAATGGTGAAATGTGGGTGTGCTACAGACGCACTTCTGTCTAGCCCTTTGGTAAATACAGGCGTGATGTTATGTTATAATATAACACCTGTTAGCACTGAAGGGGTTGGAAGAAGTGCAAGTATAATTCACATTTCGCTAGTTACGTTCAAGCCGTTAGGTGGTGAAACGTGATATTTCGATGTAGGTACTTAAAAAGTCAAATAGTCAAATCATTTATTTCAATTAGGCCTGATAAGAGGCACTTTTGAACGTTAAACTTACAAATAAATTAAATTAATATGATTCTGGGTGCAGTTCCAAAGAGTAGTTTCGTATGGAGAAGAATGTGCAAGAAACTCCATACTTACTCTTTTAAAATAGATTTTACAATATTTGTATATTAATATACATAATCGGATTATATGTGAGGACGATGTACCATGAGAGAGAAAAAAAAATAAAAATAATAATATAATACTGAAAGAATAACCAGTAAATATGAGAAATGTATCTCGAAAATCGAAATATATTCTACACCAGTAAAAACGGCTGAAATTGTGAGACACCCACAACACGCTGTGCTTGTCTTAACATTATACACATATTGGTTTTACGATATAGCGATAGTTTTGGAATGTATCGTAAGCAATATCGAGAGCGTGTAATGTCGAGACTATTTGACACTTCTGATGGCTTTACCGTGAACTGAGTAAGCTGCTGTAGAGGAATAAATGAATAGGAAAACGACACATAGCCTATAACCACCGAACAAGCAAGATGCTTCCAAAAACCCATAATTTGTTAAATTATGATAAGGAGTTTAGAAGTTATGAGGCAACAGATGAACATACTAACATGGCGATCAAAATCATAACCATCCTTTTTGTTTTGCCGTAGTTGGGTAAAAACCTATAACAGCAACCAATTTGAGGTTTCCAGGCGACAAACCATGAGATGACGATACAAGCACTTAATTCAAAAAGGCTTTAGTAGCTTAGCTTTATCTTTCACTTATTAAAGAATTTAATCTAATCATTAGTATCAAGACAGAGACTGCTAGTCTTTTTAATGAAATAAAGATCTTTATATCAGAACAGACTGCAGGGGCAGATGTAATAATGATAAGTTTAGGAGTAAACAAGTTTACACCAAATAAATTAGCCGATATCTTCCTTGAAACCCTCGTAAAAAATACTGTAACTATGAAATAAGGCGATTAAGTATAAAACAGTAAAACATAATGATGTTATGTTGGCAAATCTCTCGAGTTGTTTCAAGTTTTGATATGTTAGGTAATACATTGTATTTAATATTTCTGACCTAGAACCTTTTAAACGCCAGAGTATAAACGTATCGCCGTACCCCTGACGCCAGGCCACTTTTTCTGTCAAATGACCCTCATAAAAATTAAAAAACACAAAAGAAATGATTAAATTGTTTATTTCATAATATGATGCGACGTGTATTTTGTCATATATTTGTGACGTTGGCGTCCAGGGTAAGATTTCGTTTGTCACATATATGTGACAATGGCGTTCAAAAGGTTAAGGAAAAGGCCTCCCTTTCTCTTTCTCTCTTTTCGAGACAAGTCCATATTATCAGAAGAAACTATGTTTCGATTTATAATACCAATATGTTAATATGCCTATACGTCAGTAGTTTCTTAGCCCTTGGACTAACAAAAGCTATACCAGTATTCATGAAAATGTGTACAATCAAGTGAATATTTAGTAAATTTTATCATCATTCGGATCTACTTCAAAATAATTCTAGATAGCAATGAAAGCTTCCGCCTCCAAAAAATATGTCACCGCATTTAAAACCACAACATGCACTGCAGTTCAATACGGTACCTCCACCGAGCAAAAATTTACAAATTTAACAGCTACAATGTCGTCATTTCCTGGCTTAACGTAGAACACAAACGTCTTGGCCGAGACTTCGAGTAGGGTCGTATTTCACCTCATTTTATTGTCATTCCCCACCATGTTTTGAACTTGCGACTGGCCCGTAATATTTAGTAATCGGTATATAAAATCAGCTTTATCTTACGGCGTCTCAACATTTTTACTCCGTTCGTTGCGTCCCAGGAAATTATGTGCTCTGATTTTATTTTGTTTATTTTAAGTGTGTTCAAATTTATAAATTGTTCAGATTGACATTCTGATTTAGACTATTGGTGAAGATATTTGCAATTAATTTTGAATATCTTTTGTTCTCATTCATGGACACGGATTTGAATAATAGCACCAGTCTCAATTTTAATAAACTCAAATTCTACATCAGAGAAAATACTGGGATTGACCCTGAAAGAGGCCTAGGTCCAGCAAAGGACTGCAACATACCGAGTTGATAGATAGGATAAATTACATTTTACCTTTTTAGGCTCTAGAAAAGGCTGAACGCAAGTTGATAGGTTTGTTCTTTTCTCAATTTATAAGAAAAAAAGAGATATAAAAAGTTTAAATTAAGCACAGCTTGTAAACAACGCAATTGGGACCTACAACACGTGCCACGTGGTACCGATTAGTTGCCTAAATTAGTTCTGCACACGTTGAAGTTTGACCATAAGTATGATATCTACCAAAAAATAAAGTACATAAACCGGATTCAAAATTGATTGAGTCAAAAAACAGAAAAACATCACCAAGAAGGCCATTATTACAGTTATATAAAACAATAATGTATCGGTTTACGATCACAATTGACATTAAGAGATGACTTGTTGTTATTATTTACTGGGTCAACGCCTACGAATAATTTCACAATATATACCTTCTCGTATATTTATGAACATTGTGAAAATTCTGTGATAATCTTCGCATTTCATCATAGTTAGAAGTAAAATTCATTATATTCTTGCTATTTGCAATGATGTTCTGTGTTTAGGCGAAGTGAGCTAACATCCCGTATTAATGAATGCTAGGGATTAACAGACTACTTTACCTTATCATTAGCAGTGTTTTTGCTAAATATACTGGCTTGAAAACATTGAATATAACTCAATTAAGCTTTATCGCGCCATAACGTAAAGTATTCTTACAAAGTACACGTTTGGAGGACTATGTCACTACACATATTTTTTAAAGGGAAAGACTAAGGCCCGGTATGACGGTGTCATTGTTGTTTCGACAGCCGGGTCGAGAGACATGAGAAAAAATACATCATAAAATTTTAAGTCCCTCACGGGTGCGTCAAACTGGCCAAATTGGCTCTGTTCAGCAAAAATGCAGGCTAACTAGTGCCTGACGATGATTTACAAGGGTGTGTAACGATTAACATTTTAACAAAATATCTAACGTTCATTTGACATAATTTCAGTTAACATAATTTTGTTTAACATAACGATCAGTTGACATAATGAATTGTTGATATTGGTATAATAAACATTTTCTATAATGCGCATTTGAACTAAAACTTAAAATTATATAAAATGAACGTTATACTAAATGTTATTATGTTAAATGAATATTATGTGATATGAAACATTAGGTCATATGAATTTATGTCATATGAAAATTATGTCATATGAACGTTAGTTCAAGTGAAATTAGAGCATTTGTTATTATGCCAAACATTACACACCCGATTTACAAGTGGACTGAAAAGGTAAGAAGAGCTAAATAGCCCTATGTAGCTCTTGAAGTTATTATTCGTATGGAATATAATGATGAGTATGGCGCTGAGAAGATAGTCTAAAACCCAGTCTTTAAATCAAGCTTCCAACTAACCCAATCTTTCCGGTCAAGAACCTAAAAAGGAAGTTCTTAGAGCTACATTTGTACATTATAACCGTACTAATACAACATGCGATAATAAAAAATGTTCGTAAGCACCGTAATTTCGCGCAATCATGTAACATAGAGGTCAGAATAAGCACGAGTTCAAATCTTGTTTGAGATGAGTATGTGATTTTCTGTTAGTGCAAGATGGGTATCGTTATTGAAACTACTCCTAACATTGGCTGCGCTCTTAGTACCTAATAATGATTCTGTGGCAACGGTTGTTCGTATTTGGTTTAGATTACTGTGAATAGTTCTTTGGTTTAGTTTATTACCTATTATGATTTTTTTACAAGGCCGTGGTGGTCTTTTTTGTATGTTTCAGGTGAGTGTGTGATTTTTTATTTGTGCAAAATGGGTAGGTATCGTTTTTGAAACATGAAACTACTCCTTGCATTGGCTGCGCCCTTAGTACCTAATAATGTTTATGAGGCAACTGTAACGGTTATTTGTATTTGGTTTAGGTTACTGTGATAATTCTTGATGAGATAATTCTTTGGTTTATGGCCGTTTTTTCTTCGAGACTTCGAGATTTAACTTACCTAGCGTACTTCAAATTATCAACAACGACAGTCCTACAACTTTTCAGCTACAAAACAGTACAATGACGGTTTTCAGTAACACAAGGCGAGACGCTAATATTCATTCGCTGTGGGATTTTCGATCTTCAGCGCTGAGTCGAGCGTTGAAAATCGAGAACGGTTAGACTTAAAACGCATTAGTGCACAGTTGTTCCCAGTAAGACACCTCTTTCAAACGTCTTTGCGAAAACAATCTATTAGTATTTCTTGCACTAACAACCCCTTTGTAAGCTTCACATTGTAACAGAAAAACCACTTATTGGTCCCATTCCGTCCTTAACAGTTAAATTATCTAACACAAGACACAGAGTACCGCAAATAGACCATTTTTTTCTTTTTACACTTGCATCTTGGACGTGCTGCCACCTATTTATTTACTTAGCTGTGATTCGGTTCAATGAACTGCCCACTGACCACCGCCAAGCTCAACGAAAATATCTGTTATCTTAAGGGGATAGAGCCCAAACATCAGCAAAGTTAAAGTGGTATGGCAAGTCAACACCAAAGAAACGTTCGCGGTCCGATCACGAAATGCAAACTTATTTACGCATTTATTTCAAAAGAGCTAAAGGTCAGTAAAAACAGTCAGCGGTTTTCGTGGCGGCAAAAAAATATAGTTGTGCTCCCTATTTACGCACGTGACGATTCGATGAATGGTTCTTAATGAAAAATTCATTCAGAAAAACTTTTTGACACCTACGTTTAGTTGCGTAAGAGCGCTTTGTCTGAAGACCTATGACTTTGACACCATTGTTTAGCGGTTTTCCGCTTTTTAGGCGTTTTGTCGTTTATTTGAAACAATGACGAAATGGATACACAATGCTGGATTTGAGGAAACGGAGGCTTAACAAAGTGCTTCCTTAGCAAATGGTGGTGCAATTACTTGCGCGCAATGTTGATGTTGGGGTAATGTTTCATCATTAGAGAGTTTTTTAACTATGTAGTAAAAAGATGTGCAATTCTTCTTATTAAAGGCAAATCGGCTTATTCCCAAGAGCTCTAAATCTATTATTCTCCAAACAATTTCTCTCCATACATTGATTCCCAACAGCTCCATAATTTTATTAGTTAAAAATAAAATACTATTTTTTTTTCCAGCGGCTCCAAACCAAATTGCGTAAGGTCAACAAAACACAAATTGTACATAGGCAGTCACAAATCAATCTTATCTTAGCTAAGTATGTGCAATCTGTACTTGATCATTTTTGGAGCTCATGGGAAAGATTTTAATTATTACTATAATATTGCTTTTTTAATTTGGAGCCGTCGGGAATAAAATTATGGAGCGCCTGGGAATAAGCCGGCAAATCATTTAGCGCTGATTTTGCAATCGTCAAATAACTTATAACTTGCCTCGCCTGTTGGTCCAGTAGTTAGTGACGGCCAGAGGTCGTGGGTTCGAGTCCCACCCAGGACAAATATTTGTGTGGTGAGCACGACCATTTGTACTGTGTCTGGGTGTAATTTATCTATAATATGTATGTATTTAGAAATATATAAGTATGTTTATCAGCTGTTTAGTAGGTACCCATAACACAAGCTCTCTTAGCTTGGGAGTAGATGGCGTTGTGTGAAAGAACTGAGGAATAAAAATGGCGGTTATCTTATATGTCAAACCGCCATTTTTATTCCTCAGTGGTAAGAATGGACTGAGTGGTCCTTATTCAGCTATGAAGTAAATACTGGTAAGAAAGTGTGAGAGAGATAAAGCGAACGCGCGGCCAATAGTTGTCTCTTTCTAGAATTCTGATTAAAAGAGAAAGAAGGAGACAGATATTGGCCGCACGGTCCTTCTGTCTTTATCTAGGTAGTGGTAAAATTTGTGCGGGCATTGCTCAGCCTATTCTCTATGTCTATGGGTAAGACATTTTAATCTGATTGTACCTAATGTGTCTTTTTTACTTTGGCCCTTATCTATACTAATATATAGGTAAAGAGGAAATGTTTGATTGTTTGTTTGCATTGAATAGGCTCCGAAACTCCTGGACCGATTTGGAAAATTCTTTCCCTGTTGGGAAGCTACACTATCCCCGGGTGACATAGGCTACTTTTTATCCCTGTATTCCCACAGGAACGGGAACAACGCGGGTGAAACCGCGGGACGTCTGCTTGTTTTACCTAAAGAAAAAAGACCAAGCAGATTAAAATGTTATACCACGGACTATCACATTACCCAGCGACATTGTTGTGATAGGTCAAAGAAGCAACTGCTTCTTGTAAAATACTGGTATTAAGCGGCTTTCGGCTAGACTAAAAAAATGGAGGGCGGGGGACATGAAACTACTTCATCATTTCTGATAAAATTCGGTTGACAGTACGGTTAGCGCGGGACTGAGAGATTGGCTGCTGAACTGCGTGTCACCGATTTAATTTCCGGAAATAGCACAGACTATTATTAAACCACGGGGTGTGTGTCTATGTGTGTATGTGAGTTTCAGTGTTTGTAAACACACCCACGAGACCGGAGATATCCTAAAGTGTGCATCAATGTTTTATTTCAAAGAAAAATACGCAAAATACGCGCTTTGTCGTGGAGTTGCGGACACCTGCCCGATAAACCTAACTAAAAGAAAAACATGGAAAGTACAAAAAAATATAAAGAATAATACATCCAGTCTTCTCCCCACCCAATCAAAATGGCCGTTACAAACTCATTGCCCATTCTTTTCTAACTGCAAAACGTGTCAGTTTAATGTATGCATGTTCCGTAGCGGTTTAGGAAATACTCCACGTTGCACAAATGTTTACTTTTAGCACAATAAACGCGAACAGTTCCAAATTTCCATTCACTCAAATAGAGCGTGACGACGTTTGCACGAATTTACGATAACATACAAACTAGTGTATCTAGCTGTGGTTCCGTAACTGTACTGCGTTTGAAATATAGCTTCCAAGAAAGTAAACACATGTGTGTTCATTTGAAAAATAACTTTGGTGCCCAGATATAAAGTGCACTTTGCTCTACCACTTTATCATTTTTTTCATTTATTTTCCTTGTGATTATGAATTCGATTAGGTATACAAGTTCAAAGGTCAACGGAAATAAAGTATTTGGATAAGGAACACCTAGGGCAAAGTAAAATCATTTAGGTACAGACGCCAGCACATCAAGTTACCCCAATGTGTCAAATTTTCCCAATTGAATATGAACCTTATTCTGTTTGACATAAAGTTGAAAAACGATCAAAGAAATTTGACACATTGGGGTAACTTGACGTGCTGGCGTCTGTACATATAAATCAGTAAGACCATTGAAACGTTATTTTTTTAATGAAATAATATAAAATGTTCTAGACTTCTAGTTGCCCCTTCCAGGACATAGTTTCGTTCGAAGAATAATTTGGCAAAAGACTCCATAAAATTATTTATTACTTTTCTGTCAACAACTCGTAAATAATTTGTTTAATTTTTCTCTTTTGTATATAATGTATAATTAGTAGATAAGTTTGCCAGTCTATGGCGAGACATGTAGATTATAATTCTATTCATATTGTGCCATCGGCCCCAATTGCTATGTTTTAACTAACAAAATGCTCTGTCCCAAACTAAGCTAAGCTATGAAAACTAATAAACATATTTATACATTTCTAAATACATACATAAATGTTATAAGTAGATAAATTACACCCAGACAGACAAAAAATATTCGTGATAATCACACAAACATTTGTCTTTAGTAAGAATCAAACCCCCGACCTCCGGCATAGCAGTCAGCGCCTATAACCACTAGACCAACAGGCAAGTCAATTGTTTGCTGTTATACAAAGGTTTTTCTAACCTCCAGAGACCCCCAACGCTTGATTAAGCGATCAAAAGCGCCGCTAGTCATTCCGCACGCACGCGCGATTGCTCCACAGTAAATAAAAACATACCTGGGTAACAGAGTACCCATCAGCTGATGACTTGAACTGTCGGCGTCTTTGTTTTCCAATTTGGGTTTGTTAGAAGAAAAGTTTTTGAGAGAAAGGCGCGTAGAGATTGTGTTGCGTCAGAATCTGAATCCTACATCTTGGGATGAATTCGGAGATACGTTTGTAGAAGCCTTATTTAGGAAAATTGGTCTCTATACTCTGGCTGGAAGGCAGGTTATCGCACAATCTGATACTATGGTGTTCAGTATGTAGGTGTAGGTAGTACTAGGTGTGATGTATGTTAACAGTCTGTATTAGTCTTTATTATTATGGAATGTATCCGATTGGCAGCTGTCATTATTTCTATTGTGTCATTGTGTGAAATGTCAGTTCGCCAGTCTGAATATATGATTAACCGAGACGACATCGTTTTATTCCGACTCCCTGCACATGGATTGTGGGTCATCCCAAATACTAAATACTCCAGTGGCGACGAGTTTATAAAGACTTACGCGTGTTATTGTTTGCGTGAACACGAAAATACAATTCACCAAGATGACCATCGGTAGAATCAGCGAGTTCAATGTGCAATCGGATGACTGGAAATTGTATGTAGAACGTCTTGAAAACTACTTTCTGGTCAACGATATCAAGAATGAATTGCGGGTAGCTACGTTGATAACCGTAATGGGAGCGGAGAGCTATGAGTTATTGGTAAACTTATGTACCCCGCATAAACCAAGCACAAAATCATTCGAATACGTAACGGCCATTTTGGAAAAACACTTACAGCCTAAGCCGAGCGTGTTAGCCGAACGATTCAAATTTCGTCAGAGGAAACAAAACACGAACGAAAGTATAGCCGAGTATATGGCAGTCTTAAAAAAGATGACTAAAACATGTGAGTTCGGAACATGGCTTGAAGAAAGTATTCGAGATCAATTCGTGTGCGGGTTAAATAGTGAAGTCATACGTCAACGTTTATTTGCGGAAGAAAAGCTAGACTATACTAAGGCTTACAGTATGGCCATGAGCATGGAAGCGGCCGAAAAAAATGCAGCTGTCGTCGAGAGTAGTACAAAGCCCGCGGATAAGACGAGCACAGTAAGTGATTGCTTGAAAATAGCGACGACGAACCAAAGCGGTGGCCGCGGAATGGCGACAGGGGCACGTGGTAACAGTCACTCGGCTGCGTGGGTCGGGCCGCGACACCGTGACGGGGGCCGCAGGCCACGTCAAAACGAGGAGACGGCGGCAACATCCGCGCCATGGGAGCGCGAGCAGCGGGAACGACAATGTAATGCCTGTGGAGGTTTACATGATGCAGCCAGGTGTAAATTTACAAAATATGTGTGTCGTGTTTGTAACAAGCAAGGTCATTTGCGTCGCGTGTGTCCGTTAGCAGTTGGACATCATCACGTAGTGGGAGTGCAAGCCGTAACAAGGGATGAGGACGGTGAACTAAGTGACGAGGTAATAACGATCGATATTAATAACTTTTCTTTAGCCCAGTACCCACCAATATACTTATCGGTGAAAGTGCACAACAAAGACTTACAAATGGAATGTGACACTGGCAGTGCAATATCTTGTATTAATTACGAAACGTACGAAAAGTTATTTAGTGACTTACTGATAAAACCATGTAATATTGTGCTTAGATATTACACAGGGGAAATAGTGAAACCGGTTGGAGTTATAAAAACAAATGTTAAATACAATAATGTGTGTAAAAAATTAGATTTGTACGTTATTAAAAAGGGTAAAACAATATTAATTGGTCGTCAGTGGATGGCCGATTTAAAAATTCTGTTACTGCCAACCTCTAGAGGTGGGGTGGTGTCGGTAAATAGTTTACAAAGTAAACAATTTGACATGGCTGTTTTTAGTTCCAGATACTGTGATCTGTTTGCGGATGGTCTGGGTCGATACACCGGAGGTAAAGTGAGCATACACCTTAAACATGGCGCGCGCCCAGTGTATATGCGCGCACGCCCGCTGGCATACGCACTGCGAGAACCCGTGGAACGCGCGCTTGAGCAGCTGGTGCAGAGCGGCATCCTCACGCCCGTGGATCGCTCGGACTGGGCAACACCTATTGTGCCAGTGGTAAAAAAAGACGGTACTGTCAGAATTTGTGCTGATTATAAGTTAACTGTAAACAAAGTTTTAGAAGTCGACCGTTACCCGTTACCTCGAGTCGAAGATTTGTTAGCTCGTTTACATGGGGGTGAACATTTTAGTAAGATTGACTTATCCCAAGCATATGCACAGTTTGAATTGGATGATTCCAAGAAATACACTGTTATAAATACTCACAAAGGAATGTTTATGTTCAATCGACTGGTGTATGGTTTAGCATCTAGCCCAGGCATTTTTCAAAAACATATGGAACAACTATTCGCCGATTTACCATGCGTAGGGGTATTCCTAGACGATATTATTATTACAGGTATGACAACTGAGGATCATATCAATAACTTAAACAAGGTTTTTGATCGATTGCAATCATGTGGTCTCAAAGTAAATAAAGAAAAATGTAGTTTTTTTGCAAAGAAGATAAGTTATTTAGGACATGTTATTAGCAAAGAGGGAGTACAAACTTGTAATGATAAAGTGAAGGCGATAATAAACACACCAGCGCCTTCCAATGTATCAGAACTGAGAGCATTTATAGGTATGACCATGTACTATGCGAAATTCCTGAAGAACGTCAGTACAATACTTGCACCCTTATATAATTTACTTAGAGTTAATGTACCTTTTAAATGGTGTGATAAGTGTGAAGAAGCGTTCAAGTATGTTAAGCACCAACTAGGATCAAAAGAGGTGCTGACACATTATTCACCGGACTTACCACTTGTGTTGACCACAGATGCCAGTAGCGTAGGAGTTGGTGCGGTAATATCGCACATTACCGCGACCGGAGAGCGCCCAATAGCATATGCATCGCGCTCATTGAGTACTGCCGAGCGGGCGTATTCACAGATAGACAGAGAAGCACTCGCAATAGTTACCGGTGTCCGGAAATACCATCAGTATTTGTATGGGCGTAAGTTCACACTTAGGACTGACCATAAGCCGTTGTCATGTCCAGATGAACAGAGTAAACCTTATTTTTTGAGACGTAATGAATTGTATGTAGATTGCGGCTGTTTAATGTGGGGATATCGTTTAATAATACCTCATAGCTTACGGAAAGATATTCTAAGACAATTACATGCAAGTCATTTGGGAATTGTAAAAACAAAATCTTTAGCGCGTAGTTATGTATGGTGGCCTAGTATTGATAGGGATGTGGAAGCATTATGTCAGAGTTGTGAGACTTGTGCGGTAGAGAGCGCGGCTCCGCCGCGAGCGCCGCCACAACCTTGGCCTTACGTCACTCAACCATGGAGCAGGCTACACGTTGACTTTTTGGGACCATATCAGGGTAATACGTTTATAATTATTATAGATTCCAGTACAAAATGGTTAGAAGTTTTTGAAATGCCACGTACGAACGCAAAACAAGTAATCAAGGTATTACGGAGTACTTTTGCACGATTCGGCCTTCCAATAGAATTAGTATCAGATCAGGGTCCTCCTTTTACAAGTGCAGAGTTTAGTTCTTTCTTAAGTAATAATGGCATACGACAATGTTTCTCACCAACTTACCATCCATCGTCAAACGGGGCAGCAGAAAATGCCGTTAAGATGTGTAAATCAGCTATTAAAAAAGCGTACAGGGAGAATAAAGATATAGATACGGCTTTACAAACCTTTTTACTCATGTATAGGAACACGAAACAGGGCACAACAGGGGAAACTCCAGCAATGTTGTTACAACGACGGGGACTACGCAGTCGCTTAGATCTTTTGCGCGCCGATCGAGCATTAGAGGACCGAGTGCGAGCAGCACAAGAACGGCAAGTACAAAACGCAGGAGGCGTACTTCGCGAGTTAGCTCCTCAGGAGGAGGTGTGGAGTAGGAACTGTGCAACGGGGGATAAGTGGTTGAAGGGTGTAATTCAAGCTAGGGCAGGCGCGCGGGAATACCTTGTAGATAACGGTGACGGTCGATTGACTAGAAAACACATAGATCAAATAAAACGTAGATCACGTTTGTCAGATTACATGGGTTCTGATTGTTCGGTCTCACAGGCTACTTCACTCATTCCGACACACGTGACGGAAGGGGCGGAAGCATGTACAAAACCAGGCAGGGTAGAGGATAACGTGGACCTTGCAAGAGACACTGAAAGTGGAAAGGTAAATGTCGAGCGTGAGTCTCAAGTCTTGGCAAGGTCTGAGTGTTCACCATCACTACCACCGGAGGGTCGACCCAAACGAATTCGCAAACCGACAATTAGATTTGAACCGTAGATAAGGATATCTGTTGAGTTAAAATTGTTATAATTATTAAGTTTATTAAAAATAAGAATATTGTTATTCGTGTGTGATTTTGGCTCTAAGGAATTAAGTGGGGAGGTGTGATGTATGTTAACAGTCTGTATTAGTCTTTATTATTATGGAATGTATCCGATTGGCAGCTGTCATTATTTCTATTGTGTCATTGTGTGAAATGTCAGTTCGCCAGTCTGAATATATGATTAACCGAGACGACATCGTTTTATTCCGACTCCCTGCACATGGATTGTGGGTCATCCCAAATACTAAATACTCCACTAGGTAGTATAGAATAGAATATACTCTCTATGGATCACTGGTCAGTAAAAAAAAATTACCAGCTTTTGCCCGCGGCTTCGTCCGCGTAGAATAGTTATTTTAGGCTAACGCTAACTAAACTTACTAAATCTTTACAAATTATAGCCCATGTCCTATTCTGATGTTTATGCTTTATTATTGTAAAGTTTCAATAAAATCCATTTACTAGTTTTTGCGTGAAAGAGTGACAAACATCCAAAATAACATTCGCATTTAGTCTTATAATATTGGTATGGAAGTAGGATTAGTAAGAATAACATTATAGCTGCCCCGGCAATATCTTACAGACAACTTTTGTAAAGACTTGAGAAAAAATAATGTATAAAGGTAACCACAGATACACTACTTAGCCAGATATTTGAAACTCATAGCATCTAACGTAAAAGAAAGAAAGAAAAAAATATTTGCGACAGCAAACGTAAAATTCACCCAAATGTTACAAAAAAACTGCCATCTGGGACCTAAAGGTCAAAGCAGATGTTCAAAGATACACATTTTGTATTGTACCGTTTACTAAACACACAGTGTTATTAAAATCAACCCTACAACTTAAACAATTAAGTTCAAATTACTATTCACGTCCACAACAGCTGATTAGACCCATCTGCTGTAAACGCTCATGCAAGAATTGACTTTGCTGGAATGCATTAAGGTGTAAAATAGTTTGGGTTAGTGCTGCTACCGGCAGATGGACCACGCTCATGCGAGAATTGACTTTGTATGAATGTGATAAGGTTTAAAATGGATTGGGTAAGTTGATTTCATAGGCAGATGGAATAGCTAAGCACGTGCCGAGAAATTGCTTAGAAAAATACAATGAGGACAATGGATAGATGTTACAAAAGACTTTTTTGATGGCAATGGGTGATGCTCTGTGAATCATGTTTCACAAATACACGTGGATGTTGAAGAGCCAGATGGCTCTGTTTACTGTTGAAAGTATTTTAGAGCGTATAGTATCGTATCAGACAGTTGTAGCTTGTAATACTGCTTGCGTAGCATGACAACCGTAGAAACGGAGGCACGGGACGGGGGGTAGGGGAGTAAATAGGTTTTTAAAGAGTCGGCAACGCGCGTGTGGCGCCTCTGGTGTCTAAAGTACAGTCAAATACAAAATACATTTCACACAGAATCGATTATTTATACAGGGTTATTTGTAAAACACCAAAAACCTCGCAGGAGTAGATCAAAATAAAAATATTATATTTCTATTCCGCGAAGCGCAACCATGATTGAAATTAGAGAGCGAGGGGTACGATGGATTAATCAAATATATCGATGGACAGTTTTATAACGAGTGTCTAAATTTCTTACCAGGCAAACATAAATTGACTGGAACTTAAGTTAAGCAACTTTTGATCAATTATGTTAAAGAGACATACAGGTTCTTTAAATTGAATTGTGACTGTTGATTTGAAAGTACCAGGGTATAAAAGATACACTCCAAAAGACTTTTATAGCTCACTGTACCAAATCAGCAATGATTTCAAGTGTCGTGCGAGTTGACGACAAGAAAAATAAACTAAATTATTTTGTGCCATCTCCCCCGATCGGGCGAAATTTGGTCGGGTGAGATGCTGAATAACTCGTGTCGCAAGTGTCTATAGGCTACGGTAACCGCTTACCATCAGGCGGGCCGTAAGCTTGTTTGCCACCGTCGTGGTATAAAAAAAAACGGATTCCGTCTACAGAAGAATCAACAAAGTAACAGATTTTAGGTCCCTGTCTTTTTGTTTTAAGAACGACAATGTCAAGGATGAAGCGAAGAAATGTGTCGATTCTTCAGTCGACAATAATAGTCTACAATATCGAGCATAATTGCTTCTAAAATCGGCGGAAATGTTTCTACCATCTGTGACTTGGTCGTCTGTGTATCTACTAAACCGATTTTGAAAATTAGAATAGAATAGAATAGAATAGAAAAATATTTATTCAGCACAGACACAACAAGCGCACAGCAACCAAGAAAACAGAAGTAATAAATTAATAGCAGGTACACAAATAAATAATAAATTAATAATTCGTAATCGTAATTCGTATTCGTTCGTTTCATAATTCGTTGACCAATAGCCACAAATAGTAGCCACATTTTTTGTTTAGGTTATTTGTTATTTCCAAAACTTAGAGGGGTAGAGAAAATACGATATGCACGCGGAGGAATTCGCGAGTTAAGTGCTGGTTTTTGATATATAAAAGATTCGTAGCCAAATTTTAAAGTAGGTAAATAGCTTTTTCAGCGTGAAGAAGTAACAACCATACGAACACTGACAAAAACGAAAGATTGTCAATGAATTTGTACGGACACACCGACAACCTTAATCAATTAATTTGATGTTAAAGTAATTATAAGTATTATATTTACTACAATATTTATTTAACTTTACAAGAGCCCTTTCTTACAATAATCCCTACGGAAGCGTCTACACTGTTTGTGTATGGAAGTAGATGAAATGTTAAGTCATTGTTTTATAATAATAATAATAATACCAGCATGTTACTGTCCCACTGCAGGGCAAAGGCCTCTTCTCACACAGAGAAGGCTCGAGCATTGATCACCACGCTTGCTCAATGCGGATTGGCGATTTCAAACTTATATTAACTATAAAGTCCAGGTTTCCTCACGATGCTTTCCTTCACCGATGTCAATGATGTCTAAGATAAACTTAGAAAGTACATGTGAATTGAAAAGTCACATTGGTACTTGCCCGGATTTGAAACACAACCTCGTGCATGAGAGGTGTAGGCGCCTTAACCTATGGGCCATCACGACATTGTTTTATAGTATTTTATTTTTTTCTAAACGCAAGATGTAGTTATAAGTCATTGCCAAAGACATAACTTTTGCAGTCCGCAATCGGTTATTAAATTGAATTAACAGCGAAGCCAGGCTAATCGCTAATTGATGCGTTTATAATAACTAACATCGAGACTCGCCCGTTTAACTTTTATCTGCTTTTATTTGATGTTTTCAAGGGCAAAGTTGTGTTACACATGTTTGTACATTAACATAAACATAAACATAACGTCACGCCTGTAATCCCCGAAGGGCTAGGCAGAGGCGTACCTGGTAGTACACCCACATTTCGCCAGTTATGTTTAAGTCCCATGTAATAGGGGGCGAGCCTATTGCCATCAATCGGGCACAAACCCAGACTCCGGGCTGCTACTGAGAAATCCCAGATGGAAAAACTCAATAACACTTTACCCGACCCGGGGATCGAACCCTGGACCTCATGCTCAGCAGTAGCGCTTGCGACCACGAGACCAACGAGGCAGTCATGTTTGTGCAATAAGTTATTAATAAAAATAAACGAGTTTGAAAATCATAGTTTTTGAGCCATTTCGCGCGTAAGGGGTGGTAAACGCTCTTAATAATAATGAACCTACTTTAGCGTAAACGAATAGGTACAAGACCAAGGAGGCAGTCAGTTACTCTCTTTACATATAACCACATCATTTTCCAAACGAACCATCATCTTTATCCACGTTACTTATGAAACCAAACTTCAGTTTCTCTTCATTAAGTAGTTCATATTACCAAATCATTCAAATGCTTTCGCCATTTCATAATACGGGATGTAATAAAAAAGAAATATCTCATTACATTAACGCGGTCAGAGTAAACTGTATAAATATTTTAAGACTTGAACAAAACCATGTTTTGATTTCCGTTAAGTATATTGTAGTTTGTTGAAGTGTCTTCATGCGATATTACATCTCGATCATTGGGAATTATAATCACAATACGAACAAGCACAACAAAGCAATGTTAAGGCAACCACTAATTTGACATTTCTGACTTAGTTACAATCAGTTAGCGATCTTATCAAAATTGTGTAAAAAGCCATATTTTGTCGGCCATATTGGATTTGGAATTAATCATAAACATGTAACAGTATTCTACTAGTCAAGTCCTTCCATTTGATTCCTATATTGAGGGAGTTGTGAGAAAATGTATATAGGTAATTTTGTGGCGGCTGCTATCTTGGCAAAATAAAACAAAATCAAAATGGGTTCATCCGTTCGAGTGCTACGAAGCCACAGACAGACAAACACACAGACACGTCAAACTTATAACACCCCGTCGTTTTTGCGTCGGGGGTTGAAAATAGAATGAATAGGGTGTGGTATTACATTTTATAACTTCATCATTGTTTTTCAGAAAACTCCCAAAAACATCTACAATAAAATATGCAAAAAACCTACACACACCTTTAGAGATACTTAAGGCGATACAAAGACCGGCCTTAGCGCTAAAAGCGATCCCTTACAGCCTTTTTTTAGCCTGCTAACCATAAAAAAGCTACAACGCTAAACACCTAGATATCTACTTCCCCTCTTACACTCAAACAAGCGTGAATCAATTTCCACGGGCATGTGTATCCATGCATAATGCGCATGGAACTCATTAGATAGTACCAACACTTTCTCTAATGCGCGGGCGCCATATTGTGCAGCTGTCATGCGCAAGAGTTTAATAATGAGGGTTCATTTACATTACGATTATTGTTCCTATGATTTTGGGAGTGGAAAAGGTTTTGAAGATAGTAATATTAAAGAATAATTTACTAGTAGTTATTGTAGAAACACAGTTTACTACTTACACAGTTTGAATAAAATTTAGATAGAAGTTACTTAGTTGATTTACATAGAATACAAATCTAAAATATCCATATGTTTTAAGTACCTGAAAGACAATGATGTAGGAAAGACAAAAAATAAACTGAGAGAGTGGCGTAAAAGATGATATTATTATGGCATTGATAATAAATTTTGATGATAAAGATAATATTAGTGATCCAGAAATAGATGATAATGTCAAGTTTGTAAACATATTTCGGTTATCACTTATCGACAAGTACCAAGACCTATATTGTTTGCTAGCACATTGCACGCGACTTCTTCCGCGTCAATTTCATACTTTTCCCTTTATACTTTGAAATTCCCACAACCCCTTCGTAGTTTTGGAAACAAAACTTTACTTATGTTACCCGGTAATAATATAGCTTTCTAAAGGTGGAAGAATTTTTTAAATCGGTTGAGAAGTTTTTGAGTTAAGTTCCTGCAAACAAACAAATCTTTCCCCTTTATAATATACTTAACTAGCTAGTGCCCGCGACTTCGTCTGTGCAGGATTAGTACGTCGACTATCTATATGACACTGGACAATTCACACCACATCTCTATTAATTATAGCCTATGTGTTACTCTGATGTATCTTACTAATATTATAAACGCGAAAGTTTGTGAGGATGGATGGATGGATGGATGTTTGTTACTCTTTCACGTAAAACCTACTGAATGGATTTTAATAAAATTTGGTATGGAGTTAGCTGACACCCTGGATTAACACATAGGCTACTTTTTATCCCTGTATTTCCACGGGAACGGGACCTACGTAGGTGAAACCGCGGGACGTCTGCTAGTAAGCTACATTATTGTACAGTTTCATTAAAGTCCATTCAGTGGTTATATTGCGTGAAAGAATAATACATCAATACCATATGAGACCAACACAAATGTTTTTTCTTTGGTATAGTTCGTCAGCACGTGGAGCTCCTCAAGTTCCGAGCTGAACGCACGATTACTGACAAATGCTTGCACTGACTGATCTGGGTCCCTCATTTCTGTTTGGCTCTTTCCATTCAAAAGACCATTTGAGACACTAATCTGCATGGTTCTTATATGATCTGACCAAGATACTGGTCTGGATCTGGACTTTAAAAGAGACTGAATTCTGAGTTTCTTTCGGTGTTTCTTCTTAGGGTAGTCAGATGCTGGAACGCTGACCTCACCTAGGTAAAAAATTACGTATAAAAGTGTTCGTTTGAACCTACTTACAGAAATAGATATCATTTATCATAAAAACATTCGCGTTTATAATATTAGTAAGGAAGTATAGAAATATTATGTAGATAAAGATTAGTATAGAAATCAAAATCAAAAGTCATTTATTCAAATTAGGCTGGGATCAGCACTTTTTGAACGTAAAAATTACATAAGACAGTCCCCCAAAACGCCCGCCCTTCGCCACTTCCTAGTGTTTTTGCTGGGAAGAAGACGTGGCGGAACAAACTCCCCAGCAACAACAACTTCTGTCTGATATGTTAGAAGAACAGTTTAAACAGCATTGGTAATTAATAAACATACTCATTTAAATCAAATTAAATAATTTGCTACATGATAGCTAGCACACACCAATATATATAGATAGATATAGAAAAAGGTGCAATGAAAAACATACTAGATAATTGTCGCCATTTTGTTTATTTTCCGTATACGGAGAAATAGAGGTGCGATTATTCACGCCAGACTCAAGATCGATAGTATCGACAACCACTCTTCTGCCCTATTTAATCCAATCTCAATAATATAAATCGCTCATCTAATTAACTCGTAATGCGATCCATTGCGCGAGCGCAGTGATGGCGGCGATACAAATCAGTGCAAAATAAAGTATACGCCGTACACACGCGAGCACGCAAATGTCTCACTAAGTTCTATAGTTAATTGAATGGAAGAGATCAATTGCTGCAGGTCTTAAGAATAGGCTTGAAATTGAGGACGTTTATAAATCTTTTCTACTATTGAAAAGTAGTCTATTTTTTTTGTGTTTTTTTTATTTCAACACAATACCTCTTAACTTTGTTAGTATAATAATCATATTTATTCTAGGCACCATCGTCTGCACATTGACATACCTAATAATTATAATCTGGGTAATGTAAACAAAAATTGTAAAATTTATTTGAAAATATATGCATATATTGCAATACACTAGCCAGTGGCGAAAGGCTGCTTTTTTAAGTAATTTTGACGTTCACAAAGTACTGATTCTCAGCCTAATTTAAACAAATGAAATTAGTTTTTTAGTTTTTTGACTTAATGTTGCTAAACAATCTAAGACTGAATATTTAATTCTTTAGTGGTGCTCCATACTGCAAAATAACTGTGATACCATGTGTACGAAGTACTTAGTTAGTGACAAGGCAAGTAATAAACCGCTAAACAGTAAAACTCTCAATCTTAACTTTGTTCCTTTTTCTGATGAAACAGAGGGGACCTACCTTTACCCGCGTGTTAAAACTCACATCAATGATAAAACTCCAGAACACAGTCATCCGATACCACATACAAACACTGGGAACCCTTAGCAAACAAAACGCTATCCATTTAGCGCGCAAAAAGTCTTGATCTGCGACGCTCACGGTGCATGCGCATACGACAAAAATGGATAAATATATTCAGAAGGCGCGCTTTGTTCAGATTATTAACCTTATTCTGTTTGTGTTAAAGTTGAAAAACTATCAAAGGACATATTGGCCATATTGGGGTAGCTTGATGTGATGGCGTCTGTACAGTGTATGATGTGAAGACCATGAAGAGCATGTAAATATGAGCGGCTTTAGGAAAATAACGAAGATAGACTTTTATGATGATGATGAAGATTTTCGCCAAATGTCAGACAGCTTAGTAAATGTTCAATTGAATGGAATAGAGTTGAGCACTGTTGAATCGTCGGTATTTTTTTGGATTATAATACATTCCACAATAGTCCACAACTTTCACACACAACGGCATCTAGTCCCAAGCTATGTTATCGGTAATAATTTACTGATAAACATTCTTTGTATATTTCTAAAAACATATTATATTACAGATAAATGTCACCCAGAAACAGAACAAATGATCGTGCTCATTACACTAACGTTTGTCATGGGTGGGAATCGAACCCACGACCTCTGGTATAGCAGTCAGGGGTTTTAACTACTAGAGCAACAGGCCAGTCAAATAAAAGACTTTCATGAAGATAATGAGGATATATGTATACTTGATTATGACCGCAGCAACTGCATTTGTCGACTGACTATGTGACTAACCACATTTATTCAGATCAATTCAGATTTTATCTAAGTCTTTAAACACCAATGTTGTATGAGATGCGTACATGTCTGTTTAGCTGAACATGCATTATATGGTCATGGTTTGTGACACCAACATTTTGATAATATTTTAATGCCTGGCTTAAAAAGAGACGATGATCCCTTAGTTTGTTTCGGCTTTTGTTCTCAGGGATTTAGTTTAGTTTAGAAGAAAGAGTTGACGTGTAAAATTGATTTTCAAATACTACTTGCATAAAAAATCATTTCACTTGGGGCCAATGTGACTCATCTTTCTTTTTCACTCACACTCACTATTTAGGACCAATCTTTCTTTTCCATTTTTTTAGGTATAGTTCAAATATGTATTGTTTAGTTATGATTTTCTTTTATATTTTTATTTTATTCTGTACACCACTTTATATATGTTTATATTGCCATTGAAGAGCGGGACTCTCCTAGCACAAGTATATCTTTTACTTAAAAGGAGGTTTCTATGTAAGATTTACTGCATAAGTTTGTACAAGTTACTGCAATAAACTGTTTTTTTTTTTATTTCAATTCATTTCAGTCCCGCAATGTCATTGTTCAGGCGAAAACCGTCAACCTCCTACTAAGTATGCGTTTTTGCAATTCCTTACCACATCTGTGGGCCTTCTTCCTCTCCGAACCTAGTGTCTAGCAACATCTGCGCTGTCCGGAATGTCGCACCGCCGCGGGTACACATTACGACAACACACGCTCGCTACGTTTTGCGCCTTAATGGACGTCTTCGAAAAATAGACGATGCTTAAGTATACGCTCGTGAAAATGTTCCTCGAGATTGTGTATTTTTTTAAGGTATTGGAGATCTTCGGGTCTTTTCGAAGGGGATTTTCCTCTTGGGGAAAGCCCGGAGCCCACCCTTTGGATCCCAGTTACAAAGATAATTAGCCAGGTTTTGAGTATTGGCATACATGTTTTAGGTAATATAATAAGTATTGGTCGCCTTGTAGTCGAAACAGATTCATTTATTAAATAAATATAGGTACCTAATGTAAAATTACAATTTTATTTTATTTTGTATTTCACTTTTTGTACTTTATTTATAGTGAGTTTTAATTTACATTTGTACCTAGTTAGTTTCTAAGGACTCATTTATAAATCTAAACTAGATTAGAAATGAGGAATTCTTAAATATGAACAGAATAGATAAAGCTAGTAATTACACTGATATTGTCTGTAGGTAATTGATAATGTTTTTCATGCCCATTTGACGTTTTACGTACTATGACAACATCTACGAATACCCATGAGCCATGTTTACAAAAAAAAATATAATAATTTGATTTTTGGGTCCATGGTTTCGTTTTTATGGAAAAGTATTATCAAAATAAATAGTCCTTTACTTATACCTATTTTCAGTAACACCTTAATGAATGCCGAAAAATTTCATTGTTGGATTTTCAACTCTCGGTGCTAACCTCAGCGCTAAAAATCCAAGCATACTTTTGGGCATTCATTAAAGCGACGACTATTGTTAGAAAGTCCCAATATAGTTTACTCATTAAGCTTAAAACATTATAAATTTTAATTTCCCTATCGAACGATATTAAACGGTCTTTCGATACATCGATACACCGTAACATTATCTTATTGCGAAGTCATACAATTATCTCATGGACTATAGCAATCGATTTTAAAATTACGGCGAAAATAAATTGCCCAACTACGAATACTCGATTGCAATTCGAGATAATGACGATGTTAAAACTTGATCGAGAATCGAGATAGTGAGTTGTTGGTTTTTTTTTTAATATATTCGCATTTCGTTGTCTTTATTCTTGATCGGGATTATTATAAGATGCGTCCAGTTGTTTGTTTATATTTTTTAATACATTTTATGGTATGATACGACAGGCAATTATGGATGTTGGTAGCAATAGAATTTCTGAACGGTATGTAACATGCAAAATACCAAACTAAAATCATGGTTTATTAAAGCTACTTTAAGAGTTCTAATTGAAATCTGAACCCGTACATAATTAGGAAAAGGTTATTCAGATGATGATAATTATTTGTAAGCTTTTATGGTGTACAATAAATAGTCTCTTACTGGTCGATATTCAACCGTATTAACTGTCTGCATTCTTTATTTTGTACAATTACCAGGGGGCTCCTGGTAATTGTACAAATTAAAGGTTATAAGTTACGTATATGATAATTAGTGACCGTTTAGTAATCGAATGTATGATTTGAAATTGTTAAAAAAATATCTAAACGAAGAAAGTTTTGTTTGTTTGTTTGTAGGGATTTAACTCAAAAGCTACTAAACCGATTTTAGGAATTCTTCCACCATTACAAAGCTTATTTATCACATCTAATATAGGGTTAATTTTATTTTCAAAACTACCAGGGCATCGAGGGCATGTCATAGTTTTAAAGGAAAATACGAAATCCACGCAAATGAAGACGTAAGTGAAACTTTAACATTGCCAGACTTAGTGTATAGATAATTATATAGATTCTATAATGGGCTTATCTCTGACCTTTACGAATGTGAGTATCTTTGATTGAAAACTTAGGTACTCATAAACTAATAGAGTATCTCACATTTCTGCACCTATCCTTTCGACTTTCCATGGTTACCTCCTTAGCTATCCGACTTAGCATGTACGGTGTACCAACCGCATAAAAATAAAAGGAGTCCAGCCCTATTTGCATGAACACCAAACGTTATGAGGTAAATGGAAAAAGAAATTATAATGTCATTCTTAAACAAGCCACGGATGGAATATATTACTTTGTATGTAAGATGGGACAAGTGTACACTTGCAAGTTTCTAGCGCCATTTTTATTTTTTTAAGGTGGATGCGCGAGGGTAACGCGCGAAATTCAAGTTTACTTAATGTTTTTTGCAATTGCTGTTCAGTGTTAGGTTATATGTTGCTTAAATTATGATTTGCGACAATAACACGTATATATTTACAGAATTATAATTATTCAAATCATTTAGACAAAAAAACAATAAAAAAATAAATCAATCATTCAATGGCGTTATTATATGAAACTAGAGGGTAGTTTCATATAATAACGCCATTCAATGATTGATTTATTTTTTTATTGTTTTTTATTAAAAAACAAATTACATTGTGTGTAAATATTACAGTTTTAAAAAACCATAAAAATAAATTATCGTTCACAGAATTGCATATAATAACATAAAATAATAAAAATAAAACTAAAACACAATAAAAATAACAATGTCAAATGTAAATAATAAAAGTGTCAAAAAAAATCATAAATGATTATTTTACCAAGAAGTCATTTAATTGGATTAAATTGACTTACAGGGTTGCAAAGTTGTAACGACATTTTTTGCTATAGTTCTCTGTCTGTCTCTCTCTCTCTCTCTCTCTCTCTCTCTCTCTCTCTCTCTCTCTCTCTCTCTCTCTCTCTCTCTCTCTCTCTCTCTCTCTCTCTCTCTCTCTCTCTCTCTCTCTCTCTCTTTCTCTCTCTCTCTCTCTCTCTCTCTCAAGCACAAATGGATGAAAGATATGTATAAATAAACTATGATAATAATTAAAATATTAATGTGTAAAGCAACGAACTGGTATACTATGTACTAGCAGACGTCACGCGGTTTCAGTTTCGTAGTTCCCGTTCCCATGGGAATACAGGGATAAAAAGTAATCTATGTCACCCGGGGATTGTGTAGTTTCCCAACAGTGAAAGAATTTTCATAATCGGTCCAGTACCTACTTTAGGACCCTATTAAATGCAAACAAACAATCAAATCTTAACTCTTTTTAATATTAGTATAGATAACATTGTATAACGAGAGAGAAAGACATTCTTAATAATATTTCTTTAAATAAGACAAAAAAAGTTGAGTTCCTCAACATTTTAACTCGATCTTTTATATTCCGCGCGCTTCTCTCGTTTTCAATATTAGCATAAGAAACAAATTAACGCGCATCTGTTTAACACAAACTATTAAAAAACGAGGTGTTGTTTTATTTTTATTCGTATGGAAACAGAACGTTCCGGCCTATAGAATAAAAAGTCAACGGATTGCATACGAGTACCTACATACAATGTTGGCGTGGGACGCTGGGTATAAAACTAGTGATAATTTAAATTTAATAAGGTCTTCGAGTAGGGATGTTTCTGATAGATTTATCAACGCCTCCGATACTGCCAGTTATATTTTTTTTTTTTATTGGTTTAATAAATACCTACGACCGGCTTTTGTTTTTTTTTTGTTGCAATCTTTTTATGGAGGTAAATTGTTGCGGGCAAATGATAGATATTATAAGTAAAAAGTGTAGATCTAGATAGGTTACCTAAACAATTCGATTTTCAAAAACGGCACACTAACGCACGCACGCGTTGTTTGACGTTAAAGTGTGGCTAGTTAGCCACATTTCAGCCAATCCCTATTTGATACTTGGCAAATACCGAAATAAAACAGGCAATTCGATCAAACTAGTATTTCCATAAAAACCTATGGAATTCATTCATCCAATTATGACATGTAATGTCAATATTAACAAAAGCTGTTAGTCATATGGTGTGATGAACTGACGACCGAACAAATATTTACACCACTAATTTAAAATAAGTAAACATAATTTTGAAATCCGTGAAAATTCGCAAGTCTCAAATAGAATAACAAATTGGTTGTTATTTTAATTCGCGTGACCGAACAAGAGTTAGGACCATAATTACATAAATAGCTAGGCAGTAAAACTTGACAGTTAGAGGTGCGAATTATTATCTTAAAAAAAGAATGGAAGTGTCATCTTGAACACGTTTTTTATTTAATTAATAAAATATTATTTATAATCTGGGCTGCTACTGAGCAATTCCAGAAAACCTCAATAACACTTTGCCCGACCCGGGGATTGAACCTCGTGCTCAGCAGTAGCGCTTGCGAACACTAGACCAATGAGGCAGTCTTCTATCATCTTTTGAACAAAACTGTTGAAATGTTGTACATATACAAATTAGCATACATAAAATAACACAAATAGGTACAGTACCTATCTACTTAAACAATACTTAAACTATCTAGTAGTTCACTTAATTACCGAATTCTAAATGAATGACACTACGACAAACACTCAGAGGTCGCCGACCCATAACGAACCGATATAAAAAAAACCGGTATTTTACGATTTTTTTCTTCAATAGAATAAATAACATGTAATTTCTTTTTTTTGTTTTTTTTACTAAACTAGTTCTGTTGAGCGGTTTTGGATGTTTTTTTTTTAAACTGAGTAATTATCTACTGTCACGCACGCGCATTTGTTTATTTTTTGTAGCTATCAAACACAACTCTACTTTGCAGTCTTTAGTAATAAACTATCTTGAGGGGCTTGTGGCTAAATAATAATAGCCGCACTGGTCGATCGGAGGTTAAGCTACGCTTACCAAGGTCAGACTTTGGATGGACACATCTTCCGTAACAAATAAAACTTTTTTACAAAAAAGTACAAATTTGAATTTGAACCGACTTAATTTAAAACACTAATATTACTTACTACTAAAAAATAACTCCAGTTTCGAAATTCTGTGGTTTTGTTTTATTCCTTATGTTTTAGTTTTTCGTTTAAATGAATGTTTTCTTTTTGCAGTTATTTTGATATAAAAAAGCGATTTCGATGCAATTTAAATGGCCACACACAGGAAGTTAGTATACTCTTTCAAACAAACAAAAGAAGTTTAAATCGGCCCATAACTGATCAAAATTATTAGGACACATAACTAAAAAAGCTGACAGCCGAATTTAATAATATAATATTCCACATCTTTTTCACACAACGCCATTTAGTCCCAAGCCAAGCTTGAAAGCTTGTGTTATGGGTACTAAACAGCTGATAAAAAAACAAACATACTTCTAAATACATACCATATTATAGATAAATTACACCCAGACACAGAACAAATAATCGTGCACAACACACAAACATTTGTCCTGGGTGGGAATCGAACCCAGAACAACCCATTTAGAACCTCCTCCAATATTGAAAGTAGGTTAAAAAGCACGTTTAGTCGTAGGTCCCGGCTGTCATTTGTAGATCATTGACAGTATCGAAATCTGAAAACAAACTATTTACAGTAACTTTTAGGGTAACTAGTACTTAGCACTTTATCGGTTTTTCGACGTCTGAGAGTGTGAAAGCAATTACATTTGCTGTTAATGGCCTGTTAACCATCTCAAGTAGGTCTAGTTGTAATTAAACCGAAACATACATACAGAAACTCACGCCTTTATCTCCTGGGGGTACGCAGTAACTACAGAGCGCCATATGCTAACGATTCTTACATACCTAGTTCTTTTGCTTCGTTTACATTCATACATGTTGACATATCACACGCCGGTTGCGAGTACTTCGCACCTGACCTTTCTGAAGAACCTCACCGAGAAGGTCTATGTATGTCCTTTAGGGCGTCCCTAAAACTAAACTGATAAACTAAATATATGTCATTTCCATTGGACACAAAATAGCTATTGGCTAGTTTATTACTTATCATCCATAATTCTGTGGCCCTAGTGAAAAGGGGTATAAGTCCAATTTTGTCGAAAATGAGTTAAGTGTACCAAATAGTGATCAGAAAAAAATGCTCTATCGTTTGGTGAAGACAGATCTAAGCTATCTCTAAAAATAAGAAAGTTACTTTGTGTCAAAGGGTCCAACTGACACCAAAACAAACTGTAAGTCGGTTTTCTGATCACTTTGGTACACTTAACTCATTTTCGACAAAATTGGACTTATACCCCTTTTCACTAGGGCCACAGAATTACTATCAGTAAAAAATTATGGCTTCGCCGTTTCGCTACCGCCGTCGAGGTGATGCGAATATTTTGTTTCTGAAGTAAGTAACGAAACAGCCAAGCCATACGTTTTTACTGATATGTAGAATTTGTGAAGTTAGGGTCGGTAGAGTTAGGCCGTGTAGATTCAGAAGCTTGGCTCTACATGAGATCTGATATCTTTTTCACAGGGCAAACCTTATGTGGTCGTCTTGGCAACATTTTAGTAGTAGTGAGGAAATCGGTGTATTTTAATATAAGTATCAAATAAATCTAAAGTATTAGAGCTATTCAATTGAGACTTTGTATGTTAAATTAGTCTATTATTGACATCATATCCTGAGGATATGAACTATCTGGTCCCACTATGAAAATCTGCCATTAAGTAAATACACGTCGTTCACACACGCACAGACTTTATTTATGGACAAAGTGTCGAATTGTGTTTTAAGCAATGCTATGACCAAATTCAATAAAGTGTAATGTCGGGTAACTGCACCAACAACTCCTACGACTTAGGTATTAATATGTAAATTACACATAAAACAAAACCAACTAAAATTATTAAATTCAGCACCATCTAGAGTCAAAATGGGCGACAGCAGGTCGTACGTTTCGCCTTAACGCGTTTTCCAAGGCTCAATGATCAATGATCCACGTAATTGCAGTGTAAGAGAGTATACAGCTCATTAAAAGTTCAGAATTCCTTTCGGTGTAGGTACATATAACTTGCTTATCTATTAGGAAGAAAACCGCAAATAAATCAAAAAGATAACACACACTATTTGACCAAAAAAAATTGCATCACAATAACACCAATGCCTAAGGCATTAAGTCCGCCTATGTACATTTGTGTGCTTGAAGTATTAAATAAAATAAAAATAATAATAACACCAGCAGTTTCCTAGTTAGCAACAAAACAAACAGACACGCATGCTACATTAATATATTCTAGTTAGTTTGTATGATATCACGGATTGCTGTAGAGTTGCATAATTTCATGTGCTTTCCCATTATAAGGCTGATTTTATTGGCAATTCTATTTGCATAAGTCTTACAACATACACTGTTTTTGTTTATGATAGTGGCTGAATATTTAATTTATTTAAATTCGTGTTGGTATGAAATTGTTTAAAGGAGATGAGTGGAGCAAAATCTTCAAATTGTGAAGTAACATTGCCAATTTATTTGGCAATCGTGATAGTTCATTTATATCAACACAATTTTCCTGAAACCTAAATCGTAATTTGCGAATGTAACACTGTTTGTAATGAAAATTGGAACCAGCTTTCTAATCCGCAAAAATCAAGGCGATCGTCAGTTCAAAAACAAATTAAACACAACCAAAATACAAAACAGTAATCTTAAAACATCAAAACATTAATATTTCGAAACACTAATCACATTCTTTTAGTATTTTCATTAGTTTTTGTTACCACTAAACGGATGCACGCCGAGCAAAAACATCGTAAACGCCAACATTTTCTAGACAAACCAACCTAGAAACGGTTGGTCGTAACAGGATGGAACGAGGTCGGCGCTTAGTGCGTTTCAATGATTTACTGCTTAGGTACAGGAAAGCATGCAATCATTAAACGTAATGTTATTTCACACGATATTTCTTAATAAGTCTGCATTCATTTTTTGCTGGTAGAGGAAGAGCCGTCACTACAATTACGTCGTTTTGTGATTTTATTTCATTTATTCAGGAAGGAATTACGCCAAATAACATGTACTTTTGCCATAATATCAGACCGCCATCGTTGCAACAAATAAATTAGGACATGCGACGGACATCACCACGGTTAGTCAACAGATTGGTGATTGCAATAATGTTGACATTCCTGGTGATATAATTATCATTGGCCTTTAAAAAAAATATCAAAAACAAAATTTACTCGTAGAGACAACTGTGCACTACTAAGAAGGTACTAGATCAAAGACACATCGATGAATATTAAAATGGTAATTATGATTAAAATAATTATAGTTCTCGTTAGTTTAAAACATTTTAAATGATGAACATCTAATGTGAGAAAAGTTTTGAGTTTGACTGTCGAGAGTTACAAGAAAAGGAAGGCCAAAGAAAATAATGAATGGATTGTGTGAAAGATAATATGGCTAAGAAGGAGGTGACTATTAAGAAGACAACAAAACAGATGTATGGACGAAACGAGACTTGCTGCGTCGACCCCTGATACATTGGGATAAACAAGTGCAGTAGGTTAATGATGACCCAGTAGCATAAAATTGCAATTCAGAATTGGAATCAATGAAAATTGGAAAACTCCCCGTGAAAATTTTGACGAAGTGTTAGCAAAGTAATCGTGCTCACTTTACCTAACCTTTAACACAAGTAAAGTTACACTTAGTTAGCAAAAGGACTTAAGACTGATCCTTTCTGGAATTAAGGCCCTAACACAAACTGTTTTGGAAATACCGTTCAATAGTCTGGAATGCTGTCCTAAATATTCCCGTCGAAAAGATCGTAAGTATTAACAAAGACTAAATTGAGCATCGTAACCTTGACCATTCCGCAGTTTTTAACCGACTTTCAAAAAAGGAGGAGGTTCTATGTTCGTGTGTATGTATTTTTTTTTTTTTTTTTTTTTTTTTTTATGTATGTTACCTGATTTCTCCGCCATTTGTGAACCGATTCTCAAAATTCTTTTTTTGTTTGAAAGAGTAGACTCCTGAGGTGGTCCCATTTTAATTTGGTGAAGATCTGGTGCTGATCTTCGGAGATATACAACGGAACTCTTCAAAAATAGACGGCAAATCTATCGTGATTGCTGGAATCGCTTGGATGTTTATTGTTTATACAACATCATGACGTATCATCAAGCCTGTATGCTCAGAGGGGTAGGCAGATGTGTTCAATATACCTAGATTTCGACAGTTAGGTATGTTAAGTTTCATTTTTTAAGGTTAGGTGTATAACCCTATTATAATGACATGTATTGTTAACAATTATCAATATAAAATGAATTCATGGCAAATGTTTGTATGGGAACAACTAAAAATGGAAAAATAAAAACTTTTTTACAAAAAATAAAACCGACTTCAAAAATAACACTAAACGGTGTAAAATAACTCTAAATTCGGAAGTCGGTGGCCCATCATGAGTAAGACAAACCCACCACAGCCACAGACTTCCGAATTTAGAGTTATTTTACACCGTTTAGTGTTATTTTTGAAGTCGGTTTTATTTTTTGTAAAAAAGTTTTTTCCTTAAAGACTGACCGTGAAGATAATTTAATGACACTTCTGTTTCTGTGGGAAAATATAGTGTAATGAGGAACCAGACGTATGTAGTATTACTAACATCGCTTTTTGGGTGTCTGTTTGAACATACATCTTCCATTTCACATGTCCATCTTCTAGTACCTATATCAAAAACTTTAAACGTTTCCAATTCTTTTGTAGCTTCACCATCAGATCAGATAACTTCTTAAAATATTGTCATGTCATTGGAACTATACGGGTGTGCAAAATTTACTCTTAATGGGGTCGTAGGACGTTCGTGTATAATCAATCAAATCAAGAAAATCAAATAAAATATGTCACGAATCACGAAATTATGTGCAAGTGCAATTTTTTCAACATTATATTTATAATACTAGCTGCATACTTAATTTTGCCTTTTTCAAAAAAGAAAATAGTTAACGGCCTATTCCCAGATCTACTGAATATATACAGAAAATTTTATAACAATCCATTTAGCCGTTTCGAAGGAGTTACGTAACAAACACTGACACGAGCATTTTATAATTATATTAGAAGACATGAACAGTAAAATTGAATAGGCACCAAAACAAAGGTAAAGAAACAACTTAAAAGAAACTAATATAATAAATTACAATCTTAAGCTAAAGTTTGATTAATGTGCAAGCTAAAAGGCAAATCATCTAGTGCTCCACCCATTGCAGCAACAATTCTTCCTTTTGTTTTTCCCCATCCATTTTAACCTAATCGGTTCTTCCCAGAAGATACGAGCTCGAATAATTAGTTGCCGTATCGTAAAAGGCACCTCAGAGCAATTCCTTGAAAGTCTCAAATGGATAAACCACCTCTACGTTACATCCTTCTACTTTATGAGGTCCTGGTACTTTAGCCATTTAATTCACCTGAATCAATTTGTTTGTTGCGACGAAATTCTAAGAAAATGCACTATTAGAATAGTTTGTGAATGAGTTTAAAAGAATTCTAGGCGTGGTTGCGTGTCAATTTAATGACTTATTGCTTCTCAGAAGTTATATATTGGACGTTACATATGTATGTGAAATTATGTCGGTTGATAGACCAATTTGTTAAGATATTGAAACAGCGACTTAGTAAGAGCAATTGCGGGTTTTATGGTGACTTAATTGGATACGTCTTGTAAATACAAATTGTTTTTCTATTCAGCACAATCATTAGAATTTCCTTCCCGACCTACAATTATATAGCCTAGAATGTATCTTCTGCCTAGCCTTTTCCGTCCGTTTTCGGTCCGTTAACGACCACCAATTAGATATGAGTTAGGTACAATATGATTGGTACCCCTTAGGATAAGCTGGTCGTCAGACCTTCAGGGCTCTGACGACTATCAAAAATCTACAAATGACAGCCGGGACCAACGGCTTAGCGTGTTTTCCGAGGCACGTAATGAATAGCCACCTATTGACGGCCGATCTCATAAGTCGTAGGTTAACTTTCGACCCCTGTTGCTGTTATTATTTGAGGACAAGCTGCGACTTCAATGATAGCTCGTTCTCCGGAATAGGTCTAGCTTTATTGCCCTGGCCATCTTGAACTAACTACTGTTGATTCTGGATTTAAGCACTTGCAGTGGTTGGGTATAGTAAGTAGGCTTGTCAGGTTCTTCACTTAGAACAAAATCTTTAACAGTAGGTAGATGTTTATTTGTGTCTGTATGTGCGTGTTTGCAGTGTCCTTGATGCACGCGATTTTAGCAAATATTATTGCGTTTAATCGCTAACAATATGCGCTTAGCGTGCAGTCCGACATGTTAACATCATGTTAACGTTTAGGCATGTCTTCATATTATTGATTAACATGCTGGTATAGGTATATAGGAATGACAGAAATAAGTTTAGCAGTGCTATTCTGTAAAAATCTGTCCCTGTGAGAATAAATTTGAAAAAATAAATATTCCACAACTGTCACCCAACACTACCTAGTCCCAGAGCAGAGCTTGTGTTATGGGTATTAAACAACTGATAAACACATTTAGGTATATATTTCTAAATATATACTGTAACCTCATTGGAATTTACAGTTTTAAGCCGTTTGGGGTCGAAACGCTCGGGTCATGGGGTCCAAGTGCGCGCAGCCTTTTCAAGGAGATTTCTAGCCGACTGGTCGACACTTCGCGTGACCAGAGGGCTGGCTTATTCTTTGTAGCAATGCTGCCAGTCTTCTGGGCACGTTTTCAGATGACAATGATACTTTGACGCCTGAGTGTTCCGATTTTTACTATTTCATTTTATTTGTAGTTAGTTTAAGTGTACCTACATAATTATTTAATTTATTTTAATTCGTTTTATTTCTAAATAAATACTTATTATAGATAAATTACACCCCACAGAACAAATGATCATGAATCAAAGAATAATGGCGAAGTGATAGACAGTTCCCTTCACAATCATCACACGTAAAGTTTTGGGAACACCTTCATTGTGCGTACAGCTAAGGAGTGGAATTCCCTGCCGGAGTCGGTGTTTCCTGAGAAGTCAAGAGTGAGGTTACTTCTAAGCAAGCTTGCTTCATCCTCGACCACATCATCGCTTACCATCAGGCTAGATACTGATCAAACGCGAGGCTACGAATAATAAAAGTAAAAAAACAGTAATTTAAAAACTAAAAAACCCGACTGCTTTTCTGAGTATTCATGAAAAAGCCCTAAAACAAGAAAGTCGTTGTACCCGAAATTGTAGGAGTCGGGACCCGGAGAGTACAGAGTACATCTATACATGACTGACAGGTCCATTCCGTTTTTGAACTGAATGGGAGACATCATAAGCACAGTCTAAAAACATACACTCGTCCGAACGTAGCCGTCCAGACAGGGCAATCGTGCGGGGTGTGAGGGGCGAGACGCGGGAAAGCCGCTCCCGCACTGCGAACAAAACGATGTTCGTAGTGCGGGAGGTATTATTCGAGTCTATCGCATGTAGATGTTGTCGGCATTTTTCCAGAGATCAAAGGCGTCGTCCTGCTGTATTAATATTTATACTGTGATGTCATAAGTGCGTAGGAACGTATTTAAACAGAAAAAAATATCTAACCTTTGCACACTCCTTATAAATAAGAAGATTGTCATAGAAATTTAGGTTATTAATTTGACTACATAATTGATGCTTGCCAGACCTGTTACATACGATTTACTGTATTGTCAATTAATAGGTAGTATTGCATAGCATGACAATTTAATGGTAGTGTTACGAATGTTAAATGCCTTAATGCTCGGACAGAGCGGTAATAACATTAAAATGTCTTATTAACCTTATGATCCACATTAATGTTGTTTATAGGTGAATCTAATATTAATAAAATAGATAGGTAATCATTTTGTAGCTATAACTTGCAAGGTTTTATGGTGTAAAATAAAGAGCATTCTATTCCTATATTATGTTGGCGCTACACAAATTCATCATTCAAACTATTTCACAAGCCTTGTGGGGTACACTATCATTCTTGCTTATATTTTAAAACAGTGAAGGCTTCTTTAAGGTAACATCATAGTACCTACCCTCTTCCCAACTTCGTCAGGATAGGTTTCCAGTTTTACCAAGCCTGCGTAGCATGAACACCGAAGAAACGGTCTTTGTCGTGTCTCGGAAGAAAAGAAATTAAGTGTTCATGCTACGCAGGCAGGTGTATTGAAAGAAATTTGACAGATTGAGGTTCCTGTCTGTATAATCTGTCACTTTGCCGATTCGTCTGTAGACAAAGGCCGTTTCTTCGGTGTTCAATGTGTTCATGCTACGCAGGCTGATGCAGTTAAATGGAAAATTTTTCTTAGAGCGATTACCTATCTGACCTCCGCAATCGTGTTATTATATTTGTAAGTTTTTAAGGTAGGACAACCACAATAAAGAGTAGGTACTCTCGTAAGTTAGTATTGCTTTAGTATCGTATTAGGTACTCAGTACTGGGTATTAATTCATTAAACCCCGAGAGGACACCGGTGTCCACGCTGTCATTGTCTTTCTATTGTACCTATCTCTAATTGACACTATTGAAAGCTTAAGGCAGGTCAGACGGGTTGTCAAGTTTCTCAGCTTCTGTTTCTTTATGTGTTAACGGAACACCAAATTCGCCAGTATAACCAATAGTCAATAATAATGGTCTTTAAGTGTAGAAATAGGTACAGACGCCAGCACATCAACCTACCGCAAACTGTAAAATTTTCCCAATTGAACATGAACCTTATTGTGTTTACAATAAAGATGAAAACCTATTAAAAATTTGACACATTGGGGTAGGATGATGTGCTGGCATCTGTACCTCTATGCACAGTAGCCAGATTAATAGCTTTTTAATGGCTAATAAACTATGATAGTAAACTTATATTTCAAATAGGAGTGTTAATTACAATGCAGTATTGTAACTTTTTATTATAATCATTCATATCAAAATGTTTACGGTAACATTGACCCAAAAAATATGCAGAGTTACGTAAATATATGAGAATTTCTTCACTGCCATTATTCTTTTTGAAATATAGTGTCCTGCCTACTTACATCCTGATGAAAGGTATCTCGAAGTAAAGCATAATAAACCTCTTTATATAATGAGTGACTTAACTATCTTAACATCGCAATCCACATCGTTATGCTTAATCACAGACTTGAAAACGTGTGAGTAATCTTGCGACAGTAATTCACTTCCAAGCACCACTAAAAATCGCAAGTACGAGCGAAAAGATGCAATGAAAGCCAACGCTTAATGTCACAGGTAGATGGAGAAAAAATAAAAGTCAATTGTGGTGACCGATACAGCAGCCAATACTCAATCTACTTACAGACTACATTCACATTTTCTTCAAATAAGTAGCCAACATTCCTCAGCAAGGCCGGAGAGATTGACTATACGAAACATGATTGAATTACAAAACTAGGGTCACAATTCTATCAAAATTCAAATTCACATTGCTCAATAATTGTTGACAAATGGTCCCTAGTCACAGAATGCGATCCGCCTTGCAAAACCTGACTAACCCTTTCGAAAAGAACTTGAACTGCTAGAATAGCTTATAGATATAGAGCCCTTCTCAACTCGGCCGTGTAACAATTGCTTACCTTTACAAAATCAGCGTTTTGAGGGTCGCGCATTTATCCAAGAATCAACAAAAGGCACTGCGCTTTATCAAATTAAAACTTTTTATATATTCACGCCAAAATAAACGTAAGGCACAATTGTGTAACACTGTTTCCGAACGCACGGCGATATTTTGCAATATTCAAGGGGACGATACGTCCGCACCCCGCGACGTCTTACGCATAACTGGCGAGTTGAGAGCGGAAACTTGTTGGGTGAGTTTGCGCCCGCGCCGAGCGGATGGTCCGGTTTACGCTTGCGTTTAGTTACCTAGCCTTTTGTCATATGAATAAATTGGTATCGGATAAATAAAATTATGTAATATTTTGGTGAGATGAGTGAGTTACTGTTTCACATTAGGTTTTCGTGAGAGCGTAAAATGTGAGTTTATAGCCGCTATTATAATAATACTAGCTCTAGTTTATTTTGCAAGTTGTTAAGATAGTAAAAGTGTATCCCGCGGTAGTGCTTGATGCTTTTGGGACGGCTAACAGTGCTTGTCCTTGCTCTATTAGACGGGGCTTAGCATTGGTTGGACATAATCGCTTATTGCTTGGGATTTATAATCTAGTTTAATAGTCAATTAACACTGGGGTTATTCTACAAAGTTCTCCGGTTTGAAACAGGAATAGTGGTGCAGTAGTATACAGTATAGTCCTAGATATTAATAGGTACTTCGAGTTCTCTAACCTAGATGATAAATTCAATTTGCACGTTGGTAGGTACTAGGTATTTTGCCAAAAAACAATTAAATCGCGTTGCGTTACTTAAATACCACCATTGTTATGATGTAGGTAAGGGTGTAAGAATACGAACGGTCTATGCTGTCAACCTGACTTTAACGCAGCATCTACGCACTGACAACAATTTAATGCCATACGCATAGGCATTGCATCCATTCTCACCCCACACCCTATGCAGCCCCCTTTCAATCGTGTGGATTAGAGACACAATAGAAAGACAATGACGGCGCGGACACCGGTGTCCTGTCGGGGTTTAATTAATTAAAGATAAATTAAAAATTTAAAAACCCCCACCGCAAAAAAGTAAAACATTTTAAAAGTTAGAAATAACACTTTAGCCATGAAATTTTACTTCACGTCGGGGTACCGCTTAAGTAAAAAATGTTCCTAGTACTTGTAGGTATGTAGGTACTTATTTTAACGGTACCCCGACGTTACGTAAAATTTCATGGCTAAAGTGTTATTTCTAACTTTTTAAATGTTTTACTTTTTTGCGGTGGGGGTTTTTTAAATTTAAGTTTTTAAACGCATTAATTTTGTTTTATAGAGTATACAGTTATGAGATTTTTTCAGTGCATTGTATGTAGAGTCAAATGCTGGTTAAAACGAACCCAAACACGACATATCTGCTATTATTATGTCAAGAGTCTACCTACTGGTGTGCTGGATAGCCTGGCTGCAGCATCAGGTCATCCTGCGTCGGGAGTTAATAATTATTTATAGTGTACCCACCTGCAATAAAGAGTATTCTATTATATTTTATATCAGCAGTTTCACATGGGGTGCCGCGACGGTGATCTACTACTTATTTATTTGTGTGTTATGTTTTTGTTGTTTTATATGTTTAGTGTCAGTGCCTACTAACTTAGTTGTAAGTTTTATTAACCATTCATAAATTTGTGAATATGGGATTAACTTCCATGAAATAAATGATTATTATTATTTTATCTATACTAATATTATAAAGAGGAAAGGTTTTATTGTTTGTTTGTTTGCATTGAATAGGCTCCGAAACTACAGGACCGATTTGAAAAATTCTTTCACCGTGGTGAAGCTACACTATCCCCGGGTGACATAGGCTACTTTTTCTTCCTGTATTCCCGCCGTATTCCTGTATAAACCGCGTGACGTCTGCTAGTATTCTAATCCCTAAAAAACAAATATTCTGGATTTATTTAGATGGAGGTTTTTAATACGGAGTAGTAGGTACCTACTAAACATAAAGTAATAATAGCTAAGGCCTCTTCTCAAACACAAAAGGCGAGAGCATTGAACACCACGCTAACTCGAGTCGGATTGGCGATGTTAATAATGTCTAAAATGTATGAGTAAGTAGGTACCTAAAAGGTAAAAACCTCCCTACAAAGGTGTTGTAAAAGCCACATTGGTACTTGCCTGGATTTGGACCGCAAGTCCACAACCTTCTTGCATTAGAGATAGGTGACTTAACCTCTAGGCTATCAGGACATCAGAATTTCGGGGAAGGTATTAAATGATAATCCTTATTGGTAATGTACAGACGCCAGCAAATTAAGTTACCCTAATGTGTCAAATTTCTTTGATCGTTTTTCAACTTTATGTCAAACAGAATAAGGTTCATATTCAATTGGTGCGTAGTACGTACTTGCAATCGTGGTGCGTCGTTTTGTAATTTCTCCTCTTTTCTTTGCATGGAAGAAAAGTTAATGTTTAATTATATTACATAAACTCATGCTTTTCTTCCACAATCTTTTTACATACATAAATAACTTATATAATGTATGTAAAAGTTCGTAAAAGAATGTGCTCATAAAATATTGTTTTTTTAAGGTAATTACTTAATTTTATTGCCGAAAGTAAAGAGGTTGGTAATCACTCTATCCCTTAGTTAGTTAAATACGATGACAAAGTATTATATGTATTTGTACAGTTTATAAACAAACGAGTGTTCTTGCTTTCTATTTAGTTATTATTCAATGAAAGAAAAACATTCTGTTCGTCACGGGTTGAATATAGTTCTGTAACAGAATGCTAGAGACACCAACGTTTACAGGCATTTAGCTAGGACATTCTTCATTGGAAACACCTTAATAATCTGATAAGGAATTGAAGATCAATCCACATTATTGCTATGTAATGAGCTACGAAGCCATAGACAGTATATACACGTCAAACTTATATATAACACCCCTCTTTTTGCATCGAGAGGTTTAATTAACATGCATACGCTATACTACGGGGCAATTTATTTATCTCTAAATCGATTCTAACTATGATTATGAACGAGTTTTATTATGAAACCAACTCGAATGTTCTATGTATTTTGGTCGATTTTTGTATGAAACAGCATACAAAAATCTACCAAACGCATGCCGTATCAAAACCACTTCAGACATAACTTGGAAGAATTTAAAGGAGTTTCATATCTTATTATAGTTATCTTAAATATTATCAATTCAGATATTTCTTTAGAGATAAAATGTGAATCATTGAACTCCAAGGACAGTAGTTAAATGAGATTGGTTTATTATTTACATTCTTTTCATATCAACATTAATATTCTTTGTCAACTAATTCAAAGTTACTACGAAGCCTCTAGTAATATTATATTGCAATCATGAATTATACATACAGTCCACAAATCTTATTTGCGAGACGGACCCAGCTAGCCCTTGTCTAACCCCAAATGGCTCAATTATCTGTATAACTCCCAAAAAGGCTGTTTAAATATTTGTCCGCAAAAGGCTATCCAAGTTATTTAAAGAATATATTTTATCAACTACTAACAAATGCCTGATATTTTAATAATCAAGATACTGTATAGCGATTGCAAAAAATAAATCGTCTCGGTATCCAAAAGATTTACATAATTTCAATATTAATTCTAACTAATCATAATAATATCTTACGACTAGAAACATCTTCGGTTTATTGCATTTTCGATAGCGGTCATTAACTTCTTACACGAGAACATCATAATATAGCAATAAATAATATTCATAAACAAACTCGCACTTTTTTTTTCAAAAGAGTTGGGCAAGGAAATGTAGAATCTGATTTTTACTTCTTTTTCATCGTCCACGTTCTGAACACCATGTTGAACTAACCACTGGCTCAAGTAGCCGATAATCTTCTTGATAATAAAGACATTTTTCTCAGACACAAGCTAGTCTAGAGCAATTTAGTTTAGAGCACATACGAACGTCATGTTGCTAACGGCAGAGATTAACAGCTGCCGTCGACACGCGTCGGCAGCAGCCGTTGTCGACATTCCAAATTCAAAAGTCAGCGCTAGCCGCGTCGTCAGCTCCTTCAGAACCGATAGGAGTCACTTGGGTTGTGCCGCCGAATCGTGTCGACGGCATCAGATGCCTCTGCCGTTGCCGCTCGTGTGTAAAAGCTCTTACGACCTGAGCACACCACGTTCTTTAAACGCGCCGTTGACGCGCGTTTTAGAAACGTGCGTCGACGGCACGTTTTTATCGTACAGACCTAGAGCGAGAGTCTACAGGCTGCGTCTGACTGGCGTGCGTAACGCGTTTGTATCGCTACAAATGCGCGTCAACGGCGCGTTTAAAAAATGTGGTGTGCATAGGCCCTTAGTTGGAGGGGTTAACAAGACTACTCGTAATGTGCACCCCACTTTACTAGTAAGCTTTTTAAAAGAACTGTAAAACTAAAGCAGGACTGTCCAAGAGTCTTCTGTAATCGCTACCTACTCCTTTCGGAAGAAAGCGTGTGTAAATGCTAGTAAAAGTTAAAACCAGACAAATCCAAAAGAACCATAACCGCACAGAGTCACTACAAGCGCGAATACCACACGATAATTATGTGTAAAAAACGGTGCAACTTTACGTAACCGTTATATATTGTGCTATATGTAACTAGTTATTTAACGTGAATTATGAAGAATATTCATGAAAAACCAGAACAGTGTGATAAATAGGAGTTATGTCATCAATGCACGCGTTACAGTACTTATGTCAAGTGAAAAGTTGTTTTTGTTCTTGGGTACAGTTACTTTTTTAGGGTTCTGTGTCCCCAAAGGGTGTCAACGGGTCCCACCCAATTACCTACTCAATTTGAGGACTGGCCTGTTGGTCTAGTAGTTAGTGGCCCTGACTGCTATGCCAAAGATCATAGCTTCGATTCCCATCCAAAACAAATATTTGTGTTTTATTTAGATATTTATTTATTTAGGTACTTATTTATTTATTTATTTACTGTCCGTCTGTCTGACTGTTAATCTGACAGCGGTCTGTATCTCAATAAGCGTAATAATTAGTCAATTGAATTGTTTCAGAGCATATAAAAGTATATTTTGTGTGTGTGTGTGTGTGTGTGTGTTGTGTCCGTGTGTGTAGAGAATATTGATTACTGAGAGAATACTTTAAAAATAAAGTCTTAATAACCATAAGCCGTTAAATGCTAGATATTATTTAAAACAGCAAAAGGTTGGTAATATCTGTACCAATAATGAAGACAGGAATGCTTTTGCATATTATGATGTCACGATGCGCGTGTAGACGCATGCGCGATCCAGTATATTTCATTACGTGTCGCCATACTTGCTATTCAAATTGGCACCTTTATGCAAAAACGTGTTAAGATAGTATAGTAATATTCTGGCCTGTTGGTCTAGTAGTTAGCGACCCTGACTGCTATGCCGGAGGTCGTGGGTTCGATTCCCACCCAGGACAAATGTTTGTGTGATGAGCACGATCATTTGTTCTGTGTCTGGGTGTAATTTATCTATAATATGTATGTATTTAGAAATATATAAGTATGTTTATCAGCTATTTAGTACCCATAACACAAGCTCTCAAGCTTAACTTGGGACTAAATGGCGTTGTGTGAAAAAGTTGTGGAATATTTATTTATTTTATTTATTCTAGTATTGTCGTTAAGTCAAGACTTTATAAAGCAAATTTGGAGTACAGCGACATCTATCCCGCCCCATACAAACTACTGGCTGACATCCTACATCGCGGTATTAAAGTTATCCGCGCCATTTGAACGTATACAAGTTCCCGATAGTAACCGTCGGGCAGTAGTAGCCCACCAGATACAACCGTGTGGTCGTAGGATCCTCCCTTTTATATGGGGGATGAGGAACTATACACCCCGTTCCTCATACCCTTAAATAGGTAGTCGAAATGTGTTTTTGCTTGCTCGTAGAGAATGTGACTCGCCTATAAATTTTTGTACAGACGCCAGCACATCAAGTTACCCCAATGCGTCAAATTTCCTTGATCGTTTTTCAACTTTATGATAAACATTATAAGGTTCATATTCAATTGGGAAAATTGACACATTGGGGTAACTTGACGTGCTGGCGTCTGTACCTACCAATACAAAAACCATGAACTGAACAACGGACTTTAAAATCGTTATCAAGAATCCTTTTGTTATCAATAAACCAGTATCGTAAATTGTATACTATGCTTGTACCATTTAGTCAGCGATTAAGGATAACAATTATGTTCTCTATCTATCTCGGTAAGACAGGTTAAGGTAGAAAACTTTTTAAGAATAGACCGGTTGGAGCACGCTTACCTTTAATGAGCGAGCTAAGTGAGCGCACTCATGATAGAGCGAGCAGAGCGTGCCTACTCTCGGTATGAATCGGTAAAACACGCTCAAACACACGATAGTAAGCTCTCAAGAAGAGCAAGCAAAACGCGCTCAGCTAACTTGCAGCTTAGGAGTCTTTTGCTCTACTTTTGTCTTATAGAGAAGTTTGTTAGGTACTGTATTTATTATATTTGAAAGTAGCTACCCCAAACTACAACCTACCAACTCAAAGACTTAATGTAAACACAAAATTTCATAAGAATCGGTGAAGCCCCTTCGGAGGAGTTTGAAAACAAATACTGTGACACGAAAATTTTATATAAGTATTATAAAAAAGATTATACAGACTACAAATTAAGTATTATACATGTAAAATGTTTATTAAGTATTTATTTTTTGAAGAGCTGCTTTCATGCTTGCTTGCACTTGACATTTTTTTGAAGACTTTCATAATTATACTCACGATTATCATTGATAATTTGGTTTATTAATTAGACCTACGATTAAATCATTTAATTACTCAGTCGTTATCTTGAAACAATAAAGCAAACTTTTTTGTGTTGCAAGGTCTTTTCATGCATAGGTACCTACATAATAATGATGGGTTATGTAATTATGTTATCTCAAATGAGTTTCTTATAATTATTAATTTTTATTAAATATATTTTTTTTTATCAAAATATTACAAAAGCATAGGAGTTAAACTTTATTTACCATTTTTATTTAAAAAGGTATTTAGATTAGGTTAGAGCTATTTTTAGAGATATTTTTTATACTGTTTTTAAGTGATTTGTTTATAAATGTTAATAAGTACTGAGAGCATTTAAATCTTCTTAAATATTTTCAAGTTTATGGTTCACTTAATAATTATGAGCATTAAAAAAAAATGAGATTAATTTTATTGTAATTCATATTTAGAATAAATTAGTCAGCTGTAGGCCAGCAGGCGTTTGGCTTATCATGCTTATCTATAACTATACTAATATTATGAAGAGCGAAGATTTGTATATTTGTAAAAAAACTAATGAACCAATGTATACCTAATTATAAGACGTTAGAGATAGCATCAAAAAGTTAGATCTTAATAAAGGAGCTGGTCCGGATGGACTTCCTCCTATTTTTATTCGTCTCTGCATTGATGCTCTTGTTACGCCACTGCAGATTATATACAATAAATCCCTTAGGGAAGGTACATTTCCTGATTTATGGAAAATCTCACACATTATCCCCATACATAAATCTGGTAGCATGAATGATGTAACTAACTATAGACCAATCTCTATTATATCACAATTTGCAAAGATTTTTGAGGGTCTCATATACAATGTAGTTTATTCCCACCTCCGTCATATAATTAGTTCGAAGCAACATGGTTTTGTGTCTAACCGTTCTACTATGTCTAACTTACTCATTTACACTACTTTCATTAGTAATACCTTTGAAGCTAGGGGTCAGGTTGACGCTGTTTACACAGACTTTGCAAAAGCCTTCGATCGCGTTGATCACTCAATTCTTTCTATGAAATTGAATTGTGCTGGTATACATGGCTCTCTGCTGCGGTGGTTTGAGAGTTATTTAATTAATCGTTCTCAAATTGTTGCCTTGGCAGGTTATGAATCTGTACCTTTTTCTCCCGGGTCTGGTGTTCCACAGGGCTCTAAGTTGGGCCCTTTGCTCTTTTTGGTTTTTTTAAATGACCTTTTAGATTTAATAAATTGTAATTGTTTAGCATACGCCGATGATTTAAAAATATACTGTAGGATATCGGACCTGAGTGATTGTGCGAGGCTTCAGAGAGATCTTGATGTCCTTCAACAATGGTGTTTGAATAACAGAATGGCGCTCAATGTTAAAAAATGCCAGACTATTACGTTCACTAATAAAGTGAATTACATTAAATTTGATTATCGTATTGACGGATCGGTATTGACCAGAGTGTCGGTCATACGTGACCTAGGGGTACTCTTCGATACATCCTTATCATTCCGCAATCATATCGAAAATATAGTTAGTAAGGCTAAGAGAATGCTTGGCTTTATTATACGTATGTCAAAACCTTTTCGTAATAATATTAGTATTATTTCACTCTACAACGCACTAGTAAGGAGCTCCTTGGAATATTGTTCCACTATTTGGTCCCCCTATTATACAAGTTATATTAATAATGTGGAATCTGTTCAGGCCCGTTTCGTCAGGTATTTATGTGTGAAGAATGGGATTCGAAGAGCTATACCTGATTACAATGACAGGTTAAGGCACTTTAAAATGATTAGCTTAAATGAAAGACGTAACCATTCCGACTTACTAATTCTTCATAAAATTATAAATGGTTCCATAGATGCACATTTGGTAAACTATTTTAACTTTCGGTCCAGCCAACGTAGTAAGCGTCATCATCGTATCTTTGAATTGCCTACATCCACATTGAACACCACATTTAATAGCCCCCTAACACGTATGGCAAGGCAATATAATGAACGATCTAAACGGATTGATTACCCCATTGATATTTTCTCCATGAGTTTCGCTTCATACAGACGTTCCGTACTTAAACCATGTGATGAGTTTATGTCTAAGTAGTTCAAATTGGTTTGGTTTGTTTTTGTAGTGATCTAGATTAAGCCCTACTAGGCACACCTTTTATTGTTGTCTCTAATGTTCATTTAAGAATGTCATGCATACCTGTTATTTGCATGATTGCTAAAATGTCAATTTTTGTTGTTATCTAATTTGAATTGTAAGTGATTGTGCTGTTGGTGTGCTTATTATAAATAAATAAATAAATAAATAAAAAAAAACACCTTAATTGTATTGTGCGTATTCAGAACCAGCTGAAATTACCACCAATAAAATTATCTCCTAATACATCACTCATTTTTAATTAGTACAAAAACTTTAAGGGCTTATTCTAGACGGTCTTCTCATTATATTTGTAAAGTATCTATAAATAATATTCATAAACAGCAGAGTTATTAGCGTTTGTTTATATCCCAAAAACTCACCCAATTTATGGAATCATTGTACAGTCTATTCATGACATAGTAGTATTCATTAAGCGTCATCTCTCGCTTACGTTCGCGTGATCTCGCTCAAGCATGCCCCGCCTACAACAGCTGTTTTCGTTATTTAAGTTTAACTAAATAGTGGCATATTTAAAAATTGAATTTCGTTTTTTTTACTTTTGATTACGCAAATATGATCAGTAACAGGTTCGGAAACAGACCATTTTTTTTTGTAATAATTAAAAAATAGTGGTGTATATTCTAACATCACGCCTGTAATCCCCGAAAGGTTAGGCAGAGGTGTACCTGGTAGTACACCCACAATTCGCCAGTTATGTTTAAGTCCCATGTAATAGGAAGGGAGCCTATTGCCATCAATCTGGCACAACTCAAAACGCATATTCAAATTATTCATTAAAATTTGAATTGCATCGCAAGAACCAGCCATATAAAAATGAAACATAAATTAAAATCTAACGTGACTAGAGCTCTAATCCTAACTCCTAACTAACGGTGCTACCTAACTATAAAGTGAAACCCAGTGCATGGAGCCAACGAAAGTGTTTATTATTAAACCACTAGCTTCTGTTAACGCCTTACAAAGATCTGTGGTTCTTTTGAAGGGGCTTCATTGTCCATGCGCAAACGCAAGGTAGTTAGTGATTGGCCTGCTGGTCTAGTAGTTAGTGACCCTGTGTTAAGCTTGAGGTCGTGGGTTCGATTACCACCCAGGACAAATGTTTGTGTGATGAGCATGCTCATTTGTTCTGTGTCTCTCTCAAGCTTAGTTTGGGACTAAATGGCGTTGTGTGAAAAGTTGTGGTATATTTATTTATTATTTATTTTTTTAGTGCACTTCGCTCGCGACTCCGACCCCTTGTAGTTATGAAAACAAAATATACTCAGGCTATGTTACTCAGGTACGATGTAGCACTCTAATTGTTAAATACTTGAAAACTCTTATGCTGAAAGAATTTTAGAAATCGGACTAAGTACTAGTTTTTGAGTTAATTCATTACAAAATTAAAAAACTACAATCTTTCCAGTTTGTAATATTATTGTAGAAGTGTAGATGTAAATTTTATTAGTGATATTTTTTCTCTTGTATTACAGTCAGAGCTTGGTAGTGGCGAAAGCCACATAAGTCACGATTGCATAATTAACATTGACTGGTGACAAAGACATTTTGAATCTCTTCGACTGGTGAGTATTTTAGTAATAAAAAAAACGGTACAGTCGATGGTGCTAAGACCGTCCGTAGGCTAACGACATACAGTAAGATATACGACAAATTTAATTACGGTCTTAGCCTTTCAATCTGAATAAAATCCTGAATTAACTAGGTTTGTAATAAAAACTAGAAATAAATACTTAGGTTTTTAGTTCTCTCTCGCCTATTACTAAAGTGACAGCGAATTGTACAATGAATTAATATCTACTAATTAAGTACAATAAGCATGTAATATAGGTAATCTATTCCGATTAACACCTTCCATAATCTTTAGATCTCTGTCGCCATCAATATATGGGTTTCACTTGCAAGTGCATCACGGTGTAATGTGTAATATTAGATAGCAAATTGGAAAATAAACCACAATCTGTGGCCGATGTGACAAGACTTGATTACTGGATTAACTTTACTACCACTATTACTGGTAATAAAATATTCTTTTAACATCTTTTAATTATATTTATGTGAGAGTTGTTGCCTATTAAGTTAAAATATGTGTTTAGTAATCACGGTTAAAAACTCTTAAAGTAGAAATAGCAATTATCATTGTCGGAAAAAAAACAACACAACAACATTCTTTTAGTTCATACAAAAGACATCAACGAGTTCAAGTTTTAAAACAGCGCCTCCAGCGGAGAGTAGTGCAAACTTTAACTGTGCCATCTTGTGTTGAATAGCTACAACTATGTCACGATCCTTTACACGGAATGTTAAACCAACAAAAGATACGATAACTCATTGGTGACATTCACTCTAAATAACGTGTAAATTATAATGCGCAGATGCGCATATCTTCTTAAAAAAATGCACTAAAAATGTTTAAAGAACTACCAATAGTCGTAAAATTTGTAAAAGCGATTTAATACTTTAAATTACTAATGAAATCACATAACTATGCGTACAATGAATAATGGAACTGTGTCTGTCAATGGATCGCTTTGACAATTTCCGTGTTTCGATCGAAGTAAACAGAAATTTATTTTATTACTGTTGCAGAGTTATTACATAAAACCATGTCTGTTAGTGCAATTGAAACTAAAAATGAAGACACCACTAATAACAATACTTCCACAGACCTAAAACCCGTAGACGATAATCAAAATAAAGTGAATAATATGTTGAAAGATCGACTTCGAAAATATATAAAAAAATTGGATGGTAAGACTTTTAAATCAATAAATTTCTAAGCATACATTGAGTTAATTAGTTACGCGTATTATTTACATGTGTAAAGAGTTTATATAACAATCTATAGGTACTAATAATCAAACTGATCTCGAGATGCTCTCGTATGTACTCGTAAGAAATTGAGATTCAGATTTTTTCGTTCTAAATATTTATCAAACCCTTTGAGGAATAGAGGGGTGATGTAACTCGATCATAAAGTTTTAAAACCTTTTTACTACCTGTATATTTTAGTTACCTATGCCATGCAAAAGAGCTCATTTAATTTTTAAATGCCAATTCAGAAAAAAAACACAATATTGCCATTATGCAGTTTAATTACTTCCAGTTTACGATTCTGTTATTTGGTGTAGGTAGTTAGTATGCCTATTTTTATTTAACTCACTAGAGATAATTTCGGTTTGTGTAGCTCCTTAACTGTAAAGTTGACCTAATGACGGTTAGCACATACATGCTGCTTACCCAAATTGTTTCTGGCACTTTCCTCACAAGGCTCAACTGGACATTGCTATGAATTTCCACAACCTACTTGGATAATGAATAATTTTATTTTATTTTATTTGAACCATTACATAACCACTATCATTTACAACTGTCCTACATTTATACCAAATCAAGTTCTAATTTTGATTCTAATCATCTTTGCCCCACAGATACGAGCACAAGCATAACTAAAGAAGAGAGCATAAAACTAGAAGTAGACACATTCCGTCAACTGTACAAGCCCAAACTAGCTGGCAACGAAGACTCATACAAGAACATACCAAAGTTCTACTTCAAGCTGCCGAGACCCGATGATATGTTGGCTCAGAAGTTACGAGAGGAGACCAGAGCCCAGTTCCTACAGAAGAAGAGTAAAGAGCTGCTTGATAATAGTGAACTGAAGCATCTTTGGAGCCTGTTAGAGAAGACAAACGGAAGTTATAATGCGGCCAATAACGATGAGCTGATTATTGACTATTTTCAGTTTAAAAAGATTAGGGATGAAGCGGGAATTAAGTATAAGTAAGTTTTTATTATGATAAGCATAGCATAGGTCTATAAGATTACATGCTATTAATATCTGTGTTTCAGACCATACTTTACTGCAGAAATATTTGGTCGCCTGCAAGCAGCTGAAGGCGGAGTAGGCCGCGTACGCGCAGTGTCTCTGTTCAACTATGTGATGCGACGCGTCTGGTTGCAACAAACGAGGATCGGACTGTCTTTGTATGATGTTACTGGTCAGGGATATCTTACTGAACATGTAAGTTTGAAATTGATTTATTTAACTGACCTCTTGGTCAGTAGATAGTGGCCCTGACTACTATGCCAGAGGTCGTGGGTTTGCTATCCACCCAAGACAAATGTTTGTGTGATGAGCACGATCATTTGGTTTGTATCTGAGTGTAATTTATCTATAATATAAAGCAATACATAAAAATTAACACTGACTTCAAGACTAACAGACATAATAAAAATTCAATTGTTTGCGGCTCACCGGTGATTGATGTGGCGTATGTACAGTCTTAAGAAATAAGTCTTAAGTAATGATAAGTCTCGCCGCAGGACGCCCTACACTTCTCCTGCCGTTTCTTGGACACCACTCGGTCACAGCTTTAGGTACTCCACCGGCCATCACCGCGCCTAACTAGGTGTCCTGCCCAACTCCATTTCAGTTCCTTAGCGCGATTTCCAATATCGGTGACCTTTGTGCGTCTCCTGATTTCGACGTTTGGAACTCGATCTAGTATATTATAAATAAATAAATAAATTTTGATGCCGAGCATGGAACACTCCATGGCTCTCTAGTACTTATAGCACAAGCTCTGCTTAGTTTGGGATTAGATGACTTTGTGTGAAAGTTTAAAGTTGTGTGTAATATGTATATCTATGCTAATATTATAAAGTATTTGAGGTTGTAGGAGTTCAACAACTGTTGTGTTTTAACAACACACGCGAGAAAGTATATTTGCCCTGCATCGTGAGACTCGCATAGTAAATGAATATAATCTTATGTCTGGACTTTAAAAGAGACCATGACCCCTGAGTTTCTTTCGGCATTCCTTCTCAGGGATCAGTCACTTTGGAAATGCCATTTAGTTTAATTTAAAAAAAAGACATGTAAAAGTATCTGAGAAGATCTACTTACTGAAATAAATATAATTTCATTTCATTTATAATTAGTGTAATTCATTCAAACCCCAAGCGAACGCCGGAGTTCGCGCTGTCATTGTCTTTCTATTGTGTCTCTAATTGACACGAATGAAAGGTTAAACTGGCAGATTCAAGTATATTATTTAGATAGCTAAATCTACCAAGCGCGGATCTACCATTGTGGGCACTGTGGGCATGCCCACAAATTGAGGTTAATAGGCCTATGTTTATATTCAATAGTTCCGTTTAGACGTCTGAATAATAATATTGTATTTATTGGTGTTCCCCATAGTGGTTTATTTACTGCTTGCTTCGGTTTGGAGAAGGCGCCCTGGGTGACGGTTTCAACTTTGGAGAAGGCAATCAGGACCGTCGCCCAGGGTGCCTTTTCCCAACCTGTCTGAGGTGTAACGCTAAAAATTTGTGGGTGGGAATCAAACCCAGGACCTCCGGCATAGCAGTCGGGCCACTAACCACTAGATCAAAGTAGTACTATAAGTATGGATAATTTACCAATCAAATTAAATTGTTACCTCCTACTACTACTACTACTTCAAATATTACTACCCATTCTAGTATTGTATGTATCATAGAGACACGCAGCGCAGTAGTTCAGTTCAAAATTATGTATTTTGTATCTTTCAAAATCAATGCATATCAGTAAGGTAGTTAGGTTAGGTAGTTAGGTTCGCTATAGGATAGGTATGGTAAGTTAGGTTAGGTTATATATACTTAGATCAATAATAGTACTAGATTCCCGATAAGCGCTTCAAAAACGGCCCGAAAAATAAGAGCACAAATACCGTTGTGCTCTTATTTCTATTTAGTATGGTCCAATCATAGCCAACGTTAAGACGTCAAAATGCCGCAGTGCGCGTTCAAAAATTGTGTAAATAATCACCGTAACACCAAATTTTCGGATGGAATATTTGTTTTTCGGTGAGTTTATATTAATATGTATTTATCATAAAATAAAAACTGAATTAAATAGTAAATAAAGTCTTTTAGCAAAAATATTATGATTGTTCGACCAATGTTTGCTACAACTAGTGATGGGCAAAGGATAAATACTCGAAGGATAAATACTCGAGTATTTATCCAAAGTGGATAAATACTCGTTTTTACTCATTTTTATCCGATATTTACCCAAAATGATGGATATTTATTATTTTGCATGTTTTTTTTATATTGATAGGCTAGTTTTACTATTAAGGCTTTCGAAAATACTTAATACATTATTACTTTTTCAAGTTCTGATTGTAAAGACGAAGTAACGTGTTTCTAACCGCACCGCACTATGTCCCGGCCTCCTTTTATCCCATTCCTTTTGTTTTATTACCTTTCCCCTCACACCACCGCGCCTGCGCTGTGCCCAGGTATGTGTCTTAGAGAGCGCACGCGCGTGTGCGTTTTTAACAACAAAATAATTATTATGAGGTGATAGTGTTCTAGTTTTATGAGACGTTTAAGTGATTTTGAAGTTGGATTATAGCGTTTCAAGGTATGTTTTAAAAGCTGAACCTTTCTTTGTTAAAAGTGGTGCTAAAATAAATAGAAAAGTGTAGTTTTATTATTGTTGACAACGCTAGAAACCTACAAAAGACTGAAGAGTCCCTTGTTTTTAGTGTTTTGAAATCTCATCGCGTCATGAGCCAGCAAATTAATAGTGTGCTGCGCAGTACTAAACTAACTTAGTAAAAAAAGTTTAATAACATGTTGTGCCTCTAAACTGCACAGCACACTCTTGCTAGCTCATTACGCACTGAAATGTGAAGTTTTCACCAATTTTATTAAACTCTGCATAGACGTCATCATCTGCCTAGCCTTTTCCCAGCTATGTTGGGGTCGGCTTCCAGTTTCACCGGATGCAGCTGAATACCAGTGTTTTACATGGAGCTGTCTGTCAAACCTAAACAACCCAGTGGCAAGGCAAGGCAGTGAACTGGGTAACATGATACCCCTTTGTTAAACTGGTTGTCAGACTTTGGACTTCTGACCACAATTAACGACTGTCAAAGATCTACAAATGACAGCTGGGACCAACGGCTTAACGTGCTTTCCGAGGCACGGAGGAGTCTTGGTATATAATAAATGGTCATCCATCCACGGACCGACCACGTCTAGCGTAGTTTAACCTTCGATCAACCCATGCGGCTGTTATAATTTAGCCACAAGTTCTTCCGACGACTCCTCTGCATAGACGTAATAAAATCTGTGCAAAATTACACGTGCTCGGGCTAAACTTTCTTTTATGGGCCATAGAGTTGGAAGTCCATTTTTTTTTGTAGATAGTACACATAAACAGAAGGTGTTTTACAAATTTTTAAGTTGCGGAGACTCCCAGTTATAATAAAACAATAAAGAGAGACATATTTTTTTATAGTTTCCATATAAATTGAAAATAACATGCCCGGTATCACCACTCTGTCGACTGTCGGGAGGATACGGAGTGGCATACACTGGCAGAGTGTGCTGCTTGAGAGGAGCCGTGCCGTGCCCTCGTCTCTGGAGTAGGCAGTGACTTGTCGCTGCCGGCCGTGGTCGAGAGGATGGCCGGCAGCTTCGAGTCCTGGGACGCGGTGGTGTCCTTCTGCGAGACGACCGTTTCGCAGAAGGACACGCTGCGGAAAGGGAGAGGGAGAGCAACTCCATTCACCCGGCCCGCAGCAGACGTACCGGGCGCAGGCGGAGGGCGGACAACGCCCTCTTCCAGCCCTCCTGAATGGGTTCAGGGGCGACGGACACGGGACGTCCCCCGCCCCCATGTACATGGACCCGAGGTGGTGGCGCGTCGTGTTTACGCGCGCCCCTCTTAGACGTTGCGAGGGTTGTTTAACACCTCACTCCCCTCACTGACTTGGCGAGGCCCTCGGGTCGCAGTCAGTCGGGAGTCGCGGAAGTATCTTCTGTTCCCGTGACACCCGGCGCAGGTCTAAAAAAAAAAAAAAAGTAGCGGTGTCGTAGTGAGTGAGCGAACACAGACCCCTCCACCTCCTTCGTGGTAATTTTTTTAAACCACCCAGAAGTAGGAGCCCTGCCAAGCGGCTCCGGCGACACCTTGGCAGGTAAGGGTATAAGAATAATAATATTCCTTGGGCTTTATTCAACTTCTTATATCCGAAAAATACCCGAAACTAACCTCAAAATGCAAACTTTTAAATTTTAAAATACGTATATCTCCGTAACCTTGGGGTTCCACGGGTTGGAGATGGTACAGGAGGTAGGCCCCTGCCGCCCTCGCCCTCCCCGCCCCATAAATATATGGAAATTAGAGTGAAAATAATGGAAATTAGTGTTTTAACCTAACCTCTAACTTTAACAATGAATATCTCCATAACCATGGGGCTCCGCGGTGTGGGAATCCAACAGGGGGGTAGCTCATCTCCCCCTCCCTCTCCCCAGCCCCTCTCCAATCCATAAATCGATGGCCCATAAAGGAAAGTAGAACCCATTTTTTTATTTTTGTGTGTTATCATGGGTTAGACAGGCTTGTTTTTTTAAAACTTCTCAATCAGTTTTAGAATTTCACTTATTTTCATCCTTTTCTTCGTAGAAATATAAAATTTCCCTTATTAAAATCGTGCATAATATTTATCCGCCGTTTTGGATAAATACTCGAGTAAAAACGGATATTTATGAGTATTTATCCATTTTGAGTATTTATCCGGATAAATTCCCATCACTAGCTACAACGCGCCAACTATTGTAACAAACATCGACTATTCTGGAAAAGAGAATGCATGGAGTAGTATTGTTATTTTATGTTTCTTTTTTTTAATGAAATTTTTGTTTGTAAATTTCCTAGCGACACATTTCGCTGTGGAGAATGGGTATCTATTGTCGCGAAAGAAAGAGGAGAAGAATTATACAAGCGGTCACCCGACACAACGATGCTTGGATTAAAATATTACTTCCTTTATTAAACTTAAAGGGTCAATACATATTATTTTGTTACTTTTTACAGGATACTTTTGCGTGAGGGGATTGTTTTTTTTTTTTTGCTATTTAATTTTATTATAATTAAGTAACTATTAATATATCCGGAAATACTAACAGATGTCGATTGGTTAGAACATCAGTTCCAAAATTACAGCTACATTCATTAATGATTCACAATCGAAACGTTTTACAAAATGATACTTTCTAAATGAAAATGCTTGATTTGCTACTAAAAATGTAAAAATCGGTACGTGTGTACCTACATTTTTTGAAGAGTTCCTTCAATTCTTCAAGGTTCCCTCATGAAAATGACAGAGTACTGAGGTAACAAACACTAAAAAACAAACATAAAAAAATCAATTAATTGGTCAAACAATCATTATATTTGCTAAAAGACACTATTTACTATTTAATTCAGTTTTTATTTTATGATAAATACATATTGATATAAAAAAAATACAAACAAATTGATAACCTCCTCCTGTTTTTGAAGTCGGTTATTAATAATTTGATGTCATACAATGATTTTTCACCAGCTGCGCCCCGCGGTTTCTCCCGCGTAAACCAGGAGTAGTTAAAAGTAGCCTGTGTGTTAATCCAGGATATAATAAGCTACCTACATACTAAATTTCACCCAAATCTGTTCCGCCGTTTGAGCGTGAAGAAGGAACAAACGTACAAACACACACACACACACACACTCAGAAACTTTTGCCTTTATAATATTAGTGTGAAAACTTCTAAATCGCATACAAAAGTAGGCGCATTCATTTTTTTTGAGGGTTGATTATAATGAGCCAACCCGCAGACAATTAATAGCAATGTCCTAATAAAATAGCTATTGTACTAATTTAGCCCTACTACTTTTTTAAAATGGGTCAAATGTAATTATTTGCTACCATATAAAACAAATCTTCGCTCGCATAAGAAATATAAATTATTATTCTGCATCTCTATCGTTCAATTCTTACTGTGTTCTGAGCATTGAAATGTCATACCAAGAACAACGTCTAGTTCCAAAATAGAGTAAAGACGAAATTGTGAACAAAACGTTTTTAACCGTATTTTTTAGGCCTTAAGTTTCATTTTAGAATAAATATTTTTGTACTTATTATAAAAATGGCTTTTATTTTTAAGTGACATTTTAAATTTATTCCTTTTACTTTTCTCCGATGACAGAAGGACTTAGGCATAAATATTTTGCAATTGTAATTAAACTTTATGCTTGAGTGTCAAGGTTTATAATAAACTGAACTTGATAATATTATAAAACTTTTTTCAATATTTCGTAGTAAGAAATGTAATTGTCTATGTGTGTGTAAACGTGGACACTTTAGCGACGTATTTTTGTTCCTGATCCTGTATCTAGTGCTATTATTGATCGAAGTATATATATATGTTTTCATTCTAATTCTATCAACACATAAAGTTTACAGAGCTCATTAGAGACTGACTAAATAAAGAGTAGGAGTAGTTATTATTGTTTTGGATCTATTTGTTGTCATCTGGGGGCACGGGAGTGCCCCGCCAAGACGAGCCAAGCGTAGTGCAAGGGCACTACCTACCTTTTCTCGAAGCGTTTCGTCGTTTTTTTGAACCCTAGATTTTATTGATATCTAAAATACACCGATTTCGTCACTGACTCACTGACACACTGATGATCATCAAAATGTTTGGGTACTTCCTGAAGTGCTAGAAATCTGAAATTTGGTATGTAATCTAAATTTAGTATACAACCAACAAAAAAAATCATAAACTCATAACTTTCGCCCCCCATCCCCTAAAATGGGGGGTGTAAGTTTGTATGAGATAATATAACCGCTAGAGAGCGATATATCGCCCTGATTTATCGCTTATGGTAATCAGTAAACCATCAAAGAAAAACGGCAAAGACAGAGAATGGGCTATGAAAACTGGCACTACTGATGTGCAAGAAATACACCCAAAAAAAATACTAAAAGACTGCCTAGCAACTTACAAAAAGAACTGAAATCCCACCAAAACATTTCATGTAAAATGTTGCCAAGACGACCACACAAGGTTTGCCCAGTGAAAAAGATACCTATCAGATCTCATGTAGAGCCACAAGCTCCTGAATCTACACGGCCTAACCTACCGACCCTGACTTTACAAATTCTACATATCAGTATAAATGTATAGCTTGGCTGTTTCGTTACTTACTTCAGAAACTAAATATTCGCATCACCTCCACGAGGGTAGCCTAGGTAGCCTAGGTGATAGGTAAAATTTTGTTTATTTATGAATCCGACACGTCGGAGGTGCGTGCCCTACATAAACTCACGCCTTTTTCCTAAGGGGGTAAGCAAAAACTACAAAGCGCCAAATGCTACGTTTCTTAAATATTTCTTTTAGTAAGTAAGAAAGAAAGAAAATACATTTATTGGCAACAGCTGGATACACGCACAGTAAAAAAACATAATAACAAAAAAAAGAGACACAAAAATGGCATGTCTCACGGCTGCGCCAAAAGGTTCATTTCAGCGGTAATTCCAGACAGATGCTGAGATGCTGCCTGACGCTGATTTTCAAATGAACAATACAATGTTGTCATACACACACGCAGGTTGCGAGTTGGTACTACGCACCTGACCTTTCTGAAGAATCTCACCAATATAGTCTATGTACGTCCTTTTAGGGCGTCCCCGCTAGGCGTTTCCACTTACATCTGCCTTGTAAATACCTTTCATTCAGCATGTATGGAGGAGGAGGAAACGGTGGCGCACGTGCTCCTTGAGTGCACGGGTGTTGCCGAGATACGGAAGAGGACTCTCGGTTCACCGGAACTCCTCGTGGACGCACTGAAATGCTTGGGAGGCTTAATCTGCTTCTGGAGGTGGGCTGGTTGGAGTCATCCCCCAACAAAACGGCCGCCATGGCTCACGCACAATGGTCCAAACCTGGATTAAGTGCGGAAACCAAATCCCGATAGATAGATAGATAGATACCTTTCATTCATCATTTTAACTGCTCTAATAGTAATTAAATATGTGCTTTATCGCAATAAGTTACTATGTAATGATAGATTGCACGGTGGAAATATAAATAAATAACTAATTACAGGACCTAGAGAGTTACATAGCGGAATTAGTGCCCTCCCTCGCGGCACTGGATGGCCTGGACTCTTCATTCAGTTCGTTCTACGTATGCACGGCTGCGAGAAAGTTCCTGTTCTTCCTAGACCCACTAAGGGTTGGGAGAGTGAGGATACGGGATGTGCTGTCCTGCTCTTTCTTAGATGATTTGTTGGAGGTAAGAAAGAGCAGTATATGTTATTGATATGTTGTAACGTAGTACATGTAATTTGTCTGTATTGAATTTTTATTACATTTTTTCTGCACTTTCGTATTGAGAAGTTGTGTAATGTCAATAATAAATAAGTTTAAAAGAGGTTGCATTATTTTTAACTGTGGAGGCTTGTAATTAGCATTTTGGTTATATTTTAGTTATTATATTGTGTTATTAGTCTGTAGGTAAGCCTGCCGACAATAAAGAAAATAAAATAAATAAATAAATTAGCACCCAGGTCAAGTTTTTCTGTGAATTGCATTCACAGATTAATCGACAAGCATTCCTTAACCCGGGAATCGAACTAGCTAAAACATTCAAAAAATAAAATCTTACTATATAGGTACCTGTTATTCTAATAATCGATAGGATTATTTTTCAGGATAGAATCTCTCCTAAGTATAAACATTGGGTCTTAGAAATGAAAAAAAAAACGACAATACCGATTAAACGATTTTCTTATACAAGGTGTTGATTTGCATCCTCGTCAAATTCAAGGACGTAATTATGCTAATGATTCTCGACCCAAATCAACAATAAAATGAGTAGGTATTTTTTTTATTTTTTTTGCTTAACAACGAAAAACCGCAAGTATGAACCAGCCGTATTTAAAAGCGGCCCGTCTGTTACTAGCCCTATCACCGCGCTTTCGCACACAAACAAACGCAAACAATACATACACAACACATACGCAACGATCAATTAGTAGGCAATCAATACTATAGGGTCGTTGCGCTGGTTGGCGGCCTTTTAGTCGCCTTCCCAACTTTGCTTTTTGAAATTAGTATGATATGTCCATAATTCAGGTTCTGATTGTTTCTGAACGTGTAGCAGATATCATCAAGTTATTTTTAGACACAAGTATTGGAGGACTATTCTCACAGATTTTTTTTAAATAAATAAAAACCTAAAATTTACTCAAAATGCCGGTTGACGGCCACTTTTTTCAGTTCGCGGCCACCCAAGAGTTAGTTTTCGGCCACCAGTTTTAAATACAATTTTAACGTACATTTTTCGCCATACCTAATGATCCTATCATAAAATTCCACATATGGCATATAATCGCGATTGTCAATCAAATGCCTTTACTCTTAAAAAGCATGTTCACTTCAATATTAGTCCCTTTCATGAGCTCTAAGTGCTCTAACTTAACCTTGCCTTTTCTAACATCTCTTATTTCCACAAGATTTGTTAATCTTATCTGGGGTCACGCACTACTATCTCGTCAATCGTCATTCAGGCATTCTGATCTCTATAGCATTTTACCTTGTTCTCCCAACTCGCCTTCATAATTTATGCAACAATTCTTTCCGCTCTGTCCTTTTTTCTTTCCTTCCTCTATTTTCCCTCCTTTCTTTCCTTATTCGAAACTCCTAACCTCTAGGTAATTCATTATTCTTCTTCCATACTTCTAACTGCAGTATAGATGTGAAGTGTAGTATACACTTTCATTCATCTATACTTACAGGGAACTTCACCCGCAATAACAAGAGTCAGTGGGGCAGGATCATGTATATGCGAAGGAGCGAGATCGGTAACATTTGCAGACGTAACATCAGAAACATGCATGCAGGCATGGTTTGGATCGGAAACGACCGGTGGATTGGAAGCATTCGCAGATGAATGAGCCGAAAAATTTGACAAACGATGAATGCTCGACACGTCGAGTGTTGAGTTTGTATTTGTCTTCAGATCCGGTAATATATTAAGGTTCTCTGGGTTCTGACCTTTTCAGCTTTTTTATTTCCTTTAGGATCAATCTTGTGTCAATTTTCTTCTCTTTTAGGACTGGTTTCAAATGTCGAATTACTTTGCGGGTAGCGATGAGGTCTTCATTCGTTATTCCCGAGTTCTCACGCGAACGATTCGCTCGACTAAATTAAGAGAGAGCTACATGTCTGACGCACGGGCTGGTGGGTCACAGATCCAGTCTCTCCGAGAAGCTATGGTCGAGCGCTTGAACTTATCCTTGAAAACCCAGGCGTGTCTGTTTTCCGCCAAGCGGAGCCTATTTCACCCGGCTCCATCTTTCCGATGTGTTACCGTGCCTATAACCGACCATCTTGATCTTCTTGGTGTAACGTTGTCATCCACTCTCAATTTTAGCTCTTACATCGAGCTCAAATAGCTGCCAAAAAGTCAGGTATCTTAGCAAAGGTGAGACGTTACTTCACGCCGGAACAGCTGCTCAACCTCTATCAAGCGTAAGTTCGGTCGTGTAGGGAGTACTGCTCTCATCTTTGGGACGGATCCGCCAAATACCAGCTTGATGCGCTTGAGTCTATTGAGAAACGAGCCAAGAAGATCATCGGCAATGATGCACTCGTTGAGTAGAAACTTCAAAGTCTTGAGCATCGACGCAGAGTTGCTAGCCTGTCGGTTTTCTATCGGTTATATTTCGGAGAGTGTGCATCGGAATTGCACGATTTAATTCCACCAAGCCCTTTCCATCATCGGACCACCAGACGTACAGCACTGCGCCATCGGTACATGGTAGATATCCAAACCATACGTACTTAACGCTATGGAACATTCATTGTGCGAACAACTAAAGAGTGGAATTCCCTGGGTGGCATGTTGTCTGTTAAACTTTTTGGTGGTCTAATATATGGAAAAACTACCAATGGCGGGTACATTTCACCAGTAACGTTGAATATTGCGAGTACTGTTAGGTTATGTTTTTTGTTGCCGGCTTTAATTTGGTAGAGATTTTGATAACCTTTTGGCCCAAGAATTTTTCCTGTTTTTGGGCAAAGTGAAAAACCACTTTCATCGCCGTTGAATCTCCTTTCGGGTTCTGCAAGTACCTATATCCAAGTGCCCCTCTTGCTCTAAAAACATTTCTAGTTCGCGGAACCACAGTCGAATCGATTCTTCGGTCACCCTAGCGCGAGCTTTGTTGATTCCTTCTGCTGATCTTACTGATATCTCAGGCAGGACGTCGTTTTAAAAAGTTTAGATACCATGTCTGCGCAGGACGATCATCCTTAAAAGGATTCGGCTTTTTTAAATCTTTGAAAATGTTTTCAACGGTATCTAATAGCTCTTGCTTCTTTACGGGAAAACCACATTTGGCTATATTTATAAGCCAATCTACAACCTAATCTAAACACCAACCAAAACAGTCTTTGTTAAAGAAGTGGCCGTAAACTGACACCTCTATTTTCAAATAGTCAGATAACGGCCTTCTATTTTTCATTGATTTCCAGAGGGCCGCGAACCAGAATTGTTTTGTTAGCATGTGTTAGTTTGCGGCCACATGATAGCTATAAATCCGTATAAAATTATATTTTGGCGGCCGTGAACTAACTATATCATTTAAACCAACAACAACAATAGAAAAATGTTGCACAAAGCAAAGTTTTATTTACATTACTATTAAGAAAGAGAGCCAACTTATTTCATTCAATGAGCTAGTGCCGCGGCCACCCGGCCGTATACCAACTCTACTAAAAAAATAATGTTTTGGTTGGCGGCCCCCAAAAAAAACTGGTATTAAAGTGATTTACTCCCAAAACAAATGTAAAATAACATGAAACAAACAATTATGATAACTCAAAAACAATCACACCAGTAATAAGTAATTGTTAACTTGAAATACTTAGTTTTAAAGCGGGACTTGTTCGCTATTTTTTTCGCAGTTTTGCGTACGTGTGAGCGCTGACAGCGCGGCTGGCAAAATGGACGATTTAATTTCGGCACATGGATTAGGTTAACCGACCAATTTGAATAGGCATGACGTTCTGTAACTATCCATCTTTTTAAAAAGCCACAACGCGTTGGCAAGAGCGAGATAGAATTCTTATTTTTGCAATATTTATACGGTTGGTTCTCTAAAAGGCCGCGAAACAACGCAGGGCCGCGATCCAGCGTACTGACCCTACTACCCCAATCACGGTGCGGTACTCTCCCGCGCAAGCTTCTAGCCACGCCCCCGCGCGACCCCGGAACTAACACAGTGTCTTTGATGTCGCCGAAGCGTGCGCGCGGCGCGCTTTGCGATTTCCGCTTTTCGGTACTTTGGTGACCACTGGATCGGTCGCGGAACTCGCGGAGGACCTGTGGCTTGGCCTCCGCGTTCTCCGGACCTGACGCCTCTAGACTTAGGTATTTGTGGGCAGACGTTAAAAGGTTAATTTACTCGGAGGAAGTGACAAGTGTAACAGAATTACGTGCAAGGATCATTAGTGCTTTCGACACTTTAAAAACGAATGTGTTAGTGTTACGTAAGCTGAAGGAAAACCAGCTTCGTTGTGCTCGTTTGTGCGAAGAGTGTGATGGTGGCCACTTTGAACAATATCTCCGGGTAAGTTAAGTAGGTACTTAATTTATTTATTCTAGTACATTTTGTAAATACGTTGTTAGCTTGATCAATTTTATTAGTGTAAATAAGTTGATTTCAAATTTGGTAGGTAGGTAGGTACTTACACTTAACTAGAACGTCTTTCCATTTCCATCAAACGTAGAAAACATTTTTAGATTTAGTAGATCGGTAGGTACACCAACTAAAGTAGGCATTATTGCCGGTCCTAAGCCAGAAAGGAAAATTACAAATCAACCAATTTAATCCACAAATAAAACAAAATCACTACGAAAACTTTAGGTTGAAGTAAAAGCAAAACTAACATTTTATTAATCATCTGATGACAGGTCAGTGAACTTTTCTTTGGCGCACTAGTATCACTGTCATTAGTAAGATTTCCGTATTCCAATAATGCTCAAAAATGAGTTAATTATCAAGCAAAATTTATGACAATAATGTAGATGTTTTTCGAAATAATATTAGGTGAAATTATTGCTACTGGTCATAGCGGTCATTGCTTTGTCGCTGTCGCACTCGCACGCGCTTGCTTTTCGTAGGTAAGACGTCGACGCTCACGCACACAGCTGCATTGTCGCTGTGTGCGAAGTCGGGTGATTCTGTTTTATTTGTATTAAATTAAGGGTTTAATTCTGAAACACTGTTAAATTTCAACATCAAAAAAAAGCAGCACTTGTTAGTTATTGTCCGCTAACGTACTTTCAATTGATTATTTATGTATTTTATGACACCCTCCTGAAATTTGACGAGGATGCAAAACAACACCTTGTATAATAGCTAATTTTTCAATAGTCAATAACTTTTATCTAAATAATAAATTTGACGGTTCCACATCGCTCAGGTTAGGGTCGCTAAGTTTGTTTTTTGACTGGCCTGCTGGTCTAGTAGTTAGTGACCCTGACTGCTATGCCGGAGGTCGTGGGTTCGATCCCCACCCAGGACAAGTTTGTGTAATAAGCACGATCATTTGTTCTGTGTCTGGGTGTAATTTATGTATATATGTATGTATTTACAAATATATAAGTATGTTTATCAGCTGTATAGTACCCATAACACAAGCTCTCAAGCTTAACTTGGGACTAAATGGCGTTGTGTGAAAAAGTTGTGGAATATTTATTTAAATTTAGTTATTTGTCTATACCAAATCTATGAGACCAAGTTGTCATGCCTAATGAGGCGCAGCGGCCGCTCGATCTGTTTTCTAAAGCGATACAATGTTTAAATTATACGTATGAAACTGCACGCATCTTCGCTGCCTACTCGGTGTGATTAAGCCTAATAACGTTACTTTTTTTTTATCCTAGCTCCGAGAAGAAGACCTCCCAATGGAGCTCCAAGAACAGAACTGGTTCAGTGCCGCGTCGGCTCTGCGGGTGTACGGGCAGTACCTCAACCTGGACAGAGATCACAACGGTATGCTGAGCATCAACGAACTGGCTGGGTAAGTTGGCACGGGGAGCCTTGTTGAACCCCCAGTTCTTTTTTCTTTTTTAACCTTTTAAGCGCTTGGCTAAACATTTGTTGTTTGTATTTCCTGTATTTAAATAAATGTTTTTTTTAATATTTTTCTTTCTTTAACAACAAAATAAATGTGTTTAAAAGCTTGGTACTGCTCGAAAACTCCGAAGAGTATCGGATTTATCAATCTAATTATAGGCTGCATTGCTTATTTTATATCACCTTGTACCGATCTCAGTATACTTAGATAATTTTTATTCAAGGTACAGAGGCCAGCACATCAAGTTACCCCTATGTGTCAAATTTTCCCAATTGAACCTTATTCTGTTTGACATAAAGTTGAAAACCTATCAAAGAAATTTGACACATTGGGGTAACTTGATGTGCTGCCGTCTGTACATAGTCCTCATAAATAATCTGATTAATATAGGTATACAAAGTATTGTAAAATCTATTTACACATTTTATACATTTAAAGCAAAGCTTAAGAAATTCATTTTGTTTTCTCAAATCAAATCTAATAATGTCAATGTTGATATATCGTTTATTTAATTTCAGTAAAATATTTGACATTTAACTATCTTCTATACTATACTAATAATCCTAGCATGTACAATCACAAATTTAATTTTTTCCTTTGACATTTAATCTTAATCGCCCATTTTATATAATTTTAATAACTCACCAGTAAGATGTAGGTACCTAATTTCTAAGTAATATGGAGGTAGTCGGTAGACTGAATTTGATGAGCCACTTGCGTCTATCGCCAGGATCCACGCGTTTTTCACTATCATGTTATCTTTCTTTCTGCGACAGTCATTGCTATTTTATCTTGCACTTTAGGTTTTAATAATAGTTACCGCGCCAAACGCGACAAATGTGCCTACTACGTCAAAAATCAGGCGCCACGTCGACCAGCCCGGTGGCTTGCCATTGGTCGACTGATGCGCCGTTGGCAGTAAGACACGTTTACTCGATACACACTACACAGATTTATTTAAATATTACTTTTAACTGTATTCGTTTTTACACTTTTTACTGTATTTATTTTAATGATTTATTTTATTTAATAATATTTATTATGTTTATTTTATTTACCTTCGTCCGTGTGTCACTGCGGGGTGCCAACTGAAAACCAGCGCTGGGTGTCTGACGCCCAGCAAATGCTGAGATGGTTACCCTTTCGGCATGGGCACGCTCAGCGCAATTTGTGTACCTGCTATTAATTTATTACTTCTGTTTTCTTGGTTGCTGTGCGCTTGTTGTGTCTGTGCTGAATAAATATTTTTCTATTCTATTCTATTCTATTTTAAAAGAGTAGGTAAGTATGGAGTTTCTTGCTCATTCTTCTCCTTATGAAAGAATCGTTTGGAATGTGCAATTTACTTAAATTATTTAACATGTAAGTCTGACATTTCAAAGTGCCTTTTATAGGTCTAATTGAAATAAATGATTTGACTTTGACTAATAAGTTTTCGCTTTTTCTTTTTCGAAGCGTTGTCAAGGAAAATTAAAACCTTCTAATAAAAAACGGTAATTTTCTTCCTTCCATAGCTACGGCTCAGGCACTCTAACGCGAGCATTCCTCCAGCGCGTCTTCCAGCAGTGCCTCACGTATGACGGCGAGATGGACTACAAGACGTACCTGGACCTGGTGCTGGCGCTGGAGAACAGGAAGCAGCCGGCGGCGCTCGCCTATCTCTTCAGGGTGCTAGACATCAACTGCGTGGGATACCTTGATGCCTTCACGCTCAACTACTTCTTCAAGGTAAGATATATTCACTGACTGATTTAAATAATAATAATTATAATATATTTATTCAAAATTAAAAAAGGTAAAAAAAAAACAAGAATGTTATTGAGAATTACAAAGGGATTCGAATGTTAGATGCCTGCCTGTACTAGGTTAGATAAACCAGTATCACAGGCGACAAGAGTTCATTTAGGTTGGTAATAGTAGTACAAAAAAGGTTATTTACAATATTTAACATTTAAGATGATAAAACATTTATTCTCGTAAAAACTAATATCTTAAAAACAGCTGTTTTATTTATTTGCACCTTGTTCCACTTATGATATACGTACTTACTGAATATTGTTCGTCAGCAACCAAATAAGTAAGAGTAAAAAGTCGCATAAATCAGGAACGGTGCTATAGGTAGTTATTGTACGTCCAAGTTTTGCATCGAATTACTAAATATACTTAAAAAAACCGGAGCTTGTAGGCCAGCGCAGTGCACTGTTATTTGTTTAGAAAATATCGAAATCATGCTGTTTACACATGCTCTCAAAACTTATTTCCGTCCCAATAACTGCGTGCTGCAACTAAAATTATTATTAAATAGAGATATTATTTACAATGATGTGATAAAGCAACGTTGTGGTTTAAAAGAAGATGCAGTAACAAAAATTGAAAAGAGTATGCTTAGATGGTTTGGTCACGTTGAAAGGATGGATGAAAGGCGACTAACGAAAGGTATTTACAAGGCAGATGTAAGTGGGAACGCCGGGAGGGGACGTCCTAGAAGGACATACGTAGACCTTATTGGTGAGGTTCTTCAGAAAGGTCAGGTGCGTAGTACTCGCAACCGGCGTGTGTGTAAGACAACATGTATGAATGAATGTAAACGAAGCAAAAGAAGTATGTAAGAATCGTAGCATATGGCGCTCTGTAGTTTCTGCCTACCCCCATGGGAAAAAGGCGTGAGTTTATGTATGTATGTATGTATTATTTACAATGTCAATTACTTAATTGAGAACAGCTTACCATAAAACCTTTCCTTTCCACAGGCAATCCAAGAACAGATGATAGCCCACGGCGCTGAGCCAGTCAACTTCGACGACGTCAAAGACGAGATCTTCGACATGATAAGACCAGAAGAACCTTCCAGGATAACCCTCCAAGACCTAATTCGCAGTGGCCACGGACATACAGCAGTGTCTATACTTCTGGAGCTCCACGGATTCTGGGCTTACGAGAACAGGGAGGCTTTAGCAGCAGCTGGAGATCATGCCTGACAGCTGGCGCAGCATCTCCACTTCAACGGAGATCGGTTCAATATTTAAAGACAGAGAAAGAAAGAAATTGAGATGGTGGAGTTTCAGTTCAGTGGTGTGATGGTGAAGTGTCAAAGTGTTGAGTATCTGTGGTGAGTACCTATTTATATAAAATGTTGAGTATCTGTGGTGAGTATTTATATAAAGTGTTGAGTATCTGTGGTGAGTATTTATATAAAATGTTGAGTACCTGTGGTGAGTACTTATATAAAATGTTGAGTATCTCTGGTGATTGTTTAAATGTTGTTAAAATCGGAAAAAATGGCTTGTGTAGACTTCGGACGGGATGGCAGTGGATTTTAAATTGTATTATATTTTAAATCAGTATTTGACTAACGAAATTGGTGGATACTATCAATATTATTAAAAAATCATTTTATATAAACAACGGAATAAGTGTACACTCTTAATTACTACATTATTAATGATTTCTATAGTTCAAGTCACATTTTTTTAAATGTCTCCTATCCATGTTTATATATTATATATTTTCTATAACCGCGGCAATATAGAAAAAAAAACAAAGGTCATCTTTATCAATTTAATTTATCACTTACCCAATCGAAATAAGGTATAAATTTCAATGCTCAATGATTGACCTCAGAGCATCGCCGTGCATTGAAATATGTCTTATGTCTGAAAAATATAAAAATCAATGATACATTTTGAAATCCTTGGCTAACTCGTCCGCCAGTCTACACATGCAATAAGTGTTCAGTCTCCATACTTTAATATTATAAATAGGAAAGAAACTCATGTCTGTATGTCTGTAACATTTGCATGTCTAAACCTCTAAACCAATTTTGATGAATTTTGGTTTAGAGATAAACTTTTGGACTTTGGAGAAGGACATAGGCGACATTGAATATCGCTAGTAAGTACATTCCTTTGGGATGAGAAATAAAGTCCAAGTAGTCAAAACCGCGGGTAAAAACTAGTCTTGGAAAATCATGAAAATGTAAAAAATATTTGTGATGAATGTGATACTTTTAAATTGTTTTTGAAGATTGTATGATACGTTGGGCATTTAAAATAATAGTCTCTGTAAAATTGAACAATTGTTGAGTACCTCTGAAAGTTATATTAAGTGTTAATAATCCCTGTACATTTTAAAAGGCCTTTGAGCATTTATAATAAAATTATCTCTGTGCAACTAGATGTACAGTCAGTGAACAACGTTGCCTGACCCATCTTCCCCTTATATTTTTTTCTAAGGTGGATCAGGTAACACAGCTTACTGACTGTACCATCGGCCCCACTTGCGGTGAATCAGTTAGCTAACAAAATGTTTTGGAGTACGCAACGTGCTTGTGAGCGTCAAGATCTGACTTCGTACGCTGGGTGCAAGCAATTATATCCTGCAAAACTGAAGCCTATTGACCTACCTTTGATTTTAAGTATCCGGTATGAATTTATGTGTAAGATGATATTGCTAGGAAAGACGCCTTTTTGACTATATTGAGATGTCGGAAAATAGGGAGTTGTATGGAAGAAGGGTCGGTACATATCTGACGGAAGAAGCGCTGAGCGTATGTGACAATTTACCTCGACGCACAACGGTTCGATATTGAAAAACAGCAGACATTCGATAAAAAAAATTACATTTTTAAACAATTTATTTAAACAAAGTTATGGGATTTTACCGAGTTACTCATACAAAAAACCTACTGAATGAAATTTGTTCCGACACCAAAATGTATTTTTTTTTAATGTCTGCTGTTTTTCAATTTCGAGCCAGTGTGCGACGCACTAACGCTTCATCGGTAGGGTGTGAAAGGTTGAATGTTTTATTAATATTTGTCTGTTCTGGCGTTACACGACCGATAAAACGTGGCGTATCTTCCATCAGATACGTACCAACCCAAACTGCTACGACCGCAAATAAAAAATCCTACATTCCGCATCATCACAGGTGGATGATGCGAAATGTGGGATTTTTTTTGCGATTTTTGGATTGGTGCTATTGTAAAATGAAAAAATCTTTTTTGGCTTTTGTAAATAAGTACCAATAAAATGTTGACTGCCTCGTTAGTCTAGCAGTCGCAAGCGCTAATACTAATCCTGAGGTCCCGGCCCCGGGTCGGGCAAAACGTTATTGAGTTTCTCCATCTGGAATTTTTCAGTGTCGACCCGGAGTCTGGATTAGTGCCCGATTGATGGCAATAGGCTCGCCCCCTATTACATGGGACTTAAACATAACTGGCGAAATGTGGGTAAACCCTGCCTAACCTTTCAGGGATAATAGTTATAAAAAATGTATATTTCAAAACATTGACATAAGTGTGAACAAAAAAATGTTTGGTGCCTCTGAAATTATGTAGTAATTTATATAATGTAGTAAAAATTGTTATCTAATTTTAATCCTAACTATTAATCAATGTATTCAATTGTATTTCAATCCTCTTCTCTATTTAATCTTTAAAATGAATCTTTTTTAAATTATTATGATGTAATCGATCCATTTTTCAAACATTTGTATTAGGCTATATTCCATTCCTAACCCTTTGCTTATATTATTGAAAATTAGGTCATATAATTTATTCCCCAAAATAAAAGACATTAAAATACTATAATAAAATATAATATAACTTGTGATATATATAAAAACAATGTATATAAAAATAACAATATGATAAACTTTTAAATATAAAGATTGTACATAACTATATCATTTGTTTTATTGTCCTTATTCACTCATTTAAAGCTTATAAGAATGCTAATTAAAGAAGCACGGGGTTATAAAGGATAGCGCTATTATTCATGTATAGCTCCATCCCTTTCTCGCACCAGAACAATAATAACATTCTTACTTCCTTATGTGCTCCTGGTGATTTAAAAAACTGATTTGATTTATGTACTTACAGTTATTTGGTTTGATTATACGATTAAATAAATTTCTAAATACATAATTATGTATATGTACGTTATATTAAACATAGCACTATATTAAATGCATAAAGGGGCAGAGGTGGTATATGAAGCAATCATAGGGTCAATTTATACTAGCGTAGAGTCGAAGCGCATCGAAGCGTCTATCCAAAACTGAACATAACAAATTCAACCTTAACTTCACAGCGTAACGCACACATTACTTCTGGGATTTTAAAAAAGACGCCGCATTCTTAGGAATACGCGCGTCTGCGCGTGAACAACGCTGATTGGTGCGCGCGCATTCTTGCGAAGTATAGTGTGCGTTACACTGTGGAGTTAAGGTTGAATTTGTTATGTTCAGTTTTGGATAGACGCTTCGATGCGCTTCGACTCTGTGCTGGTATAAATTGACCCATAGTTTGACTGCGAGAACAGGATAGCGCTATTAGTCTTGTATAACTCTGTCCCTTTTTCGCACTAAAATAATCATAACATTCGTACTTCCCTCTGTGCTCCTGGTTATTAAAAAAACTGATTTGATGTATATACAGTCATTTGGTTTGATTACACGATTAATTAAATGTCTAAATACATAATTATATTAAATATTGCACTGAATTAAATGCATAAAAAACACAACTTTGAGTAGAACTTGTACAGATGCCAACACATCAAGTTACCCTAATGTTTCAAATTTTCCCAATTAAATATGAGCCTTATCCTCTTTGACATAAAGTTGAAAAACCATCAAAGAAATTTGACACATTGGGGTAACTTGATGTGCTGGCGTCTGTACGTTAGTTTAACCTTTAAACCGCCTGATTTTATATCGATTGTCGTGCCCCCAGCGCCCGACTAATAAATCCTCAACACATTTATCATTTTGCCTGAATTAGCCTATTTTTGGGAAGAATGTAAAGTTGAACCAAGAAATTAAATTGGACAAACATTTGTTTTGTCGTATAAATACGACTCAGACGGAATGGGCCCGAAATAGTTGTCGTATAAATCCGACTTAGGCGGTTAAAGGGTTAAAGTTATTTGTTACATACAAGGCGGTCGCAAATCATATTTTGTTCAACATATAGCCTGCCACTGAACCACGAATTACAACAACACGAGAAAATATGAGTTTCGCAGGTTATCTAGGAACATCCATATTAACACAAGAATCGAAGAAAAAAGTAATCGTGTTCTACAGGGTGTCTCATTCAAATGGGTCAGTATGGGAAAGTCTGAAACTATAAGACATACGAAGATCTGTTCTGAGGAACCATGTCATCGATTTTAATAAAAAGAAAAACTGCATTCATACATTTTAAAAAACGTCTGTACTCCATTCGGGAATCGAACCCGAATATTTTGAAAAAAAAAAACTACACTATTTCTATTTAGATATCGATTGTGTAGCTCTTAACCAGCAAATGTCTGTACGAAACATGATGTCTAAAATGAATAAAATGCATTGTTTCCACATACTTTAATTTATTTTAGTAGGTGCTCGAAGTGACCACCGCATTTTTCAATACAATATTCAACACGTTTAGGTAACGATCTTACAATAGCATTTTGTATCTTCATGTGGTGAATTTGCGTTAAAATTGTCTGTATGGCTGGCTACTTTTAGGTCTACAACGGTGTCATAGCTTGTTTTGTACACTTCATCCTCAACGTAACCCCACAAGAAATAGTCCAGAGGCGGTATTGAAAAAGGCGGTGGTCACTTCGAGCACCTACTAAAATAAATTAAAGTACATATGTGGAAACAATGCATTTTATTCATTTTAGACATCATGTTTCATACAGACATTTGCTGGTTAAGAGCTACACAATCGATATCTAAATAGAAATAGTGCAGTTTTTTTTTTTCAAAATAACCGGGTTCGATTCCCGAACGGAGGACAGATGTTTTTTAAAATGTATGCATGCAGTTTTTCTTGTTATCAAAATCCATGACATGGTTCCTCAGAACAGATCTTCGTATGTCTTATAGTTTCAGACTTTCCCATACTGACCCATTTGAATGAGACACCCTGTATATTGTAAACGGTTTATATGTGATGTAGTACCTATTTTTTTTTAATATTATAATCTAGTGCTTGACTGCAATCCCACATAGATATATGATAGTAAGCCAGTGATGCAATCAATGATGGTGAAGCGCACTAGTAAAAAAAAAGTAGTAAATAGTCGTATCTAAAATCACACAGATTCCTGTGCGCTCCTGTACTCGAAGACACTGCCTCTCTCCAGAAAAGCACTAGCTTGTTTGTTGGTCTGTCTGTCTGTTTGAGACGCGTCGGCTGGGAGACCGTAGCCACCGCCACCGGGAGAGTTCATTATGTATTTATCCTGAAATAATAATTATACTTTAACTTAGAGACACAATAGAAAGACAATGACAGGCGGACACAGGTGTCCTTCCCGGGTTTAACGAATTAAAGGCAAATGTCCATTTCTGGCCATGTAATTCCATCTATGCAACGACCATACAGCCCATAGACGCCGCATAACAGGCAACCGATATCTGTCAACACATCAGACTTATAGATCTGATGTAGGTCGCTAGGCGACTAATTCGAATTAGTTCCGACCAATTACGTGAGCTGTAAACAGTTCCGCGTTTATTCCATAAAATATTAAGAAAATAAATATAATAATGGCCCCTTGTACAATACGTTGGTGTAGTAAAAATAGCCAGACTTCGAGTATTCAAAAAGATGGCATAACATTTCATCGGTAAGCTGTTGATAGTACATAATCATAATAAGATTAATTTTCTGACATCATTTATCGGAGTTCATCTTACACTGGTCATATTTGAATGTCAAAGACATCCTGCCAAAGGTGAAAGATCATCATCTCTTTCTTCTGAAAGTAATTTATTCACTATCTCTTTCTCTCTATTTTAAAAGTAAACGTAACCAATGATGTACCAATTTCTATAACCAAATGACCTTGAAAGGACCAATCAGAGCGCAGTACCCCGCTTCGTCGCACCTCAGCTAGTTGACAGAATTGCTTTGGTGCATTAAATCAAACAATAGGCGTCTATGGGCTGTATGGTCGTTGCATCTATGTAATAGATGTAATAGATTCACATAGATGGAATAACATGGCCAGAAATGGAAACATCTAAAATTATACTAATTTATTAACTCGAACACTGCTATTATCAATTTGTAATAAGTACGAAGGTATGTTATTACACAAGTAAAGGTATATTAACTTAGTTGTAGGAGACGAATTGCTAATCCTGATTTCCACTCGGTGGTGAGTTCTATCAAAATAGGGGTTGCAATTCTTAATAAAAAAAAGTCCCACCGAGTTCTATGTGAAAAACAGCAATTGTCCCTTTATCTGTGATGTCAAACCCAATGTCGATCATTTGTTCCTTCTTTGTGCAACACTTGGGAAAAATTTCCTCAGCAAATTGGCATTTATTTTAATATTAAAATTTATTCTTCTGAAAGATCAAGTGTGCAGTACTCGCAACCACAATTTTCTTGCGAAATGTTTTCTACCTTAAAAAAAAACATAACTACACGGTAGTAAGTACATCAACATTTCGCCAGTTATGTTTTAAGTCCCACGTGATAGGGGGCGAGCCTATTTCCATCTATCGGGCTCACACAGAAGATCAACACATTTCTTCTCTCTACTCTTGAAAGTGAAGCCCTTCGTTTTACTCTTGAAAGTGAAGCCCTTAAGTTCCGAGTTGAGCTCACGATTACTGACAAATGCTTGCACTGACTGATTTGGTGGTGATCATATCTGTGTGGTTCTTTTCTCAAAAGACCATATCAGACATTGTCCATTCTTCCGTCGTAGACAAAATCAGTTTCTAAGGTGATCGTGCGACGCGTGCAGTATATTCTGTAGTTTATGCAGCAGGGCTAGCATGGGCTGGGGATATAACTTTTATCCACCGGTTAATTCCACTGACAAGGGATACAATTATCTTATCCACCTGCCAAAGCACGGCAACAGGGGAAAGAGAATTATATCACTTTATGACATTTGACGTGGATACTCATCCACGGCTTATAGCATGGCGACTAGTGAAAGATTTCGCGATTCGAGCAATCCCAATTGACAACAAAACAAAATAAATATCCAGTACAGATATAAAACGATGAAAGTACTTTGGTTTACATGACATTCTCGACTAATGTGTAATTTCATAAAAGTTTTCTTATAATGGCAATAATTTCGAGGACAAGCGTTTCCCCTGGTTTATCCCCGTGAATAGTTTATCCACCCATGTCGCCATGCTCGGAGGGTGGATAAAAATGACAGAGGGGAATGGTATTTTATCCTCTCCCCGTGGAAAGAATATCTCCGGCCATGCTAGCCCTGCAGTAGGTGGGTCCCAAGGAGAAAAGGCGTGAGCTTCTGCATGTAAAATCATGATTCTACCGTAACTTTAAGCCCGTCTGACGATTGAAACTAACTTACCCCTGGGAACGCCTGTACGGATGCCTTTCCTCCAAGGTTGATGAGCCGTCCGTCCACGCGCTGCAGCAAGTTCAGACCTCGCTCACCTGATTCACCACCTGTAAACAACACACATTTATCTTAGGCAAGTGACACTGTACACACGGCTACACATCAAGTTATACATTTCTAGTTAACGCTGACCTCGCATTGTACGGAAATTCTATATAATGCGAGATCAGCTTATACTGGAAATATAGCTTGATGTGTGGCCGTGTGTACTTATAGTTTGAAGAAAGTCTAGTAACTAAGCTCTTATTTATTATCAGGGGAAACTTCGAGGAAGTAAGTAGCATAGAGTGAATAATACCTCCTCTGATCAGATTTTCCTTTTTGGCGCAGCCGCAAGGCACATAATTCTTTATTTTTATTGTTTTTCTTCAAAAGGGGAGTACTTAAATAGGTTTTTAAAGGGTCGGCAACGCGCTTGTGGCGCCCCTGGTGTTGCAAGTGTCCATAGGCTACGGTAACCGCTTACCATCAGGCGGGCCGTAAGCTTGCTTGCCACAGTCGCCGCGTCGTGGTATAAAAAAAATGTTTATTTTTTTATTGTTTTGCTGTTGTTTTGTTTTATGTTCTGTGCGTCTAAATAAAATATTTTCTTTCTTTCTTTCTTTCTTTCTTTGGATCAGAAAATTATATACTTAGACTATTTTATTTTATCCTATAAAAGGCCAGTACAAATTAAGCATTGCTACACTCACCATTCATGCCATAAGGCTGGAAAGATCTTCGTTCAGTCAGAACTGACAGTTGGACGCTGCGACGGAACACCAGCTCTCTGGTCACGCCGTCTCCGCCGTTCCATCGACCTGTAATGAAAAAATTGCAACATTATACAGGATTATTTGTGTTCGTTATTATCTAGTAGAAACTGTAAAGGATAGTGACGTCATGCGACATTGTGAGTCGATGTATCGCCGTTATTTTTTGATTACGTGTAAAAAGAACAAAATATGTGTCGAATATTTTCTTGTAATCTAGATGCGGGACTAAAAACTTAAAGAAGAATGGCGAACTGGTATGTAAATTGGGACCCATTGATATTAGAATCGTACATTATTGAAACTTAGTACTACTTCTAGAACTACACAAAACTATCAAAAATGCAAATGGATAGTCAGCTGTAAAAGTTGGAAGAAAAAAGCTATGCAAGGTAAAAGATTATAACCATATGAATAATTTAATAGCAAACGTTCCAACTTACGTTCACACAAAAAAAGTTAGTAATAAAACATGCTAGCATTGTAATTATTATTTATCAAAAATTTCTATTTTTGCATATTCACGTTGTTTTTATATTTTATTTTACGTATTAAGTAAAACGGAGACACGCGATGCGTTCGTAAACTGCACGATAAGTTATTTTTAATACATTTAATTAATTTCTAACTTTTAATTCCCATGAGCTAGCCACTTAATATTCTTTAAATAAACCTTTATCAAACTCGTTATTAAAATTCATATAGACTTGCAAGTGAACGACGCACTGTGTGGTATTAGGCCCCAAAAGTTGGCCAAAAATGGATTTTATTACTGATCTTTTAAAAGTTAAGTAGTTGGCCAATAAAATGGCCAAAGAACTCCGAGCCAACTCGTCAACTCTTGACGCACTTGTAGTTGGAAGTTGACGTTCGCTTACAGTGGTCGTGTGATTGTTCGATGCGCTCAAATATTACTTGTTTTTATAACGTGATATTTTAGGAACAAACGGTTTTGTGGTGGTTTTTGTGATGGATTCCTTTTAGCCAGGTATGTAAGTATATGATCCATGTTTTTTTTCTACAAAAACCTCAATCAATTTTAATCTATAGCTCCAAAAGTAACCTGTCATAAACTATTACTAAAATTCTTACTTTTCTATGTTTAATAGACTTTTTGTTACATTATTTAGCATTCTTTAAATACAAATACTATTGTTTCCTGTAGAGTAGACGGCCTAGAAACAATTTCTGAAAAACGCTGCCGCCCGTACCCGCCCCCTTTTTTTTTGAGAATTATTTTCTATAGTGCCTTACAATCTTGCATAAATATTCGTTCTTAAGATTTAGTCTTATTTTGTTACAGGGACATCAGAATTGAAGTTTATGACTCGAAATGAGTTGTTTGCTATTATGCAAGGTTCTAATGAGTCAACATTTGTCGGAAAACTGGCATTTTTGAAGCAGCAACTGCTAAGTTCTCACTCTGATTATGATATAAGAATCCACGATATAAATCAAAAGATCGCTAATATACAACACAATTTCAAGCAAAAATGGTTAGCAGCTCATCAAACCAAAGCAAGATTCGAAGAAAATAACTTCATCAATATCGTCACCAGCTACAGGCATGACTCTGGACAATTCTTTTAGTTAATTAGGTGTTTCGGGTTTCCAAGAACTTGTTGACACTCAGGTAGCTAGGTCAACTTTAATGGTATTTTGTTATGATGATTGTAACTTACCTCTCTCTCTAAACTCGTTAATATGAAAACATAAACCTTTTTTTTATTGTTACAGGAATCAGCTCTGGCCACTCTTCTGGCCAAATCTTTTGTGGGTTCTAGCGAAAGGACTAAAAAACGGAAAACGGCAGATCTTTGATCAAAAGACGTGGAGCAAATTGACCTACGCTACTTAAACGAAAAGTTGGTAAAGTTGATGCTTCGAAAGTCGTAAAAGATGTTACGAAAAGTCCACGTAGAGCTAAACAATATGTGATGGAAATGAGAAAAAGTATTCGGACACAAGATCAACCTTGCCAATTGTCACCTTTAAATGCTTAAAATGCTTTGTCTATGTTCACCGAAGCTGGATTAACAAAAACACAATATGAACGAGTACGAGAAACAAATGCCCTTATTTCCGTTTTTCGGTGCTGCAAAAAATTAAGAAAGAATGCTATCCTGAATTTTATCGCGTTACCGAAACGTGTGCTGAGGTATAAGAACAAAAAATAATGGATCATACGGCGAATCTATTGATTTCACATCTTTTACTTAGTGAGAGTGATCTGACCAATAAAATGTATGTAGTAGTGATGAATAAATATTTTTTTCTAACTGTAATAAGTCTTTTATTACCTATTCTAACATGTATACACAAATAATCGTCAATCGAGTCGTAAAATATTTTTGACCAAGTTTTAGGGCCAAATACCACACTGTGCGACGCCTCCTTTATTTTTAAATCATGTGGGTCCATTCTCGCCAATCTTCTTTGTCAAGTAACCCATTTGTATTTTTTTATAATCAACTACTAATACTTCATTCATGTAATAAATACCTTTCCCTCCCGACCCAGGTCTTAGCGAGAACTTAGTGACAAGCATGGGGTATCGCCGCTCTACGATCTCGACGTCAGTGATGCGAGTGTTCGTCATGTGTGTGTGCACACCTCCGCAACCGTGCCAACCGGGACCCTGAAGATAATTGAACATTTCTTAGAATAGAATAGAAATCTCTTTATTGTACATCATCAAAACTTACAAATTATAACTTTAAGGGCTACATAGGGTGCTACAATGGGCGGCCCTATTTCTTTTACTAATTTATAATAATAATAATAAATTTATTCTCAGACCATGGGTCCATAAAACAGCACCAACACATACAATACAACTACAACATACACAATAATATATGCACAGAGAAATAATATACAAGTACACATACACAAAGCACATTTTACATACACGAATATAATACAGAATAAAATTTGTAAAACACAGACTACAACAGTATCAAATTATTTTACATAATCGAATGACGCATTCATGGAGTGAACAAAGAAATAAACGAAATTACATTATTATAAAATTAATTAAATTATTGAACATGTCATTGAGTGATATAGACATCGTGATTTTTAAATTTAAGTAATAATTTAAAAAAAAACCCGGTCCTTTTTAGGATATTAGCTTTTTTTTATTTTTTATAGCTTTAACTTCATCATATTGTTTTGCTTTATACTTCAAATGTAATGCGTGATATTGTTGCTTGCTCTCATCACTTTTACCAGTCAACTTCTACATGCGAAGACTTGTAATTGACTTCCTGTCGACTATACTTTCGTTTTTTATTTATTAAGCTTTTTAAGCTGTAAGGCTTGCATGTTTTAATCTATATATATAAAAGAAAGTCGTGTTAGTTACACCATTTATAACTCAAGAACGGCTGGATCAATGTGAATGATTTTGGTCTTTTTGGATTTGTCTTTGTCCGGAATAGCATATAGCATAATAATTAATAAAAAACATGAAAAGTCCTCGAAAAAATAAATATCAAGAATATCGGTTGTTTCAAACATTTTTCAAACGCAGCGCCATCTTGGATGACATGACTGGAGTCAAACTTCCCAGTTCATTATCAGGTGACAATTTGAAATTGACAAGTCCTAAGCTAAACCCAAGAAGTTAAGTTTGTCAATTTATAATACGCACCTACGTTCTGAAATTTATTTTGTTACTAAACTTAGAGGTTTTATGTAGCATAAAAAAGTCTTATATTTCAGAAATCAATTTACGTAACTAGCAATGATGACAGAGACGAACTTTAATAATTCTTTGCAAATAGAACTTATTTTACTGTTAGGACTTTAATTAAAGTAGACCGGGAAAACTATAGGCATAAATTATTGTATGTAACATAGAGGCTAAAGATAAAAATGTTATGAAATAAATGTTAAGATTAAAATGATGAATTTAGTATTTTTTAAATCAATGCATTTTAGTAAGGTAGTAAGGTTAGGTAGTTAGGTTAGCTATAGGATAGGTATGGTCAGTTAGGTTAGGTTATACAGGGTGTAACGGAAAGGGTATATACATACGAAGGGCACGGATTCTCTTGGTGATAAGAAACGACATGGCAACGTTTTTATACATATCCATACATAATTGTAAAGATAAGCCCGCCCGCGCCGTCGCGCCTTGGTCGGTTAGGCAGAGCCCGATAGGTCTGTACTAGGCGCGCAGAACCCGAGATAGATATACTTGAACCTTGCCGGACAAGATTATGACCCTCATAGTGCGGTGACACGTTTGTTAGGATTTTGCATTTAATAAACTGTCGATATTAAATAATATCGTAAAGTTTCAAAGTTATTAGTTGGGAGCTGAAATTTTCAGGAAAGACTCGTTATTGAATACTCTATTCACCCTGTTTGTATGTATATACCCTTTCCGTTACACCCTGTATGTACATGTTGTAATTTTAATTCTATCGAACACAAAATGTTGAAATAAGATCACAGTAGAGACTTGCTACTTAAAAAGTAGTAGTAGTTATTATTGGTTTGGATCTATTTGTTGTCGTCTTATTAAACGTATGTATATCTAATACAAAAAATATAAGAGCAATAAATTGACTCTAAGGCACAACGAAGTTTGCCGGGGCAGCTAGTAAATAAATAAATAAAATTTTCGGGGTAACCCCCTTTTAAATCTAACCAATTGACTTATAGTAATTGCATACTTACAGCGCCACTGCCGCCCGCAACAGTCTCATAATAACCCCAATCTTCTTCACCTAGCGTTAAGTTGTTCATGCAACCTTGAGACGCTGCACACACCTGAAAATTTATTTAAACTTGATAATTAACCGACTTCAAATAACAGAAGACTTTTCTGTCTAAAAAGCAAAGACATTCAATACCTATACACACCACGAACCAAATCACGAACAAAATTTTCGTCCGAAAAAGTGTGTCCTGCTGGATACAAGTCTATGAGTTTTTTGTAGTACGCTCCGCTGCCGCTCCAATATTGATATATTATTCCAGATGGCGTTACTAACATTGGGATCAAAGTTTTTCTATGGCATTTCCTTCACATGCCCGCTCTATAGTATTTTAAATCCCTTTGCTAAAAAGCCAACGGCTTCGGCGCGAGTGAGTATGTTTCTTTCTTTCTTCCTAGTTCCGAGTTCGAGTTCCGTCTTCCGAGTTTCTTTCCTCCTAGCGACATCTATCTCGCCACATACGAACTAAAGAATGACATTCTACATCGCGATGTTAAAGTTATCCGCGCGATTGAACGTTTACAAGATTGCGACAACCACCGTCGGGTAGTAGTAGCTCACCAGACACAACACCCGTCTACGAGGAGGATCCAAGAGTTTCTATGAGGGACGAGAAACTTTACACCCTGTTCCTCACTTGTAAACCCCATACTTCTCAATATGAAATAACCTTTTAGAAAGGACAATTAGAATTATTTTTAACAGACTTCAAAAAGGAGGAGGTTCTATGTTCGTGTGTAAGTATTTTTTTTTTATGTATGTTACCTGATTTCTCCCCCATTTGTGGACCGATTCTCTAAATTCTTTTTTATTTGAAAGAGTATACTCCTGAGGTGGTCCCATTTTAATTTGGTGAAGATCTCGTGCTAATCTTCGGAGACATACAATGGAATTCTTCAAAAATATACGGCAAATCTGTCGTGATTGCTGGAATCGCTTGGATGTTTAATGTTTATACCCATGACGTATCACTACACCTGTATGCTCTGAAGGGTACGCAGACGTGTACAATATACCTAGATTTCGACAGTTACGTATGTTGAGTTTCATTTATTAGGGATAAGTGGATAACCCTATTACCACGACATGTATGTTAACAATTAACAATATCAAATTCATGGCAAATATTTGCATGGGAACAACTAAAAATGAAAAAATAAAAAACTTTTTTGCAAAAAATAAAACCGACTTAAACAAAACACTAACCGGTGTAAAATAACTCTAAATTCGGAAGTTGGTGGCCAATCATGAATGAGACAAAACCACCAAAGCCACAGACTTCCTAATTTAGAGTTATTTTACTCCGGTTAGTGTTTCTTTTAAGTCGGTTTTATTTTTTGCAAAAAAGTTTTTTTTTTATGGTAAAATTAAAAAAAAATATTTGACTTCGACCACGTCGGGGTTGCTTGGGGGATGGTTTCTTTTCAACCTACTTGAAAACTGGTTCTTATTACACCGCTTTTAAGTAAAAAATGCGGTTTTGCAATGGCAATATGCTTGCTTAGGCTTGGAGGGGCTTGTGAATACTTAGTACCAAATTACCAATGATATGATGATGAATGAAAAGGTGTAGATAGTTTATAAGCGCTCAGCAAGTGACACGTTGAAATGTGGCTAGCTAACTAGCCACACTTGACCTCAGTCTCGCGTCGCGCAATCAAGGGATGCGTGCGTGAGTTAGTGTGCCGATTTTGAAAATCGAATGTGGTTTAGGTAACGCGGTCTCTGCGTGAGCGGCGAACGCGACGGGATGCGACGTTGGGAACGCGACAAACGCAATCAAGGGCGAGGCCCCATTAGTGCGTTGCGCTGCGTTGCGTCGCGTCGTCGCAACGGAACAACGCATTGTATGCCACACCTGTGTTGCGTTGATACTGCGCCAACGCAACGCAAGAGGGTATGTACGCCGTAATGTTCGTGCGATTTATCCCATATAATGGGTCTTTCTTGGACCAAGGATATAAGAAAATCTATATCAATATCCTGCCTACTCAACGTAAGATAAAAAATGTTACGCTCGTCTAGCTTCCTCCTCTAGCAGTGGATCACTGTCCGGCGTCGCAGCGGAGCTCCGACAACGCAGCGCATCACCCTCCCTCCCGCTTCGTCTCTTGTCCGTCGATCCGTTGAGACGCAACGGTCTAATGGGGCATGTCATAAAAAATATATGGAAAACGACGTAGCGACGAAGCTGCGACAACGCAACGCAGCGCAACGCACTAATGGGGCCTCGCTCCAACTCAACGGCAAACCCTACTTGCGGCCCATATGTTAGTCTGCGCCGAGACGCGACGTAACGCGGACTTGTTTTGAGAGCGACCAGATGGGACACCACATTAAATATGAAGTTTCAAGCAACATTGTACTGTACTTCTCCATGATTCGAGAAGTAATGACCAAAATCACGTAGGACATTTGTCGAGTCGTGTTCGTCGCTCACCTTCTTACTTATAATATCATTGCTTAGTACAACATCTTACATAGGTATGAAAGGCTGGGAATGATACTAGCCAATAAACAATACAGCCAATACAGGACTTTTCTTTTCTATCTGACACGTTGGAGGAAACATATTACATACATACCTGGAATGCTTTGAGTACGACATCTACGATCCTCTGCGATGTGAGTACGTTGCCGCCGACTACTGCGGCGTGCTCGGACGGGTCTAGAATAGAACCTTCTGGAATTATCACCTTCACTGGGTTGAGGCAGCCCTGTAAGAAATATTAGACAATGATGATCTTGTCGGAATGTCTAAAGTACAGACGCCAGCACATCAAGTTACCCCAATGTGTCTCTTTGATTGTTTTTCAACTTTATGACAAACAGAATAAGGTTCATATTCAATTGGGAAAATTTGACACATTGGGGTAACTTGATGTGCTGGCGTCTGTACCTACAGTACGGAAAATGCATGAAAGGGTAATTTCACGGTCTCTAGATTTCCATTATGTTATTCTATACTAGCGTCGCGCGGTTTCACCCGCGTAGTTCCCGTCCCCGTGGGAATATAGGGATAAAAAGTATGTTTGTCTATGTCACCTGGGGATAAATGTATCTTCCCAACGGTGTTAGAATTTTACAAATTGGTCCAGTAGTTTTTAAGTTTATTCGTTACATACAAACATACAAATCTTTCTTCTTTACAATATTGGTATAGATTAATTTTATGTTGTTTTACTATAAAAGTGTTATTAGTATGTATTTTTGGGTTAAGGTATTTGTCTATGGGTCTTTGTTACCTGAAATAAATGGTTTATTTTATTATTATATACTATAAATAAGCTTGTATACACCACAAGCGACATTACCTGATTTAAAGGCACGTCGTGTCCCACCATGCAGCGCAGACAGTATATGAGTGCTGACAACGTGATGGCGCGGGGAGCGTTCAGATTACCCCACACCTCGACTCCAGTACCACTGTGATACAACCAAAGAGATTTAAAAGACTTTAGAGCGGGCATGTCAAGGAAATGTCATAGAAAAACTTTGATCCCATGTCTCAGTAACGCCATCTAGAATAATATATGAATATTGGAGCGGCAGCGGAGCGTACTACAAAAAACTCATAGACTTGTATCCAGCAGGACACACTTTTTCGGACGTAAATTTTGTTCGTGATGTCCGGTCTATAGGTATTGAATGTCTTTGGATACAACCAAAGAGATTTAATATACTATAATAATAAAATAATATTGGTGCCTCACTTAATTAAAAACGACAAAGGGCCTCTGCGAGTTGGCTTAGGCCCCTCGTACGCCTTCCAAAGGTCCGGAACCCAAGAGCTCCGAGAGATAAAAACAAAAATTTATAATAATATTCCACAACTTTTACACAACGCCATCTAGTCCCAAGCTAAGCAGAGCTTGTGTTGTGGGTACTAAACAACTGATAAACATACTTATTATATTTCTAAATACATACATATTATCCAGACACAGAACAAATGATCGTGCTCATCACACAAACATTTGTCCTGGGTGGGAATCATACCCACGGCCTTCAGCATAGCAGTCAGGGCCACTAACTACTAGACCAACAGGCCAGTCATAGAGAGGACATGCCAAGAAATGTTATAGAAAAACTCTCATCCCATGTCTCAGTAACGCCATCTAGAATAATATAGGAATAATGGAGCGGCAGCGGAGCGTACTAAATTAAACTCATAGACTTGTGTCCGATCGGAAACAAGTATCGGATGAAATGTTTTTCTTGATGTCCCGTCATAGTTAGTAATGATTGATTGATTGAATGTCTTTGAATACAACATACTAGTGTTATAGGAGCATGAATTCTAAAACTGAAGTGGGGTTGGAATCATCACCTTATTGGCGATGTTCTTCAGAAAGGTGCGTAGAACTGCGACTAAAAATTCACTCCAATAGTACCTATGTCATGTCTAAAGAAATCTACAATAAATTACCCGAAATAATAAAGAATTAAATTAAATGAAAATAACATCTTTATCAATAAATTGAAGCTTTTTCTAATTAACAAATGCTACTATAGTTTAAATGCATACTTTAATGATAAATTATAAGCAACTTAAAACCGATTTATTTCTATAAAACTCACACCAGCTGGCTTATTCACAACCATTCGACTAGATTCCGTACCGAATCGAACGTCTAAGATGTCGAAGATGTCATCCAAACGCAATTCACAAATCCGAAACCGATTTTTCTTGACAGTTCAAATTCGATAAGAAGACTCAAATCTTTCCGACAGCTGTTTGCTATCGGGAGCCATACCGAACAAAATTTAAACGATTTATTTTTCATAAATCCAGGTTATTTCAGAGAAATATAAACACTGTAAACCTTTAAAACACTGCACTTTTACGTAAATGAAGTTTTATTATTGTAGTGACCGTATTTCATTGATACTTTCGCATTTACATAAATTCAAAGTGTAATTATGTAGAACTACATTATTACACTTTGAATTACTTTATTCGTATAGTTGTACGTGTTATTGTTTGACAATAAGCAAATAGCAAGATTTGTGTATTGATATCAAATACTTACAGTCATTTAGCCTTTTTAAAGCAAAGTTACAATAAAAGAAATTTTAATCCATAGTTTTATTTCAAATAAAAACTTTTTCCACATTGCACACTGGCAATGCGGAAAAAGTTTAAAAAGTAAAAAAGTCTGTCAAACTGGCAATGCCAGTTTGACAAACGGCTGTTTACAAAGCAAGTTTATTCGAAATAAAGTTTGTTTGATTAATAATAAAATCATTTTGTACCGTTTGCTGTCTATTAAATTACTACTACTAATTCTATAATTAAACGGATCGAAACATTCAATTAAACCAATTTTATTTACTACTTTAAATTTTCTACCACGCTGATCATTTACTACCATTTTGTAGCGTTCCCCATAAATACAATGATCAATCGTATAGAAAAAAAAACGTATCCGTTCGGATCTGTGAATAGCGTTTTGGCAGTTCTTCGGCTCGGAAAGGAGATTGTCGATAACGGTTCCTTACCGACACGGAAACCAATCGAACGGTTTAGAATAAGGCAGCAGCTGGCTTATTCACAACCATTCGACTAGATTCCGTACCGAATCGAACGTCTAAGATGTCGAAGATGTCATCCAAACGCAATTCACAAATCCAAAACCGATTTTTTTTTGACAGTTGAAATTCGATAAGAAGACTCAAATCTTTCTGACAGCTGTTTGCTATCGGGAGCCATACCGAACAAAATTTAAACGATTTATTTTTCATAAATCCAGGTTATTTCAGAGAAATATAAACACTGTAAACCTTTAAAACACTGCACTTTTAAGTAAATGAAGTTTTATTATTGTATTGACCGTATTTCATTGATACTTTCGCATTTACATAAATTCAAAGTGTAATTATGTAGAACTACATAATTACACTTTGAATTACTTTATTCGTATAGTTGTACGTGTTATTGTTTCTTAGGAGGAGCTTGTGGCTAAATTATAACAGCCGCATGGGTCGATCGAAGGTTAAGCTACGCTTGACGAGGTCGGTCCGTGGATGGGTGACCATTTATTACATACCAAGACTCCTCCGTGCCTCGGAAAGCACGTTAAGCCGTTGGTCCCGGCTGTCATTTGTAGATCTTTGACAGTCGTTACTTGTAGTCAGAAGCCCGAAAGTCTGACAACCAGTTTAACCAAGGGGTATCATGTTACCCAGTTACTGGGTTGTGGAGGTCAGACAGGCAGTCGCTCCATGTAAAACACTGGTATTCAGCTGCATCCGGTTAAACTGGAAGCCGACCCCAACATTGTTGGGAAAAGGCTAGGCAGATGATGATGATGTACGTGTTATTGTTTGACAATAAGTAAATAGCAAGATTTGTGTATTGATATCAAATACTTACAGTCATTTAGCCTTTTTAAAGCAAAGTTATAATAAAAGAAATTTTAATCCATAGTTTTATTTCAAATAAAAACTTTTTCCGCATTGCGGAAAAAGTTTAAAAAGTATAAAAGTCTGTCAAACTGGCAATGCCAGTTTGACAAACGGCTGTTTACAATACAAGTTTATTCGAAATAAAGTTTGTTTGATGAATAATAAAATAATTTTGTACCGTTTGCTGTCTATTAAATTACTAGCTGTATAATCTATAGGTAATTAAACGGATCGAAACATTCAAATAAAACAAATTTTATTTACTACTTTAAATTTTCTACCACGCTGATCATTTACTACCATTTTGTAGCGTTCCCCATAAAAACAATGATCAATCGTATAGAAAAAAAACGTATCCGTTCGGATCTGTGAATAGCGTTTTGGCAGTTCTTCGGCTCGGAAATGAGATTGTCGAAAACGGTTCCTTACCGACACGGAAACCAATCGAACGGTTTAGAATAAGGCAGCAGCTGCCTGCCTGCCTGCCTGTGCTCTTCCTCCTCTCTCCTACTTGATCTATGCTGTGCCCGACAGGGTCTATAGTTTTCATTTTTTTTTCGGGCAAAACCGCGGGACGTCTGCTTGTCTATAATATGTACCGGTCAACTGTGGCAACTTGACATATACAGGGCAACTTACCCATAAATGATCCTTACATAGAGATTTAAAATACTATAGAGCGGGCATGTCAAGGAAATGTCATAGAAAATCTTTGATCCCATGTCTCAGTAACGCCATCTTGAATAATATATGAATATTGGTGCGGCAGCGGAGCGTACTACAAAAAACTCATAGACTTGTATCCAGCAGGACACACTTTTTCGGACGAAAATTTTGTTCGTGATGTCCGGTCTATAGGTATTGAATGTCTTTGGATCCTTACGAACAAACCTGTTTACGTATAGGATTTAAGTTAGTGTTCCATATAATTTTAACAGTAGAAGATTTTTATGATTACCATTGGCCACATATTCTTTTTCCACTGTAATAGCACTGTTGGTTAATAAAATATGGCGTTTAGAAGTCGAATGGTGACAAGACGTGTTTTTTCTGGTGTGTGAAAATTGTCTAATTGCCAAATTACAATGCAATTATCTATGAAAACTGATGGTTAGGTCAAGATGCCAAAGTGGTGTCAATTAGACCACTGCTATATTTATTTGTCTAGAACGCTAATTTAAAGGTATTTTAAAGAATTCTATATTTACTATGAGTTATTGCTTTATTATGGTCACAAACAAATCATATGAAACTAACAAAAGTCTATCAGTATCATAGTTATTTGATAAAATAGTAAAAATGTGCTTAAGTATGGTCAAGTTGTCACAGTTTACTGTATTTAGAAATATAGAAAGAAGCGTGTTTATCAGTTGTCTAGTATTCATAGCACAAGCTCTGTTTAGTTTGAGACTAGATGGCGCTGTGTGAAGAATAATATTTAATTATTTTATATAAAGAGTATGATTAGATGGTTTGGTCACGTTGAAAGGATGGATGAAAGGCGACTAACGAAAGGGATTTACAAGGCAGATGTAAGTGGGAACGCCGGGAGGGGACGCCCTAGAAGGACATACATAGACCTCATTAGTGAGGTTCTTCAGAAAGGTCAGGTGCGTAGTACTCGCAACCGGCGTGTGTGTATGACAACATGTATGAATGTAAACGAAGCAAAAGAAGTATGTAAGAATCGTAGCATATGGCGCTCTGTAGTTTCTGCCTACCCCCATGGGAAAAAGGCGTGAGTTTAAGTATGTATGTATAATAAATACTTACGTAAAATCACAAATGGCACTGCCTTCCTTCTCATCTAAGGTGACAGTGAGACATATAGGCGTGCCGTTGTCCATGTACTCGGTCGCTTTCAGCACACTTGAGCCTGTCATGGCTAACGAGTTGCGTGCGATTTCCTGTATAAGCGGTAAAAAGAAAATAAATGATTACTGTCTATTGCCCCAACATAACTTTATTCAACGAGAAAGAAAGAAATCTGTTATTAATATAGATATGTTTTACTTTGGCAAAAGTATGCTTGTCTTAAAATCTTTTTAAGCATGTTGCAGACATGGCGGAGTGTGAGAACTGGCAAACAAAAAAATAATATATGCCACTAATTTTTAATTAAGTAGTACAAATACTTAAAGGGCTTATTCTAGACGGTCTTCTCATTATATTTGTAAAGTATCAATAAATAATATTCAAAAACAGCAAAGTTATTAGCGTTTGTTTATATCTCAAATAGTCACCCAATTTATGGAAATAATGTACAGGCTTATTTATTAAAATTTCAGTGTATTCTAAAAAGCGCCAAATGAAGTCATTCATACGGTAGAATGGCGATACACCCTTTGGTTTACTGCTGTGATACGCCAAAAAAAAACTGTTACTTAGATGTCACTGTCATTTAGTAGTTGTCAATGTCATACATTGACATTAGATATGTCTTGTTTGACATTATGGTTTTCATCTTAAAAATTAGCTTGCTTACGCAAAGGTAACCACCTCATTACACCGTATAAGTGACATCATCGCATGTTTTTTGGTTTTTAATTTTTTTTTCTCAGAAATTAAGCAATAAAAAAATATGTTTGAACTCAGCATATAAAAATGAAGAAACGGTATTTTTGTTTTAGGATCATGTCAATTTTGAAATGTTCTCAATTCTGTAACAAATTGAAAAATATAAATAACATTACCTTTAACATATCTCTCACGGCCAACTCAGCGTTATTCTGTATGTGCGTCATGTACGCTTGCGTTACTTCTAAGCCGTATTCACCAATCAGGTCACCGACTAATTGGATACCCTGAAAAAAATCATATTATTAATATTATTTACTTATTATTTTTTTTATTTATTATATGACTGGCCTCTTGGTCTAGTAGTTAGTGGCCCTGATTGCTATGCCGAAGGTCGTGGGTTCGATTCCCACCCAGGACAATTTTTTGTGTGATGAGCACGATCATTTGTTCTGAATCTGGGTGTAATTTATATTTATATATAATATGTATGTATTTAGAAATATATAAGTAAGTTTATCAGTTATTTAGTACCCATAACACAAGCTCTCAAGCTTAACTTGGGACTAAATGGCGTTGTGTGAAAAGTTGTGTGTGAATATTTAAAAAAAAAAGTGTCAGGTTATAAGTTGATTAAAATGTGATTCATTACCGTAAGTAACAAAATATTAATTTAAATCACCTATACAACCCTCTAATTTAATTTAATCCCATTAAATGACTTTTTTATGAAATTATGATTTTGTAAACACATTAAAAAACATTAAAGATACCGGGCTGGTATCCGCAACTTCACGTCAAATCGCGTATTTTGCGTATGGGCCATAATCTACCACGCGGGCCCAGTGCGAATTGGTAGATGTCACATGTCTTCGAATTTTTGGTTCTAAGACCGGTTTCCTCACGATGTTTTCCTTCACCGTTTTTGAGAGCAGTGGTGATGAAATAAATTACACAAAGTAATGCCGCCTGCCTGGGTTCGAACCCACAACTAACTGTTAGTAAGTCGGGGCCGCCACCACTGGGCCACCACTGCTCTCGTAACACGTATGTTGTAAACACAACATACGGACAATCGAACGAACGACAATTCGCAAAAAACAAGAAAATGGCGCTTCCACCTTCGGCCTTTTTAGTCTAAAACATACCCTTTGATTAGCAGCTACTTGTGCTTTTAAATCTGACAGATTATCAGCTAAGTTCCTGGTGCCCGAACAGCCTGGCACTTCTCCGGGCTTCATGAGTTCTGTAACAATTAAATTATGTGAGTTTTGAATATCTATTAACAGTAAATTATACAAAAAAACAGCTGTTTTAATGCATTTCCCAAGCTAAGCAGAGCTTGTGTTATTGGTACTAAACAACTGATAAACATACTTAAAGTTTTCTAAATAAATATACATATACAGATTAATAGATAAATTACACCCAGACACAGAAAAAATGATTGTGCACATCACATAAACATTTGTCCTGGGTGGGAATCGAACCCACGACCTCCGGCATAGCAGTCAGGGACACTATCTACTAGACCAACATGGCAGTCATGTGCCAGCCAATTGAAATAATGACTTGACTTTGACACATATTGAGGCATATCGTCTATCCGTCATATTTCCTATACTCCATCCGAGTAGGTAGTCAACTAAAGGTAAACAATCTTGACAAGTCTTTTTACATAAACGCTTATTAATTAAATACAACTACTGTTTAAACAAATTGTTTAATTGATCATGTAATCGTTTTTGCTATATCTAAATTTGTTTTCAGCTGCATTTTATTTTTAACCGACTTCAAAAAAAGGAGGAGGTTCTCAATTCGGTTGTATATTTTTTTTTTTTTTAGGGTTTGTTACCTCAGTACTCCTTCATTTATAGACCGATTTTCAAAATTCTTTTTTTGTTTGATAGGGTATACTAACAGATTGGTCCCATTTGTATCAAAACTTATACCTGATGAGGGATCTTCGAGGAATTGAGGGAACTCCTCAAAAAATATAGGCACACATGATGATTTCAACATTTTTAGTAACAAATCGAGCATTTTCATTTAGAAAGTATCATTTGGTGAAGAAAAACTGATCAAGAAGACAGGCAACGGAACTCTTCAACGCATAACAGCAAATTATTCGCGATTGCTATAGTCAGATGTCTATGCTGAGCTTTTGTATTTCCACAATATAACATTACGCCATTCTATTTTAAAAGGGGCCGGCAGAGATGTACAGATTAATGTTTAGAGATAGAACTTCTTTAGCAATTGTTATCCAATTTCAATGATTCTTTCAAGTTTTGAAAGACTTTCTTTACATACAATGAAACTAAAAATTACAAAATAAAAAAAAATTAACAAAAAAAACAACCGACTTCTTAAAAAAAACTAACAGGTGAAAAATAACTCCAGTTTCGGAAGTCGGTGGCCAATAATGAACAAAACAAAACCACCAAAGCCACAGACTTTCGAAACTGGAGTTATTTTTCACATGTTAGTTTTTTTTTAAGAAGTCGGTTGTTTTTTTTTGTAAAAAGTTTTTTTAAACTGTGTTATTAACTAAAAATACATGTCAAAATTGTTTACCTTTTGTTAACTACCTAATCGCATGGAGTATACATATAAGATGTTAAGTTCTTTTTAAAGTAGGTACAACACAATGTGATTCATCTAAACCAGAGTTTTATTTATTAAATACAGATAAGTTTTACATCAAATATTTATAACAAATAGAAAAGTAATGAAAAAGTTACTAACCTAAAACAGAGAATCGACAATTAAATGTTCATGCCTTACTCTTCTTATTACAAAACTTTAATTGCACAATAAATCAAATCAAATTCACAACATAACTTCAACATAACTAAACATAAAAATTATTAAAGAAAATCAACGTTTATTTTGCAATTTAAATTCTCGCTAGTCATTGTCAATGTCATTGTCATTGTCAACGTCATTGTCAATGTCATTGTCATTGTCGACGTCATTGTCAATGTCATTGTCATTGTCAACGTCATTGTCAATATCATTGTCATTGTCAACGTCATTGTCATTGCCAACGTCACTAAGCCTACATACATACCTTCAGTAATAAGTTTCTCATTGAAGACCCCCTTCTCCACCAGCACGGTGGACTTGAAGGCCGCGCCCTCCTGCGCCAGGCTCACGGAGTGCGGCGGCATGGAGCCGGGCGTGAGGCCGCCGATGTCCGCGTGGTGGCCGCGGGAAGCCACGTAGAACACCGGCCGGGGCTGCGACCTGGAGACACAGACTTGTGATCAGTTCTACTGTAAAAGATCAATAAATTGTTGGACACCGGCTTCCCTCTAACGTGGTTTCAAAATCTAGTATTTTTGTAGGAGTCAAGTTTGTCGTCCTTTTCGTTTGTCGCGATGCCATTCAACATTTAACCTTTTTACCGCCTGACTTTATATCGATTGTCGTGCCCCCAGCGCCCAACTTTTAAAATCGTCAATATATATTTATCATGTTGCCTGAATTAGCCTATTTCTGGGAAGAATGTAAAGTAGATGCAAAAAATTAAATTGGACAAACATTTTTTTTTGTCGTAAAAAATACGACTCAAGCGGAATGGGCCCGAAACGGATAAATCCGACTTAGGCGGTTAAAGGATTAACGGGCCACTTCAGTGGTGTTTGACAAAACAAAGAAAAAAAATCAAAGACTGGAAACAACAGTAGGTATAATAGTCTTTGTAGATGCTTCACGAGTCTTCATTTGGAAAATACATTCCGTTGAAACGATCTATCATAATTACAGGTTAATAGAAAAAAATCCCTCGTCAAAATATATTAAACAAAAAAACAAATAAATCAGGGAGCGGAAGCCAGGCCGAGACGCAATTTAAACCAGTAAATACAAATATACAAATATGGTGTCTATGCTATGTAAGTACCCTTGGTATTCTTTCGTTTGGAGCCAACCTTGGGTTTCCAATCCAGAAAAAAATATTGTCCTTAGGATTGAATCAATGATAAAAAGAAGTAGTTCAAATTTCACTTGCAAGATTTGATTACTTAATAAAACAGACAGACAGCGAGACTAAATAAAATCTTGTAAAACACACTTACTCCCAAAACACAGGTGTGATGACGGTCAAGTCTGGTAAATGTGAGCCTCCTGCCTTCGGATGGTTAGCGAGCAGAATTTGATTGGATTGTATGGAACCACCGCGAATTTTCATCTGGAGAAAGAAAAAAGTGTAACGTTACTGTAACGTTAGTGTAACGTTAGTGTAATGTTAGTGTAACGTTAGTGTAACATAAGTGTAACGTTAGTAACTAACCAGGTGTCAGAGCTTTAATGCCGCCCATGGGCCTCTGACTTGGCATCACATGCCGCCGAAAATATCTCTCAGGCATGCCGGTTTCCTCACGATGTTTTCCTTCACCGTTTTTGAAGCAAGTGATAATTATACAATACGCAAATGAATCCGAAAAGTCAGGGGTGCCTTGGTTATGTACTCGAGAACTATTGGCAGTTTGTACATTAAAGAAACATTTTTTTTTTTTTGTATAAATAAACCAAAATACTAAATCGATGTCGATGAAATGGAAGACAAAGCAGAGCTTGTGTTAAAAAAGTATTTTTTTTTGCTTGATACTTCCCTCTCAAGCAAAAAAAAGAACACATGCAACCGCATTGAGAACCGTTTTTATTTTTTTGTAAGTCGGTTAAAAAAAAGCATGCACACAACGCCATCTAGTCCAAAGCTAAGCAGAGCTTGTGTTACTAAAAAGCTGATAAACATATTTACATATTTCTAAATACATACATATTATACATAAATTACACCCAGACACGAAACAAATATTCGTGTTCATCACACAAACATTCGTCCTGGGTGGGAATCGATTCCACGAGCTTCGGCATAGTAGTCAGAGCCACTAACTGCTAGACCAACAGGCCAGGAAGGCGCTTAAGCTCACCTGGTACTGGACAGTTTCCTGCATGGCCCCCAAATGCACCGGGATGTGAGGTGCGTTGGACACGAGCCCGCCGTCTGCACCGAACAGTGCGCACGAGAAGTCTAGACGCTCCTTTATGTTTACTGATATTGATGTGCGTTGTAGCACCCTGTTGATGATACAACCATTGATATATTAAAAGGAGGAAGGTACATTACGCGCTAACATTGCAATCAGAAAACCTGTACTCAACGTGTTCCTACACATGTACAGACGCCAGCACATCAAGTTACCCCAATGTGTCAACTTTCTTTGATCGTTTTCATCATCTAAACTAATTCTATAAAGAGAAAAAGAAATATTTTTATGTGTATGTTTGTAATGGATAAGCTCAAAAACGGCTGTGTCGATTTCAAAAATTCTTTCACCTTCGGAAAGCTACATTTTTTTTTATTATTCTTATTTCTTTATCTTGGTCAGATCATGTAATTCGCTCTGTGTAACATAGGCTATACATATACTTTTGATCCCCGTATTCCCATGGTAACAGGAACTACGCGGGTGAAAACGCGTGACATCTGCTTGTGCAAAAAGGCAAGACAAAAAGTCTCTCACCTGCCCATCTGCTCAGCAATAGACATGAACCGATGGCTGAAGATGCTCAGCTGTATGGAGTCCAGTTCAGTAGTGATGCGCTTCGGCTTGCCCGTGCCGATCACTATGCGGATGTCACCGAACTCCGTTATTTCGGCGCGGCAGTCTGTTTAAGATGATTAGTGAACCATAAAAACATATTAGATAGTTGATGACGAGTCGATAAATATTTTTTCAAAAGCAGCGCCATCTTTGATGACATGACCGACGGTGACAAATGTCTTCAAAGTCATAATCAAAGTTAATTATTTCAATCAGGCCATTTAAAAATTAAATAAAATAAAACTATTCTAGTTGCTCCTTCCAAAAGGCAGTTTAGTATAAAGAAGAATGGGTAAGCAACTCCATACTTACTTATTTAAAATAGTTTCTAGTACAAATTCGTCCAGTTTGACAATTGACAAGTATTTAGCTAAAACTAAGAAAGTAACACAACATATATTGATTCTAAAGCGGAACGAAGTTTGCCGGGGCATGTAGTATAATATAAATATCACGCATACCTTTTTTTTTTTGAGGGGTGGAAAATCCTCACGGATGTCCCCCGCCCGGGGAAACGGAGGGGTCTGTCAGACTCTTACTGACTAAAAACCACCCCGTGTTCCTTCTCACACCTGCGCCGGGGGTCACGGGAACAGAAGATACTTCCGCGACCCCCGACTGGTGCCGGCCCCGCGGGCCTCGCCAAGTCAGCGAGGGGAGTGAGGTGTTAGACTCCCCTCGCGACGTCTAAGAGGAGCGCGCTTGAACACGACGCGCCGCCACCTCGGGTCCATGTACGTGGGGGCGGCGGATATCCCCGCGTCCGTCGCCCTGGACCCATTTAGGGGGGCTAGAAGAGGGCGTTGTCCGCCCCCGGCCTGCACCCGGTGCGTCTGCTGCGGGCCGAGTGAATGGAGGTAATCTCCCTCTCCCTTTCCGCAGCCTCCTTCTGCGAGATGACTGTTTCGCATGCGGACACCACCGCGTCCCAGGACCCGACGCTGACGACCATCCTCTCGATCACGGCCGGCAGCGACAAGTCACTGCCTACTCCAAATATCACATACCTGGCTCAACAACGATGGTAGACAGTCCATCCATGATGATGGCCGGTCCCGGCAACTCCTGCCTAGGTTTGAGCTTTTCCAGCAAATATATCTGGGTCTCTTGGTAACCCCCTTCAAAGTATACCTTAGTGGCCTGCAAAGAAATTAGTGGAACTAAAACCAAACTATTCAAAGGTTTTCGCTTAGTAGCAGTCAAGAATCTGTAATTGTATCCGTTTGGTGGCAATACAATGCCGTGCCAAACGCAAAAGCGTATGTCAGAGAAAGCTCTCTTTCTATTTTCTCATTTTAAATTTATCCAAAAATGTGTTACTATTTTATTACTTAATTACTTAATTCTATTAGTTTTATTCGTTTTTTAACCGACTTTCAAAAAAGGAGGAGGTTCTATGTTCGTGTGTATGTATTTTTTTTTTTTTTTTTTTTTTTATGTATGTTACCTGATTTCTCCCCCATTTGTGGACCGATTCTCGAAATTCTTTTTTTATTCGAAAGAGTATACTCCCGAGGTGGTCCCATTTTAATTTCGTGAAGATCTGGTGCTGATCTTCGGAGATATGCAACGGAACTCTTCAAAAATAGACGGCAAATCTGTCGTGATTGCTGGAATCGCTTGGATGTTTATTGTTTATACAACATCATGACGTATCATCACGCCTGGTATGCTCTGAGGGGTACGCAGATGTGTACAATATACCTAGATTTCGACAGTTAGCCCAACAAACAAAAATTGCTCTTGTAATGGCATATATTGCCAAAAATTATATTCTTATAGGAGCCGCATTATCGCTAATAAGGGTGCGTTTGGGCACAAATTATAAAGACAATAACCTTATACCCCCCTTATAGTTGCTTTATTGTCCACTTTTTTTCCTTATATGTGTTATATTATGACAAGTAATAAGGAAATTAAACTTATAATGGCAAGAAAAAAGCTCCTAAAAAGCCAACAAACTTGAAAGAAACATATAGAAAGTGTTAATACGGGCGATCACCCTTATACGTGTTTTATTATGGTCCGGTACAAGGGAATTAAACTCATTGTGGCAAATCAAAGGCTCTTAGAAAGCCGTAGGCCCTTATAGTCGTCTGTTTATGATTCTGCAATAAGTGTTTTTTAGTGATTATTTTACATTTTCGCAACAGTTTGGCGAATGAAGAGAAACGTCAACCATTTTATTGACAAGTGAACGGTAAGTTATTATTTTATGAAGTTTATTTACCTGATTTATGTGCTTGTTTATAGTGAAAAGTGTATGGGAATTCAAATTCATGATAAAATGTGGTATGCTGTGTGTTGTAGTATCAACCCGCCCTTGAATTTAAGCTGTTTTTGTGCTACAAACGTTATAAAATATTTAGTCAGGTTATAAATAATGCTATTATGAGAGCAAAACGATTCGCACAACGTCTACAAGGAGTCTATGAGACTGAAGACTTTATAATGGCCACATTTGTTGCTTATGCTATCGCCATTTTACATACTGTCAGGGTTCCTTTCTCACGAACCAAACCTGTACCTAGCTAGTCTTGTTCCCATATATTATGTATAAAATTTCTGTTTCACTATGGTTGGGTTGGCTGGAAGAGATCTCTTTATAGGGATAAGCTTGCTTTCGTGCACTAATTTTAAGTTTTTAATACGTATAATTATAATTGTAAGTACCTACATAATAAAGAATATATTTATATATACAGGCCTATAAATTAAATAATAAATAAATAGGCATATAAATTGATTTAATTATAAATACCAAGTTACTAATTACGTCCTGTGAGTTAAAGTGAACATTAACCGATAACTATATCGTACAAGTGTTATCTTGAAGAACAATCTCAGTTTAGTTGTAAACAAACGTTATAAACAAAGTGACAGTGCATAAACAGTTATATGTATTAAATACAATTCTAACAAACATTACCACGAAAAATTCTACGTCGCATCAGTTAAGTTCATCGGTTCATCGTTAAGCAGTGACAATACATACTTTTTATTGTGTTAAAACTATGGTGAACAATAAGGGATGACGGTTTTTTCTTTCTACGATTTAAACTTCTTGACAGCGCTTCAAGCGGACAGTAGCTGAACTAAAGCCTAGAACTGTTTTATCGACTTCAGTTAAGAGACATCTAGCGCCAAATAGCTGAACTATGAGTGGAACCAAAAACGTTACCATGAGACGCGCACGCGCGCGTTCGACCTCCGATATGAACTTAGATGACAGTGTTGCAAATTTCACTCTAGATGGCACTGCATGCAGTATGCCAGACTTATCAGATGATGAAATCGATTTAGTTATTCAATTAAAAAAACAAATTGAGGAGCTCACAATGAAATTATGTGGTGCAAATGGAGAAATAGACGCATTGAGCCTTGAAAACGCAAACTTAAAGAAGGAAATTGAAAATCTAAGTCGGAAGAATTCCCTCTATAAACAAATAGCTAGCACAAGTACATCTAAATCTCCAACACCTAAAAAAATGATGAAAAAACAAACCAGAAAAGCGGGGTGTAACAATAAAGAAACGCAAACTGATTCGGACTTTTTAATGACAGAAAAAGTGACTAAAGGTGATGATGGACAGCAAAATATTAGTACAAATTCCATTTCACAGATGGCGCCGAAAGCTGCGAATGTACAAGAGACGAAGCAGAATACACAAACAAACAATAATAAATTGAAAAATAACCTATGTGTCATTAGTACTAATAAAACAAATAAGAATATATTGAGTTTGGCAGAAGATTATTTTCAGGATAGATATCAAATATGTCATTATCTTACACCGGGCGCAAGTATAATGTATGTTTTACGTGATATTCAGTCCAAACTCAGATACTATACTAAGAATGATTTCTGTATAATTATGATCGGCGAGGAAGAGTTTAAAAATACAAAATGTTACTTAGATATAATAACATACATGAAAAACACATTGCTGGATATAAAGAATACAAATATAATTATTACATTGCCAACTTTTAAATTTAACAATAACTTCAATATTTTATACAATTCACGACTAGAAATTTTCAATAACATGCTATATTTAGACAATTTTGCGCATGAATATGCATATATCTTAGACTCTAATTTAAACCTAAGCTTTCATCAATCTACGTATACAAGATCGGGAGCTTTAAAAGACTACGCCATGAAAACTATCTTTGAGGACTTGTACAAGCTTCAACTAGAAATATTAGAGGAAAATACGCTAAATACAATTAATGAGCCAAAAGAATTGTTTTTTCTCCAATAAATTTATTAGCATTTTACATCAAAATATTGCAGGTTTGTTAAATAAATCAAATGCACTTACAGTATGCTTAAATGAACTTTGTGATGAAAATATAAATGTGGATGTAGTGTGTATTACCGAGCATTTCATCATGAAGGGACTCGAAAAACAACTATGCATACCAAACTACAGTTTGGCTGCATGCTATAGTAGACAGGATAAAAAGAGAGGGGGAGCGTGTATTATTGTTAATAACTGTCACCTATGGAAAGAAATGCCTCAAATAGCTAAATTGTCATCACCAGGGGTTTTTGAGTGTTGTGGTGTTGAGCTAATTAATTATAAATTGATAGTCATATGTATCTATAGAGTACCAAATACTAAGAATATAACTGAATGTTTTAATAAACTTGAATTGTTACTTAAAGATGTATCCAACCGGCGTAATAAGAACATTGTTATTGCAGGCGATTTTAATATCGATATCTTAAAACCGAATGGAAATTCAGTTGCACTGGAGTGTATGTTACTGAATTATAACTTAAAACTTGCTCTTAAACAACCGACTCGAATGGCTAGTAGGACATGTATAGATAATTTTGCGCATAACTTTAAAAAATCTGTGAAAACAGACGTCTTTGAATTTGCTTTGTCAGACCATACAGCCCAGCTGCTTCAATGTCCAGTACCCACTGTATGTAAAATAAAATACTGGCATATAACTAGAAGGGATTACTGCGACGAAAATATGGCGAAATTTAAAAACTGTTTAAACAGTGTCAAATTTTCGGAGATATATATAACTGAAGATCCTAATGTGGCTTATAATGAGTTTATTAACGCGTTTAAACTGTTCTACGATTTATGCTTCCCGTTCAAGGAAATCAAAATCAACACATTTAATAAGCCCAAATGGCTATCAAATGGTATTAAATTGTGCAGTAAGAGAAAAACAAAACTCTTATGGCAATTTAGATTACATCCTAACCACGAAAATAAAAAGAAATTTGCTACTTACTCTAAATTGTATAGTAAAATTATTAATCTAACACAAAAAGCACAGAATAATTACAAAATACAACATTCAAAAAATAAATCAAAGACTACATGGCAAATAATTAATCGGACAAATAACAATATCCCTAAACAGCAAATTGAAAAACTAAGAATTGGTAATCGAACTATTGACAAACCTTTGGATATCGCTAATGCTTTTAATGACTATTTTGTTGACAAAATTCATCCAAAATTAGATGCTGAATATAAACCAAAAGCATCCATTACATCAAGAAGTGCTAAATCAATGTTTATGGCACCCAGCACACCGCACGACATACATAAAATAATAATGTCATTAAAAAACACTGGTAGTGTAGGTTTTGATGGGATCGCCACTAAAATATTAAAGTCAGTATCAGTCGAGATATGCAGTCATCTGAGTCACTTAATCAACCTCAGTATATGTGCGGGTGTATATCCAGAAGCATTAAAAATATCCATAATAAAACCTCTATTTAAGAAAGTAGATAAAGAATTGATGGAACATTATAGACCCATCTCACTCATACCAGTCATCTCAAAGGTATTCGAAAAGTACATTTACAAACAGTTAGCTAATTTCATTGAAAAGAATAACATATTATGTGAAGAACAAAAAGGATTTAGGCAGCATAGAACCATCGATATGGCAATTTATGACTTTTTGTTACCGGTTATTAGAAATATGGATAAACGATTACCCATATGTGCCATATTTTGTGATATGACGCAGGCGTTCGATTATGTCCATTATAATACATTGTTAAATAAGTTAGAAGCCTACGGCATAAGAGGCAACATACTCGAACTAATGAAATCGTACCTAGAAAACAGAACACAGATAACCGAAATTAGTCGCATCAATGTAATTAATAAACATGAAGAGATATCACGGTCACGAGAACGCAAAATTGCATTCGGTGTTCCACAGGGAAGCGTTGTGGGCCCGTTTGGATTTATATTATATGTTAATGATATGCCCACGTCCATTGAACATCCCTTAACTATGTTTGCTGATGATAGTACCATTACGATCCCGTGTAAGAACGTAAATACATATGAAACGGACATAAATAATTCTCTTGACAATTTGATTAAATGGCTAGATAAAAATAATTTGAATATAAATTTAAGTAAGACTAAGATAATTCACTTTAGACAACGTATGCCTCGTGTACCGAACCTTCACATACACTACAAAAATTACGACATTGATGAAGTAACTGATACTAAGTTTTTAGGATTACAAATTGACTGCAGTTTAAACTGGAAAGCACATATCGACGTGTTGTGTAAAAAATTGAGTTCGTCTGCATTTGCTTTACATAGATTATCCTCCATAGTAGATACAAAAACACTTCTTGCGGCATACTACGGTATAGCTGAATCTCACTTACGCTACGGTGTCATTTTCTGGGCGAACTCCACCGACAAAGAGACAGCATTTAAGGCTCAAAAAAGATGTCTCCGGTCAATGTTTAAGCTAAAAACCACCGACAGTTGCAAGCCTTATTTCAAACAGTACAACATATTGACACTTCCTTGTATTTATATTCTTGAAGTAGCGATGTTTGTGAAGAACAATCCAAATCGTTTTGAACGTTTGGCCGACGTATACCCAAGAAACAGACGTGACAATTCAAAATTAAATAATGTACCGTGTCAAACCACTATGATGCGCAAAAGTATTTATTGCATGGCCTCAGTTGTTTATAATAAATTGCCAAGTGCTTGGAAAGACTTGAAAACGGTGCAATTCAAAAGTACACTCCGTAAATTATTAATAGATAAAGCATATTACAGTGTAACTGAGTTTTTAACGGACAAGTTTTGTCAAACTACCTCGTAATTTTTAATTATTTACATTTTTTGTTTATTTGTAGGTATTATGTGTATTGTCTGTGACCTGAAATTTTAATGTACGTTTGTTTATTTATCTTTGGACTGCGATTTTGTATTTCTTGTTACTGACAATTTAAATTTTTTTCTTCTACGGTATAATGTAATAATTAAGTTGACATTTTTAATGAATATTTGAATTTGTATTATAATAATTTTATTGACATAACTAATTTAGCTCCAATGAATTTTAAATTTTAACAATGTTATTTAATGAAAATGTTTGCATGCCGAATGGTGAAATATGGCAGAACTGTGTTAACAACCTACTACCTACTTATGTATAACCCATATTTGCAAATAAATGATATTCTATTCTATTCTATTCTATTCAGGGTGGCAGGGACATCGACGCGCAACCGCTTACCATGGATTCAGTACATGATTCTGAACCCCCCTGCGTTGAAATTTTTCGTCGGCTTTTTCTTAAATTTTACGTTTTTTTCTGCATTTTGTTTTACTGTAAACGGTATAAAATCATTATTGCTAAGATAATTATTTTTTTATTTTTAAATTGTTGTTAAAAAGACTGATGATTGAAGTCCTGTCTTAAGTAAGGCTTAAAAAACTAGTTTCGATAGTAAAAAACCAAGAGATAGCTCCCAAATCAGGCATCATTTACAGGTTATGTTTAAACAGCGATATCTATTATGAATCCACCAACACACTCGCGGGCTAACTGAGTGAGCATTGAGGTCAGTCCTTAAACCAAGAAATACAAAATTAGCCTTCCTTTAGACAATGCCCGATTTGAGAGCTACTCTTCCTCTGGATTTTGATACGGCTGCATGATATCCTATAAAAATGATAACTTTAATAAAATACGTGATTTTCAAATTAGTTGTTTTATTTTACAAAGTATGGATTAATGGCGTAAAATACAATACCGAATTATAATCTACATTTAATCATTTACATTTAATGAGTTGATGATTCGAACTTTTATGTATCGGTAAACTATCGATATTTAAATTCTAGGTTATTTTCTTGGGTACTTTATAGTTTTGGAAGGGTTTTGTTATTGTGTAAGTAATCCATTATGCCAATGATGTCCAGTAACAAATTTCAGTCATACCTACATATTTCTACTTTATTTGTTTTGAGCAATGTACGCGCATCCAATGGCATTTTGTTTGGCATTACATGATGTAGTAATATTTTTAATAAGTCACTTAAAGCGATATGGGAAATGATGAATTTCACTGCCCATTCTCTGATGTCACTACGAATATCAATACTCTGCAACTCTTCATTTAAAAATATGTCTGTATCACTATCGCTACAATTATATTCTTCCTCATTGGTTTCCTTTTCATTCTCATTTTCCATAAAATAATCCTCTGCGGAACCACTGGCTGATTCGTTGGTATCGGCTTGGTCATTTTGTAGCATCATAGGAGTAGAGCTGATGGGTGTAAAGCTCCCAACCATGTTTTCGTAAACTTTTTTTACTTTTCTTCTGTAACCACCGCTCTTTTTAAACTACTTCCAGTCTTTTGATCCAATTTTAAAATGTAAATTCCACTTCGTAATAAATTCACACAATCTGCTGTACTTTCAAAATGGCGAATCTAGTTATGTAAAACATTTTAATGTTACCATGTACAGAATAATATCTTTATAATCACTGTATAAGGGAATACGGATTGCTGTCATCCTTGTAAAGATCATATACAATGTTAGAATTCATTTGTTGGATAGACGTCTTATCAGATGCTCCTATAAGTTAAAAAGCATCATAGTTACCTTGTACATTACTTTTCTAAGAATAATAGACCATATTAAAAGCTTTTATATGACTTTGAATATTATATGGCTAAAATGCAATGTAACTAGCCTCTATAAGAAAAATACATTTGGAACCCTTATTGTAGCCGTATTAATTGGATTTATTATCATTTACCCAGCCAAATTATAAGAATAAAGGTAATATTAGCTAAATCTTCTAATAATATGCCACTACAAGGAACATTAACATAATAAATGCTCTTTTATAACAAGTATAAGAGTTTAGACCCTATAGACTTAATTTTATAAGCTTAGTTTGTTTGTTGGGAGGTATGTTAATTTTCATTTATTAGGGATAAGTGGATAACCCTATTATCATGACATGTACTGTTACAATTAACAATATATATAGCAAATATTTGTATGGGAACCACTAAAAATGGAAAAATAAAAAACTTTTTTGCAAAAAAATTAAACCGACTTCAAAAAAAAACATTAAACGGTGTAAAATAACTCTAAATTCGGAAGTCGGTGGCCCATCAAGAATAAGACAAAAGTACCAAAGCCACAGACTTCCTAATTTAGAGTTATTTTACACCGTTTAATGTTTTTTTTGAAGTCGGTTTAATTTTTTTGCAAAAAAGTTTTTTTTTTATATTTATTTAAACATATATTATATCTGAGTAACGCTAATCTAGTGGCACTTTTTAGCTAATCAATAATTTTGTTAACATGTGGATAGTGTAGTGGGCTGCAATATTATGAATACCACCTAAGAACCTATTTTTAACCGACTTTCAAAAAAGGAGGAGGTTCTATGTTCGTGTGTATGTATTTTTTTTTTTTTTTTTTATGTATGTTACCTGATTTCTCCCCCATTTGTGGACCGATTCTCAAAATTCTTTTTTTGTTTGAAAGATTATACTCCTGAGGTGGTCCCATTTTAATTTGGTGAAGATCTGGTGCTGATCTTCGGAGATATACAACGGAACTCTTCAAAAATAGACGGCAAATCTGTCGTGATTGCTGGAATCGCTTGGATGTTTATTGTTTATACTACATCATGACGTATCATAACGCCTGTATGCTCTGAGGGGTACGCAGGTGGGTACAATATACCTAGATTTCGTCAGTTAGGTATGTTAATTTTAATTTATTAGAGATTAGTGGAAAACCTTATTATCATGACATGTATTGTTAACAATTAAGAATATAAAATAAATTCATGGCAAATATTTTTATGGCAACAACTAAAAATGGAAAAATAAAAAACTTTTTTGCAAAAAATAAAACCGACTCCAAAAAAAACACTAAACGGTGTAAAATAACTCTAAATTCGGAAGTCGGTGGCCCATCATAAGTAGGTAAGACAAACCCACTAAAGCCACAGACTTCCGAATTTAGAGTTATTTTACACCGTTTAGTGTTTTTTTTGGAGTCGGTTTTATTTTTTGCAAAAAAGTTTTTTTATTGTTTGTAAATATATATTGTAAGTAGCTGTTTATTGTCCCAAAATAAATGAAATAAAATAAAATAAAAGCTTGTTTAGATCAAATGGGCAATTTGATAAAATTTTAATTTTTAGTACCTCATCTAGATTACAAAAAAATATTCGACACGTATTTTTTCTTTTTTCGCGTAATCAAAAAATAACGGCGATACATCGAGTTAAAATGTCGCTTATCATCACTAGCCAGTACAGTTTATGCTAACTAATGACGTTACAAGCCCCCACTCCTCAACTTTAATGCGCTAATCTAAGCAGTTTTTTATCAATTTAAAAAAGAAAAAAATATGTGTCGAAAATTTACTTGTTATCTAGATGCTACTAAAAACTCAAATGTTGTCAAATAGCCCATTGAAAGTTTGTAAATATAGTTTTCCTTTTGCTGTATATAGATTGATTGAAATTCTTTAAGGGTGTTTTCCATTGAATTAGGTGTTTTCATATGGTTTATATAAGATTCCGGTAATTCGCTTAGTTTATTGGATGTGTCTTTCTTTATACTATCCGATGCCATAAATATCAACTTAACGATTGAATAGCACGGCTGTACAGGCTACTTGAACATAACTCTTTAAATGTGGGTATATCATAGGTACACCTCTGACTTACCCTTCAATGTATATGATTATACGTAAGACTTACTTTTTCCGGCTGCGGTGTGGTCCCATATCCATCAGGCGGAGCTGTTTCTTTAGGCACTGTACTGAGGCCCACGCCGCGGACTCTGACGTCATCTACTATGATGTCACGCTCTGACAGTGTAAAGCCAAATTCTTTCTTGTATCTAGAAATAAACAAATATTTTGGTGGTTTAAAATCTCACATTCCGTCTCTCCGCCACCGCGTGCGCTCTTTGGTCAAAACAAATAACGCGCGCTTCCCCAATTTTCAAGTTACACATTTCCGTCCCTATTCAGCATCTGAGAGGACAGATGTCACACATCAAAACGTACCTTTTAACAAAAGCAGCATAAAAGTCTCCGTGTCGGCAAGCCCTGTCCGACTTCTCTTGTTCAGGGGCTACCATGAGTGCGCAGTCCGTGCCGGCGTAACGGAGGTGAAGATATGGCTCCGTCGTTATTTGAGAGTCTGGGATACCCTGTGGAATAAGTCAGTTTGTACGGCGCACCGCCTCACAAGACTGAATTGAGAGCCTTAAGGTCATGGCACATTATAACGGCACCGCAACTGCACAGCAGCCGCACGGCTAGCTGCCAGTGCGCTAACTACGCATCGTCGGTAAATTGCCAGCTTGCAGTCCGCACGCCGCATGCGGGGCGCAAGCTCGCAGCCCGCACGCTGGCCGCGAGGTGCAAGCTAGTTGTCACCGCGGACACAATAGGGAATATGCATGTGATTTAAATATGGTTCAAATATTTTTTTACCGAATCTTTAATGGCAGAAAATATGAACTAAATCATTATTTTAATATTTATTAGCGTCATAATTATTTAAAATTAAAAATAAAAGTGCGAATTAAGCGCGGGAAATTCAAATTTGTGAAACGCATCACCATTGGTTATAACGAAAATTGACGTCAAATACTACGACAACAACTCAACGCCTACAAAACATACTGTGTAAGTATGACATTAAGTATTGGAATGGACTTTTTATTGGAAAACATAATTATTGCCGTGTGTGTTGCGAACTAATTTAGTAATTTAGTGTAATTTTTAGCTTCATAGTGAGGTTATAAAACATTTAAGAAAAATGACTGAAAGTGGTTTTGTAAAAGCACAATCTGATAATGTTTATTGCATTCGGGTACAAACAATACTGGTAAACTGGTTTTAGAGCGTTTTTCATGGTGAAATGGTTAGAAGAACGAAAACACCCAAAGTAATAGTGATAGGATCATAGTAAATGACGTAATCGATACGGCGCGCGAAAATGGCGGCGTTTAAACAGCTCAAATTTATTCTGTATTTTAAATGTTTTTTTAAGTTTCATTACTGCATTTTTTAATATGTTTATATTTTTTTACTATGTCAAAATGTTGTAAACAGTGAATTAAAAATATAAAAAAAAACACGTGCATAATATACCCTATTGTTATATGGCATTTATAATTGAACACGCTTATTACTTGCAACTTTTCATAATGTCTAGGTTTACGACGGCGCAATGACGTTTTGCTGGCGACTCGGAGTCAGCGTGCTGTAAGCGTGCTGTCGACGCGCTGTAAGCACATGGTCCGCTCGCTATCGCTCGTTAAGTTACAGTTTAGGGACCAACCACATTTATTTAGCTCAATTCAGCTTTTGTCCTTAGAAAACTCTAGTATTGTATAATATGCGGATGCGTTCGCTGAGCTGAACGGACGCGCACGCATCTTATGCAAGATTGTTTTTTTATATGGAATTGAGCTGAATAAATGTTATTATTCCCTTAGAGTACTATTTCCTTCACATTTCATGTTTGAAGTGTCCCCTAGCCATAAAAATGTGTTGTGTTACCTGTTTCCTCAACTTATCCCTCGCGACACTGGCCAACAAATCCAGCTGAGCGTCCAGTTGTTCGAAATGGTTGGGGCTGTACACCGCCGCGGCTGGTGACTGTTCTTCTTGCACTATGTGAGCTAACGCCATGCCGTATGCTGACAGGATACCTGTAGAAGGAGATAGTGTACTGAGAGCGAGAGAGATAAGAGTTTGTTTTAATATTTTATTCACGGCTTATCCTCCTCCTTGCGTCGTACTCCTCAATGCTGAGGGTCGTGACCTCCCTGCTTCATCACCTTTTTCTTCACTATGTTCCTCCATCTGCTTCTGTCTCTGGCGGTGTGAAGGGCATCGTATACCGAAGAGTCAAGAGTGGTGCGGATCTGGTCGGAACAACGTATTGGGCTGCGTCCACGAGGCCTTTTCCCATTCACTTTGCCGGTCACGATGAGCCTTTCGACATTACCACCGTGTTTCCTTGCTATGTGAAGTATTGAAGTATCTTACGTAGGCACTCGGACGACAACCGCGAGGAGATCTTGAGTTCTCGCAATATGGATACGTTGGAGCGAAATGCTGTCCAAGGGATTCGGAGCATCTTTCTCACGGCTTATAGAGGAGCGTAAACCAATGAGTATAGTGGAAAATGCCGTTACATCATGGCTGCGACGGTAACGGACGTTTGGACTAAATAAGGAGATTGTAGGAATTAGATAATTTTATGATAATTATTTCAATTACATTTTTAATGTTGCCTTGAGTTTGTATTACTTTCTATTATTAATGTAAGTGTGTTTTACACATGCAAATTTCTTAATTTAGTAACAAATTATCACACTAATACTAATTCAGTAAATTTATTGTGCGTACAGAGTTAAGTGTGAGTAGATTACTTTTAGGTAAGCGTGTTTTATCGTCGATCACGTCATCGCTTACCATAATAATAAAAAAAGTGAACCTGTAGACCCTGAAGAGTTTGTGTGAACGCCATTATCTGAAGAACTATAGTATTTTTTGTCATTTGATACACCAATTTATAAGAAAGTTAGCTATTCGATATCACGCTACCCTTAGTACCAGGCGAACAGCTAGTCTGAAGGATAGACAAGTAACTGTAGATACAGTATCACACAAGACTTACCCGCATACTTGTGTATGAGCACGGTGCTGATGCCGAGTTGTCGCGCGACGCTGCACGCATGCTGGCCGCCCGCGCCGCCGAAACACGCCAGTGCGTGCTGCGATGCGTCGTGCCCGCGGGCTGTAGTCAGAGCCCTTAACAAAATCAAAATCAAAAGTCTTTATTCAAACTAGGCTGAGAATCAGCACTTTTTGAACGTCAAAAAAATACATAAAGACAGTCCCCCAAAAACGGCCCACCCTTCGCCACTTCCTAGTGTTTTTGCTGGGAAGAAGAAGTGGCTGAACAAACTCCCCATCAACACATCTGTCTGATTCGTTTGAAGAACGAGGTATACAAAGAATCTATACAATGAAATGCTCAATAAATAGCACTAATGTTTATACACATTGTAAAACATTACATTTCAGAATGATTGTCACGTGTTAGCTAGCACACTCCAATATACCGAGATTAAGAAAAAAAAAAAGTAAATTCATATAAACATTGAAATCTAAACTCAAGCAAAACAACTACAAAACTGAAAGATAACAGCCTCCAGGTATAGAAGGCGTACCCGCTTACATGTGCAATGCTGGCTTATATTCATAAGGCTGTGACTCTAAATTTAAAATGATAATCTAGAACCAACAGAAAGAAAAAAAATATTTATTTATTTATAATCATTCTACGCGACCATGCGCAAGCGGGGCGCGTCTCTCCAACACCGTCCTGGCAATGATCGCGGACCGGATGGCCTGCCCATACATACGGCACTGCTGTGATAGGCATGTTGCCGTCAGCAGAGCCGTTTAGATTTAAGATACATTTCTATTTGTGATGTGTACCTATATAACTGACTGGCTTGTTAGTCTAGTAGTTAGTGACCCTTACTGCTATGCCGGAGGTCGTGGGTTCGATTCCCACCCAGGACAAATGTTAGTGTGATGAGCACGATCATTTGTTCTGTGTCTCGGTGTTATTTATCTATAATATGTATATATTTAGAAGTATATAAGTATGTTTATCAGCTGTTTAGTTCCCATAACACAAGCTCTGCTTAGCTTGGGACTAGATGGCGTAGTGTGAAAAGTTGTGGAATATTTATTTGTTTATTATTTATTTATGAGTTGTTGTTGCTCAAAATAAATGTATTTTATTTTATTATTTTATAATAAGTACACATACAGCACTGTCTCTTATAATTCAAATGGAAATTGAATCTGAAATCGTCTGTTGGTCTGAGAATGACTGGCCTGTTGGTCTAGTAGTTAGTGACCCTGAATGCTACGCCGTAGGTTGTGGGTTCTATTCCCACCCAGGACAAATGTTTGTGTGATGAGCACGATCATTTGTTCTGTGTCTGGGTGTAATTTACAGGTCAGTCATTTCAACCAATAGTCAGTCAAACTAGAAATAGGTACCTAAATAAGAACTCATAAGTACCTGATTGGTCTACACATCGCTTCATTTGCGACATTAATGAATCCCATTGCCACTTCTTCCATGGTCATCTAAAAAAAAACAAAAAAAAATTAAAATAAATATGGTAAAGAGCGAATCGCACTGAACAACAAAAACAAATATTATTCTATTTTCAAAGTTAGATTTTTTAGTTTTTTTCGTCCTCAATGCTGACTTTCTTTGTGAAAAACCTGTGCTATGGACATCGTTTGATTTTTCATGCATTATTTTCATATTAACGATTATTAATTAAGCTTTGCAAACTTAATGAGGGAGTAGTATTTATGGTTATTGATCATCAATCAAGTGTTCATAATTTAAATGCATAAGCATTAGTTATAATTCACAGACAGACAGACAGCCAATGTGGTAAATGAGTTCTTTTAAAATTGTAATTCCAAAAAAATAAATTCGGTTATAAAAATTGCCCCCAATTTAACACTGACCTGCAGTGGCCAGCGATACACGGAGTTAACAATAAAAACGCAACTAACCTCTTTGCTCCCGTCTTGCCTCAAAAAGGTGTTGATTTCGTCTGTCATCTTCTTGAATGCGATGACGGATGCTTCTCTATCCAAAGGCTCATTCTCGGTACGCCCGAAGATCTTCGGGAAATATTCGGGAAGCAAACGACCTGAGACCAAGAGAACTCTTACATTCTTAGGACCTTTCAAACTCCTAACAGCGTAATACGTAAAATCTATCGCTTTTTGCTAATGGTTTTTTGTTTCTTTTATCAAATTGTTGATTGATTTGCTTTGGGGTTTTTATTGTCGTGCGTGTTAGCACTCGCGTGCGAACCACGCCCGCATGCTTGACGCCCGCAGCTTATAGTATCATACTGATACTGCTAGTCTGCATCATCCCACTGCTAGGCAAAGGGGTCTCTGCACGACTCCTAGTTCTTTCGATCCAGGGCTAAAGTGAGCCACTGGTCGTTGAATTTGTCCAGGTCATCCCGCCATCTTCTTCTTGCTCTGCCGCGACGCAGTATCATACATGTTTTGACGCGGCACGCATGCGGGTCTGGCCACAGAGTACATTGGTCTGGCCCGCACGCGGGCGCAAATACGCATCACTATAAAAAGACCCTTTATGATTTTGGGAACACGGCCAGGGACCTGGCAACACCTGGCCTACGAAATTTTGACATATTCGTTAATATTGTAAATAGAGAAGCTCAACCTTTGGCTATCTCTATGAGGAACTGTTGTTAATTTCTAAATTATACAGCGTTAGTTTTTAATTACCGGCCTCTCCCGAAAGTGTTTTACTCATGAATATGAACATATGTCTCCAAGCGACTAACTGTAAAGGAACGAACAAACAAACATTTTAATCGACTAGCTATTGAACTTTTTTTATGGAACATTTCATTTTTTAATAGTGACTTTCGAGTTAGGCCCCATTAGGCCCGTAAAAATTTGGATAGCGATAACGAAATTGCACTGTATAATTCTTAAATAATAATTTATATGATAAATCTATTACTTAAAAGTATCTATAGGTTATTAAAATTCTTTTTTTTTATATTTCACTTTCATTTTAACTTTTTAAAGGGCGTGCTTAGGACTGAAAAGCAGCCCTCTATATATTTAATTTTAGCCGTGCCCAACAAGGTCCAGAGTGATCGCATTTTTTTAAAAATCTTATCACCCAAGTACACAATGTGGAATGCAAATAAAGTCTGAGTTTGAGCAGAATGATTCTGTTGAAATCACCCCTTGGAAATGTAGGTTAAGTGAAGGTGGATCGAGCTTTCATTTCATACTAATGCTAAAAATTGACAGTTCACTTCACTCAAGTTTTCACGGAGACACTGGTACTGAAACGACCAGCTGAATGTAAGACTTACCCAGCAACAAGTTAGCATCAGTAACAGTGAGAGGACCTCCCTTCCTGTAGCATGCAGGGCCAGGCTCCGCGCCGGCAGACTCAGGTCCAGCCACGAACAGGCCTGAGCGGAACATCAACATGGACCCACCGCCAGCCGCCACCGTGTTTATATCTGGAGAAAAAAATCACAATTTTAGCCGGGAGATGTCCATTGCTGGATATAGGTTTCCCCTAAATATGGGACGCAACGATCGGTACTGTGCTGCCCTTGTTCATCGAATTCCCGTGATCGTCACCCGCAGTGCTATTCTGAAAAGTTTATTTGCGAAATCACTTCTGAATCCGCAGTGAAATCATGTGAAATTAAAATATCGTATTCTTAAATGAAGCGTTTTCGACACTGGGGCCACCAAGTGATGATCAAAGTGAGACGAACTAAAACGGGTGAGTATTTTGACGTTGACATTTGTACAGACGACATGAGAAGCGTATTAAGTATGACTTTCGAGATGATTTGCGAAATGACTTTCGAAGTGATTTACCATTTACAGAATAACACTGCAGATCGTCGGTCTACCTTGTGGGGAGCCTACCCATGCTGCAAGGATGCATTACGAAGCACAAAAGGTTCTTGGTAAATAATTAATCGCCACGCCAGTAAAGCTAAAACGTGGTTTCAGCGCCAAGCTGCGAGTTAATCCTTTGAATTCGTCATGTAGCTGTGACGCGTGGCGTGCTGGGCACATTTTGGTTTGCCATCTTTAATAGATTATGTCTGACTGGTTAAAGGGTTGAAAAAGAGGTTGGTAATTCACGTTGTGTAAAAATAAAACCTTACCAAGCTGCGGTGCTTGAATAGTGACACCAGCTGTGGTTGCTTCGTGAACATGTTCCAACGAGCCAGCGTAACGCGACACGTCCGTTGAAGTACCTCCCATATCAAATCCTAGAACAATATATTGGTGTGTTAAGAGCTGATTTTTTATTAAAAGCTGTTGTTTGGACCTGAAGATGAGGTCAAGAAAGCTTTGATCATTTCTTGGCACCTTAGCACTAAGTATGGTACCAACTCGGAGATCGCGAAAAAAAATCTGGTGTTCCATAAAATGTGTTTTCTTTAGTAGGTAGTTAAGTTTAGGATAAATTAAATTGAGATTAAATTAAATTGATTGTTATTAAATTATTATTATATTAAATTAGATTCAATTGTATTTGTTATTATTGTATCTTAGTGTAATATGTTGTAAGTGTTTTAAATGTTATTTAGTAATTAATTAAATACCCCAAATATGGATAATAAAATTCATAATATTATTTTGTTTTAATCAAATAAATTTAATTAATTAATTAATAAAAAAAATTGTTACCTACTCGACCAAAATATATGAAACAGCTGATATTTTCGTGATTTGATATTTAATACCAAAGTGAAAGAGTAATTTTATCATCATTACAAGCAAGTAGTATTTCAAGTAGAGAAAATGCTTTCGGCGCCAAGTTAAGAATTTATCTCTTATGTCTGTCTTGTAGTCGTGACAGTGGCGTGCTGGGTACATTTTGGTGTGTCATCTATGGTATGTCTTTTGACTGTGGCGTTCATAAATTAACATGTTTTCTGAGGCACGGAGCGGTTTTCTGCAAGTGTACCTTAATCTTCGATCAGCTTGTGCGGCTCCTACTACGGACCCCCCCCCCCCCCCTTATAAGTGTTTAATATTGTGGTACTGGTGGTGGAAGTGAAATATATACCTATGACCGGTAACCCAGTTTGTTCCTGATATGCCGTCATGGCATATCCAACGACACCTCCCGCCGGACCGGAGAGGATCGCCCTGGAGCCGTTGAACCTGGTGACAGAAGAACAAGCTAAGAATGAAAATTGAACCTAATTACTTTGGCGGTGCGGTTCATTTTTGAAAAATCTTGTATTAGTAGACTTGTCTGTATCTTATACCATCTTAGTACTTAACGTGTGTATTGGATGTGTGACGTCATTAATTCTCCAGAAACGTTGAGCTCATTGCGAGGGAGTTACCTCTTGGCGTGTTCTGGGTGCCTAGTAGGTACTTTTAAGTGGTGGTAATAAGTTTTCAAAGAATTGGATAAAAGGAACAAAATTATACTACTCTTAAATACTAATAAAATGGCACTTATGAGTGTCAAAAGTGACAAAAGATACAAAAAAAAATATTCTAGTTACCCCTTCCGAAGGCATAGTTTCGTATGAAGAAGAATGGACAAGAAAGTCCAAAATTGCTCTGAATGACTGACTGTTACATGAACATCTATACTGCCCAACTAAGCTCAAACGCGTGTATAAAAATTTTAAGGTACAACTGAGATAAAAGGAAAACTTTCGTAAAGTATTTTTCATGTGTTTTTAAAAAGATACCGCTAATAGAATTACGTTAATGAAACGTGTTTTTTTTTTTACTTGACAGCCACGTCGCCGTCGCAACAGTAAAATTAAAACCCTTGTCGCCAAACTACGAATTAATCTTTTAAATTTGACAAGGTGGTCGTGACGCATGGCGTTTATTTATTTATTTATTTATAAAGGCTTACCAACTAAGACACATACAGACAATCTTAGAAATAATACAAGTAACAGTTAATGTATGCTCTTAAATTACAGTTAGGGACATATTTTGTTTTTGTCATACACATGGCTCTTTCAGTATGTAGGTATAAAGACCTTGAAAAATGATAATAAACTTTCTAAAATTCTAAGGATTACTTACATATTCATTGGTGTAAGTCCACCATCAGACTGCATGAACAGCACATTGGCCTCTTTCAGTCCCCCAGAGAATCCGTCAGCGAATCCTCTGACGTACTCCCGGATGTGAGGAGTGAGGTACGCGTCAGCTGATGCCGTGAACCCGCGAGGAACTATGCGGACCATTGAGGTGATCGCGTGCGAGAGGGAGACTTGCTTGAAGCCTGGTGGGGGAAAGGGATAAGAATAATTAGGCGGTCGTTTATTTGGACCAAAATATCGAAGTTACGTAATGTAGTTGCGGCGCTTTTCAAAAGCTTATTGCTAATAAAGACACTTAGTAGGAGGTGGGAGTGTCAAAATGTAATACATATATCAAATTGTTGTGTCACAGTGTATGTAACCAAACTCATCCGAAACGGCTTCACCAATTCTTATAACGGTTTGGGTGTACATTTAGTAGGTCTGAGAATAGGACTTTTTTTTTAAACGTAACTAATATTGCCGGGCAGCTACTTCTTTCTCACTGCAGAGCAAAGGGATTTTCTCATATAGAGAATTAATATACTCCCAAGTCTAAAATTGCCAACCCGTTTTCAGCAAGTGTAATCATTAATGAACTGGGTAGAAGAAGGCTGGTTTGTTTAACGCTAAATCATAGTGTAGGTGCCGTTTCGTTGTGAAACAAGGCCCGCTATACAAAATTTACATTGTCTACGTGGGACCGGCGCCTCGACGACCCCCGGGCCTTGCACTTTATTTCAATACTTAATTACAAAGTTCATTATCGATAGCCTTAATAAAATCCTATCCGCTGCGCATCTCTCTGTCTGCGCTGACCTTAATGCGTATCATTTGTCTCTTTTCATGTACGTCACATGGCCAAAGTTTCCTTAACAAATGGGCAAACATAATTATCTCACCTATTTGATCAGCAATCTTCCCAATCCTGATCTCATGACCATGGTACGTATAGCTATGAGCCAGTACAACCGCCACACTCTCTATCCCTTTCTGTTTCAAGGCGAGAAGATCTTTTCTCACTTCCTCTTCATCCAAGTCTTTGATGATGAGCATCTTCTCTCCAGTTGTACCGACGACTTCTGTCCAGTTCTTGTCAGATTTATCCATTTGACAGCGGTCTTCGAGCGCAGGAATGACTCTACAGTCTACTTCTATTACTTCGGAGTAGAGAACTCCTGGGCGTTTGATGTCCTGGGGAAGATTAGCTGGTTTTACATACATACGTAAACTCACGCCTTTTTCCCTTGGGCGTGAACAGAACCAACAGAACGCCACCTGCTATATATACACTTCTTTTGCTTCGTTTACATTCATACATGTTGTCTTACACACACGCCGGTCGCGAGTACTACGCACCTGACTTGTCTGAGAAACCTGACTTGTCTGAAGAACCTCACCATTAAGGTCTATGTATGTCCTTCTAGTGTGTCCAATCCCAGCATTTGCTTGCCTTATAAATACCTTTCATTAGGCGCCTTTCATTCATCCTTTCATCATGACCAAACCATCTAAGCATACTATTTATTTATTTATTAAAATTTTATGTACTAGAAAAAGACACTGTACAAAGGCGGACTTAATGCCTTAGGCATTTTCTACCAGTCTACCTTAAGGTGATGCAGAGACAGAACATGGTAGGCGCAAGATGATAACAAAAAACTATAAAGTCAAATCAACAATAATTTAAAATAAATACATAGATACATACATATTATTTAACATCCAAATACAAGCGATGTTAAGAGAAAAAAAAAATATATTACTGGAGAAATACTAATCTGCTAACTTAAGTTCAAGATAAGTTTGCCAACTCCTTGTGAATGTGCTCACGTGCCATCACTTTAAACGTGAACAAACTGGTTGCCATCCTGATGTTCAGAGGTAGCGCATTCCAAAGAAAAACCGCCTGGACGAAGAATGAAGAGTGAATGAAACCAGAACGGTGAGAAGGACATCGTAGAAGACGATTATTTGTGGAACGAATATTCTTATCGTGTATTTATGTAAGGGTATATTCTCTTACCAGCTCAAATATATGCGGTCTAGCCTGGTTTCCAATGTACATAAGATCCTTGAAGCCTTTGTTGATGATCAGCGCCATTTTGGCTCCCTTCCTCTCGAGCAACGCATTAGTGGCCACAGTGGTACCCATCCTAATTGATTCTATCAGCGAAGAGTCCACTTTGCCATCTTCTTTCAACGCTTTTCCAGTTTCCTGTAATAGAAATTATATATTTGTCGATAGAAATATAAGCTTCGATCATAGGTCCAACGCCGGCGAATCATTTAGTGATGCTCCTCATAAATTAAATTATATTACAAATATTACGCATAGAATGGATCCTTATGTTGCACTATTTATTTATTTATTCACCCCTATTTTTTAATTAGTACAAAAAAAAATTGTATCCGTACCTGCTACTGATCATATTTGCGTAATCAAAAGTAAAAAAAAAAGAAGTTCAATTTTTAAATATGCCAGTATTTAGTTAAACTTAAATAACGAAACCAGCTGTTGGAGGCGGGGCATGCTTGAGCGAGATCACGCGAACGTGAGAGAGAGATGACTATTAATGAATACTACTACGTCATGAATAGCCTGTACAATATTTCAATAATTTGGGTGACTTTTTGGGATATAAACAAACGCTAATAACTTTGCTGTTTATGAATATTATTAATTACACATAATGTGTAAGTACCTACTAAGTATTGTATATTTTGTATGTTTCATTAATTATTGTGTGTATGTGTGTTTTAATGACTGATGTCAAATAAATATTTTTCTTACTTTCTTTTAATTGATACTTTACAAATATAATGAGAAGACCGTCTGGATTAAGCCCTTTAAGTATTTGTACTAATTCAAAATTAGTGGTGTATATCTCCTCTTTTTTGTATCGGATATCTTTATTCAGAACATGTCTAGATTGATCTTTATTTTTATTTGTATGTACATACAATATTAATATAAGTACTATGTTATATTGTATCACTCAACCGTCACTCGTCCCAAAAGGTGCATTTGAAAATCTGGCATTAAGCCAGGCATCTGGCATTAAGTACCGCTGAAATGAGCCTTTTGGTTCAGCCGTGAGACATGCCATTTATTTTTTACTATATTTTTTGTTATTTTCATGTTTTAACAATGTGTGCATGTTTTTTACCCGTTGCCAATAAATATTATTTCTTTCTTTCTTGGTTAAGTGGGATGGTTCCTCCATAGCATATAGAGAGAGTCTCTATATTATGCTATGGCCCCAAAAACCATGTCAAACAATAAGCCCAGGCTGTATTCGTAAATCTTTGGCAGTTGTTACGAATAGTCAGCAGCCAACGAGTTTCATCTAAGGCGCTGTGCAAACGTGAACACTTTTATACCGGGTCAAACCGGGGAGTCCCACATACCCCCCCCCCCCCCCCCATCCCCCGATGGGAGGGTATGCGTATTTTCCCAGCTTCAACAAAAAAAAGGTACTCGCTCCGTACAAAATAATGGTATTTAGTTGCATCCAGGCAGATTGGGGCTCCAACATAGTTGGGAAAAGGTTAGGCAAATATGGATGATGGGTGTAGACTCAGTGGGTGAGGCCCCTCACCTATCCTGCACGGTGTTCGTTCGCAACTAATTTGATGTTTTCATTTTTTATAAGTGATATTTTTTATAATTGAAGACGTTCCTAAGATACTCGTAGTTAGCCAGCTGATGCCTCTGTAGGTACTTTATCTCGTCGATAATCTTGAAGATTATTAGATAAGGTGATAGTAATTCTTTTAATCTTAGGTATTTTTTATCTACCATTTCGTTTGTGTTAGAAAGGTGATAAAAAGTTTTTATTAGTTACGGCTGTAGCTAAGAAAATTTTCTTTTAAGTACATACGTTATACACGTACATACGTTATACGATTATATACGTTTACGGCCATACAGCTTCCAGAAGGACATCACTATAATAAGATACACTATACCTACACCATTATAGTTTTTAGATATAATTTTAGAGACAGGAATAATGCCTAAGGCATTAAGTCCGCCTATGTACAGACGCCAGCACATCAAGTTACCCCAATGTGTCAAATTTTCCCAATTGAATATGAACCTTATTCTGTTTCACATAAAATTGAAAAACGATCAAAGAAATTTGACTCATTGGGGTATCTTGACGTGCTGGCATCTGTACATTTGTGTGCTTGAAGTATTAAATAATAATAAAGGAGGATGTCAATAGTCAACTGTCAACTTTTATTATTATTATTATCTATTATAGTGTTTTTCTGGAAAAAAGTATGTAAAAGAGCGCCTAGCTAAGAATCTGATATGTTGAGCCAAAGTAGGTAAGTTTTTTTCGGGAGTTGCCCGTGGTCCACCTACGTTAGTTTACCTGGGTGTACCACTGGTATTTTTTCTTCCAATGGTCATCTCAGTTTTACTGGGTAGCTAATAGCTGCCTATATCTTCCCGTGGTCTACCCGTCAAAAATTACCCGTGGTACATTCAGGTGATCAAACGTAGGTGGACCACGGGAAACTTCCTGTTTTTTTTTCGTCAATATTTACAAAAAAAAATATTAGACCCGCACCTTGCAGCTCGGACAGCTCGCGGACACCCTCTCCATTCATTCAAACATACCTCCTGCAATATCCTCCTAATAGCTTCTCTAGGTGCATCATCATAGTTCTGCGGGTCTACTGACAGGAGCTTCATGACTCGTACTTTGCCGCTCGGACAGCGAGCGTACACGTCAGTGAATGTGCCGCCGCGGTCTATTGCGAACTGGAACCCTGGAGCCATCTTGAGCTGGAATGAGAAATAATAAATATATGGGTTCACTATAAGGTTGTTTTCAAACGTACTTTTCGCTTAGTAAGTGGGAATAACAGGTATTATAAGATCTATGTCTTACTGTATTGTATTACGAGAAAAGATTAGATTTTTTCTTTGTTTGTCTCTTGGTAGAGGTTTAACTCAAAACCGATAGATACGATTTTAAAGATAATTTCATGATTCCAAATTATTACAGAATAACAGAATATTTTTTATTTTCAAAACCTACAAAGGAGTGGAGGAAAAAGTACAAAATTCCCGCGGACATCTATGATAGGTACCTACCTACCTTTCTAATTATTTATGGAGCAGATAAAAAATGTGTTATAAAGATAACTCTTAAACCACTGGCTAGAACTTGACTATAATTTTACGGGACCACCTGGATAGTACCTATACTTTTTCAAACAGAAAAACGTCTTTAAGTCTTAGGTAGTAATCGAGTAACAATATTGACATGCATAAGTACATAATGAGAAAATGTGACGAGTTTGAGGACCTTCTTTTTTCGAAGTCGTTTAAAAATGAGCAGCTATAAGACGCTCAGTTGTTAATTTTAACGGTTACTAACATAGGAATATAGAAAATATATAGGTATATAAACCTAGCAAGTTAAGAGATTTTTTCTTGATCTAGGTAGGTACTCCTTTACCGTTATCGTAAGATTTATCATGAAAAACAGCCATTAAAAATTTTTATCGTGCTCTTAAATCTCTAATGTCTTCGTCTAAACAGTCAGTCTATTTAGATTCTGATTAGAGGCCAATAACACTAAACTTTACTTCAGATAAGCACAATCAGCCTATAATGTTCCCACTGCTGGGACACAGGCCTCCTCTCATCCTCTCTGTCAGAAAGAGTGGGGCGTAATCTACCACGCGGGCCCAGTGCGGGTTGGTAGATGTCACTAGCAGGGCTTTTGGCAATCTTTTCATTGCCCTCATGTGACTAATTGGCATCTACCTGCACACCGAACTGTGATGAGAACTTTTTTTTATTATTATTATTATTGATAGGCACGCGTTTGACCACTATCTCACCGGATGGTAAGTATCATTATTTATTTATTTATTTCGAAAAAACATACAACTATCATTACAGTCACCCAATTCGATAGTGTAGTGACATACTTACATCTAATAACTTATAATAGAACTAAAATCTAACCTATTATCTAACCGGCAAAAGTCTCCGACGAAATGATACAGAAGGCAGTCCGTGTGAATTCACTCAGTGAACAAAAAAAACAGTCAATCCGTAGTGACACCGCATTGAGCGTACGCAGTGCGCGCGTAAGTGGCGCGTGCTGCAGCAGGTTGGTGCGTGCGGGTCGCACCCACAGCAGCGGCGGCCGTCGCCGTCGCCCCACGTACTTATCAGGTACACACAAGCAAACGCTCCGCAGAACGCCCGGGTTGTGTATTTTGCCACGCAACACTTTAAATAAGTAAGACGTGAGCGCTACTTCCCTTCTTACTTCGAGTTTATAATATCCTACCATGCCAAGTACAAAAAGTGTAGGATACAAGAGTGGATATCCTGGGTACACTCCATACTGTTTTAAGTAAACGAACCGTATAAATTTGTTCTGGATGCGTTCTAACATTAATTTGTATTTCGCTTCATGTGGCGACCAGACGACAGCGTTGCACTCTAAGTGACTTTTTACAAGAGCTTCGTATAATGCTTTCAGAGCACCGATGTTCGTAAATTGGTGTGCTTGCCGTAAGACCAACCCTAAATTGCGGTATGCTTTCTTACAAACTTCTGTAATATGTCTTCGAAAATTGATATCATTAGTAAAACGCACGCCTAGATCCTTAACTTCAGACACACGTTGTAGCGGTGTTTTGTTCATGCAGTATTGGTAATGACTCGGCTTGCGCGCGCGGGTAAACGATAACACAGAGCATTTGGCTACGTTAAAATATAATTTATTTTTCAGGCTCCAGTCTACTACCCTATTTATGTCCTGCTGCAATATCTCATGGTCTGCCGTCTGTTCTATTTTAAATATTAATTTTAAGTCATCAGCGAATAATAAGGGTGTAGATTTATTGACTATTTCCGGCAAGTCGTTTATCATTAAAATAAAGAGGAGAGGCCCCAAATTACTACCTTGACTCACACCCGATCTCGTGAAGTATGGTTCGGAGAGCTGTCCGCCACAGTCAACATACTGGCATCGGTCACGCAAATAACAAGCAAAAAAGGACAATGTGTGCGGTGTGCAGCCTACGCCGGCTAACTTAGCTAACAGGACGTCATTATCTACGGTGTCAAAGGCTTTCCTAAAATCAAAATAAGCAACATCCACTTGTTGACCAGCATCCACCGTCGGTACAATTCGTGACATAAGATCAAGTAAGTTTCCCGTTGTCCCCCGCCCAGGACGAAAACCATGCTGCGCATCGGACAACAGAGCGCTTACTTGCTGATACAGGTTACTGTGGATGGTCGACTCAAACACTTTCGCTGGAGTGCATAATACCGCCACAGGTCTATAATCACTGGGTGCTGACCCTCTACTAACTTTCGGCACGGGAACAACTCGAGTGAGCTTCCAACGATCGGGAAATGTTGCAGTCCTAATACAGACGTTGAATAAATGAAGAAGCGGGTCTACTAACACTGTGCTACAGTCCCTAAAAATATAGGCCGGAATTCCATCGGGCCCTGTAAGCGATGATGTGGTCGACGATGAAGCACGCTTGCCTAGAAGCAACCTATTCACTCTTGACTTGAATACCCCTGGGTTGTAGCTATCAGGAAACACCGACTCCGGCAGGGAATTCCACTCTTTAGCTGTTCGCACAATGGAATTAAATCGTGCAATTCCGATGCACACTCTCCGATATATAACCGATAGAAAACCGACAGGCTAGCAACTCGGCGTCGATGCTCAAGACTTTGAAGTTTTGACTCAACGAGTGCATCATTGCCGATGATCTTCTTGTCTCGTTTCTCAATAGACTCAAGCGCATCAAGCTGGTATTTGGCGGATCCGTCTGCAGTACTCCATACACGACCGAACTTGCGCTTGATAAAGGTTGACCAGCTGTTCCGGCGTGAAGTAATGTCTCACCTTTGCTAAGATACCTAACTTTTTTGCAGGTATTTGAGCCTTTAGAACTTAGAATGTACAAAAAATTGGTATTGCACTTTAAGTGAACTTCAAGTTACGTTTAAACTATCAGACGGGGTCCGGTGCGCTTCGTCACATCTGTGGAAGTGCGCATGACTTAATCCTAGATACGCACTGATGGTAGCCAATACGAAACTACAGCTGTTTGACAGTTAATTGTTGAACCTTTCCCCAGTGATCATCAATATGAACTGTCAACGGAGATATGCAATAATAGCTCGGCAGGTGGAGGAACAGGCAATCAAAATTTGCATGCCGATTGGTAAAATGTGGCTGAGCTAAATTTAATATTAAGAACTATTATGTATTACCCATATTTGCAAAATAAAATTCTATTCTATTCTATTCTATTCAGACTGACTATCTTGACGCCTTAAAACGAAGAGGGCCGACCATAAATGAAAATGAAAAAGTCATAGCAGAAGAAGTAATCTCCCAACCTGAAATTGATCGAGCCATTTAGTCCATACAGAGAGTGGCAAAAAAATATACGTACAGGCATATATAGGGTGACTGGTAGTTAGTGACCTATACTTAAACACGTGATTGTATTCATGATTTCAATAAACTTTCCCAAAGAAACTTTTTTTTTATACACAATAACAAAACAAAAACGCTGTTTGAATTCGCACGCGCGCGCCTATGATATAACAGTAGGCACGAATCGGCACGATCTATCAGCTGATAGTCTGACCTCGTGGAGGGCAAAATCTACTAGCAGTAGTAGCGTCACACGCTCCCCCGCCACCCCCACCGCTCCCGTTGTGCAGTACTGCCGTAATTGAATTACTTGAAAGTTAATGAGTACAAAAAAAAAGTTTCTTTGGGAATGTTATTCGTATTTATGAGTGCAATCACGTGTTTAAGCATCGGTCACTAATTACTAGTCACCCTATATACACTTAAAAAACCTTTTTACGAGAAAATCGCTAATTGTTTGCGTAAATAATAGATCATATAATAATGTTATTTGCTGTTGTTGCTAGTGACCGTACATACTACGCTACTAGCTAGTTATTTATACACTTTATTATCTCTTTGGACTGGCACAGTCAGACCTGACACCTAGTAGCGGCCCCACAATACTGCCGACCTAACTAGTACAATAGCATTACACGAACGCGTTTCAATCATTGCAATTTGTACCTTATGGACATTTTTATAAAGTGTAAACTACCTCAAGTTGGTTACAAGGTCTATAACTGGGTTATTCAAGTGTTTCATAGGACTTACCCCTATTGTACCTATTATATCTTTGCCTATTCATTTACATACCTATAAGGAAATTATTTTTTACCTCAATACAATTTAATTTGTCGCCTAGTAACTACCTACACATCATTCATTCAATGGATGAGTAATTAATAGATGTATTCATTTTACAGTTGTTTTTATTACTAGCTAACTCGAAGGACATAGTCCTGGGGCTCGAGTCTGCTATTGCAATCGTGTCTCAATGACCGGTCATTGATCGAATATTTGACATCTTTGACAGTTTTTGTATGGGAAATGTGTCATAAGTTTGACGTTACACGTCAAAAATCGATCATTGACCGGTCATTGAGACACGATTGCAATAGCAGACTCGACTCCCTGGTTAGATCCTTCTAATACAGGCATCGTTTGCCTAAAAGGAGGATCCAAATACGTTTAAATGTAAGTACCTAATGGAATGTCATTTTAAAACCGAAATAAACTATTTTGTATTGTATTTGTATAGTCCTGTACAAGTTTTGGTTTATCAGGTAGGGTATCAGGAACAGGGTGCAAAGTTCCTGCAAAGTTAATGCTATCATACTAGTATTAAAAACGCGAAAGTTTGTAAGTAAAGATAAATGGATGGATGGATGTTTGTTACTCTTTCACGTAAAAACTACTGAAAGGATATTAATAAAATTTAATATGAAGTTAGCTGACACCCTGGATTAACACATAGGCTACTTTTTAACCCTGTATTCCCACGGGAACGGGACCTACGCGGGTGAAACTGCGGGACGTCTGCTAGTCCCTCATAGAAAAGGGAGGACTCCTCGCAGGCGGGTGTTGTTGTTGTGTCTGCTGGGCTACGACTGCCCGACGGTTGTTGTCGGGATCTTGTACCTACGTTAAATCGCGCGGATAACTCTTTACATCGCGATGTAGGATACATGACAAATTTAGTTCGTATGTGACGATATAGATGTCGCTACTACTAACTAAGCTTAGAATGCCACCAAAGAAATAGATAGATAGATAGATAGATAGATAGATAGATAGATAGATAGATAGATAGATAGATAGATAGATAGATAGATAGATAACTCGTTTATTTGGTGCACACACATATGACACATACATAGTAATAAGTACAGTAATTGCAACAAGTTTCCAATACACAGAAAGAAAAAATAAAAATTAAAAATTAAAAAGACATTGTTGTAATGACGGTATTGGCTATAAAATATTTAATGCAAAAAACATACAAAGTGCGGTGGGTGTCTCAAGTCTGCACCAAATGGGAGTCCAGCTCAGCATGTGCCAGGCAAGTATACCTGACGCTGATATTCTGCTGAATCCCTGCAGTGACGTACGGACGCCAAGACGACGCTAGATACAGGAATTAAAAATACCATATATGTATATAAAATTAATATATATAAAAAAATACGCGCTGACAAAAACAAAATAATGCCGTGAAAAAAGTGGAGTGTGTGGAGTGAAATATATAAGTGTACCCGCAATTATCCAATGTGTTCGGTGCTGATAGTGTAGGTATTTTTTACGTGTTTATCGGTTACATTTTTGTTGTTATTTTTATAGTGGCGTGAATGTGAATAATATAATAGACTAAAGTGTGATAATAGAATGTGTGTTTGCAATAGATAAATATAGGTAAATAAGCATGTGTATTACAATAGATTACCGCATTTAGGAGAACTAATAATTAAGAATGTATGAAAGTATGAATCATTCAATTTATTTAGCCCTTGGTTCACAGGTGTGTTTTCACCTGATCATCACGAGTTGCACCAAAAATAAAAAAACAGAGAAAGCAGAATGACGAGGGAAGAAACAAGACAGCCAGTCAGATTATAGAAGTGTTAGACATAGTCATACCCAGTTTTTCCTGCGAGGCGATAAGAAACTGCCGCAGTCGAATTCTAAAGGTACTAAGATATTTTAGATTCCTTATCGGCGGGGGAATATTGTTCCAGCATTTGGAGGCAGCATATCTAAAACTTCCCCTGAACGCAGCTGTCCTGTGTGATGGAGTGCAGAGTTGCTGCGCGCACTGTCTACTTGCACATTCTCTTTTACCAGCGATCCAGCTCAGTTTATCGTACAGGTAGGAGGGCTGCTTGTACTTTATGACTCCAAATAGGAGGCATGCCAAGTGTAGCTTTCGACGCGACTTCATCCTGAGGACCGAGTGCTTGTTTAAGAATGGAGTTACGTGAGTCCTTGGTGGGATTTTGAAACAGAATCGAGCGCAGGCGTTTTGCACCCTCTGGATCAGTCGATCAGTTCTTGCCAGCAATCGAGGGCCAATAACTACATCTGCATAGTTAAGATTCGACAACACCAGTGACTCAACCAGCTGGATCCGCAGCTCTTCCGATAGATATGGCCTTATTTTGTAAAGGACTTTTAGCCGGTAAAAGCAAGTGCGCACCGATTCTGCCACGTGTGCTTCAAATCTCAACCCCGCATCCATGTTGAGACCAAGATTTCGTGCCTCACTAACTCGACTAACCGACTCACCCAGCAGGGAAACGTTGAGTGTTGTCGGCACTGCACTGACTTGTAACTTGGTCCCAAACAACATGTATTTGGTTTTTGTAGGGTTAAGCACCAACCCATTGCTTTCAGCCCAACATGCTACCCTGTCCAGATCATCATTTAGATCCCTTAACGCAATGTTATAGTCAGCTGGCTTAAAGGATATATAAACTTGAACGTCATCAGCGTAAATATGATACCTACAACACTTCAGGGAGTGTATGATGTCAGCACAAAATAAAATAAATATTATGGGTCCCAATATTGAACCTTGCGGGACTCCTCTGCTGACAGAGGTGAGTGACGAAGCAAGAGTTGAGCCATCGCTTAATCGTATTTCTACACGCTGCTGCCGATTGGTGAGATAACTTTTGAACCAGTGAATTGTATTTTGTTCAAATCCATAATATTTAAGCTTTGATAGAAACAAATCTACATTTATGCAGTCAAACGCTCGTGAAAAATCCAGTAGGACAAGAAGTGTGCACGTGCCCTTATCCTGTGCTGACAGAATATTATCTGTCACATCCAACAGGGCAGTAGAAGTACCACGCTGTTTGCGGAAGCCTGACTGTAGCTCAGGCAAAATGCGTTTGTTTTCTAGATATTTTGACAGCTGCTCACATACCGCTTTCTCAGCAATTTTAGAAAGGCATGGCAAAATACTAATGGGCCTAAGGTCTTTTAAGTCAGCCGGATTAGATTTTTTTGGTAATGGCCTGACGATAGCAATTTTCCAGATGTCAGGGAATGTTGCTGAGAAAATTGAACCGTTGACAATGTCAGTGATGGCTTTTAGTGTATGTGGTAGAGTAAGCAAAAGCATATCCAGAGTCACCTTGTCACAACCTTCCGCATTGGATTTTAACTGGCGGAAGTATCGTAAGATTTGATCAGAAGTTACCGGTTGTAAAGCAAATGCGTAGCTGTCATCACCATAACGATGAGACTCAAAGAATGTGCGTTGCAATATATTACAGTCAGGGTTTCCAGGTACATTTAAAAAATGATTATTGATTTTGTTTGGATCTCTGAATTGAGTAGGAAGGTCATCAATTTGTTTATTTGGCAATACAGTGGTTTTTAAATTTTTCCATAAAGTTTTTGGATCTTTGATTTGATTATTAATGTTAAATTTGAAATATGCCGCTTTTTCACTAAATATGGAACATAACACCAGAGATTTTAGCTGCTTATAGTAAGCCTTTTTGGACTCGGATTTCGTATTACGAAACTTAGTCAGAGCTTCATCCCGCAAACGCATCATAAATTTTATTGTATCTGTTATCCAGGGATATGACTGCTCTTTAATTAGGCATCTTTTGACCGGAGCGTGCGCATCATAAACTGCTAAGATGTTCTTATTCAGTTCCTCAACCATGTCATTCACATTAGGTAAGCCACAAATATTGTCCCAGTGCACGTGCGATAAATCACTATCTAGTACCTCTCTATTTATATCCTTAATAGGTCTATAAGTAATTGTATGGGGTTTATATTTGTTACGCATAGCAATAAATTCGCACACAACAAGTGAATGACCATTTATTGAACCATAGGGCTCAACAGATATCCTTTTATGTTTAAGATTCGTACAGACAAGATCGATCAGTGTTTGGCTATGATCTGTGAAATGGGTGGGCGAACTTACCAGTTGTTTTAGGCTCAGGCTATTCAAAAACTCACAAACTCTATTAGTTTGCCCGTTGGCATTTAGTACGTTTACATTGAAGTCACCTAGCAGTATGTAGTGATCACATTTTACTAAGGAGCTGATGGATTCGGTTATGGCGTCAAGAAAAAGGTCCAAGTCGAAGCGGGGGGGGCGATATGCCGTGCCTATAGCAATTTTATTTCCATTTAGTGTTAGGGTAATCCACATTTGTTCGATAGTACCGTATCTAGAGTCAATCGGGGCGGACCAGGTACGTGCGGTCAAGCCACGCCTAAGGTAGAAACCCACACCACCCCCCCGACCCCCGTGCACGGCAAGTGGTCGTGGCGAGTGGCGCAGACGGTAACCTGGCACAGTGGGCGCTCGCCCCTCTTCGCCCGGTCTCAGCCAAGTTTCGTTAACCGCTAGTACGTCGAAGGAATGCCTTTCCACTACTGCTATAAAATCATCGTGATTAGTACCAAGGGAGCCTACGTTTAGCAAACCAACTTTAAGGTATTTCTCAAGCATATTTAACAAAAAAGACACACTGTACAACAAAACAGAGAAACACTGTCGCAGACGTAACAGCTGACATTTTCACATTTGTGAAAAGAAATAAAATATAATAATAACAATGTATCATTTTTGCATAATTGATTCTGATGAATAGTTTAAAATTAATACTTGTAAATAGTTTTTGGCCATAGTGATAATGAGTAATTTTTGCATAATTGGTTCTAAATGATAGTTTAAAATTTGCACTAATAAATAAATTTAGTTCATAGAAATAATGTGTTATTTTTGTGTTATTGATGTATAATTGTTGTATAAATGTATAATTGATTTTAAATAATAGTGTATAATAAATAATCGTAAATAAATATTGTGTATTAGACATTGTATTACGTGTATCAACAGCATACCTTATAAAAATCATGTGTTTGTAAATAATTTGAGAGTAAAATAGACCGTCACCCGGTACCACAAGAAACACACACCGCCCTTTGTCATCACATAATACTAAAAACAAAGTATAAAAAAAACCTATACATGCCGAACAAAATAATAAAGAGAGGACATCCACAAAAACAATATGTAATCTAAACAAGTTAAAAAAACGCGTTCGAGTGCAGTACAAACCGACCACTATACAAAAATCCTACAGATATCGTCTTCAGATCTAATTCTCACTTCCCTTTGTTGATCTTCTCTGCGAGCCAGGATTCTTCCCTCCTTTGTCCACACGTACTTCCATTTGTGCTGGCTCCCTGCCTGACGAGCGTGATAAAATAACTGACTATTTGTTCGAGTTAGACGCTCGTTAACGTAAACTCGTAGCGGCGGGCCAGTGATATCAAGGTCACATGTACTCAAACCTCGGCGAACCCGAGCTGCGCGCAGAAGTGAGTCACGCGTGGCGCGCCGCGCGAAACGCACGCAAATACTTCGCGGTCGCTGTGCAGTGGGGTTAGCAGAGATGGTGCCGTCTGGATTCTCCACTCGATTTCGGCGCGTGGATCCCACTCGCTCAGCATGAACTACGTCCCTCTCATCAATCGCAACCCCAAGCTTTGTGGCAAGTATCTTCACAAGGTGTAGGATGCCCTCATCCCTGCTCTCTGAAATTCCGGTCACCACTATGTCGTTCAGCAGGAGTTCTTGATCACGTTCGTTTAACTGGCATTTCAGCTCAGCGATGGTGTTTTGTAATGGATCCTTGTCCGGCAGCACTTTTTCCTCCAGTTTAAGTTCGATTGCGCCTAATCGGGCTTCAAAGCTATCCATCCGGTCATCAGAGGTCTTAAGGGAATCCTTTAGTTGAGCCATTTCCGTGCGGAACTGTTGAAACTCCCGATGCATGAGGCGAAACTCGGCCCGCAGCTCCTCCTTGAACAGCCGCAACTCATCTGCCAAGCCAGGGGAGGAATTGATGGGGGTGTCTACAAACTTCTCAGGGCTGCTGTGCTCCTCTACATGGACAGGGTCCACCCTTCCTCGAACTGGTGTATCGGACTTGTTGTCCCTGATTATATTTTTGGTGCATTCAGGGCATCGCCAGGTGGGTGCAATAATACCCGTACCAGACAAACTGACGCAACCGCGATGAAATAAGGCATTGCACCGATTGCATTTAGCGGCCTCTATCGGTGACAAGAATTTCGCGCAACCACCACACTTTGCTGCTGGTGTGGCGTAGCCAACACTATTGTTAATCTAACCTTAATTAGTAAATTTAATAATTGTACTTATTGGTACTTACTATGTTCTTTTGTTTGTATAGTGTTAAGTTAGCGAGTACGAGTTATGTAACTTCACAATGTGTTGGTACCAGAAATTGTTTACGCCCGTAGTGACGGTCTCTGGAGGGGGGTGATGTGGCGTAGCCAACACTATTGTTAATCTAACCTTAATTAGTAAATTTAATAATTGTACTTATTGGTACTTACTATGTTCTTTTGTTTGTATAGTGTTAAGTTAGCGAGTACGAGTTATGTAACTTCACAATGTGTTGGTACCAGAAATTGTAAAGATAAAATATTATATAAATAGATACTTCAACAAACCAACACATTAATTTGTTATTAGAGAGCAGCTAGCGAGTAGCGAGCGCGTCACAGCGGCCGGTTCCTTATCTCACTTGGCGTTGGAATGTTGAGGGGCGCGCGGGCGCGGGCGCAGGGCGGAGACCCGAGGTGCGCGCGCGCGGCGACACGGCCGGCTCGACAGTCCGGATACCTCTGTGACGCGGAGCGCTTGTTCCTCATGCTTATGCGCCTTAGCTTTTGTTTACGTTCAGTGCGGTCGTAACAAAGTGTATCGCTTCTCTCTCTTACTATCTAATCTCATCTAATCCTAAGACTTGTCTCTTTCTCCTTCTATCTGTTGCTGTGCTTGTGCGGAACAATATACCTCAGTGCAAACCCTAAACGTGTCTTCTCATTTGAAACACCCCATCAAGCAACATTGTAAGACTTTTACACTGGCATGGCGCGCTTGGTACATCAGATATCTTCGGACGTTAGGTTATCGATCTCGCTCAGTCGTTCCGCGCAGCACCAATAGATGGCGCTGTTATCAATAAACGCAAATTATGATTTGATGGGAATTCAATAGTTTATTCACACCATGCAATGACACTGGGGTATACAGTGAGAGATCACACTTTCAGGCAATACTTCACGGATAGTTTTTTAAGTCTATTCACTGAGATGTTTTAATGTTTTCAATGTTAAGGGTAGATTTTGATCACTGGTGTACCGATTTAAGTTTACACAGTAATTTCTTTATAAACACTGCACTTGCACATTAGATAACGTTTTGGGATTCGAATTATTGTCTGTAGAAACTGTCTGTATTAAAATTCTTCTTATTAACTGGGTTATTTTATTTAAACAACATAAACAAAGAGCAAGGTGTACCGACCAACTTGACGTCACATACGTCACCTCCGAAATGATGGGATGGATGGATTGTGTGAAAGATTATTTGGCTAGGAAGAAACTTACCACTAATAATAGCTCTTACACACGAGCGACATGTTGCCAACTGCAGAGGTAACTGCTGCCGCCGACACGACTGGGTGGCAGCCTAACAGACTTCTATCGGTAGGTACTGAGAGAGCTGAAGACGCCTGCCGCTGATTTTTGAAGTTGGCTTGTTAAAGGCCGCCGTAGATGCTTCAAAGGCTGCCGCCGAGGAGGGTTGACGGCTGCAGGGGAGAGGTAATCTCCCGTTGGCAACATGCCTCTCGTGTGTAAGAACTAAGAACTCTTAGTGGTCAGTTTCTTCCTAGCCAAATAATCTTTCACACAATCCTTCCATTATTTTTTGGTGGTTTTCTAAACTTGAAGTTAGATAAAGCGACATCTATCTCGCCACATACGAACTAAATTTGATATTTGTATCCTACATCGCGATGTTAAAGTTATCTCTAAGACGGCACGTAGAGATGTATGGAAGAAGAAAAAATTCTTCGTCAACCCCAAATAACTTGAGATAAGGGCAGGTGGATGATTATGACATAGGTACAGGTAGGAACATTTAGTATATTATATACTTATTCCTATCTGTACAGAATGATTTTGCAATTGCATTTTACTATATTATGTAGGTATCATCACACACAAGAATAGTGTGTATTTAGACAAATATCTATACTGCTAAATTCAATATTAACCTGTCAGATAACAGATGAAACAGATAATTTGTTCTTATGGTTCTGACTGCTGGATAAAAAAGACCTTATCGCAATTGAATAGAGTTGATAATTGTATGGCATGTAAACACAATGAGTAGTCTATTATTTGGGTAAACAAGTCATTAGTTCAGTTAAGGTTTGATTAATAAAATTGTCATTTTGCAAATAATGTAGGTACCTATTTTTGAACCATTGGTACATTATTTATTAATGGAAAGTAGGTACTAATTTTTTCTGTACATTTGTTACTATTTGACACCTAAACGGCAGAGCAGATTTGGGTGAAATTTTGCACAGACCACGGTTAGGTTAGTTCTTAACATCAAAATACCTCTATTAATATAAAACAATGAAGATTTTTTGAATGGTGTCTATTTCCCAATAATGGAGAAATCCCTGAACAGATATGGGTGGGCTCGCATGCAGACCATGATTTGGATTTACCCTGAGGCTAGATTTAAACCTGGTACCTACACCTAAAAGAGAGTGCTGAAATTATTGTGTGTTGTTCCATATTCATTTCTTAATAATATACTAATATTCTCCTTATAATATTAATTTTAAACTGCAGGCAATAAGAAAAAGTAATAAGTACATAAAAATAATTTAACACAAGCTTAGTGGTTTAAAATTATATTGTGACCGATTTAGCATTCCTAAAGTTATCTCAATACAAGTCATGTTTTTTTTGCAAATTTTTTGCTTACTCATGCCAAGGACAAATAAAAATAGTAGGTATGGAAACATAGGCCTAGTATCTATGAGAACAAAATACAAAGATCTCTGCAATTTAATAGCTTAGATTTAAAAATTAAATATTAAGTAATTTGACATATAATTTACAACTCTTAGCAAGTTTTGTTTTTAATTCAAATATTTACAATTTTGAACTTACCTGAGTTTTAAACTGCCGAATTAATCCACGTACTAACGTCTGAACCTTACCACGTGAAGTGCGAAACTTCGCCGCTAGTTCGTTCGCAAATATTACGCAAATCGTTTATATCCTAATCCACAGAGTACATTATACTATACTGAAATCATAATCAGTGTATTCGGTGTTTATTTGTTTCTTTCGCGCTTGCGAATTATGAGGTTATGTTGTCCTTTGCTGATTTTTTTTATTGAATTGACACTTGACAGTTAGTTTCATTGATAAGACCTTGAACGCGACCAAATTCAGCTTGAATTAATTTATTCATATTATTATTATTCATATTCATATCTTTATTTGCATTCCATAATGTGTTGAGATGTATTTAGAATCAATAGATAGAGAGAGAGAGATAGAAAGAGTGATTACAGAATGAAAATAAATACTTTTAGGGAAAAATCTGTCCGCAGGCTCAAAACCAAATGAAGCACGTTCTTTCTTTTTACAGTGTAAGTGTATTTTTCCTATGGAATAATATGAACTACATTTTGTGAACGTATCCATAAACATAACCTTACTTTTTCTGTCAACGTCAAGTCGAGCACCGTAAACATACCGCTAACGTTGGATGATATTATTGAATTTTTCACAAATAAGACTACTTTCACTCGGTAATTACTTAAAAAGGATGGGTCGGAAAAATCGCCAGTACAATAAATTCGCTCAGCGAAAGCGAGATCGCAAAGAGCAGGTAATAATAAAAAAATATATGTGTATAACCTTTTCGTTCCTCACAGCAACTATTTACAGTATTGTTTTGTGTGTTTTAGGCAAAGAATCCCCAGGAAAAACCTGCAGCTGACGTTAGAAAGCATTACGAAGATATAGTGAGAGAGAATGCTGCATTTGAAGAGTACTACAAGGTGATTTTCATTTTTTTTATTTATAGCACAAGACTAAGTTTAATTTGATAAAACAGTGTTTTTTCTAGACATAAAACTCGGCTAACTTATGGGTTTTTTTAAGCCCCCTCTGAATACCTGAAATCATCACTAATAATCAACTTAAATACCTACTTACTTACTTGAATTTTATTTTTATTTTATTCTAGGGTCAAAAAGTATGTCCAGATGAAGAGTGGGACACCTTCATGAATACCTTGAAAGAAAACCTGCCAACCGCCTTCCGTATCACCGGTTCAAAGTGTGAGGCAGCTGCTTTGATGAATATTGTAAAGAGCCAGTACTTCTCCGAGATATTAAACATGAAGCTGCAAGTTGAGGAGGGGGAAGGCCAGGGGGAGGAGATCAAGCCTATTAATCTATCTTGGTAAGAGAAGTGAAAGTTAAAGTCAAATCATTTATTTCAATTAGACTGCTAAAAGGGCACTTTCGAATATCAGGCTCTATTTAATGATGTAATTAAGAATAAAAATTTGTAGTAAATTGCTTAATAATTCACACTGGGAGGACTATAAACACCAGGAGTTAAAAAATCAATATTGAATATTGGTAATATTAGTTTTGATAGTTTAAAATAATATTAATAATATTCCACATCCTTCACGGAATGCAGTTTAGTCCCAAGCTAAGCAGAGCTTGTGTTGTGGGCACTAAACAACTTTTTGTTGCACTAAACAACTGTGGGCACTAAATACAGGGTGTAAAAAGACCGATCACATAGCTATAGATAACTACACATTCTGTACATATAATTAACTAGTCAATTACCACAATCCAGACACAATTAAATTACTATTGTTTGCGGACACCGGTGTCCACACGGAGCCTGATTAGTTAAGTAACTTTAACCAAAAAATATTGCTGGGAAAATACTTTTCTTTTCCATCTTAAAAAAAGAGATGCTTTTAATTGCGCGCATTGAATGAATATGTAGTTTTCATTTACGTTAGGATATTTTTACACCTTGTAGATAAATTACACCCGGACACAGAACAAATTTTAAATGATCATGCTCACCACACAAACATTTGTCCTGGTTGGGGAACAAACCCACAACCTCCGACATAGCAGTTAGGACTAACCACTGGACCAACAAGCCATAAAAACAATTTGAATCAAGAAAAAGGAATAGAAAAAAAAACAACATTCCAAAAAGTTGCATTCTTAATTCCAACAGTTGTCATTAATCTTTGATGATTAGCTCTTCAATTAAACCACTCACTCAACAATTGATTTAATTTTGATTTGCAGGTACCCAGGAGGTTATGCATGGCAGCTCCGTCTGTCCCGCACAGATATCAGACGCAATGAAGCCCTCTACAAACTCCATAACTTCCTGGTAGCCGAGACAGCTGCCGGTGGAGTATCAAGACAGGAGACTGTATCTATGATTCCGCCCGTTGTACTGGATGTGCAGCCTCATCATAAAGTAATTAATTACTAGTTTAATTCATTAAACCCCAAGAGGCCCCGCACTGTCATTGTCTTTCTATTGTGTCTCTAATTGACACGATTGAAAGGTTAAGGGCTAATTTTACAATACACAGATAACTTTTATCTGAAGAATAAATATGACAGTTTGACATATTGTCTATACAAAAGCTGTCAAACGGCCATTTTAACTCCTTGGATAAAACTTATCTGATGATTGAAAAATCGGCACAGGCCTCTTGTTCTGCTTTGACAAGGACAAATACAAAATAATCTATTGTTGTAACCGGCGGATTGCCAAGCCATGGGTTCTCAAACCCGAGGCAGGCACCAGAGAGATGGGTAGTGGGTTAAAACCCAATCATTCCACCCGGGTTAAAACTGGGTTATAACCCAAATCACCCAGTTTTAACTAATTTTAAGTTTAAATGCATATTGATATGTTTTTAATTGTGTTAAGTACTACTAGTAGCTACACGCACTACTAGCTTGTCTAAACTAAAAGCCTGCACACAAAATCAGGCACTTTTATTATTTACTTGAAAAAAATCAACGAATTGACATCATCACTTGCATCAAAAACACAGAATTTTTTTCCACAATAAGTTGTTCCGTAATTAAGTGTATTGCATTTTATGGAGAACTAGTAACTTAGACTCTTTATTGGTTATTTTTTACGTAAATAACCTGTAGCAAGTTTGTCATGCTCCCGATGTTACTGCTTGCTGTAGCGTCGAAGGTCGGGTTACCAGCTTCCTTGAAATGTGGCGTGGGGGGTAGTGGCTGATCTTTGCATTATGCTTGTGAACGGCTGCTGCTTGTGGTAACTGGTCGTCTGGCTGGCCTTGGTTTTGTTATTATTTTAACTATTAGCTTTTTATTGATTTATTTAACTTTGATGGTCCTAGATTATCATTTTGTGACATTGTGTCGCAGACTTCTAGATATCATCCAACACTACACGTGTAAGCAGGCACGCTCTGTATACCGGGAGGTTATTTTTCAATAAGTTTACATTTGCTTGAGTTTAGGTAGTATTAATGTCGGTAGCTAGTAGTAAATAATTTAACGGGATTGATTTATAGTGATAACTGATTGTACTGATAAATTCAAGTTCTTCTAACATATTAGACAAACGTGTTGCTGGGGAGTCTGTTAAGCCACTTCTTTTTCTTAGTGTTTTCGGTAATTTTAAAGCTGGTGTTTAAACTGCCTCATTGCGTATAGCGGGGCAATGACAAAGTTTCACAAGCTTTTTATACCCTAACTATTTCTGCAAGTAAAGATGTTAAAACTTATTTTTATCATTGAATGCAGAGTAAATTGAACGTGAGCTACACAGTTTATACAAGTAATGTTTGGATGATCGTCGTTCATGAGACGGGAAACTTTCTGCATATTAATTGCATTATATCCGATCATTGTAGCAAACCTGCCTGATCTATATTTACATAATACTTTTATATTTTTTTCACATATCTAATGACTTAAAAACCGATTTTTTCAAGTCTCAATACTTTAGATTAAGACGAGTTCTGGTTGTACTATCATTACATTAATCATTCTTTCATTCGTACAATTTGACCAACCAAATAACACAGCAAACATGTTTGTGATTTTTTTCTGTCTTCTTTTAAATCGCAATGCATTTCACTATATGTTTTGTAAAAAAAAGTGGTAGAAATAGTTTTCTGGTAGGCCATTTGCACAATGGCTGAACTTTATCAAAAGTTGATATTAAAAGAGAGTGTGTTCTACGATCGAAATGGGTATTTCCGAGACGTAAGAAGCGTAACATTTAACTTTTTTTTTTAATTTACGTTTTATTGACAAACTTTAACTGCCTGTAACTAGCAGTTTTCGGGGCCATTTTTGCAAATACTTAGTTATTTTGTTGCAAGTATAAGTATTGCGAAGCAATAGCTACAGCCAATATGTTTGCACTTTCTCGAAATGTTTCCATTTCAGTTGATTTTTTCGTCTGTTGCCCTAAAACAAGTAGGTTAGCTCGATAAGTTACGTACACATAGCGCTAACAAAATAATTGGATAGGAAGTGTCTTAAATTAGACTGTAGGTACAGTTACCTTAATAGCTGAGAAATAATTAAGCTTAGTAAATATTTATAAATAAAAATAGTAAAATAAAATAAATTTATTTCAGATACAACGCATATTAAGAAAATACACACAATCATATAATAAAAACATCAATAATCACATCAATAATATGAACCAAGTAGGTTTTACAGTAGTCACTTACGTGGGACACTGTATGTAACTTGTCTGTCACAGTATAGTTACGTATTTTTTTTGTAATTTTGCGATCCCCCCCCCCCCCCCCACAGTCCTACTAAGTGATGTCACCTATCAAAACCGGCCCATTCTTATGTGGTTGTATCACTATTTAACCTGATTTTCCTGTAAGTGTCATAAAATTAAAACCTCCAGCCAGGGTTATTATTAATATTATTAAAAAGGTTAAAAACTAAGCGAATACACGCCCTACATGCGTAAATATTTAAGAATCAGAAATATTTAGTTTTCACCCGGCCAAACCACCCAGTGGGTGGAATGAAACGGGTGATAACTGGGTTATAACCCACTACTGGGTTTTAACCTGGGTGATTACCCATCTCTAGGCACCACTGAGGTTTTGGATTCATGTGCTAATTGTATAACTTGCTAAAAAATGGTGAAGGAAAACTTTGTGAGGAAACTACATGCCTGTGAAATATTTCTGGATGGATTGTGAAACCAAGTCAGAGGCCCATGGGCGGCTTTAAAACTGACACCAGGTTAGCCCTAACCACAAGTAAAGAAGAGCCTGGCCCAGCATTAAAACTACAGTTTGTCTTTAATAGATTTTTAACTTTATGTTCTAGAGTCAGTTGAAAATACAGTTGTTTCGTCGAACTCGTCGGCGACAACGAACAGAAAATCCTAAAGTTTTAACTTAAATAAAATTATGCTTGGTCTTATAGGTTTTGGACATGTGCGCAGCTCCTGGATCTAAAACCGCCCAGTTGATTGAATTCCTACATGCAGATGAAGATAAAATGCCTACAGGTAAAAGTTTGCTATAATCTCTAGTACCATTAAGTAAGGCACTCCCACAAAAAAAGAATCTAGATTTTTCAAACATCTTGTGACACACTTTAATTCCGTGTTGTCACAAAAACCGCCATCACAGTAAGTAACGTACTAAGGGGCATTGCATACAAGCACGGATCGAAGTTAGAGTTGAGGCGCTAGCAGCATTTCTACCAAAGAGAGAGAGAGAGATGACAATAGGTTTACAACATGTCGTTTTGCATTCTCATCTAATTTCAGGAGGCTGTTAAGAAGGACATAATTATAGAAATAATATACCTGCTTACATTCAATTAACAGAATCAACGGAATGGTGTATGCTGTAGACAATCTCGCGCGACTATGTCGCTGTGTGCGTGCGCTTCGACGACTTGCAGGCCTCGTGTGTCCCACACATGTATTTCAATTTCCTAAAACTAAAAACGAATTTAAAAAATAACTATTTATTTTTAATGTTAATTCGTGTCGAGAATCATTAGCATAATAATTACCACCCTGAATTTGACGAGATTTCAAAACGACATCTTGTATAGAAAGAGAGAGGCAGATAGGGAAAGAAAAAGAAAGAAAACAGCACCTGGACTCTTATTAAAAAACCCTCCTCGACACTAATTCAACTTAGCTGTGAGCAACCTACCTTAGCAATATTTTTTCGACTATATATTTAACTACCACCATTATTTAACCACTCCATAGTTCTCTATTCCGTTACTCCACTCTTGGAGTGAGCTGAGCTCAGCGAGAGCTGTCTCGTAATTAACCAATAGGATATTGTTTGTGCTGAAGCTAAGCACTGAGCTGTCAAAATGACGCAAGCTGATTGGTCGTACGACATATCTGTTCTCCTCTCTGCTTTGATGCAAACCGGACCTAAGTGTGTATGCGATGGGCGCACATCCTGGCGCATGCTTTTAATTATTTCATTAATTAAAATAAAATAAATCAATTATACCAATACTGGGCCAAGTTTGTTGTTACTAACACGTATATATTTTTTAAACTATACTAATATTATAAATAGAAAATTTTTGATTGATTTGAAAAATTCTATCACCATTGGAAAGCTACACTATCCCCGGATGACATACTTTGTATCCCTGTATTCCCACGGGAATGGGAACCACGCTTGTGGAACTGCTTGACGACTGCTAGCACGAAATAAATAATAATTATTGAATTATTCCCCAGGCTTCGTAATGGCGAATGACGTGGACAATAGTAGATGCTACATGCTGGTCCACCAGGCTAAGAGGCTTAACTCTCCTTGTATCCTCATCACCAATCATGACTCCGCTGTCATGCCTGCACTTGAGGTAGCTGATGATCAGGTCAGTAAGATGATTAAATTTTGTTTGACTTGAGAATGTTTTACTTTGCTTGGGTGCAATTGTGACAATGTTAGAATTTTTCTATTTTCGGACTTGCCTGTTGGTCTAGTAGTTAGTAGCCGTCGCAGAAGGAGGCTGCGGAAAGGGAGAGGGAGATTACCTCCACTCACCCTGCCCGCAGCAGACGCACCGGGCGCAGGCGGAGGGCGGACAACGCCCTCTTCCAGCCCCCCTGAATGGGTCCAGGGCGACGGACGCGGGGATGTCCGCCGCCCCCACGTACATGGAGCCGAGGTGGCGGCGCGTCGTGTTCACGCGCGCCCCTCTTAGACGTCGCGAGGGGAGTCTAACACCTCACTCCCCTCGCTGACTTGGCGAGGCCCGCGGGGCCGGCACCAGTCGGGGGTCGCGGAAGTATCTTCTGTTCCCGTGACCCCCGGCGCAGGTGTGAGAAGGAATACGGGGTGGTTTTTAGTCAGTAAGAGTCCGACAGACCCCTCCGCCTCCCCGGGCGGGGGACATCCATGAGGATTTTCCACCCCTCAAAAAAAAAAAAGTAGTTAGTAGACGTGACTCAATGCTGGTTGTGGGTTGGAGTCCCACCCAGTTTGTGTGATGAGCACGATCATTATTGTTCTGTGTCTGGATGTAATTTATCAATAATATGTTTGTATTTAGAAATATATAAGTATGATTATCAGTCGTCTAGTACTCACAGCACAAACTCTGCATAGTTTGGGACTAGATGGCGTTGTGTGAAAGTTGTTGAATGCTTATTTATTTATGTATTTCTCCCTTTAGAATCCAGGTTCAACTAAACCTCTGAAGTTTGACCGTATACTATGCGACGTTCCGTGTTCAGGCGATGCGACGCTCCGCAAGAATCCTGACATATGGCTCAAGTGGTCTACTGGCAACGGAAATAATCTGCATGGGTAAGCAAAGTTACACTTAGGCTGCCCGCCCACGTTAGACTTTTTGTAGGACCGATAATCGGATCGGTCGCGAGGACCATATTAATTCTGACCGACTTTTTGTAGGATGTGTGCGTTGCAATATTGCTATTGAATCAGTGTGTTCCAATTTTCTGCTACAAAAACTGGGTCACCGATTATCGGACGTGGGCGGGCAGCCTTAACCTTTTGACTCCCACCTCAAAAACGCAAAAACTTACCTCAAGCGCGAGGCTACGAATTAATCCTTTCGATCTGTCATGTAGTCGTGACGCATGGCGTGCTGGACACATATCGGCTTGCTGAGCCTGGGCTGTGCAAAAACCTGGCATAACGTGTATAATTTAGTCTCCGCCCTTATCTAAATTTATTCGAATTTCAAAAATAAATGATTACTTTTGGGTTCCTTACAATATTGTATAACTAGGTACCTATTTAAATTAAAAAATGATTTCAATAATTTCTTTCGTATAGTTAATATCTCCAATATGTTTACACGTCATGTAATGACAGGATATTATAACGCTGAAACAAAATTACAGTAACAGCTTACCAGCGTACCATATTAGAATGAGTCCTTGTCCCTAGAATTCAATACCGCGTCCTAAAACGTGGCTGCGAGCTCCTCGAAGTGGGAGGTCGTCTGGTATACTCCACTTGCTCCTTCAACCCAGTGGAGAACGAGGCAGTCATCCACAGGGTGCTGCAAGAGACAGCAGGGGCCGTCGCACTTGTCAATGTAGCTGATATGCTGCCTGGACTCAAATTCCACAAAGGTAGGTCTATTATAGTGCAAGAAGTCTACATGGTAGCCATGTCGCATGGTATGCGTTCTGTACAGACGCTAGCACATAGAGCTACCTCAAACTCTCAAAGAACACCGGCGAACTCCCAAACAAATTTTTGTTGACATTTTTTTTTTGCGTCTGCCTTTGAAAAATATCTAAAAGTATAGAGTTTGAATTTCTAAACAGTTTTTTCTTTCATTATACTTTTATAGGAAGTCAGGAATTAAAGATATTTTATTTTAAAGTTTTAGAGGTTATGTCTATATAATAGGTTATGACCGCTATAATCTTAGCACAAACAATCGTGTTTATTTTACCATTTGTATTCTGATGCAGACATGTATTTCCTAAGTATATTAATGGATTATGTAAAGCCAATCATTTTAAGCAAGTTGACTAAGATTTATATTACATGGCAACATTAAAAGTATAGCTAATCCAAAAGCCATGAAGTCAAGCCAGAAAGAAAAAAAACACAAAGCTATGATTATTTATTTCGTTAATAATCTAGTCAATTAAGCTCTCAATAATGAAGATTTTTTTCCAGACTTTGATAGGCCTTTTGATTGATTTGATAAAACTTAGTAAATTATTTCGTTGGTATCTATTACGGTGACATACGTAGACGCTTAATAATTTCATCAACAATTCCCTCGACGGTGTTCTTTTACTACTTGAACATGAACCTTACCTGAGTGTAAGTTTTTTTAGTTTTTGAAATTTCTTTATTAACATATTTAAATATACATAAATGTTATGAAGAAATAACAATATATCATAATTTCTACTGTTACTTATAGACTATAGACTGTCTTTATATAACATTATAAAATAAACAATTTAATTTTTTAACAATGTTGCTTATAATAAAAGTAATAAAAGAATACACACCTTCCACTTGACTTGATAATGTCAGTGTAGGAAGACTTTGTCTAGTTTCCAACAGACAATAAGATACCGACTATTTGTAATTAAGTAGGTAATTGTCTATGATGGAGTATAAATTTGTTTACTGGCGCAAAAGTAATATCAGAGTAGGTACTAAGATGTTTGTTCTAGTTTATTTAAAACATGAGGGTAAAAGTTAACCCCTTGATTGCCAGACTTCCAGACACAATAGAAATTTTATTGTTCGCCGGTCATTGGTGACCGGCGTGGCGTTCAAAGTGTAATATCTGCATGATGTTGTCGCAATGTGATCGACGCCCGAGCCGCCAGGCGGCGCAGGCGGTCCGCAGGTACGAGTGCCTACGTCACGCGTGCTCGAGGAAATAGTGATGGGGCAGTCGGTATCGGCAATAAGTATCGACATAGGGTAAATTGCGTAGACGCGACTTACCTATGCACGATATTAGTTTATTACTGTGGTTTGAATTTTTTGAAGTGTAAAATTTTGTAGATAATTTTAGTATGTAGTCTTTAATATGGGGAAATTTAATTTTACGATGTAACTCTCCTAAATTACAGCGAAAAGGCGTATTATAAGAAATTTTAAGGGCTTTATTTTGTACAGTTTGTATTTTAGAGTAGTTGGTGTTACAGGTACTGCTCCATACTGGTGCAGCGTATGTAATGCAAGGTCTTACTAATGTGGAATATATACGCAATTTCGTTTTAGAGCTCAAATTGCTTTTTCTGTTGAGGATAGGACTCAAGGAGTTTAATGCTTTAGTGCCCTTTATGTGGAGAGCTGCAGTATTCATGGTCCAGTTAAGTTTGCAATCTAAAGTAATCCCGAGGTATTTGACAGACTTATTCCAAGGAATTGTATGATTTTGGTCTATTTTAATTTTTCTTTTTGGGATAGAGCGTTTTCCTGTGAATATTATAGCCTCAGTTTTCTGGACGTTGAGTTTTAATTTCCAGTTGGTGAAGTATTCGGATAGTGTGTCAAACGACCACTGCAAGCGTGTGATGATGCTATCCTGATCCCTCGAGGTTGAGAAGCTAGCAGTATCGTCTGCAAAACAGGCCAGATGGGTATGGGGTTGCTTTACTATGTCGTTTAGATAAATTATAAATAAATGGGGACCCAAAATTGAACCTTGGGGCACCCCGGCTGGCATGACACGTGGTCTGGAAGTGTACCCATTAACATGAGTAGAAAAAGACCGACCTGATAAATAACACTGGATCAACTTAACAAGTTGCAGTGGCACTTGGTTAGTAATGAGCTTATGAAGTAGCCCATCATGCCACACGGTATCAAAAGCTTTCTCAATGTCCAACAGTATCATACCAGTGGATTGCCCCAAGTTTAAATGATGAGTGATATGCTCAGCAACTCTAGCCAATTGTTGAACCGTAGAATGACCTTGACGGAAACCAAATTGTTCAGGTAAGAGCTTATCAATTACTGTTTTATGCAGCCGTTTTGCAACAATTGATTCGAACAGCTTACCCAGGGCTGGGAGAAGGCTAATAGGTCTATAGTTTTGCGGTACCTTTTCGTCTTTACCGGGCTTTTTAATTGCAATAATTTTAGCCTCTTTCCAGGCCGCTGGAAAATAACAGAGTCTTAAACAATCGTTGAAGATTTTTGTAAGAAGAACCGTGACTTTTTGTGGTACATGCTTGAGAAGTACATTATTTATATTATCGTTGCCAGGTGATTTCCGACTTTTTAGTTTGGTAAGGGATTTATTTACTTCTTTAGGAGTAACCAGTTGAAACTCTGAGGAACCATGAAAGTCATTTAGGTCGGTGATGGACTTTTAACTAAGGTTTCAGTTTCAGTATGACTTTTCCAGTTTTTCGTAAGCAGCATGTTTTCATAGAAGGCATCAGCAAGTGCTTCGCACTGCTCTAATGTGTTGGTGGTAGAGGAACCGTCACTTCGTTTAAGAGAAGGGATAGTTGTTGGTTTCTTACTAAGAGATTTAACTAAACGCCACAGGTCGGCACTCGGATTATCGACTTTAGCAAGTTTAGAGTTCCAATTGCGGTCATTGTGATTTTTAATTGTGTTTTTAATGGTTGCTTGAAGGTTATTGAATTGGGCAAATAATATCTTACGGGTGAACTGGTCTGTCTCACGGAGGGCAAGCCTGCGAAGGCGATTTTTGTCCCTTATCATGTCTTTAATGAACTTGGGCAAACTTTTTGGACCAAGTGTGGAAGGACCGTGGGGCACGAATTTGTTACGTGCCTTAAGAAGTTCATCTGTAAGCTGTGATATAGAGAGGTCAATGTCAGTATTAGTTTTGTGCGTAGCCGCAGTAAGAGTTATACTTTGGTTAAGAAAATGTTTGAAACCTTTCCAATCAGCTTCAGAGTATCTATATTGTACGTAATGTTGGCGAGCAAATGTACCGTCAACAGAAAATATTACAGGTAAGTGATTCGACGATAAATGTTCTAACGCTAGCAACTCAGAGACGTCATTACAATTCTTAGAAATTAGCACATCAGGGTTAGACATTTTGAAGTTACTACAGTAATGGATAAGCGTAGGGCTAGAAGGCGCAGTGACATTATAGTCATTTTGGACCATATGGTCGTACAAGACCGCCCCACGATCATTTATGTCATCGCAATTCCAGTAATGATGCTTTGTGTTTAGGTCTCCCATAATCAGTGCAGCAGACTTAATATTTAATAAAATATCGAGATCGCTTTGGTAAAGGATTTGATTAGGCGAGTGATATGCAGATACTATAGCAATGTCTTTATTGGAAAGTGTGACGCTGACTCCTACACATTCTACATGCTTTGTAAGAGGAATGTTAAGAGGAGTATGAGGAATATTAGATTTAATTATGAGGGCCACTCCTTGTCCAATACCATTAGGCCTTTTGTCTTGACGAAGACAGGTGTATCCTGGTATTGTTAAAAAGGACTTGGGTGTCAATTTTGTTTCGCACAATGCGACAACATCAATAGCAAGTTCATTTAGAAGATCAGATAATTCGTTGATTTTTGTGCGAATGCCATCGGCATTCCAGAATAGAAAGCGAAGTTTTTCTATTTTTCTAGACATATTGACCAAGGTGAGTTAAAATTAAGATTACCTTATCAATCATTGAGTGACAAGCTTGAAATTGATTTTTAAGAGATTTGATCGTGGATAATATTTTGAGCATTTCTGCAGTGGTGTTATCTGGTTGTCCGAGTGGAGGCGCTGTCATTGGTGGAGTAGGTAGTGTCAAGGTTGCATGATGGGGCATATCTTTGTTGGCAGCCACTGCAGACCAGAGACGGCCATCCACAGTTGCACTACGTGGAAGGTGTTTTGCTGACTTGATGAACTTCTGCTCTTCTTTCTTGGCTTCGATAGATTTTAAGTAATTTTGACGTTCCTTGCATAGCCTATAGTTTGCAGGGTGGTCTTCTTTACAATTGCAACATTTAGCTGGAGTTTCACGGTCTTTTTTAGGACATGCCTCAGTCGCATGTGGATCAGTGCACTTCACGCATCGTGGTGGCATGTTGCAGTTTTTTGATGAGTGACCAAAATATTGGCAGCGGTAGCATTGTGTTCCAAGATAAGTTTTGGCCTTAAACTTACGAATTTGTATGGCGCAGCTGCTGAGGTATTTTATTTTCTGGAAAGCTTGGATGTCAGAACCAGGTGGGAGTTGTACATAAAACGGAGGACAGGATTGGTTTTCACCGGCTAAAGTTTGAAGTTTCCGTGTTATGATGTTTTCAAATCCGAGAGAGGATAATTCATTGCTTAGGTGGTCCTCCGCGTATGCGGGAAGCCCAAATATGACATATTTATATGTACGTTCATCCTTTCTAGAGTACGTGAAATAGGGTACATTTTCTGCTCGCAGTCCATCCTGTAGGGCCTTGTGCCCTTCAGCAAAATAACAATAAACAGCTATCTTATTTTTACCAAGGTATTTAAAATGAAAATCTTTGGTATAGCGAGATACTATTGTCTTGATGTATTCGTGGGTCCAGTCCAAATTGACTTGAAGATGGATAGGTGGAAACTTACTTGGGTTTCTTTTAGTAGCAGTCAAGGTCGTCTCCCGAAGTTGTGCGTTTGTTGCGGAGGTGCTTTGGTCGCTCGCGAGGCCACCATACTTGTTGAAAATTTTCACAGGTTGGTTGATTTTCAGTTGGGCGCTCGGCGCCACGCGTTTTGGAGTTCGCCATTCAATCTCTGAATCACCAGCTCTTTTGGTTCGCAAATTAGCCAGAGATGGGATGGAGTTAGATCTGTAGATGTATTTCTCCATTTCGCTAAATGACTATGAAGTATCGATAACAACGTCGACACTTTCCCATCACTAAAGCAATTAAAGTAGTAGCGGGGGTAAGACTCAGAACGCGTGTGACAGCTACGGGAGCGCGCACACGAATGATTTACCTGAGTGTAATAAAGATGAAAAACTATCAAAAAAATTTACACATTGGGGTAGCTTGATGTGCTGGCGTCTGGACATGATTCTGATTGATTTTTTCGTAGGTACATTTAATTGGAAAAAATTGTGAAAATTAGGAAACACCGAATTTTCACAATTTTTTCCAATGACATTCTAGCTTAAAACTGTAAAGAACGAAGAATGAGAAAATCATCATTCCAGTCTAAATATTTTTTTTTCTTAAAAAGTAAATTATTAATTTGTTAACCGACTTACAATAAAGGAGGAGGTCCTCAATTCGGTTGTATGTTTCATTTTCTTATGTCTGTTATTTCATTAGTTTCGAGCGAGTATACTTTCCGTGTAAAATATATAAATTTAAAAAAATCACCAAAATCGGTTCCGTAGGTTGGTTTCAATAACAAAACAAGTAAAAAAAACTTCTTTACAAAAGAATACAACCAACTTCATAATAAACACTAAAAAACAATACCACTAAAGCTTCACAGACTTCAGAAACTTAAGCTTTTTTACACCTTTTAGTGTTTTTTTGTATGAAGTCGGTCGTATTTGTTGTAAAGAATCATTCCACTTCCATCGTTCTGATAAATTCCTCCTATATTCGTTAGGTATGACGCATTGGCGCCCAGCATCGAAAGACATGGTGTTCTATGACAAGTACGAGGACGTACCGGAGAAGTGGCAGACTGTGGTCCGCCCACAGATGTTCCCGCCCAAACCTGAAGATCTTGACAAATATAATCTCGATAGATGGTGAGTTTTCAATTCTTTTTTTTTTTCACGCATTTTATCACTATCACACCAGCAGGGCTAGCATGGGCTGGGGATATAACTTTTATCCACCGGTTATTTCCACTGTCAAGGGATACAATTATCTTATCCACCTGCCAAAGCACGGCAACAGGGGGAAAGAGAATTATATCACTTTTTGACATTAGACGTGGATACTCATCCACGGCTTATAGCATGGCGACTAGTGAAAGATTTCGCGATTCGAGCAATCCCAATTGACAACAAAACAAAATAAATATCCAGTACAGATGTAATAAAACGATGAAAGTACTTTGGTTTACATGACATTCTCGACTATTGTGTAATTTCATAAAAGTTTTCTTATAATGGCAATAATTTCGAGGACAAGCGTTTCCCCTGGTTTATCCTCGTGAATAGTTTATCCACCCATGTCGCCATGCTCGGAGGGTGGATAAAAATGACAGAGGGGAATAGTATTTTATCCTCTCCCCGTGGAAAGAATATCTCCGGCCATGCTAGCCCTGCTGGTGGTAAAGGATGATGTGGTCGACGATGAAGCACGCTTGCCTAGAAACAACCTGTTCACTCTTGACTTAAAGACCCCTAGGTAGAACATGAACCTTATTCTACGAGTATTTGTCATGAAGCTAAAAAAAGTATCAAAAAAATTGACTTATTAGGGGTAGCTTGATGTGCTGGTCTTTGGACAAGCATCTGGACCCTCAACTGTGAATATTTCCGTCGATTTTTTTTGCTCTTGACTTACAAACCTCTAGGTTGTAGCTATCAGGAGACACCGACTCCGGCAGGGAATTCCACTGCTTCGCTTTACGCACAATGATGGTGTTCCCAAAACGTTTAGTACGTATAGGTGAGATGTCTACCTTACTGCGCCGTACGTCTAGTGGTCCGATGATGAAAAGTGCATTCACGAAATCAATTCCACGAAAAATATCCACCAACTGAGAAGAAAGGTGTTACATATTAAGCGACGCGTTAATTTTTATTATTGTTTTTTTTTCTTTCTATTATCTTATCATTTTAGTATTTTTAATCTTATTGTATTTATTGCATTATTTTTTAACTATCTTATATTACTTTGTTTTCTTGAGTGTGTGTCCGTGGCATCGCAACAATCAGAATAACAGCGCTGCGATGTTTAGATTTTAATTTTTTGCAGCTAATGCTGAGATAGGGGCCTGGTCTCGCACAGGTCTTTTTATTTATGTCTTTGGTTTTTTAATATTTCCTCTTTTTTATTATCTGTATTGTTGTTCTTTTGTTTTATGTTCTGTGCATCCAAATAAATTATTTTCTTTCTTTACATATCAAAAACATTTCTTTGAAGTTGACATAATATCGCCAATTCTCCTCAGTATAAGAATCCTGCCTCACCATCAAGACACGGGCGGTTTCTTCGTGGCTGTCTTCGAGAAACTCGCTCCCTTACCGTGGGAGAAGGACATCAAGCCTGCAGAAGCGACAGAAGCTAAGAAAGAAGAGTCCAAAGAGCCCCCCAAGAAGAAGAGAAGAATGGGAGGGTATAAAGAAGATCCGTTCGTGTTCTTCTCAGGTAATTATTAGCAAAAATAACTGGCATTTATTTATATTTAGGCTGAGGTTAAGCTCTTGAACGTCAGTCAGTCGGGCCCCCAAAAGGCCTGCCTTTCACTACTTCCTAGTGTTTTTACTGGGAAGAATAAGGGAAATCAACTTCTCTGCAAAAATCAGCTAAGGGATCCACGAAACCGCTGTCCTTCCCATTTTCTTGAGATTGTCGACGGAAAATATAAAATTGTGAGTCGGTGATGGAGAGGCCATTTCTGAATCTATTGAACCGATTTTGTTTTTTTTTTTTACCATAAATTAATGATAAATGATATTTATTTCTGTAAATGGGTTCACATAAACACTTTTACATGAAACTTTTTTTTAAAAGAAGAGGTCGGTATTTCGCTATCTACTGACTACTCTGAGAAGAAACACCGAAAGAAACTCCGAGGTCACAGTCTCTTTTAAAGTCCAGACATTATCTTGGTCAGATAATGTACGAACCATGCAGATTTGTGTCTGATAATAGTCTTTTGAGGAAAGAACCACACAGATATGAGGGGACCAGATCAGTCAGTGCAAGCATTTGTCAGTTATCGTGAGCTCAACTCGGAACTTGAGGAGCTCTACGTCCTGACAAAAGAAAATAACATTATTTGTGAGTGTGCTATATTTTATTAGCTGTGGGTGTGGAGGGGTGTAAAAGTACGAAATGCACGCGGGAAGAGTCACTGTGATATATTACTGTATATCTACACAATTATATTATAAGTAAAAAGGTGTAGATAGGTTATACACCACAAATTTTTAATTAGTACGGTCTTTTCATTATATTTGTAAAGTATCAATTAATAATATTCATTAACAGCAAATTTATTAGCGTCTGTTTATATCAAAGACATTCAATACCTGTAGACCGGACATCACAAACAAAATTTTCGTCCGAAAAAGTGTGTCCTGCTGGATAGAAGTCTATGAGTTTTTTGTAGTACGCTCCGCTGCCGCTCCAATATTCATATATTATTCTAGATGGCGTTACTGAGACATGGGATCAAAGTTTTTCTATGACATTTGCTTGACATATAGTATATTAAATCTCTTTGATTTATATCCCAAAAAGTCACCCAATTTATGGAAATATTGTACAGGCTATTCCTGACATAGTATTATTAATTAATCGTCATCTCTCGCTCACGTTCGCGTGATCTCGCTCAAGCATGCCCCGCCTCCAACAGCTGTTTTCGTTATTTAAGTTTAACTAAATAGTGGCATATTTAAAAAATAACTTGGTTTTTTTACTTTTGATTGAGTACGCAAATATGATCAGTATGGATACAGCCCAATTGTTTTTGTACTAATTAAAAAATAGGGATGTATAAGCGCTGAGCAAGCGACACGTTAAAATGTGGCTAACTAGCCACACTTGACCTCAGTGTCGCGTCGCGCCGTCAACGGACGCGTGCGTGCGTTAGTGTACCGTTTTTCAAAATCGAATGTTCTTTAGGTAACCTATGTACACCTTTTTACTTCCTACTAATAATATTATTAACGCAAAAGTTTGTGAAAACTACGGAATGGATTTTAATCAAATTTAATATGGAGTTAGCTGATAACCTGGAATAACACATAGGCTACTTTTTATCCCTGTATTCCCACGGGAACGGTACCTATGCGGGTGAAACCGTGGGACGTCTGCTTGTGTAATATGTATAATTGTATCTACAACTAAACTCTAGAATGATAGTAAAAACTAACGGAACTAAATAAATAAAACTATACTCCATCAGATTAGGTAGTTAACAAAAGGTAAACAATTTTGACATGTATTTTTATTTAATAACACAGTTAAAAAATAAAATGCAGCTGAAAACAAATTTAGATAGAACAAAAACGATTACATGATCAATTAATGATAATGACGATGACGGGCCTGTTGGTCTAGTAGTTAGTGACCCTGACTGCTGTGCCGGAGGTCGTGGGTTCGATTCCCACCCAGGGCAAATGTTTGTGTGATGAGCACAATCATTTGTTCTGTGTCTGGGTGTAATTTATCTATATACATATAATAAGACTGTAAAAAAAACTGTGTCTGTACATTGAATATATTTAAAAAATAATAATTGAGGGGGGTTTAGAAACAGTAATAGAGCACGAATCCAAAAAAAAAAGTCTGTCTGTTTGTCTGTTTGTCTGTTTGTCTGTTTGTCTGTTTGTCTGTTTGTTTGCACACGCTAATCTTCGGAACTACTGGACGGATTTGAATGATTTTTTTTTGTTGTATAGATATTAAGTCTGGTCAACACATAGGCTATAATTTATCTTGGAAACTGGAACACCTGATGCAGAACCGCAACAGACCAGCTAAACTATAGGCGATACAAAAATGGCCCCATAGCAAAAATTGTTCCACGTGATGAGCATTTTCTGCTGAGAGAATAAATTTGAAGATCCGGAACACCTGATGCAGAACCGCAACAGAACAGCTTAACTATAGGAGATACAAAAATGGCCCCATAGCAAAAATTGTTCCACGTGATGAGCATTTTCTGCTGAGAGAATAAATTTGAAGATCCGGAACACCTGATGTGGAACTTCAAGAGCCCAGCTACACTATAACATTTATTGGAATGACGTCTTAGCAAGAGTTGTTCAGCCTTATGAGCACTCGCTGTTGACGTATAAAAATCGAAGATCTGGAACACCTGTTGTGGAACTCCAAGAGCCCAGCTACACCATAACTCAAATAGGAATGACGTCTTAGCAAAAGTTGTTTGGTCTGATAGGCATTTCCTGTTGACTTATAAAAATCGAAGATCAGAAACATTTGATATAGAAATTAAAACTATCACTAATTTCATTGCATAATTATAAAATAACATAAGTAGGAGGTACTACGCGGTGAAGGCGGGAACAGTTCAGGACTGATTTTCGATGACGATGGTATATCGTTGAAAATTAGACTCTACTGGCTAAAACTCCCATTTTTTTATCGTATGCCTTTGGGCTTATGTTATTTGAGTGTTTAATTTCCTTTTCCATTTATCTTCGTTACACGGTAGCTTACGCGGTAACGCAGGGGAGCAGCCACTTAGATTTTAATTGATCAGGTATCATCACAATAAAACTATAACCATGCCTAGAAAGAGGTCAAATTTTTCCCAATGTTCCAAAGGTGCTAAATGATTAAAGACCATAAGATCCCAACAATCTACCGAAGAGCGTTAGGAGAGACTTGATGCTGTTCGAGAACATGAGGCTGCAACTCGCTCCGTAGATACTTCTTGGGATCACGAAGCACGCCTGCATTCTCAGCGTATTTACGCATCTACATCCAGGTCTCTAGAGACCAGTGAAGAATATGTGCGCGACTGACCGCTGATCGTGAACATCATGCACTGTCTCGCGAGTTGGAGACGTTCACGGAAAAAGCATGACGCTTGAGTTTTCAGCGGATATACGCATCGACTCTAGAGATAAGTGGGGGAAGGAGATGCGCGACTGACCGCTGATCGTGAACGTCACGCAACATATTATAGGCTATAATTTATTTTGGAAAATGGAACACCTAAAGTAAAAGAGATATAAAAATGGTGCCATTGCAAAAACTATTCCACGTGAAGAGTGTTTTCTGCTGTGAGACTAAATTTGAAGATCTGGAGCACCTGTAGGGGAACTCCAAAGCCCAGAGACAATATAACATATACATAAATGGCGTCTTAGCAAAAGTTGTTTAGTGTGATGGCATTTCCTGTTGACCAACAAAAATAAAAAATCTGGAACATCTTGAATCGTCTCGCGCATCCCATTGATTTCCCGTCCCCGGGCTTATAGAATTCGACATCAGATGTTTCAGATCTTCGATTTTGACGACCCCGTTGTCGCTGGCATAAGCAACAGGATCCGCGTACGAAGTCGCGGGCAGAAGCTAGTCTATAATATGTATGTATTTAGAAATATATAAGTATGTTTATCAGCTGTTTAGTACCCATAACACAAGCTCTCAAGCTTACCTTGGGACTAAATGGTGTTGTGTGAAAAGTTGTGGAATATTTATTCGTTTATTTATTATTATTTATTAAACAATTTGTTTAAACAGTAGTTGTATTTAATTAATAAGCGTTTATGTAAAAAGACTTGTCAAGAGTGTTTACCTTTAGTTAACTACCTACTCGGATGGAGAATAAAAAGTTTCGCTTTCTTCAACTTACAGGTGAAAAAGAAGATGTATTCCCATCAATTAAAGAGTTTTACGATCTTAACTCTGACTTCGACGCGACCTGCCTTCTGACTCGCTGTCACGTGGGGAAAAAGAAGAATATATACCTCGTGTCACCTATCGTCAAGGATGTTGTGGCGAGGAATGAAGCGAGTATCAAGATTATCAATACCGGAGTCAAGACATTTGTTCGGTGTGACAATAAGAACATGGTTTGCCCATTTAGGTTTGTATTTTTAACTTAATTCCAAGAAAAGAAGGGGCTCTCAATAGGCTTAATGACTAAATTTTAGTTTTCAGTCCTTCATCTATATTACAAGAAAATATTCGACACATTTTTTTTTCTTTTTTCACATAGGTAACCAAAAAATAAGGGTCGAGTTAAAAAAGTTGCATGACGTCACTATCCTATACAATTTATACTCAATAATGACGTTACAAGCCACCTCTCCTCAACTTTAATCCCCTTATTTTAAGTAGTTTTCCATCAATTTGAAAAAGAAAAAAATACTTTTTTATAATCTAACTGATGGACTAATTGTTTTGACTGGCCTGTTGGTCTAGTAGTTAGTGACCCTGACTGCTATGCCGTAGGTCGTGGGTTCGATTCCCACCCAGGACAAATGTTTGTGTGATGAGCACGATCATTTGTTCTGTGTCTGGGTGTAATTTATCTATAATATGTATGTATTTAGAAATATATAAGTATGTTTATCAGCTGTTTAGTACCCATAACACAAGCTCTTAGCTTAGCTTGGGACTAGATGGCGTTGTGTGAAAAAGTTGTGGAATATTTATATTTAAATTATATTTTGAAATTCATATTCTGCCAACGTTCGGTTGTTTCTATACCTATATTTTTTTAGGCTTTGTTACATACATACATAAACTCACGCCTTTTTCCCATGGGGGTAGGCAGAAACTTTAGAGCGCCATATGCTACGATTCTTACATACGTTCTTTTGCTTCGTTTACATTCATACATGTTGTCATACACACACGCCAACCGACTAACCGACTTCATTGAGAAACACTAACAGGTGTAAAATAACTCTAGTTTCGAAAGTCGGTGGCCAATAAAATGAATGAAACAAAACCACCAAACCACAGACTTCCGATGATAATTTTGTGCGCTATAGAGCAATATTTCATGATTTTATTTAGTAAATAATATTAATAAATTGAACAAAGCAGCGAAATATTTTCCAGAATACCCGATCTTAGAAATCTTTAATTGATTGACATTTGGGTGCCCAGTTGGTGGCTATGGTGTACGTAAAGTAAAACTCTGCCTAACTGCTCGGGAACACAGGTTTGATATTAGGTTTGTAAGATACTAGGTTCAATTCCCAGTTCGTACAAATTATAATAATAATAAATAAAATTATATTCAAGTTAACCTTACGTAAAGTAAAGATAATGATTTACATTAATTCCATTGGATGAAAATTTAAATCTAACCGTAATATGGATCTGCCTGAACTAGGTTTATGAAAAACCTGTGTTTCAGATTATCAATAACATCAAATATTTTATAATATTTATTTATTTTATTTTATTTATTTATTTATTTTATTATATAATATAGAATGCAATGCTTAATTAGAAGCTAAATTATAAACAAGACAATGTTTCCAATGACTTGGAGAGTAATTATTTGACTATACAGTTTTAAAATTAAATTAAGTAAGATTATGTTAAAATCAATTAAAAATTAAAGTAGACAGACTATTATTAAATTAGATAAACAAAGAGACTTAAAATTAGAGCAGGTAGAAATTGTTATTGGGTTACTCCATTTGAATTCCCAGTAGCAGTCTGGAGTCTGCCCGATTAATAGCAATAGGCTTGCTCCTATTACGTGGGACTTAAAACATAACTGGCGAAAAGTTGGTACACTATAAGTACATCTCTACCTTACTCTTCGTGAAAAATTAGCGTGATGTTTTTGTGTTTATATTTTTAACAAAACCTTTCCAACATCCGTTTCAAGTTTACGTTTTCTGTGCCTTCCAGACTATCACAAGAAGGTCTACAAAGTATAATGCATTTCATCGGCGCGAAGCGTCGCCTGCGCATCTTGAAGGACGACCTCATATTAGTGTTACAGAATGACAACCCCAGCAAGCCGCCAGATGTGAAACTATTCTCTGAGCAAACGCAGGCTTTGGTCAAGGATTTTGGTGAGTTAAATTTGATGGTTATTTTTATTAATATTAAGTAATAATTCTTTATTTACGTGAAAGAAAGAAAGATAAGAAAGAAAAATGCGTTTATTGGCATCGCAACAGAAATACACCTTAAAACTATAAAATACAGCGATTATAATGCCAAAAGGGCCTCAGCTCAGCATAAAAACAGTCCTAAATATGCCACTATTTAGTTAAACTAAAACATGAAACACGCTATTACCGAGTAATGGTCAATTTGTTTTGAACATACATTCATAATACACTGTTCACATTCAGTACTGTTCTATACTTTTTATTTGAATGCATAGAATACATATTATATTATAAATAAAAACCGTAATTTCGTTTGTAATAATGTGCTAGTTGTCATTTTTGGCTGAAAGATCGTCTGCTGCGGTTCAGGTTGCCTGCACGAAGCAAATCATCTTTCGGTCAGGTAATTTTTACTTACACAACCTAACAATATCTTTCCAGCAACCGGCAGCTGCGTCCTCGAATACAAAGAAGAGGGACAGGAGAGCAACCTCTCGCTCACACTCGTGGGATGGCGTGGGGTTCACTCTCTGCGCGCGTACACCGCCACCCCGGACACTGTGCATTACTTGAGACTACTGGGAGCTGATTATAGCAAATATGGTAAGTCAGGGTTTGCTTGCCTTGGGTTCGAACTTGAGACCTGTGACTTGGCATTCCGCCAGTCACACCACTAAGCTATCGACTCACTACACTGAAATGATTTGTTATTATAATATGTCGATGCGAGGGGAGTCTAACACCTCACTCCCCTCGCTGACTTGGCGAGGCCCGCGGGGCCGGCACCAGTCGGGGGTCGCGGAAGTATCTTCTGTTCCCGTGACCCCCGGCGCAGGTGGGAGAAGGAACACGGGGTGGTTTTTAGTCAGTAAGAGTCTGACAGACCCCTCCGCCTCCCCGGGCGGGGGACATCCATGAGGATTTTCCACCCCTCAAAAAAAAAAAAAGGGTTTGCTTGCCTTGGGTTCGAACTTGAGATCTGTGACTCGGAATTCCGCCAGTCACACCACTAAGCTGAAATGATTCGTTATTATCCCCGGAATCGAACGATTCCTTGTTTTGTTTTTATTGGAGTAAATAAAAGTAGATGGCCAACGGCATTTTTCACAGAACATAATTCAAGTACTTACAAAACATATTTTAAAAACGTCAGTGGTATCAACCCCATACTATGCGTTTCAAATGAGAATAGGAACGTCAATGACCTCTATCTGTCAGATGTCACTTGAAAAGTACGGTCTGCAACGAAACCTCATTCGCGTAATAAATTATTTTTAGTTTATTGTCTTACCGAGTCGCAGTTATTCAAAATGAAAAAAACTTCTTAAATGAATTAGTCTTGTGGGCCGTACTTTTGCCGTCATTGACGTTCCTATTCTCATTTGAAACGCATAGTATATTTTAAAATATCTACACTAAAGTTCGATGACGAAAGTTTCCTTTTAAAAAATTAGGAAGCTTATTTATCACCGACTAGAATAGGCTATATTTTGTTTGTAAAACTACGAAGGCATGTTTAAGTTCTAAGAGTAAAGTAAATGGCGGACGAAGTTACGAATAGGACTAGTAATTTTGACTGGCCTGTTGGTCTAGTAGTTAGTGATCCTGACTGCTATGCCGGAGATCGTGGGTTCGATTCCCACCCAGGACAAATGTTTGTGTGATGAGCACGATCATTTGTTCTGTGTCTGGGTGTACTTTATCTGTAATATGTATGTATTTAGAAATATATAAGTAGGGATGTTTCTCAGCTGTTTAGTACCCATAACACAAGCTCTCAAGCTTAACTTGGGACTAAATGGCCTTGTGTGAAAATTTGTGGAATATTTATATTTATTAAAAATAATGTGAAACCTGCCTTAAGAAAGTATCCTAAAATACCAAAAAAGTTAACGCAAAATTATTGGAATAATGAGAGCAGCAGTGGGATATAATAGAATATATTATTCATTTGTGGTTCACAAGCACAGGTTACAAGTTATATATGAATATAAACAGTCCGTAACTAAGCTAATTTAAATCAGTGACAGACATGTGTTAAATACGATTATTATATCAAGCCAGTGCGTATACATACATATGCGACCTCCAATACTCCCCCTTAATCTATTACACATGCGTATGATTACTTCTGTACTTGTTATTACTCGGTACATAAAACTAAATAAATCACAAACACTTCTGTGTTCAACTGTACTACGCTGTATCCAAAAGTATAGTACAAAAACAGAAGAGATCTAACAAAATAAAGTATGCATAATAAAACTACATTTAGAAAATTATCTATTATACAAAGCACTTCTAGAAAACTTATAACATCAAAACATTTAACTACTCATCGCCCCCTTAATAGGATAATTTGACAGGGATAAATCCTTTAAAAAATCTCTAAGCTTCGGGCTGTGAACACTTTTAGTTAAGATGTCCGCTATCATCTTATCAGTTGACATGTACCTTATTTCAACTTTGTTAGCCAGTACACACTCACGAATAAAATGATACTTGATGTCAATATGCTTTGTCCTATTATGCATCATTTTGTTAGCTGCAATTTTATGCGCCGACTGATTGTCGTTGTAAATTACTACGGCTTTACTATCCACAGCTGTCAAACTGTTCAATAAACTACGTAAATAAAGAGCTTCCTTCGAAGCTTGACTCAATCCTACGTACTCTGCCTCTGTGGTGGACAAGGATACTGTTGCTTGCTTCCTACTCTCCCATGACACTATATTTTTACCTATCTTGAAAATTAACCCTGTGAAAGACTTTCTATCAAGTGCTCCTCCCCAATCTGCATCAACGTAGCCTCGTAAGTCTAAATCTCCCGTTTTCCTAAAAATGAGGCAAAAATTAGACGTACCTTTTAAATACCTTAAGACCCGTTTCGCGCATTTAAAGTGTATTTCATCATAGCACGAATTGAATTGTGAAAGTACACTTACCGCATGTGCTATGTCTGGTCGCGTATTACATGCCAAATAGTTTAGACACCCTATCAAGCTTTGATATGGCAGATCGCTTTTGGAATTTGTCGCTCTTTCTAATTTTATACCGACTTCCATTGGGGTCAAAACTGGCTTAGCGTCTGTCATGTTAAAGTCATTCAAAATGTCTGAAATAAACTGTTGCTGATCTAGACAAATAACATCTTTGTCTCTCCTCAACCTCATGCCTAAAACATGCCTAGCCGAACCTAAATCTTTCACTTTAAACTTGTCAAGCAAGTTGGTTTTTAATATTTGCTTTTCTTGTTCACAATTTCCAAAAATAAAAAGGTCATCTACGTAAATAACGACAATCAACTTCTTATTGTTTTTAAGCTGCTTTTGATACAAACACGGTTCTATTTTTGATTGTACAAAGCCTAAATTTAACATTTCTTTATCTAATTCCTTGAACCAAGCGTTTGAAGCTTGTTTCAATCCATATAAAGAACGCTGCAATTTGCATACCTTGGTTTCTTGACCTTTGACTACTGCTCCTTTTGGTTGGAGCATGTATATGTCCTCTTTAATTTTGCCGTACAGAAAGGCAGTCGTGACATCCCACTGATCAATAAACCAATCGTATTCAACAGCTAGCGAGAACAACAATCTTAAAGTAGAGCTTCTAACTACAGGAGAATAAGTCTCTGTATAATCTACACCAGATACCTGTGTAAAACCTTTTGCTACAAGTCTAGCCTTGTACTTCGTTACCTTGCTATCGCTATCTTTCTTGATTTTGAATACCCATTTGCATTGGATAGGCTTTTTGTCAGCTGGAAGATCCACCAACGTCCAAGTCTGGTTCTCCTTTAGTGACAAAAGTTCATTATCTATCGCTTTTTGCCATAAATCACCATCTGGTCTCGCCAATGCTTCATTAATAGTCAATGGATCACCATCAAGATTGCTCTCCTTGGCATACATAACATTGCATCCGTACCGATCGACTTGTCTACGTTCTCTTACAGGATACCTTCTTTCTGATTCAGGTATTCTCACTTCTTCTTCAGTCACTGATACTTGTTCTGGTACTACAGGTTCAGGTCCTATATCCTCCGATACTTCTACGTTCTCGTCTACAGTATCACGACACATCCTCCGAATTTTCTACGTTTTCCTTTTGTAGAAAGACGTTTTCCAGAAATTCGACATCTCTCGCAGTCGTCACTTCACCTGTCTTAGAATTCATCAGACGATAACCTTTCTGATAATCTGGATATCCAATAAAAATCATCGGTTCCGTCTTCATGTCCAGTTTACGTCTCTTTTGTTTTGGTATCAATCTATATGCCAAACAACCAAAGATTTTCAGATGACTGACATCCACATCTTTTCCAGTCCAAAGCTTCTCTGGTACCGCATTATTCAATGCTTTCGTTGGGCTTCTGTTCTTTAGGTAAACAACAGTATTTACAGCCTCGGCCCAATACTTCTTACTCAGATTCGATTCTGACAGTAATGTTCTTGCTTTTTCTATTATAGTACGATTCGCTCTTTCTGCAACAGAATTTTGTTCCGGCGTGTACGGTACAGTCGTCTGGTGTATTATGCCTGCAGACTTTAAAAATGAATTAAATTTATCATTACAGTATTCAGCGCCGTTGTCAGATCTCAGACATTTAATAGATTTACTTGTCTGATTTTCTACTTCCGCCTTATATTCACGGAACTTTTCAAAAGTTTCACTCTTGTTCTTCAAAAAATAAACATGAGTCTTTCGCGTATAATCGTCAATAAACAGAAGAACATACCTCGAACCACCGAACGACGGCTCCTCGATCGGTCCACAAACGTCGCTAAAAACCAACTGTAAAACCTCGTTCGCTCTCGTACCTTGCTTTTTAAAAGGACTTTTGCATGTCTTTCCTTCGATACATGGAATACACGGTTCGCATAAATCAGTACTCTTAAATTCCATACCGGTTACCAAAACTTTCATTTTATTCATATAATTACGAGATAAATGAGCTAATCTTTTATGCCAAATGTTCGAAATATTTTCATTTTGTTTTGACAGTGTCACATTCACGACGTTATTTTGATTTTCTGTCAACTCATAAATTCCGCCGACCTCTTGACATCTTGCAACAATTCCATTTTTATTTTGAATCGTGCAACCTCCTTTGTCAAAATTCATGCAATAATTCTTCTTGGTCAAATCACTCACAGAAATTAGGTTCATGGATAAATCAGGAACATGTAAAACGTTTTCTAAAATAAATTTTTCGTTTTCGCTGACTCTGGGCTCAGCATTTCCTCGTCCTTTCACCAATAACTTCTCTCCGTTAGCTACTGCTATCTTCATGTTGCCCTTTACATGTGTGTATGACAACAATTTGTTTTTATCATGGGTCATATGATTTGAGCACCCACTGTCCAAATACCACATATCTTTGTTTATCGCCCCCTTCGTATTCAGGCAGATATTCGCGGTTTTGATCCGCTCCTTGCATTCGGACGCCTTGTGTCCTGGTTTGTGGCACTTAAAACACTTGTAGACGAACTTCTGCTTACGATCATTAGTTTTAGTGTTAGATCTTGCATCGTTCTGTACTTTACGTGTAACTAAGACTTTTTCGTACTCTGTGTTCAACTTACTCTGTCTGCTTCCTTCTTGTAACAATTTCATTTTAATCTGCTCTAACGTGATTTCTTGTCCACTATTATCTACAGCCATAATGAGAGGGCTGTACTCAGCAGTCAATCCACCCAGCAAAATCGATATGATCCAATCATTAGGGATTTCAGCCTCAATATCGCACAACTGTTGTGTCAGGAACGTAATTTTGGATATGTAGCTTTCCATAGAATCAAAGTTCTCTAACTTACAGTTAAAAAGCTCTCGCTAAATATTTATACGTCGTCCCCAACCTTTGTCTTCATACGCTTTCCGTAAGCTATTCCAGGCTTCTTTAGCAGTCTTCGCATTGTAGACGTGGGTAAAGCACTCTGGTTCTAACAACAAGCATATTGTCGTTCGTGCCTGCCGGTCTACGTCAGCATCTACTACATCTGTAGAAATTACTCCCCACCAGTTTTTATTCTCCAAGTAATTTCGCACCAGGAATTTCCAGTTTGGGTAGTCGGACGAATTTTTCAGCTTCTTAATACCACTTATGCCAACGTCAGCCGACATAATGAATATTTCGTAAGTTTCACAACCACACCACTTATAAATTATGCTCTAATATTTGTCTTCCCGTTATCTGGGCCCATAACCTATTGGAATAATGAGAGCAGCAGTGGGATATAATAGAATATATTATTCATTTGTGGTTCACAAGCACAGGTTACAAGTTATATATGAATATAAACAGTCTGTTGAGAATATCACGCCGCGCCGGGCAACCGCGGGCGGTAGCTGCGGTCGCGGGGGGGGCGCTCGAGCAGCGAGCGTACAACACAGCTGACCGGCACCTCACTGCGTCGTCGTCCGCGCTACTGAACGACCTACGTTTATTTTCTCGCCATTTTTAAGTTGTAATCTGTTTGCCTCCTAAAAGTAATCCTAATACTTGTAAAGTTTCATAAAATACAGTCCATTATAAAGGTCACCGGTTTTATTTAGTCCTCGTACCACCAGGAGGATACTCCCAATCTTCTTCACAGTCCGTAACTAAGCTAATTTAAATCAGTGACAGACATGTGTTAAATACGATTATTATATCAAGCCAGTGCGTATACATACATATGCGACCTCCAATAAAAATAACATAATTTTCAGACGTAAACAAATTCAAGAAGGCTTCAGACGTACCCGAGGCCGACGCCGAAGCTGAGGGTGAATCCGGTGACGTCACAGAAGTTCCCGAAGCTTCCGACGCCACTAGCGCCAAAGCTGGCAGTAGTGAAACCAACGGCGCAGACGCAGACGTGCCAATGCCAGAACAGACTGCTTCATAGTGATCGGTGCTGTGTTAACTATAAGTGATATTTTATAATGTTATATTTTATATTGTATTCTAATAAAACGCATATTGATTACGTTATTTTTTTTTACCCGACTACGGCGAAACAAATTAGCTGTCTGTAGTTATCATTTGTGCATCATGTAGGTTTGTGTACGCTTCAAAAACTCAAAAAGTTCTGCACCGATCGAGCTGAAATTTTAGCATGATATATAATCCGCATCAAGATTGTTTATATCTATTTTTTTTTCTTTTTTTTTAACCATTTTATCACAATGTGCCACAGCGAAGCGTGGCAGGGTACAGCTAGTTCTATCATAAAGGGGTTCTAGTCTATTCTATTCTTAATTATGTTAAATTGTTAATATTATTATGAATTAGTATATTTTGGTTTATTGGAGTATGCTAGCCAAGGTGGTTAACAATTTAATTAATTTATAATGTAGCTGTCTTCGCTGACACAATGGAGCCGAATAAAACTCATGGTTTAGTTTTAAGTATAATGGCAAATATGAATTATTACAATTTTTGATGCGTACTTCGTGGCGGTCGACAGGCAAGTGAAGGTGACGAGCGCCTACGCACAACGAATAGTGAAATGCAAGCCGTCGTGTACTTGCTGTCTTCATTACAACATGCGACGTAAGCTTATACAGTAGATAATAATAATATTGTATTGTTTCTACTTTTTAATGGGAACACTCTTGACCTCAATCTTGTCCTGAGGACAGAGCTGAGGTTGACAATGGGACGAGCTTACCCAAAAGATGCCTCGTGACTTAAACTTTGGTATGGAACGTGGATCCACGCGACACACAATTGCTTTTTAGATTGTTTCTATAATTACGGCATACTAGCGGTTAAATAGATTGGGGTCCTATGAACTTGGGAACACCGATGCAGGCAGGGAATTCTACTCCTTGGCTGTGCGTATAATGAAGGAACAGGCAAAGCGCTTCGTGCAAATGTGTGGAACATCTACAAGGAATGGGTGATAGCCTGCAGTACGTCTGGATTCCCGATGGAAGAAAGGAAATAGTGGAATGAGCTCTAGGGCACCAGCTCGTGGAGCTCTAGGGCACACTTACCGAAATACAAACAAGAACATCAAGTTCTTGCTGGGGAGTTTGTTGCTCCAATAGGGAATATGCATGTAATTTAAATATGGTTAGAATATTTTTTTTCCGAATCTTTAATAGCAGAAAATATGAACTAAATCATTGTTTTACTTTTTAATAGCGTCATAATTATTTAAAATTAAAAATAAAAGTGCGAATTAAGCGCGGGAAATTCAAATTTGTGAAACGCATCACCATTGGTTATAACGAAAATTGACGTAAAATACTACGACAACAACTCAACGTCTACAAAACATCAATGTGTAAGTATGACAATAAGTATTGGAATGGACTTTTTATTGGAAAACATAATTATTGCCGTGTGTGTTGTGAACTAATTTAATGTTCAAGTGTAATTTTAGCTTCATAGTGAGGTTATTTAACATTTAAGAAAAATGACTGAAAGTGGTTTTGTAAAAGCACAAACTGACAATGTTTATTGCATTCGGGTACAAGCAATACCGGTAAACTAGTTTTTGAGCTTTTTTCATGGTGAAATGGTTAGAAGAACGAAAACACCCTAAGTAAGTAATAGTAATAGGATCATAGTAAATGACGTAATCGAAATGGCGCGCGAAAATGGCGGCGTTTATACCGCTCAAATTTATTCTGTATTTTAAATATTTTTTTAAGCTTCATTACTGCATTTTTAAATATGTTTATATTTTTTTACTATGTTAAAACGTTGTAAAGAGTGAATTAAAATTATAAAAAAAATACATGCATATACCCTATTATTCTTCCCAGCAAAAACTCTAGGCAGAGCTGAAGTGCAGGCGTTTTGGGGGACTGTGTTATGTAATTTTGACGTACAAAAACTTGCTGATTGTCGGCCTAATTTCAAAAAAAACATATCCAATTACCGTGAAAACTTACGGCGGCTGTGTAGGAAAAGTTTACCTCATGCCTCGATAGATGGCGATGGGATCGAATTGAATCTCGCTATGGTTTCGTTACAACGTTTGAATAACCTTCCACGTGTAGTTGACTAGTTATTCTTATGATTGTATCACCTCCTGATGAAGATTTTCTTCGCCTTCTAGGCGAAATTTTTGACAAACCCTCCCACTTTAAAAAGTGATGGGTTTCATATTGTCGCAGTCTTAAACCTACAGGGGCTACAGTTGTCCGACGAAGCCGTCTAGACAGACAGGGCTATCGTAAGGAGCGAGAGGCGGCCACGCGGGAAAGCTGCTCCCGAACTGCGAAAAAAACGATGTTAGTAGTTCGGGAGGTATAATTCAGGGCAAACGCGTGTAAACGTTGTCGGCATTTTTCCAGAGATCAGAGGCGTCGTCCTACTGTATTAATATTAAATACTGTGATATTGTCGTGACAATACACTGTAGGTATGCAAAGTAATGCAAACAGCAATATAGGTAGGTACATATATTATACTGTTTATTACATGGCTCGGAACCCATTAACCGCCTTAGCCGGATTCAGGCAACATGATTTTGACGATTTATAAATTAGGCGCTGGGGGCACAGAAATTATATAAAATCAGGCGGTTAAACGGTTAAATAAAACTTGTTAGTGACAAAAAACTCAATACTTAATGCTTTTCCATACCCGGGTATCGACACAGTAAAACTAGCGAACACTAGATTAACGAGATAGTCATTCTCAACAAAAATCTTAGGGTAAATGCTGTTTTCTGCATCGTGAGACTCATAAAATGAAGTAAAATGTTTCTCAATCTGTCATTCATTGCACTACACATAGGAACCTACACTTAGGGCGTCTACAAATAAGCCGCAAAGAACCGCGCGGTGACAGCGCGGCTCGATGAGGTTGAAACCGGCGCCGGCGCCGGCGGCTACAGCGCTGCCGCTGGTTCCAACCTCATCGATAAATTGTTCAAACTGATTTTCGCTCGAGTCCTAATGTTTATTATTTTTTAATGGAAATGTTTAAAATTCTATTTTTAAGTGTATAAAATGATAACTAAAACGGAATGAAAATAATACAGATTATTTACTTTCAGGCAACTAAGGCCCCTAAACAAATACCCAATAATAAAATAAAATGAGGTCGGTATGGTATATGGATGGTCGACCTTTCATTACTTACCAAGACTTTTCCCAGCTGTCATTCAGTTTCAGTTTTGAGAGTCGTCAGGTGCAGTGAGTACCAGCAAGGCTGACAACCAGTGCAGCTATGAAGTACATAGGGTGACTGGTAATTAGTGACCGATACTTAAACACGTGATTGTACATGAGAATACGAATAACTTTCCCAAAGAAACTATTTTTTAAACTCATTAACTTTCAATTAATTCGATTACGTCTGTACTGCACAACGGGAGCGGTGGGGGTGGCGGGGGAGCGTGTGACGCTACTACTACTAGTAGATTTTACCCTTGCCGAGGTCAGACTATCAACTGATAGATCGTGCCGATTCGTGCCTACTGTGATCGAACACAGGCGCGCGCGCGGGAATTTCAAACAGCGTAATTGTTATTTTTTATTGTGTTATGTTATTGTGTATATAAAAAAAGTTTCTTTGGGAAAGTTTATCGAAATTATGAATATAATCACGTGTTTAATTATCGGTCACTAATTACCAGTCACCCTTGTCTACCCAGTAAATGGGTTTTGGAGAACAGATAGGCAATCACCATCCATGTAAAAAACTGGTATACGGCTGCATCCGGTTAGGGCTTTTTTATTGTCATGCGTTGCTAAAGAATGATTCTATTTGATAGGAAAGTGGACTGTATCTAAAAGGAAAGGGTAGAAGGACTCACCGAGGCTCGCTGAAGAGCGCCGGCTGGCGCCGAATACCTGATGATTTTATGTGTGCCCCAATTCTTGTTTCTTGATGATGTGGATGATAATAGGTTGATGCACACACAATTATTGTCTTGATAACACTTGGTTGCAGTATTTCACGATTATTTTGCGGAGTCGATATGTTTCGTGGTGAGATATGGCGGGGTACTCATTGATGAGTGTCCAAGACGCTAGGTGGCGCTGTGTGCGCAGGATATGGTAGGATTAGAAAGGGCGGGAATTCAAATTATGTTTATGGTGCTTTAACATGCGTGTTTGTGCGCTACCCGCAAGTCTCGCAACCTATCATGTCATAATACTCGTAAATGGGTCATTATAAGCACGTTGTAAGTTAAGTAATATGTTGTATGAATAATAATTAATAGCGTAATAAAACACTTGAACACGGTCACTACTTCTTTAATATTCAGTTCAATTTCCCCAAAAACTATTTTCACAGAACAACCATCAACAACAATAACAATATTCTAATTCTATTTTACATTTTTAAAAACCTTTTATAATTTTAAGTCAAAATACAATCAATTGTTAGTACCTAGTAAGTTCCAATAAACCAAATATGTATAAGTATATTTAATTGTGTTGGTAATTAATGGAATTAATTATATTGTATACAGAGCATTTCTTTCTATTAGTTAAATTATAATAAAATCCCACAGTAAAACTGTTGCGCGCCAAACCCATTTACTCGCGCGCCATGACACGTCATGTCCGGTAGATGCCTACTTCGAGTTGCCAGTCGTTAACATAATAAAAATAATTTATTACAAAACACATAAAATTCATGATACTCAAGAGCAGTATCAAATATGAAGTGATAGCATGACATTTATATTTTTACTTAAGGCTTATTACACTATCCGATTTGTAGGATCCTAACTAGGATCCTAGTTAGGAATCAACCAAGCGGTCGGTACCAAAAATCGGATCCACACTGTCCTAACTGCGATTACATGTTCCGATTTCCTAGTAAGGTTTCCTACAAATCGGATAGTGTAATAAGCTCTTTAAGTAAACATCTTTTTTAATGGAATCTTTTAAGTTGACAACGTTTACAAAATGGCCAGTCAATTTGTTGGTTTTATCTCGTTTTATAAGTGACCAGGGTAAATACTCAGACAGTAAACATTCATTTTTAAACGAGTTCTCTTCCTGGCGACACGCATGACGCACAATACTGCAGTGCAGCCCACAGCACGCATGCGGGTCTGGCAATCACGCATGACAATAAAAAGGCTTTTTAGACCGGAATCGAAGCTAATAAAGTTTGGGAAGGCAGGTAGATGATAATGATAAAAATCAAACACTTATAATGTTTACAAACCCTTTATTTCCTTCTTTCGCATCCGTTTCATTCGCATTATCAGCGATAACAACCCTTATTACCTTACACTTTAAAGCCCAACGCTGTGTGACACATTGGGTTGACATACCATCTTTTAATAAAATCAATTAACAGAACATTATAACTTAGAGGAAAAACAAATTTATTGATTTATTTTGGCGCCCAAAAGATAGGATTAATTTCCTCCTGGATGATAAAAATTTAAAGAGTTTCTATAGAAAAGATTTCTAGATTCCTTATTATTTTGAAAGAATATGGCCATACAACACATAGTGGGTTGGGTAGGTACAGTTTATTCAAAGTAGGTACAGACCAAGCATATCAAATTATCCCAAACCGTCAAATTCCAAATTGAACATGAACCTTTTACTTTTGTAATAGGTAGGTAAAGTTAAAAAACTATCAATGAAATATGACAGATTGTGGCAGCTTGAATTGCTGGTCTCTGTACATTGTAAGATTGTCCATTTTTACCCTTATATGCAAGAACAAGCATTTAAAAGAATTTAATTACACTTTTTTATTTTAAAATATCGAAAGTCGATCTCTATAAAAAAAATCAATCAACAAATTGCAGTCAAAAAACTATCTTGCATTAATATTTTCTTGAATTTAGAAAACAGAACCAAAATCAGTCCAATCGGTTGCGATAATACCTACTTATTATAAATACCTTTTATTATGTGCGCAAGATTTTTTAAATCCTGTAAATCGTTTCCAAAAGCCAATAAAACTCAATTCAGAGTTCAGTGAAACCATTAGTTGAAAAATCTAGTAACGATTATAATAAGAACAAACGAGTTAAAAAAAAAAATGCATGCATTCATTACTAAATAAGTGTCATCACTTAGTAAAAACAGGCATAATTTTAACAGTCAGTTCATAAAATTACATGATATTCATTAGTGTAGTTAATAAATCGGTCAATAATAATTGTATTGAAATATATAAGATGAGACGATAAGATACAATAATAATTGTATTGAAAATTAACCTTACAAACTTTAAGGAGTGCTTTAAATCGCGCAAAAGAAAACAGCTGTCCCATACAGTTTTCAACAGTAGGTATTAACTTTAGTACCTATGGAATAGCTGTTTTCTTTTACGCGATTTTCAAGTTGGTACCATAGTAAAAGTTATTCAGTTTGATGGTCTAAAGCACTTCTTAAAGTTTGTAAGGTTAATTTTGAAACACCTTATATAGGGAAGGTTCGAGAACATAGTCAGTGTAACAGATTCTAAATAATAAATATTGTAAAAATCAACTACCGCATTAAGTTGGCTCTGGGCAGTTCTCTCTTCTCTATGGAAGTCAAGAAAAATCTAATAACACCTAATTGGTTTAAAACTAAAATCAAGTAAGCTGTTTAGGCTTTAGAGAGTGCCAAAGGAATAGACAAACATAAAGACCTATATATACATACAATCTAAATCATTAACCCTCCGTAAGGGGCAGGCATTGGAAAATACCAGAAGCAATATTACATTCTCTATCTTTGGAATAAGGTATGTTTTTCTTTACATTTATTTCTACAGTTTCATCTAGATAAAGAGTATCAACTACCATAAGAACTGATTTGATATCCTACCTATTGCGCCGAATAATAATTTATAATTTGCCACATGACTTCATATTAGAATAAAATTCTAGGTGCTCGTGTGCATTACCTAAATTATACGAACAATAAAATATATATAAAATAAATAATACTTACAATACAACAAACGTATTCAATAAACAATTCATCCGTTTGTAGTTTACAGGAAGCATCATCAGTCAAATGGATTTAAAATAAATTAAAATTCTTGATAATTTTCAAAGATAGGAACAACTCAATAAAATATTTTGTGTAAATGAATGTAAATAATTTATAACAAAGAAATGGATGAAAACAATAAATGGGCCCTGAAGGTAAACCACTTTATATTCTTAAGATAGATTCATTTACGTAAAGGAAACACTCCTTCATATTATTAACCTCTTTATCAGAACGCCTAGCCTAAGAAAGAAATGTGTGTAGAATTATTATTACCAAGTAAAGGATTTCCTTAATTTTCACACATTCCATGAATCTTCTCTTCCTTCTTTATCTTCTCTTCTCTTTTTCTTTTCTTCTCTTTTTCTTTTTTTCTTATCTTTTTTTTGATTAAATTTAACATTGATTGTACCGTACATTATTTATCATCTGGCTCGATTCCCGGTCTAGGTAAGCTTGTCGACAAATATGTCAATGCAGTATAGGGTCTTTGTTAAAATAAAGCAATGTTTCCCTTAACTAAAATAATCTGTGTTAAAGATTTAAAGTGTTTCAGAGACCATTGATAATTTCCACCTTGAACAATTCTAATATTAGTCTACTTACATTAATGACACTCCAGTCTGAAGAATGTCACAAGAAATGAAGAATGACAATAAGAAATCCCCAAATTCGCTAATCACCCAATGTTCAATATGACACTCTTTAAACTGCAATGTTTAGTAAACTTATCTAATTTGCATAAATTCATCAGAAAGGCCCAAAAGTAGGGGTAAAAAAGGGTTTTGATGGAAAAATATTATACTTAGGAACTGGAAGAAGGATTCTATCAAGTGTTAGTGTTTAAGATTTTCTTTTACAATATTTCTGATAATATGATTTAATTTATATTTGCTTATAGTTTAATACCCAATGGCAAATAAAATTCGCTTTGAGTGACCATAAATGACCTAAATGGATAGGTACCTAAGTATTTAAAAATGTTGTTCGTTTTCAAATTAATGTATATGGACGATATAGTTGTACTCGTTTTTTTTTACCATAACAGCGGTAATTATAAAAGATACTTGACGTAAAATAGACATAGATAATATAAAAATGGACGAGCAAAAAACATTGTGATACTTAAAATTAATATTACGATATATTGGTCAATATTCATACACTCTCACACTAAGTTGCATCAACAAGTCACAAAGCAGTTGAACACTTATGAGAGGAACATTCAACATCAAACAGCAATTACGCATTATATTAGATAAAAAATATAAACAAAAAGCTTAAAAAAAAGTAGAAGAAGATTTGATATTGTTAAGACACTTTTATGGGTATCTACAAGCTGACAGTATAAAAATTGACCAACACAACGCAGCTAATGACTTCTTATAATTTAAAGTTACGTCTATACCAACAACTGAGAACCCACACATTAATTCCATTTTCTCTGTAACTCGATCCTTTATCACAGTGGGTGATGTGGTTTATCGAAGCTAAAGCTAATTATTATTTAAATTAAGCTAATTATTCTCGTAGGAAATAGGAACGTAAGTAAAGGCAGATTAGAAGATTTACATGCGAAGAAGAGAAGAAAAAGGTTGAGATTCGAAGATATGCATTTAGAAGTATATTAGACCTTTGTAAATGAATATTAGTTAGTAATAAGCCACAAGTCAGGTAGAAATTAAGGTGTTTTTGACTTTGTTATTTAGACGTAATTGTATCTTCTTCATAAAATTTTAGAATATGCAACGGTGCATATTCTAAAATTATAGGTATATATAGTATACCTACAGGATATATTATATTATATAGGTAATAAGTACTTCAATCATTCCTGTATTAGATGATCATTGTAACATGGTATGTTCTTGTACCTTTAATCATTAACACCTTGACTGCCAGACTACCAGACACAATAGAAATTCAATTGTTTGAGGTCACCGGTGACCTACGTGGCATACAAAGTGTTAAATAGTGGTAAAAAAATACATTTGACTTTTTTCTTCAATTGTAACTAATACTGTTTTTTTTTATACCACAATTCTTATTCTTTGGAAGGAACTGTTGGATAATTTAACTGTAGGTAGTAGTTTAACGGTAAGCCCCGATAACAACAGGATACCTAGTGAAATAAGCGAAGTAACAGTGATAGTCCTTAGAGAAAAAGATAATAAAGATATAGAAGTTACTAAAATAATAAGAAGATGTTTTTAAAACAGAATCTAATTCCTTACGTATGTAGGTATCTCCTACGCTAATCTACCACTAACGCTACTTAACTAAACGTAATCCTAAATACAATCAACTTACATTACGTAAAATAAGACAATGTAAATCCATTTGACTAAATGACAATTCAGTAAAAATAAATATTATAACTCAGTAGGTAAGCTAATTAAATGATATCTATAAAAAAAAGAACATGATAATTTGCTAAAGTAGGCAAAACTTTATGAATATAGTGGGACTAGGTAGTTGATGCTAGTAAATATGTTAATATCTGACACCGAACAATAGAACAAAAAATCTATGGCACCATAATATATACAACTTGCAAATACTAAACGCAGCTCCCGAAATTAAGCTCAAGTCTGTCCCAATCTCCGGAAGAGCTTTCTTCAACCCAATTAACGCCATAAGAATATATTAATATCCTAGTGAGTATTGCATAAAACAAAACGACACGACATCAAAACTGTGTAACATATACACTGTACAGTCGATTCCACTACTGCAGCATTTAAACTATAATTCAGTAAGTATCTCACATGATTCCACCAGTTATTTCCGACGGAGGGCAATACCCGAGTCAATAAAAGCTCAGATCACCTCTTAACCAGTCACATCAGTCACTTATGAATCACGTATTTTGTTTTTTTTTTAATATTATATACTACTGCTTGACTGCAATCCCACCTGATAGTAAGCAGTGATGCAATCAATGATGGTGAAGCGCACTAGTTTCTTAAGAGCCTAATTCACTCTAGCCTTGAAGACACCTAAATTATACTCGGATGGGAAGGCAGGCAGGTTGTTGTTTATCTAATGTCTACTTTGTGGACAGTGAAAGTGTTAAAATCTCTTGCCTTGCCTTTTTTGTGTCGTGTTGGAACTTTAAGTTGTAAGACAAAGTAATAGAGAGATAGCATAATGAACAGATTTGTGTAACGCAGATGCAATAATAAATTGATTTACAGCGGACAACAGCGTAATCGATATTGGTGCCAATTAATTTGTTTTAAAACTAAACAATAATTAGACAGTTAACATCCTGACTTGCGTAACGATTCCCTTGTTCTAGAGCTAAACAATAATAATAAAATTAACTTGTTTCACTGACTAAACAAGCTTCAGAAAAAAAGTCAAATTCGTTTTTTCCTTAAACTTCTTGAAAATTTTGTTGTTTGAATCGTTTGAAATGTCCACAAAAGTCACTATGAATAATATGTCTTAAAGAGAAAAAGATTAAAATGCCAATATCAACTTTAGTTTGGCAATGAATGAGAATGACTCTGATAAACATGTAAAGGTCGATGTTGCAAAGAACTTATCAAATGGAAGAATAGATGTATCAGTAGTGGAACCGACCAAAAGTGAACCAAATGAGCAGTCTAAGACGGAATCCATATCTTTGGACGGTAATAATGGACTAAGAAGCAGTGCTCAAGTCTTAACATTAGTGGATTTCAAGTGAATTGACGGATATAAGTACAGTCAGTGAGCCGCGTTGCCTGACCCTTTTTTGCCCTTATATTTGTTTCTAAGATGGATCAGGTAAATCGGAGCACTAACCGTACAAGTAGTACTAATAGTGGACAAATTATTGGTTACCGATTAATATTTTATAGTTCCTATAGTTTTGATATACACCACTAATAATTTTTAATTAGTACAAATACTTAAAGGGCTTATTCTAGACGGTCTTCTCATTATATTTTTAAAGCATCAATAAATAATATTCCAAAACAGCAAAGTTTGTTTAAATCTCAAAAGTCACCCAATTTATGGGAATATTGTACTGGCTATTCATGAAATAGTAGTATTCATTAGTCGTCATCTCTCGCTCACGTTCGCGTGATCTCGCTCAAGTATGCCCCGCCTCCAACAGCTGTTTTCGTTACCACCCAAGTTTTTTTTGTACTAATTAAAAAAGAGTGGTGTATAAATTATTTATTTTTGATATAGACGAGGTAAATTAAATCAATGATTAAGTAATAAATAATTATGTTAAACTATATCTACATAACTAATGAGATCATTGAAAAAGATAACTGCTAGGCAGTCGAAAGACCAACAAAAACGATAGATCGAATTATAAATAGTTATTATTGGAATAAATAATCTGAATCCAATAAATGAGTGCGTATTCTGTCATTTGTAAAGTGTTAGTTAATCAAGAAAGTGCTTATACGACGAACAAAGATGTTGAATCTTCTGCTAAATGTGTCTAATGAGTTGAGCCAATCATTGTTTTTATTAAAGTCATCCAAAAATAAAAAAAGTTATCCTTGAGCGTATTTTTGACAATTATTAAGCTTAAAATTTTAACGATTTCAAAATTTATCGTAACTTGATTGAATACTGTTCGTTATAATTTAGAAAGAACGCCAAAGCGTTCTTCGAAACAAAAAAAGCGAACATGAAATACAAATTTTCATGTTCGCTTTTTTTGTTTCCTACCTAAGGGAAGGTTCATATCTGACGGAACATGCGTCGCGTATTATCGGTCGCGTAACGGCAGAATACAAAGACAAATGTATAGAAAAACACTTGACGGTTCACACTCAACCGATGATGCATTAGTGCGTCGAGGTATATTGTCGCAAACGCTCGGCGCATGTTCCGTCAGATATGAACCTTCCCTAAAAGACCATATAATCACTTTCTTTTTAGTTATCATCATTAATTGAATAGTCAAACGAACTTACCTGTAAGTGAAGTTCGACGGTAATTATACGAAGTCTTTGTTTCATTCGAAAATGAGAAGAGTCCCACCCGACCCGAACAATACATGCCATTTAAATACAATTTTGATCATAGACCCCACGTTGTAAAACCAATCATTTGCTGTGAACTTAATGAAGATATTTGACAGACAACTGACAGGTGCACGTTACACGGGAGGAGGCGTTCAGTTTTATGCTGTTGCAGTGAAATATGTAAGGCGAGGGGACATAACTGAACCGTACTACAAGTAAACCTATCTCATTGAGAATGAAACAAAGACGAGTATAATTAAATTAGATACCTACAGTGGTAGCTTAGTAACAAAGGCCACTTCATTACTAAGTAGACGCTGGAACAGTTTATGACCCAAAACGTAATGTATAGTTAGGTAACATTAAGAAATTATGTTGGTTCACCATTTTTTAGGAAATCAAGCACGTAAACCAAAAACATTCAATACTTTCTATTGACGGGACATCACGAACAAAATTATTATCATCCGATACTTGTGTCATAGTGGACAATAATGTTATATCATGCTAGATGGCGTTACTGAGACATGGGATCACACTATGACATATCTTCTTCTCTATCAAAGAGATTTAGAAGACTATAGAGCGGGCATGTCAAGGAAATGTCATAGAAAAACTTTGATCCCATGTCTCAGTAACGTCATCTAGAATAATATATGAATATTGGAGCGGCAGCGGAGCGTACTAAAAAAAACTCATAGACTTGTGTCCGGCAAGACACACTTTTTCGGACGAAAATTTTGTTTGTGATGTCCGGTCTATAGGTATTGAATGTCTTTGTTCTCTATGGTATCCTTAATCCATTTAGTATGAAAAGACACTTCAATTCACCACAATCTTAAATCACTTTGGCGTAAACCATAACGTGGCCTTTGCATACCAACCACATCTACCTACAAACTCAAGACCAGAATTTTTTTAAACCAGAATATGTTGTTTCTTTCTTTCTTCTTTGAACTAAGAGGACTGCGTGAGCCTGGGGTTGCGAGGACACTGCATCAGATGCCTCTGCCAGGGCAGGTCGCGAGCCAGCACATTTGTAAAGCAGTAAGGGCATTTCCACTCATCCAAGCCGAGGGCTGCAAAGGAAAGCATTCAGTTGAAGATCGTTGCGTTAAAAAATTGCAGATTCTCGTTCGTATCAACATTTTCAAGAAATTTATTGACTTGTACGTTTTTAAAATGACTGTAAAACTGTTGTTGCCAGCAGATCTGAACGAGTTAATAAACCATCAGTTAACTTTCAAGGTAACAACAATGAAACGTTTGAAGAATTTCTTGAAATCCATACATTTGAACACAATAAGAAAAAAAATACAATGTTTTGTAATTGATCTCTTTTACAACGAACGGTTTTCTTGAATGGAGTGGTATGTCACTTAAGAATTCAATTAAATAAACACTTACGTATACAGTTGGTATGATAATCAGAGTCGTCAGTCCTGAGGGCTGATCCGCATTTCTGACACGCCTTCCAGCTACCCTCACTCATCGTGCACTCTTCTGTAAGAACAAAGCAAAAGTTAAGTCAAAATATATTAAGTTTGCGGGAAAAGGACATTGGATGCGAAAAACTAAGACCGGCCGTGCTTTGATGGAGCCACCTTGCAGTAGTGCGTTCTTCGATTGGAATAGGGTGTTTGACAGATGTTCTTGTTCTAATAATCTAACTGATGTTATAGGTATTATAAAAAATATGACACAAGTATTTTTCGTTTTTTTTTTTTTAAATTGATGGAAACCTGCTAAGATTAAGCGCATTAAAGTTGAGGAGAGGGGTCTTGTAACGTCATTATCTACTTAGTATAAACTGTACTGGCTGGCGACATTTTGACTCGATGTATCGCCGTTAGTTTTTGATTACGTGAAAAAAGAAAAAATATGTGTCGAATATTTTCTTGTAATCTAGATGCGGGACTAAAATTTTGTCAAGGAGCCCATCGTCGTGATGGTGATCACGTACAGCCGGACTCAGTTTTGGTGGGTCATCCTTATGGGTATCGTTCGCAAGCGGCGTCTGAACTCAGAGCTTCAACGCTCATACGCACATTGCATAGTAAGCTAACTGATGAACGGTAAGTGTGGTCGATGGTACATACCTAGCAGATGTGCGTGCAACATCCTGGCTTCAAGCGCGACGCGGCAGTGCGGGCAGCGCGCCAGCAGCACGCAGCGCCGCCAGTAGTGCGCCTCCAGCGCGTCCGCGCGCACGCGCCGGCCGCACCATGTGCACGTCGTGCTGAAATTAAAGAGTAGTACCTATACATGATTATCCTTATCCTTCAATACTTCGGTCACATAGCAAGGAAAGACGGTGATAATCTCGAAAGGCTCATCGTGACCGGCAAAGTGAATGGGAAAAGGCCTCGTGGACGCAGCCCAATACGTTGGTCCGACCAGATCCGCACCACTCTTGACTCTTCGGTATACGATGCCCTTCACACCGCCAGAGACAGAAGCAGATGGAGGAACATAGTAAAGAAAAAGGTGATGAAGCAGGGAGGTCACGACCCTCAGCATTGAGGAGTACGACGCAAGGAGGAGGATACATGATTATCTAATAATAATAACGCCTCGTGACCTACGCGTGAGATAGGGCTGCTGATAAAACAAGAGTAGGGTTGTTACCATAGTACAGTTAATTTTAAGTAATCTGCTAGTGTGGTTATTACAATCACTTATATGTGAACTTAGAATTCTATTACTTTTGCCAGAGAAAGATGTTTCGGCAGTTGACAAAAATGTTTAACCAAATGTAAAGAAAGTGTCTGTAGCGACAGCACTTATACATATATACACAGATGTGCTGTCGACTTAACTATTTGCCAACTGTTGTCTTACTATCTACAATAATTCCTCTGTCGAAGAATTTAATTCAATTTTACAAAAAGCAGTAAAATTTTGGCAGCTCAGAACTTGTCATCCTTGAATTAATTTATACCAATTTATTGGATGCTTGAATTGAGACAATTAATTTTGCATTAAATACAAATAATTTTGCACCTGAATATTAGTAACGCCATTGTTGAACATAAGTTACCACTTAAGTAAACAACACCATACATTTTCTTGATCTTGTCTTATCATGAAAGATAAAGCGTTCAGTTCTGTTCAAATCTCGAAAGCAAATAGTTTCTTAATAAGAAAAAAAAAGATGTTTAATTTTGCTAACAGAAAGGTCAAAGACTGTCGCTATAGTCTCTCTCTAGGTCTAGCTCTAGAACTTACTGCAAACTGATAGTTTCAGGTATATTTTCAGCCACGTCCACATTGCCGACGTCATAGGGTTCGTAGTGATGTTCACTACTTGTCGCTTGATGCCTTCTTCCTAAAACACATGAAAATTTACAATACCTTACAAAAATACGAGATTTTGCGAAAATAGCGAGTTTTTTTATCATAACCCATTACCTAGATGATATATGACATGTATTGTCATCACGCTTATTTATAGAGATTGGGTCGAGATGATCCTAAAGAACACCCATTTTCGACAAATAAGTAAGTTACCTATATTATGTAATAGGAGATAAGTAACCTTTTTCCGTCAACGGGGTGCAAATTCTAATATCTTAATATCACTTCGCCCGACCCGAGAATCGCGTTCGTTACCACTTTGGTCTAATAAACAGTTCTACGGTAGAACTAATGGGTTTTTTATTTACGATAGTTCAACGTTCTAGGTGCTACCAAATAGTAGAACTATTGGGAGTCTTTGTTCCCACTTGTTTTATTCCAGTTCTACGATAGACCCAGAAAGTTTTCATTCTCACTAGTACGACACTAGAACAAACGGAAAATCGATCCCAGGTCCTCACATTCTGAAGACCTACGAGGCAGTCCATCTAGGTTGTTAAACACAAAAAAAATACTGAAAACTCACCTGGACTATAATACCCGCTCTCATCCATCTGGCTATGCTCATCGAGATGTAGATTCCTCAACCCAGCAACCAGCTTTGGCGATTCCAACACCGCTTCCCTGAAGTAATCCGCCTTCACCTTCGGAGAATCCAGGCTTCTGCAGTCCGAATCACACCTCAAATCATTCCTGGACATCTGTGGGGAGTCCATGGGTAAGGAGTCCATACTTCGCAGGTCATTCTTGGAGGTCTTTGGGGAGCCTAATGATGGAGAGTCTCGGTAGTCTATGTGCAATGGTTCGTAGACGGTCACTGGTCTCTCTTTCAGCTGTGGCTTTGAAGGTTCGTGGTCGTAATGGATCATGGAGTGACGGTTTTCGGAGTTACGGTTCGTGCGACGGTAGACCACTTGATCGCTTTGGGATTGGCTGTTGCTTTCTTGGAAGTGTACCTGAGGATATGGGGAGATTAGAGTTAGACAAAGGTGACTTTACGGCTAATTCGGAGATGGATCTAGCTTAGACTTAAACATCTTATTAGCTAGACTGATAACGTCATTCAAAAAAACATTATACCCAAAAGTCTGACTGGTAGAAAAAACTTATGGTTTAACTTTGCCTCTGTATGTTAAGCGTGCTTAAAGTGCCATAAATAAATTGTTTGAATTGTGAAAATACATTAAAAAAAAATAGTTCTCCTTCTAAATCGGACTAACTGACAAGTTAGTTTAAGATTCGTTATTGTTATTTTAGGTTTAGAGTTAGAACTCTAGGCACACACCTAAATAATTTCTTGAAAAATATTTATTGCTTCAAAACCGATAAAGGGAAACGTAAGGTAACCTGCCAAAGGAATATATTTCTCGACAGCAAGTGAAATCAGAGGTCCATGGGCAACACGGGGAGCACACACACCATTACTTAGTAGTCTTTTATTCGAAATTTTAAGAATTTTTATTTGAGACTAGCTTCTGCCCGCGACTTCGTACGCGGATCCTGTTGCTTATGCCAGCGCCAACGGGGTCGTCAAAATCGAAGATCTGAAACATCTGATGTCGAATTCTATAAGCCCGGGGACGGGAAATCATTGGGATGCGCGAGACGATTCAAGATGTTCCAGATTTTTTATTTTTGTTGGTCAACAGGAAATGCCATCAGACTTAACAACTTTTGCTAAGACGCCATTTCTATTATGTATATGTTATATTGTCTCTGGGCTTTGGAGTTCCCCTACAGGTGCTCCAGATCTTCAAATTTAGTCTCACAGCATAAAACACTCTTCACGTGGAATAGTTTTTGCAATGGCACCATTTTTATATCTCTTTTACTTTAGGTGTTCCATTTTCCAAAATAAAATATAGCCTATAATATGTTGCGTGACGTTCACGATCAGCGGTCAGTCGCGCATCTCCTTCCCCCACTTATCTCTAGAGTCGATGCGTATATACGCTGAAAACTCAAGCGTCATGCTTTTTCCGTGAACGTCTCCAACTCGCGAGACAGTGCATGATGTTCACGATCAGCGGTCAGTCGCGCACATATTCTTCACTGGTCTCTAGAGACCTGGATGTAGATGCGTAAATACGCTGAGAATGCAGGCGTGCTTCGCGATCCCAAGTTTCCACGGAGCGAGTTGCAGCCTCATGTTCTCGAACAGCACCAAGTCTCTCCTAACGCTCTTCGGTAGACTGTTGGGATCTTATGGTCTTTAATCATTTAGCACCTTCGGAACATTGGGAAAAATTTGACCTCTTTCTAGGCATGGTTATAGTTTTATTGTGATGATACCTGATCAATTAAAGTCTAAGTGGCTGCTCCCCTGCGTTACCGGGTAAGCTACCGTGTAACGAAGTTAAATGGAAAAGGAAATTAAACACTCAAATAACATAAGCCCGAAGGCATACGATAAAAAAATGGGAGTTTTAGCCAGTAGAGTCTAATTTTCAACGATATACCATCGTCATCGAAAATTAGTCCTGAACTGTTCCCGCCTTCACCGCGTAGTAACTCCGACTTATGTTATTTTATAATTATGCAATGAAATTAGTGATAGTTTTAATTTCTATATCAAATGTTTCTGATCTTCGATTTTTATAAGTCAACTGGAAATGCCTATCAGACCGAACAACTTTTGCTAAGACGTCATTCCTATTTGAGTTATGGTGTAGCTGGGCTCTTGGAGTTCCACAACAGGTGTGCCAGATCTTCGATTTTTATACGTCAACAGCGAGTGCTCATAAGGCTGAACAACTCTTGCTAAGACGTCATTCCAATACATGTTATAGTGTAGCTGGGCTCTTGAAGTTCCACATCAGGTGTTCCGGATCTTCAAATTTATTCTCTCAGCAGAAAATGCTCACAACGTGGAACAACTTTTGCTATGGTACCATTTTTGTATCTCCTATAGTTTAGATGGTCTGTTGCGGTTCTGCATCAGGTGTTCCGGATCTTCAAATTTATTCTCTCAGCAGAAAATGCTCATCACGTGGAACAATTTTTGCTATGGTACCATTTTTGTATCTCCTATAGTTTAGCTGGTCTGTTGCGGTTCTGCATCAGGTATTCCGGATCTTCAAATTTATTCTCTCAGCAGAAAATGCTCATCACGTGGAACAATTTTTGCTATGGGGCCATTTTTGTATCGCCTATAGTTTAGCTGGTCTGTTGCGGTTCTGCATCAGGTGTTCCGGATCTTCAAATTTATTCTCTCAGCAGAAAATGCTCATCACGTGGAACAATTTTTGCTATGGGACCATTTTTGTATGGCCTATAGTTTAGCTGGTCTGTTGCGGTTCTGCATCAGGTGTTCCAGTTTCCAAGATAAATTATAGCCTATGTGTTGACCAGACTTAATATCTATACAACAAAAAAAAATCATTCAAATCCGTTCAGTAGTTCCGAAGATTAGCGTGTGCAAACAAACAGACAAACAGACAAACAGACAAACAGACAAACAGACAAACAGACAAACAGACAAACAGACAAACAGACAAACAGACAGACTTTTTTTTTTGGATTCGTGCTCTATTACTGTTTCTAAACCCCCCTCAATTATTATTTTTTAAATATATTCAATGTACAGACACAGTTTTTTTACAGTCTTATTATATGTATAGATTGTACTTAAATTGAATCACACTTACTTTCTCAACTCCACCAGATGCCACCGATCTAGGCGAATGCTTCGGACTGACAGCGCTGTCCAGCCTCAACTTATTATACCCCGGATAAATTGAGAAGTCCTTCGCATGAGTCCTTGGAGTATACCTCTTGGTTGGCGATTTCTTCAAACTACTTTTTGTTTTGGGCGTGGTATAACTGCCACTGAGACTGGAAGGGGCGAGGGTTGCTCCACTGGCACTGGAAGCCATGGATTTCAAGCTGTATGATGACGCAGCTCCTATAGATGACGTCATGCCAAAGGAGGCAGTCATGCCACTGACGGTGGTGCCACTTCTAGTGGATTGGGTGACGCTGGCTGTCTCTAGTGTGGAGTCTGCCATGGATTGGTCTGCTCCATTGAGGAGTTGCTCTTCAGTTGGTGCTTGGTTTAGCATTTTCTGAAAGAAGAAATAAGTTGCTATATTACATATATGAGGCAACTTGATGAATTTTATAATTCGGAAATAATATAAAAAAAATGTATAAGAGAGGCCTTCAAAACCATACCATTTGGTCTAAACGAAGAATAAGTGGTACGGAAAAGAACTACCTAACTAGGTATCTGATATGTTAGAAAAACTTGAATCTTTGCAATTTGATGCTAAGTAAATGACATTAGAATACAGAGCCAAATAAAAGGTTTGAGGCTTAGACGAGGTATATTATCTAAGGTTTGAGGTATTCAATGGAGGTATTAAACCATAACCATAGAAAAGCTGTCAAGACGCCTTTTTTATTCCTCAGATATCAGTTATTTGACCATTGAAAACTCGGCCCTTAGTAATATAACTACGAAATTGGAAACCCGTCTTGAGCAAGCGCGTTGATTTAATGCTTGTGCCATCTCTGTGTGAGAAGAGGCCTTTGCCCTCCGGAGGTACTGTAACAGGCTGGTTATGAATTATTATGAAAGTAAAGGAGGAGACCTGCATATCAATCCTGTCAAACTGCTGGAACAGATGCCGGTAGATCAAGTTCCGTCTCGTCACCGCGTCATCAGGCGGCAGCTGAGCGCGCACCACTCTCGGGGATCTTGCATACGCTGCAAGCAGGATACGTTCAGCGGCGGCACGGACTGAACCAGCTGCATGTTGCGCTCCTGCAGCGCCGCATTCAGCTAGACGACGGACTGTTAGGCCGCTGGAAGTAAAGGTTGAAGTTAAGGCAGTTGGAATACAATTCTGGAGTACTTAGGCAGTGACTTGTCGCTGCCGGCCGTGGTCGAGAGGATGGTCGGCAGCGTTGAGTCCTGGGACGCGGTGGTGTGTGTGCTACAGTTCGGTTGCACACAGTGAAAAATTAGTGAATGTCGACCTACTAGGCTGACCATAGAAATATTATAAAGTTGACGCATAGGTACGTCGTGTACGGTTTCCTGGTCAGGTTCTCTGATCAAGAGTTCAGATTCAAAACCTGAATGCACGCATTTCATGCAAAATCGTTTCTTAGCGAAAACATTCTTATATTTTCCGGACGGGAATAATCTTCCGAATTTAAGTTCCTGATTAGGTTTAGGGATAGCGACGAAATACTGAATGTGACTAGTGATCAACAAAACCAAAAAATCGCCTTCATAATACATTTCTAAGTATCGATATTTAACCTTCATGCTCTAACTTGTCCGCCACAACACAACACGCAACCGCTCATCCGTAGAAAAATATTAAACAAAAGACAGTAGTGTTCAAAACGCAATGCCTAATTTTAGCTAGACATTCATCGGGGATATAGCTCAGTGGTAGAGCAATCGACTGCAGATCGATAGGTCCCCGGTTCAAGTCCGGGTGTCCCCTTGTAGTCCTCTTTTTGTAGAATTTAGTGAAACATTGTTGTGTCGGAAATGCAAAAGAAAGCAGCGAGATATTTAATTGTAGCAACAAACCTACAAATTCTACATAGTTCAGTTAAATGATTTCGAAACTAATCGAATTTATGTTTTGTATGAAAGTGTTACTTTTCTTTGTGATCAGGGAATTTTCAAATTAGCCTTTCCCGTTAATCAGAACTGACTTACACAATTCACATTTATCTCTATCTATAGCAACATTTCGGAAGGGACAACAAGAATCATGAGTTTGACGTTCAAAAGTGCTTTTAAAATGGCCTAATTGATATAAATTATTTGACTTTATTATAGACATCATGAACAACATTTTCAGTCGAAACCTAGTGGACACAGTCCCTTAGTCTAAGTCCCTTATCTAACATAATATAGCAAATTATGCTAGATGGCAATGAATGACAGATTGAGGAATTATGTGATAAAGCAACGTTGTGGTTTAAAAGAAGATGTAGTAACAAAACTTGAAAAGAGTATGCTTAGATGGTTTGGTCACGTCGAAAGGATGGATGAAAGGCGACTAACGAAAGGTATTTAAAAGGCAGATGTTAGAGGGAACGCCTACTAGGGCGTCCCCTCGCCCTAGTAGGACAAACTATAGTGTTTTCATGTTTCAGACACGTACTTACAAAAAAAAAAAAAAGTGTAAGTATGTGTCTGAATCATGAAAACACTATAATACATAGACCTTATTGGTAAGGTTCTTGAGAAAGGTCAGGTGCGTAATACTCGCAATCGGCGTGTGTGTATGACAACATGTATGTGTGTATGAATGTAAACAAAGCAAAAGAAGTATGTAAGAATCGTAGCATATGGCGCTCTGTAGTTTCTGCCTACCCCCATGGGAAAAAGGCGTGAGTTTATGTATGTATGTGTATGTAATGTATGTATGTATGATTGATGGCGTTACTGAGACATGGGATGACAGTTTTCCCATGACTTTGATTCTTCGCATGTCTATAGTATCGTAAAACACTTTGGATTTTTGGTGGACTTTCATCGATCGAAATGAACTTCAAACTCATACCTGTTTTTATCTGTGGAGATACCGTGACTTAGTATTAGCTGTTCCAACATCTGGAGTCTGGAGAGGGCCAGCCGAGGATGCATGGATGCTGCCACTGGTCGAACCAACTGCTGCGGGATGTGGTGGAGACTCCTGCAATAGGCATGATGACGTAATATGAATATCAACATTCTATTTAGTCCAGCAGTCAGATAAAAAAAATAGACAAGTATATTTTTTTTTGCTTTTTCAATTTCATGGCGCTTTAAAATTAAGGAGACGGAGCTTGTGACGTCATAATTCAGCAACAGTACGCAATTGTGACGTCATGCGACATTTTGACTCATTGTATAGTCGATTTATTTTATTAAGTACCTACCTATGTGATAAAAGCAATACATGTGTCTAATATTTTCTAGTGATCCAGATGAAATAATAATAATAATTTAATTCAAATTTGACTGCCTCGTTGGTCTAGTGGTCGCAAGCGCCACTACTGAGCTTGAGGTCTTGGGTTAGATCCCCAGGTCGGATAAAGTGTTATTGAGTTTTTCGATCTGGAATTTCTCTGTAGCAGCCCGGAGTCTGGATTTGTGCCCGATTGATGGCAATAGGCTCGCCCCCTATTACATGGGACTTAAACATAACTGGCGAAATGTGGATGTACTACCAGGTACACCTCTGCCTAGCCCTTCGGGGATTTCTGACGTGACGTTATGTTATGTTAATTCAAATTTCAAATCCATATTTTTTTTAGTAACACAAAAATACTTAAGAGCTAATGTTAGTCAACAAAACACACAAATATAAACAAAAATAAAACTAAATTAAAATTTTGGGACACTCCGACGCCAGAATATCTGCTACTTTACTGCATGCAGTCGTATCCAGCGTTCAAGCATCGGAGAGTCCCACCGCACCGGTCCGTTATTTATTTCTGTAAGTAGATCTTCCCAGATACTTTTACATGACATTTTATTTTTTTATGAGGGAATACAACAGTAAATTTAGTTATCTAGCCTATTGTAATTTTTTTTTGTAAAAGTCAACCCGTGAAAAACTGTGTGAAGTCAATGCCTAGGAATACTGAGGAGTGATAGCTCAATTTGCCATCACTTCACCTAAACTTTCACGTTCTACATCCAATCCAAGGTCATCTGCTTACGCCTTTTTTCAACTATACGCTCGCCTGCTCGCTCGCCTTTCGGCTGCCTGAGAGACTATTCTCGACGGCATGTGATGCCAAGTCAGAGGCCCATGGGCGGCATTAAAACTCTGACACCAGGTTAGTTACTAACCACACGATAAGAAGAAGAACTATGTTGGGGTCTGCTTCCAGTTTAACCAGATGCAGCTGAATACTATAGTTTTAGATGGATCGACTGCCTGTCTAACCTGTAGTACAACCCTGTTAAACTGGTTCAAATACAAATACATACTGCTCAAATACAATATTTGTGTACAAATAGCAGCAAATTGAGCAGTATTATTTTTTGAGCAGTAGTATTGTGAGTTGATAAATATTATTTCTTTCTTTCTTTCTTTCTTTCTTTCTTTCTTTCTTTCTTTCTTTCTTTCTTTCTTTCTTTCTTTCTTTCTTTCTTTCTTTCTTTCCTTCGTTCTTTCTTTCTTTCTTTAATTCAAACATCTTTTTTCATTTCTATATCAGAAACTCGAGGAAGTTTTGATGGATCTGATGAGTCTTGAGGAGTTTTGATGAATCGGACCACACCACATGCAGGAAAACCGTGAGGTACAATCTTACCTGACTTGAGGACAGTCAGCAACAGTAAGTACAGTATGCTGTGCAGTGGAGTGCACCCTTGGGGCGGGGTCGCCGCACGCCCTCAACAGCTCAGGCAGCAGCTTCTCCAAACAACGACCCACCTCGGCTGCACACACCCTGGAAATTGAATCCTTTCTGGCGATTTCCCTGAACAGAATTTTCATACAAAATAAACATAAGGTGGAAATTCACCGCCTCTCAAAGTTTTTGTCAAATTCAAATATTTTATTTCATTTAGACGTAAGTTAAATTAAATAAAAAAAAAAACGGCCAAGAGCGTGTCGGGCCACGCTCAGTGTAGGGTTCCGTAGTTTCCCGTCCGTCACAATAAGTGTTCAAAATGCTTGCATATACGATTATACTAAATTATTTAGTACAACTTTTTGTCTTTTTTGTACAAAAACTGTTGTTTCCATCCAACTTCAAAATAATTCATAAGATTTTTTTCATATTTTTTAAACTTATGGTTCAAAAGTTACAGGGGGGGGGGGGGGGACAAATTGTTTTTTACTTTTGTAGCGATTATATCCGAAATTATTGACATTATCAAAAAATGATTTGAGTAAACCCCTATTCATTTTTAAATACCTTTCCAACAATATGTCACACTTTTGGGTTGAAATTAAAAAAAAACCTTTCCCACTTTACATATTGGGGGGATACCCTAATACCTAAAACATTTTTTTCCAATTTGTTATTTTACCACTTTGTTGGCGTGATTGTTACACATATTGGTACCAAATGCGAGGACGGACGGACAGACAGACATGGCGAAACTATAAGGGTTCCTAGTTGACTACGGAACCCTAAAAATGATTCTATAGGTACTCCATTTACAATACCATTAGAAAAATGAAGCTCGTAGAAGCAGGAATGCAGAACATTTTATTTTAAAGAAAACCATTTTTATTCAAATTGTTTTATTTTAAATTTAGAAGAATAAAAGTGAAACGAAAAATGTGTCCATTGTACATACACCCCCGCTTCTTTGAGGTTTTTATCATTGACACTGTACCTAATTTTCAAAAAAAAAAAAAAAAAACAAATAAATTCGTTGCAATGGTTACAATTAAGTGTAACAGCTGCTGTGCAATAGATTATAATAAATTCGGCGTCTATCGTAATTATAATATGCTTGATTGTACTTTCGCTACAAAGTGTGTATTATAAATAACCTATTTTAACTTCTGTCTAATGCTAGGTATTATAAATTGTATGGCGAGAAATGGAAAAAAAAACTCCATTCTTACAATATTTGTAACAGACATTTTATACTTTTACACACACATTTACATATACAACACACATTTACACATATTATATTAAGAAGAACTATGAAGACGATGCATCTGTTTTAAAAACAACTTTAAACAATACACATTTACACATATAACGAGTGTAATAAGAAGAACGATAAAAATGATGCATCTGTTTAAAAAACAACCATAAACAACACAAATTTACACATAATTATTATATTAAGAAAAACGATGAAGACTATGCATCTGTATAAAAAAACAACCATAAACAACACACATTTACACATATTATAATAAGAAGAACGATAAAAACGGCATCATCTGCTTGTTGTTTTTTTTTTGATTTTTTGATTTGAAAAAAAAACAACCATAAACAACACACATTAACACATATTATATTAAGAAGAACGATGAAGATTATGCGTCTATTTTAAAAAAAAAACAACCATAAACAACACACATTTACACAAATTATATTAAGAAGAACGATGAAGATTATGCGTCTATTTAAAAAAAAAACAACCATAAACAACACACATTTACACAAATTATATTAAGAAGAGCGATGAGGATTATGCATCTGTTTAAAGAAAAAACAACGATAAACAACACCATTTACACATATTATACTCGAATGAGGTAGAACGATGAAGACAAACTATCTTTTTTTAAAAAAAAACAACCATAAAACACACACTTTTCACTTTTTGTATTAAGGACACCTGTTTAAAAAAAAAAACATAAATAACGCACATTTACATATATTATATTATAAGTACTCGAATTCGAATCGAATTCGAGTATAATATCGAATTCGAATCGAATTTCTAAGTTTATCTTGGACATCATTCATATTATATTGATATTATATTGTAAAGACGAGAAAAATAAAGATATGTGAAATGAGGAAGTGCTTGTCAGGCGTTTCTTCTTCTGCAGATGCTTGAGTGATTGCTGAACAATATCCTACACCTTCTACCGGATAAGTTAAAATTACGTTTAATAACTTATCCAGTGGAAGGTGGAGAATGGAACTGGTGTAGTGGCGCAGCCTGGAGAAAACTTCTTCTGCAGATGCTTGAAGGATTGCTGAACAACATCCTACACCTTCTCCCGGATAAGTTAAAGTTACGCTTGATAACTTATCCGTTGGAAGGTGGAGAATGGAACTGGCGTAGTGGCGCAACCTGAAGAAAACTTCTTCTGCAGATGCTTGAGTGATTGCTGAACAATATCCTACACCTTCTACTGGATAAGTTAAAATTACGTTTAATAACTTATCCAGTGGAAGGTGGAGAATGGAACTGGTGTAGCGGCGCAGCCTGGAGAAAACTTCTTCTGCGGATGCTTGAGTGATTGCTGAACAACATCCTACACCTTCTACTGGATAAGTTAAAATTACGTTTAATAACTTATCCAGTGGAAGGTGGAGAATGGAACTGGTGTAGCGGCGCAGCCTGGAGAAAACTTCTTCTGCGGATGCTTGAGTGATTGCTGAACAACATCCTACACCTTCTACCGGATAAGTTAAAGTTACGCTTGATAACTTATCCGGTGGAAGGTGGAGAATGGAACTGGTGTAGCGGTGCAACCTGGAGAAAACTTCTTCTGCAGATGCTGGAGTGATTGCTGAACAATATCCTACACCTTCTACCGGATAAGTTAAAGTTACGCTTGATAACTTATCCGGTGGAAGGTGGAGAATGGAACTGGTGTAGTGGCGCAACCTAGAGAAAATTTCTCCTGCAGATGCTAGAGCAATTGCTGAACAAATCTAACACCTTCTACTGGATAAGTGATGTAAAGTGGAGAATGGAATGGTGTACATAAATAAACGTTATTGAGCAACACAATAGTCCTTTTTAGGCGTTTCTTCTTCTGCAAATGCTTGAGCAATTGTTAAAAAAACATCCAACACGGACAAGTGATTCTTATTAAAAGCCTTTACCTATTTGTCCAATGGAAGGTGGAGAACGGATTTGGTGTACCTAGTGGCTGTGGAGTGAACAAGTTTCAGCATAAAACTGGACATTGAGAAAAGAAGTAAGTAAAGGCAAATCTCACCTATCTGGCACGAACTCCTTAAAAAGCACCTTAACAACCTCATTGGCCTGGCTGTATACGGAGAAGACTTTGTCCCTTAGTGCTCGCTGCAACAAGATGGCGGCGGCCCTAGCCGTTTTGTTCGGTGATGTCTTGGTACTCCCGTTCGAAGGTGACGTCAGCTCTGCGCGGAGTCGAGATAGACCTTCTTCTTTGTCTAAGTAGTTTTTGGAGAAGAATTTTTCGACCTGAATCAAAGAAAGAAGTACGAGTTGAATGGTTGTTGTCAGCTGTGCTGTTTTGGTTTTGTTTAAAATTGAGAAGCTTTGAATAAGTGCAAAGAGGAATTTTTGTGACTACATTCAACATTCAATATTCAATGGGATAAAGATCTTGATTTCACGAAATCGACAGGCGAATTAGTTAATAAGTTTGAAAAAACATAGAAGAGTGGGGACGATAACATTCAAGTTTTTAGTTTACATAACTTGTAATTTTAAGCATAACACGTTCACAAGGAGTCGCACAAAATCATAATTATCTTTATCGCAGCCGGTGCGAAATGTTTTTTTAGTATCTTAGTAGTTAGACAGAGACAAAATATGGATTTCGAAAGTACCCCAGTCCTCAGACATACACACATTGACGAAAAACTCAAGAAATGGTCGATATCGATCGACTATTATGTTATATCGCAATGGATGTAAATTTCCTTGATTTTTCCCACCCCACATATAAATAACTAGCAGACGTCACGCAGTTTCACGCGCGTATTTTCCGTTCCCGTGGGAATACGGGGATAAAAAGTAGCCTATGTCCACCGGGAATAGTGTAGCTTTCCACCAGTACAATAATTTTGATCATTAGTTCCGAAGATTACCCCCTACATACAAACTTACAAACTTACAAATTTTACCTCTTTTTAATATTAGTATAGATATAGATAACTGTTCCTTACAAGTGGATAACCAAATATGAGTATAGGCAGCGCAGCATGCTTCCGTTCTCTTTCGTTCAACTTGTGCGGCTGCGCGGAGCGAGAGTGTGACGTAGCAGCGCTGCCACCACTGCACTCCTCCTCGCGACCCTCACGGAGGTACTCGTTGGTGTGAGAACTGGAACAGAAGCACATTGAGCTTAGAATTCAAATATAAAGGCACGATAACGTGACTTGGTTCCTAGGCGTGGAGTGAAGGTAAATTAGCTGTCATTCCATAGTACTGCTGGAGTAACAGCTAATTTGGGGGCAGGCAGTTCATTTTACCCAAGTTAACACGAGGTGACTTTTACTGAATCGGCCGGGGTACTTAGTCCGAGGTGAGAGGCAAAACAGTGGGTCGAATGTCAGTGCCCAATGTCACGCTAATACAATAATTTCACTGCTCAGCCCATGGAATAATATCCTTTGAACGGACTTTCTGTCTCAGCGGTCGGCCACAAGAGAGAAATCAGGTGCATGACCAGTCTTCACGTGCTTTCGGAGGGACGTGATGGTTATTAGGTACACTTACATCACTAATTTTTAATTAGTACAAATACTTAAAGGGCTTATTCTAGTCTTAGTCTTCTCATTATATCTGTAAACTATCAATAAATAATATTCATAAACAGCAAAGTTATTAGCGTTTGTTTATATAATCCCACAAAGTCACTATGGAAATATTGTACATGCTATTCATGACATAGTAGTATCTATTCATTAATCATCATCTCTCGCTCACGTTCGCGTGATCTCGCTCAATCATGCCCGCCTCCAACAGCTGTTTTCGTTATTTAAGTTTAAATAGTGGCATATATAAAAATTGAATTTCGTTTTTTTTACTTTTGATTACGCAAATATGATCAGTAACAGGTACGGATACAGCCCATTTTTTTTTGTACTAGGTAGTTAATCAAAAAATAGTGGTGTTTAACTACATCATACATATTATGACATATTATAAACTCACGTGTAAATCCAATGAGGGTATGCAAAAACTACAAAGTAGTATCTGCTACAAGCATTATACTTCTTTTGCTTCGTCCTAAATGTAGTCGTTCGTGACGCACGCCGTTTGCGAGTACTACCTACGCAATAACTGACCCTTCTGGAGAACATCATCAATAAGATAGGTTTGTCCTTCCAGGGCTTCCCCTCCAGGTGTATAAAGTCATAATTGGAAGACTTCAGTAATACCTGACCTGGGATTCGGACCCAACTCTTAGCCATCGCACTAACGAGCATGAACCCAACGAACTAGTCGAGGCATTTTGTTGTATAGGCCTTATTAATGCCTTCATCACGTTTATTTTATTTTTAACTAGGTGATACCACGGCTTCGTCCGCTTGGATGTCGTTCATCGTGCCCAGCTCCAAGACGGCAATTTTTTTCCGACACCTCCAACAAATATCGTTCATTACATTTTAACCAATGTCTACAAAAAATTGACGAATTAATAAAACCTTCATCGAGAACCTTTCTCCGATATCGTAATATCGGAGAAAGGTTCTCGATGAAGGTTTTATTAATTCGTTTTCACCAATAGATAGAGTGATATCTATTGGAGAAAACAGCGTAAAATCGGAGCAGACATTTTTGAGTTTATTGCGAATAGGCAGACAGACGTGCCGGTGGACTTTGTTTTATGATAGTATTTCGACGTTATCCGAGTTGAGCTCACGATTAATCACGATAAATGCTTGCACTGACTGATCTGGTCCCCTCATTCTGTGTGGTTCTTTCCTCAAAAGACCATCTCAGACACTAATCTGCATGGATCTTACATGATTTGACCAAGATAAGTCTGGACTTTAAAAGAGACTATGACCTCTGAGTTTCTTTCGGTGTTTCTTCTCAGAGTAGTCAAATAGTGAAATACCGATCTCATTTACTAAAAAAGGTGACGTGTAAAAGTGTTTGTAACAACCTATTTACAAAAATAAATATCATTTATTTTGTCCTGCCTGTCTGAAATCCAGATAAAACAATACGGCAGACCATTTCCAATATATGGTAATAGTAAGAGTAATGGCTGGAAAGGTCGGCCTTATAACGGGATGCTTGAAGATCAACGCCCAGCCTCCTGCCTTCTCTTGACCGTGGAGATCCTGCGGCCGTTGTTATACCGCGGATCCGACATCAGCTGGAACCTCGACTTTTTACGTTTGATATTATGATTTCACTACTTTATATAATGCAGACACGACGTATGTGTAATCTACAGCAGCCACCACCAGTTCGTTAACACAGGATAGAATGGTGCAAAGAAGTTGTTGATATTATTTTATTTTTTTATTCATATTGCTCCATTAGTGTAATTGCTGTATGGCGTTTTGATGCGAGGGTAAATAAATAAATAAATACTTAATTAATAAATGATAAATTAATAAATGGTCTGCCGTAGTGTTTTATCAGGATTGTTTTAGAGGATGAACTAAGTACAAATACTACAAGACTTACTGTCTTAGTGCAGGTAATAGCCGTTCTTCATACGCCTCAAAAGTTGAACGTGGACCAGCGCTCTTATTTCTACGTCGGACCACTGAACCTGGAAAAGAGATTACGTATAGAGTTAGCTTTCTGCAGTAGTATTTTGTCAAAACATTGGTTAGGTAAAGGAGAATTGATTTCGTCATTCAATACTAATTCTGGGAATATACTGTTTACTTCACTCAAGTCTTCACGAGGTTTTATTACTGAATCGATCAGCTCTCTTTAATGTATGAGAATTGAGCATTAGCTAGGAGTCAGTAAGGCAGTTGATTCTGACTAAGGTGACGAATATCATGATCATTGGCATCAGTTGTCTAAAGGTCGAAATGTGAGTATTTTAGCTTTGTGCATTAATTACTGTCCATAATTATTAACTTTTCCTATGCAAAATCAGAAAACACCTCTCCGTGCACGTAATATTCTTGAAATAGGATCCAAAGTTTCCGTCGAGTGTATAAATAATACATATAAAATATACTTAATATACTTAAGCCATCTTCATTCTTCCTTACTTTGATTTTCTCGCACTAATATCTTTGCCTTTAGGCACTCCATGTCATAAGTGCTTAACCTGGTGCCTGAGTGTATAGTGCTTATTGTATCTTTTCTTATGTCCTATTATTTCTGTAATTTAACGTGCTTGTTAGTGATTAAATATTTCTGTACCTTGTTGGTACACTTGAGAACCACTGTTTGTACATCTTTTACAGTTCGTCCCATTAGAAGAATAACGTTTTATCTGCGAAATGCCAACTTTTCAGTAGAGCGATTAGAAGTTTCGCGCGCACATATTGGCTTATAACTCTTTAATGAAAGACACTGGCCATTTTATATTTTAACAGTATATAAAGAATACAGTACGGATTATGTATTTATCATTATTTATCCTAAAAACTATGCCTGTGCTTAAATAGTGCGTCGTATGTGCATATGTAACGTTATACTCTATGAAAATAGCTCAAGTACTGTCTTAAGAACACATGGAACGTTATTCGACAAAAGTTATCGCGTTACATCTGCATATGAAACAATATTTTACGGAATCGTAAAGTTATTTCAATGTCTTATTTGAAATTCTTCTATCTATTAATTGAATATAACTTGATTTTATACCCTATAATTTTAGTAACGACCTGTAATTTTACTTTTGTGCAACGTACTCATATATAATAGAAGAAATTGATTCGATTTCTGTTTTGTTCAGCGCAGATATCGAACTAGAACCGACTTCGTTATCTGATCGATAACTAACTTATGGATATCTTTTTTTTCAAGTTGTCATATACACGATCAAAAAGACAACAGCTGCTCACTTAAATTCAAAAATCGAAATCAAAAGTTATTTTGTCTTAATAGGCTGAGGATCAGCACTTTTTGAACGTCAAAATTACATAATACAGTCCCTAAAAAGCACGCCCCTACCCTTAGATACAATTACGTTCTCCTTCTTCTTATTTAGTCAGATTCGATGGGCACTAACGTGGTTACCTCCTCCTCCTTGCGTCGTACTCCTCAATGCTGAGAGTCGTGACCTCCCTGCTTTATCACCTTTTTCTTCACGATGTTCCTCCATCTGCTTCTATCACTGGCGGTGTGAAGGGCATCGTATACCGAAGAGTCAAGAGTGGTGCGGATCTGGTCGGACCAACGTATTGGGCTGCGTCCACGAGGCCTTTTCCTATTCACTTTGCCCGTCACGATGAGCCTTTCGAGATTACCACCGTCTTTCCTTGCTATGTGACCGAAGTATTGAAGAATCTTACGTAGGCACTCGGACGACAACCGTTTGTGCAAAATGCTGTCCGAGGGATTCGGAGCATCTTTCTCCAGTACCACATCTCAAAAGCGTCAATACGTTTGCGGTCTGCAGTTTTCAGCGTCCAAGTCTCAGCACCATATGAGAAGATCCAGAAAACCACGGTCCGTACCAGTTTGGTAATCATCTCCAACAATGGTGCTGTTAGCCTATTTATCTCAAGCCGGTAAAACTGCTCTATCGCTTAAACTTTAAGTTCAAAACATTTTCTTGCGAACAGATTGTATAGCGATTGTGATTGATTGTATAAGCCTAAGCTTCAGTGGGCACTTTGCGCGCAGAACAGATGGACGTTGAGGCCGCAAAGTTCTTGAGTGTCGGCCATATACTGTAAGACGCAGTGCTTGAAGGTCTCTTGCAAGGTCGACCGATGACTTGGTGAAGGTCGTGAAAACCCGATAGATGCGTGACGCACAAGACCGGTCGTTGTGGCGACACTTGGGGAAGGCCTTTGTCCAGTAACGGACGTCTTTCGGCTGATAAGATGATGTATGGTCGAAGCTTGCCCGGTACTTTTTATCTAATGTTAGGAAGAGAATATTTAGAACTGAATTTCTATTTATGTTGTTGCCCAATAATTGCGACATTTCGTTTTTTTTTATTTGTGTATCTGTATGAGAAACAGACTTGTCTGTACCGTAGATTAGAAGGATCGGGATATACAATCACACTACTCTCTCAATCTCAGACTGAGTTGGCAAGATTGAACAACGGGAACATTATGTTCGTCTTCTAAAGAATGTTCGTTGAAGGCTTCCAAATTCATGTGATACCTTCTGCCGATGTTATTTAAATATCTTTGGCTGACATGTCTGAATTTGAGCTGGCGCTTTTGCAGTGGACTGTTTAGTAATGTTTATTTTCAGCGCGTGTCAGTTCATATAGACAAAATTCACTACCACACACCATACAGGATACGGTGTAGGACATTTGTGGGTACCCTACTTGATGAAGATGATATTAAAATTATGCAGATGGCAGGTGATACTTTGAAACTCGACGCAGATTCAAGTTGAAATGGAGTGAACGGATGGTGGTTAGAAAGAGTCGTCGGTTCCGCTGGTGCGGCATAATAAGTAGCGTGAGCAGGAACATTGTCTGATGAATCTTATCATCCCAAAGGGGCAGAATTAAAACTGTATGAATGTGTGAATTGTAACTGTAATCATATTATATTTTTTTAAACAATTTTTTGTAGAAATAATATAAATTCATGTTTAATTTAACTCTGAGACCACCTTTGACTAAGTTAGTTCTTAATGTTTATCACCTATAGTTAGTAGTATTTTTTTAAACCTGAAAGGATTTCCTAATTTTGTATAAACTGATAATTAATTATTGAGAATAGCAGTGCATATAAAATAATATTTAACCATGTTATAGGACTTTTAAGATTTCGAATAATGTCTTACGATAAAACAATTAGTAGAAAATTGTGGCATTTGCACTTGCGATACTAACTTTAATATTTTGTTTAATAGTATAATGTTTCATGTGTACATGCGGACATAAAAAATACAAAATTATTTGTGGTAAAATGTTCTACATGTATAAGAAACCACAAAGTTAGGGAAATAAATTAGACAAGCTTTATTGTATAGTTTGTGTTATAGAGCTTATAAATAAACTATTTATTTCGTGTTACACTAAAATTTAAAATGTTTTTGCAACTTCATAAAACAATGTCTTATGTGATTATAAATACTGTCTTTGTGGGAAATAATTACAACTTCAGTTAACACAAAAAATAAAAGGTTTTCTTCCACTTTTGATCGCTAATATCGATATTTATCGCCACCAACGCGACTCGCGTCCACTACGTTGAATAACGTGATTTGTGATGATGCGACACAGCGCACGGAGCCGAACGCGCCGAAACCGGACACAGAATATCGCGCTATGTGATCAAGCAGCGTTATTCTAGGTTCTCACAGCAGAAGAAACTTTATTCGAGCGTTATAACTTTTGAAATACTGGTTAAAAAAATAAAAAAAAAATACCAGTCGATAGCTTACGTTATTGTAATGACGAATTCAATATAATATCGTTTTTGACATATGTGATGATAAAACATTATTCTACTAATGGGACGAGTTGTTCGTTCTCCTATCTATAAATAAAGAAATAAAATGTGGAGACTGTTTTGAGGTTCTGTCTGTGTATACAATACTCTTACCGTTAGCAGCATTGGGTGTGATACTCCGTCTAGGACTGTCGGTCTCTTTCCTAAGTTCATCTTCTTCTATCTTCTTGTGCACTTCCTTCTCTTCTATCATCATTTGGACGGGCTGGAGTTGCACTGGCTCGGGGTATGAAGGAGGAATTTCTTCTTGTAAAGTTGGTTCTGGCGACTGAAATTCATAATATTGTTCTGAACGACTGCAATAACCATGATAGTGGTGATAACGGAATGCAAAATATAGGATTAAGGAAGAAGAAGGTTTAAATTTTTCATTATATTCTAGATCATTTATCCTGAACTTTTTATGTGCTGAAGTTCGCCGGTCGTCCGAGCTAAAGTTTTCTTCATTCGGGGTGAGAGGTGAAAGCCTCATGGACGTCCTGTCCAGAGTCTTACAGACCTCTCCGCCCTTCCTAGGGTCTGACTGACTAACCACCTCGGTCTTAAGTCTCACAACTGAGCTGGGGTAGTGGAAGCGTCTTCCTCGACATGTCCCAGCTGATCTTACCTTTTGCTATTTTGACTACGCAACTTCAATGGGGCTTACCTTGTCCCCTCTTTCAACAACAATGACACTATTGTTTACTCTGTTGACACAAATACGGACGTTCACAACTATATCGATCTAAATCCTTACCGGCGGCATATCTTGAACATCTTCTTCATCTTCATTACCATACTCGGGTTCTTGAAGGTCAGGCTCTGGTTCTATGGGAGGAACTGGTGAGGGTATGTCGAGGCTGAGGGAGCCTGCTACTACGGACGGTGAGAGGTGGTGTGAGAAATCGTACTCTTGTGGCATTGAAGAGTCGTTGCGGCGGTCCGGCTGCAAGAGATGGGAAATGTTCTTAATGGAGGACTTTTGCAAGCCAAGATTTGTAAGTCCGCTATGAAATTTTAATACCTACTTATCTCGTATTTATCTTTATTTTAAACTAGTCATTCGCCAGTGACTTTTTCTGCGTGGATTTCTTACTTTTGATTTTGAACTTTAACACTTCGCCTTTAGTTTTGAAAATAATTTATAGACTTTATTAATTTCTGATAATTTTGCTTATTGCTGGTGAAAACATGGTTATAATCGGCCTAGTAGTTTTGGAGGTTATACAAAACAAATGAACAACAAAAATCTTTTGGTCTTTATTTATGCATTATATACAAATGTTTGTTTATTTATAGTATTAACTAGATTAGATTAGATTACAAAAACTATGCGTTTGATGATCTGGCTTGGAATAGTTGGCATAAATATAAAATTATATTAATAAAATACTTTAGGCACAATTTTGTACAGACGCCAGCACATCAAGTACCTACCCCAAACTGTTAAATTTTCCCAATTTTACAGACGCCAGCACATCAAGTTACCCCAATGTGTCAATTTTTCCTATTGAATATGAACCTTATTCTGTTTGACATAAAGTTGAAAAACGATCAAAGAAATTTGACACATTAGGGCAAATCGACGTGCTGGCGTCTGTACCTACATGAACCATAATGTGTTTATAATAAAGTTAAAAACTTATCACAGAATTCAAGTGTTCAGACGTTTTCCTATTTACGTACGTTTTCAAAATAAAAGAAAATTTTCATTGAAACCACCATTATTTCTACAAAAGGATTTTTGTAAAAATCAATATCAACTCACTCCGTCCTCCTCAAACAGCCGACACAGTTGTGGGTCCTCCTTCACTCCACATAGCGCATCCGCTATCCTGTCCCTCATCCTCCTCGCTAGCTCGAAGTCATCCCGCGCGGCTGCTGTGCGTTTGCGCAACCGCCAGCGACCAATCCGGATGCCAGCCGACGCAAGCGCAGCGCCCGCGGATTTTAAACGGCGAGCGTATTCGAAGCGTTCCTCTGAAAAGAGTGAAATTTTGAGCCGATTCCCCGTCATTACAATGATTGTGTGAATAATCAAAATCCTATAGAGATATGAGAAACAGAATGTAAAAATCCGCCTCGTCCATAGAGAAGGAAGGATCCGCCGATTGCGCGCGTAGCATGACCATCGTTGAAACGGATTTTGTCCACAGGCGAGGGATTTAAAGGCACGAGATGAAAAAACTTTGCTCTCGTGTCACACATAACTACTTCAGCAGCGAGAACAATTTTTGAAATTAGAGAAATAAATATTTACAGGTTAAATATCTGTTTTATTTTCAGTAAATACTTATTTTCGTTTAAATCCAACAACGAGTTAATAATTCAATAAATTATATTAAAAGACATAATTATGTTTTTGCAAAAAAAAATATTTAGCACGAAATTCCGAACGTTTTTGTCTTTGGGATTGAATTCAAAATTGGAACTTCGAAACGGCTGGGCCCTATCCAATAAAGCTGACAATCCGACATATATGTCAAAAAATGACAAAATTGTAGAATTGTCGCGCTTAAATTGTTTAATAAACGTGACAAATATGTCAAAAATCGACAGGTGAAATCTTGACACATTTTTAATGTAAAAACACGTTTAATAAAACTCGACATATAAAAAACCACAGTCACAATATTTCTGACAATTGTCGGTGACAATATTGTCAGATTGTCGTGACAATTATGTCGACTTTTGACATATTTGCAAAGAATTTTGTTTTATGAAGATGGATGAGGGTAAAAATTGAAAAAGATATTATCAAAGTACAAGAATAAAACAATCACTAGTGCAACTTCGATTGTGTTATGATCGCGTGTAAGATGGAAATGCACAGAAAACTTACCATTTTGGGCCTTATTTACGAAAGTAAAAATATACTTTTTGGGAAGTTTAGTGACCAATTGACCCACGATGTAAAAATAAATAAATGGAAGGTAATAGCTTTAATATGATTTCGCGACAGAGGGTAACGCGCCTGTCAGAATTATCGGACAATTCTACAAATATGTCAACATGTCATGACAATTTTCTGTTTAATAAAGCAGATTTGACAAGTTTTTCACGACAAATTGTCACCTGTCACCTGTCGCATATAAAGTTTTATAAAACAGAAAAATGTCAAGAAAAAAAAGAGTCCGACATATTTGTGAATTTTCCACCATGACAATTTTGTCGCCTGTAAGTTTTATTAAACAGAAAAATTGTCGAGTTGTCACTTTTTGACATATGTCGGACTTGTCGGATTGTCAGCTTTATTGGATAGGGCCCAGGTCTTTGTCTCTCTATCTTTATAATGGCGGGAAAGAGATAGTGTGTGAATGTTACGAATTTTATGACTAACTCAAGGCTGAATAAGGTACAGACGCCAGCACATCAAGTTACCCCAATGTGTCAAATTTCTATGATCGTTTTTCAACTTTATGACAAACTAAATAAAGTTCATATTCAATTAGGAAAATTTGACATATTGGGGTGACTTGATGTGCTGGCTGGCGTCTGTACATATTCGAGGCTTTCGGGAAAAAAAAAAAAAAAAGTTACTTTATCTCACTCAGTGAGCAAAATCGCATTTTGCTCACTGATTTCAGGCAGCAAAACCTACATGTTTGAGCTACTGAAGTGAAAAAAAAAATTAGTCAACGCAGTACACGGCGAGCAAGCTTGCTAGTTTTACCAAAAACAAGAACCAACTGCGGCAAAAAAATGCTAACTTTTGAAGGAGCACAACTGTATAACAAGTTACCGTCCTCTATTAGAAATGTAAACTCTTTTCTCTTTTCAAAACTCAACTTGCCAGCATATCATTGCAGATCGATCACTTCTGGAGAAATGAATGCATTGGATGGGTAACTATTGCCTTGTAATACTGATGACTAACCTATTGTAATCTATATGTACCTATGTTTTCATTCTCAAGTAAGTGGCATATAAGTATATGTCTTTATTGGGAATAAAGTTTCTTTAAACCGAAACCGAAATTGTTATAGTTATGCTTAACTCCACGGATATTTTTAACATCACCATGTAGAAATTTGTCAGTTTCGAGATAGATGTCGCTACAATCCCTTTAAAATATTCTGTCTATGGCACTCAGGCTAAAGACTACACTTGCATCGTGTTTTGTTACTAATTTAGCCAATCAGCACCTATGAGTTTATAAGCGTCCTACATACCAGGGTCAATGCTAAATTCTTGAACTCAATCTACCTCTTACGAAGTTATGTTTCCAATAATCTGGATTTTCTCAATAAATAAAACGCTTCTTCCATTTACCCTACGACTAACTAATGTAAATAAAAGATTTGCTTGGGACTGCCTCGTTAGGATAGTTAAACGTGTAGCAAAACATTATCTGTACCTACAGAAATTCCATAACATGTCTGGATTTGTGCCCAATCAATGGCGACAAGCTCACCCCCTATTGCTCAAATAATATAACTGACGAATTGTGGGTGTATTTCCCTACTTAGATGGTTTAGTCCCATCTCGGCACCTTCCCATCTCGGCACCCATGAATTAATTTATCATCTTTATGAAAATGTCCCATCTCGGCACTCCGTCATTAGTCGTTGCTAAGTACAGTCATCAAAAAATGGATACACTGTATCAGTATAGTGAGTAAATCAAATTGACTCAAAACTAATAAATGTAAAAAAAAGTACCTATCAAATAAGTTTAACATTCCTATTTCCAAGAAAAAAGAGAAATACGTAAAGTCCCATTCCGAAATCAACCAAATTGTAGCAAATTATGAAAATGGTTCGATAAATTTAAAAAGCTGCATAGAACAACTGTCTGCAATAATTGCCATAATTATTTGTTTCGTGGACGACGACAAAGTAACTGTGATTTTATTTATTTTTGATAAGTAATGTTTAAAAATATTGCTATTATTGTAAGAAAATTATGTACAATGTCGATTTCTCTGTGTTATAGAAGATTAAAAAATAGTCTATTTACAACTGTTGATTAGTGGAATATTTTTTTATTAGTTTGTTTTTTGTATGAAGAGTAACAACTTGCGGTGATTTTATTATTTCAGATATTTTTAAGACTAACATTTTTTTTAATATTTAGAATTTTTACCTATTATGTAGATATAAAAATATACAATTCCGATTTATGGGATAATTAAGACTGAAAATGAATGTACAGCGAGTTATAGCAATTAGCTGACCCCTTTTGCAATTATTTTATATTTTTTTTATTTGAGCGAAGTAAATAATACAAATTGCAAAGGGGGATCAGCTAATTGCTATGACTGTACAGTGAACGCGTAATCAAGCCTACTCGTATCATTTAGTACCAGTATGAAAGTCCTCAAAGTATGGACGCCCTTTTGCCTACGTCCCGGTTATACTGATTAATAAATAAAATAAAAAAACGACGACGACGATTAAACGTTAATTGTACATAATAACTATTGATTTTTGTAATATGTTTTTACATAATTGCTGGAAAGATTTTAAAACAATTATTCCAACGAACCGTGATTTTTTCATATATTTCAAAATTTGTTATGTTACTGCCAAGGCAGAGATAATGGAGCCTCTAAAAAGCGATTCAAGGGCTTGTCTGTGAAAATGGTAATTCAAAAAGAAACACAAATGATTGAATAAATAATAAAGTTGATTTACTTACTATACTGATACTGTGTTTCCGTTTCTTTTTGTGTACCTTAAAATGATTCATGAGAGGGTGCCGAAATGGGAATTTTCTTAGACAAGATAAATAAATTCATGGGTGCCGAGATGGGAAGGTGCCGAGATGGGAATAAACCACTTAGATAACCCTTCTGGGTTTGCAGGCGTTGTTACGATGCTTTGAAAAGATTTCTTGTTGGTCTTTTACTCACCACCAACAGCATTCTTCTTCTTCTCATCCAGACTTCTGACCAGGTCAGCAATATCGTTGTCCACGTACATGATGAAGGCGAGGTCGTCGTAAGGCGAGTAGGCTGGCTCTTTACTGATTGGCTGGACTGGTGAACTCTCATTGTCTTCTACTTCTTCACCCAGAACGTTTACTGCCATGAGTGCTACCTGGAGATTGAATAAAAATTTTACTAACGTTACTTTCTAAGTTTATCTTAGACAACATTGACTTCGCTTCGCTTTTACACGTCATTTGTTAACTAGAAGGTGAGGTCGGCGATTCACTATCTGACTACTCTTAGAAGAAACATCGTAAGAATCTCAGAGATCACAGTCTCTTTTAAAGTTCAAGACACTATCCTGGACAGATCATGTACTTGAACCATGCAGATTATTGTCTGTGATGGTCCTTTGAGGAACGAATCATACAGATATTATGAGGGGACCACATCATTCAGTGTCAGCATTTGTTAGAAATCGTGAGCTCAACTCGGAACTTGAGGAGCTCCACGTGCAGACGTACTGCAGGTTATCACCCATTCCTTGTAGATGTTCCACACATTCGCACGAAGCGCTTTGCCTGTTCCTTCAATATGCGCACAGCCAGGAGTGGAATTCCCTGCCTGCATCAGTGTTTCCGAGTTCATATGACCCCAATCTGTTTAAGTCGCGAGTTAATAGGCTCTTTTTGGGTAAGCTCGTTCCATCGTCGACCTCATGTCTGACCGCAGGACAAGATTGAGGTCAAGAGTAGACCCATCATTATATATATGTATAAAAAAAAAACCAAAGAAAGAACATTTGGGTTAGTCGCATTTAGTTCTCAAACTGGCAGACAAAATATGTATACCTGATCATCTTCTTTAGCAGGTGGATGTGGTCCGGACAGCTTAAGTTTGACGAAGCGGGCTATGGTTGGCTCGGGAAGGGCAGCTGATCTAAAGGCAAAACACAGACATATTCAAAATCGTATAAGTAAATGGAAAAACAAAAAACAATCATGTCTCTAGAAGTCGTAGCGTAGAGGGACGTCAAATGGTCGCAAATAACATGTCACCATGATAATATTATTATCCCTGACAATATAGACCCAGTCGGGCACAGCATGGTTCGTAGGAGAGAGGAAGAAGAACGAATGAGAGAACTATTCAATTTGTAGTTTGTCATTATTATATTACCTACTGTTCAGTAAAGTATCCAAATCTGATTGTTAAGTAGGATTAGCTAAGAAAAGTGTATGTTGTACGTATTATTGTATTGGGGAACCTTCCCGAGTGACATACTCGACCTCTGTTACGTCTGTCTACGTCCAAAGACATTCAATACCTATAGACCGGACATCACGAACAAAATTTTCGTCCGAAAAAGTGTGTCCTGCTGGATACAAGTCTATGAGTTTTTTGTAGTACGCTCCGCTGCCGCTCCAATATTCATATATTATTCTAGATGGCGTTACTGAGACATGGGATCTAAGTTTTTCTATGACATTTTCTTGACATGCCCGCTCTATAGTATTTTAAATCTCTTTGCGTCTGGCACACCCTGGGCAATCTACTTTTATCGGCTGGATAATTCTTTTCAAAACATTTGTCGTGTGAGGAATCGGACTCACGATCTCCGGCATAGCACATAGGGCCACTAACCACAAGATCAATAGTCCAGAAAAGTAGTAGGTACTATATGTGTAGATGATGATATTAATAGTCAATTGAGTTAAATTATTTCCTTCTATTACGACTACTTCAAATACTACTACCTACTCTAGTATTGTATGTAACATAGAGACACGCAGCGCAGTAGTTCAGTTTAAAATTATGTATTTTGTATCTTTCAAAATCAATGCATTTCAGTAAGGTAGTTAGGTTCGGTTCGGTAACCTTTTGTGGATAGAATTCGAATGGCAAGCATCCTATAGCTAACCTAACTAGGTTAGCTATAGGATGGGTATGGTAAGTTAGGTTAGGTTATACATATGTATTTATTTTGCCATTCGAATTCTATCCACAAAAGGTTCGAAGAGCACATTAGAGACTCTCTAAATAAAAAGTAGTAAGTAGTACTTAGGTAGTTATTATTATTTTGGATCTATAATTTGTTGTCATCTTAGTACGTGCGTATATAAAATGATCGTGTCATAGTGTGTGATACCAAACTTCTGCGAAACGGCTTGATTGACTCTCATCAAATTTTGTGTGTAGGTAGGTATATGCAATAGGTCCGAGACTAAGTCATAAACAATTTTTTATCAAGACGATTATTAGACATTATTTGTGTGATATAACTAGGATAGTAATTAGATAAAGGTAAATAATAATAAATAAATAATAAATATTCCACGACTTTTTCACACAACGCCATCTAGTCCCAAGCTAAGCTAAGAGCTTGTGTTATGGGTACTAAACAGCTAATTAACATACTTATATATTTCTAAATACATACATATTATAGATAAATCACACCCAGACACAGAACAAATGATCGTGCTCATCACACAAACATTTGTCCTGGGTGGGAATCGAACCCACGACCTCCGGCATAGCAGTCAGGGTCACTAACTACTAGACCAACAGGCCAGTCGATAGGTGCTGCGATAAAGACGCTTTCACTAGTGTTTTGTGTAAAGTTGTGATTTTGTTTTATCAATTTTCTTCCCTAAAATGTTTTAAATTTAATTCTGATCATTTATTGTTACTTATCTTAATTATTAATTTTATTATGCATGCTGTGGTCTCCTGTAAGTGAAGGAGTAGGTACACCTACTTACATAATACTTTTGTCGTCAATATTTTCTTTTTTCATGTGTATGTGTATCCTTTGTTGGACATCCTAAATTAATAAATAATAATAATAATAGATGGCATTAGAGAGAGAGAGGTATAAAAAAACCTACACTATTTCTATTTAGATATCGATTGTGTAGGTCTTAAGCAGTAAATGTCTGTATGAAACATGATGTCTAAAATGAATAAAATGCATTGTTTCCACATACTTTAATTTACTTTAGTAGGTGCTCGAAGTGACCACCGCCTTTTTCAAAACAATATTCAACACGTTTAGGTAACGATCTTCATGTGGTGAATTTGCGTTAAAATTGTCTCTATGGCTACTTTTAGGTCTACAACGGTGTCATAGCTTGTTTTGTACACTTCATCCTTAACGTAACCCCACAAGAAATAGCCCAGAGGCGGTATTGAAAAAGGCGGTGGTCACTTCGAGCACCTACGAAAGTAAATTAAAGTATGTGGAAACAATGCATTTATTCATTTTAGACATCATGTTTCATACAGACATTTACTGCTTAAGACCTACACAATCGATATCTAAATAGAAATAGTGTAGGTTTTTTTTTCAAAGTAACCGGGTTCGATTCCCGAACGGAGTACAGATGTTTTTTAAAATGTATGAATGCAGTTTCTCTTTTTATTAAAATCGATGACATGGTTCCTCAGAACAGATCTTCGTATGTCTTATAGTTTCAGACTTTCCCATACTGACCCATTTGAATGAGACACCCTGTATATGAGAGCAGCGGTGGCCCAGTGGTGGCGGCCCCGACTTACAAACAGTAAGTCGTGGGTTCGAACCCAGGCAGGCGCATTACTTTGGGTAATTTATTTCATCACCACTGCTCTCAAAAACGGTGAAGGAAAACATCGTATCTTCGAATTTTTGGTCCTAGAACTAAAAATTCGAAGACATGTGACATCTACCAATTCGCACTGGACCCGCGTGGTAGATTATGGCCCATACGCAAAATACGCGCTTAGACGTGGAGTTGCGGATACCAGCCCGGTATCTTTAATCTATACTAATATTATAAAGAGGTAAAATTTGTAAGTTTGTATGTTTGTATGTAGGGGGTAATCTTCGAAACTAATGATCCAATTTTAATAATTATTGTACTGGTGGAAAGCTACACTATTCCCGATGGACATAGGCTTTTTATCCCCGTATTCCCACGGGAACGGAAACTACGCGGGTGAAACTGCGCGACGTCTGCTATCTTTAATATTTTTTAGATGGCATTACTGAATTATAGGATCACAGTTTTTTTATGATATGTCCTCTCAATAGTATCAAAAAACTCTTTGAAAACGAGTCATAATATTATAAGATACATAGGTACTTACATAAATCCGAAAAGTCATAGGAGCGTGTGTTGGGCTCGAACCCAACCTACCTATGACTTGGCCATCCGCGAGTCTCATCCCTAGGCTTAATAATTAGCACTTACCTTAGTTCTCTGGTCCTGGCTTGTTGAGCTGGTCTAGCGAGCGTGACCCTGCCGACACTGGTGTAGGTGGCGCCACATGGAGTAGCCGCACCTTCGGAGACCAGCCCACCAGACACCAGGACTTCCACGCATGACGCTGCAATGTGTAATGAGAGTTAAGAAATAAATATATTAGGCAAACCGAGTCGGGCTCATCCACCAAGGATTCCGTACACAGACAGGATACTCTGTATTAAGTAAACAAATAATAATGATATATGAAAAACCATGGCATAATACAATGGTGTAAAACTGTTAAGGTGCGTTGTTGTTGTAAAATGGTGTGATATTTTTTTGCACTGCTGATGATATTGGTCTCATTTGTCGTAAAACCACCTTATGTTGAGCCTGTAAATCGAAAAAGACTACAGAGAACTATTACAACTACTAGTACAACATAATTTATCTAGGCAAGCCATAATCGTCGGACGGAAAAGCCATCTTATAGGTGTGCGGCGGTGACTACCAGGAGCCCCGTGGTAGTCGTAGTTATTCAGCTTGTTTTGATGGTTTTATCTTAATACTGTACCCTCAAAGGTCCCTATTAATTACTGATCAGATTAATACAATTATTAAACTGCTCTTCAGATATGATCCAACAATAGGTTTTGAGCAATTCGTGTCTTTGTCAGCGCGCCACAAAACAACACAACAAGTTTGTAGCGTCTTCCCCCAGCAAGCGGTCGCAAACGGAAATTATTTTGAAAAGTTGTGTCAAAAATCACCATTGGGGACGAATATTATAAGTTTAAATAAGGATAAAGAATTAAAAATTCTCCCACTCCCATGTCTGTACATTTTCGAAGCATGTTCTTTTGTTAAAATATATCCGGATTTATTCACACCGAATGAACAAGTCTCCGAAAGACTGAACAAAAAAATTGCAGGAAAATTGCTAGTTCCTTCTCAGAGATTGCAACTGTACAGTTAAGTAGGAATGCTAGTTGTATGACTATAAAAAAAATATAATAAACTACCAGCTGCCCTAAGAATGTTATGTTACCAATAAATAAATTTAAATCTGTATTGTTTGCTTGGCTCCTAAATATGTGTTTTTATTCCGTTAATGAATATTTAAATCATAATTTTTGACATTATAATTAATCTTTTGACATTGGAGCATATTTTTAACATTGAATAAGATTGTATTTTTTTTGACATAGTATTAATTAATTAATATTCTGACATTACAAATAATATTCTGAAATCTCAATTTGCTATAATTCTTGTAATGTCTCTTTAATATTTCTACACCAGTAATGGTTGTATGTGTGATGCAATACATAATTTAAGACCTAAATGTACCATATACTTGGAAATAAATACACTTCTGGACACATTTATTGGCCCATCTCTTCAAAGCAGCATTGTGCGAAACGCTCTCCCTTACGTCAATAGACCTTCTTCCTTCCATCATTGCCATGTAACACAATTTTAGACTCATCAGAAAAGAGTACACGGCTCCAGTCTGGCTGTGTCCAATTTAAATGACTGCGTGCGAAATGAAGGCGTGCTGTTCGGTGGGCTCGCGTTAGTTTGGGTCCATTAGCTGGCTTGTGTGGTACCATATCGCGTTCTTTTAACCTTCTCCGAACAGTTCGAGCGCTCACAGATACTCCGTGGAAGTCGCGAAGTTGGTTTTGTATCTCAATGGAGGAAGGTGACGATTTCTCAAGCTGGTCGTCACGTGCCTTTCAGTTGTGACCCGAGATCGTGGCCTTCCTTGGCGACGAACAAAGCCGCCAGTCTCTAGGTACCTCCGATAAACATTTCGGACCGCAGATCGACTTAAATTAAGTTGAGCACTCACGTTTCTTTGGCTGTGTCCGGCCTGAATAAGTGCCACAGCTTGGGCCGCGACTTCAGGTGAAGTATCCATAGATTATTGATAGAACCTCACCTTAATGTTAAGAATAAGTAATGTTTGTTGCAAAACCAAAGATATCAATCACTTTTTCAAGAATTAAATCCAAGTAAACCAATAAAACCAAGTTTTCTTAGTATTCGATTGTTTGATATCAACAAACAGGCTCCAAATTGTCTTTTGTTTCTTTAAAGTCTGTGTTCGAAATTCAAAAAAAGACTATTGAATGAAATTGTGAATGTGCCAGGTTCAAAACTGCATAAAAACTTTTTGCTCGACCTAATATAAAATTTTAGCTAGGACCAAACGAAACTGAAAATACAAGGTGGGCCAATAGATGTGTCCAGAAGTGTATTATCTTTATCTTTACCTTTATAAATTTTACAATCGGACACTCACGTATAAGCTGATGGTGTGCTAACAGCTGCAGCTTGTGGACTGATGTAACTCTCGATAGCCGCAGCAGTAGCTCGTGGGGCGGAGCACCCTCGCTTCGCCAGCCGCGTGCCGCCGGGCCCTGGGAGTTCAGCTCGCATGCTGGGTAGGAGCTGTCTTCACCTGGGGAAAGACCAGCTTAGTTTTACTTCTACTTCTTGTCCTATGACTGGCCTGTTGGCCTAGTACCTAGTTAGCCTTTTAAGAGCTTGGCTAAATATCACGCGCGCTCAGATACAATTGCTACAAATCAATAAAATAATACCTACAATAAATAAGGTGGAACAATCGTTGTACGTTTTTAAGTTTTTTTGCATAAATAATATCTCTATTTAGTAATGGTTTTTGTTGTACCACGTAGTCATTATACATGGATTCGAATCCCACCGAAGACAAATGTTTGTGTGATGAGCACGATCATTTGTTCTGTGCCTGGGTGTAATTTATCTATAATATTATACAGTATGTATTTAGAAATTCATAAGTTTTTTATCAGTTACATTTAGTACCCAAAACACATGCTCTGCTTAGCTTGCGACTAGGTGGCGTTGTGTTGAAGATGTGTTTTTTTTATTATTTATTTATTTATAAACACAAATTGTAGATCAGAGGCTGACAGTTCACGCACTTACATAGCTAGAAGAATCCATCTGTAACTAGCTAGCGGTTTTGTTCGCTATATCAAGCGTTTAGGGGTCACTGCCGTCACTGGAGATTGGAAAAACCTTAGCAAACGGAATATAGGTAAGTACATACTTATTTCTTTCGTGTAGTCATGTTGACATTTCTGTGTTTGAATTCATCTCGCCACATACAAACTAAACTGATATATTATTGTGATGTTAAAGTTACCATAAAGCGCACTACACACCAAAGCCGGCCGGCCCGGCGGCATTTGTTGGAAACATTTTGCCGGCGGGCTAGGTTGGTGGTTTCAGTCATTGCAAGTCGGCAACTTTGCCGGCGGCATGTCGGCGGCTCGACATCAGAAACTTATTTGGCAGTTAGTGATTGTGTCGCCGGGCAACTGAGCGCTTGTACGCTAGCCGCCGGCAAGCCGCGCGCGCAAAGGTTGCCGACATGCTTCTTTCAACATAAGCCGCCGCCGGGTTGTGTCGGCGGACTGTGTCGGCGGGTCGGCGGCTTTGGTGTGTAGTGCGCTTAAGAACCAGAGACCAACAGACAGAACACCCATCAGCAGGGCCTATGCGTGTCACCGTTGACAGTTCAAAGTGATGATCTCTGGGCAAAGTGTTCAATTATTAACTGTCAAACGGCTATAGTTTTGTATTGGTTATTGTAAGTGTGTGTTGGATTTCGTATTTGTTCATAATTTTCATTGTAGGGTAGAAGTAAAAATGACCTGCAAAATGCGTCACTATCCTACCGCATCCCATCCTTTTCCCACATACACACCTGGACTATTGCTGTCCTTGTCACCGCCGACGGTGGCTGTATGAAGACGCTCGTGCACTTGAACGAGAGTAGCGTATAGTCTCTGCCAGATAAGAAAAGAATAAAAGTCATTAACCCAACTTGTACCAAAAAGTCCGCAACACTTCGTTAGAGATCGCTCGTCATTCAAAACTGTCGCTAATAATGCATCGGTCGAGTTTCATAATACCAAACATTAATCCCAACAGAATAAGTAAGTTTGTAAATCATGCCCAGTGAACGCGTCAAGGACGCTCCTCTTACCACGATACGTTTGTTTTGATCGTGTTAGCGACACTTTCTTTACATTTTTTTGTATCTTTTTGAAATATTGGAATACATTGGTAGACATTGGTAGACTGGTGTTAACGACTTTTATTTTTTTCTTATCTGGCGGAGACTATAGCTAAGAACATGCTCCATTAATTTATTCTTAACTTACGGTGGCGAATTGTCGCGAGTGCATAATATTACGAACTATTGTCTAAAAGACTACGGAAAGTGCGTGTTTATGTGGTGAAAGGCACCTGTGCGCGCCCCCTCGTGTGCCGCCCTGAATCCAGCAAGGACTCGACCTCTCTGCCGACCGACGCGGAGGATAGATCTTGGAGACGGCGAATTTACAGGTCAGTGGTGCTGCATGTTTCCTGCCAAAATCCTTTGTCCAAGCTCACAAGTTCGTCGTCCTCATTCGTGTCGCATTCGCAAGGTCAGACCTACTAATTTACGTACTTTTCAACTCCCGCAACAATACAGTCCACTAATCAAACCAACCAGCTCCCTGCGTCTGGGATAAACGCAAAATTTATATTTCCGCGCAAGTATTTGGTGTAAGGCGCCACCAGTGTGTATAGCTAGGATAACGTCATGCGAATTCGCAGAGATGGTGACGTAGGTACCCCGTCTCCAACAAAAAAAATGGTATTGCACTTTATGTGGATGTTAAGTTACGGTGACTATCCACCGTAACTTAACATCCACATAAAGTGCAATACCATTTTTTTGTAAATTCTCAGTTGTCATCAAAGTTCGGTGTACAGACGCCAGCACATCAAGTTACCCCAATGTGTCAAATTTTCCCAATTGAATGTGAACCGAATTCTGTTTGACATAAAGTTGAAGAACTATCAAAGAAATTTGACACATTGGGGTAACTTGACGTGCTGGCGTCTGTACAACTGGACGCCAGTTACCTACTCACTGGCAATGGATAGCAAAAAGCCCAGCTGGTTGGAGAATCCTCGAATTGGCAACCGACCCTAACATAGAAAAATCTCACGCAAATTATAAAATATTAGACATGTACAGACGCCAGCACATCAAGTTACCCCAATGTGTCAAATTTCTTTGATCGTTTTTCAACTTTATGTTCGAAAGAATAAGGTTGATATTTAATTGGGAAAATTTTACTCATTGGGGTAACTTGATGTGCTGGCGTCTGTACAATGATATTACCTTTAAGTAACAACCGACTTCTTAAAAAAAAAACTAACAGGTGAAAAATAACTCCAGTTTCGGAAGTCGGTGGCCAATAATGAACAAAACAAAACCACCAAAGCCGTAGTTTTTTTTTAAGAAGTCGGTTGTTTTTTTTTGTAAAAAAGTTTTTATTTTGTAATTTTTAGTTTCTTTGTATGTAAAGAAAGTCTTTCAAAACTTGAAAGATTCATTGAAATTGGATAACAATTGCTAAAGAAGTTCTATCTCTAAACATTAATCTGTACATCTCTGCCGGCCCCTTTTAAAATAGAATGGCGTAATGTTATGTTGTGGAAATACAAAAGCTCAGCATAGACATCTGACTGTAGCATTCGCGAATAATTTGCTGTTATGCGTTGAAGAGTTCCGTTGCCTATCTTCTTCATCAGTTTTTCTTCACCAAATGATAGTTTCTAAATGAAAATGCTTGATTTGTTACTAAAAATGTTGAAATCGGTGCATGTGTGCCTATATTTTTTGAGGAGTTCCCTCAATTCCTCGAAGATCCCTCATCAGGTATGAGTTTTGATACAAATGGGACCAATCTGTTAGTACACCCTATCAAACAAAAAATGAATTTTGAAAATCGGTCCATAAATGACGGAGTACTGAGGTAACAAACCCTAAAAAAAAAAAAAAATATACAACCGAATTGAGAACCATTTCCTTTTTTTGAAGTCGGTTAAAAAGGTTACCTAAACAACATTCGATCTTCAAAAACGGCACACTAACGCACGCACGTGTCCGTTGACGACGCGACGTGACACTGATGTCAGCAAGCGACACGTTCAAATGTGGCTAACTAGCCACATTTGAACGTGTCGCTTGCTGAGCGCTATAACCTATCCACACTTTTTTACATAAAATATCATTGGTATTAGGTTTAAATCTCTTTGTAGGTAAAAAGAGGATGGATGGAAGCTACACAAGTGAATTAATTAAGTACTGAGAAAACGTGGGTAGACAGAAAATCTAATTTTCCATTCGACCTCTACATAGACAAAGATGTGTCAAATTTTCCCTACTGAATATGAACCTTATTCTGTTTGACACAAAGTTGAAGAACTATCAAAGAAATTTGACACATTGGGGTAACTTGATGTGCTGCCGTGACTGGCGTCTGTACCTAGAGGAAAATGTTATGGGTTCGCTAACGACATGCTTAATAGCAGTGTACCTGTAGCTATACAGCTGTTGTATTGAGCAACGTTAGTGCTGTGTACAGACGCCAGGCACATCAAGTTACCCCAATGTGTCAAATTTTCCCAATTGAATAAGAACCTTATCCTGTTTGACATAAAGTTGAAAACCGATCAAAGAAATTTGACACATTGGCGTAACTTGACGTGCTGGCGTTTGTAAATTTTCTATTAAAAATCACCATGTCAATAGGTAAGCGAATTGAGCTGTCATTCCATACCAAAGGGATTAAGGATACCATAGAGACAAAGAGATTTAAAAGAATATAGAGCGGGCATGTCAAGGAAATGTCATAGAAAAACTTTGATCCCATGTCTCAGTAACGCCATCTAGAATAATATATGAATATTGGAGCGGCAGCGGAGCGTACTAAAAAAAACTCATAGACTTGTGTTCGGCAGGACACACTTTTTCGGACGAAAATTTTGTTTGTGATGTCCGGTCTATAGGTATTGAATGTCTTTGCATAGAAAGAATATGCGAAGAAATGTCATAGAAAAACTTTACTGTGATCCGAGGTCTCAATAACGCCATCAAGCGTAATATAGCAATAATTCAAGCTGATGACCCGCCGAACTTCGTTACACCTTAGAATAAATTTCTTTGTAAGAATTTACAAACTGACACAAAGTTCAAGAACTATCAAGGAAATTGACACATTGGGGTAACTTGATGTGCTGTCGTCTGTACTAGAAAGTGCCCAACGCGGCCAAAGTTTTCACTTTAAAAATATAATAAATGGAATTACCATTTTCAATATTGTAACGGGTATGTATACATTCTTGCCATAATGACATAGTTTATAGTTGGTAATTGGTACCCAACTATGAAATGCTATGCTAATGGCTTCAATTTAAGCAAGTGTTTCGTTCATGGCATTCTAATCGACTTTCAATTTAGTTTCGTGTCTTTGAAGCGCGTTCTATTTACTTAACTTAACTTTGTTGGATTGTCATGAACTTGTAAGTAAGAATTATTTTTCTAATTTGTTTTAATACATTAGATACCTTTAGATCACTTTACTTATTAAATAGGTTCGTACAAAAAAAAATACAAGACATCTTTTAGCCAGGTAAGGTCGGCGTTTCATTATCTGACTACTCTGAGAAGAAACACCGAAAGAAACTCAGAGGTCATAGTCTCTTATAAAGTCTAGACATTATCTTGATCAGATTAAATATTATCTAAAATAAGCTTCCTCTTTCCTAAACTCACTTATTTTGCTGTGCCCGACAGGGTCCATGTCATGATCTAATTTTAAGTTTTACCACCTAAGAATACATGTGGAATGCAATAAAAGTATTGAGTATTGAGTATCATATAAGAACCATGCAGATTAGTGTCTGAAATGGTCTTTTGAGGGAAGAACCACACAGATATAAGGGGACCAGATCAGTAAGTGCAAGCATTTGTCAGTAAGTAATCGTGAGCTCAACTAGAAACTTGAGGAGCTCCACGGAAGGGCCCCCATCCTCGAATTGACGACCTAGGTAAGTGTAGCAAACATCGATGGAGCGCTTTTAGCCACAATCCCCTTCAAAGCTAGGCTAGTATTGCCCACAATGCCTAAATAAATAATTACTTGGCTGTTTCAAAGAAACAAAGCTACCTCATAATAAAGTAAAAAAGTTCATCGGAGTAATGGTTACTGGACACTATGAATCGAACTGTACAAGCAATATATCGATCCATTCAGACGGGGCGGCAGCACACTACATTTTTAATGGAGTAATTTCACACTATGTATTTGTGTACCTACCTATGAAAGTCGATTTGGCCTCGCATATCAGGTATTGTGAGGCAAGCATTAGAGTGACTTTTTCAATTCGTATAATGTAGTCTTCGTGACTGACAAAGTTGAAGGAAAATAACCTTAAAAACCTGGTAGTAAAAAAATTAGAGTGTCTTGTATCTGTTTCTTGTATCTACGATTAAATTAACAGTTTTTAAGAAGTTTGTAGACCGGGCATCACGAACAAAATTTTGATCTGAAGCTTGTGTCCTACTGGATACAAGTCTGAGTTTTTTTTAGTACGCTTCGCTGCGGCTCCACAATTGATATATTACTCCAGATGGCGTTACTGAGACATAAGATCAAAGTTTTTTTATGACATTTCCTTGACATGCCCGCTCTATAGTATTTTAAATCTCTCCGCCTGCAGGACAGCATGAGTTTAGCCTCTATTATTCTTTTTGCTTTAAACTGTATAAAGTCATGATTTCTTTCGAACCTGGATGAGATTTTAAATAAAAGAAGTGTTATAGACTATAGTCACTCCAAATGTGTTTTTTACAGCAATACAAAAACATCACCTGGCTAGACTTTTCCCAAATATGTAGGGGTCGGCTTCCAGTCTAACCAGGTGCAGCTATACCTACTCCAGCTATTATATAGGGTGACTGGTAATTAGTGGCCGATACTTAAACACGTGATTGTACTCATGATTTCAATAAACTTTCCCAAATAAACTTTCTTTTAATACACAATAACTTATTAATACAATAAAATACCTAACTAAAACGCAGTTTGAAATACCGCGCGCGCGCGCCTATGATCGATTAGCTGATAGTCTGACCTCGGAAAGGGCAAAATCTGCTAGTAGTAGCGTTACACGCTCCCCCGCCACCCCCCACCGCTCCCGTTGTGCAGTACTGTCGTAATTGAATATACTTAATTGAAAGTTAATGAGTCTAAAAAAAAAGTTTATTTGGGAAAGTTATTCGTACTCATGAGTACAATCACGTGTTTAAGTATCGGTCACTAATTACCAGTCACCCTATACATATATAGAGCGACTACCACCTGACCTCCGCAACCCAGTGTTTCTAAATCTATACAGTTCTTTTGCAACATTTTGTCTGGCAGTTTGAGCACCTACTTTTTGAGACCAATTTGTCTTTCTTTGGTATTGTTCGTCAGCACGTGGAGCTCCTTAAGTTCTGAATTGAGCTCACGATTACTGACAAATGCTAGCACTGACTGAACCAATCTGGTCCCCTCATATCTGTGTGGTTGACTGACATCGGATCTCTTTCTTCTCAGAGTAGTTAGATAATCAAACACGACCTTACCTTATAGCTAAAAATTACGTGTAAATGGTTTGAACCTATTTACAGTAATAAATATCATTTATCAACTACGAGCCCAACCTATTCACGGCAGCAACGGGGTCGTATAGGTACCTACATAAATAATAATATACCTACAGAACAATCATTAATGTAATGGGCACAGCCCGTACTAGCATTAATGATGGCATTCAATAAATTGCTACAGCTAACAGTTCGATTTTAATGGAAAAACGACTTCGTTACATTGTGTCGCAGATCTCGCAGGCATATGGATATAAACCAACACTGCACCTGTGCACATGTTTTCGGGCACGCCCTATATACCGGGAGGCTTGTATATAGGTACCTAGTTAGTGTTAATGTCGGTAGCCATAAAAACGTAGCAAATAATTTAATTTGATTGATTTATAATAGGTCTACATCGATGCCTCCCACGCAAATACTTAGTCAGAATATTGTTTTTCACTAAACACCGTGTAAAAATTTTTTACAAATCAATTTTATCATTATCGTACATAAAAGTTACTCTCCTGAAAAAGTATTTATAGCCTTGTGCGTAGGGGGCGCGAAATATAGGTACCTACTGAATATATTCAAATTCTTCTAACTTATCAGACAGACGTGTTGCTGAGGAGTGAGGAGTTTATTTTTCCGCCACTTCTTTCCAGTAAAAATAGTAGGAAGTAGCGAAAGGCGAGCTTTTTAGGGACTATTTGATTTAATTTTAACGTTCACAAAGTGCTGATCCTCAGCCTAATTATAATCCATTACTTCATGTTTTGTTAGCTGTGTGTTTAGTTAGTTTTTGTTTTATACATAAAATAAGTAATAATTTTGTTGGTGGGCGCAATAAGACCGTGGGCCAACGCTTGGCATTTTTTAAATTACCATCTTTACGAATTTCGTGCGCTTTCCTCTCTCATCGGCTCAGTGACGCGTATCAATTTGTTAAACAGAATTTGTATATTTAATTATAATTAAACGGTTTCATTTACACTTAACGAGTTATGGAGTACCTGTACATGTACCTACACAACAGAAACAATAAATATTACCCTGTAACTGTCCCAATTTGCCTAAGTCAATGTATAGTAATTTATTGCTACTCGTATAAGACTATTTTAAGGCACTTTTGTACGTCAAAGTTAATTTAAATTAAATTTAAAACCATATCTTCTCATACAGAGAAGGCACCAGTGCATGCTCAAGAGATGACTTTACACACAGACGAGCAAGCAATTAGGTACCTACTTGCTTTGCTGTACTTCGTCCCCGCCGAATTTAACAATTTATTGATTTGCGCGCGATTATTTAATTATTTATTCCTCCAAAATAAAAGTAAAAAGTCGTTTTTCCTCGTACCTATTATTAGCTATCTGCAAGAGAAAGTCCCCTAAAAATCGAACAAATAAAATTGATACAATATTTATTTGGTATTACTATCGTATCATGTCGGTACTTAAAAATGCATTTATGTAAAAAAACTGTTATTTTTACATTCCCAACAGCTAAACTCAAATTTTATTTATATCCATAAACATACAATAAACGAAGGTAAACACCCAATTATCCCATGAGGTAGGTAGAAACTACGGCGAAATTTTAAATTTTATTTATTTGAATATTATTTAATATGTAAATAGATCAGACCCAAGTTTAATTCAAACTAGTAATATATTAGACCCGAAGCAGAAGCCGGCTTCCGCAGTAATTAATTCTGCCTGAAATTCCGGTAGTTGACGAGTTAAATGTTTGTATAACACCAGGTTCCAGAAGCTTGGAACTCCGATTTAGGTACAGTTATTGAGTGGCCTAAATAGAACCTAAACAGATCCAGGCCGGAACATAATTCCAGGTAGGCTTGCCAGGTCCGAGCTCGCCAAACCTGAAATCCGGACAGACCAGCCTACCCTCATCATTGAGGATTTGATTTTGTAGATCTAAGTACATACGACAAAAAAAATGATGTGTAAAATCAAGCTTTGTTTCATTATTGCCGTAAAAAAGTTCACAGTTCCTTAAAAAGCCGGACACCGTTTATTTTGGCCGGATACGCAATCTAAAAGCTTATGTCCGGTTTTATCCGGACGCCTGGCAATCCTAATTCTAAGACTATGTAAAGGCTAGATGATCTGCAGATAACGTCATGATTGCAGATTGAAGTAGGTATACTTCAATCTGCAATCATTGATTTCTCTATCAATTGATTACTAAATCAAATTGTTTTTTTTTATTCTTGGCCTTACATACAAGTATACAACCAAAAGTATTAAAATCAACCGATTAACAAAATTTTCATGAAAAGGACTAAATATTATAGAGCTCTAAAGACCGGTTTGGTTTCTAGGCGTAGGTAAACGAAAAATCTTTAAAATCTTTTTGGCTCAGAGTAAAAGACAATCATTACTTTGTAATATCAGTTGTTGTCTACCTAGTATAGTGCACGGACGTACGATCGCGCGCGCGAGCTCTTTCGCGAGAGTTTTCTGCTGACGGATCACAACAACGTCGCGTCGCGGCGTACCTACGTCAATATATCGGGGTCAGTGTCATGACCTAGTTACAAGTGCGGAAATCATGAAGTGTTTACAATAACTTATTGTATAGGTGTTAAACTCGCCTTACAACTTAACAATGGCTACAAAAAAGTCTATTACTATTAAAACTGACCTAGAAAGGCAGTTATATGACTGTTATCTCCAAGAGAAAACAGATAGAGAAAACCTGCAAGTCATGGTACGTAAATTGAATGTACAAATTGATGCCCTGCAGGAACAAGTTCAGACACTTCAAGGAGAATTGAACTGCATCAAAGAAACAAAAGGGACTACTGAACCTGCTCAGACTACAAAAAACGACGTGGAATACTGTACAGACGAGGATGACCTTGCTAAAGAGACTGAGTGGATTAGGGCCAAGAGCAGGAAGAAAAGGAAGCTTAACACCTCCCCCTCTCCAAAACAACAACCCGGAAGCGCCCAACAAGACAATCATCAAAAAAATGAGAAAGTGACTTCGGTCAAAAAAGTGCCCTTACCACCGCCAATCATAATAGACGGAATCAAGAACTATCAAACATTCTACGATTCGTTAATTGAAAGCCAACCAGCGGAATCATTTACAGCAAAAATGATGAATGGGGATTGTGTGAAGGTTAACGCCAAATCAGAAGACTCATATAGAGTAATTGCCAGGTTCTTGTCTGAAAAAGACTACCACTGGCATTCATACGAAAACAAGCAGGCTAGACCAATTAGAGTTGTGGTAAAGAAACTACACTCTTCTTGCCAACCAGATCGAATTAAGGAAGATTTAACAACCCAAGGCCTAAAAATAGAAAAGGTAGATAGTAAATTGAGCTGGAAGACCAAAGAACCACTCAACATGTTCGTTTTATCATTTTATAACGATGAAGATGTCAACAAAATCTACGGCATTAAGTACATATTAGGGTGTAAAATTGAAATACATCCACTCAAAAATCCAGCACTCATTCCCCAATGCAAGAGATGCCAAGCTTATGGGCATACACATAAATATTGTCAAAAAGAGCCAAGGTGTGTGAAATGCACTGGCAAGCATCTTACAGCCAATTGTACCAAATCTCCGCAAGAGAAACCAAAATGTATCCACTGCGGCCTACCTCACCCTGCCAATTATAGAGGGTGTGAAGTAGCCAAACAGATGCAAATTATGAAAAATAAAGTTTTAAAAAAGAAACCTACGGTGCCTAATACCCAACAGTTTCCTCCTATAACACACCCTGGTAAACAGGCGCAGAAAGCAAGTGTCCAGTCAACTGCAAAACAACCAGCCATGCAAGTAACCAACATTGGTACTTACGCACAAGCTGCAAAACAAGGATCTCAACCTCTGAACTTAGAGGATAAGATTAACCAGATCTTGAAGTGCATTACCTCATTTGATAAGAGATTAGAGAAGCTAGAATCCAGCACTAAAACAGCTGTCTTGAATAATCAAAAATGAATAACACACTCAAAATAATGGCGTGGAACTCCAATGGACTCCTCAAACATCAGCATGAGTTGCAGGCGGTCCTAGATACAGAAAATATAGACGTGTGTTTAATCTCCGAAACGCATTTCACAAAGCAATCTTTTATCAAATTTAGAGGATACATGATATATAATTCCCTCCACCCTAGCAACTCTGCCAGGGGGGGTAGTGCGGTTATAATTAAAGAAAACATTAGTCACTACGTGCAGTGTAAATATGAAGAAGAAGACATTCAAGCAGTGGCAGTATCTGTTAAAACTAAGTTTTGTCAAGTGTCCATTGCAGCCATATACTCGCCTCCTAGGCACATGATAAGAAAAGAGCGATACTTACATCTTTTTGAATTATTAGGCCAGCGATTTATCCTAGGCGGCGATTTTAATGCTAAGCATACGCATTGGGGTTCAAGACTTACTACAACTAAAGGAAGACAGCTCTTAAGTGCAGTTAAAGAAACACATTGTGAAGTAATGAGTACAGGCAAACCTACATACTGGCCCACTGACCACCAGAAAATACCGGATCTTATAGACTTTTTCATCTGCAAAAACATATCCACCAATTACATCAGTTTGGAGGAAAGTTTTACTATGAACTCTGACCATTCTCCGATTATACTAATGCTAAGTCAAAAAATCCTATTAAAAGAAAGCCACTTAACCTTGGTTAATAAGTCCACAGATTGGGACAGTTTTGCTCTTGATCTAGATAATATTATCGACCTTAAAACTCCGATAAAATCGCAAGATCAGCTTGACTCAGAAGTAAACAAATTTATTATTAATATTCAACAATGTGCGTGGAGCAATACACCTCAGCTAAAACGCAAATATAAGGGATTTATCCATCCTAAAGAAATTGTGGATTTACTATCAGAGAAAAGAAAACAAAGGAAGTTGTGGCAGCAAACAAGGTTCCCGCGTCATAAAACAACACTAAATAACCTAACTAAACGACTAAAGAGAAAAATTCTACAATTTGAGGATGAATCTCTGAATACCAACCTTCTTCAGCTTACCAATGACAAATCAACGGATTACTCACTTTGGAAAGCAACGAGAAATCTAAAAAGGCAGATTATACAAATACCGCCCATCAGAGATAGCAACGGAAAATGGGCAATAAGCAATGACCAAAAGGCGTTCCGATTTGCTCAACATTTAGAAGAAACCTTTCAACCCAACGAAAGCTCTGTAGAAATACATGAGAGTGTAAATTTATCACAAAACCAAAGAATCAAGCTTGTGACTCCTAAGGAAGTAATGAGAGAAATTCAAAACAACATTAGCTCAAAAAAGTCTCCCGGTTACGACCTCATCACAGGGGAAATTCTAAAACGCCTCCCACGCAAAGCCATAGTAAAGCTGACCAAACTAATAAATGCTTCATTTATCTTAAAATATGTACCTGAGCCATGGAAGGTTGCTGAAGTCATTATGATTGCGAAGCCTGGGAAACCTCCCCACGAAGCATCATCATACAGACCCATTTCTCTGTTACCCGTACTATCAAAGTTATTTGAAAAACTGTTATTAAAACGGATAAAACCAGTAATAGAAGATAAAAACCTAGTTCCAGATCACCAGTTTGGCTTCAGAGAAAAACACTCAACGTTAGACCAGGTACATAGAATAACTAATGTTATTGAAAAAACGCTAGAAAATAAAGAAGTCTGTGCTACCGTGTTCTTAGACGTCGCGCAAGCTTTTGACAAAGTTTGGCATGAGGGTCTCATATTTAAGCTCAGACGCATGCTACCAGAATTTGTAGATATCCTAGAGTCGTATTTAACTAAAAGAATGTTTAGAATACGCCAAGAGGACGCATATTCCGAGCTAAAAACCATAAAAGCTGGGGTGCCTCAAGGAAGTGTGCTTGGCCCAATTTTGTACTTGTTATACACTTGTGACATCCCAGAGCTGGAAAACAGCACCATAGCGACCTTTGCAGATGATACTGCTATTATGGCCACCGGATCAAGCCACAGAGAAGCAGTAGAGAAAGTTCAACTAGCTGTGAACAAAGTTTACGACTGGACACAAAAGTGGAAGATCAATCTGAATGAGTCAAAATCAGTTCACATTAACTTCACAAACAAACACAGTGACTATCACCCACTCTACATAAATGGTATGCAAATACCTTATGCTAATACAGCCAAATACCTTGGCATAACTCTCGACGCCAAGCTGCGTTGGAAAGCCCATATCAAAAAGAAAAAACAGGAACTCGATATTCGTTATAAACGTTTGTATTGGTTACTGGGAAGGAAATCCTGTTTATCAATACATAATAAGTTGATAATATACAAGCATATTCTGATGCCAATTTGGACGTATGGTATCCAACTTTGGGGCTGTACTAAGCCAACCAACGTCAAAATAATTCAACAGTTCCAAAATAAAGTACTCAGGGCTGCTGTAAATGCACCCTGGTACATAAGAAACGATGACCTCCACCGTGACCTCGACATGGAATTCGTCACCACCATCACACAAAAATTTGCTGAAGCCCACGAACACAGACTCCATCGACACGTGAATGTTGAGGCAATCCAGCTGTTAGACAACACAGGCATAGTGCGTAGACTAAAGAGAACTAAACCATTTGAATTAGTGTAGTGTAAGTGAATCAATAATAGTAACAATGTTGTGGTATTTATATAACACATGAACAAAGTGTTTTATCAATTTTACCAGACTCTAAGGAAGTGTTACGAACGTGTGTAAAAGTGCATACCTAATTATGGACACTATTCTTAGCATTAACATAATTTATAACGTAGCATAATAAGTTAGATTTAAATTGTTTATTAGTCTTCTTAGGCTAGATTGCAATTAACTAGTAAGAACTTGGTTCTTACTAATAAGGAAAAAAAAAAAAAAAAAAAACTTTGTAATATATAAAAAAACTAGATAGGTAAGCCATGCATTATTTTTTTTTACACAAAACTATTTTCTTTTGCAGTTAAAATACATTTAATAAAAAATACTTACTTGTTGCATAAACGACGTGAAACTGAATGCGTTTTGGCATTTTAAAAGAACAATTTAAAACACTACTATCTCTTTATTCTAAAATCCGAACAGATAATATTCACTTCCATAGCTGACCGGGAAAAATATTGTACTAATTGAAAACGAAGCACTGTCAAATCATTTGGAAACACATTATTTTTGTAGGAAACATATTGAATGCTATTTTCTTTGAAGAGTTTACATCTTATAGACAAATAAAGACGGTTCAATACTGTGGGACTATGTGATAGAATAATGGTGGGAAGGAGTGAAGTTGCTTCGGGCTGGGGTCTAGGAAATGAATCAATAATGGAGCGGCGCGGGTGAGTTCGCGCGGTACGTTACCGCGCAGCCCGCAACGATGGAGGCGCCATCTTGTATCGGGATTGCGTTATATTTGAGAAACTTCAGGGGTCAAACAAGAGGTCACATAATTTTACGTAAGTCCGCCTTTGTACATTAGTGTATAAATAAAGGATAAATATACTGCTTGTCTGCTTGTCTTATTGCTTCTCTGAAGTTGGGTTAAAAACGAAACGTTCTCGCGAACGCCAGAAGGATTACCTACTTAATTTTTCGTTTTTTTTGAATATATAAGTAATGGGTCTGCTCTTGACCTCAATCATGTCCTGCGGTCAGAGATGAGGTCGACGATGGAACGAGCTTACCCAAAAGAAGCCTATTAACTCACGACTTAAACAGATTGGACAGATTTGGATTTTTCGTTTCTTATATATCTCAAATTTGAAGGTCAGCCGTCTCTTGGACGAGTAATTAATTCAAGCATAATTAACGTAACGAAACGAAACGTGGGTGTACCTTCTACAAGTATTATACCTCTGCCTAACTCTTCGGGAATTGCAGGGAAGGGAATTGTAATTGTTATGTTGTCTAAATCAATGCAATCAAGAGATATGGGCCCTACGAACCTGATGATTTTCCCATTTTATTTTAAACTAGCAGCTTGAAACAAGGTTTATTAAATAAATTATAAAAAGGTAGAAGAGGTTTAGTATTCGTAAGGGCTACTGCTGAGCAAGTGGGTTCAATCCCCAGGTCGGGCAGTGTTATTGAGTTTTACCAACTGAAATTTCTCATTAGCAGCCCGGTGTATGGATTTGTGTCCGATTGACGGAAATAGGCTCGCCCCCTATTAGGTACATGGGACTTAAACATAACTGGCGGAATGTGGGTGTACTACACCTCTGGCTAACCCTTCGGGGATTACAGGCGCGATTTTATGCATGTATGTATAAAAAGGTAAGAAACCATGTTTTTTTTTTAAGTATCACAAGCTTCTCCGGGATGTAGTACCTTCAAAGAGATTTAAAGTACATACCAAAGACATTCAATAAATCTCTATGGTACTTATATATGTGTAAAAACACGCAAACCCGCTTCGAGCTAGGCAATTATTTTCTATTCTCCGTACAAAAACTTAAGAACTTAAAACCAAAAAAAAACTCACTGAAATTACATACTTTTAATAAATAACAACTTTGTTTTGTTTCTTATTAATTTAAGTACGTAAGTACATGATAAGACTTTGGCACAGTTTACAGAATTGATGTGCTCCTGATTTACATAACTGCTGACTGTCAATATTTAAAATCTTTGGTTGACGTGAGGAATATAATTTTTTTTATTTTAGTGGCAATTGTCGTGACATGCCTGGATAGGGGCCTTCTTGGTCTCGCACAGGTCTTTTAACTTTTTTTTCTATTCCGACACATGACGATCACGTCAATTCGAAATCACGTCAAATCGTAATTGGTTCTGAGTTCTTGGTTCTATTTAGAAATATACATATAAGAAAGCTAATCAGTTGTCTAGTACGCATGGCACAAGATCTGCTCAGTTGTCTGAAAGTAGTGGAATGTTATATTACATAAACTACATATATATAAAAATTGGCCAATCGGCAGTTCTGTACAGGAGCCGCACATCTTTGGATGAGTTTTGGTTCACGACTACAATCATTTCGAACAATAAGTTACTTCCGGCGTGTTCGCCATAATCCATGATAGGAAGGCAGTCACTCTGGTGCCGGTTCCCGGTTCTGGTGACGCACAGAAGCGGCCGGAACTTATGATGCCGACGGAGTGGAGTAAGCCGGTGGCTGGGTCAGTCCAGTAGAGAGGACCGCCAGAATCATCCTGCAAAGAAAAAGCATGCTCATCTGCATCTGATTTCAAAAGTATGAGGACCAGGGTGCCAAGTTCCTTATCCCCCACAGAAAGGATCCTGCGACGGGTGTTGTGTCTGTTGGACTACTACTGCCCGACACGGTTGTTGTCGAGATCTTCGTATGTGACGAGAAAGAGGTCTCTAAAGTAAAAAAAATCAGTCATAGCAGTTAACTGTATTCATTCACCTACACGCCTGTTTGAAGTCATCATCATCATTCAACCGAAGGACGTCCACTGCTCGACATAGGCCTCCCCCAAATGTCGCCATAACGACCGGTCCTGTGCATCTCGCATCCATCGGATTCCCGCGACCCTCACCAAGTCGTCGGTCCACCTTGTGCGAGGAGTGTTTGAAGTGGGGTCACCCCATTGGGTCTCCAGAAAACACTAGAAGGTCCCTTGGTGCCCCTAAACGGCTCAGTGATTTAAGCACATTGTGTGTTGTTGCGGTAGTCAGATGTTTTTTTTACTTTTCGAAGGAAAGGAGAGGAGGTCGGATGGGTGACCATTAATTACATACCAAGACTTCTCCGTGCCTCGGAAAGCACGTTAAGCCGTCGGTCGGTAGTTGGAAAAGGCTACACTTTATTGGACAATCTAAACGCGCAGCAATCATCTTCAGAATGCTAGAAAGTTCAGGTGTTTTAGCTAATAATGTTACCTGACAAGAATCCTTTCCGCTAGTCCAGGTGCACATCTGACGATCAGTGACCGCGACCCCTCGCGCCCTACAGGTGTTCTGTTGCAGCACGTCAAGATCTACTTTCAGGAGCACGTTGGATGTCGGCCCACCAGGGAAAGTAGTGCCCCAGCCTTCAACATAAATTTTATATGAAGCAGATAAAATTAGTAATTCTTGAGGATGAATTTGGAGAACTCGAAAGTCACTCCTCAGAATTAGACCAACAAGTTGAGGCACGCATAGCATAGGCATAGGCATAGGCATATAATATTTACATTCTGGTGAGACAAGATTAATATAGGTTTTTTTTTTCTGATTCGTGTGTGGTTTTACTAACATAGTTTATAAGTATTTCTGTAACTAGGTACCCCGTAGGTGGACCTTTGAAGTCTCGTAAATAAATTAATTATTATTAACCAGCTTCAAAAAAAGGAGGAGGTTCTCAATTCGACGGTATGTTTTTTTTTGTGCGATTTTCAAAATTCTTTTTATTTGATAGGGTATACTACCAGGTTGGTCCCATTAGTATCAGATATATATCCCTCAGATCTGATGAGGGATAATTGAGGAATTGAGGGAACTCCTCAAATAATATAGTAAACATGTACCTACCGATTTTTACATTTTTGGTATCAAATCAAGCATTTACATTTAGCAAGTACCTATCATTTGGTGAAGAAAAACTGATGAAGAAGACAGGCGACGGAACTCTTCAACGCTTAGCAGCAAATTACTCGCAATAGCTACAGTCACATGTCTGTGCATGGTTTATGTATTTCCATAACATAACATTACGCCTGTCTATTTCAAAAGGGGCCCGGCAGAGATGTACAGATTAATGTTTAGAAAGAACTTCTTATGCAATTGTTAACCGATTTTAATGATTCTTTCAAGTTTTGAAAGACTTTCTTTACATACAAAGAAACTAAAAATTGCAAAATAAAAACTTTTTTACAAAATAAAACAACCGACTTGTTAAAAAAACACTAACATGTGAAAAATAATTCCAGTTTCGGAAGTCGGTGGCCAATAATGAACGAAATAAAACCACCAAAGCCACAGACTTCCGAAACTGTAATTATTTTTCACCTGTTAGTGTTTTTTAAGAAACTACTTTTTACTTGACAATCTCACGTCCAATAAAAATGTTTTTCTCAGTCTATTCACAATTGTTGGATTCGATCATAGAACTTCTTTCATATTAGACTTTGGATTATTTACACTTTGGTTTTATTTATTTATTATTAGACAATATGTATTATTTTCATGTATTGTGACACATAAAATATCTATTTATACATATTAAGTATTATACACACATTCACGTTAACTGGTTCGGCGTACACACCTCTCAACCAGGTCCAGTTGAAAACCAGCGTCAAGCACTTAGTGCTTGACATTTATGCTGAACTGGGTCTGTTTGGAGCAGCCGTGGGGCAAAAAAAAAATGTTTTTGGGCCAAATAGTTTTAAGTTGTTTCTTAAGTTTTAATTTGTTCATTTTATTTTTTTGTATGTTTGTTGTTGTTGTGGTATGCCCTGTGTCTGTGCCAATAAATGTTATTTCTTCTTCTTCTTTCTTCTATTAGATGTCGGGTAAAACTGTTAGTATACTTACCGAGTGCAGTTACTTTGGTTCCAGCGAAGGTGTTAGACGCCTGCCTGAAGGGCAAGCAGGCGGGCGTCACTCTGTCACTGAACACTATGTCTCTATCTACAACTATAATCGCGATGTCATAGTCGAAGGTAGACCTGAAAAAGACATTTTGTCAATCACCATCATCTTATGGCGCAGCAGTTTTTCTTTCTTTCCTATATTTGTTAGAATCGCCCGAAAACCAGTAATCTGCATATAGAGATATTCCTATCGTACTTATAAATTTTTGTTGAATGCTCAATAACACAGGATTTTCCTAGCATGGGGGACATTAATATATGCTGCTTGACCTTTGTTTTTATTTTATTTTAAGCTTCACGTATGTGTCTACATTGTACCACTATGATGACAATTTTTTTTTTTATTATTTATTAATTATTTAAATAAGGCTCAATTTAGGTATCCAAAATATCGTAACGAACTTGTACAAAGTATATTGAACTCAGTGCCAATTGTTCAACATAGAAAGTAGAAACGTGTTGTACCGTATGCACCATTGACCTGTACCATCAATGGTGCAGAGGACTGAATACGCGAGGTTCGTCTCTGTAATTCACAAGATTGTTAATTGCGGTGTGATCATCTTAAGTCAAAACAATTGAAACTGCAAGGGCCTCCATTATGAAACAGTTACCGAAAAGAGCGGCTTTAAGAGTGGCTGCTTTAAGGGTGCATGGCATCACCCAGGCCGCCAAGTCCTTATAGGATCTACAAACCTATCTAGAGGGTTGCCAATTTAAAGCTCGCTTCGCTCGCTCAATTCCCTTCGCTTGTCATTGTGGTGGCACTTTCAGCTTCATTTGTGTTGTCTGTAGGCGTGCTATTGAACCCTATAAATCATGTTAGCTTCCATTCCTTGTGAACTTACAAAAAAGCAAAACACGTAAGTAATTTAATTCCTACTTGGGTGGGTGCAATTTCTTTTCCAGTAATTTTGATTTTAATCTAATAAAAATAATTGTTTCAAATGGGTCAGTAAATGTAAAAATACCAACAAATTGATAAATTCAAACTTTTTTTTGGAGACGACCAAAAAAGAATTGATCTAATAGTAAAAAATCTTCGAATATTTGTGCTTATTGGTCTGATGTACAAAACTAATATTTTATGTACAATATTTTAACGAGGTGATTTCTACATACCTCACATAGTAAACGTTAACTTACGGATTATATGCTGGATGGATAATGAACCTGGATATTCTATATCCAGCTGTGGCTGAGGAAACATCTGAAACACAAAATAAGGTTTAATAATAATAATAACCAGCTGCCTCAGCAAACTTAATTCTGCATTAGGATCAATTTAGCTATGGTTTTAATCGGTATTGCTGGATAGATTCCTTCCGAGCCCATACGCTTCATTGAAACACCTTGATATACACGGCATTTATTGTTTTACGCTGGATATTAATAATCTATCTCGGTTGCATCTTGATCCCGATCTTTGTCTGTAACCAATCAACGACCGAATTCGTCTATCCGAGTCTTAAAGATGTCCAATCAGAAGCAGCCGTCAAAAACAAAGGATCGGGATTTGGATTGAGATAGAATATTAATATCGGGCGTTAATGTATGGTGCTAGAACCCTCCGTGACAAATATAAAAGAAAATGTACTAAAACAACATTCAAAAATCGAACTCTCACTGAACAAACACACACAACCCTAAAGTTGCCAAGTAATCAATTATTCCATTTATTTTTAACCGACTTCAAAAAAAGGAGGAGGTTCTCAATTCGGTTGTATTTTTTTTTTTTTTTTTTTTTTTTTTTTAGGGTTTGTTACCTCAGTACTCCGTCATTTATGGACCGATTTTCAAAATTCTTTTTTTGTTTGATAGGGTATACTAGCAGATTGGTCCCATTTGTATCAAAACTTATACCTGATGAGGGATCTTCGAGGAATTAAGGGAACTCCTCAAAAAATATAGGCACACATGCACCGATTTCAACATTTTTAGTAACAAATCAAGCATTTTCATTTAGAAAGTATCATTTGGTGAAGAAAAACTGATGAAGAAGACAGGCAACGGAACTCTTCAACGCATAACAGCAAATTATTCGCGATTGCTATAGTCAGATGTCTATGCTGAGCTTTCGTATTTCCACAACATAAAATTACGCCATTCTATTTTAAAAGGGGCCGGCAGATATGTACAGATGAATGTTTAGAGATAGAACTTCTTTAGAAATTGTTATCCAATTTCAATGATTATTTCAAGTTTTGAAAGACTTTCTTTACATACAAAGAAACTAAAAATTACAAAATAAAAACTTTTTTACAAAAAAAACAACCGACTTCTTAAAAAAAACTAACAGGTGAAAAATAACTCCAGTTTCGGAAGTCGGTGGCCAATATTAAACAAAACAAAACCACCAAAGCCACAGACTTCCGAAACTGGAGTTATTTTTCACCTGTTAGTTTTTTTTAAGAAGTCGGTTGTTTTTTTTGTAAAAAAGTTTTACTAGCTCATAATGGTGCAGCACCCTCTACAAGTACAAAAGCTAGAACAAACAAAGTCTATAGTTTGCAGACTTGACAAAAATGTCACTCAATGTCGTCAAGTCATCAGAAAATATGGCGGCGTTACATACGAAAATTGTATGGGAAAATATTTCTTCTTTTATTTTATTTTTTCGTAAATTTTCCAATGTTTTGATAGTTACATATTTATGTATTTACACTGAACATATTTGTGTATTACAAAGGGTGTAAAAAGACCCTTAACGTAAACGAAAACTACATATTCTACCCAAAACTATCCCAGTCATGCTGGGATAGTTTTTTATCTAGAACATACCTGGAAATTCACTGGTTTTGGAGATATTGAAGGTCAAAGTGCAATATTTTTTTTCGTTTTTTTTTTCAAAGTGTATTCCAATTATCATTATTAAACTTTCTTCCGAACAAACATTATCAAAATAAACGATTTTTCGTAAAATAAATTACGGATTTGAAGTTACAAAAATGCAATGGATACTAAACAAGCGGGCCGGTCGGGTCAACGACCAAGCGCGAGTGGCCATACGCTCAATTATTGATCGAAAGTAGCGTTGCGTTGACGCGCTATGCAATGCGCGCAATAGAAAGCATCTCTTTTTTATAGGTGAAAAAAAAAGTATTTTTCCAGCATTCTTTTTTGGTTAAAGTTACTTAATTATATGTACAGAATGTGTGGTTATCGGCTATGTGATCGGTCTTTTTACACCCTGTATATTATAACTCTAATGTATCTATGTATGTGTTTATACTAAATATTTATACTATATTAGTGTTGCCTGCTCTTTTCTTTTTTTTCATTTTAAATTGCACCTACCTGCTTTTCTCTGCGTCACCTGAAGGTTGACTGATAAAAAATGCTTATGGCATTAAGTCCGCCTTTGTACAATAGTATGCTTGAAGTATTAAATAAATAAATAAGTGGCGCTCGGTGGCCTCTACCCGCGGCACTCTCGCTGCGCTTGATCTCTTTCGCGTGTAGTGTGGTGCCAGTTCTTTTTTGTTTGGTGCGGTGAGGAAAATCTTCATAGATGTCCTCCGCCCCGGAGAAGGCGGAGGGGTCGGTCAGACTCTTACTGACTAAAAACCTGCGCCGGGGATCACGGGGACAGAAGATACTTCTGCGATCCCCGACTGGTGGTTCAGACCGCACAGTTCTAACTTAACCCAGCCAGTGACCAGTTTCTACTGTGGTCATGCTACGCGTGCTGACTACTCTGAGGAAAGAAACTCAGAGGTCAGTCTTTAATAATTACTCAACTGTCAAACAGGACTTCTTTTTATTGTGTGGTTAGTGACTAACCTGCAGGCCTAGCCATGTCACAAATTCTATTTCTATCATCGTAATCGATAAGGCGACAATGGAAAGAAAATGGCGTATATATGGAATCACGCACGAAGCGCTTTGCCTGTTCCTTCATTATGCGCACAGCCAAGGATTGGAATTCCCTGCCTGCATCAGTGTTCGCGAGTTCATATGACCCCAATCTGTTTTAGTCGCGAGTTAATAGGCTTCTTATGGGTAAGCTCGTTCCATCGTCGACCTCATCTCTGGCCGCAGGACAAGATTGAGGTCAAGAGTAGACCCATTATATATATATAAAAAAAAAACAGCTGTTTGTCAACTGTCAAGTCCATTTCATTTTCAGCCATATTAAAAATTCTACTCGTTAACACTTGACAAACAACTGCAGGCCTTATTACAAATTCTATCTAGGCCTGCTGGAATCAAAGTTTTAATGCCGCCCATGGGCCTCAAACTTGGCATCACATGCCCTCGAGAAATATCTCTCAGGGATGCCGGTTTCCTCACGATGTTTTCCTTCACCGTTTTCGAAGAAAGTGATAACTATGCAATACCCACATTTATCCGAAGAGTCATAGATCGATGCGTGCCTTAGATACGAACTCGAGACCTGTGATTTGGTATTCCGCCGGTCAAACCACATCACTGCTGTTTCACTAAGTGTAAACTGGATTAAGTTTTGGTAACTCACTTTTAACATTATGTAAGCCAACGATGACGGCGTACGTTTCCACTGGTGCACTGTACACACAATGAGCAGCCGTCAGGACATGACGCTTGGATATGATGGATCCTCCACATTTGATCTGTACTATTTTTTGATCTACTAGGCCTACCATCATTGGATACTCGTTAACACCAGTTTCTTCACCTCCCACTATGCGGTTCTAGAGTCAAAAAGAAAACATTAAAAATTTAAAAGCCCCCAACGCATAAACATTATAATAATACAAATACATTTAAGATACTACCTATAGTAGAGAAGACATGCGAAAAAAAGACATAGGTCAAAGTTGATCTCGGAAAATGTATAAAATTTTAAATTTAATTATAAATATGAATATTGAAATACCGTGCCGTGAGAATGCTCTGATTCTGATACCTCAGATTGTTTTAACCAATTGAAATACTTTCGCATAGATTGTAATAAATAAATATTCCACAACTATTCACACAAAACCATTTAGTCCCATGTCAAGCTTGAGAGCTTGTGATAAGGGTACTATACAGCTGATAAACATACTTATATATTTCTATCTAAATACATACGTATTATAGATAAATTACACCCAGACACAGAACAAATGATCGTGCTCATCACACAAACATTTGTTCTGGGTGGGAATCGAATCCACGACCTCAGGCTTAGCAGTCAGGATCACTAACTACTAGACCAACAAGCCAGGCATAGATCTTGACATAACATCACGATTGTAATCCTCAAAAGGTATCGTAGAGATAAGCCTGTAGCACAACCAGATTGCGCCAGTTATGTTTAAGTAAAAGGGGGCGAGTCTATCGCCATTAATCGGCCAAGCTGCTACTGAGAAATGTCACATAGAAAACCTTAACAAGGACGTGACCAAAAGACAAACGAGGTAGTCTTGAGGCAGATTTGATCTTAATCAACGTTAAGATCTTAGATAGCTGATAGTTACCTGTCTTCTCACTCCGCAGGTGCAAGGAGCGGGAGTAGGGGTGACAGCTTGAGCCATTAATTGACATTGAAACCGACCTCCAGCACTGTTTGTAGTTGTTATTAGACCTGAAACAAAACCGGTACATACATTTCACGAACACAGACTACATGGACACGTGAATGTTGAGGCAATACAGCTGGGGCTCGAGTCTGCTATTGCAATCGTGTCTCAATGACCGGTCATTGATCGAATATTTGACAATTTTGACAGTTTTTGTATGGGAAATGTGTCATAAGTTTGACGTTATACGTCAAAAATCGATCATTGACCGGCCATTGAGTCACGATTGCAATAGCAGACTCGACCCCCTGTTAGACAACACGGACTTAGTGCGCAGGCTACAAAGAACTAAACATTTAGAATTCATTCACTCATTTCATTTAATTTTTGTGTAGTCTACAATTGAATGAATAATAGTAAGAATGTTGTGCTATGCATAATTATAAAACATATTATTTAAAACATAGTGTTTTTTTCGTTAATTATATCACACTCTACGAATGTGCTACGGACCTGAGTAAAATTAGGTACAGACGCCAGCACGTCAAGTTACCCCAATGTGTCAAATTTCTTTGATAGTTTTTCAACTTTATGTCAAACAAAATAAGGTTCATATTCAATTGGGAAAATTTGACACATTGGGGTAACTTGTCGTGCTGGCGTCTGTACATAAGCTTAGTTTTTAACCGACTTCAGGAGGAGGTTCTCAATTCGATCGGTATTTTTTTTTTTTTATTTATGTACATCGATTACTCCGAGATTAATGATCCGATTTACGTGATTCTTTTTTAGTTCGATGCGGAATAGCTGCCATTTGGTCCCATAAAAATATAACATAGTTTGACCCGGTAGTTTTCATTTTATGAACAATTTTATAAAAAAAATATTTATTTTCGAACATTTCTTTGTATATATGTTCACCGATTACGCTGAGATTTATGAACCGATTTACGTGATTCTTTTTAGTTTGATGCGGACTAGTTTTTTTTTGGTCTCATAAAAAAATTACATAGTTTGGCCTAGTAGTTTTCATTTTATGAAAATTTTTGTTCATGAATTTTACTTCTTAATTTCATCGAACAGTTGTTGTTTATTTGTTTGATTGTAATATGTGAATATGTGTTGTAGAAATGGATAATAATGAATCATCTAAGTATATAAACCTAAAAAACTAAAAATTGTTAAATAAAAACTTTTTTACAAAAAATACAACCGACTTCAAAAAACACTAACCGGTGTAAAATAACTCTAAATTCGGAAGTCGATGGCCAATCATGAATGAGACAAAACCACCAAAGCCACAGACTTCCTAATTTAGAGTTATTTTACACCGGTTAGTGTTTTTTGAAGTCGGTTGTATTTTTTTAAATAACCTCTCACGTAATTGATTAACTGTTAAGAATGTTGTTCTCAATAATACACCACTATTTTTTTTTTAGTACAAAAAAAAATTGGGCTGTATCCGTATCTGTTACTGAACATATTAGCGTAACCAAAAGTAAAAAAAGGAAATTCAATTTTTAAATATACCCACTATTTAGTTAAACTTAAATAAAGAAAACAGCTGTTGGAGGCGGGGCATGCTTGAGTGAGATCACGCGAACGTGAGCGAGAGATGACGATTAATGAATACTTATATGTCATGAATAGCCTGTACAATATTTCTATAAATTGGGTGACTTTTTGGGATATATTATACAAACGCTAATAACTTTGCTGTTAAATTGTGGTGTCTCTCTTCCACAAATGCCATAGAGAAGAGTTGAGGTTGAAGTTGAACTTTGCTGTTTATGAATATTATTTATTGATTCTTTACAAATATAATGAGAAGACCGTCTAGAATAAGCCCTTTAAGTATTTGTACTAATTAAAAAGGAATGGAAAATAATGAATCATCTACTAAAAATAAAACTAAAAATTGTAAAATAAAAACTTTTTTACAAAAAATACAACCGACTTCAAAAAAAACACTAACCGGTGTAAAATAACTCTAAATTTGGAAGTCTGTGGCTTTGTTGGTTTTGTCTCATTCATGATTGGCCACCGACTTCCAAATTTAGAGTTATTTTACACCGGTTAGTGTTTTTTTTGAAGTCGGTTGTATTTTTTGTAAAAAAGTTTTTATTTTACAATTTTTAGTTTTATTTTTAGTAGATGATTCATTATTTTCCATTCCTTTCAATATACCATACAAAGAAATAAACAGATTTCGATGAAAAAAAAAATCATGAATAAAAATGTTCATAAAATGAAAACTACGAAGCCAAACTATGTTTTTTTTTTGAGACCAAAAAGCAACTATTTCACATCAAACTAAAAAAGAATCACGTAAATCGGTTCATAAATCTCAGCGTGATCGGTGCATTTACAAACACAAAACTGTTCAAAGATAAATTAAATTTTCATTAAAATGTTCATAAAATAAAAACTACCCAGTCAAACTATGTTAAATTTTTATGGGACCAAATGGCAACTATTCCGCATCGAACAAAAAAAGAATCACGTAAATCGGATCATTAATCTCGGAGTAATCGGTGTACATACTTAAGAAAAAAAAAAAACAAATTAAAAAACCAAAAAACTTCAAAAGAATTCATGAGTGATTCAATTAATGAATTTGTTTAGGCACTTATAGGTATGTTAAGCGTTATCTTCGCCAATTGTAAGCCAAAGAGATTATAAGAAACTATTGAGAGAAACACTGCAAAGAAAATAATGTTCTTATGTGCGTGTTTCTACATGCGAGGAAATCTCATAGAAAAACTGTGATCCCATGTCTCAGTAAAGCGGCCACACCAAAGCCGCCGACCCGCCGACACAGCCCGCCGACACAACCGGCTTAAGTTGAAAGAAGCATGTCGGCAACCTACGCGCGCGCGTGTTGCCCGCCGACACGTCGTCGGCGGCGTGCCGGCGGCCAGCGTACCTACGCAAGCGCTCAGTTGCCCGGCGACACAATCACTAACTGCCAAATAAGATTCTGATGTCGAGCCACCGACATGCCGCCGGCAAAGTTTTACGACTTGCAATGTCTGAAGCCGTCAACCTAGCCCGCCGGCAAAATGTTGCCAACATATGCCGCCGGGGGGCTTTGGTGTGTAGTGCGCTTAGCGCCATCTAGCATATTATAGCAACATTAGAGCGGCAGCGGAGCGTACTAAACTAGACTCATCAACTTGTGTCACAAGTTTCGGATGAAAATTTCGTTCGTGATGTTCCCATCTATAGTCAATTTTGAATATCTTTGCTTTTACTGAATCGATCTGGTGTCCCTAAGTGCGCAGATATCCTTGCTACCCTGTTCGATGATGGTGGAACCAGTTACCTATGCTAATCTTTTGGCCAGTAGACACCAGGGAGAGTGATCCTATGCCGCAGTAAGTCTCTGCTCCGTTCAACTGCGGGTCCCCTGATTTGGACACCATCAGACGATCCCCGGAACATGATGGAGTCTGGAAGTTGAAATCATTTTTAACCCCCGACGCAAAAAGAGGGGTGTTATAAGTTTCACCGCTATGTGTGTGTGTCTGTCTGTCTGTCTGTCTGTCTGTCTGTCTGTCTGTCTGTCTGTGGCACCGTAGCGCCCAAACGGGTGAACCGATTTAGATGCGGTTTTTTTTATTTGAAAGCAGGGTTTCTTGCGATGGTTCTTAGACATAATTCATCAAAATCGGTTCAGCCGTTTCAAGGTTATCAGCTCTTTTGTATTAGCTACCGTTGCTATTTTAGACGTCTATGGGTATTATACTTTACTTACAAACATATGTGTGTCCTAAAATTTCAAACACCCAATGTGTGTAATATTAATAAGCAAAATTATGGTGTATTTGGTCTGATGCAGCCAGGATATCTAATACACTCTTGGGAAAATAACAGCAGATATGTCGTGTTTGGATTCATTTCAACCAGCACTTGATTCTGCACACAATGCCCTGATGGCAACAGGATGAGCTGATGCTGCCGCCAGGCTATCCAGCACACCAGTAGGTAGACTCATGACAAAATAATAGCAGATATGTCGTGTTTGGATTCATTTCAACCAGCATTTGATTCTAAACACAATGCACTGAAAGCAACAGGATGAGATGATGCTGCAGCCAGGCTATCCAGCACACCAGTAGGCAGACTCTTGACAAAATAATAGCAGATATGTCGTGTTTGGATTTGTTTTAACCAGCATTTGACTCTACATAGAATGCACTGAAAAATTCTCTCATAACTGTAAACTCCATAAAACAAAATTAATGCGTTTAAAAATTTTAAAATAAAAATTAAATTAAAAATTTAAAAAACCCCCACCGCATAAAAGTAAAACATTAAAAAAGTTAAAAATAACACTTTAGCCATGAAATTTTACGTAACGTCGGGGTACCGTTAAAATAAGTACTTACATACCTATAAGTATTAGGAACATTCCTCACTTAAGCGGTACCCCGACGTGAAGTAAAATTTCATGGCTAAAGTGTTATTTTTAACTTTTTTAATGTTTTACTTTTTTGCGGTGTGGGTTTTTTAAATTTTTAATTTAATTTCTGTTTAATAAGCATATTATGTAAACCAACCAACTCTTGCCAACGTGATTTTTTCAATTTGTATGAACTTTCTAAGTTTATCTTTGTTTATGTAAGGCAATCTTGTCATTTATACAACTTACTGAATAAGGAACTACTCATCTATCCTCCGAAACTCCGTGATAGTAAATCAGTGACTGATTGGCTTATAAAACCCATAGACGTCTAAAATAGCATAGGTAGCTTACACAAAAGAGCTGATAACCTTGAAACGGCTGAACCGATTTTGATGAATTATGTCTAAGAACCATCGCAAGAAGTCCTGCTTTCAAATAAATAAAACCGCATCGTAATCGGTTCACCCGTTTAGGCGCTACGGTGCCACAGAGAGACAGACAGACAGACACACACATAGCGGTCAAACTTATAACACCCCTCTTTTTGCGTCGGGGGTTAAAAACTAAAACCTACGACGACATTGTGGCCATACTAAGATCGCTTTCATGATTTGCTTAGTGCATGAAATCGTTAGTGGAGGAAGCTGTTCTCAGTTTCCTCCGATCCCAAGACATTGTCGCAGGTCTAACCTAAACCTTCACCCAGACCTAAACCAAATCGAAACACGAACTTAAATCATTCCAAACAAATTTAACACACACGAGTCACGACACGATATACAGACGCCAGCACATCAAGTTGCCCAATGTGTCAAATTTCTTTGATCGTTTTTCAACTTTATGTCAAACAGAATAAGGTTCACATTAAATTGGGAAAATTTGACACATTGGGGTAACTTGATGTGCTGGCGTCCTGTACACTCTCACTATTTTTAACCCCCGACGCAAAAAGAAGGTTGTTAAAGTTTGACCGCTATGAGTGTGTGTCTGTCTGACTGTCTGTCTGTGGCACCGTAGAGCTTAAACGGGTGAACCGATTTAGATGCGGTTTTTCTTAGTGAGGTTTCCTACAAATTGAATAGTGTTACAAGCCCTTTAGATTTGGCGACCTGGCTACCCTATTCTCACCTGTGGCAGTCTAATCTCACAGTCCAGGCGGCAGTTGTATCCAGCTGGGCAGACTGCAATCCATCGACATGTGACACCTGGTGTATAGTTTTTAGGATATCCGGGGCTGTATATGTAATACGTGTTGCCTGCCACGACCTGAAAGCAGAACTTCAATTATTACCATATTGACTTATCATTGGAAACTTTAATGGCTGATTAACGAACTCAATGTAAGCTGGAATTGGCTCACTTAAAACATTTTACTTACAAAAAAAAATACAATCAACTTAATAATAATGTGTAATAAATAATATACACGGTGTTTTTGAAACCATGGACGGCAGTTGTCCAGTTAACTGTAGGCATGTCAGATGAACAAATTAGGAAACAATCCGAACGGTCCTAACGGTGGTTAGGGATCTAGATCCCTAACCACCGTTAGCTTGGGTTTTAACACCTTGCTGCGAGCGGAGCACTATGTTTAATACCTACCCATTTTTAACCGACTTCAGGAGGAGGTTCTCAATTCGATCGGTATTTTTTTTTTTTTTTTTTTTCTTATGTATGTACGAGATTAATGATCCGATTTACGTGATTCTTTTTTTGTTCGATGCGGAATAGTTGCCATTTGGTCCCATAAAAATTTAACATACACACATCAAAAGTGTCTAGGGATCAACATATATTTTTGCAATAACTTTTCTCCTGATTGATATTAATTAAAAAAGTGTTTTCGTTTGTCACAGTAACGATAAACCAAGTCACCTTTGCATTAATAAAGAAATTTGCCATTTTCCTAATAAAGGGATTTTTGACATTTGAACCACTAACATTAAAGTTCGAAAAAAAGACTGAAATAACAGTTTTCTTTAAAATTTTATTGGGTAACTTAAACAATTAATAATCCGTGTTTCTACCGCGAACACTAACAACACAAGAACATCGGTTTGGCATACTCAAAATGAGTTCATCCAAATCACGCTGTGGAATGGCCGCCCATGTTCGTTGCAACAACAAAAAAAGGTCTTCTTGCGACTGGATACCCTCCATATTCGGCAGAGCTCTTCTCTGTAGCATATCCTATGCATGCTCAATCGGGTTCAAGTCTGGCGACTGAGCAGGCCAGGGCAGGACATTGATGTTAGCTGCGGCGAGAGTCTGTCTTACAACTCTTGCGGTGTGCGGTCGTGCATTATCATGCATTAACTGAAATAAGGGACCGATTTGCACTTGTAGAGGAACGATGACGTCTGATACAATCGTCTCAGCATAAATTTGAGCGTTGAGGTTGCCTCTGATCCAAATCAACTCAGTTCTTCCGCCGATCCAAATACCCGCCCATACCATGATGGTTCCACCACTATAAGGATGGACTTCCTGGCAGGATTTTAATCGCTGTTGGCGTCCAGGGGTTCTCCAGTGTCGTATACGTCTTGTATCCGGTCTCATACCAAAACGAGACTCATCAGAAAAGCACACGAAACGCCATTGTTCTTCTGCCCAATTTCTGTGTTCAAGAGCCCATTGATATCGAATCCTACGATTGTGCATTGCTATAGGTGGTACCCGTAGCGGTCTTCGGGAATGAAGGTTCACTTCATGCAAGCGGTTTCTGACTGTTTGGTCGCTAATTAAGTTCCCTGAAGAGTGATGAAGCCTCACGGCTAACATCATGGCGGTTATTGTTGGAGCTCTTCGAGTTAAGATTTGAATGTATCGGTCTTGTCTCCGTGTGGTGCAGCGATACCGTCCTCCATGGCGCTCAGCCACGGTACCAGTGCTTCGGTAACGTGTCCAAAGTCAACTGATAACACTCTGACTTGTATTCAGAGCTAAAGCCACAGTACGTTGCCGGGAACCAGCTTCTATCATTCCCACGGCTCTGAGCATTTCTTCCCTGCTTAAATGACGTCGCCGCTCCATAATAACGTTGGTTTTAATCAGTAGTAGGGAAACAGTAGCACTAATAATGTCTTCAATGCGTTGTATGTTTTTATAGGGAAAATATTGACAGCTGATTTTTTTTTGTTTTTTTTTTTTTTTTCGGATTTTTTTTTTTTTTTTTCTTTTTTTCATATCTTTTACTCGAATTTGATTCACAGTTCCTGATTCAAATTATGAAATGCACCAAAAAGGATCCATATAAATTTATAAAATCATAAATTTATTACAAAGCCACATCTCAATCTCAAGAAATCCGCATAAAAATGCTTGATCCCTAGACACTTTTGATGTGTGTAGTTTGATTTGGTAGTTTTTATTTTATGAACATTTTAATGAAAATTTAATTTATCTTTGAACAGTTTTGTGTATGTAAATGCACCGATCACGCTGAGATTTATGTACCGATTTACGTGATTCTTTTTTAGTTTGATGTGAAATAGTTGCTTTTTGGTCTCATAAAAAATAACATAGTTTGGCTTCGTAGTTTTCATTTTATGAACATTTTTATTCATGTTTTTTTTTTCATCGAAATCTGTTTGTTTCTTTGTATGGTATATTGAAAGGAATGGAAAATAATGAATCATCTACTAAAAATAAAACTAAAAATTGTAAAATAAAAACTTTTTTACGAAAAATACAACCGACTTCAAAAAAAAACACTAACCGGTGTAAAATAACTCTAAATTCGGAAGTCGGTGGCCAATCAAGAATGAGACATAACCAACAAAGCCACAGACTTCCAAATTTAGAGTTATTTTACACCGGTTAGTGTTTTTTTTTTGAAAAATAAAAAAAAAATTCAAATGTTTATTGCTCAACACAGTACATAGTCATACATTTCTAGACGTTATTTGAATGCGAACGCGCGCGCGCGCGCGCGTTCGTTTGAAGTCGGTTGTATTTACATAGAAACTTTTGTAATTGGTTTTTTCCAAGATGTGTATATTCGGAACATGCAGACTTACATTTTGATAATAATCGCAGTTGGCATCTTGAGCTGATGAATAGTTCAGCAACCACAGCAATAGCACTAATCTGAAACTCATTTCTGAAAGAAAAAAGCAGAGTTTTAGAGTGTCAGGGTGTTGTTAGTTATTTAGGTAGATATTTGCAGCGTAAACTGCAAGTTAACACACCTTAGTCTGTTAAGCACGAGACGGTGTAAGTGTCCCCTATAAATGTAAATGTGGAATTCACAACCCTTTCTTCCAGCACCATTTCATTCGAAAGAAGAAGGAATATCCCACGATCTTAACAAACAACACGCTACACACACACACCAGTGGCGAACAGGGCAATCGCCCGGAGCCTCGCTCTTGCAGGGGCCTCGCGACAAGCAAATTTAAAAAAAATCTTTTTATTTTTTTATTTTAAAAGATTTTTATTTTTCCATTTTTAGTTGTTCCCATACAAATATTTGCCATGGTTTTATTTTTATATTGTTATTTGTTAACAATACATGTCATGGTAATAGGGTTATCCACTTATCTATACATAATTATAATAAGACAGTAAAAAAACTGTGTCTATACATTGAGTATATTTAAAAAATAATAATTGAGGGGGGTTTAGAAACAGTAATAGAGCACGAATCCAAAAAAAAAAGTCTGTCTGTTTGTCTGTTTGTCTGTATGTTTGTTTGTTTTTACACGCTAATCTTCGGAACTACTGGACGGATTTGAATGTTTTTTTCTTGTTGTATTGATATTAAGTCTGGGCAACACATAGGTTATAATTTATCTTGGAAACTAGAACAACTGATGCAAAACCGCAACAGACCAGCTAAACTATAGGAGACACAAAAATGGTACCATAGCAAAAATTGTTCCACGTGATGAGCATTTTCTGCTGAGAGAATAAATTTGAAGATCCGGAACACCTGATGCAGAACCGCAACAGACCAGCTAAACTATAGGAGATACAAAAATGGTACCATAGCAAAAATTGTTCCACGTGATGAGCATTTTCTGCTGAAAGAATAAATTTGAAGATCCGGAACACCTGATGAGGAACTTCAAGAGCCCAGCTACACTATAACATGCATAGGAATGACGTCTTAGCAAGTGTTGTTCAGCCTTATGAGCACTCGCTGTTGACGTATAAAAATCGAAGATCAGAAACATTTGGTATAGAAATTAGAGCTATCACTATTTTCATTGCATAATTATAAAATTACATTAAGTACCTCCACGTGGTGAAGGCGGGAACAGTTCAGGATTGATTTTCGATGACGATGGTATATCATTGAAAATTAGCCTCTACTGGCCAAAACTCCTATTTTTTTTTTATCGTATAAATATGCCTTCGGGTTTATTTGAGTGTTTAATTTCCTTTTCCATTTATCTTCGTTACATGGTTGCCTACCCGGTAACGCAGGGGAGCAGCCACTTAGATTTTAATTGATCAGGTATCATCACAATAAAACTATAACCATGCCTAGAAAGAGGTCAAATCTTTACCAATGTTCCAAAGTATGCTAAATGATTAAAGATCATAAGATCCCAATAATCTACCGAAGACGGTTATGAGAGACTTGATGCTGTTCGAGAACATGAGGCTGCAACTCGCTCCGCGGAAACTTCTTGGGATCGCGAAGCACGCCTGCATTCTCAGCGTATTTACGCATCTACCAGGTATCCAGGTCTCTAGGCACCAGTGAAGAATATGTGCGCGATTGACCGCTGATCGTGAACATCATGCACTGTCTCGCGAGTTGGAGACGTTCACGGAAAAGGCATGACGCTTGAGTTTTTAGCGAAAATATACGCATCGACTCTATAGATAAGTGGAGGACACAACATTTTATTTGAGAAAGGAGAATCTTAAGATTTTAGTTTTTATATATTTTTTTTTTCTCTCTATTTTTTATTGTTGACATTTTAATTTTGACATAATTTATTATTACGTGGCCGTGACCTTACCGGTTTCATGTTGAAACTATAATGATTTTATAATTAATATAACAACTATGTATATCACATGAATGCAATAAACAGTTTGAGTTTGAGTTTGAGGAGATGCGCGACTGACCGCTGATCGTCACGCAACATATAGGCTATAATTTATTTTGGAAAATGGAACACCTAAAGTAAAAGAGATATAAAAATGGTGCCATTGCAAAAACTATTCCACGTGAAGAGTGTTTTCTGCTGTGAGACTAAATTTGAAGATCTGGAGCACCTGTAGTGGAACTCCAAAGCCCAGCGACAATATAACATATACATAATAGAAATGGCGTCTTCGCAAAAGTTGTTAAGTCTGATGGCATTTCCTATTGACCAACAAAAATAAAAAATCTGGAACGTCTTGAATCGTCTCGCGCATCCCATTGTTTTCCCATCCCTGGGCTTTTAGAATTCGACATCAGACGTTTCAGATCTTCGATTGTCGCTGACATAAACAACAGGATCCACGTACGAAGTCGCGGGCAGAAGCTAGTTTAAAATAAAGTTAGTTAACTAATTCAATCATTCAAATAAATTAACTGAACTTTACCCAAGTATCAGAATAGCAGCCCATTATCTTTAATCTTTTTTTTTATCTTTACGCTAGCGCATCCACCTTCAATAAACACCTTTACCCCTTGGTTATGACTCTGCACAGTTAGATGACACATCACGAATAGTGCCCGCGTACGAGGAGCCGAATCCAACTTGCAGAGGCCCATTGACGCTTTTAAAGAGATGAGGCACCAACCGAAATGAAATGCACCAATATCACCGGCATGCCTGAGAGACATTTCTCGAGGGTATGTGATGCCAAGTCAGAAGCCCATGTGCGGAATGGGCTACTGGACCAAATTTTAGTTTTTAGTCCCTCATCTAGATTACAAGAAAATATTCAAAGCGTATTTTTTCTTTTTCACGTAATCAAAAAATAACGGCGATACATCGAGTTAAAATATCGCATGACGCCACTAGCCGGTACAGTTTTTGCTAGCTAATGGCGTTACAAGCCCCCACTCCTCAACTTTAATGCGCTTTTTCTAAGCAGTTTTCCATCAATTTGAAAAAGAAAAAAATATGTGTCGAATATTTTCTTGTTAACTACTAGCCGTGAAAATTTGAGTGAAGTGAACTGTTAATGCCTTGCATTAGTATGGAATGACAGCTCAATTCGCCCTCACTACGCAGGCCTACATTTTCACGCAGTGATTTGACCAGAATCGCACACCGGTTTAGACATTAACCACACAATAAGATGAAGAATATAATAAAATACAGACCTATGTCCACAGCACTGTCTATATTAACCCCTGCCTTACGACTAAGGAACTGCTACGAACTTTTCCTCGTTTATTACTCGAAATACTTACCATTAAACATATTATTTGTGTTCCAAAATGATTAGCATAATGATTGTCTCGTTCAACACCTGAACAAATCATTATTACATCGTTGAAATACTTGTTTACGTCGATGGAATAATATGTAGGAAATTAACTTATGAACTGAAGAGAAACCTATTGTATCCTAGCTAGTAGGTAGTTATATGATTTTCACTAGAGATTTCTATTTAGTATACAGAGGGTGAAAGAGAAATCAACTGACAACCAAACTATGAGTTTGTAGGTAGGTAAGTGCAGAAGCCAGCCTTCGGCTTCCCCAATCTGTCAATATTTTTTTATAGTTTTTCAACTTTATTAACAAAACAATAAAGTTAATGTTCAATTGTGAATATTTGACAGTTTGTGATAGCTTGGCTTCTGTAGGTACACTCTCTTACAGTAAAATTTATAAAAAAAACGACGAAAAATTTCAATGGGTTCTTGAATCATGTACAGACGCTAGCTCATCAACAACACTTTTACAACCTTGTACCGTGTTTCTGGCAAATAAATAAATTATTATTATTATTATTCATCAAGTTACCCCCATGTGTCAAATTTCTTTGATCGTTTTTCAACTGTATATCAAACAGAATAAGGTTCATATTTAATTGGGAAAATTTTAGGCCCTCAAGCGGCGCAAATACTGTACACCTCATTGGAAGTTACAGTTTTGAGCCGTTTGGGGTCGAAACGCTAGGGTCATGGGGTCCGAGTGCACGCAGCCTTTTCAAGGAGATTTCTAGCCGACTGGTCGACACTTCGCGTGACTAGAGGGCTGGCTTATTCTTTAGCCAATCTCAGAAGATCAGCACCAGATCTTCACTAAATTAAAATGGCACCACCTCAGGAAAATACTCTTTCAAATAAAAAAAGAATATTAAGAATCGGTCCACAAATGGTGGAGAAATCAGGTAACATACCTACATAAAAAAAACATACACACGAACATAGAACCTCCTCCTTTTTAGAAGTGGGTTAAAAAGAAGTATAACTTCAATAATACTATTTCTGCCTAGATATTTAAGTACCTGCAATAACTTCTTTGTCTGCCTAAAGCCTTTTAGTCCTGAATAACTGCCTTCTGAACCACTGGGACACTACATTTACAAATTCTGTCGGTCACAATACTTATACTTCGATAAGCAGATAATATTAATGTTGATTATCTTATTGTTATTTTGTGATAATTTTGATTATTATCTCTTTGTTAACACCCGAAACAGCACAGGGTGGCCTAAACTACAGGGCTATTGCGATCTGCTTTAAATATCTACATAATATTTACATGACATTTTTTTAAACTGAATTTCACCGGCATTCCCATAATGATCTAAAATCCCTGAGTAGAAAGAAACGCCGAACGAAACTCAGGGATCATGGTCTCTTTTAAAATCCAGACGTAAGATTGTATTATTATATTATGCATGTAAGTATAGCGATTCAGGGCAAAGTCTGGAAAAGCCTTCTAAAAAAAGAATCAATTCAGCTTTGAGTTGACCTTTCCCGACAGACGGCATGCATGCTTCTTCAGTCATCGTGTACCTAGCTCAAACCCATTTTAGGGGGCTCGATGAGCTCGAATGGCTAAGGCGTCGGCCTAACAATCGAGGGGTCTTGAGTGCGATTCCTACCCATTAAACTATTGACATGAACTCACTCCAGACACAGGCATGGGTTAATAAGACGACTATATTACGTTCACGTTAAGAATGCAGTAAAGTCATCATTATCTGTTGCCCCCTAACCAATCAAATCTTTTTAAATTATTTTTTTTAAGTTCATTAAACTTAATATTTTAAAATATAATTTGTTTGAATTTAACACCACTGTGCAATACACCTTTATCTTGCAGTTGCACTGCATTTTTACTGCATTCTTAACGCGAACTAACTATAGAAATGTGCAACCCACATAGCTAATAAGTCTTTTAAAACAAATAAAAATACCCTAAAAATTTCATATGGCGTACGTATTTTTTTTAAATATTTAACCCCCCTAGCTGAGTTACAAACGATTCGTATCTATTCTCTTTCTACAATCGAGAACGCCTCAAATCCCTTTGTTTTGACCACGTGACTTATCACCTTTCGCTAAGTCACGTGGTCAAAAGAAAGGGATTTGAGGCGTTCTCGATTGTAGAAAGAGAATAGATACGAATCGTTTGTAACTTGGCTAGGGGGGGCAGCGTCGAGTGTATGGTCCAGGTTCCATACCTTTGTATCCATACCACAAATAAAGACCAGGTATTGATTGATTGATAAAATGCCATGGTCTTTTGACACTGATCCATGCGCGCAATATTCTTAAAAATGATTCCATAGTGTTCTTTTATTGTAATAATATTACTTATTAAGTTACAAATGCTACCCATTACAGGTTTTACGTTTTTCTGTTGCGGCAAAATAATATTTATTTTGTTAGCATGTCCTTGCGACTCACAATAAGTCATTTAAAATGTTTTTGAAACTTTGGTAGAGAGCGCCGTAAAGTGAATCGAATCAAGTAATTACAAGTATTTCATGACTCCAACCATCTGCGAAAACATTTGACGAACGTAACACGTCAGTCTGCTGTAACTTTAAAAATCAAAACAAACTTGAGAACCTCCCTCTTTTTTAAGTTGGTTAAACGTACAGACGCCAGCACGTCAAGTTACCCCAATGTGTCAAATTTCTTTGATCGTTTTTCAACTTTATGTCATAGAAAATAAGGTTCATATTCAATTGGGAAAAATTTTACACATTGGGGTAACTTGATGTGCTGGCGTCTGTACAAGCATTAAACTGACTTCCAGGAATAGCCTATGTGTTAATCCAGGGTGTCAGCTAACTCCGTACCAATTTTATTAAAATCCATTCAGTAGTTTTTACGTGAAAGAGTAACAAACATCCATCCATCCATCCATCCTCACAAACTTTCGCGTTTATAATATTAGTAGGATATTTTCAGGATTGTATGACAATAAAATAATTTCTTTCAGGGGTTTTATTTTCTTATTATTATTTTATTTGTAGTTAGTTTTAGTGTTAATATTTAATTTATTTTAATAAGACTAACTTGAAAATAAGTTATTACATTAAAATACAGTAGATTTTAGTTTTTTTTTTATTAGAAAGTTACGATCAATGTCACCATCATCTTAAGTGGCATGACTCTGCTTGAATAACTGATTTATTCCATAGAGTTATAAATAACTTTTGCGACAAAATCTCAGGACTTTTCTATGGTATTGAAAGGTCTATTTGTAGGATTTTTCAATTTTCCTTGGTAACTGGTAACCCTACGCGTGACACAAATTCGAACGATTTTGAAATTTAAAACAAATCTACCCTGCAGCATTTCAAATTAATGAGTCGAGCAAGCACAATTAATACCACCTTAGATATGAATAATCTTGGTCACCTCTACCGTCCCATTCGGATATCTATGGTCCCATCCCTAGTCCGCTAGAAACAAAAACATGCCTTAACAATGTAGTATTTCGTTTTTTTTTGCAAATTAATAAATACGTTTCGTACCGAGGATTTTATGAATTAGGCCGATATCTCTAATTATAAATATTTGTTTTGCTAATCAAGTGTACCGACTTAGACGGGCAAAACATGTCGTTTTGATTAAGGAAAATGTTTAATTATTATCAAAATCAGTTAGAAATCAGTGTATAAGTACCTAAGTACTTATACAAATTTGATAAAATTGAAAATTTTCCTAAACAAATATGTAAGTAAGTACTCAAATAATGTTAAATCAATTGATTTATTATATATCATTTGATTACATATTTGTTTAATATGTTCGTTCAATAATAAATACTTGACGTTATTTTTATAGGTGTTATATCGGATAATAATTAGGATTGTTATGTACGTACTTCTAATCCAATCCAATTGATTCTTTTGTTGGATTAGTTATAATCATAATATGCTATGTACTTATGAGGTCGTTGACACGTATTATTTTTAAATTAAATACTAGCACTTCTCTAGGGCTTTAGTCCTGTGTTATTTTATTTTATTTATTGGGGAAAACAAACAGTGTTAATTTCATATTTTTTCCCTTCAGACACCCTCTCGTAGAATACATAAGTAATATAGTCAATGTTATTCCGAGATAACAACCTTCAGTCAGTTCAAAAGTTTTTTAATTAAATTCACAACAAACAACAACAGACACTCACATTATTTAAACCTACTTCCGAAATGTTCCCTCTATCTTTGTTTTTATTTTGTTTTTAATTATTATTTTTGTTTTTATTTCTAACTGTTTTTAGTTTTACTTTCAATTATTTTCTGTGACATTTAAACTGCTGCACCGACCCTGCCACTGTCTTCTCTCCCCAATGTTTCATTTTTGTGTGCTCACTGCTATTGGAACACTGGTACCCTTAACACAAGTTAGTAGATCTTACTTTGAGTACCAGAGTCCAAAATACATTAAAATATCTATACAAACATAACATTGTATTACTGATAGTGAAAAGTACCTAGTACAAAGAGATTTAAAATACTATAGAGCGGGCATGTCAAGGAAATGTCATAGAAAAACTTTGATCCCATGTCTCAGTAACGCCATCTAGAATAATATATGAATATTGGAGCGGCAGCGGAGCGTACTACAAAAAACTCATAGACTTGTATCCAGCAGGACACACTTATTCGGACTAAAATTTTGTTCGTGATGTCCGGTCTATAGGTATTGAATGTCTTTGACCTATATATAGATAAGTATTGTTTTTTTTTTTAACGGCAATAGCCCAGTAAATAAGGCGTCGCCGTCGGCTTGGCGATCGAAAGGTTGTGAGGTCGATCGCCACCCATTGCAGTATTGTCGTGAACCCCCTCCAGACACAAACATATTTTGCTTAGTTGGCGAGGTTAATTAAAAACTCCTAATAATATGCAACCCCCATTGCTAGAAATCTTTAAAAAAAAAAAACTTACATACCTACATACATAGATTACCTACATATTGGCTAATTATTGATAGATATATACATAGATAATTATTGAAAACAAAACATAATAAAGGCTACGAGATTTCGCGTAGCCAGAGTCGCATTTCGTAGCAGTTTTTTCGTAGCAGAGGTCCTACAATTTAAGCGGCAGTCGATTTTCGTAGCAATAAGTATTTTAGTATTATGGCTACTGCATAGATAGGTATTATGCGTTTCAAATAAGAATAGGAACGTCAATGACCTCTATCTGTCAAATGTCGTTTGAAAAGTACGGCCCGCAACGAAACCTTAATCGCATATCTTAAATTTATTTTTTGTTTTACCGAGTCGAAGTTATTCAAAATGAAAAAACGTCTTAAATTAATTAGTCTTGTGGAGTGCTTACGTTATATTTAAAAATTCTGTTTGTTACACGGTTTTTTGCTGTTGTTGTTGATATTTGATTTTGTTTTCATCTCCCTGACTGCTCGAAAACGTGTGAACGAGGCGCTGTTTTGCAAGGGAGGGCTCGAGAGATTATCTCCAATAAAAACAAATACTTTGAGAGTACAATTTAGAAAATTATTCGTTTGCAATCCGTAAATAAATTAAGTTTAGTAAAAACCTTTATTTGCTGATCTTACCCAATTTATTCGAATTGACAGCTATGACGTCACAAATTGGCGCAAAGTCATGCCTATTCTCATTTGAAACGCATAGTACAGTATTATTTAAAATAAATCCTGCAGTGCTATTCTGGAAAGTTTATTTGCGAAATCACTTCTGAATCCGCGTGTAATCATGTGAAATTAAAATATCGTACTATTAAATGGAGTGATTTCGACACTGGCGCCACCAAGTCATGATCAAAGTGAAACAAACTAAAACGGGTGAGTATTTTGACGTTGACAAGTCATGACATACCGAAACTTGTACAGGCGACATGAGAAGCGTAGTAAGTATGACTTTCGAGATGATTTGCGAAATGACTTTCGAAGTGATTTACCGTTTACAGAAAAGCACTCCCGTTCTGTTATATACCATCTATATACTAGGTAGAAAGGGACATCGATGCATATCCTGATCAGTTGGACGATTTTATTAAAATTACCGCGTTAAAACTTAATTGAAGTAAACGGTCAGTGTTCTTATAACAATTCCAAAGAAATTTTAAATAGGCACCTTATTAACCTTTTAACCTTTTGAACACCACGTCGGGTATGGCCGACAAATGAAAACGTGCCCAACACGCCACCGACGACGGTTGTGCCGACAAGAAAACATTTTTTTTAAAGTACAAAATAAATTAACTAAATGATTTGAGAATCCCTATTCTTCTTGTAGGTATTTACGCCGAATTTGTGGCTTAGCGTGAGAAGGACGCCGATGCGTTTACGCGCTGACTGCTGACTGTCAAAAGGTTAAGGAAAAATTTATCTTCATCAGAAAACAAAATCGTAAAAAGTTACTCATATTTAGAATCCTCTCAACCGTAATAATGTAGGTAAGTATATCAATTCCAAAGAAATTTTAACTAAAAGAGGCACGTTATTTACTTTTTAAGGAAAAATCTCTCTTCATTAGAAAAAAAGGAAAAAAGTTACCCATATTTAAAATCCCCTCAACGGTAAGTTTTGAAAATAAATAGGTATAGCCTATGTTACTCGGTGATAGTATAGTTTTCTAATGATGAAAGATTTTGAAAATTGGTTGAATATTTTTTTCAGTTCAATCCCTACAAACAAAAAACAAACCTTTCTTCTTTATAACATTTTAATATAGTATATGTAGAAGTATAGACCAGCGGACGTCAAGCGGTTTCACCCGCGTAGTCCCCGTTCCCGTGGGAATACAGGGATAAAAAAAAGTAGCCTATGTCATCCGGGGATAGTGTAAGTTCCCAACGCGATGAAAGAATTTTTCAAATAGGTCCAGAAGTTTCTGAGCTAATTCGTTACATACGAATTAGCTCACACAGGGGTGGACTTCACAGGGTTTGTTAGTGTCAAACTGCCAAGTAATAAAGATACAGTGAATAAAGATAGTTTTGAACATAATACAACATTTACAACTCGCCGACCCTGACTTTAACATTTCTCAGGATATAGATTTACTATTGGGAGCCGATATGTATATTCCGAAATATTGTTAGAGGGGTTAATAAAAACAAACACGTCATCCATCATAGCACAACAAACGCATTAAGGCTGGGTGGTATTCTTATTTTTCAAATACATAATCTTTTCTCTTTATAATATTATCTAGTATATAATTAAATATAGATTAATGAGATCGAAGTACATACCTGCACAACTCATGCTTACTGCTTGCTTGAAGTTTGTTAAATATTAGTAGCTTAAATATCTTCTGAGATTCTACAAAGTTCTCTCCAAAATAAAGTTTGACTTAAAACTTAATAAAATATAAATAATTAAATAAATAATCCCGTCTTTAGTATAGTAAATATATCACAAGGAGCACTGCAATAATATTATTTTCGTGCAAAAAAAACTGTTCTTCTTTTCAGTTCAACTAATACTGTTAAAGTATTTTTAAATGAAGACGATTTAAAAACAAATCTGTACAAGTGTCGTCAATTATTTATGAGACAATTATATAAAACACAGTGATAAGGACACACGATCGCACAAACTAATACCTCGCCTGAAGGCTTCACTACTGATAACGATATTTTTTTCAGCTATTTAAATAATGCAGGTCTTCTTCGTGTTTACGTGCAAATGTGATATTAAGCATATCTATGTGTGCGTTTTTGTTCTTAATTGAGGAAAAATAATAGGTACCTAATTGGGACTTCAAAATGGTCCATGTTGCAATTGCATCGAGAAAAAGGTGTGTACGGTCGCGTGTTTAACATTTTTCAAACGTTCTGAACAATTGGTCTTATTTTTCAAATGTCTAGCCACACGAAAAAAAAGACTGTTATTCACTAGTGACTAACCAGCAAGCCTAGCCATATTATGACAAATTCTATTTCTATTATCGTAATCGATAAGACGACAATAGAAAGAAAATGGCGTAATATGGAATCAGCTGTTTGTCAACTGTCAAGTGTTAACGAGTATAATTTGAAAATGAAATACTTACACTTGGCAGTTGACAAACAGCTGATTCCATATACGCCACTTTCTTTCTATTGATTACGATAGTTGAAATAGAATTTGTAATAAGGCTAGGCGTGCTGCAGTGCCAATCCGTAAAAATCATCCCTTGAAAATGAAGGTAAAGTGTTGGCGAATTGAGCTGTCACTCTATACTTAATGCTAGGCGTTGAAAGTTAACTTCACTCTAGTTTTCACAAGGTGACTTTTACTGAATCCACCAACTAGTGTCAGAATTTTTATACCGTCCATTGACCGCTGACTTAGCCATTGCAAACTTTGGTATTGGCCGTCAGATCGGTTAGCTGTACAGTTTTGAATTCAAGTTTCAAGATTGCTGACAAATGCGTATTAGTACTTACTACAAGGCGCCCTACTCGAGTCAGTCAGATTCATTCCTTAAAAGACAATGGCAGACCCTGATATGCACGATTGTTTCGTTGGTCTTGTGACTCCTCGTTGCTCCTGTGGTCGCAAGCGCTATTGCTGAGCATGACGTCGCTTGCTCAAACCCCAGGTGGGGCAACGCGTTATTGAGTTTTTTCCTTATAGAATTTCTGAGTATCAACCCGTAAATCTGGATTCGTGCGTGTTAATGGCACGACTCGCCCCCTATTACATGGGACTTAAACATAACTGGCAAAATGTGGGTGCAATGTACTACAGGTAGGTTCATCTCTGACACACCCTTTGGGGATAAAAGACGTAATGTTTAGTTGTGTTCATCTGCATGGTCCTCACACGATCTGACAAAGATCTCACATGATGCGTGGTCAGTAAAACAAAGTATGGACTCTTGAGTTTTTTTCAGTGTTTCTTCTAAGAGCAGAGGTAAGAAACAGTGACTTAGCCAACGACTAAGTGCTTTCCGAGGCACGGTGGGACCTCGCTATGATATGGTTGATATCAACCACCCACAGACCGGCCTGGGCCACCTTACCTTAACCATGGATTACCCGTGCTTCTTTATAACAAGCTCCCCCTCAAAAGAAATAAAAAAGCCACAAAGAATAATCATAAAGCTTTAGACAGTCTAAAATGAGTTAGCTACATTTTATTAAATGAAAAGCTGTTATAATATCTTAGGCATCGATGAAAAAAACCGTGATACTTTCCCGATAAATACTTTTGTACCCATTCGGCCTACGTTTCGTTTATACGATAAAAAATGTTGTTTGTTCAACTTGATTTCTAGGTTCTATTTTATATTCTACCCAAAAAAAGCTCATTTTAGGCAAGTATTATTATTGAACCTGGATTGTCCCACAGCTGGGCAAAGGCATTCCTTCCAACTGTCGCGATTCTGCGCCATCTCTCTCCTCAATTCTCAAGGAAGACGTCATCCAGGTCGTCCCGCATCTCCTTCGTGGTCTGCTGCGGCCCCGTGTCACTGTAGGGCACTAATTCTGAGTAGTTGTATGAGGCCATAGCTCGTTCGGCATAAACCCTAAAAAAGTAATATTTTGCTGACGAATTATAAGCAGGGCATCTGGCGGCATAGCAACTGATATACAAACAGGAAGTATCGTGCCTTCTCTGTATAAGAAGAAGCCTTTTTAGTAGGACAGTTTCAGTCTGGTATTATTTAGCTCTGTCATAGATTCAATTTAAGATTCTTACCGACGAAAAGCCCACTTTGAGTCACTTTTAAAAAGGTTTTTCCCGTGTGATTTTACCACTATCACGACGAAAACGAAATAAGTTTCTAAATTTTCCCTCTAATAACGTGATAGAGCTGAAATTTATTTGGTATTGCCACAAGCTAGATGGAGTGATGATCTTCACAGGGTAGCTGGCAGCTGGATCGCAATGGCGGAGGTCCAGTTGAGAAATGAGGCGACATCTATTGCGCGACATACGACCCAAAGACTGACATTTTAATTCATCCGCACGATTGAACATCAAGATCCTGACAGCAAGCGTCGGGCAGTAGTGACTGCGCAAATAAAACGAGCAATAAAATATTACCTTACAGTAGATCAATACAAAGTTTCTCCAGATCTTTCACAAACTTAATACTTATATGAATAATGTAACCATCAATGTTCAAAAACAATATTTCCTAATGTCGAGATCGCGACGCCTCACTCGCACATCACCTTTCAAATTAAGATTAAGCGAAGTGGGTTTAACCAAAATTAATGTTATATTTTGAAATAAAAAAGCTTTTTTTTTTTTTAGTAGGTACCTATATAGCCCACCAGACACAACAACCGTCTACGAGGACGATCCGCCCTTTTCTATGGGGGATGAGGAACTTCCCACCTTGTTCCTCTTACCTTTAAAGTCCAATACCTCTAAACCTACATGTTTTCAAAACGTACCTATGCAGTGTAATAAAAAAAGAATATTTTCAAATCGATTGGCATTACGAGTATAACAAATATTACCTACAGCTACTTAGACTATATACCTCTAGACGTAGCCCAATTTACAGTGTCAAGTGTGGAAGTGAGACGCAATAATACAAAGTTCGTAGGAAAATTGAGACAAAGCATCGTATCTTCTGTCCCTTACGGCGTGCCGGATTTTTGCATGGCTAACTTTTGAATGTTAGCCAAACAAAGTGCTGTCACTGTCACGTATATTATTATGCTCGATTTAATTTAAGTTTTCGGATGGTTTTTGCAATTTTTGTAATAGTTTAAGTCATTTAATGAGAAATAGACTCCATTAGATAAGTGTTTAGTGTATGGTGAATGCGCTACGATGGGAGGATGCAGTATAATAGGCTGTAAAAGCCGCACAGAAAAGGCCAATAACAAAATCTCTTTTCATTCGTAAGTATTCAATACTGTTTGTGTTATTGTATGATTATTGAATTTATACATTTGTGCGCTTTTATTGTCATGGCTTTCAGACCAAAATATGGAAGATTTCTTAAAGTAAACTTGATTTCTTAAATCACATAACCTAGGAATACTTACTTACAGTGTTGCTACACGTTTCAAATCTTTTCCCTTAACTGTCAGGCCTAATGTTCAAAAGGTAGGCATAATAATCAAATAAATCTATGGTGGCTAAACACACAAATTTGTGGGCGAACCCTTATTTTTAAGTTTAAGTGAACATGTGTACGAACGAACAGAGCCCTTTCGACAATCATTAAGTTTTACTCTTGAAGGCAATCGCGTAGGTACTTAAAGATATTTGGAAGTAAGAATTCATTTTATAAATAAATGTTAAGTATAAACAAAAAATTAGATATTTTCAAAATAAGTTGGTTTTATGTAAAGGACAATAGTTATTATACAGCAATGTCAATGTCACACTGGATGTCAGCCATACCTCAATATATTTTAATGATAAATAACACGCGAAAAAATAATGTAGTGTTCTTCTAAAGAGTTACTTCTATGTACACACATCAAGCTTCACCTGGTAGTAGTGTATTTTATTTGTGAGAATCAAGGTAAGATTGAAAGTAGGTATTTTACGTGAAATTATATTTTCTCACACATGGATACTTCTACACTCTTATTACCACGTTGAATACGTAAATTATAATTTACAATAGTGCTAAAATTGGAACCCGCAGTTTAGTAGAATTTTGGTCGTATTTTGGGACTTTTTTAAGGAATAGCAACACTGAACTTTTATATTGCTGTCGCATGTGCGGCCACGCGGTAGCTCGATCTAGAGGTATATTATCTAAGTACAGCTACATACATACATAGGTAGGGCTTCAGAGGTAGGGTTACCAGAATTGAAAAATAGGTTTTCGTGGTAAAATACCAAACTTCTCAGTAATACCATTAACATACTTAATTTATTTATAGACATTTGACAATTTTAGTAATTTTTTTATGAACACTGAAATATTTTTACCTTTAAAAAAAAACTTAATGACTTTTAACTTTCCCTGTTTCCTTGAGAGGGGCCAAAAAGTCTTGGATTAAGTCAGTAAAATGCCTCTGATCTGGTAACCCTGTACGTTTGTACATAACTGCTCCCATTTGTAACAATAGGTACTCATCTCGTACGACACTTAATTATTCAGTACGAACGTTATCAGGAACCTTGCAGATAACACTTCAAACAAATGAACGTGTACGCAATACACAATGTTGGTATTTTTCAAGATTTGGGTGACTCTTGACCCAAATTCATGGGACCTTGCGAAATATTCAGGTACATAAGTAGCTATTTATTTTGTTAGGGTGACATTTCCTTGTATTTTAGAATTAAAAGTTTTTCCTGCTATCCGTTTGGTCTAATGGTGGCTAAGGACAGGTTGTAGGGTATTTCCCATAGGTTTTTTCAGTTGTGTTAGTATGTCTTGATCAAACTTTTTGCAGTAGTAAAAAACTACGGAGATCTGTCTACCTTAAGATGGTGCAGAGACAGAAGATGGAAGGTGTGACACTGTAAACAATAACATGGAAGTAAAAATAAGTATTGTAAGTTTGTAACATATAATTAGAATTTAAAAAAAATGTTTATTGCTTAATCTCTTAAATAAGTAATTCTAGTTACAATTGGGAGAATCCTTTTAAGCAAATAGTATGCTTGTATTAGGACGCTCCGCCCTTCCCCAGGTTATTTCAGTATTATTAGGTCAGGACTGCCTCGTTGGTCTAGTGGTCGCAAGCGCTACTGCTGAGCACGAGGTCCCGGGTTCGATTCCCGGGTCGGGCAAAGTGTTATTGGGTTTTTCCATCTGGGATTTCTCAGTTGCAGCCCGGAGTATGGATTCGTGCCCGATTGATGGAAATAGGCTCGCCCCCTATTATATGGGATTTAAACATATCTGGCGAAATGTGGGTTGTACTACCAGGTACACCTCTGCCTAGCCCTTCGGGGATTACAGGCGTGACGTTATGTATGTATGTAACTTATAGGTACTTAAATAAAAATTAAAAAAAAAAGAATGGATGGATGGATTTACAGTTTTTAAAATCAAATAACGCGCTGGGATGAGTGTTATGTGTGTGGATGAGTGTGTATGTGAGTAGTGGGTGAGAGTTGGTGTGAGGGTGAGGGATTGAGGAATGTGCAGAGGGAGATTAATATCAACTGAAATTTGAGGTAATCTACAGTTTATGCAAGCTTACCTTATGACAAGAAGAATAAGAATAAGATGAAAAAAGAATAAGAATAAAATAATGTAAGAATGTAATGATGGCCCAGAGAAAAAGGCGGCTACCTCCGTTTACGAGGTTATAGCTTCGGCCAAGTACCAATGTGAGTATTTAATTTTCAGAGAGAGATTTCACGAGAGAGTTCATCGGTAAAGCAAAACATCGTAAGGAGACCAGCATGGCTATTGTGTATCCATTGACAGTTCATAGCAATGTTAACTGTCAAACAGCTAGTTTCGTATTGGCTATGATTAGTAGGTATGTCTCTAGGATGACGTCGCGATGCGCACTCGCAGAGATGTGTAGAAGCGCACAGTACTCCGTCTGATGATCACTGTAAATTGAAGTCCACTTAAAGTGCGGATACGGTACCAATTTTTTATGTCATGCTCCGCAGCAGAACCACTTTGACTACATTATCTATACATATAATAAGACTGTAAAAAAACTGTGTCTGTACATTGAATATATTTAAAAAATAATAATTGAGGGGGGCTTAGAAACAGTAATAGAGCACGAATCCAAAAAAAAAAGTCTGTCTGTTTGTCTGTTTGTTTGCACACGCTAATCTTCGGAACTACTGGACGGATTTGAATGATCTTTTTTTTGTTGTATAGATATCAAGTCTGGGCTACATATAGGCTATAATTTATCTTGGAAACTTGAACACCTGATGCAGAACCGCAACAGACCAGCTAAACTATAGGCGATACAAAAATGGTCCCATAGCAAAAATTGTTCCACGTGATGAGCATTTTCTGCTGAGAGAATAAATTTGAAGATCCGGAACACCTGATGCAGAACCGCAACAGACCAGCTAAACTATAGGAGATACAAAAATAATACCATAGCAAAAATTGTTCCACGTGATGAGCATTTTCTGCTGAGAGAAAAAATTTGAAGATCCGGAACACCTGATGCAGAACCGCAACAGACCAGCTAAACTATAGGAGATACAAAAATGGTACCATAGCAAAAATTGTTCCACGTGATGAGCATTTTTTGCTGAGAGAATAAATTTGAAGATCCGGAACACCTGATGCAGAACCGCAACAGACCAGATAAACTATAGGAGATACAAAAATGGTACCATAGCAAAAATTGTTCCACGTGATGAGCATTTTCTGCTGAGAGCATAAATTTGAAGATCCGGTACACCTGATGTGGAACTTCAAGAGCCCAGCTACACTATAACATATATTGGAATGACGTCTTAGTAAGAGTTGTTCAGCCTTATGAGCACTTGCTGTTGACGTATAAAAACCGAAGATCTGGAACACCTGTGTGGAACTCCAAGAGCCCAGCTACACTATAACTCACATAGGAATGACGTCTTAGCAAAAGTTGTTCGGTCAGATAGGCATTTCCTGTTGACTTATAAAAATCGAAAATCAGAAACATTTGATATAAAAATTAAAGCTATCACTAATTTCATTGCATAATTATAAAATAACATAAGTACCTCCACGCGGTGAAGGCGGGAACAGTTCAGGACTGATTTTCGATGATGATGGTATGGTATATCGTTGAAAATTAGACTCTACTGGCTAAAATTCCCTTTTTTTTATCGTATAAATATGCATTCGGGCTTATGTTATTTGAGTGTTTAATTTCCTTTTCCATTTATCTTTGTTACACGGTAGCCTACCCGGTAACGCAGGGGAGCAGCCACTTAGATTTTAATTGATCAGGTATCATCACAATAAAACTATAACAGGCATGGTTATAGTTAGTTAGTTAGAGAAAGAGGTCAAATCTTTCCCAATGTTCCAAAGGTGCTAAATAATTGAATATCATAAGATCCCAACAATCTACCGAAGAGCGTTAGGAGAGACTTGATGCTGTTCGAGATCATGAGGCTGCAACTCGCTCCGTGGAAACTTCTTGAGATCGCAAGCACGCCTGCATTCTCATCGTATTTACGCATCTACATCCAGGTCGCTAGACACCAGTGAAGAATATGTGCACGACTGACCGCTGATCGTGAACATCATGCACTGTCTCGCGAGTGGGAGGCGTTCACGGAAAAAGCATGACGCTTGAGTTTTCAGCGTATATACGCATCGACTCTAGAGATAAGTGGGGGAAGGAGATGCGCGACTGACCGCTGATCGTGAACGTCACGCAACATATTGGCTATAATTTATTTTGGAAAATGGAACTAAATTAAAAGAGATATAAAAATGGTGTTTTCTGCTGTGAGACTAAATTTCAAGATCTGGAGCACCTGTAGGGGAACTCCAAAGTCCAGAGACAATATAACATATACATAATAGAAATGGCGTCTTAGCAAAAGTTGTTAAGTCTGATGGCATTTCCAGTTGACCAACAAAAATAAAAAATCTGGAACCTTTTGAATCGTCTCGCGCATTCCATTGATTTTCCGTCCCCGGGCTTTTAGAATTCGACATCAGACGTTTCAGATCTTTGATTTTGACGACCCCGTTGTCGCTGGCATGAGCAACAGGATCCGCGTACGAAGTCGCGGGCAGAAGCTAGTGTACAAATAACAGGATAAAATGTAGATAATGTCTATATTTTTGTAGCTTAATATCAAAAATTGTATATTGTTATTTTCTTGGAAAATATCAATTCAGTTAGGTACTGAGGTAACAAACCCTAAAAGAAATATACAACCGAATTGAGAATCTCCTCCTTTTTTTGAAGTCGGTTAAAAATTAAAATTTTATTAATTGTAGATATTGTTTATTTTTAGGGTTTGTTACCTCAGTACCTACTCCGTCGTTTATGAACCGATTTTCAAAATTCTTTTTTTATTTGATAGGGTATACTAACAGATTGGTCCCATTTGTATCAAAACTCATATTTGATGAGGGATCTTCGAGGAATTGAGGGAACTTCTCAAAAAATATGGGGACACACGCACCGATTTTAACATTTTTAGTAACAAATCAAGCATTTTCATTTAGAAAGTATCATTTTGTGAAAAAAGACTGATGAAGAAGACAGGCAACGTAACTCTTCAACGCATAACAGCAAATTATTCGCGATTGCTATAGTCAGATGTCTATGCTGAGCTTTTGCATTTCCGCAACATAACATTACGCCATTCTATTTAAAAGGGGCCGGCAGAGATGTACCTACAGATTAATGTTTAGATAGAACTTCTTTAGCAATTGTTATCCGATTTCAATGGTTCTTTCAAGTTCTGAAAGACTTTCTTTACATACAAAGAAACTAAAAATTACGAAATTAAAACTTTTTTACAAATTAAACAACCGCCTTCCTCCGACCGACTTTTCCCTGGACGTTTCATTGGTGTAGTAAGTAATAAGGTATGTTACGTTTGTACCAGAAACAATAGTTTTGAAACATAGGACGTAGGTACTTTGTCTTACCTGGTGATGTAGGACATTTTAAGTCACACTGTAAAAGTAGTTCAGGTTGGTACTGTTATGATGACAATATAAGCAAAGTAACCAAAGCTCAATTAAAAATAAGTAAAAAATCACATATCATATACCTTCGCTAAAAAATATTAAATGTATTGTTTTATGTTAAAAATAAAACAAATTATATTTACACTTTTCTATTTTAACTAATTTTTATAGCTATTGATTCATAATCAGATTTCTTGATAAACAATTTGTTAATGTATCTATATATTGTAAAGAAATATAAGTATTAATCTTGTTATTTGCTAAGAAATTCATAGCAGGCGCTTTCCGGTAAAACATTTACATGTTACTAAAACTCAGTAAGTATTTATCTAAAATTACAGATGCTTGATATACAATAAATATACATTTGTTTATATTATGACCTGTGCATAATCAGCGTGAAATTAGCGTTATTTTATAGTGGTCCTGCTGGAGAGTATGCTCTGCAACATGACCACTTTGAATTGATATTTTCCAAGAAAATAACAATATACAATTTTTGATATTAAGCTACAAAAATATAGACATTATCTACATTTTATCCTGTTATTTGTACATAATGTAGTCAAAGTGGTTCTGCTGCGGAGCATGACATAATTTTTTGTTAATTCTTGACTAAAAGTTAATTTATGTTTGAAATCACCTATCCACCTTGAGCAAGCGTGGTGATCAATGATCGTGCATTCTTCGTATGACAAAACGCCTTTATCCTGCAGTGGGACAGTAAGAGGCTGGTATTATATTTTCCAGTTGGAAAAATGTCAGACTCAGTAGCTTGAATCGCCCCTTTAAAAGTGGATCCCTAATAATATTCATTCAATTAATGCGCCACTGCTGCGGTTTTTCTTAATTGTCATGCAGTTGATGATAAGGTTTTAATTGAGTTAAACACATGAATAATTGTATTGAACACTTTTATTTCTCAATAATCAATATACATTCATTTGACTAGGAACATTATTATTTTCTACATTACGTACTTAAGTACAGAGGCCAGCACATCAAGCTAACCGAATGTGCTTTTCTATGATAGTTTTCCAACTTCATTACAAATAGAATAAGGTTCATGTTCAATTGAGAAAAATTGGACAGTATGGTGTAGCTTCGGTCTGCTGGCGTCTGTACACAAAAGTACAACTAATAAATAATACAATAAGTTATATCAATTTTACAACATCTTGTTTATGATTGTAACGACATCTATCTCACCACATAAGAACTACCACTGAAATATCCTACATCGCGATGTTAAAGTTATCCGCGCGATTGAACGTTTACGAGATCGCGACAACAACCGTCGCGCAGTAGTAGCCCACCAGATACAACATCCGTCTGCGAGGAGGATCAAAGCTTCTCTATGGGGATGTGGAACTTTACACCCTGTACGCTCAATTCATTAAACCCGAAGAGATTTAAAATACTATAGAACGGGCATGTCAAGGAAATGTCATAGAAAAACTTTGATCCCATGTTTCAGTAACGCCATCTAGAATAATATATGAATATTGGAGCGGCAGCGGAGCGTACTAAAAAAACTCATAGACTTGTGTCCAAGCAGGACACAAGTTTCGGACGAAAATTTTAATCGTGATGTCCGGTCTATAGGTATTGAATGTCTTTGATTAAACCCCAAGCGGACGCCGGCGTCCGCGCTGTCATTGTCTTCCTATTGTGGCTCTAATTGACACGAATGAAAGGTTAATGTATTGACTAGCCTGTTGGTCTAATAGTTAGTGGCCCTAACTGCTATACCGGAGGTCGTGGGTTCGATTCCCACGACCAACGATATTTTTTTTTGTGTGATGAGCACGGACATTTGTTCTGTGTCTGGGTGTAATTTATTGTTAATATGTAGGTATGTATTTAGAAGTATGTTTATCAGTTGTTTAGCACAATAAACAACTCTTATAACACAAGCTCTGCTTAGCTTGGGACTAGATGGTGTTGTGTGAACGTAATTGAATATTATTATTATTTCATTGTTTTCTGGATTTCTCGAGTAATAACGGATTTTACCATAGATATTATTTAGATTTCTATGGATTTGACAGAGCCCTTTTTCATGAGAAATATGTAGGTATCCATAGACTTGAATTACTTACTGCAGTTATATCCAAACATTCACGTGAATAATAACAAAAACGTAAACATTCATTAACATGAATGGGTCTCACGACAAAAGGCATGTTGACGGTGTATACCTACATATCGAAATTATAATAAGTCCATCATCAGTTAGATAATAAAAAAATAATAAACAAGATTTTTTCTGCTTTTTCAAATTGATGGAAATAAACTACTTAATTTAAGCGCATTAAAATTAAGAAGAAGGGGCTTGTGTCGTCGTAAACTGTAGGTACTAAATCGTGACGTCTTAGACATTTTGACTCGATCTATGGCTGTTAAGTTTGGAGTAAATAAAGGAAAAATATATGTTTAATATTTTCTAGTAATCTAATTGATGGACAAAAAACTAAAATTTAGTCAACTAGCCAATTATAATACATATTTAAGTATCAATTTTACAGGGTGCGATTTTTTGAGTTAAGAATCGGTTTTTATATAATAGGGCTGCCCCCGCTGTGGAAATATTATGAGGAGTGAAATGCATACAAGTTCTTCAAACGAATCAGACAGATGTGTTGCTGGGGAGTTTGTTCCGCCACTTCTTCTTCCCAGCAAAAACACTAGGAAGTGAAGGGTGGGCCGTTTTTGGGGGACTGTCTTTATGTATTTTTTTTCGACGTTCAATAAGTGCTGATTCTCAGCCTAGTTTGAATAAAGACTTTTGATTTTGATTACCTCAAAAACTCTCATCTTCCTGCGAAACGTACGCATGCTGTCAAATTTTCCCAATTGAACACGAACCTAGTTTATTTGTAAAAAAAGATGAAAAACTATCAAAGAAATTTGACACAATGGGGATAGCTTAATCTGTTGGCCTCTGTGCATTGTGTAGTTGTTTATCTTTTACTTTTAAATCATGTCATTTATAATTTAGCGACATCTATCTTGCCACATACGAACTATCCTACATCGCGCTATTAGAGTTATCCGCGCAACTTGAACGTATACAAGTTCCCGACTACAACCGTTGGGCAGTAGTTAGCCCACCAGATACAACACCCGTCTGGTCGGAGGATCTCAATGGTGGATGAGGAACTTTACACCCAGTTCCTCATACCTCCAAAATAACATATAACGTGACAGAGAGTCGAGAGCGTTGTCATAAGATAGCCAGGTACAGACGCCAGCACATCAAGTTACCCCAATGTGTCAAAATTCTTTGATCGTTTTTCAACTTTATGTCAAACAGAATAAGGCTCATATTCAATTAGGAAAATTTGACACATTGCGGTAACTTGATGTGCTGGCGTTTGTACAGACGCCAGCACATCAAGTTACTCCAATGTGGCAAATTTCTTTGATCGTTTTTCAATTTTATGTCAAACAGAATAAGGTTCATATTCAATTGGGAAAATTTGACACTAAAGTAGGTATTCAAACTCCTTTGAAAAATGACAGACAGAACAATCATTTGTCGTCGCTGGAATTAAACCCACGACCTCCGGCATAGCCATCAGGGCCTTTACCAACTAGACGAACAGGCCTGTCAAAGAAATGTATTCTGTTGGACAACTACAAGCGGAAGGTTGTAGATCTCTACATTCAATACAAAATGCGTTCAGGGTGTTGTTGGGGTTGCCCCGTTGCCACGCTACTGCAGTGATTCCGGGATGATGATGACTGCACTAACCACGAGATCAACAGGCAAGTCAAACTAGTAATTTATGTATAGATAATATACCGATCGAGTTAAATTATTACCTCCTACTACTACTACTTTAAATACTACTACCTACTCTAGTATCGCATGTAACATAGAGACACGCAGCGCATTAGTTCAGCTCAAAATTATGTATTTTAAATCTTTCAAAATCAATGCATTTCAGTAAGGTACTTAGGTTAGGTAGTTAGGTTAGCTATAGAATAGGTATGGTAAGTTAGGTTAGGTTATATGTATACATATTGTTAATCTAATTGTATCTAACACAAAAGGCCAAAAAGGATAAAAGGGCAAATGCCTAAGGCATTAAGTCCGCCTTTGTACAGTGTTTTTTACTAGTGCATACAGTTTTAATACATAAGTAAATAAATACAAAAGGTTTAAAGAGCATATTAGAGACTCGCTAAATAAAAAGTAGTAGTAGTTATTATTATTTTGGATCTAATTGTAAATATATATATCTATACGTTAATCCCACAACTAAAGCTCTTTTTTAGACTATAACATAATATACACATAGCACATGGCAATAAAATATTGGTTTACTATACGCCATAAAATTGAGCGTGTGTTCAGTTCATGCTGTGGTATACATATATCCGTGTTCGCTATATGTGCTATATCCTCCTACTGAGCTTTCTATAATACTATATACGTCGTTGTCTGAACTCTATGTTACTTACTTCTTCAAAGTTGAGGTAAATATGACTAGACATCTATTCCGTTCTCAGCTGGTCGGTTCAGTAAAAGTCGCCATGTGACAACTTGAGTGAATTGAACTTTCAATGCCTAGCATTAGCATGGAATGTCAGCTCAATTCGCCTTCAGTTCACCTACATTATCAGGCGGTGATTCAACAGAATCGCGCTACTTTTAATATTGGCTGAAAGTATAATATAATTTACTCTAAATATACAATACAAAAGTGGTTTAAAGCTTTCAAAACAACTTTTCTACCTTACCTACACTAAAACGTGCATAAAGTTCAGCTCCAAATAATAATAATAAGGGGCCATCACATAGTACTAGCACAGTCTAAAAACCTACAGTCGTCCGACGAAGCCGTCTATACAGGGCAATCGTGCGGGGTGTGAGGGGCGAGACGCGGGAAAGCCGCTCCCGCACTGCGAATAAAACGATGTTCGTAGTTTGGGAGGTATTATTCAGGGCTAACGCGTGTAGACCTTGACGGCATTTTTCCAGAGATCAATCGCGTCTTCCTACAGTATTAATATTTATTCTGTGGTACTAGGTAACCAGTTCACCTTATCCACCCTCAACCCAATACTTTAGTCTGTAATAGCCCTGCACTAGTCGTAGGTTTTCCTTGGATGCATTTGCATTGCATTCCTACAGGGAAAATCTGCGGTTGGTGCCTCACTTCTTTAAAAACGACAAAGGGTCTCTGCGAATTGGCTTCGGCCCCTCGTACGCCTTTCAAAGGTCCAGAATAATAATAATATTATATTCAATAGTTTAGACGGGACATTACAAACACATTTTTCATCCGATGATATAATTAACTTTGCGTTTCAAATGAGAATAGGAATGACTTTGCGCCAATTTGTGACGTCATAGCTGTCAATTCGAATAAATTGGGTAAGATCAGCAAAACAAGGTTTTTTTTCTAAATATAATTTATTTACGAATTACGAACGAAAATTTTTCTACATTGTACTCTCAAAGTATTTGTTTACATTGGAGATAATCTCTCGAGCCCTCCCATACAAAACAGCGCCTCGTGCACACATTTTCGAGCACTCAGGGAGATGAAAACAACGACAACAAACAACCGAGTTACAAACAGAATTAATAAATAAAACGTAAGCACTCCACAAGGTTTTATCATTTTGAATAACTTCGACTCGGTAAAACAAAAAACAACAAAAAAATTAAAACGCGATTAAGGTTTCGTTGCAGACCGTACTTTTCTAGCGACATTTGACAGATAGAGGTCATTGACGTTCCTATTCTTATTTGAAACGCATAATATAATTCAGCGCGCTCCTCTGCCGTAGCAATATTGCTAAATTATGCTAGATGGCTTTACTGAGATATGAGATCACAGTTTTTCTATAACATTTCTTCGCAAGTTCTCTCTATAGTATCTTGATTCTCTTTAGTAAAACTCTCTCTACATTAACACGATAAACGACAAACTAGTTATGACTGGAATAGTTGGCAAATTCTTGCTAAAATCGGGTCGATTATTGGCTCAGAGGCCATTCAGCGCTATGCGTTTCCAGTATAACAATGCATTTAGAATGCTTGTGGGGCTGCCACGGTTCTGTAGCGCGTCGAGTATGTTTGCGGATGCAAGGATCGTAGAACTAAACAGAACATTCTCATTTTAAATAGTCACAGCCTTATGAATATAAGCCAGCATTGCACATGTAAGCGGGTACGCCTTTTATACCTGGAGGCTGTTATTTTTCAGTTTTGTAGTTGTTTTGCTTGAGTTTAGATTTCAATGTTAATATGAATTTACTTTTTTTTTCTTAATCTCGGTATATTGGAGTGTGCTAGCTAACACGTGACAATCATTCTGAAATGTACTATTTTACAATGTGTATAAACATTAGTGCTATTTATTGAGCATTTCATTGTATAGATTCTTTGTATACCTAGTTCTTCAAACGAATCAGACAGATGTGTTGCTGGGGGGTTTGTTCCGCCACTTCTTCTTCCCAGCAAAAACACTAGGAAGTGGCGAAAGGTGGGCCGTTTTTGGGGGACTGTCTTTATGTATTTTTTTGACGTTCAAAAAGTGCTGATTCTCAGCCTAGTTTGAATAAAGACTTTTGATTTTGATTTTGATTTAGAACACGCGGAAGTTACCACAGCATTCTAGAGCCATTGCGGGACCGGTGGGATTGTCCAATGCTTGGCCGTTGGGTGGGACTGCACACGCAGGTGGGTAAGTGAGTAGGCAGGGCATCTAGTATTTTATCAGTATTCTGTTCTGTTCTTTGTTTGATTTGTTGTGTAATTACGTGTAGGTACTAACATTAGTTTCGTAAGTTTAAATTGTTTTCTACTAACAGTATGGACTACAGTCTGAAATAAATTACTATTATTATTATCACTAAAATGTCCTGGGATGGAAAGGACATCAAGCACAACTTGATACCAAACATTCAGTGCATGATGCTGAACAACCCACCAATTAAATTTTTCGTTGACTTTCATCTTTTTCTCACTGTGGCAAGTGAGTCCCAGGGCTTTGATTATTACTACTTCATACACGTCATACACGCACGCCTCTTGGGTGACCGTCAAGATGACTGAACCAAACGAGATTATGTTCTTGAGACCATGTGCACTATTTAATACCTATTTGCTACTATTTACTACCGCTTATTAAAGTTGTGTAAAAAATATATGTTAAGATAGCAAATACGTAGTAGATATTGACATTAACAACGCGGTTAATACAACTCTAAAACTATGAGAACTTGAAAGTGACCCAACCAACCTGGGGGTCGAGTCTGCTATTGCAATCGTGTCTCAATGACCGGTCAATGATCGATTATTGACGTATAACGTCAAACTTATGACACATTTCCCATACAAAAACTGTCAAAGTTGTCAAATATTCGATCAATGTTCGGTCATTGAGACACAATTGCAATAGCAGACTAGAGCCCCTGATGTCAGAATGGCTGGCCACTTTATTTCTTTGATATAGGTATTTCTTTACCCAAAGGTAGCAAATATTTCACTATAGGTAGATAGTAAATAGAAGCAAATAGGTATTAAATAGTGGACATGGTCTCATGGACAGGAAGACTGGATCAAACGCGATATGTTCTTTATCGCGTTTGGTCCAGCCATCCTGACGGTCACGATTGCAGGCACTACGCACCTGACCTTTTTTAAAACAAGATCGTTATAAAAGTAATTTTTCTAGCGAAGCAATTTACTTTTTACCTATGTTTTATTGAGAGTGTACTCGAGATGCACCTCCACCTAAGCCTTCGGGGATTACAGGCGTAATTTTATGCTATTTCCCTTTCTTCTTGCCCTCTTTCTCCTGGAAGTACCCTCCGGGTCCAGGCACCAGCTTGACTGAAGGCTTGGCTTCCTTCCTCTGGGTAGAAGGTTCTGGTTGAGGAGTGGGAGATCTTTCTGGTGACGAGTCTGTTATGATGCCCTGAAGACGGTGTGTGTTGGTTTGACTAAGTCTGTGGACAAAAATGACTTCAATATTTAAGTTAGTTTCAATAAATTTAATACCTTTTCAAACAAAATGCAGATTTTTCTTGTTACAACCATCGCTGCCACTAGCGTTGATTGTAACAGTATAAACAGATGATTTAAACATCCTACTAAACCTAATAATATTATAATCCTACTAATGTTATAAATCCGACAATCTTAAAATTTTGAAAATCGGTCCATAAATGACGGAGTAATGAGGTAACAAACCAAAAAAAAACAACCGAATTGAGAACCTCCTTCTTTTTTGAAGTCGGTTAAAAATAAGCTACTCGAAGTACTAATTCTGCGCACAAAGTTGTGGACAGCAGTAGAAATAAAATAAGCCACTGTCCGCAGTTATTTTATTAATTATCTGTTTTTCGTCTATTTCAATTTATTTAAGTACTTCTCATTCGTTACATTCATCCCGTGTTACTTTCGTACCTGGTATGCCCTACGACATTTTTTTTTCTTTCTTTCTGTTAACTCACCTGACTTCTTCAACATCAGCCACCTTGTCGATAAGGCTGCGTATGATAGCCTCCTTGTGCTCTAACGCTAGTGATGCCCTCTCGAGCTCTCGTCGATACTCTGCATGCGCGAGCGCAGCCCTGCGTTCTTGCTCTACGATGCGACGTTCTAGCTCTTCTAGGGAGGTGTAGGCGCGGGATTTTACTGCCTAGAGGGGGAAAGAGAGATAAAACTGTTAGAGAGAGAAGGATGAATAGTTTGCAGTAAGTGGCATGAATAGCGCTTATATTTTTTTTATTACTTTTCGCTGAAAGCAAGTTGCTCCGCACTAGGACTAAGTAGTTAGTGTCCCGGACATACTTATTATAGATAAATAACACCAAGACACAGAACAAACGATAGTGCTCATCACACAAACATTTGTCCTGGGTGGGAATCGAACCCACGACCTCCGGCATAGCAGTCTAGGCCACAAACCACAAGAACAACAGGCCAATCAAGATTGCTAGAATATTACCTTGATCTCATGTTTAATCTTATCCAGCGCTGTCATCGCTTGCCGCAGCGGTTCGCTGTTGTTCTTAACACGTCGAGCGCTGGTGCGTACGCGCGTCATGCGAGCTGTAGCAGACTTTAAGCGCTGGCGGAATATTACAGCTGCTTTTCGGTATAATCTGGGTAAGAAACTTGTACAGTCAGCCTCATAAGTCGATATACATATCCATATTTCCTAAACTCATGAACACCTTAGCTTACACAAATTGCTTAACAAGACTAGTGCCAGGATTTAATTAACGTCTTAAAGGTTCAAAATTCACTAGTCTTGTTTAGCAATTTGTGTAAGCTAAGGTGTTCATGAGTTTAGGAAATATGGATATGTATATCGACTTATGCGGCTGACTGTACATATAACATCTGAAGACATGAAACCTCTTAGTTAAACTGGCTGTCAGACTTTCGGGGTTCTGAATTTCTGACTACCGTGACAACATTCAAAGATTTGCCAATAACAGCAGTGATGGTAATCTCAGCCGTCTAGAGGGGTCCCGCTACGAATTTCGTGGTTACCCATCCACTGATTGACTTTGGCTTAACCGCCCACCTAGTATTTCTTTCAGTTTCCGGTAATCGTCAAATATTGACCACATTTGATGAAAGTTATGTTAAAAGCAGCCTAAGGATAAATAAAATCACAAAAGACTTGAAAAAAACCCCGTTTATTAAATAAAAAATACGCAAAAATCGATGTATCTAAAAATTTATAAGAAAACGTTATGAGTTTAATTTTGAAAATAACGTCGATTTTTTTTTAAATTTAAATTTTAGTAGTAATGGGTATTACCACCTTGGGCCATGTGCCATAATTCTGTCATGAGCGCATGCAGCTATATTTTTATGTCACTTCACAACCATAAACTACATTTTTTACTGATTACGAAGACATATTGATATGCGTAGAAACGATTAACCCGAGGTCTAATTGGGATCGGGGTTCTGACTACTACCGAACGACTGTCGAAAGTCTAGAAATGACAGCCGGAACCAACAGCTTAACTCCTCAACTACCGGAACGAAAGATACAATCAAGTTAGCTGTGACCAGAGCAGAGTTGGTTATTTGAATTTTTCACCAAAATTTTGAGGTTATGTGAAAAAATTGTAAATGCAAAAGTTGTAGATCTTTTTATTACCTACAACTTTGCCGTATAACTTTTTTCCATAGGACTTGTAGTTTTGCCGGAAATCAAGATAAACCATTTTTTACCCTTAACCCCCCCCCCCCCCCCCATCCTCCCACTTCCCGAACTCGGGTCGACCGTAATTTATTTTTCCTTTAATTTTTATCATATTCCCCTCCTTTTCTAATGGGTTTCATCCTACTGTAATTTTATTTGGTTTCAAAAATTATCGACCCTGGTCTACAGGTCGCGGGAGCCAACTTCCGCTCGGGATCTAATAAATTAACGTGGTTTCTAAGGCACGGATGGGTCTTGAATTCTTGATATGTAAAGATTGGTCACCCATCTACGGACCGTCCTCAGCAGACGCAGCTTAACCTCAAATCGATCCGTTTGCCTCTAGCCAAACGTGCCGAACGTTTGGATTAAGCCATACGTCCCTTCGTATAAAGCCGAATTTAACTTAGCAACACCCATTAAGTTTGAGTAACGCTTTACCTGACATTCTTCAACGCCTTCTCTAGTTCCTCCTTCATGGCGTGGTTCTCCTGTAACACTTTGGTACACTTGTCTTCAACCGCCTTCAGCTGTTCCGTCATCTTGGTGAGTTGTTCTCCTTTGCGTTCCGTTTCCATACCATACTGGTGCTTTAGCTCTTCGAGTAACCTGGGTAAAAAGAACAGTTATGGTTAGTTTTTTTGTAGAAAGACAGACAAAGACCCCCTCCGTATCTCAGACTGGCCTGTTGGTCCAGTAGTTAATGGCCCTGTTCTACTATGCCGGAGTGCGTGGGTTCGTTTCCCACCCAGGACAAATGGTTGTGCGATGAGCACGATCATTTGTTCTGTGTCTGGGTGTAATTTATCTATAATATGTATATATTTATAAATATACAAGTATGTTTATCAGCTGTTTAGTACCCATAACACAAGGTCTGCTAACTTGGGACTAGATAATATGGCGTTATAGATTGATTTAATATTTCGATAAATCAATCACTTCAGCCATAGGAAGTCCACTACTGGGCATAGGCCTCCCCTATAGATCTCCAATAAGAACGGTTGGAAGCGGCTCGCATCCAGCGCGTTCGTACCGATACGTGGCCTCCACTCGCGAACCTTTCGACCCCATCGGTCATCAGTCCTCCGTGCTATGTGCCCTGCCCACTGCCACTTCGACCTGCTAATCCGCTGGGCTATGTCGGTAACCTTGGTTCTTCTACGGATCTCCTCATTTTTGATTCGATCTCGCAGAGAGACTCCGAGCATAGCCCTCTCCATATTTCGATAAATACCCATTATTTTTTACTATATTTTTTGACAGGCCTGTTGATCTTGTGGTTATAGGCCTTGACTACCTACTATGCCGGAGGTCGTCAGTACTTTCCCACAACGCCATGTAGTTTCAAACTAAGCAGAGCTTGTGCCAAGAGTACTAAATAACTGACAAAAATACTCATGTATATATTTACAAATAAATAAACTCTACAACTTTCACACAACGCCATAGTCATCCAGACACAGGACAAATGAGCTTGCGCTTCACACAAACATTAGTCTTGAGTCTTGGGTGGGTATCGACTAGACCAACTGGCCCTTTTTACTATTTTGTTGCCGTGTTTTTAGATAGCCTTACCTAAAGAAACGTGTCTACCTACATATTTTATCAGTTTCTGACTCCGCTCTGGCTGAGTTTAGAGGTTGTCATAACAAAACAAGTTTTTTACATCGCCTTTAACTTTAAAAAAAATAGGCTCAAGTAAATGTAACTGATACACATTGGTTCTGCTTATTTTTTACATTTAAAATTGTACCTACCACTGCTTTTCTCCTTAAGGTTGACTAGTATAAAATGCCTATGGTTTTAAGTCCGCCTTTGTTCATTAGTGTGCTTGAAGTATGAAATACATAAATATACAAATTGGCTTTGCCCTTTAGCTCAGTAACCAGTGTTGCAAACTCCCAGTCAACATAAAACTCACTAGAAATTAAATTTCATTTAAACCCGTACGCAAGATGGTTCCCTAAACAAATTGTTGGCAACACTATTGCTGATACGATTGACGTGTCACCATTATTCTCCCCCCACCCACCCCCCTAAACCCAATCCAATTGATCCCTCCCACATCCTACGGAGTTAACATTTGTAGTTTGAACTGTCCACAACCATTTCAATCAAATTGGATCCATAACAATTTAAGTTGTTTTTTGAGGAAAAAATAGAAAAAAAAAATTGAATAAGAAGTGAGTGTGTGAGTGACTTGATTGGGATCAATTGAAGTGTTCCTAAGAGAGTACTTAATTTGGGAAGATAGAATTCATAAAATAACGCAAGGAATTAGGTGGAAGTGGAAACTCAAATATCTCAAAGTAAGTTTCAGAATAGAATAGAGTAAATTGTGCACTATCTTCTTCGTAACTGTCAGGATGACTGGACCAAACGAGATATGTCCTTGAGACCATGTCCACTATTTAATACCTATTTGTACTAACTTTGCGTAAAGAAATATATCAAAGAAATAAAGTGGCCAGCCATTCTGACAAAATCAAATCAAAAATGTTTATTTGTTAGAACACGGTACAATAAAGAGATAGTTACAGAGGTAGTTCAGCATGTCTGCCATACTATGGCGTACAAATATTTAATTTTAAACACAACAAGATTAGACAATAATATAATAGTCAATGACGGCGTCAGATTGGCTGGCAACTTGAAAGTTCTCATAGTTTTAGAGTTATATTAACCGCTTTGTTAATGTTACTATTTACTAAGTACCTATTTGCTACCATAACATATATTTTTTACACAACTTTAAAAAGCTCAGCTTTTATTTCATATCTAATAGGCTGTTTACAGTTTTGTGTCGACTTTTCAGTTTTTAGTTCTTACTCGTATCAATAATTTAATTTAAACAAATAATAATTACATGGGACTTGAAACATAACTGGCGAAGAGTGGGTGTAGTACAGGTACACCTCTGCCCTTACCCTTTAGAGATAACGGGCGTGATGTTATGTTCAGTTGTTGTTGTTTAATTGAAACTTCACGAACAATATATTTGTTTATGCGTGAGTTTACAGTTTAATGACTGTTTGCCTATCACCCTATTGAGCCCCCTATTAACCTTGACCGGAGTTATTTATATACTTCTATTACGCATACGAACCAAATCACAGTTTGTGCTATCCCATATTTAATATTATAAATGAGGAATTAACTCTGTTTGTTTATCGGCTTTTTAACCGACTTCAAAAAAAGGAGGAGGTTCTTAATTCGGTTGTATCTTTTTTTTTTTTTTACTACTAAACGGCTGAACGAATCGTTATAAAATTTGACATAGAGATAGATATCATATCCTGGAGACGGACATAGGTAGGTACCTTTTGTATAAAAAAAAATGACGAAAATTCGTTTTAACCGACTTCAAAAAAAGGAGGAGGTTCTTAATTCGGGTGTTTTTATTTCTTAGGGTTTGTTACCTCAGTACTCCGTGATTTATAGACCGATTTTCAAAATTCTTTTTCTATTTGATAGGGTATACTAACAGATTGGTCCAATTTGTATCAAAACTCATATCTGATCCCCCATCCTCGAGGAATTGAGGGAACTCCTCAAAAAATATAGGTACACACGCACTGATTTTAACATTTTTTGTAACTGATCAAGCATTTTCATTAGAAAGTATCATTTAGTGCAGAAAAACTGATGAAGGAGACAGGCAACGGAACTCTTCAACAAATAAGAGCAAATTATTCGCGATTGCTATAGTCAGATGTCTATGCTGAGCTTTTGTATTTCCATAACATAACATTACGCCCTTCTATTTCAAAAGGTGCCTGGCAGAGATGTTCCGATTAATGTTTAGATAGAACTTTTTTAGCAATTGTTAACCAATTTCTTATATTAACTAAAAGTCCAGGTTTCCTCGCGATGTCTTCCTTCACCGACGTCAATGATGTCTAAGATAAACTTAGAAAGTACATATGTATTGTAAGAGTCACATTGTTATCCACTTATCTCTAGTAAATGAAACTTATCATACCTAACTGTCGGAATCTAGGTATATTGTACACATCTGCGTACCCCTCAGAGCATACAGGCGTAAAGATATGTCATGATGTTGTATTAACAATAAACATCCAAGCGATTCCAGCAATCACGACAGATTTGTATATCTCCGAAGATCAGCACCAGATCTTCACCAAATTAAAATGGGACCACCTCAGGAGGTACCTCAGGACTCTTTCAAATACAAAAAGAATTTTGAGAATCGGTCCACAAATGGGGCAAAAATCAGGTAACATACATCAAATAAAAAAAAATACATACACACGAACATAGAACCTCCTTTTTTGAAGTCGGTTAAAAAAACCACCAACATCTTCAAAAACACTAACAGGTGAAAAATAACTCCAGTTTCAAAAATAACTTCAGAGCCAAGCTGCCTCTGTGCGCGGGGGCTTAATTCTAGTGTTGAACAGTTACCGGCACGTAACTTGGCAAGAGTTTTTGTAGTGGGGGAAGTTTGCGCACGCACAATTTTATACATTTTTATATGCGCGAACTTCCCCCACTACGACAATCTCTTGCCAAGTTACGTGCCGGTAACTGTACGAAAGGGTGTTTATTTATTATTATTTATTTATATATATACAGCAAGTTCTTAATTACTATAAAACTTTGCCCCGCAAAACCGTGTTATCGGTTTAACTGCAGGATCGAGTCTCCGTACTATTTTAGAACTACTTATATTATAATAACAACTAAATCTTAAACATTATGCCTATGTTATACAATTTCATTATGTTTAATAATCGTAACTCTGACAAAACACTTCCTATATATTATTCATGTAATGTTTCAACAGCTTGCGCTTAAAAACTCGCTTATCGCCCTCACTTCGAATATCCTCCGGCAGAGTATTTAGCAAATATGGCAATCGTTTTTTAAGTGTTCGGTCGCCATAGTAGTTATTGACTCTCGGCACTATGAACCTACTGGAGGTCATCGAGCGGGTGTTACAATTATTATTATATAATACTAAGTTATGCTCCCGAATGCCATGGTTATTAGTAGCAAGAATGTACTTATGCCTAATAGATAAAGGTAAGATATTACATATCTATACATATAATAAGACTGTAAAAAAACTGTGTCTGTACATTGAATATATTTAAAAAATAATAATTGAGGGGGGTTTAGAAACAGTAATAGAGCACGAATCCAAAAAAAAAAGTCTGTCTGTTTGTCTGTTTGTCTGTTTGTTTGCACACGCTAATCTTTGGAACTACTGGACGGATCTGAATGATTTTTTTTTTGTTGTATAGATATTAAGTCTGGGCAACACATAGGCTATAATTTATCTTGAAAAATGGAACACCTGATGCAGAACCGCAACAGACCAGCTAAACTATAGGAGATACAAAAATGGTACCGAAGCAAAAATTGTTCCACGTGATGAGCATTTTCTGCTGAGAGAATAAATTTGAAGATCAAGAACACCTGATGTAGAACCGCGACAGACCAGCTAAACTATAGGAGATACAAAAATGGTACCATAGCAAAAATTGTTCCACGTGATGAGCATTTTCTGCTGAAATAATAAATTTGAAGATCCGGAACACCTGATGCAAAACCGCAACAGACCAGCTAAACTATAGGAGATACAAGAATGGTACCGAAGCAAAAATTGTTCCACGTGATGGGCATTTTCTGCTGAGAGAATAAATTTGAAGATCCGGAACACCTGATGCAGAACCGCAACAGACCAGCTAAACTATAGGAGATACAAAAATGGTACCAAAGCAAAAATTGTTCCACGTGATGAGCATTTTCTGCTGAGAGAATAAATTTGAAGATCCGGAACACCTGATGAGGAACTTCAAGAGCCCAGCTACACTATAACATATATAGGAATGACGTCTTAGCAAGAGTTGTTCAGCCTTATGAGCACTCGCTGTTGACGTATAAAAATCGAAGATCTGGAACACCTGTTGTGGAACTCCAAGAGCCCAGCTACACCGTAACTCACATAGGAATGACGTCTTAGCAAAAGTTATTCGGTCTGATAGGCATTTCCTGTTGACTTATAAAAATCGAAGATCAGAAACATTTGGTCTGGAAATTAAAACTATCACTAATTTCATTGCATAATTATAAAATAACATAAGTACCTCCATGCGGTGAAGGCGGGAACAGTTCAGGACTGATTTTCGATGACGATGGTTTATCATTGAAAATTAGACTGTACTGGCCAAAACTCCTATTTTTTTTATCGTATAAATATGCCTTCGGGCTTATGTTATTTGAGAGTTTAATTTCCTTTTTCATTTATCTTCGTTACATGGTTGCCTTCCCGGTAACGCAGGAGAGCAGCCACTTAGATTTTAATTGATCAGGTATCATCACAATAAAACTATAACCATGCCTAGAAAGAGGTCGAAGAACGAAGAGCGTTAGGAGAGACTTGATGCTGTTCGAGAACATGAGGCTGCAACTCGCGCCGCGGAAACTTCTTGGGATCGCGACGCACGCCTGCATTCTCAGTGTATTTACGCATCTACCAGGTATCCAGGTCTCTAGACACCAGTGAAGAATATGTGCGCGACTGACCGCTGATCGTGAACATTATGCACTGTCTCGCGAGTCGGAGACGTTCACGGAAAAAGCATGACGCTTGAGTTTTCAGCGTATATACGCATCGACTCTAGAGATAAGTGGGGGAAGGAGATGCGCGACTGACTGCTGATCGTGAACGTCACGCAACATAGGCTATAATTTATTTTGGAATATGGAACACCTAAAGTAAAAGAGATATAAAAATGGTGCCATTGCAAAAACTATTCCACCTGAAGAGTGTTTTCTGCTGTGAGACTAAATTTGAAGGTCTGGAGCACTGTAGTGGAACTCCAAAGCCCAGCGACAATAATATATACATAATAGAAATGGCGTCTTAGCAAAAGTTGTTAAGTCTGATGGCATTTCCTGTTGACCAAAAAAAATAAAAAATCTGGAACGTCTTGAATCGTCTCGCGCATCCCATTGTTTTCCCGTCCCCGGGCTTTTAGAATTCGATATCAGACGTTTTAAATCCTCGATTTTGACGACCCCGTTGTCGCTGACATAAGCAACAGGATCCGCGTACGAAGTCGCGGGCAGAAGCTAGTTTTAAATAATTTGGTGTAGTCGTCTTTACATTGTTGTTTAATTTTATTGTTAACTAATAATTTTAAAAACCTAACCTGAATTGCTTCCAACCTGTCAATATATGTTTTAAAAGTAAGACCATAACTGTCAAGAGCATATCCCAATATCGATTCTACAAGTGACTTGTATAGACATCTCAAAGTTCCAACACACAGAACAGACAGAATATAAACATCAAAAATATTATTGGTCCATCAGATTATGAAAAATAATATACACCACCCTACCACCCACCACTGTTTTTCTCTGCATCACCTAAAGGTTGACTGGTAGAAAATGCCTATGGCATTAAGTCCGCCTCTGTACATTAGTGTGCTTGAAGTATTAAATAAATAAATAAATAAATAAATATACAAGTATTTTTTTCTTTTTCAATTTGATGGAAAACTGCTTCGATTAAGCGCATAAAAGTTGAGGAGAGGGGTCTTGTAACATCATTATCTAGTATAAACTGTACTAGTGACGTCATGCGACATTTTGTTATTTTTTTTACATCGCCGTTATTTTTTGATTACGAGACAAAAGAAAAAATATACGTCAAATATTTTCTTGCGATCTAGATCAGGGAAAATTTTGTCAAGTAGCCCATTATGCCCTGCTTTTCTTTGTGACCCAAATTGCTACAAAAGAGCGGAACCTTCTAATATAGGCATTGCTTGCCTAAAAGGAAGCTCAAATAATAAATGTAGCTTTGCAACAAATAAACATTTAATTTCTGTTCTTTTCAGATGAAATTTATCGTTGTTCAGTTTGTAGAACTACCTTTCGAGGGCATTGATGATTACGAGTGTGTACCACCCTCCTGGATATATGCCAGGTCAACGAATCAGCGAGTCTCCGTTGCATACCCGAACAATGAACATCCTTGGGACACAAGAGAGCGTGTTGAGAGGAGAGAAAGTCCCAATAGTAACTGGAAGCGTTACATGGCAATCGAAAAATATGAATCAGGTTTGTTGGAATGCATTGATCAATTCTATGTTTTGTTCGTTGTGCCGTAATATTGCCTTGAGTCGTTGTTGCACGCAAACACAAGACATTCTTGTCAATACTTTCTATAGACAGGACATAATGATACAAATACAAATTTTCATCCAATCTTGGTGGACACAAGTCTATGAGTTTAGTTTTGTATGCTTCGCCGCCGCTCCAATATTGCTATATAATTCTAGATGGCGTTATTATTTTTATTTCATTTGTTGTGGACAAAAAACAGTTACATGCCAAGCTTAACTAAAGATTCTTCTTATTCATATTTATACTGTGGCTGTACGCACAATGAATTCCCAAAACGTTTAGTACGTATGGGTGGGATGTTCATCATGTACCGGTGGACCGGTGGCGCAGCGCCGTACGTCAAGTAGTGTGCGTCCACACTGCAAGCCTAGTGCGGTTGCGACGACGGGCGCGTCCATATTGTAGTGACTAAGGCGGAAGCCTAGCGCGACGGGACTTAGCGAGAAAGCGCGCGTACTTTTCAAACGCTTCTGTCCGCGCGTTATGGCCACACTACGGGCCTAGTCATCGAGCGACCCAATGCGCGGGTGGCGGGGATATCAAATCAGTTTGGTCTTGTCGCTCGGCGTTAGAGCGTTTGCACTAAAATGGCGGTAAATACTGAACTGTTTTTAAGTGGCAAAGTATGCATCCACATCACAATAATTGCACAGTAACAAGAAAATTATGGAGTAAAATGAAAGAATTTTGTAGGGTACAATTTCAATTCTTCGTATGAGTTAAAAATATTAAGTACCACTTATTTCTCTGTTTTTATTTATTTGGTGCACACCATCCCGAGTGCTTAACACCTCCCATCTCAGGATCGGACTGTCTTGTACTAATATCAAATTCTCGTCCATGGTCTGTTACCCCTGAATCACATCCAAACGCTACAACAGCTCGCGCGTCAATGTGGCCACCGCACCGCACCGCTTGTCGCGCTCGCCACAGGCCCCAGCCACCACGGATTCACTGTGGACGCACACGTAGTTTCCACAAAAGGAGCTTTTGGCTAAATTATAACAGCCTCACGGGTCGATCGAAGGTTAAGCTACGCTTGACGAGGTTAGTCCATGGATGGGTGACCATTTATGACATGGCAAGAATCCTCCGTGCCTCGGAAAGCACTTCGTAAGTCTTTTGTGGTGCGGGTTCCAACCCACCATCTCGAGACTTTTATGAAGGAGGAATTTTGGCCGACGGGTGTCGTGTATCGTCGTTTCCGCGGAAGGCTACATGACACCACGACTCAGCGCAATACGTCGCCGACCATACGTAGACATTAATTCTAGCTTAGTTTATATTTCCTATGTATTAGTTTATTATTGTATTAGATTATAGTGTTTATTTTGTTTATATGGGCCACAGATGCCTGAAACAAAGAGTTATTATTATTATTATTAAATCCGTTGGTACTTTTTTTCAGTTAGTGTGAATGATTTTTAATCGATTTGAAAAATTATTTCACCGTTGCAGCTGGAAAGTTACACTATCCACATAGGCTTTTTCTCCCAGTATTCCCACGGCGACGAAATATTCCCGTTAGTGTAATGTGGTTATTTTTGTGCAGATAAATATCAAGATGCAGAGTTTTGGATAGCGACGAGAAATGATTATGCGCCTATTATAGAAGAAGAGCGTTCAAACACAAGAGGTTAGTAATATCACAGTCTAAAAACCTACAGTCGTCCTACGAAGCCATCTAGACAGGGCAATCGTGCGGGGTGTGAGGGGCGAGACGCGGGAAAGCCGCTCCCGCACTGCGAACAAAACGATGTTCGTAGTGCGGGAGGTATTATTCAAGTCTAACGCGTGTATAGAAGTTGTCGGCATTTTTCCAAAAATCAAAGGCGTCATCCTACTGTATTAATATTTATACTGTGGTAATATTGTGACGAATTGAGAATCAGATTCAGAACTTTCTTTGCTATGAATGTAGGTACAGGTATAAGATGTCGTAGGTACAGACGCCAGCACATCAACCTACCCCAATGTGTCAAATTTATTTGATAGGTTTTTAACTTTATTCTAAACACAATAAGGTTCATGTTCAATTGGGAAAATTTGCCAGTTTGCGGTAGGTTGATGTGCTAGCGTCTGTACATAATGTGATCAGCTACAGTCTACCTAACCTCAGTCCTCATAGTCTTAAACTACTCCTTTGACTTACAAAAAAGAATATGGTTGCCAATTCCGTTGTTTTTTTTTTATGTGTTTTGCCTCTCAACTTCGCCATTTATGGATCTATTTGTTTTTTTTTTTGTTTGAAAGTGTAGGTATACCTATACTTCCTGAGTGGTTTCATTGGGGATTTCATCGACATTGGTAAACTAGTTTGGTACTAATATTAAAAAAAAAAACAAAAATTACCTCCTATAAAAGAAAAACAATTTTTAATTTGTCGGTCATATTATACATATATAAAGGGGTACCGCTAATATAAGTACCTACTAGCAAGATTCCTTACTTAAGCGGTACCCCCACGCTACATAAAATTACATGGCTCAACGATAGGAAAGTGTTATTTTTTAATTTTTAAATGTGAGCTTTACTTTTTGGCGTTGAGGGTTTTATAAATTTCTAATTCTTAACTTTTTTTTAACCATCAATTTCATTATTCATATAAAATGGATGTTTCAGGTACTCAATCAGCGCTGTTTGGTGCAGGATTACATAGAGAATCAATAAACTTGCCCCATAATAATAGTTGCTTACTTACTAAGGTAGATAAGCCTCAGTTGGCAGTGAAGCCCTATAAAAATCTAACCCCTATGGCGAAAATAATGAACAAACGGCGGATACAGTCAGAACCTCAGGGAAATCTGTATATTAAACGATCGAGACTTAATTAACGTAAGCCTATTGTGACGTAATCATGGCATCTGGATGATCAAGGCCCAGCACATACCGTGCGAAGCGCAGTAACGCGTCTTTTCATCGTGCCAATTTTGATTGGCACGATGAAAAGACGCGTTGCCTCATGTTGCGTCTCTCCAAATAAAGTCGAAAATAAAAGCGCACTTCTGTTGTTATGCGTTCGGATTAATGGAAGTTTATTTATTCTCGACTCTATTTCAACCATTACAAGGTTGATAATTGTTTACCAGTAAAAACAGCGCTGTACTCTGTCAGATGTGTGCTGGCCCTAAAGAAGAACAATCGAAAATTAAACGGAAAGATAAACTAATTCAAAGCGTTCAAAAATAGGAAAATATCGCTATCTTTACCGATGGAAATACAGAGCAAAACTCGATTTTTCACGAAAATCAATTCCAGAGAAGATAAAAACTCGTATATGTAGGTACGCACGGCTACAAATCTCCAGTTTACACTGACCTTGTATTGCACGGACATCCTATACAATGCGAGATCAGCTTTTACTCAAATTGTTTAGCTTGATGTGTGGCCAAGTGTACGTATGTAGGTATAGCATAAATGGTATTTTCTTGTTTTTATTTGTAAGTACAGCCAGAACGTATAAACAACAATAAAAATAAATGTGTTAACGCCTAGTGGTAATTAATATTATAAACACGAATGTAAAGCAAACAATATAGGGTGACTCATGAACATGAATAACTTTCCCAAAGACACGTTTTTTTATACTCTATAACTTTCAATTAATTTAACTACGACAGTAGTGCACAAAAGTTGTAAAAAAAAGCTGTTGAGTTTCCTATCAATAAAGAAATAATGTCTATTTTTGCACGAAAAACTCGGTGAGACTTTTTTTTATTAGAAATCCTTACTTTGATAGTGACCCACCAGTTAATCGTTAACCCTGCCAAATACTAGACCTTCGAGGCCAATTGTAATAAAGCTCGGAGCAGCCCTACCTCTTACAATGGTCCAGCCGTCGCTCGTGCATGTCGGCAGGCACGGTGCGCGCGCGCATGGCGTCCAGTTGCGCCAGCTTGTTCTCCGCTATCTCCAGAGTGTTCTTCACTGTGAAGTACTCGCGATGGACTGTTTCGTAATCTCGCATCATGGCTGACACTGAATCAAAATCAAAGTTAATTTATTCAAATTTTGAACGTCAAAAATTACATAAGACAGTCCCCCAAAACGCCCACCCTTCACCACTTCTTAGTGAATTGCTGGGAAGAAGAACCGCAACTAACTCCTACGCTACCCCGACTATGTTCGTTCGATGGCGCTGCATTTAACCCTTTAACCGCCTAAGTCGGATTTATCCAACAACTATTTTCGAGCCTATTCCGCCTGAGTCGTATTTTAACGACAAAAAAAATGTTCATCCAATTTAATTTCTTGGTTCTACTTTCCATTCTTCCCAAAAATAGGCTAATTCAGGCAACTTAATAACTGAACTTCAAAAAGTTTTCCCAACGAGTAACAGTGACTGGTTGGGAAAAAAAATCCCAACGACTCACACTGTTATAGGTTGCAGTGTGACTCGTTGGGAACAAACGGCCTTTTTGGTCTCGCACAGGTCTTTATATTTTTTTTGTCTTTAGTTTTCAATCTTTTTCTTGTTTTTTTCATCTACATTGTTGTTTTTTTTTTTTCATTTATGTTCTGTGCATCCAAATAAAGTATTATCTTTATTTCTTTTAATAAGATAATACAGATTTCTAATGGTGACAGAACTTTTCAAATCGGTTAATAAGTTTTTGAGGTAAATCGTTACAAATTAACAAGCAAACAAATATTTATCTGTTTAATATTAGTAGGTATAGATAATAAGTATAAAACTAAGTAATACTCACTTTTATCCTCATACAACTCATAGACCTCCTTCAATTTAGACTCGGCCCTCTCAGCTCTCTCAACAAGCGTAGCTTTCTCAATATCACACGTCTCTTTCTCGACCACCAGTTTCTTATAGCCTTGTCTCACTCCCGCCAACTCTTCTTCTATGCTCTTCACTCTGTCCGTGAGAGTTTTGTTCTCGCTAACGATTTGTTTCGATTTTTTATTAATGACTTCAAATTGTTTTTCGTAATCTAGTATGAGAGTATCTTTTTCTTGAAGATTTTCTTGGTATGCATCGAAGAGTGGAGCTGTTGGTATTAAGAAATATAGTTATAAAAAGTGGGACGAATTAAAAATTAAAAGTAAACACACATTTTAATAAGTTTGTAGTAAAGTTACGACGAATATGGGTATACATAGGCGTCTAAAATCGCAATGGCAGCTAACAATAAGAGCTGATAACCTTGTACGGCTGAACCGATTTTGATGAATCATGTCTAAGAACCATTGCAAGAAAGCCCGCTTTCCAATTAAAAAACCGCATCCCAATCGGTTCACCCGTTTAAGCGCTACAGTGCCACAGACAGACACACACGCACATAGCGGTCAATACATTTCGGCGATTCATTTATATTTATATAAAGAAGATAGATAAATTAATTCTAAAAATAATTTACGAATCATGAACGAATAATTTTCTAAATTGTGCTGTTTCTCGCTCTCAAAGTATTTGTCTACATTGAAGATAATCTTTCTAGCCCTCCCATGCTAAACAGAGCCTCGTTTACTCATTCGAGCAGTCAACGAGATAAAAACCAATTCAAAATCATTTATTTGCATACGGATAGGTTTAATAGCGGGTTTCAAAATAGGCACAGCATGTATCTTGGTGATCCAAACACTACACAAAGTTAAGAATAATAATAATAAATGTTTTTTTCTTTCTTTTTCTTTTTACATCTTTCGAGGCTTTCGTTGCACGGTTGGGTCAAGAGCCTGATTCAGAAGGCAGGTTCCTGTCGCTGGAGCCCTAATCACCGGTAGCTTGGACCCTGCTCCCACCACCGGTGGTCGATTTTTTATATTTTTAAATGTTCTTATATTTTTATATCAATATTTAAAAATGTAATTTATATGTATATACAGGAAATAAATGGAGTAATAATAATAATTTATTGTCGGACAACAATGATACAGTGTGTTAGTAAACATTAAATAACTTATTACTAGTGTTAGTAGCTCACAGTAATAAGTTCACAGTATTCACAGCTAGTAGAGTAGAGATGGGTAGCTCGCGAATGAGAGATAAAATTGAACTAGCTCTTTAATTTTAATCTAGCTCTCAGTAGCTCAGTCGTTCACGGAATAGCTCAGTAGTTCATTTAGCTCAATGGCTCTTTGACTTGTCTCTATACTCTATACTACTCATCACTCTGTGGCTTTGCGAGTTACGACGAGTGATACCGACGAAACGCCGACATTAGCGACATCCGACAATGCCGAACAGGGCCCGAACTTCCCCGACGAACAGGAGAACGATTTCGCTTGTCGCTCACTGACTGACTCTTCGGCTCAATACGTCATTGTAAAATAACTCTTATCGTCATTGTTTTAGAAAAATGCTTTATTGCATAAGTATTGGCTTTCATAATTTTATTTATTTTTAATAAGAACAAAACAACCCAATGAATCTAATTTTATTTATGGCTCGCAACAGTCGCAACTAAGTGAAATAAATTAAAGAACTTCAAAGATTTGAAAGAGCCATTGAGCTATTTGTCTCGTTTGACTTGCGTAAAGTGACGCGGCTCAATTTGATCTGTAGCTCGCCACTTCGCAAGCGAATCAATTGAGCCGAAGAGTTAAAAGAGCTATTCGGTGAGCTAAAGAGCTAAAAGAGTGATATAGTTCTTTTGATCAAAAGAGCCGTATCTCTCTTTTCTTTTCACTGAGCTACATTTCGCATCTTTATAGTAGAGCAACAAGAAATTCCTCCATACCTAATGCTTGTGCGCTGAGAAGTCCAGAAAGATCCACTGTTCTACCAGTGTAAGGAGTTTCTTCAGGACCGACCTTAGACTGCCCTTCATCAGTATTCGTTGTGTCTGAAATATATATTTTTTCTCGTTAGTGTTGAGGTCGTTGGTCGAGACCCTGGGTTGGATCCCCAGGTCAGGTAATGTTAATAGTACTTTTTGTCTGCAGCAACAAATCTAACTGTTGATGTGTTCGATTGCCGGGACGGGCGATAGTGACCGTCAGAATGGCTGGACCAAGTGAGATATGTCTTTAAGAACATGTGCACTATTTAATAACTATTTGATACTATTTAGTACCTGAAGTGAAATATTTGGTACCTTTGCACAAAGAAATATATCAATGAAATAAAGTGGCCAGCCATTCTGACGTCAGGTTGGCCACTTCCAAGTTCTCGTATTTTTAGAGTTGTATTAACAGTGTTGTTAATGTAAGTATTTACTACCTATTTGCTACCTTAACATATATTTTTTACATAATTATAAAAAGCTCCTTTAAAAAATAAAAAGTTATTTAAATCATAGACATTAAAACGCCTGCACTTAAATTAATAACGCCAAGTCTTATTTTCGTAACATTGCTAATAATGTTTTTTCAGGCACTCTCTAAACTTAACTTTAAAGCTTTCATAACTTTTGATAGGAGCTTCTTAAAAATGTGTAAAAAATATAATTATGTTTTGTTAGCAAATTGGTAGTAAATATTAACATTAACAACGCTGTTAATACAACTCTAAAACTACGAGAACTCGGAAGTGGCCAGCCAACCTGACGTCAGAATGGCTGGCCACTTTATTTCATTGATATATTTCTTCGTGCAAAGGTACCAAATATTTCACTTCAGGTACTAAATAGTAGCAAATAGGTATTAAATAGTGCACATGGTCTTAAAGACATATTTCACTTGGTTCAGCCATTCTGACGGTCACGGGCGATAGGCGAAGTGTTATTGAGTTTTTATTAGTTTGGAAGATTTTTTATTATTTTTATTGTACACTAGCAGACACGGTTTCACCCGCGTAGTTCCTGTTCCCGTGAGATTGCAGGGATAAAAAGTAACCTATGTCATCCGGGAATAGGGTAGCTTTTCACCAGTGCAATAATTTTTAAAATTGGATCATTAGTTCCGAAGATTACCCCCTACATACAAACAAACAAATGTTACCTCTTTATAATATTATTATTAGTTAGTATAGAAGAATACAATAGACAGTATTTATGACAACGAAATGCTTTATAAATAACTGCTAAATAAAGATTACTTTATACTTTTAGCTGGAAAAATTCTTGCACCGTTAGGAAGTTACACTATCCCAGAATGATATTGGCTTTTTGTCCCTGTATTTTCACGGGAACGAGAACTACCTACGCGGGTGAAACCGCGTGACGTCTGTTAGCTTGTAATATAGTCGAAAAACTATCTCAGAAAATTGACACATTTGGGTAGCTAGAGGCAGGCATCTGTACCTTTTGAAATCATATTTACTGGCCTCTGTACTTAATATGTATCGATAATTTTTCTGTGCCCAAATTAATTGCTGGCACGAAACGTGTCGAATATTTTTTTGTAATCTAGATGAGGGACTGAAAACTAAATGCATGAATGCTGAAATGGAACTTTTTGGCGCAGCCGTGAGGCACACAGCACATGATGTGTACTACTATTGTATATTTTCTATTGTTTTATAAATTATTGTGTGTATGTGTGTTTTGATGACTGATGTCAAATAAATATTTTTCTTTCTTTCTAAAATTTTGTCAAATAGCCCATTGTGAGCTCAACTCGGAACTTGAAGAGCTCCACGTGCTGACGAACAGTACCAAAGAAAAAATATTTGGGTTGATGCCTCTAACTTGGTTTCTGATGACGTTGAGAAGTATCTGTTTTGAAGCAAGTGATGCAAGCCTGTACATACCTTTATACCCCAAGCTGGTGGTAAGCAGAGAGTCCAGTGCGTCTCCTGGTTTGAACACAGACTCTGGCTTGTCACCCGCCATTGTCTTCGTGTTGGTGCGCAGTCGCTCTTGGTAGCGCGATAGTTGAACGTTCAACCTGGAATGGTATACACGGTTTTTTTGTAAGAAGTCTGGTAATATTAGTGTGGCTAAAAAGAGTAGGTACACAGCGCAAACCAGGTTTCTTTTTATTTTTATTCATGTTCAAAATCGTCGAGTTTACATTTTATAACTTACTAGCAGACGTCCTGCGGATTCACCCGCGTAGGTCCCGTTCCCGTGGGAATATAAGGATAAAAAGTAGCCTATGTGTTAATCCCGGATGTCAGCTACCTCCATAATAAATTTTATTACAATCCATTCAGTAGTTTTTACGTGAAAGAGTAACAAACATCCATCCATCTATCCATACTCACAAACTTTCGCGTTTATAATATTAGTAGGATGTTAAAAACCACAAATGGCTAGTGAGTTTGGAATACATTTAGTTCAAATAATTAGTACGTATATTATGTAAGTTTTACATAAATATTAGAACGGATAAGTAAGTATAAGTAATATATAAGTCAGCGACTTTATCAACAAATTTGGAGAATTCTCTTTCAGATTGATCCCACAGAACTTTCTAAGAATATTATAAGGACGGAGAAGTGTGAAAAAAAGTGCAGAGAGCTAAAACAGTCAAATTTCAACGACTGAGCGGTAATCAAGACAGTCTGTCTGTATATTGATCGTGAGCGTAGGGCGTTGAATCTTAGCCTAAAAAGCTATTAAATTACCTTTGGCCAAATAAGGTTTCAATTGATATGTTGATCCATTTTACCAAAATTATTTTGCATCATACCTACGTGTAAAAAAAAGTGTTTTAGTTTATTTGCTCCCAAGTGTAATCATAAAATAGCTTACCTATAGAGCACATCTTTGAGCGCCTGCATGTCTTTCTGTAGCCTAGAGTTGTGTTCCCTCGCCTGGTTCAGTATAATTTGTCGACTGCTGCAGCTCATGCATACTTCCACCAACGGGATGGCTGTAGATGACTCGTGATCTGACGAATTACAGACAGCAAACATGAGAGGATATTACGGACTTGTAGTGCTCATCATTTGAGTCGAAAGACGTCGGGACTTAAGGGTCGCCACAACGGACGTTCCTGTGCGTCTCGCATCCATCAGATTCCCGCGACCCTCACCAAGTCATCGGTCCACCTTGTGGGAAGTAGGGCATCGAGAACCGGCCCTATTTTAGGAACCGGTTCTTTCGGTTCTAAACTCAAGCTGGAACCGAGTACCCGGTTTTTTCGGTTCTTTCGGGTTTTTTCATATATTCAAGTTTAAAAGGTATGCTGTCTTTTATATAGAATTCCTACTATCAAAACGAATAAAGGGAAAAGATCTAATTAAAAGATACTTTATTGGTAAGCAAATATATAATTTTTTTAAATTATACTCAAATTACAACATCGTTTTTAAGTATTTTTGACAACAATCAGTTCTTTTAAATTCAGTATTTTCGCAACCAATTGACAATCAGTTGTTTATAATTCACTACACTACAAAGATCAGAAAGTATCCATTAAATAATAAAAATTTAACTTTAAAAAAATTTACAATTTCACTTTTTTGGTATTTCGGGGTCCTGAAGTTCTTTTGTAGTACATGCATCCTGTGCTGATGTAGTTGGACTTTCTAAACTGAGTTTATGTACGTTTTTTAAATGTTTTTGTAAACTGCTCGTGCTACCGCCGCCTGATTTTAATATCTTTTGGCATAATTTACATTTTGCTTCACTTTTATTTTTGTTTCTCAGAAAGTAGTGCCAAACAGAGGCCTTAATTGTCTCTTGCCTTATTAATCACCTATTCAAAATCCATTCTTTTGTATTTTGTTCAGGAATACAGTCAATTGAAACATGCGTCTGAAATTTAATAAACTTTCTTAGTAAAGTTATTGATTCGACAAGTTGGTCGAATGTTTGAACACTCGGTGGCCTAGCTATAACATCGTGAGGCAACTGGCATGTCTTTTATAACCAAAAATCGACACGAACATAATATTAAAACAGCTCATAATATTAACACCAGTGTAATTTAGTCCAGCCTGAGCAACGCTGTTATTTTTTATGATTGTTTAATTTATAGTTACCTACTAAGAATAAGTATTTTAATGTAGCACACGCCACGTGTTTTTACCAAGTGCCCAAAACTGAAATACTACCTACCTTGATTTGTGTTGTATAACTCACAATAAATATCGGATTGGATGCCATAAGACAAAGTAATGTGAGAAAAGAGAAATAAATAAATAGGTGTAACAAACTTTATCATGTAAAGTTTGTTACACCTATTTATTTATTTTTCATGTCGCTGTCCAGCCAAGTCTGGCTTAGTTATTATTCTATCTATTCCGTCCAACATGTTTCTCCCACAAGAGTGAAAGCGTAATACTTAACGAATTGCAATTAAAAGAAGTATTCTCAATTGATTGATAAAAATAATAATAACAATATGCAATCATATTTTAAGTCTTGCTTACTTGTCTTACTTACTTGTCAAATCGGCGTCAAAAACAATACACCCACTCACAACGTTTGTATGTATCGAACTAAACAAAATGGCAATAGCACGTCTACCATTGTTGCCAACCAGAGATTGTTACGGTGAGAGCTGTAGGGTTACCGCCCGAAATTCAAATATTCGTACGTTTTTTTACAAATACCAGCTCGCTATCGGCTAGTATGTGTCACTACCGCGAATAGAACTTTTACTACCATACTATCAAAAATTTGCCGAATCCCTTTAAAAAACGCTAGTTTCTTAAAGATTCATCAATAATATTAAAATAATAACGTTATTTATTCATTTAACAGTGAAATAACAGTATTTATTCTGTTTGGATAATACCTTGATATTTAGCATAAAGAGTATTATAAAGATAATATTATTTCTAAATTTATTTTAAGAGAGAACCGAAAGAACCGAAACGACCGGTTCTTCGTTTTACAGAACCGGTTCTTTAAGGGACCCTCAGAACCGGGAATTGCCGGTTCTTTTGGAACCGGGAAAAACCGGTTCCGATGTCCTAGTGGGAAGCCTTCTAACGCTGCGTCTTCCGGTACATGGTCGCCACTCCAGAACTTTGCGGCCCCAACGGCCATCTGGTCTTCGAGCAAAGTGCCCCATGTGTGATAGTGACTTGCAGTACAACCAACAAACTTAGTTTAGTATGTCAAGAGCCCCATGCAGAAGAATCGTACTTCAGCGATCCATGACGCAGGTGTGCAGGAACGTAAGACGGAACATCGGCGAGCGGTAAGATTCGAAAGCATGAAAATGTATGAAGCGCGCCACGAGTCACCGCTGAACCGACTCGTGGCGTGCTTCGTACCTACATTTTGCCCACCGCTCTGGAGAAGCCGGGGATTTGAAAAAAAACGATGTCTTTAGCCAAACAGGCCTTTCCCTTGAGTAGAAGTGGGATACTAGCTAAGACATTTTGGTAAACTTATTATTAAAAGGTAAACTCTTCTCTTCTCTAACATACATACATAAACTCACGCCTTTTTCCCAGGGGGGTAGGCAGAAACTACAGAGCGCCATATGCTACGATTCTTACATATTTCTTTTGCTTCGTTTACATTCATACATGTTGTGTCATACACACACGCCGGTTGCGAGTACTACGCACCTAACCCTTCTGAAGAACCTTACCAATAAGGTCTATGTATGTCCTTCTAGGGCGTCCCCTCTCGGCGTTCCCACTTACATCTGCCTGGTAAATATCTTTCGTTAGTCGCCTTTCATCCATCCTTTCAACGTGACCAAACGATCTCTTCTCTTCTCGACGGTAAACTCTTTATTTAATACTTTATGCACACACAATATTACAAAGGCGGACAAAATATTCTATAATTCAGCCTAAGAATAAATTGATTAGTTTTCATTAGTTAACATCCTATTCTCAGACCTACTGAAAATACACACAAAATGTTATAAGAATCGGTTAAGCCTTTTTAGAGGAATTTTATTACAAACACAGCGAGAACTTTATAGTATATTAGGATCTTACCTCTATCAGGCAACTCAAACTGCTTAACCTTCTCCTGTAACACTCTATTCTTCTCCCTCTCTTCTTTGATCACTGTCTTGCACTCTTCTGCGTACTTTACGATGGTGTCGTGCTGACTTCTTAGCTGGTCATTCTCCTCAGCAAACAGCTTGTTATATTCTAGCACAGATTTCAATTTCTCCCTTAATTTTGCGATTTGGGAGTCCTTCTCCGATAGCTGTAGATGACCAAAATTGTAATTAAGTCTTTGAACGCCACGTCGGTCACACGTTGACCGCGAACAATAACATTTCTATTGTTTCTGGTAGTTGGCAGTCAACGTGTTAATATTACACTAAAGGTTGTTTTAGGTAAAATTGATTGTCACTTTTAATCAACAAAGGTTCCCCACATTAGGAATTTCAGTGTGAATCCGGGTGTGCCAGACCCGGATCATGTCTGATCTGTATGCCAAACAACTATTTGTTTGGTGCGGAAATCGAACCCGTAACACGCAGCGCAGCAACCAATCGTTTAGTCACTTTATTTTTTGGTGCGAGGTGGAATATCCTCATGGATGTCCTCCTAAATTTATTTTTTGATAGTAAGTAAGTAAGTAAGTAAATTTTATTTGTTTAAACATGGTATACATTGCATGCAAGATAGTGACAATATTTAAAATAGTTCTAACATGTTTAGCCTCATTTCGTGGCGTACAAATTGGTAGGACGAGATGGTGCATAAACCGTGATAATATTCATCATAATCTATTAATCATAGGTACCATAACAATTCATTAAGCATAATTTTTAGCTACAATTCCATGTCAAATTAGTTAATAAAAACAGAATAAATTGTTCAATTAAGTATGAGTCATGTCCATAAAATTTCAATTCTAAATAACATTAAAAATTAAATTGTAAACAATAACATGTCAAAAAGCAAAAACATTGTCATTTTAAAAAGGAATAAAATTGTCCTCTTCCATAATTAAACTCTGCTATACTGTAATACGCCCTTTCAGTTAGCAAACTCTTCAATTTACATTTAAGACCAGATATATTCAGGTAATGTCCATTAATTATGTTAATTATTGTGTAGTTAGTTATTTTTGTCGGAAACATATGATACACGGTGGATCACTAATTTTAATTAAAAATTCAATTAAGTGTAAAGAACGAAAAGACATTGCTGGACTTTCGGTTGAACATTCCATTGAGTTGTCCTGTGTCGAGCTAGATAGGCATGTTATAGTATGCGTTTACAGACCTCCATGTTATCAGAATTTATCTGTGTTTGATTCTGTTATGGAAGATGTATTAAAAAAACTTAGTACTAGTAGTAAATCAATCATTATATGTGGCGATTTTAACATTAACTTATTAGAAAATAGCTCAAACAGTAAAAGACTATTAAGTCTTTTTAAATCATTTGATCTGTCAAATGTGTTCATTGAACCAACACGAGTGACAGCTTCATCTGCCACTTGTATAGATAACATTTTTTGTAATTGTGATTACTTACATAAAGAAATTGTTAATAAATTGCCATCTGATCACAGTGGACAAACAATAACGTTTTGCGCCTACGTACCAATTCAAAAAATTAAAATAAGGTTTAGGCCAATTACATGTAAATATTTAGAGAACCTAAATAAGTCATTAGCTGGTAACCTACGTCTTCAAAACTACAGTAACATTTCAGACCCGAATGAGTTTTATGCCGACTTCTTTAACCTATTAAAAAATCAATTTAATGAAACTATTCCATTAAAGACTAAAAGCATTTACACTAAGTTCTTATTTAGTGATTGGGCAACTCCAGGTATTCGTAAAAGCAGAGATCAACTTTATGAACTATATGGCCTTAGGCAACATGTGAATAACACAAACTTTCATCAGCATGTTGCGAAGTATTCAAAAACTTTTAAAAGTGTGTGCAAAATTGCTAAAGCTCTTTACATTAGCAATAAAATAAAATCAGCGGATGACAAAATTAAAACTACCTGGCAAATAATAAATAATGAAACAGGTAGGAAAAAACAGCGTGACACTGAATTTAATCTAGAGACTGCACATGGCCCCATTAACTCAGATGTTGAAATAGCTCAGGAATTTGAAAACTTTTTTGTTAATATTCCACTTAAAACTACTGAAGGTTTAAACTCGTCATCCGCGCTTTCCTTTGCGTTACTAAAGGAGAATGTAAAGACATGCCCTTTGCAGTTTAGATTTCAATACACAAACCCCCAGGCTGTTATAAAAGCTTTTAAAGATCTTAAAATTAAATCAACAGAAGATCTTTGGGGAATGTCGGTTAAAGTCTGTAGGTCTTTTATTGAAACTATTGCGCCCTATTTAGCTTTCATTTTTAATCTTGGTGTGGACCAAGGAGTATTCCCGGATCTCATGAAACACAGTTAAGTAGTTCCATTATTCAAATCCGGCGAAAGTAAAGACCTCAACAACTATAGACCTGTGTCAATTCTGCCAGTTCTCAGTAAGGTGTTTGAAAAGTTGATGCTCAGTCAAATGTTACGTCACTTTAATAAAAATTCCATCTTTCATGAACAGCAGTACGGTTTCACCAAAGGGCGCTGTACAACGGATGCCGGTGTCACCCTAATTAAGAACATTTTTAACGCCTGGGAGGAAGCTCAAGATGCCATTGGAATTTTTTGCGACCTTTCAAAGGCGTTCGATTGCGTTGACCATGAAACACTTCTATTGAAACTGAATCACTATGGAATTAAGGATACAGCACTTAATTTAGTAAAATCTTACTTGAAAGACAGACAGGTTAAAGTTCAGGTAAACGGCGTAAACTCGTTGGGAGCTGAAATGACAATGGGTGTTCCCCAAGGTTCAATACTGGGTCCGTTCCTATTTTTAGTGTACATTAATGATTTGCCCCAATTAATACATAATCAACCAAAGATGGTGTTATTTGCAGATGACACATCACTGATCTTTAAAATAAACAGACGGTCACCACATCTTGACGACGTGAATAACTCAATTACTCGGGTACAAAATTGGTTTACGGTAAATAATTTAGTACTTAATGAAAAAAAAACTAAATGCATTAGATTCACTTTACCAAATGTTAAAAGTAGCGAATGTGACATCATGTTAAATCTATTATTTAGATTTCTATGTGTTAAATGGAGGAAAACTGAAATTTATTAATCAGACAGTTTTCTTAGGTATTACTCTAGATGAAAAATTACAATGGGGACCCCATTTAACATCTCTTGCGGGGCGGCTAAGCTCAGCCGCTTATGCGGTTTGAAAAATAAGACAGTTAACAGATGTAGAAACCGCGCGTTTGGTCTATTTTAGCTACTTTCACAGCATAATGTCTTATGGCATTTTGCTGTGGGGCCGGGCTGCTGACATTGAATCCATTTTCATTTTACAAAAGAGAGCTGTCAGAGCCATTTATAATTTACCGCGCCGCGAATCTCTTAGAGAGCTATTTAAGAGAATAAATATAATGACAGTACCTTGTCAATATATCTATGAAAATATAATGTATGTAAGAAAAAATCCTCAACTCTTTAGTAAAACAAGCGATAGACATCAGTTTAATACAAGAAATAAAGATAAAATAGCTCAACCTTCCTTTAGATTAGCAAAAGTACAAACATCTTTTATGGGGTATTGTGTTAAATGTTATAATAAAATACCATGTGATATATTAAAACTAAATGAAAGAAAATTTAAAACTTACATTAAAAGTACACTTTGTAAACTGGCATATTATAAATTAGAAGATTATATTCAGGATAGGAATGCTTGGAAACATGCTGGTCCTGCTCCATAGGACAATCAACCGGGTTGCTAATATAATAATGTACCTCTGTATTGTTTTCTATTATTTTTTATTTCTTCACTTGTTTTTAAATTAATGTAATTACATTTGTAAATATGTGAGCACAATGTATCTAGCTGTACCACATGTAATTATCAACTCCATTGCTTTTTTTTTTGTTTGCTTAATTCTATCTTAGTATAGTACTTTTATTCTAGGTGCATCATCCTCACATACAAATCTTATTGATGTATACAAAGTATTGTAAAATCGATTTTAAAAGAGTAAGTATGGAGTTTCTCCATACAAATCTACTTTTTGGAAGGGGCAACTAGAATCATTTTTTAAAGTTAATTTTTGTTCGACGTTCAAAAGTGCCTTATAGGGGCCTAATTGAAATAAATGGTTTGACTTTGACTTTGACTTTGACTTTATTTAAAGTTTTCCACGATGAACAAGAAAATTACGATTGTTGCCAACCAGTCAACTTAACTAACTTTATTGTTAAATTACCAAGCTTTAAAACACAAGCAAATCTCAACGGTGTTACTGATTGGGTAGTAGTACAGTCGAGTTCATTAATATATTGGCAGTGTCAAGGATTCAAAATATTGTGAGCGTTGGAAAGCTCAATAAATTCTATAGAACCTATAGATCAAAAATATGTCCTTATGTGAACCGTTCAATAATATATGCTGTGCATTGTGCAATAATATGTGATCATGAACAGTTCAATAATATGTGATCATGAATAGAGTTGGGTAAATAGCCGGATGCTTTGAGTTATTAGCGATTATAATCCATAAGTATCCATTAATAGCCACGCAATGGCTAATAACCCTGCTATTAATGTATTGTAAAAAAAATAAAAGGTTTTTTTTGTTTAGTTTAAAATCTGTGGGTGTGAACATAAATTGGGTGCGTGTACGTAGTGTGATTAAATGTATTGTAATTCTTTTTATTTATTTTCACTTTTTGTATGTGAAAAAGTGTTTTGGGAAATTCAGTTTTGTTAATTTAGAGACCCAAAACTATAAAACCACAATTACTATTGACAAATCGCTTTGTAATTTAACAAAGTGAGCTAAATATGTAAGTGTACTTAAGTACCTATACCTACAAATACAAATAAATTTTAACCGATACGTAAAAATGTAAAGTACAATAAGTAAGTTCTTATTAGGTCTTTTCTGTGAATACGACGACGTAGGTAAATTATAAACAATGGAAAATACCCGAGCGGTTAGTAGGTAACATGTGCGTCCCCGAACCCCCGTTTTCGAGCTATCTCTTTCTGGCGCTAATATTTATTCGTGCCTGAAAAAGATGCATGAACTGCACTACAGCGAAATTAATAAATAATAAATATAAAAAAAATATAACATAATTATCGATACTTACTTATAATAAATAAGTAAAAGTAAAAATTCTTCACATTGAAAATATCAAAAAAATAAATGACAGGGGGTTGTACTAGACCGACACCGAACCCAAAAATGTGATTAAATTTTTATGTCTGTCTGTCTGTCTATACATATGTTCAGGCATCATGCAAAGAACTTGGTATAATTATTCTTTAATATCTTGGGCACCACACTGGGTATTTTTATACCGGAAAAGTATATACAATAAAAAACAAACTTAATTTTGCGGTTCGATCCCTAGGCCCGATTACTGTACCAACCGAAAATAATAAGTTTGTCGTAGATTACGTCACCCGCAGTGGAGTTCACTAAGGGGCGCTGCACACAGCTGAGATACTATAATATTTTATCTTAAGATACAATATCGGTCGCCATAAAATTCAATGGACACTACGAAGATTTTTAGTTATTTTAAAACTATGATATAGATCTCTCAAGATATTATTTAAATAAAAAAATGTCAATATCAATTACAATTCTTGTTAATATTTATTGTTATTACAAAATAAGGTAAAAGTAAGTTATCTATAAAATCATCAATCAATTAATCTTCTTATGAAGTCTGTTTTGTAATTTTACATATGCAAGCAATAAAAGGCTTTTTATTTTATTTATTTATATAATGTATCTTCAGATAAAATATTATAGTATGTATCTTAGCCGTGTGCAGCGCCCCTTCCACTGCGAGTGACGTAACCTACGACTCACTTATTATTTACGGTTGGTACAGTAGTCGGGTCTAAGGATCGAACCGCAAAATTAAGTTTGTTTTTTTTATTGTATATACTTTTCCGGGATAAGGCGATTCTCACACTGCCCCGCATGATGCAGCGTAGCGCGTGGATGCGTGTTCTTCCGTTGCTTGTAAGTATCTCCGTTTGTATGGAAAACACGCACAGTCCAACACACAGAAAATGCATCCACGCGCGTTCATTTCAGTTCAGAGACACGCAACACGCAGCGTGATGCGTGGCAGTGTGTTAACCGCCTAAAAAGTTACTTTTTACCAAGTAAGTATATCATGTTTCATCGTAATCAAACCGGTAATTTTTGCGTGATACGTGAACATACAGACAGACCAACAATTTTGTTTTTAATCACATTTTTGGGTTCGGTGTCGGTCTAGTAACACCGCCTGCCATTTAGTTTTTTTATATTTTCAATGTACAGAATTCTTACTTCTACAGATTTATTATAAGTAAAGTACATAGATATGCAAAAGTTATTTACTACAAAGAAAGATGATGAAAATGAAGTCTAAAATGAAGTCTAAACCTGAAAACCATGAAGGGAAATTTTCAATCACTAAAATAACATTAACAGCAGGGTTATCATCCATAATGGCTATTAATGGCTATTAACTGAGTTTTAATCGATTATTAGCCAAATGATATTAACCGGATTATTATCATTGCCCATCACTAATCATGAACGGTTCAATAATATATGCTGTGCATTAGGCAAAAATATGTGATCACCCTTTTCAAAAATATAGTATTGGCTTTTATAATATCTGAGCAGGAAAAGCTTCTTAATTATCTCTACATGCATGGGAAAGTCAATTATTTGCTCGAACAAATAAGATCTAGTTTACATTGTTACAGAAATGACAGTAGTTTCCATTGTTTTAAGCGCGTTTGCGTTTGTTTTTTAAATGAGTGTCTTTCAATCGTTGAATGACATGTGCGTCAGTTATAATTTTATTAGAAAAACATTTAACATCATTTGAAGTTAATCTAGCCAGTGATAAATGATGTAGCAAACTCCTTGACCATGCAATTTTAAGATTCATCATTCAGAGTAAAATTATCTTTATAACGTAAGTAATAAGGTTGAATTTGAATTACATTTACTTGTTTAGATATTATTGTATTTATGTGTGCCAAAGAGATTTATAGTTTATTGAATGTCTTTGATGTGTGCATACATAATTGTGAATCCTACAATGTTCAGATAATATGATCTTAATGTTGTTCATATAATAATGTGCTTTTGGCTGTATACATGTTACTGAGAAAAACCAGTCACATATTAATGAATCTAAATCTTGACCACAATTTAATGATGCTTTAGTTGTCACAATGTTATGTTTTTTTTTGACGGTCATATATTTTTGAAGCCTGAAAGGGCCAATATATTAATGAACTCGACTGTACCAATATGTCAATGTTAAAAAATATTTTGTTCACAACGAGTTACACCCTTCATATGGTGTGTGATCCCTATCGAGTTGCAGTGTGACTAGTTGGAATGTATATTTAATTTTTTACCAAAATCTAAAAAAAAAAATAAGTAAAGTGTGTGTGTACTTATGTACACGCTTTAGGAGCTATGCTGCCTTGGCGTAGCAAGACAAAATCTTTCAAATTCTATTTTTTTTTATTATTATTATTGATAGGCACGCGTTTGATCTTTATCTCACCTGATGGTAAGCGATGATGTGGATTTAATTATATAATAAATAATAATTTTCTAATTTTCACTAAAAATAGAAAAAAAGTAAAATGTTGACTATGGCTTACTTCAGGGTGTCGGTTTTATGTGACAGTGTGCGCACATTTTTTCCCCAATGCGCCAAAAGAAGTATAACTTCAAAATAAATAATAAATAAATATTCCACAACCTGAGAGCAGTACAGAACAGTAAAACTTGAGAGCTTGTGTAATGGGTGCTAAACAGCTGATAAACATACTTATATATTTCTAAATACATACATATTATAGATAAATAACACCCAGACACAGAACAAATGATTGTGCGCTCATCACACAAACATTTGTCCTGGGTGGGAATCGAACCCACGACCTCCGGCATAGCAGTCAGGATCACTAACTAATAGACCAACAGGCCAGTCAAGTCAATGAGTGACTGGTTGGATTTTTCTTTTATTAATCGCAAATTTAGTACCAGTACCTGTAATACATTATCCTCACACCGATCCATTAAAGAAGTGATAAGCTGTTCATACTTCTTGGTAAGCTTCCTTTTCTGTTCCTTCAGTAGCGACTTGCCCTCCTTTGAAGACCTAGGAGATGCAACTGCTATGGCTTGGATGGTGCGCTTTCTAGGTGGTTTAGCAGGTTTCTCCCCTGAAATAAGGTAAAAGTAATATTTTTAATCATCTCTAACGGCACGTTCACGACCTTGCCGCTGTGAGCGTCGGCTAAGCGCGGGGTGGCGAGCAGTAGGATTCAATAGTATAAAAATGAACGAAGCACGCCACGAGTCGGTCAAGCGGCGACTCCTGGCGATTTCATACTTTCGTATGGGTAACATAAAGACTGCGTATTAGACTTAACACCTCAGCTGATCTGCCGACTCAATCAACCGCGGTTTTACCGTCGCCGGCATGATTCTTGTAAATACTGCTGACGAAAGTTCCCGACTTTGTCCCAGTTTTTCTCAGTAGCAGCCCAGAGTATAAAGTCGTGCCCGGTTGATCATTTTTTCGTTGCCGCACACTAGGAACTTCTCCTGTGTCGATCATAAACATTTAAACTCAGATACACAAACAACCAGACCTAGAACAACTACCCGTAGGCCATACAATACAAATGCAGTGCAGCAGCTAATGGCTTAGCCGCTGCGTCAACCATGCCGTCAGAATCATGCAGAGAACTCATGATGTCCAGATGTGCGAAGACATCCATCCATCCATCCATCCATCCACCCATTAAACTTTCAATCGTGTCAATTAGAGACACAACAGCGCAGACACCGGTGTCCTCTTGGGGTTTTATGAATTCAACAAAAATATTTTAAACTGCTTTACCAATAACATCTCTAGGATCCTCATACATTGGGTTGTCGTCAACAAATCCTCTATTTCCCTCAATCCTAGACTCAGTCTTCCGAGCAACAATATCCAATATATCCTGACGCATGCTTGCTCTCCGCAACGGTGCCGATATATCGAACACTTTGTGTTTCTGCGTGAAGTTGCCTGTAAATGTTAGCTTCAGCGGTGACGAGACCGAGTGTTTTTTTGATACTCTTCCGTAGTCCGTTTGCTGGAAAAAAATATTCATCGATCAGAGCAGTTCAATAATGTTACTGATGTTGACAAACTTATAGCTAAATCAAAATCAGAAGTCATTTATTCAAATTAAGCTGAGGATCAGCACTTTTTACATGTTTATGCCCGCCCCTCACCACTTCTTAGTGTTTTTGCTAGGAAGATGTGGTGCTACAAACTCTCCACCAACGGATCTGTCTAATAAGTTGTAAGAAAAACTTGAATTTGTACAATGTAATTAATTTAAATTATGAATTAAATTATGGCTACAAGCACGCTCCAATGTACATTTTACTAATAAAAAGTTCTGGGCCTACTTTATATATGTTGGTGGAAAGTACAGACGCCAGCACATCAAGTTACCCCAATGTGTCAAATTTCGATGTTATTTTTCCAATTGAATATGAACCTTATACTGTTTGACATAAAGTTGAAAAACAATCAGAGAAATTTGACACATTGGGGTAACTTGACGTGCTGGCGTCTGTACATCAAAGCACAACCTGACACCATTACACTAAGTGTAGGAATATGGTTAATTTTCTGCTGTGTTCAGCTCTGATACTTTTCTTACTTGAATCTGTAAGAATTTTGTTGGTTGTGCATTGTGTGATGTGCCATCCACTCTTTTTAGATTGCCATTGACAAAGAAAAAGTGGTATTTAGTGGCAGAGAGAACAATATACTAAAGTGTTGGCAAGTTGTGTCAACTTGAAAATGAGTTTGTAAGAGTAGCCTGTTTTTTGTACTGAGCCCGTACAATGTCCCACTTCAAATGAGGCAAGGCATTTGAGGTGTAGAGGCTCATCGGTACATTTGAAGAAATGAGTTTGAATATGACATTTGAGGTGTCGTCGTAATCTACTCTGTTTGAGGACACAACATATGAATGTCAAGACATTCATATGTTGTGTCCTCAAACAGAGTAGATTACGTCGTAATCGTTTCTTCTTACTAACTACTAACTTTATGATACAAGTATCATAAAGTTAGTAGTAAGAAGAAACAATTTACCTGATAAAATAAGTATTTTTGTAGGTAAATAAATTTATAAATAAAATCACTCATAGGTATATTTAAGCAAAAAATAAAAGAAGAAGAAGAGAAAATAAAACAAAATAAATGACAAATTACAATTTAAGATATTCTTTGATTGATTTGTTTCATATAAATAAAGCTCCAGAAGACACATTAATAGTGAATAAAACATATCATTAAATCTCTCTCGAGTCACAGTCTCGATACGTCCCTTGAGAATTTCGTTGTGTGTATCAGAATCAGAATCAGAATCTTTATTTGTGAAACATAGGTATTTACTTAGCTTAACTATGCTATGTTTTGCCGCGAAGGCATACAAATTTGGTGTAGCAAGCGCCTCGCTCGCTCTCTCTCACCCTCAGTTTTACATTACAACTAAAGTAACGTAAAGAGTAACACAACTACCGCGACAAAAGCATTGAAGCAGTACATTTTTTTGTGCCGAGCCGCTCTTACATTTAGACATCATGTACGGAACAAAATGTACTGCCTCTTGTATGTCCTACTCAACACTAATATACTAAAACAAAAATTAGAATTGAAAGTAAGCGAGTGCTTCAGAAAGCTTTACAAATTTCTGAATAATCATTTCAATGCTAGCTTTTCATATCATATGGTAAAGCTAGCATTGAAACCTCCTTTGTGTACCACACAACTAGAATGTAAGTGTAGATTGTGCAAACTTAATAGTAAAGAAATTAACTAGTGCATTATGTAAATAATATTAAAAAACTAGAATACCTTTGGGTTACGCTCATCCATCGTCAACTTTTTCGTTTACCATTCTCTATTTTAGCCATTTTTAATAACTTGTCTATGTAAGTTAAAAAAGACAAAGGACTGGTTTTATCTCTTCTTAGGGAAGATATAAATCAGTGCAACACAAAGACAATGTTCTAAAGTAGGTCACTAGAGCGGCACATAAACAAAATAAACAATTCTCTCCCATTTATTGACAAAACATCGATTAAAGTTTTGGCAAACATTTTCCATTCTTCACCACTACTTGTTGTCATCCAACGACAAATTGTTAACCCCTGAAAAACATTATCAACACATATTAACGCATTTTTTTATTATTTTTACAGTTTATTTACTGATAAATATTTATTGGTAAGATAGAAGTTTTGATTTTAAAAAATGTAAACATTGCAGCACTTCGCGGCAGTTTGACAGATTTGTTGTCATGGTGACCAAGGTGTGACCAGCTCACAATTTGGTTAACCGGATTGGTATTTTTCTGATTTGTCTGTTGCACTTTTATGTTTGCCATCAAAAATTAGCAGGCAATGTCTTAAACAATTTTATGAAGACTCAAAACAACAAGAAAAAAATTGTTTACACAGCTTACATACACAGCTATCCCATGAACAGAAAAAATTAACCTTGTTATATTAGTAGGATGGTCAAAATCTTAATTAAAGGTAAGGAGGTATAAACAAATTAAAACCTGTGTTTAGCAGCCAAAAGATAATTGAACATCATAGTTCGACTACCAGGCAGTGAGTTAAGCAGCTATTGATAAGTTTTCTCCCTATGATAAAGTAATTTACTGACATTAGGAGGGCAATGTCTAAAGTCAGAACAAAGTAGCACGAGTAGGTATGTGTATGTACGACCCAACATCAGTGACTGACCGTATACTACATTAAGTGTATATACAGTTATATATTCATACTTAGATGTGTTTGTCCTCAAAATAATAAGGCGTTAGGAACATTAGGTTCCGAAATTATGTACCTAGGTGGATTTTTGGCAGAGAGGGCTACTTACTCTTGTTATGGTTGATCCGTTTTAATTAACCGTCCAACCTTTACTTATTTGTACAAGTGCTGATGGCAATATCTTTATATGCTTATCATTTTAATAGCACACTTCTCAGCCTCTATAAAGTTGGACTCGTCGTGTACTTCAAGCAAAACAAAGATAGATTTGAATTTCCAAAATAATGCTAGTTTGCAACATGATCAACATTTATTTTACACATCACAATCTTTTTCATATTTTTGCATGATAGTGTTTTATGTGATCCACTGCATTGTATGCAAACTATTTTTTAACATAACACTTAGAAGAAATTGAATCACTGCATAACATAGAAAAAGAATAAAAAATCCATTTTTTTAAGACTTCCAATAAGTATTAATAAGCTTTACCTATGTTGCCAACATCAATTTACTAAAGATACAAAACCAAAATATAAAGTCTAGATATATAATTCCATTCTCTGCCATCTATTGAGTACTATTTTAAACCGCATTTTTCAATATAAATAGATAGATGGCAGTGTTAACACCGTAAAGAATATATATACTACAAAACACAATATAGTCAAGTTTGGCAGGAAATGTGCGGCTGAGGTACTGTGTTTTTAATTTAGCCGGGTAATGTTTAGTGTGAGCATGCGTGAAAACAGCTGAGCGATAGCAGCGCCTTGAAGCGGCGGTTGAAAGAACTAGGCAGTCGCATCATGTCTGCCTGCCGGTTCGGTGTATGATGCTTTGGCGGCTTTGATAACCTCTAAACAGTTTGTTGTTACTCCGTCCTGTGAACCGGAGTTCCTTTTATAATCGATTTTGCATTTGTTTTAGTAACTGCTTAGTTATTATTGTTTAAGTGTTGCATCATAGTGAATTGTACAAGTGTATTTTTCAGTCGTCGGATACGCACTTGCTGTTTTATCCTTGCTAGCATTTATCGATTTTCATTTTACAATGAACGTAACGTTTTGTTTACCTGTTATTTGCTCGTAATATTGTATATATCATGTTCGTTATGTGCATAATTCGACGATAGTGTTGTGAATTGTGATCGATTCAAGTATGTGCGAGAGTTCGCGCGAGACTTTGTGTTTTGGATGACAGAAAAATGGAATTTGAGAACGATTTCAGCTTGAAAGAATGGGCGAAGGACAAACCTTTGTCCATTCTGCAGTTGGACCCGGCCGACCGTGCAGTTCTAAGGATAGCAGGTTGGTCTCCTCCCCCTAGTTTGCTAATCTATAGGATGGTTCGAAGTTGTTAATTAATTTATTTAAATCATTGTTTTTTCGCATAATCGGGTCACGTTATCGTCCACAGCGATAGTGACGACAGCTAAGATTAATGTTTGCAGTATGAACTCGATAAAATGTACCTCTTATTACACTATCTGTTTACTTTCGCGTCAACATTTCAGAGCGCAAGTTTTTTTTTTCGCGTGACCACGGCTCTCAGCGGCCTCGCATACCTACCTAGGTTTTCACTTTCATCCGATTGTAGTTTGTTTTTTCGTGTTTTGTTTTATATTTTTCATTAAACAAACAACGTTATCGCATGCCGGTTTTTAAATAATGATCGAAGCATCCGCAGCGGAGAATCCATGTTCGTGTGACTTTCCCATAGTTGAGACTTGAGACTAGGTAGGTAAGGTAGGTAGGTACTACCTACTTATTAATAAAGTTATGGTAGGTATTTATTTTTATTATGCCAACGGCGCTGCCAACTGCAGAGATTCCCATAGATTCGTTTTTTCTTTTGTCATTTTGTCAACGTGGGTAACTTTTTAAACTATTATGCGCGTATGTAGGTACCTACCTATTTACCTTTCGATTGTGACTATCTTGCACTTGTAGGTACGTAATCTACCTACTTTATCATTTATTTACGTTTGTCGTCCATACATCTGTGTGTCATACCCGGAAATAGAAAGGGGACACTAACCGATAGGTACGGTAGTCCGTACCTATCGGCGCGGGATGTCAAAATCTGTTAAAGCCTAGTTCATAGGTAGGTACCTACTAGGCAAAGAGATTTAAAATACCTACTAGGGCGGACATGCGAGGAAATGTCTAGAAAAACTTTCGAACCCATGTCTCAGTAACGCCATCTAGATTATTAGGATAAAAATACTGGAGCGGCAGCGGAGCGTAGGTACCTACCTACCTACTAAAAAAACTCATAGACTTGTGTCCAGCAGGACACAAGTTACGGATGAAAATTTTGTTCGTGATGTCCGGTCTATGTCTTTGACACTAGGGTTTACCTATTTACTTTTAGAAATTACCGATTCTTTTGTTTTTAATGATAGGTAAATATCTAGGCAGTTAGGTACCTGCCTTCTTATACAAACCTCTTTCGTCTGGCTGTCTCAAGTCACACGTTAAGAAATTTAAATCCAGGAGTCAGTACGTCCGCGTCCCTAACTTGGTAAATACTTTACCGAGACGAAAGTAGGTAGGTACCTACTTACCTTTACCTTTTAAGCCTATAGGTCATCATAACTATGAAACTATCAATGCCTACTTACGTGCTATAGGTAGGTACCTACCTATATGATCACTACTAACACTCGATTGGTGCAAGGACGTTTTGTGTTGCACTTGCCAAAAGAACCTTGCACAATATGTAGGTACCTACTTAAGTATATGCAAAATCATTAAAATGCCCAATATTTATGTACCTACCTACCTACCTACCTACCTAAGTGAAATGTAACTTTTTGCAGTTGGCACATCAACAATGTAAAGTTAAGTTACCATTCGACCTAATTCAAGGACATTGAAGGTAGGTATATTATTATTATTTTGTTCAGATAGTTAAGCACCCTAAACCCTAATTACCTACGAAACAGCTGCTTATGCTAATAGCCGACCTATTACTGCAAACCATTATGGAACCCTGTATTTGGCCACAGAACACGTAGACTATCTCATACCTACACAGCTTAATTAAACGAAGTGTTCTGTCAGCTCGATCCTAGTTTAATACCAGCACGAAATTTATTGCATACACGTTATCAATATGAGCGGGCGAGTCCGTTTAACCGTTACTTAATAGCATTGCATGTACTGGCAGGTGTTTGTTCACCATCGAAGAATAATAACTGAATCCTTTAAGTTCCCTTTTCCGCATACCTGATAGTGTTGTTTCATTTCGTTCATTAAAATTACGTCTTTCTGTCCCTTTCTCACGATCGCCTGACTATTGTTACCGGACGCATTGCGCTGAGTGTTCTAAATTTAAATTCTCAAAAACTTCCCGCAAAGGTCATAGACAAAGAAGTTTTGTTGTGACAGTTGGCATCGCCGATGTCAGGCAGGTGGCACAGTTTGTTATTACAAGAAAACTTGTAAAGTAGGTAGGTACCTAAAAACAAAAGACGCTTGTTCATGAATAAACAATCTTAGGTCAAACTAAAATGTGTACCACGTTGTGTTAAGGTTTTGCAGTTGCCGATATCAGTCAAAGTAAACCAGGCGAGAAAAAAAACACGAAACAACTCCTACATAGATAGCCCGCAGAAAGCCTCAGTAATTAAAGTAAATCACGTCTAACACCTTTACTGATAAGGTAACTGGTCTGCGGCATCTTTTAAAACGAAGTTATCTTTACGAACTACCTACTAGATAACCAAACTTCATGCTCCTCTTGTTTATTGTTCGAAAACTGAAAAGAAATGAATGACGCGAAAACGATTCTCGGGTTTTTTTTTATCTATGACACGAAATTGAATTTAGAAAGGATTAGCAAATATGGATTCCGAAGGCAAAGCTGGCATACAGATGGTGCCACCTAATCATAACGCAAGTATCTTTTTTCCTACCTTATAAAACTTTTGACCCGAAAAAAGCTTTCTGGCTGTAAAATGCTTGCGTGAAACCTGCAGCAAAAGCTAACAAAACCACAATAGAAAACATTTCATTAAGAAAAGACGAGATATTCAGGAACAGTCACCAACCGGTGATAATAGATGAGGCAAAGACTTAATTTTACGTTATAATGCAATGGTCTCTCTTGCGGGAGAAATTAACAGCCAGGTTTATGTCATTTTAATTTAAATCAGTCGACTTGAATCATAGACCATAGTGCTTACTTATATTTGGTTTTCGAACAAATTGAACATTTTTTTTATTTCCATCAAGCAATCCGTATCTGGCTTTCACCATTGTAGTCGATGTTTCATTCGAAAGGTGACAATCGATTCTATCGAGGTCCAATAAGAATGGCGGTGTTTGCTCATCTGATACCGAAAATCTCATTTGCATCGGTTTATTTTTAGTTTCTAATAAGCATTTTTTTTTATTGTGATACACTTAATTATAAAGACAGCTGCTCTCTATTAAGTCTTTATTTCTTTTTTCGATGTTACTATACTGGCGTTACGAAAGAAGTTTCTGTTGGAAGTTTTAACTTAAAAAGCTGGTGATTTAAACAAACTTTTAAGTTTGAGTGGTCCCGCTACTTCCTTATTTAATAAAAAATTGCTGTACCCCTAGGTACAGCAATTTTTTAGAATGAATTTTTTTTTTATAGAATAGAATGATTGTTGTATGTACCTAAGTACCCTAGTACTTAGGTACAACAATCATTCTATTCTATGACCACCTTTGAAGTCGCTTTTTGTTTTCATTTACTTTCGAGCCAGTCAGCAAGTTCAGAAATTCGTAGCAATCAGCAGGATAACATCCAGCTGAAGCCATAATAATTATAAAAGTAGGACCTTTACATAGACAAATCCTTTCTTGTTTATTGCGCAAAAACACTTTTAATTTACTCAAAGAGAGAGGTTGGTTCTCACAGCAAACCACTTTAAAAATATTACTTTCGGAACTACAAAACGAGACTTTCATCCGATATTACAAAAGCGGATTACAGTAACTTTTATTACGGACATTACTCATGATTTCATGAAACTCGATGTTTTTTTTTTCTGTGTGCAACACCGCTCAGTAGCCAACCACTATTTTTTGATACGGTCTACGCCGAAATACTTTCAATTTCATCGCTAATGTTTATATTCTCATCGTGTAATTTCATTGCCTTTGTAAGTCAATTTTTATATTAAAGTCTGGCATTATCGTGACTCGATTAGATTTGCTAAATCGATCCCGTTTTATCGAATTTTTACCACATTATATTTAGCCATTGATCAGCGTTATAACTGTTGTTTCGCTTTTATAATCGTGGTAGTACTTAATCGGTTCCATTAGAATTATCTCAATGTAATAGATATCGATTGCCATTGAAGTTAGTCGATTAAAATGTCGGTGTTATTAACAGATTACGGGGCTAATAAGATAAATGGCTTATTAGTGTTAAGTGTTTTACTTATCTTGCCCTCATAAGGGCGCAGGCACGCTGGGGAATCCCTACTTTAAATTGCTTTTACCAATAGAAATATACATGGTCAGGGTTGGCCTTAGGGATGATAGCGCCCTGGACAACATTTTCTTGCGCCCTTTTTCGTTTGAAGCAATTTGCTACTCGTACCGACCAAAGGTCATAAAATTAAGGCACCTAAGTGTTCTCGTATATACCTAATGGAATACCTTTATGGTATTTTCAAATGTAAGTAGTAAGTAGCTATTGTTTGTACCAACTTACATGGGGGTGCGAGGTTCAAATTGGAAGCGTTCATTATGGTTTAAAATAAATAATAAAATAATAATCAATTTATTTTTAGACATAATCCATACAATTAGAAAATTAAAATTACAATAATAGGGCAAGGTACATACAATGATATTGCATTTCAATCAATAAAATCACCACATACAAAAAATTACATTAACATAAATTACACACATTGGTTTATTAGGTTCTAAATCACACTTATATTAGACACAAGAGAAACTGCAGGCCTAGCCATATTACAAATTCTTTGTCTATTCTATTGCGACAATAGAAAGAAGATGGCGTATATGGAATCAGCTGTTTGTCAACTGTCAAGTGTTAACTAGTAGAATTTGTAATATGGCTGAAAATGAAATACACAATTGGCAGTTGACAAACAGCTGACAAACAGCTGATTCCATATAGGTACCTACGCCATTTTCTTTCCATTGTCGCCTTATCGATTACGATAATAGAAATAGAATTTGTAATATGGCCAGGCCTGCTGGAAGTGCTGCCGTGATGTAACAGCAAGTAAGGAGAATCTGAGCGAGGGCAGCGAGCTTTTTTGCAATCCAACTTTATAGAGGACTTTATGGAGTTAGCCTCCAGCAGGACTCTTGCGTATCTTCGTTGACAGTTCATGGTGATGATCACGGGGCAAAGTGTTCAACGATTTACTGTCAAACGGCTAGTTTCTGTCAAATAATATTGAAAGAATTATACTAATCTATAATAACAGTAATATAAATTAATCAATAGTATTCAATATGTTATGTCTATGGACATTTGTTTGTCTGTGGTAGGAGTTTAAGAAATAAAACTCTCTTCTCTCTGGTATAAAAAAAAAAAGTCATGATTCGATTTGGTATAAAATTTAATAGTTTTAGGGGTTTTTAGTAGCAGAGTTGCGCAGTGGAAGCGTGCTGTTAAGATTCTATTTTTATTTATAATAAATTAATACTCTGCTTCTAAAAAAACCCTAAAACTATAAAATACCAAATAAAATCATAACAGTTTCGTATTGGTTATCGTCAGTGTGTATCTAGGCACTCGCAGAGACGTGACAAAGCGCACGATACCCCGTCTGATAGTCACCGTAACTGTAATACCATTTTTTTTGTAAATTGTCAGTTTTCGTCAAAGTTCGGTGTGCAACTAGACACCGGTTTGTCACTGGCAATTAAAATATAGCCATATAAAAATAGCCCTGCTGGGCAACAGCCCCGGTTGCCCACCCCCAAAGAGATTTAAAATACTATAGAGCGGGCATGTCAAGGAAATGTCTTAGAAAAACTTTGATCCCATGTCTCAGTAACGCCATCTAGAATAATATATGAATATTGGAGCGGTAGCGGAGCTTACTACAGGACACACTTTTTCGGACGAAAATTTTGTTCGTGATGTCCGGTCTATATGTATTGAATGTCTTTGCCCACCCCTAAAACTGGCACTACACATGGTGAATGAAGTGTAACGAAATCCAATTCCAGCTAGCCAGTTCGAGCCAATTTTCATCCGGATTCAGGTTGCCAATTAAAAATAGAGCTGAATGAATACAACTACGTTATAAGCCCACTTCGCAGCTTACCACAGCAAAAAAAAAGGGAACGTATCTCTTGTATTGCAATGAAACACAGGTAGAAATTCGTCTGTGTTAAGCATACGCTGTAGGCAAGCTCGCTACATTCGTTCCTAGGCTATATGAACGAATGTAGCGAGCTTGTAGATGATATTTTTTCAACGTGGTGTTTTCTATAGAACGTGGTAATTTTAGAGCGTCATTGAGTTCTCAATTGGAATTTCTCAGTAGCAGCCTAGAGGCTGGATTTGCATCCGATTGATGGCATTAGACTCACCCCCTATTACATGGGACTTAACATAGCTGGCGAAATGTGGGTTTACTAAAGGTAGGCTCTGCCTTACCTCCGGAGATGACATGCGTGATGTTATGTTTTAAATTTAAAAGCGCACATTGTGATAATCTTGAAGGAATGTTGGTTGATGTCAATATAAACCACAGACAACTAAATTTAGTTTTGACTGATTACCAAATATTTTTAGCAAAAACATCGTGATGGCCATCTGGCCTTTTGTATACGAGGTTGTAGTAGTGATGTTTCAATTTAAATCTCACTTTTCTTTTTTTCTAAAACGCCCTATGAATTGCTCGTGAATCGTGGGCACACTTACCAACATTAAAATTCATATTTTTATACACAAACAGCCAGACCTCGAACAGCTGAAATATATAAGTTCTTTCGAAGTTCATCTAACTCAAAGTCAAAGTCAAACCATTTATTTCAATTAGGCCCCTATAAGGGACTTTTGAACGCCGAAAAAAAAATAACTTTAAAAAATGATTCTAGTTGCCCCTTCCAAAAAATAGATTTGTATGGAGAAGAAATGGGCAATAAACTCCATTTACTGTTTTAAAATAGATTTTACAATACTCTGAATACATTAATAAGATTATATGTGAACTACTTTTGACATCGGTTAAGGAAAACATCGTAAAGAAACCCGAAGTTAAAATTATTATTTAAAACAGTAATCGCCAACCCGCTTCGCACAAGCGTGGTGATTAATGCTCGTGCGTGCCTTCTTTGTACCAATGAAAAGAGGTAATATATGAAAATTATTATTATCATTCTTTGTCCTGTTTGCTATGTAACTTGTAAGTAAGTAGTAGAAACTGTAAATAATAATATTTACATTCTATTGTTTTCGCCAACTTTATTTTGGTACTTACCTACTTAGGTAGGTACTAAGTTGTTTTGCATTACATACTTAATAGGACTAAATACTTTCTTAAACACTAATTTGCTGTCTTATCTGACATGGTGCAATGATTAAATTATTTTGTAAATATGGTGCAATATTTTTTTCGATGTACGATTGTAATGTTTGAGAACCAATTCTAGATACCTACTAACTAAATAGCAAAGACGTTAAAGTTAACTTGTAAATTTGTATGTAGGGGTCAATCTCCAGAACTACTAACCCAATTTCTATCGTAAAAGGTAAGGTAGGTAGGCCGGTCAGGCCATCCAACTGTGATGTTACATATTGAGAAATACTTACAAGTTATATCTTTATTTAAAGAAAGCTCTACTAAATTAATTCTAACTATGCCTAACCCCATAAAGGATTTATTTATTTATTAAAACTTTATGCACAAGTAAAAAAAACTGTACAAAGGCGGACTTAATGCCTTAGGCATTTTCTACCAGTCTACCTTAAGGTGGTGCAGAGATGGAACAAGGTAGGTGTAACTGGGTAAAAATTAAGGACAAATAAGTGACACAAAAAAAAAATACACAGATACATACTTACATACATACTGAAACAAAATAAATAACACAGATTTATCATGCGAACGAAATCGCAGACAAAAGCTAGTCGCATAAAACTGGTTAGAACTCCGGTCGTGTCACTAATCAAAGTCCATCGTAATTTCGCTCGACTTTATCAATCGAGTTCATCAGTAAATTAAATAAAACACACGACAATTAATTTGTTACACAAACAACGTGAGAAAGTTGTTTAATTATTATTGTTTCCTTTAATTTAATTATAAATTATAATTTTATTTAAATACAAAAATAAAAACAATTCAACATATAAAAAGTAGCCCACCTGTATCGGGAAGAGGGTCCAAGCTACCGGTGGCCAGGGCTCCTGAGAGAGGAAACGCCTAACAATGCGCGCCGTGTCCAGGAGTACTGCCTTCTGGATCAAACCCTTGATCCAGCCGTCTAACGAGAGCCTCTTAAGGTGTTGGTCGAGGCTCTTAGCTATTATGCCATTGGCCGTCACGACTATCGGCACGATGAGTGCTGTTTCCACATCCCACATGTCGTTCTCCCTTCATCTCTTATGTTTAAGTATTAATAATTATACCTTTAGATCTCTTATTAAGAATATTACGTGCACGAAGAAGTGTGAGATTTGACATTGTCCGACTCCTAACAAAACAACAGGGGGTCGAGTCTGCTATTGCAATCGTGTCTCAATGACCGGTCATTGATCGAAAATTTGACAACTTTGACAGTTTTCGTATGGGAAATGTGTCATAAGTTTGACGTTAGACGTCAAAAATCGATCACTGACCGGTCATTGAGACACGATTGCAATAGCAGACTCGACCCCCTGGACCAATGTCATACGCACGCCGCTGGTTGCGACTACTACGCAACTGGCCTTTCTTAATTAATAACATTGACCAATAAGGTCTGTATTAAGCTCTTCTAGTGCGTCTCCTCCCAGCGTTTCTATTATATCTGCCTTTTGTCAGTCGCCGTCGTTCCGTAAAACGGGGTGAATAAAAACTTAAGGGTGAATAGTTTAATATTGTTTGATATTATCAAGGTGTCGAAACTATTCTCAATTATTTAAAAGCATTGCAGTCCTCGTTTATTAAATAACAAACAACTTTTAACTTACGTGACTTCGACTACGTTCCTAACTTCTGATCTAGAAAATGTTGTTTCTTTTCACCCTTAAGTATCTATTCACCCCATTTTAACCGGTTTATAAGATTCATTTCTTTATCAGATTCAATGTTGATACTTTAATTGAAATGAGCAAATCGTTAATATTTTTTATCTTTCAAACGTACTTGTACTCTTATTGATTCAATGACGAATATCGATGAAAAAACGTTTGATCTGAGATTGTGTAATGGTTAATTTTACATTTCATTGCGTGATGTCAATATTTGTCTATCAATTATGTGCCGATGTCAGCATTTAAACATTTAAATTCGTAAAGCAATTAGCAAGTTTTTGGAGCGTGTCTTTTGTAGTTCGTTGATTAAGGTCGTCTGTGAGCAATTAATTTGCATTTATTTTTATTTATTCGCGAAGACCTTAGTTAATTGCTTTTTGGTGTAGTTTTTGTAAGCGCTTCTGCTGAACATGTTGGCGTGGATTCGACGATCATCAGATCGGTTAGCGATATTAGGATATTCCAACTGTAATCTTTTTTCACAACGAAGATTTGCACCCGTAAAAAGCAATACGGTTTTTCCTTATTGCGTGATACTCAACATTCTATGTTATTTTATTAAAGTCTAGGAATTACTTAAATAAGAAATCAGAATTGATTTATTCAAGGCTCAAGGCTGAGAATCAGCACTTTTTTAACGTAAAAATTACATAAAACAGCCCCCATTAAACCCGCCCTTCATCACTTTCTAGTGTTTATTATTTATTTATTTATTCTGGGAAAACAAACAGTTACACAAACAAACTAATAATCAGGTAGTCTATACTAATATTATAAAGAGGGAAAGTTTGTTTGTTTGTTTGCATCGAATAGGCTCCGAACCTACTGGACCGATTTGTAAAATTCTTTCTCCGTCGGGAAGCTACACTATCCCCGAGTGACATAGGCTACTTTTTATCCCTGTATTCCCGTGGGAACGGGAACTACGCGGGTGAAACCGCGTGACGTCTGCTAGTAAATTAGGAAATGACATAATTATGTTCTTTCTCAATTAATATTTTGTACGCCATTAAGGCAAAACATGACAGCGATTCAACAAAACTGTATGTAACATCTTGCATGTATGTGTATACTCATTGTTTTTAGCAAAATAAACATTCTTGTATCTTGTATCTTGTATAAATTAACTTGCATATGTATAACTACCGACGTTATCCACATATTAAAAACGTTGCTGCTTCTTAAAAATATTTTTGCTGAGAAGAAGAAGTGGCAGAACAAACTCCTCAGCAACACGTCTGGCTCTTATGTTAAGAAGAACTTGTCCAACAGACCCTGAAGATTGAGACACGTAACCTAAAATTGGGTCCAAAATGTCCAATACAGTGTAACTGTAACGTATAGTACAATATTGCGGTATGCTTCAGTACAACAAGTAACGCAGTACCAGTGCAGAGCAAATTAATTAACCCGAGAACGCTACCGTTCTCCCCTGTGACCTTTTGACCGTGAGAGAGCAATTGCTTGAAATATACGAAAGTCTGAAATGATTATTAATATGGGGAAATAATTTGGAAATTTACCTAATTTATTGTAAGCTGGTGGCTAGATAATTACAGCCTAAAGAAAGATAAAGATCTGGTTGGTAAAGAGGGCTGGTATCCGCAACTCCACGTCAAAGCGCGTATTTTGCGTATGGGCCATAATCTACCACGCGGGCCCAGTGTGAATTGGTAGAACAGATGTCACATGAATTCGAATTATTGGTTCTAGGTTATGCCGGTTTCCTCACGATGTTTTCCTTCACCGTTAATAACAGCCTAACTTTCAAACTACACGTAACGGTTGTCAAAGATCTGCAAATGACAACCGAGACCATTGGCTTAACGTTTCGGTGCACGAAGGGGTTGTCCTACGTAAAGATTGATTGCCCATCCACGGCTTGACTTCGGAAAGCGTAGCTTACCCTTCAATCGACCGGTGCGGCTGTTTTTAAATTAAAGAACTTTCATCTAAAAAACAAATATGGTGGTTTGACATATTATCCCTAGGATAGCTTTCAATCCGCCATTTTTACGTAAAGATTGATTGCCCATCCACGGCTTGACTTCGGAAAGCGTAGCTTACCCTTCAACCGACCGGTGCGGCTGTTTTTAATTAAAGAACTTTTAGCTAAACAACAAATATGGTGGTTTGACATATTATCCCTAGAGCAGCTTTCAATCCGCCATTTTTATTTCTCAACTAGCAGACGTCCCGCGGTTTCACCCGCGTAGGTCCTGTTCCCGTGGGAATACAGGGATAAAAAGTAGCCTATGTGTTAATCCAGGGTAGCTAACTCCATACAAAATTTTATTAAAATCCATTCCGTAGTTTTTACGTGAAAGAGTAACAAACATCCATCCATCCATCCTCACAAACTTTCGCGTTTATAATATTAGTAGGATTATCAGCTTTTTGACCATTGAAGAATCGGCCCTCACATAAATAATTTAAAAGCTGATAAGGCTGCCAAATCGCTCATAAGTAAATCCTAAAAGGATACTCATTCAGTAACTCGAAATAAAACGTCATTGATTAACATCAGCCGACTTGACGTTTGATACCGTCAATCGATTAAACATTTCGATTCGCCCTACCATACCGATACATCGGTGGTATCGATTAAGTGATCGATATCGATGGACGTTATCGATTGATCTGGTCTTCAAATATCATCGTTAACGAAGGAGGCAGCATATAGCTTGCGCTAACATATATTTATTCGTAAAAAAGAGTCAATCCATTAAGTACCAATTCTCGATACTTACCAGCATCTGATACAATGATACAGTTAAGCACATCCAAATTTTCTTGTGGTTTTTGCTATTTTTAGTGTCAGGCTGTATGTTGAACAAAATATGATTTACGTGCTTTCCGAGATACGGAGAGGCCCCGTTTTGTAATGGATAGTTAGCCATCCGCGGACCGACCTCGGTAAGTGTGATTAAATTAAGAACGCAACCAACTCATTATGTTTATCAATAATTAACTAGATCGTCAATCAATCAATATGGCGCTATACAAATAGATCATCTGAGGTCAATAATATAATTACTAGAGTAAAAAGGTTAAATAGATTGTGGTCTCTTTTGATCTGATGCGACGGGTTATCTATGTTTTCTTCAATGATTGAGGTTTTGTTTATGTTTTCGTGTTAGTCGTAAATGTGGCCAAAGGTCTTTTTTATGACTTTTAAACGGCTAAACGAATTGTGATGGAATATGTTAAGTTTGACCATAAAACCTTGGATATTACAATCCTTAAGAAAAGAAACCCTTTGGACTTTGTATCATCAAGTTTTAATTATATATTTAAACATTTTTATGTGAGATTTTCGTAAAAAGTGACCTCCCAGATCCAACTTATGCTTGAAATCCCATTTATGCTAGCATTACCTATAGTCTTTCATATCAAACAACTTCAGTCAGGACACACGATTTTATAAGTAAACAGAGCAGTGCGATTCTGGTCAAATCACCGCGTGAAAATGTAGGCGTAGTGAGGGCGAATTGAACTGTCATTCCATACTAATGCTAGGCATTGACAGTTCACTTCACTCAAAGAGATTTAAAATACTATAGAGCGGACATACGAGGAAATGTCATAGAAAAACTTTGATCCCACGTCTCAGTAACGCCATCTAGAATAATATCTCAATATTGGAACGGCAGCGGAGCGTACTAAAAAAAACTCATAGGCTTGTATCCAGCAGGACACACTTTTTCGGACGTAAATTTTGTTCGTGATGTCCGGTCTATAGGTTTTGAATGTCTTTGACTTCACTCAAGTTTTCACGGCGTGAATTTTGCTGAATCGTCCGGCAGGCATTTTAGCTAGTAGTAGGTACATGTTATCGGTAGGTACGGTTTTTTTTTTAAAACAGCTTTATTTTATGTAGCATATTGTCTACAGAGCACAATTCACAAGCTGTACAAACAATTCTTTTGTAACGCAGAACTCCAACTCCCAAATGAAATATTAAATACATTTTGAACAATATTTACTTGACCGTTGGCTCTAACAGGCTATCTCTTCTAGATAATACAGTCTAAAAATAACCACCGCGCACCCTATTCTAGTTTTTCGGGACATCCCCAAGCGGTTGGTCGGCTCTTCACTTGACCAAAAGGCTGGCTTTTATTTAAGCCAGAGAATCAGCATTGTTATTCAACGTGGCAATACCGCCAATCTTTTATGCATTTTTTCCGTTGACAACGATGCGGATGAATTTTTTTTATGGCCTTTTTCTTTCCAGTTCTTTGTTTTACTTGTACATAATATTCATTCTATAGTAAATAACCTAAGAAAGGAAAAGATGAATGAAAGGCGAGTAACGATTTATAAGGCAGTCATAGTTTTATATTAGACATCATTGCCATCGGTTTAGAAACACATCGTGTGGAAACCTAGACTTGAAGTTAATGTAGTCGTGCCTTCTCTGCATGATGCCTGTGCAGCAGTGCAGGGTACTCCTGCCGTAGGACAGTAACAGGCTGGTGTCATTAACAAAAGGTGACACATGTCCTCAATATACCTACTCGGGCTGTACAACTAAAACCAAGAATAAAGAGGATGCTCCTAATGGTCCTAATCTTAGAGGACAACGAACTCCGAACATTCCGACCGCCCTATGCAGATGGAATACACTTACTTTAGGATTGTCCAATTTGCGTGAACATGGTTTTGTACTTTCCTGTCACACTTTTTGGACAATGTTATTATGTTGGGCATGTACTTATACAGTAACGGTTTTTTCGTCTCGAATGGTTTTGTTATTTCAAATGAGGTAGCAGTTCTAAGTACGTTATTGTCAAAGTACAATAGTACTACTACCTCCGTAATGGAATTGTCTTCACCGACTCATGTCATAGCTAAATATATTAGCTGATTGCAAGGAACATGTGATAACAGTCATTGGGGTTGGGCCCAAAGTTCGCGTTCGTATCGTATCACCACATTCGCTTTTGGCAAGATGACGTGCAGTGAAAAAATTTGCTCTTCCAAGCTCTTCAGATTTTCCTATGAAGCTGAACGCATGTGTTTGTGCTGACAGCTTTTGAACTCTCAAGAGTAGTATCTTCATTTTTGTAGAATATTGACAGTGACAGCCAATTCTTAATGGCGCGTAGGTATGTGTATGTGCTGCTTTACCTTCAGTATCCTTAATACAATTCGTTATGGAAAAATGAAGGTACATAATAGTCGAAGTACAAGTCCTACTGTTCAGTAATGTGATTGCCTTTACCAGAACAGCTCATGCCGTAGCACAAAATTGCCAATTAGTCAAGAAAGCGGTCATTAGGTAGAACTGTGTCCAAGATTGGCGTTCACATTCGCTATTCATGGAGGTTCTTTCAACGCTCCGAATCAAAAGGCGAAATTTCACCGTAGGCTACGTAAAATTCATCCTAAATAGTAATAGGAAAATTTGATTTAGTACTACGTATAAATCGTAAGATTCGCTAGACTGCACACAAGTAAATTGTTTGTTAGTGTAATAGTAATGATGCAAAACCACTCACAACCAATTGATTCGATACCGTGTAAGTATTAGGGCTTATATTAAACTGAGCAAGTATCGGGCCCTTAGTACACCTACACTAGAAGTTTCTATTCGTTGATTGCAAATTTTATTATCTTCTGAACTTCCAAATTGCTAATTGCGCCTTTATGGCCTTTAGTCCTTATCTTTAAGTGGTAGGTACTTCAACAACTAACTAATCTGGAAAACAGTTTTCGAGTACACTTCGCAAAGAGCTTTACACCTGATTTTAGATACTGATTTTCAATAAAAGAAAGAAAGAAAGAAAATTGTGTTTATTTGGCAAAAAATCCTTAAAAATTAACAAAACAGATTCAATACAATTCAAATTATGAATGCCAAAAGGGCCAATAGCAATGGCAATAGCTGCCGTATAACAGTTATTGCTAATGATTTGTTAGGCTCTTGTCGTAAGTTACTCGTACTTCAGATCTACTTTTATTTCAACATAAACTCAAACTGAATCGTTGGTCTATCTGTTTGAAGGGCTACTACCGAGTAATAAGTCCTCGGACAGATTTCTGGGTAGGGTAAAGTGTTATTCTGTTTTTACATCTGGCATTCCTCAGTAGCCCGGAGTCTGGATTCGTTTCCGACTAATGGCAATAGACCCGCCTTCTACTATGTGGAACTAAAACATAACTGGCGATTATATTAGTACTATAAATACACTTCTGTCTTTTCTTCCCGGTTTACAGGTGTGATGTAATCTTAGTATAGTTCCAAAGGACTTCACACCTAATTTTCGATACTGCTTCCCAATAGCCACCGTATAACAACTATCATACCAACTTTGGTCCAATTATCGGTAAGATAAGTTGGCTTCGAATCTCCTTCCATCTCAACATACTTAACATCCATGAATAACTCCCTAACCAACAATCCTTTGTTCCCAGACAACCTGCATGCAATCCCGAAGACTTACAAGAAAGCAAACATTTCCCTACATGCTCCTACATTTCTTTACAAAGTTTGTCTTATTCATAACCGTGGACTGTAAAGTGCTAAATAAATATGTAAACTCAGCTGCCATTACTCAGGTGTTCTTCACTCGGTACACTGACTCACAAGCTGGGAATTTCCTGCAGACGTACATTATATTTGAAAAGATGTCTTGCTTTAGAACCTGAAATATGAGGAAGCAGGGCTGTGAGTTGCAATGGTATTATTTGTTAAGATGGCATAGAATTAAATCATCATCATCTTGCCTTTATAGTTATTTGTCTTCTGTCGTACCTATACGTATTTTCTTTCATTATCTTTATTAGTCGTCCACTTAGTGCTCAAGTTCTTTCCAGCCAAACATAACATTGATTTCGTCATTTTCATTTCTTTAGATACATAGATACTTCACATAAATGTAGCTTTAGACACCTCTACACGACCACGTCGGGATCGAAATATATCTAATCATCCAAGAGATTTTTCCACAAATCTTTAAAGGCTCTTAGGGTGACGTGCAGTGAAAAATGAGCTCTTCCAAGCTCTTAAGATTTTGCTCAAACTTTTCGAGAGTCCATAAAATGATGGATGTAGTAAAAGTTTCATTTGATCTCAAATCAAATAAAGCATAAGGTACGGTAAAGGTATGGTAGCTGAATGCAATACATAATCTTAAAATTAAGCAATGGTATTCAGTACGCAAAACCGTCTGGAGATTCAAAGTTCAAACAGCTCAATACTTGTCGTTTGAGTGGAAATCCAAGATGGTGGACGCAGACGTGAACCATCGACGTCAAAGTTAGACGTTCTTTGAGTAAAGGTCGACTATAGTTATGTTACATGAAACTAGCAGTGTTGCGCTAATGGAGATCGATATTGGCTGGTAATGGCCGGTACAAAACAGTAATGTTGCATGTAGAAATTTTAAGAATACAGATGACATTTTAATGCTTTATCTTAGTGAGGTTCTTCGAGAACTTTATACCCGAACTAGCACTTAGCTCACGACTTCGTCCGCGTGCATTACAGACTTTACCATCCCCTTCACCCGCTCTTATTTTTAAAATATAATATAGCTTATGACACTCACCGATAATGTGGCTTTCTATTGGTAAAAGAATTTTAAAAATCGGTACTGCAGTTCTAGAGATTACCCCCTTTAACGTCACAAAGTCACAAACTTTACATCTATAAGACATGGTAAAAGCAGTAAAAGCGGTGTAGGTACTTTAGTTACCAAATCATCTGCGAAACTTTGGTAAAATATTATTCAATTTCTTCTATTACCACAGTTAATCAGAGACCTATTATCCTTCAAAGACATTCAATATTTATTGTAGACGGGACGTCACAAACAAAATTTTCATCCGATAAATGTGTCCTAGTGATGAGACTTGTTTGGTATAATATAATATGCGAGATTGTGTTACTGAGACATGGGATTGCAGTTTTTATCCTACTAATATTATAAACGCGAAAGTTTGTGAGGATGTTTGTTACTCTTTCACGTAAAAACTGCTGAATGGATTTTAATAAAATTTGGTATGGAGTTAGCCGAGACCCTGGATTAACACATAGGCTACTTTTTATCCCTGTATTCCCACGGGGACGGGACCTACGCGGGTGTAGTATTCCCTCGGGACGTCTGCTATATGACATATCTTCGCATATTCTCTCTATAGTATATTAAATCTCTTCGATCCTGTTTAACAAAGACAGACACACACATAGCGGTCAAACTTATAACACCCCTCTTTTTGCGTCGGCGGTTAAAAAACCGGTGACGCCATTCTGCTAGAAGTGAGGGCTAGATATTCCAACCATAAAACAAAGTTTAGGTACACATGAGCTGTCGCGACGAATACACAATTTAGCATTTCAATAGACACACGAATGTATGGTAGTTTAAATTCAAATACAGTATAAACATGTCTGTCTTTTTACATATAACGATCGAATCCTTTTGTTTCACAGTAAATATGAAAATTGTTTTGACAATACTTACTTGTTGCTAAGTGATTTTAATTTCTAGATATCAGCAGTGTAATTCTGGTCAAATCACCGCGTGAAAATGTAGGCGTAGTGAGGGCGAATTGAGCTGTCATTCCATACTAATGCTAGGCATTGACAGTTCACTTCACTCAAGTTTTCACGGCGTGACTTTTACTGAATCCACCGGCTGAAGTGTTACTGTTTCAAGATAAAGAAAGAGAGAGAAATAAGAGATGTGATGTCATCATCATCATCATCATTTCAGCCATAGGAAGTCCACTGCTGGACATAGGCCTCCCCTATAGATCTCCAATAAGACCGGTTGGAAGAAGCGGCTCGCATCCAGCGCGTTCCCGCGGCCTTAATGAGGTCGTCTGTCCCCCTTGTGGGTGGACGTCCTACGCTGCGCTTGCCGATACGTGGCCTCCACTCGAGAACCTTTCGACCCCATCGGTCATCAGTCCTCCGTGCTATGTGCCCTGCCCACTGCCACTTCGACCTGCTAATCCGCTGGGCTATGTCGGTAACCTTGGTTCTTCTACGGATGTATGATGATGATGTATGTATGTATGTGATGTACTAATATACAATGTACAGACGCCAGCACATCAAGTTACCCCAATGCGTCAAATTTCTTTGATCGTTTTTCAACTTTATGTTAAACAGAATAAGGTTCATATTCAATTGGGAAAATTTGACACATTGGGGTAACTTGTCTGTACCACCGTCCGAAGAGTAGAGTAGCGCCGCGGTAGAGTCCCGATCTAACCATGTTGGTGAACGGTCGTTCCCGTTGAGTCGTAGTGTCCTTACTGATAATTTGGTTGTTTAACTATAAACCCGAAGCCCTAACTAGTGATTCCTAGTGAACACAACATTGTAGTACTTGCCGCTAAAGGCGCTCCCTCATCTGGGGCGTTCTCTTGTAATGTAATATTAGATTTTGTGCATAATGCTGGTTCCACAATGTCAGACGACAATGTATCATCAAGATGCGCACTGTAATGTTCGGTTATCCGCCCTTAATTATTTAATGCTCGACTCTGTAACGTTACGTTACAAAAGATTATTAGAAGAAACACTCTCTCAATTTCAAGGAACTCTTCTGTGCTTGAAATGTAATTCAATAAAATGCATTAGAACTGACTTCTCAAGGTGCATCTGGAACTCTAGAAGTTTGTGCGCAATTTTAAGATGTTCTCGCCAAAATTACAGAAATCTTAAGTTTTTAACAAATTGCAATGCTGCACTTAATGCTATGTTGATTAAATTCTACTAATTACTAGAAGAAAAATTACAATGTCAAATCGATATGAGTCCTGAAAAATATTACCGACACGATTTCTTAAATAAAATTTAGGAAATGCAGCGCCGTTTGGCGTTGTAAGTTTTACAACGTCAAAACGGCGCTGCATTTTCCAAGATGTAAGAAATTGTATACTTTTAAAGAAGAAAGCTATAGTTTCCCAAGAGATCATAAGGCTTATACTATTTCTAAGTTAATAAGAGTTCGTATAAAGAAATAGTTCAAGATGATATTCCGATATCCCTAGAGGAAATTAAACACAACATTCGCAAGTTTTCAAAGTAACTTAATCCCAGACAGCTCAGGCCTAGCTGTAGTATTTTTGGTCGCCAATCAATAAAGGCAAACGTTTGCTGCGTTGGTCCCACAGTTGGCCCAGTCACAAACCAGACTATCTGATGTTAAAATCAATAGTGACGACGGATTACGATATCTTTTGGGGCTTCGTTTTGAACTCCTAAAATTGAGTATCCTTACATATTGCATAGTAAACAGGGTGGGTTGATTTCAGCATTAGTATGGAATGATAGTCTTAATTTTTCATACATTTTCAGGCGTGATTTTTGGAGATAAGCACAGGAGAATGTGGGATTATTTCCACCCTGTATGTATTTATTGTTTTATTAGTTTCAAGTAAGTAACAGTAACTGTGACGAATTGTTACCTTATGCGTATATTGATAGATTCTGCCCTATTCTAGCTTCTGCCCGCGACTTCGTCCGCGGAAAATTTCTTATTTTAACACAAGATTACACTCGATTGATATTACTGTATTTAATTTTTGGAATCAGATCAGTAACTTCAAAGATTACCGAATGTTATGGCATTTTGCCTAGCAAGCCGCTGCGAGCGCTCAGCGCTAGTCTCCGTATCCCTTGTTTCAGAGACATGCTGCCTTAAATCAGATAGACGCTGCGCACGTTCAGCGCTAGATTCCTGAGCACGGGCCTGCGATGTTATGGCATTTTGCCTAGCGAGCCGCTGCGAGCGCTCAGCGCTAGTCTCCCTATCCCTTGTTTCAGAGACATGCTGCCTTAAATTTTAATGAGATAGACGCTGCGCAAGTGCGCACGTTCAGCGCTAGATTCCCGAGCACGGGCCTGCGATGTTATGACATTTTGCCTACCAAGCCGCTGCGAGCGCTTCGCTCTAGTCTCCCTATCCCTTGTCTCAGAGACATGCTGGTGCGCACGTTCAGCGCTAGTTTCTCGAGCACGGGCCCGCGACGTCCTCACATTTTGGCCAGCGAGGCGCTATGAGCGCTCGGAGCTAGATTCTCTAGCGCGTGCTTGCGAAATATTTTCTCTATTTCTCGAGAGGCGCTGCTCATTTTCAGGGGCAGATTCTTCCGTACGGCGTACTCGAGCGGCTCTTGTCTGTGATGTCTGCCGGGACAGTTGAGATTTCCTTTTAGGCATGCTCTCAACAAACTACGCACAGACTTGAAAACAATTATGAACAAAGGGAGAGCGACTCGAACACCGTCTGCCTTTACAAAACAAAACAATCGTAATATCGAATAACCCGTATCGATTATTACGATAGAACGAAGTACGAAACTACGAAGACGAACATACAAAACAACGAAATTACGATGTTTTCGATTATGAAGTATCTATCAACTACAACAACCATACGAACGAAACAACCGAAACCAATAAGCAACAGACATGTAATATTTAGAACTCCAGAACTAACAACAGCGTGAGCATAAAAATTCGAGAGGGTCATCAATCCACGGAAAGTCTTAACACCGCGATTTAAAAAAATGACGTAATTGCAGAACGCCATCTATGGGCAAATAGGTAAAACGTCTGCACAATGAAAGTTATGCTAGGGCCTGGGCATTTTGCGTTTTAGTAATTTTATATTATCTCCGAAACTGTATGACCAATTGATATACTGTAAATGGCAAATCTTATCTGTATGATGTTCTTGTGATACTGAAATAATTTATTGTCATAAGAATTAATATTTTGTTGCTCAAATAATCAACCAAACGTAAGTATGCCCAAAAAAATTTTTTTTAATGCAATAAAAGAAGTATAAAAGCTAAAATATAAAAGATATAGATATGGTATCGCGGACTTTTTTGTAGAAATAATTAAGACGAACCAGGTAGCCATACATTGTTTTTAATTTTAAGCAACTGTTTAGGCAGCGCACGCAAATAATGCTGTTTTATGAGGTATTTTTTTCCGACTTGCTAGACAAAAGTTGTGATAGCTCGGTTAATATACATGTTATAGAAACAATTTATAGCCTATAGCACTCAGGAATAATGTAGCTTTCTGCCAGTTAAAAAAAATTTAGAATTGGATTATGAGTTCCAGAGATTACCCCCTACATACAAATTTACAAACTTACAAATTTTACCTCTTTATAATATTAGTATAGATGGAACCAAATCCTTATATCTTGGGTTTAATTCCTAGCCTAGTTCGGGCAGAGTTTTTCCATTTTCCAGAGACTGGATTGCAAAGTATTAGCTGGTATTGGCTTGCCGTTATGGGACTTATATTAGCTATGTTACAGTACAGAGACTACCAATTTGAGTGGATAACAGATTGGAAATTTTTGAACTACTTTAAAGGCTCGGATAATTACTTCTCAAAAGAATAAGAAGATATTCAGAAGAAAGAGCTTAAATGAACAAATCTGCGTTTTATCGTAAAAAGCAAAACACTAATGTCTATTTCTTTATTTTTTTCCAATAAATTTATAGGCTTATTACTTTCCCGTTAGTTAATAAACAGACATGAAATAGCCGGCAAATATTGTGAAAACTACATTCATTTTGTTTTACTTATTGAAGCCACATTATAAAGTTAACGTTGTTTAATACTGTATGTTGAATCTTAAAATAGTCGTTACAAATTGAAGGTATCTATATCTACTATTAATATATAAATAGGAAATCTTTGATTGTTTGTTTGCATTGAATAGGCTCCGAAACTACTGGACCGATTTGGAAAATTCATTCACTGTTGGGAAGCTACAGTATCTCCGGGTGACATAGGCTACTTTTTATCCCTGTATTCCCACAGGAACGGGAAAAACGCGGGTGAAACCGCGGGACGTCTGCTAGTACTAGATTAGTAATAGATTCAAAATATAAGTGCAGTATTTTTACAAGCCTTATTGTATTTTAACTTTGCAAGACATTCAGATTACTAGTCTGTCATCAGACTAGTAATTTCTCTTGGAGAAATAAATTACAATACAATATGATTTGTAGCCGACCCCAAGATACTTAGGGAATGGCTAGGCAGGTGATGATATCTTCCTAGCCTAGTCTAACCGGAAACTGCTGAATACCAACCTTTTTTACTAACTGAATCGACTGACCTCGAATGAACGTCATATTTTTTTGACAGGCATTAGGACTGTCAAATTTTTTTGAATGACAGTTGGGAACTGGCACGCTAAGTGACGTTCGACACACGGGTGTCTGCATAGGGTCACCAATCTAAGTATCGAAGTCGGAAAGCGTAGCTTAACCTATGCGTCTCACCCACTCAACTTCTCTATCAAGAATTATACATGCATGTATATATTAAAATCTTAGTTGTATGCGTAGGAGGCTCTTATGAGTCAGTGAGGTAAACAGTCTAGCGGTCATAGGTTCAAGGCCTGCGCGTGGTATTTTATTGTGTTTGCTTTCTTGCTCACTTACTCCCAATTTCGCCTGCAATGCACCAGTGGTGCGGGTACTGTGAAATGTGATCAATGTCTTTTTATTTCTTGCCGTTATTCATAGCGTATCAGTAGATTAACGAGGCAGTTTGTTGAAATATTATTTTAAAACATATTATATCATAATGACGCCTTTGATCCTCGAAGGGTAAGGCAGGGGTGAGGCATCTGGCCAGTTATGTTTTACTCGCAAAAGAGAGCAAAAGCTTTACTTTATCGACTATTCATTTCTAACTTCACAAATCCATTGGCCGTGAGTTAAATCTTGTTCTTATTTTGCATTAATTTATTGACGCTTTTGGGAAACCAAAACCAAAAAATACAATTTATGACATTCACACACAAGAAACTTCTTCTTCTTCTTCTTCTTCTTCAAGAAACTAAGTTTAAACAACAAATATAAACGTATACTAACACAATAGAAACAATAAGATTGGCTTCGAAGACATGTGACACCTACCAATTCGCACTGGGCCCGCGTGGTAGATTATGTAATGTATAATGTCTGTGTGTCTGTGTTGTGTAATGAATTTTTAATAATTGTTTAATCTGTATATGACTTGTAAGAATCCCTTATCAATAAAATACTATGACTATGGCCCATACGCAAAATACGCGCTTTGACGTGTAGTTGCAAGATCATTTTTTTAACTTCTGTTTCAGAGTTTCTCATGCAGAAAATAACAACATTTTATATTCACATCGATCGTCATGATATCGTGACCATAGCCTAGTTAATATTATATACTTCATTTATTGTAATAAAGATAATTCTATTATAGTACAGTACCTACTCATAATTTACTCATCATAGCTGAATCATAAACTCTACCTTTGTTATCTTTTACGATCTTTGTTCGCACAACAAATATGATATTTGTAATGCCGAAAACTTTGCCGTTTCCTATACAGAAGAGTCTAGTTGCAGACTGAGAATTGGAACAATGCCCAATAGGGTAGGCTTACACCCAGATATTGGAATACGGAAAACAGTCCGCCCAAAAAAATGGAAGAGTCCTTACAGTTGTACGTTATAAAAAGAAACTACATTGAATTGAAGATCAAAGTTATGACGAATATGTCTAAACTCTTATTGACTGGCCTGTGGGTCTAGTAGTTAGCGGCCCTAACTTCTATGCCGGTGGTCGTGGGTTTATAAATAAATAAATAAAATAAATATTCCACAACTTTTTCACACAACGCCATTTAGTCCCAAGCTTAACTAAGAGTTTGTGTTATGGGTACTAAACAGCTCATAAACTATACTATATACCTATACTTATATATTTCTAAATACATATACATATATTCCCAGGACAAATGTTTGTGTGATGAGCACGTTATTTTATTCTGTGTGTGTGGGTGTAATTTTTCTATCATTATGTCATGTATTTAGAAATATATTAGTATGTTCATCAGCTGTTTAATACCCATAACACGAGCTCTCAAGCTTAACTTGGGACTAAATGGCGTTGTATGAAAAAGTTGTGGATTATTTATTATTTATTTATTTAGTTCAGAAGCCTACTACAGAAGACTACTGGCTTGTAGACAGTTTTCTTAGGGCGTCGCCTGCTGGCGGCACGGCACGTCAAGAGATTTTAGTAAGCGCAAATGATTAGAGATCTTATTTTATCATGCAAAGCGACTTCATTTCGGGATGTAAAGACGCCAGCACATCAAATTACCCCATTGCACATTGTGTCAAATTTATTTGATCGTTTTCGATGTCAATCCGAATAAGGTTCATATTCAATTGGGAAAATTTAACGCATTGGGGTAACTTGATGTGCTGGCGTCTGTACCACGGCACGCCCGACTGTGTCAAAGGATGCAGAAGCAGGTTGTGGCGTATCAATGAAATATGAGTATTAACGGTGTTAATATAGGGTTTGAAATCATTTATATTCCTATAAAATCCCTTTTCGTGTCATGTCGCCAGTGGGCGTTGAGTCTTACAGAACAGTCTCCTAAACTCTAATATTTGTAGCGCCAAGAAGTGTGCTTGCTTTTTCATCCTCTCCTATAACTTTCTAAAAAACTAGGTGCGATTTCCTCTTTATTGGATCGAATCCAATAAAGAGAAAATCGCATCTACCTACTGCTACCAGTCGTTATTTTATCAGGCCCCGAGCGGAAGCCGGCTTTCACGAACAATAGGTCATTTAATTGTGTCTGGAATTCCGGTAGTTGACGAGTAAAAAAAATCATTTGCATTTTATAACTTCATTTAAGACATGAGCACGGTCCATCAAACCTGATAATATCTAAAGATTTATTTACAGAGAACATTTAATCTCAAATCACTAATCCTCTGTACATACATGTAATATGTACTATTAGACTACCTTCACGCTTAACGTAATATTATTGTCGAATACACATAAACGGTTCTATGAAGCCATGAAGTTTTTACACGTGGACACTAAAGATATTTTCACCAAGGTTGTAGCACAAAAGTATTCGACAATAGTTTAACTGACAATACTCAGGTAACCTATTTACATAATGAACATCTAAATGTGTGTTTAACATGTAGGTACCGCTCCAAGCTTGACTCGATGTTATTTATGGAAAATGTTTTAGAACTAGAGTATGACCCGGATTTGTTTCTTTCCAGAAGTCTGAGTCTTCGGAGCGGTCCCATGTTATTGAATTAAGTACCCTATTATCAAATAATAGGCTGGAAAATCCTCTTGGAGATCCTCCGCCCTTCGGAGGGGTCTGTCAGACTCTTACTGGCTAAAAACCACCCCGGTATCCGTCTCACACTTGCACTGGAGGTCGCGAGTTCGTATGATTCTTCCGCAACCTCCAAGGCCTTTGAATGACCTAATGTAACACTAAATTCAATTCTAATGAACTCATAACTTGGCTCAACATCGCTCTTTTCTTGTAATCAGTTCTGGCACACCCAAAAGCTTTGGCCGAATTGATTTTGCAAACACCCGCCAATATGCCCACGACCACGTAGTACAAAATTCTACATGACTTTATATATATATCTTTGTCGTCTTCTTTGCTCTCATCGATTTCAAATTATCTGAGTTTTTTAAGGTTCCGTAGTCAACTAGGAACCCTTATAGTTTCGCCATGTCTGTCCGTCCGTCCGTCCTCGCTTAATCTCTGTGACCGTTAGCATTAGAAAGCTGAAATTTCGTACCAATATGTGTATAAATCACGCCGACAAAGTGGTAAAATAAAAATTTGGAAAAAATGTTTTATTAGGGTAGCCCCCCTATATGTAAAGTGGGAAGTGTTTTTTTTTATTTCAACCCTAACGTGTGATATATTGTTGGAAAGGTATTCAAAAATGAATAGGGGTTTACTAAAATCATTTTTTGATAATGTCAATAATTTCGGAAATAATCGCTCCAAAAGTAAAAAACAATGTGTCCCCCCCCCCCCTCTAACTTTTGAACCCTAAGTTTAGAAAATATGAAAAAAATCTGAAAAGTAGAACTTTATATAAGGACTTCCTAGGAAAATTATTTTGAACTTGGATGGAAACAGTTTTTGTACAAAAAAGACAAAAAGGTGTACAAAATAATTTCTGTTAAAGGAAGCTAAGAGTGAACTGATAATTTATAATTAACCACAAAAAACAAAACCTTATTCTGCACAGACATTTCAGTGTTGTAAGAGAGAAAAAAAAAGACTTGTCAAAATGTGAAATTGTCACGTGATAATGGACTGTGAAAACATTGGTCACCTTGTGTCATGCCATCAACGATAGCCCTGCATTAAAAAAATGTTTGAGACAGCCGAAGAGATTTAAAATACAATAGAGCGGACATGTCAAGGTAATGTCATAGAAAAACTTTGATCCCATGTCTCAGTAACGCCATCTATGTAGAATAATATTATGAATATTGGAGCGGCAGCGGAGCGTACTAAAAAAAACTCATTGACTTGTGTCCAAGCAGGACACAAGTTTCGAACGAAATTTTTTATGTCCGGTCTATAGGTATTGAATGTCTTTGGAGACAGCAAATTTTCTTTACATTATTTTTGAGCCAAAAGTTAGCGTGAAAATCCGACAAGCAAACAGGCGCACTAAGTTACTTTCTCGTTTACTTAAATAATATTAAAGTATGGATCAATGTTTAAAAATAAAATTTTCTTACAAACTGGTTATTCATGCTTAAAGTATCGTCACTCCACCAGCGAGTCTGGTATCGAAAAATACATCAAAGTGAACCTTTATTTGGTTTCCGTCGTTGCATCTTTACGACCACGATTCGTTTACGATACCGTCTGTCTGCCGGAGTAATTGGCAACGTTTCGCATTCAAAACTCAAAGCATTTTATTTCAATAAATTGCTTTTTAAATGTCCTCTCAAGCGATGAGGATGTTTTACGTCAATGTTACAGATAATGTCTTGAGAAATTGATTAGTAGTTGGGATAAAACATGAATTCGTGTCTCATGCTACCTGCATGGGACATAAGGGTCTACACAGATGGACTGCATTTCAACTGCAAATCTGTCAAACGTTTGTTAAATGTTAAAAGAAAATTGAAATGACTGGCCTGTTGGTCTAGTAGTTAGTGACCCTGACTGCTATGCCGGAGGTCGTGGGTTCGATTCCCACCCAGGACAAATGTTTGTGTGATGAGCATATATGATCATTTGTTCTGTGTCTGGGTGTAATTTATCTATAATATGTATGTATTTAGAAATATATAAGTATGTTTATGTGCTGTTTAGTACCCATAACACAAGCTCTTAGCTTAGGACTAAACGGCGTTGTGTGAAAGTTGTGGAATACTTATAAAAAAAAAAATGTTATTGGACTCAAACCTTCTGTACTTGTCAAATTGTCACCTAATAATGAACTGTATGTTTGTTAAAAGTTAAAAGAAAAATATTTATTTTTTTCGAGGCCTGTATCCGTACCAAACAAAACCAAAAACACAAAAATTAAAAATTAGTCCAGCCGTTCTTGAGTTGGCTTATTTCCAGGCGCTCCATAATTTTATTCCCGACGGCTCCAAATTAAAAAAGCAATATAATAGTAATAATTAAAATCTTTCCCATGAGCTCCAAAAATTTTCAAGTACAGATTGCACATACTTAGCTAAGATAAGATTGATTTGTGACTGCCTATGTACTGAAACTACTTACCTCTAAATTATATTATTGATGGAAGCAATTTGTGTTTTGTTGACCTTACGCAATTTGGTTTGGAGCCGCTGGGAAAAAAAATAGTATTTTATTTTTTATCTAATAAAATGATGGAGCTGTTGGGAATCAATGTATGGAGAGAAATTGTTTGGAGAACAATAGATTTGGAGCTCTTGGGATAAGCCCTTGAGTTATAAATAGTGTAACCTAACTAACATGACTTAGTTAGTAATTATGTAAATCGATTTGCAGTTTGCGGCCAACAGCTGTTTGTACTAAACTTTATCTAAGCACTCAGTTGAAATGCAGTGCGCCTGCGTAAAGCCTTAATCAGTGTTATGTCATGTGACATTCGATTTAGCAATAACGGCTTTCTTCTAACCGTTCAAAACTGATGAAACCACCACGTTAATGTCAGTCAATCCCAAACATTTTGGACTTTTCAACAATTGCAATAATTATCGCTGATAGAGTTCAATTGTCATTCAAAAAAAGTCTCCCATTTAATGTATAATGAGGAGTTGTAATAAAATTGCTTCATATAATTGTGAATTAACAAAAAAACACTGCGAAGGATCTTATGCTTAAGATTATAAACTAATTGACTGCCTCGTTGGTCTAGTGGTCGCAAGCGCTACTGCTGATCATGAGGTCCCGGATTCGATCCCCGGGTCGGGCAAAGTGTCATTGAGTTTTTCAATCTGGGATTTCTCAGTAACAGCCCGGAGTCTGGATTTGTGCCCGATGGATGGCAATAGGCTCGCCCCCTATTACATGGGACTTAAACATAATGGCGAAATGTGGGTGTACTACCAGGTACACCTCTGCCTAGCCCTTCGGGGATTACAGGCGAGACGATATGTATGTATAAACTAATTAAAGGAATCTCTTAGTTAAGCAAATGTCTTGATCTTATCCATAATTGAACTCGCAACTACTAGTCTTGCACGGGCTGACGAGAAATTAGATTTCACTGTATCGATGTTATCAGTAAACAGTTACATGCACTGATACTGCCCTCCCGCACACTTATATCCCACGTAAAGGATTATTAAGTAAATTGATAGAAATAATCTCTATTTCGTACCCTCCCACGTTGCGCGTTCAGAGATTATCAATTATTCCTCGTCCAATTCAAGTTTGTCCTCGGCAGAGCCTTCAGTATTTATATCATCCATGTACTGTGACGTCATGGGCGCCATTTGTCGAGACCCGTCGTCTCCAAGCGATGTAGGACGGACTGCATCTACTATCTAGCGTTCTAGCCAGTATTTTATCTGGTTGGCCCAATACCAAACTGTCGGTTGCTTAGCGCTTATGCAATGTGGATTGAAAACTATTGCCTTTAAGTTAACACTTTGTATGCCACGTAGGTCACCGGTGACCTCAAACAATTGAATTTCTATTGTGTCTGGTAGTCTGGCAGTCAAGGTGTTAAAGCTATATTGAATTTATGCTGTCTTTTATTGGTAATTGTGAAATGTATCGTAATGTTTGACGCTATATTGAAATAGACGTACAAGCTATTACAATTTACACAAGACCTATTTGGCTTAAGTGAGTAATAGATTGGTAAGCGGTCATTACTTCATGGAATGTTTGGCGTATACGTAATAAGCGCGTCTTAGATTTACAGACATACCAATACATTATGTGAATTCACACCTTTTCTGATGGGGATAGACACAAACTCCTGACCGCCACCTGGTACGATTTTGCATCGTTTACGTTTAAACGTAAAATTATCGCCAAGAATTGCCATCGGTTACACACGCACGCCATATGCAACTACTAGGTCAGTCTATTGTCCTTCTAGGACGTCCCCTTCCATCGTTTCCATCTACATCTGCCTTATAAATACCTTGTCTTAGTCGCCTTTTGTTATAGATTTAGCGACAAGAAATACAAAATGTCTACACGAAAAGCAGACTTCCAATCAAACCGAAATGAATTCACTACAACCCGCGGCATCGGAAAGTATAAACACAATACCTTATTAAAATCATTAATGGAGAAAGTACGTGAATGGTACGAGGCCGGTGAACCGGCAAAGAGAGCCTGACGATAAATAGAGCGAAGCTGATTAAATCAGGCTACACAGCAGAATACATAGGGTATATACTCAAAGGCAAAGGGGTTAAAACACTGGAACAATATACTCAAGTCTTAACTCAAGCGGGTAAATCATTTTAAATACTTGGGACATTATGTTACTGAAGATCTTGATGACCAAATGGACATTGAAAGGGAGCGCAGGGCACTGGCGGTTAAGAATAACATGTTGGCACGCAGGTTTGCTCGTTGCAACGAGCATGTTAAGATCTCGCTTTTTAAGGCGTACTGCCAGACTCTCTACACAAGCAGCCTGTGGTTTTGATATACACAGAGATCGCTCAGTGCTTTGCGCGTTCAATATAATAATGGGTTCAGGGTGCTGCTGGGGCTGCCCCGTTTCTGTAGTGCATCTAGCATGTTTGCGGAAGTCCGCGTTGATGGCTTTCACGCCATAATACGCGAAAGGACCGCCTCCTTACTGCGCAGAGTGCGGGGCAGCACTAACAGCATCCTGAACGTTGTCGCTGACAAACTCGATTCAGCAGTGATGAAAACTTTCATGCGGGTCCTAGTTAGACCGTGTCAATTTTCTAACTGACCCTGAAACATATAGTTACCCAGTCCTGTTATTAACACTAGAATATAAGCAGTGTGTATTACTAACAAATATGGATCACTGTTGTCCGAATTAAATTAATATTATTATTATTATTTTATAGCATTCCATATAAAATGAATAACATAGACGGTGTAACTTAGTATAACGCAACACCTTCCTTCTTCCTTAAGTTTCTTCTATAGACAATGATCACGAATTCACGAAGTTACCTCTAATTTCAATGAATTTTTCCTTTATGCCTTATACGATAACAGATTACTTAATTAACATGATTGTGGAAACATGGTGGAGTGGCTTAGATGTAGTGCATTAACAAAGATCCTTCTGTTTCTTTACGTTAATATACTTCAAACTTCTTTTTTGTGTGATAAATAATTTGTCTCCCATCTCATGTCGAAAGAACTAAGAACATATACATACACTTCTAATAAAAAAATACTAGAAGCATATTAAACGCTAAGAATCTTTTCTGTCTTTACACGCCCTCGCGCCCTTGTCTGCCAATCAGACTGCGGTCGGCCCTTCGTTTGCCAAGATTAATATAATGATTAAATAGCGGTTTTAAATTATCTTCATCAAAGCCATAAAAATATATGTATAAGAGTCACTGGTGCTCTCCAGCCTGATCCGTGCATAAATTTTCTCACCCCTTAATCTTACCACACGTCATGGTAAACCTGTCCCTCTTCTTCGAGCAATTACTACTCGTCATGGCCATTGCATTCTCTTCGTTAATGATAAAGGTTAGCACATCAAGCTACTCCAATTTGTCAAATTTCTTTGATAGTTTTTCAACTTCACTGCAAAAAAAAAGGTTCATGTTAAATTGGAAAATTTGATGAGCTTTCGTCGGAACAACGTTCACGTTTCGTTCGTCAACGTTGTTGTGAAAAAAGGTAGACGAAGTTTCTTTCCCTATTCAGATGTTTTTAAATAGGAGATCTACTGCTGACATTCAGTACCCTACATTCCTCTGATTTGTTTGCACAACCTACGCCCCAATTACGGTCGGATCACAGAAATGAAAAAATAGCCAATAAAAATATAATGAAATAAGTATTTTCGCTTTTTATAATACGTGTCGCTTAGACACGCTCGAGTAACACGCCGTACGGTTTTTGTATTATTTTTAACACGCTCACTTTTACTGTGTTAAATACAGACGAGTTTGTGTGTTTAACCGGATATTCTGATGGACGCAAAAAGTGGTTTTATTGGCCGAAGACAAGCATGCCGAAAGACCGGTAACCATTTTGTGGTCCCGAGATAAAATTGCCTACTGTATACGCTTCTGTTAAATTATATGGCAACATAAGAAACTATTTGATTTATGTCCTCCTGCGTAAAGCAACACATGACTGGAATTTTGTTCCAAGGCCCAAAAATAAAGTAAAACAAAACAAAACAGGCTAGCACGTTACGTACTGTCGCAATACAGGGTAAAGGTCTCTTCTCATACAGACAAATCACAAGCACTATTCACCATGCTTGCTCAATTTAATATAAGTTAGAAATGGCGAAAAATATTAGGGATTATTATAAGCCACGACTGGTTGAACTTGTGATTGATTTAAACGACAAAATTCTTGCACTTACAACGGCGAAACACTTAAAAGCATAAATCTTTATCGTTCCGTGCAGGATCAAGTTTCCGTTCCTGTTTTGAACTTGGGCAGGATGCTAGCGTTCTTATAGTAAATGAAGCTACACAAAAGTATAATTAAATTAAAAGGAATTAAATAACCCATTTATGTTTAGAAACTACCCGCAAACACTGACTGAAAGTCCGTCATCTGTCACTTGATATTCTCTATTTGAATATAATATACAATAACTTGGCAGAGTTGATTAAACCACCTTGCAGAGACAATGCAATAACAGAATCATGTCAGCCATTTTACAATAACAGAGAAGACGCATAGAAAACAGCACATTACCTTCATCACGTGGAAACACTGAAGCGTGACCACAACGCAGACCACGACGCACTTTCTTTTTGTTCACCTCGAGAGAAAAACATTGCATACATTTGCTTATGAATATCATTCCAGTTTCATGTAAAGAAATAGATACTGATGAATTATTTTGCAGCGCAAAGCATTGGTTGTAAAACGAGCTGAGAAAAATATATAAACATTCATTATGCTTAAACACCAAAAAATATAAATTGCTACATGTGTGTGTCTTTGGGTTTTTTTAATGCAACTTGGTGATGTGGTAAAAAAGTTAATAAAGTTGGTTGTGTTTATTGATCCATCTTGCTTCCATCAAATATTGTTTAAAAACGACGAAACGACATGATTCTTCTGAAATACTAGCCAAATTCGTTCGGCACGAGCACTGATCTCTGGGCACCAGTAAGCTTAAAGAGAGAATATTCATTTTTACATAATGTAAGTCCAGGTTTCTTAATAATGTAGCGAAGTCTATGAAAACAAACTATTTCATCAACATATTCAAAATACTCTTGAATAGAGAACAGGTTGATAGCATAACGCATTACTTGCTCCGTATAAGCTATGGCATTTCATCTTAGCACGCAAATGATACGTCGGTAGCTAATCTAACAACGGCCAGTCGCCTAGACGCCTTAAAGATGACGTACAACCATGACGTCAAAGATCTCGCATAAAGAGGGCGTTGACTGAAACACTTTGTATAAACTAAACTGTTTTCTTCCATGAAGAACTGAATAAATACCTAGCAAATTAACACATTGGCAATGACTCATAGTACGAACAGAAAATACGTGCATTCTCCTAACGAAACGATGTGTTGTATGATTTGTATGTGAATGACATAGAAATATTATGTAAAACCTTTGTCTCGATAAATCACTCTTGGTTTACTAAGGAAAGAGACGCCCGTTAAGGGTAATTATAAATGCCTAATTAATTGGTTTTCCATTTTCTTCCCCACTGCCGTCAAAGCTTTAATGTTCATAGTTAACTAGCTGCCCGAAAACCTCCTTTCGCCTTAGAATAAATTTATGTCTTTTTACCTTCTTAGTTTTAGTTTCAGACTTGTTGAATGTAAATTGTCAGCTGATAAAGGACTGGGAAGACATTTGTCACCTGTCTGTCATGTCCTCCAAGATGGTTCTGAATTTGAAAAATGAAAAATTTTTTTTTAAATATATTTTTTTATTGATTTTTTTATTGTTTTCGTGAATGACGAGAGTCGCAAAAAATAGCCTATGCCCTTCTCCAGGATATGATTTATCTCTTTGCCCATTACGATCCGTTCAGCCGTTTTGTCGTGATAAGCCGACAAAGAAACAGACAAACAGAGCTCTCATTTATGATATTAATGTAGATGAGCGGTTTTAATTTATAGGTATAAGACTTAGCTTCCGTAATTACTTATCCCGTGATTATAATTTTGTGGCTTTTTAAACGCAGTCTATAAATATTTAAATGTTTCAAGTGGGCCAGTGTTACATGCCACTAGCATAAAATTCAAGCATAACTTATCGTCCACTGCTTTAGTGTTTTGAATACATTCTTTCAAAGGCCAAGAAAAATTGAGATTAATTTGTTTCACAGTTCAATCAAAATAATCACCATAAAAATCGATGTCATCAAACCATTTTCGCTTTCAATCACGTGTGGTCAACGTGCGAAAACTAATACTTAATAAATAATCGCCCTGTCAATACATAAACGCTATTTACATGCCTTTCTTAATGGCTGTATATCACGAATATAAGAGTATGTGAAGCGTAACACTTTCTAACTTTACTTGGAGTCAGCGTGTGTTACGTGCCGTGTTTGAGATAATTAGGTATTGGGATCTTGTGCTATAAGAATAAATACCTTGACTCTTGAGTTTCATAAGAAGAGCTGGCTGGTTGCGGTATTTCTTCAACCGTTCAGCTGCTCTAAAGCAGACTTCAGGACCACGAGACAATTAAAAGCATCGGACGTTTAAATGACATGTTTAGGGCCTCACATCAAAATCCATACAAAGGATTTTGATTTGAGGCCCTTTGTCACCGTATCAGATTATCAAAATCCATTTAAATATGAGTATTATTTTAAAAACAGTATAGTATATGTCTGAAACATGGCCACTGGAACATATGTAAAGCGTTATTATAGACAAAAGGATGTCTAGTGGTTTAATAGTGTTGGTGTTCCCGAGGGTGTCTCGATTGGAGTCACCTAAGGGATTCAATCAAATTTCCATCTATCTGTAAATTATTGTGTTATCTCGCACACTGACATACAAGCCGCCTTTTATTGTTGATACCAATCGTTCTCCTTCTTACAAATAAAAATTCGTAAATTTATATAATTGGCCGAAAGATCTCAGACGTCATAGATGTCCATAACATATTTAGATGATGTTATAATCGACAACTTGTTAGACATGCATTTTCTTCTTCAGACAAAAAGAAACATTATTATGTGTTATTCCTTTCTTCTTATAGCAGTTCAATACATTCTATAAATAAATGAAATAATCTGTCAATTAGGTCAATAGAGATATGATTCAGTTTATTTTAGTAGAACGGACATTGGTTATTAATCGCATTGATAATAGAATGATAATAAATCAATTCATAAGTGAAGTTTTTAGTGCATTGTGTGCGTGTTATTTATAAGTATTGGTAATGGGTGCTGATTGGTGTTGGTTATGATGATTGATGGTCACCTATTTGGGCTCTCTTTATTTTAACGACTGTTTTGACTGGGAAATGTGATTTTACTACGAATTTTTTTTCTGGTCTAATAGAAAAACTAATAGATTTGTGCAAAAACAAAAAAAACACATCACTTATGTCTTAGTGTCAATGTCAATAACACGTCAGTATTGCTTCAGACTGTTCTAAACAAAGGTATCTAATCAATTATGAAAAAAAAGTCTGAATCGCTAACCCATCTGTAGCAAGTCTGTTTATTAATCCTTGGCCTTCTTTGTATGAGATGAATATTTGTATGATCTGCCTTGCAGTGGACCAGCGCCGCGGCGGCTAATTTTCTAAACAATCGATTCCGATTATATCGATTAAAACACCGACTGACTGACATTTCATAAAAGGAACATGCAATGTCAAGACGGGACCGTGACCGGACATTGGTCAGTTGTTCCGTAGCGGCCGTCGACCCGCGATTGCAGGGCAAGATTGGTGGATTACGCGCATGCGCCGAATAGCGCGCGTTAGCGTGGTTCGAATTTTTAAACAAGTTGTCAACGGAACTCGTCTATTACTTTTGATTTAATATGGTCATTGTTTGCCATCCGATTGCTGTTTTGACTTGAGTTTCGCCATATTTGTTTACTACCTAATGTTTTCGTTCAAATGCAGGTTGATGTAATTCATTGGCACCAACGGCGTATCTTGACTAAAGATCTCTCTTTCTTAATTTACTTGTCTCTCACATCTTAGTTTAAATAAAAACGCGGTAAACGAAAGCTTTATCCAAAAGGAAAGTGAACTGGATTATTGCCAGGTTACCTATTGAGAAAACTGCCTACAAAAACGATAAATTACATCTTACATCGACGATGAAGAATCGTTTTGAAACACAGGCTTTTATTTAGTGTCGCATTTAATTATCGATTGAAGGATTTATGACGACAGAAATAGAACATACTCGAACGTCCTGTTTAATAGAAGAATTATACGCTGCAATAACTTAAAGGTAGTCTTTAAGTTATTGCAAGCGTTGCTCCAAGCTTTTTGCGATAAAGGTAATTTTGGTCACATTTCCTTGCGTTAAATGATAAATAGGTTTTGATAAAGTAGGTAATCTATCACTGAGTACTGGTTTTAACGTAAAATAAAAAGAAGAAATAACTTACTTAATATGTATCAGTGGATTCTCATCTCTCGCTTCTTTTTTTACTTTTCTATCTTTGCCGCCCTTTCGTCACATACTTCATCATGTTATAGATAATGACAGCAAACGGAAACTGTCCAAGGTCTACAAAGGTCTATTATTCCGTCTTCTAAATAGTTTCTTAATTATTTATTCGAGTTCAACTTTGACTTGCTTGTTAACTTGTTTCATTGTATTGCTACTGAAGAAATTTATTACATCGCAAGTGATTTTGATGAAGATGACTTTCCAGCTTAATGACTTGGACAGTGAAGAGTTGGGAGATGATCTATTCTGTAAAATCTCTTTGGTCTCTCTCTGTAAAATTTTGTACACCTTCAAACTACCTACATCAAGCTCCTTCAATTCTTTACCTCCCCTTAGTATGTGATGACACCTAAATTCTCTTGGGTAGATTTTTAGAGAATAGCGTTTCTGACTTCAACATAATTTTGAATTTGAAGATCATTTCTAGAATGACGTAGAACTTTCTTAGTTAGTACGTCTTTAAATCTGTCTCCATCAAACTATCCCTTCATCAACATCTGCCTAACTTTTTCACAACTAAGTACAGACGCCAGCACATCAAGTTACCCCAATGTGTCAAATTTTCCCAATTGAATATGAACCTTATTCTGTTTCTGGGTGCATCGTCCTCACATATAATCTTATTAATGTATACAAAGTTTTATAAAATCTATTTTAAAAGAGTAAGTATGGAGTTTCTTGCCCATTCTTCTCCATACAAATCTACTTTTTGGAAGGGGCAACTAGAATCATTTTTAAAGTTAATTTTTTTCGACGTTCAAAAGTGCCTTATAGGGGCCTAATTGAAATAAATGGTTTGACTTTGACTTTGACTTTGACTTTTTGACATAAAGTTTAAAAGCGATCAAAGAATTTTGACACATTGGGGTAACTTCACGTGCTGGCGTCTGTACCTATGTTGGGATCGGCTTCCAGTTTAACCGAATACAGCTGAATACATTTAACATTTAGCGACTGCATGTCTGACGTCCACAACCCAGTTACTGGGTAACACGATACCGCTTGGTTAAATTTGTTGTCGGATTTTCGGGCTTCTGACTGATCTGTAACGACTGTCATAGTCTACAACTGACAAAATCAAAATCAAAAGTCTTTATTCAAACTAGGCTGAGAATCAGCACTTTTTGAACGTCAAAAAAATACATAGAGACAGTCCCCCAAAAACGGCCCACCCTTCGCCACTTCCTAGTGTTTTTGCTGGGAAGAAGAAGTGGCGGAACAAACTCCGCAGCAACACATCTGTCTGATTCGTTTGAAGAACGAGGTAGGTATACAAAGAATCTATACAATGAAATGCTCAATAAATAGCACTAATGTTTATACACATTGACAGCCGGGACCAACGGCTTAACGTGCTTTCCGAGGCACGGAGGAGTCTTGGTATGTAAAGAATTGTCACCCATCCATGGGCCCACCTCGCCAAGCTTACCTTCGATGGACCCGTAAGGCTTTTATTATTTATTACCAGCTCCTCCATCAAATTATCCCTTCAGCTATTTAAATTCCTGAGCTCCCCTTTCTTACTAATAATTTGACTCGGTTTCTCCTAGTGTTGTTTGTCATTCAACGCGACATGATCTAGAGCAACCGTCTTCTAGTTCACGGCGGTTAGGGCTCGTTCATACATGACTCGTGTAGGTACGATGACGAATGAGCTGGGGCTCGAGTCTGCTATTGCAATCGTGTCTCAATGACCGGTCTTAATGGAATATTTGACAACTTTGACAGTTTTTGTATGGGAAATGTGTCATAAGTTTGTTATACGTCAAAAATCGATCATTGACCGGTCATTAAGACACGATTGTAATAGCAGAATCGACCACCTGTTCGATTGGTATTGTAAGATTGTGGCTTTCCTGTTTGCGGCTTTAAATTTATGACTGTTCTGCTGGTGTAAGAAGTCAGTAGGCCTAGCCATATTACAAATTCTATTTCTATTCTATTGCGACAATGGAAAGAAAATGGCGTATATGGAATCAGCTGTTTGACAACTGTCAAGTGTTAACGAGTAGAATTTGTATAATGGCTGAAAATTAAACACACTTGACAGTTGTCAAACAGCTGATTCCATATACGCCATTTTCTTTCTATTGTCGCCTTATCGATTACGATAATAGAAATAGAATTTGTAATATGGCTAGGCCTGCAGGTTAGTCAAAGACATTCAATACTTACTATAGACAGGAGTACAGGACATCACAAACAAATTTTTCATCCGACACTTGTGACCTAGTGGACACAAGCCGATTAGTCTAGGTGAGTACGCTCCGCTGCCGCTCCAAAATGGGGTATTTGACAAAATTTTAGATTTTAGTCCGTCATCTAGATTACAAGAAAATATTCGACACGTATTTTTTTCTTTTTCAAATTGATAGAAAACTGCTTAGATTATTGCATTAAAGTTGAGGAGAGGGGGCTTGTAACGTCATTATCTAGTGTAAACTGTTCTGGCTAGTGACGTCATGCGAAATGATGAAGTAGCTTAGCGCAGCTTCTGATGTCCTAAAAATCTAGTATCACTTATATTTTTTTTATTAAAATGCTGGCTTAGTTCGTCGAACGTGGTACAAGTTACCTAAATGATAAGAATGTCGCCAAATAACATCATAAATAACCCAGTTTTTTTAAGTGTGTATTCAGTATTACTATTAAAACGTTTTCTGTCAAACCAGTATTACTAGGTATAGTTTCCGAGAAATAAAGCTTTGAACTTTTGCTAGTTCTCGGAGCAACCGTAATTTTTTTAAACAACTTAATCCATTAAAGTCGCCATAAGTTTTAAATGCTGTTTTGTAAACCAGTCCACTACACGCTGGGATTACACCTCTGGCGACCTTGAGAATTGAAATAAGTATGTAACTAAAATGTTCATGATTTGATCAATCAAACAAATAGTAGTATTTAATTTATTTATTTACAAGGCGCATCTTTTCACCATGACATGGATGTAAATTGCATTTTATTTAATGCCAAACCTGAAAACACGTTTAAAATAGTTTGATAGTAATTTCCCTTAATTTATTGTAACAAAGGCCAGCTGTGTTTAGTGCTGTAATCCTATAACAAATTATGGACATACCTCAACAGGGCTAATTAATTGTTCAAAGCTCAAGTGTGAACACGTTCTTAAGTAATTGGAGCTAATGACCGTGAGGCTTTCTTTTCATTGTATTTTGTAGCAGCCACTAGCTAGTAGCTTCGAACGACTTTGAACTGCTTTGAACGTATGTCGTAATGAGGGCTAGCTTCTGTATTCTATGGTCGCCTGGTACTTTTCGACTGTTTTGTTTTTTTTTTGCTGGTTAACTAACGGCTTTAGTAGGCTTTTTGTGGCATTGTGTGTGGTCTTTATTTTTTATGACTGGCCTTCTGTTAGCTTATGGTGTCCTAGTAGGTACGTACCTATAAATTTTATATTTCACTTATTTTGCTCCTGACTTTGTCTGCTCGTTGTATTTCGTGTTTTTATTTTGCATCTGTTCCTACATTTTTTCGTAAAATAAAAGTAACTGAATTGGCTGAAGTTAACATCATTTAATTCAAAAACCTGTTAGAATAATTCTTTTAAATTTTAATAATTAATAATTCTTTTAAAATTAATTCTGTTAAAATAATTCAAGTTTGTGCTGATTACAGAGCGATTAGGACAATTATTGTCCTAATCGCTCTGTAATCAGCACAAACTAAACACCTAACCGTATTAACCGTAAATATACCATACATTCATTGATTCAGTCATCAGATAAAACAAAAAGTGTTACATTTATATTGGTCTTGCAAGCTTGGGGTTAAAATTCCGGCTTCCAAATAGCCTTCTTACCAACACCCCTGTCTCCTGGGGCTATTTAGTTACCAAACCTTATCGATGGTCAACGACCGCCTTCCCCTACCCTCCGGGAATCCCACACGGAACAATTTGTTACATGTAACGAGTGTGTAATGTGGGAGTGCCCCATATCATGTGACTGATGGCACGCGGTTAGGTACGGAACAAAATTAAATTAGAACAAAAATGTGAGGATCGTAGCGTTCTATAGAAAGAAAAACAATAAGTTCTAAAACTTAAACCCGACTACTTAAAAATCACGCTCTAAAAAGTATGAAACAAAAACATATTCTCTTATAAGAAGCTATTCTATTAGAGGACTGCCGCGGTCTAATCTTTAACTAATAATAAATAATACCAGCCTGGCAAAGGCCGCCTTATTATACTGAGAAGACACGAGCATCGATCACCACGCTTGCTCAAAGCGGATTAGCGATTTCAAGCTTATATTAACTCTTAAGTCCAGGTTTCCTCACGGTGTTTTCCTTCACCGATGTCAATGATGTCTCTGATAAACTTAGAGGTTACCTACCTACTTACATATGAATTGAAAAAGTCATCATAGGTAGGCCACTTGCATGAAAGTTAGTCCTTTGGGCGATCACCACAAATACGAGCTTAAAATAAAAGTTGGATACGTACATCTAAACAAAAACGGGACAACAAGGAATTATGTAATGAAAAACTTCCACTCAACACTCAAAACGAATTTAAAGTAACCTTATGAGAAGCAATAAACCCTAATACGGAAAATAATTCAATGTCAGAAACTAAATGTTTACCGTAATTAAACTAAGGAATTAATTCAAGGTTTTGAAGATGTCTTGAGAATTATCACTGTTTTAATTACCACATACCTACCAAACCCTTTTATATAATTACTAGCTGACCCGGCAAAATCTGTTCAGCCTTATAATTTACATTGTGTTTCCTTCTTAATTTTAGCTTAAGACTGGTCAAATTATCACCCGATAATGAACTGGAAAAATATTTGTCATGTCATCAAGGTCGCGCTGCAGTTTTAAAAATGTTTAAAAAAGAACAAAATCTATTGTATGAAACAAAACGCTGTTCGCGTTCTGTTGTTGTTGTTGTTTGAGATAAAAGAAAGTCTTGTCCCTGCCAAATTTCCTCGTATTTCGAAAAAAAACAGAACCCTAATAAGTTCATTAATAATAGTGGGTATGGGTGAGTAAATTAAAGAGAAAAAAAAACTATGCGCGGCATATCTTGATTAACACAACATAACTTCACGCCGTATTCTATCGGAGGATTAAGCAGAGAAATGCCTTTACTTCTAACCGAATAATACACATCGAACGATTGTTTGTTTTCCCAAATATTATACAAATTAGGTACTTCAACAGCTTATAGATTGAAGATAATGTAATAAAATAATAAGGTTTTCTGTAGAACCTAATTATTGGTAAACACGACATTCACATTTGAAACAAATAAAACAACATCGTAGTTCAAAATTGCAACATTACGTTGCAATAATGAAAACTAAAATTGCATCTCATTATTGAAATAAAATAACAAATCAAGTAATCAGTCAGGAACTGAAATCTTGTGTAGGCGTCAAAAAGTGCTTACTTTTCTATATCAACTTTGTTCAATTAAGTACGATCATGATTGACACGGAGTTAATTTGGGCTGCTAGATACTGTAACGAATTTAAACTTATTATTTTCAGTGTCTCCCATTGCAAAAAAAAAAATGCGAACGTTCTGTTTTTAAATTAGTGAGGTCTGTGTTCCTACCGTCTCTTTTAAAGTCCAGACATTCTCGTGGTCTGGTTACGGGAGAACTATGCAATTACAGTCTCAAATGGTCTTTTGAGATAAGAACCGCACATATATGAGAGCACGGATTTGTTAATCGTGAGCTCCACTCGGAACTTAAGGAGCTCAAAGGTTCGACGTACAATAGCAAAGAAAAGGCATTTGGGTTTCATTAACTCATACGAACAAAGTCATTCATAAAAATTCCATTAACATGTCCTTGATAAACTATTCTTGTCATTTTAAGAAGAGGAAACGCGATAATCTTGATAAACCCTTTATGATTGTAGAGCTACCGTGAACTATGTGCCTATCTGCGTCATTCATCACCATTATGACATCATAATTCCGTAGTTACGTTATAAAGACATCTTTTAGTACTAACAGTAGATCACAGTGCAGTTAATACCAACAGTAGATCCATTCCACTGCTGAACGACTTAGAACAGAACTCTTACACACGAGCTGCAAGTTGCCAACAGCACAGGCAACTGCTGCTGAACACGACTCGGTGGCAGCAAACTGACTCCTATACTAAGACAGCTGATGACGGATGTCGATTTTGAAGTTGGAATTTCAATAGCTACCGTCGACGCGTCAATGGCTGCCGCCGACGCTTGTCGACGGCTGCGCTACTTACCTTTTGAGATGATTGACATTAAAAATCATGTCAATCATCTTCTACATACGAATCTAGGTATAGAAACGGGTAACTGAAACATAGTTGCACCCATTTTTTGACCCAGCGCGAGGAATTTCTAGTGTGAAGAAACGTCAAACCCCGTCGTCCCCTAGGAATTTCTCCTGTGTTGCAATAACAAACATTTAAACTAACTTAAACAAGCAGTCAGACCCAGAACTAATACCGCTGAGTGCTGACGGCCAAAAAATAATTGATTACGTAAGGGAATCGAACCCATGACAAGCAGCGCAGCAGTCAATCGCCCAGCACTGCGCCAACCGTGTCGTCAACTTGTTGTTGTACTCTCTAAACGTAATTATAAGAAGCTGTTTAATTTGCTTTTAATTGGGTACAATACAAAAAGTAGTATTTCCTATTGCTGTTAAAATCTTTTAATATAACCAACTAGCTGGTGCGTGCGACGTCGCCTGCGCAGGATTAGTACTTCGAGTAGTTTATTTTCTTGCCAAAGGTCACATTATATCTCAATAAATTGTAGCCTATGTGGTATTCTGATGTATACAGTATAAGCTATATTATTGTAAAGTTTCATTTGAATCCATTTAGTAGTTTTAGCGTGAAAGAGTAACAAACATCCATACAAACGCAACGCATTTATAATATTAGTAAGATTGTGAACTTTCAATAAATTGGCATAACATTTTTGACAATAATGTTCCTAAGACCTACGGGGCTACGGCAACTTGAAGATAAAAGCAGAACTAGTATGCAGTCTAGTAGCATTATATCTTGGATTCTTGATCTAGTTAAGTATTGAACGTCAATGCAAAAACACGCGAACATTGCACGCAGTGTATAGAAATTAAGGCATTACCTATTGAATTAACAACACAGACGAAAACTTCAGATACCTAATTAATATTGCGGGCAAGGAGAAGTCTGTGATTTTGCTTTGTTATTACAATATGGAAAACTTCCTAGTATGGAGGAACATTTTAATAAAATGAGGAAGAAACTAAAAAAGATTAAAGATACCGGGCTAGTATCCGAAACTCCACGTCAAAGCGCGTATTTTGCGTATGGAGAGGGAACTAGCAGACGTCCCGCGATTTTACCCGCGTAGTTCCCGTTCCCGTGGGAATACAGGGATAAAAAGTAGCCTATGTGTTAATCCAGGGTGTCAGCTAACTCCATACTAAATTTTATTAAAATCCATTCAGTAGTTTTTACGTGAAAGAGTAACAAACATCCATCCATCCATCTATCCATACTCACAAACTTTTACGTTTATAATATTATTAGGAAGTAGGATAGTAGATATTCTTAATGCTATTTGGACCTTCTACACATAATGATTATACACCACAGTCGCCTTGCCATACAAAATTACCATAAAACCACGATTATGTTAAAATATTGCTCTAAATGTTAATGATTTTGATACATAAATTTATAATTCGGCCCTGACATTAGATTGAAAATGCAGTCAGGCAAGCTCAGTGGTATGTCTTATGTAAATAATGATGGTATTATATTAAATAAATAAGCTTTATATATGTATATATAATTCCTCAGCAATCTTATTAGGCTAACGAAGTCTATAGTTGTTTGTCAAGGAAATATCGGGTGATTACTAGGAAAACAGCTTATCCATTGATTCGATATCTCTGTATAAGCTTTAATTCTTAGTATAGTATCGGGTCATGAATTCATGATTATTTTCTGAAGGCCTCATAGTGGCAACTCTATTTATCTATTTATTCAACTCTATTCCTATCGACTTCCATTTGGAGGTTTTGAAGAGCAACTTTACCGTTATTGAATAAGGGGTATTCCTCAAAGCGCAACCCAATTATTCCTTAAAGCGCAACCATTAGTTGCGCTCAGAAATTCAAATTAAAAGATTTAATGTTTATTCCTCAAAGCGCAACTATGGTGAAAAATAAACTCAAACTCAAAATCTTTATTGCATTCATTTTGTACATTTGTTCTTACATTTAATATAAGTTCCAACATGAAACCCGGTTAGGGCACGGCAACATAATACATAAATTGGAAAAAAAAACTTAAATTACAATTTTTATTAACATGATGAAATATACTTATTACAATATTTTATTTACGTGTATTATTTATTGTATTTTATTAATTTGTTTTTGTGCTTTTGTGTAAGTATTGTTACAATGGCTATAAGTATAAGTAATGTATTCTGGCTGTAAGTGTAGTAGCAAGAAAGAGGGGATGTTAGATTCATTAATGGTATAGATAGACAGTTTATTCAATTTAATAAAGCGACTACCAAGAAATGTTGATGCAAATACTAAGTTCTTTTATCTTCCCTCTTAGGAAAATTTATATTGTTATCGGCACGAATTAGTCTTCTTTTCGTGTGGATAGTAACTAACCCTGGTGTCAGAGTTTTAATGCCGCCCATGGGCCTCTGATTTGGCATCACATGCCCTCGATAAATAACTCTCAGGCATGGCCGGTTTCCTCACGATGTTTTCCTTCACCGTTTCTGAAGCAAGTGATAATTCTACAAATGAATCTGAAAAGTCTAGAGGTGCGTGCCTTAGGTTCGAACTCGAGACCAACGACTTGGCAATCCGCCGGTGGGTGGTCATACTAGTAGGCTATTACTACTCTTTCAATAATAATTATTATTTGGTTGTTAATTTATTAAAATGCAATTGCAGGTGCTAAGCTCACCTTTTACGACCATCCTTTAACGTCCCTTAGCACATAGTAAAGTTAACGATGCCGCCAAGGAGCTAATCATACATTTAACTTTATTGAGCGTAGGCTTAGCATTTTTTTTACCGTTTTCACTATCCTTTGTTCAATCATTTCCTTGGACTATTTTGATAGCCCAGTGGTAAGGACTCTACCTCCCTTGTATTTCAAAGTCTCTTTTAAAGTCCAGACATTGTCATGGTCAAATCATATAAGAACCATGCAGATGACATGACAAATATATTTGCACCTGTAAAAACTACACCCGTTAGTCGGCTCTGGTCCATTCAGCTGACCTTCGCCCATCTATTCGAGACGATTCAGCACAATGGCCTGTGGATCTATGAAGCTCCAGTGACTCTAGTATGATGTCACCGGGCGCGGCCCACTTGTGCGCCACCTGTCATAATATATTAAACAGGTAGGTGAGGTTTTGTACAGACGGGACACTTTTTGGCAATTTATTTTGGCAGAGTAAAGAATTAAACATTCGGAAATGCAATATCGGTATATTGCCGCCTATGCTGTAGTTTTGTGACAGAGCAGGACTACCTTATCTGTGGGGGGTGTTTTTAAAATAATTGGTATCTGCTTTCATAGACAAAATAGTATAGGCGCCAGCACGTCAAGTCACTCCAATGTGTCAAATTCCTTTGATCGTTTTTCAACTTTATTTCAAACAAAATAAGGTTCATATTCAATTGGAAAAATGTGACACATTAGGGTAACTTGATGTGCTGGCGTCTGCACATCATGATCTGCCTAGCTTTTTCCCAAGTATGATCGGATGCCGCTGAATACCAGTGTTTTACATGGAGCGACGACCTGTCGGACCTCCACAACCCAGTTAATGGGTAACACGATGTATTACAAGACTCTCGGGGCTCTGACTACCCGTAATGGCTGTCAAATATCTAGAATAGAATAGAATACCTACTCTTTATTGTACACCATAAAAACTTACAAATTATTACTTTAAGGGCTATATAGGGTGTTACAATGGGCTACCTTATCGCTAAAAGCGATCTCTTACAGACAACCTAGATCCCTACCTACCGACCCAGATCTACGTCCTTTAAGAGGCACGAAGGGGTATGTGGCATATGTAAAGAATGGTCATCTATTCCCGAACAGTCAGATTTTCGTGTGCGAATTGTTCAAGTTGAAAAACTATAAAAAATGTAGGCTTTCATTCCAAGAACCAGTATCTTCTATTACTCTTTTAACATCTAACACACTTTGAAACACTTGCTTTGACGTCCATTTTAATTGCCATAATTTTGTAGTTAACTATCACCATATATCTACGTCGTCCATAGAGTAATTATCACACCCGCTTCATTAATTTAGGCATAGACCTTTTTTTCTAATTAGGTGAACTGTATTTATTTACCTACTAGAAAGCTCATTTTAATTAGAGATGGTTTTGAAAGGGCGCTATATGAAAGGAACTCTAAGTTTAGCTTGTCAATAGGTTCCTTGAAAGCAATATTTATTCGAAGGGTACATTCGTTAAAGAAAAAAGTAATCTTTTAATGGCTTGGGTATTAAAAACGGTATAAGTTTTTTTTTTTGCTTAAATAAGGTTCGATGCTTGCTTGAGATGAAGTTAAACTGATAATTATTTCTTGAAGTACATTTATTCCAGATACTAACACATCAATATGTGGAAACAAAATAGCGTTTCCAAATTAACTAATCCTTAGTAAGAAATGCCGACTAAACTCAAGGTTTCTCGTCTCTTCTCTAACTCGTCATAATCTCATGTCTCCATAGTTACACATTTTAAGAGGTCATTAATTAATTAGAGCAATCACTTGTTGCTTATTACTTCCGGGACGTCTTTTATGATGATGTTTTACTTAACTCTGTCTGTCCTACTGCAGGCCTCTTACAATATGAATATTAATAATAATAATAACCAACGCCGTGCTATAATTAATAACAAACTACTTACACAAAAAATTATAGATGAAATAGAAACCGAAGTCAGAGAAGAATTAAACCAATTACAGTTAAGCACCCAAAATCAACCTCCTACTAATTACACCCCATCAACTATCACAACCACAGAAACATCTAGAGCACAAAATAAAACTCAAACTCGAATGAGATGGACCAATGAACAAAATGAAGCAATCATGCGGTCATATTATCGAGTAACTACTTTGGAAACTAACCAAACGGTATACCGCAAACTCATACGAGAAGATTTTATTAAAAACTTTCCTTCGCTTACCCATTTAAGTGAGCAACGAATAGCTGATCAAAGGAGAGCAATAGTTAATAATAAATACATTAGCACTGAAAGGCTTAATTCATTGAAGTTAGAAATAGCGAATGAATTACAACTAAGCAACATCACAGAAAATATTAATTTAGCAATCACAACTAATGACCATATCACTGAAACCCAATTCAACACAAACAACGTAGAATTACATTCATTAGAAGATCCAATAGCACAAATATTAAATAACGATCAAGCAGATATAGAAACAGATAGACTACATTACCCTCAAGCAAGAGATCTAGATGATAGGGACCTATTAATAGACGAAACTTTCCAACAGACAATCCAATTTTACATAACATCTAGTCCTACAGATAGAATGTATATCCCCAAACAAAAACCGTCTAAAAATTTGGCCAGAATTGTAGATTACATCAACAAAATAACACTACCTGAAAATGTAAATAAAGACACTGACTTTCATACTTTACAGACTGCCATATATAGTGCGGCATGGACCGCAGCTAAAATTAACGGAGCAAAGCTAACACTTCAGCCAAAGGAAATAAACACAAACACAAATTCAAAGACAACATACACTCCCCATTGGCAAAGACGTTTAGAGCGGAAACTAAAAGATCTAAGATCAAAAATAGGTAGGATGACACAATTTATTAACGGCAATAGAAGCAGAAAAATAATAAAACATGTAAAACGTATAAACGAACAATATAAAATCCACACAGTACACGAAGAGCCAAATACACAATCCGAACACACATTAGACACACTAAAACAAAAACTCGCGGTAGTAACAGGCCGACTACAAAGGTATAAGGCGTGCACCCAAAGAAAACAACAGAACAACCAATTTACCCGTAACGAAAAAATTTTTTATCGTAACATTAGACAGGCTTCCAACAATACTCATGCTAGCAACCCTAGTAATGACATTAGTCACAACAATCTTGACCTAGAGACCTTACAAAATTTCTGGGCAGAAATATGGGAAAACCCAATCGAGCATAACACCCAAGCCGAGTGGATACAAGCGGAACTTTCTAATAGTAGCGCAAACATTCGGCCAATGACATTCGAAAACATACCACCCCAAATATTTCACGAAGTAATAGCTCGATTACATAACTGGAAAGCACCCGGATCAGATCAAATTCATAGTTACTGGTACAAAAAGTTCACAGCTGTTCATAGCTTTCTTTATAATTACATAAATAATTTCATCCAGGACCCCAAAACTATTCCGTCTTACTTAACATCCGGTACAACATATATGATACCAAAAGACCACAATGACCTTTCTAACCCTGCTAAGTATAGACCTATCACATGCCTGCAGACCTTGTATAAAATTATGACATCCTGTATATCCTCACTAATATATCAACACACTGAGACTAATAACATATTGGCCGAACAACAGAAAGGGTGTCGAAAGTTTAGTCAAGGCTGCAAGGAACAACTAATCATAGATTCCGTCGTTCTTAAAAAGGCTCAAAAATCTAAAACTGACCTCTACAGTATGTACATTGATTACAAAAAGGCATATGACTCTGTTCCCCATTCATGGCTTATAAAAATTTTAGAAATTTACAAAATACACCCAACAATCATTTTATTCCTACAAACTTCAATGACAACTTGGTCCACTGCCCTTAGATTCAATACATCAACCGGTGCAGCGGATACCCGCCCAATAAAAATACTACGAGGAATCTTTCAGGGAGATGCACTGAGCCCGCTGTGGTTCTGCCTCGCTCTAAACCCTCTATCAAACATGTTAAATTTAACCAGCGCAGGATTCCCATTAGATATCGGAAGCGAAGAGCATCGTGGAGTACAAAATAACGCTTTAAACCATCTACTCTACATGGATGATATTAAGCTATACGCAAGAACTGAAACCCAATTAAATGAACTAGCGAATCTTACAGAACAATTTACACACGATGTTAAAATGGAGTTTGGTATGGATAAATGCAAAATAAATTCGGTTAGAGCAGGTCAATGCTATCAACACCAGTATACATTAGAAACAGGAGAACACATAGATCCATTAAATGAACACGATACATATAAATATTTAGGGTACAACCAATCACGACAGATAAACCATAAAGAAACAAAACTAAAATTAAAACAGCAATTTCAACACCGATTAAATACTATTCTGAAAACACAACTTTATTCAAGGAACACTATAAAAGCACTCAACACTTTTGCAATACCCATACTTACCTATTCTTTCGGCATTATCAACTGGACTAAAATAGACCTAAAAAACTTACAACGCAAAATAAATACCACCATGACTAAATTTCGAAAGCATCATCCAAGAGCGTGTCTGCAAAGGCTAACACTGCCCAGAAAAGAAGGAGGTAGGGGACTTATCGATATTCAAAACTTACACAACAAACAGATAACCACCCTTAGGCAATATTTCTTTACCAAGGCAGAATCTTCTTCACTTCATAAAAACATAGCAAACAACGATCACCACTTTACCCCTCTCAATTTAAAAGACAAATTGGAACAGAAAAACGAAAAAGTAACAGACTATAAAACCAAACTACTTGAATGGAGTCAGAAGTCCTTACACGGAAGGCATCACAAGGATTTAAGCCAAACTAATGTCGACAAAGAGGCGTCGCACGCATGGCTTAAACGAGGTGAGCTTTTCCCAGAGACTGAAGGCTTCATGCTAGCAATACAGGACCAAGTTATTGAAACTAAAAACTATAGGAAATATATAATTAAAAACTTGAGCACAGACACTTGTAGAAAATGTAAAAGTTCACCCGAAACCATTCAGCATATTACAGGAGCGTGCAAATCAATAGCCCAGACAGATTACAAGCATAGACACGATCAAGTCGCTAACGTTATTCATCAGAAACTAGCTCACCAGTACAAACTAATAGACTCCATAGTACCTTACTACAAATACAATCCCGAAACTGTTCTAGAAAACGCTTCAACTAAATTATATTTTGACAGAGCTATTTTTACCGACCGAACCATCCATTTCAATAGACCGGACATCACGCTTATAAACAAAACAAATAAAACTGGATATCTCATTGACATAGCCATACCTAATACACACAATTTACAAAGTACAATAGCAGAAAAGATATCCAAGTATACTGAATTAAAAGATGAAATTACCCGACTCTGGCACCTGCAAAAAGTAACGATAATTCCTATAGTATTGTCCACAACAGGAGTAGTTCCAAAACAACTTCACCAGTCCCTTATTTCCCTGAACCTGCCCTCAACCACCTACCAACTGCTGCAGAAAGCAGTGATATTAAACACATGCAGACTGGTTAGGAAGTTCCTGCAATGTGAATCAGACGACCCACACCAGCAACATTCTCACTCAATCATTCCCCCATCTTTCACTCAACCTACTATTTCAACTCTTAACCCAGCTGATAATCACTTGGCTTAGGCCCGTGCTATCAGCAAATCTGGTTATCCGGTTACCCGGTAAGCCGAGAAACAAACAATGTATACATAATAATAATAATAATAGTTTTATTTCGGACAAAAGAATCCATATGGTGTTAGTATTACAAAACAAAAACTTATTACCTAGTGTTAGTAAATATCAACCTCCGAACAAACTGCTGCATTATCGGAGAGCCGACGCTCTCAGCTACAGTTTTCAGGATGCTGTTCCGACTATCCCTCACTCTCCTCAGTAGCGACGCCGTTTTTTTGCGTATAATTGCATAGAAGCCATCGGTGTGGGCTTGTGCAAACATTTCCGACGCGCTACAGTATCGAGGTAGCCTCAACAGCATCCTGAAAGCAAAATATTGCTCTCCGTGCTTATTTACGGAGGGTTAGTGATTTAACACATCATCTGCTGAGCCCTGTCACAATTTTGCTTAATCGGCTTTCTTATTTTTCAGAATTTCATACATAATACTTCTTTTTATTACAAAGTCCAGTCCTTATTCAGTTGCATGAGTTTGAACCCGGAAGCTTTTGCATGAGTCTATGATTATAGGTCCTACAAAAAAAAAAACAAAATATGATGATTATCCTAGCCGAAGGATGTGATGACTTGTTAGCTTCATCTGAAGTACTGCAGTGTGTCAAATATTAAAACAAAAGCTCGGAAACTTAAAAAAATAAGTTGTACCAGATTCCCACACTTATTTTTATTGGAGGCACATACGATGTTCAATCTGGTATCGTTTCGTGAGTAAACTCCCAAATGAGTTGATCACCGTGCACAATGTATGATAAGTGCGTCTAATCACATTAGTCAAAGTCGCTAGTAACAACTTTTATTAGGGTTGTCATTGACTCTGATAATTTTAGGGTTTTGTGTAAAACATACTATTGATATGCATTTATTCGACTTCTAAATAGAGGAGCCGAAAGACGTAGTATACCTCGCATTAGATGGACTGACACATCATATGTCGCTGGAAACAGCTGGATGCAAGAAGTACAAATACGGTCATCTTGAAAATTCTTGACGGGAAGCCTTTGTCCAGCAATGCACGTCTTTCTTTAAGAAGATACTGATGTTGCTTTTTATGAAAACCCAACCAGATTATGCGAATTAGCTAATGGCTAATATTGTGCTGAACCAAAGTATCAAAGAATTTGTTAGGTATTTCATATTTTTTTCGAAAATTTTACTGCATGTGCTTGCTGCATGCCTTCGATAACAACTCATCCAATTCGCGTTTGGACAACCCTGTAAGCGTTGATGGGCGTCGGCGCTCTGTAAAACATTATCTGACAGAGATTTGTGTCTTTTGTTAATACACTCCGAGCACGTGTTTGTATAATTATGGTCGTTAAATCTCTCTTATGTGTTATTTTTTACTTAAATTAATTAATTATGATGTTACATGTGTACTACCTACTCAAATATTTTAACATTTAGGTACTTTTACATTTAGTTTTGTGGCCGATTGACATCAATACGGTACGGTTTACTATTGTAACGAGGATATTATATATACATGGGACTTAAACATAAACACCGAAATGTGAATGTACGAAAGGTACACCTCTGCCTAACTCGTCGGGGAATACAGACTAAATGTTATGTGACGTTATGCTTAACACTTACTTCGTACTTATTATGTTCTTTTAATGTTGACTTCTGTTTAGTACGCTATCCAAAACTTGCGATCTACCAATGTCAGCTCAAGATCCGGAAGAATCCTATCTTCCCGTAACCACTGGTGCAGGTATGAGACGGAACACCGGTTTGATTTTTATTGAGTAAGAGTTTGATAGTCCCGCCATGATTAGGGCTCCAGAGACACAAATCCACAATGCAAGTCGTACCGAAAAGTTTTGCCTGCTGATCAGTAAGAGAGCCAAGACAGAAGATGACAGTAAACGTCAGACCATTGACCGTTATGACACCCAAGTCCATATTCCACATGCACGCTTTTTATTTAATTTTTTTCGTTCGTTTGTTAGTTCTAGCTAGCGTCATAAAGATAAATTAAAGCATCCTTAAATAGGGCACTTCCCATTCCAGCCAATTTAAAACGTCATAAACTTAAGACGACATAAAAGACTTTTGATGTAGCAACAAAAAGTTGCCCGTCTGTTGCGCGCTACAGTCTAATTCGGGTAATTGATGGTAAATATACAAATGAGCTGCTAATGTCGCCTCGTGTGTGACTGGTAAACGCTAGGTTAGTATTTTCATCATACAGAAAAGAGGTGGTAATGTGGGGAACACTCCTTTTTCGTTTTCATTATTAAATCGTGTCATCCTGTGGGAACATATTGAAATGAAAGGTATAATATAAGTTGCTCATGACAATCTTTAAGGTTAAACAATGCTTAGCCTGATCGGTTCCTCGATGGGTAACTGACCATACATAACATACCCCTCCGTGTTTTGGAAAGCAAATTAAGCCATTGGTCTCATTTCTAGATCTAAGCCCAGCTTCTTTCTAGTCAGAAGCCCAAACCAGATACTAAATTAAGTAATAATTGAGCCACCGAGGTTGTATGGGCAGTCGCTTACTTATGTACTTTGTTTAGCTGAAAAACAACTATTTTCAGATTAACATAGACAATGATGAGATGATAATAGTTAGATATAAATTATCTTGATAGATTTAAAGTGTCTGTCTACTCTAGTTAACTAATTTCTCATCTGTCCATCGAACAAGCAAAAAGTAATATCAAAAGTTGCTTTAACGATCCTCTTTTACATATTTAATGAATGCATAGAACCTATTTTCAGAATCATACAAGGAACTGGCTGGAAAGACTAGTTTCCCAATAAAGTACTAACAAGCTTAGGGCGTAATTGCAAGGGCTTGTTATGGCGCTCCGTTTATCTCCTACGATTTATGCGCGCCTAGTACTAAATGATGAAGATTCATGTTTTAATTGACTAGGAAAGGAATCGATGAACAACTATACTTGTATTTAAACTTGGAAACATTTTTTACTCAATTAATATTAAAACAGCATGATAAACCTTAATCACAATTGATTAAATATGTGGACTTTTTCCTAAACGAAAAAGAAAAATGGACAAAAGCCAATGGCAAGTTTTCACTCATATTGACGGTTTCTCTCTTCTGTTTAAGTTTTAGCTTTCAGGAAGGTTTTTATTACAAAAAGTTACAATACATAAAAGTGATTTTGGTATCTGTTTGATGAATAGTTTCCTTACAACACAGGAAATACATAAATTCGCTGACTCCACTAACTAACTTCGAACGACTTCAAACCGAAGTCAATTAACCACGGATAAAGACTTCTTCGAAACTGTAGCGTCAATATTTAAATTTAAAATAAGAATAACGTTCGGTACTGGCTGAATGACTGGCTGTCCTAAGTCATAATAACTAACGGTATTCTAAATTAGAAATCCCATGTTTATAATTGGAACACGTCTAACGGCCAGCTGGTTCGTCTCTCCAGGAACTTACTTAATTGGCGTAGTGTCAAATATCCTTCTTATTCAAGAGTCCTGAATGGATATATTTGTTCAATAGTGTTGGTGTTCTAACCAAAATACATTAATTTAATCATGCTCTTTTTAGTAGATTCTGTGTTCTGTGGCTCAAAAGAACTAGTTTTTATTATTTGATAATTTACAACGACAAAAGCACTAAAACTTTTGTTTTTAAGATTAGGTACAAACAAAACATCGAAATGACATTCAAATATCTCAGGGTTATGAAGACATGACGATTAATAAAAAGATCTTAATAAAATAAAAAGGTTTCAAATTTTTGACAAAAGTATGACGTTGCACATGCAGTTAAAGATTAACCAAATCGTGTACACAAGTCTAATAAGCAATTTAAATCTAACCTATTTTTATACGTGATAATTATTTTAAACTTACAATAGGTAGTGTTAGTTGTACTTTATACAAGTCCGTTTCACTTGCTTAGAGTCTGATATGATGATATAATCACTTTGTTCATGTGTTATGTGTGTCATTGTCACTTTTGTTTATATTATACAACTTTTACACTACACTATCTCGGAAGGTTTTGTAAATAGATGGTTATGCATATGCAGATAAAACAGGCACCTATTCAATACATTTATACCACATAACTTTTTTATTTCACACACAACCTCTTTTCAGGTTTCGTGATGTATCTTGCCCTTGTCTCATGTCTGTTTTTAAGCTATCTGATGATGACAAAAAAATTGAGATAGGTACCGCTTTTGAGCACCGCAGCCGGTTGATTCAGTAAAAGTCACCGCGTGAAAACTTGAGTAAAGTGAACTGTCAATGCCTAGCATTAGTATGGAATGACAGCTCAATTCGCCCTCACTACGCCTTCATTTTCACGCGGTGATTTGACCAGAATCGCACGGCTGCACAGCTATACTTAGATTGTTTTGTCTATTTGTTGGTAAGCTCTGTCTCAAGACAAGACGTACATCATAATTTGAAAATCACCTATCAGAAAATTAACATACCACAATACAAACCACTTCCAACAAGTGGACACCCCATCTAACCTCACACTAAGCTCATTTAAATCAAATTGCTCATTTCATCAAATCACCATTTCGTTCAATTTGCATTCCTATATTTGTGTCGTTTTACTATCGTTACTGTAATAAGATACATAACGTATACTTGTTTGTTAGTGAATGGAATGTATCAACTATCTGCTTTTTGGTCCAATGATTGGGGACAAATTGGTTCTTAGTAACGTTCCGGACTGCAATGGCGAGGGAACAATTTACTTAAGAGGGAAACCGACAAAAATACTTAGTATTCGTATTCAATGAATTATAAGTAATAAGGTGTCTGTAGATAGGTTACCTAAACAACATTCGATATTAAAAAATGACACACTAAAGCACGCACGCAATGATATTACAAGTAAAAAGGTGTAGATAGGTTACCTAAACAACATTCGATATTCAAAAATGGCACACTAACGCACGCACGCAATGATATTATAAGTAAAAAGGTGTAGATAGGTTACCTAAACAACATTCGATCTTAAAAAATGGCACACTAACGCACGCACGCAATGATATTATAAGTAAAAAGGTGTAGATAGGTTACCTAAACAACATTCGATCTTAAAAAATGGCACACTAACGCACGCACGCAATGATATTATAAGTAAAAAGGTGTAGATAGGTTACCTAAACAACATTCGATATTCAAAAATGGCACACTAACGCACGCACGCAATGATATTATAAGTAAAAAGGTGTAGATAGGTTACCTAAACAACATTCGATCTTAAAAAATGGCACACTAACGCACGCACGCAATGATATTATAAGTAAAAAGGTGTAGATAGGTTACCTAAACAACATTCGATCTTAAAAAATGGCACACTAACGCACGCACGCAATGATATTATAAGTAAAAAGGTGTAGATAGGTTACCTAAACAACATTCGATCTTCAAAAATGGCACACTAACGCACGCACGCAATGATATTATAAGTAAAAAGGTGTAGATAGGTTACCTAAACAACATTCGATCTTCAAAAATGGCACACTAACGCACGCACGCAATGATATTATAAGTAAAAAGGTGTAGATAGGTTACCTAAACAACATTCGATCTTCAAATATGGCACACTAACGCACGCACGCGACCGTTGACGGCGCGAAGCGACACTGAGGTCTAGTGATGGCTAGTTAGCCACATTTTAACGTGTCGCTTCCTGAGCGCTTATAATCTTTCTTCACCTTTTTACTTACAATATCAATGTTCGTATTAGTATTTGTTGTCTCTCTTGAAGTCAACGGTCTACCTACCACCCTGTACAACTTGCTGAACTGATCTCTTGCTGAGATCAGATAGTATACGGACAAACGCGACGGCTCAACGTGCTTTCCAAGGCACAAAAGGGTACTAGTATGAAATAGAAGATTCAAAAAAGTTTTTTGAATCTTTAGGTACTATTATGATGCAAAGGAAAGAATACGAATCTTTCCTTTGCATCATAATAGTATTTTTAACGCCCGACGCAAAAAGAGGGGTGTTTGTATGATACAAACTTAAAAACTACTGGAGCAATTTGAAAAATTCTTTCACCGTTGGGAAGCTACTGTACTCGTATGTCCAGGGGAACGAGTACCTACTACGCGAGTGAAACCGCGTGACGTCCGCTAATGTGGTATAAAGAAACCGATTTAACGGTTTAGGCGCTCGCGCCGGCCATGCCATACCTTACGAGATCAACCTGCACGACTGTTACAACCTACCTACTACTAACAAACACAATAGAACATCTACATCTTCAGAAAAGGCTGCAATAGCCGTCTCGGTCCATTACACGCCACAATATCGAATTAACAATCAATACGCCAATCACGTCTTGAAACTAATAATCAATTTATGCTGCTAATCATCCAGTTACCACGCACGACAGAAAAACAAAAGATACAAAACAAAGAAGAACCTCATTAGCATTTAGATCAACGACACCTAATTAGAAAAAGCCGTGCGAAAGGCATAGATTAAGAAAGTCGTATAGAGGCGCCACGTGAGTTATCTGGCTATCAGGCCTTAGATCTCGAATTAATAGTATTGAACTCTGTCACTAGGTTAGTTCTTCATATTCTGTGGTTAGTGGTCACAAGAGAAGAAGAGCAGTAATTTATACTTATTAAAAGATATTATTTTCTTTTAAAAACCAGTGTGCCAGGTTTTCATAAATAATCAGGTTTTGCTGGGAAGTTGGTTTCGCCATTACGTTTTTCCAGCAAAAAGTAATGGCGAGGCGTGACGTGATGTTCTGTACACTTTAAAAAAAGAAAAAAAAAACGTGAAAATTAGGAAAAAAAAACCGACGGAAAATATTGGCAATGAGAGGTGCAAAATTATGTTCCCCAGCAAAGTGTGCATCTCGTGTCCTCAGCGGAATATGAATCTATTGTTCCTTTCATTTTGTTTGAAGCGTTCTGAGCGGGTCAGGCTTCTACATAATCATTAGTCTATGGCCAAGTGTGAGACACATTTGACATGCATGACTGGGTAAAACAGGTGACTTGTTCATGGTATGTGACGTCACAGCTTTGTTAGCGATGAGCCGTAAAGCAATACCATTGTCATAGTAAGATGTTTACACCTGGCTGAGATGATTTTGTAACAAGTTGTGCTAGCAAGTGTAGGATAGTAGACAATGCGATTTAAATCGTGATTAGTGAAAAATGCTTGCACTGACTGATCTGGTCCCCCCATATCTGTGTGGTTATTTCCTCAAAAGACCATTTGAGACACTGATCTACATGGTTCTTACATAATCTGACTAAGATAATGATGAATTATGATGATGATGATGATGATGATGATGATGATGATGATGATGATGATGATTTGTAAGTTTTTATGGTGTACAATAAAGAGTATTCTATTCTATTCTATTCTAAGATAATGTCTAGACTTTAAAAGAGACTGTTTGTCACCTCTGAGTTCTTCTCAAAATAGTCAGATAGTGAAATACGGACACCATCTACTAATTAAAAAATAACATGTAAAACTGTTTGTATGAACCTATTTACAGAAATAAATATCATTTACTTAATCTTAGCAAAGAATGGTCGCCAATAACTCCATTTTCAACCAACAACTGTACTTACCAGATAACAGTTGCCCCTGTACTGTTGATCAGTCCGCATGATCCAAAGACGTGAGAAACAATTCCATAAATACATACTAATACACAACGAATCGCAGCACTAAACTAAACCAATTCCAATTACTATTCCATGCCATACCCTGTGGTTTAGCGGCTAACGGGCACCCGTACGTGGACTGCATTCCCACTTGAAGACACACTCGCTCTTAGTCTTACACTTATGTCTTTTTGTTCACAGGTATGATGCTGTGGGTGGTTGGTGAAATTGAGGATGAGTCTTTTGACCAGCTGTGGCCAAATGCCGAGGCTTACCCCAAAGACTACTGCATGGAGTTCTTAAAAAGGTTTTTGCAGTATCAGCAACGCGCGAACAATAAAAACCTCTGGTGTTGCAGACGTCTATAGGCTACGGTAACTGGTTGTCATCAGGTTAGCCGTAAGCTTTTTTGCGTATAAGGTATAAAAAAAGAATCAGCTCAGTTTTATCGAGAATGGTACAATACGGTTGTGGGGTCGACCGCACTTGTTGATAGGGCCCGCTACATCTGTTGGACTGATATCTTCTGGGCCCCTACTGATGGTACTGGTTAGAACCGAAGGTTTTTAGTCGCTAAGAGTCGGTCAACCCACCGTTCTATCCAGAGGGATGGTATCCATGATGATTTCCTTACGAAAGAGCAGGGTATGACTCCGGGTTACTTTTGAGAAATTCCTAATGGCTAAATGCAAAAACACTTAACTCGACTAAAGAATCGAATGCAGGACCTCTTGCAGTTACAAACACTAATTTGTCCAATGAGGCAATTCGAAAAAGATTTACAAGAAATACTTACTCTCAAAATTCGTCCATTTAACATTAGAATTCATTTCAAACTCACTTATCTTACGAACGCGATAGATAACGCTTTCGCTCATATTTATGCACTTGATCCAGGTAAAAACTGCATACCTATATCAACATACGTAGATAGTTAAAACAGTTTTCGCTTGTTTTGCCTATATTGCATCGCTTAGGCAAAACAAGCGAACGCTCGCGCCTTGTAATTTTGTATGCATGAGGGAAATTTTCCTGTTTTTTTCTACGTTAGTTGTCAGGCGACAACTAGGCGAAAAAAAAACAAATTGTTATTTTCGCAATTTTCAACACTAGCGAAAACATAATAACGTATTATACATACAACATTGAAACTAAATTCACAAAATTGAAGACTAAAGTTCTATTTACTGTGACCAACTAAAGTACATAATTGAGTACATACATTAAGATAATAAGCATTCATTCACAAAAACAAACTCCGAAGATAATTAAAATCCACATTTTTTTATTGGCAATCTCTTTGTTTACACATTGCATTGATTAATTCGTCATTAAAACAGTCAAGATAACCAACAGACAGGTTATTCACCTTCCATATATTAATAATAAGTAGATCGTTATGTCAAAATAGTATACTGTAGGTATAAGCAGTAAGGCAAAAAACTTACATCCTACGCCTACATTATCATAAGGTGGGCCTGACCCAAGTCTGACCTACCTCAACGTGATTAAACAAAATTACAGATAGGACTACCCTCTGACAGATCACTTTTCATGATAACTCTTTGACAAATGAGAAAGAAAAATTGTTTACTACCTACAAATTTTATATAGCATCTGTCAGCTGTTAAGTTACTTAACATTTTTTTTTGGCTTTCTGTATCTCCTGTCATAGTTACTTACTAATTTTTATTACTTAATCCTAACCGAGGGTGGGGGCACCGGTGACTTGTAACACAGGTTTTTTTTTTTAAATTAAAACCTACATCAGGCACCGGTCTCTCACATAGGTGAATCACTGTTTTTAATTTTAAGATGAACCTATTGTGAAGAGATAAATAAATAAATTTATTATATTTTATTATGTTAAGTTACTACGTTTAAATAAGTAAATTAGCCACAACTGGCCACAAGAGATATACCCACCAGGACCAACGGATTAACGTGCTGTCCGAGGATATGTAATGAATGGTCTGCTATCCACGGAAGGGCCTTGTTAAGCGTTGCTGATATATTTACAAGCTCCTCCAAATTTTCTGCCTATCTGAAAGAATAAATTGGTGTTCGATCGATCAATACTCTCGTTCTATTTCAAATTTAGATGTTTGCCTATCTCGATATACATAGGTAGGATTCCCCAGTCCTATTTCAGAAATGGCCTAGATCTACGGCTCCGAAACTAGCTCACTGGCTTTGGTATTAGCCAGGTGCTAGGTCGCAGGTGAATAAAATAGCCTTGTATTGATTTTACTTATTTGGGTTTCGTACTTAGAACTTTAAGAAACACTCTCTTAAAAGTATGACCAAGAATAGATTCTAAAATTGTTATGTACAAACTTTTTTTTTATACCACAACGGTGGCAAACAAGCTTACGGCCCGCCTATCGTAAGCGGTTACCGTAGGCTATGGACACTTGCAACACCTGGGGCGCCATTGCGCCACTCGCGCGTTGCCGAACCTGTAAAAACCTATTTACTCCCCTTTTGAAGAACCCCATACTCTCTGAGAAAACCTCAGCACAAAGCATGTACGCGGGTGGAAATTCCTCTGAAACCGCACTGACAAACTTTTTTATAAACTACTTACACGTGACATATTTAAATGTATTTAATACGAACTCATAGTACTTTTTCACCGGATAGCAGGCGGTTCTAGAATGTAGTATCTTGTTCGTGCAAGTGGCTTAAGACCGCGCCACCCTCTGAAAATCGAATGTAATCATCAACATAACACACACACTCAAATATACATATATATTTTTATTTATTTACTCACACATTACACGACATTAGTTGAAGAGCATTTCTGTCACACTAGACTGGCATGACTGACTGTTCGTCTAGTGGTTAGTGGCCCTGACTGCTATGCTGGAGGAGTCTTAGTGGACACAAGTAGCTTTTTGACAAAACTTAAGTTTTAAGTCCGTCATCTAGATTACAAGAAAATATTCTACACATATTTTTTCTTTTTAAACGTAATTAAAAAATAACTGCGATACATCGATTCAAAATGTCGCATGACGTCACTAGCCAATACAGTTTATTCTAGATAATGACGTTACAAGCCCCCTCTCCTCAACTTTAATGCGATTAATCTAAGCCAAAGAAATTTAAAAGACTATAGAGCGGGCATGTCAAAGAAATGTCATAGAAGAACTTTGATCCCATGTCTCAGTAACGCCATCTAGAATAATATAAATTGGGACTTGATGGCGCTGTGTGAAAGTTGTAGAATACTATTATTGTACGAACACGGTATATTATGCTCAACAATCGTTGTCAGTAACATTTCTTGATGGCGTTGCAGTCAACACCAAATTGGGCTTCGTGCTGGCCTCGGCACTTCCCCCTGTCTCATCTGATCAACTTTCCCACTTACTCTACGTCCAGCCACACCTACAATGTCGTAGAGCGGTACTACTAACACATTTGATTGAAAGACTCATTGTATTGCCGATTACGATCTATTGATAACATAACTAGAACCTGTACGAATAGTATAGTATGGCAGTGGCTCCCAAAGTTGTTTGGACCGTGACCCAACTATTAGCCAAGTTAACAAATTCAATAATAATATGTGAATTGTTGATCAAGCTCCTGAGAAATGATCGATAGCTATTTCGATTCGGATAGACGTCTAAAACATGTAACTCGAGGATGTATTGGCACATAAAAATGTACAATTGTTTAAAAAAAGGTGTTTTTAGTTTTTTTTTATTTTTCATTTTAGATTTTAGCATTACGGAGGCCTCGCGCATTGATTTTAATCTCTTACAATCCACGACTTAAGTAGACCATTGGTCGCTTCTTTTGTCCAACTCGTATAATCATCAATTTTCTGAGATTAATTGCATACGTCCAATTGTTGGGTATTCAGTTTTAATATTAATTAATCATAGCCGAATAACCCGCCTTACCCGCCCTTAGGACCTACCACACGATTCGTCTTTACACTATTTGACGGGCCACCCAATATTTGCTCAAGTACCTCCAGAGGGTCGCGACCTAATCTTTGAGAAATGCTGAGGTATTGTTACGTAAACAGATTTGTGCGCCACGAATATGTTAATAACTGACAGGTTTAATTAGAGATTATGGTTATTATAATGGTAATGATTATAATCTTGACTGCGTCTTATTAGTACACTAACGCGTTGGCTTAGCGATTGGCTGCTGCGAGCGTGTCGATAGTTTGAACCCGCACGAAACAAAGGTTAGTGTCATGCTGTTTAAGCAAAGAGTGTTTAAGTAACTTTCAAAATTTGTAAACTCACCTACGATATAGGAGAAATTCCCAGTATAAGGATCGAAATACAAAAGTTATTCGCATCCGTCTCCGCATCACTGACTGGCCTGTTGGTCTAGTAGTGACCCTGACTGCTATGCCGGAGGTCGTGGGTTCGATTCCCACCAAGAACAAATGTTTGTGTGATGAGCACGATCATTTGTTCTGTGTCTGGGTGTAATTTATCTATAATATGTATGTATTTAAAAATATATAAGTATGTTTATCAGCTGTTTAGTACCCATAACACAAGCTCTCAAGCTTAACTTGGGACTAAATGGCGTTGTGTGGAAAGTTGTGGAATATTTATTATTATTTATTTATTATCCGTAACTGTAAACATTTTACTTTTTTACCCACAATTGTATTCAAATATAATATCTTCTAATAAGGTTGTTTTACCGAAGTTTAATGAAATCATTAACATAACTCTCCAAGTTAGAATTGGCCTCATCAAATGTCTCCTTTTTTTTTCCTTAAATAAATATTCAGTTTCAAATAATTGTATTTATACAAAACCATAGGGAGTAAGTAACAAAAATATACATTGCTACTACATTGTTCTGACCTGTTGGTCTAGTAGTTAGTGGCCTTGAGTGCTTTGCCGGAGGTCGTAGGTTCGATTCCCACCCAGGACAAATGTTTGTGTGATGAGCACGATCATTTCTTCTGAGTCTGGGTGTAATTTATCTGTAATACGTATGTATTTAGAAATATACAAGTATGTTTATCAGTCGTTTAGTACCCACTAACACAAGCTCTGCTTAGCTTGAGTCTAGATGGCGTTCTGTGAATAGTCGTGGAACATTATAATTTATTAGTGCTATATGAGCTAATAATTTAATCGCTACAATAAAGGTAGTAGGAATGCCTATAATTAGTACCTACCGTAATAACTACAATTAGAAGCCGTTAAATACCACACTTCTACCATTTTTCTTTCTAGCAATAAAAATACCTCAGCTCTACTTTTCTAATATATATTAAAAAGCTAGAATTAGGTTGAAGCAACATGATTATTTAAAGAGGACCATTAACGACAGAAGTACTCATTCGCCGGCTTAGACTTTTCTGATCATTTTAGGGTTCCGTAGTCAACTAGGAACCCTTATAGTTTCGCCATGTCTGTCTGTCCGTCCGTCCGTCCTCGCTTAATCTCTGTGACCGTTAGCACTAGAAAGCTGAAATGAATACCAATATGTGTATCAATCACGCCGACAAAGTGGTAAAATAAAAAGTGTAAAAAAATGTTTTATTAGGGTAGCCCCCCTATATGTAGAACTTTATAAGGACTTTCTAAGAAAATCATTTTGAACTTGGATGGAAACAGTTTTTGTACAAAAAAGACAAAAAATTGTACATAATAATTTCTGGACTAAGTTTGTAGTATAATCGCAAGGAAAGCATTTTTTTTAACTTCGTTTACATATTCGACGGAACCCTACACTGAGCGTGGCCCGACACGCTCTTGGCCGGTTTTTTTTAATCAACATACGACCACACTGACACAGAATGGGTAATTGCAAAAAACACAAGAATTTCGCGGGCAGCCCTATCTTCCACCTTTATGCGTGAAGCGTCGATCCACTTAGTACAGTCAGCTGCGTTACCTGATCCATCTTAGAAAAGAATATACTTAAGGGGAAGATGGGTCAGGCAACGTAGCTCACTGACTGTACGTCTGTACACATACATAGGTTATTGGAACGAAGTTCCTTATCGCGCGTTTCGAAAGGGGGCTAGACGGAAAAAATTGAGACAAAAAGTTGTAACGACACTTTTTGCTGTAGTTGTGGGCCGAGCGGCGTGCGCGTGTGTCCTTGTTGTGTGTGTGTGGGGGGAGGGGTGAGGGGGGGAGAGAGAGAGGATTAAGACCGGGAGTTATAACGAAGTTCCTTTCGATTTATCTTGAAGGAATTTTACCATTCCTTCACTAATCAATCGAAGGGAACTTCGTTCCATCCGGGTGTCATCCCTTGACACCTCTCAAATTTTTATTTTTCATAAACAGCTGTGCGATTCTGATCAAATCACCGCGTGAAAATGTAGGCGTAGTGAGGGCGAATTGAGCTGTCATTACATACTAATGATAGACATTGACAGTTCACTTCACTTAAGTTTTCACGGCTGCGTGACTTTTACTTAATCGACCGGCTGGTTTCAGGCTGCATTCTATTTATACATGTAAAATATTATTTTAATCACATCTATTCAAAAAGAGCTAGTTTATTCCTCGTAAACAGGGACCAAAATAGCTCGTTAATCTCTAGGGACCAAAATTGATTTGAATTTGGAATGTGGATATTGTTAGTAAATGTTTCCATCAGCAAAGAGGTGAATCACAAACCATGCGGGAACAATGTATTGAATATGTGACTGGCTGAAAAACTGCGAGCGCGCCAAATTTAAAAAATGTTATGAAAATAAACAACGCGCGAAATTAAATGCATTCTGATTGTTACAATCAAAGACATTCAATACCTATAGACCGGACATCACGAACAAAATGTTCGTCCGAAAAAGTGTGTCCTGCTGGATACAAGTCTATGAGTTTTTTGTAGTACGCACCGCTGCCGCTCCAATATTCATATATAATTCTAGATGGCGTTACTGAGACATGGGATCAAAGTTTTTCTATGACATTTTCTTCACATGCCCGCTCCATAGTATTTTAAATCTCTTTGGTTACAATACACTTCCATAATTGTTCAAATATAAACATCAGCCTCTAATTATTTATATTTTATGTCTTATGGTTCTGAATTCTACGTAAATAAATTCTTGTTCATAAGTTCCACTTAGTTATTTTCTCATAGAGGGTGATAAAAAGTAGAGTGTCCACCTCAAGAGCAACACTATTTTAAGCTCGAGTGACATACTTTTAATCCCTTGCTGCGCTCAGGATTCTAGGTAAGAATCCCTCGCTCCGCTCGGAATTCTACTCTGGAATCCTTCGCTCCGCTCTGGATTAAAAAAAAAACACTCTCGCCTTTAAAATAGTTGTTTGCTCCCTAGATAAACAATCTACTATTATGTTTTAAGAATATTGATCATCCGTCACTTGTCCCCAAAGGTGCATTCTCAGCATCTGTCTGGCATTACCGCTAAAATGAACCTTTTGGCGCCGCGTGAGACATGCCATTTTTGCGTCTCTTTTTTGTGTTATTATGATTTTACTGTACGTCTATCCAGCTGTTGCCAATAAAAGTATTTTCTTTCGTTACTTTCTTTCTTTCTTTCTTTCTTAGTATAAAATGACAGCTCACTTCGCCTTCACTTCAAATACATTTTCACGGAAAGATTATGACAGATTCAGACTGATACGGAACTCGTGAAACAGTTTGTCATTATTTACTGGCACACGAATGCAATTCAATGTTCCAAGTTATTAAGCACTAAGTAAATAACACTGTTACATAGTAAATAACATAGCAAATTGTAAATAAGCTAGATTTACGTTGTATGGGAGGCGGTGTCTGAGAAAGTGCCGGTTACGGTACGGCGGACCAACGACGTTTTTATGCAATATTATATTGTGGACTGAGTGATAGGCGAAAGCGATTGAAAAGAAACGTTTGAATTGCACAATTTGAAACAAAACAGGTTACAAGGCTAAAATCTTTTCACATTTCTGAAGGAATTTGCCGAGTACTGCACAAACAAGCTAACAGATTTAGTCTGTCATGTAATGTTAAATTAAACTATCTATTTTAGAAAGTAAACTACTTTAATAAATAACTTAATTTCAGCTCTGAATGCACAGTTAATAAAAAACTGCCATTTACTTTAATTGCGTCAGTTATTGTCTCGTCTGCTTGTAATTTTGACAAACTTAAAATATAAGGTTACCATTTCTCGTATCCTCTTATCACTTACTCCAAATTCATGCATAATTCGAGAAACTCCATTAAAATCTATAATGTGATCAAATTGAATCGATAAATATGAAGAGAAGTTTTTATGGCGTATTTTACACAGCAAATTAGATTAAACTGTTTTTTGTTACCTTTGTAAAGGATACCATTCATTACAGCGTTTAACAATGGTCTTATCGCCATCACAACATGATAATCGTTTAGAGCAGTTTTTTATATTAATTAGAGTATGTTATTATGGTGTGGAATGGCCACGTCTAGCCTTTGGTCCTGGCTGTAATATGTATGTCGTAGAAAGCGATATTCTTGAATAATAAGTTGTGATGTTGATTAACTTAGTACGGAGTCTATGGTGACCAGCGTGACGTTACTTGTCATTTGGAAATGGCGCGAATGTGTTTTTGGTAATGTCACGTGGACAAAGTCGTGTTGGTGCGTGGGAGCTGTGCAGAGCTCAGATTGATTTGAGGCACCGACGAAGACACACATCCAGTACGAAACTGTCAGTTATCTATGTGAGTTATGTTTTGTGATTACGATTGTTAAGTAAGGTTATTACTGAAATGGAGATTGTTATTCTACCTTATGAACTCGGTACCACGAAACCCCCATCGGTGTCAGCCCTGACGCCGACATGTAAATATTTGACAGTCATTACGGGTAGTTTGAAGGCTGGAAAACAACCAGTCTTACCAAGGAGTATAGTGTTACCCAATAAATTAATCGTGGAGGTCAGATAGGCAGTAAGTAGATCCATGTAATCTCTGCTTTCGGTTAGACGTGTAAAAGAAAATGGAAGCCCGTACAGGCCATAGCTAGAAAACATAAAGGCAAAGATTTTTTCTTATTTTGGGTCTTTATTATGATAAAGATTCAAAATAAGAAAAATCTTTGCAATCTTTGCTTTTTTTTAATCTTTGTTTTTGGATTATTTCCGATAAAAAAGACAATATTTCCTACATTCAACCGTTTGATTATGATAAAACGGTTGAATGTAGGAAATATTGTCTATTGAATTTGGATTATTTCCGATAAAAAAGACATTATTTCAGGTAAATTAAAAGTGTAATAAATAGTATTTTTTTATGTATATTTACTAACGAAGGTTTGATTACGTAGTGAACTAATCACCCTCATATTGAAATAGTTGACAAATTCCATACAATTTTCTTTTATATTCAGTACATGCGGGCGATCATTTCAGTTTTGCTTCGACTAGACTATGAATCTAGTTTAAGTCATCATTATCTGCCTAGTCTTTCTTTATGTTAAGGATAGCTTCCAGTCTAATTGGATCCAGCTAATCACCAGTATTTTCCATGATGCAACCGCCTACCTGACCTCCATATCCCAGTCACTGGGAAACACATTAAGGTATTGTGCAGACAGTGACTAGGACTTAGACTAGTAGTCAGACTTTTGGGTTCTAAAATACCCGTGACAACTGTCATAGATCTTCTTTTGACACCCAAGACCAGCTTCAGACGTGTTTTCGAAGGCACAGAGAAGTCTCAGTACCGTAAAACCTCAGGGGTGAATAGGAACAAAACTTTGAGGACGATTTTTACGCTAGTTTAATATTGTTTGACAAGGTTTGTAAACTACCTATCTCAATTATTTAAAAGCATTACAGTTCTCGCATGTAAAAAACAACTTTTCACTTACGTGACTATCCTCCTCAAAGTTTTGTTTCTATTCACCCTTGAGTTTCTATCCACCCCGTTTTACCCGGTATTCAATATAGTATCAAAAATATGCAAAACAATTCATAAACCACAGGCACAGAGAAGTCTCAGTATTTAATATAGTATCAAAAATATACAAAACAATTCATACACCATCTCAATACCTCGCTCGGCCCACATCACTATTCTATTGTTTTTTGTGGTAGCCGAGTAACTGTAAGTACTGGACACTGGTCTCATTCAAGCGGTTCTGGGAAACGATTCAAACAGCGGACAGCGAATTTTTCTTGCGAAATGTTTCTATATGCTCCTCGTGTAGGGTTGCCAGTGATTTTGTTGGTCTTATTAATTTAACTCACAGTCAATTTCTTGGGAAAGATTTCAGCTTTGACGTGATCGTTGGTGGTCTGACAGTAAAATACGCGGTATAGTTAAAATCAGCTAATAAGTAAGTACATATAATGACAGTGTGTACAACAGCTGTCAATAATGATATAACTCAATCATTAAATACAGTACAGCAGTCTTAGCCAAGTTGACTATCTACAATTGTTAACGCTTTGAAAACTAAAAACATGTATAGGAATAATCGCTAGTAGCAATTTGTTAAAAAAAAAGTTGAATGGATGTTATTGATTCTTCAATTTTAATCGATCATAGAGGAAGAACAAAGAAACGATGGATAAATAGTGTGAAAGATGAAATGGCTAAGAAGAAGGTGACCACTGACTTAACGGGAAATAGAGTTGTGTGGATAAAGAAAACATTTTGTTCAGACCCCAAATACATTGAGATAAGGGCTGGAGGATGACGGCCCGTCGAATAAAATATGATTTCAAATGATTCTAAAATCGTTGCGAGTGTTCGAATCTGGCCAGTAACTCATATTCTGCCAACCAGTATTTTGTAAGATTACCTCTAGCAGTAAAACCCTGTAGCCTTAATTTATTTCCAAAATTTACGTGATTAAGTGAACTTCCTTAACCTGTCTGGATCTTGCAACACTGTGTAACTTAATCCGACTATTTTCCTATACTTTTTAGAATGTTTTTGTTCAGAATCGCAGTCTACAATCACAATTGGGCTCAACAACCTTCGAACAATAAACAATACAAGCCAGGGCTTAGATTCTGAACAACAAAGGGCCTGAGTACCACACAATGATATACAACAGAACGACTGCTTTGTTATTTATACCACCCTGGTACTTTTTCCATTACTCTAAGAGCGCATTTTTCTTGAGGGCCACTGGATACGTAATATTTATAGTGGGAATAAGGTATGAAATAGTTTTCTCAGCTTTTTGTAACGCGCCATACGTCAAAAGCGTCTTATACAATGGGTTTCTTCTAAAGGGATACCTCCAGGCCTCTACCCTTTTGTTGCAGGATGAAGTTGAAGACTAGTTGTTAACAGATTTCTAATGTTCATCTTGCTGAGAACGAATATGGCTTATCAGCTTGTTGACTATGTTGACTACTCTTGTAGCCAGCAGGTCGTGAATCCAAAGATAGAGATTGTAAATAGTACTTTTAATGTTAGATAAAATACATATGAAAAATATACAATACAGCCATCAGGCGACACATTGACGAATTAATCAAATTCTATATTTAAACATAAAACCATAGAACAACAACTCTATAAAATATAAAACACTCAAGCCAGTGATTGTACCAAGAAGATTTCAACACAGCTTCTGTCCGCGACTTCTTTCAAGTAAAAGATACCTTATATTATTATGCACCTATAGCCTTCCTATGGCACTCAGCAACAATGAAGCTTTCAATCAGTGAAAGAATTTTCGTAACTGGGTGACTTGACTACAAGCGTAAATTACTTATGGAATCCTCTACTCTACCAATTTATCCCAACTTCTTCCGGAAAACAAATATAACCTCTTAATTAAATTTTAAATCATGTTCACTCGAAATCTGATTCATAAATTGACATTAAAATATTCTTCCGCCACTACCAAGGTGAGACGGCATTTGGAACAAGTGACATAATAATAAAAATAATCCTTGGTTTAAAGAATTTTTGTAAGCAATGGAGACCTTGCGATAAGATAGCCATCAAAGGGCATTAGACAAACACGTGACGTCATTCAGGAGTTAAATGTTTCAAGATTGATGGCTTGATAATGTTATTATTTAGTATAATGTCACTTCAAACAACGTGTGTATAGAATTAATTTGAGTGTGTGCTGAGAAAAATTACAGAATAATGTAGATACATTTACGGGTTAAACAGTGATTATTAAACACAACATAAACATAACGTCACGCCTGTAATCCCCAAGGGGATAGGCAGAGATGTACCTGGTAGTACACCCAAATTACGCCAGTAATTTTTATGTCCCATGTAATAGGGGGCGAGCCTATTGCCATCAATCGGGCACGAATCCAGTCTCCGGGCTGCTACTGAGAAATTCCAGGTGGAAAAACTCAATAACACTGCCCGACCTGGGGATTGAACCCGGGACCTCATGCTCAGCAGTAGTGCAACGAGGCAACGATTGAAAACATTAGCCCAATATTAATACTATATCTTATCTAAAGGCTAACAAAATAACATTTGCAATTGGGCTTCATAAATAATTTTAGGTTGACTGTTAGAAAATGCCTATGGCGTTAAGTCCGCCACTGTACATTAGTGTGCTTAAAGTTTTTAATAAATGAAATAATTAACGTTTTCAAATGAAAAGATAGTGTGTCATAACCTAATTATAAATGATGACATGACATTAAGGTTAAGTACTCCTTTTTTTCTTAAATTAATTCAATCGTGATCAAAGATTACGACTACCTTTATTACTACTACAAGTCGTAAAACCAACAATACAGTATTCATTACAAAAAACTCCGTTACATATTGTCCGTAACCGACGCCTACACCACGTTATCAGGGCACTGATCTGAGAGGTACAAGGCATAAGCTTAGGCGATTTTAGAGACATGCTTAAAAACAAACAATTATTATTGCACCTCATAAAACTAACATAAGATGTAGTTTACACAGAGCTGTTATTATTATCCTACTATAGGGAAAAGGTTTCTTCACATATAGAAAAGACATTCATCACCTTGTTTGCTCAATGTGAGTTGATGGTGTCCTGTGAAAAATCACCGACAACCTCGGGCATCTGAGGCGAGAACTTACCATGTGACGTAGATGTAAATAAATCATCAATATTTGACACATCGCTGACGACAATGACGACAAATATGACAATCGACACTATTATTACACTTTTATCCACAGACAGATAGATCGAAAACATGAGTAGTAAGTAGCCAGCATGTAAATTACAATAAAAACAGTATTCTAACTTATTAAGAGCGAAAGATTTTGAATGATTAAAGTAAGTCTTATCAAATTGCAAAACCGCAAACCTCTCATAACTCAAACAGCAGCTTCAAAGCTTAAATCAATTTTGCACCGTCCATTGAATAATGAGACCATTAACCTTTTGTTTTGGTTTTTTCAATGATTTTATTACCTTGCCCGCTTTCGCTTATAACTTAAGAGTCCCTGTACTCTGTAACCGCTCAATCGAACATCGGGCAGTGTCAATTGAACCCAGTTCAGTTTAAGGAATCGTATGTTTTTTTTATGTTTTTTTTGTTACAGTTTCGAGTTCTTTACATTTATTGTGGTACTAGCAGACGTCATTCGGTTTCACCCGCGTAGCTCCTGTTCCCATGGGATTACAGGGATAAAAAGTAGCCTATGATATCCGGGAATAGTATACCAAAGCAATAATTTTTCATTAGATCATAAGTTCCGAAGATTACCCCCTACATACAAAGTGACAAACTTTGACCACTTTATAATATTAGTATAGATTTTTAAGTGTATTTTGTGGAGTTCATAGAGTTGACGCGGGGTGCCTGTGATTGGGTCAGTTGCTCTTTTCCCACCCGGCCCGCAGCAGACGCACCGGGCGCAGGCGGAGGGCGGACTACGCCCTCTTCCAGCCCCCCTAAATGGGTCCAGGGCGACGGACGCGGGGATGTCCGCCGCCCCCACGTACATGGACCCGATGTGGCGGCGCGTCGTGTTCACGCGCGCCCCTCTTAGACGTCGCGAGGGGAGTCTAACACCTCACTCCCCTCGCTGACTTGGCGAGGCCCGCGGGGCCGGCACCAGTCGGGGGTCGCGGAAGTATCTTCTGTTCCCGTGACCCCCGGCGCAGGTGTGAGAAGGAACACGGGGTGGTTTTTAGTCAGTAAGAGTCTGACAGACCCCTCCGCCTCCCCGGGCGGGGGACATCCATGAGGATTTTCCACCCCTCCAACTATTTAGAAACTAGCTTCTGCCCGCGACTTCGTACGCGGATCCTGTTGCTTATGCCAGCGACAACGGGGTCGTCAAAATCGAAGACCTGAAACATCTGATGTCGAATTCTATAAGCCCGGGGACGGGAAATCAATGGGATGCGCGAGACGATTCAAGATGTTCCAGATTTTTTATTTTTGTTGGTCAACAGGAAATGCCATCAGACTTAACAACTTTTGCTAAGACGCCATTTCTATTATGTATATGTTATATTGTCTCTGGGCTTTGGAGTTCCCCTACAGGTGCTCCAGATCTTCAAATTTAGTCTCACAGCAGAAAACACTCTTCACGTGGAATAGTTTTTGCATTTTTATATCTCTTTCACTTTAGGTGTTCCATTTTCCAAAATAAATTATAGCCTATAATATGTTGCGTGACGTTCACGATCAGCGGTCAGTCGCGCATCTCCTTCCCCCACTTATCTCTAGAGTCGATGCGTATATACGCTGAAAACTCAAGCGTCATGCTTTTTCCGTGAACGTCTCCAACTCGCGAGACAGTGCATGATGTTCACGATCAGCGGTCAGTCGCGCACATATTCTTCACTGGTCTCTAGAGACCTGGATGTAGATGCGTAAATACGCTGAGAATGCCGGCGTGCTTCGCGATCCCAAGAAGTTTCCACGGAGCGAGTTGCAGCCTCATGTTCTCGAACAGCATCAAGTCTCTCCTAACGCTCTTCGGTAGATTGTTGGGATCTTATGGTCTTTAATCATTTAGCACCTTTGGAACATTGGAAAAAATTTGACCTCTTTCTAGGCATGGTTATAGTTTTATTGTGATGATACCTGATCAATTAAAATCTAAGTGGCTGCTCCCCTGCGTTACCGGGTAAGCTACCGTGTAACGAAGATAAATGGAAAAGGAAATTAAACACTCAAATAACATAAGCCCGAAGGCATACGATAAAAAAAATGGGAGTTTTAGCCAGTAGAGTCTAATTTTCAACGATATACCATCGTCATCGAAAATCAGTCCTGAACTGTTCCCGCCTTCACCGCGTAGTACCTCCTACTTATGTTATTTTATAATTATACAATGAAATTAGTGATAGTTTTAATTTCTATATCAAATGTTTCTGATCTTCGATTTTTATAAGTCAACAGGAAATGCCTATCAGACCGAACAACTTTTGCTAAGACGTCATTCCTATTTGAGTTATGGTGTAGCTGGGCTCTTGGAGTTCCACAACAGGTGTTCCAGATCTTCGATTTTTATACGTCAACAGCGAGTGCTCATAAGGCTGAACAACTCTTGCTAAGACGTCATTCCAATATATGTTATAGTGTAGCTGGGCTCTTGAAGTTCCACATCAGGTGTTCTGTATCTTCAAATTTATTCTCTCAGCAGAAAATGCTCATAACGTGGAACAATTTTTGCTATGGTACCATTTTTGTATCTCCTATATTTTAGATGGTCTGTTGCGGTTCTGCATCAGGTGTTCGGATCTTCAAATTTATTCTCTCAGCAGAAAATGCTCATCACGTGAAACAATTTTTGCTATGGGACCATTTTTGTATCGCCTATAGTTTAGCTGGTCTGTTGCGGTTCTGCATCAGGTGTTCCGGATCTTCAAATTTATTCTCTCAGCAGAAAATGCTCATCACGTGGAACAATTTTTGCTATGGGACCATTTTTGTATCGCCTATAGTTTAGCTGGTCTGTTGCGGTTCTGCATCAGGTGTTCCGGATCTTCAAATTTATGCTCTCAGCAGAAAATGCTCATCACGTGGAACAATTTTTGCTATGGGACCATTTTGGTATCGCCTATAGTTTAGCTGGTCTGTTGCGGTTCTGCATCAGGTGTTCCAGTTTCGAAGATAAATTATAGCCTATGTGTTGACCAGACTTAATATCTATACAACAAAAAAGAAATCATTCAAATCCGTCCAGTAGTTCCGAAGATTAGCGTGTGCAAACAAACAGACAAACAGACAGACTTTTTTTTTTGGATTCGTGCTCTATTACTGTTTCTAAGCCCCCCTCAATTATTATTTTTTAAATATATTCAATGTACAGACACAGTTTTTTTACAGTCTTATTATATGTATAGATAACTTTCCAGTCCTCTCCACCAGTGCTTTAAATAGAGGGGACTGCCTTTCTGACCTGTACAATACAGTTTCTGGGTAACTCGAAACCTCTTGGCTAATACCCATATTATGTGAATAAATTATTTTGATTTGATTTGATAAACTGATTGTAAACCTTTCGGGGTTCTTAATACACGAATAACGACTGCTCCTCGTCTACGGCTTAACATGGAAGGGTCTTTCAATGTTATTGATAGTCACCCATCTACGGACAAACCTCAGCAAGCGACCCGTGTGACTGTTATTATTTAGCCGCAAGCATCTCAGAAAAAATCTAGAATCTCCATAGCTTAGTATTTAACCTAGATCTAGTAATATGGAGTATGTTGTCGTTATCGATTTATACGCTCGCAACGTCCCCGCAGACATTCCCGCCGGGAATACCAGGGACGCAGGAATCGGTAGGAATTCTTTACGAAAATATTTGGTATTGTAGTTCTAGTATAATTAAGTTCAGATGCACCAAGGTACGGAAAACGTTTGTAGGTGCGAGCACTTTAACTGCTTATTTTGTGCATTTTTTATATTACAGTGAGTATAAATAAAAAACGAAATGACAAAATTTGTTTTTCCTGCATCCCAAAAAATACAAGCGATTTAGTGCTGTTTATAAGTGAACGCATTTCCTACTAATCGTGAGCTCAACTCAGAATTGAGGAGCTATAACTTATAGAGCCCATCAAAATCCGTTCAGTAGTTTTTGCATAAAAGAGGAAGAAACATCCACAAACCCTCAAAAACATTTAAAGATATAATTTAGGAAGTGGGATTAATGAATATTCCAGTATCATAACTAGGTGCAAGATAATCCAGTACAGTAAAAGTCTAACTGCAAAATTCCCAACTATTACTAAAACAACTTTTCCTGCCCACTCATTTCTAGATCGATACTGCATTGCATGCGTCGCTCTGACGTCACCATCGGAAAAACCGGTTTCCGTAAGTATTACAGTAATACATTTTGTAATTACTGTAATCAGTCCTAATTGTTGCTGTCAATACAATTGTTATTTGATGTCATTAGGACGGTAATTCAATTATGTAATTGGGTTAATTGTATGGTTTGTTTGATTGTTAAGTTAAATAATGTGGGATAATGATGGTTTGTCAAATACGATTAGCGTTAAACAGAGAGACGTATTGAAGAAGAATCTGTGTTGCTTCAGCATCAAATCCAGTGGAAAAAGGAATTGCAGGGTCTTTTTTTTCCTGGTATCAGAATTCATGATGCCGCGGCCGCCCATGGAACTCTGACTTTGCTTCACATGTTGTTGAGAAATGTTTCTCATGCAAACCGTTTCCTCTCGATATTTTCCTTCATCGTTTTAAAGATACTTAAACAATACGCACATGAATCCGATAAGTTAGAGGCGGTGGACACTAAGGCTAAAGGCATTCTTTACCCTTCAGTAGAACAATCCAGGCTAAATTGTTATTTTCCTCATTTACTCCTTCAATCTGCGTCGTCAATAATCTTGTGGACGCGAGAGTTACTGCTTAGTATGAGGCCACATTCAATATGTCTTTCGACTACCTCTTGTGCAAAGTGGATATTTTAAATCTGTATTACTTTCTCAGCATTCACGAGTATATCGTCATGTGGGATGGTAACATCGACATCACTGCGTGGCGCGCTAATCGGTCCTTCGCCACTATTATTATGGTAGAAGAATACATTGGGGAAAGTGTAGGAGCCTGATGATGAGAGCCGGAGCAATTATTGGTCTTATACTCTAACCCTCATATAAATAAACGTGGAGTAAAGTGACTACACTGGTAGTCACTTTACTCCACGTTTATTTATATGAGGGTATCCGGAGAAAATACTGATTTTCTCCGGATTCACCATACATTTTTCGAGGAAAAGGTTTGGTGTAACTCGAAATCTTCCTTTTAGATTAAGGCTTTCTCCGTAAGCGTATTTCATACCTTCGAACGCCCTGGATGCGCCTGCTATTAGCCATAAGCCCCCCATACAATTAATCACCACTGTCTTCACTTTAAGCTAGCTAGGGGCATCCCTGGGGAATTCTTTAAGAACCCCTCCCTTATGCTCGGCAACAAGTGATTCGTGCGTGACAACCTTATTAAATGCGAACCATATTTCATTCGTCCTCTTTGTCCAGTTTTGTCCTTTGACGAACGACGTTTATATTTCACGCTCTGTTCCCCTGACAGGTACCCTTGACCTGAATGTGGGGCTTTTACTTGGGTGAGCACTGAGTCCCATTGAGCAAGACGGGGCCTGCTTGGTTCGGGTCTTTCGTCGCTTTCCGGTACCTAAAAGGCAAAGAAAAACTGTCTATCAGCAAGAAATGTATTTTACTATTCTAGTAGCAGCCTTGTCTTTAGTGCGACTTTTATGCCTTTGCAACCCAATGTAAGAAAGTGAATGTTGGGCGTGGCATAAGGGACATGAAAAAGAAAAATTTCTGTAGATATTGCGTTCCTTCAAAATCTAAATTAAGACGACCTATCTTAACTACATGCTTCTTTTGCTGGGATTATTACTAGATAGCTGATAGATTGCGGAATGGTGGATAAAACAACGTTGAGGTTTCAAAGAAGATGTAGTGACAAAACTGAAAAGAGTAGTTATACTTAGATGGTCTCGTTACGTTGAGAGGAAGAATGAAAGGCGACTTACAAAAGCTGTTTATAAAGCAGAAGTTACTAGAAACGCCAATATGGGACACTCTTGAAAGACATACACTAACCTTATTGGTAACACTCAAAGATATCTGGACATTAGAGCCAAGTCGAGCAAAGCGAAGCGCTAGGGCACTACCTACCTTTTCACGAAATGTTTCGTCGTTTTTTTGAACCCTCATAGAGTTGGTTTCCGATGTACCAGATAAATAATATTCTCAGGATATGATGTCAATAATAGACTAAGTAAACATACAAAGTCTCAATTGAATAGCTTTAATACTTTAGATTTTATTGATATCTAAAATACACCAATTTCGTCACTGACACACTGATGATCATCAAAATGTTTGACTACTTCCTGAAGTGCTAGAAAGCTTAAATTAGGTATGTAATCTAAGTTTAGTATACAACCAACTAAAATATTTATTTAACTTTCACCCCCCCATCCCCCAAAATGGGGGGAGGGGTGGAAGTTGCCTAGCAACTTACAAAAAGAACTGAAATCCCACCAAAACTGTAATAAAAAAGTGGGTAAGTAAGTATGCAAGGATTATGTTAGTACCTAAAGCATCTTAATTTTTTTCTAATAAATGTTTGAATCCTACATGACCTCTGTGACCGAGACTTACGAGTAATTTTCCAGCACCATTTCTCACATATTCTCTGACGTCATTATTCTATGACGTCAAACAGAAAGCTCGTGGGTGGAGCACTTAATTTTCCACTCTATAAGCAAATAATTTGAAATAATGTTTTAGTTTATTCAGTTACTCATTGACCTGAAAAGAAACATAAATATGAACATAATAAAAAGGGGTTTTGCAAACAAACACAACAAAATATTGTACAGCAGTGCGATTCTAGTCAAATCACCGAGGTATTCCTCGAAGCGCTACTATTTTGAGGCGAGGCTTTAAATATTTGTTCTTTTTTCCTTGAAAATTTTTTTTTTTTTAATTTGCTATCGGGAGCGCTCTCAAAAGGTGCGCTCCGAGGAATAAAATAGGAGCGCCTCATTAGGAGCGCCTCAAAATAGTAGCGCTTCGAGGAATACCTCAAATCACCGCGTGAAAATATAGGCGTAGTGAATTGAGCTGTTATTCCATACTAATGCCACAGTATAAATATTAATACAGTAGGACGACGCCTTTGATCTCTGGAAAAATGCCGACAACTTCTACACGCGTTAGACTTGAATAATACCTCCCGCACTACGAACATCGGTTTGTTCTCAGTGCGGTAGCGGCTTTCCCGCGTCTCGCCGGAATATAAAAGAATAACGTCTCTACTTGTTTAGTTTTGGCAAAGGCTTTGTAGAGTTAGAAGGGTGGACAAGGACATAATGTTGTACAGACGTCAGCACGTCAAGTTACCCCAATGTGTCAAATTTTCCCAATTGAAAATGAACCTTATTCTGTTTGACATACGATCAAAGTAATTTGACATACCTATTGGGGTAACTTGATGTGCTGGCGTCTGTACCATCAGGAGATCCAACACCAATCAGTCTGCCAAAAGCCTGGCGATCAACAGTTATAGCAACAAATTCCATCCACCGCGATATAATAAATTCGTTAACATTGGACAGTAAATAAACTTGAATTTATCGCTAATCTTATCTTTAACATACTAAATTCTTTCAGCATTACGGTATCGGCAGATATCAGTTAGTTAAGTGCGATTTTCTTTATAAACCCGTGTTATCTTACCACGATTCCCAAGTCCACATGTGCGAAAATCTGTCTCTGTACTCTTCAGGAATGTCATACTTTTGACGTTTCAATGTAAATACGGATTATCAGGTGACGTATTGCAAAGATTGTTGAAATGATAGTACATACATACATACATAAACTCACGCCTTTTTCCCATGGGGGTAGGCAGAAAAGTCCACATGTGCAAAAATCTGTCTCTGTACTCTTTAGGAATGTCATACTTTTGACATTTCAATGTAAATACGGATTATCAGGTGACGTATTGCAAAGATTGTTGAAATGATAGTACATACATACATACATATATACATAAACTCACGCCTTTTTCCCATGGGGGTATGCAGAAACTGCAGAGCGCCATATGCTACGATTCTTACATACTTCTTTTGCTTCGTTTACATTCATACATGTTGTCATACACACACGCCAGTTACGAGTACTACGCACCTGACCTTTCTAAAGAACCTCACCAATAAGGTCTATGTATGTCCTTCTAGGGCGTACTCTCCCGGCGTTCCCACTTACATCTGCCTTGTAAATACCTTTCGTTATATACGTATGACACAGTCATTTGAATTATAAAATCTCGTTCGTGATCTTTGGCCGGTCAAGTAGTCACAATTAGTGCCAATCCACTACTTAAAATCATGATAAAAGGAGTGTATTGCGACTAAAATTATAGTGATTGATAGGCAAATTATAGTTTACTAATATAAATAATGGAACTACATAACTACTAACATCGGTAACGTGTACATTGAGGCAGGTGTATTTTTTGGCAATATTTATTCAGAACTAGCAGACGTCCACCCGCGTAGGTCCCGTTCCCGTGGGAATACATGGATCAAAAGTAGCTTTATGTGTTAATTCAAGGTGTCAGCTAACTCCATCCCAAATTTGATTAAAATCCATTCAGTAGTTTTTACGTGAAAGAGTAACAAACATCCATCCATCCATACTTACAAACTTTCGCGTTTATAATATTAGTAGGATTAGTAGGATATTGATCGCACGGAGTCTTGTGCATTGAGCATAGTTTAAGTTTAAAGTGGAGAAAAGTGAAATGATCGAAATCCGAACTCTAGGCGATATCTAGTAAAAATAAATAGTCTAAGGGCGCCTTCAAACTTGCCGCCAGGTGCCGCGCGGCGGCCAGCGCGGTTGCAGCGCTACCGTAGCGCTGCTTTGTTAATCCATTATAAATAAAAAACGCGCGACTGCAGCGCTAGGTACACCCGCGCAGTGGCCGCACATCGGTTCATCAATCGACTAGTGATGATGCGTACGTGTTTTTATTCAGACATCAGCTTGAACAATTTATCGATGAGGTTGAAACTAATGTACAACACTATGATGCTCGAACCTAGCGATTGCAGCGCGGCACCTGGCGGCTAATTTGAAGGCGCCCTAAAAGTTAAAAACAGTGGAGAAAAACAACGTGAGGAAACGGCATGCTTGTGAGATATTTCTCGACGGCATGTGAAGCCAATGGGTGGCATAGAAACCCTGAAATCAGCAGGCCTAGTCATATTACAAATTCTATTTCTATTATCGTAAATCGATAAGACGACAATAGAAAGAAAATGGCGTAATATGGAATCAGCTGTTTGTCAACTGTCAAGTGTTAACGAGTAGAATTCGAAAATGAAATACACTTGACAGTTGTCAAACAGCTGATTCCATATTACGCCATTTTCTTTCTTTAATAGAAATAGAATTTGTAACACGGTTAGGCCTGAAGGTTATGTCACTAACCACGTCAACAGAAAAGGAATGGGAATAAAACTTTAACTTCCTGCACATAACGTACCAACTAACAATGACACTAGGTTTATAAACATTATCACAAGATATATCTAATGATTAAGAGATAATAAAATATTAAACTAGTAGAATAATCTATGATACATTAGTTCTCGGAACGACTTATTATTAGTATTATGATTAAGCTTTACGATGTTCCTAGAATACGATAGATTAAATTGAAAATGCGATTAATATATTATTATAGTAGGAACACTATTTAATGTTATCGCAAATATAAATAAGGCCCTGACAGATTTAGAAGGTCGTATCAGCGAAAATCTACCTGTGAAAATTTGAATGGGCTATTTCACAAAATTTTATTTTTTAGTCCCTCATCTAGATTACAAGAAAATATTCGACACGTATTTTTTTTCTTTTTCACGCGACATTTTGACTTATTTATCGATTACGTGAAAAAAGAAAAAAATAGGTATGTGTTGAATATTTTCTTGTAATATAGATGAATGACTAAAAAAATAAATTTTGTCAAATAGCCCATTAAGTGAACTGTCAATGCCTAGCTTTAGTATGGAATGACAGCTCAATTCGCCCTCACTTTACTTACTTTTTCACGGAGTCGACTTCAAAAAAGGAGGAGGTTCTCAATTCGGTTGCATTTTTTTTTTCTCTCTTTAGGGTTTGTTACCTCAGTACGCTGTCATTTATGGACCGATTTTCAAAATTCTTTTTTTATTTGATAGGGTTTGCTAGCAAATTGATCCCATTTGTATCAAAACTCATATCTGATGAGGGAACCTCGAGGAATCGAGGGAACTCTTAAAAAAATACAGGTACACACGCTCCGATTTTAACACTTTTAGTAACAAATCAAGCATTTTCATTTAGGGAGTAACATTTGGTGAAGAAAAACTGATGAAGAAGACAGGCAACGGAACTCTTCAACGTCTAACAGCAAATTATTCGCGATTGCTATAGTCAGATGTCTATGCTGAGCTTTTGTTTTTCCATAGCATAACATTACGCCCTTCTATTTTAAAAGGGGCCTGGCAGAGATGTACAAATTAATGTTTAGATAGAACTTCTTTAGCAATTGTTAACCAATTTCAATGATTCTTACAAGTTTGAAAGACTTTCTTTAGATACGAAGAAACTAAAAATTGCAAAATAAAAACTTTTTTACAAAAAAAAACAACCGACTTCTTTAAAAAAAACACTAACAAGTGAAAAATAACTCCAGTTTCGGAAGTCGGTGGCCAATAATGAACGAAACAAAACCACCAAAGCCACAGACTTCCGAAACTGGAGTTATTTTTCACTTGTTAGTGTTTTTTTTAAAGAAGTCGATTGTTTTTTTTTGTAAAAAAGTTTTTTTATTAACAGAATGGCACTGCTGTAAATCTATCGAAAAAAATAAGTGAAGTCCGCTGCCAATCCCTTACCTTAGCCTACATTCTACTAAGTAGAGATGTGTGAGGATGCGTAGCGAGAGATGTCTTTGTTAAGAACTAATAGAATCGATTCATTTACCTTGCCTAGCTCAGCGCAGCTGTTTAAACGGGCTTAGCGGGGCGAAGTTTTTGTACGTACAAAAACTGGCTTTGGTGGTTTTGTTTCGTTCATTATTGGCCACCGACTTCCGAAACTGGAGTTATTTTTCACTTGTTAGTGTTTTTTTTAAAGAAGTCGGTTGTTTTTTTTTGTAAAAAAGTTTTTATTTTGCAATTTTTAGTTTCTTCGTATCTAAAGAAAGTCTTTCAAACTTGTAAGAATCATTGAAATTGGTTAACAATTGCTAAAGAAGTTCTATCTAAACATTAATTTGTACATCTCTGCCAGGCCCCTTTTAAAATAGAAGATGTCTTTGTTAAGAACTAATAGAATCGATTCATTTACCTTGCCTAGCTCAGCGCAGCTGTTTAAACGGGCTTAGCGGGGCGAAGTTTTTGTACGTACAAAACAAGCGAAGGATGTGTGCAAGAAATGGATGCGAGCGAAAATCTGCTAGCATTTACTAGAGGGTGTTTATTATAAGTAGATGTGTATTGTACGGAAATTATGAACACCCCGCTCGATCGCTTCTTCAAAGAGCCCGCTACTCTATTTCGCTCCGCTCATCTGTGCACCGTTGTTGCGTTCGCTCAGCCGCTTGGTCAGACAGATCTTTGGTGGAAACGCTCACGTTATTTCACAGCTTCGTAATGCATCCTCGCTCCGCTCAGCTACCTCACACATATCTGGTGGAAACGCAGTACTAGTATGGGATGAGAGCTCTCATTATCTTCCATTCATCTGCATCTTCGCGAGAGATTTTCTACATAATAACACTAGTCACATTGTAACTAATATGAGAGCTAGTACCTCCAAAAGTAAAACACAATCGTTCTTAATTTAGCGCCAAAAAATTATCACATTTTCAAGGTGACATAATATCTCAGAAATATTAACAGGTACTAAACGTAAGAATAATCAGAAGCCTGACAATAGAACGCAGTGGTTTGACCCCCGACCTCGTCGCGTCAATCCGATGATGTCATTGGCAATAATTGCTATCAGTTTCTTGATTGCCATCGTGTTTAGCACTTGTGGTCTGCATGATTGTATAGGACGATGTTAGTCTCTTACAGTTCACGTTCCGCGTAGGCCACAAGCTGCATCCGATTTGTTCGAAAGCCGTGCCCAATATACAGTGTATAGTTAGTTGGCCAAAGCTAGACACAAGCGCATTGATAACCTCAATCCTACACTTCTCAACTGCGATAAGCTAATGGTACAGAGGCCAGTACATCAAGCTACCCCAATATGTCAAATTTCTTTGGTAGCTTTTTTTTTAACTTTATTACGAATAGAGTAAGGTTTTAAAATTTTAACAGTTTGAAGTACCTTGATTTACTGACGTCTGTACCATTAGCTTATCGCAGTTGAGAAGTGTAGGATTGAGATGTGTTTCAGTCTAGCTTTGAAATAAATTAAAATGAACATACCTAACTGTCGAAATCTAGGTATATTGTACACATCTGCGTACCCCTCAGAGCATACAGGCGTGATGATACGTCATGATGTTGTATAAACAATAAACATCCAAGCGATTCCAGCAATCACGACAAATTTGCCGTCTATTTTTGAAGAGTTCCGTTGTAAATCTCCGAAGATCAGCACCAGATCTTCACCAAATTAAAATGGGACCACCACAAAAAAAAATACATACACACGAACATAGAACCTCCTCCTTTTTTTGAAGTCGGTTAAAAACTAGTTATATTGGGCTCGGCTTCCAAACTAACGGGATGCAGCTACTTAGTACTTGTGGCCTGCTCGGTTCGCGTCGACCAGTAACTGAGTTGTTGAGGTCTGATGGGCAGCCGCTACCTGTAAAATAATAGTAGATTTTACCTTTTCTTAAAGCAAGATTAAGATTCAAGACTCCAAAAAACGCTACCTAATAGGAATTTCTCCTGTTTCTTGGGTGCGGTGGTGACATTTAGTTTAGCACTTTGAAAGCCGCTTAGCTCCTTTTATACTGTACAAGTGTGGCAATATGTTGTCCCCCATGGCGTTTAAACTCCAAATCGCAATAACTAGGTGCCTGTAGTTCATACAAAGTTTAGTTCTTCGCTAGAATCGAACTCTCAACACGCAGGCAGCAGCCAATCGCTTAGCTACTGCGTTAAACTTGCTGTCAAAGACTGGAAGCTGACCCTTACTTAGTTCTTTTTAGTTAGTGGGTTCTGGCTGTTTGTGTATATTAGTTTATACGTTTGTAAACGCACTCACGACCCAAGAGAAATTCGTAGTTTAGTAGTCTCTTTGTATGGGATAAAGTTTTTGTTACTTAATAAGAAGAGTCGAGTTAAGATGGGCTGCCAATTGATTCTGTAAAACTCACGCCGTGAAGACTTGAGTGAGGTGAACTGTCAATCCCTGGCATTCGTATAGAAAGCTCACTTCGCCTTCACTTTACCTACATCTTCATGAGCAGATTTTTGCAAAATAGCACTGCAGATGACGGTGGTAAGCCAATGAAAATTCAGATCCAGATGCGAGTTCCTCTCATTCCTGTTGCCATAAACCTACAATCATAAACAAAATGTATGAAGATCTGTCAGTAATAAAATCACAACAACGTGCTATTGAGTAAGATTTATATCTAGATTACACTGAAGTGTTATGTTATGTGCAACGATTTATTAGTATATATACTACGATAGGTACAACAGTCATGATTTTATGTGGATCTCAACTTACCACATTATTTATTATAAGAAATAAAATAAATAAATAAATATTACACAACTTTCACACAACGCCATCTAGTCCAAAGCTAAGCAGAGCTTGTGTTATGGGTACTAAACAGCTGATAAACATACATATATATTTCTAAATACATACTATATTATAGATAAATTACACCCAGACACAGTACAAAATGATCGTACTCATCACACAAACATTTGTCCTGGGTGGGAATCGAACCCACGACCTCCGGAATAGCAGTCAAAGGGCCACTAACTATAAGACCAGGTCAGTCAAAAAATATCTTTGCAGTTCATATTTTCGTGAAGTGATTTTGCTTCGTATGCATTGACATAGAGAATGGACTGAGCAATACCCGCACAAAATTGAACACTCCCAAGAAAAAGACAGAGGGACTGTGCAGCCAATACCTGTTTCTTTTCTGTAGGTCTGTGGTTGAAGAAAGAAAGAGACAACTATTGGCCGCACGTTCGCTTTATCTCTCTCACACTTTCTTACCAGTTTGGAGGTATGAGAAACAGGGTGTAAAGTTCCTCATCCACCATTGAAAAGGGAGGATCCTCCGACCAGACGGGTGTTGTGTCTCGTGGGCTAACTACTGCCCGACGGTTGTTGTCGGGAACTTGTATAGGTTCAAACTGCGCGGATAACTTTAATAGCGCGATGTAGGATAGTTCGTATGTGGCGAGATAGATGTCGCTACACCAGTATTAACTTCACAGCTGGATAAGGAACACTCAGTCCATTCTCTATGTCTATGTTCGAATGTCAATCTAGAATTAAGTTTACATAAAATCCAATTCTTTCCCGTACAACCTTTAGGAACTGGCAACCATGATGGCTTTTTTTGTTGACTTTATTTGTGATAGATGACAAATGTTGATAAATGATATTTATTTCTGTAAATAGGTTTTCATAAACACTTTTACACGTCTTTTTTTTAACTACTATATAAGATCGGAGTTTCACTACCTGACTACTCTGAGAAGAAACACCGAAAGAAACATAGTCACTTTTAAAGTCCAGACATTATCTTGGTCAAATCATGTACGATCCATGCCGATTAGTGTCTGAAATGGTCTTTTGAGGAAAGAAGCATACAGAATGAGGGGACCAGATCAGTCAGTGCAAGCATTTGTCAGTAATCGTGAGCTCAACTCGTAACTTGAGGAGCTCCGCGTGCTGACGAATTTGTAAGGTTGACGTTCGAAAGTGCCATTTAATTGGTCTATAATTGAAATTTGTCATTGAACCACGGCCGAGTTACTTTATCATACATATTGGTAAAGTATAAAATCCAAATAAAAATTGAAATGCTTTGTTTCGTTGATGTTAACCCAATGAAATCATTAAAAATTTATTGGGTTAAAAAGAAATGTGGAAATGTTGACTGAAAATATAATCATGTCACTACTAAATTAATGTGTTCTTTTCACCTTAAATACTAAGAATATTTAAATCAGTCATTTATAAAATCACTGTTACTAAACGTTATCGTCTACCAAAAATGTAATACACGACTTCAAGTCATTTGGCATTCTTCTTTAATGTACAGTCAGTGATCTGCGTTACCTGATCCATCTTTAGAAAAAATACAAGGGGAAGATGGGTCAGGCAACGTAGCTCACTAACAACTCGCTCACTGTACAAGCACAGTCTAAAAACCTACAGTCGTCCGACGAATAGTCCGGGCAAACGTGCGGGGTGTGAGGGGCGAGACGCGGGAAAACCGCTCCCGAACTGCGAACTAAACGATGTTCGTAGTTCTTCTTCTTCCACCTGGCGTTAATCCCGGCTATTGCCAGGGTCCGCCTTCCGACTGAGCTTCTTCCACTTTGCCCGATCTTCAACATCCTTTTCAGTCAGGCCATTGGCTCTCATGTCGGACTTGACGACGTCCAGCCAGCGTTTGCGAGGGCGACCACGGGGTCTAGCCCCGAGGACAGCCATATACATGCATCTCCGACCAACGTACTCGATAGTAGTTCGTGAGGTATTATTCAGGGCTAACGCGTGTTGACGTTGTAGGCATTTTTCCAGAGATCAAAGGGTCGTCCTACTGTATTAATATTTATACTGTGTTACAAGCCTATGTTTGTTGTTGACAGATTATATCGTATTGAAGAGTGCACCTATTAAGCTTATCGACACGATGTGTTAAATATTGACCGATACTTGATTATAAGTACTTGAAAAGAATTACGATGGTTTCACTTATGCCTCTCTGGCTCCCTTACTATCTATAGGACAGTAGAGTAACCAGCATTTGAGAAAAAAACAGGATAAAAATAAATTCCTTGTTCGCGACTTTTATTTTTAAATATTTTGTATGTGTAGAAGATATATTCTTTTTCCATTTATTTTGATATTACAAACAATCTACTGAGCTGATTTCGATAAAATTTTCAAATCGGGACATAAATGAGTTATGAGTAAAGGAAACGGGCCGACGGGCCTGTTGGTCTAGTAGTTAGTGACCCTGACTGCTATGACGGAGGTCGTGGGTTCGATTCCTACCCTAGGACAAATGTTTGTGTGATGAGCACGATCATTTGTTCTGTGTCTGGGTGTAATTTATCTGTATAATGTATGTATTTAGAAATATATAAGTATGTTTATCAGCTGTTTAGTACCCATAACACAAGCTCTGAAGCTTAGCTTGGGACTAAATGGCGTTGTGTGAAAAGTTGTGGAATATTTATTTATTTATTTTATTTAAAAAAAAATACAGCCGTATTGAGAACCTCATCCTTTTTTGTAAGTCGGTTAAAAACAGAAAAGAAAATCTGATCCTTGTGTATCCACAATTTGTGATGAATGTGCTTGTAGAATGTATAATTCGACTTGGGACAGAGCATTAGTTCTTCTTCGGAATATTAAACCAATAAGTGCTTTAAACGTTTTAATATTCGAGTAGGTACAGATGTGTCAAATTTCTTCGATAGTTTTTCAACTTTATTACAAATAGAATAAGGTTCAATAAAAAAAAAATTGACAGCTTGTGGTAGCTCGATGTGCTGGCGTCTGTCTGTACATACCTAAGTATGTTTTTTTTTTTTACAAAAAACGTTCTACAATAATTTGATGGTAACAGCGTGAGTTTAGTGATTCTTTGTAAGATACAAGGCACCATTGGTTACAATCACGCTTGTACACCCTTCGAATCTATTATTTATTATCACAGGTGAATACCTATGTTAATAAATAATAGATTATTGATTAGATTGTTCTGAAGATTTGTGCAACTACTATTATTATTGGGCGAATGCTCAATAGTAGTTGCACAAATCTCCAGAAAAGTCGTAAAGTATTTAAATACTTCCAGTAGTGTTTTACTGCTTCATTTTCCAAGAAGCCTCAACAGAATGATATCTGATTTTATGTAACGCCACGTAACTTAAGATATGCACACATTAATTTTTATTTTATCGCAGTGTGAAGTGTTAAACGTTTGGCATTACTTCGCTAAACTTCAAACAACGCATTGGATGGAGTTAAGGGCGACAGAATGTACGAATTTATCTCAGGATACGCACTTTGAGGTAAAACTCAAGCTTTTCTGCAGATTTATTATCTCTGCAAGATTTGGTGTGAATAATAAGCGGCGAGAAAAACCAAGTTGCCAAATATTCTGGCAGATCCATTTCTATGTTTGATATAATTCTAGAGCAACTAAAGTTTTACGCTGGAGCGTAATATCATGAATCCCTTTATTTAGAAGCTACTACAAAATATACTTAAAAAAATCCTTGATGCGTTCTGTAATATGGTTACCGACACAAGTACCTATACTCGTATGACCGTCCTATACGTCTGAATGTCTTTTATGAGTGTAAAATTACTACATCTTATCGCTTCGCTAGATTTCTTGCCGATTAGACGACACTTCGCGTAGCAAGAAATGGTATTGCCATGTAATGTGGCAATGCTGCCAGTCTTTTAGGCACGTTTTCGGATGATGGATGTTGATAGACGCGGGGGAGTACTTAGACTGATTACAGTGACTACTGTTCTTAGTTTTATTTAGTACTAGCTGTGGCACACAGTTTTACTCGCTCCTAAGGGTCCTAACGTGATAGTAAATGGCCTTGAACGTTACTTAAAAATCCCAAAAGATTTTATCGCCTCTTTTAAATTCTAAGAGAAGTACTTCTATTCTATGAGAAGAATCGTAGCAGTTTGGATTCTGTTTTTTTTGCCAACTCCCATGGAAATATGCCTTACTTTATGTAAGTATGTAATATCTACGACTAGTAGTTCTAGAGATAAGCGCCTTCAACAGAAATAAAACTCTTTAGGTCCATTATCTAATACATGATAACATTCTCGCGTCACAGTGTCTGTTACAAAGCTCCTTCGAAACGGCTTGATCGATTACCGGACGTAATAACAACTAAATACTAAGACTAAATAAAACTAATAAATTGCTTCTAGAACGAAGATTGTCGGGCAGCTCATATTAATAAAAAATATATAAAATGATAATATTAGTAAAGATTCCTCTCGTTTCAGTATTACATATTTTATTTATTTCTTAAAATTGACTATTTTGTAGTTTAAATGAAGTCTGAGGTTGTGCATTAGAGTTTTGCTTCTAGTAAGTTCACAAAAATAAAAAATTCGCTTCGTCATCATTCTTAAAACCAAAACTATCCCATTTAGTAAGACCACGTGGTCACACCAGCTGCTATAATAAAACCACGCCGAGTGTATGAAGATTAAAATAGCTCTTCCCGGTTTGATGAACTTGACATCAACACAAGATCGTATATTACGAACGCGTTTATGAGTTGGGAAAATACTCGTAACGCATCATGCGGGTTTCAGATCCGAATTACTCTTATTTAGCGGTTTATGGGCCCTAGCCAAAAATATTTAGGATACCTACTATCAAGAGGATTTACGAAGAAATGTCATAGAAAAACTGCGATCCCATATTTCAGTAATGCCATCTAGAATAATACTAGAACTGCACTCATCAATAATAATCTTTATCTTTATCTTTCGACTTGTGTAATGTGTATACTAGGACACAAGTAAATAAAAAAAATATAAAGCCTTATAATTCTTTAAATAAATGCTAGTTTACCAAGTTTATAAAAAAAAAATAGTTTTATTAATAGTAGTTAGTACTTAGTTACAGTTCTTATAAAATTATTTTTCAGATACATTAATATTGTAGTATAGTTGTTCTGTAAGAACCCCTCTACAGATAAAGGCCTCCTACAAATTGAGCTAGTTTTCTCTGAATTGCGCAGTTTGTATCCAGTTAGGCCACAAGTATCTGATGAAAATTCTTGTTAGACCTCCTCAACCCAGTAACTTGGTATTTCGATACTCCTTAGTTAAATAGGGGGCTAGCCTATTGCCAGCAATCGTGCACAATTACAAACTTTGGTGTAATACCACAGTTTAAAAACAAACAGTCGTCCGACGAAGCCGTCTAGACAGGGCAATCGTGCGGGGTGTGAGGGGTGAGACGCGGGAAAGCCGCTCCCGCACTGCGAACAAAACGATGTTGGTAGTGCGGGAGGTATTATTCAAGTCTAACGCGTGTAGAAGTTGTCGACATTTTTCCAGAGATCAAAGGCGTCGTCCTACTGTATTTATATTTAGGTATACTGTGGTAATACTGAGAGATTCCAGAAAGAAAACCTCAATAGGGAACGCTTTGCCCGACCCGGGGATTGAACAACCTGTAATGACATGTACACTTGTACAGACGCCAGCACATCAACTTTACTTTACTTTTTGACAGTTTTGGGCAGCCCAAACTGTCAAATTTTCCCAATTGAACATTAACCTTATTGTGTTTAGAGTAAAGTTGAAAAACTATCAAAGAAATTTGACACATTGGGGTAGGTTAATGTGCTGGCGTCTGTACATACTCGTATAAAAAACAAAAACAGGAATCTTATAACTTAGTTTTCTTTCCAGTATTAGGTACATCACTTTATTAATGACATTGTGACCGATGACTTCACACGCTTATCAAGCTAACAGGAAATATATTTAGATTAAATTTCTGTAAGTAGTTCAATGTCAGGAAGGACTATAATTTATATAGGACTACTTATATTATTAATACTGTAAATTGCTTAAATTTGGTATAACAATGACGTTTTGTATATTATCGTAAATTATGATATCCAGAAAATATTGTGCCAAATATGAAATATTTACGCTTGAATGGATTGAAATGCCTTTTTTCCTAAACTAAATCTCTTTACATAACATAACATCACGCCTGTAATCCCTGAAGGGTTAGTAGAGGTATGAAATAATTGTAGTAGACACCTAAACTCACATTTTGCCAGATATGTTCAAGTTCTATGTAACAGGGCAAGCCTATTGGCATCAGTGGGGCACGAATCCAGGCGCCCCGGGCTGCTACAAAAAAATCCTGATGAAAAAACTGAATAACGTTTTGCCCGGGGATCAAACCAGGGGACTTTATGCTCAGCTGTTGTACTTGCAATGACTAGACCAACGACTGTCCTGTGCTTGTCCCAAATAAACATATTTTCTTTCTTTCTTTCTTTCAAACCTCTCTTTACTTTTATTATTGCCCCAAATACATTCCCCGCAGTTTAGACAATAAGTGCTAAAACGACCGAGTTATTTTTCTTATGGACAGCCCAAAGATCGTAAAAAATATTTTTACTTCAATAATAACTTTTATTTTCTTAAAAAAAGGCCGAAGTTTTAAAGAGCTGACCCATTTTTGGGTACCGTAGGTACCTCGACATCATAAACTCTTACGGGATTACAATGTGGTTCGTCTGTCGTTTATCTCAAGAACGTGGAACATGGTCGTGGTCGTAGTGAATCGCGGTCATGGCGGTCGTCTTTTGGTTATTTTAACCAGTTAAGCTTCCTTTAAGAAACAGGTCAATCTTCCCAAGCTGCTCAGGACATCTACAAATGATTTCCGTGATGCGAGGTTCATCCTCCGTGCATGACCTGCATAGAGGACTGTCCGTTAGATATATTGTGCAGAAGTTTTTGTAATGACCAACATAACTAACGGTCAAGTAAAACTTAATCTGTGAAACAAAGCAAACTTTTTTTTTTTTTTTTTTAATATTACCAACTAGTGCTTGACTGCAATCCCACCTGATGGTAAGCATATTATTAGCATTATATTAGCTTATTTCATACTTCTGAAAAAAACATTATTTTAGTGACTAAGTATCAGAGTGTATTTCGCCCATGGCGCTCTGATTTAGAGGTCTTAGGGAAGGTCCATATCTGACGGAACCATGCGCCGAGCGTTTGCGACAATGCACGCTCGACGCACTAACGCATCATCGGTTAAGTGTGAACCGTCAAGTGTTTTTCTATACATTTGTCTGTTCTGGCGTTACGCGACCGATAATACGCGACGCATGTTCCGTCAGATATGAACCTTCACTAACACACGAGCGGCATGTTCCCAACGGCAGAGGTAACTGCAGCCGTCGACGCGCGTCGGCGGCAACAGTCGACGCGTCAACGGCAGCAGTCGACCTATAGCAACACTTGCAGTTGTAGTGTGCCGCGTTGTTGAAATGTCGACGGCTGGAGTTACCTCTGCCGTTGGGAACATGCCGCTCGTGTGAAGTGGCCTTAGCTTCACATGCCGTCGAGAAATATCTCCTTGGCGTGCCGGGTTCCTCACGATGTTTTCTTGTAACATTCTCACTAGACTGTTAGCAAAGACATTCAATACCTATAGACCGGACATCACGAACAAAATTTTCGTCCTAAAAAGTGTGTCCTGCTGGATACAAGTCTATGAGTTTTTTGTAGTACGCTCCGCTGCCGCTCCAACATTCATATATTATTCTAGATGGCGCTACTGAGACATGGGATCAAAGTTTTTCTATGACATTTCCTTGACATGACCTCTATAGTCTTTTAAATCTCTTTTACTGTTTGTAACAGAGTAGGTACTTTCTGTATTCACAGAATAGAAAAGCCTTCAGCATACAATGTAAGGGAAGCTGTTATCACTGTTATCTCTCTACAAACATCTAGCTGTATAAATAGTAGTTAACATAGATACGTTTGTTTTCTCATCTACTTTATCAGTATGGGACAAAGACTGATTAAAATATTAAAATGTATGTTCTCCTTAGATTTTTAATATTCTTCTTTTCGTGTGTAGTCGCCAATCCAATTTATCTGATACTAGCAGACGTCACGCGGTTTTACCCACGTAGTTCCCGGTCCCGTGGGAATACAGGGATAAAAAGTAGCCTATGTCACCCGGGGATAGTGTAGCTTCAAAACTGTGAAAGAATATTTCAAATCGGTCCAGTAGTTTCGGAGCCTATTCAATGCAAACAAACAAACAATCAAACCTTTCCTCTTTATAATATTAGTATAGACAATACAACAGCTATAGAAATGATTTTAGTAATAGTAGTAATTGTTTTTCGGGATGGGCTATTTGACAAAATTTTCATCTAGATTACAAAAAAATATTCGACACATTTTTTTTTTTCTTTTGGAAATTGATGGAAAACTGCTTAGATTAAGTACATTAAAGTTGAGGAGCGGGGGCTCATAACGTCATTATCTCTAGTATAAACTGTACTGGCTAGTGACTTCATTCGACATTTTGACTTAATGTATCGCCGTTATTTTTTCATTACGTGAAAAAAGAAAAAATATGTGTCTAATATTTTCTTGTAATCTAGATGAGGGACTAAAACCTAAAATTTTGAATAGCCCATTATGAAGTTTGTACAAAGAGGTCCCTCCTGACTTCTGCGCTAGGTCTTCACTTTATTTTCGTGTGGAAGTCTGTGTGGTTAAACGACATGCAGGTATTGCATGTACCTAGGTATTCAACATAATGGCAGATTTTATTTAAGGACTATGCGTCGAATTGGGTTATTTTGAGGAAATGTTATGACCAAATTCACTAGTGTCTGATGATCGCGGCAACTACAACTACGGCTTAATAATGTGCCAATTACACATTAAACAAAAAAAAAACTAAAAATGCTGACTTCAGCGCCATCTAGCGGTAAAATGGGCGACAGCAGCCTTTATATCTGCCACTGCTGTCGTGGTTTTCACTAAGATTGCCACTAACTCGATTAAAGTCGAAATTAGGAAGATATTTATCATTACAGACCTCGTCACGGCCTTCTCATCCTTGTTAAATCCCGGATTAGCCAGATCCAACACCCACCACGGGAAGTAATCACGGGGTCCTGTATCCGCAGCTGAAATTCCGTTCAAGGACTTAAATTTTTTCTTAGTTCCCCCTGTTGGGATTAATTTAAATAACTCTTTTCGTCGGTCATAAATTCATCAATTTTATTGTTCCTTTGTTCTTTGTATCGCAATCAGTGATCTTAGGAAGGCAGGTTAAGCTGGTGGTACATGGTCAGTTTGTATCTTACTTACTTACCCACGATATTTGCTACAATCACAAATAATATTAATCAATATCGCTCTGGAACTGAATATATGTATAATTATTATTACTATTTTTAAAACACACAATTCGCAAAACAACGTAAAGTAAATAATTGTGGGCTTACGCTGTCACCTTGATTAAATCGTTATGTAATTCAAATTTTAAATAAATAAATTGGTCTTCTTCATAGTCTTGTTGTAAAGTTGTAGGTTTTTTTTTGACTAAATTGGTGTCAAAGATTTTATGGGCCTCCCACTTGGCTTCACAAGCTGTCGAAAAATACTCTCATGTTTTCCTTCACCGTTTTTGAAGCAAGGGATAGCTTTACAATACGCACATGAATCCGAAAAGTCAGAGGTGCGTGCCTTGGGTTCAAACCCGAGACCTATGACTTGATAGTCCGCCGGTCACACCACTAGGCTGCTCTAGAAAACACATAATGTCTAATGTTGTTAAGGACAGTTCTTGTTTTCTCGAAGTCTGCTTGTGATAACAAACTTACCGTATGTAAGAAACGACTACATAGGTAACTACGTCATAGGAAGGCAGTACTTAAGACGTACATACGACGTTACGACTTGCTATGTAGGTAACTGCTCGTCGTTGGAAGTAATTTGGTCATTCCGTTTGTTTATACCTGACTGTTGACAGCAAATTGCTGTCATCCTTTGAGGAAGACGCAATGGTGCGTCCATGGGTTTATTTGATGATTTGTGAATGGTTTGACATAGATTTGCATCTGTATTGTGTCTACGATTAAATTAATGATTTAGTACTCGCAACTGGCGTGTGTGTATAAAGCAAAAGTAATCCATTTGTAATAAGAATCGTAGCTGATGGCGATTTATAGTTTCTGTCTACCCCCATCTGAAAAAGGCGTGAGATTATACATATATGTATGTAACTTCTTTACGATACACATTTTGCCGCATTTCGCATTGTTACTTATAAATGAAGACATAATATCCTCTTCTAAATACAGATAAGTATGGACAGACGCCAGCACATTAAGTTACCCCAATGTGTCACATTTCTTTGATCGTTTTTCAACTTTATTTCAAACAGAATAAGGTTTATATTCAATTGGGAAAATTTGACACATTGGGGTAACTTGATGTGCTGGCGTCTGTACGTAAACTCGCGCGCTTCACCATCATTGATAACATCACTGCTTAAGAGCCAAGCACTAGTTTAAATCATTTAAAATATAAATCAGTAAATGAAAAAATAAGATTGTAAACGATTGTCAGTTTTAATGAATAGTATCTCTACTTGATAATTGCCTCGTATACTGTCTCAACCACGGGGTATGGAATTTGGTTTTTGGACTGGTCAAAGTTGGTTTTATCCTTTAAGACTTTCTCAAAGCCAAGATATGTGTTTGCCTAATGATATCTGACTATTCATACTAACTTCCTAGTAAATGGGTCATACGACGCCAATGATAAGACTGGTTGCCAGACCAATTTAGGCTTCAGGCTTTAGGCTTCCATTCCCTTAACTGTCATAGATTTACAAATGACAGCTGCGCTGGACTAATAAACTAAAGTACTTTTCGAGATGAGCTGATATGTAATGGACAAGCGTAGCTTAGCCTTTGATCAACACGTGCACAAGCCAGAAATTTGAAGGCAATTCAAGGTCGTGTGTAGTCATCATAATTCGTCTTAAACAAAACCGAACAGCAAACATTACGCAAGATTGTTTGACAGCATTACGCTAACCAATCCACCCGTGCGAATGTTTACCGAATATTTAACGCTAACTGTAACTATTTGTGGACATGCTTCCTGCTTTTTTTTTATTACCGACTTCAAAGTCTTGTTACTCTTCCACTGCAGAGCAAAGGCCTCTTCTCCTACAAGGAAGGCACGAACATTGATCACAACGGAGCTCAAGGCGGATTGTCAATTTCAGACTTATATGAACTATAAGTCCAAGTTCTCTCACGATAAACAAAGAAAGTACGTAATATGAATTGAAATAGGCACATTGATACTTGCCCGGATTTGAACCATAACCTCAAGCGTGAGAGGTCAGCGCCTAAACACCTGGGCCATTACGACACTATTAATACCTTCTGCCTAGAAAATGTTTATAAAAAAATCTGGCTGTTTTAATTCGATTAACGAAGCAAACATAAATTAAAATAGTATCAAATGAGCAGTTAATGATGAATGTGCTCACTGACATTATAAATCAAAGTTTCTGTCAGCTAGTTTAAATGTGTTTATCTCGCGAACGGCTTAGCTAATTTGTATGATGAGGTTCTGATTGGAGTTTGAATAGGCCTGTTACTAAATATTAATTATAATCAAATGATAATCATAATCAAAATGTCTGTTCCTTCTTCCTTATTAATTATCAAACGGATCTACACTGATGTTTTATAGATAAGTATTGATAAGACAGATGTACGTACTTACATAAGCTGAAACGGAGAGGACGACCTAGATGAACACTGATCTTATTGTAGATGTTCTTCAAAAAGGTCAGGTGCGTAGTACTCAAAAGTTCCCGATCAATTAATTTTGTTATATTTATAAGGAATCAAAGCTATCGGAAGTGCAAAGAGAATAGAGAGGGTGCCCTGAAGTGGAAAAACCAAACTAGCAATAATGATAAATTGTCCTTTTAGGGCATGGAGCAAACAACATAGACATAGACATTATTGGTGAGGTTCTTCAGATAGGTCAGGTGCGTAGTACTCGCAACCGGCGTGTGTGTATAACAACATGTATGAATGTAAACAAAGCAAAATAAGTATGTAAGAATCATAACAAATGACGCTCTGTAGTTTCTGCCACCCCCATGGGAAAAAGGCGCACGAATTTATGTAGGTATGTATATGTATATGATAAATTGTATATTTACTTGGTATTACACTCTCATACAAAATCATCTTAAAGCAAAACTAAGAAAGAAACTTAATTGTCGCAGACAGCATAATGCCTCAACAATCACTTAGCATAACGCAATCAAACCATTGCTATTGTTTCCACGACAGACGGTCATTCATGAAGTGACGTTGTAAACTGGGTTAGCGGGCCATGGTGGATTAGAAGAATGGGATTATCCACTAGTAGCTCTATCCCCGGTTTCACCCGCTGACTGGCTGACTAAGGGTCGTGCCATATAGTCAAAATAATAGACTAAAATCCACCAAAAAATTGGCCTCCCTTAATAATTAAAGTTGTAAAATATGTATTTGTTTTCTTTTATTCATCACTGGTAGGGGACGAACAGATGCAGTATGTATGCGGTAAAATCCCTGCATAATTTATAAATTCGGTACACCAATTTATTACGAGGTAAACGGTTAAAACCTCCCCAAGGTGGTTTGCCAAGTACTAGCACATTAGCTTAAAATATAACAGTAAATAATGCTTTATTTTTACACGTGAACAATGAACCAAATGTGCATTACATAAATACTGAGTCCGTTTTGTTGTATGGCTATGGAAGCAGCGATTAAGGAATCTAAAATACCGCTCGGAATATTTTCATTGCTGCAAGGAAAATGGTAATTGTATCAGGGATAGGTACAGAAGTTGTCGTTCCCTGATCGAAGGGTTTAGAATTTGTTTAATTATTCAATACTGCGGATTTAATGGCATAGGCATTTTCTACCAGCCAACATTTGGGTGATGCAGAGTAACAAACAATGGTAGGTGCAATTCCGCAATAAAGGATTGCCTAGCCGCCTTGAGTAGGGCTTCCATTACGTAATTACGTAATTACGCAATTACGTAATTACTAGGGCTTGCAAATATTCGACAATTTTGCAATTCGAATATTCGATTTTTTTTTGGGGTATATTCGAATAATTCGAATATTGTTCGAATATTAAATAAAAAAAAAATAAGTTTCATAGAAATCATGTCCTTTAATTTCTAAAATGTCTTTATTCTCTAAATCAAAATAATACTAGTTAAAGCTAACGCAGTGTTACAAAAACAATTAAAATAAAATAAAAATCTGTTAGAAGAACACGAAGGATTAGAATTATAGCTAACATTACTAATTAACATCCAACACTGCACATTGGATGCCGTGTGCAAAACATAATTGATGGTACGACGGCAATTGTCGACCCATAGCACACATCACACTTGCTCCGTCAGTTACCACACATGCTATGTCCACTTCTAGAGAAAGATTATAGGATGCTAGTTTGTCGTTCAAAATATTGGCACAACGTTCTGCTGTTCCCCGGCCAGTTATTCTTGCTAGTCCCAGATTCCTGAAGCTCTTGCCTGCAAAGTTTGGACAATGAATGTTGACGTTCATGTACCGTCGGTTACGGGTTAAAGTCCATTCGTCTAAAGAGACGGAAAACTTTTGTCCTTTGACTTTCAATTTCTGCAATGTTTCCTTAAATTCGCCTTTTAATTGCTTAAGTACTCTTTTCTACCACGATCTTTTTAATAGTATTTGGTGACTTCGGTAAATCTTCATAGCCACTTTTTTTAAAAAGATTTAGCAAGGAATCAGATGTACAGAACAAACTTAATGGAAGACCATCACAAGCAGTCATTTTTGCAACTATATTTTCCACATTATCAGATTTTTTAAAGAAGTCGTCAATCAATTTAACTTTCTTCTTCTTTTACTCATTTTCCTGTAGGTTCGTGTGTGTGCCCGATGTCCCTGGCGCCGAAAGTTCATCAACAAAAACCCTAGTATTCTCAACAGGGTGAAGTTTCATAATTATGGTTATGCAGACATGTAGTTGTGTTTCGGCATTTAATCACTTTCTTGCACTTTTTACATTGCGCATGAACTCCATCTGAAGTTCCATACTCACGACTTATCTCGCGTATCTTTGGTGTACTCTTTAAATTCTCATTTGTTTTGCAGTTGCTCCATGTTTTAATGTTAAAACTAATACCTGAAATGCCGAAAAATTAACCGTGAACACACAATAGTGTTTTAACAAATCTTAAGAGAACACAAATGAGAAGTAAACGAGTTCACAAAATAAAAGCTTTAGCTAAGTTAACTCGTAGAAAAGCTGCATTTTAGAGGTTAGAATTAGTATTATAATAAAATCACTATCACAAGTCAGAAATGCAATTATAGTAGCTACTTACATTAAAGCACGTAACTGTTTCACTGAATTGTCGTTGGGTATACAACTATACATTAAATAAAACAACGGGCACACTAAACAAAATAAAAACGTCTAACACAAAATAATAACAACCAAACACATCATCTTCCGAATGTTCCCGATCGTTGCCGAATCCTTTCATAGCACTCGTAACGCCCGCACGTCGAACGATATTACTTTGCTTGGACGGCGTGCATGAACGTTATTTTTTTTGTGCACATCAGATTGTCGAGTTTTTTTTTTCTAGGAATCTATCGAATTTTCGAATATCGTAAAATTTCTATTCGAATATTTGAAACAGTTGATTATTCGAATAATTCGAATATTCGATTATTCGAATGCAAGCCCTAGTAATTACGAACTCTTTTTAAAGTATTTTCAATTCCGTAACTGAAGATGTCAATTCCGTACTTACGTAATTATTGGTATCATAAATCAATCAAAATAGTCAACCAATAAAAAAGCATTAAGATACGTACCATATTAAATTTAAAATGTGGATACACTATACGATATAAGTACAGACGCCAGCACGTCAAGTTACCCCAATGTGTCAAATTTCTTTGATCGTTTTTCAACTTTATGTCAAACAGAATTCAGAAATTACTAAAAAAATATGAAATTCAGAGGTTCATATTCAATTGGGAAAATTTGACACATTGGGGTAACTTGATGTGCTGGCGTCTGTACACCGAAACATACAAACGGGGGATTCTCCGCAGTTTATTTTATCGTTCATCAAATCTTGCCAAAGATAGTTTTAAGAGGTACAGAATTGAGTTCACATTTATCAACTCGGCAAGTCGGTGGGGCCGGGGAGTCCCTGGCGAAAAGTCCCTGCGACCACTGGGAACTACTATGCTCTTCACTTTCTTAACTAAAATGGTAGTGTAGTTTCCGGTTGTTCAGTTCGCATCGCTAGACTCTGGACACAGTTGACACTTGATTACTAAATTGAAAGTTGGTGGTTAATGTGCGCAAATATTAACAATAGGGAATATGTATATATAATGTAATTTTAATTTGGTTCGAAATTTATTTTTTCCCAATCTATGGCAGAAAATATGAACTAAATCATTATTTTACTTTTTAATAGCGTCATAATTATTTAAAATAATAAATAAAAGTGCGAATTAAGCGCGGGAAATTTAAATTTGTGAAACGCATCACCATCGGTTATAACGAAACGTGACGTCAAATACTACGACAACAAGACAAGTTACGCCTACAAAACAGTATTGGAATGGACTTTTTATTGGAAAACATAATTATTGCCGTGTGTGTTGTGAATTAATTTAATGTTCAACTGTAATTTTAGCTTCATAGTGAAGTTATTAAACATTTAAGAAAATCACTGAAAGTGGTTTTGTAAAAGCACAATCTGTAGTGTTTTTGCATTTGGGTAGGCAAGCAGTACCTGTAAACTGGTTTTTGAGCTTTTTTCATGGTGAAATGGTTAGAAGAACGAAAACACCCAAAGTAATAGTAATAGAATAATAGTAAATGACGTAATCGAAATGGCGCGCGAATATGGCGGCGTTTAAACAGCTCAAATTATTCTGAATTTTAAATATTTTTTTAAGCTTCATTAATGCATTTTAAAACATTTTTATATTTTTTACTATGTTAAAACGTTGTGAACAGTGAATTAAAAATATAAAAAAAATACATGCTTACCCTATTTGTAGCAGTTGTATCTTTTTCGTGGGTGACTTTATATGTGTGGAATCTCTTAAAAGATGTAAGTACTTAAACCAAAGGCTTGATCAGTCTTTTAGTATTAAAAGGGAATAAAAAACCTCCTGGAGCATGAACAATTCAAACAAAATAATTAGTAAATCAAGCATTATCAGCCGGATATTTTTGTAATAAACTATAAGAAGTTACCCGAGTGACAAAACTTTAAATGCTTTGTTATTTAAGAGATCACATTTTCAAGAAGAAAGATTATATTCGGGACGAAAAAATATGGTTTGACTTTCACATATCTGAGAAGTTCCTGAATATTTTTTTTTTGTTTAAATATTGTGTTTATTTTGATAATTCCTTGAATATAAGATAGTAAATGACAATTGTAAAAATTGTAGATACTCTATCTACAATATTTACCAAAAACATAGTCGATAAAAAAAAATAGGAAAAATTCCGTAATTACGTAATTACGGAATTGGAGAAAAAAGTTGCGTAATTAGTTACGTAATTGACATTTCCGTAATTTTGGAAGCCCTAGCCTTGAGCAAGCGTGGTAATCAATGCTCGACCTCTCTGTTTTAGAAGAGGCCTTTGGCCTGCAGTGGGACAGTAACAGGCTGGTAATATTTTTCGTATAAATCATGTTTTTGAATACCTCATGCCTAGAAAATGGTGATAAAAAAATCACAATTCATTTAATCTATTTATAATTTCTCACTAACATGGAATTTTGTGCCTGGTTGTAAACGCTCGCTCTATTGACATGAAACTTGAAATCACAAGGAATTACAAACGACCAGGCTTGACCGAATGTTATGGGACCCGCTCGTTTCATAGCCACACATAATGACGGCGGGCGATTCTCGTGTTCCGCTCGGTATGTTTTGACTAACCTGTGCATTTCACACGCTGGCCACACTACACAGGTGGAATATTAAGCGCCATTTTGTTTGTAGGTCAGGGTTCACGTTTAAGATGTAGCATATTTATAATTTTAACCTGGTGTGTTGTTTTTAACGTAAGTTAGTTATTTTACGTTATTTTCTGGTTCAGTAGTGACGAGAAACAGATTGTAAGTAGAATAACTGGGTCGGATTTGGGTTCAGGCTTGTTCTGTCGGGGGAGGCGGAAGATTTGTTCGTACTCGCGACCCCAAGCGCAGATAATGTGAGACTGCGGTGTGACATGGGGCGGAGGAAATCCATGAGAATTTTCCAACACAAATTCAGAGGTTTATTGGAAGGTTAATGAAGACTTAAGCATGTGAGGTACAGAGTATGAGAGTAAAGGGGAAAGGTATGTGCGGTCTGCTGCCCGGGGTGTGCGCTTGTAACTTATTGTTTGCGTATTTTGTTAATCATAAAGAAATACTCACGGATCTGTGTGTTTTAAATAACTTTTACTTTAACGTGGATAAATTATGATGGTAGGTAAATCTTAGTAATGAGAATGTTAAACACGTTTAAAATAGCGAAAATTTAGTCTCTTAGCTGTAAGTATGTAAAATTTTGATTATTTAATTTGCGCATTTTTTACACACGTCTACAAATACTGAAATACCTAAAGAGGTTTAAATAACTTTAAAATAAGTTCTGCAACTTCGCCTAAAAGTTACTGATAAGGAAGATAAAAAAAAGCTAAAAATATTATAGAAATAGGTACCTAGATAACTTATAGGAACGAAAAAAAAAACATGATAATATTTCCCAGCTACCTACATACATGCCAATTGCTCACGCATCTATGGGGCGTCGAAAATGTAGGTAATACGATTTAAATCTTATCAAGTTTTCACAACCTTGATAAGATTTAAAGATAAATTGCTAACTTACCTACGTGTGGTAGATTCCTGATTGTCTTTGTGATTCATTCTATACCTCTGGAAGGTCATCTTTCCGTAAAGAGTTCAAGGTCATTCGTGATAATTGCTGACTGCGCATCGTACATACTTCTTCGTTTTGTTTTAGAGTCGGTACCTACATAGGTATCTGACGGAAGATGCGCCGAGCGTATGCGACAATGTCTGCCTAGGCGCACTTAACACATCATCGGCTGATTGTGAAAGGTTGAATGTTTTACCTTAGTGTTTGACCTGGCGTTACGCGACCGATAATACGCGACGCATCTTCCGTCAGATATGTTCCGACTCTTACCATTCAGACAAAACTTACGCCTTATAAACTACTACGATTCTTACTTCTTTTACGTTCATAAATTCTGACCTCTCTGAAGAACAGCACCAATACAATAAGGTCTGTGTATGTGCGTCTAGCGCGCCCTCCCGGCGGCGTTTCTACTTACTTAAACCTTAAAACACATTTTGTTCTTACTACTACAGTTAAAATAAATGTAATAAACTTTCATCAAATTTTAATGATGAATATAATCCGCTAATAAATAAACAGTGTTTCTCTCAAAAATACATGGTCTGAGAAGACTAGTGCCGCTATCTATCGGACGTTGTAATAAACAGACAGCTAACGCTCGCAGTGAGCGTGAAGTGGAACAATGGTCATTACTTAGCTCTCCTGTAATTCGTCGTATAGAAAACAGATGGCGCTGTATTCATATAATTATATTTTTAACTTTTTGCTTCATTTTTGTTTTCTTTTGGTTTCAGGTATGGGCGACCGCTTGGAAATCAATTAATAAATAAAAAGTAAAATATCACAAATGAAACTTGTGAAGCAAGTAAGTTCTTATACAAGTGATGATTTGAATTGGAATGAAATAGGTAATTACCTACTACCTGTATTTCAAAGGTTGTAATTTAATATTATTGCATAAAATATTATGTAAAGTAGCAGCGAAGGTTTAAAAATATCTTATCACAGCTTTACGATTTCTCGAAATTAATTTATTCACATAGCATTGAATCGATATCGTGATCCAGCTGAATCGATTATGGATTTTACAGGTATTATAAATTTCTCGGTAAAATGTCTATTAAAAGATTATTTCTAGCAGTATCATCTTTTTATTCGAGAAGTCACGTAGACCCAGCTTTATTAATTATTGCTAGAGGTCGCTAATGGTCAAAATTCAAACTTATTAGCTTTCTATACACCTTCTCCATAAACTTTTACGATGAAAAAGTGTACATTAAAGATTAAAAATTTGAAAAATTTGAAATTGAAAGACAAAAATTAAAAATTTGTACACCAGAAATGGTAGAATATAAGAAACTTAATATAACGTTAACATCTATTGTACTATATTCTGACAAATAAATCTTTCTTTCTTTCTTTCAAAAAATACAACCGACTTCATGAGAAATACTGAAAGGTGTACTTAATATGTATTTAATAACTCAAGTTTCCGAATGCTTTGGTGGTTTTATTTAATTAATTAATTAAAAAAACCGGCCAAGAGCGTGTCGGGCCACGCTCAGTGTAGGGTTCCGTAGTTTCCCGTCCGTCACAATAAGTGTTCAAAATGCTTGCATATACGATTATACTACAAACTTAGTCCAGAAATTATTTTGTTCAAAATAATTTTCCTAGAAAGTCCTTATAAAGTCTCTACATTTCAGATTTATTTCATAGGTATTTTCTAAACTTATGGTTCAAAAGTTAGGGGGGGGGGGGACACATTGTTTTTTACTTTTGTAGCGATTATTTCCGAAATTATTGACATTATCAAAAAATGATTTTAGTAAACCCCTATTCATTTTTAAATACCTTTCCAACAATATATCACACGTTAGGGTTGAAATAAAAAAAAAAATCATTTCCCACTTTACATACTTATAGGGGGGCTTACCACTTTGTCGGCGTGATTGATACACATATTGGTACCAAATTTCAGCTTTCTAGTGCTAACGGTCACAGAGATTAAGCGAGGACGGACGGACGGACAGACAGACATGGCGAAACTATAAGGGTTTCTAGTTGACTACGGAACCCTAAAAACTAGAGTTTTTACCTTCAGTGTTTTTTTGAAGTCGGTTGTTTATGTTGTAAATCGGTTAAAATTTCACCCGAAGAATAATTATTGTTACCATCAATATCAAAAGAAGTTCAGCGATTGTTTAGGTCGACAAAAAAACTCCAAAAATAACACGTTTCTTGTGTGGTGGGTCCTTTTGATAATGTATTTAATGTTTATTATTGTTATTTGCTATGTCGATTGTCTACGGTTCATGACGAACGTACGAACAAACAGTGGGGGCTTATTAATAATGCTGGGGGGTTCCATTGGCGTCCTTTGGGTTACAGAACCCTAAAAAGCAATCCGAAGTTTTATAACGATTGTATTGCAGTAGGTAGGCTATACTTTATTGTAACTATTATTAGATATCATATGACCAACGTATTAGGTAGGTACCTACTAAAATCATCATGTTTACCTTAACTGTTTATGTACTTAGGTATAAACTTTTAACTAAGTTTAATGTGGTAATTTTTTGTAATGTCTCGGTACCCTGGGGTCCCAGACCTTTGGAAGGCTAATGAGGGGCCGAAGCTAACTCATCGAGGCCTATTGTCGCTTTTAATTAAATGAAAGACTGTTTATTTTTTTCAAAGCCAACTAGTAAGTAGGTACATACCAAAGAAAGGCGGGTTAAAAAAATAAATTTAATAAATGCAAACTATACCTAATCATAAACAATAAACTTCTCTATTGAAAAAAACATTTCATAATCACGACGCGACGGTTTTGTTGAAACGTGAAATACACGAACATAAACTTAGATTATTGTAGTTCTAATGTTTCTTCTCAGCTTCCTCCTTCTCTTTCTCAATCTCCTTTATTATGTCCAAGATGGCGGATTGTTCTAACATGGCAACAGGCTTGCCCCTTTTTATTACAGCGACCTGAAAATGATAATAGGTAGGTACTTATGTCAAGCGCGGATCTATCTAAATTTTAAAGTACTATTATATTCAAATTTTATTGCGTTTGGGTAGGTATACCTACCAAATAATTGTAAAATTAAACCCCTCTTTCTCTCTCCTACTTTGCTGTGCCTTTACAGTGTCCATATTTATGTACCTAGCTTTAAGCCCTTTATAACATCTTTTGTACAATATGGAATGCAAAATAAATGAATATGAATATGAATATCTTGGGGCATGTGTCTAACTAGCATGGCTAACTGTAGTTGATTGTCTAAAGTAAAATCCAATGACTAAAGGCAATATGTATATGTTTCCCTGTACATACTGTTCTCGATTTAAAATACAGAGCTTATAACTAGTTTTCACCCCAATGATATTATAAGTAGAAAGGTGTAGATAGGTTACCTTAACAACATTCTATCTTCAAAAACTGCTCACTAACGCACACACGCGTCCGTTGACGGCGGACGCGACACTGAGCTAAAGTGTGGCTTAGTTAGCCACATTTTAACGTGTCGCTTGCTGAGCGCTTATAACCTATCTACACCCTTTAACTTATAATATCATTGTTTCACCCCGTGACTTCAACTCGAGTGAACCTACATACACACCACCACCACCTGACTGTACATTTGTGCTAGGTCTAGGAGCGTAATATTAAAAAAATGTAACCATCGCAAGAGTCCGTAGCCCGACTCGCACTTGGCCGATTTTCGGTGTCCGTGACCACAACCTTATTAGGGGCCTGTGGTATCGCCTTCATGTTCAATTATCTTTATAAATTACTAAAGCAGATGCCCACAACTTACTTAATCCGCGCTGAAACTGAACGCCACTGCTTAAGTAAGACAGCAGCTATCTGTCAGTGAAATTCCCGTCAAAATCTGTCCTGACGTTTCGGAGATTACCTCAAACCAATTTTTAACAAAAAAGTATGCTGAAGGGACAACGAGGCACCATATCACAAGCGCTCAGACGAAGGGCGCTTGTGCATTGCCATCATTGACCCGCTTTTCACTCTAAGGCGGTTATCACATTGCCGCCGCATACCGCTGCGGAGATGAAATCGGTACAAACGCGCGCGCCGCACCTCGGCACGGAGATGCGGTATGAGTGTGCAATCAAGATTCTACAGTCTAAAGTTAAGAACCGCAACATCGCACACCGGCGCGTGATAACCGCCCAAGTGTCAGTAATGCACTACAACCACTAAACAAGGATGACCTTAGAGACCATTGACCTTCAACCCTAGAACAACTCCCACATTTCCCTATAAATGTAAACCGCATTCGTAAAATGAAACTCAGGGAGAAAATCGTTTGCCATTGAATTATTTAGCGACACTTAATTAATTTAATTGCGGTTTCACTAATCACTACTGCTTATATTCTTGTTCTTAGAATTAATTAAGGTAGTAACGAGCCTACAGATTTATTGTAGATAAGAAATGCTTTTTATAGTAGGTACCTGTTACTTTTTTCGGTAGAAAATACCGTAAAATGGGTTAAATAAAGACTTTAGGGTGAATAGAAACAAAACTTAGAGAAGGATTTTTAAGCTATTTTAATATTATTTGTTACTAACAGGGTGTCGAAACTATTTATATCAATTATTTATAAGCATCGAGTCCTTGTATGAAACGAACAACTTTTAACTTACACGTGAATATTCTCCTCAAAATTTTGTTTCTTTTAACGCTTGAGTCTTTTCATCCCATTTTACCGGTATACGAAGTAGGAAAAATTTTAAAAATTTAAAACAATATAAAAATAATCTCAAAAGCTCTAAGTTCGGAGCTATGTTAAGAAATTGAGTTCCTAATACTCACATCCAAGTTCCTCTGCCCAGATTGCACCACCTCCAGCAAAGCTCTGATGGCTAACTTGGTGGCTCCCTCATCACTTTTGACTACGCCTTCATCATAGTTCTTCTCTAGGAACTCACGCGCTGTCTTGTCGTATTTACCTGTTGTGGTGGCCTGAAAGTAAATAGCACTGTAAGTGTAGCTGTAATTAAAACCGTTTAAGAATGAAATAAATCAGTGTTGTCAGAAAAGAACCTCGAAATGGGATTTTTGACAAAATTCCCTCATCTAGATTACAAGAAAATATTCAACACATATTTTTTCTTTTTTCACGTAGTCAAAATGCCGCATGACGTCACTAGCCAGTACAGTAAACTAAAAACCCATTCTGGCAACCTGTTTAACCAAGGGGTATCGTGTTACCCAGTAACTAGGTTGTAGAAGTCGGAAAGGCAGTAGCTTCATATAAAACACTGGTATTAGAGTTATTAGAGACTACAACTTAGTTGGAAAAAGGCTTTGCAGATGATGACCGATCACAGCGTGACACAGTTTAATTTGATACCGAAATACATATTTCGTAGATTAATACACGCCTTTCGCCTATCTCCCATGGTGGGTTAGGCATAAATTTCAAAGCGTCATCTGCTACGGTTCTTACAGAGACTTACTTCGTTTACGTTCAACATATTTCAACAGATATAATAGACTACTCTGACACAAATTTACTTCTCTCTCTTTTTCAACCATTCAAAAACAATTTTCTGTCTCTTTCTAACTAAATACACTAACTTCAACTAACCTTCCACTCATAATAAGTCCCGGAAGGTTCAGTCTGGAACAGATGCGGGTCCCCATCGTAATCAAAGCCTCCAATCAGACAGGAGATACCGAATGGCCGCCTGCCATTGCTCTGAGTGTAGTTCTGCTTCATCTCAGCTATGTAACGCGTTATGTACTCCAGGGACACCGGGTCTTCCACTGTCAGACGGTGGGATTGGCACTCTATTTGGGCTCTGACAAGGACAAAAGTCTCATAAACACCTTTTTGGCACTTAGTTTGCCTATAATATCCTGCCATTCTACTACTGTCCAACTGCAGGTATAGGCCTTCCCTATTGCACCCTATTCAACTCGATTTTCGACAACTCTCATCCACCTTTTACCTGCGAAGGTCATCGCTTCATCTAGCCGGAGGGTATAACGATTCTCGATTAGCCTTGTCGCACGAAGAAATGTGGAATCCCACAAGCCTGAGGACCAGTCTTGCCACGAGGTATCGTGTTATCCAGTAACTGGATCTGTCAAGAACAGATTGGTACTGGCACCATGTAAAATACTGTTAATCAGCGACAGCCTGGAAGCTGACCCCAATATAATTGTATTAGAGGTAGACACAAATTCCTAATAGAGGAACTAAGAAACCCGCTAATCTACTACCACAGTATAAATATTAATACAGTAGGACGACGCCTTTGATCTCTGGAGAAACGCCGACAACTTCTACACGCGTTAGACTTGAATAATACGTGTGCGGGAGCGGCTTTCCCGCGTATCGCCCCTCACACCCCGCACGATTGCCCTGTCTAGACAGCTTCGTCGGACGACTGTATGTTTTTAGACTGTGCTGCTATCCAGTGTAACACGTGTAGAAAAAAAAACAAATATAAAATATTTTGATGTAGGAATTAAAGTCAATAAGTACCTAGATATCAGTACCCTAGCATCAGCCCTCAACCCTGCAAAAGCCAACACAACATGGTCATCTAACGACACAATCTTCTTCTCCGTTCTCTCATCCTGCAGCACCTCCACTGACTTCCTCTCGACAGCCAGAACTATGACTTCAGGTCCTCTTATACCCACTACTGGGGAGCCCCTCCTTACTGCCTCTTGGGCATATTGGACTTGGAGAAGCTGGCCATCTGGAGAAAATACTGTTATAGCTCTGTCGTACCGAGCCATTATAACGAATCGAATCGAATTATATTTACGATAGTTTTAGGCCCAATGTCGCCTCTAAATACTTGAATTATAAAAAATACCTATTATAAACCAATATTACAAAAAATGAAATCTATTTAAAAAAGATTTGACGTTTATTTTTGACAGAATTGTAAGTTCGATGTTGTCAACGTAAAAAACTGTTCGAAGTCATTCTGTCTACTATACGATAATAAGGTTTTATATTCTACAGTAACCAATCAAAGTTATTGATAAATATTTAATATTAACATGAAGCTGCAATGTCAAAAATTTAACATTACAAACAGAAACTCCCATCAAATAAAACCATCTAAATAAATGAAATACAAATTCAAATTAAACCTTAACACTAATGACTCTCTCCAATCGCAGTTGAAATTCTTCAATAAATCAGTGTTGCCAGTGCCATATGTCTCGCACACTCGTCGTGTGCGTTTTATTCGCTGTCCCGGCGAAATATGACGACGTTAATGTTGCCAGCTGATTGATTTTATTGACTGTCCCGGGCTTTGAAGTTTAAACATACTGCAGTTGGGGCAAGGTGCCGTATGGTATGCGAATTTGGTGCGAACAGTCTTGCATCCGTGATCTGAGATAATGAGACTTAGGACTTTAGTTAGGTCTTATATTATTTTAAGATTGATGCTCAAGGCAGATGATTAAATAAGGCCCATTTACCCCATTGTTTAGCAGTAATGGTAAATGTTTGTTGATAAATCTTACTAATATTATAAACGTGAAATTTTGTGGATTAACACATAGGCTACTTTTTATCCGTGTATTCCCACGGGTACTGGACCTTGTGGCTAAATAATTACAGCCTCAGGGTGAGACTCCACCAAAGCGGAGACGAGCAGAGATGTATCTTACAACCAATCAGCTTTCGTCATTTTGACCGCTCACCGCTAAGCTTCAGCGCAATTAAATATACTGTTGGTTAATTACGAGACATCTCCTCTCGTCTCCGCTTTGGTCGAGTCTCACCCTTATGGGACGATCGAAACTACGCTTACTTTGTTCTGGATCGTCAGCTTTTCCTAATTTCTAAGTTTTTGTCATTTGTTTTTTCTAGTTTCTATCTAACGTAATGAAAGAACTCATTGAGCTTGATAGAAGCAATGATATTAATTAAGTATTAGTATAAAGGTGTAGATAGGTTACCTAAACAACATTCGATCTTCCAAAACGGTACACTAATGCACGCACGCGTCCGTTGTCGGCGCGACGCGACACTGAGGTCAAGTGTGGCTAGTTAGCCACATTTTAACGTGTCGCTTGCTGAGCGCTTATAACCTATCTACACCTTTTTGCTTTAAACATCATTGGATAGAAGATAGATAATTTCCTAATGCTTTGCCGTCCATTCTAACAGGATCACTATAAATAGTTGTCAAACAGTTACGCTAAAATACAGCAATTAAGCTCAACTTAATACATATATTGTTTTGTTTTATAAGGTTATCCTAGGTGTTGTCCCCTATCAGAAGAATCACACCACAAATATGATAGCTGTTCAAAAACAACATTATTTTAAACCCATTTCATAACATGTCCTTTTAGACTCTTCCAAACTTGGATCAAAAGTTTGGAAAATGAGCCATATGTCATTATTAAGGCGACATCAGAGATTTGTGTTTTAATAATGTTTTTATCACATCTATTCAAAAAGAGCTAGTTTATTCCTCGTTCAGGGACCAAAACGGCTCATTAATTCCTAGGGACCAAAATTGATTTGAATTTGGAATGTGGATATTGTTAGAAATGTTTCAATCAGCAAAGAGGTGAATCACAAACCATGCGGGAACAATGTATTGAGTATTGTGACTGACTGAAAAACTGCGAGCGCGCCAAATTTAAAAAAAGTTGATGAAAAATAAACAACGCGCGAAATTAAATGCATTCTGCTTTCGTTCGTAGTTGATTCATATTCAGATTTTAGAATTATAAAAACTGAGTGCGTCTTCCTCAAGTGAAAGTATTATATTGACTCCAGAGAATATTGTATCGGACGCTAAAAATGTGATGGAAAGTCTTTTACCTACAAAATCCCGAGAACAATATGTCAAAGCATACAACAATTTCATCCTTTGGAAAAATGCAATGTTCAAATATAAACCTCGGCCTCTAATTATTTATATTTTATGTCTTAAGGTTCTGAATTGCACGTAAATAAATTCTTGTTCATAAGTTGCACTTCCTTATTTTCTCATAGAGGGTGTTAAAAAGTAGAGTGTCCACCTCGGGAGCAACACTATTTTAAGCTCGAGTGACATACTTTTAATCCCTTGCTGCGCTCAGGATTCTAGATAAGAATCCCTCGCTCCACTCGGGATTCTACTCTAGAATCCTTCGCTCCGCTCTGGATTAAAAAAAAACACTCTCGCCTTTAAAATAGTTGTTTGCTCCCTAGATAAACAATCTACTATTGTGTCTTCCTTGCCAGAAATGTAAATTCTTTATGTTATATCGTGCTCATGGCTCGTAATGGGTAGTCGTTTGGGATTTGAAACGATCTCCGTTTCACTGCCAAGGTTCTATGTCTGTTTAACGACGAATAGCAATACCATAAGTCTATTACCATTAAAAAAAACTTGAATATTTCGTGCAGCCAGAAAAGTCGAGGTCGAATAGATTCTTTTAATTTAATTTTCTTCGATTTGCCGTAAGTTTATTTGCCTACTTACTATTATGGCAATAGGAAAACGACTACACAAACAAGAAATAATAAATAGTAACTAATATATTTATTTAAGCATTATGCACAAGTAAACAAAACTGTACAAGGACTGACTTAATGCCTTAGGCATTTTCTACCAGTCATCCTTAAGGTGATAAAAACACGCAAAATACGCGCTTTGACGTGGAGTTTCGGATACCAGCCCGGTATCTTTAATCTTTAATCTTAAGGCGATGGAACAAGATAGGTGCAGGGTAGGGGTAAAAAAGGACATAACTTAGAAGTGACACATAAAAATAAAAATATTATAAATAAATAAATCAATATTCCACAAATTTACACACAACGCCATTTAGTCCCAAGTTAAGCTTGAGAGCTTGTGTTATGGGTACTAGACAACTAGCATATCAACTAGAGAATATAATAGAATACTCTTTATTGTAAACCATAAAAATTTACAAATTATTTCTACAATGGGCGGCCTTATCGCTAAAAGCGATCGCTTACAGACAACCTTTGGACGGACTTGATAGTGGAGGAGAAAAGATGAGTAGGCAGCTTGTGGTGTAGGTACTATTTACATAAATATGTACCATACATGACTATTTAAATAGATACCTATATTAAAATAAGTACAAATAAGAAAAAAAAATACAATACATAAATACTAATCATTTACGGAGTAACGGACGAGTTATATGTATTAAGATTATTAGATTTAATGTAAAATATTTTTATCTCTATTTTTTCTATTTTTTTTTATATTTGACATTGGTGTTATTATTTATTATTGACATTATTAGATTTTATCCTTTTATTATGCTAATGCAATGTAATTGAAATCAAGACATTTAGATGAATGATTATTAATACACACATCAAAAGTGTCTAGGGATCAACATATATTTTTGCAATAACTTTTCTCCTGATTGATATTAATTAAAATTTTCTTTAAGGATTCATCAAATAAAGTGTTTTCGTTTGTCACAGTAACGATAAACCAAGTCACCTTTGCATTAATAAAAAAAAATTGCCATTTTCCTAATAAAGGGATTTTTGACATTTTGAACCACTAACATTAAAGTTCGAAAAAAAGACTGAAATAACAGTTTTCTTTAAAATTTTATTGGGTAACTTAAACAATTAATAATCCGTGTTTCTACCGCGAACACTAACAACACAAGAACATCGGTTTGGCATACTCAAAATGAGTTCATCCAAATCACGCTGTGGAATGGCCGCCCATGTTCGTTGCAACAACAAAAAAAGGTCTTCTTGCGACTGGATACCCTCCATATTCGGCAGAGCTCTTTTCTGTAGCATATCCCATGCATGCTCAATCGGGTTCAAGTCTGGCGACTGAGCAGGCCAGGGCAGGACATTGATGTTAGCTGCGGCGAGAGTCTGTCTTACAACTCTTGCGGTGTGCGGTCGTGCATTATCATGCATTAACTGAAATAAGGGACCGATTTGCACTTGTAGAGGAACGATGACGTCTGATACAATCGTCTCAGCATAAATTTGAGCGTTGAGGTTGCCTCTGATCCCAATCAACTCAGTTCTTCCGCCGATCCAAATACCCGCCCATACCATGATGGTTCCACCACTATAAGGATGGACTTCCTGGCAGGATTTTAATCGCTGTTGGCGTCCAGGGGTTCTCCAGTGTCGTATACGTCTTGTATCCGGTCTCATACCAAAACGAGACTAATCAGAAAGCACACGAAACGCCATTGTTCTTCTGCCCAATTTCTGTGTTCAAGAGCCCATTGATATCGAATCCTACGATTGTGCATTGCTATAGGTGGTACCCGTAGCGGTCTTCGGGAATGAAGGTTCACTTCATGCAAGCGGTTTCTGACTGTTTGGTCGCTAATTAAGTTCCCTGAAGAGTGATGAAGCCTCACGGCTAACATCATGGCGGTTATTGTTGGAGCTCTTCGAGTTAAGATTTGAATGTATCGGTCTTGTCTCCGTGTGGTGCAGCGATACCGTCCTCCATGGCGCTCAGCCACGGTACCAGTGCTTCGGTAACGTGTCCAAAGTCGACTGATAACACTCTGACTTGTATTCAGAGCTAAAGCCACAGTACGTTGCCGGGAACCAGCTTCTATCATTCCCACGGCTCTGAGCATTTCTTCCCTGCTTAAATGACGTCGCCGCTCCATAATAACGTTGGTTTTAATCAGTAGTAGGGAAACAATAGCACTAATAATGTCTTCAATGCGTTGTTTGTTTTTATAGGGAAAATATTGACAGCTGATTTTCATCTTTTACTCGAATTTGATTCACAGTTCCGGATTCAAATTATGAAATGCACCAAAAAGGATCCATATAAATTTATAAAATCATTTACAAAGCCACATCTCAATCTCAAGAAATCCGCATAAAAATGCTTGATCCCTAGACACTTTTGATGTGTGTATTAATTCTATTTGTAAGCAAAACAATGTAATATTTGTACGCCGTAAAGGCCAAACATGACTGAACAAATTTTATAATATACAACCTGCATACCATGTTATGTAACTCATGTTTCCACAAATAAATGCATCAATCTATCTATCTATCTATCTAAGACGTGTTAGGAGAGAGGTACCAATCTACTTAATAATTTTTAAGCATATTTTTTATTGATGGTAATTTATTTTATTTATTTATGTATTTATGTCAATCAACTTCGGATCATAGTTACATTTTTACAAAAATTAATAAAACATTTCACATTCACAACAAAACAACCAACACAAAAATTGAATATTACATTTAAATCCAAATTACAATTAAAATTAAAAACCATAATCAAAAACAATACATAATATATGAGATAGAATTTAAATTAAAATCAAAAACAATATAAAATTAAAAAAATTAAATGATAAAAATAAGTCAATTTAAAACACTATCTTAGCATTACCACTCGTCAGTACGTGAACCATAGAGCAGTGGTTCACGTACTGACAGTCAAAACGTTCAGCAAAAGCTTTCAGGATTCTATTGCGGCTGTCCCGCACCCTACGCATCAGGGATGTGCACCGCTTGCGCATGATTGTGTGGAAGCAATCCACGCGCGCCTCGGCAAACATCCCCGACGCGCTACAGAAGCGAGGCAGCCCCAATAGCACCCTGAACGCATTATTGTATTGGACACGTAGAGCGCTGTACTGTTTATGCTTGTAATCTAGCCACAGACTGCTAGTATAAAAGGACGCACAAAATGCCCTAAATAGGGCTATTTTTACGTCCCGAGAACACCGAGCAAATCTGCGGGCTATCATATTCGCACGAACAGACAGCGCCCTACGTTCCCTTTCAATATCTGCATCGTCTTCCAGGTCAGAGGTTAATAAATGTCCAAGATATTTAAAAGTATTAACTCTGTTAAGTGGGCATCCGTTGAGTTTAATGACCGGTAAAGACTCTAGACACGTCCTCTTGGCCCGAAAGACCATGCACTCGCTCTTGTTCGTATTATACAACAAACCATGTTCTTTAGCATACTTTTCACAGATGCCAATAAGCCTTGACACACCACAGATAGAGGCGCTCAGCAGCACCATATCGTCGGCATAACTGATATTGTTTAGGCACACATCACCAATATGGCAACCGACATGCGTAATAATGTAATAATGCGTGGTAATGTTTAAGCTTTTCTCACTAACTTAGGCAAAGCATTCTATAGCCGTACAGCTAAAGCTGTTGAGCTAATTTCTGTATCAAGGTTAATGGCATCAAACACAAGGGACCATATTCGTATCGTTCGCCATTCGCCAAATGACTCTCAAACTAGTTTAACATACAAATTACCAATGGCTGCCAAGTTGTAGGAGTCTTTTATTATGGGTTCCGAAAACTTCAAATTAAAAGTTAATTTAAAATTCAACATCGTGCTGCTGCCCTTGCCTCAGAGTAGGTACCTATATGAGGTGTGCTATGCTGCCCAAAAAAAAATGCAACAATGAAAACACGAAAATTTATTTAATTATACTAGCATTCTTAGTTTCCGGGATTTATAGCATTCTTAGTTTCTAATTCATTGCTCTCGAGTGTACCAAAACCAAGTTATGTTTATTTTACTGTCTTTAACCAAGTTATGATTTTTTTACTACTTTTTTACTGTATAACTAGCTGATGCCCGCGACTTCGTCTGCGCAGGATTAGCATTTTCAGGAGATTATTTTCTTCTCCAATGTCTACAATTCCATTATACATCAATAATTTATACATGTAACTCTAACGGTTTTTGCCAAAATAGTTCGCAGGTGGCAGTTTTTTTTGGCTACTTACTCGCCTTATTTAGTTATTGTTATAATATTTTGAACAAACCACAGTAGCTTTATAAATTATAACCTATTCTGGTGTACAGACGCCAGCACATCAAGTTACCCCAATGTGTCAAATTTCTTTGATCGTTTTTCAACTTTATGTAAAACAGAATAAGGTTCATATTCAATTGGGAATATTTGACACATTGGGGTAACTTGATGTGCTGGCGTCTGTACTTATAAGCTACTAGCAGACGTCACGCGGTTTCAACCGCGTAGTTCCCGTTCCCGTGGGAATACAAGGATCAAAAGTAGCCTATGTCACCCGTGGATAGTGTAGCTTCTCAACGTTGAAAGATTTTTTCAAATCGGTCCAGTAGTTTCGGAGCCTATTCAATGCAAACAATCAAATCTTTCCTCTTTAGTATAGATAGCTTTTGCCCGCGGCTTCGCCCGCGTGGATGTCGATTTTTTTAATCATATTTTTGGGTTCGGTGTCGGTCTAGTAACACCCCCTGCTATTTATTTTTTTGATATTTTCAATGTACAGAAATTTTACTTCTACAGATTTATTATAAGTATAGATAGATGTATATAGATTAGAAGGGTAAAACGTCTGCACAATGAAAGTTATGCTAGGGGCATTTTGCGTTTTAGTAATTTTATATTATCTCCGAAACTGTATGACCAATATTGATATACTGTAAATGGAAAATATTATCTGTATGATGTTCTTGCGATACTGAAATAATTTATTGTCAAAAGAATTAATATTTTGTAGCTCAAATAATCAACCAAACGTGAGTATGCCGAAAACGAAAATTTTTAAAGAGAAGAAGAAAGAAGAAGAAGTATAAAAGATAAAATTTAAAAGATGGAGATATAGTATCGCGGACTTTTTTGTAGAAATAATTAAGACGAACCAGGTAGCCATACATTGTTTTTAATTTTGAGCAACTGTTTAGGCAGCGCACGCAAATAATTCTGTTTAATGAGGTATTTTTTTCCGACTTGCTAGACAAAAGTTGTGATAGCTCGGTTAATATACATGTTATAGAAACAACTTATAGCCTATAGCACTCAGGAATAATGTAGCTTTCTGCCAGTTCAAAAAAATTTAGATTTGGATTATGAGTTCCAGAGATTACCCCCTACATACAAATTTACAAACTTACAAACTTACAAATTTTACCTCTTTATAATATTATTAGTATATTAGTATAGATATTATTGTAAAGTTTCATTAGAATCCGTTCAGCAGTTTTCGCGTGAAAAAGTAACAAACGACCAAAAAACTTTCGCATTTATAATATAAATAGGATATTAGTAGGATAACATATTAGTAGGATATATTTTAGATCTCCTCGCGGTTGTCGTCCGAGTGCCTACGTAAGATCCTTCAATACTTCGGTCACATAGCAAGGAAAGACGGTGGTAATCTCGAAAGGCTCATCGTGACCGGCAAAGTGAATGGGAAAAGGCCTCATGGACGCAGCCCAATACGTTGGTCCGACCAGATCCGCACCACTCTTGACTCTTCGGTATACGATGCCCTTCACACCGCCAGGGACAGAAGCAGATGGAGGAACATAGTGAAGAGAAAGGTGATGAAGCAGGGAGGTCGCGACCCTCAGCATTGAGGAGTACGACGCAAGGAGGGAGGAGAGAGGATAACATAAGTAGGATTAGTAAGGATAGTGTGCCTGGGTGCCAAATAAATGCTTTTGCTTTTAGTGATCCTGTCCTAACACCTACCAGAGTGGTAATAATATGGTCTCAAGAGAAAGATGTTGGATTGAATACTGTTACTAAAGAACCCTAAATGGTTGCCCGACATGTACTAGACCGGTTATTAATAAAGAATCTACAAGTTTTATTTGATGATAATTATAAAGACTTAATCAGATTCGGAAATCGAGAATTAAAAACTATATTTATTACTGGATAATAATAAGTCATCTTTTTTTAATTAGGTAGGTTAGTTAACTCAACATCGCGCCTGCATCTATTCCTGAAGGGTTAGGCAGAGGTGTAGATACAGACGCCAGCACAGCAAGCTACCCCAATGTGTCACATTTCTTTGATCGTTTTTCAACTTTATGTTAAACAGAATAAGGTTCATATTCAGTTGAGAAAATTTGACACACTGGGGTAACTTGATGTGCTGGCGTCTGTACATATCGTAAACCCACATTTCACCAGTTATGTTGAAGTCCCATGATATAGGGGGCGAGCCTATTGTCATCAAACGGGGCACCGATCCGAGCTCCGGGCTGCTATCGAGAAAATACCCAATAGAAATACTCAATAACGATTTTTTTTTCATTTTTGACTTACATTTAACATTTCTGAGGCAATACATTTACTTAATATGATTAATTTTTAATTTTTATTTTTTTGACGTTAACTATTTTAATATTTGTTTCTTGTATAATCTATTTAATATTTACGTTATATTATTGTTTTAATAATGTTTAAATTTTTTCTATGTCATTATTCGCAAAACGTAGCGCACTGTGCTCTTATAACCTAAGATTTGTTCAGGTAGTATATACCTATGTTTAAAAACCGAATAAATTATTTGATTTGATATGATCTTACCTGGAAATCAAACCCAATACCTCACGCTCAGCATAACAACTAGATTAACAATTCATTCAAGTCCATTCATTACATAATATCTCACAAATTCATTCATAATTAACTTAACAACTACACTTGAGAGCAATAAAATCGCACACCCCTTGTAATTTGGTTTATTACTGATTGTTTTCTAAAATCGAAAGATATTGAGTAAAAATCATTAGACAAAATTAAAGCATACAAGCTTAGCTTTACAAAAACATAAAATTAAAATCATTGACCTTCACGTAACTTACAAAAACCGACCGTACACCGAATTCCCCAAATTCACGCGTTTGCGTTGTCACTACTTGCACCCTTAGCCGCAGGTATAAAAAGGTCAGTTTATTGGAATTTTTATTCAGTTGCATACCGAAGGTCAACGTGATAACATCTCTACTGGAAGCATACGGATTTACTGGAAAAATATGGATACCACGCCCGCAGAAGCCGCTCAAGTTATTGCCTTGCTCGAAGCAGGCCATAACCAAAGTGAAGTTGCTCGACGGCTAAATTTGAGCCGCTACTCTGTTCGTCGTGTATACCAGAGGTTCCAAGAGACCGGTGGCTACATTCGGCGACCAGGATCTGGCCGGCGACGCACAACATCAGAGCGTGATGACCGCTTTCTTGTGACAAGGTCTTTGAGAAATCGGCAACTGAACGCGGTTCAACTGGGACAACAGCTTCGAGAAGTTCGCAATGTCAGTATAAGTCGGTGGACAGTTCGAAGAAGACTAGGTGAAGCAGGAATGACTTCACATCGCCCAGCAAATGGTCCCAAATTGACCACAGCTCACCGACAAGCCCGGCTACAATTTGCTAGGGAACATTTAAATTGGACGTATGACCAATGGCGGGCTGTTATGTTCTCTGATGAGTGCAGAATGACTTTACATGGTCATGATGGACGCTCTAGGGTCTACAGAAGGTCATCAGAGCGATTTTCACAATGCTGCATAAGCGAACGTGTGGCTTTTGGAGGTGGATCGTGTATGTTTTGGGGTGGCATAATGTTGGACACTAAAACTGACATTGTATTCATCACTACGGCGAATACCGGCCCGAGATCGAGAAGTTTGACGGCTGCACGATACGTCGAAGAAGTGCTCGAAGAACATGTGAGGCCGCTTGCGTGGCTTATGGGAGAAGATTTTCTCTTAATGCACGACAACGCCAGACCGCATGTCGCTAGAACAGTTTGCGACTACATGGAAGATGTTGGAATCACCGCGATGGAGTGGCCAGCTCGTAGTCCTGATCTCAATCCGATTGAGCATGTCTGGGATGAGCTAAAAAGAAGAGTTCGAGCAAGAAGCCCTGCTCCTACGCGCCTCCAAGAGCTTCAACTTGCCATTGAAGAGGAGTGGAACGCCATACCACAAGATTTCATGGTGAAATTAATACGGTCCATGAAAAACCGATTAAGAGCTGTAATCAAGGCTAGGGGAGGGAATACACCTTATTAAAAAACAATTTGATCAAGCATTTTGAGTTTTATTTTTATTCTTTGTTAAGCTAAATTGGGTAATTTTATCCGTATGTTGGGTTTTGTGCCCTAAAACTCCCTATAGGTACTTTTTTTACACTGTATTTGATATCATTAGAAAGGTACTGAAGTAAACATTCAAATAGTGTAAGTTTTATTTTAATATGTATTCACATTTATGAAAAAAACTGCTTTAACAACAAAAAGTCAACGTGTGCGATTTTATTGCTCTCAAGTGTATATAGGTGATGTAACATGTTTACGTACAATCTGTCCTTCCTATCTACTCATGCCCTTTACGACTAACCGTGAAGTTATTTGCTGACCGTGGGCGCAGTGGGGGCGAGCATATTGCCAAATATGCAGGTTTGATGCCTGGCTGATGTCATCGGTGGTATCGATTCAAATGAGCTCATAATTGTGTCATTTACTGTGGCTGGCAGCTAGATTGGTCGTAAACATTTTTTTTACAATTCGTTTAAGTAAGTAAAATAGGTGCCTACCGAATCAAAGTAACGGTTACTCTCATTATGATATACCTATGTACGCAAAATACGCGCTTGGTCGTGGAATTGCGGATATCTGCCCGATAAACCGGCCGATTTTTTTTGTAAGAGTTGCATGTCTGTCGGTCTTTTACCGACTGTGTCTCGGTTAGTTTGCTCTAGAGCATCACGAACTCATTCCACCATCTCCTTTCTTCCATTGCGAATCCAGACGTACTGCAGCTTGCAGGATATAACCCATTCCTTGTAGAAGTTCCACACTTTCGCACGAACAACCCGGACAACCCGGCGTACGGCGAGTGTCCACCCTTAGATCGTTGACACTCCCACGATTCGGACAAAGCGATTCGCTTCGTCGTTGATACCGCGTACATCGAAGGACTGGAACAACTTGCCTGCTGCGGTCTTCCCGTCCGATTATAATTTAGGTTTCTTCAAGGCTAGAGTGAATAGGCTCTTAATAAACTAGTGCGCTTCACTATCACTGATTGCATCCCTGCTTACCATCAGCAGGTGGGATTGCAGTCAAGCACTGGTTTAAGCGCTTTGCCTGTTCCTTCATTATGCGCACAGCCAAGGAGTGGAATTCCCTGCCTGCATCAGTGTTCCCGAGTACATATGACCCCAATCTGTTTAAGTCGCGAGTTACTAGGCTTCTTTTGGGTAAGCTTGTTCCAACGTCGACCTCATCTCTGACCGCAGGACAAGATTGAGGTCAAGAGTAGACCCATTATACATAAAATAAAATATTATTGTTTTTAACCAACTCAAATGGGAACCTATCTGGAATCATCTATTGCAGAAAAAATCTAATGGCCACCAATACACAGTTACAGTTACCAAAAGATCCTTAACAAGTTCCCTACACCAAAACCAGTTCAGAACTTGACGATTAACCGTACGCAATATAAGCCTCCAAAAAACTCAATGTTCATTCAATAAACGTTTACCGCAAGTACAGACGACAAACTATCCCAGATTGTCACAATATCCCAATTAAACATGAACCTTAAGCTTTTCGCAATAGAGTTGATAAAGTTATTTGACAGATTGGGGTGATGATGTGCTGGTCTCTGTACACACGACTGCACATCAAGTTATGTATTTCCAGTACGTAAGTTGGTCTCGCGTTGCATAGTATTTCCGTATAATGTAAGATCAGCTTATACTAGAAATGTTTAGCTTGATGTGTAGGCCGTGTGTACAAGACACCGTTAGTCCCATTCATGATGTAAAGTTTTTGCTTCGCTAATCTCGTCACCATTTAAGGTCGGCCGAGTGACCGATTGGTGACGAAAAAAATTATATATAGATGAGATCGTCATGTTTTTTGTGGGTATCGAACTACCTTATAATAGGCAACCTGATTTTCGAAGTGTTAGGGTTGGTAAAGTTTTAAAACTTTTGAATGTAGCCTCAAAAGTAAAAAAAAAAAACTATGTAGGTACTTACGCAAATAAATTAAAATAAAGTTCACTGTTAACACCTGAACCATTTTTGACGGGACTTTGCCAGATAGCTGATAAAGCAGATAGTTAGTACTCGTATAAGCAGTCACTTTATCACTTAGTGACTTTTACTTTAGAATAATTGGGGTTCAGCAGTAAAAAACCTTTAACAATTTGCTTGAACCGGGAATTGAATACAGTACCGAATCATTTAATAGTATTCCGTATCGACTAGTAGTATGTTGGTCTTAGTAACCTATGAATAATTCCGCCGCGCCGCCGCCGTAAAGTTAATCAATAAGTGCCATTCCAATCTTTACATTAATGATCTTCCATTTACCGGACAACCCTAATTACTTACAAGTAGGGTGCCTAATTGAATAACGGTAGTAGTAATACTTTTTTCTTTTTATTTAATGTCCCGCCATTAATTTACTGTGAAATTATTAGACTTGTTTAAGTAAGCTTTTCTTTTTAGAGGTACTTAGGGACCCAAAGATTGTAAATGGAACCATATGGGACTATTCACGCGTATTCAGCTCCATTCGGAGTATTGCCCAAAGAAACACAAGTTTTGTATGAGACGCGTACGCGTTCTTTTAGCTGAACGAACGTTACGGTTCTCATACAAAACTAGTGTTTTCTTTGTAAAAAAACTGGATAAGTGTGAATAGTCCCTATTACTATACTTCCGTTACTGCCCGTCTGTCCATCCTTCCGACTTTCTGCCAGTCAGCGGTGTGTATCTCTTAAACCGCAATAACCGTTGAAATGTTTACAGATACGTATTTTTATTTATAAAATTAACAGAATGTGAAGGGGCTCATACAAGAAACGTGACTTTTTTGACGTTGTGATGCTCGACATGCTACGGAACCTTTTGTTTGCTAGTCAGACTCGCTCTTTGCCGTTTATTTAATCTTTCTCTCTCATTAATCGATTGTTTCAATTCGGGTATTTTTTCAAATCACCAAAGCCACAGACATATCTAAACCAGAGTTATTTTACACCCCTGTCAGTGTTTTTTATGAAGTTGGTCAAATTTTTTTTTTGTAAAAATGTTTTCTTTTTATAGATCAATATTAAAGTCCACTTCCACCAAGTATGGGTTTCATTTAGAAACCAATCCACGCAAAACAACGTCTATTAAACAACTATAACACGTTTACCGTTTATGTAGAAGTTAACCACGATAACTACAATAAAACGAGATATTCCGATCGTGTCGCTAAATATTTGCACAATAACACTTTATGCATACGCACTTTGAATAATTAAACGTGTACAACCGTGTTCGACAATATTAAGAGTCAGTTACTAAGTACCTGCACATTGCATTTGGACATTGGAATGCTAAGTAAGTAGTTGATTATGTTAACTTTTAAAACAAATCCATTCCAATAGGCTCTAAATGCTACGGGACGTAGGTTTTTATCTTACAAAAATTCTAATAAGCTATCACCTTTACGCGACGAACAGTTGACCTTATCATAAAACTGTTAATTTTATTTCGTAAAGGGCAGTAGGCACACCTGCGTTATGCCACCCCTGGTATACGGTGGCGGCATGCGGGAGTGGACAGCTGAATGCGATAATATCAACATCATTGACACGTGTTCATTCTGTAAGTGTAACCCAGTTTTTATTCTGAGAACTACCTATGCCTCGCTGTTTCCCGGATTTCCTCTTGTAAGGGTCACTCTCAAATATTTATCGCAATCCATAAAGGAATAGATAGAAACAATTATGGACCCTATCGAGCACAGCGTGTTTAAGAATAAGGAGGAGAGACGAGCGCTTTAATAATATTTTTTTTTCTTTATTTTTCTGTAGTTTGATGTTGAATATCACGTTACGAACTATCATCATACTAATTCTTACTAATATTATAAATGTAAAGGTTTGTGGGTACGTACTGTATTACATATATTTGCTACTTACTCTTTCACGCAAATACTACTGAATAGATTCGAATGAAACTTCACAGTATTAATGCTATTATATTATAGACGATGTCGCGATTCGATTCTAGGACCCCAAACATTTCTCGAGAATCACGCCATCAAATGCAAAAAGATTATTTTTAATTCGTCTGGTGGTTCCTATTCCATAGATGAGCGCGTTCAAACCAACAAACACCCGACCAAAAGGAGTGTTATAAGTTTGATGTGTGTGTCTGTGTGTACCCATGTGTGTGTGCGTTCGTGCATGCATGCGCGTATTTGAGTATTATTCATCAAAACGCCGTACAGCAATTACCCCAATGCAGCTAAATTCATAAAAAACTAAAAGTAATATCATAACATCTGCTTCTTAACATCATTCTATCCTGTGTCATCGAACGGGCGGTGGCTGCTGTAGAGACAATGGTTCCAAATGTTACGAACTCGAGGTCCCACAGCTGATGTCGGACCCGCCGCGGTATGGCAACGATTGCAGGATCTCCATGGTCAAGACGTGACAGGAGGCTGCTGTGGCGTCGATCTATACTCTTGCACATCCACCAGCCTTTACTCTTGTACAATTTCTTCGTGACATAGCAATAGCACACTTACTCTTGTACAATGTCTTCGTGACATAGCACATTCAGCTACAACGGAACTAAATAAAGATAATGTTTTGTATGTGTATGTGTTTATTTGTGGCAATGTAGCTCCCAAAGAAATGGATTGCTTTTGTATCTAGGTTTTTTATAATTTTAAGAAAATTTGTGGACCTCAGTAGTATCACAGTATAAATATTAATACAGTAGGACGACGCCTTTGATCTCTAGAAAAATGCCGACAACTTCTACACGCGTTAGACTTGAATAATACCTCCCGCACTACGAACATCGTTTTGTTCGCAGTGCGGCAGCTGCTTTCCCGCGTCTCTCCCCTCACACCCCGCACGATTGCCCTGTCTAGACGGCTTCGTCGGACGACTGTATGTTTTTAGACTGTGGTAGTATTTTGTTACCACATGTACCCCTCACTGAATCACAATTGGCGCCAAGTGGCCCTTTGTTATATCAAGTAAGCAAAATCTAGGCGTCTGTGTAGGATGATCGCCCGTCTAACATTTTGACTGATGATCAGAATTAATCTATGACAGCTGGGATTATGTTGAAATATGTAACGGTACTTACAGGTAAATTAATCATACTAGGGAGATATTTCTCAACGGCATGTGAGGACAAGTCAGGCCTATGGGGCATGAAAACTCTGATATCAAATTAGTTACTAACCACACGGAAAATTTTAATTTCTCGAGCTTTCCTGACGCTTCGATCTTAACACTTTGAACGCCACACCGCCGGTCACCGGTGGGCCGCGAACAATCAAAGGGCAATGCCCGTTTTTAGCCATGTTTTTCCCATCTAAGTATGTAAAAAATACTAGAAATATACTAATTTAGTAGGTAACTTAAATATTGCAAGTCTGCTAATATGTAATTTCCATATGACACTCAATTGATTATTACATTCTAATATTTCGGTTCGGTAGTCACTACTATCAAAATAGGGATAACAATTCTTAATAAAAAAAAGTCCCACCAAGTTTTATGTGAAAAACAGCTATTGTTCCTTTATCTGTGATGTCAATCCTAATGCCAATCATTTGTTTCTTCCATGTGCATCATTTGGCCAAAGGTCCCTCAGCAAATGGGCATATCCCCTATTGTGTCTGGAAGTCTGGTAGTCAAAGTGTTAATAATTTTTGATCACTTAGTAACTTTAGACCCCATAGTTCATTCCTTTAGTAGCATAGCAACATCAGGTCCTTATAAAAAAAAGATCCTAGAAATCTATCATCTATTAATAAATTCTTGTCCATCGCGATGTCTTCAAAACAAGCTCCATCAGAAAACTCATATCCTTTTCAATGATCTAGAAACTACACTATTTATGACTATATCTTTATTTTAATAAGCTAATATATATGCCAAATTACATGCTAACTAACAATAAAACACAACACCTTTATAAGGAGATATGGAAAATATTCAACACTTGATAACCCCGTTGCATAGATAGGTTCAGAAGGTCTACTTCTTGTAAAACTCAAAATGTATACAAAACGTTAATGATAAAGTTAGATGAGGTGTTTTGTAGCTCTGAAAAGAAACAGCAAAACAAACTTACGACATTTATAGTTCAGCTTATGTATGAAACATACAGATTAATACTCGAATGGTTTTATAAAGATAGAACAACAAAGAGTGGATCTGTTCATTCAGTGCATTGTTTACCAGCTATAAAGTCAGTCAGTGTCAGTTATCGAGTGCCAATGCCATTTTTGTACGCTTGGAGCACTGACGTATTAACCTTTTTTGTATGGGCGTTAATGGCTGCGTGCGACACAGTTTATAACTAATGCAGTCATTATCGTAAATAATGTTATTGTAAGTCGTGTTTTTAGTTCCAATAAAAAATATTAATAGTGTCTACTATACCGGGGAGAGATGCGGTTCTAATGATCTCTCTGTATTGACAAACTTGCTCTCACGAAAATTGGCCCAAAAGACTACATTGTAAAAAAATAAAACAATAAAAATTAAAATAATCCAAAATTATAAGTGTGATGTGTTTAGTTTTTCAGGCCAGTGTATTTGAAAAACCTATAGTAACGCATCTATTATTTCTTTATTATCTGACTGGAGGACAAAAAATAATAATTTAGATTTACATACTCCGGCACCATGACTATTGCGGCTAGTGGAACTTCTGTCTCACCCTTCATACGTCAACAAGCTCATTTAAGAAAACTCCACCATATTCGGAGTCGGCGGATCATTGTCGATCGCGCCTACGGGTAGCCTACGCAGTCCTTATGCGTATTGTCGACAGCATTCCTACGAGCTGCTTAGTGACAGATAGGCCTAATGGGCCTCATTAGCATTTCTGTTAGACCTTGGCCGGTTTTTATGTCATGGCGTCATTAGGAAATGGGAAGTAAGGGTGGGTAGTTTTCTGACATGTGGGGTAAAAAAATAAAAAAGTCTAAGTACAATAAATAAAACGATGATAGCTGTAAAAGTATAAACTGTAGCAACTCCATCCTCGAGATTTAAAATTAAACGAAGTTATGTGTAAAAGTAGATAATATTAATTAAGTTAATTTGGATTTAGCTAAATCAACTGTAAGCAGGTCGTTCTTGCAACTGATATTATTTCAAAGGCTGCCTGTAAGATATCGCTTTTAGCGATAAGGCTACCCATTGTATGTAACTACGTAGCTCTTTAAGTTATTATTATTAAGCTATATGATCGACAATAAAGAGTAATATTATTTATTTATTTATTTATCATTAAAAAGAGGGTAACTAAATTATAAAATAAGTCCCACAAAACCGTTGCAATGGTTTGACTGTGGGGGCGAAGAGTCTCTAGACATGTCAACATAAACATACCTAAAAATTAAACAATAATTAGATTTCAATTGTAAAAAACTTAAGATAATATATTCTACTAGCTTCTGCCTGCGGCTACCCTCGCGAAAAAAGTAACTTTCCCAAGATTATCCCAAGGCAACACGTTACTAGGATGAAAAGTGCCCTATGTGTTAATCCAGTTGGGTACCAGTAGGAACTTTTATTATTGTAAATATGAAAATTTGTGAATATGTTCGGATGTTTGTAAGTCAACCACGCGTAAACCGTTGAACAGGTGAGGATGAAAATGGCATATAGATAAACCACTTCCTGGATTAACGCATTGGGTAGGTTTTTTTGTCCTGGTAATGTGTTCCCTTCGGATACTCTTTTTACGCAGGCGAAGCTGCGGGCAGAGGCTAGTAGATAATAAATTCATCTATTCATAAAAATAACTATTTTAAGATAAACGTGGGAAGATGATCAGTTTTACATTTCTGATCGATCCTAAATAAAATGGCAACATCATGTAATTTACTAAGATAGGCTTTTACTGTGCTGTGGGTAGACTATACTATAATTGTTTGATTTATTGTTCCGACTTTAACCAGAGCACTTTTGATTTTAAGGATTATAGGAGTATCCTTAAGAGAATTTTTAATTTTTATTGTTGTTTTTGAAACGTATTCAAACCCAAGGCTTCACTTCTGACTTTTCAGATTCATAAATAATAAAAAATATATAAAAAAACACCACAACTTTCACACAACGGACAACGCCATCTAGTCCCAAGCTAAGCAGAGCTTGTGTTATGGGTACTAAACAGCTGATAAACATTCTTATATATTTCTAAATTCATACATAAGATGTGTTCCTTCTTTGGTATTGTTCGTCAGCACGTGGAGTTCCTCAAGTTCCGAGTTGAGCTCACGATTACTGACAAATGCTTGTACTGACTGATCTGGTCCCCTCATATCTGTGTGGTTATTTCCCCAAAAGACCATCTCAGACACTAATCTGCATGGATCTTACATGATTTGACCAAGATAATGTCTGGACTTTAAAAAAGACTATAACCTCTGAGTTTTTTTCGGTGTTTCTTCTCAGAGTAGTCAGATAGTGAAATTCCGATCTTATCAACTAGTTTAAAAAAATGTCGTGTAAAAGTGTTTGTGAAAAACTATTTACAGAAATAAATATAATTTATCATCATCATGTGTGTGTGTGTATTGTACATAATGATCACTTGCGGTGAACGAAAACATCGTAGGGAAACCTATGCTTGAGAGTTATTTCTCAACGGCATGTGATTGTGAAGCCTTCGGTTCGAACTCGAGACCTATTTATTACTTAGTATCTTAAGTCTCTATGTCGATCACTAACAAAGTTGCAACGCATTAAGGTTCATAATTGTTTAAATTCAAATAGAAATGTATGGTTTACCTCTCAGTACAGTTAACAGATCTCGTGAAATACTAGAAGTGCTAAAATTCGCGAATAGAAATCGTGTGAACGAACTTTAATGTTGATTGAATTCTGTTTCCGATGCGGTGTGCAGTGACCTTTATGGGCAATATTTTAGATGGGTTTTCATTGTGTTTGTAAACGTTTATGTTTCGGTATAGCTGGTGTCTGTTTCTTGGGCAGAAAGACTGTCTGTAGGCTATAAAGAAAGCCTATTTGAAACGGGTAAGTATGGAGTTTCTTGTCCATTCTTCTCCATACGAAATTACCTTTTGGAATGTGCAACTAGAATCACTCATACTTACTTAATTTATTTAACTTGTAAGTCTGAATATCGAAAATGTTTTCTTTGGGTGTAATGAGCTATTCGACAACATTTTAGTCTTTAGTTTTTAGTCCCTCATCTAGATAACAAGAAAATATTCGACACAATTTTTTTCTTTTTCCAATTGATGGAAAACTGCTAAGATTAAGCGCATTAAAGTTGAGGAGAGGGGGTTTGTTACGTCATTAGCTAGCATAAACTGTACTGGCTAGTGACGTTATGCGACATTGTAACTCGATGTATCGCCGTTATTTTTTGATTACGTGAAAAAAGAAAAAATACGTGTCGTTTATTTTCTTGTAATCTAGATGAGGGACTAAAAGCTAAAATTTTGTCAAATAGCACATTTGACTTTGCAAATGAATAATCAGGATAAGATCCAAGTAAGGACGTATTTAATTTACAAAGTTTGCCTGTTATTTTAACATAACACTAACCTTGCTATTATTTGTCTGCTTTCGGCTAAAATGTAGCGAACTGACCATCTTGTAAACCTTTTATGTAATGACACTTACATTATGAATGAATTTGGTGTTATTTCATTTGACTCGTCTTAATCTCCTATCCCTTATACCTTCATCTGTGGTAAAATCAAATGAAGATCGGTACTTAACAGTAGAAAAAATAATTGTGTCACTGTTGAATTTTGATTTAAAATGCTTTAATTGCAATTACGGTACCGCCATACGGTATCGTATTCAATTCAATGAAAGTGCATACAACAAAAACAACGATAACAACTTATTAATTTATAACCGGCAGCTCAGTTGCGAAAGGCGTGGCCAGCGAAAGTGCACCGGTTTGTTGCAGGTTCGATGCCTGTTGCCTGCTATGCTAATGTAAGATTTATGATCTGGACTTGCGTTGTACCTGGAATTGTATTTGATTAATAATATTGATAACGTGGTCTAGTAATACAGGTTCATACATAGTTGCAAGGGTGGAATAAAGGAAATCCAGTACAATTTATCAAGCACAAACAAAGACATTAAATACTTACTTTTATATGTATAGACGGATATCACGAACAAATTTATTATCCGACACTTGTGTCCGAGTGGATACAAGTCTGTGAGTTTAATTTAGTACGCTCCGCTGCCGTCGCCTTCTAGAATAATATTGCTATATTATTCTAGATTGAGAGACAATGGCATCACAGTTCTTCTATGACATTTATCCCCATATCCTTTCTTCGGTAAGTGTGGTGTAACTGTGAATGATAGATTTTAGAATGATGTGAAAAAAGTTAAAAAGATGAATAATAGGCAACTAAAACACGGTATTTATAAGATAGATTTAAGTGAAAAAGGAGCTGGTGACGCTCTAGAAGGACATACACAGACCTTAATGGTGCGGTTCTTCAGAAAGTCAGATGTGTAGTAGGTACTTTGGACCGGCTGTGCGTGTGTGAATAAGCTTTACAAATCACACATTATAGGGAAGGTTAGACTTTTCCTCATAGAAAGAATGTTTTTGGCAACTTTGCCGCCTTGATAGTGTCGGCTGTCATTTTTAGACCTTTGGCTGTCGTCACAGATTGTCTTGCTCAGGAGTTTGTTCCACACTTCTTCCCAGCAAAATGAGATAGAAGAGATACTTCTCGACGGCATGCATAGTAAAGCCAGAAACCCAAGAACTGCAAAACACTCTTCAGAAATTAAGATAAATTGCTGGGAATTTTGTTCCGCTACTTCTTCTTCTCAGCAAAAAAACTAGGAAGAGGTGAAGGGCGGCGTTTTGGTATACTGTCTTATATAACTTTCGGCGTTCAAAAGTGCTAGTCCTCAGCCTAATTTAAATAATAGACTTATGATTTTGTCAGAAACCCGAAAGTCTGACAACGAGTTTTACCGAAGAGTGGGTGGGTGTGTTACCCAGTAACTGGGTTGTGGAGATCAATTAGGCAGCCTTTTGTTTTTATGAGCGAAGAATTTAAGATAATCGCAATACTAACATGGCGTAGTTTAAGGCGTTTAACTAGTTTGACATCTCTAATTTAGTTCCTAAGTTCCTATTTGTAGTCATCTGCCATTCAAAAGATAAAGATAATGATAAAGATACCGGGTTGGTATCCGCAAATCCACGCCAAAGCGCGTATTTTGCGCATGGACCATAACCTACCACGCGAGCCCAGTGCAAATTGGTAGGTGTCACATGTCTCCGAATTTTTGGTTCTAGGACATGCTGATTTCCTCACGATGTTTTCCTTCCCCGTTTTTGAGAGCAGTGGTGATGAAATAAATTCAACAAAGTAATGCGCCTGCCTGGGTACGAACCCACGACTTACTGTTCGGAAGTCGGAGCCGCCACCACTGGACCACCAATGCTCTCATTTGTCATTATTGTCCTCTTTTTATGACTGTTTTTATTTTATTAATGTTTGGTTTTAAACCTAGCAATCGGCTAAAACAAACCTTGACATTTTTATCAAACAGATCAAGGTTCCAAGCTATGTTAGACATTAGGTTATCTACATCCCAGACCAGATCAAATACGTTTGGGTATTGTTTAGTTTCACTTTGCATATTCTGTGGAGGTTGTCCGGTTGCGACAGAGGAAGCATTTGAGACACGATACAGTCTAGATTCTAGACTAAATGTTGATACTTAATGTTTATATTAAGTTGGTATATTTGTCTGCATTTCGTATAATGTAAGTGTCTACGCTTGTCGAGGCAGTCCGCTTTCCGAATCGCCTACACTGTGCTAAATAGGGCTGTCAAAATGTTTTTGTATGAATTGTTATGTTTGTAGGCTTCTTAAATGAGACACCGTTGAGGTTTATTTCGTATATTCGACACACAGTATATTACACAGTGTTGTAAGCAGTAGCAGCTTCACAGACGGGGACAGACAATGAAGTGACGCTCGTTAGGAAGCGGATACATAGATAATATCTAGTGAGGTGCATACTACTAACTTACTAATTAGAGATGTCACAACATCCCCCTTGTTGAGTTCAAATGTAACATCTGACAAACATTCCAAAAGACACTGTTATATTAAGACTAGACAATATTGTATTATACTATAACTTAATCTATTTCTTCTATTAACCTTCTTGTAGGTTTCACAATGCGTCCTGACCTAGTTGTTGTGCTTGATTTTTGAGAAGAGGATTCTTGAGGTCTAGACTCCTGTCTGTCACCTTCCTCTCTCCCCTGTGACGAGGTGGACCGCATAGGTGGGTCTGCATAGTTATGGGAATACTTATGTCTTAAGTGTATTCTGTTTCTCCTATACTTTACACCATTGCTATCCTCAACAACATATGACCTATTGTTCATCATTCTTTGTTTGATGATACCTTTTTCCCAGTTACTTTTTGGATTTCTTTTGAAATAGACATGGTCATTATAATGTAACACTGACAATAACTTTGTGTTTTTATCATAATACCTTGATTTGTTTTCATTATCTTTCCTGACTGTTTCTTTATAATTTTTAAATGTTACCACTTTTGGCTTTAATTTTTTAATTGACATTGGAATGTTATCTCTTAAATTTCTAGACATTAGCAATTGTGCTGGAGATGACAAGTTATAATTTGTTTGTACAATAGGTGTGCTTTTTTGTTGAATGACTGCACCTGAAGCTGACTTGAATGAATCGACTGACAAGACTGACTGACCTGTACTTTTTACAGTTTTGACGACTGAGTTAATACACTCTGTTGGTTTTGTAACCTTCACAATAACTTGCATAGCCTCCATGCGATCCAACTCTTCACTTCCTTTCCTTGGTGGATCCATGCATGGTACTTCATCAGGCTTGAGCTTCGGATGACAGACCGGAGTTAGACACCCAAGACCCTGAAAGACATCATTATATTGTGTAAGATTTTGTTTACAAAAACCTTGTTTTGACACTGAAAAGACATGTTTTATTATACCTAACCTTTTACAAGTTGGTAGACCAAGTACATTTGGACAATCTAAATTTGCTACTATAAACATTATTGTTTCTTTGACTTTATTATTATTTATACTCAAATTACAATTTAAATTGACTTTACCCAAGATTGGGATGGATTTTCCACCAAACCCTGTGACATTTACTTGACATTTGACAAGTGACAGTTGCGACACATTGTCTTGACTTTTGACAGATGACGTTTGTGACGTACTGTCTTGACGTTTGAGATAATTGAAACACCAACGAAGGCACTAGTCCAGTGCGAGACTGTCTGTTTACCTATCCGAGTTATGTTTTGGGAATATGTTTGCTTTGACATAATGTTGACATCTGCACCTGAATCTATGATGCATCTTATTTGTTTACCTTTTATTGACAAATTAATTTCCCAAGACTTCTTTGAATTACTTTCCAAAGTATTGACATGACTGTTTATTGAGTGTTGATTGTGACTGATATCTGAGTGACTGACTAATGATCCCTTGTGTGCCTGTGTATGCTGACTGCTGATTTCATGTTGAATATACTGTGTTTTGTTTGTTTTGTGGTTGACTATTTTGTGTAACTGTGTTTTATTTTGTAATCCCTCTGACTTGAGACCAATTTCATCTTTCAGATGTAAATATGGACTCTGACTTTTATTATTATGACTATTTGACTTGACAATTAATCTCTTAGACATGATGTGACTGTGTTCATCATTGAGATGTTGACCGTTTTGATTACATCTCTCAGTATCACTACTTTCCTCACAGAGATAATATGATTGGGGATATCGACACTTGGACGTTGACTTGTGTGACTGACTGTGTTGTATTGACTTGGATCTCTCAGATATGACTGACTGACGGTGTGTGTTCTGACTATATGTCTGAGTCTGACTGTGTGATAAATTAGTATTATCCACATAATTATTTGAATGACTTGATTGACTTAGACTGGACTTATATTGACTATATGTATGATCCACACACTTATTTGACTGACTTCTATTGCTTTTACTCGACTGATATTGACTTGTAGTATGATCCACATAACTACCTGACTGTCTTTTATGACTTTGACTTGACTTGAATTGACTGCTCAACATACCTACAAAGAATTCTTGACTACTATTATCTGAATAAAACGATTTTAACTGACTGACTTTTTTATTCTTACGACAAAGTTTAGCAAAGTGACCAAAAGATTTACATGACCTGCATTGAACGCCTTGAGCTGGGCACTTGTATCGATGAGACTGCCCGCAGCGACCACAAGTCTTCGAGTTGCTGTTGTCGCTTCTCGAAGCTGATGCTGACTTTCGACTGCTGACTGCTGACTTTTGACTGGAAGCTCGCTGCCGACCGTCTCCTCGACCACGGCTCCTCCGACTGAGATGCATGACGTTTTCACTGCTCTCTTTGACGATTTTATCAGCGTCCTGCTGCGCGACTATTATTGTGCTCGCTATCTCTTGCATCCTTTGGTATGTGAGGTCATGCTCTTGCAGCAATCTTTGTCGTACATGTGACAAATCCATGTTTAAATTTGCTATGAAAATATCTTTAATTAGCGACTCCCTGAGCGTGCCAAACTCACATTCTTTGCTTTTCATCTCAAGATCGGTGATGAAATCTTGGATGCTTTCGGATTTCTCCTGCTTTCGCGTGAAAAATAAATATCTGCACATTGTCACATTTCTCCTTGGCTCGAAAAATTTGTCGAATCTAGACTTGACCTCGTCGAATGTGCTCCCATCAATTTTGAGGTTAAACGTATTAAATATGTTTAGACCACGTTCTCCAATGGAGTGCAGTAAAATGGCAATTTTCCGCTTTTCGCTGGATTTGTCCAGACCTGTGGCTAGCAAATATAATTCCATCTGCTGTGACCATCTTCTCCATGCCTCCGCATTATTATTTGCTGGATCTGAAGAGATGTGGAGTTGCTTGAGTTGCGTTCGTAGACTCTCACCATCATGGCTGCCGTCGGCACTCGTACTTTGGTTCGGCATTTCTTCACGACTTTAATTTTAATTTTCTCCGTTGACTTCTGACACCATGTTATGTTTGTAGGCTTCTTAAATGAGACACCGTTGAGGTTTATTTCGTATATTCGACACACAGTATATTACACAGTGTTGTAAGCAGTAGCAGCTTCACAGACGGGGACAGACAATGAAGTGACGCTCGTTAGGAAGCGGATACATAGATAATATCTAGTGAGGTGCATACTACTAACTTACTAATTAGAGATGTCACAACATGAATCATTGTCAATTTTGAAACCCTTGCATTATCCTTCGCGTCCAATACAATTCGCATTCAGGGTGCTGATGCGGTTGCCCCGATAGTACAGCGCATCAGGGATATTTGCTGCGCACGTGGATTGTTTTTACACGGTGATGCGGAAAATTGCGCTTCTTTAATTCTTCTTTCAAGCATCCTGTCTAAGATAGCGAGCAGGCTTGATTGGGTGTTTGTGAACCATTGCTGCAAGGTTTCGGCTGGGCCAGTCACCTTGCAGCAATGTTCTGTCTCAACCTGTTTCTGTTTTTGTTTTTGTATAGTACTTACATAGTTTGTAAGCAAGTAGGTATATTGTTACTAACGCTATAAGTCTTGTTAAGTGCTTAATTCATTAAACCCCAAGCGGACGCCGGCGTCCACGCTGTCATTAACTCGGTGTCACTAATTGACACGATCGAAAGGATAAACTGAATAAATAATATTATTATTGTGACGTTATCACGTAAGCCTCCATTTGTATGAATGAATTATTAACCACTCGTATGCCGCCGTTATTATAGAAACAATTAAAAAGCAATTGTGTCTCGCGTAGAACTACGTTCCGGCACAAGACGAGTTAAGTGCACTGTTGAGCTTATTTATGAAAATGATCCTGAAATTTCTTAGAATTCTGTTTCTTCGTCGGTTAGCAAAATACCACAAAATGATAATAATGTTATTTTTAAGACGTTGTTTTATTGAACCGAAACTAACAACAAGTGTCATTGAGTTCTTATTAATATTTATTATTCATTCATTCGTAATTAACGTTACTGAAAAACATTTCTCAGATGACGAATTATTGTTTGTACAGATGAATCTTGTCTGACTTATGTTTTTGTGTAGGTGTCACAGAAATAATAACAACCGCACGGTGGAAGGTTAAACTACGCCAGTTGAGGTCGGTCCATTGATGGGTTACCAACCATTCATTACTATCACGAGACCCCTCCATCATCTCGGAAACCACGTTAAGGTATTGGTCCTAGTTGTCATTTGAGAGTCGACGTTACTTTCAAATTGATCCATTAACGACGGAGTTAAGCAACACACAAAAAAAATACAGCTGAATTGAGAATTGAGAACCTTCTGCTTTTTTTAAGTCGGTTGAAAATTTGGAAATAAGGGTGCTTCTACACGGTGCATGTATGGCTGGAGCAAGTAAAGATGCGGGTTACACGCGTGAGTAATATGCGCAAGCTACTTGTTCAAGTTACTCGCTTGTACTTGTTCATAATGCAATTAACTGGAGCAAGTGACGACTTGGGCTACTTGCGCAAGCAGTACGCACAAGTTATTTGCTCGTGGTCAAGAGCAACATGCGCAAGTGACCTGCGTGCGCTACTGAGTAAGCAGGTTAGTTGCGCGTTTGGCTTAGGTACATTGCTCGAGTCGCTAGATCCGCACATGTTGCATACAACCTGCGCAAGTGCCTCAATTTGCGCAAGCTACTTGCACCGTGAAGAAGCACCATAAGGGTATGCCGACGAAATATGTATATTAACGCTGAATATATTAACGTTGAGGAACACCATAAGGTGTCCGTGTGTGCGTTGATGTCTCTACTTCCCTCTCCCTCTCTCTCTTCTCTCCTTCTGTATTTAAAATAACATAAGTATTCATATAAATAAATAATAATAATAATATTTCACAACTTTTACACAACGCCATCTAGCCTCAAACTAAGCAGAGCTTGTGAAATGGGTACTATACAGTTGGTAAACATACTTATATATTTCTAAATACATACATATTATAGATAAATTACACCCAGAAACAGAACAAATGATCGTGTGTTCATCACACAAACATTTGTCCTGTCAGGGCCACTAGCTACTTGACCAACAGACCCGTCAAATAAAAATGACCATAGTACGGATTCATCATGTACTTACTTTTTTCTCTGCACCTTTTTTATTACCAGCCCTACTTCCTAATTGAAAGAGAAAGAGGCTCAATCTCCAAGGCTCTACTGAATCTACGAGTATTACTAATCTATAGCTGCGTCAGAATCTGACTAACGAATCCCACGCAAGTGCTAATTATTACTGTAACAAGTACTTGCGACTGCTTGCTCATAGATTTGATTAGCAAAGCCCTGTGGTGTAAGACTGAGGGCGTAAGTACCAAGATTATATTATAGCGCCCAGTATATATTTGTCCACTTGACACTTTGGTAATACTTTTCTCCCAGACGTAGGTATAATTATATCAACAGGACCTCTGCCAGCTAGACCCCTGTAATGAAATGAAATGGTATTATTTAACAAATGCTACTATATTTTAAATGAATACTTTAATGATAAATTATAAGCAACTTAAAATCAATTTATTTCTATAAAATTCACACCAGTGCTCTTCCTCCTCTCTCCTACTTGATCTATGCTGTGCCCGACAGGGTCCTTAATTGTATCTATTATTATTTTTCTCACCAACTTTTAACAGATAGGTACTTATGTAATAAATTATTTTTATTTTTTATTTTCTTTATTGGCCAACCAACAATTGTTTACACTGTAAATAGTTGATGTAATATTCCATAATCTAAGGTTAGTGTAACAATTTCTTACAGGTTAGCACCGCATGCCCCATAAACATAGTGTGCCACAAGCACTAAACTATAAAAGTAGTAAATGATAACTGAACTTAACAATTTTAACTAAAGTTATATGATGGATTAAAAAACTAATATGAAAAGCAAAAGTAAAAATTCGACGAAACAAAACAAACAGAGACACAAAAAGTAGAAAAAAAATAATATATACAAAATTAAATTAAAAATAATATAAAATTAAACATTACTAGTAATTTTTCTATGACGCGTTGGCGTTTGACTCAAAATGCACGTCAATAAGGTCACTGGAGCCATTTAACAACTTGCAAAGACGAGGAACGACAGAGTTTGCACCAAGTATTGTTCTGCGGAGTGGAGGGTGTAGAGGAGTAATTGGAGCACGAGGGAGTCTGGCAGGGGCCCGAAACTGAAACTTGGATAATAATGGGGGACAGTCAATTTTGCATCGGAGAAGCTTATATAGGAATATGGAATCAATGTTTATTCTAAGTTTCTCCAGTGAGACCATCTTAAAATAAGATAGTCGTTAGTAAAGATTTCTGAATAGTGAATTATTTATTTCTGTAAGTGGAACTTAACAAATATATTTTTTAAAACTAATGGCGAATGAAAGTCTGGGGGTCATGGTCTATTTTAATGTCCAGACATAAGGATATCTATTAATACATTATGGGAGTCTAACGATGGAGGACAGTCTGGGAAAGCCTTTTGAAGAAAGAACCATTGCAGCTTTGAGTTGATCCCACAGACAGGTATGCATGCATCAGTGATCGTATAGCTCAATCCTATTGATCTGGTGGACATTGTGGTGTAGGCCACATTAAAAGTAGATACTCAAAACTGCCAGGCACATATTTTCTGCCTAGCAAAGCTTCAGAGATCCTCTTGAAACAGTCCGGATTGTAGATATATGACTATTCGCCCTTTATAACTTGGGACTTTTAAGTCCAAAATTGGCGAAATTTTGGTGTTACGAACACCAAAATTTCGCCAATTTTGGACTTAACGCACGCCTCTTCGGTGGAAACAAGCGTGATTTTATGACTACAGTTCATAGAACTAATTTGATCCATTTTAGTTAATAAATGTGTTGAGTTATTAGAACACAACCCAATTTAGGCTGTATAGGTGGCAACACTATTGTCATTGCCTCTGTTTTACTTTTTAATTTATTCTCTCGGTTCTGTCAAACTCGTAATAAAAGTCAGTTCATATTTTTCATATCTGCATTTTGTATTTAATAAAAAGTAATCAAATCCACGAAATCCTTCAAAATGAAAAAGATTTTAAGTTTGTTTTACGATCAAATCTGCCTTGAAGGACAGTCAGTCATATTGGTTTTAAGACGCTTGCCTTACGTTTAGTTACGATTTGTAATGCCCATATGGGGGGATGTTAAAATGGCTATTAAGTGTAAATGCGTCGTTTACGATCCATGTAATGATATCGGTAAAACCCCAAGGAAACGAAGGCCAAGACATGATTGATGACAAAATTTATGCAAGGCGAAGCTCAGCAGCTGTTTCATACATTTTGGTCGAGTAGGTTTAACTTTTAACTTTTTTTTTAACTTTTTTATGATTTTTTTTCCGCGATTATAGAGTTGGTCGCATAGTGACAGTTGTTCATATTAGAAGAATATTCCTCCCCCTTCCTCCTTCTTCCTTCTAGAATACTCTGTGAAAATTTACCCCATCACTAAAATACACTTTTTATATCTATTTTTGAATTCAACGTTTCCGGGTTCATGGGAACTCTACTACCCAACTCTCATAAAAAAGGCACAGCAATAAGTCTCGCTTGTGTCACCAAAAATGATTTAAAAGATAAAATAACATTGCGAAACAAAGCTAAGATAATATAGCGTGACACTTGAAGTCAATCAATGAATGAGTCAAGTTTAATGATGACTGGTGACTTCTGAAGTCCGCAACGCTTGCAGTTTATTAAAAACTAAAGACACGACATCATGCCAGTAACTTTTGAAGGGTTCGGCACAGGTGTAACTATAGTCGGTACCTACATGGACATTTCGTCAGTTGTGTTTAAGGACAGCACAAATCCAGGTCCCGGAATATTACTGAGAAAATCCCAATAAAAAAATTAAACACACTTTTTCCGACCTAAAATTAATGAATATAAAATTAATTGCTGTAGGCAAGTAGATATTTTTCTAGACACTTTAAACATGAACAATAAAGAAACAGGCGTCGCGCGCCGGGGCGTATTTAAATTGCCTCATCCCTGAAATCAAATTCAAATGAAGTTGAGAATCAGCATTTTCGAACGGCCAAAATTACTTAAGACAGTCACTAGGAAGTGGTGAAAAGAAGTGGCGGAACAAACTTCCCAGCCCTGAAAAAATACTGTAATGAGAAACTCAAAGATCACGGTCTCTTGGGAATCATACCCAGGATCTCACGCTTAAATAAAGATTACTATCAAAATTAAATAAATTCTTTTCAATTTAAATCCAACGGTCTTCACCACAATTTGCGGTTTCAAATAATACTGCAGTTATCCCTAAGTTCCTTTACGATCTTCTTATAGGGCAGCTATCGGCCTTACTGTGTTACACAAATCAATACTCAATACTTTATTGCATACCATAATGTGTTACAGGGTGTTGTTCAATTTTGTAAGTATCAATTATGGACCCTGTCGGGCACAGCATAGTTTGTTAGGAGAGAGGAGGAAATCAGATGGTAAGCATTACCTTAGCAACACTTGATAACATTGCAAGAACATTCTAGGCTGCATACCTCCACCATATTTGAATAAGGCAAGGGAAGTGAGCAGTGAGCTAGGAAAAGGGATATATGGATAGGGCATTCTTTGAGTAGACTTATTTGAAGTTTGTTCTTATTGGTTTTTCTGTACCAGCTCCATGACTGAATTTGGTTTAACCAGGTAATATGTTTATAACTGTGGTTTTAGTGTGTGTGGAAGATTGGCTGCAAGAGATCGCTTTTAGCGAAAAGACCCAACAGATAATAACTTCATGGGCTACGAGTACATAGAGTGTTACAATCACTGCCCCTCTGCCCTCTACCTCTGGCTATCTGTCTATGTCCCTTCTTGTAACAACGCATAAGTCATTTTTACCAACTTTACGGAGACATAAAAAACTGTCTACTTTAAAAAAAGGTTTCTGTTTACTTACTACTTTTCCAATTATGGCTTCTGATTGGCTGAAATCTATATCATGCGACCAGAGGATAGACGCGCAACGAACAACTCCATCTGAATGCATTCTAATGTGAAAACTGCCAACTTGCGACTTGGGCGGTGTTGTAAGCTATGGGACGATTTGTAAGTTTTCAATGATAAATAAAGGGATAATTGAATGCAAAATAAACAGAACCCATTCCATTCAATTGTATTCTATTACTTATACATACTCTTGCACTGTTTTGTTCATCTTTCAACGTTTGAATTCCTGTTTCATCTTCCAATTCATTTCTTTTAGTGTCGCAAAATACATCTCTCCTCGATTTGTTTTCCTTTTTTGTAGTCCATTGATAGCTGGATAGGCAAGTACAAAACTATGACTTATTCAATATTCAATGTTAACATATCCACTTAGTTTCTAAGATCTATAAAATCAACCATGCACACATAGTAAGCGATAATAATCATTAATCACTTCATTAAGTCTTACCATTTATGTGTCTGCTGTGTTTTTTAATTTATTTTTCTGCTCCATTAAGCCTGTTATGTGGTCTATCCGGCCTCGTTTTGAAATAATTAGTATTGTGAGGATATAAATCTGCATGGACTTAATAGTTTTACCCTTTTAGCGAGATGGAAAGAGTTATCGTTGTGTTAGTTGAGATACGTATAATTCTGTTGAAACAGTCGTCGTAGTTACAGTCAGACACAGAATTTTTTGTCAAAATTTCTGTGTCTGACTGTAATCTATTCTCACGTTGATATGTAATTTGTGGAGATAAATAAACATTTTTACTTAATAAGGTCGGGTTTCAGGTTATCACCCATTCCTTGTAGATGTTCCACACATTCGCACGATGCGCTTTGCCTGTTCCTTCATTATGCGCACAGCCAAGGAGTGGAATTCCCTGCCTGCATCAGTGTTCTCGAGTTCATATGACCCCAATCTGATTAAGTCGCGAGTATATAGGCTTTTTTTGGGTAAGCTCGTTCCATCGTCGACCTCATCTCTGACCGCAGGACATGATTGAGGTCAAGAGGAGACCCATATATATATATATATATATATATATATATATATATATATATATATACAGGGTGTCCAAGAACCTGGCGTCCAACTGGATTCCCACGATGCCCCAAGTTTTAACAGTACTCAGAAAAATATTTTAAAAAATCCACCCCATGTACTTACAGAATTATACTGATTTCAAAAAAAAGGGGGAAATGAGCACCCTGTGACATACTTTTGAATGCTGTGACTGCTAATGCTGATAATTTCGATATTTCTTGGAGGTTTTGTAATCTAGGGTATTGCTGTGTCTAAATAGAATGTAAAAATAAAGTACTTATTGTACCATTTTAAAATAAAATATTATTTTAACTAAAGGTGATATGGAAAACTATTGAATTTCGCAACTTTGACCGACTGTAGTGTAAAAAAAATGTACCAAAATAGTATGGCAAGTGACGTCAAATTTTGACGCGTTTATTCCTCTTTTTAAAAAGGTATAATACTTATACATTAATTTGAAAAAAAAAATTTTTGATAATATTTTTACTCAACAACCCAATTTTTACGATGTCTTACAGAATTCTTAGAAAGAAAAATTTACGACGAATTGAATCTAACCTTTAAAGAATTACTATTGTATGCTCATAAAAATAACAACAGGCCTCTCAAAAAACAGGTTAGACCGTAAGGGACGGTATGTGCATGCATCTCACCATAGTGATTCGTTATTACAACAGGAGGGAGCAAGACAGAAACTATCTTTGCGATTTGCTGGTTCTTCTTTATGGTACCCCATTATTCAGGTAAGAGTGAGGGAGAAAAAGGTTAGAGGTGCGAGTGAGATAGATAGTGACGCTATCTGGGATCGTGCTATTTAGGATAACAGTACGGTCAGTACGCGTCACTGCCTCCTGCCGTTACTACGCACCTCTCTCTTATTGTTACCATTGATCACGTACTACGATTTAAAGCTTTGTTTATTGGACTCGATTACTCTTTGTGCTCTGGACTTTGAAACGAACTCTTTACGACGACCTTTGCCTGTGTTTGGACAATTTGTGTTTTGTGTGTGCTACCATGGCGACCTACACTCCGCAAGAATACGCAAATATGCACTACATTTATGGAGAATGTAGAGGTAATGGACGAGCTGCAGCGAGACTTTACAGAGAAAGGTATCCGAGGGCTACGCGATATCCCGACCATCGAGTTTTCATTAATGTGCACAGATCACTATGTGACGGGCGGTTCCCCAATCAAGTAGCTGGTGAAGGACGACCCGTAAATGACTTCATACGCGATGAAGTTTTAGAGGCGGTGTCGGCAAATCCAAGCATCTCTGTGCGAGGAATAGAAGCTGATACGGGGATACCGAAGAGCACAGCACACAGTATTCTCCAAAAAGAAGAATATCATCCGTACCACGTACAGCGAGTGCAAAGTCTTTTACCTCGAGACTATCCGAGCCGAGTCGCGTTTTGTGAAACAATCCTGCAAAAACATCGAGAAGACGAAAACTTTATCGACAAAATTTTGTGGTCAGATGAATCAACATTTAAGAAGGATGGCTACATGAACCTACACAACTTGCACGAGTGGCATGTGGAAAATCCGCACTTGATGCGAGAAGATAGATCCCAGTACCGGTTCAAAGTGAACATGTGGACCGGTATTCTCTGTGGGAATATTATTGGTCCATTTGAGATGCCCGAGAATTTGACTGGACATCATATTTAAATTTTCTTCAAAATGATTTGCCAAACTTACTAGAAGAGACCCCACCAGATATGTGGTTCCAACACGACGGCTGTCCAGCACATTTTCGCGTATCCGTTAGAGAGTTTTTGGACGAGCAATACCCGAACAGGTGGATTGGGCGATCAGGAACAATCCCGTGGCCAGCCCGCTCACCTGACTTAAATCCGCTGGATTTTTTTTTCTGGGGAACTATGAAGGAGCTCTTTTATGCGAAGCCCATTAATGACATCGCTGACCTTCGTGAGAAGATAACACAAGCAGTGCAGGTGATACGTCAAAAAAGTTACTCGCGAAACATAAAGCGGTCCTTTTTAAGGAGAGTGAGAGCTTGTATTGCCGCGGGTGGTCAACATTTTGAACATTTATTGTAATAAAATATCTTTAAACTAACATTCTTTGCTTTTATTCTACTGGGAACCCATCTACCTGTGTGTATTTCCTTCTTGCTCACTCTTGGAACCGAAGTAAATAATAGTAGTAACATAACAGTTTCTAAGATAAGAAAGGGTCCGACAGTTACCGTTAGTAGGTAGGCACTTCGTAAAAATTGGGTTGTTGAGTAAAAATATTATCAAAATTTTTTTTTTCAAATTAATGTATAAGTATTATACCTTTTTAAAAAGAGGAATAAACGCGTCAAAATTTGACGTCACTTGCCATACTATTTTGGTACATTTTTTTTACACTACAGTCGGTCAAAGTTGCGAAATTCAATAGTTTTCCATATCACCTTTAGTTAAAATAATATTTTATTTTAAAATGGTACAATAAGTACATTATTTTTACATTCTATTTAGACACAGCAATACCCTAGATTACAAAACCTCCAAGAAATATCGAAATTATCAGCATTAGCAGTCACAGCATTCAAAAGTATGTCACAGGGTGCTCATTTCCCCTTTTTTTTTGAAATCAGTATAATTCTGTAAGTACATGGGGTGGATTTTTTAAAATATTTTTCTGAGTACTGTTAGAACTTGGGGCATCGTGGGAATCCAGTTGGACGCCAGGTTCTTGGACACCCTGTATATATTATTGTATAGAAAAAGAATTACACTCACTTGCATGATGAAAACCTTATTCTAATATGAAAATATTAGATGACGCGGTGACACGACGGTTACAGAAAAGAAATAGGGTTTAGTAAGTGCAGCACTTACCCGAAGTTCAAGTTAAGATTCTCATTAATTAAGAGTCATCAGACAATAGTGGTAATTTGTTCGATCGCTCAAAATAGAACACCTACAAAACATTCTAGTTGTTAGCAATCTGGCGCCGTTAGTGTTGGTGTCAAAGCTGCTTACCTATTGGTAACATTAATAAACTTATTTGTGTCTGACTCAGAGCTGACTGACATCTGGCCTTCCATAGAATTGTGACATCATACGCGAATCACGTTTCGACGGTGACTTGAATTGGAAATAATTGTGAAGGAAAATAAACTTGTCCTAGATTTTATTCAGGTCATTATATTGCAGAAGATATTGTTTGAGGAAAATGTGTGAAATTCCTAGGATTTAATTGGGTTAAGTTATAATTGTTGTGAAGCAGAAATGGGCACATCTTGGTTGATTTATTTCGGAGAAGAGAACGAGGGATGAAAATGATGTTATTACACAGAGGACGACAATGTACACACGGTTGAATATCAAGCTGTTCATTTCCAGTATAAACTGACCACGCACTGTACAATAATCCTATAAAATGGGAGATCAGCTTGGAAATGTATAGCTTGGAAATGTATAGCTTGATATATAGCCCTGTGTCCTGTGTACTTACTAATAATGGAGATACTTACTATATCTGCAAACAATATGATTGTAGAAGTAGTTTTTGAAGCTTCTTCTAAGCGAGTCATGTGGAGTATAGAAATATGGCAAAAATTTGGTAAAAAAAGACTTATTTGGAACACGTACAAAAATAATAACGATAGCGAATAAAAGTAGAAAAAAAAATAAGTTGGTAAAACTAATCAGGTTTCACAGCAAAAAAAAATAAAAAAAAGTTCTGTGCAAGGCCAAGAAGGCACCTTTATCAGCATAATGCTAGAATATTTAAATAAGGATAATGTGGTCTTGCCCCACAAACTATGGGGCACTTGATATCGTGTCCAGCCTGTCCTGTTACTTGCACATCACAGGAACTGATGGAAGCTACTGAAAGTGCCGAACTCGTCGCCAAATTTTGGGCCGACTCAATTTGAATTGTCATCGACACGCTAAGAAGAAGAATAAGGATAATAAAATAAATATAAAAATATAATAAAATACCTAAACACAGTAGTTTTAAATAAGTTACTTGTATGTTGATTTATAATATAGGTAATCAGAATACCAACACGCGCTTGGTGTTACCTTATTATTCTACCACATAATATAATTATTAGTAGTGGCTAAGGAAAATGTGTTATTAAACTGTCAGTTGTCAGTTGTCATTTGTCTATTTAGAACATACACGTTTTTGCTCTTTGATCGTTCTAGGATAATAGTTTCCTGGATTCTTTTATAATATCTTGATTCGGATTTTTTTATTTTATTTATTTCATTCACTTCAAAAATCCGTATTAGAACTAATACGGATTTTTGAAGTGAACTGTTATTTTGTTCTTTGAGAAATAAACGTCTTTAAACCGATTTTTGTAAGCTGTGCTAGTTAATCTTGTTTAAGAAAATAGTCAACACTGGTCAGAATTTTTGTCCTTTTATGAATCCTCAGTACATTTTATCGAGTTACACTAACCTACATAAATGTATTGAACACATGATTTGTTTTTGTAGTTTTAGTGTTTCTTAGAAAGACTCTTTCTCAGGAAGTGAGTTTATTATGTTACATGTTTACTCATATAGTAATATTCTATATAAGAATCTAGTTCTATAATATTGACCAGACGTCTTAGTATTATTTTATTGTTGCAGATTATTATTTATTAAAACCTTTTGTTACTCTAGCATAGTCACAATTAGTTGCTTTTTTCATCGATTTTTTTTATGTAAACGATGCTAATATTTATCTTTTCTTGTTACAGGTAATTACGGAGTGATCCAGTGAAGACTAAGTCTTCGAAGCATGTAGCGACCTCTATTGCGTCAAATATGTATAGGTACGAACTAAACGGACATATCCTACATCGCGATGTTAAAGTTATCCGCGCGATTAAACATATCAAACAAGATTCCGGAGAACAATACCCGCGTTGTCGTCGGAGGATTCTCCGATTGCAAAGCCTTCATGCTACTTCATCGTGACCTTATCACCACATCCAGCTTTCCTCATACTCCAGGCTCCTTAATCAATCTTCCATAGCCTATCGCCAAACAGTGGATCTGCATCTGTAAAGGATTTGACTGAATCGCCTAGAAGGATTGCTGTTCTTCCTCTAAGCGTGTATACAAATCAAAGTCGTATAACACATCTTGAAATGAATAGTCCCCAAAGATAAAAATATTAAGTCCTACCGCTTGTCTGACGTGTAATGCCATAACGAAAGGAAATGCAACTTCCTTCGGCTACACACATTACGTCGGAATGCAAAATTATTTTATTTTCATTCTCACTCGTTTTAGGTCAGACCGTTGCATCAAGGTAATATCTCAAAAGTTAATCAAAGGATTACCTGGAATCCGTGCTGTGTATTTTTAGCCAAGGCACGCGAGGTTTTGGCATCCTTTTTTTCTGACCTTTGTTGATCAGGTTTAGGTGTTTTGATATTTATTGGATGTTTGGAGGTAGGTGAATAGCTAGCCTTTCGGTTTTCTATAGGATACATTTTGGAGAGTGTGCACGGGAATTACATGACTTGATTCCGCCATCACCTTTCTACCATCGGACAACCCGGCGTACGGCGAGTGTCCACCCTAACATCGTTGGCACTCCCACGATTCGGACAAAGCGATTCGCTTCGTCGTTTATACCGCGTACATCGAAGGACTGGAACAACTTGCCTGCTGCGGTCTTCCCGTCCGATTATAATTTAGGTGTCTTCAAGGCTAAAGTGAATAGGCTCTTAATAAACTAGTGCGCTTCGCCATCACTGATTGCATCACTGCTTACCATCAGGTGGGATTGCAGTCAAGCACTGGTTTATAATATTAAAAAAAGGTACTTTGCTGGGTTGTAATGTCTGGTTTTATGGAAAACAAAACGTTAATAATAATAAACTTGGCTGTTTTCATACCTACAAGAACTGAAGTCACATAGGCATCTGCCTATCGAGGTAGTCGCTCCAAATAAAACATTGGTATTAGCCGCATCTGATACGACTGGAAGCCTGGCTAGCCTTTTCCCAACTAAATTGGGATCGGCGTCCAGTTTAACCGGATTCAGCTAAATACCAGGGTTTTGGAGCAACTGCCTGTCAGACCTTTGCGACCCAGTTACTGCTTTCCGAGGCACGGAGGAGTCTTAATGTAAAGAATGGTCACCTTTCTACGAACCAACTTCGTTAAGCGTAGCTAAATGTTCTATCGACCCGTGAGGCTGTTATAATTTAGCCACAAGCACCTCATGAGATCATAATTATGTTTAACATTTATAGTAGGATACGTACGACATTATCTTTGATTTATTATCTAGTAAAATATGTCATGGTTCCACCTTTCTCTTCATTATCTTTGTATCTTTTCTTAACATAATGTACGTAACATTCTTCTTTCTTCTAGCTTTACATAAGCTTCTATACCAATCTTTATAAACATTTGTACCATTGGATTAAATATTATGGCTTCGTGAATCACTAACAACATATTTCCGGATTGAATCATCCATGTTATTAATTGCGACACATCCTGGCCGTTGGAACACTGTATTACTTATACATGAGAAAGTTGAAGAATTTCAAAATCTTCCTTTTTATGTTTCATGGGATTTTATAATGTATTTTCTGTTGAATTCAGTTTATTTCTCCTTGTTTGTAGGATGTTGGATTCCCCCATTGGATTTTAAAATTGAAAATCTTTTGTCTTACTTCTTGGCATGCTCCCGAATCTATCCGGTCAGACCAAACTATGTTTTTGCAACTTGTTTGTGTTCAGCTTTATTTTATTGGAACTCTGCCTAATAATTGGTTAAATGGTTCAGCTTATGTCCTATTGAACTAAATAAAATGCAGCTCTTAATTTACTATCATCAACTTCTTGTCTCATATTCCTCCTTGTCCCAATCTATTCAAGTTCTACCACAACATACAAGAGATAGCTTTTTGATTACAGACTTAGAATAAGTTAAATTATGAAAATCATACACCAAAGTTAAGCACAATATTGCTTGATTGATTTTTAAAAGTAACCTTACGAAAAGAATGCACTGAGATGGCTATTCACTAACTTAACAAAACTTAATAAGCTATTGAGAACAAAGAAAAAAAGTCTTAAAACTGACTTTAATCGCATGCAACTATTGTTAACCTACTAAAGGTAAGATTAATATTATTAAACACTAATAAAAAATCTGTTTCATTGTTTTATTAGGAAAACAACTACAACTTCCCTGCTGCGGTCTTCCCGATCGATTATAATATAGGTGTCTTCAAGGCTAGAGTGAATAGGTTCTTAATAAACTAGTACGTTTCACCATCATTGATTGCATCACTGCTTACCAGCAGGTGGGTTGCAGTCAAGCACTAGTTTAAAATATATTTAAAAATATTAAGAGATGATCATGTTTACAAGTAATCCAGTAACAGATCACAAACACTTTTCTTGTCACGTAAAAAATCATCACTCACAATAATACTACAAGATTACATAACGATCTTACAAACGACCAAAATAATTGCAATGTGGGCAGAATTGCCAAGAATGGGGTTAGACGTGACAGAGAAAGAATTAACCTTGACTTTAGTGCAGCAGTTGGAATTGTCAATGTAATACTACCTATGAAGAATAATTACGAGTTTTTATCAACCCACGCGACTGAGTCATTGAGGTCTGTGTTGCTACAAGCGAATTTAAAAATAACACGTGCAAAATTGGATAACTGTAGCCCTAGGAATTATGAGCGTAACGTAAAATCGAACGATTTAAAAATTTAAAATTCGACTACTCTGCAGCTTTTAGGTTTAAATAAATGACGTAAGCACAATTATCACAATATTAGCAGCACCCGTGGCGATAAATAAAATATTAAAACTATTTTTATAAAATATTTTTTTATAATTTTAAAATAGGTACTTAAGTTTCGTTTTCACCAAGCATTCGTTTTAGAGGTACTGATTTTGATGGAATGTAGGATTTAGAAGATACTTAATGTAGATGAAGTCAAATAAAACAAGTAGATTAACTTACGACATCATAATTTTATAGAAGCCAGTAATAAAGTCCGTAAAAAACACGTTTTTTTCGCATTTTTGCTTGATTCAATGGCGTCAAGAAGACCCCTATAATAAACAAGATGCAAGGTTATGTCAAACTGACACCTTGTAATACTGGTTATGTAACTTAACTCTACATTTAATAATAAGGGGGTCAGAATGGGTATGGAATTTACGCTATAGATCACACCCTTAGTAGGTAAATAGATTTATAAATCTTCTTCAGGAAACGATTATTGCCGTCAACATTTCTATGGAATGCGTCTCCTAATGACTTCTGGTTTTAGAATTTTGATCGAATCATTTTGTCTACTTTTGACATTCATTTGTTTAAGCCAATCCACCAGTTCCTTGAATTTGCAAGTTCCGTATTACGTTCTAATAAATCCAAGCATAAAATATTCGTATATATTGTCAATGAATTATTAAATTCCGCAGTGCAGATTGACATTGGATCAATTAAGAAATAATTTATTTCTTATGTTATTTATTTCTGATTCTATTAAGTTATGCTCAATGGTTGCGGTTAAGTAAGTGGAACCCTGTTACTCGGAAAAAAACGATTTCCAGAACTTTAATCTATTTTAATGTAGGTGCCCATTAATTCTTCCCAGTTTCTCCCAATTTATATCGTAAAACATAATTTATAGACTTCAAACATTTCAACAGTTACGGCATCCTGATGGCCGAAACTTCAAAATAAACTGGTTACCTAAAAATAGTCCGATTCGGTGGAAATTGTTGTAGCCACACACTGCAAGTCTGCAAGCAATGGTCGCCCGGTCGGCCGCTACCAAGTTGGTATTGAGCCTTCCATTCAAGCCTTCGTCGCACACCAGCGCCCAAATACATGCACAAACACACACACAGATAAACTAAGCGAGTTTGACAGTTCACGGCAGCCGCATCAGTTGGCCGATGCTCGGCGTCGCGGCACGATCGTTCACCGCCGCCATCTTGAATTTACGAAACGCGGGCTATTTTTTTTAATAAAAATAAACTAAACGTGTCAACTGTGTAAGTGTGTGCCAATGCTAACGTTCTTGTGGAGGTTTTAAATTTCGAATTTGTTTCGGATACAAACAGAGTCAACGAGGATTTCGGTATTCACCATAAAGTTTTTATTTTAACGTGGCATGGGCCGGTGTTATGTAAATTGCAAAATAATTGTCGGGGAAAAATCGATAGATTTATGTAAAGTATTGTAAGTAAGCACTAAGGTGTTAATCATGGTGGATTTGTCCAGGTTTGTCTGTGCTCTGACTTTTTTTTAACAGTTTGTTTGTGGGTGACGTCCCGCCAAATTATAGGTTCAAATACTTTATCGAATCGTGTTGATTGTTTAATCTTATATAGATTCATTGAAATTCCGAAAAAAATAACAAACTAATCTTGGCATGTTAATTCTCGTAGAGTTTACTTTTCATCGTTTAAATTCTTTATTATTATTATTCACTAGCTGTGTGCCGCGGTTTTACCCAGTCCTAGGTGTCATTAGCATAATGTTAAATTGGTTTAAGTAATATCTTTCCTCAAGAATTAGGTTATGTTATTCAAAATATTTTTACAAATCAAAATGACAGTTCCAGAGATAAGCGAGTGCAAACTCTTCAGTTAAATTAAATAAGAATAGAAATATAGTCAAGAATTACCTAAATTACTATATCCTCAGATGTGAATTACTTACATATATTTCCGATACACGGTACCTACCTATTCTATTTATAATTATTTTAGTTTTGTTATAGATGATATCATTAGTATTGTTGTGTATGTGCAATTGTGCAGTTATAAAAGGAAAAAATGCATCATTTATTACTATATTCTTGTATACATATATATGTCACGTTACACATTATGAACTTGATACATAATTATAACTTATGTTAATACAATGAGACATATACGTGTTTGCCTTTGTCACAAACTTTTGTTAATATTAAAAATTGTATTAAAGACAGACTGCCTTGCTGTTTATTCCACTCCTAGGGGCCATAGCGTGATGAATAATAATAGCCTATACCAAATGTTAAAAAAATGGGCTCTGGGCTATGAAGTTATCAATTCCGACTAGCTGTACTTGTTTTTATTTAAATGCACTAATCTCTGGTAGGTACCTACCAGAGATTAGTGCATTTAAATAAAAACACATAGTCTTTAGCTATTTACTAATTCATTTGTCGTATAATTATTGTCATTTTTAAAGGCTGAGTAATTTAGTTCGTTTCTTTTCTCACTAGGCCAAAGTTTATAAACAAACTTAAAGTGGGGTTCCGTCTTTGTAGGGTAGACTGAGAAACATTATCATAATATATTCTTTAAGGCCACCTTCATTTTCATTCACAAAATTTAAAATTGAAATATTACATCGCATACCTACTTACAAACAAATATAACAAATGATTCACAATAAAAAAAAAGTATGTTGTCTATGAACGACGTCGGAACTTTTTTTGCGGAGTCTATTATTTTCGGCTCAGATGAATCGAAATGTTTGTCTAATACCCGCTGAGGAAGCATATAAAAAAATATTTGAATAGGCATTTACAATTTTTAATTATTCGTTTACAATTTATATACTTACCTTCAACTACAGATATAAAAAAAAACACACAAACATCTATCTTCTTCTTGTATATATAAAAAATGAATGTTTGTCGGTTACATGTCCTTTATAGTATCGTAAACTATGCTTTTGATCATGTGATGATCTTTAGCAAAGTTGTTGTGCATGAGCCACAAAGGTTTCTGAGTAGATACCTACGACCAATTTTCAAATTTATTTTACTCGGTGAAATGATATTTGTTTCCGTAAGTAGATCTTCCCAGATATTTTTAAATGTCTTTTTTTTTTAAACTAAATGGCATTTCCAAAGTGAGTGATCCCTGAGAAGAAATGTCGAAAGAAACTCAGGGGCCATGGTTTCTTTTAAAGTCCTGACATAAGACTGTATTAATTCGCGAGTCTCTACACTCGAGAATCAATACACATTTGAGTTGACCTGTCCCGACAGACGGCATGCATGGTTCAGTCATCGTCTAGCTCAAACCTATTTCTAGGAGCTCGTTGGTAGCGTAGCACTATAAAAAACATCGTTTTCTTTGACATTTTTCAATACAGCGCCATCTTGGATAACATGACAGGTGACAAAATGTCATCCCAGTTCGTTATTAGATGACAATTTGACAAGTCTTAGGCTATAACTAATTAAAACATAACAACATAACTTGATTCTAAGGCGCAACGAATTTGCCGGGGCAGCTAGTTAGGTAGTTGATAATAAAAACAAATTCTTAAAATGTTTTGAAGGCTGTGACGGTTGAGGTTGATCAAATTAAAGTAATATAAAAAATGCTATGCTATGATAATGCGCTTAAATTAATCTTCGGCCGTCAAAAATCCACTCAATTCACTAGCTCGCGGCACGGATTTAAATGACGTCACTTTTCCAAAAATCTTAAGTACATTCTTTTCTTCTTTATAGGATCCAAAACTTATTTTTTGTATACCTGACTCAGAGTCACAGATAACGTCATAATTCTTGTCATAAAGATGACAAAATCCTTACACCATCGTACATTCAAAGAAATTACAACCTTACGTCTTAGGTAATAATGACGTATGTACCGTTTACGTTTTTTCAATATTTTTATGTATATGTTAATATTGTAAGTCAACACTGTAATATGATACACGCAGTTTCGACTGGAGAGTTAGATCATTAAGCGTGTGAACAAGACGATAAGATACTTCTAGCGTAGTAAGAAAACATTCAAGTAATGCATTTATAATCTAAGGTACAGACGCCAGCACATCAAGTTACTTCAATATGTCAAATTTCTTTGATCGTTTTACAACTTTATTCCAAACAGGATAAGGTTCATATTCAATTGGGAGATACACAATAGCCCTGGCTTGTGTATCTCCGTTGACAGTTCATGGTGATGATCACTGGGCAAAGTGTTCAACGATGAACTGTCAAACAGCTAGTTTCGTATTGGCTATCATCAATATGACCTTTGGCGAGAGATACTTAAACCTCCTGACGAATTCATCGAGCCATCAGAGAGACTTCCACCTGGGCACACATTGCAATGGCCGACTTGGAATACTCTAAACAGACGCACCCAGTTCGGCCGCAGCAGGGATAATCTCCTGAAGTGGGGTTTCGAAGCTAGCACCGACCTTCAGTACCTCTCCACAGACCATGGCCCACATTTTGTCTTGCGCCGCGTGCCCTGTCACCTGCACACGTGAGGACCTCATGGTTGCGTCGGTGGATGGTGTTGCGGTGGCCGAATTCTGGGCTAAACATGCCATTTAGAATTTAGTGTCTTTGTTTGCCATCGACACGCTTAGAAGAAGATCAGTGTGTATCTAGGATGTCGTCATGCGCACTTGCAGAGATGTGAGAGAAGCGCACAGTACCCCGTCAAATGAAGTCAGTCAGCCTAACTTCAAGTCAGCTTAATTCACGTCCACTGGCAATGAAAATATGGCCAAAAGCCGTGCTGGTACTTAACTGTAGGCTGCACATTAGTGGTAACACTTAAATCTTGAGCAGGTCTAACGCAGTACAGTGGTTCAATAGAATAAGAGGCTTACTTTTACTAGGTTTATTACCATTGTCATGCGACCTACCCAACTAAATAAGGTAAATGTCAATAAAACAATGTCAAGGAAAATTTGCTAAAATACACAGTTAACATGTAGGTTAGTTACTGCAAATACTTAATACGTGAAGAGTGATACGAAATGTACCTACAAGAGCACCAATTCAGGGATTTAAAAATGTAGTAACTTTCATATTTTCAAGGTAAGTTTCTTAAAGATCATCAATTTAAACCTTAATATGAAAATTTTAAAAAGTAGTTTTTAGGGACTTCCACCAAAATCTTGTGTCATTTTTACTAAATCAAATCAAAGTATATTAAAAACTATATATTTTAAAAGAGTATTGTTGCTCATTCTTTTACATAGTAAACTAACCTATGTATTCTTGAAAATTAAAGTTTTAAGTTACCCAAAAAGTTGACTTTCAAACGTGCGTTTTCTCGTAGTCTTAAAAAAACATAATTTAAAAAATAAACAATGTGCTGAATTAATTATATAATCAAGTAAAATGTCTAAATAGGTACTTTTTAAACACGTAAAAATTCTCCATTCAAAAGTGGTTCAGTCAGAACCGTCCCTAAGATCGCTATCGAGATAATTTCCGAATGGCTAATCCAGTTCAATTTGGCGAGACCTGTTCTACTAGTTTGAAATAACGTTTATTTCTGTCTGCCACCTTGCTTTGCCTTTCACACTGATAAAGTATAGAATTAATCTGGTTTTCGTCCTACGCATGAATGTACCCTTAAAACTAGACACAGATACTTGCCTACTGGTGTATTACTAAAGTTCCTAAGGGCTGATAAATTCTATTCTACTCTTAAAGAAGTCGCTGTGAAATAATATCGGCGTGATAACCACCGCAATGCGGGTCCAACTTTTATCATAAGCTTATCTAGCCGAGGTCAATCTGTGGATAACCATGCATTATACCGAGATCCTCCTGACGTGACTTTGACGTGTTTCAGGAAACACCTCAAGCCGGCTGACATTCGTAGATCTTTCACAGTGGTTACTGGCAGTCAGAAGTCTGACGATTAGTCTAACGTCGCAACTTGTAACTTGGTTATCAGATAGGCAAATACTATGCTAAAATACTGATATTCAGCTGCATTCGGTTAGACTGGAAACAGACCCAAATTAGGTGAAAATTTAGCCAGATTGTGATTTTTCCCAAAATTATTTAAGGCACATATTACACTGGTTACTTAATTGTGTCATAATCAAGAAAAGTTAAATCTACTGGTACAGTGCATCTTAAAACAAAAGAAGATGCTAGATGATTCTAGAAAAAATAACTGTCGACAAAAAATACACAAAATGCATAAAATTTGACTTGATAAATAAATAAATGAAAACGTCAGTGAATTCACTGAAAATGCAGAACATAAAATGCTATCATTAGATAAGATATACGAGTAACTCAGATATATTAAGGCGGAACTGATTTGACGTAATGCAGACGATACGAACGACTTATTTATAACAAACATGACCACCAAGTTTATTTAATGATGTCAAGTTTGTGGTCGTTCAAGGACGAGTCGATATTTGATGTTTTCTTAAGTATTTGTAATCAAAGCATTTCATTAAACGAGTTCTAGATTGTTTTCGTATGCCAGCTTGAATTGTGTGGTGTTATTTCGAAAACGATTTGATCAAATTTGGTACGACTGTCGCGAGAAATTTGTGAATTGATAATGAGAATAGTAATAACATAGCATTACAGAACATCACGTCTGTAATCCGCAGAGGAATAGGAAACCCCTATAATAAATCTTTTAAACCAGCTTTAGAGATAGGGCGTCTAGTTAGAAGGAATTGAGTGCAAGCCTAAAGCCATTAATCGAGCACAATCGCAGACTCCGGGAACTGGGACTGGGACATTCCAGATGGAAGAACTGAATAACACAACACTTCCAAAACCGGTGATCTGATTCGGGACCTCAAGCCTAGCAGTAGCACTTGTAACTAAGCAAATGAAGCAGAAAGAGAAGTAGTTTAGTTTAGTATAACACATAAGACAAAAAAGGTAGATTAAAGTAATGATGTAATAGTGCTAAATAAATAAAAAGAGGAAGCAAATAAGAAAGTGCAAACCATGACAGAGCGTATATCGGTTTAAAATATTGAAATACAACTAGCCGTAGTTAATTTCAAACGCGACGGCCGTAGAGGTGTCACAATGGAATATGTTGACGCTTGTCACTCACTAGGGCTGGTAAACACAAAACAATATAGCGAAATAATTTGCCAAATTACTGTAAGTTGAGTCGGTTGAATTGACTGATACCGTTTCGTCAAAACATCGTAAGGACTATCAAATTCATTGATTTTCTACTTGTATTTTTTACATTATTTTGCTCATGCGAACTTTAATACTGTTATTTATTATATGTTCAACATACAAATTTGTTATACACGACATTCACAAATGACATTCATAATTTAAAATGCATTCAAATTAAACTTCATCCAACTCAATTTAATTGATGATATTAATCATCATAAATTCTGAATAAAATGTTCCAACTCACACTAAATTAGTTTTTAACCGACTTTCAAAAAAGGAGGAGGTTCTATGTTCGTGTGTATGTATTTTTTTTTTTTTTTTTTTTTTTTATGTATGTTACCTCATTTCTCCGCCATTTGTAGAAAGATTCTCAAAATTCTTTTTTTGTTTGAAAGAGTAGACTCCTGAGGTGGTCCCATTTTAATTTGGTGAAGATCTGGTGCTGATCTTCGGAGATATACAACGGAACTCTTCAAAAATAGACGGCAAATCTATCGTGATTGCTGGAATCGCTTGGATGTTTATTGTTTATACAACATCATGACGTATCATCAAGCCTGTATGCTCAGAGGGGTAGGCAGATGTGTTCAATATACCTAGATTTCGACAGTTAGGTATGTTAAGTTTCATTTATTAGGGTTAGGTGGATAACCCTATTATAATGACATGTATTGTTAACAATTAACAATATAAAATGAATTCATGGCAAGTGTTTGTATGGGAACAACTAAAAATGGAAAAATAAAAAACTTTTTTACAAAAAATGAAACCGACTTCAAAAATAACACTAAACGGTGTAAAATAACTCTAAATTCGGAAGTCGGTGGCCCATAAAGAATAAGACAAAAGTACCAAAGCCACAGACTTCCTAATTTAGAGTTATTTTACACCGTTTAGTGTTATTTTTGAAGTCGGTTTCATTTTTTGTAATTAATTTTAGAGATATTTGCTTGTGAAGTTTTGTGGCAACCATATCTGCTACATCCTCTAACTCCGAATAAATTACCGGAGGGCTTTGACCAACTGTTTTGATGTCAGATCTACAATACGTTTTAGATTTTACTAGCATTAACGTAGTTAGTGAAGTTTCTTTAGTTTATGTAGCTTTAGTGCAAGCTAGCTTATGACAGGATACAGATTAATTAGTACCTATTTTAGTAGAAAGCTCGTCAGTAGTTTCCTCTTGAGATACGATAGCCACATCCTTAATCACTATTAAGAAATCGGGTACTAAGCTATTTGCTACCATTCCAACAACAGTTAATAAACATGCTAAAACTAGGTAAAATATATAAATGCATAAAAACCAACGAAGTATGACCCTTTTACACACCATAATGATACTATAATCAGTTTTCGCATGTCAGTCTCCCATCTCGACGTAGGAAAGTATGGCAGAACTATGGAAAACTTCCCACGTGCCTTACTCGTGGTATAAAAAAGAAAGTTAGGTAATAAAGAGTACTGTGTTCTAGCTCAGGCTTAGATGGCTTCTTGATATTTTAACACGTAAGGTAGATTAGCGGTGGAGGTCTTTTATTAACAGGACTTAGGCTAGACTTCGAATAACAGTTCAGCTTACACATTTTATTGACAAGCCGCCAATCCAATTTATCTGATACAGCACCTATAGAAATTATTCTACTCGCGAAGTTTTCCTTCCGCTTCACTTAGGTTACAGGAGTCAGGCCTTTTTTCTTAGTAACATCATATTTTTTATAGTGTACCTACTGCAGTGGTTTACTTGTTACTAATGTTATCGTCACCTTCTTTATCAAACTAGGTATCTTTACAATCCAAATATTATTTTTACATGTTGGTACAAGTCGATGCATTGATTAAAACATTTCTTCCATTGATTACTCTAAGGACGTCATCGAGTAATATAGATTTTATCATCATATATCTCGATTACTTCATTATTAGCTCTGCTCATTAATTTAATTACTATAGTGTTGATTATAGAAACTAAGTCATCGTCTTATTTCTGTTCCAGATCGATATCTTTATCGAACCTATCAGAAATTCTATATTTATTCTGTGTGCAATGATTAACACAGATGCAATATTAAATAATGCGAATGTTTTCTCTTTTGCTTAAGAAATAGAGCTTGAAATTGTACTAATTTGAGGTTTGTTGATGTTGCAGTTATTGCTAAAGAATGCAGTTGTGCATAAATTGTTAGGCTGGCCTCAGATTCGTGTAATAACAACGTGGATAAACTGATCATCGTAATGTTTTATAAAATTCGCGCAATATTTTTTCAACACAATCATCTCTTGCGAAACCGGTCTTAATTTGTGTTACTCGTAGTGCATCTTTTGTTTCTACTTTTATTTTCACTAGATCATTTCTTATTTATTAAGGATCTTTGTCTTAGTATAGATTAGTCGTCAAAGTTATGACTCTTAAAGCTGTTTTTTTTTAGTGATGCCTCCTCGTATGTGATTCATACAGATACATTATACTGCCTTAACGCTTCTGTATTGATCCAAATGACCGCCACCATAGCCCGTCATTGAAAGACCGGCTTCCCTCGAGATGTGTCTTTCAATGTCATGTTAACTCTTTATCGTATAATAATTTTCTTTTATTTACTGAACTTAATCAAATGCAATTATATTGTTTTCTTTTACCTTTTTGATCAACGATCTATTTTTATTCTCATTGATCTTTTTAACATTTGACTTCTAAAACTTATTAGTCCTAATAAAAATAATACAAAATGTTCAGAGAAGTAGTTTATTACAGTAGTTTTAAGTTTCTTAAACTACTTCTAACAATTCAATCCATTTAAACAAAGTACTACCAGTCAGCTAAGATAACGATGCGCCGGAGTACGAAGAAACGAGGCCAGCGTACGATTATATCGACATGTAAGGCGTCCAGGTCGCATTTTGTTTTGATACTTTCATGCCCCCCAGCCATATGCTCTGCAATGGTGATCGTAACGAGCAATACTCACATTAAGGTGAAAGGTGCATGTAAAAGTCTCTAATTGCATTGCACTGAGAATTATGAAGTAAGAAACGCTTAGCCTAATGATGGATAACTGAACCAAATTGGTTCGTCTATTGAATTTAATGTTCGTAATAATAGTCTTTTTTATCATGCTCTAGTTAATAGCGATGATGAGTCAGATTTTTCAAAAGTTGGGAAGGTTAGAATCAGTGAAGTTAATTAATTTTTCAATTGCAAGTCTAGATTCTGTTATGATTAAGATCAAAGATACGCGGAAAGATTTAGTAAAGGAACTTGAAGAACCGTCCGACCTTACTGACCATAGTCTTGAACTGCTCTAACCTACGATAGTACCTACCCTCCAGCAATACGTGATCACAACATCTACAACTACCGTATCAAACGCTCGTTTCGTGCATCCCGGCTCTCAGCAATCCCGTTAGTGAACCGGTCTCGGAATGCCGTGCGTTCCCCACATTGTTTTGACGAATACGAGACTGATTTTAGTTCTCCAATACGTCTTTGTTCTCCTAGTACCTTCATGTGCAATTTGCGCTATGGTCCGTGACTGTGTAAGCTAAGTTGAAATTAATGTCAAACTCATTACTTGAAGATTTCAAGTTGCACCAAACGTACAACTTTATAGGTAAACGGTAGAATTGTTTAGTAATAGCTATTTTCCTAGCATACATTTCTCTTTGGCCAGTTCTAGCCTTCCTGTCATGCATTTCACGAAATTCGACGTTTACTTCAGCTCCTTTATCACCAAACAACGTAAGCGGTGTGATCAATTGTAAGTGTGGTATAGTAAGCCATAGGGTCCTATGGTGCCACATGCGGTTTCGTTTTTACAAACGTAATAGGTTGAATTAGAGTAACACATTTACCCTGGTTTGCTCTAAATATAGGCTAACCGACTTAGTTCGCTCGTTAAATCTACTATGTAAACTCAAATGCACAGTCGTTTTTATTCTTTTAACGATTTCAATTTTGTTAAGACTGGTCCTTAATCTCAACATGTTCGTCTTTCCATCCTACCTCTAAATCCGTATACATGACCTCTGATTCATCTTGCAATCAAAAATCTTTTTAAACCTACAAAATATGATTCAGAGTTACAATGACGATTGTATTACTCACACCTTATGCAATTTCGCTTAAGAAAAAGTCAGTTTAAAAACGGTAACCGAAGTTCTCAGCCAGTGTGTGCTTAGAATCTCGATTATCTGAAGATGTAATCCTAGTTGCATGCCTAAGTAGTTTTAGAAACTGCATTTGCAAAGGAGATAAAGACTGCTTCGCGCTTTGAAATATAATGGGCACTCATTAGGTTTGCAGTTAGGTAGTTGACTCAATAAGAAGGTCCGAATTTGAATGCAGACAATTGATTCGAACTGAGAACAGTTAATTTTAATGTGCTGACTGCAATTTAGGGGGCTATGTGTCCTTTGTTTCAGCTTGAGACTTATTGAGTCCAGGAGGACCAATGACCTTAAAATAATTCATGCCTTGGTAATTTGTATAGTTATACATCTAGTCATAATTCAGAAAACCCTTTCTACACTTAAGATACAAAGAGGAGATGCATATCTTAAGATCAGATCTATTCAAATCAGCAAAGCTGTCTCATTTAGGAGCCACAACAATATAAAAATAAAATATGCTTCTAGATAAGTTTCTAAATTATTCACTTTAGACAAAGCAGACGGCTCACTTGACGTCAAAAGTTTAGTTCTGCATGTAAGTGATTTCACGGCTATGTCATGTAACGGTGTGGCGCGGTCAATGGTCATAGAATGGATCTCGTTGGAGCAAACGTTGCGCTGTCACGCACAATAGGTGATTCGTCTTGTGAAATTTTAATTAGTTCGCACGAGACTGGTCGGTTTTTGTTATAGTTTTTGGCATGATTAAAAGGGGTTTTGGGTTTGCATTTTCTTAATGCTTCTAAAGCTCTTTTTTGGAGATATCTCTGATATTGCCGGTGTAATCTTCGTTGAGATCAACAACCGTTGGCTTGAAGTTAGCTGCTTATTCTTACAATTTACCGTCTCTGATTATACTAATAGTGCACCGTCCTTTGTTCCGCAATATCAAATATGTAAAACCTATTAGCTCGTTATTCATTGATGCTTGATCTCAGTGTGTCAGTCCCAAACATTTGTGTCACAATATTGTGGCTAATAAACTTTTTAAAACAAACATTATTACTTACCTTAACTACATTATGGGATGTTTTGTTACCCTCATCTGGATCACAAACATCTTAATGTTACTCATTACTAAAAGATCCCGCATATTCTGTTACACATTAAAAAATATCAACTGCAATATAAAGTCTTATTGCCCTTCAAATAAAGTTTGTAATTGCTTAATTTTCGACAAGTCAACAATCTGATACATTTGACGGTGTCTTTGGGATTATGATCCTCAGAAACGGGTTTCATTATTAAGAGGACATTGGTCTTGGGTGTCATTTATAAGGTACTAGCTTTAGAACACGGGTTTGCCCGCTTTAGGTCGGGCATTATCCCATAAGAACCACTAACCGGAATAAAAGTGATTTATGTCTTGACCAGGCCAGCTCTACCCTTGAGCAAAATTTCATCAAAATATAGGATTTTGATTGATTTTTTTTCTTTAAGTTGCGAGACAGACAGACAAAGTAACTACCACATTATTAATATTTGTATGGATGAATATCAATCACTGTATCTTATCCTCTACCACTAAGAGACCCTTTAAGAGACGCGTAATGGCCTTAAAAGGCTTCTATAGATTTGAGAAAAGTAATTCGTCTACTATGCGTAGTGTTGTTAAAATTTTTGATTTGCTTACTAACACGAAACGAACTGAGGTTATTTATTACAGCTATGATGTGGTTAGAAGGAAATAAGATGATAACGTGACAAAATATTTTGGGTATTGCGATTAGAGTGTATTATCGCTAAGCTAAAAAATAACATTTGGTTAATTAGGACGTGTCTGTGAAAAGCCAGCCAGATATTTGTAAGAACGCTAGGTATTTAACAAGATCTTTTATTGTTCAGACTACGATCGTCAATATACAATTATATCTTATATCAATTGTAGCTTTTTTTAATAAACGTTTCCTAATTGCCAGTGTTAAGTATTCAACTGCATTCGGCTAGACAAATTGCTGACCCCAACACAGTTAGGAGGACTATATCCGACGGAGCAGCTATTTTTAGGGCACCTATGCATTTTGTACTAATCAATCCTTTTGGTGCTCTAAATGTTCCAGTCGGGAAAACGCTAAGCAGATGATCAGTATCTTTTAAAAATCAGAGTGCAGATTTATTTGTCTTTATTAAATCATTAAATCAATACTGTAACAATAAATTGTGTTAGTGAGCCAAGGAAAACAACTTAATGCTTGTAGGCGGCATGTAATTTGTCATATAAAATCGCAGTATTGTAATGTGGGGCTGTTGTTACGAATCCATCTAATTGTAAAGGATATGGACTATTGTTATAGACTCATGCGGTGTATAATTTAGCAAGGTGCCTTTAGTTAGTGCATGTTGTACATTTTTTACTTTTTTACAATCATTATTATTCTCGAATTCTTTGATTCTTTTCATTGTGAGGTTTCATTCATGAGCATTCATCTCAGTGTAACTGTGTCTATCACCATCTCCCTCACCTTTTCTTTATCATGTTGGAGTCGTCTTCCAGTTCAACTATAGGCAGCTGAATACAGTATTTTACATGGTAGGTCTATCTGCCCTTCAAAACCCAGTCACTGGGTAAGACGATACAGTTTGTTTAGTCATCTGCCAAAACATCAAGTGCTTTGTTTCTCAATTCAACTCTTTTAAATCTGTTTTAGATTTCACAATTACACAAATTATGTACGCTTCAAAACGCATTATCACCTATTTCGTATGTAATGTCACGTACACTATTATAATGACCTACCTCAAAACATGCGTTTCGTCTGTTTGCGTAGCATCTGTGTCGTTCAATATTGAGTTAATGTTTTGGTCAAATACACTTACGCCAAAATCACTTCCTTATGATCTTGTATTGTATTTGAAGGTATGGTAGGTTTTTTTTATAAGATTGCATGTTGATTTTTTGATAAATATGTTTATTGTAGGCACTCTTAATTGTTCTTTGAATTTTTATTGTCAGGTAGTTAAAAATATTTAGTACTTTACTAGTGATGGGATCTAGGTAATCTGATTGCTAAAGCTATTGACGACGGTTGGACAATGTTAAATGTAGATTTAGTAAAACAATTTACTCGAGTTTTATAAAAAAATCTGTCAAAATGAAGTAATTTCTTTGGTGTAAACTACCTTATAATGTCATTTCATTGTCCTATTCTTGATGTATTTTTCTCCAGTATTGGTAATTACTTGAGAAATCTGAAGCCAGAACTTGCATTCGAGTATTCCATATATTGGTTTTATCTTGAAGGTATTTATTCCAAATCGGGAAATGTTCTCGTATTTCCTTTTATGTAAACCCATTAGTAATTAATATCAATAAAGCTCAATGTTCGAATGCACAACACAAAGCTTATTTTGGAAACATGGCCGCCCATTTTGGCCAATAATAATTGTACGTACCAATTATCGAAACATTTTCAAGTTATCAATGAGCATGACATAAGATACGTTTAATACTAGTATTTATTTATTAATCGAGGATATCAAGATAAATCGACCTCACTTGTAAACAGTTATGTCATTTGTGCTATCTTATATGGTAATACAAATCATACAAGTAATGGAAGTATGAGATAATACGCACATATGAAGGAAATTACAATTAATTTAAGTACGTTTGCTTACCACTTCGCTCGAGACTTTGTTCGTGTGCTATTCGTACTTAAAAATATTCTCCACCCCTCTTTAGATTTGAAAAAATATAGCCTATAACACTCACGAATAATGTAGCTTTCTATTGATAAAAGAAATGTAACAATCGGTTCAGTAGATCCACAGATTATTCAACAGAACGTCGCAAACTTATAAACTTTATCTCTTTACCATATTATTGGGTGACTGGTAATTAGTGACCGATACTTTAACAAGTGATTGTACTCATGAATACGAATAACTTTCCCAAAGTAACTTTTTTATATTCATTAACTTTTAATTATTTCAATTACATCAGTACTGCACAACGGGAGCGGTGGGGGTGACTACTACTAGTAGATTTTGCCCTTCCCGAGGTCAGACTATCAGCCGATAGATCGTGCCGATCTGTGCTTACTGTGGTCGATCACAGGCGCGCGCGCGGGAATTTCAAACAGCGTTTTTGTTGTTTTCTTGTGTATAAAAAAAAAGTTTGTTGAAATCATGAATACAATCACGTGTTTAAGTATCGGTCACTAACTACCAGTCACCGTATAAGTGAAGATATTTAACACTTTGCTCGAACGGAGAACTCAACCGAAGAACTCGCGCTAGCAGTCGCACCTGGTTGTGATTTTATGTTACATCCTTTTACAATAAATGACGAAATATCTATACTAACGATCGCTTAACCTAAAGCGGATAGTACCGAGGTTAGTGAACGTAAGACTAAGGAAAAGGCACTAGACTTTCAATGTAAAATGGTAACGCTCTTATGCCAAGGTTAAGCTTGTTTCCTTAAGTCTGGGAGGTAAATAACATCCTCGGATATGTTTGAAATCTGCACTTCCTATCTCAGATCTTTTAGATAGAAAACAAAACCAGCGAGCCTAACAGTAGTCGGTTACGGTAAAAGAAAAATAAATAAATAATGAATTTATTAAGTGTAGTCACCTAATGATGTGTAACATAACATCTGACGTGTTATCGTGGTAAAAGCTATCATCAAGTAAAATGACAGTACGACGTGGTAACAACCTCATGCAAAATGGGTTCGCACCATCTCACACCCATCTCTCCGCTACCACACGCGCTCATTGGTCAAATCAAATAGTGCGCGCATCTCCGGTTTCCTCTAACACATTTGCGTCCCTTTTCACGAATTCACTACTACTACTACTTATGGTTATCAGAAACCCGAAAGTCTTGCAATTAACCTTACCAAGAGGTATATGTAGACTGTGAACCAAACTCACCCAACTAGTTCAAAAACGAGGTTTATTTTTTTTTAAAAAACCAGTTTACAGAAATAAATATCATTTATTATTTATGACTGGCGAAATAGAGGTGTGCTATAGGAGCACCACTTTCTCAAGTATTACAGGCGCAATGTTATGTTGTGTAACTAATACTGGGTCTTTATTCCAACCTTCAAATGTTAAACTGTTTGCAGTTTTTCAATAAAACGAACCATTCTATTCCCCTGAGTGTACTAGGATATCAGTGGGCGTCAGAATGTCGGCGACTAATTTCGCCGACCACTTCACTGGATCGAACACAATTTTTCAATTAGCACCGACTTTGGCCGACAGATGTCGGTGTAACCTAATTAATTGACCACCGGGTATTGAGGCAATGATTTTTAAATGATTCTGCAGTGTCTTAAGTGAATAGTTAGTACGGTTTCTTTTAAGGAGTTCTATTCCTTTAGATCTTAAATGGTGGGCGGAGTTTACTGATTTACGAGTAGGTATATCTTCAGTTGCCATTGCCTTATAAACTTCAACATAATTAATAGTGAGTTTTTCTTGGACATTTCTAAGTTCAGCTTAGCTAAATAAAATGTACGTATACAAAAATCCAGACAGAATCTGGCCAGAAGAAGACGAAGAAATTGGCCAGACTTTTAGGGATCTGACTTCTCGTAACGGCTGTCGAAGATCTACTAATGGCATCATGGTAGGAATATAATCTTTTTGTGCTTTAATATAATAATACTAGCTGACCCGGCAGACTTCGTACTGCCTAATTAAATTGCAATAAATTCCTGTCAAAATGATTTGTAATGTGAAATTTTTTTGTTCCTACATATTTTATAGTCGGGGCAAAAAAATCTCCTGAACAGAACCGTCACCCTGGTGATAGGGCGTTGTGAATAAGAAATTTAATTAAATAAAACATATATAAGCATTTAAAAATAAGTAATCCCTTTATTGTTAATCATGTGAATCATAATTATTAACAAAAATCAGTTTTATTTTCATTGTAGTGCTTTGTGATATACGATGTTTTTTGTTTGATTAAGTGGCGCATATAGACAAACTAATCTGATGGTTTTCCAACACGGGAACAGGCAACTTACAATTGACCATGTGAGAAACATGGGTTTTCCAGATTAATACCACAAACACTTAATGATTGCCCCTGGGACTTGTTTATGGTCATAGCAAAAGCAAGCCGAACTGGAAATTGTAGTCGTTTAGAGTCAAACGGCACATCATTCGGAATAATTGAGATGTGCGGTATGAGAACGTCTTCTCCTTTATACTTTCCTTTCAGTATAGTTGCTTCTATCACGTTGTTTAGTAATTTTTTTATCGCTAACCGTGTGCCGTTGCAAAGACGCGGTGGGTTGATATTTCGCAACATTATAACTACCGATCCAACGTTTAATTGAAGATTGAGGTGGCAATCCTGGCAAATCCAGCGAGTTTAAAAATTCTGGTGGATAGTTCACTACATCATCTTGGTTAGTAGCCGAATCAACTGATTCATATATCCTCGACTCGCCTGTAATTTGTTCTTGCATTTTTAAATTTAATTCATTTACATCTATGTTTTTTGCAGCCAATATAGCTCGTTCGCTCAACCAATCATGGTTCCTGTAATTTTGAGAAACATCTGGAAACACCTTCTGGATAAGTTCATCTTTTGATCGAGTTAACTGACAAAAACTTCGAGAAATGTTAATGCAGCCAGTCAACATGTCTATAGGAAATTTGCCACTACCAATGTCAATGAGTTGTTTAGAGAATATGTTTCCAGATTGGTCATTTTGCAATATGACATGCATATTCTTGCTTAACTGAACTACTTTGACATGTTTCCACAATTGGAGGACTTCAGACATGCATTGAGTTCATCAGCTGGCAATGTTTGACGAAAATCTCTTTAGGGGTTTTCCGGCAACTATTCGAATTTTTCTCGCCGTAAAAACCATCTTTGAACTTCAACGAACAATAGAAAAAAGAATTGGCCAAATTTGTCCAGGCGTTGTTGAGTTACGCGCTTACCAACACATTTTGCGATTATTTTTTATAGATTAATAATTAATTATATTCAATAATATTAGTTATTAATAAATAAATAATAAAGTTACTCAAGAATATATTTGATATGAGAGTTACACCGAGATAGTAAAAATGTTTAACTACTACGCTTGAAGCATAAACACTAATAAATAATAGCCGAAAACTGTAGAGGTAACATCCCTACTTCGTGCTGTTTACAGGGTAAGAAGTGACACCGGTAGACACATGGAGGGGATAACTTACCAAGTGATAATAATTGATGTTATCGAGCGGTACCTATAGAAAATGATAAAATTATGAAAATGATTATTAAAAAGCAAGGGTTGGTGATAAAAAAGTGTCAATTTAGAGTTGTATGTATTTTTTGATGCCACTTAATAAAACATATAAAAAAAATAAAAAAAATAAATTTGGGGTGAACACCCCTTATCACTTAGAGGTTAGAAAAATAGATAGTGGCCGATTCTCAGGCTTACTGAATATGCATAAAAAATTTCATGAGAATCGGTCAAGCCGTTTCGGAGGAGTATGGGAACGAACATTGTGACACGAAAATTTTATATATTAGAAAGAATATTATTAATATTATTTATATTACCTAACTATGCACGATCCACATAATTTACACAGTTCAACTTACCACCTTAAAGACAAATGCCTGCTGTTGAAATTCAATAAAAATTTGCACAATACACGTTATTGATTTGATGGTTTCCAATTTAAATGTTAGGAGACGAATAACTTATTTTTTTTACTTTTTTTTCACAATTCCACAGTAAACACAATGCTTTTCAATATTTACTTTTTGCCTGACATTATGTCAGTTGTCAATCATTCTGTCATTTACTTTTCTCTAATTTTGTGTCTTAGTTTTTCTTAGTGACTATGAAGGTTGCATCTGATTTATGTAATTTAATTTATTTTTATTAGCTCTAATAATGTAATTTATTGTTTTTTTCCTGAATTTTCTTTGCTATAAACCTCACGGAGCCCGAGACCTTTCCAACGAATGCAAAACCGTGGAAATCGGTTAGTGCGTTCTGGAGTTATATCGTCAGGAAGGAAAACCCGACTCATTTTTATATAGTAGATGATAATAGTTTATTGCAGAACATGATTCCATATAAAATGTTAGTAACCCTTAAGACTATGTTAGTAACCTACACAAATTAACTAACATCTTATATTAAAAAGGACACCACGTGAGCAGTGCACCCTATTCCAGTGCCTCACAATAGGACACTCAACCCTAACTGTAATGGTGTTTAGAAGGCCACTGGAGCTGCCCCGCACACGAAACATCAGGAAGGCCGAGTGGCCTCCCTGATGTTTCGTGTGCCGGGCAACTGGTTCCGTACTGCTTTCGGGTGCGGCGACTGTTTTGGGACAATAGTGCGTAAGAGAGTTCTTACGCACTATTGTGCCAAAACAGTCGGTATTGGCCCTAATGCACTACAATATGCTTTCAGTTGATACCCTGATATTCGCAGGCCTGTGCTATAAATCAACCTTTAATTATTTCGCGGAAGTTCTTGTTTCATATTTTCTAACGCTAACGCTAAAATAGTGCTGTAATTACCTCGCTATGTACTAGCAGTAAAAAACTTTATATAGTCATAGACATTGGGTGTCAAAAGGTCCAAGAAGCACGTCCCAAAAGTCGCCAAATACAGATCCATAAACAAAATTTTACGACTTTGACGAGAACTAGTAAAAATTACTAAGTTATTTGTTTTAAGAACCATCGTACAATAAGACGCTGTTAATTTCTTGGGTTCTGTACATAAAGTGTGCTATTGCTGCTTGTACTGCCCGTCTGTCTGTCTGTTTGTCAGCGGGTTGTATTTCATAAACCGTAATGGGCAGACAGTTATTTTTTTTTAACTGAGCACAAAGGAGGGTTTTGATTTTGACCTGGATGCATGTTTATAAGAATTTCCCTCATAACATCTTTTCAAACTTTTGAAGAGTGATTTTCAGTAGTCAACAAATAAAAAAATACATTAAAAAAACGGAGACGGAGGTAGGGGGGGGGAGTGCCTATATACAAGAAACGTGATTACTTCGTCGTCGTTTTATTAACTCGAAATGCGTACAAGACCCTAAGTGTGTAAGTCCTACCCACTTGGCCAGTTTTTTAACTGACATGACCATCATTGTTTGAATAAACGGTGTTATATGTGTGTTGTCAAAACTGCTGTATTGGCTAACCAATACGGCAGTTCATGCTAGTTTTCTTAAATAAACTGAACAACTGGCATGAATGGGATTCTCGTATTTGTGGATTTGTGTTCAGTTAATATCCGCTCCCCTGACCTTTGTGTTCACGTAAACCCAAAATTAAAAATGCGTAATTGTTCTACTAAAGTGGTATTTGGTAATTGGGTTATCCAGTGGAGCTAGCATGCTAAGTTCCATTCCGGGTTTCAAGTGAAGTCCAAGACCACTTTAGTAGAACAACTACGCATTTTTAATTTTGGGTTTACGTGAACACAAAGGTCAGGGGAGCGGATATGGGACTAAATAACTGTCTCTATGTGGGTGTACCGTATAGTTACTAAAGCTCTTCTTCTAAGTCGTACACTCTTGGTGGAGTGGTCGTGGATCTTCTGATTTGCAGGTTGCGTCTTTTGCGAGACTTCTTCAAATCTTCATGTCTCTCTATTGGGGGCCCGACGTGAGGGTGTAGTGTACTGCCTAAAATGCCTAACACACCACACAGTAGTCAAGGACCCTTATTTAGGGCAGTGTAATAGAATTTCTGGAGTAAAATGGCCTGCTGCACGCCTCCCTGACTAACAGGCCTTGAATATCGTGTAATGGGAAATACAGTCACAATTCCTTTCCATGTTACCCTCCTGTCTAAAGGTAGCTTGAAGCCAATTTCTGACAGCTTCTTTCGTCACACTAGAGAAGAAACCTCGATGTTACCCTCATGTCTGCAGGTAGCTTGATGCCAATTTCTGACAGCTTCTTTCTTCACACTAGAGAACAAACCTCGTTGTCACAAATTAGATATTCATACAGATTGACACTTGTTTCAATTTAAATTGATACAAATGTTTAATGATATCAGAGTCCAAATATTGATCGTATGAAGTGACGCGAGGAGAGAATTGAATTATTTATTAAGATGATTAGTTTCGGTATGTAGAGTAATGTATATGTTGGTTGGTACAATTTTGTGAAGGACGATGTTGATTGCGCAGTTTTTTAACCGACTTCAAAAAAAGGAGGAGGTTCTCAATTCGGTTGTATATTTTTAATTTTTTTTTTTAGGGTTTGTTACCTCATTACTCCGTCATTTATGGACCGATTTTCAAAATTCTTTTTTTGTTTGATAGGGTATACTAACAGATTGGTCCCATTTGTATCAAATCTCATACCTGATGAGGGATCTTCGAGGAATTGAGGGAACTCCTCAAAAAATATTGGCACACATGCACTGATTTCAACATTTTTAGTAACAAATCAAGCATTTTCATTTAGAAAGTATCATTTGGTGAAGAAAAACTGATGAAGAAGACAGGCAACGGAACTCTTCAACTCATAACAGCAAATTATTCGCGATTGCTATAGTCAGATGTCTATGCTGAGCTTTTGTATTTCCACAACATAACATTACGCCATTCTATTTTAAAAGGGGCTGGCAGAGATGTACAGATTAATGTTTAGAGATAGAACTTCTTTAGCAATTGTTATCCAATTTCAATGATTCTTTCAAGTTTTGAAAGACTTTCTTTACATACAAAGAAACTAAAAATTACAAAATAAAAACTTTTTTACAAAAAAAAAACAACCGACTTCTTAAAAAAACTAACAGGTGAAAAATAACTCCAGTTTCGGAAGTCGGTGGCCAATAATGAACGAAAACCACCAAAGCCACAGACTTCCGAAACTGGAGTTATTTTTCTCCTGTTAGTTTTTTTAAGAAGTCGGTTGTTTTTTTTTTGTTTAAATAATATCGTCAGTAATTGTATATATTCCCGAAAGGATAAACCTGTAGTCGCTTCGCCAGCAATAGGGTTAAGTAGGATTTGAAGTATCATCTACCAAAAAAAACAAATTTCTGTTGGGACTGCAAGGTTAGAAAACATCAAATCAAGATATAAATGTATTAAGTTAATACATTCTTCTTCTTCTTCTTCTTCTTCTTATCGAATGGTTAGCGACCAATCCAAAACCTCTGAATTGGCTTCACATGCCCTCGAGAATTGATATCTCTCAGGCATGCCGGTTTCCTCACGATGCGATGTTTTCCTTCACCGTTTTTGAAGGAAGTGAAAATAAGAAGAATACATTAACGGGATAATAAATAATAGGAAGGTACTAAGATATTAACAGAAAGTAAGTACCTTATTTACTGGTTCATAATACTATTCGATACTATATTATTTCATTTATTACAGACATTATATCAAAAAATGATTATAATAACATATTGCACATTAAAAACAATCAATAACAAACTTTAAAAATACAACAAGCGTTAATCAAATTAAACTAACAACACTTTAAAAACTGATGTACTTTTACAAAATATTTTCAAGTTGTTTTTGTGCCAAATAATGTCATAATGTGACCACAAGTACACGCTTTGCAAAATGCTCAATCTTTTGTAAATTATGAGTATTTTTACGTTTGCGAAATATTGTGGTAAATAAGACTGGTTAGTGGGAATTTGAAAGAACAATACGAGGGAGACTTACGTACTACGTAATTATTTAATTCAAGGTTATAAAATGACCTTTCACACATAATCTTTTGATTTATAAAACCTTACAGAACTTGGAAAATAATAAATATATTTTTATACAAAAAAGTAAAACAAAATGGCGTCAAAAAAGATCTGTATCTATGTTTTTTTTTAAAGTAAGGAACACCTGTCATTGCTTCAACTGACTTTTCGCAAAGAGATTATAAGCTACTAGCTGGTTTTTTCTCCTTTACATCATACCGTAACTTGATTGCATTTAGCTCTTTACAAATTTAGTATTATTCAGCGCGTAATGAAAAAAAATCAGCATCATTAAGTTTTGGGATTTGTAAAACGAACAATGCATCGAAAATCCGGACCCTATCATGTCATTGTCTGCGACCTTAGTTTAGAGTGGGGTTCCACTGATAGCGGCACGAAATGATTTTACTTTTATTTTTCGATTACAATTTGCATTTTGTTTTGTTTACACAACGATCAAAAGGTTTGTACTTACCTACAGTCAGCATATAAATTACCACAAATGCTTTGAAGTATTTTCTGTATAACTATTTTTATTGCTTGAATGCACTTTCTGCTTACAAAATTTTGCTTAAAAATCATAACGTGAATCGAATATCAAAACATACCCAATTTAATCTGAATTCTTCATTGTTTAGTCTGCTTCAGTAGTCAGATAAACGCTGGAGTTATTTGATAAGATATAGGTATTCCATCTGATAGTATTTATACTGGATATTTCTATCCATTCAATGCGTTACAATTAATATAACAATTGCAACTTGTTGTATAGTAAAGCGAGTAAATATTGGCAAACAGCCAGAAATAATTAATTTCTTTGTCATTACCTACATTGTCTGTATCTATAATCGGATTATTTCTAGTTTGAATCGGATTCCGCCACATTAAAGATGAATGAATCAGTTGCGTACTATAACTGAAGAAAACTGGCAAAAGGCCCAGAAAAAATACCGGACGGGTTACGATTTCGCATTAAAATTTATTTATTTCGTCTACGACACAAGCAGATCAATCACCTCTAAAAAGTTCATAACCCTAATAACACAAAAACCTAAACTTGATTAAGTGATTCAACTTTTAAAGGGTCAGTCTTTCAAACCACTGGTCCATACACTTGAGTTATATCCCTGCCGGTTGCAAAACATTTTTTTGTTTATTTATACATGAGCTAACATAAACTGAACAACCAAAAAATTATCAACAGAAGCCAATTTAGTACAAGTATTCACGATTAGTTACAGTGCAGAATGTAAAATGTGCGCATACATTAAGTCACATTAAAATTGTTTATTTAATACTTTAAGCAATAATTAAGGAAAAGTGCTTATTTTAAATACAAATTGGGATGTTAAGGGCAGGCGGATGATAATAATTGCAATGCTTGAAAAAGGCCGCTAAGTCATAAGCACTAAAATAATAATGTCAACTTTGTACACTTGGTTTGCAATAAACGCTTTGACTACATTAATGTACTGCGGCGGAATTACACTAACACAATACAATTGCCGCTGCAACAGGCACCCCAGCCTTACAATTGTCCGCCGATTCCCACGGCCGAGTTGGTCAGTGTGGACGAAGGTCGGTCGACCTTGGATTTTTGTCTGCAGCCGGGATGTAGCTCACTGTGCGATTTGGGGTACTTACTTGTATTGTTGAAAAACCTGTTTTGTCGTCTAGCTATCGTGTGAAACTCGATTGCGAGGAAGTTCGTTTTGTGTTATTATTATGTTTTACACACAAACGTAAAGTGGGTCCATGACGAGTTTTTGGAGCTTGAGTGTAAGTGGAAAATAATTTGCAACTTTGTCGTATTATTTTGTGCAATTTAACCACTGTGCAACTAGTGCTAACTCTTGTCTTCCAAATTAAGTAAAAATAAGGTAACTTTAAAAGCTTCAGCGGATTCTTTAAAAATGTACCTAATTAAATTATGTTAAGTCGTTCTTTCTGAAAATCCCCTTAAATTGACACTAGTAAGGATTTAAATAATAACTAAAACACTAAATTAAGCATAATTAATGTCAGCAAAACAATAAAAGGCAAAGGCTTTTAAACATGCTTAAAAGGCTTGGTTTGTCTAATAGTCAGAAAGTCAGAACCTTTATCTAAAGAACAAATATGGCGGTTAGACTTCGCTCTAACTAGCTTCGCGTTAGTTAGATTTGCTCAAGTAAGGTTCGCTCAGGTTTTTTTTTTTTCAAGCGTGGGAAATACACACGACTTTTACCGGGAAGAAAAAAAAATAAATACAAATAAAACAACTCTCACGTAAATAAAATTGAACAGTAAGATTTTACAAAAAAAATAAATGATACCCCAAGGTCGGAACGGAGGTTTCTCTATGACAAACTAACAGTTCTACCAATGCTCTTCTCTATTCCCGGCGCGTGCGCAAGTGCAGACAGCCATAGTTACGAGGAAAACGTACATAGAACGAAATATTTCACTATAATCAGCCATTTTTTATTCCGCTCAACTAGTTCTACTGGGTAATGGAGCGAGGTTCGCAAAAAATCTAGATTAAAGTTACCATTGTATTACGTTAGAGATTGCGCGCGAGTTTGTCCGTGAAATTGCTCTGACGTGGCAGATTTTAGTATTGCGAATTGCGAAATATGAAAATTATGGGTTAGCTAAATCTTAACCAATATTAGGCGATTGACACACTGCCCCGCATGATGCAGCGTAGCGCGTGGATGCGTGTTCTTCCGTTGCTTGTAAGTATCTCCGTTTGTATGGAAAACACGCACAGTCCAACACACAGAAAATGCATCCACGCGCGTTCAATTCAGTTCAGAGACACGCAACAAGCAGCGTGATGCGGGGCAGTGTGATAATCGCCTTTTATAGAGGAAAGTTAAATTATTACCTTCTACTAATACTACTACTTCAAATTCTACTACCTACTCTAGTATTGTATGTAACATAGAGACACGCAGCGCAGTAGGTCAGTTTTAAAATTATGTATCTTTGAAAATCAATGCATTTCAGTAAGGTAGTTAGGTTAAGATTTCATTCTTCATTTGTTTTGGTTCGTTTTAACTCAAAAACTACTCAACAGATTTAAAAAAAATATCACCGTTTTCATTTTATTCATAGCGATGTAGAATATGAAATTTTGCAAATCACAAAGTACATATTTCTAAGTATTAAGTTATACTGCAAGGTCGGTTTTGCTGTCGATCAATAACCTTACAATTACAGTCTTAGTCGGAGTTTAGAGAAGAAAATGTCTTCGACAACCAGTTAGAATTTGTTGACATATTAGGAACTTGTTTGTTGGCAATTGGTTCGCCCCCTATTACATAGAACTAAAACATAAATGGTAAAATGTGGGTGTACTACCAGGTACACCTCTGCCTAGCTCTTCGGGGATCTCAGGCGTGATATTATGTTTGTCTGTTAAGAATCATAAGTTGTCACATACTTAAGCATTCTTCGATTGAGGCTAGCCTTTAGGTCAGAGTATCAACATTACTATTCTACGTGGTAATACCGCCAGCCTTTTTTTGCATTTTCCCATTGACATCGATGCGGGTGAATTTTGAATGCCCTATTATTAGATTTTTACATAAAACAGAGTCACAAGTATTAGACAATAATCATGCGATTTATGTAGCGCCAAAGTCATCAGTTTTAGCCGAATCGATGCTAAAAAACATTCCATACAATATCTACATAACAAAAATAAATTAATGTCATTGTATCGATTTCAAATCGCTTCTTTTTCTACCTAAAGGTGTGTAACCTTCCGATGATTCGAGTCCACTTTATCGATTACAATTGGATACGAATGCAATTATTCGTAATTGCAATCGATGCCATACTTCGGTGTCGTTTATATCTTCAAATAAATTAACCGGCCCCGTTAAGTCTTACCAATTTTCGACCAATAATACAGAACGGGTTTTTAAATATGGGAAAATCAGACGTACGTAGGTATTTTTGACAGATTGAGACTGAGATTGCATCTAAAAATAAGGGAATCAGGCCTCTGAGAAAAGTCAGCTTTTGAAAAGAAAGAAAGAAAGAAAAATATTTATTTGACATCAGTCATTAAAACACACATACACACAATAATTTATAAAACAATAGAAAATCTAGCAGGTTGTACCTACACATTATGTGCTGTGTGCCTCACGGCTTTTGCACAAAAGTGATACCTACTCGACCAGCATAAATTTGAAATAGCAATTTCGCATAAAATGTGAAATAGCAATAATCGGGTCCTATCAGAATAACTACAGCGCTGCGATATTTTTATTTTTAAATGTCGTAGCTAATGCTGAGATAGGCGCCTTTTTGGTCTCGCACAGGTCTTTTTATTACTTATTATTTTTTTTTATTTTTGTCTTTAGTTTTTTAATCTTTTCTTTTTTATCTGTATTGCTGTATTTTTGTTTTATGTACTGTGCGTCCAAATAAAATATTTTTTTTCTTTCTTTCCTTCAATTTTTCTTTTTGAGATTTCCGAGTTGATCCCATAATGAAAGTTGGACATATTCATGGGTAGAACGGCCTGATAAAAATTGCCCCATGATTAAAAAAACCTTCTGTATTTAAAAGCTTATTAAATGTATAAGGAGTTATAAATGTTTTGCGGTTGTGAGATGACAAATTGACATCGCATCTCGGCCTCACGAAGGTCGCTTTTGATTCAAGATTAACTCGATTGAGGCTGCGGTCATGATTTATTAAAGAATCGTTTCGTTTATCTTGATTACGTGTTAAAGGGAGGTGGGATTTTCCTTTTTAACTGACTTTAAAAGTAACGGGTTCGCAGTTTAGCATGTACGTGTGTATGTTCGTGCATATCTCGAGATTTTTTTTTGTGACAATGAACTTTAAAATCTGTCCATTAGGTATACTTCTATTATTATAATAATGCTGAAGAGTATGTTTGTTTGTACGAAATTATCTCTGGAAATTCTGTTGGATTTGAAAAAAATCTTGTTGATTATTATTAAAAAGGGTTTTAGGCTATTTAACATCACGCTACTTTGGAACGAGTGAATTCGCGGAGAATATAATTATTTTTCATGGAACATCGCTAAGCTTATGACCTACAATACACGTGTCCAGAACATTTGCTGTGTCTGTATCTAGACGCCTACCAATCTAACTACCCCCAATTTGTATTCTTTGAATATGTTTTCAATTTTATTACAAAAGGATAAGGTTTATGTTCAGTTGGCAAAAACAATTTCAGATAGCTTGACAGTCTGTACCTACCTAGTAGTCTTAAGTATTCGATAAACAAGTTCACAGTTTTTACATAACTAAGTTTTATTATTTTACGGCCGTGACACTGATCGGTCCGAGAATAATAAATCCCAACAAATTAAAATATGCATGATTTTATTATTCAAGTTTTTCGTATAATCAATACCTGCGAGGTATTTATGTAATGGATACAACTATTACCTACTTAATGGTTCAAGTCCTCTCTAATCGTTTTAAATGTCTTATAATTTGTTAATTAACTCTTAGTCATACAAGCGTTTTACAATAAAAATGTCTCATTCGTTCATTTTCTTAATTGGTCATTTAGTAGTATAATTATTTTTTATTATTAGGTTCATAATGGCATGACAACACAGGCAGATACATATAAGTTCATACCAAGAAGTATTTAATGTTTGCATTCGGAGCATAGACACACTTGACTTTATCAAATGAGGTTGTTCACCAAAGTTTTTAATACTTATTCTGTTGCAAAGTCACATTACTTTTTTGTTCAAGGTCGCCCAAATTACCTAAATCCTCGTTCTCATGGTAAATAGTATCATTAAAGCACCTCCAAAAGAACGTGTGAGTCATTATTTGTGTGTGGCAACACAGACCTCGTGAAACAAATGTAAATCATCCGTTCCTTTTGTTTCCACAGGCCGTTTCCAGTTTTATTTACACAAATGTGTAAGAAGCTTTATGTGAAAAACCGAATACAAGTGAATCATACTTTACCGACAGCGTATCCGAACGAATTTTAATATTAAAACGTAACCAAGCATTCCAAATTGAAAAAAATAAAACTAACGTTTAATTTAGTGTTGCCATATTAACATTAACAAGCTTTTTTTTTAATACTCGTTAAGGCAGACATTTAAGTGAGTAATGACAGAAAAAGAATCGTGTCAAGATCAATAAGTGTGTGTCAAGGGGTTTCTGCAACTTTCCTTTTGTAGAACAAGCGAACTGGATGACATCGATCGTGATAAAATAGTGGTGAATCGTTTAAATACGACCTCTGTTACCTTACACGGGCTTATTGTGGCTGGATTTTGGCGAATCCTTTCATAATAACTCGCAAAGCGGCAGTGTTTTCACCCTAATTACAAAAAAGTGCTCACTAAAATAATAATCTCAATCAATAAAACAAAATCGAGTGTGTAACCTAACCTTAAAAAAAAAACAAGTGAAGTTCAAAATTCGAATTATGAAAAGTGTGTGTGCGTGAAAATGTCAACACAAGCGTACTACAAGGAGCGACTGGGTTTCGACCCTCAAGAAGCAATTCAAGATGGCGTCAACGGTGGCGGGGCCTATTATGAAGGCCCTCACCCATCGAAGCGGCACAGGGGTGAACATTCGGAGGCCCATGATCAAGTTTACGAGGAAAACTTGACCAAATTCAAAGGTACAACATGCTGGGGGTTCTTTATTCAACAGTCAGGTTCGTGGTGGTGGGATATTGAGAATGCGCGTGTTACTTACGTGTGTGTCGTAGGGACAGTCAGGAGGAAAAGTAAGAAAAGGTGATTTTAATATCTGCACTATAGATCTAAACATTGAGCTCGTTAGCAAATTCTATTTTCGGAATTATAAAATTGGTTCCATATTCAAACTTCTTTGGGTAATAATGAAAGTAGAGGAAGTCAAATGAATGTTTAAAGAAGATTTGGCCATAAAAGAGGTGACTATTGAGATGACGGCGAAAAACATTTATTTAGTATTATCTGTGGTAGGATGATGAAGGGTTCATACCGTACTTACTTTATCATCAAACAGTACATGAATTTTAGAACTTTTTTTGTATTGCTGCATTGCATCGAAAGTAAAGTTAGAAAAAGTCTAGTGATGTAGACTATTTCAGATATAATTATTGCCTTTCTCAAAACTCATGACTACTAGAGATTGTTTACTAGCGTTCGTTTGGAATGATTGTTATTAATAAACACTAGTCTGTTTAGATCCAACTGCCATGTTTTAACATTCTTTGCGCATTCTGTACAGGGTTAGCATCCTTCCGATTTAAAATTAGAGCTGTTCATAAAATAGCATTGTCATGTCTATTTTACAGTTGGCAACTCTTTTAATTCAAATTCAAAAGTGTTCTTGAACGCTCAGTTTTGTCTTGAATTGAAGATTTTTTTTTTCTTTTTTTTGGAACGTTATTTGATTTCCATTTTTAATACTTTTGAAGTCAGCTGTTACTTCACTAAGTTCGTATTTTAAAGCCTGTTTTAATGCAAATTAAAGTTCGCATAACTAATTTAAAGTTTTTATAATTTTTTATTTGTTGTTGTGGTTGCCTTCTTAATTTAAATTCAAATGAGATAACGACTTTTTAGATTTATAGTTTAAATTGTAGCGATTTTTTTTTGTTTTTACTAATCATATTTGTGTTGTTTTGGCATGTCAGTCAGTTCGTAAATTAAGATTAGTGTCAAAAACTAATGATCTAATTTTGATGTTTTTATTAATACAGCGATTTTGGTTCCTCCATTTGATAAGTTCATATTAATCATGCTTTGAAAACGTAAGATGAATACTTACAATAATATGTTATATTCAATTTAAGTTTGGCACGAATTATTTTAAGTTCCAAAAAGGGATTTCTGAGAGAAAACTGGTGAGATTCGTAGTTAAGCAGTAAGTAATAGCCACACGGGTCAATTATTATAATCAAGAGCATTAATCAACTATAAATTTCCAGTAAGTATAAGCTGATCTCCCATTTTATTGAATTTTCGTACAAAGAGAGGTCAGTTAATACTGGAAATGTCTAACTTGATAATGTACTTAACGAATATTCACAAATCGCTTAAACTTGGAGATTATAGCATTTTATCACGCATCGCTGAGTTTGAAGAATCTTTGAAGGAGGTTTATTTTCAGTAGGTAGGTACACATAGTCATAAAACAATATTATTAGATCATTGTGCACCTCTCAATTCACATTCACTTTTTAACCCCCGACGCAAAAACGATAGGGTGTTATAAGCTTGACGTGTCTCTGTGTGTGTTTGGCATCGTAGCTCCCGAACAGATGAACCGATTTTGATTTTGTTTTTTTTTTGTTTGTAAGTTGAATTAGTCTGTAGTTTTCTCAGCTAAGTATTTTTGATGAAGATCGATCCATACGTATAACGAAAACCTAATATTTAAAATCTAGGGCGTTTCCACTCCTATCAGATGTAATGTAAGATGTAGGTATAAGTGCAAACACCGAGTCCCGCGAAATATCAAAGAAATAAAAAAACCTAACTGTTTAAAACGTGTAAAAAAAAAAAAAAAAGAGACTCAAAATCCACATTCACTTTCAAGTAAAACTCTCGCCTCTTCAACGATATAATGTTATTCAAGAAAACGTATACCTACATAATGCTTAACATAAGTAATTGTCAGTGACTGGAACATTCCCACCTACGATCATTTCGTAAACCACTGACTCACTGGGACCTAAGATTTGAAAGTGTTACCAGTCGAAATATATTAATGACACACCGACTACCTTCGGATTATTACGTCACTTTGAATTGGGGGCTGATTCCAGTACCTATTAGTAGAATACTTATGGTATAGGTACAATATCACTTAAGTACAGAGGCTAGGGTTGCCAGGCCTAAAAGTTTGAAAAGCCAAATAGGTTTATTATGTATCCGCACGTTTTGCACTATACACCGAGTTTTAAAATAAGAAAAAAAAAACACTTATTTGTGCATTTATTATCAACAAGCAGTTTTGAAAATAAAATGCAGTCTATGACAAGTATGGATGAACGTAGAGCTCCTCAAGCTCCGAGTTGAGCTCACGATAACTGACAAATGCTTGCACTGACTGATCTGGTCCACTCATATCCTTTCCTGAAAAGACCATTTAAAACAGACACAAATCTACTTCTAAATACCTACTTAGACAGAGTTTAGAATTAGAAAACCCACACTTTAATCGTTTAATCCTCAAATTGAATTTGTTAATTGATTCAGTCGATAATCGCGTAACAGTTTGGGACTTACGACCTTTTAAAGCAAAGAAGAAATACAGAAGTATGTATGCTTTGGAAACATTATAATAATAATAATAATAAAAATATATCCAGAACTCCGGGCTTTATAAAATATTCGACATGAAATTTTATGGAAAATCAGTTAGAACAATGACAAGGACGGGTGACACATGTCACATACTAAGAAGAAGAAATTTGCAATAAAAATGAGAAAATAAATATGATCACTAGAGCAGCTTCAAGACGCGCACGCCTACCACCTCCGGACTCGCCGCTCAGCTCCGCCTCGCCGCCGCCGGACATCGGGTCACCTGTGTCACCGGCGGTTGCAGTAGCGTCGAGCTCCAGCAGCGACGAGTATTTTTCCCCGCCGACGTCGCCAACACCTGTACGTCGGCCGGGGAGAGGCCGGCCACCGAAGAGCTTAGGACCCAGGAGCCAACCAGCCCCGAGCCAGGTCCCCGCTATCGGTGGTTGTGTGCAGCGCATGAGATGGACTCAGTCTATGAACGAGAACGTCATGCGCGCATACTACGGGTCTACAGAGGGGGGAACTAACCTCACTGCGTACCGTGTTAGGATGCTGTCTCTGTTTCAGGAATTGGAACCAACCGTAAACGTCTCGGCCCAACGACTGTCGGATCAGGTGCGGGTTATCCAACGTAACCACAGGTTGGACGAAGCCGCACTTGATAGGCTGCGCTCAGACGTACTGAACAACCATATCGTCTCGACTTTGACACAGACCGTGGTACCAGCTGTAAATGCAACCCCACCACGGCCCAATCCTATTAGTGACGAAGTGGATGATAGGGTTGTCACAGTAAGTAGCCAGTGCAATAACCAACTGAGGAGAGCACTGGAAGATGCGCTTCGTGAGTATAGGTCAACACCAACCGAACTTAGACCGCGTTTACCGCGGTTGCCGATGCACAAAAAAAATAGGGCGCTGGTGTGTGCCCTGGATTCGCTGCTTGAGAATTTCTTCGAAAGCAGCGAGGACCTCATTGATACGCACTCAATCCTGTATTGCGCGGCTGTTGCAGCATGTCGTTTAGCTAACGTCAAGTTCCCAAATGTTGACGTAGCTATCCGACCGAAGCCAGCTGTACCAGCCTGGCAGGGCAGGATTGAACGCCGTATCGATGAGGCCAGGGTGCTCATCGGCAAACTATACTGCTTCAGGGAGGGTAATACACGGCCACGAGTGATGCGCTTTGTGAGGCGGGCGTTCTCGGGGACTGAAATCAGTCCTCGCGAATACATGTCCCGTACCACAGAGCGCATCGACTTCCTGAAGCAGAAAGTTTGTGCATGGGCAAACCGTATTCGGCGGTATAAACGGCGGGTTGACCGGTACTCACAGAATCGCATGTTCCAGAGCGATGAGAGGTGGGTATACAGAGCTTGGGAGCGACCTGAACAAAATGTGACTGACGTGCGCCGCCCGGATGATGCCGCTACCAGTGCATTCTGGCGCCGCATCTGGTCGGAGCCCGTCCGTCATGTTGAGGCTCGCTGGATGTGTGATGTCGAGCGCGCGTGTGAAACTATACCGGAAATGGATAAAATAAACATCTGTCCATCAGACATAGCCAAAGCAGTTCGTCCGTTACCTAATTGGAAATCACCGGGGCCGGACGGACTGCACAATTTTTGGTTAAAATGGTTAAGTAGTTCACACTCGCGCTTGGCATCGCAGTTCCAGTCATCCTTGGAGTCTGGGTCGCTGCCACAGTTTCTTACAACTGGTGTTACTCACCTGCTCCATAAATCAGGTAGTGCCACGGAACCCAAGAATTATAGACCGATCACATGCTTGTCGACGGTATATAAACTTCTTACATCCATTTTGAGAACTAAAATTACTGAACATATTGACAGTAATTCTATTATGTCTGCTTCTCAGAATGGATGTAGGAATGGGTCCCGTGGCACTAAGGAGCTACTCCTCATAGACATGGCCATAAGCCAACAGGTTCGTCGATCCCACAAGGATCTGTCGACATGTTGGATAGATTACAAGAAGGCCTACGACTCCGTGCCACATTCATGGCTCGTGAGGGTGCTGGAGTTGTACAAAATAGATACAACTCTACGCACCTTCCTTGAGTCGTGTATGAGGCAGTGGAGGACGGTCCTTCGCTATCCAGGATGTCGACAGATCCAAGGGAATGATGAACCTATTTGGATTAAGCGGGGAATATTTCAGGGTGACAGTTTGAGCCCCTTATGGTTCTGCTTAGCCCTGAATCCTCTAAGCACATTGCTGGAGGATTCGGGTCTAGGCTATCGACTGAGAAGAGATGGTCAGGTCATATCTCACCTGCTTTACATGGATGACCTAAAACTCTTTGCCCCCAACAATTTGCGACTGATGGAGCTACTGAAGGTAACTGAAACTTTCAGTAGCGCCATCAGGATGGAATTTGGTGTGGACAAATGCGCGGTCATGCATGTAAAGCGAGGGGAGATTATGGAATCCCAGGGAATTCAACTCTCGGATTCCATACACCTCAGATCCCTCTCCTCATCCGAGAGCTATAAGTATTTAGGTATGTCGGAAGCGTTAGGTATCAATATTACTGACATGAAGCAATCGTTGAGGGAGCGTTTCTTTGGTCGCCTGAAAAAAGTATTGAACAGTCTTCTTTCAGGTGGAAACAAGGTGCGCGCCTTCAACGGTTGGGTCATGCCGGTTTTGATGTACTCTTTCGGCATACTTAAATGGACTCAAACTGAACTTGACACTCTGGATAGGAGAGTCCGTACACTGCTGACCGCAAATCGGATGCATCACCCACGTTCTTCGGTTATGAGGCTGTACATCCCGCGGAAGTGTGGAGGTCGAGGCTTTCTAAATGCTAAGACTCTCCACAACCGCGAAGTGTACAGCCTCAGGGATTATTTTTTAAAAACCGAAGTGGGTATGCACCGAGATGTGGTCGCCGTGGACAAAGGGCTCACCCCGCTTTCCATAGCTAACGAGAACTGGCGCAAACCTGTAGTGCTTAGTACAGATGACCGCAGGCAGGTATGGCAAAGCAAAGAGCTCCACGGACGCTTCTACCGGGCTCTTCATGGGCCCGATGTAGATTTATTAGCGTCGGTATCCTGGCTACGTTTTGGTGACCTTTTCGGGGAAACTGAAGGTTTTGTATGTGCAATTATGGACGAAGTTATCCTAACGAACAACTACCGGAGACATATTATGAAGGACGGGACGGTTGACGTGTGTCGGGCATGTCACCGCCCTGGTGAATCCATCAGACATATAATCTCTGGTTGTTCTCGTCTGGCTAACGGCGAATACTTGCACAGGCATAATCAAGTAGCCAGGATTATTCACCAGCAACTTGCTTTGAGATACCAGCTTGTGGACACTGAGGTACCGTACTACAAGTATGTGCCCGACCCAGTTCTCGAAAATGACCATGCCACATTGTACTGGGATCGGTCTATCATTACTGATAGGACTATTGTTGCCAATAAGCCGGATATAGTAGTGATAGACCGATTAGCGCGCCGCGCAATGATAGTTGATATTACCATCCCACATGACGAAAATCTCGTGAAAGCTGAGAAAGAAAAACAAATAAAATATCTTGACCTAGCCCACGAGATTGTCGACATGTGGGATGTGGATTCTGCTGTCATTGTGCCGATAGTTGTGACGGCCAATGGTCTTATTGCCAAAAGCCTCGACGACCATCTGTCGAGGCTTTCGTTACGCGGTTGGGTCAAAGGCCTGATACAGAAGGCAGTACTCCTCGATACGGCTCGCATTGTGAGGAGGTTCCTGTCTCTGAGACCCTAACCACCGGTAGCTTGGACCCTGCTCCCGCCGTCGGTGGCCTACTATTTTTTATATTTTTAAATGTTTTTATTTATTAATATTTAAAAATGTAATTTATAAGAATTTTAAATGAATATACGAAATAATAATAATATTCATTTAATTCGGACAACAGTGATCCATATTTGTTAGTAATACACACAACTTATATTCTAGTGTTAATAACAGGACTGGGTAACTATATATTTCAGGGTCAGTTAGAAAAATGACACGGTCTAACTAGAACCCGCATGAAACTTTTCATCACTGCTGAATCAAGTTTGTCAGCGACTACGTTCAGGATGCTGTTAGTGCTGCCACGCACTCTGCGCAGTAAGGAGGCGGTCCTTTTGCGTATTATGGCGAGAAAGCCATCAACGCGGGCTTCCGCAAACATGCTAGATGCACTACAGAAACGGGGCAGCCCCAGCAGCATCCTGAACCCATTATTATATTGAACGCGCAAGGCACTGAGCGATCTCTGTGTATAGCAAAACCACAGGCTGCTTGTGTAGAGAGTCTGGCAGTACGCCTTAAAAAGCGAGATTTTAACATGCTCGTTGCAACGAGCAAACCTGCGTGCCAACATGTTATTCTTAACCGCCAGTGCCCTGCGCTCCCTTTCAATGTCCATTTGGTCATCAAGATCTTCAGTAACATAATGTCCCAAGTATTTAAAATGATTTACCCGCTTGAGTTCATTGCTATTTAGCCTAATTTTGGGTACGCTAGATGGGGATTTACCTGAAGCCTTAAAAACCAAATGTTCGGTACCCAGGGTCATCCACGGTGATGATTGTAGTTTAAAACATAACTTGAGGAGACAGAGTAACCCTTATCATAACCATCGTATTATTCACACACGCAGACTGGTCAAACTCATAACATAAAAATAAATAAGCAAACAGAATTTATTTTTCATTTATAATATATGACTGCCTCGTTGGTCTAGTGGTCGCAAGCGGTACTGCTGAAGGTCCCGGGATCTATCCCGGGTCGGGCAGTGTTATTGAGTTTTTCCATCTGGGATTTCTCAGTAGCAGGCCGGAGTCTAGATTTGTGCCTGATTGATGGCAATAGGCTCGCCCCCTATTACATGGGACTCAAACATAACTGGCGAAATGTGGGTGTACTACCAGGTACACTTCTGCCTAGCTTCGGGGATTACTGCCGTGACGTTATGTTATGTTTTATATTATATATCCGACTCTATGAAAGTGCCAATGGATATTATTCTTAGTTTATAACATAATCTACCACAGAACTGTAGTCTTTAAGGCTAGATCGTAATTAATGATTAGTAACGATTTTGTTCTTACTAATAATAGAATTAAAAACAAAATATGTTTGAAATTCATCATTTTATGCAATTGATAAGACTTGATAAGACTAATTTTCAGAAGCGCTTGTAGAATTCAGAGGTCTAAAATCCTGACTTCTACGAGTACAGGCGCTGTTCAAACTAATTATTGTATAATAATTGCTTGGGCTACCTCACTAGTCTAGTGGTCGCAATCGTTACTATTGAGCATGAAGTCCTCGGTTCGATTCCCTGTTAGTGCTTAGTATCCGGTTATGGATAATTGTTTCGCCTCCTTTTCATTTTCCTAAGGAACCTAAAGAACAAATGCTGTCATTGTTTAATTTAATTAACAATACCTGAACAGGGATGCCTAAAACCATACCATATATTGACAAAAAATATCAGCACCAACATCAGGTTCCTACGATACGAGATAAAACGTTATCAGTTAATATCGTTATCTTATCGCCTTGTGTACTAAACAAAGATATAACGTAATATGTACTTGTTATTTACCGGCTCATTGAAGATTACGGCACATTATGTTTTCTTAATGGGTCGTGGGTTCTATGAGTTGTTTTGTTTGTTTTTATTTATTAATTTATTAAAACTTTATGCACAAGTAAAAAATACTGTACAAAAACGGACTTAATGCTATAGGCATTGTGTACCAGTCTAACTTAAGGTGATGCAGAGACAAAACATGGTAGGCGCAGGTGATGCAGAGACAAAACATGGTAGGCGCAGGTGATGCAGAGACAAAACATGGTAGGCGCAGGTGATGCAGAGACAAAACATGGTAGGCGCAGGTGATGCGGAGACAAACCATGGTAGGCGCACCAAAGCAACAAAAAGTGGAAAGTCAAGAGAAATAAAGACGAATTTATGTAGAAAAACTATCTCCTAACGCAACTTTGAGATAAAATTGCCAAATAGTATAACAAAAGAAACACTAGTTAGAAAAAGAAAAAAAACCGTTCATGTTAGTGTTTAGTGATAGTGAATCAGGCTTTTGTGATTCTAACTACCATGACGGCTGTCTATCAGATCTATGAATGACGAGGCCAGAAGACAGGCTCAACGTGCTTTCCAAAGTCAAAGTCAAAGTAGGCCTGAAAACAGGCACTTTTGAACGTTAAACTTACAAATAAATTAAATTAATATGATTCTAGTTGCACATTCCAAAAGGTAGTTTTGATGGAGAAGAATGTGCAAGAAACTCCATACTTACTCTTTTAAAATAGATTTTACAATATTTGTATACAATAATCAGATTATATGTGAGGACGATGTACCATGAGAAAAAAAAACAGCTATCCTGAGATAGGTGATATAAAATAAGCAACGCGGCTGGTAATTGTATGAGCGTATTGAAAGATACATGGTGCTCACATATTTACATAATATTTAATCCAAAGTTGATTACTAAAAAAAAGTAATAATCATGAAGTTAATACTTAAAATAAAAAATAAAATAAAAAATCAAATTACAATGTGTGATGTAGAGAAAAAGCAAACATTCCTGTCCAGACATTAAGTTGTCCTATGGAGCAGGACCAGCTCGGTATTTAATGAATGGACACCCACCACTGACTAACCGTGACAAGTGTTGCTTAACTTTGATCTTTTATTTCCTAACCAACGATACCTAGCAAAAAAATCATAATTGAAAAACGCATTCCAATTAAATAGGCCATCAATATTGATTAGTCGGTTTCTATTGAAAAAAAAATTACTAACATACGTAGAGCTTATTGGTGAGATTCTTCAGAAAGGTCAGATGCGTTATAACGCGCAACCGGCGTGTGTGTATGGCAACATGTATGAATGTACGCGAAGCAAAAGAAATATGTAAGAATCGTGGCATATGGCGCTTTGCAGTTTCTGCTTACCCCAATGGGAAAAAGGCGTGAGTTTATGTATACATGTATGTTGTAAAGAAATACCTAAAATTACTTAGGTATGGATACGCTATTGGTAACGGCGGCGCTTATGTGTAAGTATACCAGTTTCTATGTATATGGTAAAGTAACGCATACATCGGGTATGGAATGTGATAACCTTACCTAATACAAGCTTGTCTTGTGTACATGATTACCTGGTTTAGGTAATGTTTGCCTGACCCTCGCCTACAAACACTGTCTTCCCTTCAATGGATTAGCCAATGATTGTATTTGCATTGGAATATAGCAGCCCAGTCGTTATTAAGACAGACAGTTGCAAAAAAATGTTGAATTTATTGTAAAATACAAACAGTTCAATTCAGTGTCGACTGTACTTAGACCGACTTGAATTAATTCTATGCTAATTATACTTTATTGAAAAATGTGTGAGGGCTTTTTATTCGAAGGTTGGGCTTTCTGAGGAGTGTCTTATGGAATATTGACGTTCAAAAATTGTTGATCCTCGGCCCAATTTCAATAAATAACTTTTGATTTATTTAATTATATTCAACGTCTATGTATCATCCACGTATATTCAGGGTAACACAGGCCAAGTATCAAAATGTCCTAACTCTAAAAAAACCTTGTACTTATTTCATTAAACTATGTTCAATGGTTCTACGAAGAAATAACCTTTTAATAATCAAATTAATTCGGCATAGTCTAATTCTCTAAAACGTCTTAACCATTTGATCTTCTTCCATTGACTTAGGTGTACTGCTTATCTATTCTTTGCTGTTTTCAAATGTATTTTTTTCTGACTCAATCTTCCGCATCCGTCCACTGCTCTCTAGCCATACGTATTTTAACTCTTACCTTGGGAACTCTCATTCAGTGACAACCTTGTTACCTGCTACCATCAGCCCTTACCTCACCTTCATAAATATAAGTAACACCATCCATCCAGCCATATACTGCATCAGTAATGAAAGATGCAAAGATAGCATCTAAATTCTTGACCTCAAAACTGATTGTATTGACCCTAAGACATTGAAACGAATCGTTTAATTAGTAGCAATCAAGTGCAAATTGTTATAAAGCTTATAAAATGGCGTATGTTTATCTGAATCTGTCGGTCTAGTGCAGATGGTAGTGGATGAATTTGGTCTAACGGTGTCGGCAATTTTAATCAATGGAAATATTTGTTTAGCTTTAAATTGTTGACATAGGTGCCAATTCCTTTCCTGTCCAGTTTAACTTAATGTAGACTATTTTCATATTTTTCTCTCTTATACATCTAATAAGAAAATCAACTGCCTGACTGAATCTATTAACTGCCTCGTTGGTAATTTGGTCGTCCCTATTACATGGGACTTAAACATAACTGACGAAATTTGGGTGTATGTGTATACCTCTGCCACCTCTTCGGGGGTTACAGGCATGATGTGTTGTGTTAACTTGTGGAATATTATTTATTTATGTTGTTATAAAAGAAAAGGACTAAAATTCCAATAAATTTAATTCAAACTTAAGTTTTCATTCTGAATTAGTTGACATTTCAAACGCGCCTACCAAAAACATGCGAAGTTCAAGGAAAACCCTAATTTGACATCTCTTACTTAGTTCCTATCAGTCACCGTCTGTCTCTGTCCTTTTCTAAAGCAAGAGATGTCAATTCTCTAAAAAAAAGTTAAAAAGAGAAGCGATGCCATTGGTTGCTGATTTTCATCTCTTCTCTCTTGTCTAATATGATAGTGATGAATGTTCTGTAGGGTAGTGGGAATTACGTTTTTTGCTTTCTCCTCCGCTGTTGTTTTCTGATTATCTGCGTTGCCATCCAAGACAGTTGAATAGTTTTTCCAGGACTAGTCATTGTCTCATTTTTGGTAGTCGCCACTGTTGGTTCCAGCATTCAGGATTTGCCATGATTTGGGAATAGTGTGCTGTGAGAGTGAGAGATGGTCTTGTCGGAAATAAATTCACGATATAGAAGGGGAACTAAGCGTGCCATATCGATAAAGATGAGACGGATGTAATAAAAGACGTTTGAACTCTTGTACTTGGTCCCTCAGATCTTGCATTGCTTCCGCAGTTCTGCAACGTTTCAAAGAATAATTCAAAATTCACATGAAAATTTGTTCTAAATACTTTCCTTTGGGGGATTATTTTTCAATGGTGATTTATCGCTTTTTCTTTCCTGTCTTCGTCTGAAGAAGGTGCCCCTTCTTCTTCTGATCTTTATATTCATGTTACCATATAATCCTCCTAATCCTTTTTATACTAAACATAACATGTAACATCACGCCTGTAATCTCCAAAGGGATAGGCAGAGGCATATCTGTAGTACACCTACATTTCGTCAGTTATTTTATAGTCCTATGAAATGGGGGCCGAGCCTATTGCCATCAATCGAGCACACAAATCCGGACTCCGAGCTGCTACTGAGAAATTCTAAATGGAAAAATTTAATACCACTTTGCCCGACCCGGGGATTGAACCCAGGACTCATGCTCAACAGCTCAACTCAAAAAGCTTAATATAGAAAAGACGACAGGCGCTACTGCGCCTGTCGTCTTTTCTATATTAAGCTTTTTGTAGTAGATTCTGGGATTATATTACCCATTAAAGATACATATATCAGTACCATTAGCGTTGAAAATCCAACAGAGTGCATAATTTTTATATTCATTTTGTAAAACCTAATGAGATTTTTTTTTAACATGTGTGGCTACAACATTTATTTTAGAACTTCTTTCGTGGTTTACCATATAAATACTAAATACCATTCGTACGTTTGTAGATTTTATGACTAGCGTGGGATGCTGCCATTAAAGGAGGTTTTAGAAGATTTTAAATTCCAGTGGAAATAACAAATGGTAATGTGGTATAATTATCGAAACTATGGAAGCATAGACACATTTTACACCTACATATTAAATAACTTGAATACGTATGATTTCCAAATATTCCGAATAGACTCTTTTATAAAGCAACGATAAAATAATTCCGAATCCTCGTTTAAATTGGATCATGAAAACATGTTTAATGAGTAAAAAAATAAAACGATAGCGCCCTCTCTTTTGCTCTTTTCTATTTTGTTCTCTACTATCGCGAGCATCTTTGGTGAAATTAATTTTTATTCATTATTTTGGAGCTTTGTTTGAATCTAATATTTTTCCTTTCCAACTTAATATGTTAGACTAAAGCCCAAGTTTCTTTTCTTTGTTATATTGTTAATTTCATTGAGGTGTGATGCTACTTTTACTTTTATCGACGTATTTACTTATAATAAGTTTATAAATAAACTTGTGACCTTACTAATGCAAATTAGTGTAGTGTAAAAGCTGTTTTAAATAATAAAACAATTTAAACTTCAACTCATACATTATTGCAACCATCGTTTTGATTAAAACAATGTTACATGTTTATTTATAGTTCAGGAGCTTTTACAAAGTATGTTTGATCTGATAAACTTCAGGTAGACTATTAGTCAAGTCGGGGAGCTAGGCATCGTAGACACAATTTATCATGGTTACAATGTTGGAACTTGTCTGAAAGTTGTTTAGTTAGATGTTTTACAAATTGTAAGTTATGATCGTACCTACGTAGATTTATCTATTGAAATGGAAAAGAAAATAATGTGTTAATATTCTGTGCATTATTATTTTCGTAGTACTTTATCCCTATTTATATAGTCTTGAAGCAGCGTGTCTTCTTCTTCCGTACATTTCTACATGTCATCATCTCAGTATAACTTCACTTTTATTCCAACCATAATTATTGTATTCCTCAAATACATTCATCGTTTCTTTCGTGGTTTCTTCGTAGACCTTAAGATGGTTTTCGAGTATATGGATATTTGTTTGTTCGTTTTCTATGCAGACGTAAATGACTTTGTGCCCTGGTAAAACTATACAAGTAAAAACATAATGTAGGGACAGCGAGCGGCTGAAATGTCGAGACGAACAGATTTCTCAAAACGATCTCATCTACCAAGAAACTTAAACTTTATCTCAATTGGTTACAGTTGTCGTTTACATTCCTTTTGTCCTTGATAAAATATTTCATTTTCATAGTTTTTAGAGCATTTTTAATATTCTGGTTATCTTTAAGTGTACCACAAATCAACAGATACTGCTCTTGCATTCCTTAACGAGCCACCGTATTCAATTATTATTTATTTTTGTTGGCAAGACACAATCGCATATCCGACAAATAACAACATTATTATAACTTGAGCTACGAATGCCGAGATTAGCAACTAGGTCAATGCAGTACACAATTTGCATTTCTCAAGGCGATAGAGAGTCGATGTAAGTAATTGTCCGCCCACTGATAAGGTTTTGTATAACTTTGAGGACTACCCACTGCCTGCCACCTGTCAGTTTGTGCAACTTGACGTCCTAGTTTTCATGTTGCCCTGGTACTTGTCTTGTTAATCTGTTCGCTGATAAGCACTTGATAATGATCTTTTTGGTGAGAACTGCCCACTACCGTACCTTGCGTAAATTAGGATCATGTAGATATACTTAGCTATAAAAATGGGTTGACTTTTTTGGATACAAACAAACGCTAATAACTTTGCCGTTCATGAATATTATTTATAGATACTTTACAAATATAATGAGAAGACTGTCTAGAATAAGCCCACCTTTCCACGGTGTCAATTAGAGACACAATAGAAAGACAATGATAGCGCGGACACCGGTTTCCTCTTGGGGTTTAATTAATTAAGTATTTGTCCTAATTAAAAATTTGTGGTGTATAATTTTGAACCTTTAGAGGAAAAAAATGTAATTTGTAAGGTACAGTCTATTTTGTCACATATTAAAAGAACTGATAATATCACACAACATGACATATTATCACGCCGTTATTCTTCGAAGGGTTAGGCAGAGGTGTACCATCCGCGTTCCGATAGATATGTTTACGCCTCATGTAATAAAGGGCGAGCCTATTGCCATCAATCGGGCACAGGTCCAAAAGTACATTGTTATACCCGTGCAAAGGTGGGATTAGTCGAGATGATCACTTTTTCCCTTTATTTCTAAGTTCCTCACATGTATTTAGTAAGACTGTAATATCCCATCCACCCCCTCTTAGTTTTGAAAATAAAATAAAACCTATGAAACGCACAAATAATGTGGCTTTTTATTAGTAAGAGAATTTTCGAAATCGGTTCAGTAGATCCAAGGATTACTCCTTCACAACCTCGCAAACTCACAAACTTTACCTCCTTAAAATAATGTATACGAGTATATTAGTATAGATAGATAGATAACATAATTATTATGAACTTACTAAGTTTAACATAGACCTCAAATAAAACAGTTTCCTTTACCATTATTTCCTGCATGCGTAGCATGAACACATTGCACACCGAAGAAACGGCCTTTGTCTACAGACGAATCGGCAAAATGACAGATTATATAGACAGGAACCTCAATCTGTCAAATTTCTTTCAATAAACCTGCCTGCGTAGCATGAACACTTAATTTCTTTTCTTCCGAGACACGACAAAGACCGTTTCTTCGGTGATCATGCTACGCGTGCTGGCCTTAAATAAATTTTAATTCCTATGCTTGTTTTCAGCGACTTATTGTACCTATCTGTTCTCTTTTTTTCTAAAGCTATCAAGTGCTGCTCCGTCTTCTACGACGCTGTTACATTTTATGAACGTTTCCACACATTTTCTATATCGACGAAATCCAATTCCTAATTACTTACTTAGTTAGTTGTTTATAAGAGAGATAGAATAAATAAATACTGAGTAGTCAGGTTGTATCTGTTACAACTTTACTACTCTAATATTGACGATGACAGCTGCGCAGCGCTCTGCGATAGTATCAATTATTCACTCGCTGATATAACAGACTGCAAAGTTTTATTTCTTTCAGTGGAATTCTCTGTAATATTCTGATGATGCCATGACGTAACTCGTTCAGTGTACCGTGTGAACGCCCGCAACTAATGCGAAGTCGTGAAGCATGTTGAATTCAATCAACACGATTGGTGCGAGTGCGATGCACTTGCGTATATTTGTGCAATGCCGGACAATGGTGTATTGGCTCGTGAATGGACGTTTGCTTTTATTGGTCGTAAATCAGAGCAAACGTTGGAATAATTGAATGTGCTCAGATTTGTTAGGGTGTACGTAAATTACATGCGGTGCTACAGCTGAATGAGGCTTGGCTATCGCCCCAAAGGAGTTATTGTAATTTGCTGCTATGAAGCCACTATATGGATATTTTTTGTTCGTAATCAAGGAGTCTGTCGTCTGTCCATTCAAGAGTCTATTGCAAGTAGGGACTCGAACAAGTTCTTGATATAGAGACTGTATTTAAGGCTTGTTCTTAAAATTAAATTTTGCTTTAAAAAGAAAGATTCACTACTACATCCTCGTTTTACCAAAAATATTATGCATTAGTATTGTTTTGCTTTATTTTATTTTCTTTGAAAATTGCACCTGTAACTGCTTTTCTCTGCATCACATAAAGGTTGACCGGTAAAAAAATCATATATAAGTATTAAATAAATAAATCCCATAAACAAAACAATTGAAGTAATCTAAATCTAGAGGGTGTAAGGTAAAGAAAGAAAATAGATTTATCTGGGACACGCACAGAAATAACAACAAAAACTCAACCTAACCTGTCAAAAAAACAAAAGGCGTAAAAGTGAAAAGAAAAGCTACCCTCATTTACGCAAGCGAAGTCGCGTGCAGTAGTGGTTCATAAATGAATTCCTAAGCGTATGCAAGAGCAGATGTAACAATAATAAGCGTGAGTGCATCAGTAGCTTATCTAATGCGTAGTGTAGGAGTGAACGAGGGAAATGGGTCATTACTCACTGCAGGCAATGAGCCAGCTTCATACTGTATTCTATTGTAATTTGAACCCCAATACATTGTTGTACAAGGTTGCTTGTCTCATCATCTTTAAGTTCTTATGAGGAGTTGTTTAAAGATTTTTACAGTATTCTGTTCTAATGCAAATCTTTGATATCTTTAGTATCGTTATGGTGTAAACTATTAAGAAACGGTCCTGCGCTTTTCTTTCGCGTAAATATAAAATAGTGTTTCTTAAATACTATCCTTATCCATTGCAGCATGCTTAGCGCGATCACCCTAAAAATGGGTTATGTCGACAAAGAAATCGATAAAGTGATAAATTGTAGAAACATTTCTGCTAATTATCATACAAAACATGCTCGACATTCTAAAGACTCTCATCTCTGAAGAATCGACCCATTCCTTCTTTTCATTCTTGACATAATTTTCATGCTCACAACCAAAGACATTCAATACCTATAGACCGGACATCACGATCAAAATTTTCGTCCGAAACTCGTGTCCTGGATACAAGTCTATAAATTTTTTTAGTACGCTCCGCTGCCGCTCCAATATTCATATATTAATCTAGATGGCGTTACTAAGACATGGGATCAAAGTTTTTCTATGACATTTCCTTGACATGCCCGCTCTATAGTATTTTAAATCTCTTCGCTCACAACAAACATAATGTTTCTACAATCGGTCACTTAGCTGAGAAAAGAGAGGCAGATGATGATCATAAGAAGTCATTTGAAATTAAAGGCAATCTTATCTTTTCTTTAAATACAGTAAAGTGTATAAACATCGTTCAAAATATTCACCAAAATACCGACTGGACAGGCGCCGGCGCCGCCCCGAGCCAATCACTCATCATAACATAATCTCGCTCTCATTTGATTATCCCGTCAATTACATTCGCGAAACTGCTAACAGAGACGGCACTCGATGCCGACACATGAGCTCTTGAGCGTAAGTGTGAGAACTCTTGTGAAACCTGTTCCCCTGGTCAATCTTGGCCAAGATAAGGAGCTTTATTTTATAAGTTCTTTAGATTTTCGTTGCCTATTGTCAGTCTATCAATTAAGCTTTGACATGGAAGCGGATAATGTGGATGCTTCCGTAACCTTAGTTAAACGAACCCATTATTTAATCTTCTTCTTCTTATCGTAACTAACCTAGTGTAAGAGGTTTAATGCCGCCAATGGGGCTCTGACATGGCATCACATGCCATCGAGAATGATCTCTCAGGCCGGTTTCCTCACGAAGCAAGCTTTTTGAAGCAAGTGATAATTGTTGTTGTTTTTGTGTTAATTGTTGTTGTTTTTGTGTTAATTGTTTTTTATTGTGTTTATTTTTATCTTGTTTATTAATTCACTTGAAAAAAAAAAACCTGTACAAAGGGATTTTCTACCTGTCTATACCTTACATTAGTGTGAGTAGGACAATAACTACGTACAACATCTTTTAACTTATTAAACCAAATAAAATTAAGATTAGAGTTAGGATTGTTAAGGTCTCTAGCAAAACGGCCAAAAACATCGCATTTGCTTACATATTGTTCTAGCAACAATAGAAATACACAAACTGAAAAAAAAAACAACCGATTACTTATTTCATAGTTCATGAGATGGAAACAGATCTAAAGTAAATAACAACGTAATTTAATGTCTGTCGTATAACTTATTTTTTACATCCAAATTGTTATAAAGCCTCATGTTTTGGACATATCTCCGAATACGTCCAAAAAACTTGATTTGGAAGGCAATCAAAATAACACCATTGCCAATTAACACTACAATAAAAACATACCAGTTATTTGTCGATACTTTGACCAACACATCATGGAGACACACCTAGTGATGTGTAGATGATGATGGAAGTAACGTGGACACAGTAATTGATTTACCTCCATGTCAACCAATCAACATAGTTAGCGCCAGAAGACAAAATATTAATGGTTATTGAACTATGCCTAAAATAGAAGTGTCTACTGAAATGATAGTCAAAGGTATAGTTGAGTAGCACTTCGCTCACGACTGCGTATCCGTGTTTTTTTGTACTTTTCCCTGCGAACTTAAACATATCCTCCATCCCCTCGTAAATTCAAATATAAAATAGTTATGGCCTATATTACTCGGTGAGAATATGGCTTTCTAATAGATATTAAAAGATACTGTGATCACTGACGACATTTCTGCATATGTATTTGACTTACTTGTTACGCATACTGTTAACTAATAGATGTATATCTCATTATTTTATTGCTACTTCCTCAAATTCAATAAATTTTCTGAATTGTATCGTTTCTGCGTACTGTCAGTTTACTCTAAACTGCTTCAAGGTCATCATTATCTCTCCGCGTATACCGTTTCTGGCCACCGTCTGTGGTGTTCCTGACCACTGCAAGGATGTCACAGGCCGTATTCGGCTATACATTCATGAATTAGCCCTTAAAATGTATCTGCACTTGCTAACCTGTATAAGACATTTGCTCCTTCCTTATCCTGTTAATAATAGTTTTTCTGATTGTCATCCAAATCAGTCTTCATTCAATATTCAACAGTACAGCTCACCATAATATTTGCTCCTTTAATTTTATTCAGACGTATATCTGCAATCAATCTTTCTAATCTACATTCAACATAACCATAGCTCTAGTCGGCGACCATACTTGGTTGGCCTGACAGCCTGGTACGCTAAACATTTTAATGAACCATCGCCACGCTTAATTAAGATATCGCGAAGCTCTTCCGTCTCATTCGCTCCTGGTATGTTTAGATAATTTCCTGTTTTATATCTAGGTTCAATGTTGGTCTAGAATCTAGATTCTTTGGCATAGTTTGTTGTTAGTAGTTATTAGATGTTATTGAACGAATAAAATACTTTTGTTTTTTTTTCTTGGATAATTATGGTGCGTTCAAGTCCATACTTTTGGAATTTACTGCATGCAGAAGTGTTAATTAAATTACCTAAAAATGTTGCGTCTTTACATTGTTACAAGATTCCGTGTCTTAAATTTCTTCTATCATCAATATTTCTTAGAATACGTAGTTCGATGACCTCAATATCTTCTCAAATCTTTCGATAACTTACCTAGACCAGTTCCCATCCATTTTTCCTCATAAAAAAAATGAATCCAATATCATTTTTATAAAAATGAAAGAAATAAAAACTTCCAACAAAAACGCGTATCCAATATCCAATCATTGTAAAAAGTGTAGACAGCTCCCATACATCGGGACTTCCGATCTAGAAATAATTTGGCAACTAGCCGTACGCGCCAAAATAGTTCATGTATTAATAGACCAAATAAGAATGTTATCTATCCAGCCCAAGTTCGTTGACCCGACAGCTGTTTAATTCGGCCGTGTTATATTGATTATAAACCGTGCAATTTTTAAATGATGTTAATGATACTTCTAGAAATTAATAGAGGGCCAGTGTTTAACAAATTGATTTCGTAAGAGTGTTCATGATTGCGGTCAATCAATGATCTTGATTGTTTTACACATTTTTTTCATAAATTGCATCCGTGTTAATATGATCATCTATTCATGTATCAGCCTGTTACTGTCCAACTGCAGTGTTAAGGATTCTTCTCATGCAGAGAAGTCACCACGCTTGTTCTAAGCTTGGTGGTATAACTAACTACGACTGTATTACGATAACCCAAAATATATCCCTAGGTATATATTTTGTATGAGACTGGTTACGAAGCACAAGTTTGGCCAGAAATCGAGTTGGGCCGGTAACGAATAGAACATAATTATTTAGCAGCGCGGATAACTTTAATTTCGCTATCAAGGATGTGTCAGTGTTTAGTTCCTATGTGATGGTATAGATGTCGCTACAATTTGTGATTGTTTTTTATATTATTTTGCTCAGAATCAATCGAAAATCTCTCTCTCAATCAGTCTTGATCTTTAAATTAATTAATTTATCTTTTCTAATTTCAGATGAACGTGACGCGATACAAAAGAAAACGTTCACAAAATGGGTCAACAAACATCTCAAAAAGGTAAACAACGTTTCTTTTCTGATATTTTATCTTTTTATTACTACCAACTGTCACAATTTGCTTGAGTATTGGTTACAAAATCTTTTTCATTATTTATCTAATTAAAAATCTGCTAATTGATTTTGTTAATTAGATGTCGCGAATTTATAGATTTTACGGTTGCAATGATGTTTGAAACCAATTTAGTTGCAACATAGACATTGTTTCTATTATCAAGTAAGGCAATTATTTATTTAGAATTTGCATAAATCTGAATCTTGACAGTCGTGGTGAGTAGTCAGTACCTACCCCGAAAATCTCACAACCAGTCAAACTAAGATCAACCACGTGGAACCATCGTATTGCCCATTAACTGGATTGAGGCGATCAGATAAGATGTCACTCCTTGTAAAACACTGGTATTCAACTGGATCCAGTTAGACTAGAAGCAGAATCCAACATAGTTGGAAAATGGCTAGTCTTAGACATCAACGAACAGTACCTTATCAAAGCTTCAATCAGAAAAACATTCAGAATTTCCACATTTTGAGAATTAGTGCTGCTATGATTTAACTCCGAGTCTATATCTACGCTGAGTTAGGACCACTTTCTACAATAGTTCAGTTGTATTATTACTGTAAAATTAATATTGCACTAAACTATTTAGTGTTTCTCGGTCTAGACTTGAGATAATCAAATCTGTGCACGCTTATTGAGAGACGAATCCTTTTAGGCATCAACATCACGTGCATTTTAAAACACGCTTCGAAGCACTTACCTAACATAAATGATCGATTTGGCGCCTCCACCACATACGCAGTAAACGGTAATGCAATAAGATTTACTCACCAAGAAAAAGAGTTTTTATTAGGTACCTACTTATAGGTATGTTTTATCACCATCACCTTAAAGACTTGCCAACTTGCCGCTCATTGTATTTTGATGAGCATACAATGCAAAACAGCACTGCAATTTGCGCAAAACGTAAGAAATTTTTAAAGTTGCTGGCAATATTCAATCACCTTTGGGTTCTATGTTTGTATTTTTTTGCTGAAATAGTAATTAATTTTACTTTGGGCTTCAATGGGATTGGTGTATGCCTGAAAAAGAGTTTTTATTAGGTACTTATAGGTATGTTTTATCACCATCACCTTAAAGACTTGCCAACTTGCCGCTCATTGAATTTTGATGAGCATACAATGCAAAACAACACTGCAATTTGCGCAAAACGTAAGAAATTTTTAAAGTTGCTGGCAATATTCAATCACCTTTGGGTTCTATGTTTGTATTTTTTTGCTGAAATAGTAATTACTTTTACTTTGGGCTTCAATGGGATTGGTGTATGCCTGCAAAATTGAAACACGCTTGCACGAGACAAAAATCTGTCCAAGTTTCTTTAAGGTTTTTTCACCCTCAGTCAGTTTTGGATGACATGCATACCTAAACCCACGAAAAAATTAATGTGAAATGGATAAAATTATTGTTGTAATTTCCAAGGGGTACTTTGGAAGCTATTTTACAGTGTACTCAGGTATGTAAGAGGCTCCATTTAAAATTCAGGTGCATCTGGTTTGACTTAACGGCACACCCAACATATTTGGAAAAAGGCAAGGCAAATGTTGATGACGCGTTGCTGGGGAGTTTTTTCCGCCACTTCTTCTTCCCAACAAAAACACTAGGAAGTGGCGAAGAACGGGCGTTTTGGGGGACTGTATTATGTTATTTTTGACGTTCAAAAAGTGCTGATCTTCGGTCTAATTTGAAAAATGACTTTTGATTTCATTTGACATTACCGTAGTTCTTTTTTCTACCTACTGCATAGCGCCATAATCACTTAGTAAATCCATCGTGTGCCATAAATTGTCACTTTGACGGAGGCCAGACGTCAATATTCATTGAATGGTCGTGAGTCGCGTATAAACATTCACGACTGTATAATTCTGTACCGTACATGTTCACGCACTTGACTTAGATTTGTTGACGTGCAGTGACTGTATGTGTGTTTTGTGTGGGAGGATAACTCAGAGTGATGCTAACATTGAGATTATTGACGCTTATGTCAATCGTGGAGAATTTGGTCACAGTATGGAGATGGTCTAGCAATAAGACAAGCTTGAATGTAAGCTTAGTGAGCAAATAATGATGGGCAAAGTAACTGTTGAAATCACAGGAAGACGTCTTGGTGTAGGTCCCAACAAGAGTGCACGGAAATCGCAAAACGCTGCCGAAGTATTCAATAACGCAAGAGAGAAAGAGATATGTAGGGCTGACTGCCAATCTTCGTAATTTGAAGAGGTACAGAAGGAAGAAGTAGTGAAAAAGATAGTGAGTGAGAGTGACCTTGTTGGTCCAGTGACTGCCTGGTTAGTCTAGTGGCCACAGGCGCTTCTAGTCAAAAGTTGTTGAGTTTTCCCATCTGGTATTTCTCAGTACCAGCCCGAAGTCTGGATATGTGCCAGTTTATTGTGGCAATAAGCTCGGCCCTCAATTACACAGGGCTAAAACATAACTGGTGCAATAAGGGTTTTCTGCAGGTACACCTCTGCCCAACTTTTCAGGGATTACAGGCGTGATGTTGTGTTATGATGTTCTAAACATGTATGACTGTAGAAAAGCAAGATTGACTAGATGTTCAGTTCAGGGTTCCCAAAATTTCACTAATAGCATTTACTCCTTCACCGCTATCAGTCCACGTGTTCTTAAGATATGTTTTCCCCGTGGCAAACATATCATTAGCGTTTCATACATTTTCATTAAACTCATATCCGTGATCGGCTCGCTGTTTAGTATTATTGTTTGCGTTAATATTTACGTGTTTAGCATGCTCATTTCCATCATCTATCAATCAACACAGGATGTAGAACTCCACAGCTAGACATAGGACTCTTCAATGTTGCATCACAGTTAGATTTCTCCGCCTACTGCATCCAGACCACGCGTTAGATGTCAATCATTTTGCAGCTTGCACTTTCAATAATTCAGTGGTGTTCACTGTCCACTGCTTCTTTGGACATATGGTCGTGGATGACGAAAGTGAGGGTCTGGGTTTATATAGGGGATAATATTAGTAACAATATTTGTAGTTAGAATACGAGCTATTCAGCGATCAACCAGCCGACAACCAAGCCACCAATACGCTAGCCCTTTTGTTTGGTTTTTGAGAAAAGTCCTAAAGTTGGAAACTAAGGTAAAGTCTGATCAAGCGGGTGCCGTTTGACATAAAACCAACTCATCTGACCAGCCCTTCCCACTTTTGGGCAAAGCCTACGAAAGCAAAAGCCTCGACAAGTCGTTATAAATAAAGAAGGACCTAGCATTGATCACTACCTATATGCAGCTGTTTGTGTTTAACAAATACGTACAGACGCCAGCACATCACCTTACCCCAATGAGTCAAATTTCTTTTACAGGTTTTCAACTTTATGTTCAATTGGGAATATTTGACAGTTTGGCGTAGATTGATGTGCTTAGCGTCTGTACATAAGACCTTTAGAATCACAATAAAATTCGCAAAAAAAATTCCGATGCAGTATCTTTTGTTGCTCACAAAACACGCAAAATGTACCTGAAACATTATACTTAGGAGTCGTTAACCTTTGCACTAGAGCAAAAGATTTATCATCTTTTGCGTAACCTTTTCCTAACAATGTTTGAGCTGGCTCAGTCTAGTTGGATACAGCTGAATACCAGTATTTAACATGAAGCGACTGGTTGACAGACTTGCGATCTTCAGGCCATTAGTAACGACTACCAAAGATCTACAAATGACATCCAGCCGGTGCTAACCGATTATGTAATGCATGGTCACCTCTATCCACAGAAGGACCTTTGCCAGCGCATGTTAAGCTACGTTAACCCGTGTGACTCTTTTTAACCACAAGCACCTCAACAAAGACGAATCAGAACAAAGGACTTACAGATCAAATAATGCGATCCTTTGTATGTCTGTTCATTTGTCTGTTTGTACGCGAACAGGATGTTATTAGCAGAACTCCTTTTTATTGATCAAACATATTTGTGTTGGTTTTGGCGATTACTTCAAAGGGTTTTAAATGGTAATGGTTTTGTGGTTTGGGTTGAGTCAGGAAACAGCCTGAACATATGTCTTGTGTCAGTGTTGTTCGGTTGCGAGGAGTTTAAGTTTATGAATGTATTTACTGGCTTTTGCTTACGGCTTCGGCCTACGTGGTGTTCACTGTTATTATTCCAAGGGATCGTCCTACCGGGATAAAACGTAGCCTGTGTAATTCTGCAATGTTCAACCGTCACAATATCAAAATTAGTAAAGTGATTAAGACGTAAAAAGGTACAGACACAGTTATTTTCGTATTTGTAATTAATATGCTAGATAAGTACTCATTCATATCCACTTATATAGTACGGCATAATTAAAGATGGTTGGTAAACTACCCACTTAAGTAAAGAGTTAGCATTTACAGACACTAATCTTTAAAAAAAAATAGAAGATGTTTTGTTTATTGTTCGGACGAGGCTAATCTAGTTAAGCTCTAAAAGCTACTTTTGATTAACAGGTTTAATTTTAACATGTTTGCACTAGCCCATCTTCCATAGAACATTCCATCCACGATCAACGTCACAAAGATGACAATTTAGCAATGTGTTCGGCGCCAAATCCGTTGACTTTGCTGAAGTGAAGGGGCACAGTGGACATTTGCACATACCAAATAAGGCAATGTGCAAATGCCAGAGCTGACCTGTAGAACAAGACCATTAAGCGTTAGATATGTACGTGTGCAAAAGTAGATTAGTAACTTATGTTTGAAATGTTTGCAGTTAAGGACCAAAGTGTTATCAACAGCCCTAAGCTTTATGGAGTGAAATCCGGACTAGGATATTGACCCTAATCTGTTTCTGCTACGCAAATATCTACAAAACATTTTAACGTTCTGATAAAATTACTAATCAATTAAATCTTCTTATGAAGTCTGAGCTCCTGGTACCAACGTGATCACTTGCCTTTATTTTTCTACGCCAACAACTAAAGCTTTTACTACTACAATCTTTATTAATGACAGTTTATATAATCAATTAAATTCTATCCTTTCACTTTTCCATACTGCGACAGTTTCATCGCAGTCTTCTAAGAACTTCTGAACTTCTGGTACATCTTAATAAAAAACTCGAAACTCGAACACTTGTAAGAACGAAATTCATTTTTACTCATTGAATAAATCAAAATCAAATCAAATGTCATTTATACAAATTAGAAGGGTAAATGTGATAGTGCCCCGAACAGCCCGCCCTTCGCCACTGGTACTTCCTGATACTTGAAAGACATGTCGTTTTTAATAAATGATAATGGACTAAATGGCGTTGTGTGAAAAGTTGTGGAATATTTATTTATTTATTTAATAACATTATAAATAATGATCATCACCATGGGCGTAACCAGATTATTTTTTCTTTTGTTCGTAATATCTAAGACCTATTCATAGTTGCTCTTTTTTCCGATACATCAGCCGATTCACATGGATCTGACATTTAAGGACTTCACTTGATAATATGTTTGAAACGCATAATTATTTATCTAGAGCATCAATGTCATAACTCATGATGGCCCAGATATTAAGGTGCCTACCTTTCATGCATGAGGTTTTGACTTGTGGTTAATCTGGGCAAGTACCAATGTGACTTTTTCAATTCATATGTACTTTCTAAATTTATCTTAAACATCATAGACGTTGGTAAAAATCTCGTGAGGAACCTGTACTTAGAGTTAATATGTCATGCATAAGTTTGAAATTGCCAATCCGCCTCAAGCAAGCGTAGTGATCAATGCTCGTGCCGTCTTGGTGTATGGGAAGATGCCTTGCCTTGTTGCCTGCCGTGGAAGAGTAACAGGGTGGTACTTTTTTAAATATTATAAAATTTTGAGCATTGCGGACATTATACGCCCATGAGCATCACATAATGTTATCCTTCCACTTTCCCACCCTTTGCCAGTTTCGTCATCCACATTTCAACACATCCGTTACAATTGACGTTTATTATCCATGCATAATTATTTCTTCCCAACTTGGTCTTGTTTATTTATCTGCCTTCAAGATACCATCAGCAATTTTAGCCGATGATAGCATTCTGAACAAAGAGATTGTACTGTACCAAGTGACGTGACTCACAGACGGGTCTTGTGTGAAAGTGGTACAAAAAACTTTATACATTGATATAATGATTATGTTTTTATGTGAATGTGCTCCTTGTATGAAGAGTGTAGGATGTTTGGGTCAAGTTTCTGAAATAGCGATAAGATTGTCTTTAATAACGGTAACAGATATTAAGGGTTGGGTTTTCACTGGTTCTATAAGGATGTATGGAATATCTGGTGTAATTAATTATTAGCATAAAAAAGTTACTTTTATTTGCTTTTTCAATTTTGTATTTGGTTAACTTGCACTAGTAAACAATGGTGTTCTTTGTTAGGGTAAGGCCCAATTTACACCGCTGCAGAGTGGAATGGAACGGAAGTGTCAATTTCGGCTCATGATGCGAACAGACGTGCAAATTCGCGAGGGTAATTCTCGAGAATGCGCGAGGATTCCCCGGAAGACGCGTTACATTTATTTCGCTCGAATTTGTTATACAATTGACATAAAGTTAATTATTCTATGAACATCTCAGTTGCAAAATGTGGCTTCCATTCCACTCTGCGGCGTTATCAAATTCCTTTGATTACCGATTTACTACAACACTATACCATCAATCTACTAGCTCCTTACAATAACAATTCAGAATAATAGGACCTTTGTCACTTAATACAACTAAGATGTTTACATACCATAGAGCGCTTAGTCCGTTGAGAACCCCATAACAAAGCATGTTATCTATGACGCATCCAACTGCAATGTTGCAACTGACCGGCTGACCTAGTGTGTAAGACTTGAGTCACTGATAGAGAGATAAGAGGGAGATCTGAACGAATAATGAATTTAGTTCAGACGAGAATCGTCGAGGTGTGAATGAGATGACTGTGTCTCATAATCAGGCTAACAAGGTTTCGATCAAAGTTCAAGCTGCGTTTGCCGGAATCGGTCCGTGGATGGGTGACAATTTATTACATATCAAGACTTCTCCATGCCTCGAAAGCCGTTGGTTTCGGTTGTCATTGGAAGATCTTTGACGGTCGTTACCCATTCACTGAGTTGTGGATGTCAGTTAGGCAATCGCTAGCGTAAAACACTAGAAAAGGATACTTACTTAAACTAGATCACGATAAGGTTAACAAAGTCATAGAGGATGAGGGTGATGAGAGAGGGTTTAGATTTTTGGATGGATTGGGTGAAAGTTTATTATGGCTAGAAAGGGTAAAATATTGACGGCTGATGTTGTTAAGGAAGCTCCGAGCATAATTAAAATTAGATTTGAAAAAGAGGATATTGATAATCGAGCTGACAAAAAGATGTCAGGAAATATGATGTCGGTAATAGAAAGTACTCCAGTTGAAACTTCATTTATTTAACACCGTTCACGAATTAAGACATCAACATTATTTAACAACGAGCAACATTTACTGAACGTTAAATTTAATTCTGTATTTGAATTTAAATTTCGCCTACTACAAAAGGTAACAGTTCCCACGTAAAAAAAATAACCGCGAAATCACAGAAATGGTAGTCGGTGACATAATCTTTCGTTTTGTGGGTGTTGAAATTTAAATTTATGATCGCTGACCAGTCATATTTGACCTAACAAACCATATCGGGTAAGATCCATGTGAGAACGCCTACGAAAATTGCCAATGCCAACCCACTTAAAATCTGGTAATCTGATTTCAGAGACAAAGATTTTTTGATAGTCTCTGAAAGTGCTATATCATGCATATAATTCAAACTTTGTTTAAGTAATTACTGCAGTTGTACAAAAAGCACGTAACACCAACCCACTTGCAGTTTTGGCAACTTTTCCTTAAAAAGGACATAATGATGCATTCGTACGACCCGAACGTTGAATATCCTAAAACGGTGAAACACTCAAAAACCTCAGTTCAATAACCTTTTTAGACTGTAATCTTTTAAGTCATCATGTAAAGTTATCAGTCTCCGATAGATTAACAGGTACTGATTGTTATCTAACAAAGCAATATCAGATAGGGCATCAACGAAATGTCACTGTAGAATAAAACCGTTTAACTGACGACACTTATTATTTTCTGCGTAGTAATTAGACATATCTTAAGGAAACGAACAATTTTCTATGTAGGTAATGAGTTTGCTCGTCATAACTACATCTCAATTGCAATCATTAAGTTAACTCATTACGTTATCTTAATTTACCTTTCATCTCAAGTACGTTGGGGTTGACTTCCAAGTAGAACAAAATTAGATATGGTTGATCCCAATTAATTAAATAACTGGAATTTTACTTATAGTCATCATCTTCGTAGTCTTTTTCATTTTTGTTTATTCCAGTCTTACATAAAGCAACAGTCTATCTACCCTATCCAGTTCCGAAATACGACTGCTATTATTTAAACACGATATTGTAATTGTATTATTTAGTCTACACTGCTAATGACGAATATTTTGCCAACGAAGAAGAACGACACTACATTCTGTCAAATATTTTCCATGCCGTAAGAGGGTTAAGTGTGCTAACAACACATATTAATCAAACATTTGACCACGAGAACGCTGCGTTTGCAAACAATTTGCAGCCAAATCAAACAATCACATTCCACCTGCCACAACGACATCTGGTACTCTTCTTTCTCCAACCATCCATCCATATTCACTTAATCTCAACGATTAATTGGAAGAGATTAATCATCAAGCAGAGCTTCCAATCTTAAACATAATACATAACATAAATGGTAACTAACTAATGGATGTATTAATCATGGATAATGACTCATAGCAGTGCATTCCTTTTAAGAACATTTGTTTTATGTCCAGTCAATAAACAGTATGGGTCCAATCTATCCAAATGTGGAGTGAGGATTCAATTTTAGGCTTAACTGATCGTTCATACAAATGATGATTTGAAAATGGGAGCGAGTAGACAATAGCTAACAGATGAAAATGGAAGGGAAAGGCTTATTGTGCACCAACTATGAGACCATGTCACTACGCCAGGACACGAAAGAAATGAAATAGTTATCAATAAAACCCTTGCAAGTTTATTATGTTCCTTAATTTGATGATTTTGAATATAAGGTGCCGATGTAAGTAGCAGACAAAATATAAATTTTAATAGTCAATAGGCAGTTAATTAAGATCTTATCTACCTCTATCAAACGAAAATCGATCTTATCTTAAGCATATAATAAACTGTATTGATCGGCGTTGTTTTTTGATCATTCTATCGGTCTTTTAGATTTTTTTCATAGCCCCATTAAAACTTATAATCGAGTTCTAATTTGAGAAATTTTACCGTTTATTAGCTTTTATCATTATCAAATATCAAGTAAGTAGGAGCTGCTAAGAATACTGTTAATGCTTGTACATCATCTAGCAGTTAAGACTACAAACAAACACAGTCGCAGACTTAATGAGTGTTGTAAATCCAATCTTGCACAGATTAGCTATCTAGTAATTCGATGCTAGGACAGATAGAGATCTAGGCATTCAATTTATGCCTGTTAAGTGCTATTACGAAGATGTAACGAGTATTAATACATCTGTCTAAGATTGTATCATGACTGTTAACTTAAAGGAAGTGGTTGTTAATTTGATCAATGGTAATTAATTAATTAATGAGGCTGGTTATAATGAACAAATGCCACGTAGGTGCTTAGTAATGATTAGAGCCACAGAAATAGCTTAACGTACTGAAAGTGATGATTTTTTAAAGATTACCATATAATATACTACTGAGTGATTTATCAAATTTTATTATTGCGTTCGCTAATAACAAAAATAACTTTTCAACGATACTATCACTAGGTGTAAACTATATGTACATAACACTTATTTTTAACGATATCAATATAGATACGAATATAAATAGAAACAATGAAACGCCTATTCAATATGTCTCAACATTTTCTTATTGTGTAACATTATACAATTGATGTAATTTATCTTGTGTATTGACCGTGTTATTTTTTATAAGTGGATGTTCATCTACTAAGCAAATTGTGACAGCAATTCTTACACTTGGCAAAAGAACTATTCACAAAGTTATTTTGTCAACTCCAAAACCAATTTTCACTAATATAAAAGTCTATATGTTTGATTTTTTCATCGCCTGTCATTTGGAAATGGAGCAGCACTGGAAATATCTCAAGGTCTGTAGTATACACAGCATTCGTTAGTTCATCTGTTTTCGCTTAGGCTCCTGCAGATAAATTGCCATGTTTCATTTATCATTGCTGTTTTGAACTGAAGTATTTCCATATATTTGGAAGTAAACAAGTAATGGAATTTGGCAGTATGTCTTTAATAGTATTTAACACAGCTTTACACTGTGTCGTCTAGTCTATCAACTCTGCACAGTTATGTTTACACAGTGGTGTCAAAGAACTCGTCCAGTTCTGCAAAGCCATTAAAAAGTCATAAATAATTAGTCTAGCTATGTTTGTCTGGTGCTAAAATATCCAAAAATACAATGGCTAGTTTATCAATATTTAAATGGATATAGTAATGTTCTGAAGATATTTTCGCTTGTGTAGTCGCTATAACGATAATATTTACAGAGGCAGCGACACCTAACATAAGTTCAAGTAAAATATGTTTTTTGGGAATCAAAAACGATCATATGTTTACCCGGAGACCTTGAAAGTAAACATCAATATGTAATGTGTACTTTATTGAAGAGTTGATGGGCTAGCACAGACATTATCATCATGTCGATAGATCGATCATCTTTATATTTTTGGTTTGCATGCTCTTCGCCAGTTTTCTCAGTTTTAGTTCTACTTATATTTTAATTTTTAGTTTCCACACATTCACACGACTGTTATGGAGCTGTATTTTTTAGCGATTTTCTTCTCTAACGATTTTTATTTCTTAGTAAGTATTTGTTTTTTTGTGTTCGTTCGTAAACAGGTAAGCTAAAATTGGCTTAAGATTTACAATTGTAATGTTTCTAAAGTTGTCTAAGTTTATAAACAGTGTGCTACAATGTGACAAAATGTATTTAAGTCAACATCCTGTCCTAGTTCCAGTGCTAGTAATACAATCGTGTAGTATTTAATGAAAACATAAAACTAAATGGATTTCTTGAATGAACAGAGCCTCGTTATTCATGAAACAGAGAATGTTGACAGGGAAACTTTTATAAAGTAACAATGTGCCGATACTACCATAAATATATGTAGTATAAATAGCTTCATCGGTAAATTTCCTTTGCTAACTAAAGTATCACGCGAAGCAAGAACGAGACCGAAGTTTTAATTTTTTATTGTTAAAATTGAATGGTCGTATAACTTTTAAGCATTTAACTTAAAGCTATTAAAAAAACGTAAGTGATAGATTATTTTAAAGAACGTTATAGCATTTATGTGGCACAGAAAGACACACGATAATAGTCCCACTTCAGTTCAAGCCTCATCTCATAGAGAGAAGGCACCAGCATTAACACGCTTGCGTATTGCGCGTTGGCGATTTCAGATATACTTAACTATAAGTTAAATTTCCTTACTACGTTTTTCTTCACCAATGATGATCAGTATAAACCCTGAAAATACAATATGAAAGGAAAATACAGAAAAGTAGTTCTTAGATCTCATCGTTGATTGCGGACTCTGTTCGACAATGAACCGATAAATCAGTTTCTTTACTAGCATCTTCATAAATATTGTTTTGTCACATTGTCCCCTATCTTGTGCGAGGTCTGTGTTCACTCATATTCTCATCCAGGTGTTATCGTTACTTTGTCCATCGCTGCTCGGACAGACGTACACACGTCTCCACGTGTGCGAGATGATCAACAACCAACCATGTTGTCCCCCACAGCAAGTAAGTTGTTCGTTGTGGCTTGTTGTTCTTCTGTTGTAAGTTGTTGTTGTTGTTCTATTGAGTCTGGGGAAGGCATTGAAAATTTAATGACATTAGTTTTCCAATTCATTGAGACTCTAAATCTTATGGTAGCACCAGTGTTTAGGGAGATTCCAGTATAAATAGGGGAAAAAATACTTATACCCTGTAATGCTTCTAAACGTACTTAATAGTTTTAATGAATCCTCATATTCGATACGACCACGATAAGGCTAGTTAGTAATAGTATCTTAATTCATAACTATATAAAAAACTCTTTGAACAGATGGCAGATGGCTTTAGGTATATTATGTGTCAGGGGTTGGAGCACTTGTAGCCAAAGGAAAGTTTCTGGCAATACTGAAATTAAAACCATACCTAGTCTATCATACGTTCTATTTTCACTGAACCATGTTTCTAGATATCACATAATCCTTATCCTTATCCTATATTCGTTAAGATTTTATCTAGGTCAACATTGAACAGAAGTGAGCCGCGGCGATATTGATTTGTTAAATAATTAATCAAGTAATATACAAGACGGCCTTCATTGTTAACGGTTAAAAAAACGGTTACAGAACGAGGCGTATTGGTAAAAGCCAAAGTCAAAATGTGTGATGAATAATATAGCTCAATTAGACCACTAAAAGGCACTTAAAGTTGATTTTATTGGCCTCTTCGAGAAAATTTATTGAGAAGAATGGGCAAGAAATTTCATAATCTATCTGCAAACCGACTGATTTTGGTAGGACATACTTATTACTTTCTACTTAAACCTTAAGTTTTAATTGTTTGCGACCGCGTCTCTGAATTTGTAATGAGTATTTCATTCAAATCGATGGTGTTATTAAACAGATGGACTGTCGAAGTAACATAATCAGGGTTCCTTGATTACAATTTTGTTAGGGATCCCTAGAAAACAGGGTTTTTTCTTGCCTTCCCCTTATTGATTGACTCACTGAATTGATTTTTTTTTTTTTTTTTTTTTTTTTTAAATATTATAAACTAGTACTTGACTGCAATCCCACCTGATGGTAAGCAGTGATGCAATCGTTGATGGTGAGGCGCACTAGTTTATTAGGAGCCTATTCACTCTTGCCTTGAAGACACCCAAATTATAATCGGACGGGAAGACCGCAGCAGGCAAATTGTTCCAGTCCCTTGATGTACGTGGTATAAACGACGAGGCGAACCGCTTGGTCCGGGTCGTAGAGGTTTCAACAACATAAGGGTGGATACTCGCCGTACGTCGGCTTGTCCGATGGTAGAAGTGAGATGGTGGAATCGAATCATGTAATTCCTGCGCACACTCTCCAAAATGCATCCTGTAAAACACCGAAAGGCTGGCTATCCTTCGCCTGTGCTCAAGACTCTGTAGATTGGACTCAACCAGATCTGGATCACCAATTAGTCTCTTCGCACGCCTTTCCACCGAGTCCAAAGCTGCCAGGTGGCATTTTGCAGCACCGGCCCATATGTGGCTGCAGTACTCCACACACGAACGGACCTGTGCTTTGTATAGCATTAAAAGCTGTCCCGGTGTGAAGTACCGCCGGACCTTTGCAAGAACGCCAAGTTTTCTAGCTGCTACCTTGGCTTTGGACTCAATGAACCGCCCAAAATTCAGGTCTGAGGAGATTTCGACTCCTAAAAGCTGAAGACGATCGGTGCATTCCAGGGAGACATCACGAAAAGCAGGAGCTAAGGTAAACGGGCTCCTTTTGGCGGTGAACAGACACGCTTGTGTTTTGGCGGCGTTGAATCCCACCAGATTGGCTTCACCCCACTTGGAGACTGCCTGCAGTGAGCTATTCGTACGCTCCACCATAGCCTCTCTTTCGGACCGGATTAGCTCCTTACTAGCCCGAGCACCGGGCAGGTATCTCTCTACAACTGTGCTATCATCTGCATACCCATAGATACCGGGCACCAGCAGATCGTTGATATGCAGTAGGAATAGGGTTGCAGAGAGAACAGACCCCTGAGGAACTCCGGCATTAGTCGTCATGGGCTCTGATGAGCACCCGTCGACAACTACTCGGAGAGACCGTTCACTCAGGAAGTCTTTTACCCAGTTAATCAGACCAGGGGAAATGCCGTACGCTGGAAGCTTACTCAAAAGGCTAGCGTGCCATACCCTGTCGAAGGCCTTCGAGACGTCTAAGGAAACAGCAATCGCTTCCCCATTCTTCTCGAGGGCCTCGCCCCACAAGTGGGTGGCATACACTAGTAGGTCCCCAGTAGACCGATTGCGGCGAAATCCGTACTGTCGGTCACTGAGGAGATCGTTACCTTCTAGGTATGCCATGAGGCGCGAGTTCAATACACGCTCCATAATCTTGCAGAGTATGGAGGTTACTGAAATCGGCCGATAGTTGGCAGGATCGGCACGACTGCCCTTTTTGGGCACGGGTTGCACGTTGGCAAGCTTCCAGGACTTGGGCACTATACCAGTCCTAAATGAGAGGCGATACAAGCGCATCAGTACAGGAGACAACTCGGGCGCACAAGCCTTGAGAACAATCGCTGGTATGCCATCTGGTCCACTAGCTTTATTCACGTCTAGACGACGCAGCTCTCTCAGAACTTCTCTGTTCCTTATGTGAACCTCGGGCATTGACGAGTCACAATGAGGCAGAGTCGGTGGAGTAGCACTGCCAGTGTCCAGACGAGAATTATGGGCGAAGAGAGATGCAAAGAGACCTGCTTTCTCTCTTGCCGTATGAGCTAGTGTTCCATCAGGTTTTACCAGCGGAGGCAATGTGGGCCGACAGAAGTTCGCCTCGACCGACTTGGCAAGGGACCAGAATGCTCTGCTACCGGACGGCTGTGCAGAGAGCTTTTTGCCAATATGGGTAATGCGGTCGAAGCGTGCCTTCTTTAGTGCCTTTTTGCAGGACTTGGCAGCACGGTTAAAGGCTCTCTTCTTTGAGCTCAGATCCGGAGATTTGCGGTCACGAGCGTCAACCCAGGTTAGAAACGCCGAATGCTTACGCTCTTCAGCATGAGCGCAATCAGCATTGAACCATGGGTGAGCTGAGCTTCCGATGGGTACGTCACTATAAGGGATAAAATACTCCATAGCTTGACGTATCACATCGGTTACAGCATCCGCACAGCTCGACGGATTTTTAGAAGAGAAGCAGACCTGCTGCCAAGGATAAGACGCAAAGAAGTGCCGCATCTCATCCCAATCTGCTGACTTGTAACGCCACATTCGCCGTTCACCACGTGTGTCGTGGTCAGGTGGGGAGAAGGACGATACAGACTTCACCAGACAGTGATCTGAAGTTCCAAGTGGTGAGGAAACTGTTACGATACATCTGTCCGGATCGGTGGTCAACAGTAGGTCCAGACAATTGGCAGTATGACCAACTACATCAGGCACCCTTGTCGCTTGCTTTACCATCTGAGAGAGGCCCATCGAAACTGCAAAGTTTCGCGCTTCTCTCCCAGCGTGGTCGGTCCTCTGGTATGGGAAAAGCCAGTCTTGGTGGCTGGCATTAAAATCCCCCAGAGCGACAAACTGCGCATCAGGGTGCCGATGCAGAGCCTCATCGGCGGCCTCACTGAGGTGGCCAAACAGTCGAGACGTCTCCTGGTCGCCGCTGTGCGACCGGTAAACACAGGTGTAGACAATTTTGTCCACACCGGTGTCCACCAGCAACCATAAGGTTGAGAAGCTGGGGTCTTCAAGGTGACGGAGACGCTGGCAGCAGATGTCATTGCGGACGTATGCACAGACCCCGGCACGCTGCAGGAAATGGTGCTCCAATGAGTATCCCGGGTAGTTGAGATACGCCGCATCAGACGGACATCTGATCTGCGTCTCCGTCAAGAAAAGTAGGTGTGGCTTGTCAGTCTCGAGGTGGTGGTGGACTGAATCGAGATTGGAGTGCAGTCCTCGTATGTTTGAGAGGTGCACATGAAACGAGAGGACGTGCATCCGCTGTACACACTTACTCTTCTTTTTACCTTTCATAAATAAAATTATTTGGAGTGAATAGGGTTGGTGGAAGATGGCAGTTGAGCGAGGTGATGCGATGTTAAACCCAACAACACAACCAGAGCTGCTGCGCCAATGAAGGGTTGATCTGGAGACTGCGGGGACGCCCGAACCCCCCCAGAGATCGCCATCGGGTCCTCTCACCCGGTCGCCAACCGGCACGATGGAGCCACCCTGGGATTTTTCGCAGATGGCGGGGCAGCCTTTCGTGTGTGGCTGGCACACTACTTGGGCCCCCAACTATCTACGGTCGGCCAGCGGAGAACCGTGCTTCGGATCCCGCTACCCTCCACGATCAAACCTCCGACACAACAGCAACTGGTGCATCATACCCGGCGCACATCGCAACACAACTGCTCAGACCCATCCTCCACCATACGGCTTCACCAGACAACATGCCGGAACACGACGGATCGCTTGGCGGCATGACTTTGTCTGGTGGGTGGTAACCTTTAAGCCGGCAGCCAATGCTATGGCCTACCACCGTATTTACTGCTCGTTTAGCACTACCCAGGGGACACGTGTAGGGTGGTCAAAAGTCAAGTACTCCTACGGACGCAAGCAGTTCATCCCCCATTGATTGATTCACTTTACTCAGCACAGTTAGTAGTTACCTCTTTCTATATGTATAGTTTAGGCATGCAGCTTAGTTTGATATTATTTCTGTAGCGTTTTTGTAGTCTTCTCAGGTATTTTGCTTTTGTATTGTTTTTTTATTGCAGTTCATACAAGTGACTTTTGATTGCTTGAAGGTTTCCTTTAATAGTTTTTTCTTATTTGTTGTTTTTGATTTTTAGGCTTTTTAATCAATGTTTGGCTGCCATTGTTGTTTTTTTTATTAACATTGATATCATCAGTGGTTAAATCTAGTAGGACTGTAGTGCATCATTTGAGTATGTTTTGCTGTGTAAGTTGGCCAGAAGTAATAGTTCTATTTGTTAATATACTCATAATTATAGAGGTTTTATGAACTAGTATAGTCTGTGTCTTTAGTGTGGCAAAACTCCATCTCTTCACACCTAAGCTGATGACGCAGATTGAACATAACGTACAAAAAGGCTGGACCTAATACGTCCAACCTTCTCTGAGTGATCTAGTAACATACACAAAAAATATTAGAGACTTATTGAGAACCTCCTCCTTTTTTCCAATTCAGTTAAAAAGACAAAAGATATACCTCCATTACCTCCATTACATACCTCTCATTTGGTGCACATTGCAGCTAACAGGTTCAACAAGGATCCTCAAAATTAAATATTTCCATAGATAGTGAAAATATTTAACATCATTTCTATGTCCAGGTGAACCGTCACGTGAACGACCTATTTGAAGACCTGCGCGATGGACTCAACCTCATCTCGCTGCTGGAGGTGCTTTCTGGCGAACACCTCGTAAGTATTCCTTTCTGTATCTAACACATAACATCACTCCTTTATTCCCCAATGGGATGGGCAGATAGTAATATACTACCGCTTCTTAATACACTACTATTACTGGTACTTTCATTTTATGATTTTTAGTTGAAATTTTCTAGCGGGAAGCTTTACCCAACCCGGGTTCGAACCCGAGACCATGAGGTCTACCTCTTAGTGGTCAAAACCGGTTAAACACTACATCATTTTGCTAACATGAGTATTCCTTGGGCCGAGCTGCCAATTCTCTGAAAATATATTGTGCAAATGTGCATTAGCAATGTTTTCGTTACCGTCAGCAGTTCCAAGCTTGGAATGGCTAATGTACAATGCAGGTGGTCTTACCGCCTGGTAGCTTGGTTAATTAACTAACTAAGAATTCATTAGGGGAATGTGTTAGTGTTAATAAAGAATAACGAGGGCTAGAGTGAATAGGTTCTTAATAAACCAGTGCGCTTCACTATCATTAATTGCATCACTGTTTACCATCAGGTGAGATTGCTGTCAAACACTAGTCTACTCTTTATAATATTTAAAAAAAGAAAAGAATAGCATTGCATCTGTTGGTTATCCATAAATAAATACAGTAAAAAGAGCTAAATTTTGCAGAAGACGAGATAAATGTTGAATTTTACGGATTTGGTATCTTATCTATAATATTCATAATCATCATCCTATTTTGACCGACCCCTCTTCATTTAAACCTTTAGTAAAAAGGGCGTGGATCATATAATATACGGCAACAATTTTAATTTGGAGTAACGATATATTCGCGTGCATAAGCGCTGATTCGTGCGCTACGGTGCCTAAATAAAGTTATTAACAGTAATTATTGAAGTAAGGTTTCCGTAAACACGTTTATGGGCTTTTTACTGTGGATGTAGATTTCTAGGTTTTAGTTCAAAGTAAACTAAAAAAAAACCCCTTTGAAAAAATTCTATGTTTCCGAACACAGAGTTGTGCGGAGGAGTTGAGTTTAAGTAGGTACTAACTGGGGCCAAATCATCAAATATACAACATATTAAGTACAGACGCCAGCACATCAAGTTACCCCAATGTGTCAAATTTCTTTGATCGTTTTTCAACTTTATGTCAAACAAAATAAGGTTCATATACAAATGGGAAAATTTGACACATTGGGGTAACTTGATGTGTTGGCGTCTGTACAATACATTGGTATTCAGCAGCATCTGGTTAGACTGGAAGCTGCGTCAACGTAGTTTTTTAAATAAAAAGCTTACTAGAAATATAGGTCACACATTGCGTAGTCGTTTAAACTCCTCAAACTATGCTGAATATACTTCTTTCAACTCACGTCAATAGTGCGCACATATGGTACGACGTTGTTACTAGGTACGCTATTACATGGGACTTCAATATAACTGGCGAAATTTAGGTGTACTATAAAGAACAAGCTGGCTATCTTAACGTAACATCATCCTATTACACCATTCGGGATATCCTACATGCAAAATCATTCCCTACCGTATCGCCTAGTAACCCATTACAACTTCTCACCGATCCACCATTAACCCAGAAAGGGGAGGTAGTTACCTAAAGGGGTTATCTAGATCTATGGAAATTAATCAGGCGGATCGCAGGTGTGGCTAGGCAAACGATACTACCCCGCCCTGGGTTTATCGGGGTATTTGAAACGATGTATCTAAGTGATTAATGAAATTTGACGGGGTAAATTTTTACGGAATTGTTGATCGATTGCTTACTATTTAATTTGGTTTAGAAAGATTATGTCATGTCATGTCATTATGAAAAATGCCAGGTTGTTACTGTTGTCTTGTAAGGCAAAGACCTCTTATCATATAGAGAAGGCACGAGCGTTGATCACAACACTCATGGCGTATTGGCGATTACATACTTATATTAACTGTAAGTCCAGGTTTCTACACGATGTATTTCAATGCCGATGTAAACACTCTACCGGTTACTGGTGTGCCGCGAACACTTCTTTTGTGTCTGTAAGTCTGGCAGTAAAAGTGTGATGTTTTGGATATTTGCCTACATCAAAAATGTTTTGTACTGTTTTTCTCATTAGTTATTTTCACGCCTGTATTTCTGAAGAGTTAGTCAGAAGTGTACAGTACTTACACCCATATGTCGCCTGTTATTTTTAAGTTTCGTGTAATCGGGAGCTAGTCTATTGCCATCAACCGGGCACAAATGCTGGCTCCGAGTTACTACTGAGAAGTTTCAGAAGAAAAAACTATGACAATTTACCCGACTAAGACCTGAAACCTGGACCCCATGCTTGGGAGTAGCGCTTCCTCTCTCTAGACCAGCGAGGCATGAAAAAATAGAATCTTTATTTACATAAAAATTGATTACAACATTGCACATTGCGTACTCTCCCTGACTCCTGTGCTAGATCATAATATATCTAACTAGAGCCTAAAGGAAGGCTCATTACTAGCACTTGATAAGACAGTTGCTTCTTTAATCATATTCCTCTTTAAGTCTTTATATGCCTATACTGCGACCATTTCATCATGCCAAGCGGTCATCACTGTTAGTTTTCCAACGGTTCCCGTCTTTGCCCTATCTCTGAGGTGAATGCACACTAGTTTTTGCTTTGCAACCTCGACTTCCTAGGCGTACTAGATCGCTCATAGCATACGCGTTAGCCTCCAACTCTTAGTAAATAATTGGATATTAAAGAATGCATGATAAAGTGTAACATGTATAACATCGTATAGGATGGAAAAAACAACGATGCCTACCTGATACTTCTAGTTAAGAACATGATTCTAAACTGGACACGCTCCATACTTATATTTTTCGTAGAATTTTTCTAATGTGTAGTTTTTACTACAATTGGCAGTAGTAAATATAAGAATTAACATTCATATGCGCAGTTAATTAATTTAATTATTGATTACCATTCCAATGGCGAACCTGATACTTTTGTAGAAGCATGATTTCATCACCTCCAAAAAAATACCAGATCCCAGTCGGCACCCGTTGAAGAGCTCAGTGCCATATACAAACACAAACAAGCACACATAGCGGTCAAACTTAAAACACCCCTCTTTTTGCGTCGTTAATAAAAAGGATGTCTTTCTCTAACTTACGTGAGAGACATCAATTAATTTCAAGAAAACAAGACTCCGTACCCTTGTACATACTTTAAATCCACATTCAAAAAAACAGCAGATAAGTTCACATGCTCCACAGAACTTTTTCCAACAAATCTCTTATTACATTCTTACACCTTCCAGCCGCGCGAGAGAGGCCGTATGCGGTTCCACATGCTGCAGAACGTCCAGATGGCTCTCGACTTCCTCCGCTACAAGAAGATCAAGCTCGTCAACATCCGAGCCGAGGATATCGTCGACGGGAACCCTAAGCTGACTCTCGGACTGATATGGACCATCATTCTACACTTCCAGGTCAGTGGCCATTTTGTTTCTGAAGCCGTCAATGTGCTGCGCGGTTGTTTTTGCAGCTTCAAATTCTAAATTTCCTCGATATAGAAACGAGGTTTCTTTAGTTTTGTTATCGATACTGTTAGTTTTATTATCGTAGTGATTGCTTTTTAGAACTAGGCAGTGTTTTTAATTTATTGAGAGATTAACCTTATTGGTCATTTTGTTAGTCTACCTCAATTATTTCCTTCTAGATATTTTTGAGAGTTTATTACAAATCTTAGCCCCGTCCTTACCATCACGTATGCTACCCGTGAGTAACAAAAACTAGAAATATTTAATGACGTATGCATAGTTTATATTGACGTCTTGAAGCGTCATGTTAACAGGGAGCCACTTTGCTTAGTAATTTATTTTTTAGAGATTAGTATGGGGCTCGCTTTTATGGATAGATTTGACGCGATCTAGCGTCGTGATAGAATATCCTATGACGCATATATGCGTCATTAACAGATGATGGCATAAGATGATTGATGGAATTATTTCATGAATAGTGAAGTTCTAATATGGATACTTTAACAAATTCAAAGTAACATTGTAGAAATACCTGTCACTGTGTTATTTGCACGAGAGATGTACTTTCTTATCTAGTCAGGTATATGTCTGATGTTAGGAAGATAGTTGGATTTGTTGAACGACCTCAATAGTTTGCAATTCGACTAACATTAGTACGAAATTACGTAGTGTATAATATAACAATAAACACTTTTTCACATTAGAAACGCGAGCAGTCACAATTGCCAATGTATCCATAATTTTATTTTGGACTACGTCTAATAAAATCTTTAAGGAAGCCTAGATAGCAAATAGTGCTCTTGAAACTGGCTTCCGACCAGAAGTCAGCATTTTTGACACACTTGCTGAACCGGACTTGGCAGCCGCGAACTGCTTAGTACAGTCAACCTCCATGGTAACAACATTAACTTTGACAGTGCAAGACAACACTTTATTTCGTCACAACAAGGTTGATTTTTGAAGTTCAAAGTTGTGCAGTTGACGATATCTACACTAAAGCCAAGTATTGCCGCAACATCGTAACTTATCAGCGTATCTTCACAAATAGATCTGTGGCTGCTAATCGAGTATTAATTGATCGACATTTCTATCGAGTGTTTGAATGAATAAGTTGAGATAATTAGTAAGAATGCTGTTTTATCGGATTTATTGGTTGATTATTGAAATAACTTCCAGGAGCTTCGGCTTGTTGATTTTATTTACATAGTCTTTTAAGTTTCTTCAACTAAGCTTAGTCCTGAAAGTGTCTTGTAGTTACCCATCCTAATTTAAACATTGGGCTAATAACATGGGAAATGAATATTATGGTTGGTCATTTTGATGTTAATCTCTATACGTACTTATTTTTTTTTTGCAAACACATTAAAATTTCAAACAAGCATAATATTTTTTTGAAACTGATGACATCGGTGTTTCAATATGTGATTATTTAGAAAAATCCCCGAAAGAAACTCAGATGTTAATTTTTGTAGTCCAGACATTATTTCAGTATAGCTTTTAAAGACCTCTGCGAATAATGCTAATGAAGTTGTACAGGCAGTTCATTTAGGCATGTAGTATTGGCCGTTCCCTGTGACGGGAACACTAAGGCCCCATGGTTGGATTATTGTGTCCTTTACAATAACATTCGTGACTACAATCATACGACTGCTAATATTTAATCACACAACACAATCAATGGCAGGATTACACAAACCCTAGATCATTGCTTGGCATTTGAATGTAAATCGGATTAAGTTGTGAATAAGATTAGATTCAATTGTCATCGTTAGTATAAGATTATTGTGTTGCGAATTATGTTTAATGTGATTTTCTATACGGAAGTCTTTGGTCTTTGTTGTTTTGATAGCTTTGCACACGAAATATTAGAAACAAAAAAAAAACAAAACATTATATAATAACTTTTACCTAAAAATAAATTTGGCGGTTTGACACTGCCTCCTCCTTGTAACGTTTGCGACATTCTAATTTAATTTAAGTAACATTAAATAACTTTAATATAGATGCATACGTCTTTGCGGAAGTATCATATTTCAAGCAATTAACGTCTAGTTCTTATTTTTATGCACATCGTAATTATCTTAACTTCTAAAGAGAGCGTATTCATTTCATTATGAAATGAGACGTTATTTTTAGTAATGGTATAATCTCTATTTATGAGCAGTAAAAGTATACAGTCTGCCTTTCCAAAATACAAAACTCATGTCGCAAAATGTGGTGGTTACCTCTTCCTATTAAGTGATTTTAGACCTGACCAATAAGATATTACTTGATAGATAACAGAGTCTGAGAGGGTTATAATAATAGAAGAAGATACAAGAAAACGACTAATGTGTAGTGTGAAAGATGGATGTTTTTAGAAAGACGGTGACTATGAAGGTAACAGTAAGTAGATATAAGATGTGTGGAAAATAAAAACATTACACCTAAAAGCATTGAAATACATAGAAAGCAATATTATGGTAATGCCAAAAGGGCCTCATCTTAGCATAACGTCAGATGAGATGTCAGGACATGCTGCGCCGACCTCAAATAAATTGGAACAGGGTAAGGAGGATTAGTCCAAGTAAATCTACATATTACAATTAAAAGACGCAAAGTCACAGGTACTTGCAATTTAAATAAAATATGAAAATGATTCTAGGTATCCCTTTTAAATGGAGATTTTAATGATGGATAGCATTCTTCTGCCACTGTGTACCACAAATCCCCACCAATTACCATCCGTCTACCAATACTTATGTTGTAAATTTCCCTTGAATGGTGACTATGATTGGCGATGATATGTTTGGAGACTAAAACAAAAAAATTGGTTAGCAACAAAATAATACTAAGTCTAGTAGGTCACCGACAGCCTATTTTGATAACGACGATGACCAATAGAAATCCCGATGCCAAAAAAACCCCAGTACATCCGCTTTGGAAGCAAATAAGGATAAAGTAGACTAAATCCCAGAAGAAACAATGATGTCACATAGACGTGAACTGATCTGTATTCATGATATGTTTGGTTGGTCATAGTATGGAGATTAGACTAATATAAGAGGTGAGGAAAGTGAATAATTGCCCTTAAAATATAATAAAAGGAAAATAATTTATACCGAATAAGCTTCGAAACTACTGGACCGATTTGAACATGTTTTACTACATGGTTTACTACTACACCATTGCTTTACCTGGCGAGTATAGAACTGTTTTTGTGTTTAGTTATTTTCATTAGTTATCGAAAGTGTTCGCATACATTGTTAGTCATGTCTCATACCAAAACAGTCCTTGCACAAAAATAGTTAAGCGATCTACCGAACCTCAGCTGCACATTACCCTCTTTTGTCTGCATCATTATTCGGAGTTCCACTATATCAGCAGATAAGCTCAGTTGATCTTCGTCGACCAGCGGCAGCGGCACGGACCGCCCGGCATTTCCCAGGAAAATGCCATACGAAATCGCAAAGCAGCCCGTTGCTAGGGTTTATACGCCGACGGACTCCGCGACTTGCCCGACAGCACAGTGTTCCTTATTTTACGTTTTTTTATATTGCCACATTATCAAATACACTTCATATCTTTGCATCGGGACCAGCTCTTAGCACGAAGGATTTAAGAGGACGTCCCTTTTATCGCACATACAGAACAGATCCGATGATGTCAGAGCTGTAAATATCTATATCGGCGCCTTTCAAATTCAAGTGAATCGATTTTAGCACGTTTGTGTCCAAATAATGGACCATGTAAGTGATGTCATCTTACAGACATTTGGAACACTTAAGTTTATAGGCAGTTAGACCTCTTTGGTAATGTTGCTTTGAAATTTCGCATAGTTTATTCTGATTCAACGCCAGATGGCATAAGTAGGAGCGATCGCAAGAAAGAAACGGATTGATGCAGATGAGACTAAGTAATCTTATCCATGTCCTTCCCCTTTACCCTCTTGGCCAATCGACTATGAGGGTAGAGCCTCATAAGAAGCAAGACCTTCACGCAATTCTCAATCACTGTAATACCTGACTTCGCCACCGCTATTCTTTTGCTGCAAAATTTCATTGTGAGTCCTAGACAGTTAATCGTTTTTCATAAGGCTACTTTTTCTAAACGCCTTTTCTCTAGTGTTCGCTACTGGTGATTCCTAAAAGCAGCACCAATTACACCAGATAATGTTAAAATAATAATAGCTCGTGTTACATCTTCAGCAAACATAGGCCTCTTTCTGTATCCAGATTTTAAAGAGGATTTGTTAAACCCCCGTCCAATGTTATTACAGGAAGGAGTTTTGTTTGTTTCCTGACTTGACACAAAAATCTTTCTCTGTCATCTATAGCTTGAACCGCTTGTTACGGATTGTGTTATTCTGTTAATGCGATCATTGCCAATGTCAGCAGATTAGCGAAGCTTAGTATACTGCTTTCGACTGTTTTGTAACACTACCTATTTGTGTCATGTAGGACCTCTCCGGACATGGAACTGTTGAAGGTATTTGATAGGAAACCTAAAGTGTGACAACCAGTTTTCGCAAAGGTTTTCGTGATTCCCAATTACTTACTTTATTGCGTTGTACGTAGTAGAGGTCAGATGGGCAGTAGCTCCAGTAAGGCCTAAGTGCCTAGCCTATTTCCAACAATGATGAGAAGAAGAATACTGGTATTCAGCTGCATCTAGTTAGATTGAAAGCTAACCTCATCATTGTTGGAAATAGGCTAGGCAGATAATGAGGATGTGGTATGTAGAAATGTCTGCCTTCGTGAGCCCGGTATGCACAACATAGACTTGTAATATTCGTAATAGTTGTAACTGCGACTTACGACACCATTACATCAATTCTCTAAACAAATCACGTAGCCAATAAAATATAAACTCAAGTGTAGGTACGTCTCATAAAGTACAGATTTCAATAAAAGTAGCTTGTAGAAAGGTTTCAGGCGTTGTGCCAAGAACCCTGGCATGTCGCCGCAAGGCTTCCCTACTTAGGGATTAATCCTTAGCTCATTAGGCCTTCACTATCAATGAACTTTGTCTATACGCACATATGTCCCTCAGCATATGTGGGTTATTATCAGATTTATAATATTTTTTATGATAGATCTTAGGTTATGGAAGCTTTTCAGAAAATATATGATGTGATTTATAATTTTATTTAACAAGCCAAATTAAAACTTTATTGTCACGCATTAAAGGGTTGATAACGAAGAGAAACGGTTGACAGTGACAGATAACATTTGTCAATCTTCTATGACTGTAGTCAATTACAGAATGATGATGACTGAAATTACTACACTTTGGAAATTTGGATTTGAATTAAGAATAGATGAGGACTACAAAATGGCGTTAGTTTATTTAAAAGTACTTACTTATTAAACAATTTCTTGACAATATTAGTTTGCCAAAGTTATGAAAGCTAACTCTCATTAATTTTGAGTTATTGAAAGGTCTCCGTGTAATCGGCAAGCGATAACTACTTACTCTTCCTTTCTTTTGCAAAAGTCTTACAAAAAAACCTCTTTGTATGAACAAAATAATCCCAATTATGTAATAAAAATAATATTAGTTTAGACTTAAAGCTCTATCCAATCACTCCTTATATCAGAAAGCTTTTGTACTTCTAAAATGTCACGTTACATAAAGTGTCTTCATGTCGTGTGGCATCAAAAGCTGATTGATCGCTTTCTCTTTCACTCTTGTTACGTAATGCACATCCTGTGTTGCTGTCTTCGTCACACAATCAGGATGTCACGTTTTTGAGAAGGAAATCGAAAATGCATCGATGCAGCTACAGTTATTAGACTGTTCATATTTTGACCACACACTGAGGTATCGCTTGTTACAGGTTCTTACCCTGCAGCCTTGGAAATGGGGATGGGGATAGTTTTTGTGTCTTCCAAACAAGAAATAAAATCAGAAGGCAGACAGAGATAGCACTACAGACAAGTGACGACGTTTGTTGGCCCGTCATTGTTTTACAGTATAAATGACAGTTTCGTGTCTTATGGATAGAAAGGGCGTCATCAGAAACTTCTGAAGAGTGTACCTACTCCATTAATTGATGGATTTAATTTCTTCCTTACGAGTGTTATTTTTAATAGTAATTGTAGTCCGTTTCCCACGTACAATGTCTTGCAATGTCTTGGCTTTGCATTTTTCGGTGTAAGATCGAAAACATTTAGGGTTGAATAGGTTGACAACTTCAATTTCACTCCAACGCCACAATTTAAACGACTAACTTTGTGTGTTTGCGGCCGCAGGTATAGACAGACATACACTTCATAAAGAATGTCATCTATTGATTTTCTTTACAACTGTCAAGGACATTGGGTTCAATTCCCTAGAATTTTCATTCAAACTTATCTCTGTCTTCATTTCATCAAGCATGTGTAACACTACAGGCTCTACTCTTTCTTCCTGCGTTACAACAATCCTTACAATTTCTATTTTCAATTGTTATTGTTGACAAGTAAACCCGGTACCGATCACTATAGTGTAACTGTGACACACCGGTGATGCAAGCGCATTGTTCGAGAGCGTCCGAATCGCTTCACTTTCGCTTGATACATTATTATTGTTAGTAAGCTGCTTTGCGGTCTCGGATATGAATCTGCAAATGGATTATGGTCCTTTGTGATCCGTAGAATGTATTGTAACTGTTGGAATAGTTAATATAATCAATTCACTTGGTATATGCTTGGTCTACAGCCTCCTAGGACTAGCGTGCCTTAGGATCCAAAAATTTAAATTGTTGATATGATTGAAATTGGTATACTATATTTTAATAGATTCGTAGGTATAGTAAAAAGAGTAAGAAAGGCTAAGATGAATGTTAGGTAATAACGGGTATAGATGAAGGCAAGAGACGCAGAGGTCTTACGCGAACGAACTGCAAAATCCTAGAACTTAGATCGCAACAAGTACCAGGAGGATAATTGGAAATGTGCTAGGAGAAGAGACCATCAGTCTCTATGATATTTAGGCTTCAGCAAACGAACCTCTAATTTCTGATGATCCATTCCAATGTTAGTTACCGTACATATTAACCGGAACCAACAACAATGCACTTAATGACTGCATGTGCGCTAAATACATATGATTCTGAATAGGCTTTTAGAAAACAGGAGAGTTAGTATTTAAAATCAAGGTGACCAATATTAGCTCTAATAATGAGTACTTTTGCGTGCCTAATGACAGTCACCGACATGCAAATCACTGGCAAATTAGACCTCTTATTCAGACTTCTGATCTCACCTGTGTATTTTTTTGCATTACCTATTATTAGTTCGTCAACATAGACATTAGTCGATGTGTTTGTAGTAAAATTACAAGTTATGAGATCACTGCGTACTTCAACCGTTGGAGTTTTTGCCTTATAAGGCGTAACGTGCGAAGGAGCATTGAGTTTGTTGAATGATTATAATTATCATTAACGCCATGAATATATTATTTTGTGTACTGTAATTGCTTGTTCCTCGTCGTCAATTCCGGTTTTTTTATCTGGATGATTATTTGGAATTTATTTAACTTCATTTGTGACTGTATACGGTAAATCGTGCTCAATGAAACCGACCCCTTAGGTACAGTTTTGTACAGTCCCAGTAGGTATTTTAAATCACTTACTGAACATTTAACAAATTCACCATTTATCGACGAAAAATGCATAATGTAACAAGTTTTGTAGCTGGGACCGACTTAAAAAAAGTATACGAGTACATACTATTATATCTTGTGGAGACTTTTTATTAGAGAGATTTAGATGAATATGGCAAGATCCATCCAAAAGCTATCACTTTTAAGTCTTAGTATAGACTAGTTACTAGTTATCATTGGGCATGTAGAAAATTCGTCAAATCATTTTTAAAATCCGCATGTGTTCCTACTCTTCCTCGGTTCAGTAAAAAGCGAAAGTGATACGTTGTCCAATATTCATAAATAAAACGGTAATGAGGAACGAATTATGTACAGACATGTGGGTAGTAGCTGGCACACTTACTGGCAACCCTTATATGGCGCGCTTGCGCTTATACCGGGTGTTCAAGTACGATTTTTTTATAGTTGCTTATTTTCATTGAACGTATTATTAAAGGTGATGGGAGGTTGTCCATGGGTTTTGTGTGGTACACTTGTATGTTAGTAAGCGTTGTCTGGTACAATATACACGGTGATTTTTTAATCGTCTGACAAATTTTCATAGGGTGTTCTACCCATGAATATGAACAACTTTTACTGTGGGACCAACTCGGAAATCACGAAAATGAACGGCTGTTGTATACAAAAGTTCGATACCTACTCAACTAAAATGTATGAAACAGCCGGTTTTTTTTTTCTTGATTTCCGAGTGGTTGAAAATTTGTCAGATCATTAAAAAATCACCGTGTATATTAGTATACTAGCGATCGCCTTTGGCTGGGCACGGAGAATATCACTTGATCACCAATAGTATCTAAAGATTACCTAATTTAAAATTGCTCCAACCGTTTTGGAGTCTGTAGAAAACATTTATACCTACATATATTAGAGACTAACTAGGACTTATAGATAAACTAAGGTAAACTTTGGGATTTGTCGGATCAAGTCTAGTTCTCATTATTTTTTTTGCTATTGAATGGTTTTTTTGTCAGGCAGGGTTATTATATTTATACCTATTTAAACATAGAAACAGCTATCTTATCAGCGTTTTATTATGATTCAAATTTTGCTCGTCCTTTATTACAACACCAACGCACTCTGCATCATCCGAGCTCAATAAAACATTATTTTTTCCCAAATAAATGAAAACGAATCATCCTGTACACACAGCTTCTCGCTCCTTATAGGGTGATGTCATTTTAAATAATAACAGATCTGTTTATTCGTACAAGCCGTTTACTTTACATTGTGTGTTGTATATTGAATATATTAGTATTATTACCATACTAATGTGGCAATGAATGTAAAATGAGAATAATGTTGCTATTGGTAATGGAAACAATTGTGTTGACTGTTGTAGTAACATGTGTACGTAAAAATATATAGAAGAAGATGTGCTTCACCAACCCTAGATAAATATAAAATAAGGGCGGCAGTCTTGAAAATACAATTGCTTAAGAATATACAAAAGAAAGAAAAAGAGGCAAGCTAAGGAAGATGAGTTGTGAGAAACGTGATACGGCTTGTTAGCAAATAATCAACTAGCATACGTGGTAATGTTTCTTAATATAGAACAAAATTTGATGCAGTAGAAAAAGCAACAGTAAAAGAGGATGTAGATGAGATAGTTGTAGGCAGGCTCAAGAAGCTGAATTTTAAGACAGATGCTTTTGGTAGGAAATAAATAAACGCTGAGATAACAGCTCATGTAACCTGTTATCATCCTTCTACCCTTATCCCAATTTATTTGGGGACGGCGCAGCATGTCTCATTGCATCCTGCCTAGCTATATCATCTTTCACACAACCCATCTATCGTTACTTAGATTTTCTTCTACTATTGTGACTACTACTACTACTACTACTGTAATGAAGCCTATAGCAGCATCGTCCTCCTGCTCTGCGACACAAGTCTATTCCATAGAAATAAGAAATTTGTTACCAGACCCCTACACTGTCAATTTCTAAAGTTATTCTGTTATTGGTTTTCTATTTCTTCGATTACATCATGATCGTAGTATTTACGACATTGTAAACTTTGAAATAGCACGTGTATGCGCTGCTTACTTGTCCAATCAATTAGATATGTTTACCGTTTACGTCATTATTGGTTTTAAAGGTTAAACTCCTCATGCTACTAATATTAACGTTGGACAGTCGTTATTTCATTTGGAAATCCTTGTCCCATGTGACTAAATAATAGTGTTTGTCACGACCGAATTACGGTGACAATTTATAGTATTCTAAGGGTAGTCTAATTGACATTTGAGGTTTTTGACTGTTCATTTAGGCTCATTATCTGCATAACCTTTATCAACTATGTAGAGGTCGACTTCTAGTCTAACTGAATGCAGCATAATACCTATCTTTTGCATGGGGCGTAAGCCTATCTGATCTCCACAACCCAGTTAGCACTGCTTGTCAGGCATTTAGCCTTCTGGATACCCGTATGACTGTCAAAGATCTTTGAATGAGGGGACTAACTGCTGAACGTGCTTTCCTAGGTAGGGAGGGAGAGTTGGGATTCGTAATGGATGTTGACCTACCCTTGATGGGGGTTCAGAATCATGTAAATATATAATGATGTCTGATGGGCTTTGATGTCCTTCTTATCATGATCTAGTAGGCAGCCTATCTCCTGCTTACTTCCAATGTTACTTTGACATTTGGACATATAGTGTAGTATTCACATCTGAATTTAACGGCCTTTTGTTACCGTGTGGGGAGCCAATTTCTGTTAAACTTTTTTATTAAATTACCTCGGTGAAATACGAAGCTTAAAAGTCAATAAATAATTACCTTTCAGCATTACAAGCTTCGTATTTTCGTTTTGCCACCAAATATAGTATTGATGTATGTTCATTGGGGTCAAAGACTTAAATCTTTTTAACAAACAAATGAAGCGATAACTGATAAATTTTAGTTTTTTTAATTTTATTTACCAATGATATCATCGCTCACGTCATTTTTAGAACATTATTTATTTAAGAAAATCCGTTACGGTAATTAGAATACCAACATGATCTTGCTTAGCATAAGTAGTTGATAAAAAAAATAGTGACTACATTTGAGTGTAATTAAGCGAAGGAAGGATTGGACTCAATTAGTCACAAATCATTCCCCGAATAACCGTTCTCATTTCAAATCCAACCGAAGTTCTAAATTCAAAAACAAAATGACGCCATCTAAAATTCCAATAATGCTTTCAACCAGTACTATTCCTATAACAATTCCCATTAAACGCTCAGTAACTATAAGCATTTCGCTATAACTCTTCGTCGATAGCCAGAAAGCCGGAACTGCTAAATCCGAAGTATTCCGAAGTTGCCGGCGTTGTATGCTCAAGAGCACGTACAGTTACGCGGGTCGGGGGTCAACGACCAGCTAGGAGCCACGCGTGTAGTCAAACCTTTTTTTAGTTCTAGCCTTAAAGGTGACTCAAATTTTGCGACTGATGTTACATAAAAAACCGAAGTTAGTTGCATAGGTGTCCATATTTTAGAAGAAACCATTCACTTGTCTAGAACAGCCAGTACCTACTTTCGTTCAAAGCATTGCTATTGAAACAATGCGAGTAAAAATTCTTAGGTCAGCAATGTGCATAAATTTATCAATAACAAGGAAATTGATACATAAAGTAACTGCTATATTTATCCTGGACTAAAGTTTCCAGTTATTGAACACTAGGTAACAAAAGCCTGATTAGTAAACATGGTTGTATTGTGATGACATCACTCCGATTTGACATTGTCCTTGTTCGTTCAAGGTCTTTGCCATTTTGTGCAGCTAGCGCCATCTAGTTTCGATGCGCGAAAACCTGAAGTTTTTGCGAAGACTTAATGTTTGGGAAAACGTTCACTCATTTATGAACAAGGCAAAAAAATATGAATAAAACTTAAAAAATAAAATGTGAAATAAAAATAAAGATTATTTTGTTACGAAGTGCACGTGCTGACCTTGCACTGTCACAGACAGTCATTTGTATATTTTTCGTTCAGTTTTTAGTTTAAAATCGTGTAGGTAGTACCTTTCTGTTCAATTCGAAAAAGGAACATTGACAACTTATTTTTAAATGTTTCAATTTTTGACCGACAGCGCCATCTATGATAAGAAGTAAGAAGTAATTATTTTAATGTTGCGGTTTGCATCAGTTAATACGATTTTGATTATTGATATCCGGTCTATTTCATTAGCTCTGGTTTTTACGTTGCCTGAAGTTATTAATTTAACAACACATCATTGTGTTTCTTTGTTTAGATTTCTGTATTCATTGTTATGCATTGTAGGTATCATTATACTTGTCAAGCTTTTTGGAAAAGCCATGGTTTGTCTAAAACCTGGGTTATTTTAGTGTCAATTCGCCTGGGTTATTTTAGGCGATTGAAAACTGACTACGCAAACCTACTTCATGCGCAACCAGGTAATGGTATTAAGTAAGTTTCAGTTTAGTTAGATATGCAGGGATTCCTTCAACACTTAATATTCAATGTATAACTACTAGCTACTTCCTTCTTCAGAAACAACTATTTCCAGTTAACTTCATTGACATTATCAACATTCTTCCTCCACCAGTAGGCAGATAATTTGCATACTTATCAGCGTCACATTCCGGTTCAGTATCACCTTCAATGACGTCACGATATTCAGGGTGACCTATAGTCCATAGGGTCTATGTAGGTCTGCACGAAGGTCGTACACCAGATGGTTACACCTACGGTACGCCCTCGCACCCTCTTGTGCAACAGTTTCTGAATATTTTTCTTGTGTCCTGTCTTTAGTATGATTTAATGATATTTCGTCATTTATTGGATTGGAGATATCTTTCTGTGAACGTGCTAAATCTAATCTGTAAAAGCCAGTAAGGTGACCTAGTTACTTGTTCATTTCATTCGTTAGCAAGTTAGTCTCAATCTCAATGTATTGATTCCATTTCCTCCTTCTCTTCAGGTTTTACTTCTTCTAAATTGATATGAGATCTTACTGCTGTATTATTTCATATTAATCCATTCATATCTGTATCTTTTATTCCTACTTAACAATATAATGTATTGGATTGTATAACGGGCTGGTGTCCGCATCTCTACGTCTAAGTGCGTACGGGTGGGAATATCCCCGGAAAAGTTCAGCAAAGGCATCTATAGAACAATATTCTACCCATATTCTGCCAGTTACTCCCATTTGATAGGGGACAAGCCTATTGCCATCAACCAGTATTCATGACCATGGCATGATTGTTCCACAAAAAGACCATATTCTTTCAATCTAATTCTCTAAACAACTTGATTAAAATGTTGAATATTTCAAATTGTTGTAGCTGACAAGCCAATTTAACATTCTATTCAATTTACAAGGCGCTTTATCATTATTTATATACACACATCAAAAGTGTCTAGGGATCAACATATATTTTTGCAATAACTTTTCTCCTGATTGATATTAATTAAAATTTTCTTTAAGGATTCATCAAATAAAGTGTTTTCGTTTGTCACAGTAACGATAAACCAAGTCACCTTTGCATTAATAAAGAAATTTGCCATTTTCCTAATAAAGGGATTTTTGACATTTGAACCACTAACATTAAAGTTCGAAAAAAAGACTGAAATAACAGTTTTCTTTAAAATTTTATTGGGTAACTTAAACAATTAATAATCCGTGTTTCTACCGCGAACACTAACAACACAAGAACATCGGTTTGGCATACTCAAAATGAGTTCATCCAAATCACGCTGTGGAATGGCCGCCCATGTTCGTTGCAACAACAAAAAAAGGTCTTCTTGCGACTGGATACCCTCCATATTCGGCAGAGCTCTTCTCTGTAGCATATCCCATGCATGCTCAATCGGGTTCAAGTCTGGCGACTGAGCAGGCCAGGGCAGGACATTGATGTTAGCTGCGGCGAGAGTCTGTCTTACAACTCGTGAGGCTTCATCACTCTTCAGGGAACTTAATTAGCGACCAAACAGTCAGAAACCGCTTGCATGAGGTGAACCTTCATTCCCGAAGACCGCTACGGGTACCACCTATAGCAATGCACAATCGTAGGATTCGATATCAATGGGCTCTTGAACACAGAAATTGGGCAGAAGAACAATGGCGTTTCGTGTGCTTTTCTGATGAATCTCGTTTTGGTATGAGACCGGATACAAGACGTATACGACACTGGAGAACCCCTGGACGCCAACAGCGATTAAAATCCTGCCAGGAAGTCCATCCTTATAGTGGTGGAACCATCATGGTATGGGCGGGTATTTGGATCGGCGGAAGAACTGAGTTGATTTGGATCAGAGGCAACCTCAACGCTCAAATTTATGCTGAGACGATTGTATCAGACGTCATCGTTCCTCTACAAGTGCAAATCGGTCCCTTATTTCAGTTAATGCATGATAATGCACGACCGCACACCGCAAGAGTTGTAAGACAGACTCTCGCCACAGCTAACATCAATGTCCTGCCCTGGCCTGCTCAGTCGCCAGACTTGAACCCGATTGAGCATGCATGGGATATGCTACAGAGAAGAGCTCTGCCGAATATGGAGGGTATCCAGTCGCAAGAAGACCTTTTTTTGTTGTTGCAACGAACATGGGCGGCCATTCCACAGCGTGATTTGGATGAACTCATTTTGAGTTTGCCAAACCGATGTTCTTGTGTTGTTAGTGTTCGCGGTAGAAACACGGATTATTAATTGTTTAAGTTACCCAATAAAATTTTAAAGAAAACTGTTATTTCATCCTTTTTTCGAACTTTAATGTTAGTGGTTCAAATGTCAAAAATCCCTTGATTAGGAAAATGGCAAATTTCTTTATTAATGCAAAGGTGACTTGGTTTATCGTTACTGTGACAAACGAAAACACTTTATTTGATGAATCCTTAAAGAAAATTTTAATTAATATCAATCAGGAGAAAAGTTATAGCAAAAATATATGTTGATCCCTAGACACTTTTGATGTGTGTATTATATGTGAATCTTATTACTAGCTACATGTTATTTAATAGAACTCTGACATTTATGTCCGACGCCTGATTTACGAGTTACGTCAACTTATTTACGATGTTAAGTTGTGTTTACGTTTTTTGTTACAATGATTATTACATACCAAGTGAGTTTGCTCTTCAATGTTTTTGTTGTTAACGCCGTAAACATACTGGTTAAAAATGCTACGATAATTTATTTCATCATTGTCATCCCCCACCCTTATCCCAGTTTATTTGGGGTCGATGCAGCATGTCTTAATCTTCCATTTATTAAATTAAATTGTTATTCTAGTCTTCCCAGAATAGCATCAAAGCCTCATTGCTTGCTTATCGCCAAGTCCAATGGTTGTTTAGCTCTCAGTAGCATTCAGTTGTCCCACTGTGCTTCCTTCCACCTTCCACCATTCCACCTTCTTTTATCATTTTCTACACGTATTCAGTTTTTTTTTTATACGTTGACAAATTTTTGTAAGGATAATAGTATGAGGTTAATAGGTCTAAAATCCCCAATCAGCCTTGAGCAATCAATGATCATTGCTCGTGCCTTCTCTGTGTTAGAAGGGATGCTCTGTAATAAGACAGTTACAGGCTGGTATTGTTCTTTATTTTTAGATGTCAGGGTTAAGTATACAGTACCATTTATTCATATAGTATTAAAAAGCAGCTGATGTCATTAAAATTGCTTCCGAAGTTCCGACGCCAATAAATTTTAAGGTGTGGTAGGTACCATTTGCATACGTAATTCTTGAGTTATTCATTCCGGTATTTGTACATGTTATTTATTAACTGTAAACATTTGTCTTGTAGATGTGGCTAAGAGTTACAAATGACGGATCAATTTATAGATCGTGATCGATCAACGTTTAATAGACTGTTATTATCGATGTCAAATCAATCTAAAGGTTAAGGGATAAATGATTGCTGATGAGTGTTTTAAGAGTCACTATAAAAAGAACCTAAAGATAACTTTAATGTTCCCCATTAATCTAGGAACCAGTAATTACATTTAATCTAGTAGTTCTTGACTGTATTTGTAATTTTTAGAGCAAGAAAAAAAGCCTATGTGTGTGAAAGAAGGCTGAGCAAAAATCAAGCTAGCCTCTGATTACTATTATAAGCTATTTAACTATGCACGTATTATTTTATACTCACACACTTTATTTGTACATGCGAACCTCTGGCCAGACCATTATGGTAAGTTGTCAGAGCGAAAAAAAAGCGCCAAATAAAAAAAAAGCTTGCCCGCTTGTTGATGTTATGTATCGATAGATGGCGCTGACGGCGCGTGTCGCCGTGAAGGTTCGTACCCAAGTCGCTTCGTACCGCTTTACTGTTCCCACCAACAGATGGCGTTAATAGTCGCGATCTATGTAATGTTATTGTTTATTTAAAACTATAATCGAGCTTCTTAGGAGCATTCGTAGTTACTGATATTAAATAAACGATGTATTCAATGTAGAATTTATTATATAATGTATAAGTATTATAATCACTGTAATATTATTTATTGAAGTTTTAGATACCTACTATGGACCTATATATGTAATTATGTTATGTATTTAATTGCTCAAAGCTTTTTATGTAAACGTTATTTATTTACCTACTAGTTTTGCTCCTCTAATAAATAAGATTTACAATTATAATGCAGCACAGATCCCTTTGCATAATTGCAGCAGTTGCCGCGTCCATTTGCATTAAACACAAAAACTGGTGCTAACTGCTACATACCCACAGACAGACTGACAGGAGGATATCGCTAGGTTCAAGCTCCCACGCGGGTAGGCAGACATACTGCTTTACTAAATCGTAAATGTTTAATGGAGTGAATATTCTGTTAATAAACTAGTGCGCTTCACCATAATTAATTGCATTACTGCTTATCATCAGTGTGGATTGCAGGAAAGCCTTAGTTTATACCATAAAAAAAGTGTAATTTTTAGACCTCTGATTAAATAAGTGATTCGGTAAAACTATTGAACTTCTGTAAATAAGTATAAATAAAATGACATCTAAAAAATAATCATTTGAATCGGTTAATAAACGACGAAGTTATCCGTGAACACGCACATGTAAATTTATGTAAATTTGAGGTCGAATTGAAAAACCTCCTTTTTTTTAAGTCGGTTAAAAAAAGCCCATGTTACATTAAAAAAAAGCAATTTTGAAGTTATACTACTTCTTTTGGCGCGTTAGGGAAAAATGATGAGAATAAATTGAACTGAATTTAGTTATAAGTCAACTTATTAGTATTTTTCTATTATTAATGTAGATTAATGTCGTTTTTTCTACAAACGTAAGATAACCCGAAAGATATTTTTTTTGTTTTTTTTTTTAATGTTGTTACGCCGTAGAAGTACCTATAACTTTTAATGCGTGTATATAGGTACATAAGTAAGTACACGCACACTTTTTTTTGCCAGCCACATAACAAACTAAACTATTTACTTAGGCAATAAATATTATCTTTAAATGCGAAAATGAATTTCCGTTTGAAATCAAACCATATTAAGACATACATATTTGTTTATAAGATTGCTAATCATTACCAACAATGATTGAAGCTTGGATCAATAACCATCTTGATTGACAAGGCGACAGGTGATCAAATACTGTTTTATCTGGAAGTGGGTAGTTACGTCGTAGAGGCCTCTACGATGCCTACGTGCTACGCAGTGCTACGAAGTCAGTTGTAGCCGGGAGACTGGAAGATCCCAGCACGCGTAGCATGATCACCGAAGAAACGGTCTTTGTCGTGTCTCGGAAGAAAAGAAATTAAGTGTTCATGCTACGCAGGCAGGTGTATTGAAAGAAATTTGACAGATTGAGGTTCCTGTCTATATAATCTGTCACTTTGCCGATTCGTCTGTAGACAAAGGCCGTTTCTTCGGTGTTCAATGTGTTCATGCTACACATGCAGGAATTGATGATAACTCAGTTCATTAGTTAGGGAATTAAGTGAGAGTTATTTTGAGGAGTTACAATAGACTACTCTTCAATGTACTCCATAAAAACTTAAAAAATGAAATGTATTCGTGATATTTATTTCTGTAAGTAGATCTTCGCAAATACTTTTACTCTAGCCTTGAAGACACCTAAATTATACTCAGACGGGAAGACCGCAGCAGGCAAGTTGTTCCAGTCCTTCGACGAACGCGGTACTATAAACGACGAGGCAAACCATAATTATAATGTAAGGGCTATAGGGTGATACAATGAGCGACGTCATCGCTAAAAGCGATCTTTTTCTTACAGACTACCTTTGGATGTACTTGATAGTAAAGGGAAAAAGATTTGCAGGTAGTAATCTATATATATAAAAAAAAGTCGTGTTAGTTACACCATTTATAACTCAAGAACGGCTGGATCAATGTGAATGATTTTGGTCTTTTTGGATTTGTCTTTGTCCGGAATAGCATATAGCATAATAATTAATAAAAAACATGAAAAGTCCTTGAAAACATACCAAGAATATTCGTTGTCTCAAACATTTTTCAAACGTAGCGCCATCTTGGATGACATGACAGGAGTCAAACTTCCCAGTTCATCATCAGGTGACATTTTGACACTGACAAGTCTTAAGCTAAACCTAAGAAGGTAAGGTTGTCAATTTATACGTAACTACGTTCTGAAATTTATTTTGTTACTAAACATAGAGGTTTTATGTAGCATAAAAAAGTCTTATATTTCAGAAATCAATTTACGTGATTAACAATGACGACAGAGACGAACTTTAATAATTCTATGCAAATAGAAATTATTTCACTGTTAGGACTTTAATTAAAGTAGACCGGGAAAACTATAGGTATAAATTGTATGTAACATTAAAGGCAATAGTTCAGTTTAAAATTATGAATTTAGTATTTTTTAAATCAATGCATTTTAGTAGGTAAGGTAGTTAGGTTAGGTAGTTAGGTTAGCTATAGGATAGGTATGGTCACTTAGGTTAGGTTATATATACATGTTGTAATTTTAATTCTATTGAACAAAAAATGTTTTAAAAAGATCAAAGTAAAGACTCGCTACATAAAAAGTAGTAGTAGTTGGATCTATTTGTTGTCGTCTTATTAAACGTATGTATATCTAATATAAAAAAAAAATATAAGAGCAATAAATTGACTCTAAGGCACAACGAAGTTTGCCGGGGCAGCTAGTAAAATATATAAATACCAAACATTACTATTTTAATGATACAAATTTAATAATTATTTTTCTTAATAAAAAGCGCCCTCATCCTCTATCCTATTAAAAATAACTTTGGTGTGCCCGACAGGGTCCATAATTGATTCGATGTTTTTAACATACCAACTATTATATGTACGCATTATGGATTGCAATAAAGTATTGAGTATTGGGTAGGCGTTACTACTATAGTATGAAGTACCTAACAGCAAAACACATCAAATACTAACACTTTGCTCGCGACTTCGTTCGCCTGCATTTCGTGCTTTAATTCATTAAACCCCAAGCCACATTATGATAATATTACCGTGCCCAAGCATACGCCGCGCTGTCATTGTCTTTCTATTGTGTCTGTAATTGACACGGTTGAAAGGCTAACATCCCTTCACCTCGTAATTACGAAGATAAGCATATTTTATTTTAATATGGTTTTTTATTGGTAAATTAATTTTCAAAATCGGTTCTGTATACCCAGAGATTAGCCCCTACCTATTTAAAACCTCACAAACTTAACCTTTTGATAATATTAGAATAGATAGTGTACATCACCTACTTACTTCACGTCGCAAGGAATTAGGAATACTGAACAAAAGGTTTTGTCTTCAATCTCCGAGTCGGGCATAGTGTTATTGAGCTTTTTATCTGGAATTTGTGCTCGGCTCGCCCTTAATAAAAATAATAATAATACCAGCCTGTTACTGCAGGGTGAAGGCCTCTCCTCATATAGAGAAGGCTCGAGCATTAATCACCACGCTTACTCAAGGCGGATTGGCGATTTCAAACTTATATTAACTATAAGTCCAAGTTTCCTTACGATGTTTTCCTTCACCGATGTCAATGATGTCTAAGATAAACTTAGAAAGTACATATGAATTGAAGTAGTCACATTGGTACTTGCCCGGATTTGAACCACAACCTCGTGCATGAGAGGTAGGCGTCTTAACCTCTGGGCCATCACGACACTTAATTACATACATAATATAGGTAAACGTCATCACGTTTACCTCCTTTTAATGATTTTGATATCATCATTATCAAAATCATTACCTTCATATAGTAGTCAAGTAGTAATTGAAACAGATACATCAAAGTAATTTGAACCGCTCTGCTCAATGTTATCAATGACATGAAAGTGAGCATGACTAAGAACCTAGGTGTTAACGTTTCAGCTTTCCCTTTTTTCACACTACGCTTTCAGTAATAATTTTCAGTGTTAGAAAAGATAAAATTGTTCCAAGAAAAATCTTAGGCAGATAAACATATCTCGTTACAAGAAATGATCTTAAATTACATCATAAACATTGTCGATAACAACGTGTACAATATAAAATTTAATGCAACCTTATTAAAACTCATAATCCCACGTACGAAATACTTTATTTTTTTTCACCGACACAACCCGTCATGGGTAACTTACCGTACATTTGCGCCGGCGCAGCCAGTCACCTGCAAGCTACCGGCGTAGACGCGCGCGCACCGCGTTCGATAAACAAACATTCAAAAATCGACTCCGAACACGAATTCGAAAATTAACACGACTAACCGACTAATGGTGTTTTGAAAATCGAACTAGTGGTGTGTAGTGTTTTTCTTTTAGTTTTTAAGTGTAGTGATGTGAATTAAGGATTCGATACGATTTTTCGATTTTTACCGATACCGGTGACAACTAACGGTTTACTGCGGCATTGTAGTTTTATCAATGAGTTCAATGAAGATGTTCGGATTTTGAAATATCTGTTAATTGGTGGTCTATTAGTTTCAAGGGCTTTCGGCCTGTTATGTTACAACTCTAATTCAGTTTTACTTAGCATTGTTTTGACTTGCTCTGTACAATTGATTTGTTTGTTGGGCAATGACGTCATGGCTCGTATTCGAATATAGAGCCTAAGGGCGCATCCCACGCTGTTGTGCAATTAATCCTAAAAGAGAACTGTGTTGAAACCAACCTTCTAAATTTTTTCCCTTTACTTAACTTTATTATTTAAATATTCATATTTCTTCAAAGAATATCGCTACGAATCATAAAATCTCTGAAACCAAAATAGAATTAAATGTTTAAATGTGACATCTTTTCAAATTAAGGTTATTAAAAAGGTTATTAAAAAAAAACCCAAAGCTGGTTTTAATATTTGTGAAAACAAAAACAAAAGAGTTTAATTGACTTGTTGTGTATTGTTTAGTGAATGATTCGTATCTAATTCTTTAGTTTGTTTAATACTTGTGTAAAAATATGTTGTGCACTAGATATTAACAACGAATAATATAACTACGGGTCATCCTCAAAAGATTTGACAGATGTATAGAATTAAATAGTACACCAACATATGGCCAGTTAAGTTTGAACTCCGAACCTGTTGTCATCAATAAGGCACAAAGATTCTAGGCCTGGAAAAATCCAATAACACTATAGGTATATGCGATCTGGGAATGTCAACTTCAGCTGTTGTGCAAAATCATTTTAGGCCAACGAATAAATTTATAGGAACAGTTTCCTTTAAATTTATTCGTTGGCATAAAAGCGATATCAACTCTAACAAATGTCTGCAACACAAATCTGTCTATACTAATTTTGTTTGTTTTTTATAAAAGCACAAATTTCAGTAAGCATACTTTAGATTACATAAACTTCACTTATTGACATGATATATATAATCCTCCATACCGTTTCCGGCTACGGCGACCGTTTCTTCCTTACTGGCGTCTATCATGGGCTCTCATGTGGCTAGCAAAACCACCTTTGTTTACAAACACTCTTGCACAGAGTGGACACGCTTACACATAGCTTCTTCGTCTCATAATAATTGCTGTATCTATTTTAGCACTTATAGTTAACACTACGACCATCAACAACCTTCTTCTTTCCTTTCGTTCTTTCTTTCATAAGGCCTTTAAAGTATCTAATGGCTGACACGCAATTTCTTCTAGTTACTTCAATTATCTCTCCCACCTTAAGATTCCAATCGTCATGTCACAAAGAAACTCCAATCCTTGAGCAAAAAAATGCATTATGCAAGAATTCCAACGCCCAATTAAATTGTAACTAATAATTATGCTATAAAATGTCGTCCCCATATAAAGTGAGCCAAGGTCCAGGTATGTGGGAGTCACCATTGAATACACCTCCGTAAAAAACTATTTTACTTGTCACCCACACAGGATATCATTGAATATAGACTGAACATGATTTATATTGAAACCAACAAGTATTAAAAAAAATGTACATGATTATTGTTGCTAGGTTCCGGAAAATTTTTAGTTAGTAGTGCTTGATCTTTTTTTGTCTATTACTGTTAACTGTCTTACTTAAGCCAGATGATACTGTCAACTCACTTCATCGTTCATTTCACCCAAGTTTTCTTGAAAGCATTGAGAAAGCACTACAGGAAACTGTATTATAGATATTGTTTACCAATTTGAACAAAGATTAACTTGACGCTTTTAAGATGAATACAAATGTTGAAACAATAACTGAAAAGTACAATATTCAAAAAGAATTACAAACTCTAAAGGAAGCTCAAACTATCTCCCAAATTAAAGAATGTATACAGATGCCATGTCTACTTGCGTTACCTGATAAAATAACAACTAATCGAAACAGTGAGGATTATCACTTGACAGCAGACCTTATGTCATATCGAAAGTATTATAGATAGCACCCCAAGAATGATATAAGTATTACGATAAATATTGATCGATTCATTGATATCAATTGCAATGTCAACATGCAATCGATAGAGACTTATGTATATTATGTCGGACATGCAGTCATTCATTTATTATTTCAGATTAAGTTGTTCCGTATCAATGTTCCGTATTTGATTATTGTTATATGTCGGCGTCGTATCTATCACCATGCACTTTAATTCTTAGTCTACTTCATATCTTCTTAACGAAACATCTTCAATAGTTTCATCATATAGCTTTTGCAAACGCTGCAGTAAACCTGATTCTTAAAGTTGTATTCTGTCTTTTCTCTCTCAATTGCATTACTCCTGACTTTATCTTCTTCATTTTCGTCGTCAGTAATATCTTCAGATGTATTGTTATTCACTTTTACAAAAATATCATTTGCTTCAATTTTATTTGCAATAAAAACAACAGTAGCAAAGGGTATCCATCGATGCGCTTACGAAGCTCTGTCACCAATATTCAAAACACGTATTGCACAATAGCAAGTGGCATATTTGAAGGGGCCTCGGTATAAACAATAGTAATTAGCACATTTACCCGGGCTGGCTCGTTAGCTATGAACAATATGTGTTCATCGCGCAAATATTTTATTTGCCGATCGTTCCAATTCTAAATCAACATAAACCTTTGTAGTATTAGCTTGATGAAAATGATCTTTTATGTGATCTTATGATCCATTTTTAAATAAATAAAAGGCTTTATTTGGACTTGTATTTAGGGAAGCGAAGAATGAGGTAACGAAATTAAGTTTACGACAAAAGTGATTTCATGAGTTACTGAGGTATTAAAATATTGTCTTTAAATGCAGTTGGAAAATATGAGTACATGACTAAGCATACGTATTAACTATTTCCTTTATGCCATTTAAAGTTATTATGACCTCAAAACTGCATATCCGTTCTCTCATTTACAAACCTGGAAATAGTTTTCAATGTCGATCTTTTTAACTTTAAATCACTTTATGCACGATTATTCTATTAGACAAATGGCTTAATAATAAAAATGGTTTGGCCAATTTTGTTAATGCTTTTATTAAAGACCTTTTAGCAATAGATGATGATAATACAAACGTACTTAATCGATATTAAATTTATAACATTGCAACAACAACGCATAGGTCAAATCAAAGTGAATTCATTTTAAATCAAGCAGAAGGAAAAAAACGTCTAAATAAAGTAGACATTTTGTTTTTTTTCTTGAAGACTCAAATACAATATCTTTGCCTCACGAAGAGTTATTTCATCAAGTGTAACCAGTTGCTGTTATGTAAAAATATTTGCTCTATCATTTGGGTCAAGTTTAGCTGCGACTTTGACATTGACACTGGCATTCTTTATTTCTTTTTAGTAATTAAAAGACTGGATAATTTATTTTGTTTATTCTTTTAACTCGATTGGCCTTTCATCTTATTTATCTTTGCTCTCTATGGTAATATTGACCTTTGTTGTTCGAACTATCTTTCTTTTACTTAAATTGTTAGTGTACTTTCACTTGCATATCCAAATTCTTTGTGACCTTCAAAGAGTTGTAATTATTTTGATAATTTCTCTTTCATTACACCACACCTTTTGATTTTTAGTTTTGTTTTGTGTTATACGTTGTAAACTAATAAAACATTACTTGGGTGTCTAGTTTATATTTTACTTTAAAGTTTATTGAACTAACCAATAACATTCAGCCTCTAATTAGTAAAGAAACGGTTTCTCCACGGTCACGGATATTCTCGTTTAAATTTAAAATCTTGTCCTTAAGTTTCCTGCTTGCGTCCGCCGGAAGGGCTCCGCCATACTTGTGGTTCGTGGGCTCCATATATGGGCCAGTACCTACCGCGCCTAATCCGTCGCATGCTTACCATACGACCACTCTTAGTTTCAACACCTATCGGTTTACTTCCATGGTTTTTGTCTTGCAACATTTGTTAGAGTTTTTGTCGGAAAGATTCTGAAGTAGCGTTTTTATTGACTTATCTGCAACAAAAACTGATCTAGTCCCAAATCCTGTAAAAGCTGGTTATGGCAAACCTATTGGAAATTAATAATAATTTATTACAAATATTTCAAATAAAATGACAAGCAGTAAAGTAGCAGCAATCGTTTTAACGATATTTTGCGAGTTGCAAAACGATTTTAGTACAAAAGAATAGCTTTGCATACCTTTCCTTGATGTCTTAAGAATTCACACCATATAAGTTGTCACCGGTACATGAATAAGTAAACACGACGCGTATCGAATCCGTAATAAGAGGGAACTCCATTGCAGAGAACAGTATTATGTGTTACAACGGCCTTAAGGCCTAAGCGGAGCGAAGATGTCGATGTACCGATTTGTGAAGGAAGGCGGAAGCAGCAAGCGACTATTCGTTCAGGGAACGCTAGAAAGCGATGACTCGAAACCCCTGAAGTCAAGCTTGAAGAAATCCTCTCCATCCCCTGTTGGGTCACCCATAACCACAAGTTTAAACTTGGCTTCTGTGCCCAGAAGTTTGAGAGAAGGGTTGACAAGACATGAGACAGTGTACGATGGAAACTACCCAGGAATGGAGCGATCATCTAGTTATCGGTCTGGGTCGTATCGAGAGGAGAGCTACAATGGAAGAATTGTACACGATGGGAATCAAACTCACTTTGAGTATGATGGAGAGAGCGCGCTTGCCGTGCCGACGTCAGCCGGTGGCCTAGGAATGTCAGAGTTGCAGGCGATTCACACGAACAAGAGAATGTCGACCGAGGTTCTAGGCTCTTCTTTAGAGTCGACAAAAATCTCGAAGAAAGACGATGTCAGTGGTCAACGAAGGATCACCACAAGGATTGTCAGGAAAGTGACTACATTGACTAGAGGTGAAGAAAAGGCTTCAGCAGAAGATGTTAGAGGAGGATCAGTGCACAGATCCGCTGAGCATTACAGGCATGTAGAAATGGAATCATCGCTTCCCAGAAAAGTCAAGGTAATGATGATTCTACTAACTTTTTAATAGTTTATGACTCGTCGTATAATTAAATTCCAACAAAATACGTAGTTAGTAATTAGTGACGTCATTAATTCTTACTAAAGGTAAGAAAACAAGCTCCATTACTGCTAAACTACTTATGAATTTACACGGGGCGTGTAAAAAAATGCTTAAAATGCTAATAAAAATCATTGTACTGTACTTTACGCCATTATTGCAGTAAACAACTTTTTTGGCAAAATGAGACCACTTCATATTAGAATCACTAGAAAAAGCGATCCTAATTGAGATTGTAATACTCTAAACTTTAATGATAGACATTTCTTTCTTAACACAACGATGAGAACTAAAACCATACAATTAGTTCCAAGCTATAATAATATCCTATCACAGACCATAACTGATGGCGCCCGTCAAATTGATAGTCTCAATTTAGTATTAAATTACGAAGTAAGAAAGATATCCGTTAGTATAATTACTGAAGACAGTTTACAAATGGAACACCGCTTTTGAACACTTTTATTACATGGACACATTTGAATAACCTAGATTTTTTTATAAAGATATTCATCTGTTTTTAAAGGTATACTAGCTGACCCGGCAGACTTCGTACTGCCTAATTAAATTGCAATAAATTCCTGTCAAAATAATTTGTAATGTGACATTTTTTTGTTCCTACATATTTTATAGTCGGGGCAAAAAAACCTACTGAACAGAACCGTCACACTGGTGATAGGGAGGGCGTTGTGAATAAGAAATATAATTAAATAAATCATATTAAGCATTTAAAAATAAGCAATCCCTTTATTGTTAATCATGTGAATCATAATTATTAGCAAAAATCAGTTTTATTTTCATTGTAGTGATTTGTGATATACGATGTTTTTTGTTTGATTATCTGGCGCATATAGACAAACAAATCTGATGGTTTTCCAACACGGGCACAGGCAACATACAATAAAATTGACCATGTGAGAAACATGGGTTTTCCAGATTAATACCACAACACAACACTTAATGATTGCCCCTGGGACTTGTTTATGGTCATAGCAAAAGCAAGCCGAACTGGAAATTGTAGTCGTTTAGAGTCAAACGGCACATCATTCGGAATAATTGAGATGTGCGGTATGAGAACGTCTTCTCCTTTATACTTTCCTTTCAGTATAGTAGCTTCTATCACGTTGTTTAGTAATTTTTTTATCGCTAACCGTGTGCCGTTGCAAAGACGCGGTTGGTTGATATTTCGCAACATTATAACTACCGATCCAACCTTTAATTGAAGATTGAGGTGGCAATCCTGGCAAATCCAGCGAGTTTAAAAATTCTGGTGGATAGTTCACTACATCATCTTGGTTAGTAGCCGAATCAACTGATTCATATATCCTCGACTCGCCTGTAATTTGTTCTTGCATTTTTAAATTTAATTCATTTACATCTATGTTTTTTGCAGCCAATATAGCTCGTTCGCTCAACCAATCATGGTTCCTGTAATTTTGAGAAACATCTGGAAACACCTTCTGGATAAGTTCACCTTTTGATCGTGTTAACTGACAAAAACTTCGAGAAATGTTAACGCAGCCAGTCAACATGTCTATAGGAAATTTGCCACTACCAATGTCAATGAGTTGTTTAGAGAATATTTTTCCAGATTGGTCATTTTGCAATTTGACATGCATATTCTTGCTTAACTGAACTACTTTGACTTGTTTCCACAATTGGAGGACTTCAGACATGCATTGAGTTCATCAGCTGGCAATGTTTGACGAAAATCTCTTTAGGGGTTTTCCTGCAACTATTCGAATTTTTCTCGCCGTAAAAACCATCTTTGAACTTCAACGAACAATAGAAAAAAGAATTGGCCAAATTTGTCCAGGCGTTGTTGAGCTACGCGCTTACCAACACATTTTGCGATTATTTTTTATAGATTAATAATTAATTATATTCAATAATATTAGTTATTAATAAATAAATAATAAAGTTACTCAAGAATATATTTGATATGAGAGTTACACCGAGATAGTAAAAATGTTTAACTACTACGCTTGAAGCATAAACACTAATAAATAATAGCCGAAAACTGTAAAGGTAACATCCCTACTTCGTGCTGTTTACAGGGTAAGAAGTGACACCGGTAGACACATGGAGGGGATAACTTACCAAGTGATAATAATTGATGTTATCGAGCGGGATAGAAAATGATAAAATTATGAAAATGACTATTAAAAAGCAAGGGTTGGTGATAAAAAAGTGTCAATTTAGAGTTGTATGTATTTTTTGATGCCACTTAATGAAAAATATCAAAAAAATAAAATAAATAAATTTGGGGTGAACACCCCTTATCACTTAGAGGTTAGAAAAATAGATAGTAGCCGATTCTCAGGCTTACTGAATATGCATAAAAAATTTCATGAGAATCGGTCAAGCCATTTCGGAGGAGTATGGGAACGAACATTGTGACACGAAAATTTTATATAGGTATTAGAAAGAACATTATTAATATTATTTATATTACCTAACTATGCACATAATTTACACAGTTCAACTTACAACCTTAAAGACAAATGCCTGCTGTTGAAATTCAATAAAAATTTGCACAATACACGTTATTGATTTGATGGTTTCCAATTTAAATGTTAGGAGACGAATAACTTATTTTTTTTACTTTTTTTTCTCAATTCCACAGTAAACACAATGCTTTTCAATATTTACTTTTTGCCTGACATTATGTCAGTTGTCAATCATTCTGTCATTTACTTTTCTCTAATTTTGTGTCTTAGTTTTTCTTAGTGACTATGAAGGTTGCATCTGATTTATGTAATTTAATTTATTTTTATTAGCTCTAATAATGTAATTTATCGTTATTTTTCCTGAATTTTCTTTGCTATAAACCTCACGGAGCCCGAGACCTTTCCAACGAATGCAAAACCGTGGAAATCGGTTAGTGCGTTCTGGAGTTATATCGTCAGGAAGGAAAACCCGACTTATTTTTATATAGTAGATATTTCAGAGATTGTACATATAGTTTGGAAAGGTATGGATAGATACTTGATCAAGCACCATTAATCCTTATTAATCTCTCGTTTCAAAATTAAAAGCTCCTCATGATAAGGACCTTAAAGAGCTTCTTTAAGCTCTCAAACAGGACACTTAACAAGTGGAAAACTAAGAGCCTACTCTGACTTTAAATACAACACTCTGATTCCCAAACTCGATTCCTAAAATAAAACATCAAATGTTTAATTATGCTCTTTAGAATCACTTGAATGCAATCCAAAGAGTTCGTTCGCTACATTAATCTTCTAAATTGAATGGAGAGAGCTTTGGTACGATCGTGATTTTGTAAGGACTGTTTCGCCATATGGCAAAGCTTTGTTAGGGAGATGGTATATAACACTGTTCATATCTGTTGGAATGTATGTCATGTACCAGAAATTGTTGACTTCTAAATTTAAAGGTAGGAGTCCCTCAAGTAACATTTAAGGCTTTACAGAAACGAGTTATATATATATATAACTATGGATGTTGTCTTTTTGTAAGTGACTTGGTCCAACGAATAGTGCAACATAAGTAGCGAATTGTTTGTAAGTGCTATATTTATGTACGTTCTATTAATTTGCGTTCTTAGATAACCCACTTACGCTGGTTAGGTTACATGTCTTCATTTAGTTGTAACAAAATTTTGTGTCTTATTCTCTTATAGGCGGTTTTATTCTCATACAAATATACATGTGGTAAAGTTTATCAAAGGCTTACCTTAAATCAAAATGGAGTATTTATTAACAATTCTGCATTCAAACAATTCTAGATCGGAATATAACTAGCGCTTGGGCAGGCTAATCGTCCTCCATATTGCTATGCAAATGACAATAACGAAGTGCGCACGAGTATGACCCACACAGCCTTGATGACGTCACCCATGATTTTATCGATAACCTTACTACATAGAATTTAGGCCCGCTGTAGATTTATTTGTACGTGTATGAATATTTCGAAAGGATTTCTATATGTTATTGAACTTAAAATTCATTACGTGTTCTTGTGTATGTAAGCAGTATTTGTGTGGTTAATTTTTAAAGCATTATGGTTGTATGATGAAAGATATCACGCCAGTCAAACCTTTTAGGTCACTAACGATGTTACTATGAAACAGCCATTTCTTCTATTCCAACCTCAGCATTAGTCTCTTTTTTAATTTAGTTTGGTTCAATATGCTTTAAATAAAAAAATAAATAAATAAATATTCCACAACTTTTCACACAACGCCATTTAGTCCCAAGTTAAGCTTGAAAGCTTGTGTTATGGGTACTAAATAGCTGATAAACATACTTATATATTTCTAAATACATACATATTATAGACTAGCTGTGCCCGCGACTTCGTCCACGTGGAATAGTGACCTTTCGGACAGCATATTTTGAATTACATATACCGTCGTTTGGGTAGCTAAAAATTTACTTTACAGTAATGCTTCTCTGAACATGATATTAATTGACGTATGGCCATCGGGGATGAAAGCACACAGGCTCCTTGGATTGCTAATCCTTGACAGAGCCACGTACAACTGACCGTGCGAGAAACAGCTGATACTTAGATCTCTACACCCACAACTTTCAGCGTCTGACCTTGGGCTTTATTAATTGTCATCGCAAAACATAGGCTGACTGGAAACTGGACTCGTTTAAAACTAAATGGAAAATTGTTTGGAATGAGAGGAATCCGAGGAATGAAAACACTTTCACCTTTTCCACACCCTGTTAAAATCTCTGCTTCTATCAGATTTCGTTGTACATTGGTCACTTTTAACCTGGTGCCATTGCAAAGTTTTGGGGTGCTTGAATTTATAAGAAGCATTATGGGTACGCCTACTTTTAATTTTATTTCATGTGCTGGTAGTCCAGGAGCATTGAGAGATTCTAAAAAGTCTACTGGGTAGCTTGTAGATTCTCCTTCTTCCATGACTCTGTTAATGGAGATTTACTCAACATAATCCCCCAGAACATAGCTCAAAATTTCAGCGTTTATTGTTGCTGCTTGGACGTTTCGTGGCGTCAAAATAGCTCTTTCGCAAAGTAAATAGAATTTTTGCAAGTTGGTATTTGCGTTGCGTTTCCATACGTAGATGATAATACTCTCCAGGGTACGTGCGTTCGCTACGAATAACTGAACCCTTATGGCAGCGGCGCGTTTTTTTTTTATTTGAGGGGCATCTCGCTGTCGTGTCGTAGAAGAGGACGTGTACAGCATAACCGGGCATTCCTGTGGAGATGACTTAAAAAATTAAGACCTCCAGCCAATGGCAGCGGCGCGGCTCTCAGCGCGCTTTATACATATAGCCACGGACCCGCAGGCGCGAGGCGTGTACGTACTCTGGTAGAATACCTTAACAAATGTTCGCCGTGATTCTTTAAATTGACATAACTTTTTTATTTATGAACCGATTAACATGAAATAAACACTAAATGTTAAGTGAGGCTTACAACAATATATAAGTGAAAACCGCATCTGAATCGAATTCGCCGTTTCTGATATTAGCGTGCACAAACATACCGACAAACAGACAAACCGACAATCAGACAAACAGACAAAAAAAAAAAAAAATTACAATTTCGTGTTCGGCACCGATATAATAACAACCCCTGCTACTTTTTTTTTATATATTTCCATTGTACAGACACCACTTTTCTACAATTTTATTATATGTATAGATAAATTACACCCAGACACAGAACAAATGATCGTGCTCATCACACAAACATTTGTCCTGGGTGGGAATCGAACCCACAACCTCCGGCATAGCAGTCAGGGACACTAACTACTAGACCAACAGGCCAGGTCAGTCTTTCTTCTTTTATTCTCTCTGTAACGTTATCATTGACTCCTTTTCGCATCATCCATCGTTATTAGGCCTCCCAACAGTACTTATAAACCTTTATATTGACGAGTAGAGAATAACAATGGTTGGCGCCTTTAGCATCCTGGCGCTTAGCAACTATCCATTTTACATGATTACTGCGGTAAAGGTAAAGCATTGTCTATGGCTTTATTATGGACTAGCTTCTGCCCACGACTTCGTTTGTGTGTAAGAAACTCAACAAATCCTATGGCACTTGGTAGTAGTATAGTTTCTGTCAGTGAAATATTTTTTGATATCGGTTGAGTAGTTCCTGTTCTTATTTTAGGAGATGTTAAGATGGATAATTGAATATCAATAATTTGTTCTTTTCTTACTGAATTACTAGCATTTATTTTAATCGTACCTACTTATACTACGTGTGATGGATCATGAGTTATTAGTGACGTCATTAAATCACGAATTGTATAGTACCTACATACACAGTAAAGCTATTATAAATACAGATTACACCTATAACCAATCCGGTGGTTTTGGAATGTCTTCTTCCTGATAGTTTATTGGAATAGTTTCGTATATGTTCTTATTCGGCTGTAGGGGTTTTGCGGTTTGAAATGGTTATAAATTATGAAGTATTTATTCAATGATGTAAGCTTTCTTATTAAAAGTTGCCTCTAAAAACCTTGTTTTTCTTGAGTGGAGCAGATATCCTTGCTCGTATAATAGTGATTGATCATCATCACATTCGTATGAATATTTATATTTAGTCAAATTGATAACTATATACTCACTGAGGTCAGCGGTTTAATAATTAAAAAGTCAGTTGTTATTTCAGTATATTACTACTCTTGTTGATTCAATTTTGTAATGCACAAAAATATTGCGATGACTAGTTTCGGTATTAGCAGCACAGAGCTTAATATGATAATAGTTGCAGTGAGTAATTCAAAATAAGGCTGTAATTCCACAAAATGGTTTAAAATTTTAAGCTTTTTTTCATTTGTTACATGCCTTAACCTTAGATTGGTAACTACTAAAATACTTCCCTTCATCTATTCTGTTTCCATCATGATTGACCTAAACGCTCGCTGTGAGCTTATTTTTTTTTCTATATTTCTATTACCTCATTCTCTTCTATGGCTGTGTTTTATCTTCAAATGTCGTTTTGTGTTTTAAGTTACGCTTTCGCAATCAGGGTCCATGCAGCAATTTATATTTTATCATTTTGTGCTAAAATACTATAGGTATATCTGCTTTGTTACCTCCCACTAATTTTGCTAAGAACAAATGAGCGAAACATACAATAGCGTTGTTGTTAGATGCCACCGACCTGTGCCGGAGCCCTTTTTGCAGCTGATAGAAAGTATCAGATAAAGCCAATTGTACTGTAAAGTTCAGCTCTTGAAATAAACTCAGAAATGTCACGATGGAGAACGAACACTTCATAGAATTATCAGTCATATAGCTATCTTTATAGAGATGATATTCGGATGAATGTTTTTGGTATTTCAGTAACCTACTTTTGACAGTATATGATCGCATGCATGCAGAATGCCATGTCGGGTTGAAGATTAAGAGCTTCTTGCGTCCATTGTTCGGGTTCAGAGATATTTATGTGAAGGGAACGTTATGCCTGAATGGCTGATGTATGAGGAATGAGGATAAAGGGTTTTGATATGGGGAGGGCTAAGAGAGGATGGATTGAAGGACAATGTGTTTATAAGATTATATTAAATGCTGAACTGCCTCGACCGCGACGGCTCGTTGGTCTAGTGCTCTCAAGCGTTACTGCTGTGCATGAGGGCCTCGGTTCAATCCCAGAGTCGGGCAGTGTTATAAAAGTGTTAAATGCAGATTGTATTCGTCGGTACTTTTTAGAGTCCTTGTTAATGTCCACTATCGTCAATGTTATTGCTAATTGGATTATAGAGTTTACTGTAAGCGAAATTGTTGTGCATGTTTTTTTTTTAATATCAGCCAGTGCAGTAATGCAAGGTCATAAAAAAAAGACAAAATCATCATTTTAATTGTACCACGTTAACAATGTACTGCATTAAATTAATCCATTGACTAAACTAGTTTTAACAGTAATAAAAATCATGAATTAGATGTTACCAATGACAATGAAATTTGATAGAAAAACAAAACACGATCTTTCCGAAGACTTGAAAAAGATAGTCTTTATTAATGTATCAAAACTTTGTACACTAACAATAATATGGACATCCTTACCAATTTCGACATTAAATTGACCATGAGATACGAACACGGCATACAACATGCAAATAGTTTATACGTAGAATCACACGAATATATCCCAGAATTGTGACAGACAGCAACAATAGATGTACTAACACTTTGTTCTGACTTGAATCTCTCAGTGATTCTGAAATTTTTGTAACCTACTCTTTAATCATTTGGCTTAAAAGCGCGTTCCATGATTACTAAATTCTAAGCTAGTTTCTTATTAAATTCAAATGCCTTATACAGCCACGTCTAGAAAGATCTCACTTAATAACGTTAATAGAATAAGCACTTATGTTGTAAACACAATACCTATTTATACTCCGCAGTCAGTCAAAGGTCTACACAGTTCAAGACTGAATAAGAAGTCGTTTGCATTGTAACCGTTTAAGAAATTTTATAATTATTTTGCTAGTCAGATAAAGTATAGATATCCAAAGTTGATGATCGAAACGTTTAAATCTATGAAAGCTGAAGTGATCTGTCAATCGCTAGCATTAGTATGAAATGACTGCTCCATTATCTTCACTTCACCCATATTTTCACGGAATAGCACTGCAAATATACTGTCAAATGACATCAACAGAAACATGAAAAGAAACTTCTTCCTTTGGATGTGGTGAAGTTTCTATCTCATCATCTTCATCATTTCCATCAATCATCATCATCATCTGCCTAGCCTTTTCCCAACTATGTTGGGGTCGGCTTCCAGTTTAACCGGATGCAGCTGAATACCAGTGTTTTACATGGAGCGACTGCCTGTCTGACCTCCACAACCCAGTAACTGGGTAACATGATACCCCTTGGTTAAACTGGTTGTCAGACTTTCGGGCTTCTGACTACAAGTAACGACTGTCAAAGATCTACAAATGACAGCCGGGACCAACGGCTTAACGTGCTTTCCGAGGCACGGAGGAGTCTTGGTATGTAATAAATGGTCACCCATCCACGGACCGACCTCGTCAAGCGTAGCTTAACCTTCGATCGACCCATGCGGCTGTTATAATTTAGCCTCAAGCTCATCATTTCCATCAATATTACCAATAAATAGTTCATTCATGTCCACCTGTTGATTAGTCTGGCATGCAAATTGTACACTTTCAGTGGCGTGTCTGATCTCACGGACCGATGCCTCAGCAATTACGGATGAAGAAAAAAATGCTAAGCATAATTAAATAATTATTGTGCCTTATGTATTGAGGTTTTCTTTTGTTGTCTGCTAAGGTTTACTATGGTGGATTAAATGTCATTCGATGTGTAGAATTTAAAAAGTTTTAACTAAGATTTAGTTTATTATTTATCACTAGCTTGTCTGGTCTCGCTAATCTTTTTCCACTTCTCTCTGTTGACTATTTGAGCTTAGTCTTTTTTGATGTTTTCCATTTCCTTGCGCCTGCCATATTGTTAGTTCATGGCATTTTAGGATATATTTCCTATGGCACTAATGTTCTTTTTAGTTGATGCTCTCAGCCGCATACAAAATATTCGAAACAGACTCATTAAAAAAAAAAACGTCTTCGTATTTTCCAAGTAATCCCTCCGTACAACAATGTTCTTAACAGCGATTGTTACCCTCGTGAAAGCGTTCGAACAAAAACAACAATTACTTTCAAGGGAAATTACGAACTTCCGCTCTGCACATCCTTGCATAAAAAGTTGACCAGCGAACCAAAGGTATTTGTATCGAGGGAGCGATGGAACTATCGAATCGGAACTACTTTTTAACCGACTTCAAAAAAAGGAGGAGGTTCTCAATTCGGTTGTATATATTTTTTTTTTTTTTTTTTTTTTTTTTTTTTAGGGTTTGTTACCTCAGTACTCCGTCATTTATGGACCGATTTTCAAAATTCTTTTTTTGTTTGATAGGGTATACTAACAGATTGGTCCCATTTGTATCAAAACTCATACCTGATGAGGGATCTTCGAGGAATTGAGGGAACTCTTCAAAAAATATAGGGACACATGCACCGATTTCAACATTTTTAGTAACAAATCAAGCATTTTCATTTAGAAAGTATCATTTGGTGAAGAAAAACTGATGAAGAAGACAGGCAACGGAACTCTTCAACGCATAACAGTAAATTATTCGCGATTGCTATAGTCAGATGTTTATGCTGAGCTTTTGTAATTCCACAACATAACATTACGCCATTCTATTTTAAAAGGGGCCGGCAGAGATGTACAGATTAATGTTTAGACATTGAACTTCTTTAGCAATTGTTATCCAATTTCAATGATTCTTTCAAGTTTTGAAAGACTTTCTTTACATACAAAGACACTAAAAATTATAAAATAAAAACTTTTTTACAAAAAAAACAACCGACTTCTTAAAAAAAACTAACAGGTGAAAAATAACTTCAGTTTCGGAAGTCGGTGGCCAATAATGAACAAAACAAAACCACCAAAGCCACAGACTTCCGAAACTGAAGTTATTTTTCACCTGTTAGTTTTTTTAACATAAACTCTTGTGCTTACTCAGCACAAAATAATCAATAGTCTACTGTAATCTATCTCCTCCTTTGTTGACAGACTTGTGCACACAAATGACGCAAAAGTTCTGATTTGATCTTTATTATATTTGACATCTCAAAACCATTGAAATAAAATTTGTTTCTTACCCAATTGCAGTAGTGTATGTTTACAGTACTTATGCACTTGTATATTTAAATACAAAACTGATAGTACAGAACAATGATGCGTGTGAAAAATGTCTCGTGAACGTCTCCGATGCTTCGGAAGTGTTCTCACGCGATTGCTAATGCGTTGTTGCTAGGCACACTATTGTTGGTAGCTAATGGGCAATAGAATAGTTTCTGCGGCTTTGATCCTTAGTATTAGATTTGATGGTGCTAGTGATTTGCTCAAGCCACATTTAAGTTAGACGATCGTTTAATTGTCTGATCACGCTTTGCTGTCGCAGTTTTGTCCGTACCTACCTACGTTTTCATTTTTCAGCCATTTTGAAATTGTTCAGTTGAACAATAATCGTTTTTTACACACATAATTACCTTATAATCACACAGAAGTTTTTCTGATTATTTCATCGAAGAGAGTTAAACGGAGGGTTGTGTTGACCACTTATTTGCGCCGACTGTGTAATTTGCTAGTGGTTGTATATTACTTTCTTTATTGACTAACGCCCGAAATTAATAATCAATCCATAATCTAAGATATAAATCGATCGCAGATATGTACCGATCTGTGGATCGATCTATAATCCTAGTGCCAATAACGAAAAAAGACAATCCTAGTTTTACTCAATCTACAGATATCGGGTAATCCATTCCCTCTTGGACATTTCATTTTATTCAAAACTTAATAATGTTTTTGTTTTATATTTATATGTCATTGGAAAATAACTTTACAAAAACAGGTTTTACGATTTATTGTGATAACAGTTTATGTCGAATCATCTATTTGCTATATAATTTCGAACGATATTCATCGAAATGTATAAGTTAAAAAAGGTGTATTGGGTAAAATGGAGCGTTACGATGGCACGCGTGTGAGTCTGTGGTGGCTTCAACTATCAAATTGTTCAAACTTCAACTGAACTTCATTTTCGAAATAAAATTTATTTTGTTAGTACCTAAAAGTAATCTTTATATAATATGAATTGACCTACCTATTTGAGAGGGTACCCTCCTCTATAATTTGGGCTCCCTTATCCAAGGATGAGACGAAGTCTTTGTTGGAGCTAATAGAAAAGACTACCGTACAATCATTTTATCCAAAACTACCAACGCCACCAACAACAAGAAGAAAACGAAGAATGGCTTCGATGAGCGCATAGATTTAATGCCACTACCCTATTTCATCGTCGAACACCACAGCAACAGCGTTTAAAGTGGGAGAATGTGAAAAGGAACTCTCGTAAATGCAGCACTTTAATAAGAATGAACCGCATACACGTAAGTTGTTTTCAACATTCAGTAATTTTAATTCAATGTAAGAGACACATGCCTCCCGTGGGCACAGCCTCTCGCGGGAGGCCTGTGCACCAATGCCAGTGAAAAACAAAAATACCTAATATTTTTTTATATTTTTGCAGACTGGTGGGGGAACATCAGAGTACGAGTAGGTATGTACATACCCCCTGATAATGTACTGGACCTGGACTGGTGTTGCTGAATTATTAGGGAGTACAGCCACTGGTTCTGTTGTTGGCATGTGAGTGCCTATTGCATTCCGCCTTTGTACAGTTTTTTACTTGTGCATAAACATGTTGATAAAATAAAAAATAAACCTTATTCACATAATATTGTTTTATTTGATTACATTAAATAAATATTCTTGTTTGGATGTCACGGTCAACCATATTTTGACTACCTATACTAGAGGTGGTGACAATTTCTAGTGTTAGTACATTCACAAGATACTATTAAAAATTACCTCGATGAGGTTACGCTGATGGCAGGCATAAATTCAGTTAACCTAAACCTAAAAGTAAACTCGGCGTCATCCAGAGTTTGCATGTAGTTCACCCTTCTGAGTCTTCGTGGACAAGCACGTTGTCTATCATCAGCGTCGCTGTCAGTGTCCAAGTCGGATAATAGAGCAAGGACCTCCATATCACTATCGTCACTATCACTTGAAAATACAGAAAATGCCATTACTTGTTCTAAATCGTAATTAGTATCAACGATAGTACTTGCAATCCTCGGAATTTCTTGGATTGAACTCTGCGATTGTTTACACCGATCGAACCAAATGTCAAAGTGGACAGATTGGTTATTGGCAAGCAAAAACTGTCATTTCCGAACAGAGGCCAATCTTTTATTTGTGATCCGCCCTCCCATAGATGGATTGACTTCGAGGATAATAAAATCAATCTGCAGGTAGGTTATTGGCAAGCATTTCTCGAAAAATGGATTGGAATATCGATCTTAGATGGCAAAAATTGGATCAGGATTGATTATTAATATCGGGCGTAAGTTGGTAAATTAGTGTAATTAGAACCTTAATACTAATGGCATATGGTTAAGTAAATACTTTACTATGTAATCGATCATTTTGACCACATCGTATATTGAGTGGGTGGGCCTAATTGAAGTTGTGAGAAAAAAGATAATTGAAGCGGATCTGGCGCTTGAATTAGTATTTTCGTGAAAGGCATTAGGCAGATATCTTGTTTGCCATTGAACTGTTGAAATATCTTTGTCTCGTTCATTATTGGTATCTTATTATTCATCAATTATTTTTTTACATAGACCCATAATGCGTGTGAGATCTACACCAACGATCGTCTATTCGATGTCCATACAGGAAGGAGAAAGGGAGGAGGATCCATTGAAAGAAGCAGATGAGATTATTTCATTTTTTATTAATTTTGCTCCATTGCTGTTCGGTTTTTAGTGCGAGTGTAAATAAATAAATAAACAAATAAATTATCATCCTTTCTATAAGCTTCGACTTTGAAATCTGTATTTAGTCTGATGTGAATTTGAGACAATGAGTCTACGTTCGTGACAGATTAGCTCAAGCATGTAAAACACGTGTTCAGATATTATTATTATTAATAGTTCACACGTGTATGTCTGAATAATTTTCCTTATTATGGTGTGTTTTAGAACTTAAGACATACTATATTAATCCATCAAATGACAGTCGACTGCTAGTCATCTAAAGGTCGTCGGTTCATCTAACTAGTTTGAATCGATTGGAAAATGAATTGGTCTTAATCGAATCATATTTAGTTTGAAGTTGTGGCCTAGGTCAGAGCTTGGGTCCAAAACAATTATTTGCATGAATACACACATTGTCTGACTCAAGATGCTGTCTTTATGGGGGACTTCTAATACCCTCAGTTTGTTTGTGAAACTAATGAAGGAAGCGGCATTTACATCGACAAGTGATATCGCAAGAGATATAGCTACATGAGTTGTACTCCTGGAATATGAACTGGTCCCAAAAAGTCCTAGACAGAGAAAAGAGGAAATAAAGTATCCCGAGGCTTCTGCCCTGCCAGACTAGTGTAAATAGGTACTAAATGAAAGAACATCATTTTAGATATTTATGGAAGCTCTAAATATTTTAAAGTCCCTAAAGCCTTTATATTTAGATCACACTTAAAATTAACTGGCTGTTAAGACAATGAACCAGTGAGCCAAGAGAGCCAGTAATAACTTGGTTTATCATGACGTAGTGTCTTCATAAAACCATGCCTCTACACGTTATAAAGACATGTTCATCCACACGATAACATGACGAATGAATATGCAATCACAGAAGCGTGAGACGTTTGATATAGCGACTTCGGCGAGATTTCTAAGATTCGTCATAGTTTCGCGATGAGCGAGCAAACGACGCGGGTACATGCGGGGTTCCGGCTCGTTGCGTGCGCTGTCGAAACAGACGCAACCTAGGATTTAAGTAACATTAGCAGATTGTAAAATAGCGTATAGGACTTCTTTTTATTAATTTCTTTTTTAGAGTACATTCTAGGTTTTTAGCGCGGCTTCGCTCCTATGGCGTTTTCTGCAGTAGCAGGGCATTTTGTGGGATAAAAGTAACTTAAAGCACTTAGGAATAATATCATCACCGTTTCATGCCATTAAAGAAATATTAGGATCGGATCATTGCTACATTGAATAATAATAATACTATCCTGTTACTGTCCCACTGCAGGGCAAAGGCCCCTTCTCATGCAGAGAAGTCATAAGCATCACCCCGCTTGCTCAAGGTGGATATTGCCACATTACACACAAACTTAGAACTAAATAAATTTTACTCTAAATACTCCTTATAATATTAGTAAAGAAGTATAGAATTGACTAGTTATTTACTGTCTGGTTGATGAAAATCTGGCGAGACATAATCCACTGTTGTGTCCTGTTGTGTTATCCTTTTAAATTCTTTTTCTGAAGGACTTGTGTCTCCATTGTCTTTTCAACTTCTTCGTGTCTACATTCTGACCAAATAATATTAATCCATTTCTTATGCATTTATAATGTTAGTATTTTACCCATAACCTAAATATGAATTTCACACATTAGTTACTTCTTCTCTTAAATATTCTAAGATGGCTGCCAACACTTCAACGTTAGCTTCACATATAAATGTGCTATCTCTAAACTGTGTATTAACCCGCGGTCGGCACGGTAGCTCTGGGGTTAACGGTGAGCTGTGCTTGTTCACGTATCATGGTTCCATAATGTACGTGCACTTTATTATTACAGACATTTAGAATCGTTTTGCCTTTGTCTCTGACTTTTCTGGCTGGCTTAGAGGAGTTAATTATATATCAGACTACGAAAACGTCACAAAATTCTTGCATTGACGTATTCGAAATTTATACGGTAACAAAATCAAAACCAAAAATCATTTATTCAAATTAGGCTGAGGATCAGCACTTTTTGAACGTCGAAATCTCATAAGACAGTCCTCCAAAAAGCCCACCCTTCGCCACTTCCTAGTGTTTTTGCTGGGAAGAAGAAGAAAACAAACTCCTCAGCAACACATCTGTCTGATAAGTTAGAAGAACTTGAATTTACACTTTACACAGTACAATTAGTTACAATGATAAAATAATTAAAAAAACAGGTAATAGACAAACAATAGCAAAACCAAGGCCAGCAAGTAACCTTAATATATTCCTGTGATTTGTTCAGAAGAGTCCAAACCAAATTCTGCTCGTCGTCATTGTTAAGGTTTCCTGAATAAAGGTCTGTTTTCACAAAGCAACAAGTGTTAGGCAATTTGTTTTCGGAGAGAAATTGTTTGGGATTTTGCTTTTTACCTGTTGCTTTAAGGAGTCGGTTGATATTAGCGTCATTATTATGTTGTAACATACATGTCATACATACATGCTACTTAATAACTAACTTACTTTCCGAGTATTTAGGTGCGTACTTCTTGTATTCTAGATTTAAAAATGTACAACGACATCATAGTATCTTCAAACGTGTATTTAATTTATAATTTCGGTGTCTGCAAAGCAAGAGTGAATAGGCTCGTAATAAATTAGTGCGCTTATCCATTATTGATTGCATCACTGCTTACCATCAGGTGGGATCGCAGTCAAGCACTAGTTTACAACATTTAAAAAAATAGTGTGTTGCTATGTTTATAGCCAATATAATATATCGTTCGTTCACTACAAAGTATGAGGGTTCGCAGTTCGTAGCACATAACCGGTGCAAGATGGCGGACAGGAAGCACGTACAGGTGCGCTGCGCCGGCGCACATGACACGCGCAAGCGCGGCGATGCGTTAACGTGAACTTGACGCGGTGCCGTATGGGTGGATTTTAAGGATGGGTGCGATGTCAAGTTTAGAGGGGTCTGGTTTGAAAATTTACGGTAGTACTGTTAATGCCCGAATTCCTGTCTGTCTGGGAGGTATTTTGTTATTTCGCTTACTGGGAGGTCCTTTGGCGTTTTGTTTTTTGCGTTTAAATGCCCTCTCCCTCAATTATATACTTACGTACAGACATTAAACATTGTCATTTAAGATACTGTTGGTATAGTGTTATCCGTCAACATTGGTAGAAATAGTATTTCTAGATTGCATTTAACGAGCCAATGTAGTCAGTCTTTTCGGCACTTTTCCCGTTGTCAGCGATGCCGATGAAGATTTGATGCCTCATAATTGTTTTGCTTTTCTTTCTGTTTGTTAGATTTTAAGTAGGTATGTAAATAATATTGTAGGTTCTTTAAACGATACTTGTTTTATTATTTATTATTATTATGTAGCCCGAATTGTCCCACTGCTGGGCAAAGGCCTCCCTCCATTCCTTCCATCAATCGTGATTCTGCGCTACCTCTCTCCAATTCTCAAGGAAGACATCCAGGTCGTCCCGCCATCTCCTTCGTGGTCTGCCACGGTCCCGTGTCACTGTAGGGCAACAATTCTGGGTTTTACGAGCCCATAGCTCGTTTGGCATGCGGCGGACATGATAAATGTTTAAGTATTTTTAATAGTTGAAATAAAGTATAATTATGAAGGCAGTCATTTTTCGTTAAGATGTTATGAGTTAATAGATTCAAAATTTGAGATGTCATGTCACTTCGGATATTTATAACATGGTTGCCTAACACTAAGAATTTTTCCTGTATCGCTTGTTTAATATAAACTTCGTAACAATTATTTTCTCTTTCACTTTTGCTATTTCCTTACTCATCTCTAAAACCAAACGTGTCATATAACGGATGAAACATAGGTAATCTAAACCTAAACCTAGGACAGAAACACGTAACATCGAAAGTGGTGGTTCCGCGCTAATAACTGCGCAGGCGCCGCGCCGCTTAGAAAGCAAAGGGCTGGCTCACACTCTAACTGGGAAAGTGAGAACGCGATAAATATGCGACAATATACCCGTGTGAAGCCGGCTTCATAATGAGATATTTGGATAGAACTGCGAATTACTTATATTAGGATGCGGGTTTACTGCTGGACAGTTTTAAGTGACAATATTGTATGAAACAAATTCAATAGCATTGCAAAGTTAATTTCTTTCAAAATACTTACATAAACTCACGCCTTCTTCTTAATAATAGGCAGACACAGTACGCAACCTGCTACGATTCTTACATTACTTCTTTTGCTTCGTTTACGTTCATTCATCTGGATTATTTGTTTTGGTTCAATTTAGCACTACTAATCTGACCTTTCTAAAAACATCCCCAATAATGTCAGGACATGTCCTTCTAGGGTCCTCTTCCTTAACAATCTTGGAACTTTATCGAATCAATCGGTAATTGCTTAACGTGCTTTAAAGGCACGGATGGCTCTTGGGGTGTAAATAGATGGCAATTCTCAGCAAGTGTAGCCTAAATTGGACCGGGCCAAACGGCCTTTGTTTTTTAACCAAGAGCTCCGCTGGTATAGTCTTTAAGATCCTAACAACATCCACACGGAGGCCTTAAAACCGCACATAACAGACTGTACTAATCTTTGATCGCACATTCTGCTCGCTTTAAAACACGAGATTTTTTTTGCGGCGACATAAGACAAGTAACATTATATTTTAAAGTAGCGATTTAACAAGCTACCTGGCTGCAGATTCTGAGAAACTGCAGTTATCATGTCAGTCACTTGTATTGCGAATATAGAAGTAACAGAAGTGCCACTGAATTTGATAAGGACATTAAGATTATGGATGTTAACGACAGTGTTGAAAAACAAAATGTATGGTCAGATTTCGGGAATTCAATGAAAATTGATAACACAACATATCAACACGTAGTCTTCGAAGTGTTGAGCGTATCGACAGTACATCCACATTGCACAGTTTCATCTTAGTCCTGTTCAATTAATCTAACGGGCTGCTGCTGAGAAATTCAGAATGAACAAACTCGTAAAATTATCCTACAATAGAATAAAATGAATAATACCTATCAGTGTCTTTAAACTATCGCTTCCTGTCTATATTATATAGTCAGTCTTTTTAACTATGTTTAATGTATTGAACGTGCTTGAAGAAGTGTCAGTAGCTGAAGGCGCACAGTTTAACCCCGCGGTATATATTCTTCATCAATTCGACTGTTTTCATTGTTATGCTATAACCTACTCTCAAGTATCACTACGGTGGTCTTCAATCAATCTTAACTTTAACAGTGGCTTACGAATCAGGCTTTAGGTATTTTTCAGGCATAACATGTTTCAAAATGCATTTATTTACATTTATTAGTGAAGAACGGTGTTGTTTCGCAGTGACTCTTCTATAACTCCTTATGTTGTACTAATCTCAAAACAGGTTGAAATATCCGCAAAACATGCAAATTTTAGCCCACCTAGAACAGTTTCCGTTGCCATGACATCACTTGCTATATTTATTGGTGCACCGTTAATTTGGTTTTCCGTTTTAATCTAGTTTAATGATCTCAGAACATTTATGTTGTCATATAAATTGTAATGTATAGATATTTTAATCATTTTATCCGAGATCAAGGGTATGTTGTCAGCTATTTTGTCTTTGAGTGAATGGTATTTTCTCGAAATTATTAATTATAAACAGTGCTTTTCATTAGGCTTGTATGTTCTGATGGACGTATTCTAAGCAAAGTTGCTAATGAACACGTCTATCATAATGATTTCGTCTTTGTCTTTGCTAATCAATTAACAAATAATGGAAACATCAACAGAAACAAAAAACTGTTTATCTCTCTTAACTATGTCCTCTTTCCGTCTTAAATTTGTCTTTGACTGACTTCTCTGTACTCAACTACCAATATCCGTTGCGACTTCCGTTCATTTTTTGCTCATTCTTGTATGAATATATATCCTCATTTCAAAGTTACTCTTAAGTGTCAGTTTATCTTAGTGTACTAAATCTTCTCACATGTGTCTGTACCGTTAATCCTGAGGAACTAGAATTCTGTATATGGCATGCTCTGGTGAGGTCCTGCTGGTTCACACGTGATGTCATTCTAACTGTATTGGAGAATGTCTTTTGTGCTGAGTTGAACATGCGTTGAACTTTCCAATTTATTGCTGGTCAATGGTCATGTTGAAATATGGCACCACGAAATGCCAAAAACTCTCGCGACATAAATGCCCGCACTTTTTTTTAAACTTAATATTACTACCACCACTTAAGCATTAAGTTCGTACTAATAGCGATAATGCAAAAGCTGCGAAATTCAAGTAACTGGAATTGAGACGGTTCTCGGTAAATATTGATGAATGCGAGCAGCTGCGAAAGGACGTGTTGCTGTCCAAATAAAGTTATTCTGGATTCTAGTAATGGGCAATATTTATTTACCATTTTTGTCTTCGACCGTCTTTGTCATAAATACTTTTCAAAATATTATAGTTTTATGTGGTTTAAATTGCGCTACATCGCAAAGCTCTTTTCCAAGAAAGGTTTCGCATTATCGTGTGAGTGCTAATTATTCTCATCTTTCAACCTTAAAATTGGCTACAATTTTTTACCCACATCTTCAATGTAACCGGACACATTTATTTCCTCGATTGAATCTTCATACCTTACAATTAAAACCCCCATTGTTTTTACTACTAAATCTTCATATCGATATATCACAGCTATAAATATGTTAACTCCTACATATTGTGTCTTTTAACTTTTTGTTCTCACTGTACTGCTGTCCATATATGGGCATGATGTCAACGGAGATATGATCTCATTGGTCAGGACTGTCGATTATGTTTGATCGTTTGTGGTTTATTGTCTATTTTATGGGCAGATCTGGATGTGGTTGGTTTTAATGGTATTAGTTGCTGATGCACTCATAGTCACGAATGTATTATAAGGTTGAATTGATTGATTATTTCGAAATGAATCGAGATTTTTCTTTGCTGACGTAGCATTTCCTCAATGAAGAGGAAATGCTACATTTGCATTGTTGCTAAAACATCATTGGATTTAATGCTGGCTTTGTTAGTCTGTGCGCTTTTGATTAAAAGTTGAGAATAAATAACATGACTGCAGATTAGAAATTTGAAAGCCCGCTCCTATCAAAACTGTATTCATCTACCTAGAAAACCTCGACAACATGTTATACCTTTCATCAAGATGTAACCAAACCATCACTTAAAACTTAAACCACAGCTCACAGTGCAAGAACACCATTTAATACACGCACGTAGATAAGACTAACAATCGGGCAATTCTTCAGGTCCCAACAATGGAGTGAACGGAGGGTTCCCAGTCTATCTGCCGACGATCGGCGGCCTGTCTGAATGAGACGGTCTTTCACTTGCATAAATGTTATTTAGTTTGTCAAATTGTTTTGGTAGCAGTTTATAATGTTTTGTCTTTATGATGTGTGAATTTTTTTGTAAGTATTGTTAGTTTTCGATATCGGTATTAGCATATGCTTTTGATAACATTGCTTCAGTCGGCGGCAAATGTATCAGTTTATATGTGACTCACCATCACTGATCGTTTCTTATAATCGTAAGCCTCATTGTCTTTCTCTCTTTCATCCCACTTTGAAGATTTTATCGTCACTATTTAATTTATTTTTGAAAGTCATCTTGCAACTTTTATTGCTTATTTACTTCTAAGATTTTCTAATTACAAACTAGACAATCCGTTGTAAATGATCCCTATTCGAGTATTTTCGCATCGTTAGGTAGTATACATAGCGGTTTATGGTCTGTAAACGCATTATCATAAGTGGTGTGTGAAGAGTGAGGTACTACTAAATCTTCCATACAATACTGCGACAGGCCTTGTGTGAGGATTATTAATTATATCTGGATTGGAAAGAAGATGACCTTGATTTTATTAAATAGAAATTTAATAAATTCTGTGAAAGATGTCGTAGGAATATCCACACATACACTTGAATAACTTGATGCCAAGTACGTTCGGTAGGCGTAGGAAAATGAGTTAAACTTGACTGTTTAGTAGAAGAAGAAAATTAAAACGCTAATGGAGATGAAAATAACAAGAAGTATCAAACGAGTGATATATTTGTAGAAAATTTTCCTTTTGGTATAATCCGTATTGAAATATAATATATACATAATAATTGATCATAACATTACCTCATGCTTCATAGATAACGTTAAAGTGTTGCATAATGTTATCTCCTACTTGTTAATTGTTAATTTAACTATTGTAATCGTAAACACTATTGATTATCTTGAATTATTTATGCGATTTGTTCCATACGATTAAGCTTATTTGCTTTTAAATTCACTTTGACTAATTCTAAAATAGGGACGGAATTAGAATTATACTTAATTTATAATGCGCTATTTATAATCTCATTGCTTTGAAATAATAAAGAAATGTCGTGAGGAATGATTTAAGTGTGATTGTGAATGGAATGGCTAAAGATGAAATCCACTCAATCAACTTGAATATTGAGATGGCGACAAACAGAGAGGTATGGAAGAAGAATGTTGTGGTGGCCTAATAAAAAGATGCTATGATACCTTTAAATATTGCACCATCTTCACCAAACAGAGTTTTACAAAACCCATTGTATTAACCTGTTTGTCGGTACCTAGACGTATAGAGGTCAGTCTGAACTTATCTAATAGAGTCACGTTTAACACTCCTTGCATTTTTTGAGCCTGTCTAGGCAAACCTTGGCCCCAAAGGATATTGCTACATTGTGCGTGTATGCCAATTTTAGTAGCACGTCTTACTAGTAAAAGTAAAGTATAATACTCGCCTTTTACGTTGCGAATATTAAATGTAAGGTCGTTCATGGTGTGTTTTTTGGTGAATACTAACCTTGCTTTAATTGAAGGATTTTATTAAAACTATGGTGGCGTTATCAACACATGCATATGTAGTACCAGGACTTAAATAACTTAGTTAAACATGTTTACCGTCTTTAAGAATAGTCGTGTATCTGGAAAGTGGATAGTTCTGTATGTATGCATTCGTGAAGAAAATTTCTTGATTGATTACTGTCGTGTTACTCGATTCTATAATTTTCTATTAACTTTTAGTTCGCATGTCACTCCCGCTACTAAGTATTTCCTCGGTGGTAGTGACGTACCATTCGTGGGCAGATACTTATCGGTCGATCACGAGCGCGCCTCACGAACCAAATCCACGCCACTGATATTTATTTGGAGCAGCCTAGTTGATTATGGTGCCCTGGTACTAACGGAATTGCAGTCATGTAAAGAAAGTTCCTTTTGTTTGTCTACTCCTTAAACAGTTTCTTTAAATCCTCCATTATTTATCCAAATCCTAGCTGATGAAATTGATACCCGTAATGAAAGTTAAAATTCTTGTTTTTTTTTACTCATCTGAGCTGTACGAATTCTCCTGGAGCCTTATTGTATTGAGTACAGAGCGGCTTTTGCAGAGCAAAAACTACATAAATAGACCGGCAATTTTCTTCACTGCTAACTTTATTTTACTCTGCCATAAAGTAATTTCCAATCTAAATGTTCACGCCCCTTATCAAACTAAGCTACAAGCACTCTCGATAAGTTGATTAACTCAATCCGCTTCGTCTAGACAAGCTCTCAGTTTGTCACGAAGGTTCCAATACTGGTTGCAGTTGACGCCTAGTTTATTATGCACTCCTGGTACTAACGGCTTCAACTCACTGCAGCGTAGGAGGCAAGAGTTACAACATATTGCAAAAGTGCATACGAGTTAGTTGACAGGCTTTTACAACCTGTCTGTCAGTCAATTCATCGCCTTCGAGGCGTTGCTTAACTTTAAATTGCTCTTGTTGAATACTTAAATTGCTTATCTTAAATGTCTTAAGCGTTATTGAAGCCACTGCCAGCTATCTTACATCCGTGAACTCTGAGGTTGAGGTTTCGAAAAATTCGTTCTTATTGCGTATTTCTACTCTCTCTTCAGTTTCTATTCTGTGGGTTTTCTGTCAATTCATCACCGAACAGTTTATTTTGTTTCTCTTGTAGTTCTACCGTGTTCTGAGGTTAGCCTTGTTCACAAAAATGTTTATAAATAAAATAGAAGGGCCTAATGTTATGTTAAGGAAAATCAAAAGCTCAACATAGACGTCTGAGTATAGCAATCGCGAATAATTTGCGTTGACGAGTTTCGTTGCCTGCCTTCTTCATCAGTATTTCTTCACCATATGATATTTTCCAAATAAAAATGCTTGATTTGTTACTGAAAATGTTAAAATCGGTGCATGTGTACCTATATTTTTGAGGAAATTCCTCAATTCCTCGAGGATCCCTCATCAGATATGAGTTTTGATACAAATGGGACCAATCTGTTAGTATACCCTATCAAATAAAAAAAAAATGTAAATCGGTTCATAAATGTCGGAGTACTGAGGTAACAAACCGTAAAAACAAAACAACCGAATTGAGAATTTCCTCCTTTTTTTGAAGTCGGTTAAAAGACAAATTCTCACTCGGATTAGTTTCGTATCTATTCAAGCATTTGCACAATAGTATCCATAGTATAATTGATGAATAAAAACAATTCAATAGGTTCGTTGCCCTCAATACTTGAGTCTTGAAGTTCAATGCTGAACAAAAATACATCGATTGGATCAATCATACCCAAAGATATATTTAACGAGTCTGAATATATTCGTTTGTATAGTAGAGCATTCACTTTCCTTTGTCTTAAATTATTCGGCAGTCTCTTTGAGGTTATAGATTTTATCGGACGTGGGAATTGAAAATGAAAAGCTTGACAATGATAAGCAATATTTTAATCCTTACAATGAATTTTTCGACGCTTTGTTAATAATTATTATTATTATTAGATTTAGTTATTTTTTTACAGGTTTTGGTATGAGTATAATAAAGCTAAGGTGTATACAGATTGTTATCCTTACATACATAGAATAAGGTTCGTTCATCTCAATATAGGGTCAATACATTACAATAGCAAGGTACAATTCTCGCATTCTACTTTTTCAGTGCTTCAGATCTGCGAAAAGAATATTGGCAAACACTTTTATAAAAAAAATATAACCATCTTTATACCGGTAGACTTTCATAATAATTCATTTATAACTGGACCAATATTCGCGGCGATCCGACGTAATCTTCGTAGAAAATCAACCGAACAAATTGAAAGACCTGATGATATTTTACGCAGACAAGATTGAGTGAAATGAAGCCCCGAATACCGTTCTAAATAGCGTGATAGGATCTTGGTGCGCCCAACATTATACCACGGAATAAGAGGTACCTACAGAAGGTTAGCTTTAAACAATAAATGAACACATACCTATACGCCTAAGCGATCTCACACCATCTCAATCAAAATAATGCCCGTCGCAAGTGTTCTTGCACCCACTGTGCATGAAACGTGTCTCATTGTCATAATTTAAGTCAAAAACGTCCACTGTTGGACTTAGCTTCTCAAGGATTTCCATAACGATCGGTCTTGCGCTCCCTTCATCCATAGGCTTCCTGCGATTTCCACCAGATCGTGGCTCAGCTTTGTATTCCACACCTGCCCTAACAACTTTCGGTACATGGTCTGTCTCTATATCAGAAGCCCAACGGCCACCACTTCTGCAAGCATTATGACACACTGCCGCTTAAGTTTGACTATTTTTCGGGCTAAAGAGAGACAAACAAAGCAACAGACGTAGCCCGGCTACGTCTGTTGCTTTATGTTGCTTTAGTGCTCTCTTGTGAATTTTTTCACTTCTAATTTGATTGTGCAGTTTAATTTCAAGCATAGCTCTTTCCACTAATTGAAGTGTATCTATGTATGTGTGTGTATATTAACGTTCGTTGTAAGGAGCTGACCTTCTGTACTATTCTGTCCTTATACAGTAAGTTGTATTACGATAATACTGTTCTCAGAAATTCGGATACTGTTTTCTGTTTCGGTCACGGAATTTATGAATGCGGACGAAACAGAGTTCTGAGATTTAGACCTGTCCTTTATTTTATTCCTTGCAAATACTTTTTGTCTGTAGGCAAAAATTTGAAGGTAAAGGTTTTTTTGATTTTCTGAGTAATATTTTAACGGAAGTTACAGAGGATGTAGATATTTATTTTTTACATCTTAGTTTTGGCAAATATACTCGTGTTTTGGGCTTTGTGATAAGCTAGGCGCCAGGAATTAGGGAACCTAATATGGTTTGTTGAAGATTAGAGATAGTGTTAAATCTTGGTTAGTGACAACAAAAGATCTAAGACAGTCAAAACCTCAGCCATTATGTTGTATTACACTAATCTAAATTCTAAGGCCTGTGATTCAAACAACAAAAACTCTTTTCCATATTTCACAGAAACACTATTTGTGCTATTCATTTTTGTGGGCAAACCGCAAACTGTTGACAAAGTTTAAATTACCATTGGTCCTACAAACGTACACCTTTTGCCTTCGGATACTTTTGAAGATGATAGTTTTCGGACTGCAGATTTAAGTTGGTTGTTTCACAGACCATGACCGTACGGTTTCATTAAGATACGACGTCCAATAGCGGCCATTTTTGATATACTTTAAGTCATTGATATGGATTAAGATACGGTTCTAATTACGACTGATATTAATATTGTTACTGGTACTCACGAAGCTTGTTTTACACGAATTAACTGTATGGTATCATTACGGGCTATGATATTATCGATATTGTACCGACAGCAATGATATTATAATTACCAATTACTTTTAAGATGATACTGATTTATTGTGATGCTTAATATCTGTAATCAGTTGTATCATACAATATTTCAAACACATTGATTCGAGATTTTGTTGGTAATTTTATTAATAATATTACTATGATTATTTTAATAACAGTAATATGTGTTATGTTGATCTAAATTATTACATGTATCCTGTAAGCAGTTTACCCTCTATCAAATCTTGCCATTTAAAGAATATACAGGAAATTCTAATGACTTACTGGCAATAAATATGGTCATTGGTCAATTCCTAGAAGTGGCATGATAATATGTAAGACACGATGAGGCTTTGAAAATATTTATAACTAAGAATGATAGAATCCAAATAACCATAAATAACATTATGTCTAAACAACAAATAAGCAGCAAGTGCCTTGTAACGAGTTGCCTTATTAGTTGCAAGCGCTTATGCTGAGCATAAGGACTGGGTTAATGAGTTTTTCCATAATAATGGAATTTCTCAGTATCTGCCTGGTGTCTGGATTTGTGCACCCTTACCGCACCAACTTGATTGGAGAACTAAGGTTACCACACAAGTGGCAGTGGGCAGGGCACATTTATAGCAAAACAGATGGTCGTTGCGGCCGCAAAGTTCTGGAGTGGCGACCACGTACCGGAAGACGTAGTGTTGGAAAGCCCCCCACAAGGTGCACCGACTTGGTGCAGGTCACGGGAATCCGATGGATGCGAGATGCACAGAACCGGTCGTTGTGGCAATACTTGGGGAAGGCATATGTCCAGCAATGGCCGTCCTTTGGCTGAAATGATGATGATGATGACATGAAACTTGCAAATCGTATTTAAAAGTAAGCTTTGCTAATGACGTAAGAGTTATATTTTGTTCCGTTGCGGTTCTCACTTTGCTGAGGTCATCTTCGCCACTTTTTTCGACCGTGAAATCATCGTTTCTCCAACACTGAGCATTTTGAATACTGATACCATCTCAATTAACAACATGACTGTAAGGTATATGCAGAACAAAGGATCTTATTCCTTCTAAGTTGAAAGGTTAGTCATCGACGTGATTTATTGAAAGTCTCGACTTATATTTGGACCATATTGTTCTGTGTTAATAACCTCCGGTAGTTGAAAACTTTGAAGACTTGGAGGCTAATAGAAAAAAGAATTAAAATACTTGAGGCGGAATATTTTTGCTAGTAAAGAAATAACCAAACAGAATTAACAGGATTCTTAAAATCAAGTATTAAAGTATGTTTTTAATGATGATATAAATTTCTTATTGCAGATTTTTAATTAAATTTACGCAAGTATTTTCAGCGCTTAATGTAAAGTGAAAACAGACGATAAATAAACTCACTTATAACATGTAATATTAAGTAAACGACTCCGCAATAATTTACAAGCTATTTACATAACTTAAACATATTACACAGTCTTATTGAGTTTACATAGTAGATACCGTTAAATCAATTTGTCTGGATAGTAGGACGGAAAAATTGATTGTCGTTTCGATTTGGGAGAGTAACAGCATTTTACGAGTATTGTCTTACACATCATTGCAAGATTTATAGGCAATGTTACCATTATATAGCTTACATTAATTACTTCTTAATGCCTTACGTCATTATTTGCTTCATTTGTTTCTCTTTCTTTATAGTCTTTTGCTCTCTCATCTATTTAATCGTTTTTCCATGTTATGTTGTTCCCAAAAATCATGCCAGGCTTTGCTTGTACTTGGACCAACAACTGACGTAGATAAAAATACTTCTTTGTTCTCATACAATTAAAATTCAAAACCAATCGAAATGTTTCTAAACATTAAATTCAATTGCACTCAAAGGCTTCCGTTAAATCTATTAAGGACACGAATAGGTAATAAAATAAGTGTAGACTAAGTAAAGGCCCTGACATCGTCTGTATGACATCATAGATTCCACAGCCTCGGCCAACCGCCCACGCCTTACCAACTTAAATTTACCTGTGTATAAAAACATAGTTTTTCTTACTGTGACAGTAATAAGGACAAAAATTGAATGGCAATTAAACTAAGTGGAGGTCATAATAATTTTGGTTAAGTTGTTTATGTAACTTAAGCATTATATTGATCTTGTGAGTGCAATGAGTTACGAATTTTGTTTCTTTTACTGATTGAGGATTTTCTGTGGTTGTGTCAAAGTACACAAATCGATTTCTTTGCAATATCGAATAAATATTTTCATAGATACATTGCAGGGTTTTTACCAGTAAGATATTTTGAATACGGTAAACTAAGGTATAATAATAATAATATTTTATTTATCTCCCACAAAGTACAGTTACAATATAGAGGTGTTACAAATATTGGAGGTTTGTGGGAGTCAGGAATTCAAACTAGGATACCCTGTGCTATGAACTCCTGGCCCCCCTACGCCAAGAATTGAGATAGGTAATGACAAATTTTAAAACGTTGGACATGTCATTTTAGTACTATTGTGGAAATCAAATTACAAACAAAAAGTACCCATGAAATAAAATCAAAAATAGAAAATTAAAGAAAAAAATAAATAAAAAATGCATGTGTTTGCGTGTGAGTGGAGGGTGTCGTATGTGGTGTGGTGTTGTGTGTGTGTATGAGTGAGAGCGAGATTAAGATAGTGTAATGCGTGTGTACGTGTAGATATGGATGTGTATACAAATGTGTGCGTGAGGGGGTGGCAGTATGTGATTATGAGAAACGCTAGCTTATGATAATATACTAAGCAGTTTTTCAGTTTCTTCATAATCAAGTTCTAAAAGCCACTGCATCAGCTTCTTTTTACATTCTACCCTAGACAGATTAACGATATTAAGAATTTTGTTTGTTTTATTATACAGTCTGCTTGATCTGAAATTGTAGAAATTACTGGCGAAAGAGGTTTTTACTGGAGTTGTTTCACAGACTTCATAGAAGCGTCTGGAGTTAACCTTCTTTTTGGCGGTAGAAGTGTCTATAGAGGAGTGTTTTTTCATAACCGTTTGCAGTATATAAAGTTGCCTGACTGTTAATACCTTTGCTTCGGCATACAGGGTTGTTGTAGTGTATAAACGTGGTTTGGAGAGAGCAACTTTTAGAAAAAGTCGTTGAGCTCTTTCAACGGTTAGAAGATTCGTTTTAAACGAGCCGCCCCAGGTGGAGATACAATATGATAAGATTGATTGGCAAAGGGATTCATACACATTTTTAACCAGTTTCCAATTTGCAACATGCCTAAGATTTTTAAATACATGAACGAGTTTTCTTGTTCTCTGAACCAGATGAGCAATGTGTTGTTTAAAAGATAAGTTGTTATCGATCATTATGCCTAGGTATTTAATTGATTCTGTTTTTGATATAGTTGGGCACATGGTACAGTTGGTGGGTACTGGATGACATGTGTGTGCATAAACGCTGAAATTATTTGTGTTTGATGCTACATTTTGTATTGTAAACTCTATATATTTAGTTTTGGTGGCATTTAAGGTGAGTTTATTTAGAGCAAGCCAGTGAGTAACGGTATTGAACCCTTCTTGAGCAGCAACAAAAGTTTCGTGCCAAGAGTCACCATAAAAAGTTAAGGTAGTGTCGTCGGCATAAGACATTACATGACAGTTTCTAATGTTCAGCTGGCAAAGATTATTTATATAGCAAAGGAAGAGAGGGGGGCCTAAGATACTGCCTTGTGGGATTCCAATATTAATCGGTCTTTCTTCACTTAGCGTATTTCCTATCCGAACTGATTGGTAACGATCTTGTAAATAATTCTCGAATAGTTTTAATTGTGTGTCCCTTATTCCCATTTGTTCTAGTTTGGAAATTAATATGCGTGGGCACACAGTGTCAAAAGCTTTCTGAAGGTCCAGAAAGATAGTTACGCATTTTTTCCTTCTATCTAATTTATCTACAATGAAATCCGTGAACGTTTGAATACAATCAGTTGTGGATTTACCTTTTCTGAAGCCATATTGGTTAGGTGATAAGATGTTTTTATCTTCTAAGAACTTTACAAATCTGTTATTAATAATCCTTTCAAATACTTTTGAAATAGAGGTGAGCAACGAAATTGGCCGATAATTGGCCACTTCTTCCTTGCTACCACTCTTAAAAATAGGTATCACAATTGATTTTTTAAGGGATTTTGGAAAACAGCCCTCCGCCAAACACCTATTTAGTATGTAAGTGAGGGGAGGAACTATATATATTTTTAAATTTTTAATGACTGTTGACATTATATTGTCCCACCCTGCTCCACAATCTGAGCGAAGGTTGCTGATAATTCCTTCTACTTCCTCTTCAGTTGTCTCCAAAAGCACAAAAGAGTTACCAGAGGACTTGAAATTTGCCGCGTTCGTCGGGAGTGGAGAACGACTAGTTGGAATTTTATTTTTCAGCTCCGTGGCCACACTTGCAAAATAGGAATTTACTGCGTTAACTGAATCTTGTGGGGATGTTTTAGTATGTAAAAGTTCCAAAGGTGGTGCGTTTGATTTTTTTAGATTGGTAATAGTTTTAATAGCAGACCAAAGTTTCCTGTTATCACTTCCAGCCGAATCAAGTAAATTTTTGTCGTATTGTCTCTTACATTTTTTTAATATGTCATTACAAAAATTTCTATATCTTTTGTAGGATATTTTCAAGACTTCATTATCAGGATTGTATTTTAGCTTATAATGCATTTTGTCCCTAGTTTTAATGCACCTTAGGAGGCCGGGTGTAATCCACGGTTTAATGGTAATTTTATTTCTCGGAATTTTTATGTTTATCGAATTCTTTAATATAATTTTTTGTAACTTTTGAATAAAAACATTCATGAGGTCATTTGGATGTATGCTATTATCGTACACAAAATTAAAATCAATAATTTGGCAGTCATTGGATAGATTTTCGAAGTTTATTTTGTTCGCAAATTTTTCTTTGTGTTTTTGACCATTTAGGTTCAGACAAAAAAGGGTAGCTTCGTGGTCAGTTACTGCTGATTGAATAATAAATGTAATAGAAGAAGCCTTAGTTTTAATTATCACATGGTCCAGACAGCTTAATTCTCTAGTTGGTTCGTAATGTGCTGGTATCATACCAGAGTAAGAAAGTAGGTCAAGGTAGCTCGATGTAGTTACATTTGAGTTCTTGATATTTATATTTATGTCACCCATTAAAATTACGTTTTTGAAACCGGTCAGTTTTAATAGCAGTTCCTGTAAGGAGCGTAAGAAATTATCTAATGTGTGGAAGCTAGGCGGTCTGTATAATGCAATTATGGCGGTCATTTTATTTATTTTAATGAGTAGGCAGTTTGCCTCCAAGATATCTGGTTCCTCTATATTGAAGTTAATATCATTATTCATGTAAACGACTACACCGTCATTTTGGTTATAGTTTCGTGTTGTTGAAAAACTAGAGTAGCCAGGTATAAGTGGTAGTTTAATAACGGACGAGAGCCAACATTCAGACAAAATTATAACATCACAGCTCAAACTTAGTCGTTTGAGTAATATATTTAGGCTGAGATAATTTTTGTTAATGCTTCTTATGTTTTGTTGCAGAATTTTTAAAAAAATATTTGGTTTTGTTATGTATGATTTACAAGATTCAGGTTCACAGCTGTACAATTCCGTCCGAACAAAGTTTTCTAAATTGTTTAAATTGTTTAGATCAGCGAAAGTTGATTTTAGTATATAGTTGATGTATGGGTTTGTGATTGCAGCGTGGTTGAAAGATAATCGTTTTTAATTTTGGGTGTGTGTGGAGAAAGGTAACATTGAGATTCTCACGCGTGTTAAAGTGTAAGCGAGTGTATTTTGGTGTGGAGTGTGTACAATCATGTGGACATGTGTATGTATAGTTATCAAGTTTTGTTATAAAATCAATTTTGACATCCAAGCAGAATAAAAGAGGAAACATTTTAAAATTACAATATAGACAAAATAGTCAAATTTTTGGTACCATTTTTTCGAGATCGGCTTCACATTTAATTATTATTGGTTTTTCTGGTTCACTTTTTCGCAAGAAAACTCTACCAGCTGAGGTCCAACAGTATGAATAGTTATGTTCTTTTGCAAATGTTCTAGCTAGGTAGAAGAGGTGTTGGGCTTGAGGGGGCAAGAAGTCAGATACATAGATGGGTGTAGCTGGGCCGCTCATATTTAGGTGTACAGAGCTTAATTTGTTCTGCTTGTTATTTGTGTTGAATTGTCTCGCTTTCTTAATTATAAATCTATCTAATATATCTTAATTATAAACTATGTGGATGACTTCTTTCGCGATTTAACTTCAGTTGGATTATTCCAATCAATCTATCTACTATAATATTTACACGTACGATTAGCATGAGCGAAAGTTACACATGCATAGCTATGCTTTCATGGACTGATTCCCGTGGGCCAAGCCAATGAACACGATGATTGTACTTTCTTGATTTTACAAATTTTTATTTAGCTACTGGTTTTACATTGTTGCATTTTATATGCATGTGTTTAGTTTGCTTTCTTAATAGGACAGATAATGTTCTATCTTCTTAGTTTCCATAGTAAAGTGCCGTCAACGCCTATTATCATGATATAATGGGAGATTGGTACATTGATAAAACTTTTCCATAAATTAGTAGTTTCTGTAAAGGTTGCTAAGTTCATACAGCAGTTTGTAGTAATTAACACGCTGTGCACGATCATTAAGTTTGTACTAAGTAAGATGAAGCAAAATAACATCAAGTATCTAAGCGTACCATAATCTTCCTTAAGACCCCACAAAAAGTCTATTCCAAATATTTCTTGTTACAAATTCTCAATTCACTGTAATTATACCATTCAAAATGTCAGTACAAAATATGTACCATGTCACGCAAGGTCAGAGAATCGAAACTTGTTCGTAACATGTCTCAAATGATGGACACAAGGCTAGGGGGCGGGCCTGGCATCCAATTTCGCCCATGGAATTTTGACTTAGATCGCTGGTATTGTTTTTTTATTGATGTTCTAAACAATCATTCATTAAATTCAGAGGATCTGTATTCAAAATAACCTCTTTCATTTTAGAGGTTTTTGAGTATGTTGTCTCCGCCGATCTGAAACAACTACATGATTAAGACCTAATGCATGTCTCAAGAGTGCGCTATAACACTCAAATAGATTCAAATTTAATTTATTCAGAACTTGTAACTGTCTGGAGCAAGTCTCTATATTTGTTCTAGATATTTATAATTGTTGATCATGATGATTCCAGTGCCTGCAATGGTGCTTTGTTTTATTACATCGTTTAATTTGATCACAGCATCACAACACGTAAAGCAATCACAATTCCTCTGTCACCTATTTGATCTTCTCACGCAAAAAGCGTTGCAAGATGTTGTGCTTGTAAGAAGTTAATTAACATCTTGTCTTTGCTTATTGGCTCCGTGAATGCACACGTTAACAGTTCTCATATAAGGTGATTTAGTACGTCTTTTAACAGTTGAATACAAATTCCTCATTTCTACAAAATAACTTTTCCAAGTTATTTACCCAGGCATACTCCAATAGCTTATTAAACCTTCTATGGATGTTGGGGAAAATGTCAATTCCCTTTTTTGCAATGCTGTCTCAAATGCCTTTGCCTAATCTCTGTTTTAGACAAATTGCTATGGGAGCCACTTGCGAGACAGGCGTGTTTGGTAATCCAATGCTGCAACTGGCATTAGTCTGCTAATAGGACGTAGATTCCAAGTTGCGCCACAACGTCCAATTTGTCACCTTCCGAGGCAAGACGTTGATGTATTATATGGTTGTAATCTTCGCTGAGTGGTATGAGAAACAGTGTGTAAAGTTCCGCATCCCCCATAGAAAAGGAAGAATCCTCTAACCAGACGGGTGTTGTATATGGTGGTCTACTACTGCCCGACGGTTGTTGTCGGGATCTTGTATAGGTTCTGTCCTTGAATAATTTTTACATCCCAATGCAGGATATGTTTTAGTTAGTACATTTGCGTACATGCGATGTTGTTACAAGTTGGAGTGAAATATCGTGTGTTTGGGATAGGCTTTGTTTGGCAATGAATGATGAACTCGGCAAATAGACCTATCCACTTGATGCAATGTGTCCAACGCCTCCAAACCGTAGTTAATGTCAGTTGCGTTTCCAACAGTATTGATATCTTCAATAATCAACAGGATTAGTATAAAAAACTTGAATATCCTCCTCTTGACCCCTACTTTGCCTGTCGGGTTATCCATCATTCTTCACAACAATATAATGAGACAAGATGTCGTTGTTAAGACAGTTCGTATATTAGAATTACTCATAGACGAATCTCATTCACAGCCTCACACAATAGAGTGCCGCTGCGAATTTGTCACGTACATAAAAAGGTTTCTTTTGTACACAGCTCTGTGTACAAAAAAAAACTGTTTTCATTCTCATGTTTGCTGTACACAAGTGTTTTTATTATGGAAGTGATACCAGTTATTTATAGGCAATGGTATTTTTAGAATGGTATTTATTTAAATGTGATTCTGTCTTAGATTGGATTGTTGTGTTTGGTTTTTATAATATCGTTTGACAGAAGTGCTGATTTCCTATTTCTAAACCTTAACTAAGCTTTACAAACACACAGACAAGACGGGAGTTCGCAACAGTCTTTCTTAGTTATAAATGTTAACCCCAAACAAATTGTGGCATATCTTTATAACTTCCGTGTCTATATTATCAACCGAGACAAAAGTATCTACAGCAACTTCTTTCTCCTAATCAATACAATAGCAGTTCTTTTGTATGACGGCTCCGCTTTACGAATTAGTTTCCTTTAATACGTAATTGTTCGGAATAAGGTCGTTTGGACCCATTCCGTCACAGTTGCATTCAGTTGCTCATCGAATCGTTTCAACGCCAAACAGTTCATTGAACTTACTATAGTTTTGATATTGACTTTTAATACTATAAGAGTTGACGGTCAGAAGGCTCACTAAATGATAATTGATTTGTAAAACATGAGTATACAGTCAAAATTGAGGTTCGTAGCATAGGATGTCGTGTTTTGGGAAATGGCCTTCATATTTTGCTATTTCTTCAGGCCTTCTTCCAACTTTGAGTAGACTTCTAGTCTAACCAGGTGCAGCTAAATACGAGTGTTTACATAAAGTGACTATCTACCTGACCTCCTAGTGCTAGACTAGACAAGTTGTCAGATTTTTGGGCTTCTGACTACCTGTAGCGACTGTCAAAGATCTGCAAATGACAGCTGGGATAAACGGCTTAAAATGCTTTCTACGTAGTCTTGTTACGTTATGAATGTACGATACCCATCCACGTACCGACCTTGGCCTGCGATCGACACGTGTGGCTTTTCTTATTTGCCCTACACTTTATTATTAGTCGCCTTATCAGATTTCACAGTTTTAATTTTAATCAATCACTACATTATTTTTCAAATCTTGTAGTGCTTGTAGCTTCACGTATTAGTTGAATCGAAGTTTAATCGCTCCTGTATGAACTGGAACTTCTGCTTTTCGATATATTATGGTTACGATGACTTTTGTCAATAACGGTGATTTTTGGTCTAAATGAAAATCTCGAAGTCTCTTACGCAGATTTATGAATAAAATTTTGTATTTTTTTTCCCAAACTAAACAACCGTTAACAAAGTTGACGTAGGCTGAGTTTGCAGATTTTAATAGTGGAGTTATTAGTTAACACATAGTCACTCTTTTATTAATAAAAAACACAAAAAACGACATTGGGAAAAGCTGACAAAAAAAAACAAAACACGGGGTATTCACGATGATGTACCAGACTACTGGCCACTAGAGTTTAGGCTAGTAGAGGTTTCATTTCAGTGCGAAATTTTTACTCTTCTCCAAGCTAAAATATGAACAGCTCCAGGCAATAAACACAGTGGCCTACTAATACATCGCTAGACGCATTTCCTCATACTTCCAGTCTATTATTGGGCCTGGATGTTAGCCAGACTGTGCATTGAACTGGACTCGATTTCACTGTAACTTCATATTAGTAATGATAATGTCGTTTGAGTATTTTGTGACATATACTGTTAAATTGTTCAATGACACGGGTTGTTAGGTAGTGATCCATGTTTATAAGCAAATGTTCAGCTGAATGTACATATTATGTACAGACGCCAGCACATCAAGTTACCCCAATGTGTCTAATTTCTTTGATCGTTTTTCAACTTTATGTCAAACAGTATAAGGTTCATATTCAACTTTACACATTGGGGTAACTTGATGTGCTAGCGTCTGTACTTAACCCATTTACCACCTAAGTCGAATTTCTCCGGCCACTACATTCGTGACTTCGGGTCTATTCCGCCCAAGTCGTATTTATTATTATTATTTATTGCTAGCCTATATTTTCCCACTGCAGGGCAAAGGCCTTCCCACTTTCCTCCCATCTCTCTCTGTCAAGGGCTTTTCGGGACCAGTCCTTATCGAAGGAGTTCAGCTCGTTCCGCCATCTTCGCCTGGGCCTACCACAATGTCGTTTGCCATGGAATCGAACCCATTGGGTCGTGCGTTTGGCCCATTGATCGTCTGATATGAGGCAGATCGTATTTATAGAATAGGACAAAAAAAAACCTGGATTTGAGACTACAACCTCATGCATGGGATGAGGGGCTTTTTAACCCATTGGCCAGTACGTTCACATGTAAAATCAGATGAAATCATTTAGAAATAAAAATATGATTGCTCTATACAACCCTGACAGGAAAGTTGGCATATCTTCAATCTACAATATTGACTACAACATAATATTTAAATCATAATAATCAAGACAATGATCTAACAAACATAAAGTGTTCAATCATAGTTTCGTAACTTGGTAGTCAATTATCAACTCTATAACTTTCGTTTTAAGATTAAAATTGTAACTAGAGTGCAAATATTTTAACTCGCCTTTGTTGGTAATGGCTTAATTGGATGTATTCTCACGTCTTGTAAAATTTTCGCGATACCATCGACATAGATACTGTCCTATTTTATGGTCTTTCATGTTTTACTCAGAATCATAAGAAAAACCGACAATTACCAAAGAATACTACACTTAACAGCCTTGAGTTAAAGTATAATTTCGTTTCTAAAATAGTGGGTACGCTTTTTCAACCAAAATTGCACTTTAGCTAAACTGTCGCGCTTTTGTTTAACGACATCAAACACTAAAATTTACGGTTATTTTTCCTAAAATGTAACGTTGATTATTTGAAATAAAATGTCTGCAGAAATCATCAATTAATTACGTGTCCTAACCACAACAAAACAAAAAGCGATCTTCAGAAAATCATGCACAAAAAATCTAGCCAAGTTCGACGCCTTTTTGCATTTTGTTACGCAACTTTTTTTGTTTCATTTATATATTTTTTTCGCATTTTCCAAAATCTAACCAATAATTTTTCTTCTTCCTCAGATATCCGACATCGTGATTGGTCAGGAAGCTAACGTGACAGCCCGTGAAGCGTTGCTGAGCTGGGCTCGACGCTCCACTGCAAAATACCCGGGTGTTAGGGTAGCAGACTTCACGTCGTCTTGGCGTGACGGTCTGGCCTTCAATGCGCTCATACACAGGAACCGTCCTGATCTGATAGACTGGCGTAATATCAGGTAATTATCAGTTGCTTTTAAAGAATTTTGACAAGCTGATGTGTGGAAATATCCTAGTGTCATCCCAGTTTTATAGCCACAACAATAAGTTCCGCAAAAAAAGAACTAAAATCTTTTTATTGTCATTGGTATGATTTCTATGACCTATTGAAACATCTGATATACATTAAAGTAATTGCAGTTAATAATATCTATTATTTTAATTAAATTCTTCTGTATGTTATAATACTGAGAATTTTATTGAATAGATTCAAATTCTAACTTATTAGGCAGATGTATTTCTGGGGAGTTAGTTGCGCCCCTTCCCAGCAAAAAAAAATATATTTTGATCTTTATGAACTGATAATTAAGATGCAATATTGGTTGTCTTTTATAGGTCAAGACAAGTCCGTGAGCGTTTGGAGACGGCCTTCCACGTAGTCGAAAAGGAGTATGGAGTTACCAGACTACTGGATCCCGAAGGTGAGTGTCTATATATAATTATGTATTATTTTAATAGAGCTGAAGAGTTTTTTAGTTGAAGGCGTCAGAGTTTACAAAATCATTTTGGAATCCACTTAACTTCTGACTACGACCTTAAGGGGCTGATAAAGAAAGAAAGAAAGAAAGAAAAAGCATTTATTTGGCCCAAAAGGCACACGATAATAAAAAAAACAATAGCAAAAAAAATCAGTTAAAAGAAATCAAACAAGTGAAATAATAGGACTAACAATAAAACAAATAATTGTGTGCGCTGCGGCTGCGCTAAAAGGGTCCAGCCACTAGGCACAGGCAGGCAGGGGTAAAGCTACTAGGCACACTTCGTCTTGATGTTAAATCTGCCCATTTTTCTCAATGCAAAACTCCTTCAGCACTAGAATCGTTTTTGCATTTTAATTTTACATTTAAGTTTAATCTTAAAAAGTGCCCAAAGTATTCCTATGAGAAAATTAAATCAGACCGCGTCTCGAACTTGGCTGTATTTTTTACAGACATAAACCATCCCATGCAAAGTCCGGTCACGGGTAATAAAACACGATAATGTTTGCGGATCGAATGGTTAGCGCCAATGCGTAACGTAACTTGCTAGTGGGAACTAAACACGCTGTGACTTTATTCATAGTATTAATAAATTGTAGTAGTGAGTTATTGGTTCAATAAAAACTATAATAATGTGTCGCGGAAATAAGTTACTGATTTCATTTGATGACCCTTTTTAATTCATCTGAGGAAAAAGAAAAAATATTTATTCTTTAGAAAAAAATCACTGTTGATGGCACGGTTTGCGCAGTGGCTGAACGATTGGCTGCTGCGCTGCGTATTACGGGTTCGATTCCCGAACGGAACAAATATCTCTATAACCTAAAGGTACTTCTTCCGGGTCTGCCTCTTTGTGTCTTTAAGTTTAAATATCTGCCTAACTCAACAAGGAATACAGGTACAATAATATGTTAAAGTTTTTCAACCGACTTGACAACCCAGGAAATTCCTGGCAATTCAACAAAACTTATTGCTCTAAACAGATTCTGATCACGAATTAAATCACAAACTACCAGACAATATTAAATTATTAGCCAATACAATTGGCCGGTCGCAGTTCACATTCAATTGAATTCGTTTACGATCTATTGTTCACGATTCGCCTCCACAAGTGTTGGTGATCTGTGACGTTCAACAGTGCCTTTTTGGCTTTATGGACTGACGTGTCAGGTGGCTGAACTGATGTCTTTCTAAAGCGGAGATTAAAGCCAACTTCTTGAACGGATCGTTATTATCTGCCTAGCTTTTTATTTATTTATTTATTTTTTATTAAGGTAAACCAACAGCTTCTGCATACAGCATTACATAAGAATAATAGTAAAAAGTATCAGACTTATACAGTCGCCAATAACAGCGCAACCAACATTCATGTGAGTGAAAAATTACAAATAATCAAATTAAAGTTACAAAGAAAACATAATTAAATTACAAGTACATACATAATGAGAGCTAATGTGATAAAAAAGAGAGACAACAAATTTAAAATTAAAATAAAATTAAAATAGAAACAAAACAAAATAAAATATTCACACCTAACAGAAAATAATGACGTAAAAATTTCAAGAATATATAAATCGCATAATCAAATTATAATATAAATATTGAGTAGGTATTGAGTATTATGCATTAAAATTTAAATATTCAGTTGCATTCTTCGGTACTGTTGAATTTTGGCCTTAATTCATTAAACCCCGAGAGGACACCGGTATCCGCCTGTCATTGTCTTTCTATTGTGTCTCTAATTACCTCAGTTGAAAGATTATGGTACTTTTTATACCTCTATTCCCACGGGAACGAGAAATACGCCGGTAAAACCGCGTGACGTGCTCTAGTATAATATATTTTTAATTTCAGCTAACAAACCTCGTCAGTCGAACAGACCATCTAACCATCCCTTGGTTAGCCCTTTCGCGAGCATTGGCGAAATAATTTCCATGCCACTTTTTGAACGTTGCGCCCAAACGTATAAAGTATATAGTATTATGCAACTATGGACAGCTAACGCTACTTCTTAGAACAGGCATTGGAAAAGATATTGCCGAAGCCCAAAAATCGGAGGTGTAAATAGTATTGCTCGCAAAAGGGTTAAAGACTTTTAAGGAATCATGATGAATGTCAACTTCTGGTACAGATTTTACAAAAGAATTCATCACTCTACAGAGTCTGTTAACTGGGGAGTTTACACCTTTTTACCAACTATGATGCTGGGGTCGGATTCCAGTCTGACTGGTGCAGCTAAATACCAGTGTTTTGAATGGATCGACTGCCTCTCTGACCAACACAACCCAGTCACTGAGTAACATCTTTGCTAAACTGGGTCTCGAGTCTGCTATTGCAATCGTGTCTCAATGACCGGTCATTGATCGAATATTTGACAACTTTGACAGTTTTTGTTTGGGAAATGTGTCATAAGTTTGACGTTATCAAAAATCGATCATTGACCGGTAATTGAGACACGATTTTAATAGCAGACTCGACCCCTGGTTGTTTGATTTGCGGGTTTCTGACTACTTACACAAGAAATAGGAAATAGGATCAATATAACGAGCTTTACTACTTAGATTTAACTCTCTTCTAGAAGCAGTAGCATTGTATAAATTATGTGTAGCGTGATGCGCATAACCTTCCTCAAGAATGAAGGTATCAAATATGATAAGAAAACCGAAAACAAACGGAATTTACAGATTTCTTTTAAAAACTTTTGATATTAAGTTTTTGAAATTTACTTCTGAAAATGGATACAAGTTTTAATCTGCTAAATAATGTATAGTCAGTGTGTAATGCTAGTCAATTCATAATTGAACTGGGGCTCGAGTCTGCTATTGCAATCGTGTCTCAATGACCGGTCATTGATCGAATATTTGACAACTTTGACAGTTTTTGTATGGGAAATGTGTCATAAGTTTGACGTTATACGTTAAAAATCGATCATTGACCGGTCATTGAGACACGATTGCAATAGCGGACTCGACCCCTTGGTATCTTGTCAGTTCATAATAAAGTTCATAATGAAAACAAATTATATTCTCTTTAGAACTACCAATAAAAATGTTCACATAAAGTTTCACAGACTCGCATGCACCACACAAGAGGCCTAGGCCGTTCTGCTTATTATCCCCTTTGATTGTTTAGAAATAACATTTTAATAATAATACTTGAGCCACCTTCGGAGTCAAACAGTGACAAACAAAAGAATAATTACATCTCGAAGTCGGTGCAGCCTGGCGTGGATAATTGGTGCAGCCTCGGCTGTGCGATTTTATTGTGCGATTGTCGCGTCGTTGTACGACTAATTGCTATAATTTGTAAGTTTGCGAGCTATATTTGTGTGTCTAGTTTGATTGAGGACGTCGGTTTTAGCTTTAGTTGTAAATACTATTGTTGTAATATCCGTCCACCGCTGGTTATCGGATTTCCAAAGAAGATAATTTACAAAGGGTCAATCTGATTTAATAAATGATAATAATAATAAATTTCATTTATTTCTCACTACAATATTTAAAGAGATTACATGGTAATATTGTTAGCAATTATAATTATTAAACTCCAATATTGTGGGAGACTGGTGCCTAAGCTAGGCTTTATTGTAGCTTGTGATATAGGACACCAGGTCCCCACCCGGAAAAACAATGTCAGGTCGTTCTAGAGCAATACACCTTTAGTTGCGGCAAGTTTAGTGTTGTGGGAGGTAAGTAATATAACGGTGTGTATTAGATGTAAGTGAAGTATATGTGTGTGTGTATATGAGTGTGTGCGTTTATGTTTACCAATACAGTTAACAATTTACAGGCTTTTCACTATTGGATGGCGTATCTCAGTGTCAGATATTGAAATACAGCAATGCTATGCTTCCTAACAAAAAGTAGTACCTATTATTTTGAGGTTTTGCAAATAAAGCTGCTAAAGCAAGCCATCAGAATTACTGCTCAGGGCACCCATTAGATTAGGGATTTTGGGGTTTAGTAATCAGCCTGTTACTGTCCCATTGCAGGGCAAATACCTCTTCTTACACAGAAAGGGCCCGAGCATTACCAAGCTTGCTCAAGGTGGATTAGAGATTACACACTAATAATGATCCAGTTTCCTAACGATGTCTTTCTTCACCGATCATGTCAGTAATGTCTAAGATACACTTTAAAAAATACATTTGAATAAAATAAAGTCAGATTGCTACTTGCAATACTAATGGGCCATCACGATATTCAACGGTAACGAAACTTGGGGTACAGAGGTCAGCACATCAAGCTACCCCTATGTGTTAAATTCCTTTAATAGTTTTCAACTTTATTAAAACAGAATAAGGTGCATGTTTAATTGGGAAAATTTTGCAGAATGATGGTCTTCTTCTTATCGTATTAAAGACTAACCTGGTGTCAGAGTTTTATTGCGGCTCATGGGCCTCTGACTTGTTATCACAGGCCCTCGAGTAGTATCAAGTTGTGGGGGTGGTAACTTTAAATTTATATTAATTCTTCACTTTCTCTCCTCAGATGTGGACACCCACGAGCCCGATGAGAAGTCCCTCATCACGTACATCTCGTCTCTGTACGAGACGTTCCCGGAGCCCCCGACAGTACACCCGCTGTTCGATGCCGAGTCGCAGCGCCGCGCCGCCGCCTACACCGAGCAGGCCGCATTGCACCGCGCTTGGCTGCACGAGAAGTGCGCCCTCATGCAGGTAACACACGCTTATATCACAGTATAAATATTAATACAGTAGGACGACGCCTTTGATCTCTGGAAAAATGCCGACAACGTCTACACGCTTTAGCCCTGAATAATACCTCCTGAACTGCGAACAAAAAGATGTTCGTGCGGCTTTCCCGCGTCTCGCCCCTCACACCCCGGACGACTGCCTTGTCTAGACGGCTTCATCGGACGACTGTAGGTTTTTAGACTGTGCTTATATCTTGGCAGTCTATCTGACGTATAGTCTACTCGACGTCACGTCATCGTCTTCGCCAAATAATGATTTCGGCTGTAGCAAAGAAAATTTCCGAAGGTTTCGCAGATGTCGCCCACCTTCAGTGCCTATGTGGGACCAAGTCGCAGACCATGGCGCACCCTTTATCTTGCAAATGTATGAAATAGGGATCCTGTAGTTTTTTAGAGATGTGAGAAAGAAACAAGGTGTAAAGTTCCTCATCTCCACTAGAAAAGCTCGAAACCTCCGACCAGATGGGTGTTGTGTCTGGTGGGCTTCTACTGCCCCGTGGTTGTTGTCGGAAACTTGTATACGTTCGAATCACGCCGATAACTTTCGCGATGTACGATGTCAGTTCTTTAGTTTGAATTTGGCAGAGTAGTTGTCGCTACAGGTTCTGCCTAGTCCCATGGGATAAAGGCGTGCGATATAAAAATGTTAAATGACATGGCAATAAGTCAGCACGAACTAGATCAGGAATAACATCACTTGTGTTATTGCTAGTAAATTCATGCGAGAACAATATTTCCAATTTGCAACTTCTGAGCACTAACTATTTACTGTTCAGAATACTTACGGAAATTACATTTTACTAATAGTTACATGTTTTATCTCATTTCGTGCCTCTTTTAATTTACATTTTAATAATAGTTACGTGTTTTATCTCATCTCATGCCTCTTTCAATTTTTTCTTACACTATGCCCTTGGGCCTTTTTGAAATTATCGCATTCTAATTTCATTATTAATTTAACAGTAATACGTCTCATTTTCCCATAACTATAATCTTTGACAAATTACTGCCGCTGAGATGAGATTGCAACTAGGTAAAGGCCCCTTTTACCTCTTTGCAGCCCGTATATATATTTTTACATCTCTTATTACAGGTAACACAGTTTACTAGCCTTAGGGCGAGAGTCCACCAAAGCGGGGACGAGAAGAGATGTGTCGTACAACCAATCAGCTTGACAGCTCAGTGCTTAGTTACAGCACAATACAATATCCTATTGGTTAATTACGAGACATTTCCTCTCGTCTCCACTTTGGTGGAGTCTCGCCCTTAGGGTTGCCTTCCTTATTAACTTTCCCTTTCTTCTTGCCACCAGGACCGTGCTTTCCCGTCAACTTTGATCGAAATGAAGAAGCTGCTCAGCGAGAGCACGCGGTTCCGCCAAGAAGAGGTGCCGCTCAGACAGAGGGAGAAACAAAAGCTCTTCCACCATTACAGGGAATTAGAGGTGAGCAATCCTGCATTGTTGCAGAAGCTTTGGGCTAAGTAATAATAGCCTCACGGGTTGTTCGTTGGTTAAGTTAAGCACATTATAACGACACGGCACCGGCACCGCTCCAAACCAGCAATTGACTTGTCATTCAATTTGGAGCCTTAAATCGTGGGTAGTATAATATATTTCACAATGTCAAAGTGAAAAAGCCAACGGCAAGCAGTCAGCGCGCTTGCCACTACCACACAACTCGACTCGCAGCCGCGTGCCGATACCGAGCGGACCATGTGCTTACAGCGCGTCGACCGCACGCTTCCAGCACGCCGACTCCGAGTCGCCAGCAAAACGTCATTGCGCCGTCGTAAACCGAGACATTATGAAAACGTGCAAGTCCTAGGCGTGTTCAATTATAAATGCCATATAACAATTGTGTTCGCGGTGACGCCGTGCGGCTGCTGTGCAGTTGCGGTGCCGTTATAATGTGCCATGACCTTGAGACTCCTACGTGCCTCGGAAAGCATGTAAAGCCGTTGGTCCCGGCTGTCATTTGTAGATCTATGACAGTCGTTACGGATAGTCGGAAGCCCGAAAATCTGACACAAGTTTAACCAAGGGATAATATATCCCAGTATGTCAGAGGTCAGCCAGACAACTCAAAGATTTACGGATGACTGTCGGAACCAACGGCATAACATACTTTTCGAAGCATAGAGAGGTGTCGATATGTAATAGATGGTCACCCACCTTGGGACCGACCTCGGCCAACATTGCTTAACCTAGAATATGTGGAATAGAATAAGGGTAAGAGGATGATCATTAACATTGTTTTTTTTGTCAGAAATACTTCGAAACAGTAGGCGAGTGCGACATCGAGCCAACATTACGACCAGACGCGTTGGAACAGGCGTGGTCTCGACTGCTGATGGCGCAGCAGGAACGAGAGCGGGACCTCACCGACGAGATACGACGACTGGAGCGACTGCAGCGACTCGCTGAGAAGCTACACAGGTACTAAGTAGTTCCAGTCAGGGCCTTTGCACTCCACATTATTTAATCGCGCCGACGATGCGCGTTTTCGTTAACCGCGCGTGTTCCGCGCGTTCTCAACGCGCATTAGCAGATAATTCACGTATGTCTCGTGTCAACAGACCGATTGGCTTGCGTTTGTTAAGCGTGCTGATTGCGTTCTAACCGCGTCACCTGCGTTCAAAAGCTTTTACTGTATAGTTGGGGGAGCTAACCAAAAGGAGGATAGCTACCAAGCCGATTGAGCTGGTAGTCAAAAATCGCCGAGTCAAAATTTTTGCATTATATTTATTATGTTTTTATGGATCGTGTAGATCTGCAGTAAATATGTAAATTATTCTTTAAGAAACGGGTGTCGTTTATTCCAATAATGAACCTAATAAATATTAAAGTTGAACTTCGAAAGCCATTTTCAATACATATTTTGGTGTGGGCGAAAATAAAACGTTTAAAACGTAAAATAAAATTAATATTGTTAAACGAGTTCAGCACATGACTTAACACCTGAGAAAAATTAGACATGACACCAATTTGGTCAAGTAATATTTTACATTTTTTATGTCATGGTAAAATCTTCATATGATTAAAAGTACGAAGGGCTTCGTTGGACTAAAATCTCACGATAGCAACCAGTAACCAACAAAACATGATAAAGTAACTTACCATCAACAATTTCTCCAACAGGGACATAAAACAAACTGAAGCCGGCCTCGACAGCGTAGAACGCCACATCGAGAGCGAGATCCGTCGCGTTGAGCGCGGCGTGCACCCGGCGGACGCCAAGCTGGCCGTCGAACAGATCGAACAGGAGCTGCGGGCCATGGAGCACACCATCCAGGAGATGTTCCAGGACTGCCATGTCCTCAGGGAAGGAAGATACCCTCAGGCTGCTGATTTACAAAGACGGTTAGTAGATCCTGTTCCATTATGTTGTGTTTTTATGAGAAGAAGCAGTCTCGTAACATAACATCACGCCTGTAATCCCCGAAGGGCATGGCAGAGGTGTACTTGGTAGCAACCCCCCCATCACCATAATACACTTCCTATCACTACTCGAAAAATTTACATGGTGCAAACATAAGAGTTGCAGTTTTTATTTCATTTTTATTATCATTTTTGTCATTGTGGCATGAATCTACAACTATCCATGTTAAAATAAAAAAAAAGATCTAGAATCAGTTCAGGTTTTGGCTTTCATTCTGGTCCTACATTTTTTTAGTAACATCTTAATTGGACAGGGCTACTTAACGTACAGAGCCCAGCACATCAAGCTACCGAATGTGCCAAATTTCTTTGATAGTTTTTAAACTCGTATCACAAACAAAATAAGGTTCATGTTCAATTGGGAAACTGTCCAATTTTCCCAAATAAACATGAACCTTATTGTGGTTAGAATAAAGTTGAAAACCTGTCAAATAGATTTGGCACATTGGGGTAGATTGATGTGCTGGCTTCTGTACATAAGGTCGAAACCACAATACCTCATTTTAAAACTAAACTACCCTCTTTCAGAGTCCAACAAGTCAACGACCGCTGGCTGAACGCGCGTCAGTCCTTCACTGGCCGCTTAGTACCGCGGTTGTCTTCAGTCCGTATGCCGGTCCAGCAGACCACGGTCCGCAGGGAGACACGAACAGTACTCGAGACCCGGGTCCATGACGCGGACCCCAAGTTCCAGCAGCTTAGTGAAGCTACGAGGTGGTGTAAGGAGAGACTGGTAAGTACTTGAATATAAGTTTAGACCAACCAACCTTGTTGCAATCGGGTTACATTCTAATTACCAGTCAATTCTGTAAAAGTCACCCAGTGATAATAAGAGTGAAGTGAACTGTCAAAGCTTTGCAATTAATATGACTGGCCTGTGGGTCTAGTAGTTAGTGCCCCTGACTGCTGTGCCGCAGGTCGCGGATTCGATTCCCACCCAGGACAAATGTTTATGTGATGAGCACGATCAATCGATGTTCTGTGTCTGGGTCTAATTTATCTATAATATGTATGTATTTAGAAATAGCTGTTTAGTACCTATAACACAAGCCCTGCTTAGCTTGGGACTAGATGTCGTTGTGCGAAAGTTGTGAAATATTTATTTATTTATTTGGTAGAGTTATCTATAAAAATCGTTCTCGGATTGACATAATAGTAGTATTATGAATTGGTTTTACGATGATCCAAGAATACGATGAATTAAATTGAAGATGCGAATAGTATTCTGGTTAGAACACTAGGTATGTTATCGCGAATATAAAAGGCCCTGACGGTCTATTCAGCCGGTCAATTAAGTAAAAGTGTAAACTTGAGTGAAGTGAACTATCAATGCCTAGCATTAGGAATGACAGCTCAATTCGCCTTCACTTCACCTACATTTTCACGCTGTGATTTTTGCAGAAGATCACAGCTGAAAGCAGCTGGGTAACAATGTTTTGGTTACAGCACTTCTGACCTCTATAATCCAGTTTTATTAATTTAGCTTAACAAATATAGTAAACAAAAGCCCTTCGAACGCCACAGTCATATATAGATTACGAATCAAATTATGCCCAGCGCGCCACGCGTCACGAATACATGACGAATTAAATCATCACATATTTGAATTTGTGATTTTAACGAATATATGCAACTGATGGAACTTGTTAGTAAATCTTCCATGCACATTTTATTACAGAAAAAGCTGCACGAATCGGACTATGGCTCGGACCTGCCATCAGTACAGCACGAACTGGACAAGCACCAGAGAGAACACAAACAGATAGACCAGTTCCACGCAAAGGTTTGTTCTAAACATCTACCTAATGCTATGTATGCAATATACTTTACGACAAAATATAAAGAAAACGCAGAAAGGAAAAGTATTATTTCAGCGAAGGGCGTGCGTTTTGGGGGACTGTCTTATCTTAGGTAAACTTGAACAGCCGGGACGTATTTAAAGAAAGGAATAGGCGACAAAAATGTGCAAAGAGCAAAAACAAACAATAATAATAAAAATAAAGCTATAATTCTATTGTGTTATTTTCCGTACATTAAGCATACTTTTGACCTACTTAAACGACTTATATATGCTCCGAGACTGGAAATTGTAAACTCTTTTTATTTTTTATTTTTAATCTTTACTTTTATTTCGCAGGTGGAGCAATGCGTGCACAATCGCGCTAACTTCAGCGGAGAAGAACTCAATCTATACAACCAACATCTCAGTCAGCTGCAGAAGTTGTATGCTGAACTGCTCTCCACCAGCACTAAACGGTAATACAACAGCATTATTGTGTTAATTAATAACGAACTTTAAGTTGAATATGACAAGGTTGAATTTGCAACAATGACTGATTGCGTCGTTGGTCTAATGACCTAACTTTATCGCGTTAGTCGAAAATGGACGTTATTGTACAAGAAATATAGTTTACATTGCATTGATTGAATTCATTGTCCTACCAATCAAAAGTTATCGCGGTATAAGTGTTCGAATATGAACCTAATAGTAAGGTGGATAAAGTTCAATTTAAACTGACATGACGTTTTTGTCTTTATTCCTTACAGCATGTCAGACTTGGACGCTCTCCAAGATTTCCTCCAATCAGCGACTGCTGAACTGAACTGGCTGAACGAGAAGGAGCAAGTGGAACTATCCAGGGACTGGGCAGATCCACATATCAATCTGCCGGCTGTACAACATTATTATGAGGTATGGTAGTTGCTTGTAGAAATAGATTGGCTTCAGTGAATTAATGAATGAAATAGGACCCTCAAATTCCTTTAGGTAAATCTGTCCGTATGGAATTGCAATGCAAATGACTGCTGCAGTACAACAAAGTCTGTATTGTAACCACGTTTTTTGCTTTTAATGACAACCTTAGGGCCTTTGCATATGACGCTTCTTTAGCGCGCTGATGATGCGCGTGAAACGCAATCAGTACTCAGTAAACGCGGCTTGCGTCAGTCTGTTGAAACAAAACATACGTAAACTATTTGCGAATACGTTGTGTGCAAAGGCTCTTATGCCATCGGAGAAGAAAAAAGGTTTATATAAAGTAAATTTCAAATTAATGGCATGTTATATTACCGAGAACTATAAATTTCACTTTGTTCACCCAGATAAATGTAGTGAAAAAATAACCCTTAAGTTATTCGAAAAGTTAAAGCACTCTGATCCCTATTCCCATACAATTAGATACCATTGTCGTGTACTTAAGATGTTGTGTTACTATAAGTTCAAACAATTTGTTTGTTTTACAAGCATTCGTTTGGAGATGATAGAGAGGTTGGTTTTACACGTTTTTTTGTTAAATATTCTTCAATTGTTTTTTGTTGGCATTTTTATTTTTCGATGTGCTTTTTTTTCTTATATTAAGTGCATGTTGATGTTTAGAAAATTTTATGTAGTTGTCTTATAAAACGATCTTTTGGCTATAGGTTACTAGATATTCGAAGTCTTTGCTATTTATATATATTTAGGATCTTGTTGCGCAAAAAGACGATTGGATTATAAATTAAAAATTAGGGAAATGTTTTATTTTTAATGTAGATTTTTTTTAATGGGCCTTTCTATCATGGTCGCTTGAAACAGTCATTTGTACTAAAAACTTGCCAGACATGATAGATGACGTCATTTTGATTTTTGTTTTAGATTATTCAGTGCTGCTGTAATTCTTACCCATCTTTTTACTTTCCGTAGTTAGATCACGAATAAAAAAAAAACGATACTTACCCTAAAATCTCACATGTTGCGAAGTGCATTATAACTTTAAGATGACAGAACATTTTCTATTCAAATTAATTAGTATAAGTACCAAGTCTGACAGAATAAATAAAACCTATATTTTCATCACAATCATTACATTAGACAGCACCAAAATTATTTGAGCCAATGTAAAATCAATCTTAAACTCTACTTATTAAGGCACATTTCTCCTTAGCAACTGATGTCTTCATTAGAGAAAAGAGAACTACAATTCAGCAATGTCATCGACCGTGGAGAGGCGCTCATCGCTCAACACCATCCCGCTACAAAGACTATTGAGTCACATCTGCAGGTTAGTTGGAAAATATACCTTACTTGTATAGCGGTAAGGAATATATTTGTTTGTAGGTGTTACGAAAGAATCGTCCGGTGATATTGTTATTTCCACTTTATCTCTTGCGTGTTGGAGCCTGATGTACTAGGAGTTAAACAAATATAAAACTTATTCTAGTTATAATTAAGCATATTTCAGAATGACTAGTATCATTGAAAACCATTTGCCCAATCCAATGGGTAAGGCGTTGGACTTACGATCGAGAGTTCGTGAGTAACATCCCCACAGAGTACACTATAAATTGACGTGAACCCACTCCAGACACAACCATATTTACTAGTAATGTAAATTTAAACTTAATGCTAGTTTTGATTAAGCTGATTTTACAATGAATAATCCCATTCAAAAAGTCAGACTTTTTTTCAATTTGTAGCGCACAATAAACCCAAAATTTGTATCATAGAGTGGTTTTTCTATAACCAAATATTTATTAATACAAACGCCAGCTATCAAGCTACCCAAAATCTGTCAAATTTCTTTGATATATTTTCAACTTTATTACAAAAGTATAAGGTTCAATAATTGGTTGTTTATGCGGAGATGGGCGTTAATGGCTATGTAGTATTATACTTTTGTAGCTATCATCATTTTCTTTGTTCAATTGTATACTAATCTGCAGGCCTAGCCATATTACAAATTCTATTTCTATTCTATTGCGACAATAGAAAGAAAATGGCGTATATGGAATCAGCTGTTTGTCAACTGTCAAGTACAATTTGTAATATGGCTGAAAGTGAAATACACTTGACAGTTGACATACAGCTGATGCTATATACCTACGCCATTTACTTTCTATTGTCCCCTTATCGATTACGATAATCGAAATAGAATTTGTAATATGGCTATGCCTGCTGTTTCGATAAACGATTTTTACTTTTTTATTTTTACTTTAGTGGGGAAAAGTTGACCGTTTGCATTTTTCTCTTGAATTTTTTTGACACCATTCTTTTTGTTACTTCTTAGGTGATGCAGTCACAATGGGCGTGGGTCCTACAGCTGACGTTGTGTCTCGAGACGCATCTCAAACACACCACTCAGTACCACAACTTCTTCGAAGAAGTCAAGGAGGCAGAGAAATGGATACAGAAGTAAGTGTACCTGTTTTAATGAACCTGGAAATGGATATGTACCTTGTTGTTAAGGAAATAGTGTTTAAAATGCATTGTATTGAATCGCATTGGCTAAGAGTTTTTATACTCTCAATGAAGTGCACAAATTTACTGGTTTAGGATTAAAAAATAAATTAAAAATAATGATTCAGAACCAAATCATTAATCCACCTCTCCTCTCCGTCGTAGTTTTAAAATAAAATATTACCTTTGTTACTCGATGATATCAAAGCTTTATAATGGTAAAATAATTGTTAAAATCGGTTTTTGTGCCAATTTAAAAAAAAAAACTCAAAAACATGCTATATGTCTCAGATTTGAATAGATTGGTGTTCCACATGATCTTTTTTATCAATCAGTGCGCATAATTGGCACCAAAAACGAACGCATCGTACATCATACTAACAGATCATACAATTTTGACAAGTCGAAAATTATCTGTAATGCTTGCACGGAGTTCCTTCTTGATCAAATGAAATAACTATTATTTTTAACTATTAAACCATAGACTTATACTTGTAAATGGAAAGCAACTAAGCTTAACCTCTTTTTCAGACGCGAAGAAGCTCTGAACACTTCATTCTCGCAGTCAGAATTCACCCTCGACCAGGGCGAGCGCTTGCTAAAGGGCATGCAGGAGCTTCGCGAAGAGCTCAACTCTCATGGAGGCCTCGTATCTCGCCTGGTAGAAGACGCACAGGAGATCCGCCCTGTGAAACAACGAAGAGCCCCTATTACAAGGCCGTTAAGGGCTGAAACTGTTTGTGCTTATAAGCATGCTAATGTGAGTATTTCTGGGTTTTAAATCTTGTACTTTATAATATTATAATGAGCTAGTGAGAGGTCCTTAGGGATCTAAGTCAAAGGGGTTATGCACGTAATTATTGTTTTTTGGCAACTGTCTGATATGTCTGACATGAAAGCAATTTTTGAATAAACAGTAAAACAAAATTACTTACATAAAGTACTTTTGCCTTTTCTCTTGGGGCAGGGGGGGGGGGGGGTAGGCAGAAACTGTTCTACAGATCGCTACTTGCTTTGATTATTACGAGTACGTACTTGTTTTGCTTGTTTAAGTTCATACATCTATACTAATATTATAAAGAGGTAAAATTTGTAAGTTTGTAAGTTTGTAAATTTGTATGTAGGGGGTAATCTCTGGAACTCATAATCCAATTCTAATTTTTTTTTAACTGGCAGAAAGCTACATTATTCCTGAGTGCTATAGGCTATAAATTGTTTCTATAACATGTATATTAACCGAGCTATCACAACTTTTGTCTAGCAAGTCGGAAAAAAATACCTCATAAAACAGAATTATTTGCGTGCGCTGCCTAAACAGTTGCTTAAAATTAAAAACAATGTATGGCTACCTGGTTCGTCTTAATTATTTCTACAAAAAAGTCCGCGATACCATATCTCTATCTTTTATATTTTGTGTTTTATACTTCTTTTATTGCATTAAATTTTTTTTTTTGCGGCATACTTATGTTTGGTTGATTATTTGAGCAACAAAATATTAATTCATATGACAATAAATTATTTCAGTATCACAAGAACATCATACAGATAAGATTTGCCATTTACAGTATATCAATTGGTCATACAGTTTCGGAGATAATATAAAATTACTATAGTATAGTTAAAATCTCGCTGCAGACTCGGTCATAAATCATAATCGGAGTAGGGATGTGCGCTAGTTGCGCGCGCTCAAGGCCATTATCGATAAGTCGATGAAGCCATTTCCAATGTCTCCATTGAAAATTGGCAAAAATGTGTGGAACATGCAGAATTGCTGCAAGATGAAGACTTAAGAAAAACACATTTATGCGAAGAGTTCATCATTCATTTGGATGATGATGACGATGACTCAGACGAAGAATTTTAATTTTCTATTTTTAGTTTTATACAATATACGTTCTTTTGTTTATATATTTAATATGCTTTGTAGTAAATTTGGTAATAAAATAAAAAAAATGTGTATTTATTTCTATCACCCATTTATAAATATATAAAACTATCGATATCACTCATCGACTGCAGTAATGCACAGGACTACGTGTGGGCGTGGCCTGCCCATAAGGCCCGTGAGTGGGAAAGAGAGCGAAACACTCGAATGATTTATGACCGAGTCTGCAGCGAGATTTTAACTATACTATAAAACGCAAAATGCCTCTAGCATAACTTTCATTGTGCAGACGTTTTACCTATTTGCCCATAGATAGTGTTCTGCAATTACGTCATTTTTCTGAATCGCGGTGTTAGGACTTTTCGTGGATTGATGACAGTCTCGAATTATTAGTTTGAACTTTTGAAGATGGAGTTCAAAATATTACATGTCAGTTGCATATTGGTTTCGGTTGTTTCGTATTGTTGTTGATAGATACCTCATAATCGAAAATATCGTAATTTTGTTGTACGTTTCGTTTTTTAACTGTCCCGGCAGACATCACAGACTAGAGCCGCCGACTACGCCGTACCGAAGAATCTGCCCCTGAAAATGAGCAGCGCCTCTCGAGAAATAGAGATATATATATTTCGCTAGCACGCGCTAGAGAATCTAGCTCCGAGCGCTCACAGCGCCTCGCTAGCCAAAATGTGAGGACGTCGCGGGCCCGTGCTCGAGAAACTATAGTATAGTTAAAATCTCGCTGCAGACTCGGTCATAAATCATTCGAGTGTTTCGCTCTCTTTCCCACTCACGGGCCTTATGGGCAGGCCACGCCCACACGTAGTCCTGTGCATTACTGCAGTCGATGAGTGATATCGATAGTTTTATATATTTATAAATGGGTGATAGAAATAAATACACATTTTTTTTATTTTATTACCAAATTTACTACAAAGCATATTAAATATATAAACAAAAGAACGTATATTGTATAAAACTAAAAATAGAAAATTAAAATTCTTCGTCTGAGTCATCGTCATCATCATCCAAATGAATGATGAACTCTTCGCATAAATGTGCTTTTCTTAAGTCTTCATCTTGCAGCAATTCTGCATGTTCCACACATTTTTGCCAATTTTCAATGGAGACATTGGAAATGGCTTCATCGACTTATCGATAATGGCCTTGAGCGCGCGCAACTAGCGCACATCCCTACTCCGATTATGATTTATGACCGAGTCTGCAGCGAGATTTTAACTATACTATAGCACTGAACGTGCGCACCGTCTATCTGATTTAAGGCAGCATGTCTCTGAGACAAGGGATAGGGAGACTAGCGCTGAGCGCTCGCAGCGGCTTGGTAGGCAAAATGTCATAACATCGCAGGCCCGTGCTCGGGAATCTAGCGCTGAACGTGCGCAGCGTCTATCTGATTTAAGGCAGCATGTCTCTGAAACAAGGGTTAGGGAGACTAGCGCTGAGCGCTCGCAGCAGCTCGCTAGACAAAATGCCATAACATTCGGTAATCTTTGAAGTTACTGATCTGATTCCAAAAAATATTTTACTAATTAAATTAAATACAGTAATATCAATCGAGTGTAATCTTATGTTAAAACAAGAAAGTTTCCGCGGACGAAGTCGCGGGCAGAAGCTAGTGTAGTCATAAACGCATGCCGGTTGTAGTACCACTCATTTAACTTTTCTAAAGAACATCACCACTAAGACAAGACCTCTTGTATATCCTTCTAGGGCGTGGCCTCCTAGTTTGTTTTAAAAGTATTATAATATTATTTTAAAACATTTTAAAATAATTATAAATGTCTTAAAGTATTTTTAAGTTAGTATGTTTAAGTTGTTTAAAACTTATTTCTAAAATTGTTTTAAAACTATTTTAAAATTGTTTCTAAAGTATTTTAAATTTGTTTTAGATTGTTTTAAAATTGTTTTGCAATAGTTTTTCAAAAGTTTTCCTCATATTTTCCCTACAGGTGGCCATCGAGAAAGGCTCTGCGGTGACGGTGGTGGACAACTCGGGACGCAGCCGCTGGCGCGTGCGGCTGGGCGGCGCGGGCACTGACGTGCAGCTGCCCGGCGCCGTGCTGGCGCTGCCGCCGCCTTGCCAGGACGCCATCGACTGCGCCGCCAGGCTGCGCACTGCTTACGACAGGGTGAGTCCATCACTCCACTAGACGCAGGACTGACGGCACGTCGTATTACGCGTGCGCCTTTCATAAATATCCGGCAGTATTTAGGCCTCATTTACGGAAACGCGGGGCGACGCGCGTTGCGTTGAGCGGCGCGGCCCGCGCTGAATTCAAATATATGGCGTTGTATGAGTGCGTTTACGGAGAAGCGGTTTTAGACGCGTTTGTTTAAATTAGGGCGTTTTTTGCGGCCGAGCCCGCGGATGGCACCGACGCGTCCCACGCGGCGTTTATTACGGCGGCGCACGCAGCGGCAATTCTCGATGAAGCTAACATAAAACTAGTCGATTTGATCGAGGCGAGCGTGCGCCGCCGCGATGCCCGCCGCGTACTTCGCTACACGCTAGAGGATTCGCCGCGGGCGCCGCGGCGGGCACCGCCAGGCTTCCCGTCTCGCTTCTCTATGAACATGGTCGTATATTGCTATAAGTTTGTGTTTACGCGTACGATGATGTGTTTACGTGAGCATCACCTAGGCTGTTTACATCATTGTCTAGTCATAAACTGGCGGGGCGCATTGAATGCGCAAGCAAGTCCCGTATCCCGTCCATAGGAACGGGGGATTCCCCGCGACGACGGTTGCATATATAGAGTGACTGGTAATTAGTGACCGATACTTAAACACGTGATTGTTATCATGATTTCAATTAACTTTCCCAAGAAACTTTTTTTTTATACACAAAAACTTATTAACACAATGAACAACAAAACACTGTTTGACTTTCCCGCGCGCGCGCCTGTGATTGATCACAGTAGGCACGAAACGGCACGACCTATCAGCTGATAGTCTGACCTCGGGAAGAGCAAAATCAACTAGTAGTAGTAGCGTCACACGCTCCCCCGCCACCCCCACCGCTCCCTTTGTGCAGTTCTGACGTAATTGAATTAATTGAAGTTAACCAGTATAAAAAAAAAGTTACTTCGGGAAAGTTATTCGTATTCATGAGTACAATCACGTGTTAAAGTATCGGTTACTAATTACCAGTCACCCCATATACTATAACAACTAAAACAAAATTAAACAAAGGCAGCCAATTGTTACTTTAATTTCATTTTTAATTGTTTTCAATTTTTTTGTTGGTTTGCTTTCCGATACAAGAAACGTGATGATTTATTTCATCAGATAGTAGGTATGGAACCGTTCAATTGCTAGTTCAACTTGCACAATAATGGATTGGACAGCCAAATTTATTTATCTCAATAACCATTGCACAAAAACAAACAAATGTGACACTTACTTTATCTACCCAACCAATACCGACTTAATGCACCCGTAATGAGTGATCAACAAGTGATAAACTAAAAATAAATACATTAATACACATTGATCAGTTCATAAGTGATGTCACCGCGATGCGTCTCCTAGACTGTTTGCAACTGTTCTTGTGTTGTGTGAGTGTGTTAATATTGTATGTTTCTGTCAAGGTCATACAACTATGGCAGAGGAAACAGTTGAGAATGCGACAGAACATGATCTTCGCCACCATCAAGGTGGTCAAAGGATGGGACTTCCCACAAGTGAGTATTTCTTTTGTATCTTATTATAGCGTAATCACTCTGTGACGTTCCCACCAACTTATTTAAGTTAAACCACACCATACGCCAGTTATGTTTATGTTGGCACAACTGGGGAATCTCACTCAGATTATGCTAAGTACCTAGTAGTGCTTCGGAATTCTAAACCAGGTAGTTTGGAGCCAGCTGCAGGCCTAGCCATATTACAAATTCTATTTCTATTATAGAAAGAAAATGGCGTATATGTAATCAGCTGTTTGTCAACTGTCAAGTGTATTAGTTTCAGCTATATTGCAAATTCTACTCGTTAATACTTGTCAGTTGACAAACAGCTGATTCCATATACGCCATTTTCTTCCTATTGTCGCCTTATCGATTACGATAATAGAAATAGAATTTGTAATATGGCTAGGCCTGCGGGATTTCATCGCTATCTCTTTCCATTCCCCGCAGCCAACCATCATTCCCTGCATAACTTCTTCCAAACTATTTTAATTCCAATTATATTTTATTTCCAATTATAAACTACTAGCTGGTGCTTACGACTTCGTCTGCGCAGGATTAGCACGCCCGACTCGCAAATGGCAGATTTTTTTCCTAGTTACTTTACACAAATTATCGTTATATTTTTGACAATTATTATTCCAATATCTTAAGCCAATGTGTTTTTCTGATGTATAAGCTATATTATTGTAAAGTTTCTTTAAAATACGATTCAGAAGTTTTTGCGTGAAAGAGTAACAAACATCCATAGAAGTTTTCGCATTTATAATATTAGTAGGATTAAGTAGGTATTCTAACTTTGTGTGTTCCCGCCAGTTCGTAGCCATGGGCGCAGAACAGCGACAAGCAATCCGTCGCGCGCTGAACGAGGACGCAGAGAAACTGCTGGCTGAAGGCGACCCGGCCGACCCACAGCTGAGGAGGCTGCGGCGAGAGATCGATGACGTCAACCGACTGTTCGACGAGTTCGAGAGGAGGGCGAGGGCTGAAGGTATGTCATGAATATTAGATAGATTAACACCCAAATACCATTTCCATGGAATAATGGTTGGTGATACAAATATGCAATGCTGTGGGGACTCTGCGCCAGGCAGCGACAAAGTAAGGCCTGGTTTCCACTAAACCAGAGAGGAAAAGAGATATGTAGTACAACCAATCAGCTTGCGTTATTTTAACAGCTCAGGGCTTAGCTTCTGCACAATACGACATCCTATTGGTTAATTACGACACATCTCTCGTCTCCACTTTGGAGAAGTCTCGCTCATACGCGTTAGAAGAAATCGGCTGTTTAGTTTAATATCGTGTTAGGCACTGGGCACTTAAACGACCTGAATTGGACATTGTTGCTTGGTAGCTAGAGTCGCTATTTCTATAAATGATTGCGCGAAGTGCCGCTTCTGAACTTGTACCGTGTACTATTTATTCTGTGGTATCCAGGTTCATGTACCTACTAACTCAATGCTTTGACTTTCTTCGATGTCCTATACAGCCTGTACAAAAAAATATGTACCATAACATTATATTATTACGTTCGGTTACAGTTAACGAATGATTGTACTACGTAATTAATCAGTTAAAAAAAACAAACATCATTTTTATTGGTCTAATTGAATAATAGCGGTTCGGGACACGGCCGGTGAGAATTAAGATTTATATCGTAACGATATGTTTATTTGCGATCTGTTAGGGTGACCTTAAAATAGATGATGTGTTGAAATATTTATTTGGCGTGAGGTCGGAGCATCTGCTTTAAATGATCGCCTTCATAAGATAACCAAGAAGTATTTACTTGCAACTCAAGTCTAGAGTGAATAGGCTCTTTATAAACTAGTGCGCTTCGCCATCATTCGAGCTCATTCCACCATCTCCTTTCTTCCATCGGGAATCCAGACGTACTGCAGGTTATCACCCATTCCTTGTAGATGTTCCACACATTCGCACGAAGCGCTTTGCCTGTTCCTTCATTATGCGCACAGCCAAGGAGTGGAATTCCCTGCCTGCATCAGTGTTCCCGAGTTCATATGACCCCAATCTGTTTAAGTCGCGAGTTAATTAAAATCTTATGGGTAAGCTCATTCCATCGTCGACCTCATCTCTGACCGCAGGACAAGATTGAGGTCAAGAGTAGACCCATTATACATAAAAAAAAACATTGGTTGCATCACTGCTTAATATCAGGTAGGATTGCCGTCAGGCACTTGTTTCTAATGTAGCGACATCTATCTCGCCACATACGAACTAATGACCGATATCCTACATCGCGGTATTAGAGTTATCCGCGCAATTTGAACTTATTCAAGTTCCCGACTACAACCTTCGGGCAGTAGTTACCCCGCCAGACACAACACCCGGCTGGTCGGAGGATCCTCCCTTTTCAATGATAGATGATGCACCAAACTAATAAAATCAAAATGGCGTTTTGGGGGACTGTCTTATGTAATTTTTGACGTTCAAAAAGTGCTGATCGTCATCCTAATTTGAATAAATGACTTTTGATTTTGATTTTGAAAAAAAAAATCAATATTTCCAATTGACGTTATTTCCAGTTAAATGAATATTAACTTAATTCCAATATAAATTAAGTCGAAGTCGCAATGAAAAATTTTCTAGGCAGATTCGTAGGGATTTGTTCCCTACGAATTTTCTTTGAATAATTATGTTATAAACTTGTTCAAGTAGCAGCGAAACCTGAACTTTGTGCTTCGGTTTTTGAATTGCTTTTCCGAAAAACACATACTTGTGTACTTTTTTGGAAACTACAAACGCAAGGTCTCTAAGATCTAAAACAATGACAGACCTTTTCCACATTTCAAGTCCGTTGATGCTTCTGGTGTCATTACAAATTAAAGAGACTTGTTCTTAGTCTTTTGATACAGGAAAGATATATTTTCCTTAGATAGCAATTGCAACATTGTAAAGTATAAAAAAAAGCAGCAACGGAAACTACGCACGAAAAAGGCTTAGACTATGTCTTTACTAAGTTACGTAGGTACCTGTTTGAAATGGTACGACGGTCCTAAGGCCCCTTCAGAAAGCGCCCTAACTTTCCTCATGACATAACAGCTATAAATAGTTCTTATCCAGTTTGTTTACAACACGTCGCGTGGCCACTAAACAATCGCCCGATGTCCCTCCCGCTCACAGCTAGATAACGTAATTTATAATTTATGTAGGTACCTATTACTTGCACCTTGACACTTTGATTAAGAAGACGTTTTGATACTTACTTGGCTTTATAAAAACAAAAGGAAACTCGGTTTTTGTGTTGAAAAGAGTTTGTTGCCCATTATTCTCCATACGAAACTACCTTTTGGAAGGGGCAATTAGAATCATTATATTTTATTTAACTTTTAAGTTTGACGTTCAAAAGTGCCTTTTAAATGGCCTACTTAATTGAAATAAATTATTTGACTTTGACTTTGAAAATTATATTCCAGTATGCTAACTAAGATATGTATTTTTATGGGTGAAGTTTTTTTTGTCAATGGTGAAACTGCAAACCCGTATATCACCATACCGATCGACTTTTTATATTGAATCAATATTACTATTAAATATCATTAATATATTATAAATGGTCCTTTATAATTAAAAGATCGTTTACTAAATTTATAATGTCCTGTTAACGGTAAGATAATGTAATGTATTTGCTCCTTGACATAATACTGCGCTAGCAGTTTTGATACTTGGTTCACACTGCTTCTTGGCAGACTTTTTTTTAGTGCAATTAATTAGGAGTTTTTTGTGATGTGAGTTACGGCTCAGAAAATTAAAATTGTCTATAAATAAATAAATATTCCACAACTTTTCACACAACGCCAATTAGTCCCAAGTCGAGCTTGAGAGCTTGTGTTATGGGTACTAAACAGCTGATAAACATACTTACATATAAAAAATAATAAGAAATCATTTTAAACAAACAGTTGTTCGATAGATCTTTGTTAGTAATACAGGCTACGTAAGCTGTAAGTTAAGCTAACGTTTAAGCCCTCTTCCTTCCGTTTAAGTCTTCTTCCTTTATGACAATTTTCTTTTTAGCAGTTATCTTCCGAATCTTGTTAATACATGAACTAAAATTCATAACAAAACCAATACTGTTTATAAAGTCGATATCAATAAAACACAGTAACAATTAAAAAATAAAGTGAAGATATTCATAAATCAAGTTAAAATATCAAAACCGTTGATCCCGTAACATCTCAATAAAATCGACGTCTTACGACAAAGGACGAATCGTCTCAGTCCTACGGGCGAGAACGCTGTCAGTCGCAATTAGCGAAGCGTACGACCCGTAGTGTAGTATTGTTTGTGGAAAATAGATCGCGAACAATAGTTGTAGTGTTGTGGAAACCCGGGAGTTTTACGATTTTGTGCGTTTTTATTACTAATAGTTGTGTTGTTTGTTGTTCTTCAGGATTTTATATTTTCAGTTGTTTGTTATTTTGTTTTTGTTAATAATCAAATATGGCAGGGTCTATTATTGTTACAAAAAACTGACCTTTACCTAAGCATAAACATAACGAAATTAAATATGTGATTGAGTATTGAGTAAATTAATGGACTAAAACTATCTATATTATTAGTTTAAAATACAGTTTTAAATAAACTTAAAGTTTTTTTGTTTGAATCTGGACTATTCTAGACGTGTAGTCCCGTGCAATGATTAATGAGCATTCATGCATTTTTATTGCTCATTGCAATCATTAAAAGAACAACAACTGTATTATACCTATTTAATTACTCACGCATTTTGTATCAACTCCTTTCTTACAATACATTTTGGTTGATGAAGCGATGTCAAAGATAGACTTCGGAAGTAGATTATGAAATGAATCGTATAGGTTACATTGGTACTTGCCCGGAGTCTAACCATGATAGGCGAGGTCTATGATGGCTATCCCATCAAGTTATGGTCCTTATCATATAGAATTTGTTGCATCGCCTCTTATCAGTTCAAGTTGAGTAATGCTTCTGTTAGCATGACCTGCTGCAAAGTAGTTCAGTTTTGCAATGTTTGAACCTACTGTTGCTGATGCTTAGTCTAAAGAATAGTTTCCACAAAGTCGCCTGGCATAAATTTTACTGACTAAGGCGAAGATATTGTAGTGTTATTTTCCAAGTGGTCCTTTTCATATACTCCGGGTCATTTCGTCTTACCTATTTAAACGATGGGATAACTTTTTCCGAGAAGTTTCTTTATTATTAAGTGTTAAATCAGTCGTTTCTATAAAATCTCCCCTTGGATGTTTACGTCAAATTATCAGTAAAAACGCTTAGCTGTCAATATCATTGAATATTGATGTGGATTTACTTATATTGAGACGGACATTTGTGTTAAGAAAATGTTCATGATTATCTTTTCAATTTTCTGGATAGTCTTTTTATACCTTTTCTACGTATTGCTGTTAGGATCTCACGTAAGTGGGGTGACACTGCTAGCTCACTTCATTACCCAATACCCACTTGACCTAAGTCTTCATGGGGAGATTATTGACAAAATAGCACTGCAAGGTACCTTATGACTTTACGCACGTATCACTCTCCTAAACAAGCAAACTATCAATTATTTAAACTCTGAAATCATTGTTTACAGTACAAGTGTTGCACCATTACAATTGCTATTGAAATATATGTGACCTAACTCGTTCATAATACTTTAATTACTCTAGTTATAATGGCACAGTGCTCTGCTAATTACCCAAATGATATGAGACTCAATTCTATTATTAGTTCACTTTTTTCATACGCAAATCATATGCGATTCATCCTTGGTGCGTAACGTTACAGTTCGAGTCGGATGTCCGTAATTTGAATAATATTTTCGTTTATCTTTATTACACTCAAAAAGGTGGTTTAGTTAGTGAAAGTCTAGAGAAATGCGGTCCTTTTTCTCTTATGAAGGACCAACTCTTGCCATCTTATAATAATTGTTTCTCAATAGTTCCTTGTTTAGTTCTACTTTGTTTATTTATAAACTCAATATAAACGAGTGAAAGTATTGTATCCTGAGTCTTTGTGAAGTGATTTCAGTGTTAAGTGTTTAGTGCAAATTACAATGAAGAAAATAAAACGAATATTCTCCTTTGGGAAAGGAGGTAATGTATTAGTATCATCAACTCTCTCTTTATGAAGCTATTAACTAAATGACCCTGTTCTTTCTCATTTCCGATGCTTCTTTCGTAGTTCCATTAACTCGCACGCAATCGGAATAAATTGTTTTCTAGAAAAAAAGCTTCCAATTCTGTTGGACTAGAAACCTAATTGACTGTCTGAAAATTGACCGTAATTGATCTTGTTTAAACTTAAGCCTACCTACTGATCAAAAGTGACCAAAACGTGGTATTTTTACCAGGTTAGCTTTATATGTTTATCTATTTCATTATTGAAATAAGCATCACTTTTTGTGCTTAAATGTTGAGGAATGATGTGATACAGCAACGTTGTGGTTTAAAAGAAGATGTAGTAACAAAAATTTAAAAGAGTTATGCTTAGATGGTTTGGTCACGTTGAAAGGATGGATGAAAGGCGACTAACTAAAGGTATAATTACAAGGCAGTTGTAAGTGGGAACGCCGGGAGGGGACGCCCTAGAAGGACATACATAGACCTTATTGGTGAGGTTCTTCAGAAAGGTCAGGTGCGTAGCACTCGCAACCGGCGTGTGTGAATGACAACATGTATGAATGTAAACGAAGCAAAAGAAGTATGTAAGAATCGTAGCATATGGCGCTCTGTAGTTTCTGCCTACCCCCATGAGGAAAAGGCGTGAGTTTATGTATGTATGTATGTATGTATGTCCTGTTATTTTTTTAGGCGCTATAATAGTATTTGTGTGTAACTGCAGTAAAGGATTGACCGTAACTGTACACATAAATAACGGTTGATGATGATGTTTGTTTGTTTGATGTTGTTTGTTAGAAACGAATGTGAACTTGAAAATGTATTTTGGTGAATGCCTTGTTGGTTGTCCTTAAATAAATAAATAATAATAACACAACGCTAAAATGAATTAAGTACATCTCACACAAAATCTTCTGCCAATCTATCCGCCTCAAAAGACCAAATTGAAACAAGGACCAGTCCCTTCATATATTCCATCAACAAGACATCTACAACAACACCTCGAAACTCGCCTACTCCCAATTGAAGATGATATCACTCACGCAATACTAACAGTCCAATTGTAATAGCAGCATGAGGTGCCGACCTCGCCTATGAGATATTTCACAAATGAATCAAAGAACTCCCACTTTTTGTATGAATTAAGACGTAATGAGCGTGATTTTGGGTTTATAAAGGCCCACCATGTGTGACGTCATAGGTTTTAAATTGGTGTACTTAGAGGTAGCATTGGTTTTATGATTGCTAGTGGCTAATGAGGTCTACTTGTGTAGTGGGCGATGGGCTGAGTTCATTCATTGGCAGAAAGTACTTAAGTAGTTACCTACTTATAACGTAGAAGAAAGAAGTTGTTTCATAATCTACTGACACACGTACTCGGTTTAATAATTATTCATCATTATCACTATCGCCTGCCTAGGCCTTTTCTAAACTATCCTGGGGTAAGAGAATATTACAGTGACTGCCTATTTTACTGGTTAATACAATCCTCCGTAGTACTTTCCGCGGCACGAAGAGTTTTGACGAGAGTTAGATGATCATTACTCATCTACGCATTGACCTCGGCAAGTGTTGCTTGAATTTCAACCAATACGTGCAACTGTTATTCCACATATATAATATGTGTTCTTATGAACATTTAGTTATAGGAATTTAAATGTTTACGGTGTGCAATCAAGAATATTCCATTCTATAATGTTACTTATGGTAAGGCTGTGCTGCTGGCAGCTAGCTGTGCCTGAAAATATTTAAAAGCTTTGCACAAGAGAATAACTTAGTCAGTCTTTAAAATAGTCAACAGAAAGCTGTAATAATTAGCACAGCCGTTGAGTAATCCAAACAGTGTATTCCAAGAAATCTCGCTTCTTACCAAATGATTCACACAAGCTTTTAATTCTCAAAGCTACGAAAGATGTTACGTGGATTCACATAAAAGTGTTTCAAAGAAAGATTTCGATTGAAGTCACATGCTTTGACCCCCTGACCTTTAAATGGGCACTAACTAGAATCGTTGTCAATTAATTTTAGTGTCTAATGATGTCATAGAATTTTTGAACACTCCACGTTCAATTCTATTGACCTTGCGTGCTGAAATACAGGTTGTGACAGTAATCACTGCAATTCTCAATAGAGCAAAGTGGGAGGTGTACAGCGTAGAAGATAACAGTAGTCCAAGTTTCGAATGTATAGGTTTGTTGAGTACCTAATGTAACGATAAGATGTCTTCTTATGGTTTGCACTCTTCGAATATCAGAAGCCGTTTACTAAAAGAAAGCCATTAACGGTCCTGCAAATTAAAAGTAACAGTTTTCAGTACCAGGTGTCTTACATTTTATACACGTCGATAGAAACCTATTGATTTCATTAAGCCGTTATTCCGTACAAACTAGTGATTCATCGACGGAGCTCGCGGTGAAAAAAAGTCAATGTAATACTTTTCCTCTCGAGGAAAAAATATAATTAGATTACGACATTATACTTAATATTATTACAAACCGAACTCTAAATATCTTAGTTCCATTTGTGTAAAGATGATACAACAGTACACAGACAAAGCGTTGCTTCTTATTTGACTGTGTAATTTCACCTAAAATTCGTTGTAGTCGAACTGTTTCGGACAGTCTGTGTTGTGTCACTCCGCCGGTCTAGATCTTCTAGTTTCAGTAACACGAACGCGGTCAACTGTTCCACATTTTTCTGTACGTTTAATAAAATATTAAATGTATTTGAGGATCTATATTGTGTACGTTGAGAGGACCGTGGAACGGGTTGAGCGGCGACGGCGGGAACCAGGTGCTTAGTGGAGCGTTTAATTGGTCTTTTGATACGGATTGTAATCACGTGAACCAGTGTTGGTATAGTTTTAAGTGTCTTGCCTACTCTTAGAGAGGTTGAGCGTGATAGTTAATGTTTATCTTCTGAATTTATGTGCAGGTTGTGTTTGTGAGTGAAGTGAGGTTAGAACAGTCTTGACTTAAGGCAAATTGTTGTGAAACGAAGCCTCACGATGTTTTATAATTTCGCTACGTTGTCTCGTTGTTGACAAAGTTCTACGTCAATTGGTGCAATAAGTATTATTGCTTAATAATAATTATGAAATGAGTACTTTATAATTTATGTATTTTAGTTGTAAAAAAACAGTAGCATAATTCTTTAAGAAACTACAAAGTATGAAACAGTAAATGACAGAACAGAGTTCCTGGAGATATCTTCCATTCTTAATGATATATTTTCAACGATAAACTTCCATTCATTAATTGCACTTCATAAACAGGTCAAGAAGCAGTATCAATTCATTAATATGATGATAGTCTTTAAATAGCCATCCTGATCTCAGAGTCATCCTGTATGTAGTACATAAACTTGTTTACTTTCAATTAGTGAAAGAATTACTGTAATATAAAAGTTTGCATAGTGAATTAGCTAGTTTAAGTACTGTTATTGTCGATATGTTTGTTATGATGATGTAATGATATGGAGTCCCTTCAAAGAGTCTGGATTTATGTTTGGTAAAAAATATTGGTCCTTCGTTCCGCATACGATAGTAAATTTGGTTTTAATGAAAGGAGTAAGTATAATAAGGACGTAGGTACTTTGCCGATATCTCTTTACGTCTCAGGTTACTAATCCTTATAACAATAAATATACAATTAGGTTACGCAAACAAATGCAGTTGTTCCGCCACTTCTTCTTCCTAGCAAATACTCTAGGAAGTGGCGAAAGACAGGCTTTTTGGGGGAATGACTTATTTTATTATTGACTCTTCATAACAACTCATCCTTTTCTTCCACAGAGGAATCGAAGAACGCTGCCCGCATTTTCACAGAACAGTCATCGAACCTTCTAGAACGACTGGATATACTGGAACGACAGCTTCATGAAAGGATAGCGAGCCACATTCCTCGTGACCTGGACACGTTGGAACACCTGGTGCTGCAGCATAAGGACTGGGAGACCAGCGTACATACTCTGACCAGCGATGTGGAGGAAGTACAGACGACGTTCAGAGGTAGGCTCTCTCATATTCTAGAACAATAATTAAGTTTGATTCTCGATGTATGCGAATATTTGATTTTAAACAAGTATCATTCTGGAATGTATACTTCAGCTGCATTTATAACAAAACATTAGTGCTTTGGATAGTTTTTAAAGATCAATACGAAAATAGTAAAAGGAACCGTCAAGACACGAATGGTTTTGATTTATTTTAAAATAAATATTCTTTAAAAACTGTGAATTGCGCCTTTTTGGTCTCGCACAGGTCTTTTTTTTTATTTATTTTTTTTGTCTTTAGTATTTTAATCTTTTCTTCTTTTTTTTTTATCTGTATTGCGAATCTCTTGTTTTATGTTCTGTGCGTACAAATAAAATATTTTCTTTCTTTTCTTTCTTTAATTGGTTTTTCAGGGCAGGTAGTTTATACGACTGTCGTTCTTTGGCGATTTAAAATTACACTTCATCCACTATTGACCAAGATTGGCCTGTCAGACATGCCCGTCTGAAGCCTTCTAATAACGGCTTATTAATTCAATCTGTTCTTTTCACAGGCATCGCCCTCAAGACTCCCGCCATGAAGAAGAACCTCGACAAAGTGATGGGCAAGTGGAACGACATGCAGTCCAAGAGTCAACTCTTTGTCGAAAGGTAAACAGACATTTTATTATTGAGTAAATTATTTCAAACTAAGACAGCACGCGGTTTCACCCGCAAGAATTTTTCAAATCGGTCCAGTAGTTTTGGAGCCTATTCAATGCAAACAAGCAATCAAATCTTTACGTATTTATAGATTATCTCAATTGAGTATTTCATTTTCACAATTTTTATATTGTATTTTATTTACAGACTGAAGCTGGTGGAGATCGTAGTGAACAGCATGGAGGAGAACCACCAGACGATATCTGAGTTCGAGATCAAACTCGCGCAGTTCAACGACTTGCCTAACGATGTTGAGCTGCTGAAGGATGTAAGTATTAACATTTAGGCTATTTGCACATAGAGCAACTATTCCAGCAACTGGCAACTAGCTTTTTACATATTATAAAATGGAAATGCGCACACATAGCAACTCGAGTTTGAGATAATATACGATAATACGATTCTTACTTCATTCGTTTCTCTGGCGTTCATACAAAATAACCCTTAGTCTGCCAAATAAATGACACAGCTGTAAATAAATGGAATTTCTCCCCAAAATAAATAATTACTTCGACTATCAAGTGTATTAAGCCTTCATCTAAAGAGTATTTCTAATCATAACTGGCCTGTTGGTCTAGTAGTTAGTGACCCTGACTGCTATGCCGGAGGTCGTGGGTTCGATTCCCACCCTGGACAAATGTTTGTGTGATTTGTTCTGTGTCTGGGTGTAATTTATCTATAATATGTATGTATTTAGAAATATATAAGTATGTTTATCAGCTGTTTAGTACCCATAACACAAGCTCTGCTTAGCTTGGGACTAGGTGGCGTTGTGTGAAAGTTGTGAAATATTTATATTTATATTTTATATTTATAATATAATTCCCTCACCAGATGCACGAAGACCTCCTCCGCATGCAAGTGGCAGTGAGCAAGCAACAGATCCAAGTAGACCAGATGAATGATGACGCAGAAAACTGCCGAAGACTGGTGGAGACGTCCAGGGCTGGTCTCCCGCACTCTTCGCTCCCTAGAGCAGGGAAGCACATTGACCTGGAGAGATTAGATAAGGAGGTGTCTCAGCTGAACAACAGGTGGAACAATGTGTGCACTCAGCTGGCTGAGAGGTTGGTATTAGTTTATTAATTTTCTTCCTCCTACTTTTATTTCTCGGAACCCTGGGGTCCTATACCTTTGGAAGGCCCTTTTATTTCTCGGAACCCTGTGGCGCCGGACCTTTGGAAGGCGCCCGAGAGGCCGAAGCCAACTCGCAGAGGCCTCTTGTCGCTTTTAGACTGGCCTTTAAGTTGGTCTAATAGTTAATTACCTTGACTGCTATACCGGAGGTCGTAGATTCAATTTCCACCTAGGAAAAATGTTTGTGTGATGAGCACGATCATTTTTTCTGTGTCTAGGTGTAATTTATCTATAATTAGTACGTATTTAAAAATATATAAGTATATTTATCAGCTTTTTAGTACCCATGACACAAACTCTGCTTAGCTTGGGACTTGATGGCGTTGTGTGAAAGTTGTGAAATATAATAATATAATTATTATTATTTTAATGAAATAAGACACCAACCGCAGATTTTCTCTTCATTGCACCTAACGAAAACCTACGATTGGTGCAGGGCTATTGCAGACTATAGAAACAAAGGTTAAGGTGGCTAAAGTGAACTGGTTACCTAATACTATGGAAGGACTATGGCCCCTGCCTCATCAATGTTTTATAATTACAAGGTTAAAATGTCACGGGGTGACTTACACACTCAGTAAAGGGCCCTCTGAAACGACGGCTAGCACTTAGTGACGTGGTGTTTATTTAGTTTATTATTATTACTGTTACTGATAGCATGTATCATCCTACTGCCGGGCAAAGGTCTCCTAGGACTTAGGAGTATTTTCGATCCAGGGCTAAAGTGGGCCACTGTTCGTTTAATTTGTTATTCGTCCTTCTTCTTCTGTGTTGTTTTTATTTGATTAAAATGCGCAGATTTTTCACACACTTTCACCGTCCACAAAGTAGACACAATAGATTAACTATCAAAATGAGTCATATGTGACTCATGGGGAAGTGGTTAATTTATTAATTTATATTGGTTCACCAACAACTGTTTACACTGGTAATATGTAGGGTAACAAATAAGGTAACAAATGTAACAAATTAGTGTAACAATCACTTACAGGTGAACTCCGCATGCATACAAAATTTGGTTGTACAAGGAAAACAACAAGAGAAAACAATAAGAATTCAACTTAAAACTAAAATTTAAACTATGTGACTAAAGTTAAATGAAAGTAATATTAAATGTAAATTCAGGAGAGCTTCAACTTTTTTTTTCAATAATTAATCAGAAAATGGGAGCTCAGTACATGTCAGTCTGTTATTTTACAATTGAATCTTTTCCCACAGACTCCGAAGCTGCGAGGCAGCCTACCAACTCCTGCGCAACTACAACGCTGGCTTAGAAAAAGAAGCCGAATGGATCGAAGACGCTTACAGCAAGCTACAGGCACAACCGCCAGTTGAAATCAGGCCCAAGGAACACTTTGAACCGACAAGGGTGAGAATTATAACACCAGGAACTATTTAAAAGCCATTTTTATTCCTTTAGGATTAACAGTCAGACAGGCTTTAGGCCTTCAAGGCGAGAAGTTTGAACATTCAAAAGGAAAAAGGACCATTCCACCGGGATTTCGTTGTCAGACAGTCTCCAAGTTAGGACTCGTCTAGAATTAAGTGGTCTATGGTGTTCAGTTGAATTAAGTTCTTAATTTAAAAGGTTAAACTTAAATTAATCTGGTCCTCATTGAATATATTACATTATTGCATGTAGTTTATTAACTTCACACGAACTGTTAAATAAGTTGGTTTTGGTCTGTTGAGACGGAAAGATTAACTTTAAAAACGCATGTGATGATTCTTTGGACAAAGAGGAGGGGAGGATTTTAATAATTATATTTTAAATGGTGTAATGTCACGACAATATAATAAACAAACGGATAACGGATATTGCACAGTGTGACTCATTTAATATTACAATAGAAAATATATCCGGAACTAACGAAAATTATTTAACTTCACCCAAAAATATATATACCCATTTTTGCACATAACTAATTCTAATTTTACCGGGTGTTATGTGGTCATTCACAGAATCTACTCACAAGCGTCGTGGAGAGGACGCCTAAGATTGAAAAGGTTAACGTAGACGGTGGCAGATACATACGAGAGGCGAAGGTAAATATCAGTATACTAATTGATGTCTTAGACATTCGATTAGACTGTGGAATTTTGTGGAATATTCGGATAGTAGTTCCATTTTTTTTAAGCCTGGTTGAAATTGTTTCACTGCTTCAAAATCTGACTCATGTTCTTCTACCACACCAGACAGACGTGTTGCTGGGGACTTTGTTCCGCCACTTCTTCTTCCCAGTAAAAACATTAGGAAGTGATAAAAGGCGGGCGTTTTGGGGGACTGTTTTATGTAATTTCAGACGTTCAAAAAGTGCTGATCCCCTGCCTAATTTGGATAAATTACTTTTAATTTTGAAAGGACCAGGTAAGAACTTTCGTGTTTGGTCCTATTAACCTTAGACGTGTATAAAATATTTTTTAGGTTTGCAACATTATGTTTTGTTACTGGTATAAGTATTTTTATAGAGTGAAACAGATTCTTTGGCCTTCAAACCAAATTGGTTGAGAAAATTCCACAAAATGCCGTCAAAAAGTTAAAGAGTTTTATGATGAGAGGTTTGAGTGAATTGAGTTCGGTCCAGCGTTTCGTTCCTGCTATTGTCTGCTTTTTTCTTCGTCTTCTGGGTCTTAACAAGTCTCTTCGTATATCAGAGGTGATTTAGGCTCAAAATCGTCACAACGCACGAAAGCTTCCGCCCTTAAAAACATAACGCTTGCGTTTTTACACTAAACAATGCCTGTTAATATTTTTAATCGATTTGAATCGATCGCTTTCGACTAATCTTAATCATCTGAATGGGAGATGTTTGTGTGATCGACACTAAAAAAAAGCAATTTATTACTGCCAAAGTTTGCATTGATTGTTTTGTGACTAAAACTTTACGGGTTCCGTAAGAATTCATTTTGTGCGTGCTTTATCAATGTCATACAGCACTTGAACTCAACCTAGAATTTACAACAAAAAAACAGTTACGATTTTCGGCAATCTTCGAGCCAACGTTTATCTTACTACTGTATATTTTTTTCATATTAGTATCTCATATTATAATACTCAAATACATTATTAAATAGACTCGCCATAAAACAATGTTTCGGCGGAATTCAAAAAACTTCAAGACCATATTTAGAACGCGAATTTGAAATTCAAATTAATTTCTTGTAAATAGCTTCTAAAATGTCTACAAAGGAGTTCATTGTTCTTTACAAATGTGGCTTTGCATGCATTGTTTTGGTGTCTCAATGTTGCCATACTATTAAAAAAATACCATTTATCTGTAAAATATAGCACTATCTGTCGGGTTTCTGTTTCAATATACACAGTTCTTTTGCTTAAATGTGCACGAAATGGGTGCTAGTCTAGTGTGGCCTCACTTTTGGTGTTGCACGCTTTAAAAATACCTGTATACTGTACAGGCCAATCTTTTCCATCCAGCATGACGTTCATTCCCGCTGTGAGCTGGACAAGTGTTGCCAGAGAAAATATATTCTGTAAGAATGAATGAATGCAGAAGACCAGTAATTAAATAATACAGTATGAATAATTTACTATGTTTCTTCTATGTCTCTACGTAACTATACAACAAGGAAAAACATAGTTCTAATTTAACAGTTTGTTTTTATGGATACTGGTCTTTTGAGTCAGTGAACTTTGAATGTGCGTGTGATTGTGACCCCTCACATATTTTATAAGTATCATGAAATTCTGTAAAAGTGTGCAAGTTATTATGAAAGATTACAAAATTATTCTAATGAACGCTTTACTTTAGCAGGTAGATTGTTCTTTTACACGGAAAAAGTTATTGGCTAAAGTTCCAATGTATTTATGAAGCTGGTTATTGAAAGAACAGTCTGCCTTCTAACTAACAGCCCTAATAACCCGCTTGATCCTAACCCTACATAGATATACTCGTCGAGATGTCAGCGATACGCCGAATGGCTTTGCGACGAGGTCCACCCTTCGCTGGACATGCGCCAGCTCCGCCGCCAAGCGGACGTCGAGCTAGCCGAACGTTTCCGAGCTCGGGGCCGAACAGATCCCGAGCGCATACCGGCTGGATCCGAAGCAGTGGCCAGGGAGCTGGATGACTTGAACGCGAACTACCAGAGATTGATGGATATGTTATATGAGAGGCTGAGGAGGATCGCTGCCGCTAATCCAGGAGACATCGTTACTTTGGTGAGTGGCTTTTGTAATATGTTTCTTGCTGGGGTCACACTTAAAGGTTATGTTATAGCGAACCTAATCAGGATAAAGGCTCCATCACATTTGTAACACCCGACGCCATCCCACGCGATTTTATTGGTCAAATCTGAAAGGTGCTTAAAGTAACCAATGAGAACACCATATTGACGTTGCGTGGCATGGCGTGTTATAAGTCTGTTGCTAGCCTTACAGTGCTGCAGTATTTATTCTTATACCAAGTAACACTCTAAAAGAGCCGGCGTACCTCAAAAGTGTGACCCATAGTATTGTATTATGATTGATTTTAGCTGCTAATGTGTTATTTAAAAATCCGCCAATATTTTATTATTATTATAATAACCTCAATGATTTATGAGATAGAAGCAAACTTAATTAAGACTTGCAATTAAGGATTTGCATTTGTGTTTAAAAAAAGACAGGCGAATTTATTTAACATTTAATTTGCAAGCTAATTTAATCAATTTTAGGAATTAGTATCAGAAGTTAAAAGTCGTATTTTACGTTATATTACATATATTCGTCGTAGTAATCAAGCTAATAAATAATTAATAGGTGAAAAATAAACCAATTGAACGTACCAAAGAGGTTTATTAGCGGAATTAATACAACCTCTAAGAATGACTTTATTATTAAGAAACGTGTTGCAATTTTAAATTTACAAACGGTGCCACGTGGCGTTAAATTGTGTTATGAAAATCTGTAGGTAATAATATCTACGAAGTTATGAATAAAACCTAGAAGTTTTCGTATATTTTAGACGAATCCGGCTCTGCTATAATTGTATGAAAGACTAGTGTGAAGCGACTTATGAAATCAATGTTACAAGAAACGAAGATATTTTTCTCCTCCTAAGTTGAACACAACACAAACAAAATGTTATAACCCGTTATTAAATCAGTCGCTATTATTATTATAACTAAAACTTATTTTGAGTTTTCAAAAATTCTTAATGAGCTTTATTTAATCATTTTTGATCTACTGTTTAAGTCGACCATTTTAAATATCATTTTCATCTAGTGGAAACACGAAATATGATCAACAGACCAATGTTTGAGAGAAGATTAGAAGTTAGAGAGATATGAACAGTTAAAAAGAGGCTTGTGATTGTATTAGAACTTCAATTGAAAATTAAAAGAATCAATAGAATAGAATAATATTGATTCGTGTCATAAAAAGGCCAACCTTTTAACGGTAGTATTTAAAAGACCAACAATTCAAAAGAGATTAACCAATAATAAAAAAATTAAGCTTTTATAAGGAAAACGATCATTTTAAATTGTATTAATAAACAGTAGGTACCTATGTCTAGCGTAAAACCCCGTGTTACTAAAAAACAGCAAAACTAGTTTGTCCTTCCAATGTTTTCAAAGCAATGTCACGCGTAGAACTAACCTCATAAACAAGCCATTTGAGATAAAAAAAAACGAAATTGCTTCACACTTGAAATATGGCTTTAATATTGTTTTTATTTTTATTGCTATCTTAATGTAGTATCTCAAAAATGCTGTTTTAGAAGCTAGACCTTACATTACTTTTATTATTTCACATTGTATACTTTTTTTCTAGTTCCAGCTAGTATCTACCTACTGACTGAAAAAAGCTTTATATTTTTTTCAATTGCTCGTCTAACATTAATTTAACACGCCTAAATTCCTTGTAGGGTTAGGCAGGGCAATGGTTTGCAAAATGTGCAATGGTAGATACTTATAAGAAATTCCAGTTAGAAAAACTCAACACCGCTTTGTCCGACCCGGGCATTGAACTCAAAGCATCGTGGCAATTTAGGCCCAAAAAGAAAAATACAAACAAACCAATTACCTACATTATCATAGACAGAAAATAATAACAATATTAAATTTAAAACACACGTACATAAGAATCCAAATTTTAGGCAAATCAATACCTACACACTAAAAAAAACAAATAAATACTTACTTAAAAAAAAAAACAAATAAATTCTTACTGAAAAAAAAACAAAAAAAAACGTTAAGATTGAGTAGGTATGCTTATTCAGAAGCTATTCTTAAGCACATAAATCTCAAAATCATTTGCAAATATTTGACTGCACTAAAGGTCCACACGATTAATTCTCTTTTTCTTCTGTTTGAGTTTTCCTCAGAAAATCTAGTTTCATATTCTGCTATTCCAAGAATAACACACAAACGCATTAGCTTACCTTATTTGTTTATTCTATCAGGCGCCGGTGGCGCTTTCTATCATCAATTGATTCACAGTGTAAGCGTGTCACGTAGTTGGAAAACATCACGCTCACGCCGCACGAACGTTTACCTAATTCACTTATGCGTAGTGATGTCACCATTAGGTCATCAGTCGGACCTCTCTCAAGGCCGTTCACTATTTAAATTTTGACGTTAAGGATTTTCAAATATCGAATTGGAATAACGATTTTGTTGCCAATAATTAATGCGATGTTTGAAATTGAATCTGGAAACCGTTAGTCGATTATTAGGTACCTGGCGTTTGTTTGAGAAAAAATATGTCAATACTTAATGCTATTGAAAACTGACTAAGGACAGTCTAACAATAGCAAAAAAAAAACGTTTGTGAAACCGCAAAGAACTAAACAAAGAAAATCTGTTTACCTCTTCTAGGTTAAAGCAAAAAGGATATATATCTAAATTATTAAACGAATATGTATTTGGTATCTGATTTAAATTATATTCATTCTAGACGAGCTCAGCAGTTCTAAAATTTATACACAATCTGACCTCAAAAAATTACCTTGATAAATAGGCATTCAAAAATAATTTAGTATTACAACTTCCGCCAACGCCCACATTCCCAAATATTGCCAAAACAATTGCGTCTATCGCAGAGATATCTTCAAATTGCATTTAGTAATTGTTGAAGTACCATTTGTTATCCACCTACGATTTGTTCTTATATGTACAAGGCGTGGGCTTTAAAGATTAGAACTAGTCTTTTATGGAAATGTCTTATTGGTCCTAGACTGTGTTATGATGATTTCATGGTAGGTATGTTAGCAATCGGATTAAAATGATGTGTTGTGGCTGACTGTTTTATGCTTTAAGTACCTACTTATTTCTGTTCGTCAGTATCCGTTTATTTTGTTACTTAAAACAAGCCACTTCGCAATGTCTTTTTTAGCCTGCCATAATTTCCCCAAACATAATTTTGTAAAGCTTGGCAAGTCTTGAAAAATAATTTAAGCTTAGCTTTTAAAGTTTTAATAAAAATGCAAAATAACAGACTTGACTTAATAGTTGACTTGACGTTGACGTTGATAGATTGCCGGTCACACTGCTAACAGTGTGACCGGCAATCTGTTAATTCATACGTCTCGAGTTCGAAGTCGAACCCAAGTTACACACCTCTGACTTTTACGATTCATGTGCGTGCAAACGGTGCAAGAAAACACCGCGAGGAAACCAGCACGCCTAAGAGATATTTCTCGACGGCTTGTGATGCCAAGTCCGAGGCCCAGGGGCGGCACGTAAAGAAGCAAAAGAGGAGAATACATAATCCTGCTCGCGATCGCTTCTTGAGGAGTGATCACATTTTGTACTATAATTGAAAGTAGGCGGTTTCAGATCCTAACATCCGCTTTTGTTAATGAAGTTTCTAGAGGTTACGAACGATCCAATTGATTTCGTTAGAAATGGAAATATCTGAACATTACTTCGTCTACCTCATTAACCTAAAGCTATTAAACCTAGACGGTATCGCTTTTGAGGTCTTGAGTTCGATCCTCAGGTCGGGCAGAGTGTAATTGGCGTTTTCAGTTAGAAAGTTCTCAGTTAATGCCTAGGATTGGAGCTGTGTGATAGGCGAAGATAAGTTCACTTACAAGTCGCGCTTACTATCAAACAAGTAACGTATGTCTTTAGAATACCGTGGGAGGAAGAAAGCGTACCGCAACAAGCTGTGTTCAGGCAAACAATATTATCACAATTTATCCATTTAACCCAGACCCCATTCAGAGAAAAATCTTTATTCTCTTCAAAAATTGTATTTTCTTTGTAAGACATTAATTTGGTCCTTTCATTATTTTGCCACTATTTTATTTTGGTCTTTCCATCCGGGCGTCGTCTGTACCTATACATTTCAAATTCCAATTTAAAATGTTTATTTCAGATACAAAAAAAACATATATTAATGTAAATAGTAGTAGGAGGAATGTATTTAGGTAGTAGGAGCTAACTTAAAAAAAAGTAAATGGCACAATTCTTAAAAATAAATTCAATTCCGCCAAATAAACCCCCAAAATTACCTAACAAGAGTAACTGAGCCGTTACACGAAGTCTAATAACAAAGTTTGGCACAAAATCGTAAAAAAGAGCCACCATTTGCAATAAAACCTGGCGGTTGGAACATGGTTCGTTGACTCGCCTCTATAGGAGCTGACAAAAAACTAATGCATACATGTCTATTCGTGACTGTTTTACAATGAGGTCGAGGACCAGCCTTGTCCATGTATTTTAACATTTTAGGTAACTATGAATTTATTTTGTAATTTTTTCTTGATCTGCAACATCAACAGTTGTATACGCTCATAATGAAGGATAGCTTTCAGTATTAGCAAAACTCATAATGACTTTCCTTTAACTTTGACAATCTTTTTAATATATGCATCGTCCTCACATAATTATAATCTGAATAATGTATAGGTACCTAAGTATAAAATATAGTACCTAAGACCTATATTAAAAGAGTAAGTATGGAGTGTCTCGTCTATTCTTCTAGGTACATAAATAGGATAGTATCATATATGTATAGAAGAATAGGCGAGACACCTTTTGAATTTGTGCAGTTACAATCATTTTCTTAATTTATTTAACTTGTAAGTTTGACGTTCAAAAGTGCCTTTTATGGGTCTAATTGAAATAAATGATTTAACTTTAACTTTAAAACTCTCCAATACATAATTAATTAATTCACAGATTAACAACCCGCAGTCTAAACTGTTAGGTTTAAAACTCTAGCTCCCTTTCTAATAGATGCAAATTAAAGTCACAATTATCACAGGTATTATCATGATCTTCGGATTGATCGAACTCCCTCGTTTATTAATAATAGGGTAGCAGTATCATCTTGTAGGTGGGGTTCTATCAATCGGGCACACAGTTTGCAATTTCTTTTTATCTTCAAACAGACAACACAGATTATTTTAAATTCCAACGTAAACTTTGTTCATCCCCTACGTAGCGTGCGGCAAAGATATTTTAGAAAGGTTTTTATCGAGTTTCAGAATTTTATTAATCTTACCGTGTCTAGGCTATGATGCAGCATTTTTGTATTTACAGCTGTCATCTACACAAATTCGTTAGGGAATGAATCATTACAAAATTGGCCAATTTGTTATAGAACTGACGAGACGATTCAGTGCTCATTTTGGAAAAAGTAGTAAGAAAATTGGTTGGGTTTAACAAACTCCATTCTCGATTCAAATTCGTCAACTTTTTAGAATAAAGGAAAACATCATGAGGTATCCTGGACTTGGTAGTCTGACGTCGTCAACATGGTAGTTTAGCAAGGCCACCAATATTATCAATGCTTCTTTGTAGATTTTAGCAGAGCCTTTTTAGGGTCCCGTGCCCTAACGGAACCCTATTACAAAGTCTGTCCATCCATCCGACCGTCATTCAGTTTGTCTGTATCTCTTGAACCTTAACAATCGCTGAATCCTTGCTGGTACAATTGTATGGATGGAATGGCCTTATATCTTTTATTTACGAGTCCGGCTCACACCTTGTCAGTTTTTTTTTATCAATACAGGAGCAAAACAATAAGTTTCAGCCCGATACATAACCTCTTTTTTTGCAATACCAGCACTCAACGACCAGTTTTCAACATTCATTAGTAGATATCCTCTTAAGGCTATCGATGCAATCAGAGCAAGTTGACACTACAATAAACTCTTGCGCACGCTTGGAAGCGATAAGTGCTATTTATAAATATTACGGTATTCATTTAACCGCTTACAAGCGTGGCTGCCTACGTAATCGCTTGTAGGTATAGGTGTTACTGATACATGGGTACAGTATTTATAGTTTATGTTAATTTTCCTTGAGTACTTTGACAAAGGTAGGTAAAACTTTAGCAATCATTTCGGACAATCAATTCCCGATGATTTACAAAACATATTAAAGGACTCTCTAAAACAATAATGAACGTCGATAGTTCTTCAAATGATATTTATTTCTATAAATGGGTTCATACAAACACTTTTACATGTCATTTTTTTAATAAGAATATGAGGTCGGTATTTCGCTATTTGACTACTCTGAGAAGAAACACCGAAAAAAACTCTAGAGGTCACAGTCTCTTTTAAAGTCCAGACATTATCTTGGTCAGATTATGTAAGAGCCATGCAGATTTGTGTCTGATAATGGTCTTTTGAGGAAATAACCACACAGATATGAGTGGACCAGATCAGTCAGTCAATGCTTATATAAATGTAAAGCTAATATAATTTAATGTCTTAATCATTCCATATTTGAAATGTGCGTCCCTAACAGTTAGTACAAAATCAAAAAGCTTGTAACCATGTTTTGATCTATTGGAAACACAAGTGTAGTAGAAAAAGAAGAAACAGCAAGTTTGTCATTTAACTTCGTTTAGCTACTTTACAGCTTAGCCAACAGCTTATCGCAAAATAATTATGTAGCATAAAAAGAAAAGCAGAACCAATTTGCAAATGACGTGAGCATTTACTCATAGAAATATGCAAAAACGCTTAGTTCCGCTGAAATGTTCACGTAAGCGCTCTGTACCGCTGAGCAATCCTTACAACTTTTTATAACAATTAAATGTTTAACATGAGTTAATCTGTCAGTCACGCATCTGAAATCCAAATCACGCAAAATATTAGATCTAGGTATACATTCATAAAAATAAATTGCCATTTATGCGCTCATCATTTCCAAACCACAAAAATTGTAACTGTGAAGGCAAGGTTTGTGTCTAAGATTTTATTAATCATACCGAAAAAAGTGGGCATTTGTCGTATTTGGATCGTTTTGAATAATAGTCTTAAAACAAGAAAATGTTAGCATCTGTGCGAAACAAGGCTAGGTCGCTAGTAATTATTAGAGCCTAATAATGATGCACTATTCCAACAAATTTGTAGATGTACTGATAAATCTTTAAGCGATGATGTAATGGCAAGCAATTATCATTATGTTTACCAAAAACAATCCGTTTTAGGGGAATTTTAAAAGCTTCTTAGCTTGATTACCTATATTTTTTTAACAATTCATAGTTGGATGCCCACATTCGTCTGAGTATGTTAATTGCAGCTAATTGTTATATTAGCATAGTAAATGACTGTATGTTTAGAACAGGACATAGACCTACTGAATAGTATACTGAAGAGTGTTACGAAAAGGACTTTAATTTAGAATTAGTACAAGAAGTCAAATCCTAGATGAAACTCAGATTTGGAAGTGTGTCCTAGAATGATGGTGCTGGATGGAATATTGAAAACAGTAGCATCATAATCTTCTTATCGTGTTGTTAGTAACTAACCTGGATTCAGACTTTTAATGTCGCCCATGGGCCTCTGACTTGGCATCACATGCCGTCGGGAAATATCTCTCAGGCATGCCGGTATCCTCACGATGTTTTCCTTCACCGTTTTTGAAGCAAGTGATAATTGTACAATACGTACATGAATCCGAAAAGTCAGAGGCTTTGGGTTCGAACTCGAGACCGAAGATCATCATAAATCTGTCCCAAAAAATATTCCAAAAGTATATCACTAAAATAAACAAACCTCTCAATTTATTTACCTGCTGTACCAACAAAATATTTAATGAATGCACAATCTTTGATAAAAATTGTTCTTAATGTTTTCTCCTCAACATAACGTGCGTCGCCCACGCTTTTCTTACGGGGTAAGGCTCATAGCGGTACCAACATGATGTGTACCACGACCGTTATAAGCCACTTATTGCCTGTAATTCCTCCCACGTGGTTTACTGGCCAAATGCAACAGCTATTTGACCTAATTTCTTCGTAACTCAGATGCTCTTTAAAAAAGGACCACAAATATTTAAAGGCTATACCTGGAGATTTGGTCCTTCGGTCCTAAGAGGTTCAAAATCCAGCGTCACATTAAAGAACTTCTTTTTACAACAACGGAGCATTCAGATTACAATATCTTTAAAGATATTGGTTCTTAATGGAAAAAGAGTAAAACAATTACAGAACTAAAAGCCACGAACTAATCGTGGCTTTTAGTTCTTTAATTGTACACGACCAAATTCAGATAAATTCTCCTGTAGTGATTTTTACTAGTTCCACTTTACGATGGTCTCGTGCTTTACAGTCGTGTGTAAGCCATGTGTAGACCATAATGTAAACTGTGAGAATATATTATTATTATTTAACGTTATCAAACTGTGTTCGCGTGAGGAATTCATAATTATTACATCTAGGTGACGTAATATTATGCTCAGCGTGGTCGCAGTGTCAAGGTCCAAAACTGTTTAATTATCGTTTTGACGTTAATGCAAGTAGTTTTATAACATATTTTAACATATTAAAGAAAACAATTTAAGAGATTTGATAGTTTATGAAAATACGTAAGTTAGGCGTTAGAAGAAAATAATGCAAATACCATGTAACCTACTCCTGAAATTCGTCAAAATCGACTGATTCATGGACAATAGGACCAAAATCTAACTGCCTAGTAAAATAGGACCAAAACCAAGACATCATTGTTTGCTAAAGTCTATAAAAATGTAACATATTCCTTTGCCAACATTTAACACCAAATCAATATTTACCTCCCTCACAAATCCTGCTCAAGCTGCTACATTGATCCATAAACATATATTACGCATATTATTTCGAAACAACAACTCTTTAAAAGCATATTGATTCTACGGGCCTGGCTTAATATTTTAACCTTTTCGCCGCCCACGTACACCAAACGCAATGCCTCGCCCAGCGCCGAGCTATAAATGTATAACTAAATATACAGTAAACAGTAGTGATGGGGATATCGTCATATCGATGAATAAGATTTGTACGCGTAAAGTTAAGATTTAAAGTTGATTTTACGAATATAAACAAAAACTGATTAAATATTTCCAAATTTGTTTTATTCCACAATATCCTTAATAAGAAAAAACAGTATAAATTATGAGTATCAAAGAAAGTAATACGTAACTCAATTAGAACTATAAGGAATGGGGTACATCTCTATTTGTTTCATGATCTCATTCTTTAACTTCATATCAAGTTATTGGCACTGAGGGGACGTTGAATTCGATTCTGATCAGGGATGGGGTCTATGGTCTTTCCGCATAATAATATGACCAAGTAGATAATTATAAGCACAGAATAGGTACATAAATCATAATATCTACAATATAATGTTTCGTTTCATCCATTTAGATGATTTTTATACGAATTGCAATTAGGTTTCCTTTTTTTTCTTTGAAAAGAATTTCTAAAAAAGTTAAAATTACAGTGCTTTCATACACTGTATTTACCATAATAGTGTATAGAGTACAAAAGCAGTACCTAAATCTACTGTAATTACAGTGCATCTGGAGATATTGGACTCACCGAACATTTTACATACCTACTTATTGAATTCCTACTCTTTAATGAATAAACATTATTATTATCATCCAGTTAGACATACCTCAGAATTATCTTCTGGTTCAACGTTCTCCACAAAATACTCCGAGTCCGATTCCACACCTTGCAAGATTTTAAGGAGTTCGTCCGAATCAAGTTCTTCACTAATTTTTCTACGTAATTTTGACAAGTGAAAGAAAGAAAGATGCGTGCGCGCAAATCCGATTATGTGCTGCACTATGCCAAAGTGACCTTGACAGCCGCACGCCTATGACGTCACTGACCAACTTCTATAGTAGTTCGTGGCACTCGGTGGCGCACAGGGGCTTACAAGACCAATTGTTTTGTAGAGATGGGAAAATAACTATCGACAAGAATTTGTAACAACTTTATAATTACGTATCGGCATCTACCTGAAGGTCGAAATTCATCTACTATCCTTTGTAATGAGGTAGATAACTAAGTTCATATTTTATTGACCTCAAATTGTTTTCGATATTCGTAACTTTCAGTGTTTATAAATATTTCAATGGTGAAATCAACCTCTCACGCCACATCACTGGCCAACTTGATATGAAGTGATTGGCGTTCTGAGGAAAGAAATAAAATTCGGAGTTTCTGTTTTTGCCGATTTTAGGACAAACTAGGGCTTATTTTGTGTAGAATAAAAAAAAACGGGGTAGTAGACGGTGTTATCTTAAATATTAAAATGAAACAAAGCTTTTAATCACAGTAAATTTATTTTAATAAATGAACAACTTCTATAGAAGTTGTGGCGCTGGTGGCACGAAAATCCCGAACTTCTATAGAAGTGCTTGGCGGCGAAAAGGTTAACCAGGGTTGGGTTGAGACGGAGGTCGACATAATAAAAGACAAGGTCGCATTAGTTAGGGCGATAACGTTTGAAAACAAACTGCTTGGCTGAAAAATCAACGATAAGGGAGTTGGTAAAAGTGGCTCTAGACATGATTTTAAAGGAGTTGTAGATGAAAGATAGAACTTAAAACATTAATATATTTTTGTTAATGACTATTCCCTGAAAGGGCTTGGTTTCTTAGAACTATGATTTTAGAAGTACACAGTACACAGTACTAGAAAGTCAAATACTTTCTAGTACTTATACCAAAACGATCTTTATTGGATAAAGATGGAACTGGCTTGGGAGGGTGATGGCACTAGTGTTATGCTTTTGCACTTGGGATCTTAGAAGTTTTTCATTTGTTTTTACCTATGATAATACAGCTTGCTTGTTTTCTTTAAGTGCAGGATCAATTGACATGTAAATAGGACTAACAACTTAAACAATTGGATAGGATTAGAACTGTCTGCAAATTCCTTGATCGGATGAAGCCTTAGCAAAATTACAGAACGTTCGTACAGATGTGCCGTCATTCGGAACGTTGCAACGACTACCTATTCGTGATAGCAATAATTTGATACGATGACTGTACGTCCGTTTTTTAGTAGCGCGCGAACGACGACCGGCGATCGACGCACGCCGCGCTAATCTAAGCGAACGAATTTAGGAATACGAATTTTGAGTTTCGAATTTTAATTTCGGAGTGCAATTTACTGTGTGCCTGTATTTGAACAGTGAAAAGTTTGTGTTGAAAAGTTTTGGTTCAAATGTGTCAACAGCATTTCTGTTTTTCTTTTTAAAAACTGTTTTCTATTTTATCAGCATTTTACAATGCCGCTGGTTTAGGCTTATCTGTATTTTGTTTACAGATTATTAAGAATTTACAACTGCGATTACAAGTCGAGATATTCGCGCTAAGAACGGAAGTTAAGAAGTTAACTGACGACCTTAACCGATATTTTATGATTAATGTAAACGAGAAAAAATATAACTGAAACCAGTTCGAAAGCATTGCGTTATTAAACTTATTACTAGGCGCGTTGACGAATAGGTTTTGTAGAACAAAATTAATGAAATAATATAATAATTGCAGCACTTGAATGATCTACTCGCAAAGGTCGTCGGTATTTTTGTTTTGTTTACATGTTCAAGGTTGTCTGAAACAAGTAGTTTTTGTTATGTAGTTTTACCGACTGTCACCAAAAAGGTTTTAATATTTTGTAGTTCGTGAAATGTGAGGTGGAAAACTGGCTGAGCGATCTTTTTTATCATAAAAGAGAATGATCAGCTGTTCTGTGCAACCGCTAAGTCGAATGTATTCGATTATTCGATATTCGAATTACTTGGTATCGGATCAGAGAATTTTATTGATTCTGTGCGCTCAGCATTCCGAATTATTAAATGTGCGTCGAAGTAAATGTTTATCCAATATATTTTAGCAAAATTTCAATTTGTTTTACCACGATATAAGATTTCAGGGAATAGCAGAGGAAAGCCAAAGAAACAATTGATGGATTTTGTGAAAGGCTTGAATGGAGGTGAATATGTGGTACTATGATCACGCTAAATAGAGATGAATGGAAGAAGATACGGCGTGCCGATCTCATATTAAATTGGGATAAGGGCAGGGTTTGGATGACGACGATGATAAAATACTGATTCTAACTAAATGCAATAATTTATGAATTAATAGTTCAAACCAAAATATTAAAATTAATATTTAGTCAATAATGCATAATACCGCATATAATATTACGGACACACTAGATAGTTATCTATCATATCACAAGGAGTATTGAAATTAAGATAATGCACTTGTATGTAATCAGCTTTAACCGATATGTATTTCTCAAAATTACGTCAGCTTTGATAAGATATCTTTAACCCAATAAATAACTACAACTTACCGAATAATTTAAACCTTTCAAGGTTTCAAGAGAAATGGTCTTTAAGACTTATAGGTACGAAGGACCAATTTTCTTAGACCTCAAATATTCAGCGTATCCTGAAAATAAAAGCCGTATTGCAATAAATTTAGCATACAATAAATAAATTAAATATAACAGCATACAATAAATAAATTAAATATAACGATGCAGATATCGTTATAATAATTTATTAGTCAACCGTTCATCATAATACTTATCAAGCTTTTTATTTTGTTTCGGAAAATTAGTCTGAACATGCTATGCCTTCATTATTGGTCCTTTTACTTTCACATAAATATTAGATCAGTGTTTATGTGTCATGTTGGACTAGAATTTTAAACTGTATTAAATAAATTTTATACAATTAATAACAAATAAAATAGAAAGATCTTTTCCATTTTACTTGGACCCACCAAGTAAAATATTTTGCATTTGAAAAAGATCTTGCCCCGTTCTTCTTAAAGTACGTATAAAATTGGACTATGTTTCCTACTGCGGAAACTCACTAAGCAAAACTTAAACTAAACTTAAGCTACTAATACTTTTCAATGTCAAGGGAAGTCTTACTCATAAGCCTATGCCTTGACATTTATTCCTACATGCGTAAGACTAAACAAGGGTCCCTTGTTGGCAGTGATTAATAGTTTCTACTGATGTCATTGCCTTTCAAGATTATAAGACCTTTCGAGAACAGTAATCTAGTGTTCTAAATGAAAACTAGAACTCTGAACTCTACTCCGTCTACTCAAAATATTTTCGTACATTAACTTTGATAGGGTACAGGCGTCTTTTCTTTTCGACTTTCGTTTCCTAGCTTTTGTTTTTTCTTTGTATACTTTTGCAACCTACAATATCGTAAGCCCATCAAGTTTGCGACCTCCTGTGTTTTTCAAACCTGACCTTAGCCACCACCTCCTTAGTTTAATTCTACCATATCTCTGAAATTCGATTCAACATCTTCACTTGCTTCACCTCACGCTGATCTTGTAATAACATTATTATCTCACTTAACTTAATCTTCATTTATATTCAAAAACAAATTGCGATCAGTTCACCTTGTACCTTTATTTATTCAAATAGTCATTGCATCGTTACGTCATTCCTTGTCCTTATTTATAACATTATGTATGGCATTGTTGTTTTCCGTTTTTCTGTCTACCGAACGTGTTATGACAATTACCGAGTTGTTTCCTCAATTCTCGTATTCAGGCGTTGATATTAAAAATTCTATTTGAATTTACTTTCTGATTGCTTCTACCATCAATGTTTCTTTATGTTGGAAATCGATTTTATTGAGTGTTGACTCTTTAATGACATCACTAGTGATCGACTGAATGTCTTATATTGATCCGGATTTAATGGAATAAATAAAACTGATGACAAACTCAAACGTTCTTGGAAATTAGATTTTTCCATGAACTTGCGCGGTGTTATAAACTTTTATTAAACTAGTTTATATTGAAACTCGTTTAAGGTAAAAAACGCCATAAAAATACTTAGATGGTCTATGTTTATTTGTATGCCAAACGAAGCAGTCTCAACGATCAAGAGGTGGGTCATTGAATTAATGAAGGTGACACAATAAGTACTGTAGGGGACCGAACACTATGCGGTGAATAAATTCGCATAGCTCGTGCAATAAAGGATAATATTTCTGAATAGCAAGTGAGCAATGCTGCAAAAATAATGTACATTCTATCTAGGAACAATAAGACGTCACCTTAAAATGAGATACTGGTGAGGTCAGCTTAGAATAATGATTAATTACTATAACTAACGATGTCGCAATGTCTCTTGGTAATGTTTCAAGTTCAATTATCCGGTCTTTACACGCTCAGATAACATAATTGGGTCACCAACTCAGAACGACCCTTTCTTTAAATATTACTGAATTCCTGACCCCATTTTGAAGTTTCCCCAAACATATTCTTAAAGTAATCTTTTGTTGCAATGACAATGCCTCTAGCTGCTCGTCTGTCCATCTTGTGAACCATTCATGATGCCATTTGGCAACCAGCTCCAAACGGATTTGGTTCAGAACACGTGCCAAAACCACTATTTTTACACATACGACATTTGTCGCTCCAAAACACAATTAAATGGTATTTGCTCTTCGATAAAATGATAATTACTTTCTTATCTGTAAATCCAGTGGATTGTTGAAATAGTATTCGAGCGACAATCGTCGTTTCTGCTTGTGACATATGGATTATTTTTGCTTCTTATACGTGAGTTTCATTATTTGTTTATTTATTATGTGCTTGATGTTCGGATGTTGCCTGAGTTCGTGTCTTATTATATTTTGTTGATGTTTCTTAGTTTTCTTACTGGATATTAGGTGTGCTTTGAAATCTAATTTACTTCAGCTGAAGCGTTATCAGTGGTGACTGTGTATGTTTGTATTTATAATAATAATAATAATATAACTTTATTTCAAGCACAATACTCATATTAGTTAGTACATAACTTCATAACTTCTTCTTTATGATTGCATTTATATATCGTCACTAGTAACTTCCAATGATATGAATGACTTCAATGTTTATGTTCTATATTATCTGAGGTGTTTAATGTGAGTATTAGATAAAAGTCAAGACATGCAAAATAATCCAGATAATATGGCTTTTACATTCAAGCTCACTCACAGCGATATCTGATTCAAAGTCCACAAAACTTCAAATAGCTTCGTTTAACTCAATTTCTATAAACCGCAAGGTCAACATGTGATAATGATCTCTAATTTACCTTCTATCATCACCTTTCAATACAACTGCATATAAAATGTATGATCGTTAACGGACCGTTTCAAAACCAAGGTTGGTTTGGGCATTTCTAACGCTAGCCTACTGAAATTGTTTTTTAGCCCACAAGGTTGTCGCGTGTGTATGTATATTTTAACGATCGTGTGGCGATTGTTAGGCTATTTTCATTGGTAATCGACTAACTGTGTGTTGAAATCGAATCACCTGTAGACAATGCTGAAACAAATCGTATAACGTTAGATAGGACGTTTGAATATTAAATTTTGTTCTACGTGTAAAAGATTTGTAAATATTCGACTACTTTTTGTAGTTTAGCTTTATTAAAAGTGTTCCACAATTTTTCCACTCCCACGCGAATTTCTGACACATCAACTGTTATTGCGTAAAGTAACGAAATAGCTGAAGATTTATATTTATTGTTTGTAAAACCATTAAAATATCTACTGTCTAAACTTATATAGGCCAATGAACTTATGAAGCCGACTATAACAACTGAAATTATATTACGTTTTGTACACGCAACGTCTAAATAAGAACTGAGTGAGGAGTAATCCAGTGAGTCGAAACTGTTAAAGCATTTAGTTTACTTTCTTTTAATTATCGTTGGTTTGATTTAGGATCTTACGTTGGAGTATATCGATCATAATGCTGGCGTTTTACGATACGATCTGTAGGCACGTAATCTTTACAAGAGTAAAGACGGTATTGAATCATCAAAATGTGTGTTAGGTACAGACTCTATGCCAAGTTTTGCTATGTTACTTACTGGTTCCAAGGAAAATACTAATTTAACATTAAACGATTTTTTTAATACTATACCAGTGCTAGACTGCAATCCCACGTGATGGTAAGCAGTGATGCAATCAGTGATGGTGAAGCGCTCTAGTTTAGTACGAGCATTCACTCTAGCCTTGAAGACACCTAAATTATACTCGAACGGGAAGACCGCAGCCGGCATGTGGTTCCAGTCCTTCGAGATGTAGAAGAAGGAATATGAAACTGGAAAATAGTAGATCAAACCAAAAATAAACTTGACTTCTATACTTAGATGTTTTAACAGCCGACCAAGATAAATACGAGAAATCTTAGTTTAAAACTGAAATACGAATATTGACAAACATACTGTAGTATGATCTAAAATCCGTAACAGTAAATGTATAACAAATAAGTGTGACTGATGAAACATATTTGTCTTTTTTAAGTGTTAGATTTTTTTGGCTATTACAAATTCACACTTATTGCAATGAGTTAAAATTTCAAATTAAATGTCGCACCGTTTGATTATGTTGCTAATCTTCTGACAAGGTAAACATCATTTTTTTCACAAAGAACTGCTAATTACATTAGACGGGAGGTATAATGTGATTTATTGCTTACAAATACTGCGAATATTTTTGTTCGTGTTCATTCTTTTTGCAAACAATTTGGACGTGGTGTTACAAGGTTCTGTTTTAGGGCTTTCGTTAAAATGTGTGTTTGTTCACACATCTTACAAGTTAGACAAACATCTCCTAATAAGGTAGACATAATAATAGCACTTATAAATAATTCATTTGCTTAGTCCTACCTTTACAATGTTTACGTGTAAGAATCTCATAAACAGCGCTTTCTTATTTACGCTCTGTTTACGTAGAAAATGTTTATTTTTATACTCATTTTATACATCAATTGATTTCTGGATCAATACCGATTAACTTAAGAAAGTAAGCATCGTTTTCGAAACTTGAGCACGAAATCTTATTAATATTTATTAAGGCTGAGTAGGAAGGAAGGGCTTAAAAGGGAGCTGTCGGTAGGCAAGACAAATAATTATTGTAATTATTAGTTGAATAGTTAGTTATTAAGTTGTTATGGTGGCACGAGGACTTCATTATCACTCGGTGATTATTGAATCATAGGATAATTACTTGCTATACACGTTTGTTCATGCTTTAGAACAAAGACGGTATGAAGAAGTAGCCTTAGAAGTTGATGATATGAGGCAGAAGGCCAGTAAAATGATCATAGGAACACTTACGTATTACTTGCGAAAAGTACCCATATTATCTCACACACATGAAATGGGTCGGTATTACATTTTATCTGAACCTAGACATCTAAAAATATCGATGAGCTACTCATCACATCAGTAATGGAACACTGATCCACCATTCCCATTGATTAAGTGTAACACAAACCTACGAACAGTACAACGCTTTTCATTCATGCAAATAGAGCGGAAAGTATAAATAAACTGAATTGTATGTCCGATCGATACGCAAAATATTTATAGAAATGTGAAATCTCGAGTACAGTATCCTCTTCTATCGGGCTAAGTCTACAATCAAATCAGACAAATCAGGCTTTAGTCTGGAAACTGTTCTTGGATTCTGTTAAGACTCCAACCTATGATCTATATTGATCTTAATGTTATTTTGGGACTATCAATTTGCCCACTATCATCTTTTAAATATATCTTGGACCTCGCTGTCATTGGAGAAGAGAACAGGTTGAGAAAACATGGTTTACAATTACTATAGTCTAGTCTAAGTCACCAACTCGTAAGTGCGAGCAATGCTCATGGCTTCTATGAATGAGGAGAAGATTGTGTCCTGTAGTGGGACTATATTATTATGCCAGTATTATTAATATCATGATGTCACCCCACCTCAAATAAGAGCAGGAGCATGGTGTTGATAATAGTGTTAGCCTATATTGGGGTCCCCGTTAAATATCGTCTTCCCATAAACCACACTAAAACATATTCGCAGATAGAGAACGGCCAAAGAAACAAGATAATATTCTTGCTTCACAATATAAAACACTAGTAACTTAGTTGAAATAATTGGTACAATAGCTTCAATTTTTTCTGTTTTAAAATCAGACATGCATTTTAGGTTGATATTCCGATTAACAGAGTCTACGTCTAGTTTTTAGCTGGTCATTTTGGTTTCAGTATACATGCTGAACTCTCGCTAATCAATAATTCTTGAGTCGTAGTTATAACTCCCACAGATATAAAAAAAATAGTTTTCGTACTATCGAATTTTGACCATCAGCTTAATAAGTCCTTTTACATCTCTGCCCTTAGTGTACCTACTGAACTGGATTTAGGTTAACTCCGTGCGATTCACTGCTTCCCTTAATCCTGCCCACGTTTTATCTACCGTGTTTTGTTATGCACTACAACAGTACTGTAGGTCCCGAAATAGATACAGCCGTTAAGATAGATGCTTCCGCTCCCAGCTCGTCGTTCTCTTGTTATGTTCTATTGAACTTTATTACTGCTTTCGTTATGCAATTGTTTTGTTATTTTTTTCTACATCTGTTCGTAAATGTCTTTCGTCTTATTTTATTCAAACTCTTGGTTGTCAAATAAGGTGTCAATCGCTTTATACAATATTGTATTACTATCATCATATATTATAACTAGGGTGTTGAATAGTTTTGATACTTTTTCGTCTTCATCTATCATTTTAAAAGTTCCCACTTTAAATTTTTCAAGAAGTATATTGGCAACGTTTACTCTTGTGATTACCTCATGCCATATAACAGGCGCCTGAATGATTCATGTTGTAATGTGCTATTACTTAACATAAGTTTATTTTCGTTTCCTTCGATCTTGTATCTTAATGGCCCAGTGGTTAAGACCTTGCTAAGCTATTTTAGATATCGATAAAGGAAATCTTTAGAAAACCTAGACTTTCAATTAATATACCTGAAATTGCCAACCCGCTTTGATCTACAGTGGTGGTGAATTCAGATTGAGAAGAAAGCAATGGTTGGTGGTGGTTCAATCCCACCACACTATTTACAATCCCCTGCAACTTCTGAAAGCTAGAACAGATCAGCGGAGAAGTTAAAAAAATACATAATTTCCACTCTGACTGGCCTGTTGGTCTAGTAGTTAGTGACCCTGACTGCTATGCCGGAGGTCGTGGGTTCGATTCCCACCCAGGACAAATGTTTGTGTGATGAGCACGATCATTTGTTCTGTGTCTGGGTGTAATTTATCTATAATATGTATGTATTTAGAAATATATAAGTATGTTTATCAGCTGTTTAGTACCCATAACACAAGCTCTTAGCTTAGCTTGGGACTAGATGGCGTTGTGTGAAAAAGTTGTGGAATATTTATTTATTTATTTATTACTCTAGCCTGGTTATGGGAGAGTAATAAACTGGTATTATTACGATACACCTTACTCCTACAGCTAAATATAGCACTGACCAAAGTGGTTACGGCGTACCAATAAATATTTGCGTTACTTCTAATCTACAAGTTCAAGAGAACTCTCCATAATGTTTATATTGTAAACACGTTGAAAGATTCTTATATAGAATCGATAAAATAATGATTTGTTGTTAGTAATCAGTTTTTTTATTACGTTTTGGTAAGAATCGATGGATGATATCCTATTATGGATAGCTGCCAAAACCGGCCATATTTCTGTTAATAGAAAACTCGATATTATTTTCTGCTTACAAATAATTCATCTTTGTATGTGGACGATGATTTTGAATTAAAAATATGAGCTCTTGGTAATATTACGCCAATTATAAGCCTGATATATGAATAGTAAAAGCCATACATTAAATAAATTTTTGCACATATTCATAGAGCAATCACCTCTTACCGGAACTTCCGTAACCTGAAACGTTATGACCCTAATACGATTCTGACTGCAATGAACTGCAGGAAAGGAGTAACTTCAAAGGTTTCCTCGATATAACGAACCCATTTCACTCTTGTAAATGTTTAATTAGAAACTGTTACATCAAATTGTAGAACTTGTTACAAAATTCAAGCCGGGAAAGATTGTGTTGCATTTAAAGTCATATTTTTAATAGTGAATGGTGTACCGCATGCTGAATTAGCTATAGCCCCGTAAAACATAGGGAAATTAAAAAACATAGGGATATAGCGGCACGAAATAGATCTTTCTTGAGAATTGTAAAGAGATAGTGCAGAATCACAACATGCTAAAGGAATGGGGGAAGGACCTTACCAAGCAGCAGGAGAATTCGGACTATTAATTACAATACAAAATAATTTTAATAATATATTACGAACTTACTCTATGATTCTTTCTAAGACATGAAGCTAATAACCTTTTCCATTGTGTTGATGATAGACAATGAAGTGACAGATAAATAGACCGAAGTTGACATTTGAACGACAAGCAGCTGTCTTTCATATTGCTCAATGCTTACTTAGATCATCATCATACTAGCTTCGAGCTAAGGTTCAATCTCTTGACTGACAATCAATAAAGTTTGCGTGGTACCGGTAATATTTCAGACGGTGTGGGTGAGAAAACTGCAATACAGCCTTATTTTGAAACTTTATTGTTTGCTCAGTTCCGCCTACACTGTAAAACCTCTTTGGTGTATCGTAACTTGTCTCTATAGGCTTGTACATATTGTTTTCCTTACCACGAGTTGTTTTGTCTGCGTTAAATAGATCTTAGGCTTCGTATTCTGTTATTAAATCCACAGTTGTTTTGTCTATATCACGCACCTTTGGGACCGGGTCCATCAAGATTTACCATTTCATCTCTTACTTTTTATACTTGATTGAATCAATATGTCGATCTCATTATAATCAGAGCGGTCCAGGTCCAGTCCAGTCCAGTTAAATTGAATGCAGCTGAATGCTAGACTTTTACATAGACCTTCACAACTCAGTTACTGAGTAGCACGATATCCATTGACAACTCGTCAATCCAATTAATCAAATATATAATTTCTTATTTATATTAGTCACTAAGATTCCTTAAATTATTCCATTTGTTCTTTAATGTCCAATGTAAAGTATATGACAATGTGTCAAAGGATTTTTTTTTATTTAAAGCCTCTGTACCATTTTTGATATTTAAATGACCACTTATAATCTCCAAGTATCTTGTCTGTTCCTTGAAAATACATCGGATCTCTATCATTAACACGATATAACGCTAATCAGAAAGTGTCGGTATGCGTCACGCGCTATTAAATAAAACTGCAGTAATTATATTAACCACCTCATAACACATAGGTATTGCCTTATTTGTAAACAATTTATTGTACCGCGACATATCAAGTAGAAGTGCATCGAATTAAGGTGTGTCGTGCAAGTAAAGAATGGACTCTCTACCACGTCCAAAAATAAGGGGTGCGTGACCTATAAAATCGACAAAACATTTTATTCCAACTGAATTAGTCTCTACTGGATGAACATATTCAGAGGCATGCCTCCGGACATACTACTTGCTAAAATGACGATACTTGAAGTAAAGTACTTAAAAGCAATAAATATAAATATCCGTAAACGTTACTGAATAACACCACATTGTTTCCAAAATACGTGTCATAGTGTCAAGATTACCCGGGCGTCGCACCGGCGCGCCGAGATGCGCGCGCAGCGACCTCAAATTTTCCTCCGTAGTATTGAATCGGCCAGTCACTTTTCCTAACCTCAAAATCGAACCCCAAACAGCTGTTTCGTAATTCGTGATGAAACAAACGCGTAATTAATGAAAATTACCGGACTGACAAACACACGGGACGTCTAGACGCTTCAGATGCCATTACGAAATTGTTTAAATTTAGAATCCGGTGATATATTTTTTCGATTTACGGTTTTCTTGGCTTTCATTCAGTTTCCAGCCAGCCGGGTTCGCGGATAGCTGTATTCTTTTTAAATTGAATTACGTTTATTACATTATACAACTCTTTTGTTATTGTTTATTAATCTTTCTTTATTTTCTTTAGCTATATTGTAGGTTAATATTGTTAGTCATGATAATAGTTTATGTGAATGTTATAATATAAAGTGCAGTGTACATAGTGAGACATGTATGTGCTACGTGACCCTTATAAATAAGAAACTATAGTGTTGTTATAAATTGTGTTAAAATGGAGGAAGAGTACGAGTATGACTTCGCGTACGAGTGCCGGGTGGGTATTTTACTATTGGACTTATTGTGCAAATCTTATTTTGTGCTTTGTTCCAATGTTTGACTTAATGCAGACAATGCATTAATATCACGTGACTACTTACGCATTTTTTATTAAACAAGCTACTGAGTTTATTAACCTTCTTTATTCTCTATTGAATATATCTTCACTGTAAATGTTGGATTTATTATTATTTACCAGAAAACGAATCGCCAATGCGTTTACGAAACGATAAAACCACTTGTCAGTCAATAAAACAGGTAAAAAATTGGGTCGTCAGATTTTTATAAAATTGCTCCAACATTTTTTGGCCTTTTCAACCGTTTTAATATTACGTACCACTGCTATTCGAACTGCCCAACAAATAATACCAGTCCAGTCGACATGGCCTTATGTGAAAAACGCGAAGTTTTGCAATACTAACTTACTTTCGTGCGGTCAATTACCTCGGTCGATCCATCGATGTTTCGCGACAAGCCAGTTTTTGCGACAAAATGCCTTATTGTCGGTTCTATCAAAGCCTGACTGTATAATGGAGGCATTTTAAATGCATCACTTCCTTTAATCATTCACATTGCAGAGTAATCAAAAGTTTTCGAGCCAAAAAAATAAGGAAATTTTGTTTGTATCAATAATGTCATGTCACTTAGTTACGTTTACAGCATATTTTTTTTTTCAGAAATTAGGGTTTGGGTTTGGGTAAAAGGACTATTTTTTCAATTTAAGCGAAAATATCTTAAGATCTAGAAAATCTAAGCAATTAATCTTAACATAAATTATTATAATTATGTAGGTATACATTACCGATTGCACTGACAAGATATAGATCGGCAAAAAAAACTATAAGTACCTAAATACAGATATCATCGGTTGTCTTGTTAGACGTTCAATTGGTTTATCTTTCATCGAAATGTTTAATGATATTAATTCGACATCAATATCACGGATCAATTATCTCATAAGTAAATATACTACTTACTAGACTAGGTATAACTTTATTTGTTTAAAATTATAAATGACAAGCAAAAGAACGTCACTAAAATGTCAACGAAACTAAGACTTGAATCGATTTAATTTAATTAAGTCATATTGAACATAAGCTTCAATGAGTTTATTAATATCAAATGAGGTTATTATATGTATTGTAGGCATAGTACAAAAAAAAAAGATTTTCGATCGTAAATCATTGCCAACAACAACGCCTTTGACAGTTATCTGACGTTTTGTTTTTTTTTTTAATTTCAGCGTCTCGTTGAGGCGATGGCGCCTCGGTCGGCGCGGTCCTTCCGCCAAGAGTTCAATATGCAAGATTTGACCACTGAACATACCTACACGACGCACTATACCACAGAAAAGTGAGTAATCTGTTATAAGTAATAATAAAATGTGTTTGCAGTTGACAACTAACGGTAGATACGAAATTGCGATTCGTTTTTTGCAAGTTTTTGTTATAAATTGGCAGACACCTGTCATTCATGCTCATAAAATTGTCAGCACTGTTGAACTAGTTATACCGTACTAAATAAATACCTACTTCCTGTTAGAACCGTTTTTATCTGTTTCAACAGCTTGATTGGGTAGTTAATAGTCACACAAATAACGACGCTAAGTAATTAGAAATAATAAAAACTAATCAAGCTTTCCTCCTAAAACCAGATACGTCAGAACGTCACAATCAACAGAGCTAGACGGTCAAACAGTTGTAAAATCAATGACCAATGGCAAACTAAATTCACCTAACTATACAACGAAAACAATTATCACAGAAGATGACAGACCTGACGTAAGAAAACTTAAAAGAGTCCACAGAATGTATGAAGGACCAAACATTATTGAATCTAAAGGTATATTGCATCCCGAGACAAGAGAAATACTCACAGTCGGTCAAGCTATTAGCATGAGAATACTTGACGTTAGAACGGGTAGATTATTATCTGCACCCGACACAAGACAGACGATGAGCATCGAACAAGCAGCGCAAGAGGGTCTTATAGATCCCAAACTTGCTGCAAGATTAACAGGACCGTGCGGCATGACTGAAGACGGAAACGAAGTCACATTATTAGAAGCTATACAAAGAGAATTATACGATGCCGAACAAGGATTCTCAGACCCAGCAGAAAAAAGAATAAAGGTAACTGTTGAAGGCGAAAATTCGACACAAGGAATGAGTATCTCGGATGCACTTAATCGCGGACAAGTTGATTTACAAAGAGGTCTGTACAGACTACCTAATGGAAGCTACATAAGCATAGCCGAAGCCTACCAAAGAGGCTATCTCATTTATAACGAGATTATTAAAATAAAATCAAGCGCGTTGTGTCTGTCTGACGCGATTAGTCAAGAATTAGTTGATAACAGCGGTTGGATTTTGGATAGGAATTCCGGCGACAGGTACCAAATTGATGTTGCTATTAAAAACGAACTCATTAATCCTAGTATTAGGGAAGTAGTTGACCCTAAAAATGACACTAAAATTACTCTTGCTGAAGCGATAGAGAAGAACATTATCAATACTAAACACTCTAAATACGTACACACTATAACAAAGGAGAAACTAACTTTCAAAGACGCTGCAATCAAACGGTATATTTGCAAACCCATGACACTAAAAGACGTCTGCGACAACAATCTTATGACTAACGATGGTAAGATCTTATCTCCGGCTAATCGAGCTCCTTTGAACATCCTGGAAGCTATTTCTGCAGGCGTTCTTGATAGCGATAATGTTAAATGCATCACAAATACAACGACAGGCGGTCTTTTAACACTGTCCGAGGCATTAGGCGCAAAAATAATTTTACACGATAACAAATTTCGCGATAATTTAACTGGAGAAATATGCACTATTCCCGAGGCGGTAGACCGAGGACTAATTACTTCTGTTTCTCAGAGATCTATTTTCGATATAGACGGATTTAAAGATCCAAAAACAGGAGAGTTCATCTCGTTCAATGTTGCTCTCAGTAAAGGTAATCTTAAATACGTAAATGGTGAGACTTTCCTGAAGTCGGAAAGTGGTGACTGGGTGTTCTTAGAAGACTGCACTAAAGTGTCTTTAGTTAGGGCTGAGGTATTAGAAATGTTTAGTCGTAGGATAGGAGTGTATGATAATGGTAAGGAATTGTCAGTTTTAGACGCAGTATTCAAAAATATTCTCGATCCCAAGACAGGACATTTGTTAGATTCAACAACAAAAAGGCCTATCCCTTTTAATAAAGCTGTAGAAATTAATATGATTACACCAGAAGGTGCTGCTTTATTAAATTCACTTTTAAATATCACGCTTACTTTACAAACCGTTACCAAAACTGTAAAACGATACGTAACAGTAACCAATACTAGTGCTACTCAAAGATCTGAAACAATAATCACATTTGCGGAAGCAATAAGGCGTGGTCTAATCGATGAAAATACACAAACATTTACGGACCCGACCACTGGAACAGTGTTCCCAATACAACAAGCGTTAGATGAAGGCTTATTAGGCGTTGAAAAGAATGAACCACGCGTCGTCCATATATCTGACCGAGTCAGCAAAAGAGACTTAGTACCAGGTCAAGTTGTAGAACTTAAAATCACGAAAAAGTCGTACATCAAAGATGTTCCCAGTCCTGAAGGCAAAGTCCAGAGAGATAGTATAAGGCCTGAAACGCTGAAAAGCCCTGATTTTACCATGCAAGAAACAATTCAACCTCGCGAAGGCTTAGTCCAAGAAATTAGAACTGTAACTTCAAAATCAGTGGTTACCGAACCCTCAGTTACTTCTATGACCATCAAAAAGAATACGATTGAGTTACCACGCGACGGCTGGACGTTAAAAGAAGCTATACAACAGAATCTTTTTGACCCAACTACTGGTATGTTTGTTATCCCTGGCACAGACAGAGTTTTAGATCTAGAGGAGGCTATAAAACTTAACATTATCAATGGTGACTCGGCAAACGTTGTAGATCCTAAATCTAAAAAAGAAGTTCCTTTGGACCGAGCTTTAGAATCTCGTATTATTGATAGTACAGGTCATTATAAACATACCACGGAAATAATAACTATGAAAGAAGCAATCGAACGTAGATATATTGTCTTCATCACATTAAAGTCAACAACACATTCGCAGAAAGTTATTACCATCACTTCTATGGCCGGAATGCCCGACAAGATGGAAATTTCGGAAATGTACGATGCACCTTCCCACAAAATTATTTCAGAGGATCAGTCTGCTTTAGAGCCAGTGCAGGTAGTTCCTGGAGTCATCTTTGATCCTGCCACAGCTTTAGTAATTTCCACTTCAACTGGTGTTTCTGAAAACGTTTTAGAAGCAGTAGAACGTGGAATGTTACCTGCAAATAGCGTTAAAGTTATTGAGCCTCAAACTGGTAGGGCTGTAACGTTAAAACAGGCTGTACAGCAGGGTATAGTTAACACTAGAACGGGTGAATACACAGATAAAACAGGAAAGAAAATTAGTCTTGTAGATGCGGCTAAAATTGGCCTAGTTGCGGTAGTAGGAGCGCCTTTAGTGGCGGCATCTAAGATCATACAAGTTGTTAAAAGCACTATGGTTGTTGACCCTCAAACAGGCGAAAATATACCCATGGAAGTAGCCTATGAAAGGGGACTAGTAGATCCAATAACGTACAAAAAATATGAGGAATCACTCAGGGATAGGACTCCAGAACTGGAGGTTACTCAAGAAATTAAGACATCAAGTACAAGTAGTGTGACTTATTCACAAGTAACGACAACTAAAACGATACCAACAGAAACTACCGTGACCGTAGTAGTCGATCCAAAAACCGGGGAGAAATTGCCCATAGAAGTAGCATATGAAAGAGGGCTCATTGATCCGATTTCGTACAAAAAGTATGAATTGTCAACCAAAGAGCAATCTCCTGAATATGCTCAGAGAGTCATTAGTTCACCTAGTTCTAGCGGTGTTACGTTTACTCAAGTATCCAGCGTAACTACCCCTGACAAAATTATTACTATGGTGATCGATCCCAAAACAGGTGAACAACTGCCTATTGAAGTCGCGTATGAAAGAGGTATTGTAGATCCTATTACTTACAAAATATACCAAGATGCTTTAGCTATAAAACAACAAGAAAAGTTAATGCATCCTGAAACTGGTAAAACAGTCCCTGGGTCAAGCAAAGTCACAATTTCTCAGGTGCCTAAGCCTGTTTCAGTTGGCGCGGCAGTTTCTGAGGGCTTTATAACTGTAGAAGCAATTCAAAATAGTCTTTCAGCTGAAAATAGAAGAGTTATTGAAACTGCTATAATCACTGATAAAACAAAAACAAAGCCAGCTGATGTGATACAAATTACTAAGACATCGCCTAGCAGTAAACCGAGGTATAAAATCAACATAGGTAGGGAGCAAACCCCTGAAGGACAAGTTCTTGATGTAAAACCTGTAGTGTTACAAAAACTTAGGAAACATGTTGTCACTCCTCTAGAGGCTGTCGAACAGGGATTGATAGACAAAGAAACAGCAACCATCTTAGAAGCCGTTAAAGTTTACAAAGATGAGAATGGTTCACCCATTAATCTTGAAATAGCCATTGAAAAGGGTTTAGTTGATGAAAACAAGGGTCACATTGTTGACCCAGTGCGTGGTGATGTTCTAACCATCAAAGAAGCTATAAAGAGAGGCATACTAGATGTCGAAGGTCAGGATGAAGTATTAATCCCATTAGCTAAGAGTCTTTCTATTCCAGAAGTTTTGGAGCAGGGACTCTTGGACCCAGTTACTGGAAAAATAATTCACCCTGAGACCGGAAATCTCTTGACATTAAGAGAAGCCATCATTTGTGATATTGTTGATCCATTATCGAGCATTACCATCGCTCCTGGAAAGAAAATTACATTAGCTGAAGCTATTGAGAGAAATATTATTGATAATGACAAAAATGTTGTAAAAACTACGGATGGTCCGCTTAATTTCGTATCAGCTGTAAATGCTCAGGTGTTCCCAGATTCTGAAATCAAGCCCGTTATAGATATCCCACCAGCAGCGATGACACTAAACATTGCTATTCAAAAGAATCTTATAAACCCGCACACTGGAGAAATGATACATCCTTTAACTGGTGAAATGACTCCAGTAGGTCATGCTATTAAAAAAGATCTGATTATGGGTATTCCTTACCCTCAAACATCTGAAACTATTACACTTGAAGAAGCTTTAGATAAAGGAGCTGTTAATTTGAAATATGCAACGTTTACTGATGCCAAGACTAAAGAAGTAATTCCTTTAGATAAGGCTTTGGAGCAAGGTCTGCTGGCTATCAAACCAATGACAGATATGCAAGCAACTGGTGTTGTAACCACAATCACTGAAACATTCACGTCTCAGCATACTGTTACTACTAAAATGATTGAACTTCTTGCCGATTATGTACTAGTGAGCTCAAATGAGGTTCAAAATACAAAAACAGGTGAAATAATACCTATCGATGAAGCTCGTCGCCAAGGTATTGTCAGAGAAGAACAGACAAGCAAAGAACAGTTTATTACTAATGACACGAATATCAGTTTTGAAGATGCGCTAAATCTTGGATATATCAACATTGAGACAGGGACATTTACGCATCCTAAGACTGGTGAAACTGTAACTATTTCGGAAGCTGTTACTAGCGGGTTTTTAAATACAGAAGTCCCATCAGATTCAACAAAGTCGAGCCCCCAAAAGCAAGTTTTAGAAATGTTAGATCTAAATGAGGCATTCGAACTCCTGTTTGACGAAAGGACCCAAAAGTTTAGAGATCCTAAATCTCCTAATAAAGTTCTAACATTTAAGGAAGCTCTTGACAAAAAGATAATTAATCCTGACTCTGTTATTTACAATGTAGAAGCAGGAAAACCAGTTACTCTTAAAGAGGCTTTAAATTCAGGATTACTTGATAAAAAGACCGGCAAACTGAAAGAACCTAAGACAGGTAAGTCAGTTGATATTAAAAACGCTGCCAAGATGGGCTTGATAGCAGTTGTTGCTGCCCCCGTGTTGGCAGGTATGGCAGTTGTGCAAGGAACTAAGGCAGTAACAAGTAAAATCATGCAGCCTAAACAGGATAACGCTGTAGAGTCACCCAGTCGTATTGCTACCTCGGAGAACACAATACGGTATGACGCACTTGAACAAGACAAAGATAAGAAGCCGTTAGGCAAGGATAAGAAATTAGAACCCAAAGACAGTGGTGCTTATCAAACAGATAAGCAACATGATCAACCTCAAAAACCATCTCCACAATCACGAAGGGACAAAGAACAGTCACCTTCAGACAAGACAGTCGCGATTGAAAAGAAAACTATAGTCCATAGTAAGGAGCCTTCTAGTAAAATTCCTGAAAAATACGAATTGCAAGAAGACGTAGTGTCTAGGCAGGATACAACCAAAGCCACTGCTACTGAAACAACAGTCGAAAAGAAAACTATTGTATTTGGAAGACATACAACGCCAGAAGATGTTCCTTCAAATACACAGAAAGTTGTCGAAAAGTCCACAACGATTGAAGATCTGAAACCTGATCAGAAAGTCAGTGAAAAAACTGCTACCGTAACAGACTTGCCCAAGAAACCGATCCAACCAACTCTAAGAGACCTTGATACTCAAACGAAACCTCTAATAGAAAGGCCTAGTCCAATTAGGGACATGGAACACGTCGTTTTTGAAGAGAAACCTGCTGTTCATGAGTTCATTGAAACAACAGCTGGTGGTGATCAAATTATAACCGTGACCAAGACTAGTGTAACGAAAACCGTGTTTGATACCGCAGAGAAATCTGCACCAAAGGAACCGCAAGATCATTTACCTAAAAACCAGACTAAGGCTGATGTAACAAAGGAAAAGACGCCAATTGGTGAAAGCAATAGAACCATTCCAGAAGAGACAACAGTTATTATCATTGCAGATTCCGAAACTAACAAAGTTAAACCGGGTGATAAACAAACGTCACCATTACAAAAAGCTAATAACGATCAATTTACTAAATTCGATGATGGGCCAACCATTGAAGAAATTTATGAAATTACGCCAGATGGCCGACAGGTTACGACAACAGTGAAAACAAGTGTTTCCAAATCCGAACCTTCTACATCCGAGTACTTTACTGAACATAACAGCACAGTTATTACTTCATCGTCATCTACGTTGACTACAGTCGAAATAACGCAGCATCAGTCGAGTTCATACCAAGTAGTAACAGAAGAAACTTCAGGACCCATAGACTTCACTGAGACTGTAACACAAGAATATCAGGTCACTGAAGCTCCAGATGAAACTGATGAGGTTCCGACATCAAGAGGATATCAAGTGTCTCCAGACAGCGAAAGAGGTATCAAGGTTAGCGAACTTCCCAAAGGTATATCACCGACTGAAGCAGATGAATCTGTGAAAGAATCACAAGCAAAACTCCAAAAACATATTGATCAACAAGTTCCAAAAGAGCAGACAGTACTTGAATTTGGAGAAGAGACAGAAGTTGAACTTAAAAAGCCCCTAGAAGTGGTTCCTGGTGTTATATACGATCCGAACACTTCAGTTGTTATCTCTACTAAGGAAGGCGTCGCTGATAATCTATTGGAAGCCGTCAACAGAGGTATTGTACCCGCGGAAACAGTTAAAGTTATTGAACCAAAGACAGGTAAGGAAATAGCTTTGATTGAAGCTATCAACAAGGGAATTGTTGATAGCAAAACAGGAGAAATCAAAGATACATCTGGTAAGAAGATGAGCATCGCAGATGCAGCAAAGATAGGCTTAATAGCTGTAGTTGGAGCGCCAATCTTTGCGGCAGCTAAAGTAGTTCAAATAGTAAAGAGTGCTGTCATTGTCGACCCTAAGACAGGTGAAAAGCTTCCAATAGATCAAGCGCGCGAGAGAGGTCTTGTCGACGCTGATACTTATAAGAAGTATGAGGAAATGATCAAGACACAGACTCCTGAAGGAGAAACAACTGTAGTAGTGGACGTCACTACAGGTATAACCTCTTCAGAACAAGTAATTAAACACATCACTACTACTCAAGCTAGCACAGGTCCAGTTGAAGTTGTTATTACACAAACAAGGGAGGTCACCAAACCTGTTGTTTCTGAAATAACTACTACCACTGTTGAACAAAAGTTTATAGAATTAGGCAAAACTACTCCGACTCCTGTTCATGACGGCAAGTCTGTTTCTGCTATGTTTATCGATGCTGAACGACAGCCTTTGCGAGTGATTGAAGAGATCACCGAACAAAATATAACTAAAGAAAAGACAGAACCCGTGAAACCACTTTACGAAAACATTCAATTGATTGACGCAATTGCTCAAGGTAAAATTGAACCTAAAGTTTGCAGGATAATCGTTAATGGCGTCGAATCGCCACTTACAGTACAAGACTCTCTAGAACAGGAACAAATAAGTAGGTTCGCTCCAGTTGATGTGTTATCTAAAAACTGCGTTGTAGTTAGAGAGGTCAAACCTAGTTATACCGTTGCTATTTCTCAAAGGATTACTCCAGAAGAACTATCTGAAATGGGCGTATACGACATCGAAAAACAAATATTCTTAAATCCAGAAACTGGTGCAAAAATTTCGTTTGAAGAACTCGTTTACGGCCTTCAGATTTTCGATCCAGAATCCATATTAGTAAAAGATTTAGGTTCTAAATCAGATGATTACATTACCTTTGATGAAGCAATTGCCAGGCCTATAATTGACAAAACAACAGGCCATATGGTTAATCCTAAAACTGGTAAACGCGTACCTTTCTTAGAATGTGTACAGTTAGGCTGGGTAGTCGAAAAACCCGAAGATGTTTCTATACCAGAACAAGTAACAATCGAATCAGCGTTAGAACAAGGTCTATATAACCCGAAAACGGGAGAAATTAAGGACGTAAACACCGGAGCATTAGTACCGATTGGACAAGCCATCGAAAAGGGACTAGTTGATCAGGAATCTCTATTAATAAAGGTTCCTCGCACAAACGAAGTCATAACACTTTCAGATGCTATAGAACGTAATATTATTGAAATTCACGAGGGTGTCATAACGATAGTAGAAACACATGAAATTATCGAAACATCTATAGCCATCCAACGTGGTTTTATCACTGTTATTCGTAGACCCATTTCTATTGCGGCGGTCATTGACAATGATATGTATGAACCTAAAACGGGAAAAATTAAGGATAAGGTAACGGAACAATTAGTTACCGTAGGCGATGCAGTAGATAGGAATATCGTACACCCAACCATATCTGAAATTAAGGACACGGCAACAGAGAAGTTCATCCCCCTTTCTGAGGCCCTCCATTCAAAACTAATTGATCCCGAAACCGGTAAAATTAGGGACCAAAAGACTGGTAAAGACATTCCATTAGACGATGCATTAAAGAAAGGTTTGGTTGCGACCAAAGACGTAACGTTTTCTCTATTTGATATTATAGAATTAGGATATTATTCTCCTGAGTCCGGAAAAGTAATGAACCCTAAAACGGGACAAATAATAACATTAAAAGAAGCCATTAAAGATAAACTTGTCGATCCATCTGATGTCAAGATCAAAGATGACAAATCGGAAGCAGTTTTACCTTTCGATCGGGCAGTTAAATCTGGTCTAATTGATTTAGAAAAGGGCGTTATTACTTCACCGCTATGTAATCTTAAAGACGCGTGTGATAAAGGATACTTGCTTAGTGATAAGAAACCTTGGACTCTGCAAGAAGGTCTGGTGCAAGGTTTCTATGACCCAGAAACTGGTCTATTGACTATAAATGACGTGACTATGACTCTACAGGACGCAATCGAGATCGGTAATATCAACCCTGAGGCTCTGACCGTTAGGAATTCTGTTACTGGAGAAATCATTTCACTAGCCGATGCCATCAAAGTAGGTATAATTGATTCTAAAGAAGGTAAAGTTAGAGATCCTATTTTCGGCGATAAGATTTCGCTTACGGATGCTTCAGAGCGTGGCCTAATCGTACCAGCTAAACGCAAACTTAGCTTGCCAGAAGCCGTATTTAAAGGCTTTTATGATCCTAAAACTGGCAAGTTCTCCAACCCTCTTAGCAAAGAAAAAGTACCTACTGATAGGGCTATTAAGAAACGTTTAATTGATCCACAGTCTACCCTAGTACACGCCGCTGGTAAAGTTATACCATTTGAATTTGCGGTAGAAAGAGGCATCATTGATAGTAGGACAGGCACAATTAGATTAGGTGACGAGAACATTGATTTTCGCGAAGCTTTTGAAAGAGGAATTCTTGTTGAGGTTCGCAAACCGATGTCTCTCATCGAAGCCTTCGAAAAAGGCGTTTACAATGAAATTACAGGTCTATTTATGGACCCACAGAGTGGTAAAAAATACACTCTAGTTGAAGCTATTAAAATGGGCTTAGTCGATGCCCATTCCGTTCACATCTTAGACAATAGGCTTGGCAAATGGGACAAGATTACCTTACCAGAATCTTTGGAAACCGGTGTCATTGATGATCAGACTGGTAGGATTAGGAATATTAACAGCGACAATGAACAAATCAGTCTACGCAAAGCATTTGAAATAGGTTTGCTTATAGATAGTAAGGCACCTATCAGCCTTCAACGTGCGTTACACCAGGGTCTCTATGATGATAGTACCGGTAAAATTATCGACCCAGCTACTAACCGTAAGATAACTTTGCATGAGGCCATCCGAAGGTCTATCATAAGTCCAAAATATCTTTGCTACTTTGACAAAAAATCCGAAAAACCTTTATCGTTGGGAGATAGTTGTCGCAGTGAGATTATTGATAGAAGAAGCGGTAAATTCCACGAGCCAGGTTCTGATGTTCAGATTACTCTATCAGAAGCAATGAGCTTAGGTCTTATTGTAGATATTGAAAGCGCAGGATTTACTTTATATGAAACCCTAGCTATGAATATGTACAGTATTAATGATCTAGCATTTATACACCCAGTTTCCGATAGGCCGATTACCCTGAAAACGGCAATAGTTGAGGAACTGATCAATCCAGAAACCTCATTAGTCAAACATATTCCAAGCAGTAAATACATCAAATTAAGCGAAGCAATCGAAAGCGGTATTGTTGATGATGAAAATAGCATTTACATCTTACCGAACGGAAATCAAATAAACCTGCTAGATGCTAAACATCGCGGTCTTATAGTTACAGCCAAAAAGAATTTGAGCCTGGAAGAGATTATTAGGAACGGCCTGTTCCGAGCTGATAATGGTAAAATTGTTGATCCTAGCACCAATGAATTTATCGATATTAACAAAGCCATCGAAATTAACTTACTTAATCCCGATTTCACTGTTGTCAAGGATAACTTAACAAACAAATTCAAGCCTCTACCGGCCGCTATTCAACAAGGTGATGTAGACGTCACCAAGGGTAGGGTTATTGATACAAAGGCAAAGAAAACTTTCAGCTTGGACATCGCCTTTGACAAAGGTCTGCTAGTGACTGTTATCCAACCTATAACCTCCCAAACTGTGACTAGGAGATACGTTTCAGACTCTTCTGCATCTAAAGAACCAACCCTTAGAGAGTTCACATTAGACGAAGCCATAAAATACGAATTTATCGATTCCGAAACGGCTGTTATCAAAGATCCTCATAAGAATAAATACATTCCATTAAAATTAGGTATTACTGAGGGCATTATCGATAAAAACGCGAAAGGTTCGTTCGACACTCAGAATAGATCTAAAACTCTTTGCTTCGTCTTTGAAAATGGTTTGATTGTGTACGTCCGCGAACCTCTGACGTTTGAGCAAGCGATTGAAGGTGGTCACTTAAACGTAGCTACCGCTCGGTTCACCGATCCACTTTCCAACGAAGTACTAACAATTAGAGACGCGGCCACATTAGGCTACATAGACCCTGACACAGCGCTCATAAAAGATAATCTCAAGAAACGGCTAGTCAAACTCCCAGAGGCATTCCGTAAAGGCCTTATGGATGCCGAAAAGGGCAACATACTAGACACAGAGACCTCTAAACTAAACACCTTAATTGCTGCCATTGAAAGCGGGCTCCTTATGACTCCTAAGAAGAGCTTCAGCTTGATAGAAACCTTGAACTTCGGTATTTATAATCCTACAACTGGAGCGCTTAACGATCCATTCATTACCACAAGTGTGATGGACAGAAAGAGATTGAACTTAGGTGAAGCGATTGCACAAGGAATCGTAGACCCGTCAAGTACTGTCGTCAAAGAACCAGAGACAGGAAAGATATGGCCATTGGTACAAGCAATAGAACAGAAACTAGTTGATCCCGTCGAAGGCAGGCTCACCATAGATCAAGCTAAATCGATCAGTTTGGACTTACTCAAAGCTCTGAAGAAGGGCTACTTGCTGCCAGCAGAAACAAGGGTAAGTTTTTTTCCAATTTTGCTTTTGTCTTTGTGCTTCTATCGAGCAAAGGTGTTGCTTTACATCTTCCTATCTTCACTCTTAGAAGGTGATCTATACCTAAAGCGTTTGGCTTAGAAATTGGCATGGCACGACCCACCGGACTTTAGAGTCGACTTTCGGGGTTGTTGAGCATATGGTGACGTCACAGTTTTGTACATTGTGGCCCACACTAATCGACATAACATACAACATATTAGACCTTTCAATAAATAGAAGTTTTCTTTAGTGACTGCACTTATACATACTATATTATTCACTTACATTTTTTTGATTTTAGTAAGGTTAGCTTTCCACTTCTTTAGAAAAGAAATTGAGCTTATTACGTAGTGTAAGACTTCAGTGCCTTGTGTTGTCCCTAAATGCTTATTTTAGGTTAGAACGCTCGTCAATCGCTAGATTTTCTCTGAAGAACTAGCGATTGTGAAGTGTGCTTACCACATTGTACTAAGGCTCGATGTATGTTGTTTTTTATTTCCAGCCGTTGCCTGCGATGCTAAAGAACCCTTTTGAGCTAAATCGTGAATGCTTGCCTGTGAGGGATCATATTAACGACGATATAAAGAACCATCACCGTTTCGCCAAATACCTAACCTCCCATTCACATTGTGCTAAGAATTTGGTCGCAATGGTGGGTCCGAGAGACCTGCCGACCTATCAGCTTTATTATGTTCGCTTCCATTAAAACCAGTGTACTATGACGGCTGGTCCCGTTCCGTTTTAGATTTTCCTAGAGTTCGAATCCGAACAACATACTCATTCCTTGGAAACCGTCCTCACAATGTTTTGGAATGCATGAACAAAGCTATGCTCTTGTGACGTTGATATAAGGCGGATATTCGCGAAACATTCACAATATCGAAATGGTAAAACATTTTCAACACACAAACACGGAAGGTAGTATTTATTAATTATCGTCTTTATTTAAAAGTTTCGAATCCGGACATGTTTAAGCTTACGTTGCCTGAAGTGTACGGCATAAAGACCTGTATTGTTAGTTGTCCTTTGTTTTATATAACTTAACACACTACGTTCTTTTTCTGTGAATGCAGTGTATTTAAAGTGTTTAATTATATAAAATATACCAACAACAAACAATCATTTGTTTTCATGTCAAAGTACTTTTTGCAACGTAAACCAAACGTGTTAGCGGTCAATGTGACTTCATTTGGAATTATATTTGACACTATTAAATATTTAACCCTATAACGGTCGGTGTTTTCGTAGCACATTTTTATAAAAGTGTTTTTTTATTGTAAATATTTTGTCAAGAAACCTTTATAAAGTTGTACTCACCGTGAATTCATTGACAATTAAAGGGTTAAAGAAATGAATTCACATTTTTTTTTATTATTATTTAAATGTAAAATACGTTCGACATCACACTGTGTGTAAATTCTTGACTTGATTTAAATCTTTGTTTATTTTTCAAGAATACTTTTAATTTATTTTCTTACTTTTACTGTTCAAAAATACTCTTTCAAAGTTTCAGATTTCCACGAAGGTATTCTTTAACTTATTTTTATTCCTATTTTAACAAATAACTCTAATACAAACATTAATTATAATTATTATTATAATATCGGAAGATGTTGATACCATAAGCCCAAATGTTTTATGCAAATGTCAGAAATATTTATTGAACTGGCAATTATTTAGTTCGTCAACTTGCCGTGACAATGGCGGTAGTGTGTTTTGAGGTTATGAACTTTGTCTCAAGACTAGACAACCACGATCATAATATTTCTGACATTAGCAACACAATATATTTCCACTGCTTGCATGCTACGCTTCGCATGATTCTTTCTGTTGATCGTTCGCAAACTTCGGTCTTGTTGTGAATTTATTGTCATACTCATGCTGTGTTACTTGGCTGTCTCTCGTCGCCTCTCGTTTGAAGATGTTTCTCGACTTCGCTTACTGTCTGCGTAGATTATGTTCAAACTAAGCTTTCCTTTACAGGTTTTCTACTGGTCTGCATGAGTTAAGTTAATTATCTCATGGGGCATGTGTTTACGTTTTGCAATGGACAAAATATTACATTAACTTTTTTGGTTTGAAAATCAATGCTTTAAAAATGCGACAATGCCTAACTCTTGTTCGTATTTTTATTGCAATAATTTATAGAAATGTATATAATTGCTACAGTGGATTCAATTGCAAATCGTTTGTGTAAAAATCTTTATTATTTTCGTCTGGAAAATGTCATGTATGTACAGTTTTCGATACAATGTTAAATTCACTTGTCTTCAAGTGAAGCACAGAGTAGATAGAAAAGCATTGTACAATTGCTGTAGTATAGATGCACTATTGAGCTCTAAGAGCTATGTAAATACGTGTACTGTGTAAACCATGTACTGATGTGTGCGTTTTGTGTGTAGCAAGCAGTTGAAGAGAAATACAGGCTTTGCGATGAGACATTGTCTAAGTTGCTGGAATGGATCGCGGTGGTTGAAGAGAGACTTGCGAACCAAGAAGCCGTTAAAGAAGATATGGATGAGCTGCGCAACCAGATTAATATTCTGAAGGTAGAGTATTACATTTTTTTTAACAACTATAAATACTTCCAGGTAACAGAAGAATATTCTAAACAATTTAAAAAGAACTTTTTGTGTCGCGATAACTTCGTATGCACGTGCTATGCTATGTAAGAAATTGGAAAAATAAAAACTATAATTCCAACTAAATACTATGATACCCATACGCTTTAACGGCGAGAATTATTAGTAAACGTAGTGTTTATCTTTTAATTGATTAAAAAATGCACTCAAAAACACCAACTCATCATTGATTAATATTCTGACAGAACGTTATTACAATGTTACGTCTTTGGGTTGGTTAACGTAGTGTTGTGCCCATTTTTGGGACTTCCCAAGTAGAATGATGAGGATGATGACCTCTCTATAATGGCATTTCTACGGCTATAAAAGCGACTGCCTCGTTAATCTAATGGTCGCAAGCGCTTCTGCTGAGCTTGAGTCCCCGGGTGCAATCCCCGTGTCGGACAAAGTGTTATTGAGTTTATCTATCTGGAATTTCTCAATAGCAGCCCGGAGCTGGATTTGTGCCCGATTGATGACAATTGGCTCGCCCTTATATGGGACTTTAACATAACTGGCGGATTCGGGGATTACAGGTAATAAAACCTTTATTAGTCGGGTTATCGTGTGTTCAATCCCAGGATCACAGCCCTATGTAAGACTTCACGCTCTGCTAGCACTAGCGAGTACTAAGCCGACGAGGTATTTTTATAACTCTACTAACAAATTGTTGTTGTTTGCAGCTGATAAAGGATGACCTAGAGAGTCACCAGCGCCAGGTGTCCGCGTGCGCAGACCAAGCCAAACAGCTGCTCGTCTCCGGCGGAGATGTGCTGGCTCCCCATGAGGTAATAATCATATCTGTCTTATTGAGAATGTAGGTTTAATGTGCCCTTTATTTTATTCGGGGAGGAATATCCTCATCGATGGTGAAGAGGTCTGTCAAAATCTTACTGTCTCAAAGCCAACCCCGGTGTCCCGTCTCGCAACTGCGCGGGAGTCAGGGGAAAATACGATTCTTACGCAATCCCTAGGATTAACATGTTCTCATCCAGCAATAACTTTACCTTCGAGTTTGCAAACGAAATAAGATTGACAGTGACAGCATTAGACGTACGTCACCTGGAAGTAAATCGACTTTGTAACCTTGGAAGTCGCAGTACTATTGGCTACATAATAACAGCCGCATGTTCGGCTAAAACCACAGGGTGCATGTAACATACTAGCACAGTTACCGCTCAGTTTCACCCATGGTGTGGTATTATTAACTAGTCTACAATGCTACAATAATTTATCAAATCCGACGATAGTAGTTAGACATTATTCTTTTAAACACTTTGTTCCTCTTCAGTGATCAAGTTACTCCATTGTCTATCAAACTTATTCACCTGATGCTCCTCCATTGTCTTTGGAACTATTAAACCTGTTGATCATCTTTTGTCTATGTCTTACTAACTCACTTGTGTCGCGGTAGGTGGCAGCACTGGAGCGTGGCGTACGACAGCTGAAACAACGATGTGACAAGTGCACTGAGAAGTGTGATAAGATGCTGCGAAGACTGGCAGCCGCTAGGGATGAGCTTGGGAAGTTCGGGTTAGTATTTTTTTTTTTCATTATTTTAATAGTATCTGTGACAGCCTAGAACTGTGACTGACCAACTGCTAAGTCATAGCCGCTAGCTAAGCTAGCCTCGAGTTCAAACGAAATCTGATGATTTTGTAATGTAATTATTTACTTAATTCACTCTAATCTAAAAACAAAGTCTAAAATATTAGCGTCGTCTCTGAATGCTCATAGCTTGTACAAAGACCTTTAAAGAAGCTTAATTGATACTTCACGGGACCCAAGGGCTGGTTTTTACCTTGGTCAAAATATAAGCATTGCCGTACAACGTGACAATGCTGCCAGTCTTTTGGGTACACTTCCAGTGGACAGCGATGCGGCTGAGTTTTTTGACGCCATATTTTAGAGTTAGTTTTTAGATTTTATTTTCATATCTGATTAGTGTATAAAGTTAAGTATGTATTGTAAATAAATAACTTAATTCATAAACCTATACCTATGCTATTTACTGCATATATTGCAGCATATTATTGTACAGATTCAACTCTCGAATCAGACAGACGTGTTCCTGGGGAGTTTGAGAAAGAAAGAATGAAAAAGCATTTATGAATTGTTCTTTTCCTCTATAGAAACGAACTTAACGCCTTCAACACCTGGATGGAGGGTGCCTACCGTACCCTCGAGGACAAGGAGGCGGCCCTCTCCAAGCTGAACAGTCTACCCGACCAGAGCGAGGACGTAAGGGAGTTCGTGTCTGACGTCATCGCACACCAGGCGGACCTGAGATTCATTACCATGTCAGCGCAGAAGTTTGTGGATGAGAGCAAGGTTTGTAGAACGAACCAGCGATCTTTATTTGTGGCATTTCGATGTTTTCAAAATAGGAATGTTTGAGTTCAGAGTATATTTAAGACCAAGGTGACTCGCTTATAAACATGTAAGGAATAATATTAAGAACTGCAAAGTTATGCTAGTAAACCTGATTGTAATTTTTAACCGTTCATTAATAAGCGGGACTGTGGTATATCAAATACCTGAGGGTAAAATAAAATCTTAATGTTTATCACAATGTTGTATTAATGAACGCCATTTTCTCTCCTCAGGAATTCCTTTTAATCCTCAACGAATACCGTACTTCCCTACCGTCTCGCCTGTCGCACATCGCGGCCCGCAGTGAGAGCGGCGTGCGCGAGGGCGCGGGCTCGGCGCGCAGGCGGCACGCCGACCTGTGTGCGCGTGCGCAGCGCCTGCAGGACAGGCTGCGCGGCGCTGCTGACGTCACCAGGCACTACCACGACGCGCTGCAGAGGGCCGGCAGGTGGATTGGTGAGGTATGTACAGTGAGAGCGGCGTGCGCGAGGGCGCGGGCTCGGCGCGCAGGCGGCACGCCGACCTGTGTGCGCGTGCGCAGCGCCTGCAGGACAGGCTGCGCGGCGCTGCTGACGTCACCAGGCACTACCACGACGCGCTGCAGAGGGCCGGCAGGTGGATTGGTGAGGTATGTACAGTGAGAGCGGCGTGCGCGAGGGCGCGGGCTCGGCGCGCAGGCGGCACGCCGACCTGTGTGCGCGTGCGCAGCGCCTGCAGGACAGGCTGCGCGGCGCTGCTGACGTCACCAGGCACTACCACGACGCGCTGCAGAGGGCCGGCAGGTGGATTGGTGAGGTATGTACAAGGCCAACAACGTTTCAGTTTTAAAGTTTATCTAAGGTTAGCTGGTAAAGCAGTATAGCGGCATCTATCTCGCCACATACGAACTAAAAACTGACATATCCTACATCGCGATGTTAAAGTTATCCGTGCGATCGAACGTTGACATATCTCGACAGCAATCGTCGAGCAGTAGTAGCCCATAAGACACAACGCCCGTCTGGTCGGAGCATCCGAGCTTTTAATGGGAGATGAAAAACTTTACACCCTGTTTCTCACACCCTTAAAACGAACAAAAAGGTGTCCCAATCTGATATAGATCATTGCATAGCAGCATCATGACAGGGTCCTGGAAAGGCTGAGATAAAAGTTAGTTAGGTAGCTGTAACTGCTCATATGCCTCAGAATATCAATCAAAGGAAGCAAGCCTATAACCAAATAACAAGCCTATAGCCCTTAAATCTGAATTATTGATGTTTTATTAATGAATTGAAATGAAACGATATTAATTTCTGTGAATAGGTTCACACAACCACTTTTATATGTCATTTTTTAACTAGAAGATGAGGTCGGTAATTCACTATCTGACTACTCTGAGAAGAAACACCGAAAGAAACTCAGAGGTCACAGTCTCTTTTAAAGTCCAGACATTATCTTGGTCAGATCGTGTAAGAACCATGCAGGTTAGTGTCTGATATGGTGTTTGTTAATAATATACTATTTTTTTCTACCAGATCGAGCCCCAAGTCCGCTCAGTACTGTCGGAGCCCGTGGGCGGAGAGCCCCGCGCCGTCGAGTCTCAGCTGGCGAAGGCTAAGACGCTGCACAATGAAATTATCTCGCAAGGACGACTTATCGATAATGCTAGAGATGTGAGTATTCTCCTTTTGTTAAGAAAAAAGTTTATTTAATTTGTAAAGAGGCTAGCACATCCAGCTAACTAAAAAATGACCTATGTGTCTAATTTCTTAAATAGTTTTTCAACTTTATTACAAAAAGAATAAGGTTCGTATTCAATTGGGAAAATTTTGCAGTTTGGGGTGATATGGTGTTGGGAGGCTTGAAGTCGCTTTCAAATAAGAAGATAAATAAGCATTTTCCATCTACCTATGTCTCAAAAAATATTACCTCTATACGACAAAATCAAATCATTTATTTCGATTACACCTTTAAAAGGCACTTTAAATGACAGAATGATGTACCTATAAGTTATGTTAAATATATTATAATGCTTGTCATTATAATTCAAGTGATGCTGATAATTTTTTTGATGCCCATTTATCAGTTATTATGTTATTGTAATACTCTCTACTCTCTCTATAACACTCTTGAGTTGAGAGGAGTTGAGTTCCTTTTTAGCCGACTTTAAAAAAGAAGTAGGTAATGTTTTTTATCTGAAGTTTTTTTTAAATAGAACGGCCAAAACTATGCATTGTATGTATTTTCAAGAGCATTTAAGTTTACGGAAATATAAACCATATTTTCAAACACTATAACTATCATTGCAGGCCTGCGAACAGCTAGTAAAATCACTGGAAGGAAACCTAACACCGTCGGAGATCAGACACCTGGAAGTGCCAGTGATAGACCTGACATCTCGCTACAAGGACATCACGGAGGCAGTAGGCTCCAGGTGTGCGGAACTTGAGGCGGCCCTGCTGCAGTGCCAGGGGCTGCAGGACGCTGCAGAGACGCAGGCGCACTGGGTCGGGCAGGCTGAGAGCTTGTTCAAGTGAGTACAACACCAATTTAAACCTTTTTGACCTCGCACAGGTTTTTTTTATATTATGAGGTAATGACTTATTTCATGTATAAGTACGTTTATCAGTTATCTAGTAGAATAGCACAAGCTTTTCTTAGTTTAAAACTAGATGGCGTTGTGAAACTTGAATATTTTTTAATGGGTTCTCTATTTGTATTTTTCCATGTTTTATTTGGCGTGCGTTCAAACAAATGTATTTCTTTCTTTCTTTATATCTTTTATTATAAATTGTTACATTTTCTTAAACGAGATTTGTCCAACATAACCGCAATCTATTTAACCCTTCAATCGTGTCAATTAGAGACACAATAGAAAGACAATGCTACGCGGACTCCGGCGTCCGTTTGGGGTTTTATGAATTAAAATAAAATTATAAGTTTAACGCCTAGCGCCTAGCTAGTCATGTATAAACCAACCAAAATGCACTGAAGCATATCAACCTACCACAATGAGTCAAATTTATTTAATAACTTTTCAAATTTATTCCAAACAGAATAAGGTTCTTGTTCAATTGGGTAAATTTGTCGGTATCGGGTGCCTTGATGTGCTGGCGTGTGTACCTACTAGATTCATATATAACCAAAGTATGTAATAATACAATAAAATAATTACACTTAATAAAACTTAATTTCACAGGAACCAACAGAAACCAGCGTCTCTTATTCGCGAACGTTTGGACGAGCAAGTGCGCGAACAACGCATCGCTATTGGCGAGTTGGAGGCAAGACGACCAACGTTGGCCAAACTGTTGGCCAGCGCCCGCCAGGCTGCGCTTACGCCGTCGAACGCTAGGATTGCGAAGAAGCTGGAACAGAGAGCTGATGATATTTATGCCAGGTGAGGTGTTAGAAAACAATATCATGGCAAATGTCATTTTAGGAAGCATATATTGCTATAATAATAATATAATATAATTTTATTTAATGACTACATCGGTAGTTATAAGCTATTTTTCGAATTATAGTTCTAACTCCACCGCCTCTTAGTTTTGGAAATGAAATATAGCCTATAAAACATCTCTAGTATTATACATAAACTCTTTATTTGTAATACTAGCAAACGTCACGCGGTTTTCCCCGCGTAGTTTCCGTTCTCTTAAGAATACTGGGATAAAAAACAGCCCATGTCACCTGGGGATAGTGTAGGTAGCTTCCCAATTGTGAAAGAATTTTTCAAATCGGTCGAGTAGTTTCGGAGCTTTTTTATAACAAACAATCAAATTTTTCCTCTATATAATATTATCATAGATGGTTTTGGCGTTCTCACTCTCAAAATTTCGTTTTTATGTATGATAATAAGGAGTTCATTGGTTAGTGACTTTTCCATAAACTAATAAAAACTTTCCTTCCACAGATACGAAAAACTAGTAGAACGTTCATCGAAACGCAGCGAATTCTTGGAAGAAGTATCTTCGGAGCTTGCGTACTTCACCGGCCAGGCCGCCACGCTGGACGCTGCGCACGCGCAACTGTTGGAGCAAGCCGACACGCGCGAGCTGGCGCGCATGCCGGCCGAGGAGCTGGGCGGCCGCCTGGCGCAGCTGGCTAGCTACAGGTGACATACTTGATGCTTCGTCAAGGTTTATGAAGTTTTTGAGGTTTTTGAGCTCGAAAAACTTCCTTTATAATTATGTTTGAAGATTTTTAAAGCAGCCATCATTGAAAGGGATAAAAAATTTTAATGAAACTAAACTTCACTTATTCTTTTCTTGACTAAAGTTATGCGACAAAAATTATGTTATAACTCGGCCGTAAAAATATATAACCACCTAGCAGAACAATTATGAAGCGCTACAGATTTAGAATTTAGTAAAAAAATAATAATATACAACTGGTTGTGTGAGGAATGCTTTTATTCCATCAATGAGTATTTCGAATGCAAAATGTGTAACTTGTTTGTTATTTGTTATGTATGGATAACATTTATGCGATGTATGGATAACATTTATAATATTGAAATCTTTTTAGTAATAATTTATTCATGCAATTTAAAAAAAAAAGCTTAATAAACTCGAAAAGGATTATAAATCAAGGATTCTAGTTGCATTATGTTGTCCTAAAATTTTGTCTCTTCCAATCGCAGGGACAAACAAATGCCGTTGTTGGAGGAATGCCTGCGCAATGGCAAACAGCTGATCTCCAAGAAGGATGTCACCGACACACATGTTATTCGGGACAGGATGAAGGTATACACAGACATACAGATATTCAGGGTGAAAGACATATCACCTTCAGTCAGTTTATTGACTTAGACTGACCTGGAGAAACGGCTTTTGTCTACAGAACAATCAGCAAAGTGACAGATTGTATAGACATTTCTTCCGTCTCGAGCATGACAATGTCAAGACAGAAGACAAGAAATTATAAATAAATGTTGCACAACTTTTCACACAACGCCATTTAGTCCCAAGTTAAGCTTGAGAGCTTGTGTTATGGGTACTAAACAGCTGATAAATATACTTATATATTTTTAAATACACACATATTATGGACAAATTACACCCAGACACAGAACAAATGAACGTGCTGATCACACAAACATTGGTCCTGGGTGGGAATCGAACCCACGACCTCCGGCATAGCAGTAGGGCCTGTAGGTCTAGTATTTAGTGGCGCTGTCTCTATGCCGGAGGTCGTGTGTTCGATTCCCACTCAGGACTAATGTTTGCGTGATCAGCACGATCATTTGTTCTGAGTCTGGGTGTAATTTATCTATAATATGTTTGTAGTTAGAAATATAAAAGTATGTTTATCAGTTGTTTAGTACCCATAACACAAACTTCGCTTAGCTTGGGACTAGATGGTGTTGTGTAAAAGTTGTAGAATTTTCTTCTAGGGTAACCTGTACCCTTAACGATTAATAAAGTCGGCGTTTTCCAATTTCCAACTTATTCTTTAATTATTATTAACTCATGACTTCCATCTAACCCCATTTGGCTGAGAAAAGGAGGCTTATTTACTGTTTAAGAAAAGAGAATGCGTTTTTCATGATTGTTAGCAGAGCACTCCGCTCGCTATATAAAAATAGATTCAGAGATTACCACCCTACAAACTTTACCGCTTTCTGATATTAGTATAATTATATTAATATCAGAAATATAATGCAATATGTCTAATAATGATTGTATTTCAGGCTCTGGAGAACCAATGGCGTGACTTCAACGCGACTCTAGAGGAGAAACAGAAGCTTTCGAAGCAGAGAGCCGACCAACTGAACCAGTACGAGTCGCTCAAGATACAAGTAAGTACCTTGATTAGAATTGATGACATGATTCAATAGTTTATAATGAACACACATTAATGTGTTTTATAGAATGTTACCCACTCGTGTCTAGTTAATAATTTGTGTATTAATGGCCTATTTGACAAAAAAAATAGTTTTTAGTCCCTCATCTAGTTAACAAGAAAATATTCAACACATATTTTTTTCTTTTTCAAATTGTTGGAAAACTGCTTAGATTAAGCGCATTAAAGTTGACGAGTGGGGGCTTGTAACGTCATTAGCTAGCATAAACTGTACTGGCTAGTGACGTCATGCGACATTTTAACTCGATGTATCGCCGTTATTTTTTTATTACGTGAAAAAAGAAAAAATACGTGTCTAATATTTTCTTGTAATCTAGATGAGGGACTTAAAACTAAAATTTTGTCAAATAGGCCATTGACAAAACACAGCGCAGTTACTAGTTTTTAAGAGCTTGTATGTAATTACTAGCAGACATCCCGCGGTTTCACCCGCGTAGTTCCCGTTCCCGTGGGAATACAGGGATAAAAGTAGCCTATATCCCAAGTAGCACAAAACTGCATTATAAGATGTCACAAGAGGTAACATCGGTAATTTTAGCACTTATGAAGTGTTATTACAGTACACTCGACCTGCAATAGGTCAAAAGTGAGCTTTCACCTGAATAAGAACGTTATTATGCGTCACGGAGACCACACTGTAACGCTTGCAGCGTTAATATAGGTAACAAGTTCAGTATTATGCAGCTTCAAGCAATTTAAAGGATTTTGGTGAACTTTAACTATTCTGAATTGAAGACCACAAGTGTACCCTTAGACCACTTGCATTTTAAGAAAGAACAAGTGAGCTACTATAATGTAATCAGTTATTCTGTGGCTTCAAATAACAAAGATATAATGCCTTTTGCTGCACACAGTGGAATTTGTGTAATGTTAATCAGCATTACACGCAATCGTATAATAACTTAAAGCAAATTGCTCTATATTAGCTCACATGTTACCCATAATCTCCTTGAGAGCTGAATACTTGTAGTATCGTTGACAATTAATCTACTAGTGCCGTTAAATAAGACCTTGAAGACTTCTTTATTCAGCACTTGGTAGGTAAGTATACTCATCACGTCGTTTAAGATATTGTGATATGTGGAAATATAAAAAAAAGGACTGGCGGAATACCTACATCGAAAAATTAATACAGAATATTTGAGGATTCTGAATAGAAATACAGATGATACAGTGAACCTACAGTTATTTGCATACATGTTACCCACTCACAAGCTTTACATGAATCTGTAGCTGACTTGTGTAACACAAGAACCACTCGTAACAGCTCGTTACTGATTCATGTACCACGAGTGGTCACTTAAACAGCTCATGCCGTTTGATTGTGGTTAATACGGTACGCATTGCATGTCTGCCATTTTTAGATTCTAACCTATGTATACAATTATAATAACAATTTGTTTTTGCTTAGTTAACTAAAATAACAACGGAATTTGAATATAAAATGTAATCATTTTACACGTAAACAGCATATTGTCAAATTATAAAGGAAAAATAAGAAGACTTATTTTTTATAATAATATCATCAAACTATTTTAAACCATAATTTTCAAGTAAACTGTGATATTTTGAGAGCGCGTGAAAATTTTCGTCTATAACTATTTAGTATTTGACAATAAACTCTCTTTCCCATTCGAATTTCATGGACATGGAGGAAAACAAAGTTTTACTTTCCGATAATATTAAATTTGCCTATATTTCCCACAAACACTTTACAAAATGGTTCACAAAAATCATATCAAAATAATAAATAGTAGGGTGAAAATTATTCACAATTTTGCCACTTGTGAATTGTCCGGTCCATAAAAGAGTTACTAATATCCTGGAGTGTATTTTGTGCTGAAAAATAGGTAATAAGTACTCTATTATTCAGCCCTTGTGGTGTATAAAAGGTAACACATACCCTGATAATCAGTCATTATTCAACTCTTGGGGCGACTGTTACCTTTAATAATGCTCTAATAACGCTGAATTAGTGCAACCAGCTACATTATTCAGCTAACAGCTGATTAATTTGTGCCCAAATCAGAGTTATATCAGCTGAGTATACGCCTCTACCGCTCTTATTCAGCAGGTTTATTCAGCTGAAGATTCCATTGTGAACAGTGATTCAGCTACTATTCAGCGCTTCTGTGCTACTTGGGATGTTAATCCAGAGTGTCCGCTAACTCCATACCAAATTTTATTAAATCCATTCAGTAGTTTTTACGTGAAAGCGTAACAAACGTCCATCCATCCATCCATCCATCCTCACAAACTTTCGCGTTTATAATGTAGATGGATTACCTAAAGTTTTAGCATACATAGGGAAATGTTATTACTCAGCAGAGGACTTTCTAAATGATATGAGTTTATCCAAATTGTGATAGTTAAAATTAACTCCTTTGACCATGTAAGTCTAATGTACTTGACCATGACTTCCCACCGTAAGGTAGGCTAGCTAATCTCATTCATTTATGTACCTACAGCATCTAATACCTGTACCTAAATATGAATGTAGGTTATTTGCTATGAAGCAAATAAAGTTCTAATTCTAAACTCATGCCTTTTTCCCATGGAGTTAAGCAGAACGCCACCTGGCACGAGATTACATACTTCTTTTGCTTAGTTAACATTCATACATCAGGGGGTCGAGCCTGCTATTGCATTCGTGTCTCAATGACCGGTCAATGATCGATTTTGGACGTATAACGTCAAACTTATAACACATTTCCCATACAAAAACTGTCAAAGTTGTCAAATATTCGATCAATGACCGGTCATTGAGACACGATTGCAATAGCAGACTGGAGCCCCTAGGTGCCTAGACAAAGTCACTTTTTCATTAAAGATGACAAAGTTCGATAAATCCGTAATGTATGAAATTCAGCTGGGTTTGTGGTAGATTAGTATCGTAGATAAGATTCTAAATATTAATGTTAATAATTAAAATCTGATATTTGTATGTGATGTAATCCCTACCCAGCCAATTTTCTAAAACCACATGTAACCACCCGACGTTATTTCAGGTTCTGGACTGGCTCCAATCTATGGAAAATCGCGTGACTCGGCTGCAGCCAGTCGCGGTGGACCTCGACGTGATCAAACAACAACAGGACGAGCTTAGACCTCTGGCTAAGGAGTACAGGGACTTCTCCATCACTATCGATAAGGTAAGTCAAGAAAAATACATAGATACATACATAAACTCACGCCCTTTTCCCATGGGGGTAGGCAGAAACCACAGAGCGCTATCCACTACGATTCTTACATACTTCTTTTGCTTCGTTCCATATTGTCATAAACACACGCCGCCGCACCGGTTGCGAGCACTAAGCACTTGACCTTTCTGAAGAACCTCACCAGTAATAAAAATAATGTGTTTTTTTTTAAACGTTGCCCTACACTACTACTACAACTACAGCAAAGCAACAACAATAAAATTTTTATTTCTGCAAATTGGGTTTTATAAACATACTTATACAAGTAAAATGTTTTATTTAACTAACAAGGTGAGGTCGATTTTTTACTATCTGATAACTCGGAAAATGAACACTAAAGGAAAGCACAGTTTTGAAGTCTAGACATTTTTTTGGTCAGATCATGTGAAAAGTATGTCGATTAGTGTCTGAGAAGTTCCTATAGGTTCAAATCAATGTCAGCGTCAGACAACATAGGTACATATAATTTTGTAAGAATTCAGTTTGGTCTGATCGCACCGAAAAAATTAACGACACGTATTTTCATCAGTTACGTAAACAAAATCATAAATCAAATTTATTTCTGTAAATAGGTTCATACAAACACTTCTAAATGTCATTTTTTAACTAGAAGGTGAGGTCGGTGTTTCACTATCTGACTGCTCTGAGAAGAAACACCGAAAGCAACTCAGAGGTCACAGTCTCTTTTAAAGTCCAGACATTGTCTTGGTCCGATCATTTAAGAACCATGCAGATTAGTGTCTGAAATGGTTTTTTTTGAGGAAAGAACCACACAAAAATGAAGGGACCAGATCAGTCAGTGCAAGCATTTGTCAGAAATCGTGAGGTTAACTCGGAACTTGATGATATGAGCCAAACGTTGATGTTATACGCTCTCAAATACTCTTTCTATCTTTCTTTGTATTACAGAAATATAATTTAATTTACTTGTTTACCAGGTGAATGAAGCTGGTGCGGTGTACGAGGCGTTGACTCGCGGTGACCGTGCTGATAGTCCTCACAGGAAGAGGCAGATCTACAGCCCCACTAAACGACAGACACCAAGTAAGTATTTGTACTACTTGGCCTAGCGTTTCTCTTAACTAATTATGTTCAGGTCAACTTTCTGCATTCCTGTCTTGTTATGTATCTGATAAAGAGGTTACTACAGGCTGGTATGATACCCCTTTATCGTTTTTTTTTTAATTTTATTTGGGAAACGAACAACTAAAAAAAATTTCCCAATTGAATATGAACCTTTTCATGTTTGACATAAAGTTGAAAAACGATCATAGAAATTTGACACATTGGGGTAACTTGATGTGCTGGCGTCTGTACATTGTATATTAATATTATGTTTGAATACACAGTATGCTGTATCACAGTATGTATCTTTTCCCCCCTTCTAAAATACAGGTCTGCGTATCTAGTTTAGGAGCTCCGGAATTTGACAACGATAGGGACTGAACTGTTCAACCTACTCATTCTCTTTGTTATCCGTTTGCTTTAATGCACATTTTTTTAAATTATTATTAATAGGCACGCGTTTGATCACTATCTCACCTGATGGTAAGCGATGATGTGGTCGACGATGAAGCACGCTTGCCTAGAAGTAACCTGTTCACTCTTGACTTAAAGACCCCTACAGGTTGTAGCTATCAGGAAACACCGACTCCGGCAGGGAATTCCACTGCTTAGCTGTACGCACAATGAATGAATTTCCAAAAATCTTTAATCCGTATGGGTGGGACGTCCCAGAAAATAAACCTATTATTATTATTATTATCTTCACATCTGACCACAATAATTTGTTTAAGGCCGCACGTTGGACGGTCGTTCGCCGTCTCCCAGCAAGGGTCATGGGCTGGTCAGTCCTGGCTCCACACACTCCACATCCAGCGGATTCTCCTCACGCAGATCCAGCCAGGATGGATTCCATCTTGAAGGTATGGAAAATTGTTGAAAATTGTTTTTCACTTATTTAATGTAAATTTTATGATTGTAATATTAATGTCCAAATGAATGCAGTATATATAGGTTGACTAAAACATAACATGTTAATTATAATATAAAAAATTGTACACCCCATGGGTATGTTACAGTGATACACTAACACTAATTGTAAGATCTTCTGTTTACCTGTGACAAACAATAAATAAATGAATTATGAATTATTAATAAACAACTTGATGAACTAGAACTTACGATTAACTTCAAATCTTTTCTATTGTAATGGATAGGATTTGGGGTAAATTTAAAATACGCTTGTGGACTAAATTTTAGTCCCTCATCATAGATTACAAGAAAATATTCGACACATATTTTTATCTCACGTATCGAAACAATAACGGCGATACGAGTACATCGAGTTAAAATGTCGCCTGACTTCACTATCCTGTACAGTTTTTACTGAATAATGACGTCACCAGCCCCCTCTGAATTTGCCTTTTTGGTTTGGGTTGTGAACTTAACCTTTCAATCGTGTCAATTAGAGACACAATAGAAAGACAGTGACACCGCGGACACCGGTGTCTTCTTGGGGTTTAATTAATTAAACGCGTTCTGTACAGCCATCTATCGGCCAATCAATGTCGCGCTCCAACAGCCTTTAAAATTTTAGTTATTTTCGGGACCGATAGATGGCGCTTTTTATTTGAGAACAAAAATTAGATCGCGGTGTTAAGATTCTCCGCGAATACTATAAGATATCTGGGTTGAAAAATTGTATTTCGTGCATTTTAATAATGTTACCAATCATGGTACATGGTAGATTAAACATTGGAGGTGATTGGTACCCTATGTTTCATTTTTCCACAACCTACCTAGCGCCGTAGGGAACCGTAGTCTCATTGCGACCCTCACTAAGCCCGGGGGTTCGCATTGAGCTAGTTTCAGCAGTCTATCTACCAGCTCGCAACGTGGGCGAGCATCAACAGAACCCTCACGAAGCCCGAGGGTTCCGGGTTCAACACGTTCATTGTGTATACCTTGATTATTCCTAAAACTGTGCTTTCTTCTACAGAACTATCTCCAGTCCAGCAACAGCTTTCTGAGATCAACAACCGCTACAGTCTACTGGGTACCAAGCTGTCAGACCGCACCGTTGAGCTCGACGCCGTGAGGGATGAGCTGCGGAAACATCTCGACAGCTTGAGACAGCTCAACACCTTCCTCGACAAGGTAAGATCATGGCCTAGCATTTTTCCTATTATTTTGGGGTCGGCTTCAAGTTTAATTAAAAGCAGCTGAATGCCAACGTTTAACATAGAGTGGCATGTCTAACATACACATCACAGTTATTTGGAAAATGATAAATGATTAATGAAATATGTTTCGTTTGTTATTTTCAAATGTTTAGTTTTTTTCCGATGTTAGTTTAGCTTTCAACTTTCTACCCCCTATCCTAAGTCTAAGCCTACGATATTACATACTTCTTTTGTTTAAGATCGGTCTGGAAACTTTAAACTGTAAGAAAAGCACATGTGAAAGCTGATGAAAAATTTCAATGCTGGGGGGTTCAGAATGATGTGGGGAATCTATGGCTAAACAAAATCGTAGTTCAAAATGTTAAGCTAATTCTGTATATTTTTCTTTTAGGTCCAAAGACAGCTGCCTAAGGAGTCGGTGCCCAACACGAAAGAGGAAGCCGACAAGACCATCAAGCAAGCACGTGCTGTCCTAGAAGAGATGTATGAGAAACAAAGCATTTTGGACTCTACTAAAACTCAGGTAAGGTTCAAAATTAGTGATTCACTTGTAGCGACATCTAACAAGTCATCAAGATGTATCAAAATGAAAAGTATTTATTCAAGTTAGGCTGAGAATCAAAATCAAAGTTTGACTGGAACAACTTGCCTGCTGCGGTCTTCTCGTCCGATTATAATTTAGGTGTCTTCAAGGCTAGAGTGAATAGGCTCTTAATAAACTAGTGCGCTTCACCATCACTGATTGCATCACTGCTCACCATCAGGTGGGACTGCAGTCAAGCACTAGTTCAAAAAAAGAATCAGAACTTTTTGAAGGTAAAAAAAAAAACAGTTTCCCCAAACCCAGCAACACATCAGGTCTGATTCATTTGAAGAACTTGAATCTATACAACGAAATACTCAGTTAATAGCACAAAGGTTTAAACACTTATACTACTTACATAAAAGATAGCTTGATCTCTGGGACATTTGTCAAACTGACATTCCTAGGGTTGCTACTAATATAAAAAAATGTCGATAGAAATTATCGACGTTTCTTACTACTATCGAAGTTAATGTAACATATAATTGGGTTTAATTTAATTACAAACGTTACTAAATTAAACGAATATTTTAATATAAAATATCTACATATAGTCTCTAAAAGGAGTTCTCCAAATCCATATCTAAATCAGTTTCTGAATCACTAAACCAATCTCGTAAAGGACATGTTTCATTTTTGTATGGGCCTCCGGCCATAACATGTACATCATCAGCGAAGCTGCAAAACTTACCCCTGAATAGAATAAAGTTTATTTTTTTACATAATATCATATGGTTTTTATGTACAAAATTAAAATTGAAAAAGTTTGACGTTTGTCGTAAGGGTTATTGACAGCCATCCATGACAGGTTGTAGAGATGACGTTTACTTAACCTATAATATAATTGTTTACTTCTTGTTCATCGAACAAATAAATCATTAATAGTCTAAGATCATAATTACTGTGATCTTTCATAAAAATATTAGACAAAAGTGGTTCACTAAAGTAAGATCAAGAATCATTTCTTTAGGGAGTATTGGCTTATCAAATAAAAGTTAAAACCTACTGTGTTCAATCCCTGCTGGATGCGTTTATTTCAATACATTTCCTTCAGCTAGTTTTTAAATCTCTTTGCCTTCAGCTAACCGGTCTCATTTGTCTAATGTTATACAGAATATGCTATAATGATGCTGTAATTATTGAATAGATTGGTATGCTACTATAGTATAGTTAAAATCTCGCTGCAGACTTGGTCATAAATCATAATCGGAGTAGGGATGTGCGCTAGTTGCGCGTGCTCAAGGCATTATCGATAAGTCGATGAAGCCATTTCCAATGTCTCCATTGAAAATTGGCAAAAATGTGTGGAACATGCAGAATTGCTGCAAGATGAAGACTTAAGAAAAGCACATTTATGCGAAGAGTTCATCATTCATTTGGATGATGATGACGATGACTCAGACGAAGAATTTTAATTTTCTATTTTTAGTTTTATATAATATACGTTCTTTTGTTTATATATTTGGTAATAAAATAAAAAAAATGTGTATTTATTTCTATCACCCATTTATAAATATATAAAACTATCGATATCACTCATCGACTGCAGTAATGCACATTACTACGTGTGGGCGTGGCCTGCCCATAAGGCCCGTGAGTGGGAAAGAGAGCGAAACACTCGAATGATTTATGACCGAGTCTGCAGCGAGATTTTAACTATACTATAGTAAGATTGAAATTAAAAATGTAAGTAGGTACATAATTGGAGAACAAGGTACCGGCCGACCCCAAAACCATTGGAGAAAGGGTCATTGCTTTTTGGGTCGGCTTCCAGTTAAGCTGGATGACGCAGAATATAAAGAGGGCGGTAACTGGGTAACATGTTATCTACCATTTGTAAATACTGGTATCAGATTTACCTACTGACTTTTATCTATCCATAACAACTGTCAAATATCTTCAAATGACGATGGAGATCAATAAATAAGCCATTTGGTTTAACATGCTTTCTGAGGGATGTTAAACCTTTGGTGAACTACAGAAGGAGAGTAGGGACTCTCCAAAAAAAAGAAATAAGAGAACAAATCAGGATTTAAAACTTTATTCTTCTTCTCTTACTGATACATCATCAAGTACACAGGCACTATGTGTCGTTCTAGGTTTGTACAACCTGGTACAAAACAACTCGAACTAGATATACCAACTTTTTTGCATGAGTTTAATTATATGTAATAGGCAAAACCTGTGGAGGTTAGTTTGGATTAGAGTCAGCTTCAACGATAGGTGGTTCATATTCTAAACAAACAGCACTTCTAGCCCAAGTCCAACAAACATTGCACACCAATGAACGATAACTGACCTGTAAAAACAATACAGAATAAACTCACACATTCACAGATCAATACATAGTAGTAATAGTATTATTGATAAGGGATTCTTACAAGTCATATACAGATAAAAACCACATACTACATAGATTTACAGTTAACTATTTTACACACCTGTCTAGGTTATATTCTTCTAGAAATGACATCTCTTTCTGGAGCATTCAGGAACAAATGTGTGCGACGTCTCAATGTTGATGTTGAACATACAACACAAACATTCCTACTATTAAGGTGAAGATTGGCTGCACGCTGTACATTTCTTCAAGCAGATACCCAGCATGAATAACATACTCTGCCTCCAAAGGGTATCTAAAAATAATACATTTGTTAGGATTTTTACCAAGCTTGATAAAACATTTTCATAGTTTTATTATGTATTTTTCCCATACAATTGATAATCATTACTTTCTTATCGCATGAATCAGTCTATTGCAGGAGAATTGTAAGTGTAATCTTAACATATATAAAAATCATACATAACGCATATTTACAGTAGGTAACAGACCTGTTGTGGAGTTATCCGGGCTGTGATTTCATCTCTCTCAGGACCATGTGGAATACTGTGTGATCTTCTCTGAGAGAGAAAGAGATCTGGTAGATACATCTACCAGCCTGCAGGCACTCACCTCACATCAATGGCAAACAATGGCACCATCTGGTATCTGAAATTATTATCATGATGTTAGTGATACTATAAATTGTTGTAAAAGCCAAAAAAAAGAAAGTGAACTGTTTGCAAATAATAGGTACCTGTCTTGGGGCAATTAAATTAGATATTGCATCTCTCTGAGGCCACTCGTTAAATTATGCGACCTCCTTGAGATTAAAGATAAAAGGCACCACATACATTATGACACAGACACATACATTTTGATTCATATGTTTCACGGGTCTATTCCATTACCCTGCGTTACTTTAGTACTACTATGAGTACTCTCAAGAAGATTACTAATTGAGTTACAACATGCCTTGCATAATGCAGCATCAGGAGCAATCTGAAAACATACTTATATACTCTGAAAACAAGTTCATAATACCTAGTTAACATATTAAGAACTGTTTATAGTCATTTGACAGTTGAAAGGATGAAACTCAAACTCAAAATCTTTATTGCATTCATGTGTTTGTATTTAACATTTGTTTTTACATTTAATATAAGTTCCAACATGAAACCCAGTGATACCTATTACATGTTGAGTTGCACATGTTTGAAACTGTTTATTTAAAAATTATATTCTTACCTCTTGAGCCATGTCTTGTTAAAAAATTAAACAAAAGCTCTGGACCTAAATCTGCTGCAATATAATGACTTCATCACTGAGTATCCCTTTATTGCACTTCACACAAGCCATTTTCCAACAAGCCAAAGGATCTGCAAAAAACAATGAGGTAAACCTTGTGTTTCCAACTTAATCCAACTGATTTACAAATATTTTTCAATAATTTACCTTCAATGTAAGTAAAAACTGAAGATTTCTAATGGGCAGACGAATCCAAATCGCAGATTTCTGAGTTCGAGTACCGCTAAACAAAGCCAAAGTCAATCCAAGAATGAGCAGATATCACAAAACCGAAGTTATAGTAGTATAAAATTGAGAAAATGCAAAATAACACTGAAAACCACGAAAGCCAAAATCAAATCGAGTCGAACGAAATTGTCACTGACAACTTGACAAGTGACTTAAATGAGTTTCAAGTCAAGCTGTTTTTTTAATTCGTTCAGAAACACAGTTCAAAAATGGAGACTAAAGATTTTTGAATCGATGAAATCATCACACATAATTATATTTACCCAAAATATGTACAAGAGAATAATAGTAATTTATTTTTAACACAACAAGAATACACACCTTTTTTAATTATTTTCTATATTGCATTGATTGGATGAGACATTATTTCAGAACGAATAAAGTATGCAAGCAAACGAGACGCCATGTTGAATAAAACATGGCAATAATTGAAAAACTAATACATTTTGTACACAACAAATCAGATTCAAATTCACCAGATAGTATTTTTTCCCAATTTGTCTTTTTTTTTCCTTTTTTTTCGACATACGTACATCTGATGGCCGAAAATGAAACATCTCCTTTATTATAAACTCTTGTACGCAAATATTATCAATCGCAGAGGCGTCAAAGTAATCAAAAGATAATTATAATATAATTAAAAGAGAAATTAATTTTAAATTAAGTTTTATTTAAAATATCGATAGTTCATAGTCTGTGCCATCGCCCATTACTAATAACGTCGGCATGCCCAGACATTAACAGGTACTGTCTGTGCTGTTATGAAATTCGGGATTTCATAGGCGTGATTTTACTGACAGCTGTCGCAGAGATCAAGCTATATTTTATGAAGTATAGTAAATTATATAAGACCAACATCAAAATATAAGTCTCAAAACACTGATAAACGTACGTTTATCAGTTGTCTAGTACCCATCACACAAGCACTGCTTAGCTTGGGACTAGAGGGCGTTGACTGAAAGTTCTGGAAAATTATTATTATTTTGTTTCAGGTTCGTGAGCTTCTGAAGCGCAAACAGAGCGTGCTGGGAGCTGACAGACTGCATGATGAAATGGAAGATGTATCCTCAAGGTGGAAGGCACTACACGATGCGTTCAAGGACAAGTTTGTATATTTTTTCACACTTTTTTACGATTGTTTAGTATTTGATTACACATGAAAGACTTGTATTAATAAAATTGGTCCTTCTTTCCTTGGACTTGACTAGATTGAATTAGAATTGTATTTTCGTTATTTATTTTAGGATTAGCATAGAAAAGACTATGCACAAAACTTAACTGCTTCTATCGCCAATTAACAGTACATTTGTATTATATATGAATCAAAAAGTCAAATTATTTATTTTAATGAGACCCATAAAACACCCTTTTGAACATCCGTTAGACTTACTTATTAAATAAATTCTAGGTAAATGATTCTAGTTGCACATTCCTCAAGGAGAAGAATGGACAAGAAACTCCATACTTACTCTTTTAATATAGGTTTTACAATACTTTGTATACATTAATCAGAATGTAGCGACATCTATCTCACCACATACGAACTATCCTACATCGCGGTATCAAAGTTATCCGCGCAGTTTGAACGTATACAAGTTCCCGACAACAACCGTCTGGCAGTAGTTAGCCCACCAGACACAACACCCGTCTGGTCGGAGGCTCCTCCCTTTTCAATGTTGGATGAGGAACTTTACACCCTGTTCCTCATTCCTCCAAAATAATATAATTTGAGAAGACGATGTACCAGAATTGTGAATTCCTGTTAAATACCATTTACTTTCCTCAGGATCCGCCTAATGGAAGAAATGAAAGACTTCCACGACACACACAGCAACTTGTCTCAGTGGCTGAGCGCTAAAGACCGCATGATGGCCGCGCTCGGACCTATCTCTTCCGACTCCCGCATGGTGCAGACGCAAGTGCAGCAGGTATGTATCCCACTACTGGTAAAAGGCTCTGATATTCCTGAAAAAAAAATATTTAAGGAAATAAATCATTATTTTTATCATAAAACAGTAGCTTAATGTCAGCATCAGCATAATATGTCAGAACGAACTAACGCAATTATTTAATTTAATACTGTTCCAAATATGCCCTGCAATTACAGTTACCAGCACGTAACTTGGCAAGCGATTTTCGTAGTGGTGGAAATTCGCGCATATAAAAATGTATAAAATTGTGCGTGCGCAAACTTCCCCCACTACAAAAACTCTTGCCAAGTTACGTGTCGGTAACTGTACATAGAGACGATGAAACCTTGGAAGGCAGTTAGCAGTTTTTTAACCAATAATGAACGAAAAAACCACCGAAGTCACAGAATTTGAAACTGGTGTTATTTTTAACCTGTTAGTGTTTTTTTAAGAAGTTTGTTGTTTTTTAAAGTAAAAAAGGTTTTCTTACAAAATCAATATTAAACGATAATTAAACTTTTTAATTCCGAATCTATAAATAAACAACAGTGTTGCATTTCAAGTCAAGTGATGCGCTTGGTCGTTGACAATTTAAGCAACTGTGCACCGCGCGGAATCAGAAAAAGATGAATATTCTTGCAATTATTTATCTCTATCATCAACTCATCACAAAAACCGACTATAAAATAATGGTTTCTTTTCTCACCACAATTCAAATTCAAATTCAAATTCAAATATATTTATTTGTGACACATAGGTATAATGTATAATTACATGGTGTTAAATATTAGGAGTATCGCTATGCACTGCCTTGCAAGGCGTACAAAATATTTCCTTTACAGGTGAAAAAAACTTAATTCTACGTACTTAAATGTCTAGGCAAAGTTTAAAATACGAAATAAAACATATATCAAATAATGATAGCTATAAAACATAAAACAATAACAATGAAATGTAAAATAATCGATAGTAAAGGAAAATGGGATATTTATTGGGGTCTTATTTATCTTCTAGGTAATCATTTACACAGTAATATGCTTTCTGTATAAGGTAATTATGAAGTCTTTTTTTTTTAAATGTATAGGTTTTTTGAGGATGTTATAAATATTAGCTTCAATGTTTTAGTGGGAGACTTATGCCAAAACTAGGTTTGGGGTCTGTTTGAACTTCTAAGTGATCACCACAACATTACTCATACTCAACTTGTTTCTCCGCAGGTGCAAGTCCTGCGCGAAGAGTTCCGCGGCCAGCAGCCGCAGCTAGCGCACCTGGAGGAAGTGGGCGGCGCCGTGCTGCAGCGCCTGCAGCCTGCCTCACCCGACCACGCCAAGATGCGGCAGAAGGTCGTGGAGCTGCAGGAGCGGTGGAACGACTTGCTGGACAAGTGAGTACTCTGCTCATATACATGTTGACGTCAGCGATGGCTAAGCCGTAGTAAGGCCGACTTCGATTGGGTTTCGTGGGTATCGGGTTGATAACGTAGAATAAAAATCTTCATTGCAGTAATAACCGTACTTTAAAAATCGTAATAAAAAAACACAGACAGCTACCGTGGCGATGGCAAACGTAGACACTAAATTTATTTAATACTTATTCAACTTTAGTATAAACTAATAAGGTTCATATTCAATGGGTTATTTGACAACATTTTAGTTATAAGTCCGTCATCTAGATTACAAGAAAATATTCGACACATATTTTTTTTTCACGTAATCCAAAAATTACGGCGTTACATCGAGTCAAAATGTCGCATGACGTCATTAGCCAGTACAGTTTATACTAGATAATGATGTTCAACTCAACTTTAATGCGCCTAATATAAGCAAATTTTCCATCAAATTAAAATAGAAAAAAACTAAAATGTCTATAGCTAACTTAAGGGTTTTGTGTGGCAGTGGGCGCGTGCATCGTAAAAAACTATTTTCATAATTTTTCTCTAACGCGCCAAAAGAAATAACTTCAAAACGTAGTGTTATGAGGGACTAAAAACTAAAATTTTCCAGCCCAGAACACACTACCACTGAACCCAGGAAAAATGCAACTAGTCATTACGTATCATTTATTTATTTATTTCTCAATCTTACCTACATCTACCATTACAGGTTTACCCCAATGCGATAAAAGCGCCTATATAAAAACAATTGCCTATAACTTATAATAAACAATGTACCTAACCATGTTCCTCCCCCACAGACTAGAGAAGCGCGCGGACAGCCTGGGCGCGGCGGCGGACACGTCGCGGGAGTTCGACGCCGGCCTCACGCGCCTGCGCGACGCGCTGCAGGCCATCGGCGACAAGCTGGACGAGATCGCCATGGAGAAGGAGCCCGACGAACAGCTCAGGAAGATCGAGGTAAAATAATATGAGCAAATTTGACAGGCGAAAGTCAAAGTCAAAGTCAAAAGCCCAAAGTCAAAAGTCAAAGTCAAAGTAATTAACTCTCTGCGGGGTAATTAATTGTGTAGCACACTTTCGAAAGTCAACGGTCTAAAGTCAAACGGCAATAGTCCAATGGCTAAGGCGTTGGACTGGCGATCTAGAGGTCGTGATTTCTATTCCCATCCATTGCACTAATGACGTGAACCCGCTCCATATACTAGCACATTTAACTTAGTTGGAGCGGTTTATGAGACTGCTAGTAATGTGCACTCCAAATTGCTAGTAAGCACACATTCGATGGCAATTTTGACAGTCGAAAGTCAAAAGTCAAAGTGATTTATTTGTATGACATAGTTGTTATAAAGAGTTACAAATTTGCTGAAAATATAAATTTATGTGTGCAACAGTTCATATTATGTTTGGCAGTGAAAGCTGGAGAAATGCAACAACAAACTAACGTTAACAACGATGGTCAAAGAAATTATTTCATTCATTTTCTATTTCAATGGATGTGAACTTTAAATACTTTTGACAATGTAGTCGTGTTATAAATTGACGTTTTAATTTTCTTCCAACTATTTTATTTATCTAATATTTTGTACGCCTCCAGGCATAACATAGCGTTCAACTAACCTAAGATATGTAGCTATATTCTTTTACGTTTATCCTTTGTTTTTGACGGCTGCTTCTGATTGGACATCTTTAAGACTCGGATAGGCGAATTCGGTCGTTGATCGGTTACAGACAAAGATCGGGATCAAGATAGCAACCGAGATAGATTATTAATATCCAGCGTTATTCATTTCAATAAATAAATAATGATTATACAAAGGGATATAAATATATCAGCATGAGACGAATATGGCTTAATATTGACTTAAATTCAACTTTAACACTGAAGAACTGGTACCCGTTGTTATTTTAACCGATTTTTAATGACCATTTTTCCCATAGAACCTAGAACGTCAACTGGAAGGCCAGCGCCCCCTACTGGCGGACCTGGAAGGCGCGGGCGCAGCGCTATCGCAAGTGTTATCAGACCCCGCGTCCAGGCAGGACATACAGAGCAAACTAGCGGCTGTGGCGCGCCAGTACGACAACCTGCAGAGGAAACTCGACCATAGGAAGGCGGAGATAGAGGCGGCTTTGAAGTGAGTACGAAGTGGCGTTTATGTCACACTGTATTTTTCGTGGGATCGAGGCTTTAACTTTTTAACCGCCAGAGCATAAACGCATCGGCGTCCCTCCCACGTCAATCCACAAATTCGGCGCAAATACCTACAAAAATTAATTAAAAATTGTACTTAAAAAAATGTTTTCTTGTCCCCTGCCTAAGCCTTCGGGGATTACAGGCGTAATGGTTTAACACTTTAACTGCCAGACTATCGGACGCAATAGAACTTCAATTGGTTGAGGTGAACGGTGACCGGCGTGGCATACAAAGTATTAAAATTTCTAATCTCAATATACTTCACAGGGACGGTCGTAACTTAGAAGAGAACGTAGCCCGCACATTGGGCTGGCTTCAGTCCGAGCTGAACTCCCTCCCAGCTCGCCTGCAGGTGTCGGCCGATGCCGCCAAGCTGCAACAACAGCTGGAACGACACGAGCCGCTGTACAGAGAGCTTACACAGAGGGAACATGAGCTTATCATGCTTCTGGATAAGGGTAAGCTTAAAGTTTACAAATATTGTAAAAAAAAACTGTTTTAAAAAGAGTAAGTATGGAGTTTCTTGACCATTCTTCTCCATACGAAACTTTTTTTTAAGAGGCAAATATAATCTATTCAAATTGAATTTATTTAATTATTTGACTTTGTAAATTAGCAGTTACCTAGCCTGCCTAGCTAGCTGCTATTTCCTCATACCGGAATACAGGACTGCCAATCCAAGTCTTTTGGTTCTTAGTACTACCACCGAGCATAAAGTCCTGGGTTCGACTCCCGAGTCAAGTCTGGATTTGTGCCCGTTAGTGCCTATAGTTTCACTACCTATTACATGGGATTTAAGCATAACTTGCGAAATGCGAGTGTGCTTTAGCTACTTTGCTCCCTAACCCTTCAAAGAATGCAAGAGTAAAGTTAATGCTAGTTTGTTTTCCGACAACCAACTTCGAAATCACGAAAAATACGCGCCTAGTTGTGTAGTTACGGACACCTGCCCGATAAACCTAACCAAACCTAACCTATATGTTCGACTGTATGTACAGTCAACAGCAAAAGTAGATGATCAAAATCAGAAATTCAATACTAATGAACGGAGTTCGCGCCAGAACTGTGTGGTGTCGAAGTGATTCAAAAGTATGTGATTGTAAATTATACCAAACATTTACTACCAGTACAGCTGCCATATGTTTGTGATCAGTTTTGACTCCAAAAGTTATAAACTTAATTCGCATCAGAACTAAGAAGTGAAAAAAAAATTCAAAACTAGTGAACAGGTAAAATCAAAAATTAAATGATGAAACTGAGGCCACGTAATCGTGAAGCAAATAATTCATCCATACGCATTTTTGTATTAACCCAGTAATTTAATTTGTTATGTTTAAAACAGCTGAATTTGATAAAAAAAAATGCATATTTAATATATTTCATCCAATTGAACCCCTAAAAAAAGCACAATGTTCATTAATAAAAACTTATTTACAAATAAAACAACCAACTTCCAAAAAAACACTACAAAGTGAAAAATATTAAAGTAATTTTTCACTTTGAAATGTTTTTTTGGAAGTAGGTTGTTTTTTTTGTAAAAATGTTTTAATTTTTCATTTTTAGTGGGTCAGTTTGTAATTTATCTAAGTTACGATAGCCCAATGACAACTGCTCATCACCTCTCACAACATAATTGCCTTTCTCAAAACAGGGACGTTAATTGTTGAGGAGTTCTCCTAGTATGTCCAGGAGAACTGGAGCTCCATGGTGAAGGCATCATCACCACTATGCATTTTGACAAGCTTAAATTACTTAGCAACTACATTAAAGTACCTAATCGAATCGCAACCCGTGAAATACTTAGGTATAATTGAGTAGTCCTGATGCCCATCTGTGGTCTTCATCATCAGTTCCACTTTAGCAAACGGTGCTTTCCGAGAGCTAATGCACGAGTTGATATAGGTGTTCCTATAAAATTTGAGGTTTTCCCTCGATTTCCATAGGATCCCTTCATCAGATTCTGACTTGGTGACAATGAGACCACAGCGAGAGTATACCCTTTCAAACAAAAAAATAATTTTGCAAATCCGTCTATATATGACGAATTTATGCCCAAACATACATAAAAAATATACATATAAACATCCGAATTGATAACCTCCTCCTTTTTCAGAAGTCGGTTAAAAATATTATAATTCAAAAACTTTAGTATTTAAACTGTTTTTTTTTTGTAACTTCTGTCAAATGTTTAAAAGTAGCTGATGTGATACAAAACGATAATTGAATAAATATTATCATCTTTGCATGTTTGTGAATTTATGTTAATGTTCAAAAGTAGCTGATGTGATACAAAACGATAATTCAATAAATATTATTATCTTTGCATGTTTTTGAATGTAAGTCATTGTTCAAAAGTAACTGATGTGATACAAAACGATAATTCGATAAATATTATTATCTTTGCATGTTTCGAATTTATGTCAATGTTCAAAAGTAGCTGATGCGATAAAAATCATAACTCAATGATTGCTTTTGCCCAGTCGGCTACAATATATTAAAACCGGAAGGTAGATTGATATTTTACATTAATGAGTATGAAAAAATATTGCTATTATTATCATTAATAATATTATTGAAAATTTATTGATTACTAAATAATTCATACATTCAAATAATATAGGTAAATGTTCAAGAAATATAATTTTCTTACGTTTTCAACGGAAATCTGCTACCTATACAATATTCAGGATTATATTAAAGCTATTCTGCTCATTTAATGTAAAATATCAATCTACCTTCCAGTTTTAATATATTGTAGCCGACTGGGCAAAAGCAATCATTTAGTTATGATTTTTATCGCATCAGCTACTTTTGAACATTGACATAAATTCGAAACATGCAAAGATAATAATATTTATCGAATTATCGTTTTGTATCACATCAGTTACTTTTGAACATTGACATAAATTCAAAAACATGCAAAGATAATAATATTTATTGAATTATCGTTTTGTATCACATCAGCTACTTTTGAACATTGACATAAATTCACAAACATGCAAAGATGATAATATTTATTCAATTATCGTTTTGTATCACATCAGCTACTTTTAAACATTTGACAGAAGTTACAAAAAAAGAAACAGTTTAAATACTAAAGTTTTTGAATTATATTATTTTTAACCGACTTCTGAAAAAGGAGGAGGTTATCAATTCGGATGTTTATATGTATATTTTTTTATGTATGTTTGTGCATAACTTCGTCATATATAGACGGATTTGCAAAATTATTTTTTTGTTTGAAAGGGTATACTCTCGCTGTGGTCTCATTGTCACCAAGTCAGAATCTGATGAAGGGATCCTATGGAAATCGAGGGAAAACCACAAATTTTATAGGAACACCTATAGTGATTTGGGTATTTTGTATATCAACTCGTGCATTAGCTCTCGGAAAGCACCGTTTGCTAAAGTGGAACTGATGATGAAGACCACAGATGGGCATTGGAACTACTCAATTATACCTAAGTATTTCACGGGTTGCGATTCGATTAGGTACTTTAATGTAGTTGCTAAGTAATTTAAGCTTGTCAAAATGCATAGTGGTGATGATGCCTTCACCATGGAGCTCCAGTTCTCCTGGATCTTACTAGGAGAACTCCTCAACAATTAACGTCCCTGTATCGAGAAAAGCAATATGTTGTAAGAGGTGATGAGCAGTTGTCATTAACTTAGATAAATTACAAACTGACCCACTAAAAGTAAAAAATTAAAACAAATTTACAAAAAAAAACAACCTACTCCAAAAAAACATTTCAAAGTGAAAAATAACTTTAATATTTTTCACTTTGTAGTGTTTTTTTGGAAGTTGGTTGTTTTTTTTGTAAATAAGTTTTTATTAACGAACATTGTGCTTTTTTTAGGGGTTCAATTGGATGAAATATATTAAATATGCATTTTTTTTATCAAATTTAGCTGTTATAAACATAACAAATTAAATTACTGGGTTAATAAAAAAATGCGTATGGATGAATTATTTGCTTCATGATTACGTGGCCTCAGTTTCATCATTTAATTTTTGATTTTAGCTGATCACTAGTTTTGAAATTTTTTTTCACTTCTTAGTTCTGATGCGAATTGAGTTTATAACTTTTGGAGTCAAAACTGATCACAAACATATGGCAGCTGTACTGGTAGTAAATGTTTGGTAAAATTTACAATCACATACTTTTGAATCACTTCGACGCCACACAGTTCTGGCGTGAACTCCGTTCATTAGTATTGAATTTCTGATTTTGATCATCTACTTTTGCTGTTGACTGTACTATGAGTTTCAAATGAGAATAGGAACGTCAATGACCTCTATCTGTCATATGTCACTTGAAAAGTCCGAACTTTCATATTCATGTGTAGTAAACCACTATGAAATGTTGGTTAGTTATAAAAGATATCCTTTATTTCCACTGCCTGCCTGCTTGAAAGAAAAATACTGTCTTTACTTGAAATTTATTAACAATATTCTTTCCCACCAGGTCGTGAGATGGAGAAGAAACCGGCGCACCAGAACTTGCGCAAAGATCTAGACAGGATTCAGGCGCAGTGGGACAAACTTAAACGCGAGACAGTCGATAGACACACGAGACTGCAGACCGCTATGGTAAGTCATATTGATGATTTCTCTAAGACATAGGTCTTTATGATTGTTAATAAAAAACTATTAGAAGAAACAATATTTTACAGTCAACTTCACAAATAGAACAAAATGAAGATTCGTATTTTTTACACCATAAAACTTACAAATCATAATATAAGGGCTATATAGGATAGTGATACAATGGGCGGCCTTATCGCTAAAAGCGATGTACGATTTGTTTTTGACTCTTTTTAATTGTATTATTAAGCGCAAAGAGATCTCTTAAAAAACTCACGACGTTTTATAGCATCCGATTGTTTAAAAATAAACGCTTCTAGTGAACCAATTCTATTAGCGGTATCTTGTTTAAAACAAACTAATATTAAAAACACCTTCCAAAGTGTTCCCTATCTCAATTTTACCTTAATTTACCCATTAATAACTTTATTTGCCTCGACAATCGCTTTCGAGTGCATTGCTGAGTAAATTACTGCACCCAAATGCGTTTATCGCTAGCCAAATACTTACTTAATTAACACTATTGCATCATTAACTTAGATGAACTGAATCAAGACACCCATTATTAAAGATAACTCAAGCAATCTCAATGAAATTTACAAAACCTTGCCACAAGCAATAACCAAACTTATTTACATATACACTTAATCCATTTTCGACTAACACAGTTTTTTCCCGCCAACAGGAGCACTGCCGCAAATTCCACAAGGCCCAGGAATCTTTCGTCCCCTGGTTGTCAGACCTAGAAGACAGACTCGCCAAGCTACCAGCAACCGCCTTCACTAAGAAAGAGGTGGAAAAGCAACTGAGAGAGCTGCAACAGATCAGGAATGATATCTGGAAGAGGTGAGGCTTTGCTTAAGCAAAGGATGGTGATGACACTGCACACTGTGGCTAAATATTTACAGATACTCAATACAATACTCAATACTTTTATTGCATTCCACATGTATTCTTGGGTGGCTCGAAAATCAACTTTAAAATCATTGAAATAAAGTGCAGATGCCGCTATATCAAAAACAATGTATAAAATTCTCTTCGCTGCGCTTTTCTCTGTCTACATTCACACGGAGGAGGAGGAGGAGGTTTTTTTATTGCCTGCAAGTTCCTTCTACAATTCATTCTCTCTGCATAGATCTGGCGAGTACGAGAACAACAAGACTCTGGGCGAGACGTTCATCTCGTCCTGCGATATCGACCAGGAGGTGGTGAGGAAACTACTCGACAACATCAAGGAACGATGGGATAGGATCAACAACGGTATGTTATTGTACAGACGCCAGCACATCAAGTTACCCCCAATGAGTCAAATTTGAATTTGAACCTTATTCTGTTTGACATAAAGTTGAAAAACGATCAAACAAATTTGACACATTGGGGTAACTTGACGTGCTGGCGTCTGTACCATAATTATTGTAGCCAGAAGGATTGTTCAGGTTGCTCAACAGAGATTTTAGTTTTTAGTCCCTCATCTAGATTACAAGAAAATATTAGACACATAAGCTACTTTTTACCCCTGTATTCCCACGGTAACGGCACCTACGCGGGTGAAACCGCGATACGTCTGCTAGTATAACATAATAAATGGTAATCTTAATTTTATTTTTAATGTTACCAAACTAAATTGTCTCCCACAGAGGTTCTACAACAAGTAGAGTTCCTGGAGAGCACGGCGCGCAAGCTGGGCGAGTTCGCCGAGCGCGTGCGCGCTGTGGACACGCCGCTGCAGCGCTGCGAGGAGCGGCTCGAGGAAGCTCTCGCCGCCACTCCCGCGCAGGCTGCTGAAGCTGTCGCTAGGCTAGCGGACCAGATACACGCACTTAGGGCACCTCTACAGGTTCGAATACGTTTATTTACCAGCCATTTATTGAATGAAACCTGACATCCCTCCAAAGGCACTCAGCAATAAAATATTTCTATCCGTGAAAGAATTTTAAGAATCTGGTGAATAGGCTCCGACACAAACTCACAAACGAACTGTTCATGCTCAACTAAATAATATTTTAATGCATTACGGCATTTTAATGTACGGTGTCTTGTTTCACACTGAATTCGAATGTTTCATGTTTTACTTTTTACCCTATCCTTTACAATTATTAATATTTATAATTTATGTAGCGGTATGGACCACCGTAATAAAATGAAAATATCTTGGTAACTTCTTTATTAAAATATTTTGTAACTTCTTTTAAGTAAAAAAACGTCTTGACACTCGCTCTTCATCCTTTTTCCTACTTCCTTTTTCAAAATATTCAAATCTTCCTCTTTCTCCTGCCAACATTCATACTCTCTCATTCATCCATCACTGCGTTCATATTTACTACATTCCATCAAATAATCATGCATTCTAAATTAACATCCCACATTTATTTATTGATATTACAGTAAGTTCATACACTAATTAAAAACTTAGCCCCCCAAAACCGTTGTTATCGGTTTGACTGCGGGATCAAGTCTCCATACTTTAGTAGAACACAAAGACATTCAATACCCATAGACCGGACATCACAAACAAAATTTTCGTCCGAAAAAGTGTGTCCTGCCGGACACAAGTCTATGAGTTTTTTTTTAGTACGCTCCGCTGCCGCTCCAATATTCATATATTATTCTAGATGTCGCTACTGAGACATGGGATCAAAGTTTTTCTATGACATTTCCTTGACATGCCTTCTATAGTCTTTTAAATCTCTTTGGTAGAACACAATGTATAATTTTATGTATGTTTTTGAAAATAGATGTTTTATTTCCTAATTAAGTAACTAATTACTCAAACCAAACATATTCACACCTACATTTTTAATCCCGTCCTTAATATTTCTCCCTTTCCACTGGTGTATCCTTGAAACTCAAAAACAATCTTAACATTAGTAAACAAATTCTTCCCAACAGAGTATCAACGCAGCCGCCGATGACATAGTAACGCTAGCCCTGGAATGTTCGGGTCGCGACGCAGCAGCTCGCGCTAAGAACGTTCTAGAAGAACAAGCGCACGCGCTGGCGGACAGACTGGACGACCTGGAGGCGCGCGCCGGCGAGGCCAAGGGACGAATGGCCGGCGCTGCAGCTGCCATGACGCATTTCCAGGTAAAAAGGCCGCAAAGACCAATTTGCTCATAGAAGCATAAACAAAAACGTGCCTTCAGCGTTGAGTCACGAGTTAATCCTTTAAAACTGTCACGTACTCGTGACACGTGGCGTGCTGGACACATTTTGGTTTGACTGTGGTGTTCAAAGAGTTACTCAAGAGAGTAGCTCGAGTAACAGTTGCTGTAGTTAGTCTTAAGTAGGGATTTTGCAAGTCATGCAATTTGTTGGAAATCATGGTCGCTATAGGAATAGGCGTTTGAACTAAAGTAGAAAACTGTAGGAGATTTTTTGAGCAACGAGCATTATATAATTTGTTTTTTATTACGTTGTTTTTAATTATTGATTGATATAAATCAATTACGTGAGTGCGTGCGTTACCTTGAATATAGGGGAAGGCCTTAAATATGGCCAAAATACAAGAAAAGGACCAAAGTTTGATGCAGGATTAGTTATTTGAATGTGGAGGAATGCATGACCGTGTGTACTTCATCTTTATTAATAAGAGTTACGATTCGGTTAATTATACAGCTAATAAACAAAGTTCTGGTATCTAGAAATATATTGTTACCTTTGAAGTTAATAAACACCTCAGTGTGTTAAAATATTCATTGCTGAACACGATTTTCCTTAAAGATAGCATAAGTGCATTACACAACATATTGTTATTGAAACACACTACGATGCTACTTTAAATCGATAAGCGTAATACTTAGATATGATAAGATTTTATCGCAAAATGAGAAGATTATCTGCAGATAAATCTTATGTTTTAAGTATCTTGTTTCGCAGCATTCTTTAGTTTTATATTGTAACATTAAGTTGAGTTGTGTGGGTTTTGGCGGCGTTTCATAGTAGTTGTAGAATGTGTAAGCGTTATAAGCAAGATTCACAATGCCGTTTTTTGCACTCCTGTGTCGTATGCACTGCAAGCCGTCTAAACGAGACATAAGGGTTAGTTCTAACGACTTTTTTGAACAGGTTTACGAAGACTTATCGTGAACCTGTGATAATTTATAGTTTTTCTAATGGCGTGGCATTCTATTTGTACAGACGCCAGCGCATCAAGTTACCCCAATGTGACAAATTTCTTTGATCGTTTTTCAACTTTATGGCAAACAGAATAAGGTTCATATTCAATTGGGTAAATTTGACACATTGGGGTAACTTGATGTGCTGGCGTCTGTACAAAGTCAAAAATTATATATAAGTAATATTTTTGACATCTAACTGCTAAACTGGTTGACATAATTATCAACTGTCAATAGGATCCCTTTACTATTTACACGTTGTTGGTTACTTATTTTATTTATTTAAAAAACCTACAACTATCATTTCAGAGAACTTATGCATAGTGTTCAATAAATCATTATATCATTTGAATCATTTTTTTTAACGCTTAACCAACCATCTGACGTGATTGGTTGTCTGACCTATCCACAGCCAATTAGATCCTTTGAGTACAGACGCCAGCACATCAAGTTACCCCAATGTGTCAAATTTTCCTAATTGAATATGAACCTTATTCTGTTTGACATAAAGTTGATAAACGATCAAAGAAATTTGACACATTGGGGTCACTTGACGTGCTGGCGTCTGTACATAATTATTTGAACACGTTGTTCGTTATTGTGTAGGACAGATTTTTTTTTAAAAGCCGGCAATCGACTTGCCTTAAGTACATACACTGGTCTAAAAGCCACACTGTTTCATTAAACCATTTTTTCTCCTACAGGACAAAGTCAAGAACTTATCCCATGACCTAACAGACTTGGAGAAGGAACTTGACACCATGAAGCCCCCGGGCCGGGACATCAAGACTGTGAAACAGCAACTTGATGACATCGGGCGGTTCTACAAGCGACTTGAGAACGCTGATGACTTGGTTGGAGACACCGAAAGAGCGGCTGAGATGCTGGTCGAGAGTGGGTACACTGTGGACAGTGCCAAGACCAGGGATCAGGTATGTGAAAAATTTGTAGTTTAAAAAGAATTTGTAGGCTCTATGCAGTAAGGTTTATTTTTTTTGTGCTAAACTATTTCACTTATCACTGTTTGTATCTGCACTGGTACAAGGTTGACTGGTAGAAAATACCAACGGCGTTTAACCCACCACTGAACAGATGCTTTTCAAAGAAATATGAACTTTACTGTTTGGTAATAGAGTTGAAAACTATCAAAGACATTTATAATTTTACATATTGGCCATTTATTTTTCGTTATTCTGGTTATTGTCTAACGTGGTGTCCAGACTTATTACGCCGCCCAAGGGACTCTGACTTGGCTTTACATGCCGTCTAAAAATATCTCTTGCGCATGCCGGTTTCCTCACGGTGTTTGCCTTCACAGCTTTTGGAGCAATTGATGATGTATTCGATCCCCGGGTCGGGCAAAGTGTTATTGAGTTTTTCCATCTAGAATTTCTCAGTACCACCCCGTAGTCTGGAGTCGTGCTCGATTGATGGCAGTAGGCTCGCCCCCTACTAAATGGGACTTTAAAATAACTGGCGAAATGTGGGAATACTATAGGTATACCTCTGCCTCACCCTTCGGGGATTGCAGGCGTGATGTTATGCAGATAATAAATACATGTGTGTGCTAAGTAGGACTATTTTTTGGGAGGAATATATATTGTAAACCACTATAATCTGGTCTCATTTTTCTAGGTGGAGGGTCTCCGCAAACAGCTGGCTAAGTTGGACGAGCGCGCTCGCTCGAAGGAACAAGACCTGGACGATACACTCAGCAAGCTGGAGGCGTTCTACAAGGCCTACGATTCTGTCATGGATGACGTTTCTGAGGTAAGTGAAAATATACCTTATCTGTAACGAAATAAGTACGAAATTTGTAAAGCTTCGTTATATTGTAAGGGATCTAAAACGACTAAAAAGAGCTTAAAGCTTTGCTTGCATTTATTTATTTGTTTATTGGCCTATCTACAATTTGTTACTCTGTTACACCAGATAGTACAATCAATAGACAACAATCGCCTCTGGCCGTTTCCACATTCCCATTGTCTTGACAATTTGTTGTCGTCTATATCGTCCTATTTTGTCAATTCTGCGTTTATTATTAAGTTATTCTGTATGTTTGTCTCTTATAAAGAAACAAATAAAATTATATGTGAACACTTCAATTTGAATCTACAAGGCACTACGACGCTTTAAGAACTAACCACATTTTACTTTTCAAAAAGTGTTTTTTTTTTTATCAAAACTCATTAAATAACGTATTCTCTCTCCACAGGCTTCCGAACAAGTCCGAAGTCTAAAACCGGTGTCTTCCGAAGTCGAACAGATAAGATCGCAACAGAAAGACTTTGCCGAACTCAAGCGCCGTACCTTGGAGCCTCTGGGTCAGAACGTAGCTCACTGCAACAAGATAGGACAAGGGCTCGTCAGGTCAGCCCTCCAGGGGGTTAATACCCAAGTGTTGGAGAAGGACTTGGAGAAGATGAATGATAAATGGAACGCGCTGAAGGAGAAGGTGAGTTAATTATAACGGAGACTCCTTTATATTAACGTGGGGAAATACTCATCGAATATCCCACATCTGGGGAAGAACGAAGGGGTGTTCTGGGCTCATACCGGTGAAAACCACCACGGTCTGGAGACTCACACTGTCAGATGACAGTGTGAGTCAGTGTCAGATGACAATGTGAGTTAACATTAACGCTTAGGGAACTATTAGAACTTATTCGTAAACACTAAGGCTGGTGAAGGGCGGACTTTTTGATGGACAGTCTTATGTAACTTTAATATACTTGACGGGCCTGTTGGTCTAGTAGTTAGTGACCCTGACTGCTATTCCGGAGGTCGTGGGTTCAACTCCCACCCAGGACAAATGTTTGTGTGATGAGCACGATCATTTACAAATACAAATACAAATAGTTTATTTTTTAAACATTTGCACGATCATTTGTTCTGTGTCTGGGTGTAATTTATCTATAATATATATTTAGAAATATGTAAGTATGTTTATCAGCTGTTTAGTACCCATAACACAAGCTTTCAAGCTTAACTTGGGACTAAATGGCCTTGTGTGATAAGTTGTGGATTTTTTTTTTTTTTTATTTAATATTCAAAAATTGCTGCTCAGCCTAATTTGAATACATGTCTTTTGATTTGAATACAAGGTAGACTTACAGCTTACAACAACTAAACAAAAACTTGACTGTAAGTCGATAACAAGCCATCGAGTCTTACCACGGACAAACATTAACCGCATTTTTTTTAATAATATTATCCAGTGCTTTACTGCAATTCCACCTGATGATAAGCAGTGATGCAATCAGTGATGGTGAAGCGCACTAGCTTATTAAGGGCCTATTCACTCTAGCCTTGAAGGCACCTAAATTATAATCGGACGGGAAGACCGCAGCAGTCAAGTTGTACCAGTCGTTCAATGTACGCGGTATAAACGACGAAGCGAAACGCTAAAAACGAACGAATGTTTTGCATAATAAAAATGAATTCTCAAAAAAATAATTTCCACTCCTTAAATTCCCTCCACAGACGAACGAGCGCGAACGCCGTCTCGACGTTGGTCTTCTGCAGTCAGGCAAGTTCGCCGAGGCCTTAGCTGGTCTGGAGAAGTGGCTCGCTGACACTGAAGACATGGTCAACAACCAGAAACCACCCTCAGCCGACTACAAGGTGGTGAAGGCTCAGTTGCAGGAACAGAAGGTATGTTGTATTGCTTGACGGCATGGGGAGACAGTGGCTATAGAGTAATAGCCTCACGGATAGATCGAAGGTTTAGCTACGCTTGACGAGGCCCGTGAATGGGCATTAATTCATTTATTTATTTAGTACATAAAGGACTTACAGCCTGCGTAGCATGAACACATTGAACACCGAAGAAACGGCCTTTGTTTACAGACGAATCGGCAAAGTGACAGATTATATAGACAGGAACCTCAATCTGCCAAATTTCTTTCAATACAACTGCCTGCGTAGCATGAACACTTAATTTCTTTACTTCCGGGACACGACAAATTTCTTTCTGTCGAACTTGACATTTCTTCTACCCGAGCATGAGGCGACTCGTCGACAAGCGTTTCTACGTAGAGAAAGAAATTTACATGCTGTCTATAACAACTGTCAAGTTGCTCTTGTCTAGGTCTCATTTGATGTAGACTGTTTGACACTTGTTGACAGGAAATGTTACGAAAAGAACTGTCAAAAGTGGAGAAAATAGGTACGCACTTCATGCTCGGCATTGTTGATTCTTGTATATTGACGAATCGGCATATAACTTCTTATCTTTCTTGACATTGTCATGCTCGAGACAAAAGAAATGTCTATATAATCTGTCACTTTCGTCACCAGAAAGCCAAGACAAGACAAACGTCTTGACATTACATTTATTTATTATTTACCCTCGCGTCAGAACGCCGTACAGCAATTACACTAATGGAGCTAATTTTTTTTTTTTTTTTTTTAATATTACAAACTAGTGCTTGACTGCAATCCCACCTGATGGTAAGCAGCTAAATTCATAAACAAATAAAAGTAATATCATCTGCTTCTTAACATGATTCTATCCTGTGTCATCGAACGAGCGGTGGCTGCTGTAGATCAGACATGCATCGTGGCTCTTTGCATTAAATACACGTTATGAAACATATTGTTTCAAATGTAACAAACTCGAGGTCCCAGCTGATGTCGGACCCGCGGTATGCCAACGATTGCAGAATCTCAACGACGTCAAGACGTGGCAGAAGGCTGTGGCGTTGATTTATCCCGTCAACAGGTCCGCTTCACCAGCCAGAACTCTTGGACATTTTTTCGTGACATAGCAACAACAGTACAACGGAACTAAATAAAGAGTAATTTTGCCGCCACAATCTCACTTGTCCGTAAAACTTATCACTGCGCGAATGATGAATGCCATTAATTTGTTAGTGTATTGTCGTTTTTTACACATCAAGACTCTTCTGTGTCTCGGAAAGCACGTAAAGGCGTTGGTCCCGATAGTTATTTCGTCGTTGATACTGCAATTCCGCGTAACTACAATTGTTAAATACTGCGAATATACACCTTCGCTGACTGTGATAAGGTTTATATTCGCAGTATTTAACAATTGTAGTTACGCGGAATTGCAGTATCAACGACGATTTGTAGATCTCTGACAGTCGTTACAGATAGTTTAACCAAGAATTATCGTGTTACCCAGTAACTGGGTTCTGGAGATCTTTGTAAAACACTGGTATTAAGCTGCTTCCAGTTAAACTGAAAGCCGGCCCCAACATAGTTGGGAAAGGATTAGACAGATGATGATTAAGATAGCTCATTTGTACACCTATCTAGGTAGAACATGCTTGACTATACAAGGTGTTTTTAATCGTCTGACAATTTTTCACAGGGTGTTTTACCAATTAATATGGACAACTTTTACTATTGGACCAATTAGGAAATTTCGAAAAAAAAATCAGCTGTTTCATACATTTTGGTTGAGTAGGTATCAAACTTTTGTATGCAACAGCCGATTTCTTTTTCGTGATATCCGAGTTGTTCCCTTAGTAAAAGTTATTCATATTCAAGGGTGAAAAACCTTGTAAAAATTAGTCAGACGGTTGAAAAATACTTAGTATATTTATTTAACATCAAGAATGCTGTCCTATAAGGTTGTATGATCACACATGTTCAATGCAAATCAAATATATTGATTTAATTTAATTTTGACGTTGGCCTCACAATTATAGAGTCCTGTATTGAACTCGGGCAATCTGCCAGTCACACCACTGAACTATCGGTGCTACTTTTATTTAAAATGTTACTAAAAAAATATGTATTACCAAAAATTACCACCAAAATGTTTTTCTCCTCCTCAGTTCCTCAAGAAAATGCTAATGGACCGTCAAAACTCCATGTCTTCTTTGTTCGCGATGGGCAACGAAGTCGCTGGTGGCTGCGAGCCCGCGGAACGCAAGGCTATCGAGAAGCAGCTCAAAGGTCTTATGCAGAGGTTCGATGCCCTCACCAACGGAGCTCAGCAGAGAATGCTGGACCTGGAACAGGCTATGATGGTGAGTTTGTTCTGCTGATGCGTGAATAATAAATTGACAGTTGTGAATATTTTATATGTTATTTTTTATGATGGATCGAAAAGGGCAAAGCAGAAGAAGTAAAAAGAAGGAAGTGTGTTTCTTTGAAATCGTCAATCAGCCTTGAGCAAGCGTGGTGATTAATGCACTGCCTTCTCTGTTTTAGAAAAGTTAATTGTTCGAAAAAAAATGTTTGTAGTGAATCCCTAGAAAATATGATAACTCACACCGATGCATTAATTATATACAATGGCGTTCTTAATTTAAAAAAAAACACAACCCTACTTTATTTTTTTTTTACTGCTAGCATTCTTTTTGTGGTTTTGGAAGAATGATATTATAATTAAAAAGATGTAGATCGGTTATAAGCGCTCAGCATGCGACACGTTAAAGTGTGGCTAACTAGTACCACTTGACCTCACTTGTCTACGGACGCGTGCGTCCGTTGGTGTGCCGTTTTTGAATATCGAATGTTGTAAAGGTAACCTATCTACACCTTTTTACATAAAATATCATTGTTTTGGAACTAGTTAGCTACTTTGTTTGCTGACCGTATTTCAATCATACAGAAATGTTGAACACACATTCTATGTCTTGAATTTCTAGAAGCATCTTTGCGCCCGGCTTGATCCGCGCCACAAACCGCGCGGGTCAATGACGCGGATTGTGGCGTGTCGATGCGTCTCAAAATTTGATCGCGTTTTAATCCCTATATTCCTTGTCAAACAGGTGGCGAAACAGTTCCAAGAAGAGTTACAGCCACTAGTAGAATGGCTCGGAACTACCGAACGAAGAGTCAAGTCCCTGCAGCTGGTGCCTACTGACGAGGAGAAGATACAACACAAGATCAGAGAGCACAAGGTATGTTACAGCAATAAATCACTTAATTTCAGCCGAAAGGTAGATGAAAAGCCTACTGCTGGACATAAGAACTAGTTTTGTTTGAACTAGTTTTGTTGGTGAGAAAATTCAGGCTACAATTTTGAAATTAAATCATTCTTTTCCTATTTTTTTAGAACCTCCACGAGGACATAATATCGAAGCAGCCTCCCTTCAAACAACTGACGGAGACAGCCTCCACCCTCATGGGGCTGGTGGGAGATGACGAAGCTAGCGCGCTTGCTGATAGGCTGCAAGCCGCAACGGATAGGTAAGGAGATCTTTAAGAAAACGTACATGTCACCTTGTCACTTTGAATTAATCCTCAAATTTTGTCATGTATTTGTGACGCGTAGCGTCCTGAGCATAATATTTTGTTTATCATCTTGATAAATGATATTCATTTCTGTAAATAGGTTTATACCAACAATTTTACACGTATTTTTTAACTAGAAGATGACGTCGGTGTTTCACTATTTGACTACATACTCTGAAAAGAAACACCGAAAGAAACTCGGAGGTCATAGTCTCTTTTATAGTCCAGACATTATCTTGGTCAGATTATGTAAGAACCATGCAGATTAGTGTATGAAATGGTCTTTTAAGGAAATAACCACACAGATATAAAAGGATCAGATCAGTCAGCGCAAGCATTTGCCAATAATTGTCAAATTTTAACCCCCTTTAAGTTTTTAGGGCAAGAAAGAGTATTTTATTGTAACTTACTTATTTACATCAAATTCTTCTTTCTCTAGATACCAAGCTCTGGTAGACCATAGCCTCAATATCGGCGACCTGCTGGAAGCTTCCCGCAAGGGTCTGCGACACCTGGTGCTGACCTACCAGGACCTGTCCGCGTGGATGGACGCCATGGAGCAGTACCTCGCCAAGAGGAAGATCCTGCCAGTTCACATGGAGAAACTGCTAAGACAGATGGATGAGTTGGCTGTGAGTATAGACTGAATTAATTATTAATCTATAGAACAAAAAATCTACTTTGTTTTTGCGCAAGTCTGCACTAGGCTTTTATTTCGGTAGTTAATATTGGTCCTTCGAGCCGGATCAATATTAACTACCGAAATAAGAGGCGCTGGTTCTCTCGGTAGTGAAACCAAAAGTGTAATATATCAATCAGAAAGACGTAAAGGGTATCGAAACATAGACAATAAGTATAAAAAAGGCTTCAAAACATAAAGCCTAGTGCAGAATTGCACAGTTTTCTTTTCGTGTCGTTAGTAAGTAATCTGGTGTCACAGTTTATGCCACCCCTGGACCTCTGACTTGACATCACATGCCGTCGAGAAGTATATCTCAGGCATGGCTGGTTTCCTCATCATATTTTTCTTCGCCGTTTTAAAAGCAAGTGACAATAGCAAAACTCTGAATTCTATCCTTTATAATAGGCTGTTCATGAAACATAAGGCTCTAGACAGACGGACCGCATTTCAGCTGCAATTCAACCACAAATTGCAGTTTGGATGCAGTTTGAAAAAGACAACGTCGTGTCAACTGCATTCAAACTGCATCCGAACCGAAATTCGCGGTTGGATTGCAGTTGAAATGCGGTCCGTCTGTCTAGAGCCTAACTTGCAGAATATTTTGACTGACCTGTAAATCTGGTAATTAGTGGCCGTCACACACTAAACAACGACAACGACGACACCAGGTTAGTTACTAACCACTCGATTAGAAGAAGGAGTGGCCTTCAGGGCAATGGTATGCCGGAGATCGTGTGTTCAATTCCCACCCAGGACAAATACTTACATAATAATTTTAACAAATAATGGGTACCACGTGACTGTTACCATCTTCATCACCAAAACCCATAACTAAACATCTCCCGTCTCTTTCTCATAGGAAAAAACCGAAGAGATAGCCTCAAAACAGGAAGCAGTAGACAGCACAGTGGACTCCGGTCTCGAGCTGATGAAGCACATCTCAGGAGACGAAGCGCTGCAGCTTAAGGACAAGCTGGATGCTCTGCAGCGGAGATACAACGACCTGACGAGCAGGGGAGCCGAGCTGTTGCGAGTCGCTTCGGAGACGTTGCCGCTTGTGCAACAGCTTTATAACAGCCATGCTAGGTTAGTAGATAGTTTAAGATGGTAATTTAGCCTTAACGTGACCATATAAGGTAGAAAGAAGGTACAGTCAGCCTCATAAAAAAAAATAATAATAAAAAAAAAAAATTAAAAAAAAAAAAAAAAAAAGTTTAAAAAAAAAAAATTATTATTATTATAAATCGATATACAAATCCATATTTCCTAAACTCATGAACACCTTAGCTTACATAAATTGCTAAACAAGACTAGTGCCAGGATTTAATTAACGTCTTAAAAGTTCAACATACACTAGTCTTGTTTAGCAATTTGTGTAAGCTAAGGTGTTTATGAGTTTAGGAAATATCGATATTTATATCGACTTATGAGGCTGACTGTACATCGATGCAAATACTGCCAAGAGTTTTGTACACGATTCTTCACTCGCCAGCATTGAAAGTTTTCGTCGGTTTTATATTAATTATCAGGTTTATTACTAATGTTTTTTTTTTGCTTAAAACAAACAAACACACATACATACATAATCTCAAGCCTTTTTCCCATTGGGGTAGGTAGAAACTACAGAGCGCCATATGCTAAGATTATTACATACTTCTTTTGATTCGTTTTCATTCATACCATGTTGTCCTACACACACGCTTATAAAATCACTTCAAAGTAAATGAGTTTCTTCGTTAATTAATAATCTCATTACTTTGGATGGAAATCAATATTTTATAGTGTCTAAAGTAAATAGTACATCAGGTATAATTTGAAAATCAGGGAAAGCCGACGACGAAAATAAAATAGGTACTAATAATAATCTTATACAAAATAAATACTACTTACTAATATCTTTTTTTAATACATCTTACCAAATATTGAATCGTATAGGGTCCATAATATTGATACTTATGTATACTGGACAACATCCTGTAATACATTATGGTACGCAATAAAGTATTAAGTATTTAAAAATTCAACCCTGAAGAGTCTAGAATAATGTAATGTGTGGTGATGTGTGATACCCCTTCCACCCTGTATACGTAAGGAAATACCTGTCTAAAAATAAACACAAAAAAACTAATATTAGTTAAAACATCAATATAGCTTAGAAATTATATTTGCTGGGGAAAAAAACTTTTTGATAATATAAGCAGCCAATGTAATCAGGTTCCTGTCTTACTCAATATTCGATCCACACTAATCTACATTAATATTATAAAAAACGTGTGTGTGTATGTTTGTAATGAATAAACTCAAAAACTACTGTGCCGATTTCAGAAATTGTTTCACCATTGGAAGCTACATTCACCCTAATTAACATATGCTACTTTTTATCCCTGAACTCCCATGGGAACAAGAACTACGCGGGTGACCGTGACGCCTCCTAGACTAAATATATCTATTGTTTTCCATATTATGTGAAACTTGTGAAAAAAAACAACACGAAATGCAACAAACCTTTTGCCAACAGACTAACCGACTGGATGGCTGGAGCTGAATCCTGTCTCCAGTCAGTGGAGCCTCGGGAGGAAGACATCTTGAGGCTGGAAGCTGAGCTGCAAGAGTACAGGCTCGTGCTGGAGAACCTCAACCAGATCGGACCGCAGCTGTGTCAGGTAAGGAGGTTCTACATATCATAATGTAGTATTAATGAATGCGAAGTATAAGTAAGTAGGAATGGGTCTGGCCTCGCCACTGGTGGATGAGACCAGAACGATTTATCATATTGTTATTATTTAATTTATAATAAGTGTACATTAATCGGGGTGACATATTCTTTACAGAAAAAAAAACCATTATAATAAAGATAATAATATTTCACAACTATTCACACAACACCATCTAGTCCCAAGCTAAGCAGAGCTTGTTTTATGGGTACTAGACAACTGATAAATGCATACATATATATTTGTTAAATACATACATATTATAGATAAATTACACCCAGACACAGAACAAATGATCGTGGTCGTCACACAAACATTTGTCCTGGGTGGGAATCGAACCCACGAACCTCCGGCATAGCAGTCAGGTTCTCTTACTTCTCGTACGTCAACGTTACGTCGGTATCTGTCTATCTTCTATTTCTATTATAATGGTCTATTTTCTTTTTCTTTTTTCTTTAGTGCAAATTTAGAAACCGCAGGTGTGACCGGTGCAATGATAAAATGTTTTATGTTAATATCAATTTGTTTTATTTTCAGATTTCCCCCGGCGAAGGCGCGACACACATTGAGAGTATAGTGACGCGCGACAACCGCCGGTTCGACGCCATCGCGGAACAAGTGCAGCGCAAGGCGGAGAGACTACTGCTTAGCAAGAAGGTTGGTTTGTGTACTTAAAAATCTTTTAAAGGATGAAAAACGGCTGGCAGGCCTTTGTGAGGTGTATTGCAAAATTAACGCCCACTTCCGAGCCGCCGTATTCTTCGAGCACGATAATGTCAAGAAAAGTTAGATTGTGTTGGTACTAACACGAGATATATCTTATCTTATCTATCTATAATAAAAATGTTATGTAGGTTTGTGTACGCTTTAAAAGCTCAAAAAGTTCTGCACCGATTGAGCTGAAATTTTAGCAAGACGTATAATCCGCATTAAGGATTGTTTTATGTATATTTTTTCTTTTTTTTAACCATTTAATCACAATGTGCCACAGCAGAGCGTGGCAGTTTACAGCTAGTAAATAATATAAATAATAAATACTTTCAAAAACGGAGGAGGTTCTATGTTCGTGTGTATGTATTTTTTTTTTTTTTTTTTTTTTTTTTATGTATGTTACCTGATTTCTCCCCCATTTGTGGACCGATTCTCAAAATTCTTTTTTTGTTTGAAAGAGTATACTCCTGAGGTGGTCCCATTTTAATTTGGTGAAGATCTGGTGCTGATCTTCGGAGATATACAACGGAACTCTTAAAAAATTGACGGCAAATCTGTCGTGATTGCTGGAATCGCTTGGATGTTTATTGTTTATACAACATCATGACGTATCATCACGCCTGTATGCTCTGAGGGGTACGCAGGTGGGTACAATATACCTAGATTTCGTCAGTTAGGTATGATAATTTTAATTTATTAGGGATTAGTGGAAAACCCTATTATCATGACATGTATTGTTAACAATTAAGAATATAAAATAAATTCATGGCAAATAGTTTTATGGCAACAACTAAAAATGGAAAAATAAAAAACTTTTTTGCAAAAAATAAAACCGACTTCAAAACAAACACTAAACGGTGTAAAATAACTCTAAATTCGGAAGTCGGTGGCCCATCATGAGTAAGACAAACCCACCAAAGCCACAGAATTCCGAATTTAGAGTTATTTTACACCGTTTAGTGTTTGTTTTGAAGTCGGTTTTATTTTTTGCAAAAAAGTTTTTTATTTTTCCATTTTTAGTTGTTCCCATACAAATATTTGGTGAATGAATTGATTAAAACATGAATTTATTTTATACTTATTGTTAACATTACATGTCATGATAAATAGGGTTATCCACTTATCCCTAACAAATGAAAATTAACATACCTAACTGTCGAAATCTAGGTATATTGTACACATCTGCGGACCCCATCAGAGCATACAGGCGTGATAATACGTCATGATGTTGTATAAACAATAAACATCCAAGCGATTCCAGCAATCACGACGGATTTGCCGTCTATTTTTGAAGAGTTCCGTTGTATATCTCCGAAGATCAGCACCAGATCTTCACCAAATTAAAATGGGACCACCTCGGGAGTCTACTCTTTCAAACAAAAAAAGAATTTCGAGAATCGGTCCACAAATGGCGGAGAAATCAGGTAACATACATAAAAAAAAAAAAAAAAAAAAAATACATACACACGAACATAGAACCTCCTCCTTTTTTGAAAGTCGGTTAAAAATCTTTTAAAGGATGAAAAACGGCTGGCAGGCCTTTGTGAGGTGTATTGCAAAATTAACGCCCACTTCCGAGCCGCCGTATTCTTCGAGCACGATAATGTCAAGAAAAGTTAGATTGTGTTGGTACTAACACGAGATATATCTTATCTTATCTATCTATAATAAAAATGTTATGTAGGTTTGTGTACGCTTTAAAAGCTCAAAAAGTTCTGCACCGATTGAGCTGAAATTTTAGCAAGACGTATAATCCGCATCAAGGATTGTTTTATATATATTTTTTCTTTTTTTTAACCATTTAATCACAATGTGCCACAGCAGAGCGTGGCAGGGTACAGCTAGTAAATGATATAAAGAATAAATAAAAAAATGTTGCCATTAAAAAAACAGGTTACAAAAAAATGTGAGACCCTGGCTCCAGAGATAGGTTAGAGTACCTGCATTTCAGGAGCCAACAATTTATTTATAACTCGGACGTCAGCATTGAGCTTTTTGGACTGAGTGACTTGTATTTTTTTCTAACCCCTTATTTGTCCCGCAGCGTTCCCTCGAGGTAGTAGGTGACATGGAGGAGGTGTTGGAGTGGCTGCGGGGCGTGGACTCCGCGCTGCGGGCCGCCGAGCCGCCCGCGTGCGACGCCGCCCTGGTGCGCGCGCAGCTGAAGGAGCAGCGCCCGCTCAGCGACGACGTGGCCGCGCAGCGCGTGCGCGTGCGCGACCTGCTGAGCCAGGCTAAGAAGGTAATACCCTAATCATGCTAATATTATAAACGTGAACGTTTGTTTGGATTGATGGATGTTTGTTACTCTTACACGCAAAGAATACTGAACGGATTTGGATAAAATTTAACATGAACTTTATTTATTTATTTACATATACATGTACAACATTACAGGTAAACTAACCTAAGTTATTGTACATTTCAAAAAACTTAAACTAAACACATAAATTTAAAAATATAGTTAATCAAAATAAAATAAAAAAATCTTAATGGTTGAGAAAAAAAAATACACACTTAATAACAGTAAAACAAATTAAAAATATATATATTCAGGTAAAAACAAAACACAATAAAAACCCAATAATAGGTATTATTGTGTTTAAAATAAATTTGAAAACCTATCAAAGAAATTTGACACATTGGGATAGATTGATGTGGTGGCTACAAAACCCGTTTAGGTCATTGCTATCATTTACACGATTTATAAACAACATTGTTAGATAATATTCCTGCACTTTTCGTGTTCAACTGTAGTGTTCTACATTCCTCTTTTTAAAACCAATATTCGGTATTAACTTTCAATGTTTCTCCTCCCAGGTCCTCCGTGAATGCCAGTCTTCGGAAGAGACGGCTGTCATTCGCGACCGCAGCGAGGAGTTGAAGGAGATGATGGAAGAAGTGGGTCATCTCAGCGCTGAGAGATTAGCAGCGTTGGAACAGGCCTTACCGCTTGCCGAGCACTTCGCTGACACTCATCACGGGTACGTGCCTTAGAATTATTATTTGGTTAATTGTCTTGTAATGGCAAATTACATCGCGGTAGGCCCAAGCGAAGATGGCGAGACGAGAACTCCTTCGATAAGGACTGGTCCCAAAAAGCCCTTGATAGAGAGAAGTGGAAGGAAAGTAGGGAGGCCTTTGCCCTGCAGTGGGAAAACACTAGTAATAATGATAAAAATTGTCTTGTTGGTCTAGTGTTCGTCAGAGCTATGACTACTGTTCATGAGATGTTGGGCTCAATACCCGGGTTGAGGAAAGGGTTTTTTGGGTTTTCGTAGCAGATGGGAGCTTGCCATCTGATGGCAAAAGGCTCGCCCTCCATACTCTAACCAGGACATAATTCATGTCGAATAGGTGTACATTTCAACCTATCCTTCGGTGAATACAGGCCTCGTGTTATACACCACAATTTTTTATTTAGTACAAATACTTAAAGGGCTTATTCTAGACGGCGGTCTTCTCGTTATATTTGTAAAGTATCAATAAATAATATTCATAAACAGCAAAGTTATTAGCGTTTGTTTATATCCCAAAAAGTCAACCCGTTTATGGAAATATTGTACAGGTTATTCATGACATAGTAGTATTCATTAATCATCATCTCTCGCTCACGTTCGCGTGATCTCGCTCAAGCGTCTGTTCAGCTCGCCTCCAACAGCTGTTTTCGTTATTTAAGTTTAACTAAATAGTGGCATATTTAAAAATTGAATTGCGTTTTTACTTTTGATTACGCAAATATGATCAGTAACAGGTACGGATACAACCCATTTAATTTGTACTAATTAAAAAATAGTGGTGTATAATTATTTGGTCTTTATTGATGTCAGTACTTTAACTGGTCTTTTTCGTCGTCATGTCATAATTGTAAGTACGTTGCACGTACTATAGGAACTCGGATGCGTAATAAAAGGATAATATTTAAAAAATAATACATTTACAAAAGCATTCGCTCCCTGTTATTCATCAAGACCGTAAGTTTGAGCCACACGTTATGAGAAATTGAACCTTAGAGCTTGCACCTAAAGCATATTTTAAATTGATAAAACACTAACAATATGATTTATTTTCAGCTTATCATCTTGGCTGGACGACATGGAGAAGCAAGTCCAGATGCTAGCGATGCCCGCTCTCAGACCAGAACAAATCGCTCAACAGCAAGACAAGAATGAAGTGAGTAACTTAAACCTTTTGACCAAAAACGTGCCCACGGCGCCAGGCTACGAACAAATCCTTTAAATCTCTCACGTAGTCGTGGCGCTTGGCGTGCTGGACATATTTTGGTTAGTCTCTATACATGAATGTAGCGATCAACAAGGTTAATTGTACCCGGATGTTGACTGAAAGTTTTAGAAAGAGAGCGAAGATGTGTATGAGTGAGATAAAAGATACATGTGATACGAAACAGAGACTTACTATCTTCATTCGCCGGCTTCGGCCGTGGTTATAATCATAATAAAAAATCCATTAATTGCACTTAATGATGTATTTATCTACTAAAATTCTTAATTAGAACTACTTCGAATCTATCTTAATATAGTATGTTATTTTTTATTTTACTTTTTTATTCTAGGTACAGACGCCAGCACATCAAGTTACCCCAATGTGTCAAATTTTCCCAATTGAATATGAACCTTATTCTGTTTGATATAAAGTTGAAAAACGATTAAAGAAATTTGACACATTGGGGTAACTTGATGTGCTGGCGTCAGTACATCGTATTATTATTATTTTTTATTGTATTCAAAATATTGTAAAAACTATTTTCGAAGAGTAAGTATGGAGTTTCTTGCCCATTCTTCTCCACACGAAACTACCTTTTGGAATAGGCAACTAGAATCATTGTATTTTATTTAACTTGTAAGTTTAACGTTCAAAATTGCCTTATTGAAATAAAAGATTTGAATTTGACTTTGACATTTTGTAAAACTCTTTGTTCTCCAACCCAGATGCTACAACAATCCATCGGCGGACACAAGCCCCTGGTGGACAAGCTGGTGAAGACGGGCGAGGCGCTGGCCAAGCTCTGCGGAGACGACGACGCCGCCAAGGTGCAGGACATCGTGGACGCCGACTGCGAGCGCTACCACGCGCTGCGGGCCGAGCTCAGGCAGCGCCAGCAGGAGCTGGAACAGGTACCAGAAACTATTTTTAACCGACTTACAAAAAAGGAGCAGGACCTTGATAAAAATAAAACATTTATTTCAGGCAAACACCCATGGTAACAGACAATTCGGCAATTCGGCTGAATTTTTTTATGTGTCTGTCGTTTTTGGACTGTGTAGGGTGCTTCCCTAACATAAGTAATGTCAATGCAGATGTAAAATGTCAATTTAAACTTAAATGCAGAAAATTTCAGTGAATGCTCAACGGGAAGAATCTAAATAAAAATGCAAGTTGTCCGATTCAAACCACGTCTAATTGAACACTAAAAGTAATGTACATAAAATGCATAGAACAATGCAATATGTCAGTGTCAATGCACTGCCAAATGTAGGTCGCATCCAAAGTGCAAATACGCGAGCCTACTGGCTGTCTTAGTATAATAATTATATTTTAAAACTCATGTACGTGCACCGTACAGACTGCTTCGCAAAATCTTATTTTTGTTTGAGAAGGTATACTCTCATGTGACCCTCTCCGTGCGCGCTCATTGGTCAAATCAAATAGTGCGCGCTTACCCGGTATCTTATTACAAAATTTCGACACAAAATCACTACTACAAAAAATACCCATCAACCGAGAGGAAAGATGTTTAACATTAACAAATCTTAAATTGGGCTTGATATTATTATTGCAAGATATTCAAAAAAGCTTGCAAAGCTTGGAAATACTCTGCAGCAACTCCCTATGTTGAAAAATCACTCTTATCGTCTATATAATAAAGTGTATTTTCCCTTCTGTAGGCTCTACAAGAGTCGTCCCAGTTCTCGGACAAGTTGGAGGGTATGTTGCGCGCACTGTCAGGCGCGGCCGATCAACTGCATCGCGCCGAACCTGTGTCTGCGCACCCGCCTAAGATTGAGTGAGTATTAAAATATTTAACTGTTTCACTGTGAAATGCCTGTATTTAGTAATTTTTTGCAGTATGAATATTTGCAGTATAAATACGAGAACTTTAATAACACATAATTTACCTCAACAGAGACCAAATCGAAGAGAACAACGCGTTAGTTGAAGACCTGGAGAAGAGGCAGGAAGCTTACAACGCAGTGCAACGCGCGGCCTCTGACGTCATCAGCAAGGCCAACAAGAGCGACCCCGCCGTACGAGATATAAGGAACAAACTGGACAAGCTTAGCAAGTAAGTACTCTTCATAACATGCGGCTGTTATTATCACAATCGTGCGGGGTGTGAAGGGCGAGACGCGGGAAAGCCGCTCCCGCAATTCGAACAAAACGATGTTCGTAGGGCGTGAGCTATTATTCAGGGCTGACTCTCATTCAGTAATTTTTTTAAGGGTGTCAATTTTGAGAATAATTTGCGTGCTTGTTACGAAAAAGCCATCCTTTTTTTGAAATCCAAGATGGCGGACGTCATTTTTTTTCTAACTTGATACGAGGGTTAAACTTTCCTTTATGGGCCATCGATTTATGGGTCGGGGAGGTGCGGGGGGAGGGAGGGAGAGATGGGCTACCCCCCTATTGCATTCCCACACCGCGGAGCCCAATGGTTATGGAGATATCCATAGTTAAAGTTTTGAGGCTAGGTTAGGTTAAAACACTAATTTCCATATATTTATGGAGCAGGGACGGTGAGGGTGGCAGGGGCAAAATGAAAATCCAAGATGGTGCCTAGGAAAATTTTTGGTTTTTCCGTCATGGGTGTCGTTTTCGTGGTTTTCGGGGTCGCTGATTACGAATATTAGGTCAAAATGAAAATCCAAGATGGCACCGAGAAAAGTTTTTGGTTTTTCCGTCATGGGTGTCGTTTTAGTGGTTTTTGGGGTCGCTGATTACGAATATTAGGTCAAAATGAAAATCCAAGATGGCGCCGAGGAAAATTTTTGGTTTTTCCGTCATGGGTGTCGTTTTCATGGTTTTCGGGGTAGCTGATTACGAACATAGCCTAATATTCTTTATAAATATTTTTTATAAAAGGTCGTTGGTCACAACTAGAAACCGGTTTGCCGAGTTCGACATTGAAATTAGACTAACCGCCCTCCCTCCCCCCCACAGACTATGGGACGACGTACAGAAGTCGTCGTCGGAGCGCGGCAACTCGCTGGACGCGACGCTGGAGGTGGCGCGGCGCTTCTGGCAGCAGCTCAACGCCGTCATGTCGCAGCTGTCGGAGCTGGAGGACACGCTGTCTGCGCAGGCGCCGCCCGCCGCGCAGCCGCGCGCCATACAGGCGCAGCAGGTCGCGCTGCAGGAGATACGGCACGAGATCGATCACACCAAGCCGGAGGTAAGTCATCCATGAATACCTAATGACATCTTTCGGTGTCTCTTCCACAAACAAATATTTCATGGAATTGAAGAAATCTATGGTTGCTTGATTTAACAGATGTGGTAAGTTTTGTCATCTGTGGTTTGTTTTTAGAAACGCAAAATTAAGTATGTAATTTTTTTTTATGAATTACATCTAATGAGACACATGAAAATGCATTTTATTTGTATTATTCTCTTTTTTTTTGCAATAAAAACTGTACAATTAGATTGACAGTGAACTTTAAATCCCAAAAAGATTAAATATTACACCTTAAAACAACTAAAACAAAAGAATTACTACACAACAAATCTATCCACAAACATTTCAAGTCTACTAAAGTTCCTTAACTAACCAACCAAAACTCTGTTTCCTTCAGGTTGAAAAAGTCCGTAAAACCGGCTCAACCCTCATGTCGCTCTGCGGAGAACCAGACAAGCCTGAGGTCAAGAAGCACATGGAAGACCTGGACTCAGCCTGGGACAACATCACCGCGCTGTACGCGAGACGAGAGGAGAACCTCATTGATGCCATGGAGAAGGCTATGGAGTTCCACGATACGTTACAGGTCAGTTCAAATAAGGTTTCATTAAGTCATATTCATCTGTCTACTATTTTTCTGATAAGTTGTTGTTTATGGTGAACTGCCAAATACAATTATGTCTAATACCGACTAATTTGACGCATAAAAACGCGGCAAAAAAGGGAACGAATATAAAATTTATTGAGCGACTTTTATTTTGTAATAATATGAGCGGTAAAATCTGGGTTTTTTTATTATACATAATTTTACTTTTTTTGTGTAAAGTTAAATGCACGCCATCGTTACAAAAAAACTTTCGTATATTACATGAACTAATTACCTACATTAGAGATTTTGTAATTCACTATGAGCTCACCATGTTTGTAAACTTTTCATGCGGTTTTTGCATGAAAAGGTTACGAACATCCCAATATCAGCAGGACAGTCGGATATCACTTACTATACGAATAGTGACACTTCTAGAAGATCACCTTCATTAATATGAACATTTTTTTTTCATCTCTAGAGCCTACAAGAGTTCCTGGACTCAGCCGAGGACAAGTTCTCGCGTATGGGCCCGCTAGGCTCCGATATCGACGCCGTCAAACGACAGATCGCACAACTGGCATCCTTCAAGCAAGAAGTCGACCCTCATATGGTTAAAGTTGAAGCTCTTAACAGGTATGTAACTTTTCATACTTGTACCTTTTTGTACCAGTATCTTTAAGTACCTGTTCCTTTTATACCTGTACCTCTTGATATTTATACATTTCAGTACATGTTCCTATAATACATGTGCCTTTTAGTACATGTTCCTTTTAGTACCTGTTCCTTTTAGTACCTGTTCCTTTTTATACCTGATCTAAGATTGCGGTTTTTGGTAGACGCGGGAAATATTATTAATTTGGGATTGTGGGTTCGTTTAAATGAGGTATTCCTCGAAGCGCTACTATTTTGAGGCGCTCCTAATGAGGCGCTCCTATTTTATTCCTCGGAGCGCTCCTAATAAAAAAAATTGTTTTTTTTTTTCCAAAAAAAAAAAAAAAATTTAATTTCTAACGGGAACGCTTCTAAAAGGTGCGCTCCGAGGAATAAAATAGGAGCGCCTCATTAGGAGCGCCTCAAAATAGTAGCGCTTCGAGGAATACCTCGTTTAAATACTTCATTTTGCCATTTGCATGATTTTCTATATTTATGGGGTAGGTAAACGACAGGATCAAAATTTCTAGCTTTTTGAAATTAGAATCTTAGTCTTCTCAAATGGATTTGAGACTGAATCTACGCAATATTGTGAACCCCGCTTCTAAATTTTTTATTTTAATTATTTAGAAATAATTGCAAAGTGGATTAAAATACATATTCATTTTTGTTTTGTATTCTCTTTTTTTTAATTAATTCGGTGATGGTCCTAGTCCTCAGTTAAATATGTACCCTTCCTTTAATTTCTAATGTGTTATACTTATTTGGATGCTATTTATCCACAATAATATTAATATTTCTTATAGCCTTACAATTAGGTTGCAAATTTCAAAAACATAAAAAACATTGCGGCCTACTCCAAGCGTATTCTTTATTCAAATCAATTCGTCAATTTCTTCATAAATTAAAATTTCTTATCATGCCTATACGTTTTTGTATCATAGAAACTGGCCAGTATTAAAAAGTTTTGCACCTCCTTTTTAATCTATAGCAGCAATATTTTACCCCGCCGCCTATTTCCACATACTAATTGTGTATTTTTCTATGCGTTCCCCGGATTGACCCGACATTGAAAAAGGAGTCTTATGAGGCAAGGAATAACACTTAATCTTGTGTGTGCTTCTGTTTGCATCTTGCATCGTAGTGATTTTAGTACCTTGTTTGTTGTGTGTGGGTCTATACTATTTTCTATGTCTTTGGGAATAACGGAAATTGTATGAACAAGATTTGTATGTGTGTTTTGGCCTTTACGATTTAATTAGATTTGTTCTAAGAGTGTTAGCGAGAATTCAGTAGCCTATTTATTACCTTCCTCTAGTTTTTCAAATACTTACAGGTAATTTCAAAGAGTTTCAAACAAAATAAAATCTAATGCCTTATTATATGACTCTCATGAAGATAATATTAAGACTTTGCTATATGCACCTGGCGATCATTAATCTGTATAAAAAAAATATATAGACTGTGTAAAGGTGATACGGCCCGAAATTCCTAAGACGATGATTCTAACTTAGATTTGACCTACTCTGCGCCTACCCCATTAAAATTGGGGTAAACGCTGTCTTATCGACATGGCTTAATTTATTTTTTTTAAAGATAAATACATACTTCATCTGCTTCTATCTTGTCCTTCAATCTGTCTTCTAGAAGAGTGTGTTCTGTTCTGTCTCTTTCTGTCACTAACAATGTTTCATATGTCTGTCTCTGTCTTGTTTTGCAAAATTATTGTATCGTTAAGTGAACTGGATGAATCAATGGTGGCTTTATTTCCCAAAAACAAGTAAAATGTACGTTTTTAAGTGTCTAAGGATAATGAGAAAATTCCTCATTACTTTAAAACACCGGATTATTGACAACTTAAGCCAAGTTAATATCAAGATTTTTGGAAAAAATGAAACAACTTGCCTTAGTTACATATGAGTTTGAACGCTGCTGATTGGCTAAAATGAGCGACATCAACCAATCAGTCGTAAACATTAACAAAAGCGAACAATATTCTGATCAATCAGAATAAATGTACTTACTCTTAGATTAGCTAATCAGCACTCAATTTTTAATCGTTTGAATAGGTAACATTTTTTGCAAAAACCTTGTGTCCTAGCTCAATTTTCCATAATTTCCAATAAACTTTTTCAAAAACTTTTCCAACTATTATGGGACATAGACTAGACAATTATTATTGGCATTAAGTACATCCTGACTTATGTCTAGATTTTAGTGCCTTCAATAAAAAGGAAAGACACTATTTTTGACCACGAAATTCTACCAAATTTTCAATTATGACCTTTTGCCATTAGGATAATTGAAAAAAAAAACAGATAGTTGATTCCTGTTAAAAATTATACATTCCATTTTCAAATAAAGCCGCCATTGATTCACCTCAGCCAATCGCTACCGCCTAACCGTTCCACCCAATCACAGGCAAGCTCAAGAACTGACAGAGCGTACGTCATCCGAACAAGCGGCGGCAATCAAGGCACCATTGACAGAGGTCAACTCTCGCTGGTCAGCGCTGCTTAGAGGCATGGTGGAGAGGCAACAACAGCTTGAAAGGGCACTGTTGAGGCTTGGACAGCTGCAGCATGCCCTACAAGAGCTGCTGACCTGGATACAAAACACTACTGATACGCTGGATACGTTGAGACCGGTAAGTTTGAAATTATCTTTCAGTAATTGACTGATCCTTAGTGGTGACTATACAGATTATCTATGACAGCTGAATTTAATTCCTCAATATGAATGTGCAACAATCTCTAAAATGTAACAAAAGTTGCCATTGTCAATAAAATAAAAAATAAAAGTTATTAGACAACAGAGTCAACGTCAAAGTAATTTATTTGTCAAGTACAGACGCCAGCATGTGTCAAATTTCTTTGATCGTTTTTCAACTTTATGTCAAACAGAATAAGGTTCATTTTCAATTGGAAAAATTGTTGTGTTGTGTTGTTGTGTTAAAAAAAGCGTTATTAAGCTTCAATAATTAAACAAATGAAAGTTCATGTAGCTTAATATATATGGAAAGTAAAAAAGAAATTGAGTACTAAAACATTATCTAAATTAAAACTTGAATCGGCTTTCGAGATGAAAAATACGTGTTATGTCTAGTTTGACCTCAAAAACTTTTGTGCACATTTACTTCTTTCATCAGTCCACTGCGTGGAAATTGCCACAGTGTCTTGTGTGTTATAATTATTCAAATTATACCCATATTTATTTATGCTTAATGAGTTATATGGTATTATTTTCTATTAACCTCTATGGTAAAACCAGATGTATTGACCTCATGTGATTGGTCGAAACTTTGACAGACGACCAATCATAAGCAAGTAAAATGGTGGGAAGTCTGCAGGTAATATAAAAATGGCATGGCGGGATAGCTACGGAACATCGGAACTAGTCCCTTGGATTGTATCGATTTATTTATCTCTAATACTGTAACAGTATTGCTGCAACTCTTTATAGTAATAAAGCTGATCTTTAAAGTGTATAAAGAGTGTTTTTATATCAAAGTCCCTGCTTCTGAGTACTGAACTAGTACGACTTACATGTGTGTCATTGCTGGTGGACACGATTTCCTCATGAGGAAACTGAACCGTGGACAAAGTCCCTGTTTACTATTGGTTTCTAATAAGTGGATAAATATACTAGCGTTTCAACCGCTGTCATTACCTTCCCCCAAATTTTAAGGGAAGAGAATGTATATAATGAAATATTTCAGCCATTCCAGATTCTAGTTAATTCAAATTCAAATTCATTTGTTTTTTGTAAAACATAGGTATACATTAGAGTTGTTAATACAGTTAGAGATTTAGCACGCTATGTTTTGCCTCTAGGGCGTACAAACATTAATACCACATGCCATTAGTAATTAGATCACCATAATTACAATGTCAAAAAAAGTAATAATAATTAAAATGACAGAAAAAAAAAGTAATAATAATAAATGATTACCTATTATTATTATTATTAAAAATACAATGTCAAAAAAATCATTGAAATGTCAAAAAACGAATATTTTAAATGTAGAAATTTTCAAATTAAAAAAAGGACAAATATTTTATATTTAATGTCACTAAGTATTGGTAATATTTTTTTACATTCATTAATAATTTAAATCTATATCGAGCAGATTCTGAAAATTGCTGAAATATTGCATTAAATACATTCTCTTCTCTTAACATTTAGGGGAAGGTAATGACAATGGTTAAAACGCTAGTACAAACCAAAGTACGTGTGTTTGTAAATGTATTAATGGATCTTTGTTATCTGAGTATTAAAACGTATTGTTACTATTAACTAGAAATGCTTACATAATATTTACCTTCTCTCCACCAGGTTGCCGGTGATCCACAAATCCTGGAAGTCGAGCTAGCCAAACTGAAGGTGCTGGTTAACGACATAGCAGCGCACCAGGCGAGCGTGGACACGCTCAACGACGCAGGCGCACAGATCGTGCAGCAGGGTACGGGTATGTGGCCGCGCTTACGCTTTTGTACTCGAATACTGTTCATATCGTTTGTTTAGAATGGACGTAGTCAGGAGTTTAATTGCCTTAATCTTAAAAGAAACATTGATAGGCAATTTTCGACTTTAAGGCAAAGTGTTTTGGGTTATTTTAGAACGAAAAGCGTTCGAAAGTCGTATTTGTTTACAAAATTATTGATAGTCTATTGTTGACTTTAAAGACAAGTGTTTTGGGTTGATTTTAGAACGAAGAGCATTTGGATGTCTCATTTATTCATAATACACAATTCTCTACTGAAAAAAACACATAGTTTTGGCTCAGCTATTTATTAGATAGATATTATTTAACAGAACGATGTTTAATGTCAATAATTAAAGTTATGTTCAAATTATATCCTGACTATTGTCCATTCTCGCATGTAAAACATTATGTATGCTAACTCAAAAGTCCCACTTTACATTATCTTAGGTATTTAACATAAATAATTGTATCTCTATAATCCAATATTCTAAAGAATACTTTTTCTCGATTTCAAATAACAGCACCAAAATTGCATCTTGAATTAATACAAAATAAAACATTTTAATAGTAAACTCTAGTTTAGTTCAAGTCTACAAAACTAATAGAATGTTCTAATTTCTAATACAACATACATTTCATTTCTAATGTAATTATCTTACCGTGTGCAATAAGCACTAACGCTTTCAGCTTTAATTGTATGTGATCGTCCTGTATGTGTAATTAATCAATAATCCTAAATAAAAATGTTAAATTCTAATACATAGTATTTAATGAAAAATTTACAAGGCACTTTTGCCACTTGTAACTCAAAAATATAAAAATATTTACACTGCCATCTTACTGTTACAAAGTTATAAAATATTGAAGCAGTTATCTCTTATGTAAGTAATTGCCATAGTTTATCCCTGACAAACAATGTGAGGCGATATTTTTAGATATTAGAAAGATCAGCCTCTTACTGTGCAGGCTCAATCACCAGCCTGTTTTGAGGCAGAAAAAAACCATAAAGCATTTTTAAGCACAGTGTAAAAAGTCTGTCTCAAAGTCACGAGTTTATGTAATAAAAAAGTTTTCTATTCTTACAAAAAAAAATAAGTTAAATAACTTCGTACAAAGTTTCTCAAATTAAAACCATAGAATCCGACGCTTATGATCAAAACTTTTTCTTTTATTCATCTTTCATTCATCTCAGTCTTACTCCTCCAAGGCCAGACCAACGACTGCATGATCTAACCTCCTTAACCATGAACTATAGGTACGGACGAGGCCGGTGAGACCGCCGAGAAATTGGCAACACTGAACAGAAAGTGGCGCGAACTGCAACAGAAGGCGAGGGACCGGCAGACGGAACTTGAAGACGCTCTTAGAGAGGCACAGAGGTAAGGAAAGAAAGAAGGAAATAATATTTTATACGTATTACAGTTTTTTTAACAAATCTACACTTATTTAAGAAGTACATAGAATCTTCAACAAAGTAATTGCAGCGACATCTATCTCGCCACGTAGGAACTAATATACTTACATTCTCATCGCGATGTTTAAGTTATCCGCGCGATATAAGATCCCGACAATAATCGTCGTCGGGCCAGAGTATCCGTCATTCCCATCCATCATCCAAAATATAAACACATTTTTTTTAATGTGTTTTTTTTTGTGTTTTAGTAAATAGTCTATACACTGATTTCCAGTCCTTATCAAAACTAGTGTTTTTCCTACAGTATGTTAAAAACTAGTAGTATACATACTATTTCTTTTATCGTTTTTCAACTTTATGTCAAACAGAATAAGGTTCATATTCAATTGGGAAAATTTGACACATTGTGGTAACTTGATGTGCTGGCTGTCTGCAAAATTACCACTTTTCAGAGACTGCTTTTATTCTGTTGCACGTTGTATAGCTGCATACAGTAAAATTGGAGTAACATTATGAACGTTATTTTACCTAATATAACATTTCCCCAACAGTTTCAACGCTGAAATCGGAGACCTGCTCAGCTGGTTATCTGAAGTAGACAGCGTGATTGCCGCCTCTAAGCCCGTCGGAGGTCTACCCGAGACTGCCACGGAACAACTTGAGAGATTCATGGTAATTATTGTTGTTTTTGGGTATACAAGCATACTATTTATTATGTGAATATTTCATTAAGAGACATTGTGCCAGGATATGTTTAGTCCTTCAGTTAATAATTAAAATATAAATAGGACACTACAAAAACGAAAGTAAAAATACTTAGGTAAAGCGCAGTCGTTTACCTCGTGACCAGTCGTTTACAATAATTAATTATTAAAAACATAGACTTCATACATACATACATAAAGGCAGGCATCGAACCCAGGCAGGCGCATTACTTTGTGTAACTTATTTCATCACCACTGCTCTCAAAAACCGGCATGTCCTAGAACCAAAAATTTGAAGACATGTGACATCTACCAATTTGCACTGGGCCCGCGTGGTAGATCATGGCCCATACGCAAAATACGCGCTTTGACGTGAAGTTGCAGATGCCAGCCCGGTATCTTTTATCATACATAAAGTCTCGCCTTTTTCCCTAGGGGGTAGGCAGAAAATAATTTCATAATAAAATATAAAAAAATGAATAATAATATATTTGAAAATGCCTAAGGCATTAAGTCCGCCTTTGTACAGTGTCTTTTACTAGTGCATAAAGTTTTTAATAAATAAATAAATAATAAATAAAATAAAATAATAATAAAATAAAATAATTTCAAAAAAACTTCATCACATTCTGCCTACATAGACGACACCTCTCTTCAAATCAAACCACCACACCATACATTTTTTTTTTTAATCCAACTCAATATTTTTCTTCTCAGGAGGTGTACAACGAAATAGAAGCCAACAGGCCGAAAGTGGAAGCTGTTCTGCAGCAGGGCCAGGAGTATCTCAAGAAGCAAGACCGGCCCAACCCCACATCACAGCTACATCACAACCTGAAGAACTTGAAGTCGCGATGGGATAATGTTACTGCTAGGTAAGGATGAAAAACTTGTTCTAAGTTTTAAATTACTTTAGTCGACTGGTTTCAAAAACGAAAATCTGTTCTTTTGGTTGAAAATAAGTCATTTTATGGCTGGTATCAGAGCTTTAAATACCGCCAACGGGCCCTTTACTTGGCTTTACAAGTCGTGAATAAAATTAAATATTCTTTCACTATGTTTTCCTTCACCTCTTTTAACTCAGTCACATACGCCGGAAACACAGTAAAAATTGAATGTTTCGATTGAACACTTCACACGAATTATGAATAAAAATGAATGGTTTGACCGCATTATAAGCTAACTTCATTCAATAGGAACTCCTTTATACGATTTTAAACTTTACCTGTATGTAAATACTACAGAAAAATGCAAAAAATCGCATGGCATCGTTTCAGCGTGGTTACGCGTTCCGGCAGTATATCGGGATTGCGCGGTTCCACGTTCGGCATACCAAAGGTTCAACAGACATGTCAACGGGTCCGCTGACATGTCGATGAATTTTATAATTCCATGCATCCTGCTTAGTTCTCTCAACCAACTTTGTAAGACATCATGAAACTTATTTTTTTTTTAATACATTTTTCTCCCAACCAGGGCGTCAGACAAGAAGATCAAGCTGGAGATAGCTCTGAAGGAAGCGACGGAGTTCCACGACGCGCTACAAGCATTCGTCGACTGGCTGACCAGCGCTGAGAAGACGCTCACTTCCGCCAAGCCCGTGTCCAGGGTCATGGAGACACTGCTTAGTAAGTAATTTAGAATTTAATTAATGTATTAAGCACTGATTTGGATCTGTTTTAGTTCAAACTTAGTCCTAAGACTACAAAACAAGTGAAAGTGGGTACGCAGTTTTCATGCACGTGTTCAAAAACGAAAAACAACCTTCGTTAGTTGTAATAAGTCTGAATTATGGTACAGCATCCTGTCTTTGATAGCAAGCAGGCTTGATTGCGTATTTGTGAACCATTGCTGCAAGGTTTCGGCTGGGCTTGTCACCTTGCAGCAATGATGTCACAACCTATATCTGTTTTGTCTTCGTATGTTACTAACGTAGTATGTAAGTGTAATGTTAATTTGTTACTAACACTGTGAGTCTTGATACTTTTTATAAACAAAGTATTATTATTTTTATATGACATTTAATTTACTCTGCGAAGAGTCGGAATTTAGAGTAATCTTGTTCATTTGACCGATACTAAATCACCAGCCACAACATGGCCACGTTTTTTTTTAACATTAAAATATAAATGTTCACCACCCGTACCATAGACACAACAACGAACTTATACCTAAAATTTTCTTTCCCTCTCCAGCCCAAATAGAAGAACACAAATCCTTCCAAAAAGAAGTCTCGACCCACAGGGAGACGATGCTTCACCTGGACAAGAAGGGCACCCATCTCAAGTACTTCAGCCAGAAGCAGGATGTGATCCTCATCAAGAACCTGCTGGTTTCCGTCCAGCATCGCTGGGAGAGAGTGGTATCTAAGGCTGCCGAGAGAACCAGGGCGTTGGACCATGGATTCAAAGAGGCAAAGGAATTCAATGATATGTGGTAAGTTATTCGGAGGACAAATCATACTGGCCTGCAAAATAAGTTCTTAACTTTTATTTTTTTCTAAACTATAAAAGTTAGAGAGCGAAAATAAAAAAAAAACGTGATTTCACCTCCTAACCTATGTCACCGAGGATAGTGTAGTTTCCAAATGGTGAAAGGATTTTTTAAAATTGGTCCAGTAGTTCGGAGCCTATTCAATGCAAACGAACAAAAAAAAATATTTCCTCTTTATAACATAACGTCACGCCTGTAATCCCCGAAGGGCTAGGCAGAGGTATACCTGGTAGTACACCCACATTTCGCCAGTTATGTTTTAAGTCCCATGTAATAGGGGGCGAGCCTATTGCCATCAATCGGGCACAAATCCAGACTCCGGGCTGCTACTGACAAATCCCAGATGGAAAAACTCAATAACACTTTGCCCGACCCGGGGATCGAACCCGGGACCTCATGCTCAGCAGTAGCGCTTGCGACCACTAGACCAACGAGGCAGTCATAGGTAGGTAGGCCTCTTTATAACGTTAGTAGTAAATATATTCAATCAAATATTTCTTTTCAGGAACAATCTCATGCACTGGCTCAATGACACCGAAGAACAATTGGACGTACTCAACTCCGAGGCTACCGTCAACGACCCCGAGAAGATCAAACAGAGGTAACATGAGAAATTTAATTTTAGTACCTATACAAGCCTTGTGACGTCAGCCTAAAAGAACAATAATGTGATATTCAAAGCCCTATTTCCATTTGATGCTATTATCAATTAAACAAATATCGACCTTACACTAGTGTAAATTAAGTCGATTCCACCATGGAATGGCACTCGGAGATCTTGGAAAGAAAAACAGCAGTGCTATTCTGAAAAGTTTATTTGCGAAATCACTTGAATATCATGTGAAATTAAAATATCGTATTCCTAAATGGAGTGATTTCGACACTGGCGCCACCGAGTGATGATCAAAGGTTGAGTATTTTGACGTTGACATGTGAATACCGAAACTTGTACAGGCGACATGAGAAGCGTAGTAAGTATGACTTTCGAGATGATTTGCGAAATGACTTTCGAAGTGATTTACCATTTACAGAATAGCACTGCTTTTTGTTCGAGTAGGCATCTAACTATTGTATACATAAACTGTTTTTTTTACGTTTTCCGTGTTATTCTTTTAGTGAAAGTACAACACCCTGTGACTTGTATCTCTATTTGTGTGGTAAAACTCCCGAAGGTATATGCTTTCATATGCATTAAGTAAAATACTGTTTTTTAAAGCAAACGGTCACTTCAATTTTAATAATTTGTACAAAGATTTCTACAAGCCTTTTAATTATAAACTTCTCTCCTACAGATTAACAAAACACCGCGAGTTCCAAAAAGCCCTGGCTGCTAAACAGCCGGTCTACGACCAGACCATGAAGACCGGCAAGCAGCTGAAGGACAAGGCACCCAAGGGAGACGAGAACACACTGAAGACCATGATGGCGGACATGAAGACCAAATGGACTACTGTTTGCTCGAAGGCTGTTGACAGGTAACTTACCTTGAAGTCAAAATCAAAAGTCAAAGTTAAAGCCCAAAGTAAAAGTCAAAAATCATTTGTTTTAATTAGACCGTTCAAAGGCACTTTTGAACGTCATACTTTCAAATTAATAATAATAATAATCTCTGGAGCCCTAACCACCGGTAGCTTGAACCCTGCTCCGCCATCGGTGGTCCACTATTTTATTATATTTTAAAATGTTTTTATACTTTTTTATATCAATATTTAAAAATGTAATTTATATGAATGTAAAAATAACAAATGGAAATAATAATAATAATTTATTATCGCAACAGGTTACATAATTAGGTTGAAGGCCTAGATCACACACTAGGATACGCAGTCTCGTGTGGGTCTTTCATTTGTATGCAAAATTATAAAAAAAGATACTTATACCTTATGGTGTGTATGAGGAATGTTTAGGGTGTCTGTGTACCTACACGTGTGTGACTAGCATTGAAAAAAGCAGGATAAAATCCCGTTCTTGCCACTTTCGCTGTTTTATTCAATGTTTGATTCCAAAGTTTCGAGATTTTATTTTAGTTAAAATTTCATGTTTTTTTTTCAATAAAACCGAAAAAAAACGAACAGAAGTAGTATGAAAAAAAAATCAGTATAAATGAGTAATTTCAACAAAACCTGTTTATTCAACTTTTCAAAACATTAACCGAAACATTCGAAAAAATCCTGATTCTTGTCAAATGATTTGTTCTATAAAATTTCTATATAACATGCGAAAAATACGAAAAAAAAACAATTTGTTTTTTTCCTGAAAAAAAAAACAATTGTAGTTTTCGCAATTTTCAACGCTATGTGAGACACACATATAAGGTGGCTATTCTATTGCTAAAAGATTTATTGAAATCGATTTCAGTAGATCCAGAGACTTCCAACCCAACAATATTAGCACAGTCTAAAAACATAAAGTCGTCCGACGAAGCTGTCTAGACAGGACAATCGTGCGGGGTGTGAGGGGCGAGACGCGGGAAAGCCGCTCCCGCACTGCGAACAAACCGATGTTCGTAGTGCGGGAGGTATTATTCAAGTCTAACGCGTGTAGAAGTTGTCATCATTTTCCAGAGATCAAAGGCGTCGTCCTACTGTATTAATATTTGTACTGTGATATTAGTATAGTCTGTTAATTCCCGCTTTTATTACAGACAACGCAAGTTAGAAGAAGCCCTGCTGTACTCTGGACAGTTCAAGGACGCCATGTCAGCACTGCTCGACTGGCTGAAGAAACAGCAGAAGGAGCTGGCGGGAGACTCGCCGGTACATGGAGACCTGGATACTGTCATGGCGCTTATTGAGCAGCATAAGGTACGTAAACCGTTTTTGGTTTCACCCATGACGCTAAATTAGGGGTGTTGTGAGTTAGACTAGTGTATGTGTATGCAACCGAATGGACCAATCGATATTATCGGTCCATTCGGTTGCATACACATGCTAATGGATAGATTTATCGGTATTGATGGTAATAGCACAGTCTAAAAACATACAGTCGTCCGACGAAGCTGTCTAGACAGGGCAATCGTGCGGGGTGTGAGGGGCGAGACGCGGGAAAGCCGCTCCCGCACTGCGAACAAAACGATGTTCGTAGTGCGGGAGGTATTATTCAAGTCTAACGCGTGTAGAAGTTGTCGGCATTTTTCCAGAGATCAAAGGCGTCGTCCTACTGTATTAATATTTATACTGTGGTAATAGGCTCGCTGCCTGTAACATAGAACTTAAAGTCAAAGTCAAAGTCAAATCATTTATTTCAATTAGGCCATTTAAAAGGCACTTTTGAACGTTAAACTTACAAGTTAAATAAAATATAATGATTCTAGTTGCCCCTTCCAAAAGATAGTTTCGTATGGAGAAGAATGGGCAAGAAACTCCATAAGTACTTACTCTTTTAAACCATAACTGGCGAAATATGGGTGTACCTACTACTGGTACACCTGCCTAACCCTTCAAGGATAACCGGCGTGATTTATTTTTTTTGTATATAGGTTTGCTCAGGTTTTTCTTGATTCTTTTTAATAGTTATTTGATTAATCTATATCTCGGTCAATCGGTCGGTATTCGGTCAATTTTTACTTTGACAGTTTGTCATTACGAAAAGAGGAAAAATTGTCTTTGTTCATCTTTATTTATTATCTATTGGTTGGACAGAATTTAATTTGTTTTAAATTCCTTTGTTTTAGCAATTCGAAGAAGATCTACACTCACGCGAGCAACAAATGCAGTCAGTCATGAAGACTGGCAAAGATCTGGAAGCGACGGTACGTAGCGAACTGTTTTAAACCTTATCTCTATGCAAATAAATACCTATTTTAAATGACAAGTAATTCCTATACTTAGCCTAAATCTTTTTGTCACAACTAGCATGTTCGAAACAACTATTAACTACCAAACTTTAAAGTTCATTTTGCCGTGACATTAATGAATTCGGTACCTACTTACATATTGTTTAACTTATCTGCTGTGCAATTTTTACTTTTAAAGCACACGTGTTAAGGTTTATTTTTGCTCGCAGGTGCCTCGTGAAGACGCGGCTAGTATTCGTCAACAGTGTGGTGAGCTGAAGACCGCTTGGGAGTCAGTTCAGACTCTCAGCGAGAAAAAGGCTACCAAGCTTGAGACCGCCCTTAAAGAGGTAAGGAAATTGTACTGGAAATAATGATTAGTACCTAAAAGAAAATAGCCTATAGGAAAAGACTTAGATAAAATGTCGACACTAATATTTTTTACAGGTAACATTTTGTAAATTATACGGAAACTACTCATTCAATTTAAAAAAAAAACAAAATCGATAATTTTATCGACGTGTATAGGCTAAGTTTTATGTTAACGACACATTAATGATTCTATTCTAAAATTATAAAGAGGAAAGTTATTATGTGTTTTTGTCAAAGAGATTTAAAAGACTATAGAGCGGGCACGTCAAGGAAATGTCATAGAAAAACTTTGATCCCATGTCTCAGTAACGCCATCTAGAATAATATATGAATATTGGAGCGGCAGCGGAGCGTACTAAAAAAACCTCATAGACTTGTGTCCGGCAGGACACACTTTTTCGGACGAAAATTTTGTTTGTGATGTCCGGTCTATAGGTATTGAATGCCTTTGGTTTTTGTATGTAACGAATAAACTTAAAGACTACTGGAAGCTACACTGTCCCCGGGTGATATAGGCTTTTCATCCCTGTATTCCTAAAAGAAAGGGAACTACGCAGGTCTCTCCTCAGGATGTCCTCTAGTGCCTAAATAAAAACATGGCTATTCGTTGCGTTAAAAATGTATTACAGCAATAACATTATAAATTCATGATGACAACAATCCAAAACGTACGTACTAGCAAGCGTAATTAACAAAAAAACTTCAAAATTATTCTTTTTTTTTCCCTTCACAGGCCGAAAAGCTCCATCGCTCAGTAAACATGCTTCTCGAATGGCTCTCGGACGCAGAAACGAAGCTCCGATTCTCCGGACAACTGCCCGAAGGTGATCAGGAAACGCAAACGCAGATCCGTGAACACGAACGCTTCGTGCGCGAACTGAACGAGAAGCAGAAGGACAAGGACGACACCATATCGCTTGCTCACTCTATCTTGAGTAAGGCGCATCCCGACGCAGTCACTGTCATCAAACACTGGATTACTATCATACAGAGTCGGTGGGATGAGGTAAGATATTTTTGTTTTAATTGTATGGCCTGTTGGTCTAGTACGTAGCCTGACTGCTATGCCGGAGGTCGTGGGTTCCATTCCCACCCAGGACAAATGTTTGAGTGATGAGCACGACCATTTGTTCTGTGTCTTGGTGTAATTTATCTATTATACGTATGTACTAGCGGCCCAGTACGCGCTTCGCTACGTGTTAAGTGAAATACTAAAAAAAAAATACATACATACATACATAAACTCACGCCTTTTTCCCATGGGGGTAGGCAGAAACTACAGAGCGCCATATGCTACGATTCTTACATACTTCTTTTGCTTCGTTTACATTCATACATGTTGTCATACACACACGCCGGTTGCGAGTACTTCGCACCTGACCTTTCTGAAGAACCTCACCAATAAGGTCTATGTATGTCCTTCTAGGGCGTCCCCTCTCGGCGTTCCCACTTACATCTGCCTTGTAAATACCTTTCGTTAGTCGCCTTACATCCATCCTTTCAACGTGACCAAACCATCTAAGCATACTCTTTTCAATTTTTGTTACTACATCTTCTTTAAAAAAAAAAATGTAACATCAAATTCATTTATTCAAACAAAAAAAAACATTTTATTAATTTTACACAATCTCCATCTGAAAAAAGTTTCAATTCCACAGCAAAATCCCCAATAACAAAATGATCCGCCATTTATTGAATTCATTTGTTAGAAATAATGTGATAAATGAAGAACCGCTCGACCGATTTTGTGCATCTTCACATAAACTATGTCCGAACAAAGCCTAAACATTTGGTTTGGATAGGTGAGCCCGTTCTTGAGTATAAAATTGCAACGAAAGCTGGCATTTTTTTATATATAGATTTAGAAATATATTAATATGTTTATCAGTTATTTATGTATGAGAAACACCCTTTTTCTGCAAAAGATAAGATTAAGATTGTAAAAAAAAACAGATACAATATCTTTTTCCCACGTGATAGATTTGCGCGAAATTGATTGCACATACACAACAAATATAACATCAGCCAATCGTCTTAAGGATATCTTAAGATAGTACAAACGATAAACGCGATTACCGATTCCATTTTTAAATAAAACACATGACGTTCAATTGTTTTAATTAGTTACATAATGCAGTTGCAGTGTGTCTGTGGAAATATTACGAAAATTAACCATTATTTTATGATTTTGTTAAAAGTATTTTGGTTCGGATATAGTTGAATCGTTTTGTGCTGTTAATGAGCAGAGAAAAAGCTGTTGGTGGCAACTATGTTGCCTGTTATACAGATATTTAAAAAAGTTACTCCGGGGCAGGTATTTGAAATGTTTGAGTATTTTGTGTTGAGAGTTTTTTAAACGTGGCAAAGCGGCTAGTCTTTTGAGCATGTTTTTGATACCCTATACCTTTTTTACTTTTCTTTTCGTTTCTATTATGTATGTTTATCATCCAACAATTAATATTGTTAAGACATTGTTGCGAGCTGTTTTCTCTAGGTTTATACCTACTGTGATGCTCATGTTAAAAATGCATGAATAAATTACTGGGAAGTTTGTTGCGCCAAATCTTTTTTCCAGCAAAACAATAAGAAGTAGTGATGGGCGGGCGTTTGTGGGAAGGTCCTATTTAATTTTTGAATAAAAAAAGTTAATAAGATGAAGCCATTAAAGCCACAGACTTACCTACGTAACTAGAATTATTTTACACTTTTTAATGTTTTTTTTTGCAAAGACAGTCGTGTTTTTTATGACGTAGTTTTCGCTTAAAAAGGCCAGAGTTTATAAACCAGATAGTGGTTTATAAAATATGCGAAAGTCTCCTTCCGGTTATTTGATAAGCTTAATCCTTATTCGTTATGCTTATACTAGTTTGAGAATCTATGAATGACAAATTTAGTTAGCCTAGGTCAGGGTTCAGAAATATAACAACTAAGTATAGTTTTTATGTTTCCAGTGTTACAAAATGGGCTATTTGACAAAGTTATAGTCTCTCATCTAGATTACAAGAAAATATTCGACATATATTTTTTCTTTTTTCACGTAATAAAAAAATAACGGCGATACATAGAGTCATAATGTCGCAGGACGTCACTAGCCAGTACAGTTTATTATTATAAAGGGGAAAGGTTTGATTGCTTGTTTGCATTGAATAGGCTCCGAAACTATTGGACCAATTTCAAAAATTCTTTCACCGTTGTGAAACTACACTATCCCCGGGTGACATAGGCTACTTTTTATTATCCCTGTATTCCCACGGGAACGGGAACTACGCGGGTTAAACCGCGTGACGTCTGCTAGTACTAGATAATGACGTTACAAGCCCCCTCTCCAAAACTATAATGCGCTTAATCTAAGCAGTTTTCCATCAATTTGAAAAAGAAAAAAAGTACTTGTGTATTATTTTTTTTATAATCTGATGGACTTATTACATTTTGATGTTCATATTCTGTCAAGTAACGTATTGTTATGTACTTCTATAGACACCGCTAACTTTTGGTAAAGAAAACCCCTAATATTGGCAGAAAATAAAGTATATCTTAACTTAACTATAATTAAATAAATAAAATACATAATATTCCTCCAGCTAAGCTTGAGAGCTTGTGTTGTGGGTACTAAACAGCTGATAAACATACTTATATATTTCTAAATACATACATATTGTAGATAAATTACACCCAGACACAGAACAAATGATCGTGCACAACACATTAACATTTGTCCTGGGTGGGAATCGAACCCACGACCTCCGGCATAGCACTCAGGGTCTCTAACTACTAGACCAACAGGCCAGTCAATTGTATTCCTATCAGTCAAAACTGTCAGATTAAGTAAAACATGTCGATGTTTTCAGTGATCGTGTTCAATTGTTTATTGTATAACGTCTCCTAACGTAACTACACACATCAACACTGTCTAGGGATATTTTGGATTTACTCAATTTACTCAAAATGTATTAAAAATAGCATACAACATGTATATATTTTTATAAAGCCCATTTATCAGACTACACTCCAGAATAAAAGAAAACAATGTTTTTTTGCGTAAACAAATTTTTATTCAAATAAAGAAAAAACATGAAATAATGGTAAAACTAACAACGAATGTGTTTCTCAAGAAAAAATTACGAATAAGGAAAAAAAAATTGTTTTTAACAGTTCTGTGAAAAATCAGTAGTCAGTAAAACCACCCATGACGTTAATAACGGTCCTGCAACGGTTTTTCATGCTTTGGATTAAGTTATCCAAGTCTTGCTGCGGTATTTTGTCCCAGGTCCGGCTAAGATGCAAAAAAAGTTGCTCTTCCGTCGCAACGTTTGCAGGGAAATTCCTCAAAGCCCTTCTTTGGAGCATGTCCCACGCGTGTTCTATGGGGTTTAGGTCAGGCGATTGAGCGGGCCAGCTTAAGACCGATACGTCGTGCTCCTGCAACCAGCTCGTCACCACTCTCGCTGTGTGCGGACGGGCGTTATCGTGCATGAGCGTGAATTTTTGGCCCATTTGTAGTCGATGGGGGTAGATTATTGGTACTAGCACCTCGTTTCGGTATTTTTCAGCCGTCATGGTGTTTCTGATCCAAACGAGGTCTGTTCTTCCACCAACACGAATTCCCACCCAAACCATAATTGTCCCGCCGTGGTATGAATGGACTTCCTGAGGATGTTGCAGACAGCTCTCACGACCAGGAACTCGCCAAACACGCACTCTACGTGTATCGGGATGGAAACCGAACCGGGACTCATCGGTAAACAGCACTACAGACCACTGGTTTTCTTCCCAGAGCAAGTGTTCACGAGCCCACTCTAGTCGTCGTCCACGATTTCCTCGGCGTAGTGCTGGAGTACGAAGCGGTCTGCGAGCATGAAGGTTAGCTTCATGCAGCCTTCTCCTCGTAGTTTGGTCACTCACAAGCAACTGGTGCTCTGACTGGAGCCTCTGAACCAACTGCATGGCCGTAACATTTGGTTGATTTCTCGCGGAAACTTGCAAAAATCGGTCTTGTCGTTGAGTGGTTATGCGCTTCCCGCCTGGGTGTCTTTCAGCCACTTCACCAGTAGCACGATAACGTGACCATAACCTTGATATCACGTTTTGTCTTGTTCCAAACTCCTCAGCAATACTCCGTTGAGTAGCCCCAGCTTGGAGCATGCCTACTGCCCTTAACATTTCTTCTCTAGTTAAATGGCGCCGCTGCATGATGCACACAATAACATTAATTCGTAATTAACCGATAACTTGTTATACAACTTAAATTGGACACAAAAAAATAGCCACAAACTACTGTAGGTAAATGAAACCTTAGGACTTCGCTACCATTATGCCGCGTAAATCTTTTGTTTTTAATGTATTTTTTCAAATTCAAATTTAGAATCGTTCAAAAAGGCTTACAAAATAAACTTTCTTCAAAAGAATTTAAAAGTGGCCAGTATTTTTTGATTTTAAGAACTTTATACAAAATATCCCTAGACGGTGTTGATGTGTGTACATTGTTAGCACAGGTTCCTCCATGTTAAAACAAAATGTATGTGATAATAATAGTTTTTTTTTACTTCAACGCAGGTATGGCAATGGGCGATGCAGCGTGGCACCAAACTGGAGACCCACATGCAGAGTCTAAAGGATTTGGACCTAGTACTTGAAGAGCTACTACAATGGCTTATCGGACTGGAAAATACACTGCTTTGTAAGTCACTAAATACTTTTCCATACATTTTTTCAGTTATGCTAATTTTGGCGCGTTACAGGAAAACGATGAGAGCAATTTTTACGATGCGCGCGCTCACCCACACGAAACTTCGACACCCTGAAGTTAGCTATACTCAACATTTTAGTTTTTTTCTATTAAATACGCCAAAGAAGTATAACTGCTAAGGCGTGTACAAAAACACTAAAAAACAAAACACAAAATCTTTATTTTTCAACTAAAAGGTTTACATTCCTTCTAAGCATGTAATGCCTGCGTTAGGAGACTCCGCTCTTCCACAGCAATATACAATATATAAATAACCTAGATATAAAGCATGCTCGTGTTTATGCGTGTGTGATGGTATGTTTGTGTGTGTGTGTTTGTGTTATATGTATGTGGATGTATGTCTGAAAATGTATGCTCTTGTTTTTGATTTATTTGTTGTAAAAGTGCCCCAGTGTCTGTGTAATTTAGAGTTTTTATCCAATCAGTGGGATTTTTTTTTCACTCGTGTGACAAGTGCTTGTCAGCGATACCACCTGATGGTAAGCAGTGATGTAATCAATGATGGTGAAACGGACTAGGTTATTAAGCGCCTATTCACCTTAGCCTTGATGACACCTAAATTTACTACCTTGCCCACTTTTTTTAATTATTATATCATTATATTTTATTTTTAGCTCTCGAATCGGAACCACTGCCGGAATCCATCGAGTTGCTCGAAGGCCTCATTGAGGACCACAAGGAACTAATGGAACATACGCAGAAGCGGCAGAACGAGGTCGACCGCGTCTGCAAGGCGTACCAGGTACGAGCTAAAGGACCCATTTTTCGACAGTTTTGTTTGTACCTACTCGACCAAAATGTGTGTGTTGTTCCCTTAGTGAAAGTTGATCATATTCATGCATATCCGTACCCTGTGTAAATTTGAACCATGAATAAAAAAACACAATTGGAACGCCAAAGATTTTTTTTGAGATAAGGAACAATTTTTTTAATAAAAATCATTATTTAAATTTTTAAATCAACTCCGGTCTTTTCTCTGTTTTAGTATGGTTAATGAATAACCTGATATCAGAGTTTATGCTGCTCATAGGCCTTTAACTTGGCTTCACATGCCGTTGGGAAATATCTCTCAGGCATGCCGGTTTCCTCACGATGTTTTCCTTCGCCGTCATTCGCTTGTAGGGTACAAAACCTGCATTTTGATTAACCTTTCAATCGTGTCAATTGACAACATTTCAAACATAAAAAAAACCCTAAAAAAATAACGTTTCTTCATTTTTCTATGCTGAGTTCAAATATATTTTTTTTGTTTTTTTTGTATTGATCAATTTCTGACAAAAAAAAATAAAAATCAAAAAACATGCGATGACGTCACTTATACGGTAGAATGAGGTGGTTACTTTTGCGTAAGCAAGCTTATTTTTATGATGAAAACCATAATGTCAAACAAGACGTATCTAATGTCAAAAATGACATATCTAATGTCAAAATGACATATCTAATGCCAACCAAGACATCTAAAGTCAATGTGTGACATTGACAACTGCTAAATGACAGTGACATCTAAGAAACAGTTTTTTTTTTGACGTATCACAGTAAAGCAAAGGATGTATCGCCAGTCTACAATTATTAAAATTATGAATGAAGAGTACATAATTTCAAAAAACCAAAAATGTGGGTCCTCTAGTTTTGGATTTACTTTTATATGACATGATAAAACATGCAGGTTAAAATTTTGAAATGTTGTCAATAAGAAACGCAGTAGACAGACAATGACGGCGCGGACACCGGTGTCCTCTTGGGGTTTAAAAATTAAATAAGTATTGACTTGAAATTATTCGTCTACAGGTCAAGAGTCAAAGTCAAGGCCGTGAAAGCACACCGAGGAAGGTTTCAGCAAAAAGTGCCACCAAAGGAGCAACCGGGTATGTCATACAAACATACATACAATTTATCACTATTTGTTAATCCCGCTTGTGTTTTTTACACTTGTCGTACCTTTTTTCTTTAGCCTAAAACTATTTGTTTCGTCTAAAAATGCTTTAGTGTCGTTTAATTTTTAATTTACAGTACCAATTTTTTTATTTTTTGTTCATCGCCATACATTTATTTTATATTTTTTCGTTTTGTCTCCCCACCTTTCACGAATCATGCACGTCGACACCTCGCCGCCATCTTGTGACGTCATCGCATGGTGTTGCCTGTTTGCAATGTGTGTTGCCATCACAAAATTATAGCCGCGGTTCCCAGCACGACCTCAATAGGGAGAGATCAGTTTCGCCAGATTATTATGGATCTAGGCGTTTCAGGTGTGTTTTATTTTCATTACATACAATTGACAGTTTAATAAAAGGTCAAATGATTTTTTGTTCGAGTATTTTTACCATGTTTGAATATATGTAAAAGAAATAACTGTCAGTATTCTTATTTTAAAATTGACAAGCCAAGCTTTGATGAGACATGTTCTTTTTTTTTAAAGCTGGTATCACTAGAACCGAATGGTAAACCAAACACGGTAAAAATACTCTTTGTTAATTCAACTATTTCTCTAACTATCTCATAACAACAAAAAATATAAAAGAGGAACATTCTGTAGAAATGGAAACGTTTATACAGGATGGGTTCAATGGTGGTTACTTACTTTCATGTGCTTTACGTGTTTGTCATTTGTGTCAATGTAGGTGCGTTGTCAGAAGTATAATGAACACCCGTTTTCACTAACACTACGCGATACCTAAAAAAAAATGCGCTGTTCGATTTTCAATTCTCAGCTGGGAGCCGAGTGTTGAAAATCCATTGACATTCATTAAGCAGTCACCTAGCGTTAAGATAGTCAAATTATTAAATTAATCTTTTTATATTCTGACAACGCATCCTACAAATTGCTTCGTCCCGCTCTAACACAATATGTAAACGTTGCTTTCCGTCCCGCTCTGACGCACGCTTCGACACGGGCAGGTCCAGGATTCACACTCGAAGTAGAAGAGGAAGGTTTGAACGACTATTCTTTTTTTAAATGTGTAGTTTAGTGCCTGTACCGTTTTAAAAAATAAAGTAGTTTTTTGTGTGTTCAGCATGGTATACGTTGATGCAACGATTTGATATTGACAGCGTGTTTATGTCGTTGTAGTAAGGACGAATTTCGTAGTGTTTGTTGATCGGTGTGCAGTTGTCTGTAGTTGACCAGATATAACTGTTCGAAATTTGAAAAAAGAACAATTATTTCGTAAATATTATTTTATTTATAATTGTTAGTTATAGGCATAGTATTTTTTTTTATTCTATTTTATTACCACAGAATATATCGTTGAAAACCGCTAGAAAATATTAGAAGTTCTTTTGCAATGAGAACTATATCCAAGATATTATTTTTTTATTTTATTCCGACCAATATTCGAACTTTAAAAAGTCTGTTTTCTTGCCCAGATTAGTTAAAAGCATATTTTATGGTCGTAATGATAAATACAAGTCATATTTTTGTTGGTCCTTCCGTGCACTTTTGTGCTTGTACAATCTTTACGCTTTGAATGTCAATGGAATGTTTCAAAAACTTTTATTTATCTTACTTGCATCCTTGGAATGCAGTCGCGGATTGTGCTTATGGTAAACAATGGTATATATTTAGACAAGCTGTAGATACTGAAGGAAGAAGAGTATCAATAACTAAACCGAAGCAAATAAATAAATTGTACGTTCTTAGTTTAAAAAATTAAAATGAACATCGTGATACCTAAATACGGCGGCATAATATAAATTTATTTTATTTATAAATGACAGTAACTACGACGTGTACGCAAAATGGGTTCGCTAATTTAATTTATTTGCTTGGTTTAGTATTGGACAACTTGCATAGATGCATGAATAGTTAGATTTATCTTTACAAGCACTAATATTATATGTTTTCCTTGAGACTTTTATAATATTGTTGCTTAAGCGAAGATTTATTTCAATAACGCATGACCTAGGGTTGTCAATCACATTAACACTAACCAGACTAAACGTAAACGCTATTATATTCAGACTTCGTACACCAAAACAAAAACCGAAAAACCTATCAATGAAAAACCAGCTCTATCCTTTTGAGAACACGGCACAATTTTCCTAAACCGCATAAGTCTACGCACAGTTTAAAAAAATAAGTCAAACGAAAATGCACTCTACCGCTTAAAACATACGATTCACTGAACGTAGTCCGCACTAACAGGGTTGTGATAAGGTAACTAACCTCACGCGAGCCATGGAAGGTGGCTTCACGCCGTGGTGGTTCAACTACTAACGGTATGGTTTAGCTGTTACCTGTGATTATAATATTGCGTGTGCTTTAGTCGCGTGAGTCCCGGTCGAGAGACGCCTGATCGCAACCTGCCACACTACGGCCCTCGGTTCCTGGCTAAGGGAAGGTAAGACTTCGAATCCACAGGTCTTCATCAGTACACACTTCACCTAATCAGCGTATTATGTTCCCACTGCTGGGACACAGGCCTCTACTGTCTTTATCAGTTCACACTTCACCTAATCAGCGTATTATGTTCCCACTGCTGGGACACAGGCCTCTACAGTCTTTATCAGTTCACACTTCACCTAATCAGCGTATGATGTTCCCACTGCTGGGACACAGGCCTCTACTGTGTTTATCGGTACACACTTCACTTAATCAGCGTATGATGTTCCCACTGCTGGGACACAGGCCTCTACAGTCTACATCGGTACACACTTCACCTAATCAGCGTATGATGTTCCCACTGCTGGGACACAGGCCTCTACTGTCTTCATCAGTACACGCTTCACCTAATCAGCGTATGATGTTCCCACTGCTTTGACACAGGCCTCTACTGTCTTCATCAGTACACACTTCACCTAATCAGCGTATAATGTCCCCACTGCTGGGACACAGGCTTCTACTGTATTCCTCAGTACACACTTCACCTAATCAGCGTATGATGTTCCCACTGCTGGGACACAGGCCTCTACTGTCTTCATCAGTACACACTTCACTTAATCAGCGTATGATGTTCCCACTGCTGGGACACAGGCCTCTACTGTCTTCATCAGTACACACTTCACCTAATCAGCGTATGATGTTCCCACTGCTGGGACACAGGCCTCCACTGTCTTCATCGGTACACACTTCACCTAATCAGCGTATGATTTTCCCACTGCTGGGACACAGACCTCTACTGTCTTCATCAGTACACACTTCACCTAATCAGCGTATGATGTTCCCACTGCTGGGACACAGGCCTCTACTGTCTTCATCGGTACACACTTCACCTAATCAGCGTATGATGTCCCCACTGCTGGGACACAGGCCTCTACTATCTTCATCGGTACACACTTCACCTAATCAGCGTATGATGTTCCCACTGCTGGGACACAGGCTCCTACAGTCTACATCGGTACACACTTCACCTAATCAGCGTATAATGTCCCCACTGCTGGGACACAGGCTTCTACTGTATTCCTCAGTACACACTTCACCTAATCAGCGTATGATGTCCCCACTGCTGGGACACAGGCCTCTACTGTCTTCATCAGTACACACTTCACCTAATCAGCGTATGATGTTCCCACTGCTGGGACACAGGCCTCTACTGTCTTCATCAGTACACACTTCACCTACACAGGATACAGACCTGTTCGAAGTTTTGTTTCAAGGATATGATGGTTCACCGTTTTGAGAACGGCAGGGCTATTGCGTTTAGTATCTCCGTTGACAGTTCATGGCAAAGAGATTAAAAATACTATAGAGCGGGCATGTCAAGGAAATGTCATCGAAAAACTTTGATCCCATGTCTTAGTAACGCCATCTAGAATAATATATGAACATTGGAGCGGCAGCGGAGCGTACTACAAAAAAACTCATAGACTTGTATCCAGCAGGACACACTTTTTCGGGCGAAAATTTTGTTCGTGATGTCCGGCCTATAGGTATTGAATGTCTTTGGTTCATGGTGATGATCACTGGGCAAAGTGTTCAACGATTAGCTGTCAAACAGCTGGTTTCGTATTGGCTATCATCAGTGTGTATTTAGGATGACGTCATGCGCGCTAGCAGAGATGTGACGAAGCGCACCGTATTCTTATATTATTTATTGATAGTCAGCGTAGCTTGAAGTCCACTTTAAGTGTAGTATATTTTTTTGTAATATCTCAGTTGCCATAAAATTTCGGTGTGCAACTGGGGGCCAGTTAGTTAGGTACTCGAAATGAAAATGAAAATTCAAATTCATTTATTTAGCTAACATAACAGAAAACTGACATGATTAACAGCGGGCCCCAAACTAGGCACAGCCTGTATCTTGGTGACCCAGACACTACACAAAGTTGTACATTTTAATTGTTCTGCTAGCGCAAGGAGAATATCAAAGTGACTATGGAATTTAGAAATAAAATATTATTATACGTACCTAGGTATAATAATATTTTATTTATATTTTATTATTATTATTTATTTTATATTTATTATTATTATATTATTGAAAATAACTGTCTTACTTAACTAAACAAAAAGTGATTATAGAGAGAAATCTATACATATAATAAGACTGTAAAAAAACTGTGTCTGTACATTGAATATATTTAAAAAATAATAATTGAGGGGGGTTTAGAAACAGTAATAGAGCACGAATCCAAAAAAAAAAATCTGTCTGTTTGTCTGTTTGTCTGTTTGTCTGTTTGTCTGTTTGTCTGTTTGTCTGTTTGTTTGCACCCGCTAATCTTCGGAACTACTGGACGGATTTGAATGTTTTTTTTTTTGTTTTATAGATATTAAGTCTGGTCAACACATAGGCTATAATTTATCTTGGAAACTGGAACACCTGATGCAGAACCGCAACAGACCAGATAAACTATAGACGATACAAAAATGGTCTCATAGCAAAAATTGTTCCACGTGTTGAGCATTTTCTGCTGAGAGAATAAATTTGAAGATCCGGAACACCTGATGCAGAACCGCAACAGACCAGCTAAACTATAGGCGATACAAAAATGGTCCCATAGCAAAAATTGTTCCACGTGATGAGCATTTTCTGCTGAGAGAATAAATTTGAAGATCCGGAACACCTGATGCAGAACCGCAACAGACCAGCTAAACTATAGGAGATACAAAAATGATCCCATAGCAAAAATTGTTCCACGTGATGAGCATTTTCTGCTGAGAGAATAAATTTGAAGATCCGGAACACCTGATGCAGAACCGCAACAGACCATCTAAACTATAGGAGATACAAAAATGGTACCATAGCAAAAATTGTTCCACGTGATGAGCATTTTCTGCTGAGAGAATAAATTTGAAGATCCGGAACACCTGATGTGGAACTTCAGGAGCCCAGCTACACTATAACATTATTGGAATGACGTCTTAGCAAGAGTTGTTCAGCCTTATGAGCACTCGCTGTTGACGTATAAAAATCGAAGATCTGGAACACCTGTTGTGGAACTCCAAAAGCCCAGCTACACCATAACTCAAATAGGAATGACGTCTTAGCAAAAGTTGTTCGGTCTGATAGGCATTTCCTGTTGACTTATAAAAATCGAAGATCAGAAACATTTGATATAGAAATTAAAACTATCACTAATTTCATACTATAACTATACAATAAAACTATTCTAAATTAACTGGTTACATACATACCTAAAAATAAACAAACAAAAGAACAGTAAACCAATTATAGAGCATCAAAAAACTCATCCGCATCGCTATCAACGGGAAAAGTGCCCAGAAGACTGGCCGCATTGCCACGTTGTATGGCAATGCTGATTCTCTGACCGAAATAAAGGCCAGCCCTCTGGTCACGTGAAGAGTCGACCAAACGCTTGGCGATGTCCCTGAAAACTAGATGGGCATTCGGACCCCATGGCCCGAGTGTTTCAACCCCAAACGGTTCAAATATATAACTTCCAATAAGGTTGTTATATTTTCGCCGTTTAAGGTTTTAAGCACCTGCGGCAGCCGCACCAGCACAACCCGCTGTACTAGGAAGATGGGATGGCGCAAGGGTATCGACACATGTTGCATCTCACACCAAAGGCCTACCCAACTTCCAAGGCATTATGGTTACACCGACTGGTCTCTTCCCATCGTCGCGTGCTAAGCCGTTGGGTTCTAAAATAGCTGGCACCCCAGCGGTGACAAGAGCACGGCGGATGATGTCATTTATGCTGGCGTGACGAGCAATGCGACCAGCGCTTCTACCGCAAGACAGGCCATGGTGTCCGAAGCAGTCGACAGCTTCACCGCATTGACAGCGATGCGGAGCTCCGCAAGGAGCGCCCAGACGTAGACAGGTAGCGAGCCGGAAGGTAGTGTCATCCAACATAGTGCCAATGTTGGATGACGGTAAAGCCTGAAGCCAAAGGCCCGGCCCCTAATTTCATTGCATAATTATAAAATAACACAAGTAGTACTACGCGGTGAAGGCGGGAACAGTTCAGGACTGATTTTCGATGACGATGGTATATCGTTGAAAATTAGACTCTACTGGCTAAAACTCCCATTTTTTTTATCGTATGCCTTCGGGCTTATGTTATTTGAGTGTTTAAATTCCTTTTTCATTTATCTTCGTTACACGGTAGCTTACCCGGTAACGCAGGGGAGCAGCCACTTAGATTTTAATTTATCAGGTATCATCACAATAAAACTATAACCATGCCTGGAAAGAGGTCAAATTTTTCCCAATGTTCCAAAGGTGCTAAATGATTAAAGACCATAAGATCCCAACAATCTACCGAAGAGCGTTAGGAGAGACTTGATGCTGTTCGAGAACATGAGGCTGCAACTTGCTCCGTGGAAACTTCTTGGGATCGCGAAGCACGCCTGCATTCTCAGCGTATTTACGCATCTCCATCCAGGTCTCTAGAGACCAGTTAAGAATATGTGCGCAACTGACCGCTGATCGTGAACATCATGCACTGTCTCGCGAGTTGGAGACGTTCACGGAAAAAGCATGACGCTTGAGTTTTCAGCGTATATAGGTACGCATCGACTCTAGAGATAAGTGGGGGAAGGAGATGCGCGACTGACCGCTGATCGTGAACGTCACGCAACATAATAAAGGCTATAATTTATTTTGGAAAATGGAACACCTAAAGTGAAAGAGATATAAAAATGGTGCAATTGCTAAAACTATTCCACGTGAAGAGTGTTTTCTGCTGTGAGACTAAATTTGAAGATTTGGAGCACCTGTAGGGGAACTCCAAAGCCCAGAGACAATATAACATATACATAATAGAAATGGCGTCTTAGCAAAAGTTGTTAAGTCTGATGGCATATCCTGTTGACCAACAAAAATAAAAAATGTGGAACATCTTGAATCGTCTCGCGCATCCCATTGATTTCCCGTCCCCGGGCTTATAGAATTCGACATCAGATGTTTCAGATCTTCGATTTTGACGACCCCGTTGTCGCTGGCATAAGCAACAGGATCCGCGTACGAAGTCGCGGGCAGAAGCTAGTTTAACTAATAATTATGAAAATATGGCCTGCAGTTGTTATGGGTACCTACCACTAGGGCATCACGGCTTTCTAAATAAAACAATGAAACGCGATAATGTCGGGTTGAAGTCAGGATTTAAAGAAAAGAAACATAATCAATTTTAGAAATCCGAAATATTGAACACTTAGGTATTTTCTTACACATAAAACCAATGATTTATATGTAAAAATGTGTACATAGGTTATACGCGCTCAGCAAGTGACACGTTATATTGTGGCTAACTAGCCACACTTCACATCTCTTTGCGGTCGCGCCCCGAAGGACGCATGCATGCGTTAGTGTACCGTTTTTGAAGATCGAATGTTGTTTATGTAACCTATCTACACCTTTTACTTATAATATCATTGCATAAAACTGTTTAACAAGCGCGCGTGAACTGTTAAAAGTTATTGAATAAACATTATCAACAGCCAATCGCATCACTTTCATTAAAATTTTGATGCGTCTGTAAAGGTGAGTGTGATGTACGTGTTGAGGCTTATAAAGCTCTTTATTTTTGTCCAAAACAAGCTTTCTGAATAAAATAAAATGACAAGAACTTGCTTATTTAGCAAAATTCTAAGAAAAAATTAAGATCACTGGGTCCATCTACATATTCTACATCAATCATCAGTATCACGTGATAATTATGTCAATCATTGGTACAGTGAGTGTTTTTTTTTTAAATTATGCTTGGTTTTTTTTTTGCCTATATGTTGTTTTTCTGGGTTTTTGTGTGTGGCAGCCCTTGATGTAATTATTGTATTATTTGCTTAGGTTTACAATTTAGCATGGCTAGTATCTGGCATGCTGGCAAATGTATATTTATCTAGCCATTTGTAGCTGTTGATTATTATCGTAACTCAAGGAATTTGACCTATTTAGAGTTCAGACTCATTTTATCCTATACAATACCGCTCTCAGTACATTGTTTAAACAAATCTGAGCCTTATCTAAATAAATGTTTCTTTTTTATTCTTGGTAAAGTTTAAAAGTATGAATACTAAATTATAAAACCAGTACCTATTTGAACAAACAGTTTATAACTACACGTAATGCGACCTCCTTTTTGCGATTCATATTTACAAAATTAGTAACTACTTATTTGAAAAAAGATTATACCTTAACGCAATTCAACCTCATTTTTGCTACACACCTCTTTGCTACAAACTCATTTCTTTTTTTATTCTCTAGCAACAAGGGCGCCGAACCTGAGTTCAGATCGCCACGTGTCAAACAACTGTGGGACAAATGGCGCACTGTGTGGTTACTCGCGTGGGAAAGACAGAGGAGGCTACACGATCGTCTTGTGCACCTCAAGGAACTCCAGAGAGTGTCCAACTTCAGCTGGGACGACTGGAGGAAGAGGGTGAGGTTGATTTGAAAATAATGACACACGTACTGCAGCCACATATGGGTTGGTGCTGCCAGTTGCCATCTAGCAGCTTTGGACTCAGTGGAGAGGCGAAATGTGGGTGTAGGTACTACAGGTACACCTCTCCCTAACTCTTCGGGGATAACAAGCATGTGTTATGGTAAAACCGAATAATATCCAATTTAAATTGTAACCTCGGGCAGGCTTTGTTGTTCTACAAATACCGCCGAACCGAAATTGTATCAGCAAAGAAAGGCGCCACTGATTCAAACAAATCCGTCTCGGTCCTTACGATCGCGCGATCGGTTAAAAACTTTCGACGTGACGCTATGTGTTATGTAAACTAAATTCCTTCCATTTGGTCCTTAGTTCCTGAAGTTCATGAACCATAAGAAGTCTCGTCTGACGGACCTGTTCCGCAAGATGGACAAGGACAACAACGGACTCATCGCTCGACACGAATTCATCGACGGAATGATCAACACCAGTAAGTGCATCAATCTAAATTAACTTTTATTCTCATATAGTTAGGGTACAAATTGGAACGAAGTTAAAGTTAAGCCAGAAAATGTCAACGGTTCGGTCTCGTCTTCTTTACGTGTGGTGTGCCACCCATGCCTCTGGCTTGGCGTCACATGCCGTCTAGAAATATCTCTCAGGCATGCCGGTTTCCCCACGATGTTTTCCTTCACCGTTTTTGAAGCAAGTGATAATTATACAATACGCACATGAATCCGAAAACTCAGAGGTGCTTTGGGTTCGATATCAAAACCTGTGACGCTTTAAAAGCTTCGGTAATCTTCGTGTTTCCGAATTTGCCCGAACGTCACGTTTCAGAGTAGTCCCCACACAGAGGCAGAGCTTTTAACTTTTGTTCTACCGCGTATTACGTAGCCCACGCGTTTGTATAAAGTTTTCTCTTTGTCGTGTTACCTACTCCGACCGCACCACGTCATTTCCCGACGTAAATCTAGGATAAGTACCTAAATATAATTCTGTGCCGACTCCTCGCAGATCTAACAAGAAGAATTATCAATCATCCCATGTCCTTTGCAGCATTTGAAAACCTTACTTAAACCCTGTCTTTTCCTACAGAATTCGACACTTCTCGCCTGGAGATGGGCGCTGTTGCCGATCTGTTTGACAGGAACGGTGGCGGCCTCATCGACTGGGAGGAGTTCATTGCCGCGCTTAGACCTGATTGGGTAAGTTCTACTGAATCCAACATAAGTTACGATTTTATTTGTAACTAGTGGCCTACGACTACCAGGAGCCCATAAGGCGACAGGTTAGGACCTGAAAAATGAAATTATAAGTAAAAAGGTGCAGATAGTTTATAAGCGACACGTTAAAATGTGGCTAACTAGCCAAACTTAACCTCAGTGTCGCGTCGCGCCGTCAACAGACGCGTGCATGCGTTAGTGTGCCGTTTTTGACGATCGAATGTCGTTTAGGTAACTTATCTACACCTTTTTACTTAAAATATCATTGCTCCTAATAATCAAAATCAAAAGTCATTTATGCAGGACACCTGACGTTTAAAGTCAGGGTTCGTTTCACAGTAAAAGTAGATTATAATAAAATAATATTTATATATTATCTCTTCACAATAGGTTTACTACATCTTATAATATTAAAAATATTTTATGGGATTTACTTAAAATTCACTTATGTGAGAGACTGGTGCCTGATGTAGGTTTACATTTAAAAATCTGTGTTACAAGTCACCAGTGCCCCCAACCTCGATTAGGATTAAGTAATAAAAAACTAATGATTTTAACTTAAAATCCAAATATGACAAGAGAAAAAGAAAGCGCATGGCTTTCCTATGAAGCCCATGGCGCTCTGAGTTGTTGTTTCATCAAACGACTGGAACAACTTGCATCTGCAACGTGTCTTCAAGGCTAGAGTGCTCTTGATAAACTAGTATCCTTCACCATCATTGATTGCATCACTGCTTACCATCAGGTGGGATTGCAATCAAGCACTGGTAATTATATACACCACAATTTTTTAATTGGTAGACATAGGTACTTAAAGGGCTTATTCTAGACGGTCTTCTCATTATATTTGTAAAGTAATTAGCGTTTGTTTATATCCCAAAAAGTCACCCAAGTTCTGGAATTCTCAATCTCGCTCAAGCATGCTCCGCCTCCAACAGCTGTTTTCGTTATTTAAGTTTAACTAAATAGATGCGTAGGTATTTAAAAATTGGAATTTCTTTTTACTTACTTTTGATTACCAAATATGATCAGTAACATGTACGGATACAGCCCATTTTTTTGTAGGTACTAATTAAAAAATAGTGGTGATAATACTATGCCATCGCAAAATATCTCAGGAAAATTCCTCACGATGTTTTCCATCACCGGTTTTGTATATTTCGGGGCCCACAAGCATCCTAACAAAATATTGTCAGCATCAATGCCATGTAAAACTTTGTTTGCATTTCATATACTGTGTCACTTATCTACAATGCACAGATTATCTTATCATTTTCCGATAAAGCCAAAAATTCGCGACGCGGAGAAAGGGCCAATTGCTTTCACAGTATTTTTGTTGTTACCAAGATCCAGTTTTGTGTTGATAATATTGATTTAGGTAGGCACATTTTCGATTAATTTTTTGGTTAGATAAACGTCCATTTTATTCTTGATACCTTTATAAGATCTAATTGCTAGTCAGTAGACCTTGTTAGCTGTTCTGTATGAAAGCCAATCATTTAAATTATGAAGGTACGCTAATTCAGCTCAAAAACGAAGGTTTCTACCGCTGACGTGCGGTGCAATTTGGATGAGTTTGTTTAATATTAAGTGGGCCCCACTTAATATTAAACAAACTCATCCAAACTACACCTTATATTGTTGTCCCTATCGAAGAAAGACAGACATTTCTGCAGTTCAGAAAAAGAAATCTACGCACAAAGTTAACCAAAACGTATCCCATATTTTATTTAAGTATATCAAAAATTCACCACGACAGACACTATCTCACTGCTATCTCTCCGCCACCACTCCCACTTATTGGTCAAATACAATAGCGCGCGCTTCCCCGGTTTCCTGTAACACATTTCCGTCCTTTTTCGCGAAATCACTCCCACAAAATATATCCAGAAACCGAGAGGAAACATTATTTTTTTATTTAGATTGTGTGGATAACTTTGTGCCAAATAAATGCTATTTTTTTTCTTCCTTTCACTATCTAATCTTACCCTATTGTCATCAGGTGGAGCATCGCAACCCGCCGACAGACGCGGATAAAATCCACGATGAAGTGAAACGCCTCGTCATGCTGTGTACTTGCCGACAGAAGTTCAGGGTGTTCCAAGTTGGGGAGGGCAAGTACAGGGTGAGTACTTTTTGATATTATCTTATAACAACACTGTACTGTAACCCCTCTTAGTTTTGAAATAAAAAATAGCCTATTTTACTCACAAATAATGTGGCTTTCTATTGGTAAAAGAATTTTCGGATCCGGATCTCCTAAAATCGGTTTAGGAGATCCGGAGATTTCCCCCTACAACTTCACAACTACCTGCTAAATTAGTGTAGCTTGTACACAGGAGACAGGCACATTAAGGACGTTTGTCATTAGGAATAGCATATAAAACTGCCTCGTTGATCACAATAGCTGATGCTTAGCACGAGGCCTCGGGTTCGATCCCTGGATACCGCTTTGCCCTAAAGCGGTATTGATTAAAGGCCATGGGGTCGCCCCTATTAGGTACACGGGATTTAAACTGGTGTAATTTACGTGTACGTACTAAGTACAGTATGTAGGTACACCTCTGCGTAACCCTTCGGCGATTGCAGGCGTGGTGTTATCTATATTTATTCTGATATTTTAAAGTGTAAAGTTTTTTTTTAAATTTTAATGTAATTAATAAACTTAAAAACTACTGGACCGATTTTTAAAATTCTTCCACCGTTAGGAAACTACACTTTCTCCGGGTGATATAGCCAGAATGTTTATCCTTGTGCTGTGTGTGTGTAACGGGAACACTAAATAAATAAATAAATAAATAAATATTCCACAACTTTTCACACAACGCCATTTAGTCCCAAGCTAAGCTGATAAACATACTTATATATTTCTAAATACATACATGTTATAGATAGATTACACCCAGACACAGACCAAATGATCGTGCTCATCACACAAACATTTGTTCTGGGTGGGAATCGAACCCACGACCTCCGGCATAGCAGTCAGGGTTACTAACCACTAGACCAACAGGCCAGTCACACACAGGCCAGACACTGCGAGTAAAACCGCATGACTTCCGCTAGTGTTAGAGTATAAGAGACATTCTCCAAAGAAATGAAGTGCCGCCATTTCGACTACCTTCGTAAAGGACATTTTTGAATTCGATTTGACGTATAGAACCCCCACTAACCATAGACTTAGTACCTGACCTACCCAAAAGAACATCCACTAGCCTATCAATATATTTCCAAACAGTTCGGTGACTCACAAAAACTGCGTCTGGTCCGAATTCTCCGTTCCACCGTCATGGTGAGAGTCGGAGGTGGCTGGGTCGCCCTCGACGAGTTCCTGGTCAAGAATGACCCTTGCAGAGGTATGTACGAACTTATACTAAGGGGAGTGGGTTGATTGGAGACTCCTATGGGCCCTCCATGCAATATTTTGGCGAGACAAGAGGCATTACCAACGTTAGTATGACATCATCTATATATCTTTGACTATCGTTGAATTAAAGGACATATTGATTGACTGTTTTTACCACTAAACGACACCTCCATCCGATGGATGAGAAACGCACAGGACCGGTCGTTGTGGTGACATTTTGTGGAGGCATATGTCCAGAAGTGGACGGCTTTCGGCTGATAAGATGATGATGATGATAAAACGACACCTAAATAAATGCTGCACCTAAATATGATGGCGTTGGGTTTTGAAATCTCAGCTTAGCGCAGAAAGTTAAATTGCAACAATGCGTTTTTATTTAGACTTGTTTAAGCGTTCGCCAAGAGTAAGTAAAACCAGTTTAATTAATCCTTCTTACCCTTGGAAAACACTTTTTTTATAATATCTTTAGAAGGTGTGACTCTTGTCTTGTCGAAATATTCGTGCATGTAAGGCCGGATGTACACAATATACCACTTTCAACTTAGTCTTTTGCCGCGTAAAAGTGTGACGAAAGTGGTATAATGCGTACAAGGGTAAAACCTCTTGGATACATTACCGTGGGAAATAACATGTTTGGTTACTTACTTCATTGATTTATTAGGTAGACAGAATAATTACGCGAAAAGTCGAGTTTCTAAATGGAATCTAGATGTCACCGTTACTTAAACTTATCATCAAATTCATTTTGGAACTAACCCCGGGGTGTCATATAATGGTAACCTTTACGTTTTGTGTTCTTTTTTTCCAACATTAGCAAATAAAACAAGTTTCGATATATTTTTTTTTACTTTATGGTTCTTCTTAATTTTTCCCGCGTAATTCAAAATTTTATACTTTTTTTGCAAATTGCAGCGCTGAGTTACATTGTATGTTATGAATAAATAAATTAGCTATTAAAATTATATTTACTGTAAATAATATTACAAGAGATTAATTTACTGTTTTAAATTATTAAAATTAAAAAGTTGATATTATGTTACGTAACGTAACTAAGGGCTGCAATTTTCAAAAACACGGAAAAAATGCGGATTTTATTTTATACCTACTAGGTACAGTACTATTATTTTACTTTCCCACGGTAATTGTAACTTATTATAAATCTCTAATAATATTCGATCTTACTGCAAAACTACAAGCAAATGCGTTTTGGTAATTAAGTTAATATCCTGTAGGTACACAAGGACCAATTAAATATTTCAGAGTCATAAGGACTCTGAAATATTTAATTGTATAACTACAGTGATATCGAATATTATTCCTCGAAGGAGTTTTTTCTATGATTTTACATAAACATTAGTGTTTAATGCTCTCTCTTAAATCTTTATTGTAAGTAATTTAAATTCGTCCAATTTTTACTCTGAGATTATCAAGGAAAAGGCTCCTCTGGGTAAAACATCATTTCTTCTTAAAATAACTACCCCATTTGATTGTCCTTGATTACAAAAATGATGTTTGAAATATCTTCTTTTGAACTATGGACTTGTATCAAAAATTTTAATGTAATGTGGAACTCTTTAGATGTCTAATAAAAAAATGGTTACCTACTAACTATTTAAAAACGGAAGTCGAACCACATTACATTTTTAAATTATGAAGCCAATTTAACATTTACACAAATCTCCGTATAATCGAAAATCATAACTTTATAATATCAACAAATAATTTCTGGCTTCATAAAGAACTAATATTTGCAACTTTTACAATGCTCTTGAAAAAAAGCACTGTAAAAGTTGTTCCGATTACTAGGCGCTGTTGTCGTAGCAAAAATCAAAATGGCGACATTTTTTAAATATGCCCGACAATGACGTCATCTAAATTAACTTTTGTAGTTTTGTAATTATGTGCCTAGTAATCGGAATATGTTTTTTATATTATGTATTAGGTATGTATGGTGATATTCAAAGTGTCAATCAAACGTCTCGGTACTTCGTATAGATAATGTGTTAACCCCCTAATAAGGGATATATTGACTAATATGTGAACGTCCTAACTTTATGAGCAAGTATATTTTTATAAGTCTCCATGTATTGGGCGCGTAGTCTTTAAGTAGTGCCTTTGAACTTTTACAATACAATTCAATAATAATTAATACTTTTTATCAAATTCAGCTTTCTCTTTTCTTAACATTTGTAAGGAAAAAGACGCTTTTATTTGCTATGTATTAATCGTTATTATTATGTAATCCTTCTATGTTTGAAGTACTCTAAAAAGATGATTGCCAATGCATTCAGATTTTAAAAGGAAATACTTGTTCTTCAGTGTTTTTAAAATAACAAAATAACACATATTTTTAATACAATTTTATTATACGGGTACAAACATTAACTACAGATTACAAAATTAATTTCACATTCAAACTTACATTATTTTCATAAATTATTAAGTAGCTGGCAATATCGTTAAAAAACTAATTTAAACTAGCAATACTGTTTAGAAAATGCAGATTAAAAATCACAGAATACAAGTTACACACTAACAAATACTTTTTGGAAGCTCAGTGACAAACTGGAAACATCAAGGTCAAACTACCAGTTTAATGATCGAAAACATATTTTTAGAATGACTCGATACAATCTTAGTTGCCTAAAGTTGACTCCAAGAAACCAATGTATAAAAAATAAATCATTATTCAGTTCAAACAATTTTTATAAAAGAATACATTTTAAAATGACCTTAAAACTAAAAAAATCAATTAGAAAAAGTATTAAGTCTTGTTCTTAAATCTAATGGTTACTGCTTAGCTAAGTCAAGCCTACATACTTCTGATAAGACTAAATAAATACGGACTACATTTCCGGTTAAATATAAGAGTACAAAGTTTGTTCGGCGAAATAAAGAGTGCTCGTCTATATGTAAGGCTATTGCCTATATTGCGAGATTCTCTCATCCTAATCCTAATTAACGCCTACGCTAAGCCTGAACGCCTATTAACGACCTCCAGACAGACCTAATATGACGATTTATGACAATAATTATCGTAAAGCCGTATTTCAACAGCCGATTACGTAACCACGTCTTGCGCCTGATCTAATCTCATATTGGGGCAAACATTTGGGCCAAACAATCCATACAAAGGCAAGACTTTTAGAGTAGTTTATGGCCAGTATTGGCCCAAGTTTTATTTCCACTGTATGGAATCTAAAATTCATCAAAAAGATGGAAGAGCAAAAATTACTTAGAAGTTACGACACATTATTAATTGAAGTATGAAATTGACACAATTAGTCAATAGTAGTCTTCCTAATGAAGGATGTAAGAGATGAAATCTCACTACTAGCCCTCTCGCTAGGTAATGGGCTGAATTCCATCTCTTCGCTCAAATTCTGTGTGTCAGAGGTGTTTTCAACAACTGGCCAACGTTTGTGACTAGGTGCATACAAGACCAACAGTGCAAAGATGTAGATATTCCACATGCCATACACTCCAGTGAAAAATGCTGAAGTATACTCAAGCTCGATATTCTCATCCCACTTCCATTGGCCTTCAGCAACTTGTCCAAGAATGAAACCAATCACAGTCAGTGCAGCACAGAGCAGGGTAGCCAACATGAGAAACTTAAATCGATAGATAATTCCCTCATAATGCAAACGGCGGACTGAACACATTGTAGGTAGAGACTGCCTTTTATGAGAGATGTTGATGAAAACTTGCCAGATCATGTAGCATAAGAACAGGAAATATACTCCAGTTGATATCCCTGCCAGTATAATGAAAGTCAAAGCCAAATTAGTACCAATATCAGTCACCCAGATTGAGTAGAAAGGGTTGCGGAGCTGCACACCTCTCTCACACATGTCAAATATGAATAGAGAGACACATCCCATTGCTACTGCACTCAAATGTCTCCAGTACTGCTTCACAGAGCTTTGCGCAGATGCATCTTGAATCAACATGTGCTCACCAGCAAAAACAAGCCAGAATGAAAACAATGTAGCATAGAATAACCCTTGGCGGATATCCCCCAGTAATAACATAAATGGCAAGTCAAAATGCAATGTTAGGTACTCTATCGGCATATTTAAAAGGCACAGGGCTATACCTAAACTCAAGAGCATCTTTTCCAGTAATACTGGCTTACGTTGTAGCATGTGAATACGTCGCCAAAACCAAACTAGTATACCAATAATACAAGGAAAAAATACAGTTTTCAAAGACAACCAAACTTTAGTAAATCCTCCATTTTGATTTATGACAGTCATCCACATGTCTTGTATGTGCCCTATATGTGAATTCATTTTTGGTGTATCAACTGGGAGTCTTACATTGAGTAAATAATAGTCATGGAACAAAGAACCAAGTTCAAACAATGGAATAGCTGAGCAGTTGTATAGATATTCTTCACTTTTCAGATCAATATCACAGTCTAAATTACGTTTTTCAATGGATTGTGTGTAGAGCTTCCATTCATCCTCAGGATCGCCTTTATTCCGATACGCCAACCGGGCGTCGATTGTTATTGTACTACGTGGTTTCACCTCGATCTGGGCGTGGTATTTAATGTCCACCTGCAGTACTCCAATCAAGTTTTGTTGCCAACGCGAATAGTCTAGAATCTTGCTCTCTCGTGGAATCGGCATTTGAAAAGCGAAAACTATGTCGGCCTCTGACAAATCATGATGTGTCTCTCCAAGGTCGATGGTCTTGCAAGAACCTTTCCCACGGTTGTAATACCACTTTGTCGTGTCATTTTTCATTATAGAAGTATCTCGGCACACGGTTGCAAGCATATTTTGAGCGTTCGCAGGCATGGGTGCGACCAACCCACCGATAAAGAAACATGTTAGCTGACAGAACAAAAGGAAACTTACTAAAATGGCGAGTTTGCGCCCACTTAAGTTTTCAATTATAGTCCCCGTCATGTTTCAGACGTTTATCACACGGATCACATTTAAAACTGAGTAAGCGCGAGTTAAAATCGACCGGTGGTGAATTCCATTGTTCTTGTTTTCTTTTTCGACGCGAAGTATTTGACATGCGCAGTACCGATGTTGCCAGCGAAAAACGTAACGCTTAATATAACGATATCGGTTACAAACGGCAAATTAAATAACTGATAAAAATAACTTTAGTTTTATTATAACGGTAAACATTTGACAATTAATATTAAAATTCGAAATTCATACGCAAACAATAAAATTAATAATAATAAAACCTTAACACTTTCAACATTCACTTCACTCTCATTGTGAAGCATTTATCAACATAGAGCTAGTTTTACCAAAAATGTTCTTATTGCTAAAGTAAGCATTAAATAATGTCCACATACAATTTTGATGTTGCTACTAATTTACTAATTCGTATTCGCTTTGCCCAATCCACCTCCCGTGGTCCTTAAAAAAATTCGTTATTTTTTTTTACTTTTTTTATATTTTGTTTTCAATCCCTTTGGAATCCCTTTACATAAGTAGTATCATTAGTGCTACCGCTGCCTGATCCGAGCAAGCCGGAGCAGCATGAAGCTTGTTGCCCGCTCGGTAAGAGATATGACATGCTTTGGAACCTTTCTAAATTCGTTTTTTTTTACACTTTTTGGCTTCTTTTCACGAAATTTGTACAAAATTATGGTTCCATCGCAAGTCCGTCTAGTTGGTGTGGCTTAGACTTTATTTTTGAACGTTGTAGAATTATTTTGCTCATAAATACATTTTACACGTTTGGTGCTTTTATTGTTATACAGCTTTTATTCCCATCAAATGTGTAGAATGCTACTGTAGTTTGGGTGTTTACTAATTTATTATTAATTAAATATATTGTAGTGGTTATATGTGGTGATAAAATAATAAAGATTGCTTAATATACGTAATGGCATGAAAGTGGTTCTTTATTTGCATTAAGTATTTTTATTATGGAATTTATTTTATTTGGTAGATAGAAACTAGTTAATTGTTAATAATTCAAGCGCAAGATAATGATCACTTTATAATTAAAATAAAAACTAAGTAGGTACGAATCTTCATCGCTGTGTAAATAGTGACTTTTGCACTATGAACACAATTTTTCTAATTTGATTTATTATACTTAAAAAAAAATGGCTTGTAAATATTTCTTTAACTTGTAAATATTTTACTGAATCTTTAATTTGAATCTTGCTCTTGACTTATACAATTGCATAATATTTGGTGAGAGAATATACTAATCGTATTTTACAATTCCTATTCCTAACTGCACAAAATAAAAAAAACCTCCCCATTTTTTTACAACTGTTATGTTTGTTTATGTTGACATGTTCTGATTTGTTTGTTGTTTTTTTTCTTTTCCTCACTACCTCTGCACGCTATCCCGTTTTTTTTAAACACTTTTTGGTGTTATTTTTCTGCCTTTCCTTTTACCAAACGGTTTTCTTTGACCCTTTCCTATCCTGTTCCGTTTGTGATCCCGCGCACCGGACGCCGCCCGCATGCAGCCAAGGGACGCACCAACATCGAACTACGAGAGCAATTCATTCTGGCCGATGGAGTATCACAGAGCATGGCAGCGTTTAGGCCGCGTACGCCCCGCTCTAACACAAACACGCCACCGTCCACTGGACCTATTACAAAGGTAAGTACTCAAACCGCTATACTTAATAAGTCTTCTCTCCTACAGGATAGAACTTAGTTTTAATTACGCACAAGTAAAAAAGCGCACAGTAGTTGTTGGAGGGGGGAGCAATCGGTTTGGGAATCAACTTTTTTCGCTTTGTTTTTTCTGATTGAACTTTGCACATGGATGTGTGTATCCATTTGCAAGGTGCATTGTCGTGAGTGCAGCATGTGTTGAGCTCGTAGAGATTGGTCGTTTGCATTAGTGTTCAAGCTATGCATTGACGCACAGGCTCGTGTAGTGTTTTGGTGTTGTTTGTTAGTGTATTTCATTGGATCCACTGCATTGGAGAGGTGGCACGTCTACGCCTATGGATGTTTTGGTAATGTATTTTCGTTCACCCATCCCGCTCGTCCCCAATCATACCCGCATCAGCAAAATTCACTCGCGTTCGACTAAACGTGTGGACTAATAGTAACAACGTGAAAATTCGGCATAAACAAACGCGCTCCGGAATAAAAACGATTGGCACTATGAAGACAAACAAACGAGTTGTTTCGTTTTTAACGGTTCCTCCCTTAATAAGCCTCCCGGTTTTGTATTGGTGCGTTTAGCTGAAGAGTTTATGGAGCAGCTGAGGCCTATATTTGAGGCTCTACGGCAGCGGGAGGAGCTTCCGTGTTCGTATCCCCTGCACGTCGGTTCAACACATGGCACTAAGCAGGCGTTCATATACGGCCACTCAAGATCTCAAGGTTCCACGACGCCGGGTGCGCATCACTATAGCCACCATCACGGCTACCAGCCCTCTCCAGGATATCATTGGGTAATGCTATGTAGGCAGTGTGAAAGTGGCGCGGTTGATTGCACTCTCGAATCATTTTTGAGGTTTTTATGTTATTTGTTCATTGTGTTAGTTCCATCGTATTTGTACGTAATGTAGACCACCGTCAAGTCCGCTAGAGTAGCATGATTATAGTTAATTGTATATCAATGTGATTATCATATTTGCTTAGTTTTCAATAGTCACTTTTACATGAACATATAAACACAAAATATTTGGATATAGTTTATAAAAAGTTTGATGCTTAATTGGATACGGCTATGTATACTTGTATAGTGCAAATTAACAGTAAAATTTTCAAAATAGGTAAGGGAACGCACAGCGCGTTCCGTGCCAATGTCCGCGGGAGGAGTGGCAGGCAGGGCGTCGAGGTCTTCGCTGAGTGCTGGCACACCTGACTCCTTGAGCGACAACGAAGCTGCAAGTGGACTTGGAGCGAGGTATAAGAAACCCAGTGTGCCTAGGTGAGTTATTGTGAAATAAATTCGACTTTTCTGCTTATAGTTTTAAGTAACGGGTAATTTGCAACAAACAACCAAAAGGGTTTTGGATCAATGATTTTGATTTATTTGAAACTACACATCTGCAAAAGAAAGAACAGCATATCATTTTTTTTTATTTTTTCGTGGAGATTATATTAGTAAAAACGTTATAAATGTTTTTACAGATCAACGTTAACACCCGGAGGATCTCGACCAGGCTCAAGGCCAGGCTCACGAACAGGATCCAAACCACCATCAAGGCATGGATCAAATCTCTCTCTAGATAGTACAGGTCAGTTATACATACTACATGTGTTTTTTATTCTTTAAGAGAAAAGCCTTGGCCCTGCAGTGAGGCAGCAAAGGCCTGGTATTATTAGTATTCATTCATTACTATTATTAATAAACAACTAAGTATACAGCTTGGCAAAAAAGAGTAGAAAATAATGGAGGCGCCACTGTGCTCTTCGTATGGCAACCCGTGGCAACCGCATAGCGTACCAACCTAGTCTTGATACTTAGCTGCTTTTTAGACAAATTAATCTAATTATGTATTATTTTTTTAAATCAGTAAGTAATTTGAACAAAGACGTGTTCTCGACACGCAACTGATTACTTACCAAGAAATAACAAATTGGATAAATACTCCTGAGTTCACAACATTGTTTAGGAATTATAAAAAAAGAAAACATTACGTTGTATAACATAATTTCTTTATTTTATTCTAGTAAAAATCTTCCTCTAAATATTCTACCCCGAACACGTAAGTCGCAAACTCATCTGAGTCATGTTCGGGTTCAGAGGTGATGCTGCTATCATCTTCTAGATTTATTACTAATCGCTCCATTTCCTCGTTCATAGGATTTTTTTTTCCAGTAATCCTTTTCTATTTTTATTACATGTTAGCACGAATTCTTCCAATCCTCCTCGGTAATAGCTTGGGATGCACGTTCAGCTGCTTCCTGTAAAGACGAAACATTTTATTTATCCCTAACAGTATTAAAAGTAAAACATTTTTAACACATACTGTTAATAAGCCGGATGTAGAAAATACCCTTTTGTTTATCTCCTTCCAGCACGATTTTGCTTAGAACGATAACAGATTTCCCTGAATTAAATGATAGATTTAGACTATGGCACGACAATTTCTTTTACATTTCTAATGCAAACGCTAGAACCAATAATTCTCTCCCTTGATATCGCAGTATAATTTACGAAGAAATTGAATTTTCATTCAGTCAAAAGTCAAGTCACCAAAGTATCAATTTATCTCAGCGCGCTATACCAGAGTTATGCCGAAAAAATGTAAACATAACCTATGTGCACGGCATTTATTGTTTCAAATTTCTAGTTATTCCTTATGCAAGCAAATTAATATAGCTTTGTATTCATCAATTAACACTTGATTCAACTAAAATCAACAAAACAAACTCATACATACCTGTCTTATCAGCGGTTCTTTGGTAAACATTGTGAAATTCAGAAAGAATAGTTTGGGCCTCATGTTCCGCCAGACATCGCCTGTACACCTTATAAATAACCTCCCTGCCAGCACTCCGAATGGTTTTATTCATTATTCTTCACTTTTTACGTTTATTAATCAACGTTTGGTGGTCAAAATTAAAATTTTACGAAGTCGTGAACTTTGTTTATTATGAAATGTCATTATTTTGGAAATGTTGCCAACAGTCAAAAATTTAGTTCCGTTTCTACACTTTTTTGCCAGGCTGTAACATAGGAATGCAATAACGAGTTTTAATAAATAACATCAAGAATTAACCATAGTCATACCCTCTGGCCAAACACGTCAGTAATACTCGTCGTTTTTTCTTGATTATTATAAATTTGTAATAAAAGTATGTATAAAAATCAGCTAGCTTGACAACGGCTGGACCGCTTAGGGTTAACTCTGTTTTAGTCAATTTATTTTTTTCTTTGCTCTGTTTGTTTAATTTATTTTGATTTACTTGCATTTGTAATTGTGAGAACGAGATTTGTATAAAAGTTTGTTTTTATGAAATCAACCGCAAAGGTAATTAGGACGGAATTTGTGTATGAAAATTTCCAAAATGTTTGCACCCGTGCGAAGCCGGGGCGGATCGCTAGTATTGTTATAAAAATCTCGCTTTACCTGCTCCAGATGACGTATCGACACCGTCTCGCATCCCGATGCGGAGGGTGACAAACACAAAGACATCGATAGCGCGCGCGGCTGCAAACGCCAGCAAGCTCGGTGTTGCCACACCTAACGGAGGATCTCGACCGCGTACACCAACGGGCTTCTTAACTCCGGCTAGCGGAAGGTACGTTACTTCAACTAACGTTTTTTTTTATAAACGTTTTTGGTGAATGTAGATATGGTTGAATGTTATCGTCGTTTAAAAGCCAGCCATTTTATTTGAAACGGTACATGGAATGGTTGGACGATCATTTACATGACGATCTATCTACATTCATGTTTTATTAGAGAAATGAATGATTCGTTTTAGTCCCTTTTTTGCTCAATACAGGCAACATTCTATCCTCAGACAGACCTAAATACGAACATATTAGGTAAATCATAAATTTCCTGATCTTTATGCGATACTGTTCTATCCGATCCGACTATGGTATTGAGACAAAAGAGTAAGCCCGTAGGTATTGTTAATCTTTGTCTAGTTGGTTACTTATTAAAAATCCCTTAAAAAATCATTCATTTCTCCATCAATATGTAGCAAAACTGTAAAATAACCGGTGTACTGATACGCACGGACAGGTATACTACCGGCGGGATGTACCGCACATCCAGTATTCCGACATTGTCACCGGTGCCGGCGTTAGTGAGGTACACACTCAGAGTTCGCCCTTGACTTGTTTGTCCAACGTGTATCTGGTTTTATCGGACGCAACTTAATCGACAACCCTAATAATGTTTATGCTTTTTGCTAGATTCAAATTTAGAACAAAGGTTTGTTTAACCGTTAAGTTTAAACTGATGAGGTTGCGTCCGAAAAAAGGTTGTCAAAGATACACGAGTTTTGAGCACGTTACGCTTCTTGAGGGTTTATAGGTGTAGTGATGTCAAGGGTTCGTCTAGACAAGTTTGGGTGCACCTGTATTGGGCCAGATCGCATATTGTACTTTGTTATGTCCCATGATATCGTATTATGTATGTAAAAATATATAAAAAGGGTGGTGGGAAAACTTCATTCAAGGTTGGGTATCAAAAAGTCCTAAGGCATGTTACAAGTAGCCAGCTAAGCAGCTTTACACAGTGTGGTTTTACTAACAAAATCGACAGAATTATCGAGAGCGTTAAACTAAATTATTATGTTTTTTTTTCCTTCCCGCATGCAAAATGGAAAACAAAATAAAACAGCTCGACACATTCCCAGCCATCGTCAATGGCGTCCGAACATCCTAAATCCTTATCCCATACTCATCCAGCATTCCAGACACAAGGTTCCACCAAAATTCCAGTTTACGTTGGCAACCGCTCACACCGATCCCCGTCCGTTGAGAGGCGATTGAAAATATCTAGAAAATCGCACTCTAGAGAAACTTCCCAGGAACCTAGTCCCACTTCCCAAGGCCCTTCGAGGAAGTCAGAGCAGAGAAGTCCCGAAGACGACTCCTCACTGTTCAGCATATCGGGAATGACGAGCGACAATGAATATGAGAGTAATATAAGCGAGTCGAGCGGAGAAGCGTCAAAGCCGACCCAGCGCGACGTGAAAGGGTACAAGCTTGTAGAATGCTAGCTTCGGTTTTTGCCCGACTATTTTTGATTGATGCTCTTTGAATTTTGGAATTTATGTTTTCATACGTTCACGTCATCGCCAAAATAATTCATTCTCACATCTGTCAATTCATCTGCTTGGACCCGCTCATCTCAGATTGTTTATCGCACTATGAACATCGACATCTGTTGATAATTTCACCGCATACAATAATACTAACATCGCCCGAAGCACTAATGGCTAATGATAGCTTTGCACTTTGAAGCGAACATGTCGACAATTTTTTTTTTCAATCGATTATATTATATGCACACCATCCCAGCATTCATGTGACATGCTTCTCTGTACATAAATCTTTATAATGTCTTGACCTAATAACATAAATATTGCAATATGTTGAGCGTATTTTGATCGTTAAATGAATTTGATCGAAGAATTCTCACGATTTCTGACAAATGCTTGCACTGACTGATTGGTCCCTTCATTTCTGTGTGGTTCTTTCCTTAAAAGACCATTTCAGACACAAATCTGCACTATTTTTTACATGATCTGACCAAGATAATGTCTGTACTTTAAAAGAGACTGTGACCTCGTGAGTTTCTTTCGGTGTCACTTCTCAGAGTAGTGAGACAATGAAACACCAGGCTCACCTTTTAGGTAAAAAAATTACATTTAAAAGTGTTTGTATGAACCTATTTCCAGAAATAAATATGATTTATGATTAAATTACACTAAGGGCGCCTTCAAATTTGCCGCCAGGTGCCGCGCGACGGCAGCGCAGCTTCAGCGCTGCCGTCGCGCTGCTTTGTTAATCCATATTAATAAAAAACGCGCGAATGCAGCGTTACACCCGCGCTGTGGCCGCGCATCGGTTCATCAATCGACCAGTATTGATGTGTACGAGTTTTTATTAAGACATGATCGAAAATCAGCTTGAACAATTTTATTTATCGATGAGGTTAAAACTAAATGTAGGTACAACTCTATGATGCCCGAACCTAGCGGTAGAGTAGGTTTCGCGTGTCCGCGCGGCTCGTTGCGGCTAATTTGAAGGCGCCCTTAGACTTTTTTTTTAATTCATGCTGATCGAATTCGTTAAAAGAATAAACGTTGTTTTTTTTTGTTTTGATATATTGCAATATTTGAACACCTTACTTTATCGATATGTAATTATGATGTATTTATGTTCTGTTTAAATATTTGTTTCTGCACATGATTTTTTTACTTCACAATATTCTTGGTAAGTTGTTCTAAGGCTATGGTCTAAATACATGTGCAGCGACAATCTAACATATTTCCTTTTCTGTTGTCCTGACTAATTTTCTGTATGTCTGTCTGTGTGCTCGCTAACATCAACATAGGAGTGGGTCGTTTGCCTCTACCGAAGGACAAACTCCCGGCAGAAGTCGCATCCCGGTACTAAAGGATCACCATACTAACAGTAACACGAATAGGTAACTACTAAACTTATGTAGTGTGCTTTATCCTCTTTCTTGTGTTCTTTGTAGTCAAAATTGTTTGTAGGTATTACTTGAATGTAGAACAATTATTGGCGGTAAACATGGGTTTATGTTTTGTTTTTCTTTCCTTTTATTTAGAGTTGACTAGCGCTTTGCATGTTTTGGGAATTAAGAGAAGGGATACTAATGTATCTTAATGTACAACAGGCAAAGGACACCGTCGGGGAGTACAACGCCAGTGCGGTCAGGTCAACAGACCGCAGTGACAAGGTTGTTAAGGAAGCCCTCAGACTCGTCCGATCCCGGAACGCCGACGACGCCCGCATCACGACGCGGTACTCCGGCATCCTCTCGAACCACGGAGAAACGCGAACCATTCCGACTTTAGACGATTAACTTAACCTCCCAAACTTCATAGTTCTGAACACATCAAAATTATGAAGTCGGGGACAACCTACGCTATGCAAGTCGCTCTGACGTTACGCTATACAATTTAAAATCATGTTTAATCAATTGCCAAAACTATTATATACCCCACCTTTAAAATTTTTACAGCGGCAGAGCGGCTCGCATGCCTAGGCAAGTGCCGACATAACATTTAATAACTAACATAAAATTAACCAACGCGCGAATTAAGCCAAGCTTAATAAAAAAAGAATACGCCAATATGGCTTTTAATTTAAGTGAGAACAATTTATAGATAATGGTATTAGTAAAACTTAAAGTCTGCACTTGTTGCCTTGTATTTTTTTCTAAAATCCGCGCCAGTTTTTGCACTTCGTAATTACTTGTTTTATTTATTTGTGCTGTCAACACATACGGGACGTGTTTGTTCATTAGTCGATGTGAATAAAAAAACTTTCTCTTATTTATTGTCAATGTTGCCATAATTGTTAGTGTACCTATGTTTTTTGTATGTAAAATGCGTATTATTGTCTCTTTAACGAGACGGGTTATGTGTGATGACGATTTTAATATTGTTTTCTTTAGGGACCATTTGGTTTAACGGATTAATGAAGATAGGTGATTGTTGGCCACGGCTTGCAAACAATTGCACTCTTGCGCGTAAATTCGCCAGATACGCGTTTAGATAGAAGGTTTCCAAGACGTCGTCCGCAATCTGTTAAGGTGATAATAGAATACTTTTTCTTTTGTAATGCACAATTATGTGTCTCCCTTCATATTTTTAAGTCTTATTTGTCATTAGACATGATTTTTGATTTGATAGTTCTCCTGTTTTATACACTTTTGTATATAGTCTATGTACCTATGTATCACAACTGCACAATCTCTTGTTTAGAGAAACAAACAAATATTTCGTTTGACAGAAAATAGAGAATCGCTCGCGACTATCGCCAGAGTCGTGGGAGCTTCTCTTTTTTGCAGGTAATCAAAAATCTGATCATGATGACCGAATATATTTATAAGTACATCAAGTACACTGTCGTAAAAGACATTGTTTATTAAAGCGCTAAGAATATTTTGATATTTATTAAAATAATTGCTTTAAAATGTAACCTCTTTCAAAATGTTAACCATCGCTCACCATTTATTTGTAAGTTTTTTTTTTAATATAAATCTGTCCCTGTTATTAAGCTTAATTATTATTATTACGAAAAATTATTAATCTGGTCATTTTTATTTAAATCATTGTTATATTTGTTATGTTGAATCGTGGCAAATCTAATAAAAGGCTTTGATATTTTTTGTATTAAAAGAATATCTTTGCATTACATCCGTTTAAAATCTCATAACAAAATACCTATCAAATAAATGAAAAGTAACAATTATTTGGTCGTTTTTTTAATGAACACAACTCATTATTTTATTCCTAGAGTGGAGCATATACCCGGTTTTAATTTTTGGCTGTATTAAAACTTCAGTATTATTGAAATGGCGGCAAGTAACAGAAACAACTTATTTATTTATCATACTATACATTTACCTTACTTGCGAGTGCGACTCACACATTCCTCTTAAAACGTTGGTAACGGTAAGACCTACTGTTCTATTGGGTTCTATTGGGAGTGTTGGGCCACAAAAGGGAAGAATGTTTGGTAGCTATAAATTCAAGTCTTTATTAGTCCAGTGTCGCAGATAGAAGGTAAGAGTGTTGCCACAGTTTACATAACCATTTACATTTTAATGTTCGTGTTGACATTACTTTCCGATTATTTAGTCACCGGGAACATAGGCTACAAATAAATAAATAAAATAAAGAAATAAGTACGAAATTGACGCAAAATGAAGTTGGTGAAGAAATAGTGAAAAATATTGAGTAAACCAAGCCACAAAAAGCATTTTAGTTAACAGAACTTCTGCGTTTACAACTAAATTTAGAATACCGTAACACTACTCACCGCCATTAAAAAAACATGAACCAGACGTAGGATAGTCTAAACACACATTTTATCGATTTGAAATAAGATTTAAAGAAATACAGATGTACTATTTCCACTAAATGGGCTGCGCCCGGGCACGTCGGACGGAGCTTAGTTGCGTATGCGCGTTGCAAGCAATATAAATTACGTACAAACATCAAAATTAACTATCGATACTACTTATAAAGAGGAGAGTAAAGTTACTGAAGTATGAGAACATAATCTCTGGATATACGGAACCGATTTTCAAAGTTCACTTAAGCATCAATAGAAAACCACATTATTTGTGAGCGTCATAGGCTATCATTTATTTTGAAAACTATCCTACGTGGGTTCGTGGAGAATATTAAATCCGAACTCCATGTGCACAAAGTCGCGGGCTAAGTGCTAGTCTAAATTTCCTTTAGCAGAGTCTGAAATGTGCTCCGCTGCAGCCCGTTTGGTAGCAATCGTAGGTAGGTACATTAGTTTAATAAGTCATGAGAAAATCATCATTAGTCATAGTATTTTATTGATAAGTGATTATTACAAGTCTTATAGGTACCTACACTTATACAGATTAAATATTTTGCTGATAAACTATTATTAAAAAAAATACCTAAGGTACATAAGTTATTATACAAATGTCAAATACAAGATGTCAATCAAGTTAAAGAAACAAATAAATAGCAGTCAAATAAAAAAATATACAAATTTCAGATACCTACCTAGTAAAAATGTCAAAACAATAAAAGAAACAATACCTACCTACACACATAAATACGAGTCACAGGCTAAAAAGTTAAAAACACACAATAAATATTAGAATTCAAATTAGTAAGTCATAGTTCAAATAATCTAAATTCCTTCGTTACTATCGAACGCAATGGGTTTTTTTTATATGAAAGTAAATAAGTCTTATATTTCATGAAAATCTTATTGGGTTGTACGGACGACAGCACATCAACCTACCCCAATGTGTGAAATTTCTTTGATAGGTTTTCAACTTTATTTTCAACGTAATAAGGTTCATGTTCAATTGGGAAAATTTGACAGTTTATATCATACTCTTCTAATTTTGGAGTTTCCATGTACTTAGGCGATTATCACACCGCATCACGCTGCTTGTTGCGTGTCTCTGAACTGAATTGAACGCGCGCGTAATTGAAGTTTTATCTGAGGAATAAAAATGGCAGCTTGACAACTTTTGTATAGACAATATGTCAAAACCGCCATCTATTTATCCTCTAGTTAAAAATTCCCTGACTATTGAATAATAATTAGCCATATGTATAAAATTTGAAGTTGATTTATTTATTTATTACAAACAGCTACAACATACAAATAACGAACATAGCATAAAACTATCAAATAACGATGTTGCGGCCAGCTACCTTATCCACAAATTAACAAAGATAAAAACAAAAGATGACCGGTATGCAAATCGAAATAATGAAAATGTACCGTGCTCAATATACTTTATTGAAGCACATTAAGAACATAATCGGGATCGCTCGGTTATGCCAAATAAACGAAAATAAAAAGCAGTATAAATTATTTTCGAAAATAAATGATTGTGAATCAAAATCAAGATACAGTGAAACGGTAAAAGAGAAGAAATTAAAAGTCATGTAATGGTTCACATAAAATTCACGATATATAACGCCGTCTAATAACGAATAGCCAATAACGGCTTTAAGTTCGTTACTTTGTGGTTATTAAAAAACTAAATAAAATAGTGAATTAGTAGTATTGCAACATTACATGGTGTGCTGTCAATGTTTACGAATCGATCGGCCAAGTGCCAACCCCAATTTGACTGAATCAAAATATAAATAAGCATAAAAATAAAACTATCACCCTTCCTCTCCTCCAATGGTTGGAATCAACATGGATGGACCCGCCAGGGATCGTCTGATAAAATTAATGCAAGAAAAAGACCTTAAGGAGTTTGAAATTCGAGAACACACAGCTATATTGCAGATCAACAATGTTGGCATGAGTGACTCTCTGGTCGACGCAGAAGGCTTTCCTAGGAACGATATCGATGTTTATAAGGTCCGACGTGCAAGGCACCGTATCATTTGTAAGTACTTCATCCTGGTTTTCGTAATCTGTAGAAACTGACTTAGTTCATTGAATGACTAAGCAGTTTCTTGGCCATTCTTCTCCATACAAATCTACTTTTTGGAAGGGTCAACTAGAATCATTTTTTGGAGTTAGTTTTTGTTTGACGTTCAAAAGTGCCTTAAAGGGGCCTAATTGAAATAAATGGTTTGACTTTGACTTTATTTGAAAAAAATAAAGAACAACCCACTGACTGAACATCTTTCTCACATCAACACTTGATTATTTCTTATGCTTGATGAATATTAAATCCTAGGACAGCTATTGAGCTACCTGCAGAATTTAACTAATAATGCTTAACCTTTCAATAGTGTCAATTAGAGAAACAATAGAAAGCTAATGACAGGGCGGACACCGGTGTCCTCTTGGGGTTTAATGAATTGAAAGACTCATCAATATTAATTAAGGATTATGACCCATTTAGTAAAACATAAAATATGGGGTTTATATTCATTTATCAGGCACTGAGCGGAAGCCGAAGCTAGCGTTTGCAAATAATAGGTAATTTAATTGTGATAGTTGACGAGTTAATATTGACATGATTAAGCTCAATTTAGTATTAATGTGTTTACATTTCACCATTAATGAGTTTTTTATTTCAATATTTCAGGTCTCCAAAATGATCACAAAAACCTAATGAAATCTATTGAACTGGGACTGGCAGAAGTGCACAAAGACCTAATTGGTTCAAATGGTGAAGGGCGCTCGGTAAATGTCCCTATGTCAAGCAACGGTCACACAAGTGGGAGCAGAAGTGGTGACTCCATCCCGAATGTTGTTGAGGATGAGCAGGTCTTTGCCATAGTTGGTTTTGTTAGCAACGGGTCACCTGCGGACATTGCTGTAAGTATAAACATAACATAATTTTACACCTGTTATCCCTATAGGGTTGGGCAGAGGTTTACCTGTAGTACACCCACATTTCGCCAGTTCTGTTCAAGTCCGGTCTCGGAAGTGAGTAATGTAAGTGTGTAATAGAGGCCCAGCCTTTTGCCATAAATCAGGCACAAATCCTTCCTTCCAATCCAGGCTTCTGAGAAATTCCAGATGGAAAATCTCAACAACACTGCCTGATCCGGGGATTGAACCCGTGACCTCATGCTCAGCAGTAGAGTTGTTAACCATTAGACCAACAAGGCAGTCATAAGTATTACTGTTATGGAAGTTTCTGGAGAACATGTTTTGAAGTTTACAGTATGAGTCACATGCAATCCTAGTTTAATAATTATTTAAAGAATTTTGTGCACCAGTGTAATAGAAACAAACTAAGTATCTCATTAATAAATGGATAATGTTGTAGCAACATCTATCTCGCGACATACGAACTATCCTTCATCGCGGTATTAGAGTTATCCGCGCAACTTGAACGTATACAAGTTCCCGACTACAACCGTCGGGCAGTAGAAGGCCACCAGACACAACACCCGTCTGGTCGGAGTATCCTCCCTTTTCAATGGTGGATGAGGAACTTTACACCCTGTTCCTCATACCTCCAAACTGGTGACCCCAAGCATGAATGTCAGCGCTCATCACTTCCTGAAGCTTTCGAGCTGCGAGTCACCCAGTCAGCCAGCATCTACGGCTATTACTGGTATCCTGACCATCAGCATGCAATAGACACGCATACCTGGTCATCACCCACAGCCGCCTCAAGCAACCTTGGCACAGCACATTTCTCTCCTGGTCGATGCAGCTCTGCACCACTCCGACTCACTGGAGCATAATATGAAGCATCACCCGACTCACTGGGGCATCAGCAGCAACACCCGACTCACTGGAGCATCACCGCAGACAGTTCCAAGTGTTCCAACTCACCGAGAACTATGCGGCATCGGGCTCTGACTCACTGGAAAATCTCACTTTCCTGGCAAGCACCCCAAGACTCAATCTGCTATCGACCTCCAGTCTCGGAAGTGAGTGATGTAGCGACATCTATCTCGCCACATGCGAACTATCCTACATCGCGGTATTAGAGTTATCCGCGCACTTCGAACGTATACAAGTTCCAGACTACAACCGTCGGGCAGTAGTTAGCCCACCAGACACAACACCCGTCTGGTCGGAGGATCCTCCCTTTTCAATGGTGGATGAGGAACTTTACACCCTGTTCCTCATACCTCCAAACTGGTGACCCCAAGCATGAATGTCAGCGCTCATCACTTCCTGAAGCTTTCGAGCTGCGAGTCACCCAGTCAGCCAGCATCTACGGCTATTACTGGTATCCTGACCATCAGCATGCAATAGACACGCATACCTGGTCATCACCCACAGCCGCCTCAAGCAACCTTGGCACAGCACATTTCTCTCCTGGTCGATGCAGCTCTGCACCACTCCGACTCACTGGAGCATAATATGAAGCATCACCCGACTCACTGGGGCATCAGCAGCAACACCCGACTCACTGGAGCATCACCGCAGACAGTTCCAAGTGTTCCAACTCACCGAGAACTATGCGGCATCGGGCTCTGACTCACTGGAAAATCTCACTTTCCTGGCAAGCACCCCAAGACTCAATCTGCTATCGACCTCCAGTCTCGGAAGTGAGTGATGTAGCGACATCTATCTCGCCACATGCGAACTATCCTACATCGCGGTATTAGAGTTATCCGCGCACTTCGAACGTATACAAGTTCCAGACTACAACCGTCGGGCAGTAGTTAGCCCACCAGACACAACACCCGTCTGGTCGGAGTATCTTCCCTTTTCAATGGTGGATGAAGAACTTTACACCCTGTTTCCCATTTTTTTGACTAACCATCGTGACTTCTAATCTTAAAGATGAAAATGGAGAGACGAATATTAAAGAGTAACTGGTTGACTGTTGACTGGCCTGTAGGTCTAGTGGTTGGTTGCCTTGACTGCAATGCCATGGTCATGGGCTCGTTCCCCTGTAGAAAATTGTGACATCATGTGACATTTTGACATGAAGTATCGCCGTTATTATTTGATTACGTAAAATTAAATTACGAAATATGTGTCTAATATTTTCTATTAGGTAATCTAGATGAATGACTAAAACCGACTTATCAACTAAAATTTTGTCAACTAAACTATTGAGAATTTTTGAAAGTTTGGTGTAGCTTTATGTGCTGCCTGCGTAGCATGAACACATTGAACACCGAAGAAACGGCCTTTGTCTACAGACGAATCGGCAAAGTGACAGATTATATAGACAGGAACCTCAATCTGTCAAATTTCTTTCAATACACCTGCCTGCGTAGCATGAACACTAATTTCTTTTCTTCCGAGACACGACAAAGACCGTTTCTTCGGTGTTCATGCTACGCAGGCTGGCGTCAGTTCTACCATTAGGTCATAGACTTATAGGATAGTGGCTGAACTCTTTACAGATCGTAATTTTCTAGTGCATTCCTAACTTGGGGTTGGCCCTCTTGATGTATGACTGCCACTTATTGCTATCTTGAGTCATACATAGCTGGTCTTAGGTCTAGCATTTTCATGTCTTTGGAAATAGTTCTATCCCAACACCGATGAAACGGCCTTTGTCTACAGACGAATCGGCAAAGTGACAGATTATATAGACATTTCTTTCGCCTCGAGCATGACAATGTCAAGAAAGATGAGAAGTTATATGCCGAACAATGCCAAGCATGAAGTGCGTACCTATTTTCTCCATTTTTGACAGTTCTTTTCGAAACATTTCCTGTCAACAAGTGTCAAACAGTCTACATCAAATGAGACCTAGACAAGAGCAACTTGACAGTTGCTATAGACAGCATGTAAATTTCTCTCTCTACGTACAAACGCTTTGTCAACGAGTCGCCTCATGCTCGGGTAGAAGAAATGTCAAGTTGGACAGAAAGAAATTTGCCGTGTCTCTGAAGAAAGAAATTAAGTGTTCATGCTACGCAGGCAGGTTTATTCCTGTCTATATAATCTGTCACTTTGCCGATTCGTCTGTAGACAAAGGCCGTTTCTTCGGGTGTTCAATGTGTTCATGCTACGCAGGCAACTGGTAAATATTAATAATATGTTTTCTCACTTTCCAGGGCTTACAAGAACATGATGAAATCCTCCAATTCGGTTCTGTCAACCACCAGAACTTTCAAGACATGTCCCAGATTAACAATATAGTGGCGCACTCTGTTGGTCAAAGAGTTAATGTCAAAGTGAAGAGAGAACACAATACTGTCAGTTTGACAGTTGTGCCAAGGCCTTGGCAACAACCTGGCCTGCTGGGTTGCCATGTACAAAGGAAATCGTAAATTGTTGTTTTTTTCTCTTATTTTATAAGGAGTTTCTGTTCTGGTCTTGGGTCTGTTTAAATAGATGAAGGATATATTTTGTTATGTTGGAGTGAATTTCGTGATTTATTTACCTAGGTACTTACATAAATTCAAATGTAATTGCTATTGCAGTGTGTTCAACTGCAACTGTACTATTTCATGTTTTAAAATACTTGATCTGGCATAGCTTCATAAATTCCACTAAAAATAGTATTAACAATAAAACAAAAATTAACAAACTATTTTATTTTAAGACAAAAAAAAAACAAAACTTGATTTCTTTTGTAAATGATTCAATTTAAAAATAAATCTTGTGATGGATCACCATCGCATTAGTTTTTTTCCTTGGAAGTTTTATTTTGACTTGTTTGTCTTCTTTGGGGTCTCCGAGTTTGATAATTTTATGATCCCAATCTTCGCCTTCTAGAATTTCTGTCGAGTCGTTTTGTTTTTCATCTTTTGCTTTCTTACGTAATGATATTTCGTCGTCGTTGTACATATATTTCATGGAGAAGTCGAAATAAACCTTGTCGTCGGCTAAGCGGTAGTCTGGTTTTTCTATAGTTCCTCGCAGACAGTCGTGGTAGTGGCATACAGCCTTTTCTTGCTCGTAAGTTTCGCAAGAGCCTGAAATAAAGGAAATGTATATGTCAAAGTCAAAGCCAAACTCTGTATAGTGAGACAGTCAGTGGTTACAGATTAATTTCTTATTAACCACTTCCTTCCCTGTCTCATGAGTCACTTATGACTCATATAGATTGTTAAACTTTTGTGTCTACTTTCAGTGAAAATATTAAGTCAATTGGTGAAATGAAATTAAATGAAATGATATTTATTTCTGTAAGTAGATCTTCTCAGATACTTTTACATGTCATTTTTTTTTTTAACTAAATGGCATTTCCTAAGTGTGTCAAATTTCTTTGATCGTTTTTCAACTTTATTTCAAACAGAATAAGGTTCATATTCAATTAGGAAAATTGGACACATTGGGGTAACTTGATGTGCTGGCGTCTGTACATCGAAACATACAAACCTAGTCTCCGCAGTTTATTTCATCGGTCATCAAATCTTTTTTTTTTATTATTACTGATGGGCACGCGTTTGACCACTATCTCACCTGATGGTAAGCGATGATGTGGTCGACGATGAAGCACGCTTGCCTAGAAGCAACCTGTTCACTCTTGACTTGAAGACCCCTAGGTTGTAGCTATCAGGAAACACCGACACCGGCAGGGAATTCCACTCTTTGGCTGTTCGCACAATGAATGTGTTTCCATAGCGTTTAGTACGTATGGTTGGGATATCTACCATGTACCGGTGGCGCAGTGCTGTACGTATGGTGGTCCTATGATGGAAAGGGCTTGGTGGAATTAAATCGTGCAATTCCGATGCGCACTCTCCGAAATATAACCGATAGAAAACCGACAGGCTAGCAACTCGGCGTCGATGCTCAAGACTTTGAAGTTTTGACTCAACGAGTGTATCATTGCCGATGATCTTCTTGGCTTTTCTCAATAGACTCAAGTGCATCAAGCTGGTATTTGGCGGATTCGTCGCAAAGATGAAAACAGACTCGCCTGGGTTTTCGCAGCATTGAACTTGACCAAATTGGCATCACCCCACTCGGCGACTGCCTTCAAGGACAAGTACAAGCGCTCGACCATAGCTTCTCGGAGAGATTGGATCTGTGACCCACTAGCCCGTGCGTCAGACATGTAGCTCTCGACAACAGTGCTGTCGTCTGCATACCCAAAGGTACCGGGCTTAAGCAGTTCATTAATATGCAGCAAGAATAATGTTGCCGAGAGTACGGACTCCTGAGGGACCTCGGCATTGATGTCTAACTGACCGGATGAGCAGCCATCAATTACAACTCGGATGGACCGACCACTCAGGAATTCAGCAATCCAGTCACATAGACCAGTGGGCAGACCGAAAGAAGGAAGCTTACCATCGAGACTTTTGTGCCAGACCCTGTCAAAAGCCTTCGAGATATCGAGGGAGACGGCAAGCGCTTCCCCATGCTTCTCGATGGCCTTACTCCAAAACTCCAAAATCTTGCAAAAAATAGTTTTAAGACGTACAGAATTGAGTTCACATTTATCAACTCGGCGAGTAGGTGGGGCCGGGGAGTCCCTGGCGTCCTTACGACCACTGGGAACTACCTACTATACTCTTCACTTTCTTAACTAAAATGAAAGTGTAGTTTCATTGCTCAATTTTGTCGGTTGTTCAGTTCGCATCGCTAGACTCTGGACACAGTTGACACTTGATTACTAAATTGAAAGTTGGTGGTCAATGTGCGCAAATATTAACGTAGCAGTTGTATCTTTTTCGTGGGTGACTTTGTTTGTGTGGAATCTCTTAAAAGATGTAAGTACTTAAACCAAAGGCTTGATCAGTCTTTTAGTATTAAAAGGGAATAAAAAACCCCCTGGAACATGCATAATTCATACAAAATAATTAGTAAATCAAGCATTATCAGCCGGATATTTTTGTAATAAACAATAAGGTTACCTGAGTGACAAAACTTTAAATGTAGGTATTGTTATTTAAGAGATCACATTTTTAACCGACTTTCAAAAAAGGAGGAGGTTCTATGTTCGTGTGTATGTATTTTTTTTTTTTTTTTTTTTTTATGTATGTTACCTGATTTCTCCGCCATTTGTGGACCGATTCTCAAAATTCTTTTTTTATTTGAAAGAGTATACTCCTGAGGTGGTCCCATTTTAATTTGGTGAAGATCTGGTGCTGATCTTCGGAGATATACAACGGAACTCTTCAAAAATGAACGGCAAATCTGTCGTGATTGCTGGAATCGCTTGGATGTTTATTGTTTATACAACATAATGACGTATCATCACGCCTGTATGCCCTGAGGGGTACGCAGGTGGGTACAATATACCTAGATTTCGTCAGTTAGGTATGTTAATTTTAATTTATTAGGGACTAGCTTCTGCCCGCGACTTCGTACGCGGATTCTGTTGCTTATGCCAGCGACAACGGGGTCGTCAAAATTGAAGATCTGAAACATCTGATGTCGAATTCTATAAGCCCGGGGACGGGAAATCAATGGGATGCGCGAGACGATTCAAGATGTTCCAGATTTTTTATTTTTGTTGGTCAACAGAAAATGCCATCAGACTTAACAACTTTTGGCCATTTCTATTATGTATATGTTATATTGTCTCTGGGCTTTGGCGTTCCCCTACAGGTGCTCCAGATGTTCAAATTTAGTCTCACAGCAGAAAACACTCTTCACGTGGAATAGTTTTAGCAATGGCACCATTTTTATATCTCTTTCACTTTAGGTGTTCCATTTTCCAAAATAAATTAGGTATAGCCTATAATATGTTGCGTGACGTTCACGATCAGCGGTCAGTCGCGCATCTCCTTCCCCCACTTATCTCTAGAGTCGATGCGTATATACGCTGAAAACTCAAGCGTCATGCTTTTTCCGTGAACGTCTCCAACTCGCGAGACAGTGCATGATGTTCACGATCAGCGGTCAGTCGCGCACATATTCTTCACTGGTCTCTAGAGACCTGGATGTAGATGCGTAAATACGCTGAGAATGCAGGCGTGCTTCGCGATCCCAAGAAGTTTCCACGGAGCGAGTTGCAGCCTCATGTTCTCGAACAGCATCAAGTCTCTCCTAACGCTCTTCGGTAGATTGTTGGGATCTTATGGTCTTTAATCATTTAGCACCTTTGGAACATTGGGAAAAATTTGATCTCTTTCCCGGCATGGTTATAGTTTTATTGTGATGATACCTGATCAATTAAAATCTAAGTGGCTGCTCCCCTGCGTTACCGGGTAAGCTACCGTGTAACGAAGATAAATGGAAAAGGAAATTAAACACTCAAATAACATAAGCCCGAAGGCATACGATAAAAAATGGGAGTTTTAGCCAGTAGAGTCTAATTTTCAACGATATACCATCGTCATCGAAAATCAGTCCTAAACTGTTCCCGCCTTCACCGCGTAGTACTACTTATGTTATTTTATAATTATGCAATGAAATTAGTGATAGTTTTAATTTCTATATCAAATGTTTCTGATCTTCGATTTTTATAAGTCAACAGGAAATGCCTATCAGACCGAACAACTTTTGCTAAGACATCATTCCTATTTGAGTTATGGTGTAGCTGGGCTCTTGGAGTTCCACAACAGGTGTTCCAGATCTCCGTTTTTGATACGTCAACAGCGAGTGCTCATAAGGCTGAACAACTCTTGCTAAGACGTCATTCCAATATATGTTATAGTGTAGCTGGGCTCTTGAAGTTCCACATCAGGTGTTCCGGATCTTCAAATTTATTCTCTCAGCAGAAAATGCTCATAACGAGGAACAATTTTTGCTATGGTACCATTTTTGTATCTCCTATAGTTTAGATGGTCTGTTGCGGTTCTGCATCAGGTGTTCCGGATCTTCAAATTTATTCTCTCAGCAAAAAATGCTCATCACGTGGAACAATTTTTGCTATGGGACCATTTTTGTATCTCCTATAGTTTAGCTGGTCTGTTGCGGTTCTGCATCAGGTGTTCCGGATCTTCAAATTTATTCTTTTAGCAAAAAATGCTCATCACGTGGAACAATTTTTGCTATGGGACCATTGTTGTATCGCCTATAGTTTAGCTGGTCTGTTGCGGTTCTGCATCAGGTGTTCCGGATCTTCAAATTTATTCTCTCAACAGAAAATGCTCATCACGTGGAACAATTTTTGCTATGGGACCATTTTTGTATCGCCTAAAGTTTAGCTGGTCTGTTGCGGTTCTGCATCAGGTGTTCAAGTTTCCAAGATAAATTATAGCCTATGTGTTGACCAGACTTAATATCTATACAACAAAAAAAAAAAAATTAAAATCCGTCCAGTAGTTCTGAAGATTAGCGTGTGCAAACAAACAGACAAACAGACAAACAGACAGATTTTTTTTTTGGATTCGTGCTCTATTACTGTTTCTAAACCCCCCTCAACTATTATTTTTTAAATATATTCAATGTACAGACACAGTTTTTTTACAGTCTTATTATATGTATAGATTAGTGGAAAACCCTATTATGATGACATGTATTGTTAACAATTAACAATATAAAATAAATTCATGGCACATGTTTTTATGGTAACAACTAAAAATGGAAAAATAAAAAACTTTTTTGCAAAAAATAAAACCGACTTCAAAAAAACACTAAACGGTGTAAAATAACTCTAAATTCGGAAGTCGGTGGCCCATCATGAGTAAGACAAACCCACCAAAGCCACAGACTTCCGAATTTAGAGTTATTTCCTTCCGGTTTTATTTTTTGCAAAAAAGTTTTTTTCAAGAAAAAAGATTACATTCGGGACGAAAAAATATGGTTTGATTTTTTTTTTTTTGTTTAAATATTGTGCTCATTTTGATAATTCCTTGAATATAAGATAGTAAATGACAATTGTAAAAATTGTAGATAGGTACTCTATCTACAATATTTACCAAAAACATAGTCGATAAAAAAAAATAGGAAAAATTCCGTAATTACGTAATTACGGAATTGGAGAAAAAAGTTGCGTAATTAGTTACGTAATTGACATTTCCGTAATTTTGGAAGCCCTAGGGGTAACTTGATGTGCTGGCGTCTGTACCATATTCTTAATATTTTTAGTTTGTACAAGTTTGCTTTCCAATATACACTAAGTACTTCTACCGTTTGCGAAAACATAAAAAAAGTAAAAATTCTATTTTCATTTGTAGCATAGCAACATTATATTGCTTAGAACTGTCAAGTATCAATACAGTCACTAAAAAGCTGATCTGTGAGGAATTAGTAAATGAAAGTGATAAATGTCTTACCAGTTAAAAAAATATACTTATTTTAATTTATAGGGTCGGTACTAACTATCCGTGTTTTTCAAAACAAGCCGACCACAACGACTAAATTTAAAAAAAAACTACTAATTCATAAAAAAATTATTACTGAAAAATACCTGGTCTTTTCACCCGAACTGTGAGTATGGCCCGCTCTGGTGCCATTTCCTGGAAGTGTACCAGATAGCATGCCAGTAAGGTGCCCGTACGGCCTCTTCCTTGCCTGCAGTGTACACCTACCACCTGGAAATAAAAAGAGAATAAATTGTTTATGGTTTATGAAAAGTTAAGGTTTAGTTGATGTAGGTATGTACATACCTTTCATAAAGTGGTCAACATTAGTAAGACATTAGTATTAAAATGTTAATGAAACTACGAAATTCCAAATAAATCTTCAGGCTGTAGACAGGCGTACTGTATTTCAATTATTCTCTAACTGAAAATGTTTGTATTAGACATATAGGTTTTTTATCTAACATTTTATTTTCTTCTATTTATTTACTGTATAACAGTCTTATTAGGGAGAGTAACGATCACTAGATGGCGTTTGTTACTACTGCTACACTTTAGAAAATACACAATAAAATAAAATAAACAAAACTGACCTCTCCTCTAATATCGGCGCGTTCACAAATCTCAATAAACTTCAAAATCTGTTTCAAAGTTGGAACACCGAATTCCTTTATCCTTATCTCTGACCATTTTAACTTTTTCTCGCACTCCAAAATTGGCGGGATTCTCTCCGGCGACAACGTGACGAGGTGATTGACTCCGACGTCAGCTAAATAGTTCAGGTTTTCAACTGTTTGCGGGAAACCCATGGCTGCGATTTTGTTTTCAATAAACCACGAGAAATTGTAAGGTGGATATGCTTCGTAATCTTTTTTTTCTTGTGGAACTTGGACATTTTCAACTTTTTCTTCTAGCTTTTCTTTCGGCTCCGACCTATATTTGTACCAAAGTTTGGCCAACTTGACGTTGGGCCGATTGGGCACTGAACTCATTCTCACGCACAGATTTTGATAAACTTCACTTGTAAAGGAATTACTGATGTTTATTTTTATCGGAGTACACCACACTTGGTAGTTCGCCAGCCGGTATTGGCAGCCACATTGGCACGGGCTGATTCGACATTTTAATGTTATATTTATAGTGAAATGTCAATTACAAATAATTAGGCTTTTTAGATGTTCGTTACGGAGTGTGATGAACTTCACACTGTATTAAATTATCTCTCAACCTAAAAGTTTGTATAGCGAACTTTCAAATAAAATGTACCTACTTATCTATTAACATCAACGTAATTTTAACATCGTCTTGCTTCGTTCTGTGTTTTGTTTCTGCATACAAACAAGTGGTGTGGATGGAACACTACAAAAACTAGGCGTACCTGCCCATATCAGCTAATAATCGGTGGCCGATTTTTTGTAAGAAAAGTATAGAACGTAGGTACTGTTGGCAATAAGTGCAATGCACAAGTTCTACAAGAAGTCGGTCAGAAACGAAATGGTGCAAACCGATCGACCTGATATAAAATACTTAATAGGATATAAAAAAAATTAAAAAACTGATAATTAATAAAGCGCTCTTCCTCTCTACGAAATTACAAAATTAGCTGTGCCCGACAAGGTCGATAATTGTTTCTATTTTTTTATTTACCACCTGTGTACAGACGCCAGCATATCAACATACCTACCGCAAACTGTAAAATATTCCCAATCGAACATGAACCTTATTGTGTTTAGAATAAAATTAAAAACCTATCAAAGAAATTTTACACATTGGGGTAGGTTGATGTGCTGTCTTCTGTACGTTATGGATTTAGCAATTAACGATTTGATTTTGATTTCGACCGATCCGATTATCGGTGGCACAAAAAGTTTGACGTGACCGGGCAGCCTAAGACTCCAAAGTGACAGGGACAGATTTTCGTACTGCAAATAGTACCACTGAAAACCCAAACCTACTACTAAGCCCTACCCCCTATTACTATGCCTTCGCTGTCCGTCCCGTTTTTTCCCGTTGAAGACTTGACTTCAACGGGACTCTTCGCCGACAGGACTCTTCGTCGACAGGGCATCAAATAATATAGGTACACACACATTATAATCAGATACTTTCAGACACCGCTCGCTTCGCTCGCTCGGGTCGTGCGATACCCTGTTGGCAAAGAGTCCTGTCGGCGAAGAGTCCCGTCTATGTAAAAACACTATCTTTGTCGTTTGCCGACGCCATATCGTTTGGAGAGTTTCGGCGCTAGGTGGCAGAAAATGGAACTAAATTGAAAAGAACCGCCTAGGCAAGTAATTAAACGTCATCGATCCAAATCATTTGCCTAGCTGTTTGATCAAATAGCTGAATATCATTTAGGCCGCTGGTTGCACGGCGCCGTTTTGAAAAGAGGTTAGGCAGTTAATCAAACGGCTGATTAAGTTATTCAGCTGTGACATCTATTATAATATTATATTGCTTGTACAAAATTTCTCCTATTTTTAACACCAAAAATGTTTCGGAGTTTTTAGTGTGTAACATCTTACGTTGTGGGAGTGATATCATAAAAAGGGACGAAAATGTGTTACAGGAACCTGGGGGAAGCGCGCACTATTTGATCTGACCAATATGTGCGCGCTGTAACGGAGGTATGAGATAGTGCCAACCCATTTAGCGTAAGGTTGGTACCACGTACTATCATTTTATTTTATGGGGGCGTGATTACCATGGTAACACGCCGGGAGCGAATATACTGCAAGACACGCTCGTCTTTTCGCTCGGCCGTAACAATCGCTCTCTCTCTCTTGTACCTACCTACGATAGTACGCTTCGTATGATTTATGAATGATTTCGGGTTTTTTATGTATTTCAAAGTCAAAGTCAAATCATTTATTTCAATTAGGCCATTTAAAAGGCACTTTTGAACGTTAAACTTACAAGTTAAATAAAATTTAATGATTCTAGTTGCCCCTTCCAAAAGGTAGTTTTGTATGGAGAAGAATGGGCAAGTATTTGCGTCGTAGAACGAGGTGATCATCTACTTAACCTTTCGGGTGTCGACCTCCGTACACGCACATTACAACAATGTCGACGCTTTTACGAGTAAGATAATAACTTTAGGTAGGCCTTCAGAAAAAGGAAGATCCTGACCAAGCCCTTAAGTGTAACTGTCCGACTTAAGACACTTGGAGCGTTTTTTCTTATGTCGAACTGTGTAACTTAAGACATTCGAGGAGTTAACTGGATTATCTGTGAATGCCTAATTGAAATATATAGATTAAAGCTTCCAGCCAGGATATGAAAACTCATAAACTAAGCGACTCAGCGTCAAGCCTCCTATGGGGTAAGAGAGCCGGCTTAGTGAGCCGTTGAGGGACAGGCCGATCCAGCTTGTTCCGAAGATGTACCTACAACTGATGGTGGAAGAGTACGAAATTTACCTCTGCATCTTAATAATTTATCTCTGCACCACCTTAAGGTAGACTGGTAGAAAATGCCTAAGGCATTAAGTCCGTCTTTGTACAGTGTCTTATAATAATAGTCACTAGTACATTAAGTTTTAATAAATAAATTTACGCGAAACAAGTCGCGAGCGAAGAGAGCTATATTATACTAATATTTTAAAAAGTTCGAGTTTGTGACGATATAGGGGATAATCTCTGGATCTACTGAACCTTAAGACTAAAATTATTTTCACCAATAAAATGCCACATAATTTTTCCATTTAGCCATAATATTAACAGTAACACTTATCAAATAATGTGGCTATATTTTATAGTAGGTAGTAGTAATAAAACTCAAACGTAAAACAAACAAATAAAATTTAATATCAGGTACACAATATAACAGATCACAGTTGTCTAACTGAGTACACTCTTCGTGCACTCCTTGGCCGTTTTTACGAACTCTTCCATGACGTCACCGCTTACTCCAAACTTCACAGGATTGTCCTCCGTCAGGTACTCGAAATACCTGCCTACTGCCTCTTCGTGTTCTTCGGCGTCCAGGGATCCTGTAACACATGTAAAACTGGTTACAATCAAAGAGATTTAAAATACTATAAGTACAGACGACATGCGATTATTTTAAAGGCGAGAGTGTTTTTTTTAATCCTGAGCGCAGCAAGGGATTAAAAGTATGTCACTCGAGCTTAAAATAGTGTTGCTCCCGAGGTGGACACTCTACTTTTTATCACCCTCTATGAGAAAATATGTAAGTGCAACTTATGAACAAGAATTTATTTACGTACAATTCAGAACCCTAAGACATAATAATACTTTCACTTGAGGAAGACGCACTCATTTTTTATAATTCTAAAATCTGAATATGAATCAACTACGAACGAAAGCAGAATGCATAATTTCGCGCGTTATTTATTTTTCATCAACTTTTTTTTAAATTTGGCGCGCTCGCAGTTTTTCAGCCAGTCACATATTCAATACCTACATTGTTCCCGCATGGTTTGTGATTCACCTCTTTGCTGATTGAAACAATTACTAACAATATCCACATTCCAAATTCAAATCAATTTTGGTCCCTAGGGATTAATGACCTATTTTGGTCCCAGTTTACGAGGAATAAACTAGCTCTTTTTGAATAGAGGGAATAAAAAAAAAACTTTGATCCCATGTCTCAGTAACGCTATCTAGAATAATATAGCAATATTGGAGCGGCAGCGAATCGTACTAAATTAAACTTTTAAACTTGTGTCCATTAGAACACAAGGTATCGGATGAACATTTTGTTCGTGATGTCCCGTCTAAATAAAAGTAAGTATTGTTGGTATGGGATTGATTGAATTTTTAAATGATTTTAACTTTTTTAATGTAAATGCATTTTCATACTTTTCTAAATTTTAATTTTGTTACTTGTGTAAATTTCTTGTGCATGCTGTGGTCTCCTGTAAGTGAAGGGGTACACCATCTTAGGTAGGTACAACCCAAATAATGTAATATCGCTATTATGTGTAGGTATACCCTTTGTTAGGGATCCAAAATAAATAAATAAGTATTTAATGTCTTTGGTTACTATCAAATCTTTATACCGTAGGTTACGGCTACACATTGCAAGTTATACATTTCCAGTATAAGTTGATCTCGCATTGTGTAGGGTTTCCGTAGGTAGGGTGAACTCATCTAATTCTGTGACTCGCCTAATTCGGTGATATTTGGTTTGAGCGCTATCATAGGGCTATACGAGTGAAATCAATGGTTTGAAATACAACCTAAAGTTCAAATTCGTCTGTATGGTTTGGGGATGCTCGAGTGAGCGAGATAGAAACAGCTAACGGTTTTTGTCAGTTCGCGCGCGAATCTCGCCGGTTTCGACAGTGTTTGTGAATTGGTGGCGAACTTTGCTGTATTTATGTAAGTATTTAACCGATTTTTTAGCTTTTTTCTAATAAAATGAATTGTAATTGATATTCCCTTGATGTGGCAGTAAAAAAATCGTCATAGTTCTGCGTCTTTTTCGTGTTAGAGCTTATTTTGTTCGTCAAAAATATTAGCGTTTTAGCGGTTGAGTGGTTTCTGTGCTATCACAGAATTATAGTAGTTATGTACAAATATTTGTGGTTTTAACTGAAATTATTGACTTATTTTGAGTGTAGTAGACAAGATTGATGTCATTTCGTTACTTTTATCTGGTCTTAATTAAAATGACGACTTTGACCCAATATTATATTTTGCTATCACGGAATTGGGTGACACTTTTTTTGGACTTGTCACGTAATTGCGTGAGTAATTTACCAAATTTCGCAGCTTTTTTTTTATTAATATGAGCTCAAATTTGGGCAGACGCTAAAATCTGAGCAGGTAGGTACGTATTTATTATTTTAATTTGCTTGTTTACTTTCAGATATATCATGGATGACCCCAACAAGAAGAACAGAAAATACTCGGAGACCGATCTCAAAACGTGCTGCTCTAAAACGTACCTACCACGTACATTGCCAAAGTCAAGAATTTGAGGTTATTGAGACGATTTTTAAGTGTGATATGTGTTGCGCCGAAGAATAATTCTAGAAGATGTTACTAAAATGTTTATCTTGTTTTTTTATGTTTATGTTAATTTTATTATAATATTAATATTGTACTACTTACTTAAATAAAGTTAACTTGCCTAATTCCGTTATATCAGAATTAAAGTATTAGCTATCACGGACTTGAAGAGGTCACCACGGAATTAGGCAAGTTGACTTGGTTTAGTAAATTTGGTATAACTCTTAGGTTTCTAGAAAAAAATCTGATTATTTGTGCTAATATTCCTCATAAAAGACTGATTAAAATTCATGCTGAGACTGAATTAAATTAATTAATAATTTATTGGTATTTTATTACTCAAATGCCTTTGTCACGAAGTTAGATGAGTTCACCCTACTATGCGAGGTCAGCGTAAACTGGACATGAGTAGCTCTCAAATTTGAAGTGACCGGCCCGTGGTACAACTGCGATGTCCAACTGGTTGTACTACGGAGAAGTAAAACCCATGGTTCAACTCTTTTTTCTGATATTTATGATTATGACCCGTGGACAAAGGTGGAATTATGTCCAACTGGTTGGACCACGGGGATAGGATGATCGTGTAAAACAAATTGGGCATCCTGACGTTAGGTTAGTTAGGTTCCTTTAAACCCTGCAGACAGAAATAGGAGCCCCGCGTAACGGAGCTCCGTCGTCTACGCTTTTTAAATTTCTTCGTTGTTATGGCACTTCAGGATTGATAGATAACCTTTTCCTGTTTATTACCAGTAGTTGTTCCATAGATACGTTCAATTCGCAGAAGTACAACTAGTTGGACCAAGGAAAGAACAACTCTCTCGAGTTGAACCATTGGTAAAGATATTAGAACAACCAGTTGAACCATGGGTAAATTTACCTCTCCGTAGTACCTACAACCAGTTGGAGATCGCAGTTGTACCACGGGTAGGGAGTGAAATATGAGAGGTGGTCCCTCAATGGGAACGCACACTACTAAGCCGGGTGTAACTGTCATGTCGAGTCGTCCTGTCGTGCTCAAAACAAAAGGAACGTTTACAATCTGACACTTGTCGATTCTTCTGTAAGTACCTAGACAAAATTCCGTAGGACCAATCCCGAGACGGTGCAAGAAGCCATTATTTAAATAGTAAAGAAACAATATTGTAATTAATGTTATAAATAGCGTTTGTAATAGCGGTGATAATTGCAATTTTCGCTCGAGCCAGACCGTTTATTCCAGCGCTGTCGTCATAGTGGGTGGGTAGTCGTAAATACTGCAATGACGTCAACTGTCAACCGGAAGTATCATGAATCGAAAATTCGAAATAGCTTTCAATGCGAAATTCGAAGTGTTTTATTATTAAAGTCTTGCATACATAGGTCATTCACGATGATTTACACAATAAACGCCTGGATTTTTCAAGTATGTAAAATGTGTTATATTTTTTGGATAAATATTCAACTACTTAAACCTTTGGTATTGATGAAAAAATACTATTTTGGTGTCCGATTCTTGGTCAAGGTTTAGGGAAAATAAGACAAGGTTATCTTGTTTGAAGTGATTTGGAAAACTATTTTAATATACTTAAGTTGTTTTACTAATATTTTTACATGTTGTAATTCGGCGTTAATATTAGTTCGTTTAAATACATCCGGATGGACCTGTAGTTTACAATTCAAACGCCGCCGCCCCATCATGAGCTGTGCAAGTGAATGAAAACTTTCTCGCGATGTGTTTCTAACGTAGGTACAGACGCCAGCACATCAAGTTACCCCAATGTGTCAAATTTTCCCAATTGAATATGAACCTTATTCTGTTTATCATAAAGTGGAAAAACGATCAAAGAAATTTGACACATCGGGGTAACTTGATGTGCTGGCGTCTGTACATAATAATCATGAAAACACAACCATAAGACTAAACTCCATTTACAATAGAATTAGAAATAAGTTATAAATCCACATTTTGTAATGAAAGTACCTACCTACATTTTAAAATTATGATGGACCGCGAATTTATTATAAACCACAGTCACAGCAGCTGGCCAGCTGTCTTTGTAAATATTGCAAAAAAATATTTTAAGAAATGATACGGATTTAGTTAAGTATAGTAGGTATTTCATTTTAATTGAATATTACAGTGCCAATGATAAAAACCTAATAGAACGAAGATGAGCAATACATGGACACGTTCTTCGTTTCACTTACCAAATGTATTCTTCTAAATTTGAAATAAGACAATTTGAATAAAAAATGTTTTTACATATCTTTTAAATAAAATGTTTTGCATTCCTGCTTCTACGAGCCGCTTTATTCTAATGCTACTATAAATGGAGTTTATGAGTGGGTGTGATTTTTAACACATTGATCCTTTGATCCTACCTAAATTTTCGTAGTGTAGCTACCATAGATATATTAATTTCTATGGTAGCTACACTACGGAATTTTAGTATACCGCCTATTTTAATAAATATGTAGGTAGGTAATTCTCGATCCATTAAATAAGGCTGAACTCAAACATTCTGATTTCAAAGTCCGAATTGAAAATAATAAAATAGAAAAAAATGTGAAAAAAATCAGAGTGCGTGTGGAGTATTTTTAATATGTATGCAACTCCGGGCTATCTTAATTTATAATTAAGAATTCCGAATTTGAATTCAGAGACAACCGGAATGTGTGTCAGTACCTATACCTACCATAAACTTATTTAACTTTTTCTTATTGTGGGTAATCATTACCTACATATTTCTTTTTGCTCCGTTTTCGCTTGCGTCTAGTGACACGCGCACGTCGTCGGTTACGAGTTGTAGGTCTGCATCTGACCTTTTTGAAGAACGTTAAATTTAAATTTATGTTTAAAAGGTCTGTGTATGTGCTTTCGTATCTCACCTGGCCTGATCATCCTGATGGAGTTCATGGCTTGATCTGGCAAGAAGCGGTGGAAGTGTATGAGGTAGCAGGCCAGCATCACGCCGGATCTACTTCTTCCCTGGCGACAGTGTACACCCATAACCTGCGGAGTTACAGTATCCATGAGAAAACAGCTAAGAAGGTAAGATTTTAAACTATTTTGTTACTCTGTAAAATGAAACTGACGTATTGTTTTTGGAAATAGGTACGGCTAAGCGTGTGTATGTGTGAAGATAAAAACGTGCTTTTAAAAACAGTCTCGTATGATTAAAAACCGTTTAGATGACACTAAATCCTTTTAAAACGTGTTAAAAAGATACCATCGCCAACGCAATATAAATATAAAACCATGTAAAATTTATATAAAAATATAATTTGGGTGGTGTAGAACCTAGATACTATAGGGTGGGGGTTATAGGGTGTGGTAAAAAGGCATTTTATCCGTGATCTGTGAAGTGCTCCACCGGCCATACATCTACCCGTAACTAAAATGCAACCTTAACCTTTCAATCGAGTCAATTAGAGACACAATAGAAAGACAATGACAGCGCGGACACCGGTGTCCTCTCGTGGTTTAAAGAAATAGCAATGTCTTTGGCGATTAAGGAAGAAAATAGCAATGTCTTTGGCGATTAACCTTTCAATCGTATCAATTAGAGACACAATAGAAAGACAATGACAGTGCGAACGTCCGCTTGGTTTAATGAATTAATATTATTTTGCCATTAGGTACCATCGTTAAGTATATAGGTAGGTACTACGTAATAGGTATTCAATCTCTTATTTATTTATTTATTTATATATACTTTATTGTACACCACAAAAATACATAACAAAAGAAAACATATACACTACAAAACATACAATGGGCGGCCTTATCGCTTTCCGCGATCTCTTCCAGGCAACCTTAGAAGAAAAAAAAATTGAATAGAAGATTAGAATAGAATAGATTTAACATAGGTACTCTTTGTTATTACCCATCAATTAGAAGACACACTATTTGACCTCTTTGGGGTCTGTACAGTGTAGAGAGTTGATCAACGCGCTATTACACAATCTTTATGAATTAAGTTTGTTAAAATCGAGTTTACGAAGTAGTTTTGTTTGCGCTTTTGTTTTTATTGTTCAATAAGGTGTTTGAATAAAAGTGGTTATTCTGCTTTTCGTATGGTATGGTAAGTGATTAACGTGGTGATAGAGGTTTTATGCAGCCAATGGGCCACTGACGTCACTTCATATGCCGGTCGAAAATTATCCCTCACCTCTATCTGTACCAAAGAGATTCAAAATACTATAGAGCGGGCATGTCAAGGAAATGTCACAGAAAAACTTTGATCCCATGTCTCAGTAACGCCATCTAGAATAATATATGAATATTGGAGCGGCAGCGGAGCGTACTACAAAAAACTCAGACTTGTATCCAGCAGGACACACTTTTTCGGACGAAAATTTTGTTCGTGATGTCCGGTCTATAGGTATTGAATGTCTTTGATCTGTACCCTCATGATGTTTTTGTTCACCGTTTTTTTTACAATACGCACATGATTCCGGAAAGCCAGAGGTGCGTGGCTTAGGTGAAACTCGGTCGAGACTTCTGACTTGGGAATCTGCCGGTCACGCCACAAGGCTAAGCGGATCCACCGTTGTGGGCACGATGGGCAAAAATTGGGCCTGCCAACAGCCTAGTGTTAGCCGCCGTGACTTTTAGAATTATTATACCCAGTGGTCAAAATTCGACCAACACGCGTAGCATGATCACCGAAGAAACGGCATGAACACTTAATTTCTTTTCTTCCGAGACACGACAAAGACCGTTTCTTCGGTGATCATGCTACGCGTGCAACATAAAAATAATGATATACCTATCTCTTTTTAATAAACTTCTTGATGTTTGTTATACACACAAAAGGCGAAAGTACCTAACATAGGCTAAGTTTTTATGTTTTATTTGGTTCTAACTTTGGCTCGGTTTCTTTACGGTGTTTAACTACGATAGGTGGTTCCGTGGTTGTTAAAATATTAAATTGCGACAAAATGGCGGGCGAAGTGCTAGTTTAAAATACAGATGAAGGGCGTCACGCGTCTACTAAAATGGAATATCACTTGTGTGGCTACTCCAGTATAATAATTATGGCATTTAGCCACAATGTTAATGATTCTCGTTATTTATTTGGCACAAGTGGGACGCAATTCGTACTTGCTCAGGTAAATAGCAGCTAGGTTCCTTAAATAGACATTGTTTATTTGTGTCAAGTGAAACGCGTTTGGTGTTCATTATTTACAGACGTTAATGAGCATCACGCCTGTTTTCCTTAACGGGTAGGCAGAGAGGGATAGGTACTGAATATATCGACGAATGTAAAATGTAAGCGATCTAAAGGGCATTTTTGCGAACATTTAAAACTTAGCTCCCTAGTGATTTAAAAAAAAATAGTACCTAGGTACGTTATAAAAAATAGCTATTTCGTACTAATCCTACTTACATATAAGTACTTATAGTAATATTACAAAGCAATAGAGTTTGTTTGATTGTTTGTTTGGTTAAACGCGCTAATCTCAGGAACTACCGGCTGGAATTGAAAAAATATTCTTGCGTTGGATAGTCCATTTATCGAAGAAAGCTAAAAGAAAGGCTATATAACATCACGCTTTGACCAATAGGAGCGAAGCAGCAATAAGAAATGTTGCAAGCGGAAAAAAAACTTTCATTGCGTGCGTTAACGCAGCGCACGCAATGAAAGTTTTTAAATTACGTAAAAATTTCCTTGACAACATATGTCTATCCCTTAAGGTTAACTCTCTATAACCCTTTTATGGAAATCAAATTAGTATGCATAATAGCCGAGCTATCACAATTTAAGTTTAGCAAGTCGGAAAAGGGTACCTATACCTATATAGCACAAGCAGGCGATGCGAAGCGATATCAAAACTTCACGCGAACGGAGTCGCGGGCTGAAGCTTGTATTATATATGTCAACATAATATGTGGGGATGGTTTTGTGTAAAGTTACTCTTTCTCGCATGAAATGGATTGTAATAAAACTTAATAGTTTGTAGCTTATCTATACACCAGAATAAAATATACATAATTGACCATAATATAACAAAACTGTTAAATAAGTCGGGTAAAATTCTATCATCTCCGAGAAACACTTAAAAAGTTAGATTCGAATATGCCAGTAAAACCACAAGGCACAGCTGCTAGTGTGTATAAAGCTCTATATGACAACAAAAGTCGGTTAAATAATGAATAGTGACTAAATAGATTTTTAACTTTCACAGTCTCCTGGAGTCTGATAAGAGTGCATCGCCATACGTTTGCAATTTAACGCCCAAAAATGTAAACCAAAATGTTTTCTTAGAAAAAATACTTTAACTTCCCCACACATAAAGTTCACTTCAACAGTGTAGCTTGTTTTTTTTTAATTGACTCTATTGACGCGAACGTTGGTATCTTTAAAATGGTCTTTTGAGGAAAGAACCACACAGGTATGAGGGGACTAGATCAATCAAAGCAAGCATATGTCAGTTATCTTGAGCCTAACTCGGAACTTGAGGAGCTCCACGTCCTGACAAGAAATACCAAAGAAAGAAAATTCATTTTCATTGTGTGCTTAATGACTTTATAAACTTTAAACACATAAGTATAGAAAACATATCAAACAAAAGCAAAGCTTCACAGCTCATTTTTAAATGAAGTAAGCTGGATACTTTTGTTTGCTGGCTATGTGCTACCAGAAAATATTGTCCTAGTAACATTTTAAATTTTCTCCATTTAAAATTAGAATCTCAACGTATGATAGATGAGGTCACTGTCCGATCTTTTATTTATAAAGCATAGTCTACACAGTAAGTCGAACCTGGCCAGGTAGCAATGCTGTTGGAATAGGGAAATGGTACATTTTGATGCTTTGTGTGAAGCCTGTCATTGTAATCAAGGAGGTATTGCATGCTAAACCAAAGCTGAGAGCGTACCACTACTTACCACTATTTAAACACACTTAGGTACGAGAAAACAAATTTAAGGAATTTATTTTAAAAATACAAAATAAAATATTAAAAGCGACTAGCTCCTTAACTGTAAAAACATTTAAGGGGTTTTTTTAATACTTTTATAGACAGGTTTCTAAAATTAAGCCTTATATTGCTTACATTTAGTCTGTGGCACAGCTAAACACTAGAGCTGGTGTGCACGCCTTTAAATACACTGCATTATTAACCCAAAAAACGAGTGCAATATAGGAACTACTTTTGAAGGAACAGTTTAAATAAAAATACTTTAGAGTTTTGACGTAAAAAAATATAAGACTTGAAACACTCACCTCACCATTCTTGTCGGCTTTCTTACACACGTCGATGAATTGCTTAACTTGATCTATGCTCGGTGTTTCAAATTCTTCTACGGGTATTTCTGTCCACCTCAACCTGGGCATATCGTCTACTGGCGGTTTCTTACCAGCGGTTAACGTTACCAGTACTGAAATACCTTGATCAATTAAAAACTTCAAGTTCTCTTTATTCCTAGGGAATGCCATGGCTGCTATTTTTTTCGGAATCACCCAGGAAAATTTTAAAGGTGGATACGCATCAACCTGGATGTCTGGGAAAGGGTTCTCTGGTATAATAACTGTTAATTCGTTCCGTATTTCCTTTGTTGCTCCCGCCAAATTTTTGTCATCTTGCTCTGTGATATTTTCTATCCTTGATATAACTTCGTATTCATACTCATCACCCATGGCTGTATAATTTGTGGTCACTGCACGAAGAAAAACCAAAATTAGATATAATGTTTACCGCGTAAACGTACGTCAAATACTTTTTTTATATTTTTATTTGTTAGGCACATGTATTTTCAGCACAATTTATTTTCCGTCTGACCATCTAGCGCGATATTTGCGTGTTAACTGACTAGAAAGGGCGGGAAAAGTTGGCACTGGCTTCGCTGGAGATGTAACATTTATTTCTGGAGTTTCTTATGTTTACAACGATCAATTTTTAACGTAAAAGATTTATTTTTCTCGATTCTTAACCTTGTTTCAACACAATAGCAAAAAGTAGGTATAGGTAGGTAGGATAATTAGACTTTTTTGAGGTTAAGTTTACATCGCTCGGAAAATTAGACGCGTGTGAATTGGGATTTTCGTGTAGATATTTCAAAATTACCGATGTTTTATGTGTCTGTGACGTCTCGACGAACTTGAGATATTATTGTTGATGATTACAAGTCTGTGTAAACACGGATCTGCTAATTCTGGCTGCTGAATGCACTATGTGTAATAAGAAAATTATAGGGACATGAAATTGTTTGATGCGCTTGAATTGTTTAAACTATTCCTCAAACAATTGGGCTACAAATAGAAATGGATGGAAGTTTTTGGTTATGTAAATAAACTTATGTTCCAAGCTTTTCCATTGCACTAAGGTTTTGTGAGAACATAATTTTTTGAACGATCGATATCTTAAAACTGAAAATTTAAATTTGTCTCCACATCTTGCTCATATTTGTTCGGGATTGATAATGCTAATGCATTAAGTAGGTAACTAGGTACCTATCTAATACCTAGATACATTATTTCTTACTTAAAGACGCGTCTGTCGACACATCGTAACAGGTTTTAACAGATTTCTCGTCCTACTAATAATATTAAAAACGTGAAAGTTTGTGAGTATGGATAGATGGATGTTTGTTACTCTTTCACGTAAAAACTACTGAATGGATTTTAAAAAGATTTGGTATAGAATTAGCTGACACCCTGGATTAACACATAGGCTACTTTTTATCCCTGTATTCCCACGGGAACGGGACCTACACGGGGAAACCGCGGGACGTCTGCTAGCAGAAAATGAAAAACAAACTGTTATTAGGTTTACAACCTATCTTGTATTTCGCACTTCTTAGTTGTTTCTGATTCCTCTGCCATCGTAACCATGGCTTAAAAATGGGTCTTTTATAATTATATATATATTTTTACACTTTTATTTTATTACTTACAATTTTATTAGTAGGTAGGTACTTACACAATACAAGAGCTCTAGTTATTACCACGCTATCAAAACTAAGACTGATGCATGCCAATTACAATGAAACCCGAATAAGGAGACAGCGATGCGACAGTCAATATGTCAAGCTTAGGAATAAAAGAGCAAACGCAAAGTAAAATCAACTCTAGCCCGTAACAATAAAGTTGAAAAATACCTGAAAGTGTAAGATTTAGGCTTTCAATGGATTTTAGTCCTAACTTCTTTGAATTTAAGGTTAATTACAGCTTGTAATTGAAAAGTAATAGGCCTGTATGATCGTTGAACCCTTAGCTAGTTCAAGGAGTGTCTTTAAGACCAGCCAGACATGTTGACGTTTCGTTACATCTGCCAAAAGTGTTAATAAATGAAATTAATTACTTTTTTATTTATTACTACGCTAATGTGAGATGAAAGGAACAGCGAAAATAAATAGGTATCTTATATTATTTTGTTGGTGATGATATAATAGCTTAGAATGGTTTGGCAAACTATATTTATACCTACTTAAATGTGGTAAGAGTAATTTATTTAGCTAGGTAAGTACCTGCGTCATTCGTAAAAAAACTAGAAGATTTTCTTTTCGAGTTTCTAATATTTTGTTATTTGTTTTGCCAGGCATTGGTAGGTACGATAAAATCGGTTAAAAATTATTAAAAATACTTACTTATTACACTTTGTTCTATTCTACTAATAATTCTTAAAAAAGTTAGGTAACGGGACTTTGAAAACTCTTTAGCAAAAAATACAACAGACTTCATGAAAAACACTGAAAGGTGTAAAATAGGGTCATTGCGCCGGTTAGCGACCAGTTAGCTGAGTTGCCCACTTCAGATGAGTGAAAGAAAATGTTACTTACAAGCCACATAGTATGTGTCAATGCAAAATTGGTCCCAAATATAGTCTAGTTTTGATATAAAACATAAAATAATAGACTTTAGTACACAAAATATTTTAAAATGCTGAAAAAGTGAAAATATAGCGAAAACGTTAGTTTGCGACCACTTTCATTAGTTAACGTCCGCCAGTAAGCTAGTTTGCGACCACTATTTTAATATTAAAAATATGACAATAAAACAATCATAATTGATTTTAAAATGTTCTTAATTTTGGTTTTTAATTAAATATAATTTTAGAAAAAATAATTGTTCACAAAAGTCCATTTCTTAACCCACTTTTCGCCTTCCTTGGCTAACAGCGGATCTGGTCCCTTTGTCTCTATAGCATCACATGTCTTCCCACTAAACCGATCATAAATTGTAGTTAGAGGGATCTGATACAGTCTACACGTTTCACATATCCTGACAGTCCCCCAAAAAACCGGCCCTTTGTCGTTTTCCATTGTTTATATTAGGAACTAGCAGACATCACGCAGTTCCACCCGCGTAGTTCCTGTTCCCGTGGGATTACAGGTATAAAAAGTAGCCTATGACATCCGGGAATAGTGTAAGTTTTCCACCAGTGCATTTTTTTTTAAATTGGTTCATTAGTTTCGAAGATTACCCCCTACATATAAACTTACAAACAAATTTTACCTCTTTATAATATTAGAAATAAGAAATGGCAGAACAAACTCCTCAGAAACACGCCTGTTGATAAGATAGAAGAACTGAGTTTTTAAATAATTAGTTCGAATCAAATTATTTTGCTAGATGTTAGCTAGCACACTCCAATATACATAATACTAGTCATGCATAGCTACCGGCACTGACAGCTAAACTGAAACATAAGTCTACCATTAAACTGACTAAAAAGAAGCCTCCAGGTATAAAGGACGTGCCCACTTACATATGCAGAGTTGGATTATATCTATAGGTCCTGCAACACAATGTCACATAATCATAATCTAGGACCATTGAAGTTAAATCAATCAGACGTCCAGTAACCACAAGCAGCACCCGTTCACGAGCGTAACGCAAAGATCAGCCTAACCCATCGCCATATTTGAGGGAAGGTGGGAACCCAACCCCAACCCTCGACACTGCCGCAAGTAGTAAACAGAAAAAAAATATCAAACTGGCATTTCAATAACCAATTAAATTTAAAAAATATCACCCGTGGTCGCATACTCAATAAACTTAAACACTTATTTGGGTTTGCGGCTATTGTTTCTCTCATACAAAATATGGTGGTCGCAAACTAATGTCTTTGATTTCGTTAAAGTGTATTAACGACCACCTTTGCCACCCAATGTTTGAAGGTAATTTTCTCAAAATTCCTTCATAGAAACTGGTGGTCGCATACCAAAGAATTGCATCCTTACACTTTAACAGTGCTATACCTTAAAATGCGACAGTCCCGTGTAAACCATTAGGATCATAATAAGCAAAACAAAATATTGCTGTATTGGTGGCATTGCGACCATGCGGTCGCAATCTAGCGATTTTGGTAAATAAACAATTTGGTTACCGACCACTGGATTTTACTATAATATTGAGTATAAAAATAAAAAAATACAACTAGATAATTACGAAAACTTAACTATTGTTCTAATTAAACAACTATCATGCGTGTAAAACATGTCTTAGGTAATAAAACTTGAGTGAGAGCGCCGCGCGTCGTGCTATTTTTTTCTCAAATCACCATAGAATTGCACACCGCTAAATTATTACGCGTATTCAGCAATTTTTTTTCAGCGTTGGGTTAATCCTTATGTTCCAAACTGTAGTAATTCCTGTTGAATAGTCATTTGACAAACGAGTGAATTTTTTTTTTCATTAATTTTTCATCTAGAACTGCTATTATCACGATTTCAAGAAACTTAGTTCGTCAAATGGTCGCATACCGGAGGTGGTCGCGTAACCGGCGCAATGACCCTATGATGGCAATTAAGTACCTAATAATAAATGTAACAAAACAACCAAAGACACAGACTTCCGAGACTAGCCTTATTTTACACCTTTTAGCGTTTTTATTTTTTGCGCTTCGACTTCGGAAGAGCAGTAAGCTGGCAACTTATGAGTTCATTTTTTTAAAGATTTTTTTCGACGTGTTTGTTCCATTTTTGAATTTTAAAAAATCTGATCACCTATATTCTAACGATCATAAATTCACTAAGATTAAATGGGTGCTACTTCCTAGCATGTACTTTCAACATTATATCAAGGTTTCAGAAGAAATTTATAGCATGTTATTACGTTAAATGAAATGGCATAGGAAGCGGAGGGACCTAATTTTTTTATTTATGTTCCCCATTCGCGATCCTCAACCTTATTGCCGCAACTAAAGGTGCATTCTCGAATACCAAGAGAATGGCCTAATGCTCTTTTGACTGACGCAATCGTATACAAAATTAGAATACGGATTTAGATCGCGTCGAACTTGAAACACATTTGATAAATTATGGGATAACAGCGTGTAGCAGGTATAGGGCCGGGAATAGACCTATCACACTTCTACGATAACGACGACGAGCTTTTCTACAAGGCGAAGGGTGGGCCTTTTGGAGGACGCTACTATCTTTAATTTTGACGTTCAAAAAGTGCTGAATCTCAGCCTAATATTTGAATAAATGACTTGATTTAGTAAGTGAAGTTTTTTTATTATTATTATTGATAGGCACGCGTTTGACCACTAGGTATCTCACCTGATGGTAAGCGATGATGTGGAGAATGAAGTAATTTCATTGTGCATCCGTTTTACCGCGCACCATCTTATATCAGATGATATAATTATATGATAGATGTATTAGATGTATAGGATAGATAGGTAGACAAAACCATAGATATGACAAAACATTCATTCAGTGCACACAAAAGACATGGACAAACTTACACAAAAAAAAAAACAAAAATATATAGCTACGTAGTATTCAATTTTATAAAGAAAACAGTGTTCCAATATTAAAAAAAAAAACAGAATAAATAAAATGTGCCACACATTGCAGACAGAAAAAAAACCGATTAAACAATGTGTGGTGTGCGTTTCAGGTAGGTACCTACCTAGAATTTAATTTGTTGAAGTTTTAATTTGGTGAAATCAATGTAATGACAATTTTTATTTTCCTTTTTAAAGGCCTATTCAGACCTAAGCGGTATTCGCTACCGCCTGCGGCAGAGAAAACCCAGTGGGTATGCGCGGTAATATTCGATACCGTCTGTGGGAGACGGTAGCGAAATTGATACTAAATACCTGAGCGAAACCGCGCGGTATGTACCTCTAGGTACCCACAGCGGCAGCGAATATCGCTCAGGTTTGAATAGGCCTTAATATTTGCATAGCTGCATAGTTATTGTAACTTAGGTGAAATATGTCTTGGTCTAAAATTGCTGTAATATGTATAGGTACCTACATAACATGTAGATAGATACCATAATTAAATCAAATAAATTATTGATTGATTAAATGCACCAAATAGGAGTCCAGCTCAGCATGTGCCAGGCAAATGTACATGACCGCTGTCGCTATGAGTAGGTACCTACTCTACGGGTACCTATATCCGAAATTATCCGATGAAACCTAACTGTCATCACTTCAACATTACGTTGTTGTATGAGCGGTGTCAATGTACTTATTTCACATAGTGGGCGTCAGCGACTCTTCATAGAACGACTGTCAAGAGCATGTGGAAAAAAAAATATGAATGGTTTGTACTAAAATTGGCTTTAAGTCAACACTGACTGCCAATGACCGTTGGGTGGACTTGGGTTCGGACGCCCTCGGACTCGGTGGAACTTAGACAGTCGAGTGTTATTTCGGAGAAGGAGGCTGCGTTAAGGGAGAGGTAGGTCGAGACCTCTCCTCCGATCCGCAGAAGACTGATTGGGCGTCGGAGGAGAGCGAATAACGCCCACTTCCAGATTTTTTATTGAAGTAGATCCGATGCTAAACTTTCTATTATTTATTTATTTATATATTTAATACTTCAAGCACACTAATGTACAGAGGCGGACTTAATGCCATAGGCTTTCTACAGTCCGTTTATCAGCAATCTGTCTCTAACCACACATTAAGAGACTCATTGCACAATAAAAACATCAAGCGCAAATTGGAAAATTAATTCATAAATTCGATTGTAATATAACTTAATTTCTACAGACTGTGTAATGGCGCGTCGATCGATTTTCAGGCCGTGGCATGCTAAGATAGACCCCAGAAAGGTCGAAACAAATTTATCAATAACTAGCAGATCTCACGCGGTTTCACCCGCGTTGTTACCGTTCCCGTGGGAATACAGGGATAAAAAGTAGCCTATTTCACCCGGGGATACGGGCCCAGCTTGCCAACGGTGAAAAAAATTTCAAATCGGTCCAGGAGTTTCGGAGCCTATTCAATGCAAACAAACAAACCAACAAACAATCATAAATCTTTCCTCTTTATAATATTAGTAGGTATAGACATAAAAATAATAGTTTTTATAAAGTGTTACATCTATAATATGTTATGGTAGAAAATATAAATGTAGTAGGTACTTACCTACTTAAATAAATATTTACAATTACAACGGGAGCCATAGCTTTGAAAACTTGTAGATAGTCAGCCAACCTGACGTCCAGTGACGTCAGAAGGGCTAGCAACATTTCTTTGATATCTTTCATAACAAAGGCAGCAAATATTTAATTAATTGTAATAGTAGCGAACAGATATTGAATAGTGCACGTGATCTCATGTAGGTACAGGTCTCCTTTGGTGATTGGTCCAACCATCCTGACGGTGACCTCAAGTGAACACCAATTCTGAATAGGTTACCTTGTAAAATCATTGCAATAACATTATTTTCGACGCTGATAATTTTGTGCAGACAACGTAAGACAGATATACGTTCTTGCCCAATTTATTTTACACTAGCTTTTGCCCGCGGCTTCGCCCGCGTGGATGTCGAACTTCCGTCCCCTATGTTTTCCCTTTAAGGGTTGAATTTTCAAAAATCGTTTCTATGGAAGACTTACTCTTCACTAAGAACACCCCTTCAAGTTTCATGTCTCTAATATCAGTGGTTGGGGCTGTGCGTTAATATATAAACGTAATAATTTTAGCATAATACTTCCGGATAGACTACTTTCAAAGTTGATCCTTCCGATATGTATGCATAAAGTTTTCTGGAACTACTGACCCGGGAAAGAGCGCCGTACAACTGACCATGTGTAAAACAACTGACACTAAGATCAACCTGCCCAGGCGTATTGATTACCTACAACCGTACCAAGTTTGGTTAAAATCCCTATAATAGTTTTTGAACTATGCGTGCACATACAGACAGACAAAACATTTACTGATTGCATTTTTGGCATCAGTATCGATCACCAATCATCCTCCAATATTAATTTTGAATATATATTCATCAATGTACATAAATATCTTCGTAGTGTGTGATAGTCCATTGAACTGTATGGCGAGCGATATTGTATCTTAAGATTAAATATTATAATATCTTAGCCGTGTGCAGCGCCCTTTGGTGAACTCCACTGCGGGTGACGTAACCTACGACAAACTTATTATTTGCGGTTGATACAGTAGTCGGGTCTAGGGATCGAACCGCAAAATTAAGTTTGTTTTTTATTGTATATACTTTTCCCGGATAAAAAGTACCCAGTGTGGTGCCCAGGATATCAAAGAATAAGTATACCAAGTTTCATCGTAATCGAACCGGTAGTTTTTGCGTGATACCTGAACATACAGACAGACAGACAGACAGACAGACAGACAGACAGACAGACAGACAAAAAAATTTATAATCATATTTTTGGGTTCGGTGTCAGTCTAGTAACACCCCCTGCTATTTATTTTTTTGATATTTTCAATGTACAGAAATTTTACTTCTACAGATTTATTATAAGTATAGATATAGATATAGATGTCAAAACATTTTGGTTGATTAATACATCGTGATGTGTTTTTGTAATATAATGAAAATTGATCGTTTATAAGTTTGTATTTTGTCGGTAATCTCTGAAACATCTTATAACGTTTTCAAAAATTCTTTCACAAATAGAAAGTTTCTTTATCGACGAGTGATATAGACTATGACCACACACAGTATAAATATTAATACAGTAGGACGACGCCTTTTATCTCTGGATAGATGCCGACAACGTCTACACGCGTTAGACCTGAATAATACCTCCGGAACAACGAACATCGTTTTGTTCGCAGTTCGGGAGCGGCTTTCCTGCGTCTCGCCCTTCACACCCCGCACGATTGCCCTGTCTAGACGGCTTCGTCGGACGACTGTAGGTTTTGAGACTGTGCTATGACTGTCGTATATTGACTTCCACGCGGACGAAGTGGCGGGCACAAGCTAGTGCTATAAATCTCATTTATTGACGGCGTTCGACGGTTTGTCCATTCAAAGAGTTAAGTATGGAACGACGTACGCATCCTTTCGTATCGACGCGACGATCGCGCTCCGACGGCGGACTGACACAAAAGGCGGTTGTTCGTCGGCGGCCTCCGTAAGCGGTGGATCGGCATAATGCGTACCAGTGTGCAGGTGTACCTACTCCTTTTCAATCGGCAAAGTGTAACAAGCCGTCGATCCTGTGTTGGGTTTATTTGACCATCATTGAACTCATTGTTTAATTTAGGTAGTTATGTCATGATAACATTGATGGATGGCGATTGTGACAAGAGAGTTACAGCAGCACGGGCCAATCTTCCAAGGTTAAGCCACCTTTGGCGAGGTCACTCCGTGGATGGGTGACCAATTAACTATTCAGTACATACCGAGACTCTTTTATTTTACAGGAAGCAGACTTACATAGTGGGGAAAAGGCTAGGGAGATGATGTCTTTAATAAAGTATTTGTAATTGATATGATCGGTTGGTGATAAGTAAAAAACTGAGCATAAATTAAATATAATATATTTTATAATAACACAAGTATACTAGTTTACATGTGTAAATATCAACTATGTATAATCATTTGACTATAACAATATTTTGGACATAGTTTTGAGCCAATCAGCAAAATTATTGAAAAAAAAAGTTAGTTTAGTTTAAATCTCATTGTTATAAAAAATAAGGGCTTGATATTTTTCACTAATACAGGAATATTAAGTACATTTTTAATTTGATTCAGTGATCACAGAATGCATAAAATGTCAATAAGTAAAAGAATACTGTTCTAGAATACAATATGTTTTCAATATACTTTTATGGAATGCTGAAAACTCGAAAACATAAAAAAACTTACATTTTAAAAGGATACTTTTTCAGCCTTCACATAATAATTATACAAAATCGTTGTGGAACGGAATATAATTTTGAAAAATATTTTGTAAAAGGAATGTTTAAGTACATTGTAGGCGAATAATTTCAAAGTAAAATATAAAAAGACAAATAGCACTTTTCAAACTTATTTTGTTTCATAAAATCGATAGTGAAAATGATAATGACAAAACATTGATAAACATAAAAAAATGCTTTACAAATTATGGAAAAAACTTAATAATAAAAATCTATATCTAAATAATACATTAAATATTGGTTATAACCTAAAATTATTTAATTTAAGCTGTATACTAAATTAGATACAGCATTCACATAATTATTGATAGATAAATTACAATAGTCTTCGCAGCTTCATATATTTTTGATCATTACGACAATAACTGACCAACCAATACCTTTGCTCAACATAATTTCATATAAACGTCATTAATATAACGTGTATTTCATATAAAAAAATACTATCAATTAAATTTTGAATATTTCAAATTGTACCTAAAACATTTCTTTTTAAGTAAACTTAATAAGCTCATTATGTTTGTATTAACACAAACCATTTTTAATTCAACTGAGTTTTTATATATGACGATTAGATAAAACATGAAATATATTTATTAAAATCAAGTTTAACATTCAACACCTTCAACTATAATAACTATTTAATGTATCTCGAATGAGCTTGGCGAGTGCACTGCAATGCACAAAGGCACGACTTTAGGCCTTCCACAATGTGACACATAAAAGGTGATCACAATTATAGTGAGAGCAGTTTTGCCACGTAATAAAGCAAAAGCCCAAATGCTTATTTAGATTCTTTACCAACTTCCAAAATAGCGACGTCTTTCTATGCTATGGAGGAGAAAACTGCTAGCTTTTTTTGCCACGGGTGTCGCTAGTATTTTTAGACTCTTGTAAAAGGCCAATACTGGCTTGCAAGGCAACTGACCAATATTATAAAACCCTTGTTTTATCGACTGCAATAACAATGACAATAATTATTTTTCTGAAGATAAAACCTAACCGTCGTGATTGCCCAGAGGTTAAGACGCCTACCTCTCATGCACGAGGTTGTGGTTCAAATCCGGGCAAGTACCAATGTGACTTTTTCAATTCATATGTACTTTCTAAGTTTATCTTAGACATCATTGACATCGGTAAAGGAAAACATCGTGAGGAAACCTGGACATATAGTTAATATAAGTTTGAAATCGCCAATCCGCCTTGAGCAAGCGTGGTGATCAATGCTCGAGCCTTCTCTGTATGAGAAGAGGCCTTTGCCCTGCAGTGGGACTGTAACAGGCAAGTATTATTATTATTAAAACCTAACCAACGACTAAGATGTGTAGTTTACAGCTCCTATATATTGGACAACCAGCGCCACCCGTTTATTGCTTTACATTTTCTTCCCCATGCTATTCAAAGTAACCTTTTTCTCCAAAGAAAGTTTAGGCCAAACAAACGAACGCTAACTAATAAATTTTAAGACAACTTCATAATTATATGCGAGTGTAAGCCGATCAACATTTACTTAGACGGAGTAGCCAACCAAGCCCGTGATGTCACACTGAGCGGATGATCCGCGACGGATTGCCCAAACATTTGTTCGGATTTCTACGACTTTTGGTTTTCCGCGAAGCAATGACAGCTTTTGTCATGGGCCGATAATAAATCATTCTAAGCTCTTTTCGATAGTTAAAATAGGGCTCGATCCATAATTTTAAATTAAAGTAAGCTACAAGAGATTCAAGGCACGTTGTCTTTTACAAAATGGAATGAATTTAGTTTTTTGTTATCATAGTAAACGTTGAAAATTGTGGAATACATGCATACGTTAAGTGAAAAGTATAATTTCGTATAGCAATTGGTCTCGACTTTTAAGCCTATAGCGAAAGTTTACTATTTTACTTTTACTTAAAATATTCTAAAACGCTTCAAATATTTCATAAGCATACGCCAATATAATGATTAATATTTCTCTAAAATATTAATTTTCGCTATTGTTAGGAAACTTTTAGTTAAAAACCTCTTTTTGGACTAAACAGTCCACTACTGCCATTGTCAAATCAGTGGCGGATATAGAAACTACGCGATACAATTAAATAAATTGCTATTGCCGGCTCCACCTTACTATTCTAAAATAATCCATAGAAAATTGACAAATTCATAATTATTTAACACTATTTTTTTGATTAACTACAATTAGGTAAGTATGTAAAACATGAATTTTGATTCCTTAACACCTTCCATAGGAAGTGAGAATTTAGACTATCTAAGTGTTAAAAGAATTCATACCACGGTTTTGTTTTAAACAACATACATCAGCTCCAATGGTTAGTAGTAGCAATAGTAGTTTTAAAAAGTAGAAATCACAGTTATAAATGTGTTTACCCGGCAGATTTAGACACTTTAAATTCTTTACCACGTCCGTTAATTCAAAAGTCAGATCGTGAGGAATAAAAATGGCCGTTTGACAGTTCTTGTATAGAAAATAATATGTCAAACTGCTTTTTTTATTCAAGACATTTCAAAAACTATTATTTTTTAATAGGAACCCTGATGTATGTAGTCTCAAACAAATTTTTAACAAAAATGGATGGAATTTGACACTTATACAGAATTTTATAACTAATGTTATTGTCAATAACATAACGATTTTACAACTGATTAATAATGCCTATTTTCATCTTTGAAAGTTTTATGTTTTATAAGAAATGAAAGCATATCTTTTGAAATCAAAGTAATGACATGTGATGATTATAATTTAACTACAAGATACTTGATTGAGAATGATAAATGAACTAGAACAAACATTGAATGTTTGAATGAAATAAATTGAATGAATGATTTCTATTCGAAGCCTGATTGGATGATATGAAAAATTGAGCTAATTTCGAAGTTGATGGGCATTTAAAGACTATAATATTCCTTTTCACAGTACATCCTAAATGGAATGATTTGTTATATTTATCAATTTGAAATACGTAAAAAATACTATACACATAATTAGGCACAATAATTAAATATATACTACAAGTTTCTATGTCCATATGCAAAAAATACGCTTATATTACAACGCCTGTTGTACTAAGAAGGGTAAGCAGTGATATACAATTCAATAATGTTTTAGTCCCATTGCCAATAAACAGCTAGGACATTCGTAATGGTACTTCCTTTACCCGACTCAGGAATCAAACCTCGCACCTCACATTCAGCATACTTGTAAAGAATAAAATACATAGTTTTTGCATATGTTACACATTTAAATACTTGCGAATAATATAATCGTGATATGTTATAATACTTCACTATGTCGTCTGTACCTAAGTATTGCTTTATAATCTATTGTGACGTCTAATTTAGCTATTTTGACACTTATCGCAGTATATATAAGGCATATAATGGAATGTTTTTTTTACGTAAGTACTAATGTTCGAGTCTTGCTAAATTGTGTGGTTGAGGTGATTTAGTGAGATAGTTGTTTGTATTCGATTTGTTTTTGATCGATTGGGAAACCGATTCTCGATTTTACAGTATCCGGACATCGATATGTATAGTTTGAGAAAGTGTGACTAATGACGTGAACGTATCTAGTTCAAAGTTAAACTTTTTATTAAATTTCTAACCCGTTTTAAATATCATTAATCTCGGAATGAAGTAATTAATGCTACTAGTATGATCTTTATTCAGCCCAATTGATCTTTCATAGAAAACACCAGTTTTGTATTACATGCGTACGCGTCTGTTAAGCTAATGTTTGAAATACTATGTTTCAAGAATATTAGTAGATTTTTTAATACAACGGTACTGCGCAATCAATTACCTTATTAGGATTTTTCTTATCACACAGGAAAATAAATAATACTTTATTATGAAGCTAAAACAGCAAAAAGTCCAATTTCTGGGCGTTTGAAATTTAAAACCAATTATTATTATACAATGTAAGGGTGTAAGCGCCGAGCAAGCGTGGTGATCAATGCTTGTTGTCTTCTCTGTATGAGAAGAGGCCTTTGCCCTGCAGTGGGACAGTAATTGGCTGGTATTATTGTTTAATACTGAAACGTGCTCGAAATCACCCTATCAGGCTGTGCGCCCACTACAGTTTTTATTCAAAATTAAAAATTGAATTTCGTTTTTTTTTACTTTTGATTACACAAATATGATCAGTAACAGGTACGGATACAGCCCAATTTTTTTTTGTACTAATTAAAAAATAGTGGTGTATAGAAGATTCGTTTGAAGTACGCCAATCATAGTTTCGTAACAAAATATTATTTACCTCCCCACCATCTCACTTCTCCCCCCCAACCGTACCACTCTCACTTAATAACAAATTTCGCACCATATTTAACACAGTACCAGCTAGCCGTAACGTTCCTTAGCGGTGCGGTACCGTCGGAGTATGTACTAGAGGTGCAACACTTGCCCGTCGTCTTTTGACGTGATGGGAAAGGGTATAGGGTCCGCCTCTTCTAGCGTCACGGCTGTTAGGTCGACAATCTCGTCGTGGTCGTCTTGATCGAATCTGAGGAAAAAGACAACGAGTCACAAAATGTCTTTATTAAGGTACTATAGTAGGCGTCACGCGGTTTGGTACAAGCTATTAGTATTATTATTATTGAAAGAGATTTAAAATATCATAGAGCGGACATGTGAGGAAATATCATAGGAAAACTGTGATCCCATGTAGTAACGTCATCTAGAATAAAATAGCAGTATCACAGTATAAATATTAATACAGTAGGACGACGCCTTTGATCTCTGAAAAAATAACGACAACTTCTACACGTGTTAGACTTGAATAATACCTCCCGCACTACGAACATTGGTTTGTTCGCAGTGCGAAGGCGGCTTTCCCGCGTCTTGCCCCTCACATCCCGCACGATTGCCCTGTCTAGACAGCATCGTCGGACGACTGTAAGTTTTTAGACTGTGGCAACATTGAAGCGGCAGCGGGGCGTACTAAATTAAACTCATAGATTTTGTTCATGATGGCCCATCTATAAATATGTATTGAATATCTTTGGTAGTATTATTGAAAGTTCTTACCGATCCTCATCAGGTTCGCTGGAGGGCTGCGAGTTCCGCGACACAGTCTCCGCGGGCGGCGGGGGCCCGGCTCGCTGGTTGGCGGGCCGCACCGTGATGATGAGGTTCGACGAGTTCGCTACCATCATGTCTGTGACCTGAAGAACAACAAGTAAAGAAGTAAGAATTACTGAAATCTTTAACAATGCAGTTGAAAGCGCTATAACTTTATTTTAAACATTTTTCAAATGCAACGCCATCTTGAACGACATCGAAGGTTACAATTTTTTTCCCAGCATGAACTGGGACAGGCAACAATTTGATATTTGACAAGTCTTAAACTTCAAAACTAACACGAATTGATTCTAAGGCGGAACGAAGTATTCAGATACACACATCAAAAGTGTCTAGGGATCAACATATATTTTTGCAATAACTTTTCTCCTGATTGATATTAATTAAAATTTTCTTTAAGGATTCATCAAATAAAGTGTTTTCGTTTGTCACAGTAACGATAAACCAAGTCACCTTTGCATTAATAAAGAAATTTGCCATTTTTCTAATAAAGGGATTTTTGACATTTGAACCACTAACATTAAAGTTCGAAAAAAAGACTGAAATAACAGTTTTCTTTAAAATTTTATTGGGTAACTTTAACAATTAATAATCCGTGTTTCTACCGCGAACACTAACAACACAAGAACATCGGTTTGGCATACTCAAAATGAGTTCATCCAAATCACGCTGTGGAATGGCCGCCCATGTTCGTTGCAACAACAAAAAAAGGTCTTCTTGCGACTGGATACCCTCCATATTCGGCAGAGCTCTTCTCTGTAGCATATCCCATGCATGCTCAATCGGGTTCAAGTCTGGCGACTGAGCAGGCCAGGGCAGGACATTGATGTTAGCTGCGGCGAGAGTCTGTCATACAAATCGTGAGGCTTCATCACTCTTCAGGGAACTTAATTAGCGACCAAACAGTCAGAAACCGCTTGCATGAAGTGAACCTTCATTTCCGAAGACCGCTACGGGTACCACCTATAGCAATGCACAATCGTAGGATTCGATATCAATGGGCTCTTGAACACAGAAATTGGGCAGAAGAACAATGGCGTTTCTCGTGCTTTTCTGATGAGTCTCGTTTTGGTATGAGACCGGATACAAGACGTATACGACACTGGAGAACCCCTGGACGCCCACAGCGATTAAAATCCTGCCAGGAAGTCCATCCTTATAGTGGTGGAACCATCATGGTATGGGCGGGTATTTGGATCGGCGGAAGAACTGAGTTGATTTGGATCAGAAGCAACCTCAACGCTCAAATTTATGCTGAGACGATTGTATCAGACGTCATCGTTCCTCTACAAGTGCAAATCGGTCCCTTATTTCAGTTAATGCATGATAATGCACGACCGCACACCGCAAGAGTTGTAAGACAGACTCTCGCCGCAGCTAATATCAATGTCCTGCCCTGGCCTGCTCAGTCGCCAGACTTGAACCCGATTGAGCATGCATGGGATATGATACAGAGAAGAGCTCTGCCGAATATGGAGGGTATCCAGTCGCAAGAAGACCTTTTTTTGTTGTTGCAACGAACATGGGCGGCCATTCCACAGCGTGATTTGGATGAACTCATTTTGAGTATGCCAAACCGATGTTCTTGTGTTGTTAGTGTTCGCGGTAGAAACACGGATTATTAATTGTTTAAGTTACCCAATAAAATTTTAAAGAAAACTGTTATTTCAGTCTTTTTTTCGAACTTTAATGTTAGTGGTTCAAATGTCAAAAATCGCTTTATTAGGAAAATGGCAAATTTCTTTATTAATGCAAAGGTGACTTGGTTTATCGTTACTGTGACAAACGAAAACACTTTATTTGATGAATCCTTAAAGAAAATTTTAATTAATATCAATCAGGAGAAAAGTTATTGCAAAAATATATGTTGATCCCTAGACACTTTTGATGTGTGTATATTATTTAAATTTAAGTTAATTTAAGTAATAAATCCAGGCTCCGGGATGTACTGAGAAATTCCAGATGGAGTTTGTTAAAACCAATTTACAGAAATAAATATACAATATATTTATTTGTGTAAATTGGTTTTAACAAACTCTTTTAAGTATACGAATAAGTAAAATGGTTTATTTATATTAGGTGAGGTCGTTGTTTCACTATCTGGTAAAGAAACTTAGAGATTATAGTCTCTTAAAGTCCAGACATTATCTTAAATATAAATAATTATAATTCAAAATCACAATAACACCTTACTGACCCCAGTACACAGCATGCCATTCTTGGCAGTAGCGAAATGTAGGTATACAAGAAGTACACCCCTGCCTAACACGATGGAGAATATAGGCGTGATGCTATGTATGTTTATATTATAAACGTATTTCTTTTTGTGTTTCAAGGTAAGTCGTCTGAGGCGAGCAAAGGGTCTGTCAGACGATCTCGCCAGGTCAGAGAAGAGAGTGTACCTACCCCAAGTCGTCTAAAACGGACGACGATCGTTTTCGCCGCCGCTACCAGACGGCACGCGGGACCCTCCCCCCCAGGCGTGCTGGGCGCACCAGACGGAACGTGGACCCCTCCTAGCCGTGCTGGGCACATCAGACGGCACGCAGGACCCCCCAGCAGTGCTGGGACCAGCAGACGGATCCCACCGGACCACGCGCTGTGCACACCAGGCCCGCGCGGGACGCTGGCGTGTGATCCCCCTAGCCGCGCGGTCCCACCGGACCACGCGCAGTGCACACCAGGCCACGCGCAGTGCACACCAGGCCACGCGCGGGACGCTGGCGTGTGATCCCCCTAGCCGCGCGGTCCCACCGGACCACGCGCAGTGCACACCAGGCCACGCGCAGTGCACACCAGGCCACGCGCGGGACGCTGGCGTGTGATCCCCCTAGCCGCGCGGTCCCACCGGACCACGCGCAGTGCACACCAGGCCACGCGCAGTGCACACCAGGCCACGCGCAGTGCACACCAGGCCACGCGCGGGACGCTGGCGTGTGATCCCCCTAGCCGCGCGGTCCCACCGGACCACGCGCAGTGCACACCAGGCCACGCGCAGTGCACACCAGGCCTGCGCGGGACGCTGGCGTGCGGATACCCCTAGCCGCGCGGTCCCACCGGACCACGCGCAGTGCACACCAGGCCACGCGCAGTGCACACCAGGCCACGCGCGGGACGCTGGCGTGTGATCCCCCTAGCCGCGCGGTCCCACCGGACCACGCGCAGTGCACACCAGGCCGCGCGGTCCCACCGGACCACGCGCAGTGCACACCAGGCCACGCGCAGTGCACACCAGGCCACGCGCGGGACGCTGGCGTGTGATCCCCCTAGCCGCGCGGTCCCACCGGACCACGCGCAGTGCACACCAGGCCACGCGCAGTGCACACCAGGCCTGCGCGGGACGCTGGCGTGCGGATACCCCTAGCCGCGCGGTCCCACCGGACCACGCGCAGTGCACACCAGGCCACGCGCAGTGCACACCAGGCCCGCGCGGGACGCTGGCGTGTGATCCCCCTAGCCGCGCGGTCCCACCGGACCACGCGCAGTGCACACCAGGCCACGCGCAGTGCACACCAGGCCTGCGCGGGACGCTGGCGTGCGGATACCCCTAGCCGCGCGGTCCCACCGGACCACGCGCAGTGCACACCAGGCCACGCGCAGTGCACACCAGGCCCGCGCGGGACGCTGGCGTGTGATCCCCCTAGCCGCGCGGTCCCACCGGACCACGCGCAGTGCACACCAGGCCTGCGCGGGACGCTGGCGTGCGGATACCCCTAGCCGCGCGGTCCCACCGGACCACGCGCAGTGCACACCAGGCCACGCGCAGTGCACACCAGGCCCGCGCGGGACGCTGGCGTGTGATCCCCCTAGCCGCGCGGTCCCACCGGACCACGCGCAGTGCACACCAGGCCACGCGCAGTGCACACCAGGCCCGCGCGGGACGCTGGCGTGTGATCCCCCTAGCCGCGCGGTCCCACCGGACCACGCGCAGTGCACACCAGGCCTGCGCGGGACGCTGGCGTGCGGATCCCCCTAGCCGCGCGGTCCCACCGGACCACGCGCAGTGCACACCAGGCCCGCGCGGGACGCTGGCTTGCGGATCCCCCTAGCCGCGCGGTCCCACCGGACCACGCGCAGCACCAGGCCCGCGCGGGACGCTGGCTTGCGGATCCCCCTAGCCGCGCGGTCCCACCGGACCACGCGCAGTGCACACCAGGCCCGCGCGGGACGCTGGCTTGCGGATCCCCCTAGCCGCGCGGTCCCTCCGGACCACGCGCAGTGCACACCAGGCCCGCGCGGGACGCTGGCTTGCGGATCCCCCTAGCCGCGCGGTCCCACCGGACCACGCGCAGTGCACACCAGGCCCGCGCGGGACGCTGGCTTGCGGATCCCCCTAGCCGCGCGGGGTCCACCGGACCACGCGCAGTGCACACCAGGCCCGCGCGGGACGCTGGCTTGCGGATCCCCCTAGCCGCGCGGTCCCACCGGACCACGCGCAGCACCAGGCCCGCGCGGGACGCTGGCTTGCGGATCCCCCTAGCCGCGCGGTCCCACCGGACCACGCGCAGCACCAGGCCCGCGCGGGACGCTGGCTTGCGGATCCCCCTAGCCGCGCGGTCCCACCGGACCACGCGCAGCACCAGGCCCGCGCGGGACGCTGGCTTGCGGATCCCCCTAGCCGCGCGGTCCCACCGGACCACGCGCAGCACCAGGCCCGCGCGGGACGCTGGCTTGCGGATCCCCCTAGCCGCGCGGTCCCACCGGACCACGCGCAGCACCAGGCCCGCGCGGGACGCTGGCTTGCGGATCCCCCTAGCCGCGCGGTCCCACCGGACCACGCGCAGCACCAGGCCCGCGCGGGACGCTGGCTTGCGGATCCCCCTAGCCGCGCGGTCCCACCGGACCACGCGCAGCACCAGGCCCGCGCGGGACGCTGGCTTGCGGATCCCCCTAGCCGCGCGGTCCCACCGGACCACGCGCAGCACCAGGCCCGCGCGGGACGCTGGCTTGCGGATCCCCCTAGCCGCGCGGTCCCACCGGACCACGCGCAGCACCAGGCCCGCGCGGGACGCTGGCTTGCGGATCCCCCTAGCCGCGCGGTCCCACCGGACCACGCGCAGCACCAGGCCCGCGCGGGACGCTGGCTTGCGGATCCCCCTAGCCGCGCGGTCCCACCGGACCACGCGCAGCACCAGGCCCGCGCGGGACGCTGGCTTGCGGATCCCCCTAGCCGCGCGGTCCCACCGGACCACGCGCAGCACCAGGCCCGCGCGGGACGCTGGCTTGCGGATCCCCCTAGCCGCGCGGTCCCACCGGACCACGCGCAGCACCAGGCCCGCGCGGGACGCTGGCTTGCGGATCCCCCTAGCCGCGCGGTCCCACCGGACCACGCGCAGCACCAGGCCCGCGCGGGACGCTGGCTTGCGGATCCCCCTAGCCGCGCGGTCCCACCGGACCACGCGCAGCACCAGGCCCGCGCGGGACGCTGGCTTGCGGATCCCCCTAGCCGCGCGGTCCCACCGGACCACGCGCAGCACCAGGCCCGCGCGGGACGCTGGCTTGCGGATCCCCCTAGCCGCGCGGTCCCACCGGACCACGCGCAGCACCAGGCCCGCGCGGGACGCTGGCGTGCGGATCCCCTCCAGCCGCGCGGGGCCCACCAGACGGCACACGGAACCCCCCCGCAGGCGCCCGCAATAATATCACATACCTGATCCAAGGTCTTGTTGGAGACATCGATGCCGTTGACCTCCAGCACCTCATCGTTGACGCCCAGCAGCCCGGTGGACTCCGCAAGTCCTCCGGGGACTAGCCGTGAAATGAAGATGCCGGGGGAACGTTCTACGCCGTTCGGTGTTACCCGGACTGAGGTGCCATCTCTGGAAAGTATATGGAAGATTTTTTAAGAGCAGGAGAAATGTAGCACTCTAATTTTGTATATTTTTTTTATAATAAAGAGTAAACTATTGAAGAATTTTGTTTTATTTGACTAGCCTAATAAGAAATTTGTATGAAAGAGGAAGTTTGATAGTGGCGCCCGTGACCAGAAAGTTGTGTGAAAACTTGTATGTATGTGATGTGAAGAAACGACACAGGAGGTTGTGAGTATTGAGGGTTACAATAGTAGAGAAAGACCAAAGAAATAATTAATAACAGTAAAGGCAAAATACGGTAAAGATCGTAGCAGAGGGCGCTCTGTACTTACTGCGTACTTCCACGGAAAAAAAGGTTATTTATAAAACACCAACAACCTCGCAGGAAAAGTATAAGTATATACATATATCCGAACAGTTGATCGAGTTTTGAATGGAGAGTTGATTTTTTTTTGTCTGTTTTCGAAAAGTCCTAGAACAAATGTTGTTGTTTATGATGTTAGAATCTACTCCTGCGAGGTTGTTGGTGTTTTACAAATAACCCTGTATACAGTGATCGGATGATCGGGCGTCGAGCCAAGAAATTTTATGTCGCGTGGGGGTAACGCTTAAGTAAGGAATCTTCCTAGTAGGGTACTCACATTGCGGTACCCCAACGTAACATAACATTTAATGGCTTAATGATAGAAAAGTATTATTTGTAACTTTTTAAATGTGAGCTTTATTTTTTAGCATGGGGTTTTTTAATTTTTTTTAATTTCAATTACGTTAAAGTAAGTTAAAAATTTTAGACTTGACTTTTGGCATCAGTGCATTGTATGTAGAATCAAATTCTCAAGAGTGTTTTTAAATCTAAAAAAATACAATGAGACTTTAACAAGGATCAGCCGTCTTGAAAGTTCAAGTAAATAATTAGGTATGTAAGCATTATTCGATAAAAAAGGTTACGCTGGAAAAACGCTAGTGTAAAGGCGCTCTCTTTCCTACGTGCGAATAAACGTGAACTTTAGGTATATTAATGTCCCCATTATCCGATTACTGGTTATTTCTATCTATAGAAAGGAGACGGCTAACCGAGGAGACGACAAAAAATGTATGGAAGAAGGTGAAGATAATTATTATGCTACTCTATAAATAAAATAAAATATAATAAATATTTCACAACTTTTCACACAACACCATTTAGTCCCAAGTTAAGCTTTAGAGCTTGTGTTATGGGTACCAAACAGCTGATAAACATACTTATATATTTCTAAATACATACATATTATAGATAAATTACACCCAGACACAGAACAAATGATCGTGCTCATCACACAAACATTTGTCCTGGGTGGGAAACAAACCCACGACCTCCGGCATAGCAGTCAGGGTCAAGTTGGTGACCCTGACTGCTATGCCGGAGGTCGTGGCCTGCGGTACGGGCCTGTTGGTCTAGTAGTTACTAGACCAACAGGCCTGTTGGTCTAGTAGTTACTAGACCAACAGGCCCGTCAGGTTACTTATTGCATATGTATTATCATCTATCTGTAGGACACGACTAAGTAACCGAGGAGAAAGCAAAAAAATGTATGGAAGAAGGTGAAGATATGCTAACAAGAAAATTTGTACTTCGCAGGCTATCCTGTCACATCTGCTTTAAAAATACAAGAATTTCCCTACAACTTATTCTTTTAAATTAGGTTTATAAGTTAACATTGCTTACCTTATAAAGAATCCTAGCGGTCGATCTGATCCGTGCTTCAGTAGTTTGACTCGCCTGCACGTTTCAGGAACTATATCTACGTCTATGATCGCCGATACCTGAAATTATTTATTGAGTTTAAATAAATAAATATTTCACAACTTTCACACACCGCCATCTTATCCCAAAACACAGTATAAATATTAATACAATAGGACCACGCCTTTGATCTCTGGAAAAATGCCGACAACTTCTACACGCGTTAGACTTGAATAATACCTCCCGCACTACTAACATCGGTTTGTTCGCAGTGCGGGCGCGGCTTTCCCGCGTGTCGCCCCTCACACCCCGCACGATTGCTCTGTCTAGACAGCTTCGTCGGACGACTGTATGTTTTTAGACTGTGCCCAAACTAAGAGCTTGTGCTATAAGTGTACTAGACAACTGATAATAATCATACTTATGTATTTATTACACCCAGACAAAATAATTGATCGTGCTCGTCACACAAACTTTTGTCTTGGGTAGGAATCGAACCATTGACCTAGCAGTACGCCGAGCAGTCAGGGCCATTCACCACTATTCCAACATGCCAGTCAGTTTATGCTAAAGCTATAATGACAAAAGATCGGACACAAAAATACATGTTTGTCATAGAAAATATATATATATAAATATAATATAATAATAAATCAAATGTAGCTATTTTTCTGCTGATATAGGGTCTTCTTTGGCTTTGCACAGGTCTTTTTATTTTTTTATCTTTAGCTTTTACCCAATTTTAATTCTTTTTTTTTATCATATCTATACTAATATTATAAAGAGGTAAAATTTGTTTGTTTGTTTGTAAGTTTGTATGTAGGGGGTAATCTTCGGAACTAATGATCCAATTTTAATAAAAATTGCGCTGGTGGAAAGCTACACTATTCCCGGATGACTTAGGCTACTTTTTATCCCTGTAATCCCACGGGAACAGGAACTACGCGGGTGGAACCGCGTGAATCTGCTAGAAGTTTGTAATTTTGTTTTAAATAATGTTCCTGATATATATGATTTTCTTTCTTCTTTCTATTTAACAAAGGTCAGTAACGAACTCAGATGTTAACTGGGTCGCGTTCCAGTCAAGTTTGGAAACCTCTGTAATAGGTTACTAGACTGTCGACTTGTGCGGCAGGACAATCGGATCGGGCTGAGGCAGTTATTTATTTATTGATCTATTACAACTTTATGCACATATAAAAAAACTGTGAATGAATTGGAAATTTTCTACCTGTGTAATGTAAGGTGATGCAGAGGTGAAACAAGCGCGGAGAAATAAGAATGTTTGTGTGATGAGCACGATCATTTGTTCTGTGTCTGGGTGTAATTTATCTATAATATGTATGTATTTAGAAATATATAAGTATGTTTATCAACTGTTTAGTACCCATAACACAAGCTCTCAAGCTTAACTTGGGACTAAATAGCGTTGTGTGAAAAAGTTGTGGTAATTTTTATTTATTTATGTTATACCAAGAACGAGTAACATACTCACCATTCTAAAATCATGTGGGTTCGATATAGCGAGCCCCTTATTCTTGGCCGGCGTTCCACTAAGTATTGAGGAGATTATATTCCTCGGTCGCATGGTCCCATAGCCGTTAAGCTCTTCCAAGCTGTCTCCTGGAAACAATGAACAGATTTATGTCATAAAAGGTCAGGCATTTTGACTGATGAATTTTTGGAGGTTTGTGGACCAGGGTGTAAAGTTTCTCATCCACCATTGAAAAGGGAGGATCCTCCGACCAGACGGGTGTTGTGTCTGGTGGGCTAACTACTGCCCGACGGTTGTTGTCGGGGACTTGTATACGTTCAAAGTGTGCGGATAACTCTGATACCGCGATGTAGGATATCGGTAATTAGTTCGTATGTGGCGAGATAGATTTCGCTACAAATTAATTGATGTATCAAGAATAGTTGTTAGATATAACTAAAACTTGCAGACGTCGGGTGGTTTTACCAGCGTAGTTCCCATTCCCGTGGGAATACAGGGATAAAAAGTAGCCAATGGTGAAAGAATTTTCAAACCGGTCTAGTAGCTTTGGAGCCGAATGAAATCTTTCCTCTTTATAATATTAAGTACCTATAGATAAAGCCGGCCCTGGGATAAAAGCAAGGTACTCCAATGGCAAAACCTTTCCTAAAACAGTTGAAGCAACGTGTGAAACATAACCAGATTCCTAATGCACCAAAGGTCATTTTTGCTTGCCGTCAACAAATTAAAATGCCATTTTTATCCCACGGTCAGACCTCACCTCAAACACTGGTATGAATGCAAGTTTCCTAATAAGAATTACTCGGTTAACAGACAATGAAACAGTACAGTTTATAAACAGCATTACTCATTAGTGTAATCGCTACTTTAGGCATAAGTTTCGCAATTAGATTTAGAATGTAGCACATATTTTGCTTGGTTGAAGTTGCGTGGAAATTGGTTGTGATCGTCATCATCTGCCTAGGCAAACCCAAATTAGTTGGGGAAAGGCTAGCCTTTCCCCAACTAATTTGGGTCAGCTTCCAGTTTGCCTTATAGGATGGAGCTGAATACCTACTACTGTTTTACATGAATTGACTCGTATTTATGTGTATTGTTTCTTTTATTTGTTTGACATTTTTACTATTTGACATTTGTGTAATGATGTAATGTAATTTCAATGTTTTTGTTTTTGATTTATTTTTGTTTTTTTTATTTTACTGCTATTTATTTGCTTCTTTAACTTGTTTGACATCTTGTATTTGACATTTGTTTAATAATGTAGGTAATGTATTTTTTAATAATTGTTTATCAGCAAAATATTGAATCTGTATATGACTTGTAAGCATCCCTTATCAATAAAATACTATGACTATGACTCCACAATTTAACCTGGAGCCACCTTTTTACCTGGAGGATTCTTATTAGTCAGTTGCTTTTGCTTGAGTTAAGTTAGTTTTATTGTCGGTAGCTATATATTACTGGTATTCTGTATGTTGAGTGTGCTAGCTAACATGTAGTGAATTACTTATTTTAATTATTTTGTAATTATAACTAATTGTACAGTGTAAATTCAAGTTCTTCTAACTTATCAGACAGATGTGTTGCTGGGGAGTTTGTTCCGCCACTTCTTCTTCCCAGCAAAAACCTAGGAAGTGGCGAAGGGTGGGCTTTTTGGGGGACTGTCTTATGTAATTTCGACGTTCAAAAAGTGCTGATCCTCAGCCTAATTTGAATAAATGACTTTTGATTTTGATTTTTGACAATCAAGTGACCGGGTCACACGGTACCCCTTGGATAAACCGACTTTCGGACTACACATAACGACTGTCAAATATCTAACAATGAACGCCGGGACCAACAACTTAACGTGCTTTCCGCCACATCAAGACGCAAGATATAGATTTAAACTCACCCATCTATAACGGATCCTGTACGGATCTAATACGGCAGGCGCAAAACCGTTTGTCATAGGTGAGCAGCAAATTAATTGGCCACGATAAACGATTTCGTGCTTGGTAGGTATAGGGAACAAATTCTGAGAAAAGTATCGAGGATCACAATTAGTGTAGAATGTGTAGATGAAGACCAAAGAAATTATGGATAGATTGTGAAAATAATATGGTTGGAAAGTTGTGTTTATTGAGATGATGGCAGATAAAAATGTATGGGAGAAGAATACATGCGGAATCAACGTCAACATAACATTACATCACGCCTTATACTGGGAAATCCCAGATGGAAAAACTCAATAACACGTCCAGGGGTACGATCCCGGGACCTTAGCAGTAGCGCCTGCGACCATTATACCAACAAACAAAGAGATTTAAAATACCATAGAGCGGGCATGTCAAGGAAATGTCATAGAAAAACTTTGATCCCATGTCTCAGTAACGCCATCTAGAATAATATATGAATATTGGAGCGGCAGCGGAGCGTACTACAAAAAACTCATAGACTTGTATCGAGCAGGACACACTTTTTCGGGCGAAAATTTTGTTCGTGATGTCCGGTCTATAGGTATTGAATGTCTTTGCCAACAAACGTGTCAGAAAACCTCAAATAAATTGGAATTAGAGCAGGAATGCTTATGGGTGCAGAATTGTTGACAATACTTTGTTACACCCAGTTTTTAAAAAGCATTCAATTTACAATACACAACAGCACGCAGTCAATCGAGGCCCTTACAATACGCTACATATTCTAACGAGATCATTGCCACAAATGCGTACCTACTGCAATGCATCAGTGAGCACGTGGCGTTGTTTGCTTCAAGTTTAAAGAGAGCAGCGGGGTTTTGATACAGAAGAAGAGTGATATGAGAAGAAACTTAAATACTGCCAGAATACGAAGATAGACTTTCGTATAAATTAATTAACCCCTTATAATTTCGTCAATCCAAATTAGTTTTCTTGTATCACATTTAAACTCACACACACACAATAGCCAAAGCCGGCCGAAAATATTTGTTCCGTGCGAAACATGCCTTGTTATTATCTAATTTCATCCTACCACATGAGTGTCTTTCGGATGACAAGTAAAAAAAGTTTAATGAAACAACAATCTAATCCAAACTTGACAATGCCACCAACGCATTTGTCGGAATGTAGATCAAAAAATACTAATCAAAATTCAATTTTTCATATAAACTTTAGCTTAATTACTGAACATCAAGCTAAGAATTCCCTCTCTATTGATAGAAGGAATCTACTGATCTGAAGACGCAACATTATGTGGTTCTTCCTCAAATTAGGCAGAGAATCAGCAGTTTTCAATCGTCAAAATATATGTACAGACGCCAGCACATCAAGTTACCCTAATGTGTCAAATTTCTTTGATCGTTTTTCAACTAAGTCAAACAGAATAAGGTTCATATTCAATTGGAAAAATTTGACACATTGGGGTAACTTGATGTGCTGGAGTCTGTACATAATACAGTCCCTAAAAACGCCCGTCCTTCACTACTTACTAGAGTTTTTGGAAAAACATTCTCAATACTATAGACGGTACATCATGAACGAAATTTCATTATAGTACGCTCCGCTGTCGCTCAAATATTGCTACATTATTCTAGATGGCGTTACTGAGACATAGGAACAAAGTTTTTCTATTACATTTCCTCGCATGTCCTCTTTAAGTATAATATCTTAAACCTCTTTGTGTGAAAAATCAAACTTTATCCAACCTTTCAATCACAATAATGTTATTCGCATTTTCACCAAAAAAGAACTACAAAACTTGACAACGCCTCTCACACGTTTGACTTAATGTTGTCAATCCGAACCAACCCACTGTGTGGTATTAGGCCCCAAAAGTTGGCCAAAAATGGATATTTTTTTTATTAGTATACTACTACATATTACTGATCTTTTAAAAGTTAAGTAGTTAGCCAATAAAATGGCCAAAGAACTCCGAGCCAAGTCGTCAACTCTTGACGCACTTGTAGTTGGAAGTTGACGTTCGCTTACAGTGGTCGTGTGATTGTTCGATACGCTCAAATATTACTTGTTTTTAAAACGTGATATTTTAGGGACAAACGGTTTTGTGGTGGTTTTTGTGATGGATTCCTTTTAGCCAGGTATGTAAGTATATGGTCCATGTTTTTTTTCTACAAAAATCTCAATCAATTTTAATCTATAGCTCCAAAAGTAACCTGTCATAAACTATTACTAAAATTCTTACTTTTCTATGTTTAATAGACTTTTTGTTACATTATTTAGCATTCTTTAAATACAAATACTATTGTTTCTTGTAGAGTAGACGGCCTAGAAACAATTTCTGAAAAACGCTGCCGCCCGTACCCGCCCCCTTTTTTTTTGAGAATTATTTTCTATAGTGCCTTACAATCTTGCATAAATATTCGTTCCTTAGATTTAGTCTTATTTTGTTACAGGGACATCAGAATTGAAGTTTATGACTCGAAATGAGTTGTTTTCTATTATGCAAGGTTCTAATGAGTCAACATTTGTCGGAAAATTGGCATTTTTGAAGCAGCAACTGCTAAGTTCTTACTCTGATTAAGATATAAGAATCCACGATATAAATCAAAAGATCGCTAATATACAACACAATTTCAAGCAAAAATGGTTAGCAGCTCATCAAACCAAAGCAAGATTCGAAGAAAATAACTTAGAGTGGCTATCCGAATCAATATCGTTACCAGCTACAGGCATGACTCTGGACAATTCTTTTAGTTAATTAGGTGTTTCGGGTTTCCAAGAACTTGTTGACACTCAGGTAGCTAGGTCAACTATAATGGTATTTTGTTATGATGATTGTAACTTACCTCTCTCTCTAAACTCGTTAATATGAAAAGATAAACCTTTTTTTTTATTGTTACAGGAATCAGCTCTGGGCACTCCTCTGGCCAAATCTTTTGTGGGTTCTAGCGAAAGGACTAAAAGACGGAAAACGGCAGATCTTTGGTCAAAAGACGTGGAGCAAATTGACCTACGCTACTCAAACGAAAAGTTGGTAAAGTTGATGCTTCGAAAGTCGTAAAAGATGTTACGAAAAGTTCACGTAGAGCTAAACAATATGTGATGGAAATGAGAAAAAGTATTCGGACACAAGATCAACCTTGCCAATTGTCACCTTTAAATGCTTAAAATGCTTTGTCGATGTTCATCGAAGCTGGATTAACAAAAGCACAATATGAACGAGTACGAGAAACAAATGCCCTTATTTCCGTTTTTCGGTGCTGCAAAAAATTAAGAAAGAATGCTATCCTGAATTTTATCGCGTTACCGAAACGTGTGCTGAGGTACAAGAACAAAAATTAATGGATCATACGGCGAATCTATTGATTTCACAACTTTTACTTAGTGAGAGTGATCTGACCAATAAAATGTATGTAGTAGTGATGAATAAATATTTTTTTCTAACTGTTATAAGTCTTTTATTACCTATTCTAACATGTATACACAAATAATCGTCAATCGAGTCGTAAAATATTTTTGACCAAGTTTTAGGGCCTAATACCACACTGTGCAACCATTCAAAAGCGCATTCTTCTTCAACAGTAGAAAAAGTCTCACTTTTCCAAATAAACCGCTCCCCTATTAAGAATTGGACCGGTTCTTCTCCATCTACATATTAAACTCAGGTGTCACGGTCATGGGTAGTGGCATGTGTACAATGCATTGCCGCGGTGTTTGTTACCTTTTTTGTGTACACACCGGAAACGTCTAAACACGACAGGTTAGGTTGGACGGAACTTGGTGAAATATTTCGTGGCGTTAGATGAGTCAATGGGTACATTCGAGTATGCGAAAATATTGTTAAATGATTCATGTTTAGTATGATTTTAGGTATGACTGTAAGGTCTGTGAAATTGGGACAAGGAGTCCGAAGTACAGTGTTTCTGCTGAGTATATACAGGGTGTAAGGGACAGCCCTCCTCAGACTGATGGATTCAATTCAGTATATTATAGTAAGATGATAACCGGTATAAGAAATTATTACGCAATGTATTTTAACTGTGGCAAAACGCAACGCACGCAGCGAGCCTTCGGGCGCACGCCCCTTCAAGTCGTTCGTTAGAGTATTTCAACATCCATTGTTGGTTTTTTTTTATTTTAGCCGTATTATTTACATAAATGCAGTGCTACTTTCAGATAATGTTATTATACATTGAAATGAAACTGAAAAAACGATAAAAAAAATTAAAATTTTCCTGAGAAAAATTTCGGTGGGTTATGATTCAAAATCAAGAGCTAAATGCACCCTATCAGTTTGAGGAGGGCTGTCCCTTACACCCTGTATATATTGAGAAAAATTCAATACTCTATTTAGTCTGTCAGTCACAATACAAATAAAATGAAATATCAGTTAAAAAAAAAACAGAATTCTTCTCTTTGTGTATGCCTCATGTAGGTACAGACGCCAGCACATCAACCTAATACTCCAAATCACATTTCTTTCATAGGTTTTCAACTTTATTCTAAACACAATAAGGTTCATGTTCAATTGGAAAAATTTGACAGTTTGAGGTAGCTTGATGTGCTGGCGTCTGTACCATCTCCTTTTTATGAAATTTTATTATTTTCTACCAAACACTCGAAGACATGTGACATGGCACCAACCTACCAACCCGAACTGAGCCCGCGTGAAAGATTACAGCCCGCTCCTCATAGAGAAGCCTGTGTCCCAGCAGTGGGTACATTTAACCGGTCAAAGCCCGCCTGACTCACCGGCCATGGCTGATGGCCGGTGAGTCGCGGCCATTGTTTTTTTTAATAGCCGGGTCTTGAGTCTGCAGCAAAAACGCGACCGATAGAAGTAAATAATTACAATAGCCTTTTTTTAAGGATCATTAAATTACTCCTCCCGCCCTGAGTGAAGCAGGAGGAATACTGTTATTGACTAAAACCCATCCGAGTTCATCCTAATGCCTTTTGCGTTCCAGGGCCGCGGCGAATCTTTCGAACTAATTCCGCAAATAGTAAATAATACTACATGGTTTAATTTAAAGGCTAAAATATAGCCAAGATTTTCATCTATCAATCTAATTAATAGAATTTAGAATTTTTAATAGAATTCTCGAAATTAGTAGATACTGTTTATTTACGTCACGGTGCAAGGCATTCAGTTACTTAAGATGGCCACCGTCACGTGACGCTCGACTGATTACACGCTAATTATTAATTATGATTATGTTTTTAAACTTCACATTTTATACCGACCATCTTGCAAAGACGTAAAAGCTTACATAGTATACAGGTATTAATTTCGTGATAACCCAGAGGTTAAGGCGCCTATGGTTCGAATCCGGGCACGTAAAAATGTGACTTATTCATTTTTGTTTTTAAGCTTATCTTTGACGTCATTATTGACAAAAGAGATATAAAACATAGTGGGGAATAATATCAGTTTAAAATCGCCATCAAGATCTCTCGTACCTTCTCTATACAGGGTTATTTTTCAATGACCGGCCAAATTTTCACAGGGTGTTCTACCCATGAATGTGAGCAACTTTCCCTACGGGACCAACTCTGAAATCACGAAAAAAAAACAGCTCTTTCATACAAAAGTTCAATACCTACTCGACTAAAATGTATGAAACAGCAGATTTTTTTTTCGTGATTTCAGAGTCGGTCCCATAGTGAAAGTTGCTCACATTCATGGGTAGAACAGAACACCCTGTGAAAATTTGGCCGGTCATTGAAAAATAACCCTGTATAGAGAAGGTACGAGAGATCTTGATGGCGAAGAGACGATTTTCCTTGCAGTGGGACAATAACAGGCTGGTATTATATTAACAAAGAGATGCAATAATGGCAATGTATTATTCCTTACACGGCCATTAAAGCGGTTTATAAAGAAGCCATAATAGGAAAGCTCATTGAAAAGGCTCGTCGCGGAAGTAGGCGTACTATTGCGATTCACTATAGACGCTAAGAATATAATATTTCAAAGCCCTATGTACGGCTCTGAAGCAGAGGTTCTCAAGCTTTTAACATACGCGCCCCCCACTTTTCAGCCTATCGGAGCAGTGGACTTGTTCAGGAGCCAAAGACCACACCAACCGATGCTGTCACATGACACGACAGCAGCCGAAGATTGCCGGTCAATGATCGATTTTTGACGTATAACGTCAAACTTATGACACATTTCCCATACAAAAACTGTCAAAGTTGTCAAATATTCGATCAATGACCGGTCATTGAGACACGATTGCAATAGCAGACTCGAGCCCCAGGACTGCTGTGCTATCCTAAACCCAATTTTAATACCATGAACATAAAATTGAATAAAATATATTTACTGCCCAAGAAGGTCATATGCGTAGTATTCGCAATGACCACATGTTTTAACGTAAACGAAATAAAAGAAGAATGTAAGAAGCCTAGCAGATGGCGCTGTGAAGTTCCAGGTTACGCCGTGGAAAAAAGGCGTAAGTTTATGTATGTAAATAATCGTATAAGTATGTCAAACATTTTTGGAGCCATACGCCCCCTGGTTATTCTACCCACATCCCTACTGTTTGATTTTAAAGCTTATTACAAGGAGTAGGTATATAAAAAACAGACACAAAAATAGTAGTTAATGGTAAGTTAAACAATAAGTTTTACAAATTATAGCCAATAACCGCATCAAAATCGGTCGATTCGTTTAAGAGCAACGACACCACTTACAGATACACACCTTAAACTTTTAACACCCCTCAATTAGTGATGTTGGTTAAAAATAAACGGGAAGAATTCGCCCAAGACTTTCTACAACTAACTCAGTGCAATGCGGTAAGAGATTGCATGTAATGCAGCAGTTAGTTTCAGAAATATGCAGTATAGCACAAGCAAGACTAGGTCAATTCATGTTTACTATAACATTCCGATTCTATTGCCTATCTTTGGCCTATTGTTGTCTACAGCCAGTTTTATATTTTAGCCAACCAACATTAGTTTTTAGCAGAAGTCGAAAACTGGTTGTTGTACTCATCACTTTGGACAACTTTTAAGTACTTAAGGGAAAAACCTTGAAATCGCAAATAAAACAGCTGTTCTGTACATTTTGTCAAGTTAAGTTTTTTACATTAGTAATGCCTGATCCTGGCAGTAGGCAGGGCACATAGCACGGAGCACTGATGACCGATGGGGTCGAAAGGTTCTCGAGTGGAGGCCACGTCTCGGCAAGCGCAGCGTAGGACGTCCACCCACAAGGTGGACAGACGACCTCATTAAGGCCGCGGGAACGCGCTGGATGCGTGCCGATTCCAACCGGTCTTATTGGGGATCTATAGGGGAGGCCTATGCCCAGCAGGGCCAGCAGTGGACTTCCTATGGCTGAAATGACGATGAATGCCTGATAGAAAGGAATGGATGAGATCTATGAAGGTATGAGCGAGCCCAGAAGATGCAGGTACAGAGGCAAGCACATCCACCTACCCCAATGTGTCTTTCTTAGGTGTTACAAACAGAATAAGGTTTATGTCCAATGGGGTATTAGACAACATTTTAGATTTTAGTCCGTTATCTAGATTACAAGAAAATCTTCTACACGTATTTTTTTCTTTTTTAAATTGGATTGAGGAGAGGGGCTTGTAACGTCAATATGTGGTATAAACTGTACTGGCTAGTGACGTTATGCGACATTTTGACTCGATGTATCGTCGTTATTTTTTGATTACGTGAAAAATTGTGTCGAATATTTTCTTGTAATCTAGAAGAGGGACTAAAAATTAAAATTTTGTCATATCGTCGTTGATACTGCAATTCCGCGTAACTACAATTGTTAAATACTGCGAATATACACCTTATCACAGTCAGCGAAGGTGTATATTCGCAGTATTTAACAATTGTAGTTACGCGGAATTGCAGTATCAACGACGATATAGCCCATTGGAACAGTTTGGAGTAGCTTGATGAGCTGGCTTTCATTTGTAGATCCTTGAAAGCAGTTATAAGCCCGATAGTTTGAGAACTACACAAGGGTACTTGGTTACCCAATAAAGTAAATGTTGTGGGGGTAGGGTACGCAGTTGCTCCATGAACTGACTGACTATCTGAATCCGGTTAGGTTTCAAGCCGAACCCAACATAAGAAAATGGCAGGTAATGACGTATGGTGTATGTAACAAATAAACTTAAAAACTACTTGACCGATTTGAAAAATTCTTTCACTTTTGGGAAATTACACTATCCCCGGGTCACATAGGCTTCTTTTCATTCCTGTATTGCCACGGGAACGGGAATTACAATAGGTATATTCTCTAAAAAAAAAAATTGACATAGGACGTAATTTATAGCCGCGATTTGCTTACATTAATGTCAAAACGAATTTAGCCAGAGTATAATCAAACAACCAATTATCAGGTGTGTCCACAACACTTAACAAAAGTAAATAAGTACACAGTGGTTGCCAAGCCCTAAGAGTCATATCTACCAAACAATGCTTCATTATCAACTGGCTATTATGAACCTTATGGCCTTGGAATAAATGCTGTATTGTGATGACGGTGGGAGTGCATGGATGTAGTGTCACATTCTATGTTAATTAAGAGTATCAGCACAATGGGTGTTGGTACTTGCGTGTCTTTCTATGGAGGTCATGGTTTTTAAGTTTTCATTATAAATGCTGTTACGTCATTATGGTGCATCTTTTAGGTTGTGGTGTAGGTTGATTAATTTACCCATGATACCTGTATAGACTTAGCGTTCCATGCATGAGGTTTAAATGCAAGCAAGTATTGGTGTGATTTGATCAAAATCATATACACACACATACCACAGATCAGATCAGATCTATCAGTATCTTCAAGATAGAAACAACAAAACATTTCTAAAGGAAAAAAATGTCCGGGATCCTAAACTTTATGTCTGAAATTTAAATTAACTTCCTAACAGCTGCACAGGTAAATTCTGCATAAATTTGCCAAATAGGCTATTTGATCCCTTTGATTAGATTTTAGTCCATTATCTAGATAAAAAGAAAACATTCGACACATATTTTAGCTTGGATTAGGCGCATTAAATTTGAGGAGTGGGGGCTTGTAACGTCATTAGCTAGCATAAACTAAACTGGCTAGTGACGTCATGCAACATTTTAGCTGTCAAATAGCCCATTCAGTGTACACTTATTTTTTCAAATTATTATTTCTACGCTTACCTTTTCTCTGTATAATAACCCTTAGCAGTGGTCGGGCAGTGAGCAGTGCTCTGGCCAGGTTATCATCGTTGTTGATTGGCAACAAGTCTCCGTCTCTCGGGTCCGTATAAGATATAAGGAAGGCCACATCGTGAAGCCTGTGTAATTTCTCAATCAAGGCCTTGAAATCTTCATACTTAAGCTTTTCCGTACGACTGAGCGAGAATCGACGGAATTCAGCATCAAACTGAAAAAGAAACAATGTCTGTTTATAAATATTAAAGCTGGTGGTTGGCTAGTGGACAATATTTTTTTTTTAACTCCTTTTTTAATGCAATCTGTCCTGAGACATTAAGCAATAGGTAGACAGTGGTTTCTTGCAAGATATGAAGCTGCTGCCTCATATGATCAATACTACTGCTCATTTATGCTGATCAAAATTAAAAGTAAAAACTTTAGTCAATGGGTTGTCTAGGGTTTGTATGTTGATGTTTTAGTACGTACCTAATGTATTGAGATATGTAGAACTAGCAGACGTCCCGCGGTTTCACCCGCGTAGGTCCCATTCCCGTGGGAAAACAAGGATAAAAAGTAGCCTATGTGTTAATCCAGGGTGTCAGCTAACACCATACCAAATTAAATTAAAATCCATTCAGTAGTTTTTACGTGAAAGAGTAACAAACATCCTCACAAACTTTCGGGTTTATAATATTAGTAGGATTAATGTTTTCCACAGTAAATTTTTAAATATTGACACTGAAAAGCTGATGAATATCAATAATCTCACCATCCATCGAACATGTTTTATTATTTTACTCTATCAACCAACCACACTTAAAACTACCCTCACATCATGTTTCTTATTACCCCACATGAAATGAAATGATATTAATTTCCATAAGTAGATCTTGCCGGATACTTTGACATGTCATTTTTTTTTTTTTTTTTTTTTTAATAAATAGCATTTCCAAAGTGACTGATCCTTGAGAAGAAATACCTCTTTTAAAGTCTTGACATAAGATTGTATTAATTTTTTATGTGAGTCTAACGATGCAGGGCTTCTGAAGAAAGAATCATTCATCACAAGACATGCATACCACGACAATCTATCCAACTTTTAGATAGATCTTATTCTATTGACTAGAGAGACCACCAATATCGAAAATCATCACCACAGGTTGCCTGGTTCATGTCTGTTTAACATGTTGACGGACAGAATGCCTATCGCCGTATACCCAGCATGAAATGATACAGCAGTACACCTATCCTCAACAAAGTTTTGACTTGTATACAATCAGTATCAAATGCAAGACAAATGTTTGTGTGATTAGCACAATCTGATTTATCAGATAATATGTAAGTATGTATTTAGAAATATATTTAAATTATGTTTATCAGTTGTTTAGTACCCATAACACAAGCTCTGCTTAGCTTAGGACTAGATGATGTTGTGTTAAATTTGTGGAATATTTATTTTATTTGTTTATTTTTTAATTTAGTACAAGCAGACATCCCGCGGTTTCACCCACATAGGTTCCGTTCCCGTGGGAATACAGCGATAAAAATTAGCCTTTGTGTTAATCCAGGGTGTCACCTAACTCCATACCAAATTTCATTAAAATCCATTCAGTAGTTTTTACGTGAAAGAGTAACAAACATCCATCCATCCATCCATCCTCACAAACTTTCGCGTTTATAATATTATTAGGATGTCTTGAACCATTTTATTTTCTATACTTACAAGGCAGAGCATTTTGTAGTGTCACCACCGATATATTTTGAAAGTTTTACTGTCCTACATACATGGGACAATGTCAAAATATTTTAGGAAAACAACACATTGAACCAGTGAGGGAATACTGTCCATCAACATCTTAATTCTAAAATAGAGCGTCCCTATCATTTGGAAGACGTTAAGGACCTAAAATTTACCCTTAGTCAAAGCTCATGGATACTATGGATACTGGATATATATACTACATGGTGGATGAATATCAATGTTCAGTAATCAGATTTATTTATTTAATGCATCAAGTTGTCGCTTCCACCCTGTTATAACAACTATCTGTATTTCATATATTTAGTAATGTAGGAATACTGAAGTATCAAGTGTTTTAAAACACTTACGTCAAGTGATTGTTCCTTCAGTTTATTATCTTCTACAGATCCAATTGCCAAGGAACTACAGTGAGTTAATTACTTACTTTGCACCAATGCAATGATCAAGTTTTTGGTTGAACTATTTTATTACTTACATTGGCACAACTGTTGTGCTATTTTGATAGCTTATTAACGGAAGGAAAACGACACTTTACAAGGAATTCCAGCTATTTGAGTGTTCATGCTTCCTTTTAGATAGTAAAGTTGAGTATTGTTTTTTTTACATAGACATAACTCTCATTACCTGTACCTACGACAAATTCATCGCTAAATATCTCCAAATTTCAACATAAATTTACGACACTATCCTGTCATCTCGTAATAGGTACGAAAGTTCGCGTGACTCTTCAATTTTGGTCAAGAAATTAGAAATTCCTTCCCACTTACCTTAGTTTTGACTTCCACAGTTAGACTGTCAACACGAGCCGCTATTTTGTTCTTCGACATTTCTAAAGCACTTAAATATAACACACTATCACTATAAAACTATTCTCAAAACATTTAGGCACTTAATTTCAAACACAACATTGTAAAATATCAAAAGTTTTATTAAATTATTGATATGACGGTGTCCATTCCACTCGCGTCGTAATTTCAGTGAGTTTGTTCTCATTTACAACATTTTTCATGCATTAGTAATACTTGATAAAATATTCACCAATGACAGCACGGCTATTTAACATTTGAAAAACACGTGCATTATGATTTGCCACATCTCCGAGTGGCAAGCAAAACGAATAACGACAGTTGTCTCCATGACTATTTTTACGCAGTATTTCGAATAGCTTTTGCTGCACCAACGATTTTTACCCTTTGTCACAACACATTTATTTCTACTTGTTTTTTTCCTGTTTTTCTTTGAAGTGGTATAATTTATTTTCTTATATGGAAATTAGTTCAGTGCCTTTTTATGATTTGTTTCAAGGTTTCGAGATTTGTGTTTTTTTAATCAAAATGAAACTGAACGAAACGTTGAAATGACACATCACTCAATGTTACCAAAACATATTTATGTTCAAGATTTTTAGTAGGATACTTCGGATGGGATAGTCACTCAAGCTCATCATAAAGTATTTTATCGGTCGGGTATAAATTTATAGTCACACGCACACAGTCTGTTGCACATAGTGGACCTGCACAATGAACTTTTGTACCTACAGGTCCCTTGGGACCTGTAAAACTGGCCCTTCCTTTTGTTGCCCTTTGTTAGCGTGGTATCAAGACACCACCACGCCAACATCTTTTATCCATATTATGTATGTATTTAGAAATATATAAGTATGTTTATCAGCTGTTTAGTACCCATAAAATAAGCTCTTAGCTTAGCTTGGGACTAGATGGCGTTGTGTGAAAAAGTTGTGGAATATTTATTTATTATTATTTATTTAACAGCCAGTATTTACGGCGCATCGTAAAGCATCCGCGCGAGGGAAGCGTAGTCGGTAGTCCCGTAACTGCCAGACATCTATCCGCACATCATTATATTTTTTCTACCACCCAATTATTTAGGGTTGATGCAATAATATTCAAGGAATTTCTTTTTCTAAATGTTTCTAACAACATACTCGCATTCCATCCAAATAAAAAAAATATTTTACTTATATATCCTACCATACTTAAAACTACCCTCACAACATGTTTCTTATTCCCCCACATCACCACAATGATACCATTTTATTAACCCCCGATTTAAAAGTTGGGTGGTTCATTAATCGATGATAATCACATAAATAACTTTTAAATCATCGACAGCGGCGCGTGCTGGCTTGAGAGATCTTATTCTATCGATTTGAGAGACCACAAACCAATATTACAATAATAATGCAAGAGTTGGTGTTCCTGTCTGTTTAATGTTAAATTAGAGCGTCCGGAATTCGGAATTCGTAAGAAATTAAGGACCTGAGACCGACTTAGAGTACCTAGTACCTACAAGTCCTGCAGAACCACTAGTAGGTACATGCAAGTGTTGTTTCTGTTATTTTCTGAGATTTATGAATTCTAAATAATTTGATCAATACTTTTTGCTATTAATTTTCGTTTTGGGAAGTCTCTTGATTCTTCGCATGGCATCACAGAACTGTCAGCTGATTGAAAATAATTACCAACTCGTTGGTTTGTCAAATGATGACATTTGTCATGTCACCCAAGCGATAAAAACAAATAAATATTCTAAAACCAAGGAAAATAAAAAAAACCGAGTAATTTGAAAAATAAATAAGATGACCAAACTAATAAACAAAGATGCAGAACGTTTAAATCCTTGTCTAAAGGTCTCATATTTTTCTTTTGTTATTTTTACTTCTGTAAAAGCGTTTTACATTATGTAATTTATTTATTTATACATTTTTAGGAGCAAGAAATGTCTTATCAATGTTTAAGCAAGAATGGGTACGACAATTCTAAATGCGAAGACTATTTTGATAACTATAACACATGTAAAAAGTTTTGGGTAAGACAATTATTTTCTTTTATGTTTTGAGGTTAAATGAATTCCGATTGTAAGTTATAGATCCTATAGCTCTAAACAATAGAAAGCCATTTTTTTCATGTGTGAATTTACGGCGAGATGTTTTACAAGCTAAATTATATACTAACAGTTATGGTCTGAATACAAAATGAAATTCAATTGAAACAAATCAAGTTGCCATCAGACTTACTGCATAGGCTAAAAGGAACTACACCTTTTGAATTAGTGTAGTGAATAATACTAACAATGTTGTGCTATACATATTTATAATAATTTTGTAATGTAGTCTCGTTGACTAACATAGTTTTTAAGTGCACTTATACTAACATAATATGGACTTGTAAATTAGTCTGAATTAAAAGATTTTTATTTTTTATTTTTTTTTATATAACACATGAATATAGGGTTTTTCATAAATTATTAGATTTGAGTAAAAGTGCAAATAGACATTTACCTATTGTTAGTTTTTAAAATAATCTATCATGTTACATAATTACTAAGTAAGAATTAAATTGCTCATAAGTATTTTAGGCTAGATCATAATTCATCATTAACCCGGCGAGCATGTGGAGGGGTCATTTTGACCCTGCTAATTTTTATTCATGTATAGTTTTCTTTTCCGCGTTAGTAAGCTCAGTAGCTGTTACTAAGGGCCCCGCGCGGGCGCCGCGCCCTACTACTCAGACGGCCGTCGCCTGCGACAGGAGCAACACATACATTTGTTGAGAACACACCGTTTCTTTCTGCCAGGATTGTGCTACAATCACAGACAATAATGATGTGTAGGTTATAATAAAATTGATGTTAAGAATGTAAGTAAAACTGATGGATCTCTACGTACATAACGAATTACAAGTTAATTGACAAAAGATGTCTGTATTTTATGTTTGCATATATTTTTTTTTAAGTTTGTTTAGAAATGTTGTACTAAAGTGATTATTTTGTAGTGGTTTGCTAAACCTGATTTAAATATAATATTTTGTACTATTGTATACGTATTTTTTTATCCAGCCATAAATATTAAACAAGAACTTAACTTAACACCTCAGAATATATAGTCAAAAACTATTAATTTTGCCATTTTAAACGCATGTAATATACAGGGTCAGAATGACCCTCCACAATTCCCACGTAACTTTTTTCACCACATCCTCGCCGGGTTAGGAATGTTGTTCTTACTAATATGGTATAAAAAAAGAGAAATCAGATCTTTGTTCAAAGTTACTTACAGGTCTACTCAGCCACTGAGTTTGAGTGAGTATCAAACATTGACACATAATTTATAACTAATGTATTATATATCTTTTTTTTTCAGGGTAAGGTTTACAAAGATAGGAAGGCTAAAGGACAATATCCATACTTGCCCGAAGTAGAAGACAGAGCTGGGATTAAAGAACAATATTTCAAATCTGTGAAAGATAGTTTGTAAATGTATTTATTAATTTATGCTAGGATAGTCTGCATCATAGTATAAGGTCTGCAAATATTAAGAAATGTTTTAATGATTAGTGTCACATACTCTAATGTAACAACTTTGTCTATGGCAATGAATAAAAACTCTTTATTGGAATACCTACTCAGATTTTAAATTGAGTAAAGGAGAAAGTAGAAATGTTATCAGATTTGTTGCAGATAATTTTATTAACAGTTAAAAGTTATATTTCGTAAAATGAGTGTTGTGAATGAACTATGAAAACAAAATAATATATTTAAATTAGACAATTGACTTTAGTATCTTTGATCTTGACTGCATTTCAGTAAATAACTTGCCCAGAGGCTGGGAGGTATTCTGTCTTCATATATCACTTGTCCAACCTGAATCAGGTTTACACTACTAGAATTTATCTGTAAAGTTCAGTGTGATCATAAATAATATATTTTACATAATCTATATTGTATGTTTGTTTTATTTATTTAAAGCAGTAATAGCTTAGTGGTGTGACCGGTGGATTGCCAATTCATGGGTCTCGAGTTCGAACCCAAGGCATGCACCTCTGACTTTTCGGATTCATGTGCGGATTCTCTCATTATCACTTGCTTCAAAAACGGTGAAGGAAAACATCGTGAGGAAACCGGCATGCCTGAGAGATATATGTCTCGACGGCATGTGATGCCAAGTCAGAGGCCCATCATAAGAGGCGCACGATAAGAAGAAGAAGTGGAAACATCATTTGGTAACAAGGTTTAGATTATTTTGCAGTTCCACCTTCATGGGCGGGAAAATCTCAACGATAGTCTCATCTCGTCGTGCCAACAAATTCAATAGAAAATATACGTATACTTCATCCGAGTAGGTAGTTAACTAAAGATAAACAATCTTGACAAGTCTTTTTACATAGACGCTTATTAATTAAATACAACTACTGTTTAAACAAATTGTTTAATTGATCATGTAATCGTTTTTGTTGTATCTAAATTTGTTTTCAGCTGTATTTTATTTTTAAACTGTGTTATTAACTAAAATACATGTCAAAATTGTTGACCTTTTGTTAACTACCTAATCGGATGGAGTATAGGTACCAATCTTCAGGACGATAATTTTATTTGTACTATCAAAGAGATTTGACATACCTACTGGAAGTAGGTATCTTGTGTGCTAGCATCTGTAGGTACATTGTAGCGATAACTAAGAGTTCTTACACACACGAGCGGCATGTTGCCAACGGCAGAGGTAGGTCACTACTAGAGATGGGTAACTCAGGAGAGATAGATAAAAAATATATGTATTAATCTGTATTCATGAATCACTCTCTTTATATCACTTTGAATCCGAATGTATCAGTGTACCTATCTCTTACAACTCTTTCAATCATCGTCTTTTGAAACTGTGTCAACTCTTTTACTGGTGCGTAGGGCATAAAGTCGTCGTGAAGCGATCGTGAACATTTCAAGGATTACCTGATACTGATTTGTTGTTGTAATGCACTTTGCTTGGCTTTAGTAAACGACGCAAACTAATTTCGGTCAAAAAGTCATCGTAATTAGAATCAAGATAGAAAAAAAAGTAAAAAACATTTAAAATAAAATACCTACGTTAGGTAACGAAAAAGCGAAGAGCAAACAGTGATGGACACAGCACTTGCATATACAGGGTGTTAGTGTAGACACCGTTATCACTAAAACCATAGGTAGTTGACTTAATTATAACAATGTTTATCTGAATTTAAAAATAAATAAACGTTATTTTCATTCAAAAATGTAAAAAAGTTTCTGTCCGACACCGTCCATAAATTCATGGATACCTACTACGCGTAAAGGGCGCTGACCTGCTGCACTGGCCATCCGTTTTAACTACCTACACAATATTCCAATAAAAACACAATACACATAACCTGTGATGTAACTTTCCTTCTTACTTTTCCTGGCTTAGGACAGGCAAAAATACCTACTATACCTTCTGTTGCGTGACGGGTCCAAATGTAAGTTAGATTTAACAACAACGAAAATGAAAGAAAGACAGCAACTGGGTAGGGTTTTTATCTACAGTTTCAAATACTGGTTAAATTTACACTGATTGAATATCTACACTGATTGAATTAAGTACTTACATTAGTCTTAAAAGATGTTGAAAATGGGATCCACTCCACGCGTTTTCGCACACTGTTTCGCACTTTGGGAAGCACAACAGTGTCACTTTGTATGTCTCTGAACGCACTACGAATCCGCAATTTGAGTTCCGACGTATTATGAAACTCAGTGGCATACACCCGGCGCTTCATTTCCCCCCAAAGATAACCTTTGAGTCGCCGTCAACATCGTTTCCCGGTTTGGCACAGGTTGTCCAGGGAATAAATCTGCGCATTCTGCGAGCCTCGGCCAGGTTATCACCAGCCGCGGCGTAAAGCCGTACCATTTCCGTCCACTGTACGTTTGTGTACGACATAATTACTTTTAGCTAACTACCCACTTGTGCGAAAAACGTGTCTAAACCGACGTGCGCTCGATAGCGAGGCTATAGCCAGACTGAGGTGTGTGAGCGGGCGCGGGCGCACAGCTTACGGTGTCTGATCAAGCGCAGATACCCGTGGCGCCGCTCTGTCTACTATGTACTTGCGTGTAGTTGTATAGGGTGAAACAATTTATACAAATATTGTAAAAACTATTTTAAAAGAGTAAGTATGGAGTTTCTTGCCCATTCTTCTGCATACAAAACTACCTTTTGGAAGGGGCAACTAGAATCATTAAATTTTATTTAACTTGTAAGTTTAACGTTCAAAAGTGCCTTTTAAATGGCCTAATTGAAATAAATGATTTGACTTGACTTGACTTGACTTGAAAGGAAAAATTGAGACTTTATTTAAAAATATTTTTTTTTTTTCATTGAATTTACGTTCTATAAGTGAAACCAAACCACCGGTTTCAAGGATTCACACTAACACCCTTTATATCACTCGTACTGATTAATTGGATTGAATGAGTGAAGTGATTCAGAAGGATATAAAGATATAAAAGAGTGATACATATTCCAGTGATCAAAAGATACATTTCAATTCAAATGTCTAGTAACTACAGCCGTCGAAATGCCTCAGCAGCAGTCGTTGAGGGGTCGAAGGCGGCCGTTGACATTCCAACTTCAAAAATCTCTCGTCAGCTCGCAGTATAGGAGACAGTTGGGGTGTCGCCGAATAGTGTCGACGGCTGCAGGTGCCTCTGCTGTTGGCAACACTCAGATCGTGTGTTAACAGCTCTTACTCTTATCAGGGTGTTTATTTACTGTTTTAAAAGTATATGAACTGAGTAAATAAAACCACAACAATCATCTAAATATTTTATTGTGACACATATAACAGTGGAGAAGCGATGACTGTGTGTCGTACACCCTTTTCACTAACACTAGGAGACACCAGATTAATGCCTAACTATTATCATTTACAATTCTCTAGTGCAATATTTAGGCGTTTCCTTGTGACAGTAAATACAGGTATTAGTGTAAAAAGCTCTAGCTACAAATGTATAGACATCACCATTACAAGGCAATTATGGGAAGAAATTGTTTCTCATTAATATATTCGTTGGTCGTCACTCGTATATTCGTTGGTTAAGTTCAGATGATCTTAGCATGGCAAAGTTGACGAGAAAATATCTATTTAAATATCTATCTATATTAGAATGTATCGATATCACAAACATAATTTTTACATGACTGTATCTAAAAAAATACGCCTAAGCTCAAAAGACTGGAGTTTAGATCAGTGGAAAAAATACAGAACCCACTAGTTGTCCAAAAAGTATCGATGTTTCTAAGGAATATGTATAATAAAAGCAATTTCAATACATTTTGAAAATGAACACTGACACTATTCTTTATAAAAGACGTGCGTGTAAGAATCGTTAAAGAGCATATGACGCTTTGTAGTTTCCTACACTCCATGGGAAAAAGGCGGGAGTTTGTGTATGTATGTACCGTACCTATCATGGTTTACGAAAATTGACGCATATTTATAAGTCTCTGGTAAAAATTAACAATATTATATCTTGATTTTTGATCATCTGAACTTAGACTAAGACAGATCAAACCATTGGTTAAAATCTAACCAGTTAAGACATACTGCTAAGAATATCATCAGCCTAACTGCGTGCATCTGTGCAAACGTACAGGGTGTTTTTTTTCTAGCCAGTGTGTCTATGGTCCTTAAAAAAAATTTAAAGGAACAATAGGCTTAATAAAAAGTAAAGTGTCATCAAAATTAATCCTTTTTATTGAAATTGATTTCATTGTTCCTTTTATAGAACTGGCTGGGAAAAAATTACACCTGTTTAGACAATACACAACCATTCTTAAATTCCTATGTTTCATTATTTTAGTGTCACCGACCTATCTAAACTGGGGTCGCACACAAAAGTACATACAACGGGCATAATAATTCCTTTTCTACAAAATCCGGACGATTTTGTAATAAACTCTGTGTAAACTATGTGAAGTAAGATGTTTGTCACCCAGCTTTTAGTAATGTTTAGACATTCAAAATATAGCATGAAATCTCAATATACATATAACAAAAATCAATTGCGAAAAATATTTATCCGCGCACGATTTCTAAATACTTTAACATTTAATAAATAAACCATAATGTACAGACGCCAACACAAAGTTACCCCAATGTGAACCTTATTCTGTTTGACATAAAGTTGAAAAACGATCAAAGAAATATGACACATTGTGGTAACTTGATGTGATGGCGTCAGTACGACCCCAGAAGCCATAAAGTCTATTGTGTAAAATATGTTCCTTTATACGTAGGTAATAGATAACTTACAGATCGACGATATGCCTTCTTCAAACAGCATTTACCTCACAATCTCGCTCAGAATCCTAACTTCTACTTTTCTTATACAATACAACAATATGTTCACCATACAATTCCATAATTTTTATTTTTGTTCAAATGTACGCAGTTATATTTCCATCACTTTTGTGGGTACCCTGAGTTCACAGCAGTCTGACTAATCAGAGTTATTAAATGCCGTAAAATACACCATGTGTGTAACTTGCAAGCCACGCCACTGTACTGCCCTTGCTAAGCACAAAAAGAGAACTTCAAAAAAATCGTAAAGTTGAATTTTATGGCATCAGACAGCATAAAAGAAAGACACATCTAATAAACTATGGCAATTTTTTAAGGGATTTCTCATAATATATGTTCTATATAAGATAAAACATATGAGAAATCCTCATATGTTTTATATATATGAGTTCTCGTATGTTTTATATGAGACTAGCAGACATCACGCTGTTTCACCCGCGTAGTTCCTGTTCCCATGGGATTACAGGGATAAAAAGTAGCCTATGTCATCCGGGAACAGTGTGTAGCTTTCCACCAGTGCAATATTTTTTAACATTGGATCATTAGTTCTGAAGATTACCCCCAAATTTTTTTACGAACAAACAAACAAATTCTCAATTTATTTATAATATTAGTATCTATAGATAAAACATATGAGAAATCCCTTCAAAAATCTATAAAAGAATAAAGAAACTAGCTTTTACTAAAGTACCGCTTTTGCGTTTAGCACGGCAGTATTTCTCAAATAAAAATGGTCGTGGCTAGCGTGCTTTTTGCAAATTACATTACAGGCATATTATTATGCGTAATAAGCCCATAATACATTTGCCAGTAACTTGCAAACAAAGGTTGCAATTTTGCCATTTATCAATTTTGCCAGTGGCTAACTGGCGTCCAGTTGACACATTGGGGTAACTTGATGTGCTGGCCTCTGTACAACGCCAGCACATCAAGTTACCCCAATGTGTAAAATTTTCCCAATTGAATATGAACCTTATTTTATTTGACAAAAAGTTGAAAAACGATATAAGAAATTTGACACATTGGGGTAACTTGATGTGCTGGCGTCTGTACATCAGAAATGGGTTGTAACTAACAGATTGAAATAATATTAAGTGGTAGAGTAAATAACGCCTAACGCCACAGTCTTAGGGTAATATTTACGATACACCACAGCACTAAAATAATAAATTTAAAAACCCTCATAAAACAAATTAGCTTTTTACAATGTATTTAGCAGGAAGTTTCGCGAAGCAGACTAAAATGGAAGATTATGTTGAGACCTGCTAAATAATTTATAAAAAAAACTAATTTCGTTTTAAATTTTTTGTTCTAAGTTAAATTCACAGAAACAAGCTCTTATTGCATCAGAGTAACCTACTTATTTTATAGAAAAAACATACAAGGAGATACATTTTTATATGTTATGGCGATTTAACAGGTCTTTTTCACGCGTCTGTAGTGAAATCCTACAGATTATATATAGAGGTGTTCATTATGTGAGAGGCAATTCCAGTATTTTAAAGAACGTTCAAATACTAATCTCACTCTTAATCTGTCAAAAATGCGTCAACTTCAACTTCAACTCTTCTCTATGGCATTTGTGGAAGAGAGACACCACAATTTTGCCAATAACACGTAGGTACTATGATAGACCATCAAACGCTGGAGATTAAATTAGTAATTATTGTTGATTTAGGAAGAGTGAAAAGATAATTTATAATTAACCAAAAAAAAAACAAATAAAACCTTATTCTCCCTAAATTTTTGACATTGGCTTGTCGCTAAGATGAAATTGAGACTTGATTTGAACGTTATTAATTACGCTTATTGGCTCTCAGGTGATGTTCAGTTTATTTTTTAATATTCAGCCAACATTCTGTCACAGAACTAACACTCCATTCAGTAACTACTCCGTGTATAACATTATTTTGCAATTCTGAACAAGAGTGTGACGCATGTAACGTTTCTATCTGAATATTTCATGATACTCATTATTTCTGGAGAGCCCATTGACATTATTCAATTGAAAGCACGCTTGTATATGTATGTTTGTGTGTGTGTGTGTGTATGTGTGTGTGTGTGTGGCTGTGTGTGTGTGTTTTTGTAGTACGAACTCAAGGAAGACACGGTTTATTAACACTTACGGGATCATTAATTAGTAACCTTACATTGAAGGTTATCTTTTCTGACACATACGTCTAAAACAAGCGAAAAGCGATCTATGGAAAACTATCTTTTACTAACATGAGGCACTTTTGTTTTGTTATGATTATTTTATTAGTATTATGATCTTGTTAATTAAGGCCAGATTTTACTCACATTTAGAACACAATATATTTAGAAAAAAATTAACATTATTTTTACTACCGAACTTCACAAACGTTTTTTCTGTGGGTATCTTATGCTCTACCAGTTTGGTACAGACGCCAGCACATCACCCTACCCCAAATTTCTTTGATGGGTTTTCAACTTTATTCTAAACACAATAAGGTTCATGTTTAATTGGGAAAAATTGACAGTTTGGAGTAGGTTGATGTGCTGGCGCCTGTACATAGAACAAAACATCACGCCAGTATTTCTCGAAGGGATAGGCAGATGTGTATCCATTTCCCTGTCCTATGCGTCACATATATTATGACTCATGTTGATTGTCTACTCTATGAACAGTAAGTGTTAATAGTACACCCACATTTCGCCATGTTATAAGGGCCTATTCCCACCAAGAGGGCACGGACTCAGATCGGTCTTACATTCGTCTGAAAAACCTCAGGTTTCTAGGAGTTTTTTTTTTATTTTAAACATTGACTGTACCTACCGACTAGTCAAATTAAATAGTTTATTGTGTTATTTTTTTTATTTTAGCTGTTTCGATTCCCGGTTAAGATAGCGAGAAATCTGTGGAGTCGTTTAGTTTTTTTTTTATAAATAAAGCAATGTTTCCTTTAAGTAAAATAATCTTACTCAAAATTTATAGTGGTTTTCCTTCAGGGCCCGGGTCAATTTTGAGCGTTTCAACTACCGTCGTTACCATCCGCCAAATGTTAATGATAGAGATTGTATTTAATCAAATATTTTAGTAGTATCTAGAATCTGCTAAAGTACTAGAATCAGAGTATTGCTGAAATATTTCATTAAAATATAATATATTCTCTGTCATTAACATTTAGGGGCACGAAAAATAACCCGCCCATTGATTTTTCCAGCCTGTACAATAAGTTTGCTAAATTGATTGTACCTAAATACTGAACATTTTCTGGCCGTATTAACTATTATATTAGTATATAAGTGCCATTATTAAATGAGTACATTGTTGAAAATATATTTGATTACACTAGGTTGCAAAAAGGATCGCCCACTTATGTGTTTCTCTAAGGGCCAGCCTCCATTCTTTTTGCAACATGGTGTATAAACAAATCATGCATTTTTTTTATTAAATATATCGTCAGTCCAAAAATAAAATATTGTTAAGGTGGAAGTGCCAGGGTATACCGCGAAATTAAAATTTTCTTGTGTTTTTGCAATTAGCCATTCAGTGTTAGGTTGTATTTTGACTAAAATATGATTCTACCCTGGCGCTTCCACCTTAATTAGCCTTTATTAAAGGGTTAGTTAAACATATCCATAATAATGGTGGGTTCAAACATTTCTAATACTAAAACATAATCAGCATTTATTTTTGTTAGTTGAAGTCCGTAAAATTATAAATGTTAGTAGGTATTTATTTTTAAGCTAGGCTGATTAAACCATAATTTATTTTAGGGTTTTTTTTCACAACAATTTTAAACAGTATTTTTATCTCATAATTAAATAAAATCTTAATAAAACCGAATGTAAGGATAAAGTTCACAACTTAAAATGTTAAATCGCAATTTTTTTTTCTTTGGATATTTATTAAAATATACATATATTTTTAAATTCAGTTTCTTTTAACAGGCAACAAGAAAGCCTTTCTTAAGATTGCATTGCGTTTTTTAAACAATATCAGTTAAAGAAATTAAATATATTTTAGAGATTAGGGTAAGTAATAATTTTGGTTAAGAAATACTGAATAAGTAAACACGAAATATACAAATTGTCAAATAGTTAAATAAGGCAGTGCTTAACATATAATTAGGAATAATTCGCGATACTTTAATTACAATCTCATTTTCGCTTATAACTAAAATATTTTTTTTTGTTTTTATGATTTCACTACGGCGGCCATTTTGTATTAATGGCCAACAATTAAAACAAACAAATATCATTAACATTTAAAAACATCAAGAATACTTGGTCACAATAAAATATAAATTGAGAAATGCGTATATTAAAAAAAATCTCATGACATTATAACTTAAACAGTATAATTATATCTGCACAGAATTAAAGCACAATTAAATAAAATAGATATTTTTTTTATCGTCTGACGATACATTAAGGGTAAGTATTTTACTATAACTGTCTAAAATAAGTTATAGTTTTAAAACTACAGATCATTCCATCAGATTTTCCTAAATTAAACTAATTTCCAAAAAAAAAAACGTAAATCTACAAAATCTGCACATCAATAAATAGTGTATTTAAAATTAAAATGGCGCATTTCTCAATTTAAACAATTATTAATTTAGTCAAAGTTATTTGGGTATCACTGAAAATAACCAACTACAATGTGTCAGTGAACGATTGAATTATACTCCATCCGAGTAGGTAGTTAACTAAAGGTAAACAATCTTGACAAGTCTTTTTACATAAACGCTTATTAATAAAATAAAATTACTGTTTAAACAAATTGTTTAATTGATCATGTAATCGTTTTTGTTGAATCTAAATTTGTTTTCAACTGCATTTTATTTTTAAACTGTGTTATTAACTAAAAATACATGTCAAAATTGTTTACCTTTTGTTAACTACCTAATCGGATGGAGTATAGGTAAATATTCCGGTTAATAAAGACAGTAGCTATCTCAAAAACCTTTGACCAAAACGTGTATACTTAAAATTAAAGTAAGTACAGGTAAGCACAATAAGTTACCCCAATTTCTCAAACTTTGATATTTTTCCAATTTTATGGCAAAACAAGTCCAAATTTTTTTTTTGTCTAATCATGGGTCTCGAGTTCGTAGCCGAGGCACGGACCACTGACTTTTCGGAATCATGTGCGTATTGCACAGTTACCACTTGCTTCAAAAACGGTGAAGGAACACATCGTGAGGGAACGATGCATGAGAGATATTTCTTGAGGGCATGTGATGCCAGGTCAGACGATAGGCGGCATTAAAACTCTAACAACAGCCGGTCGATTCAGTAAAAGTCACGCCGTAATAACTTGAGTGAAGTGAACTGTAAATGCCTTGCATTAGTATGGAATGACAGCTCAATTCGCCCTCACTACGCCTACATTTTCACGCGGTGATTTGACCAGAATCGCACTGCAGGTAAGTCACTAACCACACGGTAAGAAAATTTAATATATTTTATTTCAAAGCAAGCTTATTATCGTTGAAACGGGTATCAAGTTTAAAATGCGTATACAAAATTTCGTGTTTGTGCCGCTGACTGTTGAGGAGTTCTTTCGTCTGGAGCCGACCTTGGGTGCAGAATCAAGTCACGTTTAACAAAAAAAATCTTTTGTCATTAGTAATGAGTAGACGTGGGAAATTTCATCTTTGTAGTGTAAGAGCAAGTGAGTCAAATTAAACTTGCAAGATTTTATTGAGAATGGGATAAGTGAAACTATAAATAAAACCTTGTAAGATTAAGGTTCCTGTACAATTCATAGTTTGAGAGCTTGATGTGCTTGGGCCTATACAAGTATGAATATGAACCTTATTCTATTTGCAATAAAGTTGAAATTTTTTCAAAGAAATTTGCCAGATTGGGGTAGCCAGTTGTGCCATTCTCTGTACCATTTTAGCGTGGTATTAAATTTATATTAAAATAGACAATGCGCGTTTTGAACCCTTAAAATAAAGACGTACACAAATGGGACAATAAAAAAAACCAAAAACGAGAACAAAAAGAACAGTTGTGAAAATGACGGACGACAAAAAAAAACAAAATACACGGACAATTTAAAAGAAAACCTTATCTATGTCTAAATTTAAAATAGCGTATATCTTAAAATATAGCTTCTGCTGTGTGTACAATCCTTATAAAAATAACATAACATTTAGAAATAATAACAACAAAATGTACTTCTTTATTTAAACCTATTTTGTGTTTTTTTTTATTACAAGAACAGTTTGTTTTTGTCTATTAAGCAGTATGATTGTGTCAATTGGCTGTTTATTTTTGATCAAACACGATTTTAATGGGCTATATGACAAAATTTTATTTTTAATCCGTCATCTAGATTATCTACAAGACAATATTTGACGTGTTTTTTTATTTTTCAAATTGATGGAAAACTGCTTAGATTAAGCTCATCAAAGTTGAGGAGAGGGGGCTTGTAACGTCATTACCTAGTATAAACTGTAATGGCTAGTGACGTCAGCGACATTTTGCCTCGATGTATCGCCGATATTTTTAGATTACGTGAAAAAAGAAAAAATATGTATCCAATATTTTCTTGTAATCTAGATGAGGGACTAAAATTCTGTCAAACAGCCCATTGAATTTAAACTAAACTTTAAAAATACAGCCTCTATGTGATAAAAGATGAAACTAGATTATTTTAAATATCGATTTTGTTGTAAAGCTCCATTCATTGACTCGCGTTCTTTTTTTAAACTTTTGACAAATACCATAGATTTTTACACCATAGACTATACTGATGTATCACGAACCAGCATGCGTAGCATGATCGCGGTAGAAACTGGTACGTCGACAGAAAAATCAACAAAGCGGCAGATGGTAGAAAGATTTCTGCCGATTACAGCAGAAATATCAAATTATGAGTGATATTGTAGGCTATTGTCGACTTAAGAATCTACACATTTCTTCACTTCATTTGTGGCATTCCACCATGGGAATCCTGTAAACCACTATTCCTAAAATTAAAGCTTCTTACATTACCGCTGTACGGACCAAGTTAAAATTACACTTTTCAAGGCGTATTGTCAGGGTCTGTACAGGGGGGGTCTATGGATCAACTATACCAAAAGGTCGCTAGATGTCCTGCGCGTCCAGTATAATAATATTTTTAGAATGCTCTTGAGATGCCCCGGTTTTGCAGTGCGTCAGAGATGTTTACACAGAATAGTACTGACGGCTTCCACGCAATCGTGCGAAAGAAAATAGCATCTGTGGCAGCTAGAACCCGGGCCAGTAGCAACAGCATTCTGAAAACAGTGGCTGGAAGTGTGTTTTCCCATTTTCTGAGGCATTTTGTGGAGAAGATGACTGAGTAAGTTACTTGGTCATCTTCTGTACGAAGTGGCTCAATTTTACTTTATTTTCATTTTGTTTTTATTTTATTTGTGTACTAACACTAGATATAGGGTATGTTACTAACATTGTGGATCCTTGTTGTCCGAGTATTTGAATAAATTATTATTATTATTATTATTACCCAGTATGTACATTTTAGAATGCGCTAAATTTGTCCGATAGCACTTTGACTTGTTTAAAAAGGCTGAAGACCGGTTCCCTCGAAAGTAAGAGATCCAGATAGAATAGTTCTACCTAGAGCGCCAAGGACTTCTTTATATAAAAAGAACTCTCTTAATATGTGTGTACTAATCTATAATAAAATACCAAAGGACTTCAAAGAGCTAACTAATATATATTTTTTTAAAGTTAAAATTATGGCTACTGGAAAAACGATTTTATGCTGTTAGTGAATTTATAATCTATTTCATGATTAATCTATTCTAATTAAGGTAAATTTAATGAATTTTGTGTTGTAAAATTTTGCGTGTCATCTAAATCTGACTATGTATTAGGAACTTCAACTGACTTTAAGACCATAGTACCATACTTATTGCAAATAAAATGATTATGACTATGATCATTCTTGACATTGTCGTGCTCAAAACAAAATAAATGTTTCTACAATCTTTGTCACTTTGTCGATTTTACTGAGACAAAATTCGTTTCTATGGTGATTACGAGTGTTGCCAATGATCACGATGACATTAAAAATAATCTAGTATCAAATTGACATGGATATGTGTTTCAACTACTTTTATGTAAATCGGCGTGTACATTATGTTGTTAATTGTTTATTAAACCTGCATATAACAGGATGTTATGTTATTAACACGCATTGTCATCTAAGAGTCAATCTGACCTCTGCTTTATGTAGAAACAGCTTATTCTGAAGTGGTCACACATTTGACGGACCTGTTAGAAGAAAAAATAGGTTAGTTTTTTATTTTAGTTAAAACGGACGTCACGTGGTTATATAGTTCCCGTTCCCGTGGGAATACAGGGATAAAAAGTGGCCTATGTCACCCGGGGATAGTGTAGCTTCCCAACGGTGAAAGAATTTTTAAAATTCGTCCAGTAGTTTTTAATTTTATTTGTTACATACAGAACTACAAATCTTTCTTCTTTATAAATAATAATAATATAAGATGATGACGCCTTAAATCTTCGATGGGTTATGCAAAAGTGTACTGTAGTGCACCTACATTAAGTGGAACTATTTAATATTCAGTATTTTATTTTCGACATTCGGCTAGCGCTGTGGGTTAGAGTGAGAGGGAGCCTGCCTACCGCTGCCGTATGCGTGAGAGAAAGAGAAGCCAGACAGACTGGCGCCGTAACGCGTTACGTAACGAAGCGGTACATAAGAAGTTATCACTTCAAAAATAATCAATACTTACAACGCATCCACCGTAATGTATGTGAGCCAACACGGTAAGCAGTGTGACAGCATAGAAGGCAGTCACTTCGTAAGTCGGCAGTAGCAGTGAGATGGTTGCTGCAGCAGTCAACGGCCACAGCAACCAGTTGATCGCGTCACATCGCTGGTTGCTCATTTGACTGACGATTAGGCGACACTGGAAAATGCATACATTTATCTCATTTTTAAATGTGATGTTTGTAAATTCTATAAATACACGGTTAAATTTAAGTCGTTTTAATCCTCTTTAGGGGTCATTGTTCTCATCATTGTGAACAACTTTTACTATGGGACCAAACCCGAAATCGCGAAAAAAAATCATCTGTTCCCTACATTTTAACGAGTTATGCGCACATAAATGTAGGGAACAGCTGATGAACCGAACCGCTGAAATGAACCTTTTGGTGCAGCCGTGAGTCACGGCTGCACCAAAAGGTTCATTTCAGCGGTAATACCAGACAGATGCCGAGATCCTGCCTGACGCTGATTTTCCAATGAACCTTTGGGGACAAGTGACGTATGAGTAACAATTATCGATAATATTATTTTACGTATATAAATACAATGTAGCATTGTGAATGTTGGGTGTGGCAAAAGAGACATGAAAGTAGAATAAATGAAGTAAATATGTGATAAAGCAACGTTGTGGTTTAAAAGAAGATGTAGTAACAAAAATTGAAAAGAGTATGCTAAGATGGTTTGGTCACGTTGAAAGGATGGATGAAAGGCGACTGAAGAAAGGTGTTTACAAGGCAGATGTAAGTGGGAACGCCGGGAGGGGACGCCCTAGAAGGACATACATAGACCTTATTGGTGAGGTTCTTCAGGAAGGTCAGGTGTGTAGTACTCGCAACCGGCGTGTGTGTATGTCAACATGTATGAATTTTAACGTAGTAAAAGAAGTATGTAAGAATCGTAGCATATGGCGCTCTGTAGTTTCTGCCTACCCCCATGGGAAAAAGGTGTGAGTTTATGTATGTATATAAGTAGCATTTGAAAATAGATGCTCGTAGAAGCAGGAATGCTGAACAAAAATGCATTAAAAATAACCTTTTTCAACTTCTGTACTTTGGAGTGTTTAAAATTTAATATTAAAGTACAAAGAGCATTTTGCATGTGGTGTTTGCTTGTACAGTAACATTCAAGACACAATTACTAGTATGTTTCAATCTGTATAGTATCTGTAACAAGTTTTGGTGAATTCTAAATCTCAATTTAAAAAACAAAGTCGTGTCTGTTCGATCACTTATAACTCGAGGACGGCTGGACCGACTTTCATGGTTGTTGATTCGTTAGTTTTCTCTCCGTCCCGAACAGCAAAATAACTATTAAAAACACAGGAAAATTGACAAAAAAAAAAAACACTATTTAAATTAATTCTTTTAAATGAAATTTTAATTTATTTTATTTTTATTTTAGTTTTTATATTCCTTATATTTTTTTCGTTTATTTTCTGATCACGTTGCATGTTCTTGCTTGCCGCATGCAAGACTAAGTGTTTTAACTTTTTTGCCAAGGGGAGGTCCTGGTGACCTATACTACAGGTTTTTCTACTTCAAAAACCTATTTCAGGCACCAGTCTCTTACATTGGTGGATTACGGTAATACCTTCTTTTGTCTCAATTGATATTAAATTTAAGGCAACCAATGTGAAGAGAAATAAAATCTTTTTGAATTTGAATTCTAACACAAAACGAAGTTTGCTTGGGCAGCTAGTAAATAAATAAATAAAAAAAAAACTTATTTTAAATACTCACAGCTACATTACTGAACAATGTTCCAATAAGTAGAAACAGTGCTCGGAGGTCATAGTCGGGGAGCCGGCTAGACTTGTGGACCCATACAGAACAGACTAGGAACACGGTCAGGAATGACCATAGAGGTCTAAGAGCCTCGGTGGGGGAACGCATCTTGCCTGTGCGCAGTTTGTAAGACCTGGAAAAAACAAGATATGATTTTTTAGTAAAAAAAAATTGGTTATATACAGGGTGTAAAAAGACCGATCACATAGCCGATAACTTCACATTCTGTACATAATATAATTTAGTAACTTTAACCAAAAAATATTGCTGGGAAATACTTTTTTTTTTAAAATCATCAACCTTCTCCTCAATATTACCTTACAGTAGTGTAAGGTAATATCTCATACGCAACTCATTCATCCGGGGTAGCCTTGGTGTCCGCGACGTGGGAGAAAAACTACAAGAGTGTCGTCTGCGATGGTATGGACACATCATGCGCCGCCCTATCGAGTACGTTGGTCGGAGATGCATGTATCTGGCTGTCCTTGGGGCTAGGCCCCGTGGTCGCCCTCGCAAACGCTGGCTGGACGTCGTCAAGTCCGACATGAGAGCCAATGGCCTGACCGAAAAGGATGTTGAAGATCGGGCAAAGTGGAAGAAGCTCAGTCGGAAGGCGGACCCTGGCAATAGCCGGGATTAACGCCAGGTGGAAGAAGAGTAGTGTAAGGTAATATAGTAGTGTTAGGGTAGTATTTCTAGAGGTTATAAACATATACTTACTGATATATATTATAAAGGGCGACTGGTAGGTTAGTAACAACACCCGTGGCATAGATTAGAACCTCGAATACATTCGCTAAAGTGTACCCAGCGAACACATACTTTTTGTAGAAACTTGTGCCTTTGACACCCGTCCAAATGAAAAATCCTGTGGAGGCCTGAAAAACAACATTATTGACATAAACATATGAAATAATATAATATAAGGTGATTGGTAATTAGTGACCGATACTTTAACACGTGATTGTACTCATGATTTCAATAAACTTTCGCAAAGAATTTTTTTTTTATACACAATAACTAACACAATAAAATAACAAAAACGCTGTTTAAAATTCAACGCGCGCCTGTGATTGTTGGAGGTTAGTACTGATATACGGCCGATACTGGCCGTTAGATTTGTAACCTGTCACATAGTTATGATTGTCATGGTTTGAATATGAAAGATATTGTTCCAAATAAAATGTCTGGAGACATACATGTGTTTAATTAAATAATTAATAATATCACTGTGCAAGCACTCTGCCAGGCACTTTTCATCAGGTTATGGGCCCAGATAACTGCCCAGAAAATTGTCCAGGGATATTTTAAATTTTTTGAAAATTGGAAAATACGCACTTTCGTTTGATGATGGATGATCAGAGTCCGTCAGGTTCCGTGTTTGGAATCAGAAAGCTCCGGGGTGCAGATGACTTTGAAGTTTGGAAGTTCCAAGTTCAAAACTACCTGGAATGTAAAAACTGGTGGGTGGCTGTAGAAGCCAAGGAAGTCACTGCAGAACTTAAGGATGCTGATCGACAGGCGCGTACTACCATGTGTCTACTGTTGGAGCCGTCGTGTTTTTCAAATGTATATAATTTGAAGACAGCGCATGAAGTATGGCACAAGCTGTGTGGTGCATACGAAGATAAAGGCTGGGGTAGACGTATATCACTGCAGCGTCAATTATGGTCAAGTAAGTTAGAAAATTTTGCTAATATGGAGAAATATATCTCAAAGGTACTATCCTTAGCACAACAATTGGCTTCAATAGACGCGAAAGTCTCCGATGATTGGATCATTTCAATTTTACTTGCCGGATTAACATCAGATTACAACCCGATAATAATGGCAGTAGATAATTGTGGCAAAGAAGTTAGCTTGGAGCAAATAAAAACCAAGCTGTTGCAAGAAGCATACAGACAAGCTGAAACAGCTGGCGCTGGTGAGCAGGCCCTCGCTTCTAAACAGGAAAAGGCACATAAAACTAATGCTCGTAAACAAGTGCGCAAATGTTTTAAATGCCACAAAGAAGGACACAAGGCAGCTGAGTGTAAGAAGCAGAATGCTGGTGTTGTTGGTGTGAGCATGAGTACCGCAGATACCAAGAACAAAAGCGATTGGTATGTAGATAGCGGGTGCTCGACCCATATGACTTACGATGCTGGAAAGTTATGTAACTATCAGAAAGTAAAAGGTAACTTGACAATTAAAGTGGCTAATGGCGAACAAATACCAATCAAAGGCAGAGGAACTGCTAAGCTAAAAGCTAGCGAAAGTCCAGATTTCACATTAGAAAATGTTCTACATGTTCCCCACTTAAAATTGAACTTAATATCAGTGAGCGATCTTGTTAAGAAAGATTTCGCGGTTAATTTTGACAAAGGAGGTTGCACTATCAGGAATAAAACCGACCAAATAGTTGCGACGTGCAATGAAGTTGATGGAATTTTCAAGTTAAATAAAAATGAAAAACATGTCAACGCAACATTGTCAAATGAACTTCTGTCAAACTTATGGCATAGAAGATTGGCGCATTTAGGCCAAAATAACATGCTGATATTAAAAGATTTGGTAACTGGTATTAAATTCGACAGTAAACAATTAATTGAGCCATGTATTCCATGCATTAAAGGTAAGACATCTAAAAGCCCTTTCAAAAATAAAGGCACACGAGCAGAACAGATTCTTGAACTAGTACACACGGATATTTGCGGTCCGATGGAAGAACCTTCGTTTGCTGGTTCTATATACATGTTGCTGTTTATCGACGATTACACGCGCAAGACGCACGTTTATTTCTTGAGAAATAAGAGTCAAACTTTCGACAAATTTCGTGAGTATAAGGCGGAAGTGGAGAAAGAGACTGGTAAGTCGATAAAATGCCTCAGATCTGATAATGGTACTGAATTTTGTAACCATGCCTTCGACAGATTGTTCAAGTCAGCTGGTATCAAGCACCAAAAGACGGTTCCTTACACACCAGAACAAAATGGCGTAGCTGAGAGGGCGAACAGATCGATTATAGAGAAAGCAAGGACGTTGCTTTGTGAGGCGAACCTAAGCAAGAAGTTTTGGGCTGAAGCAGTATATACCGTGGTATACTTAAAGAATCGAAGCCCCACAAAGGCGGTCATGAGTAAAGTACCTGAAGAACTTTGGTCCGGTAAGAAAGTAAACTTTGGTCCGGTAAGTAGTCATTTAAGAATATTCGGATGTTTGGCGTTTGCATTGAAACCGAAGCAGAAAAGGCAAAAGCTCGACATGAAGACTGAAGGTTTGATTTTTATTGGTTATTGTGAGCTTACGAAAGGTTACCGACTGATGGATCTACAGACTAGCAAGATAATTATTGCTAGGGATGTAAAGTTCTTGGAAAACGTGATTCCGGGTGATGGTACCAATGTGACGAAGAACGCAGTTGTTTCTTTGTCCATAGAGGAGGAACGAACTGAACCTGCGATATTGGATGTGTCTCCTGATGTCCACTTGAACAGTGAAGATGATTTTCAGGATGCAGATGCAGGATGTACTGAATCCGCTACGACTCCAGAAGCGAGTACTGAGCCGAGTGTTGAGACGAGTATCGAGCCGAGATACAACCTGCGTGCAAGGAAGCCAGTTGATTATTCAAGTACGTGTATCAGCGCTCTCGCGGCAATTGACGGCGATCCGACGACTGTAGTACAGGCGCTAGCCAGGCCTGATCGTGAGCTGTGGCAGAAGGCCATGGACGATGAGCTGCAATCGTTGAAGGAGAATCAGACGTGGACGCTAGTCGACTTACCACGTGACAAGAAGCCGATACAATGCAAATGGGTCTTTAAGATTAAGCGAGATAGCGATGGTAAGGTCTCTAAGTATAAAGCTAGGCTTGTAGCGAAGGGATTTACACAGGTACGTGGCGTAGACTATAACGAAACTTATTCTCCGGTGGTTAGGAGTTCGACTTTGCGACTGTTATTTTCATTAGCTGTAGAATATAATTGGGACATAGATCAGTGGGATGTGACGACTGCTTTCCTTTACGGTAAACTGAAGGAAGATATTTACATGATGCAGCCTGTAGGTGCTATCACCAAGGGTCAGGAGACGAAGGTCTGCAAGTTAAATAGGTCGTTGTATGGTCTGAAGCAAGCGTCGAATGCTTGGTTTCATGAACTTGACCGAGAGATGCTTAGCTTAGGTTTCACGCAATCGAAGATAGAACCCTGCTTATACCAAAAGTTGTTAGGAGATAAAGATAGGATAGTTGTAGTTATTTACGTTGATGATATTTTTATTTTTTGTAGTTCTTTACACAAAAATGAAAAGGAGAAATTAAAGGCAGGGTTATTGAAAAAGTTCAAGGTCAAGGATCTAGGTCGTGCTAGACATGTCTTAGGTATGAGACTTAGGAGGGATAATAACACCATTTACCTTGATCAAGAACAGTACGTTATTAACGTGTTAAAGGAATTTGAAATGACGGATTGTAAACCAGTCATTACCCCCATGGAAGCTGGTCTCAGACTGGAGAAAGCTTCGGATCCTTGTTGTAGGTTGCCATATCAGAACCTGGTAGGATGTCTGAACTATTTAGCTCAAAACAGTAGGCCAGATATTGCGCATGCCGTTAGCGTCCTATCACAGTTTAACTCGTGTTATGACGAAATTCACTATAAGTGTGCTAAACGGGTGCTTAGATATTTAAAAGGTACGGCTGATTTTGCACTTACTTTCCGAAAGTCAGGTAAATTAGAACTTCTTGGCTACGTGGATGCGGATTGGGGTGGGTCATATGACAGGAAATCCTTTACGGGTCTAATGTTCAAGTTAGGCGATAGTTTAATAACGTGGGAGAGTCGTAAGCAAAGGTGTGTTGCTTTGTCTTCTACTGAGGCAGAGTACATAGGTCTTAGCCAAGCTTCAAAGGAAGCTATTTACTTGAGGAGTTTGTTAATGAGTCTAACAAATGATAGTTGCGACAAACCCGTAGTCATTTATAATGATAATCAGTCTGCGCATCACATTGCGAGAAACAAGATGAACCATAATAGAACGAAACATATAGATATTAGGTTCCACTTTGTTCGCGAAGCGATATCAAATGAGGCGGTAGAGGTGAAGTATGTACCTTCACAAGAAATGGTGGCAGATATGTTAACAAAGTCTCTGTCAGGCCCCAAGATAAAGTTAGCTTTAGCGCGATTACCCATTAAGAGGGCGGGTAGTGAAAGTGGTATAACTTAATTTTTTGATATGATGTATTTGTATTGTACAAATAGGTTCTAAGTTTTTATAATGGTTTAATCTCTGTTTGGTTTATTTTGGTTTGTTTAGTATAATGTATAGATGTAGGTACATTCTTGTATAATTATGCATGCAAACTTGCTAAACTTGAGGGTGCGTACCTATGTATATCTATGTGGCAGATTAAGGGTGCGTGTTGGAGGTTAGTACTGATATACGGCCGATACTGGCCGTTAGATTTGTAACCTGTCACATAGTTATGATTGTCATGGTTTGAATATGAAAGATATTGTTCCAAATAAAATGTCTGGAGACATACATGTGTTTAATTAAATAATTTATAATATCACTGTGCAAGCACTCTGCCAGGCACTTTTCATCAGTGATCGAGCACAGTAGGCAGGAATCGGCATGATATATCAGCGGATAGTTTGACCTCGGGAAGGGCAAAATCTACTAGTAGTAATAGCGTCACACGCGCCCCCGCCACCCCCACCGCTCCCGTTGTGCAGTACTGTCGTAATTGAATTATTGAAAGTTAACGAGTATAAAAAAAGTTTCTATGGGAAAGTTATTCGTATTCATGAGTACAATCACGTGTTTAAGTATCGGTCACTAATTAACCGACTTTCAAAAAAGGAGGAGGTTCTATGTTCGTGTGTATGTATTTTTTTTTTTTTTTTTTTTTTTTATGTATGTTACCTGATTTCTCCCCCATTTGTGGACCGATTCTCGAAATTGTTTTTTTATTCGAAAGAGTATACTCCCGAGGTGGTCCCATTTTAATTTGGTGAAGATCTGGTGCTGATCTTCGGAGATATGCAACGGAACTCTTCAAAAATAGACGGCAAATCTGTCGTGATTGCTGGAATCGCTTGGATGTTTATTGTTTATACAACATCATGACGTATCATCACGCCTGGTATGCTCAGAGGGGTACGCAGATGTGTACAATATACCTAGATTTCGACAGTTAGGTATGTTAATTTTCATTAATTAGGGATAAGTGGATAACCCTACTATTATCATGACATGTACTGTTACAATTAACAATAGGATATATAGCAAATATTTGTATGGGAACCACTAAAAATGGAAAAATAAAAAACTTTTTTGCAAAAAAATTAAACCGACTTCAAAAAAAACACTAAACGGTGTAAAATAACTCTAAATTCGGAAGTCGGTGGCCCATCATGAATAAGACAAAACCACCAAAGCCACAGACTTCCTAATTTAGAGTTATTTTACACCGTTTAGTGTTTTTTTTGAAGTCGGTTTAATTTTTTTGCAAAAAAGTTTTTTTTTTATTACCAGTCACCCTATATTGTCGAAATGGCGACTGCAACGAATTGGATAATTCTCTTTTCTAAGTTGTAAGTAAATGTTGGTCACTGGATCGTTCGGATTCACAAAAAAACTAACTCGGAATTCGCAAAAAAAACCTGCTGTTTCATTCATTTTGGTCAAAATCAAAGTCAAAACACTTATTACAATTAGGCCATTATAAGGAACTTTTAAACGTTAAACTTAAGTTTAATCTATATATATATAAAAGAAAGTCGTGTTAGTTACTTCACTTATAACTCAAGAACGGCTGAACCGATTTAGCTGAAAATTGGCAGGGAGGTAGTTTAGAGCCAGGAGAAGGACATAAGACTTTTTATCCCGTTCGACATCATAAAAATAAATATCAAGAATATCGGTTGTCTCAAACATTTTTCAAACGCAGCGCCATCTTGGATGACATGACAGGAGTCAAACTTCCCAGTTCATTATCAGGTGACAATTTGAAATTGACAAGTCTTAAGCTAAACCCAAGAAGGTAAGGTTGTCAATTTATAATACGCACCTACGTTCTGAAATTTATTTTGTTACTAAACTTAGAGGTTTTATGTAGCACTAGCTGACCCGGCAGACTTCGTACTGCCTAATTAAATTGCAATAAATTCCTGTCAAAATGATTTGTAATGTGACATTTTTTTGTTCCAACATATTTTTCAGTCGGGGCAAAAAATTATCCTGAACAGAACTGTCACCCTGGTGATAGGGCGTTGTGAATAAGAAATATAATTAAATAAAACATATATAAGCATTTAAAAATAAGTAATCCCTTTATTGTTAATCATGTGAATCATAATTATTAACAAAATTCATTGTAGTGCTTTGTGATAGACGATGTTTTTTGTTTGATTATCTGGCGCATAGACAAACAAATCTGATGGTTTTCCAACACGGGAACAGGCAACATACAATTGACCATGTGAGAAACATGAGTTTTCCAGATTAATACCACAAACACATAATGATTGCCCCTGGGACTTGTTTATGGTCATAGCAAAAGCAAGCCGAACTGGAAACTGTAGTCGTTTATAGTCAAACGGCACATCATTTGGAATAATTGAGATGTGCGGTATGAGAACGTCTTCTCCTTTATACTTTCCTTTCAGTATAGTTGCTTCTATCACGTTGTTTAGTAATTTTTTTATCGCTAACCGTGTGCCGTTGCAAAGACGCGGTTGGTTGATATTTCGCAACATTATAACTACCGATCCAACCTTTAATTGAAGATTGTGAGGTGGCAATCCTGGCAAATCCAGCGAGTTTAAAAATTCTGGTGGATAGTTCACTACATCATCTTGGTTAGTAGCAGAATCAACTGATTTATATTATCCTCGATTCGCCTGTAATTTAAAATTTAATTCATTTACATATATGTTTTTTGCAGCCAATATAGCTCGTTCGCTCAACCAATCATGGTTCCTGTAATTTTGAGAAACATCTGGAAACACCTTCTGAATAAGTTCATCTTTTGATCGAGTTCACTGACAAAAACTTTGAGAAATGTTAATGCAGCCAGTCAACATGTCTATAGGAAATTTGCCACTACCAATGTCAATGAGTTGTTTAGAGAATATGTTTCCAGATTGGTCATTTTGCAATTCGACATGCATATTCTTGCTCAAATGAAATACTTTGACATGTTTCCACAATTGGAGGACTTGAGACACGCATTGAGTTCATCAGTTGGTGTTGATCGTGGAATCACTGGCAATGTTTGACGAAAATCTCCTGCTAATAAAACCATTGCACCACCAAATTGGTTATGATTGCTCCGTATATCTTTTAATGTGCAAATTGACTCTTTGACGTTAGGAACATACCTACATTGTTTAACCAACAGAGAGTGCTTGTAATTCAATATGAACTTTATGTAATAGCAATAAAGCTCATTTTAGTTAGAAAACGTTTGTATGGGAAAAAGAAAAAGAGGTTTTCCGGCAATTATTCGAATTTATCTCGCCGTAAAAACCATCTTAGAACTTCAACGAACATTTAAAAAAAGAATTGGCCAAATTTGTCCAGGCGTTGATGAGTTATGCGCTTACCAACACATTTTGCGATTCATTTTTATATTATAGACAGGCATTTTCTCTTATTATATTTTGTCTTTCTTCGCTTAAGTTCTGTGAATACACTTGTTGCTGGCTTGCATGTCTTGTGCGGCGGCCGATGTTCGCACGTCGTACTCTAGGCATTTTGGACTATGGACAGAGTGGTGAATTTAACCTCAAATGCACGATCCACTTATTTTACACAGTTCAACTTACCACCTTAAAGACAATTGCCTGCTGTTGAAATTCAATAAAAATTTGCACAATAGGTACACGTTATTGATTTGATGGTTTCCAATTGAAATGTTAGGAAACGAATAACTTATTCTTTTTACTTTTTTTTCACAATTTCACAGTGAACACAATACTTTTCAATATTTACTTTTTGCCTGACATTATGTCAGTTGTCAATCTGTCATTTACTTTTCTCTAATTTTGTGTCTTAGTTTTTCATAGTGACTATGAAGGTGGCATCTGATTTATGTAATTTAATTTATTTTTATTAATATGTTAGCTCTAATAATGTAATTTATTGTTATTTTTCCTGAATTTTCTTTGCTATAAACCTCACGGAGCCCGAGACCTTTCCAACGAATGCAAAACCGTGGAAATCGGTTCGTGCGTTCTGGAGTTATATCGTCAGGAAGGAAAACCCGACTTATTTTTATATAGTATGTAGCATAAAAAAGTCTTATATTTCAGAAATCAATTTACGTAACTAGCAATGATGACAGAGACGAACTTTAATAATTCTTTGCAAATAGAACTTATTTTACTGTTAGGACTTTAATTAAAGTAGACCGGGAAAACTATAGGCATAAATTATTGTATGTAACATAGAGGCAATAGTTCAGATTAAAATTATGAATTTAGTATTTTTTAGTAAGGTAGTTCTAGTTAGGTTAGATAGTTGGGTTAGCTATAGGATAGGTATGGTCAGTAATTTAAAAGTAGTAGTAGTTATTATTGGTTTGGATTTATTTGTTGTCGTCTTATTCAACGTATGTATATCTAATATAAAAAAAAAATAAGAGCAATGAATTGACTCTAAGGCACAACGAAGTTTGCCGGGGCAGCTAGTTAAATATAAAAATGATTCTAGTTACCCCCTCCAAAAGGTAGTTAGATAAGTAATGAATGGTAACCAATCCATAGACCAACCTCGCCAAGCGTAGCTTAACCTCCGATCAACTCGTGCGGCTTTATTATTTAGCCACAAGTCCCAGTTTGGGGCTTAATAGACCATTAATGAAAATAAAACTGATAACTGACTTACCCACATACTGAAGTCATAGCCCCATGGCAAGAATAATACGCCAGTGTTGTACTTTTCCCAATGGCTTATGTAGAAATTAAGAAGGAGATTCCACATCACATAATATATTCTGAAAACAAAGACAATGTTAAAACATTTTTATATTTATCTAAAATCTAAACGTAAAGAAATAACTATAGTTCCTAAGTTTGTTTAATTTTACCTAAGGTTGTTATTGTTTAAAAAATATATATTACTAATAAATTAGCTTTTTAAAGTAACAGTGTAGTGCAATTTATGTACCTAAATGTATTATTAGTATACACCCCTAATTATTAATAAGCACAAATACTTAAAAGGCTTATTCTATATAGACGGTCTTCTCATTGTATTTCTAAGTATCAATAAATAATATTTATAAACAGCAAAGTTATTATTAGAGTTTGTTTATATCCCCAGAAGTCACCCAATTTATGGAATTATTGTACAAGCTATTCATGACATAGTAGTATTCATTACTCGCTCGTAGTATCTCGCTCAAGCATACCCCGCCTCCAACAGCTGTTTTCGTTATTTAAGTTTAACTAAATAGTGACATATTTAAAAATTGAATTTCGTTTTTTTACTTTTGATTACGTAAATATGATCAGTAACAGGTAGGTACGGATACAGCCCAATTTTTTTTTGTACCTACTAATTAAAAAAATGTGCCGTTTGGTGTTAAATCGGTCATACATCTGCAGGACGGCAGATTATTGGCTTTCTTTTCCTTGTCAGTGACTAACTACCGTCTTGTTGCACACCGAACTTTAATGATAACTGAGAGTTCACAAAGAAATTGTATTGCACTTTAAGTGGACTTCAATTGACGGTGACACAGATGAGGTACGGTGCTCTTCGTCACATCTCTGCGAGTGCGCATGACATCATCCTAGATACAAACTGATGATAGTCAAGTCAATACGAAACTAGCTGTTTGACAGTTGATCGTTGAACACTTTGGTTCATTTGAAAATCAGCGTCAGGCAGCATCTCAGCATCTGTCTGGCATTACAGCTGAAATGAACCTTTTGGCGCAGCCGTGAGATATGCCATTTTTGTGTCTATACAAAATAAATATTCCACAACATTTCACACAACGCCATCTAGTCCCAAGCTAAGCTAAGAGGTTGTGTTATGGGTACTAAACAGCTGATAAACGTAGTCATATATCTCTAAATACAAACAAATTATAAATAAATTACACCCAGACACAGAACAAATTATCGTGCTTATCACACAAACATTTGTCTATTTATTTATTTATTTAATACTTCAAGCACAAAAAAAAAAAAAAAAAAAAAATGTACAAAGGCGGACTTAATGCCATAGGCATTTTCTACCAGTCAACCTCCTCCTCCTCCTTTCTTGTCCTGGGTGGGAATCGAATCCACGACCTCCAGCATAGCAGTCAGGGTCACTAACTACTAGACAAACAGGCCAGTCTAAATTTTACCCATTACTACGATTTCTAACTAAGTTTGGCGGGCCAGCTAGGATATAAGTTTGAAATGGACCTTGAGCAAGCCTTGTGACCACTGCTAGTGACTGTGCCTTCTCTGTATGAGAGAGTAGAGGCTTTTGCCCTGCTATCGTGGGACACCAACAGGCTGGTATTTATTACAATAAGATTTGGCCGGATTTGAACACAATCATGCATGAGAGATATGCGCTTTCACAAGCAAGTAAACGTAATGTACACGATACAGATATTTTTGCATAATAATTTACCTATTGTGAGTGGTCTATATTATAGTGAAATGTTTTGCAGACATGCAGCCACTATTTGAAATCGTGACAAGTAGTTCTTGAAAAGAGGTTTTATACACGAAGCAGTCCGACATTTTGATTGAATAACGTTTCTCGTTGTATAACGCAAATCAGATCAACTGGGATAAATTCTGAGTGTCACTCATTTTGGCTGGGCCACCATCAGGGATATTAATTTTGATAAAACAAAATTTTTGTCGTTAATTTGTCCAAATTTGTCACCAAATATCAGAATTAAAAAATATGTATATACAAAAGAAATGTAAAAAAAATATTGTATTCTATTCTATTTGTCGGTCACTGGTTCAAAAGATATAAGGGTTTAAAAGTGGCCGATCTGGAGAAAGTCTCAAAAACTAGAGCACCTAGCGAAGACCTGTTATCTCCTATATTTTGTCGCCAATTTGTCACCAAATATCAGAATTAAAAAAAATATATATACAAAAGAAGAAATATAAAAAAATATTCTATTCTATTCTATTTGTCGGTCACTGGTTCAAAAGATATAAGGGTTTAAAGGTGGCCGATCTGGAGAGAGTCTCAAAAACTAGGGCACCTAGAGAAGATCTGTTTTCTCCTATATTTTGTCGCCAGTTTGTCCAAATTTGTCACCAAATAGTAGAATTAAAAAAAAAAATATATACAAAAGAAGAAATATAAAAAAAATATTCTATTCTATTTCTCGGTCACTGGTTCAAAAGATATAAGGGTATATAGGTGGCCCTGCTGGAGAGAGGCTCCTCAGCAGAGCCACATTTATGTCTCAAAACTATGTCACCTACCAAACCAAACCAAAATAATACAACCGACTTACTGACCGAGTTATTTTATTTCTTAAAGTGTTTTTTTAGTATGTGGGTTGTATTTTTGACGTGGCGCTGGCGGTCAGGAGATTATTAAGTGTTTACCTGATAGGCGGTATTGAGTAGTCCAGCCGTCCAAAGATGGAGTAAAGGCAGGCGGGAATATAGAATACTGTATATGAATCCAGTCCATGGTCGAACAGTTCTCCTAATGGACCTGAAGTTTGCGTGCGCCGAGCTTGCTTGCCATCAATGCCATCTAGAACAGAAAAAAACTATAGAACTCAACATTATACCTATTTGCCGATAGATTTATTAATACAGTTATTTAAACCTTTCGATCGTGTCAATTAGAGACACAATAGGAAGACAATGCCAGTGCGGACACCGGTGTCTTCTTGGGTTTTAATGAATTAATCTTATAACTCAGGAGTCAGGATGCTTTTATTTATTATTTATTTTAAAATTCAAGCACACTAATGTACACAGGGGGACTTAATGCCTTAGCCATTTTCTAGTAGTGATAGGTGCATTTTTTTGGTGCGGTCCGAGCAAGCAAGTCAGTCAACATCATTCTCATAAATATCTATTGTTTTATAATAATATGTATGATCATAGCATCAGCATATATCGCTGGCATCATAGCTGGCCCTATTTTATTTAATTTGGGAAAACAAACGTTATTACATTACATGTAGGTGACACTTTTCAGTAGGGTATACAATTATACATATAACATAAAATGAATGCAATAAACATAACATTTTCCACATAATAGTAACAAATAGGTATGTATGCTATGGTGAGGACTTATCAGTAAACTAATTAATATTAAAATTATTAGAATACAAAAGCGCGGCAGTATTATAATTTATTGTTTTTAAATATCACAGCTAATGCTGAGATAGCCTTTTTGGCCTTGCAAAGATCTTTTTTATGGTTTGTGTATTTTTTAATTCTCTTTAGTTTATACTTTTGTTGTTTTTATTTTAAATTGTATACGAGTATGTCCTGTGCGTGTTTAAATAAATGATTTTCTTTCGTTCAGAATCAGAATCAGAATGATTCTATTTGTGAAACATAAATGCAGTGGTTGGTAACGATATAGGTAAAAGTGCGCTATCATCATTATACGCCTATTATACGCATACCAACATAATAGGCTATTTCACAAAACTTTAGTTTTTAGTCCCTCATCTAGATTACAAGAAAACATTCGACACAAATATTTTATTCTATTTCAAATCGATGGAAAACTGCTTAGTTTAAGCGCATTAAAGTTGAGAAGGGCTTGTAACGTCATTATCTAGTATAAACTGTACTGTCTAGTGACGTCATGCGACATTTTGACTCGATGTAACGCCGTTATTTTTTGCGGACGTGGAAAAAGAAAAAGTCACCCAAAAACACACGCACATCAAGTTACCCCAATGTGTCAAATTTTCCCAATTGAATAATATGAACCTTAACCTGTTTCACATAAAGTTGAAAAACGATCATCTAAATTTGACACATTGGGGTAACTTGACGTGCTGGCGTCTGTACCTAGTTTAAGTTTATACGGATATGTAGATACCGATAGCTTATCTAAAACGGAAAACTATAACCCACCTCATTGCTTCGCCGCAGTCGGTTAAAAAGTATAATGCTCTTACCTAAGGTATAGGCCAGGAACAAGAATACACCGATGAAGTACCACATGGATTGAGGTATGACCTCCAAATGTCCGTTCAGAGGAACCTCGCCCACCGTCTCATTGTACAGCGGCGTACTGGCCGCGTAGTAGTCGTAGTCGTAGTACGATAGCAGCAAGAAGTTTAATACGACGAGCAGGAACCCGCCGAAGGTCAACACGTTGGGCGCCACCCATTTTGGTACAAACTGGAAAAGTTACAAGGAAATTAGTAGGCAGATTTTAATAGTGTTGGCAGTTGACTTGAGCGGTATGAGTACAACCATCATTACTATATTACACCACTAATTTTAATTAGTACAAATACTTAAAGGGCTTATTCTAGACGGTCTTCTCATTATATTTGTAAAGTAAAGTATCAATGAATAATATTCATAAACAGCAAAGTTATTAGCGTCTTGTTCTTATCCCAAAAAGTCACCCAATTTATGGAAATATTGTACAGGCTATTCATGACATAGTAGTATTCATTAATCGTCATCTCTCGCTCACGTTCGCGTGATCTTGCTCAAGCATGCCCCGCCTCCAACAGCTGTTTTCGTTATTTAAGTTTAACTAAATAGTGGCATAAATAAAAAAAAAATCTTTTTTTTTGTTTTTGATTACGCAAATAATGATCAGTAAAAGGGACGGATACAGCCCATTTTTTTTTGTACTAATTAAAAAATAGTGGTGTATACTCAATCATTTGCTTTCATTCAAGCTGGATGCGCTTAAACCAGTATCGTAAATGAAGCTGCTGCCTATCTGACCTTTACAGTTCATTTACTGGGTAATACGATACCTTAAGTTAGACTAGTTGTCAGACTTTCGAGTTTCTGAATACATGTAATGACTGCCACATCTCTAAGAATAACTGGTGTATGCGTATATCGAGCGTGTTACGAAACGTGTGATCTAGCGAGGCGAACGGAAGTTGAGAGGGAGTTATAAGTTAGTGAACATTGAAAAAGAGAGATAGGTGCTAGAACATATTATCTTTTTCTCTTTCATTTTTATAGTTCTTTTCGTGTTTTTTTAAATTTATAATACTCGTACGATACGTCAAAGGACAGTCGTAGTTTTTGATGAGTCAGCCGCCATTTTAGTGCGAGTACGTAACCGATGCAGCGAAGTGGATTATTAATTTATTTCGGATAGCAGTGATCCATATTTTGTTAGTATTACGCACAGCTTATATTCTAGTTTTGGTAACATTACAACAAAGGTTGACAAGTAGGAAAATAATATCTCCTAATACCTGATTACCCTTTGCACGAAATGTCAAGGCTCTTAGAATACAGTTGCGACTATACTCCGCACTCGGATTAAAGTATGCAACGATGCAACGTCGCAGTCGATCGAGTCGGTGCGATAACACCCATAATCTTCCTACATCACTAGACAGACATGTTGACAAGATGATGACTAACAAAAGGTACTTAAGCTGGTTAGGCGCGTAATATTCGCACTAGCGGCGTGTGTAACTAGATATTGTGTAAACGTAAGCAAAGGCAAAGGAGTATTTTATTAGGGGTGGTAGTTGGTCTATCGAAGGTTAAGCTACGCTTTACAAGGTTGGTTCGTGGATGGCTGGCCATTCATTACACACCAATACTCCTTAGTGCCTCGGAAATCCGTAAGTGTACGGCCGGAGAGCACGCTCTATTCGAGCGTCGGGCGGGGCGGGGCGTGCAGCGTTCATGTTAAGCACGTGCTACCACTCGCATGTATTTTATCTTCATTCACCCTTAATGTTTCAAATAACGTAGAAAACTCTCCAAATTGTTTTCTTTCCTTCACAATGTTACTAGAACCTTGTCTTGACTCATAATTAAATGTTAACCACAAGTTTTCTTCTAAATACATATCAATAATATCGTACGATGCAGACGCCATGATCGACACAAACGACCGCCACCACAAACGCTGAGCGTGCACTGAGGCCACTTAAAAAGAACGCCCTTTCGACCGCTCATCCCCGCCCCGCCCGACGCTCGAATACAGCGTGCACTCAGGCCGTACACTAAGTCCGGCTGTCATTGTGAGTGGAGGTAATCTCCCTCTCCCTTTCCTCAGCCTCCTTCTGCGAGATGACTGTTTCGCAGAAGGACACCACCGCGTCCCAGCACTCGACGCTGCTGACCATCCTCCCGACCACGGCCGGTAGCGACAAGTCACTGCCTACTCCAGAGACGAGGGCACGGCGCGGCGCGGCGCCTCCCAAGCGGCACACTCTGCCAGCGTATGACGCGCAGTAGTAGCCCACCGGACACAACACCCGGTCAGAGGATCTTCCCTTTTCTATGATGGATGAGAAACTTTACATCCAGTTCCTCATACCTCTTAAACTACCATCATTCATCATCATCATTTGCTTATCCTTTTCCCAACTTATATATGTATATTATAAATACCCTGTTTTCTTTTACACCACTAGCGTATAGTTGTAATGTCCCGTGTTATTATAGTATGGCTTTGTCTTGTCTACTACGGAGAATCACTGACTCCTAAGTCACAGGCACATACACCTAGTTTAGGAGTCAGGGAGTTAAAACTATTGTGACCCAGTTATAAGCCTTAAGTATATGATTTTAGTTTATGGTTCTTGTACTGCGAAGGTTTTTGGTGCAATAAAGAATTTATTAAATTTAAATTTAAACTATCTTGGGATCGGCTTCCAGTTTAAGCGAATGCAGCTGAATACCAGTATTTTACAAGGAGCGGCCGCCAGTGTAACCTCTACAACCCAGTGCAACACAATTACTGGGTAACACGACACCCTCTGGTAAAACTGGTTGGCGAACTTTAGGGTTGCCAGTTCTGACTTATCGGTAACGACTGTCAAAGATTGTAGATCTTTGACAGTCGTTACTTGTTGTCAGAAGCCCGAAAGTCTCACAACCATGCAATTTAACCAAGGGGTATCATGTTACCCAGTTCCTGGGTTGTGGAGGTCTGACAAGCAGTCGCTCCATGTAAAACACTGGTATTCAGCTGCATCCGGTTTAACTGGAAGCCGACCTCAACATAGTTGGGAAAAGGCCCTAGCCTTTTGACAGATGATGATGACATGAGAGATGGCAAGCGAAGAAACGTCATAGAACAACTGTGATCCCAAGTCTCAGTAACACCGTCTTGCATAATATAGCAATATTGGAGCGGCAGCGGAGCAAGCGTACTAAACAACAACTGCCGGAGTCAGTGTTTCCTGATAGCTACAACCTAGGGGTCTTCTTGACACAACATCTCCGCGCACACCGTCATACAGCTCAAGGTGAGTAGCACGCTCTCAGCACACACTACGCACACACTCCTCTGGACTCAAGAGCCGAGTGTGCCCGCAACGCGCGTCTCGACAACCGTTTGTAAATGGTACCATTTTTGGCCACTCAAACAACTTCAAACCTTCACGTGACGCATGCTACATATATAACAGGTACTCGGTGCATGAGCTTTCGTGTTTGAGTCAAGAGTGAACAGGTTGCTTCTGGGCAAGGGTGCTTCATCGACGACCACATCATCGCTTACCATAAGGTGAGATAGTGGTCAAACGCGTGCCTATCAATAAAAAAAAAACACACACAAGTAGGATAAGTACAAGTATCGGATGAAAATTTTGTTCGTCTATAGTAAGTAGACGTCCCGCGGTTTCACCCGCGTAGGTCCCGTTCCCGTGGGAATACAGGGATAAAAAGTAGCCTATGTGTTATTCCAGGGTGTCAGCTAGCTCCACACCAAATTTTATTAAAATCCATTCAGTAGTTTTTACGTGAAAGAGTAATAAACATCCATCCATCCATCCATCCTCACAAACTTTCGCGTTTATAATATTAGTAGGATTAAAATGTTTTTGGATACATCGCTTAAGTTCGTATGTGGTGAGATAGATATGGTTACAGTTATAGCAGGTGACACATGCCACTCATGCCCTGCCGTGAGCTTATACATATATTTTGTTTGTCGGTGATGAGTTTTCCTATTAGGTACTATCTAGCAATATAGGCAGATATCGCCAATCTTTATATCATGAGGCTTTGTTCAAAGGTTTATGAAAGGAAACCGATCATTGAGGACCCGAGCATAATGCTATGTAGGTACTCGTATTTAATATATGCAATTATCGAGGTTACGGTCTACCAAATAAAGGGTTGCCAGGTTTAATTTTATTATTTTTCTGTGCCTTTTACGGCACATAACAATTAGCAATTGTTTTTAAAATAATTTAGTACCTAAGTACTTATTTATTCTGTAAATTAGTTTTTAAAACTTCTCACACGCCTGATAGCAGACCGGAGTCTGGAATTGTGCCCGATTGATAGCAATACGAGCCTAGAGCGGGACCACCGCGGCTGCCCGCGCCGTTGCAGGCCTTAATTTCATAGACATTCATAGCAATCCGTGCAGTATGCAGTCAATGACCCATTTCGGATCTTTAGGGTACGGTTCTGCCAACCCTGAACATATGACACGACACACTTGTGACAATGGATAATTATTACAACAACAATGACCCACACGATAAAATAAACAAGAGGTGGCTAGATAACAATGTTTAGTTTAATAGATTACAAAACAGACCCATTTTGTACCTTAATCCAAGTGTACAAGGCTGAAATTAAGTAAACGGCATTGTTTTTGATAACTTCAGATGATGATAAGAAATCGTACGATATTCGTCATTGTTCTGCGTTAGTATTATATTTATAAGTGAATGTTATCTATGTAAGTCTCTATTTCCGTGTTTTATGACTAGTTTTATTGTCATAGTTTCCTTCAAACCCATGAATAAATTAGGATTTTCATTGCTAATCTACACCTTAGGAGATGGGATTTTGTAGATAAAACAGTGATAAGTATTACATACATAGTTAAACATAGAAGTACCAGTACTAGGTACACCCGCATTTCGCGACATGCGCAACATGTTAAGGTCCCAAGTAATAGGTAAAATTCAGTTTTCTTTCATAGTAGAAAATTCCAATTTAGTATGAGATGCGTATGCGTCCGTTCAGCTGAGGGGACGCGTACTCATCTATTGTGTACAAAACTGATTAGTCTAAAACATTAACAACATAAAAAAAACGGAAAACGAAAATATTGACAATAACGAACGATCAACAGATAACGGAAATATTGACAATGACAGCGCGGACGCTGGCCTCATGAGGACACCGGCGTCCAGGCAGACATTGTCTTTCGATTGTGTCTCTAATTAACACGATTGAAAGGTTAAAGGAATTAGTTTAGAAAAAAAAAACTGAAAGCCTGACAATTAACAACAGATTTTTTTTATACAGACATCTTAGCTTCAACTTCAACGTTTTTAATAAAAAACATTGCAGCGATTTTCCAAACAGGTTTTCATCCATTTTCTTTCAGGGTAAGTATGACTTTCGAAACTCTTTGAGTGCTAGTAAAAATTTAAAGAATGTCATGAGGAAATATACTTCTAGACTTTCTGTCGTTGTATATCATCTGCCAAGCCAGGTCACTTTTCAGTCTAACTGGATGCAGCTGAATACCAGTACTTTACATGGAGCACCTACCTATCTGACCTCCACAGCCCAGTTACTGGGTAATACAATAATCTTTGGTAAGATTGTCCAACTTTCAGGTTACAAATGACACCGAGGACCAATTACTTAGCGACCATTCCGACGTTAGGAGCATCTTAGTCTGTAACCCATCAACGTATAGACCTGGGTGTTGTGACATCACTACTAAATCAATTAATAGTATGCACCTCACTAGATATTATCTATAAATAAATAAACAAATAAAATAAATATTCAACAACTTTTCACACAACGCCATTTAGACCCAAGTTAATCTTGAGTGCTTGTGTTATGGGTAATAGCTGATAAACATACTTATATATTTCTAAATACATACATATTATAGATAAATTACACCCAGACACAGAATAAATGATCGTGCTCATCACACAAACATTTGTCCTTGGTGGGAATCGAACCCACAACCTCCGGCATAGCAGTCAGGATCACTAACTACTAGACCAATATGCCAGTCAGGTCAGTCATCTATGTATCTGGCTCCTATGAAGAATGCCAGCGTCACTTCATTATCTGTCCCCGTCTGTGAAGTTGCTACTATTGAAAGTACACTTGGGTCATTCTACGGTATTTGAGTATTTTGTGTCCCCAAAGAAAAAATCATCTGTTTAATTTAATATTAATAATTCAACTACTTGGCATTATTTTGCCTAAGTAATGACAAGGGCCAGAAGATATTTCTGTTTTTTTTCATTTTATAGGCTCCAGGGGAAAATGTGTTATCAGGGGAGAGACACTATTGGCAAAGTAGTGACAAATTATAGCAGGAAAGTGACAGGCTACTAAGTATTATCTAAGGAATTTTAATAATACTGTATAAAATGAATAAATAATAGCTTTATCGTTATATTTTTAATGAATAGAATACAATCAGCCTTAACAGTTGAAACATATTCACAATATTAAGTTCTTAAAAAATTAAGTTTCGATCACCATCGAATAATTTACATATGAAAATAATAATAAAAAAATAATAATATCTAATTATAATATAATATATATATTAATGCATATCACTCTCGTCTGTGAATTAAACAAAATTAGTAATTTTTCCTATTAAATAATCACAGACACTTACTGTTCAACAGTTTTTAATAATTAAATACTCGAAAAAGTGTAATTTCACATTTAAGGCTTACCTAAATAGTAAAATGATACACCTATGAGAGGTTATCTTAGCAAGTAAACTTAAAAATCATTATTATAAATGTAAACTTCCATTTTAAGAAAGAACTGAATCAATAATTTCGGTTAAACTAAGTATTTTCTACTTATATACTAAACAATAAATAATTAACTTTTTGAGCACATCAACCAGCTCTAAAAAATTGTAGAATACTCTATTACTCATCATAAGTAAACTGGCAAAAAAGAGTAGCACCTTCAATAGATTTCTTTAAATAAAGTAAAATAATAATCTCTCCTTCTTCGTCATCAAATTCAGACTTGCATACGGCAGCATAACTATATTTTTTATCACTTATCTGGTATTCCACAAGTATAAAATCACAGGTATCACTAACATATGAATGATAGAACTTTAAAAAAAAATCTCTGGTAAAGTTGTCCATTGTAGCAAGGTTTGTCTACATGCCCATCTGATACCATGTCCGGTTTCAAGATAATTCCAAGTAAAATCAGAAAAAAATCAGCCCATTCCCTTTCAGTCGTGTTTAATACACTTAATTTATCCCTTTTCTCCTTTTTGAAAACTTTTTGCTTTTCTTTCGCTTGTAATTCTGTATTTTTAATCAGATTGTTTTTTAATTTTTTGGTAGCGTATTTTTTCTGCTTGGATCTGGTTTTTTAGCCTCTCATCCCTTGTTTGCTTCTTTGTCATGTTTGACATGATATCTGCGTAACTAGAACAAATAAAATAAACCGTTTTGAATAGTAAATATTTACAAAAAAAAATTGTCACTGCCCCTGCATGGTATGATTTTCCCCTGGCATAGAAACTGGCAGAGAAGTGACGCCAGAGAAGTGACAAAATTGGACATAATCTCCCAAAAAAAATACCGCATGTTTTTCTGACCACATTTTACACAATAAATGTCATCTACACACACTAAACATTGCACTGTGCAAATTCACAATTATTTAACGATGAAATATAAAAGATATACTTACCAAGGGAAATACTGGAACTACTGGCACAAGCACGTTCTCAGACAATGAATTGAAAACTGACGCCACATTGTTTTAGTTGTGCTCAACACTGTTAGCTTGCATTTAACTTCACACTGTCCCACGCGCGTCGTTTATGGTCAAAAATATACTTTAGCACTTTTAAGTGAAAATCACAGTCTTTCAATTTCGCCAGGTGAAGTGACGCTTTTAGCAAGTGACGTGAAAATAAGATTTTTTTAAATTATATAATAAACACTTTTGCAATGTATTGTTATAACATATGTTTCAAAGTTATATTAGCTATAACACAATATTAAAATAAAACACAATGCCATAAATATTATAAGTATTAGGCCATAAAAATGAAAAAAATGCAGTAATGGGGTAGGCCAGGGGAGTATACATTTGTTACTATTTTATAATGTTAATGTGTAAAATTAAACCACTATCGTGAATTGACTAAGTGGTCCAAATGAAAGAAGTTATACTTTATTGCATAAGCACACATTAACGGCAATGTAATTAGTTTAACATAAAAAAAATCTAAAGGCCGTTGGAATTCAAATAGCGTAGAATCACCCACTTATTGTACTACTGTGTGTCAAAATAAACTAAGTCAACCTCAATGGTGTCTTATTTAACAAGCCTGGAGAACATAGCACTGGGGAACTGTAGCTTATTCTTCGATTGATGCATGCCGCCAGTATTACTTAGCCACAAGGTTCTCTCTGTTATTATTTATAATATATTTATTAAGTAGATAAGTGTTCTAATCATATTGGTTGTAAACATAAAACAGCTGTTTGTTATGAAATTTACAATACCTACAAATGTTGTATTGCTTTGAAACATTTAAGTAGCATACTTTTTTGTTACATGAACATCATAGAAAAAAAAACATGTGTGCTGAGGCTTTGAGCTGGTTTTATTAATTTCAAGAAGAATGTTATGTATATTTTTTATTGATTACCACTATTAAATACATGTGTTTTACTTACCTCTACGACTTTGTTCCAAAAAGGATGCATCACATAAACACTCAGCGGGCTGGTGTCTATGGCCATATACTAAAAAAAAAAAAAATATATACTAAGTGTAAGTCTTTTAAAATGAGGCTGAGTGTTGATCTAACCTCACCACATAGGCTGAGTATACATTGTCAAGTAACATCTAAGAGCTCTTACACAACATGCAGCATGTTGCCAAAGGCTGAGGCAACTGCTGCCGTCGACGTGACTAGGCAGCAGCCCCACTGACTTATAAAAAAATCTGTTGTATAAATGCTGATGTACAACTGTTGATGTTGTACAACTGTTGATGCTGATTTTGAAGTTAGAATGTCAATGGGCGTCAACGGATGCCGCCGAGGCATGTCGACGAGTGCTATATGATTAGAATTGATACACAACCTCCAAGTATACTTTTAAATCTCAGTGTGAGATGGCTGACAGACAGGTCCAGCCCTCTCTGTCAGTAGGTAGATCAAGTACATCTATTCTATACCCCTTAAGTATAGAATAGTTGTACTATTTGGAAAATGTATCCTATTTTTGTCAGGATTGTTATCATAAAAAGTGGGCATTTGAGAGGATTATGTACACACTTTCAATTTTCATTTTTATTAAGTAGGTACTACCAGTGAGTAACTTTAGTCATTCATTTAAGAAATTTGGATAAATTCAGTATGATATTATTCTATTCTTGAGATTGTAATATCCCAATAATAAAGTGAATTTCTTGATGAAACAAAATCTCAAAAGGTCTCTTATTACTGAGGTACATAGGTACCTTTTTAAAGAAGAAATCACAGATTATATTTTGATCATAGGATAATAGGCTAATCTGTGATTTCGTTTTGCTTTTAGATACCTTTGTACACAGTTAAATGCACACACACACATGGACTCAAACTATGTGTTTACATACACATACTAAGTGTTTTTTCTGCTGCATTTAAATCAATCTTATTGCATAGTGTTGAGACCGTTTTTTTTCAAATCACTGAATCATAATCTAAACAAGTAGATTATGCACAAATAAACACATAACTGGACTGAGTTTCGTTCCAATTTTTTAGATTAGCGTTACGCTTGAATTATGTCGTTTCGTACATACTTACATAGCATACTAATGAGTCATACTAAACGTATTAATACGTAAACGAATCAAAGCATTAGACAAATCTACGACTTAAGTTGTACATATCATCATAATGCGGCAATTATATCGACTACTTCCTGGTAAGGCGATGCGTAAAAAAATCGATATCTTTTAAGGTTATATCACGACGATACTGCACTTATAACATAAACTTAGCACTGTAATACAAGTCTGTATTATACATGAATACTATTTATAGTAGAAAACACTAATTTAATAAACAGAAGAACACAGGTACCTTGTAATTATCGAACCCTTCAAGGTGTTCGCGGCTGAGATACTTGTAACTGAACATTTTCACTGTTTTCACTTACGCTATACTAATGAAATATTATGTAAACACTAGCTATTTGTTACACTTGAAATATTTGCACTTGACGTAATACATTTTCGGTCTATTTATATTTTATAAAAGATAAAAAATAAACGCGATACACGACACTGTCGCGGACTCGCGGTACGCTGATGTTTAAGTTTTGACAGTGAGTTAAGTGAAGTGACACTGACAGACAAGTGACACATACAGGCAGGTGTGACCGGTGACCGTGAGAGTTTGCAGAAATTGCTAACATTTGCTATAGACCGAAAGTAGGTACTTCTTTCTACTTTTATATTATTTGTGTGTCGTTGGCAGTTGCTCTGCCTTAACTGAATTAAAATCTCAATTTAAGTACAAATCTACAAGAGGATGCACTTGACCTGTTTATCTCACACCACCTTTTTATTTTATTTTGTCTGTTATATTGTTAATGAACTTATTGATAACGTGAATTGAGATCATGACCTTCATCGTGCTTTAATTATTATAAATATACCAAAAATAAAACACACTCAAAAACTCCTATCATTGTTATTTTTAGCCAAATGACAACACGCTTTTAAGTCATTTGCTGGCAAAGACATTCAATACCTACTATACAGGGTGTCTCATTCAAATCGGTCAGTATAGGTGAAACTATAAGACATACGAAGATCTGTTCTGAGGAACCATGTCATCGATTTTAATAACAAGAAAAACTGCATTCATACATTTTAAAAAACATCTGTACTATTGTAGTATTATTGTAAACAATACTAAAATAAATTAAAGTATGTGGAAACAATGCATTTTATTCATTTTAGACATCATGTTTCATACAGACATTTACTGCTTAAGACCTACACAATCGATATCTAAATAGAAATAGTGTAGGTTTTTTTTTCAAAATAACCGGGTTCGATTCCCGAACGGAGTACAGATGTTTTTTGAAATGTATGAATGCAGTTTTTCTTGTTATTAAAATCGATGACATGGTTCCTCAGAACAGATCTTCGTATGTTTAGTTTTAGTTTCAGACTTTCCCATACTGACCGATTTGAATGAGACACCCTGTATAACACCTATGTCTTTACTCTTTGCCTAGTATTTTAAATCTCTTTGTTTGTATGTTTCCTTTTTCTTAGTGTGGGCTACTTACCGGCTAAAACCAACACGGTGTTCCTCGTCGGGCGGACGTGATGGCACGTGATCAGCTAGCGCATTCACCGCGCCCGCCCGCGCGCCCATACCAGAGTAATAATTAATTACCAACAACTACGATGGATCCAACGTTTTGCACAATTCGCACATGAAACCTTTTTCCGAAATCAAAGTATCAAGCATTCCATTTCTCCCGTAAGTATAGCTATTGTCTCACGCAATTTCTACTTTGAAAATTGTAAAAAAAAACATAAACTCAATATTGTTCTTGGGAGTATGTAGGTATTGATTATTGTTTTTATTAATAATATTTTTTTATTTCAGGCATCTGTGGCCCATATAAACAAAATAAACACTGTAATCTTTCATAGTAATAGACTAATTAAATAAACCTAAAATTAAAGTTAACGTTTGGTCGGCGACGTATTGCCCTGATTCATGGTGTCATGTAGCCTTCCGCGGAATCGACAATACACGACACCCGTCGGCCAAAATGCCTTCTTCCTAAAAGTCTCGCGATGGTGGGTCGGAACCCGCACCACAAAAGACTTCAAATTAATCTTGTGGTGCGACTTCAAAGTTACCACTCTGAGGAAGAATATCTTTATATACTCCACGACCTCCTCTACCTTCGTGGAGTGATGTAGACGTGATACGTAGGTAGAGCTGCGTCGATGGAAAAGGGACGCAGCAACATGTTCGGCGAGAAGGCTTACTCTTGGTCTTTTCCTTCTTCTTCCATTTCTCTACAAGAATAAAGCCTTCGCCTTCCGACCTGTCCTTGGCTTTTGGAGCTTTGAACTGGTTCGGACGGCCCCAGGGCTCTCGCTTTGTTTGTTAGCTGCTGAATTTTTGCTGGAGCAACAGCTGAGCTAGCATTAGACGGGGCGCTCAAACGCCGCTATTGTATTAGTGCTTCAGCTTAACTGTTAAGGTATATTCAGATTTGTCCGATACTTGCTGCCAGCATATCTTACAGCGTATTATTATCGAATACCGAGCAACGATCGAAAACGTCATTAGCAAATTGTTGCTTTAAACTACTATAGGATCAACTGAACTTCTTTGGCCTAATTTATAACTTTAGGTCTTCTTAAAGTTCAGGTAGTTGAGTAACATTATTTTCACAAATTAGTAGAACCAAGGGGATAGAACAGTGTCTTCTGTCGCGGGTGACGATTTAAATCGCGAGCGTAACGAAGGACTCGAGGTTTACTCCCGAGCGTAGCAAGGGTTTTAAAAACTTAAATCACAAGCGAAGCGAGGAATTTAAGACGAGTCCTGAGTGCAGCGAGGGATTTAAGTTCACCCAAGACTAAGACAGCTTTATCACCGAGGAAAATACTCTACTTTTCGTACCATTTGCGAAAAAATTAACACAATAATAATATGAGATAAGCATTTTTTGTCGGAAAAGCAAAGGCATCAAGCTCATACGGCCTCGTCGGTTTTAGTGTGTGTTCCTTTTTAACCGACTTCAAAAAAAGAAGGAGGTTCTCAATTCGACGGTATGTTTTTTTTATTAAAAAAGATGTAGGTATAATGCTTTACATACAAACTCAATGGTGTAAACACAGATGTAGTTCAGTATAAATTTCGGTAAGTAGGTACCAATCCAAATTTAAATCACATTTTCCTCCTAGAGGATGAATGAAATTTAGTAGGTATCTTTCCCTGTTTTTAACAGATTAAAAATTACTATTTGTTATGTTCGCTTTTTGTGGCATAGAATGTCACTTTTTTGAGCAAGTGGTACGAAAAAGTAATTATTTGATTGTTCCTTAAAGTAATAGCAAAATTTTGCGAGAAAGACGAATGATTAAATTGACAAAATAAGTTTACTTTTTAACCGACTTTTACATTATCTTATCTACTTTAGACTTTGCCTTCAATTTTTAACCGACTTTCAAAAAAGGAGGAGGTTCTATGTTCGTGTGTATGTATTTTTATTTTTTTTTTTTTTTTTTATGTATGTTACCTGATTTCTCCCCCATTTGTGGACCGATTCTCAAAATTCTTTTTTTATTTGAAAGAGTATACTTCTGAGGTGGTCCCATTTTAATTTGGTGAAGATCTGGTGCTGATCTTCGGAGATATACAACGGAACTCTTCAAAAATGAACGGCAAATCTGTCGTGATTGCTGGAATCGCTTGGATGTTTATTGTTTATACAACATAATGACGTATCATCACGCCTGTATGCTCTGAGGGGTACGCAGGTGGGTACAATATACCTAGATTTCGTCAGTTAGGTATGTTATTTTAATTTATTAGGGATTAGTGGAAAACCCTATTATGATGACATGTGTTGTTAACACGGATATCTATGGTTGTTAACAATTAACAATATAAAATAAATTCATGGCAAATGTTTTTATGGTAACAACTAAAAATTGAAAAATAAAAAACTTTTTTGCAAAAAATAAAACCGACTTCAAAAAAACACTAAACGGTGTAAAATAACTCTAAATTCGGAAGTCGGTGGCCCATCATGAGTAAGACAAACCCACCAAAGCCACAGACTTCCGAATTTAGAGTTATTTTACACCGTTTAGTGTTTTTTTGAAGTCGGTTTTATTTTTTGCAAAAAAGTTTTATTTTAGGCGTATCAGCAACGCCTGAAACAAAATTGAAGGCAAAATCTTGCTTGAAAGAAAAATGAATTTAAATAATCATATAAACTTAAACGCAGAGGATCACAGTGTTGTCTGTTCGTAACGTAACGCATTAATTATCTCTTAATTGTTATGGTGTATGATGTCACCACATACGACTGCACAATCAGATTATTATTAATTATAATAGCACAGAAAAGATAGGTAGTACCTACTGATCGTCGTTAATGCAGTACAAGCTGTCAAATACATTGAATCGATAGATTGTGTAGTTAAACTACTTTTTTTTATATATATAATGGGTCTACTCTTGACCTCAATCTTGTCCTGCGGTCAGAGATGAGGTCGACGATGGAACGAGCTTACCCTAAAGAAGCCTATTAACTCGCGACTTAAACAGATTAGGGTCATATATGAACTCGGGAACACTGATACATTCCACTCCTTGGCTGTGCGCATAATGAAGGAACAGGCAAAGCTCTTCGAGCGAATGTGTGGAACATCTACAAGGAATGGGTGCTAAACGTTACTAGCGATGTTTGCACTGTGCGCAGTGTCCGATTATAGCTGTCGATCATTTGTCGAGAGTTGTTATTTTATTATTAGGTACGTTAATTCTAAATCGGTGACAGTAAAAATGACTCCATCGACATCCACAAAATACACAAAATAATTAAAAATGTTAAGGTGCCTTATTTTATTAAAGAAATTGAATCAGATTTGGAAGACTTAAGTAGAGTACAGTCTTCTGTTTGATGAATCTACGGATATTTCTGTTATTAAAACTATAGAGAGGGCATGCAAAGAAAAGTCATAGAAAAACTGTGAAATCATGTTTCAGTAACGTCATCAAGCTTAATATTTTTGAATCCATGGATCATACCGGCAAAACAAAAGTAGTTCAAATCAGGAATCCTTGCCTTAACTTCACACTGAAACCCGTAACAGAAGTTCCAGATTACCAATTATCAAAATCAAAAATCACAATCAAAAGTCATTTATTCAAATTAGGCTGAGGATCAGCACTTTTTGAACGTCGAAATTACATAAGACAGTCTCCCAAAAAGCCTTCCCTTCGCCACTTCCTAGTGTTTTTGCTGGGAAGAAGAAGTGGCGGAACAAACTCGCCAGCAACACATCTGTCTGATAAGTTAGAAGAACTTGAATTTACACAGTACAATTAGTTATAATTACAAAATAATTAAAATAAGTTATTCACTACATGTTAGCTAGCACACTCAACATACAGAATACCAGTAATATATAGCTACGACAATAAAACTAACTTAACTCAAGCAAAAGCAACTGACTAATAAGAATCCTCCAGGTAAAAAGGGTGTGTTTCATTTTTAAGTAGGTACCTACTTGAGACAGTACCTCTATTTTCAGTAGAAGAATCTTTAAAAGTACCTAGTCAAATCAAAGTACCTACCCTCTCAAATTGATATTGACCGAGAAATCCGATTGGATGCATCGGACTCATGTTTCAATGGAGAAATATAGTTCTGGAATAAAGTAATTGATTATGGAGATGCAGCTGCTAATAACGTTGTTAACGTTAAATTGAACGGATTTTTATGCAAATTAATGTATCTAATAAAAAGTAAGCTTCGCAATCGTTTGACGGCTAAAAGTTTAAATGTCAGTTTTAACCGACTTCTAAAAAAGAAGGAGGTTATCAATTCAGATGTTTTTTTTTATGTTTTTCGCGCATAACTTCGTCGCTTGCCAACAGATTTGAAAAAATATTTTTTGTTGGAAAGGCTACTTCCCTATTGGTCCAGGTTGGGATCTGATGATGGAATCTTGGCGAAATCGAGGGAACTCTTAAAATTTCATAGGAAAACGTAGTGATTTTGGTATTTTTTTTCTAGAAGTGAAGCATTTGCCTTCAGATCTGATGATGAAGCCAAGAGACAGGCACTGGAAATTCATAATAAGACAATATATCCTAGCCGTGTTTGGGCTTGTTAGAATTGTAACGGTATGAACTTTCCAGGTTGTGTAGGTACCTTAACCTACCACGGATAATTTAAAAAAATAACAGATAATGTTTACTTTTTCATTCAAATACTAAAAATTGCAAAAAAAAAAACTTTTTTACAACAAAATACAACCGACTTCATTGAAAAACACTAACAGGTTTTAAGTAACTCTGGTTTCGGAAGTCAGTGGCCGATAAAATGAATGCAACAAAACCAACAAAGCTACAGACAGACTTCCAAAACTAGAGTTATTTAACACCTGTTAGTGTTTTTCAATGAAGTCGGTTGTATTTTTTTGTACAAAAGATTTTTAACTTTTTAAATATGAGGTTGACTTTTTGCGTCGGGTTTCATTTTAAAATTTTAAATTCATATTTCTTGCATTGTTTTTAATAGTAATTGGTATAATTTTAGTGGAATTTTAACAACACTTTAGTAGATTTTTTATTGCTCTTGCTGGCCACACTAGGCACTGATAACAGTGTTATCTACTGATAATTAAATTACTGTTATTTGCTGTAACACAGCAGAAAGAACCCTGAGTTGTAGGAGTTTGCAAGCTAACGTAGAGAATGGAGTTTTTTATGACGAAAACCTGGTGTCACAATGTCAGTAGCACCAGAGTACGAAATAGATACTTTAGAAAAAATCTCAGAAAACGCAGAAAAACTACAGTTACATGGACAATTTAAATATACAAGATGAAACATTGGAGACAATTGAAAGTAATTCAAATAGAAAATATGCTTTGGTAAATACTAGAGCTTTACCCGAGGACGCGAAGACATATGAACTGGAGACCTTTGACAAACATGTGCTGTTGATCTTTAACCAAAATGAAATTGATGGATTCCCACCTAGACTTGGAACGGAGAAAGACGTGGACTCCTTGACGAAGACCTTCGAGAATTGCGGTTATGAAGTGATAACATTCCATGATTTAACCAAAGATGCCATTTTTGACGTGCTGCAAAATTGTAAGTACCTAGGTACCTTCCTAATGTAATTAAGATATTCCATTAACTATTAATTATCGACCACCACTACCAAGTTAGGTTAGATACTTATGTCCTAGTACACTTAAGTCGATTGGCCTAGTTTAGTATACGCTCCGCTGCCGCTCCTATATTGCTATATTATGCAAGGGAATCACAGTTTTACTATGACATGTATTCGCATGTCCTCTAAAAAGTATCCTAAATCTCTTTGGCAATGTGGAAGCCGGCGCGGGACGCTTGCCCCATTTTGATTTAAATGGAATGTTCTCGAAAGAAGGCGGCGCGCGATTACGCGTTGAACAAAGGATCACGCCATTTGACGTCACACATGTAGGTCGCGGTCAAAGACATTCAATACTTAGACGGGACATCACGAACAAAATTTTCATCCAAAACTTGTTTCTTAGTGGACACAAGTCTATAAGTTTTTTAGTACGCTCCGCTGCCGCTCCAATATTCATATATTAATCTAGATGGCGTTTAATAATAATAACAACGCGGTACAAGAAGTTATAAGCGGAGCGGAATACGCAGTGTGTTGATGGTACACTACTACAGAATATTCCGCTATTAGTTAACTAAGTTTCTACAAATTCTACAATCTGTCACTTTGTCGATTCTTCTGTAGACACAATTCGTGTCTACGGAGTTCATACTAAACGTGCAGCCTGCGTAGCATGAACACCGAAGAAACGGTCTTTGTCGTGTCTCGGAAGAAAATAAATTAAGTGTTCATGCTACGCAGGCAGGTGTATTGAAAGAAATTTGACAGATTGAGGTTCATGTCTATATAATCTGTCACTTTGCCGATTCGTCTGTAGACAAAGGCCGTTTCTTCGGTGTTCAATGTGTTCATGCTACGCAGGCTGGTCTCATTCATACCCAAGAGTTATGGGATATAAAAAAATCTGATTGTATTGTAACATAATAAATTGTTGTCAATGTTATATTTCAGTCGCCCAAAGAGATTTCTCGGACTACGGATGTGTGGCTGTAGCTATACTAACGCACGGCTCAAACAACGGCATGCTGAGGGCTAAAGACCAGCTCTACGACATGCAGGACGTCGTCGATCATTTCAATCCTAGCTCCAATCCTAGTCTCGTGACTAAACCTAGGATCTTTATTGTCCAGGTGAGTTTTCTGATTATTTACTTGTTTGCTTACGTCGTCATGCATGAGTTTCAACCACGCGGCCAACTCATTACATTTGATGAAACTTCGCCAGGAATTCGTGTTCTTTTGTTACTGTAGTCAAGGAATTTAAGATAAGTAGGTATAATCAAAATCAAAATCGAACATTAAAATTGCGCCTTACGTCGCGTCGCGTTAGAATCTTACTTTTTTTTTCAACAAATTCAGGAAAAGAGGTATAAGTATGTTAACAAATTACCTACCACTACATTTCGGGAAAGTATTATCAAATTATATGAGTTTGACCGCCCTGTTGAAACGGACACATTATGTCAGCAACAAAGTTTTATAACAGTCTAAGACATTCAATATTTAGGTACAGACGCCAGCACATTAAGTTAGGTACCCCAATGTGTCAAATATTCCCAATTGAATATGAATCTTATTCTGTTTGACATTAAGTTGAAAAACGATCAAAGAAATTTGACACATTGGGGTAACTTGATGTGCTGGCGTCTGTACTATAGACGGCACATCACGAACAAAATTTCCATTCGATACTTATGCACTTGTGGACAGAAGTCAATGAGTTTAATTTAGTACGCTCCGCAACGGCTCCAAAATTGATAGGTATATTATTTTAGATCGCGTTACGAGTTACGACTGTTACGAGACATGGAATCGCAGTTTTTCTATGACATTTCTCTGCCCTCTCTCAAAATCTCAAATATCTTAAAACTACACACTTTTAACTACATTTTGTAGAGTGTGCACGGGAATTTCATGACTTGATTCCGCCCGCGCCATTACCTACCATCGGACAACCGGCGAGTGTCCTGTCCACCCTTACATCGTTGGCACTCCCACGATTCGGACAAAGCGTTTCGCTTCATCGTTTATACCGCGTACATCGAAGGACTGGAACAACTCGCCTGCTACGGTCTTCCCGTCCGATTATAATTTAGGTGTCTTCAAGGCTACAGTGAAATAGCTAGGCTCTGTTAATAAACTATAGTGCGCTTCACTATCACTGATTGCATCACTGCTTACCATCAGGTGGGATTCCAGTCAAGGACTGGTTTATAATATTAAAAAACAACTCTTTGCCTATAGTATTAGTGGATTCAAGAATAGTTTAGATTTACAATTGTGCCCGGTAGGTGGCGCTGCGATCGGGTTCAAAACCAACGTTCGAGCAGGACAAAGCTTGTAGGGTCCGCTACTAAGTTGGTCATATAATTTTAATTTGTATTACAATATAATTTAACATTACCATTTTCAGGCATGCCGAGGTACTGAAATTACGACGAGCATCCCTGTCACCTATTCAGATAAGAATCTCAACGACCAGAATGAAGAAGACCTGAAGCCATCATACACTCTGCCTAAGCCATGTGATCAGTTGATTCTGCATAGCACATATCAAGACTGCGTTTCTTACAGGTATGCTAAGTTGGCTTGCCTAAACCTATTTCATGTATTATTCAATAGTATTCATTATGTTCATATTTCGTTAAATGCTCGATCATACAAACATTCTTTATTTTGGACACTCGATGTATCGGGTGTGCGATGTATTGAATATTCGATTTTTATAACAACCATTCGATATTATGAACGTTCGAGTATTTAAATGTTCGATTTAGTGGTCGATTAATAAATTGATATTCTATTCATTGGCATTCGATTTGTCATAGTACACCCATCTAAAATTATAAAGAGGAAAAAAAAATTGTTTGTATGTAACACATAAACTTACAAACTACTGGACCGATTTGAAAAAATCTTTCACCGTTGTGGGAAGCTACACTGTCTCCGGGTGACAAAGGCTACTTTTGGGTCCCTATTTTTCTACGGGTACGGAAACTACGTCAGTGAAACTACGTGACGTCCGCTAGTTAATTATACTGTAACTGAATTTCAGCCTTAAACGTAACGTTTAACATAACGTAGATTTTTTGCTATATTTGCATCTATGTGTCTCTTTTTCAACGGGCGATATATGTTGTTTTTCCCACAAACTACAGGCTACATAAATATCTTACTTAGTATGTTTCGATTCGGGAAACAGAACGACTTTTAGAAAATTTTGATTAAAAAAACAAAATTCAAATAGTGAACATACTTATCTCTTAAATTCTGCCCATATTTACCGCTAGTTGCTTGAGGTCCTTACAATTTTTTCTCTTTAATTCCTTCACATTTTCATAAATACATTCAAACTTCTACAATACTTGTCTTCATCACCCATTAACCTAAGTCTTCTTTCAGGGACAAACAGCGTGGCTCTTGGTTCATCCAATCACTTTGCAAGAAGATCGACGAGCTATCCGCGACTGAGGACCTCAAATCCATTATAACAGACGTTATGAATGACGTGGCCATCAACATGCAACACGAGGAATACAATAAGAGGACCTTGGAGGTGGACGTCAATAAACAAATGCCGGTGATGAAGTCAACCTTGATCAGGAAATTGTATTTAAAGAAAGTCGTGCAAGTAGACAACTCGAGAAGACGCAGCCGGGCTGGCAGATGTGCTCGGAGTCCTCCTTCTACACCCGCAACAGCACCTGCATCTACATCGGCACCTGCACCCGCATGCGATGACGTGTCGGAAGCGATATCAACGCCGGCACGGAACTGGATGTCATCCATTGAGCAGTGTCTAAGCGAAGTGTGCTTAATTGCAGCGGAAGAAGAAATAAACAAGGAGCAAAGACTACGTATAATGACCCTATGCCGAGAAGTTAATGACGGTATATCGCAGATAGCCGTTCTGTACCAGTCCAATAAGATGCATGACCCGTTATTCGCACCCGATGAATTAAAGCTCAGTGGCCCAACGATAAACTGAAATCAAGTGAGGAGACTAAAACTCTTGCTCAAAAAATTATATTCCCCAAGCAATAAAGCTTCTAGGTGAAAAAATCGATGCATGGCGCCTTACAATTTTGCGTTTATCCCAGGCGCAGGGAGCTGGCTAGTTTGATTAGTGGACTGTATTGCTGCGGGGGTTGAAAAGTACGTAAATTAGTAGGTCTGACCTTGCAAATGTGACATGAATTAGAACGACGAACGTGTGAGCTTGGACAAAGGAATCTGGCAGGAAACATGCAGCACCACTGACCTGTAAATTCGCCGTCTCCAAGATCTATCCTCCGCGTCGGCCGGCAGAGAGGTCGAACCCTTGCTGGATTCAGGGCGGCACACTAGGGGGCGCGCACAGATGCCTTTCACCACATAAACACGCACTTTCCGTAGTGTTTTAGACAATAGTTCGTAATTATGCACTCGCGGCAATTCGCCACCGTAAGTTAAGAATAAATTAATAAGGGAGCATGTTCTTAGCAACGCTACTCTCGTTCAAGAGCTGACTAGGCTAGAGCTGTAGTTATCAGAGACCCCTCGTCATGCAGAGAAGGAAGTCTTTACGTGCTTGTTCCTTCAAAATCGTGCAGAGAATCTTCTGGATTCTAGCCTCGCGACATATTTCACTTCAATCAAGTTATGTCGTAGGTCACGTAAGAAGGATCCTGAGACTTGCAACTACGATATATAACAGAACTTCCTGCAAACATACGCAAAGTTCTATCCGAAGACAGAGTGCTTGACAAATGGTCGTCATGCCCAGTAAGAGACTTTACTTTAGTCACACTCGTATGTGCCAACAGTAAAGCTGAGGAACCAAAATGCGCTACTTGCTTGCACTTCAAAAAGCCAAGCAATCAGAAGATTAGGTACATTAATTCGATTGATTAATCATTATGAAGGCGCCTAAGAATACCGTTAGTTACGTATAATCTGGCCCTTTGTTTTTGTGTGTTTTTATTTTTATACTTAGGTGCTTATAAATTATGATTAATAATCTAATTAAAGACATTTAAATCATCATCATAATCATTTTAATTGATGGTCTCATTTAAAAAGTTACCACCTAAGGGTACATATTTATGGAAAACAATAAAGATAATGAGGATTGAATAATTTTATTTTTCTGTATCTGAATCATCCCATGTTTGTGACGTTGAACACGCTGTAAGCAATACCTCTACTCATACTAGTTCCCTAACCATTCTTCCTCAAAATAGGTAAGTATTTGCAGTATTTTTAAGAATTTCGATTTTTTTTTGCGTTTTTCTGCGGGGTAAACTGTGATGTTATTGGCATAACCGACAGCCCGGGATCTTCCGTTTTCTTTAGTCGGGGTAAAAAATAAAAAATGGCGCCCCTATCACCTACATTTATTTTTCCTTTACCGTTTTCCCCATTTAAGCAATCAGATGTCCACTAATTAATTGTCTTGTTGTTGTTGTTATTTTCCTTTGGATATTGGCTTCTCGGAAAGAAGGCATTCAGTGTTGTTCTTTTCGTGTCAAACCTATTTATTTAGATAAAGACACGATCACCACCGGATATGACTTAAAATAAAAAAATGTATGATTAAAATAAAAATCAATTAACTATACTATACTTACAGGGTGAAATTGAATAGATGCGACAAATTTAAATATACAATATTATGTACGTGTTGTCAAGAAAATGTAGTACATAACAAATGTAAAATTAATGAACTTTTAACAGTGTTACGGCCTTACGGATTTTGGCCCCCTGGGCAAAATATTTTTCAGCCGTTTATTTGTTTGCGGGCTGGTTCGAAACAAATTGCTGCTCGACCCTACCAAGGGCCAAGATTAAGGCACAAAGTGCTATGTATAGGAACATTAGGAACGCATCTACAAATTATGTATATATTCACGAGGAAACAGCTTGAACATGGGTTTGCGAGGTTCATCTCTTTACTTACGACAGCTGTCGACATTACTGCCTCAAGATGCGAGCGATGCGACCTATAAATTTTTCAGCATTTCATCGCAGATAAACACGGCAGGAGGTGACTTGTATGTATACTCAATAATGGCTCTTAAGCGGCTGCTAGCACAAAGTGACGTAGCGACAAGAGGGCACTTAATATCCTGTGAAGCTTGAGGAGTGGAAAGGCGTTCCACGGCTATCATGATAATCTCAGAATTAGGTACGGTCAAAATCCCTACCAGCATCTTACGACAAGAAAGAGTTGAGAACTATGTTTCTTGTCAGAGTGCACGTGGAACAAAACTTCTCCCAGGAGATCGGATCCGTGGGGTTGGTCCCCACTTACTGCTCAACAGCTTACTATAAATTACGAATTGCCTTACTTACTACTTTAAAAGTTGTAAAGCACAGACACAATATCGTAACTTGTAAGAAGTATTGATTATTGTGTTAGTGTACTAACATGCAATTTTCTCCGATACGTGCCAAATGCCGTAGATTCCACAGCGCCTTGTGCCGAATTCCGAGCAACGATCAAAAACGCCAATAGCGAATTGTTGCTTGGAATTAATTGTAGGATCGACTGAACTTAAAGACTTCTCTGGCCTATTAATAACTGGTAGTCAGACTTTAGGTCTTGTACCTGTGGAATTATTTTCTTAGTAGCTAATATAATAGTTAGTAATTATTTGATTTAGTAATAGCAATATTTTGCACAATAGCAAAATGTTATAAGTTCGAATGTAAAGTGTAAATTGCAGAATATTACAAATTGTTAATTCCTTCTTTGCATTTCGTTGTTTTGACATTTGCCTAGGTACATTAGGAATTTCCTTTGTGGTGGGTGCGTTTACAAACACTAAATCTTACATACAGAATCAACCAGGCCCATAACAACTATCTGTAGGCCATACAAATAGTTGTTTGGTTAACCACTGCGCCAAACGTGCCATCAAATGGTTATAGTTTTACTTAACTTTTCCTCTCTAAAATATATTGTCATAATATTTTAGAGAGGAACAATTAAGTAAAAGTAACACTTAATCATAACTTCCTAAGATTTTGCCTTCAATTTAATTTCAGGCGTTCCTGATGTAAGATGAATTTAATAAGTTAAGCTTAAATGCAGAGGAACACATCGTTGTCTGTTCCTAACGAGTTTCTCTCTTAATTGTTATGTATTACATAAGGAAAAACGTGTATTAATAAAAGAAGATATGGGGTATGATGTCACCACATAAGTCCCGATGTCGATGGCTGCACAATCAGCTTGATAAGATTAAAATTATAATAGAACAGAAAAGATAGTACCGATCGTCGATATTGCAGCACAAGTTGTCAAATACATCGAATTGATAGGTTGTGTACGACCACGTAAATCAGCACAAAATATCGAAGGTGTTATTGAAATTTATTGTGCAACAAAATAATACGCTGTATGTATCAACGAAAGAGGATAGCAGTGGACTGGATCATAGAAAAGTGTTTAACTAGCGGAAACAATGGAGAACGACAACAATGAGTACTATCCAAATTACTCTGGGTTCGAATTTTTGTTAAAAAAAAGCCGAGGCAAAAAGAAAAAAAAGGGCAGGAAAACAAAAACCCTAAATAATACTGAGGATACCAAAAGTGACGCGGGTACTTTAGAATCAGTAGATGACAGTAACTTAACAGACGAAAACAGTGGAGATGCAGACGAAGGTTCTACTAAAGAAACTGTAATGTTTCGAGCAAACGTAGATGATGCAGTTTTTCATGAAGAAAACCGGGTGTCTTTAGACGCCATGATGTCAGCAGCACCAGAATATGAAATAGATACTAAAGTAAAAATCGTAGAAAACGAAGAACAACTAGAAAGTTCCATGGACAAATTAAATATTGAAGACGAATCATTAGAGACAATTGAAAGAAAGAGGAAATATTCTTTAGTCAATACTAGAGCTTTACCCAAGGAGGCGACGACATATGAACTAGAGAACTTTGACAAGCATGCACTGGTTATTTTTAATCAGAAAGAAATTGATGGTCATCAACCTAGACTTGGCACAGAGAAAGACGTGGACTCTTTGACGAAAACCTTTAAAAATTTCGGTTTTGAAGTGACACCACACAACAATTTGACGAAAGATGCCCTTTTTGATGAACTTCAAAAGTGTAAGTAATTTAAGATATACCATTACGAAATGCAACTAATTATTACAGAATTCATGAGCAAAGGACTTATGAAATTGCGTACAATATGGTGTCAAATTGCTCTATGGGACTAAATCTGGCTTATGGTGGAGTTGATGATCTTAAAAAGTTACTCCATGACAAATTAACTTTTCATAGATGAGCTATAGGTATGTGCTAACAATTCCTTTGTTAGAAACTTGTTCTTTAATAAACTACACACTATTAATCAGGCGGCTGTATTTAATTGAACAGTGTTAATTAAATTCAAATAATGGCAACAGGGAATGATCCTGTATCATCAGCCAGTTGATAGAAAATTATCTTGTAACATATTGTCCATGTCATTTCAGTCAGCGAAAGAGATTTCACGGACTACGGATGTGTGGCTGTAGCTATACTAACACACGGCTCAAACAACGGCATGCTGAGGGCCAAAGACCAGCTCTACAGCGAGATCGAAGTCATCAATCATTTCAAGGACTACTCCAAACCTAGCCTCGTGACTAAACCTAAGATCTTTATAATCCAGGTGAGATTTCTGAATACTGTTTTAAGTACATGTTCTTGGGTGGAATCTGCGCCTTCAAGTGAAATTTGCAGGGTGACTAGTAGAAGCACCAAATAAGATGGTCTTATCATCTATTAATTTGAGATCGGTTTAACATATTTTCTTTTTCCATTCATCTCTATTTGACGTCAATAGTCACCTTCACCTTCGACATCATCCTTCACACAATTCATCCATCATTTCTTTCTCTTGTTCTGATGAATAAACGTTGTTGTTATATGAACCATGTATTTGACCAAGCAGTTGGGAGGTTGCATAGTCAGAGGGACCTTCTCTCGTAAGAGTGAACGGACAGTGAACCATCACACAGCCCTGTTGGTTACATATCTTAGAAGTTTTGATTGTAGTAGATGCCTGAGTTCCTTACAATGTGTTCCTTCATCAATTTGCCGCCGTGGTGATGAAACAAATCACACTAACCACCTGGCTGGCTTTAAATTTTGAAGCCGTGTACTGGAAATTCGAAAAGACATGGACTATATAGCATCACTGCTCGACTTCTTAAGAGCTCCAGTACAAGGCAAATGCCTCTATAATTTCAAATTTTGCCTCATCTGTCTGTCAGATATTGAATACCTACGTAGGTATAGTTTTTCCAGGAATACTATAATCATTTCGTAAAGACTTCTGGTGGCACAGCGTTCTTTTGTATCCATCCAATGACGGTTAATACTTACTTAAATCTCTTTGTTTCTATCTTATGAACCTTTCGAACTGAGAATTCAGAAAACTAGTCTTCGTAGTCTGTTATACGTCACTCCGGAAATGTAGGTGAAGTGAAGGCGAATTTAGCTGTTATTCGATGTTAATCCTTGGCATTGACAGTTCACTTCATTCAAGTTGTCACAGGGTGACTTCTACTGAATTGACCAACTTAGGTAGATGTAAAAACAAACACATCACGCCATTCCAGTCTTTGTCTATCACACTGACACTTTCATAGAAGGTTTAAAAAAAGATTTTTTCTATATGTAGATCCGTTTCCATATATACTTTATCAGAACCGTGACAAGAGTGTCAACCTCTTGAGATTTCCTTCCGGCCTTGTGACGATTGTTAATCCTCTCCAAAACCAACCTCGATTGCAAAACATCTTGATAAGAATACCTAAACGATTAATCATAATACTACGTTTATCAAAAATTTCAAAAGGACAAAGGCACACTTTCATTGAATGAATCATTGGTGTTTATTTATTTTTTTGCTTTACCTACTTTGAAACGGAACTCGGTGTAGGACTTTATGAGTGTTATTATTTTGTTAAGAAAACGATAAAACGCAACTTTGCATCGGTGTTGCGTAATTTCTGATATCTTAGCATTTTTGTAAAAAATGGCGTAAGCACTCAAGGATAGCTAGCTGATAATTGCTGTTTAGGATAAGGTTGAAGTAAGCTGCTAGACATTGTCTGATACAAAGGCTCGTATTCTCAGGGTCAATAAATTTTCTTCTGTCTCATAAAAGAAGAGCAGTGGTGGTCGTAGCTTACAAGTCGCGCTCATCTCACTCTGCTGTATATTTTACATTTTCGTCTTACTTAGGTTTCATTTTGTGTAAATTATATTTTTCACCACTGTACTCAAAAACGGTGAAGGGAAACATCGTGATGAAACAGGCAGGTCCTAGCACCAAAAATTTGAAAGCCCGCGTGGTAGATTACGGCACGCTCTTTCTTACAGAGAGGAGGCCAGTGTTCCAGCAGTGGGAATATTATAGGTTTATGCCACCGAATTCCACAATCAATTCATGGTTTCGCCATCAGAGGCTTAAGTGTGGCACCACAAGTGTTAATCATGTGCGGCGAATCTATACAAAATGTATGAAAAATACAGGACGTGGTGGCGTTTTGTAGTTATGATGGGTGGCCCGTGTGCAGCCAGGCCTATTTTCATGTCTTTTTTGTCACAACCAACATGTTCTGCCATCTTCCATCATATGTTTTTATTTCAATATTTTTTCTTACCGTGAAGTTAGTGACTAAGAGTCAGAGTCAGAGCTTTAATGCCCCCAAGGGCTTCTGACTCATCATATTGAGAAATATCTCTCAGGCAATCCCGTTTCCTCACGCTGTATTCCTTCTCTATTTTTGAAACGTGATAATTATACAATACACATGTGAATCCGAAAAATCTGACGTGCAAGCCTTGTGTTCGGACTCGAAACCTATGATTTGACAATCTGCCGGTCACACCACTGGGCTATCGCTGCGTTTTATTTCAATTAAACCGGTTAACGTCCAAACAAGCAAATAATAGTCCTGACGTAAAACAATACATGGTACTAAAATTAAATTTTAAGTTTTTATTGTACTATCGTGACATTTGTAAACCTATGTTCCACTCATAAACGTCAGGATGTCGAAGTTCCAGGCGCTTGCGATCTAAACTTCGACGCGTGTAGAGTTATTAACATATAAGCGGGCAATTTAATTATTGTTTAATTTTGTAACAAAATAAAGTTAAAAAAAATATTAAAAGTCGTAGAACAAAAGTTGTTGCTTATGATGTTAACTATCTAGTCCTGCGAGGTTTTTGGTGTTTTACAAATAACCCTTTATAGGTAAACATTTAGGTAAAACATTTTGTATTAATTAGTCACATAATGTTTATGTGAATATGATTACCTAGATAACAGGTATTGTAATATGAAAATAGAATGCAGCAGATAGGCAGATTGTTGTATTGATGATGCATAAATTTATAAATATTGCGATTAATTAAATCGTGCAACATAAAATCTTTTTAACATTACCTTTTTCAGGCGTGCCGGGGAACTAAAATCATGACGGGCATTCCAGTCTTCCATTCAGGCAAGATTCGCAAAGACCAAGATGAAGAAGACCTGGAGCCATACATTCTGCCAGTGGAATCAGATCTGCTGATCCTTCATAGCTCCTATCCAGGCCGCGCTTCACACAGGTATTGTAACTATAGTTTAATCACTTAGGTACCTTTACCATGACAAAATCATATTAGAGAGCAATGAAATAAATCCTTAACGTAGAATTACAAACATGTAACGCATACCATTGTCAACATATTAATAAAAGTAATAGTAGGTAGAAGTTAAAGACAAAACAGCAAGCTTGAAAATATGAAATATGTAATATGTAAGCTGCATATTATTATGTAGTAGGTATATTAGCTTTTATACATAACCAGCAGACGTCAAGACGCTTCACCCACGTAGTTACTGCTCCCGTGAAAATCCAGGGATAAAAAGTAGCCTATGTCACCAGGGGATAGTGTAGCTACCCAACGGTGAAATATTTTTCAAATCGGTTCAGTAGTTTCCGAGTTTATTCGATGCAAGAAAACAATCAATTATTTGTTTTTTATAAAATTATATAGGATATTAAGTGTAGATTCCAGAAACGACGTTTTAATTAAAAAAAGAGCTCCTCCATGTCAATTTTGGCACATATTAAAATGGGAAATTGAAGAAAAAAATTGCCTTCTGCAAATCTTTATCGTAAGTTACTTTAAGTCCGCAAAAGTTTCAATTTCCCGTTTCATTCTTCCGCATTTAGACAATTGTTTTCTTTATCAACCATTAACCCAAGACTTCTTCCAGAAACGAACTGCATGGCTCATGGTTCGTCCAAACACTTTGCAAGAAGATCGACGCCCTATCCGCGACTCAGGACCTCGAATCCATTATAACAGAGGTCAAAAGAGACGTGGCTATAGACAAGCAACACGAGGAATACAATAAGAGAACATTTGAGATGAACGTGAACAAACAAATGCCGGTGATGACGTCAACATTGATCAGGAAATTGTATTTGAAGAAGTTTGGGGAACGAGCGGTGCAAGTGACGCAAGTAGACAACTCGAGAAGGCGCAGTGAGTCGAGGCATGAGGTACTGGACGCAGCCAGTGCAGCGCCTATGACGCCCCTGCTTGTCCAGTTTGGGCCGTGCTCCTGCTTTTTGGAACATTTCAGCTATTTGAGGAATTGTTTGAAGTGAGTTCTCGTTATTATTTTAGTTAAACATATATCGTTGGCTGCGGTCGCTTGGAAGGGGCTGTGGTATTGCTATATTTTCATACAGAAGTTCTCAGGGGTTGTTCAGGAGTTTAGATATGTGGCCGGTTAGGTGGATAACAAGTGTGTTATCCAGCTAACTGGCCACATGATGCACGGGATGCTGCCAGTGGGCAAGCATCCCGTCTGTGTTCGGCACCGTATCGAATCCGTACGAGGAAACGTTGTCTGTCATCATTCTCTTGCCATTATCCCAATATATTTAGCTCCAATGCAGTATGTCTCTTTTCAAACACTTCTGTGAGAAGTTATCTCTATAACACCACCACGTCATCCATCCATCGTTTCTTTGGTCTTCTTCTACTCTTGTAACTTTTCTAGTATCATGATCCGGGGACGATGACGAACACGTTGTCAGTGTTTAACAAGATGTGAGTTTTCTTACTTAGTGCTTACAAGTCATGCTAAGACCACAGCCTCGCATCACGCATCGGCGTGCCTTCCATTGTCTTTCCACATTATATCTCTGTCTACCTAATTAACAGTCATGCCGTGTTGAGAAAATAAGACGTACTAATCTTTGAAACTTTCCAGGTACTTCGTTGACGAGAACCCTAACGATGAAACAGCACATTTGTTCTTGGAAATAGCCAATGCATTCGAAGACAGCGTAGAATTCAACACATCTAAAGACAAAATGTGCAAAGCGATCAGCAAGCATTTGATGGACAACGCTCGGTATAGCGAGTTTTATAAATATCTGTATTTTTATAGCTCGCCGACACAATCGCCGCAACCTTTTGGGAATAAAAATTAATCAAGTAGTTATTTTGTTTTTTTACACTCTCTCTTTCGTAAAGTCCAAAAGGAGAGTTTTTCTGCTTGTCGCGTGGTTAATGACCAACCTGAGGAGTAATTCCCGTATTTTTCAGAACGTTCAAATGTCTGTCTTTTTGTTAAACATCCGTTTATTCCATCATTTTTGATAAGTTTTGGATTGTCTCTGAGATGAAATAGCGACTAGATTTCAACGTTTTAATTGGCTTTCCGGTGTTAGAGTTTTTATGCCACCCTCTGATTCTGATTTGGCTTCACATGAAATTCAAGGCTTCAAGAATTTTTAAATGAAGTTATAATTATACTAAACGCAGGTAAACCCAAAAAGTCAAAGGTGATTTGGCAGCAAAAGAATTGTTCAGGCCCGACAGCGGGGGTGAGTGCGCGCTGGTCTCTCTAGAGGACTTGGTAGAAGGATTGCTATTCGTTCAGTGACGCCCGCACAGGGTGACTTCTACTTAGCCCCCGCAGGAGGGATTTGTTAATAGAGCCAGCTGACCAGGGAAGCATGATGAACTACGCAAGGCTGAAGGACATCTACTCGTAGTATTTCTAAACACTAGAAAAAGCTTTGACATAGATTCTAATTTCGCTCTATTCTGCACTTGTTGTGGTCATTTCGAATAGGGTATATGCATGTATTTTTTTTGTAATCTTAATTTACTGTTTACAACGTTTTAACATAGTAAAAAAATATAAACATATTTAAAAATGCAGTAATGAAGCTTAAAAAAATATTTAAAATACAGAATAAATTTGAGCGGTTTAAACGCCGCCATTTTCGCGCGCCATTCCGATTACGTCATTTACTATGATCCTATTACTATTACTTAGGGTGTTTTCGTTCTTCTAACCATTTCACCATGAAAAAAGCTCAAAAACCAATTTACCGGTATTGCTTGTACCCGAATACAATAAACATTGTCAGATTGTGCTTTTACAAAACCACTTTCAGTCATTTTTCTTAAATGTTAAATAACCTCACTATGAAGCTAAAATAACACTTGAACATTAAATTAGTTCACAACACACACGGCAATAATTATGTTTTCCAATAAAAAGTCCATTCCAATACTTAATGTCATACTTACACATTGATGTTTTGTAGACGTTGAGTTGTTGTCGTAGTATTTGACGTCAATTTTCGTTATAACCAATGGTGATGCGTTTCACAAATTTGAATTTCCCGCGCTTAATTCGCACTTTTATTTTTAATTTTAAATAATTATGACGCTATTAAAAAGTAAAACAATTATTTAGTTCATATTTTCTGCTATTAAAGATTCGGAAAAAAAATATTCGAACCATATTTAAATTACATGCATATTCCCTATTGTCACGGGACAATAGACCATTTTGTTTTCGTCTAAATATATCTTTTTTTCCTTGTAAATTATCAGAACAGATTATTATCTTTGATAAAAGTTCTAACAGCGTAAAATACACTGTGTGACGCATTCTTATTGTCTATTTTATTTTCCAGTTTGTACCTGTTCGTTTCTTGATTCGGGAAACGATTTTATTAGTAGAGCAATATATCATAGTCACTCATAACATAACGCGGATGTAGAAATAACGTCAAACTCTTACTCTGCATCTCATCTCGAGAAAGCTCTCTGTGAGAAACTTAGTTTCGCGTAAAATTCGAGACCAGTACTTAGTTAATTAAAATTAATATAATAAAACCATACCAATGGTACGTAATACTGATATGAGAGCTCTCATAAGAGCAATGTAGAATCAACTATAGATATTAAACATAAAATACTTACTACTTATATAAAAAAAGTTTATCCATGGCCAGCTGCAGCGATCCCAAGTGGTGCAGTTGAGTAAGTTGCGTTCTGGAATGAACATTAATCTCCTTGATTCTAACTTTCCTTCTTTTTCTAAATTTATATGGACAAGGTCGCGGGTAGCAGCTACTAAGTAGGTATGTTGACATCCATTATAAAATTAAATCAACTATTCCGTTATTACCATCTGCCGGTATTTCACCAATGGGAAACTACCATTCATAGCCTACGCAGCGTTTATAAACAGAATAATAAAATCAACCGAAATAAACAGGTGTTTTACGAATGAAACTTCGATATAAACGCCAAGGTCTCCATTAAATAACTATGGTTAACCCATTTACTACTTAAAGACTTTATTGCTTCGAAATGAGTTCAAATAATAACCGTTGACAGGCGGATACAAGATGGCGCGTTCCGTTGACAGATTAAAAAAAGATGGCGGCCCTTTCAGAGCGCCAACTGTTTTTTCTCTATTGATCTATTTATACAAATTATTTGGTTAACAATGTATAAATTGTTACAGAAGTATTCAATATTGGTACTTTGAGGAATGCGCAAGATGATGTCGAATTTGTCGACCTCGTAATTGCTTAACCATCTATCTATCTGGATTTTATTATCTGGAATTTCCAAGTAGTGACCGGAGTCAGAATCTGTCCCCGATTGATGGCAATAGGCTCGTCCCAAAGTAAATAAGTATTAAATATCTGCCTAGCCTTGTTCCCAACTATGTTGAGGTCGGCTTCCAGTTTAACCTGAGCTGAATACCAGTGTTTTACATGGAGCAACTGCCTGTCAGACTTCCACAACCCAGTAGAGCTGGGTAACATCACACCCCTTGGTTAAACTAGTTGTCAGACTTTCGGGCTTCTGACTACAAGTAACGACTGTCAAAGATCTACAAATGACAGCAGGGACCAACGGCTTAACGTGCTTTCCGAGGCACGGAATGTTAAGCGAAATGTGGGTGTACGACGCCAGCTCATCAACCTACCCCAAACTGTCAAAGGAGAATGACCACGACAATATGGACCACGGTACAGAGTTGCGTCAATTCCAAAGTTGTTTTAGATGGTTTATAAATTAACCAAATAACCATCTACAATTGCCATTTTGGAATCAAAACCCGCATTTCCAAGTTTTTTTAGAAAACGTAACTTAACCTCAAAATAGATATCCGTCGTGTATAGAAGTAAGGTCGTAGTTTGGAGAGCAGATCATCTGAGTAGTAGCTTGTTCCAAAGAATACCTGCGTTGGTTTCTTAGGATTGCAAAAAAACAGTTGATACACCGGTTTCGCCGGTCGATTGTTCTTGTTGTCGGTACCTCACGCGAAGTAGTCGACATTTTCAGTAGTCGCTAAGTAGTACAGTACAGTACAACAAAATACGAATCACACACAAACTTCAAACAAAGTGAAAATTTCCTGGCGTAAAAACGTCCTGGCGTAAGATTCACAATTTCACATTAAAGTTAGCGATAGTGATTGAAAACAAGAAATAAACAAATAGTTACAATGAATATCACAATATTACTGTGGAGAGTAGGACTCGATCAACACAAAAAAAACTGTAATACTTAAATCGCAATGAACAAACTTAGCATGCACCACGCGCAATTGACAACATTTCAAAATTGACATGACCCTAAAACAAAAATACCGTTTCTTCATTTTTGTATGCTGAGTTCAAATAGGTATATATTTTTTTAAATTTTTTATAGCTTAATTTCTGAGAAAAAAAATAAAAACCAAAAACCATGCGATGACGTCACTTATACGGTGGAATGAGGTGTTTACCTTTGCGAAAGCAAGCTAATTTTTAAGATGAAAACTATAATGTCAAACAAGACATTTCTGTCAAAAATTACGTATCTAATGTCAAAAAAGACATATCTAATGTCAAAAATGACATATCTAATGTCAAACAAAACATATCTAATGTCAATGTGTGACATTGACAACTGCTAAATGACAGTGACATCTAAGAAACTGATTTTTTTTGACGTATCACAGTAAAGCAAAGGAATTATCACCATTCCACCGTATGAATGACGTCATTTGGCGCTTACGTCTTTTTAGAATGCACCGAATTTCAAAGTTAAAATTATGAATGAAAAGTACATAATTTCGAAAAAGCAAAAAATATGGGTCCTCTAGTTTTGGATTTACTTTTAGATAACATAATAAAACATGAAGGTTAAAATTTTGAAATGTTGTCAATTGAGATTGGACTTTTTGACAATGACAATTCTATTTGCGACACCAACACCAATGTTGCCACTTTAGATTTTAAATGAAAATCGATTACTCGAACACTCGACACTTAATTATTTCAAATGACAGATTTACAGCTTGGCAAAAAAGAGTCTGACGTGGTGACAGTTGAAACTAAAAGTGGATGATTGTGGCAACATTGATTTATTTGTCTAGTGCTAGTACATCATGTGTCAAAAGTGCGTAAATCCTCGTCGTTTTTCATTGATTTAACAAAATTATTAAGTTTTGTTGCAAAATTAACGATTAAAAGTTAATAAAACCATTCGTAGTTGTATCAGAGCAGTGATTTACCTCGTCTTTTTGTGGTGTTTGGCCAAATCAGAAGCAGGACAAGTTTTGTCCGATATCGGGAATGTTTATCGAAGAACTGCCGCTAGGACAGGTATTTATCTACCCTAATTAAATCATTGTACATTAAATAAGTTTTTCTAAATGTATTCAATGCGTAGTTTTGTTGATATACAGATTTAAGTAGCTATTTGTCTTGTTTACAGAAATTGAAATTTAAGGTTATGTTTTGTAGTTTAAAGAGCCTCGTATACCCATATTTGATACTTGAAGATAAAGAATAGGGAATTAATAATAAAGTAGGTACCGTATCTTTTTGTTTTAGGTAAATCTGTCAACACAGTAAGAAAAATGTTTAAGGAAGGTAAAAAATAAGATATTTTTAAACACCGGGAAAACTTCAAAGGTCGCTTGAAGAAAGTTACCACCTTATCATTGTGACGTGAATCTAATTGAATTAATATGGGGCATTGCAAAACATTAAATTGCTTCAATCAATGTTGGATCCATTGATATAAAGGTATTTGACATAGTTTATACATATTTAAATTTGCTATGTTAGAACCATTGTTTATGATTATTTTTTGTTTTTAAAGGTGGCTGCTGAACAAGCATTTGCAAACATTACTAAGATTGGAAAAAATCATACAAGGATATTGTAATGAAAATAGAAAAATAATATCATGACAGTAATAAATCTCACAGATGACAGTAGCAGTGATTTATTAGAATTAGAAAATACTAGTGTTTCAGAAGTTGCAGGAAGCACTAGGCAACATTTGAGCTTTTCCGGGATCCGAATATTTGATGGTAGTGTGTTCGATTCGTCTGATTAAATTTTTGATATTAAAATAAAACTAAAAAAAACGTGTTCTTTCATTATCTTATCCCTGTAAACAAACTATTGTCGTTAATTCCTAACAATCTTACGGTTAGACTTCTCTCGAGGGCATGATTATTATCTGTCTGTGTATACCTAATGCATCACTTTCGTGCAAGGCTTCAGTGCCCACTATAACATACATAGGTATATTAACTCACGCCTCTTTCCCACGCTGGTAGGCAGAAACTAGAGATCGCATACGAAGCAAAAGAAGTATGTAAGAATCGTAGCATATGCATATGCATTCTTACATACTTCTTATGCTTCGTATACATTTTTACATGTTGTTATACATATTTGCCCACTATTAATAGTGTTAATACACTGGACATTGAAGCCTTCCATGGTGTTTGCGTAGCATCCGACAGACAAAACCACCCACTTAGCTTTGGGAAAAATAACAAGTATCAAACCTGTTAAGTCGTACTATTCAGGGTGGCCACATGCGCGATACTAGCGACCTCATTTATTCCACACTCTTTTTTGCCAAGCTGTAGTTCTATAATCATTAATTTATTGAAAAGGTTCGATTTATATCAAACCGAAGCAAGTTAATTAAAAAAAAATCTATGCAATCATTCATATGTATCGTTAGCCAACAAAGTGAAATTGCTTTAAAAAGTTTTGAAAGCTAAATAATAAGACTACTGTGTGTGTGAAATACTAATTATTTCACACCACAGTAGTATCATCGCTTTATTATTTATAAAAACCTCGCGATTTACCTTTCCAATGACTTTACATTTATATTAATTTGTAATCGTATACAAAGAAAAATCGATTAGAGTTGTCAATATGTTTACTTATTTTGATTATGGCAACACTTTAACGTAAGAATAGCCGGCAGTAGGTAATTCATTTTATCAAAACAATTTCATAACTTATTAAGTTTACAAAATAACCCCTATACAAAATAGGCATTCTAATTGCAGAATGACTTCAAAAATAAAGAAAATAATTGTAATATAATTTTTAGCTTGATGCATGAGAAAAACCAGTACCGTTGATGGTCATGATTCTTTTCCCAATTGAACATGAACCTTATGGAGGTAACTAAAATACAGAAAACACAAAAAAACTAATTTAAATATATTAAATATGTACACTTAAACTAACTACAAATAAAATAGTAAAAATCGGAACACTCAGGCGTCAAAGTACTCCTCTCGTTGTCATCTGGAAACGTGCCCAGAAGACTGGCAGCATTGCCAAGTTGGATGGCAAGGCTAATGCTTTGGCCAAAGAATAAGCCAGCCCTCTGGTCACGCGACGTCTCGACCAGTTGGCGAGAAATCTCCTTATGGTGTTTAGAATAAAGTTGAAAACCTATCAAAGAAATTTGACACATTGGGGTAAGTTAATGTGCGTCTGTACATAAAGTCTATACCTATACCAGGTACACTTCTACTTAACCTTTCGGGAGACATACCTAAGCATCTTCTTCTTATCTTGTGATTAGTGACTGACCTGCACGCGTAGCATGATCATTGTAGAAGCGGACTTTAAGTCGGGGACCAGACGGGGTTCTGTGCGCTTCGTCACATCTCTGCGAGCGTGCATGACGTCATTCTAGTCACACACTGATGATAGCCAATACGAAACTAGCTGTTTGACAGATAATCGTCGAACACTTTGCCAAGTAATTATCACTATGAACTGTGCCCTAAGTGCGAAATGTTTTTACGCTAACGCGATCGAAAAGTTCACCGCGTTTGGCTCTCTGATTGGTTAAAAGCTCGGAGCGGGCCAATCGGAGCGCCGTACGTCATGAACGTGTCGATCGCGTTACCGTAAAACAAACTCGCACTAGGCACTCATGTCAATCGACAAAGTGACAGATTATAGAAATATTTATTTTGTTTTTTGAACGACAATGTTAAGAATGAAGAGAAGAAATGTGTCGATTCTTCAGTCGACAATTAGCCTACAATATCATGATATTTTTATTTGTATAAACATGATACAGAGCATGCAAGATGGGTCAGTTTAAAGATCTGTCATGTTTGGCCTTTCAGGCGTACAAAATTAACATACAATACTAGCAGACGTCCCGCGGTTTCACCCGAGTAGGTCCCGTTTCCGTGGAAATACAGTAGGAATAAAAAGTAGCCTATGTGTTAATCCAGGGTCTCAGCTAACTCCATACCAAATTGTACTATAATTCATTCAATAGTTTTCACGTGAAAGTAACAAACATCCATCCATCGATCCATCCTCACAAACTTTCGCGTTTATAATATTAGTAGGATAATATAAATTGTTACAAAATTCTAATTAATATTGTTACACACAAAAAAGGGTGTTGGTGTAAGAGTTTTTATACCACATGGGCGTCCGACTTGGCTTGACATGCCGTCTAAAAACATCTCTCAGGCATGATGTGATGTTAATATAGGATTTGTTAAACATTCCTACTGAAATATGCACAAAGTTAATAACAATATTGTGTCTTTGAGTAGACATGACTTCGTTTTACTGCTGAACGGAGCAACAACACAGCTCTTGGCGAACAATGCTCACTTAATTAGCAGACGTGTTCAATTTCAGGTTAAATTAAGGTGAGTGCAAACAAGCGCATATTAGTTTCAACCTTTTTTTGTCCTAATTCTATTTTTTTTGCTATTTGAAACCAAGACCAAGACCGCCATTCGCCGGAAAGCACGTTATACCATTAGCAGTATGTCCTTTTTTTTAAAAAAAAAAAAAACAATTTTACATAAAAATACAACCAACTTCATAAACCACTACTAACAGTCGGTCGATTCATTCAGTACCTAAAGGTCACGCCGCCGCCGTGACAACTTGAGTGAAGTGAACTGCCAATGCCTCTCATTAGTATGGAATTACAGCAAGACTGCCTCGTTGGTCTAGTGGTCGCAAGCGCTACTGCTGAGCATGAGGTCCCAGGTTCGATCCCCGGGTCGGGCAAAGTGTTATTGAGTTTTTCATCTGGGATAGGAGTCTGGATTTGTGCCCGATTGATGGCAATAGGCTCGCCCCCTATTACATGGGACTTAAACATAACTGGCGAAATGTGGGTGTACTACCAGGTACACCTCTGCCTAGCCCTTCGGAGATTACAGGAGGCGTGACGTTATGTTATGTTATGTTATGTTACAGCTCTATTCGCCCTCACTACGCCTACGTCTTCAGTTTTTCACGTGGTGATTTGACCAGAAATGCATTGCAGGTGTAAAAAAGTCTATATTCGGAAGTTGTGGCTTTGGTGGTTTATTATCATTCATTATTGGCCACCGACTTTCAGAATCAGAATCAGAATCGAAACTAGAGTTATTTTACACCTGTTTTGTTATGAAGTCGGGCGGGTTTGGTGCGTATAGGGATTTAGTCGTGACTTGCTAACAGCCATCCAAAAGTTACAATCGAAAAATGGTGGTCGTTCAATTGAAATGTTTATTATATGAAAACTATGAAACAATAACTTTCGTACCATTTAAAAAGATATAGGTGATATTAGTATTTTTTTGACTAACGCAGAGAGAGCAGAGTCCCAGTCCCTGGTTAGGCGTTTCATGAACTGCTGAATAGTGGAGATATTGAGATCTTCGTGGAGAGTATAATTACGAACGTAGAGTCATGCATCGCATCGGTTTAGACACACCTTTATGTACATTGTACACATATGTAAACCCGCCACCTTTTCTTAAGTAAATCAGCTTGACCAGGATGTGTTCAGTACTTAGCATATTTTCTTTTCTTTTTAATAATGTGCATTGTTAAGAAATCAGGGAGTAGTCGTGAGGAAGTAGATACGAGGTTTTGTGGTGGTGACGTTTAAAAGGACCTACACTTTCATTTTTTGCCATGCGTTTTAGCCAAGCCACAATAGATTATGACGTATTTTTTAAAAACCTTCTTTACCTTAGATTATTATTAACCTACGACAAAGAGATTTATAGCGGGCATGTCAAGGAAATGTCATAGAAACACTTTGATCCCATGTCTCAGTAACGCCATCTGGAATAATATATGAATATTGGAGCGGCAGCGGAGCGTACTAAAAACAACTCATAGACTTGTGTCCACTACGACACATTGAAATCTTGTTCGTGATGTCCCGTCTATAATTTTCCTATTTGAATATGAACCTAATTCTGTACGACATAAAGTTGAAAAACGACCAAAGAAATTTGACACGTTGGGGTAACTTGATGTGCTGGCGTCTGTACCTAAGTATTGAATGTCTTTGCCCTAGGACTTTTGTATGCACCTAGTGATATAATGTATCTGCAATTGGATTTCAATCAGAACTGGGAAATCAACGCGATTAGTGTTGCAATGTTAATGGTCTGTCTGATGAGTTTCCAGTTTATTATGCAAAGAGATTCATCATAGATCGTAAACTTTGGTTAGACTTAATTTGAACTTGTAATTAACAATAACATGTTAATATGTTTTTGGATTGGCATTGAAAGTTCGCATACATTGCAGGCGGAAAAATTCTTGCTACCTATCCTACCCTATGATCCTAACATAAATTTTATATCCGATTATCTTGAATTTTTTTTTGCAAAATAGAACATTTTGAGACAATTCCAACTGCAGTGCAAAGGCCAATTCTCATACAGAGAAGAGAAAGTGCTTAGGTACCTAATTACACGAAAAAGCTTGCAGCATGCACAACCTTCTCCTTTTGAAAGCCAGTAAAAAAATACACAACTTCAAAATGCTAACGTGTTTTACGTTGGCATCTTGAAGCTGTGTAATGCCTTTTAAGTTAACAAATTAATTCACGATCACGTTCAATAAATATTTGGACTATCGAGGCAACTGCCTCGACAAAATGGATAAAACAGTAGATTAAAAAAAAAATCAAGCATTGACAAATCCAGTAGGGCTATAATTTATTGGTTGTCTTAATTGCCAGTTTCAAACTGGCTTCCAGTTGCACACCAAACTTTGATGACAACTGATAATAATATATATAGGGTGACTGGTAATTAGTGACCGATACTTAAACACGTGAATGTATTCATGATTTCAATAAACTTTCCCAAAGAAACTTTTTTTTATACACAATAACTTATAACACTATAAAATAACAAAAACGATGTTTGAAATTCCCGCGCGCTCGCCTGTGATCTATCAGCTGATAGTCTGACCTCAGGAAGGGCAAAATCTACTAGTAGTAGCGTCACACGCTCCCCCGCCACCCTCACCGCTCCCGTTGTGCAGTACCTACTGACGTAATTGAATTAATTGAAAGTTAATGAGTATAAAAAAAAAGTTACTTTGGAAAAGTTATTCGTGTTCATGAGTACAGTTACGTGTTTAAATATCGGTCACTAATTACCAGTCACCCTATATAATAAAATACCTCATAGTTTTAAGGACTATTCTTTAAAGATTTTGAAATCTAAAGTAACGGCACTTCTGTTATGCAAATGTTATTACTCAGTAAAAGAATTACTAAATGACATGAGTTTATCAAGATTGATGTGATTGTTAAAAATAATTCGTTTCACCATGTATGTACCTGACTATAGTATTATTAATTGACTTAATTTTCATTTCTGTTTTTGTTTTATTGACATTGTTTATTTTAACGTATTTAATCATTTGCACGCCGTAAGGTAGACTGTAGCTGATCTCTTTAAAATACCCACAACATCTTATGTCTGTACCTACATTCTTAGCAAATAAAGTTCTGATTCTGATTCTGATTCTGATCACGAATGATCAGATGGACATCATGCTTACCTACATTCTTAGCAAATAAAGTTCTGATTCTGATTCTAATTCTGATCACAAATGCTCAGATGGACATCATGCTTAAAGTATGTAGAGGGACAACAGATGTTCCCGATCTGCTCAATGAGCTGATTCGTCTCAATGCTTCTTGCAACTATCTCCGCGGCCGGAGGCCAGCAGATTGTGGCTAGCCGTGCCCTTGTGCCGCACCGTGGCCAGCGCGTCATCCCCTGTTCCCCGCGTTCTGTCCGCGCTTATAGCCTCGTGGAAGCCGACCCGAACTGTGATATATTTGCCGATGATTTTAAAATTTTCTTCTGTGAAAGCAAGACGACTTGAAGACCTAGCCAATCTTATTGTTTCTATTTTGTTTGTTTCCGTTTATATTTAGTTTCTTGCGTGTGTATGTTATAAATTGTATTTATGTTCTTATATGTTAATGTTAATGTAATTGGTTTCCCAAAACCGTATTAACATAAATAAATAAATAATAATAAATAACTGAGATATAACAAAAAAATGGTATTGCACATTAGGTTAGGGTTAGGGTGACTATCATCAGGGTACGGTGCGCTTCGTCACATCTAGGCATCTCTGCGAGGGCACATGACGTCATCCTAGATACACGCTGATAATCTATATCTATACTTAGGTATAATAAATCTGTAGAAGTAAAATTTCTGTACATTGAAAATATCAAAAAAATAAATAGCAGGGGGTGTTACTAGACCGACACCGAACCCAAAAATATGATTAAAAAAATTTTTGTGTGTCTGTCTGTCTGTCTGTATGTTCAGGTATCACGCAAAAACTACCGGTTCGATTACGATGACACTTGGTATACTTATTCTTTAAAATCCTGGGCACCACACTGGGTACTTTGTATCCCGGAAAAGTATATACAATAAAAAACAAACTTAATTTTGCGGTTCGATCTCTAGACCCGACTACTGTAACAACCGCAAATAAAAAGTTTGTCGTAATTATGTCACCCGCAGTGGGGTTCACCAAGGGGCGCTGCACACGGCTAAGATAGTATAATATTTTATCTTAAGAGACAATATCGCTCGCCATACAATTCAATGGACTATCACACACTACGAAGATAATTATGTAGGTACAGACGCCAGCACATCAAGTTACCCCAATGTGTTAAATTTTCCCAATTGAATTTGAACCTTATTCTGTTTAACATAAAGTTGAAAAGCAATCAAATAAATTTGACACATTGGGGTAACTTGATGTGCTGGCGTCTGTACATTGAATATTTATTCAAAATTAATAATGGAGGATGATTGGTGATCGATACTGATGCCAAAAATGCAATCAGTAAATGTTTTGTCTGTCTGTGTCTCTGTCTGTATGTGCACGCATAATTCAAAAACTATTACAGGGATTTTAACCAAACTTGGTACTGTTGTATTCAATACGTCTGGGCAGGTTGATCTTAGTCTCAGTTGTTTTACACATGATCAGTTGTACGGCGCTCTTTCCTCGGTCAGTAGTTCCAGAAATCTTTATGCATACATACCGGAAGGATCAACTTTGAAAGTAGTCTATCCGGAAGTATTATGCTAAAATGATTACGTTTATATATCAACGCTCAGCCCAAACCGCTGGTATTAGAGACATTTAGAGACATGTAACTTAAAGGGGTGTTCTTAATGATGTAAGTATCCACAGACAACGATTTTTGGAAATTCAACCCTTAATGGGAAAACATAGGGGACGGAAGTTCAACATCCACGCGGGCGAAGCCGCGTGCAAAAGCTAGTAGCCAATAAGAAAGTAATTGTTTGACAGATAATCGTTGAACAATTTGCTCGGTGATCATCTCTATGAAATAAATGTCAACGGAGATACGGAATAGCCTTGCAGGAGTGGTCAATCAATGACTGCCTCGTTGGTCTAGTGGTCGCAAGCGCTACTGCTGAGCATGAGGTCCCGGGTTCAATTCCCGGGTCGGGCAAAGTGTTATTGGGTTTTTCCATCTGGGATTTCCCAGTTGCAGCCCGGAGTATGGATTTGTGCCCGATTGATGGCAATAGGCTCGCCCCCTGTTACATGGGACTTAAACATAACTGGCGAAATGTGGGTTGTACTACCAGGTACACCTCTGCCTAGCTCTTCGGGGATTACAGGCGTGACGTTATGTATGTATGTATGAGTGGTCAATCACAGGATTTAGAAACACTGCGTCTGTTTACTTACAAACTCTAGTCAAAGTCAAAGTCAAATCATTTATTTCAATTAGGCCTGAAAACAGGCACTTTTGAACGTTATACTTACAAATAAATTAAACTAATATGATTCTAGTTGCACATTCCAAAAGGTAGTTTCGTATGGAGAAGAATGTGCAAGAAACTCCATACTTACACTTTTAAAATAAAACCGACTTCAAAAAAAAAACTAAACGGTGTAAAATAACTCTAAATTCGGAATTCTGTGGCTTTGGTGGGTTTGTCTTACTCATGATGGGCCACCGACTTCCGAATTTAGAGTTATTTTACACCGTTTAGTGTTTTTTTTGAAGTCGGTTTTGTTTTTAGGCAAAAAAGTTTTTTATTTTTCCATTTTTAGTTGTTGCCATAAAAATATTTGCCATGAATTTATTTTATATTCTTAATTGTTAACAATACATGTCATGATAATAGGGTTTTCCACTAATCCCTAATAAATTAAAATTAACATACCTAACTGACGAAATCTAGGTATATTGTATCCACCTGCGTACCCCTCAGAGCATACAGGCGTGATGATACGTCATGATGTTGTATAAACAATAAACATCCAAGCGATTCCAGCAATCACGACAGATTTGCCGTCTATTTTTGAAGAGTTCCGTTGTATATCTCCGAAGATCAGCACCAGATCTTCACCAAATTAAAATGGGACCACCTCAGGAGTATACTCTTTCAAACAAAAAAAGAATTTTGAGAATCGGTTCACAAATGGGGGAGAAATCAGGTAACATACATAAAAAAAAAAAAAAAAAAATTACATACACACGAACATAGAACCTCCTCCTTTTTTGAAAGTCGGTTAAAAATAGATTTTACAATATTTGTCTACATAATCAGATTATATGTGAGGAAGATGTACCATGAGAAAAAAAAAACAGCTATCCTGAGATAGGTGATATAAAATAAGCAACGCGGCTGGTAATTGTATGAGCGTATTGAAAGATACATGGTGCTCACATATTTACATAATATTTAATCCAAAGAACTCATCCGCATCGCTATCAACGGGAAAAGTGCCCAGAAGACTGGCCGCATTGCCACGTTGTATGGCAATGCTGATTCTCTGACCGAAATAAAGGCCAGCCCTCTGGTCACGTGAAGAGTCGACCAAACGCTTGGCGATGTCCCTGAAAACTAGATGGGCATTCGGACCCCATGGCCCGAGTGTAAAATGTTTTTTTCCCGTTGATGGCGATGCGGATGAGTTTTTTGATGCCCTATAATTGGTTTACTGTTCTTTTGTTTGTTTATTTTTAGGCATGTATGTAACCAGTTAATTTAGAATAGTTTTACTGTATATACCTAGCAATATTACACAACTTTCATCCAAAGTAGTTTGCCCAAAGCCCTCACTTTGCCAGAAACTGCAACATGCGACCATAATGGCCTGTCTATTCCGCAGTGCACACAATCATCAATCTAAGTTGCCGCTAAATGTAAGTCAAGGTGACGGGCGCCGAGGTTTCGCAGATTATGACATCAACGGACAGAAATGTGGGTGTATTGTGTGACGTTGGTGATAGGTAATGTGTTCCTTGGTAAATCTTCGAGCGAATAAAACTTTTTTACAAAAAAAAAAACAACCGACTTCTTAAAAAACAATATCAGCCAGCAGTGCGATTCTGGTCAAATCACCGCGTGAAAATGTAGGCGTAGTGAGAGCGAATTGAGCTGTCATTCCATACTAATGCACGGCATTGACAGTTCACTTCACTCAAGTTTCCGCGGCGTGACTTTTACTGAATCGACCGGCAGGTGTAAAATAACTCTAGTTTCGGAAGTCTGTGGCTTTAGTAGTTTTGTTTACAAATCTGACCAAAATAAACAGTTTTTCGGTACATTTTGCGGCAGAACTAAACTAAACTGAATCTAAATAATATTTACCAAAGACAGATTACTCCTTCATCTTCAAAATGTCGCAATTTTTTATTGTAAAATCTAGGTAAATAATATTGTAAAAAATCATTTCCGGAACCTCTTTACACAAAATTGTCGATTTCGTTTTGAGTTTAGGAACATTTTTCTTCTATTTAATAACAGTAACGTGTTTATTTAAAAATATTTTATGTAAGGAGACATGATCAACTCAAAAAGGTGGCAGAAAGAACTACCAAAATAATCCAATTAATCCCAGAAAAAAAATCAAATCGATTTTAGTTTTTCAACAAATTTTGCTAGATTGCGTGAACCTTAATGGCTTGAAGCTAAGGGTTGTTTTACTGATCACTGTCGTGAGTTATTGCACAAAAATTTAAAACAAAAAATATTACTTTGGACGCTGTGTCGCTTGCAAGCAGCAACTCCTGTTAAATAAGATCGCTATAGGAATATAAAATATTTGACATACCAAATTTGATACTTTACGTGTTTTGTGCGCAATTAAACGCAATATACCTAGAATTGAAGCGCGTCATTTAGTAGATACGTCCTTAATTCATATATTGGCCACCGACTGACCTATTTCACCATATTCAGTCGACTTAAAAACCCCTAGAGCTGTCAGGAAACACTGACTCCGGTAGGGAATTCCACTCTTTAGCTGTACAATTAATATGATTCCAAAACGTTTAGTAGGTACGATGGGTGGGGTGTCCACCATGTACCGATGACACAGCGCCGTACGTCCAGTGGTCTTAGGGTCAATTTATACTAGCGCAGAGTCGAAGCGCATCGAAGCGTCTATCCAAAACTGAACATAACAAATTCAACCTTAACACCACAGCGTAACGCACACATTACTTCTGGGATTTTATAAAAGACGCCGCATTCTTAGGAATACGCGCGTCTGCGCGTGAACAACGCTGATTGGTGCGCGCGCATTCTTGCGAAGTATAGTGTGCGTTACACTGTGGAGTTAAGGTTGAATTTGTTATGTTCAGTTTTGGATAGACGCTTCGATGCGCTTCGACTCTGTGCTAGTATAAATTGACCCTTACGCTGGAAAGGGTTTGGCGGAATTAAATTGTGCAATTCCGATGCAGACTCCCCGAAAAGTAAACAATGGAAAACTGACACGCTATTAGTGACGCTAGCAACTCGGCGGCGTCGATGCTTAAGACTTCGAGCATTCTAGGAATTGCTCATATATTTTATAACATTTGGGGGATGGTATTGACGGTGGTTAAAACGCTGGAAGATTTGTTTACCCACTTGGTGTTAGTGCCTAGGGATTATAATCAATGTTCTTTGTTTTTTTTTTGTTGCGCGGCATAAGGACGAAGATGAGATTGATGAATCGGTCAAGCTGTTTCGGAGGAGTTTTTTAACAAACACTGTGACACGGGAATTTTGTAATTATAATTATACTAGCAGACGTCATGCGATTCCACCCGAGTAGTTCCCGTTCCCGTGGGAATGCATGGATAAAAAGTAGCCTATGTCACTAGGGGGGATAGTGTAGCTGCCCGATGGTACAACACTTTTTTCCAATCGGTCCATTAGTTTTGGAGCAATGCAAACAAAAAACAATCTTTTTACTCGATATATAATGTTAGTTACAAATAAGATGTAAGTATGTATACGTATAGAGTGAACTGATCCTGACCCAGTGTCTCTGGATGGGTCAGTGAGGTCTACCAACCATCTTGAGGATGCGGCTCCGAGTTATACGCAAGCACTGCAATAAGGAAGCGGTAAGCGGACAGTTGACAAGGCAAAATGTAATTGTACCTAAATCCACAATAAATGCTTACGGATACCTACGTAAGCTCTTAACAATTTCAGAAGTTAAGTAAACACAATGTTTGCGCAGTAAATATGTCGTCAAAACGCTTTAAATTCCAAGATTAGCACAAGACAGTAATACATTGTACACAGATTGTGAAAGTCCCAAATCTTGATGCATCACACCTGATGACCACTTTGTGTGCACTGACTCACACAGATCAAAATAACTACAACTACAACACTCCAGTCTCTTCAAGATAAGGTTCAAAATATTTCAGCAAATTGTATGGAGTTTGGCCAGTTTCAATGTGAAGCCTAAATGCATTTCGGTCGGATTAAAATATCTTTTGAATGTATTAATTTGAAAAGTGATTTTTATTGTACGGATTTTAGGTTCACAATGTAGTGTATATTTCACTAACGCACGTTTTTTTTTGCAATTGCATACTTAATCGCACTAGTGCGGAAAAAGACGTCACAGATAACTAATCTAATATTTGTCAGTGCGTGGCTAGAGCAGATTAGGCTAGTTGATTAATTTTTAGTTTTGAGTCCCGCATCTAGATTACTATAAAATATTCGAAAAATATGTTTTCTTTTTTTCACGTAAGTAATCAAAAAATAACGGCGGCACATTAAATAATAAATAAATAAATATTCCACAACTTTTCACATAACGCCATTTAGTCCCATGTTAAGCTTGAGGGCTTGTGTTATGGGTACTAAACAGCTGATAAACATACTTATATATTTCTAAATACATACATATTATAGATAAATTACACCCAGACACAGAACAAATGATCGTGCTCATCACACAAACAATTGTCCTGGGTGGGAATCGAACCCACAACCTCCGGCATAGCAGTCAGGGTCACTAACTACTAGACCAACAGGCCAGACATTAGGTAAAAATTTCGTATGACGTCACTATCCGGTGCAGTTTAGACTGAATAAAGACGTTATAAGCCTCTCTCCTTAATTTGAATGCCTATAATCTAAGTAGTTATCCATCTTCTTTATGGGACCAACCCAAATGTTCTTTCTTTGGTATTGTCGTCGGCACGTGGAGCTCCTCAAGTTCCGAGTTCAGCTCACGATTACTGACAAATGCTTGCACTGACTGATCTAGTCCCTTCATTCTGTGTGGTTCTTTCCTCAAAAGACCATCTCCGACACTAATCTGCATGGAAATTACATGATTTGACCAAGATAATGTCTGGACTTTAAAAGACTATGACCTCTGAGTTTCTTTCGGTGTTTCTTTTCCTATTACAAAAAAATCACTAACAGGTGAAAAATAACTCCAGTTTCGGAAGTCTGTGGCTTTGGTGGTTTTGTTTCGTTCATTATTGGCTTCCGAAACTGGAGTTATTTTTCACCTGTTAGTGTTTTTTTTAAGTCGGTTGTTTTTTTTTTGGAAAAAAAGTTTTTATTTTGCTAGTTTTAGTTTCTTCGTATGTAAAGATGTCTTTTAGAACTTCTTTTAAAACTTCAAAGAATCATTGAAATTGGTTAACAATTGCTAAAAAAGTTCTTTCTAAACATTAATCTGTACATCTCTGCCGTGTCTGCGATGTCCACATGCCTATATATTGCTAGTGTGTTCAAAATTCTTAATGAATTAACTTATTCATAGATATATTACTATACAACGCACTTTTTTGACTAACAGATATCCATTCTCCTACATAATATATTAATAGAACACCTACAATAATTAACTAGCCCATTCATAGTTTCAGGAATTTGATTCAGAAGCATAAAATAATAAAAACATTAGTGTGAATCATCTTGTTACCGTTCGAGCGTCGAACGGAAGCAATTGATTACGTCATTAGCCATGTACAGTCAGCCGGCAAAAGAGTATGAGAAAACATTTAGCTAAATCCTACTTCCTACTAATATTATAAACGCGAAGGTTTGTGAGTATGGATAGATGGAAGGATGGATGGATGTTTGTTACGCTTTCATGTAAAAACTATTGAATGGATTTTAACAATATTTGTATGGAGTTAGCTGACACCCTGGATTAACACATAGTTACTAACTAATTTTGACAGTTGCCCTCCAAATTCGATAGATGGCGCTGTGAAACAAAAACCAAGTAAAAACCCCTAGTTACGTGTACAATATTTCCGTATAAAAGTTGTCTACATTGAATTCGAATTTATTGAAATTAGGCTGAAGCCTAATTTGAATAATTAACTTTTGATTTAGTTTAGTATATACATATAAAACATTTAAATAATTAAAATAAAATAGAGTACATAATTTTAAAATAATAAATTAAATTGCTTGGAACTTTTGTACGTCAAAATTGTAATTAAAATTGTAATTGTGGGGGACTGTCTTATGTATAGGACAGTCCCCCAAAAAGCCCGCCCTTCGCCTCTTCGTAGTGTAGGCTTAACTACTGTTTGCATTCAAATTTTACTGAGTGTACCGCATATAATTGTGCTCGCACGTGCCCATACAAAGTTCTTGATAATATAGAATCATATTTCACAATCAATTCCTGAAATAATTAAAGCAAAAACAACAGGATAGTTATTATAAATATCCATCTATTTTAATTAGTTCTAAGAGTTTTATCCTCTAATTGAGTTTTAGTCATGGCGTAAACGGTGACGACTAGATTATTATTTCTGTCCTATTTCATTGAATGGACAATTGCATATTTACGCATGAGCTTATTATTATAACTGCTTAATTAATGAGTCATACTATTATTGTAAACTTCGTGCCTCGGAAAGCACGTTAAGCCGTTGGTCCCGGCTGTCATTTGTAGATCTTTGACAGTCGTTACTTGTAGTCAGAAGCCCGAAAGTCTGACAACCAGTTTAACCAAGGGGTATCATGTTACCCAGTTACTGGGTTGTGGAGGTCAGACAGGCAGTCGCTCCATGTAAAACACTGGTATTCAGCTGCATCCGGTTAAACTGGAAGCCGACCCCAACATAGTTGGGAAAAGGCTAGGCAGATGATGATGACTATTATTGTAAACTTATGGCAAAATAACAACTGTCTATGACATCTTCTTTGGAAGTATAAGACAGATTTTAATTGCACTCTCATTCATTTGTCATTCTTACTCACGTTCATTCAATGTTTCTGTTCAAAATGTCTTCTTGTGAAATTCCTCGAAACGTGCTAAGGATTATTAAAACTATCTGCTATATGTACTTATAACAAAATGGTGTTCAATTTCTTTGAACACCAAGAGGACACCGGCGCGGGCGGCGTCCTCTTGGTGTTTATGAAATAAAACACCATTTTGTAAGTTTCAAGTTTTGCGAGTTTCATGGAAAGACAATGAGAGCGCTCATTGTCTCCATAATTGACACGATTGAAAGGTTAATTCCGTGTCAACAACAAAAGTCGCGTGGGTTGATCGAGGGTTAAACAAAGCCTTCTAGAGGCGACGGACGCGGGGATGTCCGCCGCCCCCCGCGTACATGGACCCGAGGTTGCGGCGCGTCGTGTTCACGCGCGCCTTCTTAGACGTCGCGAGGGGAAGTCTAACACCTCACTCCCCTCGCTGACTTGGCGAGGCCTGCGGGCCGGCAGCAGTCGGGGGTCGCGGAAGTCTCTTCTGTACCCGTGACCCCCGGCGCAGGTGTGAGAAGGAACACGGGGTGGTTTTTAGTCAGTAAGAGTCTGACAGACCCCTCCGCCCTCCCCGGGGCGGGGGACATCCATGAGGATTTTCCACTCCTAAAAAAAAAGGGTTAAACTAAGCCTGCTGAAGCCGGTACGTGCATGGGTGTACATTTGTTACGTACCACGATCCCTTATTTGTAGATCTTGACAGCGGTTACGATTAGTTCGAACCCCGAAAGCCTGAAAACCAGTTTATCCAAGGGGTGTATGTTACCCAGCTCTTTATGGGACCAACCCAAATGTTCTTTCTTTGGTATTCTTCGTCAGCACGTGGAGCTCCTCAAGTTCCGAGCTCACGATTACTGACAAATGCTTGCACTGACTGATCTGGTCCCCTTATATCTGTGTGGTTCTTTCCTCAAAAGACCATCTCAGACACTAATCTGCATGGATCTTATCATGATTTTACTAAGATAATGTCTGGACTTTAAAAAAGACTATGACCTCTGAGTTTCTTTCGGTGTTTCTTCTCAAAGTCAGATAGTAACACTCCGATTTCATCTACTAGAAAAAAAAATGACGTGTAAAAATGTTTGTGAAAACCTATTTACTATTTATCATCATTTAAATATCATTTATCAGTTTCTGGGATAATTATTTAAGTATTTTTCCAGCTTATTAAAATTACGGAGTAACCTATTGCGATAGAGTACTGTGTAGCTACATATTTAAATTACTTTTTTATTTTTTTGCTCACACAACACCTACATCTAGACACAAACTAAGCATAGCTTGTGCTATGAGTACCTACTAGACAACTGAATACTACTATTAAAAATTGTAATAAAAAAATGTAGAGCGTGTCTTCTGTAGCAAAAAGTAATTTATTTTCTTTCTTGTCACTTTCTTTCTGTTCTATCGTCAAGCATTAAAACCACAGTTTCAGATTCGCAGAAGTAACATATCAATTCGGTCATGCGAAAGAGATGCGCTTCCATGATGGCGCGCTTGCGCTCCTCCTCCAATGGCATCCTGAATGTGTTTACAGACTGGTGGGACTCTCCCCTCTTACAAAGGTGGGTAAGTGTTCAGACGGACTTATCCAAATAGTTACAATAGTTTTTAATGTAAATTTAATTTAATACTAATATTAGGCTAAGTATACTACTACTAATAATCTATGGATGTAAGTCTGAATTAAAATATTTGAATTTGAATTTGAATTCTGTTTAAATTTTATGTTAACGCTTAGATTTATCCATGTTTAGCACAAGATTTGAGCTTAAAGACGGTATAAGTAATAATATTTAGTCAGATATTCTCAGAACGTTTATGTCAGGATCATAAAAGCGTCAGATAAATCTGATATTAATAGCGCAAATAGAAAGGAACAGATAAGCCTTGCTGAATTGAAAACATACGCACTATCATTTGAGGCTGACCCGCTGTCTTATAAATTGATAAAATGATGAATAACATTTATTTCTGTATAATGGTGTTTTTTTTTTAAAACTTCAAAGTCAAAGTCAAAGTCAAACCATTTATTTCAATTAGTCCCCTGTAAGGCACTTTTGAACGTCGAACAAAAATTGACTTTACAAAATTATTCTAGTTGCCCCTTTCAAAAAGTAGATTTGTATGGAGAAGAATGGGCAAGAAACTCCATACTTACTTTTTTAAATCTCTTTGATGAGAACATCGAGTTGAATGGCGTGCAATAGGATAGGCCAATGTCCAGCAGTGAACTGCTATAGGATGATGATTTTACTTGCGCGTTTAGCCATGGAATTCTAGGTATTAAAGTAGTCGCAAAATCTTCGACTCCTAAGATACAGGTCTACTACAGTACTACGTATCTAGTTTAGGAGCTCTGGAATTCGACAATAATTTTGGCTGAACTGTATAACCTACTCATTCTGCTAATCTATACTAATATTTTAAAGAACAAAGATTTGTTTGTTTGTATTGAATAGGCTCCGAAACTTATGGACAGATTTAAAAAAAAACTTTTACCGTTGGGAAGCTACTCTAACCCCGGCTGACATAAGCTACTTTTTATTTCTCTATTCTCACGAGAACTACGTGGGCAAAACCGCCTGACGTCTGCTAGTGTACAAATAAACTTAAACTTATTGGAAACTTATCTCAAGGGACAACGTTTTGTCACATGACTTAGTCCCGTATATTTGTAACATCCAGTGAAAGTAGATCTCTGGAGTGTGTAGCAAACCTTAGTTTAACCTTTAGGTCATCAGCGATTTATGATTAGCTCCGGTGCCATAACCTGACAGTTAGTTTCTATCATAAGGTCACTCTAGGTCAACTTGGTAATATTAGGTATCCTTTCATTGACAATGTTTTCTTCTTTTATTCGTCCAACTTCACATTTTCATCCAACAGTAGACTTAAACGTTCAAACTGAATATGAAATAAACTTTGTCAAACAATTGTTTTACAAACTTTGTGTTTCGTGACTTGACAAACACCGCGGTTGACGTTCAAAACATATTTGTCAAACACAACGTCAATCTAGTTTTACATCTTTTTCTTAGCGGGTCAATGGCAAACTTACAAGCACTTAAAATAGAGCTTGAATTTGCCATCGTGGTGTTAGGTTTAGCCGATCGACAGAAATTGAATGTTTAGGGTGTGCCACACGTACCTAACAAAGGTCGGAGAGGTATTCCTCGAAGCGCTACTATTTTGAGGTGCTCCTAATTTGGCGGTCCTATTTTATTCCTCGGAGCGCACCTTTTAGGAGCACTCCCGTTAGCAATTAAAAATATTTGTTTTTTTTTTCCTCGAAAAAAACATTTTTTTTTTTAATTGCTAACGGGAGCGCTCCTAAAAGGTGCGCTCCGAGGAATAAAATAGGAGCGCCTCAAAATAGTAGCGCTTCGAGGAATACCTAAGGTCGGAGAGTCCGTTTAATGTTCGACAAACTCTTTAAACAAAGCCGCAATACTTTCAAATTATTTGTCAAACACAAAGTTTGACAAAACTTTTTGATCGTCGCTCCATAAGGTACTGTTCGTATTGCGGGAAGGTCATGGGTATCTATGTAATGCATGGTCTACCTACTTAATTTTTTTAACCATCTATTACATCTGTTGGTTCTTCTAACTTTAAATAAATAAGTTAATTAATAATCGTGACATAATCAAATTGTTTTGTATGATAAATGAACACAAGAAAATAAATATAACTAACTGAAAAATAATTCATATGCCAGGCTCTTTCATACTTAGAGTGATGGGATATATAAAAAAAACAGGTTGTGTCAATGACGTATATGTATATATCACTGGGTTGCCTTGCTTCAGGTTACCTAGGCTACGTCATGTCCGTTATTAATAACGACAAATACGGACTGTTTGGCGGGGCGTCGGATTGCGTCAACCAAAAAAATAAATAAACACTAGTAACTCACACTTGACCGGTTTCAAAACGAGGCGATTAAAATTCCGACGTTGCAAACGTAACGTTCCGTTTCAGTGTCTAAATATAACCCTTAGCTCAGAGATGAGGTATCCGCTTAAAGGTAAAATTAATTTTGATTAATGGTTTAATGCAGATGGTGATTGTTATTTTTCTATTTTTGGAAAGTTTTTGTTCGACGTTCTTTGTTTAAAATTACTTACATCAATGGTTCTTTAGCTTTAATTCGGGTTGCAATTAGGAGACATTGATTTTGAAGTAAAAGTTCTTTGCGCACGCTTGGCTCGTCTTGACTCCCCAAGTCAAGCGTGCGTAATCTGGTGAATGCATGACAAGAGCGTTACGAAAAGTGTGATCGGGCGAGGCGAACGAAGTTAGGAGGGAGATATAAGTTAAGTAGCGAAGATAGAAAGCAATGAAGATGCTCGTCTGGACACCATGAATTCTCTACATCATTCTGGATCATTTATCATCCGTCAGTATTGACTTTTGTTCTCGGTTTTCTTTTATAACTATCTCAGTCTTACCAGATGTTCTTTTTACTTTAACCGTTCAATGGTGTCAATTAGAAACACAATAAAAAGACAATGACAACGCGGACACCGGTGTCCTTTTAGGGTTTAATGAATGCTATATAAAATCATGATTTCTGGCCAAAGTAGTGAGGCTTTCAATTAGTGAAGAAAAATTATTTACTGTTAAAGGGTTATATAGGAATTATGATTTTTCGTTCAACCTAGAAAAACGCGAACAAAAGTAGCTGTTTCATGATTATTATTTTGTTTAGTCACTTATTATTACATACTTAAATGTAATGAACATCTGAATTTTTTTTCGCTATTACCCTCTGGCTGGCTTTTAAAAAGTATTGTTGATTTTATTTCCGATTTCCAAATCATATTATCGTACAAAGAAACTATATAAGACCAATAAATTAGTATCAGAGGTGGCTGGTGCCAAATTGCTCACTAGAATAAACTTTTAATGGAACCTAATAAACTGGAACTGTAAAACGTGAGTCAGACCAAGCTTTATGTACGGTTCCGTACCCGTGAGCAGCAGACTATCTTTTCATTGTCATTGCACTATCTTTGATGACAACTGAGAATTTACAAAAAAATGGTGAAACTTACGGTGATTACCAGACGGGGTTATGTGCGCTTCGTCACATCTCTGCGAGCGTGCATGACGTCATCCTAGACACACACTGATGATAGCCAATACGAAGCCAGCTGTTTGACAGTTAACCGTCGAACACTTTGCCCAGTAATTATCACTATGAACTGACAACGGAAGATACGCAATAGTGTAGGTACGCGACTCCCTGTCTGATAGTCACCGTAACTTGAAGTCCACTTAGGGTTGGACCTCATCTGGCAGCACGGAATCGCATTTGTTCCGCCTGTGCTACCATGTGCTGCAGTATGCTGCCGCATGCGAACGCGCGCTGCGCATTCCGCAGACAAAAAAGGCGATCGCACGCGTCAGCATGCTGCAGCATGGGTGGCATACTGCCGCGTTCTTTCATGATCAGTTTAGTTTCAAGCGCGAGATGGATAGGACCACGGAAGAGAGAGCAGCTGATTCTAGCATGTATTTTGCAAGAAATGCAAAATCAAAACAATAAAAAGTAACGCATTCGCAAAATAAAACGGAGATACTGGGTTCATCCTTTTTGGAAGCAGAGAGCGGTTCATGGAAGGATGCGTTAGCATGCTATCGCGCGCTTTAGCGTTCCGGAGTCTCCCTGCCGACCATTGCATTTTGTCCGTGATGCCGATCGCCTCGAGGATTCCTCCGCGTGCTATCGCATTATGCTTTCTGTCTCGTTCTAGCAAATGGTAGTTCTAAGCGACAGAAAGAGAAAGGGCGACGGAAAAAGGCGATTCCGTGCTGCCAGATGAGGTCCAACCCTTAAACGGCAAGTACAGACGCTACCACGTCAAGTTACCTCAATGTGTCAAATTTTCTCAATTGAATATGAACCTTATTCTACTTGCAATAAAGTTGAAAAACTATCGATGAAATTTGACATTTTGGGGTAACTTGATGTGCTGGGCTCTGTACAATACCAACTTTTTGTATATTCTCAGTTGTCATCAAAGATCGGTAACATGTGCAACTGGACGCCAGTATGTCAATGGAATTGATAAGATAGCTGCTGGTCAGTTTTATTAACTTGTTTCATGATCTATTTTGTCTCGTCCGACGCACATGTATTTAAAAAATTATAATAAAATACATTTATTTCGAGCAACAAAAACTCATATGGGTATACACATCACAAATATAAATATAAATAAAACTAAAAATACATATTTAACAGAAAGAAAGATCTTAAATCTAAACGGCCCTGCTGACGGCAACATGCCTAACACAGCAGTGTCGTAAGTATGGGCAGGCCATCCGTTCCGCGATTATTGCCAGGACAGTGTTGGAGCTGCCCCACACCCTCCGCACCAAAGACGCGTCCCGCTTGCGCATGGTCGCGTAGAAGCAATCGGTGCGTGCCTCAGCAAACATACCTGAGGCGCTACAGTAGCGAGGCCAACACAGCCCTGAGTGCGTTGTTAAACTGGACGCAAAGGGCCCCGTACGATGCGCGCGTGTATTCCGCCCAAAGGCTGCACGTGTAGAGAGAAGTGCAGTACGCCCTAAAGAGCGTTATCTTCACCTCCCTCGAACAGCGTACAAACCTGCGGGCGAGCATGTTCGCTCGCACTGACAAGGCCCTCCGTTCCCGCTCCATGTCAGCATTGTCCTTGAGATCTAAGTATAGTAGACATCCAAATAGTCACTCTTTCTGTTTACTGCACTCAAAGATATTCATCTCATGTATCAATGAACCCTAAAAGAATTCTCCATCCATCAAACTAGAAAGGTATTTGGCTAGACGCCTATGATTATTACTAACAAGTCTAGGGAGGTATTTAGGTTACATTATCAATATCGGCTAAGGCCATTCCTGCTATTCAAACATTAGAAGCTTGAACGAGCAAGTTCAAAATCTAATTATGGCTATTCCAATCTCTTTCTCTCGTATAAAACTTGAAAGGGACGGATATTTATAAAAGCGGACTATTTTGACTGTGGTTTCCATGAATAGATAATTAATTGATCGACCAAAAGTATTATGATGAAGTTAAGAAAGAACCGCCTTATTTTGACATTTCTTACTTAGTTTTTATCTGATACATTCAGTTTCTGTCCTTACCTAAAGGTGTGTGACAGAAAAAGATGACATTCATCTTTCGAGCACTCGAGCCATGATTTTTCAATTGTTATGTTATTCATTTTGTTTCTTTCCTTATTTAATTCAATTTTAATGGTGAGATGCTGTTGTTAATTGGTTTGTACTCCTCATAAATTCAGGCAAATGGGGTTTGTTTGTCAATAAACCCTGCTGTTAACAGATACCCATTCCTCCTCTCTTGTACTGACATAAACTATAGACTAAATATTATAGGCAACAATATACATCCCTGTGTGACTCCTACCCAAAATACTTAACGAAAATCAATTTATACTTAAGTTGCTGCTTGCAAATAATAAACTTTTTTACAGTTTTAATATTTTAAACGATTGAATATGTATAGTGTCCAGTTTTAGACCCCACAAAACAAGGACACTTTAGTCAAACGCTTTGTTGTAATCTAGGCAATTGGAAGGAACCTTTTTCAACAACTTATTGTTATCTTTATGTTTTATTGGTATTGAGTCGATTTTTATACTAAGCTTTGCAACCCAATAGGTCTCAATTCTCAATGACGCTCGAGCAAATACCCATATAGCATTACGGCCTCCCCTACTATATGGTTGTCAAACATCGTTAAGCCATATATTATAATTTGATAAATTTTCTTTTACGTCACTATTTTTCTTTGTTTAGATTTACAAGCGATCAAAAAATTACTGCAATTTTACATGGTTCAGGAAACAGGAGACATATTATGTGACAATCTGCTTTCTCTCATATAGACTAAGGTTGTGTCTCAGCAAAAGTAACATTTTAAGCTGAATAATCTTTAGCAACACCAGAGAGATCAAAGAAGAGTTATTCTAATACACGTAATGTAATAAAATAGCAAGCGATTTACAGCTCATAAACTGTTTTTCCTTCTTTAACAATAGCGTAATAACCAGAGACTGCAATGCCAAAGGAATGGTGTTTAAAATCAATAGCTATTTCCAGTAGGATGCGTGGGTGGACGCCTCTGCTTATCATATTTAAAAATTCTAACAATTTCAAGTGTGGTCTGTGGCGCGTTTTTATGATCTTATTTTTTATCTGTGGTGCTGTTTTATTAATACCTAATTATGTAAGTGTTTATTCGGAAAATTATTGGGGAAATCTATTTGATCTTGTCAAAAATAGTACAAGGAAAATAACAATAAGAATTAGCTTATTAACGTTCGCGTTAAGAATGCAGTAAAGTCATCATTATCCGTCGGCCTAGCCCCGCCCCCTAACCAATGAAATCTTTTGAAATTCATTTTTATAAATTCATTAAACTTAATCTTTTAAAATATAATTTGTTTGAATTTAACACCACTGTGGAATACACCTTTATCTTGCAGTTGCACTGCATTTTTACTGCATTCTTAACGCGAACGAACTATAGTTATTAGATTTATGATAAACTAGCTCTGCCCGCGAGTTTACGGGATACAACAAAGTGTACATACCTTACATTAAAACTTGCGAATCCTTCGCCCTGGCCTGCAGGGCTACTGTTATCTTTTCATAGCCAGACACTATAAACTGGCGTTCAGTTGCAAAATTACGCTTTAATATGCGTTTCAAATGTGAATAAGAACGTCAATGACATCTATCTGTCAAATGTCGCATAAAAAGTACGGCCTGCAATGAAACCTTAATCGCGAATCAATTATTTTCTTTTTTTTTTGTTTTACCGAGACGAAGTTATTCAAAATGAAGAAAACGTCTTTTTTAAATTAATTAGTCTTGTGGAGTGCTTACGTCTAATTTTAAATTCTGTTTGTTAGACGGTTGTTTGTTGTTGTTGATGATATGTGTTTTTGTTTTCATCTCCCTGACTGCTCGAAAATGTGTGAACGAGGCGCTGTTTTGTATGGGAGGGCTCGAGAGATTATCTCCAATGTAAACAAATACTTTGACAGTACAATTTAGAAAATTATTCGTTCGTAATTCGTAAATAAATTACATTTAGAAAAAACCTTGTTTTGCTGATCTTACCCAATTTATTCGAATTGACAGCTATGACGTAACAGCATGGCGCAAAGTCATTCCTATTCTCATTTGAAACGCATAACACAAAATCGATGTAGGTAATGTGGTAAACAATACGAGTTTATTCAAACAAAACAATATAGGTACCTAATTATAAAACCATTCCTAATTCCATGTATTATTGGACACAGCATAACAATTTTCATTCATAAAGGCCATATGGTGGTACTTGGCAGGTGGCAGATCAATGGAAGACTAATATTTATAGTCTGTGCATAGAGCATACAAATGTGCATAGACATGAAGGGGATATGTCAAGGATATGTCAATTGATTTGATAGGGAAGTATACGCTAAGTGTCTTCATGTTTTGAATAGGACTATTAGTGGTTTAATTTGTCAGAAGTATTTTCATGTTCCTGCCTTTTATTAACCCCCGACGCAAAAACGACAGGTCACTGGGGGTGACCCATTAGTTTGACGTTTTCTGTGTGTGTCTGTCTGTAGCATCGCAGCTCCCGAACGGATGAACCGTTTTTGATTTTGTTTTTGACGTGACAACGTCTAATAAATCGATGAACGTCGGCTGCACACACCTAAAAGGATGACTTATTGTAACGTTAAGCTCATTATAACGTTACGATCGTAGTGAGAGCGCCGCGTGCGCGCATGTTATTACGTAGTTACGTTAATCTATCTAGTCCGTAGACAGACTTAACAGACAAACAATTTGTTTTGTTTATAAGGTTTATAATCGGAATTTATTTTTTGGGGAGTTATCTATTTAGATACTTATGTATTTATATATTTGATATGTGCTTATAAAGCTTTTACATTTGATACCCAAAATGACGTCATTACATTCTTTTATTTCACTACTTTATGTCCTCTACAGGGCGCCACATTCAATCTAATAAAACGTCACGTAACCTACTACCAGCATATTATTTTGTTATGATAAGCTGTTTAGAAGTTTTGAGGGAACAGATGAACATTTAAATACTTATTTCGAGTACATACCTACTTCGCGGTCCGAATTCAAACCGCGCCGTAGTCGGGCAAAAACTACATGACGCTAAGTAATGCTCAAAAAGCGATCGTTTTGAATAAGGTTATTATGGGACCGCCATTCATCTATTAACACCGGATCGAATGCAAAGTTCAGAAACGTGCCTTAGTCTGTATGTCAGATATCTATTTAGGAACTGCTAAACTAGTTCCGATCTCCTTAAAACATTCGGTTGACGGAACACGGCATAAACACGTAATTTGCACGACTTGTCATTTGAACCCCAATTATGAAAGTGTTTTTGGTGCAAACTGGGAAACTATACGCTTCGAAGGCGTAGTGTATTTAGCGTTATTTAAAGAGTAAAACTAACTAACAAAAATAAAAAGTTTGTTACTCTTTCACGTAAAAACTACTGAATGGATTTTAATAAAATTTAGTATTGAGTTAGCCGAGACCCTGGATTAACACATAGGCTACTTTTTATCCCTGGATTCCCACGGGAACGGGACCTACGCTGGTGAAACCGTTAGTTGACTAAGTGCCGATTTTTCAATCATCAGATAAGTTTTATCCAAGGAGTTAAAATGGCCGTTTGACAGCTTTTGTATAGACAATATGTCAAACTGTAATTTTTATTCTTCAGATAAAAGTTATCTGTGTATTGTAAAATTAGCCCTAAATGGCGTTGTGTGAAAAGTTGTGGAATATTTATTTATTTTATTTTATTTAATTATTACATAATCATTGGAAATAATTAATAAACAGAACGTCACCTCACCTGCTATGATTCTTACATACCTACTTACTTCTTTTACTATTAGTTAGTTTAGCGGTCGTATTACCTAACGAACCCCTAAGGGATTAGGGGTTCGTAATGGGTACAAACGGAACCCTCTTACTTAACCTCAGCTAACCATCCGTTCGCCTGCAAAAAGTAGACACAACTGATTTTTTTTCACTGTTTGTAACACTGTTTATCTGTTTGAGTAGGTACTTATATATATATATATCTATGACATAAAACATAATATGTATTTAAATAAATACATCGCTATGATGTGGTCGACGGTGAACCACGCTTGCTGAGAAGTAACCCATTCATTCTATGTAACAGCTATCACTAAATACCGACTCGGGCAGGTAAAAACCACTCCCAAAATAGCTAGTACGCACAATAAATGCACATACCTACCATATTATACACTATTTTGATAGAAAAAATAGGTATTTAACAAAGAACAAGTTCAAGATGGCATATCCTATTAGCTTCATAGCTCCGTGCGTAAGAGGATGACCAGGTATTGTATGCCAAGGATGTTCCCATTACCATAACTTAAGTAAAACAAATAACGCAAGTTTGTTTGTTATTTAATTTCGTTTCTGATTACAGTGCCCAAAGTTCTTTATGTCGTGTTTGTTTTTGAGAATACAAAATAATTAATATTGTACATGCTTTGGGTCCCTATGTAGTGGTGTGTGTAGTGTAGTGTAGTGTCCTGTGTAGTACCTATGTCTAAACACGGCCGCACTTTTATAGGTTATTTTTAAGTTTCATTTTGAAGAATCCACGAATAAATATTGCGTTTGGACTTTCGACGTAAATTTTTAATGTTTTTTTTAAGACGCAAAAATACATAATCAGGGAGATTTAAGCTTTAGAAGGCAAGCTCTTGGCCACGGCTTCACTCGCTTTTTACAATGAATTCGCGTTAAACTCTGCTTGTAATAATCTAATTCAATCTCGTTTCGAAAGACACTTGGCGCCATATATTATCATAATATTTGTATGTAGGTAATTGTGGTTTTCTTCGGAAAATATATTTTTTTTTGGGATAAAAGGCAATATCCGTTTCTGTTCACCTAACAACGGAACTATGTGCAAAATATCAGACTGATCGGTCAAGCGGTTAAGGCGTGAAAAACAAACAAACCTACTTCCACATTTACAATATTATTTGGGAACACTTCCAGTTCCTTGCGTTTCACCAAATAAGAGATTTAAAAGACTATAGGATACAAGTCTATGAGTTTTTTGTAGTACGTTCCGCTGCCGCTCCAATATTCATAAATGTATTATTCTAGATGGCGTTACTGAGACATGGGATCAAAGTTTTTCTATGATATTTCCTTGACATGCCCGCTCTATAGTATTTTAAATCTCTTTGCCTTTTATGTAACTAGGTATATTGTGTAAAATAATTAATAAAGATTTGATTTGATTACCACCTAAATTTTTACGAGGTGATTTTTACAGTACCTATAGCTCTGCTGATATAAACAGTCGCTCGATCTAAAATATTCAGTCCCTCCTCCTTGCGTCGTACTCCTCAATGCTGAGGGTCGTGTCCCTGCTTCATCATCTTTCTCTTCACGATGTTCCTCAATCTGCATCGTATACCGAAGATTCAAGAGTGGGGATCTGGTCGGACCAACGTATTGGGCTGCGTCCATGCGGCCTTTTCCCATTCACTTTGCCGGTAAATATACTAAATATTCAGTAGTTGGTCACAAACAAAAAAGACCGGTCGTGTATGTCGTTAGTGACTTTTCAGGGCCACATATATATCCGATTATCGAATGTTTCTTTATATCAGACGTCATACAAAACGTTATCCTATCCCGCCCGCCAAACCTGCATCCCAACACTCAGATTTAAGTCAATGCACTCATACCAAAAGCCTTGCAATCGATAACAGTAAGTAGTACTCTTTAGGTATAGATGATGTACAATCAGTTTAAATTATTACGGCCTACTACTTCTATTTCAATTGCTACTACCTACTCTAGTATTATAAGTACCATAGAGACACGCAGCCCAGTAGGTATCTTCAAAATGATGTAATAAGTATCTTTCAAAATCAATGCATTTCTTTAAGGTAGTTAGGTTAGGTAGTTAGGTTCGCTATAGGATAGGTATGGTAAGTTAGGTTAGGTTATATGTATATATGTATGTTGTCATTCCAATTCTATCTACTTAACACAAAATACTTCAATAAGAGCACATTAGAGACTCGCTTAATAAAAAGTAGTAGTAAAAGTAATTAGTACTTGGAGATGTTACTTACGTATTGTTTTCTAGACATAGGTTTAATAACAAATAATAATGAATCATTTATTTGCGATAAACATTGCATCAAATAATATTAAGCTAGGTTACAACTATCATGCAAAAACAGGGTTAGAATCAGAAATATAAAACTAAACCTAAACAAACTCAAAGCAAAACTACATATTGTATATTAACACTTCTGATCCATAAATTCTTTTAATAATATTTACTTCCAATATATACAGGGTGTCTCATTCAAATCGGTCAGTATGGGAAAGTCTGAAACTATAAGACATATAACGAAGATCTGTTCTGAGGAACCATGTCATCGATTTTAATAACAAGAAAAACTGCATTCATACATTTTAAAAAAACGTCTGTACTCCGTTCGGGAATCGACCCGGTTATTTCGAAAAAAAGAAAAACCTGCACTATTTCTATTTAGATATCGATTGTGTAGGTCTTAAGCAGTAAATGTCTGTATGAAACATGATGTCTAAAATGAATAAAATGCATTGTTTCCAAATACTTAGGTACTTTAATTTATTTTAGTAGGTGCTCGAAGTGACCACCGCCTTTTTCAATACCGCCTCTGGACAATTTTTTTGTGGGGTTACGTTAAGGATGAAGTGTACAAAACAAGCTATGACACTGTTGTAGACCTAAAAGTAGCCATAGAGACAATGTCAACGCAAATTCACCACAAAAAGGATACAAAATGCAATTGTAAGATCGTTACCTAAACGTGTTGAATATTGTATTGAAAAAGGCGGTGGTCACTTCGAGCGCCTACTAAAATAAATTTAAGTATGTGGAAACAATGCATTTTATTCATTTTAGACATCATGTTTCATACAGAACGGAGTACAGATGTTTTTTTAAATGTATGAATGCATATTTTCTTGTTATTATTATATAATCGACGACATGGTTCCTCAGAACAGATCTTGGTATGTCTTATAGTTTCAGACTTTCCCATACTGACCGATTTGAATGAGACACCCTGTATAAAATTCTCGTGTTTGTTACAGAACTCCTCTGGAACGGCTTGACCAATTGTTTTGTAATGTTGTGTGTAGTAAGTACTATTGACATTGATTATAAGGCAGAATGAATTTAGCCGGGTAGTTATTAATGTAACTTTAAGGCCAGTTTTATTGCTCGACCGACCGTCGGTGCGTACCGTCGGTCTTGACGATACGCAAATATTGATTTGCGTGAAATATTGATTGATTAATTGACGATAAAACCGGCCTAAGATTTCAGTAGGTCTCAGAATAAGACGAAAACTAATAAAAACTATTATTAACAACACTAATAAATTGGTTCTTTACTCAACGAAGTTTACCGGAGCAGCTAGTAGTAAATAGCTAATACTTTTAATCAACAATTATAATCAAATGTAATTCATGAGACAGTGAATTGGTTATTATAGTTCTTAGTAATCCTTTCTTACTTACCTTTATTGTTAACCAAGTCCTGCTTTATTCTGGTTATTCCCATCTTCTCAAACTTTTTTAACTACACAATAAAGCTTGCTTCAATTAAAAGGGTCTGTCTGCATTCTTATTTATTTGACAAATGTATCCCAACAGTGTTCAAAACAATAAATCAATTAAAATGAACCCGATTTATGTGACTGAACCTAATATCTTAGAATTGAAGATCAAAACACTCTTTGAATATTTAAAAAAAGTACACTTCTGAGGTATTGTAATGAAGGACGCGTTTAATATACATTTCAATTTCATGGGATTTATTCCTTGTATCTGAAATAGAAACTTAATGGTTGAACTTGACTGCCTCGTTGGTCCAGTGGTCACATGCGCTACTGCTGAGCGTGAGGTCCCGGGTTCGATCCCCGGGTCGGGCAAAGTGTTATTGAGTTTTTCCATCTGGGATTTCACAGTAGCAGCCCGGAGTCTGGATTCGTGCCCGATTTATGGCAACTGGCTCGCCCCCTATTACATGAGACTTAAACATAACTGGCGAAATGTGGGTGTACTACCAGGTACACCTCTGCCTAGCCCTTCGGGGATTACAGGCGTGACATTGTGTTTATGTTAGAAAGTTAATGGCACTTTTGGCATGGCGCATTCATTTCTTGCTTTAACATTCCCTCAAGCCCTTCTTGATTTTTGTTTTCAAAATGAAATATTGCCTAAGAGTATGATACTCACAAATAATGTGGTTTTCTATTGGTAAAGAATTTTCAGTTTTGGCTCAGCAGATCCAGAGATTATCCCTTAAAACCTTACAAACACTTACACTTTAAGAACATCTTACTAATATTATAGAATAGAATAAGCAAACTACTTGTCAGCCACCAGCGGATGCCTAGCTAATATGAATCCGTTTTTATCTTGTAACATGCTACTAATCGAAAATCTTCTATTTTATTTATTTGTGTTTTTTAAAGGCAGCAATTTGATTAACATCACTAGGTATAAGAATAGCCACAATAATTTTAATCTGAATACGAAAGCGACGATCATTGAAAGACTCCAATCAAGGTGTGTACAGGCGCCAGCACATCAACCTACCCTAACTAATGTGTCAAATTTCTTTTCGATAGGTTTTCAACTTTATTCTAAACACAATAAGGTTCATGTTCAATTTTGATAGTTTAGGGTAGGTTGATGTGCAGCTGGCGTCTGTCCTTTCGAATTAAATCGATCGAGGTAGACCATAAATCTATCGATCAACTTAACTTAGAAAAGTCGACGTCCCTGTACAGGAACACGGTCTTCAAGATAAATATAATACTATAAAGAAAGAAAGAAAGAAAAGAAAGAAAATATTTTTATTTGGGACACGCACAGGAATTTTACAGTACAAAACTAAAACTAACATAGGTATTAAACAAAAATAAAAAAAAACCTGTGCGAGGCCAAAAAAGGCCCCTATCTCAGCCCGATGCCACGATGTTTAAAAAAAAAACAATACATACCGCAGCGAATTATGTAGACCAGGTACAATAATTACGTTGCATATCAAATAATGGACCCAGCATCATTCTCGCGAGAAATAACACAGAAATATAAAAGAGAATCTTCAAAGGAGTTCACGAAAAAACTGGAACACTTGCGGAAATTAGGTCTAGACACATTTATCTGTTTCCAAGATCTACGTGGGAATTAGACTGTCATTCAACACACATTGGTCTGAAATTTTATAAGAAAATTAGGTCTTATTACTCTATTGGTGAGTTTAACCGTGAAGAGGACAAATCTATTGAATTTTGCGAATCATCGATTAATAAAATTGTCCAATTGATTTCTAAATACGGTTGTTTGTAGATATGAGTTGACTATCTATATCTTCTCGAATATTGTTTAGCTTTCAATAGATGTTTAAGGCTACGGGTAAACTAATTTGATATTGACATAAGTAATGAGGACAATGTTACTATCAGTATTAGGAAAATTCGATGAATCAGTATTAGCGAAAATACATTCTTAAGTATGTTAAGCTAAAACAGTAAACAGTTCATTATTTTATCATCATTCTATAGCCTTATCCAAATTGATTTCAGATCTGGTCATGTCGTCAAGTGTTTTTTGCAATCCCTAATGTACAGACGCCAGCACAAAAAAATAAAACCGACTTAAAAAAAAAACACTAAACGGTGTAAAATAACTCTAAATTCGGAAGTCTGTGGTTTTGGTGGGTTTGTCTTACTCATGATGGGCCACCGACTTCCGAATTTAGAGTTATTTTACACCGTTTAGTGTTTTTTTTTAAGTCGGTTTTATTTTTTGCAAAAAAGTTTTTTATTTTTCCATTTTTAGTTGTTGCCATAAAAATATTTGCCATGAATTTATTTTATATTCTTAATTGTTAACAATACATGTCATGATAATAAGGTTTTCCACTAATCCCTAATAAATTAAAATTAACATACCTAACTGACGAAATCTAGGTATATTGTACCCACCTGCGTACCCCTCAGAGCATACAGGCGTGATGATACGTCATGATGTTGTATAAACAATAAACATCCAAGCGATTCCAGCAATCACGACAGATTTGCCGTCTATTTTTGAAGAGTTCCGTTGTATATCTCAGAAGATCAGCACCAGATCTTCACCAAATTAAAATGGGACCACCTCAGGAGTATACTCTTTCCAACAAAAAAAGAATTTTGAGAATCGGTCCACAAATGGGGGAGAAATCAGGTAACATACATAAAAAAAAAAAAAAAAATACATACACACGAACATAGAACCTCCTCCTTTTTTGAAAGTCGGTTAAAAAATGGACACATTGGGGTAACTTGATGTGCTGGCGTCTGTACATAGAGGTAGAAGATTAAACAGTTTCGAGTAACAATTAGGGACCCTGTTGGGCACAGCAAAATTTAAATATGTAGGAGATAGGAAGAGATTTTTGAGAAAAGATTTTTTTCTTACAATACTTGACATATATTTCCCGTCATATCTCCAGTCACTTTTATTTTCATCCTTTTCATTGGTGTACTTCCATTTTCATTACCAGATTCATACAAAGGATGGATGGATTGTGTGAAAGATGATATGGCTAGGAAGAAGGTGACTATTGAGATGACAGCATATATGAAGTGTACAGAACAAGAAGACGTAATTCGACAATCCCTAGTAAATGATGAAAAGATAAAGAAGAAGGGAATGATGAATTATTTGACTGGCCTGTTCGTCTCGTAGTTAGTGGCGCTGACTGCTGTGACGGAGGTCGTGGGTTTGATTCCCACCTAGGATAAATGTTTGTGTGATGAGCACGATCATCTTTGTTCTGCTTGGGTGTAATTTATCTATACATATAATAAGACTGTAAAAAAACTGTGTCTGTACATTGAATATATTTAAAAAATAATAATTGAGGGGGGTTTAGAAACAGTAATAGAGCACGAATCCAAAAAAAAAAGTCTGTCTGTTTGTCTGTTTGTCTGTTTGTCTGTTTGTCTGTTTGTCTGTTTGTCTGTTTGTCTGTTTGTCTGTTTGTCTGTTTGTCTGTTTGTTTGCACACGCTAATCTTCGGAACTACTAGACGGATTTGAATGATTTTTTTTTTGTTGTATAGATATTAAGTCTGGTCAACACATAGGCTATAATTTATCGTGGAAACTGGAACACCTGATGCAGAACCGCAACAGACCAGCTAAACTATAGGCGATACAAAAATGGTCCCATAGCAAAAATTGTTCCACGTGATGAGCATTTTCTGCTGAGAGAATAAATTTGAAGATCCGGAACACCTGATGCAGAACCGCAACAGACCAGCTAAACTACAATATGTAACAAAAACCCTGTTGTTCCTTCTAACCACGTTTTAAGAATCGGTATACGTACCTAATAAAGCGAGTCATTTATTAAAAACGTTCAATAAAAATAATTAAAATAAATATTTAATAATTAATATTTGTAATGTTTGACTGATTTCTTACCTCTGCAGCGAATCTCTTTGACCGATGCCGCGCCGCCGCGCGCCGCCGCGCCACGTGACGCGGCATCGGTCATAAGGTCATGACCTTGTCAGCTGTTGTTCGTCACTTTAACGAATGAATCTATAATATTTGAAAATGGATTCGAATATAATATTTGCAAATGTTTGTTTACACGTTATTTTTATGCACAATTGATAGTTGTTCAAACTACATATTTTAACACATAAAAAAAAACAATAGTTATTACCATTGAATTAGAAACTTTTCTAATTCAATGGATATTACGATGTCTACTTGACGGCCGCAGAGATGCTGTTCAATATGACCACCTTGTATGTAGGTACCCCTACACATTTGTTGCAACGTCTAATAATATTCTAACGACATATCAACATATTAAAATATTTTACGTTAGAATAACATTTACGTAAACGAAACACAACTCAATCACATAGGTTAACAATTACATCCGTTCGAAACTAAGTTGCGCGGGAGACTGGAACTAGGATGTAAGGAAGTGGTTCGCAAGGCGGCGCGGGCGGCGGCGAGTGGGGGGCGGGGTACGGGATAGGCAAGCACGTGCGTCGCCGCCGGCCGCGGTAACGTTTGGCGGCATATTTTGTCACTTCAAAGAAGCCGCCGCCGCCTAGACGCGCTCGTAAATAAAAATGTACTTGTAAAGTCAGGTGTCCTAAACATTTTTTCGAATGAGTCGGTTTTAATAGTTATTTGATTACGACCCGTCGACTAGCCAATCTATATTTTTTTTAAATTGTAATTTCATTAATGGTATCCTTGTAGGTAAATGTATATGCCCCTAAAAGGAACAACAGGGTTTTTGTTACATATTGTATAGACGATACAAAAATGGCCCCATAGCAAAAATTGTTCCACGTGATGAGCATTTTCTGCTGAGAGAATAAATTTGAAGATCCGGAACACCTGATGTGGAACTTCAAGAGCCCAGCTACACTATAACATATATTGGAATGACGTCTTAGCAAGAGTTGTTCAGCCTTATGAGCACTCGCTGTTGACGTATAAAAATCGAAGATCTGGAACACCTGTTGTGGAACTCCAAGAGCCCAGCTACACCATAACTCACATAGGAATGACGTCTTAGCAAAAGTTGTTCAGTCTGATAGGCATTTCCTGTTGACTTATAAAAATCAGAAACATTTGATATAGAAATTAAAACTATCACTAATTTCATTGCATAATTATAAAATAACATAAGTAGGAGGTACTACGCGGTGAAGGCGGGAACAGTTCAGGACTGATTTTCGATGACGATGGTATATCGTTGAAAATTAGACTCTACTGGCTAAAACTCCCATTTTTTTATCGTATGCCTTCGGGCTCATGTTATTTGAGTGTTTAATTTCCTTTTCCATTTATCTTCGTTACACGGTAGCTTACCCGGTAACGCAGGGGAGCAGCCACTTAGATTTTAATTGATCAGGTATCATCACAATAAAACTATAACCATGCCTGGAAAGAGGTCAAATTTTTCCCAATGTTCCAAAGGTGCTAAACGATTAAAGACCATAAGATCCCAACAGTCTACCGAAGAGCGTTAGGAGAGACTTGATGCTGTTCGAGAACATGAGGCTGCAACTCGCTTCGTGGAAACTTCTTGGGATCGCGAAGCACGCCTGCATTCTCAGCGTATTTACGCATCTACATCCAGGTCTCTAGAGACCAGTGAAGAATATGTGCGCGACTGACCGCTGATCGTGAACATCATGCACTGTCTCGCGAGTTGGAGACGTTCACGGAAAAAGCATGACGCTTGAGTTTTCAGCGTATATACGCATCGACTCTACAGATAAGTGGGGGAAGGAGATGCGCGACTGACCGCTGATCGTGAACGTCACGCAACATATTATGATGACCTAAAGTAAAAGAGATATAAAAATGGTGCCATTGCAAAAACTATTCCACGTGAAGAGTGTTTTCTGCTGTGAGACTAAATTTGAAGATCTGGAGCACCTGTAGGGGAACTCCAAAGCCCAGAGACAATATGACATATACATAATAGAAATGGCGTGTTAGCAAAAGTTGTTAAGTCTGATGGCATTTCCTGTTGACCAACAAAAATAAAAATCTGGAACATCTTGAATCGTCTCGCGCATCCCATTGATTTCCCGTCCCCGGGCTTATAGAATTCGACATCAGATGTTTCAGATCTTCGATTTTGACGACCCCGTTGTCGCTGGCATAAGCAACAGGATCCGCGTACGAAGTCGCGGGCAGAAGCTAGTCTACAATATGTATGTATTTAGAAATATATAAGTATGTTTATCAGTTATTTAGTACCCATAACACAAGCTCTGCTTAGCTCAGGACTAGATGGCGTTGTGAGAAAGTGGTGGAATTTATTATTTTATTGTAATTACCATAATCGTATTTAAAAACTTTTCTCTCGACATGTTCAAAATCAATTCATGTTGTATTTCTACAAATATTTAGTTCATCACCTTTTTTTTTGGTAAATAAACAACGAAATACAGGGAAACAAGCAATCTGCTCAATTACTCGGAACGTATAATATTATTAAAGGTAAATATTGCCTGTTAGTCGTAAATATATCTTCATCATAAGTATGTTTATTGGCCTTATTTCGGGACGCGTGATGTTTCTCAAGGCTGAGTTTGAATGTTTCATGTTTTTATTTACTTCTGAGTTCTTATTTATTGTGTGCTTTTTTGTACTATGCCAAATAATAAAATATATTTGAAACATTTATTTAACTAGCTACAGAATCAATCAGGGAATCTACTGTAACAGTTGGTATGGAAGGAAGGAAATAGGAGATACCTTTATTTAGGGATGTCAGTATACAAAATATACTTTGTTATAGATCTTCATCATTATATTGAAATACCCTGGCAACTATCCTTACAGGTGTTTCCCAATGCGATAGTACGGTCATCAAACTATAAATACTGTTTTCAAAATAACATTAGCATTGTCTTTATGAACAATCACATGGGGTGTACAATATAGGTACATACCTACACACTAAAAATATAAAATGAATTGATGAAAAAGAAAAATAAAGACTTAATAAAAGTAATACTCCTCCATTTAAGGGAAAAGGCTAGGCAGATAATAAAGAGGTAACAAAATCGCTAAAATGTGAAGTATATGCACGTCTCACGCCTTTTTCCAATCGATAGACAGAAACTACACATTGCCATCAGCTACAATTCTCACAGAATTCTTTTGCTTCGTTTACATTCTTGGTTTCTAGTACAACGCACCTGACCTTTCTGAGTATTCAAAGAACCTCCCCAAGAAGGACTTGTTTGTCCTTCGAGGGCGTTATTACTTACCTTTCTTTAGTCTCCTTTCATTTAACCATATTTTCGATTTATGTAACTAAATCCTCTTTTAAACCACTACTTTGCTTTTTGCTTTATCACATCATTTCATTCCTCAATCTGTCATGCATTGTTACACCACAGCCACACATACTTCGCAAGGAACCTATGTCTACAGTATTTATTCTACTTTCATGTCTGAAAGTATAAACTACAGTGACAAACCATAATTTGTCAAGTGCGTACATACAGATCAAGTTATAAATACGACGAATCTCTGAAATTTCCAAAAAATACGTAAGTGTAAACCTTGGAGTTGATTTATTTTACAACAAGAACCTCGATTTGTTAACAAGGTTTCTGGAGCAGGAGAATTTTAAGAACGTCTTCCTGAGAATACTAAGTTATTTCTTGCGTGAGAGTCACTGTCTGTTTTAAGAGTACCAGGAGGCTAATAAAGTTTTGAACTGTTAGACTATTTTTATTACTGAGTTTTGAAAAGCTTTTAGAGTTTATTTTATTAGCTTTCTAATTTTATAGTCGGCCACAAGATCTGGATTTTTAATAGAAGTTTACATAAATATCTTATTCGATAGTATACCTACTTAGACTTAATTGTAGAAAACATCATTTAATAAATCCTCCGATTTAAGCATTAGTTCAGATGTAGGTAGAACATGTGAAATCCTATTCAATATTCGTGTCTGTGTTGATAATTTTTCGATGTTTAGCTACAAAAAAAGAAAAGAAGATTTCGATAGCATACTACTTATGAGAAATTCCACCCAATCTCAGGAGAATATTTTTTTCGGGATTCATAATTAACAATACCAGCCCTAGCTTCTTCTCTCAGAGAAGAGGGCGGTTTCCCAGTAGTGGGAACAAGCTGATTATGTTATGTTATTACCAATTTACCAGCCATATATGTATACAGACCACTGTCTGTAAAGATTAAGAAACAGGTACCTACTACTCACAACGAGAGAGAAGACACACAAAACACACACAAAGAGGTTGTTCGAGAAGATATATTACTCAATCGAAGACATATTTAATGACAAAATATAAAATTTAGATAATTATGTGTAATTAATTGAATTGGTACTTGTGACTGTTGTAACAGAACCAGTAGGTATTTACGTGTATTTTAAGTTTGACTATGTAATCTAATGTTTTTTTTTGTTTTTTATTGTATGTGACATTCATTTGTATCATTGATTTATTTGAATTTTGATCTGACAATTTATTTCGTATTATTATTTGTACAGACGCCAGCACATCTAGCTGCATCTAGCCCAAACTGTCAAATTTTCCCAATTGAACATGAACCTTAGTTTTAACCGACTCCAAAAAAAGGAGAAGGTTCTCAATTCTATTTTTTTTTATTTGATAGGGTTTATTAACAGATTGGTCCCATTTGTATCAAAACTCATATCTGAGGAGGGATCCTCGAGGAATTGAGGGAACTCCTCAAAAAATATAGGTATACACACACCGTTTTTAATAATATTGGTAACAAATCAAGCATTTCCATTTAGAAAGTATCATTTGGTGAAGAAAAACTGATGAAGAAGACAGGCAACGGAACTCTTCAACGCATAACAGCAAATTATACGCGATTGCTATAGTCAGATGTCTATCAGCTGAGCTTTTGTATTTCATAACATAACACTACGCCCTTCTATTTTAAAAGGGGTCCGGCCGAGATTTACAGATTAATGTTTAGATAGAACTTCTTTAGCAAATAGTTAACCAATTTCAATGCTTCTTTCAAGTTTTAAAAGACTTTCTTTACATATGAAGAAAGTAAAAAAGTCAAAATAAAAACTTTTTTACAAAAAAAAAACAACCGACTTCTTAAAAAAACACAAACAGGTGAAAAATAACTCCAGTTTCGGAAGTGTGTGGCTTTGGTGGTTTAGTTTCGTTCATTATGGGCCAAGAAGTTTTTAGGAATAAGGTTGAAAACTTATCAAATAAATTTGACACATTGGGGTAGGTTGATGTACTGGCGTCTGTACACCGTTAATGGTGGGATATAGAGATCGTAATTATAACGCAAATGTAACAGTTGGTAGGATGGCGAGGCGGCGAAGGGTGGGCCGTTTTTGGGGGACTGTCTTTATGTATTTTTTTTGACGTTCAAAGAGCGCTGAAACTCAGCCTAGTTTGAATGAAGACTTTTGTTTTTTTTTTTTTTTTTTTTTTTGATGTAATTAAGCGCACAGCAGGTCCAAAGTGGATACAAACTGCGCAATCCATAGAAAACTGGCTCAATTTGGAGGAGGCCTTTACCTGTAGAGGGTTAGTTACAGAATAATTTTACTACAATACTATAATGTATCAAAAAAAATCCTATAATAATAAAAACTATATTGTTTTTGCTTTTTTTGACACTAACAAAACTTAATAACTTTGTAAACTAGCATTTTCTGAAAGAAATAAAAGGGTTTTTTTTATTTTATTTGATTAATTATTATCTAACAAACTTTACCTATAGATACAAATAAAATGAATTGAATAGAACGACGAATAAGGAAATATAAATCAGCAAATTTTAATATAGTCTTACATACACACATACATAAACTCACGCCTTTTTCCCATGGGGGTAGGCAGAAACTACAGAGCGCCATATGCTACGATTCTTACATACTTCTTTTGCTTCGTTTACATTCATACATGTTGTCATACACACACGCCGGTTGCGAGTACTACGCACCTGACCTTTCTGAAGAACCTCAGAAATAAGGTCTAGGTATGTCCTTCTAGGGCGACCCCTCCCGGCGTTCCCACTTACATCTGCCTTGTAAATTATAATACAATACCTTTCGTTAGTCGCCATTCATCCATCCTTTCAACGTGACCAAACCATCTAAGCATACACTTTTCATTTTTTGTTACTACATCTTCTTTTAAACCACAACGTTGCTTTTTTGCGTTGCAATATAGGTATTCTTGTGTATCTCAATTGGACGTTACAAGTTCGATTACCTTTTTCTGGTCATCGATTTCCTTTTCTTTGTTCGTGTAGTCCAAATCCTTTCTTCAAATTAACGATTAACACTAAAAGCTGGAAGTGTGCTGTTTTACCTATGAATATGAACTACATACTTTAATTATGGGACCATCTGAGTAATCGTGAAAAAAAAATCAGCTGTTGTTGTATTTTGGTCGAGTACCTATTAAACTTTTGTACATAATCAACAGTTTTTTTTATATCTGATTTGGTCCTAAAATTTTGCCCATGATTTAAAAAACACCCTGTACAATGATGAGCTTATAAGGTTTATTCTTCTGTTTCAAAGCTGGAATCCTAAATCTTTCCCAGAATAATGTAAAGTACCTACTTCTTATAACATCAGCTATCTGCCAGTGTTATTCCCGTCAAAATAGGTCCAGTCCTTTTGGAGATTAGCCGGAATAAATAGACAGACAATAATAGGAAACAAATTGAATATTACTAAATAAATTTGGATGGGTAACCTTTTTTAAAATCTTTGCGAAACAAAATAAAACTATTAGGGAATTTAGTAAAAAATAGTGAAAACTTAAATCAACGGGCCATGAATATCTTAAACGTGAATTAAAAACAGGTATGATTAAATAACTTTGGCTCACAATCCAGACTTACAGTAGGTACTTACTATCTCTGGATTAATGATTGTTATTTCAAATCAAATCAATTTATTTGTAAAACATAGGTAATTATTAACATTTTAGATGGATCTTAAGAACTAGATAGTGCGCTATGCTTTGTCAATTTTGACATACAAATATTTATAGAAAAAAACATGCATGCATGCGTGTAGTTATTATGAACGTTATTATTAACATATTATTATTATTTATAAATCTAGTTATTCCATGCCTACAGTATTTGGTAAAACGCTGTTTTTGACATAACACACACTGGCACCTACTGCAGTATAATAGGTACCTACTGTTAATTAATTTATTTGTTGTTTATAATCAACTTTTATTATTTGACGTCTGTATTTCAAGTGCTATTGCAGTCTGTCTAATTGGAGCTAGTGGCTGAATAATTTTAGCACGGATCAATCAAAGGTAAATCGAGATTTGACGAGGTCAGTCCGAGAATGGCTGACCACTATATTAAGACTACTCCGTTACTAACTCGCAGGAAAACGCGTTTTGCTGTTGGTCTCAGCTGTCATTCGTAGATCTTTGACAGTCGTTACAGGTAGTGAGAAGTCCGAAAGCCTAACAATTTAACAAAGGGGTATCGTGTTACCACAGTCTAAAAACCTACAGTCGTCCGACGAAGACGTCTACACAGGGAAATCGGGGCGAGACGCGGGAAAGCCGGTCCCGAACTGCGAACAATGTTCGTAGTTCGGGAGGTATTATTCTGGGCTAACGCGTTTTGGAGGCATGAGGAACAGTAAAGCTCCTCATCCACCATTGAAAAGGGAGGATACTCCGACCAGACGGGTATTGTGTCTGGTGGGCTAACTACTGCCCGACAGTTATTGTCGGGAACTTGTATACGTTCAAACTGCGCGGATAACTTTAATAGCGCGATGTAGGATAGTTCGTATGTGGCGAGATAGATGTCGCTACAGCGTGTAGACGTTGTTGGCATTTTTGCAGAGATCAAAGGCGTCGTCCTACTGTATTAATATTTATACTGTGGTGTTACCCAGTAGTTGGGTTGTGGAGGTCAGTCAGTCAGTCGCTCTATGTAACTGGTATGCAGCTGTATCAAGTTAAACAGGACTTCGACCCCAACATAGCTGGCTAAAAATTTAAAAAACCCCCATCGCAAAAAAGTAAAACATTGAAAAAGTTAAAAATAACATTTTAGCCATGAAATTTTACTTCACGTCGGGGTACCGCTTAAGTAAGAAACGTTCCTAGTACTTTAGGTATGTAGGTACCTACTTATTTTAACGGTACACCGACGTTAATAAATAAATCGGTTCATACGTTTGGGCGCTACGGTGCCACAGACAGACAGACAGACAGACACACACATATAGCGGTGAAACTTATAACACCCCTCTTTTTGCGTCGGGGGTTAAAAAAGGATGACGTTGGTTATCGTAGTCTGCCATTGTTCGGCTATTTTCAGGGTTTCATATTGAATCTGTAAAAAGGAAGCCTTTAATTCAATGGATTCCTTTACGAACAACTTCTAGAAGTTTTGTCATGATAATTTGTGTATTTCCTTTGTAAGTTACTTATTTTTGTATATTTATATAAATTAGTTTTAGGTATTAATATTCCAATAGGTTTTTTTTCTCGTGGTTGTTAATAGTCTATTAGTATCATCAGATTTACATACAATTTATTTAAAGCCCTATGTTTCTGAAATGTAAAGCGATGCCCTGAAACACAGGCTTGAATAAACCTAGTTCAGGTGAGTCGCTAATTAACGTATAACCTGATCCCTCTACTTCCACTTGTAGTAGAAATATTTTAGCTATTTATATATTTATATATATATTTTTTAATTAGAACTAAGTATCAATTGTGTAGGATAAATTAAATACTATTGTTTGGCTAAATGTAAACAATGTTTTCTTGAATAAATTATTATTATTATTCACCCATCGAGGCAAAAGGGTTCCGTAAACCCATCATGGGAAAATCCCACTTGTTTTGTGGCAGTTATTTTCTTGCTGTAAAACTTGTTGCTTGGTTTGAAGCTTAGGTAAAGCTTTAGGGCCTAGGGTGTCATACGATGATCTCGGTCCGGTTTTCCCTTCACCATTGACTTCTATTCAACCAGCAAGTCATCACGTGGAGATCTCCAGAATAACTGTACTTATGCGCAAACACCTGACGTGCGTCATATGTATTTGGGATATCAAACACAAGATTTGCGAAGCGCATTCCATTGCCTTGCGTTCATTTATAGTGGCGTCGGTTTGGCAACAAAACGTCGCTCGTTAACCGAGTAACAGGTGAAACGACATTATTTAAGAGCTATTGTAAACGCACTAAATCATTTTTAGCTCAAGACACTGACGATTTACAGTTTCAACCGTATGCTAACTTTGAACGGACGTAATTCTTAAACCGCATTATCGATTTTGATAAAACTTTCAATGTTCGATTGAATAAATTGACAGGCCTATTGGTCTAGAAGTAAGTGACTCTGACTGCTATGCCAGAGGTCGTGGGTTCGATTCCCACCCAGGACAAATGTGTGTGTGATGAGCACGATCATTTGTTCTGTGTCTGGGTGTAATTTATCTATAATATGTAGGTGTGTATTTAGAAATATTTAACTATGTTTATCAGCTGTTTAGTACCCATAGAATCAGAATTAGAATCAGAATAATTTATTCGTAAACTTAGGTGATAATAATTACAGACATGATCTTAAAAATTTGGTAGTGCTCTATGTTTTGCCAATTGACATACAAATCATTTACAGAAAAAAAAAATTCGTCATGATGTGAATATATTATGCAAGTGAATAAAATTTCAATAGTTATTTATAATCAATTTCATTTTATGTCGAGGTGCGTAGTCAGTTCAGGAGATTAATTTTAAAATAAGATAAGTACTTAAAAAAAAGGTATATACACACATCAAAAGTGTCTAGGGATCAACATATATTTTTGCAATAACTTTTCTCCTGATTGATATTAATTAAAATTTTCTTTAAGGATTCATCAAATAAAGTGTTTTCGTTTGTCACAGTAACGATAAACCAAGTCACCTTTGCATTAATAAAAAAATTTGCCATTTTCCTAATAAAGGGATTTTTGACATTTGAACCACTAACATTAAAGTTCGAAAAAAAGACTGAAATAACAGTTTTCTTTAAAATTTTATTGGGTAACTTAAACAATTAATAATCCGTGTTTCTACCGCGAACACTAACAACACAAGAACATCGGTTTGGCATACTCAAAATGAGTTCATCCAAATCACGCTGTGGAATGGCCGCCCATGTTCGTTGCAACAACAAAAAAAGGTCTTCTTGCGACTGGATACCCTCCATATTCGGCAGAGCTCTTCTCTGTAGCATATCCCATGCATGCTCAATCGGGTTCAAGTCTGGCGACTGAGCAGGCCAGGGCAGGACATTGATGTTAGCTGCGGCGAGAGTCTGTCTTACAACTTTACTCTTGCGGTGTGCGGTCGTGCATTATCATGCATTAACTGAAATAAGGGACCGATTTGCACTTGGAACGATGACGTCTGATACAATCGTCTCAGCATAAATTTGAGCGTTGAGGTTGCCTCTGATCCAAATCAACTCAGTTCTTCCGCCGATCCAAATACCCGCCCATACCATGATGGTTCCACCACTATAAGGATGGACTTCCTGGCAGGATTTTAATCGCTGTTGGCGTCCAGGGGTTCTCCAGTGTCGTATACGTCTTGTATCCGGTCTCATACCAAAACGAGACTCATCAGAAAAGCACACAAAACGCCATTGTTCTTCTGCCCAATTTCTGTGTTCAAGAGCCCATTGATATCGAATCCTACGATTGTGCATTGCTATAGGTGGTACCCGTAGCGGTCTTCGGGAATGAAGGTTCACTTCATGCAAGCGGTTTCTGACTGTTTGGTCGCTAATTAAGAACGATGTAGAACGGGTAGGTCGACGTATACGTGAAAATCGCCCCATGAATATATTAGGCACAGTCTAAAAACATACAGTCGTCCGACGAAGCCGTCTAGACAGGGCAATCGTGCGGGGTGTGAGGGGCGAGACGCGGGAAAGCCGCTCCCGCACTGCGAACAAAACGATGTTCGTAGTGCGGGAGGTATTATTTAAGTCTAACGCGTGTAGAAGTTGTCGGCATTTTTCCAGAGATCAAAGGCGTCGTCCTACTGTATTAATATTTATACTGTGATATAGGTGAAGACGAGTTGAGCTGTCATTTTATACTAATGCTAGGCTATTAATGACAGTTCATTTCACTCGAGTTTACAGGGGTTTTACTGAATCTTTTACTTAAGTTGCATTTCCCCTTTTAGTGAGGACTGTAAATATACATAAAGTTGAAGTAGGTAGTTTTTGTAGTTAGTTGTTTTGAATGTTATTTAGTCATTAATTAATTAACCCATATATGGATAATTTATAATATTTAATAATATTTATTGTGTTTACTAACTAATAATACATTTGTTACATACTTAATAAAAACTAAAAGAAAAGCAAAATAATTATATGGCATCAAAAAATTCATCCGCATCGCTCTCAACGGGAAAATTATAATATTGTTTTGTTTTGTAATTTATCTGAATCAAATAAATTGAATTGAATTTAGTTAACTGGTGCCTGGGTTTAGTCCCATCTCGGCACCTTCCCATCTCCGCACCCATGAATTAATTTATCATCTTTACGAAAAATTCCCATCTCGGCACTCCGTCATTAGTCGTTGCTAAGTACAGTCATCAAAAAATGGATACACTGTATCAGTGTAGTGAGTAAATCAAATTGACTCAAAACTAATAAATGTAAAAAAAGTACCTATAAAATAAGTTTAACATTCCTATTTCCAAGAAAAAAGAGAAATACGTAACGTAAAGTCCCATTCCTAAATCAACCAAATTGTAGCAAATTATGAAAATGGTTCGATAAATTTAAAAAGCTGCATAGAACAACTGTCTGCAATAATTGCCATAATTATTTGTTTCGTGGACGACGACAAAGTAACTGTGATTTTATTTATTTTTGATAAGTAATGTTTAAAAATATTGCTATTATTGTAAGAAAATTATGTACAATGTTGATTTCTCTGTGATAATAATATAGAAGATTAAAAAATAGTCTATTTACAACTGTTGATTAGTGGAATATTTTTTTATTAGTTTGTTTTTTGTATGAAGAGTAACAACTTGCGGTGATTTTATTATTTCAGATATTTTTAAGACTAACATTTTTTTATATTTAGAATTTTTACCTATTATGTAGATATGAAAATATACAATTCCGATTTATGGGATAATTAAGACTGAAAATGAATGTACAGCGAGTTATAGCAATTAGCTGATCCCTTTTGCAATTATTTTAGATTTTATTTATTTGAGCGAAGTAAATAAAACAAATTGCAAAGGGGGATCAGCTAATTGCTATGACTGTACAGTGAGCGCGTAATCAAGCCTACTCGTATCATTTAGTACCAGTATGAAAGTCCTCAAAGTATGGACGCCCTTTTGCCTACGTCCCGGTTATACTGATTAAACGTTAATTGTACATAATAACTATTGATTTTTGTAATATGTTTTTACATAATTGCTGGAAAGATTTTAAAACAATTATTCCTATACGAACCGTGATTTTTTCATATATTTTAAAATTTGTTATGTTACTGCCAAGGCAGAGATAATGGAGCCTCTAAAGCGATTCAAGGGCCTGTCTGTGAAAATGGTAATTGAAAAAGAAACAAAAATTATTGAATAAATAATAAAGTTGATTTACTTACTATACTGATACTGTGTTTCCGTTTCTTTTTGTGTACCTTAAAATGATTCATGAGAGGGTGGCGAAATGGGATTTTTTCGTAGACAAGATAAATAATTTCATGGGTGCCGAGATGGGAAGGTGCCGAGATGGGAATAAACCAGTTAAATGTATCTCTATAAAAAAAAACCTTAATTTTTATAGGAAATCTCCTTTTGATACCTTTGTACTAATCCCAAATTGGTAATAGCAATACTTAAGTTACTAAATTAGTATATTTTTAGTATTTATTACATAGATGGGAAAAACATGGCCAGAAATGGGCATTGACCTTTGAATTTAGCGGCCTACCCTAGCACTGTCCATTTAATGGGGGATAGTGTCTATGTACGAGTGTGTGTAAGTGTATGTATACCAGTTTGTGTGTGTGTGTGTCTGCGGGTAAGAATAGAACATTAACCACTAATTGAAAGCTCGCAATCACGAACAATGAATATAGGTAACTGCTTTAAATACTGAGTGATCTAATGATCAAGATTTGTAAGCCCTGGAATGTGGTGTATGTTCTAAACACCGTTTATGAGATATCTTCGCGCTGCGGCTAACAAAACTGCTTTTGGAAATTTTAAGTCAAAGTCAAATCGTTTATTTCAATTAGACCCATTACAGGCATTTTTGAACGTTAAACTTACAAATTAAATAAATTAAGAGAATGATTCTAGTTGCACACTCTAAATGGTAGTTTCGTATGGAGAAGAATGTGCAAGAAACTCCATACTGACTCTTATAGAATAGGTTTACAATATTTTGTAGGTATACAACAATTATATTATATGTTAGGACGATGCACCTAGAGTAATAGGAACTATACTGAGATAGGGTTATAAAAATAGGTTTACAAAAATAAGCAATGGACTGGATAATAAATGATTAAATTGTAATGTATCTAACATTGTACTCACCTATTAATAAAAATACACAATACACTGTAGATTGTTATTAAAGGAAATACTCATTAAATAAACGAATAGAATAAAGTTAAATACAAACAGCAGATCAGTGTGTGAGTTTAGAGAAAACAAAAATTTAAATACTTTAGCAGCCAATTTGTTTTTGTCAAGCCTCCTATGTCCTATATGGAGCAGGACCAGGATGTTTCCAAGTATTTTTATCTTCAATATAATCCCCTAACTTATAATAAGCCTGTTTACAGAGTGTACTTTTAGTAGGTATAAGTTTTAAATTTCCTTTCATTTAGTTCTAATACATCACAAAACACCTTGCATCGAACCTGCTCTCGCTTGGCAGGTGCGCTGGCAACCACTGGCTTGTGACCGGTTGACGGAAATAGGGGCTCGTCTCTTAAACATGGGGCATATAACACAACAGGCCAAATATGTATGTACCTACAACAGGAAGGTACACCTCTGTTTAAACCTTTAGGAAATACATGCGTAATGGCATCATGTTATTACAATCTATTTGCGTTTATATTCACAAATGCATTTGCAATCTCGTGATTACGTCACTGTTCTGATGGAGTTTCTTTTAATTACATACCATACCTGGGACTTAAATATTTCTGGGAGTAGGTAATACAGGCTCCTCTGCCTGACACCTTGGAAAATACAGGCGTGATATTAAGTTAATGAAGTACTTATTTATTAATCCGTTAACGTGCCAAACTGATTTACCTACCCGCGCGCCCTGGAGCTCCTCAAGTTCCGAGTTGAGCTCACGATTTCTGACAAATGCTTGCATTACTGATCTGGTCCCCTCATATCTGTGTGGTTCTTTCCTCAAAAGACCGTTTCAGACGCTAATCTACATGGTTCTTACATGATTTGACCATGATAATGTCTTCTTCTCAGGGTAGTCAGATAGTGAAACATCGACCTCACCTTCTATGTACTTAGTTAAAAAATTACATGTAGGTAAAAGTGTTTGTATGAACCTATTGAATAGTCAAACGAACATACCTGTAAGTGAAGTTCGACGGTAATTATACGAAGTCTTTGTTTCATTCGAAAATGAGATAGGTTTACTTGTAGTACGGCTTATTTATATCACATCTTCATTACATAGTTTACAGCCAAAAACTGAACGTATCCCCTCGTGTCACGCGCACCTGTCAGTTATCTGTCAAATATCTTCATTAAGTTCACAGCAAATGATTGGTTTTACAACGTGGGGTCCATGCATAAAATTGTATTTAGATAGCATGTATTGTTTGGGTCGGGTGGGACTCTTCTCATTTTCGAATGAAACAAAGACTTCGTATAATTACCGTCGAACTTCACTTACAGGTAAGTTCGTTTGACTATTCAATTATACTCGTCTTTGTTTCATTCTCAATGAGATAGGTTTACTTGTAGATGTTTAAAGACAAGTTGTAAAATCAATCAATAATTATTAAATAATTAAAAATAACAATGAGTTATTTTAAATTTTCCAAAAGAATCAAAAAAATAAATAAAAAACACAACATCGAATTACAATTCAAATAGAATCATACTCGTCAAAACTAAAATGGAAAATGTCTATTATTAATATGTCCATTTTGGAAATTTAGGAAGGAATGGTTGACCCTTCAGTTCACGTGTAGGTATAATTTATAATAAACTTGATATTAAAAAACCCCCTTACCGGCTGAAATTCTTACATAATGAATGTAATGAAAGTTGAAAAAACGCGCTAATATTAAGTTCACTCTTTCTTCCATAGCCCTGGTAATCCAACGGCTGACACTGGAGCTTATACAGTTCAGCGTTTTTGTTACAATGTTTAGTAGGTACCTACTTACCTATTGTTTTGTAAAAATAGGAAACAAAAAATAGAAACCTTGTAATTGTCCATCTCCTAATTTATTGTTAATCCTTCATCATATCAATTGTAATAGCTGTAATTTTCTTAATTATGATTACCTATGTCTAATTGGATCACTCTATTTTTATAATGGAGATTGTTATCATCCTTTGACCTGTAGTTTTCGAAAATAGACTCAATAGACCTTCTTGGTAACAAAGTATAAATCACGTTGTTGCATGTAATTATTTAAAACATAATTAAGTAAACATGAAAAAACATCCCAAGTAGGTATATCTAAGTTTAAGAGGTCTTATTATGAAGCCTTTAAATAATCTTTTCATGTTATCATCTTATGCGGTCCTATGATCAAGGGTAGAGCAGATCAAATATAAACAAAACTTTCATAGGAAAAAACTTCTTCCAGGAGTCTCATTATGATATTGATCAGCATAAGTTATGGTAGGCTTGGTACTGCTACAATTCACAGTTTTAAGTCAAACGCACTGGAATTCAATCAATATTTAACGTAATTAATTTTCAACTGCTTGTTCACACTCCAAACATGTACAAATGTTTACATGACAATATTCTTCAACGGTTGTTTGTAAGAGATCACTTACCTATTTTATGAGTAATAAATACCCTATATAACTCTTTAAGTTATTAAGGTGGATAATCAAGAGTATTCTATACTTTTAAAAATAAAAAAAAAATTAAATAAAATCATTTCATTTTGTATTTTACTAACTTTACGATCCAATATGGACTACTTTTCAGTCTATTAAACCTATTCTTGACACTTATTTCAATTTCCTGTGAAGGACATGTCACAATCTAGAATGATAGTGCCAAGGAGATAATTAAGGGGTTAAAATGCCTCTGTAAATGTATCAACAATGTCTGAAATATTGAGAACCATGGTTTGACTGAACAATGGATGAAGTACAAACAGTACCTTCTGCTTTTGTAATGTTTACTTTTCTTCTAGATTCAGAATCAGCTATTAATTAAAATTTAATCATGTAGAAAACCAAAATCAAAAAACCCTTTGGTTTGTAATCACACCACTGCCAATTATTTTTAGTAATGGTATATAGATAGGTAGGATATTGAACTCCTCCCAATCAATTGTATGTTAATGTAGTCATATAATCCATTCTCTATCAGATTTCACTATCTGTTGGGTGTCCTGCAAGGCATTACAGACTAAGTAGGCAGCAATTGAATCTAAAATATAATTTGAAGCTTAGCTTCATTTTCAGTCCATTGCTTAGATGCCTCCGAAAACCATAACCTCTTGGAAATTACCTTGTGGAAAAAGTATTTGTAAATAAATAAATATTCCCCAACTTCCACACAACGCCACTTAGTTCCAAACAAAGCAGAGTTTGCGTTATGGGTACTAAACAGCTGATAAAAATACTTATATACTTATATATATGCTGATAAATGAATACATATTAGGGATAAATTATACCCAGACACAGAACAAATGATTGAAAAACATTATCCTGGGTGGGAATCAAACCCACAACCTCTAGCATAGCAGTCAGGGTCACTAACCACTAGACCAACAGGCCAGTCAAAAAATAAAATAAAGTTTCTAACTTGAAAATATTCTTTACTCTGACTATATTTATGAACTACCATTCAAGGTCTTGTTTAAACATGCAGTATTCAAGGTAGTATCTATTCCATAATAATTTATTCTCATTATTAACTTATTAAATAAAAGACAAGATATTCAATAGGTGTCATGCAAGTGGATGTAAAATTTTCATTCATCTGAACATGGAATCTGACTATAGTTGACTTCACATGTTTAACTTATAACAGTTGTTTAGTTTGTTAGTTAGGAATCTTGTTTTTCCTTGTTTATCTACAGTTAACTGAATTATTTCTTAACAGAAATTCGGAATAAACAAACTGATATATTATAGCCTCTCATTTTGTAAGCATCTTTCACCTTTCTTGTAAAAGTTTATCATTATATATAGGTAACCCAAAAAACATAAAACAATTAATTGTTGCCATTTCCTTTGAAGAGTCTATAATGTCATATATGTGTAAATATTGACCAGGCAATAAGCCTGTTTAAAAAAAACTACCTCTATCAGAAAGTCATTTTTCTGTTAAATATCACTTATAGTGCGGTAGACTTTTCATTTGAAATGTTCTGTTTTAACAAAAAACTTCAACTTCTAATTTAGAAATTAATGGAAAGCTTCCAATGGGCTTTTTACCAATAAAAGACTGGTAAACTAAGCTTTAGTATTCTGACCAATTTCTATTGCTCAGAAAATATTTATAAATTACAGATATTATCTGAAAAGATTTCTCTTTGGAAAGTTTTTCTTTCAATGAAAAGTAACTTTGGTGTGGTTTAGTATGAAATAAAGTTGTAAAGTAGTTACAATCTTATCAAAAAATAATAACCACAAATAGAAGTGATGATTAGTTATCAATCACATAAATTAATTTTTAAAATGCCCACCTGTGGGTGTATTTTGCAGCGCTGATGAATCCTCCGGTCTTCTCATGTTTTCTCAACCACTGGTGTCTCAGATGATGCCTCCCCCCCCCCCCCATTTTTGGAGTGAGGTTGGTTTTTAAAGCTGCTTGTTTGGGAAGTATTGGGTCTTCACCAAATAAGTATGTTTCTGACTTCGAATAAGGCAGAAAACTCTTGATGTCTTTATGACTGTTACTAGCAGGGAAAAAATGCCCCTCTATATGTATACATATATATCATACCTTAAAGTATCACTCAACTTTGTTACATTTTTTGCTCCGGAGTATCTAGACACATTTGAAGGTCTGAGTCAAAACAAGGCAGGGCGATGACACCCTGATGTTGTCTTCATCTTCATTATGCTTATTAAATAACATATTTTGTTAAGCTTCTTAGTAAGTATTAGATACCTGGGTAATCTATTTTTGGTAAATCTTATCCTGATTTCTCCAGTTGAGAACCCACGGCTAGCATTTTGCGAATCTGAACATCTTATGTCTTTTCCGGAGGTACCTGGTACCTGTTCTTCAATCATTCCATTTACCAACTAGAATCTGCATAATACAACTTTTGTTTGAAGATTTTTTATGAACTTCGGAGAAACATTTTTTGTTTTTTCTAATAATTTCAGATGAATTGTTTTAATGAATTTATTACAGTGTCTGTAGAAAACAGTTCATGCTGTAAAGGCAACAAACATTGTACCATATAACCATGTAAGTTCCCGCAGAACTTCCCTTGAAGGTTATAAGAAAATAGTCAACCACGTGTGTCCCTAAAGAACACCCCTCAGATTGCTTAAATCACAACATAGCCATTGTAAACCACGTGCGCTCCCGCAGAACGCCCCACAGGTTCTAGGCAAGTTGCTCACCATATATAGCCATTTTTCATCACAAATGCGTCTTCAAACGCTCCACAGGCTAGGCTATTCACTGCCAATACTGCCATTGTTGACCACGTACGTTCCCGCAGAACGTCCCACAGGTCAGGCATGCACAAGTTGTGTTGCTCACTTTAGCCATTTTTCATCACAAATGCGTTTTCAAACGCTCCACAGGTTGGGCTATTCACTGCCAATACTGCCATTGTTGACCACGTACGTTCCCGCAGAACGTCCCACAGGTCAGGCATGCACTTGTTGTTCACTATAGTAATTTTTCATCACAAATGCGTTTTCAAACGCTCCACAGGTTGGGCTATTCACTGCCAATACTGCCATTGTTGACCACGTACGTTCCCGGAGAACGTCCCACAGGTCAGGCATGCACTTGTAGGTTGCAAGCACAGTAGCACGTGCATAACGCAAAAAACACAAAGCGCACCCTATGTTTTCATATTCACTAGCTATAATACGCACACAGGGTCTTGATTTGCTATAGTTATAATCAGGCAAGTATTTGAATCAGTTTTCTGATGAAATAGTTACAGAAAACATTTTAAAAGCGGCCATTTTTTATAGGTATTTTCTTACCTTCTTCGTGACTTGAATCAAGTTTTAGCTTAAAATACATCTCTCAGTCGTTTTGATATTCTAATTTTATCTAGTGAATTCCTTTTTCCCATTATTATGCTATTTGGAACAGTATTTTCACAATACAACACAAAATATTAAAAAATATAGGAAAAAGATGACGCCATTAAGTGACATAAAAAACCAATGAAGATATTTGACAGATAACTGACAGGTGCGCGTGACACGAGGGGATACATTCAGTTTTTGGCTGTAAACTATGTAATGAAGATGTGATATAAATAAGCCGTACTACAAGTAAACCTATCTCATTGAGAATGAAACAAAGACGAGTATAATTTACAAAAATAAACATCATTTATCCTACTAATCCAACTAATATTATAAACGCGAAAGTTTGTTAGGATGTTTGTAACTCTTTCGCGAAAAAACTACTGAATGGATTTTACTCAAATTTGGTATGGAGTTAGCAGAGACCCTGGATGAACACATAGGTTATATTTCCACGGAAACGGGACCTACGCGGGTGAAACCGCGGGGCGTCTGCTAGTTATTTACAAGAAGAAGCCATTACCTTTGTCGCCATTTTGAGGGAAGGTGGTAACTCGACCCTCGACGTTACCGCAAGCAGTAACATCGAAGGGAGCATAACGAATCTACCGGTTGTTGACAACAACGTTGTCATGTGAACAAAATAAAAAAGAAAAAAAGTGACACACAAACAATAATTTAACCAGTCAGTAAGTCTCATAAAATTGTCTTGCGTTCAACAAAGCGACCAACTAATTTTATCCACGGCTATCAAAAAAAGTGACACACAAACAATAATTTAACCAGTCAGTAAGTCTCATAAAATTGTCTTGCGTTCAACAAAGCGATCAACTAATTTTATCCTCGGATATCAAAAAAAGTGACACACAAACAATAATTTAACCAGTCAGTAAGTCTCATAAAATTGTCTTGCGTTCAACAAAGCGACCAACTAATTTTATCCACGGATATCAATTTTATTACTATCTAATATTGGTACTACGACTCGCCATTAATTTATAGTAATTTTATTAATAAGTTAATGAGATAAAGATAAGACAAAGTTTATTATTAATTAAGTACATCTCACATGAGTGTTTCAACGGTGATCCCCACACTAGACGTTGGTCTTTATCTTGGGGTACGGAGAAATAATTAATTTATTATTTTATATTTTGAACTAAGCACTACTTATCCTACTTATTTTGAATGTAGTTATTTTTGAATAGGTTTATAAATAAGTACCTATATTTCCAGTCATTCATTGGTTTTCTTAAAATAAAAGGATAAATTCTCGTAATTAATTTAATATCACTAAATGGTCATAAAATAATGATGCTTCTGTCATAGGTTTATAATTATAATTGTTTTGTTGGCTAAATGTAATGCAAATAAATATATTAGTACTTACATATAAATGACATATAAGTCATACGAATAACATGCTTAAAATAATGGGCTTAGTGTATTTTTATTTATTTATTTATATTTGTGTTTATTCAAAGAAAACTAAGTATATAGTTTCCCGTTTTTGCAGGTAAAATGCAGATTTTGAAAATATACCTATTTTAGAACACAATTCACGGTTTTGCATTGTATTTTATTTATATGTATACAGCTAAATTTATCTTTTCCTAGTATAATATTAATACCAGCCTGTTACTGTCCCACTGCAAGGAAAAGGCCTCTTCTCGTACAGAGAAGGTATGCGCATTGATCACCACGCTAGCTCAAGGCGGATTGGCGATTTCAGGCTCATATTAACTACTAGCAGACGTCACGCAGTTTCACCCGCGTAGTTTCCGTTCCCGTGGGAATACGGGGATAAAAAGTAGCCTATGTCCACCGGGAATAGTGTAGCTTTCCACCAGTACAATATTTTTTAAAATTGGATCATTACTTCCGAAGATTACCCCCTACATACAAACTTACAAACTTACAAATTTTACCTCTTTATAATATTAGTATAGATTAGTATAGATAAGTCCAGGTTTCCTTACGATGTTTTCCTTCACCGATGTCAATGATGTCTAAGATAAACTTAGAAAGTTCATATGAATTGAAAAAGTCACATGAGTACTTGCCTGGATTTGAACTACAACCTCATTCATGAGAGGTAGGCGCCTTAACCTCTAGGCTATCACGACATTGAATAATAAGCTATGATAAATACATCTAGGGGATAAATACGTAACTAAAATGTTTATTTGGGTCACAGGAAATATAATTACGAAAATACTTACAGGTTGGCACAGCAGCAATGCACACAATTACCGTTTTGTTAATATTAATGCTGTCTTTTTATTCTATTTTTAATGTTAAGTCTTTTTATTCTATTTTTAATATTAAGTCTTTTTATTTTATTTTTAATATTAGGTCTTTTTATTTTATTTTTAATATTAAGTCATTTTATTTTAGTTTTACTAAGTAGCTGTCCCGGCAAACTTCATTCTGCCTTAGAATCAATGAATTAGTCTTATTTAGTTTTCATAAGTTTACATCCTATTCGCAGACCTACTGAATATACTTCACATAAAAAAACATAAGAATCGGTCAAGCCGTTTCGGAGGAGTTTTGTTAAGTACAAACACTGTGGCACAACAATTTTATAAATTAGATATACATATATTTAATAAGATGACAACAAATAGATCCAAACCAATAATAACTACCACTACTGTTTTTTAGCGAGTCTCTAAAGTGATCGTTACATTTTGTGTTCGATAGAATTAAAATGACAATATATTTATGTATACATAACCTAACCAAACTTACCATACCTATCCTATAGCTAACCTAACTACCTTACTGAAATGCATTAATTAAAAAAAATACTAAATTCATTCAATTTTAAACTGAACTACTGCGCTGCGTTCAGAGGCGCACGTTTTTTGTTTTTTTTTTTTTTAATTAAATTAATTAAATACATTGTATGTTACACAGAGGTGTTACATACAATTTATTAAATTAATTTAATTATCTTTGTGTAAAGAACTATTGAAGTTCGTCTCTGTCGTCATTATTAATTACGTAGGTAAATTGATTTCTAAAATATGAAACTTTCAAAGAACCTCTTTCTAAGTTTGGTAACTAAATGAATTTCAGAACGGATGCATAAATTGACAACTAAAAATAATTATCATGATCCGTTGTCATGGTGACGCTATTTAACTTTTCGTATTTTTGAAATCTAAATACGCAATAATCCTATTTTTTTTTCGATTCAAAATCAATTTCTAAAAACGTTCTTTAATTTGAGAAGAGTAGGTCGTGCTCACCGACGACGACGAGACGGGACGAACATGAAATGTTTGACAGGTAGGAATAGTTTCTAAGGGAAAGGAAAATTGTTGTTTTTACTATATTCCAAGCATTTTTTTCATATTTACTCACCTTTTAAACCTTTCCTGGACAACCACAAACATTTCAAAACCAAAATCAGCTAAATCGGCCCAGCCGTTCTTGAGTTTTAGCGAGACTAACGAACAGCAATTGATTTTTACGTAATTATTATAGATTTTAATTTTGCAGCACATCAAGCTACCTCAAAGTGTTAAATTCCTTTGATAGTTTTTCAACTTTATAACGAACGAAATAAGGTAAAATGTTCTACGGGGAAATTTTACTGCTTAGGGTAGTTCGTGCACTGGCGTCTATACAATATACTTTTACCAGTGATGCCTACTTTCGCTTACTTCTCTCTTCTTCTTTTTTCAAATACAAGGCCAAAAAGGCAAGTGTTGAATGTATTAAGTCAGTATTCCTTATTTTCCCTGGCTCTGCAATGTCGTTTTTGGGCATACCTATTGGCTCTTTTTAAATTCTATTATGTGTTAATGATGAAAATTTAGTAAAAATCTTACGATAGGATATGTGAAGTAAGCAGTCAATCCTATGATAGTAATTGAGAATCCGTTTTTTGTATGTTGGGGGAATAGTCATGTACGTTCTACCGCCTCCACCCCCCTCAATAAAAAAATAAAAATCTCAAAATACATAAGAAATATACCTACCTACTTACTGTCAAATAGATGCTCACGCACCGCTCACCCCATAGACTAAAAGGAAGCGGGATGATGAAGAATGGAAAATGACCTTGCTTATAAATTATTACTTTTAATAAAATACTTATCGTTCAACCTCCCGAAAGTAGGTATTCATAATTAGGTTGTTTATTGACAAATCCTAAAGTGTACTTGATATTATTCTAATCAAACTTATTTGCGAGTTTTCCAAGGAGGCTGGTTATGAAAATTAATATTTTATGTTTAACTATCAGACGTCCGCGGTTTCACCCGCGTAGGTCCCGTTCCCGTGGGAATACAGGGATAAAAAGTAGCCTACGTGTTAATCCAGGGTCTCGGCTAACTCCATAACAAATTTTATCAAAATCCATTCAGAAGTTTTTACGTGAAAGAGTAACAAATATCCTCACAAACTTTCTCGTTTATAATATTACCTAAGTAGGATATGTATGCGTTTACTCTGCTCTGCTTAAAATCTACCCAGCCAGTCCTTAACAACAATCCTGGATCCGTTACTGATTGTGTTGTATATGTATAGAGTTTGATATAATTTTGTGCGGTATGTATATAAACCGTACAAAATTATATATTACATGTATTTGGCGCGAACTTGCAGTATACTCGCGTCGTTCAAACAGGCCGAACGCGACCACCGCTCACTTTTTCCCGCGCGTATTCGAAATTCAAGTGACGATCATTTGATTTTTTAAATAATAAAAGACTTTTTAGATCCTGTGTTTTTGAGTTCAAAACAAAATGGGCAGCTAATATTTCTTTTGTAATTTTATTTTTTTTTGCCGGACTTGGTGATTTGAGGACTTAATATCAAGGATTTTGCATTTTTATTTGTTTTTAAGGCTGTGTTAGTGTTAAGTAAGGTGTCGTCATGGCTTACACGTGAGTATTATTTTCCATATTTTATTTTAATAGGTATATTCAAGCGCCATATTATTCTCAATGTGTATGTAACATTCGTTACAACCGTGGAAGTAATTAGAGTGTGGCATGCAGTGAATTTTTATGATCGCAGCGCGTCTTATTTTACGTGTTTAAGGAAAATAAAAATATAGTACTTACCTAAATTTATTGAAGGCAAACAATAATAATTGCAATTAATAAAAAAATATGAAAAAACAAAGTCGTTGTTTACTTACCATGACAAAGTTTATAAAATATCAGCACGTTATTTATTATTTTGTCATCTTTCGTCAACATTTAATTTAAAGAAAGTATTAAATATTTATCTTGTCGCAAATGCCATAAATATCAAGTTATCGGAACTTACTCATAGCGATAAAATGTTAAAAATCAGATCGCGTCAGATTGTTTTACAATCGCAAAATCTCTCTAAGTATTTTTATTTTGGTCAAAAAATATCACTTTATTTGGATCTAGGATTTGCATGCACCTGTTAACTTTGCAAAATTTTAATGGACGTTGCACTCAGACCGATTAGAGGGCATTTTTTTACGGTTTTTTATTCTTATAAAATTACAGGTAATAATTGCAAAAAATCCTCTGATATCACAGTAGGTACTGTTTACTTAGTTATATTTTTCAACTTATTCAATGTTTCAAAAAAATATTCCTGGTTCATCTTGCGATTTATAAGAAATGAAAAAAATGTTTAAAAGATAACAATACCTCTACAAACCATTGCTTTTTAAGTTATCACTCCCGAAAAAGTAATATTTATCTTTAATTTTAACATATGTACAGGTAGGAACAGTTTTCGGATTTTTTTGCAGTTACTTACCTACTGAAAAATATTATTTGTTTATTGATTAACACCTTTGCACAAGTAAAAAAAAAATGTACAAAGGCGGACTTAATGCCTTAGGCATTTTCTACCAGTCAAATATTGTTTCAATATACCTATTTAAATTTTCTCTTTAATCACACCAATGGATAATAAAAGATCCAGGATCTGTCAAAACTAATAACAGTCCTGGAACCTAGAAAAAACTTGACAGTTAATGTCATTGTTTAAAGATCATAAAAAGCATTTTTCATTTTTACATCCCACGATTAAAATATTTTTCAACGGTATTTTGATCCGTGATACGATTTCGTTATTTTCAAATATTATTTATTAACAGTCTGAGGTTAGAATGCAAAGGTTCTCAAAAATAAAAATAAACCAGAAACAAGAGTGCCAAAAATATAGATAAAAAATTCTACCTAGAATGATCAATGTAAGTTTCTCATTATCTATTTTATTGGTACCTAAACTCTACGGAAGTAGGAACCGCATACAATCGAAGACGCTTGAATAATCCGATAGCTTACAATCTACTTACTGATAAGAATTATTATTGTAATAATTATCAATGAGGACTAACTATATATTTATTTAAATTATTGACATTGATTGTAATCTAGTGACCACCTGGCCCCGATTTCTAGGTCAGGTATACCTTAGGCTACTTGCAATTTAGTAGTCAGAATTCTGTTTGTCTTAGAAGGCTAGAAGCAAAAGTTCTAAGACATACCTATGACATATACCAACCCTCAATGGGCCCGCGTTAGATTATGGTCCACGCATTTTCATAAGAAGAGGCCGGTATCCCAGTAGTGGACACATTAAAGGCTGTTTATGCCTATGCTATGTTTTTGAGAATTGTGCCCAATTAACCCATAAATCGTGTCAATTAGAGACACAATAGAAAGACCATGACCGCGCGGACACCGGTATCCTCAAGGGGTTAAATGAAATAATGGCATTAGTTTTGATACACCACACTATCTAGCGGTTGAACAGGTGTATTTAAAAGTAAGTACACTTTGTTTTCCGAGAAGTTTTAGGTATTTAAACTAATGAACTAGGCTATATAAATTCTGCAAAGACTTGCGAATTTACATAAATACGACACAGGCGTACGTGCACCTATTTTTTTCTCACAGCAGGTCGAGCACCTCGTTTTGCACAGATTAGTACAATGAAATTAACATCACAAAGAAAATGTATGAAAATGATATTCGTAAATATTAATAACCAACAGGTCAAGATATCTTGAAGCAGAATAGGCGCCGACATAAAAAGGTAATAACCAAGTATTTACTACCTTTTTTCAATTTTTAGCAAAATTATCATGACAATGGGTGTTTACAACGCATATTTGTTATTCATAATTCCTATGAAATAACCTGCCTTGACACAAGTGCTTGTTAAAATATGCGTAGATAATTCCAAAATAAAAAAGTAAAATTTCTCCAATACAAAATTATAGCGCAAAGAAAAAAATATAAAAAATATATTTACTTAGTTAGGTTTAATAAACAGTAGGTTTAAGACTGCGCTAAATAAATCCTGTTTAGGAATCCGTAACCGTTATCAAATTTGTCATAAAAGTTTCGTTTCAATTTAAAAACGTTTAGAAATTGGGGCTTTAGTGGTTTAAAACGGTGCCCCAGAAAACATTGAATACTAGAAATTCGAAAAGTTCTGTATGTTACTAGAAAGGTTACTAACCGTTTTCCTTCAATGCGTTGTAACAACTAGCCTAGACTGATAAGAGCCTGATAATCTGTATTTTCTTCTAGACCTCACTGGTTGGAAACACTGACCTCTTTCGTATCCGATTAATCTATAATACTGCGCTACTATAACTGTAAGCAATAATTACGATAAAATCATATTCCATGTATGCTGATATTGGCTGCTATGAAAATCTTTTCATAAATGTCGGAAATTAACTTGCAGAATAGTAAAAAACCAATAAAACTGAATGTTTTACTATGATTTTCCGTATTTTTTTAAGAAACAGAATCTCTTTACTATTTTTAAATTATAAGACGGAATCATGAATTACAACACCTGGAAGTTCTATCAAAAAACAATGCATAGAAAATCAAAATACCTATTTAAATTTTGACAATAAACGGTAATTTTGACAGGTTTATTTTTTAAACGCAGATTATAAAATACATTAGGTGCCAGAACGGATTGAAAATTGTACTTTATTTTTTTCTAATCAGCCAGCATTCAGTCCAAACAGATAACGTAAATTGGTCTAGACAAATAAACTTTGTAACTTATGTTCGGCTAAAACGATTTGACATCTAAATAGCATCTATTAAACTGACAAACGGTCTGATTTGAATGTTAAGAGGCTTTATTGTAGTAGGTAGGCATTGACATTTACGAACACTGATAAAAAAGGTTGTATAAGTACTCCATTTGTGCCACGCTGATTAAGTATTTAGAACTCTGACTTTGTGGTTTTAATAATATAATTGTGCTTGTAAATAGGCAATCCCAACTGTCATTTCCTTTACCTAATAGATGTCATCTATACGCACCTATGCAGTTGGCCAAAATAATGGATTCTATTTGCAATTTGTGGTAAACTGAAGTTGGATTTCCCCATGGCACGTGGAATCCTGTGGGCGGCAGAATTCATTATTTAACACTTTTTTTCGCAACATTTTTATTCTCTAATACTAGCATTTATCATATAGGTACGTAGTCACCGGACAGTCAGGCCCGTTCCTATTTAAATATAGATCACTATTGTTTTTGTTAGCCCTAAGTTTACGCGGGAATTTTGACAAGCAGCTGATAAATTCTTTAGACAAAAACATCGTAGGTAGGCTTATATCAAAACAGTGTTAAAATGCGATAACTTACGAATTGTTTACATCGGTTATAAGCAGCTATTACGGTTATTAGGCCTTGTGTGAAACCATCGTAAACTTATAAAAAACTATTTTTACTCGTGTTTACGCATTTTTATAAGAATACTTTGAACTATACTAACAGTAGGACTTTTGTTTACATTTTTCACGTCAAAATCGATGTTATGATGATAATATAATTTTATTAGAAGTTTCTTTGCAAGTTTTCATATCTAATAATTTATTAGCGTTTAGTTTGAAATTCTTGAAGGAATTATTTATGGATCCCTGTAATATTAGAAATGGATGATGAGAGATATCTTTTGAGGTTATGGATGATCTAGATTGTTTTTTTTTTATTTAAATGAGGCCATGGTAAAGGTAAAAGAGAACATCGATTGTATTTCGGTATTGAAGTTTTACTTTTTTTATTTATTATTTCTGTTTTTAAATTATATGCAAGGTTAATCAGCGGATAATCTGCAAAGTGGTTCAATAATAAAATTAGACAATAGGTAACCTACTTTATAAGTTTGTGCTACTTACCTAGGTCCCTAGGTCCTAAAAATTGTTTACGAATAAAATCAGTATATTATACCTTCATAATTACATAGATATCTATCATTATTTCTTTGTAGCTATTTTACTACCCGATGCCTAAGAATAGTTCACCGATCTATTTCTGTAAATCATCGCTATTAGGGAAAGCTAATTATGAGTCTCATATGAACTATGGCATTCAACCACATTTTCCTTTCCTTCTGTTTAAATCTTGGGCCTGTTTATTCTGTATACTTCTTTCGCTAATAATGTACCTATCAGCTCTAACTGCGTGCGTAACAAAATACATATTAACTGTTTATGACCTTACAAAGTTTAAATTTTACAACATAACACCAACTATTATACATTTGCATGCCATGGAGATTAATCTATTAGATATGACCATAAACAATAATTGTCTTTTGGTTCACAACAACACTGTTTGAAAATGGAGTTAGAAAAACAAAAAATATTTTTATACAATTTCACGGTTCTCGGTTCCTACCGTGGTTAAACCGGTTCTTGTTAGTTTTATTTATATTTTATTTTAAACTGTTTATGTTACAGCCAGTGTGATGTCATTTTTTGAACACAATGCTTTTAAATAAAATCACTGTTGCGAGGTTTAAGTATTTTACCTACTACTTACTATTGATATTTTTCAAACTGTTTTGTTCTAACATTTACATAATTTTCATTGTTTGAAATTCTAATTTTTCAGATTTTTTTATTAATAATAACTTCAATATTAGGTACATACATACATACATAACGTCACGCCTGTAATCCCCGAAGGGCTAGGCAGAGGTGTACCTGGTAGTACAACCCACATTTCGCCAGTTATGTTTAAGTCCCATGTAATAGGGGGCGAGCCTATTGCCATCAATCGGGCACAAATCCATACTCCGGGCTGCAACTGAGAAATCCCAGATGGAAAAACCCAATAACACACACACACACACTTCAATATTACTTATGTATTTTTTTGGTATAAGGCAGTGGTATACTTACCCATAGAACACTTTCGTTATGCCAGTTATGCGGGTAATAAGGAGCGACCCTATAGCCACCAGACCAGCCCACCACTATTTGTAGATTTTTTATTTTGTCAAATTAATTGCCTACAATTAGTTAGTTTGGTTCATTTACTTCTTTCTATAAAACGATGAATACCTACCTTTTTTTTCGCAATCAAAATTCAAAATAGATAATATCAAAATGTGAATACGTAATTGGAACGACACAAGTATTACTTTTTACATAAACGAATATACTTCAGTAGGTAATAATGAAGGGCTAAATTAAATGTGTCTGCTAAACTCGACGACGATGACATACTTAGTGACGTCATATACCACGATACTGCTTTACATTTATTTAAATTTTATTAGTTACATTTTTATCGTATCGACCAGTCGAGTCGTCATAATTTTCAGTGTTGACGTTCTGTTTACATTCCGTTTCACAAAAGAACGAAATCTAAAAATAACCGAATAATAAAGAAGTAAGTCGATAAATATATATATAAAAATAAAAGTATGCTTAGATGGTTTGGTCACATAGAAAGGATGGATGAAAGTCGACTAACGAAAGGAATTTACAAGGCAGATGTAAGTGGGAACGCCGGGAGATGACGCCCTAGAAGCACATAGATAGACCTTATTGGTGAGCTTCTTCAGAAAGGTCAGGAACGGAACGCAATGCAAAGGAACGGTGCGTAGTACTCTCAACCAGCGTGTGTGTGTGTATGACAACATGTATGAACGTAAACGAAGCAAAAAAGGACGTAAGGATCGTAGCTTATGGCGCTCTGTAGTTTCTGCCTACCCTCTGTTTATGTATCTATAAGTTTATGTTTATGTAAGAATACCAAATTATTCCTAAAGAAAAGAATAATACCAGCCTGTTCTGTCCCACTGCAGAGCAAAGGAACATAAGGAGTATTTTCTTGTAATCTAGATGAGGGGTTAAAACTTAAAATTTAGACAAATAGCCCATTATAATACTGCAATATTGATTAAATATCTATTTTTTAAATAAAATGTTTGTCATCACATTAACATTATCTCTTGCGTCTATGGATTAGTTAACACATTCCTATCCTATCAGATGACTCGTTACATAGACAAGGCATTAATATTTTATAAGCCGACACGTCACGTTCGGGGAAATACGCATACATTGAGATTTTCCTTTTTGGTTCATATGCGTATCTTGGATTGAAATAAATTAAATTAATATTCTAAGTTAGTGGGTTTTAAATTTAAATAAATCAATATAGTGCTTGTGTGCATAGTGTGCATAGCACAAGCTCTATTAGGTTACAAAGTTAAGGTGAGTCAGAGTAACATTTAAAATGCTTCATTAATTTGTTGAGGCCGTGAACTACCCATATTGAGGATGTCTTTTTAACTGAACTTTGTGTATTAATGTAAAATATCATTAACTTTGATGTTATCGCTTATAGACTTTCACAACGACTAAAACAGTATTTTCGCAAAGGTTCAGAACTGCGAAGAATTGGGATAGAACGAAGTAAATGGGTAAAAATTAATTTGAAAGTTTGAAACCTTCAAAATAATTATTTAGGCACAATATTTTTTCTCATACCTACTTAAATATAAAATTATAAAGAGGAGAGATTCGTATTTTTGTATGTAACTAACAAACCTTAAAACCAATGAACAGTTTTGAAAAATCTTTCACCATTTAGAAGCTACACTATCCGCAGGTGACATAGGCCATTTTTTAACCAACTTTAAAAAGGAGGAGGTTCTCAATTCAGTTGTCTATATTTTTTTATCCTAGTATTCCCATGGGAACGGGAACGACGTAGGTGAAACTGTGTGACGTCCGCTAGCAAAGTATAATTAAATAATAAATATTCCACAACTTTTCGCACAACTTCGTACACAACAATAATTTCGTTCATTCCTACGTAAATGTCAAGAGATAAAAAATGTTGTTGTTGACAGTGTCGCAGTACTGACGACTACTACTACTGTCGACTACCAAACTACTACTGACGAAAAATAAAACTTTTAAAACCTGTATGAATGACGAACACTAGGTAAATGCTATACATTGATAATTAATATAAACATCATAACGTGTCGTTTAAACTATACCATTATGTTCCCACTTGATACCTAGACGGGAAAACGTATGTGGCACTTGATGAGACTGAGAAGTTGTGCCTGTAATTGACGACAAGGTGTGGGTAATACCACAGTATAAATATTAATACAGTATGACGACGCCTTTGGTCTTTGGAAAAATGCCGACAACGTCTACACGCGTTAGCGCTGAATAATATCTCCCGCACTACGAACATCGTTTTGTTCGCAGTGCGGGAGCGGCTTTCCCGCGTCTCGCCCCTCACACCCCGCGACCCGAAGCGAAGTCTAACGCGTGTAGAAGTTGTCGGCATTTTTACAGGGATCAAAGGCATCGTCCTACTGTATTAATATTTATACTGTGGTAATACCATAATTATCCATTAATTTTCCTCTTTTGCGTACTGGTTAACCTATACATCTTAAACAATTGAGCAAGTATACAAGGTGGGTTGTCGATGTATATCAAGGTTTTTAGCTATATTTTCAAAGCCAAAGAACTTAATTTTTTTTTTTTTTTTAAAAACACAAATTATTTTTAGGAAAAATACCTAAGGGAATACACGGGTTGTGTCTAGAAATAAAATCCTTTGACATCCAAGATACAAACTTTCCTAGTATGGGAGGTCAGAAGATCCTTATTAATTGCCTTTCAAAATTGCCTAGTTTATTAGTACCTAGCAAAAAATTTATAAAAAAAATAATATTTAAATTATTATTATTTTTATTTTTCTTTTTTATTCGTAATCGTAGGTTCCCGGACCTTTGGAAGGCGTACGAGGAGCTAAGCTAACTTTCATTTTTATTATTATTTATGTGTCAAACATATGTAATGTGGTACTTACCTACTTTTACATGGTAAAAAAATATGTTGCGTTCTATCATCATGAACAAAATTTACGGGTTCAACATGGTCGGGGGTAAATATTGTGGTGATTGAACATGGACTTAACCCTCAAGAATTTAGCACAAAATCAACTGACAGTGCCAGAGCGTGTTCAAATGAACAAACGGTTTAGTTGTCTCCGAAAGATCTCATTTATAAATTCATTCTCTTTAATGTCAGTTGTTTAGTCAAGGGCACTTAATGCAAATTTGCTCGAGGTGTCAATGTACACAGTAGGATTTTCAAGTAGCCACCTAGGTATTCAAGCACTAATGGCTTGGCCGTTCTTAGACCCTTCATGGGAAATAATGCCTAAAATAATCTATGAAAATTGGTATTATTTACATAAAGTTGTGTGTTAAGAGATTTTAAATGTATTTACCTGTAATTTTATTTGCTGCTTTGAAAATCTCGGATTTTGTTCTTAATGCGTAGTCAACTACGCATGAGTCGTTTTTACGGACATGCTTTGACGGATTTTATGCTAATCTGCAGGAATTTAACACTCAATAAAAGGTTTCATTTTGATACCATTCAGATAAACAAATTTGTCAAATTGAAATGAAAAGAAATTTGGCATGGAGATAGCTATGGTTAGCATTATTTTGTCTCAAAAAATAACGCAAAGAAAATTCGTTTGTTTTTCTTTTTTAAATGTACCTTACGCCATCTTTGATGGCATGACAGACGTTGACAGATGTGTTTCCAGCCCATTATCAGGTGAAATTTTACATTTGACAAATATTCAGCTAAAACTAAGAAAAGTACACAACATAATTGATTATTGACTGCCTCTTTGGTCTAGTGGTCGCAAGCACTACTGCTGAGCATGAGGTCCCGGGTTCGATCCCCGGGTCGGGCAAAGTGTTATTGAGTTTTTCCATCTGGGATTTCTTAGTAGCAGCCCGGAGTCTGGATTTGTGCCCGATTGGTGGCAATAGGCTCGCCCCCTATTACATGAGACTTAAATATAACTGGCAAAATGTGGGTTGTGCTACCAGGTACACCTCTGCCTAGCCCTTCGGGGATTACAGGCGTGACGTTATGTTTATGTTTATAATTGATTCTGAGGTGGAACGAATTTCGCTGGGCAGTTAGTTTTTAAGAATTTCAAAAAATTAAACTGGGACATTAATTTCATGTTCGCGAATATCATTTCTTTAATTCCCTCTGACATACTTTAGAGCGGTTGAGTTCACTTTTACTTTTAAACCCAAAACTGTTTTTTGCTATATTTAACGTCAAAAACCGGACTTAAATGATCTGGCGCCGCGCGGATTAACGGGTTAACGCATGCGTACTTAATGTTGGCGCCAAAAGAATGGTGTCGGCCATTTTAAGTGATGACAGTTAATTAATTATATTATTGGGTGTACTCGTAATAAGTTTAAATAGCTATACTTGTTTGATTTTAAGTAGAATAAAATGGGTAATTTTAAAGGCTTTTGAGGTCATTTGTTGCAGATTAGTTTATGTTGGTACGGATTTATTAAAATTAAAATAATGCTATCTTAGACTTAACTTTGATAAGAATTTTTCACTTTAATAATAAGATATTGCCAAGCTTTGGCAAGTGGAGAAAGCTAATGCGTTTTGAGGAAAATTGAAAAGTAATATAAAGCAACATAATTTTAAGAAATTGAGATTAAGATTTATAGATTGGAATACATTTTGTCAGTGCGTGTGTTAGTGTTAATCATTATCTGCCTGCCTTTCAATTAAGCACGAATCCAGAAATTATCGAGATCCTAATGTAAACTAAATTATAAAATAACGAGCCATTTAAAAAAAAACATTGTCTTTCAGCAAGAAGTAGCAAATGGTGTTACAATCTTTAAAAAAAACATTTACCGCATTTTTCTAGATCAGCATGGAAACAAACAAACCAAGATTTAAACTGTACACAAATTGACTGTAACTACTTCATAAAAATGGAATGCCAAGGTCTATTGTAGCAATTAACACTTCTAGTGTTATGGAGTTCGTTATCTAAGATATAAAGATACCGAGGAGGATCATACGGAGACGAAAATATGTCAACAATCAGTCATGTTTTTTATTATGTTTTGATGTATTTTTTGGACAGAATCTAGGTTAGGTTTCGTAATCATCAGTTTGGGACTTAGTCTGGTTTAGTACCTAAAACGGTTACTTTTTAAAGCTAAGATATTTTATAACCATTTCTTTATTTCTTTGGCAACTGATCCGATGTTGATTATTTTGCCAGAGTGTCACGTACCTATTTGCGGTAGATCAATATGATGAGACGCCGAAATTTACATTTACCACTTTATTCTCATTGATTGATTTATTTATTGGTTTACCTACAATTATTATATATACTAATATCTTCATAAAAACAATATAGTCACAAATATTTCGGTTAAGTGTTCAATTTATAGGCAACAACACAGATAGAAAAAAAAATAAGTAGGTAAAAAGACAAAAAAAAATAGCACACAAATAACACAAATCAATTTCTTTTAAGTAAGACAATAATCAGTATAGGTAATTATACTAATAAAACATAATTTTGCAGGATAGCAAATTATTTTATTAATAAAACCTTCGATCAATAATAGCACAAAACAGTGAAATTTTTGACACCTATTTTTGATGTTGCCAACTTATACGCCCTTTTTCATAAACGTGGAGTAAAATTACTACTACAATGATCTCCGGATTTACCATATGTTTTTCGAGGATTAAGATTGGCATAGCTTTACTCCACATTTATTAATAAGGGCTATAGAGTGTACTGTACAGCTCTAAGACATCTTTCGGTAGAACAATAATGGACATTCAAAAGTACGTTACAGACACAGTGTTGCAACATAAGAAAACGTGCGTGTCAAATGTGATGTGTAAATGTTTCCGTTCGCCTGTCATCATGTGGTTTGTTTAGTCTATAGCACAGCTACTGACAACAATGATTTATTGCTTCTAAGAGTCTTTATGAATGACACATCTTGATTTGAAGAAGTGGAACGAGATATTTCGTTACACTGTTTATAAGTAGGTAGATACGTTTAAACAGGACGCAATTAAGATTTTGGTCTGGATGTTTCTGTATGTAGGTTTTATTGTTTATAAACACACCCACGATACAGGAGATCTAGTGTGGGTGTATACTGTATGTATGTATAGAGACTTTTTAAGGTACTGATACTGATACTGCTAGCCTGCATCATCCCACTTCTGAGCAAAGGCCTATCTCCATGACTTCGAAATAATGTTGTCGTTTTATCTCTTCGATGAAATAACTGTTTAATGTGTGTTTACCGGTGGATTAAACAGTCATTCACAAGGAGAACGAAGGAACTTATGCAGAGGTACTCACGTGGCCGTGGAGTACTGCACACTTATTCACTTCACACCCGATTTTATGGTTCTTCCGCAGTGCACTACGTTGTTAATAGTCTGGGACGTCCCTTGAATTATATTCACCACTATCTTGAAGGTTTCTTGAGTGTTTTGTGAAGTTTTCGCGGAGCCGACTCACGAGCCGCCCTTTTGATTCGGAGTTTGAACGGAAAGCGATAGTCTATGTATTTGTGCGTGCTAGTGAGCTCACGCAAGAAACGGAAATAAAGACGAGAAGGAAATAGGGATGTGGTGACTTCCTTTCTTTTTAAAGGGTTTCTTCTTAAAGTAGTCAGAGAGTGAAACACAAACCTCACCTCACTAGTTAAAATTACGTGTAAAATTGTTTGATAAAAGCAATTTAGAGAAATAAATATGATTTAAGTTTATCATTTATAACGGTAAAGGTAAAAATTGTTGTGACACCTAGACTTTATAGCTGGTGTAATCTCAACCAATGGGCCAACCGTGACGTCCAAATACCTATTGAAAAAAAGAATTTTGAAAATCGGTCCATAAATGACGGAGTACTGAGGTAACAAACCCTAAAGAAAAAAAAAAAAAAAAACATACAACCGAATTGAGAACCTCCTACTTTTTTTTGAAGTCGGTTAAAAACTCACATTGGTACTTACTTGCCCGAATTTTAACCATCAACCTCTCGTATTAAGGGCAGACGCCTTAACCACTGTGCCATTTCGACTTAAGACCAACGCCATTTACTTATTCCAAAATCTACGGCGCTTCCCACTCAAGTTAGCCCCACAGTTCCGCCTGCATTCCGGTTATTATTAGCAAACAAGCGTGGGACATGTTTAACTTATTCACATTTCAACAGATTGCAATATCCTGTAGATATCCGTTTACAGTAGGTACATTCTCTAAAAACGACTTACGGCAACGTTATTAGGTTTAACCAAAAAACTTATTAGTTTTTACCAACAAGCTCATTAGTATTACCAAAAACTAGGTAGCTAAGCATGCTGTTTTCTTTAAGTCATCCTCGACGAATCTACAGTTTGCATTTAATAGATTTTTAAATACGTGAAGTTGAAAATCTATTTAAGAGAAACTTGAGTTTCAACTATTAAGCCACGCTGACACTAGAGAATAGCATGCCTAAAATACTCATCAACATCCTTCTGTCCCATAAAATATAAAAAGAATACCAGCCTGTTACTGTCCCACTGCTGTGCAAAGGCCTCTTCTCATACAGAGAAGGCACGAGCATTGATCATCACGCTTGCTCAAAGCGGATTGGCGATTTTCAACTTATACTAACTATAAGTCCAGGTTTCCTCACGATGTTTTCCTTTACCGTCGTCAATGATGTCGAAGATTAACTTTAGAAAGTAGCATATGAATCGAAAAAATCACATTGGTAAGTACTTGCCCGGATTTTAACCACAACCTAGTGAGACATGGCCTTAACCACTGGGCCCTCATGACGTCCCCTGTCCCTTATCCAACTACCTATATTTATTTGGCTAGGCAGCATGACCTTCCATACATCTGTATTTGCCATCATAGTACGCTACGACGTTAATTTGTAAATAAAATATAAATTATATTTATTACTGTAAATAGATCTTTCCAGATACTTTAGCATATCAATGTTTCTTAAAACCAAAGCGATTTAAAATACTATATAGCGGGCATGTCAAGGAGATGTCATAGAAAAACTTTGATCCCATGTCTCAGTAACGCCACTAGAATAATATATGAATATTGGAGCGGCAGCGGAGCGTACTACAAAAAACTCATAGACTTGTATCCAGCAGGACACACTTTTTCGGACGAAATTTTTTTTCGTGATGTCCGGTCTATATGTATTGAATGTCTTTGCTTAAAACCTAATGAAGCCGGTTTTTTTTAAAACGATTGATCACCGAGAAGAAATGTCGAAAGAAATTCAGGGGCCATGGTCTCTTTTAAAGTACAGACATATGATTGTATTAGTATTTTATGCCAGTCTTAAGATGCAGGGCTAGGTCTGGATAAGCCTTCTTGAAGAAAGACCAATTCAGCTTAGACATACGGTATGCATTCATCGGTATGTACGAGTACAGACGCCAGCTCATCAAGCTTCTCCAAACTGTATTTTTTTTCAATTGAACATGAACCTTCTTCTATTTAGAATAAAGTTGAAAAACTATTAAGGAAATTTGATATATTTAGGTAACTTGATGCGCTGGCTCCTGTACTAAGTGCCACTAGTACTTTCGCTTACAAATGTAGCTTATGTAGCATGATAACATTGAAAGTAGGTAAGCATGTACAATTGTACATATTGCATTTAGTAGTTCACAACTGTATCAACAAAGAGTTTGAGATACATGAGACAAAACCTCCATTATTTTACGTATTCATAAGTAGAACAACGACAATAGTATAAGTACCTACTTAATATTATGTTAAACATTTTACATTGAGAAAATTAGGCCATTCAAATAATGTTTAAGTATTCTACGTTCGTAATTTCGCTACCAAAAATGGAAACAAATATTGTGTTTTTTTTTTTCGGTCTGTTTGTCCGGGCAAATCTCCATAACGGCTGGAGATATTTTGACGGGGGTTTCAATGGCAGATAGTTCATGTTATAAGGAGCACTTTATCTACTTTTTATTTTGAAAAAAAAATAAGGGAGTCCAAGATTTTGACAGCTATTCTGTTAAGGAGGCTCGGCGCATCTATTACAGTAACTTAAACATTTGTAATGAGTAGGTACATAAGTATCAAAAGGCGATTCTTTTTTTAAACTCAATTGTTTGTTGCATTCTAATAATATATTTCCGTTCGGTGGTTAGTAGTACCAGTACCACTATCAAAGCGAGGATTTTAATTCTTAATAAAAAAGCTCCCACCGTATGTGAAAATTAGCCGTTCTTTCTTTATCTGTGACTAATATACGTCACGCGGTTCCACCCGCGTAGTTCCCGTTCTCGTGGGAATACAGGGATAAAAAGTAGCCTATGTCACTCGGGGATAGTGAAGCTTGCCGACTGTGAAAGAATTTTCCAAATCGGTCCAGTAGTTTCGGAGCCTATTCAATGCAAACAAACAAACAATCAAACCTTTCCTCTTTGAAATATTAGAATAGATATCAATCATAATGCGGAATGCCTATCATTTGTTTATTCCATGTATGCGCATCACTTGACCAAAGCCTCCCCAGCAAATAAGCAATTCCTTTTGTTAAGTAGAATAGACGCGTGGCGTGGAAGGCACATTTTGGTTTGTCATCTATAAATGACTGTGTTGGTGTGTGTTTGTATTTCCGCTTTTAGTGCTCAGCAACTGCTTCGTCCTAAGTCACGATCGAGTTCAAATGAAGAACTCGAAGCACACACCACATTGCATCTTCAATCACAATACCTATCAACTTTAATCACCTACATCGATCATGGTGACCAATGCAAATCAATTACATATTGCAATACAGACTGTAAATCATTGCAATAATGTTTAATTTAGACTGTCTGTGCACTTGATATGGGGCCCTTATTAATGATGCATTCTTATTTAGGATGCTTTTAAATATGATTTACTGAATTGCTTACGAGTGGGATGTAAATACTGAAGCGATTATGGCGTCGAAATATATTAAGATTGTTGGTTTAAATCCAGGTGAATGTTGCACTATTAAACAGGGTAGAATTGACATCGAAACAAATTTGGACACAATAAGTTTTGCACCTCTTGATTTCAGACCCCCACACGTCAAAATTTTTAACCACATTATATTTTTGAGCCATTTGTGGTTGAAACTCTCGGATCGCAGGGTCCGAGTGTTTATAGCTGTTTTAAAGAACTTTCAAGACGTTTAGTTGACACTTCGCGTAACCCAAAGGCTGGCTTTTACTTTGGTCAAAGGACAAGAATTGCCATACGAGCGACGTGGCAATGCTGCCAGCCTTTTGGGTACACTTCCAGTGGACAGCGATAAGCGATTTCCAGTAGTAAGTAGTTTTTAATTTAATTTCTAGTGTATTATAGTCAGTATTTAGGCAGATTAACTGAATAGATTTTAATTTCAAATCAATCGGAGCAGAAAGGTAAAGTCCTTTCTCTAGTAAGAAATGAGCTGATGGTCTTCAAACGCCTGAACAGATGCATTGCCTAATCAAATTCACAACATGAAACTTGTAGTTTGAACTGAACAATGATATTCAATAATTCACGAACAAAATTTTGATCCGAGTCCGATGTCCGAGTGGACACAAATCTATAAGTTTTACACTCCACTGCCACTCCAATATTGCTGTATTATTCTAGATGGCGTTACTGAGACATGGGATCAAAGTTTTTCTATGACATTTCCTCGCATATCCTGTGTATACTATTTTAAATCTCTTTGGAACTGAATAACATCCTTTGAATGTAAATGGGTTTCACATAATTATTATGTTGGGTCAATCTAACGAGAGGAATGTGACTACAATACGAAGGAAATAGCCGATTTAGTTACCTCGAGAGTTAATTAGTGATTCCTAGAATCAATCAGTTAATTAGGCCGCGCGGTTGAATTCCTGGAACCTAATCACATATTACTCGTACGCTCGCTCGAATTCCTATATTAAGACGAAGGAGTCAGGATAGACACGAGATTCGAATTTTCTTACATTTTTTTAATAATATTACTAATAATAACCATCTGTCGAGGCTTTCGTTACGCGGTTGGGTCAAAGGCCTGATACAGAAGGCAGTACTCCTCGATACGGCTCGCATTGTGAGGAGGTTCCTGTCTCTGAGACCCTAACCACCGGTAGCTTGGACCCTGCTCCCGCCGTCGGTGGCCTACTATTTTTTTACATTTTTAAATGTTTTTATTTTTATATTAATATTTAAAAATGTAATTTATAAGATGTTTAAATGAATACACGACATAATAAATAATTTATTTGCTGACCAAGGGTATACAGTGGTGTACATCTTTAATCATTTCTTTTTACAATACGCACATGAATATGACAAGTTAAGGTGCGTGCTCTTAGACCAGGGCCGAAGCCTTCAAACTGTTACTGTAAAAAAAATACAGTAGGAAGAAACCCATTAGAAAAGGAGGTTTTCTAATGGGTTTCATCCTACTGTATTTTTTTTTGGTTTCAAAAAATATCGACCCTGGTCTATTTAGATTCGAACTCGAAACCAATGACATTGATTCACGACGAAAAGTGTAAGTAAAACCGGATGCAGTTAAATCCCAGTATTTTACATTGAAGAACTGCCTTTTGGACCTCCACAACCAAGTTCTTGGTGACACGGTACGTTACCCCTTGATTAAACTGGTTGTCAAACTTTCGAGCTTCTGACTATGCCCGTAATGACTGTCCCAAGATCTACAAATGACAGCTGGGACCAACAACGGCTTGAAGTCCTTTCCCAGGCCCGAAGGAGTCTTGATATGTAATTATTGGTGCTTATTCCACAGACAGACATGGACAAGATAGTGATCATACCTATATATAACTGCCTATAGTCCATTTGAAATAAGAAAAGAAATTTAAACCGTTTTACAGTCCGATCAACCGATTTTAACTTCTATTTCGTAGTTAAAAAGATGGCAGAAGTCAACATCGGTTGAAGGGACTGTAAAAAAGGGTTATTTAAATTTGGGTAGCAATAAAACGAGTGACTGTAAATTACAATTTTAAGTGTCAAAATTAATTAATTTGGGTTATATAATTACTAAGTGAGCGACTGACTGTAAGTGACGAAAAATCAACAGAATAGTATCTTACAAACATTAATTTTAGTTACTTAAAATACAAAATGAGCAGCTTCATAATATTTGAGCGACTGCATTGCAAAAAAGGGGCATCTGGCGCTCGGCGGCCGCCGCCGCGGCACGCTCGCTTCGCTCGCTCGCCTTCGCGCGTTGCGTGGTCACAGTTCTAACCTAACCTAACCTAGCCGTTTCCATTTTGAGTAACTGTTTTGTTCTATCTTAATATTGAAGTTGCCCTCTCTGTATTTCCAGTCGCTCACTTAGTAATATAGTCGCTCGGATAAAATTTTAATATATGAAATGGATTTATCACAATCCACTTTTTGTAAGCTTGTTCTGGATTTTATTATTAATCAATATTCGTCGTTAGTTTAGTTAATTTTTCGCTTACTCAAATTCATACCGCTCAAGTTATTAATACAGTATGTCATCATCAGTCGCAAAGCTTTTTTTTAATCGCTCGTTTTATAATTCCTCTTTAAATTTCTTCTCTTATAAAAAATGGACGGTAACTTACGCCAAGCTGGCAATCAACACAAGACTGCACTTGAATTTGCAAAGGTCTCTTAACACTTGAAACGATAAACTCCACAATTATGTATGAATAAGGAAGATAGTGTTATCAATGCATTTTCTAGTCTAGTAATATCGACCCAAACATGTGTGCAGATGAATCATCGTATTAGTGAGATATTTCGCCAATGGTCTCGTTATCGTGTGTGAACTATTTTGGACAATTTCCTAACATCACTGAGATTTACCAATAATTTAGGTCACAACTAGGCACAATTGCACTTGCTAAGTATTATTTGGTTATTGTCTCAAGCTAGATGGATCGATGGCCGTGAAGAGGAGGGCTGGTAGCTAAGTACAGACATTTGAAGCGGTAATAGCCGATTGAGAGGTCGTGAGATTTCTACACACTGCACTATTGACGTTAGCCCACTCCAGACACATGCAGGCGTATTTAGAGGGGTTAACAAGATTACTCAGTAATGTGCAACAGTGCAACCCACATTGCTAGTAAGCTTTTTTTTTTAAAAAAAAAAAAAACTGCAATTGGACGTGGAAGAAGCTTTTTGGTTTTTTGGTATAAGTAAAGTAATTTGTGGAACTAGTTGAACATTTATTTGAGCATTGGCATATCTAATTAAAGTTTTTAACGAAAAAAATGAAGACTGCTAGAATGGTCAAAATTTAATCATTGTATTCCCAGTTAAGTCCACATTTGTCAAAGTTGACATTTTGACAAATCTAAAGCTAAAGCTAAGAAGGTAATACAACATTAATTGATTCTAAGACGGAACGAAGTTTGCCGGGGATCTGGGCCGCTAAGAATCGCACTAATACTATAAAGGCGAAAGTTTGTAAGTGTGTGTGTGTATGTTTGTTACTTCTTAACGTCTAAACGGCTGAAGCGATTTTAATAAAATTTGGTAAGGAGTTAGCTGGAACTCTGGATTAACACATAGGTTTTTTATCTCTGTATTCCCACGGGAACGGGACCTCTGCGAGTGACCCCATGTGACGTCTGCTAGTATTTTACATAAATAGGAAAGAAGCAAGCGAGCGAGAATAAGAAATGTTTCACTCTCACTTCTCCATCAAAAAGAATCTTCTTCAACCACATCAAAACTATCGTAGCTTACTAGCCAATAGCCTATAAGTCAAAGCATTTAAAAACAAAACATCGTCGTTCTATTTTTAAAACTGTTTATTAACCGGATGGATATCTTTAGTATTATGGTAACAAATTAACAGATCTATGATAAATGGCGTGCAAGAGGTTTGCGTCATAGGCCGTGACTAAAAAGGCTTTAGTTATGATGATATAACATAGACAACGCACTACCACGCCTATTATCTGCAAAGTTACAGGCTGAGATGTATACGTACCGACGCCAGCACATCAAGTTACCCCAATGTGTCAAATTTCTTTGATCGTTTTTCAACTTAATGTCAAACTAAATAAGGTTCATATTCAATTGGGAAAATTTGACACATTGGGATAACTTGATGTGCTGGCGTCTGTACCTATTTAGCTCACATTTCGACAGTTATAAGTCGAAATGAGAGTTAAGTCGAATGTGGATTATAGGCGTCGATTTTCTGTTAATTTCTAACACCCTAGTACTTACAAAACAACAGTAATAATTCAATTTAATGAACCTGTAAGTCTCTAGTGAACGTAATTGACCAAAAGTGGAATAACACTTAGTTCCAGTCAATTTATGTTTGCCTGGTTAAAAAATTAGACAGTCGATTTAGAACTGTCTATTGATATCTATATTTGATTAATCCATCATACCCCTCACTCTCTAATTTTAATTATGGTTGCGCATCGCGGAATAAAAATATTACATTTTTATTTTCATTTTGTGTGCGCAGCAGCGCAACTAACGGTTGCGCTACGCGGAAATATACAGGGTGTCTCATTCAAATCGGTCAGTATGGGAAAGTCTGAAACTATAAGACATACGAAGATCTGTTCTGAGGGTTCCTCAGAACAGATCTTCGTATGTATAGTTTCATATGAGGTTTATCACGTGGTCACGTCTCTGTATCTATATACTTATTATAAGTGGGCTTTTCAATTGATTGTTAGTGTTTGATTAATAGAAGTAAGCAATTGCAATAGATAATATTATCACAGATAAAACAAAACTTCCGGAATGGTTGAATGCAATGCCAATGTCATATGTATGTAATGCGGTGTATGTATCAAGTTGCAACATCAGCAAAGAGGTACAAACAACCATAGAGACAATTTTAAATTCCTGAACTTGTTGAATATTGTAAACGTGGTCACTTCGAGCACCTACTAAAATAAATTAAAGTATTTGGAAACAATGCATTTTATTCTTTTTGGACATCATGTTTCATACAGACATTTACTGCTTAAGACCTACACAATCGATATCTAAATAGAAATAGTCTCTAAATATCTAAATAGAAGTAGCAGTGATAGCCTAGTGGTGTGACCGGCGGATTGTCAAATCATAGGTCTCGAGTTCGAACCCAAGGCACGCACCTCTGACTTTTCGGATTCATGTGCGGATTGTATAATTATCACTTGCTTCAAAAACGGTGAAGGAAAACATCGTGAGGAAACCAGCATGCCTGAGGGATATTTCTCGACGGTATGTGGTGCCAAGTCAGAGGCCCATGGGCGGCATTAAAACTCTGACACCAGGTTAGTTACTAACCACACGATAAGAAGAATAGAAATAGTGTAGGTGTTTTTTTTCAAAATATCCGGGTTCCATTCCCGAACGGAGTACAGATGTTTTTTAAAATGTTTGAATGCAGTTTTTCTTGTTGTTCTAATCGATGACATGGTTCCTCAGAACAGATTTTCGTATGTCTTATAGTTTCAGACTTTCCAATACTGACCGATTTGAATGAGACACCCTGTATAGTTGCGCTTCGATGGTTGCGCTTAGAAATGGTTGCGCTTTGAGGAATACCTCTAATAAATGATAATAAAGGAAATAAGGTTGGTTACCATCCTGCCGGTAAATTCAGTAACAAACACCCCGTCAAAACTCGAGTAAAGTAAACTGTCTGAGAAAATGTATCGATTCTTCATGATTTCTTCCAGAATCGGCACGAAAGTTTCTCCTATCTGTCATTTTATGGATTCTTCCGTCGACCGTTCAGAGCACGTTACTGAAAGAAATAACGAATCACTATGCCAACAAGACATTCAGAACCAATAGATCATTAAAACAATCAACAGAAAGGCCGTGGCCTATATAAACACATGTGTGTAACAACGAAGGTTCCTAACAAACTCATAGTAGGTAACTAAAGCTCCCGTTTGACATACATCCATTCTAAAAACAGTCAACCAACATTTTGAAACAAAAGCCCTTTATCGCTTAACATTATCCAAAATAGAAACTCGAGATAACCGAAATACAAACTTAAATACACTACTCAATTTTAACATCTTTTCACACAATTCGTTTGGGACTTGGACTTTTGTAGCAGTAAACATAAAGTTGTCGAGGTTCCGTATCGTAAATATTGTATGGAAATCGACAGTAAGTGGCTGAATGATTTATTTTCTGTTTGTTAAGGCATTGTTAGGGACTTGGGACAAGGGCAATACATCCATCCACGTACAGGTAAGCTTCAATTCCCACTAGCATCATAAATCAGTGTTTGTTTGTTTGTTGCTCAATCACTACGAAACTGTTTGACAGTTATTGATGAATATTGGCACGAGATGTTGTGGTGCAAACTCTGTTCATTTAATTTGTTTTTAAAGATTTTTCAGCGGTATAATATTACCTACTGCTGAAATTAGAATATAGCATTGATCGCTACGTTAACAATGATTAATTATTGTATACCAAAATGAACAATATTTCAACATCTGTATGTTCTGAGCGGAGTTTTTTTTCATTTCCCAATCTGTCAAAATAATTTATAACATCAAACCTTAGACTATATACCTCTAGACGTAGCCCAATTTACAGTGTCAAGTGTGGAAGTGAGACGCAATAATACAAAGTTCGTAGGAAAATTGAGACAAAGCATCGTATCTTCTGTCCCTTACGGCGTGCCGGATTTTTGCATGGCTAACTTTTGAAAGTTAGCCAAACAAAGAGCTGTCACTGTCACGTATATTATTATGCTCGATTTAATTTAAGTTTTCGGATGGTTTTTGCAATTTTTGTAATAGTTTAAGTCATTTAATGAGAAATAGACTCCATTAGATAAGTGTTTAGTGTATGGTGAATGCGCTACGATGGGAGGATTCAGTATAATAGGCTGTAAAAGCCGCTCAGAAAAGGCCAATAACAAAATCTCTTTTCATTCGTAAGTATTCAATACTGTTTGTGTTATTGTATGATTATTGAATTTATACATTTGTGCGCTTTTATTGTCATGGCTTTCAGACCAAAATATGGAAGATTTCTTAAAATAAACTTGATTTCATAAATCACATAACCTAGTAATACTTACTTACAGTGTTGCTACACGTTTCAAATCTTTTCCCTTAACTGTCAGGCCTAATGTTCAAAAGGTAGGCATAATAATCAAATAAATCTATGGTGGCTAAACACACAAATTTGTGGGCGAACCCTTATTTTTAAGTTTAAGTGAACATGTGTACGAACGAACAGAGGCCTTTCGACAATCATTAAGTTTTACTCTTGAAGGCAATCGCGTAGGTACTTAAAGATATTTGGAAGTAAGAATTCATTTTATAAATAAATGTTAAGTATAAACAAAAAATTAGATATTTTCAAAATAAGTTGGTTTTGTCTAAAGGACAATAGTTATTATACAGCAATGTCAATGTCACACTGGATGTCAGCCATACCTCAATATATTTGATAAATAACACGCGAAAAAATCAAAACAAGCTTGACCTGGTAGTAGTGTATTTTATTTGTGAGAATCAAGGTAAGATTGAAAGTAGGTATTTTACGTGAAATTATATTTTCTCACACATGGATACTTCTACACTCTTATTACCACGTTGAATACGTCGTATTTTGGGACTTTTTTAGGGAATAGCAACACTGAACTTTTATATTGCTGTCGCATGTGCGGCCACGCGGTAGCTCGATCTAGAGGTATATTATCTAAGCATCAAACAGATGAAAATAATAATTGTGTACGACAGAAGTTTCAAAAAGTGTTTAACTCAATGCTGCAGTAATAAAAAGGTCATAATTATGACATCTGTGACTTATGTCACATATTGTACTAAAATAAAAAACCTGCCAAGCGCGAGTCGCATTAGTACACGGAAGGTTCTGTCGGTACATATGTTGTGGGAGTACTTTTTTTGGTCTTCTCTCTTCCCTTCGTATAGTAACTACTATACGAAGGGAAGAGAGAAGACCAAAAAAAGTACTCCCACAACACACACACACACTGACGCTAGGGTTACTCAGTTGAGTAACCCTAGCGTCAGTGTTTGTATACCGCCCATGGGCTTTTGACTTGGTTTCACATACCGTCAAGAAATATGTATATCTGACATACTTTTGTGTCTCGGACATGCGTTTCCCCACAATGCTTTCCATCACCGTTTTTGAAGCAAGTAATAATTATCATTATTATTATCATATTATACATACATAAACTCGCGCCTTTTTCCTATGTAGGTAGGCAGAAACTACAGAGTGCCATACGCTACGATTCTTACATACTTCTTTTGCTTCGTTTACATTCATACATGTTGTCGTACGCACACAAAATTATAAAAATCATTAGTGCGTGCCTTGGGTACAAACTCGAGACCTATGGCCCTCGGCCTGGACTATGGTTTTCTGGTCTTACAACTAGGTTATCCATTTTTTGTTGGCTGGCATCAACATTTACTTAAATTGTAAAGAAAGAAAAAGCATTTATTTGGCACGACACAGGCACACGTTAATAAAAGGAAATAGGTACAGAGAAAAAAAAACAGTAAAAATAAACAAAATAAAGATCGAGAGGAGAGAAAGTGAGAAAGGGGAGAGTGTAGGTACTTACACTGTCAAAATTTTGTACCTATTACGGTTCGTAAGATACAGTTCGCTGACAGACAGACGGAAGAACAGAGGAGGCCTAGCTAGTAATAGCGGAACCCTAATAAGTAAATTGAACCAGTTCACACGGCCATCTTGTTCATATTTTGTTTTTCTTTTCGCAATGTACGGGTGACGTATTAATGTTTATTGTTGCCAGTTTAAAATATGGGACAGGGTTATTTTAATCATATCAGTGGTTATTTTTTAACCGACTTCAAAAAAAGGAGGCGGTTCTCAATTCGACGGTATGTTTTTTTTTTTTTTTTTTTTTTGTGTGTTTGTTACGCGATTTCTCCCCCATTTGTAGACCGATTCTCAAAATTCTTTTTTTATTTGAAAGAGTATACTTCCGAGGTGGTCCCATTTTAATTTGGTGAAGATCTGGTGCTGATCTTCGGAGATATACAATGGAACTCTTCAAAAATGGACGGCAAATCTGTCGTGATTGCTGGAATCGCTTGGATATTTATTGTTTATACAACATCATGATGTATCATCACGCCTGTGCGCTCTGAGGGGTACGCAGATGTGTACAATATACCTTCGACAGTTAGGTATGTTAAGTTTCATTTATTAGGGATAAGTGGATAACCCTATTACCATTATGTATTGTTAACAAATAACAATATAAAAATAAATTCGTGGCAAATATTTGTATGGAAACAACTAAAAATGGAAAAATAAAAATCTTTTTTGCAAAAAATAAAACCGACTTAAAAAAAACCACTAACCGATGTAAAATAACTCTAAATTCGGAAGTCGGTGGCCCATCATGAATAAGACAAAACCACCAAAGCCACAGACTTCCTAATTTAGAGTTATTTTACATCGGTTAGTGGTTTTTTTTAAGTCGGTTTTATTTTTTGCAAAAAAGATTTTTTATTAGATAAATTTTAATAAAACTTCCAACTAGTAAAATAAAATTAAGACAGTAAATTAAAAGATGTAGCAAAAAACTTAAAAAAATAATCCTTATTTGATATTAGACATTTTTGAATGTCTTGACTGTCTAATATTAACTCCGAATAAGAGCATAATTTATATAACTATATTACACACACACACACACACATAGAAAACACACACGCACACTCACACACATACATAAATACATCAATACATAGACACACATATACACATACTCTCACATACACAGACACAGTAAGCCATACCAGTTTAAGTCATCTTTCCATAATTTTGTACTTGCTCTCTTTTACAATATTTAGTTATTTAAAATAGTTTTACTTCTTACCACCGCATTGTATTAGTCCTAAGGAGGAGCGGAAAGACCCAACACAAGCATTACTACATGCTTACTGGGTAGTTCCGACAACCAAATAGTAGTGTATAAGCAAAGTTAAAGAAATAAACTATTTTTATTTTTATTTTTTTTTTTATTGACTAGTGGTTAGATAAGTCGCAAAAGTGATTGCCTGTATTGTTCTGTTAAAAAAAATGGAATAAGATCGCCCCCTATTACATGAAACCTACCTACCACTATTTTAAGTACAGTTGCGATATTTAGAATCCAAATAGACTTAAAAATGATTAAGTATGATAATATTATGTTTAAGTAGTACAACCCATGGATATCAGTTCTATAGTAAGTACAACCTAAATTATAAAAAACTGTTTAATTAATAATTCATGTTTTAAAGTTTATGGCTTTTCAATTTTTCATCCGTCTTGGAGAGTAACTTCGGATTGTAAAAATAAAGTCTAATATTACAACCAATACTACATTAACTATCATGGTCGTAGAATTTAAGTTCAATGACACATTATGTCATAAACAGGCATGCAAATATTAAAATAACTGAATGCTGACTGAATAATTTCAATAAGCAAATCTCTAAACCAGTGTTTTGCAAACTGTGGTGCGCGACCCCTGGAGGTCGTAATACTCGGGGAAAAAATCTTTTAAATCACTGAGGTTGTTTATGGCTAAATTGAGGTTCGCAAGAATTTTCTTCCTGTTATAAATTGTAATCAAAAAGATTTGCTTTACAAAACTAGATACGGGTTTCTAAGTAATGTTTCATGGACAAAATACATTAAACAAGCTTATTTTACGGTAAGAGCACGATGTTATTAAAGAAGATCGTTATAATTATCACTCGTTATAATCACCTCTAACCTAAAAAATATAAACATTTGAAGCTGGCCGTAACCGTAGCGCCGCGCCGATATAAAGTACTAAGTATAAACCATCAAAAGTAAAACCATTAAACCCCCTTTAATGGTTTCACTAACAAAAACAAAATGAAAACATTGACTACGATAGAAGCAATTTATAACTCGTAAAGACTGAAAGGCACAGATTAAAATGTAAATAGGTGCAGTAGCGACAGCAAATGTATTCGAACTTAGTTAGGAACACAGGTTTTTCCTTTAAACATGATTATTTTTATTTCAAAAACATATTTACGGTTCACAGAAAAACAATGTGTTTATGTAAAATTAGAACAGTCCAGAAATAAATTTGTCGTTGGTGTCTGTGCTAATGAAAAACACATTTCATCACCAACACCAGCTTTGACTTGCAAATGCCATTTGAAACGCTTGAGCATTTATTTACAATTCGATATTTGAATTCTTCCTTTTTTTCGGTGTAAGTTAAGTTACTTTAAGAATGATTTGTTACTCTATTTATTGAAATAAAAATTAATCTACGAAATGTATGATAACGTAAACTTCCAAACGACAGCACTTTTTTGCTGTATTTCTGTTAGATGGTTTAGGCTTCCAACTGGTTAAGGGATATATAATATATAAACCAACGTTTGGGCAGGACAACATCTGTCAGGTCCGCTAGTAAAGTCATGATAATGCTTGAAGCTGTAGTACAATTTAAACTGATTGAGTTGATTACGTAGAGTTGAAGTTATTTTTAAACACATACCAGTGTCTTGTTTGTGATTTTGAAAACCAAATCGTGAATGCTGAATACGCAATAGTTTGTTTGAATTTTAAGGGACAAGTTGACAGAATATAATCATAAATACGTCTTCAGGAAAGAATAATAAAAAAAACATTGAAAGAATTTAATAAATGATAGTAAATTGGCAGGAATAAGTCATTACAAACGCATCTAGGCGTCATTTACTTTAAAAAAATATATATTGCCAACCAACAATAACATTTGAAATTAGTATTTTATTTTATAGTCGCGTCTGCACATAAAATAATATTCATTGAACTGTATGAGTGCGACGACCCATTTCTAACAAATGTTTCAGATAACGTTGCCAATGGGATTGGAGAATAGTTTATAGTTTATGAATCTAGAACTTTTTAGTTTTATATTTTACGATTATTGCGGTTTTAGTTTATATATCTAATATAAATATTTGGCTGATGGTATCAGGACAATGACCTTAGCAGAAGTAAAGGAGGTTTTATTATTAATATGTTTTAAATGCCTGAACAGTACTGTGCAACAAGCGGCTTTTTAAATTTGCACTTGTCATCATGTGCGTACTTTGAAATCCAATCATTTATTTTTTTCTATTTCTTTTGTTCCAGATTACAAATTGTGCTGCTGTTCTGCGGGACAGTGGGCTTAAGTCTAGCGTATTCCGGACCTGACCTACCGCCAGGTCCATACTGTGGTATTACTGGACAATGTTGCAGGGACAGACAAGATGGCTGCTCACATAGAATTCTAGGTAGGTTTTATGTTAAAAAGAAACAAACTAGCGCTAAATCAAAACTCACTTTAGTATTCAAATTAGCACTGTTCAACGTCAAAAAATACTTAAGGGTCGGTTTACTAACATTTCCGACGGAAGATGCGCCGAGCGTATGCGACACTGTACTTGGACGCACTAACGCATCATCGGATGAGTGTAAAAGGTTGAATGTTTTATTAGGTATATATTTGTCTGTTCTGGCGTTACACGACCGATATACGCGACGCATCTTCCGTCAGATATGTACTGTGGTCGACCCTAAGACCCCAAATCGCAGGCCCTTCATCCACTTTTTTAACTACCTATCTATTTGCGATGTTTTTTGGTTAAGAGCTGACTTAACTCGTCAACTAGGTACTGAAATTTTGGACACAATTAAATTACTTACTTTTGCCTGGCCTGTTGGTCTAGTAGTTAGTGACCCTAACTGCTATGCCGGAGGTCGTGGGTTCGATTCCCACACAGGACAAATGTTTGTGTGATGAGCACGATAATTTGTTCTGTGTCTGGGTGTGATTAATCTATAATATGTATGTATTTAGAAATATGTAAGCTTTCAAGCTTAACTTGGGACTGAATGGCGTTGTGTGAAAAGTTGTGGAATATTTATTTACTGCGATAAATTAATCATGACGGTTCTTAGCTATTATTTATGAAGATCTGTTCAGACGTTAGAAAATCATCAGCTCATTTCTAACCTACATGAAGATGTGGATTTTACCAATATTTTCTTTTTCCAGATAGCAAATGTTACTGCGATGAGTTCTGCAACAGGACGGCAGGGCATGATGACTGCTGTCCAGACTATCCTAGGGTCTGTCTGGGAATTGAGCCTGAACCGTCCCCACTGCCTAACGTTAAGATCTGCAGATACGGAGGGGAGTTCTACATGCCGGGAGACACCGTTACCCAAGACTGCCATGTTTGGTGAGTGATTTTTATTTCTTCTTAAACGCGTCTAAGAAAAGAAGATAGTGTTTTTTTTCTTCTTTAATGACAATACTTGGTTTTAAATATCGGAAAGAACTTGGCGTAGTTATTATACTTTAACCCACTAATTACCCCATGAAAATAAAGGTGTAGTAAAGGCGAATTGAGCTGTAATTACCTACATAGTAATACTTGCCATTGACACTTCACTGAAGCTTTCACGGTGTAGTTTTTACTGATTCTACCGGCTAATGTCAAGAGAACGGTTAAAGTTAAGGTAAAAAATACTAAATGTATTAGTTTATGCAATACATTTTCTGTTCCCGAAAGACATTGACGAGATTAGAGTTGTTTCTAGGTCTGACCAAGTCTCTGAGCGGACTGGAACTACGCCTACTTTTTTCACTTGAACGATAGCCGCAAAAAACGTTTTAAAAGTAAAGAGAAGAGTGTACATTAATTTGAATGATAAAATATACTTACATTTGTTTTGTCGCCACATTACCTTCATAAATCTGTGGATTCACACTCTAATTCCTACTAATAAAACTATCACACAACACAATACAAAACAAAAATATCTAATGTTTACGAAACCCTGGCACATAAGAATTCCTCGCGAAATAATGAGGTTTTCAACCCAATTCCCTCTTGAATCACTGGTCGTGGATTAATCATATTCTAATTTTAAATCCGCTTTTCTTTATGGCGCCCCCGTGAGATTTGACAGTTTTATTTTGTCAACAGGCAATTAATTGTTAAAAAGCAGGTGTTGCCAGCCTATATTTATTTAAAAGAGGTTATTTATTTTTTTGAAAATGGAATCAGGTTGGCCCGGAACTTGCCGCTTCATACCTGTTTATAATTTTTAAATGGACTTCTAGAATAGATAAATGTCATAGTCTAAATTCAGTCTTTATTGCTGACTATTGTGGGGATGGAACATTAGAATAAAATACTCTTTCTTGTATTTCATAACACTTACAAATAATAACTTCAAGAGCTACCTACATAGGCTGTTATAATGGGCGGCCTTATCGCTAAAAACGATAGCCAGACAACATTTGGATAGATTTCATAGAAAAGGGGTACCTACTTATAGAGAGGGATTTTTTTTCCGTTGATGCTGTTTTGCTGTTTCTGTTTCGCTGGTCTTGGTTATAATAATATATTAGATTTAGTTTTTGTTGTAACTAAAATTCCTGTGCGTGTCCCAAATGAATATAAATAATATCTTTATTTCTCCCATTGCTGGTTAAGTATAAATACCACGACGATATTTAACGTGTTGTTCAATTGATTCTTAGTATGTCGAGTTGGTATGACGTCTCAATCAAAAAGTGAATTGGTAACAATTGGATCGAATAAATTATTTCTGGGTTCAGGGCCAATACTTGATTAGTATACAACTGATTCAAGGTTGAGAGGATTTACATGAAGACAAGTAGTTTATTATGTCTACTTATACGGTAAATCTGTCACATTATACCTACGGAATAGAATCAGAAAAACAAAATCTATATTGTCACCATAAAAACTTACAAACTATAGGTACTAAAATAATAGAAGGGCTGATACAATGGGCGGCCTTATAGCTAAAAGCGATCTCTTATAGACAACCTTGGGATGGACGTGATAGTGAAGGAGGAAAGATGAGCAGGTAGTTTGTGGTAGGTATACTATTTACATAAATATATACCATAAATGACTATTTGAATAAATATAGGTATATGAAATAAGTATAAATAAGAAAATTACAACACATAAAATACTAATCATTTGCATACGGCTTTATTTCTAGACAGTGGGGGATTACTGGCATGATGTTATGTTGTACAGTCGCCAGTACATCAAGTTACCCCAATGTGTCAAATTTTCCCAATTGAATATGAACCTTATTTTGTCTGTCATAATGTTGAAAAACGATCAAAGAAATTTGACACATTGGGGTAACTTGATGTGCTGGCGTCTGTACATTAACTACTAACTGTGCCCCCCGGTGCTATTCGTGGTTTAGTAGGGAAAATAAATTGTGTATTAACAGTAAAAATAATAACTAAGTAGGTATTCACATTTTTTGTAGCTAAATAATTTTCAATTCATTTTCATCGATTTTCCCATGGGAATAAGATATTTTTTCGCAGTAAAACGTAGCCTATGTGTTAATCCATGTGTCAGCTAATTCAATACCAAATTTTATTAAAATCGCTCCAGCCGTTTAGGTGTGATAAAGTAACAAACATACACACTCACACAATCACAAAGTTTCGCCTTTATAATATTGTTGTGTGATAAGTCCTGGGTTTCCTCACGAGGTAACCCTGCACCGACGTCAATGATGTCTAAGATAAACTTAGAAAGTTATATTAAAGTTATGTACCTACATAATATGAGAAATAAAAATAAAGACTTGTAATTTTCTCTCGCGCATGAATTCTATCTCTATTCATGAGACACCATCAGGTGTATTCAAAGACTAGATTGATATTTATAAATAACTAGACACAGATAAAGTTTATTAATACCTACTCGCAGACAATCTGGTAAAGAAAGTCAATGGTGAGATGAAAGTTGGTAACATTTTACTTTCTTAGGCGTTTAGTTAAAAGCTGTTACTTCAAACTTGTAAAGTGACAGTTGAATATTGTTTATCTGTAGATCTTATTAAAGAATAGTAGGACTTTAAAAAATCTATTAAGGGGCTGCGCAAACGTAGAGACTTTTTGTTACACGACACGGGCGACACATAATCACCAAATGTTCAGGATCATCAAATGTTTACGTTTGCGCAGGGAGCTGATTTCATACTGGTTTTATAGGGTGACTGGTAATTAGTGACCGATACTTAAACACGGGATTGTATTCATGATTTCAATAAACTGCTGATAATAATCAGCTGATAGTCTGACCTCGGGAAGGGCAAAATCTTATAGTAGTAGTAGCGTCGCACGCTCCACCGCCACCCCCACCGCTCCCGTTCTCAAAAAAACTTTTTATATATACTCATTAACTTTCAATTAATTTAATTACGTCAGCAGTACGACTAAGAGACATCTAGCGAAATATGCGCCGCAGATACAATTCTGCCTAACCCTTTGCTAGGAAAAGAAGCGCGATGCTATGTTATGTTAATCTGGTGAGTGAATGTGTTTTCCGTTTAGTTTAAATTCCATTTACGAACGATGTTAAGGCATACTGCCAAAGCACTGCACCTGGCTGCCTGCTAAGTAATGTAGTAAGTAGACACATTTTCCATTTGTTTTACATTATGCAGAACAAATCCTTTTCGACAAACAGTATTTTGATCGAAATCGAAATACATTTATTCAAATTAGGCACTTTTTGAACGTCAAAATTTACATACGACAATCTTCCCAAAAGTCCGCCCTTTCTAGTATTTTTGCTGGGAAGAAGAAGTGGCGGAACAAACTCCTCAGCAACTGGTCTGTCTCAGTCTGTGTCAGTTAAAAGAACTTGAATTTATACAGTATTGAAAGAATAATAACTGTTCTAACTAAATAGGGTTCCATTTGGCGCAGTCTGTTAATTATTAACTGTTAAAGTCAAAATCCATTCACACAAATGATACGCTGAGTCCTCAGAGACCGTCTGCAGTTAGGGTCCGTAACTCGGTACATATCTGACGGAAGATGCGCCGAGCGTATGCGACACTGTACCTCGACGCACTAACGCATCATCGGTTGATTGTAAAAGGCTGAATGTTTTATTATAAATTGGTCTGTTCTGGCGTTACACGACCGATAATACGCGACGCATCTTCCATCAGATGTGTACCGGCCCTTAGTCAGTCCAGTAAGTCCGACAAATGGTCCGCCCTTCACCACTTTCAAGTGTTTTGGGCGAGACGAAAAATTGGTGCAATAAACTCTTCAGCAAGAACCTGGCATCTTATGCTCAGAAGTAGCTCTTGCGACAGCTATTATATATACACCACTCATTTTTAATTGGTACAAATAGTAGAAGGGCTTATTCCAGACGGTCTTCTCATTATATTGGTAAAGTATCAATAAATAATAATTATAAACAGCAAAGTTATTAGCGTTTGTTTATATCCCAAAAAGTTACCCAATTTATGGAAATATTGTACAGGCATCAGCGTCATATCTCGCCCCCAACAGCTGTTTTCGTTATTTAAGTTTAACTAAAAAAATAATTTCGTTTTTTTTTTACTTTTGATTACGCAAATATAACATGTACGGACGGTTGTAACAGGTACGGATACAGCCCATTTTGTTTGTATCTACTAATTAAAAAATAGTCGTGTATATAGTCTAAGATCATCAAGGTAAGTACTCAATTCTAAATATCTAAGCCGCTTTAAAGCCGCATCTAACTGGAGTAAATAACGCGTGAAACCGCAAGCTATTTTCATAAACCACAATGCAATTATGACAGTCTAGTAACCGTGTAACTGCATTCGTACTAATGACTATTTATATTTAGACATGACCCAGGTGTTACATCGCTGGCGGGCCGCCATATTATTATAGTGAGTAGGCATCCGAAAAAAACTATCGATATTGTTTTTTTTATATTTGAATGAATCTAAACCTTTTTTGTTGTGGTTACTGTAACACTTACATATAATTATTACATAACTAGCAGACGTCACGCGGTTTCACCAGCGTAGGTCCCGTTCCCGTGGGAATACAGGGATAAAAAGTAGCCTATGTGTTAATCCAGGGTGTCAGCTATCTCCATACCAAATTTTACTAAAATCCATTTAGTAGTTTTTACGTGAAAGAGTAACAAACATCCATCCATCCATCTATACATACTCACAAACTTTCGCGTTTATAATATTAGTAGGATTCTTAACTAATCTGATGGTAGGTACTTAAAAAGTGCTTAAAATACTGGCGCGGCATTTCCACTTAGAATCACTATTCAAGGCTTCTGGACAGGTGAAGATTTAGGAAAGTATTTACAGTTACAAGAAGAAAAAAAACGTACCAAACTTGGACAAAAACCGAAGATTTTTATTTCCGTTTGGGGCCTACAATCATATCATCATCATCTATCTAGCCTTTTTCCAACTTTGTCGAGGTCGACTGCCTGTCGGACCTCCACGACCCGGTTACAGGGTAACACTTGGTTAAACTGGTTGTCAGACTTTCGATCTCCTGACTATTTGAAACGACTATCAAAGTTCTACAAATGACAGCCGGGACCAACGGCTTAACGTGCTTTCCGAGGCACGTCGGAGTCTTGATATGTAACGAACCAGTCCACAGACCAACCTCGTCAAGATAGTGATGATATCCATGACTGCCTACTTAAGTAAAAATTGGTACTTAACTTCAGTAAAGTATCAGTAGGTATATGCGTCGGTGTCCGGTGTGCGTTCTTACAAAAAAAGCGTCTTGTAATTTACGTAGGTACGTTTATATGAAAACGAGTAGTAAAATCATTATTGAAGACATCCCTGCCCTCTCCAAATAGGGACTTAGGGAACGGTCCAATATTTTCTACCCGCAACAGGCCTGTGTGGTGGATTACTACCCACTCCTCATTTGAAGTACCAGATGTAGGATCATGATAAAAAAAAAGATAAAATGTTATTTATTTCTGTAAATAGGTTTATACAAATACTTTTACACGTCATTTTTTAGCTGGATGAGGTCGGCGTTTCACTATCTGACTACTCTGAGAAGAAACACCGTAAGAAACTCAGAGGTCAGTCTCTTTTAAAGTCCAGAAATTATCTTGGTCAGATCACATAATGTGTGCATGAGTAATGTAGTCATAAATGTCGGAGTCGATAAAGAAGAATAGACAACTGTTCAGCTCTCCGATACTGAACTAACTAACGATGACTTTGCGCCAAAAGGTGACATTGACCTTTTCAGAAATGTTTGAGGGAATTACCGTATAATATGGTCTTATCTACTAACTGATAACTCGTATCTTTATATCTCTATGGATGCTCTGTTGTGTGATCAATAAACAAGGTTATGTGCTTTCTCTTTTATGATAAAACTGTGTGCTGTCCTTGGGTAGCTACGTACACTTTTACAATCAGCTCATCAAGGAATCTGTGCGTGGGCGTAATCTGTGCCCGGTTCATAGCATTAGGCTCGAGTCTCGACCCAATATACTGAAACACAACTGGCCAAATAAGGTTGTACTTAGATACACGTCTGCGTCTATCTAACTTGTACAACCCAGTGGCTGGGTAACACGATACCCCTTGGGTAAACTGGTTGCTACAAAGAGATTTCAGTCACGAGTACCATTAGAGAGGACATGCGAAGAACAGTCATAGAAAAAATTAGATCCTATGGCTCAGTAACGCCATCTAGCATAATATACCAATATTGGAGTGGCAGCGTACTAAACTAGACTAGTCGACTTGTGTTCATTAAGCCACAAGTATCGTATGAAAATTTTGTTCGTGTTGTCCAGTATATTGTAAGTTTTGAATATCTTTGGGTTATATCGGAGTAGCCGAAACCGAAAGCTTGACGTGCTTTCCGAGTCACGGAAGAGTCTTGATATATGTATTAGGAACGGTCATCTATCCAGGGGCTGATCTTCAGCAAGTAACAAGTTAGTCACAAGCCGTATCTTCCGAAAATATATGTAGAGCACTAGCTTGTGCCCGCGATCCCTACGCAGGATTAGCTCGCCATAATTCGCAGATGGAAGTTATATTTCCTACTTTACACTTATCTTTACTTTATCGTTATATTTTGGATAATTCATTCAATATCTTTATAAATTATAGGTATTATTGTAAAGTTCCATTATAATCCATTCAGTAGTTTTTGCGTGAAAGAGTTACAAACAATCGTACAAACTTTCGGATTCATAATATTAGTAGGACATTGAAGCAAATCAGGTAGTCCCAATTCCTTTAATAACAAAAGAAAAGGAGAATTTCAAAGTCTGACGTCAATGGATGTCTGGCTCCTCATATCAAAGCAGAACCAATAATAAAATCGAACCAGATTGTTAAAAATTATGTCAATGTTATTTCAATTCATCACATTCGGAATGTAATGGATATGAAAACGATACAAGAAATAGGTCAAATGAATTTAGAGTAGATACATTTCGAAGTTTCGAATTTCATTTTTATAATCTTTTGTTTTTATTTGGGTTGACTATTGCGGGAGTATCGTGGATGAAACTGGCACAAGGACATGGAGCTTGACACCAGCAAAAAGAGCCTATACCCAGCAGTGGGTGAAGTCGGACTATGGATGATGATGATGATTTGATTTTAGCTTCACCGCAAATGTGTCAGGGTCAGCTTCTAGTTTGAATATCCTCCTCTAAGTTTTGTTTCTATTCACTTTTGAGTCTCTATTCACTCCATTTTACCGGTAACTGTTCTGTATGTGTTTATACTCGTATATGCAAGGTATATTTGATTGTCAGACTTTCGGGGTTCTAGGTTTCTCTTCTTCTTTTTTCCACTTATAAAGCAAACCTTTTCTAGGTCTTCTGCCTTCATCACAATTTATTTGTTTATTTGGGATCAGCACAGCACAACAATTCTTCAATATATGTATTACAAGTCACGCCCTTTCTAGATAGTCCTTAGTCTCTGGACGTAGAACAATTATCAAAGGATATATTCAAAATAAATGATGGCAAGTGAAGCTGAAGTATCTATTCCACCTGTTACATTACTTGCTAATGCAACGGCAAACGTCAGGACTATATCCACCAAAGGCGTCCGATATCTAATTGCATTATGTCCGTCACTCAGACGCAAACATGAGTGGTCTCGTGTGCTAGTAATTTCAAACCAGAACACGGCACAGGTGTTGGTCTGACAACCAATAGGTAGGAATTCGTAGATGGGATCGAGATTTTATTTAGGAAGGAGGACGCAAAACTTTTTACAGAGTGATCCAATTTTTCTTTTTCTTTTTTTTTTATTGGTTAGGAGATATCTACCTACAACATTTTGTCCCATTTACAGAAAAAAACAATATTAAGTTTAAGGGGATGATTGATGATTTTTCACCAGCTGAACTTTCACTTGTAAGCGTGTTGAAACTTCGAATCTTAGAAAGGAAATCGTTGGTGAAAACAAATACCAAACAAAACAACCAAAGCCACAGACTTCCGAATCTACAGTTATTTAACACCTTTTAGTGTTTTAGTCGGTTGTATTATTTTTGACGCCATCTAGGCAATAGGTATTGGTGAATCGACTGGTAATCAAGTTGAATGGCCTTTGTAGTTCACAAACTTTAATCATATACTTATATGATCCTTAGGTGGTCTAATCAGTCGGTTTAATCGAACACTAGGTAACATGATAGCCTGGTAGACGAAACCACAGACTGCGGGACGCACTTCAGTCTAATCGAAAGGGATATCCTACCTCATCAGACAATAAAAGTGTGTGTAAAAGTTAGACAGAACTAGAACTGGCCATATAGTAAAACAGATACCCTGCACGCGTAGAATGATCACCGTCGAAACTGCAGGCCTAGCCATATTATTACAAATTCTATTTCTATTCTATTGCGACAATAGAAAGAAAATGGCGTATATGGAATCAGCTGTCTGTCAACTGTCAACATTTCTGCCGAATAGAGAAGAGATAATGCTCAATATTGTAGACTATTGTCGATTAAAGAATCTACACATTCCTTCTCTTCATTTTTGACCCAGATGCCCTGAAGTATTAGGACCTAAATGACTACGCGGAAGGATTACCTACTACGGATTTGCTTGATACAATCAGTTAGAGCTAGTAATACTTGTTACGAAACTAAACGTGTTTCCAATTCACTTGTGTTTGTATTGGCAGCCTCGGGGAATCCTGAGTCAGTGCAAGTAGCATCCATTAGTTAGAGCATAGCACACGTCAACACAACATGTGGAATTACAAAATACATGCAATATGATAATATTCTAACTGTTTTTAATAAGATTATCGGCAAATTGGGTTGTAGGTAAACCCTCTTTGTACTTTTCCTTTTATTTTTGACATTCCTTCGGACTCCCTGTAGTTTTTAAAATAAAACATAGCCTTTGTTACTCGGTGATATTATTTTTGCAATAGTGAAAGAATTTTTAAAATCGTTTCAGTAGGTTTTGAGACAAATCCCTACCTATAACCAGACTATTCTTTCTCTTTATAATCTTCTAATATACAAAATTCTCGTGTTTTCAGTGTTTGTAACCAAACTCTTACACAGAATTGGATGTCTATATAATTTGTACCCGTATAAGATTATGTAAATATGTCGTTGGTGTTCCTTTCTAACCGACTTCAAAAAAGGAGGAGGTTCTATGTTCGTGTGTATGTATTTTTTTTTTAAATATATACATATATAAAAATGATATGTTGGTTTGTGTACGCTTCAAAAACTCATAAAGTTCTGCACCGATCTGAAATTTTAGAATGATATATAATCCGCATCAAGGATGGTTTTTATCTAATTTTTTTTTTAACCCTGTCATTCACAATGCCACAGCGAAGCGTGGCAGGTACAGCTAGTAAATAAATAAATAAATAACTCCTCCGAAACGTCTTCACCGATTCTTATGAAATTTTGTGTGTATACTGTATACTCAGTTAGAGAATAGGACGTAAACCATTTTTTTGTTTGAAAGTACAACAGCAGAATAAAGTTTTCCGGGGCAGTTAGTCTTTTTAATATATAAAATTCTCGTGTCAGTGTTTGTTTGGAAACTCCTCCGAAACGGCTTGACCGATACTAAAATTATGAAGTTTCGTGCATAATTATATTTAGTAGGTCTGAGATAGATCGTATATTATGTTTTCTGGGGCAGCTAGGATCAGTATAGATAAGTAGAGATCATGAAGCACAGTTGTTGTGCTCCATGGTATATATGTATTATTGTGAAATTGTTGGCAAATATGTAAATGGTGCTCTCGGAATCTTATTCGGAACACGTCATTCTACCATGTGTCACTGTGCCAAACTACACCTTAACAAACACTGAATTGCATCATTACAAAAAAAGGTGCATATTTTTGAAATTCGTCATTTTTCAAAGTGGTCTTGGCAAATTGCTGTTATTTACGTTCGCCAGATGAATAATTCGTTTCCTTTTTTTGTCAGCACTGTTTTGAAGGCGTCTTGTTTAGGCACGTGTTAGCTTATAATGTCAGTATTTTTAGTTTTCCAGAAAATGCCCACTAGCTAAGGAAATTTTGACCACATGGAAGTAACAAATGATAGTAAGAATTGACATCACAGATATAGAAGCAACGTCTTTTTTATACATAATTAGTATAATAATTTTAATATTTATAGATAGGAAAAACATGGCCACTAACAGTAGGTACTGCTGATCATGAGGTCCAGAGTGCTATCCCCGGGTCAAAAAGCGTTACTTATTGAGTTTTTTCATCTGGAATTTCCGACATGCTGTCCGAACTATGTATTATTGCCCGATTGATAATCCGCCCCTTACTAGGTATATGGGAGTTAAACATAACTGGCGGGATTAGTCCAATTAATCCTTCGGTGATTACTGGTTATTACATACATTTATAGTCGTTCGACTGGCCTGTTGGTCTAGTAGGTAATGACCCTTCCTACTGCTATGCCGGAGGTCGTGGGTTCGATTCCCACCCAGGACAAATGTTTGCGTGATGAGCACGGTCATTTGTTCTGTGTCTGGGTGTAATTTATCTGTAATATGTACGAAATATATTATAAGTATGTTTATTAGCTATTTAGTACCCATAACACAAGCTCTCAAGCTTAACGTGGGACTAAATGGCGTTGTGTGAAAAGTTGTGGAATATTTATTTATTTATGTTAACAAAAAAATCAGTTACTGGCATAACAAAAGCCTACCAAGGCGTGATGGTGATAACATCGCGGATACTTGGATTTTTACTTACGCCTAATGGATTGAGGAATACCGAGGATTTTTTTATATTTTTCTAGCAGAGCTCTTATTCTAAATTTGATGTCTAATTAAACAACAATCTCGTGACTTGCCATTTACATGTAAGCAATGACATTGATCCGAGTGCCAATTCAATATTTATTGTATTGGCAATTGGCACAAGTCAAAGCAGTGAACAATTAAATGCACAGTTAAAATTGCATTTAAAATAAACCTGTTGTCTAGTTCTTACGTTTAACATAACTCCTTGCGAGTTATGTTAAACGTAAGAACTAGACGCGATAATTAAAAAGCACTATCTAAAATACTGTGACTGCGTTGGTCTAGTGGCCAGAAAAGCTACTGCTTAGCACGAGGTCCTGTCGATTCTCAGGTCGAGCGAAAGAATAAGAAGACCATTATCGATTAGTCGATTGTTAAGAATACCATTATCGTTTGTGATAATAATATCTGTCTGTTACTGTCCCATTGCAGGGCAAAGGCCTTTTCTCATAATAATAATAAAAAAAAATCACAGCAGCACAAGCTAAGCAGAGCTTGTGCTATGGGTACTAAACAACTGATAAACAAACACACTTATATATTTCTAAATACATACATATCATAGAAAAATTACACCCAGACACAGAACAAATGATCGTGCTCATCACATAAACATTTGTCCTGGGTGAGAATCGAACCCACGACCTCCGGCATAGCAGTCAGGGCTACTAACTTTCAGACCAACAGGCCAGTCATACAGAGAAGGCACAAGCATTGATCACAACGCTTGTTCAATGCGGATTGGCGATTTCCCAGGTTTCCTCACGATGATTTCCTTCACCGATGTCAATGATATCTAAGATAAAATTAGAAAGTATTATGAATATTGCGAAAATCACGTTGTTACTTGCCCAGATTTAAACCACAACCTCGTGCATTAGAGGAAGGCCTTAAGCTCTGGGCCATCTACTTCACAATAGCATACAAGCTATAATTTGTAAAGATTTATAAACAATAGAAAGAAGAAATAGAAGAAATAATAACTTTAAGAGCTTCATAAGTTGTTACAATGTGCAGTCTTATCGCTAGAAGGCATTAGATGGACTCGATATTACATAAGAGAAGGAGTAAAGATTATATACCCACTTATGTAGGTATTCTGTAAGCAGAAGAAGTTACCTTATTAGCAAGAAAATGCGGTGCTATGTATCCAAATTGAAACAAATGACGCTATTCAAACAAATGTTTCGACGTGCGAAATTAAACGGTTGTCGACTTTAGTAAGATATTCTGCACACGTTAAATAGTGTTTCTGTTAGCTTTACGTCCTCTTATCTTTACAAAACGAACATAAAACTGCGAATGTAAGTCCGTTTATTTGATTTTATATCCAAGGTAAATGACCCTAACATCTTTTCAATATATTTTAAGGTGTAAGCGCCAGAGAAGCCCGCGAAATTGTAATTTTCTTTGTTATTTGCAATTTGATGTTGAATGTCAGGCTGCGTATTGAACAAAATATGTTTTGCGATCGATACCTACCTATGTGTTAACTGAATTTTAATCATCAAGACAATCGTCTGAGCCTGTATGAGCGACCGGTAGCAAGTCTAAAAGTCATGGAAATTGATGGTATCAACTTGTATGATTCACCACTACCCAGTAAAGCTTTCCTATGCTCTTCATTTTGTTTCAAAGCCTTTAAAACCGTAATTCTCACCAGCTTACGTCAGAATATTAATAGTGATTTTCTGATCTATTAATCGTAACTAACGGTAAGGTTGTATTCGTAACAAGGCATAGGTAAGTAAGATTTTTTAAAATATTGTTTACGCGTAACTAACTTGATTGATATTTTCTAATTAAAACGCAAGTTATCTCAGAAAGTTTTTGATTTTTTTACGACATAAGCTGTAAATGAAGCTAATGAAAATGTTTAAACTCCCGTTCTTCAAACTAGGAGAATCCTAAGCTGAACCTATCTCAATGGATAGGAATGAAATAATTGCATAGATTGTAATGTACCAACTATTTTTCTGATCTTATTTTAAAAAATTAACAGTTTCTTCCCTTTCTTTTAAAATTTGATGTTTGGTAGTTACGTGTTGCCAACCTATAACCATCATTTAATAGGTATGTGCATTGATGACGTTACTGGCCGTCGATTGACGACATCGGTCGAGGTATGTGTAGTAACACCCTAACAATATGCCTATCTAGCGTGAACTGAATTTAAATAAGCTTATTTTTTGCCTAAAAACACTACTTATCATTCAGTCAGTCACCACAACACGTTACTTCAATTTACGATTAAAATTGAAAATATTCGTTTCGAATACAAGATTAATTTATTTTTATGACTTTCATACTTATAGCGCTTGCCTCATAATTTATTTTTTAAATATATCTTTAAATCGTACTGCTCAAAAGGCTGGATCGCTTTGATGGGATTTAGGTACACTGAGAGACAGCTGATGTTAAAAGTGCTTTAATTTCAAAACTAGCACTTTGCTTTTGACTTCGTACTTACGCGTGGAATTCGTACTTTTTCCTACGATCTTTTGAAAGTAAAATTAAAAACTTTTTGAGTTTATTCGTTACAAACACACAAAAATACAAAACTGTCCTCTTTTTTTTTGTATTAGTTAGTCTTGTTTATATTGTTGACTAAGTCGCGGGCAACAGCTAAAATATTAAACTAAATTCGCAAAATACATTTGCGTGTTTCAAGTTTTTAAATAGAAATGATTACAAAATCAAGTTTAAGCGATATTATCCTTCTCATGTCCTTCAGACTTGTGTGTAATACTTTAGTGTTTTGTTTTCTGTATTTAACGTAATATTATGGTAATATATTGCTGTCTCTTTCTGTTCAGTACAGCTCCTTGTCGTTCCCTTAAAAAAAGAGATTTATGATAGGTACTATAAACTATTAGAATTTTAATAATTGATGTTGAACTAAATTTACATAAATTATGATATTATGTAAATAACATTTATAATAAAAATATTCCTGTGAATGTAAGTACCATGCAGGCTAGATAAAATACATGAGTCCGGAACTGTCTGGCTGTTTTGAGTACTTTTAGGCTGCGTTTCCATTGAAGCGGAATTGGGTGGAGCGGAGCGGAGACGTGCAGAAATCGACCAATCACACTGGTTGAATTCCTCGTAGTGTCACTCGTCTCGCCTATGATAGGACAATTTTGACATGTCTCCGCTCCGCTCCACCCAACTCCGCTTCAATGGAAACGCAGCCTTACGTGGCCTACGCAAATGACCGGCAGCCGGCAGGTAGCGTCGTGTGGACCCACCACAAGAAGGTACCAACCGGCTGCCGGTCATTCACGTCGAGCTCCCTGAAATAGGTTTGAGCTAGGTACACGATGACTGAAGCATGCATGCCGTCTGTCGGGACAGGTCAACTCAAAGCTGAAATGATTCTTTCATCAAAAGGCCTTTCCAGACTTTGCCCTGCATCGTGAGACTCGCATAATAGGACATGAATACAATCTTATGTCTGGACTTTAAAAGAGACCATGACCCCTGAGTTTCTTTCGGCATTTCTTCTCAGGGATTATCTCAATAGATTTTGCCTTCTATTGCGTTGGTTATGTGACATATGGCAGCTGCAGTAAAAAATCTGGTATTGTTTCCGCGTTTTTGCTTATAATGCCATCCTTTAAACGACGGAATAGAAGTTAAAATCGGTTGAGCGGACTATAACACAAGGGTTTGTTTAAACAAATGGACTATAGGTTCAGGCACATTAACTGAACTTAGGCAAAGTTCCGTTCAGGTTAAAATTGGCTAATGACTAACAAATCTTGTTAGATTGACTTTGAGAGACTGTAGGTAGGTACTTAACCAGTATCTATCCATGTTCAAAGGACGAATTGTCTAATAAAACATTTCAAAGAGATTCAATTAAATTTGACTTCTAATTTTGTAATTCACAACAAAATATATAATTGAAAACATTCATGTTAATCAAAGAACAAATTAACCATCTATTAATTTGAAATCATGATTGTAGTATCCATTCATTCATTCAATTTGATCATTAAGCAACATTATCGATCAATTTAAGTTGATTGGACAACTAACAAATTAAGCGTAGTCGAGCTAAAGTTCGCTAAATCCTATTCCTATGATGCAATGCTTTAGTAACAATAAATGATATTTGTTATAAAATTATGCCTGCCTGTAGCTGTCCCACTGCAGAGCAAAGGCCTCTTCTCATGCTAAGAATGCATGCACGAGCTTTGATCACCACGCTTACTTAATTCATTAAACCCCAAGAGGACACCGCTGTCCTCGCTGTCGTTGTCTTTCTATTGTGACTCTAATTGACACGATTGCAAAGTTAAGGCGGATTGGTGATCCCGAACTTATTTTAACTATAAGTTCAGGTCTCTTAACGAGGTTTTCCTTCACCGACGTCAATGATGTCTGAGATAAACTTAGAAACAACATACTCTCATGAAATGTCGTTAATCCGGGCAAGAAGCAATGTGACATTCTCTTATTTTACACTAATCTGTATGGTTCTTATATGGTCAGACCAATATGATGTCTGGACTTTACAAGAGACTGACCTCTGCGTTTATTTCTTCTCAGAGCAGTTAGATACCACATCTAGCTAAAAAATTACGTGTACAAGTTTTTTTATGAACTTATTTACAAAAATAAATATCCTTTTATCATTGTTCCTTGCCCGGATTTGAACCACATGCAAGAGAGGTAGGCGCCTTAACCTCTAAGCCATCATGACGTCATGCTTTTTGTTAGGTAATTAAAAATTAAGTTGGTAAGAACAACTAGAATCGTTTTATATTTTAATTTACTCTTAAACTACGTTTAGAATTGTCTTTACAACGGTCTAATTGTTAAAGGTTGTCGCTGAAAGATCACTTTCAGCGATAAGGTTGCCCATTAGCTCCTGAAATTATTATTGGGTAGCTTAATAAAGAGTATTGTCTTGTCTTGTATGGTATATATTTATGTAAACACACACACACTGCCTACTCATCTTTTCTCCTCCACTATTAAGTCCACCCAAAGGTTGTCTGTAAGAGATCGCTTTTAGCGATAAGGCCGTCCATGTTTGTCTGAGGTTTTAACACAACACTAACCTTGTTATTATTGGTATGCTTTCGAGCAAAATGTAGCGAATTGACCATAAAATAACACCTTACTGTAATGACACCTTCATTTACGAATAAACTTAATTTGATTTGATTTGATTTGTATCACCGTTTGTAGCCCTTAAAATTTTAGTTTGTAAGTTTTATGGTGTACAATAAAGAGTATTATATTCTATTCTATTGTATTCTAATTGAAATAATTTTAATTTTACTCTAGTTACTTATACTAAGTAAGGAGAGAAAACTTAGTGGTGTGACCGGCGGACTTATCACTTGCTTTACAAACGGTGAAGGAAAACATCGTAACGAAACTGGTATGCGTGAGAGATATTTCTCAGCGGCATGTGAAGCCAAGTTAGAGGCCCATGGGCGGCATAAATTCTGACCAGGTTAGTCACACGAAGGGAAGAAGTAACCAGCTGAAATGCCACCACTCAAAATGCAACCTTCAAAAAACTCAATTTCCGTTGACCTCGAGACAGAAAGCATAGATACAAAACATAAACATTTGTATTCATTTATGTAACGTTATTGAAAGAAATCCCCATGAACAGTCGCGGGCAAAACCCAAATGTTTCAACAATTTTACATTGTGTAACACTTGACGTGAGTCAATTTTTCTGTTTAGTGTTTTTGGTTACGTACACTTATTACCTAGATTGTTACTCCTACTGACTGAATGATTACGCCAAAGACATTCAATACTTAACTATAGACAGGATTTCACGAACAATTTTTTCGTCCGATACTTGTATCCTAGTGGACACAATCCTGAAAGTTTAATTTAGTACGCTCCGCTGCCGCTGTAATATTGCCATACAGGGTGTAAAAAGACCGATCACATAGCCGATAACCACACATTCTGTACATATAATTAAGTAACTTTAACCAAAAAAGAATGCTGGGAAAATACTTTTTTTTCATCTTTAAAAAAGAGATGCTTTTTATTGCGCGTATTGCATAGCGCGACAACGCAACGCAACTTTCGATCAGCTGAGCGTATGGCCACTCGCGCTTGGTCGTTGACCCGATCGGCCCGCTTGTTTAGTATCCATTGCATTTTTGTAACTTCAAATGCGTAATTTGTTTTGACAAATCGTTAATTTTGATAATGTTTGTTCGGAAGCAAGTTTACTAATGATACTTGAAATACAATTTTGAAAAAAAAAACGAATAAAAATATTGCACTTTGACCTTCAATATCTCCAAAACCAGCGAATACCCAGGTATGATCTAGAAGAAAAAAACTATCCCAGTGATGGGCAGAATATGTACCTAGTTTTCGTTTACGTTAAGGGTCTTTTTACACCCTGTAGGTATATATTTTTCTAGATGGCGTTACTCAGACATGGGATCACAGCCTATGTCTTCTCTATATTTAGTATCTTAACTTTCTTTGTCTTTCGCCAATGACTTTGCGCATCTGAGCGAGACTAAACTTGCTCTACCGGAGCATCCCTTCTACAGTTCTACTACCCCTTACTTTCTGTTTTTGTTGATCAATATTTCCGAACATCACAGACACTCATGATCACACTCAGAATTCAAACTAAACGAACAAGTCAGCTTAGATGACATGATGATTTTTACGATTACCTATAGATCTCCAAAAGTATAGTCTTTTATATGCAAAATTGGTTGTCAAAACTATCTAATTGAGTTCCTATTTATATGAAAGAGCATTCTTGATTTACGGCATACATTTTAATTACCTACTATTAGTTAATCTACTTTAAGATTTGTTTGATTGGACAGCAAAAAATCCTGCTTATTATAATAAAATAATTAAAAAATCAGAAATTTAATTATATTTCGCAGCGGTTTTGACACTATATCGATATTAATTTTAATTTGATTTACTTATTTTTGACCCGTTAATGTCAGCTAGTGGTATAATTATTATAGTAGTGCGGATTGATAGTATAGATGCTTGGGTGTTATAGGTACCTAACCTCCTTAACTACTTTCTCCATATTTTTTATTAAATTATTGTAAGTACATATTAATATTTTTTTGTTCGTCTTTGGTTTCATTATCTTTTCACAAATATTTTCTTTTAGATGTATAATGTTGTAATAGTACTGTATTATTTTTATTAATTTTCTACACCGTGTAGAAATATTATTATTTCGAAACAAATGACTTGTGACTTATCCGTCAAATATAGCGCCAAAAATGCTGTCAAAACAAGCTTGTTTATGCCCTTTTAACAACGATATATTCTCATACGTAAATGAATTATAATAAATTCAAATCAGTGACCGTGAGATAATAAAAATACATGTCAACAATACTTTTAACGAGAGGTACGCGGAAGCCCTAATAGTAAGCCAGTAACGATTGCCGAATAAATAAACAGTTCTCAATAAAAATGACATAATCAAACATGTCAGGGTTAATAAGAATTGATGGCAGAACTCCATGGAGTCTATTAATAACTTGTTTGATGATGTAAACAAACCTATTTATAACATAAACATCACGCTTAAATTCCATTTATTTGACTATGCAGAAGCATATTACGCACCTACATTTCACCTGTACATTTAAGCCCCGTGTAATTGGGGGCGAGCCTATTACCATCAACCGGGTACAAGATTTTAGGACCCAATAACACTATGTCCAACTTGATCTTGATGTGATTAGGTCTCATGTAATAAAAGGAAAGTCTATGTGTTTCAATCTGGGTAACATGGACTCATGTGTCATTGTAGTAAATCAGTAGATACCATTGTTCTGTGGTGGGAAAGGGATAGAACTATTCAACCATAATATATCTTTATTTCTCCCTCTCTCACTGGCCCAATGATAGTTTATTAACACGTCACACGACAGCCCATAAAATAACGAAGAAAGAAAACACTGAAAAAGAAATGGAGCAAATGGGTAACCTTCAAAGATTTTTTGTCGGCGGCTAAAACTAATATTTACACTATAAAAAATGATAACACAAAAAGCCGTTTACTTTTCACTAAACCAGTAAATAAGGCTTAATATTAAGGCTGGGTTACACGTAGGTACGGATTTTGCTTATACTATCATAGATAAAAAAATAAAGTTATTATAAATTGCTTCCTCACTTAAACCATTTATTCCACCCGCTGTAGAACTCCCATCTGGATTTCATTTCATTTGGGTACCCTGGGAGTCTTTAAACAGACTCGAGATTCAGTTTGGCCGATGCAAGGAAAATCTGTTCTGGTGAACTTAATAGACTCCGCATTGGAGAGTAATGTTGTGCTGTTTCATAAACGACGGGGTATTTTATATGTCCTACATATCCTGCTAAAATAGTAGTAGGTATTCAATGTGGACATAAGTTAGATCGTCATCAACTCTCCAAGAATAATATGTCAAAACCAAACTAATTTATTCCACTTAAGCTGAGAACAATCACTTGATGCGAAAGTCAAAAAATACAGAACGCTCCCCTTTTACTGTATTTTTAAAACATCTAAAAATTAGGCAGTCTGATATTTTAAAAATATAGGCAGTTCAACGTTTTCGTTTTGAGTAGATAACAGAGGTGAAAAAGTGAAAAATGGATGCAACCTCGCCTTAAATTTTAGCCAAAAGAGTGTATTCGCCGAATCAATCAAATTTGCCGTGACCTAAATAAGTGTGCAAACGTTTTTCACTCGAATCAATCATGTGAGCTAAAAATACACACACTAGTGCTCTATTTGTACCAATCTGTCGACTACCTAGCTTAGCTGCAGTTGCAATGTATCATTGATGAAAGTTGTGATGGATCATAGTAGGTAAGGTAATGTCACCTTGGTACTACCAGAAAAAAAAAGCCATTTATAAAAGTCATCAATCATATTTTTAATTACTTACAAAAAAAAATTGTAATGTGCTAGCTAAGTTTTTTTTTATAATCTTATTTTATTCTGAGATTGAAACGGATAGGAAGCATAATATATATTTAGGTCCTAAAAAGTAAGTTTTTTTTCTGGTTTGATCTTTGGTCTTGATAATGTAACTATTTAGAGCACGTACTACGCCCGCTCGCGACGCAAAAGGATTTTCAAAATTGGTTCAGTAGATCCAGAGATAACAACCTACAACTTCACAAACTCACAAACTTTACTTCTTATTTTCTTAATAATATTAATAGTATAATTATAGTATAGAAAGCTGGTAACCCATCCAAGGATCAACCTTGGCAAGCGAAGCTTAACCTTTCGATCAACCCGCGCACCTGATATTCTTGAACTAAGAGAATAGTCAGTTATTCAAAACAAATAAGACAGCTGTTGGCAACTCACCCACTGTTACCTACTGGTAAATTGATACATAAATCAAAACCTATTTTGTAATGGAAAGAATTTTACTAAAATTTAATAGCCTGTTATTTGAGTAGATCAAGATCAACGTGCTATCGTTAAAAAACAAGTTCAATCTTGTTTGGCTTTGAATTAAAAAAGTTACTTATTTCTAAACTTTGGAGTTTCTGACCCATTATCTATGTCTATATACATAAAAATGTTGTTTGACCAGGGTGTCAGCTAACTCCATATGTTATGTTGGTTTGTGTACGCTTCAAAAACTCAAAAAGTTCTGCACCGATCGAACTGAAATTTTAGCAAGACATATAATCCGCATCAAGGATTGTTTTAATCTATATTTTTTTTAACCATTCAATCACAATGTGCCATAGCGAAGCGTGGCAGGGTACAGCTAGTAAATATATAAAAATGTTATGTTGGTTTGTGTACGCTTCAAAAACTCAAAAAGTTTTGCACCGATCGAGATGAAATTTTAGCATGATATATAATCCGTATGAAGGATTGTTTTTATCATTATTTTTTTAAAAACAAAATTAAACCATTCAATCACTATACGCCACAGCGAAGCGTGTGGTGCACCTACACGTCATTCGAATTTGAATTCATTAGTAAAAATTATGCAAAAATATGTTAAGGCATAAATAATATCACAATCAGGAAATCTGTTTCTTTTTGTCAAACACCTAATCAACACTGGCATTTAATCAGATTTAATTAAAACAATCTGCTTTATTAGAGTAGAAAAATCTTACAAAAACTAATATCGATATAATATTAACCTTGAACATCCCAACACTATTTAAAAGTGACAGTGACACCTAAAGCGCGTTCGTCACTCAACGGAATTGTCGATGTATTGCGCAATACTGTCGGATTGTTGTTACGTGAAGATGACGTCATAAATCACAACTATGACTATCAGAAAATGACGTCAGAGACGATTTTAGATGTTAGATAAGGCTGTGCCGTGCATTCTAAAATCTGCCGTACGTATGTCGCAATTTCTGATAAATATTTCGACATTTCGACTAATTTTTCATAATTACCAAACAGATTGAATATTCGTGGAATCCATTAACTATTTAATCAAATGATATCTATAACAAAAAATAGTTATTTAAAGCCGCAAATAAAATACAATCATCACACCAAGGTTTCTTGACTAAGTTTTAGTTTTTAGTCCCTATATCTACTACTTTCTACTAAAATTTACCAGAAGCATTACTACCACCTAACTACTTTCTTATTAGACACATTAATATTATTTTTAAATTTCTCTTACTTAACCGAAAAAATAGACACATATTTTTACTTTTTCACGTACCTTACCAAAAAATAACGGCGATACATCGAGTAAAAATGTCGCTTGACGTCACGATTTTATTTATTTATTTACCACAAAACAAGAGTTGAGTGTAAAAAAAATATTATCCAGTGGCTTCTCACGCTCAGCTACCATGAAACAGAGTCACTCCTAAACCAACACAGAGTCACCTAAAATTAAATTTGCTCTCAAACACGCACAAACTCGCCTTCTCTCTCTCTCTCCCATAAACACACAATCACACATACACACGCACACGTTCACACACACAAACACATACACCCACGCACACGGCACTCATCCTGTTCACTCCCATATATTTACATTTTTCTTCCCATGTGTTTAATATACCTAGCTTATAAGATCTTCGGTTGGGGCCAGGAGACCCGAGACACAAGCTTTGCTTAGTTTGGGCTCCTGTCTCCCTTCTTATTTTGTAATAATCTTATTGTAAACATGTTTAAGGGAGAAAATAAACGAATTATTATTATATTATTATTATTATTATTTTGTACAGTTTATACTGAGTTGTGACGTCACAAGCTCCCTATCTTTATTTTTAATGCGCTTTAATCTAAGTAATTTTCTATCAATTTGAAAAAGCAAAAAATACTTGGCACTTATGGATTATTTTTTTATTATCTACTGGATGGACTGGAATGGAATATAATTTTGATATTCACACACCGTCATCATGCCTATTGTATTCACCCAAAACGTATGTCTAGACGTTATTAACAAGCTTATTATGCAAAGTATTTACTGTGTAAACAGCTGTCTGTTTGCGGGCAATTAACACTTATTTGAGTTGGTGCATACCGCATCCTTAACAAGCTTTGCCTTCGAATACTTGAATGCTAATAAGTAGTGAGATACCGAAATACTACCTAATTAAATATATTTTTACTGACTAATTTGTCGGTCTTGTGGTCGCAAGCGCTACAGTAGTAGATCAACAAGTCAGTCACCAGCTCACCATTAAACCCGGGAGCTTATCCTCAGTAGAGCACGAGCTCCCGGGGTCAATCCTAGGCAAAAGGTCACGCTTGTAATCCTTGAAGCATTAAGCAAAGGTGTCCATAATGATCTCATTTATATCCCTACCACCTAAGAAGGAAAGCAATAAAGATATTGAGTATTGAGTATTGTGTGCCTGCAGTACACCCCCATTTCGCTAGTTATGTTTAAGTTTCATGTAACCTATTACATGAAACTTAAACATGAGCCTATTGCCATCAATCGGGCAAAAATCCAGCCTCCAGGCCAGAACGTACCTCGGACCTGAACCCTCACCGTCTCCTTTAATTAACTACTTTTATACAAGAGATTTCTGTCAGCCAACTGCTTTCTATCTTATCGTTTTCTAATTTATATTAATCTCATATAACTCATAAAGTTATTAAATACCAATAGAGGTAAACACTATCTCCCATATTAATAAATGCGAGATAAAATTATGTCAAACATAATCCTACAAAAATGCAGGATTAGTGCACTAGTTGTAACTTCACTCCGCATTTATTTATAACTAGCAAACGTCCCGCGGTTTCACCCGCGTAGGTCCCTTTCCCGTGGGAATACATGAATAAAAAGTAGCCAATGTGTTAATCCAGGGTGTCAGCTAACTCCATACCAAATTTTACTAAAATCGATTCAGTAGTTTTTACGTGAAAGAGTAATAAACATCCATACATTCATCTATCCATACTCACAAACTTTCGCGTTTATAATATTAGTAAGATTATAATATTCCACGACTTATCCACACAACGCAATGTAGTCCCACTCCCAAGCTAAGCAGAGCTTGGGTACCAAACGACTGAAACATTCTTATTTTTTTTTTAATTTATACTTATTATACATGGTAACTTTTTATCGTTTCTATGAAACCACTACTTTTTTCTTAACTTCTGGCTTCGCCCTATAGTGAAAGTTGTTCATATTCACTAGTCATTCATCCTGTAAAAAATTGCGCACTAAATAAAAAGTTATCCTATAATGTCCTATATGACGTGTTACATGTATTTTCTACGAAGTCATTAAGAAACACAAACAAAATAATAACCTACTTTTAAAAATAAACACACACTAATACTATTTTTTACACTTCAACTGAGTAAGCCAATAAAATAAATACACACCTGGCCATTGAAATGTTATTTTTGAGCACTGTCGTGGTCATCTACAATGAAGTCGTGGTGTCAACGCACGTTTTATTAAATATACTTACACTGGCAGGCCAAATTAATAGGACAATGTACGGGTGTTTAAAAAGTTTTTTTTTTATTTATTTAAATAGACGGTTGAATGAGGTTCGGACTTTAAGAAAGTGTAGTTGTCAAGAAAATAATGTTTTTAAAAGAAAGTTCTTGATCAAAATATACAAAACAACTGATTTACTTTTATCCCGCGATTCCGTGGTCATTGCAAAAGTAGAATTATAAATACAATAATTTAATTCTTACAACATATTCTGTTTCTGTTCTATCAATTTAAAAATTACCTAAATCTTGTCAAAATCAGATATTTTAAAAAACTATTAGAAGTGGTTTCAACTTTAGCTAAGATAGAAACATCAAGTTTGGTATCATCAATCTGTTAATTAGCCCCTTTTCAATCCGTTTGGTAGCCATCAGTAATTAAATATGTAAATTAACAGTAGCGTTACGTTTTTTGTTAAGAGATAGCAAAAAATCTTAATAGATCACGAATCAAGATATTTCATTAAGAAACAGTCGATTAACAGTTATTAAAAAAAAGCTTAGACAAAAACCAGCGACAAAGATCGACTTGGTAATGATTATATCGACATTTTTCAAATATCGAATAAGTACAGCACTACTTACGCCTATGAAGCTCATTGAGTTTTTTATTGCGTATTAAATAGTATCAATAAAGTTTTCTTTTCCTTCGAAATGAATAGCCACTAAAATCGCACTTAGTGAGTATTTTTTTACTCATATATTTTATTTAGAAGCGTGCCAGTTTTTACACATTTGAGCTTCAAACAGATTTTTACTACCTATCTACGAAATCACTTCTATTGAGTCATTTCCAACGGTCTAGTTTTATTTTAAATATACTTTCATTAGCGAATCTTTCCAACATTTTTAGTACAACATATTCGTTTCATATTAATAAACATTGCACCTGTGTTTAAAGTTAATTAAGTATTTGATACTAAGTAACGGCGCCTCGCGGTTAAAATGTCAACTTATGACGATTTGTAATTTCCAAGAGAATATTTCCCTTTTTGGTATAAAAAGTAGCCTATGTGGTAATCCTAGGTACGAACTACCAGTTTAATAAATTTTACAGAAATCCGTACAGCCGTTTTGGCGTGACGAACGCACAAACATTGCTAAAATACTTTCGCATTTATGACGAATATTAGTATATAAATAGTGTCCTTTTCCTTCAGGGTAAGACCATACCTCCCTAGCATTGTTGTTAAGCCTATTATTTATTTATTTAGTACCTACATGCAACTAGCAATCGGAAAATAATGGCGCCAAGCTAAAGCTATGTTCATCTCTTTCTCTCTTAAAAACATAAATTTTAGGTAAAGGAGCTTTCAAAAAAATATAGTTGACATTTGAAACAAGACGCAACGGCAAATACTAGTTTTGACATCTATGTCTTAGTTGTTATCTGTCACCGTCTGTTTGCATCCTTTTCTAGCGCAGTATGTCTGAATGAGATGATAGCTCTTAATTTAGGTTCAGTTATAAAACAAGGAAATTGGCGCCTACTTGCGCCTTACATCATTCATTACCTACATTCTTTATTCATTTATTATTTCATTTAACTAAACTGTAAATAATCCTACATACCTCAGTTTGCTTTGACCTTTTTATCGTCTCGTTTTGTATTTCAAAGCGTTTTGGTAATTTAAATGACCTCCTGCGGGATTTAAAACAGTATTTCTAGTAATAATGTAAACAAAAACACATTAGCAGTTTTTGAGGTTACTTATTGCTAAACATTAGGCCGTCTGACCTTGGAATAGGTAATAACGTAACTTTAGACCGTTTATCTGCTGCCTGATGTTCTTCGAAGAATCCTCCATTTCCGCGACCCCTCGGCGCAGGTGTTAAATTGAACACCAAGTTGGTTTTTTGTCAGCAAGAGTCTGACAGAACTGGGAGAAATTCCTAATGGAAACATGGATGCTCATTCTCAGTAGTACCTAGCGCTTGCAACCGAGACTAATGATGAGACATAAAATTAACCTGTGGATCAGTGACAAGTGTAAACATAGTTGTAATAGGTACAGACGCCAGAACATCAGGTTACCACAATGTGTCAAATTTTCCCAATTGAATATGAACCTTATTCTGTTTGCCATAAAGATGAAAAACGATCCAAGAAATTTGACACATTCGGGTAACTTGACGTGCTGGCGTCTGTACGTTTCTTAAATTTCTTTAGACTGTCTCGTTGGTCTAGTGGTCGCAAGCGCTACTGCTGAGCATGAGGTCCCAGGTTCGATCCCCGGGTCGGGCAAAATATTGTTGAGTTTTTCCATCTGCAATTTCTTAGAGCGGCCCGGAGTCTGGATTTGTGCCCGATTAATGGCAATAGGCTCGCCCCCTATTACATGGGACTTAAACATAACTAGCGAAATGTTTGTGTTATACCAAGTAGGTATACACTTCTGCCTAGCCATTTGGGGATTACAGGCGTGATCTAATGTGTTATGTGTAAATCTCTTTTTAACTGACCCAGACATGGAAAAACCTGTACTATTTCCCAAACGATATATCTACACTAGTTAGCAAAACAGGTTCTACCATTGATAAAACCATAAACAAGTTTATTTTAATTCGTTCAACAAGTTGTATGATATCATTTTTATATTATCCATTGACCTTCTTCAAAATAAGACAAAAATATATCTGACTAATTCGTGTTTAAATGGCCATTAACTATCCTATTTAGGGACACAATGATCGACGGCGTTCGACGGTCCATGGAAAAACAGAGCAAAGTTTCGAACGACGACGTACGCATCAAAGCGACGAACGCATTCCGACTTCGGACTGATACAAAACGCGATCGGTCGTTGGCGGCCTCTTTAAGCGGTAAATCCGCATAATGCATACAAGCGTGCTCCTTTTCAATCGGCAAAGCCAAAATGCAGAACGCCGTCGATCACTGTGTAATTCTGATTATTATGAGCAGCGCAGAAGAACAGTACGAATTTAGGCCTGTCATCTTTCACGGTAGTCTTTCTTTATCGCAATATAAAGCAGTGACTGCAGCGTTTACGCCCACTAGACTATCGCAGCAGCGTTTATTTAATAACAAACATAAAAGCTTACATAACTAAATTATCTGACAGTAGGTATTGCACATAAACAACAATGTTTATTTATTCTAAACGCCTACTGGTTACAATCAATGTCAATGTCAGATGTGATTGACAGAGCGCGTGACGTCATTCGTTATGTCCTACAATCGTTTCTAAGTGACAGCGCCAATACCTACTCAATTATTGGTCATAGTTCTAGAGGCGTATTTGTTAAACTAATATGGGCGCCTTTTGGGCAAAAAATAATATTTTTACATTCATAGAAGCAACCGCTAAGAAATTGCCTTTTGTATCTATCGTTGGATTGGTAAGCAATATGTCCATAAGTTGTTTTTTTTTAAATACCTACATAATGTAGGTACTGAATAAGCGCCGTTTGGTGACAATTCTGGGAAACACAATTACTTCATACAAATTGACTTGACAATTTGTAACGTTAACGCTAAAGAGTAAGGATTAAAACTCGCAATAATACTAATAAAAAATACCAGCCTGTCACCCTTTTTGCTCGGATTTGAATCCTCATACATGAGAGCCTGCGTCTCATTTACGAGGGTGGCCTTAACCAGTGGGTTATCAAGACTGCGTTACCAAGTTACGCCACTCTTATTGATGTCTCATTAATCGAGAGTTAATAAGAGTGTTACAGTTTTTAACTCAATTGGATTACACATACCTTGTGGGCGAAAAGTTGATCACAAATAGTCTGTTAGCAAAAACCATTATGTACATCATATTGTATTGAATGTCATTATGTACAACTATATTATGTACGTCGTTCATTAAGTATTGAATGAGATGACTCTATTAAGTACCGGAAATTATGTGGCGAACTGTAACTACAAGCATGTTTAAGTGCATTTAAACATGATTGTACTTACCCTTTATCAAACATAGCACATAAAATCACGCCTATATTTTCCGAAGGGTATGGCTACCGACTATGGGTTTATTTATCCCAAGTATTAAGCCCAATGTAAAAGGGAATTCACACCAATTTGAATGGAATAATAGCGTCCAAGCTTTATTGACACTAAACAGCGTTTATTCTGCTTTAAATAGCAGCGCGATTTGTTGTAAAAAAAATGTGCATGGTAAAAATTGTTTAAAATGATCAGCTTATTTCCGTGCAGCCGCTGCAAAACAACCATTAAAATTTCATGGTGCTGAAAAATCTATAATACCGCTTACCTAACCCCTCCTACGGGGAATACTGGCGTGATATTAAGTTATAGGAAGATGTACGTAAACATCATAATAGTCGCAAAAAAAATATGTAAAACCCGTTCTGACGCTCTGGGAAGTTAATCTGCGCAAAGAATAAATTAATTTTATTTATGATTGTTTCGTCTGGGTAAAAGAGATCAATGTTAATTTGCATTAACTAAGTGCAGGTGTGAACAGTATTAAAATGCTTACCTAATCCATCCATTTATAAATAAGTATGATTCACCGAAATGTAAGTATGTATGTATTGTATGTAAACATGAGGTCTCGGGTTCGGTCCCCGGGTCGGGCAAAGTGTTATTGAGTTTTTCCATCTGCCCGCGTAGCATGAACACTTAATTTCTTTTCTTCCGAGACACGACAATTTTCTTTCTGTCCAAATTGAAATTTCTTCTACCCGAGCATGAGACGACTCGTCGACAAGCGTTTGTACGTAGAGAAAGAAATTTACATGCTGTCTATAGCAACTGTCAAGTTGCTAGAGGTGTAGATTGCTTGTCTAGGTCTCATTTGATGTAGACTGTTTGACACTTGTTGACAGGAGATGTTTCGAAAAGAACTGTCAAAAGTGGAGAAAATAGGTACGCACTTCATGCTCGGCATTGTTGATTCTTGTCTACTGACGAATCGACAATCGACATATAACTTCTCATCTTTCTTGACATTGTCATGCTCGAGACGAAAGAAATGTCTATATAATCTGTCACTTTGCCGATTCGCCTGTAGACAAAGGCCGTTTCTTTGGTGTTCATGCTACGCAGGCTGGAATTTCTTAGTGGCAGTCCGGAGTCTAGATTTGTGCTCGATTAATGGCAATAGCCTCGGCCCCTATTACATGATGGGCCTTTAATAAAACTGGCGAAATGTAGGTAAAAAATAACACTAAGAACAAATGAGATCACTATCAGCCACTATGCGGTAAAGATTGTACCTACCTATGTAAAAATTGCTATAAAATACGGCCTTTCATTGAAAATTAAATTATGAAGATTTAGACCCATTTAAATTTCTGATGATGTCATCAAATACTGGTTGGTCTAGGTGTCATAAATAATGTGATAAAAACAAATAAATGTTATGCGTTTCGTATTATAATTTGTTCGATGTTTTATTAACGTGTTATAGGTAAATCAATATTGTACCTAGATACCTATAAGTAGTTAAATTGTTAAGAGCTCACACCGTTGAACCGTAAAATCAACGGTATTTTGTTTTTCAGTTCAATTCCATACGTTTATTTCGGACAATAAGAATCCATATTTTGTTAGTAAGTAGGTACAATATTTTATACTATGTTAGTACCTATACGTTATATTCATATAAAATCAAATCAAAATTAAATTACCTATATCCAAATTAAATTAAAACTACCAAAATCATTAATACATATACAACAGATCAAAACAATTAAAATAATATTTCCACATTCGCCCGTACATTATGTACCTTACCTACCATGTCACAATGATAGGTACATGTATGTACTGGCAGTCGAATGCCTGAATGAATGACTAAATGTTAGTAGGTATTGGTATTGGTAGTTTAAAATAGTACAGAAAATTCGAGATTCAAATACTCAATCTTGAATTTTTCCTACCATTCAAAAATTTAGCATTTAAAATTATAATATGTTTTTTATCTCTCTATAATTATTAAAATTTTCATGTCCGAAGCATTACTAGTCGCTGAAATAAGGTGTTGTACAACTTGGCATTTATTTCTTTATACACACATCAAAAGTGTCTAGGGATCAACATATATTTTTGCAATAACTTTTCTCCTGATTGATATTAATTAAAATTTTCTTTAAGGATTCATCAAATAAAGTGTTTTCGTTTGTCACAGTAACGATAAACCAAGTCACCTTTGCATTAATAAAGAAATTTGCCATTTTCCTAATAAAGGGATTTTTGACATTTGAACCACTAACATTAAAGTTCGAAAAAAAGACTGAATTATCAGTTTTCTTTAAAATTTTATTGGGTAACTTAAACAATTAATAATCCGTGTTTCTACCGCGAACACTAACAACACAAGAACATCGGTTTGGCATACTCAAAATGAGTTCATCCAAATCACGCTGTGGAATGGCCGCCCATGTTCGGTGCAACAACAAAAAAAGGTCTTCTTGCGACTGGATACCCTCCATATTCGGCAGAGCTCTTCTCTGTAGCATATCCCATTCATGCTCAATCGGGTTCAAGTCTGGCGACTGAGCAGGCCAGGGCAGGACATTGATGTTAGCTGCGGCGAGAGTCTGTCTTACAACTCGTGAGGCTTCATCACTCTTCAGGGAACTTAATTAGCGACCAAACAGTCAGAAACCGCTTGCATGAAGTGAACCTTCATTCCCGAAGACCGCTACGGGTACCACCTATAGCAATGCACAATCGTAGGATTCGATATCAATGGGCTCTTGAACACAGAAATTGGGCAGAAGAACAATGGCGTTTCGTGTGCTTTTCTGATGAGTCTCGTTTTGGTATGAGACCGGATACAAGACGTATACGACACTGGAGAACCCCTGGACGCCAACAGCGATTAAAATCCTGCCAGGAAGTCCATCCTTATAGTGGTGGAACCATCATGGTATGGGCGGGTATTTGGATCGGCGGAAGAACTGAGTTGATTTGGATCAGAGGCAACCTCAACGCTCAAATTTATGCTGAGACGATTGTATCAGACGTCATCGTTCCTCTTCAAGTGCAAATCGGTCGCTTATTTCAGTTAATGCATGATAATGCACGACCGCACACCGCAAGAGTTGTAAGACAGACTCTCGCCGCAGCTAACATCAATGTCCTGCCCTGGCCTGCTCAGTCGCCAGACTTGAACCCGATTGAGCATGCATGGGATATGCTACAGAGAAGAGCTCTGCCGAATATGGAGGGTAAGACCTTTTTTTGTTGTTGCAACGAACATGGGCGGCCATTCCACAGCGTGATTTGGATGAACTCATTTTGAGTATGCCAAACCGATGTTCTTGTGTTGTTAGTGTTCGCGGTAGAAACACGGATTATTAATTGTTTAAGTTACCCAATAAAATTTTAAAGAAAACTGTTATTTCAGTCTTTTTTTCGAACTTTAATGTTAGTGGTTCAAATGTCAAAAATCCCTTTATTAGGAAAATGGCAAATTTCTTTATTAATGCAAAGGTGACTTGGTTTATCGTTACTGTGACAAACGAAAACACTTTATTTGATGAATCCTTAAAGAAAACTTTAATTAATATCAATCAGGAGAAAAGTTATTGCAAAAATATATGTTGATCCCTAGACACTTTTGATGTGTGTAGTTGTTACACTGTTTCGCCAGAACATTGAGATGCCCCAAACTGTACAATTTTCCAAACTGAACATTAACCTTATTTATTTTGTTATAAAGTTGAAAAACTATGAAATAAATTTTACTCATTGGGGTAGCTTGATGTGCTTGCCTATGTAGCGGTAAAAAAAAATAAAGTCATTATAATATTTCAAATAATGCAGAAATACATACATTTACATACAGACAGACGTATGTGCACAATAAAGGTTAGCTACTAGATACTAGCAGTTTTACTTTACCACATATTTTGTACGTAACCCTAAAAACAAAGTCGTTTATATTTTTTATTCAATTACAGTATTCGCTTCTTTTATTTATAACAAAAGCTTGACACCGTGACTCAAACAAAAGCACTAAGACTAGACCGGACTTTGAGCTAAGCACATCGGCCAATGACCTAAGTTTTTGTGGACCAAATGGTTTTAAATTTTCGTAATTCTTATTTTGGTTTTATTTTTTACTTAGATCAAAGGAAGCATAAAGTTTACCAGTTTTAAGAGTAATGGTGTTTTGTATTTTAGCGGATATTAGCTTTGTGGTGGAACATGTTTTTTAAATGGATTGTTTCCTGGCGTTATCTTTACTTCTTACATGCCTAATTACTACGTGGTAAAATCTGATGGTAATTTTACTAACATATAAATAAAGACCACATTACGACGACATTTATTGAAAAAAGATGAATGAAAGGCGTCTAAACAAGACAGATGTAAGTGGGAACGCCCGGGTGGGGACGCCCTAGAAGGACAAACATAGACCTTTTATTGGTAAGGTTCTTCAGAAAGGTCCGGTGCGTAGTACTCGCAACAGGCGTGTGTATTTATGACAACATGGATGAGTGTAAACGAAGCAAACGAAATATGTAAGACTCGTAGCATATGGCGCTCTGTAGTTTCTGCCTACTCCCATAGGAAAAAGGCGTGAGTTCATGTACATATTATACAGTTTGTGTTAATTTATTATTATTTATTACTTTATTTATTAACTCGTCATTACTATTACTAGGTGCAGGAAATTTCTAAAGTCAATAGGGTGGCCATAATTACCATTTTACAATTTAATTTTACCTATACATACCATGTTCAAAGTGGTTTTTGGAGCTCACTCAGAGAACCTGTGAAGAGATCTACACTGTCTGCTACGACATTAAGTACTTACCTACACACAAGTTACAGACACCAGCACGTCAATTTACCCCAATGTGTCAAATTTCTTTGATCGTTTTTCAACTTTATGTCAAATAGAATAAGGCTCATATTCAATTGGGAAAATTTGACACATTGGGGTAACTTGATGTGCTGGTGTCTGTACCTACGCGTGATAGAAACCTTACTCATATTCAAATATTAATAAAAATATTCGCTCGTGACCCATACTTTGAGAAACGCTAATCTACTCTAGACAAAGATATACAATCCCCCGATTTCATCCGAAACGTGAACCGTTTCCACTTCGTCTAACAAGGCTCAAGGTTCTGAAGACAGAACATTATACAGAATGATGTCAGACCTACTAATAGTTCTGTTTCATGCTAAATTATAACAATTAGCGTGCGCATTGAATTCTATCATTGCATGATGATACAATGCGCTTGAAATGCTCTAAAGCGATAATTAGATGACTTTAATTAAATGCTTAGTCATATGTTATTTATTTCACACGGTTTCCTTCATCTGTACGGAAAAAGGAATGTCGGTGCCATTTACCTACTCTTTAAAATATTGACGTATAAAAAAATATATTCCTCAAGAAGGAATGTAATTCTTCTTAAACTTTAAAACTACATTGAAAAAAAAAATTGAGTGGATGCGAGTTGAATTGAGATAAGTAAAAGAACCTCCTCCTTGGTTTGGTTAAAATCTTGTCTGGTTCTAAACAAAGACCTATATCCTACCTATAGACCGGACATCACGAACGAAATTTTCGTCCGAAACTTGTGTCCTGCTGGACACAATAGTCTATGAGTTTGTTTTAGTACGCTCCGCTGCCGTTTCAATATTCATATATTATTCTAGATGGCGTTAGTGCGTTTATAGTGTTTTAAATCTCTTTGGTTCTAAACGATTCTTCCTTATCAAAAGTATGCCAAATATGTAGGTACCTCTTACAAAATTAAAATGTTCCGTTCAGTAAGTTAACCTTATAAATAAGGTTGTTGCACGCCATGCATTGAACATAAAAAAAAACATGACTATTTCGTCTTTTATACCTCTTACTAAACAATTAGCTACTAAGTAAACTAGATTAATAATAACGGACCAATGAGGAAGCAATATAGCCATGTCATAGTCCTGTGTATTTGTATAGTTAGTGTTTTAATGACTAAATATCATAACTACATAGTTATATGCGATGTTAACTTGTAATCACTGATTTCCTATCAGCGTCATAGAAGAAAAAATCTTTCCTTATTCGCTACAGCAAAAGCATTTACGGATCGCATATGGCGTCTGTCGTCTGGCGTCTATAAATATTTTTATTATTTTATTATATTAATTTTAAGAAGGCTTACAGACTAATTACACATTATTAGGTAACAACATTAAACATTCAGATTGCTAATAACAAGCCTCCACAGATATTTTGCAACATAACAGTAAACTAAACTAAACTAAAGGCGAAAAGTTGAAGTTGTTGGTTTAAAAGTATAACCTCATCCCCTATAGCACTTAAACACGAAGACATTCAATACTTACCATAGACCAAAGACAGTCAATACCTATAGACCGAACATCACGAACAAAATTTTCGTCCGAAAAAGTGTGTCCTGCTGGATACAAGTCTATGAGTTTTTTGTAGTACGCTCCGCTGCCGCTCCAATATTCATATATTATTCTAGATGGCGTTACTGAGGCATGTCCTGTCCATAGTTTCTTACTCCTCTTTGCTAATACATAACTGCTGAAACAAGGGTCTACTAAAAGGTAGACTTCCATCTAACCCTTTTGAGCATAAAGGCGTGGTGATACAATGTAATGTCACGTCATCACTTGGAGCTCCTCACGTTCGGAGTTGAGCTCACGATAACTGTCAAATGCTTGCACTGACTGATCAGGGGGTCGAGTCTGCTATTGCAATCGTGTCTCAATGACCGGTCAATGATCGATTTTTGACGTATAACGTCAAACTTATGACACATTTCCCATACAAAAACTGTCAAAGTTGTCAAATATTCGATCAATGACCGATCATTGAGACACGATTGCAATAGCAGACTCGAGACCCAGGTCCCCTCATATCTGTGTGGTTCTTTCCTCAGAAGACGATTTTAGACACTAGTTTGCATGGTTCTTACATGATTTGAACATGATTATGTCTGGACTGGAATTTAAAAGAGACTTGTTACCTCTGAGTTTCTTCTCAGAGTAGTGAGAGAGTGAAACTCCGACCTCAACTTCAAGCTAAAAACTTACGTGTATAAAGTGTTGTGTATGTACTTACCTATTTACAGAAATAAATATTATCGTTTATCATTAATTAATGTTAAAAACATGAAATCAGTAAATCAATTAAACATGAGTAACATTCTTGAGCTTACTACTTAATGACTTCCTCAATGCAAGATTGTATTCTAAGCTGAATAATTACAAGGATTTGCTAGGAACTCACCGCGCACCGCACCGGTCTATTGAGTGATTTAATTCTTAAGTATATTAATAACACTTATTAATGTTGAAGACGAACGCGCCCTAGTAGCCTGCGAAATTCATAAACATCACGCCTGTAATCATCGATGGATAAAACAGGGGTGTACCCACTAGTCCCTGCATATTTTCGTCCAAAATTTTTTTTATGTAAAGTGAGCGAGCTTATTGCCATCCTGATTCCGGGAACTATTAAGAAATAGGCTACACGACAAAACTTTAGTTTATAGTCCTTCATCTAAGTTATATATTAGACACATATTTTCTCTTAAAAAACAGCGAAACATGCGAGTCAAAACGTCACATGACGTCACGACACGGTACAGTATTATACTGAATTATGACGTCACAAGCTCCCTCTCCTTAACTTTAATGCGCTTAATCTAAGTAGTAGCTCCATCAATTTGAAAAAGCAAAAAATATGTATTAATTTTTTTTATTATCTAGCTTCTGGATTTAATAGAATTTTGATATTCATAAACCGTCGTCATGCCAATTCCAGATGTAGGTATAAGTCCATTAGGTAACGCTTTGCCCAACACGGAAATCGAACTCAAGACCAATCAGCAGAATCAGCGATACTCTTACAACAACTATAGGCACCAACGACGCAGCCTTAAGTCTTGAGAAAGTCTTCGCAGAGAGTAGAAAGGAAGAATAACAGTTTGTTATACACAGAATTAATATTACTAAGTAGCCGTACCTAAGTCATTCGGTCCATTAAAAAACAAACAAGAAATTAAGAAGGTAGAAAAGTACAAATTAGTGAATGATTTAATACTTACAGGTGCTTAACTAAATAGTATGGTTATAACATGTTAATGAGTGTGTTATCTAAACGACACATTAGTAGTACCTACCTATTAAAGTATTTATCTATTTCAATATAGGAAATAATTTATAACATTAATCTAGCCTCTCTGGTTAGATTAATGTTATGTTTTTTTTTTTATATTAAGTAGGTGAAGTACCTACTTACCTAATGGATCGATTAGTTTCTAATGTAACAATCTATCTTAAATATAAAGACTTGTTGAAGCTTTAAGGCCTTGTAGACCTGGCGAAACGCAGTATCGCACGATCCTCCATGCTAAATCAATATCAACGTTGCGTTTCTCAAAATAAAGTCGAAATGAACCGCCTACTTTCATCGGTGTTGATGCTCCAGGACTGATGAAAGTTTAATTATTTTTAACTCTATTTAATCAACACAAGATTTATAATGGTTTACTAATTAAATTCGCGCTGCGCTGAGTCTTGCCAAATGTGTGCTGGCTCTAAGATCGCGCCTGTAATCCCCAAAGTACTAAAGTACAGATGCCAGCACATCAAGCTACCCCAATGTGTCAACTTTGATATTTTTTCAACTTTATTACAAACACATTAAGGTTCATGTTCGGTTGGGATAATTTGACAGTTTGGGGTAGCTTAATCCATGTTCCGCCAGTAATGTTTACAGGTTTTCCAATCCCATGTAAGTAATAAGGAACGAGCCTATGGACTTAAATCCTGGCTGCTACTAAGGAATTACAGATAAAAACCCAATTATACCTTGCCCAAACTGAGACTGACGTAAGACCAAGACATGGTCATTCTTGAATGAACACACAGCTATGAACCACACTTCTTGAGCCGCGAATAGAAGAAGAAATACTTAACTCATTAATGTGTAGATTACGTTTTACGACAGAACATATATAGGTAATCTTGCAGCTTAGCATATCCTTTGAGAAAACAATGTGTTATTATGGCAATAAAATTCATTACTTTGACATTTATGTACCTACACCATAAATTATTTGTAACCATTTTATAGGTAACCAATTTTACTTAGTATGCGGCAAAACAGGTAACTAATGTTTATAGTTACTAAGTTTGACGTTTATGTGATGTTGGACATGACTAGTGGCGCCACTTTGACAGATCAAGGTTAACTGGCCGCCCTTGTAGCAACATGGCGTCAGATATTTCAATTTTCACAAACATCTTCCTACATACATATCTACATGGATCACGGAATATACCTATCGTAAATTCCAAGTATGTAAGGATATTATCAGGTAGGTGGGTAAATATTCGAGCGTTTCAACGGCCGTCATTACCTTCCCCTAAACGTTAAGGGAAGATAACGTATTTAATGGATTTTTTCAGATATTTCCAGATTCTGGTATACTGAGAATTGCTGAAATAATGCATTAAATATAGTCTCTTTCATTAACATTTGAAGTTGGTAATGTCGGGGTTTGAAACGCTCGAATATTTACCCAGGTAGTGGAAACGCCGGGAGGAGACGCCCTAGAAGGACATACACAGTCACCTTATTGATGAAGTTCTTGAGAAAGGGTTGCGTAGTAATCAAGGCAACTGCGGTGCGTGTATCAAGAGATAATATATGAGCGTAAACGAACCTTAGGATCGCAGCAGGGGACGTTCTCTTGTTTCTGCCAAAGGGCCTTTGCACACGACGTTTTATTAACGTGCTGATGACCAGCGTGGAACGCGATCTGCCGATCGCGAGCCGGCTGTTGAAACGATACATACGTGAACTATCTGCTAATACGCGAAGAGAGCGCGAAGAGAGCGAGCAGAAAACGCGCTTATCAATAGCGCGCGTCATAAAAAAGCCTGGTGCAAAGGCCCTAATGGGAAAAAAGCGTGAGTTTATAAATTTGTATGAACTTAGATATCTAAAGTAGGTGTCCATCCAACGTATATTCGCAACACTGTCATTACTTTTATACGTAGATACGCTACGTTAGCGCGACGTCTACGCGATGGTAACTACCGTCAATACGAAGACACTATAACAGTCGATCACCCAGTAAAGCAACAGACAAACAAGTAAAACAACGAACCCGGTTTAACGAAGTGATACACAAATTATGACTGACAGAGACAACAGTCGCCAATTCCTTTTTTATTCTATGAGCCGTTTATTAAGGGCCACCCAGGGTCTTAAAAGCCAGTGTCAATATTGGCCAAGCTGCTTAGTGTTATCACAAACAAGATTACTTTGACGGAATGGCTGTAGGGAGTGATTGTATAACTGACGTCAGCCAGGTCCCCCCATTAAAAGTATTTTGAACTTTTTTTTTATGAAATGTTAGTACTGGCGCTTACTTACTTAATATGTTTCATATGGCGCTGATAGTCGCTACACAGGCTCTGCCTTATAGTTCTTCTACAGATGACTACCAGACCACTTACCTATATTAATCTAATCTAGCCTGTTCAAATATTTTTGTAAGTTATTTCCAAGTTTCCTTTAAGTTATGTCTAAGTCTTATATAAACAATTACTATTATTATCAGTGGTGATTGCAACCAGTAATAACCTAGTGATGTGACCGACTGTCAAATCATAGTTCTAATATTCGAAGACTATTCGGATTCATGTGCGTACTGCGTATTGTATAATTACCACTTTCTTCAACAACGGTGAAGGAAAACATCATGCTGAAACCGACACACTTGTGAGATATTTCTCGGCGGCATATGTTGCCAAGACAGTGAAAACCCAGGTTAGTCCATGACTAAACCGCACCAAAAGCCTAGTCAGTGACGTAATCGCCATTTCCTATTAAGTAAACCGAGTTGTCCTCAACCATTAATTCATCACAAAGAAGGGATGACAGGCCGATAAAATCGAACATTACCGTTTCACGCTTCATTCAATAGGTAGATACATCATCAATTAACTTAAACAATAATATCTGCGCGTATTAGTGGACATCGTTCATCATCGCTTCAATTATCGCCATATTAAGACTCGCGCGATGTATCGATAAACAAACGCCTACGATCGATAAACAATGTCATTATCGAGTACCGACCTCGATATGTCGCGCCCCTAGTTGTTCATGCAAAACAGATGGGTTCAGAAGGTTTATTGATGGCTGAAGGGATCATGTTGTTGCGCTTGCGCATTATATAGCTTATCCTTATCCTTATTAATATTAAAAACGTGAATGTTTGTTTGGATGTTTGTTACTCTTTCACGCAAAAACTACTGAATGGATTTTAATGAAACTTTACTATGATATAGCTTACACATATTAGAATGACACATAGGCTGTTAGTTTATAAAAAAAATAATGAATTGTCCAAAATATAAGGATAAGTGTAAAACAAGAAAAGATTCTGCCATATGTGAGCTATTCTGGCGTGCTAAACTTGCGCAGATGAAGTCGCGACCATCAGCTAGTATGATTATATTATTATGCACGTAAGCTAGTTATTTGGAATTGGCGCAGCATGCATCTTATTCTTCCATACATTTTAATTTGCCGTCATCTCAAAAGTCTCAAGTTTTCTTTTTATCGCTAGAAAAGAACTGACTATGGATATGACAGCCAATAAAGGTCCATGGAAGATAAAGATATGCTGCCAACATTAGGATTAGGGCAACAGGATTATAATGAAGATAAGCAGCAGTCTAGATTTTGGAAGCTTGGTATCATGAATAGGAACTAATTGTACGAGCTTTTTCTTCGGTGAAAGTTACGGTTAAAATAAACATATACAACATATATCCTGAGGTCAGCCCATCTAATATCGCCTTTTAAAACTTACCAAACTCAACTAGAGACCTTTGCAACTAAACCACGAAAAGCGAGCAAGAATAATTTTTAATCGCATTTCAGAAGCTATCTATTTCCAGCAACAGCCAAAAGTTTGCCCTATATATGGCAAGTAAGCCTTCTACAAAACTTTACTCTGGTGTAGGCCCTGAGTATTGACCTTGTTTCGTCATAAGGTATTGAATGACATTAGGATAAAAATAGCGTTTATTGTTACGCGACTCGGAATAGCGCCAACGCATACAGTTGATTCATTCATACGTTTAGTAGCTAGCGCAGAAATTTTCGGGGAAACATGTTTGTATATGGCATGATATACCTATCGTCGATATTGGCGATGGTAATTTCCCAGAAAAGATGCGTGGGAATAGCTTTTCCCCTTTGCGTAACGATTACCTACTTTGCGTTGAGAACTAGAGATTGTTCTTAAGTTAGAAGTTGTTCTTCAGTTAGAAGTTGTTCTTCAGTTAGAAGTTGTTCTTTAGTTAGTAGTTGTTCTTCAGTTAGTAGTTGTTCTTTAGTTAGAAGTTGTTCTTTAGTTAGAAGTTGTTCTTCAGTTAGAAGTTGTTCTTTAGTTAGAAGTTGTTCTTCAGTAAGAAGTTGTTCTTCAGTTAGAAGTTGTTATCTTGTCAACTACAGCAACTAAATCAAACAACAGCAGAAACGAAATGTTTATACGAGGTTTAGTTTTATTGATTGATTGTAAGGAATTTACATTAAAGGACTAACTAAAGGACTAACACTTAAATTACATATTAAAAAATGTCTGTGTTCGTGAGTTAAAATTCGTAAAGTTACAGCCAAGGTTTTTCCGATATTTAACATTATCCGGGTCCAGATAACCCCAGCCCCAATTAAAATTAAAATACCCGCAAGTCGCAGTGATTCAAAATAGTCAAATCACATACTCAGGCTCACGCCATGCCAATGTTAATATAAGAATAATAAATAAATTTTTAATGAATGCCTAGTACACAGCACAGTGCCTAGTAAATAACGCCATTAATTGTTAAAGAAAATGTAACAGAATCTCATGAAATTGAAAAAGACTGTCTTTGAAAACGCCTGCTCCCTCATCACTTCCCAGTACATAATTGACTGACCTGTTTGTCTAATAGTTAGTGGCCCTAACTGCTATGCAGGAGATCGTGGGTTTGATTCTCGCCCAGGACAAATGTTGGCGTGATGAGCACGATCGTTTGTTCTGTGTCTGGATGTAATTTATGTGTATTATATGTATAAATTTATGTTTACCAGTTGTTTAGTACCCATAACACAAGCTCTGCTTAGCTTGGGACTAGATGGTGTTGTGTAATAGTAATGGAATATTTATTTATTATCTACTATGAATCGTTAACAATTTTGGATCCAACACTCCGTTTGAAATCTTTCCTTCTGTCTAACAATGACATTTCTTTAACAGTGAGTGCGTGCATCCAGCTGAAGGAGGTGACAACTACTGGCAATGCGACAAGGACCCATGCCTCATGAGCGACGAAGTCCTCAGGAACGTCAGGCAAGCCGGCCTCGGATGGAGAGCCACCAACTACACGCAGTTCCAGGGAAAGAAACTCAAGGATGGACTTATTTACAAACTTGGTAAGTAGTACTAATTGAACATTAAGAAACAGAGATGGATATCGCACCTGTTTTAGGAACTGGCTACTACAGTCACCAGGTCATAAAGGCTGTTGCTACTAGTAAGATACTGAGTATTCAGCTGCATCCAGTTCAAAGAGATTTCAGATAAGTATAAAGAGGACATGCGAGGATTTGTCATATAATTATAAACTGTGACCGTATGTCTGCAGTAATGCTATCTAGCATAGTAAAGCAATGAGGGATCGGCAGCGGAGCGAACTAAACTAGACTAATGGACTTGTGGCCGTGACTGTCTTGTGACTAGGACATAAGTTTCGCATGAAGTCAAAGTCAAAGTCAAAGTCAAGCCATTTATTTCAATTAGGCCCCTATAAGGCACTTTTGAACGTCGAACAAAAATTAACTTTAAAAAATGATTCTAGTTGCCCCTTCCATAAAGTAAATTTGTATACTTTGTATACATCAATAAGATTATATGTGAGGACGATGCACCTAGAATAAAAGTACTATACTAAGATAGGTTAAGCAAAAAAAAAAGCAATGGAGTTGATAATTACATATGGTACAGCTAGATACATTGTGCTCGCATATTTACAAATGTAATAACATTAATTTAAAAACAAGTGATAAACTTTTGTTCGTTATGCCCCGTCAATAGTAAGTATGGAATATCTTTGATCCAGTTAGACTGGAAGTCGATGGCGGATAGGCAGATGATGACTGTTCTATTCACGAAGAAATGAAAGAAAAGACGAAGACTTTATAAGTCCACGTATAACTTTCCCATCTGAGTTAAGTTCATTTCATGTCTTCCAAGCTCAAAACTCCAGAGCCATTATATTCTGTAGCCACCCACATAAACATATAACTTTAATGGTTCATAAACGGCAATTTATGTCCACGAGAGCGGTTAGCAACAAGATCTACAGCACATAATTCACCACTCACTTTAAACAAGTCCTGACAGACTAACCGATATTAAACAACGCGTTTCCATTAACACAACTGACAGTTTCAAATCGTCTAATAACTTCACCCACTATATACCTTTATTGTGTCCGGAATAAAGTTCAAAATCGTGTACGTTTATTAATCTTTCGGTTTTATTACATGTGGTGAATCAGTGTTTTTAATTGATTTATTTTATGGTGTAGTAACATTAGGCCCAATTATGTTAACTTTCACTATAGTATTTCTAATAAGCTTTTCAATTGGCTAAGGGGAAAGGAGGGGTATTAAGGGTAATTGATTATTATTGTAATTAGAATAAAGCAAGATTCCAGAGCCGCCAGACCTCTTCAGACTTGCCTTCACAAGCCGTCGAGAAATATCATTCAGGCATTCCTCATTCATTTCCTTACGATTTTTCTTAACCGTGTTTTGAAGCAAGTGGTAATACAATACGCACGTACATACAAGTATTCACAAATGGGCTATTTGACAAAATCTTAATTTTTAGTCCGTCATCTAGATTACAAGAAAATATTCGACACGTATTTTTTCTTTTTTCACGTAATCAAAAACTAACGGCGATACATCGAGTCAAAATGTCGCATGACGTCACAAGCCAGTACAGTTTATACTAGGTAATGACGTTACAAGCCCCCTGTCCTCAACATTAATGCGCTTAAACTAAGCAGTTTTTCATCAATTTGAAAAAGAAAAAAGTTTCTATGATATATCGCTACAGAACTAAACTAAGCCATCGTCCTTTCTCACAATGTCTTAGATCTAAGCTCACTTATTCTTTCTATTCACAGTATTCAAACCAGTAAACGTGTAATCACAATGAAAGCCCAAGGCGATACCGCAAACTGAGATCCGATTTCATTGTGTATCGCGACAGAATGACTAAACTTTCACCTTTTGTTTCGACTTCAATAGCTATCTAGATCGGTCCACTTTCAAGTAGGACCTACTAATGTCCATGTTTCTATCGGTCTTCAGATTTGAATAGGATTGCGATTTGTAACTGTTTGCGATTTAAAGTCTTTGTATTGTTCATCGTTGATAGGATTATCTGGTATTCGGTTGTGACTGGTGCATTCTGTATAGTCTTTGAGTGCAACAGGGTACAGAGGGTCTTGATATTAATGAAACGAATCCATGGACAGACCTCGCCAAGCGCTTTACCTTCTAATGCTCTGTGCGGCGTTATTATGTATCCAATCAATCCCTTCAACATACGTAATTGGCGAAATGTTATTGTACTAAGTATAGGTATCCTACCACATCTGCACAGAAATTATTGACATTTAAACCTCTTCCATACCCTTTGGGGAATATCTACAGGAGTGATTTAATATCTACCTATTAGAATGAGCTCATCATCATCTGCTTTGCCTTTTTTCCAACTACGTTTGGGTCGGCTTTTAGTTTCATGGGATGCAACAGAATACCATAGTTTTACATTGAACGACTGCCTGTCTGAACCCCACAACCCAGTTAGTGGGTAATGCGATGCCCCTTCGTTAAACTGGTTGTCAAACTTTCGGGCTTCTGAACACCCGTAACGACTATCAAAGATCTACAAATAACAGCCAGGATCAACGGCTCAACGTGCTTTCCGAAGCACATGTAATGAAATAAATAAATTAAATAAATAAATAAATATTTCAAAACTTTTCACACAACGCCAATTAGTCCTAAAAGATGATGAAAGATGGCGAAAAGATTGTATAATGAAAAGTCACCTATTCACTGACGACAATAAAATTGCCAAGCTTAGAGAGCTTACTGCACCTTCTAACAATCGTTCAGTAGTCTATATTAAACTTGCAAATTGACAACATTTCAAAATTTTAACCTCCATGTTTTATTATGTTATCTAAAAGTAAATCCAAAACTAGAGGACCCATATTTTTTGGTTTTTCGAAATTATGTACTTTTCATTCATAATTTTAACTTGAAATTCGGTGCATTCTAAAAAGACGTAAGCGCCAAATGACGTCATTCATACGGTGGAATGGCGATAATTCCTTTGCTTTACTGTGATACGTCAAAAAAAATCAGTTTCTTAGATGTCACTGTCATTTAGCAGTTGTCAATGTCACACATTGACATTAGATATGTCTTATTTGACATTAGATATGTCTTTTTTGACATTAAATACGTCATTTTTGACAGAAATGTCTTGTTTGACATTATAGTTTTCATCTTAAAAATGAGCTTGCTTTCGCAAAGGTAAACACCTCATTCCACCGTATAAGTGACGTCATCACATGGTTTTTGGTTTCTATTTTTTTTCTCAGAAATTAGGCTATAAAAAAATTAAAAAAATGTATATTTGAACTCAGCATACAAAAATGAAGAAACGGTATTTTTGTTTTAGGGTCATGTCAATTTTGAAATGTTGTCAATTAACAATGGTACAGGCTTCCATTTATTTACATAAATTTATTTAAACGGTGTTCCACTCGAAAGAGTAGAAAAATTTAAGTAGGTACCTAGGACATTTAGTTACGACCGATCTCAAGGACAATGCTGACATGGAGCGGGAACGGAGGGCCTTGTCAGTGCGAGCGAACATGCTCACCCGCAGGTTTGCACGCTGTTCGAGGGACGTGAAGATAACGCTCTTTAGGGCGTACTGCACGTCTCTCTACACGTGCAGCCTTTGGGCGGAATACACGCGCGTATCGTACGGGGCCCTCCGCGTCCAGTTTAACAACGCACTCAGGGCTGTGTTGGGGCTGCCTCGCTACTGTAGCGCCTCAGGTATGATTGCTGAGGCACGCACCGATTGCTTCTACGCGATTATGCGCAAGCGGGGCGCCTCTTTGGTGCGGAGGGTGTGGGGCAGCTCCAACACTGTCCTGGCAATGATCGCGGACCGGATGGCCTGCCCATACTTACGACACTGCTGTGTTAGGCATGTTGCCGTCAGCAGGGCCGTTTAGATTTAAGATCTTTCTTTCTGTTAAATATGTATTTTTAGTTTTATTTATATTTGTGATGTGTACCCATATAAGTTTTTGTTGCTCGAAATAAATGTATTTTATTTTTTGAATTATTTATTTACACCTTCTTTTTGTATTTTCAGGCACTTTACCCCTGAGCCGTGAGACTGCTCGCCTTGGCCCCATCAATATTGACAAGGACATTCAATACCCACGCCAGTTCGACGCCAGAGAGCACTGGAAGAATTACATCTCACCCATCGTTGACCAGGGCTGGTGCGGATCAGACTGGGCTGTGTCTTTGGCTACTATTGTCTCTGACAGGTAAGATTTGATCGTTGGCATAATCGGAATCAGTTCCGGAAATCACCCTAAAAGCTATAATCACTTGCACGCGGCGAGCTTTACCTAACTCATAAACAGTACCTGACTGAACAGTTGAAATATTGTCAGAGTGTTTTCTATCAGTTGTGACTTGTGGTTATAAGAAGTAAAAAAATAGTAACATGATTGTTAATGAAAAATTCAATCAATTAATTTTGTGAACACTGAACAGTGATGACCTAAAAGTGAACCATCCTATATTCCGCCGAAAGGCATACAAAATAGTGTCACTGGTGAAAATTCTTGTCTAAATTAAATTGACACGATCATCGATTTGATTGAATGAAGATATGAATATGAATTTCGTTGACAAATCTGTAGAATATAAAAATGATTAATCTAAAACAAACAATATTACATTATTCCAAATCAAGATAATTTAAATATGGTACAAAATGTGCATTATGTTAAAAAATGTCATGAGAAAAGTAGGTAGGTATACGGAACCTATCCGACTCGCATTTGGCCAGCTTCTTGAAAAATACCTAGAGATCAATAAATTAATCAGCAGCGATTTTTAATAAACTATGCTCTTGTACGAGTACATAGACTAATTAGATAGATAGATAGATAGATAGAATACTCTTTATTGTACACCATTTATACTTACAAAAAATAATTTTAAGGGCTACAACCGGTGATACAATGGGCGGCCTTATCGCTAAAAGCGATCTCTTACAGACAACAATTAGCTTCTCATATCTTAAAACAATCCCACATCAACAAGTTTATCTTGTACAAGATTTAATGATACTTACACAAAGTCAGATGAAATCAAGCATGAAATTCCTCGACTCAGGTTCAGGAATTTAAAAAATAAACACGACCATAAAGAATGCCACACAGCCAGTAATATAAGAGTGATACGCGATTCTTATTTCTCCGTATGCAAACCTGAGACGCGGCTAAAAATAAAAAAATAAGATAGAGGGCCCTCGGCTCAGTCGAGGGTGCCTCCGTCTGCGCCAGGTAGAGGTAGAAACTTGCAAAAAGTTGAATTCTAAGGAGTAAGGTCGCTCTATGTTTTGTTTTCCTCATTGTTTACTTTTGAAACTAAGTATGTGGGCACTGTTTTTAGAATATGATTGATATTTATGTTAGCTTAAAATTCTAATAAAATATGCGTTAGCCCAAATATTTGCTTTTTTTTTAATAGTTGTATGTGTTGTTGATTCAATTAAATGTTGTTAAAAATTATTAAGTACAGTAGAATTCATATATAACGACTTCGCTTATAACGACTAACCGTTTTTGGCGACGATAACGTTTACTCAAGGTAGGTTTCATAATTAGGTACTGAGAAAATATAACCGTTTAGTGCGACTTCGGTTTAAGCGACCAACTGCATTAGCGATCAGTATTTATGATAATACGTCCGGTTAAAACGACGCGCAATGTTTTGTTCACACTACACACTACCCAAAGAGATTTTTGAATGTCTTTGACACTACCGAACAAAAGTTTGTCAAAAAAACACAAATCACAGATTTTCTACGTTGGTAACACAGAGTTTTTTCGTGTATTGCGTGTGTATTTTATCTCTTTGTATTACAGTACATTATGTACCTATGTTTGTAATTTAGAATGTTTAAGAACCATGAAAATAAAGCATAAGTGATTCCTACAAAATGTTTTATTTACCTAAATAGGAAAATCATGCGTGAAATACAACGCGTGCGTGCGTTAGACGCACGCGTCCGTTGACGGCGCGACGCGAGACTGGTCAAGTATGGCTTGTTAATAGCGGCGCGACGCGACATTGAGCTAAAGTGTGGCTAGTTAGCCACATTTTAACGTGTCGCTTGTTGAGCGCTTATAACCCATGTACACTTTTTAACTTATAATATTATTTAATTTGTAGGTCTGACGTTCAAAAGTGCCTGTCATGGGTCACTGGCACTTTTGAGGATAAGGCTAGCAACAGACTTATAACACGCCATGCCACGCGACGTCAATATGGTGTTCTCATTGGTTACTATAAGCACCTTTTTCAGATTTAACCAATAAAATCGCGTGGGGTGGCGTCGGGTGTTACAAATGTGCTGGAGCCTTAATCATCTCTGATGATCTCTCACACTAGGTTATAATAGTCACTAACTTCACCATAATGAGAAGTAGAAGTCATATTTATGTCTCTGCCAACAGATTTGCGATCCAGTCCAACGGCGCTGAGAAGGTGACCCTGAGTCCTCAAACACTGCTATCCTGTAACGTGAGGCAGCAGCAGGGATGTCGCGGTGGAAACATTGACAATGCCTGGATGTTCGCCAAGAACCATGGGTAAGAATCACTCTCTTCTGTGTCAGCATACTTAGCGTCAGCTATAAGAGTACCTACCTATGGCTAATGCTATAGTGACTTAGATTTTTGCTATTAAAATCATTTTAACATCTCGCCTCGAGGGGTTTGGCTGATCGGCAGATGTACTCGTGTTTAGTATAAAATGACAAGTGTAATATGTAAGTATGATTGCCATCTAGAATTGTAAATAGGAGGGATGACATCTGCCAACAAAGCTTTACAGTTTGGCAGAAGTTTTGTTTTTTGATACTTGGGACACCACGAATACCTATAAGCATATTCAATTCATTTCAATTACTACATACATTTGAAAACGACAAGAAAATTCTGGACGGAAAAACCAAAAAACACTTCTTGTCCCGGGAATCGAACCTTTGACCTCAATCTCAGTAGGTCCTTCATGGAGCCTAGGAGTTAGAGAATTATATTAGGTTTTTTTTTATTGTGTTGAAATGTAGTAAAATTTTAGTAAGTTAATAGTTGTTTTTTTAGTTTGTAATATGTTTTTCTAATCACCAGGCTAGTAGACGAAGAATGCTTCCCTTACACGGCGAAGATATCCCGCTGTCCATTCAAGAAGCGAGGAAACCTGCTTACTGACAGATGCATCCCTGTAGTACCTCAGCGCACCTCCAGGTACAAGGTGGGACCTCCCGGCAGGCTGATCAAGGAACACGACGTCATGTTTGATATCATGCAGTCTGGACCAGTGCAAGGTTGGTTTTACTTTTATATTTTTGAGATAGAACAAAGTCACACGTAGGTACAAAGTACAGTCGTGATGGCTCAGAGGTTCAGGCGCAAGAACCCATGTGACTTTTCAATTCATATGTACCTACTTTATAAGTCTATTTCAGACATCATTGACGATGTGAAGGAAAAGCATCGTGAGGAAACCTGGACTTATAGCTGTTAATATAAGTCAGAAATCGCCAATCCGCCTTGAGCAAGCGTGGTGAACAATGATCGTGCCTTCTCTGTATGAGAAAAGGCCTTTATCCTGCAGTAAAGCAGTAACAGCCTGGTATTATTCATTTTAGAAAGTCAAATCTTTTGTTTCAATTACTTAGACTATAAGGGAAGGTTCATATCTGACGGAACATGCGCCGATCGTTTGCGACAATGTACGCTCGACGCACTAACGTATCATCGGTTGAGTGTGAACGGTCAAGTGTTTTTCTATACATTTGTCGGTTCTGGCGTTACGGTGTTTTTCTATACATTTGTCTGTTCTGGCGTTACGCGACCGATAATACGCGACGCATGTTCCTACCTTCAGTGGCTATGCGGTACTTCTCCGCAGACCACGGCTCACCTTTTATCGTGCGCTGCGTGCCCTGTCACTTGCTCCTAATGACTGCGTCAGCGGATACAGTTCATGTTTAGTTACCTACTTGACAGTTTTGGGGTACAGCTGCAAGTGTGTCCCAATCTATCCCCCAGGTGACGACTAGAAGTTCGATTGATTAACAATAAACTCGAAGCCCTAACCTTAGTGATTCCTAGTGAACACGACTTACAAATTAAATGAAAGAAGAAAAAATGTTAGTCCCGAACTCTTGGCTGTCATTTGTTGATTATTAACCGGCTTTTGTTCCCATTTGTATCAAAACTCAGATCTGATGATGATGAGATCCTCGAAGAATTGAGCGAACTCCTCATATAATATAGGTACCTACATACGAACCGATTTTTACATTTTTAGTAACAAATCAAGTATTTTTTGACAGCCGTTATCTACGGCGAATTGGAAGCTGGAAAAACTGACTACAAGTATGCTTAGGGGGGTCGTGGTACCTAGTAGAAAAATGTATAGTGAAGATCATATGTAGGTACGCAGTCGCCCGAAATAAAATATGGTATTCAGCTAGAAACCGACCCCAACATAGAAAATAGCTAGGCAGATGATGATGAATGCCTTTCCACACAAAAGCATGGTTGTTTTGTAATTCAATCTAATAAGTTGAACTGGCTTAGATCATCATGAAATTTGATAAAAACATTATTTTGTTTACCATACTGCCAAGATACGCTACCAAAAGGCCGGTATGTAGATAATTAGAACAGTGATTTCTATCATGAAAGATTGTCGAAGTATTTTTATCTAATTTTCAGCCTTGATGGTGATATCAAACAAATATAATAAAGGCGTACCCTTGTACAGTTTTAGATAAGGAAATCACGGTGCTTCAGTGGTTTTTAAGTAGATTATATTTGACAGTAGCCTCATTGTAGATTGTTTGCGTAGTTTTTTCTTTCATTTGAATTGGGGTAATTTAATCTTATGAATGAGGACGCTATAATGGTGTCGTTTAAACTTCTTCTTTCATTTGGTAAGTGACTAATTGGTGTTAGCGTTTTTATGCTGCCCATGGGCCTCTGCCTTAGCTGCACATATAGCACGCGCGTGCAGCGCTGTTCATATAGTTTTGTTTGGTATATATTTATGTAAATACACCACACACTGCCTACTCATCTTTTCTCCTCCACTATCAAGTCCCTCCAAAGGTTGTCTGTAAGAGATCGCTTTTAGCGATAAGGCCGCCCATTGTAACACTGCTTGTAGCCCTTAAAATTATAATTTGTAAGTTTTAATGGTGTACAATAAAGAGTATTCTATTCTATTCTGCACATGCCGTTGAGAAATATCTCTCAGGCGTTTCCTCGCGATGTTTTCCTTCATAGTTTTTGAAGCTAGCAATTATACAATACGCACATGCATCCTCAAAGTCAGAGGTGTATGCCTTCACTACACATTTTCCGACTAAGTAGGTACCACGACAGCCCTTAGCATGATTGGTAGTCACACTTCTAGGGCTATATTTCACCGGGACACCAAGGCGGCGCAACCAGTCGCGCCACCGTGGTGTCCGTAAGCTACCAAACTAGACACCTGAGTCGCCACACCACACTGAGATAGTATCAAAATGGACCTCGAAGAGATAGCTCTACTGCTGTATGTAAGTAGGTATGTAGGAAAAGCGTCACTGGCAGCCGGACTGGTGGCCGAGTGAGTTAGACACCATACAGCGCTATAGTAATTAGTGGTGGCGCACCCAGCGTGGCGGCGCGACCAGTAACATTCAATGCATGCGTCCGAGCTAGTCGCGCCGCCAAATTGGTTGCGCAACCAAACAGATACCAGGTAAGGCTCTATAGAGCTGTAGGTACCTATACATTTTTTTTGGCGCCGCCATGGTGTCCCGGTGAAATAACTAGCCCTTAAGGACTTCCGATTCTTCCGTAACGACTGTCAAAAATCAACAGCCAAGGGACCAACATTTTTTCTTCTTTCATTTAGCTTGAACTCAAAACCTATAACTTGCCAGTCTGCCAGACACCATCTCTAGCCAATCACGGCTCGTCGATTCAACTGAAAATCAAGGGTCACCTTTGAGCAGTCACGTACTCAATTGTAGAGCGATTTTCACGGATTTTGGTTTCGCCAATGGCCATCTTACTTCGTTTACCTCAAAGGAAATAAGATACTTTTTTGATGTTCCTCTCCGTGCCTCAGAAAGCACGATAAGCAATTAGTCCCGCCCGGTTGTCATTTGTAAATCTTTGACAGCCGCCGTAACTAGTCAGGACCAAGAAAGGCTGAGTACCAGTCTAACCAAGACGTCTCGTGTTGTCATGACTTGTGAAGGTCAGATAGACAGTCGCTCTATGTAAAACACTGGTATTGAGATGCTTTCGGTAAGATTGGAAGCCGATCCCGGTCGAACTTAGTTGGAAAAGGCATTGAGGTAAAGGTGTGACGGTTGGCTAGTTTATCTACTATGGCCTGTTACTATCCAAGTTAAGTTATCAGATAAATGTCATCTGACTTTAGCAAATTCGGTTCTCACACTATTTTTCCTGATATGAGCATAATCTAGCTATGCTACGATAAAATTCTAAGATCAGAATGTGTTTCGATAACTATTTTGAGGATTGATAAGATAATTTTGGCATGCCAAAAACGTGAGACATATTTTGTTTTGAAAACAAAGAAAATATTGCGCATCTAGCTTCCCTGAGTTAGCAGATTTTTAGTTTTTATGATTTATTAAGTCGTGTTGTTATTGTACCTACCTACCTACTTTCTACGTGGTGATAAAACAAGATGTTTGGATGGTCTGTTTTGTTTTGAAATCCTAAATGTCTGTGATCCTAAATGTGACGAAGGGCGGGCTTTTTTGAGGACTTTCTTGTGTCTGGAAGTGCTGATCCACAGCCTAATTTAAATAACTGAATTTTGATTTTGACTACACTAGTAGACTTCTGGTTGGACAAGGGCATCAAGAGCTTGAACACCATCATCATTCTCCCTATTTTACATACCTACATAGACTCACGCCTTTTTCCCATAGGGGTAGGAAGAAACTACAGAAAGCCATCTGCTACGATTCTTCCATACTTCTTCATCCTTCTATACCTGAACTACACTTGATACTTTCCTCTTTCCGCTGTGGCACTCATTAGGGGGGCCTATGCCCAGCTGTGGACCACTGTGGGTGTGACTTGATACTTTAAAAGAAAACAGGTATTAAAATCCTTTTTTCTTATTCCAGCAATCATGACCGTGCACCAAGACTTCTTCCACTATCAAGACGGTATCTACCGCCGTTCTCATTACGGTAACAATGAGCTGAAGGGTCTTCACAGCGTCAGAGTCGTCGGCTGGGGCGAGGAGAATGGTGACAAATATTGGGTAAGAACTAACAAGCTTAGGTATCCCCTTCCTTTTTATATTTTTGGAAAGACCTCATGGATGTCCTCCGCCCTGGGGAGGCGGACAGCTCAGTCAGAATTACTCTTACTGACTTAAAACCACCCCGGTGTTCCGACGCACACCTGCGCCCAAAGCCACGGGAACAGAAGATACTTTCGCAGCCCCCGACTGAAGCTAATCTACTTGTGTGAACCTAGGATAATCAACGACCCCGAAAACCATGAAAACGACACCCATGACTGAAAAACCAACAATTTTCCTCGGCGCCATCTTGGATTTTCATTTAGACCTAATATTCGTAATCAACGACCCCGAAAACCATAAAAACGACACCCATGACGTAAAAACCAAAAATTTTCCTCGGCGCCATCTTGGATTTTCATTATGACCTAATATTCGTAATCAGCGACCCCAAAAACCACGAAAACGACACCCATGACGGAAAAACCAAAAATTTTCCTCGGCGCCATCTTGGATTTTCATTTTGCCCCTGCCACCCTCACCCTCCCCGCTCCATAAATATATGGAAATTACAGTTAAAATAATGGAAATTAGGGGGGTAGCCCATCTCCCCCTCCCTCCCCGACCCAGAAATCGATGGCCCATAAAGGAAAGTTTAACCCTCGTATAAAGTTAGAAAAAAAATGACGTCCGCCATCTTGGATTTCAAAAAGGATGGCTTTTTCGTAACAAGCACTCAAATTATTCTCAAAATTGCCACCCTTATCAAATTATTAAAAAAATACTGAATGAGAGTCAGCCCTGAATAATAGCTCACGCCCTACGAACATCGTTTTGTTCGAATTTCGGGAGCGGCTTTCCCGCGTCTCGCCCCTCACACCCCGCACGATTGCTCTGTCTAGACGGCTTCGTCGGACGACTGTATGTTTTTAGACTGTGCTATAGGTACCCTACCTTAGTAACATACAATTACAAAACCATGACATAAAATTCCGCATAAATCACTGCCGTTCCTACACATTCCATGAAATTGTACTTGCAGTCCATTCCGCAATTAAATTCAGAATTCATGCAGTAGCCTGCGCACCAGGGATGTACACCTTTTGCGCATTTAGCATAGAAGCAATCTATCCGTGCTTCAGCGGACAACTTCGATGTGCTGCAGAAACGGGGTAACCCTAGCAGCACCCTTAAGTAATTGTATAGGATACGGAGAGCATTATAAGATTTATGATATTAACTTTACTAAAACCTATTTCTTTTCCACAGATCGTAGCCAACAGCTGGGGCACGTCGTGGGGTGAAAACGGCTACTTCCGCATCGCTCGCGGCGACAACGAATCCGGCATCGAATCCTTCGTCGTCACCGTCCTGAGTGACGTCACGGAGGCTTACCTTCGCAAATAACATCCGACCCATTTGGTCAACCCACTGTGCGTCACCACCAGAGTGGTGAATACCAATAGGGGGATCTTACTACTGAATATTACTAGACAACTTGTTTGGCGAAGATAGTAGATAGAACTTTTAGACGTAGAAGAATATTTAGAGCAGGGAAACTATTTTTTTATATCTGTTTTAGTAGGTACCTAAAGGTACCTAGAGCATATTTTGGTAGATGATTTTGATTGTGGTTATTGAGTATTAGCTAAAAACTGTCAGGGCCGGCATTAGTAGTAGGCAACAGTTCTAGGGCCGTCGGCTTGGTCTGGGGTAACGTTTAGAATGCTACAAAATATTCGAGCTCGCTCAAATTCTTTTCATTGACTATTGCATCGTGGATGCTTCTAAATTGCAGAGAACCTGACATGCCCACGTAAAAGCTAAGGCTTCATTTGTGAAATATGTTCATAATTTGAAGATGAATACGTATTTAGAACACTTAAGTGCCTTAATCTTGTAGCGCTTGTTGGGTTTAGCAGCAATCCGCTCCAATTCAGCACATTAACACAAAAAAGGGCCTAGTTATTTTCATAGCACAGGATAGTGGAGTAAGAGTAGGATAACGGAAAGTTAAGTTACAACCAGAATGATCTCCGGATTTAGATAAACTTTTCGAGGATTAATTTTGGTATAGGTAACTTTACTCCACGTCTCTTAAGGGTTTAAAGTTAGAATGTAAATAGATGACAAGTTTTGATGGGACGAAATTAAATCAGATGTTTTATATAGTTAACGGTAGGTAGTTCGAAATTATAGTGCCTTGACTGTTTGTAAAACACATTTGAAAAGTAGAAGTAAAAATTATCTTCGCTAAGCAAAATCTAGTTTAAATATTATATTGTTTAGAACGCGCGAATAAATTATTTAGAGTACGATCTCCGACCGATTAGGTATTAAGAGATTAAAATATATATTTTTGTATATTATTAATCTTAAAAATTACAATTTAAATTTGCGCAGTCACTTTTCGGTTAACTATATTCATTTTAAGATAGTTAGAAGACGAAATACGGGAGCCTTAATCAGGAAAGAATAAAGAAAAATATTTTTTTTTTGCTGTGGCAATTCAGTAAGCCGTACAAGTGTTGCCACGTAAAAAGAGTGACTTTCACTAACAACACCGACACAAAAAATAAAAAAAGGAAAAATTCCAAAAAAATAATGCTTTTATTTTCATATATTCATATTTATTGTACAGTAAATCATTTTTGTGAATCTTTACTGCCATGTTAGATGTGGACACTTAAAATAAGTTACTTATAGAAATCTAACTAGTCTTAGGCACATTAAACTTTAAATTAAGTAATGATTATCTCAAAATATGCTTATAGACAATAACTGTTAGTGTAGCGATTACGTTATTTTCAATAACGGCTTTATATTTACCGATAACGATACCGATTTAGTTTTAAAGCATGAATACAAGAAAGAACTGGCCTGGTGCACAGATAAAAACAGGACACACCATAAAGAGCGTGACAGACTTATAAGAGTAGACATGGCCCGAATGAGTACCAATTACCTTACAATATCTTATTCGGTGTACGTTAGACTTTACATGTCTAATGTCTGCTTTTACTGACTCTATAAAAAAGTAAGTTTTCTCCTATATCAATGCTCTAAGAATATTACTATAAGGAATGCAATGTCAATAGCAAATTATTTTTAAGCTGTATTAAAAACGTAGAAAGAGATAGCTACCACCAGTTAGAGATTACAGTAAAAGCTTGGGGCTGCGTAGAGGGGTGTTGACGCCAATATTGGTCAATTGTGAGAGAGGGATAACGCTATTTGATTTGCATAGCTGTATCTCTTTCCCACATTGAAACAATGTTTCTAACTTTAACACCCTTTGCCATAGAAACATTTAAATATGTCAACGTTTTTTGTCAAATATTAACATGTTTGACCTTTTTTTATCTCTTTATTAAAAAAAAACACGATATAACGTCAATATTTTTATGTAAAAAGTATATTAATGTAAACAATAAGTTTTACAGTGGGCCAACAGTAAGTAGCGCCCGTTATAATATCTGTTCTAAATACCAGTTGCCGCATGGCTGTAGCCTTACCATATATTATTAGTAAGTAGTGTTGTTATCATTCTAATTAAGTAAAATATAATATTTATTTTTAAATAGTACTTACAAGTTATTGTAATTTAAGTTTATAATAAATAAAGTTTGAATTTTATTTCGTATTTTAATTTAAAACATTTTATTAAACGCCGTCAGCTATCCCAATTTCAGTCAAATTTCTTTGATCTATTTGAGACTTTTTTCCAAAAGCAGAAGGTTCAAATTCAATTGGTAGCTTATGTGCTGGCGTGTGTTCAAACACCAAAAGAGTTATATATGTATGCAGACAAATTTTTTTTTGACTATCACTTTTACTTATCATTAAGGGGATAATGGCTTGATAAGCTTAGGACACATAAACCTGATGTCAAAAGCAAAACTTCACAGCATACTTAAAACAGTGTTTAAAAATGAATTGGAAATAGTATTTTTTTTCCTGACCGTACTGTACACGTATGCACTCTCCTGCATTCAATTGAATGCTTGAGACTGCATCAGTGTTGAAGTTTGCCCAGAGCACCATGCGTCACAACTACATGTTTTGGCGAATTCAATGGAATATTTCATAGTTTGTGTGCTCGTTTTTGCTATTTTGACGTTTATTAATACGAGTATACAATAACACTATTACATAATAAATAATGTCTATTTGCTATCACATTCATACATAAATATAGTTCCCATACCTTCTATTTAAAACAAAACATTATAGATATTCAACACACTATAAAATGTACAGACGCCAGCACATCAACCTACCCCAATGTGTCAAATTTCTTTGATAGGTTTTCAACTTTATTCTAAACACAATAAGGTTCATGTTCAATTGGGAAAATTTTACAGTTTAGGGTAGGTTGATGTGCTGGCGTCTGTACAAAGGAAACATAATTGACTGCCTCGTTGGCTTAGTGGTCGCAAGTGCTACTGCTGGGCATGAAGTCCCAGGTTAGATCTCCGGATCGCACAAAGCGTTCGCGTTATTGAGATTTTTCATCTGGAATTTCTCAGTAGCAGTCTGGAATCGTGCCTGATTGATGGCAATAGGCTCACCCCCTATTATATGTATCTTAAACATAACTGGCGAAATGTAGGTGTACTACACACAATTGTTTATTTTTTGAAGATTACACTAAATCAGCTTGGTTGCTAATGCTTACAATTCGCTTAACCAATACTGCACTGCCATATAATGCGAAGACACAGCCTCTAAGATACATGATCTTTCTAGTTTAGGAGTCAGGGCTCTAATTTTGTATTGACCGTATTTAACAACAATTGACAATTGTGAACTTAAACCTAACTTTTTTTATGACTTACTTTGTTTTCTTGGGTGTGTCCGAGGCATCACAACGGGCCCTATCAGAATAACAGCGCTGCGATATAGTATATGTTTAAATGTCGCAGCTAATGCTGAGATAGGCGCCTTTTTGGTCTCGCACAGGTCTTTTTATTATTATTGTTTTTTTTTTGTCTTTAGTTTTGTAATTTTTTCTTGTTTTTTTTTACCTGTATTGTTGTTCTTTTGTTTTATGTTCTGTGCGTCCAAATAGAATATTATTTTCTTTCTTCTTTCTTTCTAACCAACTATATGTCAAAAATTTCACTAATAAACTATACATAAAAAAAAAAAATATAACTAGGCATTGGTGTCGACTGCCATGTTCTAAAACAACAAACTAAAATTAGAGTATTGACATCTCTTACTGGCATACAGCTTTAGAAAAGGACAGAGACAGATGGTGACAGATAGGAACTAAGTTAGAGATGTCAAATTGGTATTTTTTTTAACTTCGCCATGTTTTTTGGTCAATGAAAACTTAAGTTTAACATAAATTGACAGCTCTTGTATATGTCCGTTCTTTTTTATTGTATAAGAGAGAAAAACATGCAAATAGCCTAAATTAAGTTTAGTTTGACAAGAAGGAATTTGGCACCGATGGTTACACCGATGGTTAGCTACCCATTTACACAAATACATATTCTGACACTTATTATAAAATGTAATAGATTTAAATAATTTAGAATGTTACTGATAAAGATACATTTTAGTCCATAAATAATCTATAAGTATAAGTATAAAAGTCAACGATCTCTATTCGAAAATTCAACAAAGAACTATACTACTTCCTATAGAAGTTATTACTATTCTATACACATCTAATGATATAATTAATACGCATGGAACATTAGCGCCAAGACACATTGATCGACGGCGTTTAACATTTTGTCCATACAAAAAGACAGCATGGAACGACGTACGCATCCTTTTGCATCGACGAGACGCACGCGCTCCGACGGCAGACTGACACAAAACGCGATCGTCCGTCGACGGGCACAGACGGTGATCGACGGCGTACTGTGCTCCTTTTTAATCGATAAAGAGAGGCCGTCGAACAATGTGTCCTGACCTTAAAGTGAGGTCATCGGTGAAGTATAAATAAATAAATAAATATTCTACAACTTTTTACACAACGCCATTTTAGTCCCAAGTTAAGCTTGAGAGCTTGTGTTATGGGTACTAAACAGCTGATAAACATACTTATATATTTCACACAGAACAAATTTAATAATCGTGCACAGCACAAATACATTTGTCCTGGGTTTAACCCCGACCTCCGGCATAGCAGTCAGGGTCACTAACTACTAGACCAACAGGCCAGTCAGTGTGATTATTAAACAAAATTAATGTTACTTACAGTAATGATAGCTAAGTGCTGTGACCGACGGACTACAAAGTCATAGCTCTCGAGTTCTCAACTTAAGGCACGCACCTCTAACTTTTCAGATTCATGTGCATATTGTTTATATCACTATCTTCAAAATGAGTGAAGGAAAACATCGTGAGGGAAAAAAGGCATGTCTGAGAGATATTTCTCGACGGCATGTGAAGTCAAGTTTTGATATCACGACGGTGGCAAACAAGCTTACGGCCCGCCTGATGGTAAGCGGTTACCGTAGCCTATGGACACTTGCAACACCAGGAGCGCAACACGCGCGTTGCCGACCCTTTAAAAACATATTTACTCCCCTTTTGAAGAACTCCATACTGTAGCCCTCTGAGAAAACCTCGGCAGGGAGCTCATTTCACAATCCAAGTGTACGCGGGAGGAAATTCCTCTGAAACCGCTCTGTACGGGACCATTTCGGCTCCAGTGTGTGCATGAACTCCCTGTCGACGGCGAGCGGTGCGAAGATAGAAAGTGGCCGTGAGCATCATATCAAACAATTCCTCGGAACACAACCATAATGGGTTGTGTTCCGAGGAATTGAAAAAAAAAATACAACCGGTAGAACACACATAGGGAGGCAAAGTCTCTCCTAAGACTTAGGGGCTCAATACTGCTTGTGAGTACAGGATCGTCGTCGATAACTACACCAAAATGCCTTTTTTCAGTCCTTCTTCAAATTAAATATAACTCTTCTAACACTTCTTCGTGAGCACAATATTCATAAAGAGGTAGTGCAGTGTCACCTAACATTTGACTATATTATAGATTTTAAAAAGATTAAGACTAACTGCTAGACGCCCCAGGTTTGGCAGCTGCCTTTACTTTAGCTGCCTTCTCCACATTCGCTGCTCTTGTCTAGAATATAAAAAAAAAACAATGAGTTGGTTAAGTTTATTTTATTTTTTATTCTCGACTCTTTCTCAAGTATATGGGTCGGCGGCGCATGTTAAATCAATACCACCGTTACACCTCTCAAAATAAAGTCGAAAATAGACCGCATAGTTCTATCGGCATTGATGCTGTCGTATTAATGGATCTTTATTTATTATCAACTCTATTTCAACCACAAAAAGGTTAATAACTGTTTACCACGCTACGCTGCGCGTCGCTTGATGTGCGCTGGCCCTATCTAAGACATCATTGTTGGTGAAGGAAAACATCATGAGGAAACCTGAGCATTTAGTCAATTTAAGTCTCAAATTGCCATTCCGTTTAGACCAAGTATGGTGATCAATGCTTGTGCCTTCTCCGCATGATAAGAAGTCGAAAAGTTTATTATGTAGGTAGTTTCTATTATAATATATTAGAAACTACCTACATAATAATCTTTTAGAGTTTATTCTTGTGTACACAAGAATAAGCTCTTAGGCTAAGGATTTTATTAATATGGCCTAATTTACCTGCAATGACTGTACTCTCTTGTGTAGTGACATCATCGAATTTGATATGGTGACCAATTTTTCTCTGTTGGTTGCAATGTCTGCTAACTGAAATACAAGAAAAATTGATGAAAATAAAGTATATCTTAAGAATAAGGTACCGGGTAAAACGGGGTGGATAGAAACTCAAGGGTGAATAGAAACAAAACTTTGAGGAGGATATTCACGTAAGTTAAAAGTTGTTTATTACATATAAACACTGTAATGCTTTTAAATAATTGAGATAAATAGTGTCGACACCTTGTTAGTATCAAACAATATTAAACTAGCGTAAAAATCCCCCTCAAAGTTTTGTTTCTATTCACCCTTGAGTTTCTATCCACCCCGTTTTACGGTAATTTTTAATTTATACATATACATAATATAATGGGTCTACCCTAGACCTCAATCTTGTCCTGATTACCCAAAAAAAGCCTATTAACTCGCGACTTAAACAGATTGGGGTTGTATGAACTCGGGAACACTGATGCAGACAGGGAATTCTACTCCTTGGCTGTGAGCATAATGAAGGAACAGGCAAAGCGCTTTGTGCGAATGTGTGGAACATCTACAAGGAATGGGTGATAACCAGCAGTCCGCTGGATTCCCGATGGAAGAAAGGAGATGGTGGATGACATAAGAAAACTTACCAGTGCATCAAGCATGACATCATTCTGCAGGTCTTCAAGCTTCCGCCTTTCTGATGTAAGCATACCCTGGACGGCATCTTGTTTTTCTCTGAAAGGAAAAGAGGAAATACTTTTATAAGGGTAAAGTTGAAAAACCATTGTTACATAATGTTATAATACTGTCAATGGGTTAAATCAAAGTTTTTGACCCAATTCCAATAATTTTTAAAGTGAATTAGCTCTAGGCAGGTGAAAAAGTTTGGCATTGATATTTTTAACTTTTCCCTTTAATTATCTTTTAGACAATTGCACAATTCTTAACATTGTTTTAATGTGTTATTATTTTCTTGGAATACACTGAAACTATTTACCACTAAATATAAACAATATTGACTATTGTTAATATTTAGTGGTGGCTTTTTAAGTACAGATTAATTTAAGAACAAAATCCAGGATGAACAACATGAAAACCAGACAGCTCCTAAGCTACTAGTTAATTATTATCACTTCTAGTTAACAAATATTTCCAAAGACCCTTCAGAATAAGAAATAGCTGATGCAGGGGAATTACAGATTTATTAGTAGTTAAAACTTACGTTAGTTCCTTTAAATGGGTATTAATGGTTGTTAATGGTGGTTCATACATCTCCATGATACCTTTGGCTAGTAGTTGCACAGTCTTTGCTTCCTCTTCAGTTGAACTGAAAATGTTTTTGTAAACCAAGTTAAACCAAAACATCAACGCAGCTATAGATTTCAAGCGATCTTAAGAATTTAAATTTGTGCCAACCTTTCCATTTTGTTAAGTAGTTGCCTTTTCAAAGTATTCTGCTTTCAAATAAATGTTTTTAACAGGATTTTAACAACATTAACAACAAAAATGAAAGTTTTATTTCCTTCTGAAACTGATAATTTACGACCAGACGAAGTTGTCAAGTTGCACTTGCGAGAGTAGATTGACAGACAACAACTCAGACAAGTCGAAGTCGATGACACTGACAGTACATAAATGTGACATGGACAGTAAATGACTGCCTGACAGCTTAGCTCTAGTACGGAAACCAAAAACAGACAGCAAATTAAAATATAACAAGTATTTTATTAATGACTGGTACCACAAGTGATCACAACAAACGCAGAAAACCTTTGGTCTTAAAAAATACTCAAGTTCTACTTGTAATCTAAATTACACGTGTATAAAATTACAACTTTTTTGATGCTGTCGCGAATTTCTTGACGTAAAGGTTTGACAATGTTACCAAGTTTGTACGATGTGTACGTTTCGTTGCATCTAGTAACTTCGATTCCAATATAACAAATTTTTGTTCGGTAACGAAATCTAAGAAACTTGTTTGATATGACTGACACTAAAATATAAATTTATATTTATGTAGCTTGAATACTTGATCTATCTGGAATCTCGCCGGGCTAATTTTATTCTGTGCCTATAATCAGCATACAGTTAAACGAAACGCAGCTTTTTTATGGCCGCTAGATTCCCCTTGTTTTGACGTTCTTTCATTTCATTTTTCGTAAAACGAGAGGGGATTTCTTATTAGCGAAGGTATAACGAGCGCGATTACGCTGCATTTTATCCGTTAAATATACAACAAAGCCGTCAAACTGGAAGTTCTGCAAGTTACGAGGGAGGACGCCGATATGACGTCCGTGGTGAGGAGACGAGAACCCGAAGATTCCGGAGAATATTCGGACGCATCGCAGGATATCGAGCACAATAACTCCGGGAACGTAAGTACAGGGTCTAGTCACAATAGCGTAAACTTTCGTTTTGGCGCTAAAAAGTATTACGGCTTACTTTCTCTCGGTCGTTCGCGTGACGGAATGTCCATTTCTTTTAGTACTATTGAGGTCACGAATTGGGCACCACTCACTGAAACGCCGCCGATGTGTTTAGACTTTAATTTTAGAAACGTTGACGCCACGTAGGTTGTAAACAAAAGAGTTTTGTGTTGAAAAATGCAGTTGTTAAAAGTGGAAGGTTGTTTGCAGGATGCTGGCCAGCAGGAGTCTGACTATGACTCTCAGGGGAGTGACTCTGAGCATTCTGACCAGGATTCCGAGAACAAGGTACAGTCACTTTGAATACTATACAAAATACTTTATTTCACAAGTGTAACTCATTCACTAAAACATAGGTATTTACCGGCCTGACCTGGATGGTATTTAGAAACAAAATTAGGTACTTGGAAACTGTTGCTTTGCTAATTTCTTAAGTAAATAGTATGGTGCAAAAGTTAAATTCTTTAAAATTTTTATTGTGACCTGGGACTAGGTCATGGGCACTAATTATTTGAAACGCATTAGTGTAAACATAACATGTTGGGATTCGATTTAAACACTCAAAGAGTTAAACAATACAAACAAATCAGGTCATTATCGCTACAAGAAACTTAGCACTTCTAAGTTATCTTGTAACTCACCCTCAAGCTAATATTTAAACTCAGTGTCACCCTTGAGAAGACTGGGTATATAAATACACTATGTACTTCTATTTATATAGTACTAGCTGGTGTCCACAATGTTGTCTGCGCAGGATTAGTACCTACTTTGAGTAGGTCAAAATCAAAATCAAATTCAAAAGTCTTTATTCAAACTAGGCTGAGAATCAGCACTTTTTGAATGTCAAAAAAAAAATACATAAAGACAGTCCCCCAAAAACGGCCCACCCTTCGTTTGGTTATCCATTTACATACTATTAGGTAGGGATTAAAGATAGTATATAGACTATTCAGTAAGCGTCACATAATACACAAGGAGAAAATTACATGTCAATGAGCAATGTTAGCTATGGATAGATATGAAAAATTCTGTCCAAACATTTAGTTGCAAGTCATTAATTATACAATACCTAGGTATATTAATTATAATAATTTGAAATACATGCATGTTATCTCTTATTATGTAGTATGTTATCTCTGACTTCATTCATATTGCAACATGATGATATTATACATCCATAGACAACACAAAGTATCATAGACAGCAGTGCATTAAATTCTAGGGGGAATTACCTATTTGTGTAGTCATAATATTACTTCACTTGAACGTAATACACACATCAAAAGTGTCTAGGGATCAACATATATTTTTGCAATAACTTTTCTCCTGATTGATATTAATTAAAATTTTCTTTAAGGATTCATCAAATAAAGTGTTTTCGTTTGTCACAGTAACGATAAACCAAGTCACCACCAAGTTATTGGGTAACTTAAACAATTAATAATCCGTGTTTCTACCGCGAACACTAACAACACAAGAACATCTGTTTGGCATACTCAAAACGAGTTCATCCAAATCACGCTGTGGAATGGCCGCCCATGTTCGTTGCAACAACAAAAAAAGGTCTTCTTGCGACTGGATACCCTCCATATTCGGCAGAGCTCTTCTCTGTAGCATATCCCATGCATGCACAATCGGGTTCAAGTCTGGCGACTGAGCAGGCCAGGGCAGGACATTGATGTTAGCTGCGGCGAGAGTCTGTCTTACAACTCGTGAGGCTTCATCACTCTTCAGGGAACTTAATTAGCGACCAAACAGTCAGAAACCGCTTGCATGAGGTGAACCTTCATTCCCGAAGACCGCTACGGGTACCACCTATAGCAATGCACAATCGTAGGATTCGATATCAATGGGCTCTTGAACACAGAAATTGGGCAGAAGAACAATGGCGTTTCGTGTGCTTTTCTGATGAGTCTCGTTTTGGTATGAGACCGGATACAAGACGTATACGACACTGGAGAACCCCTGGACGCCAACAGCGATTAAAATCCTGCCAGGAAGTCCATCCTTATAGTGGTGGAACCATCATGGTATGGGCGGGTATTTGGATCGGCGGAAGAACTGAGTTGATTTGGATCAGAGGCAACCTCAACGCTCAAATTTATGCTGAGACGATTGTATCAGACGTCATCGTTCCACTACAAGTGCAAATCGGTCCCTTATTTCAGTTAATGCATGATAATGCACGACCGCACACCGCAAGAGTTGTAAGACAGACTCTCGCCGCAGCTAACATCAATGTCCTGCCCTGGCCTGCTCAGTCGCCAGACTTGAACCCGATTGTGCATGCATGGGATATGCTACAGAGAAGAGCTCTGCCGAATATGGAGGGTATCCAGTCGCAAGAAGACCTTTTTTTGTTGTTGCAACGAACATGGGCGGCCATTCCACAGCGTGATTTGGATGAACTCGTTTTGAGTATGCCAAACCGATGTTCTTGTGTTGTTAGTGTTCGCGGTAGAAACACGGATTATTAATTGTTTAAGTTACCCAATAAAATTTTAAAGAAAACTGTTATTTCAGTCTTTTTTTCGAACTTTAATGTTAGTGGTTCAAATGTCAAAAATCCCTTTATTAGGAAAATGGCAAATTTCTTTATTAATGCAAAGGTGACTTGGTTTATCGTTACTGTGACAAACGAAAACACTTTATTTGATGAATCCTTAAAGAAAATTTTAATTGATATCAATCAGGAGAAAAGTTATTGCAAAAATATATGTTGATCCCTAGACACTTTTGATGTGTGTATATTATGAATAAACAATACATTAATATACTTAATAAATTGGTACTTTACACATTTACATTGTTGAAGTGAATTTCATACCTACTTTAACATCCCCTCCACCCTCACTTATTTATGGAAAAAAAATATAATAAATGAATTTTCGAAATTGGTTAAATCTATCTAGAGGTTACCTTGTACAACCTCACAAACATTACCTTTTATAATAATATCAAAGTCATATTAATAGATAATATGAAAGTGTGTTGGTATCATGTGTAGAGGTCTTAGATAATATGTATAAGTTTGTTACTCCTTCAGAATAAATTCAGCAGTTTCATAATCACTCATTTTAAGTTCGGTTCACTTAAGTTCGGTTGGGGGTAGCGGAAGTATCTTATGTTTCCGTGACCCCCGATGCAGGCGTGAGACGGAAGACCATGGTGGTTTTTAGTCAGTAAGAGTCTGACAGACCCCTTCCTTCTCGGGGCGGAGAATATTTTAGAGGTTTTTCCACCCCACATCAAAATAAAAAGAAAGTCGATAAGCTTGTTAGTTCTTACCCAATATTTGTCTCCATTCTCCTAGCCCAGCCGCCTCATGTATATCGGAGGATTTTCCACCCCGCTAAAAAAAAAGGGTTTGCTTAAGTTTGCTCTGGTGTTGTTTTTTGATATGGCTTGAGTGGGAAATACTCAGTTGAAAGCGCAGTATTGCATTTTTAACGCTCGGCTGAGCGCCTAAAGTTGGAAATCCGATGGCAAAATATTTAGGCATCCACTTAAATCTTGTCTTGTGGCCTATGGGCGATAACAGGAAAAGGCAAACAAAATATTATTGTGCACTTTCATATCGTAATTACTTTAATGAATCAGAAAGTGTTACAATGTGGTGTTGTATCTGCCATTACTACGGTAGACGCGCGCGACGCATCTTGTAGGTAACTTGCGCCTGCACAGAAATGCACCTTTGTTGGTTTGACTTTCTCTCAGCGGTACAACTGATCAAATACCTAATGCAGGGTAAAGGACTAAGCCTAAAACTGTGCGTTTATCCAGCTGTTGCCAATAAATGTATTTTCTTTCTTTCGTTCTAAAATATTTAGTCGATTATATTTACGATTTTTTTTTATCTTCTTTTAAATCTATGTACTTCTTAGCTTGAGGCCTCAAGTTCGAACCCCGGGTCGGGCAAAGTGTTATTGAGTTTTTCCAATTGAAATTTCTCAGTAGCAGCCCGGAGTCTGGATTTGTGCCCGATTGATGGCAATAGGCTCTCCGCCTATTGCATGGGACTTGAACATAAGGGGCGAAATATGGGTGTACTATTACAGGAACAAATTTGCAAAAAAATGTGTTGTTCCAACATGTGTTGAGCTTAATAATTATGTTCGTAAAATCTAACATAGTTTAATGAGTCTATCATATGTTACGAACACTATAAGAATCGAGTCCGCAAAAAAATATTAATAATATTGAATGCAGAGGGTGTAAAAAAACCCTTAACGTAAACGAAAACTACATAGGTATTCTACCTATCACTGGGATAGTTGTTTACAACAACCCTGTATAAATGATGTGGAATTTGATACAGAGTAAGTAGTAGCAATCCAGTTTGGTTACAAATAGACATAAAGAGGATGGACAAGAATTAAATAACAAAAGAGATCCGCGAATCGTGTGTCCGTTCTGTTGACCCTTTTGTGGAAATAACAGGAGGGGGCACTTTGTAAAAGGACATACACTATGGTCTTATTAAACTTTGAGCAAAGGTCACATCTTAGTACTTATTCAAAGTAATAAAAATAATATTCCACAACTTGCACACAACGCCATCTGGTCCCATGCTAGGCAGACCTTGTGTACTTAACAATATTATTATTATTATTTCGTGTATTCATTTTCTTATCTTATTCAATACATTTTTAAATATTTGAATATAAAAAAAAAAAACATTTAAAAATATAAAAAATAGTAGCCCACCGGTATCGGGAACAGGGTCCAAGCTACCGGCGGTCAGGGCTTCAGGGAGAGGAATCGCCTAACAATGCGAGCCGTGTCCAGAAGCACTGCTTTCTGAATCAAACGCTTGATCCAGCCGCCCAACGAGAGCCTCTTCAGGTATTGGTCGAGGCTCTTTGCTATTAAGCCATTGGCAGACACGACTATCGGCACAATGATTGCTGAGTCCACTTCCCACATGTCGACAACCTTATTATTATTATTATTATTTAGCCCAAATTGTCCCACTGCTGGGCAAAGGCCTCCCTCCATTCCTTCCATCGGTCGCGATTCTGCGCCACCTCTCTCCAATTCTCAAGGAAGACATCCAGGTCATCCCGCCATCTCCTTCGTGGTCTGCCGCGGCCCCGTGTCACTGTAGGGCACCAATTCTGGGTTTTAGGAGCCCATCGCTCGTTCGGCATGCGGCAGACATGTCCTGCCCAGTCCCATTTAGTTCAGCAGCCTAATAAACATACTTACATATATATTTCTAAATACCTACATACATTATTATAGATGAATTACATCCAGACACAGAACGAATGATCGTTGTATTGGGTGGGAAACTAGGAATCGAACCCGCGATCTCCGGCATAACAGTCAGGGTCACTAACTACTAGACCAACACGCCAGTCATTTTCATTATTTATTTGCAACCTGCAAGTATTTATGAATGAATAAAAATAATTCGGAAGTGTGGGTAATCATTTATGCTGCTGACTTATGACTTATGGCTCAACATTTCGGGATGCGCAACCTGTTTAGTCTTCAGCCATCTTGGATTTGAGGATGAATTTTTGTTCAGTTATTGCGAAAGTGGTTTGGAATTAAATTTCGTACAGTTTTTGTTCTCATTATTTCCTAGGATTAATATTTTTCTATTAATATTAGGCTCCACATATATATAGTTTTCTATTCTATTCTATTTTTTATATTATGGCAAACAAAGCCGATGTCCACTATTCTGCCAATGTCAAATGTGGATTGAACAGCAAGTGCGTAAAAAAAAAACAATTATTATTGATATATAGTTGAACTTAATTAATGTAGGTCTTCTTGGGTTAGAATGGGACTGAAACGAACAAAGAATTAAAGATAAAGATAAAGATAAAGATCATTTTATTTGTATAAACATGTTGTGTATAAACAATTAAATTAAGTACATAAATATTTTAATTGTTAGTATATATATACATAGTTTTATTAGAGAATGCACCAGCATATTTACAGTACGGCATAACAGACAGAACAAATGAGATCTATTCTTAGTTACTCTAAAGTCTAGATAGTATCTTCAAATGTCCTACATCTTAGATCAAAACAAACAAAACTGCTTCTCCCGCACTAACGGTTCTTAACTTGAGTACAATAACCATTTAATATCTTTACCACTATATTATTCGAACGACTATTATTTATTGAATGCAATTTCAAGTTTGATCCGTTCTTTTCTTTAGTTTAGTTGTTATGTTATTGCTTCGTCTTTTTTATCTATTATCTACAAGATTTCTGTTGAAGACAAATGCAGGCATTATTTTTCGTGTGTTTAATGACTAACCTGGTGGTTGGTTTTAATGCCGCCCAATGAGCCTTCACATGCCGTCAAGCAATATCTCTCCGTCAGCGCCAGTTTCCTCACAATATTTTTTCTTCACCGTTTTTTGAAGCAAAGGATAATTATACATTACGCACTTGAATCCGAAAAGTTAGAGGCGCTTGCCTTGGGTTCGAACTCTAGACTATTATGGAACTACTGGGTATATAAACCAGGCCTTTAGGTCCTGGCTCCCTGCGTTCAGGTGCCAGTGTTAACTTGGTTCTACTCGCATAATACCACAGTCTAAAAACTGCCGACCGCTCCCGAACTGCGAACAAAACGATGTTGGTAGTTCGTGAGGTATTATTCAGGGCTAACGCGTGTAGCCGTTGTCGGAATTTGTCCAGAGATTAAATGCGTCGTCCTACTGTATTTTTATTTATACTGTGGCAATACTATCGTCAGTCCGATTTATCGCCTATCTTACTAACTGCCTAAAGGTACCTACAATGATTCTGAGTGCGTCAACAGCGCGGCTGCAGACCTTTCATAGAGATTCATAGACACCCTTGCAGTTTGAGGTCTGCGGGCCATATGCGACATAAATATTTCGTTATTAACTTATTTGTTCCGGAAAACAAACAGACAAAAGTTTGTTTCAAAAGTTGACTTGTACCTTTAATGCCTACAATAATTGTCCGCCATCTTTCCTCATATCATTATTACGCTTGTGCCAGGTATCTGGCGGTCCTGCCGAAAACTCGACTGTTTCTGTTATAAACATAATTATATACTCCCTATCCTTATCTCTAACCGTCTGGTTCACTCCTCCCTCGAGGCTCTTATCGGGTGTTATTATTGCTAATTAATTAGCTACTAACTAAGTAATCATTTTCCCTTAGTTTGTTATTCAACTTGACATAATTTCTAAGTTCATTTTGTTATCACTTTGCGGTTTAAAGGTTAATTTATCGTAATAATTGTTTAAGCCAATGATTCATTTAAGTGAAGCGATAATTATGTCTCATCTATTAACTTTAGGACTCTTTGGCATGGGTGTTGGCAGAATCTACTGAACGCCACCTGCTACTTACTTCGTTTACGTTCATTCATTTGGCTATACACGCATGCCCTTTGCAAGTAATACGCACCTGACCTTTCTAAAGAACATCACCAATACGGTCAGTGTATGACCTTCTGGGGCCGTTCCGTTTCCATCTCCCATTTTCCAAAAAAATCTTAGAAGGAAAATTAATCATTTAACAGCTTTGCAAATATTTCTGAAACGTGAACTTTTTTCTACTTATTAGTTCGTTGTTCAAAAGTGCGTGTATATCTAGCTATAATAAGTCAGACCTGCGCTGCTGACCTTCACACCCATCTAATTGTCGTCCACCCCAAAATAAAGTTATTGAAATCGACTTACTTACATTGCCGACCAAATCTCTTAATAGGCGTATTATAATCTCAACCGGTTCATAGTAATAGTCGGTCATAAGGGTGCTTTTACACTGCTCAGATTCGGTTATCCGGTAATAGTTATTGTCCAAAATTCAACACTATCATTTTCTTAGTTACACCTTAAGAACACGTTTTGCCAGACTGCTAATGAACAGTGTATATGTCATGGCACATTATAACGGCACCGCAACTGCACAGCTGCCGCACGGCTTCGAATTTAAGCTACTGCTAGCTGGCTACGCATCGTCGGTAAGGTTTGCAGCTGCCAGCCAGCTTGCAGTCCGTACGCCGCCCGCGAATTGCAAGCTCGCCGCCTGCGGGGTGCAAGCTCGTAGCCCGCGTGCTGGGCGATTGGTGCAAGCAAGCTGTCACCACGAACACAATTCTTTGGCATTTATAATTGAACACGCCTAGGACTTGCACGTTTCATAATGTCTCGGTTTACGACGGCGCAATGACGTTGTTTTACTGGCGACTCGGAGTCGGCGAGTAGCATGCGATCGGCGTGCTGTAAGCGGGCGGTCGACGCGCTTTAAGCACATGGTCCGCTCGGTATCGGCACGCGGGCTGCGAGTCGAGTTGTATGGTAGTGGCAAGCGCGCTGACTGCTCGCCGTTGGCTTTTTCATATTGACATTGTGAAATACACACACGATTTAATGCTCTAAATTGAATGACAAGTCAATTGCTGGTTTTTGCGCTGCCGGTGCCGTGCCGGTATAATGTGCCGACGAATGGAACCTTAAGAATGGGCGACGTAGTCGATGAGGAGTATGCAGTTTGTTGCACAAAGAGTCGTACCGAGACATAATTGATGAACAAAGGCCAAGTCTTCGCACTGTCAACCTCTTAAACTCTGGTATTTAGATATATTAGAAATACAGTAGGGTCTCGTTAATCCGGACTCTCGCTTTTTCGGTGATCGCTGTAATCCGGCCGGGCAATGAAGTTCGAATTTGTATGAGCAAGATGAGAACAATAGCGTCAAATATAGTCTCATCATAGTTACGTATATGCGAAAACATGTAATTGGTTAATAGTTGCATAATTTGTTGTATTTGTTAGTTGTAAATACTGTTTGTTTTCCTGATACAATAAAATAAAATAAATAAAATAAAGTTCTCGCCTCCGAAAAAGTTGGTATTTCAGAGGCAGTAGAATCTTTAAACAGTTCTTTAAAATGGGCTGATGATAACGAATTTGGTAGCCACGAAGTTATGTTTCTCCGTAGACTGAGGCCGGACCTTTGAAATGAAGTGCAAAAACTATAAACAGAAAATAAGAAACTAAATGTAGCAGACTATAATCCGGACGCCTCGATAATCCGAAAAGAGTCCTGTTGATACCGTGTCCAACCAGTGCACACGCATCCTTATAATCTTTAGCCCAATCTCTATGTAAATACATACATACTCGTATATTTGCAAGTAAACAGGTTTGCTTACGGTCACTAGATCAAGGTCTAAGAAAACGGTCTATGAATAATGAGGTTCACATTATTATAAGATTCTTTTAGTATACATATCAATGCAAATTTTGTTCGTTTTTTGTAGACGCAGCTGCTTAGTAGTTTTAATGGAAACGGATCCTTTATTTCGTATCGTCCTTCTGATTGTCTACATCATGTGACACAGCGCGCGCAGCGGCTATTTTACTCGGCGGCTATTAGCACTATAATGAAAAGAGACAAAGGTATATTCTATGTATGTACTGCTCTTAGCGTTTCATAGAAAACCAAATATACAATTTAGGGATGTAAAATCAGTGTAAAGTTAAAAACCGCAGCACCGCACATGGTGCAGTGTGATGAGCACCTTAGTGAGATATTATTATGCGCGTCTATATACAGGGTGTCTCATTCAAATCGGTCAGTATGGGAAAGTCTGAAACTATATGACATACGAAGATCTGTTCTAAGGAACCATGTCATCGATTTTAATAACAAGAAAAACTGCATTCATACATTTTAAAAAACATCTTTACTATTGTAGTAATATTGTAAACGTGGTCACTTCGAGCACCTACTAAAATAAATTAAAGTATGTGGAAACAAAGCATTTTATTCATTTTAGACATCATGTTTCATACAGACATTTACTGCTTAAGACCTACACAATCGATATCTAAATTGAAATAGTGTAGGTTTTTTTTCTTCAAAATAACCGGGTTCGATTCCCGAACGGAGTACAGAGAGACAGACACCCTGTGTCCCTGTATACCTACAACTACAGACTTATAAATATACAAGCTAATGATTGCAATCAATAAAATTAATATAGTGTAAATACTGTGGAAAGCGTAAATATTTATACCGACCAACATTAATAAAAGAATAATAAAAAAATAAATAGGTTTATTTTGCTTCCTTAAATAACTTATTAAATAAAAACTTTCAGAAATGGAAAGTAATAATCACAATATTTCTCAATGTTTATTTGTGGGAGACTGGTGCCTAAATAAACTAAGCCGTGACTTGTATTTCAGGACGACATTGTTCGTAAATTATTTGTTTTATTTTCCAATGGGGTTTTTAATGAATTCTTTCAAACAGATGCTCTAAGTTTAAGCGCTACACAAATTGACCAATGAGACCAGATCACATAATAAATAATTCATAGCAATTGTTTCACTTTTCTATCTGTTTCGCTTACCTACAGTGAAAGTGTTAAACTTGTAGGTAAATAACCTGATTTCGTAACGATCTCATTATCTTTCTTGGTTAAAACTAACATTCAGTTTTATGCCAATAACGAAGCATATTTATGAAATAACTAGCAGACGTCCCGCGGTTTCACCCGCGTAGGTTCAGTTCACCGTGGGAATACAGGAATAAAAAAGTGGCCTATGTGTTAATCCAGGATGTCAGCTAACTCCATACCATTTTTTATTAAAATGCATTGAGTAGTTCCATCCATCCATCCATCCATCCATCCATCCATCCATCCATCCATCCATCCATCCATCCATCCATCCATCCATCCATCCATCCATTATCCATCCATCCATCCATCCATCCATCCATTATCCATCCATCCATCCATCCATCCATCCATCCATCCATCCATCCATCCATCCATCCATCCATCCATCCATCCATCCATACTTACAAACTTTCGCGTTTATAATATTAGTAGGATAAAAATAACTCTGATGCCACTGCTTCGGGCACCTGACCCGTTACTACTGACAAAAAATTACAAATGACACCCCAAACAACGGCTTGGTGCGTTTTCTGGGGCATGGATGGGTCTCTGTATGTAATTGAAGATCACCCATCCACGGATCGGCCTCTGTAAACGTAGCTTATTGAATGAAATCCTTTCAGTATAAGCCATGATAATTTGTCTTTCAATCCTAACATATTAATATACTAGGAATAAAAAGTAGCCTATGTGTTAATCCAGGGTGGCAGCTAATTCCATACTTACCAAATTTTATTAAAATCCATTCAGTAGTTTTTACGTTAAAGAGTAACAAACATCCATCCATCCATCCATCCACCCATCCACCCATCCACCCATCCATCCATCCAGCGTTTATAATATTAGTAGGATATTCGTAAACAAACGTGTCCTATTTTAAACTCAGAAAATTATTTGTAATTGTTTATGGGGGTGCTGTTCATAAGTTATAATACCAGCCTGACACTGCCCACTAACCACTGTATACTGCAGAGGCCTTTGAGCATTAATCATCACACTTGCTCAAGGCAGATTGGAGTTTTCGAACGTACATTAACTATAAGTCCAGGTTCAAGTTTTAGATAAAAGTCACATTGGTACTAGCCCGGATTTGAACCATAACCTCGAACATGAGTTATATTCGACTTGACCTGTCATCACGCCATACATAAGAGCATTTTAGCTAATTCTGTCTGTTTATCGTTACAGGAAACCGAACGCCGAGTAGACGATGATGAGGACCGAAGCAATCCGCAGTACATCCCCAAGAGGGGAACCTTCTATGAGCACGACGACCGAACTGCCGCCAGGTAACCATCATCTTTCTTAATATTATATTAACCATATCTTTAGAATAAGCAAAACACGGATTTTAAGTACTTAGTTGTTATAATCATCATTATGAGCAACGCATATGGCCGGGAGTTCTAGACATAGGCACTTTAAAACAAAATTTCAACCTCATTGAAGGTATAATTAATTATTATTAGACTAGTTGTATAGACACAAATGTTTTATAATTAATTATAAACCAAACATATTATTATTTTGTACGCCAAAATGGGAAACACGCAGATCTAGTTGCCAACTTAAGACCTTACACATATTGTTTGCTATATACTTGTGTTTACAATAAATACATACATTTTATTTTATTCTATTCTACGGGTATGCAGAATAAAGTATGTTCAGCATACCTGCACATTGATAGTGGAGAAATTTTCAATAAATAACAATCTCTAAAGGTTTGGTTTGTCAGGAGAAAACGCAGCGCTAAAATCTCCCCAGCTTTTATTATCAAACAATATAATATCGTATCTTCAACAATATTGATAGATTACTAACACCGGTGGCTTCGCGTGCGTGCAAATCACGCTAAACGGTGAAAATTGCACCAAAATCCGCTTGGCAATGATTTTACAAATTCTTAAAGCGCTGAGCTGTAGTGTAGTCGTTAGTTTTTTTTTAATACTATAGACCGGTGCTTGACTGCAATCCCACCGGATGGTAAGCAGTGATGCAATCAGTGATGGTGAAGCGCACTAGTTTATTAAGAGCCTATTCACTCTAGCCTTGAAGACACCTAAATTATTATAGTCGGACGGGTAGACCGCAGCGGCAAGTTGTTCCAGTCCTTCGATGTACGCGGTATAAACGACGAAGCGAAACGCTTTGTCCGAATCGTGGAAGTGCCAACGATGTAAGGGTGGACACTCGCCGTACGCCGTACTCGCGCGTAGTTTTGTTTCATAATTCTCGTGTTAAGCTCTCGTTTATAATATACTACATTGTGTTTAGTATAGGTATCCAGAACCTGACAAAGGGATTTTGCTCTAAACTACTTATAAGTTTTACAAACAAACATACATATACCAAAGTAAGTTAGTCAATAGTAGGCACAAACTAGGAGTCCTGCTAAGATTCTTACAAACTTCCTTTGATTCGTTTATGTTCATACTTTAACCATCCTGAAGAATAATTAAGTTCTCTATGTAAATATTAAACATAGAAATTCACTCTACAAATACAATAGACAATTATTAATATGCCACATTTACTAAAAATTGTGTTAGTAGTTTATACAGGGTAAACATTGTGACGAGACATTTTAATACTGACAATGACCATGTTTGATATGTGATGATGGGAAGAATGCACACGTCGACGAGTCTTCTCTTAAGGGATAAAGAAAGAGATTTTTATGCATTTAGAAAGATAAAGATTGTGTGCCTTAATCTGACTCGAATTAACTTATTTTTATTATTTCTTCTAATGTAGTACGCTCAACCATTGGTCTTAGGGCAACCTAGTCAAATATTAATTGGTAACATCAAACAGTATCAAAAGAAGCATAATGTGCGTCGCTGGTAATTGTTTTCAGTACTTGACTCTAGCAGCTGATCAAACTAATATTCCCGACGTTGAATTGAAGAAGTTTAAGTATAAATTCAGTATATTCGTAGCTTTCTCTTGCTGCATCACTGAGCAGTTCGGTCATTACCGCTCCACTGATTATAATTATGAATCCACACGCATTGTTTCATGTTTGCAGTTATGTAATGTTTGCCTAAATACTTTTGAACATATGATTGATAAAATTATTATTTAATAATTGTTTGTGCCTGTTTCTGTCCAACTGTGGGGAAAAAGCAACTTTAAGACTTGGAATTGGCTGTCAAATAATCATACTGTTTATTTTTTGTATGTATTTAGCTGAATTCCCTGCCTGCATCGGTGTTTCCGAGTTCATATGAACCCAATCTGTTTAGGTTGCGAGTTAATAGGCTTCTTTTGGGTTACCTTGTTCCATCGTCGACCTCATCTCTGACCGCAGGACAAGATTGTGGTCAAGAGTAGACCCATTATATATAATAACATAATAAATTAAATCATCCACATTTTTTACACAATGCCATCTAGCCCCAAACTAAGCAGAGCTTGTGCTATAAATACTAAACAACTGATAATCACACATATATATTAATTTCTAAACACATACATATTATAGATCAATTACACCCAGACGCAGAACAAATGATCATTCTCATAATTATATAAAACCTACAAAATATTAAAAATGAAGATGTTTAGATGTTTGTTACTCATCAACCACGCCTAAACAACATGAAATGATATTGATTATAAATAACTATTGAAATTTTATTCACTTGCATATTCATATCATGACGAATTTATATTTTAATTTAATACAATTTTTTTTCTGTGAATGATTTGTAAGTCAATTGACAAAACATAGCGCACTACCTAATTTTTAATATATATCTTGTCTGTAATTATCACCTATGTATACGAATAAATGATTCTGATTCTGATTCTAAACTGTTTAACAGATTTGATCATTTTCTGGGTAAATAGACAGGATATTCTTTTAACATGGTAATGTGTTCCCTTGGGCCAAATCGTTGCTTTTTATGCGGACGAACCTTCGAAAAATGATAAAAAAAATATATTCCACAACTTTCACACAACGCCATGTAGCCCCAAACTGCTTTTGAGATTGTGCTATGAGTACTACACAGCTAATAAACATACTTATAAGTATATTTCTAAACACATACATATTATAGATAAACATCACTCAGACACAAAATAAACGTTCGTGCTCATCACACAAGTAAATAATTAAAATACTTCTCTCTTCTAGTGGCGAAGAATCCAGTAACGTAACGTCGGAGGCTGCGTCGGAGAAGAAGGAAGGAGTTGAACCACCGACAGAGCGTCGCCGACCGCCGCGCAAGTCAGAGATCGTCAACAAGTGGTCACACGACAAGTACAATGAGAACGAACAGGTAATACAACATTACCATGATCACTATCTTCATCATCATCAATGTCATCATCATCAATGTCATCATCATCACTGTCATCATCAACAATGTCATCATCATCAATGTCATCATCATCATCTGCCTAGCATTTTCCTAACTATGTTGGGGTCGGTCCAGTTGTAACCGGATGCAGCTGAATACCAGTGTTTTAGATGTAGCGACAGCCTGTCTGACTTACTGTAGAGTAGACAACCTAGCAGTAACTGGTAGTAATTTACCCAGTAGGGTAAGACGATACCCCTTGGTTAAACTGGTTGTCAGACAGGATTTCTTACACCCCGTAACGACTGCCTTAAGATTTTCAAATGACACATGATCATCATCATCTATCATCATCATCATCATCATCATCTTTGTCATCATCATCATCACATGACTACGCAGCTGTATGGGTGCGTGTTGACGACCGCCAGGTCTCGCGTGTTCCGCTTAATGCCGATTTCCGAAAATGAGAATATAATAAAAACAAATTACCTAGGTAAAAACCTACCTACCTAGGTTACCTAGATACTTAGGTTTTATTCGTATCGAGAATCATTAGCGAAGTTACCTACTTGAATTTGACGACGATGCGAATCGAAATCTTGTGTTACAGATACAGTGTGCTACTGCTGAGCACGAGGTCCTGGGTTCGATCCCCGAGTCGGGCAAAGCGTTATTGAGTTCTTGCTTCTGAAATAACTCAGTAGCAGCCTTGAGTTTGGATTCGTGACTCATTAATTAAATATTAATATACATGAGACGTGAACATAACTGTCGAAATTCCCGGATTTGAACCACAACCTCGTGCATGAGAGGTTGTGTGGGAGGAATGTTATGTTATGATAAGAAACTTATTAATTTTTTGCTTTGTTTTAGGTACCGAAATCTCGCGATGAATTAGTAGCGATCTACGGATATGACATTAGGAACGAGGACGCGCCTCCACACGCTAGACGCAACAGAAGATATGGGTGAGAACATACTTCATTAGTACTTGATAAATATTTGTTTTAAAACACTATAAGGGCCGATTTATCAACGGTCAAATAACTGAGGAAATGATAATGTTGGTTTGACAGCATTTATTTATTTATTATGGCACACAGACGACATATTTACAATAACAACAAAAGATGGTAATTATAAGTTTTGAATGCTGTGCAAATACATCACTTATAGGTATGCACAACATTCTTATTAATTAAAAGATCAGCAATTCTAAAAGCATTAAAAAAAGATAATTAAAACATTATATTATTACGTTAGTTGTTATTACATAGCTAATTAATATAATAATTGTTAATTGTTATTTCTGTGAAAATAGTCTTTTTAAAATATCAAGAAATTATATTGTGTAATATTTTCTACCATGCATCAATATGGAGGTTCCGACAGGCGTGGCGGTTAGTAGAAATAAAATCTAATGTCTCAGCATGCCTTGTTTCGATATTGTTTATTCAGTTTTATATAAATTATAAGGTCGTGGTAAGTGGTAACCCCGTGGCTAAGACTTCGCCTTTCGTGTGTGAGGCTGTTGGGTTTTAATCCGGGAAAGACGTACTTTTGACTTATTGAATTCGTATGTATTTCATAAATACAACTCAAAAAACGGAAACGGAAGATATAATCGGGATAAAAACTATCCTGTGTTAATCTAGGTTATAAACTATCTGTGTACAAAATTTTATCCAAATCCGTTCAGTAGTTTTTGCGTGAAAGAATAACAAACATCCATTCAGCCAAAATAACTTTCAAGTTTATAGTAAGATTAATTTTTTATTAGTAAGATATAAAATTAATATTAGTAAGATTTTAGACATCTAAAGATGAACCACCAAGAAGAAATCTGGTTATTCAGGGTTGATACAACGGATGGATATTAAATGACAATATGTATTCAATGCCTGTCCGGTATATACCCAAAACGGTACAAAAATAAATAACGCAATACCTTTTACCCTCAGTAAATTTTAATACAACAGAAGTAGTGCTTGTGGGCGGGAAATATTTGGTAAAACCGACTAACAATGAATCAATGCTGGGTCTAGTATACAGGTTGTTCTTGAAAGCAACGTATTTACAGGCTTTAAGCTGTATACGCACTATGCGGCTACCCGCACGTTACGGTTGCGTATGCGGCTACCCGTGATATAGCAACGTATAGCAACCGTCCGGGTTGCCGGAGCGGTCAGCGGGTAGCCGCATCGCAGTGCTCATAGAAATGAATATTACGTACATAATTGTGCTTGCGGCCAGCCGTCCGCCTGCCCGCATGCAGGTAGCCGCATAGTGCGTATGAGCTCTTATTCTACCCATGAATATAAACAACTTTCATTATAGGACCGATACGGTAATAGCGAAAAAATATCAGCTGTTTCTTACAAAGGTTTAATAACTACTTGACCAAAATGAATGCCACAGCATAACTTTTTTTCAGCCTGTGAAAATTTTGCCCATGACTTCAAAAACAATCTGTAGAACTCGTGGTATGTGCGGCGAGATACCTTTCCCCTGTATATTTATCTGTAAGCAGCAAAAACCTGTAAATGAAATTGTACATGCTTTCTGCCTATTATATTCATAAGTTAATTAGTGTAGGTTAAAATGTTTTATTTATTTATTTAATTTATTTATATGTTTTTTTTTTATTGAGAATGCTTACATGAGTAATATGCTGTGTATCGCCCTCGTTGTATATGCAGATAATGTGTTGATTAATCAAGCTTTTTGCATGACTATGTATTGTGGATATAAACTTACGTTTTGTACAGGTAAAGAAAATTTATGTAAAAACCAGTGAGCCCTTCAGTAGTCTTATATTGTTGTGTAACATCTGACATGCCGTCTAACCGCCACCGCGCGCGATCATTGCTCAAATCAAATACCGCGCGCTTTTCCAGTTCTCTGAAACACTTTTCCTTCCCTTTTCACAGAATCACTCACTCAGATGTTACACATCCAAAATGGCGGACTACTAACAACTTGATTCTTTTAGTATACACAGTTAAATTTAAGTCGTTTTAGAACTCTTATTACCACTCAAAATTATGAACAAATATCAGCTATTCCTTAAATTAATGTTCGCATAACTCGTCAAAATGTAGGGAGCAGCTGATTTTAAAATTTAACCGTGTATGTATACAAACAGAGATGTATGGAAGAAGAAGTCATGCTGGCCAAACCCAAATCAATTGGAATAAAGGCAGGAGGAACGTAACCAAATCGCCATTATAATGCAATTTATTACCAACAGCCGTGGCCCAAATAAGTACACTCGTACCTGGGAAGATGAAGAAGCTTACAGAAGGCAGTCAGCCGCACAGCAGGTGCCGAGGAAACTTCCCACTGCTGAGGACTTCCCTGAGCTTGATGCCAGCAGGAGATATGGGTAAGTGTCCTTGTTCCCTACAGGCTGTTTTCATATACCTACGCATTATGAGGCCGCCGAAGAACGCCGCCGCCGTTGACACGAAACGATGCGTACGTCGTTCCATAATTCGCTCTCGTTTTGTTTGGACAAACCGTCAAACGCAATCGATGTATGTGTCCTAAATCTACAATCTACTAAATTTACTGACCCTAAAGCTATGCTTTACTTAAACCAATAACTGTAAATAATGTAGTAAATTTCAAACATAGCGCCAAAAACCTTCACTTACATTGTACAGACGCCACCACATCAACCTACCCCAAACTGTCAGATTCGCAATTGAGCATGAACCTTATTGTGTTAAGAATAAAGTTGAAAACCAATTAAAGAAATTTGACAAATTGGGGTAAGTTGATGTGCTGGCGTCTGTACACCGTTAAAAATAATAATATCAGCCTGTTACTGTTCCACTGCAGGGCAAAGGCCTCTTCTCATACAGAGAAGTCTTGAGCATTAATCACCACGCTTGCTCAAGGCGGATTGTTACACCATTGTTTTTGTATAATTTAATTGGATTGAATTCGTTTTGAATCAATTTGATTTCATTTTCATCATCATCATTTCAGCTGAAAGACTTCCACTGCTTTCTCCGCAAATGTCGCCACAACGACCGGTCGGACCGATTTAATTCTAGTTTGACTTTATTTTATTCTGATGAAAATCCATCGGCTGTTTGTTAGGCTTTATTCCATGTTTTAAGTTGTTTTTTTATGTTTTTGTTTTTCATGATTGTTTTCATGTTTTTTGTGTTTGTTTTGGTTGTTTGGCAAAATACAAAAATTAAATGAATTTATTTAATATTATTGTTCTCTTAACAGCAAACCCCGCACCCCGCGCCCCCGTTCCAAGTCCCAGCCCTCTGTCAACGAGGCGCCCATAGAGAACGGCTCCCAGCTCCGTCGCAACGCCTCCATCAAGACAGCGAAGAAGCCGACGGTGAAGCAAGGCACCGGCCGCGCCGCCGTCAAGCAGCTGCCGAACAAACAACAACCGCCCAAGGACAAGATGCCTGCCTTGGAGAACCTCACCATTACAGCTAACGTTAATAACAAGTGAGCTTTTTTGTTCGCATTTATTTTTCATGGAAGAAAATTTTAGTTTTGTATATGATGCGTAAGCGTTCGTTCAGCTGAACTGTGCGTACGCATGTCGAACTTACTGCGTTTCTCGATGTTTAGGTAAATACACAACTTACTCCGATCACTGATCATCACAGACAGGATTCTCTTATAAACTACAAATAAACAAATTGTTTCTAAATAAGTAACTGAACTGCTTAGCTTTTTCCTTACTATGTTTGGGTCGGTTTCCAGTCTGAGAGCCCTTACACACGAGCGGCATGTTGCCAACGGCAGAAGGCAACTGCTGCCGTCGACACGACTCTGCTCTTTACTGAGAGAGCTGACGAATGCTGCAGTTGCATCCAACAGGATGCATCTGTAAATGAATCCGCGTTCTTATGACTTTTAATTCCTTGTATATTTATGATGTTGGAAACTTTGGACCGGATTCGATGGACGAATGGGGTGAGGAACGGGGTGTAAAATTCCGCATCCCCCTATTGCCCGACGGTTGTTGTCAGAATGTCCTATACGTCAATAGCGCGGATAACTTTAACATTGCGATGTAGGATGTAACTCGTTAGTTTTTAAATCAAATCAAATCATTTAAGTATTTGTGATACACGGGTTAAGAACAGATGTTCTTTACATAATTAATTACTTGATAATGGTCATTCCATGATCAGCCACTTGGGCATACAAATTATCCATAAAATATGATTATAAAAGTTCGAATTATTTTATAGAAGACGTCCAGCTAATAGTTAAATATATTTTTATTATTACTATTATTCATTCATGACAAATCACAATTAACAACAACAACTTAACATAAAGCGAATATAAAATATTAAAAAAAATCAGCAATAGAGTAATAACAATGTTTTATCAGAAACACGATCAGTTTATATCTCTAAAGACATGAATATTGCTACACTGTTTTATGTCATTAGGAATCTTATTATAAATCTTTGTAGCGATAGCAAACACACTTTTCCCAAAGAAGACAGTTTCAGTTTTAGTTTATGTGGCATGTACAGACGCCAGCACAGCAAGTTACCCCAATGTGTCAAATTTCTTTGATCGTTTTTCAACTTTATGTCAAACAGAATAAGGTTCATATTCAATTGGGAAAATTTGACACATAGGGGTAACTTGATGTGCAGGCGTCTGTACATACGACTCGGATCAACTCGGGTGATGATGTAGTACTGATGTTACCGATATAAAACCAAGTCACATTTTCCAGTCAAGGGCAAGCTCCGCGCAAGGTGAACGCGACAGTCGCCCAGCAACGTCCGGTGCCCACCGAGCAGGCCAGGAAGAAACCCTACGCTAATGCACAGGTGAGCTGACAACACTATTGATGTCTTTTTTCCACAGGTAAATAAAAAAGAGATGGCGTACAGCCAAGACTTTGGTCTCTAGTTTGAACCCAAAGCACCTCAAGGTCTTTGGATTCACGTGAGTGTTGTATAATCTACCACGCGGGCCCAGTGCGAATTGGTAGATGTCACATGTCTTCGAATTTTTTGATTCTAGTACATGCCGGTTTCCTCACGATGTTTTCCTTCACCGTTTTTGAGGGCAGTGGTGATGAAATAAATTACGCAAAGTAATGCGCCTGCCTGGGTTCGAACCCACGACTTGCTGTTCGTAAGTCTGGGCCGCCACCACTGGGCCACCGCTGAAGAAGGTTACATTTATACTAATATCATAAAGAGGAAAAGTTTGTTTTTTTTACCTACTGGACCGATTTGTAAAATTCTTTCACCGTTGTGAAGCTACACTATCCCCGGGTGACATAGGCTACTTTTTATCCCTGTATTCCCACGGGAACGGGAACTACGCGGGTGAAACCGCATGACGTCTGCTAGTGGTCAGTAAAAAACAACGTAAAATTTAGAGCAAATTGCGACGCTACCGACTCCACCAAAGCGGAGACGAAAGAAGATGTCTCGTAATTAACCAATAGGATATTTTATTGCGCTGAAGCTAAGCGGTGAGCGGTCAAAATGACGCAAGCTGATTGGTTGTAAGATACATCCCTGCTCGTCTCCGCTTTGGTGGAGTCTCGCCCTTAAAAGTAAATATTTTTGGTCTGTGTTTTCTGACAGTTGACAACATTGCTTCGTAGGTAAACGCCATGATTTCTGCTTTTTTAAACCATTAGTTTTCCTTTTTATTGAACAGCCTCAACAGCAAACGAATTCTGCGCCGAACAAGTCCCCGCCGCAGCACCAGACGTCGCAGCAGCAACAACAACAACAACAACAACAGAAGGCGCAACAGAACCAACAACAACAACCGGCATCCGGTGAGTTCAACAACTAAGTAATGACTCATTTACATGTCGATGTTTATATTCGATAGACAAAGAACAAAAATCGTAAAAAAATACTTTAATGTTGGTTTGTGTGAGTATTGTTATATACCAGTGAAAAAGGCTTCAAATGAATGTGGCTTTTTCAAAACATAATATTAGGCACTTTTACATTATACATCTTCATCATTACTGACGGACGGGAACATCATAAAAAATCTTGACGTATCTTAACTTAATATTATAAAGAGAAAAGATTTGTTTGTTTGTTTGTTTATAGGGATTTAACTCAAAAACTACAAAACCTAATTTAAAAATTGTTCCACCATTAGAAAGCCATATTATTACCGAGTGAAATAGGCTATATTTTATTTTCAAAACTACGAGGGGCTCGAGAAAAATCAAAGTTTAAAGAAATTCACGCAGACGAAGTCGCGAGTGAATTGCTTAAAGCAGTAATAAAAGTATAATATTAATATAAGTTTGAAGTTGCTTGGGGTTACTTACTAAGTGGGGCAGCAACAGGCCGATATTATATTTATTTTGTATATCACACACAGGTGGTGGTAGCAAACGTTACAGCAGCTTACGTCAGCGTCCACTCGCTGACTCGTACTCGCCACAACAACCGCAACAACAACAACCGCAACCACCTCAACAACAACAACAGCAGCAACAACAACAACAGCAACAGCCACCAGCTCAACAACAACAACAGCCGCCACACAGATATCATGCTGGTACGTAGCATACAAATATAAAGACTAAGGTCCTTCCCAAAACTACTGAATGTGAATTCAATGAAACGAGATATGATAGGAGATGTCTATACTGTGTTGTGCTGAAGCTAAGCACTGAGCAGTCAAGATATCGCAAGCTGATTGGTTGCTCGAAACACCTTTTATCGTCTGCGGACCAGTAAACTAAGGTTAAATACTAGAGATGCGAAATGTAGCTCACTGAAAAGAAAAGAGAGATACGGCTCCTTTGATCAAAAGAACTGTATCACTCTTTTAGCTCTTTAGCTCACCGAATAACCCTTTTAACTCTTCGGCTCAATTGATTTACTGGCGAGCTACAGATCAAATTGAGCCGCGCCACTTTACGCAAGTCAAACGAGACGAATAGCTCAATGGCTCTTTCAGATCTTTGAAGTTCTTTAGTTCATTTAACTTATTTGCGACTGTTGCGAGCCATTAATAAAATTAGATTCATTGGGTTGTTTTGTTCAACAAATAAATAAAATTATGAAAGCCAATATGCAATGAAGCATTTTTCTTTTAAAACAATGACGATAAGAGTTATTTTACAATGACGCATTGAGCCGAAGAGTCAGTGAGTGAACGACATGCGAAATCGTTCACCAGTTCGTCGGGTAAGTTCGGGCCCTGTTCGGGCATTGTCGGATGTCGCTAATGTCGGCGTTTCGTAGGTATCACTCGTCGTAAGTTCGTAACTCGCAAAGCCACAGAGTGATGAGTAGTATAGAGTCAAGTCAATGAGCCATTGAGCTAAATAAACTAGTGAGCTATTCCGTGAACGACTGAGCGACTGAGAGCTAGATTGTAATTAAAGAGCTAGTTAAATTTTATCTCTCAATTGCGAACTACCCATCTCTATTAAATACCATCAAGCTAGAAGTTTATACCATTCCGTTATGGTTTTTCTTTTCATTGATAGGCTCGCTGTATGTAATTTAAAGTACTATGTAACTCGGGACTGGCCTATTGCTATCAACCGGTGATCAAATCCAGACTCTAGGAAGCTACTGAGAAATCTCTGATAAATAATCTAGCATCACTGTCTTGGTTAAGGCCGGTTTTAGTGCTCGACCGACCGTCGGTGAGTACATCGGTCGCGCTTCTCATTTGTATGAAAATTCACAAGTCGTCACAGTGCTCGACCGACCGTACGCACGCGTATATTGCTACGCACTGCGTACGAGGACCGTCGGTCGAGCGCGTCCGCATGCGTGCCGTCGGTCGACCGACGCGCTATGGAAACATATGAACGCGTTCAGTGCTGCACCGACCGGTGGACCGACCGCACGGATGTGCGTATCATCGTCGACAAAAAATTATTTCGTAGGTACTCAAAATGAACAAATTTATCGACACCGAACGATTAACTTAAAGTGACTGCAAGTCTTTCCACCGGTGATACAGGAGCTCGAAATAAGTTTACATGTTTTAAGTAGTCTTTTAACTTCGCTGATAATTCATCAAAACTTTTGATCGACATTCTGAAGTAATTAAAAAACTTTTCTTCATCTTCGCGCAATAATGAATATACAGGATGAATTTTTAGTCACCGTCCAAATTTTGATATATTAATCTTTGGCAAAAATCATTGAATACGTGTTTTTTCTTTTAGTATCACTCAATACAAAAATATTGAGATATCACTTCACAAAGTTATCTATAAAAAGTTTATGTTTCTGGACACTGCCGCGCCGTGCGTACGCGCTAGGTGAAGCTACGCGAGCCGGGCCGCCCCGCGCGCCGCGCGCCGCCGGAATTCATTGATAACACAATACAAACAAAGTTGCAAATTTTCCCTTCATACTTTCACGGGCTTAGGACCGTCAATAAGCAAAAGGTTTGTGCTATGTTCACTATGATTAGAATCTAACCCTTAATTAATCAATTAAGTACGTATAAATAAAGTAAAAATCAATTAATTAGATAAGAACTTGAGACCTTAATAAAAGCTGAGCCAAAACGTTTTGCTATTAGGCGTATTTAAAAATTTGAATCAACTTATGTACAAATAATAAAAATTTAATCAAAATCATCAACAATCAAATTAACAGTACTTTAATAAATGTTCAAAATGCATACCGTTTCTCTCTAAACAGAGTCTTGCACGTTTTTGCACATTGTTTTTAATTTTATTGAGCACTACAGTGTCACTTTTAACTTCGTCGAATGCACGTACAATTTGCTGTTTTAATTGGTCTAGGTTTTGGGCTTCCTCCACATACACTCGTCGTTTTATTTCACCCCACAAAAAAAAGTCACATGGAGTAAGATCTGGTGACCGGGGTGGCCAGACGACGGGCCCCCCGCGACCGATCCAACGATCACCGTGTTCGATGTTTAAATAATTACGAACGGCGGCGGAGTAATGAGGCGGTGCACCGTCCTGTTGAAAATAAAAATCTCGATAGGAGATTACCGGCACGTCATCCATGAAGTCAGCAATTACTGTGCGTAACATATCTAGGTACGTGCCCCCGGTCAACCGTCCCTCAATGAAATATGGCCCCAGTATTTTGTTGCCGACAATTCCAGCCCACACATTTGCACTGAACCGCACTTGGTGATACGTTTCTCGTATCATGTGTGGGTTTCGAAATGACCACCAATGTTCATTATGATGATTATACAGCCCCACTCGAGTAAACAAGGCCTCGTCAGTCCACAAAATGTTAGCATCGGGGTGTGCAATCAGCCACTCACAGAAGGCTCGACGGGGAACTGCATCTGCGTCGTTCAAGGCCTGTGCCTTTTGAAAATGGTACGCGTGCAACCCGGCAGAATGGAGAAGTTTCCACACGGCATATTGGCTTACGCCGAAGCGCCGCGCTGCATCTCGCGTACTGGATCTAGGGCTCCGTTCAAAGAAATCGAAGATATCTTCTTCGATCTCCACTGCGAGTCTCGGCCTGCCCCGTCCTTGAGCGTGTGTAGGTAGGACTATAAATTGGCCATGGTCTAATAGCCTCTGATTTGCGGCCAAAATCGTTTGGCGATTTGGTAATGAGGGATTTATTCCTTGATTGCGAAGGCGAGGAATACTTTCGGTTTCGTACAGTCTCCGGGCACCGTTCAAGCTTTCACCACTCAGTATGTAGGATCGCACCATTTCGTAATACTCGCGGTGGGAATACGACGACATTGTAAATAAATTCACGATACGCACGGGGCGCCGTCGCGCCGGCGCCGGCGGGTTGCGCGGGAACGCCGGGAACACGGAAGTAAGCGCTTGCGTCGCGAAAGGGTGCGCGCGCGAGACCGACTAACGATAGATGATAGATGTCATAAATGTGTCGCGCAGGTGTAGCGGGGTGGGGGTGAGCGGGGTGAGCGCTGCCTTTTTCATTGAATATTTGCGCGGCAAGTGTAGTATTATTAACGTTTAACTTGTGACCACGCAGAGCGGATAATTTTTTCGAGAAAATGATTTAATATGAAAATTTTTTGTATCGATTTTTTTTCAAAAATGGACTAAGTGAATGATACCTAATGCCTAGAAAAAATTTGGACGGTGACTAAAAATTCATCCTGTATAGTAGTGAATTCCCCTTGTAATTGTCTTTGGGCGACGTCTTCTTCTATTCTTAAAACGTCTACGAAGATAATAAGCAGCAATTAAACAATTCGTAAACGGTTCCATTGCGTGCGACTGTACCAGTCCGGTCAGTTTGTTGGTCAGGAGAGCACTGAATGATAGAAACTGACGGTCGGTTCAAGCGTATCGTCAGGACGGACCGTACGCACCGACGGTCGGTCGAGCTCTGAAACCAGCCTAACAAACCTGGGGCTCGAGTCTGCTATTGCAATCGTGTGTGCTCAATGGCCGGTCATTGATCGAATATTTGACAACTTTGACAGTTTTTGTATGGGAAATGTGTCATAAGTTTGACGTTATACGTCAAAAATCGATCATTGACCGGTCATTGAGACGCGATTGCAATAGCAGACTCCACCACCTGGAATCTTTTAATGGATAAGAATAAAGTTTATTTTAACTTTTAACGATTAAGATATGAATGATGCATTATTAATCTAACTAACTTTTTAAAATCTTTGTGCCTCCCACGCAAGCTGTCATGTTAATAGCTCTCATAATATAACCCCGCTTGTGTCGTCCAGGTCCGGGCTCGTTCGTGGCCGACACGACGCACGCTTCCTCCGCACCGGCGCACGCGCATCCACAACACATTATACACCAGGTAATGCTTTTTTAATATTTTTGGAGTAACGAACTGTTTTTGGTAAAAGTTTGAAAAAGGAAATCAGAAAGACTGCCCTGGCACGTTAAGCCGGTGATTTCGGTGACATTAAATAGGGTATATGCATGTTTTTTTTTTTATATTTTTAATTCACTGTTTACAACGTTTAAACATAGTAAAAACATATAAACATATTTAAAAATGCAGTAATGAAGTTAAAAAAAACATTTATAATACAGAATAAATTTGAGCTGTTTAAACAACGCCATTTTCGCGTGCCATATCGATTACCTCATTTACTATGATCCTATCACTATTACTTTGGGTGTTTTCGTTCTTCTAACCATTTCACCATGGAAAAAGCTCAAAAACCAGTTTACCAGTATAAATGCAATAAACATTATCAGATTGTGCTTTTAGAAAACCACTTTCAGTCATTTTTCTTAAATGTTTTATAACCTCACTATGAAGCTAAAATTACACTTGAACATTAAATTAGTTCACAACACACACGGCAATAATTATGTTTTCGAATAAAAAGTCCATTCCAATACTTAATGTCATACTTACACATTGTATGTTTTGTAAGCGTGGAGTTGTCGTAGTATTTGACGTCAAGTTTCGTTATAACCAATGGTGATGTGTTCACAAATTTTGAATTTCCCGCGCTTAATTCGCACTTTTATTTTTGATTTTAAATAATTATGACGCTATTAAATAGTAAAATAATGATTTTGTCCATATTTTCTGCCATTAAAGATTGGGAAATAATAATTTTTTTTATTGTAGATTCAACAGTCGATACAAGTAGTCAAAATTCTGTCTGAAAACCACTCTGATACTGGATTGTGGAGGTCACATAGGCAATCGTTCCGTGAAAAGATCTGGAATTCAGCTACATCCAGTTAGACTAAAAGCTGACCCTAACACAATTAGGAAAAGCTAGGTATAATTATGATGATGTTAGAAAATAATGGAAAGCTATTTGGCTTGACGATTTTTATAAAGAGGAAATATTATTTTGTTTTTTTGTAGGGATTTAATACAAAAACTACTGAAGTGATTTTCAAAATTCTATTACCATTATAGAGCTATACTATCACCGAGTAACATAGGCTTTTATTTTCTTTAAAAAGCTACGAGAGCTACGAGGAAATATCAAAGTTTAAAGGGCGAAGTGCTAGTACTGTATACCTATATTTTACCCTAAAGAAACGAGTACATTGTTCGTCTCCAGGTGTTGAACAACGCTTCTAACAACCACGCGTCGTCTCCGCCGCACGCGCTGCCCAACACGCAGCAGCAAGCACAGCACGCGCCACAGGTAACATATTCATTACTAACTAAAATAATTTTATTATACTAGTAAACCCGACAGACGTTGTCTTGCCCGAACCTGAAACCCGATCACAGCGCCACCTGCCGGGTCCAATTAATTCTAATCATCTGAAGATTAACACAAATACAACAAAAAAGAGTGTAGTTGTTCGGAAGTTATACTGTACAAGGCACCGCTCGAAGTTAAAAGATGTGTGCTCTCGCATCTCTTGCCCCTACAGCGTAACTCTCTCTCTCTGTCATCTCTCTCTCTTTCTCTCTCTCTTTCTCTCTTTATCGTCACCAACTTATATATCCCTGTCAACTACCGTTCGCCTCGCCCGATCACACTTTTTGTAACGCTCCTATAAATCAAACAACTTCTGTGAGGGAGGGTGGGCGAACGAGTGAACAGTTTATTTATACTGACTACGTTAGTAGTCTATTTTGATACAATACTAACAGCTCCCGTAACGCATTCACCAGTTTAATCTCCAAAAAAGTACAAGTTGTATCGATCTTATGTTGAACACTTCAATGTATTCTCCCTTGTATGTATATAATTATGTAAAACCAGAAATATGGGTCATATACAGGTGCCCATATTTCTGGTGTCGCTATCACAGAGCCGTTTGCCCACAGGTGCGCCTGGGCATGATGGACCAACAACAGATGCCGCAGGTGCCGCATCCGCATCATAATCTCCATAACATACCTACGCCACATACAATGGGTGAGTAGAACTTAATGTTCAGGTTGGAAGACATATCGATCAGCACGCGTAGCATGAAGTAGAAATAAATTTGTCTACAGAAAAATCGATAAACTGACATATCGTATAAATATTTCTTTTATTTCGAGCACGTTAATGTCAAAAATGAAGAGAAGAAATGAAGAATTTTCAGTTGACAATACTCTGCAATATCGAGCATTAACATCTAATATTACCTCTAGTTAATTTACGTGTCGAATTATTCTTGTAATCTAGATGACGAACTAAAAACTAAAATGTTGTCTAATTTATGATTAAACGAACTTACCTGTACGTGAAGTTCGATCATAATTATACGAAGGCTTCGTCCTCGAGATTAGCATAAACACAATGTAGTAACACGTACGGTGTTGCCTTTGCGCACTGAAAGTTAAAAGCCCTATACCTAAAACTAAAAAAAAATGTGTTTATTTTTAACATTTTTAGGTGAGGGTAGACATACTCGTATTTCCTTTTCTAGATTGTATGTTCTATTGCTCATTTAGTTCAGAGCCTAGATTCTCAATTCCCGTTTTTGATATTTCAGGAAATGACAGGGTATATTTCTTTTTTGGGGAAAAAATAAATATGGGAGGGTGGGTTGCTAATCTCTTCGGACGAAGCCTTCGTATAATTATGATCGAACTTCACGTACAGGTAAGTTCGTTTAATCATAAATTATACTCAGCTTCGTCCTCGAGATTAGCATAAACACAATGTAGAATTTGAGAGCTACTGAAATATCAATGAAACACTTTTGTGTAACAAGGCAATCAATTTTAATCAGTAGGTTTTAATTTAAAATCATAATTAATGATGATTATTTATACAGGGTGTAACGGAAAGGGTATATACATACAAACAGGGTGAATAGAGTATTTAATAACGAGTCTTTCCTCAAAATTTCAGCTCCCAACTAATAACTTTGAAACTTCACGATATTATTTAATATCGCCAGTTTATTAAATTCAAAATCATAACAAACGTGTCACCGCACTATGGGGGTCATAATCCTGTCCGGCAAGGTTCAAGTACATCTATCTCGGGTTCTGCGCGCCTAGTACAGACCTATCGGTCTCTGCCTAACCGACGAAGGCGCGACGGCGCGGGTGGGCTCAACTTTACAATTATGTATGTATATGTATAAAAACGTTGCCATGTCGTTTCTTATCACCAAGAGAATCCGTGCCCTTCGTATGTATATACCCTTTCCGTTACACCCTGTATAAGGTAATACAAAGGTATTCTTTTATAACATTAATTAATTAAATAATTCTGCTTACAGTAGATTTTTACAAACTCAGTTAAAGTTAACTAACTCAAGTCCAGCTGTGGACGTGATAATATAATTATCATGAAGCTTAATAAATACTCGTAATTACTTTGTTGTTTAACTGTTGTCATTACAATTGTTTAATATTGATCTTGCAAATAAATCATCTTCTGTAATAGGTACATTTCTATTGTAGAATTTCATAAAAATCTGAGACGAACCGCTCCAACCCGCGGTTTTTCTAACTGTTTCTAAGTTAATTCCTAATTTGTGGGCTTTAGATGTGGCAGCATGTCGTGTGCTGTGAGCTGTAAAGATAGATATATCTATGCCACATTCTCCTAGCGTCATCTTAACCCACCGACTTAATGTTTGTGCCGAAACTAATTTATGTGGTTTCCTCACACCGATAAATAGGCTATCTACATTACCACGAAGTAACCTAGTCAAATCGAGATACGCTAAAAGTGTCAGGACTGGACAGATTTCCAGTCTTTCGCGGAAAAATGGTAAAATAAGATTAGGTTGCACGGTTCCTATCTTTGAAGTTTTTATAATATCAGGTATTTTAATAGTGATCTTATCTGCTTGCATTTGAATGTTATTTATATTTATTTTTGATAACGTTTGCATTCGGTGTGCAGTAACTAAAGATAATAAGGTAACTAGTTTACGTGAAAGTTTATCTAAACCCAAGCTATCGTTAGGATACCAAGAAGACAAAATATTTAGCACTTTAGACGTATCCCAAGTTGTGTTATACTTGGGTAAGGGTGGTCGAAGTCTGAAGACGCCTTTAAAGAAGCGTTTTACAGATTCATTATCACTGACTTTTTCAATCAGAATTAAGGCTAACGCCGATCTACAACTGTTTAGAGTCCCATATTGGGCACCTGAATCAAACAATGTTGTTAGAAATAAAATTGCATCATTGATTGATGCCCCGAAAAGGTCGATATTTTTAGATAAACAAAAATTATACCATTTCTTAAGACAGGTGTCGTATTGTTTTATCGTCGTGTCGGAGAGGGAAGCCAACATTATGCAAATTGCAGGTGATGGAACATTTCTTCTCAACAACGAGTCCCGGACAAGAGACCGGCAGCCAGGGTAAACCGAGGGTGTACCTTGTTGTTGCTGGAAGGTGATAAAATTGTTTGTTTATTTGGATCAAAATACAAAACAGATGATACAAGAAGTTTTTTGAATAGAGGGTACCATGGTTGAGTGGGCCATAAGGGAACCACTACAATACCAGTAGCTTTGTCTTTAACAATTTTTCGGAGCGTTTTTAGGACCATTGAAAAAGGAGGGAATGCGTAAAAGTAAATTTGTGACCATGATAAGGTAAATGCATTTATGGCCATAGCTTCAGGATCTCTGAACCAGGATATATAGTTACAACATTTCTTGTTAACACGACTTGCAAAAATGTCTATTTCAGGAAAACCAAACGTGTTTGTTATTTTGTAAAAAACTGAGTCGCTCAATTCCCACTCAACATCTGGATGAATTCTACGTGATTCCGCGTCGGCTATTGTATTATCTGCCGAACGAATGTATGATGCATACACAATAATATTCCTAGATTGACACCATTCCCATAATTCTTTTGTTATGCGTGTTAGATGTGGATATTGTATGCCTCTCATCCGATTTATGTAGGATATGGCTGTAGTGTTGTCAACGCGAAGTAATATTTGACAACTATACATTTTTTCTGCAAAAACTTTTAAACCAAAAAAGGCAGCAACGATCTCTAAATAACTAATATGATGTGATCGTTCGTCAATTGTCCATGCCCCACTAGCTGTCTCTTTTCCACACGCCGCACCCCACCCCGTAGTCGAAGCATCACTAAATATTTCTAAACAGTATTCATCATATTTTATTTTACTAATAGGGTTATCTAATGCTGTAAACCACCAATCAAAGTCTGACGATAAGTAGGACGGTATGTTCATATAATTGTCATAATTTAACGGGTCATTTTTTAAATTTAAAAATTTGCATCTTTCAAATTCTTTTGTGTATAGCCATCCGTATTCAACGGCAGGGCAGGCAGAACACAATAAACCCACTAAACTTGCAAAATCTCGTATTTTACAACGTGACATATTTTGAAAGGCTTGTAATTTATTTTTAATTTTAATGGATTTTTCTGTAGGTAAACTGATTTGAAATTTTTTAGTATCGATTATGTAACCAAGATATTTACATGATGTCGTAGGCAACAAGTAATTTTTTAAAACAAAAGCACATTAAATTCATACAAAACATTGTCGAATTCGAATCTAAGATATTTTTTATAATCATCATGAATTTTTATTAAAAAATATGCGTCTTTTAAATCTACTGTTCCCATAAAGTTATTTTCCGACACAAGTTTAATTGCTGTGCGTAAATCTTCGAGCTTAAAATGTCGAGTTTCTATAAATTGATTAAGATTTTTTAAGTTAAGTATGAATCTATGTTTACCGTTGGGCTTAGGTATCAAGAATATGCTTGATAGAAATTGCCCTTCACAAGGGTTACAGTGAGTGATGGCACCAGTGCATATCAATTCATCAATACATTTTTTGAAATTTTGTTTTTCTGATGTTGAGTGGTTTCTTTTACTAGGGATAGTATACTGTATTACACTAGCTGAAAAAGGTATTTTATATCCAGAAATCCATGAAAGAACAGTCGGATCCGAAGTTAGTTCTGACCAGGTGTCATAAAAAAGTGCCAGTCTACCAGCATAATTGCTTACCCCGGTAACATCTAGCGACGACTGCGGTAGCTGGCCCGTGTCGCGGGCGTTGTCTGCTGCCGACCTCGATATGACCCGCGCGAGGTGCTCGCGGGCGGATTTCTCTGTGCAGGCTCCCTCGTCCTCTGAGTCCCCGTTTGCCTGCGACTCGGGGGAGGAGCCCGCCAGTTAAAATTGTTCCGTTGTTGGAACGTTGATTGAGGTGGAGTCGGCGCTGTCTTGGTTATGTTGATGGGTGGCCTAGAATTGGTTGATTTTAATTCAGCTCCTGTTTTTGTTATTGTCTTTGCCATTTTTAATGTTTCTGCTAAGTCTGATCCAAAAAGGTGTTTGTCAATTGTTGTTTTCTGTATTTGTTCCTTCATCTCTTTTTTTAAATTGTTTAAAATAAAGTTTCGGCGAAGTGTTGAGTCCGAGTGTTGATTGTCACAAAGAAGGCGTGCAGTGTCCATCATCATTTGTATTAACTCCGTGTCTTTGTCCTCTTTAGCAATCATAAGTGTAATAACTTTACTTAGGCATGAAATGGCACAACCTAACTGTTTTTGTTTCATCTCAATACCCTTATCTCTCTTTAAGATCACTTCTGATATGGCTGCTTTAATTTCTAAATTCAGTTCCGGCGAGTCAATTAGCTTGCAATTACTAGGAGGTAAGTATTTTTCTATTAATTCCTTGCGAAGTTCGTTAGACAAGCCCTTAGTAGCCACATGCTGTAGCCGAATAGCCAGGTCGGTCTGGATTTCTTTGCCGTAGATCTTTTCCACAGACGGATCCTCTCCAAATATTTCTAAAATTTTCGGGTCCAGCTCGATGCTCGGATGTGTGTCAGTTGTAATAGGGACTTCAGTCACCGAGGAAGGGACCTGTGGCTGTGAAGTGCTTGTGGATGGAATTGGGTCTGCAGCGCTAGTTGAGGGAACTGGGTCTAAAGCATTGACCGAAGGGGTGGGATCCCCAGCGCTCATGGATTTCTCATCATGATCCAATTCCACTACTTCCTCAAAAGGTTCTTCGTCGTAGTATCGACATCGGGGAGAGGGTGTGTCCTCTGTAATGTGTTATTAATTTACAACAATAAGATAAGCGCACGTAGATGAAATGGCGTATCTATGGATATAAACACGTACCGCGTACGGCTTAGTACCTATCTACGGTGAAGTGACAATCCCAAAGACTGCCCGCATCATCCGTATAGCTTCACGTATACTAATAATGTAACAGTTCTTAAAACTGATCGCAATATTAGCCTTGCACGTGATATAAATTAAATGACGTTCTTAGATAAAACGTTTATAACTCCGAAGTGTTAAGCCCGAAAACTTAACCGCAACGAAATTTAATAACGCTAAAACGTTGATGTGAGAAAAAAAACAACACACTTGACTAACCTCTAGAATCCGACGTCGATCTTGTCTCACGTTGAAGTTTATTCTCCCATTTCTTTAACTTTTTTCTGATATATTCGTAATCGTGTTTTCTTTTCCTTTTCCCCATGACACTCTTTAAACTTGAATAAAACTCACTTAACGCAATTTAAACAGTTTTTTAAGAAATTGTGTGCGCTCCGGCAGAGCACTGAACTGTGAATGGGCAATAGAACATACAATCTAGAAAAGGAAATACGAGTATGTCTACCCTCACCTAAAAGAGTTAAAAATAAACACATTTTTTTTTAGTTTTAGGTATAGGGCTTTTAACTTTCAGTGCGCAAAGGCAACACCGTACGTGTTACTACATTGTGTTTATGCTAATCTCGAGGACGAAGCTGAGTATAATACCCCATTATAGTGTTCTATCGTCGAAATATATTTGGTTATACGTTCTGCAGGTCAAATACAGCCAGCACAAGGATACGCACCTCCAGCGATGATGCCCGCTCAATATATGCAGGTAAATACTGTACTGTAATGTAATATTATGAAATTGATAAGAATATCAGTATGATCTGCTTTGTGTGATTTTAGTTCATTTATGTAGCGACATCTATCTCGTTTTATACGAACTAAACTGACATGTCCTACATCGTGATGTTAATGTTATTACGCATGATTGAATTTACACATAACTCCGACAATAATCTTTGATCTTTGACCTACACATGAATGCAATAAACATTTTGAGTTTGAGTTTGAGTTTGAGTTTGAGCAGTAGTAGGCCCACAGACAATTTACAAGAACAATACTAGTTATTTCCACTAACTTACTCCTGATTGCCACGTCAAGAACTGAACCTCGGCAATAAGCTACTTACGAATTAAGCTTTTAAATATGTTATGTAGTCGTGACGTGTGGCGTTCTAGGCACATTTTGGTATGTAAATATGAGTGTAGTTGTAAAAAGGGTAATGCTTAAAAAATATATTATTCAAAAATTGAATTGGTGAAGATGATTATAAATATTGCAGTATTAGTACTTGCTTACTCTTTTAAAATAAGATAATGAGATTTTAGAAATTAAGCTGCTGCAAAACGTAGAAGAGAGGAAGAGGGCTAATGCACCTCTTCCTCTCTTCTAAGTTTTTGCTGTGCCCGACAGGGTCCATAATGATTCTGTACCTTTGTATTCTTAAGACCATTTATGTACATTGTGGAACGCAATAAATATTGAGTGTTGAAATTCTTTAATACTTAAAATGATTTGTATATACAGCAAAGCAGTAGCGGACCAGTATTCGGCGGAGCGTTATACCCCGCCGCCCCGCTCGCGCCCCCGCACGCCGCGCACGCGCCGCCGCACGCTGCGCACGCGCCGCACGCGCCTCCGCACGCGCTCCCGCCGGCGCCGCCTCACGCAGCTCCGCACGCTTCGTACCAACATCAGTTATACGCACCGCATCATAATTACGTACGTATATCCAAGTAAAACTTATAAGTATTGTTACCTTTTACAGCGGGTTAATTCGAAATTCAAAATCTGTTTTGTTTGACCAATAATGACCTATCATTAGTACTATCTGTATAATATAAATCCTCTAGGACTAGTCTGTACTATAGTGCTCGCGGAACTAGTTGGCCTCGCCTTAGGTAGCGACAGGGGTGAGGGGGGTGACGACAGGGGTTGAGGGGGGTGGTGATTGGGGTGAGGGGGCGGGTTGCTAACTGCTTTCAAGTAATTACAGTAAGCGCCCCGCCTCTCCGTCCCACCGTTCACATACCTAAGCTGCGACCAACCAATCCCGCGCGCACTAATTGTACCACATTAGCATTAAAGTACATATATTTTATAATATTTATTCCTGCTTTTAAAATACATTTCAGACATCTATCAGCCCACAATTCTTTAAAATAAACACTTATTTATCATATTGATTGATTATCATTGATTTTCTATACGCTTATAAATAAATAACCAAAAAAGTTTCGATAGCTCATAGTAATATCGACGTCAAACTCAAGCCACGCGTTATGGAAATAAATAAAATAAAATAAAATATAAGTAGATCAAACGTCAAAATCTGCCTTCATCCACTTTTTCGCCAAGTTTATTAAATAGAGCCATGTATTTATTTGACTTTGACAGATCACCATAAACAATAGCACCACACAGCGGGAGCCAAATGCCAGACAGGTCCCCATTGTACCAAGCGTAATTTATATTTTCTCTAAACTAATACATTTAAGAGTTTTAATTTTATGTTGTTGTTTGAACGCGCTAATCTCTGAAACTGCCGGTCCGATTTGACAAATTGTTTTTGCATTTGATAGCCCTGTTCTTGAGGAAGGTTATAGGCTATTTAACATCTCGCTACAACCCTTAGGAGCGGGGCACAGCTGCTTGTAATTCATGGATGGTGTGGCATTGTTCTCATTTTCTAATACATGTATACCCAGACGGGTGGCGTGACGTACTACAACTGCGCGGAACAGGAGCCCCCCGCGCCCGTGCCGCGCTCGCAGCGACGACCCACGGCAGCTATTCCCATCGTCAGCCCGCACCACGCTGATAGGTAAGTGCACTATGGAGAACCAAAGAGAAAAGAAAAAAAAAATGACGTGTGGCACTCGGAGACTGCCACGGTAAAGCTATTGCATAGCAATTTTTATCAACTCCTCTCCTCTCCCCCTCCCCTACACCTCCCACACCCCTCCCCTCACCGCTCCCTCCCCTTCCTTCAGCCCTCCCTCACTTTCCCCTCCCTTCCCCTCCTGTTTCTCTGCCTCTTCCCCTCCCCCTCTCCGCTCCCCTCTCACCTCATCCTTCCCATTCCCCTTCCCCTCTCCCTCCTTCTTCACCCCCTCTCTCTGTCCTCCCTCTCCACTCCCCTCCACATTCCTTCCCTGCCCCTCCGACCCCTCTCACAATCCCCCCTTCCCTCTGTCACAATATCCCCCTCCCCCTCCCCTCCCACACAACATCCCATCTAATCGCACACAACGCCGTGTCGAAGACTGCCGAACTGAAACGACGTTAGACGATGCACGGCCTTCAAGCCACACCTCCTTGCCCGTCGGAGTGGGGAGCGTGAGGTTTTTTCGTTACGGAATTTCTGGATTCGATCCCCGCGCTCAAGGCCCGCGATAGAAGCTATGCAATAGCTTAAAAGTGTCTGTGTACTTATGTGATATGAACCTTATGAATATGAACCTTATTCCATTTGCAATAAAGTTGAAAAACTATCGATGAAATTTGACATATTGGGGTAGCTTGATGTGCTGGCCTCTGTTCACGCGTTAGAAGTTATTATACTTCTTTGCCGTAATAATAATAAAAAAAAATGTTGACTAAAGCTAACTTCAGGGCGTCGGTTTTTCGTGACGGTGTGCGCACGTAAAAAACTACGTTTAAATTTCCCTAACGTGCCAAAAGAAGTATAGCTTCAATAAAAAAAGAGAATTATAATTAAATGTTCATTTTACCACAGATTATGTGCCTATTGTATACAGATCACAATAAAACAAATCTTAAAATAAGTATGAACAAACATTTGCTTTGTAAAAACTTTGTCAAGACATTGTGGGAAAGGGAACAGGGTTTAGAGTTTCTCAGCCACCATTAAAAAGAGAATCCTTCAAACAGACAGGGGCCGAGTCTGCTATTGCAATCGTGTCTCAATGACCGGTCATTGATCGAATATTTGACAACTTTGACAGTTTTTGTTTGGGAAATGTGTCGTAAATTTGAAGTTATGCGTCAAAAATCGATCATTGACCGGTCATTGAGACACGATTGCAATAGCAGACTACCTCCAGGTAATGTGTCTGATGGGTTACTTGCTGCCAAGAGTTTTCGTCACGTATTTGATCGCGATTTTAAAGGTGACGCTCGAAAAAAAAATTGCAGAGGGATGTATAGAACAGCTGTTATTTTCTCGATTTCAGTGTTGAATGCACATAATATATTAGTTTCAAACTGGTAATACGCAATTATGCTCGTAACTTTAAAATCGCCCTTTTGAATCGTCTTGTGACATTGTTATTTTTCTCATCAGCAGGCCAGCGAATTCCTCTGAAAAGGACAACATAGACAGGATCGTGGAGAATATGTTCGTTAGGAAACCCTGGCCAGCGACACATGGAGCTGGTAAGTAATTATCTTTCAATTTGTTTACTTATTTACTTTTCTATTAGTTAAGAATAAAACAACAACGAGTCTTACAGTAGCCACATATCGTCGCCTTAGAGTGAAAACCTCGTAAGTGTAAAAGAAGTGACTTTTCAGGAGGAAGAAAAAACTGCGCGTCTAACTGACAGATGCGAGTATTTACGAGGTTCTCATTTGCTGCCAGAGATGGCGCTGATGATCAAATAAATAAAATAGTCACATCAGTAAGTGCGTTGCGAGGTTTTCTTCCTAGAAACGCTGTAAAATAAATTTGAGCAAAAATGCATTCCCGAGGTTTTCACTCTAAGGTGACGATATGGTGTGTAACATCTAACTTGGTATCGCGGTAAATATAAAATAAAATAAAAACTCCGCGTGCCCCGGTTTCTTGTTACACATTTCCGACCCTTTTTACGAAACCATACAAAAAATTTCCAGCAATTGAGAGGAAATATTATGTTACACATCAAAAAGTTTTCATAGAACACGGTAAGACTGGTCTACTAACATTACGTATACTTTCTCACTCAAAGATTTGCTCTGGGCGAAGCTCTCGTTGCATGCGTGGCTGCGTTCTCGAATGCAATAGAAGTTACTGACTATAGAAAACTGAAGAATTTTACACGAGGGATAGAAGATCCCGTTTTAAGTTGAAACAATTTTTATGTTACTGTTAGTATTGTTATTTCAATTAAAGTTTTTATTTACATAGGGTAGGGAGTTCGTATCGTATCTTTGAGGTATATATCTGACACGCAGCCATTTTTTTTTAAGTATTTTCACACGGTTAAAGTAGCATCCTGAACACAAGATAGAATTACTATAGTTTTTTGTTTAAGTGTTCCATATAATGTACAAACTTTCATAGTGCACGTTGACTATAAAACAAAATGGCGGCGGGTCGAATGTGAATACTTAATTTAAATCAATATCAGAACTTTTTTTTTGTAATTCTATTGGTATTGTTTTTGACGGGCAATTATTTTTCTCTGTGTAATTAAGCTTTTAGTAGACTTTAGATGAATAAAGAAAAGTTATATAGAAGTGTCTATTTAGGTTAAACTTATTAGCGACATGTTTGTTAAGTAGTAGTCATTATACAATTAGTTCCATCTTGAATTCTAGGAGTTTCATCATTTCTTCAATATGATTGTAGAAGTCAAAATCAATAAAATTTAATCGACTTTCATATATTGCTGGATTATTTTAGTGATACAATCACAACAGTTTGTAAAAAAAAGTTGTTAATATTATTAGACAAAACAAAAACATAATTTTTCAAATAAAAACAAAATACTTTTCTAGATTCAAAGGAAAAACAACCCGAAAACCGTAGTTCACAAGAGCCACCAAGCAAAGAGTCTTCCCAACCGAACAGCCTAACATCCAGCTCTATCTCCACCGACTCCAAACCCTCGGAGAGTAGAGAAGAGAAGGCAGAAGAAGTAAAAGAAGAGAAGGAAGAAAAGAAAGAGATCGTAGAGTCCGCTGCCACGCAGGAGAGTATAGCAACGGATGCCTGACTGGTAAGAATTAGGTTGTACGAATGCTATCAAGCAAAGTACTTCAGCAGGAGATAAAATACTTTTTGTTTTAGTCTGACGTTCACGCTTATAGGAATTGGTCTGGGGTAAAGCCAGGACTCGATACATGTATTGTAGTAACTCTAGTAATCCTTGTAACAGGTTGACTAGTAACAGGTATACTTGTAACAGAAATACTTGTAACAGGGATACCAGTTACAAAAATACTTCGGAACAGGTGCACTTACAACAGACATACGAGTATAGATATACTAGTAAATAATGGCGCTCCCCTTAACTGCTTTTGGAGAACACTTAATATTTATTTGTATAAAATGTATAAGTGGTGGGGCGTCATTTTAAACTAATAGTGTTATAAAGGGCACCAAAGGATACACCAGTAAAGAGTTCTAATAAGGAACGATTGTGTCTTTTGAAATTTATTGAAAGGTATGTTATTCCTATAGCTACTCATTTGTGGTCAATGGCCGACACAACAGTAAGACAATAGACAAAAATCTCCTGGAGATTATAATTCGGGTTATGTTAATTATACCCGACCGTAAATAACTTCGTAAGGCCACAATCGAAAAATCTTGAAACAAAATAAGTGAGTAATAATCCTCTTATAAGTCAATATTAAATGCAAATAAAGTTAAGTAGATTTTCAATACTTATTGATGCCAACAATTACTTTTAGCATCGATTCTATGATGAAAATGTTGACATATTTAAAAAACTAATATAATGTCGATTAAAATCGTAAACGAATCGATGTAATTAACTTTTAATCACTTAATTTAAGTCTTGTAAATTATATTCTTAATTATAAATAATATAATATAGTAATTATAATACGTAAAGAAATTGTTGACGGTTGCATTATAAAATGCAATAAAAAGGAAATATTTTACTATGGACGCACCAATCCAAACCGCCGCCATTTTTATTTCTCCGCTCACGTTTAATTACTTGAGGCCCGGCTGTCAAAACATCAATGACAGCGTCATTCCTGTATGATGGCCGGTGCTCAAGCAGCTGGAAAAAAATAAAGGCTCCAGGACATTTGTAACACCCGACGCCATCCCACGCGGTTTTATTGGTCAAATCTGAAAAAGGTGCTTATTACCAATGAGAACACCATATTGACGTTGCGAGGCATGGCGTGTTATAAGTCTGTTGCTAGCCTAAATAAACAGCACATTGCGTATCTCCATTGACAGAAATAAAATGACGTCGGGACGGATACGTCACAAAGTTCCGAACCCCTGCCGTCAATAGACCTCCAGACTAAACCCTAGTTTTGTTATATTTTATAAACGTTTGAAGATTCCTATTAATTGACTCTTGGCCTAGCTTATTAGGAACGTTGGGTAAATGAGTGTACGGAATCTTATTCAGCGTGATCGTCAGACAATCTAAATTATATATTATTGTGTAGTTTTCAAATTGTGTACTACTTTGGCTGTGGTAAAGTCTGTGCGGTTGTAAAAATAATAAATCTCTAATCTAATGTTGACTTATTTGGATATCGATCAGGGTTGCAAGGTTCAAATCAATGTTGCTAGAGGAAGAAAAAAATCTGTAGCTGACAGTCAATAATTCGTTTTTATTTTATAATCAAACAAATGACGTGTTTAAGAACAAAAATTCCGATCAAAATTATAAATTCATAAATCGTTTCCGCCCTGATACAAATTAAATTAAGATTGCTCTTTGAATGTTTAAACTAGATATAAATTGGATTATGTCTTGCGTATCTTAGCAAGATTGTCAAGGGCCAAACGATTGGAAAATTCAATGTTCGGCCTACCTAATTGACTTAGTTGTAGAACTATTGTTAATAAAAAAAAAAACTTTGGAATCTTATGAAAGTTTAGATTTGGACTAGCTTTAAGTGGATTAGCGATATATTGATTCGTTATGCCGTAGACCATTCTAGAAAAAAATATACATCACATCAGAGTACGTACATACAAACTAGGCAATGCACCTATTCCGCAGAAAAAAAACTAAGTAAACAAATATATTATTTTTTACAACCAATCAGAAGACTTTAAACAATAAGAATGAAATCTAAATCCCTATAAGTAATCTTGTATACTATCATTGTTGACATAATATTGTCCAATATTTAAGGTGAAAGCTCTAAGGTGGCTCACGAAATATATATTTTTTTGTTAATAGTAGGAATTTTCTTTGGTCAAATAAAGGCGTTTCCCTTCCCATTAAATTTATTATTGTAATCAAGGTTATCGAACTATTCTGGAACTTCTATTCTGGAATTCTACTCTGGAATTTAATCATACATTTTGCGTGCATCAATTGCATTCTCGAGCAGATTACGCGCTAGAAAGTGACTAGCAATTAGCAAAAACTGTAATACATTTTGAATTTCTATGGCTAGTTTAGAGCATCCACCTTAAAAGGGAATGTAGATGTGTAAGTGTCAGTTAGTTTGTCTGTCTTGTGTCTTGCGTAAGGGAATACGTCTGTTACAGCTGCCAATTAAATTAACGGTATCTTGTTAAGTGAAATAAATTATTTTATACACATCAGTGAAGATCGTTTTAACTCTAAAATTGTAGGTAGATATGAAATGTAGATTAAGTTCATTCGAATGATGCCATGGTTTGGACAATATGGACGCCGAAAGGTCCTAATTCTTAAGTACAGTTTACTGAAGTAATCCGCAATTGTTTTGCTTCTTTCTAAGTTTATGTCTTAAAAGACAGACCACAAAGCTTATACATATAATTTTATAGTCGTCTCCAATGCCACGGTGTATTTTTATCACTTTTCGAAGAGTAGTGCAGTAAGATGAGCGCGCGTGGCGGGCTGCTATTACACAGAAAAAATAGTAAATCTTTGAGCCTCTAAATAAGTTACTCTGTTACTAGAAAGAAAGGGTATATTCCAGGTATAATATTAATATTATAGGTACAGACGCCAGCACATCAACCTACCCCCCAATGTGTCAAATTTCTTTGATTGGATTTCAACTTTATTCTAAACACAATAAGGTTCATGTTCAATTGGGAAATTTTACAGTTTGGGGTAGGTTGATGTGCTGGCGTCTGTACAATTACAAGGAATTGAATCTTTCTGGCATAACCCATCGCCGCTATTTTTCACCCATTAAACAAAAATTGCTCAGCACGCCACGCGACTCGACTATATGACGAAGCGACGGATTAATTCGTAACTCAGTGTTGCGGTTAAGAGGTTAAACATCTCAGGCTATTATACGAATAGATTAGTTCGGGTCCAAGCCATGGTCTCACATAACGAACGCGAAATTCACGTTGCGTTCTGCGGTTCATCATTGTTGCGTGTCTAAAAAAAAGTTTGTTTTTATTTTATTTTTTTAATTGCGATCTCAGTGCTTTGTTTGTTGTATTCGCATCTTGTTATATTATTTTTTTTTATTACAAAACAATTTGACGACATATTATTATGATTTTCTTATTACGTTAAACACACAATGTTTTTTTAATCACCGTGTTATAAGTTTAAAAATTGACAATTAAAAAAATATATATATCACAATAAATATGTAGAAAACACCAATTAGTTGTATGTCGTTGAATATGAATGTTCTACACTTATATCGTTACGAAATTTATAAAAAAATTGAGAAAAACTAATAAATAATATTTTTTACCAAATTCACGCTAAGTTTATGTCGTATATCTAGAAATTAGTAGTCGTGTTGTCAAAGATAAAATCGCCATTGTATTTTTAAAATTTTCACATTTTGTATGAAAATAAACGCATATCGAATATCGAAATATAAAATTTAAATATAAATCTTTGAACTTAGCGTAATGTGTGTTTATGGTGACGGGAAATAAAGGGTATATTTTCATGATTTTCCGGCAAACTTTTAAGCACCTATTGAAATAAATTCAACATTGGTTTGTGGCATTTTCACAAATATTTTTGACTAAACTATATCTAGCCTATTTTGACGGCAAGAAAATGGGAATTAAAATGGGCAACACGAATCTGTTAACAGACCACATTCTGCTTGCCTTACTTGGCGATCGCCAAGCAAAACAGCTAAAATATAAATGACAAATAAACAAAAGATATGTGTTTTGTACGTTCCTAAAATATCATGTATGAATGTTAGTCGTTAATGTTATTTCATACAAAATCTCTTCAGTCCTTGTCTGTATATCTGTTTCGAGATTTCCGACTGCCCGATTATGTAATGGGTGATCTTAGAGGCCTTTTAGTACACCACTATTTTTTTTAGTTAAGGGTTTCCGTGCATTATGGCGTAACAAATTGTTGAAGATGGTCAAAGAAAACCTTTGGAAAATAAGCTTTTTTTAATTATTTTCCGGATGGCACTAACAGTAATCTAAATTGAAAACGAAGAAAACAAATGTTAAGCCAAATTCAAATACGACTTAAATGTCCATTTACAAGTATAACCAATTTTCTTTTAGCATTGGACCTTTGTAAGAAATGTCTAACATGGTACGCCATAATGAACGGTGTCCACCACACATATTAAATATAAAATATAGCTATAAAACAAATGTTGTAGGCAACTAGTCTTTTTTATAAGTATCGAGCTAAGACCATGTACCTATTTCATATAAAATGGGAATAAAAACATGCATTGACAAAAAATCTTTGGTACCTTCGTAGAAAAACATTGTCTATGTAATTTTTTGGGCCATTCGGTCATCAGTCGGAGCATGGTCTTAGAAAAAAATATTTTTTAATAAACATTGAAAATCATTGACAGATACGAAAACACTTAAAACTGGCAATAATTACACTTGGAGTTATATAAACGATATTTTTTAATAAAACGAAGGGAAAAAAATGTAAAAAAATAATGCTTTTGTAAACTAAGCTGGTTATTTATTATGATAAGTAAATCTTCTAAAACTGGCATTTTTGTTTTATTCAATTTAACCTTCTTTAACCGCCGTTTTGTTGGGAATAAATAATTATTTAAAAAAAAATCTCATGTGTATTTATTTATCACTACCTATTACATATCTATTACATATCACCTGTTTCATTGTGGGTTTTAGTGGTTCTTTATTTACATTGTTCTTTTAATTAAATTAAATAAAATAATTAACGTGCGAAAGTTACATTAACACAATAGTACACAAATATAAAACAACAAAAAAGCAAGATACTTACTACTACTACTTACTTCGAAAAACATAGTACCTATTAGACACCTACCTATTAATTGTCATACTTTAACTTAAAAGTATGTACTTTAAATAAGTAATTTAAAATTTTAGGTGCAAATTAAAGTAATAAACTGAAAAATCAATCTAAGTTATGTCTGTATTCGATCTTATGATATAATTATATTTTTAACACGTATCTCATGTATTTAAAACTATAGTGCTAAGAGGATTTTCCTATTGAGTGTAAAAATAATCTTTAGGGTTAAAAATACTGTTGCTAGAAATATTGTTTTGGATGTCAATTCACTCACTATATGCACATTGCACAATTCCAAACATATAATTTATAACCTAAATTTTACTAGATTTATACATACATAAGAATGGTCCTAAATTAAAATAGGAAAACCTATAAAAACTTAACATATTAGACTTATTACAATATCCTATCCATTCTAATGTATGTAATTGTTTATGCTAAAAAAAGGTAATTACCACATATAATCATTATTATTTATTTTAGGCAACATTGTCTATTAAGTATGTTGATTTATAAAAAAATACCAAAAATGTTATCACGCTGAATATTGTATTGAGCAGACATTTGTACCCGTGACTAGAAATAGACAATGTGACCAGTAATCTTAGTAAAATTATAAACCTATAATTGTAATATGGCAACATGAAATGATATGAAAATGGCCGTTACGAAAGAGATTCTTAAAATATTAAACTAAGAGATAATGAGTAATACCTACCGAATTTAGTAAAATTGTACGAAATTCTTGCGACGAAATGAAATAACTATCCTTACTTTGCACTTAAATTGTCTTTCTCGTTCATTTATTTAAATAAGTATAACACCTTAAACAATAATTTTAGAAGTAGCTAAGTAACAAAATCCTATAAAAATACCATAATTAGGCAAACATAAGTAAAATAGCTGCAGGTTTTACAATTCTCACAGTTTTCTTTTTTAAGATGACATTTACATAAAATTAAAATTCACAGAATCTGTTCACAATACATAGGTAATAAAAAATATTATACTAATTGTTCTGATTTATTCGCCAAACACCCACCTATCTGATTAAAGGTGGGTGTTTGGCGAATAAATCAGTACAATTAGTTTCATATTTTTATTACCATTAAGGTGACCACCAAACACCAAGAATTTACCATTAAACATACGACCCATGACTGTCGCCTGTTTTCCATCTAGATGGCGCTGAATTGTACATTTTTAGGTTATTATGTTAATTGGCACATTAGTGAGTCGTGGGAGTATTTGATGCTGTTATAGCTGAAATTACACTTTATTGAAATTGGGCTTAGCATTGCTTCAAAATCCACCCAATTCTACACTTTGTTCATAAATAAAGTTGTGTGTGTAGACGACCTTTGCAGATTTACTGAAAGTGAGTTACGAGTTAAAGACTAAAACTGTCGAGTCCAGCGCCATCTAGAGGGAAAATGGGCGACAGCAGGTCTTATAAGTTTCTCATAGTAAAACATTTTATTTTAATTTACGCAACAAGTGCAATAAATATCACTTAAAGGTTGATTAAAACTAAATAAATATTATAGGAAACGTATTTCCATTACAATAATAGTTCTATTTAACGTTGCGTTTACTTCGTGTGTTCGTGGTAGTCCAACATTTACTGTTTTTACACACAAAAGTAGGTAAACCATTTTTAAACCAAGATGGCGGCGTCAAATGACAAACTGATTTAGAAAAGTCATCTAAACACTATTTAAACATGATTCGTCTCCACCACATCTTCCACGTCCTTCTTTTTTCTCTTCTTCTTTCCTTCTAAATCGGCGTAAATATCTTCTAGACTCCTCATTTTCGTTTCGGGAACGCAGAAGATTAGATAGAATACGTTTGAAAGGCAGATGAAGCTGAACATCCAGAATGTGGAGTGGTAGCCTATCCAGACGTTGAGGGGAGCGAACAGTTTGAGGAGTGCGAAGTCTGTACCCAGGGATATTGCCATGATGAGGGTCGCTACTGTACCTCGGAGCTGAAAAAAAATAATGGCTTAATTAAAATAATGAATTGGTATGGTAATGCTTTTATTATAATAGTATAAAACATAACATAACGTCACGCTTGTAATCCCCGAAGCAACCGTGCCCGGTAAGCACCTGTGTCACCCTGCGCGACAGCCGTGCCTCCTCCCGAGCCTGCGCTCGAGCACCGGCCGGATCGCCTCGATAGTGACGAGGCCGGCGGTAGGGCGCGAAAGCCTGTCCTGCCATTCCGCCACCAGGACCTCGCGCAGCTGCGACCGACGCAACTCCATGTGTCGCTGCATCGGTCGCTCGCCGCGCGCCCGGTAGGTGCAGTGACACGAGTAGGTACTTTCGCTTCCAGGTCCTAGGGTGGGGATCCGTTCAGTACTCATAACCCCTGATGACTCTGGGCTTAACTTATGCGTCCCCTAATTCCAACGACTACAGAAAAGCCTTTTATCGACGGCCAATTTCTCCTAACAAAAATACCAGGGACCCATAAAAACAAAGAGACATACCTGGAAGTTGAACATCTCAGTCATAATGACGAACGGCAGGGGTTGCAAACCGGAGGCGTCAGCGAAAATGCACACACACAACGCGACGATCGGCACCCAGCCTGGCATGAGGACTCCTATACTTTGTAGGTAGAACCACACACCAAGCAGGCACATGCTGAAGCCGGCTACCACGCTTGTCACTGCTAGGAGAGGCTGGAAAGAAAAAGAAGAAAATGCTGACATTAAATTGTGTGTGGTAAGAAAGAAATATAAATTATTTAGGACAGGCACAGGAAATATTACTTATTTGACAATAAAAAAAGAAGAATCTAAGAAGGTTGTCAACATGCCTAACTAACCTTGTTTATAACCCGTTTAGTCCAAGATCTTTAGAGGTATGAGATACAGGGTGTAGGTAAAGTTCCTCATCTGCAATTGAGAAGGGATTCTCCGACTTGACGGGTTTTGTCCAGAGGGCTACTAGGTACTGCCCGACGTTTATTGTCGGGAACTTGACAAACGTTCAAATGGCGCGGATAACTTTAATACCGCGATGTAGGATATCAGTAGTTAGTTTGTATGTGGCGAGATAGATGTCGCTACAGATCTGAGATCCTTATGACCTTTAAGTTTAAGACACCCCGTGAAAACTTAAGTGAAGTGACACATAAGGGACTGTCATTTCATATTATGATATGACAGCTCAATTCGCCTTCACTTCACAGACATTTTCACGCGGCGATTTGAACAGAATCGCACTGCAGGTTATTCCGTAAAAATCTCTCAACGAGAATGTAGGTACAGTGAAGGCTACGTAAGTAAGCTGTATTTAAGTAATTTCGTCAATTATATTTTTAATAATAGTATAGGTATAGGTTTATAGGATAGTAGGGGGAAAATTTATTGACATGAAACCGGTAGATATTTAGACACACATCAAAAGTACCTACCAAGGTAAGTTTGAGGTAGGTAGGTATACCTACTTACGACGGTTTCCCAATTTCACGTGCGACTCGAGCGAATGTATTTAATAAAATATTTTAGCAATTCCAACATTCTGCTACTTACAGTATCAATACTAACCAGAAACTAGGAATTACTCAAATATTCCATTAAATACATTCTCTTGCATTTGGGGGATAATAACGACGGCGCGGAAGAAATTCCCAGGTAAATGTCTACCCTTAAGAAATTTTAGAAGGAAAAACTTAAAAAACATTGTTCCCTACCTGGGGAATCGACCCTGCTAAGCTGCTGCGCTTCCTACCACTACACCAACGAGGTAAATACCTAATTCTATATACTTAACAATATAACAAGCTAAGGTAAGTCACGCTGACGTCATTATACACAGTTATAGGTAACTAAATGATAGAGTGATTAGGAAAATTATTAGTTAAACGTCTTACCAACCAAGCAATGACGTTACATAAAGCGTTTGATGATATAATCAGAAGTAACAGAAGGTATTATTAGTTTTTCTTGGCGATTTCCACTTGTTTCCATGGAGGTCTAATTGCCTAGAAAAGGCAGGAGGAAGGTAGTTGTGTTTTATTGTTCTTGCAACCTGCAATTGTCTTTTTTTATAGACTTTTGAACGGTTCACGACTCACGACATACACTTAATGACAAGCTTGTTTCTATTTTGAAATTAAAACTTCAACTTAAGTCGATCAGCATGCGTAGCATGAACACATTGAACACCGAAGAAACGGCCTTTGTCTACAGACGAATCGGCAAAGTGACAGATTATATAGACAGGAACCTCAATCTGTCAAATTTCTTTCAATACACCTGCCTGCGTAGCATGAACACTTAATTTCTTTTCTTCCGAGACACGACAAAGACCGTTTCTTCGGTGATCATGCTACGCGTGCAGAAATTGTTATGACTCTTCGACTTCGATCGGGACAAATACGCTTGAACAAGTTGTGCATTTTTTGTCAGTAAAAAATCAGGAATGGAATCATGTCAGGAATTATTGACTAAACACTGACGTTAAGTGTCTGCTAATAACTCCTAATAACTTGCTTAAGGAAAGAAATCAATATCAATCTAATTCATCATTTCAATGCGCATATGTGATTACGTAGGTAAGTAAGTAGGTACCTACCTACCTATCTTACCTATCTACAACAGTTTTTTATAGTTTTTTTTATGCAACAATATTGTAAGTATTGACATAGGTATTGTCTATCAGTCTTTATTAGTTGGAAATTATTGCCACGTGCCTGGGTTGGTTGCCAAATATTCAAAATTCCATACAGCTAGCTATTCTGTTAAGGATTGTCACAATGTTTAACAATTTGTACTAAAACTAACTACCTAGGTAAATAGGTATATAAAAGCAAATAAAATAATAAAGGTCTAAAGAATCCAACAAAAAAAAGTTATAAATATGTCAAAGTTTGTGAGGATGAATGAATTTTGTGAGTGTAGAAGGGTGTTACTCTTTCACGCAAAAACAACTAAATGGATGATAATAAAACTTTACAGTTATGTAGCTTATGCATAAGAATAACATATATTTAGGCTATAGTCAATAAATATATTGTGTAAATTGGCCAAAATATTACACAAACTGTCAAAAAAGTCGGATACAAATTAAGCGTTTACTTAGGTAATAATCACATTAAAAAACATTGAGTGTAATAACCCTAATTATAGAGAGAAGACAGCGTGATAAAGATATAATTCAGCTATCAGCTAAAAATACAATAATAATCACTCATTCACTACTTAGCCAATAAATGTTGCAAATGTCGCAGGGGACTAGAATAACAATGGAGCAACTAATCGCAGTCCAATAACTCGTAATGTGGACTTGTGCAACAGTTTGTATATTGACATGCCAAATATCAATAGTAGGTAGATATTGAAGGCCCGAGAGTCGTTAATTAAGTAGGTATAGCAGAAATCTACAATAAAGGTGCTAGTGCGATACTTCGCTTAGTGGCATCAAAGTTACATGAGAAGTCGTAAGCGCTACAGCTGTTGAATTCTAGGTCCTGGATTAGTTTTCGTGCAAAATGTATTCCTCTCCCTGGAACCCTGTCCCCCGCCCGGGGAGGTGGAGGGGTCTGTCAGACTCTTACTGACTAAAAACCACCCCGTGTTCCTTCTCACACCTGCGCCGGGGGTCACGGGAACGGAAGATACTTCCGCGACCCCCGACTGCTCCCTGGAACCCTGACCTAGCTTGTTGTTTCCGATAGCGGTGGGCAACTACTATTTACATTTTTAAATGTTTTTTTTTTATATTTTTAAATATTTAAAAATGTAGGTAAGAAATCTAAATGAAATATACCTACTTTATTGTGTCTAAAAGGTTTCACAAAACAATATTGGGTTTGGAGTCTTCGTTTTTTAAGCAAAATAATGCCTGTATTATGAGACTCCATGATATATTATTATCAGCCGTAGAATGTCCACTGCTGAACATAGGCCTCCCCTTAGATTTCCAATAGGACGGGTTAGAAGCTACTTGTATCCAGTGCAATCCTGTGGCTTTTACCAAATCGTTTATCCACCTAATTTTTAATTTTAATAATATTTTTCAGATACAACTTATTGTTCATGAATAAATGACTAATGACCTCGTGAGTGGACGTCCTACGCTTCGCTTCCAGGTACGTGGGCTTCATTCGAGAACTTTACGGCCAGAAAAAATAATAAAACACGTCTTACCTTCCGTCCGGCCCTGTCAACAAGCTGACACGCCAAAAAGGACCCAAAGATCTGTACCGCAGCGAGCAAAATCGACTGCTTGTTCGGTGACAAGGCGATGCGGGAGTTGGGATCCTTGCTGGCTGCAGTGAAGATGTGGCTGGCGTAGACCAGAACAGCGATGCAGCCGCAGAACTCGCGAGTGAGATTCACAATCAGAGCCACCCAGAACGCTTTGACGGCTGTCTTGTCGGCAACTGTGGGAGAAAATCATTGTTTAGATGGTAGAAGTGGGTAAAAAACAATTGATTTGAACCGTTAGTGTTGACAGCCAAGGCTCTAAGCAGACGGACGATATTCAACTGCATTTCGACTGCCAAGCTGTTTGAATGCAATTTAGTTTCTAGAAACAACTGCAGTTTTATAGCAATCTTACAAACTGATGCTAACTGCAAACGGAAATGCCTATTTGCTTAGGAAACTTTGGCCAAGTGATGCACATGGAAAAAACAAATGGTAAGCATTAGGATTAACATTAAAGTTGAAGAAACCACGGCTGTTTACATTATGAACTCGGTTGCAATTTTTTATTAAGAATAGCTAACCCTACTTTGGTAATACTGACTGACCCCCGAACGTAAATATTAGAATGCAATTACTCTATTTATTTATTAATAAAAATATTGACGACAACAGTATTATGCAGGTCTGTGTACTCCTTCACTTACAGGAGACCACAGCATGCATAATAAAATTTACTATGAAAGTAATTACGAGTGCGGTAACACTGCGACCTGCCTCTCAGAGATTTATAGGAACCGGTGGAGTCGTTTGCAGTTCGCTGTTACTGCTACGGAAGGTCTTGTAGCTAAGTAATAAAAACCGCAAGATTCGATCAAAGGTTAAACTACGCTAGCTGAGGACATCACGCAGTTGGTAAACTAGCGATGATACCTATTATAACCAACAAACTTCTTAACTAACAACAATAACAAAAACACACCCACAATATTTGAATAACAATTGGCGAGTACCAGGAACCCATAAACGTAAGGCGATTGACTCCGCCGCAATGTTTGACCCCAAACAAAATGTTACCAATTGACATTTGACACATGCAAAATGACAGAAGCGAATTAAATGACCACCAGAATTGAGAATAATGGTGGCTGGTCAAGAATCAAGGACATTTTGGTGCCACGGTTTTATTAAGAGGTCGGGCGTCATCAATTATTGGTGTCGTACTGATAATAATAAGTACACGTGAATATTTTGTTATGTTTGTATACTGTTTGGTTTTCATGACACGATTTTTACTACTACTAATGCGGCTCGAAGGACCAAAAAGATGTAGGTACAATTGACACCACGTCTTTAACTGATAGATTGGTAAAACTATGTAAGTATTTCATTTGAAACGTATTTTGAGTCAATAACAGCCGTACGGGTCGATCGAAGGTTAAGCTACGCTTAACGAGGTCAGTCTGTGGATGGGTGATTATTCATAATACCTATACCAAAACTTCTCCGTGCCTCGAAAAGAACGTTAAGCCGTTGGTCCCTGCTGTCATTTATAGATCTTAGAAAGCCGTTACCGGTAGTTTGAAGTCCAAAAGTCTGACAACTAGTTTAACCAAGGGGTATCGTGTTACCCAGTAACTGGGTTGTGGAGGTCAGACGGGCACTCGTTCCATGTAAAACACTGGTACACAGCGGCATACGCTTAAAAGGGAAACTGACCCCAACATGGTTGGAAAAAGTCCAGGTGATGATGATTTTGGTTAAGAGTCCACAACCTCAACTAACAATAAATAAGGTGTAATTGAATTTGTCGTAAAATGTGAGTAAGTAAATGAATTACAATTGAATTTTGATGAGAGTGCAATTATGAAATGTACGATTGCATCGTACATCTCTGGTTGTTGCAATGGGTTAAAATTTTGTCACCATCCTCATAATATTAATATTAGCAATAGGACACTGTTGGACAAAGACCTACCCCAAAGAAATTCACAAAGGGTTCCCTTTGGCACACAACTAGATGCTCGTACTATTTTGTCTGACTTGGTAGCCAGTTGAAGGGTTCACAGATTGTTTTACGGAAAATGGAACCCCACACACAGCTTTACCTAGGAAGTGTTCCTTTGGGGTGAAAACCTCTACAAAATCACTTAACATTATGAATGGATGCCCCTTTTTCGTCAACCAGGGCCCTCTTCGATAACAAACTGCTAATTATTATGGCACTGAGGTTTTATAAGGAAGTGAAGACTGCTGGAAATAATCCAATATCCGCGTTCAAATTGTTTTGTTTATTGTTGTTTGAAGAATTACGTTGAATTCGTGTTATAGACCTGATAGATTTTGTTTCTTTATTTATTGACACCCTTTTTATTACCTACTTACCTACATTAGGCAGACAGGCCTTAACCTAATGCAACAACTATTCCAAACTATGTAGGTACCTACTTATACAAAACGGACCCTTAATTCATTAAACCCCAAGCGGACACTGCATGGCGTCCGCGCTGACATTATCTTTCTATTGTGTCTCTGATTGACACGAATGAAAGGTTAATACTTAGGTCTTGTCGCCTTACAACGAAAAGGGCAGACCCCAAATCAAAATTGTAAAGGCATAGCAGAAGAAGAAGACACTGATTGGTATGCGAGCGGAGTCAACTATTTCTGGCGAAATACTATAATAGGTACTCTTACTACTTATATATATATTCTACTATAATAATGTATGTATCGTGTAAATTGGCAAAATGGAATAAAAAAAATTACAAATAAGTCTTACTTAGGATCTGTGCACACCGCGTTTATTATAAGCGCGTCGACGGCGCTACACAACACGCACGTTTGCCTCGCTTTTGTATCGCTACATACGCGCGTCTGTATCGATTCAAACGTGTATTTGAATTTATACAGGTGTGCACAGGCCTACAGGCTGCGTCTGACGGCGCGTTTAAAAAACGTGGTGTGCACAGGCCTTTAGTCGGATAAAATTCTGCTATCTGCGAGATATTTTGGCGTGCGCTGCAGAAAGCGTCCGTAAAGGTACAAGATGAGATTGCAGATTGCGTCAGAGGCACTACGAGTATTCCAGCCAAAAACTAGCTAGCCGCAGTGTCAGTCTGCAGCCCATTTGCACACACTGAAGTACCTACACCTTAAAGCCTCGCGGTCACACACAGCGAATAAGTACCTACCCGCTGCGAGTGCATTCGCTGCAAATAATGGTCTCATGACTTGCCTATCACACACAGCGAGTTCTACACGAGAATTTCGTCAAATGGTCAATGCCGCCTGCTCGTCGCACCAGCGGAATGGCTATTCGCAGCGAGCACCCTGTCACACGCAGCGAATACTATTCGCCGAGAATAAAACTGAACATGCTCAATAAAATTCAAATCGCGGCGACTGAATCTATTCGCAGCCAATGATATTATATAAGTAAAAAGGTGTAGATAGATAGGTTACCTAAAAAACATTCGATCTTTAAAAACGGCACACTAACGGACGCACGCGTCCGTTGACTCCGTTGTCGGCTTGACGCTACACTGAGGTCAAGTGTGGCTAGTTAACCACATTTCAACGTGTCGCTTGCTGAGCGCTTATAACCTAGATGTATACACTTCACCTTTTTACTCATTTATGCCTTTGTCACATACTTACAGCGAATGCTCGCGGCGAGTAGGCATTCGCAGCATTCATCGCCATGTGTGACCGAGGCTTAAGCTATTCATACTTATAGGCAAGTGTAAACGCGGAGCACAGCTAGATTAAAATATGTAAATACCTACTTACATAACAGTTTGGGCGAGAACTTCGGCTCACTAGTTGTTTGTTCGATGATCAGCCTGTCTACCTCTTCGGAGATAGACTTATCATCTACCGGCAAGGAACGAAGCCACGCCAACACTTTTGCTGTTTCCTGAAACAATGTTAGTTTTAGCACGAGATACAACAAGAAATAGGCCAATAGACCTTAACAAATATTCATTGTCCGCGCCGCAAGCACATGCGCGCCCTCAGCATACACAGTCTCCATTAACATTTTTGACATCTACCCTCAATGATATTATAAGTAAAAAGTAGTAGATAGGTTATAAGCGCTAAGCCAGTGACACGTTAAAATGTGGCTTAGGTTAGCCACACTTGACCTCACTGTGCGAGCGTTAGTGTACCGTTTTAGAAAATCGAAGCATACATTTATTGCCTGTCCAACCAGCTAGCATTCTATGGTGTCAGTTTTGTTTCAATGCAAGTTTTTTTTTAATCTTTTTTAGTATTTTTGTTACATGTGTAATAATATTTGCCTCACACACATTAACACATCATTTCTATCAATATCTAAAAGAAAATCACATTCAAATCTCGTGCATGTAATGAAGTTATTATGCTCTTATCTCTACGTACCGAGCGTTATCTAGTTAATATAACTTTTAATGTACCTACCTATGTACAAAGATAAATGGACAGTTAGTAATTGTACGTAATTTAACCCTTTTTATGCGGTCGTCAAGACTATCATTAATCATTCGCAACTTAGTACTTTATATAAACGTAGGTAAAGTAATTTTCAATATAATAGTTTGTCTTAGTTAATACAGTCATCAGTGAAGAAAAACATGATGAGGAAATCGGGACTTGTAACATTCTAGCAAACTTCGTTCCGCCTCAAAATCAATTTATGTTGTGATACCTTCTTACAAATCGTTACTTGTCGTCAGAAGCCCGAAAGTCTGACAACCAGTTTAACCAAGGGGTATCATGTTACCCAGTTACTGGGTTGTGGAGGTCAGACAGGCAGTCGCTCCATGTAAAACACTGGTATTCAGCTGCATCCGGTTAAACTGGAAGCCGACCCCAACATAGTTGGGAAAAGGCTAGGCAGATGATGATACCTTCTTACAAATGTTAAATTATCACAAGCAGGCAAAGACATCACGAACAAAATTTTCGTCCGATACAGTGTGTCCTAGCTGGCTACATTTCTTTTGCGTTGAGCTTAGTTTCTTTTCTAAAAAACTAAGCTTATCGCAAAAGAAATAAAACCCCTACGACCGCGAGCTGTTGGCAGTGTACGAAGCCATCAACTATCAAGTATTTTCGTCACAAGGTGGAGGCCCGTTAACATACGCCTTTACAACAGCACGCGAGAATTGTTTACCAAGGCAGTAGGTACAGGTATTTCGACTACATAGCACGGTGTAGGGTAGACTGGGTACGGTTGATACAAAGGACGGTTGAAACAGAGCAAATATCTCGTAAACGGTTACGCGGGGAGTGAGGGTTGCAAAGGGAAAACGATGCCGACGACTAGTCCGAACACGAATACAGTGCCACGTCGCATCCCGCGGTTTGACGTTGTACGCAGGACGCCATATTGTTTTTTTAGTACCCAAAAGTAAGTATTTTTCGTCTGTTAGTAACGCTTATACTATCTGTTCCTTTTAAATGAATGTTTTGAGGTATAATCGCGAATCTAAGAAATTATTCGTATCAATTCCTAGTTTAGATCCCATTATTCTCCATCCTTCTTACCTCATTCCTCCCGCACTTGACTAAGTACGAGGGTGTCTCCGGAAGCCGCAGCAGAATGCAGAAGTGGATGAGAGGGATCGCTAGCAGGATCCAGAGTACTGTGTTGAACGGTAGCAGGTCTCCCAGGACAAAGACTAGCAGGTTACCAGCTGTCTGCAGACAAAATAAAGAGTTTTAGAATAGGTAGGTGAGTAAACCGACGCGCTGAAAGAAAGAATGAAAAAAAAACAAAAACATTTATCTACTTTTGTAAAGAAGTGCTTTTAAAATGTATTTCCTAGCATTGATATCAATAACCAATTTACTTAATCTATACATTTCATAATTCAAACAAATGCTTCAAAGCAAAAAGGCACCTGTCAATATTACAATGCAAACTACTTACAGCAAACAAATTGCAAACATAATTTTTCTGAGAACCACACACACACACTCACACACTTCACCGATTGAGGAGTGTGCTCTTCAGCCAAAGTGCACCTACCTAGATTTTTTGGATACCTACCTAGGTACTTAGATTTTTTGGCAATACGTTTGTCGATGGTCAATAGAAATGGGATACAATTAGGTAGCATTTGAAATAATTATGTACAGACGCTAGCACATAAAACTATCCTAAACTGTCAAATCCGTCTTTAGGACTATTTTGTATTATATTAAATTACTAATCTGACATTTCATTAATCTTTACCTATATTATTCTTTGCTATTATTATTTAATTGACTTTGTAACTATGGACCATGTATTTTGTTTTTATTTTTATTAATCATTATTGTTTTGCAAATAAATTAATTAGACGCTAAATTAATCTTGTAAGTGCTTTGTATGTATTTCTGTTAGCTTGTAAGATCAAATGGGTACCTAACAGCTGATAAACATACTTATATACTTCTAAATACATACATATTATACATAAATTACACCCAGACACAGAACAAATGATCGTGCTCATCACACAAACGTTTGTCCTGGGTGGGGATTGAACCCCGGCTTAGCAGTCAGACTCACTAACAATTAGACCAACAGGCCAGTCGAGGCTTTGGGGCTTACAGGCGTGATAGTAAGTTACTTCCTATAGTAAAACGAAACCACACTAGTTTGTTGAACTGGTTGAACTCTGAAATGTATTTGCCCATTACCGCATGAACCGCATCTCAAACAAACTTCTGCGGGGACTAACAATAAGTACTTAAATTACTACTGAGTACTAAGACTTGCAAAAAAACTTCTTCGAACTGAAAGATTATGAGGAAAAACGCGTTTTTGTTTGAACAGGGGGAACACCAGAGTTATGTGAGCATTACATATTGAGAAAAAAAAACCTGATAACTGACTGTATATTTTCCTTATATTATCGTGCCTTACCTGTCACGACAGTAAACGGAATTGCGATTGTTTTTGTAATTAGAAAAATATTATTATAGGTTGTGGTCTGTTAAGTCGTGATTGACCTAATAGGTATCTCGTCAAATGTGAATCATAGTTTTACTCCTTGATTTTGAAAAAAGTAGTTCGTTTCTTTTCGACATTGTTGTTGAAAACAGTTGTGTTTTATTAAGGCGAGGTTTGTTGCATTGCAGTAACTTTTAACTTTTTAAAAAAATTAGTAAGATGTTGTTACTTACAGAAGTCAGGCATGAAGCTACCCCAATGTGTCAAATTTATTTGATAGTTGTTCAACTTTATTACAAATATTTAATCATATTCATATTCAATCCGGAAAAGGAAATGCCTTTTTGCTGAACTTTAATATAAAGAAACAACGGCTATTTTCTCGTAAGTACTTAGAACTCGGTGAAACTTTTTGAAGATAAACTTCTTTTGGCGTGTTAGGAAAAAGTTATGAGAAAAAATTTGTACGATGCGCGCGCACTCCGTCATGAAAGCTAAAAGCAAGAGAAATGATACCATTTTACTATGTTACCTGCATGTACATTATTATTAATAAGTACAGTCAGCGACAATAAATACATCGGGCGGGACGAACTTACTGTTTAAAAATTATCTAAACAAGTAGGTATGGGATTGAAACTACAATGACACAAGGAGCTAAATTTTAAATTTTATTTTATTATATCCAAGTATTCAAGTAATTTTATTATTTCAATCTATAATGTACCTACACAATTTATATACAAGTTAGTGGTAGGTTAAACAATACAATCCAATTATTGCGATAGAGTTAAATTTTCTTGTACTCCATTTAAGTACATTAGCGTTAGACAGAAGACAAAAAAGGTTATTTTTAATGCACACTTTGTAACAAAAGTACAATAAGCAATATGTTACAATATTATGATAGAAAACGAATTTATTGGAACGAAGTTCCTTATCCGCGCGTTTCGAAAGGGGGCTAGACGGAAAATTTTCATACGAAAAGTTGTAACGACACTTTTTGCTTTAGTTGTAAGCCGTGCGACGGTCGCGTGTTTCTCTGTTATGTGTGTGTGTGCGCCAGTTGTTGAGGGAGAGGGTGAGGAGGGGGAGTGGGGAGGGAGAGGGGGTAGAGGGAGGGAGGGGGCTACGGAGGGAGTGAGGGGGAGGGAGTGGGGGGCGAGAGGGAGGGAGAGAGAGTATTAAGACTGGGAGTTGTAACGAAGACACCCGGATGGAACGAAGTTCCTTTCGAATTATCTTGTAGGAATTTTACAATTCCTTCACTAATCCATTCATCCGTCCATTGACACCTTTCAAGTTTTTTATTGTCTATTTTCACTGCAGACTTAATTCTGTTAAGAAATGATGTGGTTTTCAGTGTCAATGATAAAAACCTAAAAGAAGCAGGGATGCACAATATACGGAGCGTTCTTCGTTCTTCTAAATTTAAAATAAAACAATTTTATTTAAAATTGTTTTATGTTATCTTTAAAATAAAATGTTCAGTATTCCTGCTTTTCTACGAGCCTTTTTTTCTAATGCTATTTGTAAAAGGAGTATAATAGTAGTTGACGAGATTATTTTAAACAGTTCTGTCTTCAAGATATTTATGACGCAAACTGTACCTACGTATTCATCATAGAGGCAGCTGAAATTGTCCCTTGGGAAACAAATTGCAAGCTCTTTTATTAGTTCCGTATACAGATTGCTTATGTTATGATAACGTATGCTTCTAGACGGGTTATTAAATTAATGAAATGAAGAACGAAGAACGCTCCGTATATTGTGCATCCATGCTTCTTTTAGGTTTTTATCATTGACACTGAAAACCACATCATTTCTTAACAGGAATTGTTGAAATGGTTAGAATTAAGTCTGCAGTGAAAATAGACAATAAAAAACTTGAGAGGTGTCAATGGACGGATGAATGGATAAGTGAAGGAATTGTTAAATTCCTTCAAGATAAATCGAAAGGAACTTCGTTCCATCCGGGTGTCTTTGTTACAACTCCCGGTCTTAATACTCTCTCTCCCTCCCTCTCGCCACCCACTCCCTCCCCCTCACTCCCTCCGTAGCCCCCTCCCTCCCTCTACCCCCTCTCCCTCCCCACTCCCCCTCCTCACCCTCTCCCTCAACAACTGGCGCACACACACACATAACAGAGAAACACGCGACCGTCGCACGGCTTACAACTAAAGCAAAAAGTGTCGTTACAACTTTTCGTATGAAAATTTTCCGTCTAACCCCCTTTCGAAACGCGCGGATAAGGAACTTCGTTCCAAAAAATTCGTCATCTATCATAATATTGTAAAATATTGCATATTGTACTTTTGTTACATAGTGTGCATTAAAAATAACCTTTTTTGTCTTCTCTCTAACGCTAATGTACTTAAATGGAGTACAAGAAAATTGAACTCTATCCCAATAATTGGATTGTATTGTTTAACCTACCACTAACTTGTATATAAATTACTTATGTAGGTACATTATGGATTGCAATAATAAAATTACTTGAATACCTACTTGGATAAAATAAATTAAACGAAAACCAAATTTAATTTAAGTAAGATAATTTGATCCATACATTGATCGAAGCATACAACAATAAAATACAAACAAATTAAAAATAAAATAAAAATAAAACATTCAAATAATAAAGAAGCTCGTGTCAGAATGACAGTAGGCTGTCGCATACCGTACCATCTTCAATTCTGAAACGCTCCTTGTGTCATTGTAGTTAAAATTTCAATCCCATACCTACTTGCTCTTTCAATACCATACTTACGATGTCTTTAATGTCGCTGACTGTACTTATTTATAATAATGTCCATGCAGGTAACATAGTAAAATGGTATCATTTCTCTTGCTTTTAGCTTTCATGACGGAGTGCGCGCGCATCGTACAAATTTATTCTCATAACTTTTTCCTAACACGCCAAAAGAAGTTTATCTTCAAACTGTTTCACCGAGTTCTACTTATGAGAAAATAGCCGTTGTTTCTTTATATTAAAATTCAGCAAAAGGGCATTTTCCTTTTCCGGATTGAATATGAATATGATTAAATATTTGTAATAAAGTTGAACAACTATCAAATAAATTTGACACATTGGGGTAGCTTCATGCCTGACTTCTGTAAGTAACAACATCTTACAATTTTTTTAAAAAAGTTAAAAGTTAGGTACTGCAATGCAACAAACCTCGCCTTAATAAAACACAACTGTTTACAAAAACAATGTCGAAAAGAAACTACCTTTTTCAAAATCAAGGAGTAAAACTATGATTCACATTTGACGAGATACCTATTAGGTCAATCACGACATAACCGACCACAATCTATAATAATATTTTTCTAATTACAAAAACAATCGCAATTCCGTTTACTGTCGTGACAGGTAAGGCACGATAATATAAGGAAAATATACAGTCAGTTATCAGGTTTTTTTTTCTCAATATGCAATGCTCACATAACTCTGGTGTTCCCCCTGTTCAAACAAAAACGCGTTTTTCCTCATAATCTTTCAGTTCGAAGAAGTTTTTTTGCAAGTCTTAGTACTCAGTAGTAATTTAAGTACTTATTGTTAGTCCCCGCAGAAGTTTGTTTGAGATGCGGTTCATGCGGTAATGGGCAAATACATTTCAGAGTTCAACCAGTTCAACAAACTAGTGTGGTTTTGTTTTACTAGGAAGTAACTTACTATCTGTTTAACTATGTGTATGAAACAGCTGATTTTTTTTCATGATTTCAGAGTCGGTCCCATAGTGAAAGTTGTTCATATTCATGAGTAGAACACCCTGTGAAAATTAGGCCGTTCATTGAAAAATAACCCTGTATAGTACACACACGTGTGTGTACTGAACCATCTTGGGTTACGATCCATAACTTATTTTACAAGGCGGAATTGACATCAAAATCAAAAGTCATTTATTCAAATTAAACCGAATATCAGCACTTTTTGAACGTCAATAATTACAAAAGACAGTCTCCCAAAACGCCTGCCTTTCACCACTTCCTAGAGTTTTTGGCTGGAAGAAGAAGAGGCGGAACAAACTCCCCAGCAACACGTTTGTCTGGTATGTTATAAGAACATGAGTTTAAACAACATAAGTAATTAACCCTTTAACTGTTTGTGTCTTCGTGACCCTACCGCGCGTGTCGTATTTCTGCGACAGAGATTATGTATGACTTTTTCGTTTTATTTTCAAAATACTGACTGTGTGGTACAACTAAAACCATTATCGAATTGAGATATTATTAATGTAACAAAAACTAAAAATCGATACAACGATTTTTTCTCCTTATTTTACTATAGGTATTATTTCATTGATTTTTAGCAATTTTGGCCCGGCACTAGGGGCACGGCAACTAATATTCAGCCAAGCGCTTAAAAGGTTAATAAACATAATCATTTAAATTAAATATTTTTTACATGTTAGCTGGCACACACCAATGTACAGAGGCCAGCACATCAAGTTGCCCCAAAATGACAAATTTCATCAATAGTTTTTCAACTTTATAACAAACAGAATAAGGTTCATATTCAATTGGGAAAATGTGACACATAGGGGTAACTTGATGTGCTGACGTCTGTACCTACATGATAGAAGTAGTACTGTGACCTGTGAACCAAGTCATAGGTCTAGAGTCCGACCCTAAGGGATGCATTTCTGACATTAACGATTATTTGCGTATTGTGCCTATATCATCACATGCAATGCGAGATAAGCTTAGGTATACTAGAGTAAGAGGAGTCCTCTAGTTTTTTATTATTTAAATTCGATTACTTATTTATTACTGTTTCGCCAAAACAAGTTGACAGTGAGGTAGGCACCTATTTATAGAAAAGCTAAAACTAATTTTATGCATGCGTTTACTTAATCGATTAAAAAATGAATGAGTTCGCATATTTATTTACTTACCCTTAATACATTTTGTGAAATCAGGTCCTTTTAAGCGTGTGCTATTTTCGTTCATTTACATATTTTTTAAATTATTATTTTCCTAGGCTTTTAAACAAATCGGTTGGAGATTTTGCAAATGAAGATATTACAATAGTATTATGTGTACAAGATTTAGGAGAGCGAAGCCACTACCTCCAGCATATTATTATTTATTATATTATTTACTTTATGTGTGGATGATACCTATACCAAACGAGTTAAATTATTACCTCCTACGTCTTCTACTTCAAATACTACTACCTACTCTAGTATTGTATGTAACATAGAGACACGCAGCGCAGTAATTCACTTAAAAATTATGTATTTTTTATCTTTCAAAATCAATGCATTTCAGTAAGATAGTTAGGTTAGCTAGTTAGGTTAGCTATAGGATAGGTATGGTAAGTTAGGTTAGGTTATATGTATATACATATTTTGCCATTCTAATTCTATTAAATACAAAAGGTTTAAAGAGCACATAAGAGACTCGCTAAAAGAAAAGTAACAGTAGGTAGTCGATAATTAGGATCTCTTTAATTATAATTATATTTTTTATTTTATTTAGATGCCTATCTCTCATGCTCGAGGTTGTGGTTTAAATCTGAGCAAGTACCAAATGTGACTTTTTGGATTCATACACCTTCTAAGTTTATCTTAGACATCATTGACTTCGGTGAAGGAAAGCATCGTGAGGAAACCTGGACTTATAGGTAGTTAACATAAGTTTAAAATCGCCAATCCGCTTTGAGCAAGAGTGGTGATCAATGCTAGTGCTTTCTCTGTATGAGAAGAGGCCTTTGCCCTGCAGTGGGACAGAAACAGGCTGGTATTATTATTGAGATGTGGGGTCTTACCAAAGAGATTTAAAATACTATAGAGCGGGCATGTCAAGAAAATGTCATAGAAAAACTTTGATCCCATGTCTCAGTAACGCCATCTAGAATAATATATGAATATTGGAGCGGCAGCGAAGCGTACTACAATAAACTTATAGACTTGTATCCAGCAGGACACACTTTTTCGGACGAAAATTTTGTTCGTGATGTCCGGTCTATAGGTATTGAATGTCTTTGGGTCTTACGAACGAAGTCGAGCGTCATAATGAAATCAGTTCACATGCATCGTACTATTGAACTTGACTTCTAATTGAAGGCGCTTGTACGCGTGTAGAATAAATTGGCGCTTGGCTCGGCGTCAGGAAAATGGCACGTCTGCATGAATTATATGCATTGGCTGAGCCAACCCTTGTTGTGCTTTGTAAGTAAAGTTGTGGCAATCTAAGAAGTGCATTTTGACAGTTAGAAAAAAATTATAGGTATGTAGTGACAGGGAAAACTAACCGGTTGCTATAAAATGTGATTCATGAGACATATCGATTAAAAATAATCAAGAGATCGTAATCGACAATTGAATTTGGATTGTTTAAAACTGATTTATGAAGAATATCGTTTTATTGCACACTTGAGTTTGTAATATTGATAATATTATAAAACATTTATATTGTACCTACACATTTATTTCATTTTTTAATGTAGTAGGTCCTGTACCTAATCGTAAAAGTCGCTTTGAAAGTTAAAAAAATGGCTTTTGACGGTCAGGACACTACGGTAACCAACGCAACGACATAACATTGCAGTAACGTGCTGTCAGAATATTAATAAAAAATGAATTCGTGTTTAGGAGTGTATTTTTCAACGTAATAAAGTTAAACTTAACGCTTAGGTAATAATGATACGCGTCGTTATAGTGTGTGGCTACCAATAGTAATTAATTAGGATCATGAATTTGATTTTACGATTTATTACTTAGACACACATACCTACAAAGTTAAAGCGTCACAAAAAGAGAGAAACGCCAAAATGCACTTCTTTAGATTGCTACCCCAATAGTATTAAGATTGCGTTCATATTGAAGGTGCCTTCTTTTGGGTATATTAAATAAATAAAATAAATAAAAATATTCTACAACTTTCATACAATGCCACCTAGTCCCAAACTAAGTAGAGCTTGTGTTATGGGTACTAAACAACTGATAAACATACTTATATATTCCTAAATACATAAATAATAAATCCCCCTCCTGTCTTTATTCCAGTTTACTTGACAAAAAAAACAACCGAATTGAGAACCTGCTCCTTTTTTTGAAGGCGGTTAAAAATTAAACTGGTAGATCACACTTTTGTCCGTGTGTCCGTGTGTCTGTCTGTCTGTCTGTGTGTCACCACCGATTTTATCAAGAGAGGGTAGACCTGGCAAGGTACGAAATATATTAGTAATTATGGGTAAAACAAAATAAATGTCTACTAACCTGAGAGAATATGACGAAGGTCCCAGTCATGCCTCGGATGCTGTCTTCGCTGATCTCCTTGACGTACAGTGGACAGACCACGAAGCCTCCTCCCGAGCCAAACCCAATAAGCGCACGCGCACCAATCAGGGCGATCGGGTGTGCGCAGATCAGCTTTACCGCCCAGCCAAGCTGTGGAAGAAGGTAGACCTTAAAAGTTATATACATATCCCTCGCTTCCCTCGTCCTGTGAGAGCACTGGTGCTCATAACACAAGTTGAATCTTACCTTGGGCACCAGAGTTCAATATTCTACTTACATTATCTAGTTTTGGAGGTATGAGGAACAGAGTGTAAAGGTTCTCATCCACCATTGAAAAGGGAGGATCCTCCGACCAGACGGGTGTTGTGTCTGGTGGGCTAACTACTGCCCGACGGTTGTTGTCGGGAACTTGTATACGCTCAAACTGCGCGGATAACTTTGATACCGCGATGTAGGATAGTTCGTATGTCGCGAGATAGATGTCGCTACATAATTATATTCTTCTATTATTTTACCAAAACATTCGTTTGTAAGTGGTACTGTACAACTTTTTGGAAATAAAATATTATTATTATTCCGTTTATTTATTGTGATTTCTTACTTATTACACTTTTAAATATTTAAATATAAAAAAAAAAACATTTAAAAATATAAAAAATAGTAGCCCACCGGTATCGGGAACAGGGTCCAAGCTACCGGCGGTCAGGGCTCCAGGGAGAGGAATCGCCTAACAATGCGAGCCGTGTCCAGAAGCACTGCTTTCTGAATCAAACGCTTGATCCAGCCGCCCAACGAGAGCCTCTTCAGGTATTGGTCGAGGCTCTTTGCTATTAAGCCATTGGCAGACACGACTATCGGCACAATGATTGCTGAGTCCACATATTATTATTATTATTATTAGTCAATCCCCAATGCCGTCACAAGGGTCAAGGGTCAAGATCTATCAGGGAATCAACTTTCCCTAAAGTGGTGCCGTCAAGTCCGATTTTCAGCGATGAATATACATATAATATACTAGCTAGACGTCCCGCGGTTTCACCCGCGGCCCGCGTAGGTCCCGTTTCCGTGAGAATACAGGGATAAAAAGCCTATGTGTTAATCCAGGGTGTCAGCTAACTCCATACCAAATTTTATTAAAATCTATTCAGTAGTTTTTACGTGAAAGAGTAACAAACATCCGTCCATCCATCCATCCTCACAAACTTTCGCGTTTATAATATTAGTAGGATTACACTAGCGGACGTCTCGTGGTTTCACCGGCGTATTTTCCGTTCCCATGGATAAAAGTAGCCTATGCCTCCCGGGGATAATGTCCCAGCGTTGAAAGAATTTTTCAAATCGGTCCAGTAGTTTTTTAAGGCTCTTTATAATATTAGTATACAGCAGTGATAGCCTAATGGTGTGACCGGCGGATTGCCAAATCATAGTTCGAATCCAAAGCACGCACCTCTGACTTTTCGGATTCATGTGCGTATTGTATAATTATCACTTGCTTCAAAAACGGTGCAGGAAAACATCGTGAGGAAACCGGCCATGCCTGAGGGATATTTCTCGCCGGCATGTGATGCCAGGTCAGAGGCCCTGCTTGGGCGGCATTCAAACTTTGGCGTTCAAACAATGACAGCACGGACGCCGGCGTCCCCGCTGCCATTGTCTTTCTATTGTGTCTCTAATTGACACGATTGATAGGTTAAATTACATGCATATTCCCTATTACCTATAGACGAAATAACGCTCAATATTGTAGACTTTATTGTCGACTGAACAATCTACACGTTTCTTCTCTTCATTCTTGACATTTTGTCGTGTTCAAAACAAAAGAAATGTTTTTCTTTGTCCATTCTTTTGTAGACAAAGTCCATGCTACGCGTGCAGGTGTCAGAGTTTATGGCGCCCATGGGTCTCTGACTTGTCACTAAAGATAAAAAGAAAAAGATACCGGGCTGGTAACCGCAACTCCAAGACAAAGCGCGTATTTTGCGTATGGGCCACAATCTACCACGCGGGCCCAGTGCGAATTGGTAGATGTCAATGTCTTCGAATTTTTGGTTCTAGGACGTGCGGGTTTCCTCACGATGTTTTCCTTCACCGTTTTTTGAGAGCACTGGTGATGAACTTAAATGACTTGTCACTAAAAGAAGTTTCTCTCTTTTGAGTGGTCTTGATAGAGAAGAAGAAAAGATTAACCATTCAAAACATAATATAGGTACTTACAGTAATTGGTATTGAAGCGAACAGCAATGCATTCTTTCGACCAAACTTATCGGCTGCGACTCCGAATACGAAAACTGCTATGGGCGCGAAGATGAACATGATGGAAGCCATCCAGGATACGTCCTCTTCGGATAGGGGGGAGTTTGATGGGGAATAGTCCCCCATGAGCAGCGCCTTGTTGGGGGATATCCACCCCATGGCTGTTCCGTATGCCAGGATTGGCATACACACTGGAATAAGAAGAAATCATTTGTTAGATATTATAGGCAATTTAAGTGTTCAGAATAACATAACATAAAACATTTTCCGAGCTTTTCATTATTAACAGTTCGTTTTGAATAGCGTTTATATACCTAATTTATGTAATACTAGCTTCTGCCCGCGACTTCGTACGCGGATCCTGTTGCTTATGCCAGCGACAACGGGGTCGTCAAAATTGAAGATCTGAAACGTCTGATGTCGAATTCTAAAAGCCCGGGGACGGGAAAACAATGAGATGCGCGAGACGATTCAAGACGTTCCAGATTTTTTATTTTTGTTGGTCAACAGGAAATGCCATCAGACTTAACAACTTTTGCTAAGACGCCCATTATATTATGTAAGTATATGTTATATTGTCGCTGGGATTTGGAGTTCCACTGCAGGTGCTCCAGATCTTCAAATTTAGTCTCACAGCAGAAAACACTCTTCACGTGGAATGGTTTTTGCAATGGCACCATTTTATATCTCTTTTACTTTAGGTGTTCCATTTTCCAAAATAAATTATACCCTATTTATGTTGCGTGACGTTCACGATCAGCGGTCAGTCGCGCATCTCCTTCCCCCACTTATCTATAGAGTCGATGCGTATATACGCTGAAAACTCAAGCGTCATGCTTTTTCCGTGAACGTCTCCAACTCGCGAGACAGTGCATGATGTTCACGATCAGCGGTCAGTCGCGCACATATTCTGCACTGGTGTCTAGAGACCGCAGGCGCAATGCAGTCGTGCTTCGCGATCCCAAGAAGTTTCCACGGAGCAAGTTGCAGTCTCATGTTCTCGAACAGCATCAAGTCTCTCCTAACGCTCTTCGGTAGATTGTTGGGATCTTATGATCTTTAATCATCAATTACCTTTGGAACATTGGGAAAGATTTGACTTCTTTCTAGGCATGGTTATAGTTTTATTGTGATGATACCTGATCAATTAAAATCTAAGTGGCTGCTCCCCTGCGTTACCGGGTAGGCTACCTTGTAACGAAGATAAATGGAAAAGGAAATTAAACACTCAAATAACATAAGCCCGAAGGCATATTTATGCGATAAAAAAATATGGGAGTTTTGGCCAGTAGAGTCTAATTTTCAATGATATACCATCGTCATCGAAAATCAGTCCTGAACTGTTCCCGCCTTCACCGCGTGGAGGTACTTAAGTTATTTTATAATTATGCAATGAAATTAGTGATAGCTTTAATTTCTATACCAAATGTTTCTGATCTTCGATTTTTATAAGTCAACAGGAAATGGCTATCAGACTGAACAACTTTTGCTAAGACGTCATTCCTATATATGTTATAGTGTAGCTGGGCTCTTGAAGTTCCACATCAGGTATTCCGGATCTTCAAATTTATTCTCTCAGCAGAAAATGCTCACAACGTGGAACAATTTTTGCTATGGTACCATTTTTGTATCTCCAATAGTTTAACTGGTCTGTTGCGGTTCTGCATCAGGTGTTCCGGATCTTCAAATTTATTCTCTTAGCAGAAAATGCTCATCACGTGGACCAATTTTTGCTATGGTACCATTTTTGTAACTCCTATAGTTTAGCTGGTCTGTTGCGGTTCTGCATCAGGTGTTCCAGTTTCCAAGATAAATTATAGCCTATGTGTTGCCCAGACTTAATATCTATACAATAAAAAAAAATCTTTCAAATCCGTTCAGTAGTTCCGAAGATTAGCGTGTACAAACAAACAGACAAACAGACAAACAGACAGACTTTTTTTTTTGTATTCGTGCTCTATTACTGTTTCTAAACCCCCTTCAATTATTATTTTTTAAATATATTCAATGTACAGACACAGTTTTTTTACTGTCTTATTATATGTATAGGTAGATTTTATTTTATAATTATACAGTGAAATTAGTGATAGCCTTGATTTCCACATCAGATGTTTCTAATCTTCGATTTCTATAAGTCAACAGAAAATGCCCATCAGACCGAACAACTTTTGCTAAGACGTCATTCCTATAAATGTTATACTGTAGCTGGGCTCTTGAAGTTCCACATCAGGTCTTCCGGATCTTCAAATTATTCTCTCGGCAGAAAATGCTCATCACGTGGAACAATTTTTGCTATGGGACCATTTTTGTATCTCCTATAGTTTAGCTGGTCTGTTGCGGTTCTGCATTAGGTGTCCCGGATCTTCAAATTTATTCTCTCAGCAGAAAATGCTCATCACGTGGAACAATTTTTGCTATGGGACCATTTTTTTATCTCCTATAGTTTAGCTGGTCAGATGCGGTTCTGCATCAGGTGTTCCGGATCTTCAAATTTATTCTCTCAGCAGAAAATGCTCATCACGTGGAACAATTTTTGTTATGGGACCATGTTTGTATCGCCTATAGTTTAGCTGGTCTGTTGCGGTTCTGCATCAGGTGTTCCAGTTTCCAAGATAAATTATAGCCTATGTGTTGCCCAGATTTAATATCTATACAACAAAAAAAAAATCATTCAAATCCGTTCGGTAGTTCCGAAGATTAGCGTGTGCAAACAAACAGACAAACAGACCAACAGATAAACAGACAAACAGACAAACAGACAAACAGACAAACAGACAAACAGACAAACAGACAAACAGACAGTGAGACTTTTTTTTTGGATTCGTGCTCTATTACTGTTTCTAAACCCCCTTCAATTATTATTTTTTAAATATATTCAATGTACAGACACAGTTTTTTTACAGTCTTATTACATGTATAGAAGATAGATATAGATAGAAGATATAGATATAGATATAGATTTCTTCAATTGCTGTGATAAATCGTTCGATAGTTACACAACATAATGTATCATAACATTACACCCACATTTTGCCAGTTATGTTAAAGTCCCATGTAATAGGGGGCGAGCCTATTGCCATCAATCAGGCACAAATCCAGACTCCAGGCTACTACTGGAAAATTCTAGAAGGAAAACTCAATAACACTTTTCCCGACTCGGGGATCGAGCCCGGGACCTCATTGTTTAGCAGTAGCGCTTGCAACCACTAGACCAAGGAGGCAGTCACTAGATTAACGAGGCGTTTAGAATTATTGAATAGTCAAACGAACTTACCTGTAAGTGAAGTTCGACGGTAATTATACGAAGTCTTTGTTTCATTCGAAAATGAGAAGAGTCCCACCCGACCCAAACAATACATGCTATCTAAAATTCTAAATAAAATTTTGAGCTTGGACCCTATGTTGTAAAATCAATCATTTGCTGTGAACTTAATGAGATATTTGACAGGTGTCCGTTCCATGAAGGGTTACACTCTATTTTACGCTTGCTGTAAAAGTACAGCTTGGCAAAAAAGAGTCTGACGCGGTGACAGATGAAACTAAAAATGGATGATTGTGGCAACATTGTTTTATTTGTCAACTGCTAGTACATCATGTGTCAAAAGTGCGTAAATCCTCGTCGTTTTTTATAGATTTAACAAAATTATTAAGTTTTGTTGCAAAATTAACGATTAAAAATGAATAAAACCATTCGTACCTAGTTGTATCAGAGCAGTGATTTACCACGTCTTTTTGTGGTGGTTGGCCAAATCTGAAGCGGGACAAGTTTTGTCCTTAATCGGGAATGTTTATCGAAGAACTGCCGCTGGGACAGGTATTTATCTACGCTAATTAAATCATTGTACATTAAATAAGTTTTTCTAAATGTATTCAATGCGTATTTTTGTTGATATACAGATTTAAGTAATTATTTGTCTTGTTTACAGAAATTGAAATTTAAGGTTATGTTTTGTAGTTTGAAGAGCCTCGTATACCCATATTTGATACTTGAAGATAAAGAATAGGGAATTAATAATAAAGTACCGTATCTTTCTTTGTTTTAGTTAAATCTGTCAACACAGTAAGAAAAATGTGAAAATAAAAAATAAGATATTGTTTCTACACCGGGAAAACATTTCAAAGGTCGTCCGAAGAAAGTTACCACCTTATCATTGTGACGTGAATCCAATTGAATTAATATGGGGAATTGCAAAACATTAAATTGCTTCAGTCAATGTTGGATCCATAAGGTATGTAGCCTAGTTTATATATGCATATTTAAAGTTGCTATGTTAGAACCATTGTTTATGATTATTTTTTGTTTTTAAAGGTGGCCGCTGAACAAGCATTTGCAAACATTACTAAGATTGGAAAAAATCATGCAAGGATATTGTAATGAAAATAGAAAAATAATATCATGACAGTAATAAATCTCACAGATAACAGTAGTATGATTTATCAGAATTAGAAAGTACTAGTGCTTTAGAAGTTGCAGGAAGCTCTAGCCGACATGTGAGCTTTTCCGGGATCGGATATTTGATGGTAGTGTGTTCGATTCGTCTGATTAAATTTTTGTTATTAAAATAAAACTTAAAAAAAAAGTGTTCTTTCATTATCCCTGTAAACAAACTATTGTTTATAATTCCTAACAATCTTACGGTTAGACTGCTCTCGAGGGCATGATTATATCTGTCTGTGGATACTTAATGCACCACTTTCGTGCAAGGCCTCAGTGCCCACTTTAACATACATAGGTACATTAACTCACGCCTCTTTCCCACGGTGGTAGGCAGAAACTACAGAGCGCCATAATATGCTACGATTCTTACATACTTCTTTTGCTTCGTTTACATTTTTATGTTGTTATACACATTTACCCACTATTATTAGTATTAATACTGGACATTGAAGCCTTCCATGTTGTTTGCGTAGCATCCGATAGACAGAAACACCCACTTAACTTTGGGATTAAATAGATACTAAAAAATAACAAGTATCAAACCTGTTAAGTCGTAGTATTCAGGGTGGCCACATGCGCGATACTAGCGACCTCATTTATTCCACACTCTTTTTTGCCAAGCTGTATGTACGACGCCCCGTGGCGACTAGAAGATCTACTGCAAGTAAACCTATCTCATTGAGAATGAAACAAAGACGAGTATAATCAACAATTTTTGGGTTCTGTAGGTTCCTAAAGGTGCCAACAATAGTTTCTATCTGTGAATAGAGTTTTGAAATGGGTTATTTGACAAAATTTTAGAATTTTTAGTCCCTCACCTAGATTAGAACAAAATATTCGACACATATTTTTTGTTCTTCAAATTGATGGCAAAATGCTTTGATAAAGCGCATTAAAGTTGAGGAGAGGGGGCTTGTAACGTCATTATCTAGTATAAAATGTACTGGCTATAATATAGTGACGTCATGCGAAATTAAGACTCGATGTGTCGCCGTTATTTTTTTATTACGTGAAAAAAGAAAAAAATAAGTATGTGGCGAATATTTTCTTGTAATCTAGATGAGGGAATCAAAACTAAAATTTTGTCAAAAAGCCCATTTGATTTTTTTATTGAACATGTATTGTGAAAACAATTGTTGGCTGACCTTAAATAAATAAATAAACCTATCAAAGAAAATTGACACATTGTACAGACGCCAGCACATCATCCTACCCCAGGTTGATGTGCTGGCTGGCTGTGCGTGTTTGGTTTGGAAATAAAATACCTGTAAGTATAAAATATTAGTTTTGATATCCCTACAGCCTGCGTAGCATGAACACATTGAACACCGAAGAAACGGCCTTTGTCTACAGACGAATCGGCAAAGTGACAGATTATATAGATATTTCTTTCGTCTCGAGCATGACAATGTCAAGAAAGATGAGAAGTTATATATGTCAATTCGTCGGTATACAAGAATCAACAATGCCGAACATGAAGTGCGTACCTATTCTCTCCTCTTTTGACAGTTCTTTTCGAAACATTTCCTGTCAACAAGTGTCAAACAGTCTACATCAAATGAGACCTAGACAAGAGCAACTTGACAGTTGCTATAAAAATAAAAACAGACAGCATGTAAATTTCTTTCCCGACGTACAAACGCTTGTCGACCAGTCGCCTCATCCTCGGGTAGAAAAAATGTTAAGTTGGACAGAAAGAAATTTCTCGTGTCTCGGGGGAAAAGAAATTAAGTGTTCATGCTACGCAGGCAGGTGTATTGAAAGAAATTTGACAGATAGAGGTTCCTGTCTATATAATCTGTCACTTTGCCGATTCGTCTGTAGACAAAGGCCGTTTCTTCGGTGTTCAATGTGTTCATGCTACGCAGGCTGCTATTCAAGAAAATTCTCAAAACACGTAACTATACCTAAGTAAATGTGAACTTTCTTTCCGTCCGTTGATAAAAAGGCTGACTAGACAAGCTAAAAATACCTAGAATACATTTTAATTAAAGACTAATTATACCTTAATTGGTTAAACAGCTAAGCAAGTATGCGTCCCTGGTACCTCGAAGCACGATTGTGGTATTTTTAGATGTAATCGAACTTGTCTATGATTCACGTCTTTGATTTGTAACGTGTCTATGGAAAGAGGGAAATTCGATGTTAGAGTCCGAGTCCGTGTCTGTGAGAATCCCATACTGTCTGAATAAGAAAAAACTTTTTACAAAAAAAAACAATCGTCTTCTTAAACACTAACAGGTAAAAAATAACTCCAATTTCGGAAGTCGGTGGCCAATAATGAATGAAACAAAACCACCAAAGCCACAGAATTCCGAAATTGGAGTAACTTTTTACCTGTTAGTGTTTTTTAAGAAGTCGGTTGTTTTTTTTTTGTAAAAAGTTTATATTTTGCAATTTTTCTTTTAGTTTCTTTGTATGTAAAGAAAGTCTTTCAAAACTTGAAATCATTGAAATCGGTTAACAATTGCTAAAGAAGTTCTTTCTAAACACTAATCTGTACATCTCTGCCGGGCCCCTTTTAAAATAGACAGGCGTAATTGACTGTAGGAATCGCGAATAATTTGCTGGTATGCGTTGAAGAGTTCCGTTGCCTGTCTTCTTCATCAGTTTTTCTTCATCAAATTATACTTTCCAAATGAGCATGCTTGATTTGTTACTAAAAATGCAAAAATCGGTACGTGTGCACCTAAATTATTTGAGGAGTTCCCTCAATTCCTCGAGGATCCCATCATCAGATCGGGGTTTTGATACAAATGGGACCAACCCGGTGGTTATCCCTATCATATAAAAAAATAATTTTGAAAATCGGTCTATAAATGGCGGAATAATCGCGTAACAAACACAGAAAAAAAAAATCGAAACACCATTCATGTACCTATCATTTATTTTTAAATTCATGAGGCAATCGTAATTTTATAAGTACGGTTTTTTTTGTAGTAGGTACCCATGGATGTGAGTAAAATCTGAATAATTAATATAGGTACGCGGTTAAATTTAAGTCGTTTTAATCCTCTTCAGGGGTCATTGTACTCATCATTGTGAACAACTTTTACTATGATTTATATTTAAGTGCGCATTACTCGTTAAAATGTAGGGAACAGCTAATTTTTTTTTTGCGATTTCGGGTTTTCAGTTTTTAAAGAATAGGTAAAATAACCTAATAACACTACCTTTTTGTTTTAGGGGTAGAAAATCCTCATGGATGTCCCCCGCCCCGGGGAGGGCGGAGGGGTCTGTCAGACTCTTACTGACTAAAAACCACCCCGTGTTCCTTCTCACACCTGCGCCGGGAGTCACGGAAACAGAAGATACTTCCGCGACCACCGACTGGTGCCGGCCCCCGGCTCTAACACCTCACTCACGTGTTAGACTCCCCTCGTGACGTCTAAGAGGGGCGCGCGTGAACACGACGCGCCGCCACCTCGGGTCCATGTACGTGGGGGGCGGCGGACGTCCCCGTGTCCGTCGCCCCTGGACCCATTCAGGGGGCTGGAAAAGGGCGATGTCCGCCCTCCGCCTGCGCCCGGTGCGTCTGCTACGGGCCGGGTGAGTGGAAGTGATCTCCCTCTCCCTTTCCGCAGCCTCCTTCTGCGAGATGACCTTTTCGCAGAAGGACACCATCGCAATAACACTTTACCTGACCCAGTCATTTAACCCAGGACCACAGAACCCAGGACAGCAGAAGACCTTGCAACTACATCAACGATGAACTCAATTGTTTTGTATGAATGTAAGTCAGTTTTTTTGTTATTGTTCGCGTGACGTTATTCCGCCATTTCTTATAGACTAAAGTCTGACTGATGTCACATCATTCACCTATTAATTACTATCGTTTTAATACACAAGACAGAATGATCCATTTAAATAATTTACTTACAATACAATTGCTATGAGAAGAAAATACTCCATATTACCACAGTATAAATATTAATACAGTAGGACGACGCCTTTGATCTCTGGAAAAATGCCGACAACTTCTACGACGCGTTAGACTTGAATAATACCTCCCGCACTGCGAACATCGTTTTGTTTGCAGTGCGGGAGCGGCTTTCCCGCGTCTCGCCCCTCACACCCCGCACGATTGCCCTGTCTAGATGGCTTCGTCGGACGACTGTATGTTTTTAGACTGTGATATTACCGTCTAAAGGTCTAAGCGGCTTTATCTTACTAGACAGGTATTAAGACTACATAACATTACGCCTGATATATCCCCGACGGGTTAGGCAGAGGTGGGCCAGAAGTAGGACCTACTCCCATTTTCGCCAATTATGTTTAAGTCCCACGTAATAGGAGGCTATAAACCAGGCCCAAATCCAGACTCCGCACTGATTTTGAGAAATACCAGGTGGAAAAACTCAATTACCCTTTGCCCGACCAGGGAATCGAACCCGCGACCTCATGCCGACCACTAGACCAACGATGCTGTCAGTCTCATGACTAATACTTTTTATGATTTAAACAAGTCCGGACCATCACAACGTATCGTAAAATCTTCAATTAATTAGACGCCACATAGCCTTTAGCCAGCGGACGAGCAAGACGCTCTCAACGATAACCCGTTCGTCAAATTATGATAAGTAGTTTCCGAAGTTATGATGAACATACATACACAGTACACACACATGTACTACATCGCAGTCACAATACACACATACGCTTACCAGCAGGCTAAAAATAAATAAATAAGATTTTTTTATTGGTTGTAACCAAAAAAAAATGAGCGAACCTTGAGCGAACCTAATTTGACGCTCAAAAGAGGTTCGCTTTATACACCACACATTTTTAATTGATACAAATACGTATTAATAATTACAATTCATAAACAGCAAAGTTATTAGCATTTGTTTATATCCCAAAAAGTCACCCAATTTATGAAAATATTGTACATGCTATTCATTACATAATAGTAGGTATTTTTTTTTTATTTCAGTATTTATTCATTTTTGTAACTAACACTATGGATCATTGTTGTCTGAAAATAAACAATTTTTTTTTTTTTTTTTTAAATTTTTAAATAATCGTCATCTCTCGCTCACGTTCGCGTGATCTCGCTGAAGCATGCCCCGCCTCCAACAGCTGTTTTCGTTATTTAAGTTTAATTAAATAACGGAAACAGCAGTTGGAGGCGGGGCAAAATTGAACTTTACTTTACTAGTTTTTTTTACTTTTAATTACGCAAATGATCAGTAATAGGTACGGATACGGCCCAATTTTTTTTTACTAATTAAAAAACAGTATAAGTTCGCTCAGGTTAGGTTTGCTCGAGTTTTTTTTATTACACAAACTTACCGACAAATTACTAAGCTTGTACATATTTAAAGGAATTTCTTAAAATATATTATGTGTTTAAAGAAAAATATAACACAACTAGACTAAAATATTTTTTTTCAACAAGTCCTAAACTTGTTGGAAGGGAATAGTTTTAGTCTAGGTAATCTTGTGTACTAAATATTACTTACATTTTAGGGATATCTTGTACGATGGACGAGTCTATCTATAATTCAATGTAATCGAAATAGCCCAAATGATTAGCAAACTGAAGTGGCAGAGGACCGACCATATGATGATGGTTATTATCAAAAACTTTACAAAATTAAAAAGTTACTAATAAATAATTAACTACCCTGTAATTTGTACCTAATTAAATGTCAGTGGTGCATACATATTATGAGGTAGTGACATTAGTTTGTAACTATTTTATTATGTATATGACAAACGTGTCGTATATAAAAATGTCAGCTGCGTCCACGTGGTGATAAATAATTTGGCACGAACCTAAGCTGCCGTATTGAACAATGATGTGAGAAACATAATGATACTGATTTCAGTGCGCATAATAAAAGATCCGAATAGGCAGAGCATATTTAATTAAACTTTGTGGAAGTCATCTATAGACTAAATAATATCAAATAATAATCCCCAAATACTAATTGTTACCTAATTTCAATATTTTTTAAAAAGAGTTAGAAAATTTTAATATTAATAATAAATTAATTTATTTTCAGGTAAGAACACCCATTGACAAAAAGTTATAAAACCACAAAGCAAAAATAAAACCAACTAAAAAATAAATTTAAATAAAAGTAAAATCAAACTCAATGCAATTAAATTAAACTTAAACACGAACATATTAAATCAAACTAAATTCAAAATTAATAGTTACATATAATTGCTTCGAAAAATAATATCATTATTTTTATTTGTTTTGGATAAGTTCATGAAAATAAAACTAAGTAAAGTAAGTTGTTACGTTTACTTACATAAATATATAAATTCAACATCCAATAAACGCAATGAGTGTCTTAAACACCGATGGTAACAAGTCACGATTCATTATATCGGGATATCAGACGAAGTTTTATCAACTCTGTGTAAGTATGTCTTTTTCAAAGTTTAGATAAAATATATGCGCTACCTTTTTCGATCTCTACTCATGAGCCATACACACACTCGGCGGAACAGAAATCGAGGCATAACTAAATTTTAGTAGATGATTCTGCATCCTCCAGTTGATAAATTGGAGTTAAAAGATAATGAATATTGGAGCGGCAGCGGAGCGTACTACAAAAGACTCATAGACTCGTATCCAGCAGGACACACTTTTTCGGACGAAAATTTTGTTCATGATGTCCGGTCTATAGGTATTGAATGTCTTTGATCGTACCCATTTTTTTATCATTCGTATAAATAACTAGCTGACCTCACGCGGTTTCACCCGCTTAGTTCCCGTTCCCGTGGGAATACAGAGATAAAAAGTAGCCTATGTCTTCCAGGGATAGTATAAACCCAACGGTGCAATAATTTTTCATATCGGTCCAGTAGGTTCGGAGCCTCTTCAATGCAAACAAACAAACAATCAAACCTTTCCTTTTTATAATATTAGTAAGTATAGATCACAAACATTTAAAACGACTTGTAAAAAGGGCCTGACTGCCGCGCTACAGCTGAGCGTGAGGTCCCGGGTTATTGAGTTTTTCAATCTAGAATTTCTCAGTAGTACCACGGAGTCTGGATTTGTGCCCGATTTATGGCAATAGGGTCTAGGCGTACTACCAGGTACACTTCTTCTTCCAAGTATCATTAGTAAACTTTCTTCCGAACAAACATTATCAAAATGATCGATTTTTAAAACAAATTACGCATTTGAAGTAATAAAAATGCAATAGTTACTAAACACAAGCGCCCACTTGTGTTTAGTATAGTGGTCGGGTCAACGACCAAGCGCGAGAGGCCGCGGCCGGCCGTAAGCTCAGCTGATCGAAAGTTGCGTTGTGTTGTTACGCTTTTCATTGTGCGCAATAAAAAGCATCTCTTTTTTAAAGATGAAAAAAAAAGAATTTTCCCCAGCAATATTTTTTGGTTAAAGTTACTTAATTTTATGTACAGAATGTGTAGTTCTCGGCTATGTGATCGGTCTTTTTACAATCTGTATAAACCTAGCTGGGAGTTCAGCATCTTATCACTGTTTCAGTTGCAGTTTTAGTACCCTTTTTTTCTGTCTCAGTCTCGGACCTTTGGAAGGCCTATGAGAGACCGGAGCCAACTCGCAGTTGCCCGTTGTCGCTTTTAATTAAATTAGGCACCAACCGTAGATTGTCCCTATACGTTCGTCGTTGTTCAAGGAAAATTTACAACTGGTGCAGGACTCTTTCAGCCTACGGAAACATCAACAGCAAAAACTTTATATTATTATAGAATAACTATACCCTGCAGTGGGAGTTGGGAAAGTAATAGCCTAGTATTACTATTTACTAGTATAGTATGCCAAGCATGGACCGCTCCATGGCTCTGTGTGCTACTCTCAGCCTGTACACAGTCTCCTGTGCGAGTTGCAAACGCCGAAATCAGGAGACGTAGAAAGGTCATCGATATTGGGAATCGCGTTATGGAACAACACAAATGGAGTTGGACATCTAGCTTGGCGCGGTGATGGCCGGTGGATCAAAGCTGACCCAGTAGGGTCCAAGAAACGGTAAGAGAAGTGTGGGGCGTCGAGATTGGCGGACGACATTGTTGCCAATGCGGGATTATCGTGGATGAGGCTGACACTGGGTCATGTAGATTGGCCCACAGTGAGTGAAGTCGGGCTGTGTATGATTATTTACTGATATACCAACGAGATCTATAATTTATTCAAAGCACTCATAAGAAAATGCGTAGTTGGAAAAGATGGGCACGTGGAAAAAAATATACCGCATCCGATTTTTGTTTCTTTCTAAGGAAAATCACGTGAGTGTACCAAACTACCAATGGTTCTAAAAATAAAATAAAAACAGGAAAGAAACAACAGAACGTTTCCTGAAAACAAACATAGGTATGTTTTCTGCACGGTGTTTTTTAATGTTCTTTTCATGGTTTTGTAAGAGACGTTTAGGGGTGAAATATTAATCGGCTTATAATTGTGTTTTCTTTGTTATCGCACAGCAACTGTTGCAAAAATGAGACGTAATAATTATTTTGACTTTGTCTGATACATTACTACACGGCTGTGAACCCCGAAGGGTAAGGCAGAGGGTTACCTGGTAGTACGCCCACATTTCGCCAGTTATGTTTAAGTCCCATGTAATAGGGGGTCGATCGGGCACAAACGCAGTCCGGAGGGGCTGCTACTGTAAAGTTCCAGATGGAAAAACTCAATAACACTTTGCCCGACTCGGGGAGCGAACCCGGGACCTCACGCTCAGCAGTAGCGCTTGCTAGACGTGGAGCAGCTCAAGTTCCGAGTTGAGCTCACGATTTCATGCTAACGAATTATTTTAAAGATTGCAGTTCCTCTTATATCAAACTTGCGATCTTGGTTTGTTTTAGAAAATCGTCGCAAAATTACCTTTATCAACCATTACTTGCTCTAACTTTTACTTGGTCAAGTTATCAAGTAGTAGTGAAAACGTTTACCTCTTTAAAATATACATGGCTTAAGTGACAAACATTACAAGTTGTTTAAGTGATAGTCGAAGTATAGAATTTCAACTCTTTAAACAATTTTAATTTTAAAAAATTAAAAAAGTTTTATCTTAACACATTTTTTTTTTTGTTAATGGTAGATAGTTTAACCTCTTAGCTTGTCTTTTTAAGAATCAGAATATAATATTAATATTTTATTTATTTGTTTAAGTAATAAAATAGAGATCTTATCGTGATGTGTTGTCTTGGTCTTGTGCCTTGTGTCTTTGTCCTGTTGTATGTAAATGTTAATAAATGTCGTCTACCAAATACTTAGACCTACATTTGGATTAATTGTTTTTTTTCTAAATTGACCTTTTAATTTTTAAAGAGATTGAAAACCAAGATGGTACCTATATTCTTACTATATTCTTATTATTACACTTCACTGCCTAAAGTCACACCATTGGAGAAGTTCAGTACCTATATTATGTAGACAGGTTCTATAGAAATATTATCGGATCTGTATAATGGTACCTCGTGTCCCACCTCAACCGACATTAATACAAAATGAACAAAAAAAATGTCGTCTATCAAAGTAGTAGTAAATTATCCTACTGAAAAAATGTCAATAAAGAAAATAAAATAATTGCAATAATTACTTACCAACAATAGACATTAGAATCTGATTGTGTTTGCTTCCAACCTTCTCTTCTTTTGCAGAACTTACTTTATACACTTTGTTCACCATGTTTATTAAATATCAAAAATAACACAACAACAAAAAAAAACACTGAATAATATTTTTTTAAAAATAAAATAACACAAAATTTCAAAAAAATCCAAAGAAAAGGCAACAAAAATATTTAAATATCGAACGTTTATAAAAAAAATAATTTACGGTTGCTATTTTTAGAATTTTAGATCGTTCTATTTTCAATTGCGGCGCGCGTTCGCGTGGTTGCGTGACCACGATGTATGCGTCCGCGCACTGCCCGTGATATCATTACCCCTTTGCTTTTATATTCGCGCCATGAACATCGTTAAAGTAGTAAACAGAAGTTTCCAACAATTATTATATTTTGCTGATTAATATATAGGGATAGTGTTATTTTCTAAATATTTATTTATTTATTAAATACTTCAAGCACACTAATGTACGTACAAAGGCGGTCTTAATGCTAAAATATTATCTGTGCGGAAGGTTTATCTAAATTTGCAGTAAACATCACAAAATAAAATGGCATAAACGGAAAAGTTGACGAAAACATTTCAACGCTAGAAGGACCAGAATCATGATTGTATCGAACTTATGGATAGGTACCTACAGGTAGTGCGTCCCTTCCATAAAAGTAAAAAAAGTCAGGACGTTTTTTTATGGAAAACACAGAAATAAAAAAAATAAACACAAAAAGGTGTAAAATTACTACTCGACTTCCAAAGCTACTTATACTAACTAACTAATTATTTAAAACATTTTTTTAATTATTCTAGTTGGATTAACTACCTATCTCACATTCATTCTTGATTTTTAGGGTTCCGTAGTCAACTAGGAACCCTTATAGTTTCGCCATGTCTGTCTGTCCGTCCGTCCGTCCTCGCTTAATCTCTGTAATCGTTAGCACTAGACAGCTGCAATTTAGTACCAATATGTGTATCAATCACGCCGACAAAGTGGTAAAATAAAAATTAGAAAAAAATGTTTTATTTGGGTAGCCCCTATATGTAAAGTGGGAAGTGATTTTTTTTTTAATTTCCACCCTAACGAGTGATATATTGTTGGAAAGGTATTTTAAAATGAATAGGGGTTTACTAAAATCATTTTTTGATAATGTCAATAATGTCGGAAATAATCGCTCCAAAAGTAAAAAACAATGTGTCCCCCCCCCCCCCCTCTAACTTTTGAACCATAAGTTTAGAAAATTTGAAAAAAATCTGAAATGTAGAACTTTATAAGTACTTTCTAGGAAAATTATTTTGACCTTGGATGGAAACAGTTTTTGTTCAAAAGAGACAAAAAGTTGTACATAATATTTTCTGGACTAAGTTTGTAGTATAATCGTATATGCAAGCATTTTGAACACTTACTGTGACGGACGGGAAACTACGGAACCCAACACTGAGTGTGGTCCGACACGCTCTTGGCCGGTTTTTATATTTCAAGGTAGGTACTTCACTACTGAGAGTGTATACTGCCAGTCGATTCTGTAAAAGACACCCCATGAAACCTTGAGTGAAGTGATCTGTCAATGCGTAGCATTAGTAGGTATGGAATGACAACTTAATTCACCTTCACTTCGCCCACATTTTCACGCGGTGATTTAAACAGCATAGCACTGCAGATATCAATGAAATCACAAGGAAAGCGAGTAAAATATCTACTTAAAGAATAATTATCATATAAAACATTGTAAGAGAGCGCAGTTCCCTATCGGTTCGAGGTAATATGCTGGCACGCAGATTCTACCGTTGTACTGTGGATGTCAAAATCCTCCCCATTTTTTAAGGCATATTGCCAAAGTTACTACACGGGAAACCTGTGAATCGCTTGTACCAAAAGGTCGATCGACATCCTGCGCGTCCAGTATAATAATATTTTTGGCATGCTGTTGCGAAGGCCTCGTTTCTGTAGCGCTTCTGAAATGTTTGTGCAGAATCGAAACGATGGCTTTTGCGCGGTGATTCGTAAAAAAACTGCATCTCTAGCTAAGCAGATTACGATAAACCAGCAACTGCATTCTCTAAATAATAAGGAAGAATGTTGCCACTACCTATAATTAAAAAAAAAAAAATTCCAACATTTTCACACAACGCCATCTATCTAGTTCCAAGCTTAGCAGAGCTTGTGTTATGGTTACTAAACATCTGATTATACAACGTGTTTTTTTTTATATCCCATAACTCTAGGGTATGATTGAGACCATATCTATAAATTTTATCAATAGATTTGGATAAATTTAGTACACAGATAGTTTATAACCTAGATTAACACATAGGAGAATTTTTATCCCGATTTAAATATCTTCCCGTGGGTTATTTTTCGAGTAGTAGCGGGCGAAGCCGCTGGCAACAGCCAGTGTGTTATAAAAGTCGTTGGACAAACGTGCGCTTTGATAATTACAGCCTCTGCTTTCTTGTAGCAATATCGCCTCGGCTGTAATTTTCAACTTACCGCACTTACATAATAACTCAACACGCATACGCATACTCACGCATTTCATCATAACTTAAATCTAGCTAAAACATAGGTAGGTACTTAATGATGGTTGCGAAGCGCGCGACCTAGACGATAGAGCAGACGGGTCTCGTGATAGATTCCCGCTCAGAACGAATATTTGCTTGGCCTACAAAATACTTGTTCCGGGTTTGAGTGTTTCTGCATGTTAGATTGTTCTGTAAACAAAAGATCGTATGTTTAGAAAAAAAAATGTGATATTTCCTGGCTAGTTCAAAAAATATTATTTGTATGTTGTTTATTGACTCTGGTATGCCTTGGAGTAAAATGTCTGCTTCGTGGCTTTCTGTATTCTTTCCGTCACAGTAAACTTTATACCGACTTAAAAATGAGGAGGGCAATCGGCTAATCTTTGTTTTTGTTATTCTCACCTATACTCAAAAACTAACGCCTTTACAACACACAAGTGCGCTCCTATTATATTGTATTTGAGTCTTATTTTGCATTAATTTTGCTCTAGTTTATTTTTATTTATTTATTTAAAATTTATGTCAGGACAAATATGCCATAGGGCTTGTTAGTAATTACATAAAATATGTTGTTTTATTTTTGTTAGGTAATTTTAGTTTTGCTTTGTTTTTCAATTGACAAAATTTTAGTTTAGAAGAAAATATTCGACACATATTTTTTTCTTTTTCAAATTGATGGAAAACTGCTAAGATTAAGCGCATTAAAGTTGAGGAGTGGGGGCTTGTAACGTCATTAGCTAGCATAAACTGTACTGGATAGTGACGTCATGCGACATTTTAACTCGAAATATCGCCGTCATTTTTTGATTACTTAATTACGTAAAAAAAAAATCCGTGTCGAATATTTTCTTGTAATCTAGATGAGGGACTAAAAACTAGAATTCTGCCAAATAGCCCACTGCATGAGTACCCACTTTAACGTGGAAAAGCAGAGTCATCTATTAGCAAATATCTTCTTGTTTAAAATGTGATCTTCGTACTGCAGGTTATCACCCATTCCTTGTAGATGTTCCACACATTCGCACGAAGCGCTTTGCCTGTTCCTTCATTATGCGCACAGCCAAGGAGTGGAATTCCCTGCCTGCATCAGTGTTCCCGAGTTCATATGACCCCAATCTGTTTAAGTCGCGAGTTAATAGGCTTCTTATGGGTAAGCTCGTTCCATCGTCGACCTCATCTCTGACCTCAGGACAAGATTGAGGTCAAGAGTAGACCCATTATATGTATAAAAAAAAAAAAATCTTCAACACACACACATTGGGTTGCTTACAATAATATTATCTAAGTTGGGTTAGTTATAGCGGCGGTGTCGGGGGTTGCGAAAGTATCTTCTGTTCCCGTGACCCCCGGCGCAGGTGTGAGAAGGAACACGGGGCGGTTTTTAGTCAGTAAGAGTCTGACAGACCCCTCCACCTCCCCGGGCGGGGGACTTCCATGAGGATTTTCCACCCCTCAAAAAAAAAAAAAAAGTTATAGCGGCGGTGTCGGGGGTTGCGACAGTATCTTCTGTTTCTGTGTCCCCCGGTGCAGGTGTGACACAGTGGTTTTTAGACAATAAGAGTCTGACAGACCCTTCGGACCTCCCCGGGACGGAGAACATCCATTATGAAATTCCACCCCGCGTCAAAAAAAAAAAGTTTTGGCAGCGATAAACTTCCGTGAGGATATTCCACCCCAAAATAAAAAAAAAAACAATATCAAGTCATATAATCAAATTGGGCTGAGGATCAGCACTTTTTGGACGTCAATATATCACATAAGACAGTCCCCCAAAAAGCCCGCCCTTCGCCACTTCCTGTGTTTTTGTTAGGAAGAAGAAGGGGCGGAACAAGCTCCCCAGCAATAAAGAAGATCAACTCTTGTGGCTCTTCTTACTTACTTAACCACAAGCCCCTGAACTGACAGATGTCTAGTGTACTTTCAATAGTTTGAACGTCTTAAGCCCTTGCTCTGAACTTGACCGATTATTATTTCTGTTATTGGCTCAATTGATTGTTATTATTTTGACCTATTAGAGGCTTGTCTTCATATTTCCGCACTTGAAATCAATCAATCATTCATCGATGTTACGCAATATATCCGAGAATTTTGTTTTGCGTTGAAAATAGATTGGTACTTACTTAGAATGCTTTTACAACATTGCCCCATACTAGGAATATCACCTGTGTCGTACATATTTTTTATACCACGACGGTGGCAAACAAGCTTACGGCCCGCCTGACCGTAAGCGGTTACCGTAGCCTATGGACACCACCACCAACACCAGGGGCGTCACACGCGCGTTGCCGACCCTTTAAAAACCTATTTACTTTTGAAGAGCCCCAAACAAACTACTACTAATACTACTAAATATATACATACATACATAAACTCACGCCTTTTTCCCATGGGGGCAGGCAGAAACTACAGAGCGCCATATGCTACGATTCTTACTTTAACTTCTTTTGCTTTGTTTACATTCATACATGTTGTCAGATACATACGCCAGTTGCGAGCACTACGCACCTGACCTTTCTGAAGAACCTCACCAATAAGGTCTATGTATGTCTTTCTAGGGCGTCCCCTTCCGGCGTTTCCACTTACATCTGCCTTGTAAATACGTTTTGTTAGTCGCCTTTCATTCATCCCTTCAACGAGAACAAACTATCAAACATACTTACTGTTTTCGATTTTAGTAACTACATCTTTTAAACAACAATAACAATACTAACAATATTATGGTCTAAAGATGTCTGAGTAAAAAAGTTATTTTTTATTTTTTGACGCATTGTACACACTAGCATGCGTGTACCAGTGAAAAACAATATCAGCAACTAATAAACTGGTTTTACGAGAATATCTTTGCAAATGTTTCACTGATAGAAACTAATTTAAATTAAAAAAATAAAATAATTGAGTACCTAAATAAAAATTACAGAATTTTGCTAGGACTGGTAAGACTGGAAGTAGACCCCACTTACAACATTACAACCGACTTGATAAAAAAAAAAACAAAATAACAGATGTAAAATAACTCTGGTTTCGGAAGTCGGTGGCTAATAATGAATGACACAAAATCACCAAAGGCACAGACTTTCATTTTGTTCTGCCTGTCTTTTCTTTCATGGATAAATTATTATATTTTGTGTTAGTAAGTTAACACAATCTACATTAATCACACCACTCTCGCAAGATATTTGTATGCCGGAGGTCTTGGGTTCGATTCTCACCCAGGACAAATATTTGTGTGATGAGCACGATCATTTGTTCTGTGTCTGGGTGTAATTTATCTATAATATACTATGTATTTAAAAATATATAAGTATGTTTATCAGCTGTTTAGTACCCATAACACAAGCTCTCAAGCTTAACTTGGGACTAAATGGAGTTGTGTGAAAAGTTGTGGAATATTTATTTAGTTATTTGTGCGTTCGTGAGCAATTTGTCCGCCGGAGCGACCATACCACACATAGCGAACATACCACATCCTGCAACTAATGACGGGCTTGGCTTCCAGTCCAACCAGATTCAGCTGAATACCTGGGTTTTTATATACATCTGACCTCCACAACCCAGTTACTGGGTAACACGATGCCCCTTGGTTAATCTAGTTGCCAGTCTTTCAGGGGCTCGAGTCTGCTATTGCAATCGTGTCTCAATGACTGGTCATTGATCGAATATTTGAAAACTTTGACAGTTTCTGTATGGGAAATGTGTCAAAAAAATCGATCATTGACCGGTCATTGAGACACGATTGCAATAGCTGACTCGACCCCCTGCAGGCCTAGCCATATTACAAATTCTATTTCTATTGTCGTAATCGATATGGCGATAATAGAAAGAAAATGGCGTACCTACCTACATGGAAACAGCTGTTTGTCAACTGTCAAGTGTTAACGAGTAGAATTTGTAATATGGCTGAAAATGAAATACACTTGACAGTTGACAAACAGCTGATTCTATATACGCCATTTTATTTCTATAATAGAAATAGAATTTGTAATATGGCTAGGCCTGCAGGTTACCGGTGTTAACTTAACACACGCAGCGCGAGGACCCCGGGGTCCTCTCGGGGATTGAGTGCTACAAATGATTCCGCATGAATTAACGTGCCTTCTGAAATACGGATGGGTTTTGATATAATGTTCACCCATCCATTAATCGACCTCGTCAAGAGTAAGTACCTTCGATCGACGCGACGCGTGCGGCTTTTACCACTAAGTATATTTTTAAAGACCGATCTAGTTTACGTAGTAGGCAGGCTTTTATTCCAATGTTAACTAAAGATATTAATTTTCACTTAAGTTAAACTGATAAGTCATTAAGAAATGACCACATGATTTTTCCTCTTAATTGCTAATGCATTAAAAACAGCTCACCATCCGTATTGGGTAAAGCCCGGGTAAGCAGCAATGGTTAACTGGGAAAAATATCTAGTTTATCTAAAATTCTATTAAAGACTGACTCCCTTGTTTGTCCGGTGGTCGCAAGCGCAACTGCCGAACACGAGGTCCTGGGTAAGATCCCCGGGTCAGGTATTAAAATGTTGTTGGATTTTTCTATGAGGAATTTTTCAATAGCAGCTCGGAGGCTGGGTTTGTGCCTGATTGATGGCAATAGGCTTGTCCCTATGGCATAAATAAATAAATAATATTCTACAACTTACACACAACGCCATCTAGTCCCAAGCTAAGCAGAGCTTGTGGTATGGGGACTAAACAACTAATAAACGTAGGTAGGTACTGATATGTTTCTAAATATATATATATATATATATAATAATAATAAAGCCTTTACTTTCCGAAACATTGTGACTTAAAACTTACAATTAAAAATTTCCTTATCTTACAAAATATCACGTGTTTCGGTGTGCCTTACGGTAAAGGCCTTCTCCAATTCTTTCCACTGTCTTCTGTCTGCTGCTACTCTTATCCAGAAGGGTCCTAAGGTCATTCTTATATCATCTTCCCATCTTCTTGCTTTATGTCCTCGGCTCCGAGTGCACTCGGAAACATATATATCTTATATCTATATAAAATTCTCGTAACAATGTTAGTTACCATACTCCTCCGAAACGGCTTGACCGATGTTTATGAAATTTTAGATGCATATTCAGTAGGTCTGAGAATCGGCTATACTATATTTATATACAGGGTGTCTCATTCAAATGGGTCAGTATGGGAAAGTCTGAAACTATAAGACATAGGAAGATCTGTTCTGAGTAACCATGTTATCGATTTTAACAAAAAGAGAAACTGCATTCATACATTTAAAAAAACATCTGTAGGTACTCCGTTCGGGAATCGAACCCGGTTATTTTGGAAAAAAAAAACCTACACTATTTCTATTTAGATATCGATTGTGTAGGTCTTAGGCAGTAAATGTCTGTATGAAACATGATGTCTAAAATGAATTAAATGCATTGTTTCCACATACTTTAATTTATTTTAATAGGTGCTCGAAGTGACCACCGCCTTTTTCACCGAACTATGTTGGGGTCGGCTTCCTGTTTAACCGGATGCAGCTGAATAGTTACTGGGTAACACGCTACCCCTTGGTTAAGTTAGCTAAAACATTGTAACCAATAACTATAGGTAGAATACAGCAAAGAGGGTTCCCCAGTTCCATATTCTCTTATCACCTATGTACGACTGACCTCAAGAACCAAGTCTTTGTTTAATTACATTAACTGATAACGCAGGATTTTCCCGCAGATGTGAAGAAAATATTCTGTAAATAATCAGCAGGGGAAGCCCGGGCAAGACGCATAATGTTAAGGAAAACGTTAACAAACTCACTATCTGATGAATCAATATAACTCATTGCATTTTAATTTTCTGCGTCCCATATTTTATCAATACTCAATACTCAGACTCAAACTTTATTTGCATTCCACAATGTGTCAGACTAGCATCACTGGTCAAATGTCGGTGTACCTACTACAGGTACCTCTGCCTAACCTTTCGAAGATTACAGGCGTTATGTTATGTGTTATGTTTGTGGGTTGTGAAGGTCAGGCAGGCAGTCGCTCCATTTAATACCTCATTTACATTCAGCCCCTGAGCTGCCCCTGAGCTGCCCCTCGCGCTGCCGGCGATAATTCCTTAAATACTGCTGCAGCAGGATCGAGAGGAGTGTGTGTTCACATACTGCCCTACCTCTCACTTCGCTTTCAAGCTTCAGCTATGGCAGACGTCGAAATAATTACAGCGGCCGCGCTGTCTCTTTTTGCAATACATAATTAAAGATATCGAATACAAAAAAAGAATGTTCGTCGTAGACGATGGTGGATGATATCTATTCTATCCATCGAAATAGAACTTTGTAAGTACCTAATTATCAACCTACCTACTTAACTAATTTTTTAATGCATTTACTAATTCTACTAGTAAGTATGAGTTATTAATCATGCCTGTCTTTCATCTAAACGAACGTCTTTCTCCTCCACCAGGCGCTCGGCGAGTACTGAGCGTCGGAGCAGAATCTGCGGAATGTAAACACGCATTGCCGGTCGCGCTGCCGGTCCTTTGACTTCCGCACAAAACTCCGCCATTTTGGGGAGCGCCGGGCAGCGCGAGTGGCAATTGCAGTGGCATGAGAAGTATCGCGTTTACACACTCGTCCTGCCCATTTCCCTGCCCACTTCCCTGCTCACTACGGCTGAATGTAAATGCGGCATAAGACGATGGTCCATGATTAGACTGGGTGTCAGACTTTCGTTGTCGGTCACCACTGTTAATTTTAGCAGTGATAGCTCAGTGGTGTAACCGGCGGACTGCCTGGTCATAGTCTTGTGTTCAAACCCAAGGTACGCGACTCTGTCTTTTCAGATCCATGTGCGTATTGTGGAAACCAGAATGCCTGAGAGATATTTCTCACAACATGTAAAGCCAGCAAGCCTAGCCATATTACAAGTTCTATTTCTATTCTATTTCTATTATAGAAAGAAAATGGCGTATGGAATCAGCTGTTTGTCAACTCTCATGTGAATTTAATTTTCAGCCATATTGCAAATTCTAAGTACTCGTTAACACTTGACAGTTAACAAACAGCTGATTCCAAATACGCCATTTTCTTTCTATTGTCGCCTTAACGATTACGATTATAGAAATAGAATTTGTAATATGGCTAAGCCTGCAGGTCAGAGACCCATCAATGGGCGGCATAAATTCTGACATCACGTTAGTTACTAACCGCGCGAAAAGAAGATTGTTAATCATGAACCAAAGGCTATGTAATATCTGTTCACCCATGCATCCACCGACTAACCTTAGCAAGCATAGCTTACCTTCGATGGACCCGTTTAACTGCTGTTATTTATATTCACAAGCTAGGTACTTAAATTTACTTTGTTCTTCAAATCAAAATCAAAATCAAAATCAAAATCGTTTATTTGTGATACATGGGTTACATGCAGGTGTTAATTACAGTAAATAAAATAATGTTCATACCACGATCAGCCACTAGGGCATACAAATAATTAAATAATATAATAGAATACAATAAAAATATGATTCTAAGTATAAAATTAGACAGACACAATACAAAAAACCAAAAAAAACAACAGATTTTCGTCATGTGGACATAAAACACTTAATTTAAAAATGTGTCAATAAAAAAATTCAGCTACGGAGTAATAACTTTTTCCAATGAGAAATCCAAACAATTTATTTTTAAAAACATTAATATTGCTACATTCTTTTATATCATTCGGAATTTTATTGTAGATTTTTGTGGCCATAGCAAACACACTTTTCCCAAACAGGGCAGTTTTATATTGATTTGTAATGTTGTTATATAAATGACTCCTATTTCGCAATCCGAGCTGTAATGTAAATAGGGTTGGATGATGTCGTATAAATAAGGCCATTTCAAAAATATATAAGGATGGGACGGTAAGTATTTTCAAAGTTTTGAAGAACTCCTTGCAGCTGTCAGTTCGTTTAAGAGCACACATTGCTCGCACACACCTCTTTTGACATTTGAAAACTTTATCCCAGTTGGTAGCATTTCCCCAGAATATTATTGCATATCTAAGTCTAGATGCGACATAGCTGTGATAAGCTACAAGCAATGTGTCAAGATTGACCTTCTTCGCTAACATGTATAAACCATAAGATGACTGTGACACTTTTTTGCAAACAAACTCTATATGACTTTGCCATTACAAATTATCGTCTACGTGTAAGCCGAGAAATTTTGTTGTAGTTGTCACTCCAACTTTTTGACCATTCACTTCTATTCGAGTATGTAAACTGTTTTTTGTCTTCTGTTTAAATTGCATTAATTTAGTTTTGTCGATATTAATTAATAAATTATTATTTTGTAACCATTCAATTATTAAATTTAAATTATTATTTATAATATTTCCATCATTATATACAATAGTGCAATCATCCGCAAATAGTACCATACGATCTGTAGTAGATTTTGGCAGGTCATTAATATAAATAATAAAGAGTAGTGGGCCCAAGACACTACCTTGTGGAACTCCATATTTTATTTTTCTACTTCTGGACTTATAATTCATTTCATGTTTCGTATCAAGAGAAATTTTGACAATACTCGTAGTCTGAGTTCTATTACTGATGTAAGATTTTAGCAAGTTTAAAGTGTTGCCCCTTACACCGTAGGTTTCCAGCTTACTCAGTAATATATTATGGTCAACGTAGTCGAACGCCTTTGACATATCCATATATAAAGCATAGACAGGCTGTCTTTTGTCAACTCTAGGATATATTAAGCTTAAAAAATCATATATTGCCAAATTTATGGACATATTTTTACGAAAACCTTTCTGATCAGGCGTAAAGATATTATTCCTATCAAAGTAGTCGTACAGGTTATTGTATATGGCTTTTTCTATAATTTTGGATAATGTTGGAGTAAGGGCTATGGGCCTGTAATTTTTTATATCCGACTTTACATCCTTTTTATGGAGTGGTTTAATTATAGTGTGTTTTAGGACAGACGGAAAGATTCCCTGTTCGAAGCACATGTTAATAACATGGCTCAGTATAGGCGCAATTATATGAGATACGGATTTTATTACCAACACACATATGTTATCAAAACCAGTGCTCTTAGTGTTATTTAATCTTTGTACAATTGTATCAATTTCCAATGGAGTAGTAGGATTCAGAAAAAACGATTTTGGTGAGTTATACGTGCATGTAGATGATAATGGGATATTATTACCCGTAGAGCTAATCTGAGGTTTAACCATATCTGCATAGTAGTCATTAAACAATTCAGCGATTCGTTGAGGGTCTGTGATTTTATAATTATCTATTTCCAATTCACTTACGGTTCTTATTTTGGATACCTATCAGAATAATGTACATTTTCAATATTTCGTAAATATCGATGCGTTTGCCTCGATATTTACAAACGTATCTTTCTGTGTATGTCTGCTTCATCGCCCCCAAACGAATAGACCGATTATGATGCGATTTTATTCAATCAGTTTCATTGTATTACTCGTGTATAGAAACAAAGATATTAGTAACTGTGAGGAAAACCAATTTTGGCCGGGGATTCTTTTGCGATGAACGTATTTTGATCACGACTGTTCGTGAATTGAATAAGTGTACCTCCTTAATGAGCATTGTAGGCTACGCGATGCTAAGCGATGTGAAATGAATTAATTTTTCAAAAAAGTATAATTATGAGCGAACGTTTTAAAATGTTACACAGCCGCGCTCCATATAACACTGGTATTCAGCTGCATAGATACTCCAATCCTCTTCTTTAATGCCTTACAGATACCCTTACTCACATTCACTCACATAAACACCCACACACTAACATACACACACTAACATACACACACGCTCATATACACATACACACACTCACAACACTCTACACACTTACCTTTTCTTTGTTTTGGTTTTTAAGATTTTGTTTTATATTCCGTTCATAAAATTAGTAAATAATATCTCCGCATAAAATGTACATAGATTTCTATGATACGGGAGAGGGCACTGGTTCCTGTAACACAGGTATTTCACCTAGCATGGGAGCCAGGGACTTTATGCCAATAAAGATATTATTATTATTATTTACAATAGCTTATGAGAGAAGTTTGTAAAGGTTATTTTTAATGCACACTTTGTAACGAAAGTGCAATTAAACATGTTTCATACTATATTACCACAGTCTAAAAACATACAGTCGTCTGACGAAGCTATTTAGACAGGGCAATCGTGCGGGGTGTTAGGGGCGAGACCCGGGAAAGCCGCTCTCGCACTGCAAACAAAAAGATGTTCGTAGTGCGGGAGGTATTATTCAAGTCTAACGCGTGTAGAAGTTGTCGGCATTTTTCCAGAGATCAAAGGCGTCGTCTATACTGTGGTATTACGATAGACGCTGAATTTAGTAGTACCCTATTTTCACAGCAGCTGTCACACTTAGTTGTAAGTTTTGTAACCATTGCAACAATTTATTTTGAGAAATGATATGTATTTTTATTTTGAGAAATGATGTTTAATTTAGTATAATTATTTCATTTAAGTTGAAAATTACAATGTCAATGATAAAAACCTAAAAGAAGCAGGGATGAACAATACATGGACACGTTATTCGTTTGACTTTTATTGTTCTAAACTCAGACCATACTTTTTTATTGGTCTGAGGTTCTAAATTTGAAATAAAACAATTTGAATAAAAACCTACTCCATTTATCGGCTCGTAGAAGCTGGAACGCAGAACATTAAATCGTAAAGATAAATGAAAACAACATTTATCTTTACAATTTAATGTTCTGCGTTCCAGCTTCTACGAGCCGATAAATGGAGTAGGTACCTATAGTTAGACTGGAAAATGACCCCGACGTAGTTGGGTAAAGGCTAGGTAGATGGTAGATGGTTGATGGAAGATGGATTGCCTATATTTGCTTCCCCACTCAATTCCACATTTAATTTACATAAAATATATATCAGATCAATATCTATAGGTACTAAAACCTTTAAATAGCCAGTTGGTTTAGTAGTTAGTAGACCTGACTGCGATTCCGAAGGTCGTGGGTTCAATTCCCACCTAGGACTAATTTTATTTGTTCTATGCCTGGGTGTAATTTGTCTATAATATGTAGGTGTGTATTTAGAAATATATTAAGTGTGTTTATCATTTTTTTAGTACCCATAACACAAGCTAGTCGTAACTTGGGCCTAGATTGCGTTGTGTGTAAGTTGTGAATGTCATTTTTTTTTTTATACTATAATAGAGAAGCATCGATCACTGATGATCGATTTAATGACGTGTAGCATCGTATCGTATCGCTTACCCCAATGGGACAGTGGCTTAAATTGTTGCATTGTTATCCATTGTTCAAATTATTGACGTTTCACTTCTTTGTTTTTTTGTTGACGTTTTTATTTTTAACAATTTTATGCACCTACTACTATTTTGCAGTATTTTGGTAGTATATTATATGACTCATCACAATTTGGGTATTGCTGAAATTATTTACGAGTATGCTAGTAGTTGTGAGTCCACCAAATTACAGCTAAATAGTGTAGGTGCATTAAAACACTTAAGTAGGTACATGTAAAATTTGTCTTGGTTACTTGTAAAAAATGTTGTTGCAGAATTTTTTTTTATTTTTTTATTTATTTATTTATTTTGGCCAACCAACAACTGTTAGTCAGTAAATGTTAGTCAGTAAATTTAAAAAAAAATAGAATAAAAGAAACCAAAAATTAAAACAAAAGCAAAATTAAAAAACAAAAATAAAAATGAAATAAAATTAATATCAAGCACAATCAAAATACATATACCCAATAAAATGTCATAACAGAAAATTCATAATAATAAATTCAAAGATTCAAAACAAAAATAAAAATAACAAAATCAGATCAAATACATGAATCTCGAAAAGAGTAGTAATGTTACACACTATTAAATGATATTCTGCGAAACTTGCTAAACGAGTCAAAATGAACGTCAATAAGGTCGCTGTATTCGTTTAACTGTTTACAGAGCCGAGGGACAATAGAACTAGAACCGAGAACAGTTCTACGCGGAGGGGGGTACAAGGGAGTAATGGGGGTACGAGGGAGTCTAGCAGGCGCACGAAGTCTGAACTTACTTAGCAAAAGGGGGCAGTCAATTTTATTCCGGAGGACTTTATAAAGAAAAATGGAATCCGCAATTCTTCTCCGCTTTTCTAAAGACACCATCTTAAAATGTGCAAGTCTAGCTCCATACGACCGTATCGTTCTGGCAATTCCGCTGGCATAAGCTAGATGCCACATAAAGCGTTTCTGTATCCGTTCTAACCTCAGATTGTGTGTTGCATAGTGTGGTCTCCAGATTGTGCTGCAGTATTCCAAAATACTTCGTACAACACTGTTGTACAGCAAAATTTTCGTACCACTACGCTTGAAACCGGCAACATTCCTAACAACAAAACCCAGCATTCTAGATGCTTTTTTTTATAACATTTTCAACATGAGGTACGAAGGTCAACTCATTGTCAAAAATAACACCCAGGTCCCTTATTTGATTCACCTCCTGGATAACGTTCGAGCCAACACGGTATACGGAAGCAACTATTTTTTTTTTCCGGGTATACTTCACGTGATAACATTTTTTGACATTTAATGCCATTTCATTTTTGTCACACCATTGATGTAGCGAGTCAACATCGCTCTGAAGCAGTTCAGTATCTTCGCTGGAGGCAATTATTCTAGAAAATTTAAGATCGTCTGCGTACATGAAACATTCTGAGGATTTGAGGCAGTGTGGGATATCGTTAGCGAACATATTGAAGATAATTGGACCGACATGCGAGCCTTGGGGCACCCCTGAGGTGGTCCCGTAGGTTCCGGATTGAAACCCATTAACTGCAACATAAAAGTATCGATTCTCAAGATATGATTTCAGCCAAGTATGTAGTGTACCAGTAATTCCGTACGCAGAAAGCTTTGACAGCAGTATATGGTGGGGAACTCGGTCAAAAGCCTTACTGAAGTCAGTATATATTACGTCGACCTGCACCTGCAACACACTAAATCTTTGGGGTAAGAAAGAGACGCAGCACACCAGGTTATTGGAAGAGCTCAATACTGAACTCCCCATGACTAAAGCCATAAACGACCGTATTCCCAAGCAATTCATATTTGATAAAAAATACAAAATTCAACTCCACGAGGATCACAGGTGCGAGGGGTTACGCCCTACAGAACTGCGAATCTTCACGGATGGATCCAAGACAGGTACTGGTACGGGTGCTGGTATCTTCTCGGAGGATTTCAACATACACATAGCTACACCGCTGGGGGCCCACAACACGGTCTTCCAGGCCGAATGCTTGGGCATTTCACTGGCGGCCACAGCTATCACAGCAAGGAAGGTACAGGACCATTCGATCCGCATACTGTCGGACAGCATGTCAGTCCTGCAAGCCCTAAATAGCTACACAACCAACTCGGGACTCTTAAACAAATGCCATCACCGACTAAATCAGGTGGGTACCTTCAATAAAGTAACCATTCAATGGATCAAAGGACACAGCGACTCTCGCGGCAATGACGCCGCTGATGAACTCGCCAGACGTGGTTCAAGCATGGTAGCAATGGGACCTGAACCTGTTGTACCACTACACTTCGGATACCTACGCACCCTGGTAAGGAAACGCACCAGGGATCAACACGACAAGCTATGGTCGGACCAAAGTGAGTGCAGGCAAGCCAGGGAAGCACTTCCCACAATTGATAGCCGTTTCACGAGACAGGTTCTCCGGCTGACTAAGCAACAGCTGCGAATACTCACAGCTGCCATAACAGGCCACGGGCCATTTAACAAACACCTCTTTGTATTAGGATTTACAGACAGCCCACTGTGCAGAGCTTGTGTCGAGGTGGACGAGACGGCATCGCACGTGCTTCTCAACTGTCCAGTGGTTGCCGCATACAGGGCTAAGTTCTTCGGAAACCCAGGTACCCTCCGAGAGATCGCCAGTAGCGTTAAACCGCTGCTGGCCTTCCTCGAGGAGCTAGGATGGATGGAATAGGGCATATTCTCACCCGTACGCAAAATACGCGCTTGGTCGTGGAGTTGCGGACACCTGCCCGTTAAACCTAACCTAACCTAACCTACGTCGACCTGCCTGCCGCTGTCAATGGCATCCGTCAACATTTCTGAGAAGGTCGCAAGGTTAGTACTAGTTGATCTGAGAGCCATGAAACCGTGTTGGGAGTCACTCGAATAGAGTTTAAAGTGTGACTGGATGTAGGGACAAATTAGGGACTCAAAAACCTTAGCGAAAGTTGATAAAATGGAGATGGGTCTATAGTTTTCAATATTGTCTCTGTCATCACTTTTATAAATTGGCACAACCTTTGCTCTTTTCCAGGAGTCTGGAAACACACCTGAGCTGAGAGATGTATTAAAAATTGTTACCAAAGGGTTATACCAAATAGGGGGCGCACTTAGCAATAAAAAACGGTGGAATACCATCCGGCCCAGCACCTTTACTAATATTTAAACCCTTAAGTTTATTAAAAACGGTCTCACAACGAATTGTTGGTGCCGTTAGTGGTAGGCTGTTATTTTTCATGTTGTTAAGAAAATCGGAGGCTGGTTCATTTCGGTTCATTGGTTTTGCTTTGCTAAAAGCCGAGGAAAAATGTAAAGCAAACATTTCGCAAATTTGGAGACCATCTGACGTTACCATGGTTCCATTAGTCATTGTGGCGGGAAAAGAACTAGAGCCACATCTTTTAGCCTTAATGTATGACCAGAAGCGATTTGGATTCTCCGAGATTTCGTCCTCAACATTTTTAATATAATTATTGTAGGACTTTGTTGCTAATTTAGAACACCTTTTGCCCAATAATTCGAGTTCAAGTTCATCCAAGGGGTTTTTATAAATTTTGTAACGGGATCTAATTTTTTCTTTCTATTTTAAAGCTCTTATTAGATTTTTGTCGAACCAAGGAGGGTGCTTTTTTATACTTAGAGGTGGCTTTAGTGGTTTGGGCATGCGATTGTATGATATTCCGTATTTTATCGTAAAAGACTTGGAGCATATCATTGGCACCAATTGTTTCCTTAAACGCAATATCCCAGTCCACCCCATCAAGTTCGTCACAAATTTTAGCATAATTTAGTTTGAAAAAATTTGGCCTTACATTTGGCGAGTTATATGGAAGCCAGGTATCTTTAACTGCTCTTACCAGGATTTCGATGGGGGGGTGTAGGACATCAATAGTACTGAGAGGGTTTAGAGCTGAAATTACGCTGGTTGAAGGTAAGTTCGTTAAAACAATATCCAATATTCGTCCGGACACATTCACAATGTCATTCAGTTGCGTTAATTTGTGCATATGAATAAAATCTGTAAGTATATTACTAAAGCCTGGAGGAGCATAGTTATTTGCCGAGTCATTTAACAAGTTCCACTTAATATTACCCAAATTAAAATCACCGACAATACAAGTGTGCAAGCCTGTTTGTTCAAGCATAAGATTACAACAGTCTATAAAGTGGTCTAGGGTACTACGCATAAAAGCTGATAACTAATCAAAATGTTTTATTTAGAATAACATAATAGGTATTTTATAGTTAATAAGATTAACTAAGATTACTAGGTACCTATTTGTTTTAGGGATTTAAGATCATTCTCATGTTAACTTTGAGTGTTAAGTATACCTGAGATACAGGTTTATCCATAGTTCTAGTATGAGTCCACGCCGAAGGTTTTCCGTTTAGACGTCTAAATAATAACATTAAAGCACTTTTGGAGGCATGAGGAACAGGGTGTAAAGTTCCTCATCCACCATTGAAAAGGGAGGATCCTCCGACCAGACGGGTGTTGTGTCTGGTGGGCTAACTACTGCCCGACGGTTGTTGTCGGGAACTTGTATACGTTCAAACTGCGCGGATAACTTTAATAACGCGATGTAGGATAGTTCGTATGTGGCGAGATAGATGTCGCTACACACTTATGTATTATTGTATTTATTATGGGTGTTGCCCTCATCATCATCATCATTTCAGTCGAAAGACGTCCACTGTTGGGCGTAGGCTTCCCCTAAATGTCGCCACAACGACCGGTCCTGTGCGTCTCTCATTCATCGGATTCCCACGCCTCTCACCAAGTCGTCGGTCCACCTTTTGGGAGATCTTCCAACGCTGTGTCTTCCAGTACGTGGTAACTTTTCAGCCTCAACGACCATCTGTCCTGCGAGCTATGTATCCTGGCACTGCCTACACCCAGCAACACGCTGTCTAATTTACATAAAACCCGAACCCTTTACGAACCCCCCCTTTAGTTTACAATGAGAGACTACGCATAAATTGTACAGGATAAAATATTATTACTATTGTTGGCTAAACGTACACTTTTTCTAAATGTTTTTCATGAATAAATGATTATTATTGTTTGTTTGTTTTGTCTGATAAGTTAGAAGAACTTTGAATTTATACAGTAATGCTTGTTAGTCTTGCAGATCGGTTCAGGCGCCTGGTATTAGTTAGACACGATTGCTGACTGCACATAACAAACACAAAGACTGCAATAAAAATAAATCCATAACTTTTTCCTTCAAAGTGTTTCTAGGAAATCGAGCAAATTCTATCAATAAATACGTGTAGGTACTTAATTAATTGCATAATTATTCAAGAACAAACATAATAAGGAAAATACGCGGCAGATAATGTCTCGGAAAGAATGATAAGCCTTTGGTTCAGGTTGTTTTTTGAACAACACGGGTCGATAAAAGGTAAAGCTACTCTTGCCGGGGTCAGTGCGTGGATGGCTGACCATTCATTACACAGTTTTCAAAAACAACGAACAAACTCCCCAGCAACATTTGAAATAAACAGGGTTATTTTTCAATGACCGGCCAAATCACAGGGTTTTCTACCCATGAATATGAGCAACTTTCCCTATGGGGCCAACTCTGAAATCACGAAAAAAAATCAGCTGTTTCATACATTCTAGTCGAGTAGGTATTGAACTTTTGTATGAAACAGCTGATTTTTTTTTCGTTATTACAGAGTTGGTCCCATATGGAAAGTTGTTCATATTCATGGGTAGAACACCCAGTGAAAATTTGGCCGGTCATTGAAAAAAAACCCTGTATAAAATACTCTGCTTGGAGCTGCTTTACCGATTCTTATGAAATTTTGTGTGTAGATTCAGTTGGTCTGAAAATAGGTCGTAAACAGTTTGTAGCATGCATCGATTCACCGCTGCGGGCACTGTGCGGATGCCCACAGCCCTGATTGAAGTCGATAGGCCATTGTTTATACTCGTATCTAACACTTAAGGTGCTTCTATAAAGTGCTAGCAACTTGGGCATATTGAGGCACTTGCGCAGGTTGTATGCATCGTAAACTTTATCGTTTAAACACATCGTCGTATCCTACGAATAGGGGCGTAACTGCATAATAGCTACTTTTCAGGAGAGACATTTTTGTGATTATTTAAATTACATAGATGTATATATGTGTTTGTGGTTTCATATAATGTGTATGGGTATCATATGGTTCGGCTTGCATTATTTTCAATAAATTATCTTTATATTTTATACGCATTTTGTCCCTTAAATCCTTATTCTCTGTTGTATTTAGGCGAAGTAGGGTTGGACTTGAGCAATAAGTTACATTATGCCTTTTATCTGCGGAAATGTCAAGGTCACAGTGGCCTTTATGCCATTTTTATATTGCTCTAATGCTCCGCTATACATTTTTATGTTATAGAAATTTGTGTATTAGAACTACTTTACCATTACTGGGAAAAAGAGAATGTAATAAAAGAAAATAATTATAAGTAGAGTCATAATATTTAACTCGAACAAAATCTGAATTTTAGTAACATATTTGCTTGGTAAATATTTAAGCATACCAAGTGAATGTCGATTAACTAGAAAAAAATATTACATTCATAAAAAAAATATCTATGGGAATAAATATATTTTCTAATCTTGTATACTTAATAAAAACCCATAGAAAATAAAAATAAAAGAACCCGTAACTCTACAAACCAAAGAATTGTATTTTCTTAAATAATTCTGTTACTTTTAATATTTGGAAACAAATCTCGTTTGTTTTTGAACAATCAGAGCTTAATATTAAATTACACATAATTAAAATAAGTGTTTCAAATAAAATTGCACAGAATCATAATCAGTCCTTAAAATCAAACTACACAATATAATCAAAATCAGACTGGACTGAATTAGACTGGCCTGTTGGTCTAGTAGTTAGTGACCCTGACTGCTATGCCGGAGGTCGTGGGTTCGATTCCCACCCAGGACAAATGTTTGTGTGATGAGCACGATCATTTGTTCTGTGTCTGGGTGTAATTTATCTACAATATGTATTTAGAAATATATAAATAATTATGTTTATCAGCTGTTTAGTACCCATAACACAAGCTGTCAAGCTTAACTTGGGATTAATGGCGTTGTGTGAAAAGTTGTGGAATATTTATTTATTTATTATTTATTTATAAAATTAGTGTTTCAAATAAAATTGTACAGAATCATAATCAGTCCTTAAAATAAAATTGTAAATTATCAAAATTAGTTCTTAATATCAAATTACATGTTATCAAAATCAGTCTTTAAAATTAAATTTGTAATTTTATTGATAACATGATCATAACTTAAAATAGAATAACTAATAACGTTGATTCGATTCTAACTGACAAATAGTTCTTTGGTCGGACTCTTCAAAATAATTTGGGATTCGGACGGGGTTCTAAAGGGTCGCAGTTCTTTAGTTCCGGATTTTGTAGATTTTGTATTTCGGACAAGATTACAATCTCACTTGCACTATCATTTTGGTTAGGATTGTTCATGTCGTTTTCAGCATCTTGAAAGAAGGAAATGAGACTTTAAAATCATACAATTATCATACTAAACTAGTTTCGCATTATTTTTAATAAAAATGCATTAAAATTATTAGTATTTTAACTAAAATTATGAACTAAACTTACTTACTGGAATACGGATCAAGGGCGGAAACGAAATCAAGCGGAATAAAATTATTATAAAACGAATTACGCTGTTAAGCTCAGAGTTAATATTTTCTTGGATTAAATATTCTATCTTTTTTCACAACCTCGTGGCACCGGAGCCTCTACGTGGTTCTTTCCATCATAGCAACTTTCAAGAGTGCTTACTGAAAAAAAAAATGTTGTTAACAAAGAAAACGGAATTTCGTAAGTACCTATAATAAGAATTAGATCGTACAAATTTGCACGTTTTCTAACTATCATTAAATAGCCGTTACATTTAAAACAGAATTGTTCTAAAACTTTGGGAAAAAGGCAAAATAATAAAAAGCGTAATTATAATTTTCGTGCGGAATGCTAATAATGCGGCCACAAATGCTTTTATATCAATTTTAAAGCAATAGAAAAAAAACCTAAGTGCATTTATGCCCCAAACCAGAAAAACCAAGTATATGCATAAATAATATTTTCAATGTATAAATTTGTACAGAAGGGTTAAAATCATGTGCGCGTACAAAAAAATGTACTTAAAACAACAATATGAATATTTCAAAAGCATCAAGGAGATAATAAAAGACAAAAACATAATTTGAACGTAGAAAAAAGTCACAAACTTAATTAGGTCTTAGTCTCTTCTATACATATCCAATTTAGCCATTCCATAGAACACGGCCACAACCACCATAACAATCTCCGCGTTCCGCCGAATAGTGCCCGAGCGGCGCTTGCACGTTCTCCCCGCGCCCGCGCACCTCCACTACTCGCGAAGAAAGAGGGCGCGACGGCTATTGTGGCTTTATTCTTCGTTGAAAACGTAGTGCTTATAATTGTGGCTTTTTAGAAAACCTAATTATTTGATAACTTGTACCGTTTTTAATTGTTTTGTTGAACTGATTACATGTGGTATGATGAGCAGAATTGATTAATGCAATAAAAAAAGAAAGCCCTTATGTTCGTTAGGGCACTATTCGTAGGATACGACGACATGTGCGGGTCTAGCGACTCGCCCATGTACCAAAGCGAGCCACCCGTGCAACTAACCCGCGTGCTCTGTGGCTCGCGGGTCAATTGCGCATGTAGCTATTGACCACGAGCAAATAATTTGTGCGTACTGCTTGCGCAAGTGGCACAGGTCTTTACTTGCTCCAGTTATTTACATTATGTACAAGTACAAGCGAGTAACTTGAACAAGTAGCATGCACTTAGTAACCGCGTGTAACCCCCATCTTTACTTGCTCCAGCTACATGCACCATGTAGAAGCACCCTTATGAAAAAGTATGAGTATGCATGTTCTAAACAAATAAACATTTTCAAATCAAATCAAATGAAAATAATTTATTCACATAATATGGGTAAATAGGTGGTATGTAATAAATAAATGTTGGATCCTCATATTGACCATTGCTGGTATGTGAAACATAACATTATGTACGATGTAAGACTAATCTTAAACTAAACACTTTATTTATTACACTACTACATCATTTTTATATTTGTAAGTCTAAGTAAGTGTAAGTCTTTTGTTAGTTTTGATCTGCAGGCCTAGCCATATTACAAATTCTATTAATTTCTATTATCGTAATCGATAAAGGCGACAATAGAAAGAAAATGACGTATATGTAATCAGCTGTTTATAAACTGTCAAGTGTTAACGAGTAGAATTTGTAATATGGCTGAAAATGAAATACCTACACTTGACAGTTGACAAACAGCTGATTCCATACACTTACGCCAGACTGGCCTGTTGGTCTAGTAGTTAGTGACCCTGACTGCTATGCCGGAGGTCGTGGGTTCGATTCCCACCCAAGACAAATGTATGTGTGATGAGCACGATCATTTGTTTTGTGTCTGGGTGTAATTTATCTATAATATGTAAGTACCTATGTATTTAGAAATATATAAGTATGTTTATCAGCTATTTAGTACCCATAACACAAGCTCTCAAGCTTAACTTGGGGCTAAATGGCGTTGTGTGAAAAAGTTGTGGAATATTTATTTATTTATTTTCTTTCTTTATTAGAAATAGAATAGAAATAGAATTTGTAATGTAATATGGCTAGACCTGCGGATTTGAAGCGTTGTCCACGCCGTAGATTTTCCGTTTAGACGTCTGAATAATAATATTAAAGCACCTGTGTATTATTGAATGTATGAGTGTTGCCCTCATCACATGTTAGGTTAATGTCTCTTTCACCCTAGAAGTTGTCTTATAATGATATTTTTCTAGAAGTAACCCCGTGTAGGTACGTACGCAGTATGTGACCACAACACATGTCGTCAATTATTCTTTAATACATTCATGACGAACATACCTATCAATTACAAGTATCAAGGAATATTTATACTTATTGTACGTCATATGATGATACGTATGATCTTAGGAATTTTAGTTTTGTAATTTTCTTTATTTTCTTAACAGGCACAATGCACATGCCTAATTGTGTTTTTAAATATTCAAATATTTTATCTTCAGCCTAGGACGACCTTAAATTTAATTACAAACATATACCGTTTTTTTAAATATAATGATGAAAAAGAAATAAAAAAATAGGAGTGTGATTCAGACCACACGGCTGAATTCTTCTTATTATTTTTTTATTTTTTTACGGATTTAAAACTCTGCGCGCACAATGCCCTCTCTTGCTCCTACAGACATGGCCTGCACTGCGACTTAAAATACAAAACGTAACAGGCTCTGAGAGAAAGAGAGAAAAAAAAATGACGTGTGGCACTCGGAGACTGCCACGGTAAAGCTATTGCATAGCATTTTTTATCAACTCCTCTCCTCTCCCCCTCCCCATTCCTCCCCTCCCCCACACCTCCCACACCCCTCCCCACACCGCTCCCTGCCCTTCCCTCACCCCTCCCTCAGTTTCCCCTCCCTTTCCCCTCCTCTTCCCCTCCCCCTCTCTGCTCCCCTCTCACCTCATCCTTCCCATTCCCCTTCCCTACCCCAATGTCCTCCCTCTCCACTCCCCTCCCACTCCCCTCCACATTCCTCCCCTGCCCCTCCGACCCCTCTCACAATCCCCCCTTACCTCTGTCACAATCCCCCTCCCCTCTCTGGATTCGATCCCCGCGCTCAAGGCCCGCGATAGAAGCTATGCAATAGCTTAAAAAATGTGCTCACACCTCTCTGTCTTGCCCCTACAGTAATATATAAAACGTAACTCTCTCTCTCTCTTACATTCACTGACTTATATCTCCCTCTCTCAACTTCCGTTCGCCTTTACCGAATACACTATTCGTAACGCTCGCGTCAAGTATTCACCATCTCGGTATGTAATGAATGGTCAGCCATTCAGATAATAACTTCGACGAGCGTAGCTTACTTTAACAGACCCGTGCAGCTATTCTTGTTTAGCCGTAAACAACGTAAGCTAAAGATACAAGGTTCTAATTCAAATCACGTGCTTTCAAATGTGTGAATCAATCAAACTGATGTTAATTGATTCTGTTTTCTCGGCGCGTGTCACATTTAGTAACAGCTGACGCTATTTTAGATGATCATCGGAGTTTGAAGACACAGGTGCATTGGTTTTCTGTGTCTTCTTCTTTTAGTGTAGTAAGTGACTATAACCTGCCTATTGTTGTTCCTAATTAAACTTTTTATTATTATTATTATTTTTATGAGCTTATATTTCTCGGAACCCTTGGGCTCCGGATCTTTGGAAGGCGTACGAGGAGCCTAAGCCAACTCGCAGAGGCCCTTTGTCCTTTTTAATGCAGTGAGGCACTAATCGCAGATTTTCCCTGTATGCATTATGCAAATGCACCCAAGGAAAACTACGACTATTGCAGGGCTATTGCAGACTAAAGCAAGGACATTCCACGGCTATCAGGACAATCCAAGATCCCTACCAGCACCTTACTGGAATGCTTCCTTCCTCCGAGCACGTTTGCTCTTGCGAATCTCCACTCTAGCCGGCCAACTAAGGCAAGAAAGAGGTGGGAGCTCCGTTCCTCGTCAGTGCTCGTTCTGGCCGGCCATAAAGGCATGCCAGAGATGAGGAACAAGGCTTCTCCCGGGAGATCGGGTCCGTGGGGTCGCTACTGCCCAACAGCTCGCCACAAGCTGCCCTGCGGGGTTATTATTATTATTTTTAAGTATTTTTTTTTAAATAAACTATTTGGCTTTCTTTTCATTGCCAGTACCGAACTTTTATGACAACTGAGACTTAAACAAACTGCCTACTCATCTTTTCTCCTCCATGCTTCACTATCAAGTCCATCCAAAGGTTGTCTGTAAGAGATCGCTTTTAGCGATAAGGCCGCCCATTGTAACACCCTATGTAGCCCTTAAAGCTGTTAAATGTTTGTAAGATTTTATGGTGTACAATAAAGAGTATTATATTCTATTCTATTCTTAACGAAAACTTGGTATTGCACTTTAAGTAGACTTCATGTTACAGTGACTAACAGAAGGGCTCGGTTCGCTTCGTCACATCTCTGCGAGTGCGCATGGCGTCATCCATAGACACACACTGATGATAGCCAATACGAAACTAGCTGTTTGACAGTTAACCGTTGAACACAATGCCCAGTAATCATTACCATGAAATGTCAACAGATATAAGCAATATTATAGCTCTGCTGTTGTCAAAGCTTTAAATCTATATATATAAATGAAAGTCGTGTTAGTTACACCACTTATAACTCAAGAACGGCTGGATCAATGAGAATGATTTTGGTCTTTATGGATTTGTTTACGTCCGGAATAGCATAATAATAAATGAAAAAACATGAGAAAAGTCCTCGAGAAAATAAATATCAAGAATATTCGTTGTCTCAAACATTTTTCAAACGCAGCGCCATCTTGGATGACATGACAGGAGTCAAACTTCCCGGTTCATTATCAGGTGACAATTTGACATTGACAAGTCTTAAGCTAAACCTAAGAACTTAGATAATATACCTCTAGATCGAGCTACCGCGTGGCCGCACATGCGACAGCAATATAAAAGTTCAGTGTTGCTATTCCTTAAAAAAGTCCCAAAATACGACCAAAATTCTACTTAACTGCGGGTTCCAATTTTAGCACTATTGTAAATTATAATTTACGTATTCAACGTGGTAATAAGAGTGTAGAAGTATCCATGTGTGAGAAAATATAATTTCACGTAAAATACCTACTTTCAATCTTACCTTGATTCTCACAAATAAAATACACTACTACCAGGTGAAGCTTGATGTGTGTACATAGAAGTAACTCTTTAGAAGAACACTACATTATTTTTTCGCGTGTTATTTATCATTAAAATATATTGAGGTATGGCTGACATCCAGTGTGACATTGACATTGCTGTATAATAACTATTGTCCTTTAGACAAAACCAACTTATTTTGAAAATATCTAATTTTTTGTTTATACTTAACATTTATTTATAAAATGAATTCTTACTTCCAAATATCTTTAAGTACCTACGCGATTGTCTTCAAGAGTAAAACTTAATAATTGTCGAAAGGGCTCTGTTCGTTCGTACACATGTTCACTTAAACTTAATAATAAGGGTTCGCCCACAAATTTGTGTGTTTAGCCACCATAGATTTATTTGATTATTATGCCTACCTTTTGAACATTAGGCCTGACAGTTAAGGGAAAAGATTTGAAACGTGTAGCAACACTGTAAGTAAGTATTCCTAGGTTATGTGATATAAGAAATCAAGTTTATTTTAAGAAATCTTCCATATTTTGGTCTGAAAGCCATGACAATAAAAGCGCACACATGTATAAATTCAATAATCATACAATAACACTAACAGTATTGAATACTTACGAATGAAAAGAGATTTTGTTACTGGCCTTTTCTGAGCGGCTTTTACAGCCTATTATACTGCATCCTCCCATCGTAGCGCATTCACCATACACTAAACACTTATCTAATGGAGTCTATTTCTCATTAAATGACTTAAACTATTACAAAAATTGCAAAAACCATCCGAAAACTTAAATTAAATCGAGCCTAATAATATACTTGACAGTGACAGCACTTTGTTTGGCTAACATTCAAAAGTTAGCCATGCAAAAATCCGGCACGCCGTAAGGGACAGAAGATACGATGCTTTGTCTCAATTTTCCTACGAACTTTGTATTATTGCGTCTCACTTCTACACTTGACACTGTAAATTGGGCTACGTCTAGAGGCTTAGATAATATACCTCTAGATCGAGCTGCCGCGTGGCCGCACATGCGACAGCAATATAAAAGTTCAGTGTTGCTATTCCTTAAAAAAGTCCCAAAATACGACCAAAATTCTACTTAACTGCGGGTTCCAATTTTAGCACTATTGTAAATTATAATTTACGTATTCAACGTGGTAATAAGAGTGTAGAAGTATCCATGAGTGAGAAAATATAATTTCACGTAAAATACCTACTTTCAATCTTACCTTGATTCTCACAAATAAAATACACTACTACCAGGTGAAGCTTGATGTGTGTACATACAGCTTGGCAAAAAAGTGTAGAAACGGAACTAAATTTTTGACTGTTGGCAACATTTCCAAAATAATGACATTTCATAATAAACAAAGTTCACGATTTCGTAATAATTTCGACCACCAAACGTTGATTAATAAACGTAAAAAGTGAAGAATAATGAATAAAACCATTCGGAGTGCTGGCAGGGAGGTTATTTATTAGGTGTACAGGCGATGTCTGGCCGTACATGAGGCCCAAACTATTCTTTCTGAATTTCACAATGTTTACCAAAGAACCGCTGATAAGACAGGTATGTAAGAGTTTGTTTTGTTGATTTTAGTTGAATCAAGTGTTAATTGATGAATACAAAGCTATATTAGTTTGCTTGCATAAGGAATAACTAGAAATTTGAAATAATAAATGTCGAGCACATAGGTTATGTTTACATTTTTTCTGCATAACTCTAGTATAGCGCGCTGAGATAAATTGATACTTTTGTGACTTGACTTTTAACTGAATGAGAATTCAATTTCTACGTAAATTATACTGCGATATCAAGGGAGAGAATTATTGGTTCTAGCGTTTGCATTAGAAATGTAAAAGAAATTGTAGTGCCATTGTCTAAATCTATTATTTAATTCAGGGAAATCTGTTATCGTTCTAAGCAAAATCGTGCTGGAAGGAGATAAACAAAAGGGTATTTTCTACATCCGGCTTATTAACAGTATGTGTTAAAAATGTTTTACTTTTAATACTGTTAGGGATACTTAAATGAAATATTTCGTCTTTACAGGAAGCAGCTGAACGTGCATCCCAAGCTATTACCGAGGAGGATTGGTAGAATTCGTGCTAACATGTAATAAAAATAGAAAAGGATTACTGGAAAAAAAATCCTATGAATGCGGAAATGGAGCGATTAGTAATAAATCTAGAAGATGATAGCAGTATCACCTCTGAACCCGAACATGACTCAGATGAGTTTGCGACCTACGTGTTCGGGGTAGAATATGTAGAGGAAGATTTACTAGAATAAAATATAGAAATTATGATAATGTAATGTTTTCTTTTTTTATAACTCCTAAACAATGTTGTGAACTCAGGAGTATTTATCCAATTTGTTATTTCTAGGTAAGTAATCAGTTGCGTGGTGAGAACACGTCTTTGTTCAAATTACTTAATGATTTAAAAAAATAATACATAATTAGATTAATTTGTCTAAAAAGCAGCTAAGTATCAAGACTAGGTTGGTACGCTATGCGGTTGCCACGGGTTGCCATACGAAGAGCACAGTGGCGCCTCCATTATTTTCTACTCTTTTTTGCCAAGCTGTAGAAGTAACTCTTTAGAAGAACACTACATTATTTTTTCGCATGTTATTTATCATTAAAATATATTGAGGTATGGCTGACATCCAGTGTGACATTGACATTGCTGTATAATAACTATTGTCCTTTAGACAAAACCAACTTATTTTGAAAATATCTAATTTTTTGTTTATACTTAACATTTATTTATAAAATGAATTCTTACTTCCAAATATCTTTAAGTACCTACGCGATTGCCTTCAAGAGTAAAACTTAATGATTGTCGAAAGGGCTCTGTTCGTTCGTACACATGTTCACTTAAACTTAAAAATAAGGGTTCGCCCACAAATTTGTGTGTTTAGCCACCATAGATTTATTTGATTATTATGCCTACCTTTTGAACATTAGGCCTGACAGTTAAGGGAAAAATTTGAAACGTGTAGCAACACTGTAAGTAAGTATTTCTAGGTTATGTGATATAAGAAATCAAGTTTATTTTAAGAAATCTTCCATATTTTGGTCTGAAAGCCATGACAATAAAAGCGCACAAATGTATAAATTCAATAATCATACAATAACACAAACAGTATTGAATACTTACGAATGAAAAGAGATTTTGTTATTGGCCTTTTCTGAGCGGCTTTTACAGCCTATTATACTGCATCCTCCCATCGTAGCGCATTCACCATACACTAAACACTTATCTAATGTAGTCTATTTCTCATTAAATGACTTAAACTATTACAAAAATTGCAAAAACCATCCGAAAACTTAAATTAAATCAAGCATAATAATATACGTGACAGTGACAGCACTTTGTTTGGCTAACATTCAAAAGTTAGCCATGCAAAAATCCGGCACGCCGTAAGGGACAGAAGATACGATGCTTTGTCTCAATTTTCCTACGAACTTTGTATTATTGCGTCTCACTTCCACACTTGACACTGTAAATTGGGCTACGTCTAGAGGTATATAGTCTAAGCCTAAGAAGGTAAGGTTGTCAATTTATACGTACCTACGTTCTGAAATTATGTTACTAAACTTAGAGGTTTTATGTAGCATAAAAAAGTCTTATATTTCTGAAATCAATTTACGTAATTAACAATGACGACAGAGACAAACTTTAATAATTCTTTGCAAATAGAACTTATTCTACTGTTAAGACTTTAATTAAAGTAGACCGGGAAAACTATAAGTATAAATTGTATCATGTAACATAGAGGATATAGTTCAGATTAAAATTATGAATTTAATATTTTTTAAATCAATGCATTTTAGTAAGGTAGTTAGGTTAGGTAGTTTGGTTAGCTATAGGATAGGTATGGTCAGTTAGGTTAGGTTATATTATATACATGTTGTAATTTTAATTCTATCGAACACAAATAAGATCACAGTAGAGACTCGCTACATAAAAAGTAGAAGTAGTTATTATTGGTTTGGGTTTATTTTTTGTCATCTTATTAAACGTATGTATATCTAATATGTAAAAAAAAATATACGAGCAACAAATTGACTCTAAGGCACAACGAAGTTTGCCGGGGCAGCAATAAAAATTAATAAATATTCCACAACTTTCACACAACGCCATTTAGTCCCAAGCTAAGCAGAGCTTGTGTTATGGGTACTAAACAGCTGATAAACATACTTTTATATCTTTAAATACATACATATTATAGATAAATAACACCCAGGCACAGAACAAATGATCGTGCTCATCACAAAAACATTTGTCCTGGGTGGGAATCGAACCCACGACCTCAGGCATGGCAGTCAGGGTCACTAACTACTAGACCAATAGGCCGGTCAAAGGCTTTATGCCTAAATTACTACTAACTTGACTTCGCAGGCCGTCAAATGATAATTATAGGTAAATAAAATAGGCACATGAATCCGAAAAGCAAGAGGGTCGTGGTTTCGAACTCGACCCTTTGAATTGGCAGTCCGCCGGTTACACGACTAGACTATCGCGACTATCCAGTTGAGTTTTATATTCGAGCAATTCGTTTTCTACCATTAGCTAACTGTTTCATTTATATTCATATTGTTATAATAATGAAGAAGCCATTTTGCTTTGTTTTTAAACGAGATGGAGAAATGAGTTTTGTTGTACCCTTTTGTAATTATATTTATTGTTCTTAGATGTCAACGTTTATTGCTTTTTTAATTAGCTTTCTGTTAAAGACTGGGGTGTTGGGTTGTTGAGAAGTATCACAGTGATTTGTTATACATTTAATCACATAGTTTTATTTGAAGTTAAAAGATGTACGGGTCAGTGTGCAGTGGTTTACAGACTCGTCTTTTATACTCGAGGTTTCAAATCCGAGCTACAATGCTGTGTTGTTTTTTTATGTATTTTTACGTCAATTGTTGAGTAATTAAAAAAAAATGCAGCCCAGTATCTGGATTCTTGTCCGATTGATGGCTTGCCCCTTATTACATGGGGTTTAAACACAACTGACGAAATATGGGTGAACTATACTGTCGTACTAATTAAAACGCAGTAAGGGCGATTTTCGGAAAATTGAGCTACTCATAGATTCGGATTTGTCGTAATGAGCTCTGTGTAGTTATTTAATCCACGGATAATCTAGCTAAGGAGTAGAACAAGTTTCAGTAAAACAGTTTTCAGTTTATTATGTTTTTTAAATTCTTGAAATTTTACAAAAGTGCACGGATGACGCACGTATTTGACATTTTTCGAGAGCTCCAGTTGTCACCACGCTACTGTGCCATAGACAAAGAGATTTAGGATAGGTGCAATAGAAAGGGCAACAATGTGACTTTTTCAATTCGTATTTACTTTCTAAGTTCATCTTAGACATCATTCTATGTCTATGACTAAACTAGACTAACTGACTTGTGTCAAATATCGGAAGTAAATAAATGTTTTTTTTTTATATGTTTGGGTCTACTCTTGACCTCAATCTTGTCCTGCGGACAGAGATGAGGTCGACGATGGAACGAGCTTACCCAAAAAAAGCCTATTAACTCGCGACTTAAACAGATTGGGGTCATATGAACTCGGAAACACTGATGCAGGCAGGGAATTCCACTCCTTGGCTGTGCGCATAATGAAGGAACAGGCAAAGTGCTTCGTGCGAATTTGTGGAACATCTACAAGGAATGGTGTTAGTGTTGTACCGTTTATAGTATCTAAGTAAATATGAATGTATTTGGCCATAGAACTTAATCTCGGCATGCCATCGACTCCGTAACTGAAATCTTAACCTCATTAACACTACGTTATCACCACAGCACTTTACATACACATACTTCTTGTTAAAATAACCACTAGGGGAGGAACCGTATGATGCAATTGAACCCATTATTTCACCGAGAACTTAAATATTAATGTTAAGTAATTCCTTATCAATTTTAATACTAATAAAATAATTACAACACCTCTTAAGAGTCTCTTGTCAGTCTGGTCAAGGTATTTAGAGAATAGTACTTCTGAGTGCCTCCATACAGGAGCTTGTGGCTTAACATTAACAGCGTCACGGGTCGATCGAAGGTTAAGCTACGCTTGATGAGGTCGGATCTTGGATGGGTGACCATTCATTACATATGGAGACTACTCCGTGCCTTGGAAAGCACGTAAAGCCGTTGGTCGTTACAGATAGGCCGAAGCCCGACAATCTGACAACCAGCTTTTTTTTTTTTTTTTTAAATAAATATTCCACAACTTTTCACACAACGTCATTTAGTCCCGAGTTAAGTTTGAGAGCTTGTGTTATGGGTACTAAACAGCTGATAAACATACATAAATATTTCTAAATACATACATATTATAGATAAATTACACCTAGACACAGAACAAATGATCCTGCTCATCACACAAACATTTGTTCTTGGTGAGAATCGAACCCACAACCTCCGGCATAGCAGTCAGGGTCACTAACTACTAGACCAACAGGCCACTCAAGCTTAACGAGGGGTATCGTGTTACCCAGTAACTGGGTTGTGGAGGTCAGAGAGGCAGTCGCTCTATGTAAAATACTGGTATTCAGATGCATCCGGTTAAACTGGAACCCGACCCCAATAAAGTTAGGCAAAGGCTAGGCAGATGATGACTTTTGAGTGCATCGTTTGTCTAGTGGTGACAATACATATTCCTACTAGCTTGGGCACGTGACGATGGGAAGAGACCAGACGGTGTTACCATAATGCCTTGGAAGTTGGGTAGGCTATTGGTGTGGTATGCAACATGTGTCGACGCCCTTTTTTTTTTTTTTTTTTTTGAGGTGTGGAAAATCCTCATGGATGTCCCCCGCCCGGGGAGGCGGAGGAGTCTGTCAGACTCCTACTGACTAAAAACCACCCCGTGTTCCTTCTCACACCTGCGTGGGGGTCACGGAGGTGGCGGCGCGTCGTGTTCACGACGCGCCGCCACCTCGGGTCCATGTACGTGGGGGCGGCGGACATCCCCGCGTCCGTCGCCCTGGACCCATTCAGGGGGGCTGGAAGAGGGCGTTGTCCGCCCTCCGCCTGCGCCCGGTGCGTCGGCTGCGGACCGGGTGAGTGGAAGTGATCTCCCTCTCCCTTTCCGCAGCCTCCTTCTGCGAGATGACTGTTTCGCAGAAGGACACCACCGCATCCCAGGACTCGACGCTGCCGACCATCCTCTCGACCACGGCCGGCAGCGACAAGTCACTGCCTACTCCAGAGACGAGGGCGCGGCGCGGCTCCTCCCAAGCGGCACACTCTGCCAGCGTATGCCGCGATGTGTCGATCCCCTTGCGCCATCCTATCTTCCTAGTACGACGGGTTGTGCCGGTGCTGAAAACCTCAAACGGGGAAAATATAACAACCTTATCGAAAGTAGCCTACCCTAGTACCCTTTTGAGGTTGAAACTCTCGGGCCGTAGGGTCCGAATGACCATTATAATTATAGTTTTCCGTGACATCGCCAAGCGGTTGGTCGACTTTTCACGTGACCAGAAGGCTGGCCTTTGTTTAGGGCAGAGAATCAGCATTGCCATTCAACGTGGCTTTACGGCCTGTCTTTTGGGCACGTTTCCCGTTGACAGCGATGCGGATGAATTTTTTGATGCCCTACAATTATTTTACGTTTCTTTTTGTTTTAAATATTCTACTAATATTATAAATGCGAAAGTTTGTTACTCTTTCTATGTTTGTAACTTTTAAAGGGGATCGACTCTATCATACATAGTTTTGGCTAAAATTAAACTGTTTAAGCAGCGCACGCAGCTGAAGCTCTCAAATGGAAAAAAACACCCCTCGATTTTAAAACATTGTTTATTGGTGCTCTGCTCCTATTGGTTGCAGCGTGATAATATTGTAGTCTATGGCCTTCCTCGATAAATGGACTATCTAACACTGAAGTATTTTTTTAATCGGACCAGCAGTTCCTGAGATTAGCGCATTCAAGCAAACAAACTCTTCAGCTTTTAAATATTAGTACTTAAATGAAGTATAGATTAAACGTTCTAAATATTGTAAACGTCTCAGATAATATTCAATTCGAAGAAAATGGTGACGAATTCCTTTTAATCATAACGTTACGAATTAAATTGTTAAGACACTGAAATGGAGGAAGACAATCGTTTGAGAAACTGTTTCAAGTGTAAAAGTTTTATGAAAGCTGAAGGAACATCAAACAATGCCCCAGGCATGATCAGATTAAGCTGGTTCATTTAAATTTGCACGGTATTTTATAGCCAATAAAGTTCACAACACATTATCATTTCAATAACGCTGTCATTTTGCGCGTAACTTCGGGGTAAATTACTCATACAAGTAAAAGTGTGTTTATTGTGTATTTTGAAACAATACCTCATGAATTAGAAAGCAACGGGTGATGAAATAAATAAATAAATAAATAATCCACAACTTTTCAAACAACGCCATTTAGCCCCAAGTTAAGCTGAGCTTGTGTTATGGGTACTAAACAGCTGATAAACATACTTATATATTTCTAAATACATACATATTATAGATAAAAAAATAAAAAATATTTGAAGACTAAGTTCTTTCATCCATATTACCTATAATTATAGACGCGAATGGACGAGTAAGCAAGTGCCTATCCCATGCATAGGGCGCGCTCTTTTTAAGGTAAAATTGTAATATTTTTTTCAAATAAAAATATTTTATTGGGCATCAAACAAGTAAGCAGCATTTGGCATTTGGCACTTAATAATAATGGCCTGAGGTGGCTTTAAATTGATATTTGAATCGAGTCAAATTGTTGCATGACGTCACTAGCCAGTACAGGTTATATTAGATAATAATTATGATAATAACGTTACAAGCCCCTCTCTTCAACCTGAATGCGCCAAATCTAAGCAAATTTCCTTCAATTTAAAAAAGAAGAAAATTACTTGTGTATTTTTTTTTAAATCTAACTAGTAGTAAGAAATTAAATAATAATAAAATCCACTCAAGATCGTCCGACTAACTCGGATGTCGAAGAACGAATGACCACAAACGCACAGCGCACGCCTTTTATCAGCTCTGTCCCTTTCACTTTTGACTGGTGGGGCGTGCTGCACGAGTAGTTCGTGACGTTCCGTTGCACGTGCGCTATGCGCGTTGTTTGGAATATTTGCGCCGACATACCTACCTTAGCTACTTATCTATGATTTATACCTTTTTAAAATTTTTGGTAGTAAACTAAGTACAATAGTACCTACTTAGTTTGGGAAATTTAAAAAAGGATAGAAAACATTTTGTTTATACAAAATATTTTTTTTGCTCAGCGAGCCGTGTCAGTACCTACCTAGGTACTAAAAACCACGTTCCGGCACACAACTCCCGAGTAATCACATTCGGCTCACGAACACAAAGATAAATAAAGTGGACACACTACCTACCCCAATGTGTCTAATTTCTTTGATAGGTTTTCAACTTTATTGTAAACACAATAAGGTTCATGTTCAATTGGAAAAAAATACAGTTTGGGATAGATTGATGTGCTGGCGTCTGTACTAACCCCGGCTTCTATAAGTTACTATTCTAAGCTTAAAAAACATAACATTTTTATACGCAAACCTAAAATGTTGTTGAAGTCTATTGTCTATCTTGTTTGACACGTCCTTTAGGTAATATTAATTGGAAAAGTTTATAAAACGGGATTATACCTAATACAAGTCTTATTTGGCGAAGTTCGATTGAAAGGTGTTCAAAAGTTTGTTCATTACTCTTTATCTCACATTTATATTATAGTTATATTAAAAATTCTATTTCTATTAACGTACCTAATCGATAAGGCGACAATAGAAATAAAATGGCGTTTATGGAATCAGCTGTTTGTCAATTGTAAAGTGTTAACGCGTAGAATTTGTAATATGGCTGAAAATGAAATACACTTGCCGGTTGACAAACAGCTGATTCCATATACCTCCGCCATTTTCTTTCTATTGTCGCCTTATCGATTACGATAATAGAAATAGAATTTGTAGTATAGACATACTACAAATTCTATTTCTATTAATGTTGTTGTTGTTGTTGTTGTAATTACTTCACAGCTGGATAAGAAACACTCAGCACTCAGTCCATTCTCTATGTCTATTATTATGCTATCACCTCTAAATCTCGCAGACAATTTCACATTTTTACGTTTGTGTCACGCCGTCAATAATGTTGAAGCGAAACGTCAAAACTTGTCATTCACGCCATTGCACAGCGACGATCTGAAAGCGTCCCACTATAAAATAAGAGAAAGGTAAATAAATCCTTGGCTGTAGATCTAGAAAATTTTCCTATTCCGTATTATTACAGTAAATGTTTCTAAAAACACAGCGGAATTGACAACATTTCAAAATTGACATGACCCTCAAACAAAAATACCGTTTCTTCATTTTTGTACGCTGAGTTCAAATATATTTTTTTATTTATTTTGTTGCTTAATTTCTGAGAAATTAAATTAAAATAAAAAAACATGCGATGACGTTACTTATACGGTGGAATGAGGTGGTTACCTTTAGAGCACTCCCGATAGCAATTAAAAATATTTGTTTTTTTTTCCTCGAAAAAAATATATTTTTTTTAATTGCTATCGGGAGCGCTCCTAAAAGGTGCGCTCCGAGAAATAAAATAGGAGCGCCTCATTAGGAGCGCCTCAAAATAGTAGCGCTTCGAGGAATACCTCCAAAATTTATGTCCTAGTGGACACAAGACTAAGAGTTTTTTTTTAGTTAGAAGCCCAAAAAATCGGTTGCTGTAATAATAATACCTACATACTTACACTACATACGTAAACTCACGCCTTTTTTCCATGGGGTAGGCAGAACACAGAGCACCATGCTACGATCTCATATACTTCTGTTGCTTCGTTTACATTCATACATGTTGTCATACACACACCATACTATATACTATGCACCTAACCTTCCTGAAGAACCTCACCAATATTAACTAACTAACTATGCATGTAAACCGTCTAATAGAGATGCGAAATGTAGCTCACTGAAAAGAAAAGAGAGATACGGCTCTTTTGATCAAAAGAGCTGTATCACTCTTTTAGCTCTTTAGCTCACCGAATAACTCTTTTAACTCTTGGGCTCAATTGATTTACTTGCGAGCTACAGATCAAATTGAGCCGCGCCACTTTACGCAAGTCAAACGAGACAAATAGCTCAATGGCTCTTTCAAATCTTTGAAGTTCTTTAGTTCATTTAACTTAGTTGCGACTGTTGCGAGCCATAAATAAAATTAGATTCATTGGGTTGTTTTGTTCTTATTACAAATAAATAAAATTATGAAAGCCAATATGCAATAAAGCATTTTTCTTTTAAAACAATGACGATAAGAGCTATTTTACAATGACGTATTGGGCCGAAGAGTCAGTCAGTGAGCGACATGCGAAATCGTTCACCAGTTCGTCGGGTAAGTTCGGGCCCTGTTCGGGCGTTGTCGGTATCACTCGTCGTAAGTACGTAACTCGCAAAGCCACAGAGTGATGAGTAGTATAGAGTATAGAGTCAAGTCAATGAACCATTGAGCTAAATGAACTAGTGAGCTATTCCGTGAACGACTGAGCCACTCAGGGCTAGATTGTAATTAAAGAGCTAGTTCAATTTTATCTCTCATCAGCGAGCTACACATTTCTACCATCTAAGCATATAATATAAAAAAAACTTGAGAGGTGTCAAGGAAACCCGGATGGAACGAAGTGTATAGGTAGTTAGTTTTATTATTTAATATGAACAAAAAACCTATATTCACCTGTAACCTGAGTCCTCCCTTCCCCCTCTCCCTCAACAACTGGCACACACACACATAACAGAGAAACACGCGCACGCCGCACGGCTTACAACTTAGCAAAAAGTGTCGTTACAACTTTTCGTATGATTTTTTTCCGTCTTTTGAAACGCGCGATAAGGAATTTCGACCCATTAAAATTTAATTTAGATTATTCCGTCTCTATTTTGTCACTAACAATTGAATAATCAGACGAACTTATATTAAGTGAATTCCGATTATAATTGTATGAAGGGTGAACTGAAATAAAATAGCACTTAAACAACTAAGTAATGTTCGTAAAACCGATTTAAAGAATTCTTTCAACTTTGGGAAGCTACACAATCCTCGGGTAAAATAGGCTACTTTTTATCCATGTATAAAGCGCTTATCCTCAGCCTTTTCATAAGCGACTTTTGATTTTGATTTTAGCAACAAACAACACACAACTTAAAAAAATGAAAACACTTTCGTCACTCTTTAAAACAAGCGGAATAAGTCGAAAAATGGAATTAATTTGACAATGACATCTGACGTGTTTTAAGTATATCCAGTGTTGTGTTGTGTTTAATAATACTTATTATTAGGAAAATAATTTTAATTATAATATGGCTATAAAATATAGATTAAATTAAAAATTTAAAAAACCCCCACCGCAAAAAAGTAAAACATTTAAAAAGTTAAAAATAACACTTTAGCCATGAAATTTTACTTCACGTCGGGGTACCGCTTAAGTAAGGAATGTTCCTAGTACTTATAGGTATGTAGGTACTTATTTTAACGGTACCCCGACGTTACGTAAAATTTCATGGCTAAAGTGTTATTTTTAACTTTTTAAATGTTTTACTCTTTTGCGGTGGGGGTTTTTTAAATTTTTAATTTAATTTTTATTTTTAAATTTTTTAAACGCATTAATTTTGTTTTATAGAGTATACAGTTATGAGAATTTTTCAGTGCATTGTATGTAGAGTCAAATGCTGGTTAAAACGAATCCTAACACGACATATCTGCTATTATTTTGTCAAGAGTCTACCTACTGGTGTGCTGCAAAGCCTGGCTGCAGCATCAGCTCATCCTGTTGCCATCAGTGCATTGTGTTTAGAATCAAATGCTGGTTGAAATGAATCCAAACACGACATATCTGCTATTATTTTGTCAAGAGTCTACCTACTGGTGTGCTAGATAGCCTGGCTGCAGCATCAGCTCATCCTGTTGCCACCAGTGCATTGTGTGCAGAATTAAATTTTTTAAACGCATTAATTTTGTTTTATAGAGTATACAGTTATGAGAATTTTTCAGTGCATTGTATGTAGAGTCAAATGCTGGTTAAAACGAATCCTAACACGACATATCTGCTATTATTTTGTCAAGAGTCTACCTACTGGTGTGCTGCAAAGCCTGGCTGCAGCATCAGCTCATCCTGTTGCCATCAGTGCATTGTGTTTAGAATCAAATGCTGGTTGAAATGAATCCAAACACGACATATCTGCTATTATTTTGTCAAGAGTCTACCTACTGGTGTGCTAGATAGCCTGGCTGCAGCATCAGCTCATCCTGTTGCCACCAGTGCATTGTGTGCAGAATTAAATGCTGGTTAAAATGAATCCAAACACGACATATCTGCTGTTATTTTCCCAAGAGTGTGTTAGTCTGCTGGATATCCTGCATCAGACCAAATACACCATAATGTTGCTTATTAATATTACACACATGGGTGTTTGAAATTTTAAGACACACATATGTTTTTAAGTAAAGTTAATACCCATAGACGTCTAAAATAGCAACGGTAGCTAAAACAAAAGAGCTGATAACCTTGAATCGGCTGAACCGATTTTGATGAATTATGTCTAAGAACCATCGCAAGAAACCTTACTTTCAAATAAAAAAAACCGCATCTAAATCGGTTCACCCGTTTGGGCGCTACGGTGCCACAGACAGACAGACAGACAGACACACACACATAGCGGTGAAACTTATAACACCCCTCTTTTTGCGTCGGGGGTTAAAAATAATTTATCTAAATGCTACATACATAATTACGACTGATGTAAGTAGGCAATAAATTCAATTTCAGTAGCATTTAATTGTACATTATGATATAAGTGCGGTAAGTTAATAATCAACTTACCGCACTTATATCATAATGTACAATTAAAAAACAGCCGAGGCGATATTGCTAGCCCGAGCCGTAGGTGAGGGCTACAAGAAAGCAGAGTCTGTAATTATCAAAGCACACGTATGTCATACGACGTTTTATAACATAATTATTTGCAAGGAAATAAATAAAACTTTTACTTGTTTACAAATTAGCGATGCACGCGGGCCAGCAGTTTTTTTTTTTTTTAGTCAAAGGCTCATAAACAGCCAGTATTTTAGTCGGAGCATCTTGGTAATAAAAAACCGTGCGTTTTACATTACCATAACGCACAAGTGCGTAATGAGATACATTACGATACTGAATTTGGTGGCAGAGAGAGAGAGAGAGACCCTTTACGAGCAAATCTGTTATAAATGATATTGCTGTACTTGATTGGTTTGCATTGTACAATTTCTTAACAATATATTAATCTGGGCACATTTCTAATAGAAATTTTAGCAAAGAAATTTGTCGATAAATTGAATAACGGTGTGCTCCTATACGTTTTAATTTCTATTGTATAATAATTATTACAATTTTATTGAAAGTCTGTCGGGTCGTTAAGTACCGACATGAATTTGGGCCGAATCTTGTAATTTCCTTTCAAGGAAATAAGACAGAATCTTACTTTATGTATGGTTTTGGTTACCGATTCCGATTTTTCCAGTGGATGTTCCAATTTTATTTCATAGAAACCTTGTCCTGAAAATTACCAATATACAAAAGAATAATCAGGTCGAAATGATGTCAAGTGATTTCATGAGGCAACTGAAAACATAATTTTGACTCGTGTACTGTGTAGGTACTTGTAATATAGTAGCAGTCGCACGGTTTGATCGTAGGCACGTTAAGACACGGTAATAATAGATATTTACCTATGAAATTTCCGTTTTGTATGAAAAAATTTAAACGAATTTTTTTCATGTATTTTTTATTTGTATTAATCGAAGTAATCACCCATGCAATCAATGCATCTTTGCCAACGCAGTGGCAGTTTATTGATGCCCTTCTTAAAGAAATCAGCTGGACGGGAGGCAACAAATTCTTCAAAGGCATTTTGTACTGCCTCTCGGGTATTGAATTTTTTTCCCGCCAAGAATTTATCCAAATTCTGGAAAAAGTAGTAGTCTGTAGGCGCAAGGTCTGGTGAGTAGGGCGGATGACGGAGAGCTTCCAACCCCAGTTCTTGCAACTTGGAGACCGTCTGCTGCGCAGTATGAGGTCGCGCATTGTCGTGCAGGAGCAGCGGAGACGAACGATTGACCAATGCTGTTTGGAGATGTGCCAGCTTCTACATCATTGAAAGAAAGAAAGAAAGAAAGAAAAATATTTATTTGGGACAAGCACAGGAACTACAAAAAATAATAATAACAAAAAGAATATAAAACTAAATACTAAAAGAGAAGACCTGTGCGAGGCCAAAAAGGCTCCTATCTCAGCATGATGCTGCGATAAATGAAAACAAATACCGCAGCGCTGGTTTTCTGATAGGGCCCACTGTGATGTCACGGTCACACCTACGGACACAATATACAATTACGCACAAAAGAAATAGTAAAAAAAAAGAATAGATAAATATAATACTCACAAATAAAATAAACACTATAGTCTATAGTATAAAAGTACAGTAAATAAAGTATTTATACAAAATTATTAATAATTGGCTCTGCTGCACCGAAACGTTCCGACTTCGCTTGTTCGACATTGTGTTCAGTTCTTCACAGTACACATCTGCAGTAATGCTCACCCCGTTTGGTAAGAAGCTGTGATGAATCACACCGGCGCTAGACCACCAAGCAGTGACCATCACTTTTCTAGGGGTAAGTTTTCGTTTAGGGCATTGTTTAGGTGCTGAACCAGGATCCAACCAACTTGCTGAGCGCTTGCGGTTATCAAACAGAATCCATTTTTCATCGCAGGTAACAATGCGGTTCAAAATTCCTTCATTTGTGTGTCTGTTGAGCAGTGCAAGGCACGTCTCGACGCATACTTCGCGCTGGCGATCATTGAGTTCGTGGGGCACCCATTTGTCAAGCTTTTTTACCTTGCCAATTTGACGCAAATGGACCAATATTGTTTGACGCTAACGTCGAAAGCTGCTGCTAATTCAGCCTTAGATTGTGTATCATCAGCTTCCACAATCGCCTTTAATTCGTCATTGTCGACCAAAGTCTTCGGACGACCGCGAGGTTCATTTTTCAGGTCGAAATTTCCAGAACGGAAGCGAGCAAACCAATAACAGGTGGTGTGTTGGTTTGTAGTGTTAGCTCCGTAAACGTCGTTGATGTTGCGTGCCGCTTGTGCCGCGTTGCTGCCACGACGATTCGAGTAATTATGGAATATGAGTACCTACCGTACTCATATTCCATAATTACTCGAATATTTAACGTATCCATGATGACGAAAAAGATTGAAATGCGATGAAAATGTAACACTAAACAATAAACAAATGACTACTTTTGGAAAAAAAAACACGTTTTTAAAATAAAATTAATTTGAAATTTGAATTCTTAGCCAAACAAAAAATATTTTGATTTGAAATGGCCAGTACCGTAGAATGGCAATTTCATAGGTAAAGACCTAATATTATCATACAGTATTGTAACTCGGTGGTATGGTACGTAAAAATGCAATAGGGCTACCCGCCTCCAGCATTTTAATTATATTTGCCTAATGTGTGTTTCCATTTAGTTTTGTGATTGTAAATATAGGTACTTTTTAATATAAACAAATAAAATACTTTGCGAATTGAATAGTGTTAAATAAAAATGCGTGTTGTGTTTTGATTGGTAGATTCAATTAAAAAAACCATGTTTGTGTTTGACACGCATTATGAAAAATAAAATTATTTTATAGTTTTACCTTTCAGAATTTCCAGGTAATCTAAAAAAAAGCTGTCCCTGGGTGCATTATTGACAAATTCATGCAACCAATAACATACCAATATATCCTAGGTACTGGACATATTAAATATGTAATTGAACTTATTTTCGGTGACAAAATATCGTGCGGTTATTGTTTAAAAAAACAACACTCCGGTCGTCACTGCGGCACAGTCGCGACTACTCGCGACTGCCTGCATGCCGAGCACACGCCGAGATCGAGGCGCGTAGGTATAGCTGCCGCTTCGTCTGTTTGTATGAAGTTGGAATACTGTATGACAATATTACCGTGGTTAAGATACACCATTCATAAAGTCGTTGGTACTGGCTGTCGTTTGCAGATATTTGATAGTCGTTACCGGTAGTCAGAAGCCCGAAAGTCTGACATCCAGTTTAACCACTGGGCTTTGGAGGTCGGGCAGGAAGTCGCTCCATGGATCACGCGAACGTGAGCGAGAGATGACGATTGACTATGTCATGAATAGCCTGTACTATTTCCATAAATTTGGTGACTTTTATGGATGCAAACGCTAATAACTTTGCTGATTATATTATGAATATTATTTATTGATACTTTACAAATATAATTAGAAGACCGTCTAGAATAAGCCCTTTAAGTATTTATACTAATTAAAAAAATAGTGGTGTGAGTATATTTTTAGATACATACTTACATAGTTTTAGATAAACAAATGATCGTGCTCATCACACAAACATTATTTTGTCCTGGGTGGTCCCCGACGACGTTACGTAAAATTTCATGGCTAAAGTGTTATTTTTAACTTTTTAAATGTTTTACTTTTTTGCGATGGGGGTTTTTTAAATTTTTAATTTAATTTAATTTTAATTTTTTTAAACGCATTAATTTTGTTTTATAGAGTTTACAGTTATGAGAATTTTTCAGTGCATTGTATGTAGAGTCAAATGCTGGTTAAAACGAATCCAAACACGACATATCTGCTATTATTTTGTCAAGGGTCTACCTACTGGTGTGCTGGATAGCCTGGCTGCAGCATCAGCTCATCCTGTTGGCATCAGTGCATTGTGTTTAGAATCAAATGCTGGTTGAAATAAATCCAAACACGACATATCTGCTATTATTTTGTCAAGAGTCTACCTACTCGTGTGCTGGATAGCCTGGCTGCAGCATCAGCTCATCCTGTTGCCATCAAGGCATTGTGTGCAGAATCAAATGCTGGTTAAAATGAATCCAAACACGACAGATCTGCTATTATTTTGTCAAGAGTCTACCTACTGGTGTGCTGGATAGCCTGGCTGCAGCATCAGCTCATCCTGTTGCCATCAGTGCATTGTGTGCAGAATCAAATGCAGGTTAAAATGAATCCAAACACGACATATCTGCTGTTATTTTTCCAAGAGTGTATTAGTCTGCTAGATATCCTGGCTGCATCAGACCAAATACACCAAAATGTTGCTTATTAATATTACACACATGCGTGTTTGAAATTTTAGGACACATATGTTTCTAAGTAAAGTTAATACCCATAGACGGCTTAGTAGGCGACTCGGCCGCAGAGTCTCGTCCGATCCGGTCGAGACAGGAATTTCATTATTATTAATATTTTTGAGTGGTGTTTCGGACGAATCCTTTTTTAGAGGCAAAGTACCGTCAGACACATAATTAAATAATACATATTTTACTTTGTCGCTATGAATAAATTATTAATTACAAATAAAATAAACATTAAAACACATTGCACATTTTGCGCAAAAAAGTGGCATCAGTGATACGCAGAGTGAGGGGAAGCAGCAATAGCGTTCTGAAGGTGTTTTCAGAAAGATTGGAAGGGTCTACGATGGATAGCTTTATCAAGCTGCATGTCAGACATGGGTCTTGATGAATCCTTCTCGAGTTGGGAGCTGTTTATTTTGCTGTGTATAATTTGTGTTCTTGTGTTTTTGTAAGTTATTTTTGTACTGAATACTAACATGCTATGGGCTGTCGACGCCTGAAAATAAAGATTTATATATATATATATTTTTTAATGAGTGATGAGATGTTAAGTATCCCTTCTTGTCAGCTCACTCTTGCTTTGATACGATACCGATACATTGGTATCAGTATCGTATCGTATTTTTATATAAGAGCATCGGCTCTTATAAAAAAATATCGGCGATACTGATACCGTAACAAGACAGGTTATTTTTTTAATAATATAAAAATAATAATAACAGGACAAACTAAATAAAATCATTTGAAACTATAGACAGGTTGAGATTAGTTAATAGTTTTAGTAATTAAAATTAACATTGATGAGATTTTTGATGAGTATCAAAAACAAAGTAGCCGAGACAACACGCGCGCTTATTTTACATTTTTAAAGCGCGAAATTTAAAAAGTTTCGTTAAATCGGCCATAAAAATTTCGCCGATGCCGATATATCAGCAAGCTTCAAGTATTGCCGATATATCGGCATCGGTATCGGTATAGGATGCATCCCTACGGACAAGTTAGTTATTGAATAATTGTTTTATGACATAATTATGTGAAAATAAATAAATGGTGGTAATGGTGGAATATTGTTAAAGTCCAAGACGACATGTACTTAATTTTGACATTGATTTTAAAGTAACGACTACCTAATTATAATGATTCATATTGGACTTATTGTCAATCATTAAATCATATAAATTTAATTTATTAAAAACATTTCAATATGTGTACACCATATGTAACGGTAGAGTTCATAGAACTTAAAAAAATATTAATACCATATTATGTAAAACTACATTCTTATCCCTTAAGGTACCCATTCAAATATATATTTTTTTTAATTTGGAAAGGGAATTGCTCATTCTTGGCTGAAACGTGGACAAGCTGTTCTGTAAAAAGTATTCTTATGAGAAAATATAATGAAATCTAAAATTAATATTTTTTTAGTTGTCGTCGCCGGAAAGTAAATGTAAAAATATCTCGTGTAATAAGTATTGAAGCTGATTGACTTTAAAACCGTCGCCATTTTATAGTTGGAAACTGATTCTGTGTTGCCACATTAATAACAGTTGTGATTATTCTTACGGGAAAGATAATAATCGATTTCAAAATATAAGTAATAATATGACTACATTTTCTTGAAAATCAGTAATCAAGTGATTTTCAAACGGCGATATATTTATTTTCGTATAATCATATTGAAAACAAACAGAACACTCATCGTTTTTGGCCTTCAAATCATTTTTATATCCGATTTTAATATTGATTCGGTTGTTGTCGAATCGATTTTTAAATCGTTTTTTTTTAATTTTCTGACAACACCAGCTGTCAATAATGACAAATGCATACAATGAAATCAAAGAGTTAAATAATGAAATTATGTTAAGAAACGAATGTTTTGCCTCTGTGTATTGTGAATGTTGTTTCGATTACTTTCGCGAAGTTTTTTGTTTTTGTTATGATGAACTCCGATACCGCTTTAAATTGAAGACCCGGCTTTACCCATGGACACCGAATCTACTCATGACAATGATCCTGGTGCTATCGAACTGGCATGACAACCTAGGCAATTACTCAATATTGTTGCAATTGCCTTGTAGGGCGAAGAACGGTGAGTTTCTGTGCTCACGTTATGACCATAATATAGTAAGCTGGGCAAGGCACGAAAGTAATATTATGCCGCATGCCCAGTTTTTAGAAAACATTTTATTATTTTATGATTCGTTTGATGAGTTTTATTTTTTCATTTACTTAGATGACCTCAGGATATGTTACTACTGCATTAAAAGTTAGAGAATATCAGTATATTAGGTATAATTAAGATTTATTTTGGTTGTTATCTAACATTAGTAGATATGCTAAATATAAACTATTTTTACACTCTCCTGCAACTTTATTACTACTATAATTAATTTCTTTGAGGTATAAACTTTTAAAAGCCACAGTCATTAAATATTATATTAAATGTTCACCAAAGTTTGTTAAGCCAAATGGCCCTAACAAACTGAGCAATTCCCTTTTGGTAAAATATCGAAAAACCCTTAAAATTCAAATATCTCGAAAACTATTGAATTTCGGCCATAAATATGGGGGGTTCAATTTGTTGCATTTTGACCCCCTTATCAGCCCCTCACGTCTAATTACCAGTAACCCTGTTTAAGACTGATTATAGTAATTTACATTTAACATTTATAATTATTATTGTACGCTTTTTCATTGATATAATAAGACTGATTATTGTGATTTATCATGTTTACTGTTGATTGTTGTAATTGTATATTAAACTTTATCTCTTTCTAACAATTCCCTGACTTAAATAATAAAACTCTACCTAAGATTTTTCATTCTGACTGTACAAAATTTGCTTAAAAAAAAGTATCGTCCGAAACACCACTCAAAAATATTTATAATAATAAAATTCCTGTCTCGGCCGGATCGGACGAGACTCAGCGTCCGAATTGCCTACTAAGCCCCATAGACGTCTAAAATAGCAACGGTAGCTAACACAAGAGCTGATAACCTTAAAACGGCTGAACCGATTTTGATGAATTATGTCTAAGAACCGTCGCAAGAAACTCTGCTTTCAAATAAAAAAAACCGCATCTAAATCGGTTCACCCGTTTGGGCACTACGGTGCCACAGACAGACAGACAGACAGACAGACAGACAGACAGACAGACAGACAGACAGACAGACAGACAGACAGACAGACACACACACATAGCGGTGAAACTTATAACACCCCTCCTTTTGCGTCGGGGGTTAAAAAGGGACGGCTGTATCTGAGTTAGATTATTTAGGGACTGTTTAAAACTAGTGGCTCAGCATCGCGGGCTGGCTTGTGCAAGGGTCGGGGAGGGTGATTAACTATGGGTACTTAGCGACGGGCTAAAACGCGGAAGGCATTCGATTTTTATGTGTTTTCCTTGATAGTTTCCCACTTTACTGGAACAGGGTGATTGGGTTATCGGGAGTGAGTAGTGGGGGAAGTTTGCGCACGGACAATTTCATAAATTTTTACATGCGCAAACGCACTACAAAAACCTTTGCCAACTTACGTGCCGGGAACTGTACCACTACCTAATCTAGTATTGTATGTAACATAGAGACACGCAACGCAGTAGTTCAGTTTAAAATTATGTATTTTGTATCTTTCAAAATCAATGCATTTCGGTAAGGTAGTTAGGTTAGGTAGTTAGGTTCGCTATAGGATAGGTATGGTAAGTTAGGTTAGGTTATACATATACATATGTTTAAGTTGTCATTCTGATTCTATCGAACACAAAATGTTTAAATGAGATCACATTAGAGACTCGCTTAACAAAAAGTAAGTAATACTAGTTATTATTGTTTTAGGTATTTTTCCGGTCATCTCTAATGTATAAACAGTCTTGGTTACCAAACTCCTCCGAAATAGCTTGACAGATTCTTATGAAATTTTGTGTGTACATTCAGTAGGTCTGAGAATAGGACGTTAACCATTTTATTTAGAAAAGAAAAGCAGAAATAAGTTGCCGGGCAGCTTTTAGCGTTTTAGTACAGATTTATATTGCGACGGGCGACTACGGAACCTAAATATTTGCGTTTTATCTTGTTACCCTTAGACAAAGGAGCAAGCGACAATTATATTTTTCGCTTTACGCTTACAAGAACTAATTAGATTGTCGTATCCGGTAAAATAGAGAAACAATAACATGATTTTCGTGAAAATATTGTGTGTTTATTGAAGAGAAAATAATACAAGCGTACCTAACTATATTCTCTGTGAGCACACTGGAGGTTATTGGTACCCTGAGGAGGGGTTCAGAGGTCAGAAGGAAGGTCACAGAAAGGCATTTATAATAATAATAATATAAAGAAGCCGCGTTTAGTACAAAACACGGGCGAAATGGTGTGTCCACTTTATTAGCCGAATGGCTTACTCACTCGCGAGGTGTGTTCGACGGAACGTGACTTTGAGTACCTACTGGCACATCTCGCTGACCAAGGAAGCGGCTTTTAGGCGTTAGGGGTTTTCAATTTTTTTAATTATTTTTATTTTTTTTTTTTTAAACTTGCATTAATTTTGTTTTTCTTTGAGTTTACGGTTATGAGAATTTTTAAATATTGATGTCTGAAATTCCAACGGCAGCTAACACAAAAGGGCTGGTAACTTTGAAACGGCTGAACTGATATTAAAAATTATTTACTAAGGGATTTTAATGTTTTGACTGGCCTGTTGATCTAGAAGTAAGTGGCCCTGACTGCTATGCCGGAGGTCGTGGGTTCGATTCCCACCCAAGACAAATTATTGTGTGATGAGCACGATCATTTGTTCTGTATCTGGGTGAATTTCCTCAGAAAGCACGTTAAGCCGATGTGGTACCGGCTGTAATTTATGAGAATGCTCAGTAAAAAGCATCAAGGATAGAATCATTACGTTTCAAAATGATTGCCAAAAAAAATGGGTTACAATTTACAATGAAAGCCGACTCCAACAAAGTTAGGAAAGGGCTTAGCGACAATAAACTACAACAGACGCACTTAATATTACTAGTGAGTTGATTTGCGAGAGCAAAGATAGAATTCAAATGGAGTTGGGCAGGACAGGGCACCTAGCTAGGCGCGATGATGGCCGGTGGAGGAAAGCTGTGATCGAGTGGCGTCCAAGAAACGGCAGGAGAAGTGTAGGGCGTCTGGGGGCGAGATGAGCAGACGACATTGTTGCCATTGCGGGAGTATCGGGGATGAGGCTGGCACAGGAACGTGGAGATTGGCACCAACAAAGAGAAGCCTAAACCCAGCACTGGGCGAAGTCGGGCTGATTTGCGAGTCAAGCAAAAGGAAATTTCCGGCCATGTTTTGCCCATTTATGTAATAAATACTAAAACTATATTAATTTAAATATTGCTATTGTTATTAGCTATTAGCTCTCGGGTTTCAGTTCTTTGAAAGGCGTACGAGGGGCCTAAGCCAACTCGCAGAGGGCTATTTAATTGTCGTCTTTAATAAAATGAGGCACCAATCGCAGATTTTCCCTGTATGCAAATGCATCCAAGCAAATTCTACGACTAGTGCAGGACTATTGCAGACTAAAGCAACAAATGTATTGGGCTATAGGTTAGGGGTGGATAAGGTGAACTGGTTACCTAGTACCTACTATAGAACGACTATGGCCCCTACCTCATCAATGCTTTCCCCTGCCCCATCCATGCTTTAAAAAAAAAAGTATTGCTATTACTATTATTACCAATTTGTAATGCCATTTGTAAAGGTATCTATCAAAAGCCATTTTTTTATGACACTCAATTATTGTATAATGCATTCCAATATTTCCGCTCGGTGGTCAGTAGACACTATCAAGTAGGGATTGAAGTCCCACGGAGTTCTACGTGAAAATCAGCTGTTGTTTCTTTATCTGTGATGTAAATCTTGATGCCTAGCACTTGTTGCTTCTATGTGCCTTACTTGGTCAAAGTTTCCTCAGTAAATGGGCATTCCTATATATCTCAGGTCATATCTTCTACTGAGGACCACACAGTAGGTAAGTTACCCTAAACGGTCAAACTTTCTCAATTGAACACGAATCTTATTCTGATTAAAATAAAGTTGAAAAACGATCAAAGAAATTTGACACATTGGGGTAGCTTGATGTGGCTGGCCTCTGTACAATCCGTTCCTTTGATACTTTTATGCTATTAAATGCATGGACATTCGCTGTGAAAGAATTCTTTATCTCAGGTTCATATAAGTTCAGGTCTGAATACTACTAACTAGGTTAACTGAGAAACTTATTCTACAGCGTGTTATTTTTCATATCACTTAAATCTATCTTATTATTTTGTAAGTAAAATAATACAAATAATTCTTTTTTTGACTGGCCTGTTGGTCTAGTAGTTAGTGACCCTGACTGCTATGCTGGAGGTCGTGGGTTCGATTCCCACCCAGGACAAATGTTTGTGTGATGAGCACGATCATTTGTTCTGTGTCTGGGTGTAATTTATCTATAATATGTATGTATTTAGAAATATATAAGTATGTTTATCAGCTGTTTAGTACCCATAACACAAGATTTCAAGCTTAACTTGAGACTAAATGGTGTTGTGTGAAAAAGTAGTGGAATATTTATTTTATTTTTTAATTCTTGAATATGCGGTCTACAAAAATATAGTTTCGGATCACATATTCAAAGTTTTATTGCGACGAGTAGGCAAAGACGTTCAATACTTACTATTAAACGGGACATCATGCACAACAATTTTCTCCCGATGCTAGTGTCATAATGAACACAAATATGTATATCAGTTTATTTTACTTTTTTGTCGTCCTACAAAAATTACTTCACCCTGTAAAATTATTAGTGACGCATATTCCTGTGATCTACATGAACCGAACGTTTTCATTTATCAGTCGATTATAAAGAAATCATTGTAAATACACATGTCCACTGATAAGTGAGACGCAACACTGCGTCTGCGCACACTAGTTAGGGGTCATTACGATAATCTGTGCAACAGTGATTGTATGATAAGTATAAATTTATTTTCATTCTTTAACACCTTGTCTGCCAAACTACCAGACACAATAGAAAATATTTTTTTCGCGGCTCACCGGTGACCGGCGTGGCGTCCAAAGTATAAAGTAGTGACTGGCCTGTTGGTCTAGTACTTAGTGACCCTGACTGCTATGCCGGAGGTCGTGGGTTCGATTCCCACCCAGGACAAATAATAATAATAATAATCATTTATTTCAGGAAAGTTCCCATAAGAATAAAATTCGATTACAAATTACACGAAATATTATAATACATTTGATTAAAATACAATAATACTTACTTACTTTACGAATGTTTGTGTGATGAGCACGATCATTTGTTCTGTGTCTGGGTGTAATCTATAATATGTATGTATTTAAAAAAAAGGTAAACTATGCTCTTGCTTAGTCGTTAATAACATACTGCATCACCTCTTGGGGTGGTGCTCCAAAAAGTACCCTCCTGAAACTGGAAAGAGCACAGAGAGCCATTCTCAAGGTCTTTTTGTCCTTACCTTATCGCCACCCTACAGTACTATACCAAAAAGCGAAAGTCTTGACGGTGCGTCAACTGTTTATCCTACAAACCATCCTGAAACAACATGGACTACTAATCTACAATCCATCACTCCCACGAGCTAAGAGAAGATTTAATCCTGTTGTCAACTACCATTTTCCGCCTTCAACTTCTTTTGCAAAACGTTTTTTCTATCACCTTGGTCGGTATTTCTACAATAAAGTAAATAGGGTCATATCTATTTATGAACTCGATAAGACTAAGTGCAAAATGAAACTAAGTTGGCTTCAGAAACTCAATTACGATCACACTGAAAACTTACTTGCAGTTTTAACATAAACATCTCGAAGCAAATATGCTACGATCAAAAACAAAAAAAAAACAGTCACACACTCACTCACCTCCCCACACACGTGAACCCTCACACGCACAGCCACTGCACACACTTTAACTACACACACTCTAACTACACAAACTACACACACACACGCAGTACACACTCAACCATACTCACTAATTTATTATTACTATAAAATACTAATAGAATCTTTAAGCCTAAATGTTAACTTTTCCTTACTGCATACCGTTTGTACGAGTACACAACATAATTTGTTAAATTTAAATGGAGGAGTCCTGGTGACCTGAAATACAGGCCTTGAGCCTAGTTTAGGCACCAGTCTCCCACAATATAATGCCACGCCTTTTTGTAGAAATAAGGCTAGCAATTAAGAGTAATATTGTGGAGAAAAATAAACAAAACAATTATTATAATTATTTAGAAATATATAAGTATGTTTATCAGCTGTTTAACACAAGCTCTCAAGCTTAAATTGGGACTAAATGGCGTTGTGTGAAAAGTTGTGGAATATATTTTTTTTTGTTATATGTGGTCATACAAACACGCCGGTTGTGAGTTGGTACAACGCACCACCTTTCTGAAGAACCTCACCAATAAGGTCTATGTATGTCCTTCTAGGGCGTCCCCTCCCGGATTTCCCACTTACATCTACGTTGTAAATACCTTTCTTTAGTCGCCTTTCATTCACCCTTTCAACGGCGCGTACCAATGCATAGATTTAAGGTCATGGCACATTATACCGGCACGGCACCGGCACCGCTCCAAACCACCAATTGACTTGTCATTCAATCTAGAGCCTTAAATCGTGGGTAGTATAATATATTTCACAATGTCAAAGTGAAAAAGCCAACGGCGAGCATTCAGCGCGCTTGCCACTACTATATAACTCGACTCGCAGCCCGCGTGCCGATAGCTAACGGACCACGTGCTTACAGCGCGTCGACCGCACGCTTACAGCACGCCGACTCCGAGTCGCCAGCAAAACGCCAAATAACATTGCGCCGTCGTAAACCGAGACATTATGAAAACGTGCATAGGCGTGTTCAATTATAAATGCCATATAACAATTGTGTTCGCGGTGACAGCTAGCTTGCACCTCGCGCCCAGCGCGTGGGCTGCGAGCTTGCGCCCCGCAGGTGGCGAGCTTGCTCCTCGCTGGCGGCGTGCGGACTGCAAGCTGGCACCTTACCGACGATGCGTAGTTAGCGCACTCGCAGCTAGCCGTAGCATAAATTCGAGGCGACTGCTGTGCAGTAGCGGTGCCGTTATAATGTGACCTTTATACGGAAATGGCCTCAAAGGCAGCGGGGTGGGAGCGGAGCGTGAAGCGTTGTTCGAGCGTTGCGCGCCAGTCCGCTCTGTTAGCGCCCCGCATGCCCGCTGGCTCTGAGTCCGTGTTCTGATTCCGCCTCAGCACTATAGCATCTTTTAATTGTCAGTGAGTAACTAGCGTCCAGATGCACATCATCATCATCATCATTTCAGCCATAGGAAGTCCACTGCTGGACATACGCCTCCCCAATATAGATCTCCAATAAGACTGGTTGGAAGCGGCTCGCATCCAGCGCGTTCCCGCGGCCTTAATGAGGTCGTCTGTCCACCTTGTATACGTGTCCTCCACTCTAGAACCTTTCGACCCCATCAGTCATCAGTCATCAGTCCTCTGTGCTATGTGCCCTGCCCACTGCCACTTCAACCTGCTAATCCGCTGGGCTATGTCGGTATAACCTTGGTTCTTCTACGGATCTCCTCATTTCTGATTCGTGGACTTTAAGTGAGCTCCAAGTTACAGTGACTATCAGACGCGGTACGGTGCGCTTCGTCACTTCTCTGCGAGTGCACACATGACGTCTTATTCTAGAACACACTGATTTTATCCAATACGAAACTAGCTGTCTGACAGTTACCTAATCGTTGAACACTTTCCCCATTGGTCAACACTATGAACTGTCAATGTATACGCAACAGTCCTGCTGAACAGTGTCACACTGCAGTGCTGTTCTATTAAAATCACCCCGTGCAAATGGAGGTGAAGTGAAGGCGAATTAAACTGCCATTCCATACTAATGCTAGGCATAGACAGTTCCCTTCACTCAAGTTTTCACGGGTTGACATTTACTGAATCGATTGGCAGATCTTTAAAGTTACATACTTTTTTTTTTTTTTCCTTATAGGTACGCGTTTGACCACTATCTCACCTGATCGTAAGCAATGATGTGGTCGACGATGAAGCACGCTTGCCTAGAAGCAACCTGTTCACTCTTGACTTGAAGACCCCTAGGTTGTAGCTATCAGGAACACCGACACCGGCAGGGAATTCCACTCTTTAGCTGTTCGCACAATGAATGTGTTTCCATAGCGTTTAGTACGTATGGTTGGGATATCTTCCATGTATACCGGTGGCGTAGTGCCGTACGTCTGGTGGTCCGATGATGAAAAAAGGCTTGGTGGAATCAAATCGTGCAATTCCGATAGAAAACCGACAGGCTAGCAACTCGGCGTCGATGCATAAGACTTTGAAGTTTTGACTCAACGAGTGCATCATTGCCGATGATCTTCTTGCAGGCTCGTTTCTCAATAAAGTCAAGCGAATCAAGCTGGTATTTGGCGGATCCGTCCCAAAGATACATACATACACAAATTAACGCCTTTTTCCGAAATAGGTTGACAGAAACTACACATGACAACGACAACGTACCTACTTACTTATTATGCTTCACTTTAAAAGTTACTTGAATATTTATTTGAATTTGCCCGTTATGATTTAAACCAACCACTTTGTGTTGGGTTTTAACCTCTGGCCTACTGGCCCTGAAAAGTTAATTAAATCAGTTTCTTGTCTGTAGGTTCTTGTCAGCAGCGGAATTCCTAGATATTTTCTTTCAGGTCAAAATATATCAAGATGAGTATCTAATTAATTCCAATAAAATTCCTTTGACCAAGCGATTTTAGAACAAATTAGAATTTCTTTTTTAGCGTGAAATTCAATTTCCTGCTTTAGAGATTATTAATTACATTCAAACGCTATCTTTGAAATGGGTACATATTTTTATTAAAGTTTTATTTATTTATTAAATAATGTCAGCGTCAAGCGCGAATCTACCATAGTGCGAATTGTGAGCATGCCCACAACCTTGATTGAGGTCAGAAACAACAAAATTATTGTGCCCATCTCACAAACAATTGTTATGGGTGAGAATCGAACCCACGACCTCCAGCATAGCAGTCAGGGCCACTAACCACTAGATGAACAGCCCAGTCAAAGTAGTACTTTATGTGTGGATGATATACCAATCGAGTTAAATTATAACCTTCTACTACTATTTTTTCAAATACTTCTACCTAGTCTAGTATTGTATGTGACATAGAGACACGTAGCGCAGTAGTTAAGTTTAAAATTATTTATTTTGTATCTTTGAAAATTAATCCATTTCAGTAAGGTAGTTAGGTTCGGTTGTTAGGTTAGCTATAGGATAGGTATGGTAAGTTAGGTTAGGTTATAAGTATATATATGTATGTGGTAATTTTAAGCGTTGTTTTGTGAATTATGTTGTGAATTGTTGTGTTTCGAACCCACGACCTCCGACATGGCCGCTAGTGTCAGAGTTTTTATGGGCGTAAGAATAAAATACTCTTTAACATATAAAAACTAACAAATTATATCTTTAAGGGCTACATAGGGTGATACAATGGGCGGCCTAAGGGCTAAAAGCAATCTCTTACAGACAACCTTTGGATGGACTTGATAGTGGAGGAGAAAAGATTAGCAGGCAGTTTGTGGTGTACTTTTTACATAATTATTACATTACCATACATGACTATTTGAATAAATATATAAAATAAGAAAAAAATCAAAACATCAATACTAATGATTGTCAGAGTAACGAACTGTTATAAGCACATAAGCTACTGACTTAGCTTCACATACCGTCGAGAAGAATCTCCCAAGCATACCGGTTTCATCTGTTTCACTAAGTACTTAACTATTGTTACGATCAATATTCGCGGTTATGGCACTTCTTGCATGAATAATTTTAACAGGCGTTGTACTTTTGAAGATTCTTACTGAACTATATGTATTACTGACTTTGCTTCACATACCGTCTAGAAGAATCTCCCATGCATACAGGTTTCATCGAATACATACCTAATAATTGTTACGAGCAATATTAGCGGGTATGATACTTCCTGCATTAATAGTTTTAACAGGCGTTGTACTTTTGAAGATTCTTACTGAACTGTATTTCGGACTTAGTTTCACATGCCGTCTAGAAGAAACTCCCAGTCATGCCGGTTTGTTCTGTTTAAATACTTTATTATTGTCACGAGCTATATTCGCGGATAAGATACTTCTTGCATTAATAATTTTAACAGGCAGTGTACTTTCAAACCGTACTGTATTTTGTTCAGAAACCATGTTTTGTTTTGATATTTTGACACGACGTTTCACCGTTATTTTTTTATTACGTGAACAAAAGGAAAAATTGTTATTAATTTTTTGAAGTAATCTAGATGAGGGGCTAAAAACTAAAATTTTGTTAACTAGCCTAAATTGAAGTGCATCCAAAACAATAGATTAGTTACCAAGAAATAAGTTGAACACTGAGGGATTTTAAAAAGGTTCTTACCTACCCCTCTGAAAAGCCTGGCTGCCCTCTGAAAAAGGCTGGACTGTGCCTTACAAATAATTTCGAGCCTTTTCTGCCCTATCTTGTCTTGTAATCTAGGTAGGTACCTATATTGCCAAACTTTTCCCTGCTTTTATGAAAAGCAAGCAAGTTACGTTCGATCTACTTTCATAAGAACAGGTAAACAGGGAACAAGGCCCTAAAGCACAATGTTTTAGTAAATAATTAACCTTAATAACATCATAACACAATTTCGTAAAACAAGGCTTACATACATTCAAATTGCCTTGAGCACAGGCGTAGGGTAGCTAGCCTTTCGGTATTCTGTAGGATACATTTTGGAGAGTGTGCACGGGAATTACATTACTTGATTCCGCCATCACCTTTCTACCATCGGACAACAAGGCGAGTGTCCACCCTTATATCGTTGGCACCTCTACGATTCGGACAAAGCGTTTCGCCTCGTAGTTTACCTATACCACGTACATCGAAGGACTGGAACAACTTGCCTGCTGCGGTCTTCTCGTCCGATTATAATTTAGGTGTCTTCAAGGCTAGAGTGAATAGGCTCTTGATAAACTTGTAGGCATCACCATCACTGATTGCATCACTGCTTACCATTAGGGGGGATTGCAGTCAAGCTCCGGTTTACAATATTAAAAAAACACTCTTCTCATTGGCGTAGGCAAAGAAAGATTAAAAAAAAAACAACCGACTTCTTAAAAAAACACTAACAGGTGAAAAAAAAGAATTAAAAAGGCAAATAAGGCAAATAATGAACGAAAAAAAACCACCAAAGCCACAGACTTCCGAAACTGGAATTATTTTTCACCTGTTAGTGTTTTTTTAAGAAGTCGGTTGTTTTATTTGGAAAAAAGTTTTTATTTTGAAATTTTTAGTTTCTTTGTATGCAAAGAAAGTCAAAGCCCAAATTTCCTCAAAGGACCAGTCTGCATGGTTTTTTACACGAAATTTTTTATAATATTTTTATGTCCAGAACTTAAAAGAGACGATGATCCCTGAGTTGGTATCTGAGGTTTTTCTAGGTTGAAAAATTACGAAATGTCGACTTCAGCTATACTTTTAGTAACAAATCAAGCATTTTCATTTAATAAGTATCATTTGGTGAAGAAAAACTGATGAAGAAGACAGGCAACGGAACTCTTCAACGCATAACAGCAAATTATTCGCGATTGCTATAGTCAGATGTCTATGCTGAGCTTTTGTATTTCCATAACATAACATTACGCCCTTCTATTTTAAAAGGGGCCCGGCAGAGAGATGTACAGATTAATGTTTAAATAAAACTTCTTTAGCAATTGTTATCCAATTTCAATGATTCTTTCGTTGGCCAATAATGAACAAAACAAAACCACCAAAGCCACAGTCTTTCGAAACTGGAGTTATTTTTCACCTGTTAGTTTTTTTTAAGAAGTCGGTAGTTTTTTTTTTTAAGAAGTCGGTTGTTTTATTTGTAGAAAAGTTTTATTCTTTTCAATACGAAATAAAACAATTTGAATAAAAATTGTTTTCACTTATCTTTAAAATAACATGTTCTGCATTCTTGCTTCTACGAGCCTCATTTTTCTAATGCTATAATAAATAGAGTGTAGTTTACAAGAAAAAAATTAACGTGAAAAAGTGATTTCCAAATCCTACTCACAGTAAATAATTTCATTTCATTTCATTGCTTGGGATCCTATAATCTCATTACCAACGACTAGCTCTTAGCTTGCGGCTACATCCGCGTGTATTTAATACAGTTTAGCCCTTTGAAGTTTAACACCCCCTTACAATTACAACCCACATAGTGTAACAATAAAATACAGCTTATGTTACTCGGTGATAACATAGCTATCTTTTAGTACATGCAATTTTTAAATTGCTTTGGAGGCTTTGTAGCTTTGGAGTTAAATCCCTACAAACAAACAAACAAAAAAGGGAGTTTGTGGCTAATGACAAGGCCGCACGAGTCGATCGAAGTCAGTCCTAGGACAAGTTTTGGACAGATTCTGGTACTTTAGCAGATTCTGAGAATTGCTGAAATATTGCATTAAATTTATTGTGTTTCTTTCATGAACTTTTAGGGGAAAGTAATGACGATGGTTGAAACACTCGAATATTCACCCTGAAACAAACAAACAGAAAACCCATTTCTTACCTCTTCAGAATATCGGTATAGTTATAGACTAGGTTCCGATCAGGTCATTAGGTTAGTGACGTCAGAACTTAATGGAACAAATTAATCATAATTTGGCACACTGTGCGTCCATTTATGACGCCGTGTTTGAGTTCAGCCCACGGCGTGTTAAGCACAGTGTTATTAGGCTTCTGTCAGACAAGGTTCAAACGGGACCCGTCAATGGTTAATCACTATATCATGCCCAGCTTTAACCTTTCAATCGTCTCAATTAGAGACACAATAGAAAGACAATGACAGCGCGGACGTGCACCGGTGTCCTCTTGGGGATTAATGAATTAAAAAAAACTTAGTTCTTATCTGTCAACTTAATGTTCCGTACTTTTCTAGAGCTATTTTATCCCAGAAAGAGAGGTCAATTTTCTAGTTACGGTACCTACTTGGCTGGCCTGTTGGTCTTGTAGTTAGTTATCCTGACTGCTATGCCGGAGGTCGTGGGTTCGATTCCCACCCAGGACAAATGTTTGTGTGATGAGCACGATCATTTGTTCTGTGTCTGGTGTAATTTATTTATAATATGTATGTATTTATAAATATATAAGTATGTTTATCATCTGTTTAGTACCCATAACACAAGCTCTAAGCTAAACTTGGGACTAAATGGCGTTGTGGAATATTTATTTATTTATTTATTCATTAGTTTTGCCTACGCCAGAGAGAAGCAGTGGTCCAGTGGTGGCGGCCCAGACTCACGAACAGTAAGTCGTGGGCTCGACTCGAACCCAGGCAGGCGCATTACTTTGTGTTTATTATTTATTTCATCACCACTGCACTCAAAAACGGTGAAGAATGACGAAACATGGAACCAAAAATTCGAAGACATTGTGACATTACCAATTCGCACAATTCGCAATTCGCACTGGGCCCGCGTGGTTGATTATGGTCCATACGCAAATTTCGCGCTTTGACGTGGATTTGCGGATACCAGCCCGGTATCTTTAAACTTTTTTTAACCCTTATTTAAAAACTGATGAAGAAGACAGGCGACGAAACTCTTCAACGCATAACAGCAAATTACTCGCAATAGCTACAGTCACATGTCTGTGCATGGTTTATGTATTTTCATAACATAACATTACGCCTGTCTATTTTAAAAGGGGCCCGGCAGAAATATACAGATTAATGTTTAGAAAGAACTTCTTTTGTAATTGTTAACCGATTTTAATGATTCTTTCAAGTTTTAAAAGACTTTCTTTGCATACAAAGAAACTAAAAATTTCAAAATAAAAACTTTTTTCCAAATAAAACAACCGACTTCTTAAAAAAACACTAACAGGTGAAAAAAAAGAATTAAAAAGGCAAATAAGGCAAATAATGAACGAAAAAAAACCACCAAAGCCACAGACTTCCGAAACTGGAATTATTTTTCACCTGTTAGTGTTTTTTTAAGAAGTCGGTTGTTTTATTTGGAAAAAAGTTTTTATTTTGAAATTTTTAGTTTCTTTGTATGCAAAGAAAGTCTTTTAAAACTTGAAAGAATCATTAAAATCGGTTAACAATTACAAAAGAAGTTCTTTCTAAACATTAATCTGTATATTTCTGCCGGGCCCCTTTTAAAATAGACAGGCGTAATGTTATGTTATGAAAATACATAAACCATGCACAGACATGTGACTGTAGCTATTGCGAGTAATTTGCTGTTATGCGTTGAAGAGTTTCGTCGCCTGTCTTCTTCATCAGTTTTTAAATAAGGGTTAAAAAAAGTTTAAAGATACCGGGCTGGTATCCGCAAATCCACGTCAAAGCGCGAAATTTGCGTATGGACCATAATCAACCACGCGGGCCCAGTGCGAATTGCGAATTGTGCGAATTGGTAATGTCACAATGTCTTCGAATTTTTGGTTCCATGTTTCGTCATTCTTCACCGTTTTTGAGTGCAGTGGTGATGAAATAAATAATAAACACAAAGTAATGCGCCTGCCTGGGTTCGAGTCGAGCCCACGACTTACTGTTCGTGAGTCTGGGCCGCCACCACTGGACCACTGCTTCTCTCTGGCGTAGGCAAAACTAATGAATAAATAAATAAATAAATATTCCACAACGCCATTTAGTCCCAAGTTTAGCTTAGAGCTTGTGTTATGGGTACTAAACAGATGATAAACATACTTATATATTTATAAATACATACATATTATAAATAAATTACACCAGACACAGAACAAATGATCGTGCTCATCACACAAACATTTGTCCTGGGTGGGAATCGAACCCACGACCTCCGGCATAGCAGTCAGGATAACTAACTACAAGACCAACAGGCCAGCCAAGTAGGTACCGTAACTAGAAAATTGACCTCTCTTTCTGGGATAAAATAGCTCTAGAAAAGTACGGAACATTAAGTTGACAGATAAGAACTAAGTTTTTTTTAATTCATTAATCCCCAAGAGGACACCGGTGCACGTCCGCGCTGTCATTGTCTTTCTATTGTGTCTCTAATTGAGACGATTGAAAGGTTAAAGCTGGGCATGATATAGTGATTAACCATTGACGGGTCCCGTTTGAACCTTGTCTGACAGAAGCCTAATAACACTGTGCTTAACACGCCGTGGGCTGAACTCAAACACGGCGTCATAAATGGACGCACAGTGTGCCAAATTATGATTAATTTGTTCCATTAAGTTCTGACGTCACTAACCTAATTACCTGATCGGAGCCTAGTCTATAACTATACCGATATTCTGAAGAGGTAAGAAATGAGTTTTCTGTTAGTTTGTTTCAGGGTGAATATTTGAGCATTTCAACCGCCGTCATTACTTTCCCCTAAAAGTTCATGAAAGAAACACAATAAATTTAATGCAATATTTCAGCAATTCTCAGAATCTGCTAAAGTACCAGAATCTGTCCAAAACTTGTCCTTGGACTGACTTCGATCGACTCGTGCGGCCTTGTCATTAGCCAAAAACTCCCTTTTTTGTTTGTTTGTTTGTAGGGATTTAACTCCAAAGCTACTTAAGCAATTTAAACACTGTATGTACTAAAAGATAGCTATGTTATCACCGAGTAACATAAGCTGTATTTTATTGTTACACTATGTGGGTTGTAATTGTAAGGGGGTGTTAAACTTCAAAGGGCTAAACTGTATTAAATACACGCGGATGTAGCCGCAAGCTAAGAGCTAGTCGTTGGTAATGAGATTATAGGATCCCAAGCAATGAAATGAAATGAAATTATTTACTGTGAGTAGGATTTGGAAATCACTTTTTCACGTTAATTTTTTTCTTGTAAACTACACTCTATTTATTATAGCATTAGAAAAATGAGGCTCGTAGAAGCAAGAATGCAGAACATGTTATTTTAAAGATAAGTGAAAACAATTTTTATTCAAATTGTTTTATTTCGTATTGAAAAGAATAAAACTTTTCTACAAATAAAACAACCGACTTCTTAAAAAAAAAAACTACCGACTTCTTAAAAAAAACTAACAGGTGAAAAATAACTCCAGTTTCGAAAGACTGTGGCTTTGGTGGTTTTGTTTTGTTCATTATTGGCCAACGAAAGAATCATTGAAATTGGATAACAATTGCTAAAGAAGTTTTATTTAAACATTAATCTGTACATCTCTCTGCCGGGCCCCTTTTAAAATAGAAGGGCGTAATGTTATGTTATGGAAATACAAAAGCTCAGCATAGACATCTGACTATAGCAATCGCGAATAATTTGCTGTTATGCGTTGAAGAGTTCCGTTGCCTGTCTTCTTCATCAGTTTTTCTTCACCAAATGATACTTATTAAATGAAAATGCTTGATTTGTTACTAAAAGTATAGCTGAAGTCGACATTTCGTAATTTTTCAACCTAGAAAAACCTCAGATACCAACTCAGGGATCATCGTCTCTTTTAAGTTCTGGACATAAAAATATTATAAAAAATTTCGTGTAAAAAACCATGCAGACTGGTCCTTTGAGGAAATTTGGGGGTGTAAGCAGCATATATGTGCTAGCCACCATGAGCTCAACTTTTCACGGAGATATAACTTACGTAACATTACTGCCTACTGTTTTCAAAAAGTGACGCACCAAACAAAAGTCTAAAGACCTTACGAATGACCTTGCGAATGATTAAGTATTATTAGATTGATTATATTTTCCCTATACATATAAAAATCAGTTTTTCCGGCATTTTACAAAAAAACTTGTTTTTTGAGTTAAAGATAAAGATATATTTATTTGTTTAAACGCGTGTAACACAATACATATTATGCAAATGTGGATGGAAATTTGAAAACTGGTAAGTTTCAACATATTTTGCCATATTTAGCGTACAAAAAAGTAAGAGAAAAAAAATACAGACATTTAAAATATAAAACCATTGAGATACCATAGTTTTTAATAATACGCTTGTGTAGTATTGTCAAATTCCGGCTACAGGTGATTACTAGTCATTCCATGAAATACCGTTCACTGAACAGGTCTCAACTCACACATATGTGTATGTAAATCCATATCTATAAATAGAATCCAATTTTAGAAGTTTAAGCCCCACGACCCAATTTACTACCTTTGTGGGGTAAGTGCATCTGTAATTATCCTATCACTATTACCGATGTTTGCATTCTTTTTCGGTCTAATGTGGTGTTCACTCAGATGCACATACCCCACAAAGGTGGTAAATTGGGTCGTGGGCCTTTCTCACCTATTTAATTGATGCAATACAATTTTTTTAAAGAGGGTTTTTGAGACCACTAACAAAATACACAAAGTAAATTCAGAAGTTGTTTAATAAAACTAATTTTTGAGTTCGATAATTTTAATTTGTGCCTTTAATTAAAAAATGACATCATCCGCCTTATTAGATCCATCCTTATTCCTTATTAGAATAGAAAATAAAATAATAATAATAATAAAAGTACGTAAACATATTTACTATTCAAAATTATAGTAATTACTACCATCTGGAATATTTTAAAATTACCTTACAATCGTCCATTTATTTGTTTTTATTTAATTTTTTTTCTATAGTTTTTTTCAAAATGGGTGTCATATCCTATAATAATACCTATACCCTACTTATATTTCAAATATTGAATAAAAATTTTAATCAGCTATTTTGTTAACATTACTTTAACTTCTTTTTCCTTATGGTCTCAAAATACTAAGTAATTAAAAATAATAAAATTTGAGACCGCGGTCTTGGTCGAAAAGGCTTGCATCCCGGTACATAAATTGATGTTGTTAAAAAGAAAATGGAGCACAATACGATCAAGAGTGTCTTACCAAAAGGTACAGACGCCAGCACATCAAGTTACCCCAATGTGTCAAATTTTCCCAATTGAATATGAACCTTATTTTGTTTGTCATAAAGTTGAAAAATAATCAAAGAAATTTGACACATTGGGGTAACTTGATGTGCTGGCGTCTGTACTAAGCTCACACTACTACGTGGCGAAAGGTGGGCGTTTTGAGGCACTGTCTTATGTATTTTAGACGTTCAAAAAGTGCTGACTCGTAGCCTTATTTAAATAAATTAGTTTTTATTTTGATTTTGACTCATGAGACCGTTATTATTTGGTCACAGGTCCTTAAAAAAACTTAGTTCTTATCTGATCTGTCAACTTTTTTTTTTTTCTCTTTCGCAACTGAGCCGATGTCGACTATTCTGCCAGCGTCACGTATTGAGGTCAGATTAATATTGAGCCGTCGAGCTTTGCACTTTGTGGTAGGTGTTAGTTGCTGGAAAGACAAGACAATTATTTTTATTAGTTTTTTTTTTTTTTAATTAACATAACATAACGTCACGCCTGTAATCCCCGGAGGGCTAGGCAGAGGTGTACCTGGTAGTATACCCACATTTCGCCAGTTATGTTTGAGTCCCATGTAATAGGGGGCGAGCCTATTGCCATCAATCGGGCACAAAACCAGACTCCGGGCTGCTACTGAGAAATCCCAGGTAGAAAAACTCAAAATCACTTTGCCCGACCCGGGGATCGAACCTGGGACCTCATGCTCAGCAGTAGCGCTTGCGACCACTAGACCAACGAGGCAGTATTTTTTAAAATATACATATAAATAGTATTACATAATATATTTAAAAAAATATAATTATAATTACACACCATCTTACATTTTAATATCTGTCAACTTAATGTTATGTATAGAAGCTGAGCTATATGCCAGAAAGAGAGGTCAATTTTCTAGTTTTTGGTACCTAGTTTAGTTTTGCCTTCCCAGTACCTAGATAATCCACGGGCAAAGGCTATTTTCCCGGAATCGATATTTATGATAAAGTGCGATGTTTCTAGAACTACTAAAACAGATGAGTGATTCATGAGAAAATGAATATTATTTAAACTCATGCCTTTTTAGAACGAACGCCATTTGCTACGATTCTTACTTACTTCTTTTGCTTTGCTTACATTCACTCATGTAGTCATACACACACCGGTTGCGATTCTCTATCAAATATTAAATAAAATATTACCTAGTTAGGTAGGTACAGACGCCAGCACATCAAGTTATCCAAATGTGTCAAATTTCTTTGATCGTTTTTTAAGTTTATGACAAACAGAATGGTATTCAATTGGGAAAATTTGACACATTGGGGTAACTTGATGTGTCAAATTACTTTCATCGTTTTTCAACTTTATGTCAAACCGAATAAGGTTCATATTCAATAGGGAAAATTTGACACATTGGGGTAACTTGATGTGCTGGTACTTTAACTTCTTTTTTAAATGATCCCAAAATACTACTAAAATATAATTATTGTAGATATGTATAATATGAGATGGAATAAAGGAACGCGGTCCCAGTCCCAAAAGCCCCACATCCCGGTAAATTGATGTTTCAAAAAGAAAATAGAGCGCAATATGATCGAGTGCATACCATGAACTACTAAGCTTTACACTAGGAATTGGCGAATAGCGGGTGTTTTGGGGGATTGTTGTACGTATTTTTGACGTCCAAAAAGTGGTAAGTCTCAGCCTAATTTGAGTAAACTACTTTTGATTTGATTTAGTTGCATTTGCTTGATACCTATTCCATCCGTGGTCCCACCTTTGCAGGCGTAGCTAATCCATTGATATTATTAAGCCACCAAAATCCATTTATCTTTTTTTTTTATTGTAAACGAATATCAATTTTAGTATGATTAGTGTGATATTGCTTAGATTTCCATTTTTTGCTTTTGATAGAACTATGACGAAATGTTTGAAAGAAGTCTTAGAATTGACGAATAATCGAAGATTTTTAATATCACTTTAAACTTGGCAACCCGTAATTGACGAAGCATCTGGCAACTAAAAAGTACTGTGATTATAATAACACAAACCTTTAATGAAAAAAAAAAAGTTTTTTTTTTAATATTGATTTTTGACGACACGGTTTTATCAGTGGCCGTGCAATTGGCCGTTGTGCTGCGAGTCGCGGGTTCTATTCCCGCATGAAACAAATATCTTCATGGCCTATAGGTAACGTTGTTCCGGAAATCTGAGTTTTAAATGTCTGCCCACGATACAGGAGAAATTCCTAGTGTGATTGACATTGAACAAACAAAATAAATTGAAGTTTAGTTGATCTTCTATATGCGCGGATAGCTGTAATATACACTTGTGGCATATGCCAAATAAATATGTTTTCTTTCTTTCTTTCTTTCTTTCTTTCTTTCTTTCTTTCTTTCTTTCTTTCTTTCTTTCTTTCTTTCTTTCTTTCTTTCTTTCTTTCTTTCTTTCTTTCTTTCTTTCTTTCTTTCTTTCTTTCTTTCTATAACACAAAGAGACTTAAAATACTATAGAGCGGACATGTCACGGAAATGTCATAGATAAACTTTGATCCATGTCTCAGTAACGCCATCTAGAATAATATATGAATATTGGAGCGGCAGCGGAGCGTACTAAAAAAAACACATAGACTTGTGTCCAGCAGGACACAAGTTTGAAAATACCTGAAAAATTTTGTTCGTGACTTCGTGATGTCCGGTCTATAGGTATTGAATGTTTTTGCTATAACATCGCAATGTAGGATACCAGTTGTAAGTTCGTATGTGGCGAGATAGATGTCGCTACGTTGCGAGTACCTACAAATGCAAACAAATTCAACAATAACAATAAAGCCACAGACTTTCGAAACTTTTCACCTACATTACCTAGGTAGTGTTTTTAGTGCGATTCTGGTCAAATCACCGCGTGAAAATGTAGGCGTATTTAGTGAGGGCGAATTGATCTGTCATTCCATACTAATGCAAGGCATTGACAGTTCACTTCACTCAAGTTTTCACAGTGTGAGTTTTACTGAATCGACCGGCTGTTCTCCAAAACAAAAGGTCAAGAGTTTAAGCGACAGGGAACTTCGTCGTATTTTTATGAAATTTCGTATATGAATGAAACATAGACTTACAAAGTAATAGGACAGTACAATTGAAACTTGAAATATAATTTTTTATTCCATATATTGTGTTACGTCAGAACTCGTAGAACAAAAGTTGTTGCTTTAGGCGTTAGCTATCTAATCCTGCGTGTTTTTTGGTGTTTTTCAAGTGACCCTATAGGTGTGTAAAATAAAAAAGGGGTATTTTGCCAGATACGTTAAATTCCCATGTAATTTTACGAGCCCAGTGTTATCCCAGAAATCTAGCCTCCAGCCTGATACTGAAACATTCCAGATGGAAATACCCAACCCAGGGATCAAACCTGGGAACTCATGTTTAGCAATAGCACTTGTGACCACTAGACCAATGAAGATGAGAATTTATTCTAAACCATTCTGTTTAATTCTTATTCTTACGTTTCGTTGCGCAAAAAAAACGTGATTATCAATTTTATTCATGCTTTTTTTGAAGCAAGCGTCAATGGGAAGGTAATAAATATTCAAATTAGCAAAAGTTGATTTAATTATCAAGTAGTTTATTGATTGTTTTTTTTTTACTTTTTCATTTCCATAATTAATCACAAAAAGTTTTTGTGTATTAAAAAGTTTATGGTCTTTTAAAATTTCAACTTTCACTTGTTTCCTAATGCGCTTTACCATCACTGATTGCATCACTGCTTACCATCAGGTGGGATTGCAGTCAAGCACTAGTTTATAATATACTAGCAGACGTCCCGCGGTTTCACCAGCTTTGTTCCCGTTCCTGTGGGAATACAGGGATAAAAAGTAGCCTATGTCACCCGGGGATAGTGTAGCTTCCCTAACAGTGAAAGAATTTTCCAAATCGGTCCAGTAGTTTCGGAGCGTATTCAATGCAAACAAACAATCAAACATTTCTTCTTTATATATTAGTATAGATATAGATAAAAAAAAACTCCATAAAAGGTATATGAATAACAAAATTATATTAGCCCATCAGTTAGATAATATAAAATATTCGACAAGTATTTTTTTTTAATTTTTCAAATTGACCCCAATGTGTCAAATTTTCCCAAGTGAATATTAACCTTATTCCGTTTGCCATAAAGTTGAAAAACGATCAAAGAAATTTGACACATTGGGGTAACTTGATGTGCTGGCGTCTGTACTTAGAAGCGCATTAAAATGAAGGAGCGGGGCTTGTTTTGTCATAATTCAGTATAAACTGTATACGAAATTGTAACGTCATGCGACATTTTGTCTCGATGTGTCGCCGTTATTTGATTAGGTAGGTACGTGAAAAAAGAAAAAATATGTGTCTATATGTACCTAGTAGGTATAACATATAACCTAGATAAGGGATTTTTTCTTTTTTTATATATATAAAGGGTCTACTCTTGACCTCAATCTTGTCCTGCGGTCAGAGATGAGGTCGATGATGGAACGAGCTTACCAAAAAAAAGCCTATTAACTCGCAACTTAAACAGATTGGGGTCATATGAACTCGGAAACACTGATGCAGGCAGGGAATTCCACTCCTTGGCTGTGCGCATAATGAAGGAACAGGCAAAGCGCTTCGTGCGAATGTGTGGAACATCTACAAGGAATGGGTGATAACCTGCAGTACGCTGTAGTAAATTTTGTCAACTAGCCTTTTATTCATTAAACCCCGAGAGGGCACCGGTGTCCGCGCTGTCATTGTCGTTATATTGTGTCTCTAATTGACACGTTGCATCTACATTGAGTTCAACTGTATCAACTGAAGACTTTTTTGTTTTGCCTACTTGTTTTCCAATTCACTTTAGGCATTGGCAGTATAGTCGACATCGGCGCTGTTTGCCATTAAAAAAAAATAGAATAGAATAGACACGATGCAGTGACTACTTAGTGGTGTGACCCGCGGACTATCAATTCGTACATCTCGAGTTCGAATCCACCTCCTACCTACACCTCTAACTTTTTGGATTCATGTGCGTACCTATTGTATAATTATAAATTGCTTCAAAAACAGTGAAGGAAAACATCGTGAGCAAAGCAGCACGCCTGACAGATATTTATCTACTGCATGTGAAGCCAAGTCCAGGTCCATGTGCGTCATAAAACCTCTGACGACAGGTTAGTCATTTCATTAATCAGTTAACCACACGGATTAAAAAGTGTATAAAATTCTAAAGTTTCAGATATAATTCGAAATGTCGTAGGTACTTTTAATTACGTGTCAATAATAAAGAAATACTATGCTTTATTATAATAATAAATAATATAACAATCAAATCAAATAAAAATCAAAATGATTTATTATCATTGAACATTATTTGTGTGATCATTACTGATCATAGGTACAATCTTTTAAGATGTCTTTTTGTCCTTCATGGCATGTTAAATAATTATTACTATAATATTGTCCAGGTGTGCAAATGAGTAATCTCCATCATGATTGATTCTAAGAGTGACAAAAGTATATAATAAACAATAATGGTTTATTTAAAAAACTTAGTTAGGTTAGTTTTTATCTATGCCGATCAAAAAGCGAATGAAAACGATGCTTATAGCTTATTTGTTAACACTCATTTGCTTTTATTCTAAACATGAATAACACGTCCAAACTGTTCTATCTTCCATAATAATGCAGACAAAATAAGTAATTACAGAAAAATAAATAAGCCATGAAATGCGTTGTCGTAATATAAAACAAACATGACGGAAGCTTTGCAGCCCAATCGTCTAAGGACACAAATACTCTAACATGACAAGTTAGATAAAAGTTTGTAAATCATTTCATCTGCGGAACAAATTCTTTGACACACTCGTGTATAGAGAGCTTCTTTATATCTCATTCGCGGCAGTCTGCTATCGCCGGCCGATTGGAGCGGTTACCCTGGCGGGAAAAAAAAAAATTGTCGGGCGGGAAATTCGAAACATTCGAATCAGTTAATTTGAAAGTGACAATTTAAAAATTAATCGAATAATTATTTGTTTTGTTTTTCCAATAAATTTGTGAATTTATAATCTGTGTATTTATTTATTGTGAAGTGTTTTGGTTCCTGAATTTGGCAGTTTGGTGAGTAAGTTCATTATTTCTTAATATTTTTTTCATTTATGATTTATTACAAAGAATATACTTTTCTGCGTTAAATAAATAGGTAGGTCCTTATTTATTTTTTAAACTTCTTTTGTGATATAAATAAATAAATAGCCAAGGAATTCAGATTTACAAATATCTAAAAACACAAAAAAAAACATTTTCATATTTATTTTCTCTTGTGTTTTTCTTTTTTTAACGAACGCGCTTTCCAATAATTAAAATTTATTCACCAACGTTGGCTTGATCATTAAAAACTTTTAGATGAGCATGACTTTGGAGACGGTCTATAAAGTCAGTCGGGCATTTTATTTAAATCTGTTGAAAGTAAAGTAGGTTAGAACATTTTATCTCTATTTCAATCTTAATTACTTGTAGTTATAACTTAAACGTTTTACATGGAATTATCAAGAAAAGATTTGCAGCGAATTAGCTATTGCAGGCGCTTTTTTCCGTCCGTGGTTGTCAATAATTATCCCATTAGAAACTTTTAGATGAGCATGACTTTTTGCTGTAATATCGGCAGTCTATTAAAACTTTGTAGTCCTTTAAACTCAGTCAGGCAGGCATTTTTAACCGACTTCAAAAAAAGGAGGAGGTTCTATGTTCGTGTGTATGTTTTTTTTTTTTTTTATGTATGTTACCTGATTTCTCCGCCATTTGTGGACCGATTCTCGAAATTCTTTTTTTGTTTGAAAGAGAAGACTCTTGAATTGGTCCCATTTTAATTTGGTGAAGATCTTGTGCTGATCTTCGGAGATATACAACGGAACTCTTCAAAAATAGACGGCAAATCTATCGTGATTGCTGGAATCGCATGGATGTTTATTGTTTATACAACATCATGACGTATCATCAAGCCTGTATGCTCAGAGGGGTAGGCAGATGTGTTCAATATACCTAGATTTCGACAGTTAGGTATGTTAAGTTTCATTTATTAGGGTTAGGTGGATAATCCTATTATAATGACATGTATTGTTAACAATTAACAATATTGAATGAATTCATGGCAAATGTTTGTATGGGAACAACTAAAAATGGAAAAATAAAAAACTTTTTTACAAAAAATAAAACCGACTTCCAAAATAACACTAAACGGTGTAAAATAACTCTAAATTTTTATTTTTTGTAAAAAAGTTTTATTCAAATCTGTTGAAAGTAATGTAGGTTTAAACATTTCATCTCCATTTCAATGTTAATTACTTACCTACTTGAAGTTTTAACTTGAACGATTTACATGGAATTATCAAGACAAGATTTGCAGCGAGTTAGGTTTTGCAGGCGCGTTGTTCCGCCAGTGGTTGTCAATAATTATCCCATTAGATCGTATTCCCGGGATAGAAACTATGTTTCAAAATCTTTTTATTGCTATAGTGACTAACTGGGGGTCGAGTCTGCTATTGCAATCGTGTCTCAATGACCGGTCAATGATCGATTTTTGACGTATAACGTCAAACTTATGTCACATTTCCGATACAAAAACTGTCAAAGTTGTCAAATATTCGATCAATGATCGGTCATTGAGACACGATTGCAATAGCAGACTCGAGCCCTTGGTGTCCAGTTTGCACACATACCTTTAATAACAATTGTGAATTAAAAAAAAATGTTATTGCACTTTATGTTTACTTAATTAAAGTTACGGTGACCGTCAGACGGGGTACAGTGCGCTTTATCCCATCTCTGCATGCGTGACGTCATCCTAGACACACACTGATGATAGCCAATACGAAACTAGCTGTTTGACAGCTAATCGTTGAACACTTTGCCCAGAGATCATCACTGTGACTTGTCAACGGAGATACGCAATATCCATGCTAATCTTTTTGTGTGCCAAGTTTCACCCAGATGCGTTTAAAAAAATAAAAAATAAATAGAATAAAAATGACTGCCTCATTGGTCTAGGGGTCGCAAGCGCTACTGCTGAGCATGAGGTCCCTGGTTCGATCCCCAGGTCGGGCAAAGTGTTATTGAGTTTTTCTATCTGGAATTTCTCAGTAGCAGCCCGGAGTCTGGATTTCTGCCCGATTCATGGCAATAGGCTCGCCCCCTATTACACGGGACTCAAACATAACTGGCGAGATGTGGGTGTACTACCAGGTACACCTCTGCCTAGCCCTTCGGGGATTACAGGCGTGACGTTATATAATGTAAAATAAAAATGTTTTATTTCAGACTAAACAGTCCATAAAAGTTGTTAGTAACAAAAATTTAACTTATAACTAATGTTAGTAAAAACCCAGATTAAAACATAAAATAACACAGTAGGCTCACCGGACTCGCAACACATGGAGTTCAGTAAACCTACTGAGCAGAACAGTATAGGTTCGCTCACCAATCATCCTCAAGATGCTGTTAGCCGCTGTTTAGCCGGTCAACCATAATGAACTTTTTAAGCCAACACTGCCATATACATAAAGTCCAAAAGAGTATGTATGTGTCACAAAACTCGTTATGTAAAAGGACTCATAAGCAGTGGTGGTCAGAGAGGACTTCGCGGCTTCGTAAGGGCATTGCTCCTCCCCAAATGCCTCTTGTAATTTTAGAAGGGTTCCCAAAATCACAAATTTTAAAAACTGTAGGTAGGTCTTAGCCTAATATAATTAGGACTAATATAACCTTTGTTATATCAGACAACAACGATCTATAGCAAAGGTCACCAATAAGTTTCACTCGGAGTCCGGTTTAAGAAATGAAATGACCATCGCGGTCCGCACAACATTTTATAGAAAAAATATTAAGTAAACAAATGTAATTACGGAAATAACAAAGGTATTGTTTTTTGTATTACTGAGAAAAAAATAATTTTTTGTTGCGGATTAAGTATTATTTGTCTAAAGTTTGGATTGGAATTGGTGCAATCAATCAGTAGGTCAGTCGAGATCGAAATTTATTGTAATGAAGTTTATCTTTGAAAATGCTGCTTCATAAATGTATGAATGTAAACGAAGCAAAAGAAGTATGTAAGAATCGTAGCATATGGCGCTCTGTAGTTTCTGCCTACCTCCATGGGAAAAAGGCGTGAAAAAACCTACTGATACATACATATATACATACATAAATGTATGTATATATGTATATATACATACATAAATGTATGTATATATGTATGTATCAGTAGGTTAATTAGCTTGACCTCAAAATAAAACTAAATTAAATTGTAAACACACTTTATTATAAATCAAAAAGTACCAACTAATCTCAAGCAACGATGCAACCGCTCTGTGAATTCATTTACACAGATCCATCCTTTACGCAACCTCGTTAAGTAAATTTGAACATTTCCCTTTGCTACAAAATTACTCTATTTATTTTAATTATACAAACATAAACCCACGCCATACACTGATACAACACACATTTCGTTTATAATACAATGTTAATTAATTACTCAGAATACATACATACATGACACACACATCATGACAAGCCTGTTAGTCTAGTAGTTAGTGCCCCTGACTGCTACGCCGGAGGTCGTGGGTTCGATTCCCATCCAGGACAAATGTTTGTGTGATAAGCACGATAAGATCATTTGTTCTGTGACTGGGTGTTATTTATCTATAATACGTATGTATTTAGAAATATATAAGTATGTTTATCAGCTGTTTAGTACCCATAACACAAGCTCTCAAGCTTAACATGGGACTAAATGGTGTTTTGTGAAAAGTTGTGGAATATTTATTTATTTTTCTCATAGGGGTAAGCAGAAACAACAAGCCGTCCTCGCCATCCACAACGATACTTATTATAGGTACGTTTGAAATAAGAATAGGAACGTCAATGACCTCCATCTGTCAAAAATGTCGCTTTAAAGTACGGCCTGCAACGAAACCTTAATCGCGAATGAATTATTTTGTTTTTTTTTTGTTTTACTGAGTCGCAGTTATTCAATATGAAAAAACGTCTTAAATTAATTAGTCTTGTGGAGTGTTTACGTTTTATTCATTATTTCTGTTCGTTAAACGGTTGTTTGTTGTTGTTGTTGTTATTAGTTTTTGTTTACATCTCCCTGACTGCTTGAAAATGTGTGAACGAGGCGCTGTTTTTCATGGGAGGGCTCGAGAGATTATCTCCAATGTAAACAAATACTTTGAGAGCGGGAAACAGTACAATTTAGAAGATGATTTGTCCATAATTTGTTAATAAATTATGTTTCGAAAACACCTGGTTTTGCTGATCTTACTTAATTTAATTTAATTGACAGCTATGACGTCACCACATGGCGCAAAGTCATTCCTATTCTGATTTGAAACGCATAGTACAGACGCCAGCACATCAAGTTACCCCAATGTGTCAAATTTTCCCAATTGAATATGAACCTTATTCTGTTTGACATAAAGTTGAAAAACGATCAAAGAAATTTGACACATTGGGGTAACTTGACGTGCTGGCGTCTGTACATGATATTAACAATTAATATTGCACAACTTTCTCTCAACGCCATCTAGTCCCAAGCTAAGCAGAGCAGTTGTGGGTTTATAGCTGATATACCTAATTATATATTTCTAAATGCATACATATTTTATAGACGAAGTACACCCAGCCAGACACAGAACAAAAATGATCGTGCTCATCACACAAATATTAATTCACGACCTCCGGCATAGCAGTCAAAACTTGAGTGAAGTAAACTGTCAATGCCTAGCATTAGTATGGAATGACAGCTCAATTCGCCCTCACTACGTTTTCACGCGGTGATTTGACCAGAGTCGCACTGCTGGTCAGTTAAAATTGCTTCAAATGACGAATAACTCTGATCTTCCAGCCACTTGTCTGCAGGCTCCCAGATTTAAACAAAAAACAGATTACAAAAAGATTCAGTAAAAAAATCATTCGATTTAAAAAAAAAGGCATTTTGCGGTGCACCCGTCCTTACTGGTGTGTGCCAATGTTTTATTTTTAATACCGTCTAGTATGAAAAGCTATTAAAATCTGAAATGTAAACTTTTGTCTAGCTAAACGGAAATCTCTTTCATCGATTGAAAAAACATTTCGATCAATCTATCGACGAAACTACTTCATCAATTATTAAGTCTTCAAATAAAAAAAACAGAAATGAACTTTGTTTGACAAGTTAGTTTTTTTAACCTCTTTAATATACATTTTTACTAACACTAGAAGTAGTAAAAAGAAAATCTTTAAACCCTAGTAATGATGACCATTATTAATTATGAAATGTAATAAGTATAGTAAAGTTGGGCATCAGTAATGAGTCCGTGAATTCCGACACTATTTATAAAACTCTGGTCTGCGGTTTCTCGACGTAAGTTCGTTGTCTGTCTGTCAGTGTTGTTTACAATTTGTTGCTAAGCAACCAGTTAGAGTTGTTTATATTACGCATCGGATAATCATGCAAGTTTTTCATTAACACTATGCGTAACGTACCTTTATGTGAATATAATCTGGCCTAGACATTGACTAGCCCGTTGATCTGGGGGTCGAGTCTGCTATTGCAATCGTGTCTCAATGACCGGTCAATGATCGATTTTTAATGACGTATAACTAGTCAAGCTTATGACACATTTTCCAGACAAAAGTTGTCAAATATTCGATCAATGACCGGTCATTGAGACACGATTGCAATAGCAGACTCGAGCCCCTGGTTGGTGTCCCTGACTGCCACCCAAGACAAAATAATTATGTTTGTGTGATTAGCACGATCATTTTGTTCTGTCTGACCACAGTGCCCGCAACGGTGGATACGCGCTTGAGGCAAAAAGGCTTCTTTATTAGCCTAGTGCTAGTACGTTTAAAGAAAAATAATAAATACCGCAGCGCCTTGATGATATACCATCATCATCAGATGTGAAAGATGGCCGTTTTAGAGATCTGTCTTTGTAATTCTCGATGTTTATAAAGTGCTAATTCTCAGCCTAATTTGAATTAATGAGATTTGAAAGATTTCAATAAAATTAATTAAATCTTTTAGCTATCTTAAATAATTATAAAAATGAATGTTTGTCTGTATGTCCTTTATAGCATCGTAAACTATACTATGCATTTGATCATGTGATGATCTTTAGCAAAGTTATTGTGCATAGGCCAAAGAAGTTTTCTGAGTTGGTACGACCAGTTTTCCGATTTATTTAATAAAAATAATATATTTTTATTAAGCAGACAACAAAAAAGTCCATTGTGTTAGTAACAATATAACTTTAGCCTATATATATGTTAGTACTTAATAACTAAAACAGATCGGGTGCGATTCCTTAGCGCCTACACTAGCGGGCTATCTGCCCGAGCGGCTATCGATGGCAGGATACTGTTGGGACTGCCACGCAGCCTGCGGAGTAGCGAGGCAGATTTTTTACGCCACAACGCATCAAAACCATCAGTGCGTGCGTTGGTAAACATCGTTGACGCACTACAGAAGCGTGGCAGTCGCATCAATATCCTGAACGCATTATTATATTGAATGCACAGATAATTATAATTGGTTATTTCATCATTTGTTATAATTAGGTTGCCATGGTATCCGTTGTTATTGTCAATGAATGACTAAACAATAATGTCACAATTTTTTTAATTGAACAAAGTCAATAAAATTACTCGTGATGAATTTAATATTTGTGCAATGTCTTGCCTTCAAATTTAATTTAAGTTGGTGGCGTAGCAACGTGGTCAGGGCCATACATTTTTGCTGATATGTAGAATTTGTGAAGTTAGGCCGAGTAGATTCAGAAGCTTGGCTCTACATGAGATCTGGGGCTCGAGTCTGCTATTGCAATCGTGTCATAATGACCGTTCATTGATCGAATATTTAACAACTTTGACATTTTTTATAAGGGAAATGTGTCATAAGTTTGACGTTATACGTCAAAAATCGATCATTGACCGGTCATTGAGACACGATTGCAATAGCAGACTCGACCCCCTGATATCTTTTTCACAGGGCAAACCTTATGTGGTCGTCTTGGCAACATTTTACATGTAATGTTTTTAGTGGGATTTCAGTTCTTTTTGTAAGTTGCTAGGCAGGTTGGTTGTTTTGTAAGTTGTTATGTGTTTATTTTTTTCTTCTTTTTTTGGGTGTATTTCTTGCACATCAGCAGTGCCGGTTTTCATAGCCCATTCTCTCTTCTGTCTTTGCCTTTTTTCTTTGATGGTTTACAGATTACCATAAGCGATAAATCAGGGCGATATTTCGCTCTTAAGTGATTATATTATCTCATACAAACTTCCACCCCCCATTTTAGGGGATGGGGGGCGAAAGTTATAAGTTTATACATTTTTTTTGTTGTTTGTATACTAAACTTAGATTAGGTACATACCAAATTTCAGCTTTCTAGCACTTCAGGAAATAGCCAAACATTTTGATGATCATCAGTGTGTCAGTGTGTCAGTGTACCAGTGACGAAATCGGTATATTTTAGATATCAATAAAATCTAAGTATTGGAGCTATTTAATTAAGGCTTTGTATGTTTAATGAGTCTATTATTGACACCATATCCTGAGAATATGAACTATCTGGTACATCGGAAACCAACTGTATGAGGGTTCAAACAAACGACGAAACACTTCGAGAAAAGGTAGGTAGTGCCCTTGCGCATCGCTTGGCTCGTCTTGGCAGAGGTACTACCGTGCCCCCAGATATGTACACTTAAACTAACTACAAATAAAATAGTAATAAACAACCCCAAGGAAAAGATAACTCGGAACACTGAGGCGTCGAACTCCTCCTCCACTTTGCTATCATCTGGTAACGTGCCCAGAAAACTGGCAGCATTGCCACTTTCGATGTTAGCATCGAAAGTGGCAATGCTGCCAGTTTTGTTGGATGCTAATTATTTGGCCAACGTATAAGCCAGCCTTAGCCTCGTCTGCGTAACCTATGGTATAGTAGTGCTAATCACTACTATACCATAGGTTACGCAGACGACCTTGCAATCCTCGTGTCGGGGAAGGTGACTGGGACGATTTGCAACCTTACCCAACAAGCACTACGAATTGTAGAACGATGGTGTAGAGAATTTGACCTGTCAGTGAACCCCACAAAAACTGAACTAGTCATGTTTACCCATAAGCGAGCTCTAGGCCCTTTTTGCCTACCCAAACTTTTTAACACAGAACTACAGTTGGCCACCGAAGTCAAGTACCTGGGGGTCATCCTTGACAGTAAGTTAAACTGGAGTAATCATTTAGACAATAAACTAAACAGGGCCTGTATCACCTTCTGGCAGTGCAGGAAAATGATAGGTAAGAAGTGGGGCCTATCCCCTAAAATCATACTCTGGCTGTACAATACGGTTATCCGGCCAATGATAGCCTACGGGGCCGTGGTCTGGTGGCCCCGAACTAACCTAGTCACAGCCTCAAACAAATTACAACAAACACAGAGGTTAGCTTGTATGGCTATCACAGGTTGCATGAGGACTACTCCGACCGCAGCACTCGAAGCCATGTTGGGACTTCCGCCGCTTCATCTGTTCATAAAACAAGAAGCGACGATGGCGGCAGTACGCCTCAATACACTAAATCTTTGGGGTAAGAAAGAGACGCAGCATACCAGGTTATTGGAAGAGCTCAATACTGAACTCCCCATGACTAAAGCCATAAACGATCGTATTCCCAAGCAATTCATGTTTGATAAAAAATACAAAATTCAACTCCACGAGGATCGCAGGTGTGAGGGGTTACGCCCTACAGAGCTGCGAATCTTCACGGATGGATCCAAGACAGGTACTGGTACGGGTGCTGGTATCTTCTCGGAGGATTTCAACATACACATAGCTACACCGTTGGGGGCCCACAACACGGTCTTCCAGGCCGAATGCTTGGGCATTTCATTGGCGGCCACAGCTATCACAGCAAGGAAGGTACAGGACCATTCGATCCGCATACTGTCGGACAGCATGTCAGTCCTGCAAGCCCTAAACAGTCACACAACCAACTCGGGACTCTTAAACGAATGCCATCACCGACTAAATCAGGTGGGTACCTTCAATAAAGTAACCATTCAATGGATCAAAGGACACAGCGACTCTCGCGGCAATGACGCCGCTGATGAACTCGCCAGAAGGGGTTCAAGCATGGTGGCAATGGGACCTGAACCTGTTGTACCACTCCCCTTCGGATACCTACGCACCCTGGTAAGGAAACGCACCGGGGATCAACACGGCAAGCTATGGTCGGACCAAAGTGAGTGCAGGCAAGCCAGGGAAGCACTTCCCACAATTGATAGCCGTTTCACGAGACAGGTTCTCCGGCTGACTAAGCAGCAGCTGCGAATACTCACAGCTGCCATAACAGGCCACGGGCCATTTAACAAACACCTCTTTGTATTAGGTGTTACAGACAGCCCACTGTGCAGAGCATGTGTCGAGGAGGACGAGACGGCATCGCACGTGCTGCTCAACTGCCCAGTGGTTGCCGCATACAGGGCTAAGTTCTTCGGAAACCCAGGTACCCTCCGAGAGATCGCCAGTAGCGTTAAACCGCTGCTGGCCTTCTTCGAGGAGCTAGGATGGATGGAATAGGGCACATTCCCACCCGTACGCAAAATACGCGCTTGGTCGTGGAGTTGCGGACACCTTTTTTTTTTTTTTTTTTTTTTTTTTTTTTTTTTTTTTTTTTTTTTTTTTTTTTTTTTTTTTTTTTTTTTTTTTTTGTTTGCGCTGGGAAAAAATGACAATTACGCATACCCGCCCATCGGGGGATGGGGGGGTTATGTGGGACTCCCCGGTTTACCGCACCGGTATACCCACTAAAACAACCCAGCGTTTTTCCCGCTTCGTCGTATTGGCGGGGGACTGGGAATCCAGCATAGCCGTCACGTCCAATCCCCCGCCGACGATTACCCCGCTTGGCTTCCCCGAAGGGACCGACTAAGGTGGCGACGGGTGCAATGCGAGCGCAGGCGCCCCCGCGCCTGACGCCCGCCCATCGCCTCCGTGTCAAGCCTAAAGTCCGGGTCCGAGCGAGCAGCTTGGGGGAGAAATCGACCCCCCTAGGGCCATCTCCCCCCACGACAAGGGTCATCGGGGCTGCCTCCGGCCGACTGCCTTCGCGACCCCGTCGACCCTGAAGCCGAGACGCACTCGGACAAACCGCTCCCTCGGACCCGCCTCCGCGGATGGCCCTGAAAAGGGCCCCTCCAGAGTCCACTCTTCCTACCCTCTGTAAGCAGAGGTGGAGAGTGGCCGCAGAAATTCGCCACAGACAACAATCTCTCGATTATTGCCTGTGCCCAGGGTGCACCGGCCCGACGACTGCTCTTTCCCCCGAACGTATTCGAAAGGAACCAGCAGCAATCAGGCACACGAGGAGGTTTTCTGCACGCACCCCAAGAGTTGCGGACACCTGCCCGTTAAACCTAACCTAACCTAACCTTTTTTTTTTTTTTTTTTTTTTTTTTTTTTTTTTTTTTTTTTTTTTTTTTTTTTGCGCTGGGAAAAAATGACAATTACGCATACCCGCCCATCGGGGGATGGGAGGCTATGTGGGACTCCCCGGTCAGACCCGGTATACCCACTAAAACAACCCAGCTTTATTCCCGCTTCGTCTAAGTGGCAGGGGACTGGGAAACCGGCACAGCCTTTACGTCCAGTCCTCCGCCGACGATTGCCCCGCATGGCTTCCCCTAGAGGACCGACAAAGGTGGTGACGGGTGCAATGCGGGCGAAGGCACCCCCGTACCGTCGCCCGCCCGTCGCCACCGTGAACCGCTTGAAAGTCCGAGTCCGAGAAAGCAGTTCGGGGGAGAGATCGACCCCCACCAGGGCCATCCCCCCCCACGACATGGGCCTCCGAGGCTACCGTCGGCCCTCCGGCCTTGGCAACCCCGTCGACCCTGAAGCCAAGGCGCCCTCGGACAAACCACCCCCTCGGACCCGCTTCCGCCAGACAGTGATAAATAAATAAATAAATAAATAATAAATAAATAAATAAACACCTCTGAACATACACACTTTACTCGCAAGTCACACCCAGACACAGCACAACGATCGCGCTCACCATAAAAAATGAGCAGCCCCAAAATCAGAGTCCGACAGAGAGCGGCCCGGAGGAGAGACTGGCCCCCTCCAGGGCCATCTCCCCCCACGACAGAGGTCTCCGAGGTCACCGTCGGCGCTCCAGCCTTGGCAACCCCGTCGACCCTGAAGCCGAGACCCCCTCGGACAAAACCGCCCCTGCGGACTCGTTACCACGACCGAGGGACTTCCACGTCCGACGCACCAATCAGTGAGTCGTCTGAGTCCAGAGAGTAACTATTCCTGTGCCATGGGCACCAAACAGCCAACAAACCCAATCACACGCGAACAAACACACACACTTTCTTTCTTTCTTTTCTTTCTTTCTTAAATGATAAATAAATAAATGAATAATAAATAAATAAATAAACACCTCTGAACATACACACTTTACTCGCAAGTCATACCCAGACACAGCACAACGATCGCGCTCACTATAAAAAATGAGCAGCCCCAAAGTCAGAGTCCGACAGAGAGCGGCCCGGAGGAGAGACTGGCCCCCTCCAGGGCCATCTCCCCCCACGACAGAGGTCTCCGAGGCCACCGTCGGCGCTCAAGCCTTGGCAACCCCGTCAACCCTGAAGCCGAGACCCCCTCGGACAAAACCGCCCCCGCGGACTCGTTACCACGACCGAGGGACTTCCACGTCCGACGCACCAACCAGTGAGTCGTCTGAGTCCAGAGAGTGACTATTCCTGTGCCATGGGCACCAAACAGCCAACAAACCCAATCACACACATCCAAACACACACACAAACATCCATCCCAAGCGGGAATCGAACCCACGTCTAGCGGCACAGCCGCCACAGTGCGCTTTGGCCGTCCAAGTCTGGCACTGCAATACGGTGGTCAGTACTGGATCGTTTCCAGGGGGCGCGACGTGGACGCAAGCACTGTGAGGTGGCCCCCCAACCTAACCTAACCTTTTTTTTTTTTTTTTTTTTTTTTTTTTTTTTTTTTTTTTTTTTCGCTGGGGAAAATGCATTACGCATACCCTCCCATCGGGGGATGGGGGGGGTATGTGGGACTCCCCGGTCTGACCCGGTATACCCACTAAAAACCACCAGCGTGTTCCCGCTTCGTCCTGAATGGCGGGGACTGGGAATCCGGCAGAGCCTTTTCGTCCAGTCCCCGCCGACGATTGCCCGGCGGAGGCGGTGACGGGTGCAATGCGGGCGTAGGCGCCCCCGCGCCTAACGCCCGCCCGTCGCCACCTTGAGGAAGATCCCCAAGAACTACCGGCGGCGCGGCGGCCGCGTATCCCGTTCCCCTCTCTAGAGCGAGAGGGGAGGAGAGTCCGCGGAAGACCGCGACGCCGGTGCGATGCGACGTCCGACCTGAGTTAGTCGGACATCGCACCACCCTCCGAAACCGCCGCAGGAGCGGCGCCAGTGGCAGCGGCAGCTTTGCCCCGCTTGGGGGAAGGAAGACATTTCCTCCCCCTCATCACATGGCCCGCTGGGCGGCCACTGGCGGCGCACACTGCGCAGTGTGGCGTGGCGGCCCCGCAGGAGGCGGCTTTGTGACCGTCCTTGCCGCAGCGCAGGCACGTGTCCGACCTGTCGATCGGCGACGGACACAGCGGCCGGGTGTGTCCGATGCCGAAGCACCGGAAACACCGCATGGGCTGGTCGGCGAGAGCCCGGACCGTACCTGAACTGAAGCCGACTGTAAGCCGGCCCTTGGCAAGGACGGCTTTGGCAGCAGCGATTGGGCACTGCAGGCGAATCGCGCCCAAGCCGCCGCGGCCGGGCCGGATATTCCGGCCCTGCACCGCAGCGACGTCACAGCCCCCAATCGCCGCCACCGCAGCCACCACCTCCTCCTTGGTGACGGAGTCGTCCAACTCCGCCACCTCCAAGACCGCTGACTTTACCGGTCGGACCACCCTGGCGGTGTCCGCGATGACCTCCTGCAGCTTGGCTGCAAAGAGGTCCGCGCGGGCACCCCCCTCGGCTCCCGGGAACTCGAAGATACGAGCCCCGGCTTGGGTCCGCCGGCAAGTCACAGTGCCGATGCCCAGTTGGGCAGGGTCGGCGTTGGCGCGTGCCCGCACCAGCACGGACATGTACGTCTCCCCTCGCCCCGCAGCCTCCGCGGTGAGGGTCACCACGACTGCTGCGGATTTAGGGGGGACGAGTCGCACCTTCGCCTTCCCTTTCGGCTTCGCCTTGCCTTTGCCGGTCGCCTTTTGCGACTGGCTGGCAGTGGCGACAGAAGCGGCAGCAGCGGGAACGGCCGCAGCCGACTTCTTCCCCTTACCCTTCTTCCTGCGCTTCACCTCCGTCCACTCGTTGGACGGTGTGGTCGCAGGGAGAAGGGCGTCCCCCTCCTGTTGGGGGACCTCCAGAGGGGCGCCCTCGGCCTGTGGGGTAGGAGGCACCGGCTCCTCCCGGTCCCGCCTCTTATCCGCCGCAAGCGGCGGTCGGAGGCGCGTCTCCGGAAGGAGCCGGTCCTCGATCCCCGCCAGGCAGGCTCGCGTGAAGGCCCGCTCCTCCATCACAACCTTGCGGATGACATCCTCAAGGCTGCGGCTGGAGGGGGGGGCCTCTGCGGCAGGGCTCGTCGCGGCCTGTTGTGGCCGGGCCGTGGCTTCAGCCAGCTTCTGGTGCAGCTGGCTGACCTCCGACTGCAGGCGATCGACCTTCGCCTGCAGTTGCCGCGTCTCGTCGGTGGCCGTTCGCTGAAGCAGCTCAGCGACGACCCCGCGCAGGCTCGCGGCCCGGCACTTGAGGGCCTTCGTGAAGGTACCCTTCAAGTTTGAGGACTTGGAGGCGACCTCTACGATCCCCTCCTCGTCCTCTATCGCCATCCTTTCGAGCTCCGCCAGAGAGTGGTCCGCGTACAGCACGCGAGACGCGCCGTACCCGGACCCGCCCCGGGCGGATTCTGCTCTCTTCTCCTTTGCCGCGACGCGCTCCTCTAGCTCCTCCTGGAGCTGAGCGCGCCGGGCAAGGTCCAGCTTTCGCTGGGCGTCAGCGAGCCCAACGGTGTGGGTCGCTGGTGCTACCGTCGGCCTTTTGGCCTTCGGCAGCCCCGTCGAAGTGGAGGCCGAGGAGCCCCCGGACCCACCGCTCTGGTGGGCTCGCTTTCGCGGCCGGGAGTCCTCGACGTCCGACAGAAAAAGTGAGTCGTCTGAGTCCAAAAGAGACCCAAACGACTCACTCCTTTCGACAGAGCTGGCCGCAGACGGCGCGCGGCTAGTCTCGGGCGCCTGAGCGCCGGGTTGGCCCTTAGAAGGGCCCTTCTTCAAAAATCGCCCGGAGGCGTCACGTCTAGGTGTCGACATACTAGCGCGATCTCGTTCGTAGACAACAAGACAGAGAGGTGCTCTACGATGCACAGCGCACTTTGGCCTACCCAGTCTGCCACTCCGTTACGGTGGTCAGAACTGGGCAGTTTCCAGGGGACACGACGAGGACGTATGCGCTGTGGGGGGTCCCCCAACCTAACCTAACCTTTTTTTTTTTTTTTTTTTTTTTTTTTTTTTTTTTTTTTTTTTTTTGTTTGCGCTGGGAAAAAATGACAATTACGCATACCCGCCCATCGGGGGATGGGAGGCTATGTGGGACTCCCCGGTCAGACCCGGTATACCCACTAAAACAACCCAGCTTTATTCCCGCTTCGTCTAAGTGGCAGGGGACTGGGAAACCGGCACAGCCTTTACGTCCAGTCCTCCACCGACGATTGCCCCGCATGGCTTCCCCTAGGGGACCGACAAAGGTGGTGACGGGTGCAATGCGGGCGAAGGCACCCCCGTACCGTCGCCCGCCCGTCGCCACCGTGAACCGCTTGAAAGTCCGAGTCCGAGAAAGCAGTTCGGGGGATAGATCGACCCCCACCAGGGCCATCCCCCCCCACGACATGGGCCTCCGAGGCTACCGTCGGCCCTCCGGCCTTGGCAACCCCGTCGACCCTGAAGCCAAGGCGCCCTCGGACAAACCACCCCCTCGGACCCGCTTCCGCCAGACAGTGATAAATAAATAAATAATAAATAAATAAATAAACACCTCTGAACATACACACTTTACTCGCAAGTCACACCCAGACACAGCACAACGTCGCGCTCACCATAAAAAATGAGCAGCCCCAAAGTCAGAGTCCGACAGAGAGCGGCCCGGAGGAGAGACTGGCCCCCTCCAGGGCCATCTCCCCCCACGACAGAGGTCTCCGAGGCTACCGTCGGTGCTCCAGCCTTGGCAACCCCGTCGACCCTGAAGCCGAGACCCCCTCGGACAAATCCGCCCCCGCGGACTCGTTACCACGACCGAGGGACTTCCACGTCCGACGCACCAATCAGTGAGTCGTCTGAGTCCAGAGAGTAACTATTCCTGTGCCATGGGCACCAAACAGCCAACAAACCCAATCACACACCTCCAAACACACACACTTTCTTTCTTTCTTTTCTTTCTTTCTTAAATGATAAATAAATAAATAAATAATAAATAAATAAGTAAACAACTCTGAACATACACACTTTACTCGCAAGTCATACCCAGACACAGCACAACGATCGCGCTCACCATAAAAAATGAGCAGCCCCAAAGTCAGAGCCCGACAGAGAGCGGCCCGGAGGAGAGACTGGCCCCCTCCAGGGCCATCTCCCCCCACAACAGAGGTCTCCGAGGCCACCGTCGGCGCTCCAGCCTTGGCAACCCCGTCGACCCTGAAGCCGAGACCCCCTAAGACAAAACCACCCCCGCGGACTCGTTACCACGACCGAGGGACTTCCACGTCCGACGCACCAACCAGTGAGTCGTCTGAGTCCAGAGAGTGACTATTCCTGTGCCATGGGCACCAAACAGCCAACAAACCCAATCACACGCAACCAAACACACACACTTTCTTTCTTTCTTTTCTTTCTTTCTTAAATGATAAATAAATAAATAAATAAATAAATAATAAATAAATAAATAAATACCTCTGAACATACACACTTTACTCGCAAGTCACACCCAGACACAGCACAACGATCGCGCTCACCATAAAAAATGAGCAGCCCCAAAGTCAGAGTCCGACAGAGAGCGGCCCGGAGGAGAGACTGGCCCCCTCCAGGGCCATCTCCCCCCACGACAGAGGTCTCCGAGGTCACCGTCGGCTCTCCAGCCTCGGCAACCCCGTCGACCCTGAAGCCGAGACCCCCTCGGACAAAACCGCCCCCGCGGACTCGTTACCACGACCGAGGGACTTCGACGTCCGACGCACCAATCAGTGAGTCGTCTGAGTCCAGAGAGTAACTATTCCTGTGCCATGGGCACCAAACAGCCAACAAACCCAATCACACGCGACCAAACACACACACTTTCTTTCTTTCTTTTCTTTCTTTCTTAAATGATAAATGAATATATAAATAATAAATAAATAAATAAACACCTCTAAACATACACACTTTACTCGCAAGTCATACCCAGACACAGCACAACGATCGCGCTCACCATAAAAAATGAGCAGCCCCAAAGTCAGAGTCCGACAGAGAGCGGCCCGGAGGAGAGACTGGCCCCCTCCAGGGCCATCTCCCCCCACGACAGAGGTCTCCGAGGCCACCGTCGGCGCTCCAGCCTTGGCAACCCCGTCGACCCTGAAGCCGAGACCCCCTCGGACAAAACCGCCCCCGCGGACTCGTTACCACGACCGAGGGACTTCCACGTCCGACGCACCAACCAGTGAGTCGTCTGAGTCCAGAGAGTGACTATTCCTGTGCCATGGGCACCAAACAGCCAACAAACCCAATCACACACATCCAAACACACACACAAACATCCATCCCAAGCGGGAATCGAACCCACGTCTAGCGGCACAGCCGCCACAGTGCACTTTGGCCGACCCAGTCTGGCACTGCAATACGGTGGTCAGTACTGGATCGTTTCCAGGGGGCGCGACGTGGACGCAAGCACTGTGAGGTGGCCCCCCAACCTAACCTAACCTTTTTTTTTTTTTTTTTTTTTTTTTTGCGCTGGGGAAAATGCATTACGCATACCCTCCCATCGGGGGATGGGGGGGGTATGTGGGACTCCCCGGTCTGACCCGGTATACCCACTAAAAACCACCAGCGTTGTTCCCGCTTCGTCCTGAATGACGGGGACTGGGAATCCGGCAGAGCCTTTTCGTCCAGTCCCCGCCGACGATTGCCCGGCGGGGCGGTGACGGGTGCAATGCGGGCGTAGGCGCCCCCGCGCCTATCGCCCGCCCGTCGCCACCTTGAGGATGATCCTCACGATCCACCGGCGGCGCGGCGGCCGCGTATCCCGTTCCCCTCTCTAGAGCGAGAGGAGAGGAGAGTCCGCGGAAGACCGCGACGCCGGTGCGATGCGACGTCCGACCGAAATCAGTCGGACATCGCACCACCCTCCGCAACCGCCGCAGGAGCGGCGCCAGTGACAGCGGCAGCTTTGCCCCGCTTGGGGGGAGGAAGACATTTCCTCCCCCTCATCACATGGTCTGCTGGGCGGCCACTGGCGGCGCACACTGCGCAGTGTGGCGTGGCGGCCCCGCAGGAGGCGGCTTTGTGGCCGTCCTTGCCGCAGCGCAGGCACGTGTCCGACCTGTCGATCGGCGACGGACACAGCGGCCGGGCGTGTCCGATGCCGAAGCACCGGAAACACCGCATGGGCTGGTCGGCGAGAGCCCGGACCGTACCTGAACTGAAGCCGACTGTAAGCCGGCCCTTGGCAAGGACGGCTTTGGCAGCAGCGATTGGGCACCGCAGGCGAAGCGCGCCCAAGCCGCCGCGGCCGGGCCGGATATCCCGGCCCTGCACCGCAGCGACGTCGCAGCCCCCAATCGCCGCCACCGCAGCCACCACCTCCTCTTTGGTGACGGAGTCGTCCAACTCCGCCACCTCCAAGACCGCTGACTTTGTAGGGCGGACCACCTTGGCGGTGTCCGCGATGGCCTCCTGCAGCTTGGCTGCAAAGAGGTCCGCGCGGGCACCCCCCTCGGCTCCCGGGAACTCGAAGATACGAGCCCCGGCCTGGGTCCGCCGACAAGTCACAGCGCCGATGCCCAGTTGGGCAGGGTCGGCGTTGGCGCGTGCCCGCACCAGCACGGACATGTACGTCTCCCCTCGCCCCGCAGCCTCCGCGGTGAGGGTCACCACGACTGCTGCGGATTTAGGGGGGACGAGTCGCACCTTCGCCTTCCCTTTCGGCTTCGCCTTGCCTTTGCCGGTCGCCTTCGACTGGCTGGCAGTGGCGACAGAAGCGGCAGCAGCGGGAACGGCCGCTGCCGACTTCTTCCCCTTACCCTTCCCCTTGCGCCGCACCTCCGTCCACTCGTTGGACGGTGTGGTCGCAGGGAGAAGGGCGTCCTCCTCCTGCTGGGGGACCTCCTGAGGGGGGCCCTCGGCCTGTGGGGTAGGAGGCACCGGCTCCACCCGGTCCCGCCTCTTGTCCGCCGCAAGCGGCGGTCGGAGGCGCGTCTCCGGAAGGAGCCGGTCCTCGATCCCCGCCAGGCAGGCTCGCGTGAAGGCCCGCTCCTCCATCACAACCTTGCGGATGACGTCCTCAAGGTTGCGGCTGGAGGGGGGGGCCTCTGCGGCAGGGCTCGTCGCGGCCTGTTGTGGCCGGGCCGTGGCTTCAGCCAGCTTCTGGTGCAGCTGGCTGACCTCCGACTGCAGGCGATCGACCTTCGCCTGCAGTTGCCGCGTCTCGTCGGTGGCCGTTCGCTGAAGCAGTTCAGCGACGACCCCGCGCAGGCTCGCGGCCCGGCACTTGAGGGCCTTCGTAAAGGTACCCTTCAAGTTTGAGGACTTGGAGGCGACCTCTACGATCCCCTCCTCGTCCTCTATCGCCATCCTTTCGAGCTCCGCCAGAGAGTGGTCCGCGTACAGCACGCGAGACGCGCCGTACCCGGACCCGCCCCGGGCGGATTGTGCTCTCTTCTCCTTTGCCGCGACGCGCTCCTCAAGCTCCTCCTGGAGCTGAGCGCGCCGGGCAAGGTCCAGCTTTCGCTGGGCGTCAGCGAGCCCAACGGTGTGGGTCGCTGGTGCTACCGTCGGCTTCTTCGCCTTCGGCAGCCCCGTCGAAGTGGAGGCCGAGGAGCCCCCGGACCCACCGCTCTGGTGGGCTCGCTTTCGCGGCCGGGAGTCCTCGACGTCCGACACAAACAGTGAGTCGTCTGAGTCCAAAAGGGACCCAAACGACTCACTCCTCTCAATTGAGCTGGCCGCAGAAGGCGCGCGGCCAGTCTCAGGCGCCTGAGCGCCGGGTTTGCCCTTGGAAGGGCCCTTCTTTAAAAATCGCCCAGAGGCGTCACGTCTAGGGGTCGACATGGCGATCACGGCTTGTTCGTAGCTCTGCAAGGCTGATGTGATTAGCTACGATGCACAGCGCACTTTGGCCTACCCAGTCTGCCACTCCGTTACGGTGGTCAGAACTGGGCAGTTTCCAGGGGACACGACGAGGACGTATGCGCTGTGGGGGGTCCCCCAACCTAACCTAACCTTTTTTTTTTTTTTTTTTTTTTTTTTTTTTTTTTTTTTTTTTTTTTTTTGTTTGCGCTGGGAAAAAATGACAATTACGCATACCCGCCCATCGGGGGATGGGGGAGGTATGTGGGACTCCCCGGTCTGACCCGGTATACCCACTAAAAACCACCAGCGTTGTTCCCGCTTCGTCCTAAATGGGGGGGACTGGGAATCCGGCAGAGCCTTTTCGTCCAGTCCCCGCCGACGATTGCCCGGCGGAGGCGGTGACGGGTGCAATGCGGGCGTAGGCGCCCCCGCGCCTAACGCCCGCCCGTCGCCACCTTGAGGAAGATCCTCAAGACCTACCGGCGGCGCGGCGGCAACGTATCCCGTTCCCCTCTCTAAGAGCGAGAGGGTAGGGGAGTCCGTGGAGGACCGCGACGCCGGCGCGATGCGACATCCGACCGGAATCAGTCGGACATCGCACCGCTCTCCGCAGCCGCCGCAGGAGCGGCGGCGCCAGCGGCAGCGACAGCTTTGCCCCGCTTGGGGGGAGGATTACACTTCCTCCCCCTCATCACGTGGTCAGCTGGGCTGCCACTGGCGGCACACACCGCGCAGTGCGGTGTGGCGGCCCCGCAGGAGGCGGCTTTGTGGCCGTCCTTGCCGCAGCGCAGGCACGTGTCCGATCTATCGACCGGAGATGGACACAGCGGCCGCGTGTGTCCGGTGCCGAAGCACCGGAAACACCGCAATGGCTGGTTGGCGAGAGCCCGGACCGCACCTGAGCTGAAGCCGACTGAAAGCCGGCCCCCAGCAAGAACGGCTTTGGCAGCGACGATTGGGCACTGCAGGCGAATCGCGCCCAAGCCGCCGCGGCCGGGCCGGATGTTCCGGCCCTGCACCGCGGCGACGTCACAGCCCCCAATCGCCGCCACCGCAGCCACCACCTCCTCCTTGGTGACGGAGTCGTCCAACTCCGCCACCTCCAAGACCGCCGACTTTACCGGCCGGACCACCTTGGCGGTGTCCGCGATGACCTCCTGCAGCTTGGCTGCAAAGAGGTCCGCGCGGGCACCCCCCTCGGCTCCCGGGAACTCGAAGATACGAGCCCCGGCTTGGGTCCGCCGACAAGTCACTGTACCGATGCCCAGTTGGGCAGGGTTGGCATTGGCGCGTGCCCGCACCAGCACGGACATATAGGTCTCCCCTCGCCCCGCAGCCTCCGCGGTGAGAGTCACCACGACTGCTGCGGATCTAGGGGGGACCAGCCGCGCCTTTGCCTTCCCCTTCGGCTTCGCCTTGCCTTTGCCGGTCGCCTTTTGCGACTGGCTGGCAGTGGCGACAGAAGCGGCAGCAGCGGGAACGGCCGCTGCCGACTTCTTCCCCTTACCCTTCCCCCTGCGTCTCACCTCCGTCCACTCGTTGGACGGTGTGGTCGCAGGGAGAAGGGCGTCCCCCTCCTGTTGGGGGACCTCCAGAGGGGCGCCCTCGGCCTGTGGGGTAGGAGGCACCGGCTCCTCCCGGTCCCGCCTCTTATCCGCCGCAAGCGGCGGTCGGAGGCGCGTCTCCGGAAGGAGCCGGTCCTCGATCCCCGCCAGGCAGGCTCGCGTGAAGGCCCGCTCCTCCATCACAACCCTGCGGATGACGTCCTCAAGGTTGCGGCTGGAGGGGGGGGCCTCTGCGGCGAGGGCTCGTCGCGGCCTGTTGTGGCCGGGCCGTGGCTTCAGCCAGCTTCTGGTGCAGCTGGCTGACCTCCGACTGCAGGCGATCGACCTTCGCCTGCAGTTGCCGCGTCTCGTCGGTGGCCGTTCGCTGAAGCAGCTCAGCGACGACCCCGCGCAGGCTCGCGGCCCGGCACTTGAGGGCCTTCGTGAAGGTACCCTTCAAGTTTGAGGACTTGGAGGCGACCTCTACGATCCCCTCCTCGTCCTCTATCGCCATCCTTTCGAGCTCCGCCAGAGAGTGGTCCGCGTACAGCACGCGAGACGCGCCGTACCCGGACCCGCCCCGGGCGGATTGTGCTCTTTTCTCCTTTGCCGCGACGCGCTCCTCAAGCTCCTCCTGGAGCTGAGCGCGCCGGGCTAGGTCCAGCTTGCGTTGGGCGTCGGCTAGCCCAACGGTATGGGTCGCTGGTGCGACCGTCGGCTTCTTAGCCTTCGGCAGCCCCGTCGACGTGGAGGCCGAGGAGCCCCCGGACCCACCGCTTTGGTGGGCTCGCTTTCGCGGCCGGGAGTCCTCGACGTCCGACACAAAGAGTGAGTCGTCTGAGTCCAACAGAGACCCAAACGACTCACTCCTCTCGATAGAGCTGGCCGCAGAAGGCGCGCGACTAGACTCAGGCGCCTGAGCGCCGGGTTGGCCCTGAGAAGGGCCCTTCTTCGCTTTTAAAAATCGCCCGGAGGCGTCCCGCCTAGGGGTCGACATGGCGATCACGACTTGTTCGTAGCTCTGCAAGGCTGATGTGTTTAGCTACGATGCACAGCGCACTTTGGCCTACCCAGTCTGCCACTCCGTTACGGTGGTCAGAACTGGGCAGTTTCCAGGGGACACGACGAGGACGTATGCGCTGTGGGGGGTCCCCCAAACCTAACCTAACCTTTTTTTTTTTTTTTTTTTTTTTTTTTGTTTGCGCTGGGAAAAAATGACAATTACGCATACCCGCCCATCGGGGGATGGGGGGGGTATGTGGGACTCCCCGGTTTACCGCACCGGTATACCCACTAAAACAACCCAGCGTTTTTCCCGCTTCGTCGTATTGGCGGGGGACTGGGAATCCAGCATAGCCGTCACGTCCAGTCCCCCGCCGACGATTACCCCGCTTGGCTTCCCCGAAGGGACCGACTAAGGTGGCGACGGGTGCAATGCGAGCGCAGGCGCCCCCGCGCCTGACGCCCGCCCATCGCCTCCGTGTCAAGCCTAAAGTCCGGGTCCCAGCGAGCAGCTTGGGGGAGAAATCGACCCCCCCTAGGGCCATCTCCCCCCACGACAAGGGTCATCGGGGCTGCCTCCGGCCGACTGCCTTCGCGACCCCGTCGACCCTGAAGCCGAGACGCACTCGGACAAACCGCTCCCTCGGACCCGCCTCCGCGGATGGCCCTGAAAAGGGCCCCTCAAGAGTCCACTCTTCCTACCCTCTGTAAGCAGAGGTGGAGAGTGGCCGCAGAAATTCGCCACAGACAACAATCTCTCGATTATTGCCTGTGCCCAGGGTGCACCGGCCCGACGACTGCTCTTTCCCCCGAACGTATTCGAAAGGAACCAGCAGCAATCAGGCACACGAGGAGGTTTTCTGCACGCACCCCAAACCTAACCTAACCTAAGCCAGCCTTACCAACTGTAAACATAAATTATGGTACGCAATAAAAAATGATTGGGAATTGAGAATTGATTAAGCCTGTTGGGGTCGAGTTCTAGACGCTTTTCATGGAAGACACTGTTGTCTAGGGGTTATTTTTAGCTATATAAAATAAAAGTATCCCCTAAAGAACGATAAATAAAAATGAAAAATACCAAAAAAATGCATATTAACAAATTAAGCCGCAATTATATTTAGCCCACGCCGTGTGTCGCCACCATAGAAATCTAAATAATAGGAGAAGTGGCATGGGGGCGTGTCGGTGTCTCCGCGACATGCTCAAAATTTGATCACGTCGTAAGCAAATGGCCGTCTGCGCGAACTTGTGTGCTTTCGACCGACATTTTGACGGGCCTGTTGGTCTAGTAGTTAGTGACCCTGACTGCTATGCCGGAGGTCGTGGGTTCGATTCCCACCCAGGACAAATGTTTGTGTGATGAGCACGATCATTTGTTCTGTGTCTGGGTGTAATTTATCTATATTATGTATGTATTTAGAAATATATAAGTATGTTTATCAGCTGTTTAGTACCCATAACACAAGCGCTCTAGCTTAGCTTGGGACTAAATGGCGTTGTGTGGAAAGTTGTGGAATATTTGTGGAATATTTAGTAGATACATAATTAATTAATTAATTTTATAGCAATGCCGTGTTGTTCAGTGTTTTTTTGTAAAATCCGAAGCACAAATCAAAACTATGTAAATCACGGAATTACTTATCACATGTAAGTACACGTATTTTACTATATTTGTCTATCTAATCATGCAAAACAACAAAACTTAATATATTTCTTGCTTTTACTATGTTATTTTTGTTTTCAAATATCACAGCGACTGTACTATTGTTGCAATAAATACATTGCTCCGTAACCACTACCTTAGTTTGTCGCTAAGTGGCTGGACGAGCAATGTAAAAATCACACAACGATACTTCATTGAGCGGATGCATCGCGTAGTACGGCCGCTTCTTCTTGCGACGAAGTGATAGCGACCGTTGTTTTTGTGTGCGTAAGTTGTATGGTGCATGGTAAATACACGCTGTGTTTGACGCCATAAGGTTTATAATTGATTGTGTAGTACGTTCTGTTTTAAGAAATGCGGGTGTGTGCGCGACTGCGTATCTATTGCTTTTACTGAACTGCATGTGTAGTAGTTGCCGTGTGGTAGGGGCAAAGTGGAGACACATGGTTCCGATACATTTTCGTCTAACGGGCATATCTCCTTCTTTATTATATCTATGGTCGCCACGCTGCCTCACGCAACGGCGGGTTATTACATTTGCGTGTCGTGTCGCCACGCAAATGCCAGTCAGTATAGTGGTGGTCTTTGGAGTAAATGTCTAAGTACAATGTTTTCTTCAGACTCGGATACGGATTTTGAAGAAAATCTAGCATACCTGCTCATTTAAGCCTACTCAAAAAGGAAAGAAAGAAAAAGATATTTCCTCCCACGCCGAACTTCTTTTTAATTGGTCATTATAATCTTTGTGCTTTTGATTGTACAATATTTCATAGTTTCTCACGACTTCATTTAATTCGTCTGACATTTTTAAACACGTCCACTGTTCTACGTCGCCACTCGGCTGTCTGCGCTTGCCCACGCGTTATTGTACACTAGACTAGACCTGACTGAGCTGACGGGTCATAACCCCCACCACCGACCCCTCGCCGATCGCAATCGCTTGGTCTGCGAGGCGGCAGCAGGCTCTGCGACACGCGGGATGGGACTAATGTAATCAATCCATACTAAATGTATATGTAACCGATAGCTTACCCACGCGTTGCGACACGCAGCGTGGGCTAAATATAATTGCGGCTATAATGCTAATTTGATAACTGGCAACTCGAAGTAGACAACCGCCAGATATGAAGTGTCATGGCGCGCAAAGAAATGCACCGTATACAGGTATAATTAATTACCAACACGATTAAATAGATGATTTATATTTAATTTATTGGAACTTACTATTAACAATTGATTGTGTTTTGACTGAAAATTACAAAAAGTTTTAAAAAGTGCTGAATAGAATTTGAATATGGTGATACCTACTCCATTTACGATACCATTGTTGAGAACAGGATCAATTATAAAGTAAAGAACCAAAAGTTCAGCTTTTTGGTTTATTATAGCAGCACATATTTTTACAGACAGATTTTTTCATAAATAAACAGACCAACAAGACTTTTAAGCATATCCAAGAAAAAGAAAAAAAATATTAAAAGAGTTTGGTAGCTGGTCGCCAACAAGCTTAAAACAGTTCAGAAGTTAAAAAAGGTTATTTTTAATGCAAACTTTGCAACGAAAGTACAATAAACATGTTTAAATTACGATAGACACCACCGAATTTATTATAATCTATTTTCACTTAGTATTTCAACAATTTATTTTAAGAAATATTTTATTTAGGTGTGCTATTCATTTTAGTGGAAAATTGCAGTGTCAATAATTAAAACATAAAAGAAGCAGGGATAAACAGTACACGGAACGTTCTTCGTTTCACTTTTATTCTTCTAACATTTTCAATAAAAATACTTTTGGCTTCCTATTTTAAAATAAAATGTTCTGCATTTCTGCTTCTTCGAGCCACTTTTATTCTTTTGCTATTATAAATGGAGTATTGGCTTGTGGAAATGTACCTATCTGTTAATAATATAAAAGTAGTGACCGTGTTCTAGTGTTGTATTCGGCCAATCTCGGCTTCACTATTACAAAATATTTTCAAAATAGACGATTCCAGTTTGCCGCCAAAAAGTAGGCAATCCATCCTTGCGTTTCGAATGACGTTCTAATATATTCAAATTCAAGCAGGCAAAGGTTGCAAAACCATTCTGCCTGTAGCCAACCAGTATTATTGAGGACTGATTTGTAATCTTTCATTAGGTGGTTGGGTGTGGTAGTGTTACATTCAAGGTAATTGCACACGGCTACACATCAAGCTATATGTTTCCACGCTGAACTCGCATTGTATGGAAATCCTATACACTGCGAGATCAGCTTATACTGGAACTGTAGGTATAGCTTGATGTGACGTGTATCTATATCGTTCTCACATAATTATAATCTGAGTATGTATGCAAATTAAATTAAAATCTATTTTAAAAGAGTTCTGTGTTATTTTTATGTTATTATTGTGTTCATGTGGTGTTAACCTCTAAGTAATTGTTACACTACTTAAGTTTTAATGTTAGAAACATTAAAACTTATGTAGTGTTTTTTTAAGTGCAAGCTGTTTGTGTAAACAATTGTTGGTAGACCAAATAAATAAAAAAAATACGCCCAGACACAGAATAAAAATGATCGTGCTCATCACACAAACATTTTTGTCTTGGGTAGAAATCGAACTCACGACCTCCGGCATAGCAGTCAGGGAACCACGAACTACTAGACCAATGAACCAGTAGTTAATTACAAACTTACAGACTCTATAGTCTAAGTGTGCGTATCTACCTGTCCTTCTAAGTTAGCTCAGCGGACGGTGCACAGCATCGCAGGACGGCCGTTTTTACGCAGTAAGTACCATAGATTTGCATTATAAAAAATTTAGAAAAAAGATATTATTTTTTGATAGGTACAATGTTCTTAGAGAAGACTGTTAATTTTGTTGATTTTTCTAGAGGTTTTTGGATTTAAGTTTAATGATTAAAATATATAAAATAATTAACTAACAAAAGTTTTTATTATTAGTTCATTAACTATTTATTAAAACAAAGAAGTAAAAAATATAATAATAATAAGTAAGTATGCGCATGGTTATCTTTTGTGGTCGTCAAAATATGGTTACCTTTCTAGGGTTAAGGAACAGCTATTTACCGAAATTAGTAAATGGAATTAATAATAACAGAGTGATACAACGGTAAATACAGTTGCCAAGTATTTACTCTCGAGAAAGGAGTGTAAATGGGCCAAAATATAACAAAAGCAATAAAAAACAAACGCAAAACAATTTAATCGAATACAATTTTATTATACATACATACCTACTTAAACTCACGCCTTGTTCCTATGGAGGTAGGCATAAACTACAGAGCACCATCTGCTTCGATTCTTACATACTTCTTTTGCTTCGCTTATTCATATTAGCACATTCTATCTTAGCATAGTATGTTATTTTTTATTTATTTTTTTATTTTACTTTGTTTATTCTAGGTACATCGTATTCACATATAATGTATTTTTTATTGTATACAAAACTACCTTTTGGAAGGGGCAACTAGAATCATTAAATTTTATTTAACTTGTAAGTTAAACGTTCAAAAGTGCCTTTTAAATGGCCTAATTGAAATAAATGATTTGACTTTGACTTTGACTTTGACTTTGACATACTCACACGCCGGTTGTGAGTGCTACGGGCATTTTTGAAGAACGTCACCAATAAGGTCTATGTATGTCCTTATAGGGCGTCCCCTCCTTGCATTTCCACTTGCCTTTCGTTAGTCACCTTTCATTTATCCTTTCAACATTATCAAACCATAGTAGCATACTCTTGCCGATTTTTGTCACCATTCTTTACGAGTATGTCATATTTTAATTTTATATGTGAGCTGTTCATTTAAAGAAGAAATAAGAAAATAACACAATAATAGGTTGGAACAAACAAGAATTATTTGTGCAAATATATATACCTACGTCCTAAATAATTATGAAAGTTAAGGTGCGGTTAATCGGCGCGTATGAACGTGATTTGGGCTTGAGTTGAACGGAACGGCACGGCTTGCACGAGACAACAATTGTTTATCTACACTGATCAAAGGCGCGCGTGCAATCGTCTGTACGGTCTGTCTTAACATACCCATCCAAACAGACCTAAACCGTTTTGAGCTAGCTAAACTGGTTGCTTAAAATAGTTGTAGTTAGCACGAGCAAGTCACACAATTCTGGTCGAGTTTACGATTTTATTAAGGTTTTGAATTTGAAGAGTATTTGGAAGCAATTACATTACGAGTTAGCTATTCGGCGTATAATCGTAGACTGGTTTGAAACATATAACTTTTTTTAAGTGCACATAATGAAAGTACCCACTATTTACACATATCACAGAATTATGATGCTACATAAACAATCGCAATCAATTTTGTGTGTTTGTTTGTTTAAAATAGTAACCGTATGTAGTGTGTAGTAGCCCATCAGAAATGTCTGAACCTTTCGTTTGGACCCACAGTTGAAAAAGTTGAATAGCTGGTTGTTTCAGTCATATCAATGTCCAGCATTAGTATATAATAACAACGCAATTTCACCTACATTTCCACCGGGTGATTTTTATAGAACAACTGATCGATTCAGTAAAAGTCAGCCGGTGAAAACTTGAGTGTAGTAAGTTGTTAATTCCTAGCATTAGTACTTATCATATATTAATATTAATCATTTTTATTGCAGAACAAAATTCCATATCAATTGTAACAACAACCAGAAAAAAATATTATTGGGTTAAGAACTTATGATATGAAATAAGAAAATTGTGTAGTGTGTTCCAAATAAACAAAAGAAATATATATGTAGAAAATTCGGGCGCCAGGAGCACACACAAAATAATGCCAAGGATAAACTCACCTGTGGAAGCCTGAACAATTAATCTTCAAGCGGTAGGTATAAATAAAAATAAACCATTGAAACAATAAACTTTGATCTATTTTATTACCCGTAGGTTACTGGTATATAAAAACAAAGGAAAATTCCTTTCCTAAATTAACTAGTTACCTACTTAATTAGAAACCAAGTTCAGAAACAAAACCGCGAAACTAATATTATATTACTAACTATGTAATGTGCGAAATAACAGTTCATTTTGCCTACACTGTACTCACATTTGCACGCGGTGATTTTAACAGAATCAACCAGTAGTATTGCAGTGGAAAGCGCGCGATGAATCTTTGCTGACTCGCCGCAGCTCGGTGGGCGCGTGCTATCCCGCGCCGTTTAACCGCACCTTTAAGTAAAAAAAACAAGGCAATCATCATGTTTTTTTTTTTTGCGAACGGGTGACCCAATTTTGATAAACGATTCCAATATCGTTGAAATTAATATTTTTGCGTCAAGTACAATATAAACAACTGACTCAAGGGTTGTTTGGTTATCATATCACTCGTACGTAATCTGTTATTTTGTTAATTAGCTTTACCTAACTTCAACTCTTACCGTAGATTTGCGATCTACCGTTTATTGACCTTTAGTTCCGGCGGGAACAATATAATAAATAAATTCCACAACTTTCACACAATGCCATCTAGTCCCAAGCTAAGCAAAGCTATGATGGGTACTAAACAACTGATAAACATACTTATATATTTCTTAATACATACCTTCAAAGTATAGATAAATTACGCCAAAAGGCCAGCTACTACTACAAGACCAAAAGGCCAGTGAGAATATGGTTTAAGAACTTTATTTTCTCATCAGAGTTAACTATGATTAGTGTAATAAAAACAATAATTAAAATTATTTTTTTGAAACCATACTAATACTAAGTAGGTAGGCGATCACAAAAGTATTCGTCACCAACCGAGTGAGCTTAGATCTAAACTACTTACAGCAGTGGCGAAGTGTTCATACAACTCGATTCCTATCAGCATCCCTTTGAATATTCGGAAGAGCAACTCTGACGCTATTGACTAATGACAGCCAAACTCTAGTATTGCCAAATATAAGGCTTTTAGTAAACAAAAGTTATACAGAATGGTAGGGTAGACAAATGACTTCAAGAGAGATAACGAATAGTGATGCCAATACTAAGTTTTTTTTTGTTAGCTTCCCTAGTAAGAAAATTGACCCCTCGCTTCTGCTACATAGTGCATACTAGATGAGGCATGCAGTTCGAGACAGCTTAGTACCACAAATATTTAGATTTTTTTTTAAGCGTAACTTATTTTCTATGTATATATAGGGTGACTGGTAATTAGTGACCGATACTTAAACACGTGATTGTACTCATGAATACGAATAACTTTGCTAAAGAAACTTTTTTTATACTCATTAACTTTGAATTAATTCAATTACGTCAGTACTGCACAACGGGAGCGGTGGGGGTGGCGGGGGAGCGTGTGACGCTACTACTACTAGAAGATATTGCCCTTCTTGAGGTCAGACTATCAGCTGATCGATCGAGCCAATTCGTGCCTACTGTGATCGATCACAGGCGCGCGCGCTGGAAGTAATAAGAAGGAAGAATAAGTTTTTGTGTATAAAAAAAAAGTTTCTTTGGGAAAGTTTATTGAAATCATGAATACAATCACGTGTTTAAGTATCGGTCACTAATTAATTACCAGTCACCCTATATATTAATACGCTAAGCGAAATCTTCAGATCCCTTTCACAGAAAATTGCGCGCATGAAGGATTGAGAGATTTGGCTCCGTTTTATTTTAATGTCTATTCTTATTTCAAACGTAGTAAGGGCACATTGAGTTGAGATTAGTGATGGGCAAAGGATAAATACTCGAAGGATAAATACTCGAGTATTTATCCGAAGTGGATAAATACTCGTTTTTACTCATTTTTATCCGATATTTACCCAAAATGATGGATATTTATTATTTTGCATGGTTTTTTTTATATTGATAGACTAGTTCTACTATTAAGGCTTTCGAAAATGCTTAATACATTATTACTTTTTCAAGTTCTGATTGTAAAGACAAAGCAACGTGTTTCTAACCGCACCGCACTATATCCCAGCCTCCTTTTGTCCTATTCCTTTTGTTTTATTACCTTTCCCCTCACACCACCGCGCCTGCGCTGTGCCCAGGTATGTGTCTCAGAGAACGCACGCGCGTGTGCGTTTTTAACAACAAAAAAAATATTATGAGATAGTGTTCTAGTTTTATGAGACATTTAAGTGATTTTGAAGTTGGATTATAGCGTTTCAAGGTATGTTTTAATAGCTGAACCTTTCTTTGTTAAAGGTATAAACACTGAATAAAATTGGCGGATAAGTAAACTACTAAAAATGAATAGAAAAGTGTAGTTTTATTATTGTTGATAACGCTAGAAACCTACAAAAGACTGAAGAGTCTCTTGTTATGAGTGTTTTGAAATCTCAGAGCGTCATGAGCCAGCAAATTAATAGTGTGCTGCGCAGTACTAAACTAACTTAGTAAAAAAAGTTTAACAACATGTTGTGCCGCTAAACTGCCAGCAGTGCGTAATGAGCTAGCACACCCTTGCTAGCTCATTACGCACTGAAATGTGAAGTTTTCACCAATTTTATTAAACTCTGCATAGACGTCATCATCTGCATAGCCTTTTCCCAACTATGTTGGGGTCGGCTTCCAGTTTTACCGGATGCAGCTGAATACCAGTGTTTTACATGGAGCTGTCTGTCAGACCTAAACAACTCAGTGGCAAGGCAAGGCAGTGAACTGGGTAACATGATACCCCTTGGTTAAACTGGTTGTCAGACTTTGGACTTCTGACCACAATTAACGGCTGTCAAAGATCTACAAATGACAGCTGGGACCAACGGCTTAACGTGCTTTCCGAGGCACGGAGGAGTCTTGGTATATAATAAATGGTCATCTATCCACGGACCGACCACGTCAAGCGTAGTTTAACCTTCGACCAACCCATGCGGCTGTTATAATTTAGCCACAAGTTCCTCCGACGACTCATCTGCATAGACGTAATAAAATCAGTGCAAAATTACACGTGTTCGGGCTATACTTTATTTTATGGGCCATATAGTTGGAAGTCCATTTTTTTTTTGTAGATAGTACTCTTAAACAGAAGGTTTTTTACATTTTTTTAAGTTGCGGAGACTCCCAGTTATAATAAAATAATAAAGAGAAACATATTTTTTAAAAGTTTCCATATAAATTGAAAATAACACGCCTGGTATCACCACTTTGTCGAATGTCGGGAGGATACGGCGTGGCATACGCTGGCAAAGTGTGCCGCTTGAGAGGAGCCGTGCCGTGCCCTCGTCTCTGGAGTAGGCAGTGACTTGTCGCTGCCGGCCGTGGTCGAGAGGATGGCCGGCAGCGTCGAGTCCTGGGACGCGGTGGTGTCCTTCTGCGAAACGGTCGTCTCGCAGATGGAGGCTGCGGAAAGTGAGAGGGAGAGCAATTCCACTCACCCGGCCCGCAGCAGACGTACCGGGCGCAGGCGGAGGGTGGACAACGCCCTCTTCCAGCCCCCCTGAATGGGTTCAGGGGCGACGGACACGGGACGTCCGCCGCCCTCATGTACATGGACCCGAGGTGGTGGCGCGTCGTGTTTACGCGCACCCCTCTTAGACTTTGCGAGGGTTGTCTAACACCTCACTCTCCTCGCTGACTTGGCGAGGCCCTCGGGTCGCAGTCAGTCGGGAGTTGCGGAAGTATCTTCTGTTCCCGTGACCCCCGGCGCAGGTGTGAGAAGGAACACGGGGTGGTTTTTAGTCAGTAAGTCTGACAGACCCCTCCACCCTCCCCGGGGCGGGGGACATCCATGAGGATTTTCCACCACTAAAAAAAAAAAAAAGTAGCGGGGTCGTAGTGAGTGAGCGAACACAGACCCCTCTCCACCTCCTTTGTGGTTATTTTTTTTAAACCACCCTGAAGTAGGAGCCCCGCCGTAAGGATAATAATATTCCTTGTGCTTTATTTAACCTATCCGAAAAATACCCGAAACTAATTTCAAAATGTTAACTTTTAAATTTTAAAATACGTATATCTCCGTAACCTTGGGGTTCCGCGGGTTGGAGATGGTCCAGGAGGTAGGCCCCTGCCACCCTCGCCCTCCCTGGCCCATAAATATATGGAAATTAGAGTGAAAATAATGGAAATTAGTGTTTTAACCTAACCTCAAACTTTAACAATGAATATCTCCATAACCATGGGGCTCCGCGGTGTACGAATCCAACAGGGGGGTAGCTCATCTCCCCCTCCCTCTCCCCGGCCCCTCTCCAATCCATAAATCGATGACCCATAAAGGAAAGTGTGACCCATTTTTTTATTATCGTGTGTAATCATAGGTTAGACAGGCTTGTTTTTTTTTAACTTCTTAATAAGTTTTAGAATTTCACTTAATTTCATCCTTTTCTTCGTAGAAATATAAAATTTCCCTTACTAAAATCGTGTATAATATTTATCCGCCGTTTTGGATAAATACTCGAGTAAAAACGGATATTTATGAGTATTTATCCATTTTTAGTATTTATCCGGATAAATTCCCAACACTAGTTGAGATATTTTGCCCTTTGTTACGCTTTCGAGGAAATATATAAGTACCCGTAAATACAACATCTCCTTCATTGTAGGTGTCTATTCTGAACGAACTAGTATAAAGCGTTGAGTTATTTCGAATACAATATATTATAATGGCGCAATTTATTTCGACAACGTATTTCCACGTTTCAAGATTGATGATAACGCCGACATTTTCCTCTTCCACCATTAAATTAAAAGTAGGTATATCGTCTGTTCCCGAGATATTAATGTTTATTGCGATGTTTTCAAATTTTTCACTCGGTAAGATGATCTCAGTGATGGAGTGACGTTGAAAAAAATAACGAACCGTTAGAATAAAAAAAGCTTTTCGCAAATTTTGGAATAAACATAATAATTATTTCTTAGTACCTAATGGCTTACTGTTTGTTCTTGAGTGTAAGGATAGGAATTTGGATTGGTATAATTTATTTAACTTTATTTATTTAATTTGGTTCCTCAACAATGAGTACTGTTAGTGTTACATTCATATAAAAACATTTGAAACATAATTTTAAGTGCTCCATCACTTATAAACGAGCATGCACCACAATACTGATAAACAAAAAAACAAATACAACTAAAAACAACAGATGAGCAACGAACAATCAATAAAATAATTTAAAACATGATTAATCAAAGAGATTTAAGACTATAGAGCGGACATGCGAGGAAATGTCATAGAAAAACTTTGATCCCATGTCTCTCAGTAACGCCATCTAGAATAATATATGAATATTGGAGCGGCAGCGGAGCGTACTAAGAAAAACTCATAGACTTGTATCCAGCAGGACACACTTTTTCGGACGAAAATTTTGTTCGTGATGTCCGGTCTATAGGTATTGAATGTCTTTGTGTTCAATAAAATTATTAAAATAATAACTGAAATTGCTAAATATAATTATCAAGTAAACTTAGACATTTTAAGTTATATCGACGGTTGTAAGGCTAATTGGTCTAAGCGACATTTTTTGCGATATTGAGTTATATACATATTTGGAATCAGCAGATTTTTCTCCATCGTTTGAGCCAGGTTTCAATTTTTTTAACCACTTTTTTGGCGCTTAGCACCCTCAGCAAAATAGGCCTCATTTTTAAGCTCATTGATCTATACGACGCAAAATAAGGCAAATTTGAGGACACGATGACTTAAGCTCTTTTGAATTTTCGAACTTTTATAACGTGTGTCGATTAAGGCATTTGGCTTTTTCGCCAAAGTTGTGGTGTTGTCGTTTGGCCTATTTTACACTGAACCAAATTTATAAGCTATGTCGTTTGGCCTATTTTGCAGTCAACTACATTGAATAAACCTCGTCGTTTGAACCCTTTTCAAATCAAATAAGATCCTTTTAATTATTTATTTCTTTGCCAACAAGAGTAGGGTTATAGATGTTAAATACCGACAAAATCGTACTTGCAGTGCAGTCACATGCAAACATTTACACTTAATAATATATTGCAACCTAGTACCATGCTGATTAACAATAAATATTACAAAATTATTAAATCTTGTAACCATTTTATTTCTCAATGTCAAGGAGTATCCAGTAGTCAATAATTTAAATGTCAGAGTAAATAGTGAGATACAAATAAAATAAATAAAAATCCTCGATAATCATTAAGTATGAGTTTCAAAATCGATCAAATCAAAAGTCATTGATAAAATCAGGCTGTGGATTAGCACTTTTTTAACAACATCACCATGATACAGTCATCCAAAAAGCCCGCCTTTTGCCACTTCCTAGTGTTTTTACTGGTAAGAAGTGGCAGAACAAAGCAAGTAACACGTCTGCCTGATAAGTTAGAAGAACTTGAATTTATACAGTTCCTTCAATTAGATAACACTATAAATCAATCATTTTAAATTAATATTTTTTTACTTCTAGTTAGATAGCACACTCCAAATACAAAATACTAGTAATAATCTATGTGAAGGAATCCGAAGGAAACGCACAGATGTTATTGGCCATAAGGATTCCCATTTAGATATTCTTTCACACTGCACTGTAGTACACCTTAAATATGTGCAAGTGGTCAATGTCTGTAATACAACAGGGCAATTTATTATAAAATCTTGGAAGTCATGGAATATACACTGGTACCCATCAAACCGGTTCTGGGTGTAGCCTACATTTTATTTGTATATTTTGCACATCTGGTTTTTTTATTGTTTTGTGGTCCACATAGTCAAACGGGTTAACCCATGTATAGTGCACAAACTATTACCTTTTCCCAATACTTTTGGTTACTTTTTCAAGAAAGTTGTAAATCGCTATGATAAAAAAGTAGTAGTTGTTAATCTTTTTATTATAAATCCTGTTACGCCTTTGATATCCACAGAGTTATAAAATCCCTCAAAAATAAAAATAGCAGTGCTTATAAATATTGAATTGTTTAGTGAGCATGATGGTTATAAATTATGGATTACTTTTATTCTGTTATTAATGGTTTGACTTAGTTAATGACACACTGAATAAAATTGTGAGCTATGCCATTTTTTTTTATTGTTTTCTTTTCTACAATAAATGCGCGATATAGGTCTTTGGAGTGTTCATGTTGCTCTTGTTAATAAACAATTTGCATTAAACGATATCAGTTAATATTTAAATATGTCTGTTGAACCATTCAGCTTCTTCTTTTTTCTTTATAAAACCTTGTTCCAAGACATATTAGATCAATATTTTGAATGATTTCACTACACAAAAATGTAAAAATTATTACAAGACACTGTCTAAAACTGTATTAAGTGGCATACCCACCTTAAAAATATCTTATGGACGTTGCTGAATAGTGATGGCCTAAGCATCAATATTTACTACTTAACTACCAAAAATGGGCACCTGCATCAAACTACTTCACTGTGGTGCAACACCATCATGTTGCTTAGGTTCATTGTACGTATTTAACTGTCAGTTGATTTGGTGCTTAATTCATTTGGTCTCATATCATTTGATTCTAAGTTGATGCTTGAGCCAGTATACCTCCAGCTCTTTATTTACGACAGGCATTTGAATCATTTTGCTTTTCTCAAAAAATAACCAAATTTGATGCATTTTGGGCTAACCGACACAAAATTTCTAAAATAATACACGTTTATCATCAGTAATAATTGGAAAAACTTCCTTATTTAATTAGGGATATACTGTATTAAATAAATAAAAGTCTATCAAGTAGTTGATTTTTTATGATTTTTTTTTCCAAAATAAAAACTTTAAACCGTCCTCCTGCAAGTTTTACAAAATGTCGCTTAGACCAATTAGCCTTGCAACCGTCGATATAATATCAGTTGAGCTAAACTAGGCCAAACAGAATCACACCCTATATTTTAAGGAATTTCAATTAAATACCCTTTTGACAAAATACCCAGACTTAAGCTACAAGTCCTACCTAACTAGTACCTACTATTTTAGGAATATTCTGGTTTCGTGTTTTTAGAGCAACTTAGTTCTGGAACTTTGTTATTTTAAGACGCACCGAGACTCGGCAACCATATTATTTTGGTAAAATAATGTAAGATTTCTTCAAGATATTATTGTTACTAAGTAGATTAGGGGGAAAGAGTTATGATGGGTTCGTTGTTGGTGGGTTCTCGAAGGCATGTGCAGAGGCCCATCCCATGGTCTGCATCTAAATTCTAACACCAGATTACCAACTGACTAACCACAAAAAAACAAGAGGAGTAGGTTAATTACATGTTGGCGCGTTATTAGTGCCATTGTTTAGCAACACGTTTTACGAATATAGCTCATATAAATTTATCGCTAATATCCATCTTATTTAATACAATTTTAATTTAATTTAATTTAATAATTTAAAATCTTATTTTTTTTCATATTAATTCAATTCAATTCAATTTATAAATTTTTAATTATATGGAATATATTGTCGCTAATATATCATATCATACTTCATACTAATATGTATGTGTATAAAGAGGAAATGTTTCATTGTTTGTTTGCATTGAATAGGCTCCGAAACTACTAGACCGACTTGGAAAATTCTTTCACTGTTGGGAAGCTACACTATCCCTGGGTGACATAGGCTACTTTTTATCCCTGTATTCCCACAGAAACGGGAACAACGCGGGTGAAACCGCGGGACGTCTGCTAGTATTGTATAAGCTGTGTACGCCTTTAACTGACATAATTACACAGAATTGGATGTCTATACTATATATTTTGTACCTGTATATGATAATGTAAATATGTCGTTGATGTTCCTTTTAAAAATAAATAAACACGTGGTACGAGATTTGACAGCTGTCAACTGTCTGGCGGAGCGTCGAGGTTCTGGTCAGCGCGGCCATGTTGAACGTCAAGGCGATTCGAACGTCAACGGCGCACCACGTAAAACACTGTTAGTAAGCTAAATAAATTATCAAGTCCATCCTACTAAACTAGACTCATCAACTTGTGTCCACTACGATACAAGGTATAGGGTGAAAATTTTGTTTGTGATGTAGGTACAGACGCCAGCACATCAAGTTACCCCAATGTGTTAAATTTTCCCAATTGAATATTATGAACCTTATTCTGTTTGACATAAAGTTGAAAAACGATCAAAGAAATTTGGCACATTGGGGTAACTTGACGTGCAGGCATCTGTACCGTCTATTTTAAGTTTTGATTGTCTTTGACTAATTACGTGGTAAGAATATTTTTTCACTATTGAACAATTTACTGGGGTTGCAAGAACGATTCCATTTACTAAAGGTCGAGTGAATAGCACTTTAAATTGACTTTTATTTTTATAAAGAACCTCAAAGGCTTCTACTATTTAATTAAGAATAGTTTGTGAGCTTATAAAAAAAAACGCAGGAAAAATAAACAAACGCGGTTCACCAGCGTCCTTTGGAATTTATCTAACTGACTACTCGTACATTTAATTAGTTCTAAAGATTGTTTAATTTATTATAAGTAAAGCTCCTTTGTAATTTAATTACCACTTGCAACGTGTCATGTGTTCATGACAGTTAATAAACGAAGGTATAATTCTTCGCTTATCAACTCCTACTGCTTACAAGCTGGCATATATTGCGATATTAACAACGTGTGGAGCAAAATAAACACTCACTTTTAATCAGCTTGTTATGTTGCATTGCAGGTTATATCGTACCCACATACATTCAATACTTACTTTCACAAAATTTTCATCCGAAACTTTTGTCCTGGTTGACCCAAGTCTATGAGTTTAATCCGCTCCGCTGCTGATCCAATATTGCTATATTATCCTAGATGACGTTACTGAGACAGGGGAGACAGGCCCGCTCTATAGTGACTGGTCTGTTGGTCTAGTAGTTAGTGCCCCTGACTGCTAGGCCGGAGGTCGTGGGTTCGATTCCCACCCAGGACAAATGTTTGTGTGATGAGCACGGATCATTTGTTCGGTGTCTGGGTGTAATTCATCTATAATATGTATGTATTTAGAAATATATAAGTATGTTTATCAGCTGTTTAGTACCCATAACACAAGCTCTTAGCTTAGCTTGGGATTAAATGGCGTTGTGTAAAAAAGTTGTGGAATATTTATTTATTATTATAGTGTTTTAACCCTTTATGGGGCTCTGTCGATATATTCGACACCATACTTTTTATTGATTTATTTTTAAACTGCTAGGAGTTTGGTACTGCGATATTCTGTATTCGATTCGGACAGGTCATAGCAAAAACGAAACGCAAAAAGAAAAAAAAAGTATGGCTGACATTGACAGCTGATTACATGTCATGTCATTTTTTGGCGGTTTTCTGAAGTGCAAATTTCATCCAAGAACATCTTCGCGTAAAATGAGTAAAAAGGGAAGTTTTCTTTTAAGATTAGTTTTAAATATTATAAATACCGCAGCTTACTCAGTATTACAAAAATTATTACGTTTTTATAATAATAATAATAATAAATACTCCACAACTTTTTCACACAGCGCCATTTAGTCCCAAGCTAAGCTAAGAGCTTGTGTTATGGGTACTAAACAGCTGATAAACATACTTATATATTTCTAAATACATACATATTATAGATAAATTACACCCAGACACAGAACAAATGATTGTGCTCATCACACAAACATTTGTCTTGGGTGGGAATCGAACTCACGACCTCCGGCATAGCAGTCAGGGTTACTAACCACTAGACCAACAGGCCAGTCAGGCCAACAGGTTTTACATACATATTCAACGAAAAATTGATGACGTCGGTATATTCGACACTGCCCGCCCTGGGCTGGGCTAGGATTTATCTTTTCTTTTCTTTTTATCTCTTTGAACGTATGCAAGTTCCCGACTGCAATCGTCGGGCAGTTAGTTAGCCCACCAGACACAACACCCGTCCGGTCGGAGGATCCTCCCTTTTCAATGGTGGATGAGGAGCTTCACACCCTGTTCCTCATACCCCTGAACCCAGTAGTAGCCAGTAAAAACCCAGCCAGCAGCTAACCCAGTAGTAACTATTCATTTTCCCTTTTTTTAGGTATTTCAGAGGAGGATTTTTCCTCTCTATGTTACTTAATTTCTTGAAGGTTATGTAAATATTATCCTCTACCTATTGCGATCTCAGGTTATTATGAAGAAGGCAGAATTGATTAGTTTCAGTCGATTATTATTGTATTACCTACGTAAACAATACTAGGAATAAAAACGGTAAACAAGTTTTCATAAATAATAAACGCAAGGCGCTATGTCGAAACACTGAGATCTGCCAATAAGCTATCAAGGATCGTAAAAGCTGTTTTATAAAAAGGTCTTAAACAAAATAATTTTATTTATATACCTACATAGATATTTACAAATGATTATGTAAAAAATAAAGTTCAAATGTTTGTGTGTGTTTGTGTTCATGGTTATGTTTAAAAAAAAACAACTATTATACACTAGAAAACAGACTAAAAACTTATAGGTACTTAATAAAGCTAAAATATGGCGTCAAAAACTCATACGCATTGCTGTCCACTGGTAGTGTACCCAAAAGACTGGCAGCATTGCCACGTTGTATGGCAATGCTTATCCTTTGACCAAGGTAACAGCCAGCCAATGAATGTTCACATGTATGAATGAATGTAAACGAAGCAAAAGAAGTAGGTATGTAGGAATCGTAGCATATGCCGCTCTGTAGTTTCAGCCTACCCCCATGGAAAAAAAGCGTGAGTTTATGTATGTAGGTATGTATGTACAATGGATCTAAAAACCAGCCCTTAGGTCACGCCAAGTGCCGACTAAGCGTCTTAAAAGATCTTTAAAAACGCTATGAGGACTCGGACCCCAAGACCCAAGAGTTTCAACCCCAAACGACTCGAAAATATAATTAAAAGGTCTTTAATACAGGGTGTAACGGAAAGGGTATATACATACAAACAGGGTGAATAGAGTATTTAATAACGAGTCTTTCCTCAAAATTTCAGCTCCCAACTAATAACTTTGAAACTTCACGATATTATTTAATATCGACAGTTTATTAAATGTAAAATCATAACAAACGTGTCACCGCACTATGGGGGTCATAATCCTGTCCGGCAAGGTTCAAGTATATCTATCTCGGGTTCTGCGCGCCTAGTACAGACCTTTCGGGCTCTGCCTAACCGAAGAAGGCGCGACGGCGCGGGCGGGCTCATCTTTACAATTATGTATGTATATGTATAAAAACGTTGCCATGTCGTTTCTTATCACCAAGAGAATCCGTGCCCTTCGTATGTATATACCCTTTCCGTTACACCCTGTATAAAAACTGTAATTAACTAGTCTGTAATATAGTTTATTAATAATACAATCTAACAACATAATCATTAGCATTATCTTTTCACAAGTAATTTGATTCCAGGATTTACAATTTAGACCCTTACCTAAGCCTCTTCAATTTATGTATAAAGATAAAATTAGTTTTGCATAAAAATGTAAATATAATTTCAGATATTAATACCTATTTCTTTGTTACGAGCTAAATTAATAGCTGAACAGGGGCTCGAGTCTGCTATTGCAATCGTGTCTCAATGACCGGTCATTGATCGAATATTTGACAACTTTGACAGTTTTTGTATGGGAAATGTGTCATAAGTTTGACGTTATACGTCAAAAATCGATCATTGACCGGTCATTGAGACACGATTGCAATAGCAGACTCGACCACCTGGTCGATAGAAGGTTAACCTACTGGATGACCATTTATTACATAATCAAGATCTGGGAACTGTGAGCATGCCCACAACCCTAATGGAGGTTAGCAAGAACAAAATGATCGTGCTCATCAGCTTCACACAAACATTTGTCTTGGGTCGGAATCGAATCCACGCCCGCATCGTACTCAGTGCCACTTACCACTAGTAACATCTTCGTCGTTCTTCATCGTCTTTATAGTGTAACATCTATGTACCTACCCATTACCCATGTTTGCAAAATAAATGATGATGACGATGATGATGACAGGCCAGTCAACGTCAGTTAGTACTTTATTTAGGGATGAAATACCACTCAAGTTAAATTATTACCTACTACTACTTCAAATACTACTACTTCAAACAGGTACTACCTATTCTAGTATTGTATGTATCTAAAGACACGCAGCGTAGTAGTTCAGTTTAAAATTATGTCTTTTGTATCTTTTAAAATTAATGCTTTTCGGTAAGGTAGTTAGGTTCGGTAGTTAGGTTCGCTATAGGATAGGTATAGTAAGTTAGGTTAGGTTATATGTATGTATTTAAGTCATTCTAATTCTATCTGACACAATAGAGCACATTATAGACTCGCTAATTAAAAGTATAAGTAGGTACTAAGTAGTTATTATTGTTTTGGTTCTATTTCCCAACTTATTAAGAGTGTGCATATTAAGATATCTCAAACGAGACGTTCAAAAAATGTATGGGGCTTGGGCTAAAAATAATAAAAAATTTGAACAGCAATCTGACTCAGAGAATCTGAAAGAGCATATTTATTTTGATTTTTTCGAACATTGAAAAAGATTTTTCGCCACTCAGTTTTTTTTTAAATGTTAGTTGAAAAACTATAAGCTTGTATCACTATGAATATTATTTAATGAGTTGGCAACCCTGTGGCAATTGATAGTTTAAGTATTTGTGTGTATCTGTGGTACTTTCCCCGCAAAATGTAAACAATCTCCAAACTGTCACAGACGGCTTTCCGACATCGCGCTGCTTTGTTCGTAATTTCGTTGTGATTTGAATGTTGTTGTGTTCTTACTTCTATTTTGACCTTCGCATTTGCTCTACGGACTCCGAACCCTCTTTTGTGATCAACCTACCGCTTGTGTTTACTGGACAGATATTCTTTGTGATTTGGATTATCGTTTGTTCGAAAACCATGGCTGTATGTGTTAACTGCAATATTATCCTGCGATCTGACATCCTGCAGTGTGAATACCATGCCGTAGATCTAAGTCAAGAGCTAGTTATGATAATTGAAGAATGGTGCGGGCGTGAGGTTAGTTATTTTTTACATTAATCTACTAGAAGTGTTTATCTACTATGGCTTGCTGGCAAGTAATTCAGTTGTAAACAATTAACCCGTTTCTTATTCTTGTAATTTTCACAGTGTTTACCTGAATCTTGTTGGTAGGTACATTGGTACGTAAATACCAGTAAGTATGTAAGGAAACATGTTAAAGAAAACTATAAATGGAGATCAAATGTAGCGCAACTGGTTACTCAATGTTTGTTAACCAGTAATTAATCTATTATGAACAAGGGATATTAACATGCCACAAACGAGGCTTAGAGTGCGATAACTATTACCTTTGTGAAAGCTTAGTCCATTCCTAACAAAACCATAATCACAATCTATAATATTTTATAGTTTTAATATTTTGTTTACATACTTGGTCTCGACTGTGTTTTAGTAAATTGATTTATGACATTTTTTTCAGTTACTGTAATATCGACTGGCCTGTTGGTCTAGTAGTTAGTGACCCTGACTGCTATGCCGGAGGTTGTGGGTTCGATTCCCACCCAGGACAAATGTTTGTGTGATGAGCACGATCATTTGTTCTGTGTCTGGGTGTAATTTATCTATAATATGTATGTATTTAGAAATATATAAGTATGTTTATCAGCTGTTTAGTACCCATAACACAAGCTCTTAGCTTAGCTTGGGACTAGATGGCGTTGTGTGAAAAAGTTGTGAAATATTAATTTATTATTATTATTATTTATTATATTAAATAATTCCCATAATTATTTGATTTACAGATCACTGATAATGATCAGTTATGTCAAGAATGTGTTCACCTGACTGCACAAGAAGCCAATAATCGCACAGCAAATCCCATTGGTATCAGACCTAATTCACGCATGGTTATATGCATAGCTTGTGGCATTTCTTTAAGTCAACGCACAGGAAGACGACGTCGCACATTGCCAGCGAGATCTGATGTAAGAAATTACATAGAAAACCAAATATTTCCCCGACAGGTAATAAAATAATTGTTTGTTAGTTCATCTAATCAATAATAGAGTTTAGTAATATTGTTAATACATGTATTTCAATTACAGGTCCCGAATGAAGCTTGGGCATGTAATAGTTGCTGGATGCGAGCTTACCACAATACATCCCGGTTAGAAATGGAACCTCCTGTTTCTGCGGAATTCGAAGTGCCTGTGGTTCCAATCCAAACAAATGAAGAGTCAATTCTCCCAGTAGTTCCATTACAACCAAATGTGGAATCAGTTCCTCCATCAAGTTCTGTAACTTTGCCAAGTTCGGAAACAGAATCTTGGGCTGATCAGATGCCCAACGTTCAACCTCCAACTGACATGATCAGTTTGTCTTATGCTCGCGTATCAGACACATCAGTACACTGTTTTGTACCTGACTGTGTGAACCTGGAACGCCTTAGAGTTCCTCGCTATTTAAGACGTTCCATCTTGTCTCGTTATAAAATATATGTTTCCGATAATGCTAGAGTATGTTATGAACATTCAATGTTATATAACTGGGATATTTTAAATGAATTCAATTTTATACATACTTTCAACGGAACACAAATTGAAAACATGTTAGAATTATTAAGTAATTCACCAGCTTGTTGTGTACTTAATTTTGAAGATGTCGAAAACACTTCTGACAGACTGTGCCATTATTGGACTGGCCTTACAGTAGCTAACTTTTTAACATTATTTCATAGTGTAAGCCAAATAGAAATGATTTGCAATAAAACAAAAACTGCTCTTGGTATGTATCTAGTTAAATTAAGAACAGGTGAATCATTTGCACGTATGGCCAGTCTTTTCTTAACCTCTAAGGGTACAGTATCTAATTATGTAAGAAAAGTAAGGGATTGCTTAAGCAATTATTATGTGCCTTTACATTTAGGTGTTAGTCATATGACTCGAGAGCAGCACAGTGCCCGAAATCTTTTGATACCCCAGGGACTTTTTGGAACAGACACCAATAACCCAATAGTTATCTGCGATGGCACATATATATATTTACAGAAGTCATCAAATTATTTGTTTCAAAAGAAAACATACAGTTTACATAAGTATCGCAATTTGGTGAAACCTTTTTTGATGGTGACTTGTGATGGCCACATTGTTGATGCCTTTGGACCTTATGCTGCAACACAATCAGATGCTGATATCATGAAAAATCTTTTTCAAAATGAAAACTCACCACTAAGGTCTTATTTCAGGCAAAATGATATTTTTATTTTAGATCGTGGATTTAGAGATGCTATTGGTTTGTTGAGGTCCCTAGGGTACTCAATTCATAAACCTGAGGGTTTAGATGTAGGCGAAAGACAATTGTCGACTTTAAAAGCAAACAAATCTCGAATGGTTACTCTGTGTAGGTGGGTGGTTGAAGTGGTAAATGGTCGTTTTAAACGGGATTTCAAAATATTCAGGACAGAATATTTTAATTGCGCTTCCAGAAACCTCATGACTGATTTTAAAATTGCAGCTGCTATTATTAATAATTTCCATCCCGTTATAACTGACAATCCTGATGCAGAGTCAATTTTAGCTAGAGCCCTAGAAAGATTTAATATGCCAAACACTCTAGCAGACTATATTATTGAACAAAACATTAACAGACGCAGAGTCAATTTTGTTTTAATAGATGGCCAGCTACCCCATTTGGATGTGTTCCCTGTGATGGAAATGAGGGATCTTATTTTGTTTGGGTTAGGGATCTATCAAATAAAACAAGCAAGATCATACTATGGGGAACACATTCGGGAAAACGGTACGTTTAGGATAGAAGTTGACACCAATCTACTGGAGTATTCAATGAATTCAGTTTTATTAAGGGGGAGAATAAATCGCGCCACCAAAGTAATAAAATATATTATACTTATATATTACTGAATTTAAATAACAGTACAGATTGGTGTCAGCGCATTACTAAATATTATTGCAGTTGTATTATAGGGAAACGTACCGTTGGGAGCTGTGCACACATTATGACAATTGTTTGGTATTTGGGATGGGCACGGCATCAGGAAGTTATCATTCAACCACCTGCTAGTTTCTTAGATAGTATTTTAGTTAGAGATGATGTAGAAAATGAAGGATATGAATAAAGCACAAATATTAAATAACATGTTTTTTATTACTTTCGTCATAAATTCATAATACAATGACAAACCATTGTTTACCAAGTATGTAAGTATATTTATAATATTATAGACTAATAAACTTTTTCTTCAGACCTAAATGTGGATGAATATTAGTGTTTTACATGAAGCAATTGCTAATTGTGCTGTGTAAAACAATATATCCACGGGCCAATACTAACCACATGTGATCGCAGTATAGTTAACATAGAAAGGAAACGTATTCCTCGAAACAAAATAATGATTCTATGTTCCTTGAAACAGTCTAAAGTACAATCACAGTGCAACTAGCAGCTTGTGTTTGTGATACCAGTCGGCAAGGTTTATCTATCGAACGAGTCTTCTACACCTCTTCAAAGAGATTGCACTGCACCTTGCTATTTTGCCAAAATCTCTGATTCCAACATGATTTTATCATAGAAATAATACGTATGGATTTGTGTTGCAGAAACATTGTATTTTTAGGTGTCGTTTTTGACTATTTTGTCAGTGTTATACTGGGTCGGATGTTGAGCTTTTGCGCTTTGTGCTAGATAATAATAATGTTCTGAAAGACAAGACATTTTTCATACCCGAAGAGTTGTATTCACTATTCTCACTAGTATTCTACGGCATAATGTTTGTTGTTTGTGTTTGTGTTATTCTTATTCCAACGTCAAACGTCAAGTCGACAAATGTCAATCTGACATTAATGGCAAATCCATTAATGTCAGATTGACATTTGTCGACTTCTTTTCATGACACGTTTTGATATTGCATCATCATGGTTTTAAGTATTTTCGTCCTAATAGCATACAGCTGCACCTATAGTTATAATAAAAACTCAAGGTATTTAGTAGAAACGGCAATTTAAGTCACATTTTGAATAGTAATATTGCTTAGAAATTAATAAATAAAATCATGTGCGTTTTGTTTTTCCTAAATTATTTTTCAGTTTTTTACAAAAACTGAGTACTGAAAAAAACTTATTTAGTCATGATCGAATAGTGTATTAAACAAGCTTTCTAACAAGGTATAACACATTGTTGTTCAAATTATGCCGGAATAATAGCCCATTTTTGACCGTCTCCCTCGTGTCACAATGTTTGTTACCAAACTCCTAAACGGCTTGACCGATTTTTACCTATGTAATTTTGTGTATACAGTGGCCAGCACATTGTCCAACCCCAAAGTGTCAAATTCCTTTAATTGTTTTCTAACTTTATTTCAAACAGATTAAGGTTGATGTTTAGAAGAAAAAGTCGCAACCTTTTTTTTACTGCGGAACTAAGTTTTTCAGGGCAGCTAGTCTTGTATTTAAAATTATCCTGTTAAGTGATAAAAAAAAAAAAAATGATATTTATTTTTGTAAATAGGTTTTCCTAAACATTTTCAAACGTCATTTTTTAAATGGTACCTAGATGAAATCGGAGTTTCACTAACTGACTACTCTGAGAAGAAACACCGAAAGAAACTCAGAGGTCATAGTCTCTTTTTTAAAGTCCAGATATTATCTTGGTCAAATCATGTTATATGTATGCAGATTAGTGTCTGAGATGGTACCTATTTTGAGGAAAGAACCACACAGATATGAGGGCAGCAGATCAGTCAGTGCAAGCATTTGTCAGTAATCGTGACCTCAACTCGGAACTTGAGGAGCTCCACGTGTTGATTAACAGTACCAAAGAAAGAACATTTGGGTCATGTCACAGTGTTTGTCACCAAACACCTACGAAACTTATGTAGGTAGGTATAGACGCCAGCACGTCAATTTACCCCAATGTGTCAAATTTTTCCAATTGAATATGAACCTTATTTTGTTTGCCATAAAGTTGAAAAACGACCAAAGAAATTTGACACATTGGGGTAACTTGATGTGCTGGCGTCTGTACACACGGCTACACATCGAGCTTACCACCACGCACTTTCACTATAATCTGATCTCGTATTTTATAGGATTGCCGTATAAAGCGAGTTCAATGTAAACTGGAAATGTAATAGTTTGATGTGTAGCCGTGTGTACTCTGTAAGTATATTTGTTTGGGTCCGTATCCAAAACTTTGGAATTGATCGTAGTTAAGTAAATTACGAGTTCTAAATAAATTAATACCTTTTTTGGAATTAGCATATTAATTACCTACACGTTGATGCCTTTTGATCTTGACTTCATAAAATCGTGACTAAAATTGATAAATTCTTGCTAAGCAAGAGTTGACATTGAATATTTTACTCAATTTTATTTGTATTTGAATACAGTTTATTACTTCTTTGACTACTTCGTTGGTCAAATGGTCGCAGGCGTTACTGCTGAGGATAATTTCCCCTGGTTGGGCAAAGTGTTATTTAGTTTATCATACCACCTGCTCAACAATCCCAAATTACATATATCATGCAAACCTTACGTAAAGCAAGTCATAAAAGCCCTTGGCTTGAGCCGGGGTGTAATGTTGGATTAAATCTCATTACTCCCCACTGGGTGGTAATATTCACACTTTTGATAGTTCTTATTGCAATGGCCTTAAAGTCTAATTTCTTAATAATAGATCAACTAATACTCGAAGAACTTATTGGAAAATAAAACTTTTTTCTAAAATTGAGCTGGCCACGGCAAGCTGAATGGAACACATTTGAAATTAAACAAAAGCCGCGAGTATTGTAAGACGCTGCAATAATATACGTAATGACTGCAAAGATTTTCTATAAATATATCAAAATTTTTAAATCTCTTTGATCAAAATAGAAGAAAAAATATAAGTTTGTCTCTCCACAACTGCAGTAATGTAGGTATCAAACACCAATTTTCACTTTTAATTTTAAATTACTATAATAAAACACTGTTTTTAGTAGCCTTGCTTTTTAATAATTGTCTCGCAAAGGGTGAGAAAAGTAGAGTACACTCCTCGGGGATAAAGCTGTTTTTGTCTTGGTTGCGCTTGAACCCCTCACTGCGCTCAGGACCCGTCTTTAACCCTCGCTACGCTCTGGAGTTAAATAAATATCGAGTCCATCGTTACGTTCAGAATTCAATATCGCGCCCGTGACATATAACAGTGCTTTATCCCCTCGGTGTATAATCTAGTACTTCCATCTGGAATTTCTCAGTAGCAGGGTAGCAGCCCGGAGTCTAGATTTGTGCCCGATGGAGACGTAGGCTCGCCCCCCACTACATATTTACATGGGACTTAAACATAACTGGCGAAATGTGGGTCTACTACCAGACACACTTCTGCCTAGCCCTTAGGGTATTACAGGCGTGATTTTAAATGTTATGTTATGTCTATTAGGTACCGCTTCTTCTTTATTTGGAGTTAATATTCATTGTTTTTGCGCTATACTGCATTATACTTCACAATATGGACTGTTATTTTTATATGAAAAATATGAAAATAACTTGTTATGATAATATCTCATTAAAATTGAAATTTAAATGACAATAATTCAAGTTCAAACATACAAGTATTTTGTTTCCAATATTAATTAAAAAGTTTTAAATTTAATTCTGATGTTTGAGCCCTGCTATAGTAGTTGCATTATAATAATTTATGTGTGACATTATTTAGATATTCTTATTAATATTTGATATTAAATGCTAAATGACATGTATTATTGGGTATTCCTCGAAGCGCAACCATCGAAGCGCAAAAGTAACTATCTTATATTCCGCGAAGCGCAACCTTTAGTTGCGCACACAAAATCAAAATAAAAACATTAAATTTTTAAGACATTATTTTTTCACAATATTTTTTTAATTTTTTTTTTTATTTCTTACGGAATTGCACCTACCACTGTTTGTCTCTGCATGACCTAAAGGTTGGCTGGTAGAAAATGCCTAAGGCATTAAGTCCGCCTATGTACATTTGTGTGCTTGAAGTATTAAATAAATAAAAAAAAAATATATATTTCGCGAAGTGCAACCATGAATAAAATTAGAGTGCGACGGGTATGATGGATTAATCAAATATATCGATAGACAGTTTTATATCGACTGTCTAAATTTTTTACCAGGCAAACATAAATTGACAGGAACTAAGTGTTAAGCAACTTTTGGTGGTGAATTGTGTTAAAGAGACATAAAGGTTCATTAAATTGAATTATGACTGTTGTTTTGAAAGTACCAGGGTATCAGATATGTACAGAAAATCGGCGCCTATAAACAATCTGGTTACCAAGTTTGTATCGTTTACTCACGATATTTTCCTTCAAATTTTTTTGAAGCTAGTTTTAATTATAGGTACTATACGCCTATGAATCCGAAAAGTCAGAGGCCTTGGGTTCGAACTTGAAACCTATGATTTGGCAATCGACCGGTCACACCACTAGGCTATCACGAGAGAGAGGTAAAAATCGCTTTAAATGAGAACCATTCATCAAAATTAAAAAATTAAAAAACTCCCACCGCGAAAACAAAAACATTTAAAAAGTTAAAAATAACACTATCCTATCGTTGAGCCATAAAATTTTACTTCACGTCGGGGAATCGCAAGAAACCCTGCTTTTAAATAAAAAACCGCATCTAAATCGGTTCACCCATTTAAGCGCTACGGTGCCACAGACCGACAGACAGACAGACACACACACATAGCGGTCAAACTTATAACACCCCTCTTTTTGCGTCGGGGGTTAAAAATCATTAAATTTCTTCATTTTATTCGAGAGCGGCCAAATTCAAAAGGATTGGATATATCCGCTTCAATAATAAAATATTCAAACACAATATTGTAGAGCTAATTACTCAACCAAACTTTTAAAGACCTTGCTAACATACTCGAATCACGCTTATAAAAATATATCCGATCATAGAATCCGATGAAAAGAATTCTAAAACATTGAACATTTCACTGTTTTCAACAAGTCTTCCTAGCTATTTTGTTTATATATTTTGTGGAATACACACATTGATATTATCTGCCCACTTCATCCGTGAAATAAGAAAGATATAATATGATCTGAATACAGTAAATCCGTCACAATATTTTGATAAAATAAAGAATAGATCTGGAGAGTTCGCGTGTACTAAAATGCACGTGGTTTTTGTAGCGTGGGCCTTTGAATAATATATTTGAAAGCAGTTTGTAGATACATCAATAGCTTTGTCGTGTAACTCGAAATTCTAACCGAAGCCACACTTCTTTGAATTTTCAAATTTAAGTGCGTACTGAATAATAATTTCTTCGTAAACGGTGAAGGAAAAAAAACTTTTTTACAAAAAATACAACCGACTTCAAAAAACACTAACCGGTGTAAAATAACTCTAAATTAGGAAGTCTGTGGCTTTGGTGGTTTTGTCTCATTCATGATTGGCCACCGACTTCCGAATTTAGAGTTATTTTACACCGGTTAGTGTTTTTTGAAGTCGGTTGTATTTTTTGTAAAAAAGTTTTTATTTAACAGTTTTTAGTTTTTTCACAAAATGAAAACCACTAAGCCAAACTGTGTAATTTTTTTATGAGATCAAAAAGGAACTTGTCCGCATCAAACTAAAAAAGAATCACGTAAATCGGTACATAAATCTCAGCGTAATCGGTGAACATACGTACAAAAAATGTACAAAAATAAATTAAATTTTCATAAAACTGTTTATAAAATGAAAACTACCGGATCAAACTATGTTATATTTTTATGGGACCTAATGGCAGCCATTCCGCATCGAACTAAAATCACGAATCGGATCATAAATCTCAGAGTAATTGGTGTACATAAATAAAAAAAAAATAAAAAAATTACCGATCGAATTGAGAACCTCCTCCTGAAGTCGGTTAAAAATCTTTTGCACCAAAGCGGGCACAGTTAGATGGCACTTAGCAAAGCCATTTTTTGAACAACCAGCACCTATTTGCACTTGAAACTTTTACTATTATTGTTTGGCACTGTTATTAAGATTTAACCATAGACATAGAGAATGGACTGCGTAATACCCAAACAAAATTGACCACTCCCTGGAAAAAGACAGAGGGACTGTGCGGCCAATACCTGTCCCTTTTCTGTAGCTCTGTGGTTAAAGAAAGAAAGAGCCAACTATTGGCCGCACGTTCGCTTTATCTCTCTTATACTTTCTTACCAGTATTTATTTCAAAACTGGATGAGGAACGCTCAGTACATTCTCTATGTCTATGGAGTTAACCAACTATATGTGATGTGTTAACCAATTGTAGCACCAACTTTGAATTTTTGTCATTATAGCTACTTAGGTACAGACGCCAGCACATCAAGTTACCCCAATGTGTTAAATTTCTTTGATCGTTTCTAACTTTATGTCAAATAGAATGAGGTTCATTATCAATTGGGAAAATTTGACACATTGGGGTAACTTGAGGTGCTGGCGTCTGTACATGTGGAAGCTTGTAATTAGCAAATGAAATTAAATGAAATGAAATAATGAAATTATTTTCTGTAAGTAGATCTTCTCAGATACTTTTACATGTCTTTTTCTTTTTAAACTAAACTAAATGGCATTTCCAAAGCGACTGATCCCTGAGAAGAAATGCCGAAAGAAACTCAGGGGTCATGGTCTCTTTTAAAGTCCAGACATAAGATTATATTCATTTACTATGCGAGTCTGACGATGCAGGGCAATTTACTTATCTACTATTGCAAGTTGTTATTAGTTAGTTAGCTTCCCTAAATGTTAAAAATAAATAAATAAATAAAGCATCGGCAAGTGAAGACAGAACCCATGGGCAGCTTAAGCATGACCCATACGGCCCCGCTACTGGTGCTAGTGTATTATACAAGAATTTACATTCCTACAAAAGAAAAAACGTAAGTATAGATACTGTATTGGGCTATTTTTGTTTGAAACGTTTTGTGAAAAGAGCAATAAATTGCGTGATTGCGTAATTGGGTATTCAACCAATTACCTTCTGTTCATTCTGTAGTGTCTGGAAAACTGCGATAAGGTGTTATATGTTTCACATATAGTATGGTACGTGGAGTAAAGTTTCTCATCCCCCATCGGAAAGGGAGGATTTACTAGCCAAACGGATCTTATGCCTATTTGAAAGTTGTATAAAGGTTGTACAGTCAGCCTCAAAAGTCGATGATCATATCCAAAATTTCCAAAGTCATGAACACCTTAGTTTACACAAATTGCTTAACAAGACGTGAAATAATTGAATGAACATCTTAAAAGTTCAAAATTAGCTAACTAGCTTTACATGAATTTACTTAACGCTAAATTGTCAAAAGTAGCTGAACAATAATACACTTCTGGACACATCTATTGGCCCACCTTAGAGTTTAGGTTTCGATGGCCTCTACCGAAATATGATTGCTAGATTGAACAAAAACTGTTGATGCAGTTTTAAACCTGATACATTTTACCATCTTTTTCCATCGTATTGTTTTAAATTTGAATTCAGAATACCATACGACATGGAGCTACGCCTAACAAAGCGCCTAGCGCCTTGTTAAAGGCAATTGATTTTTGAATAAAAAACATGTTTTATCAAATAAAGGTTTAACTTAATAACGCGTGTTGCCTCCATGGGCATCTACCACAGCTCTCATACGATTAGGCATAGAGTTTATCAACCGCTCTATGAAATTTTGAGGGATCATCTCCCATTCCTCTTCTATGGCAGTTTTCAACTCCTGCATCGTCTGGGCAACTGGCTGACGAGCCCTAACACGTCTTTTTAGCTCGTCCCACATGTGCTCAATGGGGTTCATGACTGGGCTTCTGGCTGGCCCGTCCATAAATGTGATGTTCACATCCCGAAGATATTCCCTGACGACCTGAAGTGTATTATGTACAAAACGTCTTAACATCGCAAATTACAAATTACCACTAAGCGATGTAGTAGTAGTTTTTTAATATAAAACTCAACAAATTCAAAATCACTTTCATGGGGAGACAAGTGGAAAAAAAGACATGACCCTTTAATCCGCTACTTTTGTCAATTTAGCGTTAAGTTTATTCATGCAAAGTGTTGTTAATTTAGAACTTTTATGATATTGTTCATTCAATTCTGGAATAAGTCTTGTTAAACAATTTGTCATCGACTTTTGATACTGACTGTACCTACTACTTTTGTTTGTATTTTGGTAAAACAGAAAATTATTTTCCCATGCTAGTTTACACTACTATCATGCCTTGATGGTGCTAACATGTAATTTTGTTTACTTCTGATGCATAATTGTCTGGTTAATATATCCTATTGTAAATCCGTAATTGGCTGCAATTTTAATTTTATCATGGCGATGAACATTTCGTTAATAAATAAATACGTAAACCTAGACATTATGAAAACGTGCAAATCATAGGCGTGTTCAATTACAACAAATTATTAATGTGTTCACGGTGACAGCTAGCTTGCACCTCGCGGGCGGAATTATATTGTACTAGCTGAAATCACGCGGTTTCACCCGCGTAGTTCCTGTTCCCGTGGGATTACAGGGATAAAAAGTAGCCTCTGTCATCCGGGAATAGTGTAGCTTTCCACCAGTGTAATAATTTTTAAAATTGGATCATTAGTTCCGAAGATTACCCCCTACATACAAACAAATTTGACCTCTTTATAATATTAGTAGGTATAGATTGAACTCATGGAATCGGATTGTGCTTCAAATTTGTTTTCCTTTTATATAAAACAAACTTACACGTGCCGTTAATCCACTAATGATGATAATTCTTTCCTCATTTCGTTCTATTTTTTGTAAATAGACAATTTCCTGTCTCTGCCGTAATCCTTTTAACCTTGATAATTAATTATTTAAGTGTACAACAATTTCTATTTCGTTACCAGGCAACCGTCGTTTCATCATCCTGCTGCCCTCAATACTATTTATTTGGGCCATACTCGTACTTCTTACATGTCTTGTTCTTTGTCCATATAATATATCCGTTCCGTTGTCCGCTCCGTTGGTGGTTTATGCGATGTTTGACATTTTTCTTATTTTTTCTGCTGACAAAAAATCATAGTTATCATAAGTGGGATCAAGGTGCATGAACATAATAACGTTGTTTAAGTTTTAAAATAGTTTTTAAGTCATGAACATTATCTATCTAAGTATATTAAATGTTATCATTCAAACTATTTTAAATATTGTTAATAATTATTTTGTACTACTATTGCCAACTTGAATGAGCTGTGCCTGTGATACAGGTTCGGGTAACCTAGGTAGTACAGGCATTAAACTATCAATATTTTTTTTTTTTTGGGCTAGCCTATTCCCTTTTGTCTTCTACTCAGTTTGCCACGACTACGTCTCAGCAGTGTACCCACAGAACTATGAAGAATACCCGAATACGCCGTGTCTTAGTAGCTTTGGTTATAATCAAATTCTTTCACGCTTTCTTAAGCGTGTCCTTTGCAGACTCCTTTATCATCTGACAATTTGACATTTGAAAATTTGACAGTTGACGCCATAAATATTTTCAAAGGTGGTATGAAGAATGCACAGGGCACCTAATATAGGTATGTATCAATATGATATGACTGAACGACATCGCAATTCGAAATTTGGGTGCCATGACTTCGGCACCGCGATCTACAATCATCACAGTCAGACACACAGTCAAAAATCACCTATGTACGAAGAGATTTAAAATACTATAGAGCGGGCATGTCAAGGAAATGTCATAGAAAAACTTTGATTCCATGTCTCAGTAACGCCATCTAGAATAATATATCGTCACTGGAAAGGCAAAATTACTGAAGTGAAAATAGGTTGTTTCGAGATAAAGCCGATCAAAGTTTTTATTTTTAGAAAAAAAATCATATCTTTTTACACAATCATCCGATTTCAATGAAATAACTTTATAAATAATTCTATTTGTAGCATGCGTTTACTGGAAATGGTTGAAATTCGTTTTTTTTACTACTTTCCAAGATAAGTGGCGCTTCAGTAATTTTGACCCAATAACTTAGTAAGCCAAATTTTCTTAAACGCCACCAATGTAAACAACGATTGTATTTTAAAAGTACTGAACACAATACTATTAGTAAATTTGAGTAGGATGAAATTTCTTTAGCATAAATTTTAGTGTCATGTTGGTGTATCAAAATAACTTCAAGGGAAATATTTTATACTCCTCATGTCTAGGATTTTGACTCATGAGGCGATAGGATAACTAAGTAACTTCAACTAAAATTACTTAAAATGTTTTTTTTTGTAATCAGTTGTTCAGCAAAGTAACGTTAAGGATCAATCACACTTTATTGTAACTGGGATAAAACTACTGTTCCCTTTAGGTATTTAAAATTTTTTCATATTCGTGTTTTCGAAAATTACTTCTAGAAGGTTGTGTGGGTGTTTGGTAGAGGTAAGGAGGGTGGCGTAGGGTGCGTAGGGTAACGTGGGGGTTGGACCGGGAGACGTAGGTGTAATCACTGGGCAAGCCAGTTTAATAATTTACACGGTATAATGATAACTGTAAATAAAAAAAAATGTTTTAATTAAAATACAGTACCTAAGTGGTAGCATAATAAACTTTTATTGAATCAAAAAACATAGGTATCATGATATTTATGAACCAGGGCACACACGCGCTTAGATCTAAAAATTATTCGTTATTAACGAAAACTCAGTGGAACAGTCTACTATTATCTAATAATGTTTTCTATTAATCTTCAGTAACTTAAACATATTAAAGTAAAAACAAATCAAAAATTAAAAGCCTCTTCTGGCAAAAACAAGTAAAAAAAAATATAAAAACTTAATATTTGGCATGTCTTATTAAACAAAATATTCATTTTTCATTCATTCATTCATTAACCCTAGAAGCCCAATCTACGTCATTTTGACGTACACTCCAACGAAAATACGTTGTCTTTTTCTAATGCACGCTCGGATCGCCGCGCCCCCCCGCGCCAACTCAGTAGCCGCGAAGACCTTTTTTTTTTTTTTGTAGGTGTGGAAAATCCTCATGGATGTCCCCCGCCCGGGGAGGCGGAGGGGTCTGTCAGACTCTTACTGACTAAAAACCACCCCGTGTTCCTTCTCACACCTGCGCCGGGGGTCACGGGAACGGAAGATACTTCCGCGACCCCCGACTGGTGCCGGCCCCGCGGGCCTCGCCAGGTCAGCGAGGGGAGTGAGGTGTTAGACTCCCCTCGCGACGTCTAAGAGGGGCGCGCGTCAACACGACGCGCCACCATCTCGGGTCCATGCACGTGGGGGGCGGCGCGCATCCCCGCGTCCGTCGCCCCTGGACCCAATTAGGGGGGCTGGAAGAGGGCGTTGTCCACCCTCCGCCTGCGCCCGGTGCGTCTGCTGCGGGCAGGGTGAGTGGAAGTAATCTCCCTCTCCCTTTCCGCAGCCTCCTTCTGCGAAATGACTGTTTCGCAGAAGGACACCACCGCGTCCCAGGACCCGACGCTGCCGACCATCTTCTCGACCAAGGCCGGCAGCGACAAGTCACTGCCTACCCAGAGACGAGGGCACGGCGCGGCTCCTCCCAAGCGGCACACTCTGCCAGCGTATGCTGCACCGTGTCCTCCCGACAGTCGACGCAGTGGTGACACCGGGCGTCCGGCTCCCTGTTTATGCGACACAGGTACTTTCCGAAGCAACCGTGCCCGGAAAGTATCTGCGTCACCCGAAACGACAGGGAGCCGTGCCTCCTCCCGAGCCAGCGCTCGAGCACCGGCCGGACCGCCTCGATGGTGACGAGGCCGGCGGTAGGGCGCGAAAGCCTGTCCCGCCATTCCGCCACCAGGACCTCGCGCAGCTGCGACCGACGCAACTCCATGTGTCGCTGCATCGGTCGCTCGCCGCGCGCCTGCATTTCCTCGCGCCACCGGTACAGTGACGCGAGTACTTTCGCCTCCAGGTCCCAGGGCGGGGATCCGGCCAGTACTCCGCAGCCTCGTAGGAGATCGTGCGATAGCCCCTGATGACTCTGACGGCCATCGCTTGCTGCGGTCTGCGCAGGACAGCGATGCTGCCGGCCGTCAGGTCAGCCGCCCAGATCGGGGCCCCGTAAAGGGCCATCGATCGCACGATCCCCACGTAGAGCCGCCTACAGGCGGCGCTCGGACCCCCCAGATTGGGAAGCAGCGTTGATAGCGCCCCGGCCGCGCCCAACAGCTTGGGCGCCAGCCGCCGGAAGTGAGGTCCGAAATCCCAACGGCTGTCGAGCACCAATCCCAGGTACTTCATGGTGGACTCGACTGCGATTCGAACCCCACCGACCGCTAGGTGTGATGTGCGCCCGACGGGGGCCGTGAAAAACCATAGCCTCCGTCTTGCTGAGGGCCACCTCCAGGCCGAGGCGCCGTATGCGGCCCACCACCTGTAATGAACACCTGTAACCAACAGTAGATGGCTGCATCACTTCGGTAAGTACCGCCATTTTTTCGTTATTACAATGTTGCACGTAAATTTGACATATGTTTGGGCTTTGTGTAACTTTTGCGAACTGTTTTCATTTTGTAATATTATGATTTTTGTTCGATTATTGTTTTATTTTCCATAATTTTCAAACTGTACTTTATTTTTAGGAACGAATGTACAATGGCGTCCTATCGACGGTTGAATATAGACAAAATAGCATCAATATTGGAAAATGAAGACGATTATTCTCCGCACGATACTGACTCGGAACAAGAAGATTGTGTGACTCAAGACGACGTGCCAGAGACAGCAACAGAGACTTCCTGTAATAAGCCCGAACCAAAGAAACGACGATATTGTGGGTATTGCTCGTACAAAAGAAGAGGATGACCAAAACACAATACTCCAAATGCAAAAGAGCAATATGCGGTGAACACAATATTGATATTTCTCAAGACTGTGTTTAAAAGCTGATTTTTGAATATTAAAGTACTAAGTATTGATAAGAGTTGATTAAATTTTTAGAAAAAAAAATGATTTGGTTGATTGTTGTAAAATTTATTTAATTATAAGAAGAAACCTAAGAAGATCTCATTTTTTGTACATTTTTTTTACTTTGCTTAATGTAACTTTGTAAAGGTAAAAATAAAAAGTTTTAAATATTTAAAATACGTTTTTTTATTTCATAAGAACATATTTTAAATAAATAATCCAAAAACTAATAAATATCTAAAATAAAATAATTAAATTCAGCGATTTGATTTATATACGTCATTTTTACGTATGATTGGACTTTATAGCCTCAAAAATATGATTGGGCTTCTAGGGTTAAAATAACTGAAATTTTGACTTTTCATTCACTACGTAATCTGAACAAAAACGGCACGATTGCAACGGAAATAAATAACTACTTACCTCTTTATAAATTAAAAACTGCACGATCCCACTCATTGATTCACTAAAATAGATTGATAACGCTAGCAAAAACGACAAATTGACGTCCTTCCGCAGTGGCTCGGTCGAGCAGAATGGCGGAACAGCTTAATTTTAATTTATTTGAGGGGCGTATCGCATATCGTGCCCTTGAAGAGGACGTGTATAGCTTAACCGGGCGTCTCTGTAGAGATATCTTAAGCAAAAAATTAAGACCTCCAGCCAGAGTATAAAAACTTAAAAACTAAGCGACTACGCTAAGGGCACCCCCTGCGGGGTACGAGCCTCGGCTTAGGGCGTCGCTGGGAGAGGACAGCAAGGGACGGCTGGATCTGTGTGGTTATTATTTGGGGGCAGCGAGTTTATTATAACTACTGCTCAGCTCGCGGGCTGGCACACAAGCAAGGGACGGGAGGACGGGTAATTATCGGGGGCGTCGCGACGGGCCTCGACGGCGAGGCCGGAATCGGGTTGCGTTCTTGCGAACTGTGCTGGTAGACTTATCGCTCTCCTGGAGGAGGGTGATAGCGTCATCAGGGACGGTGAGGGTGTGTCTCGGTCGCCGTATCTTAGAGATGCGGGACGGAGTGTATCGGGCGGCCGACACCACGAGGGGGTTGGGGTGTTTTTCAGCTACGTCCATGAAACGCTTGGTGAGGCGTTTCATGAACTGCTGAATTGTAGGGATTTTGAGATCTACGTGGAGAATCTCATTTCGGACATAGAAGGGGGCTCCCGTTATCCTACGGAGGAAACGGTTTTGGAGGGTTTGCATCCTATGGATATGCCTAGGGTGCGCATGTCCGAAAACTGCGCAAGCATAGGTCATGATGGGGCGAATGACCGCGGTGTAGAGACGCAATTTGCACTTGAGTGACAATTTGCTTCTCGGGGTCGTGAGGAAATGAAGCCTACTGGAAGCGAAAGCGGCTCGCGAACGAGCCATCTTTATGTGCTTCGCGAAGGTAAGGTGATGGTCGAGAGTAACTCCTAAGTACTTTGCCTCCGAGTCCCAAGGGATGGGGGTGTCGTACATAGTAATTGGATCGGGGGTTGGGACAGTGCGACGCGGTCTCGTGAAGAGGACCGCTTGGCTTTTTTCGGGGTTGACCTCTATTCTCCATTTCCGGAACCAATCGCCTAGGGCGTTTGCGGAAGATTGGAGAGTGCGAGCTATCGTGACTGGATTGGTGCCAGTGTAGTAGATTGCCGTATCGTCGGCGAAGAGAGCTAACTGGGACCTATTACTGATGGGAATGTCACTGGTGAACAGTGAGAAGAGGAGAGGGGAGAGCACGGAGCCTTGAGGGACGCCCGCGCAAATCGGATGGGGATGGCGGAACAGCCAGCGCGCGCGCGGTTTTGTTACATTTTATGCTACCTAATCTTTACACATTGAAGAATATTTCGTCCAATTAGCTGCTTACAATATACTTTAGCAACGATGATAGCAAAACATATACCTTAATATTTTACTGAAGTTACATAACAGAGTATTTCATTAATCTTATTTGATAAAATAAAAATAATCGAAGTCCGTAATAATTACTTTAGCTCTTTGATTAATATTTGACAACGCAACACATTTTTCTTTTCCGAATATTTTTCAATAACTTGAGATTACCAAATGTACTTAATGTACTTGTTGTTTATCTGGATGGAAAAACAAAAATACGTTTGTTTAATTTGTAAAGAAGTCAATACAAAGCAAAATTACTGCTTACTCACAAGCTCTTTACAGATAGCAAATGTAAATTACTTATACGCCAGCATCTTTTCAAAAGTAAAACGGCAACATTTCTTGTCCACCATACACTCTAAAAATAATGAAAGCAAAATTACTTAAACGCCAGGCATCATTGAAATAAACGTAAACCAAAATTTCTTTAGCTGAATTTTTATTACATTCAAGGTAAGCACAAATTACTTAAAGGCCATTCTTTTTTAGGCTACACAAAGGCAATTTTATTCAAGCGCCAAACTTAATATTTAATATTCAGGAAATATTTCTTGAGCGACATGAGTGAAAAATTGGCCAAAAAACGCGTCGCTTCAGTAATTAGGAAAAAAAAGCAGCACCTTTTTTTAGGTTACTTAAACGCCACAAAAATGCTCTGATTGCAATGGTTCCTAGGCAGATCGACGCAGAAAAAATCGCTGATTCCGAATATGTATATAACTCAATTATGCCCACTTTGTATGACAGAAGTAATTTTGCCTTTCCAGTGACGATATGAATATTGGAGCGGCAGCGGAGCGTATTACAAAAAACTCATTGACTTGTGTCCAAGCAGGACACAAGTTTCGGACGAAAATTTTGATCGTGATGTCCGGTCTATAGGTATTGAATGTCTTTGCCTATGTATATATACATTTCGTGCGAATTGTTTACACTGTCGTTCCCACGTCAGTCGTGGTAGGGCCCACATCAAAGGAAGTTTCGGACATTCTTTATTAACAAACAAGAGATCAAACTAAGTGGTTGATTATCAAACCTGCATCTATATTCAATTGACTGGATTGAGTGATTCGTTGAAATAATCAAAATACAATAGGGTTGTCCAGTACGTGTAAAGAAATTTAAGATATGTACAGACACCAGCACGTCAAGTTACCCCAATGTGTCAAATTTCTTTGATCGTTTTTCAACTTTATGTTAAACAGAATAAGGTTCATATTCAATTGGAAAAATTTAACACATTGGGGTAACTTAATGTGCTGGCGTCTATACTGTGGAGAGGAGATGCGCAGAAATGTCATAGAAAAACTTTGATCCCATGTCTCAGTGACGCCATCTAGAATAATAAAGCAATCTTAGAGCGGCAGCGGAGCGTACTACATCAGGCCACAGTATAAATATTAATACAGTAGGACGACGCCTTTGATCTCAGGAAAAATGCCGACAACTTCTACACGCGTTAAACTTGAATAATACCTCCCGCACTACGAACATCGTTTTGTTCGCAGTGCGGGGGCGGCTTTCCCGCGTCTCGCCGCTCACACCCCGCACGATTGCCCTGTCTAGACGGCTTCGTCGGACGACTGTATGTTTTTAGACTGTGATCAGACAGTAGGGTGAAAATTTTGTTAGTGATGTAACGAGTACGTGGTAAGAATATTTTTTCATTCTATTGAAAAATTTACTGGGGTCGCAAGAACGGTTTCATTTACTAAAGGTCAAGTTTTTTTTTTTTTTTATTTATTTATTTAATGAAATTTAAATACAGTGGTGTAACTTATTTCTAAACTCGCCAAACTTTTACGTTTGATGGCGAGAAACGCTCTTTTACATAACCATGAACCACCCTTGTACATACATGCTTACTATTACTAGATACTATAATGTAACAGTGTTATTTTAAACTTAACAAATTACATCATCAATACAATTTTTTTTTTAATTTTGTCTTAAGTGATCCTAAACTAACTTTAACTTCTTCTCGTAATAAATCTATTTTGTTAAACACTTCCGGTACCAAAAACTTAGATGTTCTTTGTGAAAAGTGCTTTAAATTGACTTATATTTTTGTTAAAAGAATCTCAAAGACTTCTCCTATTTAATTAAGAAATATAAGATAATAGATATTAAACAGAATTTATGTTCACGGGTCGAACAGATTTCCAAGAAGTAAACTCTAAGCAAACATGAAACTTCACCATTGTAGAAAAGTCTAAAATTATTTTAGCTCTGCGGATCGAATCTAGAAATCTAACTCACCCTTGGCATTTGACTGTCAAACTTTGGTTTTATCGTCACACGATTTTAAGGCCACACCCCTACAGTCTACTATTAACTATAAATAAATAATCCACAACTTTCACACCACGCCATCTAGTCCCAAGCTTAGCAGAACTTGTGTTATGGGTACCAAAAAACTGATATACAAACTGATAAACATACTTAGATACTTATTTCTATATACATTTATATGTATAATAGACAAATTACACCCAGACACAGAACAAATGATCGTGCTCATCACACAAACATTTGACCTAAGTGGGAATCGAACCCACGACCTCAGGCATAGCAGTCAGGATCACTATGCTAAATCTCACACTGCTACATCCGCGATCAGCAAAGAGAAGCGCTAAGCTTAGAATCAAAACGCATTGAAACCTAGTACGAGTGCAAAATGTGAAGTAACTTGTTTGCTCGGCGAGCCGTGTCAGTACTAAAAGTCACATGAGAATGTGAAGTTTGTCGGCTTACCTCGTGTGGATCTGCTGTCAATACGTGACCCTGGCAGAATAGTTGCTATCGGCTCAGTTGCCAAAAGGGAAAAAAAAGGTTCTAGTTGGGAATATTTGACAGTTTCGGATAACTCGATGTGCTGAGGGCCATGCTTTTCGCTAGTAATGTTAAAATTTCATGTTGTGAGAATATTGCCATCAAAAATGTTGTTAGTGTTTCACAAAGAAAGAAAGATTTGAAACGAAAACAATAAAAATAAAACTAATATATAGGGTGACTGGTAATTAGTGACCGATACTTAAACAAGTGATTGTACTCATAAACACAAATAACTTTCCCATAGAAACTTTTTTTTAAACTCATTAACTTAAAAGACTATCAGCTGATCGATAACAGGCGCGCGCGCGGGAATTTTTAACAGCATTTTTGTTATTTTATTGTGTTATAAGTTATTGTGTATAAAAAAAAGTTTCTATGGGAAAGTTTATTGAAATCATGAATACAATCACGTGTTTAAGTATCGGTCACTAATTACCAGTCACCCTATAGAATGAAAAAAGTTAACTAAAAAAATGAATCTTGTCTTGGTTGAAATCTCAAGACATTTTGGTTCAATATTTTTGCTAGTAGCAAATAAATTCATGCTGGAATGTGTGTTGTAAGCCGTAAAAATACTTGAAAAACTCAATTACCTGCAATCTCAACACTACGTCGTACACGCTCAGTAGTTTGTTTACGTACCCGTGAATCAGTGAAAACATAGTTAGTACACACGTCAACTGAAACGTAACGATTCTAAAAGAATTCAAAAACATTTATTTTTCTTAAATAATTTATCACAACCTACGCGATTGAATTTATTGTAATGTAAGCAATATCCGTACGTATTTATGTTTCCGCCATCTTAGTTCGATGTCAGGGTTGCGGGATAGTGATGTGACCCGATTAGAGCTGTTGTTGTGAAAACAATCTGCAGGCCTAGCCATATTACAAATTCTATTTCTATTATCGTAATCGATAAGGCGACCATAGAAAGAAAATGGCGTATATAAAATCAGCTGTTTGTCAACTGTCAAGTATTAACGAGTAGCATTTGGAATATGACTGAAAATTTAATACACTTGACAGTTGACAAACAGCTGATTACATGTACGCCATTTTCTTTCAAAGAAAAAAGAAAGAATTAATTAACCAGCAGGCCTAGCCATATTATGGCTAGGCTTGCTGGTTAATAACTTTTCAAGCAGTGATGGCCTAATTTTGTGACCGGGAGATGGCCAAATATATGGTCTCGAGTACGACTGCCATTTCGGATTCATATGCGTATTGTACAGACGCCAGCACATCAAGTTACCCCAATGTGTCAAATTTTCCCAATTGAATATGAACCTTATTCATTTTACATAAAGTTACAAAACGATCAAAGAAATTTGACACATTGGGGTAACTTGATGTGCTGGCGTCTGTACAATATCAATTGCTTCAAAAACGGTGAAGGAAAACATCGTGCGGAAATCGGCAAGCTTTAGAGATATTTCTTAATAGTATACAGTGCCATTGTCAGAGGCCCATGGGTGGCATTGAAACTCTGGCATTAGTGTCGAATGTACAGACGCCCGCAAATCAACCTACCCCAATGTATCCATTTTTTTTTTTTTTTTTTTATAGGTTTTCAACTTTATTCTATACACAATAAGGTTCAGGTGTGGTTAGTGACTAGCCTAGGTTAGACTTACATTTCATCAGAGGTGTAGCTGTTGTACACACGGCTATGTATCAAGCTTTATATTTCCAGTAAGGGTTGGGCTAGTATTTACTAAATTATAAGTGACCTTAGCCAGAAAAAAAAAAAAACAAAAAAAAACAAAAAAAAAAGTGACCTTAGTCTCGAGAGGTAGTAAGATAGTGAAACTACAAACAAAAGCCACTAAGTAAAAATAAACAAACAAAAAATAAACAGTAAACCAATTATAGGGCATCAAAAAACTCATCCGCATCGCTATCAACGGGAAAAGTGCCCAGAAGACTGGCCGCATTGCCAAGTTGTATGGCAATGCTGATTCTCTGACCGAAATAAAGGCCAGCCCTCTGGTCACGTGAAGAGTCGACTAAACGCTTGGCGATGTTCCGGAAAAAAGCCACTAAGTAGTTTAAAAATATTTTACAGAAATAAATATCATTCATCATTTTGGGTTCCGTACCAAATTCGGCAATACCACCTTCAAAAATAACACGAGTAAACAATACCAGTATTTAGTAGAAGCCGTTCTATTTCTGGCCAGCCAGTGAGTCACCTCCTTAAATCATACAAAACCAATGTTCAAAAACCAATTGGGAAAAAGACTGTTTGCAAAAGCATTATTTATAGGTACAGTTATTATTGTTAAACGTATTTACTGTCTCACTTCTGCGTTTTATTGCTTATTTTGCGTTTTCTTTGTTTTTTTTTGTGTTTACGCCAAGTGTTTTTCATTCTTCGTGTGGGTAAGGGCCAGTGCGGACCTGGCAAAGCGCCTTGACGCGCGTTTTTCCTTACTTATGTTAGATTTGCCAAGGTTGCCCGTGAACCTAAAGATAAAATTAATATTATTATCATTATCTTAATGTACAAAACAAAGTCGGGTTAATTATAACTCAAGAACGGCGGGACTAATTTTTAGGATTTTGTGTTTTTTTTCATTTGTTTTCGTCCGAAATAGGATACTATCTTAATCATTTTTAAACGCAGCGCCATCTTGGATGACATGACATGTGACCAATTTATTCCCAGTTCATTATCAGGTGACAATTTGACTTTAAGAAGGTAACGCAACATTCATTTTATTTATTCTAAGAGCGGAACGAAGTTCGTCGAGAAAGCTCGTTAAAATATAGATTAAACAATTCGACGCCATTTTATTAACGAATTACAATGCAGTGACTGCAAATCCTCTTTAAGTGTTTGTATCTATTCACCCCTACGTTCCTATTTACCCCGTTTGATAGTACCTACTACACACCTGTCCCTTCTGAAGAACATCACAAAAAACCATAGCGACGTCAAAATCCTTGGCAAAACGATAAGTCTCGTAACAAAACGAAGCCACCTCTTGTATTAGGGTTAGTAGCTCTTAAAACTAGGTAATAAACCAACAAAAGTGTTACCTGACCTTTCAATCTTTTCCGAAATGGCTTCCGCTATAATGTGTCGCCTACAGCTATAATGATCATAAACAAATGAATGAGGGGGTAGTGACGTCACGTGGGACGCCATAATTGCCGTTTACGTCAACATTCATTTGGGCATTTCGGTGTTTATACACGTTCCTTTGAGGGTAGATAGAGCCAGGGCGACAATTAAATTTTCTTGTGGTTTCTGCAAATTGCCGGTTGGTACCTTTAATGGTAATTTTATTTAATTAACCCAAGCAGTACCTAATGCAATCGCGCATACAATGTTGGGCACAAGTAGGATCTGGCTCTTATGCAAAATGGTTTGGCAAATAGCGCAAGTTTCCCAGGTTTCCTGTAACACACTCTGGTCGTTATCGCAAAATTATTCCCGCAAAAAAATATCTAGCAACAAAAACGTGGAAAGATGTGCCACATCTGATGATGAAGCAAATCTTTTCACGTTTTAGTTCGAAACTGTATTCAGTTTACACTGTAATTTTGCCAGATTTCTCTCCAAAAAATTAGGTCGGTTTCAAACAATATGTACCGGGTAAAACGGAGTGGATAGAAACTCAAGGGTGAATAGCAAAGAGATTTAAAATACTATAGAGCGGGCATGTCAAGGAAATGTCATAGAAAAACTTTGATCCCATGTCTCAGTAACGCCATCTAGAATAATATATGAATATTGGAGCGGCAGCGGAGCGTACTACAAAAAACTCATCTAACTCAGATACAGCCGTCCCCTTTTTATTCGATCAGTGACACCCTAAGCCGAGGTCCGAGCCCCACAGGGGGCGCCCTTAGCGAGTGTCACTTAAATTCTGACGTAATGCTCCTGGCTGGAGGCCTTGTGTATTGAGGTCGTCCACAGGTTTGACCGGTTGAGCAGATAGCAGCGCCACCCCTCAGTAGGGTGCACTGCGAGACGCCCTCTATCAAAAAAAAAAAAAAATATCCATCAGGACACACTTTTTCGGACGAAAATTTTGTTCGTGATGTCCGGTCTATAGGTATTGAATGTCTTTGGTGAATAGAAACAAAATTTTAAGGAGGATATTCACGTTCACGTTTTTTGTTCTGGGGACTAGGCTGCAATGCTCTTAAATAATTTAATAGTTTCGACACCTCATTAGTATCAAACAAAGAACACCGGCGAACTACCAAACAAATTTTTGTTGACATTTTTTTTTGCGTCTGCCTATGAAAATATCTAAAAGTATAGAGTTTGAATTTCTGAACAGTTTTTTCTTTGGTTATACTTTTATAGGAAGTCAGGAATTAAAGATATTTTATTTTTAAGTTTTAGAGGTTATGACTAAGGTTATGTCCGCTATAATCTAAGCACAAACAATCGTGTTTATTTTAACATTTATATTCTGATGCAGACATGTATTTCCTAAGTATATTTAATGCATTATGTAAAGCCAATCATTTTAAGCAACTTGACTAAGATTACATGGCAACATTAAAAGTATAGCTAATCCAAAAGCCATGAAGTCAAGCCAGAAAGAAAAAAAACACAAAGCTTATTTATTTCATCAATAATCTATTCAATTAAGCTCTCAATTATGAAGATTTTTTACCAGACTTCGATAGGCCTTATAATTGATTTGATAAAACTTAGTAAATTATTTCGTTGGTATCTATTACGGTGACATACGTAGACGCTTAATAATTTCACCAACAATTCCCTCGCCGGTATTCTTTTAAACTAGCGTAAAAATCCTCGCTCAAAGTTTTGTTTCTATTCACCCTTGAGTTTCTATCCTCCCCGTCTTACGGAATCTATATTTTCCAAAAAAGCGACTACCCAAACCCTTTTCCAAAATTTAATTTGCAATCGTCACTACGCGCCTCTAATAGTTCACCAAATTGGTTTTAGACAAACGGTCCCGGATATACGGTCGCTGTCAGTCAAGTACAAAGTTGATTTCTTTGATAAGGGACAGAAGTACATGTAAGGGACATGCGTGGGACATGTTGGGGACGTGAGATGGGACCTTTGACAGTAGGAAAAACGTTTAATGAATTTTCATTTTAATTTTCTGTCAGCCTCATTCGTCAAATGGTCGTGCACCACCGTTAACATGAGGGGAAAATATTATGACTAAATTATTCATAATTTGTGCTTTAAGTTCAATTTATATGCATTAATGAGTCCTTGTTACTTGATTAATAAATGAATTAACCAAATGATAAAAATAAAAAAACAATAAAAATTAGGCATTTTCTTAGGAACCAGGTGTCGGAAGCCGGTGCAGTTGATCACGCTCCCCTTTACCCTATAGACCCTGAGTTTGCTATTATAGGATCTGCGCGAGACAGACTCCCCAAGCCTGTCTCTCACAGACAAGCGTAACAATAGCAACTGTGTTGACAGGTATAAAAATACTTGCCAGTTACAGTGCTAGGAATAAAAGTAGGACGCATTTATCGCATGAATTGTGTGCCGTTGATTCCAACATTTTTCTGACCCCAAGGAATGGTTTGGTTTTATTAATGTTAGCAGAGATTAGTAGGCTCAAGAAACTATAGCTAATTATATAAAAAATGTTAACCCCACAATGTGCAATACTGTCACGGCCCATAGGTTAAGGGTAAGGCACGAGGTTGTGGTTAATATCCGGGCAAGTACCAGTGTGACTTTTTCCACGCAAAGTTGATCTTAGACATCATTGACATCGGTGAAGGAAAACATTGTGAGGAAACCTGGACTTACAGTTAATATAAGTTTGAAATATCCAATCCGCCTTGAGCAAGGATGGTGATCAATGCACGTGCCTTCTCTTTGTAAGAAAGGCAGGGCCCTTTCTTACACAGAGAAGGCACGAGCATTGATGAAATGAAATTACCTATTCATTTCTGTGAGTAGATATTCCCAGACAGTTTTAAGTGTCATTTTACTTTAAACTAAATGGCATTTCCAAAGTGACTGATCCCTGAGAAGAAATACCGAAAGAAACTCAGGGGTCATGGTCTCTTTTAAAGTCCAGACATAGGGTTGTATTCATTCATTATGCGAGTCTAACGATGCAGGCCAAAGTCTGGAAAAGTCTTCTCAAGAAAGAATCAATTCAGCTCTGAGTTGACCTGTCCCGACAGACGGCATACATGCTTCAGTCATAGTGTAGCTCAAACCTATTTCAGGGAGCTTGACGACCCTCCACAGGACGCTATCTGCCCGTCATTTGCGTAGGCCACGTAAAAGTACCCAAAACCGCCAGACAGTATGGACGCATGTATTTAAACTAGCCTGCACGATACTCACATTCACATAAATATTTCTCTTTTAAATGTCATAAGTAAGTAAGTAGAAACGCAAACGACTTAACATTTTATTAGTAGGTACTGGCGGTTCAGCCCCTTTTTAATAAATATATTCCTGGGGACCTTATAGCCTCCATGTAATTTATTTCCCTTCCGTCGATAATAATTATGTTGTCACATTCCGTCTCCTGCCGGAAGCCATTATAAGATTATTATTATGTTTAGTATTTATTTATTCTTAATAAGTAACGTATTAAAATGTTCTCTTGTTCTTCTGTTATTCCTTATAGGTGAGGTTCTTCAACCGGCGTGTGTGTATGACAACATATTGCATGAATGTAAACGAAGCAAAATAATGATGTCAGAATTGTAGCAGATGGCGCTCTGATACATGCACAAACTCACGCCTTTTTCCCATGGGGGTAGGCAGAAACTACAGAGCGTCATCTGCTACGTTTAAATACATTCATACAATCATGTTGTCATACACAATATTACCATGCATAAATCTGTTATCAAAAGTAAAAAAACGGCCAAGGAATATTGTGTAGTTGTGAAATAATTTATTACTTTATTTTTTCAAATAAATCGATTAAACTTCCTATGACAGGTGAGATTGCACTCCCTTAAAAAAATAATCTCAAAAAAAAAATATCTTAACTTTGCTTTAAACGCACCATAAATCAAATTACTTTACAGTAAAAGAGCTATCACAACAAAATTATCATGCAAGCTTTTCTGTTGATGTTGATCGAATTATTTATCTTTAACTCCATAATTTATCTACTAAGTAATCGTTCTACATTCTGACAGGGGTTTTTGGCTATTTCAAGCCATTATGCTACGTGTTTCCATTCAGTAAAGGGATCTTTGTTTGGTTATGAATGATTGGCTGATTGGCTGATTGGTGGATTGACGTGGGGAAACCAGCATGCCTAAAGGCTACACTATTTAATTTGTAGGATCCTAACTAGGAACAGTTGAGAAGCAACCAAGCTCTCGGAACTGCGATTACATCTACCGCTTTCCTAGTCAGGTTTCCTACAAATTGTATAGGTATCCTACTAATATCATAAACGCGAAAGTTTGTGAGGAGGTTTGTTATTCTGTCACGGAAAAACTACTGAATGTATTTTAATAAAATTTGGTATGGAGTTAGCCGAGACCCTGGATTAACACATAGGCTACTTTTTATCCCTGTATTCCCACGGGAACGGGACCTACGCGGGTGAAACCGCGGGACGTCTGCTAGTAGTAGTGTAATAAGCCCTTTAGGGGTATTACTCGACACAACACCGCGGCATTAAAACTCAGACACAAAGTTAATTAGCACACGAAAAAATAAGAGAGTCTAAAATCTATGGAGTAAATTTGGGAATTGAGAAATTGAGAACCTCAAGCGTCAGAAATATAAGAACCTCGTTTTACCTGGCACACGATTCATTTCAACAGTAGTCAAGTCCAAATGGTCAACCTTTTACTGTTCAATGCCCCATATTTTTCAACAAAAGAGGTCACAAAGCAACATTAGATAATGGCAAATAAAAAGAAGTATATAGTCCTGTCGCAAACCCGGCTTCACCAAAATCCTCTTTTAGTTTCACTTAAGTTCAATATTATGTACTTACTTTCACACGTATCTTAAAGTCTAGTCTAACCTGACCTGTCATTCTACAAGAAGCCTGTACAACGCGAAATCAGCTTGAATTGGTATTTGTAGCGTATTGTGTTCGTCTAATGTGACGTGATGTGATGTGTGTGTGTGTGTTATGTGTGTGTGTTCACCTTAGGCCCTAAGGGATGATCCGAAATCTATTAAAATAACAGTAAAACGTAACTAATACCACGTAATATCAGGTTTTATTGACTGAAATAAACGTGACGGTTTTTATTGTTTACTCTGTTGTATTTACGGATTATCTATCTGTTGGGCTGAATAGTAACAGTCACACGGGTCGTTTGAAGGTTAAGCTGCGCTTGCCGATTTCAGTCCGTTAGTGGGTGGGACTATTTATTCCATTTGAAGATCCCTCAGTGTCTTGAAAAGCACTAAAAGCCACTGCGTCGCCTTAGAGTTAAAAACCTTGTAAGTGTAAAAGAAGTAACTTTTCAAGAGGAAGAAAAAACTGCGCGCTGTAAAATTTTTGAACGGCGTCTTTTATGTGTTTTTTATTAATTGATATGGGAACCTTCTTTCGAAAAACACTAAATTATACAGCTACAGCAGGATAAACTCAAGTAAGTAATCAATTTTCAAACAAGAAACGACACGTTTGTTGCAAGGTATTCACGTCTAACTGACAGATGTGAGTATTTACGAGGTTCTCATTTACTGCCAGAGTTGGCGCTATGAGTATCAAATGAACAAATTAGTCACATCAGGGAGGTGCGTTGCAAGGTTTTCTTCTTAGAAACGCAATAAAATAAATTTGAGCAAAATAGCATTCCCGAGGTTTTCACTCTAAGGCGACGATTGGCTGTCATCGGTGGATCGTTGACAATATAATAAACTAACTAACTAATTTTACTTTTTATTTTACTGTAAACTGTATTTTTTACTTGAGGGTGCAAATAAACTATTTTTTTTTTTTTTTTTTTTTATCGTTGTCGTTATCGTTATGCTAGTCGACTAAATTTTAGTCCCTCATCTAGATTACTAGCAAATATAAGAGACATATTTTCTTTTTTCCATGTAGGTAATCAAAAACTAACTGCGATACATAGAGTTAAAATGGCGCATGACGTCACGATTTTGTGCAGTTCATACTGAATTGTGTTGTCTGACGGCCATCGCTCGCTACGGTCTCCGCAGGACAGCGATGCTCCCGGCCGTCAGGTCAGCCACCCAGATCGGGGCCCGTAAAGGGAAATCGATCGCACGATCCCCACGTAGAGCCGCCTATAGGTGGCGCTCGGGCCCCCCAGATTGGGAAGCAGCGTTGACAATCATCTGCCTAGCCTTTCCCAACTATGTTGGAGTCAGCTTCCAGATCAGCTGGATACCAGTGTTTAACATGAAGCGACCGCCTTTCGGACCTCCATAACCCAGTTACTGGGTAACCTGATAGCCCTTGCCCTGCCCCCTTGCCTTGCCTTAACCCCCTTTTATTATCTAACCGCTGGATTAAATACAATTGGTATTCAATCACCGCCAACATGGCCATTGTTTCCGGATCAATGCCAATCAATTGTAATGGGTAGACAGTACCGCAAAATTCTGACAACTAATTTTACCAACTGTTTCGTTTAACTATGCCGCAGTGGTGAAGTGTCCATAAAACTAGATCCCTTTTTTTTATTATTGATAGGCACGCGTTTGACCACTATCTCACCTGATGGTAAGCGATGATGTGGTCGACGATAAAGCGCGCTTGCCTAGAAGCAACCTGTTCTCTCTTGACTTTGGGCTTCCCTTTGAATATTCGAAAGAGCAGCTCTTGCGCTATTACACAACTCATTTTTAATTAGTACAAATACTTTAAGGCCTTATTCTAGACGGTCTTAAATTCTCATTATATTTTTAAAGTATCAATAAATAATATGCATAAAAAAATCGGTAAATCGTCAGTAGACACATCCGCGGGCCTACTTACAGGCAGACCATATGGGGGAGTGGCCATTCTTTGGAGGAGGGGTATTTTTGAATCCATTTCTGTGGTGGAGTGTGCAAGTTCTCGTTTGGCGGCTATTAGAGCTAATGTCGGAGGTCGCTCAATTATTGTTGTTTCGGTTTACATGCCAACGGATTCGCCTGACAATTTACCTATTTTTACAGAGGTCTTAGGAGAGATTAGTGCGATTGCCGCTAGCGGAGATGTTGAAAGTTTATTTATTTTGGGTGACTTTAATGCGCACCCTCAAGAACTACACACATCAAAAGTGTCTAGGGATCAACATATATTTTCGCAATAACTTTTCTCCTGATTGATATTAATTAAAATTTTCTTTAAGGATTCATCAAATAAAGTGTTTTCGTTTGTCACAGTAACGATAAACCAAGTCACCTTTGCATTAATAAAGAAATTTGCCATTTTCCTAATAAAGGGATTTTTGACATTTGAACCACTAACATTAAAGTTCGAAAAAAAGACTGAAATAACAGTTTTCTTTAAAATTTTATTGGGTAACTTAAACAATTAATAATCCGTGTTTCTACCGCGAACACTAACAACACAAGAACATCGGTTTGGCATACTCAAAATGAGTTCATCCAAATCACGCTGTGGAATGGCCGCCCATGTTCGTTGCAACAACAAAAAAAGGTCTTCTTGCGACTGGATACCCTCCATATTCGGCAGAGCTCTTCTCTGTAGCATATCCCATGCATGCTCAATCTGGTTCAAGTCTGGCGACTGAGCAGGCCAGGGCAGGACATTGATGTTAGCTGCGGCGAGAGTCTGTCTTACAACTCTTGCGGTGTGCGGTCGTGCATTATCATGCATTAACTGAAATAAGGGACCGATTTGCACTTGTAGAGGAACGATGACGTCTGATACAATCGTCTCAGCATAAATTTGAGCGTTGAGGTTGCCTCTGATCCAAATCAACTCAGTTCTTCCGCCGATCCAAATACCCGCCCATACCATGATGGTTCCACCACTATAAGGATGGACTTCCTGGATGGATTTTAATCGCTGTTGGCGTCCAGGGGTTTTCCAGTGTCGTATACGTCTTGTATCCGGTCTCATACCAAAACGAGACTCATCAGAAAAGCACACGAAACGCCATTGTTCTTCTGCCCAATTTCTGTGTTCAAGAGCCCATTGATATCGAATCCTACGATTGTGCATTGCTATAGGTGGTACCCGTAGCGGTCTTCGGGAATGAAGGTTCACTTCATGCAAGCGTTTCTGACTGTTTGGTCGCTAATTAAGTTCCCTGAAGAGTGATGAAGCCTCACGAGTTGTAAGACAGACTCTCGCCGCAGCTAACATCAATGTCCTGCCCTGGCCTGCTCAGTCGCCAGACTTGAACCCGACTGAGCATGCATGGGATATGCTACAGAGAAGAGCTCTGCCGAATATGGAGGGTATCCAGTCGCAAGAAGACCTTTTTTTTGTTGTTGCAACGAACATGGGCGGCCATTCAACAGCGTGATTTGGATGAACTCATTTTGAGTATGCCAAACCGATGTTCTTGTGTTGTTAGTGTTCGCGGTAGAAACACGGATTATTAATTGTTTAAGTTACCCAATAAAATTTTAAAGAAAACTGTTATTTCAGTCTTTTTTTCGAACTTTAATGTTAGTGGTTCAAATGTCAAAAATCCCTTTATTAGGAAAATGGCAAATTTCTTTATTAATGCAAAGGTGACTTGGTTTATCGTTACTGTGACAAACGAAAACACTTTATTTGATGAATCCTTAAAGAAAATTTTAATTAATATCAATCAGGAGAAAAGTTATTGCAAAAATATATGTTGATCCCTAGACACTTTTGATGTGTGTATTTTGTAGGGAATTGTTAAGTTTTTGTACTGACCAATCATGGATTTGCGCAGACATGGAGAAGCTGGGCAGTGTGGCAGATAATTACACGTTTGTGAGTGAAGCTCATGGATGTAAAAGGTGGCTAGATCACTGTGTTGTGTCACTATCGGCGTGGCAAACCATTGTTGAGGTAGGTATAAAGGAGGACGTATACATGTCAGACCATCTACCTTTATACGTTACTTGTGATCTTAACATGGTAAGGCTTAAATCGGCATCACATAACGGGCCGCGTTCTGGAATAGTCTGGGGGGACAGGGATGAGTCTCAAATTGTAAATTATCGTAGTCTGTGTACTGAAAAGTTGCGTGAAGTAGATTTTCCTCAAGAATTCACCAGGTGCGCGAATGGGGCATGTAATATAATTGAGCACAGTATTATTTTGGATTGTCTGTACAGCAAAATTGTTAACATATTAACCGCTGCTGCAGAACAAACTAGTAAAAAGAGTATGTTTAGGCCAAAGAAAGGGAAAGTGTTATGTGGCTGGAATAAACATGTGCACAATTCTTACCGAGAGGCCAGGTTTAAATTTGACATGTGGGTACTGAATAACCGTCCGACATCAGGAACGGTGTATGAACAGTTGAAGGAGGCACGTAAAATATTTAAGGGGCGCCTTAAATGGTGCCAGAAAAATCAGGATCAGATCAAAATGGACATAATAGCTAAGCAGAGAGCGACAAATAATTTTGGTAAATTTTGGAAATCCACTAATAACTTGAACGTTAGACCTGGCCTACCGGTAAGCGTTGGAGGGAAAGGAGACCCAGAAGGCATTGTTAACATGTTTAGGGAATTGTTTGACGTGAAGTCTCCCCTTGGTCCCTCAATGGCGATGTCCGGGGCTGGGTCCGTCAGTCCGGGAGTTCAACCATTTATTTACTTGTCAGCTAAACAAGTAAAAAACGTTATTGGAAATATGAATAGAGGTAAATCTCCTGGGCATGACGGGCTTAGTATCGAGCATTTCAAGTATGCGGGTGTTCATCTACCGAGGGTTCTGTCTCTGTTGTATACAATGTGTATTAATCATGCCTACCTGCCAGCTGATCTTATGAGGACAATAGTAGTGCCAATAGTTAAAAACCGAACGGGTGACATCTCTGATAGAGGCAACTATCGTCCTATATCTCTTGCGACAACAACTGCTAAAATATTGGACAGTATTCTTGATTCGTGCTTAAAAGAATATCTCCATTTGCACGATGCGCAGTTTGGTTTTCAGTCCAAATTGTCTACTGAAAGTGCTATTTTGAGTCTCAAGAATACTGTCCAATACTACACTGATCGTAGAACCACGGTGTATGCCTGTTTCCTGGACCTCTCCAGAGCCTTTGACCTGGTGTCGTATGATGTGCTCTGGAGAAAGCTGGAGGACAGGAATGTACCGGGTGGAGTTCTCAAAATCCTGCAATATTGGTATGCAAACCAAACAAATACTGTGAAGTGGTCCTCAACATTTTCTGATCCGTATAGGTTGGAGTGTGGTGTGAGGCAAGGGGGTCTGACATCCCCTAGACTCTTCAACCTATATGTGAATGATCTCCTGGACGAGCTCAGTGGCATGCGTGTCGGATGTCGCGTGGGTGGCGTTACCATTAATAATATCAGCTACGCGGACGACATGGTGCTGCTGGCTCCGACAGCGGGATCAGTCAAAGAGATGTTGAGAGTATGCGAGAACTATGCAGCGACACACGGACTCATTTATAATGTTAAAAAGTGTGAGTACATGGTTTTTAAGGCCGTTGGTGGGGCTTCTAACTATGTGCCAGTGTTTACTCTGAATGGCTTGAGTATAAGACAGGTACATAGTTTTAAGTATCTTGGGCACATTGTTACCGACGACCTTAAAGACAATGTAGATATAGAGAGGGAACGCAGGGCCCTGGCGGTCAGAGGAAATATGCTGGCGCGTAGATTTTACCGTTGTACTAATCAGGTCAAAATAACCCTTTTCAAGGCGTTTTGTCAGGGTATGTACACGGGGAATCTGTGGGTGAGCTTTACAAAAAGATCGCTGGAGGTCCTGCGTATACAATATAATAATGTTTTCAGAATGCTGTTGGGACTGCCCCGTTTCTGTAGCGCATCGGAGATGTTTGCGGCAAACCGAACTGACGACTTTTATGCGGTCATTCGGAAAAAAATATCGGCCTTAATATCGAGATTACGGGACAGTGACAACAGTATTCTGAGGACAGTGGCGGAGAACTTTTATTCTCCTATTGTGAGACGCTTCGTGGGGGTGATGAACGAGTGATGCACTTTTTTTTTCTCACTTGTGCGTCATCCACATGAAGCGAATAAAACAAAATCATATTTTAAATTGTTTTATAAGCATTAGATTAATTAATTTACTAACATTATTTTTAAGGTATTTACTAACATAGCGGATCTTATGTTATCCTTAATAAAGATTTATTATTATTATTATTATTATATTATTATAAACAGAAAAGTTATTAGCGTTTGTTAACAGACTTAAAAAAAAGGAGGAGTGTTTTCAATTCGGTTGTAGTTTTTGACCGACTTCATTATATGTATATTTTTTTGATAGGGTATGCTAGCAGATTGGTCCCATTTGTATCAAAAGTCATATCTGATAAGGGATCCACGAGGAATTGAGGGAATTTTTCAAAAAATATAGGTACGAACGTACCGATTTTTATATTTTTAGTAACAAATCAAGTATTTTCATTTAGAAAGTATCTTTTGTGAAGAAAAACTGATGACAAAGACATGCGACGAAACTCTTCAACGCAAAACAGAAAATTATTCGCGATTGCAATAAACAAATAAATGTCTCTACAGAGTTTTGTATTTCAATAACATTACGCCCTTCTATTTTAAAAGGGGCCCGGTACATCAGAGAATAGGACACAAACGAATGAAAACAAATAATTTGATTCTAAGCAGCTAGTTTCTAAGCCCTTAACCATTCTAAGCAGAGTACCTTTCAATCGTGTCAATTAACAATAGAAAGACAATGACAACGCGGACACCGGTGTCCTCTTGGAGTTTAATGAATTATTAGAGACGAAGATGGCCGGCATTAGATCTCTGACACCAGCCTGCGTAGCATGAACACATTGAACACCGAAGAAACGGCCTTTGTCTACAGACGAATCGGCAAAGTGACAGATTATATAGACAGGAACCTTGCAATCTGTCAAATTTCTTTCAATACACCTGCCTGCGTAGCATGAACACTTAATTTCTTTTCTTCCGAGACACGCAAAGACCGTTTCTTCGGTGTTCATGCTACGCAGGCAGGTTGGTCATTAACCACACGACAAGAAAATGATGGTTTTTATTTTGATTTGTGCTGCGTCGTAAAAATAAGAAGTTTTTATTTGTATAATATGTAGGTACGACAATAAGATGTTAACAAAAGTTCAAGAGTCCTTGTACATTCTGCCTTTCGGCATACAAACATTTATGAGTAGACACAGGATACCTAAAACATAACAGCTTACCAGCGCAGAAAATTATGTATACAACCATCATAAGTCATCATTAAAAAAATCGGATATAGAATACCTAGTAACATTTTTGTAACGATAAGTCGGTACTTAAGTCTTTTTTTATTTTATTTTTCTTTAACAATTTTGGGTAACTTATTGTATACCTTTGGCGCCATACACATTACGCTTTTCTTTTCAGTGTGCAATAAATTTTGATATTGAAATCTAATAGAATTCGTCCTCTTTCGTATCTCGTTTAACGATGGAAACAGATGCAGGTTGGTTTTCACAAAAATGGCTATTTCTAGAATGTACTGAATGTAGGAATGCCTTGCACAAGGTGAACTGACGACGTGGTGAGGCTCACGGGAGTCCGATGAATGAGGGACTCACAGGACCGACACAAGATTTCGTAATGCTGTATTCCGTACACATTAAACAAGACATTTACTATATTATTATGTAAAAGCAAAACTTATATTCTAAAAAAAGTTAATTACAATTAAACAAATCAGCTTTGGCTGGTTGGTTATTAAAGAAACCGACGAATTACGATTTATGTCAAACAGAATCAGGTTCAGATTCAATTGGGAAAATTTGACTAATTGGGGTAACTTGATGTGCAGGCTGGCGTCTGTACCTACGTTGAGTTATTTAATTAGAAAAATCAGTTTGCCAACTAATTGTTCGCCTGTACGTCGGTTTATCTACCATTTAATATCCTGTTATCTTCAACTATTTTATTAGTTGGTATATTAATATCGGTGACTATTAAATTGAGTGCCATTTTCGCAATGATTCCGGGAAAAGATTAATGGAGCTAATCCACCTCTTTCATAACCAATCTCATTGAGCCAGATAAAACTTGTTTAAATACAGTTTGAACTTTACACAGCTAGGGGTAGGTAAATTATAGAACAGGAGTTCATTGTTTTTTTAATCATTTAAAGCGTTATTTCCGTACCCCTACTGCGCGTGTCGTATTTCTGCGACAGAAAACATGCTTTACTTTTTCGTTTTACTTATGTAATATGTTTGTTAAATAGACGTATTATTTATATATTAAAAGCTTAAAGTCTTAACAACATTCGCTCCTCCTTTTATAATGTAGGTATTGTTTTTATTGATTTGTATAAGCAACTGTAACCGCGCCCTATGGGCACGGCAACTGATATTTAGCCAACCGCTTAAAAGGTTAACAATATTTTTAAATACCGGAAAAAATGTTAGTCGCGACCCATTCTAGAAATGGAGGCTAAGTGAATTCAGAGCACATACACTACCTATATTAAATCGCAGATTAATCCAATCTCCTGACTAGACGTCAGACGGTTGACTTTCTAGAATGTGTCCCGACTGCTGCAATTGTTCCTTGTATTTAAAAATATTGTTAAAACTACAATGAGCTCCTGGTGTATGAAGGTAATGAAATGATAATTATTTCTGTAAGTAGATCTTCCCAGAATCTTTTACATTTGTATTTTTACAAAGTAACAAAGCCTGGATAAGCCTTCTGAAGTAAGAATCAATTCAACTTTGAGTTGAACTGTCTGTGTTATACTAGGTACTTAAAAGTGTCGAAAGACTATCATCACAGTCTAAAAACCTACAGTCGTCCGACGAAGCCGTCTAGACAGGGCAATCGTGCGGGGTGTGAGGGGCGAGACGCGGGAAAGCCGCTCCCGAACTGCGAACAAAACAATGTTCGTAGTTCGGGAGGTATTATTCAGGGCTAACGCGTGTGGACGTTGTCGGCATTTTTCCAGAGATCAAAGGCGTCGCCGTCGTCCTACTGTATTAATATGGAGTATTCCCGTTTGAGCATCTATTTATTGAGCACCTATGCATCAACCTATGGGAAATGGGAATACCTTTGGTGCTAAATGCATAGGTGCTCAAAAAATAGGTGCTCATACGGGAATACTCCATTAATATTTATACTGTGCTATCATGTTAGGTCTACATTTTATTGTATGGTCTAAATTGACAATTTTTGTATGGATTTGACGCTAATAAACATCGCCTTAGCAACTTAGGCGATTCTTAAGTTAAGTGCAATCGGATAAGACGACTTTTTTGTTTAATGGTTTTTTCATTTCCAAATAACACAGAATTGTTGGGTTTTTAAGTTTTTAAATTACCGTTTTTGTTAGTCGGTTGAAAAGTGTATGCGACTGTGTAATTTTTTTTGTATACTAAAAATCTGTGTGCCTATTCTTATAAGATAAACAGGTAAACCTACCTTTCCTAAATCAGTACCTTAATATAGTGACAATTGGCAACAGACGATCTTGACCACAGATATAGATAGAACTAGATATCGCAAGTATCACGATCTGTATGAAAACCAAGCGTGCCATTTTTTGACTGTAGGTACGCAATTTAGGTGCGTAGTACTCGCAACCGGCGTGTGTGTATGACAACATGTATGAATGTAAACGAAGCAAAAGAAGTATGTAAGAATCGTAGCATATGGCGCTCTGTAGTTTCTGCCTACCCCCATGGGAAAAAGGCGTGAGTTTATGTATGTACGCAATTTAATACGAATATTTTGTTTTTCGTATTACCAGGTATTACTGAGGGTATTAGATTGAAAATAATTGTTTTTTTTTTTAATTAATTACGCTTAATATTAATCACAAAATGACTTAGCGATGGAAGGAAATGAACCGCGAAACTGACACTTACGGTTTTTGTACGTAAGCTTGGTAGGCACGCGTTGCTCTTGCGTTATCTAAGTCTTTCTATATCTGTGATCTTGACCTTAGTAAGCCTTTGACCTCTTAATCCTTTTCTTAACCTTTTCCATCATGAAAACGTTTCACTATTTAAATTATTAATGCTAAATTTGTTGGCGTTGATGTCTCCGAGATTTTAAGTGCTTGGAATATTTAAGTAACTTACAAGAAAAGGAGGACTTTCTTAAACTGGCTGTATTTTTATTTATATATTATGTTTTGGCTCATTACTCCGTTTTCCATCTAAACTGACAAATTTATTACGAAGATATTTCAAAATACATAAATGACTTACCTACATCTATAAAACATCAATGTGTCCTAATTTGCTAATGACACCACAATTATTATTAAATGTAAACAAACAACAACAAAATTATGATAATATACAATTAATGATACACTGAATGACATTATAAATTGGTTAGATATTAATAAACTTAAAATAAACATGACTAAAACTAATGTAATTCACTTTAAAACATGTAAAAGTAAACCTGTCTGCACGTTTCACATAATGACATAAGCGTAAAACAGGTACATAATACAAGGTTTCTAGGTGTAACAATTGATGAGCACGTAACATGGAAAAGTCATATTGAGATACTATGCAAATAAATCAACCAATTTGTATTTGCGTTAAGAAAAGTCAAAAATGTTACGTCGAGTGAGACCTCCATAATGGTTTATAATCACGCTTATGTTTCTTCAGTTATCCGTTATGGTATAGTTGTCTGGGTAAACTCTACAGAGGTTGATACATACATACATACATACATAAACTCACGCCTTTTTCCCATGGGGGTAGGCAGAAACTACAGAGCGCCATATGCTACGATTCTTACATACTTCTTTTGCTTCGTTTACATTCATACATGTTGTCATACACACACGCCGGTTGCGAGTACTACGCACCTGACCTTTCTGAAGAACCTCACCAATAAGGTCTATGTATGTCCTTCTAGGGCGTCCCCTCCCGGCGTTCCCACTTACATCTGCCTTGTAAATACCTTTCGTTAGTCGCCTTTCATCCATCCTTTCAACGTGACCAAACCATCTAAGCATACTCTTTTCAATTTTTGTTACTACATCTTCTTTTAAACCACAACGTTGCTTTATATCATCATTCCTCAATCTGTCATTAATTGTTACACCACACATACTTCGCAAGGAACGCATTTCTACAGCATTTATTCTACTTTCATGTCTCTCTTGATTTAATGCGATTTCGTCTAATTGTTGATCACGTGCAATGGTAGGTGAAGTGAGCGTGAAGTGAACTGTCAAACCCTTGCTTTGGTATCGGATGACAGGTCTCTTCGTCTTTTTTAATATGTAGCTGCTTAAAATCAAAGTATTGGTTTTTATTCATTTGTGTCCTATTCTCAGACCTACTGAATATACACAAAATTTCAAAACAATCAGTCAAGCCGTTTCGGAGGAGTTTTGTTACAAACACAGTGACACGAACATTTTATATATTCGAAGATATTACAGGAAGAATAAAACGATGTGTCTTACAGTCTTACTCGTATAATTTTAGGCTCAATACTGTTGCAAATGACCTTCGGCATCACTCCTTATAAGATTCCGGTCTAATTTATAATAACCCTGTATTCATTCAGTCTTTTGCCTAAGAACCCATTCCTTAATTTTGTTTATTCAAGATTGTAAGTAAACTATTAGTCTCACAGACTTTGTTAAGGGCTCAAATAAAACCTAATTAAATGAACAGACGCCAGCTCATCAAGCTAACCCAATGTGTCAAATCTCTTTGATCGTTTTTCAACTATAAGTCAAATACAATAAGGTTTATATTCAATTGGGAAAATTTGACACATTAGGGTAACTTGATGTGCTGGCGTCTGTACTACAAAACATTTTCAGTAACTTTTCTTCAAAGTGCAAGTGGTTTTGCGAATACTTCGAATAATACGTAAGTAAAACCTTAAAATTTCAAATTATCTAAACAAAATTACCTTCGAAATTCCATAGCTTGGCTCCTATGGGATCAATAGAGCTGCAATTGAACTCAAATTGTAGGTAATTTAGTACAGTCTATAAATGTAGAAAAGATTATTCGCATTAAATGCATAGGTTTGGCCCTAGAGAGCAAATAATGAATAAAGCCTCAAAATTACGAAGATTTTCTCGATTTTCTTAATTTCCACAAGTTTTGCGAAGTTGCAAATTGGATTATTTGCAGAACTACATCACGCTTTGCGCATTCAGCCCCTTTTTTATTTATTTCTACCAGCCTATTGTGTTCGTGTAGGTGCGCAGCGGGCCCTATCAGAATAACAGCGCTGCGATATTTATCTTTTTAAATATTGCAGCTTATGCTTAGAATAGAGGCTTTTTGGTCTTGCCACTTTTGGTCTTTTGTTTTATTATTTAGATCCAATTTCTGTTTTTTTTTACTTTTTTGTTTTTTTTTTTGTTTTAAACAATTATGTTTCTGTGCGTCCAAATAAATGATTTCCTTTCTTCTTTCTTTCAAATAGTTTTTAGACTTTAATACAAAAGTTCATGTTAAAATGGAATTTGAAAATTTGGGATAGCTCGATGTGATATGTACAGAAATCATGGTATTATATCAGTAGGTGCGATGATGGCCCTATCGCCCCATAGATATATGAGATGCTATTTTACGAGCAAAATGTGTATCTAAAGTGGTTGAATGCCCCTGATATCATTCTAACCCGCTCTGTTAAACTTTATGTCTTAATCTGTGTATTTATGAGCTATATTGTACTGTTAAACGAACTGGAAAGTAATGTGCTTTCGGTTTCCTCCGTTATTTTGAATTTAATATGATTGGGTGGCTGGCTCATCCTTCCGAGAAATAACAACCGTGGAAATCCAACGTGGCAATGTTTCCAGTCTTGGAGGCACTTTTCTGGATGCTAGTGATGCGGTGAAGTAGGTACTTAGACGAGTATTTTTAGATTAGGAAACGTACTATAGTCAGCCTCATTTTCACGGCAACCAATGCCAAATTTCATGTCATAAAGTCATTCCTTTTTTGCCATGGAGAATGGTAAAAACTACAGAACGCCAACTGCTACTAAAAAATCATTTGTTTCTTCTATGTTCATGACTTGTCAAAGTCAAAGTCAAATCATTTATTTCAATTAGGCCATATAAAAGGCACTTTTGAACGTTAAACTTACAAGTTAAATAAATATAATGATTCTAGTTGCCCCTTCCAAAAAGTAGTTTCGTATGGAGAAGAATGGGCAAGAAACTCCATACTTACTTTTTTTAAAATAGATTTTACAATGTTTTGTATACAATAAAAAAATACATTATATGTAAATACGGTGTACCTAGAATGAAAAAAAAATGAATAAAATATAACATACTATACTAAGATAGATTAAGCATTTTAGTAGTACATAATTATGTGGATAGATACAAGGTATTCTCACATTTACTTGGCCAAAGTTTCCTCAGAGAATCGGCATTTTCTTCTAACTGTTTACTTGTTGCCTTAGAATGAATAAATGTAATGTTGTGTAACCGTCTTAATTTAAGCTTCGTCAAATGTCAAATTGTCACCTGTTAATGAACTGGAAAGTTTGTCACCTTCCATGTCATCCAAGATGGCGCGGCGCTGCGTTTGTAAAATTTTTAAGGAAACGAACATTCTAGATATTTACTTTTTTGACGACTTTTTATGTCAAAACACAAAAATCATTAAAAAAATGGCCCAGACATAGGTACTTTCGTTGTAAATGGTACCTATAACTAACACGACTGAGACTAACACCTCTGCCTATCTCCTAGGGGAATAGGTACAGGAGTAGCTTTACGATAATAATGTTGAAAAACATAGTCCCAATTTACTTACTGTCTGATCCATTAACGCCCAGCTCAAACCCCGAATTTGCTAATTTAGGTTCCATGATTTGGGTAAGAAATAGGACCGAGTTTTTCTGATTCTCACGGGATACAAGGGTACAGGTTGGATGAAACCTTAGTTAGAAATATGAGTATATTTTCCTTTACCTTGATACAGCCTTATTTGAATTCTAAGAAATATAATATTATGTTTGGTTTGGGCCTTTTGAGGGGTTACAGGCAGCTGTGAGCTGCTTGCTCTTCGCCGTTGTGTCGCCGGGTTTACTAGTTTATATTTTTGATACTAACAAATTGGATCTTGTTATCTTAAAATAAAATATTATTAAGTATTATTATTACAAAGAAAGAAAGAAAGAAATAATATTTATTGGCAACAGGTAAAAACTTGCACACAGAACATACAATTTGGTACATACAATTTAATCAATAATAACTTTAATTTCTGGATCACTTCTCATTTATTCCACGAATACGATACATAATAATACTACATAATACACAGTAGTAATAATTTATTTTAAAAACATAATTGTTCACAGTTTTAACATATAAATATAAATATTTTTCAGAATATTATTTCCTATAATTATTTAGGATGACCGATACTTAATCACGTGATTTTATTCAAAAAAGAATGATATAAAAAACTCAATCCCACAGGGCAGTGTACTAGGTTGCATATTGTTCCTGTTATATATTAACGACCTTCCAAAAATCATAGATTCAGCAAATATTCTATTTGCTGATTCTATGAATACTGATATATCATCAGTAATATTTCCATGTAAAAACATATTAGACTTAAATCCTAAAATTAATAAAACCCTATCCGAAATTGTATCGTGGCTCGAGGACCATAACCTTGAAGTAAACTTTACAAAAACCAAAATTATGCAGTTTAAACCCTATCAAAAACGTCCACTAGTAATCAACTATACCCACCATAACACAATAATAGAGTGCGTTGATTCATTTAAACTATTAGGCCTACACATAGACACTAACCTAAATTGGAAAAGCCACATCCATAACATAAGCGGGAGACTATCCAGGTTCACATATGCTTTATTACAATTAAAAAAAACTACAGACTTAAAATCAGCAACTGTTGCTTACTATGCATATGCACACTCCTGGCTTGTGTATGGAATAATAAGTTGGGGTAATAGCACAAACGCAGATGTTCTATTCAAATTGCCAAAGAAATGCATAAGAATCCTCGCAAACATCGACGGAATGGATAGCTGCAGGCCACACTTCATTGAACTAGGCATACTAACATTACCATCTATGTATATCTTTGAAATCTGTCTGTTTGTTAAAAAACATATTCATTTATTTACTTTAAAGAAAGACCGTTACTCACAACCTCGTAACTCAAGAAATAAAAACACACTCGTTCTACCGATATCAAAGTTGTCTATATTTCATTCTGGGCCTTATGTAATGTGTATTAAAATATATAATAAAATACCACAACAACTAAAAGAAACTTCCAGCTACAATATATTCAAGAATAAATTAAAAAACTACTTGACAAAAAAAAGCTATTACAGTATAAAAGAGTTTTTCGAGGACAGAACTAAACTGTAAAACAGTGTGAAATATAAAAAAAAATATTTATAATATGTTAAAGTAAATTATATAAATATAATAATAATATAAAAATATAAATAATGTATAAATAAATATAATATAATAATATATAAATATATATAATTATATTTTTATATAAATATAATAATATAATATATAAATAGCCATAATATTATATAATAAAAGATTGATTAAATAGTGTGTGAGTATTTCTATATTGAAATTGTGTTGCTGCGCCCTAACAGGGTATCATGTATGTACTTTTACCTTTTATAACACCCTATGTATCTTCTCATGATCGCAATAAATATTTGAAGTTTGAAGTTATTCATGATATCAAAACTTTCCGAAAGAAACTTTTTTTTTTACACAATAACTTATAACACAATAAAATAACAACAACGCTGTTTGAAATTCCCACGCGCGGGCCTGTGATCGATCACAGTAGGCACGAATCGGCACGCTCTATCAGCTGATAGTCTGACCTCGGGGAGGGCAAAATCTACTAGTAGAAGCGTCACACGCTCCCCCGCGACTCCCACCGCTCCCGTTGTGCAGTACTGACGTTATTGTGAATTAATTGAAATTTAATGAGTAAAAAAAAAATTTCTTTGGGAAAGTTATTCGTATTCATGAGTACAATCACGTGTTTAAGTATCGGTCACTAATTACCAGTCACCCTATATAGGATGTACCTATATACAGGATGTTGGTGTAAACATCGTTATCCTTGAAACCAGTGGTTTGGTTTCAATTAAAGAACGTAAATTTAATGAAATGTTTTTTCTTTATTGTTAATAAAGTTTCAATTTTTCCTCAATATTATTTCACCTATACAGCGCTTGATCAGACACCGCAAGCCGCGCGCCGCCGGACGCCGCGCGCTTTCACGCACCTCTCAGTCTGGCTGTAGCGCACGTAACGCTTTAGACTCACAGCGCAACGCCCGTGCACCCTGTACTGTGCCGCGCCGCCCCGCGCAAGTGTGTAGTTAGATTCAAAGACTGTTAGATTAGTAATTATGTCGTACACAAATCGACCGAAATGGTACGGCTTTATGCCGCAGCTGGTGATAACCTGAACGAGGCTCGAAGAAGGTACACAGAGTGTTATTCCCTGGATAGCCTGTGTCAAACCGGGAAACGATGTTGGCGGCTACTCAAATGTTACGTACCCATGGCCAGTTCACTAGATAACAATGTGATTAACTTTTAAAAACGCCAAAAATACCTACATAACCAATTGTTGCTTTTCTTTCATTTTCTTTGTTGTTAAATCTAACTTACATTTGGACTCGTCAGCAACACAAGGTTAATTTTTGCCTGTCCTAAGCCAGGAAAAGTTGAAGGAAAAGTTACATCACAGGTTATGTGTATTGTGTTTTTATTGGAATTTTGTGTAGGTAGTTAAAGGAAAAGTTGAAGGGAAAGTTACATAACTGGTTACATGTGTATTGTGTTTTTATTGGAATATTGTGTAGGTAGTTAAAGGAAAAGTTGAAGGGAAAGTTCCATCACAGGTTACATTTGTATTGTGTTTTTATTGGAATATTATAGGTAGTTAAAACGGATGGCTAGTGCAGGAGATCAGCGCCCTTTACGCATAGTATCCATGAATTTGCGGACGGTGTCGGACAGAAACTTTACTATATTTTTGAATGAAAATAACGTTTATTTATTTTTAAATTCAGAACATTTTTATAATTAAGTCAACTACCTATGGTTTTAGTGACAACGGTGTTTACACTAACACTCTGTATATAGGGTGACTGGTAATTAGTGACCGATACTTAAACACGTGATTGTACTCGTGCATACGAATAACTTTTCCAAAGAAACTTTTTTTATACTCGTTAACTTTCAATTAATTCAATTACGACAGTAATGCACAATGAGAGCGGTGGGGGTGGCGGGAGAGCGCGTAGAGTAGATTTTGCCCTTCCCGAGGTCAGACTATCAGCTGATAGATCGTGCCAATTCGTGCCTACTCTGTGGTCGATCACAGGCGCGCGCGTGGGCATTTCAAACAGTGTTTTTGTTATTTTATTGTGTTATAAGTTATTGTGTATAAAAAAAAAGTTTATTTGGGAAAGTTTATTGAAATCATGAATACAATCACATTTTTAAGTATCGGTCACTAATTACCAGTCACCCTATACATATAAATTGATTGCGATTGCCAATGAAGTTTTAACTTCTGCCGGCACGCACTCTTTTTTATTGTCATGCGTGTTTGTGCCCGCATGCGTGCCGCCCGCAACCTATCGTATCATGCATGTGAATCATGTGATTACTATCATGCGCGCCACACGCATGCGTGCGGCAGACGCGACTGTCCTGGGTCACGCGGATGCGTGCCGTCCGCATGCGTATGACGAACCTCGAGAGCCAGTGTTGTAATTTACTCGCAAACTCCGAAACTCCGGGTTGTGAGCCATTCCAAATAGAAAAAAAATATATTTATTTCCTTGTGTTTAATTGTCTAATGTCTATCATTATTTCTTTAACATCTATCATTACAGGTTCACACAGTTTATTTATTGGAAATTACAAAAAAACCTAAATGATTTGAAAAAAAAAATACACACTATCAATAACAGGAAAACAACAAAAAAATAAAAGGTAAAAAATAAAACAATACATACATACATAAACTCACGCCTTTTTTCCATGGGGGTAGGCAGAAACTACAGAGCGCCATATGCTACGATTCTTACATACTAATTCTTTTGCTTCGTTTACATTCATACATATTATGTTGTCATACACACACGCCGGTTGCGAGTACTACGCACCTGACCTTTCTGAAGAACCTCACCAATAAGGTCTATGTATGTCCTTCTAGGGCGTCCCCTCCCGGCGTTCCCACTTACATCTGCCTCGTAAATACCGTTCGTTAGTCGCCTTTCATCCATCTTTTCAACGTGACCAAACCATCTAAGCATACTCTTTTCAATTTTTGTTACTACATCTTCTTTTAAACCACAACGTTGCTTTATCACATCATTCCTCAATCTGTCATTCATTGTTACACCATTCGCAAGGAACGCATTTCTACAGCATTTGTTCTATTTTCATGTCTCTTTTGCCACGCCCAACATTCACTTCCATACGTTAGTGTAGGCACGAGCAATACGATGAATGCACCATAACAAGGCTTATGTTAATAGAAAATGGAAACCATAAGTAGAACCTTAGAATGTCAGCAACCTAATTAAAACCGCAAGAACTAGCGCAGAGACCTCGTTTCTGTTAAAAATAACCAAGACGTATAAGCTGACCTCAATGTAACATTTTCAGTACATATTTAACCGACTTTCATTACTTTATAATAACGTACTATTTTTAATAACCTGTCACATTTCCTCAATCAACAACATCATGACATCATCATCATCTTATCATTTATGTTACATTCATAACAACTCAAAAATGAGTTACAGAAAATATATAAAATGGATAAGACATTCAACCAGACGCTTTGTACTTGAAACTAATTATGAAAAGTACCTAAAGCTTAACAGTCACAGACTATATAATAGGACTATCAGGGTTCTATTACGTGTAGGTTCTTGTAATTGATTTGGAAAATAATTCTTTAATTGTGACAATTTAGCATAAGTAGTTGATATAATAAATTCAAAATCAATCAATTCTAATTTGACATTTATTCTGAACTAGGGACCGGACCCGGTTTTTCACGGGTGAAATTAGCCGCTATACCCCTGCGTTTTAAATCATTCGAAAATATTCATTTAAATTACATGTTAATTAATTACAATTACGAAGTTATATATTTGAACCGTTTGGGGTCCACTCGGGCCATGGGGTCCGAATGCCCATCTAGTTTTCCGGGACATCGCTAAGCGTTTGGTCGACTCTTCGCGTGACCAGGGGCTCGAGTCTGCTATTGCAATCGTGTCTCAATGTCCGGTCAATGATCGATTTTTGACGTATAACGTCAAACTTATGACACATTTCCCATACAAAAGCTGTAAAAGTTGTCAAATATTCGATCAATGACCGGTCATTGAGACACGATTGCAATAGCAGACTCGAGCCCCAGAGAGCTGGCCTTTATTTCGGTCAGAGAATCAGCATTGCCATACAACGTGGCAATGCGGCCAGTCTTCTGGGCACTTTTCCCGTTGATAGCGATGCGAATGAGTTTTTTGATGCCCTATAATTGGTTTACTGTTCTTTTGTTTGTTTATTTTTAGGTATGTATGTAAACAGTTAATTTAGAATAATTACATGCTGTAAAGGGCAATATTGAGATCTATATTAAGTGGACGATTTATTTAAGGTATCTACTTAATTGGATAAGGATTAATGCTGTATTGCTTTTAATATATTCGTAAATAAGTCATTAAAAGTAAAGGATAAAAAATAGTTATTGTGGGTTATCTCTAAGAGATAGACATAATACTAACGCGGTTTTTTTTGTAGACCTTTTTAAGGTGTACAATTTATACTGTAGTAAGTACAGACGCCAGCACATCAAGTTACCCCAATGTGTCAAATTTCTTTGATCGTTTTTCAACTTTATGTTAAACAGAAGAAGGTTCATATTCAAATTGGAAAATTTGACACATTGGGCTAACTTGATGTGCTGGCGTCTGTACATTATTTTGATCTATCTCGTAGGGTTCAGCCAACGTTTACAATTTAAGCGCGAAAAAATGAGTTTATTTACCACATCACATTATGATCAGTGTTTCTCTGCTATATTATGCATATATTATACATATAAACCTTCCTATTGAATCACTCTATTTTTTAAAAAAAACCTCATGAAAATCCGTTGCGTAGTTTTAAAGGTCTAAGCATATATAGGGACAGACAGACAGCGGGAGCGACTATGTAGTGATTAACATAAACAACATAACATCACGTCTGTTATCCCCGAAGGGTTTGGCAGAGGTGTACCTAGTAGTACATCCACATTTCGCCAGTTATGTTTAAGGCCCATGAAATAGGGGGCGAGCCTATTGCCATCAATCAGGCACAATTGCAGACTCCGGGCTGAATAAATGAGTTGTAATTTGACATTTATCCTAATTCATAAATTGGAACATAATATTTTTAAAACACCAAATTGCAATTTTATTTCAATTATTTGAAATAAAAATGCAAATAGTACCTACATTGTATGTTATTTTGTGATTTAAGTATTTATATCTTTTTTTTTATTGTATGCCTCAATGGCGGGACATAGCTGACCTTTGTAATGATTTGATTGATTTATTTATTTACATAAATAAACCTTAAAACTAAGTACATTGCCGCACAAAACTAATTATAACTGTTTATGTCACATCCTTTAAACCTATTATTATATACTTAATCCGCAACTATTTTGAATTCCAATTGCAATTATAGCCGACAGAGTGATAAAAAAGTCTTAACAAATCCTGCTATTTGAGTATTTTATAAGCACGTAAAATATTGCGGGTTTGCAAAGTTATTTTTTTAGATATTTGTTTAATGCGAAATAATAAGTTTCGAAATTTGAATTCCCTCCTTCAATAGACATGAAGACGGTGTATCAAATCAAAATTACATAAAGTTCATCAGTTGGATTATAAAAAAAATGACGTGTGGCACTCGGAGACTGCCGCGGTAAAGCTATTGCATAGCATTTTTATCAACTCCTCTCCTCTCCCCCTCCCCATTCCTCCCCTCCCCCTCCCTCCCTCTGCCCCACACCTCCCCCGTCCCTCCTCTCACCCCTCCCTCACTTTCCCCTCCCGACCCTGCCTCTTCCCTCCACCCCCCTCCACATCCCTCCCCTGCCCCTCTGTCCCCTCTCACAATACCCTCTTCCCTCTCTCACAATCTCCCCCTCCCCTCCTCCATTTAATTTATGAGAGAGGGTTTGTGACGTCATTATTCAGTACTAACTGTACAGGATAGTGGCGTCATGCGACATTTTGACTCGATGTATCGCCGTTATGTTTTGATTACGAAAAAAAAGAAAAACGTGTGTCGGATATTTTCTAGGAATCTAGATGAGGGAGTAAAAACTAAAATTTAGTTAGTTAGCCAATTTGCCTAAAAACAAAGTTGTAGTTATTATGACAAGCACTCTTCCAGTTTCAACTCGTAAATATATTTCACAGTATCCAAAACCTATATTGTGTTCATGTAAAGAATGGTAAAACAAAACCAGCTGACGCTTTCTTAGTCATTGTATAAAGAACACCGGCGAGGGAATTGTTGATGAAATTACTAAGCGTCTACGTATGTCACCGTAATAGATACCAACGAAATAATTTACTAAGTTTTATAAAATCAATCATATGTCCTATCAAAGTCTGGAAAAAAAATCTTCATAATTGAGAGCTATATTGACTAGATTATTGATGAAATAAATAATCATAGCTTTGTGTTTTTTCTTTCGGCTTGACTTCATGGCTTTTGGATTAGCTATACTTTTAATGTTGTCATGTATTATAAATCTTAGTCAAGTTGCTTAAAATGATTGGCTTTACATAATGCATTAATATACTTAGGAAATACATGTCTGCATTAGAATACAAATGTTTAAATAAACACGATTGTTTGTGCTAAGATTATAGCGGGCATAACCTATTATATAGTCTTAACCTCTAAAACTTAAAAATAAAATATCTTTAATTCCTGACTTCTTATAAAAGTATAACCAAAGAAAAAACTGTTCAGATATTCAAACTCTTTACTTTTAGGTATTTTTCATAGGCAGACGCAGCAAAAAAATGTCAACAAAAATTTCTTTGGGAGTTCGCCGGTGTTCTTTCAATATTACCAGAAATACAAGCCAGCAACGTGTGCCAGAAAAATAAACTTGTGATCGAATCTTCTAAGCACGTGACTTTTTAAGCACAGCGTCGACCGCACGTTGAGACAGTTAATGTAGGACTTCCACCAAACGAATGTGCGTGTCAATGGAAACTGAGACTTTCTAATATAATGGTTAAGTTTCTTTTCGTGTTGCATTTCGCAGTTATCCTACAGGAGGATTTGAGCAGCTTAACCGGGCGATCCTGTGGAGATGACTGAAAAAAACTACCACACGTTCGTTCCGTTTCGCAAGACGTAACACAAGCATAATTTGATTTTTTATATTATTTTTATTTTTACTTTAAGTTTTAATAACTGCCAAAATTATCAAACAAATAATGATCGATATGGGTATAATTTAGACGGTCACCAAAAATATTTTTAAGACTCTAACCCTAGGCACCAAATAAAATAAACAACTCCAAAAAAAAATCAATTGACTTTATTGAAAGGGCCCTAAAGAATATAATATTATGATCCAAAATAAATGAAATAACATCAGAAAAATCGCAAACCTTGCAAAAATATTATTTTTGGTGCCTTAAATGGATCAACGGTCACCAAATTGCCGCCAAGCGCCAGATCCCTTCTATTGTTGGCTTCGATCAACTATTATTGACCGAAGATTGTTGGTGAATCATGTGGGTTAGGTTAGGTTAGAACCATGACCATTTGTGATCCCTTCTATTGGTAACATCTAAGTAGTGACAATATATAATATTTAGTTTAAAGTGTATTTTAAAGGCGTCCATATATTTTTACGGCAGTAAATAATACGAAAAAATGGATTTACTTCATAATATTTTAGGAAACGTTATTTGGTGACCATTTTTATCCATTTTGGTAACCGTTTAGAGTTTTTTTGGTAGTAAAAATAAAATACGTACTTTTTTGAGCGGTGTTTTACACAAGCCGATCGATATTGTAGACTATAGTCGGCTGAACAACACACACATTTCTTCTCTCTTCTATCTGTCAGTTTGTCGATGTTTCTACAATCTGTCAGTTTGTCGATTCTTCTATTAGACATAATCCGTTTCAACGGTGATCATACGCGTGCTGGGTGGTGTATAGTAAGCGGCTTACAATCCCCTGCATCATCCATTAGGATTTTCCAACCCGAGATAGGAAAAAAAGCAAGCGAGCGCCTTACAGTAGCCGAATATTAATTATGATATGTACCTAACTACTAACAGTAGATTTATGTTTAGGTTATTGTTTTTTTCTTTCTCTACCTAATTTTTTATTTATTTATTATTTTTTTAGGTAGGTATATCTTTGTTAAGTTCCGATTACATGATTTCAAGGTTGTGTCTAAGTCAACAGCTCACTAACTCCTATAATACAATCTTGACTTAGTTTAGTAGTTAGGGAATTCCATATTTATATATGACAGCGTACAACCACTAAAGGAAGATTTAAATTGTTAGTAGATTAAGTAATTTTTGTACCTAAAAATAAACATTATTAGTATTATTATATTATTATTAAGTGTTATCGTGGTTAATGCGCCGCCATAAAATAAAATCACGTAAAATGGGCTGGTACCTCACTGCAATCAACACTCAAATCAAATAACGCGCGCTGATCCGGTTTTCATGTAACATATTTCCGTCCTTTTTGCGTAATTATTCCCACAAAAAAAAATCAGCAACTAAGAGGAATATAATTATTACACATCAAAATATTAACGTTTTGTCCAATAATAATCGGACTGTTCACGCCCTTATTTTTGGATATCTTTAATTGAAAGCATAAAATGGACACTCCTTGTCGACCGTCTAGTCGTTTTCGCCCCCGCAACACCTCTTATGAAGCTAAAATATCTATATAAAAATCAATGTTTGTTGGTTTATGAACGCTGCCGCTAGTAATTGGCGAATTTCATAGCCCATTGTTAAGCGCGTATTCTTAAAGTTAGTAAAGTCGTATTTTTATGGTATCCTTTTTAAAAAGAACCAGTTTCTTAATAACTAATTACAATATAAATCTAACCTACATTTATGCGCGATAATTATTTTAAACTTAGAACAGTGTTAATTGTACTTTACACAATTCCGTTCCTTAGAGCCTGATATGATGATATAAGCATTTTGTTCATGTCATTGTGTGTTCTGTAGTTGTCACTTTTGTTTATACACTTTTTACACTAGGTACAGTAACTATAATAGAAAGGTTGTGTCGTAATTAGCTTTCAAATATTTCGCTGCTTTAAATAATTTATCAGTATTAACCCTTTAACCGCTTGTTCGCATAAATATGACACATATTTTCATGCCCCTACCGCGTGTGTCGTATTTCTGCAACAGAGAACATGTATGCCTTTTTTTGTATTATTTTCAAAATACTGACTGTACAACTAAAACTATAATCGAATTGAGATATTATTTATGTAACAAAAACTAATAATCGATACGACGATTGTTTCTCCTTATTTACTGTAGGTTATTTTATTGATTTGTAGCAATTTTGGCCCGACGCTAGGGGCACGGCAACTAATATTTAGCCAAAACAGAAACAATGAAATTATTAAATATGGCTCTATAGCGCACTAAATTATTGTTTATAAATTGTATTAATCAGTATTACTACTCTCAATGTTTCATTTAAAATGTCAGAAAAGTAGGTATTTGGAAACTTTTTGAACGCCTTTTTGACATTTTAAACCAAACATTGAGTTATTCATTATTTATTTATTTAAAATCACGTATAACGCCATAACAGCTATAACGCTTATGAAATGTTACTACATTAAAACTAGTAGTTGTGATAATGATAATTATAAGAATTCATAAACAATAATTTAGTGCGCTACAGAGCAACATTATTTAATAATTTCGTTTGGCTTTGTTAAATTTTTATTGTGAACATGCTGTCAGATTCCAGAAAATGACAAAGGTATTTTTCAACTAGCAACAGGACTGTTCCCGAAAGATTGACAAAATCCATAGAAATGTAAGCGAAACCGTAGACAAAAACTAGTTCTCAGTAAAATAATTGAATCATAAAATTCTCGTAAAATCTAGTCATAAAAAGTCTACAGGTATTTGATAGCTGTTATTGTAATTAAGTGAATACTGGCCCTCGGTCTATAGTTTTACTAATAAAATCATAATTAATGGTCTGTTTTTGGAGATCTAGCATTTATAAAAAAAAAAGTTCTTGAGTTACGAGAAGGTCAAAAGTAGTTTCAAATGGTTCATGTGCTGCTCGCCAGTTCTGCTAGATTGATTGATCATAGCTTGTCACGTTTCCGCGTGTCTAGATTATTTTACAACTGTTGGTGTTTTTGAAGTCGATTGTATTTTTTTACAAAAAAGCTATTTTCTAAACTAATTATTAAAATTCCACCACGTCTTAACGTGCGTGAGGCATGATTAAAGAAAAAAATGTGTAAAAAAACTATTTATTTTAGCATGCATACATTAATAATTACATTTAAATAACGCTCATTCTTTTTGAGGTAAGATTAGGTGCGCTAAGTTTAATTTTAAGTGTAGTCACTCACAGGTCCGTTAGTAGACCTAACAAGCAAGCCCCTCCACTCTAAACTTATCGGTAGTTAAATGTTTTCATTTGTCGAGATTTTTTGTTTTCTAACGTTTTGGCTATTTCTTCGGGCAATTCGTTTAGAATGTCTGGAAGAGCATACCTCCAGACCCTGTTTCCATTTTCATTATTTACATTTAGCAGCTTAATCGCGTTGTTTGCAATACAATGCGCACTCAAAAATGATTTTTTTTTTAACCAGCCATTCCTGAAATGAATGACCTTCGTAATTTCATTTATGGCATCAGGTGTAAACTTTTCACGACGTTTGCGCGTCGATGTCCCTGCCACCCTGTATAAAGGCAGGTAGGTACGACAGTTTACGAACAAAATTAGACCTACTTGTTTTTATAAATATCACTTTTCAGTTATGATTTCCGGGTAACCCTTACATGGAAGGTAAAGGGTTACAAATTGTATAGAATACTCCTCCTTTTATCGCCATTCAACACTCTCACCCCACGCATTTTCAAAACGATACGTAAATTCATACATGTAGGTACGGTACGTGTAGATTTAAGAGCTCTTAGATTTTTTACTTAAAAAGCATACTAGTCGGATAAGAAATCTTTAGAAGATTAAATTATTGGTTAATAACAATATATATTTCATTTTCAGCCATATTACAAATTCTACTCGTTAACATTTGACAGTTGACAAACAGCTGATTCCATATACGCCATTTTCTTTCTATTGTCGTCTTATCGATTACGATAATAGAAATAGAATTTGTAATATGGCTGAGGCCACCACAAATAGGCGTCATGCGACATTTTCATTCGATGTAACGCCGTTATTTTTTGATTACGTAGAAAAAGAAAAAATATGTGTCCGAATATTTTCTTGTATTCTAGATGAGGGACTAAAAACTAAAATTTTGTCAACTAAGATATTATTGTAATGACTGGCCTGTTGTTTTAGTGTGACCCTGATTGAACTGAAGACAACTGGTGCTGAGCACGATATTTTGTTCTGAGTCAGTAAGTTCTGTTGTCTCGTATTCATCGCACAAATATTTGGCTTGAGTCTGAATCGAACCTACGATCTCCAGCATAGCAGTCAGGGCCACTAACCACTAGACCAACAGGCCAGTCAATTGCATATTATAAACTAGCAGACGTCCCGCGGTTTCACCCGTGTAGGTCCCGTTCCTGTGGGAATACTGCGATAAAAAGTAGCCTATGTGTTAATCCAGGGTGTCAGCTAAATATTCAAAATAAGCAGTCTTGGAAACGTGCTGATCCTGCTCCATAGGACAATCTTGGATTCTTGACACTATAGCATCTTATAATGTATCTATAAATGTATTGTTTTCTTTTTTAAAGTTTTTCTCACTATTTTTGATTAATGTTATTACATTTCTAAATATTATGATCACCATGTATTATTAACATAAAAGTTTACTTACTAACTTAATCTTTCAACTGAGGTAATTAGAGACACAATAGAAAGACAATGACAGGCGGACACCGGTGTCCTCTCGAAGTTTAATGAATTAATGGCTTTTTTGGTATTAAAAAAAAATCCTGAAAACTATTTTAAAAAGAGTAAGTATGGAGTGTCTTGCCCATTCTTCTCTTTATGAAACTACCTTTTGGAAGGGACAACAAGAATCTTTTTTGTTCTAGTCATTCTCAACGTTACACTTAAGTAGGGTTTGACGTGCAACAGTGCCTTATAATGGCCTTATTGAAATAAATGGTTTGAATTTGAATGTGTATGGATGTGTGTATGTGTGTAATCTCTCACATGGTATCGATATGCTTTTGTTTTGAATAGATAGATACGTCATCCAATCTCTACAAAGAAACGTTTGAGTAAAACAAAAAAAATACACACTCACGCGTCTCTAAAAATAACCAATGAATGATTTTGATGGGTAGGTTACAGGTACAATGCGATATCAACGTATACTGGAAATGTATAGCTTGATGCGTAGCTTTGTGTATATTGAATTGAACACTAAAAGGAAAACACATCAGGGGGTCGAGACTGCTATTGCAATCGTGTCTCAATGACCGGTCAATGATCGATTTTTGACATGTAATGTCAAACTTATGACACATTTCCCATACAAAAACTGTCAAAGTGGTCAAATATTCGATCAATGACCGGTCATTGAGACACGATTGCAATAGCAGATTCGAGCCCCAGGTCAACAACATTCTATGTGTAAACACGGTTTCAAGAGCTGCGCAAACGTAGACACTTTTTGTTGCCGACACGGCACACCATCACAAAATGTTCAGGATCTTCAAATGTTTACGTCTGCGCAGGGTGTGGCTGATTACATATGGCAGCAACATAACATCAGTCTTGTAATCCCCGAAGGGTTAGGCAGAGGTGTACCTGCACACGTAGCACCTTAAAAATGGACTTTGTCTACAGAATAATCGACAAAGTGGCAGGTTGTAAGAATATTTCTTTTGTTTTGAGCGCGTTTTGCCAAAAATTAAGAAAAGAAATGTGCAGATTCTTCAGTCGACAATACTCGTACTGCTTACGTTTTATTTATTTATTTTGTTTGTTACGCGGTTGTTTGTTGTAATTGTTGTTATTTGTTTTTATTTTCGTCTCGCTGATTGCTTGAAAATGAGTAAATGAGGCGCTGTTTTGCATGGGAGGGCTCGAGAGATTATCTTTGAGACAAATACTTTGAGAGCGAGAAACAGCAAAATATAGAAAATTCTTCGTTCTTTATTCGTAAATAAATTATATTTAGAATATACCTTGTTTTGCTGATCTTACCCAAATTATTCGAATTGACAGCTATCATGATGTCACAACATGGCCCAAAATCATTCCTATTCTCATTTGAAACGCATAGTATTCATTAGTAGATAGCTTGTATCCGACACAAGACACAAAAGTGTCCACGTTTGCGCAGTGCCTTAGAAATCTTAGAACAAAAGACGATCTCGGACAGTCGACTGGAGCATTGACTCTGGACGTATTATATAGAATTTGGAACCATCACGTTGATTTCTGTGGTACGGCTAATAAAGCGAGATAATTTTCTTGTTCATGAATTTAAAACTTTAACTTATTTGCGTAAAGCTTAGTTTCAATTTGTCACTTAATTTACCTTCGATCGTTTTTGGTGGTTTCTGACATTACAAAATCCACTTTGTTAGCATACACTTAAAGTTGATAATAGTATAGTTAAGCAGTACCAGTAAAGCTCTTTCAGACTACGCTCTGCCATTGTGCTTTATAGTATAGCAAATTATGGTTTCTGTTATTATAAAAATCCACTTCGATGTCACACACTTCGCTGGGTCGAGGAAATATCTTCTGTTCCAGTGACCTCCAGCGTAGATTTAAGATGGAACACCAAGGTACTTTTTAGTTAGTAAAAGTCTGACAGACCCTTCCACCCTGCCCGGAGCTGAGGACATGTGTGACAATTTTCCACTCCGCACCAAAGACAAAGGGTTGTAATCTATTTGGACTTTAAGCCCCACTTCTGACGCTTCTTCTTCTTCCACTTGTGTCTTGTTTTTGAGTGCGGCTGGGCGCTATTCAACGCTGCTTTACAATCTGGGGGCCCGAGCACCATTTGTATACGTGGGGATCATGTGATTGATGGTCCTCTATGAGGCCCCGATGCCCCCAGGCAAATCGTAGCAGTATCACAGTTCTGCAGAAAACTGCAGAGAGCAATAATAGCCGTCAGTGGTCAGTGATAAATGATAATATTTATTTCTGTAAATAGGATCACACAAGCACTTTTACACGTCAATTTTTTAGCTTGAAGGTTAGGTCGGTGTTTTGCTATATGATTACTCCGAGAACGAACACCAAAAGAAACTCAAAGGTCACAGTCTGTTTAAAGTCCAGATATTATCTTGGTCAGATTATGTATGACTTATTTACTGGTTTTCTCAAGATGTTTTCCTTTACCGCTTTTAGCCTTGTTTTAATTATTTTTACACGAGGTAAAGTACCTGTCTGTGTTCGAACATACGACTCACAACTCGTAAGTTATGGCCAGTATCACTGGTCACTACAGCTCCATAATAACTACTGACTACTAACTGCGTGTATTGAGTAAAAAACATAAAATCCAAAAAATTAAAAACTCCCAACGCTGATTCTTAAGATCTTCTAAAAAAATGAGATGCAGATGTAAGTGAGAACGCCGGGAGGGGACGCCCTAGAAGGACATACATAGACCTTATTGGTGAGGTCCTTTAGAAAGGTCAGGTGTGTAGTACTTGCAACCGGCGTGTGTGTGTGACAACATGTATGAATGTTAACGAAGCAAAAGAAGTATGTAAGAATCGTAGCATATGGCACTCTGTAGTTTCTGCCTACCCCCATGAGAAAAAGGCGCGAGTTTATTTATGCACGTTTGTGTGTAAACTTAAATAAGTACTACAGATTATTTCATTAGCAATTACTGCGGTCTCTATGGACGATATAATTCCGTGCTCTGTGCTAACTACACCGCTTTGATTCACGCTCTATTGGCTTCTTCCATGTTTACGTTTGATATGAGTAAACACACGTTAGTGTGATGTGTAAAACATCACACTAATGGGTTGAGTGAACCTTGAACACAAAATGGTTTGCATACAAGACAAAAAGTTGGCAAAAACAGAAAATATGAAATTCAAAACAGTTTTGTGTCGACACATTGTTTTTTGACGTCACAATGTTGATGTAGCAGAAGAAAGAACAACATGTTTGTACTCAAAGAGATTTAAAATACTATAGAGCAGGCATGTCAAGGAAATGTCATAGAAAAACTTTGATCCCATGTCTCAGTAACGCCATCTAGAATTATATATGAATATTGGAGCGGCAACGGAGCGTACTACAAAAAACTCATAGACTTGTATCCAGCAGGACACACTTTTTCGGACGAAAATTTTGTTCGTGATGTCCGATCTATAGGTATTGAATGTCTTTGTTTGTACTTAACTTCCAATTTCAGTTAAAGCTGTAGAGCCGTTGGTACCGACTGTTATATATAGATTTTTGACAGTCGTTAGTGGTAGTCAGAAGCTCGAAAATTTAACATACACACACAAGTTAACATTACAGGTTATTTAGGACCCAATGCGATAACAAGGTGTTATAAAATCTAGCGACACCTACACCATATTAAACTCTATACCTTAATTCTAATAAACTAATCCAAACTATTACAGAGATAACAAAAACAAACCTTATATTAAACTAAAAAAAATAAAAACAAAAATAAATAGCGTTATTATTATCTATTTATTACACAAATTACATAATAGAATCTTTGTGAATTCACTCGGCTGACAGGTAAAAATATCTATTTGCTCGTGCACAACATCTATATATATAAAAGAAAGTCGTGTTACACCACTTATAACTCAAGAACGGCTGGATCAATTTGAATGATTTTGGTCTTTTTGGATTTGTCTTTGTCCGGAATAGCATAATAATTAATAAAAAAACATGAAAAGTCCTCGAAAAAATAAATACTTATCAAGAATATTCGTTGTCTCAAACATTTTTCAAACGCAGCGCCATCTTGGATGACATGACAGGAGTCAAACTTCCCAGTTCATTATCAGTTGACATTGACAAGCCTTAAGCTAAACCTATGAAGGTAAGGCTGTCAATTTACACGTTCTGAAATTTATTTTGTTACTAAACTTAAAGGTTATAAGTAGCATAAAAAAGTCTTATACACACATCAAAAGTGTCTAGGGATCAACAAATATTTTTGCACTAACTTTTCTCCTGATTGATGTTAATTAAAATTTTCTTTAAGGATTCATCAAATAAAGTGTTTTCGTTTGTCACAGTAACGATAAACCAAGTCACCTTTGCATTAATAAAGAAATTTGCCATTTTCCTAATAAAGGGATTTTTGACATTTGAACCACTAACATTAAAGTTCGAAAAAAAGACTGAAATAACAGTTTTCTTTAAAATTTTATTGGGTAACTTAAACAATTAATAATCCGTGTTTCTACCGCGAACACTAACAACACAAGGACATCGGTTTGGCATACTCAAAATGAGTTCATCCAAATCACGCTGTGGAATGGCCGCCCATGTTCGTTGCAACAACAAAAAAAGGTCTTCTTGCGACTGGATACCCTCCATATTCGGCAGAGCTCTTCTCTGTAGCATATCCCATGCATGCTCAATCGGATTCAAGTCTGGCGACTGAGCAGGCCAGGGCAGGACATTGATGTTAGCTGCGGCGAGAGTCTGTCTTACAACTCGTGAGGCTTCATCACTCTTCAGGGAACTTAATTAGCGACCAAACAGTCAGAAACCGCTTGCATGAAGTGAACCTTCATTCCCGAAGACCGCTACGGGTACCACCTATAGCAATGCACAATCGTAGGATTCGATATCAATGGGCTCTTGAACACAGAAATTGGGCAGAAGAACAATGGCGTTTCGTGTGCTTTTCTGATGAGTCTCGTTTTGGTATGAGACCGGATACAAGACGTATACGACACTGGAGAACCCCTGGACGCCAACAGCGATTAAAATCCTGCCAGGAAGTCCATCCTTATAGTGGTGGAACCATCATGGTATGGGCGGGTATTTGGATCGGTGGAAGAACTGAGTTGATTTGGATCAGAGGCAACCTCAACGCTCAAATTTATGCTGAGACGATTGTATCAGACGTCATCGTTCCTCTACAAGTGCAAATCGGTCCCTTATTTCAGTTAGTGCATGATAATGCACGACCGCACACCGCAAGAGTTGTAAGACAGACTCTCGCCGCAGCTAACATCAATGTCCTGCCCTGGCCTGCTCAGTCGCCAGACTTGAACCCGATTGAGCATGCATGGGATATGCTACAGAGAAGAGCTCTGCCGAATATTGAGGGTATCCAGTCGCAAGAAGTCGCAAGAAGACCTTTTTTTGTTGTTGCAACGAACATGGGCGGCCATTCCACAGCGTGATTTGGATGAACTCATTTTGAGTATGCCAAACCGATGTTCTTGTGTTGTTAGTGTTCGCGGTAGAAACACGGATTATTAATTGTTTAAGTTACCCAATAAAATTTTAAAGAAAACTGTTATTTCAGTCTTTTTTTCGAACTTTAATGTTAGTGGTTCAAATGTCAAAAATCCCTTTATTAGGAAAATGGCAAATTTCTTTATTAATGCAAAGGTGACTTGGTTTATCGTTACTGTGACAAACGAAAACACTTTATTTGATGAATCCTTAAAGAAAATTTTAATTATTATCAATCAGGAGAAAAGTTATTGCAAAAATATATGTTGATCCCTAGACACTTTTGATGTGAGTATTTCAGAAATCAATTTACGTAATTAACAATGACGACAGAGACGAACTTTAATAATTCTATGCAAATAGAACTTATTTTACTGTTAGGACTTTAATTAAAGTAGACGGGGAAAACTATAGGCATAAATTGTATGTAACATTAAAGGCAATAGATCAGTTTAAAATTATGAATTTAGTATTTTTTAAATCAATGCATTTTAGTAAGGTAGTTAGGTTAGGTAGTTAGGTTAGCTATAGGATAGGTATGGTCAGTTAGGTTAGGTTATATATACATGTTGTAATTTTAATTCTATCGAACACAAAATGTTTAAATAAGATCACAGTAGAGACTCGCTACATAAAAAGTAGTAGTAGTTATTATTGGTTTGGATCTATTTGTTGTCGTCTTATTAAACGTATGTATATCTAATATAAAAAAAATGATAAGAGCAATGAATTGACTCTAAGGCACAACGAAGTTTGCCGGGGCAGCTAGTTTATAATATGGATAGCTTGCGTAACCGCGGCTTTAGCCAGTAAGTTCGTTCTGACATCTGGCAACCAGGGGCTCAAGTCTGCTATTGCAATCGTGCCTCAATGACCGGTCATTGATCAAATATTTGACAACTTTGACAGTTTTTGTATGGGAAATGTGTCATAAGTTTGACGTTATACGTCAAAAATCGATCATTGACCGGTCATTGAGACACGATTGCAATAGCAGGCTCGACCCCCTGTTTAACCAAGGGGTATCGTGTTGCCCAGTTATTGAGTTGTGGAGGCAAGATAGGCAGCCGCTCCACGTAAAACACTAGTATTCAGCTGCATTAGTTTGAATTGGAAGCCGACCCAAATATAGTTTGGAAAATGCTAGGCAGATGATGATAAGGTCCCTACCATGGCCACAACCATAGAAATATTAAATCAAAAGTCTTTATTCAAACTAGGCTGAGAATCAGCACTTTTTGATAGCCACTAATTATAGAAATGTATCTACTTTTATTCTGAATGACATACTTATTATTATTATTAACATCATTGTGATAATATTAGCCTCCGTAACCTGACCGACATTTTATTTTGAATTAATTAATATATATATTTTTTTGACATTTTTTTATTCTAAGTCATTCGTATCGTGTTGTATTTTTTCAATTTTTGAATTTAATAAAATTTGCATGTCCATGTGACGGTAGAATGTGGAGGACTTAATTATGTAAAAAAAAAGAACAGCTATGTACCAAAAACCCATGTTTGCAAATAAATGATTTGATTTGACTTGATTTTGAACGTCAAAAAAATACATAAAGATAGTCCCCCAAAAACGGGCCGCTTCCTATTGTTTCAGCTGGGAAGAAGAAGTGGCGGAACAAACTCCCCAGCAACACATCTGTCTGATTCGTTTGAAGAACTATACAAAGAATCTATACTATGAAATGCTCAATAAATAGCACTAAAGTTTATACACTTTGTAAAATATTACATTTCAGAATTATTGTCACGTGTTAGCTAGCACACACTCCACTAAACCAAGACAAAAAAAAAAAGTAATTAATTAATCTTATATCTATACGTACAACTCTGCCTAAGCTTCTAAAACAGGCAATTTAGCAAGCATGATGCATAATATGTAAGTAAACTTGCATTTTTTCTTCCTTACCTACTTCCAAGATCTGTTAAACGAAACAGCTATACGAATAATGGTGCCTGTAAAATATGGTTTTCGAACTAAGACCTTTGACCAATATTCTAGGAAACCATCATACCGAGGATTGTAATTAAATGCAACAACTATATAATAAGGCTCGGTTTTATATTTACGTGGATATTGACCCTCTGACCTGCTGACCTTCTGACCTGTTTAAACTGTTCTTCTAACATATCAGACAGACGTGTTGCTGGGGAGTTTGTTCCGCCACTTCTTCCCAGCAAAAACACTAGGAAGTGGCGAAGGGCGGGCGTTTTGAGGGACTGTCTTATGTATTTTTTGACGTTCAAAAAGTGCTGATCCTCAGCTTAATTTGAATGATTGACTTTTGATTTTGATCGTCTGACCCTCTGACGGACTCTTTGAGGAGACAAATTAGCAGGAGTAACTTAAGGTAGATGTGCCAAAGTATCCCGCTAGATTCAAGTATTCTTGTGCTTTTTGTAATTCGCGTTCAGTGTCCGATTGAATGTTAAACAATATAATTATGATTTGCAACATTTATTTCATTATAATAATTTGAATCATTATATTCATATAAATAATCCCATTGAATGATTATTTCATGAATAAGTAATTTAATAGGATTAAATTAGGTTACAGAGTTGTATTAGAGATGTAAATTATTATAACTCGTGTAAACTATATTTTTGACTGGCCTAGCTGTTGGTCTAGTAGTTAGTGAGCGTGACTACTATGCCGGAGTTCGTGGGTTCGATTCCCACCCAGGACAAAATGTTTGTGTGATGAGCACGATCATTTGTTCTGTGTCTGGGTGTAATTTATCTATAATATGAATGTATTTAGAAATAAATAAGTATGTTTATCAGCTATTTAGTACCCATAACACAAGCTCTCAAGCTTAACTTGGGACTAAATGGCGTTGTGTGAAAAGTTGTGGAATATTTATTTATTTATTTGAAAGCACGGAGGAGTCTTGATATGTAATAGATGGTCACCCATCTACGGACTGATCTCGTCAAGCGTAGCGTCAGATTGATCCGTGGGGCTGTTATTATTTTGGAAGGCATTTCTGGTGTACAAAATAGAAAGATTCGTTGAGAATTTTTTTCCAGGGTCATAGTAGGTACCTACTAAGCCTGAGGTCCGACTTAGTCATTGCGTTTTGATAAGCTGTCTGAAAACGTAATTGTTTATACCACCATTTAACTTTGTCCACATACTAAACGTAAACCCACACGTTCTGAACGTTTTGGGAACACATTCATTGTGCGTACATTGTACAACTACGGAGCGAAATTCCCTGTCGGAGCCGGTGTTTCCTGATAACTACAACCTAGGGGTCTTTAAGTCAAGAGTGAACAGGTTGCTTCTAGGCAAGCATGCTTCATCGTCGACCACATCATCGCTTACCATCAGGTGAGATGGTGATCGAATGTGAGCTTATCAATAATTTAAAAAAAAACGTCAAATTGAGAAAGATTATTCTTGCAGGTGTCGATAAAAGGTATTTCTTTTTTGTTTATTCATTACAACATTATCTTCGTCAATTGTGAATTGATTTAAATACTTCTTCACATTGTGTGTATTAGAAAGAATATTATGCAAGTAGTGCCATTTAAATTCTTTGGACGTGTTATTTGTGACACCTTCGGTAATACCAAAAAGATTTAAAATACTATAGAGCGGACATGCGAGGAAATGTCATACAAAAACTTTTATCCTATGTCTCAGTAACGCCATCTAGAATAATATAGCAATATTGTAGCGGCAGCGGAGCGTACTAAAAAATACTCATAGACTTTTAGTAGTAGAGATAAAAATGATGAGTTCTAGATGAAAATTTTGTTCGTGATGTCCGGTCTATAGGTATTGGATGTCTTTGGGTACCTAATACGTAGGTACATTATTATGTCGGCAAGTTTTAGACCTCGGAACGAGATTTGACAACTGTCAGTGTCGCGGAGCGTCGAGGCTATGGTCCGCGCGGCCATGTTGAACGTCATGGTCTCGTACACTTGTGTCTATAGAACATAGACATAGACTTGTGTCTATGAGACCATGACGTTTCGGGCTAGACGGCAAAATTTGTTAATAAAAAAAATTGAAGATGGATTAGTGAAGGAATTGTAAAATTCCTTTACTAATCAATCGAGAAAGGTGTCCCTTTGACACCTCTATAGTTTTTTTTGTTAAAATGAGCAACGCCATTGAAAATATGGTACCGAATTTAGCCCATTCGAATCCCGCGTTAAAATAATATTTAGAAACAAACGTTTCTGGTGAAAACGAGGTAGATTTATGAACCATCAACGATGATGTGTTTATTTATAAATGGAACGTAAAAACCGCCATGTTTATTTTATTGAACGCGCTAATAGGTGACGGACAAGGTGTTGCCAAGTATAATTAAATTGTGGCGTTGATTCATTAATTAATTAGTGCGTTTGGTTTGTTGAGTAATTAATCAGTTTAAATGATCTCGATTGAAACTGATTAAAGCAAAGTTATTTTTAAGGTTCCGGTTAAACAAATGTCCTAAACGGATTATTTTTTACTCTTTTTATTTATTTATTTTGTATATGAAAACTTACAACTAAAGCTAATTAGCTTTCTAGTGACAATAGTTTCTTTTTTTTTGTATTATGTCTACAAATCTAAGGATTTTTAATTACAAATCCTTACTTGTAGACATAATACATTTAACTAAGGTAAAAATACTTTTGGTACGAGACCATATTGATGTTTGGGAAGAAAGTTTAGTATTGTATCAGTACATGGTATAGAATTCTCATGATCTGCATAATTTTTTCCTAGTTAGAATAAGTTGTATCTGAATAATATGAAATTTATTCCAACTTCGGAACACTTTTCACTTGAAACAGGTAGTTGTTTTATAATAATTTTGATGGAACAATAAGAATTCTATATGAGTTATGTACCTATGCAATGTTTTAAATTCCGAATCATTTAAGCAATTTGACTTAAATAACCAGTGAACCTACCTAAAGTTTTCATTAGTTAGTTAGTTTTTATTTATTAGTACGATTCAAATACTCAGACAGCATATTTAATAAGTAAGTAAATCAAAAGTTAATTTGAAAACTGACTCCTTTGCAAGTGATTTATTCAACTTTTACTAGCGCTGCTGGATTGCGTTAAAAAAAAACTAATCTAAATTTTCAAAACAAAGATGTTTACTGATTAGAGGTTCTGTAGAAACCACTTCTGCAGCCTCCGTTTAGAAAACGTGACTTATGAAGTCAGCTTACTTAAAACCTGATGTCGACTAACAATTCCTAACCCTTTTATTGTTATAGTGGTCTATTATCGTACCGTTTTAGCGTCGGCAGAATTTGCAAAATGTACATTTTGTCTCATATTATATAGAAAAGCATTAAAAAGTGATGATTTCACCAGTTATGTTTGTTAAAATAGTACCTACTCCTTACTGTAATAAGCTGGCCTAGACATATTACAAATTCTATATCTATCCTCGACTGCCTCGTTGGTCTAGTGGTCGCACGCGCTACTGCTGAGCACGAGGTCCCGGGTTCGATCCCCGGGTTGGGCAAAGCGTTATTGAGTTTTTCTATCTGGAATTTCCCCGTTTTATGAAAACCAAGCGTACCATTTTTTGACTGTACGCGATGTAATACGAATGTTTTGTTTTTTCTCAAATTTTGTTATTACCAGGTAGGTACTACTGAGGGTATTAGATTAAAAAAAATGTATTTTAAATTAATTACGCATAATATATAATCGTAAAATGACTTACCGATGGAAGGAAACGGAGCGCGAAAGTGGCCACTTACGATTTTTGTACGTAAGCGAGGCACGCGAAGTGACACGCGAAGTAGTTGCTCTTCTATATCTGTGCAAAAACTTCATACAACATACAACGTAATGTGACTTATACAGAATTATTAAAGATGATTAATTAATTGATTAATTAATTATTAACTAATTGTTCTGTGTTTGGGTGTAATTTATCTGTAATAAGTATGAATGTATCTACAAATATATAAGTATGTTTAGCAGTTGTTTAGTGACCATAACACAAGCTCTGCTTAGCTTGGAACTAAATGGCATTGTGTAAAAGTTGTGGAATTTATTTATTGTGTTATTACCTAAATTTCTTCACCATTCGAAACTATAGCTATGCCAAATCATTCTTTAAAAAAAAGGATACAAAGATTTCACTTAGAGTATTAATATAATGATTCTGTGAAACGTTATACAAACATTCAGAAGTAATAAATACATTAGCTTTAATAGGTAGAAGGGAAACGGTGAAAAAACAGTTTTGTAATAAATCGTGTAATGGAGATAGTGAGGTATACCACCTGTTCAGTTGTGTTGTGTGAGATTTATTGAAGCAACAATCAGCGGAGTAGCTAGGTCCTTAAGGGGCCCCGTATCAAAGTTTCCGGAGGCTCATTTATTGGACTACTACTACTATTCAATACTTCAAACTTTCAAACTTCAAACTTCAAATATTTATTGCGATCATGAGTAGACATAGGGTGTTAGTACATACATGATACCCTGTTAGGGCGCAGCAACACAATTTCAGAAATACTTACACACTATTTAATCAATCTTTTATTATATAATATTATGGCTATTTATATAATTTACTTTAACATATTATGAAAATAATAATAATAATAATATATTTATTTGCTCTAAAACACCGAATATATAAAAAATAATATATCTAACTTCTTCTTCTTCTTCTTCTTCTTCTTTTTTTCTATCTATCTTGAATATATTGTAGCTGGAGGTTTCTTTTAGTTGTTGTGGTATTTTATTATATATTTTAATACACATTACATAAGGCCCAGAATGAAATATAGACAACTTTGATGCCGGTAGAACGAGTGTGTTTTTATTTCTTAAGTTACGAGGTTGTGAGTAACGGTCTTTCTTTAAAGTAAATAAATGAATATGTTTTTTATATTTTATTTTTATTTATTTATTATATTTATTATGTTTTTATACTTACTAAATCCGCTCTACTTTCTTACTTTTGCTGTGCCCGACAGGGTCCATGATTGTTACTCAAAACTTTTTAACCTGCCACCTGTATGTACAGACGTCAGCACATCAAGTTACCCCATGAATGTGTCAAGTTTCTTTGGTCGTTTTTCAACTTTACATCAAACAAAATAAGGTTCATATTTAATTGGGAAAATTTTACACATTGGGGTAACTTGATGTGCTGGCGTCTGTACATTTTGGATTGCAATAAATACTTGAATAATAGAGACAGGACAAACAATATTTTCATTTTTCGTAAGTATTGAATGTCTTTGAGACAAGGTATGTCATTATCATCATATCAGCCGTAGGGTGACCACTGTAGCTACTGCTAAACATAGGCGTTCCCTAAACATTTCAATGGGATTGGTTGAAAGAGGCTTGCATTTAGCGCAATCCTGTGGTAGTGCTCGGTGGTTATTTAAATCGTGTGGAGATTCAAACACCTCACTGCCCTAGCTGCTGATTTGGCGAGGCCCGCAGGGAACTATCTTCTGTACCGTGACCCCCCGGCGCAGATGTGAGGGTAAGAGTTTCCAAGCTTAAAAAACATAAAATTAAGAACATTTTTGTGCATTACCGAACCTCCATTTCGATATACATTAAAATTTATTTACAATAAAAAGGTCTTCGTACGATTTCCATTTTTGATATCAGCGGGTTTATTTTATCGCTAGGATCAATTCTGCCGAAAAACTCTATTTAATTAGATTGCCTTATCAACCAGATAAACTGGAGTATAGGCTTTTGATTATAATTGGCTTAGGTATAGCTTTATCTTATATGTGTTTTATGACTGTTATGTGGGTAGAATCGATAGAATAATGTATTTTTAAAGGTTGGTTTATTCTTTAAGTATTGGCGGTAATTTTTTGATCTGCCTACGGTTATGTCACCTAATTCTCATTCAGCATTAGGTAATGAAAATAAAATTTATGTCGGCATCGGGAATAGTCTATAAAATTAGTCTTCATTTTAGTAATAACCTAACTGACATAATCGTAATCACTAAACATAACTCAAATAGGTAAACCTACAGTTTCGAATGTAATATATGTAAAGGGGTATCCTTGTGACCTGAAACACAGGCCTCGAGCCTAGCTGAGGCACCAGTCTCCCACAATATTATATCAGATCTATGTATCATTGTTGACCAATGTAAAATAATTTATATACCTTGTGGTGAGAAGAATAAAGCAATTATAATTATTATAACTTCAATAGGTCAACTGACAGTTTCGTAGATGGTGTCTCAAGTCCAACTGAGCTCTGCATAGCTTTCACTCGCCAAAACGACTCCGTCCACGTGACATCATTCGCGCCATTTGACATGACAGCTGACGTCACGTTGTTTACCATAGACTTTGTACAGAGGCCAGCACATCAACCTACTTCAATGTGTCTTTCTTTGATAGTTTTTCTAAATTATGAACGCCATCTAGTCCAAAACTAAGCAGAGCTTGTGTTATGAGTACTAGATAACTGATAAACATACAGCAAATAACATTAAACAACTAACATCTAACATTTTATACATTGTAGAAAATATCATTATTGTCAAATTTAAATTAACGGCTCGCCAGCACACAGATAAACCCTCAGAGATGTTCACTGTATGGCTTAAACCAAAATTATGTGTAAATAAATAAATAAATAAATAATAATTATACTTATGTATTTCTAAATACAAAGATAATATAGTAGATGGAATGGTAAGTATGAATTAATTAATATTAATTAATGGTTTTGCTAAAGCAATATTTGTCAAACAGCTTCATTTGCATATTAACATAATTAGTAGCAAACTCAACACTCCATACTCAGTTATTCAATGCATTCAACAATGTAGGTCCATGATTGTTTCTTTAAATGTACTGTAAATGTACCTACCACCTACTTAAACATTTATCATTCATATGTTTCTTTATCCATCTCAGGTGTGATATTTATATTAGGCGCACAACACTTTGAAAGTTTTTATGAAAATAGGAAGCCTTTGCATATAAAGGTGGATAGGGAATGATATGAGCGCGTCTTACGTTGTATTTATTATAGATGTTGCAGTCAAAACTCTTAACGAGTCAAAAGTACTTTTGACTCGTTAACACGCACAGTAAAAACATAATGACTTAAAAGAGACACAAAAATGGCATGTCTCACGGCTGCGCCAATAGGTTCATTACGGCGTTAATGCCAGGCAGATGCTAAGATGCTGCCTGAAGCTTTCAAATGAACCACCACCCACCACCACTACCACCAGTTTACCCATGGCTAAACTGGTGGTCAGACTTTTAGCCTTCCGACTACTCGTAACTACGTTCAAAGGTCTACGAGTGACAGCCAGAAACAATGGATTGTGTTTTCCGCGGCACGGAGGAAGCTACATATGTATATTGTATTAATGTCCACCCATCTACGGACCGACCTCGTCAAGCGTAGCCATTAGCTAATGTAGTATATAATATGTTTTCTTTTACATTGAAATATATTAAAAAGTTCGGACGGGACGAGCTACATTTTTGCATAACTTCATTGCACAATAAGGAAGATTATATTTTAAATTTTTCGGAGTCACATGAATCCTTATAAAAGGAAGGTATTGACAGCTTTTCAATGGAGAATGACGGGGTCGTAATTGTGTCTAAGATTTTTTACACAGAATTTGGTTAAAAACAAAGTAAAATTTTGTTAAGGGTTAACAAATTTATATGCGTGTATCCAGCTGTTGCCAATAAATGTATTTTCTTTCTTTCTTTCTTTCTTTGTATATATTTTCATTTTGGCCTGACAAACTGACACCTTTATTTGTTTATTTCCTACCTGTTGTCCGGGATTGCGTTCGTGAAGAATTTTATTAATTTGGGCGGAACGCTTATTATTTTCTAAATACAAACCTAATTAACCAAAGTTACTCCTTGTAGCATCAGCTATATATCAATAAAAATCCCGTCAAAATCGGTCCAGGCTTTTCGGAGATTACCGCAAACAGACCGATACACAAAAATATCATTATTACAAGTCTGAATTTTCTCACTGCAAGGCAAAGACCTCCTTATTAGCTTTCCACATCTCTCTGTTCGGAGATACCAGTCTTAATCAAAGGAGTTTGGCTCATCCTTCCTTAGCTATGAAATTCAATTGTACGAGTATTTGTAAAAGATCACACAGCAAAACAACATTAAAAAAAAACAAACTAACAATTCCTTTTTCATTGTTTCAGATGCGGCATGATTGAAAATCAAGCCACGGAATAAAAGCAAACGAAGATGTATATCATCAAGCAAATCAATATTTTAATTATAAGCATCATTCTTTTCACCACCATTGATTCTATCGATGCAAACAATTATGAAGAGGATACCAACGCAGATCTTATTTACACCCAACCAATCTTTAAAATAAGGCAAAAGAGAACAGCCGAAAACTACACAGCAGAAAATATAACTGACAGCGGAGACACTATAAAAGAGAATATGACAGAAGAGTGTGTAGGACAGAAAGAATTCTGCAACTTATCAAGAGAGACTTACGTCGCAATGTTGAATGACTACATCTATCCGCATACGTACGAATGGATTCTTATCGGCACACACACATTGGTATTCATTACAGGGTTGGTGGGTAATGCGTTGGTGTGCGTGGCAGTTTATAGGAATCACTCAATGAGGACGGTGACAAACTATTTTATTGTGAACTTGGCTGTAGCAGACTTCATGGTGATCCTGTTCTGTTTACCTGCCACGGTTCTATGGGATGTGACTGAGACCTGGTTCTTGGGAGACGTACTTTGCAAGATGCTGCTTTACTTCCAGGTAAGATTATTATTTTTAACTGACAATAAGTCTTAACAGGATTCCCAAGACGTCTACAAACAAGTTTAGTTACGTTTACATTATTTTCCACAAGAGATAATGACTAAGAACTATAGAGGGCTTACATTACAAAATAAGTGACTTACAGAATTATGAGTGTCTAATCATATTACAAGAAAAAAAAAGAACTCTTTTTGGTTCATGAAAAGAAATCTTTGCTGCGAATAAAACCCTTAATTATGCTATACACAATTTAAACGTTTTCCATATTAAAGCACGTCGACCCAGGAGATTGAATGGCGCAACACAACATACCTACTCGTATTTTTATTAAAATTACAATCAACACAGGATACATAAAAAATATTTATCACTAATCAAATTTTCACAGGCTGCGCTTCCAATAAATATGACCAACTTTCACCATTAGGTGTTACGAAAAAAATTATGCTATGATTGTTTTTAACAAAATTTTAATACCATCCTACTCGACCGAAAAATATGAAACAGCACGTTCTTTCGTGTTTTTAATGCCAACCTCGACTAGCTGCGTTGGTCAGTAGTCACCAATGAGATTTAAAATACTATAGAGCGGACATGCGAGGAAATGTCCTAGAAAAACTTTGATCCCATGTCTCAGTAACGCCATCTAGAATAATACAAAATATGAACATTGGAGCGGCAGCGGAGTGAACTAAAAAAACTCATAGACTAGCGTTCAGTCAGTGCCCTAAGTGCGAGTTGTTTTTACGCTAACGCGATTGAAACGTTCACCGCGTTTGGCTCTCTGATTGGTTAAAAGCTTGGAGCGGGCCAATCGGAGCGCCGAACGTCATGAACGTGTCGATCGCGTTTATTACCCATAAGTACACCATACATGAAAACTTATTATTATAGACCATAGAAGTTTTGTTTTATTTATCGTAAAACAAACTCGCACTAGGCACTCTGCAGGACACAAGTTTCGGATGAAAGTTTTGTTCGTGATGTCCGGTTTATAGGTATTAAAATGTGTTAGGTAGTCACACACTAGGTATTATTGTAAGCCACCCCTGGGGTTCTAACTTGGCATCACAAACCTTCGATAAATATATCTCAGGCAGGCCGGTTTCCTCACGATGTTGTATGATAACTCGGAAATGATAAAAAAATTAATACTTTCAGGGAAAGAAAAATTTACACGGATAAATAAAAAGTTACCACCGTCGCATTTTTGGGTACGGAATTTCGGGGTTAACTTTGCAATGTTTTTTGTAGAAGGTAAGGTTGTCAATTTATACGTAACTACGTTCTGAAATTTATTTTGTTACTAAACTTAGAGGTTTTATCTAGCATAAAAAAGTCTTATATTTCAGAAATCAATTTACGTAATTAACAATGACGACAGAGACGAACTTTAATAATTCTATGCAAATAGAACTTATTTAAACTGTTAGGACTTTAATTAAAGTAGACCGGGAAAACTATAGGTATAAATTGTAATATGTAACATTAAAGGCAAGAGTTCAGTTTAAAATTATGAATTTAGTATTTTTTAAATCAATGCATTTTAGTAAGGTAGTTAGGTTAGGTAGTTAGGTTAGCTATAGGATAGGTATGGTCAGTTAGGTTAGGTTATATATATATGTTGTAATTTTAATTATATCGAACACAAAATGTTTAAATAAGATCACAGTAGAGACTCGCTACATAAAAAGTAGTAGTAGTTATTATTGGTTTGGATCTATTTGTTGTCGTCTTATTAAACGTATGTATATATAATATAAAAAAAATGATAAGAGCAATAAATTGACTCTAAGGCACAACGAAGTTTGCCGGGGTAGCTGGTATGTTTATAAAGTATTCAAAGTGATTTTTTGTCAACAGTATAAAATTTAAATAAAGTATTGATATTGCCTGTAAAGCAATTTCAAATTGAATATTGTTTTATTGAGGCCCAAGACACGGATTATATTAGAATCCTATGTAAATCTAGTACTAACCTACGAGCCTTAGTTAGTTATATTGTTGTCATGAATTATTCAAACGTGAGATCTTAGCCTATCTATTCACTTGTATTATTTTGTACTAAAACTGAAAAAGTTTCAAAGTCAAAGTCAAACCATTTATTTCAATTAGGCCCCTATAAAGCACTTTTGAACGTCAAACAAAAATTAACTTTAATAAATGATTCTAGTTGCCCCTTCCAAAAAGTAGATTTGTATGGAGAAGAATGGGCAAGAAACTCCATACTTACTCTTTTAAAATCGATTTTTCAAAACTTTGTATACTTACATTAATAAGATTATATGTGAGGACGATGCACCTTTAATAAAAGTACTATTCTATGATAGGTTTAAGCACTATGTCTATGTACGCAAGTAAGTTTAAGAACAAAAACTACAGTTGTAAAAATGTCTGTCTCCTAGAACGTAAGCACAAAAATTGAAGGTGTCAAACAAACCAACTGCAATAAGTTGATGGGATTTATTAATTCTTTTCTTTGGTCCACCAATAATTGTTTACACAGTTCATTTAGAATCAGTTAAATTATCTATACTATCTATTAATACTAATATAATATTCTGAAGAGGTAAAATTTGTTTGTTTGTTTGTAAGTTTGTATGTAGGGGGTAATCTTCGGAACTAATGATCCAATTTCAAAAATTATTGCACTGGTGGAAAGCTACACTATTCCCGGATGACATAGGCTACTTTTTTTTACCCCTGTGGTCCCACGGGAACGGGAACTACGCGGGTGAAACCGGGTGAAAAACATGGCGGGCGCTTTATTATATACAGGGTGGAATTTTGTAATGCCATGCCACCTGGAGGGAAAGTACTCTTAATACTTAATATTTAGTCATATTAATTATTATTTTGATTATTAAATTATTTTTTTTACAGATCATGTTTTAAATTATTTTTTTTTTGTTCTGTCGTTTTCATTGTATTTGTATGTCTTTTTGTTGTTGTTGATCTGTTAAGGCGCATATTGTGGTGCATGTCATGCTCTTCTATAAGTCATGGGGCTCTTAAAATGAAGTTTGAAATGTTTTAAATGTGAATGTGTGTTAATTGTTGAGGAGCCAAATTAAATAAAAAAAACTCCAGTCACCTACATCATGCAGGTAGGTAAGTTAACGCTCTGTAGTTTATAACTGACTATAACCTGGCAAGAATCATTTGTCAGTCAGTCGCTAATTGGATATCTATATATGAATATTAATATTTTTTAGTAACTGAACAACACGATACTCCTTTTTACCAATTTCTAAAAAAGAAGGAGGCTATCAATTCGGGTGTTTGTTTTTTTTATGTTTATTCGCCGACCGACCGATTTGAAAGTTTTACTTACTTAAAAGGGTATACTTCCAAAATGGTCCCATAGTCACCAAGTCGTGATCTGATGATGGAATCTTGGCGAAATTGAGGGAACTCTTTAACTTTTATAGGTAAACGTACAGCGTTAATGGTATTTTTTTTCTACACGTGAAGCATTTGCGTTCAATAATAATCATTCTACCATCAGATCTTATGATGAAGCCAAGAGACTGTCACTGGAACTCAATAAGACAATGTATCCTAGCCGTGATTGGGCTTGTTAGAATTATAACGGTATGCATTTTCCAGGTGTAGGTACCTAACCTATCACTGTAAATAAAAAAAAAATGAAAACGTTCACTTTTTAAATCACACACTAAAAATTGCAAAATAAAAACTATTTTACAAAATTATTGGTCACCGACTTCCGAAACTAGAGTTATTTAACACCTGTTAGTGTTTTTCAATGAAGACGGTTGTTTTTTTTTTGTGAAAATTGTAGATTGTTTATCTAGGGAGCAAACAACTATTTTAAAGGCTAGAGTGTTTTTTTTAATCCTGAGCGCAGCAAGGGATTAAAAGTATGTCACTCGAGCTTAAAATAGTGTTGCTCCCGAGGTGGACACTCTACTTTTTATCACCCTCTATGAGAAAAGTAAGTGCAACTTATGAACAAGAATTTATTTACGTACAATTCAGAACCATAAGACATAAAATATACACATTTTCCGAAAAAGATTTTGCTCTTCTTGCATTTTTCCAAAGGATGAAAATAATATTGTTGTATGCTTTGGCATATTGTTCACGGGATTTTGTAGGTAAAAGACTTACCATCACATTTTTAGCGTCCGATACAATATTCTCTGGAGTCAATATAATACACACATCAAAAGTGTCTAGGGATCAACATATATTTTTGCAATAACTTTTCTCCTGATTGATATTAATTAAAATTTTCTTTAAGGATTCATCAAATAAAGTGTTTTCGTTTGTCACAGTAACAATAAACCAAGTCACCTTTGCATTAATAAAGAAATTTGCCATTTTCCTAATAAAGGGATTTTTGACATTTGAACCACTAACATTAAAGTTCGAAAAAAAGACTGAAATAACAGTTTTCTTTAAAATTTTATTGGGTAACTTAAACAATTAATAATCCGTGTTTCTACCGCGAACACTAACAACACAAGAACATCGGTTTGGCATACTCAAAATGAGTTCATCCAAATCACGCTGTGGAATGGCCGCCATGTTCGTTGCAACAACAAAAAAAGGTCTTCTTGCGACTGGATACCCTCCATATTCGGCAGAGCTCTTCTCTGTAGCATATCCCATGCATGCTCAATCGGGTTCAAGTCTGGCGACTGAGCAGGCCAGGGCAGGACATTGATGTTAGCTGCGGCGAGAGTCATAATCATTATCATAATCATTTATTTTTCTTTTACATGACAAGTACTATAACTAGTGTTCGAAGTGCCCTTTTAAGCACAAATTGCCCGTATTAGGACACTTCGATCTTCCGAAACTTATTTTAACAAACAGTACTCCCATTATTAATAACAACAAAAAGATAAAAGTAATTATTAAATTAAATACATTTTTGGTTCTAAAATAAAATTTAAGTTTGTGAATTATCATTCAAAAACTGGACAGAAATAATGATTGATACTAAAATTTAAATGGAAATAACAAAATAAAATTAAAATTAAAAAAAATAGTTAATGTAAATGCATAAATTAGATCAAATCAAATTAGACTATTTCTTAAAATATAAACAAAAACACGTTATAAGAATATTACAATTAGCAATTAAAGTGTGTGTGCGTGTGTGAGTGATTGTTTTGCGTGTGTCTGAGTGTGCGTGTTGTTGTGAGCGAGTGTGGAGTGTAAGTGATGTAATTATGATGCATGCTACAAAAGGGCTTCGGTGTCCTCATAGGTGAGAGGCTCGATCCATTTGGTCAGAAGTTTTTTGCCTTTGAAGTCTGTCTTACAACTCTTGCGGTGTGCGGTCGTGCATTATCATGCATTAACTGAAATAAGGGACCGATTTGCACTTGTAGAGGAACGATGACGTCTGATACAATCACTCAGCATAAATTTGAGCGTTGAGGTTGCCTCTGATCCAAATCAACTCAGTTCTTCCGCCGATCCAAATACCCGCCCATACCATGATGGTTCCACCACTATAAGGATGGACTTCCTGGCAGGATTTTAATCGCTGTTGGCGTCCAGGGGTTCTCCGGCCAGTGTCGTATACGTCTTGTATCCGGTCTCATACCAAAACGAGACTCATCAGAAAAGCACATGAAACGCCATTGTTCTTCTGCCCAATTTCTGTGTTCAAGAGCCATCGAGAGATATCGAATCCTACGATTGTGCATAGCTATAGGTGGTACCCGTAGCGGTCTTCGGGAATGAAGGTTCACTTCATGCAAGCGGTTTCTGACTGTTTGGTCGCTAATTAAGTTCCCTGAAGAGTGATGAAGCCTCACGGCTAACATCATGGCGGTTATTGTTGGAGCTCTTCGAGTTAAGATTTGAATGTATCGGTCTTGTCTCCGTGTGGTGCAGCGATACCGTCCTCCATGCCATACCGCATACCGCTCAGCCACGGTACCAGTGCTTCGGTAACGTGTCCAAAGTCGACTGATAACACTCTGACTTGTATTCAGAGCTAAAGCCACAGTACGTTGCCGGGAACCAGCTTCTATCATTCCCACGGCTCTGAGCATTTCTTCCCTGCTTAAATGACGTCGCCGCTCCATAGTAACGTTGGTTTTAATCAGTAGTAGGGAAACAGTAGCACTAATAATGTCTTCAATGCGTTGTATGTTTTTATAGGGAAAATATTGACAGCTGATTTTCATCTTTTACTCGAATTTGATTCACAGTTCCTGATTCAAATTATGAAATGCACCAAAAAGGATCCATATAAATTTATAAAATCATAAATTTATTACAAAGCCACATCTCAATCTCAAGAAATCCGCATAAAAATGCTTGATCCCTAGACACTTTTGATGTGTGTACTTTCACTTGAGGAAGACGCACTCATTTTTTATAATTCTAAAATCTGAATATGAATCAACTACGAACGAAAGCAGAATGCATTTAATTTCGCGCGTTGTTTATTTTTTCACTTTTTTTAAATTTGGCGCGCTCGCAGTTTTTCAGCCAGTCACATTTTCAATACATTGTTCCCGCATGGTTTGTGATTCACTTCTTTGCTGATTGAAACATTTACTAACAATATCCACATTCCAAATTCAAATCAATTTTGTTCCCCAGGGATTAATGAGCTGTTTTGGTTCCTGTTTACGAGGAATAAACTAGCTCTTTTTGAATAAATGTGATAAAAAGTTTTTATTAAACTGGTTGTCAGATTTTCGGGGTATCTAAATTTTTAAACTACTGTAAAAAATCAACAATTGACAGCTGAGACCAATGCTCTAATGTACTTTCTGAGCCGCGGAGGGGTCTTGATAAGTAATGAATGGTCACTATTCACAACCTGACCTTGAAAAGCGTAGCTTATCTTTTAAAGAAACCGTGCGCGATAAGAAACGAAAAAAAATTGCGAGCCTTAGAGTAAGTAAGTCGTATGGGATATGGTAACTCTGAAATGTTATCTTAATAACAACGATACACAAAAAAAATATCTTGCTTCTCACACAAACATTTGTCTTAAGTGTGCACGGAAATTACATGAATTGATTCAGCCATCACCCTTCTACCATCGGACAACACCCTTTCATCGTTGTCGCCCAAAGAGATTTAAAATACTATAGAGCGGGCATGTCAAGGAAATGTCATAGAAAAACTTTGATCCCATGTCTCGGTAACGCCATCTAGAATAATATATGAATATTGGAGCGGTAGCGGAGCGTACTACCAAAAACTCATATAGACTTGTATCCAGCAGGACACACTTTTTCGGACGAAAATTTTGTTCGTGATGTCCGGTCTATAGGTATTGAATGTCTTTGTTGTCGCACCAACGACAACGGTTGACGGTTGTGTACGTAATAATGTGTGAAATAATAACTAAACTACTGTCTAAAATTAATATCAAGAATAATGAGTGTGTGTGTGTGTGTGTGTGTGTGTGTGTGTGTGTGTGTGTGTGTGTGTGTGTGTAATGATTATGATTATGTATGCCGTTTAAACGGTGAGACATGTCTGTAGCACTATTTATCATTGTGACCACCTATGTATTTATACCATGTTTCTGGCAAATAAATATTCTATTCTATTCTAACGATCCGTACAAAGCGGTTTGCCTAAGCTCTTTGTTTATATCGAGTACGTCGAAGGACTGGAACAACCAGCCTGCTGCGTTCGTCCCGTCCGAGTATAATTTAGATGTCTTCAAGGCTAGAGTGAATAGGCTTATAATAAACTAGTGCGCTTCAACATCATTGATTGCATCACTGCTTACCATCAGGTGGAATTGCAGTCAAGCACTGTATTGTATAGGGTGACTGGTAATTAGTGACCGATACTTAAACACGTGATTGTATTCATGATTTCAATAAACTTTCCCACAGATACTTTTTTTTCATACACAATAACTTATAACACAATAAAATAAAAAACGCTGTTTGCAATCCACGCGCGCGGGCCTGTGCTCGATCACCGCGGTAGGCACGAATCGGCACGATCTATCAGCTGACAGTCTGACCTCGGGAAGGGCAAAATCTACTAGTAGTAGCTTCACACGCTCCCCGGCCACCCCCAGCTCCTGCTGTGCAGTACTGACGTAATTGAAATAATTGAAAGTTAATGAGTATCTACCTATAAAAAAAAGTTTGTTTGGGAAAGTTATTCGTACTCATGAGTACAATCACGTGTTTAAGTATCGGTCACTAATTACTAGTCACCCTATATAATATTTAAATAAAATATCTCCGGTGTAGCAGTCAGGGTCTTAACCACTACACCGACTCAGGCCAGTCTTACTAAAATCTAAATCCGTGCCAATTTTAAGCCACAATTTTTAAACGGATTTCGCGTGATTGAGTTATAAACATCCAATGCGAGACCATCCTCCTTTTTTAAATTCCGTTTATATGAAGAATATTAAAAAAAATAAATTGGAACAAAGTCTCGTACATTACAAAGCAGAATAAAGGCCTCATTCTATACCAAAGAACTAGGGACAAGTATTAACCACCACCACGCTGGCCCATTGTGTGTTAATGACATTTGCCATTAATTCCGGGGAGCCCCCGTCACAATATTTGTATGGTTAAGCAAATTCAGAAGATTGATTAATCAATTTTTATGAACGGGGTGGTAATTTGAGTTAGGGTTATAACGGCAGCTATCGTTAAAGAAAAAGATACAAAATACACTTGGAAGCAAATAAATCGACCCACTTCCTTTAAACGTGTTGTTTATGTTGTGTACAAACAGTAGCACTGAAAAAACCATTAGACTGAAGCAAAGCTTAATGTCGTGATGGCCCAGAGGTTAAGACGCCTACCTCTCATGCACCAGGTTGTTATTCAAATCCGGGCACGTACCAATGTGACTTTTTCAAATCATATGTACTTTCTAAGTTAATCTTAGACATCATTAACATCGGTGAAGGAAAACATCACGAGGAAACCTGGACTTATAGTTAATATAAGATTGAAATCGCCAATCGGCCTTGAGCAAGCGTGGGGATCAATGCTCTAGCCTTGTCTGTATGAGAAGAGGCCTTTGCCCTGCAGTGGGACAGTAACAGGCTGGTGTTATGTTATGTTATAAAGCTTTCTGCTGGTGGAAAATGATTAGAAAGTGTTCAAATGAAATCCGACAACAGTATTAAACGCGCGTTGAAATCTTTCGCTGGCTTTCCCTTGATTCTAAATTTTTGTCTGATAGTATCTACCTAATAGATACACTATCTGGTACAAAAATTCGCTTTAAAACTAGCACCAATTCTATTTAATTATTTTTTTATTTAATTACAAAATTGTAGTTGAAATATATTTATTTTTATTTTAACTAGAATTTTATAATTAAATAAAAAATAAACTCGGGACTTAAAGTTCGATTCACAAAGTTATATTCAAAAAGCAAACAATTTTCGACCGAATCTCACTGGTTAACATAGATCAAAACAAATACAAGTTTGCAGGCATGTTTGTAAGTCAGAATTACAAAGTACCTAACTAAAAATCAACAAATAATTGACGATCGCGACTCGCCGCTAGAACAACATATGAGTAGAGTCGAACATTTCTTTGTTATTTCTTGTGTCATCGGATATAAGTTAAAAGTAATGAATTTAAAATGCCACTTGAAAATAAAAAAAAAATGTTTAGGTGTATAATTATAAAAATATTTATTCTTAAACCATACTCAAAATCTAGTGTTAATAAGGTTAAAAACATTATGTTAACAATTTCGTGCTTACTCTATTTTGGAACTAAACGTAGAATTTTTCGTTGTAGATACATTTCAATGTTCAGAATACAGTATTGTGGTATTGAAAGAGGTAGAGTTGTAGAACACATTTTTAAGGCGCGGTTTCGTTTTTTATTCTGGAAAATATTGTTGACCGATGTAAAAAAGTAGTGAAACTATGTATAATAGTACAATATATGTATTTTTATTAAGACATTGCTAATAATTATGTGCGGGTTGGCTCATAGTCATCAACCCGTATAAAACAACGAGCACGTCTACAAATTGCAAATCCAGGCAAGTACCAATATTTCATTTTTAATTCACACACACTACATTCACTTTCTAAGTTTATCTTTGGGTGTTTAGTTATGTCTAATCTATTAAAATGAATAGAACATATTGTTATTTTTTTACGAGGCTTGTATATTTATTTTCTTCTTTGTTTCGCGACTATAGATACCCATTCTGCACAGCGGAATGGGTCGCTAGGAAATCTACTAAAAAAATATAAAACAACAATACCTACTACTTCATGAATTCCCTGTTCCGGAGTAGTCGATGTTTGTTACAATAGTTAGCGCGTTGTCGCCAATATTGGACAAAACAATCATAATATTCGCTAAATCTAATTCATACTCATATTAAATTCTATTTTATTTTGACTTTATTTTAAGAAAAATACTTATGACTAAAATACTTGATTTTTAAGATGTATGAATGCAGCTTTTCTTGTTATTAAAATCGATGACATGGTTCCTCAGAACAGATCTTCGTATGTCTTATAGTTTCAGACTTTCCCATACTGACCGATTTGAATGAGACATCATGTATTTGACACCATACATACTTGGCTGTTTTTTACGTTCAAAAGTGGGAAATTACGAGCAATAACAGGCTTCATAGCTATTTGGCAAGATATCTCAAGCAGTTTGTATTGTTGAAACAATAACGCCATTAAAGACTCAATGAAATTTAATCATAACAATTTCGTGGAACCAGTGTCATAATACTGTGAAAGTAAACCACAGGGATAATGTTACATAAATTTTTCAAGTAATTAGAAATTCTCTGTCTAAAATAATTTTGGTTACATTTAGCCTTTTAACAAGAGTGAATTTGAAGGAGGAATTTAATTTAAGATAAAGATCAATTTATTTGTTTACCATGATTAAATAACAATACAAATAAATGCATGCAATGGTCATTAATATGCTGCATGCTATACCATAGTACTTAGGTGTACAAATCTTACAGGTTTTTACATGGTTCATAAACAATAACCTTAATAAAACATAACATTGTCTTTACTATTGAAAATTGTCACTATAGAAGTCAAAATTATTATTTATCTGTTAAGAAGTCAGTGATGTTTTATTAACATTTCAAGGCCAACATTTTTTTTAAACTTAGTCCTAAATAAAGATGTATTTAATTGTGTTAATGTTCTTTGGATTTTATTATATATTTTAGGAACCATCCAGATTATACTCTTGTGCAGCATTGCAGTCCTAGAAGGATGAATGCAGAGATCATTGTTGCGTCGACTTCTAACGCAATTAGCCGACAAACGAGTAAACAAATACAAATTCTGTCTTACGAACAGTGCTAGGTACTTCAAAAATGTACAAAGAGGGAAGTGATAAAAAATTGTGCTTTACAATTTCTAATTATATCACATTTTAGGGTCCCTTTTGTGTACTTACTTACATAATTTGGTTACAGATAGACAGGGTGCCTACTTACTTGAATTTATCTTTCAGTAAATTTATCGAATTCCTTTTGAAGGGTTACGTGAAAGAGTAACAAACATCCAATCATCCGTCCATCTTAGACAAAATCTCAAGAAATAAATCTTAATAAACATACACAAATTATTATCAAGCTGCGTAAATATGAACCCATTATTGTCAATCAGAACTTGAAAACCAACATTATTTTTTAATAAAAACAAATTGCCTAAGAGTTCGCCATACCCACACAGAAAATACTTAATTAGGCATTTGTAACAATCTTATCAAATTTCTTTAAGGTCCGTTTTTAGAATAAATTAACACGTTGACTGCCAACTACCAGACACAATAGAAATTCAATTGTTCGCGGTCAACGTGTGACCGACGCGGCGTACAAAGACTTAATTGAGGAAAACAAAATGTTATTATGTGCCTATTTACAAACTTTATACCACTTTCGCTGAAATAAAATCTTGTTAATCTAAAAATATTTTACCTCTTTACATAACATCAATAGGACAGGAGCGTTTTTTAGTTTGAAAACGGATTCTCCGGAGCTAAAAGAGTTTTTTTTTAAATTCAATGTTTTACAGTGCGTGTATGTTATAGGTACCTACATGGTGCCAAAAAATGTTATTTCATTTTTTTTATTTGAAGTTTTTTAGCGAAAATAATATCAGAAAAAATAAAATAAAATTAGGATAAAAACAGTGATTCATAGAAACCCGTGCAATTTACGGTCTGCGGGCCATCTCAGACTTACGCATAATCTCAACGTAAAAAAAAAAATATTTCTATTACGCCATTAGATAGGCACTTTTGAAAGTCAAACTTAACTTAAAGTACATATAAAAATTATTCTAATTGCCCCTTTCACAAAGTAGAAAGAAGTATTGAGAAGAATAGGCAAAAAAACTCCATTTTTAAACTTTTCAAAATAGTTCTTACAAAATTTGTAGCCATTAATCAAACATATTATTTGTGAAGCTGATGCACTGAAGTTAATTCTTCTTGTTTCCTTTTTATTTAAAAAATAATTAAACTAAATAAATACTCAACTAAACCTAACAATAAATAACTACAAAACGTCAAAAATTCTTCTGCATCGCTGCCAGCCGGTAAAGTGCCCAAAAGACTGGCGGCATTGCCACGTTGAATGGCAATGCTTAGCCTCTGGCCAAAGTAGAGGCCAGCCCTTGGGTCACGGGAAGCGTCAACTAAACGTTTGCAGATGTCATTGAAAATAAGACGAGCACTCACTCACTTTTTTTTAAAACATACGGTCCACATCGTTGATTATTATTACAGTAAAAGCTAGCATGAACGCCATCCACGTTAGATTTATATTAAAGATGTAATTTTGTATTGAAAAGTAGTTGCGAATAAACAGCACCAAAAGACAGACGCTGGTTTCCTTAAACCATTACTCGCCCATCTTAATTTTATTGAACCTCAACCAAAGCCATTAAATACCTATAGACCGGACATCACGATCACAACTTTCGTCCGAAACTTGTGTCCTGCTGGGACACAAGTCTATGAGTTTTTTTTAGTACGCTCCGCTGCCGCTCCAATATTCATATATTATTCTAGATGACGTTACTGAGACATGGGATCAAAGTTTTTCTATGACATTTCCTTGACATGCTCCCGCTCTATAGTATTATAAATCTCTTTGACCTCAACCTACTGAGCAACAACTAATTATTCTTTCATTTAGTTCCGTTGTAGCTGAATGAGCCATTACTATGTCACGAAAGAATTGTAAAAGAGTAAAGCTGGAGAGGTGAGCCTCCTTCGGATAATTGAAGATCATCGCCACAACTTCCTGCCTCATCTTGACCGTTGAGATCTTGCAATCGTTGCTATAGCAACGAGAACTTGGAAGTGGCCAGCCAACCTGACGTCAGGATGGCTGGCAACTTTATTTCATTGATATATTTCTTTGTGCAAAGGTAGCAAATATTTCACTTTAGGTAGTAAATAGTAGCAAATAGGTATTAAATAGTGCACATGGTCTTAAGGGCATATCTCGCTTGGTCAAATCATTCTGACGGTCACCAAATCTGGACTGAAAAATACAATAAAACTATGACTAACTCGAGCATCGACCTCATGATAGTCAATAGCGCTTACGATCGATCACTAAGCCTACGTCAGTCTCATGTTTCTCGAAGGCTTGTAGTCAGATGCAAAAAAAACCTCGCATAAAAACTCTGAAACTAGCTGGTTGATTCAGTAAAAGTCTCCCCGCGAAAACTTGGGTGAAGTGAACTGTCAATGTCCTAGCATTAGTATGGAACGACAGCTCAATTTACCTTCACTTCATCTACATTTTTACGCGGTGATTTTAAGAGAATCGCAAAGAAGGTTAGTCACTAACCACACCAAAAGAAGACCATGATAATAAATATTTGATGAAGTAACTTTCCTCTCTCTTGTTCCAGTCAGTATCAGTGACGGTGTCAGTGCTGACGCTGTCTTTCATCTCCGTGGACCGCTGGTACGCCATCTGCTTCCCGCTCAAGTTCAAGTCCACCACGGGACGCGCCAAGACCGCCATACTCATCATATGGTCTCTGGCTCTCACTTTCAGTAAGTATTTTCAAATTGCTACTTTGTGTCTTATTCTTCTTTTTTGTCTTAACTCTTTCCTATTATTTGGAGTCAGCTTACCTCGTCCTGCGGTGCCAGGACGGTCTATCCTGCAAGCCTAGTCATATTACAAATTCTATTTCTATTATCGTAATCGATAAGGCGACACTAGAAAGAAAATGGCGTCATCAATCAGCTGTTTGTCAACTGTCAAATGTGTATTTAATTGTCAGCCATATTACAAATTGTACTCGTTAACACTTGACAGTTTACAAATAGCTAATTACATATACGCCATTTTTTTTCTATTGTCGCAATAGAATAGAAATAGAATTTGTTATATGACTAGGCCTGCTGGGTTCTCCAAATATTGCTTGGGTAGGCTTTCAGTCCTCGGTCACCATGGACCACCAGGTGGCTACTAGACGTCCTCTACTTCTCTTATTATGTGGAAGTGCTACGGCCTGAATCACGACATGGTCTTCATGCCGTCTCATGACATGATCCTACCATCGTAGGCGGCTTTTGGTAAGATTTTATGGGTGCAACCTTAAAGCTTCCGCTGATGTGCTCGTTTCGCATTTTATCAAGTCAAGTTACAAGTCTCAATCTGCTATGTGTGTGTTTTGTAAATTTAGTAATGCAGGTCTACTAATTTGGTGTGTCCGATAAAGTTCATATTGATCTCGTTGAAAGGCATCATCTGTCTAGCCTTTTCGCATCCATGCTCAGCACGCGCAGCATGATCAGCGTTGAAATGGGTATTTGAAGGTATGAGGAACAGGTAAAGTTCCTCATCCACCATTGAAAAGGGAGGATCCTCCGACCAGACGGAAGTTGTGTCTGGTGGGCTAACTACTGCCCGACGGTTGTTGTCGGGAGCTTGTATACGTTCAAACGGCGCGAACTATAATAGCACGATGTAGGATGGTTCATATGTGGCGAGATAGATGTCGCTACAGGTATGTCAACGGAACAATAAATTGACCAAGTGACGGATGGTAGGTACATTTCTACCCATTATAGAAGAAAATAATAGTTCTCGATATTGTGGACTGAAGAATCTCCACATTTCTTCTCTTCATTCTTGACAGTGTCGTGCTCAAAACAAAAGGAATGTTTCTTCAATATGTCACAATGGCGATTCTTTGGTAGACAATATCCATTTCTACGGTTATCATTCGCATGCTCGTCAGCTTTTATTCTACTCGGATGCAGCTGAATACCAGTATTTTATATAAAAGGACTGCTTATCTGACCTTCAAAACCCAATATCTTATCTCGTAATAAAAGTATGCCACCTAAATTCACAGCATTGTGTTGTCTCTGTCCTTTTCTAGAGTTTTATGTCAGAGAGAGATGTCTAATCTGTCGTTTTAGATTCCTTTTTCAATTGGTAATAAAACGCTGAAGCAACATGTCCAATTTTTTTTATTAACATATTTTATAGATTCCTTGACGGTGGCGTCAATGTTTACTGATGGCTACAACCTAAGGCTCTTTGAGTCAAGAGTGAATAGGATATGATGGTTTGGTCACGTTGAAAGGATAAATGAAAGGCGACTAACGAAAATTATTTACAAGGCAGATGTAAGTGGGAACGTTGGGAGGGGACGCCTTAGAAGAACATACATAGAACTTATTGGTGAGGTTCTTCAGAAAGGTCAGGTGCGTAGTACTGTATTGTGTATGGCAACATGTATGAATGTAAACGAAGCAAAATAAGTATGTAAGAATCTGGCGTAAAATATGGCGCTCTGTGTATCTGCCTACCCCCATGGGAAAAGGCGTGAGTTTATGTATGTATGTTTTCACCAACTGGTATGTGGACATGTATGTATTGTGCTTGGTCTGTAATAAACATAAGTAACTAGCTGCCAATTCGTAGCGGCAAAATTCGTTCTGAATTAGATTCAATTTAATTCATTAAACCCTAAGAGGACACCGGTGTCCACGCTGTCATTGTCTTTCTATTGTGTCTCTAATTGACACGATTGAAAGGTAGTGACCACCGGGTTTATCATTTTGTCTCTGATTCAACAAACAAACTTGGTCCCAGTCTACGTTAAAGTCCAGACAGTATTATGTACATTTGAAAAGAATGTTTTAAGTTCGTCTCTGTCACCATTATTAGTGGTGACACTGTTGAATTTTTCGTAATTTAGTAGTAGTATGTACAAGTAGTTATCATCCTCATATAAATAGGTACGTTCTTTAATTTGAAAGGAGTAGCTTTACCGTACCGACAATACGACGATGGGCCGAGCAAGTCATGTCAAATGTTTGATACTTAGATAGCAACAGATTGTATGGGTACTTAAATTGTTATTTTTAGTACTTCCTCAAAAATTCTTTACATGTTTTTCACTGTTTAATCCTTTCTTAGACTTCCACCAATTTTACAAGACCTAAACTGGCCAAATCGTTCTACCAATTATTGAGTTTTAATGAGACTAATTTACATTATTATAATTAATATCCGCTTACACGTAGAACTCGTGGGTGCGTTTATTTAGAAGTGAGTTGTAGCTTTTATAATAAAACCACGTTTCCCCGCAAAAGGAATTATTTCTCCTATGTCGTGGAAACGTTCAACATATTTCAACACACATTACACGAAATTCCAGATTCTTATTAAATATGGTTTAAGAACTTTACTTCTAACAAAAAATACATTCTTTAGAATGAGAAAAAAATGTACTCTTATTAAGAGAATATTCTTATTAGGCTACGCGATCTGACTTTTGAAATTCATATTATGTAGGTACTTTTTAAGTTTACCTTAGACTTCATGGAAATCAGTGAAGGCAAGGAAAAATATCGTGAGGAAACCTGGACTCTTAGTTAATGTAAGTTTGAAATGAAAAGTTATCTATTTCTGTAAGCAAGTAGATCTTTCAGATACTTCTATACACGTTAATATTTCTGTTCAAACTAATGGCATCAGCATTTCCAAATTAACTCATGGTCTCTTTAGTCCAGACATAAGGATATTTTTGCATTTTGCGAGTCTAACGAAGCAGGACAGTCTAAAATGGCCTTTTGAAGAAAGAATCATTGCAGCTTTGAGTTGACCCAACCGATGGTATGCTTGCATCAGTCGTCGTGTAGTTCAAAGTTACGAGTATTAAATAGCCAATTCGCCGTAAACAAGCGTGGTGATTAATGCTCGTGGTTACTCGAGGCTTTTGCCCTGCCACACAAAAAATGGCGGCATACAAACTCCAAGCTCATTTCCGTTTGCGTTTATTATAAACCCGTGTTTTTTTTTAATTTTGTAAAATTGTAGGTAACAAAAGTTATGACAGCATACATAAAAACAATTTTATCAGATCCCCAATAACCGTTCTAATCTAGAGATTATAGGGCAATGAGATAATAATAGTTCGTTCTATCAATTAATTACACACTTGAGCTTCTTGTGATGTAAGTAATATTTAATTTCAAGCTTATTTAATGCGTGGGTTTAATGCAAACAAGAGTGTAGTTCAAAGTTTTAATAAATATAAATGAATAAACGCTGCAGAAATGCGTTCCTTGTGAAGTATGTGTGGTATAACAATGAATGACAGATTGAGCAATGATGTGATAAAGCAACGCTATGATTTAAAAGGAGATGTAGTAATTAAAATCGAAAAGAGTATGCTAAGATGGTTTGGTAACGTTAAAATGAAAGGATAAGGATGGAAGCCTTTAAAAGGCAGATGTAAGTGAAAATGCCGGGAGGGGACTCCCTAGAAGAACATACATAGACCTTATTGGTGAGGTTCTTCAGAATTGTCAGGTGCGTAGTACAAAAATAAGCAAACAACTACACCGGGAAAAACTACTGAGAAAGACCATGCAATCTCACTTTGTTAACTTTCCTTTGTTTTTAAAAAGCTTACAATAGTCCATTCGCTATAAGAAAAGAAATTGAAACAAACCGTTTTACAGTCCGATCAACCAATTTTAACTTCTATTCCGTAGTTACAAGGATTGCATTATAAGCAAAAACGTGTATACAACACTAATTGTTTACTGCAGCTGCCGTTTGTCATGTTACTAACGTAATAGAAGTCAATATCGTTTGAAGGGACTGTAAAAAAGGTTTATTTAGATTATTTTCGTATTTCAAATGAACTATAGCAATGTAGGTTTTACATTACTTGTGATCTTGTTAACACCTCCTACCAAACTAAATATATTGTGTCTGGAATGGGTTTAAGTCAATAAGGCAATGGGTGGGGATCGAACTCACGACCTCTCGATCGCCAGGAAGACACCTTAGCCACTGGGCTATTGTCAATTAATGGGCCACTTGACAAAATTTTCCCTCATTTAGATTACAAGAAAATATTCGACACATTTTTTTTCACGTCAATAAAATAATAACGGCGATACATATCATCATTTCAGCCATATGAAGTCTACTGCTGGACATAGGCCTCCCCTATAGATCTCCAATAAGACCGGTTGGAAGTGGCTTGCATCCAGCGCGTTCCCGCGGCCTTAATGAGGTCGTCTGTCCACCTTGTGGGTGGACGTCCTACGCTGCGCTTGCCGATACGTGGCCTATACTCGAGAACCTTTCGACCCCATCGGTCATCAGTCCTCCGTGCTATGTGCCCTGCCCACTGCCACTTCAACCTGCTAATCCGCTGGGCTATGTCGGTAACCTTGGTTCTTCTACGGATCTCCTCATTTCCGATTCGATCACGCAGAGAGACTCCGAGATTACCCCTTTCCATAGCTCGTTGGGCTACTTTGAGCTTACTCATAAGGCCCATAGGCCCACACACACTGGTCGAAAACCGTCGACTTGAGATACTGAAGAATGTCGGACGGCAACACATCGATACGGATATCGGAACGGCGATACATCGAGTCAAAATGTCGCATGATGTCACTAGCTAGCAGGTACAGTTTATACTAGATAATTACGTTACAAACCCCCACTCCTCAACATTAATGTTGCTTTTTAATCTAAGCAGTTTTCCATCAATTTGAAAAAGAAAAAAATATGTGACTAATATTATCTTGTAATCTAGATGAGGGACTTTAAACTAAAATTTTGTCAAATAGCCCATTGTTTCGTGTAGGAATAGAATCCAAGATGGCTTATTCCCAAGAGCTCCAAATCTATTGTTCTCCAAACAATTTCTCTCCATACATTGATTCCCAACAGCTCCATAATTTTATTAGTTAAATAATAAAATACTATTTTTTTTCCCAGCGGCTCCAAACCAAATTGCGTAAGGTCAACAAAACACAAATTGCTTACATCAATAATATAATTTAGAGGTAAGTAGTTTCAGTACATATAGGCAGTCACAAATCAATCTTATCTTAGCTAAGTATGTGCAATCTGTACTTGAAAAATTTTGGAGCTCATGGGAAAGATTTTAATTATTACTAATATATTGCTTTTTTAATTTGGAGCCGTTGGGAATAAAATTATGGAGCGCCTGGGAATAAGCCTCCAAGATACAAAGCGCAGCAGCTAATCTTTTAGTCACTGCGTGCGGTTATCTTTAAGCGACCCGTGCGTGAGTCACAAAGTCCTCATCTTGATACTAATAGTAATATTATAATCCTACAGATACGTTGCTAGATTATACCCTCGTGGTTTTTTATCAATTCAATGAGCGTGGAATATATAGGTTTAAAAGTAAAGCTTTTAGATCTTCTGATAATAATGAAAATTAAATGCTAGCGTATCTCTGAATGTGTGGTGACCGAGCCATTTGTGAAAGTAGTCCGTGAAATTGATAAGTCTTGTTTAAAATACATTTTGCATTAACAAGCAGGATAGTAGTACATTGGTGTACTGATAAAAGTTAACGTAAATGTGACCTAGACCTAACTACGAACAAACAGACACTAAGATCAATAAAACCAGCCTAAACAGATTTCTTCGAAATAATGCTTTAATACATGTGTAATTTATCTATATTATGAATGTATTTAGAAATATAATTAAGTGAATTTATCAGTTGACTTGCGGCAAGATGACATTGTTTAAAAGTGTGGAATATTTACAAATTTATTAATTTTATTTTATCGGAAATACTTACATACCTACATTCATTTTTAAAATCGTACATTTGTCTACATGTTTACGTCATACATTGGCACTAGAGTAACTGAATTTAGAAAAGCAATTTCAAACTTTCCGAACGAGCAGCTTGTTAGATGTTTTCGACAACTTCCTTGAACGGATTACGAAAAATCCAATTAACTTTGATTTGTTTCAATTTGTTTTGACATAATGTAATTGGAGTAATTAATTAGGGGAAGGTTTAACTTAATCTTTAACATTTATTTGAGTTACTGTTGGAGTTTGCAGACTTGAATTTTGGAATAGCTCTTGTTCATTGATGCCACAGCGCTATTCATTTATAAGCCTCCCATGTAAATTTAGGTGAGGTAAAAGAATCCAAAAAAAGAAATAAAATACTTTATTTGTACAAATGGACTCCAAGTAACGGTGACAATCAGACGGGGTACGGTGCGCTTCGTCACGTCTCTGAGAGGCGCATGTAATCATCATGGATTTACAGGGTGTAACGCAAAGGGTATATACATACAAACAGGGTGAATAGAGTATTTAATAACGAGGCTTTCCTCAAAATTTCAGCTCCCAACTAATAACTTTGAAACTTTACGATATTATTTAATATCGACAGTTTATTAAATGCAAAATCATAACAAACGTGTCACCGCACTATGAGGGTCATAATCCTGTCCGGCAAGGTTCAAGTATATCTATCTCGGGTTCTGCGCGCCTAGTACAGACCTATCGGGCCCTGCCTAACCGCCGAAGGCGCGACGGCGCGGGCGGCGCGGGCGGGCAACTTTATAATTATGTATGTATATATATAAAAACGTTGCCATGTCGTTTCTTATCACCAAGAGAATCCGTGCCCTTTTATGTATATACCCTTTCCGTTACACCCTGTATACTGATGGTAGCCAATACACGAAACTAGCTGTTTTACAGTTTATCGTTGAATACTTTGCTCAGTGATCTTCACTAAGGACTGTGAAGAGATATTCAAAATAGCCTGCTAAATTATATGCATATGAATATACCTATAAGTTTTTTGATGGTTCAAAACACCATGACGTTTTTGCTCGATTTTAGACTTGGCTAGCATAGAAATAATCAAATTATACTCCAATAGCTTACACATGGCATAAGTTTCATCACTGTTGAGAGTTTGGTCCAGATTCCGTACAAATGTCCACAAGGTCCTTTGCATTTTTTCGTCGAAGTCGACAGTTTGGTCCTTGGAAAGGTGGACATTGATACATGACAATATCAAGGCATCCGTGCCTCAGAACGCCGTTGGCCACAGCTGTGATTTGTTGATCTATAACAACCGTTACATATAGACAGAAGCCCGAAAAACTGACAACCAGTTTAACTGGGTTCTGGCCAAATAGGCAATAGCTCCATGTAGAACACTGGTATTCAGCTGCCTCCGGTTAAACTGGAAGCCAACCCCAACATAGTGTTGACTGTTCCTTTACCTGCTGAAGTCAATTTTTAATTGCTATTTTTTTGCCAACAGATTCCCCAGAGCTGGTGGTCCTGACCACAGAGAAGTCAGTGCCCCTGCGATTTGAGCTTGAGTACCTGGTCCAGTGCGTCGCGACCTGGTCTTCAAATAGCGACCTTGTGTGGCACATCATAAAAGTGGTATTCATTTACGTGTAAGTATACTAGAAATATTTTCTTTGGATTATTTTTTTGTTGTTTGGTTTGATTGAGTTCTTCTATAAATTTTTACACATATGTCAAATCTTGTAATGTCGTCTTCAGCTAAAAAATATCCTTTTAAGTAATATTGCGAATTCTCATAAAAAAATCACTGCTCCATGCAGATATTTAATAAATGAGAGCATCCTATAAACTGATATTTGATAATTGTGGCTTATAACACGGTCTGAAAATTAAACATTTGTGGGCTCAACAATTAATTAATTTAAAGGGAAGTGAAATCATTTATTTCAATTGGACCGTTGAAAAGCAATTTGAAGGTCAGAGTTAAATACTCAGAAAATGATTCAAGTCACCCCTTCCAAAAGATAGTTTCGAACGGAGAAGAATGGGCAAGACACTTCATACTCACTCTTTTAAAATAGGTTTTACAACACTTTGTATATATTAATTAGATTAAAAATTATGTGAGGATGATGCTCAGACGCAAGTACATCAAGGTAGCGACTGCCAAAATTTCCCAATTGAACATGAATCTTATACTATTTGTAATAAAGTTCAAAAACTATCAAAGAAGTTTCAAACTTTGGGGTAGCTTGATGTGCTGGCTGTACATAGAATAAAAAAAATACTAAACTTACCGAGATAGGTTTAAGGTTTTTGAGTTAAGGTTTGGAGGTAAGGTTGGAGTTGATAATTAAATTATTAAGGTGGCAGATACATTGTGCTCACATATTAACAAACATACACTGTAGATTATTATTAAAAAAGGAGTTATTATTAAATAAACAAAAGAATGAAATTAAAAACAAACTACAGACCAGGGGCTCGAGTCTGCTATTGCAATCGTGTCTCAATGACCGGTCATTGATCGAATATTTGACAACTTTGACAGTTTTTGTATGGGAAATGTGTCATATGTTTGACGTTATACGTCCAAAATCGATCATTGACCGGTCATTGAGACACGATTGCAATAGCAGACTCGACCCCCAGTTTGTAAGTTCTAAAGTAAAAACAAACAAACAATTAGATAAAGAATATCAGTAAAAGATTAGAGTCGATTCAGTAGTGTGTGTACACCTTTACACACGATAACCCAGTATTTTTTAGTAAAATTTCTTTCGAAAATCGTTGAAGGGTAGTGGCGTAAATTGGAATTTAAGTTTGAATTTTTGTTCATTGAATAACTCCATTATATTAAATTTTACACGAAAATTGCTTTTTACTAAAGTTGTTCGGAATTAAATTTTCTAAAAAATTTTCGCTTCAACTTTTTCCTTGAACCGATATTAAAAGATACAAATATTACACATAAGTAATCTTACACATATAATTTATTTCGTGTACTCGAGTACCTATACACATAAGTGCAAGAAGTTTTATAAAGTTCAGTTTAATCACTGTCATGTTTTGCACTATTGGCACACAAAATACAATAAAAGAAAGAACAAAACGTAACTTACTTGACATACAATAGGTACTTAAAACACAGAATAAAAAACAATATTTAAGGGCCACAAACGATTTGGAAATACAAAATGTGAAAGTCAAAAAAAAACATGACATCATAATATCATAATTATTTATCCATAAAGACCGATGATTTTGGTTCTTTTTCCGCCTCGCAAAGAGTATTAAGTAAAAGCACCTATTACGGCGGTAGTCCAAATCGCTTCCTATTACGGTGGTATTTCTATTTTCGCGTTTTATTCCCGTTTTATTCAGTGTAGGTACACCAAAACCGAAACTATTTATTCTAAATCTATTACTTTTAGACCTTACTGACGTTTGCAAGTATAGCACATAGACAACACAACAAGATCAATCAGTCTGTGTAACGTCATCGACGTGAGAGGTGTTTCCATACAAACGCGGAACAACAAAAGTAAGTACACAAATATTTAGAAACTAAGTTTTTCGTATTAAGATGCCATTCGAGTTTGTTCATTTGTTATTTATAGCATTTTCTTATTATTACACTCACTATTTAAATAGCTTTTTTTATATTTGTAAGTAATTTTTTACCAAAAAAATAAAAAATAAAATACCGCCGTAATACGATACAAATTTTGTAGATTAATCCTAATACGGTGGTATGACTCCGAAATAGGAAAAGTACTGGACATGTTTAATTGTTTATAACTTTCAATTGATTAACTTATTGAATTAGTTTCAAGTTTAGTTGAAATAATTATTAATCACATAACTTAGAAACCATATTCTGTGGTATGTGTTCTTAATTAGAAATCTAGTTAAATATGAAAACTGTCGAGTACAAAATGTGAGTTTCTTAGAAGAGGCTAAAATGGGAAGGTGTATTTTAATTTATCACAAAACATTTATTTTGTATAAATTTTGACTTGAGTTGTACAAATCTGAGCCAAAAAACTGTTAATGCTTGATTAGGCATTTTTACTCTTTTGTTTGTCGAAATATTTATGGGTCAGAATTAGGATTATCGAAAACATGAGTAGTTTTCCTATTACGGCGGTAATTATTTCCAGGTAACTCCGTGTAGGGTTCTAAGATCTCCTATTCCGGCTCTATTCATACAACATAAAATTACAAGTTTTTAGGGTTCCGTAAAAGTTTTGTATGTTTTTTTGTGGATTATTCAATAATATAACTAGTTGATTCCTTAATAATTGTATTTTTAATTCTATAAAACCAGTGAACATACATCCTTATTTATTCTTAAATTCCTTCGGAATCCGTTGGAATTTGGGAATAAAAATTATTTTATTTTAACAAGAGAGAATCCAAGGGGATTCTCTCATAGGGGATTCTCATGTGAATTAATCTAATAATACAATACAGAAAAAATGAGCGAAGCGATTTCGGTCTGTACGGAAAGATTTTTCTATACAGACCGACTTCTTTCGCTCATTTTTTTAATTTTACTTTTTGTTTTTCACAACGTAAAGTTTTTTTTTAATTTTATTGAAGTTTTGTACAAATAATATTTATTAAATAATATAAATGTGATTAAAGTAATTCTAAAAATAATTCATTCACCATTAATTTGATTACGCAATGTAATAAAATCAATAAATAAAAAACTTACGAATTACGTTACTAACACATTAATATTATTTAATAAATATTATTTGTACGGAACTTTAAAGAATATAATTTCTGACCCTCCGTATTAGGAGCCGTCTACCGCAGTAATAGGATCAGACCAAAATTGTACCTCCGTATTAGGGAAAATCGACTAGACTTTTTAAATATTTCTTTAAAATAAGAAATATCATCAACAGAAACATAGTCTCAACAGCAATACAAAATATAAATTCCACTTTTAACGATAGATTTTTTTTCCACCTTTAGAAATACCTACAAATGCTTATTTTTGTTTCTTACTTTCAAATGATGCGAAATACCTCCGTAATAGGTGCTTTTACTTACCATCTAAAATTTCAAAGCGACTTTCTGGGCGACTTTTCTTTCTTTCTTTCTTCATGTTACATAATATGTATGACAATATGATTTTTACGTGGAGCGCGTGCAAGAGACGTGCGTGAAAAACATTACACTTTTCAAATTATTGTTGGTTTAACTACACTGCTAAGTTGCAAGAAAATCGTCATTTTAACCGACTTCTCAAAGGAAGGGTTATGTTATGTTCGACTTCTTATATGTCCACCGATACTCCGTCAATTATTGACCAAATCTTTTGCAAGTTTCGTTGGCAAAACTTAATTCAACAAAACAACCAGAGCCAACAACTTCCAAAACCTTAGATATTTATGGTTATTTGAAGCCATTAAGTGTTTTTTGGAGGTTATTATTAGTTTGACGTTGATGTCTGTCTGTCTATCTGCCTTTGTTACTTTATTTAACTTACAAAGTGCCTTTTTATGGTTTAATTTAAAGAAATTAATAACAATAAAAGGTAAAGTATACTTAATCATTTTAATTATCAACCCAAGTACTAAATACTAAAAAACAGAATACTTCAAGACTTTGGCATTTCATATTTTTCAATGCCAGTGTGAAAAACACGGCATCAATTTATGCCGTGGTGCTTAATTAAATAATGAGAATTCTGTTTGCAAAAAAAAATATAATGGTTGCTTGTAAAATCTTAATTGGTGAATGAAAAAATTAAGCTTGATTTGTAGGGTTATTTTGAAAGAGTTTGTGATTTAATAAGAACAGCCATAATGGTTGATCAAAGGTGTACGAGCAAACCAGTACATTTTGTATTGTTTCGCTATAATGCTCACGCTTGCACTCACGATGCGGTGCATCACGTTCCATTTGTCAATCATTTACTTTAGTACAAATACGTGTAACAGTAAACATCGTTTTACTCGCCTGACTCTCCTTTTGAATGGCCTGTTGGTCTAGTAGTTAGTGACCCTGACTGCTATGCCGGAGGTCGTGGGTTCGCAGGACAAATGTTTGTGTGATGAGCACAATCATTTGTTCTGTGTATGGGTGTAAAAAAAAATATGTACATAATATAATTTAAGTATCCATTTAGAAATATACAAGTATGTTTATCAGTTGTTTAGTACCCACAACACAATCTCTGCTTAGCTTGGGACTTGTGAGAATTTGATCTTTTTTTTTAAAATCTTTGTTGACATTAGAAGTTTTTTTATGACTATTTTTCAGTAAATCAATAGTAAATAAATCAATCAGTAAATTAATTTTATTGAATTTTTAAATTATTTTTGAATGAGCTCATAAATGTTTGTTACTAAGATAGTAATTTTATGATGGAACTGTTTTTATTTTATTTTATTTATATTTTTTTTTACTTAATGTACATTGTTCCGAAATAAATGACTTATGAATTCTGGCTAGATGGCGATGTGTGACAGTTGTGGAATGGAACATTTTAAGTACAGACGCCAGCACATCAAGTTACCCCAATGTGTCAAATTTTTCCAATTAAATATGAACCTTATTAAGTTTGACATAAAGTTGAAAAACGATAAAAAAAAATTGACAAATTGGGGTAACTTGATGTGCTGGCGTCTGTACAATATTGGAAATGTACAACAAAATGAAATTATCTTATTCTACGTTATAGTAAACTAGCATATGTGCCGCGGTATCATTCGCGTAGGTCCCGTTCCCGTGAGAATACAGGAATAGAAAGTAGCCTATGTGTTAATCCAGGGTCTCGGCTAGATCCATACTAAATTTTATTAAAATCCATTCAGTAGTTTTTACGTGAAGAGTAACAAACATTTTCACAAACTTTCGCGTTTATAATATTAGTAGGATTGTTTATGTGAGAATCACCCTCGACTGCGGATGTTCGGATACTACACATCCTGCTTAACAGAAAATGATATCTTATTTTTAGACAACAGGAGATAAATCTTGTCATGGGAAATTGGTTGCCAATAGCGACGTTATTCTTGTTTCAGTCAAGTGTAAAAGAAAATGTACAAATATTTATGAGTTGTTTACCGACTGCAATAAACACCCCTATTTTTTAATTAGTACAACAAAAATTGGCCTGTATACGTACCTGTTACTGATCATATCTGCGTAGGTAATCAAAAGTAAAAAAAAAACGAAATTCAATTTTTAAATATGTTGCTATTTAGTTAAACTTAAATGACGAAAACAGCTGTTGGAGGCGGGGCATGCTTGAGCGAGATCACGCGAACGTGAGCGAGAAATGACGAATAATGAATAATAAATACTATATTATTAAGTCATGAATAGCCTGTACAATATTCAAAAAAAAACTTTTTAACAAAAAATAAAACCGACTTCAAAAATAACACTAAACGGTGTAAAATAACTCTAAATTCGGAAGTCTGTGGCTTTGGTGGGTTTGTCTTACTCATGATGGGCCACCGACTTCCGAATTTAGAGTTATTTTACACCGTTTAGTGTTATTTTTGAAGTCGGTTTTATTTTTTGTAAAAAAGTTTTTTATTTTTCCATTTTTAGTTGTTCCCATACAAACATTTGCCATGAATTCATTTTATATTGTTAATTGTTAACAATACATGTCATTATAATAGGGTTATCCACCTAACCCTAATAAATGAAACTTAACATACCTAACTGTCGAAATCTAGGTATATTGAACACATCTGCCTACCCCTATGAGCATACAGGCTTGATGATACGTCATGATGTTGTATAAACAATAAACATCCAAGCGATTCCAGCAATCACGATAGATTTGCCGTCTATTTTTGAAGAGTTCCGTTGTATATCTCCGAAGATCAGCACCAGATCTTCACCAAATTAAAATGGGACCACCTCTGGAGTCTATTCTTTCAAACAAAAAAAGAATTTTGAGAATCGGTCCACAAATGGCGGAGAAATCAGGTAATACTTTTTCACGAACATAGAACCTCCTCCTTTTTTGAAAGTCGGTTAAAAATTGGATGACTTTTTGGGATATAAACAAACGCTAATAACTTTGCTGTTTATAAATATTATTAATTGATACTTTAGAAATATAATGAAAAGACCGTCTAGAATAAACACTTTTATGTATTTGTACTAATTAAAAATTAGTGATGTATAAACAGGAGGTTCGCAATTCAACACGTAGGTATGTTTGTATGTTTTAACAAGCATAACTCATTTACAATGGAGTCCGATGTTAATGCTTCTTTTTTTTGTTTAAAAAATATCTAAAGTTACAATTTAGCTAAACAAAAAGTAAAAGCCTCAGAATTCCGAAAAAATAAATTAACAAACGGGATGATTTTTGCAGAATAGCACCGCTGAATTGATTTTCATAACGTTTTGTAGCTTAAACATCAGAATTATTAAATACTAGCAGATGTCACGCGGTTTCACCCGCGTAGTTCCCGTTCCCGTGGGAATACAGGGATAAAAAGTAGCCTATGTCACCCGGGGATAGTGTAGCTTCCCAACGGTGAAAGAATTTTTCAAATCAGTCCAGCAGGTTCGGAGCCTATTCAATGCAAATAAACAAACAATCAAACGTTTCCTCTTTAGAATATTAGTATAGAAAATAATCATAACAAGACATATAGACAATAATTTATAAGCTAAGCAAATTCAATTTGACTGGCCTGTTGGTCAAGTAGTTAGTGACCCCGACTGCTATTCCGGACGTCGTGGGTTCGATTCCCACCCAGGACAAATGTTTATGTGATGAGCACGATCATTTGTTCTGTGCCTGGGTGTAATTTATCAATAACTATGTAAGTATTAAGAAATATATTAGTATGTTTATCAGCTGTTTAGTACCCATAACACAAGCTCTCAAGCTTAACTTGGGACTAAATGGCGTTGTGTGAAAAGTTGTGGAATATTTATTATTTATCAATGAAGTTATTGAGTCAATTTGCCTAAACATAACTAAAATACACACTACAGGTACACCAATGCCTAGCCTTTCGGCGATTAAAGGCGTGATGTTTTGATATGGGTTTAACAAAAAAAAGAAAAATAAGTGGAAAAAAAATCTGGCAACTGACAACGAGATTTTATTTGTTTACTTTCCAGCTTATTTTTTTTAATACTTAGTATAAACTAGTGCTTGACTGCAATCCCACCTGATGGTAAACAGTGATGCAATCAATGAAAGGTGAGACATGAGGAACAGGGTTTAAAGTTTCTCATCCCCCTTAGAAAAGAGATCATGCCTTTATTCTCCGACCAGACGGTTTTTGTGTCTTGTGGGCTAACTACGGCCCGACGGTTTTTATCGGGAGCTTGTATTTACTTAGTTCAAATCGCGCGGATAACTTTCAACACCGCGATGTAGGATGCCACTCATTGGTTCGTATGTGGCGGGATAGATGTCGCTACAATAGTAAAACGCACAAGTGTATTAAGAGCCTATTCACTCTGGCGTTGAAGACACCTAAATTATAATCAAATAAATAAATAAAGGTCAATAAATGCTACACATCTTTCTTAACAGAAAAAATTGTAGCTGATATCTTATTTTATTTTATTCCACAACTTTTCACACAACGCCGTTTAGTCCCAAGTTAAGCTTGAGAGCTTGTGTTATGGATTCTAAACAGCTGATACTTAAACATACTTGTATATTTCTAAAAACATATATATTATAGATAAATTATACCCAGAGACCCAGAACAAAGATCATGCTCATCACACAAACTTTTGTCCTGGGAGGGAATCGAACCCACGACCTCTGGCATAGCAGTCAGGGTCACTAACAGGCCAGTCAAAACAAAGTCAGTCATGGCCAGTCAAAACAAAGTCAGTCAGTATAACCGGACGCAGAGACCGCAGCAGACAAGTTGTAAACACATATACTTAGGAACCTATTGCAATAGAAAACATATTAGTTATTCTTTTTTTATTTTAGAAATCTTGGCGTGCGCTAATAAAACTATTATAGTCACGAATAATCGGTTGAAAACAGGCGTCAGACCAATTTTCACTATTATACAGTTAATTAAGAAACAGTATCGTAAGTTTCTCAATAGTTCTGAGAACTTAGACACTTTGAATACGTAATTTGGCTCTGACATAGTAATACTAGTGCTGTTAAGACAAGTTTTACGAGGCTTCAGAATTGTTATTGATCTTGAAACTTGGAGCAGTTTGAAACTTTTAATCTTGAGCTGGTTGTTGATACAGGTCCTGCGGCCTAATAATGAGAACTAGAGGTCGTTCAGTAGAGATTGAACTTAGGGTGAATCTAAATGGTGCATGTAGCTGGAGCTAGTAAAGATGCGGGTTACACGCGTGAGTAATATACGCAAGCTACTTGTTTAAGTTACTCACTAGGGTACACCAATGCGGGCAGTGAATTCCGCTATAACTAACTACAATTAAAATAATCATAACAATAATATAATAAGGGAATACAAAATCGGAACACTAAGGCGTTAAAGTCCTAGTCCCCATCATTTTAATTCTAAGGTTATCATTCGTTTTTAAGTTTTACTAACACTCTTATTAATTATTATTTTATTAATTTTTAAATGGATAACTTTTATGTGGTCTGAAATAAAAATTGTTCCCTTTAAGTCCATTACTTAAATACGTCATATAAATTAAATTAAATTTAATACAAATAAATTAAAAAAAAAACATTTAAAAATATAAAAAAAACAGTAGCCCACCAGTATCGGGAACAGGGTCCAAGTTACCGGCGGTCAGGGCTCCTGGGAGAGAAAAGGCCTATTTATGCGCGCCGTGTCCAAGAGTACTGCCTTCTGGATCAAGCCCTTGATCCAGCTGCCTAACGAGAGCCTCCGAAGGTGTTGGTCGAGGCTCTTGGCTATTAAACCATTGGCCGTCACGACTATCGGCACAATGACTGCTGTATCCCACATCCCACATGCAGATCAAAACATATTATTAATCTATTCTTGTTTTTTTTTATCTATATTGTAGGTTCTTTTGTTTTTTGTTCTGTGGGTCCAAATAGAGTATTTTCTTACTTCTTTCTTTCAATGCAGCTGCTAATTAGATTAGTAGGTATATTGATAGATATATGGTGCTCACTGCACACTCTGTTGTTGTTTCAGACTACCACTGCTACTGATGACCGTGGCTTACTACCAAATAGTGAAGGTGCTGTGGCGCAACGAGAAAATACCTGGACAGGCAGAAACCATCAAGCTGACACCTGCTGAACAGAGTAAGTAAACTCACGATGTTTGTAGTAATAGGCAAATTTCATTTTCAGTAAGGTATTATTCTATTTAGTCATGTGCCGGAACGTAGATCTTCGCGAGACACAATTGCTTTTTAATTGTTCCTATAATTACGGCATACGAGTTGTTGGCGACTGGCTGGAGCTTTGTTATAAACCTTTTTTTATTATTTGTTTTTCTATGGTTTGTTCTTTTATAATTTTAAAACTGTGACTTTTACTTTTGTCTTGGTGTCTGTCAACGTACTAGATTTGGTTTACACATAGTTTTACTTACTAAAATAATAAAGCTACTTAGTAATCGCCATAATTTCCTTTAATATCGTCAGTCATACAGTCCACACGCTCACCAACACGAGTGGTAAAGAAGACATTACGTCATTACGCACATAATGACATGATATTTATAAACTAGCATGATGACTTTCCTTTGTAACATCACGCTACATCAGGCGACACCAATAAAAAAAGAAAGACGGCGCGCCGCCAACATCAAAAGTGAAGCCACAAAACGGTGCTACTGCAAGTAAAATACACACTCAAGCACACACCTACACTAACACCATGCTCGTCGTTCTTAGTACGGCAGTGATATTGAGTGCGAGAGCTGCCATGATATGATTTATATTTGTTCTATTCGACTAAACTGAAATAAGATTTCTTACTTCGAGATAAATATTTCTGATTTCTTTTCAAATGTATTTGATACAATTTTATTGAGGTTAAATTATTCCTATAGTACTTTACGTTATCTTACTTGTACTGACTTGTACAATATTAGCTTCAGCATAAATATTATTTCCGAAGTTATAGGGAGAAAGTTCAACAAATGGCAACCCTTTGAGACACACTCAGTTAAAAAAGTGGCTTCACTTATGATGTTCCCGGTGCGCGGTCTTGATTTTTTTTTTGATCTGGGCGAGCGAGTAAAACCGTTGCGCACAGCTAGGAATTCGAAAAACTACTTATATTTCTTTGATACTAGGTACTCAAGGCCAGCTTCAGTTATCCATTTATTTTAAAATACGTCGACGGAATTAATGCAAGCGCAATTTTTTCGCCCGTAATAACAAACAAAATTCGCATACATTACACTTTTTCTGCATGAAATACTAACATTCCGCAATATGTGTAACAGAGTATAATTATTGCAATAAATTATGATGGAAAGGTTTACGTGGTGATGCGCGGGCGCAATGCATTCTTTTGAAACTATATCCTGTTTATTTACAGACATAAGAGTTGACGTTTATGGGGTAAAACAAAAGTTGTTTGAAATAAAAATGTTGCACGTCCGTAATTTTCGGAAAAAATACCTATACTTACAAAGGAATAATAAAGTTTGTGTGTAGGAATAATATGTTCTGAAGAACAAAGCGTTTCAAGAGTGTGGTGATTACTCATAACAACTTAATACTGTGGCCCTAGTGAAAAGGGGTATAAGTCAAATTTTGTCGAAAATGAGTTAAGTGTACCAAAGTGATCAGAAAAAAATGCTCTATCGTTTGGTGAAGACAGATCTAAGCTATCTCTAAAAATAAGAAAGTTACTTTGTGTAAAAGGGTCCAACTGACACCAAAAAAACTGTAAAAGTCGGTTTTCTGATCACTTTGGTACACTTAACTCATTTTCGACAAAATTGGACTTATACTCCTTTTCACTAGGGCCACAGTATCTTGTAATTAAAATTATAACTTTGATCGAAACATAATCTGAATCATCATCCGCCTAGCCTTTCCCAACTATTGGCGCGTTAGTTTCCATTTTAACTGAATGCAGCTAAATACCGGTATTTTACATAGAGGAACTACCCATCTTATCGCCACAAACTAGTCACTGGGAATGACGATACCCGTTGGTAAGACTAGCGTCTGACTTTTCGGGCGTTTAACTCCTTGTGTTATCTTGCAGGAAAACCTAGAAGGTTGTTAATTGCGGCCTTAGTGAGTGCAGACCTCCAGCCAAGGCATAAAAATTTATAAGTTAAACGACTATATAGGGTGACTGGTAATTAGTGACCGATACTTAAACACGAAAACTAACAAAACAAAATAACAAAACAAATTAAATATAACAAAACTTTTTTACAGTCCCTTCAACCGATTTTAAGTTCTATTACGTTGGTAGCATGACAAATGGTAGCTGCAGGAAACAATTGGTATTGTATCCGCGTTTTTGGTCATTATGACATCCTTATTATTACGAAATAGAAGTTAAAATCGGTTGATCGGACTGTAGAACGGTTTAAACTGTTTGTTTAAATTTCTTTTCTTATTTCAAATAAACTATATTAGTACCAAATTAATCCAATCAGCAACTACAAAACAGCCTTTTTAAATACTACATTATTAATCACTCCGAATTTGTATCAATAATGCTGCTGTGCCGTGTCTAAATGAGGTAATAATTATTTCATTCGTTAGATTTATAATATTCACGCTTAATTTACTAATTATGATTGCGCCGCCATTTTACTTATTTACTAGTTCTGTGATCCGAAATAAAATTTGGTCATTATATGATGCTCAATTAACCATTCATGCCGTTTGCATTAATTTGGATACAATAACTAACTACTGGTAGAACCATAAAAAACACTTCTTGTTCCGTATGTTTTAATTTTAGCAATGAAATAATCAAAATTAAAAACTTACTTAAATTCGGCTAAAAATTCGCACGTTTTGAAAGTTAAAAGTAACAAACTTTAACAGAGAGGAAAAACCAAAGCTTTGGCGTGCCCACTTATATCTAACATATTAAGGCCGTGACTTGAAGTCAAAAATATTGGTATAGTTAGTTGTTATGACTCTAACAAAACCATAGCCAGCAATACGACTAGTTACTAAAAGCAGCACCCATTCAACAAAACTCAAAGAAAAGTCTTTAGTAGTGTTATTATTCTGATATCATAAAGTTGAATTGTACGTAGATACGTTCGATTTTTGATTTTTGTTTTTTTTATGTTACTTATTACTTTTTTTTTAAATACCTACTGATAGGCACGCACGCTTGCCTAGAAGCAACCTGTTCACTCTTGACTTGAAGTCCCCTAGGTTGTAGCTATCAGGAAACACCGACATCGGCAGGGAATTCCACTCTTTAGCTGTTCGCCCAACTAATGTATTTCCATAGCGTTTAGTACGTATGGTTGGGATATCTACCATGTACCGGTGGCGGTGGTAACATTTCAATGGACTTATACCTAGTCCATTGAAATGTTACATTAGCTTTACATTTTTTAAAAGACGTAATTTTATTTTTGGGACTTGTGTGGCAGGTCAATAAAAGCTTTACCCCAAGTTTGTGGGGTTGGCGGCCTTGTCCCTCGGTTGCCATCTTGGAAAAAAGAGTGCAAACTATATTACAAACACCTTTTTTGCGATATCTCGGAAACTATGCGCCCTACAAAAAGCTACAAAAAGTACGAAAAGACATAATCTGTAGCAAATCGCTTTGCCTCCAATCCCTCAAACTTGGGGTTAAACTGCTATTGTATTGGACATTCCATGTTTTTTAGAAAAAATATATTTTATCACTTTTAACTAGTCATATTTGAGGAAAAGGGGTAACGCAAACCCTGACACCTATATCAAATTTGAAGATCACTCCAGTTAGCTACATATTATTATTCTCCTCCACATAAAACGTAAACGTAATCAATGAGTGTAAGAGCAACGAACAACAACAAACTATGGACTACTTGACAAAATATTAATTTTTAGTCCCTCATCTAGATCACAAGAAAATAATAAAAAAATAATAATACCAGCCTGTTACTGTCCCACTGCAGGGCAAAGGCCTCTTCTCATACAGAGAAGGCTTCAGCATTGATCATCACGCTTGCTCAAGGCGGATTGGCGATTTCAAACTTATATCAGCTATAAGTCCAGGTTTCCTCACGATGTATTCCTTCACCGATGTCAATGATGTCTAAGATAAACTTACAAAGTACATAATAATATGAATTGAAAAAGTCACATTGGTACTTGCCCGGATTTGAACCACAACCTCGTGCATGAGAGGTAGGCGCCTTAACCCCCGGGCCATCACGACAACAAGAAAAAAACAAGAAAATATTCGAAGATTTTTTTTTTCTTTTTGCACGTAATCAAAAAATCACTAGACGTCACTAGACAGTACAGTTTATACTAAATAATGACGTTACAAGCCCCCTCTCCTCAACTTTACGCGCTTAATCTACCTAAACAGTTTTCCATCAATTTGAAAAAGAAAAAAAATACTTGTGTATTATTTTTTATAATTTAACTGGTGAACTAATTATAAATTTTGATGTTCATATTCTGTCAAACACCCTATTCCCACCAAAGACATTCAATACCTATAGACCGGACATCACGAACAAAATTTTCGTCCGAAAAAGTGTGTCCTGCTGGATACAAGTCTATGACTTTTTTTGTAGTACGCTCCGCTGCCGCTCCAATATTCATATATTATTCTAGATGGCGTTACAGAGACATGGGATCAAAGTTTTTCTATGACATTTCCTTGACATGGCCGCTCTATAGTATTTTAAATCTCTTTGATTCCCACACAGTTCTTTCCGCACAACCTTGACATTTATAAGTAGGCAGGGTAAGTACAAAATAATATTTCGCACAAAACGTAAAACATATGAATATAGACAGCATTCCGCAACACAGTCGTCGACATGTAATTGAGTTGCGAAGGTCGACCGATAACTTACAATAACAAATCTTATTTATCCGATGGCATAAGAAATCTGATTCTATTTTCGACTACAGATATAGATCATAAAAATATTTCAGCAATAGTAAATGGTTCGAGAGCATCAATCCGCAGTCACTCCGGCCACAGTCTAAAAACATACAGTCGTCCGACGAAGCTGTCTAGACAGGGCAATCGTGCGGGGTGTGAGGGGCGAGACGCGGGAAAGCCGCTCCCGCACTGCGAACAAACCGATGTTCGTAGTGCGGGAGGTATTATTCAAGTCTAACGCGTGTAGAAGTTGTCGGCATTTTTCCAGAGATCAAAGGCGTCGTCCTACTGTATTAATATTTATACTGTGCTCCGGCAATGTAATGGAGATTTCGTATTACAGTATCATGGGATATAATTTATTGCCCATTTTTATAATCTACTCGAAACCGGCGTGCGTGTATGATCAACAGGCTTAGTACGATCGCCAGAAGTACCTAAAAGTAACCCCAATTTGAGCAATCAAAAGAAATTCGTGAAAGCTCGTATGGCATTTCTTAATTTTGCCTACAGATAATAAATAAACAAATATTCCAAAACTTTTCACACAACGCCATCTTATCCCAAGCTAAGCTATGAGCTTGTGTTATGGGTGCTAAACAGCTGATAAATATAATTATATATTTCTAAATACAAACATATTATAGATAAATTACACCGTACCCAGATTTGGTTTGAACCAATCTGCAAAGCCTTGAGCATAGGCGTAGGATAGTTAGCCTTTCGGTTTTCTATAGGATACATTTTGGAGAGTGTGCACGGGAATTACATGACTTGATTCCCCCATCACCTTTCTACCATCGGATAACCCGGCGTACGGAGAGTGTCCAACCTTACATCGTTGGCGCTCCCACGATTCGGACAAAGCGTTTCGCTTCGTCGTTTATACCGCGTACATCGAAGGACTGGAACAACTTGCCTGCTGCGGTCTTCCCGTCCGATTATAATTTAGGTGTCTTCAAGGCTAAGGTGGATAGGCTCTTAATAAACTAGTGCGCTTCACCATCACTGATTGCATCACTGCTTACCATCAGGTGGGGTTGCAGTCAAGCACTGGTTTATAAAATTGAAATAAAAAAAAACACCCAGACACAGAAAAAAATATCGTGCTCATCACACAAACGTTTGTCCTGGGTGGGAATCGAACCCACGACCTCCGGCATAGCAGTCAGGGTCACTAACTACTAGACCAACAGGCACGTCAAAAGATGAGATGCGGATGAGAATGAGACCAAAACAAGTAAGGGCGAGATTCCACCAAAAGAGGAGAAGAGAGGAGATGTCTTGTAATTAACCAATATGATATTCCATTGTGTTGAAGTTAAGCGCTGACCTGTCGAAATGGCGGAATATAATATATTGGTTGTACGATACATCTCTTCTACTCTCCGGTTTGCTGGAGACACGCCCTTATTTGTTTTTGTCTTTGAGTACCTATTTCATTACGGTTTTTGCAGAGAACACTGAAATATCTCGCTAGTGGTAAAATTTTATCCGACTTGTTCCCATACAAATATTTGATAAATGAATTGATAAAAACATGAATTTATTTTATACTTATTGTTAATTGTTAACATTACATGTCATTTAATAAATGAAAATTAACATACCTAACTGTCGAAATCAAGGTATATTGTACACATCTGCGTACCCCTCAGAGCATACAGGCGTGATAATACGTCATGATGTTGTATAAACAATAAACATCCAAGCGATTCCAGCAATCACGACGGATTTGCCGTCTATTTTTGAAGAGTTCCGTTGTATATCTCCGAAGATCAGCACCAGATCTTCACCAAATTAAAATGGGACCACCTCGGGAGTATACTCTTTTGAATAAAAAAAGAATTTTGAGAATCGGTTCACAAATGGGGGAGAAATCAGGTAACAATAACATACATAAAAAAAAAAAAAAATACATACACACGAACATAGAACCTCCTCCTTTTTTGAAAGTCGGTTAAAAAAGGGAGTCTCGAAGATGAATAGAGTGTATAATAATATGAATGTTATTTTGATGTATGTAGATTTTAATGATACTTAAAAGGTGTGGCTAACCTTTTAAGTATCATTAAAATCTATTAAATACGTTGTAACAAAAATATTCAATAGAATTCCTCCCAAACTCTACTTTATATTTTATCTTCTTCTTATAAATAAAAATTAATCACCGAAATGTATGTACGCGCATAACTTCCGAACGACTGCACCAAATTGGATAATTATTTTTTTTTCTATTTGCATGGGGCTTTGAATAGTAATAACAGGAACCGGTAGGTGGCGCTTGTAAGGTTCTAAGCCAACGTTTGGACATTATGACGTTTCTTATTGAGTCCGCCAGTTCATGATAAATAAATAAATATTCCACAACTTTTCACACAACGCCATTTAGTCCCAAGTTAAGCTTGAGAGCTTGTGTTATGGGTACTAAACAGCTAATAAACATACTTATATATTTCTAAATACATACATATTATAGATAAAGTACACCCAGACACAGAACGAATGATCGTGCTCATCACACAAACATTTGTCCTGGGTGGGACAAAAGTTATGTCCATAACATTCTTAGGATTTATTTATTATTTATTGAATACTTCAAGCACTAGTTTTAGTCAGATTTTTATTAACACAGAGGTGAACTTAATGTCGATAATGTGTTCTTATGTCCTTTTGAATTGTAAACCACGGATAATAAATTAATGACTAAAGGTTGGTATAGCCTGCTGTTTCCCGCGTTTTGAGCCACATAGACACTTCCCGGGAACCGTCCATTAATCGACACGATCCCTTATTCTAACCTCAGTTGCTTTGCCCGTTTACTGGGCAGATGGGACAAATTATTTGTTCAATCCAGTAAACCTGGTACCAGGAATAAAATAACACAGATGTTACCTCTGAAATAAAATAAAAACATGTTTGTATATCTATGCAATTCACAGGTGATAGAAGTGAAACCTTCAAAAATCAATGAATAATCCGAAATAATGTTTCTGTTGGAAAAATTATTCGTGCTTATAGAAAAATAGCCTTGGTAAGGTAATTTTTTAACCTAATAATTTACCATCTACTAGCAGTCTAAATGATTACGTTTCTTCAAATTTGCATTGAGCTTATCAAAGAAAGTTTCATTTCATAAGTAGCCTTTGAGGTAAAGTTTATATTAGGTTTTAGAAATATTAAATTGAGTCCATTTTGTACTGACTACTTCGGATTAAGATCAATACTGTTACACGCGCTTTAGGTGAAACGCGATATAACTTTGCGATTTCAGTTGAATAAAAGACGTCTTGTATTTTTTTAAATCTTTGCTCCTCCATTGCTGCTCTTAAAATGCCTGCTACATACTGTCTCATTTCAGGGCAAAGGCTTGCAGTGGACCTGCATCAATCCTCATGTTTTCTCATATAGAGAAGGGATGAGGATTGATCTTGACCCTTTTACTTCATTGAGAATATTAAAAAAAAAGCACAGAAAATATTATTTTATCCTAATAATCGTTTTTTTTTTCCAAGAGGAGCTTGTGGCTAAGTTATTACAGCCGCACGTCTCAATCTAAGGTTAAGCAACGGTTGACGTGGTCGGTCCGTGCACGAGTGACCATTCATTATATCAAGACTCCTCCGTCCCTCCACGTTGACCTCAAAATTCCGACCATCCAGCAGTTCATGAAGCGTCTTTCCAAGCGCTATTTTGATTATGCCTCCAAACACCCAAACGCACTTATAACTGCTCCAGTCAGTTACACCCTTCCACCAATTAATAAGCTTCGTTTTTATAATGTCTCAGTTTACGCGCAATGGCGTTGTTGGCGACTCGGGAGTCGGCGAGTAGTAAGCATGCAATCGGCGTGCTGTAAGCGTTCGGTCAACGCGCTGTAACCACATGGTCCGCTCGCTATCGGCACGCGGGCTGCGAGTAGATGTATGGTAGTGGCAAGCGCGCTGCCTGCTCGCCGTTGGCTTTTTCATATTGACATTGTGAAATATATCATACTACACACGATTTAATGCTCTAAATTGAATGACAAATCGATTGCTGGTTGGAGCGGTGCCGGTGCCGTGCCGGTATAATAGGACGGCGGTCCCAGGCATGCCCTTACCACTCCCGACGATCCTATCATACTGTTCCAAGAAAGTCGTAGGAAACTATCACAGTCAAGAAACATTACAGTTACAAACCGAACGCCTTCCGGCCCCGCCGTCGTGGCCCGTCGCGAAGTATAGTTAATCTCCCTCCCCGACCCTTGCATGAGCCAGCCCGCGATGCTGAGCCGCTAGCTTTAAACAGTCCCTAAATAATCTAACTCAGATCGTCCCTTCTTATTCGATCAGTGACACCCTAAGCCGAGGTCCGAGCCCCTCAGGGGGCGCCCTGAGCGAGTGTCACTTATATTCCGACGTAATGCTCCTGGCTGGAGGCCTTGTGTATTGAGATCGTCCACAGGTTTGACCGGTTGAGCAGATAGCACCGCCACCCCTCAGTAGGGTGCACTGCGAGACGCCCTCTATCAAAAAAAAAGTCCCTCGGAAAGCACATTAAACCGTTAGTCCCGGCTGTCCTTGGTAGATCTATGATAGTCGCTACCTGCGTAGCATGAACACATTGAACACCGAAGAAACGGCCTTTGTCTACAGACGAATCGGCAAGTGACAGATTATATAGACAGGAACCTCAATCTGTCAAACTTCTTTCAATAAACCTGCCTGCGTAGCATGAACACTTAATTTCTTTCTTCCGAGGCACGACAAATTTCTTTCTGTCCAACTTGACATTTCTTCTACCCGAGCATGAGGCGACTCGTTGACAAAGCATTTGTACGTAGAGAAAGAAATTTACATGCTGTCTATAGCAACTGTCAAGTTGCTCTTGTCTAGGTCTCATTTGATGTAGACTGTTTGACACTTGTTGACAGGAAATGTTTCGAAAAGAACTGTCAAAAGTGGAGAAAATAGGTACGCACTTCACGCTCGGCATTGTTCGGCATTTTTCGGCATATAACTTATCATCTTTCTTGACATTGTCATGCTCGAGACGAAAGAAATGTCTATATAATCTGTCACTTTGCCGATTCGTCTGTAGACAAAGGCCGTTTCTTCGGTGTTCAATGTGTTCATGCTACGCAGGCAAAGTCCGAGTCTCATAATATGGTAGGTATGTAAGCCGTCTTTCACGCGAATAAGTTTTTAATACTTGTGTTGAGGTTAATTCAATAGTTCTGTACACGAGTTACCCCAAAACTACTATTAACTAGCCCTATAATCAAAACTTAATTACTTCAATTTAGTCCCCTCAAATTATTTGAATCTAATTTCGACCCTGAATATTATCTACCAAATTTTGAAAGGTTAACTATTCAAAAAGTTTAGTATCTACTAAATTATTTTACGTAGATTCTGATATTATCTATATATATAAAAGAAAGTCGTGTTAGTTACTTCGCTTATAACTCAAGAACAGCTAAACCGATTTAGCTGAAAATTGGCAGGGAGGTAGTTTAGAGCCAGGAGAAGGACATAGGATACTTTTTATCCCGTTCGACATCATAAAAATAAATATCAAGAATATCGGTTGTCTCAAACATTTTTCAAACGCAGCGCCATCTTGGATGACATGACAGGAGTCAAACTTCCCAGTTCATTATCAGGTGACAATTTGAAATTGACAAGTCTTAAGCTAAACCCAAGAAGGTAAGGTTGTCAATTTATAATACGCACCTACGTTCTGAAATTTATTTTGTTACTACAGCTTGGCAAAAAAGTGTAGAAACGGAACTAAATTTTTGTCTGTTGGCAACATTTCAAAAATAATGACATCTCATAATAAACAAAGTTTACGATTTCGTAAAATTTTAATTTCGACCACCAAACGTTGATTAATAAAGGTAAAAAGTGAAGAATAATGAAGAAAACCATTCGGAGTGCTGGCAGTGAGGTTATTTATAAGGTGTACAGGCGATGTCTGGCGGAACATGAGGCCCAAACTATTCTTTCTGAACTTCACAATGTTTACCAAAGAACCGCTGATAAGACAGGTATGTAAGAGTTTGTTTTGTTGATTTTAGTTGAATCAAGTGTTAATTGATGATTACAAAGCTATATTAATTGGCTTGTATAAGGAATAACTAGAAATTTGAAACAATAAATGTCGAGCACATAGGTTATGTTTACATTTTTTCTGCATTACTCTGGTATAGCGCGCTGAGATAAATTGATACTTTGGTGACTTGACTTTTAACTGAATGAAAATTCAATTTCTACGTAAATTATACTTTAAGTGCGATATCAAGGGAGAGAATTATTTGTTCTAGCGTTTGCATTAGAAATGTAAAAGAAATGGTCGTGCCATAGTCTAAATCTATTATTTAATTCAGGGAAATCTGTTATCGTTCTAAGCAAAATCGTGCTGGGAGGAGATAAACAAAAGGGTGTTTTCTACATCCGGCTTATTAACAATATGTGTTATAAATGTTTTACTTTTAATGTTGTTAGGGATAAATGAAATATTTCGTCTTTACAGGAAGCAGCTGAACGTGCATTCCAAGCTATTACTAATTAAGGAGGATTGGAAGAACTCGTGCTAACGTGTAATAAAAATAGAAAAGGATTACTGGAAACAAAATAACTATGAACGAGGAAATAGACCGATTAGTAATAAATCTAGAAGATGATAGCAGCATCAGCTCTGAACCCGAACATGACTCAGTTACGGCCTACGTGTTCGGGGTAGAATATTGAGAGGAAGATTTACTAGAATAAAATATAGAAATTATGTTATATAATGTAATGTTTTTTTTTTTATAATTCCTAAACAATGTTGTGAACTCAGGAGTATTTACCCAATTTGTTAGGTAAGTAATCAGTTGCGTGTCGAGAACACTTCCTTCTTCAATCAATTCATTACACCCCAAGAGGACACCGGTGTCTACGCTGTCATTGTCTTTCTATTGTGTCTCTAATTGACACGATAGAAAGGGATTACTTACTGATTTAAAAATATAATACATAATAAGATTAATTTGTCTAAAAAAACAGCTAAGTATCAAGACTAGGTTGGTACGCTATGCGGTTGCCACGGGTTGCCATACGAAGAGCACAGTGGCGCCTCCATTATTTTCTACTCTTTTTTGCCAAGCTGTAAACTTAGAGGTTTTATGTAGCATAAAAAAGTCTTATATTTCAGAAATCAATTTACGTAACTAGCAATGATGACAGAGACGAAATTTAATAATTCTTTGCAAATAGAACTTATTTTACTGTTAGGACTTTAATTAAAGTAGACCGGGAAAACTATGGGCATAAATTATTGTATGTAACATAGAGGCAATAGTTCAGATTAAAATTATGAATTTAGTATATTTTAGTAAGGTAGTTAGGTTAGTTAGTTGGGTTAGCTATAGGATAGGTATGGTCAGTTAGGTTAGGGTATATATACATGTTGTAATTTAAAAGTAGTAGTAGTTATTATTGGTTTGGATTTATTTGTTGTCGTCTTATTCAACGTATGTATATCTAATTTAAAAAAAAAATAAGAGCAATGAATTGACTCTAAGGCACAACGAAGTTTGCCGGGGCAGCTAGTCTTCTTATATATAAAATTCTCGTGTCACAATGTTCGTTCCCATACTCCTCCGAAACGGCTTGACCGATTCTCATGAAATTTTTTATGCATATTCAATAAGCCTGAGAATCGGCTACTATCTATTTTTCTAACCTGTAAGTGATAAGGGGTGTTCACCTCAAATTTTATTTTTTTATTTTTTTGATAATTTTGTTTTTTTTTTATTTTTTTATTATGTGGCATCAAAAAGTACAGAGGAGTAGATAAAAAATGCTATGCAATAGCTTTACCGCGGCAGTCTCAGAGTGCCACACGTCATTTTCTCTTTTATTTTTTGACCATTCAATCACAATGTGCCACAGCGAAGCGTGGCGGGGTACAGCTAGTAATGTCTAAAACTCATTATGTTACTTTAAAATGATAGATTGAGATATATTCTGATAAAGCAACTTTGTGGTTTAACCCTTGAAAGATAGTCTGCATAAAATTGACGCATGCCTGTTCGTAATATTGCTCTATCTCTCTAAATAGTGCGATTCCGTTGGTATGCGTATAGGACATCTCCCTAGTCGCTTGGACCTACCCGTGAGGCGCACGCGTCACTGAGTTTACCGTTTGTTACCGATTTTGGGATATGAAGACCCCATGAGTCAAAATTACGCATGATTATCTTTTACGTGATTTTTAAGATTTTAGGTTAAATGGTAGTTGTATTGTTTTTCAACTGATTTTACTTGTTATTTCATTTTGTTGTTTGAGTTTTAACCGACTTCAAAAAAAGGAGGAGGTTCTCAATTCGACGGTATGTTTTTTTTTTTTTTTTTTTGTGTGTTTGTTACGCGATTTCTCCCCCATTTGTAGACCGATTCTCAAAATTATTTTTTTATTTGAAAGAGTATACTTCCGAGGTGGTCCCATTTTAATATGGGGAAGATCTGGTGCTGATCTTCGGAGATATACAATGGAACTCTTCAAAAATGGACGGCAAATCTGTCGTGATTGCTGGAATCGCTTGGATATTTATTATTTATACAACATCATGATGTATCATCACGCCTGTACGCTCTGAGGGGTTCGCAGATGTGTACAATATACCTAGATTTGGACAGTTAGGTATGTTAAGTTTCATTTATTAGGGATAAGTGGATAACCCTGTTACCATTATGTACTGTTAACAAATAACAATATAAAAATAAATTCATGGCAAATATTTGTATGGAAACAACTGAAAATGGAAAAATAAAAATCTTTTTTGCAAAAAATAAAACCGACTTAAAAAAAACCACTAACCGATGTAAAATAACTCTAAATTCGGAAGTCGGTGGCCCATCATGAATAAGACAAAACCACCAAAACCACAGACTTCCTAATTTAGAGTTATTTTACATCGGTTAGTGGTTTTTTTTAAGTCGGTTTTATTTTTTGCAAAAAAGATTTTTTGTTGATTTATAGAAGGCATTCAAAGATTTTGTTATTTTTTATATAAATAAATACATTTTATTACATTACAAGGGGTTTTAATTATTTCATAGGGATGTAAATAAATAATTTCGTTTGGTTTATTCAAATAAACAATATTACACTTGACATTATAGCTAATTGAAACTCATGCGTGAAATTTACGCATGATTATCTTTAACGTACATCACAATATGATTATTATCTTTCTAGGGTTAAAGAACATTCCACCACGCAAAAAAGAAAGCTCACATTTAAATTGTTAAAAATAACATTTTTCTATCATTGAGCCATGTAATTTTATGTCTCGTCAGGGTACCGCTTAATTAAGGAATCTTCCTAGTAGGAACTAGGTACTCCTATTAGCGGTACCCCGACGTCACATAAAATAACATGGCTCAACGATAGGAAAACGTTATTTTGAACTTTTTAAATGAGAGCTTTTAGCGTTGGGGGTTTTAAAAAATTTAAATTAAATTTTTATTTTAAAATTTTAAACTTCCTTTTTTAAAATAATATTTTAAGCCACACAAATGTTTCTAAGTAAAGTTAATACCCATAGATGACCAAAATCGTGACGACAGCTAACACAAAAGAGTTGATTACATTGAAACGGCTGAACCGATTTTGATGAATCATGAGTAAGAAAACCGCACCTAAATCGGATCACCCGTTGAAGCGCTACGGTGCCACAGACAGATAGACAGACAGACACACATAGATCTTATTGCGTCGGGGGTTAAAAAAGAAGCACGGTTGGCCACCGATTAATTTATTTCTTTATTTACTTTCAGCTCAGCTGCGTTCCAGGCGTAAGGCTGCCAAGATGTTGGTGGCAGTGGTCATCATGTTTGCAGTCTGCTACTTTCCCGTACACCTGCTCTCTGTACTCCGGTAAATACTTAATTTTAACATCTATATCTGTTCTATATACTTATAATAAATCTGTAGAAGTAAAATTTCTGTACATTGAAAATATCAAAAAAATAAATAGCGGGGCGTGTTACTAGACCGACACCGAACCCAAAAATATGATTAAAAAATGTTTTGTCTGTCTGTCTGTCTGTCTGTCTGTATGTTCAGGTATCACGCAAAAACTACCGGTTCGATTACGCTGAAACTTGGTATACTTATTCTTTAATATCCTGGGCACTGGGTACTTTTTATTCCAGAAAAGTATATACAATAAAAAACAAACTTAATTTTGCGGTTCGATCCCCAGACCCGACTACTGCACCAACCGCAAATAATAAGTTTGTCGTAGGTTACGTCACCCGCAGTGGAGTTCACCAAGGGGCGCTGCACACGGCTAAGATACTATAATATTTTATCTTAAGATAGGTACAATAAGTTTGCCATAAAATTCAATGGACTATCACCCACTACTAAGATAACAAATAATAGGTACTTATAATAAAACTGTACACAGAAGTAAATTCTGTACATTGAATATATATTCAAAATTAATATTGGGGGATGATTGGTGATCGATACTGATGCCAAAAATGCAATCAGTAAATGTTTTTTCTGTCTGTCTGTATGTGCACGCATAGTTCAAAAACTATTATAGGGATTTTAACCAAACTTGGTACGGTTGTAATCAATACGCCCAGGGGCAGATTGATCTTAGTCTCAGTAACAGTTGTTTTACACATGGTCAGTTGTACGACGCTCTTTCCCGGGTCAGTAAGTTCCAGAAATCTTTATGCATACATACCGGAAGGATCAACTTTGAAAGTAGTCTATACAGAAGTATTATGCTAAAATGATTACGTTTATATATCAACGCACAGCCCAAACCTCTGGTATCAGAGATATGAAACTTAAAGGGGTGTTCTTAGTAAAGAGTAAGTATCCACTAAAAACGATTTTTGGAAATTCAACCCTTAAAGGGAAAATATAGGGGACGGAAGTTCGACATCCACGCGGGCGAAGCCGCGGGCAAAAGCTAGTTATTAATAAATATATAATAAATATTCCACAACTTTTCACACAGCGCCATAAAAATTTAGTCCCAAGTTAAGCTTGAGAGCTTGTGTTATGGGTACTAAACAGCTGATAAACATACTTATATATTCCTAAATACATACATATTATAGATAAATTACACCCAGACACCGAACAAATGATCGTGCTCATCTCACAAAGATTTGTCCTGGGTGGGAATCGTACCCACTACCTCCGGCATAGCAGTCAGGGTCACTAACTACTAAACCAACAGGCCAGTCAAAATTTATTACTATTAAACTAGCTTGTGGCTAATTAATAACAGCCGCACGGGTCGATCGAAGGTTAAGCTAAGGTTAAGGTCGGTCCGTGGATGGGTGACCATTTATTACATACCAAGACTCCTCCGTGCCTCGGAAAGCACGTGAAGCCGTTGGTCCTGGCTTTCAATTCAAGATCTTTGACAGTCGAGTCGTTAGATTTTAGTCGGAAGCCCGAAAGTCTGACAACCAGTATAACAAAGGGGTATCGTGTTACCCAGTTACTGGGTTGTGGAGGTCTGACAGGCAGTTGTTCCGTGTAAAATACTGGTATCCAGCTGCAACCGGCTGTTAACTAGACCGGCCGACCCCAACTTAGTTGGGAAAAGGCTAGGCATATGATGACTATTAAACTAGCTCCCCGGCAAACTTCGTTCCGTCTTAAGGTCATAGCACATTATAACGGCACCGCAACTGCACAGCAGCCGCACGGCGTCGCCTCGAATTTAGGCCACGGCTAGCTGCCAGCGCGCTTACTACGCATCGTCGGCAAGGTGCCAGCTTGCAGTCCGCACGCTGCCCGCGAGGTGCGCCCGTACTACTAGCACTAGATAGTCAATCTACTACTTTCTAAGTTTATCAAAGTCATTATTCACATCAGTGAAGGAACGCATCGTGAGGAAACCTAGACTTATATAATTGCTTCTGAAATCTCCAATCCGCCTTGAGTGCCAATGCTTGTGCCTCTGTATGAGAAGAGACTTTTGTCCTGCAATAAGACAGTAAAAGGCTGGTATTAATAGAATATTTTTATATGTGCAACTAAATCAATTTTAAAATTATCTAAAATACTTTAAAAGATATATGTGTTAGTACTGTTTCTGTCTTCTATTTTTTATTTTATTTTAAATTGCACCTACCTATCACTGCTTTTCTCTGCATCTCTGCATAAAGGTTGACTGGTAGAAAATGTCTATGGCATTAAGTCCGCTCTGTACATAAGTGAGCTTGAAGTATAAAATCATTTCTAGACAGGTCAATAATGTTTTTTTTTTAATTTAAAATGGCATCAAACAGTAAATAAAAACAGCTGTTACTAAGCCGTGTTTTGGATGTTGGTCGGCAGCATGGTAAACCAGAGATTCTTAGAATTAATTGTTATCCGTCCACCATGTTTGTTTTATCAGACAATATTGACCGTGAGATTGGATGACGCGTCTATGGTTTTGTCAATAAGCTATGTAACTTGTGATTTGATGTCAAACAATGTATGTAGTTGTCTCTAATCAGTCCAGTTTTGTGTACCTAACTAGGTATTAAACATTTGTTTTTGTTTTACACTGAACTCTATTCATTTTAGTGTTATTGATTACAAGTGTCCCCTTTTACTGGGGACTTATTAATAGGTATAGGTACGTAACTGACGAAATTTGAGGTACTTACACCTAACTGAACTGGTAACCCGGAACATTTTGCACCATTGGCGCATTGAAACTTATTGTGAAAAGATGAATATGTTATAGATATACTCGTATATAGTTAATCTAAGTTTTGAATCGTCAATCCGCCTTAAGCAAGCGTGGTGATCAATGCTCGTGCCTTCTCTGTATGAGAAGAGGCCTTTGCCCTGCAGTGGAACAGCAACAGGCTGGCATTATTGTTATTTTATTATGGATGATATTTAAAAGTACTTCAATTTATTCCCATTTTATTTACCTAATTTTGCCTGTGTTCCACCAAATATACTGAATGTGCACCAAAGTATGTTCATTAAAATATGTCACAACGAGCATCTATTTAACAACTGTTGCAAATTTGTAAAATAGTAATACACCTAATTTTAAAAACAAGCATTTATTTTTTTAGTTTTACTTCAGATAATGCACTGCAAAATGTATTTGAATCAATCAAATCAACACCAATTAATGCCCAATGTAGCTTTGTTAATAAAAAATGAACACATTCTTTAATGTAATGCTTACTAAAAATGTTTTTTTAACACTAATCAGTTGACAAATAATTTCGAGGTAGCGCCCGCCGGCCGCTGCCGCGGCACCGCTCGCTTCGCTCGCTCGGCTCGCGCGTAGTAGGTCACAGTTCTAACTTAACCTAACCTATGAATCCCTTCCACATCATTTCCCTCCACCGTCAACGGAATATTCGGTGCACGATCAGCATTTTTCGGGGAAGAATAAAATAGTTATGGTTACAATAGAATATTTGCAGCGCAAAAAAAGTGTTATATCTTGGTGTTAATTTGGAATTTGTTTGATGTAACATATTTTGATGGCCGAGTAGTTTAATTATAGTAAAACAAATAAACGGGTTTAAGTTCAATATTTTAGAAATGCATACATAGATGTACCATTAGATTTTTGGTGAACACAAAAACTTTTTTGCAAAAAATAAAACCGACTTCAAAAAATACACTAAACGGTGTAAAATAACTCTAAATTCGGAAGTCTGTGGCTTTGGTGGGTTTGTCTTACTCATGATGGGCCACCGACTTCCGAATTTAGAGTTATTTTACACCGTTTAGTGTATTTTTTGAAGTCGGTTTTATTTTTTGCAAAAAAGTTTTTTTTATTTTTCCATTTTTAGTTGTTACCATAAAAATATTTACCATGAATTTATTTTATATTGGTATTTGTTAACAATACATGTCATCATAATAGGGTTTTCCACTAATCCCTAATAAATTAAAATTAACATACCTAACTGACGAAATCTAGGTATATTGTACCCTCCTGCGTACCCCTCAGAGCATACAGGCGTGATGATACGTCATTATGTTGTATAAACAATAAACATCCAAGCGATTCCAGCAATCACGACAGATTTGCTGTTTATTTTTGAAGAGTTCCGTTGTATATCTCCGAAGATCAGCACCAGATCTTCACCAAATTAAAATGGGACCACCTCAGGAGTATACTCTTTCAAATAAAAAAAGAATTTTGAGAATCGGTCCACAAATGGCGGAGAAATCAGGTAACATACATAAAAAAAAAAAAAAAAAAAAATACATACACACGAACATAGAACCTCCTCCTTTTTTGAAAGTCGGTTAAAAATATTATCCTTTTATTATTATTAGTACTTGTATAGGTTTGCTCAGAATAAGGTTCGTTTTTACATTAAAATTTGTTTGGTTGCTCTTGGTGTTGGGTTTTCTTAATTTTTAAAATTATTATTTTTAAGTTTGTTGACGAAATGACGACTGATCGCTTATAGTAAATAGGTTTATACAAACACACGTCATGTTTAAGCTAGAAAATGAGGTCTGCGTTTCACTATCTGACTTACCTACTCTGAGAAGAACCACCGTAAGAATCCCAGAGGTAATAGTCTCTTTTAAAGTCCAGACATTATCTTGGTCAGATCGTGTAAGAACCATGTAGATTAGTGTCTGAAATGGTCTTTTGAGGAAAGAACCACACAGATATGAGAGGACTAAAACAGTCAGTCCAAGCATTTGTCAGTAATCGTGAGCTCAACTCGGAACTTGAGGAGATTCACCTGCTGACGAACAATACCATAGAAAGAACATTTGGGTTGGTCTAATTAAGTCCTCAAACATGCCTGACTGAATATTACAAAAGAATATGTATACCTACCTACACGTCCATAAAATTTGGGGCAATTTTTTTCTAAATCTTTGAGGTAGGCACACTGGTATGGTTTATTTTAAAACAGAGAAGGGATGAACAACAAAAGGCCCGATCTATTATTTCTTAAGGACGTCCGTTGTTCGATCTATCACGACTGTCAATCTATCAGAGAGTGAGTAGGTGTATGTATGCTCCAATTTGGTGATTGATCTGTGTTCGGTTGTAACGTCTTTGGTCTTCATCGATTGTTAGTATTTATGTAAATGAGTATTTTGAACGTCTTCAATGTAAAAGAGAGAGTTTCAAAATATTACATTATTAAACCCAGCCCGCGGCTTTTTCCGACACCACCAACAAGTATCAATATTTTAGCCAATTTAAACAAAAACATGACAAATTGAATAGGTAGTAAAACCTTCCTCGAGAACCAATCTATCGATGGGTGAAAACAGCATGAACTTCGATAAAGTAGTTTTTGAGTTTACCGCGAAAAGACAGACAGACAGACTGACAAACAGACGTGGTGGACGACTATGTTTTATAATAAATAGTGACTAGCACTTCGCTCACGACTTTGTCCTCTATTTAATATAATAAAATATATATACTTACTTAAACAAATAATGTGGCTTTCTATTGGTAAAAAAAATGACAAAATCGGTTCAGAAGATCCAGAATTTACCCCCTACAACCTCACAATATCACAAACTCTCAAACTTTACCTACATATTTATAATATTAAATAATGATTGATGTGATTTTATTTAATTTTGTGTAATTTCAAAAATCATCGTTTCTTTAGAGAGAGTAAATAAATTAATAAATATTCCACAACTTGTATACCACGCCATCTAGTCCCAAGCTAAGCAGAGCTTGTGTTATGGGTACTAAACAACCGAGACAAATACTAATATATTTCTAAATATATACATATTATAGATAAATTACACCTCGGACTCACCACACAAACATTTGTCCTGGCTGGGAATCGAACCCACGACCTCCGGCACAATAGTCAGAGTCACTAACTACAACAGGCAACAACAGGCTAGTCAGGCGAGTCTAAAACAGAACTAGGTAATATTTTACAACAGTGATATCCAAAATCGCCTGAACAAGATCTCAGTCGACCACAACTTTTCCCACAAGAATATAAGTTCGTAATTATATCGCTGTCTCGTTTCTTCTTTCAGATACACGCTGGATATGGAACAGACCGATGTGATCACCTGTCTCGCTTTGGTTTCTCACGTGCTGTGCTACGCTAACTCTGCTATCAACCCCTTGATCTACAACTTTATGAGTGGTGAGTATGTCTTTATGCACGGCTATTAATTTGACCACATGAAAAAAAATTGACGTCCGCGAAAATTGTGTTTTTTAACTTAAAACAATACTTTTGTTAATCTCTAGCACAGTATTTATTATCTGTCAGAATCACTGTTAATTCATCTGCGAACAGATCATTACAAACTAAGTCAATATTTTCATCGTCATCATCCGCTTATCACAATTTATTTTTGGTCAGCACAACATATCTCTCCTTCCATTCATCTCTACTAGCCGTCAAATCAATAGTCACTTTCTTTCGAGTTATCTTTCACATAATTCATTCTAGCCATATAGTCTTTCACATAATCCATTCATCGTCTCTTTGGTCTTCGTCCACTCTTGTTATCCTCCACATTTATACTGAAAGGTTTCCTAGCGACATGATCCTCATTCCTTCCCATCATATGCCCATACCATGGTATCACAAACACTCGGGTGTCATGCACCCGATTATTGCTCTTCACTGTCACATCGACTAAATATTAATTTCCAAATTTCCAGGAAAATTTCGCCGTGAATTTCGCCGGGCGTTCTGCTGCTCAACCGCTTCGGACTTAGAAAACTTTACAACCCTAAGCCGCATTACGACTTCGAAGAAACGACCCTGTGACCTCATGACCTTCGAAACTAAAGCCCAGGGTCGGAACGTGTGCAGCACAACTTTTGTTCACAATAGCTATAAGGATAGGCATGCACTAACATAAGTTGGAACTGAAGATAGGGAATTGAAATTAGGGAATGTTTAATTGCGTGTCATGAAAACTTAACGAGCATTACATTAACTGACTGTGTTTATTGGGGTCAAAACACATTGATCGACGGCCTTTTGTATTTCGTCGATTGAAAAGGCGCACACTTTTACGCAGTACGCCGATTTTACGCTTACGAATGCCGCCGACGACCGCGCCGGCGCCGTCCGCCGTCAGAGCGCGTTCGTCGCGTCGATGCATACGGCATTTCATAGTTTGCTAACTTTTTCTATGAACAAAACGTCGGACGCCGGCGATCTATGTGTACTGACATTTTAATTTAATGCAACGTGTTGACAGTTCCCTTAACAAATTTTTCACGAGGTGACTATTACTAGATCGACCGGTTGACTAGATAATTGCCGGGAATAGTGATCGTTTCCACAATAGTAAAAAAGTGAATTGTCTTTAGGTTATTGTACAAACGTACAAGCTATAGCAAAGATTAACAAATGGCAGCATGCTTTCCAAGTGAATAAAAATAGAACCCACTCGTCTACGGATCGACCTGGTGAAACTAGTTGAACCTCATTTTATTTAGCCACAAGCCCCATGATTAAATAAGTAATATTTATTTGTTTAGGAAACAAAGTTTTCTGATGTGCAATTAAATAATTGTGTAATTTTTAGGAATGGTTGAAAATGTACGGAATATTGGAGGAAGGAATGGTATTTAAATTGTATGAGTGTTAGAAACTATTTAACTATCATTTTTAAACAAAAATGATTAGGTACGATATTTAAAACTATAATATTTTAAATGTTTGTCACAGTCGAATTATTAAATAATAAGTTTTCCTAAACAAAATCTATGTATGCCAAATGATTTTGGACTTCGAAAAGTATTTTCACTCGCGCATAATGTTGTCTTGCAAATTTACGTCATGTGATTTTAAAAGAAATTTTTCAAAAATGTCTCGAATAACTTATGAATTTTAAAAAATTGAATACATTACCATCTTCCAAAAAATGAGTATACAGTTTATTGGCCAGTAATAATCTCAAGGATTTAATGAAAGATATACCTAGAAAGACTTTCATCATCGTAAACTTTTCTTGTACAGAATTTTTTTAATAAAGACTTACATAACTTTATCATCAAAAGATTTTTCTAATATCAAACAAAAAGAGAACGTTGGACTATATAAAATTAGACATATCTGCCGTCCACTAACTAAAAGGCCGTTAAGCCACAGTTGGTCGTTTTTCACTTTTTAATGTAGGCTTATACAATTTTCGATGCTCTATCTTTTGGTCTAAGTGTCATTTTTCTATGATTCATAATTTTAGAGATACAGAACATTGCTGAGCAGTTAAACCACATAAATTTCGTTACTTCCTTAGCTAAAAAGTGGCTAAGTCACAATACTTCTCTAGAAAGACGTTTACATACTTTAACGTCAAATTAATGTATAATTTTTTCTAAATTTACTTAACTAAAAGTACGTCATATAGTCATTCTGGACTAAAAAGCAGCTAAGTGTCTTTAACTACCTTCATGTATTGTGTCATACAAATAACCACTTGAACATCATGCCTTAACTATAGAGCAGTTATAAAGAAAAACTACACTAGAAAGCAGTTATACGCCAATAGCGGCTTTTAAGTTATGTATTGAAATTAGTATGAGCTAAATATCAATCGCTAGAGAGCAGCTAAACGACAATACTAAACTAAATAGCAGTTAACCGCTTGTGATTTGTCTTTGCGTTTGACCAGCTCAGGCTATAATTCCATCCTTTTTACTTCGGGCGCTCGTGCTTCGTGGCGCGTCTCTTGCTTTTTGGCGCCACAATTACGAGAATGACGCAAAATATGCAAACTAGGTAAGCTAACATTATTATTTCATTTATCGTAATAAATAGTTATTTGTTATATTATTATAAATGCGAAAGAATGGTTGGATTTAATAAAATAAGCCATTTAAGTACCTAATTAAATGGTTTATTTTATAAAATTATACTTTAGGCTGGAACATTACAAATAGCTCATTATTAATTAAACAAAGGACAAATTGTATTACACTTATGAAATAAACATATCACAATCAGAGATCAATAATTGCAAAGTTTGTGCGTAACACATAACGTCGTAGTCAATTAAAATAATAGACTTTACATTAAAAAAATATATATTTGACCATTTTTTATGCTTAAATACTAATTAAAATTTTTAACAAAATGAGTAAATCGGATTAGGTAGGTAAATAAGCAATTATACCTAGTAACACTCGTGTGGAGTGATGGAGTTTTAATGAAGGTATGCAAAGTATTTTTCTTAACTACTTTAGGTTACCTACTGCAAAAAAAAAATATATAAAATATTGCTTAATTCTCTTAATTCTGACAAAGATACTGATAAACGGGGCAGGCACGTAAAGACTCCAGCTTTTAATTGAGATATGATTACGGAACATATTGAATCTTTCAATCCAGCTGCACCGCACTATCGTCGTAAACACGCTCCTCATCGTCGTTATTTGCCCAGTGAAATCAATATTACGTTTATGTATTCTGACTTTTGTTCAAAATATCCAGAATACAAAGTGGGCTATGAGTTATACCGATCACATCTAAAGAGTCTAAACATATCGTTCGCTCGACTAGGAAATAAGGAATGCGTAATATGCGAATCTTACAGATTGCATAGTCTTGATACAAACCATAATGTTCGCACGCAAGCTATACCTGATTGTAATGCATGTTTGACACGGGCAAAACACCATGACAAGTATAAAAAGGCAAGAGAATTATATGATTTACACAAAACTTTGGAACAGAATACTCAACAGATATATTTTAGCAGCGACTTAGAAAAAGTAATTATGTTACCACGACTAGATACGTTTAAATCTGTAATTTTTTGTTCTAGACTTAAAAGTATATAACCAGACATTCGCACCAGTAGGAAAAATCACAAGGGATGTGAAACCTTTAGCCGCCATATGGCATGATGGTATAGCAGGCCGTAAACAGGATGATATCATGAGTGCTTATTACAGCTTTTTACTTAAGTTTCGAGAGATCCAATCAATCCATTTGTGGCTTGATAATTGTACATCTCAAAATAAAAACTGGTTATTGTTTTTTATGCTAATCGACCTCATCAATAGTGACTTAATAGCCACAAAAACTATCACTCTATTTTATTTCGAACCGGGTCACACATTTATGAGCTGTGATCAATTTCACCATCAAGTCGAATTATCGACGAAGCGGAAAAAGACCATATATGTATGATTTTACAGACTTTGAAAATGCAGTGGCCTCAGCAAATAATGGTAAGCAATAATAAAAAATGGCCAAATTTAATATTTTTTTAATGTAAAGTCTAATATTACGACGTTAGGTGTTACGCACAATTATATTATTTTAACTTTGCAATTATAGATCTCTGATTGTGATATGTTTATTTCATAAGTGTAATACAATTTGTCCTTTGTTTAATTAATAATAAGCTATTTGGAAAGTTCCAGCCTAAAGTATAAATTTATAAAATAAACCATTTAATTAGGTACCTACTTAAATGGTTTTTTTTATAAAATTACCTACTCAATTAATTAATCGTACTGTTTGTCTATTCTTTTTTAATAAATAAAGTTCTGATTTTCATAAAAAAGTTTTTAACTTCTCATCTTTTTACCCGCAAGTGCTGACTTAAAAGGCAGTTAATTGCGAGCGAGATGTCTTTAACTGTCTTCTAGTTAAGCAATAGGAGAACCAGTGTAAAAATATGTTTTGCAATACCGAGCTATAAAGCGTTTAAAATCCCATAACTGCTTTCTAAGTAAGCAAAGTTAGTCTTTCATGTAGGAAGTTACTAGGCTATAAGTCTGTTAAAATCCTTTAACTGCTTTATAACTAAGTATATTTGGATAACTTTACTATAAGTACAAGACGTGGCAGCTACAAGAAATTGCTTTGCTATAACGCAGTTAAGGTATGGTTAGCGGCCTTATAGAGCAGTATATTATGTATTAATGAAAAAAAATGCTTAGCTAAAAGTTAGAAAATGAATTTAAATAAAATGTTATAATTATAAATTAATGAAATATATCACATATTGTGCACAAAGACTATGCCTAAATATATAACTTACAACCTTGTTCCTAGGCAGCATAGTTTTCGAGAGACATCAATTCCCACTTATTTTTTAGTTTTCTCGAAAAGTACTTTTTGCACTTAGCTGCCTTTTAGTTGGTGGACGGCAGATATATGTATGTATTTACTAGTTGCTCCGGCAAACTCCGTTTCGCTAAAAATCCGTTTAATAGTTTACATCCTATTCTTAGACCTACTGAATATACACACAAAACTCCATAAGAATCGGAGAAGCCGTTTTGGGGGAGTTTCGTTACAGAATAGAGACAAGAATTTTGTTATATTCAAATATTAATTTCTCCGTAGCCATGTTAAAGAAATTGTTGTGAAATGTATTCGAATAATTTAATCTTATTAAATTTTTAATCAAATTACAAAATCATTTTATGATACTAGTTTTAAAATTTAATATTGACGCTTGCAATAAGCAGACGTCAAAAGTATGTTAAAATTTTAGGAATAAGTACAATACGATTTTAACTAGTGTGATTTATGTAAACTGTGGTTTTTATACTTTTCTCTATCCAATGTGATCTCTTTTTGACGTTTATGATGTAAATCTTTTTTTATACCAACTCTGTTTATTCTTGTAAAGGTATAATAACCTTTTTGGGACTGATTTTTCGTACAGCGCTGTATTTGATTAGACGCCATAAATTCCAAATTATATCTAATTAACAAATTTTGATTGAGTTAGGATTATGATACACTGATCGACTGCCTTTCGCATTTTGCCGATAGAATAGGAGCATACTTGTACGCATAAAACGAACGTTCACGGCGATCGATCGCTTTTTGTGTCAGTCTGCCATCGAAGTGCGTTTACCGCGTCGATCCAAAAGGATGCTGCGTACCATACTTCGCTCTCTTTTTTAGAAATAAATCGTCGAACGCTGGCAATAGATTTGTGCAGCCCTTATGCTACTACAGTGACTAAATTATCATTCGACTCTTTCATTTTTTACTCTCATGTTACTATTTCAGGCTGGATTATGTACTACTTTATTATTTGTTCGGAATTTTCTCGATTTTTGATATAAATGCTCTATTTTTAATTAAAATAGTTCACAGATAATAAAAGTTTTTATTCAATATTGATAATGTATTTATAATTTCAAACAGTATTTAGTAAGTAGGTCCTAGTCATAAAAAATATTAGTCGAATTCGTCTAGTTTTCTACAAAACGTCGATAACATGATTCGTACACTCGTGTATTTTAAAAATGTTATTGTCGTTGTGATTTAGATATTTTATATTGTACTGCATTTATTGTAATAAATATTGCGATACCAATAACAATGTTTTGTTTTTTATTTTTCGAGTCCTTCACATTTCTCATACGCAATTTTTAATCGACTTTTCGGTCGTATTTAGGCAATACTGCCAATTCCCTTCAAGTAAAACTAAACTAAGAGTGGGCCATTTTCATCTTTTCTCTCAAAAAAAAAGAAAAGAATTGACTGCTGTCAATTCAAGTCATTCTTACCACGTTGACTGCCAGACTTACAGTCACAATAGAAATTTTACTGTTCGCGGCACACCGGTAACCGGCGAAGCGTGGTATCAAAGTGTTAATTTTCCTTCTGCCATGACATACTTGACATTTCAAACGCATCGCCCAAAAACGGCGAAGTTCAACTTCAACTTCAACTCTTATTTAATGGCGCTTATGGAAGAGAGACACCGCAATTTTGCCAATTACACGTAGGTAACGGTGAAGTTCAAGGAAAACACTAATTTGACATCTCTGACTTAGTTTTCATCTGTCACTGTCAATCTCTGTCCTTTTTTATAGCTGTAAGTCAGTAAGAGATGATATCTCTATTTTATTTTTCGTTTTTTAACAAAAGGATCGATGCACAATTGTACATGTCGAATTTTGTCGCTGTCGTCTTCTCTCAGAAGTCCAATTACATAAACTTAATCGTAAGTTTAGGCCTGTAAACGTTGCTAGAAATAGAAGGAATTTAATAAGCCCTAAAAACTCACTTGGTGGTACAGACGCCAGCACGTCAAGTTACCCCAATGTGTCAAATTTCTTTGATCTTTTTTCAACTTAATGTCTAACAGAATAATCATAATCATATTCAATTGAGAAAAATTGACACATTATTGGGGTAACTTGATGTGCTGGCGTCTGTACATGAATAATGCTACCAACAGGGCTATTGCGTATCTCCGTTGATACTGTTCATGGTGATGATCACTGGAATAAGAGTGTTCAACGGTTAACTGTCAAATAGCTAGTTTAGTATTGGCTATCATCAGTGTGTATCTAAGATGATGTCATGCGTACTAGCAGAGATGTGACGAAGAGCACCGTTCTCCGTGTGATAGAGTCACCGTAACTTGAAGTCCACTTACAGTACCCAATTTTTGTGAGTTCTCAGTTGTTATCAAAGTTTGGTGTGCAACTTTACGCCAGTGAAAAGATGGCCAATATCCCGGGAGGTTTTATTTTTGATGCATATAATTTAACGTAATTTCGTGTTGCATTTCTTGACTTCTAGCGCCATCTGCATGATTATTTTAGTATCAATATTTCCATTCTACATTGTGTATGTTTTCACTCACATTCAGTTTCAGTCCGACGGGCAGCGCTTTAGCCATTGACATTCTAATTAGTTCTTGAAAATTCTCACAGATGGCGTTGTATTTGATACTACAACTTTCTGCGTGACTTTTTAAATATCAGTAACTTTATGGTGAATATTAATTTAATATTATCATGAAGAACATACATTTTAGGCAGAAATGTTGACCAGGATCACCAGGATTTTACCAAATAGGTTGTGTCCAAACCAATACCACACAGCAGCGCAATGCATCGTCTAATTACCTATATCTATAACTTTATACAGTCCACTTAGTATAACTTTACGAACACATTTGTAATAACCAGTATTAAACCAATCTTTAAAGAGTCTACACGTCTTCTTATTACCAAAACCACCTACAAGCAAAAATACACCTTATCGCTCTAAACATTTGGTCCAAATCGAGACGGATAATTAGCACCGGCCGGCCACTGCGAGCGAGCCGTGTGAACAATAGGCGCCCGCATTCCACAGCGATAAGGATTCGTGGAAGATACTTTTTACTAATTACTGCATAAAATCGTGAATTTGAGTGTTTTATGAACATTATGACTTCTAATACTGGGATTGAGGAACTTCTGGCGTATCAAAGGGAGTTACTAGACAACTTGAAAAATGCTGAGAAGAACTACAAGAAGTCACCTAAGGACAGAATTAAACGAGCTTATTTGGAAACGAGGCTAGAAACATTGGAAGAACTATGGAATAACTTTAAACAAGGACACAAACAAACTATTTTGAAGCTTAGTAAAGACATTGATAAGGAAGATTCTTATTTCGAAGACAATATGTACGAACAGTTTGAAGAGACATACATACAATACAAGTCGAGTTTAAAAGAAGCTCTTCAACCGTTTTTGGACTCATTACAGCTTCAATTGCCTACGTGTCCGCAATTACCGACGTCGATTGACGGTACGCAAACGCCGTTAAATTACGATGTTAAGTTACCTCGTATCCAGATACCTACATTTAGTGGAAAATATGAGGAGTGGCAATCGTTTTACGACTTGTTTTGTTCGCTTATACATAGTAACAAGTCTTTATCGCCCGTACAAAAGTTACAATACCTTAAGACCAATTTATCAGGTGAACCTGAAATATTACTACGAAACTATTCAGTCACGAATGCAAATTATGAAGAGGCGTGGAATGAACTGGAGAAACGATACAATAACAAGAGATATAATACTCACCAAATTTTGAGAAAGTTATTTACACAAAAATCGATACAAATAGTTGCGGCGAGTTCTATCAAACAATTACTGGACACAACTTCGACCTGTTTGAAGGCTTTAAAGAACATGGATGTAAACATTGATACTTGGGACCTGGTTGTGGACTACTTGGTGATGTCAAAATTAGATTCCGAATCAGTAAAAGAGTGGGAACAACATTTGAGCATGACTAACATCAAAATGCCCACTTGGCCAGAACTACGAGATTTTCTAAGTGCGAGATTCCGGTCCTTAGAAATGGTGGATGGCTATAAACCAAGAGTGGTGCAAGCTAAGCCTGTTGCGAAGCCTAAAGCCTTTCATTCGAACATTATTAAAGAAGAGAAAAAACACGAAGTGAAATGTGCGTTATGTAATGAAGGACATTACGTGTACCATTGCAAGAAGTTCGGTGATATGTGTACTAAAGATCGACAAGACTTTGTGCAACGGAGCAAATTGTGTTTTAACTGTTTGGCGCCCTCACATTCCGTAGTGAAGTGTCGACAGTCAGCGTGTTGTCGGAAGTGTGGACGGCGCCATCACTCACTTTTACATTTCGAGAGAGGAGCCAATACCGAGAAAACGAGTGAGGATGAGTCCACATCTACAGGTACTGTGACCGAAACACAGAAGGGTAAGCCTAGTACTTTGAGCTATATAACAATTTCATATTTAGGAGACGTTCTGTCCGCAGAATCGAAAGATTCTTTTACTATAAGAATAAGATATCACGGTGGGCGGTTGCACGTTAAATGTTTAATTGAAAGCACACTTTTCTGTAATCAATTTAATTTCTGGAGTATTCTGTATTGTTATAATTACCGCCCATCAAGTACTACTATTTAGCTTTACTACTTTGTTTTGTTGGATGTGTTGGTTGCTGGTTGTAAATTGAATAGTTCCTACTAATAGTATCTATAGTTTCAATTGTTTTTAGTCAATTTTAGTTAACTATGTTAAAGAACTGCGTTCTTTGGTGGGCGGAATGTCCAAACCAATACCACACAGCAGCGCAATGCATCGTCTAATTACCTATATCCATAACTTTATACAGTCCACTTAGTATAACTTTACGAACACATTTGTAATAACCAGTATTAAACCAATCTTTAAAGAGTCTACACGTCTTCTTATTACCAAAACCACCTACAAGCAAAAATACACCTTATCGCTCTAAACATTTGTTACGGCGTGGCTAAACACCCTAAGAGTAAATTATTAGCCCAAAACACAATCTTAGGTTGGGTGTTATCTGGTAGGATGTCACAAGAATCTTCTTCAGCAAGGAGACACGTTACAAGTCTGCATGTGCAACACAAAGAAGACGACTTACTTAAACTATTTTGGGAAGTAGAAAACGAACCAAACTCGATACAAAAGAGACAGTCAGAAGAAGAAAGAAGATGTGAGGAGTTTTATGAGGCTACCACGGTTAGAGATGAGAACGGAAGATTTGTAGTCAGGCTGCCATTTAAAAAGGAAATTCCAGAATGTCAAAACGGTAAATTAATGAAAATAGCGACTAAAAGGTTTACATTGTTAGAGAAAAAGTTAGCAAAAAATAATAAATTGCGTGAAGAATATCATAAAGTAATTAACGAGTACATACAGTTAAATCATATGGTTGAAGTTAATTGCACAGACATTAATAATTCAAAAGCTGTCTATCTTCCACACCACGCCGTAACAAGAGAAGATAAAGATACTACGAAGCTTCGAGTTGTCTTTGACGCGTCATGTAAAGGTATTAATAACGTTTCCTTGAACGACGATCTTCTTATAGGTCCTAAACTGCAGCAAGACTTACGTCATTTACTGATGAGATGGAGAGTTCACAAGATTTGTATAACTGCAGATATCATAAAAATGTATAGAATGGTTCGTGTCGCAGAAGAGGATACAAACTATCAGAGGATACTATGGAGATTCAAAGAGAACGAGCCAGTTAGACACTTTAAATTATTACGACTAACATTCGGAACAGCATGTGCGCCCTATCTTGCAGTTAAGTCATTACAGAGACTAGCTAATGATGAACGAGTTGAGTATCCACTTGCAGCAAACATAACGATGAATGACTATTACATGGATGATTTGATGACGGGATGTGAGACAGAAAATGAAGCTATAACAATATACAATGAAATGAACAAACTGATGAACTTAGGAGGGTTTGACCTTCAAAAATGGAGTAGCAACAATGAAAACGTGTTGAAATACATTGGAGAACACAAACGAATAGATCATGAAGTTCCGCTCAAACTCAACAACTTAGTGAAAGTGCTTGGTGTGATTTGGAATCGTCTTACAGATAGTTTTGAATACACCATTAGCTTACCAGAACCTAAACAGTCAATTACTAAACGACAAATCCTGTCGGAAGTAGCCAAACTTTACGACCCTTTAGGGTGGATAGCTCCAGTTGTTGTTGTCGCAAAAATGGTCATACAAAAATTATGGAGGTCAGGACTGGAATGGGATGATGCTGTACGTGGAGAGCTGTTAGAGGAGTGGTTACATTACAGAGAGAATTTGATACATATTAAGAGAGTAAGTATACCAAGATGGTTACACTATTCTTCTACAGCTAGGACTGAGCTGCATGTCTTCGCCGACGCCTCGCAACTGGCATATGGAGCAGCAGTATACATGCGCGTTGTTGAAGAAAACGCAGTATACGTTAATCTCATTTCTGCTAAAACTAGAGTCGCTCCCATTGAGAAACAGCTTTCAATACCAAGGCTGGAACTTTGTGGCGCAGCATTGGCAACAAAATTAATTTCCGAGATATCTCAAGTGATGAATATACCTAAGACTAATTTATATGCCTGGACAGACTCATCAATAGTCCTAGCCTGGTTGAAGGGTGGGTCAAGTCGATGGACTACATTTATAAGCAATAGAGTTTCAGAAATACTAAATATCTTAGATTACGACCAATGGCGACATGTCGCTACTGAAGTGAACCCAGCCGACTGCGCATCGAGAGGACTTCAAGCGTCAGACTTGTTAAATCATACATTGTGGTGGAACGGACCAGATTGGCTGTCTTCACTACACATACAATTAAGTTCTGATGATTGTATAGAGGACACACACGAGGAAGAGAGAGTAAAGGTATTAAATACCTCAATAAATACAGAACAGGATCTTGTTTGGGCTAAGTTTTCCAACTTGACAGTAATGTTGAGAGTCATATCATACTGTAGAAGGCTGATAAATCTAAAACTACCTAAGGAAACTCGTCAAACATTTACTAAACATGTAACCTTAAAGGAAATAACTGAAACTTTAGAGATGTGCATAAGACAAGTTCAGAGTATGGAATTTATACAAGAAATAAAACAATTAAAATCTAACGGATGTGTACCTAAAAAAAGCAAACTCCAATCCCTTTGTCCAATTCTTGATGAGAATGGAATATTAAGGGTCAGCGGACGTATACAGCAGTCTCAAACACCGTATGATACACAGCACCCTATAGTTATACCTGCTAAGAGTCATCTTAGCAGGTTAATAATTAAGGATGCACACAGGAGGACAATGCACGGTGGACCACAAATAATGCTCAATTATTTAAGGTCAAAATATTGGATACTGCGTGCCAAAGACGAAACAAAACGATGTTATCGCGAATGTGTCACTTGTATTCGATACTCTAAGAAAAACACTACACAATTAATGGGTCAACTACCAGAGGTAAGAGTGAAACCTAACAAGCCCTTCAGATCAGCTGGAGTGGACTACGCGGGGCCCATTAATATTAGATTTTCACCAGGTAGAGGAGCTAAGTCCTACAAAGGATATATTTGCTTATTTGTTTGCATGGTGACCCGAGCTATTCACCTAGAAGCAGTGACAGATTTGACAGCAAAAGGTTTCATCGCAGCATTTAGGAGATTCACGTCAAGACGAGGACACTGTCACGACCTTTATAGTGACAATGGGACTAACTTCGTTGGCGCGGACAAGCAGTTAAGAGAAATGTTCGACAAAGCCAAGTCATCAATTCCTGGTGAGATAGCACAATTGTTAACCCTTGAACGTACTACGTGGCATTTTATACCTCCACATGCACCTAATTTTGGGGGTCTGTGGGAAGCTGGGGTGCGCAGTACAAAGACACACTTAAAGCGAGTAATCGGGGACACTAAACTAACCTATGAAGAGTTATCTACAGTGTTAGCGCAAGTAGAGGCTTGCCTCAATTCGCGACCCATAAGTGTTCTAAATGACGACCTTAATGACCCTCTCCCACTGACACCAGGCCATTTTTTGGTTGGTGAGCCCTTACTGAACTTAGCTGACGAGAATTACATGCAATCTAATATTACTTGCCATGACAGATGGAGACTAACACAAAGAATGATCAACGATTTCTGGAACAGATGGCACAATGAATATCTTGTTAATCTTAATCAACGGTACAAATGGAATACAAAGAATGCTGAACCAGAAATCGATGACATAGTAATTTTAAAGGAGGATTATGTTCCACCTAGTAAATGGCTAATGGGTAGAATATTACAAAAACATGCGGGTCCTGATAATATTACTCGTGTCGTGACCATTAAATGTAAAAATGGTATTCTTAAAAGACCTGTCAGTAAAATATGTATCATTAAGAAATCTAAATCTATTGAAACAATGTAATGATGTTAGTTGTGTTTAATTAAGTATGATAGTTAAAACTTAACAAGTAAAATAGTTTAAAATGTTAAAAATACCTAATATTTACCCTAGATAAGATTTCAAAACTTATGTAAAAAACCTATATACTTACTTTAATCATTGAGATGCTTAATATTGTGTACTATGTATACTTACCTGTGATAACGTTGTTACATTACTTTGAGCTATATAACAATTTCATATTTAGGAGACGTTCTGTCCGCAGAATCGAAAGATTCTTTTACTATAAGAATAAGATATCACGGTGGGCGGTTGCACGTTAAATGTTTAATTGAAAGCACACTTTTCTGTAATCAATTTAATTTCTGGAGTATTCTGTATTGTTATAATTACCGCCCATCAAGTACTACTATTTAGCTTTACTACTTTGTTTTGTTGGATGTGTTGGTTGCTGGTTGTAAATTGAATAGTTCCTACTAATAGTATCTATAGTTTCAATTGTTTTTAGTCAATTTTAGTTAACTATGTTAAAGAACTGCGTTCTTTGGTGGGCGGAATGTCCAAACCAATACCACACAGCAGCGCAATGCATCGTCTAATTACCTATATCTATAACTTTATACAGTCCACTTAGTATAACTTTACGAACACATTTGTAATAACCAGTATTAAACCAATCTTTAAAGAGTCTACACGTCTTCTTATTACCAAAACCACCTACAAGCAAAAATACACCTTATCGCTCTAAACAGGTTGAGAATATATAAAGTGTAATTATATAACATTTATCCAACAGTTTTCCACCTATTATAGTTTTTTAGTTTATGGTATTTAAGGCCTCAAATAAATGTAGGTATTGCAAGTTATTATTAAAAGCGTTAACAGTTTTCTAAACTTACTTACGGAGTCGACGGCAAATGACCAAACCTACAAATGTTTTATATCTTGAATAATTTAATTTTTTTATGTTGTCACAAAGAGATTTAAAATACTATAGAGCGGGCATGTCAAGGTAATGTCATAGAAAAACTTTGATCCCATGTCTCAGTAACGCCATCTAGAATAATATATGAATATTGGAGCGGCAGCGGAGGGTACTACAAAAAACTCATAGACTTGTATCCAGCAGGACACACTTTTTCGGACGAAAATTTTGTTCGTGATGTCCGGTCTATAGGTATTGAATGTCTTTGTGTTGTCATAATGAAACGTCGGGATTTCGATGCACGCTACCAAAACCGCAAATTTTATTTCTAGTACCTAGATAGTATCAAACGACGATGGAAAGTCCTGTTGGAGTCGGTGGCATTTTTATTACTCTACAGTTTACACGAAATTATATTTTGGATAACAGTTCAGTTGAAACCGTAAAAATATTTATGGAGACATTTACCTTCGGTTACCACAGTCTGCTGACATTAAGTTACAAAAGTAGTGTATTCTTGTGCATGTATTCAATGTAAAGGTTGGTACAGATAGTTAAAATCTTTAGCTGCAGTTCAGGAACAGAACTTCACGTCTGTAATGCTTTCATAAACCTTTTTGATCTCGCCTAGTTTTTCCTTTATGAGTATCTCGAAATTAAAAGTAGATATAGTCCATTTTTTACAAGAAAAGAAATTTAAATAAGCCTTTTTTTACAGTCCCTACAACCGATGTTGACTTCTATTACGTTGGTAGCATGACAAATGGCAGCTGAAGTAAACAATTGATGTTGTTCTCGCGTTCTTGCTTATAATGCCGTCCTTTTAACTACGAAATAGAAGTTAAAATCGGTTGATAGGACTGTAAAACGGCTTGTTTAAATTTCTTTTCTTATTTCAAATAGACTATAGTAGATCATACACCAACATTACGCCAGTATTGTTACTTATCCGGTTTGAAACCTACAACCTCGTGCACTAGAGTTATGGCCACTGAAAAAACTTTGAAAATACAGGGATTGAAAGTACAGACGCCAGCACATCAAGTTACCCCAATGTGTCAAATTTTCCCAATTGAATATGAACCTTATTTTGTTTGATTTAAAGTAGAAAAACGATCGTAGAAATTTGACACATTGGGGTAACTTGACGTGCTGGCGTCTGTACCTAACCTAAGATGTCACCCGGGGATAGTGCAGCCTCCCAACAGCGAAAGATTTTTTCAAATCAGTTCCGTACTTTTTAAGTTCAACCTTTACATACAAAAAATCTATATTTACTCGTGTACTATAAATATAAATAAATATAGAATACTTTTTTAATGTTTACTGTTAAAAACAACTACCTATGTTAATACACGCGAGGAAACTCAACTTGGAGCATGGTCTTATGATAATGTTGACGTTTAAGAAGTTCAATTTGAAGAAAATTGTTTTGTTTTTTATTATTGTAATCTTTTTAGTAACTCAATTCTTTTAAAAGTTTCGTACCGGTAGGTACCACCCTTTATAAGCATTAAGTTTTAAAGTTGTTCAGTCGATCGGAACACTGGTATTTTTGCTGGGAAAATAAATAATATGTCCCGTCTAGACTCAGATTATGGAATAATGGGGTTTGTGTGTATACTAGTCTGTAAAAATATACTTAGGTAAGAAAGTTGTTTTTTTTTTAAAAGATCTTTCTATCAAAAGTCAGAGGGACTCAGTCTAATTCAGTGCCAGATAAGGCAAGTGCAAGGCCAGTAGCAATTTCATATAGTGAGGCCTTTAGCACTGACTATAATTGGATTTTTTGTTAAAATCTATTCTTCTGTAACAAATTTTAACTGTCGAAATATTTTGAAAACGCTACTTTGTTTTACACGCACACAATTACACATACATACGTAAACTCACGCTTTTTCCCATGGGGGTAACCAAAAATTACATAGCGCCACATGCTACGATTCTAACGTATTTCTTTTGCTTCTTTTACATTCATACATGTTGTCATACAGACAAGCCGGTTGCGAGTACTACGCACCTCACCATTCTGAAGAAACTCACCAATAAGGTCTTTGTTTGTCTTTCTAGGGCGTCCCCTCCCGGCGTTCCCACAAGACTTCATCTGCCTTGTAAATTTATCTTTCGTTAGTCGCATTTCATTTATCCTTTCAACGTGACCAAAGCGTCAAAGCACACTCTTTATAATTTTTGTTACGAGTTCTACACCTTTTAAACCACAACGTTGCTTTATCACATCATTTCGCAATCTGTCATTCACTGTGACACCACACATACTTCGCAAGGAACGCATTTCTACAGCATTTAATCTACTTTCATGTCTCTTTTGCCACGCCCAACATTCACTTTTGACTGGCCTGTTGGTCTAGTAGTTAGTGACCCTGACTGCTATGCCGGAGGTCGTGGGTTCGATTCCCACCCAGGACAAATGTTTGTGTGATGAGCACGATCATTTGTTCTGTGTCTGGGTGTAATTTATCTATAATATGTATGTATTTAGAAATATAAAAGTATGTTTATCAGCTGTTTAGTACCCATAACACAAGCTCTCAAGCTTGACTTGGGACTAAATGGCGTTGTGTGAAAAGTTGTGGAATATTAATGTGCGGGGCCCCCAATAGCGCAGGGCCCGTAGCAATTGCTTCTTTTGCCACATGGTTAATCCGGCACTGGTCCCATTCTATCAAAAACTCGTTTCATTTCCTTACTTATTTGACAAGTTTTTGACATTGATTGTCACTGAGACGAAATTACGACTAGATTTTGAATGTATTTACCATGTGTTTACCGACAGCAATTGGCAGCTTTAGAATGCAAACGTCTTTCAAAATCCGGCAAGGACAACGAATTTTAAAAGTTATATTTTTTCAATAAAAATGTAATTTAATTTAACAATAATACTTATTCCAAAACTTTTACACGTTGTCATCTAGTCTCAAGCTAAGAAGAGCTTGTTGTGTTGCATTAACCTAAAGTGTCAAAAGTAATTTATTCATAAAGCAAGATAGTTTAAAATGATCTTTTTTTATTTTGTTTTTACTACCAATCTGTCTTCTTTGTGGGGCATTCAGTAGTATGTTGGTTGGTGCTATCGCTGACTCGCTCAGTTTGAGACCTGTGTCACATCCTCATTGTTTAAACAGTATCAGTTATATTTACTGTGATTGGATTAGGTCTTTATGTATTTTGCGCTTTAATAATCGCGCTTTGTTGTTCTTCTCCATTAGTGAACAAGCCAGAGTATTTAGGTGTTGTTGGATCGTTCTTTTAAACAGCACTTGGTATGGCGTACGGCGCCTAAATAACGACAATATTGTTGCAGACACAAACATATTTAAATAGGCTAAAATATGGGATAAGGTTTCAGATCTGTCATTAAATTCAGATAGAACCTAATCCAATACGATATCAAAATATACAAAACGACGCAGCGACGTGGTATCGAATTTTTACTTGAATAAATTCCTTATATATTTCGTGCCTCTTAATGTTACTCCATAAATAAGCATTGAGGTATTGAACAGACATAAATCAAAATTACCTACTCAGAAATTCAACCAAAATTTACATATTTTTTGTGATTGGATATTTTTGATTAACTTAGTTCTGAACGAAACTTTCTGAGTATTTTATTGCCTTTGCGTAAAAGTTAGGAAATGGCTTTGTTATTATTGGTTTCATTGTTATTGTTTTGGTACAGTTATTGTTAGTTATATCTGTAACTGGATAAAATACTATACTCCTTATTGTACAACATAAAAACTTACAAATTCTAAGTTTAAGGGCTGTTACAATGGGCGGCTTTATCGCTAAAAGCGATCTCTTACAGACAACCTTTTTGATAGCCTCATTTATTTAATACTTTGAGGGTTAATTTTTAGGGTTTCGTACTTCCAATGGAAAAAACGGAACCCTTGTGTACTTTGTTATCCGTTTGTGTCTGTCAGTCAAGAGCCTTTATTTTGCGAATGCTTGGCGATATCGAGTTGATACCGTAAATTTAGGTTCATGAGCCAATGAAGTTGTTAAAAATCTAAATACTAAGTTTACGCTAAAAAAAAACACGGCCGTTTATTCAACAAGAAGCGCATATTTAGACACTCTCAAAGGAATGAAAATTCATCGTTTTATTTAGACAAAACTACATACTAACTATCTGATCTAAAAATGGCGCTAAACACACTAATACAGGCGGTCGAACCAGCAAAATTCACCCTGTGAAAACTTGAGTAAATAGAAATGTCAATGCTTAGCATAAGTATAGAATGACAATTCAATTCGCATTCACTAATCACCTATATTTTAACGAGGTGATTTCTACAGAATATCACTGCTGAGGAGGACTTTATCATCATCATCATCCACAGCTCAACTTCACCCACTACTGGCTTTAGTCTTCTCTTTTTTGGTACAAATCTCCACGTTCCTGGGCCAGCGTCATCTACGAAACTCCCGCAATGGTAACAATGACGTCTGCCCATCTCGCCGCAGGACGCCCTACACTTCTTCTGCCGTTTCATGAACGCCACTCGGTCACACCTTTACCACAATACCTATAAATATTAATACAGTAGGACGACGCCATTTATCTCTGTAAAAATGCCGACAACTTCTACACGCGTTAGCCCTGAATAATACCTCCCGAACTACGAACATCGTTTTGTTTGCAGTTCGGGAGCGACTTTCCCGCGTCTCGCCCCTCACACCCCGCACGATTGCCCTGTCTAGACGGCTTCGTCGGACGACTGTAGGTTTTTAGACTGTGCCTTTACTCCACCGGCCATCACCGCGCCTAGATAGGTGTCCTGCCCAACACGATTTGAGTTACATAGCACGATTCCCAATATCGTCCACCTTCACGTGTTGCATGGCCTCAGTAGATACGGATTTTATCTACTGAGAAATCGAAAAAGTGACAGATTGTAGACACATTTCTTTTGTTTTGAGCCCGACAATGACAAGAATGAATAGAAGAAATGTGTAGATTCTTCAGTCGACAATAGTCTACAATCATCATCATCATCATCATCATCATCATCATTCCAGCCATAGGAAGTCCACTGCTGGACATAGGCCTCCCCTATAAATCTCAAATAAGACCGGTTGGAAGCGGCTCGCATCCAGCCCGTTCCCGCGGCCTTAATGAGGTCGTCTGTCCACCTTGTGGGTGGACGTCCTACGTTGCGCTTGTACAATAGTCGTCGTGTAGTCTACAATATCGAGCATTATTTCTTTGAATAGTGTCAATCAGAGACACAATAGAAAGACAATGACATCGCGGACACCGTAGACACGATTGAAAAGTTAATGAATTAAACCCCAAGCGGACAACGCCGTCCGCGCTGTCATCGTCTTTATATTATGTCTCTAATTAACACGATTGAATGGTTAAAATCGGCAGAAACGTTTCTACCAGCCACTTTTTCAAGTCTTCCATTGACATAGGTACCCGTTATGTGAACGGAAGAATTATTAAAACACTGACAGATGGTACGGTAATCATGCAACGTGTGCTGAGGTGGACTTAATAAAACTTAACTATCCTTTTGTGTAGTTTCAAAAATCAGTTTTGTTATTTCGATAAAATTTTCTGAAGCTACAAGAAATAAACTTGTAATATAACTTTGCTGTCATTCCCTACAAAAACAAATAGGTCAGACCACAATATTTTGTTTTCCTAAAATAAGTCAGGGTCACTAAACATAAGGTGATGGAGGGCTACCTAATGTTTGCCAACTCTCACTCACCAAGGATTCTCACTTCTACGTCAAAATTCAGTGTAACATGACACTGAATAGTTCACCAGTGTTTTGACCCCTGATGCAAAAAATGGTGTGATAAGTTTAACGTATGCATCTGTTTGCTTGTGTGTGTGTGTGTGAGAGAGTTCATAGCTAATGTCTGGATAAAGAAGATTATCAGATTATTTCCCACTTCAGCAAAAAGGTTTTTAGCAACTTTTACAGGACAGATTGGTTATAAAGGGAAATGCCCATTTCCGGCGATATGTTTCCCCATCTATGTTATAAATACGAAAAATATACTAATTTAGTACAGTAAATATTACTATTATCAATTTTATAATGATACCGATGTTTTATGACACTCAATTGTTTATTGCATTCTCATATTTTTTGAAGGGATTTTGTTTTCAAAATAATATGATAATGATATCAGACTAAGAACTTTCCCCCAAAGACTGTAAGCTGCAATGCATTTATACATTTAAACACTCAAAAAGAAAAAGGGTAATATATCCTTCTTCTAGGGCAGTCAAGTAAAAAACTCTGCAATTACAACTCGACCGAAAATAATTTATCATCGACATAATAAATTGTCGAAACTTTTTCCTTTCTTGAAACGATGGTAGCCCCTCAAGTCCTGTTCAAATAGCCTTTATATAAAGAAACGTAATTGTGTCAACATGCCTTTTGAATCAATTTTATTGTTTCATGTTGACTCAAGCAAAATGTTTGGGAAATGACATCTGCTCGGGGGATATAATAAAACGATTTTGAAGTGGATGAAGGCACGCGGAATAAATATATTATGTATTCTTTGTATGATATCAAGCAATGAAGCAACAAACATTAATCTTACGAAATAATTAAAGTTAATGTCAAACTTAAACTTATTTCACTTGAATCATTAAAAGTCATTTTTTCAATTCATTTCAATTCCATTCATTTTTATTTCAGATAAATTACAAAAAATATATTTATGTATCCATATGTGGGTCAATTAATTAATAATCAAATAACTTTTAAAACAGATACAATACAACACAAAAGTGGACTCAATCAGGAACGTGTTATCCAGTTGTCTTTGTCCAGTAGGTACTACATGAAGGTATCTGTCGCAAGAAGCTTTTAAGGCTTTTTTTTTGGCAGGGTGAAAAATTCTCATGGATGTCCTCCGGCCCGGGAAGGGCGGAGGGGCTGTCAGACTCTTACTGACTAAAAACCACACTGGCGTTCCTTCTCACACCTGCGCCGGGGGTCACGGCAACAAAATATACTTCCGCAGCTTGCCCCAACATCAAATTTTCATGAAAAATAGTAACTGATGACTGTTTCGTTGGTCTAGTGGTTTCTAAAGACTCCTTACAAAAAAAAAATGGCGGAGGTATTATGTTGCCGTGCCCTAGCCGGGTTTCACGTTGGAACTTAAACGTACAACAAATGTGCACATGAATGCAACAAAAATTTTGACTTTGTGGTTGCTAAAATATTTTTTTGATTGGAATGAGGTCAGCCTCATTCTGGCTGTTAGTATTTTTTTTAATAGTACTGGCTTAATAAAAACAATTAGGGTACACGCGCGAAGGTTCTATTGTCAGTATCTGAACCATAGCTGTATGGTTCACAACAAAACAATCGAGATCTGTCATTAGTATGTAGTCTTTTTTAAGTTGTTTTTGGTTTTGTTTTATGTTTAACCAAGGTATATCGTATTACCCAGTAAATGGGTTGTGGAGGTCTGACAGGCAGTCTCTCCATGTATAACACTGGTATTCAGCTGGATCCGTTTAGTCTGGAAGCCGACCCCAACATAGTTGGGAAAACGCTAGGCAGATCATGTAAGGTGCCATAATAACAAGTCCTAAGATTATGTCAGTGGACAATTTCTGTGTAGAATGTTTGTAATAATATTGGTGGAAGTAAAATTACTTATTAGTCTGATCGTTATTTTAGTAAAAAAATCTTAATTACTTACAATACAAGTATAAAAAAACAAATATTTAAATGTCTTTTTAATTGGCTATAGTATCCTACAAAAATGTTGTATATTCACACAGCTAGCTATTACAATATAGCTATGATAACATAATTATACGAACGAATTGACCACCTCCTTTTTAAAAATCCTTTTAAAACTAAATACATAAAGTCTTCTTAATTTTAAAGTACTACGATTTGTAAAGATTGTTGTCTCTGTCACACTTAAAGAAAATTTATGAGACGTGCTCTTTCTAAAGGTCGATGTATCATACATATTATGCCTGGGAAATGTTCGCATGTAGCCCTAAATAATTTAGATTTTTTAATAAGTGGAGCAGCTAAGGGGTGCCAAAATGAGGACTCATGAATAAAATTCTGGCTCGCTTAAATGAAACAATGAACCAAAAAAGAGAATAGGTATAAGAGATTCTACGTTTTGTATACCTTTTGGTATTATAATAATATTAAATGGGATCAGCAGGGCTGTTGCGGGCCAAAGTGGTCAACAATTAACTGTCAATCGTATTGACTATGATCAATGCGTTTCTAGGATGACGTTATGCGCACACGCAGAGATGTGACGAAAGGCACAGTACCCAGTCTGATAGTCACTGTAACTTGACGCACTAGATCCGGCTTCCGTCATCGATTTCTTTATGGTGGAAGAATATCTAGTGCGTATAGCAATAGTTCTACGAGTACGCCCGGATCGTATTTTCAAAAACTCATAGGTCACAGTGTCTTTTAAAGTCCAGACATTATCTTGGTCAAATAATCATGTAAGAGACCCATGCAGATTAGTGTCTGAAATGGTCAAAGAGATTTAAAATACTATAGAGCGGGCATGTCAAGGAAATGTCATAGAAAACTTTGATCCCATGTCTCAGTAACGCCATCTGGAATAATATAAATGGATATTGGAGCGGCAGCGGAGCGTACTACAAAAAAATTATAGACTTGTATCCAGCAGGACACACTTTTTCGGACGAAAATTTTGTTCGTGATGTCCGGTCTATAGGTATTGAATGTCTTTGGAAATGGTCTTTTGAGACTCGTAGGTGTAAACTCAACAGTTTCTCTAAAAACACCATAAACTGTGATTGCGTTTACAGTGCAGTACAAAGTCAATGCAATGTTGAAGAAACTCCTGCTAGTTGCAATAACAGTTATAAGTTGTTCATTTCCTGTGTATACATTTTTTGGTTACACAATGCCTTATCAAATGTTTTTAGATAAAGTTTTGTTCATAAGTGTTCTTTAAGTAACTTTAATTTACCTTCGACAATAAGTTCGTTGCTCGGACTCAATAACTTTAAAAGATTTAATCACATATTTGCTCCAAAACACGCTTGTTTTTGGGAAGGAAACAGTCATCTCGAGAGATATTTCTAGACGGCTCGAGAAGGTCAGTTAGAAGCCCATGGGCGACATGGTTGGTTAATAATCACACAAAGCGGAGAAGAAATATTGAATGTAGGTATGTCATTTTTAAGCCATCTCTTCTTTTTTCTCCCGCAAACACACCAGTTTAACATATTATTATGATGTCCTTTGATTCCCAGGTCAGACAAAGCGTTCCAGGGTTATTCCTTGTTTTTGCCGTGTTCACTTTTGTTAACTCTTGATTTTTTTTGCATAACTCGAAATTTTGAATTGGGGAACATTACTTACAGGAGCAAATAAATCGACTTCCTTGCTCGAACATTATTACTATTAATATGTTTTAGCAATTTTCTTTTTAAATACAGATTAATCTATCATTTGATAAGGAAACGTAATCTTTAGTTTGCTAATTCAATAGTTTTACCCTCAATGAAAAGGTAAGTAAATAAACTTTTAGGCAATTTTATATGGTTTGAAATAGGGAAAAATTAACATATACCTACCTTTAAGTTCCTTACAACCAAGATTACCTTATTATTAACCATTAGGTATATGTGAACAAAAAGTGACTCGATTTATTTTCTCCAAGTATACAATGAAATTATCCCGTTAATCAGGTTTGGGCCTTTTTAAGGGTGTACTCCGCACCTCGGAACGGGATTTGAGAACAGACTCGTACTGACTAAAACCCTCCACAGGGTTTCCTTCCCAGGATTAACTACTCAATTTGCATTAAGAATTGTTATTAATGCAAATTGAGTTCTTCAAGAAATGGACTATTTCACAAGATTTTAGTTTTTAGTCCCTTATCTAGATAACAAGAAAATATTCGACACATATTTTTTCTTTTTTCACGTAATCAAAAAATAACGGCAGTACAGTTTATGCTAGATACAAGCCCCCTCTCCTCCCTCAACTTTAATGCGCTTAATCTAAGCAGCTTTTCATCAATTTGAAAAAGAAAAAAATACGTGTCGAATATTTTCTTGTAATCTAGATGACGGACAAAAAGCTAAAATTTTGTCAAATACCCCATTGTATTCTTGAAGCATTGATATCCTTTTTGTCTACATCGTGGATGCGACCTTACTATTTCATTATTTACGTAACATTCAGTTACTTACTACCTATAGTTCCTCTGGTACCTAGACGCGAGCGCGTTTCAACACTAGTACTAACGTTCATTATAATTATCAAACTATATTGTTATACAATGAGCTCATAATCACAATATCTTTTGGGTTGATACTCCTATAGTTTCTCTGCTATATCTGACAAATAATTAAAGTCGTTTCATAATTTTGAAAGTGACCATCATTAACAGGCTTCAAAATTTAAAATTTCGAAAAAAACAATAGTAGGTTAAACGAATTGTGTGATATCCCAAAACCCGCAAGTGTAAAAAACCAACAAATGCAACTTATAGTGTTAACCATCTTAGCTGTACTCCATGAAGCATTTGTACAGCAAATAGTGAAGATTAAATCCAAGAAAGTGTTATCCAATGAGATTAAACGCAATGAGTTCGATGAACAAGGTTTGGTTACGGACGGCAAGTTGTTTCCTTTCATGGCCGCCATTTTGGTGAAGTCCAAGTTTCTAAGTGCTGGTGCTCTAATCGACAACAGTTGGGTCTTGACTGCAGCTGACTCTTTGTACTTGTAAGTATCATTTATTTATTTATAATGGCCCCTATGACTATATGTCATCAGAATTAACTTCATGCGATAGTGTGGTCTTCTTCTTATCGTGTGGTTAGTAACTAATCTGCAGACCTAGCCATATTACAAATTCTATTTCTATTCTATTTCTATAATAGGAAGAAAATGGCGTACATGGAATCAGCTGCTCGTCAACTATCAAGTGTATTTCATTATTACAAATTCCATATTACAAATTCTACTCGTTAACACTTGACAGTTGACAAACAGCTGATTCCATATACGCCATTTTCTTTATATTGTTGCCTTATCGATTACGATAATAGAAATAGAATTTGTAATATGGCTAGGCCTGCTGGTGTCAGAGTTCTAATGCCGTCCATGGGCCTCTGACTTGGCATCACATGCTGTCGATACATATATCTCTCAGGCATGCCGGTTTCCTCACAATGTTTTCCTTCGCCGTTTTTGAAGCAAGTGATAATTATACAATACGCACATGAATCCGAAAAGGCAGAGGTGTGTGCCTTGGGTTGGAACGATGATTTGGAAATCTGCCGATCACGCCACTAGGCGTTAGTAGTGTGGTATTACTGCTTGCTTCGCCGAAGTCGGATACATATTCAATATTATATTTATGTAGATGTAAACTAGAAGTGACTTGATTTATATGCTTCCAAGTATAGAAAGGTCAGAAAGAGAGATACTCGTATATTAAATAAATAGAAACTGTTTTTCTGTTTAGACTACGAGAGTCAAGAAGAACGATCCGGGTTAGACTTGGCAGCAATAACTACAGAAAAGGTGGGACTGTATTCCCAGTGAAAGACATTGCCATACATCCCAATTTTGATGACGTCAAACCAAGTTGCGACCTGGCCATGGTCAGATTGCCTGAACCCGTCAGGTATACTCCTACTCTCAAAGCTATTAGACTACAGAGGATCATGAAAGAAGCCGATGCTACTCATTTTATTGTACCATCGTGGACTGATCCTATGGTGAGTTAGAAAGAAAGAAAGAAAGAAATAATTTATTTGCTGATAATGTAGTAGTTAAAAATCAAATATATAAATTTAAATCTATGCTATTATTAAAAAGAGGTAAGCTTTAGTAAACGACTAGCCTGTTCATCTAGCAGTTAGTGACCCTGACTGTTAAGTCGAAAGTCGTGGATTCGATTCCACCCAGGACAAATGGTTGTGTGATGGGCACGACTATTGCCATTGACTTCTGTGTTTGGGTGTAATTTATCAAAAATATGTAGGTACGTATTTTTGATATAGAAATAAATAAATAAAGAAATATATTAGTATGTTTATCAGTTGTTTAGCGTAACACAAGCTCTGCTCAAAATCAAAAGTCTTTATTCAAACTAGGCTGAGAATCAGCACTTTTTGAACCACAAAAAAAAATACGTAAGATAGTCCCCCAAAACCGCCCCTCTCTTTGCCACTTCCTAGTGTTTTTGCTGGGAAGAAGAAGTGGCGGAACAAACTCCCCAGCAAAACATCTGTCTGATTCGATTGAAGAACTATACAAAGATTCTATACAATTAAATGCTCAATAAATAGCACTAAGGTTTATACACTTTGTAAAACATTACATTTCAGAATGATTGTCACGTGTTAGCTAGCACACTCCACTATACCAAGAAGAAGAAAAAAAGTAAATTAAATATTAGCTTGGGACAAGATGGCGCTGTGAAAATTGTAGAATATTATTATTAATTGCCGCTAGTATATACCTGTTTAGTATATATTTGCTTTTGTAAAACCACAGACTTATTCGGATGAAGCAGACCACCTGAAGTCAATGGAAGTCGTGAACCATCGAAGGCTCTTATCGGTGACGCACCTTCATCCTATTAATAGCGATGATTGTGAAGAAGACCTAGCCGCAATAGGAGTGAACAATAAGTTGAACATGATGTGCCTGGATACTGGAGTCATGATTGATCCATGCTCGGTAAGGAAAACACCACTATCACTATCACTTGCTTTAAAACCGGTAAAGGAAAATATCGTGAGGAAACCGGCATGATTGAGAGATTTTTCTAAAAAAAAACTTTGACATCAGTTAAGTAGGCCTAGCCATATTACAAATTCTATTTCTATTATAGAAAGAAATTGGTGTATTTGGAATCAGCTGTTTGTCAACTGAAAAGCGTATTTCATTTTCAGCCTTATTTTAATATATCGCGTGGGCGGTCGAGCGGATATTACAAATTCTACTCGTTTACACTTGACAGTTGACAAACAGCTGATTCCATATATGCCATTTTCTTTCTATTGTCGCCTTATCGATTACGATCATAGAAATAGAATTTGTAATATGGCTAGGCCTGCAGATTAGTAAGCAATATGGCACAAGAAGATGTTGCCAGTTATGTAATAGCAGCCAAATCTATCGTTAAGGAAAGCATTATTCTAGTTTTATTAGCGTTTGACTAATAATGGCACAGTATCTACACAGGTATGAAAGTGTGCCTAGTCTGACTACTTGTGAATGTATATTTAAGTATTTGTAAGTGCACTCACGACGCAGGTATTAGTGCATAGTTTGACAGGTAGGACCCCAACATTTAGTACAGTCCACGGTCCTGCACCCGGCAGCGTTGATTTTATTCGTCGATTTTTATTGATGCTCCGTTTGCTTTAAACTGTATAATTATAATAATAATACCAACCTGTTACTATCCCACAGGAATGCAAAGGCCTTTTCTCATGCAGAGAAGGCTCGAGCATTAATGACGCTTGCTCAAGGCGAATTGGCGATTTCAAACTTATATTAGTTTTAAGTCCAGGTTTCCTCACAATGTTTTCCTTCACCGATGTCAATGATGTCTAAACTGTATTTAAAGCATGATTATATCTAACATAATACATTCTAAATAAAATGGCTCATTTACTTTTAAAAGTTAAATCTCATTGATTACGAAAGAAATGAAAAGCTTTATGATTATTTACAGTTTAAAGCAAAAATTGAAAAAATCAGGAAAAAAAAATTGGACAAAACAGGCTAAAATTTCTACGCTGGGGCGTCTAGAATGATTTGACCTCGTGGTGTTCCTTCTACCCTGTATTTTGTATGTTTTTTGGTGTAAAGTCTAATACACTACCATTTTAACTATTCCAGAGAGACATAGGAGCTCCAGTGGTACTAAACGGTTTCCTATGGGGCATCGTATCTTCATGGAGACCAAACAACTGTGACACTAGATTGGCAGGATCACTGTTTGTCACAAGAGTATCGGCACCTAATATCAGCACTTGGATTCACGCCACAATGGATGGCCACGAATGGGCACGGTCCATTGAAAAATGAGGACAATGGAACAAGTCGTGAATACGCTAGATTTTTAAAGCGAAGAATTTGTGTTGCTTATTTTGGAACTGTATTGGTAACTAAGCAATCAAGTGCGTTGGGGTTGATAGCTAAGCAATGAAGTGTGTTTGTGTTGATAGTTAAGCAATCAAGTGCGTTTGCGTTGATAGTTAAGCAATAAAGTGCGTTTGTGTTGATAGTTAAGCAATAAAGTGCGCTTGTGTTGATATTTGACCAATCAAGTGTGTTTGTGTTGATAGTTAAACAACCAAATGCCTGACTTTTGACGCAGCCGTGAGACATGCCTTTTATTTTTACTGTTATTTTTTGTTAATTTCATGTTTTACAGTACTGCATGTTTTACCTGTAGACAATAAACATTATAAATTCCTTATGATTTTCTTTCTTCTCTTTTCTTTTAAAAACGCTTTTGTATTCATAGATAAGCAATCAAGTGTCGGTAGGTTTACCATAAGATAAATAAAATTAATTCTAAGTCGGAACGAAATTTGTTAATATAGTGTATAACGATACTGCAATGTATCACCTCAACTTGTTCAAGTGTTTCAATATAGGTAAATTCCAAAGAATTCTCACTTTTAAAATGGTAACAGAATTTCCCTTCAAACGTAGATTGGATTCCATGATTGAAAACCCACACCGAACGAATGAGAGGGATAGGTGAACGAGCGACAGAGAGAATGAAAAACAACAAAGAATGAATGACATGACCATTGACCGATGCAATCTGGGGTGACGATTCATGAAAAGTATAAAAGTAACTGTTGAACAGTAGGTGTAGGTACTTATAGGCACACATCTACCTAACTCCTACCTATCTATCTCTAGTTAGTGACCCTGACTGCTATGCCGGAGGTCGTGGGTTCGATTCCCACCCAGGACAAAATGTTTGTGTGATGAGCACGATCATTTGTTCTGTGTCTGGGTGTAATTTACCTATAACATATAAGTATGTTTATCAGCTGTTTAGTACCCATAACACAAGCTCTTAGCTTAGCTTGGGTCCAGATAACGTTATGTGAAAGTTATGGCTTTTTTTATTTATTTATTTTATCCTTTTGTAAAAGGCAGGCGTTATATTAACATGTTTGTTTCTAAAAAGTAATGTTAGGTAGAGAATAGATGTACCTGGTAGTACACCCACATTTTGCCAGTTATAATAATTATGTAAGTCCAATGTAATAGGGGGCGAGCCTATTGCCATCAATCGGGCACAAATCCAAAATCCGGGCTGCGACTGACAAATTTCAGATGCTCAATAACACTTTTGACCGACCCGGGGATTGAACTTGGGCTCAGCAGTAGCGCTTGCAACAATTAGACCAACGAGGCAGCTATTACTTTAACAGTACACAAAGATACTTCAAATTTTGTTTAGACGTGTAGGTAGATGTATTGCTTTGAAGAAGATGTGACGCAGATGGTCCCATGAATTAGGCGTCTTTTCAAATTACTAGATTCTAAAAGGAGTCTGGATAATGTTCCCATCTGCGTCACATTTATAAAGTACAGACGCCAGCACATCAAGTTACCCCAATGTGTCAAATTTTCCCAATTGAATATGAACCTTATTCTGTTTGGTAAAGTTGAAAAACCATCAAAGAAATTTGACACATTGGGGTAACTTGATGTGCTGGCGTCTGTACGTTCACAATTTCAGAAGCTAATGCGTGTATTTAAAACATTAATGATATAGCAATTCGCTCAAGACTGTTTGTATGAATTTCATACTTTTTTTCATAAAATTTAACATCGCCTCCATTCATTTGTAGTTATGAAAATATAATAACTCTAGTTTCGGAATTTTTGGTGGTTTTTTTTTCATTCTTTATTTGGTATTGAGTACTTTTAAAAACAAAATAGGTATAGCCTATTTTTACTTAGTAATGGCTTCCAGAAAACCCAACAAAAAAAACAGTGCCACTTCTAGAGTGCCAACAGAAGTGAAAAGTTATCGTCAGGAAATTAAAAATGCAATCATAAATGAAACGTAAACTTACCTTGGTGTAAAGAGGTGTCGGTTACGGTCACGGTAACAGTGTGGCGCGTTTAATAAGTTTTCCCTACCTCGAAATTTTCCTATAAATATTCACTTAAAAAATCAAATCTTTCCTCTTTACAATATTTAATAGAAAAATAATTACTTGTGGAGACAGTAAGCACATTTAAAACCTTAAAGGGTGAAATTGACATCGGCGCATACCTCTATGGCACGAGTTCATGATTTCGAACTTATTTAAATTTTTAAACACAAACAAAGAATCTCTTCACAAAAGTACGAGTTTGTATCGAACAAATTGATTTTAAAAACATTTAAAAACAATACATGATTGATTACGTAAACATTTAAAACGATATCGAAATTGACTCAATGAAAGTTCAATACAGCTGATTGGATCCAATATTTACCTGGATAATACCTGTTTTCGATTCAAATATTACCCTATTATATTAGCTTTTCTTTGATCATATCGTAGGCATCACTGACATCGGTCGAGAACCTCATCAAAAACATATTAAAATACACGCAAGAAAAACAAAACATATATGAGTGCATAATGACCTCTTCCTTTTTAGAAATCTGGTAAAAATGTTTGGAGGTATAAGGAACAGGTAGTAAAATTCCTCATCCTTCATAGAAAAGGGAGAATCCTCCGACCAGACGGGTGTTGTGTCTGGTGGAGCTACTACTACCTGACGGTTGTTTTTAGCATCTTGTACCTATGCGTTCAATCGCTCGGATAACTTTAACACCGCGATGTAGGATATCGGTCATTAGTTCGTATGTGGCGAGATAGATGTCGCTACAACAAATGTAATATCCTTATCAAGGAGGGGTAGGAGATGTTATGGAAACCAGGACAATGGGCTCCTCGACAAAACTTTAGTTTTTAGTCCCTCATTTAAATTACAAGAAAATATTCGACACACATTTTTTTCTTTTTTCACGTAGGTAATCAAAAAATAACGGGGATACATCGAGTTAAAATGTCGCATGACGTCACTTATAGCCAGTAAAGTTTATACTAGATAATGACGTTACAAGCCCCCTCTCCTCAACTTTAATCTAAGCAGTTTTCTATCAATTTGAAAAAGAAAAAAATACTTGTGTATTATTTTTATTCTTACTGATGGACTTATTATATTTTGATATTCATATTCTGTCAAACACCCTATTGTTAAACAGACGTCTACAGCCATAGTCTTCTTTGTATGAGAGAGGCATATGTCTTTTCCCAGCAGTGGGACAGAGTAACCGGCTGGTTTTAATATTAAGTTATTTAAAGCCGAAGAAATATTTATTTAAAAAATAATCTTGCCTTGTTGCCTGTACAACATGTAACAAAATAAGTACAAAACGTGAAAGGAAAAAAATACAACGGTTCAGTACGCAGAGTGAGGGGAAGCAGCAATAGCGTTCTGAAAGGCCTACAATGAATAGGTTTATCAAGCTGCATTTCAAATAATCATATGGGACTTGATAAATCTTCTTCTAATTGGAGGCTGTTTTTTTGTTGTGTTTTTGTGTTTTAATACTCATGCGTGTCTGTTACTTTTAACGTAGATTTTAAGTTATTTTTTGGACTGAATATCGACGCATTTTTTGCGATTTGTTCGTCCCATAGTAAAAATTGGTTAATGATAAATGAGTGCATTCTTTTTGCAACTTGTGCGTTTATTCTGTTACAAGTTGTTTATTCAAAAAGTAGGTACTTAGTTTTAATAAATTCAAGGAATAGAAAATAAGTTACAGGTCGCAAAAAGAACATACCAATGAATTTCATTCAAACCGAATCGAAAATATTTGATTTGTTTCGCGGTTAAGGTAAAATCAAATTAGTTTAGTTTCTGATTTCGTCTGAATTGTTTAGTTCAGTTTATGCTTTTTGACTATCGATGTCTTTTACACAATATTGTAAAGAACTATTTGAATGTTTTTTTGAACTAGGTGGGGTTCTATATAATAACGTATTTTCTTTGAAATGTGAATTGTTTGTTTACAATGAAGACAAACAAGACGATCAGTGGAACAAAACAATATAAATTAAGATAAATAAAGGTATTATCTTTTATCTTTATTGCTGAACTCCACGCTAGGTCCTAATGAATAGTCGTAAGTGTGAAATGCGTGCAGCGCGGCGCCTTGGATAAGTGATAGTGCGCGCTGGACAACGTGTAATTGCGACTGTGGTCCATGTCACAAGCTTTTGAAGTAATACTTCTTGTGGCCAGTTAGAAAAAAAATATTTTACTATGCACGTGCACACCGTCACGAAAAACCGACACCCTGAAGTTAGCTAAAGTTATGTTCTATTATTAATGTCGTTTTTTAACCCCCGACGCAAAAAGAGGGGTGTTATAAGTTTCACAGCTATGTGTGTGTGTCTGTCTGTCTGTCTGTCTGTCTGTCTGTCTGTCTGTCTGTCTGTCTGTCTGTCTGTCTGTCTGTGGCACCGTAGCGCCCAAACGGGTGAACCGATTTAGATGCGGTTTTTTTTATTTGAAAGCAGGGTTTCTTGCGATGGTTCTTAGACATAATTCATCAAAATCGGTTCAGCCGTTTCAAGGTTATCAGCTCTTTTGTGTTAGCTACCGTTGCTATTTTAGAAGTCTATGGGTATTAACTTTACTTACAAACATATGTGTGGCTTAAAATTTCAAACTCCCATGTGTGTAATATTAATAAGTAACATTATGGTGTATTTGGTCTGATGCAGCCAGGATATCTAGCAGACTAATACACTCTTGAGAAAATAACAGCTGATATGTCGTGTTTGGATTTATTTTAACCAGCATTTAATTCTGCACACAATGCACTGATGGCAACTGGGTGAGCTGATGCTGCAGCCAGGCTATCCAGCACACCAGTAGGTAGACTCTTGACAAAATAATAGTAGATATGTCGTGTTTGGATTCGTTTTAACCAACATTTGTCTCAACATACAATGCACTGAAAAATTCTGATAACTGGTAACTCTATAAAACGAAATTAATGCGTTTAAAAATTTTAAAATAAAAATTAAATTAAAAATTTAAAAAACCCCCACCGCAAAAAAGTAAAACATTTAAAAAGTTAAAAATAATACTTTAACCATGAAATTTTACGTAACGTCGGGGTACCGTTAAAATTAGTACCTACTTACATACCTACAAGTAGGTACTAGGAACATTCCTTACTAGGTACCCTGACATTACGTAAAATTTCATGGTTAAAGTATTATTTTTAACTTTTTAAATGTTTTACTTTTTTGCGGTGGGGGTTTTTTAAATTTTTAATTTAATTTTTTCTATAAACGTAAATTAACGCGAAAAATATTCTTTAAAGAACGATTTTTATCTTCTTACGCCAAAGAAGTAGAACTTATAACTTCTAACGCGTGTTCATAAACACACACACACTTTTTTAAGTTTAATACGAGACATGCTGCTGTGTCCCGCGATAGCCGCATAACTTGGTGTTAAATAACCTACAATCTTCCTTAATACTTGGTGTTTCCAAGTTTATAATATGACCCCAATCTGTTTAAGTCGCGAGTTAATAGACTTATTTTGGGTAAGCTCGTTCCAATCGTCGACCTCATCTCTGTCCTTAGAACAAGATTTAAGTCAAGAGTAGACCCATTTAACATACAACATTAACAATCTATCTGGCCTCTTAGATTTCTATGTATAAACTAATATTCTAAAGAGAAAAGGTTTTTTGTTAATTTGTAGGAATTAACATAAAGGGCTAATTACACTATTTAATTTGTAGTATCCTAACTGGGAACAGTTAGGAAGCATGGTTGCTTCCTAACTTGGTAGCAGTCGCAACCTCCAATATAAGCTAAATCGGATCCAATCTGTTCTAACTTCGATTACATCTACTGATTTCGTAGTTAGGTTTCTTACAAATTGAATAGTGTAATAAGCTCTTAACAACTACTTAACCAGTTATAAAAATTCTTCTTAATTTAAAAACTATATTGAGTAAACGCGCTTATATTATATTTTAACTAAGAGGGGGTCGCGGGAACTTCAAAGTTTTAAAGGGAAAAGTTAGAAGTGCTATTTAATTATTGTATAGTGACAAGAAGTGATCTACCACGCGGGCCTAATGTAGGTTGATAGATGCCATATTTGGTTCTAGGACAGATTTCTTGCAGTCGTTTTAAACCGATCATTAAAACAAAGTAAAGTGCCCGTTGGAGTTCGAACACCTGTCCAGTCTTTTGCAGGTCGTCATCCCACCTAGCCAAAAGGTCCTAAACTACGTTTGCCAAGTTGTGGTCTGCACTTAAGAACACGTTTACGTTTATCCCGGCGGTGGTCAGTTCTTCACGAGATATGGCCAGCCCACTGCCACTTGAGCAAAAAACACTGCTAATCAGCTGTATTTGAGTAAGATGGATATTGACAGCGACTTAGTTCTTGAAATTTCCTTTAATCTGCGTAACACACAGAAACAAACGTTTATCTTTTAACACCCTTCCTCTTGCGTCGGGGTTTCAAAACAAAACAGGCTAAAATCCAATCTATCAAATAAATCTCTGATCGCCCATTACTAATGACTTGCACCACAAACGCAACTGAGGAATAATAGCAGTTGTTGCTTCTCTGCGCTCAAGCACGTTAATAAGATATTATCTCCGTGCTATGTTCCTGTGTAATTGCTTGTCTGTTGCTGCTTCTTTTGTTTAGAAGCAATGTATTGCCAAGCTTTCGCTGATTAGAATTTACTGTTGGAAGTGAAACGAAGAGATAGCTTTTTAATGCGATTCCGTTGACAATACAGCTGGCCTTGCCATGTTACAAACTTTTCGTATCCATTCTCTATTTATGATTGTTAACGTCTTAGGCGCTGTCTCCACGAGCGAGAGAATCGCGGCGATATTATCGTCGTGCCACGTATTTCTATACACTCTCTATGGAACCGTCTCCACACGGCGATATTATCGCGGCGATTCGACGAGTGGCTCAGTGTGAGTGAAACGTCGGCGTATCGCTGCGCGCCTGTTGCGACTCGCAGCGGGCGCGCCGCACGCTCGCAACGGAACGTGGCGCTCTCGCCGCGAGAGCGCGACGTGCGCGATGACAAACTGGCGTCTTTCAACAAAATAATTGCACAACGCCTCGTCACGGAAGTGCGACGATTCCGTAACGAGGCGTCGCGGACGCGCGGCGATTCCGCTACGAGTCGCAACGATACGCGGCGGAATTATCGCTCGTTCGTGGAGATTATCCGACGATATAAGGGCGGACTCGTCGCGATTCTCTCGCTCGTGGAGACAGCGCCTTAGTGTAAGCGATTTTAGAAAACGTTGCAAAGGATGGAAACGACGAGGTTGCACATCTGTAGGTACAGATGTACCAAATAATGTTGTCGTTTTATCCCTTCAATACAATGACTGTTTATTCCACCGGTAAAATAGCCTTAAAACAAGGGGAACGAAGGAACTTAAGCATATAGGTACTCACCTGGCCATGGAATGCTGCACACTTGTTCACTTCACACCCGATTTTATGGTTCTTCCGCAGTGCACTACGTTAAGAATAGTCTGGGACATCCCTTGAATGATATTCACCACTATCTTGTAGGTTTAAAATTTTCCCAATTGAATATGAACCTTATTCTGTTTGTGTTAAAGTTAAATTAGGATTATACGAGTATATTCACGGAAGATCGACATAGTGAAAAAATGTAGAAACATTTCTGCCGATTATGGAAGAAATAATGCTCGATATTGTAGACTATTGTCGTCTGAAGAATCCACACATTTGAGTATATTGTGATAGTATGAGAATGTGAGATGTTTTACGAATATCGTGTTTTGCAAATGTGGTGTTTAACGAATGTGCTCTTTTGAGAATATGGTAGTGACCGAGCCATTTCTTCTCTTCATTCTTGACATTGTCGTTCACAAGCAAAACAAAGCAAATGTTTCTACAATCTGTCACTTGTCGAGTCTTCTGCAGACAAAATCCGTTTCTACGGTTTTGTGTGCAACCAAATGAATATAATAGAATAGAATAGAAATGAATAAAATGAAAAAAAAAGAATGAATGAATGTTTTATTTATTTATTACAGCTCAAATAAAAAAAAAACTAAACAACGGCGGACTTAATGCCTTAGGCATTTTCTTCTATTTTTTTGTATATTTTTTTCTGTTTTTTGCTTAATTATTTAGTGTCTTCTGTCTTTCATATTTTTATATGACAGACTTACAGCAAGAAATTAACATAATACAGGTAGGTACCTAAACAGTCTATTATACTGACAAGTGACAACCAATTACAAGCCTCTACATATAGATAGCTACGTATCATTATGATCGTATCTACCTACTATCTACTTAATTCGGGACATCATCAGCAAGATATTTCTTTTCACAACACCGTCATCATTCATATTATTGTGTGCATAATGGCTTAATAAGCCTGGACTTTAAAAGAGACCCCTGATTTTCTTTTGTCATTTCTCACCAGGAAACATTTGCAGTAATTTTGAAAATGCTAGCGCCATTTAATATAAGTACATTTAAAAAATATTGACATGTAAATGTATCTGGAAATATTTATTTCTAGAAATAAATATCTATCATTTAATTTAATTTCAGCTCATAAGACGCTCTAAATGCCAAAAGCAAAGCTTCAAATTTGTTTTTTTTTTTGTTTTATATTATTAACTACTAGTGCTTGACAGTGATGGTGAAGCACACTAGTTTATTAAGAGCCTATTCACTCTAGCCTTGAAGACACCTAAATTATAATCGGACGGGAAGACCGCAGCAGGCAAGTTGTTCCAGTCCTTCGATGTACGTGGTATAAACGACAATGTAAGGGTGGGCACTCGCCGTACGCCGCGCGCCGGGTTGTCCGATGGTAGAAAGGTGATGGCGGAATCAAGTCATGTAATGCCCGTGCACACTCTCCAAAATGTATCCTATAGAAAACCGAAAGGCTAGCTATCCTACGCCTATGCTCAAGGTTTTGCAGATTGGTTCTAACCAAATCTGGGTCACCAATAAGCCTCTTCGCACGCCTCTCTACTGAGTCCAAAGCTGCTAGATGACATCTGGCAGCACCAGCCCATATGTTGCTGCAGTACTCCACACACGAACGGACCTGTGCTTTGTATAACATAAGAAGCTGACCAGGTGTGAAGTACCGCCGGACCATTGCGAGAACGCCGAGTTTCCTAGCAGCAACCTTGGCTTTGGACTCAATGAATCGCCCAAAGTTTAGGTTTGAGGAGATTTCAACTCCCATGAGCTGAAGGCGGTCGGTGCACTCCAAGAATACTTAAATACCATTGTTTTGACCAAAGATAATCAATCCTTATTTCATCCAAAATTTGTGTCGTAGTAGATGGCGTTACTGAAACATAAGATCACATTTTCCTATGCTATTTTTCCGCATGTCCTCTATTTATGGGATCTTAAATGACTTTGTTTGAAAGTCATTGCAAGTTAGCTGCTTAGATACTAGCACAGTCTAAAAACATACAGTCGTCCGACGAAGCTGTCTAGACAGGGCAATCGTGCGGAGTGTGAGCGGCGAGACGCGGGAAAGCCGCTCCCGCACTGCGAACAAACCGATGTTCGTAGTGCGGAAGGTATTATTCAAGTCTAACGCGTGTAGAAGTTGTCGGCATTTTTCCAGAGATCAGAGGCGTCGTCCTACTGTATTAATATTTATACTGTGATACTAGTCTGTTTTACTAGCTTCATTACATTACATTCGGGTTTGACAACCAAACAAATATTTTGAAGCCCAAAAGATATTTATGCCATCGTACTAGAAACTTTTGACTGGCCTGTGGTCTAGTAGTTAGTGACCCTGACTGCTATGCCGGAGGTCGTGGGTTCGATTCTCACCCAGGACAAATGTTTGTGTGATGAGCACGATCATTTGTTCTGTGTCTGGGTGTTATTTATCTATAATATGTATGTATTTAGAAATACATAAGTATGTTTATCAGTTGTTTAGTACCCATAACACAAGCTCTGCTTAGTTTGGGACTAGATGGCGTTGTGTAAGAGTTGTGGAATATTTATTTTTATTTTTTATTTTTTTCCGTTCCAATATTTCAACGGAACATTTTATAGCTTCGATGTTTGTCGCTACTTGGAACAGCCACCAATAAATATGCTTTCATTGGAATTGCTACGGTTACCCCACACTTTGATAAACAGAAGCTAGTAGCCACTTTAAAACATTGACCTTATTGCGGTTTAATGTTGTTTTTTAACTGTAGGAGAAATAAAAGCATTGCTAATGCGTCACGCCATCAATATTAACGTCTAAATGTTCGGATTTTCTTTTCTTCTTTCTTCAAAATTACGTTGTGGGACAAACAGACAGATAAACAGAACTAGGAGATCTTAAAAGATATATCGTGTCTATTGATTTTATAACAATTTGACGTGATTAGGTGAAAACGTTTTAACCCACAGCAAGTTCAAAATGAGATACTGACAATTTAGTATTAGAGTTGTATGTACCTATGTTTAATGTTATAAATAGAGGCAGTTATGATGAGTGTTTTTTATTATTATTGACAGACACGTGTTTTGATCAATATCTCACCTGATGGTAAGCAATGATGTGGTCGACGATGAAGCACGGCTACCTAGAATCAACCTGCAGTGCGATTCTGGTCAAATCACCGCGTGAAAATGTAGTGAGAGCGAATTGACCTGTCATTCTATACCAATGCTAGGCATTAGTACCTAACTGTTCCCTTCACCCAAGATTTCACGGCTTTTACTGAATCGACTGGCTCTTCACTCGCTTGACGTTGTAGCTATCAGAAATACCGCCCTTTTTATACGGTGTTTAGAACTATTTATTATATTGGCTTGATTTTCATATGTTTGTATTGCATTTGAGATACTTTGTCAAACACAGTTGGGAACGTATCTAGAATAATATTTATAAATTGAACTCATGGTAAATCAATTGTGTGTCGATATCCCTTTCACCCTGTAAAAACATGGGACGAACATGCCTACAGTCAATTGAACTCTATTTTAAAGTTAACGTGACGTCAATCTAATATTATTTGTTTACTTAAAAAAAAATATAAAGTAAAAAAAATAAACAAAGGTGGGATTCATGCCTTAAGCATTTTCTATCAGTCTACATTTACGTGATGCAGAGACGAACATAGCAAGTGCAGAAAGGTAAAAAATAAACTTGAATCTAAAAATAAGAACGCAATTAATATATTGAAACAAAAAATACGAAGTCAAGAGATATAACATTACGTTGACGGAGAAAAACTAATTGGACAGATCAATTTTGTAATTAAAGATAATCACAGCAGGTAAAAATGTTCAGTAAAATGTTAATGGCCTACGCCTACAGCCCGCCATTCAAACATATTGGAACTTCGATCGAAATGAGAATGAATGATGAGTATCCATATTTGATTTTACAAGCCACTGGGCTGCAAAAAAAGTTACACGAGAGTCGATCGTGTGTTATAAGCCGTGATTGTATCTGTAGTGATATTTTATCATTGTCAAATGTTTATATACTTGTTTAATTGTATGAGAAATGTGAATTAAAAGAGAGGATCAATGCAGGGCGACTAAAATAAGTATGACGCTAGATGATCAACTTACCTGGACTACGCACCTTCAGTCGACTATAGCTAGAGTTAGGAAACTGGTATATATATTTAAAAACTTACGCACAGTAGCCAATCGCATACTGCTTTTACAGACATATCGAGCACTGTGCGAATGCATAATTAGATATTGTATCTGTGCATGGGGGGGAGCGGCAAAAACACATATGATTGGAGTTGAGAGAGCTCAGCGTATGGTGCTAAAAGTGCTTCTATACTTACCGTACCAGCATCCCACTACTAGCGTATATGAATTGGCAGGAGTACTATCTGTGAGAAAGATATACGTATACGAAACGTTACGCAGATATCACAGAAAAATAGTACCATACTTACCTCCATCACAAAAGCGTGTAGTACGCTGCCCTGTACCTCGTGTTAAGTCGTCTTTTGCTAAAAGACACATCAATTTTCTAGCTCCCCATATATACAACCAATGCGATAAAATTTTCAAAGTAAAAAAACTAAATAATAACAAATTTAAAATGGTTCTAACTACTTGGCTGAAATCGATGAGTTATGAAGCAGTAGAAAATCTATTGATAATGAATTAAATCCTGTCCACTTATAGATATACCCACACACGCATACACACATACACATACACACACATACACACACACACACGCACGCACACAAACACACACAAACACACACACACACACACACACGCACACACAGACACCCTAGCATGCAAGCAAAATTGTTGCTATAAAATTTTGTTTTATTGTGTCCTTTTAATTTTTACTTAATTTAATTATTCTGTTTTGATATAGATTTAGAATAATGTCAACATACACAGGGGAAGACACTAACACCTGTAACACAGTAGGTATTTACTAGCGCAGGTGTTAGGGGATCCTACGATTTGATGTACCTCTTTTATATCAATAAAGAATTTTATTATTATTATTATTATTATTTATTTACATGTCAGATGTAAGTGCCCTTACATGGACACACACTGACCTTTTTGGTGATGTTCTTCAGAAAGGTCAAGTCACCTGACCTGTTGGTCGATCTACAGTTTCTGTTTACCCAAACAACGCCAACGCCATCTAGTCCCAAGCTAAGCTGCAGCAGAGGTAGTGTTATGGGTACTAAATAACTGATACACAAACGTATATGCATGGAAGAAATGGACTTACTAAAAAGAAATGTTAGTGTCTCTAGCATTATGCTGACGTTGACAAGGCTTGATAAACTTAATAATATATATTTTTTTTTATTTATTTATTGAGGACACGACTGCCTGTTTTTTTTTATATATTATATTAGAAAGAACAACATTCTTAATAATTAATTACGATCTAGCCTAAAAGCAATTTAATTCCAACTTATTATGTTACTTACGTGATAGATTATTTTAAAAACTAAGAACAGTGTCTATTTGCATTTTAACTCAAGTCCGTAGCACTTTCTTAGAGTCTGATTAATATTATAAATAAATAATAATAATACCAGTCTGTTACTGCAGGGCAAAGGCCTCTTCTCATAATTACAGAGAAGGTTCGAGCATTGATCACCACGCTTGCTCAAGGCGGATTGGCGATTTGCAAACTTATATTAACTATAAAGTCCAGGTTTCCTCACGATGTTTTCCTTCACCGATATCAATGATGTCTAAGATAAACTAAGCAAGTACATATGAATTGAAAAAGTCACATTGGTACTTGCCCGGTTGGTATTTGAACCACAACGTCGTGCATGAGAGGTAGGCGCCTTAACCTCTGGGCCATCACGACTACACTACCTACTAGAATTAGAGTCTGATTAATTTAACAAATACACTATGTTCATGTGTTATATGTACCTATAGCACAACATTGCTACTATTATACACTTAGGTTAGGTTAGGTTTAACGGGCAGGTGTCCGCAACTCCACGACCAAGCGCGTATTTTGCGTACGGAAAAATTATATTATATTATTATTATACACTTACATTATTATTATTATTCACTTGTACACTACACTAATTCAAAAGGTTTAGTTCTTTTTAGCCTACGCACTAAGTCTGTGTTGTCTAGCAGCTGTATAGCCTCAACATTCAGGTGTCGATGTAGTCTGTGTTCGTGAGCTTCAGCAATTTTTTGAAAAGGTTAATTGATAAAAACGATTTTCTTCCAAAATTTAAACAATCTAATTACACTATTGACCTCACAAACTTGTTAAATCTGTCAAAGACACTTCAATAGAAGACGGTTTAGCTAATTAAGAAGCAATCTAAAGTATCAAGAGAATTGTCTCTTTATAACACACAGTAATTTTGAATTACTCGGGCAATGAGTACCTAATGTAATCATTTCTTATATTTTAAAGTAACACAACATGTAGGAGAATTAAGTATAAAAATGAAATCTCAATGTATCCCTGAATACTATTAATATCGCTCACACATAAATAAATGTCCACATAAAGAATTTCAGCAAAACAAATATTAATATAATGATGTTTGATTATACACTAGAAATGAAAATAAAATCTAAAAACTGACTCTAAAAATGGTGTCAAAAAACTCATCCGTATTGCGCTGACCACTGGAAACGTACCCAAAAGACTGGCAGCATTGTCACGTTGCATTGTATGAATAAGAATATATCTTTGAATGAAAGGTCATAAGGTAGGCAGAGTACGTGTGATCGTACGTGTGATACGTACGTGAATCGTGTCTCAATGACCGGTCATTGAGACACGATTGCAACAGCAGACTCGAGGCCCTGATTACCTGTTCACGAATCAATGGGAATCCTCAGAAACGACGGTAATAAAATATCAATAGCAAATAATGTCCTTTCACATTACGTAAACGATACAGTCATTAGGTTGGGTTTGGCAGTTTACAGTATAATAACACTATGATGGCGTCATTGTGAGAAGAAAGGAAATAGAATAAATTCAATACTTTTCTTGGGCCCTGAGGTCCGAGTGCTCGTTTCCCTATCAAAGCTATCTCAAAGGTTTAGTTGACGCTTCCCGTGACTTTAAGGCTAAGCCTACTTTGGCAAGGCTTAGCATTGCCATTCAACGTGGCAATGCCGACAGTCGTAAGGGCACTTTACCAGCTGGCAGCGATGCGGATGAGTTTTTCGACGCTTTATACTTATATTGTTAGGTTTAATTTAACTGTTTTATAGGTTTAGTATAATTATGTATAATTTATTTAAGGTATAATACCTATACATAGTATACATAAATGGAAATAAATATTAATTTTATTGAAATATTGCTTTTGTCGTCTTCACAAAAGTAATATACAGCAGACAGTTTGTAGGAGGTTTATGTCTGTATCCGTACCTAATAAAAGTTATTTTTCTGATAACAAACACACAAATTGAAAAGTTTACGGCCGCAGCCAAGCTTCAATGCTAGTCTATCAAAGTAATAATTGATAACCAACGCAACGTTAATGATTACTTTAATAACAGCTCTTGGCTTGTTATTACGAAGTCTAACATCCTTCTTCAACTGAGATTCGCGTAGGTTGGTAAGAAGCTTGTGGTTTCGACAAAGATAATTAAAGACACGTTAATTGGAATCAAAGAGAATTAAGATAATAGTGACGACATAATAGAATGTAGAATGAGTAAGTGTGTGAGTGTGTGAGTGTGTGAGTGAGTGAGTGTGTGTGTGTGTGTGTTATGTGTGTGTGTGTGTATATGTGTGCATTCATGTTTTTAAAAATAAATTGTTCTTATTGAAAAAACTTATTACTCCGCTGCTGAATTTTTTTATTGACTTGAAATTTTTAAGTGTTTTATGTCCGCATGACGAAAATCTTTTGTTTTTTTTTTTTTATTGTGTCTGTCTAATTTTATACTTAATCTGAAATGCAATTTATGTCAAATCTTTCGGATTTTAGAATCATATTTTTATTGTATTTTTGTTATAGCAGTGATGGCCTAGTGGTTTGACTGGTGGATTGCTAAATCATAGGTCTCGAGTTCGAACCCAAGGCACGCACCGCTGACTTTTCGGATTCATGTGCGTATTGTATAATTATCACATGCTTCAAAATCGGTGAAGGAAAACATCGTGAGGAAACCGGCATGCCTGAGAGATATTTCTCGAGGGCATGTGATGCCAAGTCAGAGGCCCATGGGCGGCATTAAAACTCTGACACCAGGTTAGTTACTAACCACACGATAAGAAGAAGATTGTATTATAATATTAAGTCATTTGTATGAACTAGGGGCTGATCGTGGTATGCACATTATAAGTTTTTAATTAATGTAATGAACGTCTGCTTGTAATTGTAACCCATGTATCACAAATAAACGATTTTGATTTTGATTTTGATTAGAAGAAATGACAAACAATAACGTTTAAGTTATTGTTTGTCATTTCTTCTGACTTGTTGAAGTTCTGACTTCTGACTTGTTGTAGTTGACTGCCTCGTTGGTCTAGTGGTCGCAAGCGCTACTGCTGATCATGAGGTCCCGGGTTCGATCCCCGGGTCGGGCAAAGTGTAATTGAGTTTTTCAATCTGGGATTTCTCAGTAACAGCCCGAAGTCTGGATTTGTGCCCGATGGATGGCAATAGGCTCGCCCCCTATTACATGGGACTTAAACATAATGGTGAAATGTGGGTGTACTACCAGGTACACCTCTGCCTAGCCCTTCGGGGATTACAGGCGTGACGATATGTAACTTTCAAGTTTCAGTTACGTCAGCTAGCATAATATAGCAGTATTGGAGCGGCATAGGAGCGTTCTAAACTTGACTATAATCGACTTGTGCCCACTTAGGACACAAGTATCGGATGAAAATTTTGTTCTTGATGTCCCGTCTATAGTCAGTATTGAATCTGGGGGCACAGGAGTGCCCCCGCCAAGACGAGCCAAGCGAAGAAAGGTTTGCCTTGTGAAAAAGATATCAGATCCAAGCTTCTGAATCTACACGGCCTAACCTACCGACCCTAACTTCACAAATTCTACATTATCAGTAAAAATGTATGATTTGGCTGTTTCGTTACTTAGTACTTTAGAGACTAAATATTTGCATCACCTCCACGACTGTAGCGAAACGGTGAAGACATACATTTATGTAGAATTTGTGAAGTTAGGGTCGGTAGGTTAGGCCGTGTAGATTCAGAAGCTTGGCTCTACATGTGATCTGAAAGAAAAGAAAGAAAGAAAGAAAAATATTTATTTGACATCAGACATTAAAAACACACACAGGAGGGGGAGGGGGAGGGGTGGGAAGGGGAAGGGAGGGTAGGGGAGGGGAGGGGAGGGGTGGGTGGGGAAGGGAGGGGTGGGGAAGGGGGAAGTGGAAGGGGAGGGGGATGGGGGAGGGGGATGGGGAGGAGGATGGAGGAGGTGAGAGGGGAGGGGATAGGGGGACGGGTAGAGGCAGGGGTCGGCAGGGGTTAGGGAGGGGAAACAGAGGGAGGGGTGAGGGAAGGGGAGGGAGGGGTGATGGGAGGGGCGTGGGAGGTGTGAGGGAATGGGAGAGGGGGAGGAGAGGGGGAGGAGAGGAATGGGGAAAAACATGCTATGCAATAGCTTTACCGCGGCAGTCTCCGAGTGCCACACGTCATTTTTTTTATCATTTTTTAATAAAAACGCCGTCTTTTGTGATATGACAGACGGTGACAAAATGTCTCCCAGGCCACTTTTGACGACAAGTCTAGCTTAAACTTAGAAGGTAACACAACATAAATGTTGTCGTTGGAACGATACAAACGCGATGCTAACGCGCATGTGTATCAATACAAAAGCACGTTTGTATCGATGAAGAGGCGCCGCGGTGCCGCGTATTCGAATCGATACAAACGCGCGTTTGTATTATAGCGTTCCTTCCATACTGGGCGGCGTTACCCCCGCTATGAGGGAAGTGTGAATCTACACTAGCAGCGAACGAGCAATTTGGTGCACGTCTTTGGAACAAAGCAAACTTTATTTGAATTTATACAGGTGTGCAAAGGTCTAGAGACTGCGTCTGACTTGCGTGCGTATCGCGCTGTATCGCTACAAACGCAGTCAACGGCGCGTTTAAAAAAACGTGGTGTGCATAGGCTCTAAGGCGGGACGAAGTTTCCGTGGGCAGACAGTTGTAAGTATAACAAAACATCATTGTGAGGAAACCGGTATGCTTAAGAGATATTTCTCTACGGCGCGGCGTGTAAGACCGAGTGAAAGACCTATGAGCAGCATAAACTCTGACAAAAACTTGCACGCGTAGCATGAAAACCATAGACACGGATTTTCTACTTGTCTACGGAAGAATCGACAGTCACAGATTGTCGTAACATTTTTCTTCCATCTTGTCAACGTCAAAGAGTGTAGAGAAGATAAATACTCCACAAATTCTCCACAACTTTTCACACAACGCCATTTATTCCCAAGTTAAGCTTGATAGCTTGTGTTATGGGTACTAAACAGCTGATAAACATACTTATATATTTCTAAACACATACATAATTAAAGATAAATTACACCGAGACACAGAACAAATGATCGTGCTCATCACACAAACATTTTTCCTGGGTGGGAATCGAACCCACGACCTCCGGCATAGCAGTCAGGGTCACTTACTACTAGACCAACAGGCCATTCTTTAGTCGACAAGAGTCTACAATGTCGAGCATGATTTTTACGATAATCTACACTTCTACACTAATATTATAAAGAGGAAAACTTTGTTTGTTTGGTAGTAATGAATAGGCTTAAAAACTACTGGACCGATTTTAAAAATTCTAGCACCGTTGGAAAGCTCCACTATATCCGGGTGACATAGGCTACTTTTTATCCCTGTATTCCCACGGGAACGGGAACTACGCGGGTGAAACCGCGTGACGTCTGCTAGTCGGTTATATCGGCGGATAATCATTTACCTACAAGCTGTAACTTTCTCGATTTTTCCACAGAACTAAAATCGTCCATCCATCTGATCAATCAGTGCTGCTAGCAATAAATAAGTATTAAACCACCTAAACGTGGCAACTGGTCTTCCAAATTAAGCAGCACAAATGCCCCATGCTTCTAAGTACCTACCTTGAGTGGACGCATCTGAATTCGCGTTCTAATTTGCGTTCTAATTATCCACGTAAAACATTTCGTCGTGTAATTCTGGCAGATGTGACGCTCCGTTTATTTGATAAAGCTATAATAATTTAGATAATCTAAATAGAAGGAAATTAAATTCCTCCTATATTTTAAGACTAAGCTGCGGATAATCTAGAGGAATGGATGGCGGTGTAATTAAATAATAGGAGCGGGCAGTGGTGAGCAATACCTCTGTTCATGTTTATGATGCCGCACATACCTCTGAGGTGCCAGCGACGTGAAGTGGAATAGAATAGAGTGACCATTTTAAAAAGTTTACGCCTGCATTTTTTTTTAACGTTTAATATTATGATACTAATGTACCCTGTGTGCTCTGGTTATTAGACTTCAACGACAAAAGAAGTGAAGATCTAAATGTGTGCCAAGTTCAATGCTCAGTCATAAAATGTTTATAACAACTTAAAATTTGATATCTTCTTATAACTTCAGATTATAATCCTTGAAGCCTGTAGTGAAAAATATGCGCTAAAAGAAGTGAGATAAAAATGCACAATTTTTGATTGGGCAATCAATATTTTGTAGGCAAATGGAATATGATTTGAAGGGCGCTGCTTCCTGCAAGTTTCCTGTTTTAAAGGCTATTTAGCTTGCAATGTACCTATGTTTGTTTAGGCTAAATCTGGTGAGCTGAATTAGAACCATTTCCAGTTACCTCAAGAACTTGAAATATAACATGTTGGTTCAGTATCCATGACAATACATATTAATGGTAAGCATGAATTGTTCTCCCAGGATCGACTTCCACCAAAGTCAACAGCACGGGTACAAATTTTGGTACATGCATTTTATTATGTATTAGTTCTTTGCAAATTTAAACATGACATAGCTGCTACGACCACGGTAGACCTGTGAGGAGCCTCTTCCATAGTGAACAGCACAGACAGAAAATTTTGTATATGCATTAGATTTTGATTGCCCTTTCCAAGTATTAGGTTCAGGATTTTGTTGAACTCTTTTGTTTTGGGTAGTAATAAAAAGAAAAATAAGCTTACTCAATTCTTTTTTGTTCTAAATGTGGTTTCCTCGGTCCATTTACAACGATCTACGGACGGACGTAAACTGTGCGTATATCTTGCAGCACCTGCTGGCTCAACGATATGAATGCCAGCAACCTTGCTTCGCAGAAACGGGAGGATTTACTGCAGTGTTTTTAAAGACTAAATAAAATACTCGCCTGTTACTATCCCAGATTCCCAGTATAGGTCAAAGGCCTTTTCACAAACAGCTAGAAGGCACGAGTATTGGATCCAGGCAGATTGGCGATTTGAAAAAGGTAACTATAAGTCCAGGTTTCTCATATTTTTCTGGTTCAAAGTTAATCATTATTATTCATGAATCCGATAGAATAGAGGTGCGTGCTTTGGGTTCGAAGTCGAGACATGTCATGTAGGCTGTGTTCTGTATTTGTTACTATTATAATAACTAGCACTTTTTTCGGGAATTTCGTACTTTTTCTTACAAACTTTAACATGTCGTCGACCACTTCGTAGTTTTGAGAATAAGTAAATAAAATATGACAAGACTTATGTTACTCGTTGATAATAAAGCTTTCTAATAGTGAATACATTTTTTAGATCGGTTGAGTACTTTTTGAGTGAAATCCCTACAAACAAATTATTTTTTTTTAATAGAGAATGTCGTGATGGCCCAGAGGTTAAGGCGCCTACCTCTCATGCACGAGGTTGTTGTTCAAATCCGGGCAAGTACCAATGTGACTTTTTCAATTCATATGTACTTTCGAAGTTTATCTTAGACATCATTGACATCGGTGAAGGAAAAACATCGTGAGGAAACCTGGACTTTATAGTTAATATAAGTTTGAAATCGCCAATCCGCCTTGAGCAAGCGTGGTGATCAAAGCTCGAGCCTTCTCTGTATGAGAAGAGGCCTTTGCCCTGCAGTGGGACACTAACAGGCTGGTATTATTATTATTATTATTAGAAAATACACACTGTAAACATTTAGTATATGTAGGTATATTACGGTTCCTGAAATACAGTAGAAGCTTAGTAATCATTATGGTTTTGGTGACACCCTTTGTGTACGCAACCCCAGAAAAATAATAACACTTTTATGAATTAGGTACTCATTTCAAGAAACGTATTTCATTCGTATCTCCACGATTAAAAGTCAAGCTGTTGCACCAACTTAGACCGTTTCGCATTAAAGTCGGTGAGATAACGAAGTAATAAATGTACGAAGCTGGGATTTAGTAGAATTATCGTAACGCCTTTTCTGAGCTGGATTGTGCAGTAGCAAGAAATGTTAAAGAATTCGGGCAACGACAGAACAGTAGGTAGGTGTTTTCAATTTCGCTTAACTAATTACTTCTTTTAAGACAATACCATCCACTGACGCAGCCATTAGTTCCTCACGTGTGAAGGTGACTGAGCACTCGGTGCTAGATACAAGATGGGAGCTTGGAATAATAGTGACACAAACACAAATTGACTTAGACGTAAATTTAACTAATATTATTTAGAAATGCTTAAGTTTTGTACAAATGTCAATTTAAATAATGTTTAGTTTTAAGTACATTTAAGTACGTATGTCTGGAGACCGATAGACCCCAAGTTCAAACCATGCAACGGTTTTGTGGGGCTTCTTTATAAAAGTAACTTACCTTTTGTTGACAAAGACAAATAAATATAAATAAAATAAAGCATAGAAACCTAACCTAACGAATGTAAAAAGTGAGGCAGCTGTAACTGAGCCAAAATTGTCTTTTTTACTCGGCGAGCCATCTCAGTAGTTACTTACAGTCACGTTCCGTCGGACACTGCTCACATTGCAAACATATTAGGCTTACGCAAACAAAGACAATAATGTAGATACACAACTTTGCCCGTGTTTTGTACTAAACGCGGCTTCTATGTGTTATTATTCTAAAGGTGGGAGAGAAACCGCAAAGGCACAAGAAGGTCTTTGCTGCGATTGACTTGGATGTGTTTATCTAAAACTTCTGAAACTTCTTATTGAAACGATGAATCAAAATGGATTCAAAGAAAGATGATATGACTAGGAAGGAGGTGACGATGACAGAAAATAGAGATGTCATGTACCTATAGAAGGAGAAGACATGCTGGAAAGATAATTTATTTAATGCAATATTTCAGCCTTTTCCAGAATCTGATACTTTAGAAGATTCTGAGAATTGCTGAAATATTGCATTAAATACATTCTCTTCCCTTAACATTCAGGGTAAGGTAATGACGACATGACCCAGAGGTTAAGACGCCTACCTCTCATGCACCAGGTTGTGGTTCAAATCCGGGCAAGTACCAATGTGACTTTTTCAATTCATATGTACTTTCTAAGTTTATCTTAGACATCATTGACATCGGTGAAGGAAAACATCGTGAGGAAACCTGGACTTATAGTTATTATAAGTTTGAAATCGCCAATCCGCCTTGAGCAAGCGTGGTGATCAATGCTCGAGCCTTCTCTGTATGAGAAGAGGCCTTTGCCCTGCAGTGGGACAGTAAGAGGCTGGTATTATTATTATTATTTATAATGACGGCGGTTGAAACGCTAGTATATTTACCCTGCTTCACTAACTACGTCACGTGACTTATCCAGTCCTGTTGAACTGCAACGTTCTATAAAAGAAGGATTTTAAAAAATAAACTACGAACGCAAGCTCCGCTGAGAAATGTATCAAGAACCTGCAGTACATGCAGCCATGTTTACCACAGATAAATGTAACAAGTTGGATAAATACCTACATCAAGTAAATGCCAAACATTTATCAAGTTGACGGACACTCGATTACAGACCTCTGCTAGTAGAGTAATCGAATGAAGGATGTATGTGAAAAGGAGTGTGTTCAATTTATTATATTATTATGTTTTACTTTTTTTAACACTAGCAGGCGTCATGCGGTTTCACCCGCATAGTTCTCGTTCCCGTGGGAATACAGGAATAAACACCGGGAATAGTGTAGCTACCCAATGGTGAAAGAATTTTTCGAATCGGTCCCGTAGTTTTTTTTAAAATTTATTGGTTACATACCTAGGTCTACTAAAATACAAATATTTCCTCTTTATTCTATCTAACTGCCGATTCATTTTTTGTTCGAATTTCATTATACCGAAAACTATTGACCGACGTGAACGTCTTTTTTGCTATTTATGCATTATTTGATTATATATATTTTTAGATCATCGATCATGTCTCAATGGAACCTATTATTTTACCGACCTTTATTTTGCCGATTTACAAAATAACTATTTGCTATTGGCCAATGCATCTGTTGAACTTTTTTATGCCTTATTATTTATTTTCCATATTTTCACCACACTATTACAACTATTTTACGGAATTTTAATCGCAAATGTATAGTTGGTTACTTGGTAGCATTTTCAATATAAAATTAAGATAGTTTTGTCTTGTTTTCCATAAAATTTTCACTTTTCCCCTTTTGCAAAATAGAAACGGTTAAGTTCAAGGGCAACAGACTCCGGGACACCCGCCGGCCCCCACGTACGTGGACCCGAGGTGGTGGCGATTCGTATTTCACGGGTACCCTTTTTCGTCGCTGGGGGAGTTTAACACCTAAGGGTCAACTCACACCAAAAGAGCGTCGAAGCGCAGCGCAGTTTCAGTGTCATATGAATTTTAACTTTATTTTCATTATTATAATACTTATTATCGCATGAGAAATTCGAACGAGTCACGCGGATGCCCGCGGCGCCACGGGAATTCCGGCGAATTCCATAAACGGTGCATGGCATGCACCGCACTCTCTACCATCTTATAAACTATTTAACAGCGAAAAATATTATAGAAAATCTCAACGCTCCTTGAAGCGGTTTGTTGAAATTGAATCAGAATAACTAGCCAGATTGTGAAGTCAGTATTACGAGGCGGGTAGCAGGTCATAACTAGATTTTGAACGTAACAGCATTACCCTGTTATTGGATAACCAACCCGGTTTGATGCAGTGGAGAACACCAGACTTAAGGCTTGCTATGTTTTGGTTTAAGATACACTATTTTTTAAGCTACTACGCTAAAAAAATAAAGATTTTAATGCAAATTTTTAGTGGACTAAAACCATTTTTGCATTTGCACACACACATTTTACACCCTTTGTGTAAAATAAAAAAAAAATATTTGTTAAGGTTGCTATACCTTAACAAATAAGTACTCTTTTTGTTTTTTTGGATCTTATGTAGTTACTCAACGTGCAGATCAAGTCAAAAATAAAAATAATTCTTAATTAATATAATTCTCTGTTATGAACATTTCGTTCAAATTTCAGATCCAAATCACATATTACATAAGAGGGCGCGCGCTTTGAAATAAAGTTATATTTTCAAACATTAACTAAGTACAGCGAAAACTTTGGGTCCCTTTTTAAGATTATTGCGAGTAACAACATTTGTCGTTGCCTAAGTTTACATAAATATTTGAAAAAGAACTCAAAATTCGACCACCAGGCGACTTCTAGTATACTCGTCAACGTGGAAACTTAGGAAAAAGAATTTATAAGTTCATTGTTATGTTTGAAAACACGCCACAGATCCTACCAATTCATACAGCAATTTATTTAAAATACGTCCACGGAAAAATTGCGCGTGAAAAACAGAAATAAAAGGTCTGAAATAAACAAACAAAACGATTGGGATGGTCGCGATCCCAGCGGATGTTTTTGTTGCAAAATATCGATGAAACAACGGGAAAATCCAACATGGCGGTCGGTAGGCAGAATAGATGGATTTCATTTGCAATGTGTTCGTTGTTTATGTTGTGTGTTCGAAACTCAAATCGTAAACGAATAGGTAAAGCGTTTGCTCGAACTATCGGTGTGATTTCAGGGAACTGGCACTTTTGGTGGGAATCATCAAACGTTGTTACAAAATAGCCCTAGCACGAATTCGTCAATTCGAACGATTTGAAATTTGAAAATAGAACAGCTGCCCTGCATTCTTAACGTTCCTTTTTATCTGGTCTGTAGCACACATGACTTTTTGTGGCTATAAATCGATTCCGTACTCTTATCAGTCAAAGACATTGTGAAATTTACTAGCGTGTATACAACGTGGCGCTACAATGGTGACATTAACTTAACACACGTATACGTTATCCCAGTTTCATTTTAAGAAGTAATTTTATTTCCATAAAACGTCATTATTTACTGATTAATTTTAAAAAATAAAAAAATATAGAAATAAGCATTTTGGTGCATCCTGTACAAAAATAATCATAGTGCAGCGGTCATTTGCCGGGGTCACGGATCATAACATCGCGTCAAAGAAATTGAAACGAATAAGCAATACCTCTATCCTTTTGTCGGCGCGCGCGCTCTCCCTTCCACCCCCGCCGCACCCGAATCCTTCTCTTTTCTTATCTAGTGCTAGCCGGACCCGTTACCTTGACACACATCTTTACGCTCGTGTCGTGCGCATAATTTCGTCGTTGTTTTGTGAATGTTTCGCGAAAAAGACGCTTACTTATTGTTTTATTTATTTAGTTTTGTGTAATTAGAATAGTAAATAGATTATAGTACAATAGTACTGCGTTATAGACGCTTTGCTTTGTTTTCGTTAGTTTTCCGATCTACATAGTACCTACGTGTTCTACGATTAAGGACGTTATTTGTGAATTTGTGATGGCAAATACACATCCGAATTGAGAGGAATGGCTGTAAGTGACAATTTATTTTCAAATGTGCGGGAAAATATGAAACGCCGTTCGGCCCTTTGTATTCGTCAACAAGGTGGACTCATTGAAAATAAGAAAATTTAAGATAAAGACAATTAAATAAAAGTACCTAGTGATTAGTGATGATAGTGGTAATAACTCATAGTAATAAAAGAGCGTGATATGATAAGTGTTTGACTAAACAGCTCCGCTGTAGGTAGGTAGGTACTTTTGTGTCGGACGGATTCTTTGATAGAATGCCGTCAAAGGATCGCAGGAGTACAAGGCGCGTTGCGCGGTTGCCAGCGCGCGAAGCGACGCGTTGCCGCTCTGAGTAAACGTAAACGAGTAACGTGCATCTAGGTAAGTAATTTCATGAATGAATTTTTGCACAGAGTGATCCCAATTGTAGTCACTTTTTTATTATTTAGTTTGTTTGAAAAATGTTTTTGTTCAAATTACCAATTATTTTAACCAATCATAATTTATGTGGTTAATGGCCACTAGCCCTACCCGTGTGTTAAATTAATGTCACCATTGTAGCGCCACGTTGTATACAGAGGCAGACGCCAGCCCATCAAGCAACCACAAACAGACAAATTTCCCAATTTAACATGAACCTTATTCAGTTTGTTATAAAGTTGAAAACTGTCAAAGAAATTTGACACATGGGCCAGCTTGATGCGACTAGTATCTAGCAAAAATACAACATGCCGCTATAGGGGTAACATTTATTCAAGACACGGGTAGGCAAGTGACTAGAAGCATTGAAAAATATAATAAGAAAATTAAATTGAAAATTTGACCCGTCTGATTTTACATCAGTTGCGCCCAGCTAATAAAACGTCATTACAATTAGCATCTAGGCTACGGCCAGCTGCTAGTGCGCTAACTATACGCATCGTCGGCAAGGTGCCAGCTTGTCGCCATGCTGGCCGCGAGGTGCAAGCTAGCTGTCACCGCGAACACAATTGTTATATGGATATTCATAAAATAGTTTTAATGTATAGCAGTGATAGCCTAGTGGTGCGACCAGCGGATTGCCAAATCATAGGTCTCATGTTCGAACTCAAAGCACGCACCTCTGACTTTGCAGATTCATGTTCATATTGTACAATTATCACTTGCTTCAAGAACAGTGAAGGAAAACATCGTCAATAATATAGCATGCCTAGAGTGTGCTCGGGAATTACATGACTTGATTCCGCCATCATCTTTTTACGATCGGACAACCGGTACGGCGAGTATCCACCTTTACATCGTAGGCACATCCACCGCGCATCGAAGGACTGGAACAACTTGCCTGCTGCGGTCTTCCCGTCCAATCATAATAATTTAGATGTCTTCAAACCTAGAGTAAAAGACTCTTGATAAACTGGTGCGCTTCACCATCACTAATTGCATCACTGCTTACCATCAGGTGGAATTGCAGTCAAGCACTGGTTTATATTATTTAAAAAAAAAAAGATGTTTCTTGATGCCAAGTTAGACGCTCATGAGCGGGGTTAAAGCTCAGACACCATGTTAATTACAAAGTCACACACACGATTAGAATAAGACTGTACTTACAGCTACTTACTTCAATACTTTGAATTTCGTTCTAAGCCCGAAATAACTCAAGAGATCTTGATTTACACAACATTCTACTTGTATAAATTTATTTTTCTTTTCTTCGTAATAGTTCCTATTACCAGGGGTGAGCAAACTGTTTTCACTAGGGGCCGTAAAAACGTTGAACGTTTAACGGAACTAGAATAAAGGATACGTGTGTTTGAGTTCTAAACGTTCTACTTCATCGTGAGAAAGTGCTGTAATAATCAATGGTGCAGATTTAATCGACGCGAAAACATTTGGGGCTGAATTCTTTATGGTTCAGCCTCACACCAACAAAAAAAAAAAAACAGCGCGGCACGAACATCACAAGTGAAGTTACCTTTTTATCTATATGTGCCTGGAAGGGTTGCCACTTTTTGAACTTTCCCCCTATATTTTGGTGAATAATATTTTGTGCAGAAGCTAATATTGTACAAGTCAGTACAAGTAAGAAAACGTAGAGTATTGTACTGACGCCTGCACATCCACCTACCTCAATGTGTCAAATTTCTTTAATAGATTTTCAACTTTATTCTAAACACTATAAGTTCATGTTCACTTGGGAAAATTTGACAGTTTGGGGCAGGTCGATGTGCTGGCGTCTGTACCTCAATTTGACTGGCCTGTTGGTCTAGTAGTTAGTGACCCTGACTGCTATGCCGGAGGTCGTGGGTTCGATTCCCACCCAGGACAAATGTTTGTGTGATGAACACGATCATTTGTTCTGTGTCTGGGTGTAATTTATCTATAATATATAAGTATTTAGAAATATATAAGTATGTTTATCAGCTGTTTAGTACCCATAACACAAGCTCTTAGCTTAGCTTGGGACTAGATGGCGTTGTGTGAAAAAGTCGTGGAATATTTATTTATTATTAATTATTATTAATTTTGTTAAATACATTTAAAAGGAAAACAGAAAATTTATCTCGAAGTAACAAATCTTATTTAAGTTTAATCAAATTGAAAAAATATAAATCATAGTTTAATGGCAACCCTCGCACTTAATGTCACTGCTGTACTAAGAACCATGAGCATGGTTTTAGCAGGTACAGACGCCAGAACATCAAGTTACCCCAAAGTGTCAAATTTCTTTGATCGTTTTTCGACTTCATGTTTAACAGAATAAGGTTCAAATTCAATTGGGAAAATTTGACATATTGGGGTAACTTGATGTGCTGGCGTCTGTACATATTATGACGTGATAGTGTTACCATGAAGTATTTTGTTAATACCCCTTGATAGAACTGGTTGTCAAACCTTCGAGTTTCAGACTACATATAAACTGGTAAACATCTCCTAATGACGGCCAGGATACGATACGTACGACGGCTTAACGTACGTACTTTCCCAAGCACGAAGGGCTCTCATTATCTAATGGAAGATCGACAATGTTAAAGAAAGCGCCAAAACTAAAAACGACGTTCACGGCCGTATGAAAACTTTTGGCGGGTCGGAAATAGCTTGCGGGCCGTACTTTAACCTTCCCTTCACTAGACAATAAAGTAATTATCCACTGTAACGAAATCCAATAAAATATCTGTGCTACTTCAGTCTATTGATAGACAGTACCGTAACAAATTGACTGTTATTTGTAAACAAGGATCAATCGAGACTTTCGTTTTAATAATACCAGTTCATTTTACCAACAGTAGGATAGGACAAAGGTTACATTGTTTGTAGATTGTAGTTTGTTTTTGCCAATTAAAGTTAGCGGTTAAGTGAACTAATTGATTAGTTAGCTTTAGCCCATTCGTGTGAGACGTTAATGATGTGTAACAATCATAGACAGCTGTTTATGGAACACTCAGTCCATTCTCTAAATGGACTGAGTGTTATTAAACAGCAGTGAAGATAGGTTACTGGTAAGAAAATGTGAGAGAGACAAAGCGAACGCGCGGCCAATAGTTTTCTCTTTCTTTAACTACAGACCTACAGGAAAAAGACAGTTATTCGCAGTACAGTCCCTCTGTCTTTTTCTAGGGAGTAGTCAGTTTTGTGCGGGTATTCCTCAGTCCATTCTATTGTCTATGATAGCAATCGATTGCTATAGCGATGGTCACACAAAACCTTTTTAAATCAAAATCGCCCCATGTGAAACACTGGTATTCACGCCGGTTAAGCTGGAAGCCAACCCCATACTTGGGAAAAGGCTAGGCTGATGATTAAACGTTCACGTTCATATTTCAAAAAATCAGCTCTGCGTGTGGCGCGCAGCACGCATGCGGGACCGGCCCGCACGCGGACGCTACACGCAAGACAATACTCGCAAAAAAGTCTTTAAACCGATCACGTGAGTTTATATTCAACCATCACGATGACTACTCATTGCCATACAATAATAACCAGTTTACCAGTTTAGTTTATTAATTTTTATTACTATTTGATTATGGTAACTTTTTAATTTTGTACGCCTTTTGGCGGGACATAGCATGAACCATTTTTCTGTCAGATCTTAAATAATTGTAACCTATGTGCACAAAATAAATATATGAATTTGAAATTTTTACTTAAAAACTGTAAATAATTGACGCTAGGGCTATTGGCTTATCTTTTGAACTTTGATGAAAACTGAGAATAACAAAAATTGTGCATTTTAAGTGGATTTCAAGTTACGGTGACTATAAAACGGGGTACTGTGCGCTTCGTCACATCTCGACGAGTGCGCTTGACACCAATACGTAACTAGCTGTTTGATAGCTGTTAATCGTTGAACATTTTGCTCAGTGATCATCACTCTGAACTTCCATGGAGAGACTCCGGAATCGTGTACCTACTGGATTAAAGTTGTCCAGATGTGCGAGTGTTCATACGCACACTACTCTCGTGTTGTAGACTCATGTCTACAACGTGTTTTTTTTGATATCCCATAACTCTAGGGTATGATTGAGACCATATCAAAGAATCAACTGGCTTAAGAATTATGTTTCAATCATCCTTTTTTTTTACTATCATACAAAATAATTCGACAAAGTCACGATGATTAATGTAAAACACCCTTACGTGAAAGAAAAGTGACGTTAGAAAGAAGATTCGTCGTACTGGTGACAATTTTTGAACTAATTAGGTAATAAAAATAATATTAATAATACTTAATAATTATATTCCACGACTATTCACACAACGCCATCTAGTCTTAAGCTAAGCAGAGCTTGTGTTATGGGTACTAAACAACTGATAATTTAATTATGATTGATGATATCTCCGAAACTATGCATTTTTGGACCATCTATTCTAGGAGTTTTAGTTTTATTTCTACCTTCAGAATATAACCCTAGAGTTATGGGATATAAAAAAAAACACCTTTCATAACAAATTTAAATAGAATTTCATATCCACACATAAGTCTGAGTTTCATCGTTCAATACCAATAGGTATGATGATATTTTTCATTTTGACATCTTGAGACATACCTGGGGATAATATTTTCAAGTTGAGAATTTATAAAGTGACTGATATTTTACACTTGGGGGCGGGGATTCAAGATATTGGAACAGAATAGATATTTTCATAGACATACACAGACTTTATTGGTGATAAAGATAACTATGGAATCTTTCTTTAACGCAAACAAAATCGAGGGCAAAACTTACATATGTATAATTATGCATACCTACCACATATACACATATTCAAATAGGTATATTACATATTATTGTACCTTAAAAATTACACTTAACACTGTTTGCCTGTGCATGACCCATAAATAACTGGTAGTAAATGGCTATGGCATTAAATCCACTTCAATGTATTTTTGTGCTTAAAGCATATAATAAATACTAAACATTTATACATTTTCTAGAAGACTTCAATGCGCTGAACCGAATACATTTTTGGACCTCCGCCCACGAAACAAAAAATTGCTTTTCGACTTCTTAATAGAGTGGACACATTAAGGTCGCATTGAAACGCCCTTTGCATGTTTCGTTTGAGGAAAAGAAACGGTGCAACAAAGAACCCCCGACTTTTTAAGACAAACAGCTCCAAATTGCCACGAAATTACTTTTTAATTCGCTTTTTTGTACCTTACGACCCGTTCACGATCTTGCAAGCTCGCCGCCCCGCGCTTTACCGCCGGTCACAGCGGCAACGTCGCGAACGGACTGTTAGAGGTAGCATACAAGCTTTGGGCCCGCCTGAGAGTAAGCAGTTACTGTCAAATCAAATCAAATCAAATCAAACCTGAACTGTAACCTTATAATGCTAGAGGCAAGTGTTTCTATGAATCTCTGAGCTATGAAATTGATCTCGAGCGCGGCTACACCGCGGCATCATGCTGCGCGCCGCAGCTGCAGGCCTCAATTTCATTGAAACCCATTCATTTTGCATTTGCAGCCTATCTTGGACTTGTAATAAGTTCGAATGTTTAAAAGTTTTGTTACGACAATAGACCTGTCACAAATACGATGTTACAAACACCGAAACGGCAGTTGAAGAAAATGTAACGAAACCGTGGTAATAAGCGACGAACGAGAATATTTCGCGTTTGTGGAAACCACTGGATGTAAGAAAAATATAGGATACGGTATTAAATAAAGGAAATTATAAACGCCATTAGTAGGTATTTTTATTTCTTCGATTGCCTCGTTGGTCTTATGGTTGCAAGCACTACTGCTAGGTAACTATGAGTTCCCGGGTTCGATTCCCAGGTCGGGCAAAGTGTTTTGGAGTTTTTCTATCTGACATTTCTCAGTAGAAGCCCGAACTACAGAGCGCCATATGCTACGATTCTTACATACTTTTTTTGCTTCGTGGACATTCACACATTTGTGGGATAATTATTGGTATGTAGGTAGGTACTTCAAGTTTAAACATACCAGGCCCTGATACAGAAGCATTAGGCACTCCAATAAAACACGTGTAACTAATATAGAGTATAACAAAAACTTAGCTTTCTGTTTAGTAAACTTCCACGCGATGCATTCTGAATTTATTCAACACTCCACAATTAGCGGAAAATTTCATTTCTGCGGATATTATGTTTTATATATTATATTATATTATTTAAATATTATAATATTATATTTGTATTCTAGCTTTATTGCGCCATAACTTTTTCCACACCATGATTTTAGACTTATCGTTATGACAATAGTTGAAGTACAATATAAAAAACCGTTCCAATGATATATCGCATGTTGTTGTTGGTCCTTAGGCTGGCTTCCATACATTTTTGCCCGTTCTCTATTCACGGTGTATATTTCTATACAAATTCATAATGGATAAATTACACTCAGATTTTGTTTATTTTTATTTTACTTTATTAAAAAACTAAGTGTGACGGAATGATATTAAAAACTAGGTAAACATGACCGCAAAATAATGGTATACATCACACATTTTAGCGTGCGTTGATATTCCAGAAAAGAAGGTAAGAAGTTCTCGTACGTACTTAATCATCATAATTTTCATCATCATTTCAGCCATAGGAAGTCCACTGCTGGACATAGGCCTCTCCTATAGATCTCCAATAAGACCGGTTGGAAGCGGCTCGCATCCAGCGCGTTCCCGCGGCCTTAATGAGGTCGTCTGTCCACCTTGTGGGAGGACGTCCTACGCTGCATTTGCCGATACGTGGCCTCCACTCGAGAACCTTTATAAGACCCCATCGGTCATCAGTCCTCCGTGCTATGTGCCCTGCTCACTGCCACTTCAACCTGCTAATCCGCTGGGCTATGTCGGTAACCTTGGTTCTTCTACGGATCTCCTCATTTCTGATTCGATCTCGCAGAGAGACTCCGAGCATAGCCCTCTCCATAGCTCGTTGGGCTACTTTGAGCTTACTCATAAGGCCCATAGTCTTCTTCTTATCGTGTGGTTAGTAACTAACCTGGTGTCAGAGTTTTAATGCCGCCCATGGGCCTCTGACTTGGCATCACATGCCCTCGAGAAATATCTCTCAGGCATGCCGGTTTCCTCACGATGTTTTCCTTCACCGTTTTTTTTTAAAGCAAGTGATAATTATACAATACGCACATAAATCCGAAAAGTCAGAGGTGCGTGCCCATAGTGAGGGACCACGTTTCAGTGCCATACGTCATCACTGGCAACACACACTGGTCACGTATTTAAAGTGGGGATAAAAGGTTATTCTGAACATTGAATAGCCATATTTTTCAACTTATGGTGTGAGAGCGCGAAAATATCTAAATTAATGAAGTGGGTGTTATAACTTATACGTTTCTAACCAGCGTGAGTTCTGCACCTTGCGGTATAGAAAAGTCGGGGCACACGCGCCTCTCGGCGCATAACGGTTCTGGGCCAGGCCAGTCAAAAAATTCTACGGTCGGTGGTCGCACCCTTTTCATTGCGTGTCAGTGAACAATTTGTCTTGTCCCTTCAGTCAAGATAACTTTTTTAAACGCATAGAAGTCTCCCAAACAACAAGTAAGCGGAAAACAGAAGAAACCAGGCATTTGTCAACTTTGACCTTTTTCATTGTTTTATTTTTATGGTCCCGTATTTTATTTTTATTTTATTTTTCTGTAGTAGCTGTAGCCGGTTAGACCTCGCGAGCTTGTGGTTCAAATCCAGGCAAGAAACTTGTGACTTTTTCTAAATCATATTGGCTTTCTGAGTTTATCTAGGGTTCTTTAAAAATGACAACTCACAACGTTCATAAATGTAAACGCAGCAAAATGAGTGGGTCAGAATCGTAGCAGATAGCGCTGAAGTTTCTGCCTACCCCCATGGGAAAAACGTTGTGAGTTTAGGTATGTACTTATGTGTGTATGTATCATTGACATCAGTGAAGGAAAACATTCAACTTCAAATATTCTTTAATGGCGGTTGTGGAAGAGACACCACAATTTTGACAATAACACGTAGGTACTATGATGACCATGAAACGCTGAGATTAAATTAGTGATTATTGTTGATTTGGGAAGCTAAAAGAGAAAAGATAATTTATAATGAACTAAAGAAAAAAGAAAAATAAAAACCATATTCTGCTCATACATTTCTGTGTTGTAAAAGAAAAGAAAGAAAGAAAGGGGGAAGGATTTTTTTTTGGTTTTTCTAACTAAAGAAAGAAAGAAAATACATATAATGGCAACAGCTGGACACGCACAGCAAAACACAGTAACATAAAAAAAAGAGACACAAAAATGGCATGTCTCACGACTGCGCCAAAAGGTAACTAACTTAACTTCTTAATAACTTTATTTTGTTTAAACAAAGTGAGGAAACCTGCCAAATGATTTAGGCGATTATCACACTGCCCCGCATCACGCTGCTTGTTGCGTGTCTCTGAACTGAATTGAACGCGCGTGGATGCATTTTCTGTGTGTTGGACTGTGCGTGTTTTCCATACAAACGGAGATACTTACAAGCAACGGAAGAACACGCATCCACGCGCTACGCTGCATCATGCGGGGCAATGTGTTAATCGCCTTAATGGAAGTTACCTGTAAACTTGAGTACAGTGAACTGTCAATTCATTCTAATGCTAGTCGCATTAGTATGAAGCATAGATATAATAAAGAGAATAATCTATTATTTAGATTTCTATGGTATGAAGGCACAAGTTGCCATCACTTTACACATATTCAAGGGGTGATTTTTACACAATGGCACTGCAGATATAGGGTTCTCAACATACTGTTGATACCAGCCCTCATTTTACCTATTAAGAATGCTTATGAGCTTCATTAAATCAAAATTGGCTTCCATAAAATGTAACCATTTCAAAGAGATAGTAAAACGCGGACGCTAACAAACTTTTGAAACAAAAAGGGTATTTAAACAGTGCACTTTGCCAAAACGTTTAAAACGAAATGGGATACTCAGAGAAACTTTAATATCGTTTTAGACTAGGAAATTTGTGCTGAATAAATTATTTTAAACTGTTTTTGTGCGACTGTGTCTGACTGTACAGTGTACGGGTTTATATTCTGTCCACTTAGTGCTACAAAACTTTTCTTTGACTAAAATTATGCTTTTGGAAACCGACGTGCCTGTCCAAACTTGTTAAAACAGTATCCTGCGGAAACTAAAAGGAATACTGATTATACCCGTATTTCTAGAGAGTAAGCTTGAGTAACAATGAATGACAGATTGAAGAATGATGTGATAAAGCAACGTTGTGGTTTAAAAGAAGATGTAGTAACAAAAATTGAAAAGAGTATGCTTAGATGGTTTGGTCACGTTGAAAGGATGGATGAAAGGCGACTAACAAAAGGTATTCACAATGCAGATGTACGTGGGAACGCCGGGAGGGGACGCCCTAGAAGGACATACATAGACCTTATTGGTGAGGTTCTTCAGAAAGGTCAGGTGCGTAGTACTCGCAACCGGCGTGTGTGTATGACAACATGTATGAATGCAAACGAAGCAAAAGAAGTATGTAAGAATCGTAGCATATGGCGCTCTGTAGTTTCTGCCTACCCCCATGGAAAAAGGCGTGAGTTTATACGGTATGTATGCATGTAAGCTTGAGTATTAGGAATACAACAATCCGTTCCATCACAAAAATTACTGATGGCACTCAAAAAACTGCCACGTTTCAATGGAACTGGCTAGACACATCTGTCGCATGTAAGACAATCATTGGGCCAAAAGCAGGACCCAATGGGTTCCCTTACATGGGTAACGACAACGTGGTAAACCCAGGCAAAGATGGCAGGACGAGCTGGACCGCTACGATAAAGAGTGGTCCCAAAAAGCCCTTGACAGAGAGAAGTAGAAAGACAGTATTAAGGCGAGTGTTCATAAAATAGTAGGCTTATGTAAGGTATGTCCGTCATATTACAACAAAAGGTATTTAGTAAGATATTTTGTAGATGTAAATGCTAAACCCGGAAAGAGACATCTTATAAAAAGTATAAAGACTTAATACGAGTATGTGGCTTACACAATTTTTTTTTGTGTAATTCAGTTCTCATTTTATATTAATCCAAATAATTGATGGGTGGCTTTTACTGAACAGCAATGTTAAGAGACTCTGCAAGTTAGCTTATGCGGCAGGGATTATAATTATGTGTAAGTGCCTGAGCTATGAACTGCTGTGTTATATGGTTCGATTTTTACATAACACATTTACACCACTATTTTTAAACCCCGACGCAAAAAGAGGGGTGTTATAAGTTTCACCGCTATGTGTGTGTGTCTGTCTGTCTGTCTGTCTGTCTGTCTGTCTGTGGCACCGTAGCGCCCAAACGGGTGAACCGATTTAGATGCGGTTTTTTTTATTTGAAAGCAGGGTTTCTTGCGATGGTTCTTAGACATGATTCATCAAAATCGGTTCAGCCGTTTCAAGGTTATCAGCTCTTTTGAGTTAGCTACCGTTGCTATTTTGGACGTCTATGGGTATTAACTTTACTTACAAACATATGTGTGTCTTTAAATTTCAAACACCCATGTGTGTAATATTAATAAGCAACATTATGGTGTATTTGGTCTGATGCAGCCAGGATATCTAGCAGGCTAATACACTCTTGGGAAAATAACAGCAGATATGTCGTGTTTGGATTCATTTTAACCTGCATTTGATTCTGCACACAATGCACTAATGGCAACTGGATGAGCTGATGCTGCAGCCAGGCTATCCAGCACACCAGTAGGTAGACTCTTGACAAAATAATAGCAGATATGTCGTGTTTGGATTCGTTTTAACCAGCATTTGACTCTACATACAATGCACTGAAAAATTCCCATGACTGTAAACTCTATAAAACAAAATTAATGCGTTTAAAAATTTTGAAATAAAAATTAAATTAAAAATTTAAAAAACCCCCATCGCAAAAAGTAAAACATTTAAAAAGTTAAAAATAACACTTTAGCCATGAAATTTTACGTAACGTCGGGGTGCCGTTAAAATAAGTACCTACCTACATACCTACAAGTACTAGGAACATTCCTTACTTAAGCGGTACCCCGACGTGAAGTAAAATTTCATGGCTAAAGTGTTATTTTTTACTTTTTAAATGTTTTACTTTTTGCGATGGGGGTTTTTTAAATTTTTTTAATTAATAATACAAAAATTTGAGCTATATCCGTACCTGTTACTGATCATATTTGCCACTATTTAGTTAAACTTAAATAACAAAAACAGCTTTTAGAGGCGGGGCATGCTTGAGCGAGATCATGCGAACGTGAGCCAGAGATGATTAATCAATACTAATATATGCCATGAATAGCCTGAACAATATTTCCATAAATTGGGTGACTTTTGACGATATAAACATACTTTGCTGTTTATGAATATTATTTATATTATCTATATATATAAAAGAAAGTCGTGTTAGTTACACCACCTATAAGTCAAGAACGGCTGGATTAATTTGAATGATTTTGGTCTTTTTGGATTTGTCTTTGTCCGGAACCGAAACCGAAACCTAAGAAGATAAGGTTGTCAATTTATACGTACCTACGTTCTGAAATTTATTTTGTTACTAAACTTAGAGGTTTTATGTAGCATAAAAAAGTCTTATATTTCAGAAATCAATTTACGTAATTAACAATGACGACAGAGCCAGACTTTAATAATTCTTTGCAAATAGAACTTATTCTACTTAAGACTTTAATTAAAGTAGACCGGGAAAACTATAAGTATAAATTGTATGTATTAAATCAATGCATTTTAGTAAGGTAGTTAGGTTAGGTAGTTAGGTTAGCTATAGGATAGGTATGGTCAGTTAGGTTAGGTTATATATACATGTTGTAATTTTAATTCTATTGAACACAAAATGTTTAAATAAGATCACAGTAGAGACTCGCTAATAAAAAGTAGTAGTAGTTATTATTGGTTTGGATCTATTTGTTGTCGTCTTATTAAACGAATGTAGGTATATCTAATATAAAAAAAATGATAAGAGCAATAAATTGACTATAAGGCACAACGAAGTTTTCCGGGGCAGCTAGTACAAATATAATGAAAAGATCGTCTAGAATATTAAGCCCTTTTAAGTATTTGTACTAAATAAAAATCTAATTATATAATTTGGCTGTTTATAAATTTCTAGATACTATTATGACTGGTTTAAATTCTAAATATTTAGTTACTGCGTTATATATGGATTTTAAGAAAGGCTTTTGATCATGTAAATCACAAAATATTGTTAGAAAAGTTGGAAGCATACGGTGTAAGAGGTAATGTCTTAGATCTTCTGAAATCTTATCTTTCCAACAGACAACAATGTACTCAACTTACTCGCATATGCCCAAAAACCAAAAAGGAAACTGTGTTCTTTTCCAAATTTCTTGAAGTAAGGCAAGGAGTGCCGCAAGGAAGTGTCTTGGGTCCATTATTTTTTATCATCTACATAAATGATCTACCTGACACAATTAAACAAAATTTGGTCTTATTTGCTGATGACAGTACTGTTATGTTTACTGACAAATGTAAAGAAAATTTGATATCAAATATGAATCAAACGCTTCATCAGATAATTCAGTGGTTAAAATGTAATAATTTAATAATAAATGTAGATAAAACTAAAATAATGACATTCAGGAATAGAATAAATTACTTAACGGACATTGAAATTAATTACAATGGACAAAAAATTCATGAGGTAGAGAGTACTCAATTTTTGGGTCTCCAGCTAGATTGCAATCTTAATTGGAGAATCCAAGTGGAAAAAGTTTGTACTAAACTAAGCCAATTTTCTTATGCACTATACATGCTCAGAAAAATTGTGAACCAATCTGCTGTAATCACTGCTTACCATGGATACGTGGAGTCGTTATTAAGGTATGGTATCATTTTCTGGGGGAATTCAGTTGACAAAGAAATGGCATTCAAGGCACAGAAGAAATGTGTGAGGGCGATTTGTAAACTTAAGTATACAGATAGTTGTAAACCTTTTTTTATCAATCTAAAGTTATTAACCCTGCCATGTATTTACATTTATGAGATGGCCGTGTTTGTTGTCCAAAATAAAACTTTATTTAAATCGTTTATGAGCCAACGTCATAATCAAAAAGTGTGTTGTCCATCAAGCAGTTCAGCTGCACAATTCAGTAATAGTAGATTATTAACCAAGGGGATAAAGCAGTGTCTTCTGTCGCGGGTGACGATTTAAATCGCGAGCGTAACGAAGGACTCGAGGTTTACTCCCGAGCGTAGCGAGGGTGTTAAAACTTAAATCACGAGCGAAGCGAGGGATTTAAGACGAGTCCTGAGTGTAGCGAGGGATTTAAGTTCACCCAAGACTAAGACAGCTTTATCACCGAGGAAAATACTCTACTTTTCGTACCATTTGCGAAAAAATTAACACAATAATATTATGAGATGAGCATTTATTAAAAATAATGACAATTAAAAGTAAACGTATTTTTAGAATATTAACTTATTTATAAAAATTAATTAAAATAAACTTAAAGTTTATTTATTTGAAGAAAACAAAAACGCGGCAAATTCCTAGATTAATATTTTTGTTGTCGGAAAAGCAAAGGCATCAAGCTCATACGGCCTCGTCGGTTTTCGTAATTTTATTTAATTAATAATCATAACTGCGTATTAAATGCGTATTCCTTTTTCAAAAAGATGTGTAATGTAATACTTTATTTACAAACAAACTCAATGGTGCAAATGTAGTTCAGTATAAACTTCGGTAAGTATTCCAAATTTAAATCACATTCTCTCCCTAGGGGATGAATGAAATCCAGTACAACTTTCTTTCCCTGTTTTTAACAGATCAAAAATGACTATTGTTATGTTCGCTTTTTGTGGCATAGAATGTCACTTTTTTGAGCAAGTGGTACGAAAAAGTGTTTTTTGTATGGCTCCGCGCATTTATAACCATCTTCCTAAACTAATTATTAATTGTACCAAGGCCGAAAAATTTAAATTCCTATTAAAGCAGTTTCTCATTGAAAAAGCATATTATAATATAAATGAATACTTTAATGACAAATTTCAAAGAAACTAGGTAGTTATAGTGTTTGATATTTTGATGTTCTTATTTTGACATATCGCATGAATGTAATTTAAATGTATGACATAAATGTTTTTGTTCTTAAAGATATAGTTAGTCCTAAGCATGTTTAAATTCAAATATAAGATATCCGAGAAATGTAATAATTAATAGTGTATACCTTAAAGGTAGATTTTTGAGTTCTGTCAAACAACTATAGTAAGACCTATTTGTGTTTACCAAAAATCACGCTAATAAATACTTTGACTTTGACTTTGACTTTGAAAAATTTGTTGTGTAATGTGAGATAATATGGTTCTTCAGGAAGGTCAGGTGGGTAGTACTCGCAACCGGCGTGTGTGTATGACAACATGTATGAATGTAAACGAAGCAATAGAAGTATGTAAGAATCGTAGCATATAGCAGTACTGTAGTTTCTGCCTACCCCCATGGGAAAAAGGCGTGAGCTAAAATAGAATTTTAAAATCACAGGTTTTAACTTTACTTTTTACTTTACTTAGCATCAAGTGGGATTGCTGTCAAGCACTAGTTTATAATATAAAAAAAAACAGTTTGCGTTTAAGCATTCGTGCTAGTCTAGGAGTCTCTGTATTTACCTAAGCATTGAACTCAGTTGATTGGATCTCCAGAATGCTCTCAAACGAGGTGTAGTCTTCAAGTTTGCTCGAATATACTTATTATACACTATAACTTCAAAGATATTCTATCAATTTATAAGGAACCGTCTGTCAAAGGCGTCTCTCCGCTACGGAGTAATTTCATTGTGAAATTATCTTTCGCTTCAACGAAAGCTTGATATAAAATTGGGTTGATGAATATTATAGGTACTAACAACATAAAATATTATTTTGGCAGATAGGTGCTTATAATGCGTTGTGTAGAATGGAGGTCTAAAGTCAAAAGTAATTTGTTTCAAATTAGACTGATGATACCAGCACTTTTTGAATGTGAAAAATTACATAAGATAGGCCCCAAAACCGCCACCGCCCTTGGTGTTGTTGCTGGCAAGAAGAAGTGGCGGAACAAACTCCCCTGCAACACTACTGTCTGGTATATTAGAAGAACATATTAAGTTTACACAATATTTTTTCTAATTATATGTAATCATTTCCATAAAATTGTTCGTCGTAAATATGTTAGCTATCACACACTAATATACATGATAGTAGTAACAATAAAAATAGTCCCGACGTTAACAACAAAACTCAATAAAAAAAAACTTTTTTGCAAAAAATAAAACCGACTTCAAAAAAGCACTAAACGGTGAAAAATAACTCTAAATTAGGAACTCTGTGGCTTTGGTGGTTTTGTCTTATTCATGATGGGCCACCGACTTCCTAATTTAGAGTTATTTTTCACCGTTTAGTGCTTTTTTGAAGTAGGTTTTATTTTTTGCAAAAAAGTTTTTTATTTTTCTATTTTTAGTTGTTTCCATACAAATATTTGATGAATGAATTGATTAAAACATGAATTTATTTTATACTTATTGTTAACATTACATGTCATGATAAATAGGGTTATCCACTTATCCCTAATAAATGAAAATTAACATACCTAACTGACGAAATCTAGGTATATTGTACCCGCCTGAGTACCCCTCAGAGCATACAGGCGTGATGATACGTCATGATGTTGTATAAACAATAAACATCCAAGCGATTCCAGCAATCACGACGGATTTGCCGTCTATTTTTGAAGAGTTCCGTTGTATATCTCCGAAGATCAGCACCAGATCTTCACCAAATTAAAATGGGACCACCTCGGGAGTCAACTCTTTCAAACAAAAAAAGAATTTCGAGAATCGGTCCACAAATGGCGGAGAAATCAGGTAACATACATAAAAAAAAAAAAAAAAAAAAAAAAAAAAAAAAAAAAAAAAAAAAAAAATACATACACACGAACATAGAACCTCCTCCTTTTTTGAAAGTCGGTTAAAAACTTACAATAAACCAAAGACATTCAATACCTATAGACCGGACATCACGAACAAATTTTTCGTCAGAAAAAGTGTGTCCTGCTGGATACAAGTCTATGAGTTTTTTGTAGTAGGTACGCTCCGCTGCCGCTCCAATATTCATATATTATTCTAGATGGCGTTACTGAGACATGGGATCAACGTTTTTCTATGACATTTCCTTGACATGCCCGCTCTATAGTATTTTAAATGTCTTTGCAATAAACTGAACAAATAGAAGCCTCCAAGTAAAAGAGCGTGTCCGCTTACATAGTGTGCAGAACTGGATTACATGTGTCATGAAATTACAAAATCAACAAGAGATAGCCTATGTCCGTCTCCAGGATATGATCTATCTCCTTGCCAAATTTCATTGCGATGCGTTCAGCAGTTTAGTTGTGAAAAGTCGACAAACAAATAGACAAACAGAGTTATTTTCCTATTTAAAATATTGGTTACATGGATTGTCTTGTCACAGTATAAATATTAATACAGTAGGACGACGCCTTTGATCTCTGGAAAAATGCCGACAACTTCTACACGCGTTAGACTTGAATAATACCTCCCGCACTACGAACATCGTTTTGTTCGCAGTTCGGGAGCGGCTTTCCCGCGTCTCGCCCCTCACACCCTGCACGATTGCCCTGTCTAGACAGCTTTGTCGGACGACTGTATGTTTTTAGACTGTGGTATTGTTTAACATCGTCTTGGAATACTGTGAGATGTTGTGTAGAATATGTTGTATAAATAAATTTGTACGACTACTTTAATATATATTATATTGAAATTAAAATTATAAAGCTGATGAGTTTGTGTGATTGAACGTGTTAATGTCAGAACAGTTCCTGGTCTGATTTGAAAAATCTTTCAGTGTTACATAGGCCATTTATTGAGAAAGACTATAGGCTATAATAAATCATGATGCTAAGACTAAAACGAGCGGAACACCATTGAAGAATATTTTATAATTGGGGTTTTTTGTTTTCTGTAACTATTCTACGCAGACAAAGTTGCGGGAAAAAGATACTTAATTATAAATGTTGATGCGAATACGGGTGCAGTTGCGGATGCGGATGCGTATGCGGATGCGAATGCTAGTGTGGGTGCGCTTCACATTCGCACTTCATCGTATTTGAACTACAATCTCATGCGTGATAAGTATGGGGTCTTAAATAAATAAAAGCTTCTGACTAAAGGGAGGATCCCTTTTCAATGGGGGATGAGCAACTTTACACCCTGTTCCTCATGTCTCATCTTTCATTGATTGCATCACTGCTTACCATCAGGTGGGATTGCAGAAAACACTAGTTTATACTATTAATAAAAAAAACTGCTGGATAATAAACAAATAAAATCTCGCAGTTGCCAGATTTTTTTTCCCACTAATTTGTCTTTTTTGTTTGTTAAACCCATTTCAAAACATCACGCCTGTAATCGCCGAAAGGCATTTCCGGCCATTGATGTACCTGTAGTGTGTATTTTTGTTATGTTTAGGCAAATTGTCTCAATAACTTCATTGATAAATTATAAATATTCCACTACTTTTCACACAACGCCGTTTAGTCCCAAGTTAAGCTTAAGAGCTTGTGTTATGGGTAGGTACTAAACAGCTGATAAACATACTTATATATTTCTAAATACATACATGTTAGAGATAAATTACACCTAGACACAGAACAAAGGATCGTGCTCATCACACGAACATTTGTTCTGAGTGGGAATCGAAACCACGACCTCCGCCATAGCAGTCAGGGTCACTAACTACGTCTAGTACAGCAGGCCAGTCAGTCTTATCGTTGGGCTTTCACGGTATCTTCATCATCTAATAATATCCGTCGATTATTAATTTGTAAATTACGTTTATCTCGTTCTTTATTGTTCTTTCCGCTCAATTAAAGCTCATTTCACTCCATTGGCTTCTCAGATCTTGTTAACGTTTATTACTTTCTGATACTGCTTAGGATGAGGTACTAGGTAGGTAACATGCAGGTCCTGCTCCAGCTTTACCAACTTAATCATGTGATTATCAACTGCATTGCTTAGTTTTATTTGCTTAAACCTATCTTAGTATAATAGGTACTTTTTAATTTAGGTGCATCGTCCTTACCAAGTATTGTTAAATCAATTCTAAAAGAGTAGGTAATTATGGAGTTTCTTGCCATTCTTCTCCATACAAATCTACATTTTAGAAGGGCCAACTAGAATATTTTTTTAAAGTTAATTTTTTTTAACGTTCAAAAGTGCCTTATAGGGGCCTAATTGAAATAAATGGTTTGATTTTGACTTAGGATCGATTCGCGAGTCGGGCAAAGCGACACTGGGTATTTCCGTCAGGAATTTTCTCTCTCTTTATCTTCTTATATCCGTTTGTAGCTAAATAATATTAGCCTCACGGACCCATCGAAGGTTAATCTACGCTTGAGGAGGTTGATCCGCGGCGGATGGGTGATTACATATCAAGGACTCCCTCCGTGCCTCGGAAACGTTAAGCTATTGGTCCCGGCCGACATTTGTAGATCTTGGACAGTTTAATGTAGCTACGGGTAGTCAGGAGCCCGAAAGTCTGACAACCAGTTTAACCAAGGGGTATCGTGTTACCCAGTTACTGGGTTGTGGAAGTCAGACGGGCAGTCGTTGCACGTAATGTTTTGGTATTTAGCTGCATTCGGTTAAACTGGAGGCTGACCCTAACATAGTTGGGATAAGACTAGGCAGATGATATTGTTGTAAAATTCGGTTATCTTACTGTGCTGTAAATATATCTTGCTCCTTGAGATTCTTTTCTTTTTAACCGACTTCAGGAGGAGGTTCTCAATTCGGTCGGTATTTTTTTTTTCTTATGTATGTACACCGATTACTCCGAGATTAATGATCCGATTTACATGATTCTTTTCGAGTTCGATGCGAAATAGCTGCCATTTGGTCCCATGAAAATATAACATAGTTTGACCCGGTAGTTTTCATTTTATGAACAATTTTATGAAAATTTAATTTATTTTTGAACACTTTTTTGTATGTATATGTTCACCGATTACGCTGAGATTTATGTACCGATTTACGTGATTCTTTTTTAGTTTGATGCGAACTAGTTTCTTTATGGTCTCATGAAAAAATTACATAGTTTGGTCTGGTAGTTTTCATTTTATGAAAACTTTTATTCATGAATTTTACTTTTTGATTTCATCGCGAACAGTTGCTGTTTATTTGTTTGATTGTAATATGTAAATATGTGTTGTAGAAATGGATTAAAATATGTTAAATAAAACTTTTTTACGAAAAATACAACCGACTTAAAAAAAGTATTTAATAAAACAATCACTTCATAACTTTGTTGAAGGTTCACATCTCTTTTGTTTTCTTTCATAAATTACATAATATTCATAACAAAACATTATCAGAACAAAAACTCAAAAACAACTGCTTTGTTTTTCCTTTCTAAAAACAAACTACTAAACATTCCAAACATAATTATTTCCGCTTTACTTTTAAACACCATAAACTAAAACCAGTCATTATAATCATAGACATAAAATTCTATTAAGCTATGAATATATCAACAGATATCTTATTGAGCTAGACTGTCGCTAATAATACAATAGTAGATTGTTTATCAGTCTAGGGAGCAAACAACTATTTTAAAGGCGAAAGTGTTTTTTTTAATCCAGAGCGGAGCGAAGGATTCTAGTTAAGAATTCTTAACTAGAATCCTGAGCGCAGCAAGGGATTAAAAGTATGTCACTCGAGCTTAAAATAGTGTTGCTCCCGAGGTGGACACTCTACTTTTTATCACCCTCTATGAGAAAATAAGTAAGTGCAACTTATGAACAAGAATTTATTTACGTACAATTCAGAACCATAAGACATAAAATAATACTTTCACTTGAGGAAGACGCACTCATTTTTTATAATATTCTAAAATCTGAATATGAATCAACTACGAACGAAAGCAGAATGCATTTAATTTCGCGCGTTGTTAATTTTTCATCAACTTTTTTTTAAATTTGGCGCGCTCGCAGTTTTTCAGCCAGTCACATATTCAATACATTTTTTCCGCATGGATTGTGATTCACCTCTTTGCAGATTGAAACATTTACTAACAATATCCACATTCCAAATTCAAATCAATTTTGGTCCCTAGGGACTAATGAGCTATTTTGGTCCCTGTTTACGAGGAATAAACTAGCTCTTTTTGAATAGATGTGATAAAAAAGTACTTTTTTTTTGTTACCTAAATACCTTTTGTAAATTTTATTTTGTCTACAATCAAGAGGTAATAAGTACGTACATTAATATTAGGGTAAATCAATATTTGAACCGACTTATGTAAAGGAAGAGGTTATTTTCTTTTTTTACTAGCAGATCGGACTCAAGATTTACGTTTGGTTGATGAAATCAGGCTCGCCGTTAAAACATTGGACTAAAACTTTACCTACTGGTGATTTTGTAGTTATGCTTTACAGGTATTTGTATCTCTACCTAACCCTTCCAAATAAACAGCAGTGATGATATTTAATGTTGTTCAAATACTTTCACTGGTTCTCATTTCCTTTCAATTGACATTACTTTTTGTATCGATATTAATAATAAAATGTTCCGGTATAAAACAGCTTTTACTTTTATATACGAGTGTAACAATGAACGAAAACCAAGAAGTCTTTTTACGCGTATTCATTTTCGACTTATGTAAATTTAAAGAAAATTCATTTATATATCTATGCTGATTCTCAATTCAAAAATAAATGTTCAAGGTGGCGCGTTTAAGGGTACGAATTCACTGATCTGTATTCTGTAACACACAGTTTGAATGAGGTCAATTTTGTCCATTGGAATTTTATTCGATTCAGTTTAATTAGTTTGCCGGTATGTAAAAATAGGGTCAACTTAAAAAAAATCACGTCACACGTGTGTCTTTACTAGCAGAATAAACCTGTGCGTGTATATCAATCATACCCATTAGTTAAACTTACATCAAAATCAGTAAAAGTTAGTAGTGTTAGTTATTTAAGTAGTGTAGTTAGTAGTAGGAGAAAAATGGCAACATGGCACTGTTGCACAAATAAACAAACATCCTCTCACCGTAAACACATATACCATCTCCGTTCCGTCGTGGGTAAAATAATTACAAAGAAAACATGTATGGTAATGCGAAGAATAATTTGATTAAGAAATAAACAAATTCATTCGTAAGTTCCTTTTGTTTGGAGCAAATTTTATGTACAAAATGCTTTTGTAACGAAATCTGAATAAGCATAGGAGGTGATGGGCAGAATTACTTATTTCGCTCAACTGGCTTCCTGTTGAAAAATGCCTCTGACCAAATTACACTTAAGTGGGCATGTGCCTTTAGAATATTTTATTCATGCAGGAGGTTCTTTATCTCATTTTCTTTGAAAACGGTAGCGCTCAGAATGTATCGATATGATCTAGTGGGTAGGTACTTAAACATCACATGGGGTAAGGATAGTATGAAGAGATTTTTATTCATGAATGAAATGGTTTGTGTGAAATGTTATTATGTGATTTTAGGGTAGGCGTTAGTAGACATTTTTTTTTTTGTAAATGTATAATTCTAATATATAAAATACGCGTATTTTATACTTAACCGATCTTTATGAAATTTTGTGGGTATATTCAATAGGTCTGGGAGTAGAACTTAAACTGGTTTTTTTTTAAACGGAGGCGAGTCGCAGTTTGCTGGAGCAGCTAGTTATAATACCCATATCTTTTAAACAAAGCCATCTAATCCCAAGCTTAGCAGAGGTTGTGCTATGAGTACTAACGCCCGATATTAATATTCTATCTCAATCCAAATCCGGATCCTTAGTTTTTGACGGCTGCTTCTGATTGGACATCTTTAAGACTCGGATAGGCGAATTCGGTCGTTGATTGGTTACAGACAAAGATCGGGATCAAGATAGCAACCGAGATAGATTATTAATATCCAGCGTAAGTAGATAGGTACCTACCTAACTGATGAACATACTTCTAACTCTCTAAATACAAACATAATAATTACGATACCTATATTACACTCATACACAGAATAACTTTAAATAATCGTGCTCATTACAAAAACATTAATTTGTTTTGAGTAGGAATCAAATACACCACCACCGGCATATCAGTCGGGGCTATTTACTACTAAGACAAGACCAGTCATTAAATTGTAAGTCTAAGAAAAAGACCCTCTTCACTCTTTTCCCGGAACTGAAACCGAAGAACCGAAAGAGGCTTTACCAAACTTAGGTGAAAACATCAAAATAAAACTTCTTGATATTTTAGCTAAAAATAAAACTCTTCTGAGAAAATTGGATGCCCGCGCCTCAATATTTGACCTTTTTAAAACTAATCGATGTCGAAATTGAGTTAAAAGACGCCCTGGGGATGAGATTCAGCTATTATCTTCCTAATTCAATTGCATTAAGGGTTGTCATAGAATTTAATATAACTTAATGACAAGCAAAAAAATAACTGTAAAAATAAGAGCTATCCTTATTTATACTCATAGTAGTCGCATTATAAATGATGTGTGTGATAAATGTTCTTTCATACCCTATTAAATAATTCCAACAGTCACTTCTTTAATTAATCATCATCATCATCATCCACAGCCTCACTTTACCCACTGCTGGGTATAGGCCTCTCTTTATAAGTACCAATTTCCACGTCCCTGTGCCAGTCTCATCCACGGTACTCCCGCAATGGCAACAATGTCGTCCGCCCATCTCGCCGCAGGACGCCCTACACTTCTCCTGCCGTTTCTTGGACGCCACAGCTTTACTCCACCGGCCATCACCGCGTCTAGCTAGGTGTCCTGCCCAACTCCATTTGAGTTCCATAACGCGATTTCCAATATCGATGACCTTTGTGCGTTTCCTGATTTCGACATTTGGAACTCGATCTAGTATATTGATGCCGTGCATGGAACGCTCCATGGCTCTCTGTGCTACTCTGAGTCTGTACACAGCCTTCTGTGTGAGCGTCCACGTCATTAATAATATTAATAATCTCATTAAATTAACAGCAATCATGAAACAAAAATAACATGAAGAAAACCTTGGAGTTTAGTTAAAGTGTCAGATAGTACATACCCCCTAAGTTCTGTCTTATCTGACAATATGTTGAGCCCTTTTCGCATTACAATCCTTGCCTTCTGTGTATTTTACGGAGTTTTTATTTTACAGTAGGTAATGCCAATAAACCCTGACGGAAAATGCAATTTTTTGTCGGGTTCAGGATCATGGGCTGAATATAATTATTGTGGTGTTCAACTGTGCTACGATGCCCCTTACAGTCTCTTATTGATGGTCAATTAAAATTTAAATTAGTCTAACCTTTGTGTTTTAAGGATGGGAAATCATCAACTGACTCCTCCCGCTCTAGATGAAGTAGAAGGGAGTGTCAGAGTACAACTGACCAAAACCCATCCGTGGTTTTCCTAATGCTGCGGCCCTCTAAAGGACCAGGGTCGTGGTGAACAAATAATTAACCTAATCTGCCTGTCGATTAAGTCAAAGTACTATTCACCACAAAATGGTGAATTATGATAATTATATATTATTTTTTTTCCAAAAGTCTTTATACGTTGGGTTTTTTATTTTTTTCCGGCGTCAAACCTATCATGTAGATCAATGTCTGACACCTAGCAGCATAATCAATCATACGATCAAAATCGGCAACCCTGATAGCATCGTTCGGTTTTAGGTTAATGATTTTATTTCAAACAAAAGGTATTGGTTTTTACTTATATCTTGTATGAGTACCACCGAGATTTTATTCTAAAAGCCGGGATTTATACATATAGCTTTCAAAATTCGAGATATTTTTTCATACTAATCTTAAAAAGAGCTAATGTTGGTAAATTTGTGAAGTTGTACCTAGGGGGTAATTTCTGGATCTACTGAAGCAATTTATTTATTATTTATTAACTTATTTATTGTATTTTAAGGAAGGCTTACATAGGTACTAACAATCCAGTGAATAAAGAATATCTATATATATAAAAGAAAGTCGTGTTAGTTACACCATTTATAACTCAAGAAAGGCTAGATCAATGTGAATGATTTTGGTCTTTTTGGATTTGTCTTTGTCCGGAATAGCATATAGCATAATAATTAATAAAAAACATGAAATGTCTTCGAAAAAATAAATATCAAGAATATCAGTTGTCTCAAACATTTTTCAAACGCAGCGCCATCTTGGATGACATGACTGGAGTCAAACTTCCCAGTTTATTATAGTGCGAGAGCCGGCTGCAAAAGTACCTACCTCATCGGCTACCCCAATAAGCTGTATTTAGATCGTTAACCGACACTTAAACACGTAAAAAAAATCAGGTCTGCCAGAGCCAATCCTGCCGGGTCATAGAAATAATTGATATTTTTTGACGTAATTTTTTAGTAAAAATTACCTCATTAGATACCCGAATGAAAGTGCTGGCAGCAGTTAACCATTGATTAGTTATGTAAAAAAAAGTAGGTCTGCCATTGCGCAGCCTGCCGGAAGTACTTGGCAGACCCCTTTGAATATGCCCTTCTGACACACTAAACCTACCTCATCGAGTACCCGGATGGGACCAACGCTAAATAATAACCAAGATACCCCTGATAATGGATCAAAAGGTCTGCCAGGTCTAAGCTTGCCGAAACTTAGTGTTCAAAGCGTTTGAAGTTGATAGGGACCATAATTTCACCTGTAGTCAAATTAACACTATTTTTTAAGGCTTCTGAGTGTAGAACCTGTTATTGCGTAAATCATCGAAGGAACTGCTAACGCCTAACCAAACTGACCACCCTCAGGATCTCTCAAAATCCAAGTTTAAACAATAATGGTTACGTTGACTAGCCATTTACTGTCAATACCTGAGTAGGTACCATAACTATCTTAATTCAAAAATTACAAGCCATTAAATAACTAGCTACAATGATGGTGAAATGACAGCAAGAACTATTTTTAAAAATATAAAGATGCAAAAAAATGAAAATCAGTCAGATTGAACTGTACTAATGTAAATCAGTAAAAGTTTGTACAAAAATAAAATTATAACTTAACGTAGAATCTCAAATTAATAAAAATCACTTTCATCACTTGAACTGTCAAATGACTTATCAATATCGTCGTCCTCTGAATCATTAACTATAATAGACTCTACACTGAGTGGTGTTGGCTCACATTCATACCATAGAGGTTCTAGGCGATTGTTATTCAAATCCCACCCGTATTTTTTGGTATCTAATTTTATCCGTTTATTTGAACATGCGTTTTGCCACATAGCGTTAACGAAAGCCGTCTGCAATATTTTTTGTTTTATAACCTTTTTACATGGCGGCATTCTACATGAACTATAATTCCTATTTTTTGCAACAAGGGACCTTTTAATTTTTTGCTTGCGTATGTTTTATTAAAGATAACGTATCTGGCAGCATTAGTATTTGTAAAGTTTTTATTTCCATACATTTCGCAACTAAACTTATGAATCAAATCAACTACTTCTGTATCATTCTCGTATACAAAATGATATAACAATAAATTTGCACCATAGAAGCTGATGAAATTCATTTAATATTTGACAGATACTTCAGCTGTTTTTCACAATAAAGGTAAATCGAAACCTTTCCAGGTGTTAAAACAGAATCCCATCTACCAGGAAGTTTTCAATGAATAAGACGAGAATTTTGTATACGAGAATGATACAGAAGTAGAAATGTATGGAAATAAAAACTTTACAAATACTAATGCTGCCAGATACGTTATCTATATCTAAATAATATAATATAATATAATAAATAGGTATAATAAAACAGTTAAAAAACTGTGTCTGTACATTGAATATATTTAAAAATAATAATTGAGGGGGGTGTAGAAACAGTAATAGAGCACGAATCCAAAAAAAAAGTCTGTCTGTTTGTCTGTATGTCTGTTTGTCTGTTTGTTTGTACACGCTAATCTTCGGAACTACTGGACGGATTTGAATGATTTTTTTTTGTTGTATAGATATTAAGTCTGGGCAACACATAGGCTATAATTTATCTTGGAAACTGGAACACCTGATGCAGAACCGCAACAGACCAGCTAAACTATAGGAGATACAAAAATGGTACCATTGTTCCACGTGATGAGCATTTTCTGCTGAGAGAATAAATTTGAAGATCCAGAACACCTGTTGTGGAACTCCAAGAGCCCAGCTACACCATAACTCACATAGGAATGACGTCTTAGCAAAAGTTGTTCGGTCTGATAGGCATTTCCTGTTGACTTATAAAAATCGAAGATCAGAAACATTTGATACAGAAATTAAAGCTATCACTAATTTCATTGCATAATTATAAAATAACATAAGTACCTCCACGCGGTGAAGGCAGGAACAGTTCAGGACTGATTTTCGATGACGATGGTATATCATTGAAAATTATATATTTTTTTATCGTATAAATATGCCTTCGGGCTTATGTTATTTGAGTGTTTAATTTCCTTTCCCATTTGTCTTCGTTACACGGTAGCCTACCCAATAACGCAGGGGAGCAGCCTCTTAGATTTTAATTGATCAGATATCATCACAATAAAACTATAACCATGCCTAGAAAGAGGTCAAATCTTTCCCAATGTTCCAAAGGTGCTAAATGATTCAAGATCATAAGATCCCAACAATCTACCGAAGAGCGTTAGGAGAGACTTGATGCTGTTCGAGAACATGAGGCTGCAACTCGCTCCGCGGAAACTTCTTGGGATCGCGAAGCACGCCTGCATTCTCAGCGTATTTACGCATCTACATCCAGGTCTCTAGACACCAGTGAAGAATATGTGCGCGACTGACCGCTGATCGTGAACATCATGCAGTGTCTCGCGAGTTGGAGACGTTCACGGAAAAAGCATGACGCTTGAGTTTTCAGCGTATATACGCATTGACTCTAGAGATAAGTGGGGGAAGGAAATGCGCGACTGACCGCTGATCGTGAACGTCACGCAACATATAGGCTATAATTTATTTTGGAAAATGGAACACCTAAAGTAAAAGAGATAAAAATGGTGCCATTGCAAAAACTATTCCACGTGAAGAAAGTTTTCTGCTGTGAGACTAAATTTGAAGATCTGGAGCACCTGTAGGGGAACTCCAAAGCCCAGAGACAATATAACATATACATAATAAAAATGGCGTCTTAGCAAAATTTGTTTGACCAACAAAAATAAAAAATCTGGAACGTCTTGAATCGACTCGCGCATCCCATTGATTTCCCGTCCCCGGGCTTTTAGAATTCGACATCAGACGTTTCAGATCTTCGATTTTGACGACCCCGTTGTCGCTGGCATAAGCAACAGGATCCGCGTACGAAGTCGCGGGCAGAAGCTAGTCTTTAATAAAACATACGCAAGCAAAAAATTAAAAGGTCCCTTGTTGAAAAAAATAGGAATTATAGTTCATGTAGAATGCCGTCATGTAAAAAGGTTATAAAACAAAAAATGTTGCGAACGGCTTTCGTAAACGCTATGTGGCAAAACGCATGTTCAAATAAACGGATAAAATTAGATACCAAAAAATACGGTTGGGATTTGAATAACAATCGCCTAGAACCTCTATGGTATGAAGGTGAGCCAACACCACTCAGTGTAGAGTCTATTATAATTAATGATTCAGAGGACGACGATATTGATAAGTCATATGACAGTTCAAGTGATGAAAGTGATTTTTATTAATTTGAGATTCTACGTTAAGTTATAATTTTATTTTTGTACAAACTTTTACTGATTTACATTAGTACAGTTCAATCTGACTGATTTTCATTTTTTTTGCATCTTTATATTTTTAAAAATAGTTCTTACTGTCATTTCACCATCATTGTATGTAGCTAGTTATTTAATGGCTTGTAATTTTTGAATTAAGATAGTTATGGTACCTACTCAGGTATTGACAGTAAATGGCTAGTCAACTTAACCATTATTGTTTAAACTTGGATTTTGAGAGATCCTGGGGGTGGTCAGTTTGGTTAGGCGTTAGCTGTTCCTACAATGATTTACGCAATAACAGGTTCTACACTCAGAAGCCTACTTAGTTCCATAAACCCACATATAAATACAGAATTCAGGTAACTGTAATGCCAACTTAAACTAAGTGTTGATAGTTGAATATAAATTGTAAGCATGTTATTGAACTCGTAGTGATTGTGCTAAATTTTGAATATACATCTATTATCTCTACACTTGTTGTTTTATTCAATGTTTTGATAAAAAATATTTAATATTCATAAAGTTGGATAAATTTAGAAACAAAATAATGTTATTTTGACTACAGGTGAAATTATGCTTTATATCAACTTCAAACGCTTTGAACACTAAGTTTCGGCAAGCTTAGACCTGGCAGACCTTTTTGATCCATTATCAGGGGTATCTTGGTTATTATTTAGCGTTGGTCCCATCCGGGTACTCGATGAGGTAGGTTTAGTGTGTCAGAAGGGCATATTCAAAGGGGTCTGCCAAGTACTTCCGGCAGGCTGCACAATGGCAGACCAACTTTTTTTTACATAACTAATCAATGGTTAACTGCTGCCAGCACTTTCATTCGGGTATCTTATGAGGTAATTTTTACTAAAAAATTACGTCAAAAAATATCAATTATTTCTATGACCCGGCAGGATTGGCTCTGGCTGACCTGATTTTTTTTACGTGTTTAAGTGTCGGTTAACGATCTAAATACAGCTTATTGGGGTAGCCGATGAGGTAGGTACTTTTGCAGCTGGCTCTCGCACTATTATCAGGTGACAATTTGAAATTGAAATTGACAAGTCTTATGCTAAACCCAAGAAGGTAAGGTTGTCAATTTATAATACGCACCTACGTTCTGAAATTTATTTTGTTACTAAACTAAGAGGTTTTATGTAGCATAAAAAAGTCTTATAAGTATTTCAAAAATCAATTTACGTAATTAACAATGACGACAGAGACGAACTTTAATAATTCTTTGCAAATAGAACTTATTTTACTTTTAGGACTTTAATTAAAGTAGACCGGGAAAACTATAGGTATAAATTGTATGTAACATACAGGCAATAGTTCAGATTAAAATGATGAATTTAGTATTTTTTAAATCAATGCATTTTAGTAAGGTAGTTAGGTTAGGTAGTTAGGTTAGCTATAGGATAGGTATGGTCAGTTAGGTTAGGTTATATATACATGTTGTAATTTTAATTCTATCGAACACAAAATGTTGAAATAAGATCACAGTAGAGACTTGCTACTTAAAAAGTAGTAGTAGTTATTATTGGTTTGGATCTATTTGTTGTCGTCTTATTAAACGTATGTATATCTAATACAAAAAAAAGTGATAAGAGCAATAAATTGACTCTAAGGCACAACGAAGTTTGCCGGGGCAGCTAGTAATATTTAAAAAAATAGCTAATAACAAGCCTCCACATGCCTAGTGAAAGTGAAGTGAAGTTTAGGAAATACTTTTACCAATAGAAAGCTACACTATTTCTGAGTTTCAAGTATATATTTCATTTTTAAAATTAAGAGGGGTTGACGGCAAAGAGCTAGTGTAAATATGAAGTAACCTATCATCGCGCCAGTTGCCTCCGAAAGGTTGGGCCGAGGTGATCCTATAGTACTTTTACTTATGTGTCACCAATTTTATTGAGGCTCCATTTATTAGAAGGCTGTCTGCGACTGGGCACACACAGAAAGGAAAAATTAATCACACCACCAACCCAGGCTCACCAGCCAGTCTAGCCCAGCCTAGTAATGCAACTCAGACTCTCAAACCCTGGATTGCACGTTTAGCTGTATCACTTTTTAAACCAGAGCAACGAAGCGAAGTAGTCACCACTAGACCAATAGGCAGGCAGTAGGTAGTCCAATTAATTGATTTCAATTAAAATGTTGGTATACCTTTTATGGGTAGGTACATCTCTGCCCAGCCTCAGAGATCAATTGATGTAGGATAGTTTAGTTAGCTTATTTAGTTTGATGAATAAACTTATTTTGTAGTTTCGGCAACATTCACGATTTAGTTTATTGAAGAGATGGCAATACCTCCAGTCTTATAAGTCAATAGCCATGCGTATGAATTTTTTGACGCTTTGTAATACTTCACTATTTGGTTTACTAAGAATAGTTAATTGTTTTCTTTTTATGGTTTTATAGAATTTATTTAATACTATCTGTGCTTTGCAGTTTCAACTATTGTGTAACTCTAAGGGGTTTGCACATCGAACGTCAAATAATTTCGACAGAATTTGATACTTTTAATTTTTTGCCAATCCTTAACACTATTTTTTATAAAATATAAGCTATAGGTATATTATTGCGAGGTTTAAGCTCCACCAACTGTAAAGATTCATCAAAATACATTTATCAGTTTTTGGGTGAAACAATAACTCACACACATCCGACCTCACCGACATTTATAGTTTTAGTAGGAAAAAAGAAAGATATTATGAATAAGTACTTCTATAGTTATTACGAGAAATTAATATTATCCCTATGCCTATTGGAGGCAGGCAGTAGGTAGTCCAATTAATTGATTTCAATTAAAATGTTGGTATACCTTTTATGGGTAGGTACATCTCTGCCCAGCCTTTCGGAAACGAAAGCATAATGCCATATAATTACATACCACTTAAAAATTTTATATTCAACAAACTAAGCTCACAAATGGCCATCATCTCCACAGTTCCATTCGAAAACCGAGCCACGTAAAATTCTTTTTGAAAAGTTAATTTCAAAGTATTATTTTTCAACGTGAACCTGGCTATGTGGCTGTTAGGTACAATCACAAATACAAATGGCGTAGGATTTGCTGGAAAAATGGTTGCGCAATCCTACAAAATGGACTGACATTGTCGTAGGTAGTGTTTGTTAGATTTAAGAATTGAATTGTAATTTACTATGACCTTTTTGTCTTAAGCCAGGCCCAGTGGTTAAAGTGGATGTGCCCAGGGCTACGATCAAAACAGGGAAACGTTAGAATTAGAAATACCTGAGCAATTCGATTCTAAAATAAGCTCACAATATTATGAATCTTGAACATTAATCATATCTATCGCCAGCACACATCAACCTACCAAAGCAAACTGTCAAATTTTCCCAATTGAACATGAAACTTATAGCGTTTAGAATAAAGTTAAAAACATATCAAAGAAATTTAACACATTGGGGTAGGTACAGACCTACGTATAATTTACTGAAGTGTTTGTAAATATACCTAATTACTTACCTGTTCTTTAAACCACAACAGACCCAAACAGCCAGCCTAAGCTTACAGATCAAATTAAAAAAAAACAGAATTTTACAATCCTTTTTACTTCACGCCTGCTGAAAAATGGTTAAAAATAGTCCAACATTTGTAACAGAAATGGTCGCGACGTTTTAAAATGGCTTGTAGCATTCTATTGTTCGTATTTCTTATTGACATTGCTCTTGACCGTGCTTGTAGCAATTTGTCCCAATGAGAAGCTCGTACCTACAAATATTTTGTGCATTCATTTGTTTTGTTTTGTGAAGAAGATTTTGCGTTTCGGTTTTTTTGTAAGTAGAGTGTGTGTTGTTCTGCGTTCTTGAAATAAGGTGTCTTGTGTGCGCAGTATCTTAAATTCGTAATGAGTTAGTTTTGTGTGATTATAGAACTTGCTACAAACAGAGCTGTGCCGTGTCGTTAGAATTTTCTCATAGAGGGATAATATTAATTTCTCGTAATAACTATAGAAGTACTTATTCATAATATCTTTCTTTTTTCCTACTAAAACTATAAATATCAGTGAGGTCCGATGTGTGTGAATTATTGTTTCACCCAAAAACTGATAAATGTATTTATTTATTTATTTATTTATTTATTTATTTATAAAGGCTTACCAACTAAGACACATACAGACAATCTTAGAAATAATACAAGTAACAGTTAATGTATGCTCTTAAATTACAGGTAGGCTCAACATTATTTTTAGACACTGCTCAAGCAAATATTTGAAATTAACTACAACTAGCAAGGTTATTCACATTATACAAAGTTATTTTGATGAATCTTTACAGTTATGGAGCTTAAACCTCGCAATAAAATACCTATAGCTTATATTTTATAAAAATAGTGTTAAGGATTGGCATAAAACTTTAAAGTATCAAATTCTGTCGAGCTTATAATGGCGTTCGCTGTGCAAACCCTTACAGTTACACAAAAGCTGAAAGAACAAAGCACAGATAGTATTAAATAGATTCTATAAAACCATAAAAAGAAAACAATTAACTATTCTTAGTAAACCAAATAGTGAAGTATTACAAAGCGTCAAAAAATTCATACGCATGGCTAATGACTGGTATAATATCCAAAAGACTGGAGGTACTGCCATCTCTTCAATAAACTAAATCGTGAATGTTGCCGAAACTACAAAATAAGTTTATTCATCAAACTAAATAAGCTAACTAAACTATCCTACATTAATTGATCTCCTAAATGTACCATCAAAATAGAGGAACACCTTTATGAGTTCACACCCATGTCCAGAGCTAACCATACAAAATGACTTGGCAACTTAATTACACAAGGACAGTACTAAACAAACATACTCTTGGCCTTAATTATCAAGCCTTTATACAGTGGACCATGTTGGTTTAGGTCCTTACACAACAGAAGATAATTAGTGAATGGACCCTGTTGATTGTGAACGAATATGTAAGACAAGAGACGAAACTAAGGGTCTTCACATATACGAGTAATAATAATATATTGTCTGATTAATGTAGGTCCCTATACAAATATTGTAAGAAAAACTATGTTGAAAAGAGCAACTAGGTATAATGATATTATTCACGAATATTCACACAACGTCATCTAGTCCCAAGCTAAGCAGAGCTTGTGTTATGGGTACTGAATGACTGATAAACTTACTTATATTTCTAAATACATAGATAAAATTATACCCAGACACAGAACAAATCATCGTGCTTATCACACAATTATTGGTCCTGGGTGGAAATCGAGGCAGCTCCAACAGCCTTCGGAATACCATTTTGGGCAGGGTTGATTGTCCGGTTGTGAAATATTGGAATACCCTTCACGGATCTTGAGGGGTCCTTTTCAATGTAAAATAGTGTTGTATGTATTAAATTAATAATTTGTAATTAGTAATGTATTTGTTATTTAGTTACGTATTTTAATGAATGGATTATTTTTGATTACGATGACATTCATAAATTATATTAATTTTACTAACATAGTCTTACTAACAAATAATGGATCGAATATGGTCTGAAATAAATGATTATTATTATCATTATTAAATCGAACTCACAACCTCTGGCATAGCAATCAGGGCCACTACCTACTAGACCACTGTTGGTCTGTCAACTATGGACTTTCTTACCCGTTCTCCTCCATGCAAAGCAACTTTTTGGAAGCGGCAACTAGAATATTTCTTTTTTTATTTAATTTTAAGTTTGACGTTCAAAAGCGCCCTAATATGGTATTGTTGAAATAAATGAATTGACTATGACTTTGATAATGTATTGTGTGAAATGGTTAGGCTCAAAACTGTGTTATTAGATAATTTAGACGGGAAAAGGACACCTAAGAAATCTCTTAAAGGGATACGTCGGCACAAAAAGATTCTGGTTAAATTGAAAACTGCTTGCAAAAATTGAGGTCGGACTTTTTATTTGGCACTAAAACTTGGCATTAATACTCTAGCTTGTATTTGTAAAAGTAAGATGTTCGATGGGATTACGGCGCGGTGGAGGCTAAGCGCTCGACTAACTCGTGGCGTGCTTCGAACGTTTTTATATTTTCGAATCTTACCGCCCCGCGTTTTGCCACCGCTCACAGCGGTAGTAAGGTAGGGAACGGGCCGTTGTTTTACCCTTTCTTAAAGTCGAACAATATTAAAAATAATTTGAAAAAATATTTTTTACTATTTGACCTAAAATGAAAAAAGTTTATTTTCAAATCTAATACAGTTTCCAGCGGCACTTATGTTAGCAAAGATCTTCGTAGTGGAGGAAGTTCGCGCATACACAAGTGTATGAAATTGTGCATCTGCGATTTTCCCATACTATGAGATAGTGATGGGCAATGATAATAATCCGGTTAATATCATTTGGCCAATAATCGATTAAAACTCAGTTAATAGCCGTTAATAGCCATTATGGATGATAACCCTGCTATTAATGTTATTTTAGTGATTGAAAATTTCCCTTCATGGTTTTCAGGTTTAGACTTCATTTTAGACTTCATTTTCATCATCTTTCTTTGTAGTAAATAAATTTTGCATATCTATATACTTTACTTATAATAAATCTGTAGAAGTAAGAATTCTGTACATTGAAAATATCAAAAAACTAAATGGCAGGGGGTGTTACTAGACCGACACCGAACCCAAAAATGTGATTAGAAAAAAATTTGTCGGTCTGTCTGTATGTTCACGTATCACGCAAAAACTACTGGTTTGATTACGATGAAACTTAGTATACTTACTTGGTAAAAAGTAACTTTTTATCCCGGAAAAGTAAATACAATAAAAAAACAAACTTAATTTTGCGGTTCGATCCTTAGACCCGACTACTGTACCAACCGCAAATAATAAGTGTGTCGTAGGTTACGTCACCCGCAGTGGAGTTCACCAAGGGGCGCTGCACACGGCTAAGGTACATACTATAATATTTTATCTGAAGATACAATATTTAAATAAATAAAATAAAAAGCCTTTTATTGCTTGCATAGGTAAAATTACAAAACAGACTTCATAAGAAGATTAATTGATTGATGATTATATTATAGATAACTTACTTTTAACTTATTTTGTAATAACAATAAATATTAACAAGAATTTAAATTGATATTGACATTTTTTGATTTAATAATATCTTGAGAGATCTATATCATAGTTTTAAAAAAACTCAAAATCGTCGTAGTGTCCATTGAATTTTATGGCGACCGATATTGTATCTTAAGATAAAATATTATAGTATCTCAGCCGTGTGCAGCGCCCCTTAGTGAACTCCACTGCGGGTGACGTAATCTACGACAAACTTATTATTTTCGGTTGGTACAGTAATCGGGCCTAGGGATCGAACCGCAAAATTAAGTTTGTTTTTTATTGTATATACTTTTCCGGTATAAAAAATTCCCAGTGTGGTGCCCAAGATATTAAAGAATAATTATACCAAGTTCTTTGCGTGATGCCTGAACATAGGTATAGACAGACAGACAGACAAACATTTTTAATCACATTTTTGGGTTCGGTGTCGGTCTAGTAACACCCCCTGTCATTTATTTTTTTGATATTTCCAATGTGCAGAATTTTTACTTTTACAGATTTATTATAAGTATAAGTATAGATAATTATGTTTATAATGGTGGCGGTATAATGAAACCAGCGTTGAATGACAGATAGGATTTATTTTACTTCACTTCAAACACTTGACAGATTTTAGCAAACAATGTTGGATAGACGTGGACCCTATTCGTGGTCTTAGGGATGGACTGCGGGGCTATCCTATCCCTTAACCTCCTAGCTCGGCTGTTCCTGAGGGCTACGGGGCATCCGCTCAGGTCAGCTTAAGACAACAGTAGTGACTGCGGGGCTATCGACCACTGTGCCTGCTAAGTAGCGAGTGATTAGTTTCATTTATTTATTTATTTATTTGAGGGGCGTATCGCATATCGTGTCCTTGAAGAGGACGTGTATAGCTTAACCGGGCGTCTCTGTAGAGATATCTTAAAAGTTAAGACCTCCAGCCAGAGTATAAAAAACTTAAAAACTAAGCGACTACGCTAAGGGCACCCCCTGCGGGGTACGAGCCTCGGCTTAGGGCGTCGCTGGGAGAGGACAGCAAGGGACGGCTGGATCTGTGTGGTTATTATTTGGGGGCAGCGAGTTTATTATAACTACTGCTCAGCTCGCGGGCTGGCACACAAGCAAGGGACGGGAGGATGGGTAATTATCGGGGGCGTCGCGACGGGCCTCGACGGCGAGGCCGGAATCGGGCTGCGTTCTTGCGAACTGTGCTGGTAGACTTATTGCTCTCCTGGAGGAGGGTGATAGCGTCATCAGGGACGGTGAGGGTGTGTCTCGGTCGCCGTATCTTAGAGATGCGGGACGGAGTGTATCGGGCGGCCGACACCACGAGGGGGTTGGGGTGTTTTTCAGCTACGTCCATGAAACGCTTGGTGAGGCGTTTCATGAACTGCTGAATTGTGGGGATTTTGAGATCTACGTGGAGAATCTCATTTCGGACATAGAAGGGGGCTCCCGTTATCCTACGGAGGAAACGGTTTTGGAGGGTTTGCATCCTATGGATATGCCTAGGGTGCGCATGTGCGAAAACTGCGCAAGCATAGGTCATGATGGGGCGAATGACCGCGGTGTAGAGACGCAATTTGCACTTGAGTGACAATTTGCTTCTTGGGGTCGTGAGGAAATGAAGCCTACTGGAAGCGAAAGCGGCTCTCGAACGAGCCATCTTTATGTGCTTCGCGAAGGTAAGGTGATGGTCGAGAGTAACTCCTAAGTACTTTGCCTCCGAGTCCCAAGGGATGGGGGTGTCGTACATAGTAATTGGATCGGGGGTTGGGACAGTGCGACGCGGTCTCGTGAAGAGGACCGCTTGGCTTTTTTCGGGGTTGACCTCTATTCTCCATTTCCGGAACCAATCGCCTAGGGCGTTTGCGGAAGATTGGAGAGTGCGAGCTATCGTGACTGGATTGGTGCCAGTGAAGTAGATTGCCGTATCGTCGGCGAAGAGAGCTAACTGGGACCTATTACTGATGGGAATGTCACTGGTGAACAGTGAGAAGAGGAGAGGGGAGAGCACGGAGCCTTGAGGGACACCCGCGCAAATCGGATGGGGGGAAGAAAACGCCCCTTCGATCCGGTAGCGGAAGGAGCGATTCGACAAAAAGTCCCGTAATATGAGTACGAGACGATCCGGCACACCGAGTTTGTACAGCTTGTATACTAAGCCGTTGTGCCAGACCTTGTCGAATGCTTTCGCTATATCGAAGAATAGTACTCCCGTCATCCTGGAGCGCATGAAGCCGAGGCTTATGTGCTCCACTATGCGGTGCACTTGTTGGACGCACGAGTGCTGGGTTCGAAAACCAAATTGCTCGAGGGGAATGAGACTCTTTGCTTCGACATAGTCTTTGAGTCGCTTATAAATAAGTCGCTCATAGATTTTGCCGAATACGTTGAGGAGACTGATGGGGCGGTAGCTGGAGGGCGCGGACTTGGGTTTGCCTGGTTTAGGGATACCTATCACGGTGGCATTTTTCCACGTTTGTGGGAACATGTTGTTGGATAGAGCGCCATTGAAGATGGCAGTCATCAACATGATGAGGGGGCTGGGAGTAGTTTAAACACCTTATTGGTGATACCGTCAGAACCGGGGGCTTTGCGAGGTTTAAGACCTTTGATGAGATCGTGCACTTCGTCGGGAGTGACGGGAGGCAGAGGATCGTCGGGGTCTTCTACGGGGGGCAGGGCTGCTCTACGTTCGACTTCGGCGTCGACCTCAGAGAGGTGGCTTTGGTCTACTGGTTGAGTGCTAGGGGTGCATTGGGACTCTAAGCTGGCCGCAAGGCAGTCGGCTTTATCGGTGTTGTCAAAGGCGACGCTCTTATCGGGGCGTACTAGGGGGGGCATCGTGGCTTCTTCAGTGGAGCGTAGTTTCCGCTGAAGCTGCCAGAAAGCTAAGTGGGTGGGCTCGAGTTCGCTCAGCGTCTTGTCCCAGGTTGCAGAACGAAATTCCAATATGCGTCGCTTTGCAGTTTTCTGCAAGCGGCGCATATGGCATTTGTTTGCAGCACAGGGAAAAGCACTGTAGGCACGGATAGCCGCGTTCTTCTCGGTCACGAGAGCCTGTACATCGTCCGGCAGTCGCCAGCGGAGGTGATCCTCCGCTGGCACTGTCCGTGAACAATCGTTCAAGACTCGTGCTCTGTGAACGAGTCGATCGCGCCCGTCGTGTCAGCGACTGAGGCTATTTGGTCGGGGATAGAGTCTAAGAGAGGCGACGTGGTGGATTTCAGACTTTCGCTTACTTTCCTCCAGTCGGTCACTATTTTAGTCGGGGGAGGCAGGCTGGGGTCAAAGGGACCCGAGCGGGGGACTAGATACAAAATGACCGGGCGGTGGTCAGAGTTGAGCTCGTGTATAGTCTCGATTGACTGTAAACGGAGGTTTACATTCTTAAGGAGAGCTATGTCGAGAATATCCTCACGTTGATCGGGACAGTGAGGGAAATGAGTGGGAGACATCGGAGCGATGACGTCATAATTGAGGGTGGAACCTAAGTTAAACACTATTCTACCCCGGGTAGAGGTCGTGTTGCTATTCCAAGCGGGATGTTTGGCATTGAGGTCGCCCGCTAATATAACGGAGTCACTCAAACCGAAGAGGGTTGTGAGATCATGGGATATAGAGGTAGGGTCCTCTCCGCCACCGGACGGCGGGAAATAACCGGAAATGATGGTAATGGGCTGATGGCCCGTCATACCGAGTCTGCATACCGAGCACTCCAAGTGAGATGTGAGGGTGGGAGGGTCCATAGGGGTGCAATAAAGTTGCTTCCTATAGTAGATAAGAGTGCCGCCTTTGTGACAACGGGACCTATCGTTGCGAATTAACCGGTAATTTGCAATTTTGGGATCGCGGTTGTAGGGTTTTAGGAAGGTTTCCTGTATGAGGAGGATGTCTAGACGATGGTCGCGTAGGAATTTAGCGATCTCATCACGTTGGCCGTTAATGCCATTGGCGTTGAAATAACCTAACTTAAGGGATCGGGGTTTGTGAGTACTAAGCCTTTCAGTATCCATTGATTACTTCTGGCAAAGGTTAAAAATGGCTTCCGATACGGAGGGATAAGCCTTGAATATGTCTACAAGGGCATCGGGGTTGGTTTTAGCCGCGATTTCGACCTCTGCTGTCATAGCATCGGCCGCGGGAGTGAAAAAGACCCTATAGGCTCCGAATAGGACCTTCATGTTGTGGCAAGCCTTGTCTAGGACAGGGTTGCCACTCGAGGGCGACGAGGATGCGGGGGAGGGGGTAGTCACTGGGACTGTTGGAGCCCTAGGGGCGATAGGGAGAGGAATCTCCATCAGAGCTGGGATGGAGGAAGCGGGGGTTTGAGAGGGCACCAGGGCCGGGAAGGCCTTCTGGTGGTTGAGCTGATTCCAGGGGGAGGCTCTCTGGGGGCTTAGGCGAGCGGGCATCTGTGAAGAGGGGACTTTCACGGATGGGCTTTCGCGTTGCTGTTTGGCGGCAGCGAGCTTTGCGAGTCTCGCGGCGGAGGGTTTGGGGGCTTTGGGGCAACCACGGTAGTTAGCCGGGTGCCCAGACTGACCGCATAGGACGCACGAAGGCGGCTCTGTGCAAAGGGAGACGTCTTTTGGACGGGAACACTCAGCCGTGCTATGGTCACCCAGACACTTGACGCATCTGGGTTTCGCATAGCAGTGGGCCTGCGAGTGGCCGTACAGTTGACAGCGGTGACACTGACCAACTATAGTGGGACGGTAGGGTTTCTCTACGGTTATGCCGATGAGATTGCAGAGGGACTTAATGTCAAAGATCGGATGATGGCCTTCTGTTGGATGACAGATGACAAGGACCATATCGTATTCTGCTCCGCCGCGTGCTCTATGCAAACGGTGGACGGAGATGACGGGGATGTTTTGTGCCACTAAATCATCATAGATTTCTTGGACGGGCATCTCAAAAGGAATGCGCCTGATAACCACACGGGTGGGCTTTTCCTCCGGAAGGGAGTAAGTGTGAAAAGGAATTGCCTTTTCACGCAGAAGACGGGAGAGACCCCTGTAGTCGTTAGACGTAGGGACAATGACTTTAACGCCTTGTTGGCATGAACGCGCGTTGGTGTAATTGATCTTTTGATCTTTACACCAATTCGAGACGGTGGTCCACTTGGCCCTTTCTTGGATGAAAATGGGCGGCGGTGGTTTTTGCTTCTGAGAAGCAGACGAAGAGGGATTAGCACTAGGGCTAGAAGAGGGGCCCTGAGACGCGGGGGAGGGGGAAGGCGCGGGTTGGGCAGAGGGCTTCTTAGCCTTAGTGGCCTGAGAGGAAGAGGCTTTCGTCTTTTTCCTCTTCCCTCCCTTACCGACGACTTGAAAGTCGTCTTCAGAGGAGGATTCGGAAGCGGACTCGGCTTCTGAAGCGGATTGAGAGCGAGGCACGGTAGTGTCCATGCGCTCAGAGGGATCGGGGTCGGCGACGGGAGTAACGGCCGTGGGAATTTTTGCCGGCTTAGCGATAGCCGGCTTAGCGGTTGGGGGCTTTTTGGAAACAATCGGTGTTTCCGAGAACGCGGGCATAAGGGACGGTACCGACAATTCCTGAGAATTTATTCTAGAAGGCATCGAAGCCTTCTGAGAAATGCAGCCTTTGTCGGCTAAAGGCGGCGATAAGGGGCTGTCGAGTACGTCACTGAAATCAGTGACGTCACGGTCGCATACCTGAGCGCAGGTAGCCGACGAACCGGTTTGACGCAGTAACGCGTCGAATTCTTTGCCATATTTGGCCGAGAAATCGGGGTCCTTTAAGAGGACGTTTTTAATAAACGCTATAAATATAGCGTCAGACATGATTATTGGGGATTTTACGCGGGGAAAATTGCGGTGGGAACCTAACAATCCTAACCCTAACAACCTAACTTCCCCGGGTGGGTTTTGCCCGGGGATGTGTAACCCTCCCTGCCGGGTGTAGGCAGGGAGGTGAGTACCTAATGGTGAGCCCTAAGCTTGTAACCCGTCGCCAGTCTTATTGTGCGAACGGGGCCCTGACCAGTCTAGTGCGAAGGGGTTGAAACACCCAACCGACACTAGGTGTGTAGCTGTGAACGAAACCAGAGACTAGATTTGACTAGGAGATCCCCCAAGGCCAAGGTTCTAGCTCTCGACTCCAATTGACTGCCTCACCCTGAAGGGGATCGGCGGGTGTGTCGGGTCAACACCCCACTCGGTTTCGTTGGCACCGTAAGGTATCCACCGAGGACCACGAAACTGTGGTTTTACCCAGAGGGGGTCAAACGTTTAGACGATGTGAGTTGATCGACCGCTGCCTTGAAAAAGGCGGCTTTGGATCCGTGGTTGTAGTCAGAGACTACGAAGATCGTTGCGGCGAGCGGCAACGGAGCGAAGTAGCGGCCGTACGGCGGGCGGCGGACAGTCGTGGAGCGTAGCGCAGCACGTCCGTTCGCGGCGAGCGTCGAGCGGCGAGTCCCAGTGATTAGTTTCTTCGTGGTGCCGGTTTATATAGGCGGTTTGACAGCTTAGTGTGTATCTTCAACATCTCATGCTTGTATGTAGTGGTGACTCGTTGATGCTTCACATGTCATACAGTAGATGTCGCTAGTAATCTGCAGATACTGTTGATGTGTATTCGTTTATCGATATTTGATCTTGTTTGTGATTTGATCAACTCGGGTGGCGTAGTGTTATGCACACATTCCGATAGATGGCGTAAAGCGTCGTGTTATATGTTATATTTTTTTTATATTTATTATAATTATTATTTATTCATTTCGCTGTAGTGCAGTTCATGCATCTCTTTCAGGCACGAATAAATATTAGCGCCAGAAAGATAGCTCGAAAACGGGGGTTCGGGGACGCACATGTTACCTACTAACCGCTCGGGTATTTTCCATTGTTTATAATTTACCTACGTCGTCGTATTCACAGAAAAGACCTAATAAGAACTTACTTATTGTACTTTACATTTTTACGTATCGGTTAAAATTGATTTGTATTTGTAGGTACTTATCGGTATACAGGGTGTCTCGTTCAAATGGGTCAGTAAGGGAAAGTCTGAAACTATAAGACTGAACGGAGACAGATGTTTTTTAAAATGTATGAATGCAGTTTCTCTTTTTATTAAAATCGATGACATGGTTCCTCAGAACAGATCTTCGTATGTCTTATAGTTTCAGACTTTCCCATACTGACCCATTTGAATGAGACACCCTTTATATAAGTGTACAAAAGTACACTTACATATTTAGCTCACTTTGTTAAATTACAATGCGATTTGTCAATAGTAATTGTGGTTTTATAGTTTTGGGTCTCTAAATTAACAAAACTGAATTTCCCAAAACACTTTTTCACATACAAAAAGTGAAAATAAATAAAAAGAATTACAATACATTTAATCACACTACGTACACGCACCCAATTTATGTTCACACCCACAGATTTTACACTAAACAAAAAAAAACCTTTTATTTTTTTAACAATACATTAATAGCAGGGTTATTAGCCATTGCGTGGCTATTAATGGATACTTATGGATTATAATCGCTAATAACTCAAAGCATCCGGCTATTTACCCAACTCTACTATGAGAACAAACTGCTTTGCCAACTTACCTACCTATATAACTGCAGATACGGCATATAATATTATATATGTTGTATCTGCAGTTGGATATGAAAGAATTTAGCTAACATTTCGAACATCATAAAACAAATCCACATATAAACTTGAACCCACATTTTCCTTCTCAAAATACATTCTCAGACAGTAATCCATCCTTATTGCTGCCATCTTTACTTTATTTTCCCAAAATGGCGGATCCACAGACGATGAACAGCCGTTTTTTTGTTTTATTAGGTCTCGAACTGTCTCCGAAATCACTAGTAGAAGCTATTAAGTAACAGTTTTATGTTTTCGTAGTGAAATAAATCGAGCTTTATTATGTTTTGTGCTTATTTTATTATTTTATCATTGTTTTTCACTTGAACTTGAGGTTTTGGGACAGTACCTACCCCGGTTGGTGCAGAGTGAAGTTGATTTATATCCATCAGGAAATTCCCAGTAGCAGTCCGGAGTCTGGCTTTGGGTCCCAGCAACATAATCATGATAGGAAAAAGGTTATACATGTTGACCATATTAACCATACAAACATAAGCTCTAGACTTTTTTCATGGGGCTAGGAAACTAAAGCACCATCTGTTACGATCCTTACATGCTTCTTTTGCTTCGTTAACATTCACACATGTTGTCATAAACACACGCCGATTGCGAGTACTACGCACCTGTCCTTTCTGAAGAACCTCGCCAATAAGGTCGATGTATGTCCGTCTAGGGCCTTCCCTCCCGACGTTTCCACTTACGTTTGCCTTATAAATATCTTTCGTTAGTCGCTTTTATAACAGAAGATAATTTATTTTTCACTGGTAAAGCATTCTCTAGCCGAACTGTTTCGACTAGGACGATTTACCGCTAACCTTGAGTTTTCTAAAGACACGTAATACATATTATATTATTATTATTATAAGTGTGTCATGAAGGAACTTAAAACGTTCTATAAGATAAGTGGGGGTTTTGGGATTTCCTTACCTTCAATATGATTCTTCGCGCAATCTTTCCATCTGGTCTTTGAACTTTCTCTACTTTTCTAACCACATTAATTTTATCAGTCACGGTCATATGATTTTACACAATAAATAATAATAACCATAATAATACGAATTGCTAGACATTTTAAACTTCACTTAGTAAAATTTGTGAGAGATTTTTTTTTATTAACAGTTCGTTTTTAAGAAGATAAATATTCAAAATTGTTGCATAGTGCATGTCTAAAGATGGGCTACGAAAATTGACTGGCAGCCATTTTATCGTTACTTTAAAAAGAAACGAATTACTTATTTATTGTTCTCAGCACCCTTTCCAATTACTTTAGAGGAGTGTTTTTGTGAAGCTTTCGTTTATCTGATAGGTTCGGCCCAAACTTCATTGAAGATAATGCGTATCCACGTAAAGTAAGACACGTTCTTTTATTTTGTTACGGGCTTTTTTGCGCTATTTTATTGTTATTGTTGCGTAGTATTGTTAAATCGTGGTAAAATAAACTCTCTGGAATAGATTGAAATGTTTCTATAAATTCTTAACAGTAATGCTCTTTAAAATCTAGTATAGTCTAGTGGCGTGAGTGCCGAACTGCCACATCATGGGTCACCTCTAACTTTTAGGATGAATGTGCGTAGGTATTGCGGAGTTATCACTTGCTTAAAAAACGGTGAAGTAAAACATCGTGAGATATATTTTCAGACACGTTCAACAAGATAAGGGGGGGGTTTTAGGATTTGATTACTTTCAATATCATTCCTTCCGCAATCTTTTCATCTATTCTTCGATCTTCCTTTACTTGTTAAGCCATATCAGAGGACTATGGACGGCATTAAACCCTGACACCAAGTTACTCACTAATCACACGAAGAGAAGAAAAAATAACTGAATAAATCTTAATAACAAAAGAAAAGTAAATCATATTGTGTTAAAAGTACATTTTGATTAAGTTTTCTTTGCTTAAATGCTCTCGCTCTAAATATTTAAGACATCTAATCCAGATTATGCGTCCTCCATCTTTTTCTACTATATCTTGTTGTCATCTGCGAAGCCTTTTTCCTACTATGTTGGGGTAAAATTCCTGTTTATTCGGACGCAAGTGAATTCCAGTGTTTTATATGTAGCGATTCTTTATCTGACCTACGCATCTCAGTTACCATGGCAACAAGGCATAGTTAACATGGCATAGTTAACATGGCACCTGTTTGTTATACTCGTCACACTAACAGGATTCTAATTAGTCTTAACGACTGACAAAATCTACAGGAACAAAGGTTTAACGTATTTGCCGAGGGTTTATACTGGGTGGCGCAAAAGTACTGGCACTAAAGAAAATACTTTTTTTTTTTTTATATGACATTTTCTGTCATTCTGTTGTTGAAAATTGTGTAGTGAACAAATGTAAAATACACTGAAAATAAACATGGACCGTTTTACTCCCCAAGAACGTGGAATAATTGTGTCAATGTTCTTACGGAATAATTCATCAGTGATAAGAACACAACGTGAATTTCGTCGACGATTTCCCCACCGTCCGGCACCGATTGGTCGCACAATTCGACGCTTTGCCACACGCCTTGAAGCAACTGGCTCAACATTGGATAGACCTAAGTCTGGGAGACCAAGAACAGGCCGTTCAGCTGAAAATATCGATGCTGTGCGCGAAGATGTGGAAGAGTGTCCAGAAACATCAACGAGGCGACGTGCCACGCAATTGGGCATTTCCAGACGGACCCTGCAGCGTATTTTGGTGAAAGACTTAAAGATGTTCCCGTATAAAACTCAAATGACTCATCAGCTGCTGCCTGCTGACCACCGAGCTCGTCTAGATTACTGCCAGCGCGTCATAAACCTCAACCTTGAAGAGGATGATTTTCCTTCAAAATTGGTTATGAGTGACGAAGCGCATTTCCATCTCTCAGGGCATGTCAATAAGCAGAATACTCGGTTCTGGGGCACTGATAATCCGCGCATTATTCAAGAAACACCTCTACACCCACTAAAAGTTACTGTATGGTGTGGCATCTGTGTTGACAGAGTGATCGGACCCTATTTTTTCGAAGACGCTGGAGGCAATGCGATTACTGTCACTGGAGAACGCTACAGAACCATGTTACGTGAGTTTTTGATACCCAGTTTGGACGAATTGGGGCTGGAGCACATCTGGTTTCAACAAGACGGCGCTACGGCACACACAGCGCGCGACACTATGGACTTAGTGAGGGACGCTTTTCCAGGCCGAGTTATCTCTCGTTTTGGCGATTTGCCTTGGCCTGCAAGATCACCCGATCTGACCAGTCCAGACTTCTTTCTTTGGGGTTTTTTGAAATCTCGGGTGTATGTGAACAAGCCACAGACTCTCGCAGCTCTAAAAGAAAACATTCGTCAAGAAATAACGAACATATCGCAGGAGGTGTTACGGCAAGTTATGCAAAATGTCATAAATAGGGCTCAAATGTGTATCAACTCTGGAGGTCACCATTTAAAAGACATCATCTTTAAATCCTAATGGTACGAAATTTAATGGCACAAATATACATTTAAAAAAATCTAAATCTAGTTTTCTAATTTAGAAAAAATGTTATAGCTGAACCAAATAGGGTCTTTACTTTTGCGCCACCCAGTATATGGTCACCCACCCTCGGACTAATCTCGCTAAATGTAGTTTAAACTATAAACGACCCATGCTATACCTATTAGCCACAATCTCTATAAGTATTAAACGTTAATAAGATTGAACATACAAATATTATACTGAAGTAACTAAAAAGCAGACACAGATTGACATTTTGACAGGTGCCAACTTTTATTCCACCGAACTTTTATTTTTTTTGTAATTTACGTAAGCATATCTGTAAAATAAACTTCTATGCATAAAGTATTTTTGGCTTTAGGATATTTTTAATACATCTTATGTTTTTGAATAAGCATTTTTATCTTCGTATTGAAGTCCCAGCGTGGGCGCCAATAAGTTTTACACGTCAGTGCCTTTGGGCTGTTATTTACTACGCCTAGTTATTTATAGTCTAGAATTGTACGAGGCTTAAAGTATGCCAATTAAATGGTTTTAACTTATTTAAATGTACAGGATAACTTTTTATGCAGTTCTCAAATTTTCATGATGAATAACTCATGCATTTATGAATAACTTTGAATACACAAACACAAAATAAAAAAAATAATCAGCTGCTACATACCTTTTTGTCGAGTAGGTATTGTTTCCATTAAACCAACGATTTTTTATATCATTTAAGAGTTCGTTCCAAAGAGAAAGTTGTTAATTTTTATGAGTAATTCAGCAAGGGAAAATTTGCGCACTGCATAAAAAATATCCTGTAGTACTAAAATAGATCCTTAAATGGCTATTAAATACTTCTTAGTAAGTTCTTCAAATTCAAATATTTTGTTTGAATGGTACTAGATTTGTGGTATCTCATAAATTGTTTAAATAAGTTGTCAAACATTTCAAATCCCGTTAACATACATAACTGTAACGACGCTCAAATAAAAACCTTAATATTTGTTAGGGCCGAAATTGAAGACACAAAGTGACGCACAATTTACGCTTCAGTCCTCACAACAAATGCAATTTAGTCAAATAATATTGATATTTTCACAATAATTTGATATTTTCAAGTAATATACTCATTCGTTAAATGGAAATGACATGCTCGAGCATATTGACTTAAAGAGTCCCATTTGGGCGCCAGTATTGTTCATGAAGTCGACGAATTGCGATTTATCATACTATTCAATTTATTGCATTTTTATTCTATTCCATTTAGCTTTGAAATTGTAAAGAAATATCAATTTTGAAATATCGAGGGTCTGCGCTTTAGTTTTATTGTTCTACTCCAAGAAATCAGTCATTTGATAGGTTGATGGTTAATATTTATGGATACCTTTACTAACATTGCTACTCACATGAGTCGTCAAAGATATTATACAACTATATTTTTTGTATGTACTAAACCTGTAACGGTAAGTAACACACACTACTTATCATTAGGTATGTACTACTTTTGCTTATAATAATAATAATAATCATTTCTTTCAGGAAATAATTAGTCCGATAACATACGTACGTTTGTACTATGGTGAGAAATCTAAAATCGCGAAAATTATGAGCTGTTTAGTACACGTAATTGGACAGTACCTATGAAACAGCTGAGTTTTTAAATCGTGATTAGAGATCAATGCCGCCTACACTTTATCTGCATTTTCACGGTGAGATTTTTACACGCTGCTGTATCATGTATTAAAATCTGAAATTTATGAACTCTTTTATCTAGACCACAGCTTAAATTCATGCTCCAAAATAATTAAATTACTTGACAGCGGGGTCCCACGTTGGGCGCCAAATATGTTCAGCTTTAGCTCAAGGCATGATGTTTAATGCTTTGGCATTAAACATCAAGCCTTGAAGCTTTAAAGCGGGTAGTAAAATATTTTATTAATTCTCGCGTTACAAACTCGATAAAATCAAGTTAACGTGTTGGATTGGATTGTTCTTTAGAATTCTTTAGTAAATGTACAGACGCGGACGCCAGCACAACAACCTACCCCAAAGTGTCGAATTTTCCCAATTGAACATGAACCTTATTGAGTTCAGAAAAAAGTTGAAAACCTATTAAAGAAATTTGACACATTGGGGTAGGTTGATGTGCTGGCGTCTGTACAGGTACACGGCAATAAAGTATAATTATTGTGTATACGTGCATGTGTAAAGAGTAACAACACAGTTTGTCTAGTCCAACTGGACTAGACAAACCATTGCGAATTCGCAATGTAATTATTAAGAAAGACAAAGTATTCCTACTAAAAACTGGTAATGATCTACTTGCCCTCCCGAAAACACAGACAAAATGTTTTAATCTAAATAACAAACGATTCCTCTGAGAACAAGTAAAGCTGCAGACATTCTTTTCTTTTCCCGCACATATCCGCCATATTTCTTTTCACACGGTAGGAGCAACTTAAGTAATTTGTGCAAAGTCTTACAACTTTGGAGAAACTTACAAATTATTTGATGTTTTTATAGGGTTCCAATCGTAAATGGAAAAACTAAACCTTTTCATGAATACTTTTTGCCGTTTCCTTGAGATATTCGCAAAGTAATAATGTATTTTGGCACAATGTTTAGTCCCGCACTTCGTTTTTTAATAGTGGTATGGCTTAGTCACAGATAAAAAATATGAATTGTTAAGATGAAATGGACAAATCGTAAGACAATAAATATTCAAACAAATTCAAATTCAAATTCACAAATCTTAATTGCATACCCTAATGTGTTAAAAGTTGGTGAGAAAAATTATAATAGATACAATTATGGACCCTGTCGGGCACAGCATAGATCAAGTACCTAGGAGAGAGGAGGAAGAGCACTGGTGTGAATTTTATAAAAATAAATTGGTTTTAAGTTGCTTATGATTTATCATTAAAGTATTTATTTAAACTGTAGTAGCATTTGTTAATTAGAAAGAGCTTCAATTTATTGATAAAGAAAATGCGTGTCGTGTTACTTATCTATTTAAGAAACTTTTGAGTAACTGTTTGTTTTCCCGAATCCTACTAATTAATATAAGCGCGACAGATTATGAGGATGGATGGATGGATGGATGTCTGTTACTCTTTCACGTAAAAACTACTGAATGGATTTTAATAAAATTTAGTATGCAGTTAGCTGACACCCTGGATTAACACTAAGCTACTTTTTATCTCTGTATTCCCACGGGAACGGGACCTACGCGGATGAAATCGCGAGACGTCTCTAAAAATCGGGTGTAAATACGTGGAAAATAAAAAATATTCCTTCAACTCAGAAAACAGTTTATTTATTTACAAACAATGACATTTTCCCTATCATTCATTCATTTGTTTCTTTTTCTTTTATTTTTCGGACACAAAGGGAAATAAAAACACAATGATCCTTGTAATACAATACAGCGTTACTTACATCAAAGGTTGGTTGTAAACTAACGCAGGGCAACGTATCTCGCGAGAGTCCCGCTTTGCTATATTATTTTGGTCAGGCGTTATCGGTGTTACGAGGAGGTTTCTGCATCCCTTTGTTCGTTTCTTTTCGGAGAACTATTATTACAAGATATAAAACAAAGGGATGGAGTTTGATGGATGATACGTGTTAGTGAAGATTTGGATTTTCAATTTATCGAGTTTGCTTGTTTTTTGTTGAGATTGTACAACATTAAACGTACCCAAAAAGAGCTAAGATAATATTAATATTGATATCCTACGCCTCAGTAACGCTATCTAGTATCATAGCAATATTAAAGCGGTAGCGCAGCATACCTGGGTCGGGTTAATTATTACCACAGTCTAAAAACATACAGTCGTCCGACGAAGCCGTCTAGACAGGGCAATCGTGCGGGGTGTGAGGGGCGAGGCGCGGGAAAGCCGCTCCCGCACTGCGATCAAAACGATGTTCGTAGTGCGGGAGGTATTATTCAAGTCTAACGCGTGTAGAACGTTGTCGGCATTTTTCCAGAGATCAAAGGCGTCGTCCTACTGTATTAATATTTATACTGTGGCGTTACTTATGAAGTTTTTTCGTTTTGAATTCCTCAGTAGCAGCTTGGAGTTTAGATAAATAAATAAATAATCCACAACTTTCACACAACGATATCTGGTCCCAAACGAATCAGAGCTTGCGATTTAAGTATTAAATGGCTGATATACATAGGTACTTACTTATTAAAGCAACGAACATTATTGAAGCTGTCGCGGATGAAGTCGAGTAGGACTACAAACTTTAAGTCTTACCTACATCCTTCAAATTCCTGCGACGCATAAAGCAGTCTTTCTCAGTACTGACTTTTGGCCGGCTGGAATAGTTTTCAGACGCTTTAATGGAGCACAACATAAACCGAGTGTGGTTCAAATATTATTTTTATTTATTATTACTGTGCTGCTTGCTATGGGTTTTTATAACTTGAATTAATGATTATTATTGTTGTTATTATATTATAGATAAATTACACCCAGACACAAAACAAATATCGTGTTCATCGCTTTGAACATTAGTTTTGGGTGGGAATTGAACACGACCTCCACCATAGCAGTCAAAACCACTAACCACTAGGCCAATAAGCCGGTCAATTAAGGATAGTATGGACTTGCCCCCTATTACATGAAACTTAACTTAACTTGTGAAGAGTGGGTGTAGTACACCAACCGGAATACAGGCTTGTAGTTAAGTTTATTGATGTCTTACTTCTAATCTTTAACCTTTCAATCGTACCTATCAATTAGAGACACAATAGAAAGACAATGACAGCGCGTCCGCTTGGGGTTTAATGAATTAAAAAAATATATAATATTGTATACAAACTATGTATACGAGTGTTGCACTTAAATCGCTCCGTTTCTGTTAAAAGTCAAGCTATACCAGTATGAAATAAATCAACTTATTTTAGTATTGAATAGCAGAAAATTCGTTCCGTTTGATTTGTTGAGAATAACGTAAGGCGTCGGTTATATCGATAGCGGAGTTGAAAGTATGATAATTTTATTGTAATTATGTCAAAGAAAACAAATCAGTCAACCTCTTCCTGTCTTCTTTGGTAAAAAATACCTCAACAGCTTCACCTGCACACAGCACACCCTTGTCACGACTAGGTCAAAGTCAACCTCCAGTTGTACCAAAGGCAGCTTTGGAGCAGTATTTTACAAGGAGCAACTGCCTCCACGTCAACTACCGGAATTCCAGATACAATTAATTTACATTGTTCGCGGAAACCGGCTCCCGCTCGGGGCCTGATAAATTAACGGACAATATGAGTATCTTTCTTGGTACGACCGATCAAAATTTTGGATTTCTAATTCAAGACTGTAAAAGATGAGAAAGAGATATGAAAGACCAGTCCAGTGGCTTTATAGCTGTTTATCATTGCTGCTATTTATTGATAATATTCTTATCGCAATATAAAGGTTTTCTTTATTGATTGAAACATTAAACATAAATAAAAGTAACCGACTTAATTCCTTAGGCATTTTAAATTTGAATTGTAGGTATAACACAGTTGAAAAAAGTAAAACAATAATGAATTACTGTGTATTGTATCTAACATTAATTTGTATAGACATTAAAATGCGATGACATCGAAACATTAATACACTGCCTGCATAGATGACAACCGCTGGCAGTCTTAACGCGTCCTTACACGGCAAAACCGTTCTTTCCACGTTCACGTAAATAGAAATAAAATTCAATGTACCGTGTTCAGTTTGTCTAAAATACCTAGTATGTGTCTAAAATGCACGAATGTTATGTTTACTTTTGGCTCAAATGTAAGTTCCTTCTCAAGTTATGGTAACATTCGCCGCATTCGTCGTTCGCATTCGTTTTTTGTATTTTGTATAAATTTTATTACATGAAGGACTAATATTATGATATAATTTGATTACAGTATGGAGAAGTGTCTAAGTTTTCTGTAAAACTCTCTAGTCTGCGAAGAAATAAGTGAAGCGAACTGTCCATCTTTAGCATTATTATGGTACGTCGGGTCACTTTGCCTTCACTTCACCTAGATTTTCAAGAGGAGGTGGAACTATATCGTCCCCTTCATTATTAATTTCTACAAGCGTAATATAACATTTTGCTGGCAATAGCTCGATGTGGTTTGGCGTCGGACAACGTACATGCATGCGGTTGTAAGAGGTATACGAGTTGGCTGCCCGTCAAAAACTATATCGAAATCCATTTTTATTTTTGATTGAGTTTAATTACAAGGGATTTACGAGTGAATTATTATGTACAGCGACGATGATGTTTGAAAGTCAATTGGACGGACTTGAGATTCAAATAATGTTTTTAAACCATGACTGGCCTGTTGGTCCAGTAAAGAAAGAAAGAAATAACATTTATAAATTGGCAACAGGTAAAAACATGCACACACTGTTAAAACATGAAATTAACAAAAAAAATGTAGAAAATCAATGGCATGTCTCACGGCTGCGCCAAAAGGCTCATTTCAGCGGTAATGCCAGACAGATGCAGCTTTCTGACGCTGGTTTTTGAATGCACCTTTTGGGACGAGTGACAGTTGAGTGGCACAACATATCGTAGTACTTATATATTAATATTGTACATATAAATAAAAATAAAGATCAAGACATGGTCTGAATAAAGACACTAACTACTACCTCTTTCAGATACTGTCGTATCTGATAGAGGTACTAGTTAGTGCCCCGGACTGTTATGCCGGAGGTCGTGGGTTCGATTCCCACCCAGGACAAATGTTTGTGTGATGAACACGATTTATGTTTGTACACGGTTTATTCTGCGTCTGGGTGTAATTTATCTATAATATGTGTGTATGTATTAGAAATATATAAGTATGTTTAGCAGCTGTTTAGTACTCGTAGCACAAGCTCTGCTAAGTGGTGTACTAGATCGCGTTGTGTGGAAGTTGTGGAATATATTTTATTATTATAATTATAATGTGTGGTTAGCGCGTTCGACGTTGTGACTCAGCAACAAAAGTTGTTATTCAAATAAAAGGTTCAGAAAATAAAATAAAGTTAAAAAGAGATATGTACAGACGCCAGCACGTCAAGTTAAGCCAATGTGTCAAATTTCTTTGATCGTTTTACAACTTTATGTCAAACAGAATAAGGTTCAAATTCAATTGGAAAAATTTGACACATTGGGGTAACTTGATGTGCTGGCGTCTGTACAAATACAACGGCAGTTTGTTTGTACGATGCATGAGTAATTCAGTATGTAGGGCAACATTTTGTTGAAAAAAAAATGTAGATAAATGCGAACAAATTTTAATGACACATTTACTTCGAATATAATGAAATAATCTAACTAGCCTTCAAATAAATCAAATAGAGATTAAGATCTTTTTTAAAATCAACCTTTGTCTTATAAAACATACGTTAACTTCCTACTACTGTCTTGTCAAGATTATTTCTAATGCTTATATATTGCACATTCGCTCTTACCACTGTGTACTCACGTACATGTCGCAAGAAAGGCAAAGTACATAAGGAGTATAGTACATATTAAGGTGAGTAATTCTATGTATCATGATTGTGACGCGTGACGATTTTACGGCGCATTTTTTTGACAGTTTTACAAAGATGGCGGTCTGTCAAAATAATAATTATAAAAATGTTATGTTATTAAAATCAGTACCAAAAGGAGTAATTACGTTAGATGCGGAAGTCTGTGGCATCGGTTGTTCTGTTTGGTTAAAATTATTGCCACCGACTTCCGAATTTAAAGTTATTTTACACATGGCGTGTGTTAATTTTTAAATTTGGGTTGTTTATTTTTGGAAAAAAGTGAAGTAGGTATTTTTAAACATGAACCCATATTATACCTAAAATATAAATAATGACTCATGAAACAGTGAGACAGCAATGTCAAGATGGAGATAATAATGTTTATATTGCAATATGTTATGTAGACAGCTAAGATTATAATAAATGTATAATTGACACTGCGCATTATCTTTTGTATAATTGAAAAGAGTAAAGTGAGGTTTTTAGGGCTTTTGAATAAATAGTAACAGCCATAGGGATTGATCGAAGGTTAAGGTATGCTTGCCGAGTTCGGTCCTGTGATCCAGCGCATACCATCAAGCTGAAGGTCGCCGTCCCGATGATGTTTTTTAGGAACAAATCTCCTCCAAAGTTGTGTAACGGGACCCGCCTTAAAGTCGTCTCGCTCCACAAACACCATTGAGGTGGAAATTCTTAGGGGTTGTGGCGTCGGCGAGGCAGTATTTAAACAACGCATTCCCCTTATACTTCATAGCTTCCCGATCAAGTTCGAGCGCGTACAGTTCCCCGTGAGTGTTTGCTTAGTGATGACAATCAATAAGTCGCAGAGCCGATACTCAGAGCAGCGGGTGTAGATCTAAGGACGAGTTGCTTCTCACACGGGCACCTGTACGTCGCTTGCTGCCGCGCCACCAGTCCTGACTATCTTTACATTTTGGCTCCTGGCAGTATAACTACCAACGTAGTTTATAGGGAAGTGTTGTAAAGTATTGATACCTGTGTACCTACGTATTTTTACTCTTTTGTATCCTGGAATGTACTTCTTCCTGCATTATTTTCTCTATTACCTTCAGTCACATGGTATGACTGAACTCAGCAGGATTCCCATATAACTCTCTTTACATAACTTATATTTTAATGCTATTTTAAAAGTTGTTTACTTATGCTATAGCGACACTGGCATCTTAGGTATTTTTGGTGCTGTTTCTACAGCCAGTGTCGGCAGTATCGCTTCACGCAGACGACGTTGCGGGCAGCAGCTAGTACTTAATAGGAGCATGTCATACGTACAATGCAGCCTGCCGAGACGACTTCGATATTTTCAATACTAGCAGAACTCAATTAAATAGTTTTTTCTGTAACTTCTTTTTCACGAAAGTAGTATAATTTGTAACTATTTGTTATTGTTTATTCTTTTTATCTTAATATCTGTGATGTTTACTAGCTGTCTTCTACCCTCTTGAACCTATTTATATGCATTTTCTATCTGTGAAAACTTTTAATTGGCCTTTTATTGTTTATTCACTCTATCTTATTTTTGTACCTAGCTGTAAGTTTTCCGAACAAGCAAAAATAAATACGGTGATGCAATGGGCGGCCTTGTCGGTAAAAGCGATCTCTTACAAACAACCTTTGGATGGACTTGATAGTGGTGGAGAAAATATGAGTAGGCAGTTTGTTGTGCACTATTTGCATAAATATATACCATACATGACTATTTGAATAGACATTTAAAATAAGTATAATTAAAATGAATACATATAATCATTTACCTAGTAGTTAAGAATGGTTCCAAAACAACTTGCACGACCCAATAAACTGATACGTTGTTTTTTCTTTCGTCAAGGCCTCTATGAAAATGAGTCTATAAACAATAGACTGTAATGGTGCTAATACCAAACTGTCATTGGAATAGAAAGACAAACGGTCTTTCCATAAATTAGAGGCTAGGTGTGAATGAGTAAGACGCGCTTGTTTGAAAATGGTGTTTGAACAGACGCCAGCACACCAAGTTACCCCAATGTGTCAAATTTTCCCAATTAAATATGAACCTTATTCAGTTTGACATAAAATTGAAAAACGATCAAAGAAATTTGACACATTGGGGTAACTTGATGTGCTGGCGTCTGTACAATTTATACCCATTTAAGGTTAATATTTAGTCATGAAGTTATTGAAACTTCCTTTAAGTGCTCACACACATACATATAAATACGTTAGTACAAATTGAAACGATACGTAAAAAAAATAACCAGAATTAGAAATAAATTAAAATTAACACTAAAAATCATGCAAATAAACATTAAAATCAAAAATTAAAACAAATGACCATTAAACTTAAGAATTAAATTAAATTAAATTTAATCAAATTGAATTAAATTAAATTGAATTAAATTAAATTGAATTAAATTAAATTAAAGTTAAATTAAATTAAAATTAAATTACCCGCTTAATAAAGGATCTCCACATTGGTGAAGATATCCTATCCGCAACGGTCTTCAGAATTCCGTTGCAGCTGTCACGCATTCTGCAGACTAGGTTATGGACAACTGTCAAAAAATAGGATTAAGTAAAAGTAAATATAAATGTCAGTTTTACTAAACTTACAGCAAATTAAGTCCACAACACCTACTACAACAGGTTCCTACTTTTATTACAAAATAAGACATTAAAGTTAATGTTCCCGCAAGTTCTTTCGGTTGCACGGGTCGCTATATATTTTTTTTACTAAAAGTAGCCAAAGTTACTCTCCTCACAACTTCTGCTGTTTGGTTAAAGCCTTTTAGAAGATTTGTTGAAACAAACTGACAGTAACGAATATATTTACCGTCGCATCATGCGACAAAAGATGAGTTCCGATAAGGTATAATTATGTTATATTCAAATCCTGAGCACCAATTCATAATCCTTCCACTTAAACACAACTTCTATGCTGGAATGAATATACAGTTGATTTCAACTTAGCATTACCTAATGGAATTTCCACTACAGAATGGGCACTACTATTGAAAAAGTCAGAATTTAGGTTAAGTATTGCAACGCAAATTGAACTTTATGTGTGCAAGTTAAAGTTATTATTCCGAAAACAAGTCTATCCTTAGCTCTAATTGTAACTGAGGAGGGAAGCTATTACTTTACACGCACTAACAGACAATAGGCGAGTTAAATAGGAAATATTAAGATTTTGAACTGATCTTTCTAGTTAACAGTAGACGGTCTCAAAAAGGGTGAAAGAAAACATCGTAAATAAACCGGCATGTCCTAGAACCAAAAATTCGAAGACATGTGTAATCTACCAATTCGCACTGGGTCCGCGCGGTAGATTATGGCCCATACGTAAAATACGCACTTTGACGTGGAATTGCAATAACCGGCCCAGTATCTTCATCTTTTTTTTAGTAGACCATAATGTCAGCGTAAATCAGTTTTAGCTGGCCTCTTTTTTATTGAAACTACTATGTAAAGATGAAAATACCACCATAGACGTGCATACAATATCTATTAGTAGGTAGTACAGGTTACAGATAATTCGAAGATATGTCTGTACTAATATTAAAAAAGCCATGATAATTTAAGTTTAATATTTCATCATCATCATTTCAGCCATAGGAAGTCCACTGCTGGACATATGCCTCCCCTATAGATCTCCAATAAGACCAGTTGGAAGCGGCTCGCATCCAGCGCGTTCCCGCGGCCATAATGAGGTCGTCTGTCCACCTTGTGGGTGGACGTCCTACGCTGCGCTTGCCGATACGTGGCCTCCACTCGAGAACCTTTCGACCCCATCGATCATCAGTCCTCCGTGCTATGTGCCCTGCCCGCTGCCACTTCAACCTGCTAATCCGCTGGGCTATGTCGGTAACCTTGGTTCTTCTACGGATCTCCTCATTTCTGATTTGATCTCGCAGAGAGACTCCGAGCATAGCCCTCTCCATAGCTCGTTGGGCTACTTTGAAATGTAAGCATAAGGCCCATAGTGAGGGACCACGTTTCAAGTTAAATATTTAGTCTATCATATTTTTGTAAGTATACCTAATTCTTTACATTTACTTGTTCTCTACGTAAAGTTAGTAATTGCTCATTAACCACTTAACTACGGAGCGAAGTGAGGACGAATTGAGCTGTCATTCCATACTAATGCTAGGCATTGACAGTTTCTACACTTAGTTTTCACGGGATGAGTTTTAAAGAATCGAACGGTTGGTGTCAGAGTGTGTATATCACCCATTAAGCCTCTGACTTCACATGCCGTCAAGAATTATCTCTCAGGCACACCGGCTTTCTCACGATTTTTTTTATTTACCGTTTTTGAAGCACAACATCATCAAGCAGTAGCCTACCAGACGCAACGCCCGTCATATACAAGCACCCTCCTTTTTCTTTGGAGAGTGAGGAATTTTACACCCTCTCCCTCATAGCTAAAAGTTTAAACAAAAACGCTAATAACGGTGGTAGAAGATAATATTAATAACCCAAAACATGCGGTTTATCTCCACTTAAGTATTCATTAGTACCTACTTCCCTACTTAAAATCCGTAAATTTAGATAAGATCCTTTTCATTTTCCATTTCGTTGAAGCCAGGTTCCATGTATGCGTAAAGATACCTATATTGTATGTGGATGTTTTGTTTGCCAATATTAATTCCCTAAGGTGTCAAGAAACTGAAGTCTGCTTTCTGAATCTATATCTGGCTTTTAGTAAATTTTGTACCTTTAACAATACATTATACACCACTAATTTTTAATTAGTACAAATACTTAAAGGGCCTATTCTAGACCGGCTTCTCATTATATTTGTAAAGTATCAATACAAAATATTCATAAACTGCAAAGTTATTAGCGTTTGTTTATATCCCAAAATGTCACCCAATTTATGGAAATATTGTACAGGCTATTCATGACATTAGTAGTATTCATTAATCGTCATCTCTCGCTCACGCTCGCGTGATCTTGCTTAAGCATGCCCCGCCTCCAACAGCTGTTTTCGTTATTTAAGTTTAACTAAATAGTGGCCTATTTAAAAATTGAAATAAGTTTTTTTTTCTTTTGATTTCGCAAATATGATCAATAAAAGGTACGGATCCAGTTAATTTTTTTTTGGTACTAATTGAATAATAATGGTGTATAAACGCCTTTACCCATGTGGATGGATAAAAACTACAGAACGCCACTCTAACATAATTATTTGATCAGCTATATTTACGTTCATTCGGATCAATGCACACCGTGGTGTGACCGGCAGACTGCTAAATCATAGGTCTCGAGTTCGAATCCAAGGCTCGAACCTCTGGCCTTTTGTATTCATGCGCGAATTGAATAATTTTCACTTGCTTCAAAAATGGTGAAGGAAAACAACGTGAGTAAAGCGTCATGTTTGGTAGATATTCCTCAACTTGTAAAGCCAAGTCAGAAACCCTTGGGTGGTATTCAACTTGTGAAGCCATTAACCAAGTCAAAAACACAAAAACACCGTGAGTAAACCGTCTTATTGTTTGGTAGATATTCCTCAACTTGTGACGCCAAGTCAGAAATCCTTGGGTGGTATTCAACTTGTGAAGCCATTAGCCAAGTCAAAAACACAAAAACACCGTGAGTAAACCGTCATGTTTGGTAGATATTCCTCAACTTGTGAAGCCAAGTCAGAAGACCTTGGGTGGTATTTAAACGCTTTCACCAGGTTAGTTACCCTAATTGTAATGCATGGTTTGACTTCGACTTTGACCTGAAAAGAAGATACTGCACGCCTAGTCAAAGTCCAATCTTGTTCAATTAAACCGTAAAAGAGTACTTTTGAACGTCAGAATTCAAGGTTAAATAAATCCAGAAAATGATTCTAGTTGCCCCTTCCCAAACGTAATTTTCATTATAGAGAAGAATAGGCAAGAAACCCCATGCAGCCCACGCTTACTTTATTTTATTTCTTTTTTACTTTATAATTTATATTTTGAATATAAGTACATCAGATTGTTTGTGAGGACGATGTACTTAGAATACAAACTAATAGGTAGGTATGTATACTCTTAAAGGTATGAAGTGATAAAAATAAGCAATGCAACTGATAATTACATTATCATGTTGATAGATACTTGGTTAGCAAGTTCGTCATGTGAACCTAATTTTAAATCTCATTCTATAAGCATAGACATGAGGAGGTTGTACGGTTTCAAGAAGCAATTAATGGAAAGCATCCTAGCCTAAAGCGATGTGGGTGGGTAATTGAAAAACTTTACCAAAACCACTGCTGTTTGAGATTATAACGGAAACGTTTACTGGTTTAGGGAACTTTAACCACTACACGTTTGAAACTTGTGTGGTTTATTGTTAATGATATAAGTTATATACTTAGGTTTCATCTCGTACCTATTTAGAATTCTATCGAGAGCCCTCTATTAGCACCATTGAAGCCTTTGTTATTAATAAGTACCTATGCTTAGATGAAAATCAAAGAATATTTATTAAGTATGCATATATAAAAATTACCAACATCCGTACTACTTTTTAAAAGTAAAACTTCTTTAAGCACGCTTGTCTTAGGGAATAATCTGGTGAATGTAGGATCAGCGCGTTACAAAAAGTGTTATCGAGCGAGGCGAACGGAAGTTGAGAGTGAGATTAACTTAGTGAAGACAGAAAGAGTGAGAGTTACGTTTTGCAAATTACTGTAGGAGCAAGATTAGAGTTGCGAGCACACATTTTCTTTCTCTCTTTCTCTCACAGCCAGTTACATTTTGTATTTTCGTGGTAATTAACTAATCTGTCGGTCGATTCAGTAAAATCATGACGTGTAAACTTGAGTGAGGTGAACTATCAATGCCTAGTACTCGTGTCAGTATGGAATGACAGCTCAATTCGCCATCACTTAGTCTACATTTTCACGCGGTGATGTTAGTTTTTAAGTCACCCATGAACCTCTAACTTGGTTTCTAATGCCGTCGAGGAATCGCTCAGGCATGCCGGTTTCCTCACGATGTTTTCCTTTACCGTTGTTGAAGCAAGTAGTCAACCAAAGAATTCGTAAATCTCAAATTTTGGTCGAGTGGGTATCAAAATTTTGTAGCAGATTTTTTGTCGAGTATTGCGAAATAGTTCCATAGTAAAAGTTGGTCATATTCGTGGGTAGAACACCCTGTGAAAATATGACGAGTCTAAGTACACTAATATTAGGTATAAAGCTGAAGAGTTTGTTTGCTTGACCGCGCAAATCTCAGGAACTAGATACTAGTCCGATTAGAAAAAATCTTTCAGTGTTAGATATCCCATTTATCGAGGAAGGCTATAAATTACATATCATTACGCAGACTAATAGGAGCGGAGCACCAATGAAGATTTTAAAAGCGGGTTTTTTTTGTTCAATTCACCGCGGACAAAGTCGCTGGCAGAAGCCAGTTTAAAAATAACTATAAAATAAAAGAAAAATACATACACATGAACACAAAACCTCCTCCTTTTTTGAAGTCGGCTAATAAATAGTAATAAGTAAGCTTTATTTCACAAAAAAGTACATAATTAATTCAGAAGTAAGTGCTAAAATAAAAAAAGTACACAAAAGTTTTAGCTTGTGAAACCGAACTAGAAGGAACCTGTTTTTCGGCTTACTGCGCCAATCCCCTCGAGTTACAAATTAAATTTCTTAAATGCTAGCATTAGAAATATAAATATTTTTAAATATAAAAATACGACTAAGAGCTAACGGCAAGCACTTCTCTGTGTTAAACTATGGAATAAACACTTAGATAGCAATAACAATAGTTACATTGAATCCATTCCAACTCGCAGAAACTGTAATATCAAAGCCACAATACTAAACTAAATTGTTTCAAATCAACCTGTTTAAGTTACCCCGCCAAAGTTGAAATCTTTATTGTCTAAGCACAGTTCTATGTAATGTTATTTGTTAAGTAAGTTAGAGCAAACGTGTTTGGTTAAATATCGATATTTGTTTTGTGAAACTTTTGGGTATTCAAGAGATGTATAAAGGGATTTTGATATTTTCATAAATCCTTTCTGGGAATATAGATGCCCCTGAGGGTTAGCGAATTCATAAATATAACACTTTTATTGTAGACTAGCTTTATTCGCGAATTCGTTCGCGTGCATTTCTTACTTAAATATACCCTCCACCCTTCCATTGTATGGCAAATAAAAGATAACTTGTTATAGTCATAAATAATGTAGCTTATTAATTTATTTTTAAATAATATGTTAAAAGAAAGCTAATAGAGAGCTTTCTTTTAATATATTCAAAAATAAATTGAAAAAAAAAAAAGTTAATTGAAAATGTATTTTATAATCTAAATGAGTAATGTCTAGGTAATGTAGGTAATGTCTTAAAAACTATTGTTGCATGTCCAACTTGGATAGACTGTTGAAACTAAAATGAATGTGATGATTTATTAATGAGAACTTAATATTAAGTTCTTATTAATAATGTACAGACGCCAGCACATTAAGTTACCCCAATGTGTCAAATTTCTTTGATCGTTTTTCAACTGTATGTCAAACAGAATAAGGTTCATATTCAATTGGGAAAATTTGACACATTGGGGTAACTTGATGTGCTGGCGTCTGTACATATACACTTATGCAATAAAAATACCACACACATACATATCGTATATCTTTTATTTTTTATATATGTATATAATGGGTCTACTCTTGACCTCAATCTTGTCCTGCGGTCAGAGATGAGGTCGACGATGGAACGAGCTTACCCAAAAGAAGCTTATTAACTCGCGACTTAAATAGATTGGGGTCATATGAACTCGGGAACACTGATGCAGGCAGGGAATTACACTCCTTGGCTGTGCGCATAATGAAGGAACAGGCAAAGCGCTTCGTGCGAATGTGTGGAACATCTACAAGGAATGGGTGACAACCTGCAGTACGTCTGGATTCCCGATGGAAGAAAGGAGATGGTGGAATGAGCTCGTGGAGCTCTAGAGCACACTCACCGAAATACAGTTTGTAAAAGACCGACAGACATGCAACTTTGCGGCGGTGGGCCAGGGTATGAAGCTTGCTACCCACCAGCTTTTCGTCACCAATGAGCCTCCTGGCTCTGCGCTCTACTGAGTGGAGTGTGGCTAGTTGGTATATCTTTATTTATAGTAAAATAATTATATCTGTGAAAATAACTTCTACTAGGTAAACCTCTACCTAATTAACTTCTTTTTTTTTGTAGCTGGGCGGAATATCCACATGGATGTCCTCCGCCCCGGGGAGGGTAGAGGAGTCTGGGATATTTTTCAAGTTGTTGTGGGCGAAGCCGCTAGCAACAGCTAGTATACTATAATATGTGTACTACCGCTAAACCTTCCGGATAATACATACAAGCACTGCATAGAAGAATTCGCGATGCATTAAAATGTATGTTGTTTGCTATGCTTTTAAGCACCGTCTAGTCGATATCTACGTGAATTCAACAGTTTTACAGGATAATGCATAAAACATACTTTCATGGGTACCTTTATCCAGTATTTTGTTACCCTATCACTGGGTTTCAAAGAAGTGATAGATTATATAATTATATAGGTGTGACCGGCGGCGGCGGCGGACTTCTTTTTCTTAGCGTGTCGATTGCAAACAAAGACACTAAATTTCTAAATTGTATGTTTAGCCCAGAATTCGGCTACCGCAACACCATCCACCGACGCAACCATAAGATCCTCACGTGTGCAGGTGACAGGGCACGCGGCGCAACACAAGAGGTGGGCCATGGTCTGTGGAGAGGTACCGCATAGGCACTGAAGGACTGCGGTCTGCCAAGACATGACTCAAGTTCGAGTTCAAGGCGACTTCACGAATTTATGTGCGTTTGATTGGCCTGTTATATTAAGAGGCTGCAGCCGATTAGACTGGAAAACGACTAAAGAAAGAAAGAAATGTATATTCATTTGGGACAAGGACAGGAATTTAATAGCAAAAACTAAACCTAACATATTATAGAGGGAAAAGGCTAGGCAGATGATGATGAGTCATATCCGGCTGCGGATAAGCTAATCTGAACATAGCATACCTAGGTTTGAAATCAGCATGGCTTCCCATAAATCACACTTTTAACTACGGCACAGGAATCGTGCTATCTCTTTCATTGCAGGAATAAAAGAACGGAACAGTAGTCCAATAGCAATAACACTGATTGATGAAAATGATTGTTTGAAGAGAAGAGTGTACTTGCTCAAGTTGTCTGTTTGTCTATGTCCACACAAATATTTTAAGAGGATTTTAAATGGTTTTTTTTTTCGTTTATTGTTAGTTTGTAGTGAGCTCAGAAACTACTTGACCGATTGTTATCATTTATTTACCAATAGAAACCTTTGTTTGTTTTTTGCTTTGCTTTGGAATAAGGTGGTAAAAAAAACATTTCCAGGTTTATACCCGAATTTTTACCATAATATAAGTCGGAACTGGACTAACTTAAAAACTTGATAGTGTATTTCGTATCTATTCCATCGATATAACTCACATAGCGCTACAATACATAACTGAGATCAGCAATCTACCCAATGTGTCGAATTTCTATGATAGTTCATTCATTCATTCATTTATTTATTCGTTAACAATTTACATTGTGTTGAACATTACATATTAAAAAGAGAAATAACACATGCAGAAACAACTACATTAAGCAAATTAATACAATGTCAGCAAAATAATACAAAGACACAAATAAAGACACAAATAAATACAATATTTGGTTCGTAGCAGGTACAGTGTCAGTTAAAAAGTCTAATTTATTATTTTCAGGTAAAATGTCAATTACTTACAATGTCAAAATTTAAAGCAAGTAAAATGTCAGTTTGGGAAAAGTAGTTGTTAGTTTGGGAAAAGTTAATAGCTTGATATGCTGGCGTCTATTCAATACACTGACCACTAATAAACATCAATAATATTTTCAAGTGCGCAAGCGCAGTAGCTTGCCCGTTCGAACACTCCCGCGCAGTACGAACGTCTAACCTCAGTATCATCGCACGCGGCGATCGTCACGTCTCGAGCATTTACTTGTTTAATACAAACGGTAATACTTTATCTGTAAGGATATTAAAAGGCCTGTAAAATGTGGTGGTAACGATAGTGATAAAGAATTTTGTGTCGTATGTAAATCAGTGTTAAGGTGCGATTTCAAGTGGAAGGGGATTGTAATGGTAGGTTCATAGCGAGTGTTTTTTTTTATTAATTTGATACTATGTCTTTACAATCTAAACTCATTTTATATTAATATCTACAGGAGTTTAAATGTCTAATTATGATTTGCAACCAGTGTACATCGCTCTTGTCAGAAATATAGAAAGTAAACATTAAATTACAAGTGCTTTTGTAAGAAATACAAAAAAAAACGTGTTTTTGTTTGCGGTACTTCATAATAAGATTTGAATTGTCCAATTCGTTAAACCACGAAAGGACACCGGTGTCCGCGCTGTCATTGTCTTTCTATTGTGTCTCTAATTGACACGATTGAAAGGTAAAGCCTATACGAATCAAAATAAATTAATTGTTTTTAGTCAAACACATCAATCATTAATAAAATACTGAAAAATGTCAAAATATCTTATATTTATTTTGTAAACTATCGGCTGCCACTTAGGTACATGAGAACAAGAAGTACACATAAAGTTTACATTATTGTGGAAATACGACATTCAGACTTAGACTTCTAAGTTACTAGTAATATTTTTTTTATAAAACTATAAAAAAATAAAAACAAAAAAGTAGGTAAATAAAAAAAAATGAAAAAGTAGGAGTTCAGTTCTAATATAAAATGATACGCTTTAAAAAATAATAGCGTACTTTTGTGTGTGGGTACTTCAAGAAATAAATACAACGATACAAAGTTAGACAACATATTCAATTATTCATATTCAATTTTTAATCCAAAAATGTTCAGCTAAGACAGTCAATCCATCAGAAAGGGTTTACTTATTTGACTGAAAAACCTAACTGATCATTTTAATATGCAAAGAAAAACATTGAAAGATGTTAAAAAACTTGTTAAATACATAATGCTACACCAGACTGTAGAAGATTGTATACATACTTCGTTCGTAATTTAGTTTCTAAACATGTAAACAAATGTGTGTTTTAGAAAAGAGGACTTGAATACTCACACTAAAAGTTCAGTTTACGTCACTTGAACTGCCACTAATAATGTTTCAAGTAGTTTGAAATCAATTTAATTACCAATAGCTGTGTGTTTTTGGAAATAAAACTTCAAAACCCAATAAATTATGTTTGAATTCATTTTAAATCAAGTTAATGAACACTGGTTTAAGGTTGATAATTGTGTAACGTCAATTGGTATCAATAAGATTCAAATATAAAATAAAAAGATACCATATACCTGTCAATGGCTTTTGCACTCGTTTCTAGTTGTTTAACGTCAATTGGAAATCAGGATTTAAACACAGAAAGTTTTTCAACTTTATGTGAGACAGAATAAGCTTCATATTCGATTGGGAAAATTTGACACATTGGGGTAACTTGACGTGCTGGCGTCTGTACAACAACCTTTAAGTCACTTTTGCACTCCATTCATTCTGAATCAAATAAATAAAAAGCGGCGCAAGAGAATTTAGTAGAAATTCTACAATGCCAACTCCAATCGATCGCAGTACATTTTCAACCATTCATACATATTATATTATAACGAGTGTATCGGTGAGTAGCTATTCGAATTACTTGCAATGAATAAGATTTGTTATTTATCCAAAATGTTTAATACAGTTTTATTTACAAATAGTTTTTTGGTTAATAATATTTTTATTTTCTTTGGTTGTCTATAATATAATAATATATTCCACAACTTTTCACACAACGCCATTTAGTCCTAAGTTAAGCTTGAGAGCTTGTGTTATGGGTACTAAACAGCTGATAAACATATTTATATAATTCTAATTACATACATTTCATAGATAAATTACACCCATACCCAGAACAAATGATCATGCTCATCACACAAACATTTGTCGGGTGCGAAGGGTGAGCTTTTTGGGGGACTGTCTTATGTAATTTCGATCCTCAGCCTAATTTGAATAAATGACTTTTGATTTTGATTTTGTCCTGGGTGGGAATCGAACCCACGACCTCCGGCATAGCAGTCAGGGTCACTAACTACTAGACCAACAGGCCAGTTAAAACACACATAGTCTATAACACACATAGTTGAATATAAATACTAGTATTTTTTCAGTCAGTAAAAAAGCTCTTAAACTAAATTGAACTTAAGAAATTAATATGTACCTATTCATAAGAGACAGCTTAATTTTTTAGTGGAGTAGTATTTTAATTATCTTAATGACAATATAAACTTTCTTAGACATTTTATTAGAACACATTTTCTGTAAGATAATTAAATGCCTGAAGCTTCAATGTCGAAACGTGTCACAGTTGTGTTTTTACGCGACGCATTTTTACTTTGATTAATTTAATAGGAATGTTACTTACCTTGTCCTTGCTTACCTAAGCTGATCTTCAATATTTTATATCTTCTTTTTCTGTATACCTATAAAAGTGTAATCATCTACTGGGTAAATATTCGAACATTTCAACCGCCGCCATTGTCCCGTCATCAATATTAACGAAAGAAACATAATATTATATTTAATGGAATATTCCAGCAATTCCCAGAATCTGCTAAAGTGAAGAAGTAATGACAGTGCAGCGTTTGAAATACTCGAATACTCTTATTTACCCTTCTGTGCTTCTGTCTGTTCTAATTCTATGCACTATACTCCATCTATAATAGCTATTAGAAAAAAGGCTCGTAGAAGCAGGAATGCAAAACATTTTATTTTAAAAAAATAGTTAAAACAATTTTAATTGAAATTGTTTTATTTTAAATTTAGAAAAATAAAAGTGAAACGAAGAACGTTTAATGCATGCTCTCGGCTTCTTTTAGGTTTGTTATCATTGACACTGTAATTTGCAAATAATAATTATGGTTCATCGAGTCATTAAGCTCACGATTAATGATAAATGTGTGAACTAACTGAACTGGTCTACTCATATCTGTGTGGTGTTTCTTCAAAAGACCATTTTATGCATGGTTCTCACACGATCTGTTCAAGATCTTAATTTAAAAATAAACAATTTTAACTGAAATTGTTTTATTCGTGTATATTAAATAAAATGTTTTGCATTCCTGCTTTTTCGTGCTTCTTTTTTCTATTATAAATGGAGTATAAACTAAAAAATTATAACTAAATGAAATCCAGATCATTTCTCAAAATAATGTTTTGCAATGGTTACAACTCAACTGTGACAGCTACAGTAAAACTAGATTAGTAATACATTCGGCGTCTATCGTAATTGTAACATGCTTAATGTATCTTTCGTTATAAAGTGTCCATTAAACATTACTTTTTTTAACTCCTGTCACTGAAAATGAAGTATAGCTACTTCCTGTATATCTAAACGCACCTTTACATTTGAGTGTACAAAGATAAGAACAACACAAATACAGTTAAAACTATAAAAGGATCATAATCAAACAGTGATTTTCTTTCAGACGGCTTATAAAGACGTTGCGAGTAAGAGGGTAGGTAGAAACAGTGGTGACCCAGTGACAATGGTGTACACAATCAGTCAACAAGTGAATAATGTGGAGAAAAGTGAAAAGACACGCAGTGTGTGGAAGGAGATTCTTTTGGCTGTATTAGGTATGTTTTTTTGTTTGTATGTATTGTATTTTTTAGTGTTATCTACACCCCAAGTGTGCTATCAAAACCCTATTATCATTTCAATCGTGTCAATTAGGGACACAATAGAAAGACAATGACAGCGCGGACGCCGGTGTCCTCTTCCCCTTCCGTCTGTTCGTTTGTCTGTCTGCCTGCCAAAGGGTTTTAATTCGTGAATCGGAATTAGTAGACCGTTGGCAAATATAGTGTTTTTGTTATCCGTTATAACAAGAAATAAAATATAATTAACTATACATTTATTATGACTTGATTTTCATGTTAATTCTCATTATTTATTTTAGTTTTGTTATTGTTATTATTAATTAGCATTTAATTTGTAGTTATTTCTAAACAAGGAACTTCTTTAGTGTTTTAGTTTTTGTGTATCTGTGTAATTTAGATTTTTGCTCGATCTCAAATAATTTTTCAATACAAAAATATAATTAGTAATTTAATAATAAAACCGTAGATACGCGAAATTCACACAGATTAAATACTTACTGCTATAGCCTTTACCTATTAGGTACAAAATTTCAATAAATAATACAAATATTTAAGATAAAAAACAAGAAAAATCGTTTCTTGTATTGGGCGACAATGCTTTTCATAGATTTTTTATTTGACAGGGAAACTTTTCGCTATAGCAAGACTGAATGCACTTGGCCTAAGTTTGAATGTATTAGTATTTTTTTTTTCGAGAGACACACTTAGGTTTTTACTGAGTCGTTAGTTCACCGACACTCGCGGCTAGTCACATATGAATATCTAATACTTACATAGTGCTATATTGGTTGTAAGAACTTGTGACTAAATACACACACGGTAGTCATACGGGTATATCGAAGGTTAAGCTGCTCTTACCAAGGTCAGCCTCTACATGAGATATCGTTAATTACAGTCATTATTATTTATAAAAAAAGCAAAGTCAAAATCAAATGATTTATTTAAATTAGCACCATGTAGAGCACTTTTGAACGTCAATAGAGTTACAAGTTAAATCAATTAAGTGAATGATTCTAGTTGCACATTCTAGAAGGTAGTTTCATATACCTAGAAAAGAATGGGCAAGAAACTCCATATACTTACTCTTTTGACTAGTTTTTGAGTTTATTCATTACAAACATACACACAATAATACAAAGTTTTCCTCTTTATAATATTAGTGTAAACATAAGACAAAAACAAACAGTACAACTGCACTGAGAACCTCCTCCTTTTTGGCAAATCGGTTAAAAAACCTAGACAGATGTATCAGGTGCTATAGGTTCAATATCTTTACATTCATTTAAAAATTTCTTAAGTAAACACGTGGTTCACGCTTCTCAAACTGGGTACTACACTCGTGTTTGTTTACGGTTAAATCTATTTTAAACAATTTTAATACGTGAAGCTGCACTGTGGTTGAGAGGTTAATGAAGACTTTTAATTTGATGGATAAATATAACATAATCAAACCAAAACTCATTTATTTGAAGTAGGCTGAGAGTCTTTTTGAACGTCAAAAATTACACAAGACAGTTCCCTAAAACGCCGACCTTTCACTTTTCACACGAAACAAAAGTGGTAAGACGGACTCACTAACATTTAAAAACATCATCATCTTCTCTCTGAAGAGTTAGGCACAAATGTACAGACGCCAGCAGATCAAGTTACCCCAATGTATCAAATTTTCCCAATTGAATATGAACCTTATTCTGTTCAACAAATAGTTGAACAACGATCAAAGAAATTTGACACATTGGGGTAACTTGAAGTGCTGGCGTCTGTACATAACCTTTTATGAGTGTTGAAATTAAATAATGATCGATAATAATAGTATAAGTAACAATGCGCAGTGTCTCAATAGTTATTAGTTGATCTCTTAAGACACCCACATTTCATCAGAACTTACGTTTAAGTTGCATGTGGGACAGAATTGCATAACTCTATTTCCAATTATAAAGAATCATTAAGATCGATTAGTAATAAATAGTAAGTAAACAACTTATGCGCACAGCCAAGGAGTGGAATTCCCTGCCTGAATCAGTGTTCCCGAGTTCATATGACCCCAAAGAGATTTAAAATACTATAGAGCGGGCACGTCAAGGAAATGTCATAAAAAAACTTTGATCCCATGTCTCAGTAACGCCATCTAGAATAATATATGAATATTGGAGCGGCAGCGGAGTGTACTACAAAAAACTCATAGACTTGTATCCAGCAGGACACACTTTTTCGGACGTAAATTTTGTTCGTGATGTCCGGTCTATAGGTATTGAATGTCTTTGTATGACCCCGATCTGTTTAAGTCGCGAGTTAATAGGCTTCTTTTGGGTAAGCTCGTTCCATCGTCCACCTCGTCTTTGACCGCAGGACACGATTGAGGTCAAGAGTAGACCCATTACATATATAAAAAAAAAACAATAAGAAAAGCTTTAGTCATGTGTTATTAAAGTGTTAACTTGGTAATTTTAATTATCAGCGGACAATTTCTACCGATACTTCATTTGTTTAGTTGCGATAAGTAGTTTAGTAGCTATTAGGGAACAGGTGAACAAACACATACATAGCGTATCAAAATCATAACTCTCCTTTGCTGTAGTCGGGTAAAAATACAGCGGAATGGAAGTCAGTGAACTACCAACGAACGAACTAACAACGTATAACGACCATGAATTTCAATTAGACAAGGCAAAGTCAGTCTTGTATTGTTGTTGACAGTCAACAATGATCAATTACTGATTAATCGATTCGCGCACTCATACATGGTTTGACATATCATACGAAGTCATACAAATAGTAGCGATAGGAGTAACTCGAAAATACATTAAAAAATATCAGCTAAATGGTATCAGCATACGAAAGCCTGTGGGTGGAAACGAAAGCACATCAAACTACCCTTAACTGACATTTTTTTCTAGTAGGGTATATGCATGTATTTTTTTTATATTTTTAATTCACTGTTTCAACATAGTAAAAAAATATAGACATGTTTAAAAATGCAGTAATGAAGCTTATAAAAAATAATTAAAATACAGAATAAATTTGAGCTGTTTAAACGCCGCCATTTTCGCGCGCCATTTCGATTACGTCATTTACTATGATCCTATTACTATTACTTTAGGTGTTTTCGTTTTTCTGACCATTTCACCATGAAAAAAGCTCAGAAACCAGTTTACAGGTATTGCTTGTACCCGAATGCAGAAACGTAATCAGATTGTGCTTTTACAAAACCACTTTCAGTCATTTTCTTAAATGTTCTCACTATGAAGCTAAAATTACACTTGAACATTAAATTAATTCACAACACACACGGCAATTATTATGTTTTCCAATAAAAAGTCCATTTCAATACTTAATGTTATACTTACACATTGTATGTTTTGCAGGCGTAACTTGTTGACGTAGTATTTAACGTCAATTTTCGTTATAACCAATGGTGATGCGTTTCACAAATTTGAATTTCCCGCGCTTAATTCGCACTTTTATTTTTAATTTTAAATAATTATGATGCTATTAAAAAGTAAAATAATGATTTAGTTCATATTTTCTGCCATTAAAGATTGGGAAAAAAAAATTCGAACCAAATTTCCCTATTGAACATGAACCTTTTTCTGTTTGAAATAAAGGTGAAAAACTATCAAATAAATTGAGGTCGCTTGATGTGCTGGCCTCTGTACATATCAACATAATATTGTATTGTTGTAATAGTTCATCTAAAATAAGTATGTATTTTAGAAATATGGATGTACAGTTATCAGCTGTTTAGTGCCCATAACACAAGCTCTGCTTAGCTTGGGACTAGATGGTATTTTGTGAAAGTTGTGGAATATTTCAAGTATTCAAGTATTTATTGCAATCCATAATGAACATACAGGTGGAAGGTTAAACAGTTTCGAGTAACAATTATGGACCCTGTCGGACACAGCAATATCAAAATTAAGATGAGTAGGAGAAAGGAAGAGCGCATTTTTAAACATTTTTAAAAAATATTAATTATTTAAAAAAAAAATACCTAATTAAATATGTTGTGATGGCCCAGAGGTTAAGGCTCCTACCTCTCATGCACGAGGTTGTGGTTCAAATCCGGGCAAGTACCAATGTGACTTTTTCAATTCATAATTATGTACTTTCTAAGTTTATCTTAGACATCATTGACATCGCTGAAGGAAAACATCGTGAGGAAACCTGGACTTATAGTTAATATAAGTTTGAAATCGCCAATCCGCCTTGAGCAAGTAATCGTGGTAATCAATGCTCGAGCCTTCTCTGTATGAGAAGAGGCCTTTGCCCTGCAGTGGGACAGTAACGGGCTGGTATTATTTACTCAATTAGATTATTAGGTACCTAGTTATTATACTGATATCTTGTACTTTATATTACATTTATATTTACTATAGTATTTATTTATATTATTGTATAGATTTTTTGTATACCTAGTACTTCAAACGAATCAGACAGATGTGTTGCTGGGGAGTTTGTTCCGCCACTTCTTCTTCCCAGCAAAAACACTAGGAAGTGGCGAAGGGTGGGCCGAGTTTTGGGGGACTGTCTTTATGTATTTTTTTTTTTTACGTTCAAAAAGTGCTGATTCTCAGCCTAGTTTGAATAAAGACTTTTGATTTTGATTTTGATTTTATTCAATTATTATTTTACAAAATTATCATATATTTATTTATTTCGTAGCCAAATCAATTTGTCAAATTATCTGTTTGAAATTCTTCCATGGTGTAGTAGGCTTTGTTAATTAAGAGGAGTTTCAATATTCTTACATAATTATATTATGCTTTAGTTGGGAAAAACAGTTGCTTCGTATATCCAAGTCTTGTCTCGCGTAGGTAAATTTAGTAGTGACAGTAAACAAAGACACTATGTTTTGGTATTTCAGCCACCGCTAAGCCTCTTATCAGTGAAGAATAATGTCCTTTGTAGACGAGGAATTTAGAGGGTCTAATTAACCACTTTTTTTGTATTGAATTGTATTTCGGTTTTTATCATGAATTATTGTAATTGATTTCAAATTGACTGCTCTTGTTTGGCTATTGATTTTTTGCGTATAACTATATTGATTAGAATTTTGTAAGATTTTATAATATTATAGTGTATATTTGTATACGCCTGAATGGTCAAACATGACAGATCTTCTTTAAACTGACCTATCTTGCTTGCTTTGTATGTACACTCATGTTTATACAAATAAAATATCTTGAATCTTGAATCTTGAGCCCTCTTTCTATTTCGGTTTTAACCGACTCATAAAACACGGAGGATGGCTGTTACCTCAGAACATTATCTTTTTTTACTCAATTTATGAACCAATTTGGAAAATTACCTAAAAAAAAAAATTTCCTGTGGGAACACATGGATAAAAGTAACCTTGGTCTCCTGGGGATAGTGTAGCTTCCAAACGGTGAAAGAATTTTACACATCGGACTAGTATTTCCTGAGATTAGCACGTTCAAGTAAACAAACCCTTCAGCTTAATAATATTACTAGCAGACGTCCCGCGGTTTCACCCGCGTAGGCCCGTTCCCGTGGGAACACAGGGATTAATCCTATGTGTTAATCCAGGGTGTCAGCTAACTCCATACCAAATTTTATTAAAATCCATTCAGTTGTTTTTACGTGAAAGAGTAACAAACATTCATCCATCCATTCATCCATACTCACATACTTTCGCGTTTATAATATTAGTAGGATTATAGTAGGTTTATAGTATAGATATTGAATGTCTTTGCATGTTACACATCCGTAAGGTATACGTTTTGTTATGTATATGTTTTTATTTCAAACATATCTTGCGCATGAGTGTGTTACACGCAAGAGCAAATGAAAACATTGTATGACTTCATAGTACAAGGCTAATAACAGCATTCATATTAAAATAGAAAAGAGGTCTGACATAATAAGTGAAGCGTGTTTATATTCCCAGAGGAGCGGAACTCGATTGGTTTATTTTAACGTCATTTAAAAACCTAAAATAAATACTTCTTCAAAGTGGTTTCAAGTTTTCGGAAACAATTTTATACAAGCTGATTTTCCTTCCGCTAAGAAAAGGCATGTTGACAGAAAATGAACATCAAAATATAATTAGCCCATCAGTAAGATTATAAAAAAAATACACTTGCAAGTATTTTTTTTTCTACCCGAGAGTTGTGACGGGAAAAAAATAGAAAACCTAACGTTTGCATATTCTATGGACTTCATACTTTTGATTGGTAAGGAATTTGTCTAAACAAACCGATGAAATAATAAAAAAAAATATCCTGGACTGAAATTTTTTAGACAACCCATATGTAATATATTTTTTAACACATTTGCTCGTAAAGGGTCTCTTATTCCGCCAAATTCAGTATCGTAATGTATCTCAATACGCACTAGTGCGTAATGGTAAAGTAAAACGCACGGTTTGCAAGTAGCTCCGACTTAATACGAACGGTTCCTTTTTTTAAATCTTAGCAATGAGTTTCTTTGTCAGAAAAGTGGTCTACATTTTATGAATAAAATTTGAAAGTTAAAATATAAAAAATAAACATTTAAATCGTTAATTTTAATTTTGACAATAAACTACAACCATTAGTAACCAAAACCAAAAAATATTAATTAATTAATTTACTTTATTAGTAATACTGGCTGTGTGTGTTTTTGTCCCTTTGACTTAAAAAAAAATGAAGCGCGCGCATCGCCAATTTGTGATTCAGTTAAAATTATTCCGCGCGCTTTATCTTTTCGCTGTATTGTTTTTATTCGAAAATTTCAGTCTGAGTTTTATTTATTTCCTCACAAATATGTTATAAAACGTCGTATGAGTATGACATACGAGCGCTTTGATAATTATAGCCTCTGCTTTCTTGTAGCCCTCGCCTGCGGCTCGGACTAGCAATATTGCCTCGGCTGTAATTATCAACCTACCGCATTTATATCATAATGTACAGACGCCAGCACGTCAAGTTACCCCAATGTGTCAAATTTCTTTGATCGTTTTTCAACTTTATGTTAAACAGAATAAGGTTCAAATTCAATTGGGAAAATTTGACACATTTGGCATCTGTACTATATTGACATATTAAATTGAATATAAAATAGGTTTCATTTATTAACAGCTCGATGAAGGTCGTTCTATAGCGGGATCCTATACTATATAAAATACTGACGTCCTGCTACATTTTGACTCGATGTATCGCCGTTATTGTTTGATAAGGTATGTGAAAAAAGAAAAAATCTATTTCGAATGTTTTCTTGTAATCTAGGTGAGGGACTAAAAACTAAAATTTAGTCATAATTAGTTATAATATGATGTGTCTTAATCGAAATTGATGGATGAACTCGAATTCATTTCTTTCATAAAAGTACCTTGAGACATTAATTTTATTTCTTGGGAAAAATACAAAATATTGCCACCTAGTAGTAAATTAGGAAGACACAAATTTTGTAAAGTCAATGTCAATTTTTCACCAGTCACGATTTTATAGTTTAAATAGGAAAATTCGTTTTCTCATCCTACTAATATAGTTAGTTTCCGTCTACCCCATGGGAAAAAGGCTTGAGTTTATGTGTGTATGTTGCAACATTTCTTCCTGTATCGTGGGAGCTTTAAAATAAAAAAACTTTTATTTCATACAAGACCGGACTGTCTTGTCTGAAATAAAAGTTTCGTTTCCTTTTTTGCTTTTTCAAACATTCAAACTCACATAATTTTACAAACAGCCAAAGGTTTTACAATCAAATTATTTTCCTTGCGAGAGTCAGTCATTTAGCCCCGTGTTCTACCGTGCCTTCTCTATTTCTTAAGTTCACTCTATCTAGGACAAACGAGTTCACATTCAAATCACTTGCAGGCTTATGAAGTCAACTTGATGACTCATTAGATGTTCCCACTTAGTAATTGAATTGATGTGTAATTGTCCTTTTAGTAGTAAGTCAAGCTAAGTCGAAATTAACGTCATCTTAAGGAAATAACACAAGTCCATTGACCTATACCTATTAAATACCCAATACCAATACCAATCCCGATCCCAATCCTACCTTCGGGTCAATACCTATTGACCCGAAGTGATTCAATGTAACCCATAATTTTTTGAGTGTACTCAATTGTTGGTGAGCCAAAGAAATAAATAAATAAATAAATAAATAAATAATAATAATAAATAAAATAGGCTAGTGAACTCATTTTTCAGTTTTTAGTCCCTCATCTAGATTTTTTTAAAATATCGCCATGTGTTTTTTTTCACGTACCTAATAAAAAAAGCGGCGATACATCGAGTCAAACTGTTGCATGACGTCACTATGCTGTACAGTTTATACTGATTAATGACGTCACAAGCCCCCTCTCCTCAGCGTCCTAAAATCTAACTGACGGATTATATTTTGATATTCATATACCGTCTACATCCCTGTTGCGAAAGTATCTCTGTCTGTTTGTTACCTTTTTACGCATTAACGGCTGAACGGGTTTGGATTAAATTTGACACACGGGCAGACAATAGGCTATAACATATACTTTACCTACACGCGGGCGAATCTAATGGCTTTAAAAAAGCTATTTGTACTGAATTCGATTCAGCAGTTCTGCAATGACGTACCTACCTAATGTGTATATTTATCTGTGTATTTATTCTTTTATGTCACTTGTTTTTACTCTGAAGTTATTGTTTACCTTGTTTAAAAAAAATGCATATTAATTAAGCTGTATCAGAAAAGACTAGCGGTAAAAAGCTAGGTAGATTAATCAATGGCAGAATGGCAGCGACTAATCCATGAAATGAATACATGAATAGTAAAAATGTTCAAAGATTCGGATTTAAAAAGCCAAAAAGCCGAGATAGGCTGCGAAAATTTAATTTTTATTTCAGTTTTTTGCAACTTTGTTGCTCAGCAATCAGTTTTAAAGTAAGGTAAAAAGTTATTCGTGACTGTAACTTAAATATATTTTCTTCGAAGTATAGTTATATTAACACGACATGGTTGTATTCTCCGATTGGCTGTGGCAGAGGTTTACCTAAATGACAAACAGTTATGTTTATGTCCCATGTCATAGACTATAGCCATCAACTGGGCACAAATCCAGACTCAAAGTCAAAGTCAAACCATTTATTTCAATTATTTAATAAAAATTCATAAAGTTTTAATAAACCATTTATTTCAATTATTTATTAAAACTGCATAAAGTTTTAATAAATAATTGAAATAAATGGTTTGACTTTGACTTTGAGTCTGGATTTGTGCCCAGTTGATGGCTATAGTCTATGACATGGGACACAAACTATAGAATTGTGTATTGTTTTTAGTCAGGTAAGAGTCTGACAGACCCCTCCGCCTCCCCGGGCGGGGGACATCCATGAGGATTTTCCACCCCTAAAACAAAAAAAAAAGGTAGATGCAACTGGGTAAAAAATAATGAGAAATAAGTGTCACATAAAAATAAATACAAACATACATATTTATGAATAACCTGTTTCTTCATTATGCGCACAGCCAAGGAATGGAATCCCCTGCCTGCATCAGTATTTCCGAGTTCATATGACCCCAATCTGTTTAAGTCGCGAGTTAATAGGCTTTCTTTGGGTAAGCTCGTTCCATCGTCGACCTCATTTCTGACCGCAGGACAAGATTAAGGCCAAGAGTAGACCCATTATATATTAAAAAAAAAAATACATAGTCAAGAAAGGTAAAAATACGTTTATAGAGAAAAACTAATCCGATCCGACCGAAGTTATCAATTAGGCCGTTATAGACACTTTTTAACGTCAAACTTAATTTAAATTAAATTATATATAAAAGAGTCCAGAGAGACAGAGAGAGAGAGAGAGAGGGTCAGAGAGAGAGAGTTTTTCCATCTGGGATTTCTCAGTAGCAGCCCGGAGTCTGGATATGTGCCCGATTGATGGCAATAGGCTCGCCCCCTATTACATGGGACTTAAACATAACTGGCGAAATGTGGGTGTACTACCAGGTACACCTCTGCCTAGCCCTTCGGGGATTACAGGCGTGACGTTATGTATGTATGTATATATAAAAAACTTTTTTGCAAAAAATACAACCGACTTCAAAAAAAAAACACTAAACGGTGTAAAATAACTCTAAATTCGGAAGTCTGTGGCTTTGGTGGGTTTGTCTTACTCATGATGGGCCACCGACTTCCGAATTTAGAGTTATTTTACACCGTTTAGTGTTTTTTTTTTGAAGTCGGTTTTATTTTTTGCAAAAAAAAAAAATATTTTTCCATTTTTAGTTGTTACCATAAAAATATTTGCCATGAATTTATTGTATATTGTTAATTGTTAACAAAACATGTCATGATAATAGGGTTTTCCACTAATCCCTAATAAATTAAAATTCATACATACCTAACTGACGAAATCTAGGTATATTGTACCCACCTGCGTACCCCTCAGAGCATACAGGCGTGATGATACGTCATGATGTTGTATAAACAATAAACATCCAAGCGATTCCAGCAATCACGACAGATTTGCCGTCTATTTTTGAAGAGTTCCGTTGTATATCTCCGAAGATCAGCACCAGATCTTCACCAAATTAATGGGACCACCTCAGGAGTGTACTCTTTCAAATAAAAAAAGAATTTTGAGAATCGGTCCACAAATGGGGGAGAAATCAGGTAACATACATAAAAAAAAAAAAAATACATACACACGAACATAGAACCTCCTCCTTTTTTGAAAGTCGGTTAAAAATGGATAAAGTTGCCCCTTCTAAAAAGTAGTTACGTATCGATAAGGATAGGCAAGGCACTCCATACCTACTTACTATTTTCAAAACTCTGGGCTGCTACTAAGAAATTCCTAAAGAAATAACTCAATATTGCTTTGCCTGACCCGGGACTTGAACGTAGGAACACACGCTCAGCAGTAGCGCAGCAGTCAGTTAGGTACTTTATTACAAACGAATTAAATACGCCTGTCTGACGCTAAGATGATAATTATAGTTTAGATAGTATTATATGACTCACAAATATTTGAACAACACCAGCGAACAATCTCAGCATCTGAATCACATTGTTATTCTAAAGATTTTATTATTTGAGTGCAAGAAGGCACGTATTTTCACATGGAGAAGATGTCATATATTTTCTAAAATGCATTGCAAACTTTGCTATCAAAATATTAACAACTTATATACTGATAAACAAATAAGTATGGGCAGGTAAAACAATATTCATTTACACATCAAAATCTGACTACCAACCTGTAACTGTACCACAACAGGACAAAAGTCTATTGTCATACAGAGAAGGCACGAGCATTGATCACCACGCTTGCTCAAGGGGAATTGGTGCATTTAACTTAAATCCATTTACTAATATTGTTTGTCTGCTTTTTACAATTACTCGTAAGCGGTTGAACACATCGTAATGACATTTAGCATGGAGACGGATCTTTTCCTGCCTGCGTAGCATGAACACATTGAACACCGAAGAAACGGCCTTTGTCTACAGACGAATCGGCAAAGTGACAGATTACATAGACATTTCTTTCGTCTTGAGCATGACAATGTCAAGAAAGATGAGAAGTTATACGCCGAAGAATGCCGAACAATGCCGAGCATGAAGTGCGTACCTATTTTCTCCACTTTTGACAGTTCTTTTCGAAACATTTCCTGTCAACAAGTGTCAAACAGTCCACATCAAATGAGACCTAGACAAGAGCAACTTGACAGTTGCTATAGACAGCATTGTAAATTTCTTTCTCTACGTACAAACGAGTCGCCTCATGCTCGGGTAGAAGAAATGTCAAGTTGGACAGAAAGAAATTTGTCGTGTCTCGGAAGAAAGAAATTAAGTGTTCATGCTACGCAGGCAGGTTTATTGAAAGAAAATTTAACAGATTGAGGTTCCTGTCTATATAATCTGTCACTTTGCCGATTCGTCTGTAGTAGACAAAGGCCGTTTCTTCAGAATCAGAATCAGAATCAGAATCATTTATTCGTAAACATACCTATGTTTAATTTTGTAATTTTTAAGATCTTGTCTGTAATTATCACCTGATAATTACAGACAAGATCTTAAAAATTAGGTAGTGCGCTATGTTTTGCCAATTGACATACAAATCATTTACAGAAAAAAAAAATGTATTGAACTAAAATATAAATTGGTCATAATTTATGAATATGCAAGTGAATAAAATTTCAATACTTAGTTATTTATAATCAATTTCATTTCATGTCGAGGTTTGTAGTCAGTTCAGAAGATTAATTTTAAAATAAGATAAGTACAAAAAAAAAGAAAATTAAAAAATATATCAATAATGTCAAGTATAACTTAAATGTCTATGTCATGAAGTTACAGTGATTCGTCATTAAGAAATTCACCTAGAGTATAATTCTGCACTGGCATACATTTTATTTCATCGGGTATTTTATTATAGATCTTCGGTGTTCAATGTGTTCATGCTACGCAGGCAGCGTGACTATTTGGCTATCTTTAATTCCCATTGTTTAACTGGCGTGGCGTCCAGATGCACACCGTGTTTTGATGACAAAGTAACTGAGAATTTACAGAAAAATGGTAATGCACTTTTAATGAACTTCAATTTAAATTACAGTGACTGTCAGACGGTGCGCTCCGTCACATCTTTGGAAGTGCGCATGACGTCATCCTAGATACACACTGATGACACCCAATACGACAGTAGTAGTTTGACAGTTTATTGTTAAACACTTTGGCCAGTGATAATCACTATTATCTATCAGCGGAGTTACGCAAAAGCTCTGCAGGAGACCAGGAGGTCGAGTCTGCTATTGCAATCGTGTCTCAATGACCGATCAATGATCGATTTTTGACGTATAACGTCAAACTTATGATACATTCTCCATACAAATTGTCAAAGTTGTCAAATATTCGATCAATGACCGGTCATTGAGACACGATTGCAATAGCAGACTCGAGCCCCTGCAGCAGTGAAATTACATTGACAAATTAAAGTTCTTTCAAGATAACTTTGGTTTGTCAATTTAATTTTGCAATTAACACTTACTTAATAACTTGAGGCCTAAATGAGTGCGTTGTTTGATTTTAAACCATCACTGCCGAGCCAAACGTTAAAATTTCAACATGCTTGTGAACAATATTTACAACCAAGTTAGTTAATGTTTATTTTTGCAATCACCGTCCCGCTTATATTTAAATAAAATAGTCTCTTTACGTTCTTGATGACATTAGTTAGTAAATCTAGTAACTCAGTAATTAAATTGATTCTTTCTGAGAAAAATTGAACAGTTTTAACATAAAATTGTTTCTACGTATTTGCATTCTGCCAACCCTAATTTCAATTAAACCAAAACGATTGGTCAAAATTGAGTTACAAATGTTACATTGGGACAATGGCCAAGGTCGTAGACCAGAATACATAAGTACGGTCCAGATGTTATGACTACAAACTAAGTTGGCATTTTCGGCAAAAAGAAGGTGAGGACTATCTTAATTAAGTCCCGATTGTAACAAGAAAGTCCTAATTAGACATTATTCTTAAGGCTGAATAAGTCTTGAGAGGTATTTTGTCGACTTGAAAAGAAAGATTAATTAGTGACAAATTGTGAGCTCGATCAACAAGACTAATTAGAAATTAAATCAAAATGACCGGACTCGACACCAACTGTTAAAAGTGATGGCGTTTTTTCAATTGATGTTCAATTGCATTCGCAGTGTTCATTAAAGTCAATTTCAATAAAGTTTCATCGTTTGTTTTCTCTTTATAAAGAGTAAGAATCTTTTACAATAGAGCTTTTAAATATTTACGGGGTGAAAAGGCATTGACACGACCCCAAACCATTCAGTATACGTGTTTCGGCAGTAGTAGGTACATAAACCTAGACCCCCCAACGTGGAATTTTACTTCAGTTTTTCCTAATTTATACGTTCGTTCTTATATTTATTTTATAACAAATCTATTTCACATTTATATTTCTCTTCTATAAAGTCTTATCCAAAGGTTTTCTACAAGAGCTCGCTTTTAGCGATAATGCCGCCCATTGTAATACTCAATGACGTTCTTTTAGAGATTTTAGAGAAAAGAACGTCATTGAGTTAGAGAATTGTTCGTTTTTATGGTATACTACTGTATACTACTGTATACCATAAAAACGAACAAATCTCTAAAAGAACGTCATTGAGTATTACAATGGGCGGCATTATTGCTAAAACTGTACTCAGTGGTAAAGAGTATTCCATTCAATTTTAAAGTAAACATAAATAAGCCTTAATACACGAATATATACCTATCCAATAGTATAGACTTACCTTATCAAACCAACTTACTGAAACTAAACCTTTCAAGACAGCAGCTAACTAAACGCGCCTGTCTAATGTTAACGGAGCAACACAGTTTATTGAAACAACCTTGTGACCTATTTCCATCGTCAGACGTTTCGATTGGTCAAGGTTGGGAAGTTTCAAGAAATGTTGCAATTGACTCGTTCGTCTACCTACTTACATTGCACAAACGCCAGCACATTAGCGAACTTCAGCATTCCCCAATTGAACATGCACTTTATTCTACTTGTAATAAAGTTGAAAAACTAACCTATAAAAACCTATATCACTCGAGGATAGTGTAGCATCCGACCGGTGCCGGTGACTGAATAGTCTAGTGGAATAAATTTTAGTTCAAATATTAATTATCATATTTTTTCTTTTTTCACATAATCGAAAAATAACGGCGATACATCGAGTTAAAAAGTCGCATGACGTCGATATCCCGTACATTTTAAATGACATAACAAGCCCCCTCTTTTCCCCAATTACAAAAAGCATAAAAATACTTGTGTATTATTTTTTTATGATTTTACTGATGGACTAATTATATTTTGTTAATTATACATCTTCCATATACCTATTATTCAAATCAGTCCCGAAGTTTTTAAGCTTGTTTGTAATATAAATACGTATTAATTAATTAAACCCCAAGCGGACTATTAAAAACAGCGCATCCGCGCTGTCTTTCTATTGTGTCTCTGATTAACACGATTGAAAGGTTGATTTAATTTGGTTAATAAAAATCTTTCTTCTTCTTTTTTTTTATACCACGACAAACAAGCTGAGCCCGCCTGATGTTAAGCGGTTACCGTAGCCTATGGACACTTGCAACACCAGAGGCGCCACACGCGCGTTGCCGACCCTTTAAAAACCTATTTACTCCCCTTCCCTTCCCCCCCCCCCCCCCTTCCCCCTTTCCCTTTCCCTTTTCTTTGTAATATTAGTAAGAATATGTATTTAATATGTATTTTTGCAGCGGTGTGTCGAAGCAAAAGTCACAAAAATTGCTTAGACAGTTGAATTAAATGCGTATTCTATAGTAAGGAATTTTAGAAAATACTTAATTCAGGGGTGTGTTTTTAAAGCAAAAGCTTTGCTCTTCGAAATCCTTTGTTTTGTAAATAAAACATGGTAATGCATTACTGAAATTGAACTGAAATAATAAACTTAACTTAATTGAAAGCCTGAGGTCGTAAATATTTAAAACTGGCTTTACTAAATGTTTGAGTGATAACTTCTAGACATGTTATTTAAATATTACAATCGTTTAAAAGATCTTTGTAGATGGAAGGTAATAAATAGATTAACAGTATGTGTTTTCATGAAACAATTGAAATAACAATGATTCATACTATCTTTCATATAATTTAATGCAATAATTTCTGCATTCATGTAGTCTATTGTAATAACATCGTGTTGTTCTAGTCTAATTTCAAATAAAACGATGTAATTTCCTTAAATATTTTTGTTATTTTTGATAGGTGATAAAATGTTATTTTTGCATACCGTTGATTTGCTATACCAAAAAAAAAAAAGCAACAATAACCTGATATGAATTCAATTTTTAATTTTACAAAAAATCGTGGTTTTATCAATGCAAAACCGCACGCAAGCAATAAGCAACCTTATAAAATACTTTAAGAAGTGTCAGAAAAAAAAACTGCGATTCTGTCTCTTAAATCACCGCTTGAAAATGTAGGCGTAATAAGGGCGTATAGAGCTGTCATTCCATACTAATGCTAGGCATTGACAGTTCACTTCACTCAAGTTTTCACGCGGTGACTTTTACTAAATCCGACGAATCTTAGTCGGATTTACGTTAGAAGATTGACTCAATAATATGCAGCATGCCAGCAGCAAGCATGCTGGCACGCACGCTAGCTTGCAGACGTCATAATCATCTGTCTGTTTTTCCGCTAAACTGCTTCCAGTCTAACCAAATGCAGTTGAAGTGTTTTTTCATGGAGCAACTGCCTATTTGTTTTCCAAATATAATTACTATGATGCCTCTTTGTGTAATAGATTCTCAGCAAGCATACTCGTACAACCAAACAAAAATGTAAACAAGCATGCTAGCAATTAATATCCATCTCTAATAATGTACTTCCAGACACAACTTTCTTACAATCAATATTTTCTTCCAGTAAACCTACCATTCTTCACACACGGGATTGAAACAACAAATTTGACGTCATCAGCACAGTCTGGCCATTTTATCAGCTACAATGGAACGCAATGGACCACTACGGCCATGGTGGCCGGCGCGGGAGTCGCTGCGCCACTGTTCTGTTTTATCGTGGATACTTATGGAAGGATGAGTGGGGTGTTCTTAGTCAGCATGTTGCAAGGGGTAAGTCAACTTTAGATTTTTAGGCAAGTATTGTTCCGGTTCTGCCTATTTGTGTATGTGAGTCTCAATGTTTGTATAGCTTAATTTTAAATGCAATCAATTGCTTGTAACGTTAATTTTACTAATATTATTATGTATACAGAGGTGTCGGTTACGGGAACGGTACAAGTGTCGAGAGTTCAATGGTTTCGTCACAAAAATGTCCAACGCACCTAAAAAAAATTTAGAGCGGGAAAAGTTAAAAGGAAAAAAAAAAGTTTCCCTAAAGTGACACGTTCCCGAAGTTACAGGTCATGTACGCGTCACTTTGTTTGTACGAGGAGTTCCGTGCGCGAAGTGGGTGTTCTTTATAATAAAAACTTGCACACGTCACGCGGCTGTACTCCTGAAGTTCCCGTTCTCGTGGGAATACAGGGATAAAAAGTATGTCACCCAGAGATAGTAGCTTCACAACGATGAAATAATTTTTCAAATCGGTCTAGTAGTTTCGGAGCCTATTCAATGCAAGTAATCAAATTTTTCTCTTTATAATATTAGTATAGACATATACTATTATTTATTAGAAAATGGAGGCTCGTAGAAGAAGAAATGAAGAACATTTTATTATAAAGATAAATGAAAAAAAAAATTGATTAAAATTGTTATAATCTAAAATTAGAAGAATAAAAAAGAAACGAAGAACGCGCCCATGTGTTGTTCGTTCATCCATGCCTATTTTATGTTTTTATCATTGACACTGCAATTTTCAACTTAAATGAAATAATATAACTCAATGAAACCCACATCATTTTTAAAAATAAATTATTTAAATGGTTACAACTAGGTAAGTGTGACAGCTGCAATGAAAACAGATCATAATAAATTCGTCGTCTATCGTAATTGTAACATGCTTATTGTACTTTCCACAACATAACATTACGCCATTCTAATTTAAAAGGGACCCGGCAGAGATGTACAGATTAATGTTTAGATAGAACTTCTTTAGCAATTGTTATCCAATTTCAGGTTCTGAAAGACTTTCTTTTTGCATACAAAGAAACTAAAAAGTACTAAATAAAAACTTTTTTACAAAAGAACAAAACAACCGACTTCTTAAAAAAAACCAACAGGTGAAAAATAACTCCAGTTTCATAAGTCGGTGGCCAATAATGAACAAAAGAAAACCACCAAAGCCACAGACTTCCGAAACTGGAGTTATTTTTCACCTGTTAGTTTTTTTTATGAAGTCGGTTCTTTTTTTTTGTATTTTTTTTTTAAATTATGTCTTACGCTATTGTAAAAGGAGTATCCTTCCTTGCGTCGTACTCCTCAATGCTGAGGGTCGTGACCTCCCTGCTTCAGCACCTTTTTCTTCACCTCCATCTGCTTCTGTCTCTGGCGGTGAGAAGGGCATCGTATACCGAAGAGAAAAAAAATGAAAAAATGAAATGGAGTATAAGATAATAATTAACTGTACTAAATTGTTCAAACCCCTTTCGAAACTGATTATTGATTACAGTATACATGACTGCATTCAATCATCTCGTCGTAATCTACTTGAAGTTCTATCAACGTATTAGTAATGCACGTTGGTCAGTATCCTGTAATTTGTAATCAACGTAGATTGGTTTTCATTATTGCTTGTAATGTAATTAAAGGCTGATAGCTGGTAGACAGGGAGTGACGCGGTAGAGCGAAATATTTTTGTAACGTTTAATAAAGAGCAGCGGTGGCCCAGGTGCATTACTTTTTGTAATTTACTTCATCGCCACTGCTCTTAAAAACGGTGAAGGAAAACATCGTGGGGAATCCGGCATATCCTAGAACCAAAAAAAAATCGAAAACATGCGACAGCTACCAATTGACAACATTTCAAAATTTTAACCTGCATGTTTTATTACGTTATATAAAAGTAAATCCATAACTAGAGGACCCATATTTTTGGTTTTTCGAAATTATGTACATTCGTAATTTTAACTTTGAAATTCGATACATTCTAAGAAGACGTAAGCGCCAAATGACGTCGTTCATACGGTGGAATGGCGATACATCTTTTGCTTTACTGTGATACGTCAAAAAAACTGTTACCTAGATGTCACTGTCATTTAGCAGTTGTCAATGTCATACATTGACTTTAGATATGTCTTGTTTGACATAAGGTATGTCTTGTTTGACATTAGATATGTCTTGTTTGACATAAGATATGTCATGTTTGACATTATGGTTTAATCTTAATAATTAGTTACGCAAAGGTACTACATTCCACCGTATAAGTGACGTCATCGCATGTTTTTGGGTTTTTATTTTTTTTCAGAAACTAAGCAGTAAAAAAAAATTAAAAAAATATATTTGAACTCAGCATACAAATATGAAGAAACGGTATTTTTATTTTAGGGTCATGACAATTTTGAAATGTTGCCAATTCGCACTGGGCCGGCGTGATAGATCATGGCCCATACGCAAAATACGCGCTTTGACGTGGAGTTGCGGATACCAGCACGGTATCTTTATCTTTAACATTCAATAAGTGTTCAGTGCAATAAGGTCTATATTTATTGTTCGGTGAAAGAAAACCCGTCGTACTCATCATGACGTCTTTACTCAAAAGACATTCATTTTGCACTTTGATTAAATGAGTGAATGTATGATTTATTATATTTATTTCTGAGAATAGGTTCAAAACATTTTTACACGTCATTTTTTAACTAAAAGCCGAGGTCGATGGCTCGATATCTGACTACTCAGAGAAGAAACAACGAAAGAAACTCAAGGGTCACAGTTTTTCTTTTTTTATTCTATGTGTGCAGTATGTCTGTGTGTGTGTAAGGATTATTTTTACGTATCACAGCGGGTTACTGTGTAAAGAGTAAATTATCAAGAATACGACAGGTGCTAACATGACGTATTGGCTTCAGTACAAAGTAATCCTTAATATTCAGTAAAAAATGAATAAAGTCATAACTAAAACGAATATTTATAATTACGGAGGGGTCTCCACCTGTTTTGGGGTCAATTATAAATCTAAAGTGCCTTTAATGACAAGTTTTCTGCTTGCCCAGCACGCCACGACTCACAACAATATGACGAATTTAAAAGATCATTCAAAGCTTGGTGCCAAGGGTACGATTTGCTTTTTTGACGTCGAGAGGGTAAAATATGTTTTTTTTTATCTTTCCAGATATCTCTAGTCCCCCACTTCTTGCTGAACAAAAAGAACCTGTTCTACGTAGAAATCATTCTCCACATACTATCTGGAATTTCTTCTGGAGGCCTTTTCACTATTTTACCTATCTACATAAGAGAAATCACCAGTTTACGAGGATTCTCCGTCCCCCTACTTCTGGTGATGACGACAGCCGGTTACATGACAAAGATGATAGCCATGGAAGTCAGGCTATACTTGATGTTGGCGTTGGTGATGGTGCAGTTCCTGTCAATCATGGTGATGGTTGAAAGCCCCAGCTATTTGGTGATGGTGAAGAAATATGAGGTGAGTGTGATCTTATTTCTTACCCGCGTAGTTCCCGTTCCCTACAATTCAGGGATAAAAAGCACGTTAAGTAGTTATTCAGGGTGAATATAGCTTTCCAATGGTGAAATATTTTTTGAAATATTGGTTTCCCAAGATAGGTACAGGCTTGCCTAGTTTGGGGCCAATGTTAAAATTGTGAACAATTATAATTAACAATAAATGAAAAAAAAAAAAAATCGGCACAGTATTTTTTGAGTTTATTCACTACAAACATCTAGCTAGTTTATAAAGAGGAAAACATTGTGGGTTCGATTCCCACCCAGGACAATTGTGTGTGTGATGAGCACGATCATTTGTTCTGTGTCTGGGTTTAATTTATTTATAATATTATGTATGTATTTAGAAATATATAAGTATGTTTATCAGCTGTTTAGCATCTATAACACAAGCTCTTAGCTTAGCTTGGGGCAATGTATGAAAAAGTTGTGGAATATTTATTTTATTATTATTATTTTATTGTAGGGTAAAAACGAACAAAGTCGAACGTAGAAGCTTTGACTTTGTTCGTTTTTACCCTTCACACCATAACCTAATTAATTGTTTATTTATCTCAAAACAGGCAAAAAGGGACATTGTTGCAGAAGCAAATATTATATGAAAGCATTTTTTTAATATTAATAACTAGTGCTTGACTGCAATCGGATTTTCCTAATTTCCATATTTTAACTGATGTTTTTTCTGTGTTAAAGTAGTTCGAAACAATTTAGTGTTGTATACAATTTTTTCGTAAATGGGTTGTGGAGGTCAAGTTAGCAATCGCTCTATGTCGACATCATCATATTAAAGGCGAATTCCAGGGTAAAATGATTTCAACAGATAAGATATTCGGGAAATCGTAAATTAAGTTTTATAGACGGATACCGTGACCGCAGTCTGGCAGTTCGTTGTTATTTGAAGACAGGAAAACGCTGTTGACTTTCCTGTAGACATAAATCTTAAAGCTTCCTCTACGACATTTTAATAGTAAATCTGGTTTACATAATTCTGTATGACAAGACATATGGCAAGATGCGTGCAAAATCAATAATTAAGTTACCCTACTAATATTATAAAATGTGATAGTACTTAGAAAAAAAACTTTGTACGTTACTCAATCCATTTTTTTTGAGGGGTTGTAAATCTTTATGGATGTCCCCCGCCCAATGGTTTTTCATAAATGCGGCGATCAACTTTTACGTCTACTGAAATATATTTAGTAGACTAGAAATGTCACTAATAAGACACAATAACTTGTACTTTTCGAGACATGCACTGAATACCAACCAACAGACAAATTTTTGATGTTTGCGAAGGCGAGACACAAAGAATTATGATTTGCTTGTAAATAGAATAAGATCATTCGTAAGTAGAAATGTATAACGCATGTGTATTAAAGTAAAGATTGTAAAATCAAAAAATCCCTTTCATTGACTTACAAAAAGAAGGACGTTTCCAATTCGGCTGTATTTTTTTTTATGTGTGTTTGATACCTCATAAGTCTTAACTCCGTCGTTTACGATCCGATTTGAAACAATATTAATTTGTTAGAGATCTACACCTACCTCCTGTGTAATCGGTCCTTTTTGAATTTCATCGTAATCGGTTTAGTAGTTTTGTTGTAATATCAAAACAAATGGACAATATTGAATCATCTACAAATATGTAGACGGTTGTTGTATTTTTTTCTAAAATACCTTTTCTTTTATCGTGTTCGATCTCTATTTGATTCCGAAAGAAATGAAGAGATTTATTAAATATGATGGCGCTGAACTAATAAACATTAGTACGGCTACTCATCAAGCTATATATTTCCAGTTTAAGCTGATCTCACGTTATGTAGGATTATCTTACAATGCGAAGTTAGCGTAAACTGGAAAGCTTGAAGTGTAGCCGTACGTAATAATTACCATAGTAAAGTTATTTTAAAAAGTCAATGATTGATAGAGTTCGTCACATGCTAGTAATTATAAGATAACGAATCACCACTTAGCAGCATCGTTCTAAACTAAATATTTCACACAATCATGTGATATTGAGGAATAGTATTTTTAGTGACTGGAAAATTGATTCTACACTGTCAATACATTTCTAAAAATATCTTGCAACGATTGATCGATAATAACTTTTTCAACAAGCTGAATAAATATTTGGGTTTTAGACATCATGTGAGTTTTCTGTTCAAACACATACATATAAAAACTCACTCCTTTTTTCCATGGGGGTAAGCAGAAACTACAGAGCGCCATCGACTGCGATTGTTTTGCTTCGTTCAAAAATGTAGTTATACCCACAAGCCGATTGCGAGTAGGTACTAAACAACAGACCTTTTTGAAGAACCTTACCTTAAGGTCTGTGTATGTCGTTCTAGAGCGTCCCCTCCCGGAGGTTCCACTAACTGACTTCTCTGCCTTATAAATATAATACCTTTTGTTAGTCACCTTTCATTCATCCTGTCGACTTGACCAAACCATCTTAGCAAATTAATAGTTTTCTTAGAAGCGTGCTACGTCATAAAATAAATAATAACAATACCTTTTCTTTTGTCGTTTACTTCACTCTTCTCATACCGAGAAGACACGAGCATCAATCACCACGCTTGGTCAAGGCGGTTTGGCAGATGTTAGCGTATCTTGATGAATTTATTTCTCTGTAAATAAAAAAAACAATTTTAATAAATCCCAAGACCATTTCAACGAAACCTGAAAATAAACAGTTTCTAAATCTTCAACAAACAAAAGCAATTGAAAACAATACAAATAAATAATAGTTTGTTGTATTGAAACTGGGTATATTGTCGATTAGATACGTGTACGTGTTCAGAATAAGACTGTGTTTGTTGCAGATACGTCATTGCTAAGTTGACTATGTTGCATTGACCTTGTACAAATCAAAACTTACTTTTTTATCACATCTATTCAAAAAGATCTAGTTTATTCCTCGTAAACAGGGACCAAAATAGCTCATTAATCCCTAGGGAACAGAATTGATTTGAATTATGGAATGTGGATATTGTTAGTAAATGATTCAATCAGCAAAGAGGTGAATCACAAACCATGCGGGAACAATGTATTTGAATATGCGACTGGCTGAAAAACTGCGAGCGCGCCAAATTTATAAAAAATTGATGAAAAACAAACAACGCGCGAAATTAAATGCATTCTGCTTTCGTTCGTAGTTAATTCATATTCAGATTTTAGAATTATAAAAAATGAGTGCGTCTTCCTCAAGCGAAATTATTATATTGACTCTTAGAGAATATTGTATCAGACGCTAAAAATGTGATGGAAAGTCTTTTACCTACAAAATCCCGTGAACAATATGTCAAAGCATACAACAATTTCATTCTTTGGAAAAATGCAAGAAGAGCAAAATCTTTTTCGGTTATTTATATTTTATGTCTTATGGTTCTGAATTGTTCGTAAATAAATTCTTGTTCATAGGTTGCACTTACTTATTTTCTCATAGAGGGTGATAAAAAGTAGAGTGTCCACCTCGGGAGCAACATTATTTTAAGCTCGAGTGACATACTTTTAATCCCTTGCTGCGCTCAGGATTAAAAAAAACACTCTCGCCTTTAAAATAGTTGTTTGCTCCCTAGATAAACAATCTACTATTTTATCACATCTATTCAAAAAGAGCTAGTTTATTCCTCGTAAACAGGGACCAAAATAGCTCATTAATCCCTAGGGACCAAAATTGATTTGAATTTGGAATGTGGATATTGTTAGTAAATGATTCAATCAGCAAAGATGTGAATCACAAACCATGCGGGAACAATGTATTGAATATGCGACTGGCTTAAAAACTGCGAGCGCGCCAAATTAAAAAAAAAAATGATAAAAAACAAACAACGCGCGAAATTAAATGCATTCTGCTTTCGTTCGTAGTTGATTCATATTCAGATTTTAGAATTATAAAAAATGAGTGCGTCTTCCTCAATTGAAAGTATTATTATGTCCTAAGGTTCTGAATTGTACGTAGGTAAATAAATTATTGTTCATAAGTTGCACTTACTTATTTTCTCATAGAGGGTGATAAAAAGTAGAGTGTCCACCTCGAGAGCAACACTATTTTAAGCTCGAGTGACATACTTTTAATCCCTTGCTGCGCTCAGGATTCTTTCTACTCTAGAATCCTTCGCTCCGCTCTGGATTAAAAAAACACCCTCGCCTTTAAAATAGTTGTTTGCTCCCTAGATAAACAATCTACTATTTCAATTTACTTACAATAATCTTTTTGGACTTTAAAAATTAGACAGCCCTCCAATACGCCCACCCATCACCACAAGAAGAAAAGGCGCAACAAACTCCTAGCAATAAAATCTTCGTGTAAAATAATATTTTACATCTTTCACACAATGGCATCTAGTCCCAAACAAAGCAGAGCTTGTGCTATGAGTTCTAGACAACTGATAAACATGCGTTTATATTTCTAAACACATTCATATTCTCAATCATATTATAAGTAAAGAGGTGTAGATAGGTTACCTAAACAACATTGGATGTTCAAAAACGGCACACTAACGCACGCACGCGTTGTTGACGGCGCGACGCCACACTGAGGTAAAGTGTGGCTAGTTAGCCACATTTTAACGTGTCGCTTGCTGAGCGCTTATAACATATCTACACCTTTTTACTTACAATATCATTGCAGATTATAGATACATAACACCCAGACACAGAACAAACATTTGTTTAGGTTAGGAATCGACCCCACGACCACCGGAATAGCAGTTGGGGCCACTAACCACTAGATCAATAGGCCTGCCAGTAGAAGGATGTTTATTTAGTAGGATAGACTACTAAACTCGTCTCCTTATCGTGTGATTAGTGACTAAATAATCTGGTATCAGAGTTTTTATGCAGCCCATAGACCTCTGGTTTGGCATCACATGCCCTCGTGAAATCTCTCTCAGGCATGCCGGATGCCTCACGATGTTTTCCTTCACCGTTTTTAAAGCAAGTGACAATGTATAATGCATACATGTGCCTACCCGAAAGTTTTCGTTCTATAACATCATGATTTTGTTTGCCTATCGGTGGGACATGGTTTGTACAATTGACATTTACATTGAAATACAGCTGTCACCTAAGTTCACAAAATAAATAAATAAATGATTTGATTTGATTAATACACCCCTATATTTGAATTACCTAGTACAAAAAAAAAATGTGCCGTATTCGTACCCGTTACTGATTAAATTCATTTTTAATTCATTAAACCTCGAGAGGACACTGGTATCTGCGCTGTCATTGTCTTTCTGTTGTGTCTCTAATTGACACGATTGAAAGGTTGAATAAGCTATTAGGCTATTTAGTTAAACTTAAATAACGAAAACAGCTGTTTGAAGGGCCTGCAGGCTTGAGCAAGATCACGCGAACAGCGCGGCGCGGGCGTGAGCGAGCGATGACGATTAATGAATACTACCTACTATGTCATGAATAGCCAGTAGAATATTTCCACATTTTAGACTTTTAGGGATATAAACAAGCGCTAATAACTTTGCTGTTTATGAATATTATTTTATTTATTTTATTTTATTTATTTATTTAAACACACACTGTCATTACAGGCTAACCTAATACAACAGTGTAGTAGCAGTGCAGCAGCGTAGTTATTAATTGATTATTTACAAATAAATGAGAAGACCGCCTAGAATAAACCCTTTAAGTATGTGTACTAATAAAAAAATAGTGGTGTATAAATTTAGAAAAAAGACATTTGAGTTAAGAACCTCCTCCTTTGTCGTAAGTCGGTCAATAGAAATTAATTGTGATTTCCTTATCCTTCGAGTCTGTTACGATAAATTATTATAACTTTCAGTTAAATAAATACTGGAGTCTAAGACAAAACAAGTATGTACGTTTGCTTATATAAAACTATCTAAAACAAATAGTCGTGGCGAGCTTCTGGTTTTGCAACAAAGCGCAACAGTAAGATAAATGATGTCCTTTGGGAAATCATATATGTTACTGTTCAGTAGTAACGTAAATACACTGAATTTAAAATAGGTCTTAGTTGTATTTCAAAATATTAAATACTATCAGAACTTACGCGGTTTCACCTGCGTATTTTCCGTTCCCGTGGGAATACAGTGATAAAAAGTAGCCTATGTCACCCGGGGATAATGTAGCTTCTCACGGTCAAAGATTTTTTTAAATCGGTCCAGTAGTTTCGGAGCCTATTGAATACAAACAAAGAATCAAATCTTCAATCTTTTTTTATAATATTGGTATAGAAAACTAGAACAGAGGGCGCCTAAGTGAGTTTAAAATCTTTTTATAAGTGGAACAGTGGGCGCCTTTTTTAAAATAATTAAAATAATAACACATAAAAACTTGCAGATGTGGTTAAGCAGGGGTGTACCTACTCATGTTGTATTTATTCTCTTTTATTTATATCCCTAACCAGTTTCAATAATCTTCGGCTAAAATTAAATTAAACGTAATGAATTTGATAAGTCACAAAGGTTATTGCCTAGACTTGGGCCGACTTCCTTGTACACGAGACGCGACGCCGCGTCGGCTATCCAATGTACCACCACGACATAGATCTGTATATTTCTTCCAATAGGACATCCATAGCTGGACAAAGGCATCCCCAAAGCTATCCACAACAATCGTATCTGCACTGCCTTCATTTATCGAGTTCTTGTGGTCTGTGCAAGGTCACCTTTTGAGGGGCCTAAAAAAACCCTACAAGAACTTTTACCTAAAAACCAATTTGTATCATTTCAGAGAGCGCGAAAAAATCTATCTAAACTCACTCTGCTGCCGGAGGACGATCCTTACATATCCAAAGAAATCTCCAATCTCAAAGATGAAAGTGAAAAAGCGAAGTCAAATGGAAAACTTACTGTTTGTACTGTTTGTGAGTAGTTTCTTGATATTTTAGTATTCACAATAATAAAGGAAAAGACGACGATTTTATGGTTACACACTCGAATGTGCTTAGCACGCCAGTTGTCACGACTATATGACAAATTTAAAGGGTTGATAATATGTAGCTTAACATCGACGGTATATTATTGCTTTTAATAAGAGGTTTAAGGCAATTAATCCTAGATTGTTCGTCGAGTCATTAATATATGATAACTTACAAATGCGTGTACTCGTTGGACTCCAGTCATAATATCAGTGTGGTTCTTTCCACCAAATACAAAAAAAAGACATCACGTGGTTTCACTTGCCTAGTTCCCGTTCCCGTGGGAATACAAGGATAAAAAGTAGCCTATGTCACCCGGTGATAGTGTAGCTTTCCAACGGTGAAAGATTTTTTCTAAATCAGTCCGTGGTTTTGGAGTTTATTCAATGCAAATAAACATACAACCACATCTTTCCTCTTTATAATATCCAGGCCTAGCCATGTTACAAATTCTATTTCTATTATCATAATCGATAAGGCGACAATAGGAAGAAAATGGCGTATATGGAATCAGCTGTTTGTCAACTGTCAAGTGTTAACGAGTAGAATTTGTAATATGGCTGAAAATTAAACACTTTTGATAGTTGACAAACAGCTGATTCCATATATACGCCATTTCTTTTCTATATTAGAAATAGAATTTGTAATATGGCTAGGCCTGAAGAATAGATAAGTATAGATGAGGAAGTTACTCTGTGTTTTTGTTTGTTTGTCGTCTTTTCACGATTATACGGCTGAACGGTTCTTAATCAAATTTGGTGTGGAGATAGCTCATATTCTAGAGGAGGACAAAGGCTTTTTTTTGTTTTAAACCTATCTAAAGCAATAAATTTCTTCTATCAACACTAATAGCAGATTAAACCCACGACTTAATGTAGTTTCTGAGACACAGAGGGATCTCCATATGTAATGAATCCCTCTCATCCATCACAAACTGACCCAAAATTCAGCATCAATATAAACAAGAAAAATCTTCATTTTTTCCAGGGAGAAACAAAATTTGGTTAGATGGGACCAAAGTCGGCATTACCCTGTACACTCTAACAGCAATATGCGGCAGTATTCTGTTCCTAGACCAACAAAAGACGCTGATGCAGCTCAGGGTATCTGCAGATCCTGAGAGCACACTGGTTCTAAGTACCCTGCTACTTGGTAGTGCTTGTGGTTTCATCTGCTGTACGATTCTGGATAGAAAGGTAATTTAAACATTTTCAATGGTTTTCTAAATATACTAGAATTAAAGAAAGAAAACATGTTTATTTGGGACATGTACAGAATTATAACAGTTTAAAAAAATCTATAACAAAAAAACCTGTGCGAGGCCAAAAAGGCCCCTTTCTCAGCACGATGCCACAATATTTAAAGAAAACAATAAATACCACAGCGCTGTTATTCTACACTTTACACTGCGGTAGCTTGATGTGCTGGCGCCTGTACATCCATATTGCGCAGTTATGTTCAAGTCAATTCATTCTAGTTTGGTAATGAGAAATTTTAGAAGCCCTTAAAGTTATTATTTGTTAGTTTTATGTGTAAGTTTCTTTCCTGCTGGTTCATTACCACCTCCCTCCCCTTTCAGCATCTCCTAACCGCGAGCTACGTCATAATGACAATGGCGACGGGAGTACTGGCAGTGTACACACAGGCTGATCTGACAGTGACGTCACTAAGATGGCTACCAGTCACTGCACTTGGAGTCCTAGTCTTCGCGTACGGACTGGCGTGGGGACTGCCTATCGTTGTAATGGTGGAAATTTTTAATTTGGAGGTGAGAATTGTGATTTTGATTATGGCCGAGTATTTTATTTTTCAGAGCCTGTAAGTAACGTTAGCGAAAGTTGGTCTGTAGTTGGCCAGCCGTCACCTCTTCATTATATCGTGATATTGCTTTTTACTGATGACAGTGTTGAAGATATATAAAAAAAAACACCTTGGTATTTGCCCGGCAAGGTGCGAAAGTTCAAACACAAGTGATTGTTTTGTCATGGATTTTTTAAATTTTGAATCAATATTAACAATCTGATAAAAAAGTAGGTAATTTAGGAAAAAAAAATGTCTTAAGAAGTACCTAACTTAACTACCAGTCCTTAAACATTGAAATGTTTTCACACAATGGCAATCTAGTTCAAACTTATGAAAACGAAGAAAGCAATACAAGTTCTGAATGTAAAAGAAATGTTATAACATATAAGACCAAAATGGACCAAGTATTAAAATATATTCCTTCGAGCCGAGTCACAGTGAAATTGTTCGTATGCATTGAGTTTTCGTTCTAATAGGGTCATTGTAAACGATCAGTTTTGCACTGGTAACTACTTAGTCCACTTATATTTGTGTGGTTCTTTCCTCAAAAGTTCATCACAGTTACTCATCTACATGATCCATGATCCAAGTATTAAAATATACTCCTTCGAGCCGAGTCACAATGAAATTGTTCGTATGAATCGGTGTATTGCGATTTCGTTCTAATAGGGTCTTTGTAAACGATCAGTTTTGCACTGGTAAATGCTAAGCACACTCATATATGTTTGGTTCCTTCCTCAAAAGTTCATCACAGGCACTCATCTACATGATCCATGATCTAACCAGAACGCATAGCATGATCACGGTAGAAATGGTATAAATGACGGATTGTAAAAACAATGTTGCCGATATCTAACCAGAGTGCCTAGTGCGAGTTTGTTTTACGTTAACGCGATCGACATGTTCATGACGTTCAGCGGTCTGGTTGGCCCGCTCCAAGCTTTTAACCAATCAAAGAGCTAAACGCGGTGAACGTTTCGATCGCGTTAAGGTAAAAACAACTCGCACTTAGGGCACAGAATGCGTAGCATGATCACGGTAGAAATGGTAGGCATAAATGACGGATTGTAAAAACAATGTTGCCGATTATGGAAGAAATGATGCTCGATATTTGAGACTATATTGACTGAAGAATCTATAGTTCGTTCGCGTTAAGAATGCAGTGAGTCATCAGTGCACCTGCAAGATGAAGGTGTATTCACAGTGGTGTTAAATTCAAATAAATTATATTTTAAAAGATTAAATTTAATGAATTTATAAAAAGGAATTTGAAAAGATTTGATTGGTTAGGGGGCGGGGCTAGGCCGACGGATAATGATGACTCACTGCATTCTTAACGCGAACGTACAGTCAGCCTCATAAGTCGATGTACATATCCATATTTCCTAAACTCATGAACACCTTAGCTTACACAAATTGCTAAACAAGACTAGTGAATTTTGAACCTTTAAGACGTGAATTAAATCCTGGCTAGTCTTGTTTAGCAATTTGTGTAAGCTAAGGTGTTCATGAGTTTAGGAAATATGGATATGTATATCGACTTATGAGGCTGACTGTACTATACATATTTTTTTCTCTTCATTCTTGACATTGTCGTGCTCTAAACGAGAGAAATGTTTCTACAATGTCAGTTTGTCGATTCTGCTGTTGACAAAATTCGTTTCTACAGTGATCTTGCTACGCGTGCTAGTTAATGTTGGGACGTTAAAAGAGACTTTGATCTCTGAGTTTCTCAACGCTCTCCGTAGGAAAATTGCTACAACTTTCTTTTTCGTGTCAAATTCTAAACTTGTCTGAACTATTTGGTTAGTTGACTTTTATTTGTCCTTTCATCGTGACCAAACCATCTAGGCACACTATTTTCATTTATTATTTACATTATTACAGCTACCATCAGAGTTGTAATGTAAATTATTTGAGAATGTAGCTTTAAATTAAATGCTAGATAATAATATAAATAAATGAAGATTTTGAGTTTGTGACTTTGGAGAGAGATTAATCTCTGGAATTACTGAACCGATTTTGATTTCTCTTTTATCAGTAGAAAGCAACATTATTTGTGAGTGTTAGAAGCTATATTTTATTTTCAAAACTTGTAGGATGGTCCGGGATTTTTATGTGAAACACAGTGATTGTTTTTATATGGTATTATACTAAGATAACACTGGATTTGGATCATGCTTGCAGTGCATGATACAAATCCAGTGTACACACATTTCATAGCCATTCTATTTATTTATTTATTTGCTGACAAGTAAAACACTGGATATTAGGCATGCATTAAAATTTCATGACACTTAAAACATGCACCCTGTAAGAGCATTGCAAATTGCAAAGATAGTGATGCGTAGATCCAATAGTGTTGTGCAGAGTGGTGCCACAGATAGAAAATGTTAACAAAACTAAGAGAAGGTGCAGGGAATATTAAATCACACAAATGCACGTTGACGAAGTCACGTGCAAAGTGCTTGTGTCCTATACATAATAGTCAGTCAAATCTGAATCAGGTTCACAAGTTCAAGTTAGCTTTTCCATCTGTAGAAGGCCTTACAAAACTTTTGAATATTATTCTCTTTCAACCATGTTTTATAACTGCAGTGTATTTGGTATTGTAATGTAGTTGAGATGTTTCCTTGTATTATTGGGTCTGAATTGTATAAAGTTTACAACGACTCAATAAACGTGTGCGCAACACGACAAAGGTGTTGAATAAACCAGCATAAGTTAGAAAAAGAATAAGTTAAACTGAGAACCGAAAACAAGTCAAAGATTTCGGTCAAAATAGTGCACTCTAGCGTAATTTATGCCACATACAGTGAGTTACAAAGAAAGTACAAAGAGTCTGGATTAAATAGACTCATTTTGTGCAAAATCACGCTGACGACTCACGTCAGAGTTATTTAGCAATAAATGAGTCTAGATAATCTTGTGTGTATTGAAAAACTTTATTATTCGTTTTTTTATTTAGACAAATACATACAAGGTAACTTTTTACAGGTTTTTCATTCGTAATTTTTGAGTTGGTAACGTTGTTCAATACCTACTCCACACATTAAATTTATTGCTTCCCATATGAACTTAGGTGGAAGGTTTTACAAAAATTTGGTCATTGTGAACCCTGTCGGGCACAACAAAGCAAACCTGCTGTTTTTTAAGCATTATTATACTTACAAAATGGATATTGTGACTGAAATTTTATAAATTATACTCTGATCATTATAACATACCCTGTATAAATTTGGTTCCAGAAAAAACATACGGTAAAAAGGCTATACGTTAACATCAATGACACAGCCAAACAATACTAGGGTAATTTCCGACCTTACTCAGGGAAAACCGCTGGCAATTGCTAGTTTTCATATTATACATATTTTCTTGTAAACCTTTCCTAAGGTCAGAAAGAGAACCTTGAGTGGTATTTTTAAAAATTAAGATCTATTTATTTGAGTTTTTATTCATCATTACCATCATCATCTGCCCAGCCTTTTCCCAACTATCTTGGGGTCGGCTTCCAGTTTAACTGGATGCAGCTGAATACCAGTGTTTTACATGGAGCGACTGCCTGTCTGATCTCTACAACCCAGTGACTGGGTAACTTGATACCCCTTGGTTAAACTGGTTGTCAGACTTTCGGGCTTCTGACTACAAGTGACGACTGTCAAAGATCTACAAATGATAGCCGGGAGACCAACGGCTTAACGTGCTTTCCGAGGCACGGAGTAGTCTTGGTATGTAATAAATGGTCACCCATCCACGCACCGACCTCAGCAAGCGTAGCTTAACCTCCGATCGACCCATGCGGTTGTTAAAATTTAGCCACAAGCTCCTACTTTATTTGAGTTTTTATAATTAGTTATGGCTTGAATGATACACTGATACACTGTTTTTGTTTTTTAGTCTATTTTGAAAGCAATGTTGTGTTGCTCACACTGTTTCTTTTTATCGAACCTGCAGGCCTAGCAATATTACAAATTCTATTTCTACTATCGAAATCGATAAGGTGACAATAGAAAGAAAATGGCGTAGGTACCTATATGGAATTAGCTGTTTGTCAACTGTCAAGTGTATTATTTTAATTTTCAGCCATATTACAAACTCTACGCGTTAACACTTCACAGTTGACAAACAGCTGATTCCATATACGCCATTTTCTTTCTATTGTCGCAATAAATAGAATTTGTTATATGGCCTGCTGTTTTTTAGAAGCTAAGACTTTTAATTGGCTGTCAGTTTCACATAATTTATTTGTAACTATATAGTTTCTTTTAACAGTAGGTAAGTCATTCGTCCTTCTTCCTACTAATATTATAAATGCGGAAGTTTGTATGGATGATCGTTATGCCGTAATTATAGAAAACATTAAAAAGGCATTGTGTCATGCGTAGATCTACGTTCCGACACATGACGGGTTCATGAAACTTTTCAATAATATAGCTTATACTTTAAGCTTTAGTAAAAGATATTGAATAGTCCAAAATATAACAATACGTGTAAAGTAAATAGGAAAAAAATCTGAATCGCGAGCTATTCTGGTGTATATTAATCCTGCGCAGACAAAGTCACGAGCACCATCTAGTACTTAATAAATACATTATTATTTGTTCTTTTTTTCTTTTCAGATCAGAGCAACACTTATAGGAGCAATCTACGCATATTCTCAAATAATAAAACTCCTTCACGTACACACGTTCCAATACATAGAGGATTACGTCGGAGTTTATACCACGTTCTATATATTTGCATGTATAAACCTGTTTGGTGTGGTGTACACTTTGTTTGCTGTACCTAATATTAGGAATAGAAGTGTGAGACAAATTGAGAGACAATTAAAAAGGCCTGCTTTGCCCGCGTAAATGTAATTTAGATTAAGTTAGAGTAAGTTATTAATAAAGAATTTTGTTACTATTGTTTTTTTTTCATTACTGTAATTATAGCTAGATATGGACTGAGTCGTTACAGGTAACGCTACTCTAGGTCTCTATGATTATGGGAGAATCTAAAATTAAATATGTACAGGCGCCAGGACATCAACCTACCCCAAACTGCCAAATGTTCCAAATTGAATATGAACCTTATACTAGTTGCAAAAAAGTTGAAAAACTTTCGATGAAATCTGACGTATTGGGGTAACTTGATGTGCTGGTCTCTGTACAGTCAGTGAGCTGCGTTACCTGACCCTTCTTCTCCTTAATTTTTTTTATCAAAGATGGATCAGGTAATGCTGAGCACTGACCGTGCATTAAACAATACTAAGTATCCTGTAACAGCAACGTTATGATTGCTGCAAAACAAATTTATATTCAATACTAACTGTAGACGGGACATCACGAACAAAATGTTTATACGATACTTGTGTCCTTGTGGACACTGTCAAGTCGATGAGTCTAATTTAGAACGCTCCGGTGCCGCTCTATTATTGCTATATTATCCTAGATGGCGTTACTGAGACCTGCAGGCCTAGCCATATTACAAATTCTTTGTCTACTCTATTACGACAATAGAAAGAAAATGGCGTATGTGGAATCAGCTGTTTGTCAACTATCAAAGTGTTATCGAGTAGAATTTGTAATATGGCTGAAAATGAAATACACTTGACAGTTGACAAACAGCTGTTTCCATTTACGCCATTTTCTTTTCATTGTCGCCTTATCGATTACGATTATAGAAATAAAATTTGTAATATGGTGGCATATTAGTTTTTCTATGAAATTTCTTTGCATGTTAAAGGGCTATAGTATCTTCAATCTCTTTGTTACAAAATAAAACTTCTGAATTGATTAGAGTATAAACTAAACAGATCTAGTGAGCTATTGCCAAGACATACATTTTCGATTTGAGCAACTACACGATGACTGAAGCATACATGCCGTCTGATGAATTAATTCTTTCTTCAGAAGCCTTCTTCTAGACTTTGCCTAGCAGTGTAAGACTCGCATCAAATATGAACATAATCTTAGTCCTGGCATCTTATCTTGGTTCTGTCACTTTGTAGCAATGACGTTACGGCCTTACATCATTGCTACAAGGTGATATGCCTAGCCGAAACCTTGCAGCAATGGTTTACAAATAAACAGTCAAGCCTGCTTGCTATCATAGACAGGATGCTGTTGGCGCTTACTCGCACCCTGCGGACTCGTGGAAATATTAATAGTACCAGTCAGTTACTGCAGAGTAAAAGCCTCTTCTCATACAGAGAAGGCACGAGCATTGGTCACCACGATGCTCAAGGCGGATTAGCGAACTCAGTCTTATTTATTATAATATTAACGATAAGTTTAGGTTTCCTCACGATTTTTTTCCTTCACCGATGTCAATAACGTCAAAGATATACTAAAATGAAAAGTACATCATTATGAATTAGAAAATTCACATTCGTACTAACACGGATTTGAACAAGAGCCTCGTGCTTAAAAGATGGGCGCCTTAAACTTCAGTCCACCGTGATATTGTGTTGCACTAATCATCATAAAAACTACAACAACCAGTAATAACTTTCTCGAAAAGAAAAATCCTCTATTTTTTCTTTCGGAAAAAAGCGCCTTCATAAAATAGTCAGCAATCTTCATTGAACGCGTAATGCTTCTCACATAAACTATGTAGGTACGCAGCATGACATAATACAGGGTGAAAGCGGCATCGACGCCCAACTTGACAACATAAGTTGGTGTAGTAATAATAATAATGTCTTTATTTGTATAGAATACAGGTACCTATTACAATAATGGTGTTAGTTTCAAAATAAATTCCCAGTAAATTCTGCCTATTGGCATACAAAAATAATATTGGTTGACAAAATGAGATCATGGATCAGCTACTAAGTCTAAAATTATTAACATAATATGTTAGTTTATGTTGGTCTCAGCAAAAAATATAAGATAATGTAAATCAAATATCAACAATTTTATTCTATATTTCAATTTGTCTAAACAAATCATTAATATTCTGTGTCTGGGTGTAACTTATCTTTAATTTGTATGTTTTAGAAATATATAAGTATGTTTATCAGTTGTCAAGAAAAAGCTCTGCTTAGTTTGGGACTAAATGGCGTTGTTTGAAAGTTGTGGAGTTTTATCAATTTATTATTTGTTTATTTTATTTCTCGCCATCAAGATCTCCAGCATAAGCGTAGCGTTTTCCCAACTGTGTTGGAGTCGGCTTCCAGTCTAACCTCTTAATCTAGATACCAGTACTTTACACAGTGCGATTGTGTGTCTAAGTATGTTTTTCGAGTTGTCTAGTAACCAAAGCACAAACTCTACTTACTTTGGTACTAGATGGCGTTGTGTGAAAAGGTGCATAAAATATCCTGAGTAGAAATTCCGAAAGAAAATTAGGGAAGCGTCTATGTCCCTTCCACCCTCAAAATATCAAGCTTGACAATACCAATATACGTTGACCTCGCCTTGCTTAGTCTTACCGGCTAATGGGAGGTCAGATTATACTCGTAGGTCTACCAATTCGGCAGCGGTTCACAACTTATTAACCACGTCATTTCGTCACATACACTTTTATTGTAATGACATGTCATGGCGACCCACTACGTCGTTCCGGTTCCGTAGATTTTTCATATCAATTAAATTTATTGTGTGTTTTTGAAATATTTTTTAAAACGCGACTTAGACAAAGGCATCAGGTAGATGTGTTGTGCTTTAAAGTATTAGGAACAGGGTGTAAAATTCCGCAACACTTATAGACAAAAAAGGATCCTCCGACCAGACGGGTGTTGTGCCTGAAGGGCTACTAGGTACTGCCAGATTTATCGAACTTCGTTATCGTTAGTGGAAATGTGCTTTGCTTAGGACCCCTCATACTATTCGTCCTACATGATTCTGCTCAGGCTAGCACATTGGAAATGTCTTTTGACGTGATAACGTCTCATAGATGAGCACCCGGTTGTTCACATGTAAAAGTATGGCTCATTTTAATGTTGCGTCTAAGCTAAGCGTGCAAGCGAGAGCGCAAAACAAGCGATAGAGAGACACGATCGGTTATCATTTTTTTATAATTTCACCAAAAGTGTACCTACTTAGGTGTACTTTTGGTGATATATATTAAAGCTTACCTTTAGGCAAAAAAAGGCGTAGGATTATTATATCAGCCGTTATTCGTGATTGAGTCTATATAGCTGCTATAGATGAAAAGGAAAAGAAAAACGGTGTGACTAACTGTACGGTCTCATCAACCGTAAAGATACTTTGCGAACGCAGCAACCTACTTAGATGTCATGCGTCACAAACATTATGCTATAATTGTAGCGTTCCGACTAATGCAAACGAGCTAGACAATAACTGTAGAACTAAACACGCGTCCAAACACACACACTTTCCTTCCCTGTTTTCCTTCTTTCTTAAATGATAAATAATTAAGTTAATGATAAATAAACACCTCTAAATATACACTCTTTACTCGCAAGTCACACCCAGATACAGTACAACGATCGCGCTCACCATACAATTGAGCAGCCCCAAAGTCAGAGACCGACAGAGAGAGGCCCGGGGAAGAGACTGACCCCCTCCAGGGCCATCTCCCCCCACGACAGAGGTCTCCGAAGCCACCGTCGGCCCTCCAGCCTTGGCAACCCCGTCTACCCTGAAGCCGAGGCACCCTCGGACAAAACCGACCCCGTGGACCCGCTCCGCGACAGAGCCCTTCCACGTTCGATGCACCAATCAGTGAGTCGTCTGAGTCTAGAGAATAACAAATCCCGTGCCATGGGCACCAAACAGCTGACGAACCCAATCACACACCTCCAAACACACACTCAAACACCCATCCCGTGCGGGAATCGAACCCACGTCTAGCGGCACAGCTGACGAACCTAATTACACACCTCCAAACACACCCACAAACATTCATCCCGAGCGAGAATCGAACCCACGTAGCTAGCAACACAGCCGCCACAGTGCACTTTGGCCAACCCAGTCTGGCACTGCAATACGGTGGTCAGGACTGGGTCGTTTCCAGGGGGCGCTACGTGGACGCAAGCACTGTGAGGTGGTCCCCTAACCATTGGCCCCTACACTGACTTCCCTCTTATTGAGGATAATAATTGAAACCCTTCACTACGGAACCCCAATACCTTTTTCCCTTTTCGGTCGGATTACTGAACCCCATGTTATATAACAAGTATTAAAGCTTTTATCAGTACATGCAGTAATATTGCACGAAAAAAACTCATACTTTTGGCAACACCACGACGTACAGTCGAGTCGTAAATAACTTTGCCAGTTTCATAATATTATATCTTTTATCAAGTCAAGACACATACCTATCGTCGTTGGCCTAGTGGTTGCAAATGCAGCGGCTAAGCATGAGGTCTTAAGTTCGAGTTCCGGGCTGGACAAAGTGTTGTTTGGGAGTTTTGATGGAAGGAAAGTGCGCGAAAGTGGCCACTTACGATTTTTGTACGTAAGCTAGGCACGCGAAGTAGTTGCTCTTGCGTTATCTAGGTCTATCTTTATCTGTAATTACGGCACACATATTTATTATTTTTACGGTGTCTTAACATTCAGAACCTGTTAACGTGTGTCACTGACGAATAGATTTAAAATACTATAGAGCGGGCATGTCAAAGAAATATCATAGAACATCTTTGATCCAATGTCTCAGTAACGCCATCTAAAATAATATATGAATATTGGAGCGGCAGCGGAGCGTACTAAAAAAAACTCATAGACTTGTGTCCAAGCTGGACAAATGTTTCGGACGAAAATTTTGGTCGCGATGTCCGGTCTATAGTTATTGAATGTCTTTGGTCACTGACCTCATAGAGTCATGAACGAAGTAAACAAAAAGAAACCTTTAAGTGATGAACCTATTTTGACTCTGACTGTACCGACCTATCTATATTATGCATTTTTCAAGAGGCACTTCAGTACTGTATGCAAGTACAACAATGTTTATTAAAAACTGTGTAAATGTGTGGGCGGATTATAGCATTTTTTTGTAATACAATTTACATCACAGGAAACTCTGATCGGCAGAACTAAGCTACACTTAGTTCCATTAATCCTGAACTTGTAGGAGGCACGCTATGAGTCAGGTCATGGATTATATCCGTAGATATGAACAAAATATTAAATACAAGCGGACGTGTCGCGTGGTTACCCGTGTAGTTCCCGTTCCCGTAGGAATACAGGGATAAAAAGCTATGCCACCTTTATAGCTAGATAGTAGCTTTCCAATGGTGAAAGAGTTTTTAAACATGTTATATTGCCTGTCTTATATATTTAATAATAAAAATTATTATTTTCATTCAGTAAATATATAAACCATGCATTGTTAGTTAACATATATACCTACACGACAACCCTCTTAAAATTGAACAATTAAATTTGCCCGCAATGACACTCAGGAGACTGTTAGCGCTACCCCGAAACCTGCAGCAACGAAAACGTTGACGCCTGAGAAGAGCCTGCCTAAGAGAAGATAAATAAATTAAGAGAATGATTCTAGTTGCACATTCCAAAGGGTAGTTTCATATGGCGGAGAATGTGCAAAAAATTCTGTACTTACTCTTTTAAAAATAGATTTCACAATATTTTGTATACATAATCAGATTATAATATGTGAGGACGATGTACCTTAAAGAAAAACTACTATACTAAAACAGGTACAAGGTAAAAATAAGCAATGCTGCTGGTATTTAGATTATTTGATAGGGACAAAAATTAATAATCATGAAAATTAAATTACAGTGTGTTATTTTAGAGACAAAGAAATTATGATTGTACAAACTGATTTAATAACGTAGTATGATGAAAACCCGCCTGATTGTCCTTCCCATATTTTTTTTCTCCAAGGGAATAAAGTGTTGCGAGGTCTTGATAGGAAGTTTTTCCTCAATAGCTCGGGCAGATTGATAGCTGACCTAAATGTAAGACGAAAAAGGCGTATAATATAAAGAGTAAAAATGATGAACACTGTATTTTTGGGTAGAGTGACGAACGTAAAAGGAAATTGGATTGCAGACCGACTGAATGACCCGTGAATGGACCGCGTTGAGGAATTTCCTGTTAGGGGACTATGTTAACTTACTTATACTTTAGTATATATTGTAGTGTTATAGTTATTGGCGATATGGTTACACCTCTTAGACCCTAAAGTACAGTAACATTGGGAAGTTTCTGACACGCTTTCCGAAAAGTCGTGGACAACAGTAAAACCTGCTTTAACACTTTTTTTTTCTCTCACTTATAAGAAAGCTGAGCAAATAAGGTAACCTAATCTTGATGGATGTTTGTTACTCTTTCACGCAAAAACTACTGAACGGATTTGGATAAAGTTTAGTACACAGATAGATTATAACCTTGATTAACACATAGGATAGTTTTTTATCCCGATTATATCTTCCCGTGGGATATTTTTCGAGTTGTAGCGGTAGAAGTCGCTGGCAACAGCTAGTTATAAATATTTTGGTTTACTTTCGTAATATTTCAAAAAACTTTATAAACCATGTTCAAATTAATTATTAGATCGATTGTATCCTGGCTCTAGTGTTCCCAAGCGCTACTGCTGAACACGAGGTACCGGGTTCGATCGACCGAAATTTCAAAGAGCTCTGGACTTTGTCTTTGAACAATACAACATTAATTAATAACAATATTGACTAGCCTGTTGTTCTAGTAGTTAGTAACCCTGACTGCTATGCCGGCGGTCGTGGGTTCAATTCCCAGTCCCACCCAGGACAAATGTTTGTGTGATGAACACGGTCGTTTCTTTTGTATCTGGGTGTAATTTATCTATGTTATGTATGTATTTAGAAATATGTATATAAGTATGTTTATCAGTTAGCCTGTACTCATAGCACAAACTCTGCTTAGTTTGGGACTTAAAAGCGTTGTGTGAAAGTTGAGACATATTATTAGATATGAGACTAAACAAACAGATACATAGCACAGATGCCAGCACATCAGCCAGTCTTCATAACGTCCAGAGCTCATTTGTGGGGCTTGGTGTCCGCTTCTATAATGAGCTACCACTTTCTTTAATGGAATTGCCTTTTAATGCGTTTAAAGCCAAAGTTAAATCGAACCTTTGTTCGAAGGCATACTATTCAATCAACGATTGTTTAGACGACAAGAGTAGTTGGTCGCTTTGTTGAACACAAGACAATTTTGTTACGTTCTTTCACTTGTAGTTAGCTTACTGACGAGCTATAAATTGCTAATTTATTTGTAACTTATTTTACATTTTAATTTTTTTTTTTTTTTACAAAATCCTCTCTTAACAGTTTTATAAGTAATGAGTTGTATAGCAATATGTGGTGAACTAGCGACATCGACGGTTCTTTATTATTATCTTTATTTTTGAGTAACCAGAGCAAGTTCGTCATGCTCCCTTAGACGTCACTGCTTGCGGTAGCGTCGAGGATCGGGTTACCCCCTTCTCTCAAATATGGCGAGGGGGGTAATGGCTGATCTTTGCGTTATGCTCGTGAACGGGGTGCTGCTTGTGGTGACTGGTCGACTTACTTACCAATGGTTTTTTTTTTGTTATAATAGTAACTGCTTATTGGTTTCACTTCGATGGTCCTAGATTATCATTATAAACTTAGAGTCACAGCCTTATGAAAATAAGCCAGCATTGCACATGTAAGCGGGTAGGTACGCCTTTTATACCTGCAGGCTGTTATTTTTCAGTTTTGTAGTTTTTTTGCTTGAGTTTAGATTTCAATGTTAATATGAATATTTATATTTACTTTTTTTTTAATCTCGGTATATTGGAGTGTGCTAGCTAACACGTGACAATCATTCTGAAATGTAATAGATTCTTTGTATACCTACCTAGTTCATCAAACGAATCAGACAGATGTGTTGCTGGGGAGTTTGTTCCGCCACTTCTTCTTCCCTTCAAAAACACTAGGAAGTGGCGAAGGGTGGGTCGTTTTTAGAGGACGTATTTTTTTTTGACGTTCAAAAAGTGCTGATTCTCAGCCTAGTTTGAATAAAGACTTTTGATTTTGATTTTGATCAACCTACCCCAAACTGTAAAATTTTCCCAATTGAGTATGAACCTTATTCAGTTTGCAATAAAGTTGAAAAACTATCGGAGAAATTTAACACCAATGGGGTAGGCTGATGTGCCGGTGTCTGTACAATATTAAAGAACAACATTATACCTATAACATCACGCTTGTTATCCCGATGAGGGTTAAACAGAGATGTACCTGGTATTCCACCCACATTTCGCCAGTTATTTTTAAGTCCCATGTAATAGGGGCGAGCTTATTGCCATCAATTGGGCACAGATCCAGTCGTTTCCATAGTATCTATCTAGACTAATTCCCAGTTCAAATAGGCTTATTCTTTCGGTAGCCCCACAAATAAAGTCTTTCTGTCATTATAAATCTGATTCTCAATTTATTTCTTTACCAAATGAATTAAGTTATTGCCCTATTAGGACTTCAATTGTATTAGCAAATATATTTCGTTGACGTTATTATTAGCTACTGTTTGATAAACTATCCCAGGGGTAAATAAATCATTAAAAAAGCTAACCAAATAAAAACCTTTTCGCAAATAAGTTTATTTGTTTTCGAGAACACTGTGTTGGTTTATCTAGTTGGATTCACACCTTTATTTGAACTATAAAATAAGGTGAAATGGTTAGTGCAAATATTGGTAGAAAAACATTCAATATCGGTAATGAAAGTAAGAATTTAAAATAAAATAAAAGTAAGGTCATTACTAGATACTATTATGAACGGTCTGAATCATTCATCATTCTATATTCTACTAATATTATAAACGCGAAAGTTTGTGATGGATTTTTGTTACTCTTTCTCGTAAAAACTACTGAATGGATTTTAATAAAATTTGGTATGGAGTTAGCTGACACCCTGGATAATAATAGGCTATTTTTTATCCCTGTATTCCCACGGAAACGGGACCTACGCCGGTAAAACCGCGGGACGTCTGCAAGTGGATTATAAAGTTTTTGAAGCATTACGAAAGTAAATGCCTACAAAAACGCACATTCACAAGGAGTTGGCAAACTTATCTTGAACTTAAGTTAGCAGATTAGCATTTCTCCAGTAATATATCTTTTTTTTCTCTTGACATCGCTTGTATTTGGATGTTATATTATTATAATATGTATGTATCTATGTATTTATTTTAAATTATTGTTGATTTGTCTTTATAGTTTTTTGTCATCCTCTTGCGCCTACCATGTTCTGTCTCTGCATCACCTTAAGGTAGACTGGTAGAAAATGCCTAAGGCATTAAGTCCACCTTTGTACAGTGTCTTTTACTAGTGCATAAAGTTTTAATAAATAAAAATAAATAAATAAAAACGCCTATAAAGTAAATGCCTATGGCATTAAGTCCGCCTCTGTATAATAGTGTGCTTGAAGTATTAAATAAATAAACCAAAATATTTATACATAATATTTTTAGCTAGCTGTTGTCAGCGGCTTCGCTACAACTTTTTTAAATCTCGGTACTCCCACGGGAACGGGAACTACGTGGGTGAAACCGCGTGATGTCTGCTAGTATAAATATAAACATGCTAGTAGTCGCAATATGACATAATATACATGTGATAGCTTAGTATTAGGACCAGCAGAATGCCAACTCAAAGGTTTGAGTAAGAACCCAAGGCATGCATTTCTGACTTAAGAGAAGACTATACGTATTGTTTACTTAGAACTTGCTTTAAAACGGTGAAGGAAAACATCGTGAGGAAACCGGCGTGCCTGAGAGATATTTCTGGACGGATGTGATGCCACGTCAAAAGCCTATCGGCGGCATAAAAACGATGAGACCAGCTGAGCCATAGTAAAAATTCTATTTCTATTCCATTTCTATTATAGAAAGAAAATGGCGTATATGGAATCAGCTGTTTGTCAACTGTCAAGCGTATTTCATTTTCAGCCATATTACAAATTCTACTCGTTAACACTTGACAGTTGACAAACAGCTGATTTTATATACGCCATTTTCTTTCTATGGTCGCCATATCGATTACAATAATAGAAATATAATTTGTAATATGGCTAGCCCTGTAGGTTAGTCACTAACCTCACGAAAAAAGAAGGCTTTCTTACTTACTCTTTTCATTGGCAGTGACTAAGGGCCCACTGACGGCACGGCATGTCAAAGGATTTTAGTACGCGCAAATGATATAAGATCTCATTTTGTCTTGCTATTAAGCGTCTACATTTCGGGGTAGCACGGCAAGCTACACCGTGCCGCATGATACCGACGCAGGCCGTGGCGTATCAATGAAATGTGAATGCTAACAGTGTTGAGCAGGATTCAAAATTATCTGTAAAAAAAGATAAAGATAAAGATACCGGGTTGGTATCCGCAACTCCACGTCAACGTGCGTATTTTGCATATGGGCTATAATCTACCACGCGGGCCCAATACAAATTGGTAGATGTCACATGTCTTCGAATTTTTGGTTTTAGGACATGCCGGTTTCCTCACGATGTTTTCCTTCATCGTTTTTGAGAGCAGTGGTGATGAAATAAATTACACAAAGTTATGCGCTTGCCTGGGTTCGAATCCACGACTTACTGTTCGTAAGTCGGGCGCCGCCACCACTGGGCCACCGCTGCTCTTATTTTTTTTACCGCTTTTCTTCATTTCTTTCATTACTACTTCAAATAGTGTTAAAAAGCAACTTGGGGTTGTTACCCCACTCACTATATTGAAATAAAATTAAAATCCTTTTGTAGAAGCGAATCGTTTTTATCACGATTCTTTATAGGATTATGTGAATTCTTTTCAAGAGACAGAATCCTAGGTATTCAATGAAAAGTGATAAATGTTCAACAGCCTGGGTCAAAATAAATCTGGAACAGTGAAATACGTCTGTTTTTTTCTTTCAATCTTTCGGTCACGTAGATTGAGAGTCTGATCATAGATTATGTAAGTTGATATTGCGAAACAGATCTTTGTAATGGGGTATTCCTCGAAGCGCAACCATTCTAAGCGCAACTATCGAAGCGCAACTATCTTATTTCCATACCTTCTTTAGGTTGTTCAGAGGCGTCGAATCTCTGTAAATTTCTGATTTCCTGGTACTATCAAAACAACAGTGTTAATTCAATTTAATGAACATGTCTCTTTAACATTATTGACCAAAATTTATATTTACCTGGTAAAAAAAATTGAGAGTCGATGCAATACTGTCCATCGATATACCTATTTGATTAATCCATCATACCTCTCGCTCTCTAATTTTAATCATGGTTGCGCTTCGCGGAATAAAAAATACAATATTTTTATTTTTATTTTGTGAGCGCAACTATCGGTTTTCCTTCGCGGAATAAAATAGTTGCGCTTCGATGGTTGCGCTTAGAAATGGTTGCGCTTCGAGGAATACCCTTTTGTAATAGGTATTTAGGTATGCACATTTAAATATTTTGTAACTTTTTCTAACGAGCCTCTTTCTGTGAACCAAAGCATCTGGAAACAGTGGTTTATATGTACCGAGGTGTCTACAAACAAATTCTTCTATTAACGAACTTTTCGGAGAAACGTGTTGTCTAGGTAATTAGGTATAGAGATTTGTATTAGCTGTGCTTTCTGTATGTAGTCATATCGAACAAGCGTGTTTTATTTTAGGTTCCAAACTCTCAAAATCGTTTGTTTCTCATCACCTGCCTAGTACTCTTTGTAATGATACATTGAGGTCGGTTTCTTGTCTAGTAACGGAAGAGTCCAGAACCCCCGGTGCAGTTGTGAGACAGAAAACCAGGGTAGTTTTAGTCAGAAAGAGTCTGACGTCTCTATCCATCATACCCAAGGCCTCTGAGTTTCTTTCAGTGTTTCTCCTCAAAATAGATAGTGTAAATAAATTGTATAACATTTGAATAAGTGTTTGTCAAAACCAATTCACGAAAATAAAAATTCAACTGAGTCTTTTACGATTGTCTCTCATATAATTTAGTAACAACGTAACATAACATCTCGCCTGTAATCCCCAAAGGGCTAAGCAGAGGTGAACTTGGTGTACTTTACCATTCTCCAGTTATATGCTAGGAATGCTTTACGATATTTAGTAAATTTATGATAACAAAGATAAAACACAATTAATTTCCTACCTAAAAATTACAACGTTTTGTTCCTGTTATTATATTTCAGTAATAAACCTATAAATTAATAAGTGGGTACATTTGAAATGTATATTAAAGATAATATCGTCGATAAAAAACAGAACTTTACAGTAATGCCCTAATTCAACTAGTTCAACCATTACATTCCTAGATGAAACAAAAATGGATATGTAATAATTATGCTGTTGTGTTCTGCCATTGATTTGATTTTAAGTAAACTAACATAATACAAAACCCACGCATTTTTTTTAATTGAGCTTTCTAAGTACTCGTAGCAATGTTGTTTGCACATTACTATGGTCCATTTGAAATAAGAAAAGTAATTTGAACAAACCGTTTTACAGTCCGATGAACCGATTTTAACTTCTATTTCGTAGTTTTAAGGATGGCATTATAAGCAGAAACGTGGATACATTAGGTACCAATTGTTACTGCAGCTGCCATTTGCCATGCTACAGACGTAATAGAAGTCAAAATCGGTTGAAGGAACTGTAAAAAGGGTGTATTAAAACTAATTTTCTTTTTTCAAATGAGTTATAGTAGTCTTGCAAGCCCATCAAACCAAGCTAAATAATGTAGTGTTATGTGATGTGTGAGGATCAAACTCACGACCTCTCGATTGCCAGTCCAACGCCTTAGCCATTGGGCTATTGCCGCTTAAAAATACTCTCCTGCATGAAAGCCGGTGGGTCTAATGAACCACGTTGCTTTTTTTTTGTTTTAAAGTAGTAAACATCGGATTTTCTAAAGTCTTTTGATCCTAATACAAGCAATTTTAGCTAAATCATTTCTAAATTCGATCTAAACAAAATTCTGATCAAGTGAACCTTCTCTGCCCTACCTTGTGTTATTTTTTTATATTATTTTGATGCTGAAAAATAAGTACCTAAAACATATCCAAATCTCTTTAATCCAATCGTCTATAACATTTACAAAAAAGTTTCTACCCACGCGAAGTTCGTATTACCAATAGTTTTAAATTCGAGTCTAATAGAGCAGCCATTTATTTTTTACGTGGCTGGACACGCTACTTTATAATATAAAAGTATTATTTCAAAGCATTTCACGGTCTGCAATATTGAAAATAAAAACTTTTTTTAAAAAAAAAGACAAACGACTTCATTAAAAAACACTAATGTAAAATAACTCTAGTTTCGGAAGTCTGCGGCATTGGTGGTTTTTTTCATTTATTATTGGCTAGCGATTTCTTTTCGTTTGTTAATGATTTAGTCATTTCAATTTTGTTCTTAATATAAAAACGAAATCCAAATAAAACCCTTTCAAACAAAAACGACGAAGTTATGAAGTAACACACATAACAAAAAACTACCGAATTCAAAAACACCTCCTTTTTTGTATATCGGTTGAAAATGATGGTAAAACAAGAAAGACTAGGTAAACTACTAATTAAAATACGTAATAATTAATAAGATATATTATAATTTATTACTGAATCACGCGTAAACGGTTGAACAGATTTCAAAGAGTTTTCCCCTATGAATCGATCGTCAAAAGCTTATAACTCTATTTGCGGTGAAGTATATGTATTATAAGAATTTTTTTTAGAGTTGTTAAGACTAAAACAAGGTCTATAATTTTTATTTTTCTTTTTTTCTTTTTCTGAATCTATTTCTTGTTATTTAATTGATATTTCTAAGTAATTAGTTTATAATTATATTTAACATAATAAATCCAGAGTTATCCGATCATACATGCTGTGACATCTTAAAATGTTGTGTACTTTAATGAAACAACTACTGATTGTCTAAATAAATTAATAAATAAACAAACAGATTTTGATGAAATTTGGCACATCGATGAACCATGCTCTGGATTTTGGCCGACGGGTACCGTGTATCGTTATTTCCGCGGAATGCTTTATGACATCAGTAGGTACTCAACAATCGCATATACGTCGCAAAACAAACGTAAACTTGAATTTTAGCTTAATTTTCTATGTATTAGTTCATTATTTTATATGATTTTTGTGTTTATTTTGTTTGTATACTTGGATGCCTGAAATAAATAATAATTATTATTAACACAATATAATAATATTTTTCATCCCTGTTATGTGTGTTCTCGAGATAATCTTGAGAAAGTTACATTTTACGTAGGCGAAGCCTCGGGAAGAGAAAGAGAAGAAGCTACTGCTAGTAGGTACTAACTAAAGGTGCTTTTACCTCTAACTAACCCATCGGTGAATCTTGTAATATCACGTACCTAATACAGAAGGTTTAACCCAAAAATGACGTGTGGCACTCGGAGACTGCCGCGGTAAAGCTATTGCATAGCATTTTTTATCAACTTCTCTTCTCTCCCCCTACCCATTCCTCCCCTCCCCCTCTCCCAATTACTCTCCTCCCCCTCCCCATTCCTCCCCTCCCCCTCTCCCCATTCCTCTCCTCCCCCTCGCCCCTGTCCCATCACCCCTCCCTTCCCTTCCCTCACCCCTCCCTCTGTTTCCCCTCCCTAACCCCTCCCGACCCGCCCCCTATCCCCTCCCCTCTCACCTCCTCCTTCCCCCTCCCCTCTCCCACCCTTCCCCCTCCCCTCCCCTCCCCTCATGCAATAGCTTCGGCCTTCAAGCCACACCTCCTTGCCCGTCGGAGTGGGGAGCGTGAGGTTTTTTCGTTACGGAATTTCTGGATTTGGTCCCCGCGCTCAAGGCCCGCGATAGAAGCTATGCAATAGCTTAAAAACAGTCACACAGTAACAATTCTTCTAACTTTTACGTACTTATTTACCTATTGAGAGCCTATTCAAATACCTATTGAAATCAGTTTTCGAGTTCATTTTGATATATCAGAAATATCTTTAACTTTAGAAACGTGACTAACATTTGTATGCCCTATATAGGTACCATTTGATAAGTATATACTTATGGAAATTGAAATCACTGTCATCAAATTGTATGGTTTCTAGCCTATAAGTATCCTGGACTCAGGAGCTAGGGTTGCCTCGACAAAAACAAAACATATTTTCTGCCTAGCCTTCACCCAACTAGGTACAGACGCCAGCACGTCAAGTTACCCCAATGTGTCAAATTTCTTTGATCGTTTTTCTACTTTGTGTCAAACAGAATAAGGTTCATATTCAATTGGGAAAATTTGACACATTGGGGTAACTTGATGTACTGGCGTCTGTATGTTGAAACCGGCTTATGGTCTTACCTATTTGCTATATTTTATTGCAATTGACTAATTGGCGTCCAGTTACACCGAACTTTGATGTCAACTGAGACTTGACAAAAATTGGTATTGTACTTTAACACTGGATATTAATAATCTATCTCGGTTGCTATCTTGATCCCGATCTTTGTCTGTAACCAATCAACGACCGAATTCGCCTATCCGAGTCTTAAAGATGTCCAATCAGAAGCAGCCGCCAAAAACAAAGGATCGGGATTTGGATTGAGATAGAATATTAATATCCGGCGTAAGTGGACTTCAAGTTACGGTTACTATTAGGCGGGGTACTGTGCACTTCATCACATCTCTGCGAGTGTGAATGACGTCATTCTAGATACATACTCTAATGATAGCCAATACGAAACTAACTGTTTGACAGTTAATCGTTGAATTTGTTGTAAAACTTTCAGGGTTCTGATCACTGTATCGACCGTCACATATCAAATGATGGTGACGATAAAACTCTGTATTTTTTTTTTAGAAATCATTTATTTTATATAATCTACAACCACCGCCACCACCACCACCACCACCACCACCACCACCACCACCACCACCACCACCACCACCACCACCCCACCACCACCTGTGTTAATGTAGTAACATCTGTTAGGAAGCGAATGCTGGCTGGCAACATCCACGTATCCTGACGTGCGGCGCTTCAAATTTTAAAGGAAATTCGCGCGCTTCGCTTTATAATTGGAACATTTTTTCAAATATTCTTTCTAGACGACTGCGCGTTGGTGTCGTCCCTATACGTTTTCCTTATACAATAATTAGCATATTTATTAATATGTATAAATTTACCTATTTCGAATCATCTAATCTGTCTAAAAAAAATTACGTTATCTTAAGTTTGTAGAAAAAACGGCACTAATAATAGAAAAAAAAACTATAATGTGGACCTATGTGTGTGTGTGTGTGTGTGTGCTAACTTCTGGGTGTCGGTTTTTCGTGAAAGTGTGCGCGCGCATTGTAAAAATTACTCTCATTATTTTTCCCTAACGCGCCAAAAGAAGTATATTACCTTCAAAAATGTCTCCTTGCAACAACCCTAAAAGTAAACCTCAAGTGTGAAGTGGTAGGTTTCCTCATACCGTTTTACGAGGGCGAACAACGTGCGTCTAAACTACCAGATAATGGCTGGTATTACCACCTCTAGGTACCTACTTCTTTTGGTTACACATTTGGGACTAAGACGCCTATAATCAAAACTTTGGTTGAGGATGAAATGGGTTTATTGTAGGTATTGTCCGCGCTTATTATTAAAAAGTCGTTATATGATTTTCTTCGAATAACTGCCTCGCTATTCCAGTGGACATTAGCAATACGTGGAGTTCGATTCCTGGGTCGGGCATAGATTTATTATCAGAAGCCTTGAGTTCAAATTTGTGCCCGGTTTTCACGTGTTGGTAATCGATGATGTGGTTGACTCTTGACTTAAAGACCTATCAAACTATCAGTAAATATTGACGCTGCCGTCAGGGAAAAGTTGATGGCAACAAGGTTGCCTCTTATTTAAACATGATATAGGTACGTAGGTACCGATGTACCTAAGTACCTATATCTACAGGGTGTCTCATTCAAATCGGTCAGTATGGGAAAGTCTGAAACTATAAGATATACGAAAATCTGTTCTGAGGAACTATGTCATCGATTTTAATAACAAGAAAAACTGCATTCATACATTTTAAAAAACATCTGTAGGTACTCCGTTCGGGAATCGAACCCGGTTATTTTGAAAAAAAAAACCTACACTATTTCTATTTAGATATCGATTGTGTAGGTCTTAAGCAGTAAATGTCTGTATGAAACATGTTGTCTAAAATGAATAAAATGCATAGTTTCCACATACTTTAATTTATTTTAGTAGGTGCTTGAAGTGGTCCCACGGCCTTTTTTAATACAATATTCAACACGTTTAGGTAACGATCTTACAATAACATTTTGTATCTTCATGTGGTGAATTTGCGTTAAATTGTCTCTATGGCTACTTTTAGGTCTACAACGGTGTCATAGCTTGTTTTGTACACTTCATCCTTAACGTAACCCCATAAGAAATAGTCCAGAGGCGGTATTGAAAAAGGCGGTGGTCACTTCGAGCACCTACTAAAATAAATTAAAGTATGTGGAAACAATGCATTTTATTCATTTCAGACATCATTCATTTCAGACTTTCCCATACTGACCGATTTGATTGAGACATCCTGTATAGTGGCAACTTGCAAAATGTGGCATTGCTATCGAGCAATGCCACATTTTGCCAGTTGCCACTCCATGATGGTATGTATTTTTATTACAAGAATAGCTCACAGCGAAAATGTAAAGGTTGTGGCTAAATAATAGCAGCCACGCGGGTCAATCGAAGGTTAAGCTACCCTTGATGAGGTTGGTCCGTGGATGGGCGACATTACATTTCTTCTCCGAGAGTAAAATTGGTTACAGTTTCAACAGGGAACTATTTCAACTTTAAGTGCTATTATATCGCATTGACACGAGACGGGAACACACGAGATAGGAAGACGATATAAGAGAAATAGCCGGCCAACAATGGATGCAGAAGGTACAAGACAGAACCAATTGGAATTCTTTGGAGGAGGCCTTCACCTGAAGAAGGGTTCTTGCTACCAGAATTTTGATAAAAAAAAAAAAAAACTGTTTTTTAATACTTACCTACAATATGTTTAGTTAAGTTAGATTTCAAAATAATTACCTTTAAGTAAACATTATGTTAGTAAATTTTGCAAGAAATATAAGGCTTTATTTTTTTTTGTTTTTTTTTTTATTTTTTTTTTATTATTATATCGCATTGAGTCTAAGCCATTAATGAATTTGTAAGTTCATTGTTAACAGTAATTTAATTCATTCATTTCTAAGCGACAACTTCGCAAACTTTATTTATTTTATATAGTTTAGAGTTATTTTTTATCTGTTTGTAGTTTTTTTGTAAACAAAAAGGCGTGTTATTAGTATGTTAACGTAAAAATACCGTTCAAAGTTTTGTTTCTGAAATTCATCCTTGAAACTCCCAGTTTTTCTTCCACAACAACAAATACTTCGTACAAGGATACAAAATGGATAATACCCATTTTCAATTTACTTTTACTACGAACCTGAAGTTTGATGGGCAAAACCCTTCACCCTACGAAGTTGAGGGTCCATAAAAATGATGGATTCTCTAACAAGATGTCGAGAAGTGAATATTGGGGCTTGTAACTAGATAGCGGCGGCGAACTTTGTCAATATTATGTCTTTTTCTGGGCTCTTTTCGTATCAAAATTTAAAATTTCGTAATGTTTAAATTACATATTTTAACATCTGGTTTTCAAAATTGACACTCTAAGCAACAATTACAATGAATGATGTTTTCATTTTTCGTCTTAAATAGAATTAAATTTTATTTCAACTATTAAAAATATTCAAACATATTTTATATCTATTAACGAACCGTGTACGAATGTACATACCTAAAAAATAAATTAACAAAACGAAAAAAAAGACAAAAAACAATAGGGCATCAAAAAATTCATCCGCATCGCTGTCAACGGAAAAAGTGCCGAGAGGACAGGCCGCATTGCCACGTTGTCTGGCAATGCTGATTTTCCGACCGAAATAAAGAGCAGCCTTCTGGTCACGTGAAGAATCGACCAGCCGCTTGGTGATGTCCCGAAAAACGAGATGGGCACACGGATCCTATGGCCCGAGTGTTTCAACCCAAAACAGATCAAAATATACCTATAACTTTCAATAAAGTTGTTATATTTAAAAAATGTTTGTCTTATAATAATCATTACCTACTAATATGTCAGTATTTAGTACTGGTACTGTTGCTTAGCACTAGTGAAAATAGCATAGGACATTAATTAGAAAGAGTAAAAAAAAAAAAATAATACCAGCCTGTTACTGTCCCACTGCAGGGCAAAGACCTCTTCTCATACAAAGAAGGCTCGAGCATTGACCACCACGCTTGCTTAAGGCGGATTGGCGATTTCAAAATTACTCGTATATTAACTATAAGTCCAGGTTTCCTCACGATGTTTTCCTTCACCGATGTCAATGATATCTAAGATAAACTTAGAAAGTACATATGAATTGAAAAAGTCACATTGCTCCTGGCCCGGATTTGAACCACGACCTCCGGCATGAGAGGTAGGCGCCTTAACCTCTGGGCCATCACGACATGGCAAAAAATAAAGTTTTATTTTTTGTATTTTGTTGACTCAACAGACATCGTTACCTAATATCGACGCGGATAATAATCGGTCAAAAATACAGTATAATGGCCTTGACTGTACTTTTGGTTAAGTAAAGCAAGTGATAAAAACAAACTTATTCAATCAAAGGCATGGGAAAAAATATTCCTGCTCCTCCTACCAATCGGAGTTCCGATCGGAGGACAGGGAAACACTCTTGTACTGCACAGTCATTCTACAATTAAACAATTCACTCCAACAATACCCTGGAACGATTCAATCCTAAATCGTAAACACAATTACATAGTTACCTCGTTCTCCTGACTTTACCAACAGTACACCTTGAGTTAACCACTTCACTTGAATGCGAGTTCTGCACACGACGAAGTACATCACCTTGCACCCAGTGACATAGTTAGGTACCGTTCTCACTGTCTGCTGATGTTTATTGTTAGAAGACTGTCGTAGCTTGTAGCCAAGCCTAATAAGCTGTGACGCGTTAGAGCCTGGCAAAAAATAAACGACAATCGGATTAAACTGAAAAAAAAAATGATAAAACGATATTGTAAAATCATGTAAGAACCATGGAGGTTAGTGTCTGAAATGGTATTTTGAGGAAAGAACCACACAGATATGAGGGGACCAGATCAGTCAGTGCAAGCGTTTGTCAGTAATCGTGAGCTCAACTTGGAACTTAAAGTACTGAAGAACAATACCAAATAAAAAACATTTGAGTTTACACATTAGTAGTCACTTATGGCATTTTGTGCTTGAAAAAGCTCATTAAAACTCATATTTATTAATGTTTGTACATTGTTACTGTCGGTTTACAAATAATTCCTACAGTCGGTGACCTGTGTAATAGCTGATCACCTTTGAATAATAGTGAATTCAGACCCTATGGCAACCATGTTTTATTAAGCGCAGTTTTGATCTGGTTGTAGGTACTGCTTTTTTGACATACAATCTTATTTGAAATACATACATATAACAATATTAACAGCCTTTTACCGTGCCACAGTAGGGCAAAGGCCACTTTCTATACAGAGAAGTCACTAACATTGATGACTACGACCACGTTTACTCAAAGCAGATTGAAGATTTTAAACTTACACTGACTACAAGTCCAGGTTTCCTCACGATGTTTTCCTTCACTGATCTGAAAGATTAACTTAGAAAGAACATATTTAAAAGCAATTAAACGTTGGAATTTTTAACCAGGACCTCATTCTTTAGGTGGGTTTCCTGGCTTTTAAAAATACCCTTTAAAGCCAGGAAATATTGAGAAAGAAATCTTGGCTTCAAGATACAGTGAGAACTCCCGCTAAGGTATAAGATCGAATCTTGTGTGCGGTGCACAATACAGGTTGATTGCGGGAAGTAGGACCCAGCTCCAGGTTTAGAGAAACTTGACTTAGACCAAGGGTACCTTAGAAGGTTTCTGTGTGTGACTTAGTGTGGTTCTGTATTTTATTTATTTATTTAATTTTAAAGAAAGCTTACAGACTAATAACAATTTAAATATCATGCATAAATTCAGGTACGATTGCTAATAACAAGCTTCCACATGTATAAATCTATATAATTATATGTTACTTGCGTTGACCAAATCGCAGCGATTATATGATTGTTTACAGTTCATAATAATATTAGCCTATAAAAACTAAAACAAAAAAAAAAAACAATATTTTAAATACGGCTAGTCGTGCAAAATCAGATTTGAAAAACTATCTATCGTTATCACCAAAATAATCTTTATTTAAAATCTTCCTAATATTTATTCCTTTTCATTTTTTCCTTATTTTTGGATGGAGTTTCAGTGATTGGGAATTCAGTGAGGAGCAATTGAATGGAAAGCACTTTAAGCACAGAGATTGAAGGTATAACAGAGAGATTTTTGCGAAGAAATGTCATAGAAAAATTGTGATACGGATGCGTGGCGTGCGTTAGTGTGCCGTTTTTGAAGATCGAATGTTGTTTAGGTAACCTATCTACACCTTTTTAGTTACAATATCATTGCATAATATAGTAATTATTATGCAATGATTATAGGATACATTTTGGAGAGTGTGCACGGGAATTACATGACTTGATTCCGCCATCACCTTTCTACCATCGGACAACCCGGCGCGGCGTACGGCGAGTGTCCACCCTTAACATCGTTGGCACTCCCACGATTCGGACAAAGCGTTTCGCTTCGTCGTCGTTTATACCGCGTACATCGAAGGACTGGAAAAACTTGCCTTTTGCGATTATAATTTAGGTGTCTTCAAGGCTAGAGTGAATAGGCTCTTAATAAACTAGTGCGCTTCACCAACACTGATTGCATCTCTGCTTACCATCAGGTAGGATTGCAGTCAAGCACTGGTTTATAATATTAAAAAAAAAATATATCATAATAATATGAACTTATGTATTTTGAAATATATGCATAAGTATGTTATGGGTTATCTTGTACTCATAGCTCTGCTTAGTCTGAAACTAGGTAGCGTTGTGTGAAAGTTATGGATATTTTGCTTTTACCTTCTTCCCGTGACCTCGCTTGCATGAAGTTCTACTATACCATAAAACTTTTCCTGTACTACTTACGCAGCTATCCCATTAGGTACTTGGTACAAAAATTAAAAAAAAACTTTTATTACACAAAATACAACCGAATTCATATCTTAAAAACTTTTTTGCAAAAAATAAAACCGACTTAAAAAACACTAACCGGTGTAAAATAACTCTAAATTAGGAAGTCTGTGGCTTTGGTGGTTTTGTCTTATTCATGATGGGCCACCGACTTCCTAATTTAGAGTTATTTTACACCGGTTAGTGTTTTTTTAAGTCGGTTTTATTTTTTGCAAAAAAGTTTTTATTTTTCCATTTTTAGTTGTTCCCATACAAGTACTTGCCATGAATTTATGTTATATTGTTAATTGTTAACAATACATGTCATGGTAATAGGGTTATCTACTTATCCCTAACAAATGAAACTTAACATACCTAACGGTCGAAATTTACGTACATTGTACACATCTGTGTACCCCTCAGAGAATGCAGGCGTGATGATACGTCCTGATGTTGTATAAACAATAAACATCTAATCGATTCCAGCAATCACGACAGTTTTGCCGTCTATTTTTGAAGAGTTCCATTCTATATCTCCGAAGATCAGCACCAGATCTTCACCAAATTAAAATGGGACCACTTCAGGAGTATAGTCTTTCAAATAAAAAAGAGTTTTGAGAATCGGTCCCCAAATCGCGGAGAAATCAGGTAACCTACTTACATAAAAAAAAAAGTACATACACACGAACATAGAACCTCCTCCTTTTTTGAAGTCGGTTAAAAACACTAACCGGTGTAAAATAACTTTAGATTCGAAAGTCTGTGGCTTTGGTGGTTTTGTCCCATATAATTAATTGGCCACCAACTTCGAATCTAGAGTTATTTTCCCAAGAGTTTTTTAAAGATACCGGGCTGGTATCCGCAACTTCACGTTTAAGCGCGTATTTTGCGTATGGGCCATAATCTACCACGCGTGCCTAGTGCAAATTGGTAGATGTCACAATACATGTCTTTTAAATTTTTGGTTCTAGGACATGCCGGTTTCCTCACGATGTTTTCCTTCGCCGTTTTTAAGGACAGTGGTGATGAAATAAATTTCCCCTGCCTGGGTTCAAACCCACGACTTACTGTTCGTAAGTCGGGGCCAACACCACTGGGCCACCGCTGCTCTCAAACACGAGCCTATAAATAATACAAAAGCTATGTCAAAGTATTTTTTTTTTGGTAATATCGAAGAGCAAAGACCTCACAATACTTGTATTTCACGAATCAGTACAATGAACAACTCAATAAAAAATAACAAAAACACGTAGTAATGTTATGCATATATTCATACAATAAAATTTATGAAGCTCACACGAACACAACACACCATATGAAATTGAACCCAATTTGACGGAAAGGGTAAAAGAACAATACGATTTGCATGCTTTTCTGTGTTGGGCTTTTACGTAGGTAACTGCTGGATAAGGAATAAAATGAAATTGATAATTATTTCTGTAGACAGAGATTTTGCCACTAGCCGACGTCGTATCACCTCGGAATTAAATCATATGGGTTCACAACATTAATAACGCAGAGACCCATGATGCTTGTTTGATTAACAGCAACCAGCGCCTGATAAAGAAAGAAAGAAGAAAGATCGAAGAAAGAAAGAAGAAAGCAAGAAGAAAAAAAGAATAAATAAAGAAGTAAGAAAGAAGAAAGAAAGAAGAAAGAAAGAAGAAAGAAAGAAGAAAGAAAGACGAAAGAAAGAAGAAACAAAATGCATTTATTGGCAATAACACAAAAAAAGAGACGAAAAATGGCATGTCTCACGGCTGCGCCAAAAGGTTGATTTCAGCGGTAATGCCAGACAGATGCTGAGATCCTGCTTGACGCTGATTTTCAAAAGAACCTTTGGGACAAGGTGACGGAGCGGTGCGGGCGTGCGTAGTGACGAAGTGTTCGATGACACAGTGTAGAATCATTTTCAGAAGCAGATGATATTATTTTGTTTTTTTATTATTGGCTATATTACTTTTATTGCTGTACGGCGATCTGATGCGAGGGTAAATAAATAAATAAATAATAATAATAATGGCAAATTTTAAAATGTTAATAATCTTATAATTACGCTATTATGTACATTAAAATCAGTAATTATTATTTATTTATGACGTCAGTTATCAAGTCCTGCGAGGTTGATGGTGTTTTAGGAGGAACCCTTTATCTAATAATAATATGAATGTCAAAATTCGTAACTAAATGGCAAGGTAGTGCATTTAGTGCATTTTATGGTAGTGCATTTCCAAAATGACTGATCCCAGAGAAAAAACTCCGAAACAAACTCAGAAATCAAAGTTTCTTTAAAAACCCAGACAATATCTTGTTTGGATCATGTGTTGATTATGCAGGTTACTGCCTAAGATGATTGTTTGATGAAAGAACCACACAGATACGAGTGGACCAGTCATTGTGCGCAGTTGTTTATTAATCGTGAGTTCAACTCAGAGCTTGAGGAGCTCCACGACTCTCTGACTAACAATACCATTCCACAACTTTCACACAACGCCATGTAGTTCCAAACTAAGCAAAACTTGTGCTTAAGTTACTAGATGACTAATAAACATACTTATATTTAAATACAATCTAAATACAGACATATTATAAATAGACTAGCAGACGTCACGCGGTTTCACCCGCGTATTTCCCGTTCCCGTGGGAATACAGGGATAAAAAGTAGCCTATGTCACCCGGGGATAGTGTAGCTTCCCATCAGTGTAAGAATTTTTGAAATCTATTCAGTAGTTTCGGAGCCTATTCAATGCAAACAAACAAACAATAAAACCTTTCCTCTTTATAATATTAGTAAAGATTACATCTAGACACAGAACTGGAGGAACTTGTGGCTAAATTATAACAGCCGCATGGGTCGATCGGAGGTTAAGCTACGCTTGACGAGGTCGGTCCGTGGATGGGTGACCATTTATTACATACAAAGACTCCTCCGTGCCTCGGAAAGCACGTTAAGCCGTTGGTCCCGGCTGTCATTTGTGGATCTTTGATAGTCGTTACTTGTGGTTAGAAGCCCGAAAGTCTGACAACCAGTTTAACCATGTTACCCAGTTACTGGGTTGTGGAGGTCTGGGACACTGGTATTCAGCTGCATCCGGTTAAACTGGAAGCCGACCCCAAGATAGTTGGGAAAAGGCTAGACAGATGATGATGACACCTAGACACAGAACTAAAGAAAGAAAGAAAGAAAAATATTTATTTGACATTAGTCATTAACACACATACACACAATAATTTATGAAACGTAAAAAATATACAGTACTTATTAGGTAGGTACACATTATGTGCTGTGTGCTAGAACTAATAATCATGCTCATCACACATACATTTGTCATGGGTGAGAATCTAACCCACGACCTCCGGCACAACAATCAGGGTCACTAACTCCTATACCAACAGGCCAGTCAAAATACTTAAGCTAATCCTGAAACCCTCCACATTCTGACTTCAAATCATTTGTACATAGTCCTAATAGTCATAGTAGTCATAGTATTTTATTGAAAAGGGATTCTTACAAGTCATAATTATACAAATTAAACAATTATTAAAAAAATATTAAAAAATGCTTTACATAAATTAACAAATGTCAAATCCAATATGTCAAGCCGGTTAAAGGAAACAAAAATAAATAGCAGTCAAATAAAAAAGTAAAAAATAAAATAAATGATAATAAAAAAAAAAAACAAAAAATAACAAAATACATTACTTAGATCATTCTCAAACTTATGTCAAATAGTAAAAATGTCAAACAAACAAATAAAAGAAACAATACACATATATACGAGTCACACACAAAACACACAATAAATATTACAATTCAAATTAATATGTCATAGTTTAAAATAATCCAATCCAGTACTGTCCCATTTCTGCTATACCGTGAATACGCTAGTTCTGTGGCCAAAGTCCTTTTCACATGACATTTACCATTGTACTTCACAAAGGTCACTAGCAGGTATGGACACAATTCGGTGCTCAAAGCCACGTGAATAACTTTATTTGTTGACCCACATAATTGAGTTATTGTATGGGCATTGCTTGACATTATTTTGTACAAACGGCAATAGGATTACTCGATTGTGTGTTTTTTGTTTTTTGGGTGTTGAGGTAGGATTTTGATATTCGTTGAGGGTTGCAGAAGAATTTTTCTTCACGACTGTTTACACAGCGCTATCTAGTCCCAAGCTAAGCAGAGCTTGTGTTGCGGGTACCTACTAAACGACTCATAAACATACTAATGTTAATATTTTTAAAAACATACTTAATATAGATAAATAACACCCAGACACAGAAAAAAAATATCCTGGGTGGGAATCAAACCCACGACCTCAGCAGTCAGGGCTCTTAACTCCTAAACCAACTAAAAATAAGTAGATTCGTATGGAGAACAATGGGCAAGAAACTCTATACTTACTCTTTTAAAATACTTACGTTTAAAAATACTTTGTATCAGATTATGTGAGGACGATGCACATGCACTTAGAATGAGTAGATTACGGAACCGCGACGCACGAAACGTCGATGAACGCTAACACGATGCTACAAAACCGCGATGCACGTTACCGCGAAAGCCCGTCACTGCGAAGCCACTATACCGCGATGCACGTTACCGCGAAAGCCCGTCATTGCGAAGCCACTATACCGCGATGCATGTTACCTCGATAGACCGTCACTGCGATACTACGGGATGTCGATGCACGTTACCGCAAAAAAATATTTCTGCGGTGCTACTTGACTATGATCTGTCTGTGTGACTGTGAAGACTATACTTATACTTCACTGCGCTCCAGAGCACAGATTACTGAAGTTGCTCATTGATATTTTTGACCTTTTTTTTTGATATTTAATTTTTCTAAGATTTTTTTAAATTTTCTATGATTTTTTTAAGATTAAATCCTCGAGGGCCTCACCAAGTCAGCGAGGGGAGTGAGGTGTTAGACTCCCCTCGCGACGTTGTAGAGGGGCGCGCGTGAACATTACGCGCCGCCACCTCGGGTCCATGTACGTGGGGGGTGGCGGACGTCCCCGTCGCCCCTGGACCCATTCAGGGGGGCTGGAAGAGGGCGATGTCCGCCCTCCGCCTTCGCCCGGTGCCTCTGCTGCGGGCCGGGTGAGTGGAGGTAATCTCCCTCTTCCTTTCCGCAGCCTCCTTCCTGCAAGATGACCGTTTCGCAGAAGGACACCAACGCGTCCCAGGACTCGACGTTGCCTACCATCCTCTCGACCACGGCCGGCAGCGACAAGTCACTGCCTACTCCAGAGACGAGGGCACGGCGCGGCTCTTCCCAGTCGACGCAGTGGTGACACCAAGCGTCCGGTTCCCTGTTAATGCGACACAGGTACTTCCCGAAGCAACCGTGCTCGGTAAGCACATGTGTCACCCGAAACTACAGAGAGCCGTGCCTCCTCCCGAGCCAGCGCGCGAGGACCGGCCGGACCGCCTCGATTGTGACGAGGCCGGCGGCGGCGGTAGGGCGCGAAAGCCTGTCCCGCCATTCCGCCACAAGGATCTCGCGCAGCTGAATGCGAACGGCGCAACTCCATGTGTCGCTGAATTGGTCGCTCGCCACGCGCCTGCATTTAAAATACCAATAAGCAACTTCAGTAATCTGTGCTCTGGAGCGCAGTGAAGTATAAGTATAGTCTTCACAGTCACACAGACAGATCATAGTCAAGTAGCACCGCAGAAATATTTTTTTGCGGTAACGTGCATCGACATCCCGTAGTATCGCAGTGACGGTCTATCGAGGTAACATGCATCGCGGTATAGTGGCTTCGCAGTGACGGGCTTTCGCGGTAACGTGCATCGCGGTTTTGTAGCATCGTGTTAGCGTTCATCGACGTTTCGTGCGTCGCGGTTCCGTAATCTACTCACTTAGAATAGTTGATAATTACATAATCATATTCGTAGAATACATTGTACTCACATAAGTATTTACAAATACCTACAGGCGCCAGCACATCAACTTACCCCAATGTGTCAAATTTTCCCAATTGAATATGAACCTAACCACCGAACCGGTTTGATAAAAAGTTGAAAAACGATCAAAGAAATTTGACACATTGGGGTAACTTGATGTGCTGGCGTCTGTACACAACTTTATTAGGAAATAGTGAGAAAAAGATTAAAAAAAACAATACATTCATTATACGATTGGCAATCAGTTTCAATAATATTATTATACGTAAAAAAAGATGTAGATTGGTTACCTAAACAACATTTTGATATTCAAAAACGGCACACAAACGCGCGCACGCGTGGGTTGCGGCGCGACGCGACACTGAGGTAAAATGTGGCTAGTTAGCCATATTTTGTCGTGTCGCTTTCTAAGCGCTTACCTATCTACACCTTTTTACTTACAATATCATTGATCAGTATGATTCTAACATTTTTCATTCTGTGCTGAGTTGAGCTACACTGTTACTGACTGAATGCCGACTTCAACTAGCTTTAACGGAAAAAATGACAATGTAAAAGTGATTTCTATATCCTACTTGCTTAAAAATAAATCATTTCATTTCATCATCATCATCATTGCATTTATGTGGACCTATTATATGTATATTCAGTACATGCATACTAATGCATGTACTGAAGAATATAGGTCCACTCAAATACGTTTGGTGAAGAGTGAAGACGTGGTTTTTCTTCAAAAGACATGACCAACAAAAGATCTGAATGAAATATTATCTGAACTTCAAAAGATTATTGGCTTTTGTTTGACGAGTAAAGTGTTTGTTTTAAACCAATTTACAGAAATAATAAATGCAATGATGATGATGATGATGAAATGAAATGCTGATGATGAAATGAAATGATTTATTTTTCTGCAAGTAGGATATAGAAATCACTTTTACATTGTCATTTTTTCCTTTAAAGCTAGTTGAAGTCGGCATTTCCCAACTGACTACAAAACAAGTAAAATAAAGCCTTCCAAAATGGAAGGCTACTTTAATTCCCCAGCAACTACATAATTATGAGCTCCCAAATTAATTAGTTAGTAGATCAAATTCCGACAAATATGATCACTTTTCACATCGACCGGCATCATAAATCCCGCTCATATTAGTGTCGGTAATTGACAGAATGACGTCATTAATTATACTCTACCTACTCGCGCTCGGTGAAATTCGATACGTATCCTCAATCAGCTGGGCACACTTCAAACAGTACTCATTACGACACAAAGCAGGGATAATGTGGCTAAAATTGATACGCAGATAGGGTTGCCAGGTCTAAAAATTTTTAAGCAGGACATAGAAACCAGTGAAACACAGAACAAATGATCGTTCTCATCCAAAGAGATTCAAAATACTATAGAGCGGGCATGTCAAGGAAATGTCATAGAAAAACTTTGATCCCATGTCTCAGTAACGCCATCTAGAATAATATATGAATATTGGAGCGGCAGCGGAGCGTACTACAAAAAAACTCATAGACTTGTATCCAGCAGGACACACTTTTTCGGACGAAAATTTTGTTCGTGATGTCCGGTCTATAGGTATTGAATGTCTTTGTTCTCATCACACAAACTTTTGTCTTGCGTGGTAATCAAACTCTTGACCTCCAGCATAACAGTCAGGTCCAATAACCACTAGACCAAAATGCCAGTCAGAAGTAACTTACCTATGTATTGATGATATACCAATCGAGTTAAATTATTAGCTACTACTACTACTTGAAATACTATTACCTATAACTTTAGTATTATTGTACGTAACATAGAAACACGTTGTGCAGTACTTCAGTTGAAAATAATGTGATTTGCATCTTTCAAAATCAATGCATTTCAGTAAGGTAGTTAGGTTAGGTAGTTAGGTTTGCTATAGGATAGGTATGGTAAGTTAGGTTAGGTTATATGTATATATATTGTCATTCTTATTCTATTCAACACAAAAAGTTTAAAGAGCTCATTATAATACAATTAAAAACATGGACGCTGGAGCTCTTCAAGTTCCGATTCAAGCTCGCGATAAATGCTTACACTGACTGGTAATCACATATTTGAGTGATTTTTTCCTCAATAAACCATCTCAAACACTAATCTGCATATCTGTCATATCATCTAACCAACAAAAAGGCTTGACTTTAAAAGAGATTTTGATTTCTGAATTTCTTGCAGTGTTTTTTTCTCAGAGTAGTCAGATAGTGAAACTCCGACTACACTTAAAAAGTGTTTGTAATATTTAACATCAGAAATAAGTATCATTTATCATTCACCAAAAGCCTAACAAAAGCCGGACAGAAACTTGTACATGTAAGCCAGACATGTCCGGTTATAACCTGATATCTGGCAACCCTATTCGCATAACGTGTTGGCTGGATTTGAAGAGTATTTAATTACTGAATAAAATTAATGGTATTCGTAAAATAGATCTATTTATTATAACTTCACGCCTGTAATCCCCGAAGGGTTAGTCAGAGGTATACTAGGAGTCCACCCACATTTTATCCAATTGTGTTTAAGTCCCATGTCATAGGGGGCGATCCTATTGCCATCAACCGGGCACAAATCCAAACTCCGGGAAATACCTGATGAAAAAACTCAATAACGCTATGCCCGACTCAGGGATCGAACCTGGGACCTTATGCTAAGCAGTAACGCTTGCGACCACTAGACTAAAAAACCAGTTCATTATTTATTTACACAAAACAAGTTGTGGACTGCGATTTTGCTTGCTCTTGGAGCTCCTCAAGTTCCGAGTTGAGCTCACGATTAGGTATTGACAAAGGCTTGCACTGACTGATCTGGTCCCCTCATATCTGTGTGGTTGTACTAAATAAAATCTACGTTTCTTTAACTATCCAATAAGGTAAAACAAGCTAGGGTAACATCATGAGATTCAGAAAAAACTGTGATGTGATGCTCTCAGGCAGTAGTAAAAAATAACTGTACCTACTTAAGGACAAAGTTGCCGTACTCGCCAACGAAGCCGCCTCGAAGTTGTCGTACTTGCCTGCTGCGTTCTTCCCGTCCGATTATAATTTAGGTGTCTTTAAGGCTAGAGCGAATAGGCTCTTAATAAACTAGTTCGCTTCACCATCACTGATTACATCTCTGCTTACCATCAGGTGGGATTGCAGTCAAGCACTGGTTTATAATATTAAAAAAAAGAAGATAAGTTATCACTTGGGTAGTGGGTCAGTATATGAAATGTGGAACTTGTGTTGTAAAACAAATGTTAAAGATATTTAGTTTGTTTTGTTGTTGTTGTTTGAAAATGTGTTATTCCGATGCTTGAGCTATATTATTGTAAAGATACATTAAAGTCCACGTAAAAGAGTAACAAACATCCATTCAAACAAACGTTTGCGTTTATAATATAACATTAGTGAGGATTTACCTTCAATATTCTGTTTTTTTTTCGATGTATTTTCTTCTCTTATTTTTTTTTTGTTTTACTCGATCAATCCCTATCGATACAGATAATAATGTGCTTGACCCCTAGGGAATTGGTCGTAAAAATGATAATGTACGAATATGTATGACATTATCCAACAAGCGTATATTTACAAAATAATTAATGTTCGTTGATGATCGATCATAGGGGGGATGGAATTTGAGCCCATGTAAACATTATTAGGTATGTTACATACTTAATGCTATACATAGTAGCTGGCATTTTAATAGCGTTATATAGCGTAGTATTATTACAAGATATTGTAGCTGGGCAAAGACCCTGGCCTGGCAGATGTGAAACTTCGAAATTATTTTGTTTCAGTTATAATAAAACAACAGATTACGAGACGAATCAGATACAGCGTGATGAAATGATAAAACATTACACGACTGTTTATTACATAAATATTAATTTTATTGAATACAACAAAAAAAGGTTAAACATTTTGTTTGAAATCGCGACCACTCAATTTATAGCGTTGCGATGCGTCGCCACGGCCTATATCGCCACAATGGTAACAATATATAACACAACCTTCACCAAATCGTCAACGAACCAACCAGACAGACACTAACTGCGTCATCATGCATAGACTTAATATTTACCAATCAAAAACAATATAAATTAACTATTGACGATACTGGTATTTCTGACCACAAAAGCCTTAACTATTCGCAACAATCACCAGAACTAAAACAATATATTCCTACTTACTTCGTGACGAAAAGACTACTTAATGAAAAATCAATATCACAATTTAAACTTAAACTCAGCCTAACGGATTGGAATGAAATACTATTCAAAAATAAAAACGTTAACGAAATCTACACAGAATTTCATAATAAGATGCATGAGTTACTAAATAAAACTATACCTAAAAAACGCGTAAAAATAAAAAATAATAAAAGGAAACCTTATTTAACTGTAGGTTTAAAAAAATCATGTGAACATAAAAGATTGCTAAAAATTTTTGTAGAAAAGACTAATAGTAAACTTTTAAAAACGCACTATAAAACATATGAAAAAGTCTTGAAGAAGTGTGTAAAGCGGTCAAAAAAATGCAATTATATTAAGGATATGAAGCGGTCACAAAATAAATCTAAAACCATGTGGAACATTATTAAAAATTACCATAAACCAGATTCCAAGTGCCATACTAAAAATATTACCCTGTGTTATAATGACAGTAAAACCACAAGTACACCAACAATGGTGGCTAATATCTTTAACGACTTCTTTGCATCGGTCGGCGAACCGCTACCCAACAATACGACGAATACATGCCCAGTTCTAACCCCATCAATTAATTCCCTGTTTGTACAACCTGCCACGGAGCGTGAAATCTATAATATTATACGCAAAATGAAAAACAAGCGCAGTGCCGGAGGTGATGAAATACCGTCTTTCCTAATTAAAGAATGTATTAATGAATTGACACCACCTATAACAAAACTAATTAATAAATCCCTTGACGAAGGGATCTTCCCGGATAAATTAAAAGAAGCTAAACTACGACCAATATTTAAAAAAGGCGGCAAGCCCCAAGATCCCTGTTCTTACCGACCAATAGCCCTTCTACCAGTTATATCAAAAATATTTGAAAAAATAATGTCCACTAGAATTAACAATTTTTTAGAAAAATTCAATCTCTTAGACATAAATCAGTTTGGCTTTAGGCAAGACAGATCGACCACACTCGCGGTATATAACTACGTTCAAGAAATATACAACTACATAAATGATAAACAATATGCCATAGGTTTGTTCCTAGACATGACTAAAGCATACGATAAGGTTTCCCATAACATTTTACTACAAAAATTATATGGCATAGGAATTAGGGGTACGGCCTATAAATGGCTAAAATCTTACCTAAAAGATAGAAAACAATACGTCGAAATAGAATACTACAACAAAGAAGCAAATGAAATACAAGTCATAACATCACGAACAAAGACTATTAACCACTCCATTCCTCAAGGCAGTGTGTTGGGGTGTATATTATTTATTATATACATAAATGACCTACCTAAAACAATTGACTCGAAATGCGTTCTATTCGCGGACGACGTATCGCTAGTGTTCAGAACAACTGAGAACACCGAAACTTTGACCAACATTGAAAATACCTATAAAATAGTTAAATCGTGGCTAGAGAAACACAATCTACAAATAAATACTAAAAAAAGTAACCTACTGCAATTTAGAACATACCAACGAACACCGCTGTGCATAAATAACCTTAGTAATAAATTAAATATCCCAGAAAGGGACGATCTGACGCTTCTTGGCTTAACATTGGATAATAATCTAACTTGGAAAAAACATATCGAAAACCTAAAAACTAAATTATCGAAATTCATATACGCATTAAGCAAATTAAAAAGCAGCACAAACTATGAGACCGCGCTCTCAGCATACTATGCATATGCCTATGCATGGTTCAACTATGGAATAATATTGTGGGGCGAAAGTACAAACTTTAATGACATATTCATCATGCAAAAGAAGTGTATACGCATCCTTATCAACATTAAGCCATGGGAAAGTTGTAAACCGCATTTCATAAAAAATAAAATATTAACGCTACCCTCCCTTTACATACTACAAATAGCTGCGTTTGTCTTAAAACACAGGAATTACTTTCGATCAAACATAGAAGCAAACCAAAACTATAACCGAAGAAATAAAAACAAGTTGATTACACCGAGACCAAAATTAGGAATAATGAAAAATAGCCCCAACTATAGAATTGCATCAATTTATAATAATTTACCAAAATACATAAAAGATGAGGAGAATACAAATTCATTCTATAAAAAACTAAGATTACTTTTATTAGAGAAATGTTATTACACGGTAGACCAATTCATGACTGATAAAACTTTATAGGTGTACCTACACAATTTACGAACATAATATTAGCTTCTTTTCGTCTCTTTTTTTGTAAGATCCGGTCTGATCAAAACATAAATATTGTTTATTAGAGTGACATTTTTATTTTATTTTGTATTGTAAAATGATATACCCTAATTCAATTTAATCACTTACGATATTGATATGACATAATTGTACCTAATTACTGCCTATTCCTATTATTGTTAGTTATTACCTATTTTTAATCTAATCAATCTGACATAAAATGAATGACCTTATGCGTAATAACTACCCGTAGCGTTTATAACTATTACCTGGACATCATAATGACTTTAAGACATATTCTTTTTGTATCCTATTGTGCTATTTATAAGATTTGACCTAATTTATTTATTATATCGATCTAACTAATGTTCATAAACTCAACAGCAAACCGGCATTGTGCTTTGCAGTGCCCTGACAGGGTTCATGTACAAAAACCGACAGTACCTATTGTAAAATGTGTGATGTACATGAGAGCAAATAAATAAATAAATAAATTTAAATATAAATAAATAAATAAATAAATAAATATCGTTAATGGTGGCTAACAATAGGTTTTTTAAAGTATAAGATGTAAGTGGAAAAATTTGGAGGGGACGTCCTAGGAGGACATACACCTTACCTAACCATACCCTATTGGTGAGGTTCTTCATAAAGGTCAGGTGCGTAGTACTCGCAACTGGCGTGCTTGTATGACTACATGTAGTAGAAGCAAAATGAGTATGTAAGAAACGAAGCATATCGCGCTCTGTGTTTCTTTTTATCCCAATGGGAAAAACGTGTGAAATTATGGTACCGGTACATGGTAGATATCCCAACCATACGTACTAAACGCTTTGGAAACACATTCATTGTGCGAACAGCTGAAGAGTGGAATTCCCTGCCGGAGTCGTTGTTTCCTGATAGCTACAACCTAGGGGTCTTCAATTCAAGAGTGAACAGGTTGTTTCTAGGCAAGCGTGCTTCATCGTCGACCACATCATCAGGTGAGATAGTGGTCAAACGCGTGCATATCAATGATAAACAACCGACTTCAAAAACCACTAACTGGTGTAAAATAACTCTAAATTAGGAAGTCTGTGGCTTTAGTGGTTTTGTCTCATTTATGATTGGCCACCAACTTCCGAATTTAGAGTTATTTTACACCGGTTAGTGGTTTTTGAAGTCGGTTGTATTTTTTGTAAAAAAGTTTTATTTAATAGTTTTTAGTTTTTTCACAAAATGAAAACTACTAGGCCAAACTATGTAATTTTTTTATGAGACCAAAAAGGAAATAGTCCGCATCAAACTAAAAAGAATCACGTAAATCGGTACATAAATCTCAGTGTAATCGGTGAACATACGTTCAAAAAAATGTTCAAAAATAAATTATATTATCATAAAACTGTTCATAAAATGAAAACCACCAAGTCAAACTATGTTATATTTTTATGGGACCAAATGGCAGCTATTCCGCATCGACTTAAAAATAATCACGTAAATCGGATCATTAATCTCAGAGTAATCGGTGTACACACATAAAAAAAAAATACCGATGGAATTGAGAACCTCCTCCTGAAGTCGGTTAAAAATAAAAAATAAATGTATGAATAGTAGGTCTGTATAGTAAATTGTACCCCTCATGGTCCTAATGACGAACCTTTTCCCAGATATGTGGGGATTGGCTTCAAGTCTAACGGAATGCAGCTGTATACTAGTTTTATTCGCAAAGCGCACATCTAAAGAATCTTTTTTTTTTATATATATGTAATGGGTCTACTCCTGACCTCAATCTTGTCCTGCGGTCAGAGATGAGGTCGACGATGGAACGAGCTTACCCATAAGAAGCCTATTAACTCGCGACTTAAACAGATTGGGGTCATATGAACTCGGGAACACTGATGCAGGCAGGGAATTCCACTCCTTGGCTGTGCGCATAATGAAGGAACAGGCAAAGCGCTTCGTGCGAATGTGTGGAACATCTACAAGGAATGGGTGATAACCTGCAGCACGTCTGGATTCCCGATGGAAGAATGGAGATGGTGGAATGAGCTCGTGGAGCTCTAGAGCACACTCACCGAAATACAGTCTGCAAAAGACCGACAGACATGCAACTTTGCGGCGGTGGGCCAGGGTATGAAGCTTGTTACCCACCAGCTTTTCGTCACCAATGAGCCTCTTGGCTCTGCGCTCTACTGAGTCGAGTGTGGCTAGTTGGTATTTGGCTGAGCCATCCCAAAGGTGACAAATGTGAATCTTAAGTAGGTCGTTATATTCGAGTTCTTGCTATATTTGGAGAAGACCTTTTTCCAATCAATGAAACTTTTTATTAACGACTTTTCCCGGTCCATTCCTGGACCCATAAATAAGATAGTAGATGGCTTGGAAAGTTCCGAAGGGTCACTTCCATTATACACTTTATCACTTCACAAACATGAGCCTGGTCGAGAACGTGGTGATAATTTTTATAAACACAATATCTGGGAAGTTTTATTTTGTTATATGTACTTAGTTATATTTAGCTGGTGATTTTTAAATTAATGATTTGGTCTTTTATGTTTGTCTAAGACATCGTTTATACCGTAAAAAAAGTTATTGTGAAGAGCCTGGATATCAATCAATTCCCGTAGTCGCAACCAATGTCAACTTCAACTTCAACTCTTCTCTATGGCATTTGTGGAAGAGAGACACCACAATTTTGTCAATAACACGTAGGTACAGACGCCAGCACATCAAGTTTCCCCAATGTGTCAAATTTCTTTGATCGTTTTTCAACTTTATGTCAAACAAAATAAGGTTCATATTCAATTGGGAAAAATTGACATATTCGGGTAACTTGATGTGCTGGCGTCTGTACTATGATAGACCATCAAACGCTGGAGATTAAATTAGTAATTAACCAATGTCAAAAATGTAGGAAAATTAATCACATTTTTGACAGATTGAGACTGACTATAGAATGCCAAATTAGTCTCATTCTGTCAAAAAAAGGGGAAGTTATAATAAGTAAAAGTCGGAAATCGTAAATCCTCCTTGAGCATAGGTCAGTTATACTGATGCGGACTTTGTTTGAGAAGGGCTTTCATATTGCCGTAGGGCAGTAACTGACTGGTCTTATGTTCCTCATTCACAATTAAAAAGAGAGTTTCCCTCAACCTGACAGGTGTTATGTCTGGTGGGCTATTACACGACGGCTGTAATGTCGTAATTGTTTTTTTTTTGCTTTTACCTCTCGGAACCCTTGGGTTCCGGTTATTTGAAAGCCGTACGAGGGGCCTAAGCCAACTCGCAAAGGTCCATTGTCCGCTTTAATAAAATGAGGCACCAATGGGGTATTGGACAAAATTTTAGTTTTTAGTCCATCATCTACCTAGATTACAAGAAAATATTCGACACGATTTTTTTTCTTTTTGAAATTGATGAAAAACTGCTTAGATTAAGCGCATTAAAGTTGAGGAGAGGGGGCTTGTAACGTCATTGTCTAGTATAAACTGTACTGGCTAGTGACGTCATGCGACATTTTGACTCAATGTATTGCCGTAATTTTTTTAATAACGCGAAAAAAGAAAAAAATTGTCAAATAATTATTATTAACCCTTAATGAGGAAAACTGTGGATGTTTGCAAAAGTTTCAAAGCTAGTATGTAATTATAGGTACATACAGACATATTTTAGATTTCATATCACTATTTTTTAATGTGTTTACAGTTTTTCAGGACACCATGTGGGGAAATAATTCCTGTTGGCCGATAACTTTTGGTGATTCCTGAGACAATATATTCAACTACAAAATGACAGTTAAAGCTCATGGGAAATTATGTCCAATAAAATTGACCATTTAAAATGTGAAATTCAATGTGGGAATAATGTTCCTGTTGCCTTATTAGGTAGGATAATATTGTCTGTTCTAGTTCGTACGCGGCGAGATATCTATCTGAAAGTAGTGATGGTGCAACATCCTACTTTTATAACTGAAAACAATAGCGTTCTATATCTTTAGCCTTAAGCACACTACAGGACTAAACTAATCTATTAGCCGGATTGGGTCATCGAAACCAAATATAGGCAATTACTAACGATGATAAAACAAACAATACTTTATTTATTGAATATATCTAGCCATGGCTTCGCTTCTTGTGTGCGTTAGGAAGCTTCCTTGCGAATGGCAGTATTTTAGTGAATTAGAATAAATCTTCCATAAGTAATTCTATTGTGGATAAATTAAAAATCGAAAATGTTTCTTGAACTATTATCCTGTTAACAAAATCCGTATAATCTGCTTACGAAAATAAAGTGCCCGTAAAGTGAGCTATGATTCTAAATATCAAGGAATATTCTAGGGATCTTTGCCTTACAATCACTTCATCTAACTTTACTTAAACAAGTTTTTTTTTACAGAAAATACTGACTGTCAAAGTAACTTCCGAACGTCTCCACCAAATTAGGTAATTCTTTTTTTTCGTTGTAGGTCTTTGTGTTGAGTTCGGGATGGTTTAAATGTACAATTGGACCCGGTAGGTGGCGCTACCATCGGGTACGAAACCAAAGTTAGGGCAGGGTAACGTCTGTCGGTTTTGTATAAAAATTCCAATTCAAGAAATTTTAACACTCGTGCGGAACCAGGTTAGGTCTCGATTTTTTTGCCGAGAAACCTTCAGCAACTTTCTAAGATCCTAAGTTTCCAATATGAAAATATGTAGAATTATTATTATTACAGGTATCGCAATATTTTATTCACGCCCCCGATCTTGCCAGTAAATTCAAATCCAGTCGGAACGTAACATTCCTTCGCCTTCTGACTATAAAACCTAGATGGGTGTGTTTCCATTGAAATAAGTCAAAGACATTCAATACCCACTTACTATAGACCGAACATCACGAACAAAATTTTCATCCGATACTTATATTCTCGTAGTGGGCACAAGTCTATCCCTCTTATTATAAAACGTGGTCTTAAAAAAATACCGGGTTTAGTACCTACTAGGTTTAAACCATGAACTCGAATAAACGTTATTACAAAACGAAGTTCATTGCTAGTCCTAGAACTATCTATGGTACCAAAGTTAGACCATCGTGACCCCTTTTTTTTTTTGACGCTGGGGAAAATGCATTACGCATATCCTCCCATCGGGGGATGGGGGGGGGGGGGGGGGGTATGTGGGACTCCCCGGTTTGACCCGGTATACCCACTAAAAAACCCCAGCGTTGTTCCCGCTTCGTCTAAGATGGCGGGGACTGGGAATCCGGCAGAGCCTTTTCGTCCAGTCCCCTCCGACGATTGCCCGGCGGAGGCGGTGACTGGTGCAATGCCGGCGTAGGTGCCCCCGCGCCTAACGCCCGCCCGTCGTCACCTTGAGGATGATCCTCACGATCCACCGTCGGCGCGGCGGCCGCGTATCCCGTTCCCCTCTCTAAGAGCGAGAGGAGAGGAAGGTCCGCTGCATCTCCAATATTGTCATATTATTCTAGATGTAAATAAGTAATGTTTGTCCTTCAAATATTGATCACGTCAATAATCTTTAAGTGTCTTGTGCTAAAAGAATATTTTATTTTATCTTCCTTCTTTATAAATTCCGCTAACAACGATCTTCACTGATCAGTTTAATTGATGAAAAGTATTTAATATCAAACAAGCACTTTTCACTATTGCAGTGAATCCACTATTAGCAGTGATAGCCTAGTGGTGTGACCGGTGGATTGCCAAATCATAGGTCTCGAGTTCGAACCCAAGGCACGCACCACTGACTTTTCGGATTCATGTGCGTATTGTATAATTATCACTTGCTTCAAAATCGGTGAAGGAAAACATCGTGAGGAAACCGGCATGTCTGAGAGATATTTCTCGAGGGCATGTGATGCCAAATCAGAGGCCCATGGGCAGCATTAAAACTCTGACACCAGGTTAGTTACTAACCACACGATAAGAAGAAGAAGAAGTGAATCCACTCAAAACACATGCATATATCGTAGTTAGAAGTGTTAACAAGACGACTAGTTATGTGTGACCTAGACTTTACTTCACTACATACATAGGTACATAAACTCACGCCTTTTTCCCATCGGGTTAGGCAAAAACTACAGAGCGCCATATAATACGATTCACACGCCGGTTGCGAGTACTACGCACCTGACTTTTCTGAAGAACCTCACCAATGAGGTCTATGTATGTCCTTCTAGGGCGTCCCCTCCTGGCGTTCCCACTTACGTCTGCCTTGTAAATACCTTTCGTTAGTTGTCTTTCATTCATTATTTCAACGTGACCAAACCATCTAAGTATACTCTTTTAAATTTTTGTTACTCCATCTTCTTTTAAACCACATCATTTCTCAATCTGTCATTGTTGCACCACACATACTTCGCAAGGAACGCATTTCTACAGCATTTATTCTACTTTAATGTTTTTTTGCCACGCCCAACATTCACTTCCATACGTTAGTGTAGGCACCAGCACACCAACCACACAGTCAAGACTATTGTAGTTTTGCAACTTTAGTACTGCGATGTTTACATACTTACTTACCTTTCTCCCATCGGTAGATTACTAGTTGCCCTAACAAACTTCGTACTTACCGACATTTTTTTCCAAAAAACAAACAGTTTACATCGTATTCTTAGACCTGAACATACACAAAGTTTTATAAGAATTGGTCAAGCGGTTTCAAAGGAGTTATGTATCAAACAGAAATACACGAGAATTTTATAATAATAGATTAGATTACAGACTTTTCTCTTATTTTATTCCGCATATAAATAAACCTGAAACACCTATATGTTTCGTGTATAAAACGAACCTAATACCAACTTAAGATACAACGCTCACAAGAGTTACAACGCTAAACCCCAAAATGATTGATGATCACAATTTTAGCTACGTAAGTACGGCTCAAGTGACGCAAATAAGTGTGTTCACCTTTATGAAAAAAAGCCTAACAACAAGTTCACAGTTCTCTTAAGGTTGGAAGAAACAATTCAAATCAAATCAAAAATCATTTCAAAACCAATCAAATAAAAAATGTTTTTTTTTTTGGTTGAAAGTCCATTCGAAATCCTCCAAAAAGCGCACTCAGACCCTTAATCGCTATGTAGAATGTGCTAAAGCGGGCATTGCTATGAAATGCCATAAGGGAACTATTTAAAACTGTATTAAAAAAAAAATATATAAATATATTTATTGATCTAAAACCATGGTACAGACGCCAGCAAATCAAGTTACCCCAATGTGTCAAATTTTCCCAATTGAATATGAACCTTATTCTGTTTGACATATAGTTGAAAAACGATCAAAGAAATTTGGCACATTGGGGTAACTTGACGTGCTGGCGTCTGTACATTTAGTTTGAACCCTCTGGCCCCTAAACTAGTGTTAACTGTTATATAGAGAGAGAGTCCTATACCCTAGACCCGAGACCTATAGGTATTATACAATGTTTTTACAATGTTTTAGAACACCACGCCTGATTAAAGTGGATTGGTGACTTCAGGCTTATTAACATAAGTCAAGGTTTGCTCGATGTATTCCTTCACCAATGTTAATGATGTCTAAGATAAATTTAGAAAATATATTATGAATTGAAAAGGACACAGTAGTACACAAACTCGTGTGTAAGAGAATCTCTAGCGCCTAGGTCATCACGACGGATTAGTACCTAAACTTGAACCAAAATGGTTTTGATAAACACTTCAATGTTAAGGAAAAATTTCAAGTACTTAATGGCCTTAAAACGAGAAACGGAAGAGTTTCAATACGACTTAAACCGCATGATTGAATTTATTCATTTCCATTTTAGATTCACTGTGAAGACTTTGAAGTGGGTTCTGTAGGGTTCGATCAGGAAATAGATCACTCCATTTATATGAGACTACTTAAGGGTTATTAAAAGGAGGTGGGTTGAAACATTAATTTGTTGTAAGTGGAACACATATGTGATAAAATTAGATGTTTAGATGAGAGGTGAATTAGCTGATTAGTGTAAGTAGTAGACCCCATTACTAGTAAGAAAAGTGTAAAAAAAACTTGTTATTATTAAAAGGCTTCCCAAACCTAGCCACTAGTCTTTAGGGCTCTTTTTCCCAAAAAATCGATGCTAAGGCAGCGATGCAGCGATGTTAACGTTCTTTTGATACCCGATAATTAAAAAAAAATACTCGTTAGTAAACAGACAGACTCCGAACAACTACCTGTTAAATACAAAAATTTGTTACGTGGGCGATACGATACGCAGCGCAGTTAGTAGCTTAGGCCCTATCCAGGTACACGCACGAGTCTGAATCATTTTGTATTACATCGTTCATTAGTAAGAACCCCAGTAACTGATGTACGCAACTGATGTACGCAACATTCACAGCATTGAACTGCAAAATCGCGTGTCGATTCGTAGCCAATTCGTTCCTTCCGGACAAGGTGTAAACGCTCAGCCACTGCGCCAACCATGCCAAAATTCCTGGCATTTGATCGCCCTGAGCAGCTATTATTATTTAAACACAGGCCCCCCCTTTTCGGGTTTTGTATGCTTAACCTTTATTTTTGGTATATAATAAACCTGAAAAGTGGTGTTGCACCTACTCCTTATTATAGACACTTTTTACTATCGGACACTACAGGACAAACCTTAAATCTCGAAAAAAAATATCAGTTGTTCATTCAGCTGTTTTTATCTTTTAAGGAACATTTCGCCAGTTATGTTTAAGTTCCATGTAATTGGGGGCGAGCCTATTTATGACAATGGGCACAAACTCCCCGGGCTGCAACTGAGAAATTCCAGATGGAACAACTCAATAATGCTTTGCTCGATCCGAGGATCAAACTCGGGACCTCATGGTCAGCAGTAGCGCTAGCATCCACATCAATTAGGCAGTCATATTTACTATACAGGGTGTAAAAAGACCGATCACATAGCCGATAACACACATTCTGTACATATAATTAAGAAACTTTAACCAAAAAATAATGCTAGGGAAAATACTATTTTTTCATCTTTAAAAAAGAGATGCTTTTTATTGCGCGCATTTCATAGCGCGACAACGCAACCTAACTTTCGATCAGCTGAGCGTATGACCACTTGCGCTTGGTCGTTGACCCGACCGGCCCGCTTGCGTTTAGTATCCATTGCATTTTTGTAACTACACATGCGTAATTTGTTTTGAAAAATTGATAATATTGATAATGTTTGTTCGGAAGAAAGTTTACTAATGATACTTCGAATACTTACAATTTAAAAAAAAAACGTAAAAAAAATGCACTTTAACCTTCAATATCTCCAAAACCAGTGAATTCCCAGGTATGTTCTTGAAGAAAAAAACTATCCCAGTGATGGGTAGAATATTATGTAGTTTTCGTTTACGTTAAGGGTCTTTTTACACCCTGTATTTTACTTAAATTAGAATGCATACTGACAATAATCTCGCATAGGAACACAATCTCGTGTCGTTTAGAACAGTGTGCACAGTCCAAGATATTGGTAGTGCGATATGATTGCATCTCATCGCAGACCGGGCCGCTAGCTAATAATAAAAATGAGTTCCTTTTTCCAATACCCTTCGAAGGTGGAATGATAATATATGACTGGCATCTGTACAGGGGATTAGATATCTTAGCAATACGGTGCAGAAGTATCTTAATTTTAGTTATGATTCGGAATTGTATTTAATTTTAACCTATTAGTTTCATTGTTATCTGAATTTTATTTATTGTTAGTATTTGAATATTTTTTAGTGAATTCGTGGACAATGTTGTTTGTTACATGTGTAATAATATAAATATGTGAGATTGTGTATAAATGTATTTCTAAATTGTGTTACTTTAATAATCTTTAGTTAAGCTTGGCATGTAACTGTTTTTTGTCCCTAACACATAAAAAAATAAAAAATAATTATTACTGTTAATGATCACAAAATGTACCTCTGCATGCTATTAGTATGTAGAATTTTAATATCTGTAGGCCGAAATGCCAAATATAGTAAAACCCGTCAAAAATAACAACATAATGTACCTATATTCTTGATCATTCATTCATTCATTCATTAGTCAGATATTTGCTACTGTAATCATCATCGTCATTTCTGCCGAACGATGTCCACTGCCCCCCCAAGAGTCGCCAAAACGACTGGTCCTGTGCAGAGGTAACCGCAGTTATCGACACGGTTCTGTTCAAAATTATCACTAGCCCTGCTCCTGCATAATCTTCTGCTGTTGTTACAAATAAATAATCAGCACACTGCTCAGGAAGGTTGCCCATCATTGGCTGAGTTCATAATAGCCATGATGCTGGTGAATGAATATAAAACTTGTATGAAGTCAGACAGTTATGTAATAAAAAGTAACAGACAAGTATGCATTTGCTTTTTCAAATTGATGGAAAACTACTCAGAATCGTTTTAAAATTAAAGCTAGGGAACCTGTGACGTCATAGTTCAGTTAAAATTAAATCTGTACGATTTCGAACGTCATGTGACATTTGTACTCAATGTATCACCGATGCAGTTGTTTTTGATTACGTTTAAAATAAAAATTGAAAATAATTGTTTTATACATTTTTAACCGACTTCAAAAAACCTCCTTTTTAGAAGTCGGTTAAAAATGTATTAAACAATTATTTTCAATTTCAAACAATTATTTTCAAAAAAACACAAACAAAAAAACTAAAAGAAAAACACAAAAAAAAGTGAAAAATAAAACGCTTCAGAAGCCGGTGACAAAAACACCAAATCGATCAAATAAAGTTTAAGCTTCGAAGTCGGTGACCTTTGTTTGACTGATTTCATGTTTTTGTCACCGGCTTCTGAAGCGTTTTATTTTTCACATTTTTGTGTTTTTCTTTTAGTTTTTTTGTTTGTGTTTTTTTGAAGTCGGTTTTATTTTTTGCAAAAAAGTTTTTCTAATAATCTACTCGTAGATCATCGAAGAAGGTGGCAAACCTCGTTCGTTACATCAAAATCCGTTTCAGAGTTTTGTGTGAAAGTGAACAACGATCGTGCATACATCCTCACTTAAAATAATATTCCACAACGTTCATAGCTTTAACTAGTTTATAATTTTAATAAGAAGCGGTATATTCACAGTAAAAGTGTTGCAGGTGAACATTAATCCATCATCTCAACACTCAATTTTATAATTTATAGGAATTTAATGACTGATTGATTTTACATAGAATCCATAAATGCCCACATCAAAAATATTATGAGTGAAACCATGCTTCCCTCTGTGGTAAATATTAAACAAGTTAAATTTATTACATTGTTGACATGTGCGTGAGGTGATTAGTATAATCTTCAGCCATATTAGACTACCGTTGTTATTCCGGGTAAAGAAATGACGTAGGTGTAACTTTATTTCAGGATCGTAATTTTTGATGAATTTAATGGGACTATCTTTTTCTTGTCTAAGGAAAAATTGACAAAGTGTGACATTGTATTGTAAAAGAAAGAAAGAAAAGAAAGACATTTATTGGCAACCGCTGGATACACGCAGAGTAAAACATAATAACACAAAAAAAAGAAACACAAAAATGGCATGTCGGTCTGCTGCGCCAAAAGGTTAATTTCGGCGGTAATGCCAGATTGATGCTGAGATATGCTGCCTGACGCTGATTTCCAAATGCACCTTTTGCAATTATTAATATACTTACTGCTACTAAAAGTCTGAAATCGCCAATCACCTTGAGCAAGCGTGATGATCTTGATCAATGCTCGTGCCTTCTCTGTATGAGAAGAGACGTTTGCCCTGCAGTGGGGCAGATACAGGCCGGTATTGTTATTATAATTATGTTATTTGGTGATAATAAAGCTTTCAAATACTTAGTGAAAATGATTTTAAAATAAGTTGAGTAGTTTTTGAGATAAATCCCTACAAAATAACAATTAAATATTTTCTCTTTATAATATTACTGTAGCCGAATGAAAAAAGTCTGTAATCAAATGAATGACAATGCGAAAAAACAGTCACCAGCAAATTCAATTACGTTAACAAAGCTAGACATTGTTGCGAGGACTTTTTTGTACAGATTTTCCGTAAGTTAACGGTTGTTTGTTTTAATTATGGTCGATATATAGGTCATGTTTACTACTAGGTTGTACCTAATTAATGGACTTTAATAAATTTTGGCCTCGGTTTTTAGCCGAAATATTATACATTTTATCAGTCTAGTCTTTTTTCAAGAATTTTGAGGTGCAGCTATTAGGGTTTTATATTAAGCGACTGCTTATCTAAAGGCTAGACTATAGTCCATTCGAAATAAGAAAATACATTTTAATAAACTTTTTTTTCAGTCCCATCAACCGATTTTGAGTTATATTACGTTGGTATCATAACAAATGGCAGCTGCAGGAAACAATTATTGGTATTGTATCCGCATTTTTGCTCATAATGCCAAACTTACAATTACGAAATAGAAATTAAACTCGGTTGATCGGACTGTAAAACGGTTTTTTTTTCGTATTTCAAATAGACTATAGTCGCAATCTTATATCATTGAAAATTTAACGACAAAAACAAGATATTAAAAATGTAGGGAATTTGACGTATTTTTGACAGAAACCTGAGATTAAAATCAGAATGTTCTTAAAAATACGGGAATTGCCATTCTGATCTACATAACCCGGTAACTGTGTGCCACGTAAATTGCCACGTTTTATTCAACATGGTGTCTCGTTTGTCAAACCTTTTTGAATTTCATTTTGTACATAAAAACCATTTGATATTATGAAAAAAATGTGACTTTATTCTATTCAGGGGTATGTTTCGCAGCTTCACTATAAGGTACAGGTTAAGGCCGGAGCCCCATATAAAAATGAAACATGTCCTTTCGATCAAATCGTGCTTCATAGATTCGCGCGCGGATGTCCTTTATGAGAATAACTTTATAGTGTAGGATCCGTTGAAAAATATATACGAAATTTAATAGTAATAAGAAATAAACAGTAGATACATTGCAAATAGGTTGCCCAATTAAATTGCGTGTGGATAGTACTAAATTACAAAATGTTTCATTCAATTTATTCAATCTACTTCCCTCATGTGTTATAAATATAGAATAAAATTTGATTTCTGTACTGTAAGTTGCCTATACAAGTTACTCAGTCTCACACACACCACTTTCTTTCTAAGGCTTCACGTTAGTCATAAAAATTAAACTTAACACAAACCCGTGTGTACAAAAACCACTGTGATGACAAAACTGGAAGTGAACAAAAATTGCTTCCCTCAAAATAAAGTTTTACATAAGTAACTTTTTTCCGTTTCCCGTACCTCATTCATCATAACAAAGAAACAAGGAAGAACACAAAAAAATAATAAATCAAATTGATGAAACAAAAATGTTAATTATTTAGTGACTACCTTTTGCCCGCGGCTTCATCTGTGTGGTTTTAAGTAATTTTCCCCCAAGGGGAACGTTTCACCGGTATATAAAGTATCCTATATTCGTCACCAAGGTATACTTATATCTATCTTTTTATCGGATTATGGTGTTTGACGGAATATGAACATTAAACTATAATTAGTCCATCAGTTAGTTAGATTATAAGAAATAATACACAAGTATTTTTTTCTTTTCTAAGTTGATGGAAAACTACTTTGATTAAGCGCATTAAAGTTGAGAAGGCGGGGCTTGTAACGTCATTATCTAGTATAAACTGTATTGGCTAGTGACATTATGCGACATTTTGACTCGATGTATCGCCGTTATTTTTTAATACGTGAAAAAAGAAAAAATACGACTGTGTCAAATATTTTCTTGTAATCTAGATGAGGAACTAAAAACTAAAATTTATAGCACTGGGCCTATTGGTTTAGTGGTCTAGGCGTGAAACGTTATCAGACAGACATTTATAAATATGCATCTTGAAGACTACCTATGGAGAAAGCAAGATAGAAAGAAAAAATAATTTTGCAAGGCACATTTTGACTGGCCTGTTGGTCTAGTAGTTAGTGACCCTGACTGCTATGCCGGAGGTCGTGGGTTCGATTCCCACCCGGGACAAATGTTTGTGTGGTGAGCACGATCATTTGTTCTGTGTCTGGGTGTAATTTATCTATAATATGTATGTATTTAGAACTAAATAAGTATGTTTATCAGCTTATTAGTACCCATAACACAAGCTCTTAGCTTAGCTTGGGACTAGATGGCGTTGTGTGAAAAGTTGTGCAATATTTATTTATTTTATTTATTATTCATTTAGAACCCCGAAAGTCTGACAATCAATCTAACTAAGGGGTAAAGTGTTACCCACTCACTAGTTTGTGGAGATCAGATGGGCAGTCGCTTCATGAATAACATGAGCGCTGTTTAAACTGAAGGCCGACCCCGACATTGCTGCTGAGAAAAGTATAGGCAGATGATGACCTAATAAAGTTGTTTCTGCTTTTAATAAAAATAGGTAATAATTATTATCGACTAAATTAAAACACATCAAACACGGAAGTATTCCTAGTTGAGCAACTATTTTTAGAGCATCCACGCATTTAGCCCCAATCGAAAGCATAATTTTGTGTGCTAAAAATGCACAGGCGCCCTAAAAATTAGTGCTCAATCGAGAATAAGTTCATCCAAACGTATTCAACATAAAAAACAACATTTAAATAAAATTTATTTCTTTATTTTTATTCCTCCACAAAAAAAGTTGAAATAAAAAGTTGTTAAAACACACACGAATGAATGCGTCACTAATTGTTTGCGGAATGAATTTAAAAAAGGTTCTGTTTTTTTTTATAATAATATGTTTAAAATGTCAACTGGATAATGTTGAACAGAAAACTCGCGTTATCCCTGGAGGGTAAGCAGGGTAAGACGATAAATACGGTAAAACACGACAGCGTGTCAAACAAGTAATTATGTTAAAAATTTAACAGGAAAATAAACAGGAACATTCAGAACAGTTCCTCAGTTGTTTTTTGTTGGTCGAAGATAGATTGTTTTGTTTTGAATATGCTTTTGTTTTTTAAATGAAAAACATTGTAATTAAAATTGACCAACTTTGTATAGTACCGTTTCTTGTGGGTTTTTGCTCGGTAAGGTTTTTTAAAGTAAACGAAAACGTTATACACCAACATAATTATAACCTCCGGGACTATTGGGTATTTTTTATAACTATTGGGTCCAATTGCGCACTGAACTTTGATCACAACTGAGAATTTACAAAAAAATGGTATTGCGCTGTAAATCAAATCAAATTAAATCAAAATAATTTATTCATATAATATGGGTAAATAGGTGGTTTGTAATATATAAATGTTGGATCCACATATTGACCATTGCTGGTATGTGTAACTTAACATTATGTACGACGTAAGATTAAATCATTTTTTATTTGCAAGTCTAAGGTAGTCATTAGTAGTGTAAAAGCATTTATTGACAAGCCAGATCTGTAAAAAAAAAACAACGGAACAATGTAATAGGAAGGTCTCTAATTTCGCTAGGTAATTTATTAAATAATTTTAATTGACATGGGGTAACAGTTTCGATAGATATCAGTTTTTATGTTTGGTGGTCTTATATTTTCGGGGAACTGTGCGCTGCGTCACATCTCTTTAAGGCGGTTAACACACTGCCACGCATCACGCTGCTTGTTGCGTGTCTCTGAACTGAAATGAACGCGCCTGGATGTATTTTCTGTGTGTTGGACTGTGCGTGTTTTCCATACAAACGGAGATACTTACAAGCAACGGAAGAACACGCATCCACGCGCTACGCTGCATCATGCGGGGCAGTGTGAGAATCGCCTAAGTGTGCTTGACGTCATTCTAGATACGCACTGATGATAGCCAATACGAAACTAGCTATTTGACAATTTTGTCCAATTGTCATCACAATGAACTGTCGACGGACATACGCATTAGCTAACCTGCAGGTTAGGTAGAGATGTAAGTACTTATAATACACTAGCATTTATAGTACTTACCTACTTATACATATATAGGATTTTATAGTACTTACGTACACCGTCATTTTGCTACTAATATTTAAGATCTAGTATCTAGAGAACCTTTTGCGAATAAGCTGTCAAACATTCTTCATAAATTTTGAACATTAAATGATAGAAATCTTTCTAAAAAAACAGTGCAAACTTAGCTGCTCTGTGCTACATGTTGTCGTTTTTTCAAGCATAATGATACAGCTAACATTATGGACAACCTACCAAAACAGCGTATCTGATTTTCATTTATACAGTACATACGCGCACACCTTCTCACAGCCACTTTCTCTCTCACACATAAACACACTCACACACACACAAACACACGCATAATAATATGTTAAGAAGACTGCATGTCCCATTTTCTAAAATATTTACTATATAAAGTTAGTTTAACAAGAATGGGTGACGAGAATGATTCCTGTAAAACAAGCAGCAAGTTGGAACTATCTTTAATGTCGAAAAAAATAATATTATAATTGGAACGAAGTTCCTTAACGCGCGTTGTGAAAGGGGGCTAGACGGAAAAAATTCTTACGAAAAGTTGTCACGACACTTTTTGCTATAGTAAGCTATTGTAAGCTGTGCGGCGTCGCATGTTCGCAGGGAGAGGGAGAGGGAGAGGTAGATAGCGGGAGAGAGAGAGGGAGAGGAAGAGGGTGTGGGAGAGGGGGAGGGAGAGAGGGAGGGGGATATGGGGAGGGTTGGTGGAGGGAGGGGAACAGGAGGAGGAAGATGGAGGGGGAGGGGCAGAGAGAGAAGGTTGAATAGTTCACTAATCAATCGAAGGGAACTTCGTTCCATCCGGGTGTCCCTTGACACCTCTCAAGTTTTTATCATTTGTAAACATAGCAGTATATAGCAGGACCAGTGATGATTTAGAAATGAAAGGGTATTGGAATATCAAAAATAAACATGTAATGTTAACAGTTCGTTGTATTGTAAAATATTAGTACAAATACAGTTATGTAATTTTCATATTTATTTATTTAAGGTCAGCCAACAATAAAATTGTTTTCACAATACATGTTCAATACTATGGGAATTTTGCGATATTGTGACATGTGTATTTATTGATTGATCATCTTTGTAGTAATTTTGACATTTTGACATACGTACCAATTTATGTTTACCTCTCGCATGAGTAATATTTTTATTTTGCATGCAGCCGTTTTTGTACGCCTCTTGGCATAATATAGCGACCTATGAACTCTATTTAAGAACTGTATTTACTACCTATGTTATACAAATAAAAATGATTTACTAGAATAAAATATAGAAATTATGTCATGTTATACAATAAAAAAAATCAAAATGGTGCTTTTGTAAGTGAAACAATTACTTATCCCGCATACATAAAATTAATTTTAACTAATCTAATGACAGTAACTAATTGTTAATTTTTTAATTACATTATCATCATATTTACATGCAAATCATCACCGCTATTTTGTCGAAGGGTTAAATATAATAAACTTTTGATTCATTAAACCCCAACAGAACACCAGTGTCCGCGCTGACATTATCTTTCTATTGTGTCGCTAATTGACACCATTGAAAAGTTAATATTTAGATGGCGAGCCTCCTACTACCAACTGGACAAAAAACAACAATTCCAGACATAATATCCCACCAACACTTTGACCAATCCGGGATCCGACCCAAGGACCTCGTGCTCAGCAGTTGCACTTACGACCAACAACGGATCAGTCGAAGTTAAGTTATATTTTCTGTAAGTATTATATACTATTTAATTTATTTTAAACTTGCGAGAAATTTCTTCAAGAAAATATACAAAAACAAGCCGCAGACTCCCCGCGGTTTCCCCCGCGTAGGTCCCGTTCCCGTGGGAATACAGGGATAAAAAGCCTATGTGTTAATCCAGGGTGTCAGCTAACTCCATACCAAATTTCATTAAAATCCATTTAGTAGTTCTCACGAGAAAGAGTAACAAAAATTCATCCATCCTCACAAACTTTCGCGTTTTTATATTAGTAGGATTTGAAAATCTTTTCGAATTTTTGTCCGAAAATAATATATACGTTGCGAGTTCATTTAACAAAAACCTTTCAACGCAACGCGTAGAGTGCAAAGTGGCCGAACGGCAAACACTCTGGACGAAAAGTGAAAATAATAAATGGTAACTTGGTTTGCCTGAAAAATAACCCTGTAAACAGCTATGGAAATAGCTATGGAATAGCCTGTTCACAGGGTTATTTGTAAAACACCAACAACCTTGCAGGAGTAGATTACTAACATCTTAAACAACAACATTTGCTCTACGACTTTTTCGAAAACAGACAAAAAAATATCAACTCTCCATACATATATCCGAACAGTTGATCGAGTTTTGTATGGAGAGTTGATTTTTTTGTCAGTGTCCTCAACCTTTCTGTTATATGCCGGAAGTGGAGGAAACAAGATTCGTACCTAAAATAAATTCCTTCTGCTGACCCCCTAGGGCTACAGACTAGCTATTCGAAAGTGCCTTTTTGTGGTCCTAATGACTGAAATAACAATATATAGATAAAGTTCAGTATCACCTTCATTATTCAAAGCAACTTTTCTTCAAGACATAAAAAGTTATTCGTCGTGTGAAAAATGTTTAAGATTATGCCTTTGTTGACATAACTGTTATCGAAAAACATAACATTACTTTGAGGCTTATGTTACAACATACAACGAAGTCTTTAATGGTTCTGATAACGTGTTAAGCCATATTTGCCTAAACCAAACATATAACATAATAATAATAATAATAATCTTTATTTGTCCAAAAAACATACAGAATATAAAAGGTTTAACATTTAAAACATATTCAAGTTTATTTTCGACGCAAAAGAAGTATGTAAAAATCGTAGCAGATGGCGCGCTCTACTTTCTTCTTACCCTCATGGGAAAATATTGTGAGTTTATGTGTCCATGTATGTAAAATTGAAAAAAAACAAACTGCCTCTTAAAATATAGGTATACCCTAGCTTAAGAGGTAGAATCTTATTTGTATTTTATACATTATACACACGCGCCGGTTGCTAGTGCTACGCAGCTGACATTTGGAATGTTTTGTGTTGCATATTTACCTATATTTTGAACTAACATAGTACGGGATATGGAACTCAAATGGAGTTGAACGGAGAATGGCCGGTGTAGTAAAGCTATGACCGAGTGGCGATGGCGTCCAAGATACGAAAGATGAGAAGTGTAGGGCGTCCGGCGGCGAGATGAGCAGACGACCATGACGACGGCATTGTTACCATTGCGGGAGTACCGTGGATGAAACTAGCATAGGGACGTGGAGATTAGTGCCAAAAGTACCCAGCAGTGGGTGAAGTCGGGCTGTGAATGATGATGATGATGAACATAGAACGAAGCGAATACCTACTAACTAATAGTGTGGATCGAAAGTTGTCTTTTGAATTAATAAATTATTGTTTTTATTATAGGTATGATTTATTTATTAAATATTAGATTGCCTCATTGGAATTGCCTTGTTGTTGTACGCGCTACTGCTGAAGATGAGGTCCAGAGTTCGATTCCCGGGTCGGGAAATGTGACTGAGTTTTTCCATCTGGAATTTTCAGTAGCGGCCCGGAGTCTATATCAGTATCTGATTGATGGCAATAGGCTCGCCCCCTGTTCCATGGGACTTACACATAACTGGCGAAATGTGAGTATAATACAAGATCTCCCTCTAGCTCTAGGGTATTGCACGCGGGATGTTATCTTAAGTAGTTTATTAATTAGGTGTTTGCCTGCCTCATTGATATAGTGGTCGCACGCGCTAGTACTAAGCGTAAGGTCCTTGGTTCGATCCCAGGGTCGGGCAAAGTAATATTAGGCCCGGTAGGTATCTAAAATTTGTGCTTGATTGATGGCAATAGACACGCCCTCTATTACACGGAACTTAAACAAGACTCAAGTTAAAGTATCGATATGTTATTTATTTACAACTGTCAGACAATGATAATTGGCAGAATGAAGGGTTCGCGTTTAATACACGATTTAAACAGCAACCCTAATCAATATTACCCAACTCTGTTTCAAACCCATGTCCTCGCAATTTGTTATTCTAATCCATCAGATAAGTTAATCTGTACACAAGACCACTTTTAATATTCATGATTCCTATTACCATAGTAATTACTTGAGAATATTCCCCTAGATAGTGCTGTGCTTTAGTCCCGGAAATCTCGAGATGGGCCGGGATTAATGGTATCGTCCCGGAAAATGGCTTGTATCTTGATAGAAACAAGATTGTGGAGGGGAACTTATTAAGTCAATTTGTTAAGCGTGTGTGTTAAAATTATATTACATGTACATGTTTAACTTAGAAATTAATTGGAATAGAAGGTGGAGGAAGTAAAAGTAATAACGTGTGTTTTGAATTTAATAACTTAAGTGTTATTAAGAGCGTGTTACGGTCTAGAAGTTTTTATTTGCATTAGTAAAATAAATTAGTTATTTCTAAGAGATACAAGATAATATGATAAGTTATAGTAATCTTAATTTAAGAAAATTTCTGTCTTCTTATGACAATAATTCCGTGTATTCATTGAAAACTCTTATAAATTACATATTCAAATATTTGATGGTATAAAAACAAATAACATACAAAATAGGTAGGTATCGGGTATATGATTTAAGGTGAGGAATCACTTAGGCTCTAGGTTATAAATTTGTTATGTTTGTCTCGTATTCATGCGTTTTATTATTTTTATTTTTGATATATTTACTTTAATTTGTTGTTGTGTTTTTGGCTGTTATCAGAAAAAATATCCGCAGGGGTCAAACAAAGCTGATGGACGGACATAAGCAGCCCCTGCCAAGGTCAATCGGTGGATGGATGACCATTTATCATAATACTAGCTGCCCCGGCAAACTTCGTTGTGCCTTAGAGTCAATTCATTGCTCTTATTTTTTTTTATATTAGATATACATACGTTGAATAAGACGACAACAAATAAATCCAAACCAATAATAATTACTACTACTTTTAAATTACAACATGTATATATACCCTAACCTAACTGACCATACCTATCCTATAGCTAACCCAACTATCTAACCTAACTACCTTACTAAAAAATACTAAATTCATAACTTTAATCTGAACTATTGCCTCTATGTTACATACAATAATTTATGCCTATAGTTTTCCCGGTCTACTTTAATTAGAGTCCTAACAGTAAAATAAGTTCTAATTGCAAAGAATTATTAAATTTCGTCTCTGTCATCATTGCTAGTTACGTAAATTGATTTCTGAAATATAAGACTTTTTTATGCTACATAAAACCTCTAAGTTTAGTAACAAAATAAATTTCAGAACGTAGGTGCGTATTATAAATTGACAACCTTACCTTCTTGGGTTTAGCTTAAGACTTGTCAATTTCAAATTGTCACCTGATAATGAACTGGGAAGTTTGACTCCTGTCATGTCATCCAAGATGGCGCTGCGTTTGAAAAATGTTTGAGACAACCGATATTCTTGATATTTATTTTTATGATGTCGAACGGGATAAAAGTATCCTATGTCCTTCTCCTGGCTCTAAACTACCTCCCTGCCAATTTTCAGCTAAATCGGTTCAGCCGTTCTTGAGTTATAAGCGAAGTAACTAACACGACTTTCTTTTATATATATAGATATCAAAACCTTTTCGTGCATCCGAAAACACATTAAGCCGTTGTTTTCAGCTGTCATTTGTAGATGTTTGACTACGTTATGGGTAGTTGATATCCCGAAAATTTGACAAACTAGTCAAAATAAAAGACATCGTGTCACCTAACAGTTATTGGATTGTAGACAACAAATAGTCACTTGTATTTCAGCAGCATTCAGCTAGACTTGATGCCGTCCTGAACACAGAAAAAGCCAGGTAGATAAAATAAAAACATACTGTTATTTACGTTGCATTATGAACTAACCCAGTTGAATTATATTGTGAAGAAACTGTATGAAGTAGGAGAACTAATTAAAGGTCTTTTTTTGCACACAATATATATATATTTTTTTACTTTTATTGCTGTTGCATTGTTCAAAATGTATGATGGAAAAAGTTAAACGTGGGACACGTGGCGTGCGTTGCTTAAAAGGTCCGTTATCACTTAGTTTATTTTAATTGAGTGGGTTGTCGCTACTTTTGCAAATAATATACTAACAAGCTAAGCTCTTGTGACATGTTCAAAAGCGATTAAACTGATTATAAACAGTGTTGTGTTGAAAGCGCACATCCATTCGGTAAACTGAATAATCCCGTAAAACAAACAGAAATCCCGGGAAATCATTACATCACTAGGATATAAAACTATTCATTAATCTTGATTTGAAATATACCTACATTTTGTTGCCTAATATACTAATTTTAAATTGAATTAAACTACATTGAACATGTTGCAACTGAGGTTCACATAAATGTAGGTTTTAATTTAGTCAATCTACAATCATCAAAATAAATCGTAAGAAAAAAACAATAAAATTACAAAATAATTGTATCAAAATCACTAGAAAGTTTAGTCGGGTGTGTAATGTGTGAATAGAATTTTCTTAGTATACTGTACCTACACTACCTGTAGGTACAGTATAAAAACTTACAAAAAGGGCTTCTGCAAGGGTTTCATGATTGGCGGCCCTTATCATAAGAAGCGATATCCTTCAGACAAACAAAAAAGTAGCTGTTGCCAGTGGCTTCGCCCGCTACAACTCGAAAAATATCCTACAGGAAGATATAATTGGGATAAAAACTATACTATGTGTTAATTTAGGTTATAAACTATCTGTGTACTAAATTTTATCCAAATCCGTTCAGTACTTTTTGCGTGAAAGGGTAAGAAACATACAATCATCTTTAACAAACTTTCACGTTTATAATTTTAGTAAGATTTACTTTGGTTTAGTACCTACCGAAGTTTTTTTTCACTATTAGTTAATAGTCCTGTGTTAGATTTTATTAGACATTAAATGAACGATTAAACGAAAGATATTCTAAACTGTATCTAGATTTCCCTTGACAATAGATTGCTATGCATGCCGTGTGCTAGCAAGTCAAGAGATAGTAATTGCTTCGGACATTCCCTTAAATACGACGACGATATTAACGACTGTTCCTTATCGTTCGTTACAAAAGGTCGATGATCGAATGCTTCAGCAATATTCGGTTTAATCGGATTCATAGCAGAATTAACATGTTTACTTTAGCTTGGCGGCTAAAGGATTCGGCGGCATTCTGTTTAACCGGATTCGTTGACAGAATTGACCTGTTTATTTTATGTAAGATACCTACGTTGGTTGAAAATCACCATCTCTCGTGGCGCTCAGCGTCACTTGCATTCCTCGTCTTTTCTATTTGTTTTAAAATGTCACGATGACGCTCCATCTGCACTGTGTCCAGGGCCCGTTCTCATCTTACGTCTTTTCTGTGTATCCAGCGTTTAACATAGGCGTATCAAAAGGGAATATGCATGTAATTTTATTTGGTTCGAATTTTGTTTTTCCCAGTCTTTAATGACAGAAAATATGAACTAAATCATTATTTTACTTTTTAATAGCGTCATAATTAATTAACATAATAAATTAAAGTGCGAATTAAGCGCGGGAAGTTCAGATTTAAACTTTTAAACTTTTTTTTATTTTATTTTTTTATTTTTTTTTGTTTGGTTTTGTAAAAGCACAATCTGATAATGTTTTTGCATTCGGGTAGGCAAGCAATACCTGTAAACTAGTCTTTGATACCAAATCTTCACACCGGAACTCCAAAACCAGCCTCAAATTAAACAAACGGACAAGATTGGCGTTAAATTAATTACAAGAACAAAGTTATCGCGATGTCGTCACGTCACATAGCGTAAATTTGTTCCAATAACTTTCTATTCCTATTAATGAGAAAGTAATTTTGGCTTCATTTGTAATTTGTACCTAATTCTTTGGCGAGATTGTTTCGTTAATTGAGCGATTTGGCGAAATGTTAAAGCTTTTTCTTTTGGAAGAATAATGATCGGACTTGTGTTTTTATTCGGGATTTCCACGTTTTTATTAAATTTCGTGCACGGTAAACGCAGTGTTCGACGCCTTACCAGGGCAAGGTCTGGTCGGTCGAATGTCCGCGAATCGCGGGGCCAAACTAACAATACTCTTGCCTTAATTGCACTTACCTAGCGCCGGTGATGAAGTCCTGTCTGCTGACAGATCACGACGTTTCTGTGTACGTATGTAGGTGTCGTTGTATGTGTAATGTGTGAGGAGTTGGTATCAGATCCGACGATGTTCCCAAAGGACGCTGGTCCTTACAGCAGGTAATAGCTAGCGATGCACCACAATAATTGTTCAAGGCGATCACACGCGACTCCGGGTCTGAACTAGGTCGTTCACAATCCACACTAATGTCCTTACGCTATAATATGCAATACCACGCGCGGGGTGGCTAACTTAGCCTCAAACCGGCGTTTTGTCCAAGCACTAACTATCCCGGGTTAATACGCTCAAAAGGGGGTGTTAGACTCAACAAGATCAAATTTCAGACAATAATCCCGAAACAACTCGGATTCAAAAGGATTTACCGCGTTCGGAAACGAGTGCGGTACGAAACACGCAGTAAATGGAATTTCTGCTGCTTGGCTGCGCATCGCAAGTACGCTTTCCGCACAGAACTAATATGTTTATGGCCTAAAGGTATTTTTTCTGGGTCTGGCAGTTTGTGCGTAGAGTTGAAATGTTTGTAGACAAAGGAGAATTTAATTTACGAAGCAACTTAAGACTGAATGGACAATTCATTCAAAGTTCTAGCTGTTTTGAGTAAGTCAGTATCTTAGCAAGTTCAGTAATATTTACCGACCACAATGGAAAAAAGGCGTAGGTAGGTCAAGGGACACCCGGATGGTACTAAGTTATATACCTAGTTAGTTTTATTATTTATTATGTACGAAAAACCTGTATATACTCAACAAAAATAATCGTCGGGACACCACACTGTTCAATGCGAAATAGAAAGACGAAACGAAAATAACTGGCTTGCTTTCTATGAGAGAGAGAGAGAGAGAGAGAGACAGACAGACAGACAGAGAAACACACGCACGCCGCACGGCTTACAACTACAGGGAAAAGTGTCGTTACAACTTTTGGTCTTAATTTTTTCCGTCGCAACGCCCGATAAGGAACATCGTTCCAAAAATGGTTTTTCTTTTATTAAAACGTTGCCGTGGGATTTTTTCCACACGAGGTTTTTTGTGACACAAGTGTTTTGACATTAATTTCATTTACAAACATTATCACGTCCGTAATTCCCAAAGGTTTAGGCAGAGTTGTAGGTACCTGAAATACACATACATTGTTATGTTTTAGTTCCGTGTTGGTAATAGTAGACGAACCCAAACCTTTTTCAAATTATGTGCTAGATTTTTGCCCGATTGATGAAATTCGGGCACAAATCTAGCACATAATCGGAACATGTAATAATCATCTGAATATTTCTAATTTCCTTTATTAGACATTTCTGTGTCAAAAAACAGAACGAGAATATTCGACCTCAGTTGAGTATTTACCGTTACTGTTAACGTTTCATCATGTTACTTACGTCATTATCTATCTCATTCACAGTTCATGAAATCTTTGTCCGATCTTTATTAATTTGTTTACAGTCAACATAATAAAAGCAGCAACTTTTGTTTTCTCATCCTCAGTTAGATTCTTTTATTTCGATTATATTAAATTTTAAGTTCCATAGTCATTATTTTATAATTTTTCATAAAAAACATGATTACATATTGTAACGATTGTATGATTACTTAATAATGATGAGATATTGTGCTTGTGGTGTTTACCTTTAGTGTTACTTTAAGTTAAAATGGTTTTTAAGAATATTTTAAGTGTAAACAGTCGTTGGTAAACCAATTAAATAAATAATAAATAAGTCTCACGACGTACGTCGTGACGTTGCTTCGTTTACAATATCAAATACATAAATATACTCCCTTCGTATCAAAATAAACAACTATGAAAAGAAACTCATTCTCAAATATTGACAATAGAAAGCTGAGATTTATTTAGTCATTGCCTTACTTTGTGTAGGTTTGTCCATGTCCAAAAAGTATAATCGATACTTGTATGTTTTTGGCGATAAATAATATTTCTATGACAAATTTTTGAGTACCTCTTACCTCTACCTACCTCTCTAAATACATCTTAATGATTATTTTTACACCAGTCAAAATATTTTGCCACTGCCTAAAAAGTTGTAGTCAAATATTATCAAAAAAATTCAACACAATAGACTAGAGATCATTTTTATTCTATTTAAATGCTTTGACTCAATTTAGAACACATTTTTTTTCCAGTATCATTGGTGCGTGTTCGACACTTAAACTCACATACACAAACTGCCTAGTGCCTACCCTGGAACTATATTTTTGTAGGCACAATCATATTTAGTCCATGCGGGTACAGTGTACCACCCAATTGCTCACATGCTCAGTCCCTGCATCAACCCTACTATTCACTACAAAATATCTAAATTGATGTAGATAAGTATCTATCGATACTTACCTTTTTCATACTAACACGAACATCTCTAGTGCCTGAAGTAGAATTTCTCTTCCACTTTAACGCGAGTTATTTTTGTAAATGTTATTATTTATGTTTTGGATTTTCATTGGTGTTGAGATGTCTTCCAGACATACTTTACTTTTGACACATTATCTCTATTGTGTGTTTTTTACAACAAAAGAATAATAACATTTTGCTTACGTCTACTATTATTCGAAAGTTATGCTTGGGTTACCGAAGTAGTCAAAGTTGGAAAAATCGTATGTTCCCGCATACCTCACATTTTGTCACTTAGAGTCTGACCTGTCTGCCTTCCTTGGGAGGGAAAAATGCAGCGTAATCACTAGTATTTCACTCGCAGCGACTTCCTTTCTGACATTCATAGAGCGACTGCCTACTCTTATCTGACATCTATTAATGCAGTTAAACACTAGTATTTCACTCGCAGCGACTTCCTTTCTGACATTCCTAGAGCGACTGACTACTCGTATAGGTATGACATCTATTAATGCAGTTAAACACTAGTATTTCACTCGCAGCGACTTCCTTTCTGACATTCATAGAGCGACTGCCTACTCGTATCTGACATCTATTAATGCAGCTAAACACTAGTATTTCACTTGCAGCGACGGCCTATCTGACACCCATAGAGCAGCTGTCTACTCGTATCTGACATTCATTAATGCAGCTAAACACTAGTATTTCACTTGCAGTGACAGCCTATCTGACATCCATAAAGCAACTGACTACTCGTATTTGACATACATTAAGGCAGCTAAAAACTAGTATTTTACTTGCAGCGACTTGGATCTGATTATCTATTCAATCTTACAATAATTTTTGTCTTAATTCTTTAACTTTTTAACTTCTGACTACTCGTATTTTTTTATACCTTATTAGAAAGCACAACATTCTTAATAATTAATTACGATCTAGCCTAAAAGACTAATAAGCAATTTAATTGTAACTTAATTTGTTACGTGATAGATTATTTTAAAAACTAAGAATAGTGTCTGTTTGCACTTTAACTCTTAGTCTGATTAATTTATGAAAAACACTATGTTCATGTTTGTGTTATAAGTATAGCACAACATTGTTACTATTATTCATTCACTTGTATACTACACTAATTCAAAAGGTTTAGTTCTTTTTAACCTACGCACTAGTTTGCTTTTTTTAGTGCAGCCCCAAAGTTGGATACCATACGTCCAAATTGGTATCAAGATAATTATGCTTTGTATAGCGTTATTTTATTATGTAACTCATAATGATTGTCAAAAACAAATAGCGTGGCCAATGATTTAACATGCTTTCCAAAATTTGGAGGGATGGTCACCCACAAAGTGGCCGTGGCAAGAGGAGCTTAACTTTCGATCGATCGTTTCAGTTTGAATTTAATTATCCACGAGGTTTTCAAAGGTTTGAATAGACCAAAACTCACTCCGCAAAATCCGTATTCACAATAATTATGACCACACATTGAACATTCCGGCCAGATAATAATATCGCATATAGACTTGACAGCACCAACTTTACGACCTCTGCTTATGTACACGGCCGTAAACAGCGTGATGTTACGAGCAATAAACGTTTTGAGTGAAGCGCATAGCTCAGGAACATATTCGAATTAGATCACAGTGAGACGCGTTTAACTGGTATTCGGTGTTAGGCACACTGCCTAAGAAGAAATTTTGTCAATAAGTTCATAGAAATTTGAAGTACCTAAGTCTTGTCGCTCAAGGAGCAGCCGGTTAATTAAAAGTCACCCCTTGAAAACTTGAGTTAAATCAACGGTCAATGTCTAGCATTATACTCCATTTACAGTAGCATGAGACAGAAGAATAAAAATAGTTACGATATAAGTGCGGTAAGTGGGTTTTTACAAACGAGTAGACGAATGTCGAGGGCTTACCATAGTCACGAGTTTGTAAATTGAACGTGCATTTTAATATTTTATTTGCCATTAAAAATAGTCTTGAAAAAGTTAGTTTCATTACATAATTAATTGTACTGTTTTCTCGCAAATGTGTTGAAAAACGTTGTATGATACACGTGCAGAAATTGGTATTTACAAACTCGTGACTATGGTAAGCCCTCGACTTGTCTACTCGTTTGTAAAAACCAACTTACCGCACTTAAAGCATAAATAACGATTACCGCACGTTCCGTTTTTCTATGTACCTATTTATTTCTTCCTATGTCCTCTCGACAGTAGGTATCTTAAATCTTTTTACTGTCAAGTCTTTTGCAAGAGTAACAAACATCCATAATAAAATACAATCTATCTTCACAAACTTTTGCCATTTATAATATTATTACGATAACTCAAATCTTTCAATCACTTTAATATATGACCTTATAATGTTTGCACTCTTAACTGTCCATTTTATTTTCCTTTTCTTTGATTAGTTACGGTGAAGTATACCGAAAACTTTGATTTTGTAGCAAAACTCTGGAGATTTTAGTTAAATAAGTTGGCAAATTAAAAAATTGGTTTTATCTCTTTCATCTCTGAAAGGTAGACGATTGATGTCTCTAGGGGTCATTCGAAGGCACACAGTCAACATCAAACTCCATTCAATCAACAAAAGAGGCAGACTACTGGACGAGTCGACAACTTATGTCCACTTGTCCAGTACTTTGTTTGCCTCTTTTCCTCTCACAAAGATTTTAACAATGATCGGACTTGCGCTGCTCACATTTATCTACTTTTTGCGAGCTTCATCAGGTCTTAAGTCCACCTTGTTGGAGGCTTAACTACGCTGCGTATACCAGTACGCGCCAGACCAGAAACTTTCTCCTCAACATCCATTGGTCCTACAAGCAATGTTCGCCCAATTCTGCTATATCAACTACTTCAGTTCCTCATTTTTCATTCGATACTGCAAAGCTTTTCAGCATAACCACTTTTATTGCCCTTGGGTGACATGAACCCTTTTTAGGAGACTGCTTGTCAACCATTTCTTCCACGCTAATAGTAAATAGCTTACTGGCTGATATTACAGCAGTGCTTTTATATTCCTTCCATTTAAACCACAATTCCAACAAAGAATACGCACGTACGCCCAAAACTATCTCACCGCACAAAAGCGGGCGGAAGGACCAAAATTCGGTTCAAGAAACATTATTGTAGTCTGTTCAATAGAACCATTAATCATTTGTTGGTGGATTACCCTCCCTTCGGTATTTTTTGGCATGTTAACCCTTGGCCACGACCAAACGACGCGCGTGTTAAAAATGCGCTTGTGAAGAAAACAAATTAAAGAAGTCGTAAGCAATGGTTTGGCCCGTATAACTCGCGCGATGGCTACAAAATGCACGTTCCCGTACAAAAACTTGTCAAACATGTAGAGAAATTAGACGTTTTTTCAATAGATAGAGACTGAGCTTTAAATGCTTTAAACGTATTTGAAAATCCGGTAAATTCTCCTCAGTTGCGATTTGACGCGCGAGTGTAACAAATAATAATATACTAGTTAACTATATTCCAGTAGTACGTAATTTAAGAACATGGAGACCAAAACAGCAAGACTTGAATTTTAAAACTACCAAATTTGATACTTATAAATAAGACATTTCAATCTTAAAAATAATAGTCACTAATATGTCGTAAACTCGTGCGTAAAAGGCAAAAGCTCGTTCATAAAAACATGCACCGTAGGAAATCGTTTTAACAGCGCAGCAGCTACGATTAGGTGCGATTGACACTCGCGATTTTAACACGCGTCGTTGTTACGTCGTCGTTCGCGTCGCCCTCGGTGGTGTTAAAATGTTACCTTTTTATTTCGTGGTACGCTTGTCTTAAACGTAAGAAGTCGACTTAACAGAGCAGCGATTATAGCTTCGGGGTGAATGCGATTGACGGGAGCGATTTGACAAGTCACTGCCTCCACTGATAGGTCGTGGCATGGCATAAAATCGCGCGCGTTTCTTGTGACGTTAATCGCGTCGTCTGAGGCCGTGAACGGGTCTTTATAGACAGTTCGATGTCGAAGAACTTTTAGCTTTTTATTTTAGGGTACGCTTGTCTTGTGGTGCAAATTGTGGGTTAATGTGTTCGTAATGGAGTAAATTATCTCTGCATGTGGTTAAATTCCTTTTACTTTATTCTCACCAAAAAAAGTCAGAAAAGATTAGGGAAATTACTGTCGCTGTTGAAAAATGTAGTTTTTAGGTCCCTCTTATCTTCTCGAAGATTTAGTTTTTCTAGAGGTGGAACAATAGTTAATACCTTTACACACATTTTGCAAATTATTTATTTATTTTTAACCGACATCAAAAAAAGGAGGAACCCTCCTCCTTTTTTTGAAGTCGGTTAAAAATAAATCAGGTCGGTTGTATACTTTTTTTTTTTTTTTTTAGGGTTTGTTACCTCAGTACTCTGTCATTTATGGACCGATTTTCAAAATTCTTTTTTTGTTTGATAGGGTATACTAACAGATTGGTCCCATTTGTATCAAAACTCATACCTGATGAGGGATCTTCGAGGAATTGAGAGAACTCCTCAAAAAATATAGGCACACATGCACCGATTTCAACATTTTTAGTAACAAATCAAGCATTTTCATTTAGAAAGTATCATTTGGTGAAGAAAAACTGATGAAGAAGACAGGCAACGGAACTCTTCAACGCATAACAGCAAATTATTCGCGATTGCTATAGTCAGATGTCTATGCTGAGCTTTTGTATTTCCACAACATAACATTACGCCACTATTTTAAAAGGGGCCGGCAGAGATGTACAGATTAATGTTTAGAGATAGAACTTCTTTAGCAATTGTTATCCAATTTCAATGATTCTTTCAAGTTTTGAAAGACTTTCTTTACATACAAAGAAACTAAAAATTACAAAATAAAAACTTTTTTACAAAAAAAACAACCGACTTCATAAAAAAAAACTAACAGGTGAAAAATAACTCCAGTTTCGGAAGTCGGTGGCCAATAATGAACAAAACAAAACCTCCAAAGCCACAGACTTCCGAAACTGGAGTTATTTTTCACTTGTTAGTTTTTTTTTTAAGAAGTCGGTTGTTATTTTATCTAATATCCACGCTTAAATCTATAATTACAGGGAATTACATATTGCGATAGAGTACATAATAGTTTAATCTAATTCCTAACAACTAAAAAATTAAATTTTAGGTACCTATAACATATTATGAATAACGCATTCTTTGTCAATTGGCTGAGACAAATTACTTTTTTTGTTGAAGTCTCATGTATAAGATAGTACTTACGCCTCGCCATGATTGGCAAACAATTTCAGTCTTCAGGCTCTAAAGTATTCAGTTAAAAATACCTAATAAAAATGCCTAAAACCGTAACTCAAGCTTAACAGTAATATTCGTGACCACTCAGGCAGTCATCAAGTTAAAAAAAAACAATACTTTATTTTGCATAATGGGAACAATAACACATTTCACTATCAGTAATACATTGTTATGTCTGTATAGATTTAGTGTATTTTGGACTCTGGTGCTCAAACAGTAAGATCTAACTTGTGTTATGAGTACCAGCGTTCTAACAGTAACAGTGATCACACAAAAATGAGACATTGGTGAGAAAAGACAGTGGCAGGGTCGGTGCAGCAATTTAAATGTCACAGAAAATAATAGAAAATGAAACTAAAAACAGTTAGTAATAAAAACAAAAATAATAGTTAAAAAAAAATTTAAACAAAGATAAGTAGGTTTAAAATAATTTAAGTATCTTTTTAAAGGTGTGTATGTGTATAGCTACTAGAAAAGAGGAGTCCGTCCTGTATTAAGTTAATTCCTTAATTCTTGTGCACGAAGCTTAACAGTAACAATAGACATGAAACTATTTATAACACTCACATCATACTAAATTTAATATGTCATAATTTTACCTCATAAAAACTTTTATTGGTAAATTACTACTTTCTGATTTACACCACAAACTGGAATAATGAAGAAACGATTCATATGCTACACTGTAAAAGTGAGAATTAAAAACCTAGGAAGTAAGCGAAACTAAGCGAAACGTTTTAGGCGTATATTTAGATATAATCTGTGTATTTATGTGGCTGGTAGCTAAATAATAACAGCGACACGTGTCGATCAAAGGTTAAGCTACGCTTGCCGAGGTCGATTCGTGGATGGGTAACAACTCATGCTCAGCAGTAGGGCTTGCGACCAACGAGGCAATACAAACAGCGCCACATTATTCAAACAAAAAATCATCAAAGGAGTTTTTTACCCTGATTACATCGTACCAACCTTACAAAAACCACTTACGTAGCCTAATGTCTCGAAGTCCGCAAGTTTGCAAACTCGCCAAGACATTTGAAGGCTGTCAATTAGTGTTGGGAATTTATCCGGATAAATACTAAAAATGGATAAATACTCATAAATATCCGTTTTTACTCGAGTATTTATCCAAAACGGCGGATAAATATTATACACGATTTTAGTAAGGGAAATTTTATATTTCTACGAAGAAAAGGATGAAATTAAGTGAAATTCTAAAACTTATTAAGAAGTTTAAAAAAAACAAGCCTGTCTAACCTATGTTTACACACGATAATAAAAAAATGGGTTATACTTTCCTTTATGGGTCATCGATTTATGGATCGGAGAGGGGCTGGGGAGAGGGAGGGGGAGATGAGTCCCCCCCCTGTCGGATTCCCACACCGCGGAGCCCCATGGTTATGGAGATATTCATTGTTAAAGTTTGAGGTTAGGTTAAAACACTAATTTCCATTATTTTCACTCTAATTTCCATATATTTATGGGCCGGGGAGGGCGAGGGTGGCAGGGGCCTACCTCCTGTACCATCTCCAACCCGCGGAACCCCAAGGTTACGGAGATATACGTATTTTAAAATTTAAAAGTTAACATTTTGAAATTAGTTTCGGGTATTTTTCGGATAGGTTGAATAAAGCACAAGGAATATTATTATCCTTACCTGCCAAGATGTCGCCGGAGCCGCTTGGCGGGGCTCCTGCTTCTGGGTGGTTTAAAAAAATAACCACGAAGGAGGTGGAGAGGGGTCTGTGTTCGCTCACTCACTACGACCCCGCTACTTTTATTTTTTTTTTAGTGGTGGAAAATCCTCATGGATGTCCCCCGCCCCGGGGAGGGTGGAGGGGTCTGTCAGACTTACTGACTAAAAACCACCCCGTGTTCCTTCTCACACCTGCGCCGGGGGTCACGGGAACAGAAGATACTTCCGCGACTCCCGACTGACTGCGACCCGAGGGCCTCGCCAAGTCAGCGAGGGGAGTGAGGTGTTAGACAACCCTCGCAACGTCTAAGAGGAGCGCGCGTAAACACGACGCACCACCACCTCGGGTCCATGTACATGAGGGCGGCGGACGACCCGTGTCCGTCGCCCCTGAACCCATTCAGGGGGGCTGGAAGAGGGCGTTGTCCACCCTCCGCCTGCGCCCGGTACGTCTGCTGCGGGCCGGGTGAGTGGAATTGCTCTCCCTCTTACTTTCCGCAGCCTCCATCTGCGAGACGAGCGTTTCGCAGAAGGACACCACCGCGTCCCAGGACTCGACGCTGCCGGCCATCCTCTCGACCACGGCCGGCAGCGACAAGTCACTGCCTACTCCAGAGACGAGAGCACGGCACGGCTCCTCTCAAGCGGCACACTTTGCCAGCGTATGCCACGCCGTATCCTCCCGACATTCGACAAAGTGGTGATACCGGGCGTGTTATTTTCAATTTATATGGAAACTTTTAAAAAATATGTTTCTCTTTATTATTTTATTATAACTGGGAGTCTCCGCAACTTAAAAAAATGTAAAAAACCTTCTGTTTATGAGTACTATCTACAAAAAAAAAATGGACTTCCAACTATATGGCCCATAAAATAAAGTATAGCCCGAGCACGTGTACGGGCGTTTGCACTGATTTTATTACGTCTATGCAGATGAGTCGTCGGAGGAACTTGTAGCTAAATTATAACAGCCGCATGGGTTGATCGAAGGTTAAACTACGCTTGACGTGGTCGGTCCGTGGATGGATGACCATTTATTATATACCAAGACTCCTCCGTGCCTCGGAAAGCACGTTAAGCCGTTGGTCCCAGCTGTCATTTGTAGATCTTTGACAGCCGTTAATTGTGGTCAGAAGTCCAAAGTCTGACAACCAGTTTAACCAAGGGGTATCATGTTACCCAGTTCACTGCCTTGCCTTGCCACTGGGTTGTGTAGGTCTGACAGACAGCTCCATGTAAAACATTGGTATTCAGCTGCATCCGGTGAAACTGGAAGCCGACCCCAACATAGTTGGGAAAAGGCTAGGCAGATGATGACGTCTATGCAGAGTTTAATAAATTTGGTGAAAACTTCACATTTCAGTGCGTAATGAGCTAGCAAGGGTGTGCTAGCTCATTACGCACTGCTAGCAGTTTAGAGGCACAACATGTTGTTAAACTTTTTTTACTAAGTTAGTTTAGTACTGCGCAGCACACTTTTAATTTGCTGGCTCATGACGCACTGAGATTTCAAAACACTCATAACAAGGGACTCTTCAGTCTTTTGTAGGTTTTTAGCGTTATCAACAATAATAAAACTACCCTTTTCTATTCATTTTTAGTAGTTTACTTATCCGCCAATTTTATTCAGTGTTTAAACCTTTAACAAAGAAAGGTTCAGCTATTAAAACATACCTTGAAACGCTATAATCCAACTTCAAAATCGCTTAAATGTCTTATAAAACTAGAACACTATCACCTCTTAATATTTTTTTTGTTGTTAAAAACGCACACGCGCGTGCGTTCTCTAAGACACATACTTAGCACAGCGCAGGCGTGGTGGTGTGAGGGGAAAGGTAATAAAACAAAAGGAATAGGACAAAAGGAGGCTGGGATATAGTGCGGTGCGGTTAGAAACGCGTTGCTTTGTCTTTACAATCAGAACTTGAAAAAGTAATAATGTATTAAGTATTTTCGAAAGCCTTAATAGTAAAACTAGTCTATCAATATAAAAAAACCATGCAAAATAATAAATATCCATCATTTTGGGTAAATATCGGATAAAAATGAGTAAAAACGAGTATTTATCCACTTCGGATAAATACTCGAGTATTTATCCTTCGAGTATTTATCCTTTGCCCATCACTACTGTCAATCGATCTTCCGGCGTTTATTGGCTCGTTAACGGTTTTATATTTTGGGCAAGTAAGGTGCTGATTTTATACTATTATCGATCATGTATTACATATCAAAACCAGTTTGGGACGCGGTAAGCACATTAGGCCGTTGGTCACGCTCAGCTGTTACTTGTAAATCTGCAGGCCGACGAGCTTACCCAAAACGAGCCTAATTAATTGCGACCTTTCTTAAGGTCATAGCACATAATAACGGCACCGCAACTGCACAACACCCGCACGGCGTCGTCTCGAATTTAGGCTACGGCTAGCTGCCAGTGCGCTAACTACGCATCGTCGGTAACGTGCCAGCTTGCAGTCCGCACGCCACTCGCGAGGTGCAAGCTCGCCGCCTGCGGGGCGCAAGCTCGCAGCCCGCGCGCTGCAAGCTAGATGTCATCGCGAACACAATTGTTATTGGCATTTATAATTGAACACGCCTATGACTTGCACGTTTTCATAATGTCTCGGTTTACGACGGCGCAATGACGTTTGGCTGGCGACTCGGAGTCGGCGTGCTGTAAGCGTGCGACCGACGCGCTGTAAGCACATGGTCCGCTCGCTATCGGCACGCGGGCTGCGAGTCGAGTTGTATGGTAGTGGCAAGCGCGCTGACTGCTCGCCGTTGGCTTTTTCACTTTGACATTGTGAAATATATTATACTACCCACGATTTAAGGCTCTAAATTGAATGACAAGTCAATTGATGGTTTGGAGCGGTGCCGGTGCCGTGCCGGTATAATCTGCCATGTCCTATAAACTTGAGCTCGTTACTGGGTTGAATTATTAAAGTTACATTTGATTTTAGCATTCGTGTTGGGTAAAATGTTGGAAACAAACGTCGTACGCACAAAAAACGTGTTACCAAAATGTTTGCATTAACTTATTTCAAACCCTCAAGTTTTGGAAGGGTGTCATGTTTCCGTGGCAAAACGTGACGTCACGTCTTGCCAGTGCCACAATGCGACTCAGTGTTATTTTGAACTATCTGGTGCCCGCGACTTAGTCTGTCAAGATAAGTAGGTACTACGATTAGTTTATTTACTTATCCAAGTTACTATCTATCTTTAAAATAAACTATCTATTTTTATTGATTTTATGGTTCACTAATTTGGCGATACTGCCTTACAAATATAGATATATGCCTAAAATAAATTTAGCGCACGTAATCTTACCACTAAAAGATAGAGCGCTATTTAAATGTAATTATTTTGACATTTTTTTTTTATGCTGTCGCGAACTTTTTTGTTGAATTATTAAAGACAAACATTTCCATTAAAACATTGTAATTATACGTATAACTCTAACGGTTTTTGCAGCGCACGCCAGTACTTAAAACTCGCAAATGGTAGATTTTGGTTTTTTCCCTACCAACTTTACACTAAACTTTTCGTTATACAGAATGACTTTAAATAAATGCGAAAAATGAAATGGGAGCTTCAGTTAGTAACATAGTCATTATCAACTGTTTTTTTACAATCTAAATCGTTAAAAAAAATCATGATTATCGTTTTAAAATTGACGTTGTTATCTTTATTAATCATCGTCGAGTACTCATGTTATTAAACGTTGCCGTTCATAGCGGTTTTTTACCTAATTTTGCCTATTTTCTAGTGAAGTTTTGCGCGACTTTAATATTTTAAAGTTTTTCGTAACACTGTTAAAAGTTTAATAATTTTACATTTGATATGTCCTATATTTTCTTGATCGTAGACCCTGTTGTAGATCGTCGACAGACTTTCGGGATTAGGACTACGCATCGACCGTTCAATTCAGCCAAGTTTACACGGAGTGACTGAGTTTTATTGAATTGAACGACAAACCAAAAGTAGATACAGCCACAATTTGCCAGATATGTGAATGTCCTATGGGCGTGCTTACTGCCAGAGGAGAGCCTAGACTTTGGATTGATACAGAAAAAATCCAGGTGACAAGACACATACTCTTAGCTTGACTCCACAAATCGAATCCAGAACATCGTGTTCTGCAGTAGTACTTGCGACCATATACCAACAATGCAGTTTTAGTCTGGTTCATCATCATAACGGCCACAAGATCTCTACTGCTGCTGCTGCTGCAACATCAGCCTCCCCTTAGGCCGGTTGGAAGCAGCTTACATCCAGAACGATTTGTGGCCTTCACCAAATCGTCTGTCATCTTTGCTGATAGACGTCTTACGTTACGTTTGCCAGTGCGTGGTCTCCATTTGGGGGTTTTACGGCCCCATTATTCTGTTCCCTTCTAACCAAAGCCTCAACAAAAAGCTTCAACCTTAATTAATGACGTATTGTTGGCTTTATCAATAAGCTTCCGCGTGTACCCTAGCCGAGTCTACCAATTAAGCAATTGTCAATACATTGTTTTTGCATAGCATTGCACAATAGTTTGTTGCCCCGTCACTTACAACAACTTCCTATCTTCATAAGGGCTGGGACACAAAGTTGTATTGTTCTCCAGTAGTTCTGTCAACTACAAACTATGCTCGGTTTGTGGAGACACGCCTTACTGTAGAGTTGTGAACATGCATTGTTATTTGATTAGCTAATATCTGTGGCAGTTGGAACGAAGTTCCTTATCGCGCGTTGTGAAAGGGGGCTAGACGAAAAAAATTTTTACGAAAAGTTGTCACGACACTTTTTGCTATAGCTATTGTAAGCTGTGCGGCTAAAAATTATAAAATTTTAATTGTATAACCCACTTTAAACGTGATTTTGTTCGTTAAAAGTATTATGCCATTTTTCAGATGGCGTCCTCCGGTAAAGCAACTTTGGTCGAACTATACCAGCACGGATAATGTTATAATTTGTTTGTCGTTGTGGGCCGTGCGGCGTGCGCGTGTTTCTCTGTTGTGTGTGTGCCAGTTGTTTAGGGAGAGGGGGAGGGGAGGGGGAGTGAGGGGGAGGGGTGTGGGGTGAGGAGGAGTGGAAGGGAGACGGGGAGGGGTAGGGGAGGAGCTATGGGGAGGGAGGGAGAGGGAGAGGTAGAGGGGGGAGGGGGAGGGAGGTATAGGGAGAGGTAGAGGGAGAGAGGGGGAAGGAGGGAGAGAGAGAGAGAGGATTAAGACCGGGAGTTGTAACTTCTATGACATTAATTTATGTTTCTCTGTCTCTTTCTCTCTCTCTCTCTCTCTCTCTCATAGAAAGCAAGCCAGTTATTTTGGCTTCGTATTTCTATTTCGCATTGAACAGTGTGGTGTCGCGACGATTATTTTTGTTGAGGGTATACAGGTTTTTTGTACATAATAATTAATATAACTAACTATGTAACTTCGTTCCATTCGGGTGTCCCTTGACACCTCTCAAGTTTTTTTTTTTACTTTTGTTTGTGTGTGTGCTTTTTTTTTGTTAAGAACCTTCAAATTTTAATCTCAGTCGAAATCTGTCACTAATACGTCTACATTTTGAAAAGATTTTGACATTAGATTTTTGCTGAAATAAGATTTAGCTTTAATAATTGTAAACGTTTTAAATTACTGGAATTGACTTTGAGGTATTAATAAGGAGCTTTGGCATATAAGTAACGAGCACGCGGGTCAATTGAAGGTTAAACGCCAGCTGAGGTCAGTTTGTGGATAGGTGACCAGTCATAACAAATCAAAATACCTTCGTGCCCTTGAAATCACCTTAACCTTTCAATTGGGAGTATTCCCGTTTGAGCACCTATTTTTTGAGCACCTATGCATTTAGCTCCAAAGGTATTCCTATTTCCCATAGGTTATTGCATAGGTGCTCAATAAATAGGTGCTCAGACGGGAATACTCCTTCAATTGTGTCAATAAGAGACACAATAGAAAGACAATGACTGCGCGGACGGGGTAATCTGGGTAATCAGAAGATCTTGTCGAGCTCACTGAAATAGGTTTGAGCTACACGATGACTGAAGTATGCATGCCGTTTGTCGGGACAGGTCAACTCAAAGCTGAATTGATTCTTTCTTCAAAAGGCTTTTTCAGATTTTGCGCTGCATCGTGAGACTCGCATAATACATTAATACAATCTTATGTCTGGATTTTAAAGGACCATTTCTTCTCGGGAATCAGACCCAAAATGTCTGATTCCCTTTCCTTTAAAATGTAATTTAGTGCCATTTAGTTTTTTAAAAAAATGTCATGTAAAAACATCTGGCAAGATCTACCTACAGAGATAAATAAATCATTTCGATTCATTTCATTTCAAACATTAGACAACCAGTTTCAACTTAACTTTTTTACAATAAAAAACAATCGACTTCTTAAAAAAACACTAACAGGTGAAAAATAACTCCGTTTCGTAAGAAGTCGGTTGTTTTTATTTGTAAAAAAGTTTTTATTTTGCAATTTTCAGTTTCTTCGTATGTAAAAGAAGCCTATCAAAACTTCAAAGAATCATTGAAATTGGTTAACAATTGCTAAAGGAGTTCTATCTAAACATTAATCTGTACATCTCTGCAGAGCTCCTTTTGAAACAGAAGGGCGTAATGTTATGTTATGAAAACACAAAAACTCAGCATAGACATATGACTATAGCAATCGCGAATAATTTGCTGTTATGCGTTGAAGAGTTACGTTACCTGTCTTCTCATCAATTTTTCTTCACCAAATGATACTTTCTTAATGAAAATGCTTGATTTGTTACTAAAAATGTTAAAATCGGTGAGTTTGTACCTATATTTTTTAAGAAGTACCCTCAATTCCTCGAGGATCCCTCATCAGATATGAGTTTTGATAAGGGACCAATCTGTAACAAATAAAAGAAGAATTTTGAAAATCGGTCTATAAATGACGGAGTAATGAGGTAACAAACACTAACCTCCTCATTTTTTTAAAGTCGGTTAAAAAGGTATCGTGTTACCCAATCACTGGGTTGCAAAGGTTATATAGGCAGCCGCTCCAAGAACAACAATTTTATTTAATTGCATCCATTAAGACCGGAGGCCGACTAATCCAAAAGAGTTTGAAAAAGGTTATACCTATAGGCGGATGGCAATTTTGCCTTATACATAACTAGGAATACCGACATAAAATATGTCACAGGCAAGACGTCCATTTAATAACATCTGATAAGCGGTTTTGCCTCAAGAAAAATATTGGCATAATTTGTATCGAAAATTCCCTTTTTTCTTGAGAAAATTGCTACAGACATCTTAAGGAAATTGCCTAATAACATGGTTGACGCAAAAGATTGGCGTTCTACGTGGCCTGATTTTAAATCTTCATTGGAAAGATAAGTTAATTCATTTGAATATTTTCCGTGTAGGCTAAACACATTATTGCTTAGATCATTTATTAAGGGGTTTACCGCCTTTATATTCAGTGGTTGAGCTAATACTTCGATTGAGTTATTTTTCTCAAATTGATGAAGAAAATCGAGTCCAATGTTTTCTCTCCTGAGAATAATTATACTCGGTTATTTTTTCATGTTTCAATATTTGTAAGTATGGTTCCTAGTGCATTTAGAGGCTACTGTGTTCAAATCGTTTTGTATATTATTATGTGTGAATAGTACCTGTGCAACCTGCAACATTTACTTTATTCAATATTATGTTAGGATTACATCGTTCACCTGATACATTTGCTGCTTTGCTAACGTTCATAACGTACGCGTGATGACTAAAACGCACCTAACCTTTCTGAAGAACATTACCAATAAGGTCAGTGTGTGTCCATCTCTACATCTTCTTTTAAATCACGACATTTTTTTTTATTATTGATAGGCACTCGTTTGACCACCATCTCACCTGATGGTAAGTGATGATGTGGTTGACGATGAAACACGCTTGCCTACAATCAACTTGTTCACTCTTAACTTAAATAACCTTAAAACCTAGGGGAGGTTGTAGCTATCAGGAAACACCTACCTCGACAGGGAATTTCACACACCTTTGTAACATTCCCCAATCAATCACTCATAGTTACAGTACACACACCTTCTTCGTAAGGAACACATTTATTACCATCTTTAATAATACTTATATTAGAATAAGAAACATAAATGTCAGCAGATATATTGATAATTTTTTTATAAAAAACATCAGATACTCATCAGATATTCATCTTCTCATAGAAGTGTACTCTTTTCAATTTGATTGTTTGTACTTTGTGTGGTTAGTAACCAATTTGTTGTCATTCATGGGTCTCTGACGTCAAATGCCGTCAAGAAGAGTATATACAAAAAACAACAATCTCATTTATTCCCTCCTCACTAACTTTTCTCCTAAACTGGTTCAACTCATGTCAAAATTTTTGAATGACAATGAAATTAAAATGTAAGATGGTGTGTAATTATAATTATAATTTTGTAAATATATTATGTAATACTATTAATTAATGTATATTTAAAAAAAATGTTAACTAACAAAAAATATATTTGTCTTGTCTTTCCAGCCACTAACACCTACCACAAAGTGCAAAGTTCGACGGCTCAATACAATAATCTGCCGTCAATACGTGACGCTGCCTGGCAGAATAGTCGACATCGGCTCTGATGCCAAAGAGGAAAAAAAAACAATCTCATTTATTTACTTATTAAAACTTTATGCACTAGTAAAAAACAACTGTACAGATGCCAGCACGTCAAGTTACCCCATTGTGTCAAGTTTCTTTGATCGTTTTTCAACTTAATTAATGTTAAACAGAATAATTCACATTAAATAGGGAAAATTTGACACATTGGGGTAACTTGATGAGCTGGCGTCTGTACAAAGACTTAATGTCTTAGGCATTTTCTGCCAGTTTACCTTAAGGTGATGTAGAGACAGAACAAGGTAGGTGCAACAGGGAAAAACATCAGGACAAAAAAAGTTACACATAAAATAAAATTTCCCAACAGATACACACGCCACAAAGCTATCACTAGCTATCACAATCTTCTTGAACTACAAAGACACAAACTTACTTACTAAACTACTCCAAAAGCTTCCATTGTCCTAATTCTTCATTAACATTAAGTTAAGTTAATAAATTAAATAGGACCAGAGTCAAGCGATAAATAATAGAATTAAATATTCAGTGAGTCAAATATAATAACTTTTTGACAGAAACTTTTTTTGAAGAAGACACAGGGTGGTTCAAGTTTGGAATAATTTTAGTGAAATATTACAGAATCAGATTTTAATCAGTCTTTATTACCTCTTGAAGTAATATTTGCCTTTGTAATTTGAGGTACTTTGGTTAGAATAAATAATGGCAAATGCGGTCTTCCCGTCCGATTACAATTTAAGTGTCTTCAAGGCTAGAATGAATAGGCTCTTAATAAACTTGTGCGCTTCACCAGGTGGGATTGCAGTCAAGCACAAGTTTATCATATAAAAAAATGGCGTTTGTAGCAGAGCATTCAGAAGTATGTTAGTAAAGGTAAAAATATAGGTGGTATAAGAGAAGAAAAAAAACTACTTACATATTTGTACGAAATAGTTATAAAAGGTATTATTAAGAAAACACTACTTTAGCTTAATTTACTAATTACTGCAGTGGAGAATAAAAAAATGACGATAGTAATAAAGCCATGGACAGGCGGAGCGTTACGTTCAAACAATTAAAAAGGCAATACAAAGTATAAATGTAGAGCCAGGCTCCTTACAGGACAAACTACTGGGTATTAAGGAACGCTTACGGAGAACGCCGAGCAGCAGCACAAACAAAAGATAATACTACATATTTTAGCAGAAATGTTTTTAAAATAAGGTAGACAGTAGCTTCTACAATAATAGGTCATCTCCACATAATATGTTTTTTTTTGCTGTGCCCGACAGGGTCCATAATTAATTCATTTTAAAAACGTTTACAAACTTAGCATATTGTGAATTAAAGAATTAAACTTTGAGTATTAAGACATAACAAAGAAAATTGTTGACAGTTGCTTCTTGGCTGTGACAAGGAAGCATCACGCAATATGATGCTGTACTATGGAGGGTATTCAGAGCGTTGGTTTTCAGTGGTGACCGGTCTGAGTTTTGTGACGTACATAAACCAAGCGAAATACCATACCTACACATTACGAGAACACCAATAAAAAATACTACATGAATAGCTACTTCATATATTTATCGGAAGTGTGTCATAACTACTATAATAATAATAAAATAACTTAAACTCACACAAAAGAAGAAAATACAAATAAATAACTCGTGAATTATGGCGAATTTTATGCCCAAGACGACAATATCAAAAATCAGTAGACTGCACGTGCAGAAGATTAATTTTCCCAAAAACTTGACGGCACGTGCATCTTCATAGTTTAAATATGTTTGTGCGAAACTTCCACTTATTATAATATTAGGGGAGCTCTTGGCAAGTTGTCAAGCTTCCGAAAACTTCACAATGGGAACGCGAATATGCAAATATACGCGAATATAGTTATAAAGCCTGTTTACATCAAGATACGGGAAATGTACACTTGAACTGCTGAAATTACAAATTTTGAATATTTTTTTTAACCACAGAGTAAACAAAATTGTTAGTCAGTCATGCATACATACTTAATTAACTCACGCTTTTTTCCCATAAAGGTAGGCAGAAACTACAAAGCTCCATAAGTTACGATTCTTACATACTTATTTTGCTTCGTTTACATTCATACATGTTGTCATACTTTACACGTCGGTGGCGAGTACTACGCAAAGCACAAAAAGTATTTATGTATTTATACTGAACATAATATACTGTTACATAATGATGTGATAAAGCAACGTTGTGGTTTAAAAGAAGATGTAGTAACAAAAATTGAAAAGAGTATGCTTAGATGGTTTGGTCACGTTGAAAGGATGGATGAAAGGCGACTAACGAAAGGTATTTACAAGGCAGATATAAGTGGGAACGCCGGGAGGGGACGTCCTAGAAGGACATACATAGACCTTATTGGTGAGGTTCTTCAGAAAGGTCAGGTGCGTAGTACTCGCAACCGGCGTGTGTGTATGACAACATGTATGAATGTAAACGAAGCAAAAGAAGTATGTAAGAATCGTAGCATATGGCGCTCTGTAATTTCTGCCTACCCCCATGGGAAAAAGGCGTGAGTTTATGTATGTATGTATGTATGTATAATGTACTGTTTGCTTTCTTTTTTTTCATTCTAAATTGCACCTACCACTGCTTTTCTCTGCATAACCTAAAGGTTGACTGGTAGAAAATGCCTATGGCATTAAGTCCGCCTTTGTACAGACGCCAGCACTTCAACCTACCCTAATGTGTCAAATTACTTTGATAGGTTTTCAAGTTTATTCTAAACAAAATAAGGTTCATGTTCAAATGGGAAAATTTGAGAGTTTGGGGTAGGTTGATGTGCTGGCATATGTACAGACGCAAGCACATCAAGTTACCCCAATGTGTCAAATTTCTTTGATCGTTTTGCAACTTCATGTCCAAAAGAATAAGGTTCATAATCAATACTTGGGTAACTTGATGTGCTGGCGTCTGTACATTAGTGTGCTTGAAGTATTAACACGTTCGCGGACACAACGGTTATAGCAGTCACCTGTGATTTACTCAGGGTGACACATCGGCTATAGCCGTATATTTTTTTCGCACTCCAGGGGCACAACGGCTTTAGCAGACTATTCTCTATACTGCCACCGTACATTTTATCATTAAGTGTCCCCAGACTAAAATTTTCAGATCGCTAGGTGTCATATAACATCTCTTTTTACATCTTCAAACCTGTCACTAGTCGTCCTTAGTGTGTGCGCACACACAGTGACGCACCTGCTATAGCAGCATGAATTGTATGGCGGTTTGTTCAGTCGGTCGGCGAGTGCCCGGTGGAGCGGATGTGTCGTAGTCGTGGTTTTTGTTCCGCTGTGGCGGTTAGTTTATTTGGTTTATATAGTTAAATATGAATAATTTACCAGTTAATATTTAATGAAAATATAGTAATGTCGATATCAACAAACATTTAATACAATTTTTGCTACAAATTCGTCTGTATTTCTGTATTATTGTAGGTAACTTACTCTGAAGAGGACGGTAGTAAGGTAAAACATTTTATAACCTGCTTGATGCTTCAGTTGACTCAGCTGATTCAATTGCTGATATCGAAAATGCACATAATTTAATTCTGACAGAAACAGACAGTATCTTGCGTTCGTTTGTTTCCGATATTACTCCACCAAGATCAATAGAATCACCAATGCTTTTCAGGACTGGATGGACAGTGAAAATTCAATATCTTCTAAAAACATTGATATGACAGTACTAATTCCGAGTTCCCAGGTTGATAATAAATCAGCAGCAACCTACGACACCTCTAGATTATCAACAACCTAGTACATCATCATTTTCAGACGTACCTAGGGCCAAGGCTATAGCCGTTGTGTCAAATGTATATAGTTATAAACTATTCACCAGTGATGAAGCGGGTATAGCAGGCGAAGGCTATGGCCGTTGTGATTTTATTTATGTCCTTAGTAAAACCTACCAGTGACGATGCGGCTATAGCATTCCATACAAAATTAAGTGACAAAGTGGCATTGCAAAATCAGGCCGAGTGTCCGCGAACGTGTTAAATAAATAAAAAAAGAGAAAGTAAGCATCTTTCATCATTTGGGTATCATAATAATCTTTGGATAATACCTGTTGAATAATTTACTGAATTAGTACCTACTATATATCTACATTTATTGCTTTTCTTGTTTAATTGCAACAAAAAACTGCTTGTAATCGTTAACTAAAACAAAAGTTTAAATGGTGAGTAGCAATACTTTCGAAGTAAGATTGCCCGAGTGATTTATCACGGACAATAATGAAGATGTTTGCTACAAAGTTTTCAACTCATTTATTATTGTCCTGAGAGCACGGGCGAGAATGAATTATTGAATGCAGTTGTCGAATAAAAGTGAAAATTACATTCAAATACCTAATGGAAATGTTGTACAGTTTTTAATAACAATATACAAATCAAGTTCCTAAATGAACCAACATTTTTTGGCCTAATATTCAGTTTTATCTGCCCTGGTTTTGCTTTTGTTTTATTTTTCACCTAACTCCATCAGTCTGGCATTTACGGACTATACAACGTGTTTTTTTTATATCCCATAACTCTAGGGTATGATTGAGACCATATCAAAGAATCCACTGGCATATGAATTATGTTTCAATCATCCTTTTTTTTGGAACGAAGTTCCTTATCGCGCGTTACGAAAGGGGGTTAGAAGGAAAAAAATCTTACGAAAAGTTGTCACGACACTTTTTGCTGTAGTTGTGGGCCGTGCGGCGTGCGCGTTGTTCTCTAATGTGTGTGTGTGTGTGTTTGTTGTGTGTGTGCCAGTTGTTGAGGGAGAGGGGGAGAAGGAGAGAGACGGGGAGGGGTGGGAAGGGAGAGGGGTGGGGAGGAAGGGGGAGGGAGAGAGGGAGAGAGAGAGAGGATTAAGACCGGGAGTTGTAACTACTATGACATAAATCTATGTTTCTCTGTCTGTCTCTCTCTCTTTCTCTCTCTCTCATAGAAAGCAAGCCAGTTATTTTCGTTTCGTCTTTCTATTTCGCATTGAATTGTGTGGTGTCACGACGATTATTTTTGTTGAGTGTATACAGGTTTTTTGTACAAAATAAATAATATAACTAACTATATAACTTCGTTCCATCCGGGTGTCCCTTGACACCTCACAAGTTTTTTTTATTTTTTATTAACATACAAAATAATTCGTCAAAGTCACGATGATTAATGTAAAACACCCCTACGTGAAAGAAAAGTGACGTTAGAAAGAAGATTCGTACTGGTGACAGTTTTTGAAGTAATTAGGTAATAAAAATAATATTAATAATACTTTATAATAATATTCCACGACTATTCACACAACGCCATCTAGTCCCAAGTTAAGCAGAGCTTGTGTTACGGCCGTTACGGGTACTAAACAACTGATAATTTAATTATGATTGATGATATCTCCGAAACTATGCATTTTATGACCATCTATTCTAGGAGTTTTAGTATTATTTTTACCTACAGAATATAACCCTAGAGTAAGATTTAGATATGAAAAAAAAACACCTTGTATAGTTCATCTACCACAGTTTTAATCTATTCTCGTAATGCCAGACAAAGCCGATGTTGACTATTCTGCCGAAGTCTTAAATTTTACTTCAGTTTAAAGTACTATCAGATAAGTACCTATAAAACAAGTAAGTCGGAAAACTGTAATAAGGCTCTTAAATAAAGTCAAACTATTTATTTCAATTACTTACTTACTTAATACTTTATTGCGTATTTATTTAAATAAGGCCATTTAAAAGGCACTTTGGAACGTCAAGCTTACAAATTAAATAAAATATAATGATTCTAGTTGCCCTTTCCAAAATGTAGTTTCGTATGGAGAAGGATGGAAGGATACTAGGTATTTTAAAATAGTTTTGAATGATAGTCATCGTTAATTTTCTAATTATTAATTAAATGGTGTCAAAAATTAAACAACCTGTGAATAAAATGACAGAATTGTCTAAAATGGTTTTTAAAGAAAATACGTTGTTTTGTTCTAAGTTTAAGTACTAAATATATTTAATAAAATTTCATATTTCTGTTAAGTTTAAGCCGCCTACCACTCATGCTTGCAGGTTGTGTTGAAATTCGGGAAGTTCAAATGGGACTTTTTTTGTAAATAAAAGTCCTAACGCACGTGACATACCTATATCTTTTTAATTCCCTTATGACTTTATATGGAAAAAACAAGTATTAGTATGCAAAAACATTTTTAATTTCCCTTACCGACTAAAAGCATTATCTTGTACTCCCTCATCTTTAAATAAAAGTTTTTAAAAGTTCAGTATCTCGTATTTCTGTAATTTATGTTAGAAGAATGACCTCAAAGTTTCTTATTATTGAAGAAAAAGAAAACAAATACTTCACTTGGGAACCAGGGAACAAATAAATTAAACCTTCCTTTTTCACGCGTTGTTTCTTCTTATACAGGAAGCAATATTTTATTTAGAAAAACTTAGGTATTTATTCCTCAAAAGTTAGGCTTTCAAATGCAGGGGAGTTTGTTGCAATTTTTCACCCTACATTAAAAAAAAGCCCGCTGAGCACTAGGTACCGTGTTAGAACCCTGGTTCGGGCAAACCGTTATTGAGTTTTTCTATTTTGGATTTCTCAGCATCAACCCGGAGCCTAGATTTCCGCCTGATTGATGGCAATAGGCTCACACCCTATTATATGGGACGTAAACTAACTGGCAAAACGTGGACGGTGGGTGCACTACTGGTAGATACAACTCTGCCTAATCCTTCGGCGATAACAGGCGTGAATGTTGTTGTGTTATATTATTAAACGAAAGGAGAAAAGGGCATCGGGTGAAAGCAAGTCGGACAATGATTAAAAACTATAACGCTAAATGTAAAATCATGATAATTATGGTAAGACATTCTTTCAAACAACCTTTACTTAAAATGTAAAAAAGTAGAAGGATATTGTGTTGCCAGTGTACAAAATTATCATACATAAGTAATATTAACAAAACCGAGACGAGAATTCTTGCCTTACATGACCACATTTTTCTATTTTTCATATCTTTTTAAGCCATAAGGCAAGGTAACTACACACTATTTATTTCCCCCTTCATAACAACATAGGTACACGCAAAAATATTATTTACCCTTGACACAAAACTGCTTAACATAAATTACGGATACGGACAAAAAATGTTTTTTGTAAGGTAGTATGTAAAAAAACCCTTATCAGATCTTCTGTCCTAAGGTATTTCAAGAACTTGTAATGTAAGCGCCTAGATTTGTAACTTTAGATTTAGGTGTGGTGGCCGCAAGGGGCCAGCTCGATCGTTTTTCATGAAAAAAGATGAAAATTCTATGTTCAAAAGTTAGACTGAGAATCAGTATTGTTGGACGTCCAAAATTAAAAAGGTCTACAAAACATCATTTTTAACCGACTTCAAAAAAAAGGAGGAGGTTCTCAATTCGGTTGTATGATTTTTTTTTTTTTTCTTTCTTTAGGGTTTGTTACCTCAGTCCTCCGTCATTTGAGGACCGATTTTCAAAATTCTTTTTTTATTTGATAGGGTATAGTAGCAGATTGGTCCCATTTGTATCAAAACTCATATCTGATGAGGAATCCTTGAGGAATTGAGGGAACTCCTCAAAAAATAAAGGTACATAAGTACTGATTTTTACATTTTTAGTAATAAATCAAGCATTTTCATTCAGAAAGTATCATTTTGTGAAGAAGAACTGATGACGAAGACTTGCGACGGAACTCTTCAACGCTTAACAGCAAATTATTCGCGATTGCTGTGGTCAGATGTCTATGCAGAGTTCTTGTATTTCCATGACATAACATTACGCCCTTCTATTTTAAAAGGGGCCTGGCAGAGATGTACAGATTAATGTTTAGAAAGAACTTCTTTAGCAATTGTTAACCAATTTCAATGATTCTTTGAAGTTTTAAAATACCTTCTTTCCATACCAAGAAACTAAAAATTTCAAAATAAAAACTTTTTTACAAAAGAAACAACCGACTTCGGTCGGAGAAGTCGGTTGTTTCTTTTGTAAAAAAGTTTTTATTATCTATAAATTGTTTTTTCTAGGAAGATTCATACACATACTAGCAATGGTATTATAAGTAAAAAGCTTAGGTGTCGATAGGTTATATGCGCTCAGCAAGCGACACGTTAGTATAGTATAGTATAGTATAACGGGCCGGTGTCCGCAACTCCACGTCAAAGCGCGTATTTTGCGTGCGGGTGGGAGACTATTCTAACCATCCCAATTCCCCGAGAAAGGCCAGCAGTGCCCCGATGTTGCTGGCTATCTCGCGGAGAGTACCTGGGTTACCTAAGTACTTTGCCCTGTATGTTGCAACCACTGGGCAGTGCAGAAGCACGTGGGCTGCTGTCTCGTCTTCCTCCATGCAGGCACGACACAGGGGGCTGTCTGTGACTCCTAAGACAAAGAGGTGTTTATTAAAAGAGCCGTGTCCGGTAATAGCGGCTGTTACTGTGCGCAGCTGTGGTTTGGTCAACCGAAGCGCGCGTTTAGTGAGGCGGCCGTCGATAGCAGGAAGTGCTTCCTTGGCCTGCCTACACTCGCCGTGGTCTAGCCACAGCTTGTGGTGTTGTTCACTAGTTCGTTTCCTTACCAGTGTGCGTAGGTATCCGAAAGGGAGTGGTACGATGGGTTCGGGTCCCACCGCTGCCATGCTCGATCCCCTTCTAGCGAGTTCGTCCGCAGCATCATTGCCCCGGGAATCGCTGTGTCCTTTGATCCATTGGATGGTTATATTATTGAGATTACCAACCTGGTTCAGGCGTTGGTGACACTCGTATATTAACCCAGAGTTCACTGTGTGGTTGTTTAGTGCTAGCAGTACAGCCATGCTGTCCGAGAGTATGCGAATTGAGTGGTCCACAACCTCCCTGGCTAAAATGGCAGATGCCGCCAGAGAAATGCCCATGCATTCTGCCTGAAATACCGTGTTGTGGGCCCCCAAAGGTTTGGCTATGTGGATGTTGAGATCCTCCGAGAAGACTCCAGCCCCAGTACCAGTACCTGTTTTAGATCCATCCGTGAAGATCCGTAGTTCCGCGGGGTTCAATCCCTCGCAGCGGTCATCTTCGTGGAGCTGAATTTTGTATTTCTTATCGAATACGAATTGTTTAGGTACCCGATCGTTTGTTGCTTTCGCCAGGGGGAACTCATTATAGAATCCCTCCAGTACCGCGGTGTGCTGTGTTTGTCTCTTGCTCCAGAGTTGAAGTGTTTTAAGGCGTACAGCCGTCGTTGTCGCTTCCTGCTGTATGAACAGATGAAGCGGTGGGAGCCCCAACATGGCTTCGAGAGCCACAGTCGGAGTAGTCCTCATGCAGCCTGTGATCGCCATGCAGGCGAGCCTTTGCAAGCGTTGCAGTTTGTTGCAGGCTGTAGTTAATTTGGTGCGGGGCCACCAGACCACTGCCCCATAAGTGATCATAGGTCGGATCACCGCACAGTACAACCAAAGTATAATTTTAGGGGATAGGCCCCACTTTTTACCTATCATCCTCCTGCATTGCCAGAAGGTAATGCAGGCCCTGTTTATTTTATTGTCTAAGTGGCTACTCCAGTTTAACTTGCTGTCTAGGATGATTCCCAGATATTTGACCTCATTGGCTAACTGGAGTTCTGTATCAAAAAGTTTGGGTAGGCGATAAGGGCCTAGTGTTCGTTTTTGGGTAAACATGACTAGTTCAGTCTTCGTGGGGTTCACTGAGAGGTCGAACTCTCTGCACCAACGTTCAACGATGCGTAGTGCCTGTTGAGTGAGGTCGCAGATTGTCCCCGTCACTTTCCCCGAAATGAGGAAGCGACACGTTAAAATATGGTTAATTAGCCACACTTGACCTTAGTGTCACTTCGCGCCGTCAACGGACGCGTGCGTGCAGTAGTGTGCTGTTTTTGAAGATTTAACTTGTAATATCATTGCATACTAGTATCACTTGTATATTGACGGCATGGCTGGCCCATTAATAATATGAACATATTAATAATAATACACACATCAAAAATGTCTAGGGATCAAGCATTTTTATGCGGATTTCTTGAGATTGAGATGTGGCTTTGTAATAAATTTATGATTTTGTAAATTTATATGGATCCTTTTTGGTGCATTTCATAATTTGAATCAGGAACTGTGAATCAAATTCGAGTAAAAGATGAAAATCAGCTGTCAATATTTTCCCTATAAAAACATACAACGTATTGAAGACATTATTAGTGCTACTGTTTCCCTACTACTGATTAAAACCAACGTTATTATGGTGCAGCGACGTCATTTAAGCAGGGAAGAAATGCTCAGAGCCGTGGGAATGATAGAAGCTGGTTCCCGGCAACGTACTGTGGCTTTAGCTCTGAATACAAGTCAGAGTGTTATCAGTCGACTTTGGACACGTTACCGAAGCACTGGTACCGTGGCTGAGCGCCATGGAGGACGGTATCGCTGCACCACACGGAGACAAGACCGATACATTCAAATCTTAACTCGAAGAGCTTCAACAATAACCGCCATGATGTTAGCCGTGAGGCTTCATCACTCTTCAGGGAACTTAATTAGCTCCAAACAGTCAGAAACCGCTTGCATGAAGTGAACCTTCATTCCCGAAGACCGCTACGGGTACCACCTTTAGCAATGCACAATCGTAGGATTCGATATCAATGGGCTCTTGAACACAGAAATTGGGCAGAAGAACAATGGCGTTTCGTGTGCTTTTCTGATGAGTCTCGTTTTGGTATGAGACCGGATACAAGACGTATACGACACTGGAGAACCCCTGGATGCCAACAGCGATTAAAATCCTGCCAGGAAGTCCATCCTTATAGTGGTGGAACCATCATGGCATGGGCGGGTATTTGGATCGGCGGAAGAACTGAGTTGATTTGGATCAGAGGCAACCACAACGCTCAAATTTATGCTGAGACGATTGTATCAGACGTCATCGTTCCTCTACAAGTGCAAATCGGTCCCTTATTTCAGTTAATGCATGATAATGCACGACCGCACACCGCAAGAGTTGTAAGACAGACTCTCGCCGCAGCTAACATCAATGTCCTGCCCTGGCCTGCTCAGTCGCCAGACTTGTACCCGATTGAGCATGCATGGGATATGCTACAGAGAAGAGCTCTGCCGAATATGGAGGGTATCCAGTCGCAAGAAGACCTTTTTTTGTTGTTGCAACGAACATGAACTCATTTTGAGTATGCCAAACCGATGTTCTTGTGTTGTTAGTGTTCGCGGTAGAAACACGGATTATTAATTGTTTATGTTACCCAATAAAATTTTAAAGAAAACTGTTATTTCAGTCTTTTTTTCGAACTTTAATGTTAGTGGTTCAAATGTCAAAAATCCCTTTATTAGGAAAATGGCAAATTTCTTTATTAATGCAAAGGTGACTTGGTTTATCGTTACTGTGACAAACGAAAACACTTTATTTGATGAATCCTTAAAGAAAATTTTAATTAATATCAATCAGGAAAAAAGTTATTGCAAAAATATATGTTGATCCCTAGACACTTTTGATGTGTGTGTAATAATAATAATAATTTTATTTATCTCCCATTGACTGAGCAATGAGCTGCTGTGCTGCGTGTCGTGGTCATAATACCAGCAGAGAACAAATATTCGTATTTATTTATTTATTTAAGGTAAACCAACAGCTTTTGTATACAGCATTACATTAGAATAATAGTAAAAAGTATCAGACTTATACAGTCGCCAATAACAGGTCAACCAACATTCATGTGAGTGAAAAATTACAAATAATCAAATTAAAGTTAAAAAGGAAAACAAAATGAAATAACAAGTACATACATAATGAGTGCTAATGAGATAAAAAAAGAGAGACAACTTTAAAATTATTATAAATTATTCGTATGAACTACAGTTGCTTTGGGTCTGGCCGTTTATGTAGACCAGGTATGTGAGTTTGAATGATTGTAAACGGACTCACGATACAGGAAAACAATATTGTGTTCTATCAACGTTCTTTAAAAAAAAGATAGGTACAATATCACGTCGCGATGACCCAGAGGCTTAGGGTGAGACTCGACCAAAGCGGAGATGAGAGGAGATGTCTTGTAATTAACCAATAGGATAATTTATTGCGCTGAAGCTAAGCGGTGAGCGGTCAAAATGGCGCAAGCTGATTGGTTGTAAGATACATTTCTGCTCGTCTCCGCTTTGGTGGAGTCTCGCCCGTATCCTGTGGACCATCGTGACGTTAAAATATATTATTGTTGTTTCAAATCTAATCAAAGTTTCAATATATAAGCTTGATGTTTGTGTATCCACGAATTAATTATTGTTAATTTGTACTGTTCTTGTTGTGTTACTGATTATTATGACATTAACTTCTATAATATTTAACTTAATTGAAAATGAAGTTGTTAGTATTGTTTTTAATATTATTTATTGACACGTACTCGAAGAATGTATCTGAAAACACCTAATTACTGTTAAATCAATACCTTCATTGAAAGCAAACATTTATTTCTGAAAATACAGAATAAATATTGACATAACATGTAATCTATGCTGTTTTTTTCTTAAATAAAACCATAGTACGCTTTTCTCGCTCAAAGCCAACATAATGAACGGTACAAAAACTTTTGATTTCCTAGAATTATTTTGTTGTTCAACAAGCCGAGTCCAGCAAATAAATTCACAAACAATTTTGTCTCTAATATCAGACGAGACCTATTTTGAATATAAATCAAGTAATAAGATGCCTGTCAGGAAAATATGGCATGTAATTTATTTTTGAAGCCTAATTTGGTGAAACCTTCAGATTTAGAAAAATAACATCACTGTTTATGATTGGCTCAAGTAATTTAAAATAATATTTTTACTAAGCGCTACAGGGCAAAGGTCTCTTCCCATACATTGGCGTCATTAATCACCACACTGGCTTTAGGCAGGTTTTAAATATGTGAGCACCATGTATCTTTCAATACGCTCATACAATTACCAGCCGCGTTGCTTATTTTATATCACCTATTCCAGGATAGCTGTTTTTTTTTCTCATGGTACATCGTCCTCACATATAATCTGATTATGTATACAAATATTGTAAATTTTTAAAATTTTAAAAGAGTAAGTATGGAGTTTCTTGCACATTCTTCTCCATACAAAACTACCTTTTGAAATGTGTAACTAGAATCATATTAATTTAATTTATTTGTAAGTATAACGTTCAAAAGTGCCTGTTTTCAGGCCTAATTGAAATAAATGATTTGACTTTGACTTTAAATCCATAAGCAGAGGTTGAAACTAGGTAGATTTATTTATTTATTTACACTGATTGCGTGCAGGGAAAAATTAAAGTAAAAAAATCATAAATAAGTCAATTTAAACCGATGCACGCGTGACGTTGGCAAACTTACATCAACGACGCGGCGACGTCGGAAATCCTAAGTTGCAAAATTTTGCTTGTTTTTTTTTCCATAAAAATATAATAGGGATGTATGGTGAAGTGCAATAGTGGAGCCAGTGACTAATAAGTAGTGTGAGAATTAAGGACGATAAAAAGGATGATAAAAAAAGAAACGATTCCTCGTCGAAATCTTTTTTCACAAGTTTTAAATCACCAAGGCAATATTTTGAAACATGTTCAACAAATTAATATTTTGTCACGCCGGATAAATAAGTCAAAATGGACATAACCAAATCAGGTCTGATAAAGTATTTGTTTGTTATCGTTTATGAAATAAAATATCGGACCGTAACACTGTTATCTTTTTAATATAAATTTTTGACATCACCGTGACGTTGTTAACATGGGTTTTGAAGTAATGTGTGAGACCTTGACAAGGTGAAAACGATTGGTCATTTATACACACATGATTCATACATAAATAGGGTGATTGTACTCATGAATACGAATAACTTTCCCATAGAAACTTTTTTTTAAAACTCATTAACTTTCAATTAATTCAATTACGTCAGTACTTAACAACGGGAGCGGTAGGGGTGGCGGAGGAGCGTGTGACGCTACTACTACTAGTAGATTTTGCCTTTCCCGAGGTCAGACTATCGGCTGATAGATCGTGCCGACACTGCCAACTCGTGCCTACTGTGATCGATCAAAGGCGCGCGCGCGGGAATTACAAACAGCGTTTTTTTTTATTTTTTTTGTGTTATAAGTTATTGTGTATAAAAATAAGTTTCTTTGGGAAAGTTTATTGGAATCATTAATACAATCACGTGTTTAAGTATCGGTCACTAATTACCAGTCACCCTATATACAAACATAAAGTCATGTTTTTTGCTTTTTCTACGATTCTCACATCACACTTTTTTTGTTTACCTTCATACATCTGTAGACTATTGCACATGCGCATCTCCGTTGATCATAGTGATAATCACTGGCCAAAGTGTTCAACGATTAACTGTCAAACAGCTTATAGTTTCGTATTGTCTATCATCAGTGTGTATCTAGGATGACGTCATGCGCACATGCGCACTCGCACAGATGTGACGAAGCACATAGTACCCCGTCTGATGTGTAAACCATCCAGCGTCTAAGATAGTGTTTTGAAACAAGAACTGTTTAGGTTAGTTAAAACGTCAAATATATTTGTTCACAATTCGACCAATAGATGGCGCTGCGCTGGTGACGCGCCCTCTCGCTAATACGCTCGCTTAATGGTGACACGTATCCCGTGCGCCCGCGCTTCCGCTAAAAACTCTAAGGTGAAAATATTGGTGTTGTGTGGTGAAAATCTCAAACTCTCCCTCTCGTGAAACTTGGAGGAATTATCGCCTGAACCAGCGGCGGACCTTGAGGTTGCTATCGAAGGAACGCATCTTTTCATCCTCCCGTAAGTCCCTTTTTCCTTCCAAGTTTTCTGGTGTTAAGATTTCCGTCGTCTTATGACCCTCTGGATAATTTACTTGAAAACATTTCGTTGACATACTTCTGAGTAAATAATGTAAATAAATAAATAAATAAATATTCCACAACTTTTCACACAACGCCATTTAGTCCCAAGTTAAGCTTGAGAGCTTGTGTTATGGGTACTAAATAGCTGATAAACATACTTATATATTTTAAAATACATACATATTATAGATAAATTACATCCAGACACAGAACAAATGATCGTGCTCATCACACAAACATTTGTCCTGGGTGGGAATCGAACCCACGACCTCCGGCATAGCAGTCAGGGTCACTAACTACTAGACCAACAGGCCAGTCAAAGTATGTGAGTATCATTCAACCCCTTCGAATAGTAGCTAGATCATCCATCCCGTGAATAAGAATAAGAACCACAAATGTAAATGAATGGACCTGTCCAATTAGTGAACGCATTTGTCAGTAATCGTGGACTACTTTAAATTTAACATTGGGAATAGGGGTTCTTTCAGTTATTTTTATATTATGCAAATGTTTTTTTTTTTATAATAATAATAAAAAAATATTTTCCCAAAAAACTTAGTTCTATGTTACAAAAACAGCTTAGCAGTAGTTATATACAAGTAAATGGATTTAGCTTCTGTAACCGAACTAGGCAATGCCTGTATTTCGGCTAACAGTGCCATTCCCCCGAATATTTTTAAAATAATGCTAACAAATACAAAGGACTGGTGGTCCTATTTTTATGTGATAATAATACGTGTAGAACTATTTTTATGCTAAATGAGAAATCTGTAAATGAGCAAGTGTCTATGAGTGAGTGTGTGTATTTGAATGAGTTTGTGTGTGTGTACGTGTGTGTGAGGGTGTCAGCACCTGAGTGAGGTGTACTGAGAGCTAGGTTTATCACTTAATAAGCCACGAGTATTCCAATATTAATTGTTATATTTTTTGCGTTGTTAACAATAGTGCGCTGTTATAATTAAAACTGTCAACGCGATGGAACTGCTAGCCGTAGTTGGTAGGACGCCAAGCCATTATGGTGCCGTTGTCTGTCACTCGTATGTCAAACAGTTTTATGCGTGGAATAATTAAGTACATCGTTAATTGGAAGACCGGATGATTAATTATAAACATTACTACGTAGTCTATAGTTTTGACTGGCCTGTTGGTCTAGTAGTTAGTGACCCTGACTGCTATGCTGGAGGTCGTGGGTTCGATTCCCACCCAGGACAAATGTTTGTGTGATGAGCATGATCATTTGTTCTGTGTCTGGATGTAATTTATCGATAATATGTATGTATTTAGAAATATATAAGTATGTTTATCAGCTGTTTAGTACCCATAACACAAGCTCTCAAGCTTAACTTGGGACTAAATGGCGTTTTGTGAAAAAGTTGTGGAATATTTATATATTTATTTTATTTTATAGTGCTAATATATTACATTAATTTATAACTTATAAATAATATAAAGAGGTAAAATTTGTGAGTTTGGGGTAATCTCTGAATCTTTCACCAATAAAATATCTCATTTTTTGTGAGTGTCTTGGACTATATTTTATTTTTAAAACTAACAAGGCTTGAAGGGGATTTTCTTTCTTGCTTTCTTTTTAACCGACTTCAAAAAAAGGAGGAGGTTCTCAATTCGACGGTATGTTCTTTTTTTTTGTGTTTGTTACGCGATTTCTCCCTCATTTGTAGACCGATTCTCAATTTTTTTTTTAAATTTGGAAGAGTTTACTCCCGAGGTGGTCCCATTTTAATTTGGTGAAGATCTGGTGCTGATCTTCGGAGATATACAATGGAACTCTTCAAAAATAGACGGCAAATCTGTCGTGATTGCTGGAATCGCTTGGATATTTATTGTTTATACAACATCATGACGTATCATCACGCCTGTATGGTCTGAAAGGTACGCAGATGTGTACAATATATCTAGATTTCGACAGTACAATACAAACCTATGTTAAGTTTCATTTATTAGGGATAAGTGGATAACCCTATTACCATGACATGTATTGTTAACAAATAACATTATAAAAATAAATTCATGGCAAATATTATGCCAAGTCAGAGGCCCATGGGCGGCATTAAAACTCTGACACCAGGTTAGTTACTAACCACACGATAAGAAGAAGATGGCAAATATTTGTATGGAAACAACTAAAAATGGAAAAATAAATATCTTTTTTGTATAAAATAAAACCGACTTAAAAAAAACACTAACCGGTGTAAAATAACTCTAAATTCGGAAGTCGGTGGCCCATCATGAACAACACAAAACCACCAAAGCTACAGACTTCCTAATTTAGAGTTATTTTCCACCGGTTAGTGTTTTTTTTTTAAGTCGGTTTTATTTTTTGTCTTAAATGCATGCGAATGAAGTCACGAGCGAAGTGCTAGTTATTTGTATTTCGGCACGATTTTGTAATTTACATACGTATTGTTAAGAACCATGCTGGCTGAAAACCCGCTTACCAAATACTTCCTAGTTCTTAGTTCTAATAAAATGTAAAAGTTGTCAAATTTATAACTAGATGGCGTTGGCGTCAAATTAGAAGTCGGTGTTAAGATTAGCAGCTGATAATATAAGAGGCATGTCAACAGAGTTCAAATTAAGTTAAAAAAACAGTGGTTCAAAAAAACAATAGATCAAAAATACTTATAGTTCAAAGAAATAGTTCAATATAATTAAAGTTCAAAACTTCAAACATAGAAGTGAGTTCAAGATATAGATCAGTATATGGTAGGTATTCGGTTGTTTCATTCAAAACTCGACCCTACCTATATACACAGTAAGTCCATAGTGCAACCAAAGTGGGCCACCACCGCGTTTGGAACTCGACACGTATACATATTAAGTACTCACTCATTTTCTATAGAGATCAGTTGAAACTGTAAATTTTGTCACTTTTTTTCAAGAATTTATTATTTCTAAACCAACGACATTTTTTATTAAAACGTAAACATGTTTATGTTTGGTGTTCAGTGACGTCACAAATTTTGTAAATTCTCTGTTTAATCTACAATGCGCCTTCTTAAGTATTGACATCAACAAACTATATCACAAGATGTAGGTACTATCGTCAATTCCTCCGAATTCCCCCGGAGACATTCCCTTGCTCTCAAAATTCTCAAGTGACATTACATTGATGTGAACGCTTCAATATTGTCGTCAAGTTCAACAACATTACAGACAACTTACTTATCGTGTCAAACTTCTTATATTATGTCGCAGGATAATTTGAAATTCGTGAGTTCGCAAAATCCTAGTAGGATTTTTGCAAATAACCAAATAATTAGAAACACTATAAAAGATTGACGATTTTCTGAATAAGGCAACTAACAAAAAGTGATGCTTCTGCACAAGGCTTTGCTTTTGCAGCGGTGTTTTTGTCCGCGTACCTACACCTATTCTACCATAAAATACAAGTCACAATTAAGTAAAACAGTATGTTTCTTGGTCCAATTATTTCTTGGATGGTTTGGCCACGTTGATAGGATGAATGAAAGGCTGCTAACAAAAGGTATTTATTAGGCATATGAGAAAGGTATTCATACATAAATAGGTTGATAGTACATAGGAGGTGACGCCCAAAAAGACATACCACACTGACTTTAATGGAAATAATATATTTATTCGAAAGATCAAATGTGTTGTAACTACTTACTACTACGTGCGTGTACTCGTATGACCATGACCAATGAAAATCTTTAGGATTTTCGCAAAACCGCAAATTTTGCCATTTGTTTGTGACTTACACAAAATCTGCCATAGAGTAAGAAATCCGTATAGAAGTGAAATTCTCAAGGTTAATATTTTCTACTATATTATAAAATATTGCATTTTCTTTAGTGCCTGTATAATGAGGACTTACGTCTCAGATGTACTGCAAAAATCACTCTTTATAAATGTAGGTGAAGTAAAGGCGAATTGAACTGTTAGTTAGTCCATACTAATGCCAGGGATTGACAGTTCACTTCACTCACGTTTTCACAGTGTCACTTTTACTGAATCAGCTGCTAGGCACACAAGATGTGTTCGAAGTGTTATGTGCCGCCCCTATAAAAAACGTCTTATTCTATGCTGTTAACTTAGTAAGTGACATTGGAAACGAAAGATGTCCATGTGCTAACTTAAAAACAAATCTTTGCAAGATCATGAAAAATATAATATTGCATTTTCGGTAGTGCCTGTTAAATAAGTTTCTCAATATTGTCACGATTGATCAATCCTGACCATATTGCGGAGACTATACTTAAGCTCCATTACTTATGGGCATTAAAACCTTGCCGGGAGTGGTAGTGCCGCTTCTGTAAATTCTTATTCTATGCTATTAACTTAGTGAGTGACGTCAAAAGCGGAAGGGGCGCGCTCGCTTAATTCGACAGAAATGTTCGCGTGATCTTGAACTATTAGGCATTAAGGTGGGGATCTAGTTTAGTAGTATTGATGTGTGGTTTTGTTTGCTTAATCTTTGACGAATAATTTCCATAATTAGGTAAATCATTAAATAGATTATTAGGCAATCAGATCAATTAATGGATTCCCTACACAACTGTGAGTTTTCTGACCTTCACGAACGGTAAATAAGATAATGGCGTATTATTGTATGTATGGTGTGTTATCCATCTTTAATACTTGTAACCGTCATGTAGCTTCACCCGCGTTACGCCCGTTCCCGTGGGAATACAGGGATAAAAAGTGGCCTTTGTCACTCCTCCAAAAATTCTTTCACCGTTGGAAGGCTACGATATCCTTATCGTAGCCTTCCAACGGTGAAAGAATTTTTCAAATCGGTTTATTAGTTTTTATGTTTATTCGTAACATACACAAATACAAATGCTTCTATAGATTATTAAGGTGAAGAGTTGTTTATATCTACTTGCTTCTTTGAAACTACCCGTCGGGTTTGTTTTTTTTTTGCATTTGAAAGCCTAATTCTTATGGTAGGGTATAAGTAATCATGACGCTTGACCCGTTGAAGTGGATATACATAATATAAAAGCAAAAAACGGAACCCATGAATGATTGTTTGATATCCGTCTGTCAAGACCCTTTTTCTGGAAAACGCCTAGAACTATCAAATACTTAGATCAGTTACCCCTTGGATGAGTGAAAATTCCATACTTCTTAGGCAACGCAATCTCAAGATAAAACCGTGTATTGCATTTACATTCTTAAAACACCTTGATTTATGCTGATTTTTGTTTCGACCAAATTGATTGAACAGCTGACTATTTTATTTCATGTAACAAAGTGCTAAAAACAATTAAAAATTGTAATTAAAGTAGAAATCATCTAGATGTTTTATGACCATGACCAAATAATTCCATTAAACATTCATAAACTTAGGTTAAATATTAATAGGTGTCCTAATAATATTTGTAAGAACTATTGTTGCCTGTGATACAGGTTTACAAGTATCCTAGCACAGGTGTCAAACTTTGTAATATCTAAATTATTAAGAATACTAACACTATATTTACCATTTTAAAAATTTTAACAAATAAATATTCCACAAATTTTTACACAACGACATCTAGTCCCAAGCTAAGCTAAGAACAGCTGATAGACTAGACATACTAATATATTTCTAAATACATACATAATATGGGTGTAATTACCCAGACACAGAACAAATGATCGTGCTCATTACACAAACATTGTTCCTGGGTGGGAATCAAACCCGATCGAAATCGACCTCCGGCATAGCAGTCAAAGTCACTAACTACTAGACCAACAAGCCAGTCAAAAAAAAAGATTCAATAAAGAGTTATTATTTATTTAGGTATTTATTCATTTATTTATTTATAACACACATACATACAGCTATCATTACAGAATTTAATCCAATGCGATAGATGTAGATAAACATAATGTAAATTTACAATAACATTCAATTCAATTACAATAAAATTCAATTCAATAACAGTAAATAACATTACAATTTAATATATACAATACAATTCAAATTAATACACAATGGTAAACAACACAATAAGACACTCAATATAATACAATTAATCTTTTTATTCAAATATAATTTATTATTGAAAAGTTAATTTCAATTTGAATGATAACACAAAAAGTGTAATGCAACCTTTTTTATTATTTTATTCTATTAGAATTTAAACATTAAAGCCTTTAAGACACATAGGCGTGTAAAAGTATAAATCCATCTTTGCAAACAAGACTATATTTGACACACAATTTGCTTCCCCATAAAAACTGAGCTATTTCAAGATCCTAACGTTTGACGGGGACGCGAATAAATATCTCGTTTACCATCACAACGTTTATGAGCGGCAAATGTTTACCGCCTCTCAGAGTACATACGAGAGTCAGAAGGACCAGTCTAAACAAGACATGCACACACTGTTATTTGCTCTGCAATGTAGAGTAATCTTGAGTAACGGCCACGTTGATAGGACCAGTCTAAAGGCATGTACACAATGGTATTTGCCCTGAAATATAGAGCAGCGTTCAGGGCCGGTCGACGACAGCTTTAAGATTTGTAGTAATTTGCATCTTGTCTCTAAGGATCTTTAGCGTAACCTTTTTCCTACTATGTAGAGGTCGAATTCCAGTCTAACCAAGTGTAACTGAAGACCAGTGTTTGACACAAAACGAGTGCCAATGGGGCCTCTACAAACCAGTTACGGGGCCACGCGATAACCCCTGCTTAGACTGGTTGTCAGATTTTTGGACTTCTGCCGCCGAAGTAAAGACTATCAAAAAGATCACAAATATAGAAGCCCGAACAAACGGTTTAACGTACATGAGTGTCACCTTAAAACACACATAATATATGAAAATTCGACAAAATTTATTAAAGTTGACATTAACTCATTTCACTACCAAAAAAGAAAACAAGTTTGGAATTTACGTCAAAACAAGACATGTTATTCAAAAAGTCAAATCTCTGAATGGAACTGTATTTTCTGTGGTACTTCTGCGCTTAAATGTTTTATTGCGTTGTGATTACAAAACATAATTTATGAGAAATATCTGTACCGTAATAAATTTTAGTATTGAAGTACTTATTTTATGAAAATACATATTTTGAGACTTTTCGCACTGAATTTAATGTTTACTTAGTATCCTGTGTAAGCTGCTTACTATAAGAATAACTAGTTGTGCCTCAGGGTGTTACCCGCTTTTATGTGTCATAGCGTGTAGTTATATAGGTGAGTGATGAATTTTAGTGTTGATAGATGGAGAGAGGGAGAGTAAGACCAAAGAGAACATGGAAGGATTGTGTGAGGAATGACATGAAGTAAAAAGGAGTAAGTGCAAGTTTGACGAATGACCGAGGAGAATGGAAGAATATAATGTGTGACGCCGACCGCAAAAAACATGGGACCAGGGCAGGAAATGATGATGAGCGCGTTGTTGAATAGCCCAAAACCTGTCTCAAGATTGGGCTATTAAACGAGGAATTGTTTTCTCAAATCCGAGATAAGTGCGTTTAAACCAAAGACATTCAATACATATAGGTATTGAATGTCTTTGGTTTAAACGTACGAAAATTTTGTTTGTGATGTCCGTCCGAAAAAGTGTGTCCTGCCGGAGTCTATGAGTTTTTTTTAGTATGCTCCGCTGCCGCTCCAATATTTATATATTATTCTAGATGGCGTTACTGAGACATGGGATCAAAGTTTTTCTATGACATTTCCTTGACATGCCCGCTCTTTTAAATCTCTTTGGTTTAATCAAACTGACTCTAGTTAAACAAAAGTAAAACTGTTACAACATCACAAAAATAACAAAACTGGCAAACTACAGGTAGGTGTTAGTCCTGCTCGATAGCATATTGGAGCTATGACACAATCAAACTGGATGCTAATCTAATAATGTATGTAATGAATTAATATTTGAAGGTTGACTGGAAGAAAATACCTATGGCATTAAGTCCGCCTTTGTACAGACGCCAGCACATCAAGTTACCCCAATGTGTCAAATTTCTTTGACCGTTTTTCAACTTTATGTCAAACATAATAAGGTTCATATCCAATTGGGAAAATTTGACACATTGGGGTAACTTGATGTGCTGGCGTCTGTACATTAGTGTGCTTAAAGTACTAAATAAATAAATAAATATTTCAAAATAATAATATGTACAGACGTCAGCACATCAACCTACTACAATCTGTCGAATTTCTTTAGTAAATTTTTAACTTTATTGCTAAAGCATAAGCTTCAAAATTGATTGGAGAAATTTGACAGTTTCGGGTAGGTTGATGTGCAGCTGCTGGCGTCTGTATGTAATTTGAGCACCACAAATATCTTTTAGCATAAAAGTTTATTTTATCTACTACTAACATTATTTAGAAGTATTATGTATTAATTTGTACTTATCTATATAATTATGTTTGATTAATGTTAACAATTAGGTAATTGTAAAAAAAACTATTTTGAAAATAAGTACGAATTTCTTGCCCATTCTTCTTTCTACAAAACTACCTTTTGAAAGAAGCACCTAGAATAATTTTTATTTTTAAACGAAATTAAGTTTGACGTTTGAAACTGCCTTAAGTTAGGGGTGTAATTTAAATAAATGATTTGACATTGACTTTGGTTCACCTCTGCCTTACCCTTAGTGGGTAAAAGGCGTAACGGTACGACATGTTATGATGCTCAATCTATTCGACCCAAGATTCACAATGACCAACATTGTTTTGTAAAAGTAAAATGTCAGTTTCAGGCTAAACGCAGCCAGAACGTGTCCAGCTCATAAAATATTCAGGTCACGTTTCAGTCTACATTTTTGAACAAGCCTCCACATGTTTAAAAAAAGGAAAATAGTGTTAGACTATTTACCTTTTTTTCGTTGAAAAAGGTTAATTTTTAAATTTTTTGTCTTCGCAAATAGAAAGGCAGTTTTTATTATAAAATTGTGGGTATGTAGAGAAAGAAAGAAAGTTAACAAAAAGCATTTATTTGGCACGACAAAGGCACATAATTATGATAAGTAAAAGTAGATACAAAAGAAAAGAATTAAACAATAGAAAAAAATAAAATAAAAAAGTATGTGCCTTGCGGTGTACTTATGTACAGACGCCAGCACATCAAGTTACCCCAATGTGTCAAATTTCTTTGATCGTTTTTAAACATTATATCAAACAGAATAAGGTTCATATTCAATTGGGAAAATTTGACACATTGGTGTAACTTGATGTGCTGGCGTCTGTACATACTCGTGTACGTGTTAGAAGTTTCACTCCTTTGGCATCACCAGATAAAAATCTATCTAAAATTTTTATCTTTCGCGTTATCTTGTGTTTATAGAAAAAACGACAGAAATAATAGAAAAAAAACTAAAATGAACTATAGCTAACTTCAAGGTGTCGGTTTTACGAACGGTGTGTGCGCGCAACTTAAAAAAATACTCTCATCATTTATCCCTAACGCGCCAAAAGAAGTATGTGTTCAGTGATTTTTCGTCCTACAGATTCAGGGCAAAATTAATTAGCATTCTTTGTAAGTGGAATTTTACGGTGCCAAGATTTTTTACCCTAAACTTGAAACTGAAGGTCAACTTGCTGTATTTAAAACCGTTCAATATCTTGTCACTACCTCATATTTGCAACAATCAATGCCAATGAGCTATTAGACTTTTTTTTGACAGCTTGAGATTGAAATAAAATACGACCGTTCTTAAAAAATACTGAAATTGACTAGATGACAGAATTTTAGTTTGTAGTATTACTAGAAAATTTAAGACTTTTTTTTCCTATTTTCAAGTAGTAAAAAAATAACGAAACGAAAGGTATTTACAAAGCAGATGTAAGTAGGAACGCCGGGAGGGGACGTCCTAGAAGGACATACAAAGACCTTATTGGTGAGGTTCTTCAGAAAGGTAAGGTGCGTAGTATTCGCAACCAGCGTGTGTGCATGACAACATGTATGAATGTAAATAAAGCAAAAGAAGTATGTAAGAACCGTTGCATATGGCGCTCTGTAGTTCCTGCCTACCCCCATGGGAAAAAGGCGTGAGTTTAAGTATGTATGTGTATGTATGTCAAAAAATTGAGTCAAAATGTCACATGACGTCACGATTTTGTACAGTTTATGTTTGACGAGCGATTAAAAAATAACTATTTTATTTTTTACGAAATTATTCTATTACAGTTTAAACTAAATTATGGCGTCACAACCCCTTTCTCTTTAATTTTAATGCAATCTATTTAGATTCTGAAATATTATACTTCTGCAAATTGATATTATACTTGACTATTATTTTTTATTACAACTAACTGATGAACTATAGGTTTTTGACATGAAAAAAAAAAAAACGTTTTTCACCAAATCAAATTAACAACCTTGCACAATTCAAGTACCTAGTTTACAAATAGGTATTAAAGATGGTAAGTTTTCGTTTGTCATGTATGTGTATATTCATACACCGTCATCATGCATATTGCCCCTCTAAGCCTTTTTTACTTGCTAGCAAGTTAAAAAGGACCACGCGAACGTGAGCGAAAGGTGACGATTAATGAATACTACTATTTCATGAATAGCCTGTACAATGGTTCCAGAAATTGGGCAACTTTTTGGGATATAAATAAACGCTAATAACTTTGCTGTTTATTAATATTATTTATAGATACTTTAGAAATTGAAAAGACCGTCTAGAATAAGCCCTTTAAGTTTTTGTTCTAGGTAAAACTTAGTGGTGTATAGATTTATTCGCATCGAAAGTGTAACGTTTATATACAGGGTGTTTGGCAGAACGTTGAACATACGATAATGGTGGATAGGTGGGGTCACACTAGGGATTTTTTGCTAGAATTGGAACTCCTTAATTACTTTTTGTTTTTTTTTTTAAAGCTTGTTGAAGTAGGATTTAAGTATTTTTACATCTTTCTGTAAGTTTGAGGACTCATAACTTTTTTTATAGCTAACATCTGAACAAAGCAAAAATTTTATAAGAATCTGCCAACATTAAAGAAAAAAAAAACAAAATATTGCCTGTTTTACTCATTTTTAATAAAAAATACACTTTAAAGTTAAGAAAGTTGTGAAACTAGAGGGTCGCCCTGACCTTCTAGTTGCTGAATGCATTTAAATTGGGCTGAGTAAGTAGCGGATGACCCCACCTATCCACCATTTTCGTATGTTCAACGTTCTGCCAAACACCCTGTATACAAACTACCTACAAATTCCACCAGCTCTGACTCATATGTTATGAAATCGTCACCATGTACAGTTAAGTGGAGAACGTTTACACTCGTATACAATGCTCATAGTGTAACGTAAACGTTCAGAACTAACTCGGCAGGAGCGAAACCATTTTGTTTTCATAAAAGCTTTTTGTTAGCATGAGTACTGAAATCCCTATGTTCCAGTACTAACGTTAGAAATGTTGACATATTTTTTTGGTAAGTATATATTGGAGAGTGTTAGCTAACACGTGACAAATATTTTGAAACGTGATTTTCATAATAGCCTTAACTATACAAACAAACAATTTGTTTATTCGTATAATTTAACGCAACTACATCAGCTATAAATCCCACTTTCTACTAACACATAGTATAAATGGCAAGGTTTATTTTTTTAATACTTCAAACATACAAATGTATAGACGCCAGCACATCAAGTTACCCCAATGTGTCAAATTTTCCCAATTGAATATGAACACTATTCTGTTTGACATGAAGTTGAGAAACAATCAAAGAAATTTGACATATTGGGGTAACTTGATGTGCTGGCGTCTGTACATAGGCGGACTTAATGCCACAAACATTTTGTACCAGTTAACCTTCAAAAGTTTGTGAGAGTTTTTGTATGTTTGTTAAACAATCACGCGTGAATTTTTAAATAGATTTGAGTGAAAATTAGCACATATCTGATAGACTTAGGATTTTTTTTGGCATGTTGTTCTCCTGGGATACAAAAAAGCCCTAGGCAGAAGCTAGTGTTAAATAATTGTGTAAATAATGTATCGGGATATTTACAACAGAAATTCGAGAACCGGGAGTCAAATGCTCTCTAGTTGAAGCAATTTCAAAGCATCTGGTAAAATTGTAGCGAAAACGCTTGAGGCAAGAGAGATTGCCGTTTGCATACTAAAACTATATCCTCAAGGATCTGAACTAACTCCTGCCGTACTTAACTTCATTCAGTATAATATTACATAAATATTGTTGGCGCACTGTCCCTGTGACAATATTTTTCTATTGTTTTAACAATGATTTTAACTTTATTATACAATTTATACAAAGTTATATATAATATATTCTAATAGCTGAACCGGCAAAGTTAATTTCACCTTTTAAAAAAAATATTACACCATTTCAGACAGTAATCTGGATAGTTCTTACATGATCTGACCAAAATAATGTTTTTTTTTTTAAATGGCTGTGTGCTTTCGGTGTTTCTTCTCGGAGTAGTCAGAGATTTGACAGGCCTGTTGGTCTAGTAGTTAGTGGCCCTGACTGCTATGCTGGAGGTCGTGGGTTCGATTCCCACCCAGGACAAATGTTTGTGTGATGAGCACGATCATTTGTTCTGTGTCTGGGTGTAATTTATCTATAAGTAATATGTATGTATTTAGAAATATATGAGTATGTTTATCAGGTGCTCAGTACACATAACACAAGCTCTTAGTTTAGCTTGGGACTAGATGGTGTTGTGTGAAAAGTTTTGGAATATTTATTATTTATTTATTAGATAGTGAAACACTGACCTTAAAAATAACATGCAAAAGTTGTTGTATGAACCTACAGTATTTACAGAAATAAATATCATTATCAACAATTAAAAAAAAACTTAGTTGTGAAGACTGGCTGGCCAGACTGGCTGTCCCACCATGTATAAAACACTGGTATTCAGCTGCAATCGGTTAAACTGAAAGTTGACCCCAATATTTGGGAAAAGGCTAGGCTAGGATGATTTATTAACGCGGTGGTGTCCTTCTGCGAAACGGTCATCTCCCAGAAGGAGGCTGCGGAAAGGGAGAGGGAGATCACTTCCACTCACCCGGCCCGCAGCAGACGCACCGGGCGCAGGCGGAGGGCGGACAACGCCGTCTTCCAGCCCCCCTGAATGGGTCCAGGGCGACGGACGCGGGGATGTCCGCCGCCCCCCACGTATTTGGACCCGAAGAGGCGGCGCGTCGTGTTCACGCGCGCCCCTCTTAGACGTCGCGAGGGGAGTCTAACACCTCACTCCCTTCGCTGACTTGGCGAGGCCCGCGGGGCCGGTACCAGTCGGGGGTCGCGGAAGTATCTTCTGTTTCCGTGACCCTCGGCGCAGGTGTGAAAAGGAACACGGGGTGGTTTTTAGTCAGTAAGAGGCTGCCTCCCCGGGCGGAGGACATCCATGAGGATTTTCCACCCCTCAAAAAAAAAAGGATGATTTATTAAGGAATTTTACCCAGAATGGCTCTATTCTGTAAGTAGCAATTGCACCTCGTGAACAACGAGGAAGTCAGTAGCTAAGTACACAATTTGTGCTGTATCGCCTTACAAAATTGCCTTTCTCTTTGTGTTGTGCACATAAAAGCGTTTATAACGCTTTAACTGAACTAAAAGCCAAGTCAAATACAAGAAAACTTAGGTTTCCATGCATACTGTTAGCAGGAATATACTCCATTAAGTAGATAAGCTCGGCAGTAGTCATACTCTGGTTTATTTGATGAACATAATAAACAGTTATCAAATAAGATTAATACTCGCATAAAGTAACGCTTTTTTGCAATGGGTCCATGATGAAATGGCGTAGTGATTGATATGTTAGTTTTTTTTTAATTTACGTTCTTCAAACATTATTATTATTAATTCATTAAACCCCGAGAGGACACCGGTGTCCGCCTGTCATTGTCTTTCTATTGTGTCTCTAATTACCTCAGTTGCAAGATTAAATTTCAAATATTACCTATTATGTTTCAGTTTGTTAAAATCAAACCCACAGTCTTTACAGGTGTCCCCAATGCAACAGTGGTTTCCACACTAACGAAGTTACTTATAATTATTACAAAATCAACTTATGTTTTAAATACTAGCGTACCCAACAGACGTTCTGCCCAGTCGCTGATTTCGAATCCTATCGTAGCGCTGCCTACCTGGTCCATTTAAACCGTCCAGGCCTTACATACGAGTAAATACAACAAAAAAGCATTATCAAATTTAGTGCAGTCGTTTGGAAGTAATGCGCACATACGATTTATTTTTATGTATATAGATTTTTCCAAAAATCACCAAACTAAAATTCAAATTCTTATGGGATGCATCAACTAAACGTTTTGATATGAAGTTCAACTAGAAGATGAGCTCTCGGAACTCAGAATTTTCATTTTACTTCTTTTTACGTTTAAACTTCATGTTCGCATTTTCTAGGAAGTAGCGCTTCTGCAATTTTGCTCACAAGTTTCTGACAAAGCCATCTTGTTTGTGTTTGTGTTCCAAGCCAAGTTCAACATGTCATGTAACACGGCATTAACTACAGTATGGCCGAGGAATATTTAAGTTTGTTTCGTTAACTTTCTTACAGTCTGTGTCTACAGGGTGGAAACGCCATCTACGAACAATCTGATACTACCACCTCCAAAGATTATTCTGGACCCCACAACGTTGTAATTTTGCGTCGATTTTTTTTTATTTTTGAGTTTGTTCCTTTAGACGTGAAAATCTTAAATATTTACTTAAGTACATGATTCCCAGCTTTGAAAAGTTTTTTCGGGTTTCTACTAATTTCTGAGTTTTTCCCTTTAAACGTAATTCAAGTTTTATCGGATAGAGAGCGATAACGATTTTTAATAAAGGAATTGTAATTAGAAATTTACTTGCTTATTGAATCTCATGTGGATAAATAGAAATTATTGTTTGCTTATGATTTTTTAACAGTGTTAAGAAGCTTATATCAGAAACTAGATAACCTGCTTTCAAATAAAAAAAACACTACAAAAGAGCTACATAGATACCACTTATAAAACCTCTCTTTCGCGTCGGGGATCACATTTAAAAGAACCGAAAAAAACTTACCACGTTTGGGGGTCCAGAATTATGTATTGAACTTGTGGTAACAAGTTGTGCGTCGATGTCGCTTCCACCCTGTATAATAGTTGCGTGGTTAGACTGAAAATTGTTTAATTAGGCTGAATCACCCACGCCTGTTGGCAAAAAGCATCGTGGGCGTCAGATGGATGGTTTTACTAACAAGTTAGAAACATTTTAAAATGTCAAGCTAATCTTTTCAAAAAACAACTTCACTCAAGGGATAAGAAATATTAAATCAATTTTTTTTATTTATTTAAATTAAATCATCATTTATTATTTATTTATTTAAATTATATCATCATTTATTTTTTATTTATTTAAGTTAAGATATCTCTTGCAACTATCATTACAGGTGTTTCCCAATGCAAGCCTTTCACCAGTCATTTACGACTACTGTCAATGAAGACTTAAATAATTTATTTTTTGACGTTGAATAAGTGCTGATTCTAGCTTATTTTTAATAAATTAGTTTTGTTTTTCTTTATGGGATGTCAACACTCAACCCAATTTCTTCTAGATATTTTTCAGTACAATAATTTATTAATTGAATAAATAATTATAGAGCGTTAATCCTAATCCAACGAAAATTGACAAAACTTGACATTGAAGTAGGTACAAACGCTAAAACATTAAGCTAACCCAAACTGTCCAATATCCTCAATCAAACATGAACCTTGTTCTACTGTTATAAAGTTGAAAAACTATAAAAAAATACGGATTGGGGAAGCTAGATGTACCTGACCTCTGTACATACACAATTTATATTTACCGGTCGTTATATAATTATTTATAATGTCGTCGCTTAAGTAGGAAATATTAAAATTGGGGCCAATAAAATTACCTCATTAAGTAAAATTAAATAACGTTGAACTCATTTTGTAGCGATAAAATGCCGCTTTAAGCCTAAACTTATTGGTGAACAGCATTATACGATTGGAAGAAACAGTCGTATATGGGCAAACATATACAGCCAAGGATTTATTGAGACTTTTGGTAAACTCTACCCCGCCTAACATGCCAAACAAAAGCTCACGAGTGACATACACGATCACACTTAATTAGCAGTACCTAGTGATTCTCAAATAAATAATAATATGATCAGTTTCTTTTGAACCAGTGTGGAATCTGAGCAATTAAATAAAACACACATAAATGTATATTAGAGATCACCTTATAGGCAAGAAAATGCTTATTGTTTTAGATGGTTTCGCCAAAAACGAAACTGCAATAGTTAAAAAAAAACATATAAATAAGTAAGTTATTTATAATAACTATACGTAATGATTTCAAACCAAACAATATTCCTTAAAATATTAGAATAACACTTCATCACTAGATTAACAGTATACTTAGATCGTAAAATGATCAATAAAATCGTCAAAGACGGAGCAACATTCTAGCGGCCCCAGTTGAAATTAAAGGGTAGTCAAACATCAAACAGAATTTTATAGGCGATGAGAGCACTTGCAGTTTTATTATCACCCTGTTTCAATATGCTGAGAGTGATCCAATTGAAATGGCTGAACTTTGTCTCTGCCCCAGTGTTAACGGCGTGGTTCGCTGAACACAACGAGTTTGAAGTAAACAACATACACAAGTTGCATCTAGGCAGGCGTGCTTCATCGTCGACCACATCATCGCTTACCATCACACAACGCTTAACACGACAAAGTGACAGAATGTAGAAACATTTCTATTGTTTTCAGCACGACAATGTCAAGAATGAAGAGAAGAACTAGAATATGCCCTTTAAATACATACATACATACATAAACTCACGCCTTTTTCCCATGGGGGTAGGCAGAAACTACAGAGCGCCATATGCTACGATTCTTACATATTTCTTTTGCTTCGTTTACATTCATACATGTTGTCATACACACACGTCGTTTAAATATTTGTACTAATTAAAAATTAGTGGTGTATATGAACATTATACCTAATAGTTTTGTATGAAACACGAACGCGTCCGCTCAGTCGAAAGAATGCATACGCATCTCGTAAAAAATTGGTGCTTTTTTTTAATCTTATCACAAAAAGATTGAGCGCTATTTAAATGTAAATATTAATGTATGCATGCTAAAATAAATAGTTTGAATAAAACCAATGGGCCACTTAAGCCCTGGATCGAATGAATCTGGTTTATATTCATGTGCGTATTGTAAAATAGGGTGATTGACAGAATACGAACATCAAAATATAATTAGTTTATTAGTTATATTATAAAAAATAATACACATTCCTTTTTCAAATTGATGGAACGCTGCTTAGATTGAGCGTATTAAAGTTGAGGAGGGGGGGCTTATAACGTCACTATCTAGTATAAACTGTACTGGCTAGTGACGTCATGCGACATTTTGACTCGATGTGTCGCCGTTATTTTTTGATTACGTGAAAAAAGAAAAAAATGTGTCGATTATTTTCTTGTAATCTAGATGAGGGATTACAAACTAAAATTTTATCAAATAGCCCATTGTCACTTGCTTCTTGCACTTATAAAACGGTGAAGAAAAACATCGTGTAGAAAACACTCGAGAGATATTTCTCGACCCCATGTGAAGCCAAGGCAGAGAATATTGCCCCAGTGTGGCAATGCTCTGCCACCAGGTTAGTGTAAATTAAAAATTAATTAGTGTGTGCGTGTGTGCATCTCTTTACTCTCTTCGTCTTCTTATTGTGTGTAAAACACACGTAAAGAAGAAGAAAAGCTTCAATATGAACCTTTGAGATCCATTCTTCTCAAGAACGGCTCCGGAAATTAGCTTAGGTTTTGGTAAAATCTTTTATTCAAATTGCAACTATAAACACTAGGTATAAATCCAAAATTATATTCACCACAGAATCTGCAGCTGTCGTATCCAAACTTCATTATTTACAGTCAGTAAATTAAAATTCAGTTCCAGTAAATCACTTCAAGAGTTCTGGCAATAAACTCCGCCTGCTTCTAAAACTTACATAAATCATTCCTGTATTGTGGTCCTCGAATTTAGGTCAGACAATTTGGTTCGAAAATCTGGATGACAATGCTTGCACTTGACGAAGTTTATTCCGCCTTTCTTCTAGGAAATTTTGAAATATCACGCCTATGCCTCGCGTTTTAGGCCGTGACAGGATAGTGATGTGACTGGAAGAGTGTACCTAAGGGATACTAAACGCTCTCCTGACTGCCGACCCTGAATGTGATGTGTTTGTTAATGAATGGAAGAATAAGGAAGATTCATCCATTTATTCAAATAATTATAGAATCACGAAATAATAATTATAATAACGTTTTGATCCCGAGATTTAAAAAATATATTTTTTATTTTGTTATATTTAATATTCAATACTATAACTAACTACTGCTGCGAGGCTGCCGTACATGCACTTTCTACCTTTTTAAATTCTGGGAGAGGTGAGGTCATCCTCAAGGTTGACATCAAGAATGCCTTCAATTCTGTAAACAGGGACACTTTGTTGGCTGAAGTAAAAAAGGAATTACCCGAAATTTATGGATTTATTTGGCAATGTTATAGGAACCCTTCAAAACTATTATATAAAGACAATGTTTTAGAATCTGCAGTTGGCTGCCAACAAGGTGACCCTCTCGGGCCGGTCATTTTCAGCTTGGCTATTCATCCAATCATCCAACAACTAAATTCAAAATTTAATGTGTGGTATTTAGATGACGGAACGCTAGGAGGTGATGTTGACACCATAATAAAAGACCTACAATTTCTAAAAGATCATTTTAAATCTATTGGCCTGGACCTTAACCCCTCAAAATGCGAAGTTTATCTTTCAAACGTTACTGACAAACATTCAACCGTACAGAAATTAAATGCAATAGCTCCAGAGATCAAAGTTTTGGAAAAGAGCTCACTGCACCTCCTAGGTTCTCCTATTTTTGAAGACAGCTTTTCTCACTTCATTGACGACAAAATCAAAAATTTTAATGACATTTCGGACAGACTTTCTAAAATTAATTTACATTCCGCATTCACCCTAATTAGATACTGTTGTTTTGGTCCAAATTTTATGTATTATCTACGCTGTTGCCCTTTATGGAAGCAGCCACACCTCTTGGAGAAAATTGATCAAATTATTCGCTCTTCATTAACATCGATTTTGAATGTGGCCTTGGATGACCGAGCGTGGCTGCAAGCCACTTTACCTATCCGCTTTGGTGGTCTCGGCGTCCGTAAAATTTCCAGTATAAGCTTACCAGCGTTCCTGTCCTCTGTCCACAGCACTGAAAAGTTGACCAGCACTATATTAGCCTCCTCTCTGGTCCACTCTAAGGTGCCGTGTTTGACCGATGCGGTGAACGCTTGGAAAATGGCTTGCCCGGATACAGATCAGCCCGTGAACCCATCTTCCCAGAGACAGTGGGATGAGCCGCTCTGCAGTTTGGTACGAAATAATCTTATAAATACGTCCACCAATACTGCTGAGCGTGCCCGCCTGCTGGCTGTGGGTGAGTGGGAGTCGGGCCTTTGGCTTCAGGCTTTACCGTCATCCAACATTGGCACTATGTTGGATGACACTACCTTCCGGCTCGCTACCTGTCTACGTCTGGGCGCTCCTTGCGGAGCTCCGCATCGCTGTCAATGCGGTGAAGCTGTCGACTGCTTCGGACACCATGGCCTGTCTTGCGGTAGAAGCGCTGGTCGCATTGCTCGTCACGCCAGCATAAATGACATCATCCGCCGTGCTCTTGTCACCGCTGGGGTGCCAGCTATTTTAGAACCCAACGGCTTAGCACGCGACGATGGGAAGAGACCAGACGGTGTAACCATAATGCCTTGGAAGTTGGGTAGGCCTTTGGTGTGGGATGCAACATGTGTCGATACCCTTGCGCCATCCCATCTTCCTAGTACGGCGGGTTGTGCTGGTGCGGCTGCCGCAGGTGCTGAAAACCTCAAACGGCGAAAATATAACAACCTTATTGGAAGTTATATATTTGAACCGTTTGGGGTTGAAACACTCGGGCCATGGGGTCCGAATGCCCATCTAGTTTTCAGGGACATCGCCAAGCGTTTGGTCGACTCTTCACGTGACCAGAGGGCTGGCCTTTATTTCGGTCAGAGAATCAGCATTGCCATACAACGTGGCAATGCGGCTAGTCTTCTGGGCACTTTTCCCGTTGATAGCGATGCGGATGAGTTTTTTGATGCCCTATAATTGGTTTACTGTTCTTTTGTTTGTTTATTTTTAGGTATGTATGTAACCAGTTAATTTAGAATAGTTTTATTGTATAATAATTATTAATAATACTTGTATTCACGAATTGAATATGTCGCGGCAAGCGATATTCTTGAATAATAAGTGGTGAAGTTGATTAATTTAGGACGGAGTCTATGGTGACCAGCGTGACGTTACTTGTCATTTATGTGATTTACTTGTGATTACGATTGTTAGGTGAGGTTATTACTGCAATGAAGATTATTATTCTACGTTATGAACTCGGTACCACAAAACCCCCATCGGTGTCAGCTCATCGCTCAGCCATCGCTGACGCCGACATATACATTGTCACATTTACTAAAATATCTTAACTTCTTTCATTCAAAATATGTGTGCGACATTTTCTTCTAAATTATCATAATAATTATATCTTATATAATTTAGAAGAAAATATCAAATATAAAAACTACTGTAAGCTCTGTATTGTATTTATATCATTTTGATACTTTGAATAAAATTCTCATCTTCTGTGAAGCGTTTTTATAACTATGTTGGAAACAGCTTCCAGTCTAACCAAATGTAGCTGAATGCCCGTGTTTTACATGAAGCAACAGCCTATTTAGCCTCCTCGTTGGTGCCTCAAATCAACCTGAGCTCTGCCCAGCTCCCACGCACCAGCACGACTCTGTCCACGTGACATTACCGAAAACACATTCGCGCCATTTTCAAATGACAAGTAACGTCACGCTGGTCACCATAGACTCCGTACTAAGTTAATCAACTTCACAACTTATTATTTGAGAATATCGTTTTCCATGACATATACATATTGTTGCTCGTGACTGTACCCGGTTGAAGGCAATTAGCTCGATCCCTTCACTTACTTAAACTTGAAAATATAATATCCTCCTCAGGAATTACAGGAAAGATGTTTTGTTAAAAACAAGAAAAACACCTTTCATGTTCAATGAGAAAAATTAACTTCCTCGAAAAGTATCGGGTACTTTATAGTAAATTAATACCAAATAGAGTTTCAGAAAAATAACGATTGTCGACCTTTTGGCTCATGAAAATTAGGTTGTTTTAAGATTCTTATTGGATTCGATAATTCTTTAAGAATCAATTTTTAAGTGCTTTATAGGTAAAGAGTTAATATTTCTTGAAAATATTCTAAAAATATCCTCGAAAAGGCTTTAAAATTGTTTTAGTGATATTTATGGATATTATAAGAAATGTTGTTCCACGAATCTAATTCACTTTTTTTTTAAATAAAAGATATTTGGGAAACCGGATTTTTACAGAAAATTATTTTAAGAATTTTCTTCAAATTGATCATATTTTTAAGATAGAATTTTGTTTCAAAATATTTTATTTTTAAGTTATGCCGTTCGTGGAGCTCTTTCGCTGATAACATTGCAAAACAATTTTATATTTTAAACCACCTACGCAGAAAGGGGGGTGTTATGAGTTTGACGTATATATCAGTGTCAGTGTGTGTATAATATCTGTAACATCATAGCTTCCAAGGGAATGAACCGATTTTGATCAGGTTCAGGAAAAAGGTATTACGGTTCATTCGCAACCGGCGTGTGTGTATGACAACATGTATGAATGTAAACGAAGCAAAAAAAGTAAGTAAGAATCGTAGCATATGGCGCTCTATAGTTTCTGCCTACCCCCATGGGAAAAGGGCGTGAGTTTATGTATTACGGTCGGTATTGTATGGGTTTTTTTCTTCGCAAAGAAAAAACCCATACAATATTGTTAAATTCCACGTGAACGAAGTCACGGGTCAAAAAGTTAGTCATTAATAAAATAAACTTTCCTTCAGATATTTACCAAAATTCTCTCAACGAAAACTTCAAACTCATATACGAGGCTTTTGGCTCGTTTATCATTGATAACCTGTCAATGATGATGAACTTTAAAAATAAAATCCAAGCCTAGGTATCTACTTTACGAAAAAAAGTATTGAAAGCTAAAATCTCATATCGAACTGTTTCAACAAAAGAAACTTTGAGATATGAAGGTAATAAATGCTTGGTTATAAAATTGAGTATTTTGAATGATGAATTTTAGTTATCTGAAGGCTATTTAGACGGGACGATGTCACTTGAGTTGACCAACGGACGTGTGTGTGTATCTGTATGACTTATATGTGGCACCGTAGTTTCCAAACAATTGAACCGATTTTGATGCTGCTTTTTTTAAAGTTAAAACTAATTTTCTCATATTCAATTGATTTACTCTTGACTTCAATCTTGTCCTCACGACAAAGAAGAGGTCGACGATGGAACGAGCTTACCCAAAAGAAGCATATTAACTCAGGATTTAGGCGCGTTGGACATTTTTGAAATGGGAATTAAGTAGTGACTCTGTTACCGTTACGTAACCGCCACCTCTGCATAGTTAACGTACGCTTTAAGCAAAAGATTGCATAACATTAAAAAAAGAATGCATTTATTTATTTATTTATTTATTTAATACTTCAAGCACACAAATGTACATAGGCGGACTTAATGCCTTAGGCATTCTCTACCAGTCAACCTTTATGCATTATATTTCCTGACGATAAGTTTTCTACTACAGTTGGTACTCTCAGAGTACGACTGATTTTTTGTTTGAAAGCTGACTTATTTGAGATATTTATTTGCTACAATTTTATTTATGAAGATAATTATGTTCAGGCATAATTATATTGGTTATCAAATTTGACAAATCGATCTTTCTAACTTTCACAGGACGGTCTGATTTATTGTGAATTTGATGTTCTTTTTTTTCTGATATTTCCAAGACTTGGTAACTTGGAACGGGCTAATAACACGCTGGTATAAGTACATTACCCTCCTTAGAGTTGCGAGGTCGGGTAAACTAACCTCAGACACAACGGAATCAGTAATTTTCAACCCATGGGGATAAAAATGACCCTTAAATTTGAACGATACATTTGCCGTACACAAAACAAAGTGAGAATTACTCCAAAACCCCATTTTTACTGTGCAGATCATTATTTGACCCAGAAGCGTTGCTGCAGAATGTTTAACAATGCTATAAAGTGTGAGACCCGATTGATAGCTTGCCGTCGAATCGTTAGGTGGCTGGTGCCAAATATCTAAAGTTCTTGGCATTTTTATGCAGCAGATTTTGGTTTTTATTACAAGTATATTGCAAGTGTATTGTGATTTTTCTGAAGATAATCTGATATATGGTCACTTCATAATAATATAAAAAAAAACTGATATTCAGTTACATCCAGTTAGTACTAACCCAAAAACTAGAAACAAAAAAGGTCTAGTTGTGGAGAATAATTATAATTATTTTCAAATGTGGGTGTCAAACGGAACACCGTGGAGGTTTTCAATCAGTAAGCGTCTGTCAGACTCCGCTATATTCTATTCTGTTCTTTTGAAAACATTGTGAGGAAGTCTACACGGGAGAAGTCATGTCAAGAACCCATGGGCAGCATGAAACTCTGACACCAGATTGGTCACTGACCTTTCTAAACAAAGAAGAAGAATAACAAGTTTCAATTTGTATCATTTGCTACCTAATCCCAAAAAAGCCATGAAGTTGGCAAGGGTCTACTGCTCGACAATAAGATTAAGTTAACCTTAAAGTTTAGACGTGGCCGCTGGCAGTAGTTCAAGGCCAGCAAGATTATCAGTACGCCCACTCATTGCCATATTGATTACCCCTTCTACTTGCCAACATAATATTATGTGCAGCTTAGAATACCTTAGTACTTACATACATACATATATAAACTCACGCCTTTTTCCCACGGGGGTAGGCAGAAACTACAGAGCGCCTTGTGCTACGATTCTTACATACTTCTTTTGCTTCGTTTACATTCATACATGTTGTCATACACGCACGCCGGTTGCGAGTACTACGCACCTGACCTTTCTGAAGAACCTCACCAATAAGGTCTATGTATGTTCTTCTAGGGCGTCCTTTCCCGGCGTTACCACTTACATCTGCCTTGTAAATACCTTTCGTTAGCCGCCTTTTATCCATCCTTTCAACGTGACCAAACCATCTAAGCATACTCTTTTCAATTTTTGTTACTACATCTTCTGTTAAACCACAACGTTGTTTTATCACATCATTCCTCAATCTGTCATTCATTGTCACACTACACATACTTCGCAAGGAACGCATTTACAGCATTTATACTATTTTCATGCCTCTGTTGACGCCCAACATTCACTTCCACTTAGTACTTAGAACGTGAAATTATATAAGTTCAATCGAATTTCGGTTACGGTGGCTTGTTTCAATGGAGATCAGCCAATAGCCCTGCAAGGTAATTGGCAATCTTTTGATTGCCAGTTACTCCTGGCGTTCAGTTTCACACCGAACCTTGATGCCAACTGAGATTTACAAAAAAAAAACTTGACAGGTTGTCGTATTACGTAGGTCGTAGTGATTTTTTCATAAAAAGGTAAGTAATATTAACAATTAAAATTTTAATAAAAATAAAAGAAAGGTAAAAAATAAAAAAAAAGGTATAAAAACACACGTTCTACTAATAAAGTTAAAAGTCAATCACACACACTAATAATCCTGCCGTCAGTCGAGTAGACCAGGGGCAGCAGAACAGGAGCAGCAGACCAGTGAACTATCTGTCGTTCACGTTAAACCTTCCTTTAAAGGAGTTAGTCGAAGAGTGGCTACTAGCTGTCTAGAGCAAGAGAAAGAGAGAGAGAGAGAGAGAGAGAGAGAGAGAGAGAGAGAGAGAGAGAGAGAGAGAGAGAGAGAGAGAGAGAGAGAGAGAGAGAGAGAGAGAGAGAGAGACAGGCAGAGAAACATAATTTATGCCATAGAAGTTACAACTCCCGGTCTTAATCCTCTCTCTCTCTCTCTCCCTCCCTCCCCCTCTTCCCCTCCCTCCCCCCCTCCTACCCCCTCTCTCCCCTCCCCATCTCTATCCTCCCTCCCTCTCCCTCTCCCTCTCCCAACAACTGGCACACACACAACAAACACACATACACACCCAACAGAGAAACACGCGCACGCCGCACGGCCCACAACTATAGCAAAAAGTGTCGTTACAACTTTTAGACTTCTTTTTTCCGTCTAGCCCCCTTTCGCAACGCGCGATAAGGAACTTCGTTCAAAAAATATTGCACTTAAAGTGGACTCTAAGTTACGGTGACTATCAGACGGGGTACTGTGCGCTTCGTCACATCTCTGCAAGTGCGCATAGCGTAATCCTAGAAACACACTGATGATAGCCAATACGAAACTAGCTGTTGGACAGTTAGTCGTTGGACACTTTGCCCAGTGATCATTACTATAATAAATAAATAAATATTCCACAACTTTTCACACAACGCCATTTGGTCCCAAGTTAAGCTTGAGAGCTTGTGTTATGGGTACTAAACAGCTGATAAACATACTTATATATTTCTAAATACATACATATCATAGATAACTAACATCCAGACACAGAACAAATGATTGTGCTTATCACACAAACATTTGTCCTGGGTGGGAATCGAACCCACGACCACCGGCATAGCAGTGAGGGTCACTAACTACTAGACCAAAAGGCCAGTCAACTATGAACTGACAACGGAAATACGCAATAGACTTTTTTATTTTGTTACAAATAAAAAAGTCACAGTAATCCGGTTTATTTTGACATCTCTAGTTGATCTTATATGACTTATAAAGTGAACTGACTGAGCTGTGGAACTATGTCGCAAAAGTGATTCAATTCAAACTTTTCAAGCAGTCCATTGAAATTTGATGCATCAAATCCGGAGCTAAACTAAAATAACTGCTATCGATTGCTGTAAAAGTCATCTTGATTTATTTCTTTTGTGGTTTTTTGCAGTTAGTATTAATAAATGTGGCAAAAAGCTGGTGGGTGCCAAACTTCATACCCTGGCCCACCGCCGCAAAGTTGCATGTCTGTTGGTCTTTTACAGACAGTATTTCGGTGATTATATTATATCTATATATATAAAAGAAAGTCGTGTTAGTTACTTCACTTATAACTCAAGAACGGCTGAACCGATTTAGCTGAAAATTGGCAGGGAGGTAGTTTAGAGCCAGGAGAAGGACATAGGATACATTTTATCCCGTTCGACATCATAAAAATAAATATCAAGAATATCGGTTGTCTCAAACATTTTTCAAACGCAGCGCCATCTTGGATGACGATGACAGGAGTCAAACTTCCCAGTTCATTATCAGGTGACAATTTGAAATTGACAAGTCTTAAGCTAAACCCAAGAAGGTAAGGTTGTCAATTTATAATACGCACCTACGTTCTGAAATTTATTTTGTTACTAAACTTAGAGGTTTTATGTAGCATAAAAAAGTCTTATATTTCAGAAATCAATTAAACGGCCGACCGCGGTCGCTTGTGTGCCTACATGCGATGCTCGTTGCGTTTTGTATTCATTGCATTTTTGTAACTTCAAATGCGTTATTTGTTTTGAAAAATCGACAATTTTGATAATGACTGTTTGGAATAAAGTTTACTAATAATACTTTAAATTAATATGATTTTGAAAAAAAAGACTGAAACAATTTTTTTACTCTGACTTTTACTATCTCCAGATCTCCAGATCCAGTGAATTCCCAGGTATGTTTTTAAAGAAAAAAGTCTATCTCAGTGATAGGTAGAACATACCTCGTCCTGCCCATTGTGATTTTAAAATCACAAAACATACTTCACGGTTCCTGCCCAGCTAAAATATTGTAAAGTTCAAAATTCCGCCCACTGTCCTTCAAAAAGCACATATTCAAATTTCGTACCTAGCATTTATATTTTCTACTCAGCTGTCGTTTTTGAAGTTTCCTGTGATTGGTTAGGTTATAACCAATCAGTGAACCTTCAAACTATTCGGGTAATAGACAGCAGATTAACGTCGGAAGCCATTTTAGTGTTAAAAATGGAGTCACGTCGGAGAAGAGGTATGTTTAATCTTTTACTATCATTTAGATCGGTGGCTTTTCTTAATTAAAAATAAACAAGATTAAAGTTAAATAATCAATACTTTGAATTTAGTTACTATTTTTGATTTTCGTAAATAACTGCATTTTTAGTAAACATAAATAATATTATGTGATCTAAAAATCACATTGGGCAGAACATTTTGGTAAATTGTGTTTTTTTTTGCAGAATTGGACGCTTTATCCTTCGGCAATTTGTTAGAAGGTTCTGATACTGGGGATTTCAAATGAGTTATACTTGTTACAAGTAGTTATTCTTTCAAACATGAGCCGTCGTACTTCTGAGGCAAAACATATGCCTATATTGGAAGAGAAACAGTCCAAGTGCAGGTCCTGCCATTACAGCAAAACCCACTTTAAATGTGGTTCATGTCGTATAAACTTGTGCTTAACTAAGCAAAGAAATTGCTTTGCTGATTTCCATGCCTAACTATTTTTTTAAAACGATTTTATTTTTTAAAGTGTTTAAAAATTAAGAGAAGGTTTCGTTTTATTTTTATTTTTTGTTTCAATTGCTTAATTATTTTTAAGTCCAAAGAATCTGTAATAAATGTAGATACATTTTTTACTAAATACAGAGAAGAAAGTTCAAGACTGATTAATAATACATAATAAATAACATAAAAAGTAACTTTTGTTTTATTTACACAATTGTACCCGGTGTCTTTTATGAAGGACAAATAAAGTACAGCTGATTTTGGTAATACTGCCCAATGTTCTGTAAAAAGAACAAAATGTATGATTTTAAAAATAGCGTGAATCGGTTCATTATGATCTATTTACTGCCCTAAAAAAATATAAAAAATATATATCTTATACATGACCTTTTTTTTTGTTCTACTTATTCTGGGCAGGAAGCACTTGTAAGATTTTGTACTTTGTAGAGAACAGTGGGCAGAATTACCAAACAGCTTCAAATTTGCTTGGGCAGGACGAGGTTATATAGTTTTCGTTTACGTAAAGGGTCTTTTTTCTCCCAATACACAGAAGTACTTTAAAATCAGCGAACCATTTACTCATTGGACATCTATATATATTATTATGTATAAAAGAAAGTCGTGTTAGTTACACCATTTATAACTCAAGAACGGCTGGATCAATGTGAATGATTTTGGTCTTTTTGGATTTGTTTTTGCCCGGAATAGCATATAGCATAATAATTAATAAAACACATGAAAAGTCCTCGAAAAAATAAATATCAAGAATATCGGTTGTCTCAAACATTTTTCAAACGCAGCGCCATCTTGGATGACATGACAGGAGTCAAACTTTCCAGTTCATTATCAGGTGACAATTTGAAATTGACAAGTCATATGCTAAACCCAAGAAGGTAAGGTTGTCAATTTATAATACGCACCTACGTTCTGAAATTTATTTTGTTACTAAACTAAGAGGTTTTATGTAGCATAAAAAAGTCTTATAAGTATTTCAAAAATCAATTTACGTAATTAACAATGACGACAGAGACGAACTTTAATAATTCTATGCAAATAGAACTTATTTTACTGTTAGGACTTTAATTAAAGTAGACCGGGAAAACTGTATGTAACATGGAGGCATTAGTTCCGATTAAAATGATGAATTTAGTATTTTTAAATCAATGCATTTTAGTAAGGTAGTTAGGTTAGGTAGTTAGGTTAGCTATAGGATAGGTATGGTCAGTTAGGTTAGGTTATTTATACATGTTTTAATTTTAATTCTATCGAACACAAAATGTTTAGATAAGATCACAGTAGAGACTCGCTACATAAAAAGTAGTAGTAGTTATTATTGGTTTGGATCTATTTGTTGTCGTCTTATTAAACGTATGTATTAGATATACATACGTTTAATAAGACGACATGTAAAAAAAAATGATAAGAGCAATAAATTGACTCTAAGGCACAACGAAGTTTGCCGGGGCAGCTAGTTGTAAATAAAACATTTGTAAGTTCTAGTGCAAATCTACTCTACCGGCAAGAAAACGCGTATAATGGTATTAAATCAGCACCTCACTTGCCCAAAATATAAAACCGTTAACGAGCCAATAAACGTCCGGGAGATCGATTGACAGCCTTCAAATGTCTTGGCGAGTTTGCAAACTTGCGGACTTCGAGACATTAGGCTACGTAAGTGGTTTTTGTAAGGTTGGTACAATGTAATCAGAAGAAAACTCTTTTGATGTTTTTTTGTTCGACTAATTTTGTTATAGCCAAATGGTTCTAGCCTCCCACCATAAAGTCAAATCGTAAGAAAAAAATGGCTTTTTTTGAGATTTTCACACATTACTATCTAGTTCCAAACTTAGCAAAATATGTGCTGTGAATACAAAAAAGAAGGACAATTATAAAAGTGCACCTGCGGTGCCGTTTAAAATTATATTTATCTATTTTTTTTAAATTCAGCCCTTCAGAATGCAGGTGGAAGACAGTAAGCTGTCATCGTATACTTTTGATTGGAATACAGTTCACTTCATTCGTGTTCACTTCACTGACTAATCTAACTGAGAATCGAAACTAGGACCTAACACTCAGCAGTAGAGCTTTCAACCACAAGAACAATTAGTCAGTTAAATTGTTATGACTTTATTTTATTACATGACTGTTTTTCTAACATAAGGTTATACTCGTCAATTAATCGGGTCTTAAGGGTTCCTAATACTTCAGTTCAAATTTTAATGTGTTGTCCCTAAAGTGAAAGCTATGTTTATTTAAAGTATATAAAGCTAAGTATTATAAATATCTTGTATTTTGATGTAACAGAAAATCATGCTAAACATTTGAAGTAGTCTAAGCGTTTAATAAAAGAGCTTTGTTCAATTTTCAACGCTTGGCTCAGCGTTTAAAGTCGAAAATACAATATTTTCTCATTTGTTTATTATGACTTGCCTAGTAATAACAAAAACGGGTATTAGTCGCGTAAATGCTTTCAGCTGAAATTGTTCTTTCGATAGACTAAATACAACTAATTGATGATTAAGTTACAGCTGACTTAATTCAGCGACTTCAACTTTCGACTCGCTACATTTGCCACAACTTACTCATAATTATAATAATAATAATAATTTATTTATTTCAGATTACAGGATCCATTATAGTTAGTAACAATGGGAGCTTATACACTATGTTAGGAGACACAGAATTTAAATTACAATAACAAGCTTAACTTTTTTGCTTAGCTTTTTTTTTAATTATAATATGCTTTGATACTTTAGAGATATGAGGAACTGAAGGTAAAGTTCCTCATCCCAAATAGAAAAGGGAAGATCCTACAACCAGACGGGTGTTGTGTCTGGTGGGATAACTACTGCCCGACGATTGTTACCGGGATCTTGCGCACGATTAATTACACGGATAACTTTAACATCGCGATGTAGGATGTGAGTTGTTTGTTCGTATATGTCGAGATAAATGCCGCTACAATACCACATGAGTAAAAAAAAAGAAAAAAAACAAAGAAAATTGTTTATACAGGGTGGAAGGGTCGCACATACGAACTCCAGGAGTTTAGCCCATGATTCTTAACTTAACACTTTCACTGTCCACATATTAGACACAATAGTTGAACATCGACATGAGTCATATGTGACTCATGGGATAGGGACCCATGAAAATCATCATTTACATCTAACTCAATAAATAATAATAATTTAGAGGTATGAGGAAAAGGGTGTGAAGTTTCTCATACACCATTGAAAAGGCAGGATCCTCCAACCAGACGAGTGTTGTGTCTGGTGGGCTACTACTGGGATCTTGTACACGTTCAACCGCGCGGATAACTTTAACATCGCGATGTAGGATCTCAGCCGTTAGTTAGTATGTGGCGCGATAGATGTCGCTACAGATTTTTTCTTAAAAAGTTAATAAGCCACTTCTTTCACTTAAATTCTTATTAAGTTCGATAGGAAGCACGATTTTATACAGTTAAAAGCAAGACTAACATCAGAAAAATCTTGGAAGATAGTACGAAAAATTTAACAATGTCCGAGTCCAGGATCATGAGCTGAACCCATGGTGTTCGAATGTGCGGCGATATCCTTTCCATCCTGTATTATTTGGGAGACATACAGAAAATTTATGGACAAAAACTTAAACTAACAGGCATAAAGAGGCCTATTTTAGAACAGTCATCATCTACCTAGCCTTTTTCCCAAGTTCTATGATGGGGTCAGCTTCCAGTTTAACCGGGTGATTACCATTGTTTTGCATGGAACGACTGCCGGTCAGACCTCCACAATCCATTAACTAGGGTCACTGGGGAACACCCCTTTGTTAAACTGGTTGTTAGACTTTCGGGCTTTTGACTATAATAGTAATAATAATAATAATAATACCAACCTGTTACTGTCCCACTGCAGGGCAAAGGCCTCTTCTCATACAGAGAAGGCACGAGCATTGATCACCACGCTTGCTCAAGGCAGATTGGCGATTTCAAACTTATATTAACTGTCCAGGTAAGTCCATGTTAGTCCAGGTTTCCTCACGATGGGGGACCCCCCACAGTGCATACGTCCTCGTCGTGTCCCCTGGAAACTGCCCAGTTCTGACCACCGTAACGGAGTGGCAGACTGGGTAGGCTAAAGTGCACTGTGCATCGTAGAGCACCTCACTGCCTTGTGTCTACGAAAAGGATTTGCGACCATCATGTCGACACCTCGACGGGACGCCTCCGGGCGTTTCCTCAAGAAGGGCCCATCTAAGGGCCAACCCGGCGCACCAACGCCCGAGACTAGCCGCGCGCCTTCTGCGGCCAGCTCTGTTGAGAGGAGTGAGTCGTTTGGGTCTTTGTTGGACTCAGACGACTCACTCTTTGTGTCGGACGTCGAGGACTCCCGGCCGCGAAAGCGAGCCCACCAGAGCGGTGGGTCCGGGGGCTCCTCGGCCTCCACGTCGACGGGGCTGCCGAAGGCCAAGAAGCCGACGGTCGCACCAGCGACCCATACCGTTGGGCTGGCTGACGCCCAACGGAAGCTGGACCTTGCCCGGCGCGCTCAGCTCCAGGAGGAGCTGGAGGAGCGCGTCGCGGCAAAGGAAAAGCGAGCTCAGTCCGCCCGGGGCGGGTCCGGGTACGGCGCGTCCCGCGTGCTGTACGCGGCCCACTCTCTGGCGGAGCTTGAGAGGATGGCGGTGGAGGATGAGGAGGGGATCGTGGAGGTCGCCTCCAAGTCCTCAAACCTAAAAGGGACCTTTCAGAAGGCCCTCAAGTGCCGGGCCGCGAGCCTGCGCGGTGTCGTCGCTGAACTCCTTCAGCGGACGGCCACCGACGAGACGCGGCAACTGCAGGCGAAGGTGGATCGCCTGCAGTCGGAGGTCAGCCAGCTGCACCAGAAGCTGGCTGAAGCCACGGCCCGGCCACAACAGGCCGCGACGAGCCCTGCCGCAGAGGCCCCCCCCTCCAGCCGCAACCTTGAGGATGTCATCCGCAAGGTTGTGATGGAGGAGCGGGCCTTCACGCGAGCCTGCCTGGCGGGGATCGAGGACCGGCTCCTTCCGGAGACGCGCCTCCGACCGCCGCTTGCGGCGGACAAGAGGCGAGACCGGGTGGAGCCGGTGCCTCCTACCCCACAGGCCGAGGGTGCCCCTCAGGAGGTCCCCCAGCAGGAGGAGGACGCCCTTCTCCCTGCGACCACACCGTCCAACGAGTGGACGGAGGTGAGGCGCAAGGGGAAGGGTAAGGGGAAGAAGTCGGCGGCGGCCGTTCCCGCTGCTGCCGCTTCTGTCGCCACTGCCAGCCAGTCGCCTGCGACCGGCAAAGGCAAGGCGAAGGGGAAAGGGAAGGCAAAGGCGCGGCTGGTCCCTCCTAAAACCGCAGCAGTCGTGGTGACCCTCACCGCGGAGGCTGCGGGGCAAGGGGAGACCTACATGTCCGTGCTAGTGCGGGCACGCGCCAATGCCAACCCTGCCCAACTGGGCTTAGGCACTGTGACCTGCCGGCGGACTCAAGCCGGGGCTCGTATTTTCGAGTTCCCGGGAGCCGAGGGGGGTGCCCGCGCGGACCTCTTTGCAGCCAAGCTGCAGGAGGTCATCGCGGACACCGCCAAGGTGGTCCGACCGGTAAAGTCAGCGGTCATAGAGGTGGCGGAGTTGGACGACTCCGTCACCAAAGAGGAGGTGGTGGCTGCGGTGGCGGCGATTGGGGGCTGCGACGTCGCTGCGGTGCAGGGCTGGGATATCCGGCCCGGCCGCGGCGGCTTGGGCGCGCTTCGCCTGCGGTGCCCAATCGCTGCTGCCAAAGCCGTTCTTGCCAAGGGCCGGCTTACAGTCGGCTTCAGTGCGGGTGCGGTCCGGGCTCTCGCCGACCAGCCCATGCGGGGTTTCCGGTGCTTCGGCATCGGACATACCCGGCCGCTGTGTCCATCTCCGATCGACAGGTCGGACACGTGCCTGCGCTGCGGCAAGGACGGTCACAAAGCCGCCTCCTGCGGGGCCGCCACGCCACACTGCGCAGTGTGCGCTGCCAGTGGCCGCCCAGCGGGCCATGTGATGAGGGGGAGGAAATGTCTTCCTGCCCCCAAGCGGGGCAAAGCTGCCGCTGCCACTGGCGCCGCTCCTGCGGCGGTTTCGGAGGGTGGTGCGATGTCCGACTAACTCAGGTCGGACGTCGCATCGCACCGGCGTCGCGGTCTTCCGCGGACTCTCCTCCCCTCTCGCTCTAGAGAGGGGAACGGGATACGCGGCCGCCGCGCCGCCGGTGGATCGTGAGGATCATCCACAAGGTGGCGACGGGCGGGCGATAGGCGCGGGGGCGCCTACGCCCGCATTGCACCCGTCACCGCCCCGCCGGGCAATCGTCGGCGGGGACTGGACGAAAAGGCTCTGCCGGATTCCCAGTCCCCTCCATTCAGGACGAAGCGGGAACAACGCTGGTGGATTTTAGTGGGTATACCGGGTCAGACCGGGGAGTCCCACATACCCCCCCCATCCCCCGATGGGAGGGTATGCGTAATGCATTTCCCCCAGCGTGGAAAAAAAAAAAAAAGGTTTCCTCACGATGTTTTCCTTCACCGATGTCAATGATGTCTAAGATAAACTTAGAGAGTACTTAAGAATGAAAAAGTCACATTGGTACTTGCCCAAAGAAGATGGAAAATAGTGGGCCCAAATGTAATAAGTTGAGATAAATCTAAAAAAATTGTCATATTTTTTTTATCTTAGAATACGAAAAATCATCTCAATTCTCAATCTGGAAGCGAAGAAATATGACAAAGACAGTTTTCGTGAGATTATCGATTAAGTAATCGATTACACAGTTACGCAAATATAACCAATGTAAGAGATTATCAACTCAAAGTAATTAAATGCACTTAATATAATTATATGCAATATAGCGTTTATAATTACAGTCATATTAATAAATAAAATATCAAATAATGACTAAAAAACAATATTAAGAGGGAAGTCTGCGAGCGTGGGAACTTATTTTTGAACGCATACATTGACATTTTCCACTTACACAGTAGCAACGCGCTACACACCTTACACACACATTAACACTTGCCCAGAAACAAACGACAAATAGTACGGCACGACGGGAAAATTATTTTTTCAATGCGTGTTCGAAATAAAAGAGCTAGTAATTATGTGTCAGTAAACAAGCAATGTAATGACAATTGACTTATTGCATCGCGATGCTCGCTTGCTTATGATATTGTTTGGTAGCTACGAAAGGGTGGGGTCACAGTGTTCAACAGAGATTTACAATTTAATGGATAAAATTTCTTTTAGTTGTGTTGTTTAATGTAATTAATAACTTCGTAATTTAGAATTTTATTTTATTATAATAATACTATAATTGATTGTTTAAACTGTTATAAGTACATGCATACTAAATATAGTTCCTTGATATTTTATGGTAAATATATAATGAATGGCGTAAGGGAACAAAAAGACTAACTCAAAAACCACAAATAATTGTATTTCTATACTATACATTTAAATATTATAAATGCAAAAGTAACTTTGCATGTCTTTCTACCTGTCTCGCTTTTACGCCAAAACTACTGCACCGGTAAAACTGAAATTTGGGACACAGATAGTCTAAAACCTAAGAAAGGACACAGGCTAATTTTTGATTCGCGAAAAGGCTTGTAAGGGATAGAAAAGGGGGATGAAAGGATGTATGAAAGTATTATCATTTTCAAAGCTAAAAGCATGCAATTTATATTTTGGTCAGTTGATTACATATAAATAAGTATGGCATTAAAAATTTGTCAAAATGTTACCCTTAAGGGTGCAAAATAAATAAAAGGAATAATAGGTATATATATGAAGGAATTAGATATTTTTGTAGCTAGAACGATAAATCTTTTGCGTTTGGCTATTGATTCGAATAGATACCTATAATTAAATTTTGTAACAATTTGATCGTTAAGGGATCGTTAAACGAACAAAACGTGTCAAACGTTGAAGGAGATGTTGTCGAATTCTCAGTGGACAATATAGACTCTGAACAAGTTACAGCATACCCATAGGGTATTTTCAGACTCTCTACTCAAGAGGCTAAAAGTTGGTATTCCAGTCCTGTAAATCAGAAATCTCGACGCGCCAGTGCAACGGTACACGACTACAAATTACACATAATTATGGGGCACAACATTATAAAGGCTACAATCATGGCTGGAATGGCAAAAGGAGAAAACGTCTTGATTACCCGTATTCCAATAAATCTGTATTTGCCAATTCAATTAAAAAGAGTCCCTGCACGGTAAAACAAACAAAAGTAATTTATAAAAATGTACTTTAAACATAGGCTCATATTTTATTATTCCTACTACTTTAATATTTAAGCTGTTTGCAGTGTAACACTGCCAAAAGGTTCTTAATTCATTAAACCCCAAGCGTTTGCGCTGTCATTGTCTTTCTATCGTGTCTCTAATCGTCACGATTGAAAGGTTAAAGTATTTATACGTACAATGAGTATTATTCTTCAAACATACTTTTACACGCGGACGTAATCGCGGGCACATAGCTATGCTCATGCTATAGCCTAAAACAATAATTTTGTTTATAAACGTAGCATCATATAATATCACACCTGTATCCCCGAAGAGTTAGACAGTGGTGTATACCCATAATTCAGCAGTTATGTTTTAAGTCTTATGTAATAGGGGTGATCTTATTGCCATCAACTAGGTACAAATCCTGACTCCGGGTTGCTACTGAGAAATTCAAAATTAAATAACCCGATAACACTTCGTCCAACCCAGGAATTGAACCCAGGACCTCATGCTCTAGAAGTAGTGCTAGCATTTTAACCATTAACATTAAACTAAACGGTTAGTTTTAGTAGCTATTCATTTATTTTTTATGACAATAACACTCTCACAGTTAAAAATAAACATGAAATCATTAAGGAACAGTCTGTGTGTTTTAAACATGTCACGGATATAAATATATATATACTTTATACAATGGGAATAACGCTTACTGCTTTGAAATAACAACGTAATACTCTATTAATAAAAAAAAACATCTTTGATTTTTAAATGGTTGCCATTTTCGTAATTACAGGTTATGCACCCGGAAAAACCTTGGAAATGACACCCTTATTGTATTCCGAAAAGAAAGTGTTGTCCGCCATCCTGGAGGGAACTGGTCGAATGAGCTTGATTCCAAAAGGTTATAAAATAATAACCCACGTTTTATCATCGGCAAAATATTTTAAATAAAAGATACGTACTTTTTTTTTAAATTTACCTTTATTTTTTTCGGTTTGTCGGGAATTTTGCTTCTGTTTTCCCATTCTATAAAAGATGATGTAGTATTTAAGTTACGGAAATTTTATTTATTCATCAATTATTATCACACCTTTGGTTTGGGCTTTAACCCAGTTATTAAAATTCATGTGTGAATGTTAAATTTATCATTAAAATATCAATTAATAAACATTAGAAAAAAACTAATGCCATCTCTCAAAAATGACGGAATCTAGTTATTAGTTAAAAATCCTCTAAAGTTATATTATTTATTTAAATAAATATCTAAAAGCAAAGTAATTTCAATACTTCCATCGCTAGAGCAATAATTCTAGTGCAAAAATTGGTAGATACACCGTGTAACTTGCACCCCACCCTATAACTTGTGTGGATGTATGAGTTGACGTTTATCGAGCTCGGAGCGGACAACAAACTGACGTGCTCTCACCTTGGTTTCCAGGGCGGCACTAATTTGTTTTCAGACGCATGTTCGAATATAAAACAAAATATGAAACGGGGGACGCTCCATACTAGAATGTATGGCAAACGGAAAACATTTTGCGCAAAAATATTAAGAATGTTATGACGTAAATTACTAGTGTATGATTTTATTTTATTAGAAATTAAAAAGGGTTAACCTCATAATCATACACTTGTGTCATGAATTAACGAAAAATATCTATAAACATTGCTTTACATTTTAAGAAAACGTGCAAATAGTAAGTGCCGATTTCGATGTAAATATGAAATATTGACATTGTTTTTAGCAGACATTTTAGGATAATTTAAAAAATATCACACGGTGTCACTGGTGATACATCTAATAAGTATCTTATTTAATTTTTTGATAATATTTGGTGTGTTAGATGCTTAGATACCTTGCAAACCGTAACCCCTGTTTTGGCGCTTTGCAAGGACTGTCCCCTTAATGATTATCGATTTCATATCGATTACAAGCAGTCTTTATTTTTAGTCTATTTATGTCACTGGCATGACTGCTGACTGACATTGACACTAGACAGTGTCGACTGCTCTGCTCTTGTTTGCTCACTCATTTCGTGTTTTCCTTTGCGTTTTGAGTGCTTTTCCGTTTATTATTCATTTTTTACGACCTTGCTTTCACACTGGACACCGAAGATTGCTCACTCGTTTGACTTGGAATTGTTATTTTGGATTTTACCGCCGGCTTGACTTTTGATTAATCTCTTATATCTTTCTGTTCTCAGATTGTCAAAATACGTAGAATTTTCAGTGAAAGGTTGATAAAATATAAGCTATTCATTGATACCAATTTCATCTTTTTACAACTGGGCCCAAGATTGTATGTATTCGTTTCAGTCTCCTTTGAACCATAACCTCCCGCATGAGAGGTAGGCGCCTTTACCTCTGGGCCATCATGACTATAATAGTAACGACTGTCAAAGGTCTACAAATGACAGCCGGGACCAACGTGCAACGGCTTAACGTGTTTTCCGAGGCACGTAGGAGTCTTGGCAGGAGACCAATCTACGGACCGACCTTATCAATCATATGGCTTTTATTTACCGTAAGCAAGCCGTAAGCTCCTATCTTAGCACAATGCTGCGATAAAATTATGAGACAAAAAATTCTTAATACATTTTTCTTTTGAAACCTCACAAGAAACAAGCTTCAATTTCAGAAAATACTTAAGTTTTATATAAAACCCTTTCAACCTCCAGCCAACCTTTTCCAGAAATCTATGATAATTTAATCAAATAAAGCTCATATTCCTGCCTATATTCTTGTCAAGATTGTCATTGATACCTGAGACACTAAAAGGGTGACATTACTAAGCTAATAAACGATCCTTACAAGTAAATTGTATTAGAGAAACAATTCCGTCTACGTTGTGGCCTTAAAGGTGGCGTGTTGGGTATAAGGTAGGTATCAATTTAAAGCGTGTAGGGCAAAAGGCAGGTTAAACCATACCATGTTAGTTATTAAGCAGACGAAAAAAAAACTGCTTCATATAATTGCTCTTTTTTTTTTGGGAGTTAAGATATAGGTAGGATATAGATGTACGTTCAACTTTTAACACCCCTTTTTTGCGATGGGGTAAAAAAATACATACGTAATTTACTGAAGAAGGCACATTGGTACTTGAGCCAGCACATCAAGCTACCCCAAACTGTATTTTTTTTACAATTGAACATGAACCTTATTCTGTTTGAATTAAAGTTGAAAAACTTTTTTACAAAAAAAACAACCGACTTCTTAAAAAAAAACTAACAGGTGAAAAATAACTCCAGTTTCGGAAGTCTGTGGCTTTCGTGGTTTTGTTTTGTTCATTATTGGCCACCGACTTCCGAAACTGGAGTTATTTTTCTTTTTTTTTAAGAAGTCGGTTGTTTTTTTTGTAAAAAAGTTTTTATTTTGTAATTTTTATTTTCTTTGTATGTAAAGAAAGTCTTTCAAAACTTGAAAGAATCATTGAAATTGGATAACAATTGTTAAAGAAGTTCTATCTTTAGACATTAATCTGTACATCTCTGCCGGCCCCTTTTAAAATAAAATGGCGTAATGTTATGTTGTGGAAATACAAAAGCTCAGCATAGATATCTGACTATAGCAATCGCGAATGATTTGCTGTTATGCGTTGAAGAGTTCCGTTGCCCGTCTTCTTCATCAGTTTTTCTTCACCAAATGATACTTTCTAAATGAAAATGCTTGATTTGTTACTAAAAATGTTGAAATCGGTGCATGTGTGCCTATATTTTTTGAGGAGTTCCCTAAATTCCTCGTAGATCCCTCATCAGATATGAGTTTTGATACATACAAATGGGACCAATCTGTGGTATACTAACAGATTGGTCCCATTTGTATGTATCAAACAAAAAAAGAATTTTGAAAATCGGTCTATAAATGACGGAGTACTGAGGTAACAAACCCTAAAAAAAAAAAAAAAAAGAAAAAAGAAAAAAAAAAGTACAACCGAATTGAGAACCTCCTCCTTTTTTTGAAGTCGGTTAAAAACTATCAAAGAAGTTCGACACATAGGGGTAGCTTGATGTGCTGACCTCTGTACTTAGCCAGCCCAACTTATAGGCTCGTGCGAGCACGAAGTTAACGTTAGGCAGCGGCCGTACTACGCGATGCATCCGCTCAATGAAGTATCGTTGTGTGATTTTTACATTGCTCGTCCAGCCACTTAGCGACAAACTTAGGTAGTGGTTACTGGTCGCTGTGATATTTGAAAACAAAAATAACATAGTAAAAGCAAGAAATATATTACTTTTGTTGTTTTGCATGATTAGATAGACAAATATAGTAAAATACGTGTACTTACATGTGATAAGAAATTCCGTGATTTACATAGTTTTGATTTGTGCTTCGGATTTTACAAAAAAACACTGAACAACACGGCATTGCTATAAAATGTCACAATCGCGGTCGAAAGCACACAAGTTCGCGCAGACGGCTTACGACGTGATCAATTTTGAGCATGTCGCGGAGACACCGACACGCCCCCATGCCACTTCTCCTATTATTTAGATTTCTATGGTTTTATCATTATGTTGATGTCATGGCGTAGGAGTTCAATGGTGATCGTGGAAATGTATTTCTCGTATTTACGCACCTCGGACCGCTAAATGTTTGTTGAGTTTGACTGTTGAAGGCTGGTAAGAAATTGTATTTTTCGAAGGACCATTAATTAATAAAACAATAGCTGAATCAATAGTAAGGTAAAGTTTGGAAAGTGGATCTTTGCTCGTAAATAGGTAGATGATTCAGTATGCCACCTACCTCAAAATTCCACACGTACGTTTCTTCACGACAGCCTTGCACGGCAAGGGGGTCCTGCTATCGAAGGCGGAGGCGAACGAGGGCACTAAACTTTCCAAAAACACCATCTAAATTGGCACAGCACTGCGAGAACGTCTCACACGATGGATACTGCACGGCAGTGTAGAAAATGAGTTAAACTTGTCTTATTCACGGAATAGTTTCTCAATAAAAAGACGTGCCCGATACTATCTGATCACGCAAGCCAACTGGCCAATCGCCTCGCGCGGAAGTTGCACGAGCGTCGACCACGATTCAAAACGACGGTAGGCGTAAAAAAAGTGGATGACAAAACATAAACCATCCACCCTCATATAAGCAAAGATCCAACAATGTTTCTTATTATAAAATAAATTATTTATCGATATCCGTGGAGGTTTTGATTGACTTGTTTATAGAATGTAGAATTGTAGATTCAACATTCAACTTTTTCTAAATATTGTTTTCTGTGCCATGAAACAAGAAAGTTCAATCATTTTAAATTGATGTGTGGCTTTCCTTATTTTTATTATAATTATAATTATGTGACTTAGCCCGTGTTTAATGAATGTTTTAGTTTTTTTTCTTCTTTCCCCGCTGTTCTCTTGGCTCACTACTCACCCGCATCGGTTAAGTGAGTAAATGAGTTTGAAGCGATACCTTTACATTAAGTACCTGCAGACTATATCGCGCATATGTTCCGCTAATTTGTCACAGTGCCGTAACTAGTACATTATCGTATGAATAAATAAATAATGATTGAAATCTCACTTTCTACTTACTACTCCTATCATTACAGCGGTTTTTCAATATAACACTATTTAAAAGTTTGTAGAACTTTAAGACACACACACATCTAACAATAATAACGTGTGGCTAAATATAATAACAGGCTCATGGATCCATCAAAGGTTAAGCTACGCTTACCATGGGATGGGTGACCAGACTTTATCTACCACTCCATGCCTTGTAAAGCTCGTTTAGCTTTAGTTTTGGCCCAGATTCTTAGATATTTGGTAGTCGTTACGAACTTGACGGACAACAAATTATTCAGGCTACATTGCATCTTAATTTATAGGCTACTAGCTAATAATAATAATTAATTTATTTCACTTCAAGACACAAGCATCAGTGTGGCTGCACCAGAAAACTTCGTTTCGCCTTAGAATCAATTTATTAGTCTTATTTAGTTTTTATTAGTTTACATCCTATTCTAAGACCAACTGAATAAACCTACACACAATTTTATTTATTAGATATACATAAGTTTAATAAGATGACAACAAATAGATCCTAACCATTTATAACTACTACTACTTTTTATTTAGCGAGTCTCTACTGTGATCATATTTAAACATTTTGTGTTCGATAGAATAAAAAAAATGCATGTCAGCGTCAGCGATGGCTGAGCGATGAGCTGACACCGATGGGGTTTTCGTGGTACCGAGTTCATAACGTAGAATAACAATCTCAATTGCAGTAATAACCTCACTTAATAATCGTAATTACAAAACTTAACTCAAATAGGTAACTGACAGTTTCGAACTGGATGTGTGTCATCGTTGGTGCCTCAAATCAATCTGAGCTCTGCCCAGCTCCCACGCACCTGCACGACTCTGTCCACGTGACATTACCGAAAACACATTCGCGCCATTTTCAAATGACAAGTAACCAACTAACCATAGACTACGTACTAAGTTGATCAACTTCACAACTTATTATTTAAGAATATCGCTTTCCACGACATACACATTATAGTTTCGAACGTTTCACATTATAATTTTATTATAAGTGTTCGTTAAGAAAATAACAAAATACTAAATATTTAAACTGCCATAATGCTTGTTGTAGCAATACGGCGTCGAATCGTTGTGTGTTATTGTTTGTTTATTATGTGTGTAAGTACATGTTTATTTATCAACGTTGGAGCAAGTTGAATTGAGTAATGAGAGGTGGATGGTATAATAATATAGATGTGTGACGTAACAGTTGATTAAGCCAATCAAAACCGTTCACGATCAAGTCGTTCTAACTTCAAAACCAATTATTTTGTTTTGGGTTTTTAGGTGAAAATGTTTGAAGTTCTTCTTTTGGCGCGTTAGAGAAAAAATTATGAGAGTAAATTTATACGATGCACTCGCACACCATCACGAACAACCGACAGACATCCTGAGGTTTGCTTTAATCAACATTTTAGTTTTTATCTATTTTTAGTGTCGTTTTTTATACAAACGTAAAGATAACGCGAAAGATAAAAAAATTAGAAAGATTTTTATTATGTTACACAAAATAATAAACTATAACTTCTAACGCGTGTACATAAATAAGTACACACACATTTTTTTGATTTTAAAATCTAAAATACTGCCGCTAATAACAAAAATATTTTTCATATTAAGAGAGCGTAGAGTGGCAGTTAATGTTCGAAGGGAAATTTATGTGAGACGACATGCTATTAATACATAAGTAGTTATTCTAATAAACCCATAGTAAAATTAAATAATTTTACCAAAGGCCAAAATAATTATTTAATAGAACACGTAACTTTGCCAAAACTATTTAGGTTTCTTGATTAAATTGAACTTTCATTCTAAAAATAATGTCCAACTTAATAAAAAATACTTGAGATTCTTTAGGTAGAACTATGACACAAATGAAAAGTTTTCAAAACGAAGAATTATAAAATGTTAGACGGCTTATCTAAGTCAATATGCTAGAAAATATACAGTAGGTCCATTTTACTTTTTTGGACATACAAGACATAAGAGGTTCCTAAGGAGCTTGTAAATAAATAAAAAAAAACAGCCACTCGGGTCGATAGAAGGGTTGAACCCAAGGGTTCCGGACCTTTGGAAGGCGTACGAGGAGCCGAAGCCAACTCGCAGAGGCCCTTTGTTGTTTTTAATTAAGTGAGGTACCAATTGCAGATTTTCCCTGTATGCATTATGCAAATGCATCCAAGGAAAACCTACGACTAGTGCAGGACTATTGCAGACTAAAGCAACAAATGTATTGGGTTATGGGTTGGGGATGGATAAGGTGAACTGGTTACCTAGTACTATGGAAGAACTATGGCCCCTGCTTCATCAATGCTTTATAAAAACACGAATAAAATGGCAGGGGGTGACTTGCACACTCAGTAATGGGCCCTCTGAAACGGCCGCTAGCACATAGTGACGTAGCGACAAGAGGGCAACATCGTAGCGACAAGAGAGCATACTCTTATCGTGGTTAGCTCGTGGATATCAAGGCAAGTCCTCTTCGTAACTCGGAATGTACTTGAAGCCATTGGCCCTGACTGTCAGTTACAAATAGTTAGAACCCAAAAAGTCTGACACCCAAGGGATATCGTGTTACCCGATCACTAGATTGTAGACTACATAGATTTTCAACTTTGCCACAAAAACAGTAAGGTTCATTTTTAACCGACTTCAAAAAAAGGAGGAGAATCTCAATTTTTTTTTTAGTGTTTGATACCCCATTACTCCGTCATATGGACCGATTTTCAAAGTTATTTTTTTATTTGATAGGGTATGGCAGCAGATTGGTCCCATTTGTATCAAAAGTCATATTTGATGAGGGATCCTCGAGGTATTGAGGGAACTCCTCAAAAAATATTCGAAGTCGGTGGCCAATTATAATGAACGAAACAAAACCACCAATGCCACAGACTTCCGAAACTGGATTTATTTTTCACCTGTCAGTGTTTTTATAAGAAGTCAGTTGTTTTTTTTGGAAAAAGTATTTTTAAATAGGAAAATCAGACAGCTTGGGATAGCTGGATGCTTGTGCTAGCGTCTGTACATATTGATCTTGTTACGAAGAGCAAAATTGTCTTTATGGAAATACGTTTCCCCACAAAATATTGCTTGTTACACATTTTGGCATTAGATACGATACCATAGGGATAATATAATTCTGTCTTATACGTAAAAGGCTTTCGGGAAACGACGAATGAATGGTTTATTCTATGCACAAGGCTGGTCTTATATTATGTCTTTATTACTTAGGGAGCGCGTTATTAACATAAATATGCTTCAATGTTTTGGTCACGACGAAGTTACGCTGGGACAAAGGACGCTACGAGGGACGCCCTAGAAGGACATACACGGACCTTATTGGTAATATTTGCAACTAGTACAATACCATTCTTCTTCTTCCACCTGGTGTTTATCCCGGCTATTGCCAGGGTCCACCTTCCCACTGAGCTTTCTCCGCCCGATCTTCAACTTCCTTTTCAGTCAGGCCATAACAACGTCCAGCCAGCGTTTGCGAGGGCGACCACGGGACCTAGCTCTAAGGACAGCCATATTAATGCATCTCCGACCAACGTAGGTACTCGATAGGCCGGCGCATGATGTGGCCTTAACATCGCAGAAGACACTCTTGCAGTTTTTCCTCCACGTCACAGACACCGCAACTTCCTCGGATGTATGAGTTGCATATGTGATCGGATCGCGTTACGCCGCCGAAATATCGTACTGAAACGTAATGCAAATTTAATATTTTCAATTATTATTAGTAGTAAGTAGTAGTAGTATATACTATTATACTACTACTACTTACTACTACTACTTATTATACTTTCATTACTATTTTTTTTTATTTATTTATTATTATTTTTTTTTTTATATATTTTTTTCTTTTTTTTCAATTCTATTATCCAGTGGTTTGGGTAATTGGTATGCCTATTTTTAATTAACTCACTAGAGGTAATGTCGGGTCTCGGAGCTCCTAAGCCATAAATTTGAGCTCATGATGGCTGCACATGCTGCTTATCCAAATTATTTCTGGCACTTTCCTCAAAAGTCTAAACCGGACACTGCCCTGCATGGCTTGTTACACGATTATTTTTTAATTTTTTTGTGTCTGGAAAGAGACGTTTCGGCTTTTCTCCTTATAGGTAAGGAAATGCCGACGTCAGTGAGTTTAAAAGAAAAAAAAAACATGTAAAAGTGATTTTCATAACCTCCTTGCATAATCAATTATTTAATTTCATTTTCTGCTAGGTGTATGAACATTAAACAAGAAAATGAAGTATGTAAAAATCGCAGCAGGCAACGACCGACGTTCAGTAGTTTTTGCCTTATTCCTTGGGAATGAGACGTGAGTTTATGAATGTATAGGTTTAAGTAAAATATATATATACTAGCTGTACCCTGCCACGCTTCGCTGTGGCACATTGCGATTGAATGTTTTAAAAAAAAGAGAAAATGACGTGTGGCACTCGGAGACTGCCGCGGTAAAGCTATTGCATAGCATTTTTTATCAACTCCTCTCCCCCTCCCCTCCCACTATCCTCCTACCACCCTCTCCCCCTCCCCTCAGCCCTCCCTCCCCCTCCCGGCTCCTGCATCTTCCCCTCCCCTCTCCTCGTGATATTTCAAAAAGTCTTCTTCTACACCTTCTCCTTTTGTCCTACCCTCCTTCCTCTCCCACTCCCCATCCCTCCCCTTCTCTCCTCTGCCCTTGCCTTCCCCTCCCACTACTGCCCTCCCACCCCTCTCACAATCTCCCCCTCCCCCTCTCACAATCTCCTCCCTCCCTTCTCACAATCTCCCCACTCCGACTCCCTTTTCCCTCTCCCCCTCCCACTCCCCCTCCCTCTTCCGTCTCCTCGTGATATTTCAAAAAGTCATTAAAAGTTCTGTTGTAAATGACTATTAAAAAGCAAGAGTTGGTGATAAAAAAGTGCAAATTTAGAGTTGTATGTATTTTTTGATGCCACATAATAAAAAAATAAAAAAATAAAAATTATCAAAAAAATAAAAAAAAATATTTTGGAGTGAACACCCCTTATCACTTACAGGTTAGAAAAATAGATAGTAGCCGATTCTCAGGCTTACTGAATATGCATAAAAAATTTCATGGGAATCGGTCAAGCCGTTTCGGAGGAGTATGGGACCGAACATTGTGACACGAGAATTTTATATACAATATATATGTAACAAAAACCCTGTTGTTTCTTCTAACCACGTTTTAAGAATCGGTATACGTACCTAATAAAGCGAGTCATTTATTAAAAACGTTCAATAAAAATAATTAAAATAAATATTTAATAATTAATATTTGTAATGTTTGACTGATTTCTTACCTCTGCAGCGAATCTCTTTGACCGATGCCGCGCCGCCGCGCGCCTCCGCGCCACGTGACGCGGCATCGGTCATAAGGTCATGACCTTGTCAGCTGTTGTTCGTCACTTTAACGAATGAATATATTCTTTGCAAATGTTTGTTTACGCGTTATTTTTATGCACAATTGATAGTTGTTCAAACTACATATTTTAACACATAAAAAAAAAACAATAGTTATTACCATTGAATTAGAAAAGTTTCTAATTCAATGGATATTACAATGTCTACTTGACGGCCGCAGAGATGCTGTTCAATATGACCACCTTGTATGTACCCCTACACATTTGTTGCAACGTCTAATAATATTCTAACGACATATCAACATATTATTATATTTTACGTTAGAATAACATTTACGTAAACGAAACACAACCACAACTCAATCACAAGTTAACAATTACATCCGTTCGAAACTAAGTTGCGCGGGAGACTGGAACTAGGATGTAAGGGGAAGTGGTTCGCAAGGCGGCGCGGGCGGCGGCGAGTGGGGGGCGGGGTACGGGATAGGCAAGCACGTGCGTCGCCGCCGGCCGCGGTAACGTTTGGCGGCATATTTTGTCACTTCAAAGAAGCCGCCGCCGCCTAGACGCGCTCGTAAATAAAAATGTACGTGTAAAGTCAGGTGTTCTAAACATTTTTTCGAATGTGTCGGTTTTAATAGATATTTGATTACGACCCGTCGACTAGCCAATCATTATTTTTTTTAAATTATAATTTCATTAATGGTATCCTTGTAGGTAAAGGTATATGCCCTTAAAAGGAACAACAGGGTTTTTGTTACATATTGTATAAGATTAAATGTTATTATTTGATGGTATTAAAATAATATGGGTCAACTGTGTGTGCAACACGAGCCGAAACATGGTTGTTGGGTAAAAAGCAAGAGGCAAATCACCTTATTCACTCGTAACCTAGAGAAATGCGTATCCAATTTTATTTAAATTGGAGTATCACGCGTGACTCTTTCTTTTCCATCAAATTCGTTTCAAAAGTTAATGAAAACGCCACAAAATCCGCACTTTATTACCAGAAATGTAACAAATAATGAAGAATCGAAGAAATGATCACTTTTCATCAGTCATAAAACTTACCGAACTTTGTTCGTACGCTACTTGAGATTAAGGTGGCTGTGAGCCAAGATTTTGATTAGCGGATGGATTCTTCTACTGATTTACAAAAAATATACTTATATAGCAATGACACATTTTACAAAAAAAATCAAACTTATTCGGGAAAATCTTAGAAGAACTTTTTGACATTTCCCTACTTTTGTGTCGCTATAACATTGTTAAAGCTAGCACATCAAGTTCCTCATCCTGCATAGAAAAGGAAGCACCAGACAGGTATTTTGTGTCTGGTAAGCTACTTAGGAACGACGGTTGTTATCGGGATATTGTGTACGTTCAAGCGCGCGAATAACTATATCATCTAGGTATTCCTTCATTAAAATGTATAGTAAATTAATAAAAAGAATACTAAATTAAAAATTAAACAGGCCATAATTATAAAAAAAAACGCGATTATTTAAGTATTTTTCTCTCAACCATAACCATCGCTGCATCTTAAGTCTTTTACGATGACACGAAACACTTTACGTACGTCTGCGGTTCACACTTGGCCAATGTACGTTATAGCTATCTAATTAATGCATAACTTTGTACGCAATAAAAAAACTTTTTAATATAAAATGTATACATAAAATCCATCCATTGTGTGGGAACGTCGCTATGGCCTATAGATTTTCATCTACATCAATCAGACAGATATGAATCGGCGAATATCGACCACGGCCGCGGTGTCAAAGGTCGACATTAACTGAGTCGTATTTATAGGCTGGGTGAATTGTTAAATTTTATTTGCATAAAAAATTCAATAATATTTGCACGCTCTTTGCAAAAAGCAAATTTGCAATAGGCAATCGTACCTTAGTCACTATTCATAAGACCAGGTTGCTTTTAAGTACCCAAGATACGTATGGTTGGTGCAATCGTAATCGCTTAAACTGGGGCTCGAGTCTGCTATTGCAATCATGTAACAATGACCGGTCATTGATAGAATATTTGACAACTTTGACAGTTTTTGTATGGGAAATGTGTCATAAGTTTGACGTTATACGTCAAAAATCGATCATTAACCGGTCATTGAGACACGATTGCAATAGCTGACTCGACCCCCTGCTTATGTAATGACGTGTTTTTGATCAAATAAATACGCTATTATTTTTTTGGAACTTTTTACACAATGTTTGCTATGTGATGCCTTCATGTTTTAAATAGCGATTTATATATGAGATTTTTAACTAACACTACGTCATTCATCTCAAATATTTTTTTTAAGTATTTGACTGGCTGAACTTTAATGTTCTCAATATAATGTGCCCTCTAAATCTCGAAACTAAGCGAATAATATCTGAAGCATTCTCCAACAAATCCAATGTGGGTAGTATTTCTTAAGATTAGGAGGTCTGGTCACGAGTGCGCTTTGAATAGATAAGGTACTCAAAGAAAACTTGCCACTTGCATTCAATCTAGTTTGGTCGCAAAGTAAAGCCGAAAACGTTCCTTAATAAGAAATATAACTTAAAAAGCATTCCTGGTATTTGATACGTTTTAAAAATTACGCATTTTTTCCACGAAAGAAAGAAAAAATAAAAATAAAAATACACAGGCACACGATAGTAAATAAAAATACAACACAAAAGCATTAAACTAAAAAAAAGAACAATAAGTAAAAAAAACTAAAATAAAGAATAATCTGCCCTGCGGCTACGCTAAATAGGTCCAGTTCAGTAAAAATCCCAGACAACTAGTGCCTGACGCTGGTTTTCAACTGGACCTGAGGTTTTGAGGTGAAGGTAGGCAAAAAGTTCAGAACGCGTTCTACTATGATTCTTACATATTTCATATTGCCCGCCTATAGCCGTCAACCGGACACAAATTCGGGCTCCGGACTGTTACATAAAAGTACGGATATTTTTATTATTTTCTATTTACCTACACATTACATTAAGTACCTGCGACCTGCAGAGTATTGTATATATACAGGTACAAAAGAAAAGGTAAAATTTTAAGTATCAAATTTTTTATCGGCATCGCTGCCTACAAGAAAAGTGCTCTTATACTATGTATTTCGTTAAAAGAAGACCAACCCTCTGGTCACATAAAGAGTTGACCAGAGAAAAAAAAACCAAAATCACTTTTTCGATCAATCACGGTTTACAGCTAGACAAGACTACACATATGAGTTAGGTCGTCAGAAAAAACCCGCATTCAATTTGTAGGGACTAAAAGCCGCCGCGACACGATATTAAATTCAGTAGGTACTAAGTTACTTCGGTGCCTTTTATATTGATACCAACTTGGTATAGACATTTTGCGAAAGGATTGACAAACACTGCTATACTTACAAGATTTCTGGTAATTCACTAAAAACCTTTCAAGGGATAAAATAACTCATAATCCATACTAATATTATATACGAGAAAGTAACTGTGTTTGTTTGTTTGTCGGTGTTTCACGACCAAACGGCTGAATAGATCGTTATAAATTTTGACAAGGAGATAGATCATATCCTTGGAGATGGGCAAAGGCTATCTTTTGTGTAATAAAGATTTAATCAGATATCGGACGTGTACACATCCAAATTTGTAAGTCCTTAAGCCACAAGTCCAGAATGACGTTAATAGATTTTTGACAGTAGTAAAACTAAATTGAATAAATAAGCTTTTTGTCCAGATGCACATCAAGCTACCCCAGTGTGTCAAATTTTCTGGATAGTATTTCAACTTAATTACAAACAGGATAAGGTTCATATTCAATTGGGAAAATTTGGCAGTTTGGAGTTGCTTGATGTCCTGCTGTCGTCTATACATCATAAAAACTTACAAATAATAACATCAAAAACAGTTAAATCTATATCTATACTAATATTATAAAGAGGTAAAATTTGTAAGTTTATAAGTTTGTATGTAGGGGGTAATCTTCGGAACTAATGATCCAATTTTAAAAATTATTGTACTGGTGGAAAGCTACACTATTCCCGGTGCACATAGGCTACTTTTTATCCCCGTATTCCTACGGGAACGGAAACTACGCGGGTAAAACTGCGTGACGTCTGCTAGTAGTTCATAAACCTGACATTCAGGCCCTAGGTACAGAAGACAGCACGCCAACCTACCCCCCAATGTGTCAAATTTCTTTGATAGGTTTTCAACTTTGTTCTAAACATAATAAGGTTCATGTTCAATTGGGAAAATTGGACAGTTTGTGGTAACTTGATGTGCTAGCGTTTATACCTACCTATCGTGTTACCGAGTAACTAGGTTTGTGAAGTTTCGATAGGCATTCATTCCATACAAAACACTGGTATCCAACTCTGATAAGAAGGGTTATGCTGATAAAGAGAATCATTTAACCCTTCCAACTAAGCTAAATTATGTATTGACTGGCCTGATAATCTAGTAGTTAGTGACCCTGACTGCTATGCCGGAGGTTGTGGGTTCGATTCCCACCCAGGACAAATGTTTGTGTGATGAGCACGATCATTTGTTCTGTGTCTGGGTGTAATTTTTCTATAATATGTATGTATTTAGAAGTATATAAGTATGTTTATCAGCTGATTAGTACCCATAACACAAGCTCTTAGCTTACCTTGGGACTAGAGGGCGTTGTGTGAAAAGTTGTGGATTATTTATTTATTTATTAAGCTTGTGTATGGAGTGGGTTTACGTCAATAGTGCAATGGATGGGGATCTGGACTTAAAGTGAAAATAAGTTTAGAATCGTCAACCTGCCTTTAGGTAGCGTGGTTGTGCTTGTTCATTTCTCCTAAGACAAGCAATCCCTTGCTTAAAAGAAATATAAAAATGTGATCATTTTTTGTTGTTTTTCTATTCGTAAAACAGATACAGGGCCTTCAGGCAGGCACTTCAGGCAAAAAAAAAGTAAAATTCAAAGTCAAATCTGTACTTATTTTAATTAGATACATAACAGGCACTTTGAAACGTCAGACTTAGAAGATAAATAAATTAAATAAATGATTCCAGTTGCACATCCCAGTAGGTAGTTTCGTATGGAGAAGAATTGGCAAGAAAATCGTTAATGACTGTTTTAAAATATTACATACATAACATCACGTCAGTTATCCCCAAAGAATTAGGCATAAGCGAACCAGCAGTGCACCCACATCACAGATCCACCACATCGCCAGTTATTTTTAAGTTTCGTGTGTTTCGTGTGTGCGAGCTCATTCTCATCAATCGGACAGTGACCCAGACTGGCTGACACCATAGACATTAATAATGGACTGAGTATTCCTTATCCAGCTGTGAAGTAAGTACTGGTATGAAAGTGTGAGAGAGATAAAACAAACGTGCGGCCAACAGTTGTTTCTTTGTTTACTTAACCACAGACCTACAGAAAAGAGACAGGTATTGGAGTCCCTCTGTCTTTTTCTATGGAGCGGTCAATTTTGTGGGGGCTTTGCTCGGTCCGTTCGCTATGTCTATGACTGATACTGAGAAATTTCAGATTGAAAAACTCTTTTAACATATTTAGGTTCAAAAGTCAAGCATGTAGGTATTGTTATAAATAGTTCTGTACCTTATTTAGTAACTACAATTGCGACTTTCAAAACTTACTTTACTTATAAGGTCAAAAAGAGAATAATAATAAAACTTTAAACTATTTTCCCAAATGGAAGACATAATGATAGTTGATGAGACTTTTTAGTTCAACTAAAGTCGAAATATTAACGTTTTTGGAACAAAACCGATTTATTAGATGTTTCTTCATTACACTATCGTATTATGATTCAAGTGAACATGAGCCCGTTATTAACAACATCGTTAATTAGAGTTTCGAAACAAAACTAGGACAAAACAAATGGAAGTTTTGTCGGAATTTTGCGGCAAAACCTAAAACGATTAACTTTGAAAGAGTTCGAACGAAAGTATTTTTGTAATTATGTGGTCAGGGGTGATTTACTTGTGAAACATGTGGGTACAAGTTAGGCAAACTTAATGTTCGTATAGGTTGAGTTACAAGGAAAATAACATAAGCCTTTTGGTTTAAAGATATTTATTACTCGAAAAAATAAAGAAACTTACAGTTTACTTACATATTGAGAAAGTACAATTGAATTTAAACATAAAAGTAATTGTAAATCTATGGGACCAAAGCAAAAATGAAACTAATATTGAAATGTTACGGGTGACATACGGTGTTAGTATTTAATTACCTTTCAGTCTTAAATTGCAATTCAATTCAACTCTCAGTATTTTATACCGTACCATAATGTCTATAAAGTTAGTAGGAAAACAAAATTATACATACCTTCATATAAATTATAATAAATAAAATATAAATAAATTCGACAATTTTCATACAACGCCACCAAGTCCTAAGCTAAGCTGAGCTTGTTTTATGAGTACTAAGGGCGCATTTACACGGTGCGTATCGCTGGAGTACGTAAAAATGCGAGTTACACGCGTGAGTAATATGCGGAAGCTACTTGTTCAAGTTACTCGCTTGTTCCGAGTAACTACTTATTTACCTAAATTAGTCAAAATTAATGACCCTGTCGGACACAGTATAGATCAAGTAGAAAAGAGATGGAAGAATATTTGGTGTCTAAAGTGGTTTTTAGGGCTCCATACCAAAAAGGTGCCGTTAGGACCCCGACACGAATATTTCCGCGCAAATCTGTTGCCTATTGTTGCGCGCGTATATCGCGTTACTTATGCACAGTAAAAAAAAATAGGCTATTTTTATAGTAAGTAGCTTTATTTGATTTCTAGTGTATGTAAATAACAGTCGAATTAAGCACCTCGTTTTTTTTCAAGTCGCTCACTTCAATTAGACTCTGTAGCTTCTTATTTCAGTGTCTTTTACTAACAGCCAGCTCACATTTCACATGAGGGTATCATTTCAAGTCGTTTTAACAAAGGAAAAGCGGATTCCTACAGTATTTTACGGACACATTATACAGGATGAACATTAACAGTCCGTTCACGTATCATCTTCCTATACACATTCCTTAAATTTATTACGAAACACCCTCGTAATGGGAAGCGTTTTCGTAAGGGAATATAAATTTATCATCCTTTTTATTGGTGGTGACAAATTAAATTGTTATGTGGACGAAGAAATTGATAATTTACTTGGATAAGTCCAAGTGAATCGTCTTTTTCTTAACATTTGTTAAGGCTGATATAAAAATCAAAATAATCTTGCATTGTCACTTGGAAGACAAGGCCAAGCTGGCATCCAAAAAACTCGGTGTGCTTAATAGAGCGAAGCGGTACTTCACACCGGGGCAGAGACTGCTGCTATACAAGTCGCAGATTCGGCCCCATATGGAGTACTGCTGTCATCTCTGGGCGGGAGCACCTGGGTACCAGCTTGGCCCTCTTGACTCGGTTCAAAAGTGAGCTGCGAGACTCGTCGACGATCCCGGACTCACAAGCGGTATTGAGCCCCTAAGTCTTAGGAGAGACTTTGCCTCCCTATGTGTGTTCTACCGGTTGTATAATGGGTTGTGTTCCGAGGAATTGTTTGATATGATGCCCACGGCCACTTTCTATCATCGCACCGCTCGCCGTCGACAGGGAGTTCATGCTCACACACTGGAGCTGAAATGGTCCCGTACAGTGCGGTTTCAGAGGAATTTCCTCCCGCGTACACTTGGATTGTGGAATGAGCTCCTAGCTAGGGCTACAGTATGGAGTTCTTCAAAAGGGGAGTAAATAGGTTTTTAAAGGGTCGGCAACACGCGTGTGGCGCCTCTGGTGTTGCACTTGCAAGTGTCCATAGGCTACGGTAACCGCTTACCATCAGGCGCCCCGTAAGCTTGTTTGCCACCGTCGTGGTATAAAAAAAAACACAATCCTCGACTCTAAGTTGCTACAGAAGAAAGATGGAAAATCTCACTAACACTTCCCCCGACCCGAAAATACAAACCGAGACCTCAAGGCCTATAGAAGCGCACGCGACCATTTAGAACAACGAGGCTGTCAACATTGAATTACTAAATAATGTTGTTCTAAATATTATAGGATTGACAAAATAAAGAATAAATAAACCAATAAATAAATATTCCACAACTTTCCTTCTATTCCACAACGCCATTTAGTCCCAAGTTAAGCTTGAGAGCTTGTGTTATGGGTACTATATAGCTGATAAACATACTTATATACAACGTGTTTTTTTTATATCCCATAACTCTAGGGTATGATTGAGACCAAATCAAAGAATCAACTGGCATATGAATTATGTTTCAATCATCCTTTTTTTTTACTTTCATACAAAATAATTCGACAAAGGCACGATGATTAATGTAAAACACCCTTACGTGAAAGAAAAGTGACGTTAGAAAGAAGATTCGTCGTACTGGTGACAATTTTTGAACTAATTAGGTAGGTAATAAAAATAATATTAATAATACTTAATAATAATATTCCACGACTATTCACACAACGCCATCTAGTCCTAAGCTAAGCAGAGCTTGTGTTACGGGTACTAAACAACTGATAATTTAATTATGATTGATGATATCTCCGAAACTATGCATTTTTCGACCACCCAGGACAAATGTTTGTGTGATGAGCACGATCATTTGTTCTGTGTCTGGGTGTACTTTATCTATCATATGTATGTATTTAGAAATATATAAGTATGTTTATCAGCTGTTTAGTACCCTTAACACAAGCTCTCAAGCTTAACTTGGGACTAAATGGCGTTGTGTGAAAAGTTGTGGAATATTTATTTTATTAGTGATTTAATCAAATTACCAATTTTGTAAGAAAAAGAAAACAAAAAAATAAACAATTGAAAAATAATTATATGCCAGTTGATTCTTTAATATCATCACACCCTTTCCCTCTATACATATACTCTCTCATTCATTTCCTTTTTTGTGGGACTCCTCCCGCTCTGGGTGAAGCAGAAGGGAGTGCCATACTCTTACTGACTAAAACTTATCCGTGTTCCTCCTAGCCTTTTGCGTTCCAGGGCCGCGGTGACTCCTTCGAACAAATTCCGCGACCCCTCATTCACACCCTAGAGTTACGGGATATTTAACCAAAACAGGTTGTGAAACTACAACCTACCTAGATGAGAAAAAGGCGTAAGTTTATGTAAGTACCTACATAATATTGTTTTCGTGAGGTAGAATGGTACCTAGATGAAAAAGTTCTTATTGAAATTCTCATTTTAAGTACTTTACAGTTGAAACGTTTCCAGAAACGTTACATTGTTCAAACTTTCCTAACTTTGACATCGCTGCGAACGAAAGTTTACGTCGATCGGTCACTGTCCAACGTTATTGTTGAAAGTTACTGCTTTAGTGACATTAAGTTCAGGACTTTTATTCGTTTATGCAATGTTTGTTTGTGGCTTTGAAATACATACACTGTCACTTAGCGTTTTTAAACACGGCGTTTTTTTTATTGCGCTGATGACGCGCGTAGCACGTAGCAGTGCGCTCAGCAAACGCAAACCGGTCGGTCTAATGAAAATATGATGCTAACATAATTATGCTAATGTAGCGACATCTATCTCGCCACATACGAACTAATGAATGATATCCTACATCGCGGTATTAAAGTTATCAGCGCGATTTGAACGTATACAAGTTCCCGACTACAACCGTTGGGCAGTAGTTAGCCCACCAGACACAACAACCATCTGGTCGTAGGATCCTCCCTTTTCAATGGTGGATGAGGACCTTTACACCCTGTTCCTCATACCTTCAAACTGGTGACCCCGACAAAAAAAAACCCCCGAAATTTCTTTGATCGTTTTACAACTTTATGTCAAACAGAATAAGGTTCATATTCAATTGGGAAAATTTGACACATTGCGGGGCTGCTGTCTGTACTTATACGAGTACGCGTTAAGCACGCGCAGATACTTTTAAGCATTATGATTTGTTTGTTTTTATTGTTATTTTTCATTTTACCACTTAGTTGAGGTCAAATTATTCAAATCATTATCAGAAAAAAATGCATAACTTTTCGTGGAAACCTGTGATTACTAAAATTTGTAATTAATGCAAGGTAAATGCGTTCAGCGTAAAAAGCAACAAACACACGATGAAAAACATTCGTATTTACAATTTCAGTGTGAGGTAAATATGACCTCCTTATTGTTTTAATTAATATTGTTAATTAGATAACCCGGTCATGCATTGCTGTGGCTCAGAAATAAATAACCTACTAAAAAACCCTATCGGGCGTCTTTAGAAGTCAAAACCAAGATTCTGTCACAATCTGATTAATCGTTTCAAAATACGTAGAGGACACACATACAAACAATTTTTTTTTTATGTAGAACAAAAGTTGTTTAGATGCTTTGCCCTTACTAGTTTTATATTCTACGTACGTCTCAGCACTTGACTTTTAAGACATCTCCACAAATAAAAGACGAACCTTGAAACTTTTTACTCTGCCATTATGTCGCACCTACAAAAACTAATTGTGAAGTCGGAAAGTAGGTTCTGCTTCATCTAAAATGGAAGCCATTTCAATTATACAAAGTATGAGATATAACGAGCCTTGAAAACGGACGGACTAAAGCTTGTCCATGGAAAGGAACTTAAGCGGGCGCTGTTCTGAAACGAGCGCGAAATCTTCATTATCTTCTCCTAGCTACGTCATATTTGGCTACCAGTTGCTAATCAGATACTGTTGCACGCGTAGCATGTCCATCCTAGAAACTGATTTTGTGTACAAAAGATTCGACAAAGTGACATATTGTAAAACTATTTTTTATTTGTTTTGAGCACGACAGTCACAAGAATGAAGAGAATGAATGTGTAGATTCTTCAATTGAAAATAGTCACGAAAAAAAAGTTGAATTAAAATTTTCAAACAGCAATACTATAGAGTATATTTTTGAGAAAAGATTTGTATGTATGTAACAAATAAAATTTTAAATCTACTGTAATACTCCATTTAAGCAGAAATGCTGAACATTTTATTTGAAAGATATTAAATAAAACAATTTTAATTAAAATTGTTTGTTGCCCTTTAAGTTGTTATTTGTAAGTTTTTATGGAGTACAATAATAAAGAGTATTTTATTCTATTCTAATTGTTTTATTTTAAATTTAGAATAATAATAATAATAATAATAATAATAATAATAATAATAATTTATTCAAGAAAACATTGTTTACAAATAGTTTACATTAGCCAAACAATAGTATTTAATTTATCCTACACAATTTATACTTAGTTCTAATTATAAACTAAAGCTAAAATATTTCTACTACAAGTGGAAGTAGAGGGATCAGGTTATACGTTAATTAGCGACCCACCTGAACTAGGTTTATTCAAACCTGTGTTTCAGGCCATCACTTTACATTGCAGTCACGTACCTAGGGCTATAAATAAATTATAAGTAAATCTGATGTAACTAATAGACTATTAACAACTACGAGAAAAAACCTATTGGAACATTAAAACCTAAAACTAATTTATATAAATATACAAAATTAAGTAACTTACGAAGGAAATACACAAATTATCATGACAAAACTTCTAGAAGTTGTTCTGTGTCTGAGTAATTAAGCGAAGTTAAATATTCTGATAACACCGTATTACATTGTCTAAAACTTATACTATGTATGTTTAGAACCTTGTTTATTCTGTTATACAGAAATGGTCCTAAAAATACATAAAATCGGTTAGCAAACGCATGTTTAGTTTGTGGATTTGCGCAGACCAGGTCCTTTCTCCTCTTATTGGCAGGAACTAACTCAAATGGAAGTTCAGTGTGCTGTTGTAATACTATGCTTAGGATGAATAGTTGGCGTACTGTTAGTACTTTACAAGCTGCGTAAAGCTGGTGCGTAGGAAATCTAAAAGGGCGAAAAGTAGCAACCTTTAAAATTGATCTTTGAGCGCGCTCTAGAGGGAGTAAAACTGTTTTTGCAGCTCCACCCCAAGAAGTTATGCAATAGGTAAGAATGGATTGACACAGAGCCAAATAAACCTCTTTGATTAATTTATAGTCGGCTATATGCCGTAAATTTTTAAAAACGTATATTAATTTGCGCACTCTAGTACATAGTAACTCGATATGTTTACGGAAGTTTAGATTCGAGTCAATAGTGACACCCAGATATTTCAAATGGTCAGCTTTAACTAAAGCGGGGCAAGAACATGCAGTGTCAGCGGACGTGCCACAGCAATGTGCATAAATGTTTAGGTTAGTAAGCGGTATGTTAGTATTTCTCATTGTGAATAAAATATACATTGTTTTTTCCGCATTAAGTGTTAGGAGATTATTATTGAGCCAATCAGATACAATATTAAAGTTATTTTGAGCGAACATGAAGACCTCAGCTCTTGATTTAGCTGAAAATAATAGGGCGGTGTCATCCGCATAAGACATTATGATACCATTTTGGAGTGTCAGGCTACATAGTTCATTTATGTAGATTAAAAATAATGTGGGCCCCAAAATACTACCTTGGGGAATTCCATAACAACTATTTTTAAGTTCAGAACTTGTATGTTGACCTATTTTGACACATTGATACCGATCGCTGAGATAGTTAGAAAAAAGTTGAAGTTGTACTCCTCTTATCCCAAGTGATTCAAGCTTGTGCAAAAGTAAACTACAAGAAATTGTGTCAAAGGCCTTGGCGAGGTCTAGGAAGATCCCAATTGTGTGCATACCATTATCAAGATTGGTACTAATATAATTAGTTAATTTGTGGACTGCTTGGCTTGTAGATCTTCTGGGCCTAAAACCAAACTGACAATCTGAGAGGAGTCTGTTATCTTCCAGATAATTTATCAACCTACGGTTAATAATTTTTTCTAATATTTTTGAAAGTCCTGTTAGCACTGAAATAGGTCTGTAGTTATTCACACAGTTTTTGTCTCCAGACTTGAATACAGGAGTAACTACCGCTTTTTTAAGCAACTTAGGGAATATTCCTGAAGACAAACACAGCTGAAAAATGTGGGTTAGTGGCGGGGCAAGCACGGATTTAAATCTTATTAGTACACTATTAGGTATGTCATCCCATCCGGTAGCACAAGCAACTTTTAAATCGGTTATTATTCTACATACTTCGTTTACGTCGGTATCTAATAAAACAAAAGAATTTATTTTCGAGAATGTTGTATTTAGGTTACGAGAGGGAAAATTACTGAAATTAATAGATTTTTCAGCCAAGTTTTTACCAACGTTAGCAAAAAAGCTGTTTACTTTATTCATAGCTTCGGATGGGTTAATCTCTGTTGATAGTAAATCTAACGGGGGTTCGGGGTTTTTTGACCTAAAGGTGTTAGTTTTTATAAATTTCCAGACAAGTTTACTATTTTTTCCCGCCTTCTGTAGTTCATTTTTATCATATTGAAATTTTTAGTTTTTTCAATAGATTATTACAGAAGTTTCGATACCTTTTATATGTAGCTGAAAGTATATCGTTATCCGGGGCAGATTTCAATTGTAGGTGTAATTTGTCTCTATGTCTTATACAACGTACGAGACCGGGTGTGATCCAGGGTTTAATACAACTATACTTTCTAGGCATTTTACTAGTGAATGTGTTTTTCCTTATTGCATATTGTAGCGAATTAATAAAATATTCTAAAGAAATATTTGCGTCATTTGAATTATAAACTGGGTCAAAATTAATACCGCGTATGTCATTTTCAAGGTTTGTCATGTTGAGTTTAGTATAGCTACGCATGCAGTTTTTTCTAGGTGAGCTTATTTGTATAGTTAGTAAAACTGCTTGATGATCGGTAAGTGAAGAATTAGTTACCAAGGTTTTAGATGGATATTTTGATTTTAGAATTATATGGTCTAAGCATGAGCCGCTCTGATGCGTGGGGTGATAGTGAGCTGGTAAAAGCCCGTGAAATGAGCAAATATTCAGATAATTATGTACATAAGTATCGAATTTCCCGGAAGCAATGTTAATGTTAATATCACCTAATAGTATTATGTTTTTAAAGGAAGAAACATTTTTTAAGTTTGCGTCAAGTGAGTCTAAAAATCTGACTATATTTTGAGATGGAGGTCTATAAATAGCCACGACTACTGTATCGGGAATTATTTTAATTATTAAGCAATTACTATCTTGGAAAATCGGTTCTTCTTTAATTGTATGTAGATTGTTCTTAATATAAACTACTAATCCATCGTTTTGGTTTAAGTTTTCGACTGTTTTGTACGAATAATAACCTGCAAGAGATGGTAAGTTGACTGTCTGATTTGATAACCAACATTCTGTAAGGACGATAATGTCACAGCTTATATCAAGATTCTGTAATAATACTTCAAAGCCGTTCATGTTTCGATTTATGCTTCGAATGTTCTGTGTGAGTATAGTTAACTTGTTATCAGTGGATGGAAGAAGGTGTTTACAGTCCTCAACATTGCAGGTTCTAGATTCAGACACAGAAAATATATCTAAATCAGAAATTAGCTGATTTGTCATGATAGTTACAAACTATAAATATAACTAGCGGTTTAGCTACCTGTTGTGCTTACTAATTAAAAGTATTAGGTGGCGCTCCTAGGCGCCTTCATAGTCGATTGAGTTTATGTAGTTGGTCTCTGCGTATTTGCGCGCCGGGCAGCTTTCATCGCCAGTTGGATGGTCACATTTCCTCTTGAATCTCTTGCACGTCGCACATTGAGGGGAGGAAGATTTGCTACTGCATTCCTTAAAGGAGTGCCCAGTCTCTCCACAGTGGTTACAAGTGGGACTTGTTTCTCGGCAGAACTTTGCTGCGTGTCCGAACTGCTGGCAATTGAAGCACCTGGTAACGATCGTAAAATCTCTCACAGGACAAGATGTCCAATTGATAAAAATACGGCCCTGGATGATCATAGATTTTCTTATGCTGGCAGGAACTTCCAATATATAATTACACGTCGGAAGGCCTTTCTTACCCGATTTATGGCTCAATTTAATGCTTTCGGTAAAGGACTCACGAGTTATATTCGGCAACTTGTCTGCAAGGTTCTGTTCGTAAATACAATCAAATACCTCTTTTTCTGTCAAAGCAACGGGAACACCAATAACAGCGACCCTAGGGCGGCGTTTAGAAGGTTCTTCTATTTTAAGGCCCGATGACACCAACTTTTCTGAATGCTTGAGCTTGTCAATATCGCCTTTGTTTTCGGCACTAATTATGACGCCCCCGTTTTTTACTTTTCTCAGGCCACGGATGTTAAGCTTCAGTTGTTCAGGAGATATTAACTTTTGTACGAGTGACTTGGTGTCTTCACTTGTTTTGGTCTTATCGCTGGGATAGATGGCGACTGAGCTGAAATTTGCAGGACGGACGAAGTTATCGGAGCCTTTCTTCACCATGCTCGCGTAGGAAAAGTTACCCGAGTCACTTAACTTCGTCTCTACAACCTCTTTAAAATGTTCGAGAGAGTTAACTACGTTCTGTTGAGCTTGTAGATGCTGGATTGTGGTATGGGCCTGGAGCGTCCTCGTTTTCAGGGACTGGTACAAGACGGCTATCTGAGACGTTGCACTGGAGACTTTCCGGCAAAGAGTGGAGACACGGAGCTTCTGTTCCGAGTTCATTTTCCCATCTCCGACAATAGTGCAGACTTCGTTCAGCATGGCATCTGTGGATACTAGCCATTTCTGGATCTCCGGCGTAGAGATAACTTCAACCGTCTCATCATTCACCGCGGGTGCAGGTGGATTTGGGTTTCTCGACGGTAATGATTCGGTAGGCGTCGGTGGAGGACTTCGTCGTAGTAATTGGCTACGATCGAACGGGCTTGCTCCTGGGGTAGACATAGTACCAGAAACACTTGAGTTATAGTTTATAAAAACTGTTTAGTTCATATTGCACGTAAAAGTCGGTCAAAACCTACAAATCACACGCGACACACTTTTCTTCAATACTGACGGCGTAATTATATTTATTTGTCGTAATTGTTTATTTCATTATAATCAGCACAAAACACACGTCCGCTTAGTCTCGCGGCTGTAAAGCGACGAGCAATAATAATAAAAGTGAAACGAAGAACGTTCCATAATTATATTGTTCATCCCTGATTATTTTAGGTTTTTATTATTGACACTGTAATTTTTAACTAAAATTAAATAAAATAAATCGACATCATTTCTTAAAATAAGTTGGTGCAATGGTTACATAAACTAAGTGTGGCAGCTGCTGTGTGTAAAAATAGATTTTATCTAATAAATTCGGCGCGTATCGTAATTGTACTCGTAACACACTAATTGTTACTCGTACTTTCGGCACAGTGTCCATTGAAATTAACCTTTTTTAACTTCTATCTAATGGTATTGTAAATACAGAATAGACCAATTTCAAAAATTATTTCACTGTTGGAAAGTTACACTATCCCCGGGTAACTTAAGTTACTTTTTATTCCTGCATTCCCAAGGGAACGAGACCTACGCGGCTGAAAACATTTGGAGGTATGAGAAACAGGGTGTAAAGTTCCTCATCCACCATTGAAAAGGGAGGATCCTCCGACCAGACGGGTGTTGTGTCTGGTGGGCTAACTACTGCCCGACGGTTGTTGTCGGGAACTTGTATACGTTCAAATTGCGCGGATAACTTTGATACCGCGATGTAGGATAGTTCGTATGTGGCGAGATAGATGTCGCTACAAACAAGTGACGTCCACTAGCACAATATAATTTATAGTGATAGTAAACTGATACAACTTATGCTACAGCTTAAGCTAAAGCCTCTGGCTTTAAATAAAGTCTTTTAATGACATTATTAAAACCACCCACCCCCTAGCAAGTGACAAAAAATACCAATAAAAGAACTGAGATTAAACTCCATAATTATTATAGTCTGGTCTCATTAGAATTTAATTGCTTTTTAACCATTCCAAACCCAATCTTCAGTTATTGAATATTATATTTCTGATTACAATGTTATCAACGGATCGGAGTGACCTTGAACTTTGATAAGGGTTGTTAAGTTGAGCGAAGGTCAAGTTCATTCAGACTTTTAGGAGTTTATTAAGTTTTAAGATGGCAGTGCGAACATTTATTATGTAAGTAAGACTCTACTTTGGGGGGTTTTTGAAGGGTAAAAAAAAATGTGGAATACTGATTTATATGGCAAAATTGAAAAACAAACGTATTTATTATGCTCAAAATCTAATCCACATAGTTACCGCATGATAAGTCTACACAAAAACATCCAAGCTGAATTCATTAAAATCTCCTCACGAAAAGGCATAATAATAATAATTGTCATAATTTCAGCCGAAAGACGTCCACTGATGGACATAGGTCTCCCCCAAGTATCGCCACAACGACCGGTTCTATGTGCATCCATCGGTTAGACGGCTTCCACCAATTTATTTTATTTTTACTTGTAGACGTCTGGCTGTTTAAACCGCCCATTTCCCGTTCCCGTAGGAAAACAGGAATACAAAGACGGAATAAAAAGAAGTTACGCAGAGTGAATGTAGCTTTCCAATGGTGAAAGAATTTTACGAATCGGCACATTAGTTTTTGAGTTTATTCATTACAAACATACACACGCACATTTTTTTCCGCAATATAATTTTAGTGTTGATTTCTTTTACCGAATTGCAGTTATTATTAATAATTCACTACTCTTTAGTGAATAAATAACATTTGCAAAAAGTTATTTATGCTCACAAATTTCGTCAAATTGTGAGGTCAAATCAATCGGTCATTTTTGACAAAAATGATGAATAATGTTCAATAGTAACATACCTATACATTACTTGCCTGCTGCGGTCTTCCCGTCCGATTATAATTTACATAAATGTGCCTTCAAGGCTAGAGTGAATAGGCTCTTAATAAAGTAATGCGCTTCACCATCACTGATTGCATCACTGCTTACCATCAGGTGGGATTGCAGTCAAGCACTGGTTTAACATATAAAAAAAAAACATTAAAAACCAAAATCTGGGTTAAATTAAAGCTTTTTCACCGAAGTACTCGTCTGCAAAACTGTGCTCTTAAACTTCAATAGAAAATCTGTAGATTTTTCTAGAAACTAGTAGTTACTTCTTCGATACTTAGACGGGCACAAATGTAGTCGAACGGTCGTTTCGCTAAAAGCTGTAATTGAACTGACAATAAAAGCAGAAATTCTGAACATTGAGTATGAATGAGAAAAGGTGTATTGCTTGCAGTATATTTTGTAACTCATTTTTTTTTTAAATACTAACAATTGATTAAAAAATATCTTTATCATTACAGGTTAACTAGCATTCCTAAATATAATTATGTAAATGATAAGACAGATGGCATTTGTTTTATTTTTCATTTTGTCGTAACTACGTAAATTATGCATTAATAACTGTCACTGGGAAACACTTTATGCCAAGAAAGATAGCTGTCACTATTTTGAGCTTCTGGCTGTTCCATATCTGAATAGTGTATACTATTTTTTAATCAATAGTGAAACTTAATTGAGACACACTGCCATACAAAAGACAAAACCCACTGGATATGACTCACTGATCTTAAGAAAGTAAAAGGGGTTGGTAAAGTTGAACTTCTTGGTGCACCCATGATCTTAGAAGTGTGAGTGATCTTAGAAGCATGCAGGCCTAGTCATACAAATTATATTTCTATTAATGTAATGGATAAGGTGACATTAGAAAGAAAATGGCGTAATATGGAATCAGCTGTTTGTCAACTGTCAAGTGTTAACGAGTAGAGTTTGAAAATGAAATACACTTGACAGTTGTCAAACAAAACAGCTGATTCCATATTACGCCATTTTCTTTCTATAATAGAAATATAATAGAAATAGAATTTGTAACATGGCTAGGCCTGCTGGACAGTCCTCACTGAAGTTTCATTTTGTGCGAAAGTGATAATTTACAAAGATTTTCTTTTTTTCTTCCAAACATCTTAGTTTACCGATGTCTTTAAAGTTATTCCTTTTAAGCCATTTTATTTTTGACACAATCTATTTTTCGGAGATGCAAAGGGATTAAACTCGAAATAAAATCGGTATCCACCTTTGTGCACGTGGTTAAATAGAATCAGTGCGCACAATCGGCACGGTCGAGCTCTGGAAGTTGATTGTGAGCCCCACCCAGGCATTTGCCTGACGTCAGACGTCACGCGTGACAGTTCTTAAACAACCTTGAGTCGAACTAAGGACTCAATGACAGCTGTTATCGATTTGATTAAACGATTAAGTTATTTCAAGTGCCAATAGATGGCGCTACTAGTACCTACGTAAACAAGTTTTTTTTTATTCACAGCTCCGACATATACATATATGAAATTGAACTCAACTACTCAATTGAAATTGTCTGTAGCTTAACTAATTCACACTCTGTTTTCGAAAGTAAAGATCAAGTTTCAGACAGATTTAGTTCAAGTCTTCGCTACGATATTCTACCCAATATTATGTAACAACCAGATTACTCCACGGTTCTTTATATATATGCTCTTGTAAACACATCTGTGGAGATTTAGGTCGCGGATTTATTTTGTGCATCTTGTAAAAGACATTGGAGCAGTAGTTGAATGATTGGCTGTTGCACTGCGTGTCACGGGATTGTTTCCCGCACGGAACAAAGTAAAGTTTGTAGGGTATAGAGGTAGCTGTTCCAGTTCTAAATGTTTTTGAATGTGACATTAAATCTTTGTACAATCAGAGACATACTTACAATAGGGTAGCAATAAAACGAGTGACTGTAAATTACAATTTTAAGTGTCAAAATTAATTAATTTGGGTTATATAATTACTAAGTGAGCGACTGACTGTAAGTGACGAAAAATCAACAGAATAGTATCTTACAAACATTAATTTGAGTTACTTAAAATACAAAATGAGCAGCTTCATAATATTTGAGCGACTGCATTGCAAAAAAGGGGCATCTGGCGCTCGGCGGCCGCTGCTGCGGCACGCTCGCTTCGCTCGCTCGCCTTCGCGCGTTGCATGGTCACAGTTCCAACCTAACCTAACCTAGCCGTTTCCATTTTGAGTAACTATCTTAATATCGAAGTAGCCCTCTCTGTATTTCCAGTCACTCACTTAGTAATGTAGTCGCTCGGATAAAATTTTAATATATGAAATGGATTTATCACAATCCACTTTTTGTAAACTTGTTATGGATTTTATTATTAATCAATATTCGTCGTTAGTTTAGTTAATTTTTCGCTTACTCAAATTCATACCGCTCAAGTTATTAATACAGTATGTCATCATCAGTCGCAAAGCTTTTTTTTAATCTTTCGTTTTATAATTCCCCCTTACAATAGACGGGACATCATGAATAACATTGTCACCCGATACTTGTTTCCTAGTGGAAACAAGTCTCTTCGTCTAGTTTAATACGCTCCACTGCTGCTCTCATATTACTATACTAGCTTCTGCCCGCGACTTCGTACGCGGATCCTGTTGCTTATGTCAGCGACAATGGGGTCGTCAAAATCGAAGATCTGAAACGTCTGATGTCGAATTCTAATAGCCCGGGGACGGAAAAACAATGGGATGCGCGAGACGATTCAAGACGTTCCAGATTTTTTATTTTTGTTGGTCAACAGGAAATGCCATCAGACTTAACAACTTTTGCTAAGACGCCATTTCTATTATGTATATGTTATATTGTCGCTGGGCTTTGGAGTTCCACTACAGGTGCTCCAGATCTTCAAATTTAGTCTCACAGCAGAAAACACTCTTCACGTGGAATATTTTTTGCAATGGCACCATTTTTATCTCTTTTACTTTAGGTGTTCGATTTTCCAAAATAAATTATAGCCTATATAATGCGTGACGTTCACGATCAGCGGTCAGTCGCGCATCTCCTTCCCCCACTTATCTCTAGAGTCGATGCGTATATACGCTGAAAACTCAAGCGTCATGCTCCGTGAACGTCTCCAAGTCGCGAGACACTGCATGATGTTCACGATCAGCGGTCAGTCGCGCACATATTCTTCACTGGTGTCTAGAGACATGGATACCTGGTAGATGCGTAAATACGCGGAGAATGCAGGCGTACTTCGCGATCCCAAGAACTTTCCGCGGAGCGAGTTACAGCCTCATGTTCTCGAACAGCATCAAGTCTCTCCTAACGCTCTTCGGTAGATTGTTGGGATCTTATGATCTTTAATCATTTAGAACCTTTGGAACATTGGGAAAGATTTGACCTATTTCTAGGTTATAGTTTTATTGTGATGATACCTGATTAATTAAAATCTAAGTGGCTGCACCCCTGCGTTACCGGGTAGGCAACCATGTAACAAAGATAATAAATGGAAAAGGAAATTAAACACTCAAATAACATAAGCCCGAAGGCATATTTAAACGATAAAAAAATAGGAGATTTGGCCAGTAGAGTCTAATTTTCAATGATATACCATCGTCATCGGAAATCAGTCCTGAACTGTTCCCACCTTCACCGCGTGGAGGTACTTATGTTATGTTATAATTATGCAATGAAATTAGTGATAGCTTTAATTTTTAACCGACTTCAAAAAAAGGAGGAGGTTCTCAATTCGACGGTATGTTTTTTTTTTTTTTTCTTTTTTTTGTGTGTTTGTTACGCGATTTCTCCCTCATTTGTGGACCGATTCTCAAAATTCTTTTTTTATTTGAAAGAATATACTCTCGAGGTGGTCCCATTTTAATTTGGTGAAGATCTGGTGCTGATCTTCGGAGATATACAATGGAACTCTTCAAAAATAGACGGCAAATCTGTCGTGATTGCTGGAATCGCTTGGATATTTATTGTTTATACAACATCATGACGTATCATCTAGCCTGTATGCTCTGAGGGGTACGCAGATGTGTACAATATACCTAGATTTCGACAGTTAGGTATGTTAAATTTAATTTATTAGGGATAAGTGGATAACCCTATTACTATGACATATGTATTGTTAACAAATAACAATATAAAAATAAATTCATGGCAAATATTTGTATGGGAACAACTAAAAATGGAAAAATAAAAATCTTTTTTGCAAAAAATAAAACCGACTTAAAAAAAAACACTAACCAGTGTAAAATAACTCTAAATTCGGAAGTCGGTGGCCCATCATGAATAAGACAAAACCACCAAAGCCACAGACTTCCTAATTTAGAGTTATTTTACACTGGTTAGTGTTTTTTTTTAAGTCGGTTTTATTTTTTGCAAAAAAGATTTTTTATACCAAATGTTAATGATCTTCGATTTTTATGAGTCAACAGGAAATGCCTATCAGACCGAACAACTTTTGCTAAGACGTCATTCCTATGTGAGTTATGGTGTAGCTGGGCTCTTGGAGTTCCACAACAGGTGTTCCAGATCTTCGATTTTTATACGTCAACAGCGAGTGCTCATAAGGCATAACAACACTTGCTAAGACGTCATTCCTATATATATTATAGTGTAGCTGGGCTCTTGAAGTTCCTCATCAGGTGTTCCGGATCTTCAAATTTATTCTCTCAGCAGAAAATACTTATCACGTGGAACAATTTTTGCTATGGTTCCATTTCTGTATCTCCTATTAGTTTAGCTGGTCTGTTGCGGTTCTGCATCAGATGTTCCGGATCTTCAAATTTATTCTCTCAACAGAAAATGCTCATCACGTGGAACAATTTTTGCTATGGGACCAGTTTTGTATCGCCTATAGTTTAGCTGGTCTGTTGCGGTTCTGCATCAGGTGTTCCGGATCTTCAAATTTATTCTCTCAGCAGAAAATGCTCATCACGTGGAACAATTTTTGCTATGGGACCATTTTTGTATCGCCTATAGTTTAGCTGGTCTGTTGCGGTTCTGCATCAGGTGTTCCGGATCTTCAAATTTATTCTCTCAGCAGAAAATGCTCATCACGTGGAACAATTTTTGCTATTGGGCTATTTTTGTATCGCCTATAGTTTAGCTGGTCTGTTGCGGTTCTGCATCAGGTGTTCCTGTTTTCAAGATAAATTATAGCCTATGTGTTGCCCAGACTTAATATCTATACAACAAAAAAAAAATCATTCAAATCCGTCCAGTAGTTCCGAAGATTAGCGTGTGCAAACAAACAGACAAACAGACAAACAGACAAACAGACAAACAGACAAACAGACAAACAGACAGACTTTTTTTTTTGGATTCGTGTTCTATTACTGTTTCTAAACCCCCCTCAATTATTATTTTTTAAATATATTCAATGTACAGACACAGTTTTTTTACAGTCTTATTATATTAATATGTATAGATTATGCTAGATGGCATGTCCAGTTGCATGTCCTCCTATAGTATCTTAAATCTCCTTTAGCCCAGTTGATTATTAACAAAGAACGATGTATTTCTGCATTTTTGGTATGTTGTATGAATCTGTTAAAGTAGTGTCAATTTCAATTTTCAACTTCGAAACCTGTGGAAATTGAGAAAATCGAGAAAACTCCGTAATTTCCTTTTTTTTATTACTGATAGGCACGCGTTTGATCACTATCTCACCTGATGGTTAGCGATGATGTGGTCGACGATGAAGCACGCTTGCTAAGAAGCAACCTGTTCACTCTTGACTTAAAGACCCCTAGGTTGTAGCTATCAGGAAACACCGACATCGGCAGGGAATTCTACTCTTTAAGTAGCTGTTCGCACAATGAATGTGTTTCCATAGCGTTTAGTACGTATCGTTGGTTGGTTAATTTTGGGGCTTACTCCATTATTTGCTCTCCACGGCCCAATTCATGCACGTGTACAGTCAGCCTCAAAATTCGATGACCATATCCATATTTCCTAAGCTAATGAACCTTAGATTTCACAAATTGCTTAACAAGGTTAGTGCCAGAATTGAATGAACATCTTAAGAATTCAAAATTAGCTGAACAACATTTTGCATGAATTAACTTAACGCTAAATTGTCATAAGTCGCTGAACAAAACGTCCAAAACATATTAACATCGCACATTGTAAATTGTCACTAAGCGATGTACAGACGCCAGCACGTCAAGTTACCCCAATGTGTCAAAATTCTTTAATCGTTTTTCAACTTTATGTTCACATTGGAGTAACTTAGTGTGTCTGTACATTTATTGCGATTGTTTAGGTAATTTTCACTTTAACATTCACTTCAATGTTAAAGTCAAAATTACCTATTACCAATTCGTAGTTATTTGTCATTTAAATGGCAAAAAAAGACATGATGATCCTAACTTGACATTTGTTCAGCTACTTCTTTCAATTTAGCGTTAAGTTAATTCATGCAGTGTTGTTCAGCTAATTTTGAACTTTTAAGATGTTAATTCAATTCTGGCACTAACGTTGTTTAGCAATTTGTGTTGGTCATGAGTTTAGGAAATATGGATAATTATAGTCATCGACTTTGAGGCAGACTGTACATCCACAAAAACTCATTGCAAAATATCACTGCACTATCTCATCAGTGAGATATTACTACATAATACTGTTTAGTGAGTCATGTTAGGGAGACTTATTATTATGCTAAGTAAAGCTTTGGTACCACCCATATTCAAGTCATTAGTGATTATTAAGCTTACAAAAACGTTCGCATGTTTTTTTAGGTGGCTGTTTATTCTTTGAATTAGAAGCGTTGTGGGTATGTTATATTAACCGCAAGAGTTGACCTTCATGGCAACGTTTTTCTTAAGTCCGCCTGTGGATGGGTGCATGACCATCCATTGCAAGCCGAAACGAAAGGGAGGGAGGGAGAGAGGGAGGGAGAGGGGGAGGGAGAGGGGGAGGGAGAGGGGGAGGGAGGGGAACGGGAGGAGGAAGGTGGAGGGGGAGGGGGAGAGAGAGAAGATTGAATAGTTCACTAATCAATCGAAGGGAACTTCGTTCCATCCGGGTGTCCCTTGACACCTCTCAAGTTTTTTTTTAACAACGTTGGACATTACTGGCTTTATAAATTAACTGCACAATTTCATAAAAAAAAAAACAAAATCGGACATATTAATTACGTAGGATACTGACTTGCTTTATAAACATATTTTTTTAAAAGAAATAAGTTTATAACGTAATTAATGTTCATGCGCAATTCAAGATTCGTACATCAGCAACTAAAATGTTGCGCCATTTACAGATAGACTGCAGAAAAAAAAAAGAAAATGAAAAAAAGGCATCAATAAATGTTGGTCTTTGCAGAAGTCATGAATCGTAAAAATAATGTAAAAAAATCTTACAAATTCCAAAGAGTGTGTGAGGAAAATGGAAAAGTGTGTGTGAGTGTGTGCGTGTGTGGGTTTGAGATTGATTTTCTATGCTTCAATCCAATAATATCGATAATTTAGCAGCAGTGGCCCAGTTGTGGCAGCCCCGACTTACTAACAGTAAGTCGTGGGTTCGAACCCAGGCAGGCGCATTACTTTGTGTAATTTATTCCATCACCACTGCTATCAAAACCGGCGAAGGAAAACATCGTGAGTAAACCGGCATGTCCTAGAACCAAAAATTCGAAGACATGTGACATCTACCAATTCGCACTGGGCCCGCGTGGTAGATTATGGCCTATACGCAAAATACGCGCTTTGACTTGAAGTTGCGGATACCAGCCCGCTATCTTTATCTTTCTTTAATATTGATGATTGATGGTAATGAACACAGTAACTGGGTTGGGTAGGTTAGATAGGCACTCAATCTAGTTTAAGAACTAGTACTCTCTTGCATCCGGTTTCACTCTCAGCCAACCCCAAAACAGTCAGGCAGATAATGATCAAATTCCAGCAAACAGCAATTTATCAAGACAATCACTATTAGTCAAAAAAAGGACTCTAACGCCAATTTCAACAAGAAACACGAAACCGAAAACGATCAGGTTCATTACTCTAGGGATTACAAAAAGTCTGGATTACAAAATCACCTTGTAGTCTGCCACATAGGGAAAAGTTGTGGAAAAAACTTTGCCAATTTTCCTTGAGCAGGCAGAATCTTTATTTGTTGTCGCTACTACCAATTTCTAAGAAGTTCTTTTTAGATAGGCTATATGTTTCTATAAGGAGTGTTAGGGTTCCGTATTTTGACCAAAAAGAGATATCAATTAAAAAAACTCTTTGTCTCCCTTACCCAGGTAAAAGTTCCTATTCCCGGCAGGGTCCATATTTGTTTCTATTTGTTTACACCTACTATACAAAAGTTGTCTTCGAAACACTATTATTGTAACAGCCCTCAAGTTATAGTTTGTAAGTTTTGATGGTGTACAATAAAGAGTATTCTATTTTATTCTACCATCTGTGTATATGTTGCAGTCAAATCTCTTAGCAAGTCAAAAGTACTATTGACTAGCAAAATCAGTCAAAAGTACTTTTGACTAAAATAATACTTTAAAATAACAGTTAAATGTACTTTTGCATAATGGAGCTGGTTAAAAGTACTTTTAACTAAGTGATTCCGTCAAAAGTGGTTTTAACTGGTTTTATCACTCAGGTAAAACCGTCTATGGTTGGCGAATCATGTGGGTTATGTTAGATTAGAACCATGACCACTAGCGCGCGAAGGCGAGCGAACGAAGCGAGCGTGCCGCGACAGCGGCCACCGAGCGCCAGATTCCTTAGTGCTTTTGACTGATGCTAATAGTTAAAACTACTTTCGACGACGAGCGTCAGTCAAAAGTAACCAATAATTTCAGTCAAAACCACTTTTGACTTTTGACGAACCTGTTCAGTCAATAGTAGTTTTTACTGATTTTGCTAGTCAATAGTACTTTAGACTGGTTATGAGTTTTGACTGCAACATATATTATTATATGGATGGCAATAAAGATTTGAGATGAATATTGTGATTTCGTGTTCGATTCTAGTATTAATGAGTCCCAATTTAAGTTCCAAATGCGCCATTCTTCTTTATAGAAAAGACTAATGTATTTGAATTCTATATTTCTTTTGAAAAAGAAACGTTCAACACACAAAAACACTAGGCATTTTTCTTTTAATGCATCCACATTTATAGCCAGCCTCTATACAGCTAGGTACTTGGAAGCCTACAAATATTTATTTGAGAATCGCAAATCTATTAGTCACGATGGCTAAGGAACCCTACTTTCCATGGTACGGCTCACGCTTGAGAAGGCTTTTTCAATTGGGCTGAAGAGATGCGAGAATATTGGTATACTTATTTACTCGGATAAGGACCTAAGAAATAGGTGCGACGCTTTCGAAGTTTTGATAATGTTTTCTCAAGTTCGCTTACTCCAATTATTCGGTAATAACTTGTTGGCGCTATAATAAATATCAAACGCACAATATAATTATTATAGCGTGTATGAAAAATACACACACAGGCACACACACACAGACAGGCAGGCAGGCATTATGATTTTCGTTACAAGTTCAATTTAATAAACGATATTAAAAAAAAAGAATCAATCGCTAAAAGTCAATCAGGTGAACTGTAACGAAACTCGATAAAAACTTACAAATTATAACCTTAAGGGCTACATAGGGTGTTACAATGGGCGGCCTTATCGCTAAAAGCGATCTCTCACAGACAATCTTTGGATGGACTTGATAGTGTTAGAGAAAAGATGAGTAGGCAGTTTGTGGTGTACTATATGACTATATAAATAGAAGTATAAAATAAGTATAAATAAGAAAAAAGAAAAAAATAAATACAATACATAAATACTAAACATTTACAGAGTAACGAACTTTTATATTAAGACATGTGACATGTGTGTGACACGTGTGTGTGTGTGTGTGTGTGTGTTGTTGTTATGTTGTTGTTGTGTTTTGTGGTAATAATTTTTAAGATAAATACTTCTTTTTGTCTTGCGATTTCAAAGTTGTTTTTTCCTTGTCCAGAAGAAACGAAACTCGCTACGAATTGACACGCGATTTTAAGTTCAGTGCTAAGATTGTTGCAAAAACTATTTACAGAGCTTATAGCTGAAAATAATAATAATAATATTAAATATTAATTCAGAATATTGCTTCCATAATTTTTAAGTAACAATGTTCTTAGCCTAGTGTTAGTAAAAGCACAATTAATTAATAAGAATACAAGTAGATGTCGCTAGTGCAATAACTACCCATTTCTGATTCACGCTGTATACCTACTCCATTTCATCCAGTTAATCGATACTTATCATAACTTGCTTTATAGCATCTATTAACCAATTACAGGAAGATATATAGGTGTGAAATCAGGATAAAAAGAAATGATGATTTAATGCGCGGCAATACCACGACCTCAGGTTGTGCGTCGCGATTGCAGGGCTCAATTTCATTAAGAATCATAGAAATCCGTGCAGTTTGCAGTCTGCGGCCCATCTCGGACTCGTACCTTTAAGTAGTAAAATACTCTAAACTTTTTAAAGAATAATATTTTTTTTTAATATTAGTTAAAGTCACATCAAAAACGATCCGTTTCTTTAGGAGCTACGACACCTCGGACATAGCTCGCAGTTAATCAAAACCACTCTTTTTAGTCGGGAATTTAAAAATCGAGTTGAGTTGAGTAATCCCAATACCTTACAATACCAACCTTAAATAAGTAAGGTTCACAGAACAAAAATAATATTCTTAAACTTTTCCGCCGAACACTACAGAAAATTTAGTTTCTGTGCGGCTAGTGAAATAGCTAGTGCGGTTCGGTCAAGTGTTGTTGAAATCAGAGCTATAAGTGGAATGCCTCTTAAGTCTCCCCTTCTTGCCAATATTACAACAATACCTAATACTATCCGTCCACTAGACTACGCTACATCTAGGTAATTTTCATTTTATAAAGAGCAAGCATTTTTTTTTGTTTTGTTTTTATTGAAGAACCTCAAAAACTACTGGATCAATTTTGACCATTTTTTAATCAATATAAAGTTTAAGTATCAGTTAGTAACATAAGCTAACAATTTATTTAAAAAAATGAGGTTCTTAAAAATGTAATAGATAGCTAAGCAATACTAAGTAAGGCAGACAAACAACTCATTTAAAAAAAAAACAAAATTCTTAACAAAAATTGTTTAAAAAAAAAAAAAAAAAATTATTCAAGTGTAAGGTAAAGTAAAGATTATAATTTACATTAATTCCATTGGATGAAAAACTAAATCTAACCGTAATATGGAATGGATAAAAACAAAATAGATAAAAACAATCCTTGATGCGGATTAGGTATTTATCATGCTAAAATTTCAGCTCGATCGATGCAGAACTTTTTGTGTTTTTGAAGCGTACACAAACCAACATAACATTTTTATATACATAGATTTTATTTACATAAATAGAAGTTTAAATAAGAACAAAAATACAATACATAAATACTAATCAATTACTTAGTAACGAACTGTTATAATAAGACGTGCAGACGTTTGTGTGTGTGTGTGTAGACGTGTAGAGAATGAGTACAGTAAGCTAAAACTATCGAATTTCGACCAGAACCACAATATGTCTAACTCATTAACAAATCAAACACAACACCAGCGAACAAAATCCGCAGTCAACCTCAAAGTAACCGATTTAAAATCCGTCATCAAAATAAACACCAACCTTTCGCTGCCAATATTTCATCTAAATTCTAAGGCTTAGCTCATACGATACAGAACAGGCTATCAAAAACCACCGAGGCGTGTGTAACACGAGCCGGCAAATCCACACGTTACAAAAATCCGTCCTTACGCATTAGCTTCGAATGAATGAGTTGCGGACAAGACAGGGATATGAAAAAGGACTTATGGCCTTCCAGTGAGGGATTGCGCGCATGTACCTATCCCTTGGTTTACAAGTCGACGACCCTTATATCGTCTGTGTAGGGTGGAAGTAACATCGTCGCATATATTGATACAATGGGTTCTGTATATTGATCTGTATATGGCATTGAAATTTTTCGTCTTTTTTTTCTTTCTGCTACAAACCGTAATAAAAAACAATGAAAAGCAGCACAATTTCTATCTAACTTAATAAGATTTCTTCTCAAAAGTGAATGAACTAATAACTAATCATTTTAATAGGTAGCACTCACGATTTAAAAGTTAAAAGAAGAAAAAAAGAAACTAAACCCCAACGCTCCAAAAATCTTATAAAAATGAATCGCATTTTAGAAGGCGGCCATCTTAGCTAAAAAAAACTAAATTGGTTCATCCGTTCGGTATTTACGATGGCACAGACAGACACACGCCCACTAACCGCACACACACACCACATGCACACACAGACACGTCAAACTTATGACACTCATCGTTTTCGCGTCGGAGGTTAAAAAAAAAGATCAGGAAAATACGATAGGAAATAAGATAAGAAATGTAAGAGAAGCTGATAAAAATTTCAACACAGAATACATTATTATCTTTAGCTTATAATGTCCAGATGTGCAAAGATGTCCTTTCCACCCTTTATTCCGCTTATAAGTTTAAAGCGTCGTGGCCAACGGATATAAAAGAACTATAAATAACATTATAGATTTACCAAAAAAAAAAAAAAGTAGGAGTTCAACATTTCGTTGGGATACAAGAAATATAATACGAAAAATAGTATCAACCCCACTGCAGGGCAAAGGTGTCTTCTCGTACAGAGAAGGCAAGGGCACTTCTGGTTATGTTGGTTTTCCACGGCAAAAATAAAGGAGATGTTACATTTTTATATGGGGCTCTGGCCATAACATGAATACATCTGATGGCCGACAATGAAACATCTCCTTTATTCTTCTTTTTCGATTGATCTATAGACAGGGATTTTTATACCGTTTATAGGCTCCGACTTAGCTTCACATGCCGTTGAAAAATATCTCTCAGTCATGTCAGTTTCCTCATGATGTTTTCCTTCACCATTTTAGAAGCAGGTGATAATAAAACAATGCGCACATGAATCCAAAAAGTCCAAGGACAACAAATCCGTGGTCTCAAGTCTGTACTTGAGACCACGGATTTGTTGTCCTTGGACTTTTTGGAGTAACTTGATGTGCTGCCGTCTGTACGGCAGCACATCAAGTTACTCCAATGTGTTAAATTTTCTCAATTGAATATGAACCTTATTCCGTTTGTCATAAAGTTGAAAAACGATCAAAGAAATTTGACACATTTGGGTAACTTGACAAACCCTAGTCACGTGACTAGGGTTTGTACTTGAAAACTTGGGTTTGTTATACTATTTGACATTTGTGTAATAATGTACTTTTAATGATTTGTTGACTGTATTAGCGATTTGTCCGCAATTTTTTTATTAGTTTGACATCTTGTACGATTTGACATTTGTTTAATTATATTTTTTTATACAATATTTAATCTGTTTACGATTTGTGAGAATTCCATAACAATAAACTACTATAAATACTAAAACTAATATGACTATTACCTTTACTCCATTTATAATAACATTAGAAAAAGAGGCTCGTAGAAGCAGGAATACAGAACATTTTAATTTAAACATAAATGAAAACCATTTTTATGCCAATTATTTTACTTTAAATTTAGAAAAATAAAAGTGAATCAAAGAACGTGTCCATGTACTGTTCATCCCTTCTTCTTAAAGTTTAAGGTTTTTATCATTGACACTGTAATTTTCAACTAAAATGAAATAATACATAACTAAATGAAATCCACATAATTTCTTAAAATAAATTGTTCAAAGTCAAAGTCAAAGTCAAACCATTTATTTCAATTAGGCCCCTATAAGGCACTTTTGAACGTCCAAAAAACTAACTTTAAAAATGATTCTAGTTGCCCCTTCCAAAAAGTAGATTTGTATGGAGAAGAATGGGCAAGAAACTCCATACTTACTTTTAAAATAGATTTTACAAAACTTTGTATACATTAATAAGATTATATGTGAGGACGATGCACCCAGAATAAAAAGTACTATACTAAGATAGGTTTAAGCAAAAAAATAAAAAAATAAGCAATGGAGTTGATAATTACGTGATTAAGTTGGTACAGCTAGATACATTGTGCACACACATTTACAAATGTAATAACATTAATTTTAAAAAAGTGAAATAATAAAACAATAAATAGAAAACAATACATAGGTACATTATAAGATTAACAACCAGGTTGATTTTGTGAAGACTCCAATATGATTGTCCTATGGAGCAGGACCAGCATGATTCCAAGCATTCCTATCTTGCATATAATCTTCTAATTTATAATATGCCAGTTTACAAAGTGTACTTTTAATATAAGTTTTAAATTTTCTTTCATTTAGTTTTAATATATCACATGGTATTTTATTATAACATTTATTATTTATTTATTTATTTAATACTTCAAGCACACTAATGTACAGAGGCGGACTTAATGCCATAGGCATTTTCTACCAGTCAACCTTTAGGTGATGCAGAGAAAAACAGTGGTAGGTGCAATTAAAAATGAAAAAATAAAAGGAATCAAAGAATACTAATACAAAATATGAGTATAAATACATAAATATTTACACTATAAATATAATATATATATATAATAAATTAAATTACGAAGAGATAGAAAGAAGAGAAAACATTAGCGCTCTGAAGATACTACTGCCAACTTCTTACGAATATGCTCGCGAACCTTAAGAACATTTAACACAATACCCCATAAAAGATTTTTGTACTTTTGCTAATCTAAAGTAAGGTTGAGCTATTTTATCTTTATTTCTTGTATTGAAATTACGTCTATCGCTTGTTTTACTAAAAACAATGCTGCAATGGTTACAACTAAGTGTTGCAACAATTATAAAAAAGAGTGTAATAAATTCAGCGTCTATCGTAATTGTAACAGGCTTAATTGTACTTTCGTTACAAAGTGTGCATTAGAGATAACCTTTTTTAACTTCTGCCTAATGCTTATTGTAAATGTAGTATAAAAACCTTGCATTCCACTGGTCACACCACTAGGCTATCAATGCTTATTGAACTCGTTGATTAGATAGAAAATAATTAAAAATTGCATCCCATTATTAAGTGAAAAACCAATAATTGGTTTGCAAGAGGAGTTTTCAAATTGTATATCATTCGCGGTTGTCACCTTGACGATCGAAAATTGGATTGCTTCATTCACTATTCAAGCTTTTAATTAAACTATAGGTAATTGTTCCGGCCAATAAAAAATATTGGCAATTGGCAAATTATGTTTTTAATATCTGGTTGAGCTTAAATACGATACACCTATATTAACTGATGGGCCTGGCAGAGGTGTGTCTGTTAGCTTTTTTTGCTTACATTAATGATTTAATTTTTCGGCTATTTTGATATTAAAACCACACCCCGATACTGATTTGAAAAATTATATGAGACCTTACGGAACGTCATATTCGCTCAAACAAAACAATAATTTTACAAATCAGTACAAAATAGACGGAGATTTGAGAAAATAAGCATTAGAAACCGCAACCAAATTGAGATCTTCCTCGTTTAAGTCGGCTAACAATACATGATTATTTTCTAGTTCCCTTTTGTCAAGCAGAAAGAGCTAAGCCAATAGGCATAAAGAAGCGTTTACAGCTAAGATAAACCCAGTTGCTTTGCCTCACGGATTTATGATTTTATCTGAATACTATCGAACATCGAAGCGAAGATCAGGTATCCAAACTGGCGACTCGTTAGGAGTTCAAATATTGACGCAATGCGGAACTGGTCTGTGCCAAGCATTGAGACAAGGATCACGCTCTGCTTAACTTTGTTTTAAAATTGTGTAAATTAAGAATAGAAGGCAATTTCTTTGAGACAAGCAATAATAATGATAAAGGTGGGTGCCTAATTTCATTAAAGACAACAAAGGGCCTCTGCGAGTTGGCTGTGACCCCTCGTACGCCTTTTAAATGACCGGAATCCAAGGGCACCAATAAATATAAGCTAACGAAAATAGTTAAAATATTTCACAACTTTCACATAACGTCATCTAGTCCCAAGCTAAGCAGAGCTTGTGTTAAGGGTACTAAAAATTGATAAACACACTTATATATTTCTAGTTACATACATATTTAGATCAATTACACCCAGACACAGAACAAGTGGTCGTGCTCATCACACAAACATTTGTCCTTGGTGGAAATCGAGCGACCTCAGGCATAGCAGTCAGAGCCACTAACTACTTAACCAATAGGCCAGTCGAAAGGAAAGAAAAAAAGCAAAGGAAATATCTCTCTCTCTCTGTCTCTCTTTGTCCTAGCCCTTTCCCATCATTTGGAGGCGCCAGGACAGTCTGTCCTGGGTTATCAAAACATTCGTTTGGGTAAAACGAAAGAAGACGCCCAGATGGAACGAAGTTCCCTTCGATTGATTAGTAAAGGAATTATAAAATTCCTTCAAGATAAATCGAAAGGAACCTCGTTCCATCCGGGCGTCATCGTTACAACTTTTGGTCCCAATCTTCTCTCTCTCCCCCTCTCCCCACCCCCTTATTTCCCTCTCCTCCCCCGTTTCTCCCTCTCCCCTCCCACCCTCTCCCCCTCCACCCCTCTCCCTCCCTTCCCCTCTCACTCCTTCTCTCTCCCTCTCTCCCTCTCCCTCTCCCAACAACACACACACAACAAACACACAAACACAACAGAGAAATAAACGCACGCCCGCACGGCCCACAACTAAAGCAAAAATTGTCGTTACAACTCCATTCTGTCGTCTTCATTTTTTTCGTCTAGCCCCCTTTCGCAACGCGCGATATGGAACTTAGTTCCAATAATCCTCAATACCTTTCTCCTCTTCATTTTTGACATTGCCGTGCTTAAAACAAAAGAAATGATTCTACAATCTGTCACTTTATTGATTCTTCTGTAGACAAAATCCCTTGCTTCTAAGGTGGTCATGCTACGCGTCCGGCTAGTAGGCGTCTTTTACCTCTTTTATTATTTGGCAGTGCCAGGTTTATACCACGACATGGTCTTCAGGGCGTTTATGGATATTTAGTATAAGAACTAAAAGCATAACATACTTTCTTGCTTCCTATTTTCATTATTCTTTCTTTTTTTGTTTTTCTTTGTTTTTTTTTATTTTTTTGTTTTTTTTTTTTATAATCTGTATTGTTGTTCGTTTGTTTTGTGTTCTGTGGATCCAAATAAAATATTTTCTTTATATTCTGTCTTTCTTTTGCACCTTGCGCATTAAGCCTGACCCAGCTACGGCCACATACCACCTATCTACACTATTCATGTCAGATAATCATCTAAATAAAATACTACTATATACTCTAGTATTGTACGCAACATAGAGACACACAGCGCAGTAGTTCAGTCTAAAATCATGTATTTTGTATTTTTCAAAATCAATGCATTTTATTAAGGTAGTTAGGTTAGGTAGTTAGGTTCGCTATAGGATAGGTATGAATAAAACAAAGTCAGGTTTGTTTCAACACCTACAACTCGAGAAAGGCTAGACCGATTTTTATCGGGTCATAATTTGTTGTATTTCTCCGTCCCGAATAGCAAAATAACTATTGAAAACACTAGGAAGTTGACAAAAACTGTAAATATGAAGAAAGTTCGTTCTATATGCATTATTCAAATGTAGGGCCATCTTGCATGACATAACGTTTAAAAGTGCAATTATACAGGGTGTTTTGGGGATGAGTGTAGGCATTTTGCAGATGGATAGGGTCGGTCCATACGATTATTTTATAGTATGGGAACTATGGTCCGATATCCTTGAGTTTTTAAGTTATGGGCAAAAAGATTTGTTTTATGCTTATTTTCTTTTCTTCACTATTTGATTGTTTTTGCTATCGGAATAGTTGTAAGACTTTTAATTTATCGTATGTTATGTGTTTAAATCGACAAATAATAAAAAAACTGTATATAATATGAAATTGTGTTTATTTTTAGCTTCATAACCCAAAAAGTGTCAAGTATTCATAAAAAACGATTTTTGCCCATAACTTAAAAACTAAAGGATATCGGACCATAGTTCCCGTACTATAAAATAATCGTATGGACCGACCCTATCCATCTGCAAAATGCCTACACTCATCCCCAAAACACCCTGTATTAATTTGATGATTTGACTTTGATATAAACTTCGAAAGGAGCTAGATCCCAAATCATAATATGGAATGTCAGTTTGTGATGCAGTGCTAAATTTAAACAGCGTTGCCTTTGTTTGAGAATATGCAAAAATCTTTAGTTTACTTTACATAAAAAATTGCATATTCACATGAAGCAAAGTAAAGATTTTTGCATATTTTCAAATAAGGCTACGCTGTTTAAATGTGACACTGCATCATAAACTGTTTTATTCTTTTTCTAACTATATAGTTGGGAAAAGAAAAAATAAATTATGTAATTACACTTAAACACACACATTATTGAAATTCTAATCCAAAATTAAGTCTAAAATACAATAAAACTAATTAAAATAAATTAAATTTGTACACTTAAACTAACTACAAATAGTATAGTAAAGAAAAAAACAAAATACAAAACCCTCTCCTAGGAAAAACAAAATCGGAACACTCAGGCGTCAAAGTACTCGTCCCCATCGCTGTCATCAGGAAACGTGTCCAGAAGACTGGCAGCATTGCTACGTTGGATGGCAATGCTAATTCTTTGGCCAAAGAATAAGCCAACCCTCTGGTAACGCGAAGTGTTGACCAGTCGGCGAGAAATCTCCTTGAAAAGGCTGCGTGCACTTGCACTGCTATAACACTTAAACTAAAACCACTAACTTTTGAATCAAACACTACTTAGTCTTGCTAGGACTATGAACTATCTCAATAATGCGTACACCGCTTAGTACTTTCCAAGTAACAGTGGATAATAACAATTAAAATAATACGCTCTTAAAAGCCCCTTCACATTTCAAATATAATGAAAACAAATGGTAATTAGTGCTTAACATAAACGCCAACGCAGAGACAATTTAAAATCGCGTGGGCTTCCTGATTTATGATGAGATCGTGCTGGACTCTTATAAGGCAATTCGAAGTTCAAACTTAGAGGGTACCCTGAGCTAAAAACCTTGGGTTTGTGTTCCCTCTTTAAGCCTCGTACGGGCGGCGCGCATGAGCCCACAAACCAAAGTTTTGGCATTAAATTTTAAAAGTTATAGGTGTTTGTTGCAAAATGGTCATTGCTTAATTATGTAAGTGTTAGTAGTTGAACTGATTATTAATGTTTCTTTTACAAGAAGATTTATATATAGTGAAACATGAACACATAAAAAAAGTTCAATTTTTTAATCAAGATTAATATTTAGAAATTTAATTTATTTTAATAAGTTACATACATACATCCTCACGCCTTTTTCCCATGGGGGAGACTACAGACCGCCAACTGCTACGATTCTTACATACTTATTTTGCTTCGTTTGATATTACAATCAATAGTTTGATTGCAATATCAAAACAAATGGAAAAATAGAATTTGTAATATGGCTAGGCCTGCAGAGTCATTTGACACCGGTTAGTGTTTTTCAATGGTTATAATGATGATTTATTATTATGCATTTGGTTTGGTATTACAATCAAACTATTGATTGTTATATAAAACGAAACAAACGAAACGAAACCCGCAGGCGTAGCCAGGCGTAGCCTGCGGGTTTTGAAAGGCGGTGGTCAATAATGAATGAGACAAAACTACCAAAGCCATAGACTTCCGAAACCAGAGTTTTTTTTAAAGTCGGTTGTATTTTTTTGTAAAAAAGTTTTTATCTATTAATATTGAGCATAATGTCATACCTATTTCCAACTTTAGGATTCCGTTGGTTAACAAAACTATTTGTAATGCGCAATGTGCAACCCATATTGCTAGTAAGCTTTTGTAGATGAAGTTTCATTTCTGCGAGAACTTCTCTACTGCCAAAAAGTTTCTAAAAAAAGATATAGATACCGGGCTGGTATCCGCAACTCCACATCAATGCGTGTATTTTGCGAATAGGCTATAATCTACTACGCGGGCCCAGTGCGAATTGGTAAATGTCACATGTTTTCGAACTTTTTAATGTCAAAAATGTATTTAATAAAAATAAATAATGGTTGTAGTTGCCACGTTACTTGTTTCAGAAATTCAAGCAGTGAAAGTTCAAATAAAAAAAATAAAACCATACTATTGTAACTTGTAAAAACTAGCATGTTCAACAAACGTGTAAGGTTAAACAGTATTTTTTTAAATACCTGCCAGAATAATTATTTCAAATCTACAATTTTATACTCTAAAAATGAAATTAATTTAGCAACAGAATATTATTCTTTAATTCGAAACTGGCACGAACATTTTAATTGTGCGTGCTTTTATAGAATTTAAATGAGCGGCGTAGATAGCTCGACTAGTTTATGTTTCTTCATATTAACATATATTTTGATAAACCTGTATAATGTGTTTCAAAATAATTATTCAATTAATCATATAAAAAAAACTAACAGGTGAAAAATAACTCTAGTTTCGGAAGTCTGTGACTTTGGTGAATTTGTTTTGTTCATTATTGGCCACCGACTTCCGAAACTGGAGTTATTTTTCACCTGTTAGTTTTTTTTTAAGAAGTCGGTTGTTTTTTTTGTTAAAAAAGTTTTTATTGTGACTTTTTAAGTTTCTTTGTACTTATGTAAAGTAAGTCTGTCAAAACTTGAAAGAATCATTGAAATTGGATAACAATTGCTAAAGAAGTTCTATCTCTAAACATTAATCTGTACATCTCTGCCGGCCCCTTTTAAAATAGAATAGCGTAATGCTATGTTGTGGAAATACAAAAGCTCAGCATAGACATGTGACTATTGCAATCGCGAATAATTTGCTGTTTTGCGTTGAAGAGTTCCGTTGCCTGTCTTCTTCATCAGTTTTTCTTCACCAAATGATATTTTCTTGATAAAAATGCTTGGTTTGTTACTAAAAATGTTGAAATCCGAGCATGTGTGCCTATATTTTTTGAGGAGTTCCCTCAATTCCTCGAAGATTCCTCATCAGGTATGAGTTTTGATACAAATGGGACCAATCTGTTAGTGTACCCTATCAAACAAAAAAAAAGAATTTTCCTCCTCCTTTTTTGAAGTCGGTTAAAAATATAAAAAAATCACGTTTTTTACTAGGGACTTGTGAAATTTACTTTTAATGAGGTGGGTCCCATGGTTGGGTGAATGTTTATTACAGAATAATAATCAAGATCCCTTTGTTCCTTGAAAAGCATGTGAGGACGTGGTAGTGATATGTAATGATCACCCATCCCGGACTGACCTTGACAATCATAGTTAAACCTTCGATGAACCCAAGTGGCTATTAAATTCAGCCACAAACCACTAGTGTTTTGCAAAACTTCTTATTTAAATAAATTACTACCTATCTGCTGCCAAAACATAAGATTAATTACAAAAATATCTTCTTCAAGAACTAAAAAAATAAAATGACAAAAAATCGACTATTTTATTAAGAACACAGAGGCCCATCGCGTAGCAGACAAAGGACCTGCTACGGACAGCGTAGCAGCGTAGCAGTGACATGACTACGCCGGCTACGACGTAGCGCAAAACAATCTTTGTGTTTGTTTGACCAATTAATATCCGTATTTTGTATTGACACTTAAACTGAACTGTTCCGTGTACTGTCGTTCTTTTTATGAAACTGCGACTGTATACGTATAATATACAGGGTGTAACGGAAAGGGTATATACATACAAACAGGGTGAATAGAGTGTTTAATAACGAGTCTTTCCTCAAAATTTCAGCTCCCAACTAATAACTTTGAAACTTCACGATATTATTTAATATCGACAGTTTATTAAATGTAAAATCATAACAAACGTGTCACCGCACTATAAGGGTCATAATCCTGTCCGGCAAGGTTGAAGTATATCTATCTCGGGTTCTGCGCGCCTAGTACAGACCTATCGGGCTCTACCTAACCGACGAAGGCGCGACGGCGCGGGCGGGCTCAACTTTACAATTATGTATGTACATGTATAAAAACGTTGCCATGTCGTTTCTTATCACCAAGAGAATCTGTGCCCTTCGGATGTATATACCCTTTCCGTTACACCCTGTATAGACGGTTTATTTTTCTTTGCACAAACTCAAAACAATTAAAGGTAAGGTGACCCTAGGTTAGGGCCTCATCTCTCATGAACAAACTTTTGTTTCAAATTAAGTCTAATGTAACTTTTCTAAGTTTACTTTTAAGCTAATTTTAGACATTAATGACCTTGGTTAGTAATACATTGTTAGGTTACTGGACTTGTAATTAATGTAAATCTGACATTACCACTAAGCTCAAAGTATCCCAACGAGCTATGGAGAGGGCTATGCTCGGAGTCTCTCTACAAGATCGAATCAGAAATGAGGAGATCCGTAGAAGAACCAAGGTTACCAACATAGCCCAGCGGATTAGCAGGTCGAAGTGGCAGTGGGCAGGGCACATAGCACGGAGGACTGATGACCGATGGGGTCGAAAGGTTCTCGAGTGGAGGCCACGTATCGGCAAGCGCAGTGTAGGACGTCCACCCACAAGGTGGACAGGCGACCTCATTAAGGCCGCGGGAACGCGCTGGATGCGAGCCGCTTCCAACCGGTCTTATTGGAGATCTATTAAGGGGAGGCCTATGTCCAGCAGTGGACTTCCTATGGCTGAAATGATGATGATGATGACATTACCAACTATCTCCATACACCAAAGGTACACTACAGGTAAGTACCTATAGTAAACCCACTTTTCACTGGTTATATTTACGTTCTATAATAAAAATATCGTGATGGCTAGAGGTTAAGGCGCCTACCTCTCATGCACGAGATTGTGGTTCAAATCCGGACAAGTGACTTTTTCAATTCATATGTACTTTCTAAGTTTATCTTAGACATCATTGACATCGGTGAAGGAAAACATCATGAGAAAACCTGGACTTATTAATAGTTAATATAAGTTTTAAGTCGTCAATCCGCTCTGAGCAAGCGTGGTGATCAATGCCTTCTCTGTATAAGAGGAGGACTTTGCCCTGCAGTGGGAAAGTAACGGGCTGGTATTATTATTATATAATAGGGGAAGAGCCTAATTGCCACCAATCAGGTACAAATCCAGACTCCGGGCTGCTACAGCAAAAAATCCAGATGGAATAACCTCCATGTCGTTTTTCCCGACGCGGGGATCGAACCCAGAACCTCATCCTCCTCAGTAGTATTTGCAACTACTAGACCAAGAAGGCTTATGTGATTTTAAATTGCAATATGATCTGTCTCCTGTTTTATGTGGAGGGAAGTGGAAATTACGTATTTTGTGATTCCACTGCTGTTCTTTCTTTTCTGATTAATTTCGTTGCGGGATCCAAGACAGTTGATTATTTTCTTCAGGATTCTTCAAATTTCACTGACTTGACGTTTTTTAGTGGTAACCACTGTTAACTCTAATAGAAGTAACCAACAGGCCTAGCCATATTACAAATTCTATTTCTATTATAGAAAGAAAATGGCGTAGGCATGGAATCAGCTGTTTGTCAACTGTCAAGTGTATTTAACTTTCAGCCATATTACAAATTCTACTCGTTAACACTTGACAGTTGTCAAACAGCTGATTCCATGAACGCCATTTTCTTTCTACTGTTGCCTTATCGATTACGATAATAGAAATAGAATTTGCAATATGGCTAGGCCTGCAAGAGTGGCCACAGGAGTCGAATTATGTTGAAAATAAAAACCATAGACACTTTTTTAATTTATAGGTTAGCGTTTGATCATTACTTAACTCACCTGATGGTAAGCCGTGATGTGATCGACGATGAAGCACGCTTGCCTAGAAGTAACCTATTCACTATTGACTTAAAGACTCCTTGGTTGTAGCTATCTGGCAACACCTAACTATAACTTTAAATATAACAACACTTTAAACACACTTCATTATTATGATCATATTAAAATACATTCATTTATTTTTAACTTTGAGGAGCTTGTGGCTAAATTATAACAGCCGCATGGGTCGATCGAAGGTTAAGCTACGCTTGACGAGGTCGGTCCGTGGATGGGTGACCATTTATTACATACCAAGACTCCTCCGTGCCTCGGAAAGCACGTTAAGCCGTTGCTCCCGGCTGTCATTTGTAGATCTTTGACAGTCGTTACTTGTAGTCAGAAGCCCGAAAGTCTGACAACCAGTTTAACCAAGGGGTATCATGTTACCCAGTTACTGGGTTGTGGAGGTCAGACAGGCAGTCGCTCCATGTAAAACACTGGTATTCAGCTGCATCCGGTTAAACTGGAAGCCGACCCCAACATAGTTGGGAAAAGGCTAGGCAGATGATGATTCATTTTTAACTTTACTCTTTTTATTTATTAAACCCCAAGCGGACGACGACGGTGTTCGCACGTTTTTCAATTGTGTCTATAATTGACACGATTGAAAGATTAATATCTTATTTTTTTAAATAGGAGTCAAGATTATTACCTGAAAACCAGCACTTGGCAACCATTAACAGAAAAAATAAAACACAGGGACAAACCAATAGTATAAGCTAGTTTTATGCTTCTCGGTACCACAGAACATTGCGTGCGATCCCTTAATTATTTAACACAATTTTTGCCTGGTAATTAAATTCATGATTACTTATATTTAGTCTGTTATCTAACATCAGTGACCGGTTTTACATATTAGGCCAGGAAAAAAAAGTATGCCAAAGGCAATTTCGTATCTATTTCTAATTCTACTACTACAAGAGAAGCTTATGGCTTTTAACCGAATTACAAAAAAAGAGGAGGTTGTCAATTCGGTTTTATTTTATTCGGCCTGTATGCAACGATTTGAAAAATTGATTTTTTGTATAAGAGGGTATACTTTCCGTGTAGTCCTGTTTGAATTTCGTCGTAACCGGTATTGTAGTTTGGTTAAAATATCAAAACTGAAATAGAAAATATTAAATCATCTACATAATCAGAAACTTAAAAAAAAATTACAAATTAAAACTTCTTTTTTTGTGTTTTTTTCACGAAGTCTGTTGTATTTTTTTGTTAAAAAAGTTTGTGTGAACTTAGTGCAACAATTTTTAACAGCCAGCCATTGTATTTGGTAGTATTTGAACTTGTGATGACAAATGCAATATCAAAATAAAGCATAGAAGGCCAATTCCAGTAATTAAAACGTTCAAAATATAGTCACAAACTCATCTCAGCGACAATCAAATTCAAAAACTTGTGAACAATGTGGAAAACAAGGAAACAAAATTGTCAGATTGAGACTAATATTCAAATACAAACGTTTTTAAATAATTGCTTCTCTGCAGGACTATAATTAGCTATCTTCTCATTGCCAACGAACAACTGTCGTCCATTGCGCACCGAACTTTGGTATTAGGTACAACTGAGAATTTACAAAAAAATGGTTTTGCACTTTAACGCGGTGTCCTGCGTGAGTGACGAACACGACGCGACGCGACGCAAGACGACGCGACGTAATACGACCCGATGACACACGCGACAAATGTCCTACGTGATTTTGGTCATTACTTCTCGAATCACGGAAAAGTACAGTACAATTTTGCTTGAAAGTTAATATTTAATATGGTGTCGCATGGTCGCTCTCAAAACAAGTCCGCGTTACGTCGCGTCTCGTCGCAGACTGTCAGGCCGCAAGTTGAGTATGCCGTTGTTGAATTGATAGCGTTCGTCGCGTTCCCAGCGTCGCACCGCGTCGCGTTCGTCGCTCACGCAGGACACCGCGTAAGTGGACTTCAAGTTACGGTGACTATCAGACGGGTTACGGTGCGCTTCATCACATCTGTGCGAGACCGCAAGACATCATCTTCGATAACTGTGGTAAACTCGCTCGTTTAATAACTCGCTGCTTGTGGTAACTGGTCGTCTTGCTGGCTTTGGTTTTGCTATTGTTTTAACTATTACCTGTTTTTTTTATGTTTTATTTAACTTCGACAGTTCTAGTTTATCATTTTGTTACATTGTCTTGCAGATCTATGGATTTAATCCAACTCTGCACATGTAAGCTGGCACACCCTTTTTAGTCAGTTGCTTTTGCTTTAGTTAAGTTAGTTTTAATGTCGGTAGCTATATGTACTATATTACTGGTATTCTGTATATTGAGTGTGCTAGCTAACATGTAGTGAGTAACTTATTTTCATTATTTTGAAATTATAACTATTTATTTATTTATTTATTTATTTATTTCCACGCTTACATCTATCATTACAGGGAATTACCTATTGCGATAGAGTACATTTTTTGTTTACCTATAATAATTCTTAGCCTAATTCTAAAATTAAATCTTAGGTATAACATATTATAAACAATGCATTCTTTGTGAATTGGCTGAGAGAACAGCTGAATAAGTCCGAGACATTGGCAATGAGGTTGAGAGTGCGGAGTGCACGCGTGAGTGGCGCCTCACTTAAAAGATTGGTCCGAGCGCGCGGCTCCGCCAGCAGCCGTGGCTGTCGACGTCGCCATACGTACCTGTCTGGAACACATAAACCTATGTGCGCTAGTATGTCCGCATTATGTACCCGCCCTCTAAGTACTTTGAATATGTACGTGGCGAGTGCGAGATCCCTCCTGACCGTCAATTGGTTATATCCAACCATACCCAAAATAAATAAAGTCGGGTACATAAGCGGATAGAATGGGTACACACCATACAAACGTAAATACAAGTACCTCACAAACTTGTTCTGTACTCTCTCCAACATGAGCCTATATTTAGATTCATGTGGAGCCCAAATGACTGCGTTACACTCTAATTGGCTTCTAACTATAGCGTTGTATAGGGTGACAATCGCCTTAATATTATTGAAGCCACGTACCATACGGAGCACAAAACCTAAATTACGATAGGCTTTTCTGCAGCAGCTTGTAACGTGATCACGAAACGTTAGCCCAGCGTCGATTTTAACCCCTAAGTCTCTAACTTCCGTAGCCCTAGCCATTGGCAACCCATCTATGCTATACGTACCTAGTATAGGGGTGCGTTTGCGAGTGAACGTGATTGTAACGCACTTCTGGAGGTTGAACTGCAAGAGGTTATCCTTGCTCCAGGTCACTACTCTGTCAATGTCATTTTGGAGCTTGGCGCAGTCCTCAAATTTCGTTATCTCCAGCGATAGCTTGAGGTCGTCAGCAAACAGTAAACATTTGGCGTCTTTAACAACTTTTGGCAGATCGTTAACCATAAGAATGAATTGCAAAGGCCCAAGATTACTGCCCTGGCTCACTCCCGACCTCGTATAATATGGCTCTGACTTATGTCCCGCATATTCTACGTACTGTTGCCTACCGTTCAAGTAACTTGCAAAAAACCTTAGCAGGTGCGGGGTAAAACCTACGGCCGCTAACTTTTTCAGCAGAACATCATTATTTACTAGATCAAATGCCTTTTTGTAATCGAAGTAAGCGGCATCAGTTTGTCCCCCCCTGTCCGCTGTTGGCAACAGATTAGCCATGTGACTTAGGAGGTTACTAGTAGTGCTTCTTGCTGGCCGAAACCCGTGCTGGGCGTCGGAAACCTGGCTACCGACCTGTTGGGATATGCTTTTATGAATGGCCGCTTCGAAAACCTTTGCTGGGGTCGACAGCACTGCGACAGGCCTGTAACCGTCCACTGTCTTCCCTGCCCCACCCTTCGGCACCGGAACGACTCGGGTCATCTTCCATATCTCTGGAAACACAGCTCCATCCAGACATTTATTATAAATATATTGCAGCGGTTTGGCTAGGACCATCCGACAATCCTTAATGATGTAAGGCGGAATGCCGTCCGGCCCAGATGATCTTTTTGGTTTAAGCTGTTGAAGAGCGCTACCTACGTCTGCCAGTTGTACGTGGTCTAGATGTACCCGTGCCGCTCCGTTCTCTCCGCCCGCTTCGGTCACAGCCGAGTCTACATCCAACTTAGCCTGCTCTCTACTATACACCGAATAGAAGTACTCAGCAAATTCCTGTACACACTGCTCATCTGTCAACGCTTTGCCATTTTTTAAAATCTTTTGATGACATCGACTACCTTTTTTAGACTTTACGTAATTCCAAAACGACTTTGGGTCATCCAGCATTTGATTTTCAACCCTATGCTCATACTGTTTCCGAGCGCCTGCAATCAAATTTTTAACTACTGTTCGACACTGGGCAAACGCTTCGTAATCACCCCTCAGGCCACTTGCTTTGTACCGTTTATGAAAACCAGCCTTTAATTTTATGTAGCGAATTATTTCAACAGTATACCACTCAGGGTAAATGTACCTTGAGTTTACACGACTTCGCCTTTTCTTTGGAACGCAGTCATCAAAAATGGAATTAATAATATTGTAGAAATAATCTAAACACATTGGCAAATCTAACTCATACATTGGAGTCCAATCTACGGCCGCAATTGATGAGTACATTATGAAAAAATCTGCTTTATTAAAATTCCAGCCTTCAGGTTCATGTGTGTCGGCAGTCAGTACTGCTGACCCCACGCGCACGCGCATACTTACCGACACGTCGAGCGGCGGGTGATACGCGTCCACCGGCACAAGCGGCGCCTCCGCCGCGCGCACGCTCACACTCCCTTCCTCCCCGAACGTACTCAACACTAGATCTAATTGTCGACCATTGCAATTGTTTACTTTGTTACTCTGAGCAAATCCACAATAGGCTTGAAAACATTGAAAATAATTTAGAATGTTTACTGGACAAACTAAGTGTACTGTGTAAATTCAGTTCTTCTAACTTATCAGACAGATGTGTTGCTGGGGAGTTTGTTCCGCCACTTCTTCTTCCCAACAAAAACACTAGGAAGTGGCGAAGGGTGGGCTTTTTGGGGGACTGTCTGATGTAATATCGACGTTCAAAAAGTGCTGATCCTCAGCCTAATTTGAATAAATGACTTTTGATTTTGATTGATTTTGATACACACTGATGATAGCCAATACGAAACCACTTTGCCCAGTGAAAATCACTATGAAGTGTCAACGGAGATACACAATACCCTGCTGGTCAAACATTTATGTAACAAGTGAATAATGGTTGCTCTTAAAGCACTGGGAAATCTCTTACAGACAAGACAACCTTTACAAAAGCATGATAAAAAGACATTCTAATACTAAAATAATATGAAGAACATAAAAATAAAACAAATTTGTTCACGTGTAAGTGTGTATATAAGTGTGCAACTATCTGTATAAAAGATGAGACGTGGCACATTATACCGGCACGGCACCGGAACAAACCAGCAATGGACTTGTCATTCAATTTAGAGCCTTAAATCGTGGTTAGTATAATATATTTCACAATGTCAAAGTGAAAAAGCCAACGGTGAGCAGTCAGCGCGCTTGCCACTACCATACAACTCGACTCGCAGCCCGAGTGCCGATAGCGAGCGGACCATGTGCTTACAGCGCGTCGACCGCACGCTTACAGCACGCCGACTCAGAGTCGCCAGAAAAACATCATTCCGCCGTCGTAAACCGAGACATTATGAAAACGTGCAAGTCATAGGCGTGTTCAATTATAAATGCCATATAACAATTGTGTTCGCGGTGACAGCTAGCTTGCACCTCGCGGGCGGCGTGCAGACTGCAATCTGGCACCTTACCGACGATGCGTAGTTAGTGCGCTGGCAGCTAGCCGTAGCCTAAATTCGAGGCGACGCCGTGCGGCTGCTGTGCGGTTGCGGTGCCGTTATAATGTGCCATGACCATAAGTGTGTACTGTACTGTAATGACAGTAGTTAACTGAATTGAGAAAGGCTCGGCCGGTGATAATAATTATAGTCCACAACTTTCACACAACGCCATCTAGTCCCAAGCTAAACAAAGCTTGTGCTATGGATACTAAGCAACTGATAGACATACTTTTATATTTCTAAATACATACGTATTAAAGATAAATTACACCCAGACACAGAACAAATGATCGTGCTCATGACACGAACATTTGTCCTGGGTGGGAATCGAACCCACGACCTCCGGCTTAGGAGTCAGGGCCACTTACTACCATAGGCCAGTCATATGTTTTTTTATCAGAGGAGATCATTTTAATACGTGCAAGATTTATTTTTCGAAAGGTATGGTAAAGGTATAAGGCAAATTTAAGTGGTAATACTAGAAAGGGACGCGCTGGAAAGACATATACAGACCTATAAATTTGTACTTGTATTTTCGTAGTACTCGCCACTGGCGCGTGTGTAGTGTACACGTACTCACATCTCACACATTGTATCGACGTCAACGAAGCAAAAGAAAAAATCAAATCATTTATTTATTTTGTTTACCTAGATAATTGCAGGTGTATTTCAATAAAAATGTCAATTGTACAAACCATGTCCCGCCGATAGGCATACAAATGTTACATATTAAAAATAATTTTATTGTTATATTTAGTTTTTTGTGTACTGGGGTAAAGATAAAAGATAAAGATAAGGGGAGGGGGGGGGGGGGCGGGTTACTATATTTCTGTTTTTGCCTATTATATAGGAGGAAGTCCCTGGTGTCCTGAAATACAAGTCACGGCTTAGTTTAGGCACCAATCTCCCACAAATAAACTTTGTCAAATATTGTAATTATTATTTTTACTTTCCATATTATGTAAGTGTTTAGTTAACATGTGTTATTTGTGAAAGAAAAATATAACTTTTTAGTAGGTATTATTATATTATCAACAATACGTAGAGTCGTTGCAGATAGCGTTTCTTAGTTTGCCTATCCCCACGGGGAAAGGCTGTTTTTATATGTATACTAATATTATAAAGAGGAAAGGTTTTATTGTTTGTTTGTTTGCATTGAATAGGCTCCGAAACTACTGGACCGATTTGAAATATTCTTTCACCGTTGTGAAGCTACACTTATTATCCCGGGTGACATAGGCTACTTTTTATCCCTGTATTCTCACGGGACTGGGAACTACGCAGGTCAAACCGCGTGACGTCTGCTAGTATGATATAATTATAATGAGTGTATATTTTTTCTTTTCTCAGCGTCCCTACAGTACTTGTATCTTCCTTAAACGAGTCGCCTTTCTTTTTTCCCTCTCATGTTATTATCTAAGCACTCTCGTTTCTATAAGTCACCACTTTGTCACTATCTTCTTTTAATTCATTAAAACCCAAGAGGACACCGTTGTCCGCGCTATCATTGTATTTCTATTGTGTCTCCAATTGACATGATTAACTACAACATTTCTCAATCTATCATTCTCAGTAACACTTACACAGTAAATTACACTTCAAACCACTCAAAAGGTAATAAACATCGTATTATTGAAAATAACGTCGTTCAAGTTATAAATAGATGCAATAATCGGCTCACTCAATCTCAAACGGAACACGATACCAATATTGTGTCATGAATTTCATTCAGAATTCGATTTTTTTGTCGAATCAATATCATGTTTTATGTCCCGAGCATATTAATAATGGTGGCTACTGTTGGAAATTTTACAATAAACGACAAAAAAAAATCTATTGATACTTTTTCAATGTAAAAAAAAAAGCAAAAAAGTATAATTTAGCCCACAGAAACGTTAGTACCTATAAACAACAATAGAATTGATTAATGTTTACAAATAAAAAATCACGTACCAATTACCATTGATATAGATTGTGTTTCGTTAATTACCAAGTCTAATTAAACATAAAAAGGGCCTTAATTCAAATAAATATTTGATCTGAATTATTTTGCTGTGCTTGATCTATTTATAAGTTTACCAAAGAATAAACAAAAAAACAATGCAATAAACATTTTGAGTTTGAGTTTGAGTTTAAATATGTGGAATGCTCTGTCATACAGGCATTCCTCGTTTTGTTTAAAATAATTAAAAACCAATATTAAATCCAAGTTTTGGACCGAGGCAGACCCTCGTCATCATCAGCCTACACGCTACAGTAGTCCACTGCTAGACATAGGCCTCCCCTAATGAGCTACTCAGCGCCCAGTCTTCAGCTCGCCGCATCCAGCATCTGCTGGCAGTCTACCGCAGGTCGTCATCCTAGCCGGAGAGTGTCCTACACTACGTTTGCCAAGTCGCGTTCTCCACTCAAAAACACGTTTACCCCTGCAGTGGTCGGTTCGTCGCGGCCACTTCAACTTGCTAATCCTTTGAGCTATGGCGAATAACATTGGTTGTCTTTTGGATATATTCATTTCGAATTATATTGTAAGTGGGAACGCCGGGAGGAGACGCCCTAGAAGGACATACATAGACCTTATTGGTGAGGTTCTTCAGAAAGGTCAGGTGCAACCGGCGTGTGTGTATGACAACATGTATGAATGTAAACGAAGTAAAAGAAGTATGTAAGAATCGTAGTATATGGCGCTATGTAGTTTCTGCCTCCCCCATGGCAAAAAGGCGTGAGTTCATGTATGAATGTATGTATGCATGTAAAATCCGAGCATAGACCTTTTAATAGCCGGGAAAGATGGGGATAGATGACCGGGATACTCTTAGAAATTAAAAATAACTTTAAACATTTCGACTATTTTTCTCTCTGTGAAAATTACAAAGACATTCAATACCTATAGACCGGACATCACGAACAAAATTTTCGTCCGAAAAAATGTGTCCTGCTGGATATAAGTCTATGAGTTTTTGTAGTACGCTCCGCTGCCGCTCCAATATTCATATAATATTCTAGATGGCGTTACTGAGACATGGGATCAAAGTTTTTCTATGACATTTCCTTGACATTCCCGCTCTATAGTATTTTAAATCTCTTTGAAAAATTACAACCAACTATTAAAACAGACGGTAAAGGCTTAGTAAAAGACAACACAGGTTTAATTATACGATACCTACTAGTACTTTGCTCCTGACTTCGATCACGTGCGTTTCGTACTTTACCATCTCCTCCACCCATTCTTAGTTTAAACATAACATAAACCACTCCCAAATAATGAGGTTTTCTATTCGTAAGTTATTTTTTTAAATCAGTTCAGTAGATCCAGAGATAATCCTCTACGACGTCACTAACTCATAATTTTACCTCTTCATAATATTAGTACGAGTATAGATTAGTACATCGCCGTGTTAAGCTCAAAAGTGATATCTCAAAATAAAACACCTAGTCTTTGTTCATGGCATTGGATAGCTTCAAGAAAGACACATCCTAAGAACAAAGCTAATTAGCTGTATCTTATTCAAAAAACATCAAAAAGCCCTTACAAAAACTTCAATCAAACTGTACCTAAAGTTAAGGGTAAATTAATTTACAAAATATAAATTTTCTTGAAAGTAGCTCACCCTGTGATACCATTTTTGCGCTTAGCACTTCAGTATAGATGACACAAATTAAAAACGAAAGTACTTATAGAAGTCTGTAAATTATAACATATCATCAGTCTTCTCTTTTAAAGTATTTTATTGATTATTTCCAATCTCCTTCTCATTGTGCTTGATCCGCAACCAACTGACCTACATAAATGCCGTCTGATAACGATGAATTTGCGCGTAAACTTTACCAAGCCTTGCAATAATCTATGGCCCGGCTATATAGCGGATTGGCTTGCCAAGCATAGATTATGGTAAAGCCCTCCATGATTGATGTGCAAACCACATAAACGCAATAGAGGCTTGATGCCCACACAAAGACAATTTGTATGTAATTTGAGAAGAATTATTAGTAGTCTCCGACATGTGTAGTAGCTAGTTTAAACCATTATTCAGTCACAAGAATGAGTTCGATTCAAGTTAACATCTATGCAGTATGCAGGGTATAAAAAGATCCTTAACGTAAACGAAAACTTCATATTCTACCTATCACTGGGATAGTTTTTTTCTTCTAGAACATACCTGGGAATTCACTGGTTTTGGAGATATTGAAGGTCAAAGTGCAATATACATATATATATATATCTATTTTTAGGGTTTGTTACCTCAGTACTCCGTCATTTATGGATCGATTTTCAAAATTCTTTTTTTATTTGATTGGGTATACTAGCAGATTGAGGGATCCTCGAGGAATTGAGGGAACTCCTCAAAAAATATAGGTACCGATTTTTACATTTTTAGTAACAAATTAAGCATTTTCATTTAGAAAGTATCATTTTGTGAAGAAAAACTGATGAAGAAGACAGGCGACGGGACTCTTCAACGGATAACAGCTAATTATTCGCGATTGCTATAGTCAGATGTCTATGCTGAGCTTTTGTATTTCCATAACATATCATTACGCCCTTCTATTTTAAAAGGGGCCCGGCGGAGATGTACAGATTAATGTTTAGAAAGAACTTCTTTAGCAATTGTTAAACAATTTCAATGATTCTTTGAAGTTTTGAAAGACTTTCTTTACATATGATGAAACTAAAAATAGCAAAATAAAAACTTTTTTACAAAAAAAACAACCGACTTCTTAAAAAAACACAAACAGGTGAAAAATTTCTCCAGTTCGGAAGTCGGTGGCCAATAATGAACGAAACAAAACCACCAAAGCCAGCCAATTACTGAAGGTATAACAATTTTATGGATTTAATTAATTTATCTATCTTCCTTGAGTGTGTTTGTGTGTAGAAATATGTGTGTGTGTGATTGTGGAGTGTTATGTAGTGTGTTTGCGTGTGTATATTAAAGGTAAGATATGAAGGAGGTGGCCATTGAAATTTTGGTAAATATAGATGTATGGAAGACAAAGACTATAGTCTCAGACAGGTTTAATACAATATTGCCGAATAGTTTTGAACTTGAATAAAGTCCTCATAAGCGAATTACATTGTAAATCTGCGAGGTAAGCTCAAAATAAACTTGTCACAAATAGTCGAAAGTTTCTAATAATATTATGAAGTTTTTTTTAATATCAACAACTTTGATTACTTTAGTATCGTTAGCGTCAAAAAGAAAATACCAATTCTGTCTCGTTTATTTTAAGATTTTGTTCTCCACTTTTTTCGTGTCACAGAGTGTGTAGATATTTTTACTGATACAATAATAACGAATAATAAAACACATATTCCATATTGTAATCGTGTTCTTTTCTCTTCGCCTTTTCCTCAACATGACAAATCAAACTTAAACTCAAATAGATCCATAGTTACAAAATGAAATATCTATAGGCAATCGACAAGAAGTTTTCCAAATGGCCAGTAGGTTTGAAACCGCCACCCTTCATTGAGCTAGCACAGTGATGTTCGCGTTTTTTTGTATGAGAAGAGGCCTTTGCCCTGCAGTAATACAGTAACATAATGCTATAATCAGTATACGCATTATGTTTTCTACGTATGGAAGTAAATGTTGGGCGTGGCAAAAGAGACATGAAAGTAGAATAAATGCTGTAGAAATGCGTTCCTTGCGAAGTATGTGTGGTGTAACAATGAATGACAGATTGAGGAATGATGTGATAAAGCAACGTTGTGGTTTAAAAGAAGATGCAGTAACAAAAATTGAAAAGAGTATGCTTAGATGGTTTGGTCACGTTGAAAGGATGGATGAAAGGCGACTAACGAAAGGTATTTACAAGGCAGATGTAAGTGGGAACGCCGGAAGGGGACGCCCTAGAAGGACATACGTAGACCTTATTGGTGAGGTTCTTCAGAAAGGTCAGGTGCGTAGTACTCGCAACCGGCGTGTGTGTATGACAACATGTATAAATGTAAACGAAGCAAAAGAAGTATGTAAGAATCGTAGCATATGGCGCTCTGTAGTTTCTGCCTACCCCATGGGAACAAGGCGTGAGTTTATGTATGTATGTATGTATACGCATTATTGCGTTTCAGAATTACAACAATTAAATAACCACCAGCAGTGCTATTCTGAAAAGTTTATTTGCGAAATCACTTCTGAATCCGCAGTGAAATCATGTGATATTAAAATATCGTATTCTTAAATGGAGCGATTTCGACACTGGCGCCACCAAGTGATGATCAAAGTGAGACGAACTAAAACGGGTCAGTATTTTGACGTTGACATGTTGTGAATACCGAAACTTGTACAGGCGACATGAGAAGCGTAGTAAGTATGACTTTCGAGATGATTTGCGAAATGACTTTCGAAGTGGTTTACCATTTCCGAAGGTTAAGCACAAGCAATCTACAAAACAACATTTGATTGTACCCCAATAAATTTCATTAATAAAAAAATATGACCGTAAAATTATTCTCGCCAAACAAAAATACTACATGGAAATTCACTTTGGTTTTGAATGAAACAATAACAATTGTACGGGCCCAAACAACAGTTGAATTCAAAGCTTTTGTTGATATATTTATTTCTATTTTTTTAACATCACAATCAACGCACATGGCCTTTCGATGAAATTAAAAAGAAAGGAGAATTTAGGTATAAAATATGGATACACATTTGAGTTCTTATTTTAATTTTATTAACCCCCGACGCAAAAAGAGGGGTGTTATAAGTTTCACCGCTATGTGTGTGTGTCTGTCTGTCTGTCTGTCTGTCTGTGGCAATGGCACCGTAGCGCTCAAACGGGTGAACCGATTTAGATGCGGTTTTTTTTATTTGAAAGCAGGGTTTCTTGCGATGGTTCTTAGACATAATTCATCAAAATCGGTTCAGCCGTTTCAAGGTTATCAGCTCTTTTGTATTAGCTGCCGTTGCTATTTTAGACGTCTATGGGTATTAACTTCACTTAAAAACATATGTGTGTCTTAAAATTTCAAACACCCGTGTGTGTAATATTAATAAGCAACATTATGGTGTATTTGGTCTGATGCAGCCAGGATATCTAGCAGACTAATACACTCTTGGGAAAATAACAGCAGGTATATCGTGTTTGGATTCATTTTAACCAGCATTTGATTCTGCGCATAATGCACTGATGGCAACAGGATGAGCTGATGCTGCAGCCAGGCTATCCAGCACACCAGTAGGTAGACTCTTGACAAAATAATAGCGGATATGTCGTGTTTGGATTCATTTTAACCAGCATTTGATTCTGCACACAATGCCCTGAGGCAACAGGATGAGCTGATGCTGCAGCCAGGCTATCCAGCACACCAGTAAGTAGACCCTTGACAAAATAATAGCAGATATGTCGTGTTTGGATTCATTTCAACCAGCATTTGATTCTAAATACAATGCACTGATGGCAACAGGATGAGCTGATGCTGCAGCCAGGCTATCCAGCACACCAGTAGGTAGACTCTTGACAAAATAATAGCAGATAGGTCGTGTTTGGATTCGTTTTAACCAGCAGTTGACTCTACAAACAATGCACTGAAAAAATCTCATAACTGTATACTCTATAAAACAAAATTAATGCGTTTAAAAATTTAAAAATAAAATTAAATTACAAATTTTAAAAACCCCCACCGCAAAAAAAGTAAAACATTTAAAAAGTTAAAAATAACACTTTAGCCATGAAATTTTACTTCACGTCGGGGTACCGTTTAAATAAGGAATGTTCCTAGTAGGTACTTGTAGGTATGTAGGTACTTATTTTAACGGTACCCCGACGTTACGTAAAATTTCATGGCTAAAGTGTTATTTTTAACTTTTTAAATGTTTTACTTTTTTGCGGTGGGGGTTTTTTTGGTGAACGTTGTACCTATGTGAATTTATTTTCTTAAATAAAGCGAACGACTGACCTGACTGGCCTGTTGGTTTAGTAGTTAGTGGCCCTGACTACTATGCCGGAGGTCGTGGGTTCGATTACTGGGGCAAATGTTTGTGTGGTGAGCACGATCATTTGTTATGTGTCTCTGTGTAATTTATCTATAATATGTATATATTTAAAAATATATAAGTATGTTTATCAGCTGTTTAGTACCCACAACACAAGCTCTCAGGCTTACCTCGGGACTAAATAACGTTGTGTGAAAAGTTGTGGAATATTTATTTTATTTAGGTATTTATTTAAGATATTTTAGAAAATGTGACAATGTATACCTATCTACTATTGGTACTTGGTGGTATTGGTTCTATGTACTATTGGTCGTGACTGTACATACATAAACTCACGCCTTTTTCCCATGGGGGTAGACTGAAACTACAGAGCACCGGCTACTACGATTCTTACATACTTCTTTGGCTTCATTTACTGTAAGTTTATATTAGTATTTAATAAATACATTAATAATAATAAAAATGCATACCATAAGTACCTAGCATAACTACACACAAAATTGTCTAGAACAGAATAATAAATTTTACGCTACAAATAAATTATCATTATTTTACTTTTTGTTAAATTAATGGTGAACAAACCCTCATGTATGTCCGGGAGATAGCGGAGGGGTGAGACCATACGGTCTCACACCTAAGCCGGGGGTCGCGGGAACAGACGATTCTTACGCATCCCTTCAATATCATCTGCCCAGCATTTACTCTGGTTTTACCCAGTGCCTGGTTTTGACTAACCATTACGACTGTCAATGATTTACAAAACGACAGTTACTAACAGTTTGCCTTGCTTTACGATACACGGAGGAGACTTAGGGAAGGTTCATATCTGACGGAACATGTGCCGAGCGTTTGCGACAATGTACCTCGACGCACTAACGCATCATCTGTTGAGTGTGAACCGTCAAGTGTTTTTCTATACAATTGTCTGTTCTGGCGTTACGCGACCGATAATACGCGACGCATGTTCCGTCAGATATGAACCTTCCCTTATAATGAATTGATGGTCACCCATCTACGGATCGACCTTGGTATGTGTAGCTTAACCTTCGATCGACCCGTTCGGATGTTATTATTTAGCCACAACCCCTTCAAAATACAATGCTAATAATAAATATTAATCCACACCAACTTAGTTGCTTGCCAAAGGTTTACCGTAAATCGGCTTACCTATCTGTTTGAAACAAACCCTTTACTATCGTATAGTTTGTAGAATCGATTTAAGAGGTATTTCATTCACGCTGGGACGGTTTACACGACACGCTAAAATGACTTTGCACGATTTGTGCAAAAGCCAACCGAGGCTGTAACTACCGTACGTATTGTTGTATATAGGTTGTAAAATTGTGAGAAACACTTCATACACTTAGATACCGAATAGTGTGAAAAGTTTTTTCTCAATTTATATACACAAACTTTTTTATAAATTTTGATCAAATTTTAAAAACTTTGCTACTTTTGGTTCTTTAAAAAACCTAGAAGACAATTAAATAGTTGTAGAGAATTTTATTAACAATAAGAAACGACGACATGTTTTTTTATGGGACCTATAGTTTGTCAGATAAACCATGAAAACCCTATTTTGACCCTTTTATCGTGGGACAACGTTTGTCCAAGTTTAATCTATGTAGATGATGAAATTTCGTCGTATGACGAAGACTAGACCCAAACAAATATAACATTTATTTTGTTTTTGTTACCTTCTTGCGCCTACCATGACACACTTAATAGATATCTAAGGTCATCAGAAAACTTGAGCCTAGATATGCCCCGGCATAACACTAATTTCTACGGAAAATCGTTCACAGTGGAAGCTGTACGGCTATGGAATACTTTGCCTGTGTCAGTGAGAGAAGTTCAAACATTAAAAACATTCAAAAATATGCTCAAAAATTATTACCTCTCTCTTATGACGCCTTGATCTAACTGTTCGTTACTGTGTAAATGATTTGTATACATATGTAATTATTTTTCTTCTTATTTATACTTACTTTATATGTCTATTCAAATAGTCATGTATGGTATATATTTATGTAAATAGTACACCACAAACTGCCTACTCATCTTTTCTCCTCCACTATCAAGCCCATCCAAAGGTTGTCTGTAAGAGATCGCTTTTAGCGATAAGGCCGCCCATTGTATCACCGTATGTAGCCCTTAAAGTTATAATTTGTAAGATTTTATATTCTGTCTCAGCATCACTTTATCGAAGACTGGTAGAAAATGCCTAGCATTAAGTCCACCTTTGTACAGTGTACTTTACTAGTACATAAAGTTTCAATAAATAAATAAATAATAAACATTTCAATCGACTAAAACAAGTCATCGCTACGTTACCGCAGCGTCTATTAAACGTAAACCAAAAGCACTCCGAATAATATATGAACATATGTAAAAGCATTCAAATGCAATTTGCTTAGTACGGCTAACAGGGTTTCCGATAATTACAAACTTAGCGTTCCCCTGTCGATAGACAAAATTTATCTTCTAAGGAACCTTAACGACACACAGCTGTATCAAGGAACATGGAATTGACAGAATTCCAGGGCTTGACAGGTATGTTGATCTAGCGGCTAGTAAATAAATAAATAAAAATATAATATAAATAAAAATAAATAAATCTAATCTAGTGGCCTTGATTGCTATACCGGAGATCGAGGGTTCAAATCCCACCCAAGACAGATGTTTGTGTTATGACAATTTTGTTCTGTGTCTGGGTGTATTTTATCTATAATATATATATATATATATATATGTATTTAGAAATATAAAAGTAGGTATGTTTATCATTTGTCTAGTACTCATAGCACAAACTCTGTATAGTTTGGAATTTGATTGCGTTGTGTAAAAGTTCATGAATATTTTTTTAATACATAACGTTCCAGCTTCGATCCCCGGATCGGGCAAAGTGTTATTGAGTTTTTCCATCTGGTAATATGAAACGTATCAATTTAAACCTTTAAATGTTCATTTTTTTAATAACTCTATATGCCATAGGTTCAAATCAAAGCGGTTTATTAGGTATATTAAAAATAGTAAGTAAATAATGCGTATAAAATCAAGTGGCTTGATTTAGTTACTCCCAAGTGTATTTGTGCTTGGGGCCACCACCGTTGTTTATATTTTGTTTCCCGATAGACCAAGTCTCCGGCAACTAGTCGACAGTACGTTATGGCTTTTAAACCCTCAATTTTCTCCGTATCTAAACTCCACACATACAACATACACACTAATAATAATAATTAATAATTATTACATAGGAACGCTGTTGATGGCAGTCTCTTTGAAATCTTGTAATCTTGTTATGGGAACTTGGGCTGGCAAACCTTAATACAGGTTACTATCCTATTAGCCTATTGGTCTAGTAGAGTGACCCTGACTGCTATGCCGGAGGTCGTGGGTTCGATTCCCACCCAGGACAAATGTTTGTGTGATGAGCACGATCATTTGTTCTGTATCTGGGTGTAATTTATCTATAATATGTATGTATTTAGAAACATATAAGTACGTTTATCAGCTATTTAGTACCCATAACACAAGCTCTCAATCTTAACTTGGGACTAAAGGGCGTTGTGTGACAAGTTGTGGAATATTTATTATTAATTTTTAATAATATGTAACCAAGCTAGGACGCCAGAGTCACTTTTGTGTAACCTTCTAATTGTTCAAACCTATCTATTGTAACTAAAGACTGCACCACCCTTTTTTTAAATAAATAAATAATTATTATTATAAATTATTAATTTTGGAGACAAATAGAGGTAGCCTTTGCCACAGCTTAGTCTCAGAAAATTGTTATAAATTCGCTTCCGAAACCCTACAACCACATACACGAGTTGGCAGTCAAAAACGGAAAACGTTCAATAGCAATCAACTTCAAAATCAACAAAAAAATCAACACGACTATTATATATTCCTCAAATGGTTAAGAAGAGTTGTATACACGGCCACACAGCCAAGCTATAAGGTTCCAGTTTATGCTGATCTCGCATTTTATTTAATTTTCTTACAGTGAGAGGTCAGTTATTTGACGGGCCTGTTGGTCTAGTAGTTAGTGACCCTGACTGCTATGCCGGAGGTCGTGGGTTCGATTCCCACCCAGGACAAATGTTTGTGTGATGAGCACAATCATTTGTTCTGTGTCTGGGTGTAATTTATGTATAATATGTATGTATTTAAAAATATATAAGTATGTTTATCAGCTGTTTAGTACCCATAACACAAGCTCTCAAGCTTAGCTTGGGACTAAATGGCGTTGTGTGTTAAGTTGTGGAATATTTATATTTATTTATTAGTTTATACCAGAAATTGCTTTATGTGTAACCGTGTGTAGGTACCTCTATTTCATAGGACACCCATATTTCGCCAGTTATATTTAAAACCCTTTTAATAGAGGATCAGTCTCAAAAGCAGTCCATATTTAAATCAATATATGTATAAATACTTCATGTATGTATTACATAATGAACTGTTGCATCCTGACAGGCCTGTTGATCTAGTAGATCTGATTGCTTTGCCGGAGGTCGTGGGTTCGATTTCAAATGTTTGTGTGATGAGCATGATCATTTTTTGTTTCTGTGTCTGGGGGTAATTTATCTATAATATTTATGTATGTATTTAAAAATTATAATTAGTTAGGTATTTACAAGGCAGATGTAACTGGGAACGCCGGGAGGGGACGCCCTAGATGGACATACATAGACCTTATTGGTGAGGTTCTTCAGAAAAGTCAGGTGCGTAGTACTCGCAACCGGCGTGTGTACATGAGAACATGTATGAATGTAAACGAAGCAAAAGAAGTATGTAAGAATCGTAGCATATGGCGCTCTGTAGTTTCTGCCATGGGAAAAAGGCGTGAGTTTATGTATGTATGTATGTATTAAAAAATAAAAACCTACTTAAGTATGTTTATCTGTGTGTGAAATTTGTGGGATATTTATTTATTTATTTTAATTGTACACCTCTTTCTAACGCTTTGGGGATAAGAGGTGTAATTTTGACGTTGTATAGAAATACCTACTAACTTCTTACAGTGTGACGTCAAAACGTACTACCTAGGGAACGCGGGGTAGTGAGAGCAGTCGGGCAATGGGAGCTATGGTGTTTGGACGGAATGCAGGCACATTTGCTCGATCGTAAGCACTCGGCTACTTCCGTCAACTATCGGCAAACTTCGCCTGACGCGCTCGTACCGTTAGTGCCATTCGTTTAGTCACGAGGGACGGTTGTGTGTTTTTCGCTCCGTGCTTACAAGAAATTGTCGATTGCCAGCATAAAGGTAAGCATGAAATTATATTCTTATTTTGTTGTATTTATGCTTATTATATCCCTAGATTCGTTTACTAACAAGTCCAATTAGTTGAATTGTGATTGAGAATAGAATTATATATTTATGTTATTACTTTTCAAAATGGTGGTCAGCGGCTAATGGTAGCCTAGCTAGGCTCTCATTATTTTTTATTTTATTCTTTGAGAGTAATTATAATGGCTCCCATTTTCCGTATGAGCGTTAAATGGGCTCTCATTAGCCGTATTTGTCGGGTAATAGGAGCGACTGACTTTTTTTGTAAAACTGTGATTGTACCTTAATACATGTCTGTAGTTGATTATAATTGTGATTAAAATATTCTCTTATAATAAAGGTAAGAGTTCAAAATAAAAAAATACAAGAATTTTGACTAACGTGGTTTTTATTAAAACTTTCCCTTAGTAGGCTCCCATTGCCCTGTTCTCCCCTACTTCAAAAATGTCACTTACCTACGTAGAAGTTTTGCGAAAAATAACCTTTAGACCACTTTTCATTGCTCATTCTTAACAATAAAGGAAGTAACGTTGTTTGGGGTGAGCTAAAAATAACTTATTGTCAACGTGAAACTTTTGATGGGTCCTATACAATTAAACAATAACGGAAATGGATAAAGTCAGGTAATGGATTAGGGCAGGCCTATATAACTTTCGAAGACCATTACAATATTGATGGATTAACATAACACAAAATACCTAACATCATGTCTTTTACCCTCGAAAGAAAAAAAAAACATTTATTCGGCTCAAAAGTATTTATTGACCAATGATTTATAAGTAAAAAGGTGTAGATAGATCATACGCGCTCAGCAAGTGACACGTTAAAATGTGGCTAACTAGCCACACTGCACCTCAGTGTGGCGTCGTGCCCCAACGGACGCGTGCGTGCGTTAGTGTACCGTTTCTAAAGATAGAATGTTGTTTACGTAACCTATCTACACCTTTTTTACTTATAATATCATTGCCTAGAACTATGAAAATTTGGCAATTAATAATAACTTCTTACACTACAAATATAGACTAGATTCAAGTGTACGTAGTTTTCCAGTCCAGCAACTCCCATTGATTATATTAGCGGTAATATCCTGCATGGACAGATAAAACTGAAGGTTCATAAAAGAATTTATAACACGTACCTACTTATATAATATTATTTATCTATATCTATATATATAAAAGAAAGTCGTGTTAGTTACACCACTTATAACTCAAGAACGGCTGGATCAATTTGAATGATTTTGGACTTTTTGGATTTCTCTTTGTCCGGTAATAATAATTAATAAAAAACATGAAAAGTCCTCAAAAAATAAATATCAAGAATATCGGTTGTCTCAAACATTTTTCAAACGCAGCGCCATCTTGGATGACATGACAGGAGTCAAACTTCCCATTTCATTATCAGGTGACAATTTGACATTGACAAGTCTTAAGCTAAACCTAAGAAGGTAAGGTTGTTAATTTTTAGAGGTTTTATGTAGCATAAAAAAGTCTTATATTTCAGAAATCAATGGACAGACACCAGCACGTCAAGCTACCCCAATGTGTCAAATTCCTTTGATCGTTTTTCAACTTTATGTCAAACAGAATAAGGTTCATATTCAATTGGGAAAATTTAACACATTGGGGTAACTTGATGTGCTGGCGTCTGTACGTCATTAACAATGATGACAGAGACAAACTTTAATAATTCTTTGCAAATAGAACTTATTCTACTGTTAAGACTTTAATTAAAGTAGACCGGGAAAACTATAGGTATAAATTGTATGTAACATAGAGGCAATAGTTCAGATCAAAATTATGAATTTAGTATTTTTTAAATCAATGCATTTTAGTAAGGTAGTTAGGTTAGGTAGTTAGGTTAGCTATAGGATAGGTATGGTCAGTTAGGTTAGGTTATATATACATGTTGTAATTTTAATTCTATCGAACACAAATGTTTAAATAAGATCACAGTAGAGACTCGCTACATAAAAAGTAGTAGTAGTTATTATTGGTTTGGACATGTAAAAAAAATTGATAAGAGCAATAAATTGACTCTAAGGCACAACGAAGTTTGCCGGGGCAGCTAGTATATAATATACAAAGGTGCACGAAAGGCTGCCCAACTAAAATGGGACTCGGCAGGACATGTCTGCCGCATGCCGAACGAGCTGTGGGCTCGTATAACCCAGAATTGGTGCCCTACAGTGACACGGGGTCGCGGCAGACCACGAAGGAGATAGCGGGAAGACCTGAATGTCTTCCTTGAAAATTGGAGAGAGGTTGCGCAGAACCGTGACAGATGGAAGGAATGGAGAGAGGCCTTTGCCCAGCAGTGGTACAGTTTAGGCTAGTAAAACAAAGTCGTGTCAGTTATTGATAACTCAAGAATATTTTTTTTAGATTTTTGTGTTTTTGGATTTGCTTCGTCTGCAATAGGATAATAAATAACCAATAAAAAACATGAAAAGTCCTCGAAAAAATAATTATGAGGAATTTTTTTCTTATTCACTTCAAACGTAGCGCCCCATCTTGGATGATATGACCGTAGACAAATTTCTTCCCAGTTCATTATCAGGTGATAATTTGACAAGTCTTAAGCTAAATCTAAAAATTTTACACAAGATTAATTTTGTTCTATCTAAGGCGCGGAACGAGGTTCTCCTGGGAGCACAGGAAAACTTGCTAGATAATAAATGCAATAAAAAAACAAAACACTATCTTTTACGCACAACTACATATAATCAATATTACAACGTTCGCATGGTAGTAAGACTTCCTTCTATGCAAACAATGTTGATAAACATAAATAATCAAATGGGAAATAATACAAAATCAACAAAGGTTATTGTTTACTTTATGCCGCCGATGTCGCGTCGCCATTCCTAACGGACCCAAAATAACCAAAATAAACACTATATTATTTTCCAAGCATTACCATTCGATGTATGATCAATGCCTTGCAACTCTACTTATACCGTTAAGTGATTTAATATGCTGCAACGATCTGCAATCTCGTCTATGCCGCTGTATGAGTAAAACTCCCAACTCGACTCGACAGTCGTTCGCTGTGATCCAAACACCGCGCATGCCTCAATGCGCCGATTGTACCGTAGTTCCACACTTGCGAAACAACGTACCATAAATATTCGTTTATTTTAAAAACTAAATGTTTAAAAACACATTAATTTTTAAAAACCACGAGTTATAAGTTCGACTTTTTTTTTAGTTTTAAATACGAACCTTTTAATCCGAATTTCGAACTGTGAAATACAATAATATTATCATTGTTTTTTATCGTGATTATACTTTTGAAGTGAATCAAGTGCGAATGTTTTCGTAAAAAAAAAAGTGCGAGTAGTAAATGATAAATTACTAATTTTAGAATTTAGTGTCAGTGAGAAGTTTTTAAAAGTTGACGTATTGTTTGTTTTGTTTGAATTTAAGTGAGTGTGTTATTAAAGATTTCTGTTCATGAAGAATTCGTTGAATTGATGCCAAAACTCTAATAGAACGTAAGTAAATAATTATAGGCATTGTTTTGACGTTTTTAATCGTTTTCAGAAATATGGCCGTGTGTTTAGGAGCGGATTTAATCTTTTATTTAAGTATAGCTGTTAGGAAACGTACGTACGTGCTTAATCTTTTTGACTACACATGTTCTTTCGAAACTAATTAGGTATTGTTTTTAATTACAAAACAAAATGATACACTAAGTATTTAATTAGGACAACATTATTATCTTTGTTAAGTAATATTTTCTGTTATTTCACAGATGTCACGTACCAACATATTATGTTTAAAAAAATACTTATAAAAATATATTTTTCCGATTGTTTTCAATCAACCAATGCACGCGAACATTTAATTACATTACAATAGAAGATTTTATGACTGTTTTATAAAAACAACACCTCAGTTCTCACATAAAAATAATAATTATATAATCGATAATAATTAAAGCAATAATAATACCGTGAAATTTCTTTGTTTGATTAATGTTTAATAAATTAAATGCAATAATCTTCCTTTTTTTAAATTACGAACTTTTTAAGACATGATAATTTCTACGATAGTTCATTTTGTTTATTAATTTTTGTATTTTTAGTTTTGTGATTAAAATAATTAGGGTACCTTTTTACCTAATCTCGTAATCAGTACTTACTGCTTGATAACCTTTAAATAATTAAATGATAAAACGTCGCCAAACATTTAAACTCAACTCATTTTCTTGAGTAACTCGATCTGTGAATGAAGTAGGTACCTAGTTCATAAAAATATGATTGCTGAAAAACACTTTCAAAAATAGATCTATATTTTTTTTCTGATTTTATTGCTTTTAATAAATACTTTTTAAAATGAGTGAGTACAATGTTTCCTTTGACTACCTACATTGAATCGAAAATCAAAGGAAACTCAAAGGTCTCTTTAAAAAAACCCATACAATAGTCTTAGTCCCATAATGTGTATAGGCAATGAATTCAGTACATAATAATATCATCATAGTTGTCGCGAAATAGGATAAGTGGGAAAGTAACTGTAACTACAAACTTCTACTTTTAGGAACAACCTGTCTCAATGGGGTATTTGACAGAATTTTAATATTTTGTCCGTCATCTAGATTACAAGAAAATATTCCACACGTATTTTTTTCTTTTCATAATTGATAGAAAACTGCTTAGATTAAGCGCATTAAAGTTGAGGAGTGGGGGCTTGTAACGTCATTAGCTAGCATAAACTGTACTGGCTAGTGACGTCATGCGACGTTTTAACTCGATGTATCGCCGTGATTTTTTGATTACGTGAAAAGAGAAAAAGTACGTGTCGAATATTTTCTTGTAATTTAGATGAGGGACTGAAAACTAAAATATTGTCAATAGCCCTCAAAACATTTCTTCACGACTTTTGTTTTCTAAGGACGTACAGTCAGTATGGTCACCGATGTTCGCTTATTAGTAACAGATAACTATTTTTATACTATGCCTGTTGTAATTTTATTTTTTGTATTTTTTTTAACCAAGCAGCTTTATAAACTATTTCAAAATATGTAGTGTGATTTTGGTACACGGTAAAACTGTAATAATAGCTGTATGATATAATACTTGCTATTGTACGAATGTACACCATAAAAACTTCCAAATTAAACTTTAAGGGCTACATGCCCTTACAATGGGTGGTCTTATCGTTAAAAGCGATCTCATACCTCTACACATTATAGGCTGAATAGTTGAATTGCTGTTGTCACTCTATTGATACAACTAGTATTGCAACAGCTAGAAAGAATGTAAATAAGAATATGGATATAATAAAATAAATAAAATGAAATGCCCTTTATTTTGGACAAGTAACCTTCCTAGTGGGTTAGTAAACAGAAATCTAAGCACTATTTTCATCATCATCATTTCAGCCATAGGAAGTCCACTGCTGGACATAGGCCACCCCTATAGGTCGCCAATAAGACCAGTTGGAAGCGGCCCGCATCCAGCGCGTTCTCGCGGCCTTAATGAGGTTGTCTGTCCACCTTGTGCGTGGACGTTCTACGCTGCGCTTGCCGATACGTGGCCTCCACTCGAGAACCTTTCGACCCCATCGGTCATTAGTCCCCCGTGCTATGTGCCCTGCCCACTGCCACTTCAACCTGCTAATCCGCTGGGCTATGTCGGTAACCTTGGTTCTTCTACGGATCTCCTCATTTCTCATGATTCGATCTCGTAGAGAGACTCCGAGCATAGCCCTCTCCATAGCTTGTTGGGCTACTTTGAGCTTACTCATAAGGCTCATAGTGAGGGACCACGTTTCAGTGCCATAAGTCATCACTGGCAACACACACTGGTCGAAAACCTTCGACTTAAGACACTGAGGTATGTCGGACGAGAAGACATTACGCAATTTTCCGAACGCTGCCCAGCCGAGTTGGATTCGGCGACTGACCTCTTTCTTGAAGTCAGACCTACCTAACTGGACTACTTGTCCTAGGTAGACGTACGAGTCTACAACTTTGAGAACCGTGCTCTCAACAGACAGACAGGGGTGGGTACAACATGGGCATTATTTTAGTAAAACTGAATTATTATTATTTTGTCACAAGATTATACTACGCTTGAACCTCAATTTTTTCATATAGTTGCTTAACCAAATGTTTCGGTTACTATTTCAACCTTTGTTCTTCTTGCAAATTATTTTACACAAATGTCTGCCTTGCCTTTTCCCAATTGTGTTGGAGTTAGCTTCCAGTTTAACCTGATACAGCTGAATGAAACCAGTGTTTAGCATGGAGGGACTGCCTGTCAGACCTCCACAACCCAGTAACTGGGTAGCACGACACCCCTTGGTTAAACTAGTAGTCAGATTTTTGGGCTTCTGACTATCTGTAACGAAGTTCATAGAACTACAAATGACTGCCAGGATTAACGCCTTTACGAGCTGTCCTAAACTTTTAAATTTCATTCAATGCGTAATATTGTTGCTTGCTCTCATTACAGTTACTAGTCAATTTCTACACGCGAAGACTTAATTAGTTTTCTGTCGACTATGGTTTTGTTTTTTTCATTAAGAGTATAAGCTGTAAGTCTTCCTTATTTTAGTAAATAAATAAACAAAAAAAAAATGAATTTCGTTCAACATAAAACGATACACCGCCGATAAAACGATACAACTGTAGGTACAGCAGTCAGTACATTAAGCTACCCCAATATGTCAAATTTCTATTATAAATTATAGTTTTTCTACTTTTTAACAAACATAATACTCATGTTCATTTGGAAAAAAAACTCAGTTTGGAGTTGCTTGATGTGCTGGCGTTTCTGCACATAGGATATTTATAGCGCTCAAATACTTCGCTACAAACTTCGTGTCTGTACACATTTTCTTGAATGAGAATAAAGCCTTGCGCCTTAACTCGACTTAGGTGTGAACCAGACGCTGAATAAATAATAATCTTTAGGAAATGTCAATACATCGTCGGTATGTAATTGTTAATTATCGGATTCTAAGTGATGTCAGCAATATTTTTGTCACATACTAATCAAATCCATCTTAAAAAGAGCTTGTGCATGGCTAAATAATAACAGACACACGAGTTGATCGAAGGTTAAGCTACGTTTGATGAGGTTGGTCTGTGGATGGGTGACCACGTAGAAACCGATTTGTTCTACAGAAATATCGACAAAGTAACAGATTTAAAATGTTTCTAATGTTTTAAGCTCGAAAATGTCAAGAATGTAGAGAAGAAATGTGTAGATTGTGCAGTTGACAATAATTATGGTCAACAATTATATCGAGCACTAGCAGACGTCACGCGGTTTCACCCGCATAGTTCCCGTTCCCGTGGGAATACAGGGATAAAAAGTAGCCTATGTCACCCGGGTATAGTAGAGCTTCCCAACGGTGCAAGAATTTTTGAAATAGGTCCAGTAGTTTCGGAGCCTATTCAATGCAAACAAACAAACAATCAAACCTTTCCTCTTTATAATGTTAGTATAGATTATTTATTATATAATGAGCCATTTGACAAAATTTCAGTTTGTAGTCTAGATTACAAGAAAATATTCGATACATATTTTTTTCTTTTTCAAATTGATGGAAAACTGCTTCTTTAGATTAAGCGCATTAAAGTTGAGGAGAGGGGGCTTGTAACGCCTTTTCAAGTATAAAATGAACTGGCTAGTGGCTTCATGCGACATGTTGACTCGATGTATCGCCGTTATTTTTTGATGCCATGAAAAAAGAAAAAATATGTGTCAAAGATTTTCTTGTAATCTAGATGAGGGATTAAAAACTAAATTTTTGTCAAATTGCCAATTGGGAGAAATGTTTCTTCTACTATCTGCCACTTTGTCATTTCTTCCGTTGACATACCAATTCCTGCGGTGATCATGACAAACGTGCAGTAGTAGAATCAAATGCTGTTTGTACAGACGCTAGCACATCAAGTTACCCCAATGTGTCAAATATCTTTTATCGTTTTTCAACTTTATGTTAAACAAAATAAGGTTCATATTCAATTGTGAAAATTTGACACATTGGGGTAACTTGATGTCTGTACTAGCACCCATTAATTTTTAATTGAAACCTTGTCCAGTACCTACTAAATAATACATACAAATAATAAATAATACATTACCATTAATCTCATTTAAACTATTGATTAAACTATTGTTTAAGCTATTGTTTAATCTATTGTTTAAATTATAGTTTAAACTATTGTTTAAAGCAGTAAAAGCTTAGTGGTGTGACTGTTGGAGTGCCAAATCATAAGTCTCGAGTTCAAACCCAAGGCACCTCAGAATTTTCGGATTCATGTGCGAATTGTATAGTTATAAAGTTAGTTGTAGGTGTGGTAGTTAATTGTGTAGGTCTGTTGAAATTCTATCGGTTATATTCCGGAGAGTGTGCATCGGAATTGCACGATTTAATTCCACCAAGCCCTTTTCATCATCGGACCACCAGACGTACAGCACTGCGCCACCGGTACATGGTAGATATCCCAACCATACGTACTAAACGCTTTGGGAACACATTAATTGTGCGAACAGCTAAAGAGTGGAATTCCCTGCCGGAGTCGGTGTTTCCTAATAACTACAACCTTGGGGTCTTCAAGTCAAGAGTGAACAGGTTGCTTCTAGGCAAGCGTGCTTCATCGTCGACCACATCATCGCTTACCATCAGGTGAGATAGTGGTGAAACGCGTGCCTATCAATAAAAATAAAGTCATCACCTGTTTCAGAAACGGTGAAGGAAAACATCGTGAGGAAACCGGCATGCGTCAGAGATATTTCCAAAGGCTTGTGATGCCAAGTCAGAGGCCCATCTGGGCGGCATTTAAACTCTGACACTTAATTTACTAACCACATGATAAGAAGAAGACTATTGTTTCAAATTACCCTTACGTTTCTTTTCACCCAATGTTACCGGTGCTTTATATGAGCAGAGCCATTTGAAGCGCCAATAAAATATATTTTATTGCATAAATAAAATTTGATTACAATTTTCATGTTGCGACACTCGGTGTTCGGGACACACAAACTTATTGACTTTTTTATGGTTCTCTGCAATTTATGTGTTTTATGATTTTGTATATCAGTTTCATCTGACACGTCGTAAACGTTCTGTTTAAAACACTTCACCCTTTTTCTGTTGTTTGATTGGTTAGACTTCTCTGTTGTTCAGAACCAATCATTAAATCTTGCAAACTTAAAGTAAATGAATAGGTATCTTCAGAAGCTAACGTACAAGGAGACGGAATAATTACTTCAAATTTCAACATTAAATGTTAAATTTCATTATGACAAACCATTATTTTTATATATCATTTTCAACTTTTAAATAGACTTTTATCACACTAGTCCCAAACTAAACAGCGCTTGTGCTTTAAGTATTGGAGAGAGGGGGAGTATCGGCGATACTCCCCCTCTCTCCGACGTAAGATCCTACTAGACAATTGAAAAAAATACTTTCGTGTTTCTTTAATCCATACAAATATTACAGACTAGCAGACGTCACCCGGTTTCACCCGCTTAGTTCATGTTCGCGTGGAAATACGGGGATAAAAAGTAGCCTATGGCACCCGGGGATAATGTAGCTTTTCAACGGTGAAAGAATTTTTCAAATCCGTCCAGTAGGTTCGGAGCCTATTCATTACAACCAAACAAACAAAGTTTACCTGTATAAAATATTAGTGTAGATAAATTACACTCAACACGGAATCAATTGACACCCATGCTTTGCTAGTAATGTTTAATGGCCATGTAATTTTTAGAATATAGACACTTCGTTCTTCTTAAAATTGTTATATGTATTTGTAGTAACATCTATATTGCCAAAATGAACTAAACTGTCGTATCTATATACACAAATATAGGGTGACTAGTAATCAGTGACCGATACTTAAACACGTGATTGTATTCATGATTTCAATAAACTTTCACAAATAACTTTTTTTTTTATAAACACAGTAAAATAACAAAAACGCTGTTTGAAATTCCCGCGCGTGCGCCTGTGACCGATCACATTAGGCACGAATCGGCACGATCTATCAGCTGATAGTCTGGCCTCGGGAAGGGCAAATTGTACTAGTAGTAGTAGCGTCGCACGCTCCTTCGACCGCTCCCGTTTTGCAGTACTGTCGTAATTGAATTAATTGAAAGTTAATGAGTATAAAAAAAGTTTCTATGGGAAAGTTATTCAAATTCATGAGTACTAGCACGTGTGAGGAGCTTGTGGCTAAATTATAACAGCCGCATGGGTCGATCGAAGGTTAAGCTACGCTTGACGAGGTCGGTCCGTGGATGGGTGACCATTTATTACATACCAAGACTCCTCCGTGCCTCGGAAAGCACGTTAAGCCGTTGGTCCCGGCTGTCATTTGTAGATCTTTGACAGTCGTTACTTGTAGTCAGAAGCCCGAAAGTCTGACAACCAGTTTAACCAAGGGGTATCATGTTACCCAGTTACTGGGTTGTGGAGGTCAGACAGGCAGTCGCTCCATGTAAAACACTGGTATTCAGCTGCATCCGGTTAAACTGGAAGCCGACCCCAACATAGTTGGGAAAAGGCTAGGCAGATGATGATGAGTACTAGCACGTGTTTAAGTATCGGTCACTAATTACCAGTCACCCTATATGCATCGCGATAGCAACGTGTAGTTTATGTGCCTAGAGAAGATCATCTTAATAAAAGAGTATTTCACATACTTCTCGCTATCCCAGCTTTGTCCAGCTTGACCACAAGGATAAACTAAAAAAAGATCAAACTTTATATTCCAGCCGGTTGCACCAACCAAAGAGTTTCTTTAACGAGATTATGAAGCCGCGAGCTTTGTCAGATTTACAAGCGTAAACCATAATGGGCTTTATTTTGTTTAACTTTTAAGTTCATTATTCTTTGTCAAAAAACCGCGACTTACAACGTGGAAGACATGGTAGGTATTAAAATTATTTAATTCTTCTTTCACCACTTTGGAAGCAAGTGATAATTATAATTTCCAACAACTTTGACACAACGCCATCAAGTCCTATGATAAGAAGAGCATGTGTTATTGGTACTAAAAACTGATAATCATAATTATACATTTCTAAATATATACATACCTACTAGCAGACGTCCTGCGGTTTTACCCGCGTAGGTCTTGTTCCCTTTGGAATACAAGGATTAAAAGTAGTTTATGTGATAATCCAAGGTGTAAGCTAACTCCATACCTAATTTTATTAAAATCCATTCAGTAGTTTTTACGTGAAAGAGTAACAAACATCCATCCATTTATCCAGCTATCCATACTCACAAATTTTCGCGTTTATAACATAAGTAGGGTTATTAGAACCTGGAATAAAACCTGGGTTTTATTTATTTATAATCCTACTAACCCTATTTGTGTGATGAGCACGATGATTTGTTCTGTGTTTGGATACAGAACAAATAATCGTGCTTATCACACAAACATTTGTCCTGGGTGGAAATTGAACCTTATTATTTTAATAGAAGTCACAGGTGCATGCCTTGGATTCGAACTCAATTCCCTATGATTTGGCAGTAGCCGGTCATACCACTAGAATTACTACTACTATTCGAAATAAATTAATATGTATAATGTTTAATCTAATCCTGCTTTAGATAAGCTATCGTTCGAATACTGCTGCTACTGGTTATCAAATGATTGGTTCTATTGTTCAGAATTCTGAATACGGATCGGATCAGAATCTACCTGAAATAGCGGTAGTGTGGTTAATCTAAATTTAGAGGAATCTTGGCTCTAGTTATTCAGCAGTTAAGTGAAATACAAGATAGAAGGAACATAGATCGACACACATTTTCTCAAACATACCATTACCATGAAAAAAAAAAAAAAAAAAATGAAAGTAGATAAACTTATTTAATGTTAACTTGTCTTTTCATTGATTTTCACGACATCTTACACGGGCTATTAATGAAACTACTGCCTCTCAAGATACAGGTTTAGGTTTTTGTCTAGCTTGGGAGACAGCAGTTCATGCACTTCTATTAACTAACTAAGCTAACTGTCTTTAATCTAGATTTAAGATTGTATTATTATCTATGTTTGTGTTCTAAATAAAAAAAATGTAGTATTATCAATGCACGCATACTTGTACCACAGTATAAATATTAATTCAGTAGGACGACACCGCACCCCGCACGATTGCCCTGTCTAGACAGCTTCGTCGGACGACTGTATGTTTATAGACTGTGCTTGTACAGTCAGCCTCATAAGTCGATAAACATATCCATATTTCCTAAACTCATAAACACCTTAGCTTACACGAATTGCTAAACAAGACTAGTGCCAGGATTTAATTAACGTCTTAAAGGTTCAAAATTCACCAGTCTTGTTTAGCAATTTGTGTAAGCTAAGGTGTTCATGAGTTTAGGAAATATGGATATGTATATCGACTTATGAGGCTGACTCTACCATGAGTTCTATACGGAGATATATAGAGATCCGATCCGTATCCGTGATCCGGGGTCTTATGCTCTGCAGAGCCTACAGAGCATAAGGTACCGGGTCCGATATCTGGGTCGGGTAAAGTGTTATTGAGTGTTTTCATCTGGAATTTCTCAGTAGCAGCCACTAGCCTGGATTTGTGCCCGACTGATGGCAATAGACTCGCCCCCTATTACATGCGACTGAAACATAACTAGCGAAATATAGGTATTACGACCAGGTACACCTCTGCCTCACCCTTCGGGGATTACAGGCGTGATGTTATATCCGTACATCAAGCTATACATTTGTAGTTTAAGCTGACTTCGTAATGTAAGCAAATCTTATACAATGCTAGATTAGCTTATAAGGGAAACGTATTATAGGTTGATGTATAGCCGTGTGTGCTATGTTTTTACAGTGCGTGTTTTAAGCTGTAAAAAAGAGGTTTTTGCTTTTTTAATGTTTAAACTCGAGACCATACACGTAAAATAATAATCATTTGCATCCATTTAAACAAGACGCCGACCTTAACATAGACGACAAAAGGCTTGACAGATAATAAATAAATATTCCACAACTTTCACACAACGCCATTTATTGAGTCCCAAGCTGCGCTAAGAGCTTGTGTTATGGGTACAAAACAGCTGATAAACATACTAATATACTTCTAAATACATACATATTATAGATAAATTACGCCCAGACACAGAACAAATGATCGTGCTCATCACACAAACATTTGTCCTGGGTGGAAATCGAACCCACGACCTCCGGCATAGCAGTCAGGGTCACTCACTACTAAACCAACAGGCCAGCCTAGATGATAATAGTCTTCTTTAATAGCAGTTAAAGCTCTGCAAACCTCATAGCTTTCAAAGTACTGAAACTTTATAATTATGAAAAAGTAAGAACTTAACTTTTCAACCGGACAACTTTTTACTTTTTTAACTTTTCAACTTGGCTAGACTAAAGTCAAATGTAAAGCAAAGAACGAACTGATCGGACGTTAATTAGAACCATACTACTTGTAAAGAAGATTAAAAGAGGGAAGCAACTTTTTTAATGAGGTCTTACAGTGTTAGTTCAAAGCAAAAACTAGCTAAGTGCGAGACAAACTTGCACATAGAAGATAAAACATACGGCAACTATTAAAGTTTAGCGAAATACTTACGTCAAAAAATTAGGTTTAATCAGTCAAGAAATTAGGCGATATTTCGGCATTTTCACCCTTAATTTTCTATTTTTTTTATTTGGACCCATGACTTATAAAATGAAAAAATTAATAAATTAATTTCTATTTTCTTTTTATTTATCTCCTTTTTTATTATTGATAGACACGCGTTTGATCACTATTTCACCTGATGGTAAGCGGTAATGTGGTCGCCGATAAAGCACGCTTGCCTAGAAGTAACCTATTCAGTCTTGACTTAACGAGGGTTGTAGCAGAATACCGACTCTGGCAGGGAATTCCACTCCTCAGCTGTACGTATAATGAAAGTGTTCCCCAAGCGTTTCATTTTATTTTACTTGGCAGTACCTACGCCACGCCGGTCACACCAGACCATCACTGTTAGTCAAATTAAAACAGTTTAAGTCAATCCTAACAATACTACCTATCTGCCAGCGTAAGTTTTACTAAAATCGTTTCAATCGATTCAGAGGTAAGCCAGAACAAACAAACAGACAAATAAAAAGAAAATGTTTTCTTAATCATCATCATTTTAACCAGATTAACCGGATACCAATGTTTTACACGGAGCGACTGCCTGTCGGTCCTCCACAACCCAGTTACTGGGTGACACGATAGCCCTTGGTTAAACTGGTTGTAGCGACATCTATCTCGCCACATACGAACTATCCTACATCGCGCTATTAAAGTTATCCGCGCAGATTGAACGTATACAAGTTCCCGACAACAATCGTCGGGCAGTAGTTAGCCCACCAGACACAACACCCGGCTGGTCGGAGGCTCCTCCCTTTTCAATGGTGGATGAGGAACTTTACACCCTGTTCCTCATACCTCCAAATTGTTATCAGATTTCTGACTATCTGTAACGCCGGTCATAGATTTACAAATGTCAGTTGAGACCAACGACTTAACGTGCCTTCCGAGGCATGGAGGAGTCACCCATACACGAAACAACCTCGTAGCTAAACTTTCGATCGAGCTAGTCAATTATTTTCTTGATGTTCATCATCATCATTTCAGCCATAGGAAGTTCACTGCTGGACATAGGCCTCCCCTATAGATCTCCAATAAGACAGGTTGCAAGCGGCTCGCATCCAGCGCATTCCCGCGGCCTTAATGAGGTCGTCTGTCCACCTTGTGGGTGGACGTCCTACGCTGCGCTTGCCGATACGTGGTCTCCACTTGAGAACCTTTCGACCCCATCGATCATCTGATCAGTCCTCCGGTTCTTGATATTACTTTAATACAATAAAAACTTTACATACCTACGTAGATTTGATTTTGACATTGCAGGCACAATAGATATCTAATGTGTATTCATTCGTCCTTGGCATTGAAATGTTGAATATCAGTCTTGTATTAATAGACGCTATTTCCATCAAAAGTTTATTTACCTACACTAATATCGCATCATATATTACCAGTAAAATAATCATATTTTCATACTCATATATCAATTGAGTGGTACTCTAAACTATTTTGAGAGAAACTTTGCCAATAATATACAATTTATTACATTATTGTACAAACAGAATATTAATAAAGGCATATAATATCAAAACCAAAATGTTGTGTGAAATAGTAAAATAATACAAAGACTTCCAATGGGCTATTTAACGAAAAAATTGTTTGTAGTCCCTCATCTAGATTACAAGAAAATATTCGACAAATATTTTTTTTGTTTAAATGTCGCATGACGTCACTATCTAGCACAGTTTATACTAGGTAATGACGTTGCAAGCCCCCTCTCCTCAACTTTTTCCATTTATTTCAAAAAGAAAAATATATGTCGAAAATTTTCTTGTAATGTAGATGAGGGACTAAAAACAAAAAAAAAATGCCTATTTGCCCATTGTATGTATGACAGTGCGTAAACTAAAGCAAAATAGTTTTGTTTGCAGTAGATAAAACAAGTTTTCAATAAAAGACAGAATCTAAGTCGAGAATCTAAGATCGACATATTATTATATTTCACCTAATAATATAATAATAATAATAATAATCTTTATTACACAAGAAATGGTTACAAAGTTGTGTGAAGTCCCTGACTCCTGTGCTAGGTGATAGACCTGTGTTACAGAAGTCAGTGCCCTCTCCCAAGCGGAGATATTGCGGAATCTTATGCAATAAGATTAAGAAAAATAAAAACTATAGTAACAATAACAAAAAAAAATAAAAATTATAAGCGTTTAAAAGCCTGTATTGAATTTGAGTGTATTTGTTTGAGTCTGCGTGTGTGTAAGTGTGTGTGTGTAGGTGTGTGTGCAAGTGTGTGTGTGAATGTGTTGTATGTGTGTGTAATAGTGAGTGCGGGTGTGAGTGTGAATTGAATTATCAGGGAGGGTTATCATTCAATGCCAGTGAGGTTTGCAATTGAATGTCTGACACATCTTGGCATTAATGTTAAGTGATGGATAAAATAATTTTCTCAGTTTCTTCGTAATTAAGCGACAGTAACCATAGCTTAAGTCTCTGTTTGACTTTATGCAAAGTCAGTTTATAAATTGAAAGCTTTTTGTTGGTTCTGTTGTACATTTGAGAGCTTTGGGCACGAAAGTGTCGTCGCGCAAGTGCAGTACGACACTGGACTGATTCACAGATTGGAAAGCCAGTACGCCGCTTGCATAGATTGCTGTCTAGTGGCATCGTGGAGTGTCGGCGTAAGACAGAACGGAGCACGTAGAACGCATCACCTCTGACTGGTAATAATGATTTTTTTAATGAAGTTGTAATGTGGGTTTTGTTTTAGTTTGAGAGGATATACTTCCATTTGAATTTTACCGAAATTACTCTAGTGGTTTGGTATGAACATCTCAATATCACAGGAAAAAAAAAATCCATGTAAACGAAAAACTAAAAATTTAATAGGTATTAAAGGTAAACTAAATTATTACGTTCTGCATTTTTGTAAATACGGAAAACTGCGACATTTTTTACGGCCTAATGCGCCATCTTTAATAACTTAAGTACCGTCATTAGTTAAAATTTTACACTCTCGTGTATGTAGTAAGAATATAAATCGCAGTTACAACCCCCAGAGGGGTCGACAGAGCTGTGTTAGTCCACCCACATTTTAGATATATTTTAACATAACTTAACACCTCACCTGTAATCCTTGAAGAGTAAGGCTGTGGTACAAACTTGCGAGCAAAATCTAGTCGTAGATGAAGTAATAAATGAATTGGATGATGCTTTGTTTAGTGCGATGGAGCTAATCTAAGCAAAGCATAATCTTATTAAGACTTGTATTAGAACTTGAAGAAAGCTTTGGAATCTTACTATATAAACCTGCTATCCTACTAATATTATAAGTGCGAATGTTTGTATGAATGTTTGTTACTCTTGCACGCAAAAACTCCTGAAAGGATTTCATTTTAATCTCATTTTAATTTAATGAAACTTTGCAATAGTAAAGATCATTAATCAGAATAACACATAGGCTATTATTTATAAAGATATTGAATGAATTGTCCGAAATATAACGATCAGTGTGTAAGTACCTTTCTGGCACCTGCGAGCTTTTCTGGCGTGCTAATCCTGCGCAGACAAAGTCGCGGGCACCAGCTATTATTGTAATAATAAGACGAGGAAAGATTTATGTTTTTGTATGTAACGAATATACTTTCAAACCACTAGACAGATTCAAAAAATTCTTTTACCACTGGGAAGCTACACTGCCCCCAGTGACATAAGGTACTTTTTATCCCTGTTTTCGCAAGAGAACGAGAAATACGCGGGTGAAACCGCGTGAAGTCTGTTAGTGATTTATAAAATTTAATTATTACCCTGTAGAAAGCTTAAAGGTTAGCTAAATCTAACTAATCTTTAGTTTCTAATTTGTTTACTAAAATTTAATTATATGGGTTTGAGCTCTGGATAATAAACATTTTGGGCATGTACAGACGTCCCGCGGTATTACCCGCGTAGGTGCCGCTCCCGTAGGAGTACAGGGATAAAAGTAGCCTATGTGTTAATCCAGGGTGTCAGCTAACTCTATACTAAATTTTATTAAAATCCATTCAGTAGTTTTTACGTGAAAGAGTAACAAACAAACATCCATCCATCCTCACAAACTTTCGCGTTTATAATATTAGTAAAAAGTAGGATTTCGAGTGATACTGTCAATCCTGTTGCGGTTGCAATGTTATTTTTACTATAATTATCATTAAAATACTCTATAGTGTAAGTACTTAGTAAAAGTAAAAAAAAAGTAATAAAAACGTACAAATAATAACTTATTTATTTATTAACTATCTAGTGCTCGCGATTTCGTCTGCGCAGGATTATTACTTCGTCTATTTACTTGACACTGGGCAATTCATGCCATATCTTTTTATATTATAGCCTTAAGTTATTCTAACGTATAAGCTTACATTACTGTAAAGTTTCGTTAACATCTGTACAGTGGTTCATGCGTAAAGGGTAACAAGCATACATACAAACTATCGCGTTTGTAATGTTGGTAAGGATGAAGGGATAACAAACAGCTAGGTACAGCATTCAATTAACATACATAACATAAAGTTATTTAATATACAAAAGCAATGTTGCAGCCTACTACCACAGTATAAATATTAATACAGTAGGACGACGCCTTTGATCTCTGAAAAAATGCCGACAACTTTTTGAAGCAAGTCTACACTTGCTTCAAAAGCAAGCACCAGAATAGCGAAAAAATCTCGGTAGCGAAAAATACTGATAACAAATATATATTAAGACGTCCTACGTCCAAAAGCGGTGATTCGTTCAAAAACAGGTGTGCTATCGAGATTTTTTTTAAATGCCTAACAAAAGCCCTCTATTCTGGTCTTAATATATATTTGTTATCAGTATTTTTTTATCATATGTGTTATTAGCACAGCTGCGTGCCTTAAACAGTCTATAAGCTTCTTTAATAATTCAGCTGTCAAAGGTAACAAAAAAAAACAAACAAATGCGACTATACTTCCGAAGACAAACACGTGTAAACACAAATACAGAAGTAGGTACGAATAAAGCTTTAGTGTTGATTGTATAAGTTTACGTAGAATTGATTAATTGAAAAAAAATATTTATTAAAATTTTGACCAATCTCGTGGTGATTTCTAACGAGATTGTTTGTGTATTATCTTGTTATGCAGATGATCTATATCTATACTTATAATAAATCTGTAGAAGTAAAATTTCTGTACATTGAAAATATCAAAAAAATAAATAGCAGGGGGTGTTACTAGACTGACACCGAACCCAAAAATATGGTTAAAAAAAATTTTGTCTGTCTGTCTGTCTGTCTGTCTGTCTGTATGTATGTTCAGGTATCACACAAAAACTACCGGTTCGATTACGACGAAACTTGGTATACTTATTCTTTGATATCCTGGGCACCACACTGGGTACTTTTTATCCCGGAAAAGTATATACAATAAAAAACAAACTTAATTTTGCGGTTCGATCCCTAGACCCGACTACTGTACCAACCGCAAATAATAAGTTTATCGTAGGTTACGTCACCCGCAGTGGAGTTCACCAAAGGGCGAACGGCTAAGATATTATAATATTTAATCTTAAGATACAATATCGCTCGCCATACAATTCAATGGACCATCACACACTACGAAGATAATTATGCACATTGAATATCTATTCAAAATTAATATTGGAGGATGATTGGTGATCGATACTGATGCCAAAAATGCAATTAGTGAATGTTTTGTCTTTCTGTCTGTATGTGCACGCATAGTTCAAAAACTATTATAGGGATTTTAACCATACTTGGTACGGTTGTAGGTAATCAATACTCCTGGGCAGGTTGATCTTAGTATCAGTTGTTTTACACATGGTCAGTTGTACAGCGCTCTTTCCCGGATCTTTATGCATACATATCGGAAGGATCAACTTTGAAAGTAGTCTATCCGGAAGTATTATGCTAAAATTATTACGTTTATATAATTATCAACGCACTGCCCCAACCGCTGGTATTAGAGACATGAAACTTGAACGGGTGTTCTTAGTGAAGAGTAAGTCTTCCATAGAAACGATTTTTGAAAATTCAACCCTTAAAGGGAAAACATAGGGGACGGAAGTTCGACATCCACGCGGGCGAAGCCGCGGGCAAAAGCTAGTGTAAAATAAAAAAAGATAATAATATGTTTTAAAATTGTTTTGCTTTCAAATTTTTAGCTCAAAGTTGCACCTACGACTGTTTGTATTTCCTACATTTAAACGTTAACTGGTGAGAATTGCCTATGGCATTAAGTCAGCATCTGTACTTTAGTGTGCTTGAAGTGTTAAATAAATAATAAAAGAAACATACATACAGTCGATCAGATAACCTTCTCCTTTTTAGAAGCCGGTTGAAAATAAACACATAAATGTTAGTCTCGCCAATTTCGTAAATGATAAGATTTGAGATTGGTACCCTGGGTTGAAATCGCAACTAAAACCTTCTACGTTGTGTCATGAAGGTTAGGTAATTAAAATCTAAAGTAGATATACTAACAAACGAATTTAAGTAGATACTCATACAATATTATTTTGTTAAAAGCTTGTTTTGCATGTAAGAGCTCCTTATAAGTCTAGACAAACTTATGTAAGTCCCTGTTTTAAGAGAGGGATTAATATTAAAATTATCACGCAGGCAAATGAACTAATAACCTGAAGAACATCCAATATATTAATTTTTGGGGTATTGAAAACCAAACAACATTGCGTCTCTTAATATTGTAAGCAGTGATAGTCCAGTAATGTGGCCGGTGGATTGCCAAATCATAGGTCTCGAGTTCGAATCCAAGGCAACATCGAAGCAAGGAAAACATCATGATAAAACCTGAGGCTCGAGTCTGCTATTGCAATCGTGTCTCAATGACCGGTCATTGATCGAATATTTGACAACTTTGACAGTTTTTGTATGGGAAATGTGTCATAAGTTTGACGTTATACGTCAAAAATCGATCATTGACCGGTCATTGAGACACAATTGCAATAGCAGACTCGCCCCCATAGTTAATATTAATCTGAAATCAGCAATCCGCCTTGAGCAAGCGTGGTGATCAATGCTCGTGTCTTCTCTATATGAAAAGACGTCTTCCCCTTCAGTAAAACAGAAACAGGCTGTTATTGTTATTGTATGGGTTAGTAACAAGACTATTATTTAATCAAAACCAAAATCAAAAAGTCAAATTAAGCTGAGGATTAGCACTTTTTGAACGTCAAAATTTATGTCGAAATTTAAATTTACAATTGCCTGGATATTAACCACAATCTCGTGCATGAGAGGTAGGCGCCTGAACCATCACTAACCTATTCAAAGATAAAGATAAAGATAAAGATATATTTATTTGTTTAAACATGTGTAACACAATACATATAGATGCAAATGTGGATGGAAATTTGAAAACAGGTAAGTTTCAACATGTTTTGCCATATTTAGCGTACAAAAAAAGAGAGAGAAAAAAAAATACAGACATTTAAAATATAAAACCATTGAGTGAAAAAAAAAAACAAAACAACAAAATTATAATACAAAACAATCAAATTACAAGGTATCATTTAAAAAGTCTTTAACGCAGTAGTAACATTTTTTAGTTAGTAGCTTCTTCAAATCTCTTTTGAAATTATTTGTATTATTTATATTTTTTAAGTTCTCTGCAATATACTCGTAACATAAAAAAGCAAAATGATAATCGATGACGTATGTACATAGCTTTGCAAAAGTCTCCGATTACAGTGTTTCCCCAACTAGGGGCAGTCATGAAAGGAAAAGTACCTACCTAACCGTTTTCGTATCTGTCAATAAAAGGGAAAAGTAGAAAGAAAAATACTTTCTGATAATATACATTTTATGTTTGGTTGCCGGGAGGGGACACCCTAGAAGGACACAGTCCGCTTTAGGGATGCCAGATGTACTGTTTTCGACCAGACAATCCGGTTTTCTTTATGCTTGACCGGTCACAAAATTCTCGGTAAACCGGACAATGGATAAATCCAGTACCTACACAGATTACATTTATATTTTAAGAAAAAATAAAGTAAAAACTTGTCCGGTTTTTCTTTGAACACTTCTGGCATCCCTAGTCCGCATTGGTTATGTTCTTTAGAAAGAACAGTTGCGTAGTAGGTACTTTCAACTGGCGTGCTTTTATAACTAAGAGGAAACAGACAAAGTTACATTTAACGATAAGGCAGTTCTTAATTTCATAAATTTCATATTTATGAAAGTACACAAAACAAAAGAAGTTCATTTGAAAATCAGCGTCAGTCAGGATCTCAGCATCTGTCTGGCATTATCGCTGAAATGAACTTTTTGGCGCAGCCGTGAGACATGCCATTTTTGTGTCTCTTTTTTTGTATTATTGTGTTTTTGCTGTGCGTGTATCCAGCTGTTGCTAATAAATGTATTTTCTTTCATTCTTTCTTTCTAAGTACTTAAGAATAGTAGCAGGTGACGCTCCATCCATAAGTGTGGTGTAGATAATATAATTTTGACTGCTGCGTTGACCTAGCAGACGAAACACTACTTATATACTTGTGCATGAGGTTCGATTATTTAGGTCGGGTAAAGGGATAATCAGGGGTTTCTCAGTAGCAATTTTGAGTACAAATTTGTGCCCAGTTGATGACAATATAATGCTAATGTAGAAATATTATATAGTCCTCCGGGCTTAACGTAGCGCGCTGTTTTCTTTTTTTTATTTGATGGCTGGTCGGAAAATCCTCATGATGAGAGAGGTCTATCACACTAAAAATCATCCTAATAGGCTATTTGACAAGTTTATCATCTAGATTACAAGAAAATATTCGAAACGTATTTTTTTTCTTTTTCAAACACGATATATCTGCTGTTATTTTCCCAAGAGTGTATTAGTTTGCTAGATATCCTGGCTGCATCAGACCAAATACACCATCATGTTGCTTATTAATATTACACACATGGGTGTTTGAAATTTTAAGACACACATAATAATATGTTTGTAAGAAAAGTTATTAGTTAGTTGATGAAAAACTGCTTAGATTAAGCGCATTAAAGTTGAGAAGAGGGGGCCAAAAACGTCACTACCTAGTATAAATGTGTACTGGCTAGTGACGTCATGCGCCATTTCGACTCGATGTATCGCCGTTATTTTTTGATTACGTGAAAAAAGAAAAAATATGTGTCGAATGTTTTCTTCTAATCTAGATGAGGGACTAAAAATAATGTTTTTGTCAAATAGCCCATTCCCAGTGTTTCGTCTCACACTGGAACCTAAGGTCGTGGGAACTTACAATTCCTCAACAACCCCCGCCTGAGCGCTCAGCCCCCCTAGCCAAGTTACAAACGATTCGTATCTATTCTCTTTCTACAATCGAGAACGCCTCAAATCCCTTTGTTTTGACCACTTGACTTAGCGAAAGGTGATAAGTCACGTGGTCAAAACAAAGGGATTTGAGGCGTTCTCGATTGTAGAAAGAGAATAGATACGAATCGTTTGTAATTTGGCTAGGGGGGCTGTTTACCTAACCTCAGACCACAGCCACTATTAAACTCAAGAAAAAATAGTAATTGAATACAATGTCAATTTTCAAATATCAATGTCAAGATTATTGGTGAAGTATTGAATTTAACACAGCTTAGTATATTTAAGTTTCAATAGATGGTCGAGGTTACGCTTATTCTAAACCCTGACGTCAAGCTTACTTACTGACCTTACTTTGCTGCTGATAATGCAACGTGCGTAAATAGTGATAATCATAAATATCCTGTCCGAATCTAAAAATAAGATAATTCTCCCTCACAACGTGGGTATCAGCGTTTAATTTAGATATAGATAGTAACTTATGAAACTGTTATAAATCAATATTTATCTATACACCTATAAATAGGTACACCTACACAAGTACGTAAGTAAAATTAAGTGTCTTTTTTGTGTTACTAAATACTTATGAAAGTTTGGAAATAGAAATAGAAATCATTTATTTGCCGATAATGCAACCTTCTCTCATCGCATAACCGTCTTCTCCTATGTCCCTCTCACAGTCCTGATTTTGTTCATAGTATTTTTTGTGCAGTCTATTTCTCTATGGAACGCTCTCCCCCAGGAAATCAGGATGGCAACCAGCCGTTTATCCTTTAAGGTTAAGGTTCGCGTGCCAAATCGTAAGAAGTTGGCAGTAGTATCTTCACAGCGCTAATGCTTTCTCTTCTTTCTATCTTTTTTGTGTTTTAAGTATTTTATTTTATTTATTTATTTAGGACAAATAAACAGTAACACATTATATCTGCGCAAATTATATAAACAAAGATATTATATAAATGTGAAACTCAGACCGTTATCCACAGAATATACAATTAATATAACCATACTAATGAACAATCTATGCGAGTAAGAGTACAAAACTATTCAAATAACTATACATCGGAATCCTTAAGTTTCTTTTACAAAGCAGAACAAAATCTTTTTGCTGACACTGAGAATAAATCTAATTCTGTAGTTTCTGAACAAAAGTCATTGTAGTTTTTGCACAAGCGACGTAGAGGCGCCCGCAGACCAGCATTGGTGCGGCAATGGGACAAAGCAAAAAGAGGACGTGCGTGCACGTATTATAGGTATATATTAAATTTTATATTATGTTTATGTATTTATACTCAAAATATGTATTAGTATTATTTTGCTTTCTTTTATTTTCATTTAAAATTGCCTACCACTGCTTTTCTCTGCATTACCTAAAGGTTGATTGGTAGAAAATGCCATGTATATAATACAGAGGCGGACTTAATGCTATGGCATTAAGTCCGCCTCTGTATTATATATTAGTGTGCTTGAAGTAATAAATAATGTATAAATAACAAATAAATAAATGCAGGTGTTTAACAGATATGATGGTAAGTTTTTTTTTGTGTCCCAAGACATTTTGTCTTACGGCATGCAATATTATTTAACATTAGACATTTAATACTAACAGTCATACCATAAACTACCATTAATACATTATGTTCATATACTCGTAAAATAATCAGACATATATAATAGTAGGTACAACCTAATTGTAACAAAAAATGCATAAGTATTTTTATGTCTCTGTCAGTTTGTTTGGTTCGATCTCCAAAACAGTTGGCCCGATAATTAAAAACCTTCAAGTCTAATCACATACTTATCTCAGCGAAAATCTAATGTCAAAAACTTGTGTTTTTTACAGATTAAGCCTGTGATTAGAATCTGAATGTTCTTAAAAATACGAGAATTATGAGGAGTTACATATGCTAATTTGATTATTGAAAAAGTATTAGGGTTCAGCGCAAAATAATAAATTGTTAATATACAGTGACGAAACGTAAATTCGCTGTCTTTTTTAGGTCGACATAGTAAGTGTCCTGAATTTCTCTAGTGCGCGTCTGACTTGCATTTGGGAGGTTTAATTTACTAAGCTGGGTTCTGTAGTCCTCCTTTTTGATTTTAGTAAAAGAATTAGAGAGCCAAAAAAGGTGACTTTGTAAAAAAAAAGGTAACTTATGAAATTCCACGCGGACGGAGTCGTGGTCAAAAGTGTCATAAAGGAAATTGATCAAAATCAGCAACGCCCTATACTTAAACAGAGATGACATTGAGTATGGATATTTACATGACCATACTCATGTAAATATCCATACTCATAAATTATGAGATATTTTTGTAACTTTTATTAGTTCGTGTTGATGGAAAGTTTGTTCCGCCACTTTTTCTTCTCAGTAAAAATACTAAGCAATGGTGGGCTTTTCTCATGTACATAACATTGGCGTTCAATAAGTGCTAATCCTTAGCGTACTTTAAAATAAATGACATTTGATTTTGAAATAGGATGTGGGGTTAATATTTTGTACTTATTTTTTATTTTGATTTTATTACTCACACTCTTTAAATGGTGTTTTTAGTGAAAGTAGTTTTGCCAATTTTAAACTATTCTCAACTGCCAAAGGGGAATGCCCATTACTGGTTTTCCCATCTGTGTCATAAATACTATAAATATACTTATTGGGTAGCATAAATATTGCTATTACCAATTTTTAATTAAAGCAAAGGTATCAAAAAGCATTTTTTATAAAACTTTTTTGTATATTGCATTCTAATATTTTCAATCGGACGTCATAGGGATCGCAATTCTTAATAAAAAACATCCCACCGAGTTTGAACAACAGTCGTTGTTTCTTCATCGGTGATGTCAATCCTATCATTATTGCCTTATCATTTGTTTCCTTCGTGTGAATCACTTGGCCAAAGTTTCCTCAGCAAATGGGCATCACCCTTTTCCAATGGAACATGAACTTTATTCTTTTGTAATAAATTTGAAAAGCTATCAAAGAAAATAAACACATTGGTGTGGATTGTAGCTGACCGCTGTACGTAGGTACCACGTAAAGTTTAATTTCAAAAGTTTTTCCAGTTGTTTTGTGATAATGCCTTCGGGATCCAAGATCAAACACACAACACAAACTGTCTAACTTCAATCAGTTGTGATGAGGAAGTGTCTTTCCGCTCAGTTTTATTTTGGTTTTACGTCTTATATTTCTTACCGCGAAATTATTGTGTAATAATCTGCAACGAGACATGCTATACTTAGTAGCACTGAGGTTGAGAAAGCGTGGCGATAAATGCACGTACCTTCTATGTACCACTAATTTTTAACCGACTTTCAAAAAAGGAGGAGGTTCTATGTTCGTGTGTATGTATTTTTTTTTTTTTTTTTTTTTTATGTATGTTACCTGATTTCTCCCCCATTTGTGGACCGATTCTCGAAATTCTTTTTTTATTCGAAAAAGTATACTCCCGAGGTGGTCCCATTTTAATTTGGTGAAGATCTGGTGCTGATCTTCGGAGATATGCAACGGAACTCTTCAAAAATAGACGGCAAATCTGTCGTGATTGCTGGAATCGCTTGGATGTTTATTGTTTATACAACATCATGACGTATCATCACGCCTGGTATGCTCTGAGGGGTACGCAGATGTGTACAATATACCTAGATTTCGACAGTTAGGTATGTTTATTTTCATTTATTAGGGATAAGTGGATAACCCTATTATCATGACATGTACTGTTACAATTAACAATATATATAGCAAATATTTGTATGGGAACCACTAAAAATGGAAAAATAAAAAACTTTTTTGCAAAAAAATTAAACCGACTTCAAAAAAAACACTAAACGGTGTAAAATAACTCTAAATTCGGAAGTCGGTGGCCCATCATGAATAAGACAAAACCACCAAAGCCACAGACTTCCTAATTTAGAGTTATTTTACACCGTTTAGTGTTTTTTTTGAAGTCGGTTTAATTTTTTTGCAAAAAAGTTTTTTATTAATTAGTACAAATAATTAAAGGGCTTATTCTAGTATCAATAAATAATATTCATAAACAGCAAAGTTATTAGCGTTTGTTTATATCCCAAAAAGTCGCCCATTTTATGTAAATATTGTACTTCTATTCATGACATAGTAGTATTCATTAATCGTCATCACTCGCTCACGTTCGCGTGATCTCGTTCAAGCATGCCCCGCCTCCAACAGCTGTTTTCGTTATTTACCTAAGTTTAACTAAACATATTTTATAAGGCTTAATATTTAAAAATTGAATTTCGTTTTCTTTTTACTTTTGATTTCGAAAATATGATCAGTAACAGGTACGGATACAGCCCAATTTTTATTTGCACTAATTAAAAAATAGTGGTGTATATTATGTGAAAAGGCCTTTGCCGTGTGAATAAATAAATTATTTTATATTATAATAATTAAAAATAAAGTAAATTTTCCATGGGCTAAAACAGGGGACGAACCCTAAAAACGCAAACAAAGCAGCTGTTTTGGTTGAGTTGCGCTTGCATATAAATGCATTAAACAGCTAATATAAAAACATCCCTTATTTTTTTTTAGTTTGTTTAAAAGAAAAGTGATTTTTTAAATCATGTACGATGGTACGGAACCCTTTACGTGCGAGACACCGACTAGCACGTTAATGGAAAAATCAGTCAAATTTGAAAAAATCTTTTTGCTTATATTAACTCAATTTAGAGAAAGCTTAGGTAGGTTATTTAAGCTCAGGTTAGGACCCTCAGGTGAGGGTAAAACCGCAGCTAAAGCAAGTCAACTTCATAATTAAATTTGCTGTTTATTAACCCCCGACGCAAAAAGAGGGGTGTTATAAGTTTCACCGCTATGTGTGTGTGTCTGTCTGTCTGTCTGTGGCACCGTAGCGCCCAAACGGGTGAACCGATTTAGATACGGTTTTTTTTATTTGAAAGCAGAGTTTCTTGTGATGGTTCTTAGATATAATTCATCAAAATCGGTTCAGCCGTTTCAAGGTTATCAGCTCTTTTGTGTTAGCTACCGTTGCTATTTTAGACGTATATGGGTATTTACTTTACTTACAAACATATGTGTGTCTTAAAAATTCAAACACCCATGTGTGTAATATTAATAAGCAACATTATGGTGTATTTGGTCTGATGCAGCCAGGATATCTAGCAGACTAATACGCTCTTGGGAAAATAACAGCAGATATGTCGTGTTTGGATTCATTTTAACCTGCATTTGATTCTGCACACAATGCACTGATGGCAACTGGGTGAGCTGATGCTGCAGCCAGGCTATCCAGCACACCAGTAGGTAGACTCTTGACAAAATAATAGCAGATATGTCGTATTTGAATTTATTTCAACCAGCATTTGATTCTGCACACAATGCACTGATGGCAACTGGGTGAGCTGATGCTGCAGCCAGGCTATCCAGCACACCAGTAGGTACACTCTTGACAAAATAATAGCAGATATGTCGTATTTGGATTTATTTCAACCAGCATTTGATTCTGCACACAATGCCTTGATGGCAACAGGATGAGCTGATGCTGCAGCCAGGCTATCCAGCACACCAGTAGGTAGACTCTTGACAAAATAATAGCAGATATGTCGTGTTTGGATTCATTTCAACCAGCATTTGATTCTAAACACAATGCACTGATGGCAACAGGGTGAGCTGATGCTGCAGCCAGGCTATCCAGCACACTTGTTGGTAGACTCTTGACAAAATAATACCAGATATGTCGTGTTTGGATTCGTTTTAACCAGCATTTGACTCTACATACAATGCACTGGAAAAATCTCATAACTGTTAACTCTATAAAACAAAATTGCGTTTAAAAATTTTAAAATAAAAATTAAATTTAAAATTTAAAAAACCCCCATCGCAAAAAGTAAAACATTTTAAAAAGTTAAAAATAACACTTTAGCCATGAAATTTTACGTAACGTCGGGGTACCGTTAAAATAAGTACCTACATACCTACAAGTACTAGGAACATTCCTTACTAGGTACCCCGACGTGAAGTAAAATTTCATGGCTAAAGTGTTATTTTTAACTTTTTAAAATGTTTTACTTTTTGCGATGGGGGTTTTCTAAATTTTAAATTTAATTTTTTTTTGTCTAGACTCCAATGAAACAGTCAGTTACTTATCAAAACAAAATGGCGACTTTATATCGTCTTTAGAATCTGGTGTAATCCTCGTTTGAATTCCTTTAGTCATTCGTTTGGGATTCACAGTGTTTATTACGATTGTATCCTTGTTTATAGCTGCTGGATTAAGGCGTTGCCGAATTGTAGAAACATACGGTGTGGAGGTACAGAACGAAACGCTTGTGATAAAAACTTTTTAGACAAAAAAAAGTTGAAGAATAAATACGGCGGATACTATACATAGAGAACCTGTCAAAACGCCATTTTGAATCCTCAGTTATCGGTTGTTTTAACCATTCGAAATCCGTCCTTAAAAGTGTAAAATAACCGTAGTTTCGGGTGACTTGAATTTAGTTGTTTTGTTTGAATTAGTTACTTATAAAACACATTCAATTTATATTGTTAGGTTTCTTGTCCCGATTTATTTTCCTTTTGTTTCTTTCTTTTCAAGGCGTGAAGTTATAGACTCCAGCCTTTTGTATTAATAATTAAGTCCTCTACTTTTGCGGGTTAAATTGTTAATGATTTTAATATTATCTATGTCAGAGCAGTGAATATAAAAGTTTGTTTACGTAATAGTAACATCTGATAATGACATCTGACGTCAGGCAAAGTCAAAGTCAAACCATTTATTTCAATTAGGCCATTATATGGCACTTTTGAACAAAGACATTCAATACCTATAGACCGGACATCACGAACAAAATTTTCGTTCGAAAAAGTGTGTCCTGCTGGATACAAGTCTATGAGTTTTTTGTAGTACGCTCCGCTGCCGCTCCAATATTCATATATTATTCTAAAGTCTGTTTTTTAATCCCAGAGACTAAATTGACACATGCAAATGTCAAACTTACAAATAATGTTGCCAGCTCTTTTGTTTAGTGTTGTACCTACGATACCGGTTTGTTGAATCGTAACTTTTTTATATTTATTTTACGATTTAAAAACTGTACATTGAGAATTTTCGAAAAAAATTACTGGCTTTTGTTAGAAAAACGTTACTGGTGACAAAAAATGACTTTTTATAATATTTGTCTGTTTGTCTGTATGTATGTCCGGGGTAAACTCAAAAAGCACTGCATGGATTTACTTCAAATTTGGTATGAATATTACTGAGAGGTCGGTCATCACATAGGCTACATATTATCATGCTATCACCTACGGGGGAGGAGTGTGTGACAGCGTGTAATCTAAGGACGCATATTTAAATGTTGTTTTTGAGTAAGCCATGCTATTTTATCTAGCTTTACACTATAAAAACTACGCTATTTAAATAACTTGGGCAGAGCAACATAGTTTTATGAATGTTAGGAGTATAAAGGCAATTATCAAACAGCGCCATCTATTGAGATTTCATAAAAATCAAATCAAGTTACATGTTAACACTTTTTGGAATTAATAATAATTAAATCATGTTGGCGAGGTCAGTAGTTAGTTATTTTTATAATTCATAGATGGTGATGTGCAATTTCTTCATACAAGTTGTATCGTATAGTTCGTTTTGAATTCAAGTTCCAACAAACCCTCAAAATCTTGAGCAGAGTTGAGGAAGACAATTTAAAAAAAAAATGGTGTGAACAATTTAAAAAAAGTAGGTATTACAAAAAAGTTGTGTTGGTTGAAGATCGTCAATTTCATGTTGTTAGTACAAAATAAACGTTGACTGTTAATACTTTTGTTCGGTATTTATCTGTGTGATTATTGCTCTCGAAACTCAAGGGTTTCTAAGATGCGCAGGTTAGTTTGATCTCACGAAACCGAGGCAAAGCGTGAACAAGGGCTAGGTGCTAACCGCTAAGTTTTTCCGCAGAAACTCTCACGCAGCGCCAATTACGACTAGAATTAAACGAGTCCGCACTACTGCTTCTCAATACCAGGAATTGTGGGACAACGAGAAATGCATTTAACTATCGACCGGGATCGTCATTCTTTGTCTCGCGCATTCGAACGGTTACACAGAGGTTGAGTCTTCAGAATATCCGCTCTGACACTGCTCGATTACCTGAGAGCAGTCAGGAGCGTGGGATACAACTTGCGCGTGACCGAGAGCGTGATTCTTCTTCTCGCGCGCTTCCAAAACGGATACAGAGGGAGAGCAGACATTAAGTCTTTAGCTTTTCCGCACTGAGACTGCTCGGTCCCTCGAGAATAGTCAAAAGCGCGATACACGCCAAGCAAGCAATCGCGAGCGCATTGATTTTGAAAGATCCAAAATATATAATTTTAAACTGAACTACTGCGCTGCGTGTCTCTATTTTGTTTGCAATGCTAGAGTAGGTAGTAGTATTTGAAGTAGTAGTAATAGTTTAACTCGATTGGTATAGGTAATGTCCATACATAAAGTACAAGGTACTTTGATTGGTTGATCGAGTGGATCCGCACTTGCGTCGCGGTCGTCTGTCTGTCTGTCTGTTCGCGATAGACTCAAACATGACTACGCTGGCATGGCTACGATGCTGTTTTCACCTATAGATAGAGTTTTTCTCAAGAAAGTTATTAGTATATAATTTGTCAAGATTTTGTATAGGTACATTGGAAAAATGTAATAGTATTTATTGGAGGTAAAAAATAAGCCTTCTGGGAGCTGGGTGCGATAACCGACATCCATGAGGGCAAAGCCGCGAGCATCAGCTAGTTATAATAAATAAAAAACGATACTACTTGATTTTACTAACGGCAATTTACGGTAGTGGCACATCACTATTTAAGAATTGCAAAAAACTGGTCACACATGAAATGTCATTTTAGTCTCCGTGATTAAAAAACAGACTATAGATGGCGTTACTGAGACATGGGATCAAAGTTTTTATATGACATTTCCTTGACATGCCCGCTCTATAGTATTTTAAATCTCTTTGCTTTTGAACGTCGAACAAAATTTAACTTTAATAATTGATTCCAGTTGCCCCTTCCAAAAGGTAGATTTTTAAATGCCTAGGTGAGGCTAGTGTGCTAGCGACACGACACAATCGACTTCCAGAGCTCGACTGCGCCGGCACTGATTCTATTCAACTACGTGCAAAATGGTGGCTACGGATCATAATTCGAGTTTAATCCCTATGTATACATCTCCCACATCTATTTATAAATAGTTTTTTTTTTTTTGCCTCAGATGTGAGGATAGTGTTTCCTGTCTGAATACTTTTAGAAAAAAAAAACCGAAACCAACTCTCTTCTCAACTCTCAACTCAATTTTTTCGACCGAACATTTGAAACTCATACAGATGAGATTTTGAGACGGGCTTCTCAGGACCACACAGATTTAAGTGGTCAGTTTGTTTATCAGCCACACATCCGGACGTAACCGTTGGAAATCAATAAAATTCCGCTTTTAAACTAACCTTAAAACATAAAGGAGGCCTGCCAGTAACCTATACTTTTTCTTACATTTATTGAATCGAGCATTCGCCTAGCTTTTTCTCAACGATTTCAGGGTCAGCTTCTTAGAATTACTATCGCTACAATCATTATTTGTGGCGTTTTTGTTTTCGTTTCATGTGACGCACGTTTTTTTTTATTACCGCGTACTAAGCAAAGAAATATCAAATAAATAATATTGATATCTATGTATAATAATATAATAAAACTGAAGACCGTTTGTTTTTCTGTATGATCGTGATAACTTCTAGAACTGACAGTCGGTGCAAATAGAAAATAAAAAAAACTTAGCCATTCAAGTGAAGCTCAGAATCAGCACTTTTTGAAAGTCTAAAATTACGTAAGACCGTACCCCAATACGTGCACTTTTAACCATGGTAAGTACAGACGCCAGCACATCAAGTTACCCCAATGCGTCAAATTTTCCCAATTGACTAAGAACCTTATTTTGTTTGCCATAAAGTTGAAAAACGTTCAAAGAAATTTGACACATTGGGGTAACTTGATGTGCTGGCATCTGTACCTTAACTTCCGTATATTTAATTCTGCTGCATGTTATGTTAGCTATTACCTAAGTAAATCTGACATCTAGTAATTCGCACTGGGCCCGCGTGGTAGATTGTAGCCCATACGCAAAATACACGCTTTGAAGTGGAGTTGCGGATACCAGCCCGGTATCTTTAATCTTTTTACCTAAGTAAAATTGTAAATCCATAGTTACCGCGTAAGATAAGTTTCTAATGTATTATGATAAAACTACAAAGGGCGGTGAATGTAAATAAACCTACTTCCTACTATCCAACATTACTATTTTACTAATATTATACCTAAATGTAAAAATGGGACTTTTGTATGTTTGTAGATGAATCACGCAACACAGGTCTTCTCTTTTATTATTTAGTTTTATATTCTTTTTGTTATTATTATTTTTGTAGTTCCTGTGCTTGTCCCAAATAAATATTTTTCTTTCTTTCTTTCTTAGAACAGAATTAAGCACGCTTATGGATTAACGCCATAAAATAAATAGAATACTCTTAATCTCGGTAATGTGATCTTTTGGGACAGTCGTGAGAGAGTTACTTTACAGACGAAAAAACTGTGGGCAAAAGCTAGTAAGTATATAAATCAAAAAAATATATTTCTGGATTTAATAAGTTAAATTTGGAGACAGGTGTAGTTAAGGCAATTCAGCATCACGCAACGGCCCTTAATGAGCTATTTGACAAAAAATAGTTTTTAGTTCCTCATCTAGATTAGAAAAAAATAAACGACACGTATTTTTCTTTTTTCACGTAATCAAAACATCGAGTTAAAATGTCACATGACGTCACTAGCCAGTAACTGTATGCTAGCTAATGACGTTTCAAGCCCCCACCCCATCAACTTTATTGCACTTAATCTAAGCAGTTTTCCATCAATTTGAAAAAGAAAATAATACATACATACATACATAAACTCACGCCTTTTTCCCATGGGGGTAGGCAGAAACTACAGAGCGCCATATGCTACGATTCTTACATACTTCTTTTGCTAATAATATGTGTCGAATATTTTCTTATTATCTAGATGAGAGACTAAAACTAAAACTTAGTTAAATAGCACATTAAGTTGGATTTTTTTTTAGGATATTATAGATAATGTTATTCCAGATAAAATGGAATATAATACGTTAATTATACACCATGACTTACAAAATAATAACCTAAAGAGCTGCATAGGGATATGTAGTACTCGTATTGTAGGGGCGTACAATAGGCGGCCTCATTGCACCATCCTGAATGTGCTAAGCCATAATAAATATTGAATTATTTTATAATTTTTTGAATGATGAATCAATTTTAATTATTAGTATTGAACCTAACCAATAATCAACAAGTAATAGGTAGGTATTAAAATGCAGACTATGTTTTTTTTTTTGTAAAATAAACCGCATTCGAAGTCCGACGTAACCTGACTGTTTACCTAAGCATCCGTCTCGCCCACGTTCCAAGCAGGATTCACCTTAATTTGTTTAGTTTTACTGAATTATTTATGACTTAGTTGAAAGGCGCTTTGTTTCTAAACTTACTCATAATAAAACAGAACGCGCCTGTTTGTTAATTTGTTAATGTATTTATTTCTAGCAGACGTCACGCGTTTTTACCTGCGTATAGTTCCCGTTTCCTTGTGAGTACAGGGCTATAAAGTAGCCTATGTCACCTAGTGGGATAATTGTAGCTACCCAACGGTGAAAGAATTTTTCAAATCGGTCCATTAGTTTTTAAGTTTATTCGTTACAAACAAAATTACCTTTTTTTTTAAATCTATATTTATTTACAGGGTTTTTTTTCTATAAAGAATATCTCACCCCGTACCTACACCAATTATAAATTAATTTTAGCCTACCCGCCACCTTATATCCATTTTAATATTATAATAGTGTAGACTCAAGTACACTTGAGATACAATTGTTTTAAAATTTTACAGCATCATTCGATCAAAGTCTAAATCAAATATATTTTTATTCAAAAGCTAGTTTGTACGTCATTTGAAACGAAAGACATGATAAGACTGGTTGTCAGACTATCTGGCGTCTGACTACCCGTAACGACTGCCAAAGTAAACAACAAATGTCAGCTTTGCTAAATGACAAAATGCTATAGTTATAATATAACTATAAGTTAGGGGTATAAGTCCAATTTTGTCGAAAATGAGTTAAGTGTACCAAAGTGATCAGAACAAAATGCTCTATCGTTTGGTGAAGGCAGATCTAAGCTATCTCTAAAAATAAGAAAGTTACTTTGTGTAAAAGGGTCCAACTGACACCAAAAAAAACTGTAAAAGTCGGTTTTGTGATCACTTTGGTACACTTAACTCATTTTCGACAAAATTGGACTTATACCCCTTTTCACTAGGGCCACAGATATAAACTACGTATGAACTATTATTAGGTATATTAATATACGTAAAGCGAAAAATTCTGACCAACTCTTGAAAGAAATTTTGTGCTCGGAGTAATGGTAGATTTGGCTTGATATTATTTAAAGTTTAATGCGTAGCAATAGTGCAGAAAACACGTAAATAAAACGGTTGAATTTCGTATAACACTAGCAGATACAAATACCAATAATAATAACTTTTACAACTTGTGTTAAGGATACCTACAGAACAACTAATAAAAATACTTATACATATATTTCTAAATACATACATCTTATAGTTAAATTACACCCAAACACAGAACAAAAATGATCATGCTCATCAGACAAACATTTGCCCTGGGTGGTAATCGACATCTAGCATAGCAGTTAGGACCACTAACTGCCAGACCAGTCTAAACAAAAGATAATTAAAAGACAAAAACATTGTATTAATTATAAATAAAAAAAAATAACTTAATTACATATCATTTTGGCTTAAATTACATGTCAGGGAGTCTTCATTTAAGCATAGAAATGCCTGTAGTTGGAGGCTCCGCTCTTCCCTTACATTATAAATGTATAACTAGGCAAATGACAAAAAGAAAAAAAAGAAAAAGTTACAAAGAGAACAAAATAATAAATAATATTAAAGGATCTATTGTATATGTGTCTGAGTGTATTTGGGTGTGATGGTGTGACGGTGTGCGTGAGTGTGTGTGTGTGTGTTGTGTGTGTGTGTGTTTTGTATTCAGAACAGCAAAGAGGATGATTTTAGCGACGTCTTTTGTGTTTACGCACAGACCCAACTTTTTGAACAGTTTTAACTTTTTAAATAAACGGCTATATTTATTATTTTTTCCCATCCGACACGACACAAAATGTTTTAATTGATGGTGAAAACTAAAAGCTATGCGAAATTGCGATGAAAAGCTGATCCAGAACCGACAGTTTTTTATTTATTTTCATGCATTTTCAGCATCGTACAAACACTTTTTCCAATTATTATACACAAGCGGCAGACAGTTGGCCTTTTTTGCCCACGGAAAACGTTAGACTAGATTTTTGGTTGCACCACCAAAATTCAGTTGATTTTCCGATTCACCCACTGATTCCAATAGTGGTCGGATCGGTCTTCCGTTGGCAAAAGACTCACTGACTGCAATTATTTTTGGAACAAAGTTCCTTATCGCGCGTTGCGAAAGGGGACTACACGGAAAAAATTAAAACCAAAAGTTGTAACGACACTTTTTAATACCTAAAATTGTACCGACACTTTTTAAGACCAAAGGTTGTAACGACACTTTTTGCTATAGTTGTAAGCCGTGTGGCGTGCGCGTGTGTCTCTGTCTGTCTCTAGAGACTTGTCTTGAGAGAGAAAAAATTAAGACCAAAAGTTGTACAACGAAGACACCCGAAAAGTTGTAACTTACGAATGATTAGTGAAGGAATTGTAAAATTCCTCGGCGACGGCCTCATTGGTCTATTTTCTTCAACAATTTACATTTGTGTCGAAATTAACAGCATCTTTATCAATAAATATAACACAAAATTAGGGATCAAAAATAAAATTAAATAATACTCGTAATACCTTACTTATTATGAGATTTACGATTCTAGAGAGGGCATGCGAAGAAATGTTACAGAAAAACTGTGATCCCCACCCCCACTGATCCCCACTGTGACACCTCTTTATTCTCTCAATCTTTCTTATTTATTTTTTAATGTTATTTTTTTTTTTTTTTTAATAAATGCTGTAGAAATGCGTTCCTTGCGAAGTATGTGTGGTGTAACAATTAATGACAGATTGAGGAATGATGATATAAAGCAAAGTTGTGGTTTAAAAGAAGATGTAGTAACAAAAATTAAAAAGAGTATGCTTAGATGGTTTGGTCACGTTGAAAGGATAGATGAAAGGCGACTAACGAAAGGTATTTACAAGTTTACAAGGCAGATACATAGGCAGGCCTTATTGGTGAGGTTCTTCAGAAAGGTCAGGTGCGTAGTACTCGCAACCGGCGTGTGTGTATGACAACATGTATGAATGTAAACGAAGCAAAAGAAGTATGTAAGAATCGTAGCATATGGCGCTCTGTAGTTTCTGCCTACCCCCATGGGAAAAAGGCGTGAGTTTATGTATGTATGTATGTATGTAATTTAATTTTTCGTTTCTTGTCTGATTGGCGTCCGTACGTCACTGCACGGATCCAGCAGAACATTTGCCTGGCACATGCTGAGCTGGACTCCCATTTGGTGCAGCCTTGAGACGCACACCGAACACTGTATCATTCATCGTTCATTGTTTTATTAAAATAATATCACTTTTAATTGTGTATTGTGTGTTTGTCTGTGTCTTTAGTGTGTACCAAATAAATGTTTTATCTATCTATCTATTTCGTGTCTCAGTAACGCCATCTAGATTAATATAGCCAATATTGAAGCGGCAGCGGAGCGTACTAAAAAACTCATGAAAATGAAAATTTTGTTCGTGATGTCCCAAGATAATAAGTCTTTGCACATTAGTCACAAGTTCATAACATATTTTATTAGTCGTAGGTAAATATTAATATTGTTTTAAAATAAACATTCTACTAATATTATAAACGCGAAAATTTGTGAGTATGGATAGATGGATGGATGGATGTTTGTTACTCTGTCACGTAAAAACTACTGAATAGATTTTAATAAAATTTGGTATGGAGGTCGCTGACAACCTGAACTAACACATAGGCTACTTTTTATCCCTGTATTCCTACGGGAACAGGGCCTTCGCGGGTGAGACCGCGGGACGTCTGCTAGTTTGAAATAAAAACTAAATGTCAAAGTCATAAAATTTGGAAAATTTAATTTGTAGAAGAAAATAAGTATAAAAATAAATAAAAAAAAAACGAATTTTGCCTCTTTTATTTAGGATATACATATAATACTCCTTCCATTCTAAATACCAAAATCAATTTTGTTGAAACGTCAGAAGCAGCTTTTTATTCCCTTTCAGTCTCTCGTATAATCCGACCTCAAACGCTCGTTAAGGTAAATGCCCTGTTATCTGCGACTTATCTCTCGCAAAAATCTTCAATACCAACTCACTTAACACCCTTTTTACAGCGTCTTAGATTTCCTTCCGTTTGTGAAACATCGGATTTGGGTATTTAATATGAGGTTGTATGTTGAGTATTTTTTGCCAGCTCATTTGCATTTATTTTCCACAACCATCTGCCTAGACTTTTCTCCACTATATAATTAAACTGAAATGAAATTAAATGAAATGAAATGAAATTATTTATTATGCAAGTGGGATATGGAAATCACTTTTACACGTCATTTTTTCCTTTAAAGCTAGTTGATGTCGGCATTTCCTAACTGACTACCTCTGAGAAGAAAAGCCGAAACAAACTCAGGGATCATCGTCTCTTTTCAAGTCCAGACATGAAAAAATATATCAATAAAATTTTCGTGTGACGAACCGTGCAGAGCAGTGTCGGGTTTAGCCTTTTGAGGAAAGTGCCAGAAACAATTTGGGCAAGCAGCATGTATGTTTCAGCCATCGTGAGCTCAACTTTATGGTTAAGGAGCTCCACGACCCGACATTATGTCTAATCTCTAGTCAGTTAATAAAAAAACATAAAATAAAAAAACAGGCATACCAATTACCCAAACCACCGAATTATAGAATTATAAACTGAAAGTATTCAGTCTGCATGGCGTTTACACTTACAATAGATTTTGTGGTGGCGTCGGCTTCCAGTTTAACATTTGGTTTAACTGGACTGCCTCGATAGTCTAGTGGTCGCAAACGCTACTTTACAATTTTTACAAACAATTTTTAGTGGTATCCTTCCTGTGTCCCGGTCCCATTTGAGTTAGTGTTTTTTTTTTTGAAGTCAGTTGTATTTTTGTTGTAAATAAGTTGTAATATTAAAGAGGTAAGTTCAATAAGTATCCGCAAAACTTTGATCGTTTGTGTATTTGAGTTAAAATATTTATATACATACCCATGATACAGTAAAATCCCTGGTGTAGGGTAACGTTTTTTTATACTAATATTATAAAGAGAAAAGATTTGATTGTTTGTTTGTTTGCATTGGCTCCGAAACTACTGGACCGATTTGAAAAATTCTTTCACCGTTGAGATGCCACACTATCCCCGGCTACGTACGACGTAGGCTACTTTTTATCACTATATTCTCTCGGGAACGGGAAATATGAGTAACTATTTAATATGAATAACTTTTGAAAGTAAAATAACAATTAATTCGCATAGAGTATTTTCAATATTCAATCATACGGTTGCGTCGAGTATTTTGTGCTAAAGGTATGGAACTCTTGATGCCAGGTTGTACGTCAATTTTCCTTCCACCTTGTATGAGGGTGTAAAAGATGAAGTGAGTAAGTAGGTTAAACTAATTGTCCTAAAAACTCACGCACTTAAGCCCTTTTGTGCTACACCCATGGGGCTCGACTCTTTACGTCTAGTCGGTTAGAAACATGTTTACATCATACAGTATGGTCGCTTGTAATAATACCAGCTTTTTACTGTTCCGCTGCAGGGTAACAGCCGCTTCTTTTACAGAGAAGGCACGAACATTGATTACCACGCTTGCTCAAGGCGGATTGGCGATTTCAAACTTATATGTTTTTTTTATTATTCTATTATCTACTAACGCAAGAAAGAATTATGAGAATTATAAGTGTACATGATGGATGAAAGGCGACTAACGAAAGGTATTTACAAGGCAGATGTAAGTGGGAACGCCGGGAGGGGACGCCCTAGAAGGACATACATAGACCTTATTGGTGAGGTTCTTCAGAAAGGTCAGGTGCGTAGTACTCGCAACCGGCGTGTGTGTATGACAACATGTATGAATGTAAACGAAGCAAAAGAAGTATGTAAGAATCGAAGCATATGGCGCTCTGTAGTTTCTGCCTACTCCCATGGTAAAAAGGCGTGAGTTTATGTATGTATGTATGTACTTGTATAGCTACTAAAGCCATTTTTTTTTACTTATAGATAGCCACATTATTTGTGCGTCCCCTGCCGGCGTTCCCACTTACATCTGCCTTGTAAATACCTTTCGTTAGTCGCCTTTCATCCATCCTTTCAACGTGACCAAACCATGTAAGCATACTCTTTTCAATTTTTGTTACTACATCTTCTTTTAAACCACAACGTTGCTTTATATCATCATTCCTCAATCTGTCATTAATTGTTACACCACACATACTTCGCAAGGAACGCATTTCTACAGCATTTATTCTACTTTCATGTCTCTTTTGCCACACCCAACATTCACTTCCATACGTTAGTGTAGGCACCAGCACACCATTGTGAACAGCCAGTCGTGCCTTATACTCTTTAATGCACAGGGCCATTTTGGTCATTGTCCTTTACCTCATTAAAATAGTATTATAGAAGTAGGTATTGATGATCCACGACGTTCACAACGTGCTTTTCACCGATGATCCATTCATCATCATGATGAATTAATGAATAACAATTTTCTAAATTAACGATTATTTGCCTAGCGAAGAAGACTGCCAGAAAAGTCATGAAACGTTATTTCTATGTGCAAGTTCTTTACAAATCTAATTTTTAATGTTCATAATATTCATGTCAGTGTAATCAAATGCCCGAACAAAATATCTTAATACGCTTCATTTTCAAACAAGTCATCTATCAGCGCTATTTTTTATTTGAAATAACAAGTATTATTTTTTACCTTTTATAAAACTGATTAGTAACCTTATCAAAGTGCCTGATGATCAAAGAACGCCCTGTGTATGGCTTACGTCTGACGGCTTAATTTCCTGAAAAGAGCCAGACACGTTATCAGCAAAGCATATCAGAAGGCCTTTTACAAGTTTCGTGAGCAAAGTAATCATTATTCTTACAAGGCTTTTATGCCGAGATAATTCTGCCTACAAAAATAATTACAAAAAAGCAACGTAAAACTTACGGATACTAGCTTTTGCTCCACAGTTCATCCGCGCGTAATTTAGATTTTCCTTAATCAGGGGACGACTGTGAAAAAATACATCCGAACCTTGGGGACCGACCAAAACATAACCGAAGTTTGCATTGTTAACTTATTGAACTACGACAAAAGTTCGGATTGATTCCGTTCAATCGGCACCATAGTTAATGTTCGATAAAAAGTCGGACCGAACGTCGGACGTGCAGAAGTTTTGAACAGTCGTTTTTAAAGGAAAACTCATAAAAAAATATGTCTGCATATCAGCATGTTATTAAAACATACATACATACATACATAAACTCACGCCTTTTTCCCATGGGGGTAGGCAGAAACTACAGAGCGCCATATGCTACGATTCTTACATACTTCTTTTGCTTCGTTTACATTCATACATGTTGTCATACACACACGCCGGTTGCGAGTACTACGCACCTGACCTTTCTGAAGAACCTCACCAATAAGGTCTTTGTATGTCCTTCTAGGGCGTCCCCTCCCGGCGTTCCCACTTACTTCTGCCTTGTAAATACCTTTCGTTAGTCGCCTTTCATCCATCCTTTCAACGTGACCAAACCATCTAAGCATACTCTTTTCAATTTTTGTTACTACATCTTCTTTTAAACCACAACGTTGCTTTATATCATCATTCCTCAATCTGTCATTAATTGTTACACCACACATACTTCGCAAGGAACGCATTTCTACAGCATTTATTCTACTTTCATGTCTCTTTTGCCACACCCAACATTCACTTCCATACGTTAGTGTAGGCACCAGCACACCATTGTGAACAGCCAGTCGTGCCTTTTCGGACATAGACTGGCTGGTCACAACGCCATGTATAGCGCCATTCACTTTATTTCCTGCATTTACTCTCCTTTCCACATCCGCATCAATCTTTCCATCCCTTGTAAACAGACTTCCCAGATATACAAAGTCATTCACTTGTTCTACACTCATATCGTTTATTTTCACATTGCACAACGACACGTTTTCGTCTCTTTCAAACACCATTACTTTCGTCTTATTCACATTAATGTTCATCCCTTTCATCTTATATGCTTCATTCATCTTGGTCACCATGTCTTGCAACTGTTCCGCTGACGATGCAAGAAGAACTTGATCGTCTGCGTAGAGGAGGCATTTGACAGGCAACTCATTCATCCTTAATCCACACTCACTCTCTTTTAAATCTGTCAGACAACTATCCATGTATAAGTTGAACAGCCAAGGTGACGCTACACAGCCCTGTCTAACTCCCCTAGCGATGTTAAACCAGTCTGTGTATGCCCCGTTTATCCTGACACAGGCACTGGAATCCCTATATAAAGATTTCAGTGCACGTACCAAGCACCAGTCCACACCATACATGGATAGTGTCGACCACAGCTCATCCCTCCACACACTATCATAGGCCTTCTCCAAGTCTACGAAAGCACAGTAAACTTTCTTGTGCTTAGCCAGATATTTTTCGGCTATGCACCTCAAGGAGAAGATCTGATCCATACATCCCATTCCCTCTCTAAACCCTGCCTGCACGTCCCATAATTTCTCGTCTGTCAGTCTGATCACTCTTTTAATCAAAACCTTTGCATACAGTTTACCAACTACGCTTAAAAGGCTAATGCCGCGGTAGTTTTTACACTCCTGCTGTGAGCCTTTTCCTTTATACAGTGGCACGATTACAGCCTTGCACCAGTCATCTGGGACTCGGCCATATCTCCAACACATATTAAAGATCCGGCACAACAGGCTTGCTACTACCCCGTCACCGCCCTTCAGCATTTCAGCGGACAATCTATCATACCCTGCAGCTTTTCCAACTTTCATTTCTCTTAACGATCTTACGATCTCATCCATTTCTATTTCATTCTCTTCATCTACATCCGGGTTTGGGTTTTCACCACTCTCCTCTGCCCAGTTACCCACTCCTTGCACACTATCCTGAAAACTAAATAAACTTTCAAAATATCCTTTCCAGCGTTCCAAGACATCACATTCTTCGCTTATCAAACAACCATCCTCTGCTCTTATAACATTCATACTCGAAGTCTTTGTCACTCCACGAGCCAATCTTACCTGTTTCCAAAACATCTTAACATTGGCCCTGAAGTTATCCGAGAACTTCCTATTATACTCTTCATCTTTTTCATCCTTCTTCTTTTTTACCACTTCTTTCACTCTCGCTTTCATTTCGGTGTAACTTTTCTTCACTCTCTCTAAATCATCTATTCTATTTACATTTGTTGCCAGATTCACTCTATTTTGGGCCTTACAGGCTAGCACGTTAAGCCAGGCCTCTTTCTTCTTTCTCACAACCTCTTTAACTTCACCATCTACCCAAGAATCATTCGTTTTACTACCACATTTCCTTCGTGCTAGGCCACATACTTTTGTAGCCGCTTGCACCATACTATCTTTCATTATATCCCATACTTCTTCTAAACTATAATCATTCATCTCGTCAAATAATTTATCCGTCTCTTCTTTTACTTCCCTTTTATATTCCTCTTTTACTTTGACTTCTTGCAGTCTTTCTACTTTTATCCTTTCTAGAGCAGTCACAGGTACTCGAACTCGATGGCGCCAATGTTTGAACAAACCATGCACCCGACACATTACCAGATGATGATCAGTACCTACATTAGCTCCCCGATAAGCTCTTGTATCCGTAACTTTACTCTTTAACCTTTCATCTACAATCACAAAATCTATCATACTTTTACTATCTTGCCTTTCCCACGTATACCTGTGAATCTTTCTATGATTAAACATAGTATTCATAACACACAATCTTTTTTCTATACATATTTCTAATAAACTTAACCCATTCTCATTCACTCTATCATCTCCAAATGCACCTAATACTTGTTCATACCCATCTCTCTTCACACCAACCCAACCATTAAAGTCTCCAAGCATAACAATCTTCTCGTTTGCGGTACATCCTTTCATAACATCTCTTACACTGTCCCAAAATTCTTCTCTCTCCAAGGGGGAGCTTCCCATATCAGGTGCATAAACGCACAGGAAAAAGATACGGTTTAAGCCTACCTTGGTTCTCACCCAAAGAATTCTGGGACTAACGCAATCATAACCTTTTACACATTTCATCATTCTCTCAGAGAGAACAACTCCCACACCCTGACAGGCCCTACGTGTTTCTTTAACACCGGACCAGATCGCGGTCAGGGGACCGTGTATGGAGATGTCCACCCCTTTTCTTTTCGTCTCATTCAAACATAGCACATCTATCCTTTTGTCCTTCACTAACTCACAAACTTCATCCATCTTATCTTTTAGGCCTCCCTGAACATTCAGTTATTAAAACTGTTTCGTATTTTATTTATCAGCCTAAATATCCACTGTGGTTAAAAAAAATCTTGTCACATCTGTTGCTAGCCGATGACCAATACGCCCAGCAGGAGGTGACCGAAAGTCAAATTCAAAATCAAATTATTTAAATCAATTAAGCCAACAAAAAGCGGTTTTGGGCGTCAAACTTAGCAGTTCATACATACATACATAAACTCACGCCTTTTTACCATGAGGGTAGGCAGAAACTGCTACGATTCTTACATGCTTCTTTTGCTTCGTTTACATTAATACATGTTGTCATACACACACGCCGGTTACGAGTACTACGCACCTGACCTAACTTAGCAGTATTTAACATAAAATTCAAAATCTATCAAAGTGGCCGCTTCTAAAACGTGGTTTCTTCTGGAGAATACTGGAAAAACACTGCAAACTTACTCTTTTCAAATATGTATTTAAGATCAGGGCATTGTAATGACGGGCCTGTTGGTCTAGTAGTTAGTGACCCTGACTGCTATGCCGGAAGTCGTGGGTTTGATTTCCACCCAGGACAAATGTTTGTGTGATGAGCACAATCATTTGTTCTGTGTCTGGGTGTAATTTATCTATAATATGTATGTATTTAGAAATATATTCGTAGGTTAGCTTAGCTTGGGACTAAATCGGGGTCGCGGAAGCGCGCTTCTGTTCCCGTGACCCCCGGCGCAGGTGTGAGAAGGAACACGGGGTGGTTTTTAGTCAGTAAGAGTCTGACAGACCCCTCCACCTCCCCGGGCGGGGGACATCCATGAGGATTTTCCACCCCTCAAATAACAAAAACAAGCTTGGGACTAAATGGTGGTGTGTGATAAGTTGTGGAATATTTATTATTTATTTTTATTTATTGTAATACATTAACGACGGAGAAAATGTCAAATAAAAATGACCTGCAAACAAAGCCGTTGTCCATTTTATAATTGCCAGTAACTAATTGGGGTCCAGTTGCACACCGAACTTTCTTGACAACTGAGAATTTACAAAAAAAAAAAAAATGATATTACACTTTAAGTAGACTTTAAGTTACGGTGATTATCAGGCGGGGTACAGTGCGCTTCGTCCCCCCTCGTGGTGTCGGCCGCCCGATACACTCCGTCCCGCATCTCTAGGATACGGCGACCGAGACACAGCCTCACCGACCCTGATGACGCTATCACCCTCCTCCAGGAGAGCGATAAGTCTACCAGCACAGTTCGCAAGAACGCAGCCCGATTCCAGCCTCGCCGTCGAGGCCCGTCGCGACGCCTCCGATAATTACCCTCCTCCCGTCCCTTGCTTGGTGCCAGCCCGTGAGCTGAGCCGTAGTTATAATAAACTCGCTGCCCCTAAATTATAACCACTCAGATCCAGCCGTCCCTTGCTGTCCTCTCCCAGCGACGCCCTAAGCCGAGGCTCGTACCCCGCTGGGGGTGCCCTTAGCGTAGTCGCTTAGTTTTTAAGTTTTTATACTGGTTAAAACTTTTGTTTAAGTCATCTCTACAGAAACGCCCGGTTAAGCTATTCACGTCCTCTTTAAGGACACGATACGCGAGATGACCCTCAAATAAATAAGGTGCGCTTCGTCACATCTCTGCGAGTACGAAGCCAATACAAAACTAGCTGTTTGCCAGTTATTCGTTGAACACTTTGGCCAGGAATCTTCACTTTGAACTGTCAAAGGAGATCAGATACGCAAAAGCCTGCTGGACTTAGTAAAGAAGGGTGCTAAAAACTCCACACAAAAAGATGAGGAAAAAGATTAGAGAGACCTTAATCCGGTAGTGAGTTAATCCGGGCCATAATCCGGTAATACCAGTGTACGGGTTTAAATTATTTTTATACTTCGACTAAAAAAATAGAAATGGAATAGAAATAAAATTGAGTCAAATAACAGAAAAGTGCGAGTCGGACTCGCCCACCGAGGGTTCTGGGGTAAGCAGGATAATTAAAAAATCGCGTTCGTTGTATGGGAGCCCCCCATTTATTTTATTTTGTTTTTTTTTATTGTTCTTACAGCGGCAACAGAAATACATAATTTGTGAAAATATCAAGTGTCTAGCTATCGCGGTTCTTGAGATACCTACAGCCTGGTGAAAGATAGACGGACGGACAGACAGCAAAGTCATACTAATCGTCATAGGGTGCCATTTTTACCCTGACGTTACGGAACCCTAAAAACGAATGATATAATGATTTCAGATGTTTTTATTAAAACTCAACAGACAAACAGACAGTCATAGTTGCCACCTTCACATGTAAAATCTTAAGTAGATGGATATTTTTGTATGTAAAAAAATATGGTTCATGTATAAAACAACTTCTCGTCAATTTGTCTTCGTGTGAACGTGACGTATGTCGTATGAAATCTAATATCTTAATTGAATTTACATAGATATGAGAATTTTCTGGAGCAAATACGTAATTCCTCATGGCGACAAGTCAACAAGACATAATCCGGTTTGATAGATTAGAAAACGTTTATAACTTGGCACTGTAAGAAGGATATAATATTGACATTCTTTTTATATGTAGGTATAATTACAAAGTTTTTTTTAAATAAATTTAAATTAAAATTAGAGAGGGAGAGAAATACGAAGATACCATACTAAGTAGGTACCATTAATAAGAACCTAATCGTAAGCAAATATCTATGAAATCGATCAAATAACAACTGGGAACGCGTACCACGAACGCCTTGAAGTTGACGTTGCGGCGCGACTCCAGTAACTGCACCCTCGGCTTGTATCCAATCTTAACCTCTTTATCTTTTTGACTGACCTGTTGGTCTAGTAGTTAGTGCCCTGACTGCTATGCCGGAGGTTGTGGGTTCGATTCCCACCCAGGGCAAATGTTTGTGTGATGAGCACGATCATTTTGTTCTGTGTCTGGGTGTATTTATCTATATCTATATCTATATCTTCTATACTTATAATAAATCTGTAGAAGTAAAATTTCTGTACATTGAAAATATCAAAAAAATAAATAGCAGGGGGTGTTACTAGATCGACACAGAACCCAAAAATACGATTAAAAAAATTTTTGTCTGTCTGTCTGTCTGTCTGTCTGTCTGTCTGTCTGTCTGTCTGTATGTTCAGGTATCACGCAAAAACTACCGGTTCGATTACAATGAAACTTGGTATACTTATTCTTTAATATCCTGGGCACCACACTGGGTACTTTTGATTCCGGAAAAGTGTATACAATAAAAAACAAACTTAATTTTGCGGTTCGATCCCTAGACCCGACTACTGTACCAACCGCAAATAATAAGTTTGTCGTAGGTTACATCACCCGCAGTGGAGTTCACCAAGGGGCGCTGCTCACGGCTAAGATATTATAGTATTATATCTTAAGATACAATATCGCTCGCCATACAATTCAATGGACTATCACACACTACGAAGATAAATATGTACATTGAATATATATTCAAAATTAATATTGGAGGATGATTGGTGATCGATACTGATGCCAAAAATGCAATCAGTAAATGTTTTGTCTGTCTGTCTGTATGTGCAGGCATAGTTTAAAAACTATTATAGGGATTTTAACCAAAATTGGTACGGTTGTAATCAGTACGCCTGGGCAGGTTGATCTTAGTCTCAGTTGTTTTACACATGGTCAGTTGTACGGCGCTCTTTCCTGGGTCAGTAGTTCCAGAAATCTTTATGCATCCTACATACTGGAAGCATCAACTTTGAAAGTAGTCTATCCGGAAGTATACTTATAATAAATCTGTAGAAGTAAAATTTCTGTACATTGAAAATATTATCAAAAAAATAAATAGCAGGGGGTGTTACTAGATCGACACAGAACCCAAAAATACGATTAAAAAAATTTTTGTCTGTCTGTCAGTCTGTCTGTCTGTCTGTATGTTCAGGTATCACGCAAAAACTACCGGTTCGATTACAATGAAACTTGGTATACTTATTCTTTAATATCCTGGGCACCACACTGGGTACTTTTGATTACGGAAAAGTGTATACAATAAAAAACAAACTTAATTTTGCGGTTCGATCCCTAGACCCGACTACTGTACCAACCGCAAATAATAAGTTTGTCGTAGGTTACATCACCCGCAGTGGAGTTCACCAAGGGGCGCTGCTCACGGCTAAGATATTATAGTATTATATCTTAAGATACAATATCGCTCGCCATACAATTCAATGGACTATCACACACTACGAAGATAAATATGTACATTGAATATATATTCAAAATTAATATTGGAGGATGATTGGTGATCGATACTGATGCCAAAAATGCAATCAGTAAATGTTTTGTCTGTCTGTCTGTATGTGCAGGCATAGTTTAAAAACTATTATAGGGATTTTAACCAAAATTGGTACGGTTGTAATCAGTACGCCTGGGCAGGTTGATCTTAGTCTCAGTTGTTTTACACATGGTCAGTTGTACGGCGCTCTTTCCTGGGTCAGTAGTTCCAGAAATCTTTATGCATCCTACATACTGGAAGCATCAACTTTGAAAGTAGTCTATCCGGAAGTATTATGCTAAAATTATTACGATATCAACGCACAGCCCAAACCGCTGGTATTAGAGACATGAAACTTGAAGGAGTGTTCTTAGTGAAGAGTAAGTATCCACTAAAAAATGATTTTTGAAATTTCAACCCTTAAAGGGAAAACATAGGGGACGGAAGTTCGACATCCACGCGGGCGAAGCCGCGGGCAAAAGCTAGTCTATAATATGTATGTATTTAGAAAAATATAAGTATGTTTATCAGCTGTTTAGTACCCATAACACAAGCTAGCTACTTAGCTTGGGACTAGATGGCGTTGAGTGAAAAAGTTGTGAAATATTTAGTTGTAAAATATTAAAATATTTTTAACCCCCCCCCCCCCCCTCCTCCTCCTCCACTTATCTTTAATCCAATATCTTATCTTGTATTATTAATTCTAACTGCGCTAACGCCAGCCAAAACTTGTGCTTTAAAATAAGCAAACGCGCCACTAACCGCTGCCTAAATTCGTGCTCTAGGCTTCTAAACCTCTCCGTTTACGACACCCGTGTGTAAAACAGTTACCACACTATAACCATCTTAACGTCTACAATATAACCCATAAAGGCGAACTAACCCGTATCCTCATACTCTAAATGCCTACTGACCCAAATTCCGGGAGAATGGCCCAAAAATTTCAAAGTAATGCATGTCAAAGACAGAATTGTTTCAGTTGTGCTCTTATTTTTCTTCGTAATTTGTTTATGAAATAAGTATTCCACAACTTTTCACACAACGTTTAGTCCCATGTTAAGCTTAAGAGCTTGTGTTATGGGTACTAAACAGCTGATAAACATACTTATATATTTCTAAATACATACATATTATAGATAAAGTACACCCAGACACAGAACAAATGATCGTGCTCATCACACAAACATTTGTCCTGGGTGGGAATCGAACGTACGATCTCCGGCATAGCAGTCAGGATCACTAACTACTAGACCAACAGGCCAGTCAAAGGTGAAATGAAATGATTTATTTATTTCTGTAAGTAGATCTTCCCAGATACTTTTACATGTCATTTTTTTTTAAACTAAATGGTACTAAATGGCATTTCCAAAGTGACTGATTCTTGAGAAGAAATGCCGAAAGAAACTCAGAGGTCATGGTCTCTTTTAAAGTCCAGACATATCATTGTATTAATTTATTATGCGAGTCTCACGATGCAGGGCAAAGTCTGGAAAAGCCTTTTGAAGAAAGAATCAATTCAGCTTTGAGTTGACCTGTCCCGACAGACGGCATGCGTGCTTCAGTCATATAAAGATACTCGACGATAGTTATAAGCCTAACTCCGTATTTACAATCAATAAGCTACGCCCAATCTAAATCTAAACACACAGGGTATTTTTTATCACCAGTCAAATTTTCGCAGGGTGTTCTGCATACGAGTAATATTCAACTTACAAGTCACAATATTGTCATGGTAGAAAATTCACAAATATTGATTGTCGCGATAATCTGTCATTTCTGTTTATTATAAATATTGAAGCGACTATTGACAATTTGTCGTGAAAAACTTGTTGAATCTGCTTTCATAAACAGAAGATTGTCATGACATAAAGTATTTTTGTCGAATTTATCAAAAGTTAAGCTACGTTTTCCGAGGTTGGTTCATGTATGAGGTTATATATTAATTACCAAAACCCCTCCGTGCCTCAAAAAGCACGTTAAGCCGTTGACCAACACACAATTTGTTGACTTAACAAAAGCCATATAAAACTTAAAGTATACTGACGTGGCTCCAACTTTTAAACTAATTATAATACGTGACGTAGTTAAGTGATGAGCCGTAGGTTATGACGGTGTATTTTTTGAAGTTATACTTCTTTCACGAAAAACCAACACCCTGAAGTTAGCTATAGTCAACATTTTAGTTTTTTTTTTCTATTGTTATTATGCTATAGTGTTGTTTTTCTACAAACGTAAGATAACGAGAAAAATATTTGCTTTTTTGAAAGATTTTTATACTTAATGTAACGCCAAAGAAGAAGTTTAACTTCTAACGCTTGTACAAAAGTAGTTGACAATAGGTGGTATAACTAAAACTGCTGCTACCAACGCCCTTCTCCAGATACAAAACAAAAGAAATATGGATATGGAGTTATAAATGAAGTTAATCTAATTATGCTAACACATACACACACACACACACACACACACACACACACTTTTTTTCAATTCATATCTTCTTTCTAAGTTCATCCTAAACATCATTGATAGTTGAAGTTAAAACATAGTGACAAGACTTGGACTCCAATCCGCCTTGAGCAAACGTGGTGATCATGATATTCTCTAATTACCGTTGCATTAGATATTACATTTTTCTAAAAAAAATAAGTCTCATTAACTAAAAAACCACCATTAATTGTTACATGCCTCATTAATTATTGAATTTGTATCTTTGTTTTGTTTCATATTTTAATGGAAAAATTAGTGAAAAATAAAAAAGGTTACGGTAATTAGGCAAAGAACGACGAATTGGAGAATGACCGATCAACGGTCGTACCTTCTCTGTTTGAAAACAGGCGTTTGCCTTTCAGAGACAATGACAGGCTGGTATTACATATTATTTTTATAATTATAATAGGTGACGGCAAGTCAATAATTAAATTTTCATACCTGATAACTTTGCACTTTGTACTTGCTTATTAATCATGGCTATATAAAACTTGAGTACGTAATGTATGATCATGAGTCTGTTCTCTTTCATTCCCTAGAACCCTACACAATAATAGGGATTTAGGGTTTGAATTAAAATTCTGTGACTTTTCACATTCATGTGAGTAACGTAACATTACATCATAACATCACGCCTGTAATCCCGAAGGGATAGGTAGAGGTGTACCTGGTAGCACACCCACATTTTGCCAGTTAAGTTTAACTCCCATGTAATAGGGGGACTTTTTCAATTCATATGTACAGACGCCATTCTTTGATCGTTTTCAACTTTATGTTAAACAACATAAGGTTCATATTCAATTGGGAAAATTTGACACATTGGGGTAACTTGATGTGCTGGCGTCTGTACTTTCTAAGTTTATCTTAGACATCATTGACATCGGTGAAGGAACACATCGTGAGGAAACCTGAACTTGTAGTAAATAGGTATAAGTTTGAAATCACCAATCCGCCTTGAACAAGCGTGGTGATCAATGCTCGAGCCTTCTCTGTTTAAAAAAGAGGCCTTTGCCCTGTAGTGGAACAGTAACAAACTGGTATTATAATTTATTACTAGCAGATGTTCCGCGGTTTCACCATCGTAGGTCCCGTTCCCGTGGGAATACAGCGATGAAAAGTAGCCTGTGTGTTATTCCAGAGTGTCAGCTAACTCCATATCCTCCAATTTATATTAAAATCCGTTCAAAAGTTTTTTTTTAACTCATAGACTTGCGTCCAGCAGGACACAAGTTTCGGATGAAAATTTTGTTCGTGATGTCCGGTCTATAGGTATTGAATGTCTTTGGTTCAAAGCATAAAATTTAAGACGGAACTTAAAGTCAAGTAGGCAGTTTAAAGAAATATCTAACAAGAACATATTGCAATGTTTGCATACTTCTCAAAATTCACTTCAAAACATGAAAAATTAATTTTAAGTTTATTTAATAAGCTGTATATAAAGTGCAATGTTAACAAGACAGTTTATTTGTAAACAAAATAATGACGTAAAATTCCAAAGTGGACGCGTTTGTGTCATGAATGTGTAAACAAAACTAAATGTTTATTAACCTATTTCAATGTTTGAGTGAACTACTCTATGTGTTTTTTGTTCGTGTGGCTTATCGGCATGAATAATCTTGTTGTTTGAGTAAAGAAGAAAATATTAAGTAGAATATTGGCATACTGAGGGCCCTTGATGAGTGTAATATTTTCAAGGCCATTTTCTATTATAGTATAACTTAAAAACTATTCGGCATACATGAAAAACTTATGTTAAAAAAACACTTTGCAAACAGGCTTATTATACATTAATGGATTATATTGAAGATAAAAATGCTTGGGAACATGCTGGTCCTGCTCCATAGGACAACTTAGTGTCTGGACAGGAATGTTTGCTTTTTGTCTACATCACACATTGTAATTTGATTTTTTATTTTATTTTTATTTTTATTTTAAGTATTAACTTCATGATTATTACTTTTTTTTTAATAATCAACTTTGGATTAAATATTATGTAAATATGTGAGCACCATGTATCTTTCAATACGCTCATACTATTACCAGCCGCGTTGCTTATTTTATATCACCTATCTCAGGATAGCTGTTTTTTTTTTCTCATGGTACATCGTCCTCACATATAATCTGATTATGTATACAAATATTGTAAAATCTATTTTAAAAGAGTAAGTATGGAGTTTCTTGCACATTCTTCTCCATACAAAACTACCTTTTGGAATGTGCAACTAGAATCATATTAATATAATTTATTTGTAAGTATAACGTTCAAAAGTGCCTGTTTTCAGGCCTAATTGAAATAAATGATTTGACTTTGACTTTGACTTTGAAAACAAAAAATCATTGGGGTGTAATATGCAAATAAATATGCCTCATTTGACACACTTAGCTCACCTGTGAAACTATAAAAACCTTTCAGACGCTTGCTGGGTGAGCAAACTGTTGAGCTCGTTTTGCTCGCTCATGCATTCTCCGTATTTTCATGACAGTCAAATAAAGAAAAATCAGTTTGCCGTGCTGTTTTACAGTGTTTATTAATCAAAATTCGTTAAGCATTTAGAATACAATAAATATGTGTTGTAAAGATTGCCGCAAACTTTAGGTTTTACTCTTCAATGTCAGTGTATAAATACCTCTAAATAAAATACTCCCTTCTTTGTAGATAACAAAACACGCCTCTACAATGTAGCAATAATATATTAACGTATGATTGGCAACTTTAGGAATGTTGCTTAAAAGAAAAGCAAGTCAGCATTGTTTATGAAAACCTGACTAACCTAGGTGTGCCTAGTAATTGAAGCCACTGATTCTTCGTCCTATACCGAAAACATCAGGCCACACAACAAATTAGCCGTTGCTTAATAGCAACGGCTAATTTGTTGTGTGGCCTGATGTTTCAATCTTTAAGTGTCGTTAGTTTTGTGGCCGTAAGCGTTACCACCGAACAAAACAAAGAGTCAGTTTCGGTGTTAGTTGTTGTATCCGTGTGTGTATTTACACTCCAGCCCCCCTAGCCAAGTTACAAACGATTCGTATCTATTCTCTTTCTACAATCGAGAACGCCTCAAATCCCTTTGATTTGACCACGTGACTTAGCGAAAGGTGATAAGTCACGTGGTCAAAACAAAGGGATTTGAGGCGTTCTCGATTGTAGAAAGAGAATAGATACGAATCGTTTGTAACTTGGCTAGGGGGGCAGTATCAGTAAGTAGGCACTCAACCCAGTATCACGTTCGTACCGCACGAGCGAAAGATACAGAGTGAAGCGAAAGCGCCCCGTCTCGAGTCGCACGCGATATATAATATCTAATAACAATGATATTATAAGTAAAAAGGTGTAGATAGGTTATAAGCGCTCAGCAATCGACACGTTAAAATGTGGCTAACTAGCCATATTTGACCTTAGTGTCGCGTCGCGCCGGCAACGGCTAATTATTTATTTGCAACAATAGTGCCTTATGGCCTTCGGGGTTCGAATATCGGGTTGGACCAAGTACTTAACTCCCTGAGTTTGTTTCGGCATTTCTTCGTTCAATTTTGAAATGCCGGCGCCATTTGTTTAAAAAATATTGACATATAAACATATCTGGAAAGATCTCAATGTCGAAGTAATTTATTTGTATAACATAGGATAGATAGTATGTCTCTACTTACAGAGATAAATATTATTTTATTTGATTTCAGGTTTTTGTGTTTTCAATCTGGAATTTCTCAGTAGAAGTCTGGCGTTTAAACTGCCCTTTTTGATAGCAATAGGTTAGCCTCCTTATTTATTGGACTTCACCAAAACCAAAGACATTCAATACCTATAGACCGGACATCACGTGCAAAATTTTCGTCCGAAAAAGTGTGTCCTGCCGGACACAAGTCTATGAGTTTTTTTGTAGTACGCTCCGCTGACGCTCCAATATTCATACATTATTCTAGATGGCGTTACTGAGACATGGGATCAAAGTTTTTCTATGCCATTTAGGAGCATGTCAGCTCTATAGTCTTTTAAATCTCTTTGACCAAAACGGACGAAATGTGAGTGTACCATAGTTAGGTAAATCTCTCCCTAATCCGTCGAGGATTATGGCGTGTATTACATAACTATCAAACAAGTCAGTAACATATTTAACGATGAACTCATGTAGAAAAGTTCCGGAATTTATTATAAAACTTGTGACATAGTAGTATTAATAAGCACACCATTATTATATAGTACCTACTGGACGTTTTACTGACGAAATATTTACCTACTCAATGTAAATATTAGTGTTGGGCCGACCACGTAGCGTTGTTTTTTTGTCACAGCACAGGTACGTTCGCTGTTAAATATTAAAATAAATGTGTGTTTTAAGCCTACTTTTTAAAAGTCAAATAGTCAAAGTTGCGTCTGACTATTTACAAACAATCAGTGTGTATTGAGGTGGCTTCTCACGAGCTACCGACTAGAAAAAATCGTTATAAATAATAGTACAAGTATTCGTTATTGAAATATCGTAACTTGTAAAGACGTGATACTCGCAAAATAATAATAAAAGACTGTACCTACTAGCAATATTGAAAGACTAAACATAATAAATAATTTAAAAAACCTTCACGAAATTTTAGAATTTAAGGTGCCTATCTATTCTAATATTGAACATATTTAAAAAATATTTTCGGACGGCTAAATGCTTGACGTGTGAAGTTTTGAAATTTTAACTTCATTTTAATGTGAAAAATATTAGGCACAACTTAAAAGCTATTTTTTTTGCACATTGTGTTTATACATATAGTACGTGTTTGCCAAATGTAGCGCAATTGAGGCTATGAATATATGAAAATAAAACACTAACAATGACTTTGACTTTTAACGCAAAAAGTACGGGAACGGTACTTTAACGATACGATAAGTTACTTCATTATGTTACTTGTGATAATAATAAAAAGTGATATAATAAGTCGTGGGAACCCACCTTTACTTCACGATAATATACACACTCATTTACAAATCACCATAGAGCAAACCATAAATTATTATGCGTCATAATATAACAATTATACATGGTAGCCTACGTAATTTCCAGTGAAATCATTGACTACACAAATCAAAATACGTCACACAATATTTTTTTAATAACAATTTACGCAAGATGACTTTTATATACGTAAGGAGCCAACATGTCATTATGCTACCCGAATCTATTGATAGTTTTTCAACCTTATTACAAGAGGATAAGGTATACAAATTTTCAATTAGGAAAATTTGAGAGTTTAGTATTAACTTCTATGGTGGCTTCTTTATTACTTAAAAATTGGTACTTATATTAAATCTCCTTATACACGGGTGTTTTTCTAGTCGTCTGACAAATTTTCATAGGTTGTTCTACCCATGAATATGAACAACTTTTACTATGGGACCAACTCGGAATCACGGAAAAAAAGACGGCTGTTGCATACAAAAGTTCGATACCTACTCCACCAAAATGTAATAATGAAACAGGCGATTTTTTTCTTGATTTCCGAGTTGGTCCCGTAGTAAAAGTTGTTCATATTCATGGGTAGAATACCCTGTGAAAAATTGTCAGACGATTAAAAATACACCGCGTGTACTAATTTAGTCGTGTCTAATTAAATGTGCGCTTTGGTGTGAAAAGAAGAGCTTTGGCACTTGTAGGTGGGTCAATATTCAAGCATTTGAATCCTCATTACCTTCCCCTAAATATTAAAGGAAAGGACGTTATAAAACAAAACACGGTATCTGAAACACGAGCTGTGTTTGTGCAACTAATCGTACAATTCTATTATTATACCTGCCGGTAGCATTTACTTTGTTATACAATACTGACATCATTATTATGTAGGTGAAGCTTACAATGAGTATTTTGGGGTCAGCGGAATTTAAAATAGGGCAATTATTATAAAGCAGCAGTTGAAATTTTCCTATTTAAACTTTTTGCAATGATTCTCTGTATTAACATGAATTATGTCAAATCTTCAAATGTTATTCTAATTCGTCAGTCGTCAGTTGTATCAAAGCAATGAGGGTTTTCGATATTTTTTCTGCCACCAGACGGCGCTTCGAATGCGTCGGGTCCAAACAGCTGTCAGATAGCACAGATTCCTACCGAAACTATATTTTTTTAGAGAAATTCTACCTATTTGGAAGTGTTATTGATTTTATTATGGATTACGGCCAGAGAAAGGTTTCCGAACTGAAAATTAAGCTCAAAAACAGAGGCCCGAAAGTCACTGGTGTGTATATGTCACTTATGCCCTCCTGTTTTACTGCACAACACTGTGGCATTTTAGAAAAAAATATTCCTTTTGTAACGTTTTTAAAAATAAATAAACCAAAAAAAAAGTCGAAAAATCCAAATCATGTCACATGCGTTTTGACCGGTGGTTGGGCCTGACGCCACAGTGCTGCCATCTCACATAGAACATTTCAGAAAACCCTCATTGAAAGTTTTTCTGCTTGCCTATTGCTGTAGTCGTTAAATGTACCTATTTGCTAAGTCTTTGAGTATATCTTCGTCATAATTTATTTCTTATACACACCCTGGTGGAGAGTTGCTTCTATTTTCATTTATTATTTTCCATTGCACCACTGGCGCTACCGGTACATGGTAGACTTCTCAACCATACGTACTGAACGTTTTGGGAACACATTCATTGTGTGTACAGCTAAGGAGTGGAATTCCCTGCCGGAGTCGGTATTTCCAGATAGCTACAACCTAGGGGTCTATAAGTCAAGAGTTAACAGGTTGCTTCTAGGCAAGCGTGCTTCATCGTCGACCACATCATCGCATACCATCAGGTGAGATAGTGGGCAAACGCGAGACTTTCAATAATAGAAAAAAAAGTTAGACTGAAAGTCGATCCGAATCATCATCATCTGCCTAGCCTTTTCCCAACTATGTTGTTTTCCGAGAAACGAAAGGATCTTTTATTGTAACCAATGGTCACCGATCCACGGGCCGACTTCTACAACTGTAGTTTAACCTTCGATCGACTCGTACGACTGTAATTCTTTCGCCAAAAGAAACTTATACGCTCTAGTGAGTATAGTACCTCCTACCTACTTTTAAAAGGAAAAGTTTAGGCAGATGATAATAATATACAATGTACAGTTGTTTGTTTCACAAATAAAATAAATGAAATTATATAGACCGTTGATAGACTGAAGGACAGCAGAGTCTTAGTAAAAGAGTCCCCTTTAGCAACGCAACACTAAAAAGATACCAAGAAAACCTAGGTCGTAACTCTAGTGTTATGACTGTCACCATTATCCACGTACCATCGCGTCCTAGTATAGTAAAAGGTTATAAAACAAATGACGTATGTTAGCCCCGCAGTAAATGGACTTATGACCTTTTGCTCTTTGTTTAATAGCCTACAGATATTGTTTTATATCGTTGTTTAGATGGGGCGATAAAGAGCAACTGAGTTGGCACTATTTTTTTTATTAAATGGCTAGATAAACGAGTCAGGGGGAGACTCCACCAATGGGATATTGTATAGTGGTGAAGCTAAGCGCTGAGCTGTCAAAATGACGCAAGTTGATTGGTAGTACGATGTACCTAAGCGTTGCTGTCATCACTGTCGTAGGTCTACATACACACTTTTATTTTTCTCAATTTGAAACAATTTGAATAAAGATTGTTTTTACTTATCTTTAACTCACAACGTTTTGCTTTCCTGTTTCTATGAGTCTCTTTTTTCATAGAAAAGAGAAGAGACTCGTTACTTATACTCTTTTTATAATAGCATTATAATAGTTATAATGCTATTATGAAAAGAGTATAAGTTACGAGTCTCTTTTCTCTAATGCTATTATAAAAAGAGTGGTTGTAACTATCTGCAGGCCTAGCCTCATTACAAATTCTATTTTTATTCGATTGCGACAAGAGAAAGAAAATGGCGTATATGGAATCAGCTGTTTGTCAAGTGTTAACGACTAGAATTTGTAAATATGGCCGAAAATAAAAATACACTTGACAGTTGACAAACAGCTGATTCCATTTGCGCCATTTTCTTTCTATTGTCGCCATCAATTACGCTAATAGAAATAGAATTTGTAATTTGGCTAGGCCTGCATGATACACTGACTCCGTAATTCCCAATTCCAGGCACAAAAAAAACTTTACTTTCAAAATTCCAACCTGAATTAACAGACATTACCCTGAAATTTAGGTAGGAATGCAATAAACGAGACGCTCTAGAAATTCTACACAATTTTAAGTTTGGACAAATTCAACGCAAAGTTTAAATTTTTTTGTAAGTTTGATATAAGATTTAAGGATCAACCTAAAATTACGACTGTATTACCTACTGATAACGTTTAGCAGAGGTGTAGGGCACCTTTTACAAAGTGCTAATAGTTAATATAAGTCTAAGGGTCACGTCAGTACATGTCTGACGGAAGATATGTTGCGTATTATCGGTCGTGTAACGCCAGAACAGACAAATATTTTTTTTTTGTTTTTATATTATAAACCAGTGCTTGACTGCAATCCCACCGGATGGTAAGCAGTGATGAAATAAGTGATGGTGAAGCGCACTAGTTTATTAAGAGCCTATTCAGTCTAGCCTTGAAGACACCTAAATTATAATCGGACGGGAAGACCACTGACAGCAGGCAAGTTCTTCCAGTCCTTCGATGTACGCGGTATAAACGACGAAGCGAAACGCTTTGTCCGAATCGTGGGAGTGCCAACGGATGAATAGGCTCGTGAATATGAATAAAATAAAGCATTCAGCCTTTTACACTCAACCGATGATGCTTGAGTGCGGTGCGTCGAGGTACTAGTACAGTGTCGCATACTCTCGGCGCATCTTCCGTCTTCCGTCCCCTGTTGTTGGATATGTGCGACCCTAAAATCGCTACTCAGTCTAGAGCATGCGTGGTGATCAATGCTTGGCCTTCTCCGTATGAAAAGAAGCCACCGCCCTTCAATGGGCCAGGAATTATTACTACCTACAGCAGCTACTATTATTACATATCTAGTTACCAACTCACATACGGAAAAGATATTTGTAAACCATTTTAAACCCTATGGCCTACAAATAATTAAGACGTTTTCACATAAACGTGTCAACAAATAGGTAAATAACATCTGTAATTGCGATACGTAATATAATCATGACGCAAATATCGTATTTTGGGTACTTGAGGCTCACACTTCTATGTGTAAGTGCGTGTACAGTGTGCAAAATAAAAAAGTACCAAGGGTGTTTTTTTACTTTATAATGTAACATTACGTCAAAGTCAGTTTTGAACGTCAAACTTAGGTTAAATTGAATATAAATACTATTGTACCTAGTTGCCCCTTCCAAAAGGTAGTTTCGAATGGAGAATTAGAATGAGCAATAAACTTCATATTTACTCTTTTTAAAATTGTTTACAATATTTGTAATAATAAATAAGACATTATTTTACGTGAAAACGTTGCTCCTTGATTAAGTATAATCTATATATATAAAAGAAAGTCGTGTTAGTTACACCATTTATAACTCAAGAACGGCTGGATCAATGTGAATGATTTTGGTCTTTTTGGATTTGTCTTTGTCCGGAATAGCATATAGCATAATAATTAATAAAAAACATGAAAAGTCCTCGAAAAAATAAATATCAAGAATATCGGTTGACATGACAGGAGTCAAACTTCCCAGTTCATTATCAGGTGACAATTTGAAATTGACAAGTCTTAAGCTAAACCAAGAAGGTAAGGTTGTCAATTTATGGTACGCACCTACGTTCTGAAATTTATTTTGTTACTAAACTTAGAGGTTTTATGTAGCATAAAAAAGTATTATATTTCAGAAATCAATTTACGTAATTAGCAATGATGACAGAGACGAACTTTAATAATTCTTTGCAAATAGAACTTATTTTACTGTTAGGACTTTTATTAAAGTAGACCGGGAAAACTATAGGCATAAATTGTATGTAACATAGAGGCAATAGTTCAGATTAAAGTTATGAATTTAGTATTTTTTAAATCAATGCATTTTAGTAAGGTAGTTAGGTTAGATAGTTGGGTTAGCTATAGGATAGGTATGGTTAGTTAGGTTAGGTTATAATATATACAAGTTGTAATTTAAAAGTAGTAATAGTTATTATTGGTTTGGATTTATTTGTTGTCGTCTTATTCAACGTATGTATATCTAATATAAAAATAATAATAATAAGAGCAATAAATTGACTCTAAGGCACAACGAAGTTTGCCGGGGCAGCTAGTAAATAATAAATTAAACATTCCACGACTTTCACACATCGCTATCTAGTCCCAAGCTAACCAGAGCTTGTGTTATGGGTACTTAACAACTGATGAACATACTTATATATTTCTTAACATATAGATTTTAAAGATAACTTACACCTAGACACAGAATAAATGATCGTGCTCATCACTGGGGAATCCAACCCACGACCTCCGGCATAGCAGTCAGGAACAATAACTACTATACCAACAGTCCAGTCAAAATAAAATATACTAAGAAAGATACGCCACACTTATTTCCCTCTAAAGGCTGAGTCCCTGAGTTTAACGCGACCTAATCTTAGAGATAAGCATATTTTTCGACAAATAAAAATCTATTAAGTTTCTGACCTTTAACCAGATGAACATAGAAATGGAACTTATAAATAAGCGATTGACAACTTTTTTAATGTATACTAATATTATAAAGCAGAATAGTTTGTTTATTTGTTTGTTTGGTTGAACGCAATAATCTCAGGAACTACCGGCTCGAATTGAAAAATTCTTTTTGCGTTGGATAGTCCATTTATCGAGGAAGGCTATAGATTATATAACATCACGCTACGACCAATAGGAGCGGAGCAGCAATAAGAAATGTTGCAAGCGGGAAAAAAGCTTTTGTTGCGTAAACGGTTTAAATTACGCAAAAATCAAGTATTACGAAATTATTCCTCTTTTAACGCAAACGAAGTCGCGGGCAGAAATTAGTGTTATATAAACTATTGCACGTGACTGCGGTTCTACCTAATAGTAAGCTAAGTAGTGATGCAATAAATGATGGTCAAGAGCAGCAGTTTATTTGGCCAAACCTTAATTAACCAAGCAATACAACCACCTAATCAACTAAAACAAACCGAATGTACTAAATACTTTTTCACTGTTTAAGTCTTTGAGCGCCACGTCGGTCACACGTTGACCGCGAACAATTACATTTTTATTTCGTCTGGTAGTTGGCAGTCAACGTGTTAAAGAAAATAATATCTTGACCTATATTGAATACATAACTAATCTTTTTGCCGTCTGTACTTACACAGTGCAAGAATAGCCCGCTATGAATTTTACTATGAGCTATTTGTGTGGGTAATTGGTAAATCGGTTCTGAACGTTGGATTTAGATTATTTGAATGGTCCAAGAATGCCAAGCTTTCGGTACAAATGGACCATCATCATCATCTTGCTTAACCTTCTCCCAACTAGTCATGTTGGGTTCGGCTTCCAGTCTTACCAGACCCTGGTGTATTTTTCACCGACTCCTTATATAATAACAAGGAGGTTATATGTTCCACTTTATGTATGTTTTACATAAAGTGGTAGCCTATATGACTAGCTTAACCTAGTTACTGGGTAACACGACATTTTCTGATTAGACTGGTTGTCAGACTATTAGATTTCTAATTACTCGTAATTACTGACTTAGATCTACGAATGGCAGCTAAGACTCCAACTGTTTTTCTGCAATGACCAACCCATAAAATTTACATTCTTATCGGTTAGTACAACAAGACTATTAATAAAATAACCTTTATTTCAAACAAATAACGTCCACAGTGAGTTAGTAAATAGAAATCTTATGACTATGTTAGTAAAAAATACTATTCTTTTTATTTTATACATATTATGTTTCAAACTGTTTTTCCCAATGGTTGTTCCGTCGCTTATTACCCCCTCAAGGTTCATTGGAAGACCAGCGTCAGACAGCATCACCTGTCTGGCATGAATGCTGAAATGGACCTTTTTGGCGCAGCCGTGAGGCACACAGCACATAATGTGTATTCTTCCTTACTTTGTATCTTTTATACATTATTGTTTGTGTGTTTTAATGACTGATATCAAATAAATATTCTTCTTTCTTTCTTTCTTTTTTTCTTTTCTTTTCCTTAGACTTTTTTTTATCCTTAATATCAATAGTGTTCAAAACATTATCACCTGTTCTTTAACAAATTGATTTTAGACAAGCTTCTATGCACTGAAGAATTTCTTCTTTAGTTGTGCCACTGCACAATTACCCACAAACCTGAATATTGCATCAAATTCTATTCCAGCTCAATATGGTTTTATTTTTGTCGCTAGGAATGGGGTCAGATGCAAATAGTCTTCGTTTCAATGTAAGGTGACGTGCCCGTGAGCTAGGAAGCAAGTACCCTCCTCTCTTGCTCACCTAATAAAGTTTTATACACACTAGAGTATTTAGGTTCCTTATGGCTAAATATTAACAGCCACATGAGTCGATCCAAGGGTATGCTATGCTTGCCGAGGTCAGTTCGTAGATGGGCGAACATTCGTTACCTAAAAAGACCCTTTTCGTAACTCAAAAAGCACGTCAGCACCTCAACATAGTTGGGAAAAGGCTAGACAGCAGGCCTAGCCATATTACAAATTCTATTTCTATTCTATTTCTATTATAGAAAGAAAATGGCGTATATGAAATCAGCTGTTTGTTAACTGTCAAGTCTATTTCATTTTTAAATTCTTCTCGTTAACACATGACAGTTGACAAACAGCTGATTACATATTACGCCATTGTCTTCGCCTTATCGATTACGATAATAGAAAGAAAATGGCGTATATGGAATCAGCTGTTTGTCAACTGTCAAGTGTATTGAATTTTCAGCCATATTACAAATTCCACTCGTTAAAACTTGACAGTTGACAAACAGCTGATTCCATATACGCCATTTTATTTATATAGTAGAAATAGAATTTGTAATATGGTTAGGCCTGCAGGTAATGATGATTGGGGTCGGCTTCTAGTCTAACTGGATGCTACTGACTTAGTAACTTCTTGTCTTGTTAAATAAGCTTGCTATGCTTGCGTCTGGAGTGGGTTAATGGGTGGGGATCGAACTCGCGACCTCTCGATTGTCAATCTAACGCCTTAGCCGTTAGATTTCTATCACTTTAAACATGCAGCGACTGCTTGTACAACCTCCACAACGCAGTTATTGGGTAACAAGACTCGAAGAGTCGACTATCAGAGATCTAAAAATAACAGCCAGGACCAACGGCTTAGCGTGATTTCCAAAGCACTGAAGTGTCTTGATATTATACACCACTAATTTTTAATTATTGCAAATACTAAAAGGGCTTATTCTAGACGGACTTCTCATTAGCTTTGCAAAGTATCAATAAATAATATTCGTAAACAGCAAAGTTATAAGCCTTTGTTCATATCCCAAAAAGTCACCCAATTTATAGAAATATTGTACAGGCTATTCATGACATAGTAGTATTCATTAATCGTCATCTCTCGCTCACGTTTGCGTGATGCTCGCTCAAGCATGCCCCGCCTCCAACAGCTATTTTCTTAGTTTAACTAAATAGTGGCATATTTAAAAATTGAATTTCGTTTTTTTTTATTTTTATTAGGCAAATATGATCAGTAACAGGTACGGATACAGCCCAATTTTTTTGTACTTACTAATTAAAAAATAGTGGTGTATAACGAACACCAATTGTAGTTGGAGGAAGGCTCGTCAGATGATGACTCACTAGAGTGAATCAACCAAAGCGTTGAGGTCGCTCATAATTAGATTCACCACGAATGAATGCTGGCTCAGAAATGAATAGAAGAGGTGTGAAAGAAAAGTTGGGGAATCAAATGACTTTAATAATTCAATTTTTGCGAGTCACTTTCTTGGCATTTTTTCGTCGAAGTATGAATGGGAAACGGAGATAGAATTCATGTTCAAGGCGGTTTGTAATTACAGCGCAGTGGTTTTTTTTAATTTTGAATAGAATCCAGGCTTGAATACCGAATTCATTGAATATTCAAATGATAAATAATGGTAATGGTAATGAGAAAAGATTAATCTATATTTATAAAAGAAAGTCGTGTTAGTTACACCACTTATAACTCAAGAACGGCTGGATCAATTTGAATGATTTTGGTCTTTTTGGATTTGTCTTTGTCCGAAATAGCATAATAATTAATAAAAAACATGAAAAGTTCTCGAATAAATAAATATCAAGAATATTCGTTGTCTCAAACATTTTTCAAACGCAGCGCCATCTTGGATGACATGACAGGAGTCAAACTTCGAAGTTAATTATCAGGTGACAATTTGACATTGACAAGTCTTAAGCTAAACTTCAGAAGGTAAGGTTGTCAATTCATACGTATACGTTTCATATACGTTTTCGTATACGTTTTATGTAGCATAAAAAAGTATTATATTTCAGAAATCAATTTACGTAATTAACAATGACGACAGAGACAAACTTTAATAATTCTTTGCAAATAGAACTTATTCTACTGTTAAGACTTTAATTAATGTAAACCGGGAAAACTATAAGTATAATTTGTATGTAACATAGAGTTTAGATTAAAATAATGAATGTAGAATTTTTTAAATCAATGCATTTTAGTAAGGTAGTTAGGTTAGCTATAGGATAGGTATGGTCAGTTAGGTTAGGTTATATATACATGTTGTAATTTTAATTCTATCGAACACAAAATGTTTAAATAAGATTACGGTAGAGACTCGCTACTTAAAAAGTAGTAGTATTTATTATTGGTTTGGATTTCTTTTTGTCTTCTTATTAAACGTACCTATGTATAATTATCTAATATATAAAAAAAAATGTTAAGAGCAATAAATTGACTCTAAGGCACAACGAAGTTTGCCGGGGCAGCTAGTTTACAATAAAATGGCAAATACTTTACCAAACAAGCAAAATATTTTTAAAAACTATTGAGGTTGGTGTAAGGTGGTTGAAAAGGCAACAAAATAACTCAAGAGGATTATTAGTTATTCCAAACTATGTTGAGGTCGGCTTCCAGTTGAACCGCCGCAGCTGAACTCCTGCACATCCGACATAACCCACTTACTGGTTAACACGACAGCCCTTGGTTAAACTGGTTGTCAAACTTCCAGGCTTCTGACTATTTGCAACGACTGTCAAAGATCTACAAATGACAACAGGGACCAACGGCTTAACGTACTTTCTAAAACACGGAGGAGTCGTGGTATGTGTTTAAGCCCTTTAAGCAATTTAAGCCTTTAAGCAGTGTCTCAAACAACAGCAAGAATAACAACTACTGCTGGTTCTAAAATTGTAGGCCACGTCTCAACAACGTGCCTTGCTTACCATTGTATTTTGCTCGTTACCCGCTCCGTGCCAAAGTTGCAAGATTTCACGTGTCATGCACAGCGGAACCCATACTTTGAAAGTAGAGCAACTGCGCTGCCACTGAGTTCAGTGTGTCGAAGTTCAGTTGTTGACCAAGTTATGTACTGATCTGACTTGGATAACCGTTTTCCAATTGCATTTTTACATACTAGTGATACTCGTAGCCCAGTGGTCGAAATTCAACCTCGTATTTATGTTTTATAGAAAATCACAACTTTGTTTTGCATTTTCGTGTATTTCAATGTCAACTTACTTGTTATAGGTTGTCATATCTTTGTTGTTTTTCAAAAGGTTGATCACTAATGGTCAAGTTGTGAACTTGATATTGAATTAACAGAATTGCTAAACGTCATCGATTTTAGGAAAACTGTGAATGTTTTATTTAATTAAAGATTAATTTAATGTTTATATGTTTTAACACTTCTTCTCTTTCTTCCAAATCACTTTCAATCTTTTTCACAATGCCAAATCGCAACCCTTCCTTGCCGAATTAAAAAAAAACATTAAAAGGGATCTACAGATTTTGCTAAGGGTACGAATATACAAAGATAAAATAATTAAAATATTAAAATTCTGCATTTCTCCTCTACATAAACTTTGACCAAGCCAAATCCTACACTCTTTTTACAAGGGATTCAAGGATTTCTATTAGTATTATTATACAGCATAGTAAGGACAATGACGATGCAAATGCATGCCGTCTATCGGGACAAATCACCTCAAGCTGAATTAGTTACCTATTTAAGAAAGAAAGAAAGAAAAAAGCATTTATTTGTCACGACACAGGCACACGTTAATAATACAAGGTACAATAAAGAATTAAACTAAAAAAAATAAGTAATAAAAATAAACAAAATAAAGAATTATGTGCCTTGCAGCTGCGTCAAATCGCGTCGCAGTTCAGCAAAAAGCCAGACAACTAGTGCCTGACGCTGGTTTTCAATTGGACCTAAGGTTATGAGATGTCACCGACGTAAAAGCAGAGTGATAAGAATGCGTGTGTGTGAGTATTTGTGCGTGTGTTGTGTAAAAAACATCATTCTACGCGTGCGGACACAGTCCTTCATCGTTGGACTTGCAAAAGATATTAGAAACCATGACCCCTGAGTTTCTTTCGGCATTTCATCTAGGGATCAGCCATTTTAGATCTATTTATAGCTATTGTATAAAAAAGGAATGTATTTCTTACGACACTCAATACAACATGAGGATATTGAAAATATCTCATGGATATTAAATATTCTGCCTCAATGAACAATTGAGAGCATCAAAGAGTTTCAAATGTTAAGCTAAAGTACGGTCTAAGTGGTCCCGTATTAAAGTATTAATAAGGTCGATAGATTCTTCAGTATAACAAGCCAATTAACTTAACAATCCGGATATGTACTGTGACGGTTGGCTATGCAAGGGAACCTTTTATAAACTGGTCGGAATAATTTTATTTCCGACTATTTTTAAACCTTACAAACAAAAGCAATTTTAGAGTGGTTTGCCATGTCGCTTGGTTAGTGCTGAGCGGATTTTGTGTTAGAAAATTATTAAGGATGTGCCAGGAACGCCCGTAAAATAGGGTAGTTTAGGTACTAAATTTTAGTTTCTAGCATCTTGAATTACAAGAAAATATTCGACACGTTTTTTCACCTAATCAAAAAATAACGGCGATACATAGAGTCGAAATGTCGCATGAAATCACTATCCCATACAGTTTATACTGAATAATGACGTTACAAGCCCCCTCTCCTCAACTTTAGTGCGCTTAATCTAAGTAGTTTTCCATCTAACCAATGGATATTTTGATATTCACATTCCGTCAAAATGCCTATTCAATGTTTTTACAGTTACGAATCATATTTTAACCAACACATAACTTGACACTGAGCAGCAAATTGCAAAAAAAAACACAAATAATTTAATACCTGCCCATTACTGTCCTACTGCAGGGCAAAGACCTCTTCTCATACAGAGAAGGCACGAGCATTCACCACGGTTGCTCAAGGCGGATTGGCCATTTCAAACTTATACGAGTATTAACTCTGGACTTTAAAAGAGACTATGACCTCTGAGCTTCTTTCGGTGTTTCTTCTCAGAGTAGTCAGGTGTTGAAACTCCGATCTTATCTACTAGTTAAAAAAAGACGTGTAAAAGTGTTTGTGAAAACCTATTTACAGAAATAAATATCATTTATCATCATCATCATTCATCATCATCATAAATATCATTTATCATCATTTATCATTTAACTAAAACACAAGATTTTTTTAATTTTACTGGTTTCCCTGGCGCATTCACCTTTAAATGTACGCAGAAATAAATACTTTTATGTCAGCAAAGCCCTATCCTTTACAGCATTAAGCTCTTAAACCAGTCCCCAAAGGAAAAGCTTCCCAGTAACAGCTTTTAGAGTACCTAATACTTCAAATAGTTCTTAGAAAAATCTAGCACAGCAAGCCCGATTCTCATTTATCACAGATTCTGCTCACCTTAGGATTTTTTAAATTCTATTTTCAAAGGCACGTCATACTTTAAACCGATTTAAAAAAAATAGATGAAGGATATTCAATGCTGTAAATAGGTGCCGTTGAAAACGGTGAAGGAAAACATCGTGAGGAAACCGGCACGTCCTAGAACCAAAAAATTCGAAGACATGTGACATCTATCAATTCGCACAGGGCCCGCGTGGTAGATTATGGGTCATACGCAAAATACGCGCTTTGACGTGGAGTTAATAAATAATTAAATAAATAAATATTCCACAATTTTTCACTCAACGCCAATTAGTTCCAAGTTAAGCTTGAGAGCTTGTGTTCTGAGTACTAAACAGCTGATAAACATACTTATCTGTACATTTCTCAATACATACATATTATAGATAAATTACACCCAGACACAGAAAAAATAGCGTGCTCATCACACAAACATTTGTCCTGGGTGAGAATCGAACCCACGAACATAGCAGTCAGGGACACTAACTACTAGACCAACAGGCAGGTCAAAAACTATAAAAGTGTAGAAAACTATAGTATCGAAACTTTGGTTGTTTTGTTGGATTATTTTTTTGAAATAATACTGATTTTACAACCTTAGTGTTTTTTTTTGTTATTTTACTAAGCAATGTGTAATTGAAAATCCAGAGATTTCTGTTTTTCATTCGACGCAAACTGTTTCGTGAAGAAGAGTTACTTTGTCTTTTTGTTTTATCGCTCAGAAATAAAATAAATATGATTTTTCATTTTTGATGGCCCTATTCTTGTGGAAGATTAAGTATAGGCTCTTGCACGTCACGTCACAACCCTTGGGAGTGAGCGAAACCGCGTGAAACAGCTTGTTTGGCATAATTGCGTTTCCAATGATTGGCGCTTATTAAATTTCGGGACAGTTGCCAGACAGCGCTTATTCAGTTTTGGTACTAATTGAAGTTTATGTTAACGCAATCGAATAATTATTGAAACTCGTAGCCTAGTAAAGCCACTGTAATGCATAATGGACATCAAATCTCGTCATTATGAACGACTTACTGTATTCCACGGTTTCGAACGAATATTTGTTTAACTTTTTTTTTGTTTTTTCAGCGAACGCCATAATTAGTCGCGGATATCAGAATTTTAGCCGACTTGCAGAATTTTACCTAATTCTGACACTAGCAGCTGCAGTGTCACCTGCAATTGTGGTCTTCGTCTCATCTTGGACTCGTTTCATAAAGGTCTACCTATTATCCATTAGTATTATTCATTAACAATCATTTGCATCTGAATTTATACACACATAAATGATAAATGATAAATGACGTTCATTTTGCAAATAGGTTTTCACAAACACTTTTACAAGTCATTTTTTAACTGATAGATGAAATCGGAGTTTCACTATTTGACTACTTTGAGAAGAAACACCGAAAGAATCTCAGAGGCCATAGTCTCTTTTAAAGTCCAGACATTATCTTGGTCAAATCATGTAAGAACCATGCAGATTAGTGTCTGAGATGGTCTTTTGAGGAAAGAACCACACAGATATGAGGGGTATGTCAGTAATCGTGAGCTCATAGCCACATACCATACCATACAAAAACCATATAGATACAAAATATCGTTTTTACTAACAGTGCATTTTTATCATTTTCAAAGGTCTAGGATCAGTGAGCCTTTGTTGTGAGGATCAGAATATTGAAAGAGATTTGTAAAGAAAACGTCCTTGATCTTTCAACTTGAGGCAATCTATAGGCTGTCCCAAGCAACTGAGACGTGACGCACTGACGCGATTTTGTTATATCTTGGTCTAGTATTATTTGTAGGGTTCAATACTGTCCGTACCCAAAGGATAAAAACGTAACTCTATTACTAAGACTAAACTGTCCGTTTGTCTGTATGTCATACGTGATGGCTTGACAGTTAAAATTTTCACAAATTATGTACCTATCTTTGTTGCCGCTATAACAATAAACAGTAAGAAACGTCGTGTAGCAAATTATTTAATAACTAGCTTCTGCCCGCGACTTCGTACGCGGATCCTGTTGCTTATGCCAGCGACAACGGGGTCGTCAAAATTGAAGATCTGAAACGTCTGATGTCGAATTCTAAAAGCCCGGGGACGGGAAAACAATGAGATGCGCGAGTGCCACTTATCTCTAGAGTCCATGCGTATATACGCTGAAAACTCAAGCGTCATGCTTTTTCCGTGAACGTCTCCAACTCGCGAGACAGTGCATGATGTTCACGATCAGCGGTCAGTCGCGCACATATTCTTCACTGGTGTCTAGAGACCTTGATGTAGATGCGTAAATACGCTGATAATGCAGGCGTGCTTCGCGATCCGAAGAATTTTCCACGGAGCGAGATGCAGCCTCATGTTCTCGAACAGCATCAAGTCTCTCCTAACGCTCTTCGGTAGATTGTTGGGATCTTATGATCTTTAATCATTTAGCACCTTTGGAACATTGGGAAAGATTTGACCTCTTTCTAGGCATGGTTATAGTTTTATTGTGATGATACCTGATCAATTAAAATCTAAGTGGCTGCTCCCCTGCGTTACCGGGTAGGCTACCGTGTAAAGAAGATAAATGGAAAAGGAAATTAAACACTCAAATAACATAAGCCCGATTTTCCCTCCCATTTTTTTTATAGTAGAAATATGCCTATATTTATACGATAAAAAAATGGGAGTTTTGGCCAGTAGAGTCTAATTTTCAATGAAATACCATCGTCATCGAAAATCAGTCCTGAACTGTTCCCGCCTTCACCACGTGGAGGTACTTAAGTTATTTTATAATAATGCAATGAAATTAGTGATAGCTTTAATTTCTATATCAAATGTTTCTGATCTTCGATTTTTATAAGTCAACAGGAAATGCCTATCAGACTGAAAAACTTTTGCTAAGACGTCATTCCTATGTGAGTTATGGTGTAGCTGGGCTCTTGAAGTTCCACATCAGGTGTTCCGGATCTTCAAATTTATTCTCTCAGCAGAAAGTGCTCATCACGTGGAACAATTTTTGATATGGTACCATTTTTGTATCTCCTATAGTTTGGCTGGTCTGTTGCGGTTCTGCATCAGGTGTTCCGGATCTTTAAATTTATGCTCTCAGCAAAAAATGTTCATCAAGTGGAACAATTTTTGCTATGGTACTGTTTTTATATCTCCTAAAGTTTAGCTGGTCTGTTGCGGTTCTTCATCAGGTGTTTCAGTTTCCAAGATAAATTATAGCCTATGTGTTGCCCAGACTTAATAGCTATACAACAAAAACTTTTTTTTTTAAAATACAACCGACTTCAAAAAACACTAACCGGTATAAAATAACTCTAAATTAGGAAGTCTGTGGCTTTGGTGGTTTTGTCTCATTCATGATTGGCCACCGACTTCCGAATTTAGAGTTATTTTATACCGGTAAGTGTTTTTTGAAGTCGGTTGTATTTTTTAAAAAAAAGTTTTTATTTAACAATTTTTAGTTTTTATTTTTATATACCTAAATGATAAATTATTATCCATTTCTACAACACATATTTACATATTACAATCAAACAAATAAACAGCAACTGTTCGCGATGAAATCAAAAAGTAAAATTCATGAACAAAAGTTTTCATAAAATGAAAACTACCAGACCAAACTATGTATTTTTTTTATGAGACCATAAAGGAACTAGTCCGCATCAAACTAAAAAAGAATCACGTAAATCGGTACATAAATCTCAGCGTAATCGGTGAACATACATACAAAAAAGTGTTCAAAAATAAATTAAATTTTCATAAAATTGTTCATAAAATGAAAACTACTGGGTCAAACTATGTTATATTTTTATGGGACCAAAAGGCAGCTATTCCGCATCGAACTCAAAAAGAATCACGTAAATCGGATCATTAATCTCGGAGTAATCGGTGTACATACATAAGAAAAAAAAAAACCGATCGAATTGAGAACCTCCTCCTGAAGTCGGTTAAAAAAAAGTCATTCATATCCGTCCAGTAGTTCCGAAAATTAGCGTGTACAAACAAACAGACAAACAGACAGACTTTTTTTTTGGATTCGTGCTCTATTACTGTTTCTGAACCCCCCTCAATTATTATTTTTTAAATAATATTCAATGTACAGACACAGTTTTTTTACTGTCTTATTATATGTATATCTTATTATATGTATAGATGTTGTGTATGACAGAATTATTGCTGTGGAGTTGGTTCTGTTACTTCATCTTCCCAGCACAAAACTTTCTTAAGTAATTTTTGACCATCAAAAAGTGTTAATCCTTAGCTTAATTATTATTTAAAAAACATACTTTATAAAAAAAAGATATCGGGCTGGTATCCGCATCTCCACGTCAAAGCGAGTATTTTGCGTATGGGCTATAATCTACCACGCGGGCCCAGTGTGAATTGGTAGAGGTCACATGTCTTCGAATTTTTGGTTCTAGGACATGCCGGTTACCTCACGTTGTTTGATAAAAACACTTTTCATTTGCTTTAATTTGATTTGACGTTAGTTAGAATAAAACAAATATTTCAGTAAGACTCCTTGAATCGTTTCTCCGAGAGTCAATGGTCTTCACTGACTTGACGCTATTCTGATGGTCACCACTGGGTCTGTCCATAGACATTCAATACTTACAGACAGGACTTCACGAACAAGATTTTCATCCGATACTTGTGTCCGAGTGGACTCAAGTTAATAAGTTTAATTTAGTACGCTCCGCTACCGCTCCAATATTCAAGATGGCGTTACTGAGACATGCGATCTTCTTATGTCCTCTCTATCTTCTGATGTATCTATAATCTCTTTGGGTCCGCCTTTTGAGCAGTTGCGGTGTTTTGGGAATAGTGTAGTGGGATTGTGTTTAACAACGAATCTTATGTCACTGAGACTGCTACAATCGCAAGGTCGCAAGAAGCAGCGTGCGTGTGAGGCAGCCTTAAGCATGTTATTCTGACGTATGTAGTTCTATTCTTAGGTGATTGTAAGCCAGTAAAAACTAGGTTTAGATAGCAATCTTTGAGGAAAACATTTAGTTATTAACGTCATAACTGCTGATGACAAATAGACGTCAAACATGAAACTTGAATAAAGTTAGGAAAGAATACTAAAATAGTGTACTTCACTTCGTTCTTTTATTAATTAGCTTGTGATTAATGTCAGCAATGCAAATTGAAAACTTTAAGGTATTTTTTTAGGTAGGTGTGCTTATATTTGGTTTTATGTGTTTAAGCAAGGAGATTTTGTAAAAGCGTTGAATTAGTATTTAGTCTTAAATTGTGATATTGTTGTTGTATTTGTGAATTTCTATCTATTTTTATGTTGTTAGCAATGAACCAATAAGTAAGGTGTATGTTTTTAAAAGTAAAAACAGTTTGAGGCCAATTTATAACTCAGAGAGTGGTATCGATGATTGTAATGACTGCACTAAAGGCATATCAATATTTACTTCCTCAAGTATGTTGGTGGTCTTATACAGTTTAAAGTTACTACTATTACTGTTAGCCTGCTTCATCCCAATGCTGGACAAAGGGTTTCCAAAGCTAAAATGGGCCACTGGTCGTTTAATTTGTCTAGGTCGTCACACCATCTTAGATCTTAGAGCCTGCCGCGACGTCTTCTAGCTCTGTCAGGGCTCCAGGTAGTGGTTACTTTGTACCAAAGCCTGGCACAGCAGTTTAAAATACTTGTCGTGGAAAGCGATATTCTTGAATAATAAGTTGTGAAGTTGATTAACTTAGTACGGAGCCATGGTGACCAGCGTGACGTTACTTGTCATTTGAAAATGACGCGAATGTGTTTCGGTAATATCACGTGGACAGAGTCGTGCTGGTGCGTGGGAACTGGGCAGAGCTCAGATTGATTTGAGGCACCAACGAAGACACACATCCGGTACGAAACTGTCAGTTACCTATTTGAGTTATTTTTTGTGATTACGATTGTTAAGTGAGGTTATTACTGCAATGAAGATTGCTATTCTACGTTATGAACTCGGTACCACGAATCCCTCATCGGTGTCAGCTCATCGCTCAGTCATCGCTGACGCCGACATACTTAAAAAAAAATTATCAGTAAAAACCCGAGGAGAAGATTCAACGTTGAGAATCTAGAATCATGTAGGCACTGAACCAACACTGAACTGAACTAATGATGTCAGGCTATGCCTCAATGTAACTTCAACTCTGTAAAACCTGCTACCTAGATGAAAAGCTGGATCTGGCGCATCGCCCGTAACCTAATGACCAGTAAATAATAATTATGTTTCAAGAGATTTATTATGTCTTCGTTGCGGCCTTATTACAGGAGTCGGTTTCAAATGAAATATTCGCAATCTAGGGTGACAGCTTGTCGCCTACCGCCATCTTGGAATATGATTTGTTGGAGTTTTAAAAATAGAACACCCAATTTCACGCGCATTTTTTGGGATTCTGTTTTTCGTTTTGGATTATCTTGAGCATTTTTTTACATAATTAGAGGGAAATTGAATTCAAAAAGTCTGATTATTATGTTGGCGGAAAAGTAAATTTTGTTTTTATTCTTGGTAAGGATTCGTTTTATTTACGTTTAACCAGGTGATTGCCTCATTAGTGGTGGTTCAGTATACAAATTACAAGTACCTAAGGGATTATTTTAATCTACTTTTTCCATTATGATATTACTATTTTATAGTTTTAAGGTGTATTGCCATTTTTCTGTATTTTTTTAACCTTTCAATTGGGTTAATTAGAGACACAATAGAAAGACAATGACAGCGCGGACACCGCTGTCCTCTTAAGGTTTAATGAATTAAAAGAAATACATTTGTCGTGCATAAAGTTTTTCACCAATTCCTTTAAAATACATAAAATACTAGCAGAGTACTTACTTGTACATTATAGCAGTATACAAAACAAAATACAATACTTCTACATGACCGCGTCTCCCATTGTGTTCAAAGCCGTGAAGATAAGCTTGTTTTCTACGCTCTGTGCAAAGTCAAAGAAAAGCAGATTGTGAATTAAACCGTATGACTTAGAGAAAACTACGTTCGCGTTATGACTAGACGAAGTTGGCGAGATAAACAAGACTCATTACAGAAATCATTGAGATAAGAACTGGTCAGGACGCTATCTAGTCCCAAGCTAAACAGAGCTTGTGTCATGGGTACTAAACAACTGATAAACATACCTACTTATACAGCACCATCTTTTATTAGTACAAATAAAAATTGGGCTGTATCCGTACCTATTACTGATCATGTTTGCGTAATCAAAAGTGAAAAAAAAACGAAATTCACTTTTTAAACATGCCACTATTTAGTTAAACTTAAATAACGAAAACAGCTGTTGGAGGCGGGGCATGCTTGAGCGAGATCACGCGAACGTGAGCGAGAGATGACGATTAATGAATACTACTATGTCATGAATAGCCTGTACAATATTTCCATAAATTGGGTGACTTTAAGGGATATCAACAAACGCTTATAACTTTGCTGTTTATGAATATTATTTACTGATACTTTACAAATATAATGAGAAGACCGTCTAGAATAAGCCCTTTAACTAATTAAAAATTTGTGGTGTATATTTATAAACACCTACTTAATATACATAAATGAAAACCAGACTCCGAACAAATGATCGTCCTCATCACGCAAACATTAAAATTTGTCCTGGGTGGGAATCGAATCCACGACCTCTGGCATAGCAGTCAGGGCCACTAATTACTAGGCCAACAGACTAGTCAAAGTTAAGAGTACGAAGTTATAAGCTCAGCTGTCGCTTATAAGCGGTAGTTGTGCTCATATGGGGGTCTCTTGTAACGTGGCTTGCCAGGAAGTCGACGTCGATCCGTTCGTTTGTAATGTTCGCAGATTGAGAAAAACTCTGTGCAACCAATTTTTTGCTAACATATCCTAGCATCCATGTTTGTTCGAATAATTTGTTGTAATTGTAGTGTAGCCTGCTATTATTATGTATGTGTATTAAGCTATTGGTTTAAATATAAGTGGAAATTTGTAATTGGCTTTCAGCAAGATAAAATTATAACTATAATTTACTATAGCTGTAAATTTTCCAAATGAAATACATAAAAATCTATTACGTACTTCATCGATTTGGATATTTTCGCGCTCACACACAATAAATTTAAAAGGATGGCTATTGATTCTTTGAAGTTACAGTAACTAAGTTCTATCTTATATTAATTATCCAATAGTTACTTAAGAGTACTTACATTGTATTTACTTCTTAATAATTAGGTAATATTATAATACTTATTATCTAACTTAACTATATCTTGAATAAAATGAGTAACACTTTAAAAATAAAAAAAAATTGTACGCCTATTTTAGGCAAACCATGTTAGGACGTTTTTTTTAAAACACCATGCTTTGCAACCCAGTTTTTGTACTGCTTACTCATGTTTTGACAAATAAACTTTCTTTATCTTTATCTTTATGACTTCCGTAAAAATTAACGCAAGCTTTTATCTATTTCCCTACCATTATTTCGCGGACATTGGTATGGGTTACACGTTTACTTAGTTTCAAATTCAACCTGTTATACTTTTATTGAAATTAATGTGTAACTGTTTAATGTCTCAATGAAGTAAAATAAAATAAAATATCCAAGTTCGATAAATGATATTTATGATGATGATGAATGATGATGATGATAAATGATATTTATGATGATGATGAATGATGATGATGATAAATGATATTTATTTCTGTAAATAGGTTTTCACAAACACTTTTACACGTCTTTTTTTTAACTAGTAGATAAGATCGGAGTTTGACTACCTGACTACTCTGAGAAGAAACACTGAAAGAAACTCAGAGGTCATAGTCTCTTTTAAAGTCCAGACATTATCTTGGTCAAATCATGTAAGATCCATGCCGATTAGTGTCTGAAATGGTCTTTTGAGGAAAGAACCACACAGAATGAGGGGACCAGATCAGTCAGTGCAAGAATTTGTCAGTAATCGTGAGCTCAACTCGGAACTTGAGGAGCTCCACGTGCTGACGAACAATACCAAAGAAAGAACATTTGGGTTTGTCCCATAAAAAAACTCAAACTGCCAGACGAAATGTAAAAAAAATAAAGTAAAATAACATAAAAAGATTTAGAAAAGAAAATTTAAAAGAATCCACATAGTCCTTGCATTCACAATAAGAAATTAAAAAAAAAAACATAATATACTTTCAAAGTAAAAGTTCCTTTGCCCAACTAGTCAGTCAAAATAAAAACACACACAGTTCTACATCACGCAAACGCACAAGCCCGGAACAGCAGCTCAAGGGACCACAGGCGATTAACCTTTCCCTTAAAATAATCCCTGAGCCATTTACGTCACTTCGTTACAAGAGTGCACGAGTAATAGTGCCACTATCCACCAACTCTTGCGGTTTTCCTTTGGGATTGGACTAGACAAATGTAATCCGGTGTAATCTATGGCGCTCGAAATGAGTCTTGGAATATTTAGAACCATGCATACCTACAAACATATATAAACGTAGGCTTTTTTGGGAGTAAGCAAAAACTAAAGAGCGCTAGTGCTATGATTCTAATATTAAATGAAACTAGCGGACATCACGCGGTTTCACTCACGTAGTTGCCGTTCCCGTGAGAATACAGGGATAAAAAGTAGCCTATGTCACTCAAGAATAGTGTAGCTTTCCAACAAAGAAATAATTTTTCAAATCGAACAGTAGCTTCGTAGCCTATTCAATGTAAACAAACAATCAAATCTTTTCTTACATCGGTGAATGAAAACATCGTGAGTAAACTTGGACTTATATTTAATACTAGCCGCCCCGAAAAACTTTGTTAAGCCTTAGAATCAATTTATAAATTTATTTCATTTGGGAAAACAAACAGTAGTAAATTAAGTATACACAACCTTAAAACTTCTTAAAATTAAATTTAACAAATATACTACCCACAACATTTTCCACAGATTACTATGTTATATGATAAAAACAAACTGTTAGCAGACGTAAACTGTAAGAACTCAAAGAAAAAGAAATTAAAAGAAAAAACTAAAAAAAAAAATATAATACCATACGTGATGTATCATATAAAAAGTAATATCCATATTGTGGAATATGGAGCCTACTGCTAATTCTATAAAACGGCAATTAAATCATTTTTAAATTTGTTATTTGTGTTGTCTAATTATGTTGTGTTTCCCTGCTTAGTTTTAGCTTAAGACTTGTCAAATGTCATATTGTCACCTGAAAATCGACCGGGAAGACATTAATTTGTCATCTGTCATGTAATAGATGGCGCTGGATTCGAAAAATGTTCAACTATTAAATTTTTTAATGATCCGCTCAGCTCTCCTGTTTTTTTTTCTTTCATAAGCCCCTTCTACTGACAATAACGAATACAACATAAAAAGAATTAGCCGTTCACGTTCACCAAGGAAAATAGGTATTAATTAATTCAGAAGATAGATTAATTTAAAATCGCCCATCTGCCTTGTGCAAGCATGGTGATCAATGCTTGTATGCTTCTCTGTATGAGAAGGGTCGTTTGAAAAGCAAAAGACCCTTCAGGCTGGTATCCTTATAGTAATTTGGATAGAATTCATAAAAGAATATAAATAAGCTCCAATCTCATGAATTATTCTAGATATTTGATAGTGTAATGTCCTCTTTAGTGAATGATATAACGAATACAAAGCAGATTATACAGTTTCATCTTTTTAGCTTATATTCAGATGCGCTAGGATCCCATTAATAAATCACTCTTAGTATAGAGTGCCACTTTGAGTGCCTTTTGCCTTTTTTATGCTCTCAAATGTATGAAATTCAGATAGCTTTTGGAATTTCATAGGTAGTTCTTTGTGAATGAAAATGGCAAATAGTATGTTTTTGGGGCTTATGTTATACTGGTATAACAAGTGTTTGTCTGTTTAACTGTTTAATTATTGCAAAAGACTGGGTGTGCCTTGCGGTTTTGCGTCCAGTGTAATATCGAAGAAGCTAGAATGTGAAACAATTATTTATTTGCTTGCATTTGAATAACTATTTCATCGAAGTTAAATGCATGAAATCGTTAAGAAGTGAAAAAGATAGCAAATTAATGTTAAAGACGCACAAAACGATGACAAAAAAAGGAACATTAATGAGAACGCGGAATCAAAAGATATATTTAAGATGAAAAAGACGTGCAAACCATTTTAAACCAAAAATTATGAAATAGTAACACAATCTGAAGCTTTATTTTAAAACCATTGAGCAAATACCACAACATTTAAGGGCTCATACAAATAGATTTCATACAGTTCGAACTATACTTTTGTAAAAAAATAAAACATTTTAATTTAAGATTTAAGACATTTTGTTTTAAGTATAGAACATAACGTCTACTTGAATGAGAAATACTTGTAAACAATGTAGGTAGATCAGTAAATAGTCATTGGAACCGTCGAATTTACTCTAATCGCCTTTAATATTTCTTTTTATTATATACTAGCTTCTGCCCGCGACTTCGTACGCGGATCCTGTTGCTTATGCCAGCGACAACGGGGTCGTCAAAATTGAAGATCTGAAACATCTGATGTCGAATTCTATAAGCCCGGGGACGGGAAATCAATGGGATGCGCGAGACGATTCAAGATGTTCCAGATTTTTTATTTTTGTTGGTCAACAGGAAATGCCATCAGACCTAACAACTTTTGCTAAGACGCCATTTCTATTATGTAAATGTTATATTGTCTCTGGGCTTTGGAGTTCCCCTACAGGTGCTCCATATCTTCAAATTTAGTCTCACAGCAGAAAACACTCTTCACGTGGAATATTTTTATATCTCTTTTACTTTAGGGTTCCATTTTCCAAAATACATTGTAGCCTATAATATGTTGCGTGACGTTCACGATCAGCGGTCAGTCGCGCATCTCCTTCCCCCACTTATCTCTAGAGTCGATGCGTCTATACGCTGAAAACTCAAGCGTCATGCTTTTTCCGTGAACGTCTCCAACTCGCGGGACAGTGCATGATGTTCACGATCAGCGGTCAGTCGCGCATATATTCTTCACTGGTCTCTAGAGACCTGGATGTAGATGCGTAAATACGCTGAGAATGCAGGCGTGCTTCGCGATCCCAAGAAGTTTCCACGGAGCGAGTTGCAGCCTCATGTTCTCGAACAGCATCAAGTCTCTCCTAACGCTCTTCGGTAGATTGTTGGGATCTTATGGTCTTTAATCATTTAGCACCTTTGGAACATTGGGAAAAATTTGACCTCTTTCTAGGCATGGTTATAGTTTTATTGTGATGATACCTGATCAATTAAAATCTAAGTGGCTGCTCCCCTGCGTTACCGGGTAAGCTACCGTGTAACGAAGTTAAATGGAAAAGGAAATTAAACACTCAAATAACATAAGCCCGAAGGCATACGATAAAAAAAATGGGAGTTTTAGCCAGTAGAGTCTAATTTTCAACGATATACCATCGTCATCGAAAATCAGTCCTGAACTGTTCCCGCCTTCACCGCGTAGTACCTCCTACTTATGTTATTTTATAATTATGCAATGAAATTAGTGATGGTTTTAATTTCTATATCAAATGTTTCTGATCTTCGATTTTTATAAGTCAACAGGAAATGCCTATCAGACCGAACAACTTTTGCTAAGACGTCATTCCTATTTGAGTTATGGTCTAGCTGGGCTCTTGGAGTTCCACAACAGGTGTTCCAGATCTTCGATTTTTATACGTCAACAGCGAGTGCTCATAAGGCTGAACAACTCTTGCTAAGACGTCATTCCAATATATGTTATAGTGTAGCTGGGCTCTTGAAGTTCCACATCAGGTGTTCCGGATCTTCAAATTTATTCTCTCAGCAGAAAATGCTCACAACGTGGAACAATTTTTGCTATGGGGCCATTTTTGTATCGCCTATAGTTTAGCTGGTCTGTTGCGGTTCTGCATCAGGTGTTCCGGATCTTCAAATTTATTCTCTCAGCAGAAAATGCTCATCACGTGGAACAATTTTTGCTATGGGGCCATTTTTGTATCGCCTATAGTTTAGCTGGTCTGTTGCGGTTCTGCATCAGGTGTTCCAGTTTCTAAGATAAATTATAGCCTATGTGTTGACCAGACTTAATATCTATACAACAAAAAAAAAACATTCAAATCCGTCCAGTAGTTCCGAAGATTAGCGTGTGCAAACAAACAGACAAACAGACAAACAGACAAACAGACAAACAGACAAACAGACAAACAGACAGACTTTTTTTTTTGGATTCGTGCTCTATTACTGTTTCTAAACCCCCCTCAATTATTATTTTTTAAATATATTCAATGTACAGACACAGTTTTTTTACAGTCTTATTATATGTATAGATTTTTATATTTTTGATATTTATTTTTAAGCCTAATCTGTCCCACTGCTGGGCAAAGGCAAAGGCCCCATTTGTTCCATGTGTTGCAATTCTGCGCAACCTCTCTCCAATTTTCAAGGAAGACATCCAGGATGTCCCGCGATTTCCTCCGTGGTATGCCGCAGCCTCGTGTCACTGCTGTAGGGCACCAATTCTGGTTACAAGCCCACAGCTCGTTCGGCATGCGGCAGACATGTCCTGCCCAGTCCCATTTTAGTTAGCAGCCTTTCGTGCACAGTCGACTACTTGAGTTTTGGAACGCAGTGAGTTGTTTCGAAGAGAGTCCTGAGAGTCTGACACCCAGAGTACTGCGCTCTATAGCACGCTGGCAAACCTTCAGTTTGGACTTTAGAATGTTAGGCAAAGACCAAGTCTGGGCACCGTAGGTTAAGATGGGGGGAATACACAATGTCCAGTAGCTTTTCCAGGCATTTTCATAAAAATATAGGTCGTTTTAACCCAGAATATTAAACAACTACACACGTGGACGAAACCACTAGTACAGCTCATAAAAGCCATTTCGTATGATTTATTTAGCACATAAAACGCCTTTACAAATACATGCTCACTATCGGTCGAGTTATAAAAGCATGAAACACATCTGACTCGACTCTTGCTTTAGACAGGTGGTAATAATGTCATGATCTACCTAACTATGTTAGGCTCGGCTTACAATCTAACCAGAAGCAGCTGGTTACCTTTATTTTACGTGAATTGACTGCCTTTCCGACCTCCAAGACCTAGTTACTGGGTAGCAGGATACCCTTTGGTTAAACTGGCTGTTAGATTTTTGGGCTCCTGATTACCCAATAACAGTCGGGAGTAATGACTTGATGTAGTTCTTGAGACACCCGAACCTTATTCCTGAGCCGGTCTCTAGGTTTCTTAGTATCAAACTGGTTAGCAACCCTGACTACTATGTTAGACGTTGCGTCGTGGGTTTAATTCCCACCGAAGCCACGAATGTCTGGGTGTAATTTATCTTCAGTAGCATGTATATATTTGACTGACTTATTGGGCTTGTAGTTAGTGGCCCTGACTGCTATACCGGAGGTCGTGTGTTCAATTCCCACCCAGGACTTGTGGTTGTGTGATGAGCAAGACCATTTACTCCGAGTCTGGGGTGTAATTATCTATAGTATGTATGTATGGATTTAAAAATATATAAACATCCTTATCAGTTGTTAGCTACTGATGGTCCGGAGGTTAAGGCGCCTACCTCTCATGCACGAGGTTGTGGTTCAAATCCGGGCAAGTACCAATGTGACTTTTTCAATTCATATGTACTTTCTTAGTTTATCTTAGACATCATTGACATCGGTGAAGGAAAAACGCCGTGAGGAAACCTGGACTTATAGTTAATATAAGTTTGGAATCGCCAATCCGCCTTGAGCAAGCGTGGTGATCAATGCTCGAGCCTTCTCTGTATGAGAAGAGGCCTTTGCCTTACACAGAGACAGTAACGGGCTGGAAGTATTATTTAATAATATCAGTTGTTTAGTACTCACTGCATAAATTCTGCTTAGTTTTGGACTAAATGGTGTTGTGTAAAAGTTGTGGAATATTACATAGAAAAAAATCTAGCATATTAGATACTTGTTGGTTGAACAAACACGATAAAATAAAGCAACTGTTCTATCGTTCTTTATCGAGGATCTCATCTCATCTAGATGGATGCTAACAGTGAACTTATTTCATCTCCTGTTTCAAAAGTTTCTAAGAGATAGGCTGAAGCGGCAATGCGCTTTGGCAGTTTAAGGAGTTTCGAGTCGGAGGAAGTTTTGAGATTTGCGATAGCTACAGGTTGGATTAATGCCAAGAGTATTGTCTTTTCTTTTGTCTTGGGTAATGGTTTCTGTGTGTATGTAAGAACCACCGTATCCTGCACTAAAGTGCTGATTTCATATTACAGTGTGATTAATTAAATCGGAATATGTTTAAGATAAGACCAAGATTTCTTTAACCTATCCTGTTTTTTAAATGTGAGAACCTGTAGCTTAGCTTTGTGTTGCTTATTTTATTATTACCCATCTGTTACAGCTGTTGGTTCTCCTTTCAATAAATATATAAATACTTAAAACTGTTAATTATTCATTCGTTGTTTTATTTTTATTGTTTTAGTCAATTTAATTACATTTTTGTGTGTACCCTACAGGATCCATGATTATACGAAGCTTTTAGCATTATTTTAAGATCTTTTATATACACTGTGGTACGCAAATAATAATATTTATTTATTTATTTAACAGGCTAGCCTACAATTGTTTACACAATACGTTATACTTTAAAAGTACACAGTTTACGTTTATGAGTGCAACAAATACTTACAGGCTAACACCAAATGCACTAGGAATAGTGCTTACAACTTAAAAAAAACTAATTCAAATGGTCGAATTGAATTAAATTTGAATAATAAATGAAACATCGATTGGTAAATAAACAACATCGAAATAAATTAACATTATAACAGATTACAATTTTTGGTTTACATTCGATTATAATTAAAAACTAAATCACAAAAACAACAAACGAACAAATTGGTAGTTCATATTATAACTTAGTAGTGCGAAAGTATTCAATAATTGATCTACAAAATTTCCCACTATCGTGGTGTACACCGATCAGGTCACTGCAGCTGTTTAGAGCTTGACACATTCGAGATATTGGTGAATTAGCACCAAAGACAAAAATTTCATTTAATCTTCTTTTTCTTTTTGTGTAGTGATTAGGTTGAAGTCTAAGTTATTATTCGGCGTATGGGCTGACTGACTTGGTTTCGCATGCCTTTGAAAAATATCTCTCAGGCCCGCTGGTTTCCTCACGCTGTTTTCCTTCACCGCTTTGACTGGCCTGTTGGTTTAGTAGTTAGTGACCCTGACTGCTATGCCGGAGGTCGTGGGTTCGATTCACATCCAGGACAAATGTTTGAACGATCATTTGTTCTGTGTCTGGGTATAATTTATCTATACATATAATAAGACTGTAAAAAAACTGTGTCTGTACATTGAATATATTTAAAAAAAAAATACATATATTAAGACAGTAAAAAAACTGTGTCTGTACATTGAATATATTTAAAAAAAAAAAATTGAGGGGGGTTTAGAAACAGTAATAGAGCACGAATCCAAAAAAAAAAGTCTGTCTGTTTGTCTGTTTGTCTGTTTGTTTGCACACGCTAATCTTCGGAACTACTGGACGGATTTGAAGGATTTTTTTTTGTTGTATAGATATTAAGTCTGGGCAACATATAGGCTATAATTTATCTTGGAAACTTGAACACCTGATGCAGAACCGCAATAGACCAGCTAAACTATAGGAGATACAAAAACGGTACCATAGCGAAAATTGTTCCACGTGATGAGCATTTTTTGCCGAGAGAATAAATTTGAAGATCCGGAACACCTGATGCAGAACCGCAACAGACCAGCTAAACTACAGGAGATACAAAAATAGAACCATAGCAAAACTAGTTCCACGTGATGAGCATTTTTTGCTGAGAGAATAAATTTGAAGATCCGGAACACTTGATGCAGAACCGCAACAGGCCAGCTAAACTATAGGAGATACAAAAATAGTACCATAGCGAAAATTGTTCCACGTGATGAGCATTTTCTGCTGAGAGAATAAATTTGAAGATCCGAAGCACCTGATGCAGAACCGCAACAGACCAGCTAAAGTATAGGAGATACAAAAATGGTACCATAGCAAAATTTTTTCCACGTGATGAGCATTTTTTGCTGAGAGAATAAATTTGAAGATCCGGAACACCTGATGCAGAACCGCAACAGACCAGCTAAACTATAGGAGATACAAAAATAGTACCATAGCAAAAATTGTTCCACGTGATGAGCATTTTCTGCTGAGAGAATAAATTGAAGATCCGAAGCACCTGATAGAATAGAATAGAATACTCTTTATTGTACACCATTAATACTTACAAATAATAATTTTAAGGGCTACAAGCGGTGATACAATGGGCGGCCTTATCGCTAAAAGCGATCTCTTACAGACAACCTTTGGATGGCTGATGTGGAACTTCAAGAGCCCAGCTACACTATAACATATATAGGAATGACGTCTTAGCAAGAGTGGTTCAGCCTTATGAGCACTCGCTGTTGACGTATAAAATCAAAGATCTGGAACACATGTTGTGAAACTCCAAGAGCCCAGCTACACCATAACACATATAGGAATGACGTCTTAGCAAAAGTTGTTCGGTCAGATAGGCATTTCCTGTTGACTTATAAAATCGAAAATCAGAAACATTTGACATGGAAATCAAAGCTATCACTATTTTCACTGTATAGTTAAATAACATAAGCTGGGATTACCTCCACGCGCTGAAGACGGGAACAGTTCAGGACTGATTTTCGATGACGATGGTATATCATTGAAAATTAGACTCTATTGGCCAAAATTCCCATTTTTTTTAAATTTTATCGAATAAATATGCCTTCGGGCTTATGTTATTTGAGTGTTTAATTTCCTTTTTGATTTATCTTCGTGACACGGTAGTCTCCCCGGTAACGCAGGGGAGCAACCACTTAGATTTTAATTGATCAGGTATCTCTTCACAATAAAACTATAACCATGCCTAGATAGAGGTCAAATCTTTCCCAATGTTCCAAAGGTGCTAAATGATTAAAGATCATAAGATCCCAACAATCTACCGAAGAGCGTTGGACAGATTTGATGATGTTCGAGAACATGAGGCTGCAACTTACTCCGTGGAAACTTCTTCGGATCGCGAAGCACGCCTGCATTCTCAGCGTATTTACGCAACTATATCCAGGTCTCTAGAGACCAGTGAAGAATATGTGCGCGACTGACCGCTGATCGTGAACATCATGCACTGTCTCGCGAGTTGGAGACGTTCACGGAAAAAGCAGGACGCTTGAGTTTTCAGCGTATATACGCATCGACTCTAGAGATAAGTGGGGGGAGAAGATGCGCGACTGACCGCTGATCGTGAACATCACGCAACATAATTATAGGCTATAATTTATTTTGGAAAATGGAACACCTAAAGTAAAAGAGATATAAAAATGGTGCCATTGCAAAAAGTATTCCACGTGAAGAGCGTTTTCTGCTGTGAGACTAAATTTGAAGATCTGGAGCACCTGTTGTGGAACTCCAAGAGCCCAGCTACACCATAACACATATAGGAATGACGTCTTAGCAAAAGTTGTTCGGTCTGATAGGCATTTCCCTTATAAAATCGAAGATCAGAAACATTTGACATGGAAATCAAAGCTATCACTAATTTCACTGTATAGTTAAATAACATAAGCTGGGATTACCTCCACGCGGTGAAGAAGTTTATCGAATAAATATGCCTTCGGGCATATTTATTATTATTTGAGTGTTTAATTTCCTTTTCGATTTATTTTCGTGACACGGTAGTCTACCCGATAACGCAGGGGAGCAGCCACTTAGATTTTAATTGATCAAGTATCTTCACAATAAAACTGTTACCACGCCTAGATAGAGGTCAAATCTTTCCCAATGTTCCAAAGGTGCTAAATGATTAAAGATCATAACTGTTGTGGAACTCCAAAGCCCAGCGACCATATACCATATATTTATAGAAATGGCGTCTTAGCAAAAGTTGTTAAGTCTGATGGCATTTCCTGTTGACCAACAAAAATAAAAAATCTGGAATGTCTTGAATCGTCTCGCGCATCTCATTGTTTTCCCGTCCCCGGGCTTTTAGAATTCGACATGACGTTTCAGATCTTCGATTTTGACGACCCCGTTGTCGCTGGCATAAGCAACAGGATCCGCGTACGAAGTCGCGGGCAGAAGCTAGTCTATAATAAGTATGTATTTAAAAGTATATAAGTATGTTTATCAGCTGTTTAGTAACTGTAACACAAGCTCTTAGCTTAGCTTGGGACTAGATGGCGTTGTGTGAAAAGTTGTGGAGTATTTATTTATTTTGGAACACATGAAAATTAAACAATACGCACGCACAAACTAGATAAATCCAAAAGGTCAGAGAAGAGACGGACTTGGCAGTCCAGTGTTCGCGCTACTAGTCTATGTGCTTTTTTACTTCAAATAGACTAATCATGGGCGGCTTTAAATCTCTGACCCTGGGTTTGACTAACCTAGGGTCACAGTTAACAAAACGATAAGAATAAGATTAAATTAAAGAATTACCATGTAAATTTATCTGTAATGTTATTATTGTATGCTTGTATGTTGAGTATGCTTAGATGGTTTGGTCAAGTTGAAAGGATGAATGAAAGGTATTTACAAGGCAGATGTAAGTATGAACGCCGGGAGGGGACGCCCTAGAAGGACATACATAGACCTTATTGGTGAGGTTCTTCAGAAAGGTCAGGTGCGTAGTACTCGCAACCGGCGTGTGTGTATGACAACATGTATGAATTTAAATGAAGCAAAAGAAGTATGTAAGGATCGTAGCATATGGCGCTTTGTAGTTTCTGCCTACCCCCATGGGAAAAAGGCGTGAGTTTATGTATGTATGCCTATGTATGTGTTATTATTGTATGTTTTTAGAAATATACAAGTACCTACGTTTATCAGCTGTTTAGCCTACCCTTGACACAAGATTTGCTTAGCTTGGGACTAGATGGCGTTGAATGAATGTTGTAGAATATATATTTATTCATTTTATTTATTTCAGTTCCTTTTTATTTATTTCTAAGTAAATATGTCACGCGGTTTCACCCGCGTTAGTTTTTGTTCCCGCAGGAATACAGGGATACAAAGTAACCTGTGTTACTCAGAGGGACAGTAGCTTTCAGTCAAAAAAATTTTGGATTCGGCACAGTAGTTTTTGAGTTTATTCATTACAAACATACACGCATACAATCTTTTCCTCTTTAAATAATCTTGTGTGTATCTTGTGAGACACTATTTATTTATTTTTAAGGAACCTATTCTCCAATCGCTCGCCGCTCGCATTTTAACCCACAAACAAAATGCAAACATTCCCTCATTGACGCGGATAAGTGTGGCACAGAGCCGACATCATCATCGACTTGTAATGGAAGTTTATTGAGCAACTTTATATCTTGAAGTCGGAATCCGTTACAATACACTTTAACGTGGAAGTCAAAGAAACTCTAATGGGTTTCCTTTTATTTGGATATTGAAAAACTGGAGTAAAGTTTGACGAAATTGTAATTTAGGACTCGATTCAAAAATATGATTCATGTTAGATACCTATACGATGATAAATGATAATTATATCTGTTCCGTCTACCTATTTCTGGACTGTTGGTTTAGAAGTTCTTGGCCCTGACTGTTTTGCTGGAGGTTGTGGGTTCGATTCCCAACTACAACAAATTTTGTGTAATAAGCACGATCATTTATTCGTTGGCCGGGGTGTAATTTATGTACAGACGCCAGCACATCAAGTTACCCCAATGTGTCAAATTTTCCCAATTGAATATGAACTATTTTGTTTGACATAAAGTTGAAATACGATCAAAGAAATTTGACACATTAGGGTAACTTGATGTGCTGGCTTCTGTACCTAAAACTAGCAGACGTCCCACGTTCCCGTGGGAATACGGAAAAAGTAGCCTTTGTGTTAATCCAGGGTGTCAGCTAACTCCATACCAACTTGTATTAAAATCCATTCAGTAGTTTGTACGTGAAAGAGTAACAAACATCCATCCATCCATACTCACAAACTAATATTAGTAGGATATAATATAATATAGTAGGATTCGTATAAATTTAGAAATATATAAGTATGTTTACCTATTGTTTAGTACCCATAAAACCAACTCTGGTTAGTTTGGGAATGAATGCAATTATCTGGAAGTTGTGGAATGTTATCATAATTGCCTTTAATCACCACAGTGTTTCTCGATGGACTTATGGGCAGAGACACGGGTTCTTTTGCACATTGATCTCGCTTCCGCCGTACTCCTGGCGTTCAATTCTGCGTTTCCAAACGAGAGTTACCCACAAAACCATTTAAATTTTAGCTTCAATTTATTCATTAAACCCCGAGAGGGCACCGGTGTCCGCGCTGTCATTGTCTTTCTATTGTGTCTTTAATTCGTTAAACCCCGGCAGGACACCGCTGTCCGCCTGTCATTGTCTTTCTATTGTGTCTCTAATCGACTCAATAGAAAGCTTAATTGATACGATTGAAAGGTGAAATTAGGTATACCTACTTATAACACAAATCATTTTTTTTTTCTATTTTTTATATTATAAACCAGTGCTTGACAGCAATCCCACCTGATGGTAAGCAGTGATGCAATCAGTGATGGTGAAGCGCACTAGTTTATTAAGAGCCTATTCACTCTAGCCTTGAAGACACCTAAATTATAATCGGACGGGAAGACCGCAGCAGGCAAGTTGTTCCAGTCCTTCGATGTACGCGGTATAAACGACGAAGCGAAACGCTTTGTCCGAATCGTGGGAGTGCCAACGATGTAAGGGTGGACACTCGCCGTACGCCGGGTTGTCCGATGGTAGAAAGGTGATGGCGGAATCAAGTCATGTAATTCCCGTACACACTCTCCAAAATGTATCCTTTAGAAAACCGAAAGGCTAGCTATCCTACGCCTATGCTCAAGCCTTTGCAGATTGGTTCTAACCAAATCATACTCAAATTTACTTACAATTAAGCAGATTTACCCACAATACTACTACTGCCACCATCCTGCCATAGCCCAACCGTGCCATACAAAACTTAATAAAAGATTACCAGTCCACATTAAATAGCAGCAATGAGTCAGCGATACGGTTACATTTCTGAAGTAATGGCCGCCTCTTACAGCCGATAAACTCGGTCGTTATATGGCTTGGCTTGCTATGATGTGCAATAGGTATTTAATCTGTGGTCGCATAAAATAAGGTGTAAAATGTAGCTAGTGCTTGGTACATCTTTTTACACTCGCGTGATTCAAATGCGATTTTCTTCTCAAGTTTCTAGATACTACGAGTATTATCATCTGACCCTAATTTGCCCGACTGTCGCGGACGATTTCCAATCTTAACTAATGATGCTAAATACCAGGCGTTTAACACAGCCACTTGATTGTGAACAAGAAGTGTCAACAATCCAGTGACTATGTTAAACTAGTTGTAGAACAACAAAGCGACTTCGTCCGCGTGGAATAGTTACAGGAAATAAAACAAAACGACTTTAAAAAAATTATTAATTGGTGCTCTGCTTTTATTAGTATTTCCTCGATAAAAGGGCTATCTAACACTGAAAGAATTTTCCAGCAGTTCCTAAGGTCAGCGCGTTCAAGCAAACAAACTCCTCAGCTTTATAATTTTAGTCTATATTTGATAAGACTTATTGGAGGCAAAAGAGATTGTGTTGTGCCACTTACAATTCAGACTACGCAAAAACAAAAGCGTTATGTTAAATCAAATATACTGTTAAAACATCGAAATCTCAACATTTATCTCGAGCACGTCTAATGTAATTTGGTATGTACTAAAGTGGCAACACTTGAGTACGTTCTCGTATAAGATTTAAGTATGTAACAAACCCTTCACGACTGATTTATGTGGCAACGTTGTTCTCATCAAATTACGAAAATTAAACAAGTGCACATTTAGACATCTTAATACTAATTTCAATAACAAAGAGATTTTAAATACAGGCAGGACATGCGAAAAAATGACATAGAAAAACTTTGATTCCATTTCTCAATAACTACGTCTAGAATAATATTACAATATTGGATCGGCAGCGGAGCGTACTGAAACAAACTTACAAACTTGTGTCCACAAGGACACTGGCATCCGATCGGATGATAATTTTGTTCAAGATGTCCCGATGTCAGAGATGAAGTATTGAATACCTTTGACCAATAACTAAGAATGTTTGTATGTTTGCTACGCTTTTACGACTTAACTGCTCAACCGATCATCATGAAATACACCTACCTACGTTGTGAGGGAAAAACATTAAGGAAAAAGTAGTTCCCAAGGGATCGACGCAAGCAAAAACTACATTTAGGTACTCGAATTAAACCGCGTACAAACGCCTGGATTGCCTTAAAGTACAGATGCCAGCATATCATGCTACTCCAAACTGCCTATTTGTCCAAGCGAAACGTGAACCTTATTCTGTTTAATAAAAAATTGAAAAATTATTAAAGAAAGGACCATGCAAAAGATTGTATGGGCGCTGTCCCAACCCACCAACAGACATGGGACTTGTTTCAATATTATTATGAAGTCTCATAAAAACACAAATAACAATTTTTAGTCCGTAAATATATGGGGTAAAAAAAAGTGTTTACTTAAAAAGGGTGTATTTTTTTTTTTTTAAATAACCTTGTTTTAAATAACTCTTAGACATTTTACAATAAACAATTGATCAACTAAACACTTTAGGTTTTTATAACATGTATAAGTATATACATATTTATGAAATAACAACATTTTGGGTTAGTATTAATTACATTTTTTGTTATTGTTCATGTACAAACATATTTATGTCAACAGAACTGTTATCCAGTTTTGTAAGTTACTAATTATTCGTCTATCATTATAGTAGATAGCATTTCTGCCGGCAGATTAAATTCAGTGTGACGACCTTTCTCCATATACCAAAAAATTGAGACTATAATATATATTATGCGCATCGCCAGACTGGTTTTTTATCTCGTGCATCTCACGGCTGTTCACTATCAATAGTTTTTTCATAGTTAAATAATGTTCCTGTACATTTTTTTACCAATTTACTGAACCAAATAGTGTGTATAAAAAATATTTTTTCGCGCGATACCCCCATGACTTACGGAGATGTCGTCATAATAAAAAATGATCATGATGCCAAGATGAATTGATTGAGATACGTTTGAAATCTGATGGTGGTATGGGACGATTTTTTGCATGGTCCTTTGGATAACTTTCTGTGTTCCCGTCTGTACAATACAGGAGATAAGCGTTATGCACCATTTAGATTGCACACTTTTCATTCCCCTTGGAATTTTGTCATAGACAGAGACGTGAAGAAATATTGTATATTTATTTAAATAGATTCAACCCTCAGTGTTTATCTAGTCCCATTCGTCTATTGTTATTCAATGCAATAGAATAATATATCGGAGTCTTTAATAAAAATTCTGCTTGAAATACTGGGTAGAAAAGACATCGATGCACAATCTGATACATATAACCACACTACCACTACCACCACCTGACACCGCCACCGCCACCACTTGACACCACCGCCACCACTTGACACTACCGCCATTACCAATACCACCAAATTAATGTCCACCGGTCTTTTAGTACATGATCGTTTTTTGTTTGGTCGGTTCCAGGTCGGTTTTTTGTTCACGAGGTAATTCTTAGTTTTTTATTCAAATATAATTTTCTGATTGCTGAGAGATTTCATGAGACTGGGTTTGATTGTATTGATGATTTTGTTATTATTTATTACTGTTTGATGAGACAAATACGGCAGCTAAAGAAACATGTTAAAAACGGTAGATTTCAACGTAGGGTCCAGGAATACGCCAGCAAAGTCAAACTTTCCCAATTAATAATAATAATAATAATAATAATGGATACAGCAATCGTCGTGCCGATAGTCGTGACGGCCAATGGCATAATAGCCAAGAGCCTCGATCAACACCTTAAGAGGCTCTCGTTAGGCGGCTGGATCAAGGGCTTGATCCAGAAGGCAGTACTCCTGGACACGGCGCGCATTGTTAGGCGTTTCCTCTCTCAGTAGCCCTGACCACCGGTAGCTTGGACCCTGTTCCCGATACCGGTGGGCTACTATTTTTTATATTTTTAAATGTTTTTTTTTATTTTTGTATTTAAATATTTAAAAATATAATTTATATGTATAATAATGAAATAAAGGAAATAATAATAATAATATATTTATTTTAGAAAGAGAATTGAGCACAAACCTTATTCCTTTGTAATAAGTTGAAAAGCTTTTGAAAGAAATGTGAATAATTGAGTAGCTGGCCACCAGGTCTTGAGTATGTATGTGACACAACGTCCAGTCTACCCTGTTAGCACGTCTGATTTTGTAATTCAATTTAGACTGTGCTGGCGCTGCTGCTGCGGCTGCTGAGAACCTCAAGCGGCGGAAATATAGCAACCTTGTTGGTAGTTATACTTTCGAGCCGTTTGGGGTTGAAACTCTTGGGCCGTGGGGTCCGAGTGCTCGTCTTCTTTACAAAGACATCTGCAAACGTTTAGTTGACGCTTCCCGTGACCCAAGGGCTGGCCTCTTTTAGAATAGAATAGAATAGAATATTTTTATTTCAGACCGGAGTCCATAGGGTTAGTAACAATTTTAACTTAAATTCTAGTGTTAGTAGGTTACAGACACATCAAAATATACAATTAGATTCGGCATGGAGCCGCATCCACCTCCGCAACATCGGGGAATCCCACCGATCTACGAACACACTGAGAATGCTGTTGGTGCCGCCGCGAACACGAGACATCAGGGACGCACACCTTTTCCTAATAATAGCGGCAAAACCATCAATATTATTATCTGCAAACATCCCTGACGCACTACATCGCCACGGCAGCCGCAGCAGCACTCTCAGTGCATTATTATATTGAACGCGTAGGTCGCTGTATGCCCTCTGCGTGAAGTTGACCCACAGGCTGCACGTGTAGAACGATTGACAGTAAGCTTTGAAAAGCGTTACTTTAACTGGCTTCGTACAACGTGCAAACCTGCGGTCCAGCATGTTACAACGGACAGCCAGCGACCTACGTTCCCTTTCAATGTCACAATTATCTTTAAGGTCTTCAGTGACCCAGTGGCCTAGATATTTAAATTTGTCCACCCTTCGCAGTGGTTCTCCACAAAGTGCTACGTCTGGGATACATGGATATGTCAGACTACCAGCTTTAAAAACCATTAGTTCGCTCTTAACTCTCTTAACTCTTCTTTTGGCCAGAGGCTAAGCATTGCCATTCAACGTGGCAATGCCGCCAGTCTTTTGGGCACTTAACCAGCTGGCAGCGATGCAGAAGATTTTTTTGACGCTGTGTAGTTATTTATTGTTAGTTTTAGTTATTTATTTATTTTAAGTTTATGTACTATTAAATAATAAATTTAGACAATAAAGAGAGTATTGTTTTAACGCTACCTTGATGGATGTGAAGAGCAGGCGTTTTGGGCGACTGTCTCATGTCATTTTTGACGGTTAACGAGCGCTGACTCTATGGTTAATTTAAATAAATGACTTTGATTCGAGTAGAGCTGGGCATTATTTACTGTGACGTTAATTAAATAGGTCGTCATTGTCATGTAAATTAAAAGCAAGCAAATTTTAACGGTAATAGTATCCAAAAGACCAGTGATTTTGTCACGTTAAATCGCAACTCTGGACTACATAAAAGCCTACATAAAAGTTGGGTTGTCTGATCAATCGCTTACATGTCTGATGTCTATCTTAGGTACTCTTGGGTTAGACAATATGTATTCAGGATGAGATAGCAATGGAGGAGAGAGCAGTGGTGGCCCAGTGGTGGCGGCCCCGACTAATGAACAGTAAGTCGTGTGTTCGAACCCAGGCAGTCGCATTACTTTATGTAATTTATTTCATGACCACTGCTCTCAAAAACGGTGAAGCAAAACATCGTGAGGAAACCGGCATGTCCTAGAACCAAAAGTTCGAAGACATGTGACATCTCCCAATTCGCACTGGACTCGCGTGGTAGATTATAGCCCATACGCAAAATACACGCTTTGACGTGGAGTTGCGTATACCAGCCCGGTATCTTTATCTTTTATGCATTCAGGATTCCAATAGTAATGTTGGAAAAGATAATGTAATAAATCTTTGTCTTAACTGATAAATCATGCAACATTTATACCTACTTCTAAACTAATATTAAAGAAATGAAAGATTTTTTTGTTTGTGGGTTAACTGAAAAACTATTAAACCGACTTTGTAAAGTCATTAGCCATTAGGGAGTTATTATTATCACCGATAAATAATAATCCAAATAGACAGACTTAAACAAGAAAAAAGTCCTGGACACGACAATATACCAAATGAAGCTCTAAAGTTCGCTAAGTTTATTCTAGCTAGCCCACTTACAACTCTTTTTAATAAAATACTCGAAGAACAAATAGTGCCCACAAAATGGGCTGAGTCTAGAATAGTACTCTTGTACAAGAAAGGAGACCCATCTGACGCAAACAACTACCGACCTATCAGCCTTCTGCCGTCTATATACAAACTATTTGCAGCCTGTCTAAATAAGAGAATCGAGCCCGAGATCGAGACACACCAACCTATAGAACAGGCCGGCTTTCGAAGAGGTTTTTGCACTATCGACCACGTCCATACCTTAGAGCAAGTAATCGAAAAATTCCTAGAACTTCAACAACCCTTGTACCTTGCTTTTATTGACTACGCGAAAGCCTTCGACTCCATTTCCCACGAAAGCATATGGCAAGCCTTAACCAATCAAGGCATTCCAAAAATCTATATAAACATCTTAAAGGACATCTATAGTAAAAGTATAAGCCGCATTAAGCTGGACTGGTTGGGGCCTAAAATCCGAATATGCAGAGGCGTCAAACAGGGAGATCCGCTATCACCTACGATCTTCATATCCGTTCTACAATATATAATGAAAGACCTAAACTGGAAACAAAAAGGAATTAACATTAATGGGAAATACCTCAGCAACCTACGTTTTGCAGATGATATAGTCCTCTTCTCAAAATCACCTAGCCAATTGGAAGAAATGATCACAGAATTATGCGAGGCTAGCAACAACATAGGATTACTACTTAACACATCAAAAACAAAAGTAATGACTAACACCCTCAAAAATCCTATAGTAGTTAATGGAACACAAAGGTTAGAGTACGTGGAAAATTACGTATACCTGGGAAAACGCATTTCATTTAGCAATTCGAGACACAAAGAAGAGATCGATAGGAGAATCAACTCGACATGGAATAAGTTTTGGAGTTTGAAGGAAATTTTGAAATCAAAATTGTCTTTAAAATTAAAAATGAAAGTCATGGACTCGTGTCTGCTACCCTGCCTATCTTACGGGTCTCAAACCTGGATCTACAATAGCTATACTCAAGACAAAATACAAAAAACTCAACGCGCGATGGAAAGATGCATTCTGAATATAAGATTGAAAGATAAACAAAAATCAAAAAACATACGAAAAAAAACTAACTTAATAGATGCACTTAAACACACAAAGCGTTTGAAGTGGAAGTGGGCTGGACACATAGCAAGAATGACAGATGGAAGATGGACACAGTTGGTAACCCAATGGCAAGGCCCGAGCGGCAAGAGGGCCAGGGGCCGCCCCAGAGAACGTTGGGCAGATGAAATAAAACAAATAGCCGGAAAGGACTGGACAAAGCAAGCGAAGGAGAGAAACACATGGAAAAAGTTGGAGGAGGCCTATACCCAAACGGGGTCTTAACTATATAACTTTAAATTAAATAAAATGTTACACCTAAAATATGTTAATTCTGCATGATGTTAATAAACTGTTAAAAATGAAATAATTCAATGTACCTACGTTAAAATCTATTATTATACTAAAAGTACATAAATATATATATTCAATGAATTAATGTCTGTTAATATACTACTTATCAAACTATTAAATTAAAATTAAATATACTGATATAAATATGAAAATATGTAATTTTATATGAACTGAAAAGATGTTTAATTTAGTGTTAAACAAATTGTTTGGTAAAATAATAAATGTATTGAATGTATAAATGTTTTATAGACGTTAAAAATGTTGTTGAATGAATTTAATATTTAATGTGTCATTGAATGTAGGTATACATATACTCATTGTTAAATAAAAATGTATCTTTTTAAAGAAAAATATGGTATGAAATGTTACATGAAATGTATTTTTTAAGGCATGATATTTAAATGAAATGTAATTTAAGGCATGAAATGTTAAGGCAAATAAAGGCTAAAATAAAAATAAATAAAATAATATTATCACCGATTGATATCACATATTTTATTTACATAACTACTGGGAGATAACTAAGGGGACGTTAAAATTCGGTGGAAAAAGTATTTAATCACAAGCAAAGTGCTGGTATTATATACATAGGTACTATACTAAAACGTTGGCTGTCTGAACAAAACTTCACTCCTCTGAGATTTCATGCAATTGCATTGTGTTAGTAAATTGGACGATATAAAATCTCTCCGCTGATCTAGATAAAGAGCTCAGTGGCTTTTCTTTTGTTTTTATTTGTTGAAATTACATTTACGTCTGTATACCTTGATTGTTGATGACTAGCCCGTTGGTCTAGTAGTTAGTGACCCTGACTGCTATGCCGGAGGTCATGGGTTCGATTCCCACCCAGAACAAATGTTTGTGTGAAGAGCACGATCATTTGTTCTGTGTCTGGGTGTAATTTATCTATAATATGTATGTATTTAGAAATAAATAAGTATGTTTATCAGCTGTTTAGTACCCATAACACAAGCTCTCAAGCTTAACTTGGGACTAAATGGCGTTGTGTGAAAAGTTGTTGAATATTTATTTATTTATTTATTTATTGTTAGTACACTACATAAATAGAAAATATTACGCATATATTTTACGAGGAACTTAGGAAGTGGTGTTGGAAGCAAAAATAACATAAAAAAAACGTATCATTTAGGGGTTTAACCGGAAAAAAACAGCAACGCTGGTTCAGGATTATACTACTGAACTCACGATAACTTGCTTAGTTACAAATGGAGAAACCCAAAAAACCCTAACCAAAGAGATATCAGTAGGATAACCAGCGAAGCAAGTTTAAATAAGTTAAACAATAAAAAAAAAAATATATTTACTCCACAGACAGATTTTATATTACCTATATATTTTTTGAATTCTGATAATTATGTCTTCGGGACTGAAGCTTGTACTGGAAGTTTAATTAGTATATTATTAGTGGTCACCCATTCACATTTCGATCTCGCTTAACCATCGACGTCCCTTGAAGAAAATTAAAAAAATATCCTAAATTGAAATCACAAGACCCACACATTCGTGAAATCTAGCTTTTATTAAACTGTACGAGTCTGGCCCGAACGGAAGACGGCAATCGAGGTTACGACAAGTCTTCCCAATGTAAATTGCACTCTATTGTTGCGTAATTTAAATCTATTCTCGTACAATAGGAGCACAATTCCATAGGTGAACATTTATGATTGCTCGTATGTATTTTGTTTGTAGATTTGCTTGGGATTGGAACTGTGATAACCATTCGGGTTTGGTACTGATACTGAAATTTTCACTTTGTTATAAGTACTGTAAAATCAATCTCTACTATCTTGAGGATACAAAGGGATCTATATCATCTCGGCTACCATTTTGATAGGACAGGGTTAGAGTTCGTGGGTTCGGTTACCACCCAAGACAAATGTTTGTGTGATGAACACGATCATTTTGTTCTGTGTTTGGGTGTAATTTATCAAAAATATGACATGTATGCATTTAGAAATATGTTATTCTATGTTTATCAGTTGTTTAAAGCTTATAACACGAGCTCTTCTTAGCTTGGGACTAAATGGCGTTGAGTGAAAGTTGTAAAAAACATGATGACCTTTGACGGATTTTACCAGTAGTCAGAAGCCCGAAAGTCTGACAACCAGTTTAGCCAAGGGGTATCGTGTTACCCAGTTACTGGGTTGTGGAGGTCAGATAAGCAGTCGTTCCATGTAAAATATTGGTATTCAGCTGCAGCCAGTAAGACTAGAATACGACCCAGATGAGGATTTGAAAAGGCTTGGCCGATGATGAATGCTATGAATATTTACTAAAATACTAGAGTATGTCGCTAGATGCTTTTACAAGCATCGAAATAAGTTTCCTGACGACTGCCAACTCTAACCTGGAGTTTATTGCCACTCCCAGCACTATTTCCTTAACCTGAACTTTTATGAATGTTAATTATTTGTCTGTTTCATTTTATGTCAACATTTATAAAAGTGTGTTAATTTTGAGTTTTAAATTTTTATTAATTTACTAATAATTAAAAATATTTAGCTTATATGCATATTGAGCACAATTATATAGGTATAGATTTATGTTACATTAGACCTATAACTTATATGTGTAGTATTAAACTGTTAGTTTAAGTTAGCCAATAAATAAATAAAAAATACTTCGCAAAGCTATAACTATTAATTATTATATTATTACTGGCAATGAGAAGGTCTAAGTGCGTTGTTACTCTATTTTTTTCATTCGTAAAACTGTACTGCCCTGTGTCAACTTAAGGTCAAAGCATTATTACTGGCAGGCGGCCTGAGTAAATAAAACCGTGGCCAGTAAACGCTAAGTAAATAAAATAAAAAAGTAAGTTACCAGCGGTTTTACTTCCTACAACAGCAAACTATTAATACTGATAGATAGTGAGCTCGGGACTACATTCATCCGTGTAAATTTAGTCCTTTTCCCTAAGAACTATAACATCCCTTCTTCCACCTCGTAGTTTTAAAACTAAAATATAGCCTAGTTACTTGGTAATAAAATAGGTTTTTCATGGAGAAAAGGCTTTTAAATAACGATTGTGTGTATCTCTACAAATAAACACACAAAACTAAAAATATTCCTATTTAAAATATAATATACATTTACTATCTATAAGTTATGTATCTAGATTACAGAACGGTTCTTGTTCTTCCGAACGATGACAATTAATTCTGATAAAACTGGCAGTTTTATAACTATGTCCCTCATTGTAATTTGTGTTACTGTATCGTATAAAATGTATTAAATAGACAATTGCGTCGTTTTTGAAAGGTGTTTCATATTTAAATGATGCAATATCATGCACGTGAAGTACTCATTCACACAAATCTCATTAACCGTCCACTGTCCAGTGTTCATTTATTTAAATATTTGGTAACAAAAGGGCACAAAGACACGCCCTCAACAAACGCCGACTGTGTATCCAACCCTCGCATTTTTGGTCCTAAGAGACCGACAGGACCAAAAATAAAGTCAATTACTATGGGAGCTCCCATTGTACGCCCAATCTCGGATTTCATCATGGTCCTGATGAATTAATTTGCATGCATGGGTTTGGCTCACAAAGGTCGGTTTTGAAATAAAGGAATATTGAGTCTGTTTAATATAAAAAATGTGATGTCTTTTATAACCATCTTCAAAGGGTAGAAAAATGTTTGAATAACGTCTTTTAAAGATACGTTAGAGGCATAGAGCCTCTGTTATCTAATCTGGCTTCAATCCAAAATCCAAACAACAAGGCCAATTCTTTTCTTGACTCCAATAATTAAATTCTTAAGATCTTGAACTATAGTGGGTGAATAGGTATGCAAAGTTAAAAATAAGTAAGAAAAATAAATAACAACCTTACGTGAACAAAGGCACAAAACTGAAAATATAAATTAGATAATGTATAGACTTTTTTGGTAGGTAAATACTGTAATACTACGGACCTCTAATCTAGCTTATCTTCTTAACTCTATCTTAGCTTGAGACTAGATGACGTCGTGTGAAAGAAAAAAAGAAAAAAAAACATATTTATTTCGCACGTGTAACAAGTGCACAAAACAAAGTAAAAAAATATTTAAAAAAAACTAACAACTAAACACGAATAAGAGTGTGTGTGTGTGTGTGTGTGTGTTCTTGGATTCGAAATGTATACCTATGACTTGGCCATCCGCCGGTCACACCACTTGGCTATCGCTACTATTAATATACAGGGTGTAAAAAGAGCGATCACATAGCCGATAACTACACATTCTGTACATAAATATACATATAATTAAGTAACTTCAACCAAAAAATATTGCTAGGAAAAGGTTTTTTTTTTTTCATCTTTAAAAAAGAAATGCTTTTTATTGCGCGCAATGAAAGCGTGTTAACGCAATGCAACTTTCGATCAGCTGAGCGTACGGCCGGCCGCGGCCACTTGCGCTTGGTCACTTACCCGACCGGCCCGCTTGTGTTTAGTATCTTTGTGTTTAGTTGCATATTTGAAACTTCTAATGCGTAATAAAAAAATGTTGCACTTTGACTTTCAATATCTCCAAAACCAGTCATTTCCCAGGTATGTTCTAAAAGAAAAAACTATACCAGTGATGGGTAGAATATGTGGTTTCCGTTTACGTCAAGGGTCTTTTTATACCCTGTAGGTATTTGTGTATAATACCATAACGTGGGATAGTAACAGGCTGGCATTATTAAGTGCCATTTAGGTACAGACAGCAATTAACTCCAAATTTTCATTTTGATTGTCATCGTGGTGCCTTCGCTTCATTAGTATTTTCAATGGTCCTTATACCTCTAGTCTTTTGTCAAAGGCGCGACTCAAGATGTCTCTAGAGTCGAATATACCGTTTCTTAACAAAATGCTACAATTATTATTCTTAGGATTTCAAGTGTTCTGTATTGACATTTCAAACAACGGGTGTAAAATATTTTTAAGTCAAGGCGCTTGTGTTTATTTATTTATTTATTTATTTATTTATTTATTTGCTCTCATGCACATCACACATTTTACATTACTGTCGGTTTTTGTACATGAACCCTGTCAGGGCACTGCAAAGCACAATGCCGGTTTGCTGTTGAGATTTTGAACATTAGTTAGATTGATATATTATAATAAATAAATTGGGTCAAATCTTATAAATAGCACAACAGGATACAATAAAAATATGTCTTAAAGTCATTATGATGTCCAGGTAATAGTTATTAACGCTACGGGTAGTTATTACGCATAAGGTCATTCATTTTATGTCAGATTGATTAGATTAAAATAGGTAATAACTAACAATAATAGGTATAGGCAGTAATTAGGTACAATTATGTCATATCAATATCGTAAGTGATTAAATTGAATTAGGGTATATCATTTTACAATACAAAATAAAATAAAAGTGTCACTCTAATAAACAATATTTATGTTTTGATCAGACCGGATCTTACAAAAAAAAAAAAAAAAAAAAAGAGACGAAAAGAAGCTAATATTATGTTCGTAAATTGTGTAGGTACACCTATAAAGTTTTATCAGTCATGAATTGATCTACCGTGTAATAACATTTCTCTATTAAAAGTAATCTTAGTTTTTTATAGAATGAATTTGTATTCCCCTCATCTTTTATGTATTTTGGTAAATTATTATAAATTGATGCAATTCTATAGTTGGGGCTATTTTTCATTATTCTTAATTTTGGTCTCGGTGTAATCAACTTGTTTTTATTTCTTCGGTTATAGTTTTGGTTTGCTTCTATGTTTGATCGAAAGTAATTCCTGTGTTTTTGGACAAACGCAGCTATTTGTAGTATGTAAAGGAGGGTAGCGTTAATATTTTATTTTTTATGAAATGCGGTTTACAACTTTCCCATGGCTTAATGTTGATAAGGATGCGTATACACTTCTTTTGCATGATGAATATGTCATTAAAGTTTGTACTTTCGCCCCACAATATAATTCCATAGTTGAACCATGCATAGGCATATGCATAGTATGCTGAGAGCGCGGTCTCATAGTTTGTGTTGCTTTTTAATTTGCTTAATGCGTATATGAATTTCGATAATTTAGTTTTTAGGTTTTCGATATGTTTTTTCCAAGTTAGATTATTATCCAATGTTAAGCCAAGAAGCGTCAGATCGTCCCTTTCTGGGATATTTAATTTATTACTAAGGTTATTTATGCACAGCGGTGTTCGTTGGTATGTTCTAAATTGCAGTAGGTTACTTTTTTTAGTATTTATTTGTAGATTGTGCTTCTCTAGCCACGATTTAACTATTTTATAGGTATTTTCAATGTTGGTCAAAGTTTCGGTGTTCTCAGTTGTTCTGAACACTAGCGATACGTCGTCCGCAAATAGAACGCATTTCGAGTCAATTGTTTTAGGTAGGTCATTTATGTATATAATAAATAATATACACCCCAACACACTGCCTTGAGGAATGGAGTGGTTAATAGTCTTTGTTCGTGATTTTATGACTTGTATTTCATTTGCTTCTTTGTTGTAGTATTCTATTTCGACGTATTGTTTCCTATCTTTTAGGTAAGATTTTAGCCATTTATAGGCCGTACCCCTAATTCCTATGCCATATAATTTTTGTAGTAAAATGTTATGGGAAACCTTATCGTATGCTTTAGTCATGTCTAGGAACAAACCTATGGCATATTGTTTATCATTTATGTAGTTGTATATTTCTTGAACGTAGTTATATACCGCGAGTGTGGTCGATCTGTCTTGCCTAAAGCCAAACTGATTTATGTCTAAGAGATTGAATTTTTCTAAAAAATTGTTAATTCTAGTGGACATTATTTTTTCAAATATTTTTGATATGACTGGTAGAAGGGCTATTGGTCGGTAAGAACAGGGATCTTGGGGCTTGCCGCCTTTTTTAAATATTGGTCGTAGTTTAGCTTCTTTTAATTTATCCGGGAAGATCCCTTCGTCAAGGGATTTATTAATTAGTTTGGTTATAGGTGGTGTCAATTCATTAATACATTCTTTAATTAGGAAAGACGGTATTTCATCACCTCCGGCACTGCGCTTGTTTTTCATTTTGCGTATAATATTATAGATTTCACGCTCCGTGGCAGGTTGGACAAACAGGGAATTAATTGATGGGGTTAGAACTGGGCATGTGTTCGTCGTATTGTTGGGTAGCGGTTCGCCGACCGATGCAAAGAAGTCGTTAAAGATATTAGCCACCATTGTTGGTGTACTTGTGGTTTTACTGTCATTATAACACAGGGTAATATTTTTAGTATGGCACTTGGAATCTGGTTTATGGTAATTTTTAATAATGTTCCACATGGTTTTAGATTTATTTTGTGACCGCTTCATATCCATAATATGATTGCATTTTTTTGACCGCTTTACACACTTCTTCAAGACTTTTTCATATGTTTTATAGTGCGTTTTTAAAAGTTTACTATTGGTCTTTTCTACAAAAATTTTTAGCAATCTTTTATGCTCACATGATTTTTTTAAACCTACAGTTAAATAAGGTTTCTTTTTATTATTTTTTATTTTTACGCGTTTATTAGGTATAGTTTTATTTAGTAACTCATGCATCTTATTATGAAATTCTGTGTAGATTTCGTTAACGTTTTTATTTTTGAATAGTATTTCATTCCAATCCGTTAGGCTGAGTTTAAGTTTAAATTGTGATATTGATTTTTCATTAAATAGTCTTTTCGTCACGAAGTAAGTAGGAATATATTGTTTTAGTTCTAGTGATTGTTGCGAGTAGTTAAGGCTTTTGTGGTCAGAAATACCAGTATCGTCAATAGTTAATTTATATTGTTTTTGATTGGTAAATATTAAGTCTATGCATGATGACGCAGTAAATGTCTGTCTGGTTGGTTCGTTGACGATTTGGTGAAGGTTGTGTTCTAACATCATGTTTTGTAGCCGTTGGTAGTCTTTGTTTTTAGATGATTTGTCAATATTAAAGTCGCCAGTAAAAATAATATGTTTTTTATGAAGAAAATAATATGTTTATCCATTGTTCTTATTGCATTAGGTTCTGGAGTGTTGAAGAAAGGAATGAGTACGAGAGTCATACAAAAGCAAAGATAGAAACAATAGTTATTTGTTATACAAGAGTGCAAAGTTGCTTTTTAACCGCGTGTTCAATTTTGATGAAGGATTCAAAATCAGAATGCGTTAGCGAGGGAATCAAAAGAGCACGAGGTGAAAAATCTTTGCACTCGAGTGCAACACGTAACTTTTCATTCCACCTCAGCGAGGAAAAAAAAAACTAAATGCAAAAAAAAAACGTTTTCTGAGAAAGTTTTGGCTCCTTTTGCTAGTCGCCACGTGTTGAACATGTCGTACTGTTTTAAATACTTCTCGCGTGATTGTTGAGGGAGAAAGCTCATTTGCGCATTATTAACAGTTTCAGTCAATTCTGTTGGCGTCAAACAAACTTCCTCGTCGCTAGAATCACTAATTTTAGTTTTTTCATTTGTTTTCAAGTTTCTATTTTTTAATATAAGGTTTGACAATGACGTGAAAAAATGCCGCGTAAAGAACCGCGTACAAAGCAAATTGAAAAAAGAACACCAAGAAGGTAACAAATTAAAAAAAAGTTGTATGATATATTCGGCACCATAGAGGTAAATAGGTTTAATGTTTTTTTTAATTCACAAACTTAGTGCACACGATGTTCTAAATTCAATTTACTTTATCCTCTAGAGAATAAAAACGGCTTTTCCACTCAGGTATTGAAGATTAAAAATACTCTTTTCGTACCACTTGCTCAAAAAAGTGACATTCTATGCCACAAAAAGCGAACATAACAATAGTCATTTTTAACCTGTTAAAAACAGGGAAAGAAAGTTGTACTGGATTTCATTCATCCCCTAGGGAGAGAATGTGATTTAAATTTGGAATACCTAACTTACCGAAATTTATACTGAACTACATCTGTGTCACGTACACCATTGAGTTTGTATTTATATCATTATACATCTTTTTGAAAAAGGAATACGCGTTTATTATGCAGTTATAAATATTAATTAAATAAAATTACGAAAACTGACGAGGCCGTATGAGCTTAATGCCTTTGCTTTTCCGACAAAAAAATATAAATCTAGGAATTTGCCGCGTTTTTGTTTTCTTCAAATCATGGAGCAAACAACGGGGTTGTTTGTTTTATGCTTCAAATATTTAAACGTTAAGTTTATTTTAATTTATTTTTATAAATAAGTTAATGTTCTAAAAATACGTCTACTTTTAATTGTCATTATTTTTAATAAATGCTTATCTCATATTGTGTTATTTTTTTCGCAAATGGTACGAAAAGTAGAGTATTTTCCTCGGTGATAAAGCTGTCTTAGTCTTGGGTGAAATTAAATCCCTCGCTACACTCAGGACTCGTCTTAAATCCCTCGCTTCGCTCGTGATTTAAGTTTTTAACACCCTCGCTACGCTCGGGAGTAAACCTCGAGTCCTTCGTTACGCTCGCAATTTAAATCGTCACCCGCGACAGAAGACACTGCTTTATCCCCTTGGTTAATAATCTACTATTCCGAGATGGTGGGATGAAAACGTTTTTTACTTCGGCAACTTTAAAACATAACATAACATAACGTCACGCCTGTAATCCCTGAAGGGCTAGGCAGAGGTGTACCTGGTAGTACACCCACATTTCGCCAGTTATGTTTAAGTCCCATGTAATAGGGGGCGAGCCTATTGCCATCAATCGGGCACAAATCCAGACTCCGGGCTGCTACTGAGAAATTCCAGATAGAAAAACAACAACTTAAAAAGCGACAACAACTAAAGCAACTTTAAAAGTCTAAGTCAAATAGTTTATTGTTTGATAGTCGTAACTATTTCTTACATAACTGGAGTCAAAATGCGATTACGATTCTCAGTCAAGTGTGACGTACAATAAAATTAATTTAACTTACGCACAATTATTTAACCTCACCACAATTACCACCACACACCACACAATTTACCACTACACAACGGTACTGTACATCGGTTCATTTTACTTTATTTTATTGTGGGATAAATTAGGAGCACAATTAATAAAATGTTACACACACCGTCTGACTAATTAAACAAAGCACTTATTATACTACTAACAGCATTACCCACTTAATAATTTTCTAACTAAAACTATTTTTGAGAAAATTTATAATCGTTTTAAAACCTGCCTAATCCTATACAAAATAAACACATTAAATCGTCTATGTTTATTTTTATTTCAGTAAACGTTGCTGCATTTCTTTCTATATGTGTCAAGTTTTTAGAAGAAGTTGAAAGGTAACAATTAATGACTGATTGAGGAATGATGTGATAAAGCAACATTGTGGTTTAAAAGAAGATGTAGTAACGAAAATTGAAAGGAGTATGCTTGGATGGTTTGGTCACGTTGAAAGGATGGATGAAGGCGACTAACGAAAGGTATTTACAAGGCAGATGTAAGTGGGAACGCCGGGAGGGGACGCCCTAGAAGGACATACATAGACCTTATTGATGAGGTTCTTCAGAAAGGTCAGGTGCGTAGTACTCGCAACCGGCGTGTGTGTATGACAACATGTATGAATGTAAACGAAGCAAAAAAAGTATGTAAGAATCGTAGCATATGGCGCTCTGTAGTTTCTGCCTACCCCCATGGGAAAAGGGCGTGAGTTTATGTATGTATGTATGTATGTTGAAAGGTACTCGTAGATTTCTTACAAGACTTACATTATGGGTTTGCACTAGGTCAACAGGTGTAGGTACTTCGTTTGCGCGTTGAAGGCGGTCACCTACCTAGTAGGTAGATATTAGTCATATTAATAGTAGTTTACTGATAAGGGATTCTTACAAGGTCATATACATACAGATTATTTTTTTTGCTGAAAAAAATATACTAAAAATACATTAAATTATTAAACTAATGTCAAATAGTACAAAATGTCAAACTAATACAAGAAACAAATAAATTGCCGTCTAATCACTAATACAGTCAACAAATCATTAAAAATACACGACATAAAATAATAATATTATTATAATTATTATAAAAATGTCAAATTGTACCAACTAGAGAACCTGATGAAGAGGATGGAGAGACCAGCAGGTTCAGTAAAATTTACCCCTTGGAAACATGACCATGACCGTGAACTTTAAAGCCAAGCATTAGATGGAATGACATCATTTTCACGGCATGATTTTTACAGTCACCTTTTTTTAATATATATAATGGGTCTACTCTTGACCTCAATCTTGTCCTGCGGTCAGAGATGAGGTCAACGATAGAACGAGCTTACCCAAAAAAAGCCTATTAACTCGCGACTTAAACAGATTGGGGTCATATGAACTCGGGAACACTGATGCAGGCAGGGAATTCCACTCCTTGGCTGTGCGCTCAATGAAGGAACGGGCAAAGCGCTTCGTGCGAATGTGTGGAACATCTACAAGGAATGGGTGATAACCTGCAGTACTTCTGGATTCCCGATGGAAGAAAGGAGATGGTGGAATGAGCTCGTGGAGCTCTAGAGCACACTCACCGAAATACAATCTGTAAAAGACCGACAGACATGCAACTTTCCCGATTTCAATATGTTTTTTTTATTATGGCAAACAAAGCCAATGTCGATTCGTTCAGCCGTTTAATCATAAAAAGCCGACATACTATTATAACAGAGTTACATTCTCATTTATACCAAAAATCGTCACGTGGTTTTACCCGCATAGTTTCCGTTCCCGTTAGAAAACAGGGATAAAAAATAGCTTTTGTCACCCGGGGATAAAGTAGCTTCCCAACGGTGAAAGAATTTTTCAAGTCGGTTTTGTAGTTTCGGAGCCAATTTAATGCAAACAAAGAAAAAATTCAATCTTTACTCTTAAAAAAATTAATAGTATGAAAACATAGCAATCTTAGTACAGACGCCAGCATGTCAAGTTACTCCAATGTGTCAAATTTCTTTGATCGTTTTTTAACTTTATGTCAAACAGAATAAGGTTCATATTCAATTGGGAAAATTTGACACATTGGGGTAACTTGATGTGCTGGCGTCTGTACAAATTGCTGCCGATTACTATTCGAAAGAAAAAGATATCGGCCCGAAATCAGAAACTAGTCGACTAACCCTATCTTATTCGATATCTCGGTGGTACCATAATCGAATCATAGGTTCACGTATCAAGTAAATCCACAGCGAATTAGATTTGCTATTGTTGTCTTATCGAGTTAACCCACATGTGGGTACCGTCGAATGGGATAAGGGCTGCCTTGAATGTTAACTCGAGTACCGTGATTGGATACTAGAAAAGGAAATTATGGTTTACTTAGCCGCACGCAGCTTTGTCCACGTTTTAGTCGGAAACTAATAGTATTAACCTAGTGGTGTGATCGGTAGACTGCTAAGATCTTGAGTTCGAACCCAATTCGATGGTTGCGCTCAGAAAAGGTTGCGCTTCGAGCATTACCCCTTATTTTTAACCAACATACAAAATCGAGGGAAGCTACCGATTCCGTTATAGGCTTTTTTTACTATGTCCTTTACATCATTCGTCTATAATAAATAAATAATAAATTCATTTATTTCAGGTAAGTACACCCATTGATAAAAAGTTATAAAAGAAAATTAACAAAATAAATAAATAAATATTCCACACACTTTACACAACGCCATCTAGTCCCAAGCTAAGCTAAGAGCTTGTGTTATGGGTACTAAACAGCTGATAAACATACTTATATACTTCTAAATACATACATATTATAGATAAATTACACCCAGACACAGAACAAATGATCATGCTCATCACACAAACATTTGTCCTGGGTGGGAATCGAACCCACGACCTCCGGCATAGCAGTCAGGGTCACTAACTACTAGACCAACAGGCCAGTCAGAAAAAAAAAAAAAAATAAAATGAAACCCAATAAATTACAATTAAATTAAATCAAAGTAAAACACAAACATATAAAATCACACTAAAATCAAAACTATGACATTCAATTAAAGAATTAAAAAAATAAAGAATAAGAATAGAAAAAAGGTCCGAAGAACCGAAACCGACTGAATTTAAGGACCGATTTGAAAAAAAAACTTTTTTGCAAAAAATAAAACCGACTTTAAAAAAAACACTAAACGGTGTAAAATAACTCTAAATTCGGAATTCTGTGGCTTTGGTGGGTTTGTCTTACTCATGATGGGCCACCGACTTCCGAATTTAGAGTTATTTTACACCGTTTAGTGTTTTTTTTAAAGTCGGTTTTATTTTTTGCAAAAAAGTTTTTTATTTTTCCATTTTTAGTTGTTGCCATAAAAATATTTGCCATGAATTTATTTTATACTCTTAATTGTTAACAATACATGTCATGATAATAGGGTTTTCCACTAATCTCTAATAAATTAAAATTAACATACCTAACTGACGAAATCTAGGTATATTGTACCCACCTGCGTACCCCTCAGAGCATACAGGCGTGATGATACGTCATGATGTTGTATAAACAATAAACATCCAAGCGATTCCAGCAATCACGACAGATTTTCCGTCTATTTTTTAAGAGTTCCGTTGTATATCTCCGAAGATCAGCACCAGATCTTCACCAAATTAAAATGGGACCACCTCAGGAGTATACTCTTTCAAACAAAAAAAGAATTTTGAGAATCGGTCCATAAATGGAGGAGAAATCAGGTAACATACATAAAAAAAAAAAAAAAAAAAAAAATACATACACACGAACATAGAACCTCCTCCTTTTTTGAAAGTCGGTTAAAAATATTTTAATGTTTGAGAGACTATAGATATACTTCCCGTGTGCTTCCATTTGAAATTCATTTAAATCGGTTAATAAATTTATTTCCACCAAATTTCAACTAAAAGAATTCTTATCTTGAGAATTTCAGAACCACTGCATTTTTAAAGATTAAATAAGAACATTTACTATTTCTTATAAATACATTTCATATTATTAATAGAACTCTCTTTGAGCTCGCTGCAATTCAAATTGTAGGTACTTCTTTCTAAGAACCTGTCATGAATAGTAATGCAATAAGATTCAAAGCTTAGAAGAAAAGCCATTTATAACGCCTGGTGCAGTAATTTACAAGCATTGCAAACTAAGTAGAAAGGTACGTTTAATCTGTTGAAATATTCCAAAGACTGCGTCGTTGGTCTTGAATACCAGTTCTTTACTGTTCTTCTACAGGGTAAAGGCCTCTTCTCATACAGAGAAGGCACGAACATTATCACCACGTTTGCTCTAGGCGGATTGGCGATTACAGTCTTATTTTAACTACCTATAAGTCCAGGTTTCCTCACGATCTTTTACTTTACCGATATCAATGATGTCTAAGATAAACTTATAAAGTACATTTTAATTGGGAAAAGTCTCATTTACTTACTTTATTTGCTCGGATAAATACAGGGTGGCAGGGACATCGACGCGCAAACGTCGTGAAAAGGTTGCACCTGATGCCATAAATGAAATTACGAAGGTCATTCATCTCGGAAATGGCTGGTTAAAAAAATTGTCATTTTTGAGTGCGCAATGTATTGCAAACAACGCGATCAAAACGCTCTGCGGAAGGCGCGCGCGCGTGTGCTACCTAACCTACACACACACATACATAGTACGTCGACAGCGCGGCCCCCCGCTACACCGCGCGCCGCCGCCGCCGCGCGCCTCTGCTGCCGGACGAACGTGAACGTACCTACGAAATATCGCCGAATGACAACATTGATAGTTACTTAACACATGAAATCTTGTTTAATTAGTCTCGAAAACTGATGGTAGTTACATAAAAAGAAATAAAACTAACAATACCTAAGCTTATTCTCACAAAATAGCGATAGGTACCTACCGATGAGGATTGATAACAAAAAAGATTCTTGATAAGAACTTAGCGATACAGTACCTAATGTTCAATTAATTAACTTACCTCCCTTTATCTCGCTCATTCCTAATTAGATAGGGTTCGAAGTGGTCGCTCGCAGATCTCAGCGCGGCGCAGAGTTTCTGCGTAGACACGGGGTAAAATAGTGGGATCCTGGACACACTCCTCACACAGCGTCGCAAACACATTCACATTTCACAACGCGATCTCTCATTTCTGCTGCGGTATTGCACTCGGTCACAGACACCTTATACTTGACGTAACCCCACATAAAAATCTAATGGGGTCAAGTCCTGTGAGCGAGCTGGCCATGGTTGCGGACCGAATCTTCCAATTGACGCTCTCAAACACACACACACACACACACGCAAAGAGAAAATTACTTTTGATTTTAAAATCTACTACGTTATGATCACAAATTCGCGACAAACAACACGCCCGCTTGCGATCAACGAAATCTAGGAACTGACAAAAATCGGAGAAATGCAAAAGAAATGTAGGTTTACTAATTCTCTTTCAATTTGCCGCACTTTATAATTTATTATTTTTTATTGTGCCTACCGGACACAGATCAACAACATGATAGAGTGTACAAACACATTAAGTTGTACCTAGTTACCTCCTCATGAAATTAATTGCGATAATGGATGTGTTTTTTTTATGAAACAATAAATTACATTGTTGAATTGCATTCAAAACTAAAATTAATGTTGATAACAAAAAATTGTCGAACAATAACGTGACTTTGACGTTTTTTTTTAATCTTCTTTACGTAACACGACAAAGCTCAAAATAAATTATTATCCTCCATAATGAATCTAAAATAAAAGTAGTAAATGCGGGTCATTCATTTATGTAGATGATTAAAATGCCTCAAGTGACGCGTCTGTTAGATTCTTTGGGATATATCGTACAGACTAGACCGCGCGCCGCCGGTGCGGCGGCGTCCTTTGTCCGTTTGTCGGCCTTTCGCCGAAATGCCGACAATAGGATGTCGGTATTAGAAAGCGAAAAGCGAAGGCACCTACTATGCTAGTGTTGACCTCGCATATGAACTTTAGAAAAACAGCTGATCAGGTAGCCCTTTCGAGTTTTACTTTCATTGCTGGTTTAAGTGAAACAAGTGAATTTACTATTTCTTAATTAAAAGTCTCATTGGAATAGGTAAAAATAATGTTTTTATACAGTTTACAGTAAAAAAAATTGCAGAAAAAAACGTAAAATTTAAGGAAAAGCCGACGAAAAATTTCAACGTAGGGGGGTCCAGAATCATGTACTGAATCCATGGTAAGCGGATGTGCGTCGATGTCCCTGCCACCCTGTATAAAGAGCTAAAAAAAAGAAATAAATAATGTATTGGCAACAGGTAAAAACGTGCACGCACTGTAAAATAATAGAACTCTAAAATATAAATATGAAAATATAAAATTATAAATACATAATAATATAATTTAATAATAATGAATGTATCATTATTATTATTAGTGTGAGTGCGTTTGTGTGTGTGTGTGTGTGTAATATTTTTCTTTCTTTATTTATTTCTTTATATTATTTTCATTATAATATATATTTTATATTATTGTACATTAACTGCCCCAGCAAACTTTGTTTAGCCTTAGAATCAATTTAAGTTGTGTTACCTCTTAGTTTCAGCTTAAGACTTGTCAAATGTAATATTGTCACCTGAAAATCGACCGGGAAGACATTTTGTCATCTGTCATGTCAAAGATGGCGCTGGATTAAAAAAACAAGTATTATCGTTCAGTTCTCTAAAATTTGCTGGATTAAAAAAACAAGTATTATCGTTCAGTTCTCTAAAACTTTCTTATGTTCCGCTCAACTTTTTATTTTTTTCCTTTCATTAAACCTTTTTCCGAAAATAACAAACACAACGAAAAAAAAGGGATATTGGTCCAGCCGTTCACGTGTGATGCCACCAAGGAAAATAGGGATTCATTTTTATAATATGACTAGCTTCTGCCCGCGACTTCGTACGCGGATCCTGTTGCTTATGTCAGCGACAATGGGGTCGTCAAAATCGAAGATCTGAAACGTCTGATGTCGAATTCTAACAGCCCGGGGACGGAAAAACAATGGGATGCGCGAGACGATTCAAGACGTTCCAGATTTTTTATTTTTGTTGGTCAACAGGAAATGCCATCAGACTTAACAACTTTTGCTAAGACGCCATTTCTATTATGTATATGTTATATTGTCGCTGGGCTTTGGAGTTCCACTACAGGTGCTCCAGATCTTCAAATTTAGTCTCACAGCAGAAAACACTCTTCACGTGGAATATTTTTTGCAATGGCACCATTTTTATCTCTTTAACTTTAGATGTTCAATTTTCCAAAATAAATTATAGCCTATATGCTGCGTGACGTTCACGATCAGCGGTCAGTCGCGCATCTCCTTCCCTCACTTATCTCTAGAGTCGATGCGTATATACGCTGAAAACTCAAACGTCATGCTCCGTGAACGTCTCCAACTCGTGAGACAGTGCATGATGTTCACGATCAGCGGTCAGTCGCGCACATATTCTTCACTGGTCTCTAGAGACCTGGATATAGATGCGTAAATACGCTGAGAATGCAGGCGTGCTTCGCGATCCCAAGAAGTTTCCGCGGAGCGAGTTACAGCTAGCCTCATGTTCTCGAACAGCATCAAGTCTCTCCTAACGCTCTTCGGTAGATTGTTGGGATCTTATGATCTTTAATCATTTAGCACCTTTGGAACATTGGGAAAGATTTGACCTCTTTCTAGGCATGGTTATAGTTTTATTGTGATGATACCTGATCAATTAAAATCTAAGTGGCTGCACCCCTGCGTTACCGGGTAGGCAACCATGTAACAAAGATAATAAATGGAAAAGGAAATTAAACACTCAAATAACATAAGCCCTAAGGCATATTTGAACGATAAAAAAAAATAGGAGATTTGGCCAGTAGAGTCTAATTTTCAATGATATACCATTGTCATCGGAAATCAGTCCTGAACTGTTCCCACCTTCACCGCGTGGAGGTACTTATGTTATTTTTTAATTATGCAATGAAATTAGTGATAGCTTTAATTTTTATACCAAATGTTACTGATCTTCGGTTTTTATGAGTCAGCAGGAAATGCCTATCAGACCGAACAACTTTTGCTAAGACGTCATTCCTATGTAAGTTATGGTGTAGCTGGGCTCTTGGAGTTCCACAACAGGTGTTCCAGATCTTCGATTTTTATACGTCAACAGCGAGTGCTCATAAGGCATAACAACTCTTGTTAAGACGTCATTCCTATATATATTATACATAGTATAGCTGGGCTCTTGAAGTTCCTCATCCGGTGTTCCGGATCTTCAAATTTATTCTCTCAGCAGAAAATACTTATCACGTGGAACAATTTTTGCTATGGTTCCATTTCTGTATCTCCTATTAGTTTAGCTGATCTGTTGCGGTTCTGCATCAGATGTTCCGGATCTTCAAATTTATTCTCTCAGCAAAAAATGCTCATCACGTGGAACAATTTTTGCTATGGTTCCATTTCTGTATCTCCTATAGTTTAGCTGGTCTGTTGCGGTTCTGCATCAGGTGTTCCGGATCTTCAAATTTATTCTCTCGGCAGAAAATGCTCATCACGTGGAACAATTTTTGCTATGGGACCATTTTTGTATCTCCTATAGTTTAGCTGGTCTGTTGCGGTTCTGCATCAGGTGTTCCGGATCTTCAAATTTATTCTCTCAGCAGAAAATGCTCATCACGTGGAACAATTTTTGCTATGGGACCATTTTTGTATCGCCTATAGTTTAGCTGGTCTGTTGCGGTTCTGCATCAGGTGTTCCAGTTTCCAAGATAAATTATAGCCTATATGTTGCCCAGACTTAATATCTATACAACAAAAAAAAAATCATTCAAATCCGTCCAGTAGTTCCGAAGATTAGCGTGTGCAAACAAACAGACAAACAGACAAACAGACAGACTTTTTTTTTTGGATTCGTGCTCTATTACTGTTTCTAAACCCCCCTCAATTATTATTTTTTAAATATATTCAATGTACAGACACAGTTTTTTTACAGTCTTATTATATGTATAGATTATATGTATAGATATAAAGGTCAGAACATGTCCGGAACATAAATAACAGAGTAAGTATTAAATTAATAGTGTAACTTATTGAACCATTTTCGTGATGGATGTAATATAATGTAAGAGGAGTTGTATTGGATGATTCGTAGGCGTTTCGTATTATTGAAGCATTAAGCCAAGTATACTCGTAACCATATAGATTGAAGCCTTCTGCTCACACTTTGATACTTTTTTTACTTTTATTTTTTAAGCTATTGCATAGCTTCTATCGCGGGGACCGAATCCAGAAATTCCGTAACGAAAAAACCTCACGCTTCCCACTCCGACGGGCAAGGAGGTGTGGCTTGAAGGCCGAAGCTATTGCATATATATTTATATATATATTTATATTGCAGGCATAGTGGTGATAGTGGGGAGGGGAAAGGGGAGGGGAGTGGGAGGGGAGGGGAGGAGGGGAGGGGTTAGGGAGGGGAAACAGAGGGAGGTGTGGGGGAATGGGAGGGAGGGGGAGAGGGGGAGGAAAGGAATGGGAAGAGGGGGAGGAGAGGAATGGGGAGGGGGAAAGGAGAGGAGTTGATAAAAAATGCTATGCAATAGCTTTACCGCGGCAGTCTCCGAGTGCCACACGTCATTTTTTGCCTTTTTGTCTCTATTACTTTTCATTGTGGCAATGTCATGCATAGGTACCTGTTATTTGTATGGTTACTGTAATGCGCTTTTGCCATGAAATTTTTATTTGAATATTGTTGGTGACTGTGCTGTTGGTGTGCTTATTGTAAATAAATGAATAAATAAATATCAACTTTTTGTTGCGCCTCTATCAGCGCAACGCCTCAACGCCTCTGCTTACCCTTCGTCTAATACAGGCGTAATGTTTTGGAACAATGTGCGTTACATAGCAATCGTTGATACGAATACTATCAACAGCAGTAACTAAACCCTAATGAATCGTTGGAGAATTACCTATGTTTAAAATTATGGCCCACTCAAATCCATTCTCGGAACAAATCATTCAGTTTATATCGACTCTCTCGTTTCCTCAATTTTCAAACAAATCCCTTCTACATTAACATAATATAAACAATATCTTATAACCTATTGCTGTACTACGAATAATCGTCCATGAACTTGACACTTAGCAAAATATCGTAAATTACAACTCTACTGCAATTACAAACCAACTTTGACTACACATAATAAAGTCCTATCTTGAATGGCGGTATTGAATACTTCAGGCGTTTATTTGGATCGGGTTTGTTGCTGTCAAATATGGACTTTAAGGGAACTTTGATAGAGTCTTCTCTCCAATACGGTGTCGTCTATGACTTTTGTATGGGAAATTCGAAAATCACTAGGCTTGGCTCTCTTTTATTAGTTTATGATTGTACTCGGAGATGCAAAGTATTTCTGATGTAAAGGAATGGTATCGGCGTTCCCAATCGCTTATCTCAAAACCGCCTATAAGGTAAGACCGGGATAGATGCTACACTTTTTAAAATCACTATAAATATCGTAGTACAATAAAGAAATATACATTTTTTTTTGTATGACTGGTGCGTACTTTGTATACCCATTTGTAAAAATAGTCTTATTTATTACTTTAGATCTTTTTGTAGTTATTTTCTTTCTTCTTTTCTCTGTGTCCCTCAGTATCTCATCTTGTTAGATAGAAAAACACAGAGTGAAAACAGCAAATTAGGCTAAAAGCCAAAAATTGCAAGTCTTTACTTATACCTGCCAAAACACAAATAACACCTAAAAGAAAGTAATAAACCAAAATAAAGAATAAAATAGAAAATTAACTACTATGTCGCTCGCACTGCATGACAACCATCATATTACTACATACATATCTCCCGAATATTAGTGATTTTAGCAGACATTCTGCATTTTGGGCATTTATGTATTGACTGGCCTGTTGGTCTAGTAGTTAGTGACCCTGACTGTTATGCCGGAGGTCGTGGGTTCGATTCCCACCGAGGACAAATGTTTGTGTGATGAGCACGATCATTTGTTCTGTGTCTGGGTGTAATTTATGTATAATATGTATGTATTTAGAAATATATAAGTATGTTTATCAGCTAATTAGTACCCATAACACAAGCTCTCAAGCTTACCATGAGACTAAATGGCGTTGCGTGAAAAAGTTGTGGAATATTTATTAAATGTATAGAAAATAGTTGACCTAAAATAGTTGTTGAATTTCTCTCTAGAACAAAATAAAATACTTTGTAAGTAATTCGTCCGCGAAGCTATATTTTGACATTATAATCGGGGCCTTTATTCCTCTGGGGCATCCATCCCGGTTTTACCCTAGGTTTAAAAACGTACTTCTTTTTCCAAGTATTTTCTTAATCTGATCCATTTTTGTCATAGATACTGTTTATCCTGACACTGTTCAAGATTTTCCGCAGAATTGTTTTGTTATGTTTTTCTATATTTTCTTTAACAAAATGTTTTTCAGCGATCTGTTTTTACCGTTTATACGGCCATTCTACGAATTCAGAAAAATATAATACCTACCTACATTGTGTTACTTCAGCCATCTGTAAGAGACCGAAAAATTTAAACTGTTTTTAAACCTCCGACGCAGAAAGAGGGGTGTTATGAATTTGACCGCTATTGTGTGTGTGTGTGTGTCTGTGACACTGTGCCTCTTAAACGGGTGAACCGAATTGTATAATATCAGCCCGCTACTGTCCCACTGTAGAGTGAAGGCCTCTTCTCTCACAGGGATGGCACGACCATTGATCGCCACGCTTGCTCGCGCAAACGTGGTGATTGAAGCTCGTATCTGCTGGATTGCTGATTTGCTTCAGACATATCTTACTTAAAAGTCTAGGTTTAACCAAGTATCGTACTAGAAGTCAGACAGGCAGACGCTCCATGGAAACACTGGTATTCAGCCGCATCCACTTAAGCTGGAAACCGACCCCAATAATGTGGAACTGATTTATCTTGTAACTGTGACGTTCAAAAGCTGCTGCGGTCTTCCCGTCCGATTATAATTTAGATGTTTTCAAGGCTATAGTGAATAGGCCCTTAATAAACTAGTGCGCTTCACCATCACTGATTGCGTCACTGCTTACCATCAGGTGGGATTGCAGTCTTGTGCCTGTTATGGGTATATATGAAATAGAGAATTTGACTTTGACTTTGTTGGGCAAAGGCTAAGCAGATGATGATAATACACCACTAATTTTTAATTAGTACAAATACTTAAAGGGCTTATTCTAGACGGTCTTCTTATTATATTTGTTAAGTATCAATGAATAATATTCAAAAACAGCAAAGTTATTAGCGTTTGTTTATATCCCAAAAAGTCACCCAATTCCTGGAAATATTGTACAGGCTATTCATGACATAGTAGTATTCATTAATCGTCATCTCCCGCTCACGTTCGCGTTATCTTGCACAAGCATGCCCCGCCTCCAACAGCTGTTTACGTTATTTAAGTTTAACTAAATAGTGGCCATATTTAAAAAGTAAATTTCGTTTTTTTTTACTTTTGATTACGCAAATATGATCAGTAACAGGTAGGTACAGATACAGCCCAATTTTTTTTTGTATTAATTAAAAAATAGAGTTGTATAATCCTGTTAAAAAAAATGACACTGTTTTTCTGCACATCCTCTTAGGAAATCACCAGGCAAAGAATCTAAAAATCAAAACAAAAGTTCTTAGTATTCCAAGCAAGTTGAACATTACATAATAATATAAAACACGGTGCGGAATGTAATCAGAAATGTGACGATATCACGTGGCGATAAGCACGTGTCACGAACCAGCGTGCAGCGGTTCGTTCTACCGACTTTCTTGTGTTTCATACAAGACGTGATGTTTTGTAGGTACTTACCTGCGTATGAAGTGATAAAGATGGTGTTGTATTGAATAAAGTAAATTAACCTTTTAACCGCTTGTGTCGCATATATGCAATACATATTTCCGTGTTCCTACCGCTCGTGTCGTCGTGATAGAGAACATGCATGATTTTTTCGTTTTATTTTCAAAATACTGACTGTTTGGTACAACTAAACGCATTATCGAATTGAGATATTATTTATGTAACAAAAACTATAAATCGATTCAACAATTATTGTTTTTCCTTATCTACTGGAATTATTTTATTGATTAGTAGCAATTTTGCCCGGCGCTTAGGGCACGGCAAAAAATATTTAGCCAAGCGCTTAAAAAGTTAATAATCCTATCTATATTAATAAAAATGAATCGCCCAAATGTATGTACGCACATAATTTCCTGCACCAAATTGTTTTATTTTTTTATTTTATTGTATTTGATTCGGGCTCTTGTTTTAGGTTTACAATAATTGGATCAGGAAGGTTGCGCTGGGATGGGGTTCTTAATCTTTGTTCGCGCAGAACAATGTCTGTCGGGTCCACTAGTATTGTATAATAATAATGAAATTATAATTCTATGAAAGCATAATAAAATACAATCACATTATAATAATCTATGTGTACAGACGCCAGCACATCAAGTTACCCCAATGTATCAAATTTCTTTGATCGTTTTTCAACTTTATGTCAATTGGGAAAATTTGACACATTGGGGTAACTTGATGTGCTGGCGTCTGTACCTATATTATAAAGAGGAAAGATTTGATTTTGATTTTTGGTTTGTTTGTTTGTTTGTAGGGGCGTTATTAGTATGTATTTTTAGGTTAAGGTATTTATCTATGGGTCTTTGTTACCTGAAATAAATGGTTTATTATTATTAATAAAAAAAAATTACTGACGAGTAGGTTTTTTAAAATTGTATCACCACTATAAAGCTTTACTATCAAAAAGTAACATAGGTATGCAATATTTAATTTTCATAAATCGCCAATCCACCATATGCAAGCTTGTTGATCAATGCTCGTGCCTTCGCTGCATGATAAGATTCATTGTCCTGCAATGAGACATTGATAACTTAGTATTATAATTCCATTATTATTGTAAACATTTTTTTATTTACTGCAACACATTTTGCATTATCTATTACATAAAAATCTCGTGTTACAGTGTTTGTTACGCAACTCCTCCGAAACGGCTTGACCGATTCATATATACAATGTGAAATCCGTAACACAATGCATGATGAGTTGGAAGAATAAAAAATGTGGTTTTAATTTGGGTCTAATACTTACATACCTACTTTCCAAAATAAATGATAATGTAAATGTAAACCGTATTAAAGAACGCATTGGAGTTTCGAAGAAATATCTAAAGAAACAGACAGCACGAAAAACGACTTTAATTATTTTTGAAGATTTATTTTTATAGTTATAAAGTTCTACTACCCACGCAAAACCAATACCTACTTTATTTCAGTACATTTTATCACTCGACATATTTATTTATACACTAGCTTTTGCCCGCGGCTTCGCCCGCGTGGATGTCGAACTTCCGTCCCCTATGTTTTCCCATTAAGGGTTGAATTTCCAAAAATCTTGTTTTAGTGGATACTTATTCTTAACTAAGAAGTCCCCTTCAAGTTTCATGTCTCTAATACCAGCGGTTTGGGCTGTGCGTTGATACATAAACGTAATAATTTTAGCATAATACTTCCAGATAGACTACTTTCAAAGTTGATCCTTCCAGTATGTATGCATAAAGATTTCTGGAACTACTGACCCGGGAAAGAGCGCCGTACAACTGACCATGTGTAAAACAACTGAGACTAAGATCAACCTACCCAGGCGTATTGATTACAACCGTACCAAGTCAATCCCAATCCCTATAATAGTTATTGAACTATGCGTGCACATACAGACAGACAGACGGACAAAACATTTACTGATTGCATTTTTGGCATCAGTATCGATCACCAATCATCCTCCAATATTAATTTTAAATATATATTCAATGTACATAATTATCTTCGTAGTGTGTGATAGTCCATTGAACTGTATGGCGAGCGATATTGTATCTTAAGATAAAATATTATAATATCTTAGCCGTGTGCAGCGCCCCTTGGTGAACTCCACTGCGGGTGACGTAACCTACGACAAACTTATTATTTGCGGTTGGTACAGTAGTCGGGTCTAGGGGTCGAACCGCAAAATTAAGTTTGTTTTTTATTGTATATACTTATCCGGGATAAAAAGTACCCAGTGTTGTGCCCAGGATATTAAAGAATAAGTATACCAAGTTTCATCGTAATCGAACCGGTAGTTTTTGCGTGATACCTGAACATACAGACAGACAGACAGACAGACAGACAGACAGACAGACAGACAGACAGACAGACAGACAAAAATTTTTTTAATCATATTTTTGGGTTCGCTATCGGTCTAGTAACACCCCCTGCTATTTATTTTTTTGATATTTTCAATGTACAGAAATTTTACTTCTACAGATTTATTATAAGTATAGAATAGATTAAGAACTATTTTATTTAGCTGGTTCTATAAACAGCTTTACGAAGAAAAACGCCATGTTTTTGGAATTACATCGATAAAAATGCTTTACAAAACAGTAGTTTATATCATCCGGTTCCCTGGTAAATTTTGTTTGTAGACAGAAGTTTATAGAAACCAATTTTGTTCTAAACAGTGTTGTTTAGTTGCCAATATCGATAACTGTTCTTACCTGTTATTAGTATTATGTATATTGGACTGTGCTAGCGATCTATCTATCTATCAGGGTTGGTTTCCGCACTTTATCCCGGGTTGAACCAATGTGCGTGAGCCATGGTGGCAGTTTTGTTGGGGGTTACTCCAACCAGCCTACCTTCTTTCAGCTCACCTCCTTCCAGAAACAGATTAAACCTCCCAAACTTCTCAGCGCATCCGCGAGGAGTTCTGGTGATGCCCGAGCCCTCTTTCGTTCTCCGTATCCAACGTTTCCTCCTCCTCCATTCATGCTCTGCATAGTGGACTGTCCGTTACACCTATAGTGTGGAGATGTTTGTTTAACAGTGTCAGACTCTTACTGACTTAAATCCAGACCGGTGTTCCGTCACACCTTCGCCGGGGGTCACGGGATACTTCCGCGACCCCCGACTGGTGCCGGCCCCGCGGGCCTCGCCAAGTCAGCGAGGGGAGTGAGGTGTTAGACTCCCCTCGCGACGTCTAAGAGGGGCGCGCGTGAACACGACGCGCCGCCACCTCGGGTCCATGTACGTGGGGGGCGGCGGACATCCCCGCGTCCGTCGCCCCTGGACCCATTCAGGGGGGCTGGAAGAGGGCGTTGTCCGCCCTCCGTCTGCGCCCGGTGCGTCTGCTGCGGGCAGGGTCAGTGGAAGTAATCTCCCTTTCCCTTTCCGCAGCCTCCTTCTGCGAGATGACTGTTTCGCAGAAGGACACCACCGCGTCCCAGGACTCGACGCTGCTGACCATCCTCTCGACCACGGCCGGCAGCGACAAGTCGCTGCCTACTCCAGAGACGAGGCCACGGCGCTTGCTCGATGACCCTAGCCTTACCTAGTTTTTTTTTTTTTTTTTTTTATTTTATTATGTATCCTGCTCATCACAGCAATCTGTCATGGACATTTAGCTGCTCCTTTGTTTGAATTTCTTCTGCATTTGGTCTTTGTAGCAGTGAGTAATTGTCCATTGTCAATTCACACTCATTCCGCTGAGAATCTTTTTATTAAACTTGGAACACTGTTCCTCTTAAGTCTTGTGTATACTATACTTCCGGACCCCGACAAATCAGCAGCCAGTGAGTTGACGTGTTTCGTGAGCTTTTTCTGGTAGTTTGTACTACGGGCAGCAATCTCTTGCTTTACAGTTTGAAGCTTCAGATCTTTCAGGATGTATTTATTGTGTATGCATTTAGGGATGTTGAACATGAATCTCAAAGCTTTTGTCTGAAACCTCTCCAGGATGTCGATATTGCTGTTGCTTGCTGTTCCCCAGAGCTCCATTCCATATGTCCAAACCGGCTTCAATATGGTTTTGTATATCAGCATTTTGCTTTCGTTGGTTAGCTGAGACTTTTTACCAATCAGCCAGTACATGCTTCTAAGCTTTGTGTCTAGGGTTTTCCTTTTACTCCAGATGTGTTTTTGCCAAGTTAACCTTCTGTCCAGGTGCATGCCAAGGTATTTTGCACTATCTTCGTGTGGGATTTGTTCACCGTTTAGTGTAATTGAGGGACAGTTTCCTTTCCTTAGAGTAAAGGTTACCTGAACAGATTTGCTTTCATTCGCTCTTATACGCCATATCTTTAGCCATTCCTCAATTTCACATATGTGTTTCTGAAGGTTTGCTGAGGCAACATCTGGGTTGGTGTGAACTGACAGTATTGCAGTGTCGTCAGCATACGTTGCTATTAAGGTGTTGTCATCTGTTGGTATGTCGGCTGTAAATATGAGGTAAAGAACGGGCCCCAAGATGCTCCCCTGTGGAACACCAGACTTGATTTCACACAAGTCTGACGTGATGTTGTTAAGTTTCACCTCGAAACAGCGCTTGTCCAGGTAACTCTTCAGTATGAAAAAGAAGGAGTGGGGCAGATATTTTTTTAATTTAAACAGGAGTCCCGCATGCCAGACCCTGTCAAAGGCCTGGCTGATATCCAGGAAGACAGCCGAGCAATATTTTTTGTTTTCCAAGGTGTTGCTAATGGTATTTGTCAACCTATGTATCTGCTCAATGGTGCCATGCTGCTGTCTGAATCCGAATTGATGCCCAGGAAGGATGGTATTTAGATGAGGGCGCATTCTATTGAGGATAATTTTTTCAAAAACCTTGCCAGCCAGAGGCAGTAGGCTAATTGGTCGATAAGACGAGGCTTCTTCTGCCGGTTTACCAGGTTTAGGTATCATAACAACCTGAGCAAGTTTCCACTGGAATGGGTAGTGGGAGAGTCTCAGGCAGGCATTGAAAAGCATCACCAAGAACACTATACCTTTTTTAGGAAGGTTGTTTAGCAGTACGGAGTCTAATAGATCATAGCCCGGTGCTTTCTTTGATGGAAGAGCTTTAATCTCACGGATTAACTCAGCAGGACTAACTGCCTTTAGTGGGAAGCATAATTGATTTGGCGACTGGAGGTAGTCGGTTATTTCCTCGTTTTTATCTAAGTCAGTGCAAGGTAACGGAGTAAAAACCTTTTCCAGGTGTTCGGCAAATGCAGTCGCTTTTTCAGTTTCAGATCTAGCCCAACTTCTGTCCTGTCTTCGCAACGGTGGGATATGTTCTTTTGGTCGCTTAAGTTTCTTGGTCGCACGCCATAACGAGTAATTAGTATCATTATGTGGGGTTAGGTAAGATAAGTGTCTTTGTAGGCAAAGGTTTTCGTATTCCTTGATCATATCTTTCAGCTCTTTTGATGCTTTGTTGAACTTAGTTTTGTCCGTAGGATATCTAGTTCTGTGCCATTCTTTCCTCATTTCACGTCGTTCGTTGACTTTCTCCATAATGATCCTTGGAAGTTCAGTTTCTTTTGCCCTCTTTTTACTATTTTTGGGTGTAGAAGCGTTGGCTGCCAGGTGTATTGTGCTGTTGAACGTTTCGATAATGGTATCGATGTCCTCACCTGTTTTCAATTTGATGTTTGGGTTTAAATTACTTGTTATAATTTCTCTATATAGATCCCAGTTGGTGTTTTTGCTGTGGGTATAGTAGGGTGACTCTAGTAGAACAGCCTGTTTGAATACATTTAAAATGACCGGAGTATGGTCTGAAGACAGATCCTCACATCTTTCAATCTTTATGTAGTTGCGCCCAAGGTTCTTAGTTATGAAGAAATCTAGCAGATCAGGTATTTTGTTGTGGTCTGTGGGCCAGTATGTTGGCTCTCCGTGAGAGACGCATTCTAGGTTTAGATCTAGTGTGGCTTTATGTAGTTGTCTGCCCCTTGGGTTAATTAATCTGGATCCCCAATTTGTGTGTTTGGAATTCCAGTCTCCTCCGCAAATAAAAACTGAGCCCAGAAGATTGAAGAATTGCTTGAAAATGTCGGCCCCTATTTTGTGTCTAGGTGGGCAGTAGATTGCAGAGAGTGTTGTGTCATTGTTCTTGTGTTGAATTTTAATTGATGTGGCCTGTATTTCCTCCCTTTTGTAAGGCTCAAGCGGATAATGTTTAATATTATTTTTGACTATTACAGCAGTCCCACCGTGGGAGTTACCGGAAGGGTGGTCTGTCCTGTAGATTACGTAATTTTCAAATTTTACGTGTGATCTTTGGGTGAGTCTTGTTTCCGATATTAGTGCAACATCGATTTTCTCAACATTCATGAACAACTCAAGCTCTTGCCGTCTGTCAGTCAGCCCATTGGCATTCCAGGTGATGATACGCATATTTAGTCCCTCGGTGGAGCCAGGCGGGTGATTAGTTTGATCATTTGATCCATCATGCTGTCCATCATGTTTTTCATGATTGCTTGGAGTCTATCGAACATTGTGTCCAATAGACTGGTAATATCATGTTGGCTAGTTTCCAATGAGGAAACCTTGGATTGTGTTACAGGCTTGTCGCTTTTGTTTTTCAGAATCTCAGCATAGCTGGTTCTTGGAAAATGCGTTGGTTTAAAACTTTAGCCAGTGCTGGGTCTTTGTTCTTTGGTAACAGGTGTGCGTTTGAATGGTTCCACAGGCTTAATTTTTAGTATCTTCTCTTTGTATTGTTTATATTTATTGCAGCCCTTATAGCTTGCCGGGTGTTTCCCTTGGCAGTTAGCGCAGGTAGCATCTGTCTCTGGGGATTTGGTGCACGATGTCGTTGGATGGTCGTTACCGCATTTAACGCATCTGTAGGGTCTAAAGCATTGATTTTTCGAGTGCCCAAATCTTTGGCATCTCTTACACTGCAACACCTCTTTTTTCTTGTAAGGTGCTTCAATCGTTACTTTAACGTGGTTGATGTACTTAACATTAAAAATGTCTTTGTTATTGGCTCGTGGCTCTAGGTCTATGTAGTAGAGAGGAAGTTTTTCTTTTGTAGTTCGATGCAACACATTGACAATTTGACGAACTTCATGTCCATTTGCTTGTAGATCTTCTTTGACCATGTTAATATTTTCCGAGGCATGCAGGCCTCTAACCACTACCCTGTAGGGCCTTTCGCTCTTGAGTTTGTAAGTGTAGTGGTTGATGTCCTTTTCAATGAGTTTATCTCTGATTGTTTTGTAAGATTCAATGTCTGCAGGCATTAGCTTGATTATGTGTCCTGATTTTAGTGTAGTCATTGTATACTTGTTCCTTTCAATCATTTTGCTTAAGAGATCTCTTAGGGGTGTTATATCCACTATGCCAGTCACAAAAATTGGTTCAGGCTTCGGTATGTATTCTTTTACAATTATAGGATCTTCATCGTTCAGAATGTCAAATGTGTTTTGCACGGGGATTGTGTAGTTAATACGTTTGTTGGATGTTTGTTTATGTTGACATTCAGTTGGGCTATCAAGCCTTCTGCGTTTATTGTTTGGTATTTTGTCTTGCTGCCACTCTTGATTTGAGGATTCTTTTTGTTGTTGTCCAAAAGAGTCCATTTGACTTGCCCTGGTGGTTGTTGAGATATTGTTTTGCGTGTGGCTTGATTGAGAAGTATTTACATTACTTCCCTGGCTTTCGGCCTGCTTATCCGTGCTTATGCCTCCGCTGAAAGACAAGGACCTTGGTCTGGTTTCCAGGAGTCCTTTGTGAAAAAGTTGTTGGGTGTAAGTTTTTTGGGTTTTATTATCTGTCATATCATTTGATTCCCACGAGTATGGACGATAGGGTGGTCGCTACACAGGGTGACGCCATTCCTGTGAGAAGGCTAATACAATGGTGTTCGCCAGGTTCACCAAGGTTGGCGCTCGAGACTGGAATCCCCCAGCCATGCATCCTCTTGGCGCGGTCTCCACCGTAGGATTGGGGTGAATTTTTATTGAGGCTTTCTACCTCTCGACACGGGCGGCTAAGCCAATGTCCCCGATTCTGTAGATTGACTCAACAGAGCAGCGGGTGAGGAGACCATTTCCTGACTCCATCGCTTTGATCTTATACGGGTTAGTTAACCGCCGCCCGAAGCTCGGCGTTGTTGCTCGTTTAGCACCACCCGGGGGAGACGTGTAGGGTGGGTCTAGGAAAAGATGGTAAATCCTACGGACGCGAGCAACTCCCCCCCCCCTAAGCCTTACCTAGTAGGCGTTACATTGTTTCTGGCGATCCCATGGGAGAGGAGTGGGTTTATGTATGTAGGTATGTAAATTTGGATAGTACAAACTCAGTTGCACAACCCCAAAAAAACTAGTGACAAAACAAGAAGGCAACTAATTTCTGGCGCAACTAGACCTGGGCGTGTTTCTAGCAACCCATTTGAATAAACTTGTATGCAGACGGGACCGCTAAAGTTGGGGGCCCGTTATTAGCGGAACCCTAAAAGGGATGGGCCAATGAGTAAACGTGATCAAGCGAATTAATTCGAAAACTTTGTTTTGACAGCCCTTTGTTGTAATTATAACGATGACAAATTACGGTCGTTACTTGCACAAATGGTGTGCAAGTTTTTTGCACGACATTGTGGAATAACTTTTGGCATGTGTTCATGCTGTCTCTTTGTGAAGTTTTTATTTTAAATTTAGGATGAGTTGTTTACAAATGTAGCCATCAAATGTTTGTTTAATGACGACACAGTTTGGTGACGTGGGTGAGTGATTGGCTGCTTCGCTACGGGTCGCGAGTTCAAAATATTTGTATGGCCTACACAGGTAATTAGGAAAGGCAAACTGTGGATGATGATGATGACAGTTGCTATAAACCGAATTCAACACGGCCGATTTCCATTTTAACCGACTTCAAAAAAAGGGGAGGATTCTCAATTCGGTTGTATTTTTTTTTAAATTATACAACAATTTAAACACATTAAATTTAACGACGTTAATCTATAATTAATCAGATAAGGTAATTAGATTTTGCATACTTCGTGCAAAGTAAGGTCTGCATGTCGGGCAAACCTGTAACTGCTCAAAATAAAAAAAAATAGGTATAAAAGTACCCACTCAATACTAACGAACAATTATATTTGATTTGTTAAAGCAGTTGGAATAAGGATTTTGAAAATGAATAACGGAAAATATTTACCTACATTAAAAATATATTGACGTACACTGTTGAGTAAATGTTTGGTAAATTATTATTTTGTTTGATAAATATTTGAACGAGGGTTTTACTAACATAATCAATATATTATTACATTGCACTAAAATACACAAATGTCTAACATATTGACATCTCATGCATGAGATCCCAAATTCAATTGGTTTTTTTTTTAAGTAACAGCTCGGAGCCTGGACTTGTGTCCGGCTCGCCCCCAATTAGGGGTTTTACCCCCTATTTTGTTCAATGAAAATCTGCTGTCCTGTTCCTGTCCTCACTCTGTAAACCTGACTTCGTCTCAGTATGTTTTGTTAAAGGAGAAAGTTATAATATATGACAAATTGTCTCTTATGCGTCTCCCGCCTTTTCTAATCTTCTTATTAATAAACGCACAGTAAAGGCGCCTTCAAATTAGCCGCAAAGAGCCGCGTGGTGGCAGTATGGCTACCGCACTGCCATTGCCACCACGCTGCAACCGCTAGGTTTGAGCATCATAGTGTTGTACATTTAGTTTCAACCTCATCAATAAATTGTTCAAGCTGATTTTCGTTCATGTCTGAATAAAAACAAGTACGCATCATCACTAGTAGATTGATGAACCGATGCGAGCGTTTTTAATTACATGGATTAACAAAGCAGCGCGACGGTAGCGCTGCAGCCGCGCTGCCGCCGCGCAGCACCTGCACGCGTAGCATGATCACCGAAGAAACGGTCTTTGTCGTGTCTCGGAAGAAAAGAAATTAAGCGTTCATGCTACGCAGGCAGGTTTATTGAAAGAAATTTGAAAGATTGAGGTTCCTGTCTATATAATCTGTCACTTTGCCGATTCGTCTGTAGACAAAGGCCGTTTCTTCGGTGTTCAATGTGTTCATGCTACGCATGCTGGCGGCAAATTTGAAGGTATGTCAAAATGAATCGCCTGTGCCTTTGCAGTAACAAGCTGCTTTGTATGCCTTTTGATCTTTTGCAGAGATCTCGCCAACATTAGCACCCCACCCGATCTCCCAAAATATAGTGGCTCTGGGCTCGAAGCTTGCAGTCTCAAACACGCACGCCGAGTCATTACAGTAGTGGTGAGATTAGCGAAACAGAATTACAGATGTCACGCCAACCCTTAATTAAGTAGGTTGTGCAGCAGACACTGCTCAAGGTCTTATTGTCTAAGCTTATCTCCGTTTTCACTAACGTGAAGCGAAGCTGCGTCTTGTTAGGTTATAGGTACTTGTAACTATTGTATGCAGCTCTCTATACAACCGTTTGTTTCTCAGTCAGCAAGTCTTAGATTTAAGGGTTTGGTATCTAAAGAGTACCACAGGACCCTTTTACAAAGTATCGATTGTCGGTGGATTCTAGCAAAAATACTAGATAGTGGCGAGGGGTTGGCTTTTTGTCGTGTCGATGCTCAGTCTAATTTGATGTGACTTTTGATTTGATTTTGTTCGTCGGTTTGTCAGGGGATTGTTTCTCATATCCTTATTAGGTACTATTGAATTTTTTACAGAGTGTAAAGTAAAATAAAGAAAAGACATAAGAACGAAAGAAAAATTATTTATTGGCAACTCAGCTGGATACACGCACAGTAAAAACACATTAAACAATTAAAAAAAAAACACAAAAATGGCATGTCTCACGGCAGTGCCGAATGGTTAATTTCAGCGGTAATGCCAGATGAATGCCAAGATGCTGCCTAATGCTGGTTTAGAACCTGAAGGGGCTGCGCAAACGTAGGTACTTTTAGTTACAGACACGGTGACACGGCACGCTATCGCCAAATGGTCATCATTATATTCAGGATCATCAAATGTTTACGTCTGCGCAGGGATTGCCTGATTTAAATAAATATTCCACAACTTTTCACACAACGCCATTTAGTCCCAAGTTAAGCTTGAGAGCTTGTGTTATGGGTACTAAACAGCTGATAAACATACTTATATATTCCTAAATACATACATATTATAGATAAATTACACCCAGACAGAACAAATAATCGTGCTCATCACACAAATATTTGTCCTGGGTGGGAATCGAACCCATGACCTCCGGCATAGCAGTCAGGGTCACTAACTACTAGACCAAAAGGCCAGTCAAAAATTTCAAACTGTTTTTATAAAGAAATTAAATATGCATGCATAATAGTGGCGAAGGGAGGGCTTTTTTGGGGACTGTCTTACGTAATTTTGACGTTCAAAAAGTGCTGATCCTCAGCTTAATTTGAATAAATGACTGCTGATTTTTGATTTGTCTAATATTGTTTTTTTTTATTATTAAAATGACTTGAGCTTTTTTTAAATCTGACTATTAAAATTAAGCGAGCAATCCGAATTAGCAAATATCGCTGAACTTAAATGAAATTTGAAATGGTATCAGATTTTCTCGGTATTCTAATCCAATGAGGCGGAAGGCCTTAATCTTACTGAGTATTACTACTTTACTACTTTAAACTGTCAGCCACATTTAACAGGGAATCCAAAACGCTAAGTAAATTGCGGTTCTATTCGCAGAAATATGTCAAATTTCTGTAGGTACTTTCAAGTGGTGGTGAGGAGCTTGTGGCTAAATTATAACAGCCGCATGGGTCAATCGAAGGTTAAGCTACGCTTGACGAGGTCGGTCCGTGGATGGGTGACCATTTATTACATACCAAGACTCCTCCGTGCCTCGGAAAGCACGTTAAGCCGTTGGTCCCGGCTGTCATTTGTAGATCTTTGACGGTCGTTACTTGTAGTCAGAAGCCCGAAAGTCTGACAACCAGTTTAACCATCATGGGGTATCATGTTACCCAGTTACTGGGTTGTGGAGGTCTGACAGGCAGTCGCTCCATGTAAAACACTGGTATTCAGCTGCATCCGGTTAAACTGGAAGCCGACCCCAGCATAGTTGGGAAAAGGCTAGGCAGAGAGACTTTCAAGTGGTTTTGGTATACCTATTATTATTGGAATTTAGGACCCATATTTGACTGGTCTGTTGGTCTAGTAGTTAGTGACACTGACTGCTATGCAGGAGTTCGTGGGTTCGATTCCCACCCAGGACAAATGTTTGTGTGAAGAGCACGGTCCTTTGTTCTGTGTCTGGGTGTAATTTATCTATAATGTGTATGTATTTAGAAATATATAAGTATGTTTATCAGCTGTTTAGTACCCATAACACAAGCTCTTAAGCTTAACTTGGGACTAAATGGCGTTGTGTGAAAAAAAATGAGGAATATTTATTTATATTTATTATTTATAGGCATCGTCAACTACGCCGGCTTCCAGTTTCACAGGATACAGCTGAATACCAGTGTTTTACATAAAGCGACTACCTAACTTAGGTACAACTGGCCGGGTAACACGATACCCCCTGGGTAAAACTGGTTGTCAGACTTTTGAGCTTCTGACAACTCGTAACGACTTCACGTATACAAATGACAGCCAGGACGAATGGCTGACCAATACGTTAAGCCATTGGTTTCATTCATTACATATCATTTATTCTAGACCCCAGTCTTGAATATATGATATGTAATGAATGGTTACCTATTCGCGGATCTTAGCAAGCTAAGTTAAACTTTTGGTCGACCGGTGTGACGTGTGTTAATAATAGAGTTAATTTTGTAATCCGTGGTGCCACGCAAGTGGGTTTGTTCCAATAGTAATCGTCCTTTTCTACCATTGTTGACTTTGTTGGTCGATTGACTGGTACGAAATCTTTTGAGGTTATGTTTACCTCTGTACATTATTTTGTGTGCAAAAAAAATTCAGCGTGTTAAGGTTGAGATGGGCTGCAGACCGCAAAACACGGGTATCTGTGAATCTCTATGAAATTAAGGCTAGCATGCGGCCGCGGTGTTTCTGCGCTTGAAATCAATTTCAAAGAGATTATACCTAATATGATTGATATTAATGTTTTCAAACATAGCTGTACAATACAACTGCTTAGCATTTTCAAGGAGCTTCTGACGTTCTAATTAGGAAAGTCCTGTATCTTGGAGGTCAGTAGGATGCTATTTCTAGGCAAAGCCCGTGTATTCTCTCAGGTATTTTTCCTAAATACGAAATATTTAAAAGTGAGGAAGATAATTTATAACCATTTCGTTTGAGGTTCATAAAAACCAGTTGCAGTTTGTCATTGCAGTTTGCTGTCTGTGGCCCATCTCGAATTTGTGCCTTAACAATAAAGTGCAATGAATAGGTTCTTATTGCCGTCAATTCCAATTGAATTTTAAGGGGTTTACAGACATAACAAAAAACACTTACTTGAACTCGTGCAATGCGTTATGTAGGCTTACCCAATTAACTGGCCCTATTGCTCTGTCAGGATAAACCTGATTGGTGCGTTTATTTTTTTTTAATCTTGTCAATCATCGTGTACCCTTTATGTCTTAATTAACTTTACAGCAAAACGATTGCCAATAAAGGGTTAGCGAGCAAATTAATTGAATTTGGGTAAAAATTTGAATTTACATTTCGATGTGGTTTCGATAATAGGCCTTGTTTGCTATAGAGGTCACTGTAATTGCTGGTTTAAATTGAAATCTGGATTAGTAATCCTGACTCGTGTAATAAAAACAACCAACACTAAATATCTAACAACACTTGACTAACAATATTGACTGGCCTGCAGGTCTAGTAGTTAGAGACTGTCGACTGACGGTCGTGGGTTCGATTCCCACCCAGGACAAATGTTTGTGTGATGAGCACGATCATTTGCTCTGTGTCTGGGTTTAATTTATCTATAATATGTATGTATTTAGAAATATATAAGTATGTTTATCAGCTGTAAAACCAATAACACAAGCTCTTAGCTTAGCTTGGAACTATGAAATTGTGTGAAAAAGTTGTGGAATATTTATTTACTAACCGCTGGACCAACAGGCAAGTCAAATATTGACAGTCAAAACCCCGAAAGTCTGACAGCCAGTTTAACCGTCCGTGAAAGTCGCTCTGTCAAAATCAAAACACAGAAACCTGGCATCTAGTTAAACAGGAAGCCGGCATTAAGAGGTATTCCTCGAAGCGCTACTATTTTGAGGCGCTCCTAATGAGGCGCTCCTATTTTATTCCTCGGAGCGCACCTTTTAGGAGCGCTCCCGTTAGCTCCTAAAAGGTGCGCTCCGAGGAATAAAATAGGAGTGCCTCATTAGGAGCGCCTCAAAATAGTAGCGCTTCGAGGAATACCTCGGCATTAATGATGAGTCTATTTACATATCTACGTTTTTGTTGAACTACGCACAACGTGTCATATTGAAATGTTCCAGCCACGGATTTTTTGTAACAAATACGTAAATGAACTGTCTTGACGTCTGTATTAACTTGTTGATTGAATGAGTTGGTTACCAGTCAATGAAGACAGGTGATTGAAGCTAACTGTCTAAACAAACTACACGTTGGGTATGTACCTACAATCTTACACGCAAACACATCTTAAGCTTACGCATAATTTAAAAGGGATATAACAAAAAAAACATAAGAAATTTTATTTAATTACGTAAATTAGAACTGGGTTCAAAAATCACTTGACAGAGAAAAGTGGAGAGAAAGGAGGGGGGCCCTACAGTGGGAAAATTTTCTTACCTTAGTCTAATAATAATAACATTAATTTTTAATAATACCTATACATTATATATGTAACATAACGCATGTATTTAATGCTGCCCTTGGGACCTGGCTACAGGTGCCGTCGAGGTAAATATTTTGTATTTAAATTAATGTTATTACATTTGTAAATATGTGAGCACAATGTATCTAGCTGCACATGTAATCATCAACTCCATTACTTATTTTTTTTTTGCTTAAACCTATCTTAGTATAGTATTTTTATTCTAGGTGCATCGTCCTCACATATAATCTTATTAATGTAGGTATACAAAGTATTGTTAAATCGATTTTAAAGCTTTATTCCATTCCTAACAAAACCATAATCACAATCTAAATATTTTATTTTTTTTAATATTTTTTTTACATACTTGGTCTCCACTGTGTTTTAGTAAATTGATTTATGACAATTTTCTTTCAGTTACTGAAACATTAAAAGAGTAAGTATGGAATTTCTTGCCCATTCTTCTCCATACAAATCTACTTTTTGGAAGGGGCAACTAGAATCATTTTTTAAAGTTAATTTTTGTTCGACGTTCAAAAGTACCTTATAGGGGCCTAATTGAAATAAATGGTTTGACTTTGACTTTGATATCCCTTCAGCAGGCCGTTTCTACTTACATAAATGTTATAAAAAAAAAAACAAATAAAAAAATACCAATTATTAGAATTAATGTCTAATCGCAAGTTCCTTTTCATATCGTTTCATGTAAGTACGCACGCACATGCGGTGTTTACAGCTAATAGACAAAATGACGAGTCGACGCGGAAATAGCGGCACGTTTTGTATGAGAAAGATATCTCATTCCGCCATCTTTAATGCATACCGAAATAGAGTCGAAAGGAACTGAGGAAATTGATTGAGAAATCGATAAATGTCTTGTCTGCGGTCCATTATAATAATGTTAACTAACTAGCGATCGTCTAGTTAATTTGTGTAAATTGTCCCCGTTCTAGACTTATTCTCCTCATTATTTCTATTTTTACCAATATCCTAATGTAGATTAATCTACTTCCTGCTAATATTATAAATTAAAAAAATAATAATAATAATATTAAATAATAAATATTTAGTTGAGAAGCACGTGCGATGCCAGTCTCGTCCACCGCGACACAAGCTCTGCACAGTGGGCTGTCTGTAACTCCTAATACAAAGAGGTGTTTGTTAAATGGCCCGTGGTTTGTTATGGCAGCTGTGAGTATTCGCAGCTGTTGCTTTGTCAAACGGAGAACCTGTCTCGTGAAGCGACTATCAATCGAGGGAAGTTTTTCCTGGCTTGCCTGCACTCACTTTGGTCCGACCATAGCTTGTCGTGTTGATCCCTGGTGCGTTTCCTTACCAGGGTGCGTAGGTATCCGAAGGGAAGTGGTACAACACGTTCAGCTCCCATTGCCACCATGCTTGAACCACGTCTGGCGAGTGTATCAGCGGCGTCATTGTCGAATTTGTTCTAAAATAATAGCGTATGTATTATGTAAAAATATTAACTCGCCACCCCGTGTTCCTTCTCACACCTGCGCCGGGGGTCACGGGATACTTCCGCGACCCCCGACTGGTGCCGGCCCCGCGGGTCTCGCCAAGTCAGCGAGGGGAGTGAGGTGTTAAACTCCCCTCGCGACGTCTAAGAGGGGCGCGCGTGAACACGACACGCCGCCACCTCGGGTCCATGTACGTGGGGGGCGGCGGACATCCCCGCGTCCATCGCCCTGGACCCATTCAGGGGGGCTGGAAGAGGGCGTTGTCCGCCCTCCACCGTCGTCGCGTCTGCTGCGGGCCGGGTGAGTGGAAGTGATCTCCCTCTCCCTTTCCGCAGCCTCCTTCTGCGAGATGACCGTTTCGCAGAAGGACACCACCGCGTCCGAGGACTCCACGCTGCAGACCATCCTCTCGACCACGGCCGGCAGCGACAAATCACTGCCTACTCCAGAGACGAGGGCACGGCGCGGCTCCTCCCAAGCTGCACACTCTGCCAGCGTATGCCACGCCGTGTCCTCCCGACAGTCGACGCAGTGGTGACACCGGGCGTCCGGCTCCCTGTTTATGCGATACAGGTACTTTCCGAAGCAACCGTGCCCGGAAAGTATCTGCGTCATCCGAAACGACAGGGAGCCGTGCCTCCTTCCGAGCCAGCGGCGCTCGAACACCGGCCGGACCGCCTCTATAGTGACGAGGCGGTACGGCGGCAGGGCGTGAAAGCCTATCCCGCCATTCCGCTCGCGCAGCTGCAACCGACGCAACTCCATGTGTCGCTGCATCGGTCGCTCGCCGCGCGGTTGCATTTCCTCGCGCCATCGGTACAGTGACGCGAGTACTTTTGCCTCCAGGTCCTAGGGCGGGGATCCGGCCAGTACTCCGGCCGCATCGTAGGAGATTGTGCAATAGCCCCTGATGACTCTGACGGCCATCGCTCGCTGCGGTCTCCGCAGGACAGCGGTGCTGCCGGCCGTAAGGTCAGCCGCCCAGATCGGGGCCCCGTAAAGGGCCATCGATCGCACGATCCTCACGAGCGTAGAGCTGCCCACGTTCGTTCGTCCTTGTACTCATTATTAATGTGGGAGAGGTAAGCGGACCAACCAAACAAGAAAATCTATATGTATAAAAGAAAGTCGTGTTAGTTACTTCACTTATAACTCAAGAACGGCTGAACCGATTTAGCTGAAAATTGGCAGGGAGGTAGTTTAGAGCCAGGAGAAGGACATAGGATACTTTTTATCCCGTTCGACATCATAAAAATAAATATCAAGAATATCGGTTGTCTCAAACATTTTTCAAACGCAGCGCCATCTTGGATGACATGACAGGAGTCAAACTTCCCAGTTCATTATCAGGTGACAATTTGAAATTGACAAGTCTTAAGCTAAACCCAAGAAGGTAAGGTTGTCAATTTACAATACGCACCTACGTTCTGAAATTTATTTTGTTACTAAACTTAGAGGTTTTATGTAGCATAAAAAAGTCTTATATTTCAGAAATCAATTTACGTAACTAGCAATGATTAGTCATTAGTCATTTATTCATAAACAATAAATTGTATTTGAAATTACATGTTAATAAAATGAAAAACAAATTAAATAAAGAGAACACAAAAAAATAAATGTTAAGCAACAATACAAAATACAAACAAGCCAACTTACATTTCAACATTGCAAAAAAAAAAAAAAAAAACCACCACAATACAACATTATTACATAAAAAAATTCTCTAAAGTTCTTCAACAGCATACAGACACTTATTCAACAGGAAACTCTTAAGCTTCTTTTTAAAGGAACTTGAGTAAATAGCGCTTTTTAGATGTAAAGGCAACTTATTAAATAATATAACCGATTGGTATCTAGGACTGTGTCTCACAATATTAAGGTTTGGCTGTACCCTATAACGTAGAATGTCTTGTCTGCGTGTGCCTTCTCTAGTTTGTCGTTCTTCTGCTGTCTCATATTCATGTATATATTTGGCCATGTTACTTAACAGTACAAATACATAAATGCTCGGCACTGTAAGAATATTTAAATTTATAAAATGTTCACGGCAACTCTCTGTTTGCGGAATACGGATTATTGTGCGAATTGCGCGTTTCTGTAGTACAAAAGCTCTTTTTATGTTATAGTCATAACTATTTCCCCAAAACATTATGCTATATCTGATCTTGGATTCTACCAACGCGAAATATACCATTTTTAATTGATTAATGCTAATTTCTGTTCTAAGTGACCTTAAAGCATAACATGCAGAACATACTGATGCATTTATAGCATTTAATTCTGCCTTCCAATTTAAATGTTCGTCTATACGTATACCTAAAAATTTGACTTCTTTGACGAGAGCAATTTTCTCATCCTTCAAAACTATCTCTAAATCATCCTTATTACGGGCTGTCGTTTTAAATAATATTATATTGGTCTTTGCAGTGTTGATTAACAATTTGTTTATTGTAAACCAGGCGTGAAATGCTTGTAAGGCTGCATTTACAGAGTCAGTCAATTTGTCTATGTCATTTGCTGCTACTATGGCATTTGTGTCATCTGCAAAAATAATTATGTCAATGTCAGGTAGAATTGTATTCATGTAATTGATTAAGTCATTAATAAATAAGATAAATAAAATAGGTCCCAATATAGATCCTTGCGGGACGCCCGTAGTCATCATTACGGTTGCTGATTTGTAAGTATTTTTGGAGCCATCTTTCGTTTTGTCAATTTCTACAAACATTTTTCTATTTGTCAGATATGAAGAGAATAATTTTAGAGCTTTACCTCTAATACCATAATGCATCATTTTTGTCAGAAGTAATTCGTGGTCTATAGTGTCAAATGCGGAACTTAAGTCCAGAAAAATTCCGGCTACTCTCATTTTACTTTACTTTTGATGACAGAGACGAACTTTAATAATTCTTTGCAAATAGAACTTATTTTACTGTTAGGACTTTAATTAAAGTAGACCGGGAAAACTATAGGCATAAATTATTGTATGTAACATAGAGGCAATAGTTCAGATTAAAATTATGAATTTAGTATTTTTTAGTAAGGTAGTTAGGTTAGATAGTTGGGTTAGCTATAGGATAGGTATGGTCAGTTAGGTTAGGTTATATATACCTACATGTTGTAATTTCAAAGTAGTAGTAGTTATTATTGGTTTGGATTTATTTGGTGTCGTCTTATTCAACGTATGTATATCTAATATAAAAAAAAAAAATAAGAGCAATAAATTGACTCTAAGGCACAACGAAGTTTGCCGGGGCAGCTAGTTATAAATAAAAAGATGTGTGTTGGAGGAGAAAAACAATGTAATAATAGAAGAGAAAAAATAGGTGACAGCTTTGTAAAATATTTAAAACTAATACAAAACTAGTACTTTGATTAGTACAGTAAAGAGGTTTCAACAATTAAGAACAATTTTTACTATGGAACCAAACCGAAAATCGCGAACAAAAACAGCTGTTCCTTATCTTTTGACGAATTTTGCTAACGTATATGTAGGGAACGGTTAATTTTTTTCGTGATTTCAGGTTTGGCCTAAACTTCTTCTAATCGTGTGGTTAGTGACCTGGTGTCAGAGTTTAATTACTGCCCATGGGCCTCTGACTTGGCATCACATGCCGTCGAGAAATATCTCTCAGGCATGCGTTTCTTCACGAATGTTTTCCTTCACCGTTCGGACCAATGGTAAACGTTGTAAGTAGGTACTATTATCCATGAAGAGTTTTCAACTTAAATTTAACCGTGAATAGGGTGGAAGAGACATGAAATCACATCTGGACACCATTTAGTTCTCTTTATAAATTATCCTGGTACGAAATAAACAAATCTTTTAAAAGAAAGAAAAAGTGACTAATTTACACAATGGTCATTGTAACGATTTTTGTAACGAAAGAAAAAACCGTTTTTCTGTTCTATTGTATGTGTGGCGATCTATGCCCATACCTTCTCTTTATGAGAAGAGTTATTTACCCTGTTTTAGTACAGTAATAAACCATTATTAATTATGTATATATATAAACATGTCGGATCCGGTCAATAGTACGGACACAACGAATCGCAAGCGCGCCAAAAGGCGATAGCACGTGATCTACCGACACCATAGCGCGCTTCTACAGAGTCGTGATGTTTTAAGCCTGCAGCGAGGACGACATTCAGTGCCCGACCGCAGTGGAGCTAAGACGTCCCGGAACTGTTATTCGTTTCGTTGTAAAGTGTTAAAATGTAACGGTTAAGTTATCCTGAAGAAACATTTCTGCTTGTAACCGATAACGATGTGATAATCATGTTCGACTATGTGTTAACTTATCAGACAGATGTGTTGCTGGGGAGTTTGTTCCGCCACTTCTTCTTCCCAGCAAAAACACTAGGAAGTGGCGAAGGGTGGGCTTTTTGGGGGACTGTCTTATGTAATTTCGACATTCAAAAGTGCTGATCCTCAGCCTAAAGTGAATAAACGACTTTTGATTTTGAGTGAATTTGATTTTTGATGAAGATTCAACCCCAACCGTAAGCTATCTCCGACATCAGAAGTGGCATAAAGAACTTGCTTCCCACTTGACTGGCGGTGGCACGGCTTGGCAGCGCGTCTCGGGCGGCAGTGCGGCCTACAAATGCGCGCGAAATAGCTGGTACCCACTTGCAGACAACAATCCGGTGAGTCGTGTCATTTTTGTTTGAATTTGGAACCAAAATGTTCTCCTTCCAAGCAGTACCTACTAATCGCAATTTTGAAGGTCAATGCGAACGTTTGTGTAAAAATCATACCTAGATAGTACTACAAACATAGACCTAGTACCGAACGAATTATTTGCGAAGTTGTTAAATAGTGCCAATAGTTTATTTTACATGCGGGTAGCGCGTAAGATAATAAATCATTTCAAATAGGTGTGATGATCGTTCGCGAAATATTTTAAACAGGGTACTTATCACAATCAACCGTGACAAAATGTTCGTTAGTTATAACTAAACAAAAATGTTCTTTTTTTAAACAGCGTCGATACCGCGGGTATGTTAAGAGAACTTAACGTCATGAATATTCTTTTAGCATCGCGTAGATAGGCTACTGGAAGTTAAATTAGCAGAGGGCTATTTTAATGCGTTAAATTGACAATAATGCGATCGAAGTATTGTTTAGCGTTTTGCCTGGGGTCTGTTTACGTAGGCATATTTTGTTACTTCGTGATAACAATAGAAGTCGTGACAATTGAAACTCGGTAGGTAAATAAACGTTACCAACGTGAAGCGTTTGGAAAATTGAGCGGTAAACAAGATTTAAGGGAATGCATTTCGTATTAATAGACGCATTAACCAAATAAGTTCCTTTGTTTGTTCCGGTTTATCGATACTGGTAGTTTACTAGTAGTACTATGAGGGCGGTTAAAGATATCTTAGCTTTATTTGGTACACTGACGCGTACATTGCAGATCTAAGACAATGTTTTGCGAGTTAACCCGTCATATCGAACGTGTATCCACTCGAGACAAAGCTTTTGACATACGAGTGCTTAAGTGTTAATAAAAGGTTTTGTCATTCCAGTAACATTGATTTACACACGCTACTGGTTCATTTAGGGCCAACAAACAGGTTGAACGTGTTATGGCAGTTCCTAAGTCGGTGCTTACAGCAATCAAAACGGATGATAGTCGTTTTTAGCAAGACTCATTAATCGAAATTCAGTAGTAATAAACTGTACAGTCATAACGAAACAAACTAAACTATAAGGGATCATTCATAACGTATTTTCAAGTACGCACATGATAGGTTAAGGCGGATGCCTAAGGGCCAAGTACTAAGTAAAATAGAAAAGGTTGAATCGAGTGATAGTGGGGAATCTTAGGTCGGCTGGTCAGACCGTACCAGTAGCCCCTCGTAGCCGTAGTCCAGTAGAAATCGGTATCTGCTTTAAGTAGTCCGTGGATACGCGGTATTGCGAGTGGCACTGGCGGAGGTCGGGGTCTTGTAGAGACCATAGAGTCCGTGGGACTCGGCATTGATGAGAATGCATAGTGACAAACTGGAGGTTTGTTGGGGCTTAGTGAAAAGCCACAGGCCACGGATAAGATTCCTGCTTAGCGATTTGTGACGTTCTTAGGATGTTTAAGTGGCTGCTAGCATGTGAATACTTGATAAAGTCGTTTATTAATTCAAACTGAAGAATGAGAATTAGTGAGTTTCGATTTTTGAGGTATAACTTTAGGCAAACGTAAAACTGAGGTTGAATCGTGCAAATGCAAAACTTAACAGATTTCCGGTCGATTTAGTCTGATCTTGTTGATTTTGAGACCGTTCAAGGTCATAAGGGTGCTTATTTAGTAAGGTTCCGCGCAAACAATGGTCATTTTAATTGTCTAGGTTGCGGTGGTTGACGAATTAACTTGACTTACTGTAACTGTATTTCTAACGCACATGCTCAGAGTATAACTGACAAGATTTTAGTAAAGTAGTTGTGGAAATGAAATCTTTAAGCTTACGTGATGGATGAGACCGTACCAGAGGTTGTCGTGCAACCGTAGCTCAGTAGAAATCGGTATGTAGTCCGTGAGTACGTGGTGGGCAGTCAACTCTGGCGGAGGTCGGGTTTCAGTGGAAACCATGAGTAAGATGGTAACTAGAGGTTACTAGGAGGAGGGCTATGCGTAGCCAAACATCACGCGTAGTGCTTAAGTATTTTGGTTTATCTGGTCTGATTGTGTCTCTTCTGAGATAGCGCGGTGATTGCGTCAGTTGTGCTTTGAGTTTTCTAATATTTTTAACGTGTAGTTAAACCTTTTGTAATAACTAATGTGGTGCGCAGTGCGCTGTGACCAACTTGATGAGGATGATGTAAAGTACCAATAAGATAATTACCTCGTTAATTAATGACAGGAATTCATTTTATTCAGCTTAAAACCGATGTTCCACCGGGGTTAGGAAAATGCTAGAAGCTAAAGTAATTATTGAATTGAGTGACAACTGTGATTTACCGAAATGTGATACTGAAGGCGTTTGAGAACCTTCACCTGACATTGCTGCGGGTACTCTAGGTACTTAATTAGTTCAATTATTGTTAATTTTGTGTGCGATAGTCACAGGGATGACTGAATCATTGAGTTCGCATGGTCACAGGGTTGACATGTGTGTGTGTGTGCGCACATGTGTTGCGCTTCAGTCACAGGGTTGACTGACTGTTAATTTGGTGTCACAGTTACTGTTTACATGTGTTGTACATAGAGAATTTGCAGCAATTGTCAGTCACTTATGTTTTGTTTCTGTAATTTCAATGGTGTTACAGAATTTTGGAGTTACATTCTTGCATTTAGAATAAAAATGTTCAAAGACTTTTATTGAGTCAGAGTTATTTAGGTCAGATCTGGCCGAGCGTGAATGATACTGTGTGGTATTTTCTTTTGCTTCAGATTATCACACGAGGACGTGAGAAACGCAGGATGGCCGTGTCGGATCCGGTCAATAGTACGGACACAACGAATCGCAAGCGCGCCAAAAGGCGATAGCACGTGATCTACCGACACCATAGCGCGCTTCTACAGAGTCGTGATGTTTTAAGCCTGCAGCGAGGACGACATTCAGTGCCCGACCGCAGTGGAGCTAAGACGTCCCGGAACTGTTATTCGTTTCGTTGTAAAGTGTTAAAATGTAACGGTTAAGTTATCCTGAAGAAACATTTCTGCTTGTAACCGATAACGATGTGATAATCATGTTCGACTATGTGTTAACTTATCAGACAGATGTGTTGCTGGGGAGTTTGTTCCGCCACTTCTTCTTCCCAGCAAAAACACTAGGAAGTGGCGAAGGGTGGGCTTTTTGGGGGACTGTCTTATGTAATTTCGACATTCAAAAGTGCTGATCCTCAGCCTAAAGTGAATAAACGACTTTTGATTTTGAGTGAATTTGATTTTTGATGAAGATTCAACCCCAACCGTAAGCTATCTCCGACAAACATATATTTTTTAAACGTGGAATAGATTTTTTCAGACGATGCATACTTTTACAATACTTAATAGTTTTTCTTAAGAAAATCTGTCTGAACGTCACATTTTTTTTTGTTTATTTAAAGATAACTCTTCATTACTAAAATTTTGGTACCGTTTCCAATCTGTACGGAAACCGTGACGCTATCGTGTCGTTAAAAACACACAATCAAAGAAATAATTTTTAACATGGAAGGGTGCTGCATATCTTTCTTTCATCTTATTTTGTAAAGAAACCTCTTTTATTTATACGAACCAATCACAATTTCCTGTTTATAACAACTACGGAACCATTTCAATCAATCTCAATACCCGTTGAAAAATATCAGACATAATCTTTGCTTTTTCACGGAAACTCCACCATTTTGTTTTTGCTCGACGCCTACATTTTGCATTGATTGACGTTTCCCATTACCGCACCATTGTTTTAATTTCCACGCCACATAACACATGACCGTGGAGATCAAAATAATATGTGCCCAGATATCACGGGCGACGTGATTTTTTTTCCAATTTTCATTAAAAAAAAAATGGAAAATGGAAATCAAATCTGGGAACTGGGATCTTTTGAATGTTTGATAAATCAAAGCCGTTTAAAAGGTAAATATTTATTGAAAGTACTGATGTACTGAGAGGCAGAATGTAGGTAGATGTCTGTAAGAAAAGCGTTTAATTTTCGGACAATACATAAACCTTTTTGCAATAGGTACGCAGTTTGTTTTTTTCGTAGGTACTGTGACGTATGAGAATATAAGATGGAAGAATATTAGTTCTGGCTAGATTAAAAACACAATCGGTTTTTAATATAGAATGTAGCATTTGTTTGGGATGCTACAGCTTTCGTTTGGACGTGCTAATGTAATCAGCGGAGCTAATCAGCGGAGGATGTAACAAATGCTTGCACTGACTAATTTGGTCCCCACATATCTGTGTGATTCTTTCCTCAAAAGTCCATTTCAGACATTAATCTGCATGGTTCTTACATGACCTGACCAAGATAATGTCTGGACTTTTTAAAAGAATTCTTTTTGAATATTGGAGCGGCAGCGGAGCGCACTAAAAAAAACTCATAGACTTGTGTCCGGCAGGACACACTTTTTCGGACGAAAATTTTGTTTGTGATATCCAGTCTATAGGTATTGAATGTCTTTGGCAGAAATAAATATGATTTGATATCAATTGAGCATAAAGTTCGTAATAAATAAACACCAGGCTTAGGCATATTACAAATTCTACTTCTATTCTATTTCTATTATAGAAAGAAAATGGCGTATATGGAATCAGCTGTTTGTCAACTGTCAAGTGTATTTCATTTTCAGCCATACTACAAATTCTACGCGTTAACACTTGACAGTTGACAAACAGCTGATTCCATATACGCCATTTTCTTTCTATTGTCGCCTTATAGATTACGATATTAGAAATAGAATTTGTAATATGGTTAGGCCTGCAGGTAACCAAATAATGCCCTGTGGGTTGGATTATGTCTAAACATAATGTATTAGATACCCACGAGGAGGAATGGGATTCCAAAGGTAAAATAACATTAGAGTTTAGAGGATAAGTAGTATTCACTTAGCTACTTGACCTCCGCAAATCAGACTAGATTAAGCCCGACGACGTTGACAAAAAAATTAACTAACATTTACTCACGTATTTTTCCTATGGGCTTACGATTCTTACAATCTTTTATTTAATAACTGTAATGGCCGCAGCTGCAATAGGCTGTAGTGTCTTGGACAACTGAATATTGCTTATTGAAGTGACACTTTTTTTTTAAAATAAATATTACACAATTTTCACACAACGCCATTTAGTCCCAAGTTAAGCTTAAGAGCTTGTGTTATGGGTACTAAACAGCTGATAAACATACTTATTTATTCCTAAATACATACATATTATAGATAAATTACACCCAGACACAGAACAAATGATCGTGATCACCACACAAACATTTGTCCTGGGCGGGAATCGAACACACGACCTCCGGCATAGCAGTCAGGGTTACTAACTACTAGACCAACAGGCCAGTCATAAATAATTATTTAAGTATTGACTTTACTTACAAACATATTATGTCAGCTTTATGCTTTTTTTCTGCTTAATTGATGGAGTCTGCCTTAATAAAAATTTACTTTTTGGCGTTGTGGGTTTTTTATCTACATAAACAGGAAGACCAAATTGGACCAAAATAGAAAGCTATTCGTGAATTTTTTTAACATAATATTTAAAAGAAGATATTTTTGAGAGCCCTTTCCCGGAATATCGATAGCACTTGTAACAACGTCCACTCTATTAGTAGCAAATCACGATCCTTTAAAAAACTAAAAGCTTTCCAAGGATGCGCGGTTCTCAGAAATCTTACTTTTACTTTTAAAAGTTGGTCTTCAATGCATACCCAGAATTTGAGCTAAATTTTGGGCCAAATCGAAAGAAAACAAAATATTTTATTTGGACGGGCAGAGCATAAAACAAAAGAGCAACAATACAAATATTAAAAAACAAAACAGGAAACGATTAAAAAATAAATAATAAAAAGATCTGTGCGAGACCAAAAAAGGCATTTAAAAATATAAATATCGCAGCGCTGTTATTCTGATAGGGCTCGTTGTGATGCCACGGACACACCCTAAAAACAAAGTGATATTATAAAACAGATATATAATTATAATGATGCGATAAATACAATATGATAAAAAAATACTAAAATGATAGAAGAAAGAAAAAAAAAACCAATAATAACAATTAACGCGCGCTCACGACCGAAAATACTGACCGAAATAGGTACTTCCATTTTTATGCTATCGATAGACATACACCCCTATTTTTTAATTTATAAAAAAATGGGCTTTATCCGTACCTGTTACTAATCATATTAGCGAAATCAAAAGTAAAAAAACTGAGTTCAATTTTACCACTTTTTAGTTAAACTTAAATAACGAAAACAGCTGTTGGAGGCGAGGCATACTTGAGCGAGATCACGCGAACGTGAGCGAGAGATGACGATTAATGAATACTACTATGTCATGAATAGCCTGTACAATATTTTCATAAATCGGGTGACTTTTTGGGATATAAATAAACGCTAATAACTTTGCTGTTTATGAATATTATTAATTGAAAAAAAAAGACAAAAAAAAAACAAAACAAAAAACACAAAAAAAAAACAAATAACAAAACAAACACAAATGCACAAACAACAAACAAACACAAACGTCAAAACAAAACACAAACAAAAAACAAACGACAAATATAATGAGAAGACCGTCTAGAATAAGTAAGCCCTTTAAGTTTTTGTACTAATTAAAAAATAGTGGTGTATAAGATGAAGAAGATATCTATTGGTACTAGCTTCTTTGTTTCATTATCGTGTTGGTTAATGTGTGCTCCAGTGTCAGACTTAATATGCCGCATTTGGACCTCCGACCTGGCTTCACATGATGCCGTCGAGAAATAACCCTCAAGTATGGCCGGTTATTTTTTCCGTTTTAAAGGCAAGTGATTTATACACTATGCACTTGAATATGAAAAATCAAAAGTGCGTGAATTTCGTGCATTTCGAGACCTATGGCTTGACTGTCCGCCAGTTACTCCACTGCGCCTAGTGGTTAAAACGAAAAATTACCTATGAGATTACCTCTTTTTTCAAGAACTATAAACTAGCTGAAACTGTGTACTTTCAGACGGACAAACCCTAAATACTTTGCTCAACCCAGGAATTAATCCTAAGACCTCATTTTCAGTATCAGTGCTAGCGACCACTAAACCAAAAAGGCAATTTATTATAGTCCGTTCTAAAACATCTACCCTAGAAAGTCAAATAAATTTAAGCTTACTAAGTAATAGAGATTCTTGATGATATTACTTCAGGTTCATAAGTTAAAATGAGATTAGACTTTTAGAGCAAGAAGATCGTAAAATTCTATAAATAAAGAGCTTTATTATAAACTGAGAGTGAGTTTTAACACTTATTAACACGGTGAGCGATCTTGACTTAATTTAAAACTTAAACATGTATAAGGCAGTTGTCCCACCGCTAGCGAGAAATAGGAATGTAAAGCAGTAAAATTACTTTCGTAAAATTCGGTAAAATTCGATATTTTACGTAAAATATTATATTTTACGGTAAAATACCAAAACGAATTAAACTACTATTAAGAAAAGCTCCGAGTCCGCGGAACAGGTGGATGGATGAACAAATCGTTTCTGCGGCGCACCCAAGGTCAGCGCTACACTTACCTAGCCGGTAATTTTACCGCAATTTATGTAAATTAACGTAAAATACCCGTATTTTACCAGCGTTTTCGGTAAAATAACGTAATTTTGCAACCCTAGCGAGGAAGCCACTTAGTAAGACTCGGCTATTTTCTAGCTCAGTAACCGTACAGTAGATATATACATTGTATGTAATCAAAAAAGATGCATGTGTATACTAATTAGCTAATCTCCGAATGATTACACTGCCAGCGAGTACTAAATTGATTAAGTTGTCGCTGATATATATATAGGTATATAATTATAAATAAACATACCATTAAATAATTATCCATTAATATAAACTTAAACATTTATAGGTCATACAAATAAATACAATAATTAAGAAAAAATAGTCCAGCGAAAAAACTATCTGAACTACACACTCGGTTCTTGCTGCTCGCTAACGCTACGTCCTACGTAGGCGGTTCAAATACGACAGACACGCGAATTTAATGCGATGCGGTGCGACGCGGCGGCTATAATGCGCCCGGCACTGTCGCCACCGGCAACAAAAACAGTTGGGTACCGCATCCAGTTCGTGCGAAAATATCAGTGCGTTTCTGGTCAAGTCACTGCGTGAAAAAGTAGGCGTAGTGAGGGCGAATTGAGCTGTCATTCTATACTAATGCTAAGCATTGACAGTTCACTTCACTCTAGTTTCCACGGCGTGACTTTTACTGAATCGACCGGCTGATCCTGTTCGCTTCATTTCGCGCCGCGCCACACCGCACGTCAATTGTGTTTGGTCACGTAGGCTGCTTGAATAATAGGTTTTGACTGTTTGTTGTTTTCGCACTGCTTCGCATTCGCTTCAAGATCGCTAACGCAGGACGTCGCGTAACTCATTTCTAGTTTCGCGATCACCGTTGACGGTGGGACCAGTGCCTAATAGCCGTTTTGCGAAAGTTTTAGAACAAAAGAACGTCTGAAACCAGGGATGATGTCATCTACTTAATAAGTTCATCAAAACTACTGTGGAGAGAACCAGCAAAGGCATTACGAAATCTTTGTCAAGTGTATAATCGATTGCCGTATATTTTTGGCAACAGTACACTACTTATTTAAGTACAATACAGTTATTTTTTCCTTCTTTTATATATTTTATCCGCTATAATTATACCACGGGCTAGGATCCCACCATCGTTAAAATTACATGCGATAGTTCTGGCAATCGGAGAACCAAATAACTGGACTTTATTTTTCTTTTTGGTTGTAGGTTGACCGGATAAATTAACATTATAAAAATGAAAAACTTAAGATTTTAATAATCGCTACCTTATTGGCTCTTGATAATTGAAGCCCTTTTCTGATACATTATAACTAGCACTTCTTGCGACTTCGTCTACGTGCCTTCCGTACTTTGATATCCTCTCCACTAGCTCTTAGTTTTGAACATAAAACAAAACCTACGAAGCTCACATAATGTGGATTTCTATAGGTACAGAGACCAGCACGTCAAGTTACCATAATGGGTCAAATTTCATTGATGGTTTTTCAACTTTATAACAAACAGAATAAGGTTAATGTTCAGTAAAAATTAGCCAGTTTAGCTTGATGTGTGGGCGTAGGTTCAGTATATCTAGAGATTACCCCAACAACGTTTAAAACCCACAAACTTTACCTCCTTATAATTCCTATTAATAAAGAGTGGAAAAGGAAAAGAGTGCAAAAAGACCGCAATAACTTAGTATAGCATGACTATAAATCCTAAGTTTATGAAAACAAAGGGAGATCTCGATCGAAAACTATGCATTACTCTTACGTAAACACACGGTATGATGAATCATCATCTAGATATCCATTAAGTCCCACATAGTTTCTTGTCAATTAGACCACCTATGAAACATGCAAAAAAAAAGATAAAAAACTCAGAGAAAAATTTTAAAAGGCGAATATTTTCTTAAAATCGCAATTAGATGAAAAAACGTCCAATTTTCTTGCGTTTTAATTTTCCATTGTTTTGGTTTTCGATTACAGAAGCTTCGTGGGCGTTATATTTAAGAAAAAACAGTTTAAGATGCAAAATGCTAAAGTGTATTGCTTTTTGAATTGCAAACGAAGATCTCTGTCGAGCGATCACCTGATTGAGGCTCTCGTTGGGTAGCTATGTAGATCAAGGGCTTGATTCAGAAAGCAGTATTGCTGGACACGGCTCGTATTTTTAGGCGGTTCCTCTCCCAGAGCCCTGACCGCCAGTTGCTTGGACCTTGTTCCCAAAACCGGTGGGCTACTATTTGTTTTAATATTTTTAAATGTTTTGGTTTTATTTTTCTAATGTATTGAAATATTAAAACATTTATGAGATAAGTAAATGTAATGAATAAACGGGGAGGTCAGGTATTTTTTTTTGTCTTTAGTTTTCAATCTTTTCTTGTTTTTTTTTTATTATCAGGTATTGTTGTTCTTTCGTTTTATGTTCTGTGCGTCCAAATAAAAGATAGCCAATAAACCTTCCGGGCATCAAACTTAAGGACCCATGTACAGCTGCAGTACTGTTAACCTCTACCTACCTGTCACCTAACACAAGCATCTCATTGCTTAAAAGGTGACCTCCAAATCGTGTTTGCTGTAACCCAATTGTAATTGAAATAAACATTTTTTTATTTTATTTTTTTATTTTTTCTACGAGAGTCAAAAACAATAAATAAAAAAGCAGGAAAGGTGACTTAGTAGAAGACATGTTATAAAACGTTTGGAAACAAACAGTTTACGACTGTGTTTGTACAATTTAAAATGACCACTCACGTCACTTTAGTAGATCTGAAATAGAAATAGCTCAATCAATAGAAAGAGATAAAATAAACAAGATTAGAGTGCCTATCACTGTTTATAATGTTCTGTTTACGTAAGCGGTTCATTTATTTGTTCAGTTTAAAGGGATTATTAGTGTTCGGAGTACAAGAAAAGCTTCGTCGAATAATAAATACTCGATGGCGGATATAATTTAGAATATCACGCCTGTAATCTCCAAAGGATTAGCCAGAGGCGTAGGTACCTGAAGTACCGACACCCACATTTCGTTATGTTTAAGTACCATGTACAGACGCCACACATCAACCTACCCCAATGTGTCAAATGTCTTTGATATGTTTTCAACTTTATTCTAAACACAATAAGGTTCATGTTCAATTGGGAAAATTTGACAGTTTGGGGTAGGATGATGTGCTGGCGTCTGTGCCTAATACGAGACGGCTTGAACGATCCAAATGAAATTTTGTGTGTATATTCAGTACAGTAATGTTGTAGTTCAGTAATTTCGTGATGGCCCATTGGTTAAGGCGCCTACCTCTCATGCACGAAGGTTTGGTTCAAATCAGGGCAAGTAAAATGTGCCTTTTTCAATTCATATGTACTTTCTAAGTTTATCTTAGACATCATTGACATCGGTGAAGGAAAACATCGTGAGGAAACCTGGACTTGTAGTTAATATAAGTTTGAAATCGCCATCCGCCTTGAGCAAGCGTGGTGATCAATGCTCAAGCCTTCTCTGTATGAGAAGAGGCCTTTGCCCTGCAGTGGGACAGTAACAGGCTGGTATTATTATTATTATTATTATTCAGTACGTCTGAGATTAGAACTTAAACTGATAACAGCTAAACAAAACTAATTTAAAATAAAATTGATTCTAAGGCAAAAACTTTATTTCTAGTTTAATATTAATATAAAATACTACCAATCTACATTAGCCTACCCATGCAAAGATATTCAAATTAAGATTGCCTGAACAATGTCTAATTTTATTTTGGCAATAAAATTATGAAAGTTTCAACAGTTTATGAACCGCAATAACAAGAGAATGTGCAAAGTTTCAAAAGCAATATTCTTTCTGAAATTAAGAATCGTGTAATATTGTTTTCTTTAAAGGTATTTTAGAGCGTCATGGTAGACCAAAGTTGCCAACCTTTTTAGATCATCATCATTTAAATTCAAATCAAAAGTTCAAATTATTTATTATTTTAAACGTCAAAATCACATAAGACAGTCCCCCAAAAAGCACGCCTTTCGTCGCTTCCTAGTGTTTTTTGCTGGCAAAAAGAAAACCATGAAAAGATTTTGAATCATTAATTTAATAAACATATTATCTGCCAAGACGAGCCAGGCGAAGCGCAAGGGCACATCTACCTTTTCTCGAAGCGTTTCGTCGTTTTTTAACCCTCATAGAGTTGGTTTCCGATGTACCAGATAGTTCATATTCTCAGGATATAATTTCAATAATAGACTAATTAAACATTCAAAGTCTCAATTGAATAGCTTTAATACTTTAGATTTTATTGATATCTAAAATACACCGATTTCGCCACTGATACACTGTGACACACTGATGATCATCAAAATTTTTGGCTACTTTCTAAACTGCTAGGAAGCTGAAATTTGATATGCAATCAAAGTTTAGTATACAACTAACAAAAAAAAATATAAACTTATAACTTATGCCCTTCATCCCCTAAAATGGGGGGCGGAAGTTTGTATGAGACTTTGTAATGTTAAGGTACTTCCTGAAGTGTTAGAAAGCCATATTTATCATATTTATTGTTTACATATATATAAATAAATTTCTTACGTATTGGCACCTACCACTGTTTGTCTCTGCATGACCTAAAGGTTGACTGGTAGAAAATGCCTAAGGCATTAAGTCCGCCTATGTACATTTGTGTGCTTGAAGTATTAAATAAATAAATAAAGCCGAAATTTGGTATGTAAACAAAGTTCTGTATACAAAAAAACACTACCGTGCCCACAGATAAACTTATAACTACACGCCCTAACCCCTAAAATTGGGGGGGGGGTGGAAGTTTAATGAGACTCACCAATTTTATGAATGAGGACATGAAAGTTTACACGGGACTGTAGACAGTAACTGAAAAACCTATTAATAAGTACTTACAAGAACTTCCGCCTTAATCAAGAGTCTCATGATAGGTCTCAGTTAGGGAATGCAATCTCGTACGAGATTTCCGCCTAGCGAGATCTCGCGAGACTCAAAACCCAGTCTCGCGAGATCTCGCAAATTACGGGATCTCGCGAGATTGAGAGAATCGCAATTAAAACATATGCAAATGCTTGTTTTAAGAACTAGTAATTTATTTATTTATTTATTTAAATGTACATGTACGCAACGCAAGCCTTGAGGTTGGACTGAAGATGAATATGACAAAGACCAAAATTATGACCAACAGCTCTACGAGAAGCTTACACGTAGGAGGGGAGAATATACAATATGTCCAAGAATATATCTACTTGGGCCAAGTAGTCTCTTTCCAGGCAAGACAAGATAAAGAGATTGCAAGACGCACAGAAATCGCCTGGAAAAGCTACTGGTCCATGAAAGAGCTATTTAAGGGTACTCTACCCCTGTCACTAAAGCGCAAGCTCATGGACATGTGTATTCTCCCCATCTTAACCTATGGTGCCCAGACTTGGTCTTTGACTAACATCCTAAAGTCCAAACTGAAGGTTTGCCAACGTGCTATGGAGCGCAGTATTCTGGGTGTCAAACTCACAGATCGTGTTCGAAACACCACACTGCACTCCAAAACACAAATAGTCGACTGTGCACGAAAGGCTGCTGAACTTAAATGGGACTGGGCAGGACATGTCTGCCGCATGCCGAACGAGCGATGGGCTCGTAAAACCCAGAATTGGTGCCCTACAGTGACACGGGGCCGCGGCAGACCACGAAGGAGATGGCGGGACGACCTGGATGTCTTCCTTGAGAATTGGAGAGAGGTGGCGCAGAATCGCGACCGATGGAAGGAATGGAGGGAGGCCTTTGCCCAGCAGTGGGACAATTTGGGCTAAATAATAATAATAATAATAACATGTACAACATGACAGGTAAACTAACCTAAGTTGTTGTACATTTCAAAACTCATTCGTTTATGTCTATAATTAATAAACCTACTGTAGCTAATCAGTTCAAATTCTTACAATATTGGTAACAAAACAATAATTATCTATATTTAGTCTTTTGTAAATTATTACTTTAGTTTCAATAATTAAGAGTAATGGGAACATTACTTATGGTAAATAAATACCTACAACAAAACAAAAACTTAACTTCACAAGTTCTTAAATAAATGTTGTGAGATCGTATTAATCAAATAAAAGAAGTTTAAAGTAGAAGTCAGATGAAGTTATCAAGGTACGGAAAGGCAAGTTAGTTTCTCTGAAAATGGCTTCTCAAAAAACACATCATGTCGAGAGTATCATCTGACAGACGACTTCTGATTTTGCAGGGTATTTGGCATGCAAAATCAGAAGTCGTCTGTCAGATGCGCCAGGCGCGGCCGCACGGCCGGCCAGGATTCTTTTCGCGCACAGCCGCGCTATGAAATACACGTCGTCACGCTGCATTTGTCGATCTCGTTATCTCGCGAGATCTCGTACGAAATTTGACGAGATACAATCTCGTAAAATATGGCCGGGATCTCGCGAGATCGGGATCTCGGCGAGACGAGATTGCATTCCCTAGTCTCAGTTATCTACGCCCTTTGACGACGAGGTGAGCAAATCGACTGTAAGTACTTATATAATACGATAAGATATTAACTTTTCAATCGCGTCAATTAGAAACACAATAGAAAGACAATGACAGCGCAGACACCGGTGTTCTACATACATACATACATATCGTCACGCCTGTAATCCCCGAAGGGCTAGGCAGAGGTGTACCTGGAATGGAAGTGAAAGTGTACGAAATGTGGGTGTACTACACCCACATTTCGCCATTATGTTTAAGTCCCATGTAATAGGGGGCGAGCCTATTGCCATCCATCGGGCACAAATCCAGACTCCGGGCTGTTACTGAGAAATCCCAGATTGAAAAACTCAATGACACTTTGCCCGACCCGGGGATCGAACCCGGGACCTCATGATCAGCAGTAGCGCTTGCGACCACTAGACCGACGAGGCAGTCAAACGGTGTTCTCTCGGGGTTTAATGAATTAATACTACCTCAAGTTAGGGGGTCTAATTAAAATAATTTTATTAATAATACTTATTGTGTAGATTTACATTGTCGTCTGTGCCTACAAGACAAAAATGCCTCAATATCATTTTCTTTAATAATAATCTTCTCATTTACTTGAGATTAGCCTCGTTACGGTTCCACGTGGCGAGACAATTTGTCTGACTGTGATTGACGTCATTTGATCGTGCTTATGTTAGGTATTAGGAGATTATTTTACTAAGAATTATTATGGCGAGTCCTTGAATGATACTGAGAACTGTAATTGGCTATATTATATGGAGCGCGAGCCGTCCTGCTGCGTTACTCGTGGTTAAAAAACCAATCAATTATGAGGAATCTATTGACTTTTTTTGGGAAAAATTCGCTTGCTGAGATGTGTTATTCAACAATGTCTTGCCTAGACAAAATAATATAAAGCCACAAGGTTGGTCAAAGGTTAAGCTACGTTTGCCTAGATCGGTCGGTAAATGATCTTTTATTACATATCAATTCAAGACCCCTCCGTGCCACGGAAAGCACATTAAGCCGTTTGGTCAGGGTGACATTTATAGATAAAAGCACAAAAATCTGACAAATAGTTAAGCCAATACCAACTAGCCACACTCGACTCAGTAGAGCGCAGAGCCAAGTGGCTCATTGGTGACGAAAAGCTGGTGGGTACCAAGCTTGATACCCTGGCCCACCGCCGCAAAGTTGCATGTCTGTCGGTCTTTTACAGATGGTACTCAGTTGCATCCAATTACAGGCCGACGCTAATATAATTGGGAAAAGAAAAGCAGAAGCTGTGTCGGTTGGACAAGTCATACCATTGGTACGGAATAGGATGAAAACATCATTCCCCTATTTGACTAATACTGTTAATTTCATGAGGTTAATCAGTCAGTGAAAAATACATCAACTTAGCTTATTTCCTATTCCTGCAATAAAGTCGTGAGGTTTAATTAAAATGATTAATTCAATACTTGAACCTCAGACGTCAACAAATCAGAAATTATATAAAAAAACTTTTCTATTTAACTCCTAACACTCAAAAGTTGTCCAGTTAACCTGTAACTTTCACTGTATAACGAAATTAACCTGAAAATACGAATGTCGACCGATAAAATCATAATGGAGCTATTTCATCTTTAGGACTCGGAATGTCACATACTTTTATACAGAGCTGACGTGTTTTTAGGGTACCGTGAACAAAGGTTCAGTAAAATAACAAAAAAAAAATCAGTTTACTCATTTCTAAAAAAACCTAAGAAACATCTTCTTTTATAACATGCATTGTAACCTTCGGGCTTACCATGATATTCTAAAATACTTGCTAAGTGCAAGGCAGATTAACTGAGCAGCTTAACCTGGCAGGTTTCGTTTTGTACCATGAATGTTTCCGGCTGACCTGCATTTAACAAGTATTTACTTGTTAAAACGTCAAATGTCCGTCAAATTAGACCAAAAAATAACAAGCTAAAATTGATGAGATCGTTCAGAATATAATTATAAATAAAATTTTAAAGTTCCCCATCTTTCCCTTGTATGGAAAAGAATTTTTGCAATTTTCAGCAAAACGGTAAGTTTTACCATAAAAAGACAAAAATTGTAGATCATAAAATTATCTATAAAAAATGGACAATACTTTTTTTTCCTACGAGCCACTGTTTCTGAGATATAACGATTTAAAAATATAGAAAAATTGTAATCGTCATAATATGCATACGTTTCCACGTTTTGTTTATTTTAGAACTTGTACTTTTAAACCGTACTGTGGTTTCCCTAGTAGATCTTTTCCTCCGGTCCGTTATGATCCTGTTTAATTTAAAACTATTGCATACTATCGAAAATTAGCAAAGACTGAAAAAGATAAAAGCGATGTAAAATAAAACAAAGTAGTGAAGTTTATTCGTCTGATTCGTAGCCGTTACATTATACTGTTTGGACTTTAAAGTAGACCGGGAAAATTTAATAAATTGTAATTATGTAACATAGAGGCACGCAGGGCAGTAGATCAGTTTAAAATAATGAATTTAGTATTTTTAAATCTATTCATTTCAGTAAGGTAGTTAGGTTAGGTAGTTAGGTTAGCTATAGGATAGGTATGGTAAGTTAGGTTAGGTTATTTATATACATGTTGTAATTTTAATTCTTTTGAACACAAAATGTTTGAATTAGATCACAGTAGAGAATGTAGAGACTCGCTTAATAAAAAGTAGTAGAAGCAGTTATTATTGGTTTGGATCTATTTGTTGTCAATTTGTCATCTTAGTAAACGTATGTATATCTAATATAAAAAAATTGTGTGTATATTCAGTAGGTTTGAGAATAGGATGTAAAATAATCAAAACTAAGTAAGACTAATAAAATGAAAAGAAAATATAATGAACCTTTTATTTTAAAAGTATGCTTACCGTTTTAGGGTTAATATTCTATCCCTTTCAAAATAAAATTATCTTTAGGGTGGGGCAACTTTTGGGGCGCTGTTTGTTTACTATATCTTTCAATGGTCTTTTTGTTATTTTTTTTTCATGCAGATCGGTTCGTCATTTAAAAAAATGGTTTTAAAAAGTATAAGCACCTAATAATAGGTAAATTAAATAGAAGATATATCGAAAAAATATTTTTTAATACTTTTTTAAGAACTTACATGTTGTATCTGCCTATTGCAATAAAAACCCCATATTCTTTTGGCAAGAAAAAGAAAAAACAAGATGGCTCACAGGAAGAAAATAATAAACGTACATCTTGCTAAACTTTTTTTTTTAATATTATATACTTGTGCTTGACTGCAATCCCACCTGATGGTAAGCAGTGATGCAATCAGTGATGGTGAAGCGCACTAGTTTATTAAGAGCCTATTCACTCTAGTCTTGAAGACATCTAAATTATACTCGGACGGGAAGACCGCAGCAGGCAGGTTGTTCCAATCCTTCGACGTACGCGGTATAAACGACTTTATGATAACACAACTATTTTATTTGCTACGGAACCTACACCTTGGATCTCTTTTCCCTTTCTAAGAGTTATGGCGGAACAAAAAAGGTTTGAAAGCGTCATAATAATTACCAGTTTCACAGAGTTGAAATGAAACACGCACCACAGTTAAGGGTGGGTAAAAGCATACGATCTCGTTTTTAAATATTAGTATGAAATCTGTTATAAAGATAAAAAATAAATAAAACAATACATGATGCCTGTATTTCCAAAAGAGTTAATAAGTTGAGGTGTATTTGTAGTAAACCCACATTTCGCCAGTTATATTTAAGTCTCATGTTACAGGGAGCTAATCGATTGCCATCAACCGGCCACAGTTCTAGACCTCAGACTGTTACTGAGAAATATCGAATGAAAAAAACCCAATAACCTTTTGCCTAACCCGGGAATCGAATCCAGGACCTCATTTCTAGCACTAAGGACCATTAGACTAGAAAGTTTACATTTTTGGAAGTTATGCTTCATTGATCTAAAGTTTGAAGCCCGGGTTTGTAAAGTTTTGTTCATTTTATTTTCGTTTATTCAAATAAAACTTAACTTAACTTAAACCAATAAAAAGCGAAAAATTCCAGACTGCAAAAATGATTCTACACATTTTAATTCAGAATTTTTCGGTTTCCACAAACAAAATACTATTAAAAGAAGTCGGTTAATAACTTTAAAGTTGATTTTCAATCCTCTCTGTCTGCACTAACCCTTAGAGTTTTGCGGTCACTAAAGTGCGGAAATAGTTTTATTTTTATTTGAAAGATAGTTAACGTAAAAACGTCAACTTTATGTTGAGTATACACCCTCTTAATGTAATTCTAGGTACCAAGCAAACATAAAAATCAAATAGGTCACGTTTTACAGTAATACTCAACCCTCTAGAGCTGCGAACAAATTATACAGAAAAAGTTCAGAAGGTTAATTTGAACATAATGTCATAAATGTCCGACAACGGGCGCGCAACATAATTCTAATAGCCGAGTTGGTCAATCGGAGGATAAGCTGCTTGCCGAGGTTGTTTCATGGATGGGTGGCCGTCCATTACATATAAACCAGGCACCCCGGCGCCAAGAGTTGGTCTTGACTGATATCTCTTGATATTTTATAGTCAATTAGAGTAATCAAAATCGCGAAAGTCTGACAACTAGAAATTCAAAATCAAAAATCAAAATCAAGTCTTTATTCAAACTAGGCTGAGAATCAGCACTTTTTGAACGTCAAAAAAATACATAAAGACAGTCCCCCAAAAACGGCCCACCCTTCGCCACTTCCTAGTGTTTTTGCTGGGAAGAGGCGGAACAAACTCCCCAGCAACACATCTGTCTGATTCGTTTGAAGAACTAGGTATACAAAGAATCTATACAATGAAATGCTCAATAAATAGCACTAATGTTTATACACATTGTAAAACATTACATTTCAGAATGATTGTCACGTGTGTCATTCTCAATACCTACGCCGGAGGGCCGTGGGGTTTATAGTGTTACTCAGTAACTGGGATGTGGATGTCTTCTAAACTGGTGACACCTGACGAATGAATCCTAAATATAAGGGCACTGTTGGTTTTAGAACACTCTGCTCAGTACCGGTAACGATGACGTAACAAAATAAATTAACACGTTTATAACAAAATAAGTTTTTCTCAAAGAGTATGACAAAGGTAAGTCTTTTTACCAAATATGTTTAAATCTCATTTAATAAGAGGTGAACTTTTAACCATCAACCAAACTCAAAATATCTAGACTTAATGAATGTTCAATTTTTATTTAAAACCTACGAACGGGGAGATTAAACCTCATGTCCCTCTGTACTTGAAAACATTTCTAAAAATAACATGTGATCTTGAAAATGATACTTCTGAAAATAGTATGCTTGTTGATGTCACTAAAGCAGTAAACACAGAAACGTCATAAACTTTGTGTGAACGCGCCCTTACATACTAAATTAAGTTTTTTGACTGGAAAATTTGTGAGCATGCTCAAGTGTTGTAGAATTTATGTACGTTCCACTATGAATTTCTAAAAGCAGTTTATTGCGCGTTTTAAATATCTTCCTTGCTTCGTTGGTCTATTTGACATATTCACAACTGTTAAGCATGGTGAGTAAGTTAAAGTGATTTCGAAGATGTTTTCAGAAGCAAGGTAACTTTCAATTCAATTTAATTCATTAACCTTTCAATCGTGTACAATATATACACAATAGAAAGACATGACAGCGCGGTCGCCGGTGTCCTCTTAGGGTTTAATGAATTAAACCCCTATTGTGTCTCTAATTGACACGATTGAAAGGTTAATAACTTTTAAGGTTTTTTTTTAGTAATCCTTTATTTATCCACAACTTTCAAACAACATCATCTAGTCCCAAACTTATCAGAGCTTCTGCCTTGAGTACTAAACAACTGATAAACATACTTAATTAATATATTTCTAAATACATACATAATAATTATAGATAAATTACATTCAGACACAGACAAATGATCGTGCTCATCACACATACTTTTGGCTCGGGTGCGAAACGAACAAAACGAACCACAACCTCCGGCATAGCAGTCAAGGTCTTAACCACTAAACAATTGACTATTTCAATTGGAGCATCAAAAGATGGACTTTTGAACGTCAAACCCGCAGCGCTGCAGCCAATAATAAATCAGTCACTGCACCCTCCGTGCCGTCAAACCTGCAGGCCTAGCCATAATATGAATTTAATTTCTATTATATTGCGACAATAGAAAGGAAATGGCGTATATGGAATCAGCTGTTTGTCAACTGTCAAGTGTTAACGAGTAGAATTTATACTATCTTCAACTTCAACTCTTCTCTGTGGCATTTGTGGAAGAGAGACACCACAATTTTGCCAATAACACGTAGGTACTATGATAGACCATCAAACGCTGGAGATTAATTAGTAATTATTGTTGATTTAGGAAGAGTGAAAAGATAATTTATAATTAACCAAAAAAAAAACATTTAAAACCTTATTCTGCACAGATATTTCAGTGTTGTAAGAGAGAAAAAAAAGAGGGGAGATGAAAAGCATTTTTTTTCTCGATCTTATAACTTTATTTTGTTTATTTCACACAATTTATATACAAAACGAGAAAACGTAGAATTTATAATATGGCTGAAAATGAACACTTTACAGTTGACAAACAGCTGCAAGCTGATACCACATAGGTACGCCATTTTCTTTCTATTGTCGCCTTATCGATTACGATAATAGATATAGAATTTGTAATATGGCTAGACCTGCTGTACCTCTTTGGAGTACGCCTACTGTCGACAATGTATGTGTCATATTTTCTGTGAAATCACGGCTTGCGTGTAAGAGAAAAGTTCATGGCTGGAACATGGTAGGCGTGTCCTGACAATGACATAAACAAAATAAATAGGCTAGTGTGTTAGACCACTTGAAAATAATGAAAAACATAACTAAACTTTAATGGCGTGAAATAGATTAATGATTGAAAAAAACTATTACATTATAGTCAACCGTCTTGTTGGTACAGACGCCAGCACATCAAGTTACCCCAATGTATCGAATTTCTTTGATCGTTTTTCAACTTTATGTCAAACAGAATAAGGTTCATATTCAATTAGGAAAATCTGACACACTGTACCTAGACAATTTAATATTGTTGTTTTAATTTTTACCTGTTGCCTATTCATATTATTTCTTTCTTTTTCTTTTGTACATTTACTTGTATAGCTTGGGAAGCATATTGACGCACAACATACCTATGTTGTGCCTATGGTGGCCAATAATGAATGAAAGAAAAGCACCACTGACTTCTGAAAGAGATATTTATGAAATCGGTTGTATTTTCCGGTGTCCCGAAATGCAAGTCAAGGCATAAATTACACAACTGGCAACTGGCTTAAACATAGCAGGCGAAATGTGGGTGTACTACCAGGTACACCTCTGCCTAGCCCTTCGGGGATTATTTTTCGAATCTTCGTTCTTATTGCAATAAGTTCTACGTCAAAATCGATAAGGGTCGATTATGACATAAAAACTAATTGCAATATTATTATGAACGAAGATTTGAAAAAACTAAACTTTACTTTTGTAAACTTTTACAGGGGAGCAAAAAAAAACCTTTTATGACACAAAAATGATTTTGAACGAATGTTTCCTACATTAAAAATCATTTTGGAACTTTCCATTTTTTTTTCAATAAACTGTTTTTTGATCTTAGTGTTATTTCTGGAAGAAAAATAACCTTTGCTACTATACAAAACATAAAACAAAACAAAACAGAAACATTGAAACAAGCTCAAAAGTTGTAGTGTCTGTTGAAGTCTCTTTTCCCACTAGTCAGATTAAATTTAATCAGTCTTAACCAAAATACTGTAACCAAAGAAACCAAGTAATCTGCATAAAAGTTTTAAACGTGTACCATGACTTTATCAAAACAAAAATATACTTTCACGTGTTTAAGAAAATTAAATTTACCAAACTTTTTCTTGAATATAAATGGAAAAGCTCCCACCTGCATTACGTCAAGAAATAAAATCGGCGTAATATAGGCGACAGGCCGCGTCTGTGTAATTGTGTAATATAGTTAGTTACCACAAATAGCTGCTGCTGTGTTCGTGGTAAAGGTAAAATACAAATAAGTTGCGTCACAGTAAAGATAAAATTAAATTAGTTTGCAAAAGTTTTTTTGTGCAGCCGTGAGCTATGTATGCCATTTTTTTACTTCAATAACTATGTGGCGTGCCGTGCGTTATTTTTAATGCTTTCTTTTTATTTGTTAACATGTTTAGGTAAATTAAAATTGACTGTGTAATGTTATGTAGTACCACATTAGCTGTGTTGTGGTAAAGGTAAAAAACAAATTAGTTGCGTCACAGTAAATGTAAAATTATATTACTTTGTAAAAGTTTTTTAACTGTATCCGTGAGCCATGTATGCCATTTTTTATTACTTCAATAATCATTAATCGTGCGTTATTTTTAACGCATTCCTTTTTATTTGTTAACATTTTAATTATAATAGATAAATTATAATTGATTGTGTAATGTAGTACACACAATTGAACAACTGTGTTGTGGTAAAGGTAAAATACAAATTGGTTGATTTGGTGGCTGATGAAAATAATTGATGACACTGAATTATGCCATTTTTATTTATGTTATTTACTTTATTAATTAAAATAAATAATAAAGTCGTGATGACCTGCACCCTCTTACTTTTGAAAAAAAAATACATTGCCTATGACACTCACAAATAATGTAGCTTTATATGGGTAAAAAAAATTCAAAATCGGCTCAGCAAATCCACAGATTATATCCACAATGTCACAAACTCACAAATTTCCCTCTTTATAATATTTTTGATATAGCGTGCGTGTTTTAAGGTGATGCTGCTGAATATTATTCTTTTTTCTCTTTTTTTAACATATCACTTAGACTTAGGTAGATACTAGCAGACGTCCCGCGGTTTCACCCGCGTAGGTCTCGTTCCCGTGGGAATACAGGAATAAAAAGTAGCCTTAGTGTTAAGCCAGGGTGTCAGCTAACACCATACCAAATTTTATTAAAATCCATTCAGTAGTTTTTACGTCAAAGAGCATCAAACATCTATCCATCCATCCATCCATCCTCACAAACTTTCGCGTTTATAATATTAGTAGGATATTATGTGAACAAAATTATGTGATAAGGAAATAATATAAGAAGTCTAGAATAGTTAGTTAGATGATAATAAAGGTAGTCTCATAAATAGCTGGTCAACATCCAAAACGTGGCGTAAGCTCAAAATGTCTCATTTTTATTGTAAGAACCGCTTCCACCCATTTTTTTTTAATTTCTTTTGGCACGGACGTATTTTTATTATATTAGCCAACTCCGCCTAAATCTCAGTTGAATTTATAGTCCTTATATTTTAACAGTCTACCAGCTTTTGTTTAAACGTGGCGGTGTAGATAGGGATTCAAATAAAACGGAGAAGTAGAATAATTTCTAGAAATTAAAAGATGAACCTGTTTGCTTCGGTTTTCTCTCGGCTGTAAATGGAAGCTTGATAATACCTAACTTCTTTTTATTTAATTTGGAACTCTTAAAATAAGGATTAATAAGTAGGTAGGTAAATGAATACAAAAAGAAAGAAAGAAATAGTATTTGTTGGCAACAGGTCAAACATGTACGCACTGACTGTAAAACTTGACTTTAACAAAAAAAAAGAACTTAAAAAAATAAATGGCATGTCTCACGGTAAAGAGACTGCCGCGGTAAAACTATTGTATAGCATTTTTTATCAACTCTCCTCTCCCCCTCCCCATTCCTCTCCTCCCCCTCTCCCCATTCCTCTCCTCCCCCTCTCCCCCTCCCTCCCATTCCCCCACACTTCCCACGCCCCTCCCATCACCTATTAATTTCATTAATTTCACACCACAAACTTGCATTGCTTTTCTCCTTTAGCACCAAGTTCATCCAAAGGTTGTCTGTAGGAGATCCCTTTCAGCAATCAGACTGCTTATTGCATGTAGCCCTTTAAGTTATTATTTTCTAACTTTTAATGATTTAATTTTTTACTTTTCTATTGTACAGGTACACCTCTGCCTGACACTTTGGGGATTACAGGCGTAATGTCACGTAATGTTATTTTCAATTTACTAAAGATGACAGAATATTACAATATTTCTACCCTTGTAAACAAAGGTAAAAAACGTTAAAACGACTGCTTGAAACCTCGTTCTTTCTTAATAAATTGCCATCCCGTTCACAGACTGTCCTTAGATACCGAAGCTTAACCTTGGATATACTGTAGTGACTCGTGAGCCCAAAAACTAATAAGGCTCAATATTGAAACTGTCTTTCACATTTTTTGTCATATTTTCTCCATAGACTTCAGTGACTAAGCTAAAGTGAATTATATTTTGTAAGTATTGGGCTATTGGGCCATTTTGAAACGCCATTTTAGAAAATACAATGAGTAATGATGCCTAGTGTCAGTGTTTAACCCTCGGTTACTCACACGAAGAAGATCGCATAATAACTAGCATGGGGTCAGTAAAGACCCCAATTTATTAGGACAAATTGTACTGATTTGTTGACTAAAAAGGTGGAATAACGATGGGGGATGACTTTAGTATGTAATTTGACTAAATAAATAATTTTTAACTTATTTAAGGTGTTTTAGATACTTACATAAAACCCCGTCCACGTGTTGTTATTACATTTCATAAATAAAACAAACATTTATTGTTACTACAGTGTGAGACAACCGTAAACCGATAGAAACAATCTTTTGAATAATTTAGCTTAACAAGAATAAGGTTAACTCGCACAAGACGGCAGCAAAGTCTCATTCTACCTACATGCTATATTCTCAGCAGAATCGGTGTTAACTTTCCAAGGCGTACTCTCAGCTAGGGAAAGCGTAAGGACGTTTGAAATTAAAAAGAAAATATCTATTTCTGTATAAATATTTATGATGAGCTTGTTGTTTAATAATAACAACATCACGGATCGATCAAAGGTTAAGTTACATTTGACGAGGTTGTTCCGTGCATGGGTCCATCCATTAAAGTATCAAGACTTGCCTCGGAAAGCGCGTTAAACCGTTGATTCCAGCTGTCATTTATTATAGATTTTTGACAGCATTACAGGTCAGTCAGAAGCCCGAAAGTCTGACAACTAGTTTAACCAAGGGGTATCGTGTTACCCAGTAAATGGGTTGTGTAGGTCAGCGTTAACACTGATATTAAGCTGCATACGGTTAAACTAGTAGACGAACCTAACATAGCTTGGAAAAAGCAAGGCTGATGACGATATTTCATATTTCTATAGGTACATAAATCTGTCCCACGTATAATGTTTAAAAATAAAACGGCACCCCGCAGAATACATACATACATACATAAACTCACGCCTTTTTCCCATAGGGGTAGGCAGAAACTACAGATTATGCTACGATTCTTACATACTTCTTTTGCTTCGTTTACATTCATACATGTTGTCATACACACACGCCGGTTGCGAGTACTACGCACCTGACCTTTCTGAAGAACCTCACCAATAAGGTCTATGTATGTCCTTCTAGGGCGTCCCCTCCCGGCGTTCCCACTTACATCTGCCTTGTAAATACCTTTCGTTAGTCGCCTTTCATCCATCCTTTCAACGTGACCAAACCATCTAAGCATACTCTTTTAAATTTTTGTTACTACATCTTCTTTTCTTCTTTACATTTTCTCTTATTCCGCAGAATACAGCATTTCCAAAATTAAAATTTCAACCGTTCGTTCCGAACTACTTACTTTTTTGACACAAAAACCGCGTTGACCCCACTTAAGTAAATAGGGTTAAAAAGACATTCCCGAGCCAAAATATTGAAACAGTTTGGAGCACATTAAAGAGTATTGTCACGAATTTAATTTTGAAGGACAAAGTACACAAAACTACAGTGTCAAGAGTTTACGCCACGAAGCTAATAAACATTTTCACAAACAGTAAAATTTCATTTTACATTCCAGTGCTTACATAACCTATGCATAAATGTTTACACGCGTTGGACGTGTACATTATAATATTCACAGTGACAACACATGCAAGCAACTGAAAGTTTTTCTACGAAATTTTAAATTTACTAGACTTTTACTAAATTACGACTTTTAGCATTTTCCTATCTATTATAACACTAGCGGATGTCCGTTGCTTCGCCCGCATCGATGTCGGTTATCGCGATTTTAAAGTATTTAAATAGATGTATATTATAGTATGTTGTCCTTAGGGGTCGGAATTTCGTGTTAATTGCGAATAGCCAGACGCGCCGGCGAACATTGTTTTACAATTTGTAGTGAAAGTGATATTATTATTATTATTGTTTTGTGAACTATCCTACTGATGGGCAAAGGCCTTCCTCCATTCCTTATATCTGTCGTGATTCTGCGCCACCTATCTTCAATTCTCAAGGAAGACATCCAGGTCGTCCCGCCATTTCCTTCGTGGTCTGCCGCGTGATAGCGATTTAGTATCAGTATAGATAACTAAATAGGAACAATTATTCCTATGGTAATTACTATTACCAAAAAAAGGGTATAGGTATCTGTTAAATCTTTGATTTGATTTTTAGCCGCAGGTCAAATTGCTCAGGGAAATGGATTATCCTAATAAAATAAAACCTCCGAATTAACCCTTTCTTAATTGGTTGTGTTCAACGATTAACTTTGTTAATCGACATCTAACCAGGGTTACCGTCCGTCCAGTTTGGTGCAAATATTGTAAGATTATTGTAGCATTTTTTTTATAATTAGGTGTGTAGTACTAGCAACAGACGAGTGTTTATGACAACATGTATGATTGTAAACGAAACAAATGAAGTATGTAAGAATCGTAGCATATAATGACGCTCTGTAGTTTCTGCCTATCCCCATAGGAAAAAGTTAGTATGTACAAAACATTTTCCTGGAAAGATCTACTGATGAAATAAATAAATGTCAACTTTTATAATTATTATCATAGTTTAGCAGTACATATTGACCTGCAAATGAGATGATCTGATTTTATTTACAGTAAAATGTTTTGGTAACCCTAGTTCCAACCCGGCTTTTGGTTAATTAAAGGGTTATTTCCAAAGCCTTTTGATGCCCTAATGAATAAGCTGTTGGCAAATTAATCATTATTCGCTATTTCAGTCTTTCATAGGGAATCAATGTCCGACTTTGATCTGTTTTGGAAATAGAGTTAGATGTGTTTTTCAGGCCGTTGTAATGACGACCTGCGTTGAGTATGGGTGGATGAATTTTCTTCAAACAGACTTAGAATAATTATAATCGTTTATTTGGGAACAGAAACAAATACATACAGAAAACAAACAATGTTAAACGATGATAGCTGCAAAAGTTAAAAACTGTGGCGCAGTTATCAACGCCCGACTCCTAAAGCAAAATGGGGTGGGTTGTTCCTATATATAAACAAATGCATGTTAACAGGAGTAAGATAAAAATAAAAGTTATATAAAAGTACTTTTTTTTTTAAATGAAATAAAAAAAATATGGTTCTTAGGGTTATTGGATACCAATTGTTATTGATTTTATTGTAGTAATAGTCGGCGAGATGTTCTTCATAAATTACTAGCAGACGTCAAGAAACAAAATATATTTATCTGAGACACACAAAGCAATTTAACCTTTCAATCGTGTCAATTAGAGACACAATAGAATGATAATGACAGCGCGTGCGCTGTCCTCTTGGGGTTTAATGAAATAACAATATTAAACACGAAATCTAACAAATAAAATAACAAAACACCTGTGCGAGGCTAAAAAGGCCCCTATCTCAGCACGATACCACGATATTAAAAAACCCGCGCGCGCTATAACTTTTCACCCGGGTAGTTCCCGTTCCAGTGGAAATCACCCGGGTATAGTGTACCTTCCAAACGGTGAAAGAATTTTTCAACTCGGTCCGGTAGTTGTAGTTTCGGAGCCTAAAAAAAACAAAGCAAAAAATCCATTCTTTCCTCTTTATAATATTAGCATAGACAACTATGGTAATAACTATGTTTTTCATAGTAACTTTGTGAAAAACTATGAAATACAAACTTATGAATGCCGCTCTGTGACAAATAAATTTAATGCTAGCTCTTTCTTTATCAGCCAGTAAAATTAATTTGTGATTTCTTACTACAAAACACTTCGTAGTCTAACACATAAGTTTGTTGAAAATATTATCTTCGAATACTTTTACCCACTTTATGTATCGTTAGGTACAGAGGCCAGCACATCAAGCTACCCCAATGAGTAAGATTTCTTTGACGGTTTTTCAACTTTATCGGAAATAGAATAAGGTGCATATTCAATTGGGAAAATTTGACAGTTTGGGTAGATTGTGTGTTGCTGTCGTCTGTACGTGCTGGCGTCTGTACATAACACATATAGTACTTGGCTACAGTAAAACGACTTATTTCTTTATTGTTTCACACTAGTTAGACTAACGAAGCAAGTAGAATTCGAAGCGAGACCAACGCTTATAAAATTACTACGAGACACGCTAAACGGGACACAAATAGATGTAAGATACTATTCACCACTATTTTGTAATTTGTACAAAAAAAATGGGCTGTATCCGTACCTGTTATTGATCATATTTGTGTAAACAAAAGTAAAAAAAAAACGAAATTCAATTTTTAAATATGCCACTATTTAGTTAAACTTAAATAACGAAAACAGCTTTTGGAGGCGGGGCATGCTTGAGCGAGATCACGCGAACGTGAGCGAGAGATGACGATTAATGAATACTACTATGGCATGAATAGCATGTACAATATTTCCATAAATTGGGTGACTTCTTGGGATATAAACAATCGCTAATAACTTTGCTGTTTATGAATATTATTTATTTAAACTCTACAAATATAATGAGAAGACCGTCTAGAATTATCCCTTTAAGTATTTGTACTAATTAAAAACTAGTGGTGTAGAAAGGACATGCGAAGGAATGTCATAGAAAAATTGTGATGCCATGTCTCAGTAACGCCATCGGGAATAATACAGCAATGTTGGAGCGGCAGCGGAGCGTACCAAACTAAACATGCTAGCTAGCATGTAGCAAATTATTTAATTTAAATGATTAAGTTTATTAATTTCCAATGCTGTTTAAACTGTTCTTCTAACATATCAGACAGACGTGTTGCTGGGGAGTTTGTTCCGCCACTTCTTCTTCCCAGCAAAAACACTAGGAAGTGGCGAAGGGCGGGCGTTTTGGGGGACTGTCTTATGTAATTTTTGACGTTCAAAAAGTGCTGATCCTCAGCCTAATTTGAATAAATGACTTTTGATTTTGATTTTTGATTTCGATAGACTGTGACTATTGTCGATCAATTGATGTTCGATTACCTATTTGGCATTCGATTTGGCATATATAGTCCGATACCGGTCCTTACCGATTTCGATAACGGCGACTCTTGCAGCTATTTCCTTCTATCGTGTGCCCTGATGTGACTGGCCAGGCCGAACTTGTTTTTAAATACCCGGTTACATGTAAAGCAGTAGAGTTCGCCGGCAGAGTTATAGGTGTAAGAATAGGATGGCTTAGGTTTACGATTTTCCAATTGGGAAAATTTGACACATTGGGGTAACTTGATGTGCTGGCGTAGACGTAGACGTAACGTGTATAAGAGAGAAAGACCGCAATTTATTTTTTATTTTTTTTAAATATTATTAAATTATACCATGCCTCGGAAAACACACACAGACCGGCTGGCATTTACAGATCTTTGAAGCCCAAAATACTGACATTTAATCTGTACATTATGGTTTGCAATAAATACTTGAATACATGGAGGGGTCTTAAATATAACGATTACAAATGGACACCCATACACATATCGATCTTACCGAATACTGTTGCCTATCCTTGAAGAGGGACGTCTGTTTTTAAAGACATAGCTCATCATATAATCTGATCACGACTATCTCTGGGCTGTACAAGCGACGGCAGAGAGTAACGTAAATTACATTTTTAATTTATCTGGTTAGTAGTGATTAATTATGCGATTGGTCACACCAGTTTTTGAAAGGCCAATTAACAAACAAAGGGCCCCACAGAAAATGTTAGCAAAAAGCCAAAGTTTGGAAAATTTTGTTGAAGTTTTAACACAATAGAGCCTAAACATGTTGATTGAAAGCCTATATGCGCGTGTTAGAATAATGGAGGGTGTGATAGTTATAAAAATATTTATTTTTCGAGGGTATCTATGAAAAGTGTTTGTTTAGTCTAAAATAACATTTCAATAAAATATTAAGTTTCAGTATCATCAAAAACTAAACCTTTATCATTGGGTCAGGCAAATTATAGTGTTACAATTAAATAACACGTAAATAACGGTAACAAATAGTATTTAAACACAAAGTCAAAGTAAAAGCATTTATTTCTATAATGATTCTAGTTGCCCCTTCCAAAAGGTCGTTTCGTATGGAGAAGAATGGGCAAGAAACTCCATACTTACTCTTTTAAAATAGTTATTATATACATAGTTCCAATAACATTATTATGGACAACATAACTTTTTAAGGGGAACACAACACAACTATAACACTATTTTCATAGCATTTATAGTTCATAACATTTTACAGTTTATAATATTCACAGTTCATAATATTCAAAGTAAGTACATAATATTCAAAATACACAAACATTTTAAAGAACAAGAAGGGTACTTAACTGGAGATCTGCTCGGTCCGACGGCTCGACTAAGAATCGCCCCATAAATGGTCGGGCTCTCGCTTTTATAGGCACTAGGCAGTGTCAAACAACAGACGTCATCGAGCCATTGCCGTTGGTACAGAGAACACGTTTTCACAATATAATGATTTAACGATATCTAATTCATTACATAGGTTATCAAAAATTCAAGACACATTTATTTAGTACATAACTATGTAATTCTTGCTCTAAAAATAACACGTGGTTTCATAGCAAAGTATTACAAACTTAACCTATAATCGTACTTGTCGTAAACAACAAATGGCCTTTATAACCTTATTTTTGATAATCTATTGATTTGTATTTAACGAAAACACATACAAAAACTATCCATAAATCAAATTAGTACTGTTTTATAACAATTAGTAAATCAAAATATCACTATTTTATAACACGGCCATTCTGAAATGTACTACGTTCTCGGAGTACCTACAACACTAATTTTAAAGTGTATGAATTACTTTGAATTCTCTTTTTAGGCATTACAGTTTCTAATACAATCGTTACTTTTTAATTATTATTTCTAACTCTTAACACAGGCACTGCCACAGGTAAAACAGACACACAGCCCCAGACCAAAGGCACAGCCACAGAACTAAAGGCACAGCCATAGCACAGCCATGGTTTCAAAAGGTACAGCCACATAATGTCATCAATGGCACAGTTATTGGTAAAACCACAGCCAAAATATTTAAATATAATAATTTTAATAAACTTAAAAATAAAAAAAAATTAAGATTGAATTTCTACTTCAAATAACATCATTAGTAGCGGCGTTCTCATTGAACCATTCTCCTGGCCAGTAATAACATTATTAGTTGCAGCGTTCTCATTGACCCATTCTCCTGGCCAGAATCGTAACTTATCCTTAGATATTACTACGTAATAGACTAATAAAAATAGTGCTAATTTTTTTTCAAAATAAACTTTAAAAGATATAACACGGTCATTCTGATATGTACTTTGTTCTCGAAGTACATTTTATTATTAAACAAGTTATTTCATGAATTAGTTTTAAATTATACAATAATCACAAATCACATAGATTTAACATGGTCATTCTGCTATGGTATATGGCTATATTATGGTACATGAAGTACATAACTTGTAATCAATAGCTTGTTTTCAAGATTATTTTTAATTGGCACAGCCACAGGCACAGCCACAGGCACAGCCACAGGCACAGATTGTTTTTAATTGGCACAGCCACAGGCACAGATTGTTTTTAATTGGCACAGCCACAGGCACAGTCACAGGCACAGCCACAGACACAGCCACAGGCACAGATTGTTTTTTTTATTGGCACAGCCACAGGCACAGATTGTTTTTAATTGGCACAGCCACAGGCACAGGCACAGCCACAGCCACAGGCACAGCCATACATTTAATTATTAGTAATTACATATTACATAAGATGACCAGTAATAACGTTTGTTTTTTGTGATTATTTAACAAAAAAAGAATTGTACCTACTCTTATCGCCTAAAACACAGGTTTACCTAGATCAGGCACATAACATGTGTGATCTTTACGTAAATTTAAGCCAAAATTGTATTTATTATGTACCTTGTATTTTCATAATTCGTTCGGCCAATCTGACACGTTATCACACGTCATCCTGCCGATTATTGCTGGATAAGGCTTCCTTGGTTTCAGTAAGTAGCCCTTGCAGAATCGCTGGCTCCATTTTGGTAGATACCGACAAAAAAAACAATAGATTAGTATGGCACTGGGGATCCCACTTCTGATGTTAGAATAATGGAGGGTGTGATAGTTATAAAAATATTTATTTTTCGAGGGTATCTATGAAAAGTGTTTGTTTAGTCTAAAATAACATTTCAATAAAATATTAAGTTTCAGTATCATCAAAAACTAAACCTTTATCATTGGGTCAGGCAAATTATAGTGTTACAATTAAATAACACGTAAATAACGGTAACAAATAGTATTTAAACACAAAGTCAAAGTAAAAGCATTTATTTCTATAATGATTCTAGTTGCCCCTTCCAAAAGGTCGTTTCGTATGGAGAAGAATGGGCAAGAAACTCCATACTTACTCTTTTAAAATAGTTATTATATACATAGTTCCAATAACATTATTATGGACAACATAACTTTTTAAGGGGAACACAACACAACTATAACACTATTTTCATAGCATTTATAGTTCATAACATTTTACAGTTTATAATATTCACAGTTCATAATATTCAAAGTAAGTACATAATATTCAAAATACACAAACATTTTAAAGAACAAGAAGGGTACTTAACTGGAGATCTGCTCGGTCCGACGGCTCGACTAAGAATCGCCCCATAAATGGTCGGGCTCTCGCTTTTATAGGCACTAGGCAGTGTCAAACAACAGACGTCATCGAGCCATTGCCGTTGGTACAGAGAACACGTTTTCACAATATAATGATTTAACGATATCTAATTCATTACATAGGTTATCAAAAATTCAAGACACATTTATTTAGTACATAACTATGTAATTCTTGCTCTAAAAATAACACGTGGTTTCATAGCAAAGTATTACAAACTTAACCTATAATCGTACTTGTCGTAAACAACAAATGGCCTTTATAACCTTATTTTTGATAATCTATTGATTTGTATTTAACGAAAACACATACAAAAACTATCCATAAATCAAATTAGTACTGTTTTATAACAATTAGTAAATCAAAATATCACTATTTTATAACACGCGCAAACTTAAATAATGGCCAGCTTTGGACAAAGTTAAGTATTTTTTATATTGATAAAGGTGATTTTTCAGTTATAAATTCTGCTAAAAATAAACAAACATGTCAATTTCAACTAGTCCCAATTTATATTCGTTCAAAAATATAATTTCTACGTTTCGACCGTGAAGGGGTTGGCAGATATAATAATATTACTCGAATTTTGCAGTAAAGTTTTGGTTTTATGCTCATAATTGCGCAGGTAGCTAGACACAGTCTACTAAATTATACTTAAAGCATCATTTTTAAAGCTGAATCACTGTCTCTCAAGATACAGGTTACCTAGTTTGAGAGGCAGGGTTTTCCATATTGTACAGATTTCAGTTCTTACATTGTGTCACTACCAAAGCTCTTGTAAATTTAGTTTATACATAACTAGCTGCCCCGGCAAACTTCGTTGTGCCTTAGAGTCAATTCATTGCTCTTTTTTTATATTATATATACATACGTTGAATAAGACGACAACAAATAAATCCAAACCAATAATAACTACTACTACTTTTAAATTATAACATGTATATATACCCTAACCTAACTGACCATACCTATCCTATAGCTAACCCAACTATCTAACCTAACTACCTTACTAAAATGCATTGATTTAAAAAATACTAAATTCATCATTTTAATCTTAACTATTGCCTCTATGTTACATACAATTTATACCTATAGTTTTCCCAGTCTACTTAAATTAAAGTCCTAACAGTAAAATAAGTTCTATTTGCAAAGAATTATTAAAGTTCGTCTCTGTCATCATTGCTAGTTACGTAAATTTATTTCTGAAATATAAGACTTTTTTATGCTACATAAAACCTCTAAGTTTAGTAACAAAATAAATTTCAGAACGTAGGTGCGTATTATAAATTGACAACCTTACCTTCTTGGGTTTAGCTTAAGACTTGTCAATTTCAAATTGTCACCTGATAATGAACTGGGAAGTTTGACTCCTGTCATGTCATCCAAGATGGCGCTGCGTTTGAAAAATGTTTGAGACAACCGATATTCTTGATATTTATTTTTATGATGTCGAACGGGATAAAAAGTATCCTATGTCCTTCTCCTGGCTCTAAACTACCTCCCTGCCAATTTTCAGCTAAATCGGTTCAGCCGTTCTTGAGTTATAAGTGAAGTAACTAACACGATTTCTTTTATAAATATAGATATGTTAAATCTGTATTTCTGTGAAATAAAGTTATTATTGTTATTATATTGTCATTATTATTAAGTTGCAAAAAGTTATGATTACAAACATTGCTATTTGTTTGTTTTCTTGCTGGAACTATAAACCCTATGACCATAAGTTTTGACATCAACATTATAATGGATAATGTATGTATAAACACGTATTTTGTTATGAATATTGTTTTTTGATTTTATTAATTAGGTAAGTATTTATTATTTGATATTGTCCCGCCTAAATAGAGTTCCGATCAGCATATTACAAGCATATCCATTGTCCTATAATTTAAACCAACTTGACGAAATGGTTTTTGTTAACATTTTTGTAAGGAGTTTTAGATAACAGACTGTATACTTTAAAAGTTCATTTTTATTGTAAGTATTTTATGTATTCAATCAATCACAGAAGTTGACATAAGTTTGACAGTTAAGCTTTAAAAAAATATTTGACGTAGGTGGTATATTTAAAAGAATTTCGGAAATATTTAACAATGTTCACTTGAAATTCAACAAGCCAGAACACAAGTAATTGCTAAGTAAAACTAATTAATTAAGGCATCCCCGTTGTTCGAGTATTAAACAGATATACGAGTATAGATTACTCTGAATTTATTGCTTACACTGTGCGGGACGCCCGACCACATTCATTTGTTTTAATTGTATTGTATGTGGTATCATTGGCTCGCAGGGTTGTCGATATTTTGAGAAGTTAAATATAATTTATGTGCAAGGTATGAGTCGTATACGAATTATGTACCTACAAAAGAAGTATTAGTATTGTAAAGCATATAGTTGGCCCTCGGTAAAAAAGTAGACAAAAAAATGATACGGAGTTCTCACAAGGATATTACTCTTTCTTGGAACAAAAGTAGCTAAGGTGTTTCGTGTGTTGTGTGTTAATCTGAGTACAAGCTATTCACACAACAAATTTTATTCATATCTATCCAGTCGTTCCAGTTTAAAGAAGTAACAAACGTACACACTCAATTCATATTTCAGCATATACAATATTTCGTCACTTGCGTACCTGTGTCATCATCACGATACACAATAAAACAAATGATATTATATAATTATGTATATCATTAACTTAAATTATTTTTTAATTTATTTTACAGAGTCGTCTCTGTTTTTTTATTTTTAATTTTTATTATTTAACAATAATGTGACGTTACACATCTACAAAAATACTTTGAAAATCAAATACTAAAAAAGTAACGTTCTTGGTTTTAAAACGTGCCATTAATTGTTATATTATATCAAAAAATGTTATCCACTTATTAAACAAAGGAGGTATAAAATAAATATTTTAATTGAATGAATAAACAATAAATGTCTTATCATCACGTTCATTTCAAAAGTATTTGTAATATTTACTGCAATTATTAAAATAATATCAATGCGGTGACATATTTCTAAATTAGTATGTCGTCACCAATATATGTCCCATATATAGAAAAATATACAAATGTAAACTTAATGTACAAAAATTCTAACATTTACATGACGTCAAAAGAAACGTTTAGACTCGTATGTTTTAAAACATATAGTTACGTAACTAAGTTTCGGAACCAAAGTACCTATTTGTTCTCATAAACGTAGAATTATTCTTCAGATTTTTAGTCGGATTTAATCTTTTATTTTAACGGTACCTACTCGTGTTAGAAATAATTACTTTTGCCTCATCGCCACTGCAAATTCACATCCCTTAGGTACAGCTAAAGTAAAATTTCCCAATTTAATTTTAGACTTTTCTTTTCAGATGGCGTACAACCCGAAAACCCAACGAATAAAATGATCGATGAAATAACTAACATGCACACTTGAAGAAGAGAAGATGGATTTAAAAGTATTTATTTCGAGTCTCACCATGTTGGTCATGTGCAATTTCTGTTTATCAACAAACGATATATACGGCAACACCACCATATCAAAACTAGATAGTATAACAAATTACGCTAACCAACCAAAAACGTTAGCCAAAACAACTGAAAATGAACTTGAAATAGAAGACTACTTAATGAATACAACACTAATCAGAGATGCAAAAGATAAAGTAGATAACAATAGTGATATAGAATCCATTAAACTATACAATGATACTGACACATGTGTTGGTGACCCCGAATTTTGCAACATGACAAAAGAAGAATATATGGAAATGTTAAATGATTACATATTTCCACAGCCATATGAATGGGTGTTGATAGCAACTCACGCTATAGTTTTTGTGATTGGTTTAATAGGGAACGCATTAGTGTGTATAGCAGTGTATAGGAATCATTCTATGAGGACTGTGACGAACTATTTCATCGTAAACCTAGCCGTGGCAGATTTTATGGTGATACTCATTTGTTTGCCACCTACTGTGCTTTGGGACGTGACGGAGACGTGGTTCTTCGGGACCGCGATGTGCAGAATTGTACTTTATTTCCAGGTGAGTGAGTTAATTTTTGTTTATTCTTAGTTATAATAATTAAATTAGTACATTGCTCGGTCGCCAAAATATTACCGTATATTACAAACCAATCATAACCGCAAAAAAATAATTACCATCCTTAACGAAATTGAATAGTGATCGTTTTTGTGCTAGATATTGCTTTTCCATAAAGTATCGTTCCGTGTTTATCAGCACTGGAAGTTCCTTCCTGTATCCAACAGTATCCCAAACTAAATAGTATGACATAGATAGCGTACGTACATCATCAAGCCTTATCCAGTAGTTTAAAAAATGGCTTCCCGTGTTCGAGTGAAGCTTCAAGTTAAGTAAAAAAAAGTGTGGGTGCTTATTTATGCACAATATGCACCTTGTTAGAAGTTATACTTCTTTGGCGTTACAAGATAAAAATCTTTCTAAAAACTGTATCTTACGTTTGTAGTAGAAACGAAACTAATAATAGAAAAAAAAACTAAAATTTTGACTATAGCTAACTTCAGGGTATAATTTTTTCCTAATGCGCAAAAAGAAGTATAGCTTCAAAAATATTTTATATGTACAGACGCCAGCGCAGATCAACCTACCCCAATGTGTCAAATGTCTTTGATAGGTTTTCAACTTTATTCTAAAGACAATAAGGTTCATTTTACAGTTAATAACAGAAAATACAGGAATTTTTAACAGTTTGGGGTAGGTTGATGTGCTGGCGTCTGTACATAGGGCAAATGTAGCTTGTCTTAATAGGAAAATGTATGAATGTGCCATATAGATAAGCCTGTACCCTTTAACGATAACATGCATAATGTCATGCCCTTTCTCCATATCCCGCTATTTCATATTCTGATCCAATTCACAAGAAGTGTACCTTCGTATCAGTTATCAACCGCCCATCTATCACAATTTAATCCAGCCCAACATATGACTGGAACGAGACACTTTAAATTACACTAAATTCAACACCAACGTCGTCTTTTAGCCCAGTTACAAAACCCCGTCTTATCAAATACGACACTTCATTGGACAAATTGCTTGATATCGAATACGATGTACAATTTATCAGTGCCATCGATCATTGAGTCGAGCGATTAATTTCCGCAAACCCCCTCTGTAGGTTGACACTTTAAACCTCTAGTATGGCTGGTATTTGGGCTAACTGCTTTGCTGTGCAACAATGAATGACAGATAGAGGAATGATGTGATAAAGCAACGATGTGGTTTGAAAGAAGATGTAGTAAGAAAAATTGAAAAGAGTATGCTTAGATGGTTTGGTCACGTTGAAAGGATGGATGAAAGGCGACTAACGAAAGGTATTTACAAGGTAGATGTAAGTGGGAACGCCGGGAGGGGACGCCATAGAATGACATACATAGACCTTATTGGTGATGTTCTTCAGAAAGGTCAGGTGCGTAGTACTCGCAACCGGCGTGTGTGTATGACAACGTGTATGAATGTAAACGAAGCAAAAGAAGTATGTAAGAATCGTAGCATATGGCGCTCTGTAGTTTCTGCCTACCCCCATGGGAAAAAGGCCTGAGTTTATGTGTGTATGTACGTATGCTTTTATCTTTAGAAGGGACTTAAAAGCAGTGGTGGCCCAGTGGTACTGTACAGGTACAGATTTAAACCTCAACAGGCACATAACTTTCTGTAAATTATCTTATCACCACTTTTCTCAAAGCGGTGAAGGGAAACGTCGTAAGGAAACTGGTATGTCGTAGAACGAAAAATTTTCAGACTTTGTTACGACTTTTTTATTTGCATTTTCCACACAAAATAATTCAAGCAGCTGTGGTTAATGGTTTGGAAACGAATAAATTGTGCCGTCAAATGTATTAGAACTGTGTGACACGGAAAGCACCTTAAGCAAATCTTTTGCAAATCTTCGAAACTCGACAAAAACGGGTAATCTAACCGGCACTGCTGACGGCAATAATGCTGCGGCAGTGATAATAATAACAAGAATAACTTGTTTTATTTAGCTCAATAAAGGAACTATTATTTTTAGTGAACCTTAAATACACTAGGGTAGGTAACATATTACAGTAAAGTTATTACATGTCTTATTGCTTCATAAACTTACGAGACAATGATTCTGCGATATGCACAGTCGCTCTCGGGTCTTCAGCCTCAACTTTCAGGATGCTTGACACTACGCTGAAATAATGGATGTCAGATTAAGGCAGTCGATGTCAAATCTGGTAAGATTGGAAGCTAACCCCAACATAGTTGCGAAAAGGCTAGGCAGATGTCTCATATCTTCTGCCTAGCCTTTTGCATAGAAGACTTTTTTAATTATTTGATTACTAACACTTCTTCCGCGACTTAGCCTCCGTAAATGTCAATGTTTTAATTATTTGATTACTAACACTTCGTTCGTGACTTCGCATCCGATAATGTCACTGTTTTTATTTATTTATTTGATTACTAACACTTTGTTTGCGACCTCGCCTACGTGAATGTCATTGTTTTTCCTATTAAATTTAACATCCCCTCCGCCCCGTTTTAGTTTTGAATGTTACTCGGAGATAATGATAATAATTATATATCTCTAATGGTAAATTATTATTCTAAATCGGTTTAGGAGTTTTTGAGTTAAATCCCTACAACAAAAAAATCAAATCTTTCCCTTTTAAGATAGACTTCAACCATCAAAAACTCTTAAATTGAGATGAAGTCCTTAAAAATAGTAACAATATTCAATAAGACATTGTTTTCTAATCTCTCATTGTCATAATTATTACCTATATTTCGTTTCTATAATCTCATAATTAAAAATTATGCTTGAAGTTATTACAAGAAAACTTTGTTAATTTAAAGTTTATGAAGTTTTCCAAATTAAAATAAAATTTTGCAGTTTATCTGTCCTCTTAAAAAAAAATCTTGCAAAGACCAAGGAGACAGTCAAGATCGCAAAATACTTTTAGTAAATAATTCACTCGCTGATTGTGCCTACATACGACACAAAGTGCTCGATATTGCGTAAATTCTTCCGTTTACTGACATAGCGAGCGACTGACGTCATAGAGTTATAAATCGATAGAAGGTAACATGAGACAAACACACTTTCAAAAGACTCTCACTCCTTCCAGTGACTGAAACGATATTCTACAAAAGAATAATATCATTTGTGTTATGTTTAGGAATAGTAATTCCAAGGTACGGAAAATGTATAACCGATATTAAGTTTGTTTTTATATAGCTCAAAAAAAAGCACAATAACCAAATGACCAGACTAATAAATAGTAGAAATGGTTTCATAATGGCATCAAATGGCAAATAGTGATCAAACGTCAACTTTATATTCTTTAACTATCAAGCTTAATTATAAAATAAACATAATATAATCACGCCTGTAATCCCCCTAGGGCTAGGCAAAGGTGTACCTGGTAGTATATCCACAAGCACGAACTAAATTATATAATCATGTTTCTGACTGCACGATACCCTTAGACAGATTCTCAATCTTGATGTAATATTTATTTTACACTTTATTTACAAAAGACAAAAAATACTGACTGTAAATAAAGTTAAAATTGACTACAACCTCGCCGTAATTGGCTGCATAGCATTCGAATGGCAATGGGCTTCTCGACAAAATTGTAGTTTTTAAAAACTACAATTACTAAAAACTAAAAGAAAAAAATATGTGTCATATATATGACACATATTTTTTTCTTTTTTCACGTAATCAAACAATAACGGCGATACCTACATTGAGTCAAAATTTTTATACTAGATAATGACGAAACAAGCCCCCTCTCCTCAACTTTAGTGCACTTATCTAAGCAGTTTTCCATTTATTTAAAAAAGAAAAATAATAGTTGTGTATTATTTAGAAGATCGTTACCTTTACCCGGAGACGCGAGTTCAATACACGCTCCATAATCTTGCAGAGTATGGAAGTTACTGTCGGCCGATAGTTGGCAGGATCGGCACGACTGCCCTTTTTAGGCACGGGTTGCACGTTGGCAAGCTTCCAGGACTAATTATATTTTCATGTTCATATTCTGTCAACATGATTATTGTCCAGACTATGTCGTATTGGCTACGTTATGTCTATTGTAAATCTCATGCATCTGTTCCACTATGTGAATACTACAGGTATTAACAGCATTGATACCCTAGTCGTGTGACGGGGGACCCAAATAACCTCTAACTTTTCAGATTCATGTGCATATTGCATAGTATTCACTTAAATTCATGTAAATGAAAATCTCTTGAGGGGACAGGCACGCCTGAGAGATATTTCTCGACAGCATGTGTACCCATGGGTGGCACCAATTTAGTTACCAACCACACAAAATTAAAAAAAGTACATGTATTTTCTCATAGCATGCTCTCAGAGCAGATTCTCCTCTATCACATTCTTAATCTATGGCGCGTCAACGAGATTCAGCGAAGTAACACTCAGAGCGCTCGCGAATAATGTGGTGTAAATTCAATTTAACATTATTTGGCGTGGATAATGGAATCCCAGGCTGCATTGCGTACCCGGCTCTGTCTTTAATTTTAAATGTATTAATGTTAAAAGGATTTTTTAATTCAGTATTCATTTTATATGCATTCTGGGGCCTACATATGGCATCCATATATATTATTACAAAAATAGGAACGTGAACCGAAAACATTGGCCCATTTTTTTTTATTTATAGCAAGCATTAATACCTACCTTATGTAAGTTTTGGCGTAGTTAAAACAGCAAATTTCTTTTTAGTAGTTTAAAACTTTAGTCGGGTTTACCTTATAGGGATTTCTTTTCAATTTAAAGCAAAACGTGAGTTTTAGTCATTGTCACTGTTGCTTACTTTATTCGTAAACCACTTAACCAGCACTTGAAGGCAAAAAAATTATAGACAACTTAACCTATTTTTTTTACCCTTGATTGATGCCGATTTCAAACTTTTCACTGTTATCAATGATGTCAAAGTTAAACTCGCAAAGTAGTAGTGAATAGGAAAAGTCACATTGGTACTTCCCTACCTACTTCGTTTGATTTAAACTACTTCTTCGTGTCTGAGAAATAAATAAATAATAAATAAATATTCACGACTTTTCACACAACGCTTATTTAGTCCCAAGTTAAGCTTGAGAGCTTGTATTATGGGTACTAAACAGCTGATAAACATACTTATAAATTTCTAAATACATTCATATTATAGATAAATTACACTCAGACACAGAACAAATGATCGTGCTCATCACATAAACATTGTCATGTCCTTGGTGGGAATCGAACCCACGACCTCCAGGTTAGCAGTCAGGGTCACTAACTACTAGACCAACAGGCCAGTCTAAAGAAATAGGCGCCTATATATTAATAAACCCACGCCTTTATGTATGTAGATAGGCAGAAACTACACAGCGCCATCTGCTACGATTCTTACATAAGGTAGACTGTAGCCAATCTCATACTAATATTAGAAAGAAAATACATTTGTATTTTAGTATGTTACGAATAAACTTAAAACTAAAAGACTGATTTGAAAAAATCTTTCGAGAGACTATCTCTGGGTGTTCTAGGATACTTTTATTCCTGAAATCCGCGGTTTCTGTGTAAACCTCGGAACAGTCCGCGTCCGCTAATAGAAAATAAAGTTCTGATTATACAAACTTCTTTAGCTTCGAGTACGTTCATAGAACAGAACACTGTTCATTGCTTTTTTTCTCTTTTCGTTCCAGTATTGTTAATAAGGGCTTTATTAGCCCATTCGCCATTTGTTTATCGTCCCATTTTACTTCAGTGTCATTTTAACGGACACAAGCGTGTTGACCTTATGGACAAAAGTAATGATCAGGTATAAGTGTTATGTATTATACGCTTTACGTGCCTCTAATGCTCGGTATGTAGGTGAAATGAGTGTATTGCCTTTTGTTAACTCATTTACTTGTATGTCTTTGTCTAACGCACAGTAGGTACCCAATATTACAGTCTATTTTCTTTTTCACGTGGTTTTCGCTGATCAAAATCAAAAGTCATTTATTCAAATTCGGCTGAGGATTAGCACTTTTTGAACGTCAAAAATTACATAAGACAGTCCCCCAAAACGCCCACCCTTCGCCATTTCCTAGTGTTTATGCTGGGAAGAAGAAATGGCGGAACAAACTCCCCAGCAACACGTCTGTCTGATATGTTAGAAGAACAGTTTAAACAGCATTGGTAATTAATAAACATAATCATTTATATTAAATAATTTGCTGCATGTTAGCTAGCACACACCGATATTTAAACACGTGATTGTACTCATGATTACGAATAACTTTCCCAAAGAAACTTTTTTTATACTCATTAACTTTCAATTAATTCAATTACGTCAGTACTGTAGAGCGGGAGCGAAAGGGGTGGCGGAGGAGCGTGTGACGCTACTACTAGTATATTTTGCCCTTCCCGAGGTCAGACTATCAGCTGATAGATCATGCCGATTCGTGCCTACTGCGCGCGCGGGAATATCAAACAGCGTTTTTGTTATTTTATTGTGTTATAAGTTATTGTGTATAAAAAAGTTTCTTTGGGAAAGTTTATTGAAATCATGAATACAATCACGTGTTTAAGTATCGGTCACTAATTACCAGTCACCCTATATATTATAATCAGGTGTCTGAGTTCTTACGCCACCACCATCCACCCATGGGCCTTGGGCTTGTCTTCACATTATATCGAGAAATACCTATCTCTTAGGCATGCTGATTTCCTCACAATGTTTTCCTTCGCCGTTTTTGTAGCAATATGCATATGAATCTGAAAAGTGCGTGGCTTAGGTTCCAACTCAAGTCCTATGACTTGGCAGTCCGCAGGTTGTACGACTAAGAAAGAAAAAACCTGTCGGTTTTCTATCGGTTATATTTCGGAGAGTGTGCATCGGAATTGCACGATTTAATTCCACCAAGCCCTTTCCATCATCGGACCACCAGACGTACAGCACTGCGCCACCGGTACATGGTAGATATCCCAACCATACGTACTAAACGCTATGGAAACACATTCATTGTGCGAACAGCCAGAGAGTGGAATTCCCTGCCGGTGTCGGTGTTTCCTGATAGCTACAACCTAGGGGTCTTCAAGTCAAGAGTGAACAGGTTGCTTCTAGGCAAGCGTGCTTCATCGTCGACCACATCATCGCTTACCATCAGGTGAGATAGTGGTCAAACGCGTGCCTATCAGTAATAAAAAAAAAGAAAGAAATAATATTGATTGGCAACAGGTAAAAACATGCACACACTGTTAAAACATGAAAATAACAAAAAAAAATAAAAAATAAATGGCATGTCTCACGGCTGCGCCAAAAGGCTCATTTCAGCAACTAGGTTTTCATTGCTTAAAATTAAATAAGTTTAAAGTTAGACGTAGCACTTCCCCAAATATCTAAACTCCGATGGGTCCTGAAAATTTAGAGGACCGTTTGGCAACAAAAAATACTTCGAGTCAAATGTTCGAGATTTTTTTTTGGCGATTAATGTCTTACGTAGTAGCTACTTAAAATCTAGATGGTATGATAGTTTTTTTTATTTCTACATTTATACATATTTTTTGGCGGTATGCGAAACCAATTCGGAGAATAATAACCGGCATAGAAACTCTGAAACTAGGCTAGTTACTGACCTTACGAAAATAGAAAGATTAGATCCACTGATTTTTTTCTAAATCTGAGAATGCATTTAAGAGTAAAAATATTATGGATGGTCTCCTAGGAACGTTTCTCTGCAATTACAACGGTTAAGGTATCTGCCCTTCATCGAGCAATCGATTGTTATTAGAACTAGGTTTACATATCAACTCGACCACAAAGGACTAAATTTAATTTAACTTTAGGTTTTATCAGATCAACCTACCATTTGCTCGACCCAAAAGTTCGCAGACCAAAATAAACATGATTTAAATTCACAAGATACTAATTTGTTTTGTAGACTATAATGAGTCAGATGTTTATTATTTTATTCTTAATTATTTCATGCTAAAATGCACGTGAACAGAATGAAATTTTCGAAAGTCGGAATATTTGAGACACGCGAGGCTTGTCAGTTGACGTCACGCACTTACACACAATGATACTAGCCATACGACTCTGCCTACCCCATACGCAATAGGCCGATTCTGTTCTTTGAAAGTGGTGTATATGTTGCAGTCAAAACTCTTAACCAGTCAAAAGTACTATTGACTAGCAAAAGCAGTCAAAAGTACTTTTAATGAACAGTTTGGTCAAGTGGTTTTGACTGAGAATTATTGGTTATTAGTACTTTTAAAAAGTACTTTAGACTGACGCTCGTCGTCAAAAATAGTTTAAACTGCATTAAAGCATCAGTCAAAAGCACTAAGTGATCTGGATAATGGTCATGGTTCTAACCTAACCCACATGATTCGCCAACCATAGACGGTTTGACCTGACTGATAAAACCAGTTAAAACCACTTTTGACGGAATCACTAATTTAAAAGTACTTTTAACCAGCTCCATTAGGCAAAAGTACTTTTAACTGTTATTTTAGTAAAAAGTAATATTGACTAAAGCATATGGTTAAAAGTACTTTTGACTGATTTTGCTAGTCAATAGTACTTTTGACTTGTTAAGAGATTTGACTGCAACATATACAGTATACTGTAAATTGGAAAACTTTAATAACCTAGAACCATTCTCAGCCTAGTTTTAAACTTAGAAATTTGATAAACACAAATAGAATAAACGGCACTTCTGTTTGTATGAACACTAAAGTAACCTTTCAACCTGCGATGACGTCACCCTCACGCGGTGAACGGCAATGCACTTAGTGTTCAAACAGCTCAAACATAGCCATTAGTGCTTTCTATCGTTTGCACTGCAGTTTATACAAGATGGCTGTATTTTCTATAAATTAAATTATAACTGCGAAAGAGCACGCTTAGATAGTTTGGTCACGTTAAGAGAATAATAAGGCAGATGGTACGCCTTCGTTGGACATAATAATAATACCAGCCTAATACCACAGTCTAAAAACATACAGTCGTCCGATGAAGCTGTCTAGACAGGGCAATCGTGCGGGGTGTGAGAGGCGAGACGCGGGAAAGCCGCTCCCGCACTGCGAACAAACGATGTTCGTAGTGCGGGAGGTATTATTCAAGTCAAATGCGTGTAGAAGTTGGCGGCATTTTTCCAGAAATGAAAGGCGTCGTCCTACTGTATTAATATTTATACTGTGCTAATACGGTCCCACTTCAGGGAAAAGGCCTCTTCTCGTACAGAGTTAAGTCCCTTTTAACTCCGTGTTTCTTCACGATGTGTTCCTTCAACCATATTATCAATGGTGTCATAAAAAGTAGATACTTAGTGAATTGTAAAAGTCACATTGGTACTTGCCCAGATTTGAACTATAACTGGCATGAGTGGTAGGTGCTTTAACCTTAAGGCCTTCACAATATACTAACACAGACCTTATTGGTGGGATTCTTCAGAAAGGTTAGGTAAGTACGTGGTTCTCGCAAACAGCGTGCGTGCATGTGGCTTCAAGCTCAACTTGTATTGAAGATGGGTTGTTTGATACTCCGCTGTACAATGGGGTAGTTAAGTATTTTCTTCATATAAACCACTTTACCATGTTTGGCTAGCATCATGACGTCTACAAATTTAACCTCAATATTCGAGACATGTTTGTAGTATGCCTTGTCGATGGTATGTCAAAGGCGGACTGTCGCATACCGTCCGTAGGCCGTGGCGTTTGTGGTGGAACTAAAGAAAGCCTGACGTACAATTAATGTCAATTCTTAAGTTTTTAAAATTGGAAATACGTAAATAATAATTTTCTTAAGAATCTGTCAAACCGTTTCAGAGGTGTTTTGTTTTGTGGAACTTCATGCTATACTGTCAAGTACCTAGTAATATTACGTTGCGGTTTAAGGGCGCCTTCAAATTAGCCGTAAAGAGCCGCGCGGTGGCAGCGCGGCTACAATGCTACCGCCGCGCTACGCTAGGGTCGAGCATCATTACATAGTGTTGTACATGTAGTTTCAACCTCATCGATAGTACTTAAATATAATAATATACTTAAATATAATCAATAGGATAAATTGTTCAAGCTGATTTTCGTTCATGTCTGAATAAAAACAGGTATGCATCATCACTAGTCGATTGATGAACCGATGCGCGGCCACAACGCGGGTATAGCGCTGCAGTCGCGCGTTTTTTATTTATATGGATTAACAAAGCAGCGCGACTGTAGCGCTGCAGCCGCGCTGCCGCCGCGCGGCACCTGGCGTCAAATTTGAAGGCGCTAACATTAGTTTACGAAACAGAAGAAAACATTTTATAAACATAATGTTTAGATGTTTTGGACGTCTGTTTTGTTCAGCTACTTTTGTCAATTTAACATTAAGTTAATTCCTGCAAAATGTTGTTTCGCAAATTTTGAACTTTCAAGATGTTAATGCAATTCTGACACTAGTCTTGTGAAGCAATTTGTCCAAGCTAAGGTGTTTATGAGTTTTTGAAACATGAATATGTTAATCGGATTTTGGGGCTGACTGTACGAAATTGTAAGTCTCTATTTACACTATTGCATTGGGTCACTGTCATGATAGTTGTCTGGTTTTGAATGAATTAATAAATACCTAAATAAACTGTGTTATAAAGTTTGTAAGTAGGAACTCTAACCCGCGTTTGACTGGCAAACACAATCCGAACTGGGCATACATTTGTATTATATCGCCGCGTTTAGCCTTTAGGTAATCAGTTCCATTAAGAAACATTGGTACCGACGTCACTCTAAATTACCCACTGAAGCAGACTGTCCCACATGCCCACAGTCTAGATTATGCTTTAACCGCGTGATTGTTATGTAAATTGCTAGATTATCTCCCCATATTGGCTGTAACAGGGCTTGTTATAAGATAACACAGATACCTAGCAGGTAAGAAATTAATATCGTTCAAATAGTGTCTTACCTAAAACTGGATACCGTGAAATCACCATGGATCGCGAGGCCTGCCTCGCCGCGTTAACTGTAAAATAATAAAAAAAGAATTTTTTTTTTTAAATTCTGCCTTAAAAGGGCACTATTAAACGCCATACTTACAACTTAAATAAAACAAACATAATAGCTGCCTTTTTAAAAAGCTATGTTGAAATGTAGATAGTCTTGCTATAACGTGGCGACGCTTGGCACTTGCTAATAATGCAGAACATTATTAGCAAATAATAAGTCTTAATAAAGTATTCTAGTGGCCTTTTTAAAAAGGTATGGGGAGATGTAGATAGTCTTGCTATAACGTGGCCAAGATTTGCACTTGCAAATAATGCAAAACATTATTAGCAAATAATAAGTCATAAAAAAATATTGTAGCTGCCTTTTTAAAAAGGTATGGGGAGATGTAGATAGTCTTGCTATAACGTGGCCAAGATTTGCACTTGCAAATAATGCAAAACATTATTAGCAAATAAATAAGTCATAAAAAAATATTGTAGCTGCCTTATTAAAAAAGGTATGTGGAGATGTAGATAGTCTTGCTATAACATGGCCAAGATTTGCACTTGCAAATAATGCAAAACATTATTAGCAAATAATAAGTCATAAAAACATATTGTAGCTGCCTTTTTAAAAAGGTATGGGGAGATGTAGATAGTCTTGCTATAACATGGCCAAGAGTTGCACTTGCAAATAATGCAAAACATTATTAGCAAATAATAAGTCATAAACGTGTACTACCAGGTACACCTCTGCCTAGCCCTTCGGGGATTACAGGCGTGACGATATGTATGTATGTAATGTATGTAAGTCATAAAAAAAAATATTCTGGCGGCCTTTTTAAAAAGGTATGGAGAAACGTAGCTAGTCTTACTAAAATATTACCAATTAATGTACGCACTTGCAATTAATGCTGTGTTTATACACTAAAGAACGGAATCAGAAATAATATACACGTTTTATTATGTTTAGATGTCGTTGGTTTTAGTTGCGCTGACGCACCAGTAGGACATTCGGCATTGTCCAAACACATTAGTACGTTGAGTGCCTTTAAAAGCACATCTGAATCGTTGTCGATTTGCGACCGGCCCAGTCACGTTATTGGCCATTTCCTATGCAGTAACAGCTTTGCTTTAGGCACAGATTTGTTCTAATGTCCTGACCTAGATGATTGTAGGTCTGTTATCGCATACTGTGTCTATCGTCAGTCATGTAAACACATCATTATACTGAATTAAAGTGATAGATATATAGAAATTAATGATCTTTTTTAAAAAAGGTAGGTTAAAACATCGTGAGGAAACCGGCATGCCTAAGAGATATTTCTCGAGGGTATATATGATGATATATGATGATTGATGATGATATATAATAATATAATATATAAATACTAGCTGTACCCTGCCACGCTTCGCTGTGGCACATTGTGATTGAATGGTTACAAAAAAAAAATGACGTGTGGCACTCGGAGACTGCCGCGGTAAAGCTATTGCATAGCATTTTTTATCAACTCCTCTCCTCTCCCCCTCCCTCTCCCTTCCCTCTCCCCCTCCCTCTCCCCCACACCTCCCACGGCCCTCCCTCACCCCTCCCTCACTTTCCCCTCCCTCCCCTTCCCGTCCCCTGCCTCTTTCCCTCCCCCTTTCCCCACCCCTCTCACCTACCCTTCTCCTTCCCCTCACCCCTCCCCTCCTCCATCCTCTCCCTCTGTCATCCCACTCCCCTCCCCCCTCTCTGCCCCTCCCTACCCTCTCACAATCTCCCGCCTCCCCACCCCTCCCACTAACCTCCCCCTCCCTCTCCTCGTGATATTTCAAAAAGTCATTAAAAGTTCTGCTATTCATCGATAGGTGGCAAAACTAAAAAGGATCACCGCTGTTCGTTACGGAATTTCTGTATTCGGTTTCCACGCTCAAGGCCCGCGATAGAAGCTATAAAATAACTTAAAAAAAAAAAATATGTAAGTAAGAACTATCCTTGATGCGGATTATACATATTGTATATCATTCATAATTGATGTTATCGAACGGGATAGAAAATGATAAAATTATGAAAATGAGTATTAAAAAGCAAGGGTTGGTGATAAAAAACTGCAAATTTAGAGTTATATGTATTTTTTGATGCCACATAATAAAAAAATAAAAAAAATAAAAATTATCAAAAAAATTTAAAAAATAAAATTTGGGGTGAACACCCCTTATCACTTACAGGTTAGAAAAATAGATAGTAACCGATTCTCAGGCTTACTGAATATGCTGAATATGCTTTGGCTCTTCGATTGTAAAGCAGTTTGTGCGGAGATTAATTTTTACTAACACTAGTTCATAAGTTTCTCTGTTACTAACACTCTATGGATTATTTTGTCCGAATCAAAGAAATTATTATTATTATTATTATTATTATGCATAAAAAATTTCATGAGAATCGGTCAAGCCGTTTCGGAGGAGTATGGGAACGAACATTGTGACACGAGAATTTTATATATAAGATATAATTTACATATATGATGCGAAGTCAGACGCCCATGGGCGGCATGAAAACCCTGACACCAGGGGCTCGAGTCTGCTATTGCAATCGTGTCTCAATGACCGTTTTTGTATGGGAAATGTGTCATAAGTTTGAGGTTATACGTCAAAAATCGATCATTGACCGGTCATTGAGACACGATTGCAATAGCAGACTCTAGCCCCAGGTTTGTCACTAACCACACGATAAGAAGAACTCCAACTTGTGACTCTTTCTTTTAAAGGCCATTACCACAATATGACATGATATAAGAAAATATATTATTTGAACTTTATATTAAACCTCAGTTAGGAAATTCAGAGTAAAGAGCGAAAAGTGAGTATACAAATGTGTAGTCTGTGTATTTTAACTGTTTATCTATAACGGTTCATGAGATTTGGCCCGCGGACGGATGAACGGACGACCGAACTAAGACTTTATTGGGTCCCATTTGGCACCCTTTGTGTGGAACCCAACAAGCGTTAGAGCGGAACAATGTTTATTTTACGAAACCGAAACGGTAAAGAAAACTGTTCAAATTATCTCATACCGGAAACAAAACAGTGTAAGTCAAACATTTATACAGGGGGTGGAAGGGACATCGTTGGACATCCGGACATGAGTTCAGCATTATAGGCATCTTGACACATTATGAATATGAAAATATCATTAGTCCGTCATCAGTTAGTTTTTTTTATTATTATTATTATTGATAGGCACGCGTTTGAACGCTATCTCACCTGATAGTAAGCGCTGATGTGGTCGACGATGAAGCACGCCTGCCTAGAAGCAAACTGTTCACTCTCGAATTAATCCGTCAATTCCTTCCCCTAGGAAGGAATTGATGGATTAAGCGCATTTAAGTTGAGGAGAGGGGCTTGTAACGTCATTATTTTGTATAAACTGTATAGGGTAGTACTTGTCTGTAGTTAGTTCTTGACTGGCCTGTTGGTCTAGTAGTTAGTGGCTCTGACTGATATGACTGAGATTGAACTACTAGATACAAGTCCCCAACAAACAAGTTGCACAGTATTAGCCTACCAGACAACACCATTCTGGTCGGAGGATCCTCCTGTCGACTGGCCTGTTGGTCTAGTAGTTAGTGACCCTGACTGCTATGCCGGAGGTCGTGGGTTCAATTCCCACCCAGGACAAATGTTTGTGTGATGAGCACGATCATTTGTTCTGTGTCTGGGTGTATTATATCTATAATATATATTTAATGTATTTAGAAGTATATAAGTATGTTGATCAGCTGTTTAGTACCCATAACACAAGCTCTGCTTAGCTTGGGACTAGATGGCGTTGTGTGAAAAAAGTTGTGAAATATTTAAAAAAATAGTCACGTCATGCGACATTCACGCTCGATATATCGCCGTTATTTTTTGATTACGTGAAAAAAGAAAAAAATATGTGTCGAATATTTTCTAGTAATCTAGATGAGAGACTAAAAACTAACATTTAGTCAACTAGTCTATTAAATTTATTGTTTTTATTTTTTAAGTTTATTGATCCTGGACCTGTGTTGTTGAAATACTGTCGTCGGCTCATATTACTTAAATATTAATTATTTAATACTTCAAGCACACAAATGTACAGAGGCAGACTTAATGCTATATGTTTTCTACCAGTCAATCTTTAGGTCATTCAGAGACAAACACTGGTAGGTGCAATTCTGCAAGACATAATTATATTAAAATAGTGTTTTGTTTTTTGCTTTAAACTATATGATTTAATCATTTATTTTTTAAACAGATAACATGTCTTTTTTCAACAGATAAATGCAAATCAAATGAAGTAAGTACGCCACTTTTTTTATTGATATGACTTATCAATGACAGATTGTAAGGCTGTGCCGGCTTCCCAGTCCCCTGCCACTTAGACGAAGCGGAAATAACGCTTGGTTATTTTAGTGGGTATACCGGGTCTGACCGGGGAGTCCCACATTGCCTCCCATCCCCCGATGGGCGGGTATGCGTAACCTAGCTTGGTTGCTTGTACATTGTCGTTGTTGTACAAAATATTTAACTGTGTGTGTTTCAATCTGTCAATTGCCAATTTAATTTGTTTTCTTTCTTTTCTTTTATCATTTACTTTTTAGGGCAAAACGATTCGAGTTTCAAAGGTTCTCACAGTTTTAAGACTACAAACAAAAAAAAATTAAGACAAAATCGTAGTGCTGAACTCAATCGTGGTGTCTAAATATGCGACAATGTCACTTTCACCCTTTATAAGGATGATAGAGAGGGCACGATAAATATATTGACATAGGTCACCAGGGATTTGTAGGCGGCGAACCTCCGCAAAGTATGCTTTTAATATATTATTGTTAGAGATTTAAAAACAATTAAAGTGCCTACCGCTGTCATCTTCCTGCTTTTTTCCCAATGTACTCGTATGTATAAGGGGTTGGCGCAGAATATTGAATTCTTTTCCCATTATAAATCTATTAGCCGTCTTCTCAATTTTTTTTTATTATTGTTGATAGGCACGCGTTTGACCACTATCGCACCCGATAGTAAGCGATGATGTATTGCGGTACTTATTGCTTTTCTCTAAATATCGTGGCATTGTGCTAAGATAGGGATCTTTTGGCTTCTTTTTATTTTTATTATAGGTAATTTTTTTTGTTATTTTTTTGTTTTTTGTGAGTGTCAGGATTTAATCTTTCAACTGAGGTCATTAGAGACACAATAGAAAGACAATGACAGGCGGACACCGGTGTCCTCTCGGGGTTTAATGAATTGATTAACGTCTTAAAGGTTCAACATTCACTAGTCTTGTTTAGCAATTTGTGTAAGCTAAGGTGTTCATGAGTTTAGGAAATATGGATATGTATATCGACTTATGAGGCTGACTGTACCTACCTATAGTTATTTAATTATGTATCAAACCTAAACCCACAGACTTTACAGGTTTCCCCAATGTAAGAGTGTTTTCCACACAAATAAGGTTACAAAATTAACTCATTTCTAATAGGTATCTACTTAATCTAAACATAAAAATAGGTAATAATAAAAAAACGACTTAACTCTATTAAAAACTTAAACTATGCATACTAAGGGAAGGTAAATATCTGACGGAACATGCGTCGCGTGTTCTCGGTCGCGTAACGCCAGAACAGACAATAGTATAGAAAAACACTTGACCGTTCACACTCAACCGATGATACGTTAGTGCGTCGAGCGTACATTGTCGCAAACGCTCGGCGCATGTTCCGTCAGATATGAACCTTCCCTAAATATAAAGACTATTGTTGCCTAGTGTTATTGTCGGTAGCTATATATTACTAGTATTCTGTAAATTGGAGTGTGCTAGCTAACATGTAGCGAATAATTTTCTTTGACTGATTTGTAATAATAACTAATTGTACTGTATACAATACATCCAAGTTCTTCAAACTTATCAGACAGACGTGTTGCTGGGGGGTTTGTTCCGCCACATATTCTTCCCAGCAAAAAAACACTAGGAAGTGGCGAAGGGCGGGCTTTTTGGGGGACTGTCTTGTGTGATTTGAACGTTTAAATTTGCTGATCCTCAGCCTACTTTGAATAAAGACTTTTTATTTTGATTTTGATGATCTTGAGAACTAAGACTTGGGAGACCACCCGGTCACACAACTAGGCTATCATTCAATTTTTATTTTACTTTTCTAATTTTAGGAAAACTTACAGATTACTTAGATACTTACTTACATGAATTGGTTAAACAAAAACAGTACATTAGAACATAGCCAGTTACAAGTTTCCGCTTATACATATAGGTCGTTAAAAAAAAGTGCTCGCCATTTGAGAAGACAAAAACACCTATAAGTAGAGTAAATTTAATGTAACAAATAAAGTGCTTACGCGTTGAAAAATTAACTACTCATATCCTTTTTTTAACTTCTGGACATGTTATGTGTTATGTTAATCCTGCTCTCTCTTGTTCCAGTCAGTGTCAGTGACGGTGTCAGTTCTAACGCTGACGTTCATCTCCGTGGACCGCTGGTACGCCATCTGCTTCCCGCTCAAGTTCAAGTCCACCACGGGACGCGCCAAGACCGCCATACTTATCATATGGCTGCTGTCTTTACTGTTCAGTAAGTATCTATGAGTTCAGCTGGCTTGAGTGAAGTGAACTGTTTTTAGAGATTGAGGAACAGCGTGTAAAAATCTTCATCCTCCATAGAAATGAGATAAATATTCCACAGCTAAATAAATATTCCACAACATTTTTGACACAACGCCATTTAGTCCCATGTTAAGCTTGAGAGCTTTTGTTATGGGTACTAAACAGCTGATAAACATACTTATTTATTTCTAAATACATACATATTATAGATAAATTACACCCAGACACTGAACAAATGATCGTGCTCATCACACAAACATTTGCCCTGGGTGGGAATCGTACCCTCGACCTCCGACATAGCAGTCAGGGTCACTAACTACTAGACCAACAGGCCTGCAGTCGACAGGAGGATCCTCCGACCAGACTGGTGTTGTCTGGTAGGCTAATACTGTGCAACTTGTTTGTTGGGGACTTGTATGTATTAGTTCAATCTCGTGGAAAACTTTGACATCGCTGTGTAGGATGTCAGTTTTTTAACCGACTTCAAAAAACTTTTTTGCAAAAAATAAAACCGACTTCAAAAAAAACACTAAACGGTGTAAAATAACTCTAAATTCGGAAGTCTGTGGCTTTGGTGGGTTTGTCTTACTCATGATGGGCCACCGACTTCCGAATTTAGAGTTATTTTACACCGTTTAGTGTTTTTTTTGAAGTCGGTTTTATTTTTTGCAAAAAGTTTTTATTTTTCCATTTTTAGTTGTTACCATAAAAATATTTGCCATGAATTTATTTTATACTAGCTGCTGCCCGCGACGTCGTCTGCGTGAAGGTTCTACAGCACCAAATATACCTACCTAAGATTCCAGTGTCGCTATAGCATTATAAGTAAACAACTTTTAAAATAGCATTAAAATATAAGTTACATGAAGAGAGTTATATGGGAATCCTGCTGAGTTCAGTCATACCATGTGACTGAAGGAAATAAACAAAATAATGCAGGAATACATTCCAGGATACAAAAGAGTAATAAAAACATTTTTACAAAAAAAAGCAACCGACTTCTTAAAAAAACACTAACAGGTGAAAAATAATTCCAGGTTCGGAAGTATATGGCTAAGGTGGTTTTATTTCGTTCATTATTGGCCACCGACTTCCGAAACTGGAATTATTTTTCACCTGTTAGTGTTTTTTAAGAAGTCGGTTGTTTTTTTTGTATTTTTTTTTTATTTTGCTATTTTTAGTTTATTTGTATGTAAAGAAAGTCTTTCAAAACTTGAAAGAATCATTGAAATCGGTTAATAATTGCAAAAGAAGTTCTTTCTTAACCTTTTAAAATAGACAGGCGTAATGTTATGTTATGGAAATACATAAACCATGCACAGACATGTGACTGTAGCTATTGCGAGTAATTTGCTGTTATGCATTGAAGAGTTCCATCGCCTGTCATCTTCATCAGTTTTTCTTCACGAAATGATACTTGCTAAATGTAAATGCTTGATTTGTCACCAAAAAAAAATGTAAAACTTGGTACATGTTTTCCTATATTATTTGAGGAGTTCCATCAATTCCTCGAGGATCCCTCATCAGATCTGAGGTTTAATACTAATGGGACCAACCTGGTAGCTTATACCCTATCAAATAAAAAAAGAATTTAGAAAATCGGTCCATAAATGGCGGAGTAATCGCGTAACAAACACACACAAAAAAAAACATACCGTTGAATTGAGAACCGCCTCCTTTTCTTGAAGTCGGTTAAAAATACGTACAAAGGTATCATAGTATACCTTATAACACTTCCCTAAAAACTACGTTGGTAGTTATACTGCCAGGAGCCAAAATGTAAAGATAGTCAGGACTGGTGGCGCGGGAGCAAGCAACGTACAGGTGCCCGTGTGAGAAGCAACTCGTCCTTAGATCTACACCCGCTGCTCTGAGTATCGGCTCCTGCGACTTATTGATTGTCATCACTAAGCAAACACTCAAGGGGAACTGTACGCGCTCGAACTGGATCGGAAAGCTACGAAGTATAAGGGGAATGCGTTGTATAAATACTGCCTCGCCAACGCCACAACCCGCCAGAATTTCCACCTCAATGGTGTCTGTGGAGCAAGATGACTTTAAGGCACCACCCGTTACTCAACTTCAGAGAAGATTTGTTCCTAAAAAGCGTTAGGAACAAATCTTCTCTGAAGTTGAGTACGCTCAACCTGGGACGCTGGGACGTTGGGACGCTGACCTTCAGCTTGATGGTATGCGCTGAATGTCGACTTGCTGACAGAGAGTTCAAAAATTCCACGGGATAATGTGTGGCGTCATCTTGCTCGGCGACAGTGCTTATCGACGTATAGACCACTTCATTCCCCTCAATGTCCGAGAGAAAACATTCGTTAATTGCTGCAGCATGATCATTTTTGGGCGCCAAAATGGCGCTCTCACACGAATTCTGCTGGTGCGCTGTACGACTGATGTCCACGTACACATTGCGAATGAGTTCTTCGAAGCTGGATACCTACCACCACTCTACCGAGAGACTCTAAAAGCACCGCCTGTCCACTTTTCTCTTCTGGTAGAGTGCCTTTGCCAAGACTTAGAAGGACATCGGAGAATTCTTGAGCGCGTGCAAAGCCGCCGAGCCGAGCTCTCATATTAATGGTCAAGCGCAGCGTATGAACTTGTGACGACAAAAAAGATCGTTTACCTAAGCATTCACCTCGTCAGCCCTCGATCCCCGCGTCAACTCGGGAAGCGTTTGCCTGAAATCGCCACTGAACGGAACTGTGACACTACCCATCAAATGTTCGTTCCTGCAGATGCCCTGCAGGGTTCTGTCCACGGCCTCAACTGCCTTCCTTTTGGACATCGTACACTCATCCCATATGATACGATCCGAACTTTGCTCAAGATTTTGAGGGTTTTGTTGGAACTTCAATTTGTCAAAACGAACTATTAGGATACAACTTTTATGAAAAAAATACACAATGCCATCTATGAATTTTAAGAATAACTAACTACTAACCTCACCACCACGATCAAAATTTTAATTAATTTTCAAAAGTGTTCATGTGTTACTTGATTTGATTTTTATACATTCTCATAGATGGCGCTGATTCCAAATTGTCTTTATACTACTAACATTCATTAAACTATGTTTCTCTGCCAAAGTTACTTAAATGACGTAGTTTTTATAGTGTAAAGCTAGATAATAGCATAGCTTACTCAAAACCAACATTTAAATATGCGTCCTTTGATTACACGCTTCCACAGAATGAGTAAGAAGAATAAAGATTCACTGCTCCTCCCCCGTAGGTAATAGCGTGATAATATATAGACTATGTGTTGACCCGACCTCTAAGTAATATTCATGCAAAATTTGAAGTAAATCCATGCAGTACTTTTTGAGTTCACCCCGGACATACATACAGCCAAACACACAACAATTCTAAAAAGTCACTTTTTGTCACCAGTTACGTTTTTCTAACAAAACCCACTCATTTTTTCTTGAAAATTCTCAATGTACAGTTTTTCTTTCGTTACTGTTTTATTATGTATTATATTATATGTAGTATAAGATGAAAAAAATGCACAATGCCATCTATGAATTTTAAGAATAACTAACTACTAACCTCACCAACACAATCAAAATTTAAATTAATTTTCAAAAAGTATTCATGTGTTACTTGATTTGATTTTTATACATTCTCATAGATGGCGCTGATTCCAAATTGTCTTTATACTACTAACATTCATTAAACTATGTTTCTCTGCCAAAGTTACTTAAATGGCGTAGTTTTTATAGTGTAAAGCTAGATAATAGCATAACTTACTCAAAACCAACATTTAAATATGCGTCCTTTACTTACACGCTTCCACAGAATGAGTAAGAAGAATAAAGATTCACTGCTCCTCCCCCGTAGGTAATAGCGTGATAATATATAGCCTATGTGTTGACCCGACCTCTTAGTAATATTCATGCAAAATTTGAAGTAAATCCATGCAGTACTTTTTGAGTTCACCCCGGACATACATACAGACAAACAGACAAACAGACAAACAGACAAAAATTCTAAAAAGTCACTTTTTGTCACCAGTTACGTTTTTCTAACAAAACCCACTTATTTTTTCTTGAAAATTCTCAATGTACAGTTTTTCTTTCGTTACTGTTTTATTATATGTATAGATTGTTAATTGTTAACAATACATGTCATATAATAGGGTTTTCCACTAATCCCTAATAAATTAAAATTAACATACCTAACTGACGAAATCTAGTTATATTGTACCCACCTGCGTACCCCTCAGAGCATACAGGCGTGATGATACGTCAAAATGTTGTATAAACAATAAATATCCAAGCGATTCCAGCTTACACGACAGATTTGCCGTTTATTTTTGAAGAGTTCCGTTGTATATCTCCGAAGATCAGCACCAGATCTTCACCAAATTAAAATGGGACCACCTCAGGAGTATACTCTTTCAAATAAAAAAAGAATTTTGAGAATCGGTCCACAAATGGGGGAGAAATCAGGTAACATACATAAAAAAAAAAAAAAAAAAATACATACACACGAACATAGAACCTCCTCCTTTTTTGAAAGTCGGTTAAAAAAGGAGGAGGTTCTCAATTCAGTTGTATATTTTTTTTTTTTTTGGGTTTGTTACCTCAGTACTCCGTCATTTATGGACCGATTTTCAAAATTCTTTTTTTGTTTGATAGGGTATACTAACAGATTGGTCCAATTTGTATCAAAACTCATACCTGATGAGGGATCTTCGAGGAATTGAGGGAACTCCTCAAAAAATGTAGGCACACATGCACCGATTTCAACATTTTTAGTACCAAATCAAGCATTTTCATTTAGAAAGTATCATTTGGTAAAGCAAAAACTGATGAAGAAGACAGGCAACGGAACTCTTCAACGCATAACAGCAAATTATTCGCGATTGCTATAGTCAGATGTCTATGCTGAGCTTTTGTTTTTCCACAACATAACATTACGCCATTCTATTTTAAAAGGGGCCGGCAGAGATGTACAGATTAATGTTTAGAGATAGAACTTCTTTAGCAATTGTTATCCAATTTCAATGATTCTTTCAAGTTTTGATAGACTTATTTTACATACTTACAAAGAAACTAAAAATTACAAAAAAAAACTTTTTTACAAAAAAAAACAACCAACTTCTTAAAAAAAAACAGGTGAAAAATAACTTCAGTTTCGGAAGTCGGTGGCCAATTTTTTTTTTTTTTTTTTTTTTCTTATTAGTAAGAACCAAGTTCTTACTAGTTAATTGCAATCTAGCCTAAGAAGACTAATAAACAATTTAAATCTAACTTATTATGCTACGTTATAAATTATGTTAATGCTAAGAATAGTGTCCATAATTAGGTATGCACTTTTACACACGTTCGTAACACTTCCTTAGAGTCTGGTAAAATTGATAAAACACTTTGTTCATGTGTTATATAAATACCACAACATTGTTACTATTATTGATTCACTTACACTACACTAATTCAAATGGTTTAGTTCTCTTTAGTCTACGCACTATGCCTGTGTTGTCTAACAGCTGGATTGCCTCAACATTCACGTGTCGATGGAGTCTGTGTTCGTGGGCTTCAGCAAATTTTTGTGTGATGGTGGTGACGAATTCCATGTCGAGGTCACGGTGGAGGTCATCGTTTCTTATGTACCAGGGTGCATTTACAGCAGCCCTGAGTAGGGGAGAGCGGGGCTAGAAGTTACCGGGGTAAGTTGTTCCGATTGAAACTACTCCGCGAGGAAAAGAGATAGGAATGTTGAATAAACACGTCACGAAATGCAATGCCACAGCGCACTGACGGCGGCCATCTGAGACAGGCCAGTGGAGCTGGGAATATGGATCCGCAGGACGTGCGTCGCTGATTCACGCAAGTAATTATTTTCGTAATTAACATTTTTGGTCTGTTTCATGAATTTTAACGATTTGCGTTTAGTGTTTTATTGTTTCGATTTGAGGATTTATCTATTGTTGTGATACACTATGCGTAAATGACGTATGTTTTGTCAACTAATCTATATTTTGTTTTTTTTGTCAACTCGTGTGATTGGGGCAAGATGTTCCTTTTTTCTGGGGCAGGTTGTGACCTCGGAACAACTTGCCCCAACTAATTTATTCCAGTAATGAATCATCATCATCAACCTACTGCTGGACATAGGCCTCTCTCAATGAGCGCCATAATGAGGTATATATATTGTTATTTTCTTTTACAGTATGTGGACTTTTAAAACAAAAACTACCGAGGATTAATATCCAAGGAGTTACTGCAAAAGCCGCGAATGATGGCAAAAAAATAAAAAGAACAGATTTGTTAAAAAAAGTAACAAATCGTGAAGAAAATAATGACAACTGGCTACAAAAAAAAAACAAGAGTTGTATTAACGGCAGAAAAGGAAGATAAGTTGGCAGACTATAATATTAAAGTTTAGCTCAATTTTCTTCGGCCTTCTAACCGAAGAACTTAAAAAAATGGTGTACTGACGCCAGCACATCAAGTTACTCCAATGTGTCAAATTTCTTCGATCGTTTTTCAACTTTATGTCAAACAGAATAAGGTTCATATTCAATTGGGAAAATTTGACACATTGGGGTAACTTGACGTGCTGGCGTCTGTACAAATGTGCAGTAAAATTCAGTGCTTACAGTATTTCACCATCTTGGCATAAAAATAGAAAGCCTGGTCTTGATTGGCTTACAGGTGAAATCTAAATCCATTTTAATGCTTTCTAATTAAACTTCAGAAGATAATCATAATCACAGTTATTTGTTTTTTTGCCTATGATGGCAGTTTTTCATTATTATTATTTTATTGATATATTCAGCCTAAGACAAAGCAATATAGTTAATTACTGAAATAATTATCAAGGTTGATTTGCTGTAAGTTATTTGATAAGATCCTAATGACTAAATGTTCAATAATTGATTAAGTAAAATTATAGTTACTTGTTAAAACATACAAATGTTTACCTGATAATACGTAGGATATTGTTGATTATTTACTGCTGAATAAATAGACTTAGTTTCATCGTTTCTTGTTGTTTATTTCACAAATAAAACCTTTAACAGATATGGTAACAACTTACCCCGGCTTGTTAACAACTTGCCCCGAGTCGGGGTAAATTGTTACTTTCCGACTTTGGTCATAAAAAAAATTATAACAAATAAATCACACACTAAATGGCCCAGATAACTATCTTAATAGCAAAGTTAAATATGTAGGTTAATATTAATCACAAAAAAGGAATATTAAAATCAAGTATTCTTAACAAATTTTGAGGTTGACTGAAAATCGGAACTTTTAGCCCCGCTCTCCCTACTTTATTTTGGAACTGTTGAATTATTTTGACGTTGGTTGGCTTAGTACAGCCCCAAAGTTGGATACCATACGTCCAAATTGGCATCAGAATATGCTTGTATATTATCAACTTATTATGTATTGATAAACAGGATTTCCTTCCCAGTAACCAATACAAACGTTTATAACGAATATCGAGTTCCTGTTTTTTCTTTTTGATATGGGCTTTCCAACGCAGCTTGGCGTCGAGAGTTATGCCAAGGTATTTGGCTGTATTAGCATAAGGTATTTGCATACCATTTATGTAGAGTGGGTGATAGTCACTGTGTTTGTTTGTGAAGTTAATGTGAACTGATTTTGACTCATTCAGATTGATCTTCCACTTTTGTGTCCAGTCGTAAACTTTGTTCACAGCTAGTTGAACTTTCTCTACTGCTTCTCTGTGGCTTGATCCGGTGGCCATAATAGCAGTATCATCTGCAAAGGTCGCTATGGTGCTGTTTTCCAGCTCTGGGATGTCACAAGTGTATAACAAGTACAAAATTGGGCCAAGCACACTTCCTTGAGGCACCCCAGCTTTTATGGTTTTTAGCTCGGAATATGCGTCCTCTTGGCGTATTCTAAACATTCTTTTAGTTAAATACGACTCTAGGATATCTACAAATTCTGGTAGCATGCGTCTGAGCTTAAATATGAGACCCTCATGCCAAACTTTGTCAAAAGCTTGCGCGACGTCTAAGAACACGGTAGCACAGACTTCTTTATTTTCTAGCGTTTTTTCAATAACATTAGTTATTCTATGTACCTGGTCTAACGTTGAGTGTTTTTCTCTGAAGCCAAACTGGTGATCTGGAACTAGGTTTTTATCTTCTATTACTGGTTTTATCCGTTTTAATAACAGTTTTTCAAATAACTTTGATAGTACGGGTAACAGAGAAATGGGTCTGTATGATGATGCTTCGTGGGGAGGTTTCCCAGGCTTCGCAATCATAATGACTTCAGCAACCTTCCATGGCTCAGGTACATATTTTAAGATAAATGAAGCATTTATTAGTTTGGTCAGCTTTACTATGGCTTTGCGTGGGAGGCGTTTTAGAATTTCCCCTGTGATGAGGTCGTAACCGGGAGACTTTTTTGAGCTAATGTTGTTTTGAATTTCTCTCATTACTTCCTTAGGAGTCACAAGCTTGATTCTTTGGTTTTGTGATAAATTTACACTCTCATGTATTTCTACAGAGCTTTCGTTGGGTTGAAAGGTTTCTTCTAAATGTTGAGCAAATCGGAACGCCTTTTGGTCATTGCTTATTGCCCATTTTCCGTTGCTATCTCTGATGGGCGGTATTTGTATAATCTGCCTTTTTAGATTTCTCGTTGCTTTCCAAAGTGAGTAATCCGTTGATTTGTCATTGGTAAGCTGAAGAAGGTTGGTATTCAGAGATTCATCCTCAAATTGTAGAATTTTTCTCTTTAGTCGTTTAGTTAGGTTATTTAGTGTTGTTTTATGACGCGGGAACCTTGTTTGCTGCCACAACTTCCTTTGTTTTCTTTTCTCTGATAGTAAATCCACAATTTCTTTAGGATGGATAAATCCCTTATATTTGCGTTTTAGCTGAGGTGTATTGCTCCACGCACATTGTTGAATATTAATAATAAATTTGTTTACTTCTGAGTCAAGCTGATCTTGCGATTTTATCGGAGTTTTAAGGTCGATAATATTATCTAGATCAAGAGCAAAACTGTCCCAATCTGTGGACTTATTAACCAAGGTTAAGTGGCTTTCTTTTAATAGGATTTTTTGACTTAGCATTAGTATAATCGGAGAATGGTCAGAGTTCATAGTAAAACTTTCCTCCAAACTGATGTAATTGGTGGATATGTTTTTGCAGATGAAAAAGTCTATAAGATCCGGTATTTTCTGGTGGTCAGTGGGCCAGTATGTAGGTTTGCCTGTACTCATTACTTCACAATGTGTTTCTTTAACTGCACTTAAGAGCTGTCTTCCTTTAGTTGTAGTAAGTCTTGAACCCCAATGCGTATGCTTAGCATTAAAATCGCCGCCTAGGATAAATCGCTGGCCTAATAATTCAAAAAGATGTAAGTATCGCTCTTTTCTTATCATGTGCCTAGGAGGCGAGTATATGGCTGCAATGGACACTTGACAAAACTTAGTTTTAACAGATACTGCCACTGCTTGAATGTCTTCTTCTTCATATTTACACTGCACGTAGTGACTAATGTTTTCTTTAATTATAACCGCACTACCCCCCCTGGCAGAGTTGCTAGGGTGGAGGGAATTATATATCATGTATCCTCTAAATTTGATAAAAGATTGCTTTGTGAAATGCGTTTCGGAGATTAAACACACGTCTATATTTTCTGTATCTAGGACCGCCTGCAACTCATGCTGATGTTTGAGGAGTCCATTGGAGTTCCACGCCATTATTTTGAGTGTGTTATTCATTTTTGATTATTCAAGACAGCTGTTTTAGTGCTGGATTCTAGCTTCTCTAATCTCTTATCAAATGAGGTAATGCACTTCAAGATCTGGTTAATCTTATCCTCTAAGTTCAGAGGTTGAGATCCTTGTTTTGCAGCTTGTGCGTAAGTACCAATGTTGGTTACTTGCATGGCTGGTTGTTTTGCAGTTGACTGGACACTTGCTTTCTGCGCCTGTTTACCAGGGTGTGTTATAGGAGGAAACTGTTGGGTATTAGGCACCGTAGGTTTCTTTTTTAAAACTTTATTTTTCATAATTTGCATCTGTTTGGCTACTTCACACCCTCTATAATTGGCAGGGTGAGGTAGGCCGCAGTGGATACATTTTGGTTTCTCTTGCGGAGATTTGGTACAATTGGCTGTAAGATGCTTGCCAGTGCATTTCACACACCTTGGCTCTTTTTGACAATATTTATGTGTATGCCCATAAGCTTGGCATCTCTTGCATTGGGGAATGAGTGCTGGATTTTTGAGTGGATGTATTTCAATTTTACACCCTAATATGTACTTAATGCCGTAGATTTTGTTGACATCTTCATCGTTATAAAATGATAAAACGAACATGTTGAGTGGTTCTTTGGTCTTCCAGCTCAATTTACTATCTACCTTTTCTATTTTTAGGCCTTGGGTTGTTAAATCTTCCTTAATTCGATCTGGTTGGCAAGAAGAGTGTAGTTTCTTTACCACAACTCTAATTGGTCTAGCCTGCTTGTTTTCGTATGAATGCCAGTGGTAGTCTTTTTCAGACAAGAACCTGGCAATTACTCTATATGAGTCTTCTGATTTGGCGTTAACCTTCACACAATCCCCATTCATCATTTTTGCTGTAAATGATTCCGCTGGTTGGCTTTCAATTAACGAATCGTAGAATGTTTGATAGTTCTTGATTCCGTCTATTATGATTGGCGGTGGTAAGGGCACTTTTTTGACCGAAGTCACTTTCTCATTTTTTTGATGATTGTCTTGTTGGGCGCTTCCGGGTTGTTGTTTTGGAGAGAGGGAGGTGTTAAGCTTCCTTTTCTTCCTGCTCTTGGCCCTAATCCACTCAGTCTCTTTAGCAAGGTCATCCTCGTCTGTACAGTATTCCACGTCGTTTTTTGTAGTCTGAGCAGGTTCAGTAGTCCCTTTTGTTTCTTTGATGCAGTTCAATTCTCCTTGAAGTGTCTGAACTTGTTCCTGCAGGGCATCAATTTGTACATTCAATTTACGTACCATGACTTGCAGGTTTTCTCTATCTGTTTTCTCTTGGAGATAACAGTCATATAACTGCCTTTCTAGGTCAGTTTTAATAGTAATAGACTTTTTTGTAGCCATTGTTAAGTTGTAAGGCGAGTTTAACACCTATACAATAAGTTATTGTAAACACTTCATGATTTCCGCACTTGTAACTAGGTCATGACACTGACCCCGATATATTGACGTAGGTACGCCGCGACGCGACGTTGTTGTGATCCGTCAGCAGAAAACTCTCGCGAAAGAGCTCGCGCGCGCGATCGTACGTCCGTGCACTATACTAGGTAGACAACAACTGGTGGCCAATAATGAACAAAATAAAACCACCAAAGCCACAGACTTCCGAAACTGGAGTTATTTTTCACCTGTTTTTTTTTTAAGAAGTCGGTTGTTTTTTTTTTTGTAAAAAAGTTTTAGACAATACTTACAATGGGGTTCGATACCCGGGTCGGGAAAAGTGTTATTGACTTTGTCCATCTGGGTTTTCTCAGTAGCAGCCCGGAGTCTGGATTCGTGCTCGATTGATGGCAATAGGCTCGCCCCCTTTTACATGACTTTAACATAACTGGCAAAATGTGGGTTGTTCAACCAGGTACACCTCTGCCTAGCCCTTCGGGGATTACAGGCGTGACGTTATGTTGTTAGCACCCATTCGTCCTCACTTCACCTTTATTTTCACGGGGTAATTCTTACAGATTAGCACTGCAGGGCTAGCATGGCCGGAGATATTCTTTCCACGGGGAGAGGATGAAATACTATTCCCCTCTGTCATTTTTATCCACCCTCCGAGCATGGCGACATGGGTGGATAAACTATTCACGGGGATAAACCAGGGGAAACGCTTGTCCTCGAAATTATTGCCATTATAAGAAAACTTTTATGAAATTACACAATAGTCGAGAATGTCATGTAAACCAAAGTACTTTCATCGTTTTATTACATAAGTACTGGATATTTATTTTGTTTTGTTGTCAATTGGGATTGCTTGAATCGCGAAATCTTTCACTAGTCGCCATGCTATAAGCCGTGGATGAGTATCCACGTCTAATGTCAAAAAGTGATATAATTCTCTTTCCCCCTGTTGCCGTGCTTTGGCAGGTGGATAAGATAATTGTATCCCTTGTCAGTGGAAATAACCGGTGGATAAAAGTTATATCCCCAGCCCATGCTAGCCCTGCAGCAGTACATTTATTTTTACCATTAGTCGCCTAGTAGTTGGAAATCAACCTTAATCTTTCTCCACACTTTGTATAGATGATTACCGGCCTATAAAACGGCTTTTTCTGGTTACGATTTAGAGGACGATGGTACACGATTATAAGTAAAACACGATTTGGAGTAATACGAATAATAACCATTTATTTAGTCCAGGTATATAGGTTTCTACAATGTTAAAAGTAGTGGTGTACAAAACCAAAATCCAAAAACTGGTTTGACCAATCAGAGACCGGCGCACGCTGTCCATACATTTTGAGCCGAGTGTCGTCAGGCGGCCGCTAATATAAATATGCGATATCGCGGCTTGCCATTTAGTGGTGGGACTGATTCGACTCGCCGCTCGACGCTCGCCGCCATAGATAAGTATAAGTACTAACGTAAAGTATAAGTACTAACGTATAGATAGCCATCTCTCGATTTTGTACTTTAAACCGCCATCTAGTTCCCAAACCCCAAACTACTTAGTAGCAAATCTATACATACGTAGGTACATATTTATGCATACGTAGATATATCGTACCAAGTTACCTACAGAATTATACCGGACCATCAGGAAAATAAAGAGGTGATTCTAGTGCTCAAATACAACAACTTTTTCTATTGGTCCCATAGAAAAAGTTGTATTTGAGCACTAGAATCACCCTCTTTATTTTCCTGACGGTAAAAAGTAATCCGGTAAATATACGAATGTATATCTAATACTTTTAGGGGTGCTACTAGTTGTGTATTTAACATAACCATGGTATTTAATAATATCTAGTTGTTACGGTATACATGCTGTATTTTATAAACATAACGAAATCAAAAATGTCTATTATTAAATACACAATGCGTTACGGAAAATACCTATTATGAAAGAAAACACTTTTTTCATGAAAATATTTATTTATTTCTAGTTTTATTGCGTACATAATAATTATATGCTAATTGTTTGATTTGGTCATTCTCATCCCAAACTGTGTTTTTGCCACATAACAAATTACTGACATCTTTGCACCAATTGAAAATCACTAAATTTATACTTTTTTGTAAAAGAAATTCTTTTATTTTAATTTTATGTTGTTCACATTTAATAAATTGGAGTGAAACAAGCGTGGTGGTTACCAGTTCTATATAGTTAGATATTTCTTTGGATTCACAATTCGTTTTCAAAATTTCTATAGTAATAATTTCTATATTTAATACACATTCCAGCAAATATTTACTGGGATAGTGAAGAATACATTTACTCGTATTTTTTTTTAAAGTAATGAACTTTAGATGTGTCAGGTATATTTCTTCACTATCCTCTTCTAATGCTTTTTTACATTCAACGCAATTTTTTGCTATTTTTTTATAAATTAAATTAATGAGCCAGCCACAACAATATGCTACTGCTGCACACTTTTCAATGTCGCTTGGAATTTTACTAGATAATACTACATCTATATTTTTTAATTCTATATTTAAATGATTAAAATCTATTTCTATAGGTTTAGGTAGGGGCCTGGAGATATTTTGACTTAAAATACATTTTAAGCTCTGTAGGCAATGACTGTCGTCACTCTCACAATTAGCCCCCACGGACTTAGGTGACACCATATTGTTAACCAATAAGGCTTTATAAGATGCCTCAAAAGATACAACATTTGGCATGACATTTCGTTGACCATGAGCTCGTATGGCACCGAAAAAATTCTCCAGCGGGTCTTGGTTGAAATTGCGCAGCAGTACAGATCGCAAGCCTAAGGCGTGTAGTTTTTTGGTTATTTGCTGAAATGCTTGAATTGTTTTTATCCAATTAGAAATAGATGGTACCAACCTTACTCTGTCACCTATAAATTTCATGCTTCTTAAAATTGGTAAGCTCGTATGCCATAATTTGTGATGCGGCGATTTTGGCGAGACGGCTGACCGATATATTTTGCCGTTTATAATTGGACCGAGTTGTGCCAAAATGATCCACCCTACAATGAACACATTTTGAGTTATTTCAGTTTAAACATTCAGACGAAGTTTTTCCATTTAAACATTTCGATTTTGTTACATATGAAGGTTTCAATATTGGGAATATTGAATATGGTTTCTAATAGTATGCTTTACAATATACAGCTGCTGCTACTTTTTAAGATATTGAGAGAAATATCGTCTGGATCATTTCAGCAAAAAATAAATTTGTATGACACTGTGTCAAAATTAATTTTGCAATAATGATCCAAATCACTTCCATAATCAGTTTAATATCTACGCAAGTTTTTCATACAAAGAGTGTCTAGTTATGAATAATAAAACTATTTTTTTTTATTGAAGTACATAATATACCTATTTGTGGAGAAAAAAAAAAACAAAACGAAACGTTAACTGTCTTAACAGAACTAATTCTCTTCGATGTCAAAATCAAGGGTCCCAAATCGGTGAACATCTTCAGTTACCTTTTTGTTCCCTATAAATGTTTTGTAGAAATTTTACAGGCATCTGGGATGAAATGCATCATAGACCGTCATAATCGTTGACGACATAGATGTCATCCAGCTTTGCCTGAGATATCTCTTTGCCACGCGGCCATAGTGAAACCAGATTCTTTTTGTCAGTTTTCATGACACATACTCCTTTTCTGGCTGTTTTTAATGTCGAGCTCTTGAAACCCTTCGTCAAAACCGCTTCTCATAAAAATTAAGTAGGGGTGATCCTTTTTAAAGAGTTTTTTTTTTCGAAAATTATTATGATTCAGTTTTGCTACAATGATTAATAAGTGTACCTGGATCATTTTGGCAAAACCTATTTGTATTAATTTACCAGAAACATTTTGTTCCAAATGACATGAATCATTTCGGCAATTTATTTTCCAAAAGTCCCATAGATGTGGAATGGTATACTTTCAGTATATCTTTTTCTAGGAAGCAGATAATAAAATGAATCTTTGCCACATGAAAATATGGCTCATTTTAGATTGGTTAGTATAGATAACTCAAATTCGGTAAAAATGTGGGTTGGATCATTATGGCACAACTCGGTCCAATTTTGCTAAAGTTGCCATTGACGGAATCAAAAAGCCGATCAAAAAATAGTAGAAGTACTGCAGTGTCTGTGCTTTCCTTAGGAATCCGGCCAATTTCTGAAAAAAAAAAAGATACAATTAGATTTCTAACATTTATTACACACAATTTAATCAGAAGTATAATCACATGACATTGAAAAAGTCACAGTCAGGGTCAGTACTCTCCTCGGTCTGCCGCGACTCCGTCCGGCTGTGCTAAGCCTCCAATCTTGTGGTATACGAGACCATAGCCCGGAGGGCATCAGGCAGATATGCCCAGGAAAAGAAAAAAAGTAAAAATGATAAGGGTAATTTGATTACCTGCTGTGAATCCCATTGATATACCGATAGTTTTGCTAAAAACTTGTGTGGCGTATTTCACTTTCATTTTAGGTATTAAATTTGGAACGACATGACGTGCGGTCAATTTGTGTATTAACCGCAGTCCATTAAATGCAGGGCCCTTTTTATACAGAGCCTCCAGATGAGACCATTTCGCAATTCTTTTCTTTCCGTCCTGATAATACTCTAAATTTTTAGTTATAAGGTTATTTCTTATGCCTTTTATAAGATGTGGCGGGTCAAAAATTGGGTAAATTATATTCTCATTGATTTCAAAAAATCCTTCTTTGTATTCTCTATTATTTCTCAAATATTCTCCTTTTGTCTCCTTAATCAACAAATTAATGGCTGCTATATTTGAAGTTCCTTGGTCGCACGTTACCGAGACTACTTTTAGCCCAGTTTCTAATACTTTTGTCAAGATTATTTTTATTTGATTTTTTAAATTGTGCGAATTTGTAGTTCCCGCACAAAATGTATATGCAACTGGCTGTTTATATTTTTTAAATATTCCTCTGACCATGAAGACCAGTGCATGGTCAGCAAAACATTTTGTTTGCGTACTTCCATCGTCGCAAAATCCTTTTATTCTGTCATTGTGTTGATCATATGTTAAATTGGCAGCAATGGCCATCTCATCAAATATGACCGTACAATATTTGTGAGTTTCGGGCATTTTATTTACCCTTTTTTTCAATTGTTCAAAAATCACATCATTGGGTCCAGGCAATAAAAATATGTTTCTCATCAATTTATTTAATGTGCTTTTCTTTGGTAAAACACATATTTGGCTTAGTAAGCGATATGCTTTTGGACTTGGTTTGTAAAGTGCTAAAGCAAGAATTTTTTCATCCAAAGTGAAGCGATGTCCCTTGGGGTGTTTCATTGACTGCCTTATTTGCATATCAAAGAATGTTTTCGCTGCGGGAGATAAATTCTTTGCGACAATTTTGTAAGCTTCGGAACGTATTAATTTCCTAGATATTTTTAACTTCCGTACAAGTCCATCTTTAGCTTTTTTGCATCTGTTGAGTGCCTTTTGCACTTTTGCAACCGTTTTATACAGCTTTATTTCAGACTGGTATTTCAGCTGGTTACCTGAAAATAAATGAATAGGAATTAAAATTCGACTAATATTTTTTTATCCCCTAGGTGCAAGTATGGTGGGCCACATAATTGTATATTACACAGTCATGTGGTATAATTTAAAAAAATAGCTTAATGGGAGCTGCTGCTCTAAAGTCACTGTCTACCAAGAGCAGGTGATATGAGCTAAAATTCTGGATCTAAAAAGTGTAAATTAGTATAAAGGAGCTAATAAATTACTTACTCTTAGAAGCATCAGCATTACACATTTTAGTAGTAGCGGGGTGTAGCTTATATGGAGCTGGTATCAGTTTTCTTGAAATGCCTGCAAATAAAACTTCAATTAATATTTTTTTCTTTTAACTAAATAAATAACGCTTTGCTTGTAGGTAAGTTTGTCATTTTCAGGTTTTCCTCACCGCCAAATCATTTAAGAACAGCTTAACTGATTTTGCTGTTATAACAAATGTTGCAAGAAATCTGCAGGAAATGTATAAAAATTACACACAAACAATGTCATGGTCTAGTTAAAAATATTATTAAATGAAATCAATATAATGATTTACTTACTTTTTATATGGTCGCTGTAGCTATGGGTACTTGTAGTGGGCTGTAAATCATCAATGACCACAGGTCTATCGGAGGTTGAATCCAGTAGTGTACCTACAAATGATTTTGTATGTATAAGTTTAAATACTCATGATCACATTATAATTTTATTATCATAAAACATTGTCAATACACAAACAAAATCTCTTTAATAATTTTATTTAATTTAATTTAATGTCATAATTTACTTACTTGAAACCACCTCACCGTGGCTACTGGTACTTGCGGTGGGCTGTATATCATCAACAATTATGGGCTCCGGTCTATTGGAGGCAGAATCCAGTGGTGCAACTACAAAAGATTGATAAATAAATTAGATTTTAAAACATTGATAACACAAAAAGAACCATAACCTAATCAAAAAATCTATGTTAATACAAGTTGTTATTTCCATGCAAATTAAATTAAACAGATTTGTTTTGACATTTCTTTAATAGTGTTGTTTGTCAGGAGAGTTACTATAGTCATTTTATACATCAAGTTCCCATGTCAAGAAAAGTTGGCCAACCTGTAAATGCAAAAATTATCATACAGGGAACATTAAGAAATTATCCCCAAGTGTTTGCTGTTACCAGTTGATACCAACATTACGATGCATAGGTCCTATATGTGTAAACTGACTAATAAAAGCACTAGAACTGTAAAATTGGTAACACATTTATTTGAATATTGAGGAAATTAAGATATTCATATTTATATGACAAAAGCTATTATCAATAAACAATAACTTCAATAACAAAAATAAGATTTGGAAAATATGCTCCATACCTGGAAGATGCAGGGTTGGTACAGCTAATTTGCTTAATCTATTCTTCGGATAATGATATATTTTTTCAAAATGGAGACGGCAGATTCTTCTGTTCCTAAATATATAATCATCATCTTCTCCCACAAGACCAGCATTGACAACCCATGTATGAAACTTGTCACTTTCAGTTGAAGGGTTTGGGAAAGCATGTAACACTGCACCTACAAATAAAATAGGAAATTATATTATAATCTAAAAGTTAAATTGCATATAATAAGTAAATGGAAAAATATTTTAACAAATATTTTTGGCATAATCAGTAACTTCCCACTATTGATATTTTATTAGATCTGATTGTGGTCGGGTCAGGAACTGTGATCCCAGCTCAACCACAATCTTATTCTTATTACTCAAAAAGTACAAAAGCACGAATTAGAATAACATTTTGTGCCATAGTCAAAAATCACAGTCGGGTCAGAAATCACAACACGAACCTAATGCTTTATAGATAAACAAAGACATTCAATAAACTAAGATAAAGTTGAAAATCTAATAAAGAAATGGACAGTTTCAAATACTACTAATTACTCTAGTGCAGCGCGTCTGTACTTAGCTATCACCGCCCAGCTAGCCCCAGTATAGGAATAGGATAATGTTTAAGTTAATAGTACTAACCTGCAACTAGTGGCGAAGCGCAGGTAGGAATACAACACTTCTTTTGAGGCATTTTATAGTGTCAATATCACAAAAACCACAAAAACAAGAAAAACAGAGTCACTATCTCAACACTTGAAAGTCGCCAGCGATATCTTTAATCTGCGAAGGCTAAGACGGAGGAGGTAAACACACTCGACTCGACGTACTTAGTAGTCAGCAAATATAAAGATTGCATGGACACTAGATGAAACTGAAGAGAAAACAAGAAAATAGCGCGTACGCATCCACTCGGTCTCAAACAGTCTCGTAATGGCAGCCATGACATAGAAAACAAACAGTGCACTTTTACGAATGCGTTCGTTTTATTCTAAATTATTATTGTTACTTGCTTTATTTGTCGAAACATTATGTTTATTATATAAGAAAGAAATAGTGATGGTTGCTGTGTTTTTTTTGCAGTAATTTAAATAACATGAAAATAATTATATTAATTCGGAACGCATTTTTCATTCGAAAAAGTACGGGGTCTGGAAGCCAGATGGCGCTACGGTCGTTGAAAATTGACCTTACAAAGGAAGACGAACTAGCATGCTCGCCGCGAACGGACGTGCTGCGCTACGCTCCACGACTGTCCGCCGCCCGCCGTACGGCCGCTACTTCGCTCCGTTGCCGCTCGCCGCAACGATCTTCGTAGTCTCTGACTACAACCACGGATCCAAAGCCGCCTTTTTCAAGGCAGCGGTCGATCAACTCACATCGTCTAAACGTTTGACCCCCTCTGGGTAAAACCACAGTTTCGTGGTCCTCGGTGGATACCTTACGGTGCCAACGAAACCGAGTGGGGTGTTGACCCGACACACCCGCCGATCCCCTTCAGGGTGAGGCAGTCAATTGGAGTCGAGAGCTAGAACCTTGGCCTTGGGGGATCTCCTAGTCAAATCTAGTCTCTGGTTTCGTTCACAGCTACACACCTAGTGTCGGTTGGGTGTTTCAACCCCTTCGCACTAGACTGGTCAGGGCCCCGTTCGCACAATAAGACTGGCGACGGGTTACAAGCTTAGGGCTCACCATTAGGTACTCACCTCCCTGCCTACACCCGGCAGGGAGGGTTACACATCCCCGGGCAAAACCCACCCGGGGAAGTTAGGTTGTTAGGGTTAGGATTGCTAGGTTCCCACCGCAATTTTTCCCGCGTAAACTCCCCATTTAGTCATGTCGGACGCTTTAATAATAGCGTTTTTCAAAGAGGTCCTCTTAAAGGACCCCGATTTCTCGGCCAAATATGGCCAGAAGTTCGACGCGTTACAGCGTCAAACCGGTTTATCGGCTACCTGCGCTCAGGTATGCGACCGCGACGTCACTGATTTCAGTGACGTACTCGATAGCCCCTTATCGCCGCCTTTAGCCGACAAAGGCTGCATTTCTCAGAAGGCTTCGATGCCTTCTCTAGAAATTCCCCAGGCATTGTCGGTACCGTCCCTTATGCCCGCGTTCTCGGAAACACCGATTGTTTCCAATAAGCCCCCGACCGCTAAGCCGGCTATCGCTAAGCCGGCAAAAATTCCCACGGCCGTTACTCCCGTCGCCGACCCCGATCCCTCTGAGCGCATGGACACTACCGTGCCTCGTTCCCAGTCCGCTTCAGAAGCCGAGTCCGCTTCCGAATCCTCCTCTGAAGACGACTTTCAAGTCGTCGGCAAGGGAGGAAAGAGGAAAAAGACGAAAGCCTCTTCCTCTCAGGCCACTAAGGCTAAGAAATCCTCCGCCCAACCCGCGCCTTCCCCCTCCCCCGCGTCCCCGGGCCCCTCTTCTAGCCCTAGTGCTAATCCCTCTGCGTCTGCTTCTAAGAAGCAAAAACCACCGCCGCCCATTTTCATCCAAGAAAGGGCCAAGTGGAACACCGTTTCGAATTGGTGTAAAGATCAAAAGATCAATTACACCAACGCGCGTTCATGCCAACAAGGCGTTAAAGTCATTGTCCCTACGTCTAACGACTACAGGGGTCTCTCCCGTCTTCTGCGTGAAAAGGCAATTCCTTTTCACACTTACTCCCTTCCGGAGGAAAAGCCCACCCGTGTGGTTATCAGGCGCATTCCTTTTGAGATGCCCGTCCAAGAAATCTATGATGATTTAGTGGCACAAAACATCCCCGTCATCTCCGTCCACCGTTTGCATAGAGCACGCGGCGGAGCAGAATACGATATGGTCCTTGTCATCTGTCATCCAACAGAAGGCCATCATCCGATCTTTGACATTAAGTCCCTCTGCAATCTCATCGGCATAACCGTAGAGAAACCCTACCGTCCCACTATAGTTGGTCAGTGTCACCGCTGTCAACTGTACGGCCACTCGCAGGCCCACTGCTATGCGAAACCCAGATGCGTCAAGTGTCTGGGTGACCATAGCACGGCTGAGTGTTCCCGTCCAAAAGACGTCTCCCTTTGCACAGAGCCGCCTTCGTGCGTCCTATGCGGTCAGTCTGGGCACCCGGCTAACTACCGTGGTTGCCCCAAAGCCCCCAAACCCTCCGCCGCGAGACTCGCTAAGCTCGCTGCCGCCAAACAGCAACGCGAAAGCCCATCCGTGAAAGTCCCCTCTTCACAGATGCCCGCTCGCCTAAGCCCCCAGAGAGCCTCCCCCTGGAATCAGCTCAACCACCAGAAGGCCTTCCCGGCCCTGGTGCCCTCTCAAACCCCCGCTTCCTCCATCCCAGCTCTGATGGAGATTCCTCTCCCTATCGCCCCTAGGGCTCCAACAGTCCCAGTGACTACCCCCTCCCCCGCATCCGCGTCGCCCTCGAGTGGCAACCCTGTCCTAGACAAGGCTTGCCACAACATGAAGGTCCTATTCGGAGCCTATAGGGTCTTTTTCACTCCCGCGGCCGATGCTATGACAGCAGAGGTCGAAATCGCGGCTAAAACCAACCCCGATGCCCTTGTAGACATATTCAAGGCTTATCCCTCCGTATCGGAAGCCATTTTCAACCTTTGCCAGAAGTAATCAATGGATACGGAAAGGCTTAGTACTCACAAACCCCGATCCCTTAAGTTAGGTTATTTCAACGCCAATGGCATTAACGGCCAACGTGATGAGATCGCTAAATTCCTACGCGACCATCGGCTAGACATCCTCCTCATTAGGGCTTGCAATCCGGATATCCGGATATCCGTATTATCCGGATATCCGCCGATTTTAAAATCCGGATTTTACTTGCATGACAATCCGGTTTTTTCGGATATTACGGATAGTTCTATTTCACTTTGAAATATTAAATAAAAAGCTGTCATCTGTAATGAGTATTACTGTTATTACGTTATTTATTATTTCAATAATATAGTTAATCACTCTCGCTTTTGTTTTTTTACTTCCCAAATCATACATAAATACATAAACGCACGCCTTTTTTCATGAGGGTAGGTTGAAATGAGAAAGTACAGAGTGCCATGTGCTACGATTCTGACATAATTCTTTTGCTTCGTTTACATTCATACATGCTGTCATACACATCATAATATTGAGTCAATTTAGTGGCAGAGATTATAATTAATTCCAACATTCTATATACATAGCCAAAATACAGGCTTTGCTTAGCTCTGCTTGGCTACAGATGGACACTCCACACCATTTAGACCGACCTAACTTAGCTTGTACAAATATTATGCCTGAGTTTTCTTTTAACAAACATTATTATTAAAATTAATGACCACTGGCCAACTTTATCAATCAATCAATTCATTTATTAAATCAAACAAATGACACACATCCATACTGCACGCATTTTCAAGATTGTGTTGTATTTTACGGCACGCACGGTAAAAGAAGACTGGACCAGAGTTTCAAAATCAATCGCTATAGTGGCATTTACAAAACCTCTCACATTTTTATTAAGAACAAAAAAACTTCCAACGAATCTGTGAGACTAGCGATTATTAAAATTATATCCACGTTTAACACACAACAACCAAATCAAACAGTCATAACTTCTACGGACAATACACGATATAAAGAAGGTTGCTCTTCTTCAACTGAAAACGTATCAATCAAAACATGTTCAAGTTTCTTCATGACACACATGATATATCTGAGGTCATCAAAAAACTTGAATCTTTAGGCCCATGCATACCACTAATTTCTACGGAAAATTGTTCTCAGTGGAGGCTATACGGTTATGGAATGCTTTGCCTGTGTCAGGGAGACAAGATCAAACATTAGCATCATTTAAAAATATATTATTATCTTTCTTCTTTCTGTCTTTCAGCACCAGGGGCGCGTTTCCGACCCTTTAAAAACCTATCTACTCCCCTTTTGAAGAACCCCATACTGTAGCCCTCTGAGAAAACCTCGGCAGGGAGCTCATTCCACAATCCAAGTGTACGCAACAGCTGTAATAGATGGTTAACAACTAAATAAGCAACGCATAGCCAATTACAGGTAGAAACAAAGTATGTTACAGAAATCTTAGGATTACTAACAAGCACGGTAATAACAGAAAAAAAAATAGAAAAAAATACAAAAAGCACTCACATTATAATGTTTTATACAGGTCGATTGGATTGCGATGTTATGATTTGTAAGATCTCATGTTTAATTAGAATTGTTAGTATGAGAAAAGTACATTCGATTGTATTGTGCGATATCGGTGTTTTAAAGCAAAATTTTAGAAAGTTAACAATTTTGTAATTGTTACTTGAAATATTGGTATAGTTTAATATTTCTTGTCATTTTGCCTGAGAGACTAATTAGAACGTGTTACAAAAGCTTATTAATTTAATTTATAATAAAAACAAAAAAATATCCGTATTATCCGAAATATCCGGATAATCCGGATAGCAATTTTTTAAAATCCGTATTATCCGGATAGTAAAAACGAACGGATATTGCAAGCCCTACTCCTCATACAGGAAACCTTCCTCAAACCCTACAACCGCGATCCCAAAATTGCAAATTACCGGTTAATTCGCAACGATAGGTCCCGTTGTCACAAAGGCGGCACTCTTATCTACTATAGGAAGCAACTTTATTGCACCCCTATGGACCCTCCCACCCTCACATCTCACTTGGAGTGCTCGGTATGCAGACTCGGTATGACGGGCCATCAGCCCATTACCATCATTTCCGGTTATTTCCCGCCGTCCGGTGGCGGAGAGGACCCTACCTCTATATCCCATGATCTCACAACCCTCTTCGGCTTGAGTGACTCCGTTATATTAGCGGGCGACCTCAATGCCAAACATCCCGCTTGGAATAGCAACACGACCTCTACCCGGGGTAGAATAGTGTTTAACTTAGGTTCCACCCTCAATTATGACGTCATCGCTCCGATGTCTCCCACTCATTTCCCTCACTGTCCCGATCAACGTGAGGATATTCTCGACATAGCTCTCCTTAAGAATGTAAACCTCCGTTTACAGTCAATCGAGACTATACACGAGCTCAACTCTGACCACCGCCCGGTCATTTTGTATCTAGTCCCTCGCTCGGGTCCCTTTGACCCCAGCCTGCCTCCCCCGACTAAAATAGTGACCGACTGGAGGAAAGTAAGCGAAAGTCTGAAATCCACCACGTCGCCTCTCTTAGACTCTATCCCCGACCAAATAGCCTCAGTCGCTGACACGACGGGCGCGATCGACTCGTTCACAGAGCACGTACAATCAGTCTTGAACGATTGTTCACGGACAGTGCCAGCGGAGGATCACCTCCGCTGGCGACTGCCGGACGATGTACAGGCTCTCGTGACCGAGAAGAACGCGGCTATCCGTGCCTACAGTGCTTTTCCCTGTGCTGCAAACAAACGCCATATGCGCCGCTTGCAGAAAACTGCAAAGCGACGCATATTGGAATTTCGTTCTGCAACCTGGGACAAGACGCTGAGCGAACTCGAGCCCACCCACTTAGCTTTCTGGCAGCTTCAGCGGAAACTACGCTCCACTGAAGAAGCCACGATGCCCCCCCTAGTACGCCCCGATAAGAGCGTCGCCTTTGACAACACCGATAAAGCCGACTGCCTTGCGGCCAGCTTAGAGTCCCAATGCACCCCTAGCACTCAACCAGTAGACCAAAGTCACCTCTCTGAGGTCGACGCCGAAGTCGAACGTAGAGCAGCCCTGCCCCCCGTAGAAGACCTCGACGATCCTCTGCCTCCCGTCACTCCCGACGAAGTGCACGATCTCATCAAAGGTCTTAAACCTCGCAAAGCCCCCGGTTCTGACGGTATCACTAATAAGGTGTTTAAACTCCTCCCAGCCCCCCTCATCATGTTGATGACTGCCATCTTCAATGGCGCTCTATCCAACAACATGTTCCCACAAACGTGGAAAAATGCCACCGTGATAGGTATCCCTAAACCAGGCAAACCCAAGTCCGCGCCCTCCAGCTACCGCCCCATCAGTCTCCTCAACGTATTCGGCAAAATCTATGAGCGACTTATTTATAAGCGACTCAAAGATTATGTCGAAGCAAAGAGTCTCATCCCCCTCGAGCAATTTGGTTTTCGAACCCAGCACTCGTGCGTCCAACAAGTGCACCGCATAGTGGAGCACATAAGCCTCGGCTTCATGCGCTCCAGGATGACGGGAGTACTATTCTTCGATATAGCGAAAGCATTCGACAAGGTCTGGCACAACGGCTTAGTATACAAGCTGTACAAACTCGGTGTGCCGGATCGTCTCGTACTCATATTACGGGACTTTTTGTCGAATCGCTCCTTCCGCTACCGGATCGAAGGGGCGTTTTCTTCCCCCCATCCGATTTGCGCGGGTGTCCCTCAAGGCTCCGTGCTCTCCCCTCTCCTCTTCTCACTGTTCACCAGTGACATTCCCATCAGTAATAGGTCCCAGTTAGCTCTCTTCGCCGACGATACGGCAATCTACTTCACTGGCACCAATCCAGTCACGATAGCTCGCACTCTCCAATCTTCCGCAAACGCCCTAGGCGATTGGTTCCGGAAATGGAGAATAGAGGTCAACCCCGAAAAAAGCCAAGCGGTCCTCTTCACGAGACCGCGTCGCACTGTCCCAACCCCCGATCCAATTACTATGTACGACACCCCCATCCCTTGGGACTCGGAGGCAAAGTACTTAGGAGTTACTCTCGACCATCACCTTACCTTCGCGAAGCACATAAAGATGGCTCGTTCGCGAGCCGCTTTCGCTTCCAGTAGGCTTCATTTCCTCACGACCCCGAGAAGCAAATTGTCACTCAAGTGCAAATTGCGTCTCTACACCGCGGTCATTCGCCCCATCATGACCTATGCTTGCGCAGTTTTCGCACATGCGCACCCTAGGCATATCCATAGGATGCAAACCCTCCAAAACCGTTTCCTCCGTAGGATAACGGGAGCCCCCTTCTATGTCCGAAATGAGATTCTCCACGTAGATCTCAAAATCCCCACAATTCAGCAGTTCATGAAACGCCTCACCAAGCGTTTCATGGACGTAGCTGAAAAACACCCCAACCCCCTCGTGGTGTCGGCCGCCCGATACACTCCGTCCCGCATCTCTAAGATACGGCGACCGAGACACACCCTCACCGTCCCTGACGACGCTATCACCCTCCTCCAGGAGAGCGATAAGTCTACCAGCACAGTTCGCAAGAACGCAGCCCGATTCCGGCCTCGCCGTCGAGGCCCGTCGCGACGCCCCCGTTAATTACCCGTCCTCCCGTCCCTTGCTTGTGTGCCAGCCCGCGAGCTGAGCAGTAGTTATAATAAACTCGCTGCCCCCAAATAATAACCACACAGATCCAGCCGTCCCTTGCTGTCCTCTCCCAGCGACGCCCTAAGCCGAGGCTCGTACCCCGCAGGGGGTGCCCTTAGCGTAGTCGCTTAGTTGTTAGTTTTTAAGTTTTTATACTCTGGCTGGAGGTCTTAACTTTTAAGATATCTCTACAGAAACGCCCGGTTAAGCTATACACGTCCTCTTCAAGGACACGATATGCGATACGCCCCTCAAATAAATAAATATAAATAACTTGCCATTTAGTAGTAGACTTAACTCCAAGGCGAGATGTTGTCCGATGGCACAGCGGTGGTGGCGCACGCCGCCAGTGCGGGCGCATAGATTTGAGGTGCGGCCGGTCGGCCAGTCACGGACGGTCCTCAGTGCCCGCGCTGGCGACGTCGCGGTTGGACGTGTTGTATGTAGTGCTGATGTTGATGCTGCTTCAACGAGAACAAATATCATCATCAGCTGGTCGATTGAAAACTTGAGTGACGTGAACTGTCAAAGCCTATTATTAGTATGGAATGTCAGCCCAAATACCCCTCACTTCACCTACAATTTCACGCGGTGATTTTAACAGAATTCCAATGCAGTTCGTCGAAATTTTACGAGTTCATCTTTTTGCATTCTTTCTCCACTTTTGTACATGCTGGGAGGAATTTGTCGCAATTCCAGAGACCATGAGTTCTCTACGTCATCCTGGCGTTGCTAGTGTTAATATTTTACGTAGGCTTTTACGTCAACGTATGTATTTTTTAACTTAAAACTGTATATTAGCATAATTTCTACCCAAACCAACGATTATTTACTTTTATAAAATCATGAAGAAGACAGACATCCTCGTCTGTCTTCTTCATGATTTTATAGTTTATAGAACTTAAATAATTAGAAATTAACTAAATAATGAAATTACTATAGCTCCCATCCCATTTTTTTTTTGTTAGTCCAGAATGTTCGGATGTGCCCTTCTAATAAGAAATTCACAATCGAACACCCAAATAAACTTAGCTTACCATAGATAATAACTAAAAAACTGAAATCCTTGTACAATATGGAAACCGATCCTTCATATCTAAACAGATTATACGCCCTGCCGCTGATATTCTATCCATCATTAATCAATCCACAAGCCGTATTGAAAAGCTTTTAAAATGCCTGAGATAAAATAGACCCAGTTTCACATCATTATTCAAAAACATACGATGGAATGTCTATATTTTCTTAACCCTTCAAAGGAGACATGATACACACGCTTGCTAATTAAAATTAAGTGTTGAAATCTGCTCTTAATATAATCTGACTTAAAATTTAACCAAATTAAAAAAAATGTACTCGAAAAATGTGAAGCGTGGTTGCTGCGCTGCAGGTCGCAGATTCGATTCCGGATCAAATATTTCCAGTTTTTTTTTTTTTTATACCACGACGGTGGCAAACAAGGTTACGGCCCGCCTGATGGTTAGCGGTTACCGTAGCCTATGGACACTTGCAACACCAGAGGCGCCACACGCGCGTTGCCGACCCTTTAAAAACCTATTTACTCCCCTTTTGAAGAACTCCATACTGTAGCCCTCCAGTCCGCCAGTTCTGAGTAGGTACTCGTAACAACTACTGTCAAAGATAAATAAAAGTCAGTACGAACGGGTTAACTTGATGTTGAAGCCACGGATGGGCTTTATAAAGTCATTAATGGTGACCCATCTAAGAGCCAACGTACCCAAGCATATTGCACGGCTGTTATTTTTTAGCCAAAAGCCCCCTTGAAAATCGCACCAATAAATGGATAATGAGTCTTCTTTATTTCTGCCATTGTAGAAGCTACAAGACAACAAGTAGATATTATGTTAGTTAATTTTGCAAGAAATTTAAGGCTTTTTTATTTTATTTTATTAAATCAACTTAAATCCACATTCATATGGGAAGAGGCGCTGGGGATGTGAGATATAATGGTCATCGTTGACAAAATCAATCCCATATCAAACTTAATTACTAATTCAATCTCCAGCGTTTAATGGTCTATCATAGTCATCATCTGCCTAGCCTTTTCCCAACTATGTTGGGGTCGGCTTCCAGTTTAACCGGATGCAGCTGAATACCAGTGTTTTACATGGAGTGACTGCCTGTCTGACCTCCACAACCCAGTAACTGGGTAACATGATACCCCTTGGTTAAACTGGTTGTCAGACTTTCGGGCTTCTGACTACAAGTAACGACTGTCAAAGATCTACAAATGACAGCCGGGACCAACGGCTTAACGTGCTTTCCGAGGCACGGAGGAGTCTTGGTATGTAATAAATGGTCACCCATCCACGGACCGACCTCGTCAAGCGTAGCTTAACCTTCGATCGACCCATGCGGCTGTTATAATTTAGCCACAAGCTCCTCATAGTACCTACGTGTTATTGGCAAAATTGTGGTATCTCTCTTCCACCGCCATTAGAAGAATTGAAGTTTACAAAATCAATACTTTTTTCATTCATCTTGAGATTCAAGATTGTGGCAGGTTAAAACACAAAAACATGTGAAGATAACTATGCATGTAGATAAAAACACACTTGTCTCAGTAAGTATCCGTTGACACCCGTCAGAATCCCTAAAAAATAACGACGTCATTTGCTTGTTAATCAAATGATCATAGTACCAAATGATTACCAAATGACGTCTTTACTGACTCATGGTCTGTTGTTCTATAATGTGACATTACGTCTTTGTCCCCCGAAGGGTTAGGCGTATTTACACCGTGAAATGATTATTTACGTACAACTTGAACCTTACATGAATCTGGACATGATGCATTTTTTTATCTGTTTTTTTCATAGTTTTTATATACATACATGGCAATCATGCCAAGAAATTTTGTCATTTATGTTAATGTCCCATGTAATAAAGGGCGAGCCTATTGCCATCAATCGGGAAAATTCAGGTCGCTAATGAAACATTTGTGGTTGAAAAACTCAGCAACGCTTTCCCCGACCATCCGAACCGTGGATCCTTTGTTCCATATGTCATATTTAACTCATTCAAAAATAATTCAAATTAGGCTGATGATCTGCATTATTTGAACGTCAATATTTACAAAAGACAGTCCTTCAAAAGACCCCTCACATCCTCCCATCACACAACCCGACCACACCGCGCTTTACATTTATAAGACTTTAAAAGATCAACACGACGTAAATTGCTTAAAATCAATCAAAAATTGACAAATTACAGCAGCCTGCGTAGCATGAACACATTGAACACCGAAAAAACAGCCTTTGTCTACAGACGAATCGGCAAAGTGACAGATTATATAGACATTTCTTTCGTCTCGAGCATGACAATGTCAAGAAAGATGAGAAGTTATATGCCGAAGAATGCCGAACAATGCCGAGCATGAAGTGCGTACCTATTTTCTCCACTTTTGACAGTTCTTTTCGAAACATTTCCTGTCAACAAGTGTCAAACAGTCTACATAAAATGAGACCTAGACAAGAGCACATTGACAGTTGCTATAGACAGCATGTAAGTTTCTTTCTCTACGTACAAACGCTTTGTCAACGAGTCGCCTCATGCTCGGGTAGAAGAAATGTCAAGTTGGACAGAGAGAAATTTGACGTGACTCGGAAGAAAAAATTAAGTGTTCATGCTACGCAGGCAGGTTTATTGAAAGAAATTTGACAGATTGGGGTTCCTGTCTATATAATCTGTCACTTTGCCGATTCGTCTGTAGACAAAGGCCGTTTCTTCGGTGTTCAATGTGTTCATGCTACGCAGGCTGATTCTGGTTTTCTCAAAAGACGAAGACACCTCAATATATTATTACAATGGGTTATTTATATTATGATATAGTTCCCCAAAACGCTCGCCCTTCGCCACTTCTATTACAGCAATTTAAATTACATGATTTGCTGCACACATGTTAGGCACACACCAATATACATTGCTGTAGTAATCATTTTTAATAATGAATCCACATTCTTTATTAACACCCGTTTGAAATAATTTTGAACGCGAAAAGCTAAAACGTGTCTCCTGATTAAATATTTAAGTCTTAATAAAGATAAGAAATTCTCTGTTTCGTACAAGATCGTCCTGCTGGCTTCCCTTGTGAATAAAAACTGACTTAGGCATTACTTGAGTTCTCCTGAGATTACTTGACATAAATAGAAGGTGTATCATGAAGTAATTTATCAAATATTAAAATGTTGGACATCACTTATTGCTTGCCTTTGTTATTTGTAGGGATATGTAGATGTGTTAAGGATCAAACATTTATGGTCCTATTCACAGTACGCACGGGTGGCGCAGTGGCTGAGAGATCAGCTGTTGTGATGCGTGTCGCGGTTTCGATTGCCGCTATGTTCTACATGTAGTTGTTCCGGTTCTAGACCTTTAAATAACCTGTAAAATTTCGTACGAACAACGTCACGGGCAACAGATAGTCTTAGGTATAACTAAACCAGTGTTCCATAATGCCGCGTTTGAAACAGTCAAAACAACGCACAAAATGGTTTAAGTTCCCTGTGGTCTTATAACGAAGTTAGCAGACGGTATGGTTAGTTAGCCTAATTTGAACTGCATTACAATCCTCTTTGACATTTCTAAATGGCTCGTAAATGATAGTTAAACCCTCGGGCTTTGTGTGGGTTCCTCGTGGTCCTTCGAGCCGGATTGTGAAGATGAACTATGTGCCAAGGGTGGAAATACTACATTTTTACGGCTCTCTTTGTTACATTTATGATGTCAGTCTAAGAAAATTTCGGAATTTATTTTAGCCAATCCAAGCGCTGCTGTTCAAAGCAAAAGCAACAAGAGAATATAACAAAAAGATTCGTAAAAAAAAGAGTACCCAAAATTAGCATTGTTTGTTGTTGGTTTTATGTTTTGATAAATGATATTTTATTTGTCTAAATTGGTTTTCACAAACTCGTTTACACGTCATACAAGTGTAATGTGTTTTTTTTTTTGTTTGTCGGTGTTTCACTATCCAACTACTCCGAGTAGAAACACCGAAATAAACTCAAGGAATACAGTTTATTTTAAAGTCAAGACGATTTCGTGGTCATATCATGTGAGGACCTTGCAGATAAGTGTATGGGATGAAAGAAAGAAAGAAAATATTTTATTTGGACGCACAGAACATAAAACAAAAGATCAGCAATACAGATTAAAAAAAAAGAAAAGATTAAAAAACTAAAGACAAAAATAAAAAAAAATAATAATAAAAAGACCTGTGCGAGACCAAAAAGGCGCCTATCTCAGCATTAGCTGCGCTCTGCAGCTGCTCTCTTTTTGCTGATGCTCTTCCAGTCTCTGAGATTATCTTTCTATGTACAGAACTTCTGGTGTCTAGATGTGTGTCGATGTTCCTTCTTCCACCCTTTATAGTTTTTACTAGAATAACTGCTCAATTTAGTTTTATTGGCTACTCGGCTTCGGCCCAATTCGATATGTAAAGTAAAAATTATTAACCTACGCTGCTTCCAAAACCATTTGGAGATTTTAGGGTCTTAAGCCTTATTTTTCTACTTTTAGCTTTCTATTTCACAAGATTGTGGTTATTTTCACAATAATACTTCCAACCATTTGACTTTCATTTGACCTCTATATGACGGCATAATGTAGCCTGAACAGACTACTTCCTTCGTGTTTTTCAATATAAATAAAAAAAAAACTGTTGTTACTCTAAAAATCGTATCTGTCAAGTGTCAACTGTTGACAATGTCAAGTTTCAAGTTATCTATTAGTGTTTTTTGTATGTACTGAAAACGTGGCAAAGACTTAAAGCTATTCAGTCTACGAAATGACGTCATGACGAATAATACTTTAAATAATAATTAAAAAAAAAACTGTTACTTGGAAAAAAGCTTCAAATTAGTGGCTTAAAATTAAATGTTTTACGAAATAAAAATATAAAAAAATACCTGAAGAATACTTTACATACCGAACTGTTTACATTAGTCTTTATTATTACATTGTAGCGACATCTATCTCGCCACATACGAACTAATGACTGACATCTTAGATCGCGGTAATAAAGTTATCCACGCAATTTCGAACGTATGCAAGTTCCCAACAACAACGGTCGGGCAGTAATTAGCTCCCCAAACACAAGGTCGGAGGATCCTCCCTTTTTTATGGGGGATGAGAAACTTTAGACTCAGTTCCCCAGACCTCTAAAACATATACTACTTTAACCCCACATATTTTTCCTGCAGATGTACCAGAATTCGTCGTCCTCCAAGTGCAGAGGAAGATGCAGCTTCGTTTTGACGTGCAGTACTTCATGCAGTGCACGTCTACTTGGTCAGACGAAAGTGACCTCAAGTGGCATATCATTAAGGCACTGTTTTTATATACGTGAGTATTTTTCATTCAAGTATTAGTAAGACGGGACTAACGCATGGGACTAACATCACTAGCGAAATTTGTGTGTATTAGTAATTACTAAGTACACCTCTCTCGGAGATTACGTGCGTGATGTTATGTTATGTTATATGTTATACGTAAAATTGTCTTAGAACAAACACTATCTTAGTATATAAAAAGAGGAAATGTTTAATTGTTTGTTTGCATTGAATAGGCTCCGAAACTACTGGACCGATTTGGAAAATTCTTTCACTGTTGGGAAGCTACACTATCCCCGGGTGACATAGGCGACTTTTTATCCCTGTATTCCCACAGGAACGGGAACGACGCGGGTGAAACCGCGGGATGTCTGCTAGTTTATTATATGTTAATACGGTTTTGACAATTCAATTACATTAACATAGTATACGCTAAAGAAAATGAAGATACAATTGTTGGGTGCAAAAAAGACATGAAAACAGAATTTTATTTTGGGTTTTTCGGGTTATTTTTTTAAATATTTTTATTTATGTATTTTAATGAACATTGTGGCACATTGTTTTAATAATCCATAACCTAGGTACTTAGACAGCAATAAATAATATTATTATTTTTAACATAACATAACGTAACATCACACCTGTAATCCTCGAAGGGCTAGGCAGAGGTGTACCTGGTAGTACACCCACATTTCGCCAGTTATGTTTAAGTCCCATGTAATAGGGGGCGAGCCTATTGCCATCAATTGAACACAAATCCAGACTCCGGGCAGCTACTAAGAAATTATTATTGTGTTTAGTTACTATCTTTGCTATTATTTTTCATACTGCCAAATAGCCTATTACTCAGAGGTAAGACAATCAAGCAACCCTAAACTGTCAAATTTTCCCAATCGAACATGAACCTTATTAAGTTTGTTATAAAGTTGAAAATGCTATCAAAGAAAACACATTGGGGTAGCTTGATGTGTTGGTTTCTGTACTTGTATTACTGTTTTAACAAAAAGTAGAGTAAAGGCTATAAAGCGTGCACCTAGCTATTAAAGTCCACTTATATGAATTTATAGTGGACAGCCATATTTTTTAGAAATGTATTTCAAGTGCCTTTTGCAATCCTCGCTTTGAAGGATTTAACTTTCTTTGAAAACGTTTAAAGGAGAGCTGAAGCTTTTGAAGCCGCTTCTGGTTTCAAAGTCTAAAATCTATAACGGTACAACAAAAGAAGCGGTGGTAAAGAGCCTCCAAGTAGCCTTATATGACCATTGCAAGACCTTTTTTACTTGAGGTATCTCAAGTATTTTACTTACCTTTTTAGGTATTCCAATGCTATGTAACGTTACCTAATGTTACCTAGTTTAGCATAATTACTACGCTTTTTTGTAAAAAATCTACTGCTAAAACTAAGAGGGGTGAATGGTTACTATTCAAAAGCAAAAGCACGAATCTCATGCAGACAAAGTCACGGGCGAAGTCTTGGTTACTAATTGGTACAGACGCCAGCACATCAAGTTACCCCAATGTGTTAAATTTTTCCAATTGAATATGAACCTTATTCTGTTTGACATTAAGTTGAAAAACGATCAAAGAAATTTGACACATTGGGGTAACTTGATGTGCTGGCGTCTGTACATGTGGGATCTGGCAATATCAGAAATATATTGATATGATATGATTTTAAAAATGTTGAAATGTTTATTCGCCCCAGAAGACATGCATATTATTATTATTATTTATTACTATTTCAGATTACAATTAATGTGATCACAATGGTATTTATTTAAGTTAGTAACTTCTTTGTCTTCTCTTTAGTATCTTACTTAGCCTATGATAGTATTTAATAACTAAAAGAGATCTCGTACGATCGGCTAACACCCACACAAGTGGACTGATAATCCACTTGCCCGGGCGGCTATCGAATGCAGAATTACATTGGCACTGGCATGTAACCTGCGAAGTAACGAGGCAGATTTTTTTGCGCCAAACGGCGTCAAAGCTGTCAACACGTGCACTGCAAAAGACCCCCTAAACGCATTGTTTTATTGGATACGCAGAGCGTTGCCAGCCTTTTGGGCATAACTGAACCACAGGGCCTCCGATGCAATACGTCATAAATCAGCATTGCACAATCAACTTTGTGATCATCGAAGGATTGACTAAGAAACTAAACCATTTCCTCACTCCCAGGTTTCCACTGTTCCTGATGATGATCGCATACTGCCAGATAGTGAGGGTGCTCTGGAGATCAGACAACATCCCAGGACATACCGAGTCACACACGCTGTGTTCGACACCCCAAGGACATAGCAATTGCAAGAATTGTAAGTACTTTTACATTATTTTCTATCTCTTTTCTGTATTCTACTCTCTCAGGACTAGTTTGTGGCTGAAATGATGACAGCTGCACGGGTTGCCCGTAGGTTAAACTACGCTTGATCAGGTCAGTCCGTGGAGGGGTGACCGTTAAAATAATTACGTATCAAAGCACCTCCACGTCTCGGATAGCACGTTAAGCCGTTGGTTTCGATTGTCATTTGTAGATCTTAGACAGACGCAACAAAGATCTACAAATGCCAGCCTAAACCTATGGTTTATCAGCTTTTTAAGGCACGGAGTAATCTTAATATGTAATGAATGGAGATCCATTCATTGACTGACCTTGGTAAGCGTAGCTTAACCTTTGATCGACGCATGTTTGGCTGTTATTTTTTAAGCAACAAGCCCTTTTGTATAGCCACAAGCCCTTCTTAATAGTGATGGATTAATTAGCATTCGCATTCATTTTTAACATGCGAATGCTCATTTAGCATTTAGCAAATGAAATGTAGTTGCGAAATTCTGTGAAGTGCGAAGTGAATTCATTACTTCGTATTTCGTTCATGCTCATGCAGCGGCACTCAGCGGCAGCGTGCGCTCTCCGTCGCACCCACGGGAATACTAAATCTATCTGTTTCACGTTACACTGACTTTTAGCAAATAGCAGGTGCCTGTGATGCGAAGAATGACGTTATACAATTATTATCTTTAAATTGCTCGTACACAGGGGCGTAAATTGTATGAATGCGTCTGATCGTTTAATTCGTTAAATAAAATTATTAGCAGCGTGGTGCGAAAAATGAGATTGAGCAATTTATTACCTTATGATCTTTGATTTGCTCGTATTTAACGTCGTATATTGAATAAATTATAAATTGTCGTTATTTTAGCAAATAGTTTAGCAATAGCAATTAACATGCTAAGACTGAAGAATTCACATGCTAATGAAATTTATGCGAAATCGCATTAATTGCCATCACTACTTCTTAACTCTCTAGAAGCAAATGTGGGTTCTAGTATTACTGGATGCTTACGTATTTTAAAGACAATGTGATGTCCGAGTTTCTTTTAGTGTTTCTTCTATGAGTAGTCAGGCAATAAAACACCAAAATGACTAATAAAAAAAATACTTTGTGAGTGTAAAACTGTTTGTAAAGACCAATTTATTTACAGAAATAAATACCATTTATCATCACGTTATAGTTTATGCTCTTCCCTTCTCTGTATGAGATGATCCGAAGCTTTTGCCACTTGAAGTTACTAGCTAATTATTTTGATCAGTTCTGTCATTTCTGTGCATAGGGCTGGCCGCAAACCGGCGGACAACGCCTTCAATCCACACGAACGCGTCCACGGAAGGTCAGCTGCGATCCAGGCGGAAGGCTGCTAAAATGCTGGTAGCTGTGGTCGTCATGTTCGCTGTCTGCTACTTTCCAGTGCATCTGCTCTCAGTTTTGAGGTAAGACATGAGTTAGCAACGTCGTGGTTTAAAAGAAAATGTAGCTAGTAACGAAAATTTGAAAGAGTATGCTTTTAAGGCAAATGTAAGTAGAAACGTCGTGAGGGGATGCCTTAGAAGGTCATTCAGAGACCTTATTGGTGATTCTTCATATGACCCCAATCTGTTTAAGGCACGAGTTAATAGGCTTTTTTTGGGTAAGCTCGTTCCATCGTTGACCTCATCTCTGTCCGCAGGACAAGATTGAGATCAAGAGTAGACCCATTATATATAAAAAAAACCTTTAGAAAGGTTAGGTGCGTAATATTCGCAACCGACGTGTGTGTATGAGAAAATGTTTAAATGTAAACGAAGCAAAAGAAGTATTCTAAGAATAGTAGCAAATGGCGCTTTGTAGTTGTTGCCTCCCCCATTGGGAAAAAGTGTGTGTGTAGTTGTTATTTACCCCTATGGGAAAAAGACGCCTTTTAATGTACGTTTATGTAATTTTATTTCTTCTAAGTTTGTTTTCGCCTGTTTACTTAACAAGCATGCAAGTGGTAGTAAAAATTATTTCATTGTTTTTATTTCTTTTAGAAGCTTCATAATTTCAGATTTTAGAAGCTTATTTCTATGTAATGTTATGTTATGTAAGTAAGTAATATTCAGCCATATATTTTCAATTACAACAAAGCTAAAAGTTCTTTATTTCCTTAAAGTAGATGAGACATTATCCATCGGGTAAGGTCAATAAATTCTTAACGAACAAGGGAAGGCTTTTAACAGTACAATTTATATTCCATTCAGGTTCTAAGAAATAGGCCGGGAAAATTAAATGTTACCCATTATCGTCTACCAATTTAAAGTCTATTTCGCTTCGTAATGATAAACATCTGCTTAATTTAAATTCTACTGATATTTTCTTGTACTATTGTATTTGCGACTAATATAAGTATGGCAATGGAAACGCCGAGGGAGTTTATGGATATTTTTTTATTTTATTTTGGTAAAGAGCTCGCAGAGAATTTCCAAGAAAATTAATAGTGTACTTTTTGATTTACTTACATTTTTTTTTATTTACTTACATTGAATTTCAATCTTAAACAAACTCGATTTTTTGTTAAGACTTACGATAGAGTAAATAGACAAATATGTATATCTCTGTAGACAGCCTCCAAGAAAATTAATAGTGTAGAATGAGGTTCATTCAGACAGCTTCCAAGAAAATTTATACTACACTATTAACTTTTTTACTCTATAGTAAGTCTTAACAAAAAATCGAGTTTGTTTAAGATTTAAATTCAATGTAAGTAAATCAATAATAATTCGTTAATTTAGCGAGCAAATAAAATGAAAATTGATCTTCCTTCCCCAAAGTACCATTATTCAATAATTCTTTTCCGAAGTTCACTCTGCGTAGACTCCATTCAAATGTTTCCGTGAAGAAGTTGTCGGAAAATCCTTTTATCACTTTAAAAGTATCTATAGACCCTCTGCAACCGTTTACTTAGAATTTCTTTCGAACGCGGAAAGAAATATTAAAACTCATATTTTAGAGCCATGCTTCTTCAAGGGTATTATTTTATCCCTTGACAATTTTTGTCAGTTTCAATTAATTCGCGTGAGTTCGTGCTGTTGTGAAAAGACATTTTTATTAATTAAGAAAGAGTGATATCTTGTTAACAGTTGGCTGTTTGTTCAAAAGGATATCGCCGAGGGCTTTTTTTCTGTGAAAAGTTCAAGGACAGCAACTGAGAGATGATCCATCATATTCTAGCAACGCTTCAATAGAGACATTTTTGTTTAAAAAAAGATAACAACAATCTTTCCTATAATAATTTTCCTAATTTGTAACTTCTAAAGCTCTGAAAAGGATTTTGACACTGGCTAAAAGTTTGCTAAAAAATGGCTCTTTTAATGATAATGGTGAACTTTTATTCATTTAGTTATTGGTCAAAGTTTTGATGAGTATTTGTGGATAAAACACACGCGTGAAACTCGCCTAGATTTGACGATTTACAAGCAATTTAAGTCTCGTATCTGATCAGCCGTGATCCAGAAAGAACGAGTTCGTTACCTATTGACACACGATTGTCATTTGATTGTTTTCATAACTTCTAAATTAAAATGCATTAATGTTTTACACGTTATAGGCATGCTATGTTTATAAATGTGGAAGGAATTTACGAACGAAACTAAACCAGACAACATTACATTTTAAACCTCATCTGATACTTTATGGATTCTTAGGAAAATAAGACGTGAATCAGGTATTATTTTCTCCCTTCCTGTATCAAGTCCATCCAAAGTTTGTCTGTAAGAGATCGCTTTTAACGATGATGTTGGCTTGCCCATTGTAACACCATAACTATGTGGCTCGGTATGATGGTATTTCTTTGTTTTAATTGTATTCTGTGCTTTGTTAGCGCGCGGAAATTTGAAACAGCGTTTTTTTTTTATTTTATTGTGTTATAAGTTATTGTGTATAAAAAAAGGTCCTTTGGGAAAGTTTATTGAAATCATGAATACAATCACGCGTTTAAGTATCGGTCACTAATTACCAGTCACCCTATATGTGTGTGTGTGTGTGCGAGTGTGTGGTGTATATTCTATTCCTCTTAATCTGTTCTTTTTCTCCAGGGTGGCGTACGATGTGCAGCAGACTGATGTCATGACCTGCATAGCGCTGATCAGTCACGTGATGTGCTACGCTAACTCGGCGGTAAACCCGCTGATATACAACTTCATGAGTGGTATGTATTAGTATACACACAAAAAATAGTGTATTTCTCTATCTGTGTCTTTGTTTCCGAACGCATCCAAGACTAATCTCTTCAACATTAGAATGAACAGACTCATGGTGGGTAAGCTCACTGTCTTCATCGTTGATTTAGTCTCTGTCACCTCAGACCTAGATTTCAGTCAAGAGTAAACCCATCTCAAATAAAAGAAGAAACATATAGGTTGGAAAGGTTATCGACACAACCTAATAAATGATGAATTTAGTGTACTAGACAGAAATGCATGAGGATTGTTCTTCCCGAATAAAAAAAAAACTTGAAATAGGCAGAGGTTACCACTGAACATCAGGTGGCCAATTTGCGAAATCTATCACTTCAAGGAGAATTTGATTTATACTCTGTTCCGATTCCAAGCTAACTAATTATTATATTCGGCTGTAGTTATTCTAGATTAGCTTATGCTAGCTTAGGTTAGCTAACATTCAAAAGACAAGAACAATGAATTGTATCTGAAATTAAATATGCTGCAGTATAAAAGTAGAAAATAAATGAAATTACATAAAGTAAACAAGAATACTCGTACAGTATACAAATACTGCAACAATGTACAGACGCCAGCACATCAAGTTACCCCAATGTGTCAAATTTTCCTAATTGAATATGAATCTTATTCTGTTTCACATAAAGTTGAAAAACGATCAAAGATATTTGACACATTGGGATAACTTGATGTGCGGGCGTCTATACATCAATACATCATATTGGAAATATTTTTTGCAGAATAAAAGCACTTATTTAATAGGAAATATTGAAGTTGATGTTAAAAAAATAATAATTAAAAGCGCATCTTATATCCAGAGGCAACTTGGGAAGAGATTAGGCAGATGATGACACCTAGAGGCAACTTATTGAATAACTAGTAAGCGTTGCGCAGTTTCACGCAAGTAGTTCTCGTTCCCGTGGGAATACAGGGATAAGAATTAGCTTATGTCACCCGGCGATAGCGTAACTTCCCAACGGTGAAAAAATTTTTCAAATCGGTCGAGTAGTTTCGGAGCCTTTTCAATGCAAACAAACAAACAGTTCTTTCCTCTTTTTTATAATTATTATTATTATCAAACTAAATCAAAAGTCATTTATTCAAATCAGGCTGAGGATCAGCACTTTTTGCACGTCAACATTACATAAGGAAGTCCCCTAAAAGCCCGCCCCTAACCACTTCCTAGTTTTTTTTTGCTGGGAAGAAGAAGTGGCGGAACAAACTCCCCAGCAAGTATAAATATAACTGATTAAGATATAGTTATTAAGTAGGTATAAGATATAACTGATCTATATTTGGTAGTGTCCTTAATAATAAAATAGATCAAAACAGATTCCAAAATGAATCAGATTCCCAAAATAAAGTTAAGCTAGAATGAAGTGTTTGTCACTGCCACAAGAATAAAACAAATCGGTAGTTCTAAACACAAAATTAAATCTAAAATATTCCTTAGAACAAATTGTGTCAGAATTATAAATATGATGGAACATCGAGTCGGGATTACCGTTTTCTCGTGATTTACATAAATAAACGGTAACTTTTTGTATACCTGTCAATTATACTTGGGTTTACCTCGGAAGGTATTATACGCTCGCTGATAGCTGTCATACAAAATACATGATTTTATTAAGGTAGTAAAATTCATTGTTAAAAAGATTACGTGAGGAAGCACTGGCTTATAAAAAGAAATGCTGGATTGAACTCGAGATATACTGACTATCTGGCTCATTATTTTATTTATACATATTATTATAACTAACATAAAATGAATGGGCTGGCTGTTAACCTTTGTCAAAGGATAAGCAATTGTCATACAACGTGGCAATGCTGCCAGTCTTTTTCACTTCCAGTGGACAGCCATGCGGATGAGTTTGTGATTTTTTGATTTTCCATACTTAAAAGAAGGCCTCTATATTGTATTTGTTATATAACCTGTTGCTTATGAAATAAAACTTATTACAAACTTATTATGACAACATTTAAAAATCTGTTTCCAAACTCTAAAAATATCCGTGGCAGGCACAATACCCTCAGATACCTCACAATTTCCTTATCTTATTTCTAAATATTTATGTCAAACAGTTTTACTGTTTCTAACATCACTGTCCCATCTTTCTATAGAAAGCAGATAGGGCTTGACACAATCGATAATACTTAAGCTTTAAGAATAGCAAATGAATGTAATTGACAGCCAATTTAATGTAAATTGAACAAGAGTCTTTTGTTGAGCTCGGGCGAAACAGGACTTTAAGTACATATCCATTAATGTTCAATTTCTATTTTGATTAATGGTAAATGATATTTATTTCTGTAAATGGTTTCTTTTAAACACTTTTATATGACATTTTTTTAATAAAAGAAGAGGTCTGTATTTCTCTATTTGACTACTCTGAGAAGAAACACCGAAAGAAACTCAGAGGTCACAGTCTCTTTTAAAGTCCAGACATTAACTTGGTCAGATTATGTAAGAACCATGCATTTGAGTCTCATAATGGTCTTTTGAGGAAAGAACCACACAGAACGGCGAAACGGTGAAGCCATACAGTTATACTGATATGTAGAATTTCTGAAGCTAGGGTCGGTAGGTTAGGCCGTGTAGATTCAGAAGCTTGGCTCTACATGAGATCTGATATCTTTTTCACAGGCCAAACCTTATCTGTTCGTCTTGGCAACATTTTACATGAAATGTTTTGGTGGGTAATAATATTCCACAACTCTTACACAACGCCATTTAGTCCCAATCTAAGCAGAGCTTGTGTTTTGGGTACTTAACAGCTGGTTAACATACATATTCATTTCTAAACTTATTTATAAATTACACCCAGACACAGGACAAATGATCCCTCTCTTCTCTCATCATACAAACATTTTGTCCTGGATGAACCTGGATGGGAATTGAACCCACGACCTCCGGCACAGCAGTCAGGGCCATGACTAACTACTTACTTACTACACCAACGGGCCAGTTAAAATGTTTTTTTTATTGTGTTCTTTCTAAGTTTCTATTGGAATAATGAGAGCAGCAGTGGGATATAGTAGAATATACATGCTACTATATACCTACTCTATTATTGTATGCATCATAGAGACATGCAGTAAGTACCTATGTATTTTAGTTTTTTTTTTTTTTTCTCTTTATTTGTTTCGGGGTTTTTATCTCAACATATATGCCAACCCCATCGTACCTTTTTTCATTAGAGTACTTTTTACATTTTAGTAGTAAACTACACTCACACTTATGTACCTATATATTATATTATAATCAAAAAATATTCACTATAGTGATGTTATCAAGTTACATAGCTTTTTTGCACCTTCTGAAGTTGGCTGTGCTAATACAAGGTGTTGATTTGCATCCTCGTCAAATTCAAGGACGTAATTATGCTAATGATTCTCGACCCAAATCAACAATAAAATGAGTAGGTATTTTTTTTATTATTTTTGCTTAACAACGGAAAACCGCAAGTGTGAACCAGCCGTATTTAAAAGCGGCCCGTCTGTTACTAGCCCTATCACCGCGCTTTCGCACACAAACAAACGCAGACAATACATACACAACACATACGCAATGATCAATTCGTAGGCAATCAATACTACCCCAATCACGATGCGGTACTCTCCCGCGCAAGCTTCTAGCCACGCCCCCGCGCGACCCCGGAACTAACACAGTGTCTTTGATGTCGCCGAAGCGTGCGCGCGGCACGCTTTGCGATTTCCGCTTTTCGGTACTTTGGTGACCACTGGATCGGTCGCGGGGAACTCGCGGAGGACCTGTGGCTTGGCCTCCGCGTTCTCCGGACCTGACGCCTCTAGACTTAGGTATTTGTGGGGAGACGTTAAAAGGTTAATTTACTCGGAGGAAGTGACAAGTGTAACAGAATTACGTTCAAGGATCATTAGTGCTTTCGACACTTTAAAAACGTATGTGTTAGTGTTACGTAAGCTGAAGGAAAACCAGCTTCGTTGTGCTCGTTTGTGCGAAGAGTGTGATGGTGGCCACTTTGAACAATATCTCCGGGTAACTTAAGTAGGTACTTAATTTATTTATTCTAGTACATTTTGTAAATACGTTGTTAGCTTGATCAATGTTATTAGTGTGTTATTACACTTAACTAGAACGTCTTTCCATTTCCATCAAACGTAGAAAACATTTTTAGATTTAGAAGATCGGTAGGTACACCAACTAAAGTAGGCATTATTGCCGGTCCTAAGCCAGAAAGGAAAATTAAAAATCAACCAATTTAATCAAAACAAAATCACTACGAAAACTTTAGGTTGAAGTAAAAGCAAAACTAACATTTTATTAATCATCTGATGACAGGTCAGTGAACTTTTCTTTGGCGCACTAGTATCACTGTCATTAGTAAGATTTCCGTATTCCAATAATGCTCAAAAATGAGTTAATTATCAAACAAAATTTATGACAATAATGTAGATGTTTTTCGAAATAATATTAAGTGAAATTATTGCTACTGGTCATAGCGGTCATCGCACTCGCACGCGCTTGCTTTTCGTAGGTAAGACGTCGACGCTCACGCACACAGCTGCATTGTCGCTGTGTGCGAAGTCGGGTGATTCTGTTTTATTTGTATTGAATTAAGGGTTTAATTCTGAAACACTGTTAAATTTCAACATCAAAAAAAAGCAGCACTTGTTAGTTATTGCCCGCTAACGTACTTTCAATTAATTATTTATGTATTTTATGACACCCTCCTGAAATTTGACGAGGATGCAAAACAACACCTTGTATAGATTGGATTAGCCCCACGTTAACTATATTAGGTTCTAATTCCTTCAAAAATGTCTCTCTCATGTATTTTAGTTGAAAATAGTATTTTGTTTCTTTCAAAATCAATGCGTTTCAGTAAGGTAGTTAGGTTATATTATTCATTTGTGGTACACAAGCACAGGTTACAAGTTATATATATTATAATCAGTCCGTAACTAAGCTAATTTAAATCAGTGACAGACATGTGTTAAATACGATTATTATCACAAGCCAGTGCGTATACATAAATATGCGACCTCCAATAGTTTCCGAATTTTTCCTTTTTTATTGTTGTGCAGACATTACTAAGTCAGAACAAAATTTATATTTCAGAACATCTTGCGAGTATTTATGAGTAACCCCTAATTAAAATCATTCTAATAAGCTTGATTTTCTGCTCAGCTTAATTTTAATGTTCCCTTTTTGCCTTCTTGAGGGTTAACAAGCGTGTAGTGCAAGTTGAATATTATGCTTGATTAGAAAAATTATTATACCTCTTAGAAGTACGAGTAAATTAGTACCGTATTAACTGATGTTATAAATCAGTTAATTAACACGTGTTTTTACTACTATTTTTATGTCTTGGTCTTTAAAGGACTGTGCACACTAAAATTAGTCACAATTTTTTGTTTTGTTTTTTTTTCTGGTACGCGTCATTAAATACTTGAAGAGAGTAGAATTGAATAGAGTATATCTAATAGTAAAACATGAATTAAGGCAAATAATATGTGTAAGGTCTTAAACTAACCGGTAGATCTTACAAGACAAGGACAAAGTGTCGTTTTATTATAAAATAGAGACAATAAGAAAAGTGCCAATGGACACATTCTTAACTTTGTGAGTTTTTAGCAAATTAAGTTAGAATTAAATTCATATTAGCCTATCGGTCTAGATTGTAATTGGTATGATTAACCGTTTAATACAGTTTCATCATAATGAAAAAAAAAACCGGTAGATCTGAATGTTGTTTATATTAAACCGTATCAGATTTGAGTTTACACAAAGAAATTAATAATAATTATAATCCTAATTAATAAAATGTATATGTTGATTTGTTGATTGTTACAACACACAGAAATATGATCTTGCAACTATAAATATTGATCTGCACTATTTTTTTTCCTTTTTTTAATACAATATCTATTTGGACAGTGGTCCACAAACTATAGATATTATCCTGGAGACACAGGTTGAAAAGTGGGAGTAGTCGATCTAAAATCAAGTACAAATTATGTACTTACAGATCATTATTTGCGTCGACTGTCATCTAATGCTATGGATTCACATTCACTTCACCTTATTTGTCGCGGGATGATTTTTGCAAAACAGAGCGAAAGATTTTTTTTTGCAATCAAGTGTAGACTGTCCCTAACTAAAGCTATTTGGTTACAGCGAACGCCCGCCGCGTTTATGGTTATGAGCCCAACTAGCCCTTTATGGTGGTTATATTCATTATAATATTATCCAAACTACACTTTGCTCCTGACTTCGTCCGCGTGCATTTTATACTTTAATATCACCTCTTAGTTTTGAAAATAAAATTATAGTCTATGACACTTACAAATAATGTGGCTTTCTATTGGTAAAAGAATTTTCAAAATCATTTCAGTAGATGTAAAGATTACCTACGTCATGCAACGCCAAAGTTTTTACTTCTTTATAATATTAGTATATGCTCCATTTGTAATAACGTTAAAAAAAGTGGCTCGTAGAAGCAGGAATGCAGAACATTTTATTTCAAAGATAAGTGAAAACGATTTTTATTCATATTGTTTTATTTTAAACTAACTGTACCCTGCCACGCTTCACTGTGGCACATTGTGATTGAATGGTAAAAAAAAAGATAAAAACAATCCCTGATGCGGATTATATATCATGCTAATATTTCAGCTCGTTCGGTGCAGAACTTTTTGAGTTTTTGTAGCGTATATAAACCAACATAACATTTATATATATAGATTTAGAAGAATAAAGGTAAAACGAAGAACGTGTCCATGTATTGTTCATCCCTGCTTCTTTTAGGTTTTTATCGTTGACACTGGATTTTCAACTAAAGCGAAGTAATACATATAACTAAATGAAATCCAAATCATTTCTTAAAATAAATTGTTGCAATGGAATCAACTAAGTGCTTTAAAAATAGACTATAATAAATTCGGCGTCTATCGTAATTGTAACATGCTTATTGTACTTTCGTTACAAAGTGTGCATTAAAAATAACCATTTTTAATTTCGGAGTACTCCCGTTTGAGCACCTATTTATTGAGCACCTATGCATTAACCTATGGAAAATGGGAATACCTTTGGTGCTAAATGCATAGGTGCTCAAAAAATAGGTGCTCATACGGGAATACTCCTTAATTTCTGTCTAATGCTTTTGTAAATAAAGTATAGATTGTTATAAAAATGCTTTGTCAGAGTTCAGCAATTTTAATGAAGGAATATTTATACTTAATTGTTTTTTGTGAATGGATGAAATCAATAATGGAGATATTTGGCGGTCCCGGGTTCAATCCCCGGGTCGGCCCAAGTGTTATTGAGTTCTTCCATCTGAAAGTTCACAACCCGGAGTCTGAATTTGTGCCCAATTGTTGGCAATAGGCTGGCCTCTATTACAAGGGACTTTAATTAAACGTTGTATGGCAATGCTTATCCTTTGACCAGAGTAAAAGCCAGCCCTTAGGTCACGCGAAGTGTTAACGTCTTGAAAGTTCTTTAATCTTTTTACCGCCACACATGTATTATGAAAAACCTAAATGTGCCCAGAACGCCACGCGTCACGACTTCATGACGAATTTAAAGGACCTATTCGCAGCTTGGTCCACGAAGGCACGGTTTTACTTTTATGACTCGGACCCCACGACCACATTCCATGTAGTTGACAAAAATTGTTCGTTAGGAACTACTTTTCTTCTCTTCAGTGGAGTCATAAAGAACCAGTAATTACAGTTACCAACTATTACTAAAGATTATTACGGGAACGATTAATATGAACAGAAGAAAGTTTCTGAGAAACATTCCTAACAGCTCTAACGTGATGAGAATCCTATAACTTGTTACGATCGTTATTTATTAGAGAAATATTATTCTAGGAAAACAATGGAAGTAAGCCCTAAGCTTATTTTTAGGAACAAACAAACTCAGAGGTCACAGGGTCATGTTTGCAGAGTCACAAGTTCATGGCTTATTGCGATAATTAGAATAAGAGCAGCAATGTTTATGTGCAGAGTGCGAGACAGCTCCAGCGGCTTACTGAGGAATATTGTCAACCATGTGTGTGTGGGTCCTATATGAATAATTCTATGGAAATCATAGTTTAAAATAAATATGTGAACTCCGGGAGGGGACGCCCTAGAAGGACATACAAAGACCTTATTGGTGAGGTTCTTCAGAAAGGTCAGGTGCGGAGTACTCGCAACTCAATAAAATCGCTTTAAAAATCGAGGTTTTTTGTCCTTTTGTCTATTTTTGAGTTAATCTCCAAAACGGTTGGGGTGATTGTACCGAGATTTTCACTGGCGATTTACTCATTTTATAAAGCGTAACTTAGGCTGCTTTTATTTTTAGAAACAGAACTAGAAATTCGTGCAAAATAAAATACAAATCTCCATGTAGACGAAGTCGCGGGTACAGTTAGTTTAGAATATATTGGGAACACTCTTTTGTCGTTTAGGTATTTATTTGTAACCTATTACAGTACCTATATTTACAATGCCATTTATTTTTATATCACCCGATAAGAAAAGTTCGGATCACTAATCTTTACGAGCAGCCATTTATTTGTGGGTTCAAAATGGCTGCATTTTATATGTGTAAAAACGATTTTGGTATTACATTTACCGAAATGACTACAAATTACATACATAACAGTTTTGTTTTTACATACATACAAATTTAGGAATAGTCGTATCTTTCCCCTCTTTAGTGGGAGCCACAAAGAACCAGAAGGTGATTAATAATAAAATAATAACAATACCTAAGTCCTTGTTTTCTCACGATGTTTTTCTTCACCCATGGAATCGAAAAGGCACATTGGTACTTACGCGAAAGAACCAAAACCTCGTGCATTAGACAATAGGCGTCTTATGTACGTTTCGATTATGTAAAACAGAATATCACGCATGCAATCCCTGAAGGGCTAGGCAGAGGTATACCTAGTAGTACACCCACATTCCGTCAGTTATGGTTCAGTCCCAAGTTTCAGGGGGCGAGCCTATTGCCATCAATCGGGGACACATTTAGACTCCGGGCTCCTACTGAGAAATTCCAGATGCAAAAACTCAATAACACTTTGCCCAACCCGGGAATCGAAACCGGAACCGCAGCAATAACGCTTGCGACTTCTTTGACCAATGAGGCACTCCATGATTATGATTTATACCTTATTATGTATCGACTTTTTGTCTACTAAAGAATCAACACATTCCTTCTCTCCACTCTTGACATTGTCACGCTTAAAACGAAAAAATGTTTCTACAACTTGTCACTGTCGATTCTTCCATAGACAAAATCTGTAAGTATCTACGTTGGTTACATGTGCAAGCTTTCCCTCTCCATCTTAATATCTAGGCAAAGACAATACGCAACTATAACTCAATCTACTGGCTAGTTCCATTGGACTGACATATGGAGACGAATGATTATTCACTGTATCAAATCGGGCAAGTTCATGCCGTCTCAATACTATGCAGATTTACTAGAAATTTCCCGGAACTCGTATGAATTTACTGCCTGCGTAGCATGAACACATTGAACACCGAAGAAACGGCCTTTGCCTACAGACGAATCGGCAAAGTGACAGATTATATAGACAGGAACCTCAATCTGTCAAATTTCTTTCAATACACCTGCCTACGTAGCATGAACACTTAATTTCTTTTCTTCCGAGACACGACAAAGACCGTTTCTTCGGTGTTCATGCTACGCAGGCTGGAGTCTGAAATTGATAGAAATTGGAGATGTAAATTAAACTGTGTTAAGACAAAGGGCAACACTAATGGGGTGTATTGACAGTTCATGCTAATTTTTCCTAATTAGTCTTAGCTGATTATAGCTCGCTCACTTGTAAGGAATTACTAATAAATACTAATACTATTCTTATCGGAAGAAGTTGGTAATATAAGTTTTGTTAAGTGTTTTTCTTTGAGTAATCAGATAGTGAATCCCGTGTGTTTTTTTTGTTTTTTTTTTATGTTACTGTCTTGTTCTTTCAATTTTGTTTTTGTGTGCACGTAATAATGATCAATGATAAATATTTCTATAAATTGGTTTTTACAAACTCTTTTAAACATCAAACATTTTTTTTTTTATTAAATAACAAAGGTGTTTTGTTTTGGTGACTACAATGAAAAGAAACACCAAAAGAAATTCAGAGATCACATTCTCTTTTAAAGTCCAGACAATATTTATTATTAAACATAGAGATATTATAGACATTATATTAATTATATAATATTATAGATATTATTATTATTATTATTATTATTATTATAGACAATTTTTTTTTTATTTCATTAGTTATCATCCAGACTAAAGGAATAAAAAATGAAACTGTATGTCAGACTTTCGGTCTGCTGTAAATGTATATTCCTCTATACCTACTATATAATATAATAAAGAGGAAATATTTGTGTTTTTGTATGTAACGAATAACCCTCAAAAAAAATCTTTCACCGTTGGGAAGCCACACAATTCCCGGGTGACATAGTGTAGTGTTCACATAGTATCACTAACACTATAATTGTACTTGGCTCGCCTACGCACCACCACGTGCTTCCTCACTGACGGTCGGACAGCGACTGCCTCCCACTCAGTGCGCTCTACTTTATATAGACTATGGTCCGCACTACGTGACGTTGTGACGTATGCGCTCGAGACAAATCATAAGTATATTTGCATATACTACCACATAGGCTACTTATTGTCCCTGTATTCCCACGGGAACGGGAACTACGCGGGTGAAACCGCATGACTTCCACCAGCCATTAATATGACAGGATAAATATTAAACAATAGCTATGTCAACTTCAACCCATAGCTAAAGCAAAGTTATCAAAGTAAATAACAACCGCAGCAATCAATTCCGGTTTAAACTTAAACGTTCAAAACCGATTCCTTTGTTTTCTCTCCTGATATACATTCAGATATCCATACCATTTATTTGAATACTAGAACTGTGTGAAGTTCTTTAGCGGTATTGATTCTTCGAAAAACAATGGGGACACTAAGCTCTTTGTTTTATTGAAGAACCAGATGAGACCCGGAGCAAAAAGTTTTCTGTGTATTGGCAATAACTGCGTACGAATTCAGACTGTATTGCTAGCCAAAAAAAAAATGCTTTCAAAGTAGAGGGAGGTTCACAATTTCGACACAATACTTTTCTTTAATTATGTATGTTACTTGATTATTCAAAAATGGCTGGTCTGAGTGGTTTTCTTTTTGATTCAAGTAATGTACAGTCAGTAAGCTACGGTGCCTTTTTTATTATTATTTTTTTTTTGTGAGGGGTGGAAAATCCTCATGGATGTCCCCCGCCTGGGGAGGCGGAGGGGTCTGTCAGACTCTTACTGACAAAAAACCACCCCGTGTTCCTTCTCACACCTGCGCCGGGGGTCACGGGAACGGAAGATACTTCCGCGACCCCCGACTGGTGCCGGCCCCGCGGGCCTCGCCAAGTATGCGAGGGGAGTGACTCCCCTCGCGACGTCTAAGAGGGGCGCGCGTGAACACGACGCGCTGCCACCTCGGGTCCATGTACGTGGGGGCGGCGGACGTCCCCGCGTCCGTCGCCCTGGACCCAATCAGGGGGGCTGGAAGAGGGCGTTGTCCGCCCTCCGCCTGCGCCCGGTGCGTCTGCTGCGGGCGGGGTGAGTGGAAGTGATCTCCCTCTCCCTTTCCGCAGCCTCCTTCTGCGAGATGACCGTTTCGCAGAAGGACTCGACGCTGCCGACAAGCTACGGTGCCTGACCCATCTTCCCCTTTTATTTCTATCTAAGATTGATCTGGTAACGTAGCTCACTGACTGTACATTCCGGGTAGTCCCATAGAACTCCAATTAAGTTCTGATAAGTGGTTTTGAGTTATCTGTGTAGTAAATTCCTATTTGCTTCGAATAATATTATGTTAATAATGTGAAAAATTCAGTTATCTAAAGAAAGTGTGAGATTCAAACTAGAAATATTTTCTTTTATAAAAACTCAATCAACTCAATGAGAAATACTAAAAGGTGTAAAGATATCTATATAAACTATAGTTACGAAAGCCGGTGACAAAAAAACGAATCAAACAAAACAACTGAAATTGAAACAATGGGAACACTTAGCTTATTGTATTATTGTAGAGCCAGATGAGACCCAGGGCTAAAAGTTTTCTGTATTGGCAATACTGCGTATGAATTTAGACTGTATTGCCAACATCTAAAACTTTTTTTACTTCATTCATTACAAGCAACCCGCCACAGCTTGGCACGGGTGCACTCACGTTCAATAGGGCGAGACTTCACCAAAGCGGAGACGAGGAAAGGATGTGTCGTACAATCAATCGACTTTCGTCATTTTGACCGCTTAGCCAGTTATTAACCAGTAGGATAATTTGTGCTAAAACTAAGCGTTTTAGCACAAATTATCCTACTGGTTAATAACGAGACATCAACTTTCGCGGAGTCTTGCCCTTATAGAGTGGAAAGGATACCGTCGCACATCCGTACTCCAGCTACCCCAATTGAACATAAACCTTATTCTGTTTGTTATAAAGTTGAACAACTATCAAAGAAATTTTACACATCGGGGTAGCTTGATGTACTGGTCTCTTTACATACATAATTAAGAATCCCTCCACATACAATTTTTTCTTCGGTTATTTTTATTTTTTGATGTTACATACATACATACATACATAAACTCACGCCTTTTTCCCATGGGGGTAGGCAGAAGCTACAGAGCGCCATATGCTACGATTCTTACATACTTATTTTGCTTCGTTTACATTCTTACATGTTGTCATACACACACGCCGGTTGCGAGTACTACGCACCTGACCTTTCTAAAGAACCTCAGCAATAAGGTCTATGTATGTCCTTCTAGGGCGTCCCCTCCCAGCGTTCCCACTTACATCTGACCTTTCGTTAGTCGCCTTTCATCCATCCTTTCAACGTGAGCAAACCATCTAAGTATACTCTGTTCAATTTTTGTTACCACATCTTCTTTTAAACCACAACGTTGCTTTATCAAATCATTCCTGAATCTGTCTGTCTGTTTTTTGATGTTATGTTTTGTTAAAACTGCGAAGAACCTTGAAACGCGAAGTCCTTTCTCGGTGTGTGTCAAGCAAATCATCCTAAGACGAATCCAGTAGATTCTATGTTAAAAGAACTACTGTAATCGAAAAGAGTAGGCTTAGATGGTTTGGTCACATTTGAGAAGATGAATGAAAGGAGACTAACGAAGGGAATAGGTATAAGTCAGATTAAGTAGTAACGCTGGAAGGGGAGGTCCTAAAAGGTCATTCACAGACCTTATACGTGTGGTTCTTCAGAAAGGTCAGGTGCGTAGTACTGGCAACCGGCGTGTGCATGCGACTACATGTAGGAACGTTAAAAAACGCAAAAGATGTAAGAATCTCAGCAGTTAGTGCTCTTTAGTTTCTGACTACCCCCATGGGAAAAAGGCGTTAGTTAATGTATATAGGTAGAACTGCAAAACATAACCAGACTACGATATTGTGTCATTTGGTCTGACGACAGAATTAACTAATACAATTGGGGCAATGACTGATACCGCTCGTTAATTTTGAGTTTTTTTTTATCTCAAGCGGACTCAATATTCTAGATTTTTTACATTAACTTTATTTTCTTATATATACAGGCCACGGCATACTGTAAAGAGAAAGGTCCCTTGTGAATAGACAAAGTATGGTAAGCTTTTAGAACAATTGGTAGCTGGGTCTAGAAAAATATTATGTTACATTTTATTATGTTTTGAGGAGATTATATTTTTTTTAAGGTTACGATAGAAAGATTGAAATTTGTTTCTTTCTAAATCAAAAAACCGTTGCCCAACACTAGGATTTTCTAATGTATAGTAGGTACGTTTACAAATATTTTAAAATACGCACACTATCTGCCAGACCCGGTACAAGGGCCTGACTGTTTGTGTACCTACGTGTGTAGTGTTCCGTGCAGGAATGAAATCTACGACTCGCAGCGCAGCAGCTATTAGTTTAGCCACTACACCAACCATGCTGTCGAAATTGAGAATTAGTATAAAAAAAACAGTACACCTACAGAGTATTTCTTGAAAGTCCCATCACAGGACCTTTAAAAAATCCAAACAAATCTGCAGGCCTAGCCATATTACAAATTCTGTTTCTATTCTATTGCGACATTAAAAAGAAAATGGCGAATATGGAATCAGCTGTTGGTCAACTGTCAAGTGTTAACGGGTTGAATTTGTAATATGGCTGAAAATTAAATACACTAGACAGTTGACAAACAGCTGATTCCATATACCTACGCTATTTGCTTTCTATTGTCGACTTATCGATTACGATAATAGAAATAGCATTTGTAATATGGCTATAGTACGTTCGCGTTAAGAATGCAGTAAAGTCATCATTATCCGTCTGCCTAGCCCCGCCCCCTAACCAATCAAAATCATTTTTATAAATTCATTAAACTTAATCTTTTAAAATATAATTTGTTTGAATTTAACACCACTGTGGAATACACCTTTATCTTGCAGTTGAGCAGTCATTCTTACTGCATTCATAACGCGAACGAACTATAGGCCCGCACAAACCTTTGCTTTAACGTTCTAATCTCCAAAACACATTTTTGGTCGAAAATTCCCATCTATTTATCGTTAAGATTTTTTTACATGTCTTTGGTAGACAAGTTTGATGAACCCTTTGCTAAAGACTGCAGGCGACGTTTTTAATCTTATTTACGTAACATAAAATTTCTTTCAATATCGTACGATAGATGGTTCTTTGAGGCATCTATAAATATTATGCAGAGGTATTTGTTTGTTTGTTAGTTTGTAAATAGGGGGGAAATGAGGAGCTTTTGGAGATTAAACTACGCTTGGCGAGGTTGGTCTGTGGGTGGGTGATCATTTATTACTGTCAAGACTCTTCCGGGCTTCGAAAAGCCGTTGGTCCCAGCCGTCATTTGTAGATCTATAGCAGTCAGAAGCCCGAAAATCTGGCAACCAGTTTAACCAAAGGGTATCGTGTTACCCAGTAACTGGGAGTGTGGAGTTCAGATAAGCAGTCACTACATGAATTAACTGGCCTGGTGGTCTAGTAGTTAGTGCCCCTAACTGCTACGCCGGAGGTCGTCGTGGGTTTTATTCCCACCCAGCAGGGCTAGCATGGGCTGGGGATATAACTTTTATCCACCGGTTATTTCCACTGACAAGGGATACAATTATCTTATCCACCTGCCAAAGCACGGCAACAGGGGGAAAGATAATTATATCACTTTTTGACATTAGACGTGGATACTCATCCACGGCTTATAGCATGGCAACTAGTGAAAGATTTCGCGATTCGAGCAATCCCAATTGACAACAAAACAAAATAAATATCCAGTAGGTACAGATGTAATAAAACGATGAAAGTACTTTGGTTTACATGACATTCTCGACTATTGTGTAATTTCATAAGTTTTCTTATAATGACAATAATTTCGAGGACAAGCGTTTCCCCTGGTTTATCCCCGTGAATAGTTTATCCACCCATGTCGCCATGCTTGGAGGGTGGATAAAAATGACAGAGGGGAATAGTATTTTATCCTCTCCCCGTGGAAAGAATATCTCCGGCCATGCAGGACAAATGTTTGTGTGATAAGCAAGATCATTTGTTCTGTGGTTTAATTTATCTATAATACGTATGTATTTAGAAATATATAAGTATGTTTATCAGCCGTTTAGTACCTACCCATAAAACAAGCTCTTAGCTTAGCTTGGGACTAGATGGCGTTGTGTGAAAAGTTGTGAACTATTTATTTATTTATTTATTTCATTTATTGCATCAAATATGGTAGGTATATGAAGTTCTTATATATAATATTTAGAAACACACATTTGGCCAAGATATAGCATGCAATAGTACAAGTTTTACACATTTATTAAAACATTAATTAGGAACAATTCTATAGCTTAGAAATTAAATATGTCTGTGCTTTAAAGTATAAAATTTACAGGGATACTTTTGAAAGAACTCATCTATCGAATAAAAGCACTCTTGTAACAACCACTTCCGCAACGCAACACAAAACTTATTGAAGGATAGTTGAGTAATTGACTTAGGCAAAGCATTGTAAACTAAAGGAGCCATATAAACGCAGCTCCGCCGAAATAGTTCTAGCTTTGCAATGGGCATTTCAAAATCTAAATGAGTAGGTTTCCTTTTATTAGCGTAATCTTTGCGTTCAAATACTTATCATCATCTGCCTAGGCAGATTTTTTTTTTTTTTTTTTTAAATATTATAAACTAGTACTTGACTGCAATCCCACCTGATGGTAAGCAGTGATGCAATCGTTGATGGTGAGGCGCACTAGTTTATTAGGAGCCTATTCACTCTTGCCTTGAAGACACCCAAATTATAATCGGACGGGAAGACCGCAGCAGGCAAATTGTTCCAGTCCCTTGATGTACGTGGTATAAACGACGAGGCGAACCGCTTGGTCCGGGTCGTAGAGGTTTCAACAACATAAGGGTGGATACTCGCCGTACGTCGGCTTGTCCGATGGTAGAAGTGAGATGGTGGAATCGAATCATGTAATTCCTGCGCCTGTGCTCAAGACTCTGTAGATTGGACTCAACCAGATCTGGATCACCAATTAGTCTCTTCGCACGCCTTTCCACCGAGTCCAAAGCTGCCAGGTGGCATTTTGCAGCACCGGCCCATATGTGGCTGCAGTACTCCACACACGAACGACGATGATGATGATGATGATGATGTAAGGGCGAATGTTTTTTTTGGTCAAAGTTACTCGTATTTTTTGTTATAACACGGCAAAGTTTAAGGCATAAACTATCTTAATATTTCTGATTTATTTTTTTATCTGCGAGCGATCTGTCATAAAGACGATTGTAAATAAGGGAATTGGTGACGGTGCGTAATACAATATCGTTATGTAATCGCCAAAAGTGCCTCAAGCAATTTCTCTGTTGGTTCGATCTAATTGAAGACCTTTTTATATTTACATCCTATGTATTCTAATTCATATCAGTTATATTATTATATAACCCAGCTGGTACCAGAGAAAGGCTCCGTATGGATTAACCAATTTATTGTTTAACATGAAACCCTATTTATGTTTCTAAAATATAATAGCCTCACTCTTAATAACATCAACTAAATTTTGTCAGTGAAAGTCTTGTCAAGATCGGTACAGTCGTTTTGGATAGTAGCTCATACAAACAGACAGCCAGACAAAAAGTGTATTTTTGTTTTAACTCCCATTTTAAAATTTCATAATGCATTTAGTAAAAAGCTGTTACTTTAACATTACAAACAGACACAATAGTTTTATTTATTTGTATAGAAATAGATGTCTACTGTCAACTCATTTCTATTCGAAACATTGGCTTTATTCCTGAAAAATACGTCACTCAACATTTTGCTTTCAGGCTTCCCGGGCTTTTCAGGTCAGTAAACAGAAAACCCTCCACCTTGAGTACCGCACAGCATGAATAGTGATGTGATATCACTTAACACTCGAGTTAATATTTTGAAAAATGGTTCTAAAATAATTAAACAACAGAATGTAAAATTAAAAAAAAAATTATAAAAATTTGAAAACACTTTACAAAATTAGAAATACGTTTTTAAATTTAAATTCATTTAAGGACACAGTAGTTTAAAAAATAATTATCAATATAATTTAAAAGAACATTAGGTACAAAATACTGAAAACATTTTTTTTTTTTAAACATTTTTTTTTATATTAGAAAAACATACTGTAAACTTGCAAGACATTTCTAAAATATTTTTATAACAATTACATTATTGTAATAAGGATACAACTGTTTACTTACCCATATTCAAAATCTAAACTAAATATTAATTTATTTATATAAGGATGCTTTATCGGTGACTTAAATAACGGCACCGGTGAAGCAAAATATCATGCGGAAACCTAGACCATTAGTTAACAAAAAATGGGGTATTCCTTAAAGCGCAATTTTTTTTAAGCGCAACCATTAGTTGTGCTTACAAATTCAAATAAAGGACATCATATGTTTATTCCTCAAAGTAAAAATAATAATAATAATAAAAATCTTTATTGAACTAAAGCCTAAATAACTATTACAATGGTATAGTAGAAGTACATACATTGATAGGCTTTCGCTAGGTAATAATACATTGAAACCCTGACCTCTAAACTAGGTTAGTACCTGTATCTTAGAAGATCAGTGTCCCTCCGCAACAATGTTACAAGCCAGTTTTTTTTTTACAGCTCAAACAACTACTAAACATTGCAAAATAAAAAAATAAACAAAATACTTAAAAATGAAATACTTTTAAAAGTGCAACCTTGTTAAATGTCAAGAGGTGATATATTTATCAATGGTGTCGATAGTCAGTTTTAAATCAACTAGTTTTATTGTTTATGTATTAAAACTGATTACCGGATAACAGAAATTGACAGGAACAAAGAAATTAATTAATTTGGATTTAAATGTTCAATTTTTGTGTTGGTTGTGAAATGTTTTATTAATTTTTGTAAAAATGTAACTATGATCCGAAGTTGATTGACATAAATGAATAAATAAATAAAGTGTTTAAGCAACTTTTGGTCAATTATACACGAGGTTCACTAGATTGAATCATGTTAGTTGGTTTCAAAAGTACCAGGGTAACAGAAATGAACAGAAGTAATCTCAATCAAAGATTAAACGCCAGTCCGACTTGAGCAAGCGTAGCGATCCCTAATTGTGCCTCTTCCGCCTAACTTTCCTATATGTAACGTTTTACCCAGTAAACGTGTGGAGGTCAAATGGGCAGTCGCTCTATATGAAATACTGGTATTCTGGTAAACAAGAAAAACTCCTTTGTATAAGTAATGTAATTGTGTAAAAGACTTCCAGTTGTTTCGATCCAGGGCCACTGGTCGATTAATTGGTCCAGGTTGTCCCACCATCTTTTTCTGCCCAGGCAGTGATATGATGCAGGCTAGTAGTATCAGTATAATAGAGTTAAAATTAAAATACGAAACTTATATTACCTGTAGAACGACTTCAGTTAAAAACCCACAAAAAATAAACTATTGTAGCAATCCAATAATCAACACCGGATAAGAAATGTTTATACTACTCACGTACACAACACAAAACAAAAAACAACTCCATTCCAAAATAAGAACAGTATGTTTTGTTAACAACTTCGAGTACAAAGTCATGTCACATCACTATCTTTTCAAATATTCATTGTTTTCTTTGAAAGGTGTCAAGGTAAGATCCGAAACTTTTATGAATATCTTTCGCAGTGTTGTGAGATACGCAAAAGTTTAAATAAATTGTTATTACACGGATAAGAGCGATTTTTTTTAAAAGATATTAAGCTGTATAATATATTGCCTATCACCCGTACACTGCGGTGCAGAAATGACACCACGCTTTTTGAGGTTTGGTAAAGTATTAAAATTTTAATACTTTATTTTAATCCGTAAAAAATAACACGACTTTTTTTTTATTAAAGTTGAGCTAAATGAGCTTCTGTTATATTACTCATAAATGTCAATAAAAATTACATCGCCTTTGACAACTATCGAGAAAATTTAAAAGGCTACTTAAAAAATAGTTTATTAATCTAATAGAGAACATTTGCGAGCTTGCAAAAACTTTACTGGTGCTTTTATTTTTTTTTAAATAAAATGGAACTTATTTAAAAACATCCACAGTGTCACTGCCACAGCTTACTCCCACCGCATTTTGTGAACATTATGATTTTATATATTAACACACCGCTTTTCATTTATTTTATCCCACGAAACCATTTTAATCACAAATTTTGTTAGAAAAACTGCCAAATTTTCCCATTTATTATCCAAATAAAAGCGATCTATGAGTTGAAAATTTGCTTCAACAGTTATTTAAAAATCACCTTTGCAGAGTAAAACTCACTAAAACTCGTTGGTTGGTTGGTTCTCAACCAGTGATCTAGCAAGAGCTCAATATGGTCGGCGAACGATTTAAAATGCAAGCTTTATAACTCATAAAATAACATTGAATTCAAATATTAACAGAAATGTTGTCTACTGTCGTAACACTGTTGTAATAAAAACACTAACAACAAAACAACTTTTGATCAATGATATTTTGCTATTTAGCATAAACTTTTGAATAAACTTTATTTTTAGACCAACAAAGTTTATTTTTCTTGAACCTTGTAAATGCAGGCTAGCAACAAAAAAATAAAGTAGACCAAGGTTAAAAAAGCTTGGGAAGTACTGTTTCATGTCATTAAGACAGCAATTTCTTACGTATACACGTGTTGAGTGCTTTTCTTAATGATAAAACAGTTCAGCTGCGTTAAAAGCTTTCTATGGGAGACCTCAAATGACAGGTTTGACACAAAAATTATAAAGTTGCAAGAAGTTTATTTGAAAACAAATATAAATCATAAAGAATTTTTATATTTACATTTTAACAAAAAGCTTTATTTTTATACTTTACAGTGAAATATTCTTATGATCCCTTTTCACACCAAATTCCTGGTCCTTTTATATTTTTTCACCATAGCCACCAAAATTTTCTCCAATTAAACACTCCAATATTGCACCCTGCACGTCCCTAACAAGACGTTTAACAATAAATTCCAAATTCTCTATTGTTCCAGGTAAATTCCGCCGAGAATTCCACAGATCGTACTTCAAATGTTTCTGTTGCTGCCACACTGCAGCAACACCGGACCAGAATGGAACTTCATTCGCACCAATCGGGAGCTCAAGAGCCGGGACGACAAGGACTGTGGTTCGTCGAAATGACTCTTACGTCAGCTACCGCCTCACGCACTTATCCCCTTCAAATCACAATATCCACCGAGACTACATAAGAAACACTAACACCTCTTTCATAGAACAAATGAATGGAAACCGTCGTCCTAAGATCAGGGACGATTCTATTAGCGAATCAGCAACGAGATTTACCCTAGCAACTGATGTTTGCAGAGATTGACAACTAGGCAAAGATCTTCTTTCAGATATACGTAATAGAGATGGCATTGAAACTTATATCGCGAGAAGTACTAACAGTATTGATTGCAAACCGTACTATGATTGTTTCAAAGATGGAAAGATTGAAGAAAGACATAGTGACAATGCTGATTATAGGCATGTAGACGAATCTGAAGATTTGTGTGACGAGGATCTTGGAAACAGTTTCAAATTTAAATTCAATCGCAGTTTGAATAGCTGTCAGATTAAGAACAAAAGAAAGGTTAATATTTATTAAAGTACGTGTTGTGTGTAAATCAGTCAATTATTTTTGGATGTCTGTTTCACTAGTTAATTTTAAATTGTAAATTATTTTATTGGATCTGATTTTCATCTCGATCTCGCTAGTTATAAAATAGTAAAGATCCTTGATAGTACAAGTGCCCTCAAAAGATATCGATGCCCCTGGCTGTGAAGGTCAAGTTAGTTATTGTTTGTATTACAATCATTCACAGAAGTAAAATATTATTCAAAACTTCCCACATGTCCTTACACATAATCTTCTTCAAAACCCTAATTGGTTGACTCGATCCTGCCAATTGATATGACCTCATTTCTTATCTCTTTTATTTTTCGGTTGCCCCAATATTAAGAAAGTATGTGACCTCATTATTGTATCCTTGTGGCGGAACACTTCGTGTCACTTGTCGTGGAATTGGAACCATCTAGAATATCTTATGAGTTCAATTTTGTAAGAGCATCTTCATATTCTTCCAAAATTGAACTGGCGCACAAGAATGAGGTATTTCAACATTAAAAGACAAGATATTTTTATTAGTGAAAACAAAAATGTCATATTTTTTTAAAGTTGGATACTTACCAAAGTATATACTCTAGAATGAAGTTGAAAGTTTTATTGTTAAGAATGGCCTAAGTTTTGGTGGAGCAGACATGCAAAGTAATATCATAATTTATTATATTATGTAAGCTCTTTGTATTGTAAATATATATCTCTCCGTACGAGCATAAACTGAGTTCTTTGGGCGACAGTTAGGGTTGTCACTTATTCAATATCGGGGCGCTTGATCAATTTTCAATAACTCAATTTGGTGACAAAGTTACAGAGTATTCTCGATAAAAACGTCTTCTCATGTTCACATCTCGCTTTGGCCTGTTGTGAAAAAGTAGATTATAGGGGTTTGGCCCTTTTTTATCACCGATTCCTGAGTTCAGTAAAAGAATTACTAATATGGGAAAGACATTACCAATGACAGTGAATAGATTTTTTTCCCAACGCGTCATAATATTATTTTAAAGCACAAATACAGTCAGTGCTAGATTTTTTGTAGCACTGTAATGGAGCGAAATTCAATAAGTGAGTGACCAAAAACGAACCAAGATTTCAAATATGATCTAAGAACTTCTATTAATTGTAAAGCTTTCAGTCTTGAATAATGTACATAAAGCAATTGTAAGAACTTCACAAAACAATGTTATTTTACAGAAAATTAATTAACCGCTTGAAAACGCGGCCGTAAAAAGTTTTTATTGCAAGAATTACCCCAAATTAAAAATGTGTGTCGGCCGACAGCGTTGTACCGTCAACATTGTCGGTTGTTATTTTTTAATCGTTTTTAGGGTTCTGTAGGTACTAAAGTAGCAAAAAAGGAACCCTTGTGGTGGTGGTTCCACTGTCTGTTCCTGACATGAAATTTGTAATAACCGTAAAAATGCTAGTCCACTTAGGTTCATGGCTAGTGAAAGAATAAAAAAATCTATTTTCATTACAAAAGTATCGGATAATGGCTGGTTCACGACCTTTAAAGTGGACAGTCATTAGGAAAGGCATTTCAATTTTATTTTATTTTCTCGAGTTTTTAACTTATATTCCGTAATAAAACCCCCGTATTTCCAAATCTTGAACATCAATCGACCATGTTTATTTAAGGTTTTGTTAAAGTTAAAATTTAAAGTTTTTGTTAATTTAGAATCTATTTTTACGATTGCATAGCTACCTTTTTGAAAACTGTGCTGTTTGTACTATTTTACCTATCAAGACACGAATAGCGAAACAAAATTGTGTTTGATCGACTCACTCTTTGCCGCTTTTTTATTAATTTAACGGGACTTGTAAACGTCTTTTTGTAGTCTGTGTTATTTCAAATGATTAGACTCATTTAAATCAACACAGACTATAAAGTAGACTGGAAGAATTCGTAATTAAAAATGTTCGAATTCTAGTCGCAATCTCATTTCAGCGACAATCAATATCAATGTCACAATCTTGTCAAAAATGTGGGGTAATTAAACATATTTTTGACAAATTGAAACTGAGAATCGAATGTGTAGTGTGTACAGACGCCAGCACATCAAGTTATCCCAATGTGTCATATTTTTTCCAATTGAATATGAACCTTATTCCGTTGGACATAAAGTTGAAAAACGATCAAAGAAATTTGACACATTGGGGTAACTTGACGTGCTGGCGTCTGTACGTAGCTCTTATGGATAGGTAGGTGTATCGCAAACGAACAAAACAAATGCCTTTCAGAGGAAATGTTAGTTTATTTATTTACTAACACACTCGCAATTTGAGTTTAAACACTTCATACATCCGATTGCAAGTTACAAGATATTTTATGTTAATACAATTATTATTGTTAGTAAACAGTGAACTGGAGGAAATGGCGTGTTTATTCAGAACTGATTGTACCAACACTGCCCGCCATATTGTTGCAGTTTGCAGAACTTGTATGACTCATACATAAATTGTGATTTTCAAAATTTGTCTGCGATTTTGTGTGTTTATAATTAAACTAAGATGACATCTTTAAAGCTATTTCTATATTTATCACGCATAAAAGTCATATTTTTACCACAATTTTAAATATCTAAAAATCTGTACACTTTAATCAGTACATAAAAGTTAACCGAATATGTGTATAAATATGACCAAAGTTAATGTAAGATAAAGTATAAGAAAATAAACTGGATTTCTGTAAAGTTGTAAATAATTTTAAACACTAGTAGTTATTTTATGTATTTTGGATAACCAATATGAAATATTCTAGTATTATTAAGATAACATCGTAGCGTAAGAAACATTAAATGTTTTTTTTCTTGTACTTATAATAAATTTTAGCTTGTAAGTCTTGAAGATATTTTGAAGACTTAATTAGTAACTACGTTACCAAAATTAATGACAAGAATTTATTTCTGTCGACATGATGTTATATCTCCATTTTTCGTAAAAAATGTTATACAATAATTACTGAAAAATATTAATCTCGTGGATGGTAACTCTATACCTAGAAGCCATTTTGTAAAAGCATGATCGTATCTGAAATTGTCGAACATTTATTACATTTAGATTCTTAAGAAATCTTTCTCTTAATTATTTTTATTATTTCATTTTCAATAATTAAGGATTTATTTTTCAAAAAAATATTGAAAACTGGTAGGTATAATAAATGTTATTCTTGTATAAAAATGTTCATTTGAAAAATCGTTTCTCAAGTTTGCATAATTAAGATAAGGATAAATTTAATTATGTTTTTAATAGTGAGAATATAATATAAAACTACGAATATTTTATAAGTATTTCTTCTGCAAATAAAAATATCTTTATGTCTAGTACCTATTAAATTTAAACAAAAATGTATATTTTATACGAAATCTCTAGATGTACCTAAAGTATGATATTTAATTATATCTAAATGTATAGTTAGAACGAACGGATAAAAGTACGACAATCCATCATTTTATAATGTGAATGTGAGTGAAAAACGCCTAAATTAAACTAGGCTTATAAATTGTGTCATCAAGTATAAGATTTTTGAAGGATATAATGTTTCAAATTGTAAATAATTTGTGGAGACTTTCGAGCTTTTCTACTATTTAGAATTTTAGAACTAATCAGATAGATAATGGTACTAGGCAAAGTTGTTAACAATAGGTATTACTTATTAAACTATCCCATGAAATCGTCAACATCTAACTGCCTGGACTTTTCTTTATATGTTGGGGTTAGCTTCCAGTATAACCAGATGTAGCTGAATATTAGTATTTAACATAAAACGGCTACGTATCTGACCTCCTTGTGAGCCATGTTGTCAGACGAAACAACTGACAAATGAGCATCATATAACAGACATTACCAATTGCTTTGTGCTTTTTAAGGCACTGAGTGGTCTAGGATTGGTAATCACCCAGCCACGAAAAGACCTCAATACGCATAGCTCAACCTGTGTGGCTATTACTACTAAGCCACAAGTCCCTGACCTTGTAAAATAATAAACAGTAAAAAGATCTTTTTGTCATTAAAATAATAATATCAAATAATACCAGCCTCTTCTTATATAGAAAAGGCACGAGCATTGATCACAACGCTTGCTCAAGGCGGATTGACAATTACAAACGTATATTAACTGAAATTCTAGGTTTCCTCACGATGTTTTCCTTCACCGCTGTCAATAGTGTCTAAGATGAACTGAAAAAGTACTTATGAATTGAAAAGTAACATTGGTACTTACCCGGATTCGAACCACAATCGCGTGCATGATAGGAATAGGTGCCTCAACTTCTGGGCCATCACGACTTCTCACTAATTAATATTTATTTAAAAGAATACCCAAACTCATAAGAAAATATAAACTTATACAGGTTCACCCACTAGAGAAACCTTAATATAAAACTAACAAACTTATGTTATCAATCATCATGCAACATTTCTACCGAAATAAGAAATACGGTATGTTCCATTTGATATACCCACAACTGCAAACCAACATACCTTAGGATCAGTGCACACGTGCCGCAAACAACGCAACTCTGGGCAACTTATTTCTGAAATATGTCGACGCATGGTTCGGTGGCGGAATCAAAATACATGACTGTTTTCTTCTGGGATTGAGATGCATTCGTAGAAGTATTACATGTGATTTGAGGTAATACATTTCAATGCTGACTCTCGGTATCCAGGTACGTGTCAATGTCCCTTCTACCTTGTGTTTAAGAAAACATCACGGTCGTGATTCGCGAAATCTTGTTTCAGGGTTGTGCCCTATATCCATATTTTGCCAGTTATGAGGCGTTTTCAATCGAACAAAAATCAGACTCTGAGATGGCACTGAAAATGCTGAACATAGCATCCCAATAACACTTTGACCTACCCAGATTTTAAACTCAAGACCTAATGTTTAGCAGTAGCAATTGCGACTTCCAGAAGGCACCACAGAAAATGATGCGTAGTTGGTGGTTAAGATCAACTCAGCATCGTTTTACGTGGTGCGATTGTTGCACGTCTATACCAAGCCTTAGTCAATTTTCCTCTTATATTAAAACTTGGGTCCCTATGAGGATAATAAAAAGTTGAACTTTGTGCCGACGTACCGTTTTTAAGTAAGAATGTGTGTATCACTAAGTTTTGGCCCTCACGGGGTAGGCAGGGTTCAGGTACTTTTGTAAAGCGTATGTACGCATAAAAATGTATTCATATGATAGTGTTACGTTTTCTGGGTTCCTAGTTTACTTTTAAGCACAGTTTAGCAGTGATAGCTTAGTGGAGTAACTGACAGACTGCCAAGACATAGATCTCGTGTTCAAACCCAAGGCATTATTCTACTTTCAAGTCTGTTTAGCCACGCCCAACATTCACTTCCATACGTTAGTGTATTACTAGATTTAAGGAGAGAAAAAAAAGTAAAAAATGCGTCGGAAAAGCCTAAATCTAGAACACACTATTATGTGTTACTGTTGTTGTTAGAAATACCTATCAACCCAAAACTCCAAATTAAAAGGGAAACGGCATAGCAGAATAAGAAAGGAACCTTTGCTGCACAAACCTTAAATAAATACAGGCGTGATATTGTGATGATGTACAGACTCCAGCACATCAAGTTACCCCAATGTGTCCAATTTCTTTGATCGTTTTTCATCTTTATGTAAAACAGAATAAGGTTCATATTCAATTGGGAAAATTTGACACATTGGGGTAACTTGATGTGCTGGCGTCTGTACAAGATACGCCAAAGACTTTTAAAACTGCATTTTCTATCAAGGGGCATTTCTATCAGACTGCTAAGAAGGCACACACCTTTGACTTTTCGTATTTATGTGCGTATTGTACCATCACTTGCTTCAAAAATGTTGAAGGAAAACTTCGTGAGGTAAACGGCCCGCCTGAGTGTTATCTCTTGACAGCATGTGAAGCTTAGTCAAAAGCCTATGAACGGCATAAAAACTCTGGCACCAAGTGAGTCCCCAAACATACGTAATAAAAGAAAGATTTAACATGCTCTTGGAGCAGATTCTACTCTATCACATTCTTAATCTATGGCGCGTCAACGAGATTCAGCGAAGTAACACTCAGAGCGCGCGCGAATAATGTGGTGTAAATTCAATTTTGCATTATTTAGTCTGGATCATGACCACAAGTGAAAATCAAACAGATTTTTCTATACCACTCTACATTACCCGTATTATGGAACTTTTAGGAAAAATACAAAATTTTCTGTCTAGTACCATATCCTGTCTACGCCGTAACCATAATGTCGTTATGGCTAGGTACATGTGTCTAGCTATGTATTGGTAAACTTGTACATAATAAACTGATTAAGAATTTCAACTGTCTTTATTTTTTAAACCCTCAAATACACAGTTTTTAAGCTATTGCATAGCTTCTATCGCGGGCCTTGAGCGTGGGGACCGAATCCAGAATGGGGATGGGAGGGGAGGGGAGGGGGAGGGGGATGGGAGGGGAGGGGAGGGGGAGGGGAGGGGAAAGGAGGAGGTGAGAGGGGAGGGTAGGGGGATTGGTAGAGGCAGGGGTCTGGAGGGGTTAGGGAGGGGAAACAGAGGGAGGGTTGAGGGAAGGGGAGGGAGGGGTGATGGGAGGGGCGTGGGAGGTGTGGGGGAATGGGAGGGAGGGGGAGAGGGGCAGGAGAGGAATGGGGAAGGGGAGAGTGGGAGGAGAGGCATGGGGAGAGGGGGAGGAGGGGAATGGGGAGGGGGAGAGGAGAGGAGTTGATAAAAAATGCTATGCAATAGCTTTACCGCGGCAGTCTCCGAGTGCCACACGTCATTTTTTTTTTATGAAGGCGTAAAGAGGCCAGGACAAATGTTTGTCAGGTGAGCACGAGCAATTTTGTTCTGTGTCTGGGTGTAATTTATCTATGATATGTAGGTATGTATTTAGAAATATATAATTATGTTTAACAGCTGTTTAGTACCCCTAACACAAGTTCTGCTTAAATTGGGACTAGATGACGTTGTGTAAAAGTTGTGGAATATTTATTTAAATAGAAGTCTATCGAAGAAGATATGTTGTGCTGACCCCAAACAAATTGTGGTAATGTCAGAAGTATATGATAAGTTTGTTTCAGTACTAAGTACCTACAATAAGAAGAATTCGATGACACGTTTAACGGAGTGATTGAGCGATGGCGTGGCACGCTGCGTACCTATACCAAACAAATATTTGTTTGTTCCACAACAAAGACAATAAAAATACTGTAGAGAAGATATACAAAGTCATGTCGTAGAAAAACTGTGACCCCATGTGTACCTAAGTAACTTCTAAAATAATACAATGATAAGAAAAAATATTCGATTTGTACAGACGCCAGAACATCAAGTTCCCCAATGAGTCAAATTTCTTTGAGCGTTTTTCAACTTTATGTCAAACAGTTTAAGGTTCATATTCAATTGGGAACATTTGACACATTGGGGTAACTTGATGTGCTGGCGTCTATACATTACCATGCAAACTTTCACTTTGGTTTGAACTAGTAAGAAGTCTATTTTTTAAATACATCTCACAAGCTCTGCTTATCTTGCAACTAGGTGGTGTTGTGTGAAAGTTCTGGAATATTTATTTATTTATTTGTAATACTTTACTGAAAGCTAAAATACAGCGGCCATTTTCATTAGTTATTCTACAACGTATTATTAAACTACTCGCATTGTTCTAATGGATAGCAATCAAAGCTAACATAAGGGAAGGGTTATTCCCTAGGGAAGAAAACTGTAATTGGGTTTTTCTGTAACAAAGTTCTCATATAAAAGGGTTGATTATACCCGGTATAAGGGAATAGGTTCATACGGTACTAAATTGGATCTATTTCAAGACTGGTGCCTATTTTCAGGGATCCGTACCTCTAAAGAAAAAAACGGAACCCTTATAAGATCCCTAATGTTTTCCGTCTGTCTGTCGAGACCAAAGAGATTTGAGATATCTACTATAGAGAGAACATGCTAAGAAATGTCATAGGGAAACCGTGATCCCATGTCTAAGTAACGCCTTCTAGAATAATATAACAATATTGGAGCGGCAGCAGAGAGTACTAAATTAAACTCTTAGACTTGTGTCCACTTGGATACAAGTATCGGTTGAAAATTTGGTCATGATATCTTAGTAAGTATTGAATGTCTTTGGTCAAGACACTTTATTTCAGGTATGCGCGGAGGCAAAGAGATTTAAAATACTATAGAGCGGTCATGTGAAGGAAATGTCATAGAAACACTTTGATCCCATGTCTCAGTAACGCCATCTAGAATAATATATGAATATTGGAGCGGCAGCGGAGCGTACTACAAAAAACTCATGGACTTGTATCCAGCAGGACACACTTTTTCGGACGAAAATTTTATTCGTGATGTCCGGTCTATAGGTATTGAATGTCTTTGCGCGGAGGTAACAATTAAAAGTATACTCAATTCTACGGTCTCATAAAGTTAGAAAAAAACAGCCGTTCGTTCAGCAAAAACACATATTTCGACACTCTCAAGGCTATCATTTGGTACTTCCCGTTGACCTAGAACTAAGAAATTTGGTAAGTAACATCGTTATAAACCAGAAGTACAAAAGAACATCTAAAAACTATACAATACTATACATTTGTAAGCTGCACGACTCGATTCCTGAACTGTTCACAATGAATCCTACGCACGGAACCCTCGGTGGTCGAGTCAGCTTGTCCAGTTTTTTTTTTATTGTAACAACTTAACTCTGCCTTGTTTATCTAGTCGTTGCAAATGCTTCTAGCAAGCATGACGTCCAGCAGTGCGATTCTGAAATGAAGATTGTAGTAAAAATGTAGACTAGTAAAAAAAGCTTGGGCATTATGTCCGCCGTTGTACAGTTTTTTTACTTGTGCATAAAGCTTTAATAAATAAATAAATAATAAAATGTAGGCGTAATGAGGGCGAATTGAGCTGTCATTCCATACTAATGCTAGGCATTGACAGTTCATTTCACTCAAGTTTTAACGGCGTGACTTTTACTGAATCGACCGGCTGGATTCAATTCTTTCGTCGGGCAAAGTGGTACAAAGGCTTTCTCATGATAAACAATTTCTTGACGGGCCGTATTCTGACCATTAGCTTACCATTAGGGAAGGTTCATATCTGACGGAACATGCGCCGAGCGTTTGCGTGCGACAATGTACGCTCGACGCACTAACGCATCGTCTGTTGAGTGTGAACGGTCAAGTGTTTTTCTATACATTTGTCTGTTCTGGCGTCACGCGACCGAAAATACGCGACGATGTTCCATCAGAACCTTCTCTTAAGCCGCAGTGTCCCTGTGTAGATAATGTTGACAAAATAAAAGTCAAATAGTTGTTAACAACATAACCTTTCATAAAGACAAAAAACGTCAAACATACAAGTAAAAGTACATAAATCTAATGTATATTTTCTCGTGTCTCAGTGTTTGTTAGAAGACTCATTCAAAACGGCTTGACCGATTCTTAAAAAAAAATTGTGTATATTCAGTAGGTTTGTGAATAGAACGTTAACTATTTCTTTCTTTTTAAGAGTACTTTTAGGATAACCATGGTTCTTGTTTACAAAGATTCATTGCGCAATTTGTAAAACTACATATTTCGGTAGCCCAATAAATAACAAATAATTTGTTGGGCTCGCAAAATATTTATTATCTGAATAGCTTAGATATTCTCGTAATATTTTTTATAAACAAAATGTAAAGGAGCATGTTTCTTACCCAGCTGGGTAATAATAAGAAACCAATATAAATTATGACATGAAATTTAGGCACTAAGAAAATCTGTAATGGCGTCAAGATATTTTGTGTTGGACTAAATCTAAAACGCAGCCCGGATACAAGCATCACACTAATATTATAAAGGCGAAAGTTTGTGAGTGTGTATGTTGACACTGATCTCCACGATACAGGGACTCCTAGTTTGGAGATCAGGGTTTCAATGTGTACTATTGTGTACCCTAGTCAAAGCCTTTTGCATATGTACGATAACTTTTGTAAATCCTAGTTTATTTAGGCTTAGTTCAATAGATATCATTTTTTTTATTTTTTATTACATCTTCACGTCTAAACAGCTGGAGGGATTTGTATGAAATTTGGCACACAGATAGTTTGTAACCTAGATTAACACATAAGATAATTTTTATCCCAAAACTTCCACGGTATCGAGATTTTAGCAGGTAAAACCGCGGGGCGCAAATAGTAAGTTACAAGTCAAGAAAAAATATAATTTTAGTTTTTTTTTTGTTAAATATTATATTGGGGGATTATGTTACTCGCGTCCGTAGGATTTACCACCTGTCCTAGGCCCACCCTACACGTGTCCCCCGGGTGGTGCCAAAAGAGTAACAACGCCGAGCCACAGGCGGCGGTCAAATAACCTGCTCATGGGCTTTCCACTAGCCAAAAGGAACTAAATCTCCTTTAAAAGCGTGGACATGATGTCTTGGGAAAGCACCATGGTTATTTTCCCAAACCCCCCTCTTTTTATGAAAAATGGAAAATGATGAGATTGTGATGTCATGCGATCCGGCTAACGCCCGGCGCTCGCAGGTACCCGGGCCTGCGAGTGTGAAATTTGTTACCGAAGACCGTTCAGGGGTAGGCGACCAGGCCCCTGTACCGGTTAATGTGTCTGGCAGCAACAGCGGCAAGAAACTTGTCCAGCAGGCTTTTCATCCCGGCTTGTTTATAAGACCAAGATCCTCATCCCTAGGGAGCACCCAAATACCTGGAACAAACTCGGCAGACCAGGTACAGCCACCTCCAGAGTGGCAAAGAGTACCGACAAACAAAAAGCGCAAAATCCGTGAGGACTCTCCACCTCTGCCTCCATCTACGCAGATACAGAATAAATTTAGCAGCCTACCACTGGACCCGGAAGATGAAGCTAGTGCTAGCGTTATCCGTCCAAATAACCCACCACCTATAGTCTTATATGGAATCGAGGATGTTAACGAGCTGACTAAACTAGTTGAATCAGTTATCGCGGCTAGTGAATTCAAATTCAAGATCGTCAACAAAAATCTTCTACGTCTGATGGTGAAGTCTGCAGACAACTATAAAAAAGTAATCGACCTTATTAGACAAAAAGGTCTAATAGGACACACTTTTACTAGAAAAGAAACTAAAGCCTACAGAATAGTTATTAAAAATTTGCACCACACTACGCCTCATGAAGCAATAGTGGAAGAAATAGAAAAGACAGGAAATAAAGTACGTGGTGAGATTATAAATGCACGATTTGGTGCCGATAAAAAACCCTCGTTCACATTCTTTGTAAACTTGGAACCCGGCGTCAACAATAAAGCAATCAAAGAAATCCAGTACATCTTCCATCAACGGGTTAATATTGAAGACCCGCGTAAATCCAAATCCATGGTTCAGTGTCATCGCTGCCAGCAGTACGGCCACTCCAAAAACAATTGCATGCGGCCATACCGTTGCGTCAAATGTGGGGAAGGGCACAGAACATCAGAATGCTCTAAAAAAGACAGGAACTCGCCAGCAAAATGCGCTCTTTGCGATAGTGATCACCCTGCCAATTATAAAGGCTGCCAGGTTTATAAAGAAATCTTAGCCAGAAAAATCAAACGAGGCAGCCCTAACATTCAACATAATGCCGGAACACACATTATCAAATCTGACGCAGGGCCTGCAGAAATCCATGTTTCACCACCTCAAATCTCACCTAACACTGCAGGTAGTAAAACTTATGCAGATATCACCAAAATTCCGAGAATCCATACTGAACCAAAGCAATTAAGAGATAGCAATCGCAGCCAACAAATCACCACAAGTGATAGTAACCTTAATCAACGTAACACCACAAGTGAAATCGATCACAGCCAACACTCTACCACAGTAGAAGAGATACTGATCAAGCAATCGGAGAAGATAGATCAACTCTTACAACAAATAAACACATTGCTTGATCTGCTAACAGCCATCATCCCTAAGCTACTGAAATAACCAATGGCGTCGCTTAGGGTTGCAACGTGGAACATAAATGGACTCTCATCAAGCATAAATGAACTTGAAGCTCTGATTATTTCCAACAAACTGGATGTGGTCTTGATTTCGGAGTCACATGCTACCACTAGAAGCTCTTTTCGTTTGAAAGGCTTCCATATTTACTATACCCCTCACCCTGATGGCGGCGCCCACGCTGGATCTGCACTGGTAATCAAATCGAGTCTGAAACATTGCGTTCTCGAAACTTACTCGACGAATCATCTACAGGCCACCAGCGTTCGGCTGGAAGATCGTGCAGGGTCTATTACTTTGTCAGCGGTCTATTGCCCACCCAAATATAACATAACAGACAGCATGTTCTCAGATTACTTCGAAACCCTGGGCAACAGATTCGTATCCGGTGGTGACTGGAATGCAAAACACATCTTTTGGGGTTCCAGACTATCTGTTACAAGAGGAAGACACCTAAAAACTTGCATCGACAGACATCGTTATCATCCATTGTCGACCGGAGAACCCACTTACTGGCCTACTGACCCCAAAAAGGTGCCAGACCTGCTGGACTTCTTTGTGACTAAAGGCTTAAGCTATCCTTGCACTAAGGTTGAATCCAGTCTGGATGGCTCATCGGATCATACTCCGGTGATCTTGACCGTGACCTCAAACATTGTAGGCCATGAAAGACCAATATCACTACATAACAAGAAAACCGACTGGGTAGGCGTCCGGTCGTACCTTGATGATCATGTCAACCTGCGCATTCCACTGAAAACATCCGCGGATATTGAGGAGGCTTGCAAATATATCACAAATATTATCCAGGTAGCTGCATGGAAAAATACTCCTTCCACGAGCATAGCTACAGATCCCATAACAATCCAGCCCGCTGAAATTCGAAACAAAATAGCCGTTAAACGACGCCTGAGGCGCATCTGGCAGCAATCACGGCACCAGTCGGACAAAACCAAACTTAATAAAGCCATCAAAGATTTAAAATCTACTCTTGAGGACCAGAAAAATAGCAGCCTAAGAAAAACCCTGGAAATGCTATCACCATCTGCACATGGGGAGTATTCGTTGTGGAAGGCTGCCAGTCAGCTAAATAGACCCCAGCAATCTTGTCATCCCATAAGATGCCAGTCATCTTGGGCTCGAACTGATAAGGACAAATCTGAGGCTTTTGCTACACACCTAACCAATGTGTTCAAACCTAACGAGCGAAATGACCAAGAGACAGACCTGGATTCCATACTGAATCAAGATGACCAACTGTGCCTACCCATCAAGCCAGCATCGCCCAAGGAAATCGCAAGGGAAATCAAACTACTGAATATCAAAAAGGCGCCGGGTTTTGATCTTATTACTCCGAGAATCCTTAAAGAGCTTCCAAAAAAGTGTATCACCTTTCTTGCTTGCCTATTCAACGCTACCTACAGAGTGTCCTATTTCCCAAACCTATGGAAAGTGTCAGAGGTCGTTATGATCCATAAAGACGGTAAACCACCACATGAGTGTTCCTCCTATCGACCCATAAGCCTTACTCCAGTCCTTTCTAAATTATGGGAAAAGATCTTTCTCAAAAGACTCAGTAAGGAAATAAATGAGGACGAAATTGTACCCACGCATCAATTTGGGTTCCGTAAAGCTCACTCGACCATCGAACAGGTCCATCGGGTGTACCACACTGTCAGACAATGCTTCGAGAACAAGAAATATTGCTCTGCTGCATTTCTAGATGTGCAGCAGGCCTTTGATCGAGTCTGGCACAAAGGACTGCTTTGCAAAATTAAGGAAAAACTACCACATTCAGTGTTTCATATCCTGGAGTCCTATCTCGCTGATAGACTGTTCCAAGTCAAGCAAGGTGATGCCAGATCCTCCTTGTTTCCAATTGAAGCTGGAGTACCTCAAGGCTCAGTGCTTGGACCTGTTTTATACAACCTATACACAGCAGATCTGCCTACTTCAGATGATGTTACGGTTGCCACCTATGCCGACGATATTGCTTTCCTGGCTGTGGATAGTGATTCTGCGACTGCAAGTAAAATGTTGCAACGAGTACTCGATGCTACCACAGATTGGCTCCGAAAATGGAGGATTAAAGCCAGTGCGCTTAAATCACATCACATTACATTCACCCTAAGAAAAGAAAACTGTGCCCCAGTTCGTTTGATGGATGAGATCTTGCCTCAAACTGACTGTGTCAAATACCTCGGATTCCACCTAGATAGGCGCTTAACATGGAAAACCCACATAAAAGCAAAAAGAGACCAAACCAACCATAAGTTTAAAAACCTATACTGGATGCTGGGCAGAAACTCTGTACTCTCCCTGGAAAACAAACTCTTAATCTACAACTCCATTCTGAAACCAATTTGGTTGTATGGTATCCAGCTATGGGGTGTGGCCAGTAGGAGTAATATCATGTGCTTGCAAAGAGTGCAAAACAACATACTGAGGAATATTGTAAATGCCCCATGGTTCACGAGGAACGACGAGATACATGAGTACACGAACATTGCAACAGTGGCCTCAGAAATAGAGCGCTATAGAAAACAGCACGTTGAACGTCTTACGCGTCATCCCAATCAACTTGCTTCCCGATTAATTGAAAATGCCAACGTGGTTAAGAGGCTGAAGAGAAACCACGTGCTTTGAATAGACAGCGAGGCATTGGCCTGCTGCTCTTGAAACAACCTTTTATCGCTCAACCCATCTGATTATAGTCTGGCGACTGATTGCAGATTAAAACAAAACAAAAAAAAAAAAAAAAAAAAATATTATAAACTAGTGCTTGACTGCAATCCCACCTGGTGATAAGCAGTGATGTAATCAAGAGGGTAAAAACCTCAAAGTATGTATATTTAATAAAATATCACGCCTTCAATACCCTAATGGTCAGAAAGAACTGTTCACTGTAAAACACCCACATTTTATCATTTATGTCTTATCTAACATAATAAGGGTCGAAACCAGTTGTAGTTGTATAGCTACCTATAAACAGTAGTTTAGATATTTGTCTTTTTGTCTGCACCAATGATTTTCGATCCGAGCATAGTCACAAATATCTGCATCAGCGTGCGGCGGATGTGGAACAGAGCACTAATCTACGTGTCATAGACTACTGTAAGTATAGACAAGGATAAACTAAGCATTTTTTTTATTCTTTTATTTGAAAAAAGATTTATAGAAAGCTGTAAGGCTCTTATGAATAAAGATTTATTTAGAACATAGTATTAGCCAAAAACACATGGACATTTGAAGTACAGACGCCAGCACAACAAGTTACCCCAATGTGTCAAACTTTGATCGTTTTTCAACTTTATGACAAACAGAATAAGGTTCATATTCAATTTGGCAAATTTGACACATTGGGGTAACTTGATGTGCTGGCGTCTGTACAACTAAGTAGTTGTCAGTATACCTCTGGGTAATACTGTTTCAGTAATTATTTTTAAGACACTTGTACAAACCTAGTCTCCTCTACACCGGGCTGCTACTAAGAAAATATCTACAGAGAAATTGTAGACTATCAAACTCATTTTTTCTATTTATATAGTACCAGTACAGGACCAATAATAATTATATTCGTCACCTAAGTCAGAACAAATGGCCATTACGGCTTCTGGTAATCGTAAATTTACTAATTTAGCGAATAGAGCTAAAACGCTTTAATTTCGGCCATTAAACGACCACAGTTAATTAAAATTGACAAGGGTAGTGTTTGATTTTCGAACAACTACTTAAAAAGTCATGACGGGTCACTAATCGAAACTACCCACATCTTAACTTTCTTTGACAGTTTCTTCGTATGTCACTCAGTTCGGTATTTAATCATGCATAGAATTCAACCGCCATCTTTGTTATAGAAGAGCCCGGATATTACTAATTAGATTTACCTTTTAGGAATATAATTAGTTCTTTAACAAATTATCGGAACGAAATTTATTTCACAGGAATCGTTGGTTCTAACTTTTAATTAGTTTATCTGTGAGTTTCGAATAAATAATTAGTAATTACAACAATAATTGTATTTCGCCAATCCCGTTCTGTCATTCGGCAACTAGAAGACGACGGCCATGTTTTACCGTTAGGAACACAATGAACATTTCAGCCACACGAACAAAACGTCAAAGTTAAATAATTTATATCCTTAGACAATTTTAGTTACAAGGCACTTTTGATAAATTAATGTAATAAATATAGTAGTCGCCCCTTTCAATAGAGAGTTTTGTATGAAAAAGGATGGGCAAGAAACTGCATTATTAATTTACAGTCAAATTAAAAAAATCTTCCTTTTCCAAGTCGATTTAAAAACTTAAAGTCACTCCGAAGGATTAGGGTATATTTTTATTTTGCCAGTTATGTTTAAATTCCATGTACAGACATAAATTCTTAGTATGTATTATAGGGCAGTGTTTGATTGGGGTCCGTAACTTAACTTCGAGAGTCATATGTTCGATTAATGGAAAGTCGACTGAACGATTGTGCGAATGGAATTTATTACGAAACAACCTTTTATCGCCAAACGCTACTTCGACTGAACGATTCCTCGAATATTTTTTAATCGACAGCCTGCTCCTTCGAATGAGTTTTAGTTATTGGAACGAAGTTCCTTATCACGCGGTGCGAAAGGGACGGAAAAAAAGGAGTCTAAAAGTTGTAACGACACTTTTTGCTATAGCTGTGGGCCGTACAATCAAACACTGCCCTATACATACTAAGAATTTATCCTATGAGTGCGAAGTCTAAAATCGTCATTGTTCTGCAGTTAGATCGTTACCAACTGGTATTATTTTTAGTAAGGTATACTATAAGTATACTAAAACCAAACCAGTTTTCCAAAATACAGTTTTGAACATTGGTTAAGCTCACAAAATGATCATCATCATCAGCTTTTTACCCTTTCCTAACTATGCTGGGGTCGGCTTCCAGTTTAACCAAATGCAGCTGAATACCAGTGTTTTACAAGTAGCGACTGCCTCTCTGACCTCTACAACCCAGTTACTGGGTAACACGATACCCCTTAGTTAAACTGGTTGTCAGATTTTCGGGCTACTGACTATCTGTAACGACTGCCACAGATCTACAGATGACAGCCGGGACCAACGGCAATACGTGCTTTCGAAAGCACGAAGAGGTCTTGATATGTCACCCATCCACAAACTAACCTCGTCAAACGTAGCTTAACCCGTGAGGCTGTTATTATTTAGCCACAAGCTCCTTTGACGCTGACTCGCACACACAGTAAATAATAATATTAATATAATATTTATATTAAGCTCACAGACGAAAAAACCATCAAATGATAACGAAAATACGTGTTCTATCTATACGTTTCATACTCTGTATCCCCTTTATGAAAGCACCGGTATACAAAAGTTAGTCTCGCCTTTGTTCTCTCCGGTTGCACCAGACGGTTTTTATGAAAACCATTCACAAAAGAACAGAAATATTGCGACCCGTTTTTTATTTAACAAGGTGACTATAAGGCTAGGTCAAATTACTAAGGGTAGTAATTGTTGTGAGCTGTCTATTTCTTATATGATCTGTGTGATTTTTTCGCCAAATGACCGTTACAGACACTAATCTGAAAGAAAAAAGCATTTATTTGACACAATCACAGGTGCACGATAATAAATAAAAATACAAAAGAAAAGAATTATACTTTAAAAAAACAACATAAAAATAAACTTAAATAACCAAATAGGTACAGTTCGGCAAAAAATCGAATTATTTAATGACAACCAGGATCAAAGGCTTAACGCACTTTCTCAGAGGAGTCTTGTTATGCATTGGACGGTGACCCATCCACAGGCCAGCCTCGGCGTAGCGTTGCTTTACCGATCAACCTACGCGGCTGTTACTATTGATCTATTTTTTTTTTTTTTTTGACCTATTCACCTGTACACTGGGTGAGTTCACAAGGGCTACGTACTGGGTAGCATGTACCAATAGGTAAATAAGTTTATTTTAAGTTACTTTGTCGCATTAGATTTAATCTGTAATGGCAAAGAAAACATGTTTTTTGTGAATAAATAAATAAATTATTTAGTCACAACCCCCTATATTTAACTAATATCATTTATCACAATGTGACTGGTTATTTGAGTCTTAAATGGAGCCAGTGACAAATCTAGCGACGCATAAATACATATTGACTGGTTGAATATCCAAAGGTATGTTAGAAACAATTGTGTGGCTCTAGAAAGAAGGATTGTTTAGATTAGTGAATTACGAAAGTTAATACTTTTTGTTTGTTTAGTACCCATAACACAAGCTCTGCTTAACTTGGGACTAGATGGCGTTGTGTGAAAGTTGTAAAATATTTATTTTTTTATACATTTGTAAGGCTTGTAGCTGTTTATTGATGGTTAAGAGAGCTAAGGGTTTTCCATGGTGTTACGCTAAGGGATAGTCGATGCAGCGGCAATGACTGGAAATAAACCCCAACAGACTTTGGTAAGACCTCTACGCAGATAATTTTGAATGCATAGGTTTCCTCTGTTTGTATGGTCAGTGCCTGGTGTACGAGTTTCTATGCCGCCCATACGTCACTGACTGAACTTCATTGCTAACGAAAAATATCTCTCAGGCATGCCGGTTTCCTCAAGATGCTTTGCTTCACTGTTTTTATAGCAAGTGCTATATACAATAGGCACAATCCTAAAAGTCAAAGAAGTGCGCGCCTTGGGTTCGAACTCAATCACTTATCACTTGGCAGTACGCTGGTCATACTAGGTTATCAATACTTGCCCGGGTATAAAGCGTGGGTACAAAAGTCACTGACGTCACAACGAAGTGTCGCTGCAAAAAACGCCCACGAACCGCAGAAAGCCATTGCGTGCGTTGAATTTTTATAGCCGTTAAAACCACATTCGTAACCATGATATGTCTGGCTGTGAATGATATATTGGGATGCTTATACAGTTTGAAATAACGCTGTGGTTAATGTTGAAATTAAAATATTAGGTATATTTTAAAAGAGAGAAAGAATTGAACTAGGGCTTGCAATGCCGATGATGGTAGGCAGTGATGAAATCATTTATGCTTAAGCACATTCGTTTATTAAGAGCCTATTCACTCTAGCCTTGAAGACACGTTGTTTCACCCCAGCAGGCAAATTGTTCCTGTCCTTCGATGTACAGTGTTAAGGGTGAACAGTGGATGTTCGATGAACAGTGTAAGGATAGACACTTGTCGTACGCTTTGATAAAATAATAAGACAAGCAAACATTTAAAAACGTCAAGAACTTACTTACATTTTAAGACCACGCGGCCGCTTCTCCGCACTGAGGTTTTGGTGCTCGTACTGTCTCGGGACGTGGAGAAAAGAAGATTTACCTAGTAACAAAAGATCAAAGAGTATGCTTAAATGGTATGGTCACGAATATAGGATGACTAAAATATGCTTAGAAGGTTTGGTCAAACTGAGAGGATAAACAGAGTTTGCTTAGCTGGTTTTGGTTATATTAAAAGGATGAATACAACAATACTGCAGTGTGCTATAGTTGCTTGTCTGTCGGTCTTTTACAGATTGTATTTTGGTGAGTGTGCTCTAGTGCTCCACGAGCTCATTCCACCATCTCCTTTCTTCCATCGGGAATACAGACGCGCTGCAGGATATCACCCATTCCTTGTAGATGTTCCACACATTCGCACGAAGCGCTTTGCCTGTTCCTCCATTATCCGCACAGCCAAGGAGTGGAATTCCCTGTCTGCATCAGTGTTCCCGAGTTCATAATTATGACCCTAATCTGTTTAAGTCGCGAGTTAATAGGCTTCTTTGGGGTAAGCTCGTTCCATCGTCGACCTCATCTCTGACCGCAGGACAAGATTGGGGTCAAGAGTAGACCCATAATATATTTATATTTAAAAAAAAACTTACGTAATTTGGCCATGTTGAGTGTATGAATAGAGTATGGTTGGATGGTGTAGAGTGGTCTTGTTGAAACTATAAATACAGTATGCTTAAGTAAAAATTAAATTACACAACTTTACACACAATGCCATTTAGGCCGAAGTTAAGCTTGAGAGCTTGTGTTATGAGTACTAAACAGCTGATAAACAAACTTATATGTACATTTCTAAATACATACATATTATAGATAAATTACACCCAGACACAGAACAAATGATCGTGCTCATCACATACCCATTTGTCCTGGGTGAGAATCTAACCCACGACCTCCGGCAAGCTTAGTTAATATTACGACTAAAAGTTTATGATGTACGTTGTCCGGTAGTCAGTTAGGACTCATTCTCATAAACGTAATATTAGTTAAGCTCAGGCTTCCTCATGCTGATTTCTTTCACCGACGTCAAGAATAACTTGGGTAAACTTAGAAAATACACAAATGATTTGAACCAAACATGTGCGTTAGGGCCGAACCCTTTACTACAAGGCCAACACAACTTTTAACAATAATGTTTTGAAAATTACAGTGCGTAGACATACATTTTACATTCTCACATTAGGAATCATAAATTTTAATGATATTTAACAATAAGCAAAACCATATTTTATTATGAGGTCTATCATTTTGATGGAGAAAGGTAAATGGGCGCATTAGGCTGGGACCCGCATGTTCTTTGTATACAAGTTATGTTTAACAACCAAATAAATGTTTGTTTGTTTTGATATACCTACCTCAAAATGTGTTCTATACAAAAGAAATGTTGTGTTTTTAATCAAAATAAAAGTAATATTCATAATGATAGTTATAATGGTAGATAGTTATTAAATTAATCAATTAGCCTAGCCCTTCGGGGATTCCAGGCGTGATATTATGTTATGTTATGTATGGTCCATAATTGTTTCTATTTTTTTTATTTACCACCTGTGTACATAATGGATTTAGCAATAAACGATTTGATTTGATTTGATTTGATTTGATTTGAACGAAGCAAAAGAAAGGTGTAGAGATTATATCAGTGGGCCAAAGACATTCAATACCTATAGACCGGACATCACAAACAAGATTTTCGTCCGAAAAAGTGTGTCCTGCTGGATACAAGTCTATGAGTTTTTTGTAGTACGCTCCGCTGCCGCTCCAATATTCATATATTATTCTAGATGGCGTTACTGAGACATGGGATCAAAGTTTTTCTATGACATTTCCTTGACATGCCCGCTCTATAGTCTTTTAAATCTCTTTGCAGTGGGCCGATCCAGTACCTACTTGTCAAAAATACGTTAGACTTCAATTTCATTTCATTTCATTTCTTTACTGCATATTGACCTAATTTTGACATTGATTGTCGCTAAGGTTAGATTGCGACTAGATCTCCTTCTAGTGGCGTCCCATTGTTTCTGAATATGGGGGTAGGTACCCCCATATTAAGAAGGTTTGCGTATATGAATGTTTGTTTTGTTAAAAGTATTATTTTCTACCATCTACTGATCCAAAATTACTCGACACGTTCGTGTGTAATCTTGGACTTGTAAACAAAGTTATCACAACAATGCGCGTTACCATGAGTAGAGTACTTAAAGCTAGTGAACACCTTAAATGAAGTGAACTGTCTATGCCTAACAATAATATTATGAAATGATAGCTCAATTCACCTTCACTTCACCTACATTTTAACAGGATTACAGAATAGCACTGCAGGAGTTCGGGGAAAACTAATGTTAGAAAAAAAACAGCATTTTTTTCTATTTTACGAAGTAAGACAAACATTTATAGTAAATAAATTGATTTGAATTTCAATTGATTTGAAGGCTATACCTACTTAAAATTTCCTGTCCATTAATATAGTTATGGTTAAATAATGGATAAATATATGGTTTCTATGCAAACCAATGAGATCTAAATTAGTAAATAATTCAATTCTTTCAATATTGCCATAATTCCAGTTGTGCGTATATTAGTGACAATAAAATTTTGGTGTCTTCAAGGCTAGAGTGAATAGGCTCTTAATAAACTAGTGCGTTTCACCATCACTGATTGCATCACTGCTTACCATCAGGTGGGATTGCAGTCAAGCACTGGCTTATAATATAAAAATAACTATTTATTTTTCTTCAGGTATGTACCTATTCAAAATCTTAGTCATCGAAGAAAAGTAGTTAGTTTTTATAGTCAAAACTCTTAGTTAAGAGGCAGAAAGCAGTCTAAAGTGCACAGCTGTATAATTTCCAAGTTCCGCTTTTGCTATTTTGTTTATGGAACAGGGAAAAGCTTCTGAGCAAACAAAATGTAATTGAATATTGTTTAAAGCATTTCCCTCCTTCCTAGACAGTCAGGTAAAAAGAAGTTTTATCGACATTGACACAAGGAATTTAGCTTGATTTATAAACCAATAGTGTTTGTAAAACTAATTTACCAAAATAAATATCACTTAAAATAATATTTATAGGTGGTTGTGTAAGTTTGAAGTATTCATCAGAATAAGCCATTTCTTCAATAGGTGAACATATTCAACAACCGATTATTTTTTTTCTCACCATACGAAGTATTTTTATAGCTGCCAAATCATACTTCTTCTTAACATGAAAAACAATTTGTCCCATATTTTAGTATAGGTGAAGAATAAAGTTTACAAAAACAAATCATTACTTTCATATCAAAATCCCGCTGACAAACTCGAAACTTTATCGAATCTGAAATCTTATAAATGCAATCGAAATTCCATCTACGTTATTCGACACCGCATCGCTATTTCCTTTATTCTTTCTACTGAGTCATCATTTTAATATCTTTAGTCGTATTTTTTTGACTCTCAATTTGACCTGGAGAAAAAAAACTTTGGTTTAGGCCACAAGTCCGTAGTTAAAAACCAGTTTAAACTGACATTTTACTACAATTAAACTCTGAATTACGCGAGTTTAACTTCAGGTAAGATAGTTACCACGGGCTAGATGTACCTACTACCAAGTAGATACTAATCTGCTCATCCTAAGCGTCAACCCAGCGTATGATCATACATCTTATTTACTTTACTCTTCAAACTATAAACAAGGTGTTTTTTTTTATATCCCATAACTCTAGGGTTATATTCTGTAGGTAAATAATACTAAAACTCCTAGAATAGATGGTCCAAAAATGCATAGTTTCGGAGATATCATCAATCATAATTAAATTATCAGTTGTTTAGTACCCGTAACTAGCTTGGGACTGGATGGCGTTGTGTGTACAGTCGTGGAATATTATTATTAAGTATTATTAATATTATATTTATTACATCTTCTTTCTAACGTCACTTTTCTTTCACGTAAGGGTGTTTTACATTAATCATCGTGACTTTGTCGAATTATTTTGTATGATAGTAAAAAAAAAGGATGATTGAAACATAATTCATATGCCAGTTGATTCTTTGATATGGTCTCAATCATACCCTAGAGTTATGGGATATAAAAAAACACTTTGTATAGCTGCTGTTGCCAGCGGTTTCGCTCACTACAACTCGAAAAATATCCCACTTAAAGATATGATCGGGATAAAAACTATCCTATGTGTTAATCTAGGTAATAATCTATCTGTGTACTAAATTTTATCCGAATCCGTTCAGTAGTTTTTTCGTGATAAAGTAACAAAAATCCAAACAATCTTTCACGTTTATAATATTAGTCAGATAAGTTAATTGATTGGTTTGTACACACAAGCTGACGTCACGTAGTTCCACCCGCGTAGTTCCCGTTCCCGTGGGAATACTAGGACAAAAAGTAGCCTATGAATAGAATAGAATAGAATATACCATCCTTTGCCATCCGGGGATAGTTTAACTTCCCAATTTACCAAATCAGTCCAGTACTTTTGGAGTCTATTCAATGCAAATAAACAAACAAAAAATCAAATAACATCACACCTGAAATCTCCGAAGGGTGAGGCAAAGGTGTACCTGTAGAACTCCCACATTTTGCCAGTTATGTTAAAGTCCCATATAATACGGAGTGAGCCTATTGCAATTCATTGCATTATTTACTTTTACTTATTCAAAAACACTTATTGCAAACGGAATATAGAATTTCTCGATAGCAGCCTAGATTCGTGCCCGATTCATGGCAATAAGATCGCCTCCTATCACATGGGGTTTAAGCATAACTAGCGATATATAGGTACTTTAGGTACACCTCAGCCTAACTCATTGGGCATTACAGGCGTGATGTTCCTTTCAAGCCCTTCTGACGTCATTATCATTCATTTACAAGAGTGTTAACTCAGTTATAAAAGAATTTAAATAAAAATTTAAGCTGGCATTTTAACGGTGCCATATTTTTCCGGACGCTCGTTTGACGATAAAATTTTATGTTACGGTCTTTTAAAATATCATTTTAGATCGGCATTCTAAATCTTTGAGAATATTTAAGACGATGATAAGACGTTTTGATACAGTCTCTCAGATTCTTCACGAATATTTTATAATACAGTTTTTTAGAAAATAATGTCAGTCTTCAGGCTACAACAGGCTATTCAGTAAACTTGTTTTTAGGGTTTGTAACCAAATATCAAAAAAATCATGCTTAGCTTTACTATAACATTATAAAGAAGAAGGATTTCTTTGTTTATTTGTAGGGATTCAGGTCATCGATAAATATTCCCTATTTTAACTGGCTGAGATACAGCCTGCTTACAGGCATATAGATGAACGGAAAAAAGTGTTTCTCTCGCTCTCTCATTTATAGAAATAATTCCCCATAGCATCTTAAAACCTTCAACTCAATAAAATAAATATTCCACAACTTTAACACAACGCTATCTAGTCCCAAACTAAGCAGATCTTGAGCATTATGAGTACTAAACAACTGATAAACATACATTGTTATATATTTCTAAATACATTCATAATATCCTTATTAATATCGTAAACGCGAAAGTTTGTCTAAATATTTAACACTCTTTCACGCAAAAACCACTGAACGAATTTTGACGAAACTTTACAATAATTAAGCTTATACATCAGTATAACTCATAGACAGTAATTTTATTAAAGTAAATGCGTGAATTGTCCAGTGTCAAGAAAGTAATCGAAGTACTAATCCTGCGCAGAAAATGCGGGCACCAGCAAGTCATAAATAAATTAAATCCTGACACAGAAAAAGTTTTAATGATCGTCCTCATCACACAAACATTTATCTTGGGTGGGAATCGAACCCACGACCTCTGGTATAGCAATCAAAGGCACTGACTACTAGACTAACAGGCTAGTCAAATTCGCGTATCGTTGCAGCATTGCAAGCCTTCTTTCTACACAATATGAATAATTCAGCTACAAGCTGCATTCTAGATTAAAATTGACTCTTTTAAAAAAAGCGACTTACTCACATTTTGCACCAAGTTTTTGAACTTAAAACATTAGTGTTGTTAAACACATACACTACACATTTATTAAAACATTGACCTCACCGAGCATAACTTGCCTATTCAGATCGATTATTACTCGTTTATTTTTACCAGCCAGCATCTCATTAATATTCTGTCTACTAAAAATATTGAACACGTAAAAGAAAGAAGAATTAGAAACTCCAATTTCGAATACAGAAATCCCTTTGTTTTATTGTAAAGGAAAAAGAACTGACGCGACTCTAACGAAGACAACTCTTTAAAAAAGGGAGGACTCTAGTTTAAAAAAAAAAAAGAAATGAATTGTCTTGCGAACATTTTTTCGATCAACTCGGTTTAACGGGGAGACGATTCAAATGCAGTAAGTAAATCAAACTTACCCACACTCCTTCATGATTACAGGTTATCCTTACATTTTTCTTGGTTAAATCTCAATAGCTACTTTCTCTTAAATTTAATCATCTCCTCATTTAAACTTAAATAAGTTTAAAAAAAGTCAAAAAAGTCAAATCATTTATTTCAATTAGGCCATTTAAAAGGCACTTTTGAACGTTAAACTTACAAGTTAAATAAAATTTAATGATTCTAGTTGCCCCTTCCAAAAGGTAGTTTTGTATGGAGAAGAATGGGCAAGAAACTCCATACTTACTCTTTTAAAATAGTTTTTACAATATTTGTATACAATAAAAAATACATTATATGTGAATACGATGTACCTAGAATAAACAAAGTAAAATAAAAAAAATAACATACTATGCTAAGATAGATTAAGCATTTTAGTAGATAAGTACATAATTATGTGTATACATACATGGTACTCTCACATTTACAAATATTAAAATTTATAAACGTAATCTAATACTTATCGAACCCCAAAGAAAATTATAAAGTAAGCGGAAACGGCTTAGAAGGACGTTCACTGACCTTAGTGGCGATGTTCTTCAAAGAGGATTGGTGCGTAATAGGTACTCGCAACTAGCGTACAAATTTATTATGAACAGCCAGTCGATTCAACAAAAGTCACCCAGTGAAAACACAAGTGAAATAAACTGTCAACGCCAAATATTAGTATGGAATGACAGCTCAATTTGCCTTAACCCAGCAGAGAGTCATCTTCCGTATTTTGAAGAACATTCGCATTCTAATCTCAATCTCAAACTGTTAAAAATATGTCTTATATCCAATTTTGACATAACTTGTCACTGCAATGATATTGCAACTACCAAAGTGATTTAAAATACTATAGAGCGGGCATGTCAAGAAAATGTCATAGAAAAACTTTGATCCCATGTCTCAGTAACGCCATCTAGAATAATATATTAATATTGGTGCGGCAGCGGAGCGTACTACAAAAAACTCATAGACTTGTATCCAGCAGGACACACTTTTTCGGACGAAAATTTTGTTCGTGATGTCCGGTCTATAGGTATTGAATGTCTTTGGCAACTACATTTTTAATGCTTTAGTTACGAAAATTTACTATCTCTGTGTGCGTAACCGATGCAAAGGGATTTTACCACATGTACTTTGTAGCGTGTCGATGGCAAACATAGACACTTAATATCACATCGTGTTCGTTTTTTTTTATATATAATACTAGCTGCCCCGGCAAACTTCGTTGTGCCTTACAGTCAATTTATTGCTCTTATTATTATTTTTTTATATTAGTTATACATACGTTGAATAAGACGACAACAAATAAATCCAAACCAATAATAACTACTACTACTTTTAAATTACAACATATATAACCTAACCTAACTGACCATACCTATCCTATAGCTAACCCAACTATCTAACCTAACTCCCTTACTAAAATGCATTGATTTAAAAAATACTAAATTCATAATTTTAATCTGAACTATTGCCTCTATGTTACATACAATTTATGCCTATAGTTTTCCCGGTCTACTTTAATTAAGTCCTAACAGTAAAATAAGTTCTATTTGCAAAGAATTATTAAAGTTCGTCTCTGTCATCATTGCTAATTACGTAAATTGATTTCTGAAATATAAGACTTTTTTATGCTACATAGAACCTCTAAGTTTAGTAACAAAATAAATTTCAGAACGTAGGTGCGTATTATAAATTGACAACCTTACCTTCTTGGGTTTAGCTTAAGACTTGTCAATTTCATATTGTCACCTGATAATGAACTGGGAAGTTTGACTCCTGTCATGTCATCCAAGATGGCGCTGCGTTTGAAAAATGTTTGAGACAACCGATATTAAGAACGGGATAAAAAGTATCCTATGTCCTTCTCCTGGCTCTAAACTACCTCCCTGCCAATTTTCAGCTAAATCGGTTCAGCCGTTCTTGAGTTATAAGCGAAGTAACTAACACGACTTTCTTTTATATATATATATAGATTTGGCCCAGTATTCAGCCACGGCAACACCTTCCGCTGACGCAGTCATTAGGTCCTCACGCGTGCAGGTGCCAGGGCACGCAGTGCACGATAAAAGGTGGTCTGCGGAGAGGTACCTACCGCATGAGCATTGTAGGTCAGTGCCATCGGCGGAACCCTACTTTTTACCGACTACGGCAAAGCCAATGGAGGGTTATGATTTTGACACGTATGAATGTTCATCTGTTCCCTCATAGCTCCTAAACTACTTAACACAACTTGATAAATGAGGTATCGTTAGAATCGCCTTAATTGTTACCAAGTTTTTGTTACCTTCTTGTGCCTACCATGTTATGTCTCTGCATCACCTTAAGGTAGACTGGTAGAAAATTTCTAAGGCATTAAGTCCGCCTTTGTACAGTTTATTTTACTAGCACTGCATAAAGTTTTAAAAAAGAAATAAATAAATGGTCCGCTGAACATAGACTACGTAATTGAGGCTCGAAACTGTTTAACCTTCCACCTGTATGTTTTGGATTGCAATAAATACTTGAATACGTGTCGCAAAACTTGATGTGGCGCCCTCTAGTGGACAACAAGTGTGGTATTAAACAAAGTAAATGAGATAAATACGCCGTGTTTGGTATAGTTTAAATAATAAAAATAAAAAAAAAACATACCGTCGAATTGAGAACCTCCTCCTTTTTTTGAAGTCGGTTAAAAAGGTAACAAAAACTAAAACCCGACCACGACAGTCCGATGGGTTTTAATTATTAGACATTTTCTTTACTGCTTTGCTTTTTTTGTGTAGTAATAGAGTTTGATTTTGTGTTTGTAAGTTTATAAAATCAAACCTATGTTTGAGCCATCTAAATCCTTATAGACAACCATTTAAGACTTGTGAAATCCGTGTTTTACGATATTTAAGTAAGATGTAGGGCTAGCAACCCACACACTCCTTTTTACACATCATTTGATGTGTATACGCCTTGTATAACAATTAACGGAATGAAATACCTGATTAATTAAAATATGTTTTAATTTTACTTTTCACACAAATGAAGCGGACACGGAGAAAAGGAGTGTGTGGGTTGCTAGCCCTACATCTTATTTATTTTATTTACCTTAAATGGTGTTACCAGTTATTTAAATATTAATTCTTAAATTACAATCAATACACTACAATACTCCCCCTTTACAAATTCAAACGTTGAGGTGTTTTCCTCTGTCTATCAGAACGCCACTTCTATTGGTGTAAAATACAAATTTGAGATAACATGTTGCTTGCGAAGGATGTGAATAAGGCCTTAATAATTTAATTAGTACGTCTGTATAATACATTATCGAGTTTATTTTAATTTAAAGACAAATAATAATGATCGTTTGAATTGAAGTGACATGTACGTCAAACATTTATTTAAAAAACACAATCATATTAAATACAGTCGATTTTTGAAACAAAGAAGACTGTTGTATAACATAGTGGGTAGGTAGATAGGGACTCTATCTACCTACCCACTATGTTATACAACAGTCTAAAAACATACCTACAGTCGTCCGACCGTCTAGACAGGGCAATCGTGCTGGGTGTGAGGGGCGAGACGCGGGGAAGCCGCTCCCGCACTACAAACAAAACGATGTTCGTAGTGCGGGAGGCGTTAGACTGAATAATAATTCAAGTCTAACGCGTGTAGAAGTTGTCGGCATTTTTCTAGAGATCAATGGTGTCGTCCTACTGTATTAATATTTATACTCTGGTTCAGATGATGATATTATGAATAATAAATATTTTAAACCATTAATCTGCTTGCAGATTCAGACGTGGCTCTAAAGAGGTAAAGCGAACTATATTTAGTGCCTACTGCACGTCATTTCATACTTGCAGTCTGTGGTTACATTTTACATAAAAATCATACAGCGCCCTTCGCGTCCAATACAATAACGCATACAGGGTGCTGATGGGGCTTCCCCGTTACTGCAGCGCATCAAGGATGTTTGGTGAAGCACACGTGGATTATTTTTATATGGTGATGCGGAAGCGGTGCGCATCTTTGGTCCGTAGGGTCCGGGGCAACACCAACAGCAACCTGTCTATGATAGCGAGCAGGCTTGATTGTGTATTTGTGAACCATTGCTGCAAGGTTTCGGCTGGGCCTGTCACTTTTCTGATGTCACATTCTGTATTTGTCTTCGTATGTTACTAACGTAGTTTGTAAGTGTATTGTTACTAACACTGTGAGTCGTGTTACTTGTTTCAAATAAATTATTATTTTTCGTTCGTTTTATATCTCGGAACCCTTGGGTTCCGGACCTTTGGAAGGTGTACGAGGGGCTGGAGCCAACTCGCAGAGGCCCTTTGTCGTTTTTAACGAAGTGAGGCACCAATCGCAGATTTTCCCTGTATGCACTATGCAAATGCATCCAAGGAAAACCTACGACTAGTGCAGGACTATTGCAGACTAAAGCAACAAATGTATTGGGCTATAGGTTAGGGGTGGATAAAGTGAACTGGTTACATAGTACTATGGAAGGACTATGGCCCCTGCCTCATCAATGCTTTATAAATACACGAATAAAATGACAGGGGGTGACTTGCACACTCAGTAATGGGCCCTCTGAAACGGCCGCTAGCACATAGTGTCGTAGCGAAATGAGGAACCTGAGGTGCTTCAGGAGTGGAGAGGCATTCCACGGCTATCAGGACAATCCCGGAAGTACGGTCAAGATCCCTACCAGCACCTTACTGGAATGCTTCCTTCCTCCGAGCACGTTGGCTCTTGAGAATCTCCACTCTAGCCGGCAAACTAAGGTAAGATATATAGATATGAGTTCTGACGAGGAACTGAGCTCCCACCAGCTCAGTTCCTCGTCAGAACTCACTCTGGCCGGCCAATAAAGGCAACCCTGAGATGAGGAACAAGACTTCTCCCGGGAGATCGGGTCCGTGGGGTCGCTACTGCCCAACAGCACGCCACAAGTTGCCCTATGGGTAAAAATAAATTATTATTATAAATACACATAATATACACACATAATATTACACCTACCTAATACACGCGTCTGTTTACTTAATGCTGGGCAAATCAAACAGCTGTCACTCTCATAAATAAATTCATAATATTTTCAGTGCATCGCACCGTTTCAAAAGCACACAGATTGCATAATATTCACTTTAAATTCGTAAAACGATCAGTCATAAAATTTAACTGCCCAATTTTATTTCCACGACAGTTTTATACCGTAAAAGCGTTGCAGAATAATTATTGGAGTATTTTATTACCTTTTATGGGCAACTGACTGAAGGTCGTAGATCCGCTGGATACTTGCGGTGCTGGTAAATATCTTATGGTAAGGAATACGTTGACGAAGATGCTTACTGAGGTCCGTAGTCAAAGTCAAAGTCAAATCGTTTTATTTCAATACCCAGGCAGTTTTGAACGTTATATTTACAAATTAAATAAATTATGAGAATGATTCTAGTTGCACATTCCAAAAGGTAGTTTCGTATGGAGAAGAATGTGCAAGAAATTCCATACTTACTCTTTTAAAATAGATTTTACAATATTTTGTATACATAATTAGATTATAGGTACGTGAGGACGATGCACCTTGAATAAAAACTACTATACTGAAATAGGTACAAGGTGATATAAAATAAGCCACGCAGCAAGTACACACATCAAAAGTGTCTAGGGATCAACATATATTTTTGCAATATCTTTTCTCCTGATTGATATTAATTAAAATTTTCTTTAAGGATTCATCAAATAAAGTGTTTTCGTTTGTCACAGTAACGATAAACCAAGTCACCTTTGCATTAATAAAGAAATTTGCCTTTTTCCTAATAAAGGGATTTTTGACATTTGAACCACTAACATTAAAGTTCGAAAAAAAGACTGAAATAACAGTTTTCTTTAAAATTTTATTGGGTAACTTAAACAATTAATAATCCGTGTCTCTACCGCGAACACTAACAACACAAGAACATCGGTTTGGCATACTCAAAATGAGTTCATCCAAATCACGCTGTGGAATGGCCGCCCATGTTCGTTGCAACAACAAAAAAAGGTCTTCTTGCGACTGGATACCCTCCATATTCGGCAGAGCTCTTCTCTGTAGCATATCCCATGCATGCTCAATCGGGTTCAAGTCTGGCGACTGAGCAGGCCAGGGCAGGACATTGATTTTAGCTGCGGCGAGAGTCTGTCTTACAACTCTTGCGGTGTGCGGTCGTGCATTATCATGCATTAACTGAAATAAGGGACCGATTTGCACTTGTAGAGGAACGATGACGTCTGATACAATCGTCTCAGCATAAATTTGAGCGTTGAGGTTGCCTCTGATCCAAATCAACTCAGTTCTTCCGCCGATCCAAATACCCGCCCATACCATGATGGTTCCACCACTATAAGGATGGACTTCCTGGCAGGATTTTAATCGCTGTTGGCGTCCAGGGGTTCTCCAGTGTCGTATACGTCTTGTATCCGGTCTCATACCAAAACGAGACTCATCAGAAAAGCACACGAAACGCCATTGTTCTTCTGCCCAATTTCTGTGTTCAAGAGCCCATTGATATCGAATCCTACGATTGTGCATTGCTATAGGTGGTACCCGTAGCGGTCTTCGGGAATGAAGGTTCACTTCATGCAAGCGGTTTCTGACTGTTTGGTCGCTAATTAAGTTCCCTGAAGAGTGATGAAGCCTCACGAGTTGTAAGACAGACTCTCGCCGCAGCTAACATCAATGTCCTGCCCTGGCCTGCTCAGTCGCCAGACTTGAACCCGATTGAGCATGCATGGAGTATGCTACAGAGAAGAGCTCTGCCGAATATGGAGGGTATCCAGTCGCAAGAAGACCTTTTTTTGTTGTTGAAACGAACATGGGCGGCCATTCCACAGCGTGATTTGGATGAACTCATTTTGAGTATGCCAAACCGATGTTCTTGTGTTGTTAGTGTTCGCGGTAGAGACACGGATTATTAATTGTTTAAGTTACCCAATAAAATTTTAAAGAAAACTGTTATTTCAGTCTTTTTTTCGAACTTTAATGTTAGTGGTTCAAATGTCAAAAATCCCTTTATTAGGAAAATGGCAAATTTCTTTATTAATGCAAAGGTGACTTGGTTTATCGTTACTGTGACAAACGAAAACACTTTATTTGATGAATCCTTAAAGAAAATTTCAATTAATATCAATCAGGAGAAAAGTTATTGCAAAAATATATGTTGATCCCTAGACACTTTTGATGTGTGTAATTAGATGAGTGTATTAAAAGATACATGTTGCTCTCATATTTACATATATAATATTTGAACCATAGATGATTATTAAAAGAAAAGTAATAATCTTAAAATAATCAAATAAAAAAAAATATGGAGACCGTGACTTCTTCGTGCGTCATTTCTTTACAAGGTGGAAGTAACATCGATGAACACCCGGACACCATGAATTGTCTTAAATCATTCTACACACCCCAGCGCTAAAATTTACGTCAGATTTCCAAGTTTTGACTGCAAAAATATTCTGTATGCTCTCTCTCTCTCTCTTCTTCTGTTCTGTGTGTGTCTGTGTGTGTTTGTGTATTCTGTGTGTGTGTGTTTATTTCTGTTTAAATTAAATAATATCCACAACTTTCACACAACGTCATTTAGTCCCAAACAAAGCAGAGTTTTTCCATTTTTGCCATTACATCTTCTTTTGAACCACAACTTTGCTTCATCACATCATTTCTCAATCTGTCTTTCATAGTTTCAAAAGAATCTGCTGTTCAAGACACTTACTTGTTACTCAAGTAAATGTATGGGAAAGATTTGTTCATTGGTGGTTTGGTAAGCTTTCTGCAAAGTTTTGTCTTATGATACAATCATTTTCGGTGAAGCATAAATTATTCATTTGGCAAGAAACTAAGCAGACATGAAAATACTTGATTAGTGAATTTGTAGCAATGTAAGCAAGAAGTAATCTGCAATCACTCTAATGTGTATACTAACTGAATACTAAGAACTAGTGATGCGAAATGGCGGAACTTTACCGGGACCAGGACGATGACACTCCGGGACCTAAACAAGTAATTATATCTACGATAGCGATAAAAACTATAACGCGAGACATTAAAAAACAATTATTTTGTAACACCCCGATTATAGTCTTCTAGATTTTCTTCCTAGATTTATCTGAACTATGTTGAGGTCGGTCCTCGGTCGATCAAATCAGATGCAGCTTCGAACCAGTACTTATCCATTTTGCATGGACCAACTACCTTCCTACTTATTTTAAGTATCTAAGATTAGACTAGATTAAAATACTCTTTATTGTACACCATAAAAATTTACAAATTGTAAATTTAAGAGATAGATAGGGTGTTACAAAGGCCGGCCTTATCGCTAAAAGCGATCTCTTACAGACAACCTTTGGATGGACTTGATAGTGGAGGAGAAAAGATGAGTAGGCAGTTTGTGGTGTACTATTTACATAAATATATAACATATATGACTATCTCAATAGATTCCACAACTTTTTTACACTGATGTATAAAATAAGTATAAATAAGAAAAAAAAATACAATACATAAATACTAATCATTTAAAAAGTAACGAACCGTTATAGACGTGTTAGGAGAAGGTAATAATTTTTAAGCATATTTTGAAACGATGATAATGTTTGAACTTGTCTCACTGACACAGGCAAAGCATTACATAACCGTACAGCTTCCACTGTGAACAATTTTCCGTAGAAATTAGGGTATGCAAGGGCATATCTAGATTAAAGTTTTAAAACTTGAGTTAACAGAAGTCTTACTTCCACAGCCCAGTTTAATTTTTGTTGTTATAAAGACTGAGGTAAGTAGTTATGAGCTCAAGATAATGTATCGTCAAACGTAAATCGACAAAAGTATCAGTAGTCTTCCGTTTGCTTTACGTAAACGGAATACCAATTTTAACGATTTTGAAATTGAAAATTAAACTATCCTATTTAAAAATAATTTAGGTAGTAATTAGTGAAATGAGCACAATAAGTCTAATATACACATAAATAAAAATAATTATAAATATAAATTATATTTTCGTTATTTATGTCATGTTCGTACACAAAGCACATTGAGTAGCTGTGGAAGGGTCTTAGTGGCGTTCAGTAGTATCTGCTAAATTGCTATAAGGTCACGCAACCAGAAACCCCGCAAAAGATCCCGGTAAGTCACATCACTATTAACAACCTTAATAATATGATAATGTTTGTGGGCTCACTCCAATTTAGTGTAGTGCTTTATTACGAGGCAACCTTTGTACTTAGTTTATTGTTCACTTTGGTTAACAAATGGTGCTTCTAACATGGAAATAGGTAGGTACTAAGATATAAAGCGGTCAACTTTATGGCACGCTAGAGGCCTTCAATTCTTGTTTTAAACCATTAAGTACTGATTATGACACGTAATTAATATTTCTAAAATAGAGAATAATCTGAGAATATTAATAGTCTTTGTTGTATTCGATTAAAAACATACAAATTAAAACAATGGCATTCCGGGAGTTGACAGAAGTGAAAACTTATATTTTACTCACCAAACCATCGTAACATACCTACTCTTTTCAATTTTTGTCACTACATATTCTTTTTAACCACAACGTTGTTATAACCATTCTTAAATCTATCACTCCTAGGAACGTAGTTAAACAAAAAAGATCCAGTCCACATAATAACTGGATGTGGACTATATCTTTTTTGTTTAACTACTCGTTCACTCGTTCACCACAAATACTTCGTAAGAAACGCATTTCTACAGCTTTGGTTCTACTCTTTTTAAAATACTTACAGACGAACATATAACCTTCGCCTCCTTTTCCGAACTCAGTTGTAAAAGTATTGCTTCGCCCATCCTACTACGTATTTTAATCGCAACCTAAGTATAAGTAACTCGGCGGCATTTCAAATTCTCGTACTTCAGGAGCATCAGTTGTCACTTCTTCACATTCTAATTCCATGACAAGGGTAAGCTTACAGGGCCGTTATTAAAAAACTTAATCCTAACTCACACGTTATTCAGTCGACATTTCACCACAAGTTTGTTGGACTTGCACACGAAGGTAAGTACACGTTCTCAGATATTAAAAGAAAAGCTAATACGACAGCCGGTCGGTTATTGAAACTTACATTCTATTCAGTACCTCTAATACTTGTTTAACAGTTTGTACCGCTAGACCAATTTGGCGTGAGTACCAAGTATCTTTAAATACCTACACTCATCTAATTACCAGCTGCGTTGCTTATTCAAGGTACAGACGCCAGCACATCAAGTTACCCCAATGAGTCAAATTTCTTTGATCGTTTTTCAACTTTATGTTAAACAGAATAAGGTTCATATTCAGTTGGGAGAATTTGACACATTGGGGTAACTTGACGTGCTGGCGTCTGTATATCGTCCTCACATATAATCTGATTATGTATACAAAATATTGTAAAACTATTTTACAAGAGTTAGCAAGGAGTTTTTTGAAAACTGCCTGTTATCTGATCTTAGTGAAATAAAATATTTGACTTTGACTTTAGGTTCAATATATTACTTCTTCATCTTCTTTTCTTATGGTCAGCTTACTAACGTAGCATGATCATCGTAGAAACGTGCTATGTCGACAAAAGAATAAATCTTCAAACGATAGTACGAAGCGATAGGTTGTAGAAACATTCATGCCGATTTTCGTGGAAATCATGCACGAGATTCTGGTCGAGTAAAGAATCGACACGTTTCTTCTCTACTTTATTTACATTGTCATGCTCAAATCGAAAAATAATGTTTCTGCAATCTGTCACCTTGACAGTTCTTGCATAGACAAGAACGTATTAGCATACGTTCTTGTCTATGCAAGAACTGTCAAAGTTTTCATGTCAACGACTTGCATACACCGAGCCGGTATCGGTTTTGACTTACAATACTAACATTAATATTATTGGTCTTGGCCAAGTGCAAGTTACACACATGAAGGGATGTACTATATACTACTGTATGTACTATCATATAAGAATACACTGTCAGCGAATAAGATTGAGAAAAACCACCGGAAAAATCACGAAAAGATTCGCACCATAAAATTAAAAGTAGCGTTTTCGAAAATTGATATTTTTTAATAAAAACACACTTGAAGTTTTTGATGCAGCATTTTGCTTAATATCTTGGCAAATATTTGAAATAATCAGCAATTAGTTTAACTTATATTTCTATATTACTTTAATTTAAGTAGATACTTAAAACATGCTAATTTAAATAGGTGCATCGATAGCTTATGACATCCTTTCTGAAATTTATGAGAACAATTTAAAGGGCATTCAGTTGAGATTGCAATGGATTCCATCACATATTGGTATCAGAGGTAACGAGGAGGCTGACATTTTGGCGAGAAAAGCCGCAGTAGATGGAAAAGAGGTTCTAAGTTTGCCAAATTACACTGAGTTGTTGCCTAAATACAAAAAGTACTGCCACAATAACTGGGCGGAATATTTTAATGAGAGATCTCTGATAAAAGGAATTTGGTACAAAACATTACTAAGTGAGCCTCCTCGAATACCATGGTTCATTAATGTGAGTTTGAGTAGGTCTTTCATTGTAACAGCGCTTAGGTTAAGATCTGGTCACGTTCCACTAAACAAGTTTGCACACATGATGAGAAAATCAGATTCTCCAAATTGTGATGTGTGCGGTGTTATTGAAGACGTACATCACCTGTTGGTGGAATGTGTCCGTTACGATACCGATCGAGAGCTCTTAATAAGAACTTATTACTTGAACAGAACTAATGTGGGTATGTTCCACGAGACGTTGTCGTCTCCATTGTCTGAAGCCGCTAAAGCGCTGTTTATGTTATTTAGTCGTAAGCCATAACTAGTAAGTAGATGTAGTTTAGTTTAGTTAGGTTACGATGGAATTGGCATGTACTTTATGTATAAAAATTCCTTAAATAAAGAGAAAAAAAAAAAAAAAAAAAAAAAATAGGTACCTATTATGTGGAGTTAATAAGAAACGTGGTTTTATAAATTAGTTACGAAAATACGCATTGTAGCGTTTTTTTTAATTATAAGTATTAAAATTTTGAATCATGGGATAACAACTGAAATAAACAGCAAAATTATATAGTCTTGAATGCTGTCGATCCACCATCTTGTTCTACCTTAAATAAACTAATATCAGCGGTCGCTTTAGCAACTTCGTCAACTCAATACTTAGACTTTCTTTGTGACTCTACCTAACAAAAACTTTGCAGAAGACGATCATTAATTTGCGACAGCTTTTGTTTCAATATTAATTGCTCTTTGGTTGTGATTCTTTTAGATAGTTTTACAACGTGATGGTTTTGAAGTTTACGCTTGATAGAGAACTAAATAAGACATAGATTATTTAGACATAATTTTTTGGGCTTTTTTGATCGCGAGGTGGGAAATTTAATAATTTAATCATTATGTTTTTCAGACTTTTACTTAGGTACTAAGAAATTGATTGCGTGTCTGTCTTTACAAGTCTTCACAGACAAATTTTGTTTTAAGTTACGACTGTCTCGTTTGTCTAGTGGTTGCTAGGGCTACTGCTGAGACCACATGTCTCAGTTTCGACCCCCGGGTCAGGCAGTGTTTGAGTTTTTCCATCTGGTATTTCTCAATTGCAGCCTGAAACCTAGATTTGTGCCTGATTTATGGTAAAGGCTCGCCCCCTATGACACGCAACGTAAACGTAACGGCGAAATGTGGGTGTACAGTTAGGGATTACAGGCGTGCGTGATGTTATAGTTATATACTTAACATTTTTTTTACAATTAAATCCGCACTATAGTTTAAAGGAAATCAGTTGTTAAAACAGTCAGAAAGACATTTAATGCATGTCTTAGTATCGTAAACCAATAATAATACACTCAGTAAAATTACATAATTCAATCATTAACATCGCCCTTCTAAATGGGTTATTTGCCAAAATTTTAACTTTTAGTCCGTCATCTAGATTACAAGAAAATATTCGACACGTATTTTTTTCTGTTTCAAATTAATAAAATAAAAATAGTTTATTTGCACCCTCAAGTAAAAAATACAGTTTACAGTAAAATAAAATGTAAAATTAGCCATAAGGTAAATACAGTTTTATGTTAGAGTTGCAGCCAATACCTAAGCTAAGATAACTTAATATCTTGTAATTATAGGTATCAGCGACCACCCTCAGTATTTTTAATGTTTTTGTGCCTAATTTGTAGAAATACTTACAACAGATGAGATGACAGTTTATGCAGATATGATATTTAATTGTAAGTAAGTAGGTACTTTACAGGAGTAATTTGAAATGATTAAATAGTTTAATTATTATCTTAAAGTACTAGGCGTAATTATTAAACTGATGGAAAACTGCTTAGATTAAGCGCATTAAAGTTTAGGAGAGGGGGCTTGTAACGTCATTGCCTAGTATAAACTGTACTGGCTAGTGACGTCATGCGATATTTTGACTCGATGTATCGCCGTTATTTTTTGATTACGTGAAGAAAGAAAAAATACGTGTCGAATATTTTCTTGTAATCAAGATGAGGGATTAAAAACTTAAATTTTGTCACATAGCCCATTCCCTAATTCCACTTTTCCTTCGATTTCTCGTCAAAAGTAATCCACAACTTTTATTCAAAACTGATTGATGAGCATAGAAAGTACTAGGTCTACATAAACCCCAACAATTGATTCGTAACTCAAACTCGGATGTCAATACTTTCGGTAATGACGGCCGTGAAGTGTGAAAGGCTTTCATCAATACTCTGGGAATATAACACGAAAACTGGTTCATACTGGATATGTCTAGTTAAACAATGTTTTTATTCAAAAGTCCTGTCCATGACTTTAGAAGACACTTACATATGTTATGGGGTTTGCCAGTAGTGTAACTTTTTGTCAGAGAAAGATTTTTTGAATTCGGATCAGTAGTTCAGAAGATTACCTTCTACATTCAAACAATTAATAAGCAATTACATTGTAGGTACCTCTTTATGATATTATAAGTATTTTTTTTGGCAGATTACCAAACACTAGATAATGAATTTAAATTACAATCATTACACATTACTATTAGTAAAGAATGATTAATTACAAACAAGGTTTCTATGAGCCCTTGTTTCAAACTGTCTTCTATAATTCCTACTTCTATTCTTTACCGTTATATAGGTAATAGTATTAACAAAAACTGTTAAACTTTATTATTTTACAGTTATTATTAGAACACAAGTAATATAAAGCAGACGTGACCAAAAGACTGGCCTGTATTTAGGTCAGAGAATCAGTCTTTTGGGCACGTTTCCCGTTGACAGCGATACAGATGGATTTTTTGATGCCTTACAATTATTTTACTTTTCATTTTGTTTTTATTATGTATGTAATCGTACAGAATTAATATATTTAACGATAAGAATGATTCTAGGTAAACTGCATCTGTAAAGTAGTAGAAGGGAAGGTAAGTTTTAAAATTAAATTAATCTCCGAAGTACTCGTAAAATAATACGTAGTTATGTGCTTTTTCAGTAAGTTTTGCCGATATTTATAATGACTAAAAAACAATGCACAGCCACGACTGATTGTAAATTTTGCCAACACCAACTTGCTTTTGATTGGCCTGTTGGTCTAGTAGTTAGTGACCCTGCCTGCTAAGCTGGAGGTCGTGAGTTCGATTCCCACTCAGGACAAATGTTTGTGTGACGAGCATGAACATTAGTTTTGTGTCTGGGTGTTATTTATCTATAATATGTACGTATTTAGAAATTTAAGTATGTTTATCAGCTGTTTAGTACCCATAACACAAGCTCTGCTTAGCTTGGGACTATATGGCGTTGTGTGAAAGTTGTGGAATATTTAAAACTCTCTCTTTTATTTAAAACTCAAAATAGTACAAAATTCGTCGAATTTTTTTTGGTGTGGGGGGAGGGGGAGGGGGAGGAGAGGGGAAACAGAGGGAGGGGTGGGGGAAGGGGAGGGAGGGGTGATGGGAGGGGTGATGGGAGGGGCGTGGGAGGTGTGGGGGAATGGGAGGAAGGGGAGAGGGGGAGGAGAGGAATGGGGAAGGGGAGAGGGGGATGAGAGGAATGGGGAGAGGGGGAGGAGAGGAATGGGGAGGGTGAGAGGAGAGCAGTTGATAAAAAATGCTATGCAATAGCTTTACCGCGGCAGTCTCCGAGTGCCACACGTCATTTTTTTTTTTTAGGTTCTTGTATGTACACACACGGCTACACAGAAAGCTGTAAATTTCCAGTTTACACTAACCTCGCATTGTACAGAAATCCTATAAAATTCGATACCAGCTTATACTGGAAATGTTTAACTTGATGCGTAGCCGTGTGTACAGAGGCCAGCACACCCCAATGTGTCTATTTTTTATAGTTTTTCATTTTATTTATAACATAGAATTAGGATCATGTTTAAATTGGAAAATTTGAGTTTGGGGTTGCTTTATATGCTGGCGTCTATTCGTTGAAAACCCTTGATTTTATACCAATGTCCTATAATTTAGACCTCTCCTGCATAAAACAAGACTTAGTAATTTTAATGAAATTTTTAAGTATTTTTCAGTACCTAATACAATTCAACACTCATTGTTTTCAATTCTATGAAAATAAATTGTAAAAGTCCTAGTTCCACGTGCCCCTGCCATCATTGAACGGGCTCTCTAATCAATGGACTCTGCGCCTCACGAACTTTACAGATTTACTATAGACAAAAGATATTTTTTCTTTGTGTGGGTATTAAGACCCGGGGTATTAGAACCTACTGTTTGTTGTATAAGAATGTTTATTAATAGGAGTTCTTAGATGACTGTTTCAATGGTCTTGTGGTTGCATGGAGTGTTAATGTGTTTTCTGACTTAAATTTCTTGGTAATAGACTATAGAGTCTGGATTTGGGCCTGGTTGGTGGTAATTGGCTCGCCCCCTATTACATGGGCTTAAACGTGGGTGGGTATAGTCTGTGGGTGGGAGGTATACCTCTGCTTAGCTTTTAGGGAAATGCTGGCGTGATGTTATTTATGTTGTTTATTACACCAACATTTCATTTTATGCGATAAATATACTTAGATATTATAATTATAATGTCATGAACGTCCAAAAGTTAAAAAAATCAAAATCAAGTCTTTATTCAAACTAGGCTGAGAATCAGCACTCTTTGAACATAAAAAAAATACATAAGACAGTCCCCCAAAAACGCCCCACCCTTCGCCACTTCATAGTGTTTTTGCTGGGAAGAAGAAGTGGCGGAACAAACTCCCCAGTAACACATCTGTCCGATTCGTTTGAAGAACTATACAAAGAATCTATACAATGAAATGCTCAATAAATAGCATTAAGGTTTTAAATACACTTTGTAAAACATTACCTACATTTTAGAATTATTGTCACGTGTTTTCTAGGACACTCCACTATACCTAGAAGAAAAAAGAGTAAATAAAGATATTCATATTAACATTCAAAACTAAACTCAAGCAAAACGACTACAAAACTGTAAAATAACAGCCTCCAGGTATAAAAGGCGGTTAAGGCGCTACCACCTCTCATGCATAAAATTGTGGTAAAAATCCAGGCTTTTGTCGTAGACATTGTTGACGTCAGTGAATGCAAACATCGTAAGGAAATCCAAACATTAATATAAGTTTGAAATCGCCAATCCGCCTTGAGCAAGCGTGGTGATCAATGCTCGTGCCTTCTCTGTATGAGAAGGTCTTTGACCTGCAGCGGAACAGTAACTGAGACTAGTCTATATCTATACTATCTATACTAATATTATAAAGAGGTAAAATTTGTAACTTTGTAAGTTTGTATGTAGGGGGTAATCTTCGGAACTAATGATCCAATTTTAAAAAATATTAAACTGGTGGAAAGCTACACTATTCCCGGTGGACATAGGCTACTTTTTATCTCCATATTCCCACGGGAACGGAAATTACGCGGGTGAAACTGCGTGACGTCTTATGTAATAAATAGAAAATTGCATTAAAAACTTCTTTTTGCCTGTATAAGCCTAGCACTCTCTTACTCGAATTGTACTAAAAACAAAATGGTAACTTGAACGATTTCTCTTTAAACATTACCCAGCGAGACCTATTAGATAATTACTAACACTTCACTGCTCGCGTTACAGACACAATACTTAAATAATCAGCGTTAACCCCCATGTGGTTCAATGGACTGCGAAAGGGTTAAGAACCCGACATATTTACATGTGTTTATCCCTTTGCGACTATATTTTGTCAAGATCAGATAACTTAGCGGTCTATTGGGAAACTTACGAACCGGCACGATCACAGTGTGCTCATAAACATGATATTTTGTACCCCTATAATCTATAAATACTAATATGATAAAGCTCAACAGTTTGTTTATTTCTAATTCAAATTATGTCCTTTGACTCAAAGGCTGGCTTTTCCTTTGGTCAAAGAATAAACATTACAATACAACGCAATGGCAATGCCAGCCGCCAAGTCTTTTGGGTACAGCACCTACCAGTGGGCAGCGATGCGTATGAGTTTTTAGTTTTAGTACTTATGTAAACTTATTTAAATTAAAAAACCATAAGCAAATTAATAAAATTTCCTTTGGAAGACTTAGTTACAATAAAAACAAAAAAGACTAAGAAATTAACAAGATGACTGACAGCTAATTTAAAAACTTCACAAGAAACAATACGTGTTTTGAAAAATCTGTAAACAACACAGTACTGCCAAAAAAAACGATGATTAATAAATATTTTTTGATTCAACGATGAGAATATTGATTATTTATGATCATTGACATTTATGATTCAAATCAAATCATTTACTGTATGAAATATGGGTACACATATGGATGAAATACAAATAATGGACCTTTAAAAATTAGGTGTGCAAAATAGGATCATACATCAAAAAAAATATTTAACCCAAAACACGGGAGAATGGAATGTCAATAATAATAAACAGTAGTCATTTTACATAACATAATAAATTCGTTAATTACATTAATCATTTAAAAATCATTAATTTATGTTTAAATGAAATAAAACTTTTTGCTTCCTTTACATTTTTAGGCAACTTATTATATTTTCTAGGACCCATACAAAATGGGCTCTTGTCTAACATAACAGTTCTGTGGCTTGTGGCACGAGAAGTACTGGCAAGTCCCTCCATTCCTAATTTTTTTTTGCTAATATATTATTAACATTACTATTATCTTTATTTAAGCAAAACAATTTCATGCAATTGTATGTGTACCTAATGGCAATTATAATTAACGATTAATATAAACTGCTGTTTATATTTATTTTGTATTTATAATTTATGTATAATATGTATGTATTTAGAAATATACAAGTATGTTATCAGTTGTTTAGTACTCATAACACAAGCTCTGCTTAACTTCATGGGACAGAATGGCATTGTGTGTAAGTATCTTCCGTTCCCGTGACCCACGGCGCAGGTGTGAGAAGGAACACGGGGTGGTTTTTAGTCAGTAAGAGTCTGACAGACCCCTCCGCCCTCCCCGGGCGGGGGACATCCATGAGGATTTTCCACCCCTCAAAAAAAAAGGATGGCATTGTGTAAAAGTCGTGGAATATTTTTTTTTTTATTAGGTATTTATTATTTGCACGCCGAACTTAAAGGCAGAATAAGAGATCAATTTCATTTGTATTGTGAACCTTCAGTACCTTATTTACGCAAATAAATTATTTATGTTTATGATTGGTAAACGTTTCTCGTCAGAGTACCGTAAACAAAGAGATTTAAAATACTATAGAGCGGGCATGTCAAGGAAATGTCATAGAAAAACTTTGATCCCATGTCTCAGTAACGCCATCTAGAATAACCTAATATGAATACTGGAGCGGCAGCGGAGCGTACTACAAAAAACTCATAGACTTATGTCCGGCAGGACACACTTTTTCGGACGAAATTTTGTTCGTGATGTCCGGTCTATAGGTATTGAATGTCTTTGACCGTAAACGACTTAAATACCTATGTAACTAAAATGAGCACACAATCTGCTGTCATACTAATGCGATAGAAATTACACTGGAAATAGCACATCACAACTTATAAAACAACTTAACATATCATTACACTTATTCCACGAAGGGTTAGGCTTTAGTGTACCTATTAAGAGTCGCGCACACTTCGCCAAAGAGACGGCATCCTATCCCACCAATTTCCATTAACTGGGCATACATTTGGTCTTATGTCAGGTACTATATGGTCGCACCTATTGCCATCAAGTCTTGACTACGTGCAAACCTATTGCCATCAAACTCCGGGTTACTGCTAAGAAAATCTAAAAGGGGAAACTTAATACTACTTTGCCCGACCCAGGAATCGAACCCAGGACTTCATGTTCAGCGTTAGCATTTGCAATCACTAGACCAACCAAACACTTACAAATATATTAACTAAACGTTGTAGTTGTAAAAATTGAAAGATTGCAATTCTTACAACTACAACGTTTAGTTTATATACTTTAATAATAATAATATTAACATCCCAAACGACTATTCCCAAAAACCACCACAAAATGACTGATACTTAAAATTTATTTATTTAAAAACATACATATTATAGATAATGTACACCCAGTCACAGAACAAATGATCGTGATCATCAGGACATGGGTAGGTAGGTGTAGGTCATTACTTTGGTAGGACTGACCACCAAAAGGAAATATTTGAAAAACAATTAAGTGTCATAAAAAAATTGGCTATCGATGCCTCTGTACTCATTACAAATTAGTAATAGCAAAATTAGTATACTTATAGAATTTATTACTTAAATTGCAAAAACATGACCAAAAATGGGCATTTACTTACAGTAGAACTCAGCAGAGCTACCAACAGCAGTTTCTATGTAAGTATTATTATGTATAGTAAGTAGCCACCAGTTGAGGCATCATTTAAATGTGACTTACGAAAGGTATATACGGAAGATGTAATTGGCAACGCCGGGAGGCTACGCCCCTAGAAGGACATACATAGACCTTATTGCTGAGGTTCTTCAGAAAAGTCAGGTGCTTAGTATTTGTATGACAGCATGTGTGAATGTAAACGAAGCAGAAGAAGTATGTAAAAATCGTAGCATATGGCGCTCTGTAGTTTCGGCCTACCCCCATGGGAAAAAGGCGTGAGTGTATGTAGGTATGTATGTAGCTACCAGTCTGATCACAAGAAATGCACCACACATTCCGTTTTCAAATAAATGCCTTGTTACGTCAAAGGATAGGTCCTCAAAGTCGATCTGACAGATGTGAACCGCAAACATCTACACTTGAGAGCAAGAAAATCGAGTCACTTCCTTTTCATACGTCAATATTTTTGGTAATATGAAACGTATCAAACTTTCGTACGAACTTTTTGGCGCAGCCATGAGACATGACATTTTTTTATGTACTACTTCTATGATTTAATGTGCGTGTTGAAAGACGTCCAATAAATGTTTTTTCATTATAGAAGTGATAGCCTAGTGGTGTGATCGGTGGGTTGCCAAATCATAGATCTCGAGTTCGAACCCAAGGCACGCACCTCTGACTTTTCGGATTCATGTGCGAATTGTATACCTAATTATCACTTGCTTCAAAACCGGTGAAGAAACACATCATGAGGAAACCGGCATGCCTGAGAGATATTTCTCGAGGGCACGTGATGCCAAGTCAGAGGCCCATGGGCGGCATTAAAACTCTGACACCAGGTTAGTTACTAACCACACGATAAGAAGAAGAATGTTTTTTCTTTCTTTTTTTTATCTATTTGACTCCTAGTTTATTTAATAACCTTAAAATTGAAGCTAGCCTCAAAGTAAATAACCTTTTAGACGATATATATGTTTTAAATCGATGTGTTTTACCATATTTAAAAATAATAACCATAATTTGTGAAAAAAAGCAAGAGGCTCAATTTATTTGCTCCCAAGTGTATTTGCGATGCACATGATTTGAAAGTCATGCGTCTCCTGGTATGTATAAAATATGCCCAGTGCATAGTATGCATACCTTGGGGATTGGATAAGACGTCTCTTTTAGATATGTGCATTATAAACTGGGTGAACAAGGTTTATGTTCGACTATTTTGTTAGGGTTCCGTGTGTTTGATTGAAAAACTTACCTAACCTTTATAGGACACTCGTGTGTATGTCTATCTGTCACAGCTAAATTAATCCGAATCTTCTAACATTTTAATTTTAAATTTGAGAAACATGCATTTCTTCTATGACCTACTTATGTAGTACTTATGTGTGTATATATTTTTTTTACATTATCTAACCACTAATTGATTATTTTAAAATATGAATATACATTCGCAGTTAAATTTAAACTTTGACCTATGTAATACATGTCATATAATATTAATCATATTATATGACATGTATTACATAGGTCAAAATTTGACATGTTAAGATTTGAACATGAAGATTAATATTGGCGTAAATTATAATTGGTTAATTTTAGTTACTTACCACCAACTTTTATTTTATTTTACATTAAATTTATGATGTTTTTTATAGACACTGTGTGTTTTACTGTCTGTAAAAAGTAACCAATTACAGTATAATTTCTGTAATTGGTTTCTGTTTACCGTAGTGTTATGTATGTGTGCATAGGAAGGCTAGGCCCCGCCCATCGCCCGCCAGCGGGATAGAATATCCTATGAAATAAATCGAGTTTGATTGACGTACTTACGCATAACCATTTCCGTATCTAACACGTGGCGACGAGCGAACTCATATTACGGCAAAAAATGTCTACGGGAACGACGTATGGCGTCCTCTCCACTTTTGACCATCAGTCACAAGAGTGGAATAGTTTCAAGTTGCGATTAAATCAGTGGTTCATCGCTAACGACATAACCTCAGAAACGGATAAAGCAACGATCAAACGAAGGGCGATATTATTAACGTCATTATGTGAATCAACATTCAAACTGGCATGTGACCTGGCGTTACCCAGCAAGGTGGAAGAATTGGGTTACGAGGTAATAGTGAAGCATCTCGACGATCACTTCACACCAAAAAGGTTCGGGTTTGCTGAGAAGTCTATTTTCTATTCGGCAACACAACGACCAGGAGAAAGTCACACTCAATGGGCGGCCAGAATAAGGGGATTAGCAACACATTGTGCATTCAAGAATTTGGAGGAGGCCTTGCTAGATAAATTTATCATGGGCATGGCGGCAGGACATGAACGGGACAAACTCTTCGCGCAGGACCAGCGTGAGCTGACTCTCGCGAAGGCCATCGACATGGCAGAGAGCGTGCGCTGCGCGCGCCAGGCCTCGTCGCTGGCAGCGCCAGGCGCAGCGAGCCCGGACGGCGTCTTCAACATCTCCAAGAAGGAAAAGTGCGGTGTGTGTGGGTTTACAAACCATAAGTCTAATCAGTGTCGCTTCAAAAATTACAAGTGCAAAAAGTGCGGAAATAAAGGTCATTTACGAAAAATGTGTCCCAATGAGGGCAAGGTTAAATACGTAGATGAGGGTACTGTGGACGATGGAGGCGACGACGGTGAGTGTTTTTTTAATATTAGGTGCGTAAAAGGGAAACCGATGACGGAGCGTGTAATGGTCAGTGGTCTACCTTTAGAGTTCGAGATTGATAGTGGATCGGCAGTAAGCGTAATATCAGAAAAAACCTACAATTCATATTTCAAACGACTACCGTTGTCAGTCACCAACAAAAAGTTATTTAGTTATACGGGGGAAAATATCGACACGATCGGAGTTGTTTTATTACCCATATCGTATATCGGCCGAACACATATTCTGAATATGTTCATAGTACGCGCAGACGGACCGCCGCTTCTAGGCCGTGATTTTATTCGCGAGTTCGATTTGGAGCTAGCGCCCGCGTCGGCGCCTGCGGCGCCAGCGGCGGCAGCGACGGCGCTCGTTAACGCCGTATTCGACAAGGCACAAGCTGCGGTATACGAGTCTAAAATCGATATTAATAAACAACTTTATAAATCGTTTCCTAAAGTGTTCTCCGGAAATCTCGGATCGTTTAACAAATATAAAATAGAATTAAAATTAAAATCCGAGGCTAAGCCAATATTTTTTAAAGCAAGACCAGTGCCTTGTGCGTTAAAAGAGAAAATAGACAAGGAGCTTGATCGATTATTAAAACTAGGTATTTTGAAGCCAGTTGAACACTCTGAATACGCGTCACCCGTTGTGCCCGTGTTAAAAAAAGACGGTAACATCAGATTATGCGCGGATTACTCCGTTACAATAAACAAACAGCTAATAATCGACCAATATCCCTTGCCGACAGTTAATGATTTATTAGCAAAATTACACGGAGGCGTACAGTTTAGCAAAATAGACTTATCAATGGCATACAATCAGTTTATTTTAAAGGAAAGCTCACAGAAGCTAACATGTATCAATACACACCGCGGACTTTTTAATTTTACACGATTGGTCTTTGGACTGTCTAGTGCACCCGCCATTTTCCAACGCGCGATGGAATGCTTACTCTCGGGGATTGACGGGATCATCTTTCTCTTGGATGACATTCTTATAACAGGGAAAAATAAAGACGAACACATGCAAAGACTCATAACGGTGCTACAACGTTTAGATGACGCCGAATTAACCGTTCAGATGAGTAAATGTGATTTCTTCAAGAAACAAATTACGTATTTAGGTCACATTATAGATAAATATGGTATAAGAAAAACGCCCGATAAAGTCAAGGCCATAACAAACGCACCTAAGCCGACAAACGTCTCACAACTGCAGTCGTTCTTAGGTCTCACGAACTATTACCGGAACTTCGTGCCGGACGCGTCATCCGTATTAAGTCCATTATATAACTTGTTAAACAAAAATAAGAAGTGGGAATGGACTCGAGAACACGAGAACGCGTTCGTCCGAATAAAAAACATACTAGCATCCGATAATACATTAGCGCATTTTGACCCAAACGCAAAATTAATATTAACGGTGGACGCATCGCCGACAGGGTTAGGAGCTGTTCTATCACAAATCGGTAATGACGGGTTGGAAAGGCCAATATCGTTCGCATCTCGGACACTGGCTAGCGCCGAAAAAAATTACGCACAAATCCAAAAAGAAGCCACTGCGATTATTTTTGGTGTAAGGCGCTTCCACCAATACCTATATGGCCGGTCCGCGCCCTTCGTGTTACGAACGGATCATAAACCCCTGTTGGCTATATTCGGGCCCCACAAAGGTATTCCCGAAGTATCCGCTAACCGTCTGCAACGATATGCTATATTTTTATCAGCGTATAATTACAGCATTGAGTATATCGGTAGCAAGCAAAACAGCGCGGACTATTTATCTCGAGCGTGTGCGGATACGAATGAAACAAACGCGCAGGACGAGATCGCGGAGTGTCTCGATCGCGCAGCCTACGTAAACTTTGTAGTCGACGGAGACCTACCCGTGGCATTAAGCGACCTGCGTCGCGAGACTGCGCTCGACGCGCATCTTGCTATAGTCAAGCGCTATGTTTTAAACGGTTGGCCAAGAAAAGTAAATGATAACACAGGCTTAAAACCATTTTACAATTGTCGGGCACAACTATCATATGAAAATGGTATCTTAATGCGCGGGCATAAAGTGGTTATTCCGTCATCTTTAAAAGAAAATATTTGCAAGGAACTACACAGTTCACATTTCGGGGTAGTGAAGATGAAGGCGGAGGCTCGTAAGCGGCTGTGGTTTCCTGGTATAGACGCCGCGCTGGAGCAAGTGGGGGGAGCTTGCATGGTGTGCTGCGCGCTGCGTCCCGCACCGCCGCACTCCCCTCTCGCGCCTTGGCCGTTGCCACCGCACGCGTTTCACCGAATTCATATAGATTTTTTAGGCCCGTTACACGATTACATGTTTCTAATTATTGTTGATGCATATAGCAAATGGGTAGAATCATATGATATGTCTACAACTTATAATTCAAAGGCGGTTATAAATAGATTATACGATTTCATGTCGCGATTTGGAATCCCACACACGTTGGTGAGTGACAACGGCACGTCTTTTACGTCTATGGAGTTTAAGGAGTTTTGCAAAATAAACGGAATTAAGCATGTCTTATCTCCAGTCTATCACCCGGCTAGTAACGGGCAGGCCGAGAGCTTTGTGAAGATTGTTAAAAAGGGCCTTAAGAGTGTAATTTTAGAGGGTTGTAATAAAAAAACGATTCATGGAAAAATAGCAAAGTTTTTATTTGACTACAGGAACTCTAAAAATAGTACCACTGAAAAGTCACCCGCGGAAATAATATTTGGGCGCGCGTTACGTTCACGGCTAGATCTATTGAACCCAATCGCGCCGTCACCTTCGTCTACAGACCTCACTCAAACCGTGGAACGAAAACAACAGGCTAAAAACTACCGAGGAAAACACAGAACGGACATTAAAGTAAACGGAAAAGTGTGGATAACTAAAAATGAAAAGAATAAAAAAACAAGTTGGATTCAAGGGATAGTCAAAAGGAAAATCGGCAACATAATGTACACTGAGAAAAATGTAAAGCCGAATGTTTCGTAACGAGGGCGGATTTATTCGTAATGAAGGCGAAAAAACGACCAAAAGTCAACCGACGAAAAACGCCTTCCTAGGTTGGAGGCGTTTTACGCCTTAAGCGTAAGGCGCAAAAAATAAGCAATAATATACTCTCTAATGTGTATTTTAGGCGTAATTATTAACAAATAAGCCTTAATTCAAAAGCTATAAACGTGGTAAGTCAGATAGGATCGACTGATTGACGATGAGATTTAACTTCCGGTAAGGCGATACAAACGGTAAAGGGAGGTACTCGGGTCACACACATGACCATTTGACTTCCAGTAAGGCGTTTTTCCGGTTCCGGTGCTCGAAACGTAAACGTCGTCGTTGTGCATTCCTTATACTTATTGTGATTAAAAATCATTTACGAAGAGTTGGACACGGTGAATAGTTAAAACTCAATTATAAGTGCTGTGGATTTGTGGAACTATTGACTCTGGTGCGAGAATCGTGATAACAAAACAAATTACAACTAAATAAAAAACAACAATAACGGTTTGAGGTTAGACATTTTTGTCACAGAGCATTATTAGAAACGTCACAGTGTCACTATCAATCACTGTCAGTGTCATTCACCACATTGGTGTTGCCAATTGAAAACTACCATTGCACCGTCGCGTTCCATTTTACGCAGAGAAGTTAAAACTTGAAAATGGAAGACCAATTTCAAATTCTATTTGACAAAATGAAAATCGAAATGCAGAATCAGACGGTTGAACTGAAAGAATCTATAACTAACTCAATCATGGAGAAAATAGATGAAAAACTGAAACCTATTATAACAGAAAATAAAAATTTAAAGATAAAATTGTCAAACCTTGAGAAGGAGATAGAATATTTGAAGAGAGAAAAGAAGCAAAACAACATTATTATTTTTGGATTAAAAGAAGAAGAAGAATTTATGTCAGGATTGATACAAGAGGTGAAGAAGATATTTAATAGAGACTTAAATGTAAACCTTGGGGATCTCGAAATCAACAATATTTATCGCATAGGAAAGAAAAGCCTAGACGGAAAGCCGAGACCTGTTCTGCTTTCTTTTGTTAATTTATGGAAGAAAACTGAGATAATGAAGGTCCGGAAAAATCTCAAAGATGTCTATATTACAGAGGATTATTCTATGGAAGTTCTGGAGAAGAGGAAAATGTTACAAACTAAATTGATAGAAGAAAGAAAGAAAGGAAATTTCGCATATCTTAAATACGACAAGCTTATAATAAAGGAAAATAATAGTACTAATGATAAAAGGAAAAGAGAAATATCTTCATCACCGCAAGATAATACACAAGCAAAAAAACAACAAGTCTGGACCCCTTCACAAAATAGTAGGCGTAATGCTTTTGATGTCTTGAGAGGCAGATCAAACTCTCTCTCTTCCTCTTCGGCGGACAATAGGCAATAACAATTAACTATCGGCAACCGGAAAACACAACAACACAAAAATGTAGCAAACCAAATAGTTAGAAACCACGAACCTCCCCCAAGCCGACTGGTCCTCGTGGGGGAAAATGACCACGACCCTCTAAAGATAACAGGAAATAATAATAATAATAAAGAAAAATATAAAGGAAATAATAACAGGAAAATAAATATAACGATATACATATAGCAACTATAAACTGTCGATCACTAGGAACCACAGAAAAACTGCAAGAACTGGAATTAGCATTGCAAGATATAAAATGGGACATAATTGGTATTAGTGAAGTTAGAAGATTGGGAGAAACAATAGAAGACCATGGAAATTATATACTACACCATATTGGTGAGACGCCCGGATTATACGGAGTCGGTTTCATGGTAAGAAGAAGTCTTGCCAAAAACATACAAGAAATAAGGGGGATTTCAGAACGGATTGCCCTTCTTAATATTAGATTACCTATCGCGGATGAGAAAGAACAAATATGGTCCATAATCCAAGCGTATTCACCTACCGAATCGAACAGAAAAGAAGACATAACAAAAATCGAAAAATTTTACGAAGACTTACGATCCACCATTACATATGCATCCAAAAACATAATAGTTATGGGGGACTTTAATGGACAGATCGGCAAATTAAAAAAAGGAGAAGAAAATACCATAGGAAAGCATGGATTTGGAAATAGAAGTAAAAACGGCTCACGACTAGTATCCTTTGCTATTGAAAATAAATTGAGCATCCTTAACAGTTTTTATAAAAAGAAAGCATCAAAGAAATGGACATGGATCTCTCCTAATGGCCGATATAAAAACGAGATCGACTATATTATGTCTAACAACGTTAAAGTTTTTAAAGATTTGTCTATTTTAAACAATTTCAATTTTAACTCAGATCACAGAATGGTTAGAGCAAAATTATCAGGGATACGTGCTAAAAGAGCCCGACAATTTCACAACAATATAAAAGCTATTGAATGTACCGGCAGCCCGGATTTACTTCTGAAAAACCTCGAAATATCCCTACAAGATGGAGATAAAGAATGTATATCGACTCATGAAAAATACAACAGATTGATTAAACAATTAAAAACAGAAACTAAAAAAGTAAACATGATTAGTAAGACAGCGATATCATTTCAAAGTAAGCAATTATTACAAGAACGGAAAGAACTTATACAACATGGAAGAAACAATAATAATAATGTCCAAAAGATAGCAGAATTAAGCAAAAAGATCAGCGAACAACTTAGAAGAGAACGAAAAACAAAAAGGTTAATGACATTAAAAAAACACATACAAAAAACAGGTGGATTAAAGAAGGCGCTAAAAGAAATGAACTACAAAAAGGACTGGATTCCAAATATGAAAAATAAATATGGTGGAAAGACCTGCAAACGACCAGAAATACTAGGAATTGCTACGGAATATTACCAAAATCTTTACCAAAGTCACAAAGGGGAACAAGTAATAAGGGAATATAATACGGGAAACAAAGAGGAGATAAAACCAATTTTAAAGGAAGAAACAATAAAATCTATCGAAACACAAAAACTAGATAAGGCACCTGGATCAGATTTAGTCACAAATGAACTACTTAAAACTACGTTACCAGTGATAGCACCAAAACTTACAGAATTGTTCAATGACATCCTGGAAACGGAAATTATCCCGGAAGACTGGACTAAATCAACAATCATACTTCTGCATAAAAAAGGTGACAAGGGTGATATAGGAAACTATAGACCGATCAGTCTAATGTCTAATATTTATAAAATATTTTCAAAAATAATACTGAACAGAATTAGCAATACTCTAGAAGAAAACCAACCAAAAGAACAAGCTGGTTTCAGAAGCAAATTCTCAACTATAGACCATATACACACCCTAAGACAAATTCTACAGAAATATAAAGAATATAATAAAACGTATTACATAGGGTTCGTTGACTTTAACAAAGCATTTGATACATTGGAACATGGGTATATATGGGAGGCTCTAAAAAGACAAGGGGTGCAAGAAAAATACATACGAATAATTAAAAACGTATACACAGCGAGCACAGCCCAAGTTAAACTTGAATCTACCGGTAACGAATTTCCTATTAAAAGAGGTGTACGCCAAGGAGATCCTATATCACCTAAATTATTTTCTGCTGTGCTGGAGATGATCTTCAGGAATTTAAACTGGTCCAAAAACGGCCTCAATATAAATGGCGAAAATCTCAACCATCGACGCTTCGCGGATGACCTGGTTTTGTTCTCAGAGAACGCAGGAACTCTGGCACTGATGTTACAACAATTATCCGATGAAAGTGTTGAGGCCGGCTTAACTATGAACCTAACAAAAACCAAAATTATGACAAATTCCCATCAAACAGTAAACAATGAACAAATAACAGTTAATAATGAGCCAATAGAATATGTAAATGAATATGTATATTTGGGTCAACAGATGATTGCATGAATAAAGAAATAGAACGGAGAATTACTAATACTTGGAAACGGTTTTGGTCTCTTAGGGAAATAATGAAGGATAAAAATATGCCAATGAAAGGAAAAAAGAAAGTGTATGAAATATGCATTATGCCATGCTTACTATACGGGTGCCAGACATGGGCGTTAACAGAACTACAAGAAAGTAAATTAAAAGTCTGTCAAAATTCAATAGAAAGGAGTGTTTTAGGTATAAGAAGAAAGGATAGAACAAAATTACAAGAAATTAAAAAGAAAACAAAATTCATAAATGCGCACACAGCATATAGACAACTTAAATGGCGTTGGACGGGACATATGCTACGAGAAGGTAAAGAGAAGTGGACAAAGTTAGTAACAGAATGGTACCCAAGAGATAGTAAAAGAAGTAGAGGTAGACAGATCAAAAGATGGGAAGATGACCTTAAGAAAATAGCAGGTCCGGTATGGACCCGTTTAGCGAGAGACAGGGATACGTGGAAATCTTTAGAGGAGGCCTTTGTCGAAAGACAAGCTGTGGTACAGAAACATCCAGTTGCCGATAATTAAAATAGAGGTTTAATTAAGTTAGTTTTTAGTAAGTAGGCATTCACTATTTGTAAACGTAAACAGCAATAAAGGCTATTTTATTTTTTTATTTTTATTTTTTATTAAGGCGTTTTACGTCTTTTCTTACTGAGGTTTAACCTATGCACTAAGCGCTATTGATGTTTTCATAAGTCGTAATTCACTTTTAGTAAGGTGTTTTACGTCTTTTCTTACTGTGGATTTAACCTGTCCACTAAGCGTTTTCAACGTTTACTAAATCGTAATCGACTTCTTATAAGGCGTCTTATGTCTTTCCTTACCGTGGTTTAACCTATCCACTAAGTGTTTTCAACGTTTACTATGTCGTATTTACCTTCTAGTAAGTTGTCTTAGAATTTTCCATACGATTAAGTAAGCCGTATCGTAAGGTAATTTATGCTTTCTTTTCGAGCAGAAACGTTTTATGAAGACCGGAAAAAAAGCCTTCTAACTGCTGGTAACGCTTTTCTCTAAGGGCATGATTGACTTGCTTTACTATCATTTGTTAGTTCATATTAAGGGCATTGGGCCGCTCAAAGTGCGCATTCACTCTAAGGTAGCGCGAGCCAATATCCTTCACATGTACTTCATGATAGTAGATCAGCCAAGCGTGCCTTCAGTGAACAGCGTAGGTAACCTGCTGTTCTCAGAAAGCTGTTCTCCCAGTCTTTGTAAGCTTCTGAAATCAATAGAACAATAATGTATAAAACACTTCAATAATAACAGTTTACAAGATACTAAAGAAACTATACATACCATAAACGATAGATTAGTACCTCCTCAACCCAACATTTCAATCTCAACCTAATAATAAGCCGATAGCGTCTGTATCTTATAGGAATGACAGTGGCATTGCAATAAAACCATTAAATAAAAATCAAAAAATCTGTATTAGAAAATCAATTTAGATACATAACTTCTTAAAACAAGACAAACATTTTTGAGATCGGAGAAAGAAAGAAAGAAAATACATTTTATTGGCAACAGCTGGATACACGCATAGTAAAAACACAATAACACAAAAAAAAAGAGACAAAAAATGGCATGTCTCACCGCTGCGCCAAAAGGTTCATTTCAGCGGAGAGATTGAGCGGTTTTGAGATCGAACTCCGAGTACTTTCTGTTCTCCTTGTTGGGGTCATCCATAATATCTGAAAGTAAACAAGCAAATTAAATTAATAAATACGTACCTACCTGCTTAGATTTTAGCACCTGTTCTGCAGCTCATATTAATAAAACAATCATACAACAATCATACAATACAAAGAAAGTCAAAGTCAAAGTCATCGTTTTAATTAAAACAAGATTTAAAACTAATCTAAAAAAAACATCAATCTTGTCAACTAAACTCAAAATAAGTTTCAGTTAAAACCACAAATATAGCTCAGAAACTACTCTACCGCCAACATTTAAAACGCTAATATTTTTGACGAACAAAATAAGCTCTAACTCTAAAACGACTTAGAACTATGACGAATTTTTTACTGCTACATCAAGGGAATATCAATAACAACTCACTCTATTAAAAATAAGCTAAAAATTGGTTAAATACTTACATGAATACAGGAAAGTTCGCCGCCAATACACAAACACTCTGAAACCGGTGAGATCTGCGCGCAAACTGACAAAACCGTTAGTTGTTGCCATTGCGCTCACTCGAGCGTCCCCAAACTTTACAGACGAATTTGAACTTCATTAAAAAGGCATATGGTTGCATTACAAGTCATTGATTTCACTCGTACAGCCCTATGATCGCGCTCAAACCAAATATCACCGAATAAGGCGAGTTGTGAATTAGATGAGTTCACTCTACTACGAAACTAAATTAATTTTACTAAATTAATCATACACTATTTCGTCTACATGTAGGTACGTCGGTATTGACCTTATGATACGGCAAATATTGCCTTATTTGCTCTTATATTAGCCAAATAACTCGTTATCAGACTTTTTAAACGTTTGATTAAATTGTAACTAACATTCGCCTTATCCTAATGGTGAATATTGCCATAAATCTACGGTTTCATTCACCGGATATGTACCTAAGTCGTTATAAGACGTTTTTCACCGTTTGATTAATCGTAACTTGAGCGTATTTCGCCTAATGATAAGACAAATATCGCCAAATTTAAGGTTGTATTGACCAAATATGTACGTCGTTATATGACGTAATGTTACTGTTTCAGTCGTAACTCGACCACGTTTTGCCTTATGATAAGGCGAATATTGCCCTATTTACGTTTATATGTGCCGTATATGAACGTCGTTATATAACCCAAGGTTACCATTTGATTCGTCGTAATCTGAGCATATTTCACCTTAAGATAGGGCAAATATCGCCAAATTTACGGTTGTATTGACCAAATATGTACATCGTTATATGACGTAATGTTACTGTTCAATCAGTCGTAATTCGACCATGTTTTGCCTTATGATACGGCGAATATTTCCCTATTTACGTTTATATGTGCCGTATATGTACGTCGTTATATAACCTAAGGTTACCATTTGATTCGTCGTAATCTAAGCATATTTCGCCTTATGATAGGGCAAATGTGGCCACATTATACGTTTATATTGCCGAACACATACGTCGCTGAAAAACTTTATGTTTACGTTCAAATTGTTGTGATTGAAGTATATTCCGCCTTATTGTAAGGTGAATATTGCCATGCTAAAGATTATTTATGACGCTTACGAAAGTTTCTTTATGACTTATTTTTACGTTTGTTTAGTTTTTATTAAAGTGTATATCGCCTTAATTTAAGTTAAGTATTGCCATAATTACGTTGATATTCACCACATATTCGACGTCGTAAATTTAAAGCGTTTTTTGTAGTCCATTACTGCTGTATTAACAGTATAAAGTTTAATTCCAAGACTACCTTACGGTAATACATTTTTGACGGTTAGTGTTTATCATAAAAGACGTACCATTTTGACGGAAACGCCTAGCTAAGCCAAAATAACCGCAAGCGTTACAAAATCGCCTCGCGTCGTTACTATTTAGCCGTCGAAGGCGGAATTCACCTTAAGCCAGAAATCAATTTTTCTCAGTGTATGCGGTATATGTACCACAATTAGGATGCGAAGTCACCAGGCACATAGATCAAATCAGGAAAAGGCTGAATTCAACATCGAGTGACGACCAAGACTGGGACCCAGACATGGTGCCCGATGTGGCGCCGCTCACAACCTCATACACCGAGACTGTCGCACTGCCAGGAGGGAGAGGAGAGCTTGCATCGGACTTAGGACAGGGAGACACGACATCAGGTACCCCAATGACTCCGCCGCTTACCACCGCCCGCGCCGCCACGGCACAAAGGCGACGGGAAATAAGTCCGATTTTCACAACACCACAGGCACGACACGACAGTGATGAGGAGTACAATGACCCATCAGATACAACCATAGAATAAGTTAGATTTAGTTAACATCTTATTTGTATTTAGGCTAAGAGTGATACAGAACTTAAGGGGAAGGAATGTTATGTATGTGTGCATAGGAAGGCTAGGCCCCGCCCATCGCCCGCCAGCGGGATAGAATATCCTATGAAATAAATCAGTGTGCAATTCACTAGCGAGTTTGATTGACGTACTTACGCATAACCATTTCCGTATCTAACACGTAGTAAATAAGCAAAGAAAAAAAATTAATTGTACGGAACTCTCTCTACGCAAATACAACTCTCACGGGCCCAGGAATTTTTAATTTTTATCTTTGCGTTTACCACGTTAAAAATGACTCGGTCGCACGAAGATTTACGGTCTCGTTTCTTAAGCACTGGTTTAAAACCACAGACATTTACTAATGAGAGTTTTTCAGGGGCTTACAAAGAATAAAAACATCTTGAGGAAATCTGAATTTTATTGCCTGGAATTGCCAATACTTAGAGCCATCGCTGTGATGTATGTATTCTCTTTAAAAGGCCATTTACTTCTTTTTGGATTTTGACGTGTGCAATTGGACTTCTTATGGGCAAAAGTAACGAACTTCTTCGAAATCTTTCGTCGGCTAAATAAACCCTTTAAGAAGTGAGGAGGTCAATTTTCGAAAAACAGTTGCTCACTGTTGTTGAGTAGATTAAACTGTGATGCAGATTTCGTTTTAATTTATGTGGTTTAAGGACGTTTGCAAATCACGTTTTGTTACGACCGGCTTGTGTTTACTGATTGTACTCATTGCGTTAAAAAACGTCGTGTGCATAAAAAAGAAAGATAAAGAAACAGGGCTGGTAGCCGCAACTCCTCGTCAAAGCGCGTATTTTGCGTATGGGCCAAAACTAGCACGCGGGCCCAGTGCGAATTGGTAGATGTCACATGTCTTCGAATGTTTGGTTCTGGGACATACCGGTTTCCTCACGATGTTTTCCTTCACCGTTTTTGAGAGCAGTGGTGATGAAATAAATTACACAAAGTAATGCGCGTGTCTGGGTGCGAACACACGACTTACTGTTCGTAAGTCGGAGCCACCACCACTGGGCCACCGCTGCTCTTAACGTTGTATTAATTGAAACAAACTTTTTTTTGTGATTGTATTGTAAATGTACTTTTTGAGTTTTTCTTGGGCATTAATGTTGTCGAAGTGTTAGAAACTTATACATAATACGTGAACCTAAATTTTGTTGAAGTATTTATTAATTTATTAGCGCTTTAAAAGAAAAAGGAGATAAAGCGATGCTTTTACTGTGCAGTGGGACAGCAATAAACTGGTATAATTTATTTATTTATGAAATCATTTGGTCTTACAAGCTAACAGACATACATCCAAAGCGCTTACAAGATTAATTTATCATTTAATTGATTTGTAAACATTAATGATTAACAATATACAAACAAAGTACACGGTCCATAGTTACAAAGTCAATAAAATAATAATTGCAAAATTTTATAGGTAAAGATTAATTAAATGTAAGATTAGTAATATACATAACACAAATAGTCCTAAAGATAACATTATTATTATTACATGTCAATTATATCTCTACCTCTATGCTACGTCATTTAAAATTATGCGAAATTTATTGTACAATTGGCAACAAAACCATAGGCAAATAATTCTAGATCGTGGTGCTGAACAAGTATGTCCCCGATAGTGCGGAGTGCACGGTTGGTAGGCGCCAATAATAATAATACATAATACCTATCTACGTTTTTTAACATTGTAACCTGTGTAATTATTGTATGCCTATTCGGCAGGATATACTGGATTTCCTATTTATTGTTAACTTATAACATCTGCTACTAAACCTACTCCCAGAATAAAGAAAGATAATTTGTATTGTCATTATTTATGTCGCGATGGCCCAGAGATTACGGCACTCGCCTCACATGCGCTAGGTTGTGGTTCAAATACGGGCAAGTAACAATATGACCTTTTCGGTTCATACACTCACAGTACTTTTTAAGTTTATCTTAGACGTCATTGACTGATCGGTGAAGGAAAAACATCGTGAGGAAACCTGGACTAATAATAGGTAAGTCTGAAATCGCCAGTCCACCTTGAGCAAGCGTGGTGACCAATGCTCGTGCCTTCTCGGTATGAGAAGAGGCCTTTGTCCTGCAGTGGGATAGTAACATGCTGGTATTATTACATTATTTTTTTAGTAGTTTTAGTGACCCATTTTCCTAATAAATGCAGAGAATTTGTCTTAATAAAGTGATAAATGGATTATAACTAATAGAAATAATCGCCTGTTCTACTTTTGTTTGCACTAATTTGTAACTTTTTATTAGGAAGAGTAATTACTTAGACTATTTTTCTAGCTTAAGTACCTACACTTCTGGACACATCTATTGGCCCACCTTGTATTTTCAGTTTCGTTTGGCCCTAGCTAAAATTTTATATTAGGTCGAGCAAAAAGTTTTTATGCAGTTTTGAACTCGGCACATTCACAATTTCATTCAATAGTCTTTTTTTGAATTTCGAACACAGAATTTAAAGAATTAAATTACAATTTGGAGCCTGTTTGTTCATATCAAACAATCGAATACTAAGAAAACTTGGTTTTATTGGTTTACTTGGATTTAATTCTTGAAAAAGTGATTGATATCTTTGGTTTTGCAACAAACATTACTTATTCTTAACATTAAGGTGAGGTTCTATCAATAATCTATGGATACTTCACCTGAAGTCGCCGCCCAAGCTGTGGCACTTATTCAGGTCGGACACAGCCAAAGAAACGTGAGTGCTCAACTTAATTTAAGTCGATCTGCGGTCCGAAATATTTATCGGAGGTACCTAGAGACTGGCGGCTTTGTTCGTCGCCAAGGAAGGCCACGATCTCGGGTCACAACTGAAAGGCAGGATCGATTCATCGTGACGACCAGCTTGAGAAATCGTCACCTTACCTCCATTGAGATACAAAACCAACTTCGCGACTTCCACGGACTATCTGTGAGCGCTCGAACTGTTCGGAGAAGGTTAAAAGAATGCGATATGGTACCACACAAGCCAGCTAATGGGCCCAAACTAACGCGAGCCCACCGAACAGCGCGCCTTCATTTCGCACGCAATCATTTAAATTGGACACAGCAAGATTGGAGCCGTGTACTCTTTTCTGATGAGTCTAAAATTGTGTTACATGGCAATGATGGAAGGAAGAAAGTCTGCCGACGTAAGGGAGAGCGTTTCGCACAATGCTGCTTTGAAGAGAGGGTTGCTTATGGCGGTGGCTCATGGACTGTCTGGGGCGGTATATCCGCGAGCGGCAAAACTCAACTTGAGGTTGTTACAGGACCACGGCTTCCAACATTAAATGCTGCAAGGTACATTCGTGAGTGCTTAGAACCTCACGTGATACCATACGCGGACTACGTGAGCCCAAATTTCCTTTTTATGCATGATAATGCAAGAGCCCATGCGGCCGGCATCGACGGGGAATATCTTCGGGATGTGAACATCACAGTTATGGACTGGCCAGCCAGAAGCCCAGACTTGAACCCCATTGAGCACATGTGGGACGAGCTAAAAAGACGTGTTAGGGCTCGTCAGCCAGTTGCCTAGACGATGCAGGAGTTGAAAACTGCCATAAAAGAGGAATGGGAGATGAGCCCTCAAAATTTCATAGAGCGGTTGATAAACTCTATGCCTAATCGTATGAGAGCTGTGGTAGATGCCCATGGAGGCAACATGCGTTATTAAATTAAACCTTTATTTTATAAAACATGTTTTTATTCAAAAATCAATTGCCTTTAACAAGGCGCATATCCGACTTGTTAGGCGTAGCTCCATGTCGTATGGTATTCTGAATTCAAATTTAAAACAATACGAACGAAAAAGATGGTAAAATGTATCAGGTTTAAAACTGCATCAACAGTTTTTGTTCAATCTAGCAATCATATTTCGGTAGGGGCCATCGAAACCTAAACTCTAAGGTGGGCCAATAGATGTGTCCAGAAGTGTATTAAGTCTAAATGACACCTAAATTTATCACGATAAAAAAGTGTACAATGTGAACCGAAATCGATAAACAATTTGATAACATGAATTCAAGTAGGTACACACACTCACTTTTCTTAGGGTTAGGTCTAGGTAATCATTTGGACAATAATAAGCTTTATGTACTCGTATAAGATAGCTTTTTAATCTTCTAGACACGACGATATCAAAGAGCTGTTAAACTAGCGAGTATGAGAGTATCATTAACTGTAAACCGGAGATGTTACAGCTTCATTAGCTGTTATGGTTTGCGGTTAAACTTTATTTAATACTGGTTCGGGTTTAGTTAACTCGTGTTTAAAATAATACATAATTAACTGTCTGAAATCTGTATTCTTGTGTACATGTTAGCTTAGCGCCAAAAACTACAGTTGGATTTTTGTAAAATCTGTTTTCCATATCTTCTTAGATAATATAAAAATGTTTCGCTGAATGTGTAGCTAAGCGCTTTTCTACTGATATGTAGAATTTGTGAAGTTAGGGTCGCAAGACTTAGGCCGTGTAAATTCAGAAGCTTGGCTCTACATGAGATCTGATATCGTTTTCACAGCGCAAACCTTATGTGGTCGTCTTGGCAACATTTTACATGAAATGTTTTTGGTGGGATAATAATTTCGCTTTCCCCAAAGACCTTCAATACCTATAGACTGGACATCACGAACAAAATTTTCGTCCGAGCGGCAGTGTAGGTTTTTTTTTCAAAATAACCGGGTTCGATTCCCGAACGGAGTACAGATGTTTTTTAAAATGTATGAATGCAGTTTTTCTTGTTATTAAAATCAATGACATGGTTCCTCAGAACAGATCTTCGTATGTCTTATAGTTTCAGACTTTCCCATACTGACCGATTTGAATGAGACACCCTGTATATTATATGTAACATAGAGGCACGCAGCGCAGTAGTTCAGTTTAAAATTATGAATTTATTATTTTTAAATCAATGCATTTCAGTAAGGTACTTAGGTTAGGTAGTTAGGTTAGCTATATGATAGGTATAGTAAGTTAGGTTAGGTTATATATACATGATGTCATTTTAATTCTATCGAACACAAAATGTTTATATAAGATCACATTAGAGACTCGCTAAATAAAACGTAGTAGGTAGTAATTATTATTGGTTTGGATCTATTGTCATCTTGTTAAACGTATTTATCTAGGTATATATATAAAAATGTTATGTTGGTTTGTGTATGCTTCAAAAACTCAAAAAGTTCTGCACCGATCGAGCTGAAATTTTAGCATGATATATTATCCTCATCAAGGATTGTTTTTATCATTTTTTTTTCTTTTTTTTATCCATTCAATCACAAAGTGCCACAGCGAAGCGTGGCAGGGTACAGCTAGTATTTAATAATAATATAATATTGTCGTGTCACAATGTTTGTAACACAACTCCTCCGAAACGGACTGACCCATTCTTGTGAAATTTTGTGTGTATATTCAGGGTTGGAGAATAGGATGTAAACTAATAAAAACTAAATAAGACTAAAGGCGTAATGAACTTTGCTAGGGCAGCCAGTAAAAAACGAGTGCCTAACTATTCCCAAATGTTCTTTCTTTGGTATTGTTCGTCGGCACGTGGAGCTCCTCAAGTTCCGAGTTGAGCTCACGATTACTGACAAATGCTTGCACTGATTGATCTGGTCCCCTCATTCTGTGAGGTTCTTTCCTCAAAAGACCATCTCAGACACTAATCTGCATGGATCTTACATGATTTGACCAAGATAATGTCTGGACTTTAAAAGAGACTATGACCTCTGAGTTTCTTTCGGTGTGTCTTCTCAGAGTAGTCAAATAGTGAAATACCGATCCCATTTACTAAAAAAGGCGACGTGTAAAAGTGTTTGTAAAAAACTATTTACCAAAATAAATATCATTTATCATTTATTCGTTTTTCTTTCATGTTCCAACATGGATTTTCTTCCATGTTCCAACATGGAAGAAAAACGAATAGTTAGGCATTCCAACTATTCGTTTTTCTTCCATGTTCCAGCCAAAGTTTCCGTAGCTAATTAGCATTTCCCTGTCAGACAGAAAACCCAATAACACTTTGATAACATAACATAACCTAACATCACGCCTGTAATCCCCGAAAGGCTAGGCAGGGGTGTACCTGAAAGTACACCCACATTTCGCCAGTTATGTTTAAGTCCCATGTAATGGGGAGCCTACACACACACTAACACTAACACACACACACAAACACACACGACACTAACGTGACACTTATCGACCCTGAAGGCCTAGCCATATTACAAATTCTATTTCTAGTGTTTTGCGACAATAGAAAGAAAATGCGTATATGGAATCAGCTCCTGTCGCCTGTGATACTGGTTTTTCTAACCTAGTACGGGCAGCTAACATTTGAATCCCTTTCGAAATTATGATTATGATTTTTGTATTTTATTTTACCTATTTTAATTTTGATTAAATATATTATTATTATTCATTGTTATTATTATTTAAAAAGCTGTTTGTCAACTGTCAAGTGTTAACGATTAGAATTTGTAATATTATGACTTAAAATGAAATACACTTGACAGTTGACAAACAGCTGATTCCATATACGCCATTTTCTTTCTATTGTCGCCTTATCGATTACGATAATAGAAATAGAATGTGTAAAAAATCAAGCCCAGGATATCCTGCTGGGTGCTTACTACCACTCCACCAGCGAGGCAGTCAAGAGATGTGTCACTAGACTGTTATAACTAGATACAGTCTTGCACTACCGTGAACCTCAACAGCATCTTATCAACTGCTAAAGGCACACTTACGCTAAGTGCTTATAAGTTTACGTGACGTCATATCGGGAAAAACAAACATAATATTATAACCTACCATAAAGGAATACTTATCAATCAGTAAGTAGTCGAATCAAGTTACATCGTAGATCACAAGGAAGTGATTGATTGATTGCTAAACTTGGTGGGAGCTAACATGATCAATTCTCAATCAACTTCGAAGCTTGTGCATGGAGTTTTAGCAACTGGAACAAGGTTCTGAACTATCGATTTGCGTAGTGATAGTTTTAAAATAATGATCACTGGAAGTACTAAAACCACCCTTACTGGTATGACATTAAAGGAGCTGTCAATGTCGTTATTTTAGCTATGGACTTGTGGTTTTGATAATACAATTGTGCGTATATGGTTTGGTCGCATTGATGGGATGAATGAAAGGTATTTATAAGGCAGGTGTAAATGGAAACTGGTGTTTTCACCTATGTCCATTTATGTCCTTATACAATGCACTCCAACTTTATAACATGCACTGTGGAGGAGGTAGAGTTTTGTGTATGTTACCATACTAATGCTTGGGATCGACACTTACAAACTGACGTCACGTAATGTTTAAGGTGCATTTGAAAACCCGCGCCTGTGTGGTATTACTACCATTAAAACGAGCCATTTATTGGCACAGCAGTTTACTTTTTGTTAAATGTAGCCTCGTTAGCCTACGGTCGCAAGTGCTACTGCTATGCTCGAGGCCCCGGACTCGCTCCCCGGGTTGGGCAAAGTATAATTATTGATTCTCAATATCAACCGAAAGACAGAATTCGAACACGATTGTTGGAAATAGACTCGCTCCATATTACAAGGAACTTAAACATAACTGGTGAAGTATTATTATAGGGGTGATAGTTTATTATTTTATGAGGCTTTGATAAAAAAAGAAGAACGATTAACCTTTCAATCGTGTCAATTAAAGACACAACAGAAAGACGATGACAGCGCGGACACCACGTGCTTCTCGGGGTTTAATGAGTTGATATCTTGTTGCTCAATAACTAACTCGTAAATGTCAAGAAGGCAGTCGCTCCTTGTAAAAAACTGGTATTGAGCTATTAGTTTTAATTATTATTAGGTTACATAACCAACACCGGGGTTACTAACTCATAATTTTTAATGAGCACGCTGCCTAACGCATTCTTGCTTCTTAGGGGTCGTTCTCTTAGTGTGCTACGTCGGGAAACAAGAATATTTCCTTACATTTCTCTTTAGAAGCTATTTCTTTTGTATCACAATAAACTATTTAAAATTACGCTACTTCATCATCATCACCTACCCAACCTCTCTTTCCTTTGTGATAAAAAGTGGTAAAAGAATAATAAATTTATTTCTGTAAATAGGTTCATACAAACACTTTTTTTACACGTCATTTTTTTAGCTAGGTGAGGTCGGCGTTTCACTGTCTGACTACTCTGAGAAGAAACACCGAATGAAACTCAGAGGTCTATCTCTTATAAAGTCCAAAATCAAAAATCAATCAAAATCAAAAGTCATTTATTCAAATTAGGCTAAGGTTTAGCACTTTTTGAACGTCGAAATTACATAAGACAGTCCCCCAAAAAGCCCACCCTACGCCACTTCCTAGTGTTTCTGCTGGGAAGAAGAAGTGGCGCCACAAACTCCCCAGCAACACATCTGTCTGATAAGTTAGAAGAACTTGAATTTACACAGTACTATTTGTTATAATTACAAAATTATTAAAATAAGTTATTCACTTCATGTTAGCTAGCACACTCAATATACAGAATACCAGTAATATTATAGCTACTGACATTAAAACTAACTTAACTCAAGCAAAAGCAACTGACTAATCCAGGTCCAGGCATTATCCTGGTAAGATCAGATAAGATCAGAACCATGCTGATTAGTGTCTGAAATGGTCTTTTGAGGAAAGAGCCACACAGATAATTATGAGGGGGACCAGATTATTCGTTCGTTGGGGTCGCCTTCTAGTCCAACCAAATGTTATTTGAACTGGTATAATAATATTCGTGTAAAAGTGTCTACATTTTATTAATGTCTACACCACCTTACTACTTTATAAACATTAGAATTGACAAAATCAAACTGGTTGCTAATCTTATAATGTACCTATGAATTGTTTTCTTTTTTTAAACTTTTCTCACTATTTTTTTACTTAATGTTAGGACATTTGAAAATATGTGAGCACAATGTATCTTTCAACTTAATCATGTAATTATCAACTCCATTGCTTATTTTTTATTACCTTAAACCTATCTTAGTATAGTACTTTTTATTCTAGGTGCATCGTCCTCACATATAATCTGATTAATGTAGGTATACAAAGAATTGTAAAACCTATTTTAAAAGAATAAGTATGGAGTTTCTTGCCCATTCTTCTTCATACAAATCAACTTTTTGATAGGGGCAACTAGAAAAAATTTTTGAAGTTAACTTTGTTTGACATTCAAAAGTGCCTTATAATCTAATTGAAATAAATGGTTTGACTTTGACTTTGACTTTGAAATCATAAACAGACTTATTTTTCCCTTTCCTTCAAATAACTTTATAACTATTCCACTACTTGCCCCCATAGTGTGGTGTTAATTCATTGTTGCCCAAATTATTTCCTTCATGCCCCGACGTATAAACTTAGAGGCTTAAGGTTAACCCTCAAAAGAAGGGGTGAGACATAACTGTGGGCTTATTGTATGTCAATTATGTAGAACTTTGGACTCTGAAGTCCAAATTGAAATGGCGGAAGTGGTGGAGACTTGACCCCTTAGGATTTTGGTAGAAGATATAGATATACGTGAGAATAAATTTCAGAGTATCAATGCAGATATGATGAATGTCGTTTATAAGCGACACGAAAGCACATTTTATGAATAAAATTCATGTCGATTCTAAAATCCACAGCGTTGAAACTTATTATTGGCTTTTATCTAAACTCAAACTCAAACTCAAAATGTTTATTGCATTCATGTGTGGTACATTTGTTGTTACATTTAATTATATAAGTTCCAACATGAAACCCGGTTGGGGCACGGCAACATAGTACATAAATTGGACAAAACCTTACATTAGGTCCTATTTAATATTAACATGATGTAATATTACATTTTATTATTTGCGTGTTACATTTGTTTTTTGTGTTTTTTTTGGTGTATGTATAAGTGCTTTTGGGTAAGTATTGTTACAATGGCTATTTATAAGTATAAGTAATATAGTATGGATTAAAGTGAAGTAGTAGTGTAGTAGTAGCGTAGTGTGTGTGGTGTAGTAGTAAGGATGGCTATTAATTATATAAACCAATATTTTAGTCTAAGTTATCTACAACTGCAAAAAAAAATATGAATGAATGAATGACATCATTATTTGCAAGAATTAAGTTACATAATTAAGTTTTTAAGATCACTATATTCGGCATTTCGGTCGTACAAAATTAATTTCATTTTGTTTTTTAAATAAAAAAGTGCCTTGTTGTTCTAGTAGTAGCAAACGTTATTGTTGGATGAGATCCCGGGTTCGAACTTCGGATCGGGCAAAACGTTATTGAGTTTTTCCATTTGGATTTTCTCAATACCAGCCCGGCGGCGCGGCGGTGCTTGAATTTATGTGTAACTTGCGAGTTGTGGATGTTCAGGTACGCTTTTGCTTAACTTTTCGGAAATAACAAAAGCAATGTTATGTTATATTTATATTTTTAACAACGATAACTTAATTAAACTAATGTTGCAGTAGCATTAGCCTCGTCATAAAAAATCTATAAAGAAAACGCTAGATTGTTATTTCAATTTCGAAAACTGTTACGAGACACCGCTACACATCGTCCAATCAGATATGGCATCACACAGAAGCCAAATAGGTTATCAACACATCTCATCTCTTACGTTCTGGACCATACCCAAAGTCTTATACAGCCTAAAACTGCGTGTAAAATAAAACAAGGTTATAACATTCCAGTACTTACGACAACATTCCAGAGTAAATGGCTCTTAATAAACTATTGCGCTTCACCGTCACTGATTGCATCACTGCTTACCATCAGGTGGGATTGCAGTCAAGTATTAGTTTATAATATTAAAAATTGTAACTACTAACTACTAAGTAACACAAACCTTATTGGCATTGTTGGTAACCTTTGGTTAACAGTTGGTAACAAAACTTTGGTCGTCAGTTGTTTTTATTTTAAACCACTGGGGGTGCAAACAATCTTATGTCCCGCCTTATTAGTAAGCAGTTACAGAGCCTCAGTCCTTGTTCAGAAGAAACGAATTCGCTACGAATAGACGCGCGATTAGAAGTTCAATGCTATGAATGTTGCATACATTATTTAAAGAGCAATGTATTACAAAACGCATTAAACTCACGCGTTTATCTGGATAAGGCCTAAAGACGATGACAACACTAGAGCTGTCATTCGCTCGCTGGTGACACTATAAAACCTTTACTCTTGGGTTTATGTCGTAACGACTGTCAAAGACCTACAAGTAAGCTGAGATCAAACGGCTTAACGTGTATTCCGAGGTACCACACAATACATATGGAATAGTGCAGGGATTCCCAAACTTCCGTAGAATAGTCATCAGGGTTCCGCCAAAATTATTTATCATTAGCTTTTAAATAATACCACGGTTATAAAACCAATACATGTCTGCGTTAGAATAGTACCTATAATCTTTACTGATCACCCAAAAGCTTTAACTACAAATGGTATTACAATGGGCGACTAAAAATGTCTCAAAAAGAAATTAAACTTAAAATTATTAGTAATTCAGTAAATTAAGCCTTTAAACAATTTGCTTAAGTAGCAATTAAGGCCAAAGCGGTCATTAAAACCACAGTTAGAATAAAAAATGTTGAATTTAATCTCACTAGAGAAGACGAAAAGGTTTTGTAATCCTAGAAACTAATGATCATTATAGAAAACCGAAAAAGAAAATCTGCCTCATTTTAGCGGAGCTTAAGAATGTAATCTATGTTTTAAAAAATATAAATAAAATCTATTACTCGTCTTTTCAGCTGATTTATCCCACCGATTTACTTTAAAATTTAATTTTTAAATAAAAAGTGCACCGATTTGTAATCATTGATGCATAGTTTTAAGTTTTTTATTTACCCTGACTGGGGTTCTAGATATTCATAATCCACATGAAAGCCCAGTTAAGCAGTAGCCATCATCCTAAGATAAACTGCGAGACGACCCACAAAAAATATTTCCTACGTAATTACATTATAAGTAAAAAGGTGTAGATAGGTTACCTACACAACATTCGATCTTGAAAAACGGCACACTAACGCACACACGCGTCGGTTGACGGCGCAACACGACCCTGAGGTCAAGTGTGGCTAGTAAGCCACATTTTAACGTGTCGCTTGCTGAGATCTACACCTTTTTACTTATAAAATCAATGTTCCTAGGCATGTTTACTGACTCAAGCTACATACATTAACTGACTTTCTGTGTATTATAAATGGTGTTCATGATTAAAAGTATTCACCATAACACATATACATACCATTTCTAGGCTCCATTTCCGTACAATCGATTAAATAGAAAACTAAGTATCTGTTAAACTATTTTAATTGTAAAAAAGCTGTAATTTTCTAAGAAATATTTCGTACGCACAGACAGAAGATTTACTTCTTGTCACCAAATAATTCTCACACGTACCTAATGTTTTTTGTTTACTACCATATTTTTTTTTTTAAGTAAGTACTTTACACTGTTTAAGTTACTTATAATCTCTAATTAAGGTATTTATGAACTGTCTAGCCTGAAACACAGGTTCAACCTAGTTCAGGCAAATATGCAACTGTGTTCTAATCCAATTTGTTAAAGATATTTTTAAATTATTGTATTTGTGTCTCTTTTTATAAATAATCGATTATTTATATAAGTGTCATTTCTTACACTTGGCTGATGAAAAATAAACTGTAAGTCACTTACCAGTCATCATAAGAATCAGTCATGTCTTCAATAGGTGATAATGACGTAGGCAGACACAAACAACGAATCTCGTGTCACAAGCAAAAGTTTAACCGCACAAAATATCTTCATAACAGATTCACACTAATGTTTCTGACTTACAAAGTTATGAGTTTGAATGCACTATGATAAAATAAATGAGTGTCTGCCAAGTGATTTTCTACGAAATGTAGTTTATATGCTAACCATTATTAGTATACAAACAAAATATTATGACATAAGAAGTTCTGTCATAAAGGGACCCACGTTCAACAAGGCCGCGCTGACCACCGACTTGATACGCTTCGCTTTACTGACAGAACTTTTCAAATCTCGAACGACTTTTTTTTTGTACAATTTTCCGCAGTGGTCAGAAATTCAGCCTTTAAAAAAATAATAAAAACTTTAAAGTCTTTAGACGACTAGACCAACGAGGCAGTCTGCCTACATCTGCAATAGCAAATTAGCCTTTAGGTACCAAACCGGTACCTTAATAATAATCAGTAAGGCTATACTGTTATTATTTTGCCTTCAATTGACCTCCCGAATAGTGAGGCCCCTTTTACCGGATTACCACAAACTCAAATAAACATTAATAAAGCTATTAAAACAAAACTATTTTACTCTGCCTTTAACTCCAGCTTAGTAAAAACATTAATTTAAAACCAAGTTCTTTAGTGAAAAAGGTTTTCTATAAAAATGTAACGATTTTTCTTGAGATTAGCAATGTAGCAGTTTTTATTTTTAGCCTAATTGGTAATAAATTTTCAATATGTACCCAAATTCATAAAGAGTGTCGTGTATGTCTAAAATCTTTATAAGTTGATGACAATTTTTTCACATCCATAATGTATAAAATGTAACCTCGTAGGTATTCAAAAATATTATTGTAAAGTTTTCATTGATCCTTGAACCTTAGGAACTCAAGTTTGAACGTGTAACACCAATATGAAATTGAAATTCGAACACCAACGATCTCATTTGTTTTTAAAATGTAAATTTTCGCGGGTTCACGCATTGAGCGCGTTCGAAATTTGAAATGATGTTTTACTAAGACAAAATCATCATAGACAAGATATGCGTGGCGAGAAAATAGTTTTCATTTATTTTCAGAGAATGTTGAAATTGTTATTACTCGACAGGGAGTCTCAACGTCTCGACGAAATTATAATTACGCTACCCGCTTACCCTGGAAATTGCCCTTTTTTACTTAACGCCTAGCTTGGGGTCCTAAGGGACATTTAAAATATCTCCAGTAAGTAAATATTTTTTAAGAGAATGTTTTAAAAAACAACGAACTAGATTTTAAATTTATTTCCAAAAACTATGTAAATATCTGTTACCTGACTGTAAGATTTAATGGTTAGTTCAGTAGTAAAAGTTATTCATAATGACGATTACAAACTACTTTCAAGGTTTCGTACTCGTATATAGCTACTTAATTAAAGTAACATAGTCAGCATCTGTCTGGAATTACCGCTAAACCAATGATATTATAATTAAAGAGGTGTAGATACGTTACATAAACAACATTCGATCTTCAAAAACGGCACACTAACGCACGCACGCGTCCGTTGACGATGCGACGCGAGACTGAGGTCAATTAGTATGGCTAGCTAGCCACATTTTAACGTGTCGCTTGCTGAGCGCTTATAATCTGTCTACACCTTTTTACTTATGATATCATTGGCTGAAATTACCTTTTAGCGCAGCCGTGAGACATGCCATTTATTTTTTTACTGTTATATTTTCGTTTTTTTTCATGTTTTTAGAGTGTGTGCATGTTTTAACCTGTTGCCAATAAATATTACTTCTTTCTTTATCTAATAGTATTCCCGTATTTAATTATATTAAAATCAACGATGACGTAATATTAAGTCAATTTTAAACTTTATTTTAGTTTGCCATAGACACGTAAAGATAATGTCTGCTTGCCTATTTATTTGTGAATTGATTTTAGTGTTGCCAGCGCTAAGTTATTGGCCCATAAAATGGAAGTATTCCCTGAAGTTCCTCAAAAATGCTTTTATTAAATTGAATAAATTGTTTTAACTGTATGCAGAGTAAATTCCTGGCAAAATTAAGTGCCATATATTCGGGTGATTCTACGCTATTTGAATTCCAACGGCCTTTAGATTTTTTTTATGTTAAACTAATTACATTGCCGTTAATGTGTGCTTATGCAATAAAGTATAACTTCTTTCATTTGGACCACTTAGTCAATTCACGATAGTGGTTTAATTTTACACATTAACATTATAAAATAGTAACAAATGTATACTCCCCTGGCCTACCCCATTACTGCATTTTTTTCATTTTTATGGCCTAATACTTTTAATATTTATGGCATTGTGTTTTATTTTAATATTGTGTTATAGCTAATATAACTTTGAAACATATGATATAACAATACATTGCAAAAGTGTTTATTATATAATTTTAAAAAATCTTATTTTCACGTCACTTGCTAAAAGCGTCACTTCACCTGGCGAAATTGAAAGACTGTGATTTTCACCTAAAAGTGCTAAAGTATATTTTTGACCATAAACGACGCGCGTGGGACAGTGTGAAGTTAAATGCAAGCTAACAGTGTTGAGCACAACTAAAACAATGTGGCGTCAGTTTTCAATTCATTGTCTGAGAACGTGCTTGTGCCAGTAGTTCCAGTATTTCCCTTGGTAAGTATATCTTTTTATATTTCATCGTTAAATAATTGTGAATTTGCACAGTGCAATGTTTAGTGTGTGTAGATGACATTTATTGTGTAAAATGTGGTCAGAAAAACATGCGGTATTACTTTTGGGAGATTATGTCCAATTTTGTCACTTCTCTGGCGTCACTTCTATGCCAGGGGAAAATCATACCATGCAGGGGCAGTGACAATTTTTTTTTGTAAATATTTACTATTCAAAACGGTTTATTTCATTTGTTCTAGTTACGCAGATATCATGTCAAACATGATAAAGAAGCAAACAAGGGATGAGAGGCTAAAAAACCAGATCCAAGCAGAAAAAATACGCTACCAAAAAATTAAAAAAAATCTGATTAAAAATACAAAGTTACAAGCGAAAGAAAAGCAAAATTTTCAAAAAGGAGAAAAGGGATAAATTAACTGTATTAAACACGACTGAAAGGGAATGGGCTGATTTTTTTCTGATTTTACTTGGAATTATCTTGAAACCGGACATGGTATCAGATGGGCATGTAGACAAACCTTGCTACAATGGACAACTTTACCAGAGATTTTTTTTTTAAAGTTCTATCATTCATATGTTAGTGATACCAGTGAGTTTATACTTGTGGACTACCAGATAAGTGATAAAAAATATAGTTATGCTGCCGTATGCAAGTCTGAATTTGATGACGAAGAAGGAGAGATTATTATTTTACTTTATTTAAAGAAATCTATTGAAGGTGCTACTCTTTTTTGCCAGTTTACTTATGATGAGTAATAGAGTATTCTACAATTTTTTAGAGCTGGTTGATGTGCTCAAAAAGTTAATTATTTATTGTTTAGTATATAAGTAGAAAATACTTAGTTTAACCGAAATTATTAATTCAGTTCTTTCTTAAAATGGAAGTTTACATTTATAATAATGATTTTTAAGTTTATTTGCTAAGATAACCTCTCATAGGTGTATCATTTTACTATTTAGGTAAGCCTTAAATGTGAAATTACACTTTTTCGAGTATTTAATTATTAAAAACTGTTGAACAGTAAGTGTTGTGATTATTTAATAGGAAAAATTACTAATTTTGTTTAATTCACAGACGAGAGTGATATGCATTAATATATATATTATATTATAATTAGATATTATTATAGTTTTATTATTATTTTCATATGTAAATTATTTGATGGTGATCGAAACTTAATTTTTTAAGAACTTAATATTGTGAATATGTTTCAACTGTTAAGGCTGATTGTATTCTATTAATTAAAAATATAACGATAAAGCTATTATTTATTCATTTTATACAGTATTATTAAAATTCCTTAGATAATACTTAGTAGCCTGTCACTTTCCTGCTATAATTTGTCACTACTCTGCCAATAGTGTCTCTCCCCTGATAACACATTTTCCCCTGGAGCCTATAAAATGAAAAAAAATAAAAATATCTTCTGGCCCTTGTCATTACTTAGGCAAAATAATGCCAAGTAGTTGAATTATTAATATTAAATTAAACAGATGATTTTTTCTTTGGGGACACAAAATACTCAAATACCGTAGAATCACCCATTCCCAAAAGATCATGCGAAGCATTTCTGGAGTACTCGTAAATCAGGTATCATTATAAGTCTGTTCGATTTACAAGTCTCAACGCTTATACAGAGCGTTGAAAATCCAACAGCGTGCTTTTATTTAGGCTTGCTTTAAGGTGTGTTAGTGAAAAAGGACATACGATGCCTTTCACCTACACACGTGCTATTTTTGGGCAGAGCTCCAATAAATTTTGCCTGTAGTTCCGTCAAGCGGAAAAGTTTTTAATATTCCTAAATGAAAAATAAGGCATTAAGTCTGCCTTTGTACAGTTTTTTTTACTTGTGCATAAATAAATAAATAAAAATACTTAAAATCACTCGCTGGTAACAGAGGGTCGATTCCGGTATTATTCAGTTCCATTCGCTTTTCAATCTTACTGTTAATATGTCAAATATGCTTACGTCATATAAACCTACCTACTGTTTGGCAAGTTTTGGACATGTAATATTATATAATATATTTTCCTCAAAGACATTTAATACCTATAGACCGGACATCACGAACAAAATTTTCGTCCGAAAAAGTGTGTCCTGCCGGACACAAGTCTATGAGTTTTTTTTAGTGCGCTCCACTGCCGCTTCAATATTCATATATGATTCTAGATGGCGTTACTGAGACATGGGATCAAAGTTTGCTTGCTTGCATGCTTACGTCATATTAACCTACTTTTTGGCAAGTTTTGGACATATATATTTTCCTGCTCTTTGGCGGAATTAGAGGTGGGCAGTTAGTATCTTATCCTCGTTATAACTAGTGCCTGAGCCGTTGGGCTTTGTCTGGGCTGATCAGTCATCATTCCGGGTTCTGGGTGTAAAAATAATTGAATGTGGAAATAATTCCGGTCCGCCTTGAGCAGACGTGGTGATTAATGCTCGTACTTTCTCTGTATGGGAAGAGGCCTTTGCTCTGTAGTAGGATAGTAACAGGCTGGTATTTGTATATAATAATATAATAATTATTATATCTATATTAATTATCTATACTAATTCTAATTTTTAATTAGTACAAAAATAATTGGGCTGTATCCGTACCTATTACAGATCATTATTTGCGTAATCAAAAGTAAAAAAACGAAGTTCAATTTTTAAATATGCCACTATTTAGTTAAACTTAAATAGGTAACGAAAACAGCTGTTGGAGGCGGGGCATACTTGGGCGAGATCACGCAAACGTGAGCGAAAGATGACGATGAATGAATACTACTATGTCACGAATAGCCATAGCATGACACTTATACATAGATAGATAGATAGTATAAGTGCCATGTAATACCACCTACCCTACCTATGTAGCTAAGCCTTTCGAGAAATACCAAGCATGTTGTTATCTTCTTATGTAAAAATAATATAGACCACGTATAAAGATCCAAATATAAAGCTAAAAAATGTACGTGGGAACATCCGAAACAAACACTCCAGCAAAACGTAATTTGAAACGTTTCACCTTTACCGATATCCGATTTGAATCTGATTAAAAAAACACCAGAGCAGAGTTTCTTAAGTGAAGTGTTTTATGCTTTTCTTAAAATTTACCCTTCACTGTCCGGCTAAATGTTGAACAAAATATTATTTGCGACCGTCCATCCCTTTAAATTCATATATTACAATCATATTTAATGATTATTTCATGAATAAGCTGTTTAATTAAATTTCACGCCATCGTACACGAGCTATGAAACTTGCTATGAACCTTGCTTGCTAATACTCGTATACTGCCTCCCAAGATACAGGTTTTGGCCTTGTTTGGGGAACAGCAGCCTATGCACTTTTGTTAAACGTACTGTCCTTGTTCTAATTCTAAGACTGTCATGTATGGGTGAATTTCAACAAATGCCATTTTTTTTATCATATCGGTGAACTTTTTCAATTATGTTTTTTTTGTATATTTTTCAGGTTTTATGTAATCTTTAGGATGTCAAATATCCCCAAATTTAATATCATCAACCTATCATTTAAGACTAAGGAGAAAATTTAGTTTGAATTCTGGTTTCCACCGATTTGACAAACAGGCACCGATTACTTTTTCTGTACACCGATATGATAAGTTTATCCACCGAAATGATGTACATATTCAGCGATATGATAATCTAATAGCCGTGGGCTATGAGGTCTTATTGGTTCTTGAGAAATACTAGGCTTATTATCTCGATTTTTCGGTAGCGATTCTGTTACATCATTGGTCACTGAAACACTTGTTTGGTTGTTTCGGGCAACATTTGTTTTTTTTTTGTGCAATGTGACGTGCATGTGCAGTCATTTGGCTTCGGGTCGCAATAAGTCCGGCTGCCTTTCGTCTAGCTAAACGTTCAGCTTTTGATTTTAGCTTTTCTTTTTCTTTCTCTCTTTTTTCCCCTCCTCTTTTAGTTTCGGCATCGGCATTCTTAAACAAAATTAAGCTATTATTATGTTTTCTTTTCATCTATTTATTATTTTGCTATTGATTATTATGTACATACCTACTTACCATTTTTTTAACTAGAAAATATTTTCAATTCAAACTGTTCAATTGCTCCATCTCACCATCATCATCTCTGCCTATAGACGTACATTACCGAATACAGACCTCCCCTAATGATACATTTATACATCTTCTACTACCCAGTGGTATCGTGGTAATGATTTTGGCAGTCTATGTAGGTAAGTATGTATGTATGGATGTATGAATGTTAGTATGTAGGTATATATGTATGTATATAATGTATGTGTCTGTATGTATGTTTGTATATTCCATTGTTTCTTTGTATACTCAACGAAATGACACGGGATCTACCGATATGATAAAACAACTCACCGAGATGATAAAAATAATGATCTACCGATATGATAGAGTACTCCACCGATGTGACAAAACTGTGCGTTATTCATGAATCAAGACACCGATATTAGATATAAGACACCGATTGATTTTTTCTTATCATTTCGGTGTAAATTATCACATCGGTGGTAATAAAGACCACCGATTACAGCGATGTGAGAACAGCGACGTGAGAAATAAAACACTTTTTAGAAAATTTGAAAAAATGCATAATATCTAGGATAAATTCAATAACAGAGAATGAAGCTAATTCACTTACTACCTCTGTTAGAACCAAACAACAATAATAAAACTACTCATTACACTAGAAAAATGCAACCACCGATAATATAAAATAATTGTCCGGGAGCAACTGAAATGGGGTACTTATGTTATTTGCAGGAATTTGCAGCGATTTGACACACGTTCGTCCTGACTGCGCACTAGCGCACACTAACGAGGGAAATAAAATTGGGGTGGTGACGCTGTCAGACTTGTCGATGTAAAGTTAGGTTTAAATTACTTTTGTCCAGCGATATGAGAACATTTTGCAGGACAAGTACGTTTGTGCCTCTCAGTAATAATAATCGTTAATTATGTAATACAATATGCCATATATTAATAACAAAACTAATATTCTATGAAATAGAATAAGTTATATACTTAACTTACTTATTTTTATTAGTGTATAAGCTGTTTTGTTTATAAAACAAGTAGAGGGACAGCACCGATTTGAAAAAAATTGAGGTTTATATATTTATTTCTACCTTTGTAATTAGTCCTAGGCAAATTATATTTTTGCCACAATCCAATAACTACCTATGGAATACTAAAAAAAATAATTCAGAAAAATATTCCTTTTTTCAAATACTAATTTCACCGAAGACAAAAAAATAAGTCATTTGGGAAATTCACCCGTATGTTTGTGTTCTAAATAAAAAAAAATGTTATTATTATAATATTGAATATTAATGGGATTAAATTATCTTTTTTTAATTATAAACCAGTGCTTGACTGCAATACCAGGTGGTATGGTAAGCAGTGATGGTGAAGCGCACTAGTTTATTAAGAGCCTATTCACTCTGGCCTTGAAGGCACCTAAATTTTAATCGGACGGGAAGACCATAGCAGGCAAGTTGTTCTAGTCCTCCGATGTACGCGGTATAGACGAAGAGGCAAAACGCTTTGTCCGGATAGTAGAGGTGCCAACGATGTAAGGTTGGACACTCGCCGTACCCCGGGTAGTCCGATGGTGGAGAGGTGATGGCGAAATCAAGTCATGTAATTCCCATGCATAATCTTCAAAATGTATCCTATTGAATACCGAAAGGTGCATCATACTGCTAGATGGCATCTGGCAGCACCAGCCTATATGTGGCTGCAGTACTCCACAAACGAATGGACCTGTGCTTTGTATAACATAAGAAGCTGACCAGGTGTGAATTATCATAACTTAGATAAGCCATATTTATTACGGTAGTGAATCACGTTAGGTATAATCAACTTGGAAACTGAGTAGGTTAGAATTGGGGGTTCTGGATCACGTCTATAAAATTGGGGCTTCTGAATCACGTCTATAAAATTGGGGCTTCTGAATCACTTTGCTCTCGCTGCGCTCAAGCTGTGATTCAGAACCCCCGAGAGCGCAGCGAGAGCAAAGTGATTCAGAAGCCCCAATTTTATAGACGTGATCCAGAACCCCCAATTCTAACCTACTAACCTGACACTGAATTTGAATCTCTCAGGCTACCCTAATACATCCACTTTAACAGAAGGTCAATGTAGTCATTACACCTGGTACCAAAAAAAGCGCTAAAATGTCTTCAAATAGGCCTTGAACGAGCCCTCGCACATTCATCGTTTGTTGTAGAGCAGCGTAAACTACGGATTCTACCATTGTTACGGACTACCTAAATGTCGACAGATGAGGGGCTAATTTGTATGAGCGACATTTAATAGTAATAAAATAATATATCAAGCGACGCCGGCCCACATATTTTTATTAAAAATAACACTTCACTAGCAGACCCTTGCGTTGTTTGCGGAACTTGTCCGCGGAAGCGACGGAACACCACGTCCTGAGGCCATTAATTTTCATCCATAACGACTGGAAGATAACATACATACTTCCCATGGGGGTAGGCAGAAACTACAGAGCGCCATATGCTACGTTTCTTACAATACTTCTTTTACTTCGTTTACATACATACATGTTGTCATACACACACGACGGTTGCGAGTACTACGCATACGCACCTGACCTTTCTGAAGAACCTCACCAATAAGGTCTTGCATAATAAATACATCTTGAGTAGGTTCGAAGTTTCTTCAACAGTATAATATTACGCCACCGAACAAGTACACAAAATTGCGAATCAAAACGATCTCAAACTATCGAATCATCCCTAGACAATTTCAGGTGTTAGGTATTGTGTGCTAATATCGATACATCGATTTCATTAATTGATTTGGATAATCGACTTGATTTCTAAAAAAGCTTGCATTACGAGAGCATTTGGTTAACATACGACGAATTATTGTATTATGAGTTTACCTATAAGTAGTTTTTACATATCATATCTGTGTGGTTCTTTCCTCATTTCAGACAATAATCTGCATGGTTCTTCCACGATTTGACCAAGATAATGTCTGGACTTTAAAAGAGACTGTGACCTCTGAGTTTCTTTCGGTGTTTCTTCTCATAGTAGTCAGATAGTAAAATACCGACCTCATCTACTAGTTAAAAAATGACGTGTAAGTAAAGCTGTTTGTTAAAACCCAATTTACTTAAAAATAAATATGTTTTATCATTTTACACTTTACTCTGATTTGTTACCTATGTTTAAATTGCTTGTACCAGTGCATACCGTGTGTGTGTATTTCTTGTGTGTGTGCTTGTAGTGCGTGTGTGTGTGTGTGTGTGTGTGTTGATCAAGACCGCCGATTGTAGGTATCACCGTATGTACCCCTTAAAGTTATAATTTGTAAGTTTTTATGGTGCACAATAAAGTTTATTCTATTATATACAAATGATGGTATGATGGATAAATAAATCAATAAATATCTTCACTTCTCACCTTTAAATTTCAAATCGACTTTCAACAGTAATTCCCCATAACGAGTGGTTCAACTAATAAGAGGATTTTTATCGAGCTTTAGAGCAGCTTACCGCTTAATGACTACCCTTGGCCCCTCTCGATCGTAGTGGAGATCTCGATACTATTGTAGTACGGGCCAGTTCTAAAGCAGTCCATTTTCTTCTTGGCTTTTTTTATAATAGGCCCTTTTACATCTGCGTTTGAAAACTTTTTCTGCTGTTCTTGTCTTTGGTCAGGAACACGGGGGAGTTAGTTTCGATAAAAAACCGTTTTAACCTACAACTACAGTGAAGTAATAAAGAGGGTTATGATCTTGACTGCGATGTATGTATGTATGTATATATTTAATTAATACTTCAAGCACACAAACTCAGCAAATAGAAAAACTCAATAACGCTTTCCCTGACCCGGGGAATCAGGGGTTATCAGCTAATCTACATACCTTAAGTATAACGTTACTTCATCGCATACAAAGAAGTTAAGCCATTAAGGACCCATAAATATTTAAAATAGGCGCGCCCAGAGCCTTGATAACCAATTAAAATTATAATTAGAATATTCCGCAAAGGAAAATCGTATTTTCTTAAAGTAAGCTGCGTTGAACCAGTTTGCATAGCTAATCTAACAGTGGGTTTAATATCGTGAGCATTATGCAGTGTGGAAATGGACATGGACAATATTGGACAACAACAAAAAATTTAAGGTGGATGTGCCAGAGTTACTCGAAAGTTTTTTTGTGTTTTCTTGCAATTTGCCATTCAGTGTCAGGCTGTATGTTGAACAAAATATGATTTGCGACTGTAACATGTATGTGTTTACAGAATTGACAACATTTCAAAATTGACATGACCCTAAAACAAAAATATCGTTTCTTAATTTTTGTATGCTGAGTTCAAATATATTTTTTAATTTTTTTTTATTGCTATCTCAGAAATTGTTCTGAGAAAAAAAAATAAAAACCAAAAAACATGCGATGACGTCACACGGTGGAATGAGGTGGCATGACCTTTGCGTAAGCAAGCTAATTTTTAAGATGAAAACTATAATGTCAAACAAGACATATCTAATGTCAAACAAGACTTAACTAATGTCAAAAATGACATATCGAATGTCAAAAATGACATATTATCTAATGACAAACAAGACATATCTAATGTCGATGTGTGACGTTGACAACTACTAAATGACAGTGACATATAAGTTACAGTTTTTTTTGACGTATCACAGTAAAGCAAAGGATGTATCGCCGTTCCACCGTATGAATGACGTCATTTGGCGCTTACGTCTTTTTAGAATGCACCGAATTTCAAAGTTAAAATTATGAATGAAAAGTACATAATTTCGAAAAACCAAAAAATATGGATGGAAGAACACCACCGATAAGGTCTGGATGTTCTTTAAGAGCGTCCTCTCCCGGCGTTTCCACTCACATCTGCCTGCTATACACCAACCTTAGCAATGTTACTGTGTTAAAATTTATGTCGGAAACATTTGGCATTTAAACACTACTTTTCGCAACGTTGAACAATTTAGCGGTGTTTTGTGAAGTGGTGTACAAAATATGGTTTACTGCAAACTATTGTGGTGACACCACAAATGACACAATTAAATTCTGGATAATTTAATGTTTAACAGACAATTAAATGGTGCCAATTTAGTTAGCAAATGCTACACATGTACATTACTAATCTGCTGTCCCACTGCAGGGCAAAGGCCTCATTTCATCAATGCTCGTGCCTTATCTGTGCACGAGCATTGATCACCACGCCGATTTGAAGGTTATTATTTATTACTATTATTTATTTGTATTTAATTACTACGGTTTAATCATTTACATTTCACGAAACAAAACAAAATAAAAAAAAAACAAAACCATAAAAAAACCACAAACCACCATTAACTATAAAAAATGTGAGCCGTCATGGGACGCCTGGTAGATTTAAAACAAACCAATTATTTTTTAGAAGTTATATGCATAAAAGTACAGATTACGAGAGGAATCAGGTACGGCATAATGAAAAGATAAAGCATATAAAAATTGTTCCATAAAATAATGATTGTGAATGTTTATTACATGAATATTATATACAAAAAATTTAAAGTTACAAACTTATTTGATATCGCGACAACTTAATTTATAATATGGCCTTTATCGTCATCTTATGCACGAAATTTTGGCAAAAAAAAAAGAAACTATCCACGCATAATTTTTGGTGCATTTTAATTAAAATCTTTATCTGCTAATATGTAAAGATTTCAGTTTAAATGTCAAGAAATTCACAAGAGTTGAGTTGCTAAGCAAAACAAGGCTCTTGGATCATAAATATGCATCTAGAGGAAAATATGCCGTTATCTCCTCCAATTTACATACAAATTGACGTCTGTCAAGTACATGCACAGGAAGAGGGAGATTTTATATCGTTGTTATAAAGCAAAAAGATTTGGCCTGACTGGCCTGTTGGTCTAGTAATTAGTGACCCTGACTGCTATGCCGGTGGTTGTGGGTTCGATTCCCACACAGGACAATTTTTTTTGTGATCAGCACGATTATTTGTTCTGTGTCTGGGTATAATTTATCTATAATATGTATGTACAACGTGGCAATGCGGCCAGTCTTCTGAGCACTTTTCCCGTTGATAGCGATGCGGATGAGTTTTTTGATACCCTATATCCTTGACAAAAATTAAAATAGAAACCAACTTTGGGGGAAAAAAATAATAATAATATGTATGTATTTAGAAATATTATAAGTATGTTTATCAGCTGTTTAGTACCTATAACACAAGATCTTAGCTTAGTGTTGGCGACGGTCAACCTTTTTATTCATTTTTAATTTCTTTTATTTATTTATTTATTTATTTAATACTTCAAGCACACAAATGTACATAGGCGGACTTAATGCCTTAGGCATTCTCTACCAGTCAACCTTTAGGTCATGCAGAGACAAACAGTGGTAGGTGCAATTCCGTAAGAAATTTCAAGAGAAGTAAACATAGTTTATTTATACATATGTAAACAATAAATATAATAAATATGATAAATATCATAAAATATAATAGGTATAATATAATACAATAAATATATACAAAAAAGAAAAACAAACACATGAACATGATAATCATACCAAGGGAAAACATTAGCGCTGTGACGAAACTACAGCCGTTTTTTGTGAATGTGCTCACGAACCTTCAATTTAAAAGCCAATCGGTTGGTAGCCATCCTGATTTCCTGGGGAAGCGCATTCCACAAAGAAATAGCCTGGACGAAGAAGGAACAGTGAATGAAGTCAGTACGATGAGTGGGGCATTGGAGAAGACGATTATTTGATGATCATAAATTTCTATTGTGGTTGGCGCAAATGTACTGAAAGTGAGGGGCTAAGTAAGAAGGAAAATTGGGACTGTTAAGAAACGAAAACAAAGTGGTTAGTGCCCTTTGCTCTCTGCGTTGACGTATGGGCAACCACTTTAGAAGCGATCGATGTATAGAGACATGGTCATATTTACGGAGATTAAAAACAAATCGAATGCAGTTATTTAGAAGACGGTCAAGTTTATTGAGGAGATCTGCATTCAGGTCATAGTAGCACACATCAGCATAATCGATGATAGGAAAAATTAAGGTCTGCACAAGCATTGTCTTTGTCTTGGATGGTAAAACATTCTTAAGTCGATACAGAGCCCGCAGCGTTCCAGTAACCTTCCGGCTGACATTGGCAACTTGGGTCCGCCAGTTTAGGGTACAGTCGAAATGCAAGCCGAGGTTCTTCACATTTTTGCTGAATGGTATAATCGTGCTGTCGAACAGGACTGGCGGCAAGTTTGCAATATCCACTCTACTCATGCTTCGAGGGCTTCCTATGATGATCGCCTGACACTTAGTAGGGTTAACTGATACGCCAAACCTATCGGACCAAGCTCCAATGGCTAAGAGGTCCCTATTTAACTTGTTAATAGCGTCAGACAAATTATCAACACTCCCCTGGCAATACAACTGCAGATCGTCTGCATACAGATGATACGCACACTGAAGTTCGGAAGTAATAAGATTAATAAAAATAGAAAACAGAAGAGGAGAAAGAATGCCGCCTTGAGGCACGCCAGTGTCCAATCCGCACCAACGAGATGAAAAAAAAACGAACCGACTGCTGGCGTTCCTGAAGGTAAGACGAGAACCATTCCAGTGCCTCGGGAGAGATCATAAAGTGGGAAAGAATGGCTAACAGGATATCGTGACTGACGGTATTAAAGGCATTTGAAAAATCGATCAATACCAGTATAGAAACTTTGGTATCTTCCAGTCCAGCCCTGATATCGCCAGTCACTTTCAAAAGGGCGGAGACAGTGCTGTGCCCGGGCCTGAAACCAGATTGGAGTGGGCTAATGAGAGAATTGCGATGTACAAAATTAGAAAATTGTTTGTGAACACAGGCCTCGAGCACTTTGGATAGGAAAGGAAGGATAGAAATTGGGCGAAAGTGAGCGGGAAGGATGGGATTAGAGACTTTGGGGAGTGGACGAACATAGGCTTTGCGCCACAAGGAGGGGAATACACTGGAATATAGAGAAAAGTTTACAATATGTGTAATCGCAGGTAGGACATGATCCAGAATAGCAATGATCATTTCACGAGTGATGTTATCACATCCTACCGCTTTAGATTATATTTTATTTTTGAATTGTATTTAAATGAAGTAATATTATTTTCCATTTTGTTTCTTTTTGTGTCACCCTTGTAGAAAAGAGTATAGACGTGTTGTTTTAGTAAGTTTTAAAATGTGTATATTAACTGGTTAATAAACAGTAATAATTATTAATTTATCGTTTTATTGGCCCACCTTCCCGGACCAGCTTAATCCTATAATTACAGTTCTAACAATACAGTCAATAACACTTAGCTTGGGACTAGATGGCGTTGTGTGAAAAAGTTGTCGAATATTTATTTATATAAGATACTATTAAGAAGACATGCGAAGAAATGACATAGAAAAACGTTTTAAAAGTTCACACTTTTTTGCGTTTGTACTTACTACACACAAAAATAAAGTTTGTACCATTTTAACCTAAAAATAATGAATTAATTGTTATTACTAGCAAGTACCTCAACCTCTTCTAGAAATTTTATTATTATTATTAGTACAGAATATCAACATTATAAAACCAAATTAATATAAGTAAGTAATCATTATTATTGAAAAAAAATGAGTAATCTACAAAAAAGAATTAGGATAATGGTAATGTCATTATTGGTTTTTTTGTTGTGTGTTAATATGTTTACCAACGTTTATCACATGGTTTGTAGGCCAAAAGGTACGGTTGTGTTTAATATGGAAAGCAATCAGCATAATATCGAACTAGAAAATTCCATAAACTGTACTTTGAACAATGTTGTCGATAAAAATGTGCAGTTGATTTTTCGACCTTTAAATCTGATGCAACATATCATGTTCTGTCCAAAATATTGCATTAAAAACAATTTAATAACTCCCAATAACCGCATTTCCCAATTAATCTCCATGGTTGGAACATTAGTATTTATAGTTCCATTTGTTTACTATAATTATTTTTTACCCTGGTTCAAACGTACAGAAAACAGTGGTTTTATTAACGTCCACTCTGTCTTTGACTGCATCTTCTATAGTTCAGGGTTCGCTATAAATTTCGTGATTGGAATAATTCAAACTAAAAATAATGTCCAGTTTGTCTTAACTTTTCAAAAAGTTCATAGATTTATTAACAATGAATCCAGTACTAACCACTTCATTATTTGGAACTGGGTTTTTGTTATTATGCCTTTAGGCTTAAATGCCGTTCTTGTGACTACTTTTACTATACTACTAAGTTTTCCGTACTTTTATATCTATGTGAGCTTCATTTTAGTTGTTTTCGACTTAAATATGATTTATACTACCCGGGTAATTAATATGTTAGAGAATAAAGTTTGTCTATGGAACACATTAGTTTTTAATTTTCGAGGGATAGAAGATTTGCAAGAAGAAAAATATAATAGAAAAATTTTTCAAGCTTATGTTGACATATTGGAGTGTTATGACATATGTAAAAATTGTTCCCAACAATTCGTGAGTATTGGCTAATAAATATATTTTTATTTTGTGAAGGAAGGTGTGGTTTAAAGAGCTAGTTTTAAAAACTTAATTATATATTTCTTTAACTCCGGATATTATAAAACGTCTTCATAATTTCTTTGCTTTAACTATTTTATATCATAGCATCTTAGTGAAGATAAAATATTATCAAAATACCGTGAAGAAATGACATTGATGTCATTAAAAGAATAATGATCAAATTCAATTCAATTTAAAATTCAAACTTAATAGTTACATTTGATAAGTATATTCAAAAGTAGGTTAAACTTATTTTAGCTCTTCAAAAACCAGCAGGCCTAGACATTAGTTATTTATGATATAAGTGCAGTAAGTTGGTTTTTGACGAATGTCACCATAGTCACGAGTCTGTAAATACCAATTTCTGCACGTGTATCATACAACGTTTTTCAACACATTTGCGAGAAAACAGTACTGTCTTGAAAAAGTCACTTCACAGTAGTCACTTTTTCAACCCAGTACTTTTTTAAACACACAGTCAGTGTTGTTTTTTCAAGAGTATTTTTAATGGCAAATAAAATATTAAAATACCGCGCATCTGCAAATGGCGCCTCATGCACGTGGTGAAAATTAGAACTACAGCTTTCATCTCATTTACTCTTTAGTATTAAAGTGAGACAAACGTGTTGAACAAAAGCGCTTCCAAGGAGGTTCGTTCAGTCAGCTTATTTATTTTAGTAATGTGAAACTCCTTCGTGGAATTCTTATAATACTTTTTATGGAAATCTAAAAAAAACCGTAAAGAATACGAACGGTGCTATACAACGGGGTATGGACCGTGCTGTAAAATAGGTACTTAGGTGAGACTACCTGTTTTACCGCACGGTATTAGGTGAGAGTACATATTTTACCGTACGTTCCGTTGTATAGTGCGTAATTTTTAACTTTCGAATAATGTATACAGGCTCGAGGAAATGTGTTGAAAAATATATCACAAATTCTATTTCTATTCTATTTCTATTAAAGAAGGAAAATGGCGTACTATATGGAATCAGTTGTTTGTCAACGGTCAAGTGTATTCCATTTTCAGCCATTTATATTACAAATTCTACTCGTTAACACTTGACAGTTGACCAACAGCTGTTTCCATATACGCCATTTTCTTTCTATTGTTGCCTTGTGGATTACGACGGTAGAAATAGAATTTGTAATATGGCTAGGCCTGCAGGCTCTTTCATACACATCTACCCGCGCCTAATTTATTTTTCGTCGAAACAATCTACATAAAAACTAAAACTACATTTCAGGTACTTTATTATATCGTTGAAGTTTTTATACACTCTCTATGTTACATACAAGAGGCCATTGATGTGTGGAAAATAGGCGCAAATAGCGTAGTAAGTATATAATGATAATTATAGAATCTATATTAATTTGTGCATCTTTATCAGTCCATTGAGAAGCTCATGGTCATACAATAACTGCCGTTCAGGTCGATCGAAGGTTAAACAACGCTTGAGGAGGTTGGTCCGTGGATGGGTGAGCATTTATATATACCAAGACCTCTCCGTGTCTCGGAAAGCATGTTAGATCGTTGATCCTGGCTGTCATTTGGAGATCTATCAAGGTTAACGGTTGTCGATATTTAAATTTTTAAATGTCGCAGCTAATGTAATGAGATAGGCGCCTTTTTGGTCTCGCACAGGTCTTTTTTTTGTCTTTAGTTTTTTAATCTTTTCTTGTCTTTTTTATTACAATTATCTTTTTTCTGTTCTTTTGTTTTTTTTTGTTCTGTGCGTCCAAATAAAATATTTGCTTTCTTTCTTTTCTTTCTTTTACAGATAATCAAAAGCCCGAAAATCTGGCAACGGGTATCGTGTTACCCAAGAACTGGGTTGTGGAGGTCTGACAGGCAGTCGCTCCATGTAAAACACTGGTATTCAGCTGCATTCGGTTAAACTGGAAGCCGACCCAACATATAGTTGGGAAAAGGCTAGGCAGATGATGATGATCTTTATCAATGCATTTTTAATGATACCTACGTTTCTTTTGTTTAAGGATGTTTCTAATCTGATGTCGATGTTCATTTACTTATGGCAGTTGAAAAACTTGACGTGGCAAACAATGTTGAGCTATCAATGTGACAGATTCTACATAACTATCCAAAGTCTTCAAGATACATGCGCACTTATTCTGAAGTCAACATATTCTGGTGAGTTATTTATATTACCTTAGATTAAAAACGTATATGCTTTGATCAGCATGGGACAACCAATAGATAATTTGGATGATCACTATAATCCATTTATAACAGCATTAGAATGAAGAGGCTCGTAGAAATAAGAATGCAGAACATTACATTTTGTAGATATAAGTTAAAACAAACAATTAAAATATTTTTTTTTTAATTTAGAAGAATACAGTGAAACGAAGAACGTTGTTCATCCCTGCTTCTTTAAGGTTTTATCATTGGTTTTTTTTTATACCACGACGGTGGCAAACAAGCTTACGGCCCGCCTGATGGTAAGCGGTTACCGTAGCCTATGGACACTTGCGACACCAGAGGCGCCACACGCGCGTTGCCGACCCTTTAAAAACCTATTTACTCCCCTTTTGAATAACTCCATACTGTAGCCCTCTGAGAAAACCTCGGCAGGGAGCTCATTCCACAATCCAAGTGTACGCGGGAGGAAATTCCTCTGAAACCGCACTGTACGGGACCATTTCGGCTCCAGTGTGTGATCATTGATACCGTAATTTTCCGTACCTATAATAATAATAATAATAATCCATTTATTTCAGGTAACAAAGACCCATAGATAAATACCTTAACCTAAAAATACATACTAATAACACTTTTGTTAGTAAAATCTTATAAAACTATATATCTAATAAAAACACGTACGCATCATCACTAGTCGATTGATGCACCGATGCGCGGCCACAGCGCGGGTGTAGCGCTGCAGTCGCGCGTTTTTTATTTATATGGATTAACAAAGCCGCGCTGCCGCCGCGCCTAACACAAATGCACCTAGCGGCAAATTTGAAGGTGCCCTAACACAAGCTCTGCTCAGCTTGGGACTAGATGGCATTGTTTGAAGTTGTGTTTATTTTTCTTTATTGTTATATTCATGCTGCTGCGGCTGCTAAGGGCTTCAAGCAGCATAAATATACTCAAAGAGCAGCCTCTTTTACATAGTTGACGTAATTATTTATGTGTTTCTGCAGACAGTGAGAAAAAGTTATGTAAGAACGTACTGCGCTTGCATCGAGCATCGTTCAGCAAGATACGTGTGTGTGGACTGTTCTACGTAGACGCTGCGTTACAATTAAGTTTGATGAGCTTTCTTATTAACTACACTATTGTATTGTTGCAGTTTTCATTTCTGTAATTAGCGTTATTAAAAAGATTGCGTGAGTGCGTATGAATGCGCACTCATGATAGCGAATATGAAACTAACTGCTTGACAGTTCATCAGCTTTTGACAGAATAGAACATCTAAATATAATTAGTCTATAAGTTAGCTTATAAAAATAATACACAAGTTTTTTTTCTTTTTCAAATTGATGGAAAACTGCTTAGATTAAGAGAATTAAATTTGAAGAGCGGGGGCTTGTAACATCATTATCCTACTAATATTTTGTGAGGATGGATGGATGGATGTTTGTTACTCTTTCAAATAAAAACTACCGAATGGATTTTAATAAAATTTGGTATGGATTTAGCTGACACCCTGGATTAATACATAAGCTACTTTTTATTCCTTTATTCGCACGGGAACGGTACCTACGCGGGTACAAACTGTACTGGCTAGTGACGTCATGCGACATTTTGACTCGTATCTTCTTGTATCTCCGTTATTTTTTGATTACATGCAAAAAGATAAAATATGTGTCCAATATGTGTAATTTAGATGAGGGACTAAAAACAAAATTTTTTTCAAGTAGCCCATTTCTGTAACTCTGGTTCTGTTTCAATAATGAAGATATTTCGTGATACTAATTCAAAATATCCATTATACCCCTTTTCTAATATTACTGTAGACAGTGATGTGCAATCTATGTTTGCGTATTTCAATATAGTGCAAAATAGTTTTGCCCAAAATATCGAATAAAAAATAACATACATTCAATACTTATAGACCGGACATCACGAACAAAATTTTCGTCCGAAAAAGTGTGTCCTGCTGGATACAAGTCTATGAGTTTTTTGTAGTACGCTCCGCTGCCGCTCCAATATTCATATATTATTCTAGATGGCGTTACTGAGACATGGGATCAAAGTTTTTCAATGCATTTCCTTGACATGCCCGCTCTATAGTATTTTAAATCTCTTTGATAACATTATAAGGCCGAAAAACATCATTTCTAATATTTTGCGTGAACTTGTTTATATGGACTATAATATTGTGTTTGAAATAAAAGATTTTAATTATTTTATTTTTTTTAAATTCGGCACATAAGCTGGACAAATAAAGAAATGTTATAAAGGATATACCGATTTTATTTATTTCACTTACTATTACGACTGCATCTTTTATTACATACCACATACAAACCAGTAAAAAAAATCATAACGAATCCTTCGTTATGATTTTTTTTACTGGTTTAATACAAACTGAAAAGTCCATACAATTCGTCCTAACCTTTCAAAGGATACACAGATCTCTTAATTTACAAAATTTTAGATTTTAGGCCCTCATCTAAATTACAAGAAAATATACGATACGTATTTTTTCTTTTTTCACATAAGTAATAAAAAAATAACGGCGATACATCGAGTTAAAATGTCGCATGAGGTCACTAGCCAGTACAGTTTATACTAGATAATGACGTTACAAGCCCCCACTCCACAACTTTAATGCGCTTAATCTAAGCAGTTTTCCATAAATTACAAAAAGAAAAAAATACGTGTCGAATACACATAAACTCACGCCTTTTTCCCATGGGGGTAAGCCGAAACTACAGAGCGCCATATATGCTACGATTCTTACATACTTCTTTTGCTTCGTTTACATTCATACAACCTGGCTAGTGCCAGTAAAGTTTATGCTGGCTAATGACGTTACAAGCCCCCACTCCCACAACTTTAATGCGCTTCATCTAAGCAGTTTTGCATCAATTTGAAAAAGAAAAAATATGTGTCGAATATTTTCTTGTTAACTGGATGAGGGACTAAAAAACTAAAATGTTGTTAAATAGCTCATTGGATTTTGATAGCTATGTATATAACTTTAAGTATTTGTTTCATTGTAAACACCAGTTTCTATATCCAGCTACATCTGCTTATCTATAGTTTTTATGTTTGTTATCTGATGATTGTTTTTGCTTTCAAAATTTATGCTACACGAATCCTTACATAGTTAGAAAATCATGCCACTGTTTGAAAATTGAACTTTTCAAAGCTCGAAAGCTGGTAAAGGTCTCCGGAGACAACTATGGTCCTAAAATGTTTCATACCTACGTTGATGTACTGAAATGTTATGACATTCATAAATTCGGTATTCAGCAGTTTGTAAGTACAGTAGAATATTCATATTAAAGTAGAATGTTTTAGGTCCAGTTTCAAGCTTTATGCTCGTTATTATTTAAATAAATACTGGCCAATTTCAGATTTTATATCACATTATAGAAATATTATAAATAAGTAACAATTGATGAATCTAAGAAAAGTGGTCCCACAACTGAATCGGTGAGTATTATGCTAAGAAAACATAATCAATGGTTATCACAATAAAGACAAAACACGACTCTCTTCTTCAGCAGATCTCTAACTTCGAATGTATGAGTTCTATTCAAAGTCTAAAGATTTATCTTCCGCGTGACAAGATTGATCCGGGGATGATTGACTATTCATTACATAATAAGAATTAGCTAGCATAAACTGTACTGGCTAGTGACTTCATGCGACATTTTTACTCGATGTAACGCCGTTATTTTTTGATTATGTGAAACAATGAAAATATACGTGTCGTACATTTTCTTGTAATCCAGGTGAGGGCGTGCGTGAAAAGCTAGCCCATGCCTAATAATAAATTGAATAGCACTTTTGATACCATTAAGATATCTGTGTATCCTTTGAAAGGTTAGGACGAATTGTATGGACTTTTCAGTTTGTATTAAAGCAGTAAAAAAAATCATAACGAATCCTATGCAATAGAAGATGCAGTCGTAATAATAAGTGAAATAAATAAAATCGGTATATCCTTTATAACATTTCCTATTCTTAATAATAAATTGAATAGCACTTTTGTTACCATTGAGAGATCTGTGTGAAAACATAATCAATATATGTGAGAAAGCACGTTAAGCCATGAATCCCGGTTGGCATTTTGAAGATCTTTGACAGCCGTAACGGTTAGTCAGAATCCCGGAATTCTGACAACCACTACTGGTTGTCAGAATTGACCAAGGAAGAACCAAGGGGTATCGTGTTACCGAGTATCGAGGTTGTTGAAGTTAGATAGGTAGTAGCTCCATGTCAAACACTGGTATTCAGCTGTATCCATTTGAACTAGAATCCGACCCCAACATAGTTAGGTACTTATATGATGCTATTTTATTTATTTATTTACAATAAACGCACCAACAGCACAGTGACTAACAATATTCAAATGAAAATTACATGGCAAAAGGGCATTACAGTAACCATACATATAACAGGTATGCATGACATTGACACAATGAAAAGTAATAGGTACAAAAAGGCAAAACATAAGAAATGTTTCTACAATCTTTCACTTTGTCGATTCTTCTGTAGGCAAAATCCATTTCTATGGTGGAAGAAGACATTAATTAAATGGGAGCTAACTTTTACGCCAACAAGACACGGTTTAAAAAAAGTTTTTTTGTGTAAATGAAACAAATTGTTGGTGGACATCCTAGTAAATTAGAGTAACTACGTATATTCATAATACATTAATTTTATTCAAATTATCGTAATGAACTAACATCGCCTTGAATCTACTTCCGTTTATCATTTCAACAGCGTGACAGAAAGTTTCTGTTTATTACGCATTAACAACGAATATGTTTTGTGATATGAAACCGAAATACTCAATTAACATTTTTTCAAATAACACCGTGGATGATGAAGTGCAATCAATGTTTTCGTCTTTTAATATAATGCAAAATATTATGTTTTGCCCAAAATATTGTATAAAAAACAACATTATAAGACCGAATGGCCTCATTTCCAATTCCGTTTCAATGTTTGGAACACTATTATTTGTGACTTTGTTCATGTTGAGCATCTATTTTGTGCATAAAAACAAAACCGATATAGGCTATACCGATTTAATCTTGTTCACCTACTCTTACGACTGTGTCTTTTGTTGCATCGGTTAAGGCGAGGTTACCCCAATAAACGTCGTCAACAATAGCGTTTTACTCGTACATGGAACGGATTTAAATTTTGAAAAAAATGTATTACATAGTTGACTCTTTGATCATGATATGTCGGGCATGCGATACACGATTACTTACACTTCACTGCATCCAATTAAATCGCAAAGACATGTCCAAATGATGGCTAAATAATCGTTTTACTTGAGTTATATTAGGCTTTGAAAAATAAAACTTATATCATAATAAAGGTCGTAAAAAATGTGTATTATCTCGGGTCACATAATGTGCAATATGAAAATAAATGTATCACAAATTCCAAAGTTAAGTGTATTTCACTAGTTTGCGCTCGCTCCGAGTCCTTTAGTCCCGAGCGGAACGTGTTCGAGGTCGGACGTGCGCCAATTTTTTCCGTCATCCCCGTTATAAAATCGATTTCGATAAATAGTAATACATGTACATACTTTATCATCACTTTAATTTAGTTTTTTAAATAGTTGTAATATTTTTTGTTTTATTAGGTACATTATTAGGATAAATTTGTAGATAAGTAAAATAAATCAAAATGGTCAAGAATAAAAAATTTTCTTCTTTGGCTCTACGAAGACTGAATAGGTAAACAAAAAAGGTAGGAATACTTTGACGATATTTTTTATTTAGGTACCTACCTAAATTATATTTTACCATACAAATAATACCTTAGATGATAAATTGAATCACAAACTTAGGTAGGTACGGATAATACTTTTACAACAAGGACACGGTTGCACGGTTGGCGCAGTGGCTGAGCGATGTGCGCAGCGTGTCGCGGGTTCGATTCCCGCACGGAACAAATATTTGTATGACCTAAAAGTAGTTGTTCGCGGGTCTGGGTGTTTGTGTATGTGAGAATAAATGTTTGTAAACGCACCCACGACACAGGAGAAATTTCTAGAGTAGGGCAAAGTTTACAAAAAAAAAATACTAATGCAAATAACAACGATGAGCGCGAAAGTCTTTCATGCTTTATTTTTACCGCGAAACGTATTCACCAACCATACCAAGTGTATCGAACAGTAGTATTTGAACCCTAACATAGAGCAAATAAAGTCGCCACGCGCGCAAATGCTATAGTGGTTTATTGTTGCGTGACGTCAAATAGGTAGTTCACCCGTTCAACCTGCTGGGATTTTGTATTTTTTAATAGATTTTGCCTACGAAATCGCCCGCCATTTTTTTTTCTAATTGTTTTGTGATAATAAAATATACGTAACCTAAGGCATAACGTAGCTTTTTAATAGGTAAAAGATTTTTCTCTCAGTATCGAATCAGTAACGCCATGAATTTGCGCATTGAAACAAAAAAAAATACTCGCATCAACATACTCTTGAGCAGTGGTGGCCCAGTGGTGTGTGACATCTATCAACCCGCAGTGGGCTAGCGTGGTGGATTATAGCCCACTCCCTCTCATAGAGAGGAGGGCTGTGTCTCGGCAGTGGGAACATTATAGACTGATGATGATGATGATGAACATTATTGTAGTAAATACTGAATAAGATGGGATGGTGGTCACACCGTCTACTCATAGGAACTGTCTCCAGTAAGAACATCAAACCACCAGCAGCACGTCACGTGAGTATTAGGTAAAACTACCCACAGCTACCACAACACAACAAATAATTTATTATTATATTTTGTGTCTATGTTTGTGAAGGTCACGTACCACAGCACACTCGTACCACAGTGTAGCAAAGTACAGTATTACATTGCTCATTTCCTACAAGTATGTTTTTATTTTTCGCTAATACAAAACTACGTTATGCCTGAGTTATATAATTTTAATGCCTGAGTTATACAACGTGTTTTTTTTATATCCCTTATCTCTAGGGTATGATTGAGATCATACGATGACGGGCCTGTTGGTCTAGTGACGGGCCTGCTGGTCTAGTAGTTAGTGACCCTGACTGCTATGCCGGAAGTCGTGGGTTCGATTCCCGCCCAGGACAAATGTTTGTGTGATGAGCAAAATCATTTGTTCTGTGTCTGGGTGTTTGGGTGTGTTTGTATTTAGAAATATATAAGTATGTTTATCAGCTGTTTAGTACCCATAACACATAAAGATGGCGACGAAGAAAATTTTTGGTTTTTCCGTCATGGGTGTCGTTTTCGTGGTTTTCGGGGTAGCTGATTACGAAAATTAGGTCAAAATGAAAATCCAAGATGGCGCCGAGGAAAATTTTTGGTTTTTCCGTCATGGGTGTCGTTTTTATGGTTTTCGGGGTCGCTGATTATGAAAATAACGTCAAAAGGAAAATCCAAGATGGCGCCGAGGAAAATTTTTGGTTTTTCCGTCATGGGTGTCGTTTTCATGGTTTACGGGGTCGCTGATTACGAAAATTAGGTCAAAATAGAAATCCAAGATGGCGACGAAGAAAATTTTTGGTTTTTCCGTCATGGGTGTCGTTTTCGTGGTTTTCGGGGTAGCTGATTACGAAAATTAGGTCAAAATGAAAATCCAAGATGGCGCCGAGGAAAATTTTTGGTTTTTCCGTCATGGGTGTCGTTTTTGTGGTTTTCGGGGTCGCTGATTACGAAAATTAGGTCAAAATAAAAATCCAAGATGGCGACGAAGAAAATTTTTGGTTTTTCCGTCATGGGTGTCGTTTTCGTGGTTTTCGGGGTAGCTGATTATGAAAATTATGTCAAAATGAAAATCCAAGATGGCGACGAAGACAATTTTTGGTTTTTCCGTCATGGGTGTCGTTTTTATGGTTTTCGGGGTCGCTGATTATGAAAATAACGTCAAAAGGAAAATCCAAGATGGCGCCGAGGAAAATTTTTGGTTTTTCCGTCATGGGTGTCGTTTTCATGGTTTACGGGATCGCTGATTACGAAAATTAGGTCAAAATAGAAATCCAAGATGGCGACGAAGAAAATTTTTGGTTTTTCTAACATGGGTGTCATTTTCGTGGTTTCCGGGGTCGCTGATTACGAAAATAAGGTCAAAATGAAAATCCAAGATAGCGCCGAGAAAAATTTATGGTTTATCCGTCATGGGTGTCGTTTTTATAGCTTTTGGGGTCGCTGATTACGAAAATTAGGTCAAAATAAAAATCCAAGATGGCGACGAAGAAAATTTTTCAAAAATCAATGAACTCAAAAACCATGACAACGACACGACACCCATGACGGAAAAACCCAAAAGTTTTCCACGGTGCCATTTGGATTTTCATTTTGGGCTCATTTTCGTAATTAGCGATACCAAAAACCACGAAAACGACACTCATGACGGAAAAACCAAAAAGTTTCTTTGTCGCCATCTTAGATTTTCATTGACCTCATTTTCCTAATAAGCTACCCCGAAAATTACGAAACCGACACCCATGTTGGAAAAACTAAAAATTTTCCTCGGCGCAATTTTGATTTTAATTTTGACCTTATTTTCATAATCAGCTACCCCGAAAACCATAAAAACGACACCCATGACGGAAAAATCAAAAACTTTCCACGGCGCCATCTTGGATTTTCATTTTGACCTGATTTTCGTAATCAGCGACCCCGAAAACCACGAAAACGACACCCATGACGGAAAAACCAAGAATTTTTTTCGTCGCCATCTTGGATTTTCATTTTGACCTAATTTTCGTAATCAGCTACCCCGAAAACCACGAAAACGACACCCATGACGGAAAAACCAAAAATTTTCTTCGTCGCCATCTTGGATTTTTATTTTGACCTAATTTTCGTAATCAGCGACCCCGAAAACCACGAAAATGACACCCATGTTAGAAAAACCAAAAATTTTCCTCGGCGCCATCTTGGATTTTCATTTGGACCTTATTTTCATAATCAGCGACCCCGAAAACCATGAAAACGACACCGATGACGAAAAACCCAAAAAAATCCACCTTCAAGTAATAGCAAGCGTGATGTTATGTTTACTCCATTGAGTAAACTTCAGTGGCCATTCAGTCGCGCTAAAGTCCAGTCGCTTTTCTATACTTTTAATTGATTTTTCCTCCATTTTTACTTTTATCTGGCAATATTTTAGCTAATCTTAATTAAACTGTGATTAACAAATCAATTATTTATTTATTTAACCCATTTTCCCTAAACCCATATTTTCCACGCATACTTATATTCATATTAGGTGGGATACTAAAATTAAATAACCATTCAATGCATCTAAGTATTTTTGAATTACAATATTGATATCGTAGTTCAAGAATTCTATCATATCTAAATTAATAAATTGAAGTTGCTCTACGGCATTACTCTATTCTGTGACGCAACTGTGTACCTACTCGAGTTCGTGAAGTCATGAATGAGCGGTACGACGACAGCGCGCGGCGTTTCTCCGATGCATCGTAGTTTATTACGTAGCGCTATTGGTTGCGGGGCCTGAGGTAAGCGTTAAATGCCTACACGGCTGGGGACACCTCGCCTTAAGCGGTTTCGTTATGAATTTTGTAATCGGTGTAATGCAAACTGAAAAGTCCGTACAATTTTTCCTAACTTTTCAAAGAATACACAGATCTCTAAACAATAAAACCAATGTTGTCCAATTTATCATCTGGAATTGGATTTTTATAGTTGTGGCTTTAAGTTTTTATTTAATTGCATACACAAGTTTTTATATTCTACTAGGCCTGCCTTTCTACAGTTTTTATACTGGTTACCTGATGTTTTTTTTCGATTTGAACATAATTTATATCACGCGTGTCATTGCGTTGTTAGAAAATAATGTCATACTTTGGAATATTGAAGTTTTGAATTCTAGAAAGTTAGTAAACACTTCTGGAGAAAATTATGGCACTAACATGTTCGGGATCTACATCGACATATTAAAATGTTATGACATTCATAACTTTAGCAATCAGCAGTTTGTGAGTACAGTATACATGCAGTATACATAATATATATGCATGATAAATTTTAAAAGAAAAATAATTATAATTTTATAGGTTCCAAGATTCAAACATTGTCAGGTCCAGCCAAAGACATTTAATACCTATAGACCGGACATCAGGAAAAAATATTTCTTCCGAAACAGTGTGTCCTGCTGGACACAAGTCTATGAGTTTTTTTAGTACGTTCCGCTGCCGATCCAATATTCAAGTATTATTCTAGATGGCGTTACTGAGACATGGGATCAAAGTTTATCTATTCTATGATACTTCCTCGCATGTCCGCTCTATAGTATTTTAAATCTCTTTGGGTCCAGCAAAATGCCTGACATTTTGTTTAATTTAAATAATTACTGTCTAATTTCAGATCCTTTATCGCATTATGGAAATAGTCTCGCGATCTTTATTTTATACTCAAGTAACTATATATTAATGAATCTAAGGAAAGTGGCCCTATAACTCACTCGGTAAGTATTGTACTAAGGTATTTATCGTGTAGTTTTAACCATTTTGGTCTGATAAACTTTTTTTTTACAGTATGAAGCAACACTAATGTTGGGTTTAATTTTGATTTGGTTGATAACGAAATTAACTTTGCAAATAATATTGACTTTGGAATGCGAGAAGTTCTACTTAGCCATTCAAAGTGTAAAAGATACTTGTACTCTTGTTTTAAAATCAACTGGTTCAGGTTTGTCTTTATTTATTTAAATTCTTAGTAAGATAATAATTTAAGAAGATTATCAAAATTATAAACGATACCAGCGTATTGCTGTTCCACTGTTTTTTTTTCATACAGAGTAAGCATGAACATTGATCACAAGCTTAAGCGTTGGCGGATTAATGCAATATGCTTGTCCGTAGATTTGCTCGTTGCACGTGTGACGTAAAACTGACGCTTTTCAAAGCTTACTTAAGGTTAGTAAAAGGCGTTTTTCAAAAAAAGAGGAGTTATAGCAAATGGGTACTTTAAGTATAAACAAATACTTACATAAGGTTTATAATCTATCGGCAAGGTATATCTGTCCAAGCGGCTCGAGACGGTATAACGATTTCCAAGAAAACGCGTTACTTTATAAGCGTCGAGTCGTCAACCAGATGTAGGTAAGCAAGTAGGTACCCAATCACGCGGGACGCGTCGCGTGAGCACAGAGACTCGTGCGGCGGCGCCGCTCCACCCCCGCTCTGACTTTTTGACGCATAGTACGTCATCACGCTAGCAGGTGCACGGTTGAAATGTGGTCGTATGATACTATGATCGGTGTCGACCGTCGCGGCGTCGTCGGTGGCGCGTGCGCAGGAGACGGCGGGTGACGCGAGGGTGGGGTGGGAGCGAGACAAAAACACGCCATGTCATTATAAGTGCTTTGTTTCTTTTAAAACTAAAATATATGTATATACACTTTGTTTATTTTAAAAATATTTATGCTGTCTTAGTTTATCTCTGTATTTATTTATCGTTGCTAGTGTCACTCTCTAACACAATATATATTTATTTTTTACATTTATGTATAACCGACCTCTTCTCATTACACACTGAACTGATTTACTTAATTTACTTACTCGTTTTCTATTTATTTATTTCTTTCCGTCACTGGGTACACCTCAAGGTTCATTGGAAGACACACAGCACATGATTGTACCTACTATTGTATATCTTCTATTGTTTCATAAATTATTGTGTGTATGTGTGTTTTGATGACTGATGTCAAATAAATATTTTTCTTTCTTTCTTTACTTTTAAACATTTTACACGTGCAGTCTATGGATAGGCTGCACGCAGAAAGCCATTAATGCACTTCGGGTCCAATATAATAATGCGTTCTTGATGCTGTTGGGGCTGCCACGCTTCTGCAGTGCTTCGGAAATGTTCGCTGATTCAAACACTGATGGCTTCGCAGCGATCAGGCGTAAACGTGCCGCTGCGTTGCTGCAGAGGCTTTGGGCAGCGCTAACAGTCTCTTGAATGTAATTGCGGGCAAATTTGATTATCTAATCTTAAATGGGTGGTCCTGTTTATATGTTTACTAACATAGTTTTTTAAGTATGGTTTATTACTGAATTAAAAACGTTTTTATCATTAAGATGGATTGGCGGTCCACGATTTTCTTCACCGATATCGATGAAGACTAATATAAACTTAACGAAAGTACATTATGAATTTGAAAAGTCATGTGGTAAAATGCCCGGTTCAAATAATATGCCCACTTCAAAATATTTTTTCTAAAATATAGCATATGATATAATAAGTAAACATTCATTTTTAGGGTTCCGTAGTCAACTAGGAACCCTTATAGTTTCGCCGTGTCTGTCTGTCCGTCCGTCCGTCCGTCCTCGCTTAATCTCTGTGACCAATAGCACTAGAAAGCTGAAATTTGGTACCAATATGTGTATCAATCACGCCAACAAAGTGGTAAATTAAAATTTGGAAAAAAATGTTTTATTAGGGTTGCCCTCCTATAGTAAAGTGGGAAGGGTTTTTTTTTTAATTTCAACCCTAAGGTGTGATATATTGTTGGCGAGGTATTTAACCCTGGAGCCCTACACCTATTGGACCAACCAGATTTCGCTACATGGGGTGTTGGAGAACCCCAAAGTTAAATGTTGTATATTTTTTTGTAATAAAACCAGATTTTAAAAATATTCTTGTATTATGCTTATTAGGAACTGAGATCACAAATCAACTAAAAAATCTAGGTACTCTAATTAATTTAAACACTTTTGGCAAACCTTGACTTGGAGTTCCATGCAAATTGGAATTTTTCACTTGTTGCACTTGGTCTTGGACTTGCGGTCCTGATTTCTGGGACAGAAATCACAACGTCCCTGGGCGTGGTGTCCTATAGTGTTTATTTGATCCTGCATAGGTTTTTTTAGGATTCCGGAAATCAGTTCTCTGATATCCCTCCTCAAACATGGCGTTTGTAGGCGTTCTTCCAAATGTTCGTTGATAAGCTCATATCCCAATTTTTTTATATAAGTGCGGCGAAATTTTATTTCCGGCTTATTATTTGCCTTTGTACAGACGCCAGCACATCAAGTTACCCCAATGTGTCAAATTTTCCCAATTGAATGTGAACCTTATCTTGTTTGACATAAAGTTGAAAAACGGTCAAAGAAACTTGACACATTGGGGTAACTTGATGTTATGGCGTATGTACATTTGAAAAGGACCTAGGAGTTTATGCCCACACTATTCAAAAGCCCATAAAATATGCTCATAGGCCAACGTCTGGTTTTTCTTTGGACAGAGTATTTTTTTGACATTCATCAAAAACATCGACACCTCCTTTTGTTTTATTATAGTTACTTATATGTGTTATTTCAGGCAGCTCGACTTCGTTATTTTTGTCCGGAGAATCCCTCCTCTTCATTCTTAGATTCCCGATCCAATATGTTGTTGATCTCCTCATCTCCTAATGCTCTGCCAGCAGCCATCTACAAACGAATTAATAAATCAAAATATTAGAAAAACTACAAACGATTTCGCCCTCGACATTGTGTTAGTTGCATTTTATATTGAATTGTGGAAGACTGTCGGTGTTTCATGATTTAACATCAAATAAAAAACAAAACAATGCCTAAATATCTAAAAAAAACAAGTGTAAAACAATTAAAAATACTTACGATTTTCCTACACTGGGGTGATGGGGCACCCCACGACACGAATGCACATGTCCACACTGTACGGCCATTGTCGTGTTAATTACCATTTAGGAGCAAGTGACTCTAAAGTAAAATACACGGAAGCTTAAATCTGCCAATACGAAATAAATAAAATTATTTAGAAAACAAACACTGCTGGGGTGCTCCAGCACCCCTAGTAGTGTTCTAGGGTTAAAATAAATAGGGGTTTACAAAAATATTTTCTTTGATATTATGAAAAAAATCTGAAATGTAGAACTTTATAAGGACTTTCTAGGAAATTATTTTGAACTTGGATGGAAACTGTTTTTGTACAAAAAAGACAAAAATTTGTACAAAATAATTTCTGGACTAAGTTTGTAGTATAATCGTATATGCAAGCATTTTTTTTAACTTCGTTTACATTTTACGGTACCGGCCGGTTTTTATGGTTGGAATTGTTGACAGATGAGGATAAAAAACTGTGCAAGAACGTGCTGCGCTTGCATCGAGCATCGTTCAGCAAAATACGTGTGTGTGGACTGTTCTACGTAGACGCTGCGTTACAATTGGGTCTTATAAGTTTTAGTTAGTAATAAAACTTATAAGACCCAATTGTAACGCAGCGTCTACGTAGAACAGTCCACACACACGTATTTTGCTGAACGATGCTCGATGCAAGCGCAGCACGTTCTTGCACAGTTTTTTATCCTCATCTGTCAATTGTGTTGCTGCAGTTTTCATTCTTGTAATTAAATGGATTCTTTGTTGCTGCAGTTTTCATTCTTGTAATTAAATGGATTCTTTATTCATTTGTTTTTTTTATCTTATTTGACGTGTGTGATGTTGTGTGATGAGAACGATCATTTGTTTTGTGGCTGGGTGACGGTAATGTATCTATAATAATGTATGTTTGTCGAAATACGTTTATCAGTTGTTTAATGCCCATAACACAAGCTCTGCTTAGTTTGGGGCTAAATGGCGTTGTGTGATAGTTGCGGACAAACAATCGATTTTAAGAAAGTTTCAGGTCAAGTAAAAAGTTTATTTCGTTTTTTTTTTTATTTTTAATATGAAAACTTGAATTTCAGATTCTGTATCACATTACAGAATTATTCACTCGATTTCTGTTTTATATTGAGTATAAAACAGAAATCGAGTGAATAATTCTGTTTTAGTAGGTGTTCAAAATAACCGGGTTCGATTCCCGAACGGAGTACAGATGTTTTTTTTTAAATGTATGAATGCAGTTTTTCTTGTTATTAAAATCGATGACATGGTTCCTCAGAACAGATCTTCGTATGCCTTATAGTTTCAGACTTTCCCATACTGACCGATTTGAATGAGACACCCTGTATACTGTCAAACGGCTAGTTTCGTATTGCCTATCATAAGTGTATCTATAGAATAGTGTCGTGCACACTCGCAGAGATGTGACGAAGTTCATCATACCCCGTCTGATGGTCATAGTAACTTGAAGTCCACTTAAAGTGCAATACTATTTTCAACCGACTTCAGGAGGAGGTTCTCAATTCGATTGGTTTTTTTTTATGTATGTACACCGATTACTCCGAGATTAATGATCCGATTTACTTACGTGATTCTTTTTTTAGTTCGATAAAAAATTTATACGTATAGTTTGGCCTGGTAGTTTTCATGTTATGAACATTTTTGTTCATGAATTTTTCTTTTTGATTTTATCGAAATTTGTTTATTTATTTGCTTTCACACTGTGCTACGGCACCGCATCGCTTCGCTGATGTTCCGAACGCGTGGGAGCACCAACACTATCCTGAACGTGCTCAGCCACAAGTTGGACAGCCCTCTTCTGGGGCATTGGGTTCAATCTCAAGTGCGCGTGCCCGGAGTCCCAGATGTCGGCAAGTACTTGAATTAATTTTATAATATAATGTAATTAAATAATATAATAATAATAATATAATAGACAATATAATTATAGAAATAGATAATATACTAAATTATAACTACATATATTGAATTGATAGATAGAATATAAAGATAATAAGCAAATACATATAATGCAAATAAATTAATAAATTAGTAATACAATACAAATGATTGAATGTAACTGATAAAAATATGGACCGAATGTCTGAAATAAAAAGATTTTATTTTATTTTATTTTTTATTTTATTTATTTGATTGTAATATTAAAAGAAATGGAAAATAATGAATCGTTTTTTACCTACATAAAAATAAAAAACTAAAAATTGTAAAATAAAAACTTTTTAACAAAAAATACAACCGACTTCAAAAAACGCTAACCGGTGTAAAATAACTCTCAATTCGGAAGTCGGTGGCTAATCATGAATGAGGCAAAACCACCAAAGTCACAGACTACCTAATTTAGAGTTATTTTACACCGGTTAGTGTTTTTTGAAGTCGGTTGTATTTTTTTCGTTAATTCTCAGTCTGTTGTCATCAAGGTTTGGTGTGCAATTAAACGCCTGTTCGGGACTGGCAATCAAAGTATAGCCAATAGCCTTGCTGTACTGCGCGGCTATAAAATAGAACTGGTGAAATGTGTGTGTGTAGATATACACCATTTTTTTTTTAATTATTACAATCCGTACCTGTTACTGATCATATTTGCGTAATAAAAAGTAAAAAAAAACGAAATTCAATTTTTAAATATTAGTTAAACTTAAATAACGAAAAATTAAATTAAAAATTTAAAAAACCCCCATCGCAAAAAAGTAAAACATTTAAAAAGTTAAAAATAACACTTTAGCCATGAAATTTTACTTCACGTCGGGGTACCGCTTAAGTAAGGAATGTTCCTAGTACTTGTAGGTATGTAGGTACTTATTTTAATGATACCCCGACGTTACGTAAAACTTCATGGCTAAAGTGTTATTTTTAACTTTTTAAATGTTTTACTTTTTTGCGATGGGGGTTTTTTAAATTTTTAATTTAATTTTTATTTTAAAATTTTTAAACGCAATTTTGATTTATAGAGTTTACAGTTATGAGATTTTTTCAGTGCATTGTATGTAGAGTCAAATGCTGGTTAAAACGAATCCAAACACGATATATCTGCTATTATTTTGTCAAGAGTCTACCTACTGGTGTGCTGGATAGTCTGGCTGCAGCATCAGCTCATCCTGTTACCATCAAGGCATTGTGTGTAGCATCAAATGCTGGTTGAAATTAATCTAAACACGACATATCTGCTATTATTTTGTCAAGAGTCTACCTACTGGTGTGCTGGATAGCCTGGCTGCAGCATCAGCTCATCCAGTTGCCATCAGTCCATTGTGTGCAGAATCAAATGCAGGTTAAAATGAATCCAAAGACGACATATCTGCTGTTATTTTCCCAAGAATGTATTAGTCTGCTAGATATTCTGGCTACATCAGACCAAATACACCATAATGTTGCTTATTAATATTACACACATGGGTGTTTGAAATTTTAAGACACACATATGTTTGTAAGTAAAGTTAATACCCATAGACGTCTAAAATAGCAACGGTAGCTAACTCAAAAGAGCTGATAACCTTGAAACGGCTGAACCGATTTTGATAAATCATGTCTAAGAACCATCGCAAGAAACCCTGCTTTCAAATAAAAAAACCGCATCTAAATCGGTTCACCCGTTTGGGCGCTACGGTGCCACAGACAGACAGACAGACAGACAGACACACACACATAGCGGTGAAACTTATAACACCCCTCTTTTTGCGTCGGGGGTTAAAAACAGCTGTTGGAGACGGGGCATGCTTGAGCGAGATCACGCGAACGTGAGCATGCCAACGTGTCATGAGTGGCCTGTACAATATTTCCAAAAAATGGTCACCTTATACTTAATAACTTTGCTGTTTATGAATATTATTTATTGATACTTTACAAATCTAATGAAAAGACCGTCTAGAATAAGCCCTTTAAGTATTTTACTAATTATAAATTAGTGATGTATATTATAGTTTTTTATATACTCGTACAGGTGTGGTTTTGTGTGATGATTTATTTATTTGATCGTTTGTGTAGATTGTTTTATAATTTTGACATTACAAAAGGCCTAGACAAACTCTTTTTGACGGTAACGATTAAAAAGTCGGTCTTGGATAACATTTGAAATGTTTAACATCATTCGTTTCACGTAATTCATTAACTATAATTAATGTCCTTAAGAATGTCTCTCATTCCATTAACATATAAATATTATTTATCGCGACGCTCATTTTATGTAAACGGTCCAAGTTAAATTATCGATTATTAATTCATTTGTGTAACAGCAAAATATCCTTAGCGACCACTTAAAAATGTCAATATTTCGTAAAGTCGAAGAAAATTCTATTTTTTTTATCTCACACAACAAGTTGGATAAAGATGTGCAGTCCATGCTTTTGCCTTTGAATCTGATGCAATATATAATGTTCTGTCCCAGATATCGAATCAAAAACAATGTTATAGCTCCACATAGCCGCATTTCCAATTATATATCAATGATTGTAACAGCAGTGTTTATATGTTTGATTTTACTCGCCAGCCATATAAAATATACTTCAACTTTCCTACATATTACGACAGTGTCTTTTATTGTTTCGGCTTGGTTATGAATTGTTTTACCGGTTTGATCCAAAATGAAAATTCGATACAGTTCGTCCTAACTTTTCAAAGAGTGTTCAGATCTCTTAATAATTCAGCAAGTGTTATCCAATATAATATCTGGAGCTGGATTCCTGTGGCTATAGCTATAACTTTGAATTTAACTATCTTCACCATTTTACACATTTCACTATCTTCTCCATTCTATAGCATTTATATTTGGGTCGTAACTGTTGTTTTTGATTTGAACATTATTTATGCCACGCGAGGCATTAGTTTGCTAAAAAGTAATATCATCCTATGGAATAATAAAGTTTTAGGTTCTCAAAAGTTAATAAACACCGCTGAAGACAAATATGCCACTCAAATGTTTCAAACCTACGTTGATATATTACACTGTTACGACATACATAAAATCGGTGTTCATCACTTTGTGAGTAAACAAACATACATTATCAACAAATTTCAACATTCAAAACTTTTCAGAACTATATTCCATTTATAATAGCATTAGGAAAAAGAGGCTCGTAGATGCAGAAATGCAGAAAATTTTATTGTGAAGATAAGTGAGTCTGTCCAATGCTATTGTAAATGGAGTACAGTCAGGCTTCGACATAAATGTTAATTAAGTACGTTTTGTCGATTTTCAGATTCTATATCGAATGATAGAATCGTGTACGCTGTTTCTATTTTACACACAAGAAACAATTAATCAATTCAAAGATAGTGTTACAATTGGACTTTTAGTAAGTACTCGTATATATTTTGCTTTTGTCACTCAGTATGTACTTTTTGGCCCATTCGTTATATGCTGCATACACGAGCCCAATGAAGGCCAACGAACATTGGTCAGCAATGACTACAGCACGCTCGTTGGCCTTCGATGTTACGCGTACACATCGCGCCAATGAACCCCAACGAATCTTGGTCAGCAGTGGCTACCGTTTTTCGTGTTGACATTCTATGGTAAGTCCAACGTGTCGTCATAGCGAAACTGCCAGTCTGTGACTAAAAAGATTTTAAGCAAGTCATTGTATGTCTTTGTATGCGACATATCGCTTTGCACAATACCAACACTTGAATATAGACTTTAATTGATGCTGACAGAGCAAATCATCTATCTATTGATATATAATTTCTGCAGGAAAATTAGAGTAATAAGAGGAATTAAGTTGATTTGTGTATGAGTGATATTTTTTTAATTCTGCCTTCATGTCCTCGTGTCTACGGTGTATAAAGTCTACACCATAATGTATAGTGACCAACCTAAGCAATTGAGGCAAAACTTGTGTAAATGATGCTTTAATAGGCTTTAGGTGCTCAACTAGCCACACTCGACTCAGTAGAGCGCAGAGCCAAGAGGCTTATTGGTGACGAAAATCTGGTGGGTACCAAGCTTCATACCCTGGCCCACCGACGACGCAAAGTTGCATGTCTATCGGTCTTTTACAGACTGTATTTCGGTGAGTGTGCTCTAGAGCTCCACGAACTCATTCCACCATCTTCTTTCTTCCATCGGGAATCCAGACGTACTGCGGGTTATTACCCATTCCTTGTAGATGTTCCACAAAAAAAGGTCCTTCGTTCTCCCGGTGTGTACGCAGCATTACGTAAGCGTAATACTGCGTACACGTTTGACGCGCTAAACGGTTTTTTACAGTTCCAATCAACGATGCTATTGGTTGTACTTTTGTTTTGGATGGAAACCAAATTGATGTGGCAAATTTTGTTGACTATTCAATGCGAGAAGTTCTATTCAGCCATTCAAACTGTACAAGATACTTGTGCTCTTGTTCTGAAATCATCTAGTTCAGGTTTGTCTTTATTAAATTAAATTGGTACATTTATTAGGTAATTTAAGAAGTTTAAAGTAAGAACGACACAAGGTCACAGGGTATCAAGAAATTCGTCCGTACCGCATTGTCATGTTGAATAGCAAATATTATATACATACTATTGTATATAGATACTATTGTAATATGCGTAACTACAATAAAAGTTCCTAAAACATTGACAGTAAGTTATTAAAAGCCAAAATCTTTGCAACATTACGTTGAGGTTGACAGATTATGAAAAGAAACTATGCAAGAACGTACTGCGCTTACATCGAGCATCGTTCAGCAAGATACGTGTGTGTGGCCTGTTCTACGTAGACGCCGCGTTACAATTGGGTCTAATGAGCCATGTTACCAACTACACTATAGTGTTGTTGCAGTTTGCCTTCTTGTAATTACGTTCATTAAATGCATTCTTCATTTTTCATTTTTTTTTTAATACTTTAATGTGGTGCAACTGTAAATCCCACCTGATCATAAGCCACTGCTTGACATGCAATCAATGATAGTGAAGCGCACTAGTTGATTAAGAGGTTATTTGCTCTGACCTTGAAGATACCTAAACTATTATCTGACGAGAAGACCGCAGCAGACAAGTTGTTCCAGTCCTTCGATGTATGCGGTATAAAAGCTGAGGCAAAACGCTTTGTCCGAATTATAGAGGTGCCAACGATGTAAGGGTGGACATTCGTCGTCGGTTGTCCGATGGTGGAAAGGTGATGGGGGAATAAAGTTACGTAATCCCACACACAATCTGCAAAATTCATTCTATAGAATACCGAAAGGCTACCATTGTACTTTCATAAGACACAAAACACAATAAAGCACAATCTTAAATAGCTAATTAAAAAATAGGGAGTATAGGACTCGAAGAGATGGAAATATTTATATTAGCGTTTACAGATGACAATGGTTTAAACATAACAGCATATTCGTATGATACCCACTCAATAATTAATATATCCATTCCAACAAAAAATATTTTAAAACCCGAAATAAAATTTGAGTGTATGTTGTACTCGGTAGGAAATCATTTTAAGACGAAGTGTCTTTAAATGTCTTAAAGTGTCTTTAAATTTTAAGATGTAAACACGGTTGTAAATATTTATTGTTGTTAAATAAGGTTACATTAAATGCTTAGCTTTAGTTAAGCCACGTCAGTTTAAATTATAATTTAAATTATAATATCTTTGAGGACATCTAGTAGTACTATAATTACTTTATATTATCGTCATACCGACCCCATTACGCTAATATTAGTCAATGAATCATTCAATAATTTGAATCGATTTTAGTTCACTTGTCTTCCACCACACTAGCCTTAGCGACCTGTTCATAATGACGATAGTTCGTCAAATTGAAGAAAGTTCAGAAATAAAATTCTCAAATAATAAGTTGGACAAAAATGTGCAGTCCATTCTTTTCCCTTTGAATCTGTTCCAATATTTTATGTTAAGTCCTAAATATCGGATCAAGAATAATTTTATAACTCCACATAGTCGCATCTCTAATTTCGTTACAATGATTGTAACAGCTATGTTTGTATTTGTATTTATATTCATCAACCAAATAAGAAACATGTCAAAGAGTACTACTTTAATTCGTATTATGTCTTATTATGACACTGTCTTCTACTGTTTTGGTTTCATTATGAACACTTTTACCGGTATAATGCAAACTGAAAAGTCCATCATGTTCGTCCTAACTTTTCAAAGAGTGTTCAGATCTCTTAATAATACAACCAGTGTAATCCCATTCGTCATCTGGAGTGGGATTTTTGTGATTATAGCTATTAGTATTAATGTAATTTTATTCTCCACTTTATATATCCAGCTAAGTATACCTTTCTACAACATAATTGTTAGTTTCACGACGCTTGTTTTCGATTTTAATATAATATTTACCACGAGAGTCATGAAATTGTTAGAAAATAGTGTTATCCTTTTTAATATTCAAGTATTCAATTTTCGAAACAACGTCGATGGTTATGAGAATGGCACTGAAATGTTTCAGACCTACGTTGATATATTACAGTGTTACAACATACATAAAGCCAGTATTCAGCATTTTGTAAGTATTATGAATGCTTAAAACTTGAGAGAGAATTATTTTCACAGACTATCGATATTCATAATTTTTGGGTTTTAGTGTCAGACTTGGTACTTTGTAATATTAAAAATATGTTTATTTGTAGGTTCTTTATCACATGTTAGAATCATTCACGCGATTTCTAGTTTATACTCAAGTAGCAATTGATGAGTTTAAGCTAAGTATTACAGTTATTGTTTTGGTAAGTAATATTCTTATTTTAGCATAACGCGACTAACACTTCTAGACTAGTTTTTTATTTTATCTATAGGTATATATGTATCGGGGGTTAAAAATTAATAAAATACAGAAGTATTAAACAAAAAAATATAGAAAATCCTCATGGATATCCTCCGCCCTAGGATGAGTGGAAGGGTCTGTCAGATTCTTACTGACCGAAAACCATACCGCCGTTCCTATCCTAAATTTGTATTGATCATAGGAATTGGCTCAACTTTTTCAATCCCCGGTACTTTACCTCACTCATCACAGGATTTGTTTTTACAGTATGAATCAACGTTGCTGTCAATGATACGTTTGTGTTGGTTGATAACGAAGTTCATGTGGCAAATAATGTTGACTCTTCAATGCGAGAAGTTCTACTTAGCCATTCAAAGTGTACAAGATTCTTGCGCTCTTGTTCTGAAATCAACTTGTTCAGGTTTATTTATATTATTATCTTTTTGTCTAAACATACCTATTTAAAAATAATAATATATTATGGTGTACCGGACATAGTTTCACAAACTGATCCCACATGAGTTTGATACAAAATTCTGAATCCTACGGAGTCTTAAATATTTTTTCGGTTTTTTTTCTGATGTTTTTTTTTTACTTTTTACTGCTACCTACTTGAGAAAGTTATCATTTCTGTCAAATTAAATGAGACGTTTTCTTACGACGATTAAACACAACTAGGTTCATATTCAATTGGGAAAAATTGACAGTTTGGGGTATGTTGATGTGCTGGCGTCTGTACGTCAATATCTTTCACCTACTTTATTTAATAAACCACTGCAAAGTTAAGGTTTCTAAAATGTTGACAATGGCTAAAAATATTAAGCAAAAATCTTTATTTTTATAGTTGTTCTTTTTGACAGATGACGTTAAAAATCCATGCAAGAACGTGCTGCGCTTGCATCGAGCATCGTTCAGCAAGATACGTGTGTGTGGACTGTTCAATGTAGACGCTGCGTTACAATTGGCTCTCATGGGTCTTATTACTAACTACACTATTGTGTTGCTGCAGTTTGCATTCTTGTAATTAAGGGCATTATATGTTTTTTTTATTTATTTGTTTTTTCATTATTCGATTGCTACAGTTTGCATTTTGTAATTAGTCTCATTAAACGCATTTTCTTGACTTAAGTTTATTATATTCTAACGAATTCCCTTATTTTTGCATATTTCAAACATATTATAACCATATTTTATGTGTATAGCTAATCTAATGGTGGAAGAATTTTTTCATTCAGTTCAGTATGTTTTGAGTTGAATACCCACAAACAAACAACAAATAGGTATTTTCTCTTTATAATATTAGTGTAACTATTGCTTTCCTCCATACGTATTTTCTTTTAAAATGATTAAATTAACATAAAATTTAATTCCTTGTAAGTTTTGCGAACACGCTAACTTTTAATACATACATGTACCTATAATGCAATTCACGACGAAATCGTGATTAACATAATATTTATTAATGAATATTCATTTGTATTAAATAATTAACTTTTATTTTAACATTTCGCGTTGTAGTCACGCGATTTTTGATGTCAAAGGTAATGATTTCTTTTTTCAGTTTGTATATTTCTTGGGCTAAAAAAATAATTTTTAATCGTAGACTAAAATAAAATCATTTATTTGTATGTCTGTAATTGTTGTTAAATAATAAATATACGTTTATTGCAGATAACTAAGATTCAATTAGTTACTAGTAATACATTAAAACTATCTGTTCATCTTTTCTCCTTCACTATCAAGTCCATCCAAAGGTTGTCAGTCGCTCTTGCTATTTCGTTGTGGAGCATGTGTACTGTAGCTACGGCATCGCCGAATATACGCCGGAATTCCGCATGTAATGTAGCCATACCATGTTTTTCTCATTTCGCTCTTCCAGTCGCATCGCAAATCGCTGCCAACTGTAGCCTCAGCCTAGATCGCTCTCAGTGATAAATTGTATCACCCTATGTAGTCCATATATTATAATTTGTTTGTGTTTTTATGGTGTACAATACAAAGTATTCTGATCTTAAAACTTATAACTAGTGTTAGTGAAACAATCTTAATCAACTCGCCCTCTGCCAGACACTCCAAATATAGGGTGACCGGTAATTAGTGACCGATACTTAAATACGCGATTGTACTCATGAATACCAAAGACATTCAATACCTATAGACCGGACATCACGAACATAATTTTCGTCCGAAAAAGTGTGTCCTGCCGGGCACAAGTCTATGAGTTTGTTTTAGTACGCTCCGCTGCCGCTCCAATATTCATATATTATTCTAGATGGCGTTACTGAGACAAGGGATCATAGTTTTATTATGACACTAGCTTCTGCCCGCGACTTCGTACGCGGATCCTGTTGCTTATGCTAGCGACAACGGGATCGTCAAAATTGAAGATCTGAAACGTCTGATGTCGAATTCTAAAAGCCCGGGGACGGGTAAACAATGAGATGCGCGAGACGATTCAAGACGTTCCAGATTTTTTATTTTTGTTGGTCAACAGGAAATGCCATCAGACTTAACAACTTTTGCTAAGACGCCATTTCTACAGATATATGTTATATTGTCGCTGAGCTTTGGAGTTCCACTACAGGTGCTCCAGATCTTCAAATTTAGTCTAACAGCAGTAATCACTCTTCACGTGGAATAATTTTTGCAATGGCACCATTTTTATATCCCTTTTACTTTAGGTGTTCCATTTTCCAAAATAAATTATACCCTATATGTTGCGTGACGTTCACGATCAGCGGTCAGTCGCGCATCTCCTTCCCCCACTTATTATTATTATTACTTACTCTAGAGTCGATGCGTATATACGCTGAAAACTCAAGCGTCATGCTTTTTCCGTGGACGTCTCCAACTCGCGAGACAGTGCATGATGTTCACGATCAGCGGTCAGTCACGCACATATTCTTCACTGGTGTCTAGTGTCCTTGATGTAGTTGCGTAAACACGCTGAGATTGCAGGCGTGCTTCGCGATCCCAAGAAGTTTCCACGGAGCGAGTTGCAGTCTCATGTTCTCGAACAGCATCAAGTCTCTCCTAACGCTCTCCGGTAGATTGTTGGGATCTTATGATCTTTAACCATCAATCACTTTTGGAACATTGGGAAAGATTTGACCTCTTTCTAGGCATGGTTATAGTTTTGTTGTGTTTTATACCTGATCAATTAAAATCTAAGTGGCTGCTCCCCTGCGTCACCGGGTAGGCAACCATGTAACGAAGATAAACGGAAAAGGAAAATAACACTCAAATAACATAAGCCCGAAGGCATATTTATACGATAAAAAAAAATAGGAGTTTTCGCCAGTAGAGTCTAATTTTCAATGATATACCATCGTCATCGAAAATCAGTCCTGAACTGTTCCCGCCTTCACCGCGTGGTAGAAATTAGTGATAGCTTTAATTTCTATACCAAATGTTTCTGATCTTCGATTTTTATAAGTCAACAGGAAATGCCTATCAGACCGAACAACTTTTGCTAAGACGTCATTTCTATGTGAGTTATGGTGTAGCTGGGCTCTTGGAGTTCCACAACAGGAGTTTCAGATCTTCGATTTTTATACGTTAACAGCGAGTGCTCATAAGGCTGAACAACTCTTGCTAAGATGTCATTCCTATATATGTTATAGTGTAGCTGGGCTCTTGAAGTTCCTCATCAGGTGTTCCGGATCTTCAAATTTATTCTCTCAGCAGTGAAACATTGCTCATCACGTGGAACATTTTTTGCTTTGGTACCATTTTTGTATCCCCTATAGTTTAGCTGGTCTGTTGCGGTTCTGCTTCAGGTGTTCCCGTTTCCAAGATAAATTATAACCTATATGTTGCCCAGGCTTAATATCAATACAACAAAAAAAAAACATTCAAATCCGTCCAGAAGTTCCGAAGATTAGCGTGTACAAACAAACAGACATACAGACAAACAGACTGACTTTTTTTTTTGGATTCGTGCTCTATTACTGTTTCTAAACCCCTCTCAATTATTATTTTTTAATTAAATTCAATGTACAGACACAGTGTTTTTACTGTCTTATTATATGTATAGATAGATAAATAACACCTAGACACAGAACAAATGATCGTACTCATCACGCAAACATTTGTCCTGGGTGGGAATCGAACCCACGACATCCGGCATAGCAGTCAGGGTCACTAACTACTAAACCAACAGGCCTGTCAAAATAATGAGTTACTAATTGTTAATCCCTGTCATATTTTCAAAGGTTTTATGGAGCACCCTTTTTCACTTACACCAAATTTCTTAATTGACTTTTAAGGGCGAAAAGATCTCAAAGAGATAATTTTTATCAGCAAAAAAGTTCATATTTTACTTAAAAAGTAAATTACTCTTGTTAATCTAGCGGCCACTTTTATAATAGATATTTAGTGAGCTTTGAATATATTTAAAACAAAAGTAGATATTTGAGCTCGGGATGAAGTTTTTTAATAGTTTTGGAACGCTTTTATATTCCGCTTTGATTCTTTAAGAAACTTTACGCAAAGGAATTTTATTTATTTATTTTTAACCAACTTATATTAACAACGAAAAGAAACAACGATGTGATCTAAACTTCACATTTATAGCAATCAACTGTTATCACGCCTGTCATCCTCGAAGGTTTTGGCAGAGGGGTCTCAAGTAGGTACAACCTAAAGTCTGTTTTTGAATCCCAGAGACTAAATTGACACATGCAAATGTCAAACTCACAAATAATGTTGCCAGCTCTTTTGTTTAGTGTTGTACCTACGATACCGGTTTGTTGAATCGTAACTTTTTATATTTATTTTACGATTTAAAAACTGTACATTGAGAATTTTCGAGAAAAATTACTGGCTTTTGTTAGGAAAACGTAACTGGTAACAAAAAGTGACTTTTTAGATTTTTTGTCTGTTTGTCTGTTTGTCTGTATGTATGTCCGGGGTAATCTCAAAAAGCACTGCATGGATTTACTTCATTTTGCATGAATATTACTGAGAGGTCGGGTCAACACATAGGCTACATATTATCACGCTATCACCTACGGGGGAGGAGCTGTGAATCTTTATTCTTACCACGCGTTCTGTGACAGCGTGTAATCTAAGGACGCATATTTAAATGTTGTTTTTGAGTAAGCCATTGCTATTACATAGCTTTACACTATAAAAACTACGCTATTTAAATAACTTGGGCAGAGCAACATAGTTTAATGAATGTTAGGAGTTTAAAGGCAATTATCAAACAGCGCCTGCATCTATTGAGATTTCATAAAAAATCAAATCAAGTTACATGTTAACACTTTTTGGAATTAATAATTTAAATTTGATCATGTTGGCGAGGTTAGTGGTTAGTTGTTTTTATAATTCATAGATGGTGATGTGCATTTTCTTCATACTTGAGCAGAGTTAAGGAAGACAATTTAAAAAAAATACGATGTGAAGTAGGTATTTTTTTTTTTTTTTTGTTGTATGATGGACCCAATATGGTAACATCATAAATAACTACGATCTAGCTTATACTAAAGCTAATGAGTAATACAGTTTTAACTTAATTTGCTAGGTAGAGTAAGCCTAAGAATGTGTCCATTAACACTTTTCTTATTGTCTCTATTAAGGGGAAGACACTTTGTTCTTGTGTTCTTTATGGGTAGCACTCACTTTACTACACTACACTGACACTTCACTAAATTAACTCAAAAGGTTTTGTCCTTTTTAGTCTTCTCACTATGTCTGTGTTATCGAGGAGCTGGATAGCCTCGACGTTCACATGATGATGAAGCCTTCGTTCGTGAGCTTCTGCATGCTTTTTAATAACATTTATGACGAGGTCTACTCTGAGGTCCCGATGAAGGTCGTCTTTTCGAATGTACCAGGGCGCATCGACGATTCCTCTGAGTACTTTGTTTTGAAAACGTTGTATGATTTTAATATTACTTTGTTTGGTACAGCCCCAAAGCTGGATACCATAAGTCCAAACAGGCATGAGGACTTGTTTGTACAAAAGTATTTTGTTGTGTACTGACAGTAAAGAGTGTTTTCCTATTAGCCAGTACATCATCTTGTAGCGAAGCTCTAGCTCGTCGCGTTTCTTTTTAACATGAGCTTTCCAGCGAAGCTTTGTGTCCAATGTCATGCCCAGGTATTTGGCTGTATTTTCGTACGGTATGACATGGCTGTTAATGTATACCGGATGATAATTTGGCTTTTTATTTGTATAGTCTATGTGAACGGATTTCGTTTCATTGAGTTTCACACGCCATTTCTTTGTCCAGTCAAAGATGGTATTGACAGCTGTTTGAACTTTTTCTACTGCTTCTTCTTGAGTGACACCTGTGGCCATTATAGCGGTGTCATCCGCAAATGTCGCAATGGTATTGTTTTCTAGCTCTGGAATATCGCAAGTGTACAATAAGTACAAGATGGGACCTAGGACACTTCCTTGCGGTACTCCAGCTTTTATCGGTTTGAGTTCTGAGTATGCATCATCTTGTCTTACTCTAAACATACGCTGTGATAGGTAAGACTCTAAGATGTCAGCAAACTGTTTTGGGAGCATATTTTTCAGTTTGTTAATGAGCCCTTTGTGCCACACCTTATCAAATGCTTGCGCTACGTCCAGGAAGATCGTTGTGCAAACTTTGTTTTCTTCTAAAGCCTTTTCAATAATGTTGGTAATCCTGTGTACTTGATCTATTGTCGAATGTTTTTCCCTAAATCCAAATTGGTAGTCAGGGATTAAATTTCTTTCTTCTATGATGGGTTTTAACCGTTTCAAGAGAAGCTTTTCAAATAATTTTGACATGATTGGCAGCAGAGAGATCGGCCTGTATGATGTTGTTTCGTGAGGTGGTTTACCAGGCTTTGGTATCATTATAACTTCGGCAACTTTCCACAGATCAGGTACATACGTAATCCTGAACGTAGCATTGACCAGAGTGGTAATTTTAACGATGGCTTTACGGGGGAGGTTTTTAAGAACTTCTCCGGTAATAAGATCGTAGCCAGGTGATTTCTTTCGACTTAAACGCTTGATTTCGTTGAATACTTCTCTAGGTGTCACGAATTTTATTTTTAGCTCATCATTATTTGATGTTCCATCCGGCAAAGTGCAGTCTTCATCATCTTCATTCGGCTTAAAAATGAGCTCCAAATGTTGTGCAAACCTAATAGCTTTTTGCTCGTTGCTTATTGCCCACCGCCCGTTAGTATCTTTGATAGGTGGGATATGCATAATAGGCTTTTTTAAACTTTTTGTTGATTTCCATAGGGAATAATCAGTTGTGCGATCGCTAGTTAATTGACTTAGGTAGTTGTTCATAGATTCATCTTTCAACTTCTGGATTGCCCTTCTAAGTTGTTTTGTAAGGTTGTTCAGAATCCTTTTATCATCTGGAAATCTTGTATGTTGCCATATTCGTCTCTTTTGCCTCTTTTCGGCTATGAGCTTTGTAATATTTGCTGGGTAGTAGGTAACTCTGTTTTTTGTCTTGAATGTAGGCGTGTTTTTCCAAGCACATTGTTGTATTTGTGTAATAAACTGACGAATATCCCGATCCAGGTCTTCCGGATTTTTTAGTGGAACTTTTAGGTCTATTACAGAGTCCAAGTCTATTTTAAAGCTTTCCCAATCAGTGTTCTTATTTACTAATGTGGGGTAGTTTTCTTTCGGCATTAAAGTTTCACTTAGAGTTAGTATTATAGGTGAGTGGTCTGAACTCATATCATAACTTTCTTCAATGCGGAGAAGGTTTGGTGATATATTTTTATATATAAAAAAGTCTATAAGATCTGGAATCTTTTTTTGATCAGTAGGCCAATAAGTGGGTTTACCTGTTGATAGAGTTTTGCATTGAGTTTCTCTAATTGCGCACAGTAGCTCTTTTCCTTTTGTTGTGGTCAGTCTAGATCCCCAATAGGTATTTTTAGCATTAAAATCGCCTCCCAATATAAATCTATTTCCAAGACCTTTTAAAAAGGACCTGTACTGATCTACTTTTAATGAATACCTAGGTGGACAGTATATAGCTGATATGGTGACAGGACAATGTTTTGTTTTCACGCAGACAGCTACTGCTTGTATTTCTTCTTCTTCAGATTTATATTGTTCATAATGATATATATTCTCCTTTATAATGACAGCACTACCACCTCTTGATGTGTTGTTAGGATGCAATGCATGATATACTTTATAACCGTTAATTTTAATGTGAGATTCTTTAGTGAAGTGTGACTCTGATATAAGGCACACATCAATACTTTCCATGTTTAGGATTGCCGTAAGTTCATTCTGATGTTTCAGCAGTCCATTCGCATTCCATGCCATAATTTTTAATAAATTAGCCATTTATGTATTGTGTTTTAGTTTTGTAGCTGCCTTAGTGCTACTTTCAAGTTTTTTCAGCCTTTCGTCGAACGTTGTTAACAGATTAATAATTGTATTTATCTTTTCATCCATGTTAGGGCTCGTTGGTTTAACTTGTGACTGTGTCGGTGGTTGGACTCCTTTTGACGTCATTTGTGCATATGAAACATTTTTAATAACATGTTTGTTGGCAATAGCTCTCTTGTCTTTGTTTGCACTTGGACCCTGAGAGTTTGGTACCGGCACATTATTTCTGATGTTTTTGTCTTTAATATTCTGTAGCTCTTTAGCTGTGTGCTGATGTGAAGTAGGTATAACAAAAAAGTTGTGTTCATTGATGATCATCAATTTCATGTTGTTAGTACAAAATAAACGTTGACTGTTAATACTTTTGTTCGGTATTTATCTGTGTGATTATTGCTCTCGAAACTCAAGGGTTTCTAAGATGCGCAGGTTTGATCTCTCGAAACCGAGGCAAAGCGTGATCAAGGGCTAGGTGCTAACCGTGAGAGTAATGCACTAAGTTTTTCCGCAGAAACTATCACGCAGCGCCAATTACGACTAGAATTAAACGAGTCCGCACTACTGCTTCTCAATATCAGGAATCGTGGAACAACGAGAAATGCATTTAGCTATTGACCGGGATCGTCATTCTTTGTCTCGCGCATTCGAACGGTTACACAGAGGTTGAGTCTTCAGAATATCCGCTCTGACACTGCTCGATTACCTGAGAGCAGTCAGGAGCGTGGGATACGACTTGCGCGTGACCGAGAGCGTGATTCTTTATCTCGCGCTTCCAAAACGGATACAGAGAGAGAGCAGATATTAAGTCTTTAGCTTTTCCGCACTGAGACTGCTCGGTCCCTCGAGAATAGTCAAAAGCGCGATACACGCCAAGCAAGCAATCGCGAGCGCATTGATTTTGAAAGATCCAAAATATATAATTTGAAACTGAACTACTGCGCTGCGTGTCTCTATTTTGTATGCAATACTAGAGTAGGTAGTAGTATTTGAAGTAGTAGTAATAATTTAACTCGATTGGTATAATATCCATACATAAAGTACAAGGTACTTTAATTAGATTGGTTGATCGAGTCATTTATTGGAGGTAAAAAATAATCCTTCTGGGAGCTGGGTGCGATAACCGACATCTATGAGGGCAAAGCCGCGAGCATCAGCTAGTTTTAAATAAAAAACGATACTACTTGATTTTACTAACGGCAATTTACGGTAGTGGCACATCACTATTTAAGAATTGCAAAAAACTGGTCACACATGAAATGTCATTTTAGTCTCCGTGATTAAAAAACAGACTGTAATTTTGTTTGTTTAAGTCCAACCCTAGTAGTAATAGTGTAGTTTTAGTGGCTAATGAAGGAACTTGTGGCTAAATAATAACAGCCTCACGAGTCAATCTAAAGTTCAGCTACGCTTGACGAGGTTGCTCCGTGGATGGGTGACCATTAATTACATACTTACACTCCTCCTTGCTTCGGGAAGCACGTAAAGCCGTTGGTCGTGAGATGATCATGATGTAAGGGTGGACATTCGCCGTCGGTTGTCCGGTTTTAAGTTTACCGGCCTTCCTCTCCTCGGTCCATAGTACCGCTATATTAACCAGGAATATTTTACCTGCCTCACAGGTTGATTTTGAGGTACCATGTCTGACCGATGCGTTGAACGCTTGGAAAATGACTTGTCCCAATACGGATTTACCCGACAACTTGTCTTCCCAGGGTCGGTGGGACGGGCCGCTTTGCAGTGCTATTCGGAATTCCCTTTTAAATACGTCATATAGTGCTGCTGAGCGTGCCCGTCTGCTGGCCGTGGGAGAATGGGAGTCGGGTTTGTGGCTTCAGGCACTTCCGTCAGCCACCATAGGCACTATGATGGATGATACTTCATTTCGGCTCGCTACATGTCTACGCTTGGGTGCTCCTTGTGGTACTCCTCATTGGTGTCACTGTGGTGAAGCTGTCGACAGCTCCGGGCACCATGGGCTGTCTTGTTGCAGGAGTGCAGGTCGCATAGCACGGCACGCGAGCATTAACGATATTATTCGTCGTGCTCTTGTCACCGCCGGCGTACCAGCGGTTTTGGAACCTAACGGCTTGGTACGAGACGATGAAAAGAGACCAGATGTAATGACGTTGTTGCCTTGAAAGATGGGTAGGCCTTTGGTGTGGGACGCAACCTGTGTCGATACCCTTGCGCCATCTCATGCTCCAAGTATGGCGAGCTGTGTTGGCGCTGCTGCTGCAGCTGCTGAGGCCCTCAAACGGCGCAAATTCTGTAACCTCATTGGAAGTTACGGTTTTGAGCCGTTTGGGGTCGAAACGCTCGGTTCATGGGGTCCGAGTGCACGCAGCCTTTTTAAGGAGATTTCTCGCCGACTGGTCGACACTTCGCGTGACCAGAGGGCTGGCTTATTCTTTGGCCAAAGAATTAGCATTGTCATCCAACGTGGCAATGCTGCCAGTCTTCTGGGCACGTTTCCAGATGACAGCGATGGGGAGGAATACTTTGTCGCCTGAGTGTTCCGATCTTACTATTTTATTTGTAGTTAGTATAGGTGTACATATTTAATATATTTTAATTCGGTGTATGCGATTTGGTATCAATCACGCCGACAAAGTAATAAAATAAAAATTGGTAAAAAATGTTTGATTAAGTCAGCCCCCCTATATGGCAAGTGGGAACAGATTTTTTTTTTTAATTTCAACCCTAACGTGTGATATATTGTTGGAAAAGTATTTAAAAATAAATATGGGTTTACTAAAATCATTTTTTTTATAATGTCAATAATTTCGGAAATAATCGCTCCAAAAGTATAAAACAATGTGTCCCCCCCCCCCCCCCCTTTTGAACCATAAGTTTTGAAAATATGAAAAAAATCTGGAAAGTAGAACTTTATAAGGACTTTCTAGGAAAATTATTATGAACTTGGATGGAAACAGTTTTTGTACAATAAAGACAAAAAGTTGCTCAAAATTATTTCTGGACTAAGTTTGTAGTATAATCGTATATGCAAGCATTTTGAACAGTTATTGTGACGGACGGGAAACTACGGAACCCTACACTGAGCGTGGCCCGACACGCTTTTTGCCGGTTTTTTATTTTAGCATAACGCGACTAAGACTTTTTGACTATTTTTTTGTTTTAGTATCGGGGGTTAAAAATTAATAAAAATTAGAAAAGTATCAAACAAAAAAATATAGATTTAAAACACAGTCGTCCGACGAAGGTGTCTAGACAGGGCAATCGTGCGGGGTGTGAGGGCCGAGACGCGGGTAGCCGCTCCTGCACTGCGAACAAAACGATGTTCGTAGTGCGGTAGGTATTATTCAGGGCTAACGCGTGTAGACGTTGTCGGCATTTTTCCAGAGATCAAAGGCGTCGTCCTACTGTATTAATATTTATACTGTGGTACTACTTAGTATACAGTGCAAATACTATGTCGCAAGTAACTCATTAATTAGGTCCAACGACGTCGTAAGCTTATGGTATCTGGATGTACAGACGCCAGCACATCAACCTACTCCAGTGTGTCAAACTTCTCTGATACGTTTTATGGTTATTCTTTTTGACAGATGACGTTAAAAATCCATGCAAGAACGTACTGCGCTTGCATCGAGCATCGTTCAGCAAGATACGTGTGTGTGGTCTGTTCTACGTGGACGCTGCGTTACAATTGGGCCTGATAAGTCTTGTTACCAACTATACTGTTGTGTTGCTACAGTTTGCATTTTGTAATTAGTCTCATTAAACGCATTTTCTTGACTTAAGTTTATAATATTCTAACGAATCCCCTTAAATTTGCATGTTTCTAAAACACTGGTATTCAGCGGCATCCGGTTAAACTGGAATGATGGCAAATGATGATGTTTAAGTCCTACCCCCATGGGAAGAAGGCGTAAAGGAGATGGAAAATGGTGGGCCCAAATGTAATAAGTTGATATAAGATCTAAAAAAATTGTCATATTTTTTTATCTTAGAATATGAAAAATCACCTCAATTCTCAATCTGGAAACGAAGAAATATGAGAAAGACAGTTTTCGTTAGATAATCGATTAAGTAATCGATTACACAGTTACGCAAATAAAACCATTGTTAGAGATTATCAACTCAAAGTAATTAAATGCACTTATTATAATTATATGCAATAAAGCGTATTTAATTACAGTCATATTAATAAATAAAATATCGATTATTTACTAAAACAACAATATTAATGACTATCGATTTCATATCGATTACAAGCAGTCTTTATTTTTAGTCTATTTATGTCACTGGCATGACAGCTGACTGACATTGACACTAGACAGTTGTCGACTGCTCTGCTCTTGTTTGCTCACTCATTTCGTGTTTTCCGATGCGTTTTGAGTGCTTTTCCGTTTATTATTCATTTTTTATGACCTTGCTTTCACACTTGACACCGAAGATTGCTCACTCGTTTGACGTGATATTGGATTTTACCACCGGCTTGACTTTTGTTTAATCTCTTATCTCTGTTCTCAGATTGACAAAATGCGTAGGATTTGCAGTGAAAGGTTGATAACATATAAGCTATTCATTGATACCAATTTCATCTTTTTACAACTGGGTCCAAGATTGTATGTATTCGTTTCAGTCTCCTTTATGTATATATAAGTCCTATGTAATCATCATCATCATCCACAGCTCGACTTCACCCACTGCTGGGTATAGGTCTCTCTTATTATTATTTCACGTCCCTGTGCCAGTCTCATTCACGGTACTCCCGCAATGGCAACAATGTCGTCCGCCCATCTCGCCGCAGGACGCCCTACACTTCTCCTGCCGTTTCTTGGACGCCACTCGGTCACAGCTTTACTCCACCGGCCATCACCGCGTCTAGCTAGGTGTCCTGCCCAACTCCATTTCAGTTCCATAACGCGATTTCCAATATCGATGACCTTTGTTCGTCTCCAGATTTCGACGTTTGGAACTCTATGTAATGGGGGGTGAGCTTATTGCCATCAACCGAGAACAATATCAAACTCACTGGTACTGAGAAACACATAAATATTTACACATTTTATTTATAAGTACAATTATTATGTACAGACGCCAGCACATCAAGTTACCACAATATGTCAAATTTCTTTGATCGTTTTTCAACTATATGTCAAACAAAATAAGGTTCATATTCAATTGGGAAAATTTGACACATTGGGGTAACTTGATGTGCTGGCGTCTGTACACATATCGGTGTAGTGGAAAATGAAAAAATGGTCTATAAATGACAAAAATTTAGTTTTTAGTCCCTCATCTAGATTATCTACAAGAAAATATTCGACACATATTCTTTCTTTTATCACGTTATCAAAAAATAACGGCGATACATCGTGTCAAAATGTCGCATGACGTCACTAGCCAGTACAGTTTATACTAGATGGGGCGTTACAAGCCCTCTCCTCTTACTCAACTTTAATGCGCTTATTCTAAGCAGTTTTCCATCAATTTGAAAAGAAAACAATAGCTTAAGTTAGGTACTTAATTTTATAAAAAAAAAGCATTTAAAGAGGAACTGAGGCTCCCTGTAGAAAACAAATGGAGTGCTATCCAAAAAATAAATTGAAACTCATAAAGGACTAGTGGTCTAGCAGTCACGAATCCAGACTCCGGTATTTGTGCCCGATTGATAACAATAGGCTCGCCCCTAGTTGCATGGTACTTTAACGTAACTGGTAAAAAGTAGATATACTACAGGTAATCCTTTGCTTAGCCTCTCGGGGATTACAGGGAGTCTGGATCCGTACCCGATTGATGGCAATAGCCTCACCCCTTATTACATGGGACTTAAACAAAGCCGGCAAAACGTAGGTATACTGCAGGTACACCTCTGCCTAATCCTTCGTGGATTACAGGCGTTAAGGCCTAGTCAAAACTGAGCGGTATTCGCTGCCGCTGTGGGTAGAGGTACATACCGCGCGGGTTTCGCTCAGGTATTTAGTATCAAGTACCGGGGCTAGAGCGACCTGAGCGATATTTGCTGCCGCTGTGCAACGTTTTGGTGTGAACAGTAATATTACCGCATACCCACTGGGTTTTCTCTGCCGCAGACGGTAGCAAATACCGCTTTGGTCTGAACAGTAATATTGCCGCATACCCAGTGGGTTTTCTCCGCCGCAGACGGTAGCGAATACCGCTTAGGTCTGAACAGTAATATTACCGCATATAATACCCACTGGGTTTTCTCTGCCACAGACGGTAGCGAATACCGCTTAGGTCTGAATAGGCCTTTATATTCTGCTATATTTGAGTAAATTCAGGTTTTGATTCCTACCAGTACTATGAGTCATAGGACTTGCTGTATAAGACTGTCACGTCATCGCTTAGATATAATCCATCGTTCAAAAAAATGCTGTTCAACATCAACTGCGAATCAAATTCTGAATCATAGAATGATGGATGGCCAAACAATCGAGAAACAATAGCTGAACGATCTAGTTTTAATGTTATTGTTCGTGTCGATGACCCTGATTGATGAGCACGTGTCTGTTCAGTGTATGATTAGCAGGGTTGCTCCAAAATTAAAAATAATTCATTAACCGTACATAATAATAATAAATTCATTTATTTGGAACACGAAACACATACAAAAATAATCAAATTAACACAACGATGATAACAGCTGTAGTTTAAAACCGTTTTGCGGCTATCAGCGCCCCACTAGTAAGTAAATTGTTTCAGTACAGTACCAGAAATATAACTTCATATTCAATTGATCAGAAAACTTTTTATTTTCAATAAATACGTTACTATAATATACTAGAAATTAAAATAAACTCTAAAAACGAACTCTCAATATGGCGTCCAAAAAACTCATCCGTATCGTTGTCCAAATCTGCCCAAAAGTCTGGCAGCATTGTATGGCAATGCTTATCCTTTGACCAAGCTAAAAAGCAGCCTTCGGTTCACGCGAAGTGTCAACTAAGCGTCTGCTTGAGAGATTTTTGTAAAGCTAAGAGCACTCCGATCCCACGAATATTTATTAATCTATCTATATTACTCACTCTCTTTCTTATTCTTATTATTGACTTCGTTGGTCTAGTGGCCGCAAGCGCTATTGCTGATCATGAGGTCCCGGGTTCGATCCCCGGGTCGGGCAAAGTGTTATTGAGTTTTTCAATCTGGGATTTTTCAGAGTAGCCCGGAGTCTGGATATGTGCGTGACGATATGTATGTGTATCTATATTAAAGTATGCATTCCTTTCCGTTTTTATACGTCGGATCCTAGTTTATTCTGTTTCCAAAATAAAATTAGCGTTTGTTCCTACTTATAATATTAACTATGTGATTCCAAGCGCAACCACACCGTTGCTGCAGGCCTAAATTTCATAGAGATTTATGGAAACGCGGTCTGCGGCCCATCGCAAACTTGTACAGAGGCCAGCACATCAAGCTATCCTAACGTGTTAAATTTATTTAATAGTTTCTCAACTTTATAACAAATAGAATAAGGTTCACGTTTGATTGGGAAACGTTGACAGTTCGGGGTAACTTGATGTGCTGACGTGTACCTTTATGTATTATATTCATATCGTCGTTGTTTGAAAGTAAGTAACAAGGTAAGGTAAGTAAGTAGGTATCTCTTAATTTTACTATCAAAAGCTTTTCCCACGTTCGACAACCCTACGTAAGCCGATATTCGTATCATGAAACCAATTTGTGAGTCCGTCAGTACGTTAATGAGCTCATTAATATACTTCACACTAGCTGACCCGGCAGACTTCGTACTGCCTAATTAAATTGCAATAAATTCCTGTCAAAATGATTTGTAATGTGACATTTTTTTGTTCCTACATATTTTATAGTCGGGGCAAAAAAACCTCCTGAACAGAACCGTCACCCTGGTGATAGGGCGTTGTGAATAAGAAATATAATTAAATAAAACATATATAAGCATTTAAAAATAAGTAATCCCTTTATTGTTAATCATGTGAATCATAATTATTAACAAAAATCAGTTTTATTTTCATTGTAGTGCTTTGATATACGATGTTTTTTGTTTGATATCTGGCGCATATAGACAAACAAATCTGATGGTTTTCCAACACCGGCACAGGCAACATACAATTGACCACAGTGAGAAACATGGGTTTTCCAGATTAATACCACAAACACTTAATGATTGCCCCTGGGACTTGTTTATGGTCATAGCAAAAGCAAGCCGAACTGGAAATTGTAGTCGTTTAGAGTCAAACGGCACATCATTCGGAAAAATTGAGATGTGCGGTATGAGAACGTCTTCTTCTTTATACTTTCCTTTCAGTATAGTTGCTTCTATCACGTTGTTTAGTAATTTTTATCGCTAACCGTGTGCCGTTGCAAAGACGCGGTTGGTTGATATTTCGCAACATTATAACTACCGATCCAACCTTTAATTGAAGATTGAGATGGCAATCCTGGCAAATCCAGCGAGATTAAAAATTCTGGTGGATAGTTCACAACATCATCTTGGTTAGTAGCCGAATCAACTGATTTATATATCCTCGATTCGCCTGTAATTTGTTTTACATTGCACTTGCATTTTTAAATTTAATTCATTTACATCTATGTTTTTTGCAGCCAATATAGCTCGTTCGCTCAACCAATCATGGTTCCTGTAATTTTGAGAAACATCTGGAAACACCTTCTGGATAAGTTCATCTTTTGATCGAGTTAACTGACAAAAACTTTGAGAAATGTTAATGCAGCCAGTCAACATGTCTATAGGAAATTTGCCACTACCAATGTCAATGAGTTGTTTAGAGAATATGTTTCCAGATTGGTCATTTTGCAATTTGACATGCATATTCTTGCTTAAATGAAGTACTTTGACATGTTTCCACAATTGGAGGACTTTAGACATGCATTGAGTTCATCAGCTGGCAATGTTTGACGAAAATCTCTTTAGGGGTTTTCCGGCAACTATTCGAATTTTTCTTGCCGTAAAAACCATCTTTGAACTTCAACGAACATTTAAAAAAAAGAATTGGCCAAATTTGTCCAGGCGTTGTTGAGTTTTGCGCTTACCAACACATTTTGCGATTCATTTTTATATTATAGATTAATAAGTAAATAATAAAGTTACTCGAGAATATATTTGATATGAGAGTTACACTGAGATAGTAAAAATGATTAACTACTACGCTTGAAGCATAAACACTAATAATAGCCGAAAACTGTAGAGGTAACATCCCTACTGCTTGCTGTTTACAGGGTGAGAAGTGACACCGGTAGACACATGGAGGGGATAACTTACCAAGTGATAATAATTGATGTTATCGAGCGGAACTATTAAAAAGCAAGGGTTGGTGATAAAAAAGTGCAAATAAAGAGTTGTATGTATTTTTTGATGCCACATAATAAAAAAATAAAAAACTTTTTTACAAAAAAAACAACCGACTTCTTAAAAAAAAACTAACAGGTGAAAAATAACTCCAGTTTCGGAAGTCTGTGGCTTTGGTGGTTTTGTTTTGTTCATTATTGGCCACCGACTTCCGAAACTGGAGTTATTTTTCACCTGTTAGTTTTTTTTTAAGAAGTCGCTTGTTTTTTTTGTAAAAAGTTTTTATTTTGTAGTTTTTAGTTTCTTTGTATGTAAAGAAAGTCTTTCAAAACTTGAAAGAATCATTGAAATTAAATAACAGTTGCTAAAGAAGTTCTATCTCTAAACATTAATCATACATCTCTGCCGGCCCCTTTTAAAATAGAATGGCGTAATGTTATGTTGTGGAAATACAAAAGCTCAGCATAGACATCTGACTATAGCAATTGCGAATAATTTGCTGTTATGCGTTGAAGAGTTCCGTTGCCTGTCTTTTTCATCAGTTTTTCTTCACCAAATGATACTTTCTAAATGAAAATGCTTGATTTGTTACTAAAAATGTTGAAATCGGTGCATGTGTGCCTATATTTTTTGAGGAGTTTCCTCAATTCCTCGAAGATCCCTCATCAGGTATGAGTTTTGATACAAATGGAACCAATCTGTTAGTATACCCTATCAAACAAAAAAAGAATTTTGAAAATCGGTCCATAAATGACGCTGAACTGAGGTAACAAACCCTAAAAAAAAAAAAAATACAACCGAATTGAGAACCTCCTCCTTTTTTTGAAGTCGGTTAAAAAAAATAAACATGTCAAAAAAATAAAAATTTGGGGTGAACACCCCCTTATCACTTAGAGGTTAGAAAAATAGATAGTAGCCGATTCTCAGGCTTACTGAATATGCATAAAAAATTTCATGAGAATCGGTCAAGCCGTTTCGGAGGAGCATGGGAACGAACATTGTGACACGAAAATTTTATAACCTAACTATGCACGATCCACATAATTTACACAGTTCAACTTACCACCTTAAAGACAAATGCCTGCTGTTGAAATTCAATAAAAATTTGCACAATACACGTTATTGATTTGATGGTTTCCAATTTAAATGTTAGGAAACGAAAAACTTATTTTTTTTTACTTTTTTTCACAATTTCAGTGTACACAATACCTTTCAATATTCACTTTTTGCCTGACATTATGTCAGTTGTCAATCTGTCATTTACTTTTTTCTTTTTGTGTCTTAGTTTTTCATAGTGACTATGAAGGTTGCATCTGATTTACGTAATTTAATTTATTTTTATTAGCTCTAATAATGTAATTTATTGTTATTTTTCCTGAATTCTTTGCTATAAACCTCGCGGAGCCCGAGACCTTTCCAACGAATGCAAAACCGTGCAAATCGGTTCGTGCGTTCTGGAGTTATATCGTCAGGAAGGAAAACCCGACTTATTTTTATATAGTAGATTGTTATAATCAGTAGTGCTTTTCAGACACTAACAAATTAACCTTATTGTAGCAATAAGTCCTGGCAAAGAGATTTAAAATACTATAGAGGAGACATGAGAAGATATGTCCTTCTTCTTCTTAGCGTGTCGATGGCAAACAAAGACACTAAATTCTAAATTGAACGTTTAGCCCAGAATTCGGCTACCGCAACACCATCCACCGACGCAACCATAAGATCCTCACGTGTGCAAGTGACAGGGCACGCGGCGCAAGACAAAAGGTGGGCCATGGTCTGTGGAGAGGTACCGCACAGGCACTGAAGGTCGGTGCTAGCTGTGAAACCCCTCTTCAAGAAATTATCCTAGCTGCGGCTGACCTGGGTGCGGAGTCTGTTCAGAGTTTTCCAAGTCGGCCATAACAATGCGTGCCCAGATGGAAGTCTCTCTGATGGCTCGATGAATTCGTCAGGAGGCTTAAGTATCTCTCGCCAAAGGTCACATCTTTGCGAGGTGCTGTTGGTAGTAGATGGGGTCACGCATCCAAGAAAACTTTTCCTACGTTTTAGTCTCTGGTGAACAGGAGTGCAATCGTGCATCGGGTGGCGTGGATCCTCTTCTACTTTTGCCCTTTCTGTGCGGCTTGCCACAGTCCTACGTATACCAGGGGGCGCAATGCCGTTGAGAGAATACAGCATACGTAGCGGAGTCGGATTGAGGCAGCCAGTTGAAATCCGGCACGTCATTGAAATCATTCACATCACAAGAAATGTCCTTATAAATACTTTTCGTTAGTCCCCTTAATTAATCTTTTCAACTGCAACGTGACCAAACCATCTAAGCATACTCTTTTCGAAACATAGCTGTTATTCTTGCAAAGAAAGACATGTCATTACCATGTCGGAGTATCTGCCACGATCTAAGTTATGCAGAAGCGCATAATACGCTCTAACTCCGTTTAAAATAGCATTAGAAAATAGAGGGTCGTAGCGGGTATCCAGAACATTTTATTTTAAAGGTCAGTTAAAACAATTTAAAAACAGTTAAAACAAAAAACAAAGATCAATTTATTGAATACTTTCGCACAACTAAGGTATAATATATTATGAATTACCAATTTGTTTGTTTATTGTTTTTTGTTATTTAGTTCTTAATTATAATCAAATGAAAACCAAAAAATAGTAATCGGTTATAATGCCATTTTATTTAGCTGTTATATTTTTTTTACCAATCGATGTTTTATTTATAACTCAATTCAATCATTTTAATTAGTTTGTTAAATTATTTTGTAATATAATAATGATGAAATTTTAATGTATTGTGTAAACAATTGTTGGCTAGCCTATTAAATAAATAAATAAATAAATAATAATAACAAATAAATAAAACAATTTGAATTAGAATTGTTTTATTTTAAATATTGATTGAGGAATAAAAGTGAAACTAATAACATTCCACGATTTTATGATTGACACTGTAATATTTAACAAAAATAAAATAATATATAGTATGAATGAAATCCACATAACAAGTGTGACGGCTGCACTGAAAATAGATTAAGATAAATAAATTCGGCGCCTATCGTTATTGTTAGATGTACAGACGTATCGTAATGTATCAAATTTCTTTGATAGGTTTTCAACTTTAAAAAAATTTACAATTTGGGGTAGGTGGATGTGCTGCCGTCTGTACTTTCTTTACAAAGTGTGCATGAATAATAACGTTTTCTAACTACTGTCTAATGTTATTGTGAATGCAGTTTAGACCAACGAGACAGTCAACAGTTCCATAGCTATGGGAAAATAAACACACAAACACTGCCAACTTCATTAATATCTACTATTTAGATATGGTAATGAGGAAATATCAATTTAACAAATTTATATCTTTCCAGTATTTGATCCGAAGTCAATTATCGTGAACGCAATTATTAATTAATTTCACTCGGATAATTATTGACACTTCTTAATTAGAAAGCAAGAAGTTAATTACGCACTTCCTGTATTTGTGTGTGACGTGTTTTCCGGTTCGACGGATCTATATAATGGAATTATATGGAGCAAGATAGAGTTGGTTTTGGAACGTGTAGAAAGTATAAATACGACGATAATACAATCACCACGATCAATCAACTCAGATGAGCGCAGTCCAGTGCTGGAAATTAGCTCTTTCAACTACACTACTACTCTGTTTAAGTCGCGAGTTAATAGGCTTTTTTTGGGTAAGCTCGTTCCATCGTCGACCTTATCTCTGACCGCAGGACAAAATTGAGGTCAAGAGTAGACCCATTATACGAGTATATAAAAAAACACTCTTTTGTTTTGGAAAAGTGGTATAAATTGACAGGTAATTACAAGACCTAAGTAAAAAGACACTCAAGAGGTATTAAAAACGCCTGGAGGAGGGACGTCGTAGAAAGACATACACACACCTAATGAGTGTAGTTATACACACGCAGGTTGCGAGTACTACGCACCTGCTTTTTCTAAAGAACACCACTAATAAGGTACGTGTATGTCCTCTAGGGCGTCCCCTCCAGGCGTCTTTTTTGTACTTATGTGTTTTAATTACTGGCTAGTTATTTCAGTTTTCCAAAACAGAAGAGTGCAGTTTAAAAGCGTTACGTCTTATTGAAGGCAACCCGTGCAAAAAATAGAAAAGACAACAGATTAAAAAACATAATAGTACACATAAACATAATAATATATCACAATAATGTTCATGTTATGTTTTTAAAAGTCCTAAATACAACCTACAAAATAATGCAATAAAATAATATTATAGACGGTTAATTGTTCCCGACAAGAGCGTAGACGAAACTCGACGTTTTTCTACCGAGGAAGAGTGGAGGAAATAAATTCTAAATCTAGTTTTAGTTCCCTTTTTCTGTTTTCACTAAAACGTTTTCTCCTCTATTTTGTCGAGCGTCGTTTTAAGTAAAATTATGTTTAATTAAAACATTTCGTTCGTTACTATTTATTTAGTTATTTTGTTCCTCACGGGACGTTTTAAATACATTCAAAGTTTCATATTTAACGACATAGTTGGCGCTATTTGTTGAGCGATCGACTGTAGCGCTGCGTGTCGTAAGTTCGATTTGGAGTTGTTCCAGGCCTTTTCTTGCAGGGTGGACAATCCTCATGGATTTCCTCCGCCCCGAGGAGGACGGAGAGGTATGTCAGGCTCTTACTGTCTTAAACTCACCCCGGTGTTTCGTGAAAACCCCTTCATAGTAGCTATTGATTCTTTTCACCCCTGTTTGGTACCTACCCACGTACACAAGTCTCCGTTTATATTCACAAATAGCCTGTGTTACGATAAATCACAGGCCACAAGTAAGTGGTTTAATTGTTATAGTTCTTTACTTCATTTGACCCTAAGGAACTTAGCTCATTTTCACCCAACTTTATCAATTGTCTGGCGTCGTCGGTAGACAGAAATAAGCAACACAGTTATTACATTTGTATATTTTTTTTATACATAATTGTTTACTACGCTTACTAAACACACCTGCGTCACGCAGGGGTCACGGGAACAGATGATACTCGTACTTCCGCGAACCCCGACTGGTGCTGACCCCGTGGGCCTCGTCGCCAAGTCAGCGATGGCTGTTCCGGGCCTATGCTGACTGTTTGTGTTTACCTGTTGCACCTGCAACTGTGTAAGCAACTTATCACTTAGCCACTTTGCTAACCTGCGAACTGGAAACAGATTCAATGCCCAGTATCCCTAGCACGAATTTCTCATGGAAAGTCTTCGAATAGTAAGCAGCAACAATTTGTTCCTAGGATTGTAGCAGCGCCTCTTCATTACGTATGAGGATTTAATTCCTTAATTTTGAAAATTAATGTTCTGCAATAAATTGGTGGTAGGTGTACGGGTTTGTTCCCAGTCTCATCGGACGCAGCTAAATACCAGCACGCGTATCATGACCACCACAGAAACATTCCGTTTGTCTACAGAAGAAACATTGCTTTTATTTTGAGCACGACAATGCCAAGAATTAAGAGAAGAAATGTGTTGGTTCTTCATTCGACAATGGTCTTCATTATTGAGCATTATTTCTTCTATAATAATCGGCAGAAATGTTTCGACAATCTGTCACTTTGTCTGTTCTTCGGAACCTTACCTACCTTACCACGGTGCTACGCAGCTTACCATGGTTATGTATCGTCTACTCTTAGATATGAAGTTATTTTTTGGGGCAACTCCACTGAGATGGATTAGGGCTGCCTGTAACTTAAACCAAACTGATTCATGCAAAACTTATTTTATAAAACTAAAAATATTGACTCTGCCCTGTATCTATGTATATGAGACTGCAGCATTTATTAAATCACACCCAGAATTATTAGAATACCGTATAAGGAGCCGTCATCAGGCAGATCAGTTAATAAATAAATAAATAAATAAATATTCCACAACTTTTCACACAACGTTATGGGTACTAAACAGCTGATAAACATACTTATATACTTCTAAATACATACACATTATAGATAAATTACACCCAGACACAGAACAAATGATCGTGCTCATCACACAAACATTTGTCCTGGGTGGGAATCGAACCTACGACCTTCGGCGTAGCAGTCAGGGTCACTAACTACTAGACCAACAGGCCAGTCAACCTTAGTTGTGCATTCTACCTTCCTAAACAGCGCTCTTACACAAAAGTTTTGTTTGAATGGGACCAAAAATGTATAACAAAATACCCCTAGACATCCGCAATATCAATCAGGTTACGCTATTCAAGAAGAAATTACAGTGTTTTCTTATAATTAAAGCATAATATTATACTCTAAATGAATATACGTGTGATAGATAAAGTAATTTAAACATAATGACATGAAATTCAATGAAGAACTTATATTTTTTTTTTTAATCTTATTATTCCAATTCAATTGATTTGCTTTGTTTGAATTGATCTAAGATGTGTAATAGTAACCGAATGTTTGCAAGTATTATAGGCTGAGTATGGTGCAACCACAAACAATGTAACATCTTTTGTAAAACCGAATAAAAAAATAGAACAGAATAAAATCGAATACACCATAAAAACTCACATCACACACACAGATCACATCATGTTATGCGTACAAAACAACTGCTAATCTGACATCCGCAAACATTTCAACAGTCAGGACGCATATTGTAAGCCTCACTTATCGAAAAACCCGCGCACTTCCTTCCACCCACCCAACGTATAGGTTATCTGTGATTTTTGTGGCACCTCACTATCGATGAGTCGACTATAATAATATTATCTACCTATCTATTTGGCTAACGATTAGTTTGCCACTAAGTGGTGCGTTGAAAGCATCACTTGTCGGTACATCCGCGAATTCATTCCTACGCGCCCACGGAAAGGTGATTTCTGGATCTTCACAGGCAAGCTGCCTATGATTTTCCCGACTATATACCTACCTATTGCGGTCAGCATCCAATGAAACCGCATGAAGCTGAATATGTACTAATATTTTACATAAAGCCTATTGGACTTTCACAACTCACAGATTGGGTAAAAGGTATCTCTAGACTAGTTGGTAGAAATAGGCCCAACGCCCACTGGCGGCACTGCATCACTGAATCCTATTTAAAACTTTTAAGACTCACATTTCATTGAAACGCTACAGCCTGCTTCGGCATCCTTCGGGACGGTCTGGCATGCCTTGGCATCCCCAAATGTCGACGCTAAGCCTGATAAAATAATATCTCAAATCATTTGCGCGTACTAAAACTCCTTGTCGTGCCATGCCGCCAATGTGCGTACGGGTTTTTTCGCTACTCGTGAGTTACGTTAAAATCCCATGAAATAGGGGGCGAGTCTATTACCAAAATAATTGTATTTGAAAATGAATAAATAAACACATTAGAATCAGTCAAGCGTTAATTGATGGCATGGCTGGCGCAGCGGCTGAGCTATTGGCTGCAGTGTTGCGTGTCTACGGTTCGATTCTCGCACGGAACACAGTATGGCCTGCCGGTAGCTGTTCCAGGGTCTGGTTGTTTGTGTATGTGAGTTATGTTTGTAAACGCACTCGCAATACAGGAGAAATTTCTAGTGTGGTGCCTCATAATATTACGCCTGTCTATTTGAAAAGGGACCCGGCAGAGATGTGTAGATTAGGTAATGTTTAGAAAGAACTTCTTCTGCAATATTGTTAACCGATTTCAATGATTCTTTCAAGTTTTAAAAGGCTTTTTTAACATACGTAGAAACTAAAAATTGTAAAATAAAAAAACCAACCGACTTCTTAAAAAAACTCTAACAGGTAAAGAATAACTCCAGTTTCGGAAGTCTGAGGCCAATAATGAACGAAACAAAACCACCAAAGCCAAAGAAGTCGGATAGTCGGTTTATTAGTTTAGTATAGTATGTATTATAGACCAACGTTCACCAAAGTATGGGTAGCGACCCAGTGGTCGCAACGATTAAATAATGTTTCACTAGCAGTTCCAAGAAGATTAATGTTACAGTCCAATTGGACTAGTAGTGCAGAATGGTGTTAAGGCGATATAAATAAACTTTAATGAAATCCATACATCTCAGCTAGCTAGATGCTCTCCAAACACAACAATGGCTGCTAAACTGCTGAATGTGTATCTGCCTAGCATGATGTTTTCCAAAAAATGCATTTATTTATTATTAGCTTAAACTATCATTACAATGAAACTATTGGAAGTTCTAGTTTGATTGTAAGGTTTAGTTAGTTAGTTGATATTCTATAATTAGAAAGAAAAGAAAGAAATAATATTTATTGGCAAAGGTAAAAAAATGCACACACTGTTAAAAATTAAAATAACAAAATAAAATAGTAAAAAATAAATGGCATGTCTCACGGCTGCGCCAAAAGGCTCATTTCAGCGGTAATGCCAGACAGACGCAGCTGTCTGACGCTGGTTCTCAAATGCACCTTTTGGGACGGGTGACGGTTGAGTAACACAATATAACATAGCACTTATATTAATATTCTACATATAAATAAAAATAAAGATCAATCTAGACATGTTCTGAATAAAGTTAACAGATACAAAGAGAAGAGATATATAGTAAATATAAATATTAGAGTCGGTAGTAAATGAATAAATAAATAATAATAATTCTTTTTGTAACATGGACCCGTAATGATTAGTCTTGTTACGTGATGACCTGAAACACAGGTTTTATTAACCTAGTTTAGGAAAGTCGCTTACTATATATAATTCTAGGTTTAAAAAACAATTTCCATCATTCCTGATTGTTAGTAAACATATGGTTATTTGTTGGATACTAGCATAATGGGCTATTTGACAAAATTATAGTTTTAAGCCCCTCATCAAGATTACAAGAAACTACACATACTAATGGAGCTTAGTTAATAAAAAAATAATAAAAAACTTATACTTCTTTATATCATTCTATCCTGTGTCATCAAACGGGCGGTGGTTGCTGTAGATTACACACACATCATGGATCTCTGCATTATTAATGTAATGAAACCATATTATACAGGGTGTTAGTGTGAACACCGTTATCCTTGAAATCAGTGGTTTGGTTTCACTTATAGAACGTAAATTCAACGAAAATTTTTATTTTTTAAGTAAAGTCTCAATTTTGCCTTTAAATTGTTTCACCCTATACAACGGCACGCAAGTACATAGTAGAATAGTAGACTAAGTGGCGCCACGGGTAACTGCGCTTGATCAGACACCGTAAGCTGTGCGCCCGCGCCCGCACACACACCTCAGTCTGGCTATAGCCTCGCTATCGAGCGCACGTCGGTTTAGATACGTTTTTCGTACACAAGTGGGTACTTAGATAAAAGTAATTATGTCGTACACAAACGTACAGTGGACGAAAATGGTACGGCTTTACGCCGCGGCTGGTGATAACCTGGCTGAGGCTCGCAGAATGTACGTAGATTTATTCCCTGGACAACCTGTGCGAAACCGGGAATCGATGTTGACGGCGACTCAAAGGTTATCTTTGGGGGGAAATGAAGCGCCGGGTGTATGCCACTGAGTTTCATAGGGTACGTATCATAATCCCGAAAGTCAAAATACCGATGATTGAAATACCGACGGTCAAAACACCGAAATTTAAAATACCGAAAGTTTTAAATGCCGATAGTCGTTATATCGAAACACAAAATACCGATGTACAAATGCCCGAAAGGACGAAATCCCGAATGGATGAAATCCCGAAAGGACAAAATCCCGAATGGACGAAATACCGAAGGACGAATTACCGATGGATGAAATCCCGAATGGATGAAATACCGAATGGACGAAATACAGAAATTGTCACCGTTTTCGAGAAAACGAAGGCGAGTTACATCACAGGTTATGTGTATTGTGTTTTTATTGGAATATTGTGTAGGTAGTTAAAACGGACGGTCAGTGCAGCAGGTCAGCGCCCTTTACGCGTAGTATCCATGAATTTATGGACGGTGTCGGACAAAAACTTTCTTATATTTTTGAATGAAAATAACGTTTATTTATTTTTAAATTCAGATAAACATTGTTATAATTAAGTCAACTACCTATGGTTCTAGTGATAACGGTGTCTACACTAACACCCTGTATATAACAAACTCGAGGTCCCAGTTGATGTCGGACCCGCGGTAAAGCAACAACCGCAGAATCTCCACGTTCAAGACGATATGTTAGTTTGTATTGTGACACGCAATTTATACTCAATTTAACTTGAACTCACACACGTGTATATAAAGAAAGAAAAGAAAGAAAGAAAATATATTTATTTGGGACACGCACAGGAATTTAACAGTACAAAACTAAAACTAACATATTAAATAAAAATAAAACAAAAGACCTGTGCGAGGCCAAAAAGGCCCCTATCTCAGCACGATGCCACGATATTTAAAGAAAAGCAATAAATACCGCAGCGCTGTTATTCTGAAGCTGATTCTTATATATCGTAAGAGATTATCTTCATTAATATTCATGTCACCATTACCCGCATGACCCGCGTCTAATGCTGGCACCTCTTGAGTTAAACGCTATGACTATAATAATCTAGAGAAAACACCAATCAATCAAAAAATTATCAAAACACGGTGAAAATCACTAAGGAAACTAGCACATGACATATAGAAGAAAAACAAAAGATTTACTATCTCTTCAAAGGAATATTTGACATACCAAACTTGGTTGACAGATTTTTCGTAACCTGATCCCTAACAATAAATCTATGTACATATACTATACTTGGTATGTAAAATTTCCCTTTGACCGTTCGTAGTAGCGGTCATTGAAATGCCAAGGTCAAAAATTTCTCTGAATACTTTAGTCAAAGCACAATCTCCACGAGCAGAAAAATCATAGCAAAAACAAACTTTTTTACAAAAAAAAAATTAGCCAACTTAAAAAAACTAACAAGAATTCCACACACAATAAAAATAACTCTCTTTTTGAGGACTGTTTGAGGCTTTAGTGGTTTTGTTTTATTCAATATTTACCACCGAATCATCTCGACGAACCGACTACCGACGAAGCTAGAGTTATTTTATTTTACGCCTTGTTTACTTGTAGTGTGTCCATTAGACTTGCAACTAAACCTTATATACAAACACTATAAGTTACAAAATAATTACCAGCTTTCTTGCCTTATCAGTTCATAATAATACGCAGCTGTCAGAACGCTGCCCGACCAGGTTCAGGATCCAGGACCCTAGATCAGCAACAGTGCTTAAAATGAAATGATGAAATGATATTTATATTTGCAAATAGGTTTTCACAAACACTTTTACACGTCATTCTTTTACTAGTAGATGAGATCGGTGTGTCACTATCTGACTACTCTGAGGAGAAACACCGAAAGAAACTCAGAGGTCACAGTCTCTTTTAAAGTGCAGACATTATCTTCGTCAAATCATGTTAGAACCATGCAGATTAGGGTCTGAAATGGTATTTTGAGGAAAAGACCACACAGATATGAGGGGACCAGATCAGTCAGAATAGAATAGATTAGAATACTCTTTATTGTACACCATAAAAACTTACAAATTATAACTTTAAGGGGTACCTACATAGGGTGATACAATGGGCGGCCTTATCGCTAAAAGCGATCTCTTACAGACAACCTTTGGATGGACTTGATAGTGGAGGGGAAAAGATGAGTAGGCAGTTTGTGGTGTACTATTTAAATAGTAATAGTTGTATAAAATAAGCATAAATATGAAAAAAGAAAGTAAAAAAAAAAAACAATAAAATAAATACAATACATAAATACTAATCATTTTGACTGGCCTGTTGGTCTAGTAGTTAGTGACCCTGACTGCTATGCCGGAGGTCGTGGGTTAGATTCCCACCCAAGACAAATGTTTGTGTGATGAGCACGATCATTTGTTCTGTCTGGGTGTAATTTATCTATAATATGTATGTATTTAGAAGTATTTAAGTATGTTTATCAGCTGTTTAGTGCCCATAACACAAGCTCTTAGCTTAGCTTGGGACTAGATGGTGTTGTGTGAAAAGTTGTGGAATATTTATTTTATTTATTTATTTATTTATTTATTTATTTATTATTTAAAGGGTAACGAACTGTTATAGTAAAACGTGTTAGGAGAGAGGCAATAATTTTTGAGCATATGTATTTTTAAACGATGGTAATGTTTGAGCTTGTCTCACTGACACAGGCAAAGCATTCCATAGCCGAACAGCTTCCACTATGAACGATTTACCGTAGAAATCAGTGGTATGCAAGGGCATATCTAGACTCAAGTTTTCTGGTGACCAGTCAGTGCAAGCATTTGTCAGTAATCGTGAGCTCAACTCGGAACTTGAGGAGCTCCACATTGCTACACAACACCAAAGGAGAAGTCAACGTTACGGCACGGCACAATGCGGCTAAGCAAAATGCATGTTGATAGAAAATGAATATCAAAATATAATTAGTCCATCATTTCGATTGTAAAATATAAAACACAAGTATATTTTTCTAATTCAAATTGATGGAAAAGTACCTAGATAAAACGCATTGAAGTTGAGGAGAGGGGGCTTGTGTAACGTCATTATTCAGTATGAACTGTTTAGGATTGTGACGTCATGCGACATTTTGACTCGATGTATAGCCGTTATTTTTTTTCTTTTATATAATGGATCTACTCTTGACCTCAATCTTGTCCTGCAGTCAGAGATGAGTTCGACGATGGAACAAGCTTACCCAAAAAAAGCCTATTAACTCGCGACTTTATTCGGGTTATATGAACTCGGGAACACTGATGCAGGCAAGGAATTCCACTCTTTGGCTGTGCGCATAATGATGGAACAGGCAAAGCGCTTCCTGCGAATGTGTGGAACATCTACAAGGAATGGGTGATAACCTGCAGTACGTCTGGATTCCCGATGGAAGAAAGGAGATGGTGGAATGAGCTCGTGAAAATAGAAAAAAATACACATCGAACATTTTCTTGTAATCTAGATGATGAGGGACTAAAAACTGAAATCTAGTCAACTTGCTTATTGACTGCTGCGCCACGTGTCTTGGAGATGATTCGCGCACAAGATTATTTGGCCTTCAAGTAGGTGTTCCGGGTCTGGTCGATAGTGTATATGTGTCTTATATTTGTATACTCAGTCTCCCTCTCTGTGAAACTCTGAGTATAAAAAATGTGTTGATAAAATATTGACACAAACTTCGACATAAGCGATATACAGTCAGCTACATAAAGATCAGTCTATATTAGCTGTGAAAAGTATAGTCATGCACATTAATCAAGACGAACCCTTTTTTGCGCCTATCGCGACCTTCATAATATATCAAGTGTCCTAATTACGTGTTGCTAGCAAATGAATTATTAAAATTTTACACCACCAAACTCGATTATGTCAAGATGTTTGTCAAGAAACCCCATACCATGGAAGATGAGTAGGCTTAGAGTGGAACGCTACTTGTGTCGATACTCTTGCGTCATCCCATCTTCCTGGTTCTTCGTGCTGTGCTGGCGCTGCTGCTGCGGCTGCGGAGAACCTCAAGTGGCGGAAATATAAGAACCTTGTTGGAACATATATTTTCCGTTTGTGGATGGAACTCTCGGTTAGCGTAGCTTGTTCAAAGATCTTCCGAGACGCTCAGTTAACACATTGCTGTTGTGATATCACTATTTAGTAAGTTAATAGTGTGCGCATCACTAGATATTATCTATGTATCCGGTTCCTATGAAGAATGCCAGCGTCACTTCATTGTCTGTTCCCGTCTGTGAAGCTGCTACAATTATACTGTCTAAAGTGAATATACTGTGTGTCATCTAACAATAAATTAAGTTAACCTCAACGGTGTCTTATTCAACAAGCCAATTAACAATACAAGAAGAACATAACAATTGCGTGATCCAAGAGCTCTCTTTTACCTTGGTCAAAGGATAAACATTGCCATAAAACGTGACAATGCCGACGGTCTTTTAATAATAATAATAATAATAATTTTTATTGCAGGCGACGCAGGCCCAGAGATAAATACCTTAACCTAAAATACATATATTAATACATTATTCCTTAGCTAACACTTCACTATCACGCACTAGCGCTGCTCTGTGGAACTTGTCCGCGGAAGCGACGGAACACCACGTCCTGAGGCCAGAAGTTTTCGTCCATGACGACGGGCAGATAACAATTCGGAACGCGTACCATATACGCCTTAAAGTTGACGTTGCGGCGCGACTCCAGCAACTGCACCCTCGGCATGTATCCAATCTTCTTCTTCTTTTGGATACACTTCTGAGATACATGTATGAGGAAGAGTTTTGCGATGTTACTATAAACTGAGAAAACTTGCAAGGACAAGCAAAGCGAGCTCGGAATTGGAATTTGGACTTGGAATACGAACGTAGATAACAGTAATTTTCTACGAATAACTTACATGTAAAACTCCACTGCAAAAACCATTGATTTAATAAAATTGAAACTTAAACGTTAAATAAAAACAAAACCCTCCCTTCAGCGCAGTTCGGTTAAAATAAAATAACTGAAATTTACATACAAAGTTGAAACCGATTTGTGGGAAATGCTGCGAATAAATTACATAAATTGAAAAGTATCTTATGAAACAGTTTGAACTGGTTATGATATTAAATTACAAGTGAATTATGCGACACCTTGAAAATTGATGCTTTCAATTTATAATTATTTTTGTTGGTTACGTGTTTCCGACCATTATTTATTATTTAACATACTTACTAAACTCAGGCCTTTTTCCCATTGATGTAGGCAGAAACTACTTAATGAAACCTGCTAAGGTTCAAGTAAGATAGAAAAAACATGTAATTCATATCATTTTTTCTTATTTTTAACCGACTTCAAAAAAAGGAGGAGGTTCTCAATTCGGTTGTGTATTTTTTTTTTTTTAAGGTTTGTTACCTCGGTACTCCGTCATTTATGGACCGATTTTCAAAATTCTTTTTTGTTTGATAGGGTATACTAACAGATTGGTCCCATTTGTATCAAAACTCATACCTGATGAGGGATCTTCGAGGAATTGAGGGAACTCCTCAAAAAATATAGGCACACATGCACTGATTTCAACATTTTTAGTAACAAATCAAGCATTTTTATTTAGAAAGTATCATTTGGTGAAGAAAAACTGATGAAGAAGACAGGCAACGGAACTCTTCAACGCATAACAGCAAATTATTCGCGATTGCTATAGTCAGATGTCTATGCTGAGCTTTTGTATTTCCACAACATAACATTACAACATTCTATTTAAAAAGGGGCCGGCATAGATGTACAGATTAATGTTTAGAGATAGAACTTCTTTAGCAATTGTTATCCAATTTCAATGATTCTTTCAAGTTTTGAAAGACTTTCTTTACATACAAAGAAACTAAAAATTACAAAATAAATACTTTTTACAAAAGAAAACAACCGACTTCTTAAAAAAACTAACAGGTGAAAAATAACCAGTTTCGGAAGTCGGTGGCCAATAATGAACAAAACAAAACTACCAAAGCCACAGACTTCCGATACTGGAGTTATTTTTCACCTGTTAGTTTTTTTTAAGAAGTCGGTTGTTTTTTGTTTGTAATTTTTCGTTCATGCATCTGTACCCTAAGCACGATTTCCATGATGTTACATGAAACTACAGAACAATTAAATAATCGGCAGTAGTCAAATGCCGATCTAGGTTAGGAATGCCAACTGTGTCGTCTGTAAGTCCATCCAAAGGTTGTTTGTAAGAGATAGGTTTTATTTATTTATTAAAACTTTATGCACAAGTAAAAAAAACTGTACAAAGGCGGACTTAATGCCTTAGGCATTTTCTACCAGTCTACCTTAAGGTGGTGCAGAGATGGAACAAGGTAGGTGTAACTGGGTAAAAATTAAGGACAAATAAATGACACAAAAAAAATACACAGATACATACTTACATACTGAAACAAAATAAATACACAGATACATACATACTTAAACAAAATAAATACACAGTCAAGAGAGTTAAAAGTACGTTTATAAAGAACAACTATTCTGAGTACCAATTATCAATCAACCCGGCGACGCTATAAGGCCGCCCATTGTATCACCCTGTGTAGCCCTTATGTTATAATTTGTAAGTTTTTATGGTGTACAATAAAGGTATTTCTATTCTATTCTATTCTCCAAGATTTTCCCTTATCTTCCTTATAAGCATAATAAACCACTCCATCCTACAACCTAGACAGATCTAACGAAGCAAGCCAAACCCAGAACAGAATAATGACAAAAACAAGGGGACATTTGGAAGTGTGCCAAACGATGTCGTCAGTCCCGCTTAATGTGTTGAACATTGATTGTTTTTCAAGTTGTACCGTTTTTATTGTTGGAACTAAAGCGTTTATGTATTTTGTTTTAACAATTTTGAGGGGTTTGTGGTTATCTTATTACAGGGGTAAGCAGCTTTATGGTAGATATGAATGAAAGAAAAAATATGTGAACAAAATAAGAAAAAAAATCAATTCACCCCCTTATCAATGAATACTAAATACTTATAATATATACATTACGACACCGTAAAAAAAAAAAACTCAAAACATGTATGTTTTATCCGGAGTTCATAAGAGGGTTGGAGGACAACAGGACTGAACAAAAAACCAGCAGAAGTTGACAGCTTGACTGCGATAGACAGAAAAACATTAAATAGTTGAAACATTAAACAACTATTTATTTGAAAAATAAATAGTTGTTTTTACCTGAGACGCACAAAGGTCATCGATATTGGGAATCGCGTTACGGAACTCAAATAGAGTAGGCGCGGTGATGGCCAGTGGAGCAAAACTTTGACCGAATGGCGTCCAAGAAACAGCAGGAGAAGTGTGGGGCGTCCGGCGGCGAGATGGGCAGACGACATTGTTGCCATTGCGGGAGTATCCTGGATGAGGCTCGCACATAGACGTGAAGACTAGTATCAAAAATTTAAAATTCAAAAAACCCCCCACGATTGGCAGATGACATTGTTGCCATGTGTGGGGGGTTTTTTTAAATTTTAAAATTTTATTTTAATATTTTTTTTATTTTATATTTTTCCATCAGTGCCTTGTGCGAAAAATCAAATGCTGGTTAAAACGAATCCAAACATGGCACACCTCCTACTACAACACAAAAAAATGATAACTTTGAAACGGCTGAACCGAGTTTGATGGATCATGTCCAAGAACCATTGCAAAAAAGCCTGCTTTCAAATGAAAAAAAAACGCAGCTAAATCGGTTCACCCGTTTAAGCCCTACGGTGCCAAAGACAGACAGACAGACACACCCCTCTTTTAGCGTCGTCGGGGGTTAAAAATGAGAGGCCTATACCCAGCAGTGGATGAAGTCGGGCTGTAGATGATTATGATGATTACGTGAGAGAGATGAACATGGATTACACAAGCTTTTGGTAACTACAAGTTTATGTCCGTCATAGAAAATAAATCGTGGTATTCGATACAACGTTTACTGACTAACAGCCTATAAACACAAGTGTTTATTTGTTTGTTTGTTTTTTCGAGCTTGTACGCCTAAACCGATTGTTTTGTTTACCACACGAAACTGGACACATTACTCGAACTATTTATCGATAGGACTTAGGAGTTCTAAGCCTATAAATAATTAGAATTGTAATGGCAACCAAAAGTTGCTTGTTATTCAAAGACATTCAATACCTATAGACCGGACATCACGAACAAAATTTTCGTCCGAAAAAGTGTGTCCTGCTGGATACAAGTCTATGAGATTTTTGTAGTACGCTCCGCTGCCGCTCCAATATTCATATATTATTCTAGATGGCGTTACTGAGACATGGGATCAAAGTTTTTCTATGACATTTCCTTGACATGCCCGCTCTATAGTATTTTAAATCTCTTTGTTGTTATTGAAGTTATACTTGTTTTGGCGCGTTAAGGGAAAAATTATGAGAGTAAATTTTTACGATGCGCGCGCACACCGTCACGAAAAACCGACACCCTAAAGTTAGCCATAGTCAACATTTTAGTTTTTTTTTCGTAAGGAGTAGATTTCGTATGTAACGTAAGATAACGCGAAAGATAAAAAATTTAAAAAAGGTTTTTATTTTGTTATTCCAAAGCAGTATATTTTCATTACACAAACAGTTTTTTTTTTACTATAAAGCGTAAAATTTTGACTGTCTTATTTTGCAACAAATCTGATAAAAAGGTCGGCCCGAAAGATTGTATTATTTACGTTAAATTTTATTATATTTTTGCTTATAAAAGCCCTGTGGCGATGATAAGCAATAAGATTATTACAGGCCAGTATTTATTTCTTAAGTTACCAAATATTAGAACCAAAGCCACTCGGCTTCATAGCAATATCAACCGCGGATAGCCATAGCAACCACAACCGTGTTACACTTAATAGGAGACCCGATTTTAAAATCGCCTATTCACGCAGAAAATAAGTAAAAAATCAACCACTGATTAAGTGGAATTTGGTAAAAAATTAAATGCAAAGTGAATTAATTAATCGGCTGAACATCATTCACGAAATCCGATGTTACATTCTGAGTTGCCAATTTGCAATATATTTTGTATATTTATGAGGGCGATTCATATTTATTTTTATAATGATGAAGGCAGATTGATAGTATGTGTTTGTAATAAATCGGAGTCAAAATGCAAAAAAACCGGGCAAGAGCGTGTCGGGCCACGCTCAGTGTAGGGTTCCGTAGTTTCCCGTCCGTCACAATAAGTGTTCAAAATGCTTGCATATACGATTATACTACAAACTTATGCCCAGAAATTATTATGTACAACTTTTTGTCTTTTTTGTACAAAAACTGTTTCCATCCAAGTTCAAAAAAAAATTCCTAGAAAGTCCTTATAAAATTCTACATTTCAGATTTTTTTCATGTTTTCTAAACTTATGGTTCAAAAGTTAGAGGGGGGGGGGGAAGGGGGACACATTGTTTTTTACTTTTGACATTATCAAAAAATGATTTTACTAAACCTCTATTCATTTTTAAATACCTTTCCAACAATATATTACACGTTAGGGTAAAATAAAAAAAAAATCACTTCCCACTTTACATATAGGGAGGCTACCATAATAAATAATTTTTTTCCAATTTTTATTTCACCACTTTGTTGGCGTGATTGATACACATATTGGTACCAAATTTCAGATTTCTAGTGCTAACGGTCACAGAGATTAAGCGAGGACGGACGGACGGACAGACAGACATGGCGAAACTCTAAGGATTCCTAGTTGACTACGGTACCCTAAAAACAGCCATTTTAAAAAACTGACCCGTTTGGTCTAAGGCGGGTCAAAGTTTAGATGAAATGTTTTAGCAATATCGGAATATATTCTGATAGGATAAGGTTTAGCGTTGGAACTTTGAAAATCCAAACTTGCACGAGCTGAGCAAGCAAATTGCAATTCTACAGCAGCGACCAGCGAGCGCCACGTCATTGGCGAAGTCTTTTCCAACTTTTGCGTTCAGGTTCCAGTCTAACTGCATGCAGCTGAATACCAGTGTTTCAGTGTGGCTGAGGAGCTTGTGGCTAAATTATAACAGCCGCATCGGTCGATCGAAGGTTAATCTACCGTTGACGAGGTCGGTCCGTGGATGGGTGACCATTTATTACATACCAAGACTCCTCCGTGCCTCGGAAAGTACGTTAAGCCGTTGGCTCCGGCTGTCATTTGTAGATCTTTGACAGTCCTTCCAAATATGGGAAGTTTTAAAGTTAACAGTAAAAAAAATCAAAAAATGTCAAAAAAATCATAATAATTATTGAAGAAAGAGAAAACAAAAAAAAAAGTCAACACCGAAATTACTTAATGTTGAAATTGCAAACTTAACATTTTCAATTACTTATTTTTTTTTGCAAAGTTTTCATGAACATGTGAACAGGTATTGTTTTTATCTCATCTGGTATTTTATTTAACAAATTAAACAATATTAAGGCAATAGAAATTAACCAAATCAAACAATCAAGGCCTTTAATCAACGGAACATTGCTATAATTACGATTTAATAATCACCAAGTAACGTAAATTCCTGCTCATAATTTATTTAATAAGGCGGTACTTAATGGGAAGTCATGAGGAAATGTATTCACCATAATAAAACCATTATTAATAATATTTGCTTACGCCTCGCCTCGCCCCGCCTCGCCTCGCGCGAAATAGTGTTTTGAATAATTTACGCGTGAATGTCGGTTTACAGAGATTTGCATAGCTACTTTTGGCTTGAAGTCACAAGTTGAATGGGGTATTTGACAAAATTTTAGTTTTTAGTCCGTCATCTAGATTACAAGAAAATACACACATCAAAAGTGTCTAGGGATCAAGCATTTTTATGCGGATTTCTTGAGATTGAGATGTGGCTTTGTAATAAATTTATGATTTTATAAATTTATATGGATCCTTTTTGGTGCATTTCATAATTTGAATCAGGAACTGTGAATCAAATTCGAGTAAAAGATGAAAATCAGCTGTCAATATTTTCCCTATAAAAACATACAACGCATTGAAGACATTATTAGTGCTACTGTTTCCCTACTACTGATTAAAACCAACGTTATTATGGAGCGGCGACGTCATTTAAGCAGGGAAGAAATGCTCAGAGCCGTGGGAATGATAGAAGCTGGTTCCCGGCAACGTACTGTGGCTTTAGCTCTGAATACAAGTCAGAGTGTTATCAGTCGACTTTGGACACGTTACCGAAGCACTGGTACCGTGGCTGAGCGCCATGGAAGACGGTATCGCTGCACCACACGGAGACAAGACCGATACATTCAAATCTTAACTCGAAGAGCTCCAACAATAACCGCCATGATGTTAGCCGTGAGGCTTCATCACTCTTCAGGGAACTTAATTAGCGACCAAACAGTCAGAAACCACTTGCATGAAGTGAACCTTCATTCCCGAAGACCGCTACGGGTACCACCTATAGCAATGCACAATCGTAGGATTCGATATCAATGGGCTCTTGAACACAGAAATTGGGCAGAAGAACAATGGCGTTTCGTGTGCTTTTCTGATGAGTCTCGTTTTGGTATGAGACCGGATACAAGACGTATACGACACTGGAGAACCCCTGGACGCCAACAGCGATTTAAATCCTGCCAGGAAGTCCATCCTTATAGTGGTGGAACCATCATGGTATGGGCGGGTATTTGGATCGGCGGAAGAACTGAGTTGATTTGGATCAGAGGCAACCTCAACGCTCAAATTTATGCTGAGACGATTGTATCAGACGTCATCGTTCCTCTACAAGTGCAAATCGGTCCCTTATTTCAGTTAATGCATGATAATGCACGACCGCACACCGCAAGAGTTGTAAGACAGACTCTCGCCGCAGCTAACATCAATGTCCTGCCCTGGCCTGCTCAGTCGCCAGACTTGAACCCGATTGAGCATGCATGGGATATGCTAGTCGCAAGAAGACCTTTTTTTGTTGTTGCAACGAACATGGGCGGCCATTCCACAGCGTGATTTGGATGAACTCATTTTGAGTATGCCAAACCGATGTTCTTGTGTTGTTAGTGTTCGCGGTAGAAACACGGATTATTAATTGTTTAAGTTAGGTACCCAATAAAATTTTAAAGAAAACTGTTATTTCAGTCTTTATTTCGAACTTTAATGTTAGTGGTTCAAATGTCAAAAATCCCTTTATTAGGAAAATGGCAAATTTCTTTATTAATGCAAAGGTGACTTGGTTTATCGTTACTGTGACAAACGAAAACACTTTATTTGATGAATCCTTCAAGAAAATTTTAATTAATATCAATCAGGAGAAAAGTTATTGCAAAAATATATGTTGATCCCTAGACACTTTTGATGTGTGTATTTGACACGTGTTTTTTTTGTAATTTATGGAAAACTGCTTAGATTAAGCGCATTAAAGTTGAGGAGTGGGGGCTTGTAACGTCATTATCTAGTATAAACTGTACTGGCTAGTGACGTCATGCGACTTTTTGACTCAATGTATCGCCGTTATTTTTTGATTACGTGAAAAAAGAAAAAATATGTGTCGAACATATTCTTGTAATCTAGATAAGGGCCTAAAATTAAAATTTTGTCAAATAGCCCATTTAAAACCTGGAGGGAGTATATTGCCTTGTGGTTAATATCTATACTAATGGAATATTACTTGTTGTCCCAGCAAACTTCGTAATGCCTTTAAAAGAAAAAGTTTACGACCTTTCAGATCTACCGAAAATACCCACATATTTTCATAAGAATCGGTCACAACTTCACAAGCCGTTTCGAAGGAGTTTAGTAACAAACACTCTGTCACGAGATTTATTTATACGATAATATTATTATAAAGAGGGAATATTTTATTTTGATTGTTTCATTGATTGATTGTTGATTTGTAGAAGTTGAACTCAAAAACTACTGAACCGTTTTTAAAAATTCTTCCTCAATTAGAAAGCTTTATTATCACTGAGAAACAGAGAGGTGCAGTTGGTGCATACGCTATGCGATTTTCTGCTACACTGAGCGTCACCCATCAACAGAATGACGTTGGCGAGTATTGCTTACCTTGAACATTTCAGCTTTAATTAGATAGGTGCTCTCGGAAATCGCATGATAGAAGAAATTTATTATTTCGAACGAGGTGATATCGCAATGTTGCTGTAAATAACACTGCAAGTAGTATCGTATTTCGTTGCAATTATTTTACGTTTCCTAATAACAATGTCTTTAATTTTTTGTGTCTTATCTGGCGCCCCAAGTCTAAGTACGTCTCAATGAGCATTGAATATATAAAACACAAACCTTGCAGAAGTGCAATAATATCGTTTTACCCAATGATAGTATAAGTAAAAAGGTGTAGATAGGTTATACGCACTCAGCAAGTGACACGTTGAAATGTGGCTAACTAGCCACACTTCACCTCAGTGTGGCGTCGCGCCACACTGAGGTGGTTTGGCAAAAAAAGTCTTTTACTAGGTTTTGACACGGGCCAGCAGCCCTGTCTTAAACAGGGGGATAATTAAGTGATTTTTAATGGTAGTTCTCAGCTAAGATTTATGACATCGTTCTACATTATAATGTGTAAAAATGGGCCAAGCTTTTTATTTAGTCGTGCGTGATTTGAATTTTTTAGATACCGACTTGCCGAGTTACGATAGGCCTGAATGTACAGTATTGTCTAGCCAAATTAGTGTTTCATCTCGGAATAATAGATATTATGTTCCCTATACTTCTTGAAGTCCTAAATATTAAAAAAAAAATAACAGCATCACGCCAATAATGCCCTAAGGGTTAGACAGAGTTGTACCTGTAGCACACCCACATTTCATCAGTTATGTATGAATTCCATGTAATATTGTCGAGCTATTGCAATCAAACCGGACACAAATCCGAACTCCGCGATGCTACTAAAAAATACCAGATGAAACTCAACCATATTTCACCCGACTCGGATATCGAACCTGAGAGTACATGGTTTGCAGTAGCTTAGCGACCACTAAACCTTTCTACAAACAATAATAATAATAATATAACTTTATTACAAGCACAATACTCATATTAGTTAGTACATAACTTCATTGTCACTATTTCACTATAATCTTATAAACAAGAGCTAGCAAGCTTCTGCCAAAGCCAAACAATCCTCATTGAACTGCCTTTCGCTATAATTCATGAACCGTCTGAACGTGATTCCAGACGGCCACAAATTCATATTCAGGAATAGTTCCATTTTACTTCTGGCAACAAGGACTTTAAATGCGTTGTAGTATTTTTCTCTTTTCATTTTTATCTTTACCAAAGAAACTGTTTCACCTGTATTTTTGTAAACATAGTTGGCAATATCTTGTTCAATAAAACAGAAACACAAAACCCTCCTTCCGATAAAGTCGACATTACGACTGGTGCCACGAATTCCCAGGACATAGCCACGTTGAGTCTACATTTTGGTAATACTAATAAAAGAATCTGTACCTTTACAGGTGTCACACTATTTACTAAGGACTAACTTGCTCGGTAAACAGACCTTTGTTTCTTTTTTGGCGCTATTCGAGGAACGTAAATTGATAAAATTATACACCACTAATATAAATTAGTACAAATACTTAAAGGGCTTATTCTAGACGGTCTTCTTATTATATTTGTAAAGTATCAATAAATAATATTCGTAAACAGCAAAGTTATTAGCGTTTGTTTATATCCCAAAAAGTCACCCAATTTATGAAAATATTGTACAGGCGTATTCATGACATAGTAGTATTTATTAATCGTCATCTCTCGCTCACGTTCGCTAAATTATAACTAACCTACTCGCAACTTATAAAATGACCACAGATCACACATGTAGGTACAAAACGACAATGTTAGTTAAAAACAAAACAAGAGAACAGTTGCTAATCTATATATCTATATACATATAATAAATCTGTAGAAGTAAAGTTTCTGTACATTGAAAATATCAAAAAAATAAATAGCAGGGGGTGTTACTAGACCGACACCGAACCCAAAAATATGATTAAAAAAATTTTTGTCTGTCTGTCTGTCTGTCTGTCTGTCTGTCTGTCTGTCTGTCTGTATGTTCAGGTATCACGCAAAAACTACCGGTTCGATTACGATGAAACTTGGTGTACATATTCTTTAATATCCTAGGCACAACACTGGGTACTTTTTATCCCGGAAAAGCATACTGAATAAAAAACAAACTAAATTTTGCGGTTCGATCCCTAGACCTGACTACTGTACCAACCGCAAATTATAAGTTTGTCGTAGGTTACGTCACCCGCAGTGGAGTTCTCCAAGGGGCGCTGCACACGGCTAAGATAGTATAATATTTTATCTTAAGATACAATACAGTTCGCCATAAATTCAATGGACTATCACACACTACTAAGATAATAAAAAATATATATTCAAAATTAATATTGGAGGATTATTGGTGATCGATACTGATGCCAAAAATGCAATCAGTAAATGTTTTGTCTGTCTGTCTGTCTGTATGGTACACACATAGTTCAAAAACCATTATAGGGATTTTAACCAAACTTGGTACGGTTGTAATCAATACGCCTGGACAGGACAGGTTGATCTTAGTCTCAGTTGTTTTACACATGGTCGGTTGTACGTCGCTCTTTCCTGGGTCAGTAGTTCCAGAAATCTTTATGCATACATACCGGAAGGATCAACTTTGAAAGTAGTCTATCCGGAAGTATTCTGCTAAAATGATTACGTTTATATGTATATCAACGCACAACCCAAACCTCTGGTATTAGAGACATGAAACTTGAAAGGGTGTTCTTAGTGAAAAGTATCCACTAAAAAACGACTTTTGGAAATTCAACCCTTAAAGGGAAAACATAGGGGACGGAAGTTCGACATCCACGCGGGCGAAGCCGCGGGCAAAAGCTAGTTTAAAAATAAAATGTAATTTTCATGCTTTTTATGGCTTTCGATGGCTTTGCAGAATCCCTATCGGCCGGTCTGTCATATAGCTTGACAGTAGTTTTGCATCTGCGTGAGACGCGTCTATAGATATTAATTTGATTTTCATACATGCAACTTTGCAGGACTGCTTTTGGTTATTGTCCTTTTAATTTCGAATTGTGTGTATTTTGCGTGTGTAATATAATTTTAGTGGTAAACCGACTCCAACATACTTTGTTGGGAAAAGGCTAGGTATAGATACTGAGGCTGACGAACTTGGTGCTTTGAAAGCAGGTTCTCAAACTCAACAAGTTGAAGTTCTAATTAATCAAGTGCGCATATCAAATAGGTACGCTTATAGTTTGAAGAACACGTCACAACTGTTGCAACAGAACCTGATGAGTTGAACAATTTGCTAAGTCCATTCACCCTTCGTGAAACTTCATTAAATTAACATGCGATACGAATTAGTCTCAAGCCAAGCAGAGCTTGTGTTATGGGTACTAAGCAGCTGATACACACATACTTATATATTTCTAAATGCATACATATTATAGATAAATTATACCCAGACACAGAGCAAATGATCGTGCTTGTCTGTGTTGGAATCGAACCCACGACCTCTGGCATAGCAGTCAGGGTCACTAACTACTAGACCAACAGGCCAGTCAATTTTATTGAGTGTGTGCGATCGGCCTAAGTCCTACGACTAAATAATAAAAGTCGCAGGCCCAAGTCCTACGACTAAATAATAAAAGTCGCACAATCGATCGCTGGTTAAATGCGAACATATTTGAAGACAGTTAAAAATTCACATGGTGAAAATTTTTGCTTTCGCCACTAATAAAATTAAGTTATAGGTATTGTTGAGTATTATTATTATTATTGAGGAAACCGGCATGTCCTAGAACCAAAAATTCGCAGACATGTGACATATACTAATTCGCACTGGGCCCGCGTGGTAGATTATGGTCCATACGCAAAATACGCGCTTTAGCGTGGAGTGGCGGATACCAGCCCGGTTATCTTTTTATAGGTTTTATAAGAAGAATTTTTCGCACGTTCGCTTTATCTTTTTCACATTTCCTTACTAGTATTTACTTCATAGCTGGATAGGGAACACTCAGTCCATTCTCTATGCCTATGACTAGTACAGACGCGAACCTACAATCAACCTACCCCAATGTGTCAAGTTTCTTTGATAGGTTTTCAACTTTATTCTAAACACAATAAGGTTCATTTTTAATTGAGAAAAATTTACAGTTTGGGGTAGATTGATGTGCTGACGTCTGTACATAGAGCGATTGACTATCTTTCCCCACAATCTCGCTCATCTCAGGGAATCATATTACCCAGTAACTGTGTAACACAGTACCCAAAGGTAACCGAAATCATACAACATTATTTCTTCTAAGAATTCATCGCGAACTTAACACCATTTTCCTTATCGAAAAGAATGATTGTAAAAGTTGTAAACGAGCACTTTTTTCACAACGTCATATTTTTTCCCGTGTATTGTATTTTTTTTTTTTGTGAAAATGTCGACTACGAGGCTTTCTTACCGTGGGGTGTCGTGGACATTGAGTAGAAAATGCATGTAGAATGGAGGTTAGGCAAAAAAGTGATGTGCAAAGTGTAACAATTGAAAATCTTGTCAATGGGACTGACCAACAGTGCTACTCTGTAAATAAATTTCCCGTGTTAAGTTCAGTGGAGTAAGCAATGAATTGGGTTGGTTGACACCCACCTGTAGTGCTATTCTGTAAATGGTAAATCACTTCGAAAATCATTTCGTAAATCATATCGAAAGTCATACTTACTGTGCTTCTCATGTCGCCTGTACAAGTTTCGGTATTCACATGTCAACGTCAAAATACTCACCCGTTTTAGTTCGTCTCACTTCGATCATCACTTGGTGGCGCCAGTGTCGAAATCACTCCATTTAAGAATACGATATTTTAATTTCACATGATTTCACTGCAAATTTTACTAAAGCTAAAAATTTCAGCTGTGTCTGCAATTATTTGACTGAGATCACGTTTTACAACATTCGGACTCGGGCCCAGTTGATGATAATAGGCCAGCCACCTATTACATGCAACTAAAATATAATTTTCAAAATATTAATGCACTATAGGTAAGCTTTACATAAAGGCGTGCCGTTACATTAAGTTGTTTTGGAAGTTAAATTATTGTGAACTGCTGCGCCGGCAAATCGTTGTGTTACCTTTTTAGTTTTAGCTTAAGACTTGTCAAAGTGTCACCTGATAATAAACTAGGAAGATTTTTACACCAAAATCAAAATCAAAAGTTTTTATTCAAACTAGGCTGAGAATCAGCACTTTTTGAACGTCAAAAAAATACATAAAGACAGTCCCCCAAAAACGGCCCACCCTTCGTTCACTTCCTAGTGTTTTTGCTGGGAAGAAGAAGTGGCGGAACAAACTCCCCAGCAACACATCTGTCTGATTCGTTTGAAGAACTAGGTATACAAAGAAACTATACAATGAAATGCTCAATAAATAGCACTAATGTATAAACACATTGTAAAACATTACATTTCAGAATGATTGTCACGTGTTAGCTAGCACACTCTTATATACAGAGATTAAGAGAAAAAAAGTAAATTCATATTAACATTAAACTCAAGCAAAACAACTACAAAACTGAAAAATAACAGCCTCCAGGTATAAAAGGCGTACCGTCTTTCATGTCTTGCAAAACAAACAGACAAACAGACGAATTATACAGCAACTGTATATATACTTTTAGTTTCTCCGTCGTAGGCAAAATACCGTGTCCATTCTACTATTTATTTTACTCTATATCCGACAGTATGACAATCTCATTTCTTAGCGCTCCCCTCGCTATGAAAACTGAATGTATTTGCTGACTGTTGACAACAAATTGTTATACACAATACTGTTTATTCGCTATACTAAGTTATCTGTACAATCTTGTGTTGAAATATTTATTCAAGACTTTTTAATAATCACGACGGATAATGTTTCACAATCTATTCTTATGCTGAGAAGGTCCAGTGCCTTGAAAAGCACGTTAAGGTAGAAGCGCCAGAGTAAACCACGAAATTAATTTTGTTTATGTTTTTTTGCAATTTCCCGTTCAGTGTCATGTTGAATGATGAACAAAACATGAGTCCCGACCGTTTACAAAATTATATTCATTAAATTCACTAAGACACCCCTTTAAGTTCATATAATGCCATTGAATGATAATGATGTAATGAAAAATTAGGTTTGTATTTGTGATTTTAATTATTATAACTCAAATAGGTAAACCAAAATTGTTAGGGTCGTGAATAATATTTTATAACTCAAATAGGTAAACCATATTTGTTGGGATCGTGAATTATATTTAAATCAACATACAACCTGAGACTGAACGGCAAATCGCAAAAAAACTCAAGAAAAAAATAATTTTGCGGGCTTCCTTAGCGCATCCACCTTTAGACTTTGATCCCGGCTATCATTCGTAGACCATACAATCGTTAAGGTTTCGGATGTGGAGGTCAGATAAGTTCTGTGTAAAACACTGGTATTTAGCAGCATCAATAAGTTAGCCTTACTCTTACCTGCTTTTAAACCCCCGACGCGAAACACAAAGTTTGACGTGTCTGTGTGTGTACCCGAAGCTCCAGAACGGCTGAACCGATTTTGATTTTTTTGTTGTTTTATAGGCGAATTAGTTGAAAGTTTTTTTAGCTACGTTTAATGACAATCGTTCCAAGATGTTCACAAATAGGCGGATTACATATTTTTTCACGACTCCCTCAATACAGTTATTGAATGAAAGGGCTTTTTATTAGTAGAATACTGTGATGAATTACCAATCCAAGATGGCCGCCACGACAATAAAACGAATTACATACTCTTATAAAAGATCTTAATGCGTGGGGGGTTTTAAAATTTTAAAGTAATGAATAGTTAATACTTAATGGTACATTATTCACACAACATTTCTGAAATCACTAACATTTTGCACCCTGGACCATAATTATTACAACAAGTAACAATTTGTAGGCAACTTACAATTTTATTTAGTTGTTGAAATTAAAATGAAATAAAAATAAAATTTATTTATTGTTTACAAGGACCAGATTATAGAATGGATACATGGCACATGAGAGTAATACAAAATCTAGTAAGCGGGTGAAGCGCTGTACTCCTATATAGGCTACTGACTAGCCTGTGCTTAGGAGAGACAGGACCGATCCCGATTATACAATATACATATAGGGTCTTATGTGGCACATGACGTTGTACATTTTATTATTAGGTATATTATCCTAGTAACAATAACATGCAAGCAGAAAAATAAATAAAAATGAAAGACAAATTAAAACTGTACCTACAAGAAAATTAATTAAATATGTACAACAAGAGTAACTACAAATAAAATAATAATTTTTATATTTAACTAGTATATTCAACTTCTTACAATATGAGTATATGCTGGCGGCTTTAGTGATAATTACTAATATGTGCGGAAATCCTCTTACCCTCTTGACATTACCACGTAATTACTTATGCAGACGTCTACAAGCAAAGGGCGGTGCTCAGTTTAATTCATATAAGTAATTAATACAGCTTACAGCCTTCCCAAGCGAAAAACTGAAGATACCTATAATATAAAATTAACTTTTTCAACAAAACCACATACTTTTTTGTTATACTCATCGTTAAGATTGTTGTTCAAAATAAAATCTCTCCTATATTTGGTCTTAGAAGTAAAAAAAGATTATGAAATCTTACATTAACTTTATCATCAATAACAAATTCATTTTTAATTATTTTCAAGAACGCGTTGTTCAAAGAATAAATCTGTAAGAATCAATCAGTACGCTCAGCAAAAGCAACCCGACTATCTGCTAATACGAGATAAAAACGACCAGAGAATGCGCTTCTAAAAATGCGCGTTCACAGCGCGTTAAAAAATGTGCTGTGGAAAGACCATTAACCTAAGATAGGTTGCAATTATGATAAGTGCAGGGACTAAAAGCGGTTACGGTTAAAGGTTAAGTATACCTCAAAAAAATATACCGGTACCGGTTTAACAAAAAAAATGAGCTATACCGATAACTTTATTTATAAAATTACACGATTGTGGTACCGAAAAACATGCGAGACATGCGGATCGAGCTCGTTAGACGTTCAGAACTTTGTGTAATTTGTAGTGAGTGGCTGACCGATGATGGTCGATGCGACAAAGAAAACCCCTATTTATTATGGTTAAGTATCGCTACCGATACATTTTATAGATTAAGGGTACTTCTATCGAAATATACCGGTATGCATTTCCAAACAAAAATTCCGCTACTGAAAAAAAGAACGCTACCAAAATATTTAGGTAACCCTGCTTATATAGGGTGACTGGTAATTAGTGGCCGATACTTAAACACGTGATTGTAATCATGATTTCAATAAACTTTTCCAAACAAACTTTTTTTTTATACAACATAACTTATAACACAATAAAATAACAAAAACGCTGTTTGAAATTTCCGCGCGCGGGCCTGTGATCGATCACAGTAGGCACGAATCAGTAGGATCTATCTATCAGCTGACAGTCTGACCTCGGGAAGGGCAAAATCTACTAGTAGTAGTAGCGTTACTTGCTCCCCCGCCAACCCCACCGATCCCGTTGTGCAGTACTGACGCATATGACGTAACTGAATTAATTGAAAGTTAATGAGTATAAAAAAAAGTTTCTTTGGGAAAGTTATTCGTAATTATAAGTACAATCACGTGTTTAAACACCGGTCACTAATTACCAGTCACTCTATATAACGGTATGACGTCATATTGCACATATGACGTTATATTGCATATTGCGTTATATGTCGCAGCTAATGCTGAGATAGGCGCCTTTTTGGTCTCGCACAGGTCTTTTTATTATTATTTTTTTTATTTTTGTCTTTAGTTTTTTAATCTTTTCTTTTTTTTTTATCTGTATTGATGATCTTTTGTTTTATGTTCTGTGCGTCCAAATAAAATATTTTCTTTCTTTCTTTTCTTTCTATATTGAAAATTATTCTTGGAGAATTGAGTCACTCAATAAGTACCCTAGGCGCCATTGTCCATTGGTATGCTCCTACAAATTGGAACATTAACGAGAAACTATTCTCAGTCTGATTAAGGACCAGGAATCACAGATTTTAGTGCCGTTCTTTACGACTGTTCTAATTAGAAGTACTACTGGTGGTTACGTCACTTGTTTGAGAAAGGCAATGTCTTAATACGCTTTTATCCTGATCCCGATTACGAAGGTTGCGACCACGTTAAACTGTCAGCACCAGATCACTGATGACGTCAATGCTGTCTCGTGCTTGATATGTTGGGAATAAATATCAAAATCAAAGGTCATTTATTGGGCTGAGGATCAGCACTTAATGAACGTAAAAAATTACGTAAAACAGTCCCCTTAAACGCCCGGCTTTTACCACTTCCTAGTGCTTTTACTGGGAAGAATAAGTGGCGAATCCAACTCCCCAGTAAAATGTATGTATATTATGTTAGAACAACATGAGTTTACACAATATTGGTAATTAATAAACAATCATTTCAATTAAATAATTTGCTATAATAACATGTTAGCTGGCACACACCAATATATACATGACTAGCTGACGTCCCGCGGTTTCACCCGCGTAGGTCCCGTTCCCGTGGGAATACAGAAATAAAAAGTAGCTTATGTGTATCCAGGGTCTCGGCTAACTCCATACCAAATTTTATTAAAATCCATTCAGTAGTTTTTACGTGAAAGAGTAACAAACATCCTCACAAACTTCCGCGTTTATAATATTAGTAGGAAGTAAAATAACAGTAGTAGGTACGTAAAAATACTTATTAGGAAATTATGTATTTGTCTGGCTGTGCTGAAGGAATACGATGTAGAAAATGAATTTTATTTATTTATTCATTAAAACTTTATGCACAAGTAAACAAAACCGTGCAAAGGCGGACTTTATACCTGAGGCATTTTCTACCAGTCTGTTTTTTACCTAGGCATGTACCTACCTACCTACTGTTCGCCTAAAAGTATATTTTGGCGCCAAGCTTCTGATGCTTCTGATATTCCTCTGTTAAACCCACGACGGTTTGTGCTGGAATATCAATACGTTGACATGATCGCAACATATTTTTTGTTTAATAAACAGTCAAAAAAGATTTATCTTCAGATTAATTTCGTAACAGGATCCAAGACAGTCGAATCGTTTATCCAGGACTCATTGACTCGACACTTTTCTGGTAATCAGCTCTATTGATTCGGGCTTCCAGAAGTACACACATCAAAAGTGTCTAGGGATCAACATATATTTTTGCAATAACTTTTCTCCTGATTGATATTAATTAAAATTTTCTTTAAGGATTCATCAAATAAAGTGTTTTCGTTTGTCACAGTAACGAGAAACCAAGTCACCTTTGCATTAATAAAGAAATTTGCCATTTTCCTAATAAAGGGATTTTTGACATTTGAACCACTAACATTAAAGTTCGAAAAAAAGACTGAAATAACAGTTTTCTTTAAAATTTTATTGGGTAACTTAAACAATTAATAATCCGTGTTTCTACCGCGAACACTAACAACACAAGAACATCGGTTTGGCATACTCAAAATGAGTTCATCCAAATCACGCTGTGGAATGGCCGCCCATGTTCGTTGCAACAACAAAAAAAGGTCTTCTTGCGACTGGATACCCTCCATATTCGGCAGAGGTCTTCTCTGTAGCATATCCCATGCATGCTCAATCGGGTTCAAGTCTGGCGACTGAGCAGGCCAGGGCAGGACATTGATGTTAGCTGCGGCGAGAGTTTGTCTTACAACTCTTGCGGTGTGCGGTCGTACATTATCATGCATTAACTGAAATAAGGGACCGATTTGCACTTGTAGAGGAACGATGACGTCTGATACAATCGTCTCAGCATAAATTTGAGCGTTGAGGTTGCCTCTGATCCAAATCAACTCAGTTCTTCCGCCGATCCAAATACCCGCCCATACCATGATGGTTCCACCACTATAAGGATGGACTTCCTGGCAGGATTTTAATCGCTGTTGGCGTCCAGGGGTTCTCCAGTGTCGTATACGTCTTATATCCGGTCTCATACCAAAACGAGACTCATCAGAAAAGCACACGAAACGCCATTGTTCTTCTGCCCAATTTCTGTGTTCAAGAGCCCATTGATATCGAATCCTACGATTGTGCATTGCTATAGGTGGTACCCGTAGCGGTCTTCGGGAATGAAGGTTCACTTCATGCAAGCGGTTTCAGACTGTTTGGTCGCTAATTAAGTTCCCTGAAGAGTGATGAAGCTTCACGAGTTGTAAGACAGACTCTCGCCGCAGCTAACATCAATGTCCTGCCCTGGCCTGCTGAGTTGCCAGACTTGAACCCGATTGAGCATGCATGGGATATGCTACAGAGAAGACCTCTGCCGAATATGGAGGGTATCCAGTCGCAAGAAGACCTTTTTTTGTTGTTGCAACGAACATGGGCGGCCATTCCACAGCGTGATTTGGATGAACTCATTTTGAGTATGCCAAACCGATGTTCTTGTGTTGTTAGTGTTCGCGGTAGAAACACGGATTATTAATTGTTTAAGTTAACCAATAAAATTTTAAAGAAAACTCTTATTTCAGTCTTTTTTTCGAACTTTAATGTTAGTGGTTCAAATGTCAAAAATCCCTTTATTAGGAAAATGGCAAATTTCTTTATTAATGCAAAGGTGACTTGGTTTATCGTTACTGTGACAAACGAAAACACTTTATTTGATGAATCCTTAAAGAAAATTTTAATTAATATCAATCAGGAGAAAAGTTATTGCAAAAATATATGTTGATCCCTAGACACTTTTGATGTGTGTAGTTTGAAAATAGCGTGGCGGAATAGACAATGTCAATATCGCTTCCAAGAATAAGCTATCTTGGGCTTTGTGGTTTATAATCTGCTTCTTATCATCTGCCTATCCTTTTCCCAACCATGTTGGGATCAGCTTACTGCCTAACAGGATATAGCTGAGTACCAGTTTTTCCTTTGTTGACGGGGCACTGAGACGTTGTTTGCTTTGTGTTTGCTACGACGTAGACCCAGCTACGGCGTAGCTACCACGCTACGCCGTAGCGAGCTAATAAGCTACGCCGTAGCGAGGATCTACGATTTCGATTCGATTTCAACTTTCTATATTCCTGTTTTTTACTTCTAAAGTTTTTTCCAGTAGAAATCAACTTTCCTTATTAATAAGAACATGTTTAATTGAATATTCTTTCTGAGTTCTATGGGAAAAAATATCAGCAGTGCTGCCATCCTGCCTAACCCCGGCTTTAGTTTGGAATCACTACAATACACTTCATCTACAGATTTCCAAGGAAAGATTTTTCACATAACAGAATTGCAGGAAATCCCCATACACATTTCCCAACGGCTTTCATAACGAACGCCATTAATTAAAGCATTATTAGACATTAATCATAAGTGGATTCCATGGCGTTCTTATTAATATTACTTGTTTCTATTATCCTTATTGAAATCTATAGGGATTTGGCATGTTTGATACATTAATCATTTTTGGTGGAAGCAACATAATTATTATTAAATGCAATATCAATTGACTAAATTCTACGCGCGTATTATACTGGTGTTAGCTTGTTCAAGTCTAACTACTTGAATAACAGTGTTTTACATGAAGCAAATGCTTATCTAACCACCACAATAATGTGTTCGACTACTAAGTAACGAACTCTTGTTGATTTTACAGTTATTTTTTTCAAACTAAATTTTTCAAATTAAATACAATGAAACACATAATTTTGAAAAATGTATGAATTTTATAAAAATCCTGAATAGAGCCTTTTTATCTCGCATAATTCTTTTATTTTTTTACTGTTGTATATGTTGTCGATCGCAGCGCCACTTTCCGGGTACAGGCGCCAGCACACCAAGTTAAAAAAAAAAAAAAAAGTTACCCCAAAGTGTCAAATTTTCCCAATTGAATATGAACCTTATCCTGTTTGACATAAAGTTGAAAAACGATCAAAGAAATTTGACACATTGGGATATCTTGATGTGCTGGCGTCCGTAGATTTGACCTTTCCAAGGCCCAACAAAAACACAGCAAACAAAGATTTATCCAATTTGGTGTAGTCGTTCGGAAGCTGTGCGCGTATGTACATTTAGGCGATTCATTTTTATTTAGTTATAGATAGATTTGCGTGTCTAAAGTAAATGTTTTGGCAGACAAGCGGACTTAGTACCACAGGCCTTAATAACTAGTCAAAGTTACAATTGACAAGTTTTCTTTCCTTCTTCTACACTTAGTGTGGTCTTAGTGATGACACTCGGTCTAAAAATAATATTTAACGCGAAATTACTACGCGTCGGTGGAGATCCCTCCTTACACAAATATTACGCGCGAACGCAAATATTTGACTGGCTTCGATAACTTATTCAACATATGGCTTATACCCACGGCTTTGTTCACGAATTTAACAAAATTTTAAGGTGTTTTTATTATTGATAAGCACGCGTTTGATCACAATCTCAACCTGATGGTATAGTGATGGGCAAAGGATAAATACTCGAAGGATAAATACTCGAGTATTTATCCGAAGTGGATAAATACTCGTTTTTACTCATTTTTATCCGATATTTACCCAAAATGATGGATATTTATTATTTTGCATGTTTTTTTTATATTGATAGGCTAGTTTTACTATTAAGGCTTTCGAAAATACTTAATACATTATTACTTTTTCAAGTTCTGATTGTAAAGACGAAGCAACGTGTTTCTAACCGCACCGCACTATATCCCGGCCTCCTTTTGTCCCATTCCTTTTGTTTTATTACCTTTCCCCTCACACCACCGCGCCTGCGCTGTGCCAAGGTATGTGTCTTAGATAGCGCACGCGCGAGTGCGTTTTTAACAACAAAATAATTATTATAAGGTGATAGTGTTCTAGTTTTATGAGACATTTAAGTGATTTTGAAGTTGGATTATAGCGTTTCAAGGTATGTTTTAACAGCTGAACCTTTCTTTGTTAAAGGTTTAAACACTGAATAAAATCGGCGGATAAGTAAACTACTAAAAATAAACAGAAAAGTGTAGTTTTATTGTTGTTGATAACGCTAGAAACCTACAAAAGACTGAAGAGTCCCTTGTTTTGAGTGTTTTGAAATCTCAGTGCGTCATGAGCCAGCAAATTAATAGTGTGCTGCGCAGTACTAAACTAACTTAGTAAAAAAAGTTTAACAACATGTTGTGCCTCTAAACTGCTAGCAGTGCGTAATGAGCTAGCACACTCTTGCTAGCTCATTACGCACTGAAATGTGAAGTTTTCACCAATTTTATTAAACTCTGCATAGACGTCATCATCTGCCTAGCCTTTTCCCAACTATGTTGGAGTCGGCTTCCAGTTTCACCGGATGCAGCTGAATACCAGTGTTTTACATGGAGCTGTCTGTCAGACCTAAACAACCCAGTGGCAAGGCAAGGCAGTGAACTGGGTAACATGATACCCCTTGGTTAAACTGGTTGTCAGACTTTGGACTTCTGACCACAATTAACGACTGTCAAAGATCTACAAATGACAGCCGGGAACAACGGTTTAACGTGCTTTCCGAGGCACGGAGGAGTCTTGGTATATAATAAATGGTCGTCCATCCACGGAACGACCACGTCAAGCGTAGTTTAACCTTCGATCAACCCATGCGGCTGTTATAATTTAGCCACAAGTTCCTCCGACGACTCCTCTGCATAGACATAATAAAATCTGTGCAAAATTACACGTGCTCGGGCTAAACTTTCTTTTATGGGCCATAGAGTTGGAAGTCCATTTTTTTTGTAGATAGTACTCATAAGCAGGTTTTTTACAATTTTTTAAGTTGCGGAGACTCCCAGTTATAATAAAATAATAAAGAGAGATATATTTTTTTAAAGTTTCCATATAAATTGAAAATAACACTCCCGGTATCACCACTTTGTCGACTGTCGGGAGGATACGGCGCGGCATACGCTGGCAGAGTGTGCCGCTTGAGAGGAGCCGTGCCGTGCCCTCGTCTCTGGAGTAGGCAGTGACTTGTCGCTGCCGGCCGTGGTCGAGAGGATGGCCGGCAGCGTCGAGTCCTGGGACGCGGTGGTGTCCTTCTGCGAAACGGTCGTCTCGCAGAAGGAGGCTGCGGAAAGGGAAAGGGAGAGCAACTCCACTCACCCGGCCCGCAGCAGACGTACCGGGCGCAGGCGGAGGGTGGACAACGCCCTATTCCAGCTCCCCTGAATGGGTTCAGGGGCGACGGTCACGGGACGTCCGCCGTCCCCATGTACATGGACCCGAGGTGGTGGCGCGTCGTGTTTACGCGCGCCCCTCTTAGACGTTGCGAGGGTTGTCTAACACCTCACTCCCCTCGCTGACTTGGCGAGGCCCTCGGGTCGCAGTCAGTCGGGAGTCGCGGAAGTATCTTCTGTTCCCGTGACCCCCGGCGCAGGTGTGAGAAGGAACACGGGGTGGTTTTTAGTCAGTAAGTCTGACAGACCCCTCCACCCTCCCCGGGGTGGGGGACATCCATGAGGATTTTCCACCACTTAAAAAAAATAAAAGTAGCGGGGTCGTAGTGAGTGAGCGAACACAGACTCCTCTCCACCTCCTTCGTGGTTATTTTTTTAAACCACCCAGAAGTAGGAGCGCCGCCAAGCGGCTCCGGCGACATCTTGGCAGGTAAGGGTATAAGAATAATAATATTCCTTGTGCTTTATTCTACTTATCCGAAAAATACCCGAAACTAATTTCAAAATGTTAACTTTTAAATTTTAAAATACGTATATCTCCGTAACCTTGGGGTTCCGCGGGTTGGAGATGGTACAGGAGGTAGGCCCCTGCCACCCTCGCCCTCCCCGGCCCATAAATATATGGAAATCAGAGTGAAAATAATGGAAATTAGTGTTTTAACCTAAGCTCAAACTTTAACAATGAATATCTCCATAACCATGGGGCTCCGCGGTGTGGGAATCCGACAGGAGGGTAGCTCATCTCCCCCTCCCTCTCCCCAGCCCCTCTCCGATCCATAAATCGATGACCCATAAAGGAAAGAATAACCCAATTTTTTTATTATTGTGTGTAATCATAGATTAGACAGGCTTGTTTTTTTAAAACTTCCTAATAAGTTTTAGAATTTCACTTAATTTCATCCTTTTCTTCGTAGAAATATAAAATTTCCCTTACTAAAATCGTGTATAATATTTATCCGCCGTTTTGGATAAATACTCGAGTAAAAACGGATATTTATGAGTATTTATCCATTTTGAGTATTTATCCGGATAAATTCCCAACACTAGATGGTAAGCGATGATGTGGTCGACGATAAAGCACGCTTGCCTAGAAGTAACCTATTCACTCTTGACTAAAATACCCCTAGGTTGTAGCTATCAGGACACACCGACTCCGACAGGGAATTACACTTTTTAGCTGTACGCACAATCAAAGTGTTCCCAAAACTTTTGTAGCGCTTAACGTTAAACATTTTGGTTTTTTAATAAAACTATCCTAAGTTACTCGCAGTTAAAGTCTAGTATTATAACCGGCGGACTCTGAGTTTTCGGATTCATCTTCGAATTGTATAATTATCACTTGCTTCAAGCACGGTGAAGCAAAACATCGTAAAGATGGTCTATTTTATACGAAGCGATTTAAAAATACTATAGAGCGGGCATGTCAAGGAAATGTCATAGAAAAACTTCGATCCCATGTCTCAGTAACGCCATCTAGAATAATATATGAATATTTCAGCGGCAGCGGAGCGTACTAAAAAAAACTCATAGACTTGTGTCCAAGCAGGACACAAGTTTCAGACGAAAATTTTGATCGTGATGTCCGGTCTATAGGTATTGAATGTTTTTGTTTTTTTTTTTTGTTTTTATAGTACCTACGAGTTATTGGCTAAATAATTGTGGTGTTTCCTTTTCAATCGTCATTAATGAAGTTGAACATCGTAAAGTAACCGGCATGCTTGACAGATATTTCTCGACAGCATGTGAAGCCAATTCAGAGCCATTCACTTAAAAACAACTCGCAATAATACAAATCTTTAGAAGGGTCTTGAATATTGGCACAACATTCTACTGTCCCAAAAAAATTCTTTCACCAAAAATCTCGAGAAATTTCCAACATTTTTGATAGGGACTTAGCTTCCAAGAAATCTTCTGTTTACTTCTTTGCCGTATTTGTTTTCATATTTTTGCTGGTTAGCAGGGATTTTAGATGGCCCTCTTCAGTTTTAATAAAAATGTTTCTATACTAAAATTATTAAAAGGCAAAATCTTTGTTTCTTTGCACAGTGTCATGTTACCCCAATGTGTCAAATTTCTTTGATAGTTTTTCAACTTTATTACAATCTAAGAAGGAATGAAAGAAAAAACATTTTGTGTGCAACAGCTTAAAACACACACAATGAAAACACAATTAATAGAACACATAATATAAAATAAAAAAACACAAAAATGGCATGTCCACAAGAATGCATTTGTAAATGCGTCAGGCAGCAGCCTGACGCATTTTCAAATGCATTTTTGGGGATAAGTAAAGGAGTGACGTTACGGAGTTCCCGTTGCCGAGGGAATACAGGGTTAAAAAGTGGTCTATGTCACCCGGCGATAGTTTAACTTTCAAACAGTGCAAGAATGTTTCAAATCAGTCCAGTATTTTTAAGTTCATTTGTTACATACAAGAATACAAATCATTCTTTTTTATATTATTTCATATATTTGGTTAAACGTTCTTTTTACTGAAACTACTAGTAAGATTATCTATATTTGAAGAGGAAATATTTGATCATTTGTTTGTCACAAACTACTACTATTTAAAAAACTAATTTTATAAATTCGCTCTGTCTTTCCGGCCCGTTGGGAAAAGGTGTGACTTTAATAAGCATGGATTTCATGGTTCACAATATTTTTATTTGTATGCCTTGTAGCGGCCGAAGCTAAAGAAGTATGTCAGAATCGTAGCAAATGGTTGTACTGTAGTTTCTGCCTATTCCTATGGGTAAAAGACGTGAGTTAATGTATGTATGTTAGCTGCCATAGTCAAACGTATTCTAAGCTAGTCGCAAGACCAACGTCTAGACAACTAATTGACATCAGCAAATAATAAATAAATATTCCACAACTTTTCACACAACGCCATTTAGTCCCAAGTTAAGCTTGAGAGCTTATGTTATGGGTACTAAACAGCTGATAAACATACTTATATATTTCTAAATACATTATGGATAAATTACACCCAGACACAGAACCAATGATCGTGCTCATCACAGAAACATGTTTGTCCTGTGTGGGAACCGAACCCACGACCTAAGGCATACCAGTCAGGCTCACTAACTACTAGGCCAGTCAAAGTCAGGTGTAGTTTACACATACACACATACATATCGTCACGCCTGTAATCCCCGAAGGGCTAGGCAGAGGTGTACCTGGTAGTACACCCACATTTCGCCAGTTATGTTTAAGTCCCATGTAATAGGGGGCGAGCCTATTGCCATCCATCGGGCACACATCCAGACTCCGGGCTGTTACTGAGAAATCCCAGATTGAAAAACTCAATGACACTTTGCCCGACCCGGGGATCGAACCCGGGACCTCATGAACAGCAGTAGCGCTAGCGACCACTAGACCAACGAGGCAGTCCGTCGAGTGTAGTTTACAATTTTTTTTATTTATAAGCTACGTTAGCTGCCATAGTCAAACTTATTCTAAGCCAGTCGCAAGGCTGACGTCTAGACAACTAATTGACTTCAGCAAGTGCATCAACATTTCAATCAAGATATTCATCAAAATACTTTATTCATTGCAGGTATGTAATATAAGCCAATTATATGCTGCAAAGAGTGAAGAACGCAAAGGCGACACGATGCAAGGACAACGTGCTTCTCATAAGAAAGAAGGTAGTGTATTAAATCAGTAAGTGTTAGAATAGTTGTAGTTATATTATGCTCATTTTCATTCATGATGTATTTTCACTTGAGAGTGACGTACTCGTAAATGTGCTAGACGACGAGATTCAGAGAAAAAAAGGAAAAGTATTTATTATACTCGACAAGACAAAATAAAAAAGGTTAGCAATAAATCTAATTCTTTTTACAGTTGGCCAGTAATAATGTAGGCCATTTTTTTTTAAATTTTGATACAGTTATTTTTATAAACTTTTTTTCCTACAATCTTTACACCTGAATAATATTATACACAATGTGTTAACTAAACCTAAGGAAAAAAAATATTAAGCATCGATAAATTCTTCCGTATCACTGCCAGCTGGTAAAGTGCACATGAGACTGTCGGCAATTGCCACGTTAAATGGCAATGCTTAGCCTCTAGTCAAAGTACAGGCTAGCCCTAGAGTCACGGAAAGCGTCAATTAAACGTTTTAAGATTTCTTTGAAAAGAAGACGAGGACTCAGACTGTATACTGATAGTAATTATTCTTTTCAAATAAGTACAATTTTATTTTACATAATATAAATTCAAGCAACATTTATACGCAGAGGCGGACTTAATGCCATTGGTATTCTCTTACAATCAACCTTTGGTTGATATAGAGAAAATCAGTGGTAGGTGAAGAGATTAGAATAGAATAAATTACTCTTTATTGTAAAAAAAAACATACAAACTTACAAATTATAACGTTAAGGGCGACATAGATTGATACAATAAATAAATAAATAAAATAAATAAATATTCCTGAACTTTTTTTTTCACACAACGCCATCTAGTCCAAGAGCCGGTGTTATGGGTACTAAACAGCTGATAAACATACTTATATATTTATAAATACATACATATTATAGATAAATGACAACCAGACACAGAACAATAAATGATCGTGCTCATCACACAAACATTTGCCCTGGGTGGGAATCAAACCCACCACCTCCGGCATAGCAGTCAGGGCACTAACTACTAGACCAACAGGCCGGTCAAATGCGCGGCCTTTGCGGCAGTTTGTACTGTAGATTAAGAAAATGATAGATTTTTTTTAATTTTACACACTACATTCATGCAATAGCAACTTTAAAAGCTACATGGGGTTTTACAGTCAAACATTCACAAAACACGATCTCTTACAGACTATGTGCGGATGGACTTGATAGATAACAAGAAATTATTATATAATATGTAATTAAATGCTTCGAAAACGGATATAATCATTTCCCTTACCCGTTCCGAAAAACTTACAATTAAATTGTCCCAGAGGTTTTTGGTATAGACCCATAAGCATTCCACATAACATTTAAACCAATCGTCAGTAAAACAGAACATTAAGAAACCATTAAAATGTCTCGTCTTTCAAATCAGAACGATTAAAATACCTCACTTTATACTACCTATAATTAATTACTGACACATATTTGGTTATGTAGTAAAATCTCACTGAAATATCGTTGGCATCTGAATAATTCTGGTTCAAACAATGGATTATATTTCGCCGAAGATAAGCTAAGGAGACACAAAGCGTAATTTTCATGAATATGTATGACATAGGTAGTTTTAGACTCATGGAATTTATGTAATTTTAGTCAGAAACTGATGTTCCCAAGAATTTCTGTGTTTCTATATCATTTGAGTTTCAGAATACACAGCCTAGAAATTATGATCGAGCGCTTAAAGGAGGGTTGAAAAACTCATTGTCACCATCGCGTTCTTAAATTCAAACACGAAAAACTAATTGTAATAGCTTTCGTTGCGAACAAACGCGAAAACTATTTCATGCGTAGGGTACCTAGCATTTCGGTATTCTATAGGATATATTTGAAGAGTGGGCACGGGAATTACATGAGTTGATTACGCCATCAGCCTTCCACCATCGGACAACCCGGGGTACGGCGAGTGTACATCCTTACATCGCTGGCACCTAAATGATCCGGACAAAGCGTTTTGCCTCGTCGATAATACTGCGTACGTCGAAAGACTGGAACAACTTGCCTACTGCGGGCATCCTGTCCGAGCTTCATTCTGTGGCCCTAGTGAAAAGGGGTATAAGTCCAATTTTGTCGAAAATGAGTTAAGTGTACCAAAGTGATCAGAAAACCGACTTTTACAGTTTTTTTTGGTGTCAATTGGACCCTTTTACACAAAGTAAATTTCTTATTTTTAGAGATAGCTTAGATCTGTCTTCACCAAACGATAGAGCATTTTTTTCTGATCACTTTGGTACACTTAACTCATTTTCGTCAAAATTGGACTTATACCCCTTTTCACTAGGGCCACAGAATTTAGGTGTCTTCAAGGCTAGAGTGAATCTAGATGGCTCTTAATAAAGTAGTGCGCCTAACTCATCATCATTGAGTGCATCACTACTCACCATCAGGTGAGATTGCAGTCAAGCCCTAGTTTATAATATTTAAAAAAAAACATTGTGAGGAAACCTAGACGTAGTTAATAAAAGTCTGAAATAATCAATCCGCCTTGAGCAAGCGTGGTGATCCATGCTCTTGCCTTGTATGTATGTGAAGTGGCCTTTGCCCTGCAGTGAGGCTTTGTACAAGATTATTGTTATTCAGCATAAATATAATACTTGTACTTATTATTCTTCTTTACAGTAGTAGTACTGTATGTAATGTATAGAGACATAAGTATTCAATACATATAGTACAGAATTCTAATAGTGTTTTTTATTGTAAATGTCGTACCTACCTAATGTAATTTCCTAATTATTTAGGTAGTAGGCATTGAATATATGAACTAGGTGGTCAATATAACACCATATGTTTAAATGTAATTGATCATTAATTATTTTACCTTTGACAATGAATTGTTTTTATAATGAATTGAAAGTAAACTACAGACATTTGACATCGATTATTATCATCGATCATTTGTGTACCTACTGGAAAACATAATATTAACGTCGAAAAAAGAATGAAGAAGTCGTTTAATATTGTAAAAATAAATCCCGTGGAACTTGTGACAAACAATGTAGTGGACAAAGATATTCAGTCGATGCTGTTGCCTTTAAATCTAATGCAGCAAATCACATTGAATCCTAAATATCGCATCAAAGAAAATGTTCTAACTCCAAATAGCCTCTTATCAAACCTTATATCTATGATTGCAACATTACTATTCCTTATTTTACTTATATTTGAAACCTACAAAGCGGTCACTGGTGAAAGCCAAGGACATTATACTCTTTTCAAATATGTCACTTCTTTTTACATCTCTGTCTTCTATGGTTTGGGATTCGTTTTAAATTACGTTATCGAAATCATCCACAGCAAAAATAATATTCAGTTTGTAGTGACCTTTCAGAAAGTGCATAGATTTCTAAACGACAAATCTAGTTTCAACTATTTTATTTTATGGAATTGGATTATCGTTATTGGAATTTTTATTTTTTACGTCACCGTTTTCATATACAGTTACATACAGGATGTTCGTTCAATTTATGGTACCTACCTTCTTATTATTTTCGATTGTTACATTGTGTTAGCCATACGAATCGTACGAATACTGGAAAACAAAATTGACCTATGGAATTCTCAAGATTTTAACTTTGAAGAAATGGAATGCACAAATAAAGAGAAGTGTAAAAATATGTTCCAAGCTTACATCGATATATTAGAGTGTTATGATATTCACAAAGAATGTTATCAGCAAGTCGTAAGTACAGTATTAACAACAACCTGCTTTTTCATATCCCATAACTCTAGGGTTGATATTATCACATTCATACGGGTAGGCCGTATGAATGTGATAATATCAAAGAATCGAATGGTATGTACAGACGCCAGCACATCAAGTTACCCCAATGTGTCAAATTTCTTTGATCGTTTCTACAATTTTATGACAAACAGAATAAGGTTCATATTCAATTGGGAAAATTTGACACATTGGGGTAACTTGATGTGCTGGCGATGGGAATCCAGACTCCAGGTTGGTACTAAGAAATTCCAGTAGAAGGAACTTAGGGGAATTTCTAAGACCAGACTCGGGAATCAAACCCTTGACAGTCATAAGTAATTTACCCATAAACAAGTTATTTGTATCCGAATTAACACAAATAAATAAATTACATGGTTACAGCAGCGGTAGTTGCGACCTTAATGGTAGTTTTTGAATATTTTTTTTTAATTTATTTTATGTTTTTCAGATACTGTATTACATCACAAAAGTATTTATCCACTCGTTACTTAACGTTGAAGGAATAATTAAATCGATGGAAATAGGCTTGAAGTTTAATACCATGGTCCGTATTATTTTAAAGCATTCTCCAGTTTATTAATTTTGCAAGTTACTGTGATCAAACCACTGAACCGATTTCAATGAAATTCAAATGGGACTACACGGAAAGTTTACTCCCTCAAGTTAGAATTAAATTGCTTATTAGTCTTTAAGGCTAGATCGTAATTAATTATTAAGAATGTTGTTCTTACTTGAATAGTATAAACAAAACATCCAAAAGAATAATACTTGTCTTGTATAATTTAAAAAATAGGAAAAAATCACGTAGATGAAGACTGATCTTAACAGACTTGTCTTAAGGCGCCTACCTCTAATTCACGAGGTTGTGTTTCAAATCCGGGCAAGAACCAGTGTGACTTTTTCAATTCATATGTACTTTCTAAGTTTATCTTAGACATCATTGACATCGGTGAAAGAAAACTTCGTGGGGAAACCTGGATTTACAGTTAATATAAGTTTAAAATCGCCAATCTGCCTTGAGCAAGCGTGGTGATCAATGATCAATAGAGGCCTTTGCCCTGCAGTGGGACAGTAACAGGCTGGTATTTTTTTTTTAATGTATTTATATTTATTTTGTTTTAGAATAAGGCGGTTACTTCGTCGCTGGTCATATTCTTCTGGTTGAGTAAGAATTTATATTTTAATGCAAAGTTGATCCAGCAATGCGAGAAATTCTACTTGGCTATTGAAAGTGTTCAAGATACTTGCGCAGTTATTTTAAACTCAACTTGTTCCGGTAATTGTTTTACAAATACATACATAATTGAATGCAGACTGACTCGTTTTTTTAGTGATCGCAAGTGCTACTGCTGAGCATGAGGTCCCGGGTTCGATTCCCAGGTCGGGGAAAGTGTTATTGAGTTTTTCCATCTGGAATTTCTCAGTGGCAGCCCGGAGTCTAGATTTGTCCCCGATTGATGGCAACAGGCTTGAACCCCGACTTACGAACAGTAAGTCGTGGGTTCGAACCCAGGCGGGCGTACCTATACTTTGTGGAATTTATTTCATCACCATTGCTCTCAAAAACGTTGAAAGAAAACATCGGGAGGAAACCGGCATGTCCTAGAACCAAAAATTCGAAGACATGTGACATTTACCAATTCGCACTGGCCCACGTGGTAGATTATGGCTCAAACGCAAAATACGCACTTTGACGTGGAGTTGCGGATATCAGCCCGGTATCTTTATCTTTTTCTATAGGCTCGCCTCTATTACCTCGGACCTTAATATAACTGGCAAGATGTGGGTGTACAGACAGTAAGCTATTTATTACCTGATCTATCTTCGAAAAAAATATAAGGCGAAGATGGGTCAGGCAACGTAGCTGACCTGCTGTAGGTACACCTCTGTCACCCTTCGGGGATTACAAGCGTATTTAATGTCGATTGAAAGCAGATTCTTAGACTACTGCAAATAAGGTTTTCCAACGAACAAACATTTAACACTCTCACTGCCAGCAATATAATAGGGTGACTGGTAATTAGTGACCGATACTTAAACACGTCATTGTATTCATGATTTCAATAAACTTTCACAAAGAAACTTTTTTTTGTATACCCACAATAAAATAACAAAAACGCGCGTAGTGTATCAGCTGATTGTCTGACCTCGGGAAGGGCAAAATCAACTAGCATCACACGCTCCCCCGTCACCCCCACCGCTCCCGTTGTGCAGTACTGACGTAATTGAATTAATTGAAAGTTAATGAGTAAAAAAAAAAGTTTCTTCGAGAAAGTTATTCGTGTTCATCAGTACAATCACGTGTTTAAGTATCGGTCACTAATTACCAGTCACCCTATATAGCATGGATCCAGTTCAGCAAGCCATGGAGTCCGCTGGCGGGTGCCAACAAATCTGCTGCGGTAGGCCGTCCGGCCCTTTGCACTCAAAAACTTGGGGCCCGCCAGCGCCAAAAAAATATATTTTAAACATGATTAAGTAATTGAATTTTTTGACAGATTATGAGAAAAAGTTATGCAAGAACGTGCTGCGCTTGCATCGAGCATCGTTCAGCAAGATACGTGTGTGTGGACTGTTCTACGTAGACGCTGCATTGCAAATATGTATGCTGATTCATCTTTCTAACTACACTGTTGTGTTGTTACAGTTTGCATTTCTGTAATATTAACAGTAAAATATTTTCGTAGATATATAGTTACTTTTAATGATTCTTCTTTTCACAAAGACTCTTCTCGTGATTTGTGAGCTTACTATACAAAAGGTTAATTTTATTATTATTTTATTTATTTTAAGAAAACTTACAGCTATTATACATTTGATTAAACAAAAAAAATAAATTAGAAGATGGTCAATTACAAGTTTCCACTTATAAACATAATTATTATGTATACAAAATTTGAATTTAACGTTGACAGCATTGACGTTAAGACTTATCTCTTATCTCAGCATTAAATCCCAACATCAAGAAATTATAATATGTATATTGTTATAAGTTTAGGAACAGTGTTCGTTCGTATTACAATTGAATTGAAGCTTCAGTTGTACGTAACAGCTATTTATTGCGCTACTACCAATGCACTTTAATATGAAGTTCACTTACAGTACTTATATTACGAGTCAACTGAAAAATAATTAAATAATCATTTCTATCGCTTTTTAACGGAAATTGGAATGTTAATGGATATAATATTATCGAGGTGCACATTATAAAAAAAAATTGTATTGCATTGTTTTAAACATGTGAATCAAATTGTAAAATCAATATATAAATAAAACAGAAAATGTTAAGCAAATTTCTACATTATTTTTCTTTCATTTTTGTTTAATTTGCCAGCCATGACATTGAAAAATCATGGAGGTTAGTAGTTAAATAACGCCTGAAAAAATCGTATACCTAGCATAATAATTATAATCTAACAATTTTTAACTTTAATCGTTTTGACTGACTCAACAAGCCAAACACATTAACAGTAATAAAATTGGTGATTAATCATTTTAGTTTTGATGATGAAATAAAAATGATAAGATACCATAATACATTGACAGTACCTAAGTTCCATACATTACAGGAACGATTATTCTATCATTTGCGTACTGGATAATAATACAGTCTACGTTGAGACAAAAATGAAAAAACTTCTCAAAATTCGAAAAACATATCCCGTGGAACTTTTATCAAACAATAAGGTGGACGAAGATGTTCAGTCGATTCTATTGCCTTTAAATATAATGCAACATTTGACGTTTAATCCTAAATATCGTATCAAAGATAATGTTCTAACACCAAACAGTTTCTTATCAAACCTTATTTCAATGATTGCAACACTAGTATTCATATTGTTAATCTTCCGCGACTTGTACATGGTCGTCACGGAAAAATATAGGGGATTTAACATTTTCATATCTGCTTTTTTCATTGTTATTGGTATCTTCCAAAGCTTCGGATTTGCTTTGAATTTCGTGATCGGTATTATTAAAAGCAAGAGCAATATTCAATTTGTTCTGACTTTTCAAAAAGTGCACAGATTTCTCAACGACAAATCCAGTTATAATTATTTTATGTTATGGAATTGTATAACTGTAATCGTAATTTACACTTTTAATGTCATACAATTTATATTTTGTCACGTAAATCATGCAAAGATAACTTATTCAAACTATGTTATGGTAGTTTTTGATTTTAACATACTATATGCTCTACGAGTCATACAAATTCTGGAAAAAAAAGTTATCGAATGGAATTATCAAAATTTTTATGTCGACGAAATGGATGACACACATCCAAATAACTGCTACAAAGACGTGTTCCAAGCTTACGTTGATATTTTAAAGTGTTATGACATTTATAAAGATTGTTTTCAGCAATTCGTAAGTACCTTTCTTGTAATTTAAGGCTCCAGCACATTTGTAACACCCGACGCCATCCACGCAGTTTTATTGCTCAAATCTGAAAAAGGTGCTTAAAATAACCAATGAGAACACCATATTGACGTTGCGTGGCATGGCGTGTTATATGTCTGTTGCTAGCCTTATACTTCTTTACTTAAGCTTTAAACGGGAAAGTTTGTATGAATGGGTATAGATGTTTGTTACTACTTCACGCAAAAACGACTGAATGGGTTTTAATAAAACTTTACAATAATATAGCTTACGTACATCAGATTAACACATAAGCAATAATTTGTAAAGATATTGTGTGAATTGTCCAAATTATAACGATAAGTGTCAAGAAGGTAAGCAGGAAAAATTCTCCCATCTGCGAGCTATTCTGGCGAGCGCTGTAAAAACTGCTTGAGTAACACGTATATGCAAATGGAAATGTTTATTTTAAAAAAAGATAGTCTTGGAAAAAAAATAAGCTACTCGAAGTACACATTCTGCGCAGACAGAGCCGTGGGCACCAACTAGTACAAAATAAAGCAGTTCATAATAAGATAGCTGGAGTAACTCTTTAATAAAATGTTTTCCTCGTAAAAACAACTAAAATAAGGGAGTCGTAAGTGTCCTAACTGTTTTGTCGTAAGTGTCGTAACTGTTTTGTCGTAAGTGTCGTAACTGTTTTGTCGTAAGTGTCGTACGTGTTTTGTCGTAAGTGTCGTAACTGTTTTGTCGTAAGTGTCGTAACTGTTTTGTCGTAAGTGTCGTAACTGATTTGTCGTAAGTGTCGTAACTGTTTTGTCGTAAATACAGATGTAGGTACAATTAGCGATGTGATTGAGTGATTTGCGGCATCGATTTCTGAATGGATCAAAGAACATTAAACATTTGTATAGCCCACAGGTATGGTATTTTAAAAGAAGGTTTTTTTATTAAAATATTTTTTTTTCAGATATTATATTATATCACAAAAGCATTTATCCACTCTTTGCTTAACGTTGAAGTAGTAATTTTAGAGATGCAAATTGGCATGAAGTTCAATACTGTGGTAAATATTATTTTGAAATATTCTTTAGTTTGTTACGTGCTATGGAGCGTAGTATTCTGGGTGTCAAACTCACAGATCCTGTTCGAAACACTACACTGCGCTCCAAAACTCCAAACAAATAGTAGTGTGTGCACGAAAAGCTGCTGAACTTAAATGGGACTGGGCAGGACATGTCTGCCGCATGCCGAACGAGCTATGGGCTCGTTAAACCCAGAATTGGTGCCTCACAGTGACACGGGGCCGCGGCAGACCATGAAAGAGATGGCGGGACGACTTGGATGTCGTCCTTGAGAATTGGAGAGAGGTGGCGTAGAATCGCGACCGATGGAAGGAATGGAGGGAGGCCTTTGCCCAGCAGTGGGACAATTTGGGCAACAATAATTAGTAAAAATAATAATAATTGTTACAGTTATTGCTATTTATGTAACTGTTACATAGAAGGAGTTACTAAGAAGCTTGTAGCTAAATAATAACAGCCGTATGGGTTGATCAAAGGTTAAGCTACACTTGACGAGGTCGGTACGGGGATGGGTGACCATTGATTATATACCAAGACTCCTCCGTGCCTCGGAAAGCACTTTGAGCCGTTGGTCACTGGGGTTGGGTTGTCAGAAGCCCGGAAGTCTTAACAACAGTTTAACCAAGGGGTATCATGTTACCCAGTTACTGGGTTGTGGAGGTCTGACAGGCAGTCGGTCCATGTAAAGCACTCGTATTCAGCTGCATCAGGTGAAACTGGAATCCGACCCCAACATACCTGGGAAAGGGCTACACGAGATTTTAAATAGTGCCACGGGGAGTGCTGTTTCTTACATTCCTTTTGAAATTAATAATAATAATATTCCTCAACTTTTACACAACGCCATCTAGTCCTAAGCTAAGCAGAGCTTGTGTTAGGTATAGGTACCTATCACTTACCTTACTACACACCACTCACCCGGCCCGCAGCAGACGCACCGGGTGCAGGCGGAGGGCGGACAACGCCCTCTTCCAGCCCCCCTAAATGGGTCCAGGGCGACGGACGCGGGGATGTCCGCCGCCCCCACGTACATGGACCCGAGGTGGTGGCGCGTCGTGTTCACGCGCGCCCCTCTTAGACGTCGCGAGGGGAGTCTAACACCTCACTCCCCTCGCAGACTTGGCGAGGCCCGTGGGGCCGGCACCAGTCGGGGGTCGCGGAAGTATCTTCCGTTCCCGTGACCCCCGGCGTAGGTGTGAGAAGGAACACGGGGTGGTTTTTAGTCAGTAAGAGTCTTGCAGACCCCTCCGCCTCCCGGGCGGGGGACATCCATGAGGATTTTCCAACCCTGAAAAAAAGAAAAGGTATAGGTACCTACTAAACAGCTGATAAACGTACTTATTTCTAAATACATACATATTATAGATAAATTGCACCCAGACATAGAACAAAATGATCGTACTCAATACTCAAACATTTGTACTGGATGGGATTCAACCGACGATCTCCAGGAGAGAAGTCAGGGCCACGAATTACTAGACCAAAAGGCCAGTCCAATTTAAAGTTCCTAAGGTCTCTCTATACCACCACATATTTAACAATATAAGTGAACATACTTAATAACAATAATTTTATTTATTTCAGATATAGTCCATACACTTCAAATTTAAATTAAGAGCACATACACATCATGATCAATCAAAACACAATCAATTAAATTACCATAAATATAAAAAAAAATACATAATCATAACAATTACCAAATTAAACATAGTATTCTACACATTAAAATAAATTATCGAAAATAAAATTAAACGTCCACAGTATAATCAGATCAAATAATACTGTAGCGACATCTATCTCGCCACATACGAACTATCCTACATCGCGCTATTAAAGTTATCCACGCAGTTTGAACGTATACAAGTTCCCGACAACAACCGTCGGGCAGTAGTTAGCCCACCAGACACAACACCCGTCTGGTCGGAGGATCTTCCCTTTTCAATGGTGGATACGGAACTTTACACCCTGTTCCTCATACCTCCAAAAGACGACGAGAAACGCTAACATGAAGCCGCGGTCACCTCTATATCAGCGATAGATCACACCGCTCAGACAAAACCATTTTAATAATTTTACTTCATACTCTGTTTACAGATTTTTCCCAAATTCATAACACCCACACACAAACCCCAATTCAATTCAACACACTCATTCAAACACTCCACACAGTTTTTTCACTATCCCACTCATATTTAATATGAGCGGGATGTTATTATCAGAATAATAACACGCAGTTATGAATATTTGTAAAATTTGTCAATCTCACTAAAGAGCACTGTCCTTTAAGATACAGGATTATCGTAGTCTGAAAGACAGGGGTCTAACTAATTTGTAATAGCCTACTAGATATTATAGACTAATGAAAACAATGATGTTACTTACTGTTTTCATAAATTCAAATTAATATTAATAATATCTCCTTAATTTCTTGATTAACATATAAATTATATTTTTAACCCTCTGCGACTGACGTGACTCAATTTTTACAATTGTACTGGCGTGGTAGTACACGAGACACCATTTCAATAGTAAATATATTTATTGAATTAAATGATGTAGTGCTTTTATTTATATTTATTAGATCTTTAGCCTATTTTTAATGTTAAATGAACTTCAAATTAAAAAAACAATTTGTATTTTCAAAAATAGACAGTGTTTATTGACTTCCCTCAAATCAGTCTATGAATCTCTCCTTAAACATTCATGACACTAAAAAAATTACAAAATCAACTTTTTTTATAATAAACATTAGACATTTTAAAAATTAACAATTATAATAATCGGTCTTGAAAACATGTGATATATTCATTGGTTGAAATTAAAATTAGACCGTTTTCAAATCACAGCTTTTCTTGGCCATTTTTATTTAGTGGCTTGGAGCACTGAAGGCAAATTGGCTTCGAACAATCAAAGGAACAATATTTGGTTTTTGAGTTTTGCATTTCTGGCTCGAAAGTCAGATCTTCATCTTCATCACCAATAGGTATCGCTAAACTCATGTTCACATTCCTCTTCCAGCCACTCTGTTATTTGATCTTCGTGATCTACAAAAGTTTCAGCCGTCGTTCTCTTACGAGTAGACGAAGTGCCTGGCCTAGGGTTGTTATTTGAGTCAGCCATCTAAAAAACCAGATTTTTCTTGTAAATTATGTGGGTAAAATTATCTTTCCACCATGACTTCATCCGCGTGGATTATAGAAGCACTATTTCACCTTATAGCCTATATTACTCAGTGAAAATATAGCATTCTATTAGTGAAAGAATTATTATCCTCTTTATAAAAATAGTATAGAAGCATGTATAAATTATGTGAATAAATTCAAATTCTAAAATAACGCGAATTAATACAAAAAATACCTTATAGTAAGATAACTAAATTTATTTACTGATGTGGTTGCTTAGGAGACACTATGAAACTATAAACATTTTACTGAGGTGGTAGTATACTAGACACTCACCTTAACACTGATGTGGTAGTCTTGTGGACACCTTCCTCTCGCTACGCAAATGTACGCTCGCTATGACCGTCCCTTGCACACTGACCGACGCGCGAGCTCACTACAGTAAGGTACTGAGAGCGGCGTCGATCAAATTTGAAAATCAACGGTAATGAACTGAATTTACTAATTCGCGGTGTCTGTTGGACTACCACGTCAGCCGCAGACGGTTAAATAAATAAATAAAAATTTTAAAAACATTTAAATGTATAAAAAAATAGCAGCCCACCGATATCGGGAACAGGGGCTAAGCTAGGGCAGGGCTCCTGATAGAGGAAACGCCTAACAATGCGCGCCGTGTCCAAGAGGACTGCCTTCTGGATCAAGCACTTGATCCAGCTGCCTAACGAGAGCCTCTTAGGTGTTGGTCGAGGATCTTGGCTATTATGCCATTGGCCGTCACGACTATCGGCACGATGACTGCTGTATCCACATCCCACATATCGACAACCTCGCGAGCCAGATCAAGAAACTTAAGTTGTTTATCTTTATTTCGTTTATTCAATCTAGTTTCATCTATACATATAATAAAACAGTAACGAAAGAAAAACTGTACATTGAGAATTTTCAAGAAAAAATAAGTGGGTTTTGTTAGAAAAACGTAACTGGTGACAAAAAGTGACTTTTTAGAATTTTTGTCTGTTTGTCTGTTTGTCTGTTTGTCTGTTTGTCTGTTTGTCTGTTTGTCTGTATGTATGTCCGGGGTGAACTCAAAAAGTACTGCATGGATTTACTTCAAATTTTGCATGAATATTACTAAGAGGTCGGGTCAACACATAGGCTATATATTATCACGCTATTACCTACGGGGGAGGAGCAGTGAATCTTTATTCTTCTTACTCATTCTGTGGAAGCGTGTAAGTAAAGGACGCATATTTAAATGTTGGTTTTGAGTAAGTTATGCTATTATCTAGCTTTACACTATAAAAACTACGCCATTTAAGTAACTTTGGCAGAGAAACATAGTTTAATGAATGTTAGTAGTATAAAGACAATTTGGAATCAGCGCCATCTATGAGAATGTATAAAAATCAAATCAAGTAACACATGAATACTTTTTGAAAATTAATTTAAATTTTGATTGTGTTGGTGAGGTTAGTAGTTAGTTATTCTTAAAATTCATAGATGGCATTGTGCATTTTTTTCATCTTATACTACATATAATATAATACATAATAAAACAGTAACGAAAGAAAAACTGTACATTGAGAATTTTCAAGAAAAAATGAGTGGGTTTTGTTAGAAAAACGTAACTGGTGACAAAAAGTGACTTTTTAGAATTGTTGTGTGTTTGGCTGTATGTATGTCCGGGGTGAACTCAAAAAGTACTGCATGGATTTACTTCAAATTTTGCATGAATATTACTAAGAGGTCGGGTCAACACATAGTCTATATATTATCACGCTATTACCTACGGGGGAGGAGCAGTGAATCTTTATTCTTCTTACTCATTCTGTGGAAGCGTGTAATCAAAGGACGCATATTTAAATGTTGGTTTTGAGTAGGCTATGCTATTATCTAGCTTTACACTATAAAAACTACGCCATTTAAGTAACTTTGGCAGAGAAACATAGTTTAATGAATGTTAGTAGTATAAAGACAATTTGGAATCAGCGCCATCTATGAGAATGTATAAAAATCAAATCAAGTAACACATGAACACTTTTGAAAATTAATTAAAATTTTGATCGTGGTGGTGAGGTTAGTAGTTAGTTATTCTTAAAATTCATAGATGGCATTGTGTATTTTTTTCATAAAAGTTGTATCCTAATAGTTCGTTTTGACAAATTGAAGTTCCAACAAAACCCTCAAAATCTTGAGCAAAGTTCGGATCGTATCATATGGGATGAGTGTACGATGTCCAAAAGGAAGGCAGTTGAGGCCGTGGACAGAACCCTGCAGGGCATCTGCAGGAACGAACATTTGATGGGTAGTGTCACAGTTCCGTTCAGTGGCGATTTCAGGCAAACGCTTCCCGAGTTGACGCGGGGATCGAGGGCTGACGAGGTGAATGCTTAGGTAAACGATCTTTTTTGTCGTCACAAGTTCATACGCTGCGCTTGACCATTAATATGAGAGCTCGGCTCGGCGGCTTTGCACGCGCTCAAGAATTCTCCGATGTCCTTCTAAGTCTTGGCAAAGGCACTCTACCAGAAGAGAAAAGTGGACAGGCGGTGCTTTTAGAGTCTCTCGGTAGAGTGGTGGTAGGTATCCAGCTTCGAAGAACTCATTCGCAATGTGTACGTGGACATCAGTCGTACAGCGCACCAGCAGAATTCGTGTGAGAGCGCCATTTTGGCGCCCAAAAATGATCATGCTGCAGCAATTAACGAATGTTTTCTCTCGGACATTGAGGGGAATGAAGTGGTCTATACGTCGATAAGCACTGTCGCCGAGCAAGATGACGCCACACATTATCCCGTGGAATTTTTGAACTCTCTGTCAGCAAGTCGACATTCAGCGCATACCATCAAGCTGAAGGTCAGCGTCCCGATTACGCTTTTTAGGAACAAATCTTCTCTGAAGTTGAGTAACGGGTGGTGCCTTAAAGTCATCTTGCTCCACAGACACCATTGAGGTGGAAATTCTGGCGGGTTGTGGCGTTGGCGAGGCAGTATTTATACAACGCATTCCCCTTATACTTCGTAGCTTTCCGATCCAGTTCGAGCGCGTACAGTTCCCCTTGAGTGTTTGCTTAGTGATGACAATCAATAAGTCGCAGGAGCCGATACTCAGAGCAGCGGGTGTAGATCTAAGGACGAGTTGCTTCTCACACGGGCACCTGTACGTTGCTTGCTCCCGCGCCACCAGTCCTGACTATCTTTACATTTTGGCTCCTGGCAGTATAACTACCAACGTAGTTTTTAGGGAAGTGTTATAAGGTATACTATGATACCTTTGTACGTATTTTTAACCGACTTCAAGAAAAGGAGGCGGTTCTCAATTCAACGGTATGTTTTTTTTTGTGTGTGTTTGTTACGCGATTACTCCGCCATTTATGGACCGATTTTCTAAATTCTTTTTTTATTTGATAGGGTATAAGCTACCAGGTTGGTCCCATTAGTATTAAACCTCAGATCTGATGAGGGATCCTCGAGGAATTGATGGAACTCCTCAAATAATATAGGAAAACATGTACCAAGTTTTACATTTTTTTTTGGTGACAAATCAAGCATTTACATTTAGCAAGTATCATTTCGTGAAGAAAAACTGATGAAGATGACAGGCGATGGAACTCTTCAATGCATAACAGCAAATTACTCGCAATAGCTACAGTCACATGTCTGTGCATGGTTTATGTATTTCCATAACATAACATTACGCCTGTTTATTTTAAAAGGTTAAGAAAGAACTTCTTTTGCAATTATTAACCGATTTCAATGATTCTTTCAAGTTTTGAAAGACTTTCTTTACATACAAATAAACTAAAAATAGCAAAATAAAAAAAAAATACAAAAAAAACCAACCGACTTCTTAAAAAACACTAACAGGTGAAAAATAATTCCAGGTTCGGAAGTCTATGGCTAAGGTGGTTTTATTTCGTTCATTATTGGCCACCGACTTCCGAAACTTAAACGTTAGTGTTTTTTTAAGAAGTCGGTTGCTTTTTTTTGTAAAAATGTTTTTATTACTCTTTTGTATCCTGGAATGTATTCCTGCATTATTTTGTTTATTTCCTTCAGTCACATGGTATGACTGAACTCAGCAGGATTCCCATATAACTCTCTTCATGTAACTTATATTTTAATGCTATTTTAAAAGTTGTTTACTTATAATGCTATAGCGACACTGGAATCTTAGGTAGGTATATTTGGTGCTGTAGAACCTTCACGCAGACGACGTCGCGGGCAGCAGCTAGTATTAAATACATTTTTAAATATTTAAATATAAAAAAAACATTGTTTATGTTTATCTTCTTTTTTTTTTCTTGTTTATCTTTATTATTATTATATTATTATTAATAAACCCTCAGGAGACTGTTTGAGCAGCTTCGCAGGAGACTTAATAGTGAAGCGCTGCGCTTATGAGGAAGCGCAGCGCTTCACTATTAAGCCTCCTGCGATCGCGAAAATGTCATCTCTTCGCGCCTCGGCAAACATATTCGAAGCACTACAAAACCGCGGATGCCCTAACAGTATACTGAGAGCATTGTTGATAAATAATAATATACTTAATTATGTTTATTTTGTTAAAGGGTAAGGCTGTTAAATCGTCGGTGATCGCATTCTGTTGGTTGAGTAAGAATTTGGTATTTCAAACAAAGTTTATTCAGCAATGCGAGAAATTCTACTTGGCTATTGAAAGTGTTCAAGATACTTGCGCAGTAATGCTAAAGTCAACTTGCTCTGGTAATGGTTTTACATACACATTATTAACGAAACTTTTCACAAAATAAATAATCAATATGAAAAGTAGTGTTATATATACACGTCTAATAAAATTAAAGTGGCTATTTGTAATGTAACATTAACAGCTTTTTACTCAATAACATGTTTCGAAATTGTTTTCTGTTTGTCTGTATATTAATTTGAGCTTAATCTCCGTAACGGCTGTACCAGTTTGGTCAGGTTCTGATTGTTTTTTATATTATTAATGCTTTCAAAAGTCTTTTGAAGAATGTTATTAACAGCCTGTTTTTTTAAAATGATCAAGTGTCTAAAATTGTTGACAGATTTTGAGAAAAAGTTGTGCAAAAACGTACTGCGCTTACATCGAGCATCGTTCAGCAAGTGTGTGTGGACTGTTCTACGTAGACGCTGCGCTACAACTATATTTGATAATTCTTTTCTGTAACTACACCGTTGTGTTGCTACAATTGGCGTTTCTGTAATGTGCATGATATGTTATGTCGTTTTGTCACATAGTACAACCAATTACATTATTGATTTTAAGTACGTTGTTTTATGTTTAGAAATTTTTCAGTTTATCATCGTTATTGTCAGTCAGTCAGTACCAATGTGGCAAAAAGGGAACCTGCAGGGCTATCGGTTGACAGTTCATAATAAATAAATATTTCACAACTTTTTACACAACGCCATTTAGTCCCAAGTTAAGCTTGAGAGCTTGTGTTATGAGTACTAAACAGCTGATAAACATGATGATCACTGGGCAAATTGTGCAGCGATTAGCCGTCAAACAGCTAGTTTCGTATTGACTATCATCAGTATGTATCTAGGATGACGTAATGCGCAACCGCAGAGATTTGACAAAGCGCACCGTCTGATTGTCACCGTAAAGGCCTATTCAGACCTAAGCGGTATTCGCTAACGTCTGCGGCAGAGAAAACCCAGTGGGTGTGCGGTAATATTACTGTTCCGACCTAAGCGGTAGTCGATACCGTCTGTTGCAGAGAAAACCCAGTGGGTATGCGGTAATATTACTGTTCAGACCTAAGCGGTATTCGCTACCGTCTGAAACCCGCGCGGTGGTCATAAAAATTCAGTGCGCAACAATTGCAACAAAGTCACTGGCAATGAAAAGCCCTACAGATTTGGTGCATCTCAAATATTTGTAAAAACTTACGTATGATTATTATTATACATACTTATTTTTTTTATTTTTTTTTTTTTATTGTGCCCACCATAGTTTGTCTGTAAGGCGATTATCACACTGCCCCGCATCACGCTGCATGTTGCGTGTCTCTGAACTGAATTGAACGCGCGTGGATGCATTTTCTGTGTGTTGGACTGTGCGTGTTTTCCATACAAACGGAGATACTTACAAGCAACGGAAGAACACGCATCCACGCGCTACGCTGCATCATGCGGGGCAGTGTGTTAATCGCCTAAAAGATCGCTTTTAGCGATAAGGCCGCCGATTGTAACACCCTATGTACAGACGCCAGCACATCAAGTTACCCCAATGTGTCAAAATTCTTTATGTCGAACAGAATAAAGTTCATAATTATTCAATTGGGAAAATTTGACACATTGGGGTAACTTGATGTGCTGGCGTCTGTACCCTAAAAGTTATAATTTGTTAGTTTTTATGGTGTACAATAAAGAGTATTCTATTCTATTCTATTCTATTTATCGACACGAGCAAAGGAAGCACGCTGAAAATAGATATTTACTCCAGCGCGCTAGTCGTGTGAGTCATTATGCACATAACGACAAGTTACTCGAAGCTCACTTGCGTGAAAATGAGATGTGACCACTCTCCGAGCTCCAAAAGAAGAATAATTAAGATGATTATGAAACATAACAGTGCTTAAATTATAACAAAAATTAGGGTATTCCTCGAAGCGCAACCACTTCGCTCCTTACCCCTCGCTCTCTAATTTTAATCATGGTTGCGCTTCGCGGAATATTTTAGTTGCGCTTCGATGGTTGCGTTTAGAAATGGTTGCGCTTCAAGGAATACCCCGCAAAGTTGATAATGAAGTAACTAATCGGTATTTCAAAAATGTAAATTCTACAAATGGTAGTATGAACATTAAAAAATAGCATTTATTCAATTTTGTAAAAAAAAAATAGTTTACTATTTAAATTCAACTAAACCTAGCATGCTCGTTTAAGATTTTTATACAACTTTTGTAACGTAACAGAACTAACCTACCTAGGAGGAGAGCACTGTTGTAGGAAAAGATTAGAGGGAATAAATAAGAATTTATTAATACCAGGCCTACCTAGTGGAGCTAGGGTAAAGAAGAGAGGAAAACTGATGAATGAAAGATGAATGGATGAAATGTAGAAGAGGTGGCCCTCTCTCAGCAATAGTAGTGGCTGAGGGGGATCAGGCTTCGGTCTTCAGTAGAGGAGGCGGAGGCCGTCAAAGGTGTCTCTCTCTGCTGTAGAATAGTCGAGGGACGTCAGGCTTCAGTCTTCAGCAGCGCAGGAAGAGGCCGTCAGGAGAAGGAGTCCGTCAGAGGAGGAATCCGTCAGAGGTGGTCCTCTCGGCTCTAGTAATGGCCGAGGGACGTCAGGCTTGAGTCTTCAGCAGCGGAGGAGGAGGCCGTCAGAGGTGGTCCTCTCGGCTCTAGTAATGACCGAGGGACGTTAGGCTTCAGACTTCTGCAGAGAAGGCGGAGGACGTCAGTTTAGAGGGCCGGAGGACAGAGAGGCCATAAGTATTAGACCCGCAGCTAATATGACTTGCTAAGCCTTTCAGATCCAGACCAAGACTGCCAAATTCCACCTGGCTCCAAGGTAAATGGACAGAATGACAGATGATTGAATTTTGAAAGGTTTTAGAACACAATACAAAGCAAAGTAAAAGCAAAATAATGAGGTCGATGTGGTTTACATATACGACCTACAACTAGCTCCAGACAAATTAAAAATAAAACTAGACCTGTCACTAGCAGACATTACGAATGTAAACAAACATAATTTATAGAAAAACTTAAATAATAAATATGATAATATAAGACAAAAGGTATGCTTTGCCTCCAAGTAATGAGCATGTAACTACCTAGGGAGGGTGAATGCTTTAAAATTTCAGGTTAAACAATGTACAAAAATGTAAGTAAAATCACAATGTAAAGACAACATTACAATACCCCGAAAACCCCGGAAAATTTTTGAATCCAATGAAAAAATTTTCTTTTAAAGTAAAAGAGCAATAAATCATTAAAAAAAGTAAGTTAAATGAGTATTTACAGTGGTACAAGTAAGTTAAAGAAATTAATACTAAGATTCCCCATAACCCAGAAAATTACTAACATGAAAAATTTAGAGGTTTTAAATAAGACCTTGCTCTTTCATACACCTTACATCAACCTTCTATTCATACTTCCTCAATCATACATCACCAGCATACTTTAGGGGATATGGTTCACAATCGATGACGCATACTCCACAAGGAATTATTTTTTAAAGTTTTACGAAGGCTTATTTATTTAATTTAGGTGTCGTAATCCGCACCTGTTCTAAGACCCGAAAAAATAAAATAAATTATTTACAGGTTTTTCTGCTTAAGAAAAGCAGCCAAGGATTAAAAGCATAAGTGCTTAAGAGAAAGCTTTAAGCTTTAAAGTGTTTAAGAGAAGTAACGAGTAGTTCAAGCTCGAAGTCAAGGAAAGAGAAGTTCAAGGATAAATATATTTACAAGTTAAAAGAAAAAGGTAGACAAAGGGCTTATTTTTCGAGTTGTCAGACCGCTCGACACAATGGCTTATTTAGAGAGTTGTGTACCGCTCTATGAAAAAAAAAAAATAAAGAAATAAAAAGAGGGAAATAACTTAAGCCAAGAGTTTTTGGGAGGGTTTAACCTTGTGAAGTATGAAATAAATCTAAATGGTTTTTACAAGTTATTAGTAAAAATATTTGTAACAAATTGAGGTTAATTGAGGGTGAATTGAGGGAGAGTTAATAGTATTCTCCGCTTGAGAAAGATCAAGATTGAGAGGAATAGGGGAGGATTTTATGTCATCCGATAGGACATGACTAAGTTTAGATATTTGATCTTTAAGATCTTTTAAATTATCCGCTGGTTTTTCAGCTCTAATAGTTACCTCATATTCTAATTCCGGTTTGTTTAGTAAATAGTATTTTATTAGTTTATCCATGATTGGTAAGTTTTAAGAGATTAAGAGTTTAAAAATTTAGTACCGGTTTTCGCCACCACAAAGTTAGATATGAAACTTTTTTCTAATACAAGAAGATTAGATCTCCATGGGACATAACCGTTACTTGGCAACGCGTGACAAGTAAATATCAAGTAAAACCAAAATTAAATTTTACTCAATTAGTACAGTGAGAATATAATAAATAAGTAAATGCAAATAATAACATCCACAGGATATTGTCCTGTGTCTGTTGTGAAGTGTCCCAACAACCAACTTGGGAGTGTCCACGAATGGATTAGCACATCAAGCGGTCATTGGGTGTGAATACCACTGGGGTAAACTTGTGGTGTGCAAGTGTGTGGGGATGTAGTGTAGTGATGTATAGTAAAACGACCACGGGATATTCTCCAATAGCCGTTCGTAGAGTGACCTATCTCCAACCTTGGTAGTGCCCACAAGTGGGTTAACACATCCAAGAGGCCGATAGGGTGCCGATTATCTTTCGATAACGGAGAATGTGTGTGGGAGGTGAAAAAAATTGAGCAAAAGTTAAGATGGGTGAAGAAAAGATATGTTTACCAAATGTTTACCAAATAATACTCACTTGATGGAAGTGTGTTTTAGAATTTTGAGAGAAGTGAAGAACGTCTGAAATAAAAAGAGGGGTGGGTTAGATAAAAATTGGGCGCCAAACTGTAACGTAACAGAACTAACCTACCTAGGAGGAGAGCACTGTTGTAGGAAAAGATTAGAGGGAATAAATAAGAATTTATTAATACCAGGCCTACCTAGTGGAGCTAGGGTAAAGAAGAGAGGAAAACTGATGAATGAAAGATGAATGGATGAAATGTAGAAGAGGTGGCCCTCTCTCAGCAATAGTAGTGGCTGAGGGGGATCAGGCTTCGGTCTTCAGTAGAGGAGGCGGAGGCCGTCAAAGGTGTCTCTCTCTGCTGTAGAATAGTCGAGGGACGTCAGGCTTCAGTCTTCAGCAGCGCAGGAAGAGGCCGTCAGGAGAAGGAGTCCGTCAGAGGAGGAATCCGTCAGAGGTGGTCCTCTCGGCTCTAGTAATGGCCGAGGGACGTCAGGCTTGAGTCTTCAGCAGCGGAGGAGGAGGCCGTCAGAGGTGGTCCTCTCGGCTCTAGTAATGACCGAGGGACGTTAGGCTTCAGACTTCTGCAGAGAAGGCGGAGGACGTCAGTTTAGAGGGCCGGAGGACAGAGAGGCCATAAGTATTAGACCCGCAGCTAATATGACTTGCTAAGCCTTTCAGATCCAGACCAAGACTGCCAAATTCCACCTGGCTCCAAGGTAAATGGACAGAATGACAGATGATTGAATTTTGAAAGGTTTTAGAACACAATACAAAGCAAAGTAAAAGCAAAATAATGAGGTCGATGTGGTTTACATATACGACCTACAACTAGCTCCAGACAAATTAAAAATAAAACTAGACCTGTCACTAGCAGACATTACGAATGTAAACAAACATAATTTATAGAAAAACTTAAATAATAAATATGATAATATAAGACAAAAGGTATGCTTTGCCTCCAAGTAATGAGCATGTAACTACCTAGGGAGGGTGAATGCTTTAAAATTTCAGGTTAAACAATGTACAAAAATGTAAGTAAAATCACAATGTAAAGACAACATTACACTTTATAAAATATCTTTGTTCATTAAACTGTAAAATATATTTTTTTTGTCAACTATAATAGCGTTTATTATGGTAAAAGTCACATTGCGTAAAGGTTATGGTTGTTATAGTAATACTATTTAATTATGTCACTTTAACAGCGGCGATGGTTCTGAATTATTTTGATCGGCGCTGCTTTAGTAAAACTTAACAGTTAATACTTCAGGATTATACATTTTTCTTCCCACGAAGAAATCTCGCTCAAGCATGCCCCGCCTCCAACAGCTGTTTTCGTTATTTAAGTTCAACTAAATAGAATTTATTTATTTAAAAAATAGAATTTCGTTTTTTTTTTTTACTTTTGATTACGCAAATTATGATTAGTAACAACTAACAAGTACGGATACAGTCCATTTTTTTTTGAACTAATAAAAAATAGTGGTGTATATGCCATACGAGTCATACAAATTCTGGAAAAAAAAGTTGCCCAGTGGAAAATCTAAAATGTTAATTTTGAAGACATGGAATACGTGCATCGTGATCAGTATTGCAAAAAAATGTTTCAGGCTTACGTCGATATGTTATAATGTTACATTGTTCATAAAGAATGTTTTCAGGAATTCGTAAGTAACTTTCGTTGACTTATTACACTAGAAATATATATATATATAGGTATGTATAGGTTATACCTACTCTAGAAAACAAACTTAAATCTACTTAATAGCGAAACACACAATTTAACTGTTAATGGTAAACTAATAAATGATGCATCATCTATAGCTAACTCTTTTAATGACTTTTTCATTGACAATATACATTCAGATTTGCCACACAGCACACCAAGCAGTCTTGACACTCAGCTCAATTCTATGTATATGTATCCAATACTTCCCGGTGATGTACTTAAATTGATATTAAATCTGAAGAATACCAAAAGCACTGGTTATGATGAAATTTGTACAAGTATACTTAAACATGTAGCCTTGAAAATAAGTCATGTTCTTAGTCATGTTATAAATTTATGTTTTACTCATGGTGTATTCCCTGACAAATTAAAGGTAACAATTATCAAACCACTTTTCAAGAAGGGAGATAGGCTGTCCGTAGATTGTTATCGCCCTATAGCTCTTATACCAGTGTTTTCAAAAATTTTAAAAAGCAATAAATAATAATATTTACAATTACTTTGATAAGAATAACTTGTTTGCAGATGAACAATCAGGGTTTAGAAAAAATAAATCGATTGATATGGCAGTCTATATTTTTTAAATAAGGTAATGCGTAATTTAAATAATAAGAATCATGCTTGTGCATTATATATGGACCTTACCAGAGCTTTTGATAATGTAGACCACAATATACTGTTATCAAAATTGTCTGCTTATGGTGTTAGAGGCAGTGCTTATGATCTAATAAAGTCCTACTTAAGTAACAGGAGACAATCGACTCAGATCACAAGGATTTGTTCTAAGACTAAAAGAGAAATAATTTACTCATCAAAATATAGCGAAGTAAAAATAGGGGTACCGCAAGGCAGTGTTTTAGGACCACTTTTATTCATAATTTATGTGAATGACTTGCCGCGCATTACGAATCATCCGACTGTTTTGTTTGCTGATGATGCCACTGTTGTACTCTCCAGTAAAGAACTGTCTAAACTAAAAGAAGAAGTAAAAAATACATTACTAACTATTATAGAATGGTTGACATCAAATAAATTAAAAATAAACTTAACCAAAACTAAAACTATGTTTTTTAAGAATAGAAATGGCAAACAAACAAACGTCGATGTTTATGTTCAAGGACAGAAGATTGAGCAAATCAATACAACAAAATTCCTAGGCTTACATATAGACTATAACCTAAACTGGAAGTCACATTTGGAAAGCTTGTGTCTTAAATTAAGTCAGCAGTCCTATGCGTTATATATGCTTGCAAAAACGGTCAGTACCAGTGCGGTCTTAGCGTCTTACCATGGTTACGTAGGATCCTTGTTGAGATATGGCATTATGTTATGGGGCTATTCTACAGAAAAGGAAGCTGTATTTAAAATGCAAAAGAGATGTATCCGCGCAATATGTAGTTTGAAACCAACAGATAGTTGTAAGCCCTTTTTCCAAAGCTTAAAAATATTAACACTACCATGTTTGTATATATTGGAAGTCGTAGTCTTTGTAAAACGCGACTTGCATTATTTTAAAAATTATAGAAGTCAACGTAACAATAAAAAAATATATTTCCCTGAAAACAGTAGAACTACTTTGTTTAGCAATAGTATTTTTTGGATGGCACCTCGACTTTATAACCATTTACCGAGATGTATTATAGACTTAAACAGTATCGACATATTTAAAAGTAATGTTAAAAAAATCTTATTGGTAAAATCTTATTATAGTGTTAATGAATATTTGTGTGACAAATACGGTTTATTACTTAAGTTTGACATAAATTGCTTATATTATTTCACAATGATAAATTGACATTATCTACTTTCACTTTAGCTGACATTTTAATAGACATGTAATTTTAAACTTTAATGTATTATTTTTTTTAATTTAGGGACTAACCACGTTCCGAACTAAATGTTGCATGCCTAGTGCAGAATATGGTGACACTAACAACTTTCCTGTTCTTAAAAATAACCACCTGTATAACTACCCATATTTGCAATAAATGAATTTGAATTTGAAATTTGAATTTAATAAATCTTAAACATGGCGTTAAAAAATCATGTCAAAATCGGTGTCCATAATTTAATCGTTTTTCAGATTACTAAGAAAATAGTTTTCTACCAAATTAATTATTTAATATAATTATTAATTATTAATTTTTCTGCTGGCCCCCTCGGTCAACGCCCTGAGGACATTGGTAAAAATTTGTGAACGGTACGCATCTGAGCATGGTCTGAGGTACAATACGCTGAAGAGTAAGGTACTGATTTTCAGGGCAGGAAAGCAGGGACCTAGTGGGGTGCCTCCGGTCATGGTCGATGGAGCGTCGTATAAACGTCACATTAATATACTTTATTTATCCGAACTCATTACAATAATAAAATCGATGAACAATTACTTAATTGATTTGATAGTAAATACATTTACCTAAACATCATTTATTGTGTCATTTGCATGTACATATTGAGGCAGACAAACAAACTTCGAAATATTGAAAAAAATATCCCGTGGAACTTGTTTCAAACACTATGGTGGACACAGAAGTACAGTCGATGCTCTTACCTTTGAATGTAATGCAGCATATAACGTTTAATCCTAAATATCGTTTCAAAAATAATGTTCTAATTCCAAACAGCCTCTTTTCAAACTTTGTTTCAATGATTGCAACAATAGTGTTCATAGTTTTGCTCACCTGGGACTATTATACAGTTATCATTGATAAAAATAAGGGATATACTAATTTATTACGTGTTATTGTTGTTCTTGTCTGTGCTTTCCAAGGTTTTGGATTTGCTTTGAATTTCGTGATCGGTATTATGAAAAGCAAAAACAATATCCAGTTCGTTTTGACTTTTCAAAAAGTGCACAGAATTATGAACAATAAATCCAATACTAACTATTTCATTATTGGGAACTGGATTACTTTAGTCCTGGTTCATACTTTTTACGTCACTGTATTCACATATTGTTTCGTACTTAATATAACAATAAGTTATTCAACCTATCTTCTGATTGTTTTTGATCTTAACATACTATATGTTATGCGAGTCATGCATATTCTGGAAAAGAAGGTTGTCCAATGGAATAATGAAAATTTAAATGTAGACGAAATGAATAACAGGCATCGGGATAACTGCTACAAAAAAGTGTTTCAGGCTTACGTCGATATATTAGAGTGTTATGATATTCATAAAGATTGTTCTCAGCATTTCGTAAGTACCTTTTTAGCAAAGACATTCTACACATATAGTACATACAGGGTAAAAAGACCGATCCCATAGCCGATAACCACATATTCTGTACATATAATTAAGTAACTTTAACCAAAAAATAATGCTGGGAAAATACTTTTTTTTTATCTGTAAAGAAAAGATGCTTTTTATTGCGCGCATTGCATAGCGCGAAAACGCAACGCAACTTTCGATCAGCTGAGCGTATGGCCACTCGCGCTTGGTCGTTGACCCGACCGGCGGCGGCGCTTGTTTAGTATCCATTTCATTTTTGTAACTTCAAATGTAAAACCTTCGCTCATCGCATAACCGTCTTCTCCTATGTCCCACTCACCGTACTGACTTTGTTCATAGTTCTTTTTTTGTGCAGTCTATTTCTCTGTGGAACGCTCTCCCCCAGGAAATCAGGATGGCAACCAACCGTTTATCTTTTAAGGTTAAGGTTCGCGAACATATTCGTAAGAAGTTGGCAGTAGTATCTTCACAGCGCTAATGTGTTTTCTTTTTTCTATCTCTTCGTAATTTAATTTTTATATATATTATATTTATAGTGTACATATTTATGTATTTATACTCATAATATGTATTAGTATTCTTTGATTCCTTTTATTTTTTCATTTTTAATTGCACCTACCACTCTTTTTCTCTGCATCACCTAAAGGTTGACTGGTAGAAAATGCCTATGGCATTAAGTCCGCCTCTGTACATTAGTGTGCTTGAAGTATTAAATAAATAATAAATAAATAATAAATGTGTAAGTAATTTGTTTTGAAAAATCGAATTTTGATAATGTTTGTTCGGAAGAAAGTTTACTAATGATACTTGGAATACAATTTCGAAAAAATAAACGAAAAAAAATTTGCACTTTGACCTTCAATATCTCCTAAACCAGTGAATTCCCAGGTATGTTCTAAAAGAAAAAACTATCCCAGTGATGGATAGAGTATGTAGTTTTCGTTTACGTTAAGTGTCTTTTTACATCCTGTATAGTATAGTAAATAGACGGAACATCACGAACAAAATTGTCATCCGAAACATGTGTCCTACACACACGGACACAAGTCGATGAGTTTTGTTTAGTACGCTCCGCTGCCGTTCCAATATTGCTATAATTATTCAAGATGGCGTTACTGATACATAGGATCACAGTTTTTCTATAACATTTCTTCGCCTGTGCTTTCTATATTTATATGTTTTATATTTTAAATCTTTTTGCTTTCAGCAAAGCCAATGTCGTCTATGCGTAAACGATATTTAATTTTGGATAGTTTTTATTTTTCAGATACTATATTACATCACGAAAGCATTTATCCACTCTTTATTTAACGTTGAAGTAGTAATTTTAATGATGACAATAGGCATCCAGTTCACTAAGGTAAGTAATATTTTTAATTGTTCTCTTGTTTGTAATGTTTAAAATAGTTAAAGATTTATTAAACTACTAGCTGGCGCCCGCGACTTCGTCTGCGCAAAATGAGTACTTCAAATAGCTTATTTTCTTCTCCAAGGTCTATATACAGGGTGTAAAAAGACCGATAACTACACATTCTGTGCATATAATTAAGTAACTTTAACCTAAAAATATTGTAGGGAACATACTTTTTTGTTCCAAAAAGAGATGCTTTTTATTGCGCGCAATGAAAGCTTGACAACTCAACGCAACTTTCGATCAGCTGAGCGTACGGCCGGCCGCGGCCACTCGCGCTTGGTCTTTGGTCTATTTTTGTAACTTCAAATGCGTAATTTGTTTTGAAAAATCGATAATTTTGATAATGTTTATTGGAAGAAAGTTTACTAATGATACTTGGAATACGATATTGAAACAATACGAAAAAAAATATTGCACTTTGACCTTCAATATCTCCAAAACCAGTGATTTTCCAAGTATGTTCTAGAAGAAAAAAACTATCCTAGTGATGGGTAGAATATGTAGTTTTCGTTTACGTTAAGGGTCTTTTTACACCCTGTATACATGTAGGTATATTCTTCTTATCTTATCTTATATGTATATAAAATTCTCGTGTCACAATGTTCGTTCCCATATCTACTCCTCCGAAACGGCTTGACCGATTCTCATGAAATTTTTTATGCATATTCAGTAAGCCTGAGAACCGGCTACTATCTATTTTTCTAACCTGTAAGTGATAAGGGGTGTTCACCCCAATTTTTTATTTTTTATTTTTTTCATAATTTTTATTTTTTTTATTTTTTTATTATGTGGCATCAAAAAATACATACAATTCTAAATTTGCACTTTTTTGTCACCAACCCTTGCTTTAATAGTCATAGCCGAACTTTTAATGACTTTGTGAAATATCACGAGGAGAGGGAAGAGGGAGGGCAGTGGAAGGGGGAGAGGAGGAGGGGACTTGGAGTGGGGACCTTGAGAGGGGGTGGGGGGAGATTGTGAGAGGGGAGGGGGGAGACTGTGTGAGGGGGAGGGGGGAGATTGTGAGAGGGGAGGGAGGGGCAGGGGTGGTAGGGGAGGAGGAGGGGCAGCGGTAGCGGGAGGGGTGGGGAGGAAGTGGGGGGAGGGATAGGTAGGGGAGAGGAGGGAGGTCAGGACAAAGGGAGGGGGTGGGGAAGGAGTGAATGAGAGGGGGAGGAGAGGGGAGGGGTAGGGGAAGGGTGAGGTGAAAGGGGAAGGGAAAGGGGGAGGGGAAGAGGCAGGAGCCGGGTGGGGGAGGGAGGGAAAAGTGAGGGAGGGGTGAGGGGAGGGGGATGGAGGGGTGAGGAGAGGGGCGTGGGAGGTGTTGGGGAGAGGGAGGGAGAGGGGGGAGGGGACGGGGAGAGGAGTTGATAAAAAACGCTATGCCTGACGTCGTTTTTTTTTTTTTTCAACCATTCAATCACAATGTGCCACAGCGAAGCGTGGCAGGGTACAGCTAGTAAATACATAAATACAAACCATTTACAGAGTAACGAACAGACATTTAAATTTCATTTCATTTAAATTCCATTTATTCGCTGCGTTTCACAGCAGTGTGTATAACACAATTCAATTAGTCACAGCACAGTTTTGGGTGAGATTAGCATTCTAAATTCTCCATACTTTAACATAACTGCTAAATGTTTTACATAAGTTGAGTGTGAGTTAACCTTATCATTCTAACCAGCCGTACTATATGTATGGTAACTGTTTAAGGGTGCTGGCTAGGTCAGATAAGGTATTGTATCATTTGCCGACCTCCATGGATATATTTGGATCTCTACTGGCACTCAAGTAGAGCGGACGTGTTTAAAAGCAATATTATTTACCTAACTATTATATGACTATTACAATATCACCAAGTGTTCTGTGACCTACAAAACAATTTTCTGCTAAGTTAGTGAATTACTACAGTGAATAGCAAACAATTATGCGCATATAAAACTAAGTATGTCAAATATTGAAAGCAGCCCTCGAAGTATCCCTCCTAGCAGCCCTGCTAGCAAACCTCAAACGCCCCACCATGGGGCTCAAGGAAGAATTGAGGCAGTGGACATCAGCGAGATAAGTAATTGGTTGACCTCCATTGATAGATACCTGAACGAAGTCTGTACCATTGCTCAGGAAGGTAAACTGAACTCTGAGCAAAAGCTTAGGATCAGTACCTTATCGCGAAAAGTGGGACATAGCGTATCACAAATGGCAGTGTATTACCAAGAATTGAAGCTCAAGGCAATAGAAGTACAAAACTCTGTTGTAAAGTCTAAAGAAAAATGTGACCTCACAGCTTGTCTTGAAAATTTCCAAAAGACAATTGAAACCAGCATTCAAGAAAACTGCGCCAAACCTAAGACGCTAGGAAAAGTTTCATTTGCGGACATGGTAAAAACGGATAAAAATAATTACTTGCGCCCCAATAACATTAGCTCCATTGCAATTTATCCGACGGATAAATTAAAATCTAGTGACGACACTAAATCACTTGTCCAAAAAATTATATGCCCTGAACAAATGAAATTGCACGTTAGAGGTTTGCGCAAAACAAAGAATGGGGGCGTTATTATCAGCACGGAGACAAAGGACGATATTGAAAAACTAAGGAAATCATCACAGCTAAGTAGCTCTGGCCTGAAAGTGGAAGAGCCCCATAAGAAAAAACCAAGAATTGTAATTGTAGGAGTACCAACCACTCTAAGTGATCAGGAAGTTTATGATTGCATCTATGAACAGAATGTAGCCGACAATTTGCCTAATGTGTCTCGTGACTCTTTTATGGCCTCTGTTAAGTTAAGCCACAAGTCGGGTAGAAAAAATGGACCTACGTGCAATTTTGTTCTTGAAGTATCTGCTAGTGTAAGAAAGACGCTCATCAACAAAAATCGAGTTTTCATTAATTGGACATCCTGCCCAGTGAGGGACTTCACACTTGTGACCAGGTGCTTTAAATGTCAACAATATGGACATGCTTCGAAGACATGCAGAGAGGCAGCCAATACGTGTGGACATTGTGGAGAACTAGGCCATCAGGCAAATGAGTGTACTAAACTTGCTGAACCGTCACATTGTGCAACTTGCTTGCGGTTTAAAAAACCGAGCAATCACAAAACAGGCGATCAAGAATGCCCTGCGAAGAAAATAGCCGAAACTAGATATATTAATTCCATAGATTATAATGAGGTCGAGTAGGTGTAGTGGGTGCTATAATTTATATCTGAGCCCTTTTAATGTGTGTAATATTAACTTAACTCTTAAGTATACTGTCCTTTATGTACTAATTATAAGTCATTAAAGTAACTTTAGTTTTACAATTCACATTACAATAATAATTATGCAATTTTTATATTTTATTGACGCAGCAAATTCTGTACGAGCAAACTAGTTGTAGGTGCATTAAAATGCTTAAATGCATAATTGTAAAATATGTCTCGAATAGTTGTAAAGTGTTGATGCAGAAAATTTGTAAACTAATCAAAATATTTTACTTAGAATAAGATCATATTTTATAGTTAGTAGGTAAGATATTTACTTGATATTTGTTTTAGGGATTTATGATAATTTTCATCTATACCTTGAGTGTTTACCTGAGATACAGGTTTATCCTAGTTCAGGTAGCAGCCACTAATTATGTACCTCTAGTTTAAGGACCTAATGTTTTAATATTTATGTACATCTATTATTTCAATAAACAATTTCAATTTCAATTTCAATTTAACAAGACAAGTTATAAATGATGATTAAATGAAAAGAAATATGAATGAAGATGTTGTTTCTGTTTTTACAAACACTTTTACACTTTAAACAAGTAAATTATGATTTATTTAATGGACCTAGTGAAGTGAGGTCGTTATAGGCTCTTAACACCAAAACAAATACAGAGGTCAAAGTAAAGTCTGGTAAAGTCCAGACATTATTTTGGTCATATCATGTGAGAACCATGTCTGAGGTGCAGGTATTACAAGGGAAGAACCATCTATACAGAAATAAGTGAACCTGTTCAGTCAGTTTACGCATTTGTCTATGATCGTGACCTTAACTCGAAACTTCCTTAAAAAAACTGCATTCAAATCGGTTAACCCGTTTAAGAGCAACGGTGCCACAGATAGGCACACACTCAATGACATGACGGTCAAACTTATAACACGACACCGACGCCGTAGCATATTAGCTACGGCGTAGATCCCGCAATGAAGTCATTGCTACGCTGACGTTACATTCTCGTAGCTGTAAAGCTACGCGTCTTCTTTTCGCAACATTAGCTCAATGCGCATTGAGCATTAATTGTTCTATTCTATTGAAGAAGCTATGATAATAAACATATTTTTACGCCTGATATCCCCGAATGGTTAGGCAGAGGTTTACATGTACAACCTACACACGCATTTCGCCAGTATAATAAATTAAGAAGAACATGTACCTAAGTAATAAGGGGCGAGCCATCAATTGGGCACTACTGCTAAGAAATTCCAAATGGAAAAAGCACACATTCGGGGATCGAACCCGGGCCCTCATATTCAGTAACGCTTGCAACTATTCAGTTTTATATTTAATAATATTACCCAAAGACAAAACAAAGACTTTCTCGACAATTACTCGACATCGAAGCTAAAAAACTAGTACCTACAAAAAATTCAGAAATGTAATTGGTCCCGAAAAAAATTCTAAAACGTTTCCCTTCGAAAAAGGTGTTAAAGTAATTAATTTATATTCAAATGTGGGTACAGTCGGACTACGATTCGGTGGGCCTATTGGTTGTCTTTTAAATGCCGTTGACTAACATGTGTCTAGTAATTGTACACCAAACTTTGGTGACAACAGCTGAGAATTAAAAAAAAATGGTTTTGCGTTTTAAGTGGACTTCAAGTTACGGTGACTATCAGAAAGGGTACGGTGCACTTCGTCACATCTCTGCTAGTTCGCATGATGTCATCCTACATGCTGTTGTAGCTGAATGTTCTTTGCTATCTCACAAAGAAATTATACAAGAGTAATGGCTGGAAAGGTGGGCATTTAACGGGATGCTTGAAGATCAACGCCCAGCCTCCTTGAGCCTTGTCTTGACCGTGGAGATCCTGCGGTCGTTGTTATACCGCGGATCTGACATCAGCTGGAACCTCCAGTTTATTACATTTCATATTATGATTTCACTACTTTAAATAATGCAGACACCTATGATGTATGTGTAATCTACAGCAACCACCACCAGTTCGTTGACACAGGATAGAATGGTGCAAAGAAGCACTTGATATTATTTTATGTTTTTATTCATTTTGCTCGATTAGTGTAATTGCTGTACGGCGTTCGGATGCGAGGGAAATAAATAAATACACACTGATGGTAGCTTATACGAAACTAGCTGTTTGACAGTTAATTGTTGAACACTTTGCCCAGTGATCATCACTATAATAATAATAATAATAATTTATTGTGAAAGATGGCACGGTTGACATCTGTCGGGCATGCCACCGTCCAGGAGAATCAATCCGACACATTATCTCTGGGTGTTCTCGCTTAGCTAACGAAGAGTACTTGCATAGACACAACCTTGTCGCCAGGATTATCCATCAGCAACTAGCTCTGAATACAACCTCGTGGATTCGGAAGTGCCGTACTACAAGTATGTGCCCGACCCAGTTCTCGAAAATGGTCATGTCACACTGTATTGGGATCGATCCATCATCACTGATAGGACTATCATGGCTAATAAGCCCGATATAGTGGTGATGGATCGAACCGAGAGGCGCGGAATGCTTGTTGACATAACGGTCCCACATGACGGGAACCTCGTGAAAGCCGAACAAGATAAAAAAATCAAGTATATTGATTTGGCTCGCGAGGTTGTCGACATGTGGGATGTGGACTCAGCAATCATTGTGCCGATAGTCGTGTCTGCCAATGGCTTAATAGCAAAGAGCCTCGACCAATACCTGAAGAGGCTCTCGTTGGGCGGCTGGATCAAGCGTTTGATTCAGAAAGCAGTGCTTCTGGACACGGCTCGCATTGTTAGGCGATTCCTCTCCCTGGAGCCCTGACCGCCGGTAGCTTGGACCCTGTTCCCGATACCGGTGGGCTACTATTTTTTATATTTTTAAATGTTTTTTTTTTGTATTTAAATATTTAAAAATGTATTTAATAAGAAACTAGATTGAATAAACGAAATAATAATAATAATTCTTTATTGCATAACCACAGACAACCATACAAGTATTACATACAATTTATTTAATAAACTTTAACAACTGTTAGACAAAGCTTTGACTATTAAAATACATTGGCTGTCATTAGACTGATTCGCCCTATCCCCCCGTACTAGTAAAAAACTGTATCACGAGCGGATAGTGTTCCTCGTCCTCCGAACAGCATAATTTCCACAAGTCGCAAGAAGTGACAGAAAATGTAGCAGGTTCGATTAACAAAGTTTCATTACATAGCTTGTACGTGCTATAAAATAAATAAAAATAAACAAATGTGAGTATGTGTGTCTTAGTTTGCTGTTGTGTTCTGCTATTGACTGTGTATCTGTGTGTTAACATAAATTTGTGTATGTGCATGAGTACGTGTAAAGTAGATATAAGTGTAGGTGATATAGTTAAATAGGGGTGTGTGTGTTTATTTCTAAGCTTGTATATATGTATATATTTTATATTTATGTGCTCACAAATTTATAACGACTTTTTTATAAGATTTTCAGTGCTTTCGTAGTCCAATGATTTTAAGAATTTATCTACACTTGATTTGCATGTTTGTTTATTGAGATTTGTTAATTTTAATTTTCTACTTACTGTATTGTATAAGTTAGGACCGAGGTAGTTATAAAACTTTTGTGCAAACGCCGTTCTACATTTAGGTTTTTTATAAACTATATCTGTTCTTCGTCTTGAAGTATAGTGTGGTTTGACTTTATGTTGCGTAACAATCACTGCTTTAATAAATAATTTACGTATGGTTAGGACACCCAGTTCTGAATATAGTAGGTCTGTAGGGTAAATATATTTCTTACGATACAATACTTTGAGGATCATGCGTTGGACTCTTTCTACTACTAATACTATGAGATGTCAACAGAGATACGTAAGATTTTTTTTATCACATCTATTCAAAAAGAGCTAGTTTATTCCTCGTAAACAGGGACCAAAATAGCTCATTAATCCCTAGGGACCAAAATTGATTTGAATTTGGAATGTGGATATTGTAAGTAAATGTTTCAATCAGCAAAGAGGTGAATCACAAACCATGCGGGACAATGTATCGAATATGTGACTGGCTGAAAAACCGCGAGCGCGCCATTTTAAAAACGGTTGATGAAAAATAAACAACGCGCAAATAAAATGCATTCAGCTTTCGTTCGTAGTTGATTCATATTCAGATTTTAGAATTATAAAAAATCAGTGCGTCTTCCTCAAGTGAAAGTATTGACTCCAGAGAATATTGTATCGGACGCTAAAAATGTGATGGAAAGTCTTTTACCTACAAAATCCCGTGAGTAATTTGTCAAGGCATACAACAGTTTCAACCTTTGGAAAAATGCAAAAAGAGCAAAATCTTTTATGTCTTATGGTTCTGAATTGTACGTAAATAAATTCTTTTTCATAAGTTGCACTTACTTATTTTCTCATAGAGGGTGATAAAAACTAGAGTGTCCACCTCGGGAGCAACACTATTTTAAGATCGAGTGACATACTTTTAATCCCTCGCTCCGCTCGGGATTCTACTCTAGAATCCTTCGCTCCGCTCTGGATTAAAAAAAACACTCTCGCCTTTAAAATAGTTGTTTGCTCCCTAGATAAACAATCTACTATTTTGCCGTCCATGGGCATCTTACTTTACTTCTCATGCCGTTAATAAATATCTCATACCTTCGAGAAACATCTCCCAGTCATGCCAGTTTCCTCACGATGTTTTCCTTCACCGTTGTTGAAGCAAGTAATAATTATACAATACACATATGAATCCGAAAAGTCAGAGGTGTGTGCCTTGGGTTGAACTCAAGAAGTCCGCTCTGGCGACATCACATATGTCTATCACTGCTATTGAAAACGCACGTTGGGTAGTTCAAAACATTTTGTTAGTCCACTGAGTCACCGAGAGTGGGGCCGATGGTACGTACCGACAGTATTTTTTCTTTCTGGAACAATTTTAATTAACCTTTGCTATTTTAACGTTTTGTTATTTCACTGAAAATTATGCTAATTCAAACTGAAATAATTACTTACATACTAAATTATTTGCCTAGCCTTTTTCAATTTAAGCCAATGGAAATTAGTAGGTATTGGTAGATGCTTAGATGGTTTGGTCACGTTCGCGTTGAGAGGATTAATTAAAGGCGACTAAGGTATCTACAACTTAGCATTATAAGGTTGTAGGTAAGTAACGGGACAGGACGCCCTAGAAAGATATACACTGACCTTATTAGTGATGTTCTTCAGAAAGGTCAGCTGCGTTCTCGCAACTGGCGTGTATGACCTGATTAAATATGAACAGTTAGTACAATAGGAGTGTAGGAATTGAAGCAGGTGGCCAATGATATTATAAGTAAGAAGGTGTAGATAGGTTAATAAGCGCACAGCAAGCGACACGTTAAAATGTGGCTAACTAGCCACACTTTACTTCAGTGTCGCGTCACGCCGTCAACGGACGCGTGCGTGCGTTAGTGTGCAGTTTTTGAAGATAGAATGTTGTTTAGGTAACCTATCTACACCTTTTTACTTATAATATCATTGTATGTACAGACGCCAGCACATCAAGTTACCCCAATGTGTCACATTTTCCCAATTAAATATGAACCTTATTCTGTCTAAAATAAAGTTGAAAAACAATCAAAGAAATTTGACACATTGGGGTAACTTGATGTGCTGGCGTCTGTACTTACCTATGAATGTTAAGCAGCTAATTTTCTTGTTGTTTCTGACCTGACTTTTATCTTTGTTTAAGGGGACTGGGTCAACAATGACGATTGTCGCCGTAATCTGACCCCTAAATTTACTTTTAACCTTTAACAAAACAGCAAGTCAGTATTATACTTATATACTTATAACATTGACCTTGTCACCTTTCTACATTTATACAAATCATTGAACACACCTTAATGTATTTTTCTACTAGGTATTCATTTTTCCATTACACTCACACCCTATCTTCTATGTCTGGCTAAATCAGGAACCTTTACTTAGATATTTCCGACATTAGACAGGCACAAGACATGGTTAATTTAAGTGATGACTTACAGTTTACCTGGAATAATATGAACTCAGCTATTTTGTTAATTTGATCGCTGTAATGGAGATTGTAGATGCTACTTTTTACAAGCTATTGTTTAGTTTCACCTGACTCTGTGTCTGTCTACACCACTAATTTTTAATTAGTACAAATACATAAAGGGCTTATTCTAGACGTTCTTCTCATTATAGTTGTGAGTATCAATAAATAATATTCATATACAGCAAAGTTATTTGCGTTTGTATAAATCCCAATAAGTCACCCAATTTCTGAAAATAATGTAGGTACAGGCTATTCATGATCTTAGAAGTATTCATTAATCGTCATCGCTCAAGCATGCCCCGCCTCCAACAGCTGTTTACGTTATTTAAGTTTAATTAAATAGTAATAATATTTAAAAATTGAATTTCCTTTTTTTTACTTTTGATTACGCAAATATGACCAGTAACAGGTACGGATACAGCCCAATTTTTTTTTTCGGCTAATTAAAAAATAGCGGTGTATAATCAAATCTTGCAAGTTAAATTTGTCAAATTTTCTGTAATGCTACAAAGTTGAAACTTCACACGTTGACTCAGTCTTAAAAACAGTAGTTTTTTTGATAAGCGTACCCTTATTCTACACCCCGGATTAGCTCTAGACGAAAGAACTTATCAACCTCGACAGCCAGCTCCCTTATAATAAAACCTTGTTTTGTAAAATACCTAAATTAAAAATGACTTGTTCATATTTAGTTATTTGCGTAGGTAAGTATCACAATATAGGTACTGTTATATGAAAAGCATGCCTCGGAAAATGCACTGATCGCATTGGTCTCAGGCTCTCAGCTGTCATTTGTAGATTTTTAACCGACTTCAAAAAAAGGAGGAGGTTCTATGTTCGTGTGTATGTATTTTTGACAGTCTATACGAGTAGTCTGAAACCTGAAACCTTAAAGTCTGACATTCGGTCTAACCGAGAGGTATCCTGTGCGCTGTCATTGGGCTAAGAAGTCAGATAAGCAGTCGCTATACGTAAAACATTAAATCATTTTAGCTGTAAGTAGGTAATCCGTTGAGACTGGAAGCCGACCCCAAAATGGTTGGATATTGGCTAAGCGAGTGATGATGTTAGGTCCTACTTCGGTTCTTTTTTGTGTAAATTTCGTTAGTCATTTTTGCGAAATGTAGAGATGCCAGCACATTAAGTGTCATATTTCTTTGATTGTTTTTCAACTTTATATCAAACAGAATAAAGTTCATATTCAATTGGGAAAATTTGACACATTGGGGTAAATTGATGTGCTGGCGTCTGTACATACCTACATTAACAAAAAAACTTACCTAACCGCAATCTTAGGAAACAACCAAAAGATTTTTAAAGTTTGGTTTATATTTAATAGGACATAAAAACGGAAGCCGTTTTACTTAGTTGGTTTTTAATGTCGGATTTGGGAAAAATCCGACATATATAAAAGACCTGAGTACTAAAACCATCAAAATAAGAACTTTACTCTCCTTCCTGACTTCATAATTAACTACAAACGTTTTTTTTTTTACAGAAAGTGACAAAAAATTACATTTACCTATATTCTAATATACAACCATTGTGTGTTCACCCTTAGAACTTATAGCGCTGAAACACCCGTCAGGGTCAATTTATGGGAGGCTATTTCAAGGTACAGACGTCCCACGTAATAATCTGGAAGGCAATAGGGTGTAGTTCAGTAACTTTGTTAACGAAAACATAGTATTTTTTTAATAGCATTTAATAAATCAAACCTTGATGGCGCTTGATAGAATAATAAACCCAAGTATTTTTCGATATTTTAAGAGTACTGAATCCCTTATTTTTTTCCGTTGCACACAACATAGAGTACCTACCTACCTACTTATAGAGATAGATAATACCTACTAGTAAATAGTAACACGGGCCAATGGTGACGTCGCCGATGTTATAGGATGTATGCAGCATTGGCCATAATGATAATCAAAATATGGACGACGTAAAACACTTCAGGCAAGACATACCTACACTCACACAGGCATACAGTATCTATGCCTGTGTGTGCTACATTTAATTTACCACTCAGTCGGCGGCTCAGCGTGGTGCGAGGTAAATGTTTTAATCTACAGTTTTTGTTTGCAAACGACTAGGATTTATCTTACTATGTTTTGGGACCCCGAAAGTTGGCAACCAGTCTATCGTGCTGCCCAATCATTGGGTTGTGAAGCAAGCAAATCAGTTGCTCCATGTAGACTCCAGTAGTCTGATGCATCAGATTAGACTGGAAGCTGTAGGGATGCTAAACAAATACGGTCAATACTTATTATAGACGGGACATCGCAAACAATATTTTCAACCTAAATGTACTTGTGTCCTAGTCTAGTGGACACAAGTCTATGAGTTTATTAAGTTAGTACAATCCGCTGCCACTCCAATATTTCTATATTACTATAGATGGCGTTACTGAGACATGGGATCACAGTATTTCTATGACATTTCTTCGCATGTTCTGTATAGGATCTTAAATCTCTTTGGATTGGATATAAAACCAAACACATGTAAAATTTTGATTAAGCTACATAACTTATGTGCGATGGCAACAGCACAGTCAGAGTTAGGTCTAAGCTATATGATTTCAATAATTTTGTGGGTTTTAATTACTCAAAAGACATTGTTTTGAAACAAGCTTTAAAAATTATGTAACTGACATATTTATCACCGAAATGTTACCGTAACAAAATTAAAAAAAAATATTTGTACCACATTTTTGTCTTTACCATATATTTGTTAACGGCAAAATCAAATAACTTTTGCATTATTTATTTTAGGACTAACTTTATAAATAAATTACAATAACTCTGCCCGTACAAATATTCCTAAAGTGCACACTCCGGTAATTTTTAAAGTGATTTCCGTTTTTCTAGCAACACTGCAGTTGTCATTAAAAAATATACGCTGGGTTGATGCCGCGTTATTAATTATTTTATTTACGCTAGTTTTCGCCCTTTATCTATCAATATCTGTGTGTTTTCGTGTTTTAAATAAATAGTGTAAGATGTCTAACCTACAAATATGTCGAATATGCCTGTCTACTGATGTTAAAATGTATGAATACGATAAATTTCAATTGAAGAGTTTCTACGAGGAGATTATGGCCACAAAAGTAAGGTTTTTTTGCTGTATTTACGTCCTGTTTTGTTGTATTTGCACTCCTTTGTCTAGTCAATAGTTTATTATTTCTTGTTGTTGTGTTATTTATGCTTAGAACTTAGTAGAACAGTAGTCGTATCGGATTCATGTTAAGCCCTATACATGAATGATACAATCATGTATATATAAGTACGCTCATGTGTCTTTATGTGGTAAATAGAACTACTAAGCTGAGCACAAGCACCGTGATAAGTTAGACAAGTAGTAGGTGTTGAGAACACTACACAATATTGACAAATAAAATTTTAAAAATCCATCCATGATTAGATGGCTTGGTTATGCTATGAGTAAGAATGAAAATCGTCTGACAAAAAGTTTTAAATTTTGAATTTGCAAAGCAAATGAATGATTTAAATCAGAGATTTATTACCTTTACAGTCTGTTCATCCTGTCTGTTTTAATTTTTAATAAATAATACCAGCTCAATAGTGTCTCTGCAGTACCTACAAATAATTTTTGTCATACAGAAAAGTCACAAGTATTAATCACCAAGCTTATTGAAGGTGGGATAGTGAATATAGACATAATGTATGTTCATTTTAGATCCAGATTAACTTGCAATGTTTTCCTTAACCAATTTATAAGTGTTGTCTTAAGTAAACAAACAAAATCAAGTGAATTTGAAGTAAAGGCAAGGTGGTACAGTGGCCAGCACATCAAGTTACCCCAATATGTCAAATTCCATTGTTAGTTTTTCAACTTTATTGCAAAAAGAATAAGGTTCATATTCAATTGAGACAATTGGACAGTTTTGGGTAGGTTGATGTTCTGGCATCTGTACTTAACTGAGTTTGTCTATGAGACATTAACCATCATCACAACACACTCAGTTGGCTTATTGGCTGAGTGATGAGCTGCTGTTCTGCATGTTTTAGGATAGACTCCCACACATAACAAATATTTGTATGAACTACAGGTAGTTATTCTAATATAAATAGGTTTGGTGTGCTGGTGCCTACACTAATGTATGGATGTGAATGTTGGGCGTGGCAAAAGAGACATGAAAGTAGAATAAATGCTGTAGAAATGCGTTTCTTGCAAAGTATGTCTGGTGTAACAATGAATGACAGATTGAGGAATGATGTGATAAAGCACTGTTGTGGTTTAAAAGAAGATGAAGTAACAAAAATTGAAAAGAGTATGCTTAGATGGTTTGGTCATGTTGAAAGGATGGATGAAAGGCGACTAACAAAAGGTATTTACAAGGCAGATGTAAGTGTGAACGCTGGGAGGGGACGCCCTAGAAGGACATACATGGACCTTATTGGTGAGGTTCTTCAGAAAGATCAGGTGTGTGTATGGCAACATGTATGAATGTAAACAAAGTATGTAAGAATCGTAGCATATGGTGCTCTGTAGTTTCTGCCTACCCCCATGGAAAAAAGGCGTGAGTTTATGTATGTATGCATGTATGTATAGGTTTGAGCTACACAATGACTAAAGCATGCATGCTGTCTGTTGGTACAGTACAACTCAAAGCTGAATTGATTCGTTGTACAGAGGGCTTTTCCAGACTTTGCCCTGCATCGTTAGACTCGCATAATATATTATTAAAAACTATAAAAGAGACCATGACCTCTGAGTTCCTTTCTGCATTTCTTCTCAGGGATCAATAATTTTGGAAATGCTAGTCATGTTAAAGTACGTAGATGGAAATAATATTTATTAAATGTAGGTATAGTGATCTTCATGCATTTAATAAATATCATTTCATTTCATCATTTTATTAACTTCATTTAATATCATTTTCATTTCTTTTCTAGGTCTATTTGTGAAAGTAAATTAAAAATTTTCTTAATGCACTCACAATACATACTAAAGGGCTTGTTTTACTACAATATTAAAATGCAGTTTTGTCTTTTTCAGGTTGTTGAAAAGTCTGGTCTACCAAAATTTTTCTGCTATCAGTGTTCAGCACTACTACACAAATACCACAAATTCAAGGAAAAGTGTTACATTGGGCAGAAGGTACTCAAAGAAATCATTTGGAAAGGAAAAGTAAGTAAATAACAGATTTATCAAAGTCAACTTCAAAGCATTTTTTTCAATTAGGCTGTTATAAGACACTTTTTAATGTCAGACTTAAGTTAACTCCAATATAAAAATAATTCTAGTTACCCGTTTCAAAAAGTAAATTTGTATGGAGAAGTATGGTGAGCAGTGGTGGCGGCCCCGACTTACGAACAGTAAGTCGTGGGTTCGAACCCAAGCGCATTGCTTTGTGTAATTTAATTCATCACCACTGCTCTCAAAAACGGTGAAGGAAAACATCGTGAGGAAACCGCCATGTCCTAGAACCAAGAAAAAATTCGAAGACATGTGACATCTACTAATTCGCACTGGGCCCGCGTGGTAGATTATGGCCGATACGCAAAATGCGCACTTTGACGTGGAGTTGCGGATGCCAGCCCGGTATCTTTTTTATTTTATGGAGAAGAATGGGCAAGAACCTCCATACTTTTGAAATAGGTTTCACCTGCATAGTCTTTTTCAACTATATTGGGGTTGGATGCCTTTCTAATCAGATGCAACTTGAATAGGTACTAGTTGTTAACATGGAGTCACTGCCTAACTACCTCCACAAACCAGTGAATGCAAGTGTGTTACATGAAACCCCTAGATATAACATACTTTGAATTGAAAAGTGCCCGCATTTGTAAGTGCTACTGCTAATGTTAACGTTCTGGGTTAGATCCCAGGGTTGGGTTAAGTGTAATTAAGATTTCCATCTGCCAAAGGTTTCCCAACTATGTTGGAGTCGGCTGCCTTTATAACCGGATGCAGCTTGAAAACTGCATGTTTTAAATCAAGTAACTGCCTTTCTGACCCCCACAAACCAGTGAATGGGTATTAACATGATACCGCCAGATATAATATAATATTTTGAATGGGCGATGTGTTTGTAAGCCCTACTGCTGACCTTGAGGTTCTGGGTTCGATCCCCGGGTCAGGCAAAGCATTATTGAGACTTTCCATCTGGAACTTCTCAGTAGCAGCCAAAACTCTGGATTGGCACCTGTTTGATGGCAAAAGGCTTGCCTCCTTTAACACAACTAGCAAAATGTTTGAGTGTAATTTCTACATAGGAATTACAGGTGTGATGTTCTGTTTTAATTAATTATTATTGTTTTTTTTTGTATTATTTATACCTACACACATTCTTAAACTCTTAGACAATAATCATAAGTAATAAAAAAACGAAATTCAATTTTCAAATATGCCACTATTTAGTTAAACTTAAATAACGAAAACAGCTGTTGGAGGCGGGGCATGCTTGAGCGAGATCACGCGAACGTGAGCGAGAGATGACGATTAATGAATACTACTATGTCATTAATAGCCTGTACAATATTTCAATAAATTGGGTGACTTTTTGGGATATAAACAAACGCTACTAACTTTGCTGTTTATGAATATTATTTATTGATTCTTTACAAATATAATGAGAAGACCGTCTAGAATAAGCCCTTTAAGTATTTGTACTAATTAAAAAATAGTGGTGTATAAATACACGCGTTTTTTCCACAAGGGTACGCAGAAACTGATAAAAATTCTATAAATTACAGCTATCCAAAAAAGCAGTCAGAAGCATAGACAGAAAAAGCAAAAACCTCCTTACACCGATAAGCATAATATCTGTAAACAAGAGAGTGCGAACCTGCAAAGTTAAAACTGAAGCAAAAATAAAACTCCACGAAAGAAAACCTGAGGAAGTAGACTTAACCTCTTTAAGTGATAATGGAGACTTCTTTGACAATGACGACACTAACGAAGATAACAAAGAACATTTAGTAGAAGAAATAGACATAGAAAAGATAGACATAAAAGAGAAGAAAGAAGATGAAGACATAGAACCAGAAAAGGTAGAAAAAGATATAGATGTCGTTGATGACATAGTACCCAAAATGCAACCAGCAGAAAATTTAACTTTAGACATAGACAAAGTCTTCTCCGACGATGATATGCCAAGTGACAGCGAAAAAGTTTTCGTTGACGACATTAAAATAGTCTCAGACGATGATGAAGACTCGGAGCCATTAGAACCAGTTAAAAAGAAAAGAACTAGAAACGGCGGTAACAGTAAAAAGAAAAAAGCTAAAGAAACTATACCGAAAGAAAAGAAATTCGCTGTTAAAACTACTAAAAAGGCCGAAATGGATCCTAATAACTGGCTGAAGATAAATTTGACAGAAGAGGAGGCCGATGCTGAGTTTAAGTCAAGAGGAACGCATAAGAGGTATTTGAATGCTCAATACAAATGTACTGACTGTCTCAAAGGTTTCTCTAAAGAGGATATGTTGAAGAGACATGCAAAGTTAAGACATAGTGAGGTAAGCAACACAACTAAGTACATAATGGTAAAAATAGACAAATTTTCAGGCAATCCTGGATCATGTACAGAACACACCGTAACAGTATCTGGAATGTTGTTCCTTCCAACCTGTATAATATTGAAGTGAAAACTTCTAATGGGAGACTCAACCGCTTCGTTACGTAACGCGTTATGGCGCCAGTCTGTCTGGCTTCCCTCTCTCTCACGCATACGTCAGCGGTAGGCAAGCTTCTCTTCACTCACTCTCCGTATTTCGAAAATAAAATATTGAATATTATATAATTTAGATTAGTTTAAGGTACCATTTCTGTCGAGCATACTGAGACGCACACTGATATTGCGATGAAGGATAGACCGGCCTGATGATCTACTAGTTAGTGGTCTGGACTGCTATGCCAGAGGTTGTGGGTTCAATTCCCACCAAGGACAAATGTTTTTGTGATGAAAACTATCATTTGTTCTGTGTCTGGATGTATTTTTTTTTTATTATTATTACAAACCAGTGCTTGACTTCAATCCCACCTGATGGTAAGCAGTGATGCAATCAGTGATGGTGAAGCGCACTTGTTTATTAAGAGCCTATTCACTCTAGCCTTGAAGACACCTAAATTAATAACAATAACAATAATTTACACACAAAAATTCACAATAATTTATCTATAATATGTATGTATTTAGAAATATATAAGTATGTTTATCAGCTGGTAGACATAACACAAGCTCTACTGACCTGTTGGTCTAGTAGTTTGTTACCCTGACTGCTATGCCGGAGGTCGTGGGTTCGATTCCCACCCAGGACAAATGTTTGTGTGATGAGCATGATCATATTGTTCTGTGTCTGGGTGTAATTTATCTATAATATGTATGTATTTAGAAATATAAAAGTATGTTTATCAGCTGTTTAGTACCCATAACACAAGCTCTTAGCTTAGCTTGGAACTAAATGGCGTTGTGTAATAAAAAAAAATAAAAAAACTTGGGGCTAGATAGCGCTGTGTGTAAGTTGTGGAATTAATATTATTTAAAATGTTTGTTTTGATTCGTATGTGGCGATATAGATGTTGCTACATCTTAAAAAGACCTTTTGCTGATACTATTTTCCCCTAAAATGTAGAAAACTAACTGACTGGCTCGTTGGTCTAGTGGTCGCAAGCGCTACTGCTGAGCATGAGGTCCCGGGTTCGATCCCCAGGTCGGGCAAAGTGTTATTGAGTTTTTCTATCTGGAATATCTCAGTAGCAACCCGGAGTCTGGATTTGTGCCCGATTGATGGCAATAGGCTCGCCCCCTATTACATGGAACTGGCGAACATAACTGGCGAAATGTGGCTGTACTACCAGGTACACCTCTGCCTAGCCCTTCGGTGATTACAGGCGTAACGTTATGTACAGACGCCAGCACATCAAGTCACCCCAATGTGTCAAATTTCTTTGATAGTTTTTCAACTTTATGGCAAACAGAATAAGGTTCATATTCAATAGGGAAAATTTGACACATTGGGGTAACTTGATGTGCTGGCGTCTGTACGTTATGTATGTATAAAACTATTTAGGTATAATATATGTTATTGTTTTCAGTCTAATGGGCCAATAGAGTGTCGATTCTGCCACATGAGGTTCAAATGGAAATGTTTCCTCAACAAACATATGAGACAGCATTATACTAAGTACAAATGTCTGCGCTGCGATCTCGTATGTCCTTTAGAGTGAGTATGAACTAACAAACTTTGTTAATATAAACTTATAAATAATGAGGAATGGAGTACCATACCAAAATAGCTAAAAACTTTTTTTTTTGTGTTACTATGGATGACTTTCTGTTTGCCACAATCGTCTGTCTTTCTGTTCGTCACAATCTTCTGTCTTTCTGTTCATCATAATCGTCTGTTTTTCTGTTCGTCACAATCTACTGTCTTTCTGTTCGTCACTATCGTCTGTCTTTCTGTTCGTCATTATCGTCTGTCTTTCTGTTCGTCACCATCGTCTGTCTTTCTGTTCGCCATTGTCGTCTGTTTTTCTGTTCGTCACTGTCGTCTGTCTTTCTGTTCGTCACAATCTTATGTCTTTCTGTTCGTCTTTGTCGTCTGTCTTTCTGTTTGTCATAATCGTCTGTCTTTCTGTTTGTCATAATCGTCTGTCTTTCTGTTCATCATAATCGTCTGTTTTTCTGTTCGTCACAATCTACTGTCTTTCTGTTCGTCATTATCGTCTGTCTTTAAGTTCGTCACAATCGTCTGTCTTTATGTTCGTCTTAATCGTCTGTCTTTCTGTTCGTCATTATCGTCTTTCTTTCTTTTCGTCACAATCGTCTGTCTGGAACAACAAATGCTGGCAACGCGAAATTCAGAAAATATTGTCCACTAACAGCAAGTGAACATAATTTATTCCTTATTATACTGCATAGGATTATTATCAATAAAAGATTTTGTAAAAAACTATACCGCTTCTCAATCAGTCCATTCGTGTGTAAACACAATACAACTGATAAACAGACAGGCACACACACCGCAAACTTATAACGTCCCTCTTTTTGGTTGGGGCTTATAAATCAATTTACAGAATCAATGTTGTTTAATTTTTGACTACCCATATCAACTACCCATATTATCCTAATTATTTGTGTATAATTATACACAAATAATTAGAATAATATTGGTAGTTGAGTAATATTGAGTTTCCCTTCAATCATTTGAGTGATAAGCATCAGTTAGACTGGCCGGTTGGTCTGGTAGTTAGTGACCCTGACCGGAGGTCGTGGGTTCGATTCCCACCCAGGACAAATGTTTGTGTGATGAGCACGATCATTTGTTCTGTATCTGGATGTAATTTATCTATAATATGTATGTATTTAGAAATAGGTATATAAGTATGTTTATCAGTTGTTTAGTACCCATAACACAAGCTCTCAAGCTTAACTTGGGACTAAATGGCGTTGTGTGAAAAGTTGTGGAATATTAATTTATTATTTATTTAGTTAGAATAATATAAATTGCGTGTGATTTCAGAACAACAGCACTATTTCATGAAGAATATCATAATGGCGTTACAAGAAAATGCGATCACTGTGGCGAAGTGTTCAAGTAAGTTAACTTAATCTTTGGTTACTTATTTCAACTAGAGTAATAATACTTTTACCTTGTATTATATAAGTAAAAAATATCGCTCTCTCGGCATAGATGAGGTCGACGATGAAGCAAGCTTGCCTAGAAGTACTCTTGACTTAAAAACCCCTCAGTTGTAGCTATCAGGAAACACCGACTCCGGCAAGGAATTCCACGCCTTAGCTGTACGCACAATCAATGTGTACCATAAAGTTTGCATTCCATAAAATTAAACGTAATAGACAAGATAGTGTAACAATGAATGATAGATTAAGGAATGATGTGATAAAGCAACGTTGTGGTTTAAAAGAAGCTGTAGTAACAAAAATTTAAAAGAGTATGCTTAGATGGTTTGGTCACGTTGAAAGGATGGATGAAAGGCGACTAACGAAAGGTATTTACAAGGCAGATGTAAGTGGGAACGCCGGGAGGGGACGCCTTAGAAGGACATAGACCATATTGGTGAGAGTCTTCAGAAAGGTCAGGTGCGTAGTACTCGCAACCGGCGTGTGTGTATGACAACATGTATGAATGTAAAAGAAGTATATAAGAATCGCAGCATATGGCGCTCTGTAGTTTCCGCCTACCCCCATGGGAAAAAGGCGTGAGTTTATGTATGTATGTATGTACAAAGTGTAACGGAAAGGGTATATACATACGAAGGGCACGGATTCTCTTGGTGATAAGAAACGACATGGCAACGTTTTTATACATATAAAGTCGAGCCCGTCCGCGCCATCGCGCCTTCGTCGGTTAGGCAGAGCCCGATAGGTCTGTACTAGGCGCGCAGAACCCGAGATAGATATACTTGAACCTTGCCGGACAGGATTATGACCCTCATAGTGCGGTGACACGTTTGTTATGATTTTGCATTTAATAAACTGTCGATATTAAATAATATCGTGAAGTTTCAAAGTTATTAGTTGGGAGCTGAAATTTTGAGGAAAGACTCGTTATTAAATACTCTATTCACCCTGTTTGTATGTATATACCCTTTCCGTTACACCCTGTATAGTGTAACAATATATTTATTGTATGTGTAATTGTGTAACAGACATTTAACAACGTACTACACTCACCTACGCACACATCGGAGCGAGCATGTGTGTACGCTGTGCGGCGCGTCGTTCGTCAGTGTTACCGGACTCGGCATACATAAGAAGATAAAACATGTAAACGCTGATTCCGTAAGTATATTTAAACCTGTTTTTTACGTCCGAGAGAGTCCTCAGAATGTTAAGCGATAGATCTGAGGCTACAGCTGTTTTTTTTTTTTTTTTATACCACGACGGTGGCAAACAAGCTTACATCCCGCCTGATGGTAAGCGGTTACCGTAGCCTATGGACACTTGTTTGCTAAGTCACTTCGCGAAGTTGATGTTGAATAAAGTCGGTTTCAGTCAGTGGTTGCGGAATAATCGGCAGACACTGGGGTGGTTTTTAGCCAGTAAGAGTCTGACATACCCGACCGCCCGATCATCAATGAGGATTTTTGATCCCTAGCTAAAATAACACGGTTGAACAAACTTCAACCATTTTTTTTACAGAAATCCCTCATAGTAAAAGTTATTCGTAATAAAGAGAACTATAACCTCCTTTTCGGGTTTGGCATGTATACTGAAAATAAGGTTGTGTACTCAATTTTTATTTATTACATTTCTTCTGAATATTTTTTTATTTATTTCACTAGTCCGAGTAAAGTTAGTTTTCTGTATAAAAATCATTTGCACCCAAAACTTGGCCGCTAATCGGGTTTATACCCAAAAATCCCGGATTTAAACCCACCCGAGTTAAAACCTGGGTGGGTGCATAGAGGCGAACAAGAAGTCGTTCGGGTCCCTTCGTCAACAATTGGCCGTGTTCGGAGCATGCGTTAATGGGTTGTTCGGGTCAATCAGGTCCCTTTGTAAACATTCGGCTATGTTCGGAAGCATGCGTTGGGGTTGTTCGGGTCAATCGGGTCCTTCCGTAAACAGTCGGCTATGTTCGTGCCATGTATGATGGGTAAAGTGACAGCTCGGGGCTGTGTTGCACATTCCCGAGGTCCCACGAACTTAAAACGAACGAAACGCAACATGAAAACGAACCTTTGACACAGTGCAAGGTGCCTGCCATCCATCTACAAAATCAATCTGATAATTAAAACATTTGACGGATGCAATTAAGGATAGTGAAAATTCAATATGGAAAATTATGCAGATTCATTTAGAAAATTATGTAAACAATAGTGAAACGATGTTTAGTTTCGGTAAAAATGTGTGATAATTTGATTGGAACTTCTGTGGACACTGATTCAGAGGTAAATTTACTATCCAATAGGTATGGTTTTCTTTTGTATAGAATCTAACAGTTGTGTGGCAAGTTCTATGGTGGCCCCATATCAACATTTTATAGGGGCCTTGTATTACTATTATTCATCCTAGGCTTGTATTGTTATTTGGCGCACTTGGTGTATTTGGCGCCCTTTTGGCAGGAGAATTATATTAATGATGGAGATGGTAAAATAATATAGAAGGCTTACTTGTAGTTGATAGGTCAACTATACTTGTGATTTGACAACTGTGAACGATGTTCGGCAGTAAATTGTAACTTTGGAACTCAGGTGAATGTCTTAACATTTACCTGAGTTCCAAAGTTCATTTTTAATTTATTATTATGAGTTAATTTTGAATTGTCACTATTATAGGCTTCTTACTAATAAGAAGGAGGCGTTGTGGATTAGGTAAGGTAAATTGTTCATATTTTAACTCCCACATACCAATAGAGGCATATTTCTTTTTTTGTTTTTTTTTATTGTTTGTTTTATAGACTTTCAAATTGTTTTTATAAGAACATGTCAGCCCCGTTAAGTCACATCTGATTACAGAACATCACAAGTAAAATACCTATAAGTATAAAAAAATGAATAGGACCTCACTGACAGAGGAGATTTTTTGGACAGTTTTAGAAAATTTGTATGCTGTGAATCTGTGAGGCCCGTCTGATGGCAGCAGATAGTATTTGTTTTTTTTTCTTTAAAAATGTATCGGTAAAGGATCTCTTTAGTGCTCTGTTGAGCCAAGTGTCTGTCCTAAGACAATAATAAAGAGACAGACAAATGCAGGAAGTCTGAAATGTCGGAATGGTCCAGACCCGTTTGTGACTAACGCCCGATATTAATATTCTATCTCAATCCAAATCCCGATCCTTTGTTTTTGACGGCTGCTTCTGATTGGACATCTTTAAGACTCGGATAGGCGAATTCGGTCGTTGATTGGTTACAGACAAAGATCGGGATCAAGATAGCAACCGAGATAGATTATTAATATACAGCGTAAGAGAGTTAAGAAAAAAGGGATAGACAAATGGATGGTGATATAGTGTTTGCACAAATGGTCCCTTATTAAATATGAAAAGACAGTGTAAAATTGATTTATTATGTTCATTCATAATAATTATAGATGATTAAATTTAAAAGTTCTCCCAAATCATCAGATAGAAGTGTTTTTTTTTTCAAAACCACTGGGTAGAGGTATATGGTGAGCTTTTTGGGGGACTGGGATTTGGATTGTAGTATGTAACAAATAAACTTAAAAAGAGTTTCGTTTGAAAACTTATTTCACCGTTAGAAAGTGGCCATCTCCGGGTGACATAGGCAACTTTTTATCCCTTTATTCCTACTGGAATAGGAACTACGTGGGTTGAACCGCATGACTTGCAATAGTGTATTCATATTATATCCAGCAATGGCGATACAAGTTGTTACACATCAAAAACCAATACCTATTTAGAGGTATGAAGAACAGGGTGTTCCTAATCACCAATAAACAAGGAGGATCCTCCAACCAGATGTGTGTTGTGTCTGGTGGGCTACTACTGCCTGACAGTTGTTGTCGGGAACCTGTATGCAACGTTCAAATCGCGCGGATAACTTTAATATCGCGATGTAGGATGTCAGTTATTTAGTTCGTATGTGGCGGGATAGATGGCGCTACACCTATAGTACTGTACTAAGTAGGTATAGTATTCCTTTGCTATTTAAAATAAGAACACTTTACTTTCAGGAGCTACCTCAAGGCGAGGAACAGTACTGTCAGCGCTGTGATGTCAAGTTCGAGACGCGCAAGGCGTATGAGGAGCATCTCATACATTCTGCCAATCACGTCGACGGACTTGAGTGAGTACTAGCCTAAGTAGCATAACCCACCTCTTCATAATACATGTGCCCCTGGTACCAGAGCCTGGAAGTCATTAAAATAAATTTAAATCTAATCAATAATTTCAATGACATTAGTGCAAATTACGTGGTAACTTTACTTATTTAAGGCTATCTTTTAAAATCAAAGCAAAGGATGGAAATATATTGGAGCCCTTTATTTTAGTTGGGTTAAAACTTCTACACAAACAAACATCTAACTGACAAATCAGAATGCATAGACTTTTTAGTCCATGAATATTGTTATGTCTGACATGGGGAAGTTTAAGCCATAAACTAATTTAATTTCTCTCACTTAGTTTATTAAATGGCATTCATACAGAGTTCTTGAACTGTCTACAAAAAGAAATGTGAATTCTCTGATTTAAGTTTAGTTTGTGCACACATGAATCAAAACCATTTACTATTTTTAAGTTTATAACACACTGCAACTGCTTAAAACTAAAACTTAAGTATAATCATAATAATAAATACTTATCTACGTACGATAGACATTAGATTCCTTTGTATAAGAAGTCCCTTTTTTAGCCCCCTATCTATGTGTTTGGTCTGATACCCGCCCCAAGTCAATGGGGTAACCCCTAAGATGTATGTATATTTTTATATTTTGCAGAGACTTAGAAATAAATGCACCTATAACTTCTAACCCCAGGAAACGGCGGCAGAATCTCAAGAGGCTGACGAGAATACCCACCGACTGTCATATAGTGAGTATTGATATGAATAAATGTTACGTTTGTTTAGGTACGAGGCTTTTAGATCCCCATAAACAATATTATAATTGAACTTTTACAAGTATCTTGTTTTTTTTTGGCTTATTACCATTTACATCATTTGAAATACAAAATTTAATGTCATTTAACACAATATGCCCATAATTTGCTACACTCTTAATGGCAGACGGTTACGACGACGAAGCTTTTATTATTTTTTTATATTCTGTGGTCGTGCGCGTTCAACCTAATGGCAATTTTCTTTTTTTGCAAAAACGTCTACATTAATTTGTGCCTACATGATTGTACTCGTTCGCCCGGTACACTTATGGATTATTTGTCTATGATTAGTGTCTGTATGCGTTATGAACTGTTTGTGAGTTTAAATATTGAATGCCGGAGAAATTCCTGTAAGGCAACATTTAATATAATATATTATTACTCGCTAGCCAGATTTTGTCCTTTTCGATCAGAGCCATCTACCGGATTCAATTGTACCCATTTCTAAACTATAAATCATGTATTTAAAGATAGATATATAATTTTAAGTACTTGTTGCCGATCTGGATGTGTACAGTGAAACACTTGGTCGATTGTTAGAAGTGAAGGTTAGGGAGTCGCAATCACAATATACGTCCGCGCGCTTTCGTTCGTAGAGATCACTAAAAATGTTTAAACAGTCACGGGGCCACTAAGCTCGCACCCCCCTCGTCCCGTTGGCACGAGTTTATTATAATAACAAAATTCCATAGGTAAAAGTTATATCAGGTGGTTACATAGAAAATACAAACTAAACTTTGACTGGCCTGATGGCCTAGTAGTTATAGTAACCCTGACTGCTATGCCGGAGGTCGTGGGTTCGATTCCCACCCAGGGTAAATGTTTGTGTGATGAGCACGATCATTTGTTCTGTGTCTGGGTGTAATTTATCTATAATATGTATGTATTTAGAACTATATAACTATGTTTATCAGCTATTTAGTACCCATAACAACAAGCTCTCAAGCTTAACTTGGGACTAAATGGCGTTGTGTGAAAAGTTGTGGATTTTTTTTATAGGTACCCACATAAAATTAAAAATATCGATACAATCACTCGTCGTTTACAGTACTACTTCTGTCAAGCATCTAAACAGTATAATTTGTTTGTTTTGTAGTGCGGCAAACAATTCGCCACGCAGGCGGCGTGTCGGAAGCACCACTTGGCTGAACACCCGCGCACTTCGTTCTTCGCGCCGAACGAGAGGCACATCTGTGAGATATGTGGCATGTCTTTAGCGGTGAGTTCTGACAAACCTTAGGTCTATTTTACAGACACCAGCACAGACTGTCAAGTTGTCCAACAACATGTTGTCGACGTCGTTGTTGTTGTTGTGTTGTTGAACATGAACCATATTCTTTTTGTAACTAACTGCCCCGGATAAGTTCGTTCCGCCTTAGAGTCAATAGGGTATATGCATGTATTTTTTTATATTTTTAATTCACTGTTAACAACGTTTTAACATAGTAAAAAAATATAAACATATTTAAAAATTGCTGTAATGAAACTAAAAAAAATATTTAAAATACAGAATAAATTTGAGCTGTTTATACGCTGCCATATTCGCGCGCCATTTCGATTACGTCATTTACTATGATCCCATTACTATTACTATGGGTGTTTTCGTTCTTCTAACCATTTGACCATGAAAAAAACTCAAAAAGCAGATTACAGTTTTTTTTTAAGTACAAGCAATACCGGTGTATTGCTTGTACCCGAATGCAATAAACATTATCAGATTGTGCATTTACAAAACCACTTAAAGCTAAAATTAGACTTGAACATTAAATTAGTTCACAACACACACGGCAATAATTATGTTTTCCAATTAAAAGTCCATTCCAATACCCTATGTCATACTTACACAATGTATGTTTTGTAGGCGTTAAGTTGTTGTCGTAGTATTTGACGTCAAGTTTCGTTATAACCAATGGTGATGCGTTTCACAAATTTGAATTTCCCACACTTAATTCACACTTTTATTTTTAATTTTAAATAATTATGACGCTATTAAAAAGTAAAATAATGATTTAGTTAATATTTTCTGCCATTAAAGATTCAGAAAAAAAATATTCGAACCATATTTAAATTACATGCATATTCCCTATTAACGTTGTGTTACCTTCATAGACAAAGAGAACACAGAGTGTTACTTATCCAGCTGTGAAGTAAATATTGGTAAGAAAGTGTGAGAGAGATAAAGCGAACGTGCGGCCAATAGTTGTCTCTTTCTTTCTTTAACCACAGACCTACAGAAAAGAGACAGGTATTGGCCGCACAGTCCCTCTATCTTTTTCTAGGGAGTGGTCAATTTTGTGCGGGTATTGCTCAGTCCATTCTCTATGACTATGGTTACCTTCTTAGTTTTAGCTTTAGACTTGTCAAATGTCAAATTATATTGGACTGGGAAGATATTTGTCACCTGTCAAGTTATTCAAGATGGCGCTGCATTTGAATAATGTTCAAGCAAACGAATTTTCTAATAAGTAGTTAATTAGAAAATTGTATTTTCTAATAACCTTTCTCGAGAACCACTATTGTCCATTGGTGAAAACAGAAAACAGACAGACACGGCGGGGACTTTATTTTATAACATGTAGTACCTAGTGATACATTTGGAAAATTTTATCTATACAGGATGTAACGGAAAGGGGTATATACATACAAACAGGGTGAATAGAGTATTTAATAACGAGTCTTTCCTCAAAATTTCAGCTCCCAACTAATAACTTTGAAACTTCACGATATTATTTAATATCGACAGTTTATTAAATGCAAAATCATAACAAACGTGTCACCGCACTGTGAGGGTCATAATCCTGTCCGGCAAGGTTCAAGTATATCTATCTCGGGTTCTGCGCGCCTAGTACAGACCTATCGGGCTCTGCCTAACCGACGAAGGCGCGATGGCGCGGGCGGGCTCAACTTTACAATTATGTATGTATATGTATAAAAATGTTGCCATGTCGTTTGTTATCACCAAGAGAATCCGTGCCCTTCGGATGTATATACCCTTTCCGTTACACCCTGTATAAGGGAAGAAGAGAGAGAGGCAGTGTAAGAGATCATTTTTACCGATAGTAACAGCGCGGCACTACCGTTTGTGGGCACCAATTGAGGTCAGACAGAACAAATGATCGTGATCATTACACAAACATTTATTTATCTTGGGTAGGAATAAATAAATAAATATTCCACATTTTTTCACACAACGCCATTTAGTTCCAAGTTTAGCTTGAGAGCTTGTGATATGGGTACTAAACTGCTGATAAACATACTTGTCTATACATACATATAATAAAACAGTAACGACAGAAAAACTGTACATTGAGAATTTTCAAGAAAAAATAAGTGGGTTTTGTTAGAAAAACGTAACTGGTGACAAAAAGTGACTTTTTAGAATTTTTGTCTGTTTGTCTGTTTGTCTGTATGTATGTCCGGGGTGAACTCAAAAAGTACTGCATGGATTTACTTCAAATTTTGCATGAATATTACTAAGAGGTCGGGTCAACACATAGGCTATATATTATCACGCTATCACCTACGGGGGAGGAGCAGTGAATCTTTATTCTTCTTACTCATTCTGTGGAAGCGTGTAATCAAAGGACGCATATTTAAATGTTGGTTTTGTGTAAGCTATGCTATTATCTAGCTTTACACTATAAAAACTTCGCCATTTAAGTAACTTTGGCAGAGAAACATAGTTTAATGAATGTTAGTAGTATAAAGACAATTTGGAATCAGCGCCATCTATGAGAATGTATAAAAATCAAATCAAGTAACACATGAACACTTTTTGAAAATTAATTTAAATTTTGATCGTGTTGGTGAGGTTAGTAGTTAGTTATTCTTTAAATTCATATATGGCATTGTGCATTTTTTTCATCTACATATAATAAAACAGTAACGAAAGAAAAACTGTACATTGAGAATTTTCAAGAAAAAATAAGTGGGTTTTGTTAGAAAAACGTAACTGGTGACAAAAAGAGACTTTTTGGAATTTTTGTCTGTTTGTCTGTTTGCTATCACCTACGGGGGAGGAGCAGTGAATCTTTATTCTTCTAACTCATTCGGTGGAAGCGTGTAATCAAAGGACGCATATTTAAATGTTGGTTTTAAGTAAGCTATGCTATTATCTAAGCTTTACACTATAAAAACTACGCCATTTAAGTAACTTTGGCAGAGAAACAAAGTTTAATGAATGTTAGTAGCATAAAGACAATTTGGAATCAGCGCCATCTATGAGAATGTATAAAAATCAAATCAAGTACCACATAAACACTTTTTGAAAATTAATTTAAATTTTGATCGTGTTGATGAGGTTAGTAGTTAGTTATTCTTAAAATTCATAGATGGCATTTTGCATTTTTTTCATAAAAGTTGTATCGTATAATTCGTTTTGACAAATTGAAGTTCCAACAAAACCCTCAAAATCTTGAGCAGAGTTCGGATCGTATCATATGGGATCGTATCAGTGTACGATTTTCAAAAGGAAGGCAGTTGAGGCCGTGGACAGAACCCTGCAGGGCATCTGCAGGAACGAACATTTGATGGGTAGTGTCACAGTTCTGCTCAGTGGCGATTTCAGGCAAACGCTTCCCGAGTTGACGCGGGGATCGAGGGCTGACGAGAATGCTTCGGTGAAACGATCTTCATTGTGGTCACAAGTTCGTACGCTGCGCTTGACCATTAATATAAGAGCTCGGCGTGGCGGCATTGCACGCGCTCAAGAATTCTCCGATGTCCTTCTAAGTCTTGGCAAAGGCACTTTACCAGAAGAGAGAAGTGGACAGGCGGTGCTATCAGAGTCTCTCGGTAGAGTGGTATCCAGCTTCGAAGAACTCATTCGCTGTGTGTACGTGGACATCAGTCGTATAGCGCACCAGCAGAATTCGTGTGAGAGCGCCATTTTGGCGCCCAAAAATGATCATGCTGCAGCAATTAACGAATGCATTCTCTCGGACATTGAGGGGAATGAAGTGGTCTATACGTCGCTAAGCACTGTCGTCGAGCAAGATGACGCCACACATTATCCCGTGGAATTTTTGAACTTCCTGTCAGCAAGTTGACTTCCAGCGCATACCATCAAGCTGAAGGTCGGCGTCCCAATTATGCTTTTTAGGAACAAATCTCCTCCAAAGTTGTGTAACGGGTGGTGCCTTAAAGTCATCTCTCTCCACAGACACCATTGAGGTGGAAATTATTACGGGTTGTGGCGTCGGCAAGGCAGTATTTATACAACGCATTCCCCTTATACTTCATAGCTTCCCGATCCAGTTCGAGCGCGTACAGTTCCCCGTGAGTGTTTGCTTAGTGATGACAATCAATAAGTCGCAGGAGCCGATACTCAGAGCAGCGGGTGTAGATCTCAGGGCGAGTTGCTTCTCACACGGGCACCTGTACGTCGCTTGCTCCCGCGCCACCAGTCCTGACTATCTTTACATTTTGGCTCCTGGCAGTATAATTATCAACGTAGTTTATAGGGAAGTGTTAAAAGGTATATACCTTTGAACGTATTATTAACCGACTTAAAAAAAAAGAGGAGGTTCTCAATTGGACGGTGTTTTTTTTTGTGTGTTTGTTACGCGATTACTGCGCCATTTATGGACCGATTTTCAAAAATCGTTTTTTTATTTGATAGGGTATACTACCAGGTTGGTCCCATTAGTATTGAACCTCAGATCTGATGAGGGATCTTCGAGGAATTGAGGGAACTCCTCAAATAATATAGGAAAACATGTACCAATTTTTACATTTTTTTTTGGTGACAAATCAAGCATTTAGGTACATTTAGCAAGTATCATTTCGTGTAGAAAAACTGATGAAGAAGACAGGCGATGGAACTCTTCAACGCATAACAACAAATTACTCGCAATAGCTACAGTCACATGTCTGTGCATGGTTTATGTATTTCCCATAACATTACGCCTGTCTATTTTAAAAGGTTTAGAAAGAACTTCTTTTGCAATTATTAACCGATTTCAATGATTCTTTCAAGTTTTGAAAGACTTTCTTTACATGCAAAGAAACTAAAAATTGCAAAATAAAAAAAAATACAAAAAAACTCTCTTCATGTAACTTACATTTTAATGCTATTTTAAAAGTTGTTAACTAATAATGCTATAGCGACACTGGAATCTTAGGTAGGTATATTTGGTGCTGTAGAACCTTCACGCAGACGACGTCGCGGGCAGCAGCTAGTATATTTCTAAATACATACATATTATAGATAAATTACACCCAGACACAGAACAAATTATCGTGCTCATCACACAAACATTTGTCCTGGGTGGGAATCGAACCCACGACCTCCGACATAGCAGTCAGGGTCACTAACTACTAGACCAACAGGCCAGTCAAATTAGTACTTCATGTATGAATGATATACCAATCGAGTTAATTTTTTTACCTCCTACCACTACTAATTCAGATACTACTACCTACTCTAGTGTTCTAAGTAACATAGAGACACGCAGCGCAGTATTTCAGTTCAAAATTATGTATTTTGTTTGTTTCAAAATCAATGCATTTCAGTAAGGTACTTAGGTTCGGTAGTTAGGTTCGCTATAGGATAGGTATGGTAAGTTAGGTTAGGTTATATGTATATACATATGTCGTCATTCTAATTCTATGTAGCACTAAAGGTTTAAAGAGCACATTAGAGACTCGCTAAATAAACAGTATTAGTAGTTTTTATTGTATACGCTAAAAAAAGTCATGCTCGCTTCTCTCGTTCAGATTTTCTGTGGGTGTTGTTACATTAATATTTACGCCTACTAATTCGATGTTCCCACGATATTTTCAGAGCTGTTTAAGCTAGTCCTCCTCCTCCTTGCGACGTACTCCTCAATAATGAGGGTCGTGGTTCACTGCTTCATCACTTTCATTCCTACATCTGTTTCTGTATCTGGCGGTGTGAAGGGCATTGTATATCGTAGAGTCAAAGAGCGGTGCGGATCTGGTTTAATTCATTATAACCCAAGCGGACGGCGGCGTCCGCGCTGTGGTAGTCTTTATATTGTGTCTCTAATTGACACAATTGAAAGGTTAAGCTAATAATAAAATTGTAATACGTCCTCTGTTTTTACAACCGGGTAGCGTGTCGAGTCACCACCACACACACACGCACGCACGCACGCACGCACGTACGCACGCATGCACGCACGCACGCACGCAAGCACAATATACACTCACTTGCAGACTAATAGTACTAAATAATTATGTTCAGCAATTGTTACACCAATTGTAATTGAAACGAGGTGAAACGAGGTTATTGAGAGCGGCGCTTCCTGGCACAGGCATCTACAAGGTGTTGTTTTGCATCCTCGTCAAATTTCAGGAGGGTGTCATAAAATACATAAATAATCAATTGAAAGTACGTTAGCGGGCAATAACTAACAAGCGCTGCTTTTTTTTGATGTTGAAAGGGCAATGCAACTTTTGCCATACATAGCTGGCATGTTTTTTTTTTTCTTTTCGCCAAAAGTGAAACCTAGGCCATATGTTAGAGTATTGTATCAGAAATCAATAGCAAAAAGAACTAGGTCTACCAACCGTAACCGAACCAAGTTAGAGAGTGATTAGTAGATTGCTATTGTTTTTTTATCAGGCGTTAATTTTCTTAAATAAATATACTACTCGGCAACTCTAATGAGTCATTCCGCATCCCCCCGCTTCTGCATACGTCGACGGGCGCGGTAGGGGGCCGCGGCTCACTCACCTTTCTGCCTTCGGATTGTGTGTGTTGTTTCTGTGTACTTACCGTTAGTGATTTTACCCCACAACTTGGCTTTGATACATTGGATACCGTTTCTGTTTTAACTTGTGACTTGGCTGTGTTTATGGGACTTGGTTTGTGTTGTGACGTGAAGTAACTTGTGCTGGCTACAATGTCTAATAGACCATGTATTATTTGCCGGAGAAGTACAAACCGCGTTGGGGCCAGAAACGTTAGAAGGTCATTTTTACTTACACCTTCTTTTGTCGGAGAACACACTTTTATTTTGGACTATATTGAACACATCGACAATTCCACAGAGGTTAGTAATCGTTTTTTACATATTTATGCAACAACTTTTTTAATTACTTACCTAAGTTTTTACCGAATGGCTTATGAAAAGAATGTTTCATTCAATATTGGCAAACGTGAAGAAGGGCTTTAATCATATACCTAGTTTACATCGCGTACCTACATTACCGCCTAATCTACTTAACTAATATTTTAAAACTTAAAAATAGATTTAAAAACATCTTTCACTTATAGAAAACACAGATTACGTAGGTACCTACCTACATAACACTAAGAATTATTAAAAAAAAGGATACAGCTATAAGTTATTCTAGGAACTGACACCAAATTGAGTTCCGACGCAAAGCTGCAGTTTACGATAGGATAAGGCAGACCATATTGTTCGTTGCCTTTCGCAACACAAGCCCTTTGTAACACGCCCAAAGACCCTTCTATTGTTCAACATTTCTTTACTTATTAATGTTTTACTATGTTATTTTTTAACAGTTCTCTTTTGTAAGTCAGTTCTTCCCGAAATTGCAATTGAACCTTTATTTTACAGATTGACGAGTTGGATAGAATTTGTCGACCGTGTTTTCAACGTGGGACTTACTGGAATCGGCAGAGGAATGCTCAGCAAGAGAGTAGTGACAGCGATACTGCAGAAATCTTACAAGAAGACAGTGATCAAGAAATTGTACCTCAAGATGATCAAGAATTAGTTGTAGAGCCAAATATTGGTGATCATGATGATCAGCCCGATCCTCAATCAGGGACAATAGAAATACCTGGATATTTACGACTCTCAAATAACTCCACTTTATGTATTATTAATAATTGCGTTAACCAGAATCTGCACCGGATTAATGTTGCTGTTCGAAGGGATTTGTTAATTAAAAACAATATATACATCCCACGAGCTACGCGTATATGTGATATGCATTTAGAAAGCGATATCTGGGAACAACTAAGACATATAGCGCGTCATACGTTTTCAACTTTTAACAGCACTCAAACAAAAGATATGTTGACTTTGCAAAAAAAAGTGTTAAAAGAATTTATCAATTTTCAAAACATAAACGAAATGGACGATTCTTTATTTTATTATTACATTGGATTTAATAAAACCCAGTTTATGGAAATAGTTTCAGCCAGTCCAACTTTAAGAATGACATTTCCCAAAAAACCCTTAAACGCTTTAGGCATTCTCTTAACTAAATTGCATACAGGAGACTCTAATCAAAGACTAGCAAAACTATTTTCAGTATCGCGACTGTCAATAGAAAAAATAATGAAAGGGACGCGGCAATGTCTGTTGAACGATTTTGTTCCACTCCATATGGGCCTGGATCACTTAAGTAGAGAAGAATTAGTGAGTAGAATATTATCTATACCTAATCACCTTTTTGGAAACCCGGAGTCCCCAATAGAGGCCAGGAGAGCGGTTGTGATTGCAGATGGAACCTATCTTTATATGCAAAAAAGCTCTAACTATGGGTTCCAACGAAAGTCCTATAGTCTGCATAAATATCGGAACCTATTAAAAGTATTTTTGATTGTGTGTCCAGATGGCCACATTATTGATATATATGGGCCTTATGAAGCAACAAAATCAGACGCAATGATTTTGAAAGAAATCACTAATGTTCATGATGTAGATAACCCGTTTCATTACTTTTTTAAAAGTGACGATGTTTTTATATTAGATAGGGGGTTTCGCGATGCAATTGACGATCTCAGGGCCATGAACTATCGCGCTTATATGCCGGTGACAAAAAATGCTGGCGCGGTACAGCTGACAACGCAACAGGCGAATCAAACGAGAAGAGTAACATTATGTAGATGGGTCGTAGAAACAATAAACGGACGGTTGAAAAATCAGTTTCGACAACTTAGGTCTACGTTTTTTAATAGAGCAGCGAGTCACTTGTTCGACGAAGTAAAAATAGCCGGTGCATTACTAAATGCTTTTGGTAAACCACTCACTGATCATCCTTTAGTGGAGTCAATAACAACAAGAATAAATGAAACCCCTAATGAAAACTATTTCAGCGATTACGTTATTCACAGGAATCTTAATCAAATCAGAGCTGATTTCGTGTCAATGACTGCGAATGTTCCCGGTCTGGACAACTTTCCCATACTCGACATAAACAACCTAATAATATTTGCTCTGGGGACGTATCAAATAAGTCAGGCCAGGAGTTATTATGGCGAACATGTGAGGGGCGATGGTTCGTACTATATTGAACTGTACAGGGAGGATAGGTTAGATATTACGGTTTTGGAAAGGTTTAACATCGACGTCATCAATCCGTGGCTGCTGCGTAGCCGAATCCAATCGCGACATAGACGACAGCGCACATACTTCGTCTATCTTTTGATAGAAGGGCTTAATGATGGCGTAGCAGCAATAAAAGGGCATTACTGTTCCTGTATTTCTGGGAAGAGAACACTTGGTTGTTGTAGCCACGTCATGTCTGTATTGTGGTTCATGGCGTGGGCCAGACATCAACAAAACTTAAGTCCTCCAGCTCAGTTTCTGGATTTCATAATAAGACAGGATGAGGGAAGAGATACGAGTAATGATCATGATTAATTAGGTTTATCTATAAGAATTTAGTAGTTTAACACTTTCACTGTTCAATAAACCACATATGATTCATGTGATTGTTTAACTATTGTGTCTGCTTTGTGGCAGTGAAAGTGATATAATTATTGTTCTATGATAATTGATAAGATAAGGTAAACAAAGGTTTTTGTAAAACCAGAAGTACTAATTATTTAATAAATAGTTTCGGATTTTATGGTTGTATCATTTATTTTTTCGTAAAAATTATGTAATATTCGTACAATTTTTGAAAAGTAACCCAGAATACCTATCCTATAGTGGAATAAGAAATGGATATAAGAAAAATAGATCAACGCCTGACAAAAATATACTAGCAATACTTCCATATGTATCTTCGTTCGGTTACGGTTGATGGACTTGGTTCTTTTTGCTATTGATTTCTCGTATTGTCCTTTAACATATAACCTAGGTTTCATTTCTGGCGAAAGAAAAAAAGTAAATCATGCCAATAGTTTGCATTGGCCTTTAACAGTATTTCAGAATTAAACCCTTAATTCAATACAAATAAAACAGAATCACCCGACTTCGCACACAGCGACAATGCAGCTGTGTGCGTGAGCGTCGACGTCTTACCTACGAAAAGCAAGCGCGTGCGAGTGCGACGAAGCAATGACCCTATGACCAGTAGCAATAATTTCACCTAATATTATTTCGAAAAACATCTACATTACTGTCATAAATTTTGCTTGATAATTAACTCATTTTTGAGCATTATTGGAATACGGAAATCTTACTAATGACAGTGATACTAGTGCGCCAAAGAAAAGTTCACTGACCTGTTATCAGATGATTAATAAAATGTTAGTTTTGCTTTTACTTCAACCTAAAGTTTTCGTAGTGATTTTGTTTTATTTGTGGATTAAATTGGTTGATTTGTAATGTTCCTTTCTGGCTTAGGACCAGCAATAATACCTACTTTAGTTGGTGTACCTACCGATCTACTAAATCTAAAAATGTTTTCTACGTTTGATGGAAATGGAAAGACGTGCTAGTTAAGTGTAAGTACCTACCTACCTACCAAATTTGAAATCAACTTATTTACACTAATAAAATTGATCAAGCTAACAACGTATTTACAAAATGTACTAGAATAAATAAATTAAGTACCTACTTAAGTTTCCCGGAGATATTGTTCAAAGTGGCCACCATCACACTCTTCGCACAAATGAGCACAACGAAGCTGGTTTTCCTTCAGCTTACGTAACACTAACACATTCGTTTTTAAAGTGTCGAAAGCACTAATGATCCTTGCACGTAATTCTGTTACACTTGTCACATCCTCCGTGTAAACTAACTTTTTAACGTCTCCCCACAAATAAGTCTAGAGGCGTCAGGTCAGGAGTACGGGGAGGCCAGGCCACAGGTCCTCCGCGACCGATCCAGTGGAAACCATCACCAATGTACCGAGAAGCGGAATTCCCGAATTATCAAAGCACCCACACGCGGCGGCGACATCAATCACACTGGGGTCACAGGGTCGCGGGGGCGTGGCTAGGAGCTTGCGCGGGAGAGTTCCTGCACCGTGATTGGGGCGGTATTGATTGCCTACGAATTGATCGTTGCGTATGTGTTGTGTATGTATTGTTTGCGTTTGTTTGTGTGCGAAAGCACGGTGATAGGGCTAGTAACAGACGGGCCGCTTTTAAATACGGCTGGTTCACACTTGCGGTTTTTCGTTGTTAGGCAAAAAAAAAAAAAATACCTACTCATTTTATTGTTGATTTGGGTCGAGAATCATTAGCATAATTACGTCCTTGAATTTGACGAGGATGCAAATCAACTGTATAATGTACAGACGCCAGCACGTCAAGTTACCCCAATGTGTCAAAATTCTTTGATTGTTTTTCAACTTTATGTCAAACAGAATAAGGTTCATATTCAATTGGGAAAATTTGACACATAGGGGTAACTTGATGTGCTGGCGTCTGTACAACGTGTAATACTATTAAAATAAAACAATTTTATAGCAGAGTCAAGAGCGGTGCGGATATGGTTTAAGCTAGTAATAAAATAATAATAATTGTGTCCTCTATCTTTGCAGCCGGGTAGCGTGTCGAGTCACCTGAACACGCACACTCGCGAGAAACTTTACACGTGCAACACTTGCGGAAGACAGTTTAGCAGCAAAGGAGGCATGACTACGCATCAGCTGGTGAGTTACTTCACTTTTTAAAATTCGGCCCTGTATACAACATCTAACAGGATAAACACAGAAGTTGAAAAGGGGGGTAGGGGGGGATTAGCTGTTCAGTGTTACATGTTGCCGAGTCAAAATAATAATAATATAATATTCCACAACTTTTTCACACAACGCCATTTAGTTCCAAGCTAAGCTTGAGAGCTTGTGTTATGGGTACTAAACAGCTGATAAACATACTTATATATTTCTAAATACATACATATTATAGATAAAATCCACCCAGACACAGAACAAATGATCATGCACAACACACAAACATTGTTCTGGGTGGGAGTCGAACCCACGACCTCCGGCATAGCAGTCAGGGTTTCTAACTACTAGACCAACAGGCCAGTCACCAAATGGAATGAACAGCTGATTTTTTTTCGCAATTTCAGTGTTCGTCAAATAGTAAAAGTTGTTCTCAAAAATGAGTACAATGACCCCCTTTCAGGTTGTGTCTTCATTCTGTTAAATGCTGTATAACAAACGAAGAAGGACTCGGATCAACAATACTATTTAATTTTCGAATTGCGAAGTGAAGAGGAAATAAAGAAAAGAAATTAACATTTATTTGTGTCACGCACAGGTAATATAAGAATTAAAATTAAACTTAAAAAAAACAGTTAAAATGAAAACTAATGAGGAATTAGAGACACAACAATATAAAAAGACTTGTGCAAGGCCAAAAAGACATCTATCTTAGCATAATGCTTTGATATTTAAAGAAACATACATAGCGCAGCGCTGTTATTCTGAAGGAGTCCGCCGACACACGCTCAAAAACACTATATTATACCTACCCCTCTCCCCTAATAACTGATAAGTAAATATTATTGTGACAAAACTTGAGGATCTATGGAAGAGGAACACGTGCTGCGTCAACCACAAATAAATGCGGTTTTGGGCAGTAATATACTGGTTGATACTTAACAATTAAACGTTTATCTCGTTTTTCAGACACATACCAATGAAAAGCCAGTTGCCTGCACTCTTTGCGACAAACGCTTCAAGCAGGTCAGCAGTATGAAACTACACTACCGCACCTACCATCTCAAAGAGCCGTATCCAAAAAGGTAATAAACGTTGTATAATATTCAATCTGTGCGGTTTGGTAACTTCTAAATAATATATGGCGTTTCGCCATTTTGTTCAGTAAAAGCCGTCCGTACCGCCGACCGTTGTGTATAGACCTTATGTTTAGGTCAGTGGACAGTTTCTTAGAGATATTCCCTTGACAAGACAACTGTCTTATATCACAGTCTAAAAACATACAGTCGTCCGACGAAGCTGTCTAGACAGGGCAATCGTGCGGGGTGTGAGGGGCGAGACGCGGGAAAGCCGCACTGCGAACAAACCGATGTTTGTAGTGCGGGAGGTATTATTCAAGTCTAACGCGTGTAGAAGTTGTCGGCATTTTTCCAGAGATCAAAGGCGTCGTCCTACTGTATTAATATTTATACTGTGATTATATGCCATAATTGACGTCCAAAACGCCCACTCTTCACCATTTCTTGGTGTTTTTGCTGGGAAGAAGTGGCGGAACAAACTTCCCAGCAACACGTCTGTCTGACATGTTAGAAAAAACTGTTATTTTTGTTGCATTAGCACTGCTTAGTTAAGGACTTGTTGGCGTTGTGTGGAAGTTTCGGAATATTACATAATGGCCACTCTCTCTCTCACATCTATTCGAGATTTTCCAGTCTAACGTTTATCTTAATTGCATTTTTTCAGAAACAGAAAAAAGAAAAGCGATGAACTATCAAATAACGAGTACGGGCACGATGACTCCGACGACAACATGACTCTCGACACCTTTTACGGGCGGAAGTATTGAAAGATGGCCTGTAACTAAATATTTATAGTGTATATTGTTCTAGGGAAAATAGTACAATAGTATCTCGTGTTGGCACAAGTTGTAGGAGAGTATCTCGTGTTGGCCCAAGTTGTAAGAGAATGGTGCCGATTCCCTTAATCTAAAACGAAACTAAAATGAGAAAATTTACATTTATTACTGTCTTAAAGCTTTTGAAAAAGACAGACAGATGGTGACAGATAAGAACTAAGTTAGAGATGTCAAATTAGTCTTGTCCTTAAACTTCGCTCATATTTTTAGCTGATGCTAATGCTAAGTTTTGTCTTATTGACTATGAGAGAAAAATAAAAATTAAGTGTGACAAGAATGGAATTGGCACCAGTATCTCGTGTTGGCATGATCTGTAAGGGAGTATCTCGTGTTGGCACGAGTTATAGAAGAGTATCTCGTGTTGTGGTAAGATTAGTAGTCAGGTTGACAGTGTTTTCCAATTTTCAAAATTACGCTAGAATAGTTACTGAAATAGGCAATATGAGTATGAAATTCTAAATTCCATTTAGTCCGTCAGTTAAACAATTAACAAATACTGGCTTAATACTTAGATAAAGCACAATAAAGTCAAGGAGCTGGAACGTGACGTCTATATAGTACAAACTCGACTTATGCGTGATGTCACGTGACATTTAGACTCAATGTATGGCAGTTATTTTTTGATGATGTAAAAAAAGGAAAAAATGTGTATCCAATATTTTTTAACAATCTACTTAAGGGACTTAAAACTAAAATTTTGTCATCTAACTCATTCCTATTTTATTACGTCACTAATGGTCCTAAACTGTCATGACTTCATGAAATAGTTATTCAATGAGGTAATTTCAACTTACCCCCAAATTGACAAATTTCTTTTTTAGTTTTTCATCTCTGTCTCGAAAGTATAAGGTTTTCAAAGGGCTTACCACATCGATCCGTCGTCAATACGTGAATCTGGCAGAATAGTCGACCACGGATCAGCTGCCAAGAAAAAAAAATGGAAATTTGATATTTTGGGATAGCTTGATGTGCTAACAAATGTTCAAAACATGTGAACGAAAGAAAAAAAAAACTTGAAAGGTGTCAAGGGACACCGAATGGAACAAATTTTTTTTATTATTTATTATGTACAAAAAAACCTGTATACACTCAACAAAAATAATCGTCGCGACACCACACTGTTCAATGCGAAAAAGAAAGACGAAACGAAAATAACTGGCTTGCTTTCTATGAGAGAGCGAGAGAGAGACAGACAAAGAAACACTCGCACGCCGCACGGCTTACAACTAAAAAGTGTCGTTACAACCTTTGGTCTTAATTTTTTCCGCCTAGCCCCCTTTCGCAACGCGCGATAAGGAACTTCGTTGCAAAATGTGTTTATTGGCATTACAGCAAAATGAAATTCACCTTACAATACTAAAAAATACACAGAAGACAAAGATTGTAATGCGGAAAGGGCCTCAGCTCAGCATAATGTCAGATCAGAACACAGGGTGTACTATCTGATGCCAAATTTCAGCTGCAACCCACGAATGCCACCAGAGGCGGATTATCCTTAAGGCAAACTGGTCACGTGCCTAGGGGCGCGCGAGCTCAGAATTTTTAAAAATTAACTAACTCTCACTCTTAAGAGAGTAAGTACAAGTGTTCTGGTCTACTAACGTTTTGATGATACAACGTTTATAGTATTATGATGGCTTTTTATGGCATGTACAGGGGCGCCGATGAAGTGATTGCCCAGGGCGGTCTGGACATTTATTCCGCCACTGAATGCCACAAAATACAAACGCAGGAATAACAACCAAAAATGTGGTTTAATTTTAACCACACGAATATTAATTATACAGAAACAAAATTATATTGTCATATTCTGTTAGACAGCATGAATCCATTGCCAAAATAAAATCCAAGTCTTCTTAAAATTCTAAAATTAAATGTACTTTTCAAGTAACCGGTACTTATTTTATTGATTATATCGTTCACTGCCAATCATTACTTATTGTTCTACAACTGTTTGCATAGTGTATTTAATATTTTTAACTATAGATCTCTAGATACTAAAATATTTTACAATTTTGGTACCTAACTACTAATTATTTTTTATGTAACTGAGTTATTAAATATGGTCGTGTAGCTACGTAATTATTAATTATGTTTAAATTTTAAACTAATGCAATTAAAATTAATGTAAGTGTATTATATTTTATAAGAATGTTTATTTTATTTCTAGTAAAATATTATTTCTACTATTTCTTGTTTTTGATTCACTCATCCCATTTCCTTTTTAGCCGTGAATTCACATGTGAAAACACAAACAAAAAAAAACCATAAAAAAAACACAGAAAAGTGAAAAAAATAAATAGCTTCAGAAGCCAATGACAGAAACACCAAATCAATCAAATGAAGTTTAAGCTTCAAAGTTGGTGACCTTTGTTTGATTGATTTACGATTTTTGTCACCGTTTTATTTTTCCATTTTCAGTTGTTCCCATACAAATTATATTTGCCATGAATTTATTTTACATTGTAAACAATACATGTCATGGTAATAGGGTTATCCACTTTTCCCTAATAAATGAAACTTCACATAGGTACCTAACCGTCGAAATCTAGGTATATTGTGCACATCTGCGTATCCCTCAGAGCATACAGGCGTGATGATACGTCATAAATAAACATCCAAGCGATTCCAGCAATCACGACAGATTTGCCGTCTATTTTTGAAGAGTTCCAGTGTATATCTCCGAAAATCAGCACCAAATCTTCACCAAATTAAAATGGTACCACCTCGCCTCATACTCTTTTAAATAAAAAACAATATTGAGAATCGGACCTCAAATGGGGGACAGCTAAATCAGGTAAAAACAAAATACACACGAACATAGAACCTCCTCCTTTTTTGAAGTCGATCAAAAACTAACCGCTGCATGGGTGAGGGGCCCGCCTCCCCATGACGGGCCCCCGTGCATAGCCCCGTGACAGTGCAAGCATCTGCGTAACGCAATTTCAGGTCTTACATCAGTCTAATCGGCCGGATCAGCTGGCTTATTCACAACCATTCGACTAGATTCCGTACCGAATCGAACGTCTAAGATGTCGAAGATGTCATTCAAACGCAATTCACAAATCCGAAACCGATTTTTTTTGACAGTTCAAATTCGATAAGAAGACTCAAATCTTTCCGCCAGCTGTTTGCTATCGGGAGCCATACCGAACAAAATTTAAACGATTTATTTTTCATAAATCCTGGTTATTTTAGAGAAATATAAACACTGTAAACCTTTAAAACACTGCACTTTTACGTAAATGAAGTTTTATTATTGTATTGACCGTATTTCATTGATACTTTCGCATTTACATAAATTCAAAGTGTAATTATGTAGAACTACTTAATTACACTTTGAATTAGGTACTTTATTCGTATAGTTGTACGTGTTATTGTTTGACAATAAGCAAATAGCAAGATTTGTGTATTGATATCAAATACTTACAGTCATTTAGCCTTTTTAAAGCAAAGTTATAATAAAATAAATTTTAATCCATAGTTTTATTTCAAATAAAAACTTTTTCCGCATTGCCAGACTGGCAATGCGGAAGAAGTTTAAAAAGTAAAAAAGTCTGTCATACTGGCAATGCCAGTTTGACAAACGGCTGTTTACAAAGCAAGTTTATTCGAAATAAAGTTTGTTTTATTAATAATAAAATCATTTTGTACCGTTTGCTGTCTATTAAATTACTAGCTGTATATTCTATAATTAAACGGATCGAAACATTCAAATAAACCAATCTTATTTACTAGGTACACACATCAAAAGTGTCTAGGGATCAAGCATTTTTATGCGGATTTCTTGAGATTGAGATGTGGCTTTGTAATAAATTTATGATTTTATAAATTTATATGGATCCTTTTTGGTGCATTTCATAATTTGAATCAGGAACTGTGAATCAAATTCGAGTAAAAGATGAAAATCAGCTGTCAATATTTTCCCTATAAAAAACATACAACGCATTGAAGACATTATTAGTGCTACTGTTTCCCTACTACTGATTAAAACCAACGTTATTATGGAGCGGCGACGTCATTTAAGCAGGGAAGAAATGCTCAGAGCCGTGGGAATGATAGAAGCTGGTTCCCGGCAACGTACTGTGGCTTTAGCTCTGAATACAAGTCAGAGTGTTATCAGTCGACTTTGGACACGTTACCGAAGCACTGGTACCGTGGCTGAGCGCCATGGAGGACGGTAGCGCTGCACCACACGGAGACAAGACCGATACATTCAAATCTTAACTCGAAGAGCTCCAACAATAACCGCCATGATGTTAGCCGTGAGGCTTCATCACTCTTCAGGGAACTTAATTAGCGACCAAACAGTCAGAAACCGCTTGCATGAAGTGAACCTTCATTCCCGAAGACCGCTACGGGTACCACCTATAGCAATGCACAATCGTAGGATTCGATATCAATGGGCTCTTGAACACAGAAATTGGGCAGAAGAACAATGGCGTTTCGTGTGCTTTTCTGATGAGTCTCGTTTTGGTATGAGACCGGATACAAGACGTATACGACACTGGAGAACCCCTGGACGCCAACAGCGATTAAAATCCTGCCAGGAAGTCCATCCTTATAGTGGTGGAACCATCATTGTATGGGCGGGTATTTGGATCGGCGGAAGAACTGAGTTGATTTGGATCAGAGGCAACCTCAACGCTCAAATTTATGCTGAGACGATTGTATCAGACGTCATCGTTCCTCTACAAGTGCAAATCGGTCCCTTATTTCAGTTAATGCATGATAATGCACGACCGCACACCGCAAGAGTTGTAAGACAGACTCTCGCCGCAGCTAACATCAATGTCCTGCCCTGGCCTGCTCAGTCGCCAGACTTGAACCCGATTGAGCATGCATGGGATATGCTACAGAGAAGAGCTCTGCCGAATATGGAGGGTATCCAGTCGCAAGAAGACCTTTTTTTGTTGTTGCAACGAACATGGGCGGCCATTCCACAGCGTGATTTGGATGAACTCATTTTGAGTATGCCAAACCGATGTTCTTGTGTTGTTAGTGTTCGCGGTAGAAACACGGATTATTAATTGTTTAAGTTACCCAATAAAATTTTAAAGAAAACTGTTATTTCAGTCTTTTTTTCGAACTTTAATGTTTGTGGTTCAAATGTCAAAAATCCCTTTATTATGAAAATGGCAAATTTCTTTATTTATGCAAAGGTGACTTGGTTTATCGTTACTGTGACAAACGAAAACACTTTATTTGATGAATTCTTAAAGAAAATTTTAATTAATATCAATCAGGAGAAAAGTTATTGCAAAAATATATGTTGATCCCTAGACACTTTTGATGTGTGTACTTTAAATTTTCTACCACGCTGATCATTTACTACCATTTTGTAGCGTTCCCCATAAATACAATGATCAATCGTATAGAAAAAAAACGTATCCGTTCGGATCTGTGAATAGCGTTTTGGCCGTTCTTCGGCTCGGAAATGAGATTGTCGAAAACGGTTCCTTACCGACACGGAAACCAATCGAACGGTTTAGAATAAGGCAGCAGGTACCATAAGTTTGCATACTAAAAAGCCTTCGTTCCATAACTAAACCATAACCACCAAATGTCAATGTCTAATCAACAGTGCTGCCAATCGCGGGGAAAATCCCCGATTTGCGGGGAATAGAGGGTTGGCGCGGGGAAAGCCCGGGGAATGACATAAATCGGGGAATCCAGACCGATTTGGCTAAAACTATTTTATATTGGGTAATATCTACGACTAAAAAATCACGTAAAGACTTGGCAGATGCAGCTCGACACTACTAACAACATTTTGAATGGCAACACAACTCAAATTCCTGCTCAACAGTCAACTGTCATTTGATTACGATTTTGTATTTCTGAACGCATCCATTTCTACATTGTTGATTTTTTAAATTGGTGCATTCGGTTTTTATTTTTCAATAAAATTCTGGAAAAGTGGTTAAAACGTGCAGCTCTATATCTGAAGTGGGGAATCTTCTAAAATTCGAACCAATCGAAATATGATTACTGATAATATCCTACTATTCCAACTAAAATGAAGGAATTTTATAAAACTTTTTGTAGTAAGTACCTATCAAACAAATTTTGAATAAAACTGTGTTTTTATTCCGAAAATATCAATTCGGAGAATTTGTGGGGAATAAATCAAAAACAAGCGGGGAATTTCGGGGAATTGACAACACTCACGCGGGGAATCGAGAATTTTTTATTGGCAGCACTGCTAATCAATTTTGACAGTTCTTCGCAGAGCAGCAGAGGGAATTGTGATAATGTTGCTATTTTGTCTAATCAAAATTTTATATCACGATAACGTGTTAACTAATAATTACTAGTAAGCTTAATATTAATGTAGCGAAATGTCTGATCTCAAAGTTTGTCGCATATGTCTGTGCAAAGGTGTAAAAGTGTATAATTTGAACAGTTTTTATTTGAAACAATATTACGAAGAAATTATGGTTAAAAAAGTAAGTATTTTGAATATTCAATGGTTTCAGAGCTATAAAATCTCTAGCTTAACACTTAGGCCGCACGAAAAATCTGTAAATTACCCTTTCAAACTAATTGATTCATTTAACTTATTGAAACATAACTTCATTGGCCGAGTGACTTCCTTTACAATTTTTCTGGACTATTGCCATAAGATATCCTAGCAGTGGAAGATATTTTTTGTAATTTTAAACGCCATCCTATTTCTAAATACCTCTTAAAATATACTGAGAGACTTTCGTTTAATCTTCCCAAAGACATTCAATACTTACTATAGGCAGGACATCGCAACCAACATACAAAACTTGTGTCCTAGTGGACACAAGTCTATGAGTTCTGTTTAGTACTCTCTGCTGCCGCTCCTGTATACATATATTATTGTAGATGGCGTTACTGAGACTTGGAATCAAAGTTTTTCTATGACATTTCCTTGACATGCCCGCTCTATAGTCTATCTATCTATCTATCTATCAGGATTTGGTTTCCGCACTCAAGTTTGGACCATTGTGCGTGAGCCATGGCAGCCGTTTTGTTGGGGGATTACTCCAACCAGCCCACCTCCTTCCAGAAGCAGATTAAGCCTCCCAAGCATTTCAGTGTGTCTACGAGGAGTTCCGGTGAACCGAGAGTCCACTTCCATGTCTCGGCGAACCTCGTGCACTCAAGGAGCACATGCGCCACCGTTTCCTCCTCCTCCATACATGCTCTGCACAGAGGACTGTCCGTTACGCCTATAGTGTGGAGGTGTTTGTTTAGTAGGCAGTGTCCTGTGATGCCCGCTCTATAGTATTTTTAATCTCTTCGAATCTACCCCATAAGATTTATATTCAGACAACCTTAGACCCATTTTATTAACATTTATATCCACCCCTAAGACAACCCCCAGTCCTTGTATTGATTGTTTGAACTTAAAAACTATCTAGTACCTAATAGCCATTAAGAGATTTATTTCACTAGGTGAGAAACCAAACCGCAGGGCTGTTTAACGTATTCAAGCTTTTTAATTTTTTTTATTGTGCATACTTATGAGCAGATGTTTTGTCAAAATAATTCTCAACTAACAATAGTAATATTCTTTCAGGTAAACGAAAATGATGGCTTACCATATTTTTTCTGCTACGAGTGCGCAGCTACTTTATACAAGTATAATAAGTTCAAGGAAAAATGCTGGAGGGGGGAGCAGGCTCTGAAGGAGTTGCTTTGGAGTGGATCTGTTAGTTCTTTGAGGCTTAAGTTCTTACTAGAATTATAAAATTAGTATGTATTAGAAAAAGGCAGGATGATGATTTTAATACCGTCCCGGGGACACTGGCTAGGCATCACATGCTGTCAGAAAACCAATTAACCATCCACAGTCGTGATTTCTTTGTACAGTTCTGATCTCTGCCTATCCTTTTTTATATATTGTGGACAGCTTCCAGTGTAAACAAATGCAGCAGAATACCAGAGTTTTACACATTTTTTAAATCATAGTACCCAGCGGTACTATGATTTAAAAAATAGCTAGACTATACAATAACACATAATTGACCTTTCAGATCACCTTATCCTCAATATCTCAAATAGATCGATCTGACAAAAAGCTACAATCACCAATAAACATTATAACAATCAGCAAAAGAGTCAGGACATCAATTATTAAAAGCAAAAGACTATCCGAAAGTCTACTAAAAAAAGATGATATACTAGAAACAGAAGAGTGTGAAGCAAACTATGAAAGTGATAACTCTTTAGATGATGAAAATGTAGCTGATATAAAGAATGAAACGAATAATGTAAAGAAAAGTATTAATAATGACATAATTTTAGAAGAAACGGCTGGTACTAATATAGATGATGATGATAGAATGTTTAGTGGCGATGATGATTCAAGTCCAGAAAATACTAATGATGTTGATATACCAGCCATTAAAGAAGAAATTAAAGAAGAAAATATTGTGTTGGCTACAGAAGACCCAATAAACATTAATACTGAGAAACGAAGTAGTGAAGACGAAATTGTAGATATTAAAAAACAAAAAGAAAATAAACGAAAAGAAAGCATTAGGAAAACAGAGATAAACAAAAAAGTTAAAAAATTCGAAGATAACAGTACAAAAAAGAATTACTTAGATCCAAGTCATTGGTTGAAAATAAATTTGAGTGAAGAGGAAGCGCTAGAGGAGTTTAGAGCGAGAGCGCAAGATCGGAAGTACGTGACGGCGGCTTATCAATGTTCCAAATGTTATAAGGGGTTTTCTAAAGAGGATATGTTGAATAGGCATATTAAATTAAACCATAGTGAGGTGAGATAGATAGAACATTTTTTTTTACCAAGCTTATTTACAATGCCATTATTAATCTGGGTTGCCTATTGTCTATCCCTTATCTATTTAAAATTTTATTCTGACTCTTTTCATTATACTGCATTGCTGGCCTATTACCTATACTGCTTGTGTTAAGCTTCATATTCTTGAAATCAAAGCAAATATATGAATGAAATGGTGGTCACAATGGTGCCAATTCTCTTCTTGTAAAACTAAATTTATAGTCATACTTAATTTAATTTCACCCTCTTTGTTTATTAATTCCTTTACCATTAGATTAGTTAATTAATTCACTGTTAAAATGATTGTTTCTAAAGTTTCGTAATCCTTTGGAGCGTTGTAGGTAATATGTATTGTAGTCTGTGGCCCTTCATCCAACTCTACAATAGTTATTTCAGTGTGTCCTTTTAATTTGGTGAACAATAATTTTCACCTTTATTTCCAGTCTCTAGGCCCGGTGGTGTGTCGTTTCTGCAGCATGCGTTTCAAATGGAAATGCTACCTTACAAGACATGTAACACAACACTACACTAAGTACAAATGCCTCAGATGTGATCTCATGTGTCCTTTGAAGTGAGTATGCGTAATTTAATTTTGCTCAATTTCTTCTTAGAATGTAAATGGCAAACGTAGGCACTAAAAATAGGCTTCATTTAGCTAATTGTGATGATAGGCCAACCGTCTGAAGTTGACTGCGCAGGATACACTGGACGTAACAGAGGTTATCTTTGAATGTGTTAATTTAATAGGCATTACGGGAAAATAAATACGCTACGATTTCTAGATTATATTTTCATTTTAATTATGTAATTGTTTTTAATGATTCTCAGCATTATACATATCCGTTCAATTGCAGGACCACAGCTCTATTTCACAATGATTACCACAACGGGGTAATAAGAAAATGCGAGCATTGTGGCGAAGAATTCAGGTATACAAATTTACTTCACGATTATTCTTACCAATAAAATGTAAGTTTCTTCCAAACTGTGTAAAACATTCTATTAGATCTTGGCTATTATCAGATTTTTACTTCTAAAAAGATATGATGTAAGAGAGGATAATAAAATTATATATTATACCTATATATATACCTATATATTAAACCTTTTAGCATTTCGCAGCGAACTTATAAATTTTAGATTCTGAAATGCTAAGTTTTCTAATTGTCTTTTTTACCTATGTTTCAATCAAAATACTTTAATTAATTTGTTTTGTTATTACAGACATCTATCAACATACTACACGCACCTACGCACGCACCGCAGCGAATATGTTTGCACTTTGTGTGGAGCTTCGTTCGTCAGTGCTGTGGGCCTCAACTTGCATAAAAAAACCATGCACATAAACACTGTTGTTGTAAGTATTCAAAAATAGATGTTATTTGCACGTTCAGAAAATATATGCTAAAATATATTATACTTAAATTTAATCATTTTCTCATCCAAAAATCGACGTTGATTTCCGTAAAGTGTTTGATTGAGTAAAGCATGATAAACTGCAAAGTAAAATTAGTATCTAGGGGGAAATCAAGGTTATTCCATTTAGTCTAATATAACTATTTGCTTTTGTCAATGTTCGAACACGAGAGCGCTAATTTTGCTTAGACCCTTATCTCGCATATTGCAGCGTTCTCTAGGGACCGATTCTTGGTCCTCTCCTGTTGTATTTATTGGTGTGCGTTTTTGTATGCATATAAAGAAATGAAATAATCGCTATGGCTGAGATTAGTCAACTTTACTTAGCACTGGCTTTGGCTAAGTATTATCCCTGTCACTATGATGCCATTGTCAATCAGCAAGTGCTAGAAAGAGACAGTAACATCTAATCGATTTTTTATTATTAGAATACTGAAGAGGAATTGAACACGTACTGCGAGCGATGTGATGTTAAGTTTGAGACCCGAAAAGCTTACGAAGAACACGTGTTTCACTCAGCTAAGCATGCTGAAGGAGTTGAGTAAGTTAATTTTAACTTTATGTGGGTTTTTCTATAGAATTAAAAGTTTGACACGTAAAGAGTGATTGTGATGACCCAATGAAAAAATACAGAGCGCTATGTGGTACAATTCTTATATACTTTGTTTGCTTCGTTTACTCCGAACCTGACCTATTTGAAGAACCTCACCAATAAGATCTATGTTAAAAGTGGTCAAACATAGCCCGAGGTATCAGTCTGTATTTTTGTACAACAAGTTGCCTATAGAGTTTAAAACTATATATAGTGTTAATTTATTTAAAAACAAATTGAGAACCTATTTATTGAGGAAAAGCTATTACAGTATCAATGAATTCCAAGATGACATATTCTGACATTGCAACTCGAAATTTTTACTATTTGTTTTCCATTTATTATTCATGATTGATTGTATATTACCTACTTTAGTTGTTAATTGACCATTCTCGTTTTTATTGACCTTTCTAAATGTTTGTAATGAACAACACAATGTAATATATTGTTATGAAATAAATTACTTACTTACATAAAGTCATATCAAATAAAAAAAAACATTTATTTCGCGTTTTCCTACATTACACACAAAAGTTGTTATCAAACAGTCATTTTTCATCGGCGTTTCATAATTTAACCTCTGTTACTTTTCAGGGACTTAGCATACGAGACTCCTGCGCCGTCAATACCGAAGCGAAGAAAAAAAACATTCACTCCTTGTACCTTAGTAAGTATCTTTTAGATATTACCTTTTTGTTACTTTTTAAATATTAATTACCTGACTACGGCGAAGCAAACATTATGGGGGGTTATGATTTTGACCGCGATATATGTATGTTTGTATGTTCATCTGTTCCCTCACAACTTCTAAATTGTTTATACTAACTTGAAAACTGAGGTATCGTTAGAAGCGTCTGGTTCGTCTGCTGGTAATGTAACATTAAATTGAATATGGCTCATAAAATTTAATAATACTAGCACTTCGCCTGCGACTTCGTCCGCGTAGATTTCGAAAATATAGTCCAGTATTACTCGCTGATATTGTAGATTTCTATAAATGAAGGAATAAAAAAAAACATTAAAGTCGGGTACCCTTTTTTTTAGGGGTGGAAAACCCTCATGGATGTCCCCCGCCCCGGGGCGGGCGGAGGGGTCTGTCAGTCTCTACTGACCAAAAACCACCCCGTGTTCCTTCTCACGTCACGTGAACATAAGATACTTCTGCGACCTCCAACTGGTGCCCCGAGGGCCTCGCCAAGTCAGTGTCAGTGAGGTGTTAGACTCCCCTCGCGACGTCTAAGAGAGGCGCGCGTGAACACGACACGCCGCCACCTCGGGTCCAGGTACGTGGGGGGCGGCGGACGCTCCGGGCTGGAAGAGGGCGTTGTCCCCCCTCCGCCTGTGCCCGGTGCGCTCCCTTTCCGCAGAAGTCGGGTACCCTAACCTTACCTAACCTCATGAAATTAAATAGGTATTTAATTTAAATCTTCCCTGTAGACCATGTCTGTGGTTGTTCTATTTTCCGGTAGCAAAATAATCTTGTTTCCGGGTGCTCCAACTTGTCCTTTTCGCAGGTCAATGCCAACCAAAGAGAAAGTTTGTCCCTGTGACTTACTATATTGACTTACCTAAAGGGCAAATGTTATCTCTATGATGTCCTTGTGATCACAATAATATTTTCGTCCAAACGTAAGAATGACGAAAAATACTGTAACCGATTACAATGAAACGTCGTTTTAAGCTGAAAAAAAATAAAAGAAAATAAAGAAATAAATAAAATAAATAGTAACGTGGAGTAGAGTAGCCAGAGAGAGGTCAGAATGGTATAGGTTGGAGGAGGCCTTTGCCAACTGGCAAACGGACTTACAGAAAGTAAAGAAGCTCCAAATACGCGAACTATTATAATTGTGTAAAACATAAAAACAGTGTAGTAGTGTAAACAAAAAACTTAATTATACAACTCTGGTCCGAATAAAAGGCTTATTACTATATTATTACAGTGCAACAGAAACTTCCCAAGTCTGACGGCCTACACGAAACATCACAGAACGGAACATAAGGATGAGCCTCTGCCTTCAAAAAAAGGAAAGAGACACGTCTGTGAAATTTGTGGAATTTCACTAGCGGTAAGTTGAACTATCTATCACTTTGTATAAACAACAACTATCTCAAAATGTGTCCATTCGTTTGGGAGATACGATGCTAAAGACGTTGATTACACACAGACTATTTGTGTGTGTGTTACAAATAAATACCGACACATAGCTACACGAGTGTGTAACAATAACACGTACTACATTCTCAGTTTTGTCAAATATCTTATTAAAAAAAAAATAACCAACCTTGTTCAAATTATTCTGTTTGTAATAAAGTTGAAAAGTTATCAAAGAAATGTGACACGTACTTATATCATTTTTCTCTTGCGTAGGGTGGCAGTATCGCAATTCATCTGAACACTCACACAAAAGAAAAGCTGTACTCTTGTTCCATCTGTCGTATGCAGTTCAACAGTAAAGGCAGCATGACGAGACATCAACTGGTGAGGTTTTAGAAAACAGGTCTTCCTCAATCATATTTGAAGTAAAACTTTTTTACACACGCTCGACTTGGGAAGTAAGCTGCATCACATGCGTGTCGAGACCGTTACGAAAAGTGTGATCGGGCGAAGCGAACGGAAGTTGATTTAGTGAAGATATCAAGAGAGAGAGAGTTACGGAGTCCAATGCTGTAGTTTTCGAGCTTTAATACTTTTACTGTCCGCAAAATAGACACAATAGTTAAGAAATCAACATGAGTCATCGTCATGTGGCGTTAAGGGACTCTTGGGACAGCAAAGTAGTTAAAATTGAGATAGTGAGATGCGCAGAAAAATGATGATATCTAACGTTTATCTCTTTTTTTCAGACACATTCCAATGAAAAGCCAGTCGCCTGCACTCTTTGCGACAAACGGTTCAAGCAGGTCACCAATATGAAGCTTCACTACCGCACCTACCATCTCAAAGAGCCGTATCCGAAAAGGTAATAAACGTTGTATAATATTCAATCTGCTGATGCTTCTCGTAAGCATTGTATAAGATTCGGTCTGTGCGGTCCGGTGGCTTCAAATGGCATGGCATCTTCACTTCGTTCCATCCACCCGCATGGAACGAAGTCCCTTGACACTGCTCAAGTTTTAGCCATAATATCCACAATCTCCTCGAGATTTTCCAGTTTAACTTTTTCCTTTATTATTATTTTTCAGAAACAGAAAAAAGAAAAGCGATGAACTATCAAAAGACGAGTACGATGACTCCGACGACAACATGACTCTCGACACTTTACGGGCGGAAGTATTAAAAGATGGCCTTTAACTAAATGTTTATCGTGTATTTTGTTCCAGAGAAAATAGTGCAATAGTATCTCGTGTTGGCCCAAGTTGTAGGAGAGTATCTCATGCTGGCCCAAGTTGTAGGAGAATGGTGCAGATTCCCTTAATCTAAAACGAAACTAAAATTAGAAAATTTACATTCCTTACTGTCTTACAGCTCTTGACAAAGACAGAGGCAGACGGTGACAGATAAGAACCAAGTTAGAGATGTCAAATTAGTCTTGTCCTTGAACATCGCCCATATTTTTAGCTGATGCTAATGCTAAGTCTTTGTCTTATTGTATATGAGAGTAAAAGAAGAAATTAGACTAAATTATGTTTAGTGTGACAAGAACGGAATTGGCACCAGTATCTGGTGTTGTGGTAAGATTTTCTGTTAATAATTAGTATGAATGCATTGCCAAATAAAATCCAAGTCTTCATAAAATTCTAAAATAAAATGTATTTTCTATGAAACCCGAACTGTTTGCATAGTGTATTTAATATTATTAACTAAAGATTTCAAGATAGGTACTAAAATATTTTACAATTTTGGTACCTACCAACTAATTATTTTGTATGTTACTGAGTTATAATGGTCGTGTAGCTACGTAATTATCAATTATGTTTAACTTTTAAAGTAATGCAATTAATTAATATAAGTGTATTATATTTTTTGAATGTTTATTTTATTTCTAGTAAAGTATTATTTCTACTATTTCTTGTTTTTGATTCACCCATCCCATTACCTACTGACTTTCTGAGCCATTGATTGACATGTGAAAACTAGAGCGCGCTTTCGTGACCATACATTTCTTATATAAATATCTAACTTAAAATACTGCAGTGATAGCCAAGTACCTATAGTGTGACTGGTGCACCCCTAAATCATAGTTCGACCGCAAAATTTTTGGATTCATCTGCATATTGTGTAATTATTATCACTTGCTTCAAAAACGGTGAAGGTAAACATAGTGAGAGAAATATTTTGCGTGCTATTCAAACACTTGAATCAGGCTGTTCGACGTTCGGGGGTCGCGGAACTATCTTCTGTTCCCGTGACCCCCGGCGCAGGTGTGAGAAGGAACACAGGGTGGTTTTTAGTCAGTACGAGTCTGACAGACCCCTCCGCCTCCCCGGGCGGGGGACATCCATGAGAAATTTCCACCCCTCAAAAAAAAAAAGGCTGTTCGATGTGAAAAATGAACCGAGCGAGCCCGAAACGCGTGTGGGTTCTGGACTGGACTTCGTGGGAATCCGCCGATCCCCTTCGCGGAGACTGGATAAAAAAAAATCTTTACTTACTATTTTAATTCTTTACTTACGTAATATACTCGCCTGGTCTCATATAGAAGGGTGAAACTGCAACTCGCATCACGCGTTATTGATTGAATCGCTGGCGGGCACTGAGCGTGACTCTGCGACAGATTATGATGCATGGAGGTCGGTCCCGTTTGCATGGGTGTGGGGCCCGCCTCCCTGCGACGGACACCCGTACATAGCCCCGTGACGGTGCAATTTTGTATAGGACCGCGCAAGCGTCCGCTTAACGCAGTTTCAGACCTTGCATCAGTCTAATCAGGCCAAGTAAAGCGAAAACATCAGTTTGCATACTAAAAAGCCTTTGTTCCATTACTAAACCATGACCACCAATTTGGTGGTCATGGTTCATTGACATTTGGTGGCACCAAATGTCAATGTCTAATCGATTTTGACAGTTCTTCGCGAAGAGCTGTTCTTGTTTTGCTATTTAGTTTTTTGTCTAAATAAAATTTTAAATCGCGATTATGTGTTAACTAATTAGTTAGTAAGCCTAATATTAATGTAGCGAAATGTCTGATCTCAAAGTTTGTCGCATATGTCTGTGCAAAGGTGTAAAAGTGTATAATTTAAACAGTTTTCATTTGAAACAATATTACGAAGAAATAATGGTTAAAAAAGTAAGTATTTTGAATGTTTAATGGTTTCAAAACTATAAAATCTCTAGCTTAACGCTTAGGCCGCACGATAAATCTGCATGCCGTTTCAAACTGATAGATTCATTTAACGTAACGAAACTACTCAATTGAAACTTGACTTCACTGACCCAGTGACTTCCTGGACTTTTTTTCTGGACTATTGCCATCAACTTCAACTCTTCTCTATGGCATATGATATCCTAGCAGTGGCAGTTAAGTTTCTGTCATTTCTAAACGCCATCCTATTAGTAAATACCTCTTAAAATATACTCAGAGATTTTCCTTCAATCTTCCCAAAGAGATTGTATTGTTTGTACCTTAACTGTTCCAAATAATAACTTTTATTATTATTATATTACTATAGACCCCAAGCAGCAAAAACTAGTACTATAAAGAACCATAGAACGTTTTGTTAAAAACTGTACTTGGTCCTATAAAATCCCAAAGAACGTTTCTATTATTCGGAAGTGGCGCATTTATATCTCTGTTCAGTGACAAAATAATTGTATTGCAGTGTTCCTCATGACGAAACAGTCCAATAAAAGTCCTGTAACAGTGATGCAGGTCTCAAAATAATGATGTCCTGACTACTGTAGGACCTTTTATAGTACTTTTTCATACTATACAAGAGTTAAGTTTTCTTTACCTCACCTTTTTCATTCACCATTCATTATTTTACATTCGTGATAGTGCAGAGTGCGAAAAATAATAAAAATAATTTTACGAAAGGATACAAGTAATCTGAGGTAAGTAAAAAAATATTTTGTTATTATAATAATAGTCTATTACGATGGAAATGACGTGCGACTGCGGCTTTACTGACAAACTAGGGATAGGTTTACCATGAATTTTAAGTGCCCCTCTCGAATTGTTGAGCTTTTACTAAAATATTTATCATATAAAGTGATTTCAATATTTTAAGAGCCATTATAGTACTTTCCGTGATAATGTTTTCACTGTCAGTCATCGTGGATTCAACCTAAAATTGGGGTTCTGTGTGAGCATGACTGAATATATTTATAATACGCATTTTTTTTTACTATTTTTCTGAAGACCATTAATGAAAAAAAACTGAATTATAAACTGTTAACTGACGAATAGTGAGAATTGATCATGTAACCAGTTTTTATTTCCTTAGGAAGAACTTACGTACTTATATCAAGTTTTACGTACCTAATGTTTATATTTCTTTGTAATTTCACTGAACTATAAATTTAAAGCAATACCTTTATAAATTTAAACTGCAGTAAACATTGTATTTTTGCAGGGTACCTAATGGACGCCAATATGGATATCGATATTTTTTTTAGTCGAGACGATTTCATGCTGCTCACAGCAGCATGCAGCAGCAGCAGCTTCAAATTGAATAGGTATTCCTGTGAAGTGAATATTCTAACATTTTATGTTTTTGACATTGTTTCGAGTAGGTACCTGATATCGTACAAGCTTAGTTAATTATGTGGGTTGATTTTAACGTGATATCAAGACTGTTAGAAGATAAGAAATGAAAGGTTTTTCTTTTTCAGTTCAAAATAAAGAACCATGTAATTAAAAAAGATTTTTATTTATGTACCATCATATATACCATCGTACTAAACTTTTTGTTGCTTCATGCGAAATATTATAATTAATGGCCCAGTGTTTACGCCATCGCGAAATTGTTGGTCTTTTACGAATGTTGAATTATTGCTTAAAGATTCAGAAAAATCGCTGGAATAAGGACTCTTGAGAAATAACATCTTTGCAAGGCACATTTTGTACGGAACCGTTTCCCGTAATTGTGATTCTAACTTAATTTTGGCTACTATTATTACTTTGTTTGATGATGAAAAAAAAACAAAGCTGCTTTTTCAAAATCGTCTATTCACTTATATAAGTTCCACTGCGTTTAGATATTTCTTTTCCAATTCTTTAAATCCATTATTATTTTTTGTTTTTAGGGCAGAATGCATGTTGCATTAATTCCGTATCAAAATGTCTGAATATTGTTGTAAAAGCGAGCCAATAATCCTTTATGGGACTTAGCTGTCATTTAATAGAAACATTTATCTACGTTTATGTGCCGCTTTTGCGTCATTAAAGTGAGAGATACCCATTTATAATACCAAACAGCGCATTGCTAGGCACCAAAAAAGTTGTTATACAAAAATTCTGCTCTATAATAGTGTCTGTGTGATATGCTTATCGACAAAATTATAATATGCATCTAAAAACTATTATAATACACTAACGTTCTATTAGCGTGCTCTGATATTTGACTACATCACAAAAACACTCTATTGTAAAGTCTTTTGTGACTACTAACGCACAAGTACTATAGCAGCGATCTGAATATCCACAACATCACAATATTACCCTGTAGTTGAGTGTTCATCACTGCTATAACGAAACTACTATTGCAGTACGTTTGGAACCCTTATTACGCTAATCAGATAAATAAAGGCACCTGCTAACAAATTTATAGAGCAATATTATTATGTACCAGTTATATTAGAACTTGCTATAGTACTTGACTATAACGGTTGTATAAAATGGCGTAGTAAACGTTTACATTCTTTGTTTATAGGTATTTTTAGCTCTTTAAGCATTTAGAGCAATAACGTACTGTAGAACGCTTTTATACAACACCCTGGCACCGCTAAAACCTTAATAAATCGTTTATAGAGCTTTTTAGAGTTATGAACTGAAATAATAGGACTGAATTGCTGGTTGGGACAGGACATCACAAACAAAATTTAAAACTTGTGTAAAGAAAAAAGGAAGAAAATATGTTTATTTGGGACACACACATAATTTAACAATATAAAACTAAAACTAAATTTAATATATTTAGTAAATTAATTAAAGACCTGTACAAGGCCAAAAAGGCCCTTTTCTCAGCACGAGTCACAAGCCTATGAGTTTTTTTTAGTACCTACTCATTCTGCTGCCGCTCCAATGTTCTTATATTATTGTAGATGGTGTTACTGAGACATGGGAACAAAGTTTTTCTATGACATTTTCTTGACATGCCCGCTCTATAGTATTTTAACCATGGGATTCAAATACGCTGCGTAATCACCGTCGTAATACCAGTGCGGCTTGCGCACGCCGCTTGTGTTTTTATATTTTCCGTTACAGCTGTGCGACAAATTACGCTCAGTGTGTAAAATTTAAATATGCCGCGAGTGCGGTTCTCGCAACTGCTGTAAGTTTTCATGTTCGTTTAGACGTTTGATAATTTCAAGTTTCAAGTCAATGATAATTTATTGCGTTGTGACATGGAGGACACCGGCTTCCGCACAGTCAAAGTCTTTCTATTGTGTCTCTTATTGACACAATTGAAAGGTTAAAAGAGTTATTTCACTGGGTGAGAAACCAATTCCAGAGGGCTGTCTAATATTATCACAATTATTTTATATATTTTTTACTGTGCATGCCTATGAGCAGATGTTTTGTCAAAGTCATTCACAACTAATAATAGTATTATTCTTTCAGGTAAACGAAAAAGATGGCTTACCAAATTTCTTCTGCTACGAGTGTGCAGCTACTCTATACAAGTATAATAAGTTCAAGGAAAAATGCTGGAGGGGGGAGCAGGCTCTGAAGGAGTTGCTTTGGAGTGGATCTGTTAGTTCTTTGAGGCTTAAGTTCTTGTCAGAATTATAAAATTATTATGTATTAGAAAAAGGCAGGATTATGATTGATCTAATTCCTTTAGTGTGGTGTCCGAGTTTTAATGCCGCCCTTGGGTCACTGGCTTGGCATCACATGCTGTCAGAAAACGAATCAACCATCCACAGTTGTTATTTCTTTGTACAGTTCTGCTCATCTGCCTAGCCTTCTCCTTTTTTATATATTGTGGGCAGCTTCCAGTCTAAACAAATGCAGCAGAATACCAGTGTTTGACACAATTTTTAATCACTGGACTATACTATATAATACATAATCTCCTTTCAGATCACTTTATCCTCAATATCTCAAATAGATCGCTCAGAGAAAAAGCTACTTTCACCAATAAACATTATTACAGTCAGCAAAAGAGTCAGAACATCAATTATTAAAAGCAAAATACTATCCAAAAGTCTACTAAAAAAAGATGATATACCAGAAACAGAAGAGTGTAAAGCAAACTATGAAAGTGATGACTCGTTAGATGATAAAAATCTAGCTGAGATAAAGAATGAAATAATTGATCTGAAGACAAGTGTTGATATTGACAAAATTTTAGAAGAAAAGGTTGGTCCTGATTTAGATGATGATGATAGAATATTTAGTGGTGATGATGATTCAAGTCCAGAAAATACTAACGATGTTGATATACCAGCCATTAAAGAAGAAGTTAGTGGTGATGATGATTCAAGTCCAGAAAATACTAATGATGTAGATATACCAGCCATTAAAGAAGAAGTTAATGCAGAAACTAGTGTTTCAGAAGAGACTATTAACTTAAATACTGAGAAACGAAATAGTGAAGACGAAATAGTGCATATTAAAAAACAAAAAGAAAATAAACGAAAGAAAACCAGAAGGAAAAAAGAGTTTATTAACAAAAAGGTTAAAAAATTCGAAGATTACAGTACGAAAAAGAATTATTTAGATCCAAGTCATTGGTTAAAAATCAATTTAAATGAAGAAGAAGCTCTGGAAGAGTTTAGAGCGAGAGCGCAAGATCGAAAGTACATGACGGCGGCTTATCAATGTTCCGATTGTTATAAGGGGTTTTCTAAAGAGGATATGTTGAATAGGCATATTGAATTAAGACATAGTGAGGTGAGATAGGTTGAATATTCTATATTTTTTTCCAAAGCTCATTTACAAATCAGGGTAGTCTTATTGTCCAGTATAGCTTATCCATTCGAAACACTTTCATTCCGACCAAATTCAATGTACCTAGTACATAGTTACCTTTTGTACACTACATAATTATTATAGCTGATTGTGTAATTCTATTTTGAATCGTTTCATGGATTTCATCCAAATCAACCACGCCATATCATGGCCTGGGCTGACAATATCATTAATTGTGAGTTGTATAGCCAAGCTTTCCGATGCGCACGACATGTCTTACTGCTTTGTTTATTGTCCGTTGTATTTTGTAGTATACTAACTGTAATATATGGGATTTCTAAATATAGACGTACTTAGTTTACTTTCATTCTCCTTGTTCTCTCGTTCTTATAATTAATTTACTGTTAAAATGATTGTTCTCTCCAGTTTCGTCACCTTCTGGTGTTTTAATGCCGCCCATGCGCCTCTGACTTGGCATCACATGCCCTCGAAAAATATCTCTCAGGCATATCGGTTTCCTCACTATGTGTTTCTTCACGTTGTTAGTAATATTGTAGTTTGTGGGTGTGGCCCTTCATCAAAATCTTCAATATTTGTTTCAGTGTGTCCTTTTAATTCGGTTTACAATAATTTTCACCTTTATTTCCAGTCTCTAGGCCCGGTGGTGTGTCGTTTCTGCAGCATGCGTTTCAAATGGAAATGTTACCTTACAAGACATATAGTACAACACTACACGAAGTACAAATGCCTGAGATGTGATCTCATGTGTCCTTTGAAGTGAGTATGTGTAATTTAATTTAGCTAATCCTCTTCTTAGCGTGTAAATGGTAATCATAGGCAATTGTGAAAGACCAACCGTCTGATGTTGATACCTCAGGATACGCTGGACATGACAGAGGTCGGAGAGTTCGTCACTCAAAAGACACAAGCAAAATAATATGTATATAGGCATTGTAGCAAAATAAATACGCTACTATTTCTAGATTACCTTCTTATTTATATAATGTTATTGGAGTTAATGATTCTCAGCATAATACAAATCCTTTCACTTGCAGAAACACAGCTCTGTTTCACAATGAGTACCACAATGGGGTAATAAGAAAATGCATGCATTGTGGCGAAGAATTCAGGTATACAAACTAACTTCACCATTATTCTTACCAATAAAATGTATGTTATACGAACCTTTCAGCATATCGCAGCGAACAAATTTATACATTTTTGATTCTGAAATGCTTAGTGTTCTAATTGTCTCTTTTACCTATGCTTCAATCAGACTACTTTAATTAATTTGTTTTGTTATAACTCACCCAGACATCTATCAACATACTACACGCACCTACGCACGCACCGCAGCGAGTATGTTTGCACTTCATGTGGAGCTTCGTTCGTCAGTACTATGGGCCTCAACATGCACAAGAGAACCATGCACATAAACACTGTTGTTGTAAGTATTCAAATGTAGATAATTACAGCTTCATAAAATATATGCTTAAATTTAATCATTTCCTCATCCAAAAATCAACGTTGATCTCCGTTAAGTGTTTGATAGAGTAAAAGCATAATAAACTGCAAAGTAAAATTAGTATCTAGAGTGATACCAAGTTTATTTCATTTAGTCTAATATAACTATTTGCTTTTGTCAATGCTCGAACATGAGAGCGCTAATTTTGCTTAGACCCTTATCTCGCATATTGCGGCGTTCTCTAGGGACCGATTCTTGGTCCTCTCCTGTTGTATTTATTGGTGTTCGTTTTTGTATGCATATAAAGAAATGAAATAATCTCTATGGCTGAGATTAGTCAACTTTACTTGGCACTGGCTTTGGCTAAGTATTATCCCTGTCACTATCATGCCATTGTCAATCAGCAAGTGCTAGAAAGAGACAGTAACATCTAATCGATTTTTAATTACTAGAATCCTGAAGAAGAAGTGAACACGTACTGCGAGCGGTGTGACGTTAAGTTTGAAACCCGGAAAGCTTACGAAGAACACGTGTTTCACTCAGCTAAGCATGCTGAAGGTGTTGAGTAAGTTATTTTTAACTTTATTGGGTTTTCTGTAAAATTCCCAATTCGCGGGACACTTACCTAAATACTGACACGAATAGAAGTACTTAACAATGTGACTTGTTCTATTCATATGTACTTTCATAGTTTACCTTGGACATCATTGACATCGGTGAAGGAAGGCATCATGAGGAAACCTAGACTTATCTTTACTATTCTTACATACATACATACACTCACCCCTTTTTCCCACGGGGGCATAAACTACAGAACGCTTTAAGCTACAATTCTTATATACTTCGTTTGCTTCGTTTACTCCGCACCTGACCTATTTAACCTCACCAATAAGGTCTATGTAAGTCATATCAAATAAAAAATAATTTCTTTTGGGTTTTCCTATATTACAAAAGTTACAAATACACAAATCAAACAGACATTTTTCATCGGCGTTTCCTAATTTAATCTCTTTTACGTTTCAGGGACTTAGCATACGAGACTCCTGCGCCGTCAACACCGAAGCGAAGAAAAAAATCCCTCCGAAGAAATCCTAGAAAATTCACTCCTTGTACCTTAGTAAGTATGTTTTAGATATTACCTTTTTCTTACTTTTTTACTATTATTTACATACTACGGCGAAGCAAAGACGCGTTATGATTTTGACCGCGATACGTGTATGTTTGTATGTTCATCTGTTCCCTCATAACTTCTAAATTGTTTATACTAACTTGGAAAGTGAGGTATCGTTAGAAGCGTCTGGCTCGTCTGCTGGTTATAGGCTATGAAAAATAGTAGCCCACCAGTATCGGGAACAGGGTCCAAGCTACCGGCGTTGAGGGCTCCAGAGAGAGGAACCGTCTAACTATGCGAGCTGTGCCTAGAGGTACTTACTGCTTTCTGATTCAAGTCTTAGTTCCAGCTCCCAACGAAAGCCTCAGATATTGGTCGAGGCTGTAGTAGTCGACAAAATGATTGTCGACGAGTCCTCATAATACTATAGCTACTATTAATATTATTACAGTGTAACAAAAACTTTTCAAGTCTGACGGCCTACATGAAACATCACACAACGGAACATAAGGATGAGCCTCTTCCTTCAAAAGAAGGGCAAAGACACATCTGCGAGATATGTGGAGCTTCACTAGCGGTAAGTTGAACTATGCTCTGTCACTTGTATACACAACAACTATCTATAATATGTATGGCATTGTATGTATTTAGAAATATATAAGTATGTTTATCAGCTGTTTAGTACCCACAACACAAGCTCTACTTAGCTTGGGACTAGATGGCGTTGTGTGAATATTTATTTATTTATTTATCTCAAAATGTGTCCATTCGTTTGGGAGATACGATGCAACAGACGCACGTTGATTACAGACAAATACACACAGACACAGACCATTTTATGTGTGTGTGTGACATATGTAGACACACAGCTACACGAGGGGGTTACAATAACACTACATTCTTAGTTTTGTCAAATTTCTTATTAAAATAAATTAACCAACCTTGTTCACATTATTATTTCAGATATTTTGATTTTTTTGGAGATTTGATTTTGGTTTTGATATTAATTTTGATTGTGACATTCGATTGATTTCATTCTTGTGACTAAATTTGTTTTTATTTATTTGAATTTAATTTGGTATGGATTTTAGTATCTGAATAAAGAAATATTATTATTATTCTGTTCGTAATAAAGTTGAGAAACGATCATAGAAATTTGACATGTACTTTTTTTTATGTATATAATGGGTCTACTCTTGACCTCAATCTTGTCCTGCGGTCAGAGATGAGGTCGACGATGGAACGAGCTTACCCATAAGAAGCCTATTAACTCGTGACTTAAACAGATTGGGGTCATATGAACTCGGGAACACTGATGCAGGCAGGGAATTCCACTCCTTGGCTGTACGCATAATGAAGGAACAGGCAAAGCGCTTCGTGCGAATGTGTGGAACATCTACAAGGAATGGGTGATAACCTGCAGTGGGTGGTGTGTGGGTGGTACTTATCTCATTTTCTCTTGCATAGGCTGGCAGCGTCGCAAGTCATCTGAACACTCACACAAGAGAAAAGCTGCACACTTGTTCCATTTGTCGTATGCAGTTCAACAGTAAAGGCAGCATGACGAGACATCAATTGGTAAGGTTTTAGAAAGCAGGTCTACCTCAATATTTTTTTAAGTAAAACTTCTTTACACACGCTTGAGTTCGGAAATAAGCTAGTAGATGCGTGACGAGAGTGTTACGAAAAGTGTGAGCGGTCGAGACGAACGAAAGTTGAGTTAGTATTATAGTATATTACTGTAGGGGAGAGAGAGAAAGGTGCCCGCACACATTTTCTTTCTCTCTTTCTCTCATAGCCAGTTACGTTTCGTATATCAAAGACACATTGCCAGGCCTATTGTCTGTATCACACTGTAGCAGCAAGAGAGTGCAGTGCGCGCGCGCATGTTTCTTTCTTTCTCTTTCTCTCATAGCTAGTTACGTTTCGTATATCAAAAGTCAAAGTCAAATCATTTATTTCAATTAGGCCATTTAAAAGGCAGTTTTGAACGTTAAACTTACAAGTTAAATAAAATATAATGATTCTAGTTGCCCCTTCCAAAAGGTAGTTTTGTATGGAGAAGACACATTGCCAGGCCTATGGTCTGTATCACACTGTAGCAGCAAGAGAGAGCAGTGCGCGCGCGTATGTTTCTTTCTTTCTCTTTCTCTCATGGCCAGTTACGTTTCGTATATCAAAAAAAAGCAGTGTACACGCACATTTTCTTTAAAGAAATTTTACTTTAGTCGTTTGGTCTAAAGCACACTCGTTTTTTTTATCGTAAAAATGTCTCCAGTGCCGTGAGTACGTTTACAAACATTTAAACTAATATACAAAACCAACCAGACTTTGAAAAACTCCCTGTAGGCCGAGGAATATTTTTTTTTCCGTGCGGTAATCGAACCCGACACTCGCGGCGCAGTAGAAAATACCCTTCACCGTTTTGTTCAAATTCCCCCTGCGTTCGTGCTTACCCCGTATGACGTAAGGTAATATGATATTGTTAATGTTTCAGACTCACACCGGTGAGAAGCCGTATGAATGCTCGATGTGCGACAAACGATTTACTCAGAAATGCAGTATGAAGCTACATTACCGCACCTTCCATCTCAAAGAGCCGTATCCAAAAAGGTAATATTATTTTTATGTTATGAAGTGTACTAAGACGAAGAAAGAAAAAGAGACACTATTGTGTAGAACAAAAGTAAACAAATTAAACACCATTATTTTTTAATTAGTACAACAAAAAGGTGGGCTTTTTTTTGTTTTTTTTTGTACGCATTCCACAATGTAGGCTTTGGTGGTACTTAAACATTTCAAGAAACAATCATGGGCCCTGTCGGGCACAGCAAAAGATACATAATTTATGGAGAGGAGAACTTATCGTCTACGTATTTTACAATATAACTTATTTTAAATTTCCTTTTACACAGGAATGGATATGGATGCATACCTGTTACTGATCATATTTGCGTAATCAAAAGTAAAAAAAAAATGAAATTCAATTTTTAAATATGTTAAACTTAAATAACGAAAACAGCTGTTGGAGGCGGGGCATGCTTGAGCGAGATCACGCAAACGTGATCGAGAGATTAATGAATACTACTATGTCATGATTAGCCTGTAAAATATTTCCATGAATTGGGTGTTTTTTTGAGATATAAACAAACGCTAATAACTTAGCTGTTTAAGTATATTATTTAAGTATTGATACTTTACAAATATAATGAGAAGACCGTCTAGAATAAGCCCTTTAAGTATTTGTACTAATTAAAAATTATGTGTATAATACTAACACACGTCACGCGGTTTCACTTGCGTAGTTTCTGTTCCCGTGGCAATACAGGGATAAAAAGTAGCCTTTGTGACCTGGGAATAGTGTAGCTTACCAATGGTGAAAGAATTTTTGAAATTGGTCTAGTAGTTTCGGAGCCTATTCAATGCAATTTAAAAAAGCGATCAAATCTTTTAAATATTAGTATACTTTGATGAGTCCTTAGGTTAGATTCAGATTGCATTAAAAAGAAGAAGTAAAATTAAAATGAAGTCCTTATGTTAAGGTTTAAGCGCAGCCTTCGTACTTAACTAAGCTATGAGATGAACCCAGAATTTTCAAAACTACTGAAACATGGCACAAAGTACGAATTCGGGATTCGTTTATTTATTTGCGAAAAAAAAAATATGTTGCTTAACAAAGTGTATGGGACAACAATAGAAATGTGTTTTTTTTTGCGATTTTATGGTTTGTCCCATAACAGCATTTGTTCATAATGATGGGCACCTAGGGTTGGGGTTTAATAAATACAAAAACTGGCTGGCCTGTTGGTCTAGTGATTAGTGGCCCAGACTGCTGTGCCGGAGGTCGTGGGTTCGATTCCCACTTAGGACAAATGTTTGTGTGATTAGTACGATCATTTGTTCTGTGTCTGGGTGTAATTTTTATGTAATTATGTATTTATTTAGAAATATAAAAGTATTTTTATCAGTTATGTAGTACTCATAGTACAAGCTTTGCTTAGTTTGGGACTAGGTGGCATTGTATGAAAGTTTCGGAATATTTATATTATTTAAATTATAAAAAAAACAGGTTTGTGTAAGATAGAAATCAAATTGATGGCAATTCCTTTTTACAGAAACAGAAGAAAAAATGCTGCTATCCAACAGGACATAGAAGACTATAGGATGAACGAAGAAGATTCAGAAGTAAACCAGAAAGTGGATAGATGGCGCTAGTGGTTTAGTTATAGAAAAAAAACACAATAATAAAATTAAATTGCCGCCTAAAGTATATTTTATATCAACGCTTTTATTTTTCCTTGTGATTAAAAAATGACAGCGGCACGGATCGACTAAATGTTAGGCCCGGCGCGCATTGGCCGCACGGCATGGCAGGCGATTTTATTTAGCACAAGCAAAGACATAAATCTCTTTGAGCACAAATAATTTGAGATCTTATTTTAACATGCTAAAGCACACTACACACCAAAGCCGCCTGCCCGGTGTAGTGGTGTAGTGCAGTAGCTTTTAACTAATCAACACTTTACTCGGAGATGATGATCGAGGCCCGTAACAATGTTAAATGAACGCATTATAAAAATCACTTATCGGGCCATGCCGCCAGTGGACGGGTTACGCTTGCCGATGTCAGTCCTACATATCAAAACCCTTCTGTGCCTCGGAAAAGCACGATAAATCGTCGGTCCGGGCTGGAAGATTTTTGACAGTCATTACAGGTAGGGTAGTAGAACCCCAAAATTCTAACAACTAGTTTATCCAAAGGATACCGTGCTACTCAATCACTGGGTTATGGAGGTCAGTCGTGCAGTCGTTCCATATAAAACACGTAGGTATTCAGCCTCATCCAATTACACTAAGTGTAGGTAGCTCCTGCAGTACAACCTTGTACCTATCTATTTCATGAAATAAAAACAAGTGTCTTCTTAGTCCTACATGCCAAGCACTACGATATACTTGGCCTGAACCGGCCAAGAGCAGCAATCGCCGAAAAATCACGGTTCTTGTTTGTAACAAGAACAACCGCAATCGATACCTATATATGTCGCAGGGTTTTCGTAAAATTAGGTTTTTGATCAAAAACCTACGTCTGATGAAAAACCGGATGTCCGTAAGGATTGAGGAGCCACATCAGATTTTCAAATCTGATCTCACCATTATTTAGCAGCAATGTAGCTTATTTTGCAGCACGAATTCTAGATTTAGCAGCAAAATATATCACTACACTTATTTTAATGCAAAAGTGGCTCCTCAATCTAAACGTCTGGATTGAGGAGCCACCTGGAACTCGTTACGTATTATGAAAATTTTGTATCATTTAGTAGCAATTTAGCATATTACCTTCTAAGAATTTAGCTTCTGTAGCGCTAAAATGAAAGAAAATACAATACTTTTAATATGGCTCCTCAATCTAAACTCAAGAGGTGAATTTCTATTGGATGTGAGCGATCAATTAGGTAATATATTCGACATAATGATCATTTAGCAGGTGTTGTGTTTGTTTTTGCAGTAGGTATAGGAATAAAATAGTAAAACAGAGTAAATTTTGTATGACAACGCATATTCTTTAGCTCCTCAATCCTGATGTTCTAATTATACATATTTGACTGTAGCCTCCTGAGATTTCAACGGAATCTAAAGCCAGAGATACTAATTAGCAGAAATGTCTGCTAAATACTCATACCAATAATAAATTGGTCTGAGGCTAAATATATCTGCACAGTTCAGCAATGTACAGCTTGGCAAAAAAGAGTCTGACGCGGTGACAGTTGAAACTAAAAGTGGATGATTGTGGCAACATTGATTTATTTGTCTAGTGCTAGTACATCATGTGTCACTGATACGAGTGTTTTCCTGCCACATACAGACGTAATTAGCCTTCTACGGCGCCGCATGTGCGAGGCATGGGGGAGACATTCATACCATTGTACACATGTTGAAAACACGGGGTCTTGGTTTAATAGTCTTGATGTTCAAATTAACTCTGTACCTTGGTTTTGTAAAAATAGTAGTACATACATGAATAGAAAATTTTATTCGATTATCTGTCGTATGCGCTTTGGTCATTGTCGTTTAAATTTTCATCTTCATCGTCTTAAAATGGTCAGCTCGCCGCACTGTGATTATTGTCAATCTCAAAAAGTTCAGTCACTGTATCATAATATCTTCTTCGAGTGTTCGTCTTTCAACATTCAGCGCCTTGTGTTGTCGGATGAGCTTCTAAAAATTTATAAAACGCCTGATAAGGTCCCGTCGTCCATACAGGAGTTACTTGTGAATGCTACCACTTATATATATTTGTACAAATTCATACTGGAGACTGTAAATGATATATAATCGTTTGTGTTAGCTATATGTATGTACATATCAAAATAATTATTACCTAAGTACTTTTATCTTCGTTATTTTTAAATAGATTTAAGATGGTTAGAAATAGCTTGTAGGTTATGTGCCTATCTAAACATAAACATGCAGAGATAGCTAAAAAAAAAAAAAAAAAAATTTGACATGACATTACCCAGGATTTGACTGTACTTCGTACAAACTTGGATTTGACTAAAAAACGAAAAATTGACTATTAAAAATATCGAATTATGACTACATACGAAAGACTTAAAATAAAACATTATAATTACAAAGGAAATTACGAAAGACATTATATAAAAACTTAACACGACAGAAAAAAACATACGAAAGACTAGGCGGTATGGTCGAAAGACTTTAGCCTGCCCACTGGGCAAATAAAAAAAAAAAAAAAAAAAACATCATGTGTCAAAAGTGCGTAAATCCTCGTCGTTTTTCATAAATTTAACAAAATTATTAAGTTTCGTTGCAAAATTAACGATTAAAAGTTAATAAAACCATTCGTAGTTGTACCAGAGCAGTGATTTACCTCGTCTTTTTGTGGTGTTTGGCCAAATCTGAAGCAGGACAAGTTTTGTCTGATATCGGGAATGTTTATCGAAGAACTGCCGCTAGGACAGGTATTTATCTACCCTAATTAAATCATTGTACATTAAATAAGTTTTTCTAAATGTTTTCAATGCGTAGTTTTGTTGATATACAGATTTAAGTAGCTATTTGTCTTGTTTACAGAAATTGAAATTTAAGGTTATGTTTTGTAGTTTAAAGAGCCTCGTATACCCATATTTGATTCTTGAAGATAAAGAATAGGGAATTAATAATAAAGTAGGTACTGTATCTTTTTGTTTTAGGTAAATCTGTCAACACAGTAAGAAAAATGTTTATGGAAGGTAAAAAATAAGATATTTTTAAAAAAACTTCAAAGGTCGCTTGAAGAAAGTTACCACCTTATCATTGTGGCGTGAATCTACTTGAATTAATATGGGGCATTGCAAAACATTAAATTGCTTCAATCAATGTTGGATCCATTGATATAAAGGTATGTAGCCTAGTTTATACATATTTAAATTTGCTATGTTAGAACCATTGTTTATGATTATTTTTTGTTTTTAAAGGTGGCTGCTGAACAAGCATTTGCAAACATTACTAAGATTGGAAAAAATCATGGAATAGAATAAAATAGAATACTCTTTATTGTACACCATAAAAACTTACAAATAATAACTTTAAGGGGTACATAAGGTGTAAAAGCATGCGAGGATATTGTAATGAAAATAGAAAAATAATATCATGACAGTAATAAATCTCACAGATGACAGTAGCAGTGATTTATCAGAATTAGAAAATACTAGTGTTTCAGAAGTTGCAGGAAGCTCTAGCCAACATTTGAGCTTTTCCAGGATCCGAATATTTGATGGTACTGTGTTCGATTCGTCTGATTAAATTTTTGGTATTAAAATAAAACTAAGAAAAACGTGTTCTTTCATTATCTTATCCCTGTAAACAAACTATTGTCGTTCATTCCTAACAACCTTACGGTTTGACTGCTCTCGAGGGCATGATTATTATCTGTCTGTGTATACCTAATGCATCACTTTCTTGCAAGGCTTCAGTGCCCACTATAACATACATATATTAACTCTCGCCTCTTTCCCACGCTGGTAGGCAGAAACTAGAGATCGCATACGAAGCAAAAGAAGTATGTAAGAATCGTAGCATATGCATATGCATTCTTACATAGTTCTTATGCTTCGTATACATTTGCCCACTATTAATAGTGTTAATACTGGACATTGAAGCCTTCCATGGTGTTTGCATAGCATCCGACAGACAGAACCACCCACTTAACTTTGGGAAAAAATAACAAGTGTCAAACCTGTTAAGTCGTACTATTCAGGGTGGCCACATGCGCGATACTAGCGACCTCATTTATTCCACACTCTTTTTTGTCAAGCTGTATATACCTATTTTGGATTCTGAACAAACAATACTTTACTATTTTCTTGTAAATTCAGTGTGTGGGGTGACCATTATATTGTATTGCGAACACATAATTAGGACAAACAAAAGAGTGCCAAGTTACAATATTATGTCTTAAAATTGTATGACAATGGATAGGGAACCTTATTAGATTTATCCTAACCTTTCAATTGAGTCAATTAGAGACACAATAGAAAGACAATGACAATCGGACCGGTGGGTGTCCTTCCGGGGTTTAACGAATAAAACCCAAACTAGTTCAAGTTTTTGATCGAAAAGCTGGATTGTAACAAGTTCATGATGAAATAAATTGTGTCATCTTCCGGTTTTTTAAAAACCTGCGACATAATACACTCTCTGGTTCTTTTTCTCTCTTCTTTCTGGCTCTATAAACCCTTTCTATAAAGAACCTAACCTAACCTTTAAAGAAGATAAATTGGGATTGTGGAATTCTAAAAAGAGAGAATATCGAAAAAAAATCTGTGAAAGTATACTTCGCGGTGTAGCAATGCGCCCAAAAATAAATAAACCAAGTTTTGAAACCACGTTTAATACCTTTAAAGTTTTCGTAGTCTGCGTTCCGCGGAACGAATCTTTGACATTTGCTTGTTTATAGACTGAATTTGACAGGTAAACAAAAATGGCGGTAGTCGGTGCCCGAGATGCTCGTGTGCGTTTTCAGCGTTTTTAAATAGTAAAAGGCACAATATTTAACAATTAATAGGCTACAAGAAAAATAAATGAAATATGTCGGACCTAAAAGTGTGTAGAATATGTCTCCGGACGGAAGCAAAGATGTACCATTTCAATTTATATCAACTTAAATTTTATTATGAAGAAGTTATGGCTTTACAGGCAAGTTATTTAATTAATTTCAAATAATTTGAATTAAATACTTTCTTAACTCATTAGGCTCCGCGTGGACACCGGTGTCCGCAAACAATAGTAATTTAATTGTGTCTGGATTGCGGTAATTGACTAGTTAATGTATGTGTGATCGCATGCCACAAAACATTTATGGCATAAAATGTTTAAACGTTCGAAGTTAAATAGAAAACGTAGCATTATTGTTCAATAAAGAATGTTCTGAGGAGAGATTCAATAAAAGTAATCAATCAGATATCAAATTTCAGACTTACCTACAACATTCTCAATCTTAAAAAAGTTTGTTAATTTTGGTCATAATATTAGCTTCTTGTAAGTAACATTTACCTATTGGTTTTCTTCCAAACAGCTGAATGAGCAAGATGGTTTACCTCAGTACTTCTGTTATGAGTGCAGTACAATACTTCACAAGTTTCATAGGTTCAAGGAGAAGTGTTTCAGTGGCCAGAAGATTCTTAGAGAATTGGCTTGGAGAGGACCTGTAAGTAATTCAATCATTAATAATTATTTTAGTACATTCGCATACATTGACACTAAAATTGTGTAGTTCTTTTTTTTTAAATAATCTTGCACTGTTATAATATGTATGACATAGAAAATCCCCTAAGACTATGCACTGACCAATCCATACAGTTAAAATTAATGAGAATAAAATAAAATACATCTACGGAAATGCAATTAAATTATCCGCTTTGCAAAAGTTCTCCACCAGAGAGAAAAGACTGCGTCAGCTATTGTCTTCAGAATTTCATTGCAACTGCCACAGATTTAATTATGAAACAGGACAGTTAATGGAATTACCCATGACCTCTGAGTTTGTTTTAGTATTTCTACTCAGATTAGTCATATAAGAAACAACCTCATTTATACAAACTCATATCTTTTCTAGGGGGCAGGGAGAAACTATTAGTGCAACTATCTGTATAAAATAAAAAAAAAAACTATATATAGAAATATAAAAAAATCAATAAAAATCTCAAAAAGGTTAAGGGGGGGGGGGGGGGGTTTAGGTTAACCCTCTGCGACTGACGTGACTCAATTTTTACAATTGTACTGGCGTGGTAGTACACGAGACACCATTTCAACAGTAAATATATTTATAGAATTAAATGATGTAGTTTTTTTATTTATATTTATTAGATCTTTAGCCTATTTTTTATGATAAATGAACTCTAAATTAAAAAAACTATTTGTATTTTCAAAATTAATCAGTCTATGAATCTCTCCTTAAACATTGATGACACTGAAAAAATTACAAAATCAACTTTTTTTATGTTAAACATTAGACATTCACAAAATTAACAATTAAAATAATCAGTCTTGAAAACATGAAGTATATTCATTGGTGGAAATTAAAATTAGACCATTTTCAAATCACAGCTTTTTTTGACAATTTTATATAGTGGCAGTGGAGCAATGAAGGCAAATTTGCTTCGAACAATCAAAGGAACAATAGGGTAAATACGCTAAAAGTCGGCCCCCTAACGAATTTTCTAACTTTGGAACGCTCTGGCTCCATCAGTTTGCAACGAAGCATGCCTTGTGAAGTAGTTTTAGATAGGTTGATTAATGTATTTTATGTTTATAGACATAGGATTGACTTTTCTACTAAAAGCAAAGAGTAATAAGGTTTAAATGCATCGAGAACGAAAAAACCTTAAACTCGGCCATTTACGCCCCATAGTCGGTCGCGTTTTTCCCAAAAGTCGGCCGGGTATAGGGTGGTTTAAAATAAGACAGTAAAAAGCATTAGCAATACGATTATTAAAAAAAGTTTTAAGTGAAAATGAGCTTAGTATCTAAAGACTACTTTTTGTTCCTCACAGTTTAAGCTAGATGAGTTCAATGGTAGTAAGTTCCAAAGAGAAATTGATATTTGTATCCCGAACCCTACTTATTGAGTTTTCATAAATATTATTAAGGTTGATCAATATTGTAATATTTTATAAATAATTAATTTGAACCTCTAGTTACATCAAAACTTAACCTCGTTTTTATAATAATACCTACCTACATTTAAATCAACTTTGAGCAAATTATTTTGATAATTATATATATATTAAAAATTTAAAACTGACTACCCGTCCAACGTAATCACCCTGTATAGTAGCGCTCGGATTTGAGGCTGGCCGATATTACGATCTTTAATATTTGTAAAGTCGGCCCCTACTTTTCATGCCTTATTTCTCAAGATTTAACTAAAATCACCCCGGCCGGTTTTTGGCGATTAGACGTAAAATAGATTTATTTACTTATAAGCTTTGCAAATTCTCCTATTAAGCCAAAGGAATTGGTAGATTTTCAGATTATAAAACAGACTGAATTCTACTTAAAGTCGGCCCCGGTCGAGATTCCGGTTTTAAACCAAAACTGGTATTCTAATGGCGGCCCCCTATTTTCTCTTAAATCAATGCACAAAACGTTAAAAATACTAACTCAAAATATAGTAAAACTAACCTTTTATTAATACCACAGCATAAAACAAAGAAAAAAGAATGTCTTACCATTGTAATATCAATCCCCAAAATATGGGTATTCACAGAAAGTAAGCTATTTTTACTACGAACTTGACACTTCATCGTCGGCATCGCTAAGGACGCTCAGTGTGCGAAAAGCGAGGGACGTAATCGAATAGTAACAGTTTTTACCTATAGAGTATGAACTAAAGATCCAATTCCAGTAGCCAAATTGTCACTTATTTACTTTTTCAATGAATGCAAGTTAAAAATGTGCAGACGGCCGACCTTTGGGGGGTGGCCGACGTTTGGCGTATTTACCCTATTTGGTTTTTGGGTGTTGCGTTTCTGGCTCGAAAGTCGGATCTTCATCTTCATCTCCAATAGGTATTGCTAAACTCATGTTCACTTTCCTCTTCCAGTCACTCTTTTATTTGATCTTAGTGATCTACAAAAGTTTCAGCCTTCTCTTACGTGTAGAAGAAGTGCCTGGCCTAGGGTTGTTACATGAGTCAGCCATCTAAAAAACAAAAAAAAACAAGATGTTTTTTTGTAAATTATGTAGGTAAAATTATCTATCCACCACGATTTCGTCCGCGTCCGCGTCCTATCTTACTCAGTGATAATATAGCATTCTATTAGTGAAAGAATTCGTATCCTCTTTATAAAAATAGTATAGAAGCATGTATACATTATGTGAATAAATTCAAATTCTAAAATAACGCGAATGAATACAAAAAATACCTTATCGTAAGATAGCTAAATTTATTTACTGATGTGGTTGCTTAGGAGACACTATGAAACTATAAACATTTTACTGAGGTGGTAGTATATTAGACACTTACCTTAACACTGATGTGATAGTCTCGTGGACACCTTCCTCTCGCTACGCAAATGTACGCTCGTTATGACCGTCCCCTGCACACTGACCGACGCGTGAGCTCACTACAGTAAGGTACTGAGAGCGGCGGCATTCAAATTTGAAAATCAACGGTAATAAACTGAATTTAATAATTCGCGGTGTCTGTTGGACTACCACGTCAGCCGCAGACGGTTAAGGTTTATATATAAAAATCAATGCCACTGTTTGTTGTAATTTTATAACTCAAGAATTTTATAGCTCACCTATCCAAACCAAATGTTTAGGCTTTATTTGGACTATTTAGTAGATGGTTTATGTGAAGTTTGCACAAAATCGGTCGAGCGGTTCTTCATTTATCACTTGTTTTTAACAAATTAATTCAATAAATGGCGGATCATTTTGTGAAGGGGGATTTTACTGTCAAATTGAAACTTTTTTCAGATTGTGTTGTCATATTAAATTTTTTTTCTGTGTTGACAGTACCAGCATGTTTTTGTGCAGCATGCTAGCATGTCATTCATGCGGTAATTTCATTTTGTAGTGCTTCAATTAAAGCGAATTGTCAGCGATAATTATTGTTTTGTGTTTATATTTTAAACATGGCCAACATGTTTGTTACTCTTCTAAATCAAAAGGATAAGTTTGTTGTATCCCTATGATTCCAACTGATATGCCATTTGAGTTCAAACAATTACAAAATCCTGTGGGTTTATCATTTGCAATGTCCATCAACAAGGCCCAAGGGTAAACACTTCATAGAGGAATCATGTTTTTCACTTAGCCAACTTTATGTTGCCTGTTCCGGAGTTGGAATCCCATGTCGTTTGTTTATTCATGTTCAAAATGGAAAAACAAAAAATATTGTTTATCTAAATGTTTTGGATTGAGCTTTAAAATACTTAGCTAGCAATTAATAAAATATTTTTTTGTTTGAATAAATGAATTTGATGTTCCAATTTTTTTTTTATTTCACTTTATATGTAACAAAGCACGTACTAGGCCGCTAGTCTTCTATGTTTTGAACATGAATAAACAAACGTTTATTCATGTTCAAAATGGAAAAACAAAAAATATTGTTTATCCAAATGGTTTGGATTGAATTTTAAAATAAATACTTAGCTAGCAATTAATAAAATAATAAAATAAAATAATAAAATAAAATTAATTTATTTGTTTGAATAAATGAATTTGATCTTCCATTCTTTTTTTATTATTTCACTTTATATGTAGCGAAGCACGTACCGGGCCGCTAGTCTTCTATGAATTTAAATATCTCTTGTGCTTCTTTCCAATCTTATATATCTGGACTTTCTGAAGAACATCAACAGTAGATCTGTATGAATATTACAATTTACTTAAATAAAAAATCATAGATTTGCCTATTCTAGATTTATTGTTGAAGTCACCAATTAACACAACGTTTATTATTCATAAATTTCAGATCACTTACGAAACAATTTACAAAGTAGACCGCGACACCACAATGCTCATGTCACCAATAACAGTCGTCAACACCGACCGAATCAAAACCTACATAACAAAAGATAGCCTACAAACAGTGGAAAACTATGATCCAGAAAAGAAAGTAGAAAAGATAGAAAACGTTGAACTGGACTATTATAGTGACACGTCATTGACAGGAGTACACGATGACACAATGTTAGATTTTGTTAATGAAAAGATAATCGAAGACTTGGAAGTGACTTTTGAAGAAGAGAAGATAAAAGTTGATAGCGAAAAGACAGATATGGAGGCATTTAGTCCTTCTGCGGTTTACGTTGGCGGTGAAAAAGGTATGATGAAGATTGAATGTGAGGAAATAAATGAAAAGAATGAAGGTGGCAAAGATACATGGATACGGAGTAAAGTTTTAGATAAGGTTCATTGGAAGAGGTTTACGTTGAGCGAGGAGGAAGCCGTGAAGAATTTTAGGGCACGCGCTGATGATAAGAAGTATAAAGATGCTGCTTACAAATGTACTGACTGTTTTAAAGGTTTTTCAAAGAAGGATATGCTGGCTAGGCATATACAGTTGAGGCATGTGAAGGTAAGAATAATTATTCTTTGTAGGATGGTTTTAATGACTATGTTACGTGACCGTATGCGTCTGCGATGCGAGCCGGACTAGGCCTCATTTACGGTGACGCGGGGCGTCGCGCGTTGCGTTGAGCGGCGTGGCCCGCACTGAATCAAATATATGGTTTTGTATGAGTGCGTTTAAGGAGAAGCGATTTTAGACGCGTTTGTTTGAATTAGGGCGTTTAATGCGGCCGACCCCGCGGATGGCACCGACGCGTCCCACGCTGCGTTTGTCGCGGCGGCGCACGCTGCGGCAATTCTCGATGAAGCTAACATAAAACTAGTCGATTTGATCGAGGCGAGCGTGCGCCGCCGCGATGCCCGCCGCGTGCTTCGCTACACGCTAAAGGATTCGCCGCGGGCGCCGTTGCGGGCACCGCCACGCTTCCCGTCTCGCTTCTCTATGAACATGGTCGTATATTGCTATAAGTTTGTGTTTACGCGTGCGATGATGCGTGCCGCTTCACGCGCCGCCCCACCGTAAACAGAAAAAACGTCCGACGCGACGCGAGACGCCACGCGTCTCCGTAAATGAGGCCTAAGGTGCGGTGCGCGCGGGCTGTAGAACGGGACCGCCGCGAGTAAGAGCGGGAGGTGCGCGAATACACTAGCGGCGTAGCATATTTTAATTCTTGATCAACTTCTGCCTGACTTGTTCCGAACTGTGTTGGGGTCGGCTTCCAATATAAGGCAGGGGGCAGGACATTGTCACACATACTGTTCCCATGGTTTCTGTACGATTCTGGACCCCCCAAACATTATAATTCTTCGATTTTATATCAAATATCAATTTTTTACTTGCGATTTTTCTCCCACCCATGTTCTACATTACATCCAAAAGATAGACCCTAATATGTATTACAATCTAGCCTTGTATACAGACTAATAAGTAATTTAATTTTAACTTAAACTAATAAATTGTCTTTACTAAGATTGTGTCCAATAGCAATTTTCTTATTGTCTCTATAAAGGCACTTCGTTCTTGTGTTGATTTTATAGCATTAGTTATCACTACATTACACTATTCACTATAACTAAACACTCATAATAAAACAATAATAATAAAATAATTCAGATACTAATTTTGCGACCGTTTTATGGCTGAGCGATTGGCTGCGTATCCCGGGTTCGATTCTCTCACGCAAAAAAAATATTTGTATGTCCTCCAGCCTGCGTAGCATGAACACCGAAGAAACGGTCTTTGTCGTGTCTCGGAAGAAAAGAAATTAAGTGTTCATGCTACGCAGGCAGGTGTATTGAAAGAAATTTGACAGATTGAGGTTCCTGTCTATATAATCTGTCACTTTGCCGATTCGTCTGTAGACAAAGGCCGTTTCTTCGGTGTTCAATGTGTTCATGCTACGCAGGCAGGTGTGTATATGAGTTTAAATGTTTGTTGACGCACCCACGGTACAAGAGAAATTTGCAAATAGGTCAATGTTTTAATACATAAAATTTATTTTAAAAATGATTTCTTTAAACAGGGTGTCGCATTTCCGATAACTACACGTTGTAGACATACTATGTAGTGTATTATAGGATCAGCACGCGTAGCATGATCACCGAAGAAACGGTCTTTGTCGTGTCTCGGAAGAAAAGAAATTAAGTGTTCATGCTACGCAGGCAGGTTTATTGAAAGAAATTTGACAGATTGAGGTTCCTGTCTATATAATCTGTCACTTTGCCGATTCGTCTGTAGACAAAGGCCGTTTCTTCGGTGTTCAATGTGTTCATGCTACGCATGCTGGGTTTCAATATTTATATCTTGTTTTCTTACAGATGCTGGGTCCATACGAATGTCGTTTCTGTCGAATGCGGTACAAATTAAACTGTTATCTGCGAAAACATATCAGACAGCATTATTTCAAGTATGAGTGCCTGCGGTGTCATCTCATCTGTCCTTTAGAGTAAGTAGAGAAATAAGGCACTACAGATCGACGGCTTTTCGCATTTCTCCGACCGAAAAGGAGCACACTGGTACGTATTATAGCGCCGTTCTACCACGATCGATCACCGTTTATGATTATTCGATGGCCGATGAACGATTATTTGCGTCGCGTCGATGCGAAAGGATGCGTACGTCGATCTATACTTGCAATAGGATAAATAAAGTGTATATTTTAAGATTAGTCATAAGTACAAAATGTTAAGTTTGGCATGCCAGCAATGGTCAATATGAGAATCCAAACGTTTATCCTTACTGATATTATAAACGCAAATGTTTATAAGTGAGTAACAAATGTCCATACATACATTGTATGGATGTATGGCTGTTTCTTTCCCTCCCAGCTTTTCCACATACATCTGCCTCAAAGTCAAAGTCAAACCATTTATTTCAATTAGGCCCCTATAAAGCACTTTTGAACGTCGAACAAAAATTAACTTTAAAAAATGATTCTAGTTGCCCCTTCCAAAAAGTAGATTTGTATGGAGAAGAATGGGCAAGAAACTCCATACTTACTCTTTTAAAATCGATTTTACAATACTTTGTATACATCAATAAGATTATATGTGAGGACGATGCACCTAGAATAAAAGTACTATACTAAGATAGGTTTAAGCAACAAAAAAAAAAAAAAGCAATGGAGTTGATAATTACTCATCCTCTCTGACATTTTGCCAGTCGTTTATTCAGCGTCTCATATTGTTTCAGGAGTTCAGCTCTTCTTCATGATGAGTATCACAGTGGAATCAAGAGGAAGTGTGCTTACTGCGATGAAGAATTTAGGTAAGAAACAGTGATGGTGGTGATGTTGTAGAGTGATACTTTTTAAGGTATTTGAATGGTCAAAATCAAAATCAAAACTTATCACACAAACATTTGTCTTGGGTGGGAAACGAACTACCTTCGGCATAGAATCGGCAGAGCCATTTAATTTTAAATTTCTCAATTTGGTTCCTATGGATTGTAATTATCTGAAATAAAGAATATTCAATGTAATTCAATTGCAGTCAGGGTATAGAGATTTAAAATACTATAGAGAGGGAGATATGTCGTAGAAAAACGTCTCTCAGTAACGCCATCTAGAATAATATAGCAATATTTGAGCGGCAGCTTACCAAATTAAACTCATAGACTGTTGTTTCTAAGACACAAGTATCAGATGAAAATTTTGTTTGTGAGGTCCGGTCTACAGTAAGTATTGAATTTCTTTAAGTCGGGGCCACTAACCACACACACCAACAGGCCAGTCATAGTAGTACCACAGTCTAAAAACCTACAGTCGTCTAGACAAGGCAATCGTGCGGGGCGTGAGGGGCGAGACGCGGGAAAGCCGCTCCCGAACTGCGAACAAAACGATGTTCGTAGTTCGGGAGGTATTATTCAAGGCTAACGCGGGTAGACGTGGTCGGCATTTTTCCAGAGATCAAAGGCGTCGTCCTACTGTATTAATATTTATGCTGTGGTAGTACTTTATGCATGGATGAAATACCAATCATGTTTAATTATTACCTCCTATCCTTATCCTCCTACGACATTATCCGACGAGCTCTTGTCACCGTCGGCGTTCCGGCTGTGTTAGAGCCCAATGGCTTGGCACGCGACGATGGTAAGAGACCGGACGGTATGTCGTTGTTTCCATGGAAGATGGGTAGGCCTTTAGTGTGGGACGCTACTTGCGTCGATACTCTTGCGCCATCCCATCTTCCTAGTTCTTCGTGCTGTGCTGGCGCTGCTGCTGCGGCTGCGGAGAACCTCAAGCGGCAGAAATATAAGAACCTTGTTGGGAATTATATTTTCGAGCCGTTTGGGGTTGAAACTCTCGGGTCGTGGGGTCCGAGTGCTCATAGCTTGTACAAAGATCTTGCAAGACGCTTAATTGACACTTCGCGTGACCCAAGGGCTGGTTTTTACCTTGGTCAAAGGATAAGCATTGCCATACAACGTGGCAATGCTGCCAGTCTTTTGGGTACACTTCCCGTGGACAGCGATGCGGATGAGTTTTTTGACGCCATATTTTAGATTTAGTTTTTAGTTTTTAGATTGTATTTTCATTTCTAGTGTATAAAGTTAAGTATTGTGAATAAAATATTACCTCCTACTACTACTATGTCAAATACTATTACCTACTCTAGTACTGTATGTAACATAGAGACACGCAGCGCAGTATTTCAGTTTAAAATTATGTATTTTGTATCTTTCAAAATCAATGCGTTTCAGTAAGGTAGTTAGGTTCGCTAGTTAGGTTCGCTATAGGATAGGTATGGTAAGTTAGGTTAGGTTATATGTATATACATATGTTGTCATTCTAATTTTATCTAATACAAAAGGTTTAAAGAGCACATTAGAGACTCGCTAAATAGCTAGTAGCAGTAATTGTTATTGTTTTGGAACTATTTGTTGTTATCTTATTCAAAGTATGTGTATCTTCTAATGTATAAAATATTGTGGCACATTGTTTGTTATCAAACACCTCCGAAACGGCTTGACCGATCCCTATGAAATTCTTATGTAGGAGCAGCTAATAGTATACTAATATTATAACGAGGAAGGATTTAATTGTTTGTTTGTCTGCATTGAATATGCTCCGAAACTACTGGACCGATTTGTAAAATTCCTTCACCGCTGGTAAGCTACACTATCCCCGGGTGACATAGGCTGCTATCCCTGTATTCCCATGGGAACGGGATATACGCGAGTGAAACCGCGTGACGTCTGTTAATGTTATATAAAATTACCAAGGCAGCATATATATAATTAACATGACCACTTTTCTTTTTCTCTAAAAATAATCGCACGCTTTTCAAAAAAGGTTCGCTATCCCTAAACTAGACTGTTGGCTTCCAGACACTCGTCGACATACTACACACACTTGCGCACGCACCGCAGCGAGCACGTGTGCACGTTGTGCGGCGCGTCGTTCGTCAGCACGGCGGGGCTACATCAGCACAAGCGAGTCAAACATATCATTGTTGATATTGTGAGTATACAATTTAGTACCGTAAAACTGGGTGGATAGAAACTCAAGGGTGAATAGAAACAAAACTTTGAGGAGGATTTTTATGCTAGTTTAATTTTGTTTGATAATAAAAAGGTGTCGAAACTTTTTATCTCATTTATTTAAAAGCATTACAGTCCTCGTATGGAACAAACAACTTTTAACTTTCGCGAATACCCTCCTTATAGTTTTGTTTCTATTCACCCTTGAGTTTCTATCCACCCCGTTTTACCCGGTATTTAGCAAAGTGATTGACCTTTTCACCGCCAGAGCGTACACGCATCGCGTCCCTCCCACGCCAAGCCACAAATTCAGCGCAAAAACCTTCATGAAGAATAGGGATTCCAAAAACTTATTTACAAAAAAAAAAACAACCGACCTTAAAACAAAACTAACAGGTGAAAAATAACTCCATTTTCGGAAGTCTGTGGCTTTGGTGGTTTTGCTTTGTTCTTTATTGGCCACCAACTTCCGAAACTGGAGTTATTTTTCACCTGTTAGTTTTTTTTAGGAAGTCGGTTGTTTTATTAGAATGTTTAAAATAGAATGGCGTAATGTTATGTTGTGGAAATACAAAAGCTCAGCATAGACATCTGACTATGGCAATCGCGAATAATTTGTTGTTATGCGTTGAAGAGTTCCGTTGCCTGTGTTCTACATCAGTTTTTCTTCAAATGGTACTTTCTAAATAAAAATGCTTGATTTGTTACTAAGAATGTTAAAATCGGTGCCTGTGTGCCTATATTTTTTGAGGACTTCCCTCAATTCCTCGAAGATCCCTCATCAGATATGAGTAAAAGCATTTAGTTCTTTTATTTTGTAGGTTTTTATTAAAAAAATGTTTTCTTGTCGGCACTTGCCGTCGGTGGCGTGTAGGGCACGTTTTCATTTGTCGGATATACCCGACCATGTCGGACAAAAGGTCCACGGATACTATTGAGAGGTGTTGCGAAGAAACGTCACAGAAAAATTGAGATCCCATGTCTCAGTAACGCCTTCTAGAGTAATAAAGGAATATTGGAGCGACAGGTACAGACTTAAAAAGAGGTACAGATAAAGCTTACCAGCAATATGGATTGCACATTAATAGTCTTGTTAACCCGTCCAATTAACTAGCTAAATATGCTTGTGTCTAGAGTGGGTTCACGTCACCGTCGTGGGCATCGAACTCACGAACTCCCGATAGCCAGGCCGACGCCTTACGTTCTTACGCCTACCGTTCTGTGGCGTATATCTAACCTAATAAGTAGACAAGCCACATTACAGGCTTATCATGCATAGTTGGTTCAATACTTCGTTATGGTATATTGGTGTGGGGAAACTCGGTGCATCTCGAAAGAGCTTTTGTCGCACAAAAGAGGTTTATACGTGCGATTTGTAATGTAGACCTAATTACTTCATGTAAACCACTATTTAAGAAGCTCAGAATACTTACATTAACAGGTATTTATAATGAGTAAGTTTACCAAATCTCTCCCCGAGATGTTTGAAAAACTAGGAAATAAATGTAAGTTCAAAACTAGGTATCCTAATAAAAATAATAAATAAATAAAATAAATAAATATTCCACAACTTATCACACAACGCTATTTAGTCCCAAGTTAAGCTTGAGAGCTTGTGTTATGGGTACTAAACAGCTGATAAACATACATATATATATATTTCTAAATACATACATATTATAGATAAATTACACCCAGACACAGAACAAATGATCGTGCTCATCACACAAACATTTGTCCTGGGTGGGAATCGAACACACGACCTCCGGCATAGCAGTCACGGTCATTAACTACCAACAGGCCAGTCTAATAGATTTTTTTTTTTTTTTTTTTTTTTTTTTTTAATATTACAAACTAGTGCTTGACTGCAATCCCACCTGATGGTACGAAAACTGTGGTGGTTATTTGTGGAACGAAAACTGAACTATACGGGCGGTGTTGCTATCCTATGTGTATTCAGATTTATAACAAGATTCGTAACCAGATTAATGAACTCCCAATGGTCCGGTTCAGAAGGGCTTTGCACAGATGGTTAATTGAGAATCCGTTCTATGACATAAAAGAATTCCTTGACTATAAATTCTATAATTCTATCAATTATATAATTTATTATATTCTGAAATTTGCATGCCATTATGTTATGATTGAATATCTTAAGCTACTTGTACTATTCTTTAAGAACTTATGTAACCATATTTATCTGCAAATAAATCTTTGAACTTTGAACTTAGCCATTGGGCTATTATTGCTTTGAGCAGTTTTAGATTTTTAAAATAAACAAGTGATTTTGTTTTAAGGAAAAATCTCATAAGTTAGATAGGAATGGCTCCTTACAGCTTTAAGCAATAACAATATCAGGTAAAAAATATAGAATCTAAAACAAACGACGAACAATTTGAAATGGTTTTGGCACTATCTCACAGTCATCTCTCCGCCACCGCAAGCGCTCTTTAGTCAAATCAAATAGTGCGCGCTTCCCCAGTTTCTTGTAACACATCATGTCCGTCCCTGTTCGCGAAAACCATCCCTCAAAAAATTCTAGCAACCGAGATGAACTATTTACTCAACAAGTAACTTAATTCAGGGTAAATAGCAGTGGCGAAGGGTCCACACAACGCGATTCCCATCGGCTTTCCTGTTGAATTTGAATAATGGCAGCTAGACTCTAGCATTATTAAATATATTCCCTCCTCCTCCCTTAATATCCTATGTCCTCTAGATGGGGCAGAGGGCATCCACAGATCTCCCTTCATCTCCCAGAGCCCTTTTTACTTGAAGGCTTATATTTATTCAGTTAGTTATATTTTATTTTTTGCATGAGTTTAGTTGTCAACGTCGGTACTTACTATTCTTATTACAACTGTCTTGTATATTGGTGTGTGCTAGCTAGCATGTAGCAAATTATTTAATTTAAATGATTATGTTTATTAATTACCAATGCTGTTTAAACTGTTCTTCTAGCATAACAGACAGACGTGTTGCTGGTTAGTTTGTTCCGCCACTTGTTCTTCCCAGCAAAAACACTAGGAAGTGGCGAAGGGCGGGCGTTTTGGGGGACTGTCTTATGTAATTTTTGACGTTCAAAAAGTGCTGATCCTCAGCCTAATTTGAATAAATGACTTTTGATTTTGATTTTTTTGATTTAGATATCTTCCATCGCGAACGCCCAAGACGGGCTTCACGCTTCATCTGGCTCCACGTCAATCCGATGCTCGCCGCTTCTGCCAATATATTAAGGGTTTCTTAATAACACCAAAAAGGCATAAAGGGTAGTAGGTAGACCGATACCGACCTACTGATTCTGACTTCAAGATAAACAAAAACTAGTGATACAAATATTATATTTTTTTGTGTCGGTTTTCCTCTTAAGAGAATTGACCTCTCGCCACTGGTAAATAGAGTTTATTTTCCTTCGATAGGATAGTCCGGATGACGACGAAGAAGTCGACACTTACTGCCAGCGTTGTGACATCACTTTCGAGACACGGAAGGCTTACGAGGAACATTTGTTTCATTCAGCCTTACATAGCGAAGGAGAGAGGTAAGGTTTTCCTTTCTTATCATCATCAAAACACTAGGAAGTGGCGAAGGGTGGGCCGTTTTTGGGGGACTGTCTTTATGTATTTTTTGACGTTCAAAAAGTGCTGATTCTCAGCCTAGTTTGAATAAAGACTTATGATTTTGATTTCATCTGACTTCATTTTTCATTTTCAAATATCTTTATTAAACAGTAAAACATACAAAAATGCACTTACCCTAAGTTACATTAACACACTATAATTTAGACACTTTATGGGGCTAGTGATTCACCTTTCAAAGCTTTCAAACATAATAATTTTAAGAACTTAAAACAAACACTAATTAATACACACAATAATATTAAGGGAACATGTTGACAATTATCATGTTGATTTCATCTTACTAACCTTTTCCTAGAAGTCAGGGTTTGTGAGGTGTGCGGAAGAATCGTCCGTTCCCGCGACCCCTGGCGTAACACCACCCGGGGTGATTTTTAGTCTGACACTACGGCCCTTAACATGGCGGAGGACACGCTGGAGAATTTTCCAACCCGGCATTTAAAAGTGGCCGGTGTCCAGTTTAAGCCAAACATGTCCGGTTTTTTTACAATCGTGTCCGGCCAAATTTGAGTTCGGTCTGTCCGACTTCCAGCTTTTGGTAAATCTCTCCACGCCAGAACATATTGGACGAAATTGGGCGAGCGACTTATAGTCACGCTTAATTAATAATAATAATTTAATTTAATTCAACTAACAAGACTTATAGCGTTAGTAACAATATTACAGTTACCAGAGAATTGCTCATGCTAATAAATCGAAATGAAGTACCTACTGTATTTATTAGTTAATATCTTTTTATTTAAAAACGTGTGTCTGGCATTTAGGTCAAAATATACGGCTAATTATATATCAGTGTGTTAAATAAGACACGGCCTTCGGTAACAAGGTGTTTATTCGCACTCAGCCTATGCGCGTGCGCGCATTACACGCAGGTCACACAACTATATCTATAGCTATATACTTATTAACCTAACACAGTGTCAGTCAAATCAAAACCATCAACTAAAAAATGATAAACAAAAACTTTTTGAAGTGAAACTTTTTATCAACGTAGGTAGTTGACAATTAGTTGAAAATAAAATTGTAGTGTCAATGATAAAAACCTTAAAGAAGCAGGAATGGACAATACATGGACACGTTCTTCATTATCAACCATGAACTGATTTGATGGCGTTAGGTTGTTCTTCGATGTCCACTCCACCCTAATTATATGCAAAAAATTTACATTTGATAAAAATAAACATGTTTTTTTTGTTTGTTTCAGTGAATACAATCAAGCAGTGAGCAGAAAAGTTTTAGGAAAAAAGCAACAAGCCAAAGTAAAGTACACATACTTATAAAATGAGCTGAAATATAATATTGGTTGCGTTTGTAATTAATTAAAAAAAATTACCCATTTTCTTTCAGGTAACTAGGAGTTTAAAAAAACGGTATGGTTTGTCATTTTAATAATGAACCTATGTTCTTTTTTTAAATATTTATACTAACTCAACAGTAACAATAGTTTTTTTAAACATTTATAAGTACTGTATTTCATCATTTTTTGTCTGAATAATAAAATTAGTAAGTAATATTAATTTAATACAAATTATTAACAATAGTATTGATGATAATGTACAGTTATACTAGTTGATATAATGTAAAATATTTAAGTAATATCGCTAAAATAGTTTGATGTATTAATGGAAGTTTTATTTTTAATTATAATGAATGTAAGTACAGACGCCAGCACATCTTAACCTACCACAAACTGTCATTTTTTTCCGCTGTGTTTAGAATAAAGTTGAAAACCTATCAAAGGAATTTGACACATTGCGGTAGGTTGATGTGCTGGCGTCTGTGCCTACTGTTGATAATGGATTCAAAAAAGATTTTTACCACAGAAACCATGACGAAGATATGTTCAAGTTTTCAAAAGATAGAAAAGGAAAGACGAAATACAGAAGAGAACGTAGAAAACCCACCACATGTCACCAGGTGAGCTTATAATAATAATATTCCACAACCTTCACACAACGCCTTCTAGTCCCAAGCTAAGCAGAGCTTGTATTGTGGGTACTAAACAACTGATAAACATACATATATGTTTCTCAATACACACATAGATAAATAACACCCAGACACAGAACAAATGATCGTGCTCATCACACAAACATTTGTCCTGGGTGGGAATTGAACCCACGACCTCCGGCACAGCAGTCACGGTCACTAACTACTAGACCAACAGGACAGTTTATTATAGTATCATTATATTTTTTTTGTAATGTTTCTTCCAGTGCGGTAAACACTTTGATACTCAAGCGGCGTGTTGGAAGCATCACTTGTCGGAACACCCGCGAACCTCCTTCTACGCGCCCACCGAGAGGTACATCTGCGAGATTTGTGGCTCTTCACTAGCGGTGAGTCTTAAAGAAGCAGTCGCGAAGTGTCCAACTCGATTCCCAGCAGCTTCCCGTTCAGAATGATGGCAGCCAGACTCTAGTATTATCAAATATATTAAAGGTTTTTGGGGGCACGGGAGTGCCCCCGCCAAGACGAGCAAAGCGAAGCGCAAGGGCACTACTACCTTTTCTCGAAGTGTTTCGTCGTTTTTTGAACCCTCAAAGAGTTGGTTTCCGATGTACCAGAGAGTTCATATTCTCAGGATATGATGTCAATAATAGACTAATTAAACTTTGGATTTTATTGATATCTAAAATACACCGATTTCGTCACTGACACACTGATGATCACTGTTGTTTCTGCATGTGTTATTTCTCATTTTAATATGTAATGTTCAGCACAATGTAAATTGTTAATGAATAAATAAATGAATGAAAAATGAATGAATGATCATCAAAATGTTTGGCTACTTCCTGAAGTGCTAGAAAGCTGAAATTTGGTAAGTAATCTAAGTTTGGTATACGACCAACAAAAAAAACATAAACTTATAACTTTCGCCCCTTTTTTCGCCAATTTTTATTGTATAATACAGTCCTCCAAAAAGCCCACCCTTCGCCACTTCCTAGTGTTTTCGCTGGAAAGAAGAAGTGGCAAACAAACTCTCCAGCAAGTGACTGGGTTACACGATTCCCCTTGGTTGTCAGACTTTCGGGCTTCAGACTACCCGTATCGACTGTCAAAGATCTACAAATTACAATTAGAACCACAACGGCTTTACGTGCTTTCTGAGGCATGGAGAGGTATCGCTTGGTCGCCCTCGGAAAGCGAAGCTAAAGCCTGTCGGGTACAGCATATTTTGTAGGAGATGCAAAAATATAGTATTACAAAATTATTCATATTGAACAAAGACATTCAATACCTATAGACCGGACATCACGAACAAAATTTTCGTCCGAAAAAGTGTGTCCTGCTGGATACGAGTCTATGAGTTTTTTGTAGTACGCTCCGCTGCCGCTCCAATATTCATATATTATTCTAGATGGCGTTACTGAGACATGGGATCAAAGTTTTTCTATGACATTTCCTTGACATGCCCGCTCTATAATATTATAAATCTCTTTGATATTGAAGTTGTTATTATTGTGGGAGAGGTAGGTGGACCAACCAAGCAAGAAAATTATAAATAAAATAGATGTGTTTTGGAGGAGAAAAAACAGTGTAATAAAGAAGAGAAAAATAGGTGACAGCTTTGTAAAAATATTTAAAACTAATAAAACTTACAAAACTGGCCATAACTTTAATTAGTAGGTACATAGTAAAGAGGTTTCAACAATTATCTGACCCATTAACCGCCCAAGTCAGATTTATCCGACAACTATTATTGTATCCATTCCGCCCGAGTCGCATTTACACGACCAAAATACTTAGGTACTCAGTTTATCCAATTTGATTTCTTGGTTCTACTTTACAATCTACCCAAAAATAGGCATAATTCAGGCAACAACCTAGGGGTCTTTATGTCAAGAGTGAATAGGTTTCTTCTAGGCAAGTTTGCTCCATCTTTGAACACATCATCGCTTACCATCAGGTGAAATCATAGAAATCTAAATAATAGGAGAAGTGGCATGGGGGCGTGTCGGTGTCTCCGCGACATGCTAAAATTGATCACGTCGTAAGCCGTCTGCGCGAACTTGTGTGCTTTCGACCGCGATTGTGACATTTTATAGCAATGCCGTGTTGTTCAGTGTTTTTTTGTAAAATCCGAAGCACAAATCAAAACTATGTAAATCACGGAATTTCTTATCACATGTAAGTACACGTATTTTACTATATTTGTCTATCTAATCATGCAAAACAACAAAACGTAATATATTTCTTGCTTTTACTATGTTATTTTTGTTTTCAAATATCACAGCGACTGTACTATTGTTGCAATAAATACATTGCTCCGTAACCACTACCCTAAGTTTGTCGCTAAGTGGCTGGACGAGCAATGTAAAAATAACACAACGATACTTTATTGAGCGGATGCATCGCGTGGTACGGCCGCTGCTTCATGCGACGAAGTGATAGCGACCGTTGTTTATGTGTGCGTAAGTTGTATGGTGCATGGTAAATACACGCTGTATTTGACAGCATAAGGTTTCTAATTGATTGTGTAGTACGTTCTGTTTTAAGAAATGCGGGTGTGTGCGCGACTGCGTATCTATTGCTTTTACTGAACTGCATGTGTAGTAGTGGCCGTGTGGTAGGGGCAAAGTGGAGACACATGGTTCCGATACATTTTCGTCTAACGGGCATATCTCCTTCTTTATTATATCTATGGGTGAAATAGTGATCAAACGCGTGCCTATCTATAATAATAAAAAAAAAAACATGATAAATGTATTAACGATTTAGAAGATAAGCGCTGGGGGCACGGGGATTGATACAAAATCAGGCGATTCAAAGGTTAAATTGTTCACGCATTAGATAACAATTTAACCTTTGAATCGCGAAAATATGTGAACATTCTCACATTCTTTCCAACTCGAGAATCTATACTAGTACCTAGCGCTCAGCAGTAGTAGGTACTTGCGACCATTAGACCAACAAGGCTGACAAACTTTCACCCTATTTTATTTTGCAAGCCCACACTCCTACTCTTTATAATAGGAGGAGAGTTTAGAGGTATGAGGAACAGCGTGTAAAGTTCCTCATCCCCCATAGAAAGGGGAGGATCCACCTCGCAGACGGGTGTTGTGTCTGGTGGGCTACTACTGCCCGACGGTTGTTGTCGGGAACTTGTATTTTAAGTTCTAATCGCGCAGATAACTTTAACATCGCTATGTAGGATGTCAGACGTTTAGTTCGTATGTAGCGAGATAGATGTCGCCACAGAGAGTAGGTACTATCGCGGTCAGAAGATAAGATGTACACTATTATATACAGAAAAAAAATATATTCCACAACCTTTCACACAACGCCATTTAGTCCCAAGAGCTTGATAGCATGTGTTATGGATACTAAACAGCTGATAAACCATACTTACATATTTCTAAATACATACATATCTATATATATAAAAGAAAGTCGTGTTAGTTACACCATTTATAACTCAAGAACGGCTGGATCAATGTGAATGATTTTGTTCTTTTTGGATTTGTCTTTGTCCGGAATAGCATATGTATAGCATAATAATTAATAAAAAAACATGAAAAGTCCTCGAAAAAATAAATATCAAGAATATCGGTTGTCTCAAACATTTTTCAAACGCAGCGCCATCTTGGATGACATGACAGGAGTCAAACTTCCCAGTTCATTATCAGGCTTAGAATATATACCTCACTAGCTGACCCGGCAGACTTCGTACTGCCTAATTAAATTGCAATAAATTCCTGTCAAAATGATTTGAAATGTGTCATTTTTTTGTTCCTACAAAATTTACAGTCGGGGCAAAAAATTATCCTGAACAGAACTGTCACCCTGGTGATTGGGCGTTGTGAATAAGAAATACAATTAAATAAAACATATATAAGCATTTAAAAATAAGTAATCCCTTTATTGTTAATCATGTGAATCATAATTATTAACAAAAATCAGTTTTATTTTCATTGTACTGCTTTGTGATAGACGATGTTTTTTGTTTGATTATCTGGCGCATAGACAAACAAATCTGATGGTTTTCCAACACGGGAACAGGCAACATACAATTGACCATGTGAGAAACACTGGTTTCCAGATTAATACCACAAACACTTAATGATTGCCCCTGGGACTTGTTTATGGTCATAGCAAAAGCAAGCCGAACTGGAAACTGTAGTCGTTTAAAGTCAAACGGCACATCATTTGGAATAATTGAGATGTGCGGTATGAGAACGTCTTCTCCTTTATTTGGAATAATTGAGATGTGCGGTATGAGAACGTCTTCTCCTTTATACTTTCCTTTCAGTATAGTTACTTCTATCACGTTGTTTAGTAATTTTTTATCGCTAACCGTGTGTTGTTGCAAAGACGCGGTTGGTTGATATTTCGCAACATTATAACTACCGATCCAACTGGCAAATCCAGCGAGTTTAAGCATTCTGGTGGATAGTTCACTACATCATCTTGGTTAGTAGCCGAATCAACTGATTTATATTATCCTCGATTCGCCTGTAATTTGTTCTTGCATTTTTAAATTTAATTCATTTACATCTATGTTTTTTGCAGCCAATATAGCTCGTTCGCTCAACCAATCGTGGTTCCTGTAATTTTGAGAAACATCTGGAAACACCTTCTGGATAAGTTCATCTTTTGATAGAGTTAACTGACAAAAACTTTGAGAAATGTTAATGCAGCCAGTCAACATGTCTATAGGAAATTTGCCACTACCAATGTCAATGAGTTGTTTAGAGAATATGTTTCCAGATTGGTCATTTTGCAATTTGACATGCATATTCTTGCTTAAATTAAGTACTTTGACATGTTTCCACAATTGGAGGACTTTAGACATGCATTGAGTTCATCAGCTGGTTTTGATTGTGGAATCACTGGCAATGTTTGACAAAAATCTCCTGCTAATAAAACCATTGCACCACCAAATTGGTTATGATTGCTCCGTATATCTTTTAATGTGCAAATTAACTCTATGACGTTAGGAACATACCTACATTGTTTAAACAACAATTGTAAAATAAATAAATAATAAATAAACAGTGAGTACTTGTAATTCAATATGAACTTTATGTAATAGCAATAAAGCTCATTTTAGTTAGAAAACGTTTGTATGGGAAAAAGAAAAAAGAGGTTTTTCGGCAATTATTCGAATTTTTCTCGCCGTAAAAACGATCTTTGAACTTCATGAACATTTAAAAAAAAGAATTGGCCAAATTTGTCCAGGCGTTGATGAGTTATGCGCTTACCAACACATTTTGCGATTCATTTTTATATTATAGACAGGCATTTTCTCTTATTATATTTTGTCTTTCTTCGCTTAAGTTCTGTGAATACACTTGTTGCTGGCTTGCATGTCTTGTGCGGCGGCCGATGTTCGCACGTCGTCCTCTAGGCATTTTGGACTATGGACAGAGTGGTGAATTTAACCTCAAATGCACGATCCACATAATTTACTTATTTCAACTTACCACCTTAAAGACAAATGCCTGCTGTTGAAATTAAAAAAAAAATTGCACAATAGGTACACGTTATTGATTTGATGGTTTCCAATTGAAATATTAGGAAACGAATAACTTATATTTTTTTTACTTGTTTTTCACAATTTCACAGTGAACACAATACTTTTCAATATTTACTTTTTGCCTGACATTATGTCAGTTGTCAATCTGTCATTTACTTTTCTCTAATTTTGTGTCATAGTTTTTCATAGTGACTATGAAGGTTGCATCTGATTTATGTAATTTAATTTATTTTTATTAGTATGTTAGCTCTAATAATGTAATTTATTGTTATTTTTCCTGAATTTTCTTTGCTATAAACCTCACGGAGCCCGAGACCTTTCCAACGAATGCAAAACCGTGCAAATCGGTTCGTGCGTTCTGGAGTTATATCGTCAGGAAGGAAAACCGGACTTATTTTTATATAGTAGATTATCTAAGTTATCAGGTGACAATTTGACATTGACAAGTCTAAGCTAAACCCAAGAAGTTAAGGTTGTCAATTTATAATACGCACCTACGTTCTGAAATTTATTTTGTTACTAAACTAAGAGGTTTTATGTAGCATAAAAAAGTCTTATATTTCTAAAATCAATTTACGTAATTAACAATGACGACAGAGACGAACTTTAATAATTCTTTGCAAATAGAACTTATTTTACTGTTAGGACTTTAATTAAAGTAGACCGGGAAAACTATAGGTATAAACTGTTAGTCCGGTCAATTTAGACCAAAAAATGAGAGTGAAGTTACATAAAGTCCCAACAAGCTGAATTTCTGTGAAGTTGTTCAAAACATAATTATAAACAATGTCTAGAAGAAATATTCAAGGTCAAAGGTCAAAAAAATGAGTTTTTCGCGATTTTCAGCAAAACGGTAAGTTTTATCATAAAAGTACTTCAGATAAAAATTGTAGATCATAAAATTATCTATAAAAATGTATCAATACTTTTTTTTTACGAGCCACCGTTTCTGAGATATAACGATTCAAAAAGTTATAAAAGTTGTTATCGTCATAATATGCATGAGTACGCCACGTATATACATCTAGAGTTGTAATATTTTATATATATATATATATATATATATATATATATATATATATACATATATATATACATATATGTATTATATCCGCTTTCTTCTTTCTATGTACGGAGCTCCTAAAAAAACTACCTGTTTAGATAAGCATCGATATGAATGTTTCGTTAAAAATACTAAAAATAAAAAACAAGTTCAATTAGCTTGTCTTCCTCCAACCTCAGTTGCTGCCCACCAACATCTTTTTCGAGTATATTACCAAGTTCAAGTGTGGCTTGGTTATCAGCTAGACCCTACAAACTGGGGTTGGAAGTTGGTCAACAATATATTAGAGCCAGTTCAAACTTCACTTCCACCTGCGCCGGAAAAACTGCTGAACACTATTTTTTGCAACTGCAAAAAGGGATGCAGTGCTAAATGTGGTTGCAAAAAAGTCGGACTGTCTTGTTCTTTGGCATGTAAAAATTGTCAAGGCCGGTCGTGCTCTAATATTGAATCACAAACAATGGAGGATTCGTTTGACTCCGACGAAGTATCATGCGATACATCGCTATTGACGCAATTTGCTTGCATCCAAAATGAAGATGAAGAAGAAGCAGGAGAAGAAGAACAAGAAGAAGATCAAGAAGAAGAACAAGAATTTTAAACTTACGAATAAGACGAATAAACTTCAACACTTTTTTTTCATTTACATCGCTTTTATCTTTCCCAATCTTTGAAAATTTCCGTTATTTTGCAATAGTTTTACATTAAACAGGCTCACAACTGACCCGTGGAGTAGGCCTACTGGGGAAACCACGTTAAAAAAAACGCGCTAAGTACACTACCTCATAGGTGGCGTGGTAACGTGCATATTATGACGATAACGACTTTTATAACTTTTTGAATCGTTATATCTCAGAAACGGTGGCTCGTAAAAAAAAAGTATTGATACATTTTTTATAGATAATTTTATGGTCTACAATTTTTGTCTGAGGTACTTTTATGATAAAACTTACCGTTTTGCTGAAAATCGCGAAAAACTCATTTTTTTTACCTTTGACCTTGAATATTTTTTTTTCCTTACAGGGGAATGATGGGGAACTTCTAGACATTGTTTATAATTATGTTTTGAACAACTTCACAAAAATTCAGCTTGTTGGGACTTTATGTAACTTCGAATGTCTAAATTGACCGGACTATGTATGTAACATAGAGGCAATAGTTCAGATTAAAATTATGAATTTAGTATTTTTTAAATCAATGCATTTTAATAAGGTAGTTAGGTTAGATAGTTGGGTTAGCTATAGGATAGGTATGGTCAGTTAGGTTAGGTTATATATGCATGTTGTAATTTTAATTTTATCGAACACAAAATGTTTAAATAAGATCACAGTAGAGACTCGCTACTTAAAAAGTATAGTAGTAGTTATTATTGGTTTGGATTTATTTGTTGTTGTCTTATTAAACGTATGTAGGTATATCTAATATAAAAAAAAAATGATAAGAGCAATGAATTGACTCTAAGGCACAACGAAGTTTGCCGGGGCAGCTAGTTATAGATAAATTACGCCCAGACACAGAACAAATGATCGTGCTCATCACACAAACATTTGTCCTGGGTGGGAATCGAACCCACGACCTCCGGCTTAGCAGTCAGGGTAACTAACTTCTAGACCAACAGGCCAGTCGGATGATGTTAAGAAGTAGCTTACATTACATACATTTTGAAAAAAATATTGGGCTTCTGTCCAAAACAGTACATTGTTATACATATTACACTCAGACAGAATTGCGAGCCTTTTATACCTGGAGGCTGTTATTTTTCAGTTTTGTAGTTGTTTTGCTTGAGTTTAGATTTCAAAGTTAATATGAATTTACTTTTTTTTCTTAATTTCGGTATATTGGAGTGTGCTAGCTAACACGTGACAAACATTCTGAAATGTAATGTTTTACAATGTGTATAAACATAAGTGCTATTTATTGAGCATTTCATTGTATAGATTCTTTGTATACCTAGTTCTTCAAACGAATCAGACAGATATGTTGCTGGGGAGTTTGTTCCGCCACTTCTTCTTCCCAGCAAAAACACTAGGAAGTGGCGAAGGGTGGGCCGTTTTTGGGGGACTGTCTTTATGTATTTTTTTTTAACGTTCAAAAAGTGCTGATTCTCAGCCTAGTTTGAATAATGACTTTTGATTTTGATTTTTTTGAAAGCAGCATCAGCTAGTGTGTGAAAGTGTAAACTACAAATAATACATATTTCGATATAGCAGTCAGGGTCACTAGCTACTAGACCAACTGGCCAGCCAAAAATCCAATTAAGCCAACTATCTGATTCGATAAAAATAACTTGTTGTTACAGCCTGGCAGTATCCGCACTCACAAGAATATGCATACACGAGAGAAGCTACACACTTGCGACACTTGCGGTAGACAGTTTCATGCTATTGTTGGACTTAAACGACATCTACTGGTAAGTTTTTTTTTTTTTATATATATAATGGGTCTACTCTTGACCTCAATCTTGTCCTGCGGTCAGAGATGAGGTCGACGATGGAACGAGCTTACCCATAAGAAGCCTATTAACTCGCGACTTAAACAGATTGGGGTCATATGAACTCAGGAACACTGATGCAGGCAGGGAATTCCACTCCTTGGCTGTGCGCATAATGAAGGAACAGGCAAAGCGCTTCGTGCTAATGTGTGGAACATCTACAAGGAATGGGTGATAACCTGCAGTACGTCTGTAAGTCGGGCAAACACATCTTCTTTTTGTGAGGTTAGTAAATAACCTGATGTCTGAGTTTATGCCGCCCATGGGCGTCTGACTTGGCATCACATGCCGTTGGACTTGGCTTCAAATATCTCTATGGCATGCCGCCGGTTTCCTCATGAAGCTCTCCTTCACCGAAACCAGCGTTAGACTGCTGCATCTGTCTGGCATTACCGCTGAAATGAGCCTTTTGGCGCAGCCGTGAGACATGCCACTTATTTTTTACTATTTTTTTTTAAGCTATTGCATAGCTTCTATCGCGGGCCTTGAGTGTGGGGACCGAATCCAGAAATTCCGTAACGAAAAACCTCACGCTCCCCACTCCGACGGGCCAGGAGGTGTGGCTTGAAGGCCGTGCATCGTCTAACGTCGTTTCAGTTCGGCAGTCTTCGACACGGCGTTGTGTGCGATTAGACGTATTGGATAGTGGGGAGGAGAAAGGGGAGGGTGAGGGAAGGGGGAGGGGAGGGAAGAGGCAGGGGACGGGAGGGGAAAGTGAGGGAGGGGTGAGAGGAGGGGCGGGGGAGGTGTGGGGGAGAGGGGGAGTGGAGGAATGGGGAGGGGGAGAGGAGAGGAGTTGATAAAAATGCTATGCAATAGCTTTACCGCGGCAGTCTCCGAGTGCCACACGATTTTTTGTTATTTTCATGTTTTTACAGTGTGTGGATTGTTTTACCTGTTGCCAATAAATATTATTTCTTTCTTTCTTTCACCGTTTTTGCATCCAATAGTCAGAGATGCGTGCCTTTCGTTCGAACTCAAGACCTATGACACACACAATCTTTATTTATAGACAAAGTGTTGAATTGGGCGGATACTGAGGCAATTTTAACCTTAAATATTAGTTGCCGTGCCCCTAGCGCCGGGCCAAAATTGCTACAAATCAATAAAATAATACCTACAGTAAATAAGGAGAAACAATCGTTGTATCGATTTTTAGTTTTTGTTACATAAATAATATCTCAATTCGATAATGGTTTTAGTTGTACAGACGCCAGCACATCAAGTTACCCCAATGTGTCAATTTTTTCCAGTTTAATATGAACCTTATTCTGTATGACATAAAGTTGAAAAAACGATCAAAGAAATTTGGCACATTGGGGTAACTTGATGTGCTGGCGTCTGTACCACACAGTCAGTATTTTGAAAATATAACGAAAAAATCATACATGTTCTCTGACGCACAAAAATACGACACGCGCGGTAGGAGCACGAAAAAATGTGTCATATTTATGCGACACAAGCGGTTAAAGGGTTAATGACCAAATTCAATAAAGTTGAACATTTCGTGTTTGTTAACCGAAACAAACAAGTACTGAGACTACGACTTAATGTGCCAATCTATATATATAAAAGAAAGTCGTGTTAGTTACACCATTTATAACTCAAGAACGGCTGAACACAAAATGTTTAAATAAGATCACAGTAGAGACTCGCTACATTAAAAGTAGTAGTAGTTATTATAGGTTTGGATGTATTTGTTGTCGTCTTATTAAACGTATGTATATATAATATAAAAAAAATTGATAAGAGCAATAAATTGACTCTAAGGCACAGCGAAGTTTGCCGGGGCAGCTAGTTACACATAAAACAGGATAAACTAAAAATGTTGACTTGAACACCACCGTATGGTCGTATGTTTCACCTTAAGGTGGAAGACATAGGAGATTTGACAAAATCAAATTGGCTGCTAAAGTACTTAAATTTTTGTTTGTTTGCTTTTTTCTCTGAACTCACACACTGATCTGCTGTTTGTTTTTAACTTTATTCATTTGTTTATTTAATGAGTATCTCCTTTAATAACATTCTACAGTGTATTGTGTATTTTTGTTAATATGTGAGTACAATGTATCTACCAACATATCTTTTTATCGAGTCCATTGCTTATTTTTTATATACCTATCTCAGTATAGCTCTTATTACTCAAGGTGCATCGTCCTCACATAAAATCTGATTGTTGTATACGAAGTATTGTACCTAATCCTATTTTAAAAGAGTAAGTATGGAGTTTCTTGCACATTCTTCTCCATACGGAACTACCATTTGGAATGTGCAACTAGAATTATTCTCTTAATTTATTTTATTTTGTAAGTTAACGTTCAAAAGTGCCTGTTATGGGTCTAATTGAAGTAAACGATTTGACTTTGACTTTGACTTTGAAGTGACAAAGTAGCCCTCGAAGTTAACATTTTGGCGAGTCATATTTTAATCAACATACAACTTAACACTGAGCAGCAAATTGCAAAAAAACACAAGAAAATTTGAACCCCGGCGCATCCGCCTTAAGTTAAACTAATATGAATATGTACACGTTAATCTAGAAAATAGTCAGTCAATCTGTGTTATAAATAAAAATGTGTAAATTTTCATCCAAATCTGCTAAATAATTTACAAAAATTATTATTGACCTCGGCAAGCTTAGCTTAACAAATGATTTATTCAATTTTATGTCGTTTCAGACGCACACCGGAGAAAAGCCGTACTCGTGTTCGTTGTGCGACAAACGTTTTACACAGAGCAACAGTATGAAGCTACACTATCGCACCTTCCATCTGAAAGAGCCTTATCCTAAGAGGTAAATATATTATTTTTAACCGACTTACAAAAAAGGAGAGGTTTTGAATTCGGCCATATTTTTTGTTATTTCATCTCAGAATTCCATTTCTGACCGGTTCGAAAATTTCTTTTTTTTTTTGTTTAAGAAGGTATGCTTACTTTTCAAAAAATAACAATTACCGACTTCATAAACACACTCTAAAAGGTGTAATATAATTAAACATAAGTTTAGTATCGGAAGTCGGTGGACAATAATGAATGAAACAAATTACACCTTTTAGTTTTCTTTTATGAACTATATTGTATTTCTTAAAAGAAAAAAAATAAGTTACAATTTAAGATTATTTTTCAATTTAAATTAGATTTCATGAATAAATTATTATCACGCTTATAATATTATTTATGTATAATATTCACACAAAAATCTTTTCAGAAACAGAAGAAAAAACAAAGACGAGCCGAAAACGGCTGACGCAGAAGATTCCAACAGCGAATCGGATTCGGACAGCAGTTTGCCCGACATGGAGGCGGAGTTGCCCGACGTCGACGTGGTCGAACCTGTGCCCGGCGTTATGCCCGATAAAACTTGCGATGAAGATAATATGCATTATTTGACGTTGACTTAGTTTTTGAAAGGTTTTTGACGTGACAACGTCTAATAAATCGATGAGCTACGATCGGACCGAGAGAACTGCACGAGCGAGCGAATGGTTTGTTATGACATTGTCACGTAAAACTATCATCGGTAAACCGGAATGGATGGAAGCATGGATCGGAATTAGGTAAAGCATATCTACCACAATTTCGATTAAGTAATAACATAGAGTGGATAAAACCTCTTCTGTAATTTCGAAATATTAATTGTGAGAATTTTAATCCCGGAATTTAAGTCCCATGTTTCTTATTAACATAACATAACACAAGCCTGTTACTGTCCCACTGCAGGGCAAAGGCCTCTTCTCATACAGAGAAGGCTCGAGCATTGATCACCACGCTTGCTCAAGGCGGATTGGCGATTTCAAACTTATATTAACTAGATAAAGTCCAGGTTTCCTCACGATGTTTTCCTTCTCCGATGTCAATGATGTCTAAGATAAACTTAGAAAGTACATATAATTTGAAAAAGTCACATTGGTACTAGGTACTTACACGTTTCATATTGGATGTTGAAAAGTTAAACTCAATAACAATACAAGTTGTATGTTTAACAATGACCTACCTTCTCAAACGTAATAACATACTTTGATCTCAAATCTTTATTGCAATCCATAATGTATACAGTTGGTTTTTAAAAATAGAAACAACTAGCTGACGTCACGTGGTTTCACCCGCGTAGTTCTTGTTCCCGTGGGAATACAACGTAGCCTATGTCACCCGGGGATAGTGTGTGGCTTCCCAACAGTCAAAGAATTTTTCAAAACGGTCCAGTAGTTTCGGAGCCTATTCAACATAAACAAACAAACAATCAAATCGTTCCTCTTTAAAATACTTTTTAGAGAAGACCCCTGAAGAGGATTAAAACGACTTAAATTTAACCGAGATTACCATATAGTCCTATAAAAAAATCGTGATTTTTAAAACCTTCACACATTATTGATTCGGGATCTCAGAAGAGGTCTTATCATCTCCATATTATTGATTTCACCGAAGTTTAGGTAAATATGCTCTGCCCACTACAATCTCTACTTATGAGGAACAGCGTGTAAAGTTCCTCATCCCCCATAGATCTCAGATCCTCCTCGCAGACGGGTGTTGTGTCTGCTGGGCTACTACTGCCCGACGAATCGCGCGGATAACTTTAACATCGCGATGTAGGATGTCATTTTAGTTCGTCTGTGGCGAGAAAGATGTCGCTACGTGTTCTATACAGAATCTTAGATGATTTACATTCATTGTCACTTAACTACTGTCAGAAAGGATTCAGGAGGCCGTAACATGTTCACATCACTCAGTAAAAGTATGCACAACAAAAATGTTAGTAGCCCTACTTAAAAACTATGTTAGTAAAGGGTTTTTTTTTGAGCCAACCACGTGTAGTTGACTCAAAAAGTGCACAAAAGGACAATCAAGCTTACCAGCAATGACACGCAGGAGACTGTTAGAGCTGGCACGCACTCTGAACAGCAAGGACGCTGCACGCTTGCGTCTGATCGCAGCGAAGCCATCCGTATGCGCGTCAGCTAACATACCTGACGCACTACAGAAGCGTGGCAGCCCCAACAGGATCCTGAATGCATTGTTGTACTGGACACGAAGAGCACTGACTGATTTTAGAGTGTAACTTGACCAAAGGCTACACGTGTAAAAAATTTGGGCAAAGGCTTTAAATAGTGTCACTTTGACTGCACCTGAACAGCGTGAAAACCTTCGTGCCAATATGTTACACCTCGCCGCCAGTGCTCTTCGTTCCCTCTCAAAATCTGTAGTAGGTAAATGGTAGGTTATGTACAAAGGCCAGCAGGCATCATGCTACCCCAATGTGTCTAATTTCTTTGATAGTTTCTCAACTTTATAACAAATAGCATAAGGTTCATGTTCAATTGGGAAAATTCTACAGTTTGGAGTAGCTTGATGTATAGCTGGCGACTACGAACATGTCCAAATATTTAAATGTTTGATTTTTAGCCAACTTTGCGCCCCAATATGGTTATCAGCCTATCTGCGTATGTTTGCTTCGTTTTTATAAATTTTATTAAATTTCACCTGGTCACCTGTGAAAACCTCTTTAGTTATGTATTCTTCGTGGATAAACGGAAATTTCTAAAATGTATCAACTAAGGCAAAGATCTCTTCTCAAACAGAGAAGGCACGGGCATTATCACTAAGCTTGCTCAAGTCTGGATACTGATTTCAGAATTATATCATATTATAAAATATTTGTATCTAGCTGGAGCACACAACTATTTTTACGCGGATCCCTAATTCTTTTTTAAACATGAAAGTAGCCAAAGTTACTTCTTATAACATCAGTTATCTGACAGTAACAGTCCCGTAAAAATCGATCTAGCCGTTTTGGAGATTTTCTTAAATAAACAAACATACAGTTGTAGTTACTGGATATACTTTCATATGTATAGATTTAGTAAAACGCAGTTATGTAGACACTTAAATTTTATATAATTGTGTAATTATAGATGCCTATACCTAGTCTATTTACAATAGCATTAAACATAAGTTAAAAAAGGTTATATTTAAAATGCACACTTCGTAACGAAAGTACAGACGCCAGCACATCAAGTTATGATGTGCTGGCGTCTGTACAATAAGCATGTTACAATTACGATGACGCCGAATTTATTATAATCTACTATTTTCACAGCAGCTTAGCAGCACACTTAGCTGTAACCATTTCAACAATTCATTTTAAGAAATGATGTGGTTTTCGTTGACTTATATTATGTTATTTTAGTTAAAAATTACAGTGTCAATGATGTTAACCTAAAAGAAGCATGGATGAACAACATGGAACTTTCTTCGTTTCACTTTTATTCTTCTAAATTTAAAATAAAACAATTTTAATTTATTCTGGTTTCACTCAATGATATTATAAGTACTTACCTAAAAAGGTGTAGTTAGGTTACCCACAACATTCGTTCTTCAAAAATGGCACACTAACGCACGCACGCGACACCGAGGTCAAGTGTGGCTAGTTAGCCACATTTTAACGTGTCGCTTGCTGAGCGCATATAACCTATCTACACCTTTTTACTTATAATATCATTGGTTTTACTTATCTGAAACCAAAATGTTCTGCACGCCTGCTTCTACGACTTTCTTAGTTTTTATGCTGTTATAAATAGAGTATAGACAACTTCAGGTTTCCTTAGCGTGTTTTTTTCACCGTCATCAATGACGTCTAAGATAAAAATCTAAGTCCACGCTCATCCAGTCAAAGCCAGTATGTAAATAAATTGTGTAATGTAGACTAGACAGTGTCAGTTATTTTTTTGTCATTAATCTATTGATGTGACTATTAAATTTTAAGAAATAATTATTTGTTTTAATTTCACTTTCCATGAAAAAATGTGCTGATTGTTGGGTATTTTTTTTTATGTGTATATCTCAAAAATTAACCTAGCGATCTGTTTTGGTCCAAATTTAATCGCTCATTGGTCTAGTGGGCGCTAACGCTAAAGGCCTATTCAGACCTAAGCGTTATTCGCTACCGTGTGCTACAGAGAAAACCCAGTGGGTATGTGATAATATTACTGTTCAGCTCTAAGCGGTATAGCGAAATTGATACTAAATACCTGAGCGAAACCCGTGCGGTATGTACCTCTACCCACAGCGGCACCGAATATCGCTCAGGTTTGAATAGGCCCGGGATCTATCCCCGGGTCGGTCGAAGTTTTACCTATTGAGTTTTTCCAACTGGAATATCTCCGTAGCAGCCCGAAGTCAGGATTTGTGCCCATTGATGGCAATAAGCTCGTCCCCTTTTACATGGGACTTTAACATGACTGACCTGTTGGTCTAGTGGTTATAAGTAACCCTGACTGCTATGCCGGAGGTCGTGGGTTCGATTCCCACCCAGGACAAATGCTTGTGTGATGAGCACGATTATTTGTTCTGTGTCTGGGTGTGATTTATCAGCTATTAGTACCCATAACACAAGCTCTTTGCTAAGCTTGGGACTAAATGGCGTTGTGTGAAAAAGTTGTAGAATATTTTATAGTTACTTGTGAAATATTTTATTTACATAACTGGCGAAAAGTACTACAGACGTACACCTCTGCCTAACCCTTCGCGGATTACAGGCGTGACGTTATGTTATGTTTATTACGTGTGACGACATGTGTGATTACGTTCTCGTGGAATGGGGCTGCCTCGTTACCACTGGAGTGCCTAGTGCAAGTTTGTTTTACGTTAACGCGATTGACACGTTTATGACGTTCGGCGCTCCGATTGGCCCGCTCCAAGCTTTTAAGCTCTCCGATTGGCAGAGAGCCAAACTAGGGAATGCAATCTCGTACGAGATTTCCGCCTAGCGAGATCTCGCGAGACTCAAAACCCAGTCTCGCGAGATCTCGCAAATTACGGGATCTCGCGAGATTGGGAGAATCGCAATTAAAACATATGCAAATGCTTGTTTTAAGAACTAGTAATTGACATGATATGTAATTAAATATGTAGAAACTGCGTTGCTCAGTTATAAAAATAATGTAAGGTTTATTTTAAAAATCAACAGTGTACCTACTTATTATTTTGTCTCTAACTCAAATAACATTTGTTTATGTCTATAATTATTATACCTACTGTAGCTAATCAGTTCAAATTCTTACAATATTGGTAACATAACAATAATTATCTATATTTAGTCTTTTGTAAATTATTATTTTAGTTTCAATAATTAAGAGTAATAGGAACATTACTTAAGGTAAATAAATACAACAAAACAAAAACTTAACTTCACAAGTTCTTAAATAAATGTTGTGAGATCGTATTAATCAAATAAAAGAAGTCTAAAGTAGAAGTCAGATGAAGTTATCAAGGTACGGAAAGGCAAGTTAGTTTGTCTGAAAATGGCTTCTCAAAAATCACATCATGTCGAAAGTATCATCTGACAGACGACTTCTGATTTTGCAGGGTATTTGGTATGCAAAATCAGAAGTAGTCTGTCAGATGCGCCAGGCGCGGCCGCACGGCCGGGCAGGATAAGTTCGCGCGCAGCCGCGCTCGAAATACACATCGTCACGCTGCATTTGTCGATCTCGTTATCTCGCGAGATCTCGTACGAAATTTGACGAGATACAATCTCGTAAAATATGGCCGAGATCTCGCGAGATCGGGATCTCGGCGAGACGAGATTGCATTCCCTAAGCCAAACGCGGTGAACGTTTCGATCGCGTTAGCGTAAAAACAACTCGCACTTAGCGCATGGATGGTCGCAAATGCTACTGTTTCGCGTAAGGAGCTTACGATGAGTTGTTTATTTGTACTATTTAAGACGGCACCGACCAAAACAGTCCAAAACGGCCGGCACGGTAAGGGTTGATGTGATCAATACTATTACAATAATTAACCAAAAAGAAATGCTATGAACACCGCAAAGAATGTGTTTACAATTATTCCGAAGCAAAAAAAAAGAAATATTTTCTAGTTAAATAAATAAAGTTACGTAAAGTTGTGACAAATATCTAAAAATGGCATGTTGGTGTTTAGTTGAATTTTGATACTAAACTGTTGATTTTTTTTACAGAGTTAAATTCATATTAATCACAAATGTTTATTCTACAATTCGATACTTTTAGATTTTCAAAGTGTCACCTGGTTATTTTAGTATATTCATTTTTTTAAAGCATCTCAAATCCGCCATACAAATTTTCTATGGACACGGGACGTTGTATTATATGCAACGTACACCGCTCGGAAATTCAGTCGCCCACAAGAGCTCAGAGAGTGGCCACGTCTCATTGCGGAGCGACGCACCAAAAACGACAAATCGCGATCTTTTGTGTACACATACGTGCTGCCACCAGATAAAATCAGGTAAGTCATAATTTTTGTTTTTTGAGTTTCTTAGTAAATGAAACAAGTAAGGATTTGTTTTAGTAAAAATGGGAATGCGAAAGGAATGATACTATAAGAAGAAAAGTGGCGCTCTTTTCCGGGAAAAAAGCCGACCTCATAAGTATGTACCTATTTCAATATAATTTTCTCTTAGAATTCAATATGAGTATGATTTTAGGTTTTTGGGGGTGCCGCATGCCGATTACAAATCATTCATTTTCAAATCCAGGATGGCGGATGCGTTTTTTTCTCAAATGTTTGATATGGGTATCGTTTAATTGGTTTTTGGGGGTGCCGATTGCAAATCTGACATTAATTTTCAAATCCAAGATGGCGGAAGCGTTTTTTTCTCATATGTTTTATATGGGTATCGTTTAATTGGTTTTTGGGGGTGCCGATTGCAAATCTGACATTAATTTTCAAATCCAAGATGGCGGATGCGTTATTTTCTCAAATGTTTGATATGGGTAGGTATCGTTTAATTGGTTTTTGGGGGTGCCGATTGCAAATCTGACATTAATTTTCAAATCCAAGATGGCGGATGCGTTTTTTTCTCATATGTTTGATATGGGTATCGTTTAATTGGTTTTTGGGGGTGCCGATTGCAAATCTGACATTAATTTTCAAATCCAAGATGGCGGATGCGTTTTTTTCTCATATGTTTGATATGGGTATCGTTTAATTGGTTTTTGGGGGTGCCGATTGCAAATCTGACATTAATTTTCAAATCCAAGATGGCGGATGCGTTTTTTTCTCAAATGTTTGATATGGGTATCGTTTAATTGGTTTTCGGGGGTTCCGATTGCAGATCTGACATTTGTTTTCAAATCCAAGATGGCGGATGCGTTTTTTTCTCATATGTTCGATATGGTCATCGTTTAATTGGTTTTTGGGGGTTCCGATTGCAGATCTACCATAACTTTAAAATCCAAAATGGCGGATACGTTCTTTTTTCAAATATCCAATATGGGTATGGTTTAACAGGTTTTTGGGGGTTCCGATTGCAAATCTGACATTAATTTTCAAATCCAAGATGGCGGTTGCTTTTTTTTGTCAAATGTTTGATATGGGTATCCTTTAATTGGTTTTTGGGGGTGCCGATTGCAAATCTGACATAAATTTTAAAATCCAAGATGGTGGATCCTTTTTTCCTCAAATGTTTGATCGTTTAATAGGTTTTTGAGGTGCCAATTAATAATAATAATAATAATAAATAATAATATTTTTATTTCCAAAAAGTACATACAGTAGAGTGTTAACAGAAAAAATAAAGCATTTTCATTCAAGATGGTGAATACAACTTTACATACATCTATGCAAACGTTCTGTCAGCATTATCCTTACTACCTACCTAAGTCTGTTTATTTTCTTGAAAATTTTGCGCTACAACAAGATATTTTTTATTTATTTATAGATTTACACCCCCCTCCACAAATCAAGAAATTGAACCTACCCCAATCTGTCAAATTTATTTAATAGATTTTCAACGGTCACGTAGGTCAGTCTGCTGGAGAGCACGGACGTGTTCACGGTGGTTTTGGTTATGGTCAACTAAATGCAGAGGGAGTCAGCATACTCAGGACCTGCGCTGTGTCTGACCTAGCCATCGCGAACACATTCTTTCAGAAGAAGCCCCAGCATCTTATTACGTACCGTAGTGGTGCCTACTCAACCCAAATAGACTACCTGCTGGTGCGACGGTGCCACATTGGCAAGGTTACCAACTGCAAAGTCATCCCAGGCGAAAGCCTAACGGCTCAACACCGCCTCCTTGTCCTGGACTTTGCGGTCGTGCCAACAAAGAAAGTAATCGAGAAACGCAAACCCCGCACCAAGTGGTGGTTGCTTAATGGTCCTAAACAGTCGGACTTCATCGCGGAAGTCGAGCATCTCGAGGTTAGTGCTCCGCATGAGTCCGCTCAAGTGATCTGGAGTAGAATCCATTCAGCAATCACCGCTGCGGGTAAGCGCGTCCTTGACACTTCTCGTGGTGGCCGCACCATAGACAAGGAGACGTGGTGGTGGGATGACGGGGTGCAGGGGGCGACTCGGAAGAAGAAGGGGTTATTTAAACAATGGCAAGAGTCCAACTCTCCGTATGACAGGGAAGCATATGGAGCGGCTAAGCGCGCTTGCAAAAAAGCTGTAGCCAGAGCTCGCAGCAAAAGTCTGTTGCCCTTATACGACAAGCTAGAAACTGCGGAGGGGCAAAAGCTTATTTTTAAGCTGGCGAGTGCCCGGGAAAAAGCTACACGAGACATTAGCAAATGTCTCTGTGTAAGGGACGCCCAGGGTAAGCTGCTCTACGATGCTCCCCTTGTTAAGGAGAGATGGTGCACATACTTTGCGGAGCTGTCTAACAAACAGCATCCCCATAACCTTCCTCCCGAACCGCCTGCTAACCTTGGACTTATTTCCCCTATTTCCCCCAACGAAACCCGCATTGCTCTTTGCCGCATGAAGAACCGGAAATCGATCGGACCTGATAATGTGCCAATTGAAGTGTGGAAGGCGATGGGCCCACATGGTGTGGACCTTCTGACGGATCTTTTTAACCGCATCCTGATCACCAAGGAAATGCCGAACCAGTGGCGATATAGCCTCATTATTCCTGTTTTCAAAGGCAAAGGTAGCGTACAGGATTGTAGTAACTACCGTGGTATCAAAATCATGTGCCACACCATGAAGCTCTTCGAGCGCATCATTGACACACGGCTCCGTAGCGAGTGCACTGTCTCTGAGTGTCAATATGGCTTCCGGGCGGGTAACAGTACCATGGACGCAGTGTTTGCCTTACGGACTCTGGCTGAGGCTTACAGAGAGAGAAGGAGAGCTCTGCATATGGCCTTTTTAGACCTGCAGAAGGCCTTCGACTGTATACCTCGGCAATCCATTTGGTGGGCACTTAGCTTCAGGGGCGTTCCCGAAATCTATATTGACATTATCAGAGACATGTACCGCGATTCCGTGTCCTCTGTCCAGACCGCTGTTGGCGAATCCAAAGGCTTTCCAATATCTGTTGGCGTTCACCAAGGCTCGGCTCTTAGCCCGTTCTTGTTTAACGTAGTGCTCGATGTAGTTACGGCAAACATCCAAGATCAGCCTCCATGGCTAATGATGTATGCCGATGACATTGCCCTCGTTAATCAGAACATATCACATCTTGAGCGCAAAGTCAATACTTGGAAGGATACGCTGGAAAACGGTGGTCTGAGACTAAATGTGGCGAAGACTGAGTACATGTCCTATGGCAGCACGGATTCAAATACCATCCGAATAGGTTCGGACCTGATCTCTAAGTCCGATAAGTTCAGGTACCTTGGATCCGTGCTGCACGAGTCTGGCAACGTGGATTACGATGTCCAAGCACGTATAGGCGCAGCTTGGGCGAAGTGGCGCGAGGTAACGGGCGTTGTATGCGACCGCAAAATGCCTCCGAAGCTCAAGGGGCAGATATATAAATGCATCATACGGCCTGTCCTCCTGTACGGCGGCGAATGTTGGCCAGCATTAAGTAGACACACCCAGGAACTCCGCGTCACGGAGATGAAGATGCTTAGGTGGATGAGCGGCGTAACGCGATCCGATCGCATACGCAACTCATTCATCCGGGGTAGCCTTGGTGTCCGCGACGTGGGAGAAAAACTACAAGAGTGTCGTCTCCGATGGTATGGACACATCATGCGCCGCCCTATCGAGTACGTTGGTCAGAGATGCATGTATATGGCTGTCCTTGGGGCTAGGCCCCGTGGTCGCCCTCGCAAACGCTGGCTGGACGTCGTCAAGTCCGACATGAGAGCCAATGGCCTGACCAAAAAGGATGTTGAAGATCGGGCAAAGTGGAAGAAGCTCAGTCGGAAGGCGGACCCTGGCAATAGCCGGGATTAACGCCAGGTGGAAGAGATTTTCAACATTATCACAAAAGAAGAAGGTTCATATTCGATAGGAAAAATTTGACAGATTGGGGAAGGTTAATTACATCGGCCTTTGGAAATCGATAATCGACTAGTTTAGGTTCGTATCTGTCATATCTATGTGACGATTATCACTGGGTCGCCGATCATTGTATTTTTTCTTATTTTTATTGAAAACTACATAAACCTTGTAGTTTTTTCTGCTAATTACAAAAATAACCAGTTTTTTTTTTCTAATATGATGCTTTGTATGTCGTTCTCTTAGTGTGAAGTGTTTGTCATTTGATTTCGATGTCATTACAAGTGGTTACACACGGGTGCAATAAACTAATGTTTTTTTTTTATTTCGAAATCTTCGTTAAACCTTGCCTGGATAATAACATAACACTTCGTTTTTTAAATAGGCCGAGCCCTTTACAAGTTTATTGTGGCTAACGAAGCATTTGGTTTTAGGTAAGTAGGTAAATAAAACGATAAAAAGTTTAACAGACTGCCTGATTTTAACTATATAATTATATACCTACTCGTATAAAGCTGCTACCCTTTTTTATGTAGGTACCTACCTACAAAAATTGTTAAATAAACAAGTTATTGAATTGTTGGACTTTTATTACAGACTAATTTTATTATTAACATACCTACCTTACCTACATACCCAGAAAATATCCTGGGTATGCACTGAACAACGTCATCGCAATCGGGTGAATAATATACGTATCTATAATATCACGCCTTAAATCGTAACAAACAAAAATCGAATCTTTCCTCTTTATAATCTTAGTTTAGGTTATATTATAGTGAGAATTACTAGAGGTATCTCTGTCATTATCACCTTGTACTTATAAACATTATGGTGAAATAATATTTTGAATTTCCCAGAGGCCAGAATCCCCACTAGCTACATAGCAACGCGAGAGCCGGACGGACCAAATAACTGCCGCGCGCGTAATTATTTTGGCGCGCGGATATTTTCATATTGTGATATCTTCTAAGATATTTATTTAAACTATATAGACTGAAGGGCACAAATATTCTATATTAAATTTCCATTCTAACCAACATATTTTTATAGATATAGATTCATACAATATGGGTTTAATAACCTTCGCAAAAATTTACTCTTTTTAATCGAAAATTTTAAAAGTAAAAGCAGTTATTGTGGCGTACCCGTCGCTGATAGACATATGCTGTCGCGGACTTTTTATTAGAACTTTTTAAGAGGAACAATTGCATCGTACATGACATTTGCGTAACTTAAACGGTTTACGCAGCGCACGCTACGGAAGCTCTCAAAAAGGAAAATTTTATCTCGTTTTTGAAACATTTTTCATTTATGCTCAGCTCCTTTTGGCTGTAGCGCCTTTAACTTTTCTCAATAATTGGACTATGCAACACATAAAAGACTTTTTCAATTCCAACCAGTAGCTCCTGAGATTAGCGCATTCAAGCAAACAAACAAACTCTTGATAATATTTTAGTATAGATAAATAATAGATTATTCGATTTTATTTAGTGAGTTACGAATATAAAATCATGTAAGTAAACAGTATTCGTCTTTTCATGTCATTCAACGCAACAACATTTTTTTTAAAAATCCTAAGTTGTCTACTTTCGTTGTGCAAATGCACTCGTGACGCGGGAGACTTGCCGTAGTGTGCGCCGCGCACGCACACAACCAGCGAGTCGTAGTTAATACCTATTCGCCGGACGCCGTTTACGCTCGGAGCCGTCTTAATCATTCACAATGTATTATTCATTAATAAAAGGTAGGTACATCGCAGGAGTTTGAGATACTGGTACCCAAAGGTTAATTATACTTAATTAGAAATTTGACTGTGTGTGTGTGTGTATGGATGACAAGGTGGTAATGGATTACACGGTTAATTTCAGTAAATCTCCAGTCTTTGATAGTCCATTTTGAGTAGGTAGCCAATCAGAAACTTTATCATTTACTTTGCGTTTGTCTAGAGCCTACATTTGTATAAATGAGTGCAATCCAAAGAGATTTAAAATAGAACTGTTTTGCATTAAAACAAAACAGATATTATGTTAAATGAAAAACACACAGCGTTGGTTGAAGAAGCTGTCATTAGATTTTGCCTTAAATGCTGTAAATAGTATGAAAACACTTACCAATTTCTGAACGTTACCTGATCTTTCACTATGGCAGTAGTTCGCGGTTATCTCTGGTAGCGGCGAACTGACATCTGTCATTCATAGAAGTCTTCAAAACTCACCAGCAAGCACCTTGCTGCAACGCTGTGTGTTTTTCATTTAACATAATATCTGTTTTGTTTTAATGCAAAACAGTTCTATTATGTTTCCTTCAAAACACACAGCGTTGGTTGAAGACCTGTTTGATATCTGCTGGTGAAAGAATACCTGAAGGATGTAGACGCTATGTGAAATATGTATGGAATGAATGAATATTATGATACCTATATTCATGGAATGTTGAATTAAACAATAAAGTATTCCAATCCAATTTATATATTCTATAAAATGCCAAAATTAACACTACTTCTTTCTTAGATTATTCTATTATTATTAATTAAAGTCTTATTGAGATCAATCATTTTCTTACATAGTTATTACTGATTAATTGTTAGTGAGATCAATCAAATTATTAAATAACACACATAATTTGTGAATCAAATTGACATGAAATGTGTACTATGACCACATAAATATATTTAAATGTTAGAAAAATTATCATGTAATAAGTCTTCCTGAGGAACAGAGCTTTCTCTTATCACCTCCCGACAGTAAAATTTCCTGAAAGTATCACTGCTTCTCCAGTTTCCCCGACTTAAAATTTCGTCAAGTGGTCTATTCTCTAGCCAGCTTCTTGAGGCTACAGCAGACCTTATGCTTCCCGGAGTTGCTTCAATATTTACCTGTTTAAAGATGGATCTAATCCATCCTGAAATTATTGTTTTTGATGCTGGCCTGACCACACCTTTTATTGTTGTAAATAAGCTTGTTAACCCACTCACTTGTGCTCTTCTATCATGTGAATATTGCACAAGTTGTTTTATGTGCCTTACTGGACATAGGTTAGGATTAGGATGGGTTTTAAATAACCACCCTGATTGTCTGTGGTTTCCAGTATCTGTTTTTGAGCCAAACTTTGGCCACAATGTTAGGGATTCATCATCTAACACCATATGTTCATTTGATATATGTAACAATGTTAGGTCATGTAAACGTCTGCCAGAGGCTAAAAGTAAAATAAGTGCTGTTCTCCTAGTAATATCAAAAAGTGTGTTAACCTCTGGAGATGATTTAAGCCAATCAAAGAGTAACTTTGTATCCCATACCGGTGATTTTCTAGGCAGTGGTTTTGCTAAAGATATGGCTTTTAAGACTTGGTGTACAAAAAAGTTTTTGGATATAACATCTGTTGGTATGGCACAGTATGTAGAAATTGCAGACTTGTGTAAACGGATGGTGCTAAAAGCTAAATTATCAACTAAGTATAGTTTGGCTAGAAACCTTGCTAAATCTTTGGGATCTGGTGATTTAGGATTTATGCGGTGAGAATCACACCATGATATCCATCTTTGGATAGGAGCTTTATAGGTAACAAGAGTGGATTTTCTCCAACTACTTTGTAAGAGGTCCTTTTCCTCTACTGACCACTGGGCAACCTGACCGCCCCACCCCCAACTTTCCAAGCTAGAAGTTGCAGCTTGTCTATCTGTGGAGGGGTCCTGCCTGTCGTCAGGTCTACGAGGTTCTTGCATAGATTCTGTATCGGCACTGGCTCTCCGAGAGCTCTTGCCTTTAAGTCTGGGAGCCAGGCACACTGGGTCCAGTGTGGGGCTATTAATATGTACGTCCCTTCCGCCGAGTTCAGATGACTGAGCACTCGTGGTATCAAATTGGGCGGAGGGAACACCCATGCTAGTCGATACTGCCATCTTCGACTGAATGCATCGCAGAAGCTTGCCAAGCCATCGTTTGAGTCCCATGTGACGTACTGTCGCACAACGGCCGACTTTTCGGACGCGAATAGGTCCACGTCTGGGACGCCCCACTTTTGAAATATGGCCTCCGAGGCCTGGGGCAGCAGGTGCCATTCCGGCACTGGTCTGTTCCTTGATAAGCGGTCGGCTATGCCGTTGTACCTCCCCGGGAGGTAAGCCGCTGACAGAGTGATGTTCACCTGATCTGCTAACTTCATTAGTTTGCAAGTTAGGTTCAGGAGCGCTAGGGAACGTGTCCCTCCCTCGTTTCTCAAATACGCAACTAGTGTTCTGTTGTCGGATTGAACTGAAATATGTGCACTCTGTAGATTGGCTTTTTGGCTGTTTATTGCTGCGTATACGGCAAACATCTCTTTTAAATTCGAGTGCCATTTTTTTTGGTGTCTTTGCCAAGTTCCTGACAAGAGGAGCCCGTTCATGTGGGCTCCCCACCCTTCGTCCGCAGCATCGGTGGTCAGAAAATGGGTTACTTGCCCTACGTGTAGGGGAACTGAGCTGTGGTCTACGGCTTCTCGCCACCACGTTAGCTCTTGGCAAACCAGCGGAGGGAGCAACTTTTTTTTTTTGTCTTGGTCTGCCCTGCCTGAATAATTTCAGAAATATTTGTGTCTGACGACAATGCAGTCGTCCCCTTGGAGTGGTGAGGGTAGCAAAATTTAGAAGTCCTAATAAACTCTGAACTTGTTTTAGGGAACCAAGTTTCTTTTTCAGAAGCATTGAAATGACTAACTTTACCCTTTCTACCTTGTTTGTGGGCAGGGCCTTGTGATTGGAGGCAGTGTTCCAATGACGGCCTAAGTATTCTAGTTCCTGAGTGGGTTCTAGAATGGACTTTTGGAAATTTATTTGCCACCCGAGCTTTGTTAGGACCTCCACAGTCTCCGAGACATGGGAATCTAAAGTTGTCTTGTCCTGGTGTGCCAGTAAAAAATCGTCCAAATAAACAAGAATGCGGATACCACGGGCTCGCAAGTTCTCTGCCACCCAGTTGGTTACTGCTGCAAATGTTCTGGGTGCTGACGAAAGGCCAAATGGGAGTGCTGTCAATTGCAATATTTCCTGGTTGTAGATGACTCTCAGGAATCGTTGGTGTGATTTTGAGATCGGCAGATGAAAGTATGCTTCATTGTTAAAGTGACGATCATGACGGTCCTGGTCCCGATGATTACCTTTTTGTTTTAAATAGTCCGGTGTATTAAGCCATGTATGAGACCCTCCTAGTGATTGCACAAGAGGTTGCAAGGCCTCTCGGCTAAAGAGATACTCTGAACTTGGTGGTACATTTAATAAAGACGTCCTTAAGTTTTGACTGTTTATTTCTTTTAGGATTCTACTTCGCCTTATTTCAATGCATTCACTTCTCCTGCCACAAATTATCTGCATATTATTATCAAAGCACTTTTGAATGGGAGAGTTTGGACCAAATAAAGTAGTGACTTTCTCAAAAAGTGTGTTAGGAGACAATTCTTGTGGGTGAGCTGCAGCCCAATTGACTAGATCTTGCAGTCCCTGCTTGAGCAGCCCTCTCTGCTCTAGACCTACATTAGAGAGTCCGGCCAAAACTCCCTCCGCAGAGGCTAAATAGTCCTTGGTTTTGTTCAAGTGACATAATTCCTCATTTACCTTTAATTGTGTAAAACCTGGTGTAGCTGAACAGGTTCGTAAGGTTTCTTTATAACGAATTCCTTTCCACGCTGGAGTGTCAAACTGCTGTAGTCGTTTAAGCTCCTCAAGACGCTCTGTATTAGCTTTAGGAATAACTACCTTATCATTATATTGTACGCTTAAATCCCCAAATTGTAAAGTTTCTGTCTCTTTAGACACGACTGGGTTGTTTAGAAAACTACAGTGCGCTTTAGAAGTACTAGCAACACTAAGGTCAGAACAGTTTACGTTAGTAGTTGGTTGTTGGTGTTTCTGAGTAAAGTTACTGATGTAATGTGGCAATTGTGTCATGTAACCAGATATAAAACTTACTTGATTCATTAAATTGTCAACGCGCGGGTCTGCGTAGGGTAATCGCTTCGATCTCTTTGACCTCTTGTTCGGCGGTGGGGAAGCAGTGCCATCATCCTCCGAGGATGAAGAGCTCTCATCCTCACTCACATAAGAAAACCGTCGCTCGGGTTCACTGGTCTCCCCTGACCGATCTCCGTCCGAAGCAGCGGTAGTAGGAGCACCAGCGACCTTGCGGTGAGAGCTTTCGCCCTCCATTTCGATATCGCGCTCACTCATGATCAAGGATAATATGAAATTACTTATCAAGAGTACTATAATTCTATCTATAAAGCTTTAACTGAAACTTTACAACACTTAACTCAAAATTTTCAAAGAAAATTGACGAGTGAAAAATTTTCCATACGTTGGTGGCAAAATTTTTAGACGCTATGAATGACAGATGTCAGTTCGCCGCTACCAGAGATAACCGCGAACTACTGCCATAGTGAAAGATCAGGTAACGTTCAGAAATTGGTAAGTGTTTTCATACTATTTACAGCATTTAAGGCAAAATCTAATGACAGCTTCTTCAACCAACGCTGTGTGTTTTGAAGGAAACATAATACTATAGAGCGGGCATGTCAGGAAAATGTCATAGAAAAACTTTGATCAGCTTTGATCCCATGTCTCAGTAACGCCATCTAGAATAATACCTATATGAATATTGGAGCGGCAGCGGAGCGTACTAAAAAAACTCATAGAATTTTATTGTGTCAAGACACAAGTTTTGGAAGGAAATTTTGTTCTACAATGTCTATGGTAAGTATTAAATGTCTGGTGCAATCACTAGACAGATCTTCTGGTTGATTTTTCAACCTAAAAAGATTACCACAGTCACCGATCAGCACGATTCAGTCACACATACACATGACCTAAGACTAGGAAAATCTCGTAGGTCGTGACAACGAAAGAAAACGGAAAAAGTAACCACTAAGTCAAAATCAAGGTCAAGGTCAATCAAAGGTCATCCACGAAATAGGGTACAATTCTCCCCGGGGGGTGTGTGTACGTAGGGGGATACCAAAATTTCATTATTTTTTGCCTAGGAGGTCCCGTTTCAGAGATATAAGCCGAAAAGTGGATTTGTGAAAACCACAAAAATGCTTTTTAAATAGGACACGTCTTTCGTCAGCTCCACATTTTGACGACCTGTGATTTTGTCATTGCTGAAAAACCTAGGTTCTGGGTCATCTTGTTAAGGAATATTCCAGATAGAGCCGCCTTTTTGATTAAAATCCAGTGGTCACAAGTACTGCTGATTAGCGTGACACATGACCCGACCAAGAGAATGACGTTCGTGACTTCAAAAGAAACATTGCCTCGCTCGAGTAAAGTAACCATTAAGTCAAAATCAAGGTCAATCAAAAGTCATCCACAAAATAGGGTACAATTCTCTCCGAGGGGTGTGTGTACTTAGGGGGATACCAAAATTTCATTATTTTTTACCTAGGACGTCCCGTTTCAGAGATATAAGCTGAAAAGTGGATTTCTGAAAACAACAAAAATTATTTTTAAATAGTGCACGACTTTCGTCGAGTCTACATTTTGGAGACCTGTGATGTCGTCATTGCTGAAAAACCTAGGTCATTTTGTTAATTAAGGAATATTCCAGATAGGGCCGTCTTTTTGATGAAATACAGTATACGTGTGGTAGGGCTGGGATACCTCGTTAAACCAGTAGTCCCAAGTACTGCTGCTTAGTGTGACACATGACCCGACCAAGAAAATGTCATTTGTCACTTCTAAGGAAACATGGCCTTGCTCGAGTAAAGCATCCATTAACTAAGTCAAAATCAAAATCAAGGTCAAGGTCAATCAAAGGTCATCCACGAAATAGGGTACTATTCTCCCCGGGGGGTGTGTGTACTTAGGGGGATACCAAAATTTCATTATTTTTTGCCTAGGACGTCCCGTTTCAGAGATATAAGCTGAAAAGCGGATTTCTGAAAACAACAAAAACGCTTTTTGAATAGGACACGACTTTCGTCGGCTCCACATTTGGCGACCTGTTATTTCGTCATTGCTGAAAAACCTAGGTCCTGAGTCATCTTGTTATGGAATATTCCAGATAGTGCCGCCTTTTTTATTAAAATCCAGTACCTATACGTGGGGTAGGGTTACCTTGTTAATCCAGTGGTCACAAGTACTGCTGCTTATGTGACACATGACCCGACCAAGAAAGTGTCGTTTGTCACTTCTAAAGAAACATGGCCTCGCTCGAGTAAAGTAACCATTAAGTCAAAAATCAAGGTCAAGGTCAATCAAAGGTCATCCACTAAATAGGCTACAATTCTCTCCGGGGGGTGTGTGTACTTAGGGGGATACCAAAATTTCATTATTTTTTGCCTAGGAGTTCCCGTTTCAGAGATATAAGCCGAAAAGTGGATTTGTGAAAACTACAAAAAATACTTTTTAAATAGGACACGACTTTCGTCGACTCCACATTTTGGTGACCTGTGATGTCGTCATTGCTGAAAAACCTAGGTCCTGGGTCATCTTGTTAAGGAATATTCCAGATAGGGCCGCCTTTTTAATGAAATACAGTATAGGTACGTGTGGTAGGGCTGGGCTACCTCGTTAATCCAGTAGTCATAAGTACTGCTGCTTAGTGTGACACATGACCCGACCGAGAAAATGTCGTTAGTGACTTCAAAAGAGACATGGCCTCGCTCGAGTAAAGTAACCATTAAGTCAAAATCAAGGTCAAGGTCAATCAAAGGTCATCCACTAAATAGGCTACAATTCTCTCCGGGGGGTGTGTGTACTTAGGGGGATACCAAAATTTCATTATTTTTTGCCTAGGAGGTCCCGTTTCAGAGATATAAGCAGAAAAGTGGATTTGTGAAAACAACAAAAATGCTTTTTAAATAGTGCACGACTTTCGTCGACTCCACATTTTGGCGACCTGTGATGTCGTCATTGCTGAAAAACCTAGGTCCTGGGTCATCTTTTTAGGGAATATTCCAGATAGTTGGCCGCCTTTACAGCTGCTTAGCGTGACACATGGTCTGACCGAGAAAATGTCGTTAGTGACTTCAAAGGAAACATGGCTTCGCTCGAGTAAAGTAACCATTAAGTCAAAAATCAAGGTCAAGGTCAATCAAAGGTCATCCACGAAATAGGGTACAATTCACCCCGGGGGGTGTGTGAACGTAGGGGGATACGAAAATTTCATTATTTTTTGCCTAGGAGGTCCCGTTTCAGAGATATAAGCTGAAAAGTGGATTTCTGAAAACAACAAAAAATATTTTTAAATAGTGCACGACTTTCGTCGAGTCTACATTTTGACGACCTGTGATGTTGTCATTGCTGAAAAACCTAGGTCCTGGGTCATCTTGATAAGGAATATTCCAGATAGAGCCGCCTTTTTGATTAAAATCCAGTGGTCACAAGTACTGCTGATTAGCGTGACACATGACCCGACCAAGAGAATGTCGTTCGTTCGTGACTTCAAAAGAAACATTGCCTCGCTCGAGTAAAGTAACCATTAAGTCAAAAATCAAGGTCATGGTCAATCAAAGGTCATCCACAAAATAGGGTACTATTCTCCCCGGGGGGTGTGTGTACGTAGGGATATACCAAAATTTCATTATTTTTTGCCTAGGACGTCCCGTTTCAGAGATATAAACTGAAAAGTGGATTTCTGACGCCGACAAAAATTGCTTTAGCTCGGCCCCTCCTCGCAGACGGGTGTTGTGTCCGGTGGACTACTACTGCCCGATGGTTGTTGTCGAATTTGTACTTTTCGTTTAACTATATATTCCATAATGAATGATTATAATTTATTTTTCATTTATTTGATGAATATTGTACTACACGTAAGTAGGTATATCGATTATACTATATTAAAATAAGTTTAAGTTATGAATGAATTAAGGCCCATTTACCGCACTGGTTATCTGTAATGGTACCTAAATGTATGTTGATAAATAAATAAAAAAAAGAAAATTTATTTATAGGACACGACTTTCGTCGGCTCCACATTTTGGCGACTTGTGATGTCGTCATTGCTTGTGATAAACTTAGGTCCTGGGTCAAGATAGTTGGCAGACTTTTTGATGAAATGCAGGAGTGGGGCTGCCTTGTTTATTAAGTGACAAATGCTACTGCTTAGCGTGAGGAGCTTACGATTACGTGTCACTGGCTTTGCCATCAGTGACAGTAACACAAAAAAATTGTCTCTAATTAGTCGAAACTTTTTCGATAAATAGTTCAAAAGTTATAAGAGTTATTATAGGTGGCCGATCTGATATTCGGCAAAACAAAAACTTATATTCGTCAACAAATTTCTACAATTTTTTTGTGGTATCAATGCTGGTGGCCATACCAGTGCCAGTCATACTGAAAAGGGACAGAAACGTGTAACAGGAAACCGGGGAACTTTTGTGTGTGAATAAATATATAAATAACCAGCTGTAGGCCCTGCCACGCTTCGCTGTGGCACATTGTGATTAAATAGTTAAAAAAAAAATAGATAAAACAATCCTTGATGCGGCATAATATATCATGCTAAGGTCGATCGGTGCAGAACTTTTTGAGTTTTTCAAGCGTACACAAACCAACATAACATTTTTATATATATAGATGTGTTTGTGTGTGCGCTATTTGATTTGAGCATCATTAGCACGCCGTGGTGGAGAGATAGCTGTGAAGATGGTGCCAAGTGCAATTCTATACAGTGTGAGATCGATCAGCTTATATTGGAAATGTATAGCTTGATGTGTAGCCGTGTATACCGCGTCGTACCGCCATTTTTTTTTTATAAAGGTAGCAAGATTGTAAAAATAAAACGCCATGCATAAGTTTTAAAATTATATGTACTATCGATAACTTAGATTAGATCACATAACATAGTATAGCAAAGGTTCTACTGCCAACATTTCTCGCTTCTAACTTTTGTCGCCGTCTTTCCTGGCCTTCTCTTCGTGTCGACGGCCCAGCATGTCCCGTTTTGCGCAGCATTTGTCGTTCTAGAAAAGAAATGTGATTATTTTGACCGAAGGTATAAAATGTATAAGGTATTTATGTGGAAACGCCGGGGGGGTGTTGAGGACTGAACAGTATGGCAACACTTATATTAATTGATGTATAGTTTTAGTACCTATGTATAGTTCTGCCTACCTTCATGAGAAAATGGCATGAGTGTATGTGTCTATGTATTTTGACCGACGAGAAAATAGTAAGTAAGTAGTAGGTTCTTTAAAAAAAACAAAAGTTAAAAAGTTACAAATTATAACTTTGAGGGCTACATAGGATGATACAATGGGCGGCCTTATCGCTAAAAGCGATCTCTTACAGACAACCTTTGGATGGACTTGATAGTGGAGGAGAAAAGATGAGTAGGCAGTTTGTGGTGTACTATTTACATAAATGTATAACATACATGCCTATCTCAATAAATGTATAAAATAAGTATAAATAAGGAAAAAAAAAGGTAAAAAATAAAATAAATACAATACATAAATACTAATCATTTACAGAGTAACGAACTGTTATATTAAGACGTGTTAGGAGAGAGGTAATAGGTTTTAAGCATATTTTTGAATGATTGTAATGTTTGAGCTTGTCTCACTGACACAGGCAAAGCATTCCATAGCCGAACAACTTCCACTGTGAACGATTTTTCGTAGAAATTTGTGGTATCTAGACTCAAGTTTAACTCAATATAGCCCTTTATTCCAAACTGACAATGACAAACTGTTTACAAATGTAGTTATGTTAGTAATTACGTGGTACATTTTATTATAAGATGTCCTTCAGTTCGGTGTGTGTTCTGACAAAGGCCTCCTCCAACTGTTTCCATTGCACTCTGTCGGTTGCAACTCTGGTCCAATATGGACCCAAAGCTAGACGGAAATCATCTTCCCATCTTGTGGTTGGACTTCCCATTTGTCTCTTTTCCCTTTGTTACCATGTCTAGGCTAGAGTGTTACTTGCAAAATATACTATAAGTAAATGCAGGTTAAACTAGTCGGAAACTTACAATACTCAGCTACTCACAGAATCATGGTCGCTTGAGTCATCGGTGTCAGAAGTGGAGTCAGTGTCGTAGTGGCCGAGGCCCGGCAGCACTCCCACGCAGCGCAGTACATCCTCGGCGGTGGCAGTGTTGCCATTCTGAACGGTGCTGGAAAGGATAAGTAAATAAAAATAGTTTATTTCATCAGCATGTGTAGCTCCTTAAACTTCGAGTTGAGCTCACGATTTCTGACAAATTCTGATCTAGTCCCCTCATATCTGTGTAGTTCTTCCCTCAAAATACAATTTCAGACTCTAATCTGCATGGTTCTTACATAATCTGACCAAGATAATGTCTGGACTTTAAAAGAGACTGTCTGACCTCTGAGTTTCTTTCGGTGTTTCTTCTCAGAGTAGTTAGACAGTGAAAAACCGATCTCATTTACTAAAAAAAATTACGTGTAAAACACATATCATGCATACATATCGTCACGCCTGTAATCCCCGAAGGGCTAGGCAGAGGTGTACACCCACATTTCGCCATTATGTTTAAGTCCCATGTAATAGGGGGCGAGCCTATTGCCATCCATCGGGCACAAATCCAGACTCCGGGCTGTTACTGAGAAATCCCAGATTGAAAAACTCAATGACACTTTGCCTGACCCGGGGATCGAACCCGGGACCTCATGATCAGCAGTAGCGCTTGCGACCACTAGACCAACGAGGCAGTCACGTGTAAAAGTGTTTGTGAAAACCTATTTACAAAAATAAATATTATCTTCTTATTAAAAAATGACATGTAAGTGTTTGTATGGATCTATTGTACATTTTAAAATGTTAACCCTATGTTTATTTTACACCTTTAAGAGTAACATTTTTAAAAACTTTAAATCCCGTAATTATTTTTACCTAATAAACAGCCTAAAATATAAGTTTCATGCTTTTATCTTTGAAAATGACAATTCCTTTATACAACCGTTCATCCCCCTTTTCAACCCCTTACAACCCTTTTTTCGAATTAAAAAGTAGCCTAAGTCCTTTCTCAAACTCTAGACTAACTGTGTAACTGATTTAAATTAATTTAAATCAGTTCAGTAATTTTGGCGTGAAAGCGCCACAGACGGACAGTTAATTTCGCATTTATAATATTTATGTATTAATGATATCAATAAGAGTTAAATTATTACCACCTACTACTACTTTAAATACTACTGTTTACTCTAGTATTGTATGTAACATAGAGACACGCAGCGCAGTAGTTCAGTGTAAAATGAAGTATTTTGTATCTTACAAAATCAATGCATTTCAGTAAGGTGGTTAGGTTAGGTAGTTAGGTTGGCTATATAATAGGTATGGTAAGTTAGGTTAGGTTATATGTATATATGTTGTCATTTTAATACTATCTAACACAAAAGGTTTGAAGAGTTCATTAGAGACTCGCTAATTAAAAAATAGTACCTAGTACTAATTACTGTACACGCTGAAAAAATAAAATAGCATAATTTATGGTGGTAAAGAGTATTTATTACTTACTTATTAGGGCTGCTAGGTACAATTCCGTTGGTCTTAGCCTGCGGGGACCCCTTCTCTGGCTTGTCACCCTCCATCTCGCTCGCTTTGCGTTTTCGTACCACCACCTATTGAACAGAACATAAATAAGATGCGTTTGACCAATGATATTATTAACCAAACCGGTGAAATATTATAAAAAGCAAATATTTATTGACATATTAAATTTAATATAAAATAGGTTTCATTCATTAACCTGCTCAGTGAAGGTCGTTCTATAATGGGATCTTAGACTATTAATAAATAAAATAAAATAAGAATCTTCACTATAAAAATTGGATTTAAACCTACCCCCTGCAGTTTGTTCTTCTGTGGCTGTGTCGAGGTTTGTGTCTGACGTGCCGGGGCCAGCTGAGCTCGGAGACGGGTCAGCTCCTCACTCTCAGCCAGGTTGGACACCCGCTCTCTGAAAACAGTGAGATTTTCTATCAGAATTAAGTTTCATTGAAATGGACGAAATAAAATGTATGTTATGACCTGGAGAAGATCTGATGATGCAGACGAAAGACTAGCTGGTAACTCGTGCTCGTGTTTTTTTAATTAACTTACTCAGCTAAAAAGGAAAAATTTTAACTTTGAAAAAATACAACCGCCACTGAAAAAACACTAAAAAGTGTAAAATATAATATTATAAATAACAATACTAATACATAACTAAAAGGTTTTAGTTATGTATTTAATTTTTTTTGCCACCGTCTTTCGAATTTATACTTAGTTATTTTTCACTTTTTACCCGACTGCGCCAGAAGGAATGAGTGCTACAATTTCGGGTACAACGACTTTCTTGTGTTAGGGTTTTTTCATGAATACTCAGAAAAACTGTCGGGTTGTTAGTTTTTAAATGACCGTTTTTAGTCTTTTTTCGGCGGTTGTATGTTTACGTAACTGTATGCATGATGTTCAAATTTTCATAATAAATTATTATTTTTATTCCTAAATTTACACACCATATTTTGTACGCCTATATGTTGGTATAACATAGCGCTTTCTTAACCAAACAAGATCTGTATTTTACCTATGTTAACAAATAAATAAATCATTATTATTATTATTTGTTATTTCTTGTTATTTCTCGGGACCCTTGGGTTCCGGACCTTTGGAAGGCGTACGAGGGGCCGAAGCCAACTCGCAGAGGCCCTTTGTCGTTTCTAAAGAATTGAGGCACCAATCGCAGATTTTCCCTGTATGCACTAGACAAGTGCACCCAAGGAAAACCTATGACTGAAGTAAGACTATTGCAGAATATGGTAATAAAAGTACTAGACTATAGGTTAGGGTAGCTAAAATGGACTGAATACCTAGAACTATGAAAGACTATGGCCCCTGCCTTTTATTATTATGTAAAAGGTTTTTTAGAATACACGCTCTTAACACTTTTTTTGACAATCCTGCTAAAAACTAGCAAACAACATAAAAGGCTACCTGAACTCTCGCATTTCCCTCTGCTCTTCAATAGAAATCTGTTGAGCAGCATTGGCCTTAGAGCGTTCCACTAGGTCCAAGAATCCAACCTCGTCATCATCCAGACCACGGATCATGTTTTCTGTAAGAATGAGACAGAAATATCTGTTAGAAAGAGACAGTACTATAGTATCACCCACTATTTAACACATACACACAACACGATTATATAGCACTGTATTTTGAGAGGTAAGAGTTTTGTTTTTGCGAGGTACACATTATTTGTTAGAGAGACAAATTGACTGTGTTGTTCGGGATGAATTAGGCCATTAAAATATTTAACCTCTTGTGTCGTCAATTATTTATTTAATACTACAAGCACACAAATGTACAGAGGCGGACTTAATGCCATGGGCATTTTCTACCAGTCGACCTGGTGGTGAAAAGCAGTAGTAGGTGCAATTTAAAATGAAAATCAAACAATCCTTAAGAAATAATCCTTCATATTTGTCATATAGTTGTGTCGCTTGGCGCGCTGGGCACAAGTACCCTAGTGCTAAGCAGCATTGGTGGTGTAAAATTATAAGTAAAATCAAACAATTAAAATTAATTTATTAGACTGAGGATCAGCACTTTTTAAACATTAAAATGACATTAGGCAGTCCCTCAAGTGCTAGTAATAACGGGGTCAGAAGTGGCTTCAAATGTTTTATGTAAAATGGGTTACTTGACAAAATTTTAGATTTTAATGAGGTCAAGTAGGAGCCTATTTTACATCTAGATTACAAGACAATATTTGGCAGATATTTTTTCTTTGTTCAGTTTTTACACTCTCTATGTATAAAAAATAAAATGTAGTTCTAAAATACTCACTGAGCTTGTGAGCCTCCTCATATTCTGCCTCCTTCTGGATCCGCTGCTCCTGCAGGCGCTGGTAAAGCGGCCGAGTGTCGTAGGGCTCCTCGGGCGCCTCTGCAATTCAAAATCATCATAAATAAGCAAAAACATTGAGTGGTACTGACGGAAAGAAAATTTTTGACAAGGTGGGTACTTGATTATAATATTTAACTGTTAATATTGATCAAATCTCAGGCCATGGCATGCTAAGACATACCCCTCTTTTAAAGGAAACACACACTTCACATGAACTTTCCAGTCATGTGAAGCTGTGCAAAATCATTTTAGGTTTAAATGTGCCTGCAATCACAATCCCTTCTGAATTTGTGCAAAATGTGAACTTCGCCCCTAAGGCAACCCACTGACCATATTATTGTGTTATTTTGTATCTGCTGCTTATTACAAATTGATATGACTGTTTGGGATTCGTTAAAAAACTAAGTTGAAACACAATGGAAATTCCATTGAAATGTTCAATTAATTCTGTTTTTCCTTACATGTTATGATCTGTTAGAGCAGTTGTAATGTCCTTGATTTATGTATTATGCGTCCCTAAGCTCTAAAATTAAAAGTCATGCATTTTGATAGTAGGTACCGATTATTGATACTCTACTCTACGTATTATGACTTATGACTGGCCTGTTGGTCTAGTAGTTAGTGACCCTGACTGCTATGCCGGAGGTCGTGGGTTCGATTCCCACCCAGGACAAATGTTTGTGTGATGAGCATGATCATTTGTTCTGTGTCTGGATGTAATTTATCTATAATATGTATGTATTTAGAAATGTATAAGTATGTTTATCAGCTGTTTAGTACTCATAACACAAGCTCTCAAGCTTAACTTGGGACTAAATGGCGTTGTGTGAAAAGTTGTGGAATATTTATTGTGGAATATTTATTTATTAAACGCACGCAACTGCAAAATTGTTCAAGGCAATTCAAATGTATTACAATAGTTGTTTGATACGATTTAGTAATACACACTGTAGTCTTATCACGTGTCTTTAATTAAAACTATAAATGTACGGGAAAAGATATCGTTTGATAGTAAAATAATACGTTTTTATCAATGCCAACCATAGTGTTGAATGACTGTGCTGTGATCATAACAAATTCCGTTTCGTACCTTCGGGCTGGTCTTCAGTGCGAACTTTATCCCATTCCTCCTGTCGTACTCTTCTTGCTTCCAATATTTCAGACTCCGATATGAATCCTGAACTCATTTTCGATTGAAATAATATTTTTTACTGACGAAAAACACTGGATTTTCTCACCTGTTTAGTAACCTAACTTTTTTTTATTAGAGAATTTGATTGGCTGTTGAAAGGCACAAGAAATTATAATATTATTCCAATCCACACGAAAGATATTGAATTCGTAATAATGACACGCCAGATTTAATTATCTTACATTACTAAAGGCAAAATTAGAAAACATAATAGACAGACTTCATTATATTTTATAATTTTTTAATACACAAAAACGCTTTTATAAAATACTAAAAAAAACCTACAATGGAATCCACGTGAAATGAAACACAGATTTTGACAGTTGAGTTCACGAAGTTTGTTATGAAGACCTTGTAGCAATGGCCGTAAGATAAAGTTTGCAACTAAATTGTACAAACAGTACAAAGCTACTACAAAAAGGTTTTAAAAATACTCACTTAATTTTAGAGCTATTTATTTGATGAATAATTCGTTTCAAAGTTTTAATTTTGTGTAGGTATAACCAAGCCATCATAAACGGAGCCCCGAGCCAGAATAAAATTTGGAACTGTCAAAGAAATTTCAGCCAAGCGAGCCGGTTGATTTTCGCATAAAATTATAATTTCAAATGAACTTTCTTTACAACTACAAGCTGAAATAGAAAGATACATATCGGCACAACATGTCTGAAGTACAAAACACTGAAGCCTTGGTCGAAAATGAGCAGAAAGACTATGTTGAAGATGGGAAAAATAAGTTGGTTGTGAAGTGCAAATTTTGCGGTTCCAAGATATTAGATAAAAAATCAGCGAAGTATATCACATTAGAGGTAATATTTCTAACCCTCTACTTTCATTTTGGTGATTTCTTTTACATCTTAAAGCCCATGCCCAGACTTTCATTTTCTTATTGTTTGAACCTCTATAATTATTATGAGTCTACTTAGTTCAATATTATAGTATAGTTTGAAATCCGGTCAGTCGGTCGTCTTAGATATTTTCCTAAGGGATTTCTATACTATCTATATTCCAATATTCAAATCAACTAAGTATGGCTTTTTAACCTTAATTTATTTTATTTACAGAAAGATTTACCGCTAATGCAGCAAGACAACAACAGAAAAGAAGGAGAAATCCAAAATGAGCCCGTAAATGAATTTTATCATGTAGAAAACATGTACACATTTGAAAATATCGGTTTTACGCACACTGTAGCAAATTGCAAATACTTAAGTTGTGCGGACTGTGATGCTGGTCCCGTTGGGTACTATGATATGGATACTAAACACAGTTACGTAGCTATATCCAGAATTGAACATGCTTAAAAATAAATGTGAGAAATTGGTCCATTTGCTTGTCCAAGGCATTATTTAAGATTGATAAGTCAAACTGTGTGTTGCTATTTAATGTTGACATCGTCATACAATATTTAAAACATTTGGTAAGAAATGCCTTAATCAAACAAAGGGACTTAACAAGTTGACAGACAGAATGCCTCTCGACATTGTCTCTTTATAAAATAATACAGCAGTAAGTTTATCAACATTAAAGTTTTGACTTGTAAACAATCAGTATACCTTGGAGCGTTCTATTTTCGATACTAATACAAGGCAGGGTCTGTGGTCAGTCAGTGACATACATATCCTGTTAGTCAATCAAAATCAAAATCAAAATCAAAAGTCATTTATTCAAATTAGGCTGAGGATCAGCACTTTTTGAACGTCAAAAATTACATAAGACAGTCCCCCAAAACGCCCGCCCTTCGCCACTTCCTAGTGTTTATGCTGGGAAGAAGAAGTGGCGGAACAAACTCCCCAGCAACACGTCTGTCTGATATGTTAGAAGAACAGTTTAAACAGCATTGGAAATTAATAAACTTAATCATTTAAATTAAATAATTTGCTACATGATAGCTAGCACACACCAATATACAAGACAGTAGTAATAAGAATAGTAAGTACCGACGTTGACAACTAAACCCATGCAAAAAAATAAAATGTAACTAACTGAATAAATATAAGCCTTTAGGTAAAAAGGGCGTGCCCGCTTACATGTCGGTACAAAACTGGAATACATGACTAGGTCTACGACATTACATCAAAAATAAACAATAAAAAAAAAAAATGAGACACTAGGACCATCGAAGCTAAATAAAAAATCAGTTACTAATTAAACAATAACAAAACCAAGGTCAGCAAGACGACCAGTCACCACCAGTCATACTGCCTGTCTACATGTTAAATTAATATGTAAGAGTACAGAGGTCAGCACATCAAGCTACCGCAATGTGTCAAATTTCTTTAATGGATTTTCAACTTTACTGTGAACAGAATAAGGTTCATGTTCAATTGGGAAAGTTTGACAGTTTGGGGTAACTTGATATGCTGGCGTCTGTACATTTTACCAATATAATACCATTTATGCTTCAATACATAGTGACTACAGATCTCTGAAATAGTTTATATTATAATCCCGCAGTGTTGTATACATAATCTTCTTAGACACATAGATATGTTCTCCATAAAAACTTAATATATTAAGTAGCACAAATATTAGATATTGACAAAGAAATTATCACTGTTATTACAATTTGAATAAAGCAAATCTATTGGTTATTAACTAAAAATGTTTGATGAACTATGTAATTATCTACATATTGTAGCTAAAATTGTGATCTGAATTTCACATATTTAAAAAATGTACTCAAAAAAAATAGTCTATTAAAAAAAAATCCGTAGATAAAAAAAAAGCTGCGTTCCAAAAATTATTTTAATCAATTTGCTCATTACGAAAATCATTCCTTTTTCGTTTTTATGAAATTTTAATAAAACCTTTTTTGATATTGTTCGTATGTAAATGCTTTAGAAAATAGTAATGTGAGCTTATAAGATATGAAATGTGTTACATAAGTAATATCTATTATTTACATTCGTAACGATTTTTTAATGTAATAAAAGCTTTTTCGTGAATTGTTTCGTGTTTTATTTTTAATGTTAACTAAAAGAGAAGTACTAATAGATACTTCTAAAGTGAAGTATTTAGTTAATTTAAATACAAATGTATGATTAAGTTTTTGTTGAGAAATATGTCGTGTAACAAATAATTACTGTAGTTGCTTCTACAAATCAATAATTTCAAATCTATACTCATCGTTTCCGTGGTGTAGCGGTTATCACATCTGCCTAACACGCAGAAGGCCCCCGGTTCGATCCCGGGCGGAAACATAGTTTTTGAGTTTTTCTTACATTTTCTTGTTTTTTTTCTTATTGTTCAGGCTTTTAATATTATTTCGTTGCAGTGCTTAATGGGTTATGCTTGTTTTCACTAATACCAAGCAATACCTAAATGTTATGTTTTAATAAAGCGCATTTTTTCTCAAACACTGTTTCAATGTTTAGAGACTACATTCAGGTGTTTATATTTAATTGTAAACGATCATAGATGTAATAATAATTGGGTACGCAGCAGATTGAACATAACAAGAAATGAGAAGTTAAAGCCTACTAAAATTCTCATAGCAAATAGTTATGATTGCTAATACAATTTTTGCAGGCGGTTTATTGAAATGTCATCATCTACCTAGTCATGTCTAGCCGGTCGGCTTCGGCCCGTGTGAGGACAGACCAGTCGAAGTTGTGGAAGAATCGTACGTTCCTGCCACCCCCGGCGCAGGTGTAAGACGGAACATCGGAATGGTTCCTTTTAAGTTAGCTTCCAGTCGAATCGGTTGTACTTGTATGAAGATTCCCAGAGAGTCTATCTCCTTATTTAAAAAAAAAAACATTGACATTCTAATATGGGTCTCAATGCCCATTTGCTGAGGTAACTTTGGTGATGGAAATAGAAGAAACCAATGATATCTAGGTATTAAGATTGACATCGCAAAAAAGTTACAACGGCTGTTTTTCACATAGAACTGGATGGGACTCAAAGTCAAAGTCAAAGTCAAATCATTTATTTCAATTAGGCCATTTAAAAGGCACTTTTGAACGTCAAACTTACAAGTTAAATAAAATATAATGATTCTAGTTGCCCCTTCCAAAAGGTAGTTTCGTATGGAGAAGAACTCGTCCATACAATTCGATTCCTATCGATTTCTCTTTGGAGGTTCAGAAGAGCCACTCTTCCGCTATTGAATAATGGCTACCAGACTCTAGTGTTGCCAAATATAGGTAGGTACTATAGTACCACCTGTCTACCAGCGACCTACGCGTTCAATATAATAATGCACTGAGAGTGCTGCTGCGGCTGCCGCCGTGGCGATGTAGTGCGTCAGGGATGTTTGCAGATAATAATATTGATGGTTTTGCCGCTATTATTAGGAAAAGGTGTGCGTCTCTGATGTCTCGTGTTCGCGGCGGCACCAACAGCATTCTCAGTGTGTTCGCAGATCGGTGGGATTCCCCGATGTTGCGGAGGTAGATGAGGCTCCATGCCGAAATCTAATTGTATATTTTTATGTGTCTATAACCTACTAACACTAGAATTTAAGTTAAAATTGTTACTAACCCTAAGGACTCCGGTCTGAAATAAAAATATTCTATTCTATTCTATTCTATAGTTGTTCTATTAGGTTTTAAGGGAAAAACTCGGAAGTCTCGAAAAAAATCAGCTACATATTTCATTTCACATTTTGGTTGAGTAGTAATCAAATTAAAGCGGAAATAGCCTAATGGCCGAGGCGTCGCCGCGTCGGCCTGGTGATTGAGAGGTCGTGCGTGAGTTCGATTCCCACCAGTGCAGTGTATACTATTGACATCAACCCACTCCAGACATAAGCATATTTAGTTTAGTTAAAGACAACAAGTGTACTAGAAATGTGACACCCACATAGATAGTATGCTTTTTTTTTTAAAAAAAATTTAAGTATGTTTTCAATAGAATATATACAGGGTGTAACGGAAAGGGTATATACATACAAACAGGGTGAATAGAGTATTTAATAACGAGTCTTTCCTCAAAGTTCAGCTCCCAACTAATAACTTTGAAACTTCACGATATTATTTAATATCGACAGTTTATTAAATGCAAAATCATAACAAACGTGTCACCGCACTATGAGGGTCATAATAGTCCGGCAAGGTTCAAGTATATCTATCTCGGGTTCTGCGCGCCTAGTACATACCTATCGGGCTCTGCCTAACCGACGAAGGCGCGACGGCGCGGGCGGGCTCAACTTTACAATTATGTATGTATATGTATAAAAACATTGCCATGTCGTTTCTTATCACCAAGACAATCCGTGCCCTTCGTATGTATATACCCTTTCCGTTACACCCTGTATAATCGAATTAGCGAGAGATATTAAGTATGAGACAACAAAAACCTTGTAAAGAATCGACCGCAAGGTCTAGGTCCTTTCATTTAGCACGTCAGAAAGCCTGTTTCTTGGCCACTCTAATCTTACCATGTAGGTATAAAGACACGCTAATTATTATACTTAGATATTTGCATAAATTCCTTTACCTTGAAATTCGCTTACGTAACATCAATATTTAGAGGATAAACTGTTAGTTCTCACAACAAATTAAACAATACTATTAGATACGCATTCAATACATTTCACTTTCATAAACAGGTTTAGTTTTCTTGATTGAAGCAAAAGATTGTGTAGATATAATAAATAATTCCACAACTTTCACACAACGCCGTCTAGTCCCAAACTAAGCAGAGCTTATGCTTTGAATACTAGACAAACATTACTTACCTATATATATATCTAAATATTTATTAATTTATTTATCAAACTTAAACCTACAGTCTTTACAGGTGTCCCCAATTCAACAGTGGTTTCCACACAAACAAGGTTACAAAATACACTTAAGATATCTAATAGGAATCTACTTTATCTAAACTTTAAAATAATAATAAAAAAAGATTAATTCTATTAAAAACTTAAACTATACAACTATTAATAGGATCTTACACTATTTAACAAAACCCTTGCGAATTCACTCAGATTAATACATACATATTATAGATAAATTACACCCAGACACAATCGATAACTATATAATAAATAAAATATTAGTGATCGATGCTAGACACAGAAGAAACGATCGTGCTCATCACACAAACATTTGTCTCGGTGGGAATCGAACCCACGACCACTAACCACTAGTCCCACGGGCCAGCAGCCAAGGCCCAAGCATGATTTGCACCTTTTATATAATTCGTTTTTGAGGCTTATGACAAATTAATATCACTTGCACGGGTCGATTGAAAGTTAAGCGAGCAAAACAACAACAATAACAGAATATTTTTTAAAACGGTTCACAAATACCTAGATAATATATTTTTTGTAAGTTGGTTAAAAAGGCCAACCGTGCCTCCCTACTTCCCTTTAAATACCTACCCCAATGACCCATTAGAGTAATGTAGGGTCGTGGAGCTCCTTAACCACGAACTTGAGCTCATGATGGCTGGCACATACCTACATGCTGCTTACCCAAATTGTTTCTGGCACTTTCCTCAAAAGGCTAAACCGGACGCTGTTCTGCATGGTTTGTTACACGAAAATTTTGTTAATATTTTTATGTCTTGACCTGAAAAGAGACGATGAATGAATTTTGTTTCGGTTTTTCTTCTTAGAGGAAATCGGTTAGGAAATGCCGAAATCTTTCTTATTTTTCGTGTTATCCTACGTTTGTTGAAAAACGACACTAGTAATAGAAAAAAACTAAAATGTTGACTGTAGCTAACTTCAGGGTGTCGATTTTTCGAGGTATTCCGCGAAGCACACCCAAACAAAGCACACCCAGACGAAGCACACTCAAAGCATTCCACTTAGCACACCCGTAGGTGGGCTTCAAATAAAAAATATAAAATAATTAATTTCCTATTCCACGAAGCACACCTTCGATTATCACTCGCATAGTGCGGAGACTAAGAAAAAAAATGTCGATAGAAGATATTTCGTGACGGTGCGCGGTGTGCGCGCGCATCGTAAAAATTTACTCTTATCATTTTTCTCTAACGCGCCAAAAGAAGTATAACTTCAAAAAATTACGTGGAAAAGTAATTTTCGTATCCCATTTGCACATACAAATAATTTCAATTAATGAACAAGATTATTCTCCTATCACTCTAGTATACTTACTACGAAACTTGCATAAATACTGGATCCCAAGGTTCAAAAGTCACATCCATAATAATATAATAGTTGTCTGTTAATTATCTAGAGGGGTTTGTATAGTGTGGCCATGAAAACCGCGACAAGATTTACATTTAGTATTAGAATTGAGCGATTACGAAAAGTCAGCAAATAATCGTGTTTGTTTGATGACACAAGTAACTGTTAAGTCACTTCAATACAGCCGAACTAACTTATTTGTGAAATGGTAGTTTCAAGAAGTAAGTTCCCCGGGTTGGACAAAGCGTTTTTGATAAATGAGAAATGATTAAATGTTTATTGGTGATTTTCTTCGACCTTCCGCTGACCATACTTAAGATTTTGCGGACCCTTGCAGGGCTATTTATTTACCATTTTTTCATTGATTTACTGCCCAGTTGCACACTGAAAGTTGCTGACAACTGAGTATTTACAAAAAAATGTCACTTTGAGTGGCCTTCAAGTTACGGTCACTATCAGACGGGGTACGGTGCGCTTCGTCACATTTCTGCAAGTGCGCGTTATCTTACTTAAACACTGATAATCATCATCATCATCATTTCAGCCATAGGAAGTCCACTGCTGGTGATAGACCTCCCCTATAGATCGCCAGTAAGACCGGTTGGAAGCGGCTCGCATCCAGCGCGTTTCCGCAGCCTTAATAATGAGGTCGTATGTCCACATTGTGGGTGGACGTCCTACGCTGCGCTTGCCGATACGTGGCCTCCACTCGAGAACCTTTTGACCACACTGATGATAGCTAAAACGAAACTTGCTGTTTGGCAGTTAATCGTTGAACATTTTGACAAGTGATCATCAACACCATGAACTGTCAACGTAGCCTTGCTGGTGGTGTTCGAAAAACTAGTTGGGAACAAAAATATGCTAAAGCAATAGACCAACAACCTTGTCCCGAAGCAACTTTAGTTACGTAAAAGCTATTACCATATCGGTAAGTATAGAGTTAATAAATAGCCCATTGTAACGTAACAGATTTGTGAAAAACAAGAATCAAGGTCAACTGATATAGGTAAGTACTCAAAGTTTTTGTAAAGATTATTATCATGATCATGGGAACAATGAATAGTAATCAAAGTTCTGTAATTGACCTCCAATTTTGAAGGTTCCCACTTCCTTCGATAGATAATAAAATTAGTAATTTCTTTTTAATTTTACGGTCATATTATCAAATTAGTTTTGCCTTAAAGTACTGAGTTTGAGGCAGAACTAATTTGATAACGATTCGGTAATTGACGACGCTATTGAAATACTTAATTTAAATTATGTCTCAAAGAGATAAAGCTGTTTCTTATATTTTTTTTAATTTTTCATTAATGATAGGCACGCGTTTGACCACTATCTCACCTGATGGTAAGCGATGATGTGGTCGACGATGAAGCACGCTTGCCTAGAAGCAACCTGTTCACTCTTGACTTGAAGAACCCTAGGTTGTAGCTATCAGGAAACACCGATTCCGGCAGTGAATTCCACTCTTTAATGAATGTATTTATATGTTTTTTTTTTATCTTTTGCCATATTAACCCGAGCGTTACTAAGGGTTAACTCACACCTCTTGTGTGAGTTTTCGTAACGCTACGTTAAGACTAGAATCCTCAATGTAGTCAGTGATTCAAGCTAGCCCAAGATAAATAGTATAATTTTAATAACCTATAATTTTCAAACTTTCTGTAAAATAATAAAAATCATTTAAATTTATGCTGAGACGATTGTATCAGACGTCATCGTTCCTCTACAAGTGCAAATCGGTCCCTTATTTCAGTTAATGCATGATAATGCACGACCGCACACCGCAAGAGTTGTAAGACAGACTCTCGCCGCAGCTAACATCAATGTCCTGCCCTGGCCTGCTCAGTCGCCAGACTTGAACCCGATTGAGCATGCATGGGATATGCTACAGAAAAGAGCTCTGCCGAATATGGAGGGTATCCAGTCGCAAGAAGACCTTTTTTTGTTGTTGCAACGAACATGGGCGGCCATTCCACAGCGTGATTTGGATGAACTCATTTTGAGTATGCCAAACCGATGTTCTTGTGTTGTTAGTGTTCGCGGTAGAAACACGGATTATTAATTGTTTAAGTTACCCAATAAAATTTTAAAGGAAACTGTTATTTCAGTCTTTTTTTCGAACTTTAATGTTAGTGGTTCAAATGTCAAAAATCCCTTTATTAGGAAAATGGCAAATTTCTTTATTAATGCAAAGGTGACTTGGTTTATCGTTACTGTGACAAACGAAAACACTTTATTTGATGAATCCTTAAAGAAAATTTTAATTAATATCAATCAGGAGAAAAGTTATTGCAAAAATATATGTTGATCCCTAGACACTTTTGATGTGTGTAGGTTTTTAACATGGCTTATGGGACACCTGTTACTTGGCAACGCGTTTTGTCAAATTTTGGGTACTCGTAACGACGGATAATGAATAAAATAAATGACGAAAATGTATAAATTTGCAAAAAAATGATCAATAATTATAATTGATCCCCTGTGATTCTTTTTTTGTACCTTTTTGGCATGGCCAAAATATAGGATGACGGCAAAAGTGCCCAAAAGACTGGCAGCATTGCTACGTTCAATGGTACCTATTTGCTGATTCTCAAGCTTAAACATCCAGTCAGCATTTTACTTGTAGGCGAATATTGGAATGTCAAGAGTCAATGTGAAGAAGAATGAGATTTGAGCGGAGCGTCGATTGAATGGTCAGCTCGGTCATGTTAAACGTCGATTGTGATTTGAACGTCAACAGCGAGCGCACCACGTTTCCCACGAATCACTTTTGTTCCAAGTGATCCTTCTGCCTTTTTGTTACAAGAAGTAATCAAAGCCCATAGACTAAGTGATTTCCTAACGACTAGTGATTAGATTTCAGTAATATTCTATGAGGAAGATAAATTATGTGATAAATGACTTTTGATTGGTAACTCGAGCGATTCATTGATGGTTCCCCTACATTACCACCTATTGAAGAAATGGCTAATCCTGATGATTGCAGGAATCCGCTCATATACTTATCACTCGCTGTTTCTACAGCCCCACACAGCTTTCACTCTTCCTTTTCTATTACGATGTTACCGGTATGTAGACAACGATAGATTAGAATATAATCGTTAGCAGTTATGTCTATAGCTAACACCATTAACTGGATGCACCGGTTCAGACTGTGACTGAAGTCATTATCAAGGTTTCGCGAAAGCGATTTGATCTTGAATGGTGGAAACAATTGTGATTTCTGCTTTTGCATTTTGATTATGTCGTCATACGGTAACGGGGAGATTAAAAACGCGAGGGTGAATAATAATAATAGCAGGGCAGCTTGTGGCGAGCTGTTGGGCAGTAGCGACCCCACGGACCCGATCTCCCGGGAGAAGTCTTGTTCCTCATCTCTGGCTTGCCTTTATTGGCCAGCCAGAGTGAGCACTGACGACGAACCGAGCTTGCGAGTTGGCTTAGGCGCCTCGTACGCCTTCCAAAAGTCCGGAACCCAAGGGTTCCGAGAAATATAAGCGTATAATAATAATAATTTATTTTAAAACATGATTGTGCACAGTTTTAACATAGACACCACTGTTTGATATCAAATTATTTAGGTAATCCATTAAGTCCTACATGTAGTCGTGGCGTCGTCGACAAGTTTTGGTTTGTCATTAAACATGAATGCAGTGGTCAAAGCACACTAGCACCTAACGTAGTTTTCTTTCCATAGTTTTGAAAATAAAAGACAGCTGGTGTTATTAATTTGCCTTCATTTCTAATCTATGGAGTTATAAACAAAAGATATATTATATTAGTAATGGACTTAAAAGCTCATTAGGAGTGACCTTCCTAGCTTATGTTGTAGTTTAAACGAGACAAAAGCTTATTGAAAGTTATTTTACGCACTTTCATGTTCTAACTAGTATCCTAGTTACGAAGCAACCAAGCGGTCGGTACTATAAATCGGATCAAATCTGTGCTAACTTTGATTACATCTTCCGATTTCCTAGTTAGGTTTCCTACAAATCGGATAGTGTAATAAGCCCTTAAGGAGCTCGGGAATTCGACAAGAATCTTGACTGAACTGTATGTATAACCTATTCATTATCTACGCTATGATTTTTACAGCATAACAATGCTGGTCTGAAATTACCAAAGCAATGAGCCAACGTGGTGACGTCTTACGTAATGGTGTAAGCTTTTGTGAAGTAAAGTCAAGAAGGTTGTCGTAGTGACAGTCATTTACCTATCTTTTCTTTTCCATTTGTTAGTTTACTAGTGTGTTTTTTTTTTATATATAATGGGTCTACTCTTGACCTCAATCTTGTCCTGCGGTCAGAGATGGTGGCGTGGTTTAACCACTCGTATGCCGTAAGTTTATAGAAACAATGTTAAAGCAATTGTGTCTCGCGTGGATACACGTCCATACCAAAGGTTAATATCAATCTGAAAAAATTTTAAACTTACATCGGACAACAGACATCAATAAAATACCCAAGACAAGGTGAAATTGCTCTAGTTTCGGAAGTCTGTGGCTATGGTGGTATTTGATAAGTGATTTTTATTAAGTACCTATGTATTATTATTATTAAATCTGTATTGTGACTGTGTGATAATGATTGTTTAAACTAAAGAGTCTGTGAAACTAGAAATAAATTATTATTATTATCTCCTTTATTTCTTGATAAACATATAAATTATATTTTTAAATATTTAAATACAAAATTTAAAAAAAAAATACTATCGATCCGGTATCGGGAACAGGGTCCAAGCTGCCGGTGCGCGGTGGTCAGGGCTCTTGAGAGAGGAAACGCCTAACAATGGGAGCCGTGTCCAAGAGGACTGTCTTCTGGATCAAGCTCTTGATCCAGCTGCCTATCCACTTGTCTGTTTTGTTTAATTCATAATTTGCAACTTTCTTCAGAAGCTACAGTTGTTTTACACTTGTTAGTGTATGTTTATGAAACCTTATGAGATTCTTTTCTTCCGACATAGTTATAACTCATAACTTCATAACTTATAAAGGTTACCTACTTGTATGACATTCATAATGGTCAACACCAATGTGCCATTTACGCAAGCATTTCTATAGACCCACCGCAGGGCGATTTCATTGGCTAATTTATCTCCATCAATAACTTTACAGTTAACATAACATCACGCCTGTAATCCCCGAAGGGCTTGGCAGTGTACTTTTAGAACCGACACCAACATTTCACTATGATACTCCATTTACTTTTAATAAGAAAAAATAGGCTCGTACAAGCAGGAATGCAGAACATTTTATTTTAAAGACAAGTGAAAACGATTAGAAAAAAAAGCTCGTAAAAGCAGGAATGCAGAACATTTTATTTTAAAGATAAGTGAAAACAATCTTTATTCAAATTGTTTTATTTCAAACTAGCTTTTGCCCGCGGCTTCGCCTGCGTGGATGTCGAACGTCTGTCTCCTATTATTTCTCTTTAGGGGTTGAATTTCCAAAAATCGTTCCTTAGTGGATACTTACTCTTCACAAAGAACACCCGCTCCAGTTTCATGTCTCTAAGACCAGCGGAGGCATTGCAAAAAGAACATACTACGTTCATATCACCGATTTTCGAATATGATCTGTAATCAATAGTGATAGCGTAGGTGAACCCACTTTTATATTTGTTGGCCCACGGTAGTAAATTTGTAGGTTCATCTAAATCCACTGCATGTGCATCTAAGTTATTAAAAATATGTATAAATCTATACGCGGAAAGCCTGGCTTCACGCTGCTCGTCCGTTTCCAGCGATCAAATATTATCAATACGTCGTCTTTCATTTGACAAACTTAGGTGTATCCCTTCAACTGCCAGACGGTCGTGATATTGAGTATATGTTTCGGACTCTCAAGACATAACGTGCCTTTCACGGTCAGTTGTAAGTCTTAAGGGAAGGTTCATATCTGACGGAACATGCGTCGCGTATTATCGGTCGCGTAACGCCAGAACAGACAAATGTATAGAAAAATGACTTGACTGTTGACACTCAACCGATGATACGTTAGTGCGTCGAGCGTACATTGTCGCAAACGCTCGGCGCATGTTCCGTCAGATATGAACCTTCCCTAACTCACGCTCAGTATAATGTTTTGGACTCTCGAGACAAAACGTGCCTTTCGCGGTCAGCTGTAAGTCTTAACTCACGCTCAGTATAAGTTTCGGACTCTCGAGACAAAACGTGCCTTTTGCGGTCAGCTGTAAGTCTTAACTCACGCTCAGTATAATGTTTTGGACTCTTGAGACAAAACGTGCATTTCGCGGTCAGCTGTAATTCTTAACTCACGCTCAGTATATGTTTCGGACTCTCGAGACAAAACGTGCCTTTTGCGGTCAGCTGTAAGTTTTAGCTCACGCTCAGTATAATTATGTTTCGGACTCTCGAGACAAAACGTGCCTTTTGCGGTCAGCTGTACCTAAGTATTAACTCACGCTCTGAGTACGTTTCGGACTCTCGAGATAACACATGCCTTTCGCGGTCACATGTAAGTCGTAATTCTCGTTAAGTACCTAGATCTTTCAGATTCTCGAGATAGAATTCGCGATCAGCTGTAAGCCTTAAATGTCGCTCGGTGAACGTTTCCGACTCTCGGGAAGTCGGGATAAAACATGAATTTTACGGTCAACTGTAAGACGCAGCTCTTGTTGAGAAAAGGTTTCAGATGCTCGTGATGTAGCTCTTCTTTCCCTATCAGAAGTAAATCGCATCTCCCTCTCAGAACTTCAGAAGTGCTTTCATGTGCTCGTGCAGTTGCGTTATTCACTCTCATAGAGTTTAAACTATGTGCTCTTTTCTTTGACGATTCCTGAGAACGCGCATCTCTCATTCTTTTGGCTTTATCGAATTTCGAAATAAAGAAGACCGTTTTCTAGGTGGCATCGTACCTACTTGAATTCAAATAAAAAAAACAGAAGCAACAGTTTATTTCCTAAGTCAAAAAGACGCTAATCGTCGAATAACTTAAATCAACTAATATCTAACTTAACTTAACTAAATAACTAAAAAATACTTACCATATAGGTACTTTTATATTAAATATAAAAAAAAGAAAGTATGAATTACCTATGGAATAAAAAAAACAAACTAATTATATTAGGTAGCTATACCTATTTAAAACGAATATCTCAAAACTACGTACCTACTATATTTAAAATCTAAAAAAACAAATAAGGAATAATGATCGTAATTAAGTACCTACGGAATAAAAAGAGTTAAACAAATAAAAATAATAATTATATTTAGGTACTAAACTACTTCAAAATAATATCTAAAAACTACTATAATTTAAATCTAATCTCATGAAAAGGACGAATAAATTAATAAAAGTCTTGCTTATTCAATAAGAACGAACAATGTTTGGCATGTCCCTTCGCATCCACAGTCAAATAAGTGACGTTTTAGTGACGTTTTTTAAATATCAACCGTATAGCATACGTAGGCTACCATACTGGCGCGGCGAGATTTGGAAGTTTAAGGTTTAAGTTCATCTATATCTTGTGTGTTTATAAACCAATGTCTATATTTTTTATTTCATTAAATAGTATAAAAGTATATTATTATTTAATATAGGTAGGTACTTTGAAGAAATGCCTAACGATTAGGTAAACGTGTTATTGTGGATAATTTATAAGATATAGATATATGTTACTGAGAACTTTTTTGTGGATATTTTGAAGATCAACATCTTTGTAATACATACTTTTTGTGTATGATCAACGTATGCGAGGATAGGAGCTCGAAAGCGCATATTTTCATCCGACTTGCTTCGAATTTATCGTCACTGCTCGGCTCTTATGTGTCTTAGTGTTATGTTATATAGCCTATAACCTGCCCAGGAGTATGGATTACAATCGTACCAAGTTTGGTTAAAATCCCTTTAGTAGTTTTTGACCCATGCGTGCACATACAGACAGACAGACAGACAGACAGACAAAAAATTTACTGATTGCGTTTTTGGCATCAGTATCGATTACCAATCATCCTCCAATATTAATTTTGAATATATTTTCAATGTACAGAATTGACTTCTCTACAGATTTATTATAAGTATAGATTTAGAAGCAAAAAAGTGAAACAAAGAACGTGTCCATGTATTGTTCATCCCCTGCTTCTTCTAGGTTTTTATCATTGACACTACAATTTTGAACTGTAATAAAATAATATAACAAAATTAAAACCACATCATTTCTTAAAATTTATTGTCTAAGTGTGACATCTGCAGTAAAAATAGATTATAATAATTTCAGCGTCTACCGTAATTGTAACATGCTTAATTGTACTGTCGTTACAAAGTGTGCGCTAAAAATAACCTTTTTTAACTTTCGTCTAATGCTATTGAAGTAAATGAAGTATATAGGGTGACTGGTAATTAGTGACCGATACTTAAACACGTAATTATACTCATTAAATTTATTTAATCACTATTAAACACAAAAGCTTTTTGAAATTTGCGCGCGCGCTTTGATCGATCCGCTGGGAGCGTGTGACGCTACTACTACTACTAGTATATTTTGCCCTTCCCGAGGTCAGATTATCAGCTGATAGATCGTGCCAATTTGTGCCTATACTGTCAGCGTTTTTGTTGTTTATTGTGTAGTTTTTATGTATAAAAAAAATGTTTCTTTGGGAAAGTTGATTGAAATCATGAATACAATAACGTGTTGTATGTTTCGGTCACTAATTACCAGTCACCATATATAGTTATGTTTGTTTAAGTCACACGTAAACGTAACAATTGCTATCAAACGTGGACGAATCCAGACTTCGAGCTGCTACTAAGACATTCCAGATAGAAAAACCCAATGATACTACCCGACTTGAGAGTCCAACCCGGGACTTAAAGCTCAGCAGTAGTGCTTGCGACCACAATACCGACGAAGCAGTAAAAAATGACAGCAATAAAATATTATTTAATTGTTATTAAAAACAACTTCCGATGCTAACATTTTATTAAAATGAGTCGTTAGATTATTATTTATTATATTTAAACTCAATGTAATCTCTTTTGGGTCAAATCAATAATTACTTTCAATTGTATTGAATACTGGCTGTGGCTCGCGATGTTTTTCAGCTAAGTAGTTAAAAAGTCGACATAACAGCTAAAATTTGAAAGGAGATGTTTCATTTTCGGCCATCAGATGTACATACGTTTGTCGAAAAAGAGGAAAAAATAATACGAATTGGGGCAAAATAGTATCTGGTGAATTTGAGTCTGATTTGTTGTGTACAAAAAATAATAGTTTTTCAATTATTGCCATGTTTTGTTCAACATGGCGTCTCGTTTGCTTGCATACTTCATTCGTTCTGAAATCATGTCTCATCAAATCCATTAAACATAGAAAATAATTAAAAAATGTGTGTATTCTTGTACGGTTAAAAATAAATTACTATTATTCTCTTGTACATATTTTGAGTAAATATCTACGAGAAGTCCCCAGCAAGGCGATTGCGTAGATATCTCTGTTAACAGTTCATAGTGGTGAACACTGGGCAAAGTGTTCAACGATTAACTGTCAAACAGCCAGATTCGTATTGGCTATCATCAGTGTTTCAGTGTGTGTCTAGGATAACGTCATGCGCACTCGCAGAGATGTGACGAAGCGCTTCTTACCAAGTCTGATAGTCACCATGAATTGAAGTCCACTTTATTTATTATTTATTTATATTTATTTAATACTTCAAGCACACTAATGTACAGAGGCGGACTTAATGCCATAGGCATTTTCTACCAGTCAACCTTTAGGTGATGCAGAGAAAAACAGTGGTACGTGCAATTAAAAATGAAAATAATAGGAATCAAAGAAAACTAATACATATTATGAGTATAAATACATAAACATGTACACTATAAATATAATATATTATATATAATAAATTAAATTACGAAGAGATAGAAAGAAGAGAAAACATTAGCGTTGTGAAGATACTACTGCCAACTTCTTACGAAAGATAAACGGTTGGTTGCCATCCTGATTTCCTGCGGGGAGAGCGTTCCACAGAGAAACAGACAACAAAGACTTTAAGTGCAATACTATTCTTTGTAAATTCTCAGTTGTTATCAAAGTTCAATGTGCAACTGTACGCTAGTAAGTAACTGGCTATAAAAATATACCCATATAGCTTAACTAGCAAAACAAAATAATGATCACGCCAACATTCATTTCGTAAACTTTGTTCTACTAATCAGAGTTTAGAGTTTAATTATTTACACTAACGTTACTTTAATGGGGCGGAACTATTTTTGGTACCTACCTAGCACCAAGTGACAGCTCATGAAGGCACGAAAGGACGAGACCAAACTTCACTTACGAAAGAAAGTAAGAGTATAGTTTCTTGTCTTTTCTTCTCTATACGGAACTAACTTTTGGGAGGGGCAACTAGTATAACATGAGAATAGAATAGAATAGAATAACAATACACACAACATAACAACAACAACAACAACAACACACGACATCACAACATCATAACATCATCATATCACCATCATTTTTAACTTTATTTTTTATCGTTTTTTTTTCGTTTGATAAGTGGTGGAGGTCGGATATGCAGTTGTTTTAAGTAAAATACTGGTATTCAGCTGCTTTCAGTTAAACTGGAAGCTGCCCAACATTGTTGATAAAATTCAAGGCATTAAAGGAAACCACATCAAAATTATAATGAAGCTTTTTTTTCAAATTGATGAAAAACTGCTTAGATTAAGCGCATCAAAGTTGAGGAGAGCCTAGGGGGCTTGTAACGTCATTATCTAGTATAAACTGTACTGGCTAGTGACGTCATATTTCGACATTTTGACTCGATTTTTTGATTAAGTAGGTACGTGAAAAAGAAAGAAATATGTGTCGAATATTTTCTTGTAATCTAGATGAGGGACTAAAAACTAAAATTTTGTCAAACAACTCATTTTTACATATTTTTTTTTATTATGATTTGATTTTAAACTAAGGGTTGGTTCGCTCGAAACATGCCACCGCACTGCTACGAGCGATCTTTCTCCACATAAGTCTTCGATCTAAGTGGAACTTCTTTCTACCTATTCTTTACTATAACACATAGTCTATTTGGCAATATTTATACGAATTCGGTTACCATCGAAGTAAACAGTGTGTCGAGGTCAAGCGGACCTTCAGTAGCGACCCCTGTGACCTTTCGCTTGCCTGTCAACGATATGTGTAGTCAAATGTTTTTTGACAGTCGAATAGACAAGTGTTAATGTTGATTCGTTATTTTCTTTTTGGCTCAATCGAGCGATGAGAATGTAGAGAATGTATAGTGTAATACGGTGGGCATTTAGGTAATTCAAAGAAATTTAAGTTACTTTACAGAGGACATGCGAAGAAATGTCTTAGAAAAATTGTGATTTCAATAACACCATCTAGCATCAATATAGAAATCCCACCAAAAACATTTCACGTAAAATATTGCCAAGATGACAACATAAGGTTTGCCCTGTGAGAAAGATATCAGATTTCACGTAGAGCCAAGCTTCTGAATCTACACAGCCTAACTCTACCGGACTTCACAAATTTTACATATCAGTAAAAATGTATGGCTTCGCCGTTTCGCTACCGTCGTGAAGGTGATGCGAATATTTTGTTTCTGAAGTAAGTAACGAAACACCCAAGCCATACGTTGTTATAACTGATATCAGGAATTTGTGAAGTTAGGGTCGGTAGAGTTAGGCTGTGTAGATTCAGAAGCTTGGCTCTACATGAGATCTGATATCTTTTTCACAGAGCAAAACTTATGTGGTCGCCTTGGCAATATTTTACATGAAATGTTTTTGGTGCGATGTCTTTGATTGAATGCCTTGTTTTCCTAAACGCCGCGATTTTTCAATTATCAGATAACTTTTTATCAAAGGATTAAAGTTGTCGGTTTGACAGCTTGTGTATAGATAAAGTCAAACCACTATGTTCATTCTTCAGTTGACTGATATGCCGGAGGTCGTGGGTTCGATTCCCACCCAGAACAAATGTTTGTGTGATGAGCACGACCATTTGTTCTGTGTCTGGATGTAATTTATCTATAATATGTATGTATTTAGAAGTGTATAAGTATGTTTATCAGCTGTTTAGTACCCATAACACAAGCTCTTAGCTTAGCTTGGGACTAGATGGCGTTGTGTGAAAAAGTTGTGGAATATTTGTCCGTCTTTATAGAAATTAGACGTTTGAATTTAAATAATAATACTAACTTGCTACAATATCTATTGCATTAACGGATTCCGGACTATTTAATGATATAAGATGTGATTTATTTATTTATTACATTTTAGAGAGGCTTACCCACAGCCTAAGAGCAACAATGATAGATAACTTGGAATTAAATATTCTTGAAATAACCAATGGCTAATTACTGGGTCTACAGATAGATATAATGCCGCCTAATTATTTATAACTGTACAGCTTTTGTGTATAATTAAAAGCAATTAATTGTCTGACCCAAAAACATATTGCTTTCAGTTAAAATATAGTAATTAAACGACTCATTTGAATAAAAAAAAACAATAACAAAAGTATCGGAAGTTGTGTTATTAATAATTATTAAGTATACTTAGTTATTAATATTTCATTAATAAAAATGGTGTTCATAGTTTTTATATAATGTTGTTATTTGCATAATTAAACGTATTGGAATGCTATTTATTTACGACTACAGTATTATGTAATAATGGTTAAAAATAAATGTTATTAATCTATTGAATTGATTAGAAACATACATTTTAAGTGCCTTATTGGTCTTGTGGTCGCTTGCGCTAGTTCCGAGCATGAGGTGCTGGGTTCAATTTCCGGACTCTGGATTTGTGCCCGATTGATGGCAATAGGCTCGCTCTCAATCATGTGGGACTTGAACATAACTAGTGAAATATGGGTGTCGGTTTTAAAAGCACACCACTGCCAAGTCCTTCCAGGCAAGAAACTGGTATTCAGCTGCATCCGTTTAGACTGGAAGCCCATCCAAACATGGTTAAGTAAAGGCTAGGCAAATGATGAAGATATGCCCCAAATAGTACAGAGGCCAGCACATCAATTTACCCCAATGTGTCAAATTTCTTTGATCGATTTTCAACTTTTTGTCCAACAGAATAAGGTTCATATTATTCAATTGGGAAAATTTGACACATTGGGTTGGGGTAACTTCTGTGGCCCTAGTGAAAAGGGGTATAAGTCCAATTTTGTCGAAAATGAGTTAAGTGTACCAAATTGATCAGAAAACCGACTTTTACAGTTTTTTTTGGTGTCAGTTGGACCCTTTTACACAAAGTAACTTTCTTGTTTTTAGAGATAGCTTAGATCTGTCTTCACCAAACGATAGAGCATTTTTTTCTGATCACTTTGGTACACTTAACTCATTTTCGACAAAATTGGACTTATACCCCTTTTCACTAGGGCCACAGACTTGATGTGCTGGCGTCTGTACATTATCGGTATTTACCCACTTCTCATTCTAAATGCCTGTGAAGTCTTTAGGACAAGTATTGTTTAAGCCAAAAGACTAGTCATTAAGAAATGCGGGCAACGGCAAAGAGGCACAATTATACTAATAGACACAGACTTTGTTAGTTAGGCAAAACAAAATTTTAAGTTATTTCAGAATACCCCAGAATGTTACATAAGTTGATATTCCTTAATGACTTGTAGTTTTTGTTACGAAACGAAAGTAGGACTCGAATTAGGTAAGAAACGAATGAATGCGTTTATTTCAGAAGTCGTCCGAAGTTTGGCTATTATTGTCAGAACTTTTTTACACATATCTACATAAACTTACCAATGTTTCCCGTAGGTAAAACCGAGACTCCAAAGCGCCATTTACTAGATTTTTACTTGCTTCTATTGCTTCGTTCACGTTGATACATGTGGTCATAAGCATACGAAGGTGGCGAGTAACGAAAAAAAGAAAATACTTTATTTGAACGCACAAAACATTAAACAAAAGAACAACAATACAGATAATAAAAAAAAAAACAGAAAATAATACTAAAAGATCTGTACGAGACCAACAAGGCCTAATCTCAGCATTAGATGCTACTGAGTAGATTTTTCTTTTCTTCTTTCAGAAAAGAAAAATTGCATTTATTTGTCACAAACGGCACACACTGTAATAAAAAAAAGTATAAGAAAAAATAAATAAAAGAAAGTAAAAAACAGAAATAACAATACAAAAACACCTATCTTCCTACCACCACCACCACCTATGTACAGACACCAGCACGTCAAGTTACCCCAATGTGTCAAATTTCTTAGATCGTTTCTCAACTTTATGCCAAACAGAATAAGGTTCATATTCAATTGGGAAAATTTGACACATTGTGGTAACTTGATGTGCTGGCGTCTGTACCTTTTAGATTTAGAGTTAGAAAATAAGTAAAAAAAATTGTACTTACACCATATCATATATCAAATATTCAAACTATACTAATTGTAACATCTTAGGTATTGCACTATGTTCTTACAAATAAAATATTCTTTCTTTCTTTCTTTCAAAATGTTGTACCATGCGGCTGCGCCAAATAAGTCCAGTTCAGCAAAAATGCCAGACAACTAGACGCTGGTTTTCAAGTGAACCTTGGTTAGACTTGTATGCTAATATTATAAAGAGGTAAAGTTTGTTTATAAGAGGTTATCTCAGGAACTAATGATCTAATCCAAAAAAATGTTTCACTGGTAGAAAGCTACATTATTGCTGATTGACATAAGCTACTGATATCATCTGCTACTGATGATAACTGATGATTTCTGGGTAAAGTGTTCTACGATTAGACTGGCCTGTTGGTCTAGTAGTTAGTGTCCCTGACTGCTATGCCGGAGGTCGTGGGTTCGATTCCCACCCAGGACAAATGTTTGAGTAATGAGCACGATTATTTGCTCTGTGTCTGGGTGTAATTTATCTATAATATGTATGTATTTAGAAATGTATCAGTATGTTTATCAGCTGTTTAGTACCCATAACACAAGCTCTTAAGCTTAGCTTGGGACTAGATGGCGTTGCGTGAGAAGTTGTGGAATATTTATTATTATAATCCAAAAAAATGTTTTACTGGTAGAAAGCTACATTATTCCTGATTGACATAAGCTACTTTACGGGACCAGGAATCCACGGGTGAAACCACAACCTGTAAAGTCCTATAGCCATTTTTACCCTTATAAATCAACATACCTCATGGTCAAACAAGGAAGGCTATTGCTTATCTTCGTTGACAGTTCATAGTGATGATCACTGGGCAGAGTGTTCAACGATAAACTGTCAAACAACTAGTTTCGTATTGGCTATCATCAGTTTGTATCTAGGATGACGGCATGCGCACTTGCAGAGATGTGACGAAGCGCACCGTACCCAGTCTTATAGTCACCGTAACTTGAAGTCCACTTACATTTTTTTGTAAATAAATTCTCAGTGGTCATTGTTTGTACACGGTGATGCGGAAGCGGTGCGCATCCTTGGTCCGTCGGGTGCGGGGCAGCGCCAACAGCATCCTGTCTATGATAGCTGGCAGGCTTGATTGCGTACTTGTGAACCATTGCTGCAAGGTTTCAGCTGGGACTGTCACCTTGCGGCAATGAAGTCACATTCTGTTTCTATTTTAATCTTTGTTTGTTACTAACGTAGTTTGTAAGTGTATTGTTACTAACACTGTGAGTCCTGTTACTTGTTTCAATAAATTATTATTATTATTAAAGTTTAGAGTCCATCTGGCCCTGCTATAAGGTGCGTGTATGACCCTGCTGATCGTAAACTAAGCAAGAAAAGTATATTGCAGGTGCATTCTCATTCATTTGACTGGCCTGTTAGTCTAGTAGTTAGTGACAGTGACTGCTATGCCGGAGGTCGTGGGTTCACTTCTCACCCAGGACAAATATTTGAGTGATGAGCACGTTGCACGATCATTTGTTCTGTGTCTGGGTGTTATTTATCTATAATATGTATGTATTTAGAAATATATAAGTATGTTTATCAGCTGTTTAGTATCCATAACACAAGCTCTGCTTAAGCATGGGACTTTATGGCGTTGTGTGATAGTTGTGAAATACTTACTTACTTATTCTGTAGTTTCTCTCTACGCCCATGGACATAAGCTTTGTGTGTCTTATTAAAATGACAGCACAATGTGGTACCTACCTCACACAAAATAGGTTGGCAACATCTGACCCCCATCTCGCCGCCCGCCAGGCTCCACCGCGCGCTCTCCTTGGTCAAATGATTTCCCAGCATTTTGTAACACATTTCCGTCCCTACTCAGAAAATCACTGGAACGAAAAAAAATCAGCAACCGTCACGTTAAAATCTTACAAACCGCCTCTGTACACAACAGTACAAACACATCAGTCATGCGGTCGGCGAACCATTAGACAGTTTTGTCATAGCGCGTACAATTGATAACTACAAGAGAATATGGCCGACTGTTTGTCAACCCTGTGGCTAAGTGTCCTTTACTTGATTCTTTACGACACTCATAATAATAACTGGTAATCTGAGGTTTTTGTCCGAGTCGGAATGTTTGATAGCTCTGCTAGTACCTACTTACAGAATTTTCCATGACTGCCCTGGGAATATTCCTCTAGAGCCTTCAGTTACTGACCTAGCATGTGATGTTAAGGCATGTGTTGGCTGATGTCACTTAGTATCAATATAGAATGCTATTATATTATATATATTATAGTATTAGCCATCCCAAATAATCCTAGTACTATATAAAAATTCAATGATGTTTCTTAGTTAGGTACACTAAAACTCGAAAATGACTGCACCGATTTGGCTAATTTAGGTCTTGAAATATTTGTGCACGTAAAAACGTAAGTATAGAAATAAGAATTTCGACTCGACAACATAATTATATACTTATTTGTTTAATATTAGGATTATCGCGTATATAGCTTTTAATAATTTTATACCTCTCAAAACGGATCAACATATTTTTGATTGTTAATTTATGTGTGCGTTCTGAAATGTACTTAGTTACTAAACTTTGAAAAAGGTTTTAAGCTAAGTATAATTTAAAAAGTTTCATGTTTCAGAAATCAATTTACGTAATTAATAATGACGATCGAACATCTGGAATTTAAAGTAGACCGGGACAACTAAGTACATTGTAAGTAACATAGAGACACGCAGCGCAGTAGTTCAGTTTAAAATTATGTATTTTGTATCTTTCAAAATCAATGCAATTTAATAAGGTAGTTAGGTTAGGTTATACATATACACCACTAATTTTCAATTAGTACAAATACATAAAGGGCTTTTTCTAGACGGTCTTCTCATTATGTTTGTAAACTATCAATAAATTGAGCATAAGGTTCCGAGTTCAATCCCCGGATCCGGCAAGTGTTATTGAATTTTCCAACTGGAATTTCTCAGTAGCAACCCGGAGTCTGGATCTGTGCCCTCTATTACATGGGACTTTAACATAACTGGCGAAATGTGGGTATACTACCGGAACACCTCTGCCTAGCCCTTCGGGGATTACAGGTCTAATGTTATGTTATGTTCAATAGAAAAAAAATCGCAGGTCATCAACCCAATCTTCTCAAACTTAACAGCAACGAGGGTGAAAGTACCAAACAGTATGAATCTTCTAAAACGTGAAATAATCGATAATTGATCGGAAATCATCGGGCATCATCGTGTGTTTTATTCAAAGAACTGGAAGTTCGAAAATCGAACTTGTTTTTTAACGGTTGGACAATTATAAGTTACGCGTCGCTCGTCGGTTAGAATTTTTTTGGAGAAATTATGAATTTCTATAAATATCTATGAGTTTTGTATGGGTAAAGATTCGCATAGGGGCACATGCCTCATTAATAACAGGCGCGCAGAACAATCTTCTAGGTTAAACAACATATTCCGTGGTCAGTCTGTGTACGATGTAGGTATATAAACAGGGTTATTTGAAAAACACCAACAACCTCGTGGGACTAGATAGCTAACATTATAAGCAACAACTTTTGTTCTACGAGTACTGACCAAAAACAATACATGGAACTAAAATTATATTTTAAGTTTTTATTGTACCTACTGTCGTGACATTTGTAAGCCTATATTTCACTCATAAACGAAAAGACGACGAAATTCCAGAAACTTGTGACCTAAACTGCGATGCGCGTAGAGTTATTAACATTGAAGCGGGCAATTTAATTAATATTTATTTTTTTATGAAAATTATTAAAAATCGCAGAACAAAAGTTGCTGCTTATGATGTTAGCTATACTTACCCTGTATATCCCAACGCCGATTTCGGCTACAGCGACTGTTCTTGTTTTCTTACCAATTTTAGGTTACGGGCGTGTGCTCTGATGTGGCTTATATGTATAATTTATATAAGCTTTTGCCACATATCCCAATTCCGGGCAGCAGGGCTAGCATGGCCGGAGATATTCTTTCCACGGGGAGAGGATAAAATACTATTAAGAAATTACACAATAGTCGAGAATGTCATGTAAACCAAAGTACTTTCATCGTTTTATTACATCTGTACTGGATATTTATTTTGTTTTGTTGTCAATTGGGATTGCTCGAATCGCGAAATCTTTCACTAGTCGCCATGCTATAAGCCGTGGATGAGTATCCACGTCTAATGTCAAAAAGTGATATAATTTTCTTTCCCCCTGTTGCCGTGCTTTGGCAGGTGGATAAGATAATTATATCCCTTGTCAGTGGAAATAACCGGTGGATAAAAGTTATATCCCCAGCCCATGCTAGCCCTGCAGCTACTGAGAAATTCCAGATGGAAAACTCGACCTAGGGATGGAACCCAGGGCCACAAGTTCAGCAGTAACACTTGCGGCCAATATAATACACCAACGAGGCAGTCATCTTATTCATCATCGCACCGCTCGCCGTCGACAGGGAGTTCATGCTCACACACCGGAGCCGAAATGGTCCCGTACAGTGCGGTTTCAGAGGAATTTCCTCCCGCGTATACTTGGATTGTGGAATGAGCTCCCGGCCGAGGTTTTCTCAGAGGGCTACAGTATAGGGTTCTTCAAAAGGGGAGTAAATAGGTTTTTAAAGGGTCGGCAACGCGCGTGTGGCGCCCTTGGTGTCGCAAGTGTCCATAGGCTACGGTAACCGTTTACCATCATGCGGGCCGTTAAGCTTGTTTGCCACCGTCGAGGTATAAAAAAAAAATCTTATTCATGTGATAAATCTGCAAACTGCATGTATGTAACTGTTTTATGTTTGTTTAGTTAAAACATGTTACAAAAAGTGACGTCTCTATTACATAACAAGCACAATAGCATTTAATCTCCTTCGCTTGAAGACCATTTGAAATGTCACTTGCAAAGCTTGTTATTGTTAACGGTGAATGAATTCGTCACCAATAGGAGTGCAGTTAATCTGACAGTGACTAAATAAGACATGCCAAAATGCAGTCGCATAAGGATTGGTATGCACTAGAGGCACAATTCCAGTATTATTAAGAAAGTATGCTTTTTAATCTTAGTCTCAATTGGGAAGGGCTGGCGTTTTTGGGGGACTTCCTTGTCCCCCAAAACGCCCGCCCGCGCTGTTTGTGGGGGTTGTCGTGGGTTCGATTCCCACCCAGGACAAATGTTTGTGTGATGAGCACGATCATTTGTTCTGTGTCTGGGTGTAATTTATCTATAATATGTATGTATTTAGAAATATATAAGTATGTTTATCAGCTGTTTAGTACCCATAACAAAAGCTCTCAAGCTTAACTTGGGACTAAATGGCGTTGTGTGAAAAAGTTGTGAAATATTTATTTATTTATTTTATTTATTGTAAACACTTAAGCCACTCACTTGTTTAAACCACAATGCTTATCTTCAACTTAAAAGTGCATAGCCTAAGCTTTATGCAAAAACTTTAAGCTATGCTTTAGATAACAGTGCTATTCTTTTGAAAGTGCTAGACGACAAGATTGATTCAAATAAAACGCTCTAATAGAGTTTGCTTCGACGCATACGTAATTTATGCAATGCACTTCATTTCGTAGGAGGCAAATGAACTCTGACGTAACAATATACTTCTATCGTGTTTGTATTTGCATGAGTTTATTTATATGTACAATAAAAGGTTGGTTTTTGTAGAAGACACAGAACAAATGAATGTGCTCATCACACAAACATTTGTCAGGGGTGGGAATCGAACCGACGGCCTCCGGTGTAGCAGTCAGTGCCACTAACCACAAGATCAACAGGGCAGTCTTCGAATTTCAAAATACAAAATCGTACGTTACTGCGACGCCCGTCTCATCTGTAAGGTGGATACGCTGCATAAATCAAAGCTAATTAGAGGCTTGTCTCTCCTATTATAGATCTCAAAAGTTTTTGTCTCTGAAAGCATTATGAATTTTGTAACTCTTGGCGTTCAATTTTACTGAAAATATTTTTAGTGGAAGTATTTATTATCCGAAATAATTAAAAATAAGAACCATTACTCAAATTGTACAGAAAATAAACGAAAATAAATTAATTATGCATCATTAATTTTAATAACACAAACAGTAATCGTAGCCCCATAGCCAATTACTTCTGTTTCAAAACTTAATTTGAATATTTGTTTTAAATAATCAGTAGGTATTATGTCATAATTACACACACACACACATCATCTACAGCCTGACTTCACCTACTGCTGGATATAGACACAGTATAAATATTAATACAGTAGGACGACGCCTCAGATCTCTGGAAAAATTCCGACAACGTCTACACGCGTTAGCCCTGAATTATAATACTTCATGAACTACGAACATCGTTTTGTTCTCAGTTCGGGAGCGGCTTTTCCGCATCTCGCCCTTCACACCCCGCACGATTGCCATATCTAGACGGTTTCGTCGGACGAATGTAGGTTTTTGGACTGTGGTATAGGCCGCTCTTTGCTGGTGCCAAGCTCCAGCACGCGTAGCATGATCACCGAAGAAACGGTCTTTGTCGTGTCTCGGAAGAAAAGAAATTAAGTGTTCATGCTACGCAGGCAGGTTTATTGAAAGAAATTTGACAGATTGAGGTTCCTGTCTATATAATCTGTCACTTTGCCGATTCGTCTGTAGACAAAGGCCGTTTCTTCGGTGTTCAATGTGTTCATGCTACGCATGCAGGTCCTTGTGCCAGCCTCATCCATGATACTCCTGCAATGTGTTTAATGTTGAAACCGTTGTGTAATTTTAATAATAATTAATTTCACTATTGTATCATTCGACATATTATCTGTTATTATTGACATTCATTGACATTTTTTTGATTTTTTTTTTATTTGAATTTGTATTGTTATTTTTAATGAATGTTTTGTTAAATTATTATAATTCACATTAAGTAATTAGTATGACCAATGTGAATGTAGTATTTGTGTCTTTCTCAGCCTCATGTTGATTAATAAATGTTTATGCTATAATGTTAAGACCAATGTTCGACACAAATGTAATTTGTTGAAGAATAAATAAATAAACTAAACTAATGGCAACAATGTCGTCGGCCCATCTCGCCGCCAGCGACGGACGACCAACACTTCTCTCGCCGTTTCTTGTACGCCACTCGGTCACAGCTTTACTCCATCGGCCATCACCACGCCTAGTTAGGTGTCCTGCCCAAATCCATTTGAGTTCCATGACGCTATTTCCAATATTGATGACCCTTGTACAGACGCCAGCACATCAAGTTACCCCAATGTGTCAAATTTTCCCAATTGAATACGAACCTTATTCTGTTTGGCATAAAGTTGAAAAACGATCAAAGAAATTTGACACATTGGGGTAACTTGATGTGCTGGCGTCTGTACGTCTTATGACGATTGAGTACTGAACTATTATGCGTTTCAAATGAGAATAGGAATGACTTGACGCCATGATGTGACGTCATAGCCGTCAATACGAATAAATTGGGTACGATCAGCAAAACAAGGTTTTTTCCTAAATATAATTTATTTACGAATTACGAAGGAATAATTTTCTAAATTGTACTCTCAATATATTTGTCTACATTGGAGATAATCTCTCGAGCCCTCCCATGCAAAACAGAGCCTCGTTCACACATTTTTGAGCAGTACGGGAAATAAAACAAAAACAAATATCACCAACAACAACAAACAACCGTGTAACAAACAGAATAAATTAAAAAAACTGAAGCACTACACATGACTAATTAATTTAAGACGTTTGTTCATTTTGAATAACTTCGGCTCGGTAAAACAAAAAAAGAATATTATTGATACGCGATTAAGGTTTCGTTGCAGGCCGTACTTTTCAAGCGACATTTGACAGATATCTCTTATTTTTTAATTAATGAGCAAGATTAACAGAAAAAAATAGATATTAACTTTACTTAATTACTATACTTGCATACCTCATTTTGAAATGTAAATTAAGTAGTTTCTAATGCCTGATAATATTTCATTTAAAAATAGCGTTTATTTTAAAATTATAAAATCTGAAAGGACTTAATGCTACGTACTTTTACTTTTTATTACATTTTTATTATCCTTTACGGCCAGTTAACATTAAGAACCATTTTTAAATAGTTTTAATAAGGTGTTATATAATAATATGCCCATAGTCGTACATTGAAATTCTTGGTACCACATATTTTTTGGCCTTATACGTATTTTTGAGGGCGCCATAAAATAAATAAAAATAATTTAAATTATGTACACGTGTTTAAGTTTATCAGCTGTCTACTCTGAGAAGAAAATACTGAATTAAACTAAAAGATCACAGTGTCTTTTAAAGTCCAGACATTAATCTTCGTCAGATCAGCTAAGAACCATAATATAGACTAGTATCCTGAGATGGTGTTTTGAGAAAATAACCTCACAGTTAAAGCGAATATGCTTTTTTTCTTAATTTGTTATATTTCGTAATTGTTTTTTTTTATATTTTACAAATAATAAATTACAAATTACAATTTATTATTGGTATATTTGTACGCCGCCGCCGATGACGGCAAGACATAGCGCTTATTTTTAAATAATTTAGACATCTTTTTGCTTTTACCTATGTTCTACAAGTATTTTTTTTTATTCCCCCCAATTACATACATAATAGATATCTAAGGTCATCGGAAAACTTGAGTCTTTATATGCCCAGGCATACCACTAATTTCTACGGTAAATCGTTCACAGTGGAAGCTGTTCGGCTATGGAATGCTTTGCCTGTGTCAGTGAGACAAGCTCAAACATTACAATCATTCAAAAATATGCTTAAAAATTATTACCTCTCTCCTAACACGTCTTAATATAACTGTTCGTTACTCTGTAAATGATTTGTATTTATGTATTTATTTATTTTTCTCTTCTTAATTGTACTTATTATATATGTCTATTCAAATAGTCTTGTATGGTATATATTTATGTAAATAGTACACCACACACTCCCGAGTAGGTAGTGTGCGGTGTACTATTTATCTTCTCTCCTTCGCTATCAAGTCCATCCAAAGGTTGTCTGCAGTAAGAGATCGCTTTTAGCGATAAGGCCGCCCATTGTATCACCGTATGTAGCCCTTAAAATGATCGTTTGTAAGTTTTTATGGTGTACAATTTTATTAAGAGTATTTTATTCTATTCTAAATTTGAATTTGAATATTAGAAAAGACTGTACCTTTTCAGTCAATGCACGCATTAGTCATTAACCGATCGAAGGTTAAGCTACGTTTATCAAGGACGGTCCGTGGATGGGTGCCACGTCAAGGTTCCGACTATCATTTGTAGATCTTTGACAGTCGTTACGGGTTGTCAGAATCTAGAAAATTTAAGAACCAGTTTAACCTAGGGGTATCGTGTTACCCAGTAACTGGGTTATGAAGGTCAGATAGGCAGCCGGTACATGTAAATGATGGAATATAAGTTGGAATACAAACTCCCGACCATTCCATAGAGTATTAATGTTTTGTTTGTTTTATGAAGTTTACTTCTTGTCTATATATTTGAACCATTGTCTGTCACCGTTTGCTAGCATGTACTATTGTACGCCTTTACATTCATTAAACATAATGATTAAATATCTAGTGTTTCAATTTATTTCAACAGGTTATGGGCCCAGGCCGCCTGTGTAAAGTTATTAAGTAAAAATAACAACAAGTTGACCAAGAAGACATAGCCTCATAAAGTTACCCGCGGTTCAATTGTTTTGTGAAAATGTGTGCAAATAATTTGATGCTTTCTATTGAAAAGCATATTGGCCGAGATAACTGGTCGAGTTGGAGTTTCGCCGTAAAAGCGTACTTCCAACATGAGGATTTATGGGAGTGCGTGGAATATGGACCGTTGCTTTGAAGAAAGATTTGAAAGGCAAGTCAAAGTTAATATTGTTGGTCGATCCAATAATATATGTTCATATACTGTAATGTTGTCTTTACATTGTGATTTACTTACATTTTTGTACATTGTTTAACCTGAAATTTTAAAGCATTCACCCTCCCTAGGTAGTTACATGCTCATAACTTGGAGGCAAAGCATACCTTTTGTCTTATATTATCATATTTATTATTTAAGTTTTTCTATAAATTATGTTTGTTTACATTCGTAATGTCTGCTAGTGACAGGTCTAGTTTTATTTTTAATTTGTCTGGAGCTAGTTGTAGGTCGTATATGTAAACCACATCGACCTCATTATTTTTCTTTTACTTTGCTTTGTATTGTGTTCTAAAACCTTTCAAAATTCAATCATCTGTCATTCTGTCCATTTACCTTGGAGCCAGGTGGAATTTGGCAGTCTTGGTCTGGATCTGAAAGGCTTAGCAAGTCATATTAGCTGCGAGTCCAATACTTATGGCCTCTCTGTCCTCCGGCCCTCTAAACTGACGTCCTCCGCCTCCTCTGCAGAAGTCTGAAGCCTAACGTCCCTCGGCCATTACTAGAGCCGAGAGGACCACCTCTGACGGCCTCCTCCTCCGCTGCTGAAGACTCAAGCCTGACGTCCCTCGGCCATTACTAGAGCCGAGAGGACCTCCTCTGACGGACTCCTTCTCCTGACGGCCTCCTCCTGCGCTGCTGAAGACTGAAGCCTGACGTCCCTCGACTATTCTACAGCAGAGAGAGACACCTTTGACGGCCTCCGCCTCCTCTACTGAAGACCGAAGCCTGATGCCCCTCAGCCACATCTACTGCTGAGAGAGGGCCACCTTTTCTTCATTAATTTCATCCTTCATCTTTCATTCATCAGTTTTCCTCTCTTCTTTACCCTAGCTCCACTAGGTAGGCTTGGTATTAATAAATTCTTATTTATTCCCTCTAATCTTTTCATACAACAGTGCTCTCCTCCTAGGTAGGTAGGTACTGTTACGTTACAGTTTGGCGCCCAATTTTTATCTAACCCACCCCTCTTTTTATTTCAGACGTTCTTCACTTCTCTCAAAATTCAAAAACACACTTCCATCAAGTGAGTATTATTTGGTAAACATTTGGTAAACATATCTTTTCTTCACCCATCTTAACTTTTGCTCAATTTTTTTCACCTCTCACTCACATTCTCTGTTATCGAAAGATAATCGGCACCCTATCGGCCTCTTGGATGTGTTAACCCACTTGTGGGCACTACCAAGGTTGGAGATAGGTCACTCTACGAACGGCTATTGGAGAATATCCCGTAATCGTTTTACTATACATCACTACACTACATCCCCACACACTTGCACACCACAAGTTTACCCCAGTGGTATTCACACCCAATGACCGCTTGATGTGCTAATCCATTCGTGGACACTCCCAAGTTGGTTGTTGGGACACTTCACAACAGACACAGGACAATATCCTGTGGATGTTATTATTTACATTTACTTATTTATTATATTCTCACTGTACTAATTGAGTAAAATTTAATTTTGGTTTTACTTGATATTTACTTGTCACGCGTTGCCAAGTAACGGTTATGTCCCATGGAGATCTAATCTTCTTGTATTAGAAAAAAGTTTCATATCTAACTTTGTGGTGGCGAAAACCGGTACTAAATTTTTAAACTCTTAATCTCTTAAAACTTACCAATCATGGATAAACTAATAAAATATTCTTTACTAAACAAACCGGAATTGGAATATGAGGTGACTATTAGAGCTGAAAAACCAGCGGATAATTTAAAAGATCTTAAAGATCAAATATCTAAACTTAGTCATGTCCTATCGGATGACATAAAATCCTCCCCTATTCCTCTCCATCTTGATCTTTCTCAAGCGGAGAATACTATTAACTATATCGACAGTAAAATCTCAAATATGGAATCATCAGGGGATCGTAGTAGTTATAACAAAACTTTGTCGTTTATGAATCATCTATATTATTGTTTGGAACGTATAATAGCCGTTCCACCGTTAATCGAGCTATGCTCAAATTTAAGATCTCGGTTTTTCTTACTGCAAAAACGCTTCGAAGTTTTTAATTTAGACCATATTCAAACTGAGGAAGAAACGTTGGTAGAAATTCACAATCCTCCTACTCAGAACCAATCTGACCCTCCTACTCAAAATCTAACTTTTCCTATTTCCGACTCTCGAATTTCCGAACCTTCTGAGGTTCTTACTTCTCAACCGGTTCCATATCCTGCTGCAGCTTGGGGTATGCCACAGTCTTCCTCGACGAGTCAAAATTGTTACTCACCATATAATTTCGCGAAAGATTTTAAACGGTTCTCTTACGATGGTAAAACTTGTCCTAGGTCTTTTCTACAGAAATTAGAGGAATTTCAAATTTCTAGAAATATCTCGGAAGTAACTTTAGTTAAATATGCTTTTGAGATTTTTGTCGGAGATGCGCTACATTGGTTTAGGTTTCAGCATAGTCGGAATCCTTCGTTGACTTGGGGTCAGATTCATATTATGCTCATTAAAGATTTTGGAATACAGGACTATGACTACAAATTGTTAGAGGCTATTAGGAATCGGACTCAAGGAACAACGGAGACTATTATTGTTTATGTGTCAATTATGTTCGGCATGTTTAATCGTCTTTCTAAAAAACTATCAGAAAGCGAACAATTAGAAATTTTACTACATAACATAAAACCATGTTATTCCGTTTTCGTCGCACTAAAAGATATAGAATCAATTGACTCTTTAATCTCAACTTGTCAGAGCTACGAAAAAATTTCTGAAAGAGATAAGAACTTTCATGAACCAAGATATTCTGATATCCCATCTTGCGCTGCCGAGTACGCTTATCGTCCGGCGACTTCTAAAAATAATTCTAACTTAAGTCACACTAACGCGATTAAAAATAAACAATCTTTTTCTTCTCCGCAAATTCCTTCCTCTCAAACTCGGGATAAACCTAAAGTAGATTATTGTATGCGTTGCCGGGTTAAGGGTCATTCTTTAATAACGTGTACTCAACCAAGATACTTGATCTGTTTCAAGTGTGGTCTAAAAGGCGTTAAAATTTCAAATTGTCCTAAATGTACCCCGGTTTCTGAATCAAAAAACTAAATAGCGACTTGAATAGTTCTACAACTGAAAAATTTAATCGTAGCGATTGGAATCAGTGGTTGAACACTGTCCGAAATTTTATGATTTGTTATAAGACAACTTCTGCGATCTATGACAAAGAAAGGGACTGTTATAGACCTTTTATTAACGTATCTATTAATAACGTAAGTTTTTCGGGTCTCTTAGATAGCGGAAGCTGTTTTACTATTTTAGGAAATAATTCTCATAAAGATATTCAAAAGCTAGGGTTTAAACTATTCAAGTCGTCAGCTCAAGTTATGGTTGCTAATAAACAAAAATCGTCATCTTCCGGTTATTTTAATTTACCGTTAAGATATAATAATCAGACTCGTGTTATTAAAGCTTATGTTTTTCCGGAGATTCATCCATCTTTGATTCTTGGCTGGGACTTCTGGAAAAAATTTGAGTTGTGTCCTAAGATACTTTCGCTCGAACTTAATCTTGATAGTAGAGATTTTACGAACTGTGCTATTGAGAATAGAATCATGTCATTAGATCACCTTTCCGATAATCAAATAAATATTGCTAACGATATGATCGAACGTTTTAAAGACATTTCTTTTGAGAAGAAAGGAAAATTAGGTCTTACTAATCTAATTTGTCATCGGATTAATACCGGTAATGCTTTGCCTATTAAGCAACGTTGTTATCGTCTCTCTCCTGAAAAACAAAAGATTCTGGTCAACGAAGTTGATAAAATGCTCGAATTAAAAGTCATCGAAAAATGCGAAAGTCCTTGGTTATCTCCTGTTCTTATTACGCCTAAGTCGAATGGTGAATGGCGTTTCTGCGTTGATAGTAGGAAATTAAATTCAATCACTCGTAAGGACGCTTATAGCCTTCCTTTTATTTCTGAAATACTTGATAACCTTAAAGGCTGTAAGTATTTGTCTAGCATTGATATTGCCAAAGCTTTTTGGGAAATTCCTTTACATCCTGATGATAGGGATAAAACTGGATTCTATGTGCCTGGCAGAGGTTCATTTAGGTTTACGGTTATGCCCTTCGGCTTAACTAACAGTCCTGCGACTCAGCAAAGACTCATGGATAACTTATTTACTCCAGAATTCGATAATAAAGTATTCTGTTACTTAGACGATATTATAATTATCAGTTCTACATTTGAGGAACATATCTCTTTGTTACTTAAAGTTCATCAAAAGCTTTCTTATGCTGGTCTTACGATTAACTTTGAGAAAAGTAAGTTTTTTCGTAAAGAACTCAAATACCTTGGTTATGTAGTTGATGATCAAGGACTAAGAGCTGATCCTGGTAAAATTGAAGCTATTCTAGCTTATCCTATTCCTACGTCTAAAAAAGAAGTTAGGTAATTCCTGGGTACATGTAGTTGGTTTCGCCGTTTTATTCCCAATTTTAGTTCTATTGCTTCCCCTCTCTGCAAATTAACCGCTGCTGGTAAGAATTCTCCAAAAAAATTCATTTGGAATCAGGACGCAGATTTCAGTTTTGCAAAACTGAAAGAATGTTTGACTTCGACCCCGATTTTATCTTGTCCTGACTTTGACCTTCCTTACTCTGTTCATTGTGACGCTTCTAATTATGGTATAGGAGCTATGTTGACTCAAAATCAAAACAATGTTGAAGTGGTCATTGCTTATATGAGCAGAACTCTTAGTAAACATGAACAAAATTATTCAACTACTGAACGCGAAACATTAGCTGTTATCGCTGCACTTGAACATTGGCGTTGTTATCTTGATAATGGTAAACCATTTACAGTTTACACAGATCATGCTGCACTGAAATGGTTTTTGAATTTGTCTAATCCCTCTGGGAGGTTAGCTCGTTGGTCTCTTCGTCTATCATGTTTTGATTTTGTTCTGAAACATAAGAAAGGAAAGGATAATGTAGTCCCGGACTTACTTTCTCGTCCTAAGAGATCTGATGATGCAGTAATTATTGATGGTGTTGCACCTGTGTCTAGGGACAACGCGTCTCAATTCGAACATTTCAATAAACTTTTTACTAAATGTCGCGACAACCCTGATGATTATCCTAACTATAAAATCTGCGATAATAAGTTATATCGTTATTCTAACTCAATCAATGATCTTAATGAAGATTTTTCTTGGAAGGAAATTCCTCCTCCCTCTGAGAGGCTGGATCTTATAAAATCTTGCCATGGCTTGGTAAATAATAATCCCCACATTGGCATCTTTAAAACTTACAAGAAACTTTCCTTAAGATACTATTGGTCTGGTATGTTTAGAGAAGTGGCAAAAGTGTGTTCTACTTGCGAATCATGTCTTGCCTATAAACATTCTAATCATTCACCTTTTGGTCTTATGGGTAATCCAAAAATTTGCTCGAGGCCTTTCCAAAATATATCATTAGACCTTATGGGTCCTTTGCCTATGACGAGACAGCGTAATCAATATATTCTCGTGATTACGTGTTCATTTACAAAATACTGCCTTATTTTTCCTATTAAACGTGCTACAGCTACTAATATTATACAATATCTTGAAAACTCTGTATTTTTAGTTCATGGAGTACCACAAACCATTATTATGGATAACGGCTCACAATTTCAATCTAATGAGTTCCAAATTTTTTTAAATAAATATAAAGTTCCTTTTATATTTTATTCGCCTAAATATTGCCCACAAGTAAATCCAACAGAACGTTATAATAGAACAATTATCACGGCGTTATCACAGTTAGTCGGAGATGATCACCGTTCATGGGACATACCGTTACAAAAAATTCAATTGGCATTAAATAGCACAGTAAATACTGCGACAGGTTTCTCCCCATCTTTTCTGGTCTTTGGCCGTGAAATCGTAACCTGTGGTTCACTTTATACTAATTGCCCGAATCTAAACGAAATAATCTTCCTTCCTCGGGATATTTATGCCGCTAACATAGGGTTATTATCTGTCATTTTCGATAAGGTACAGATTGCTCTATACATGGCTCATACAAAAAACGCCTCTCATTATAACACAAAGCACAGTTTTAAGGAATTTAATATCGGTGATACCGTCTGGCGTAAAAATTACGTCCTGAGTAACGCTGGCAACTATTTTAGTGCCAAGTTAGCTCCTAAATATATAAAAAGCACAGTTGTAGAAAAACTGTCACCACTTGTTTTCATTTTGGAGGATCAGAGCGGTGTTAGAGGAAAATGGCACGTCAAAGATTTCAAAGTATAGTTATCTGCTCACTCCTAGTAAAAACCTAAATTTGTTATAAATATTTTTACTAATAACTTGTAAAAACCATTTAGATTTATTTCATACTTCACAAGTTAAACCCTCCCAAAAACTCTTGGCTTAAGTTATTTCCCTCTTTTTATTTCTTTATTTTTTTTTTATAGAGCGGTACACAACTCTCTAAATAAGCCATTGTGTCGAGCGGTCTGACAACTCGAAAAATAAGCCCTTTGTCTACCTTTTTCTTTTAACTTGTAAATATCTTTATCCTTGAACTTCTCTTTCCTTGACTTCGAGCTTGAACTACTCGTTACTTCTCTTAAACACTTTAAAGCATAAAGCTTTCTCTTAAGCACTTATGCTTTTAATCCTTGGCTGCTTTTCTTAAGCAGAAAAACCTGTAAATAATTTTTTTTTTTTTTTTTCGGGTCTTAGAACAGGTGCGGATTACGACACCTAAATTAAATAAATAAGCCTTCGTAAAACTTAAAAAATAATTCCTTGTGGAGTATGCGTCATCGATTGTGAACCATATCCCCTAAAGTATGCTGGTGATGTATGATTGAGGAAGTATGAATAGAAGGTTGATGTAAGGTGTATGAAAGAGCAAGGTCTTATTTAAAACCTCTAAATTTTTCATGTTAGTAATTTTCTGGGTTATGGGGAATCTTAGTATTAATTTCTTTAACTTACTTGTACCACTGTAAATACTCATTTAACTTACTTTTTTTTTTAATGATTTATTGTTCTTTTACTCTAAAAGAAAATTTTTTCATTGTATTCAAAAATTTTCCGGGGTTTTCGGGGTATTGTAATGTTGTCTTTACATTGTGATTTACTTACATTTTTGTACATTGTTTAACCTGAAATTTTAAAGCATTCACCCTCCCTAGGTAGTTACATGCTCATAACTTGGAGGCAAAGCATACCTTTTGTCTTATATTATCATATTTATTATTTAAGTTTTTCTATAAATTATGTTTGTTTACATTCGTAATGTCTGCTAGTGACAGGTCTAGTTTTATTTTTAATTTGTCTGGAGCTAGTTGTAGGTCGTATATGTAAACCACATCGACCTCATTATTTTTCTTTTACTTTGCTTTGTATTGTGTTCTAAAACCTTTCAAAATTCAATCATCTGTCATTCTGTCCATTTACCTTGGAGCCAGGTGGAATTTGGCAGTCTTGGTCTGGATCTGAAAGGCTTAGCAAGTCATATTAGCTGCGAGTCCAATACTTATGGCCTCTCTGTCCTCCGGCCCTCTAAACTGACGTCCTCCGCCTCCTCTGCAGAAGTCTGAAGCCTAACGTCCCTCGGCCATTACTAGAGCCGAGAGGACCACCTCTGACGGCCTCCTCCTCCGCTGCTGAAGACTCAAGCCTGACGTCCCTCGGCCATTACTAGAGCCGAGAGGACCTCCTCTGACGGACTCCTTCTCCTGACGGCCTCCTCCTGCGCTGCTGAAGACTGAAGCCTGACGTCCCTCGACTATTCTACAGCAGAGAGAGACACCTTTGACGGCCTCCGCCTCCTCTACTGAAGACCGAAGCCTGATGCCCCTCAGCCACATCTACTGCTGAGAGAGGGCCACCTTTTCTTCATTAATTTCATCCTTCATCTTTCATTCATCAGTTTTCCTCTCTTCTTTACCCTAGCTCCACTAGGTAGGCTTGGTATTAATAAATTCTTATTTATTCCCTCTAATCTTTTCATACAACAGTGCTCTCCTCCTAGGTAGGTAGGTACTGTTACGTTACAATACAAGATGCCAAATCGGCAAAAGAAGTATGGACTAGTCTAACACGTGCATTCCAGGATTCAGGTCTTCTCCGTAAGGTTGGCTTGTTAAAAGATTTGATTAGTACAACACTAGAAACTTCGACGACCGTCGAAGATTATGTCAATAAATTTAATTAATTATTCAATGTGGATAATGAATGGCTCGGGACATTAATGTTGACGGGTTTGCCTGATATTTATAAACCAATGATTATGGCAATCGAAAGTTCCGGTGTAAAAATTAGTGCAGATCTAATCAAGACTAAACTATTACAAGAAGTTAGTGTCTGACACTACCGCATTTTACACAAACTCGAAGAATATTAACCCTAAAAACATTCAGTCAAAGCCAAAAGGCCCCCGTTGTTTTTCATTGTAACAAGTATGGACATTTTGTCCAAAAATTGTTGGCATAATAAAAATAAATCTGAATACAAAAGCAATGACAGTCATATATGTCTTATTATTCCGTGAACTGGTATGTGGATTCTGGTGCATCTACTCACATGACCATGCACAGGGAATGGTTGGAAGATGAGATTTACCCACCTGTTCAGAGCATCAGGTATGCTGACGACAAAGTTCTAAATGTTCAAGGATGTGGTAATGTAACACTATGGGTACCAAATAAGACTGGAAGTAGCAGTGCAATACAAGTTAAAAATGTATTATTGGTACCAGAATTATCAACAAACCTATAGACTTAATGTCATGTAACAGCTGTAAAATGACAGCAATGTTGAATTTAAGAGTCGTGTAGAAAATGAATTACAATTCATATGAGAGTGTTTGGGTGTAAAACAATGGTGCACACACCAAAGGAGAAACGAAAAAAAAAAATGATAATGTTATGATAATGTTCATGAGGATATACATTCTTCACCGAGAACTCCGGTCATAACTGTTTCAGACTCCTAATTATGATAATGTTCATGAGGATATAATTTCTTCACCGAGAACTCCGGTCATAACTGTTTCAGACACCTGATAATGATGATGTTCATGAAGATATACATTCTTCACCGAGAACTCCGGTCATAACTGTTTAACACGTATCTCAAACAAACATGTAATGATGATGTTCATGAGGATATACATTCTTCACCGAGAACTCCGGTCATTACTGTTTAACACGTATCTCGAACAAACATGATATTTTATTGTTTACTATATGTCTATGATTTGCTACATTTTTGAATAATGATGAAACAGCAATGTCAATGAAAAAAGAATTAAAGAAGAAATTTCATATGAAAGACATGGGTATTGTAAAACAATGCATTGGCTTCCGAATATCAGAAGATAAAAGGAAAAATGAAATTTATTTGGATCAATCAGTTTATATAGACAATCAGTTCATGTAGACAAGATTTTTAAGTCGTTTTGGTATGAGTGATTGTAAACCAATTTGGACACCTAGCGACATAAATAAAGGCTGAGAATGAAGAGGATATAATTAGAAACATTCCATATCAAGAGGCCATTGGATGTTTATTATACTTATCTCAAGGAACAAGGCCAGATATAGCCTATACTGTTAATTCATTGAGCAGATATAATAATCAGCCTACTGCTCAACACTGGTCTACATTAAAAAGAGTTTTAAGATATTTAAAGGCCACTAAAGATTACTACAAGTTAACATTTAAAAGAAATGAAGGCAATGTTACTGGTTATTGTGATGCTGATTGGGCCAGTAATTCTGAAGATCGACGATCCTGCACAGGATATGTTTTTCTCTTTCAGGGTGCTGTTATAAGTTGGTACTCAAAAAGGCAGCCAACAATAGCCTTATCAAGCACTGAGGCAGAATATATGTCTTTAGCCTCTGCAGTCCAAGAAGGGCTCTGGTTAAAACAATTAGAAGAAGATCTTCGGCAGGAGCTTGTAAATATGCCTATAACTATTTACTGTGATAACCAAAGTGCCATTAGTATTTCAGGTTCTGAAAGTTATAATGCACGAAGTAAACACATAGATGTCAGATACCATTTTGTGAAGGAAAAGGTCTCAACCAATAAAGTATCTGTAATATACAAGAAAAGTCAAGACATGGTTGCTGATATACTGACAAAGCCGTTGCATCAACCAAAGCATAAAATCTTCACCAATGCCATGGGTTTGCATTCAGGAGAGGATGATGGAATATAAGTTGGAATACAAACTCCCGACCATTCCATAGAGTATTAATGTTTTGTTTGTTTTATGAAGTTTACTTCTTGTCTATATATTTGAACCATTGTCTGTCACCGTTTGCTAGCATGTACTATTGTACGCCTTTACATTCATTAAACATAATGATTAAATATCTAGTGTTTCAATTTATTTCAACAGTAAAACACTGGTATTCAGCTGCATCTAAGTCTAACCGGACTGGAAGCCGACCACAACATTTTTGGAAAAAATGTATGCAGATAATGATCTATGATTTTTATATTCCCCGAAAAAGGAAGAAATATGGGAACATTTGGATTTTTTTTTTTTTTTTTTTTAATTTATTTACCATTTTACAAAAGAATCTTATTATCTATCTTAGTTTAAATAGCAACCAAAAACCACTAAGGTTAAATATAGGTACATAAATGTGCATTAACCAAATTACCATAGTTTGTGTGAAAATGAAAGTGTGTGAAACACAGTATGTGCTAAACGTGGTTGTATGAGTTTACCTATTAATTTTAGCATAATATTATGCATATATCTTAGGTTCGTAGAACATTATGTAATAGGTGTGACCTGTTATACTGTTATATAACGTACAAATCCTAAAATTTTTGATAGTTTAAAAGCCGCGATGGTCCAGCGGTTTAAACTTCGGAACTCATGCTCGAGATTATAAGTGCGAATACAGGTAAGTAGCAATGTGATATTTTCAATTCATACGGTAGGTGGTAGGTACGTGCCTCGGAAAGCAAGTAAAGCCGTTGGTCCCGGCTGTTACTTGTCGATCTATGACAGTCTTTACAGGTAGTCAGAAGCCCGAAAATCTGGCAACCAGTTTAGCTAAGGGATATCGCCACCCAGTTACTGGGTTGTGGAGGTCAGACAGGCAGTCGCTCCATGTAAAACACTGGTGTTCAGCTGCATCCGGTTAAACTAGAAGCCGACCCCAACATAGTTGGGAAAAATCTAGGCAGATGATGATGACGGTGGGTACAGACGCCATCCAGCACACCAAGCCACCCCAAACTGTAAATTATTCCCAATTAAACATGAATCGTATTCTACTATTTTAAAAAAGGTTTATACATATTTTTTTTCTTTCCAGCTAATTTTGATAAATCACGTTTCTGTCTACACTACACTGTGTAATTTTAATAAAATATTTATTTTGCGCAACTTTTTTTGTCACTAAATTAACAGAAGTTCATAAAAGGACGGGACGGAGGAAGGAGGTTTAGGTTAAGGTATTTATCTCTGGGCCTGCGTCGCCTGCAATAAAATTTATTATTATTATTATTATTATTATAAAAGGCTAAAAATTACTGCAACATCGTAGGTACCTATTAAATTTTAAAAGTTATAGCAAAAAAAGTTAATATTTCGTTAACATAACCTCATTTGGACGGTTTCGTCTCACAACACTAGCAAATTATGCAACACGTTCTGTTAACTAGTATTCGCTAACTCATTGACATTGTGACTTTGTAAGGAGATTCATTGCGTTGATATTTCATTTTTTTTTTTTTTTTATATTATAAACCAGTGCTTGACTGTCCCACCTGATGGTAAGCAGTGATGCAATCAGTGATTGTGAAGCGCACTAGTTTATTAAGAGCCTATTCACTCTAGCCTTGAAGACACCTAAATTATAATCGGACGGGAAGACCGCAGCAGGCAAGTTGTTCCAGTCCTTCGATGTACGCGGTATAAACGACGAAGCGAAACGCTTTGTCCGGATCGTGGGAGAGCCAACGATGTAAGGGTGGATACTCGCCGTACGTTGTCCGATGGTAGAAAGGTGATGGCGGAATCAAGTCATGTAATACTAAACTAGTGAAAAAAAAATGTTTATTTGTCCCAAATAGTTTCATAAATTTATAAATGAGACATCCCCATTAAGTAATTGGTACCTAATACTTGTGTTGGGGCTATCTCGCTCTGTCCCTTAAATCTTAACAGTATTGAGACTTGCTTACAAAAGGGTAACTTAAAATAAAATGTATAAAGAAAAAAATAACAATATTGACTTCTAATTTAATGAATTAGTAGCTCTTTTATGTAGTGTGTAGTGTAGTGGCACAGTATAAATATTAATACATCTGGACGACGCCTTTGATCTCTGGAAAAATGCCGACAACCTCTACTCGCGTTAGCCCTGAATAATACCTCTACATCATACTACGAACATCGTTTTGTTCGCAGTTCGGGAGCGGTTTTCCCGCGTCTCGCCCCTCACACCCCGCACGATTGCCCTGTCTAGAGGGCTTCGTCGGACGACTGTAGGTTTTTAGACTGTGGTAGTGGTTAAGCGATTGCCTGCTACGCTGCGTGTCGCGAGTTTGATTCTCGCGTGAAACAAACATCTGTATGACCTAGATGTTGTTGTTTTAGATCTGCTGGACAAAGTGGAAACCTCTCAGCAAGGCCTCAGTTATCTTTTCCTTACCGGTTAGACCTTCCAAGCATAAAGGGCGTCACTCACCTGCTAGCCTCCTGTGGCTCGAGGGAATCGTGTCCTGAAATGACACGTGGCTGGCGTTGCCCCACGACTTGCCGGTCCGATTCTCCACTCACAAATTGGTGCACCAAAGTCTGTACTGCACTATATAAGCCTTCAGGAATCACGATCAGTCCAGATAGAAGCCGTTTAGCGACGATTAACCCTCATCCAAGGATTTTAACCGGCAGCGCGCACTTCGGCAACCGCAATTACTGCATCTTGGCACACAACTTTAATAATAATAATATAATAATCATCACAGTCTAAAATTACTTAACCTTAAAGAAAGTCAAAAAGCTGCAATATTAAATACGTGTCGAATCGTCAGAAAGTTCATGCAGATAGATGACAACGAAATAGGACCTAACCACAACAGACCCGCAACTTAACACACCACACGCTGCATTTACTTGGTTTAAACCCGTAAATGTAGTTAAAAACCAGCCAAAGTGCTGAGAAGTAGAGACACTCTCCAAAAATAATAATCATTTATTTCAGGAAAATTCCCATAAGAATAAAATTCGATTAAGTACAAATACAAATTACAAATTACACGAAATATTAATTTACTTTGATGACAACTGAGAATTTACAAACTTCAAGTTACGGTGACTATCAGACGGGGTATAGTACTCTTCGTCACATCTCTGCGAGTGCGCATAACGTCATCCTATATACACACTGATGACAGCAAATACGAAACTTGCTGTTTGACAGTTAATCGATGAACACTTTGACCAGGGGGTCGAGTCTGCTATTGCAATCGTGTCTCAATGACCGGTCATTGATCGAATATTTGACAACTTTGACAGTTTTTGTATGGGAAATGTGTCATAAGTTTGACGTTATACGTCAAAAATCGATCATTGGCCGGTCATTGAGACACAATTGCAATAGCAGACTCGACCCCCAGTGATCATCACTATGAACTGGCAAAGGAGATTGCGCAATAGGATGCAAACCAGTTTCAACAGCATCCTGGAAATGATTGCTGACAAGCTAGACTTTTCTGTCTTAAATCGTTACTCTAGTATCTCTGCTGGCATGCTGAAAGGATGACCATTTAGTAGTATGTGGTGTGCTATATTAACCTTTCGATTGTGTCAAAAAGACTCAATAGAATGACAATGACAGCGCGGACACCGGTGTAACCGGTTTCCTCTTGGGGTTTAATGAATTAAATTGTGTAAGTGTAACTAACATAGTTGTAAGCAACGATATTATAAGTAAGAAGGTGTAGATAGGTTATTGTGTTTTTGTTAGCTGTAAGTCTTCCATGTACTAAATAAATAAATAAGCGACACGTTAAAATGTGGCTAACTAGCCACATTTGACCTCAGTGTGTCGCGTCGCGTCGCACCGTCAACGGACGCGTGCTTGCGTTAGTGTGCCGTTTATGAAGATCGAATGCTGTTTAGGTAACCTATCTACACCTTTTTACTTATATTGTATATAAACTTGTAAGTTTACTATTTGTTACTAACACTTTGTTATTATTATAATGATTGCTATTAATAGCCCTGCTGGACTGGAGAAGGCTTCTCTCCGCTTAGCTGACTTTATTAGTGAATTTTTATTAAGAAACCGATGCGATTGACCTCAGATGAATCGCCAATTATATTCTTACGCACATCTTCTTACATAATAATGTATGAGAAGTATGAGAAGTCTGTATGAGAAGAGGCCTTAGACCAGACTAGTATTATTTTTTAAAACGTTTTACCTACAATATGTACTTATGTATTGAGAGGCAACAGGCCTCTCAATACATAAGTACATATTGTAGGTAAAACGTTTTAAAAAATAATACTAGTCTGGTCTAAGGCCTCTTCTCATACAGAGAAGGCACGACTACGCTGGCTTAAGGCAGATATTGGCGATGTCAGATTTAAAATATTTTTAAGTGCAGAATTTCCTCACATTTTTTTTTTAATCGGATTTCAGTAATGCCCAAGATAAACTTAGAACATAATTATTACTTACTATGAATTACAAAAAAAAAACACATTGTTACTTGCCCGGATTTGAAGCCACAAGCGCGGATTTGAGCGTAAGAGACGAAGTGCCTACAACGACATATTTGAACAGTAGATATTTATTTGTTTAATACATAGTTATTACATACTTAGCTTTCTTTTTAAACATCAACATTTAGCCTAGTCTTTTCCCAACTATGTTGGGGTCGGCTTCCAGTTTAACGAACGGAACGCCTGCCTGTCAGACCCCTACAACTCAGTTACTGGGTAACACAGTACCCCTTGGTTAACCTTATGTCAGATTTCGAGCTCCACAAATGACAGCCAGGGCCAACGGTTTAGCGTGCTTTCCGAGGTACGGAGAAGTCTTGTTATGTTATGAATGTGCCACCCATCCACGGAACAACCACGTCAAGCGTAGCTTAACCTTCGATCGGCACATGTGGCTACTATTATTAAGCCACAAGCTCATTGTTGCTTAAAGATCGCGTTGCCATCCAAGGAGTTTTTACTCCAACAAACTATACAAAAAAGAGGTTGTAACACCTCCTTTTATGAATCACCGTATCAGATCCACACGTCTATACGATTTAGGACCACACTAAATAAATGTCAGTCACTGCGAAATCTTTTGGACGCTAATTTTAAAGACATTTGAATAGAAATAGCCTTCAGTTGTTCTTATTGTCTTATTTTACGCAATCAGACATTTATTCTAATTCTTGAATCTTCATTAATTTGGGTTGGAATACCCCCAGAATGAAACTGAATGCGGAAACCGGCAATTTTATACAGACCTAGTATTAGCCAGTTCAACTTCTAAGGAAGGGGTCTAAAAATAATGGTACACGTATCCAACATACTGTGGCCTAATGTCGTTGGGTGAAAGTGCGAATGACGGGGTCGGCATAAAATGGTGTCTATGTATGGGAGAGCGTTATAAGCGTGGTCTATGGTTCGCACGCGTGCATTTGCCTCCATTGAGTGGAAGACACTAATCGCATTCTATTTCTGAAATTTTGCCGCGTTTTTTTTCAAATACATTTTGGAATGTGAGTTTTTTTTTTCGCCGATACATCGGAAAGTGATTGTAGTGCTGTGTTTTTTTTACTAATAGTTTAACGTTTTATTTTTATAGTTTTTGCTCTTCGGTGTTTACTTTTTTTGAAGAAGAATATCGAAGGTAAGATTTTTTTATAATTATTGTGCTTTTTATAGTACTTCAATAAAATATAGCAAATAAAATCTTAACAAAATTTTGAACAGACAAAGAATAGGCCAGAAATACACATAGGTACAGTGCGTTTAAATCGTTTATATTATGAACATTATCACTTTGTTCACACCGTGTTGTTGGATTTATCAAAACTTTAACACAGTGGAGTGTTGTTTTTTTTTAAGTTAAGTCATTCAATTGTTCCGTGGTTACCTACCGCGTAATAAAACATTGTTTACACGTCGATTACAACACACGTAGAAAACGAAAGCATTGAAAACAAAACAAAGCTTTTTGTAAAAGTGTTGGATAAATTGTAAATAACTGCGTGCAATATGTTTTGTGTGGTATTTTAGCCTGCTTTAGTTATTTCCAGCGTATGACTTGACAATATTTTAAGTAATTATAATCAAATTGGGATTTAAATATTGTGGCAATGTTGAATACTTATGTTTTTTGGCTTCTACCCATCTATGATATAGGTACCGGTCTACATAATAATATACAATATTCCTATCTATAATAAAACATATTATTTTTAATATTATCTTAAATCCGAAAAGAGGTTTTTTTAGTTATTGTTATGAAATGAATAGGCTCTTAATTAACTAGTGCGCTTCACCATCATTGATTGTATTTGTATTACTGCTTACTATGCTTACCATCAGGTTGGATTGCAGTCAAGCACAAATTTATAAATAAAAAAAAATATTTATTTTGTGCTTACATACATTTATGTAAGTTCACCATAAATCGACTAAATGTACAAAAAGCTGTTTTTTTTCAGTAAAAGCTGTTCTTAATGATGATTATAAATTAAACATAATGTTCTATTTGTTTACCTTACTAGTACAAATACTATCTCCGTTCAATTATTCATTCACATCTCTATTATTAGCAAAAAAAGACATTTAAAAAAGAATGAGCACGCTTCCAATGCAAATATCGTAACAGTTCGTAGTGATTCTTAGTAAACAATTGTTAGAATTTGATCGCGATTGCAGCATCTGATACTGTGCTGCATTAATTACCATGAGAGCCACAGATTATCTAGCGCCGCATGGAATTAATTCAATAGAGGCTGTTTCGTGCTGCATTCTGTGGTATTTATTTATAAAATTTTATATCAGGTATGTATTTTTTACATAGTAAGTAAGTTTATAGGGAAGGTACGACACTTTTTTAACATACCTAATAACAAAAAAAAAAAAAAATACGAACCTGCCAACGGAAAAGGCACGAGCATTGATCACCACGCTTGCTTATGGCAGATTTCAAACTTATTGTAGATAATTACATTTCCTTGCGATGTTTCCCTTCACCGATGTCAATGATGTTTTATGTAAACTTAGAAAAAACCTACATACATACGAATTGAAAAAGCAACATAACTTTTGCTAGGCTGTACAAAGCAAATAAAACATATTATGTATTACGGATTTATGATGGAAACCTTAAAAAAAAACAAAACAGAACGTGTTGAACTAACATGGCACTCACCTTATAAAATATTTTTTTCCAAATAAAAATGCTTCCATTTAATAAACTCACGCCTTATCCCCAAGGGGATAGGCAGAAACTACAGAGCTCCATCTGCTACGATTCTGCATAATATTTCTTTTCCTTCGTTCACGTGTAATTAATGGTCACCCACCCACGGACCGACCTCAGCACGTGTAGCTTAACCTTCTATAGAACCGGGTGGCCGTTATTATTAAGCCATAAGCCTCTCGTGTGAGAGGCTAATAACGGCCATGGACTAACTCATGGACAATTTGATCAACATGATGACCAACTTACATACATACATACATACATAAACTCACGCCTTTTTCCCATGGGGGTAGGCAGAAACTACAGAGCGCCATATGCTACGATTCTTACATACTTCTTTTGCTTCGTTTACATTCATACATGTTGTCATACACACACGCCGGTTGCGAGTACTACGCACCTGACCTTTCTGGAGAACTTCACCAAAAAGGTCTATGTATGTCCTTCTAGGGCGTCCCCTCCCGGCGTTCCCACTTACATCTGCCTTGTAAATACCTTTCGTTAGTCGCCTTTCATCCATCCTTTCAACGATGACCAACTTGTCCAGAATTATTATGAAAATCAAACCATCGATCTTCATTTGACATAAAAGTAATTGAACTCTTGCGCAAGATACGTCATTGCAAATGATGACTTATCGCTGGAAGTTAGAGTTGAAATTGTGAGCGTTTTGGTTGTGAAGTCGATGAATGGTGGTTGAGGATTGAGGTTTTGCTAAGACATAGTTAATGGGGTTAATGTAGTTTTGCTTCTTTGTTTTAGATATTTTTTTGATATATGTATTGTATATTTTGGAATCTTTGCGCCAATTTTCCAATCATCAGATAAGTTTTTTGTCAGGAATAAAAATGTCGGTTTTACAGCTTTTGTCAAACCGTCAAATTATTCTTCAGATAAAAAATATGTAAGTAGGCTACCTTTATTTGCGAATGAAATTCAGTTACACAAATATGGGCATTAAACGCACATTGACATTAATAAGGTGTAATATTCTTATGGAACGGTTACTTCTCTTAGCAAAGTAAAATGTAAGAAGAAGAATCTATCAATCTTGTCCTAAGAAATACATCAATGACCTATTTGATAATAAAAAAATAGTGTCCTTGCAAATAAAATTAGCACTTCTTCATAATACTTTACGAGGTCATATTGTCAAAACTTCATAATAACCATGACTAGGGTTGCCAGGCTCAAGAATATGAAAGCCGGACACTGATTAATCTAACCGAACATTTTGCCCTGGAAATCCGGATCTCTCTATACACCACAAATTTTTAATTCTATTTGCAGAAATAAATATCATTTCATCATTTTTTTTTATCACACTGACCCCGGGGAACAACTCAAGTCCAAATTATGTCTCAATAACGGGCTTTCCGAGGCACGGTCAGCACCCATCCAGGGACCAACATCTGCAAGCGTAGTTCAACCAAGTTGCTGTTGTGTCGGCTGTTTTTATTTTACCAAAAGCTTGGCAACCCTTACCATGTCAAATCATCAATGACAGGAAACGTCATTAATAATTTTTAAAAATGTTTAGTCAATTGAAGGTGTCGAACTGTCGACCTATTCAAAAGAGCTCAATAAGTAACCTTTGTAATTACGAAACTAAGTACATCTTCACATTATCACACGGTTTGATAGCCAGTTTTAATGTCTCATTGTATCGGTATGAGAATGAGTTTTGTAATCATATTTTCACCTACTTCCACAGTTACAGACACATATTCTACATTTGTGAATAAAAATAATAGTGTTTCATTCTATACAGTTTACTTATACAAACACCTTACATAATAATATCTTCTTCTATTTTCCGTGTAGTTCATAGTTTGACTGGCCTATTGGTCTAGTAGTTAGTGACCCTGACTGCTATGCCGAAGGTCGTGGGTTCGATTCCCACCCAGGACAAATGTTTGTGTGATTAGCACGATCATTTGTTCTGTGTCTGGGTGTAATTTATCTATAATATGTATATATTTAGAAATAGATAAGTATGTTTATCAGCTGTTTAGTACCCATAACAAGCTCTCAAGCTTAACTTAGGACTAAATGGCTTTGTGTGAAAAGTTGTGGAATATTTATTTATATTTATTTTTTTATTATTTATTATACCGCCCATGGGCCACTGAATTTTGCTACACATGTCGATTAACAAAAATAAACCGCACCGCACCTGCACCCAATATAATATGAAGTATGCTAAAATTGTTTAAATAAATAGAAGTATCACCGTGCGAAAGGATATTTTGGCCAAAACTGATATTTTTAACCTGGCTCCATACATTTCTTTTTTATTTTAGTGTTTTAAAAATAAATACACTGACTTCAATGATCCAATATTTCATAGTTAAGTATAATAATGGTCAGGGAATCCGTTTCCAGACAAAAAAAGCCGTCTTTCAACAAAAGCAATCGAAGTTGTACGAAACTGTAAATACAGAGCACCGTGTGCCGTAGATAAATAATACTCAGGCATGCCGCTGCCAAGTTTTATGCATTATAACTCAGGACAAAGATGGTCTTATTGTGCAGGGCTATAGACGCTACACACTATACAACTTTTAGGTAAACTTTTAAAGGAAAGGAAATACATGGATATCGAGCAGTCAGATGTACAACAATTATAATACATAGGATATTATGAACATAGTAATAAGAAGTATCGAACAATACAATTTATATTTTACGTTACAATATTACAAATATAATAATATCTACAGGGCAATTGTGAATTCATTGAAGAACTTTCAGGGGTGAAAATATTAATGAGACCAGATATATGAGACCAGTCTTGAAAAAATATCCCTCTTGTTCAATTAAGTACCAAAATTATTGGTCTAAGATCCCGTTAAGAACGACCTTCACCAAGCTGGTTAATCAATGAAACCTATTTTATATTAAATTTAATATGTTTATAAATATATTGCATATGGATTCCCTTAAAAAATTCAGTCTAGGATATGATTAATTAATAATTTTAAAAAATAAAGTAATTGTTCACCGGTTTGGTTAATGGACCAATTCCATAGGTACCAATTTTCGATTGGTATGGAATTTGTCGGAAATCTTAATTTTCATTAAACTTTCATTCATTAACCAGACCGGTGCAAGTTACTAGTATCCATTTACCAATTTAAAGCTGCCTAATCGAGAGTTGTGACGGGAAAAAAAGAGAGAACCTAACGTTTGCATATTCTATGGACTTCATTCTTTCGCCTGGTAAGGAATTTGTCTATTAACCAAACCGGTGAAATAATAATATAAAAAAAACAGTCCAGGATGGACTGAATTTTTTTAGACAACCCATATGGAAGTAGTATATTTCTTGACATATTAAATTACGTCATATAAAATTGGTTTCATCCATTAACCAGCTCGATGAAGGGTGTTCTTAACGGGATCCTATACTAAGAGTCAATATAGGCAGATCGATAGGACTGGACTTGTATGTTCTCCACCGAGTACAAAAATTAAATAATGTGAACATAAAAATATACCTATTTATTAAAAAAAAAACGCTGATTCGTTGCCAACTAAAACATTGAATGGCAAAAATCTAATCAATATAGGTAGATGAAGAAATATACTTTCGAGTTGCAACAACATTGAAGCACCAACGTAATGAAATAAAAACAAAATATTGCGTACGCATACAAATTAAAATTACGCTAGGCCCTATTTTTTATTGTATCTGTGTATTTTTGAAGCAATTATTTGCATTTAATTAAAGGCAATTTGCAATGTAAGTAATAACAGACATTTTGAATCGTTAGTCTTGCGACACTACGACCTCTGGTGGCGTTTATGTAATACTGTGTATCTGTTGGTAGTTTATGGCTTAATTATTGATAACCTGTTGGTTTAAGTCAGGGCTTTGTGTATTTTTTAGCCACTTCATAGATTATGATATAGGTTGATAATACTAATTTATTCATCATCTGCCTAGCCTTTTCCCAACTATGTTGGGGTCGGCTTCCAGTTTAACCGGATGCAGCTGAATACCAGTGTTTTACATGGAGCAACTGCCTGTCTGACCTCCACAACCCAGTAACTGGGTAACATGATACCCCTTGGTTAAACTGGTTGTCAGACTTTCGGGCTTCTGACTACAAGTAACGACTGTCAAAGATCTACAAATGACAGCCGGGACCAACGGCTTAACGTGCTTTCCGAGGCACGGAGGAGTCTTGGTATGTAATAAATGGTCACCCATCCACGGACCGACCTCGTCAAGCGTAGCTTAACCTTCGATCGACCCATGCGGCTGTTATAATTTAGCCACAAGCTCCTTTATCTTAATCCACAAACTAATTTATTATTCACACCTTATTATTGTCTGTGGGTAAATGGTCTAAAGAGGTCGATTAAGGTAATATGGAATCGATACTTCTTTAATATTATTATAAAGCAATAGAGTTTGTTTGTTTGTTTATTTGTTTGTTTGGTTGAACGCGCTAATCTCAGGAATTACGGGTTCGAATCAAAAAAAATCTTTTTGCGTTGGATAGACCATTTATCGAGGAAGGCTATAGGCTATATACCCTCACGCTATGACCAATAGGAGCGGAGCAGCAATAAATAATGTTGCAAGCGGGAAAAGAGCTTCCGTTACGTTCGCTGCGTAAACGGTTTAAATTACGTCAAAATCAAGTGTTACGTAATTATTCATCTTTAAAGTTTTTAAAAAAGTCCTCGACAGCATATGTCTATCCCTTAAGGTTCCCTTACTATATCGAAGTCGCGGGCAAAAAGCTAGTACAAAATAAAAGTGTAACCCCTTCAAGCATAGCTTTTAGTTCTTCTTTAGATCATTTACCTATATAGACAATAATAACAATATTCCACAACTTTCACACTACGTCATTTAGTCCCAAGCTAAGCAGAGCTTGTGTTAACAATAAGTGTTAATATATTTAGTGTTGTTTCCATACTATCAAGAAGAAACAACCATTAAGTAACTACAAAACACACAAGTTAAGCTCCCCCTAAGGAATCCTAAAGAGAATGCTATGAAAAAGAAAACAAAATTTGTTTAAAAAAATACGCCAGATAATAATACCAATTTCATAATAAATACTTAATAACGATGAAGCGTTTCACTTCCTAACAAACATGGAACTCGGAAACAAAAATCCAGTCGTCCGCGTCGAAAGATTTCACTTCATTCAATTTTATCGCTTCAAACCTGTACTGCGGTATGCTCATCTAGCCATCTCGCTACACTAGACCTTGGACCTAGGAACAGGTCCTATGGGAACTTTCCCCGACCCCCGACCTTCTGACAGATCGTGCCTTTCGTTTTCACCAGACCACGGTTCGTGCATAGGTAACTAGTTGATTTTGTTGTATCGAAAAGTCGTTTGTTTGGCGTGTGTGGGAAATAGGTATTGTTTTGAGTATTTATAATGTTAGACGCTTACGATACAGCTTTAATTTAGTAAATAAAAAACCCGAATAGAGGTTTTCCTATTCATCAATAAACACAGTTTGTCACGGCAAGAAAGAAGTGGGAGCTCCGTTCCTCATCAGAGTTTACTCTGGCCGGCCAATTAAGGCAAGCCAGAGATGATGAACAAGACTTCTCACGGGAGATCAGGTCCGTGGGGTCGCTACTGCCCAACAGCTTGCCACAAGATGCCCTGCGGGGTTTATTATTATTATTAAATTACATCAACACTGACTCAGTTCTGACTTTTGCCCTGTTAAAAGTGGTTAAACACTTATCACATTCGCTATTTTGTTGCTATTCTCAATAGGCCACACTCACTAATTGTGACGAAATAAATAGTTGTGACGTAATTTCAAATCACAATAAACAAATTGAATCAGTTGTAGGAAAATCGACATAATTGTCTAATCAATTCCTGTCCACTCCATCCATAACGTAATTTTCCGTCCACCTTTCTGTCACGACCTTACGTTTTTACCATAATAACTCGTCATTTCACCGACGAATCGTGAGGCTGCCCCCTGACGTTGCGTCAGGCATTTAGAAGAATACGTTTCCTGATTGGCTAATTGGCGGGTTGCAGCACGAGTCGAAAGATTTCCACCAATTACGTTCGGTGATTTGCGTATGTGCTTATGAAAGGTGGTTTCCCATGGGTGTTAAGGAGTTTCACGGTTGAGATTTTATTGGGAAATGGTTGTTGTGTGTGTATGCGGTTCCAGTTTAATAGAAACTTTGACCAATAATCGCTTACAAATTCGAAATATGTATTATTTGTAGTTTTCACTTTTTATACACACTGAATATAACATGATGTTGTTCGTAATTTTGTCTGAGTGTAATATGTCAATGTACTGTTTTGGACAGAAGCCCAATTACTTTTTTAAAATGTATGTAATGTAAGCTACTCCTTAACATCAGCTATCTGCCAGAAAAAATCCTGTTATAATTGGTTCTGCCGTTTCGGAGATTACCCCAAATAAAAAGACAGACAGAAAAAATATAAAAAGAGCTAATATATGTAACCATAATTATTTATATAAAAGTCATTATTATACAGACAATTCATCCTCAATTATTATAATTTATCCGTTATCAACTTCCAGTCAGTTCGATTGCAATAATGACGATGAAAAAACTTGGTATGTACCTTATTATTAAATCATACCAATATGAATTGTACTCACCGTTTAACCAATAACGAAGATAAAAAAAACTGTTATTCTTAAAACATACCAAAGTGTACTCAAAAGAGTACAACTCGCTGCTTTAAGACAATTGACCTCAAACTCAACGAACAATGTTCATTACACTATGGTTACCTTATGGTCAGCATTCCCATAAAGATAACTCTAATGTGACTTATCCGACATAATCTAAAAGAGGTATTATGTATTGTTACACATAAATTACGGTTAATGTTTGTGATGATTTGAAGTACCTAATAAAGATGTTTTTTTACGAGTTACATTTCGTTACGGTGTTTCTGGGAATACTCAATACTCAAAATTTATTGCGTTCCACAATGTACTACATAAATGGTTTTAAGGTTATAAAGGATGAATAAATTGGTATAATGCTACTGTCATGCGTGTACTTAATTATTTTATTTTATCTTAACAATAAGGCTACCCTCATTGTAAAGGCTATTAAATAAACTTTTTGGTCATGATACCAGCCCGTGACTGCCCCATTGGGGGAAAACACAAAGGCCAAAGGGCAAAGGCCGCTTCTGATACAGAGAAGGGACGAGCATTAATCACCAAACTCGCCTAAAGCGGATTGGCGTTTATAGACTTGTGTTAAATACATTTCCAGGTTTCCTCTCTATGTTTTCCTTCACCGATATCAATGATGTCTTAGATAAACTTAGAAAGTAGGTAAATAAATGAATTGAAAAAGCCACATTGGTACTTGCCCGGATTTTAACCACAACTTCGTACATGAGAGGTAGGCGCCGTAACGCCTGGGCCATCACGACTTTCATATTTTTGGGTCATTTTAAGAACCTACACATTTGTTCTTAAAATTACCCTTTCATATTCCCAAAAATATTTACCACTAGCTGCCCCGGCAAACTTCGTCCCGCCTTACAATCAATTTATGTAGTGTTACCTTCTTTTTTTCTGTATTAATTTAATTTATTTTTTACTGAACGAAAAATACATTTAAATTTCATCTATTTTTATTTCTTTTATTTTTTATTTACATAATAAAAACTAAAAGAAAAGAAAATTATAAGGCATCAAAAAATTCATCCGCATCGCTCTCAACGGAAAACGTGCCCAAAAGACTGGCCGCATTGCCACGTTGAATGGCAATGCTGATTCTCTGACCTAAATAAAGGCCAGCCTTCTGCCCCCCAAGCCAAGTTACAAACGATTCGTATCTATTCTCTTTCTACAATCGAGAACGCCTCAAATCCCTTTGTTTTGACCACGTGACTTAGCGAAAGGTGATAAGTCACGTGGTCAAAACAAAGGGATTTTCAGGCGTTCTCGATTGTAGAAAGAGAATAGATACGAATCGTTTGTAACTTGGCTAGGGGGGCTGGTCACGCGAAGAGTCGATCAACCGCTTGGCGATGTCACGGAAAACTACATGGGCATTCGGACCCCACGGCCCGAGTGTTTCAACCCCAAACGGTTCAAATATATAACTTCCGATAAGGTTGTTATATTTTCGCCGTTTGAGGTTTTCAGCACCTGCAGCAGCCGCACCAGCACAACCCGTCGTAGTAGGAAGATGGGATGGCGCAAGGGTATCGACACATGTTGCATCCCACACCAAAGGCCTACCCAACTTCCAAGGCATTATGGTTACACCGTCTGGTCTCTTCCCATGGTCGCGTGCCAAGCCATTAGGTACTAAAATAGCGGGCACCCCGGCGGTGACAAGAGCATGACGAATGATGTCATTAATCCTAGCGTGATGTGCTATGCGACCTGCACTTCTGCTGCAAGACAGGCCGTGGTGTCCCAAGCAGTCGACTGCTTCACCGCATCGACAGCGATGCGGAGCTCCGCAAGGAGCGCCCAGACGCAGGCATGTAGTGAGCCGGAAGGTAGTGTCACCCAGCATGGTGCCAATGTTGGGTGACGGTAAAGCCTGAAGCCAAAGGCCCGACTCCCACTCACCCACAGCCAGCAGGCGGGCACGCTCAGCAGGTTTGATGGACGTATTAATAAGATTATTCCGTATCAAACTGCAGAGCGGCTCGTACCTTCTTAGTTTTAGCTTAAGACTTTTCAAATGTCAAATTGCCACCTGATAATGGACTGGGACGACATTTGTCACCTGTCATGTCATGAAAGATGGCGCTGCATTTGAAAAATGTTCAATCATCATTGAGTTATCTAAAATTTTTCTAACATTCCGTTCAACTTTTCTATTTTTTTCTTTGTTTAAACCTTCTCCTGTCAATAACAAACACAACAAAAAAAGAATTAGTGAAATTGGTCCAGCCATTCGCGCGTGATGAATTCATTTTTAAATAAATAGATTAAGTTTGTAAAAACGAAGTGTCTCGATTAATTTGTTCCCAAGTCTTAAATAGATGTATCGCGAAGCTTCGCTCAATCATCTCAAAACCTACCACACTTATATCTAACGAGTGCACGAAGCTACCACGCACGCCTTTCTGACATAATGTGTATAATCAACGTCACGACTGTAATATTTCACCCTGTATGTGAACTACCGGTACACGAATAATGACGCCGCCGATAGTTCACGAAGAGTGGCGAAGATACACGAGTGATGACGAATGCTCTCGCTATTATTGTTACGTAGGAAATACCTAGCTGTTTACCGAATTTTGAAAATAGAATGCGTCTGTTACGTCACTCTGAGACAAACGAAACAAATGATGTAGCATGTACAGTCAGCCTCATAAGTCGATATACATATCCATATTTCCTAAACTCATGAACACCTTAGCTTACACAAATTGCTAAACAAGACAACAAGACTAGTGAATTTTGAACCTTTAAAACGTTAATTAAATCCTGGCACTAGTCTTTTTAAAGCAATTTGTGTAAGCTAAGGTGTTCATGAGTTTAGGAAATATGGATATGTATATCGACTTATGAGGCTGACTGTACCTACCTACATTTAAATCATGACGATGCGAATGGCTCACGAATAATTGAGAAGTTACACGAGTAACGGCTCTCGCCATTATTGCTACGTAGGAAGTAGCTGTTTACCTTCCTGTTTACCGAATTTTGAAAATAGAATGCGTCTTAACGTCACTCTGACAAATATGACGCTGACGATGGTTCACGAAGATTCACGAAGAATAAATGGCAAATTAAATGCTCTTGCCATGCTAGTAATGTAGAAAGAAGCCGTTTACTGAATTTTGAAAAAAGAATTCTTCTGTTACGTCGCTCTGAGAAAAAATATGTAGGCTGAACCGAAATTTAAATGATGACGCTACCGACGCGACGGTTTACGAAGAATGGCGAATGCTCCTGTCATTATTGTTACGTAGCTGACAGTTTAACGAATTTTGAAAATAGAGTGCGTCAGTTACGTCACTCGGAGAAAAAAGGTGTTAGAACATGAACTAGTTTTTATCTATTGCAGTCCCATAGATAGAGTACAGGACAAGCCTTTTGCCATAATCTGGGCATAAATCAGGATTCCGCTATTAATGACCACCGTAAAACCCAAAAACATATAGGGCGGGTCAGATATTGAACCTAGAACCACAAGTACAGTAGTAGAGTTATGGATCAAATCCTTATTCCGGGCTGCTACTAATGACCAACGTAAAACCCAAAAACATATAGGGCGGCTCAGATATTGAATCTAAAACCACAAGTACAGTAGTAGAGTTACCGATTTCTAGACCAACGAGGCAGTCTGCTTTGTCAATTCATACATTGGTAACGTAATAATCCAATTAATCACGATACCATAAGTGGCATTCTAAACTTTCATTGGATGTTTGGGAGCGAGTCACTAACGCAACACATTACGTTACGTTACGTTAGAATGACTTAGCATAAAACATTTGTAAGTAAAAAATAATTTGTACTTAAATGCCGAGGTCGTGGTTCAAATCCGTGCAAGTATCAATGTGACTCTTTCAATTATTCATATATGTACTTTCTAAGTTTATCTTAGAAATTATTGACATCAGTGAAGGAAAACATCGTGAGGAAAACAATGTAAAAGTATGATTTAAGAAAATCATTTCATGCAGGAGAAATTTCTAGTGTAGGGCACTCAATCTTTCTTTATTTAGTTAGAAATATTATGTCGGTCATTTTGTTAATTACTGTAGGTACGATGAATTCCTTGAAGAAGTCTGTGATGTCTATCGAATACAAGAAAGTGTATATAAAATTTATAAACACTTTATAATTTATAATTTATAATCACTGCACATTGGTACTTGCCCAAATCTGAACCTACATTCCCGTGAATGAAAGGCGAGGCCTTAACCACTGGACCCTCAAGTATTCAAGTATTTATTGCAATCTATAATGTACAGACGCCAGCACAGCAACCTACCCCAATGTGTCAAATTTCTTTGATCGTTTTTCAACTTTATTCTAAACACCATAAGTTTCATGTTCAAATGGGAAACATTTATAGTTTGGGGTAGGGTGATATGCTGGCGTCTCTACATATTATAGGAAGGTTAAACAATTTCGAGTAACAATTATGGACCGACAGGGCGCAGCAAATTAAACATAAAAAAATCTCAATTTTTAATAAAATAAATAATTACCTAATTGGTATACTTACCTATTTGTGGTACTATATATTTTATTTACATTCAGTAGTATTACAAAATTATCATTCATTTATTTGTTTCACAACATCCTTTCAACAATTACACGCATAATTACATCTTCAATCGTAGGTAACACTAAAATGTGTTATGCGTAGGCTTAAGTACTACTTAACCACTTGAAAGCTAAAATCTCCTAGTTATGACAGATGTCATAAATGTCAAAAGGCTGTTGACCTTGTGTAACTTAAGTACGCATACCGTCATTATGTTCACTTATCGTACTTGAAGTAATATCCGGCATTTAACTTAGAATTTGGCCTACTCATTATTATATCAAAGATAATTTTTGAAATATGTTATGTAAAAAGGTTTGTGGAAAAATAAAGACAGCTGTACGGATTGGTCAGAAGGTTAGGCGAATGTCGAAGCGAAATATATGTAGATGCCCTTCTTCTCAAACTAAACTAAAATTAGAGGATATACAACTCGTACACTACAAACTGCCTACTCATCTTTTCTCCTCCACTATCAAGTCCATCCAAAGGTTGTCTGTAAGAGATCGCTTTTAGCGATAAGGCCCTTAAAGTTATAATGAGTAAGTTTTTATGGTGTGCAGACGCCAGCACGTCAAGTTACCCCAATGTGTCAAATTTCTTTGATCGTTTTTCAACTTTATGTCAAACAGAATAAGGTACATATTCAATTGGGAAAATTTGACACGTTGGAGTAACTGGATGTGCTGGCGTCTGTACAACAAAGAGTATTCTATTCTCTTACTGACTTACAGCTTTAGAAAAAGACAGAGATAGACGGTGACAGATAAGAACTAGGTTAAAGATGTCAAATTAGTTGTTTCCTTGAACTTCGCCACGTTTTTGGTCGATGCGTTTGAAATGTCAACTGAGGTCAGTATGAAAACTTAAGTTTAACTTAAATTGAGAGCTCTTGTATTTAATGTCTGTCAATTTTGAGTTACTGAACTTTTCTTTAAAGAAATTCTAAGTAGCAGCTCAGAATCTAGATTTGCCCGATTGATGGCATAAGGCTTGCCCCCTATTACATAGGACTTCAATATAACTGGCGAAATGTGAGTGTACTACAATACATCTCGGCTTAAACGCTATAATAAGTTACTTGAAATTTAAGAAAACCGATCCACTGAGATTTTTAATTGGGCCAAAAACGCCTGTAAACTTTAAACGGACCTGCATGCGTAGCATGAACACATTGAACACCGAAGAAACGGCCTTTGTCTACAGACGAATCGGCAAAGTGACAGATTATATAGACAGGAACTTCAATCTGTCAAATTTCTTTCAATAAACCTTCCTGCGTAGCATGAACACTTAATTTCTTTTCTTCCGAGACACGACAAAGACCGTTTCTTCGGTGATCATGCTACGCGTGCTGGAGGTCCAAAATCATGTTTTGAAACTCTACAATCAGTAGTAGTGCGCCAATATCCTTTCCACTCTGTAATAATAATAATAATAAGTTAATTTCATAATCAACAGGTTTCATTGTAGAGACCTTCTTCTAAGTATAGACATACCTGTAACTAAGATACTCTCCACCCAACAGTGCTTTACTGTAAAATTCACCTCGTTAAAATGTGGGTTTTTCCATACAATTGCTTGGCATGGACAGCCGGTCGGTTCATTCACTAAAAAAAAACTTTTTTGCAAAAAATTAAACCGACTTAAAAAAAAACACTAAACAGTGTAAAATAACTCTAAATTAAGAAGTGGCTTTGGTGGTTTTGTCTTATTCATGATGGGCCACCGACTTCCGAATTTAGAGTTATTTCACACCGTTTAGTGTTTTTTTTTAAGTCGGTTTAATTTTTTGCAAAAAGTTTTTTATTTTTCCATTTTTAGTGGTTGCCATACAAACATTTGCTATGAATTTATTTTATGTTGTTAATTGTAACAATACATGTCATGATAATAGTGTTATCCACTTATCCCTAATAAATGAAAATTAACATACCTAATTGTCGAAATCTAGGTATATTGTACACATCTGCGTTCCCCTGTTGCATGATGTTGTATAAACAATAAACATCCAAGCAATTCCAGCAATCACGACAGATTTGCCGTCTATTTTTGAAGAGTTCCGTTGTATATCTCCAAAGATCAGCACCAGCTCTTCACCAAATTAAAATGGGACCACCTCAGGACTCAATCAAATAAAAAAATAATTTTGAGAATCGGTCCACGAATGGGGGAGAAATCAGGTAACATACTAACATAAAAAAAAATACATACACACGAACTTAGAACCTCCTCCTTTTTTGAAGTCGGTTAATTAGTCAGTGATAACTTGAATGATGTGAACTGTAAATGCCTGACATTACTGTATGTAGAATGATAGCTCAATGAACCAACGCAGTTCTGTTCATCTCAATCACCTTATCGCGGGTTTACTTTTACTTAATCTAATCCAGGTATATAATCCCAGTAAATCGTACATAAATATCAAACAGAAATACAGCGTGTAAATTCAACCCAAATAGTTTAGCTACATAATGAGGTAGGTACCTTACGACAGTTCGTGATGATATCTAGGCAAGAACCGCTGTCTCCCACGCTTGTTTCATGATACAATAAATGTCATAGATCTATATATTAATGACTTTGTTGATAAAAAGGGCTGTGAGCGACTTCGTACATAGTTTTAGTAAATTAAAGTAGTTTTTGTGGCAGCCAATCTGTTTACATGTCTCCTCTGTGATTTATGTTCATATTCGTATCTTTATTTTGCATTCCATAATGTGTGGAGATCTTTAAACGATAGGCTGAGAGCTATGGTGAGATTGCAGACCCTAAAGGGTAGAGTAAGAAGTGTAAAATTAACCTAACATGTAAAATTCTCGTGTCACGCTGTTTTTTACCAAACTCCTCCAAAACGGCTTGACTCTTATGAAATTTGTCTGTATTTAGTAGGTCTGAGAACCTGGTCGTAGATTAACAGGCTGAACAAAGTGTTCAAATAAACTTAGTATTTAAACCAGCCACAATTTTATCTTGCCTGAACATCGTACAAAGTCCTCAACAAGTAGCCCTCCTTAGAAGATATTTAGGTGACAGGAAATTCTCTACCATTCCAAAGATTAATAATTTGAAAATATTTATTCGAATAAGGGTGAAATTCCCATCTCCATAAGATACCTTGTAGGTAGATGATTCTGGAACCCCTTGGCGGCGACAATGAGATTTGTCGTGGGCATTTCCAAATTAGTACGTTTTTTCTGATGTCTTTTTTACTTAGAACTGTAAAGTTAGGAGTAAATCATTTCTTCAACTGAGCCAATGAGCAACACAATGGGTTTTTTTTTAAATAAAATTATAAAGTAAATAAATTACTTGCTTTTTGAGTATTTGTTCAAAATTTAATGAAGTTTTACTTTGTTAAGTATTGTTTGTTTTGTGTGCCTAAGGACTAACTTAGTGTCAGAGTAAATGCTGGGATGTTTTCCTTCACCGTTTTCGTAGCAATAGAACGAACAGACAATACAAACTTACCTTCTTAAGATCTGTCAGATTCCCTCCTTCCTATTGACTGTTCCACATCATTTACATAACATTATTTACACAAATCCTTACTTACTAGTAGCTGAGATTTACCTAAATTGTTGACCCGCAAAATATTTGTTTAAACACCAAGATTCTCTCAGCGTAACATTGCTTATTTACGCAACTGTATTATGTAATGTTTCTTTGAGAAAATAATGTGTAAAGTAATACATGTAATGATGTATTGGTGTGGACGTTTTTGGCCTTAGTTCATAGGTGAGACTTTCGAAGTCAATTGTACGTAGGGTTGTCAAGTCTTAGGCTCTTTTTACAACCGTGTCCAGTCAAATATATTATACAAGGCTGGTATACCTTTTGTTACGTTTTTGGTCAACTCTGTCCCACTAAAGACTGCTGAATCACGCACGAGTCACTCACGAATTTGCACATTATTAAGAATAGAGTGGGTCTTAATATTAAGCATTAACAGTAATAAAAAAATACTTATCTACATAATGAGGTGCCGGATTTGATCGCTGTCGGTTAAGCGTTATTGAGTTGGTTCGTCTGGAATTTCTTAGTCTCAACTCGGAATCTGGATTTGGACCCAATGATATTAAAAGTATAAAGGTGTACTTAAATAGGTTACCTAAATAACATTCGATCTTTAACAACGACACACTAACGCACGCACGCGTCCGTTTGGGGCGCGACGCCTCACTGAGGTAAAATGTGGCTGGTTAGCCATAAGTATTTTAACGTGTCACTTGCTAAGCACGTATAACCTATCTACGCCTTTTTACTTATAATTATCATTGCTTGGACCCAATTGAAGACAATAGGCTCGCCTCGTATTACACTTATTATTATAAAAGAGGCATAGATTGCAAGTTGTGACGTTGTAGGATGTAATATCTGGATCTGCTGATTTTGGAAATTCTTTTAGCAATAGAAAGCCACATTATTTGTGTGTCATAGTCTACATTTATTTGTTTTGGAAAACTAAGACTGAGTAGAGAGGATGTTAAAGTACAAAATGTACAGACGCCAGCACATCAAGTTACCCCACCTATGCATTTATTGAGCACCTATGCATTAACCTATGGGAAATGGGAATAACTTTGGTACTAAATGCATAGGTGCTCAAAAATTAGGTGCTCAAACGGGAATACTCCAGCAAAGTGCTAGTGTTAAATAAAAGTTTCAATTTCTTTTGCTTCTAAAAACCAATGTGTCTAATCAATGTTTGGACCTACCAACCCTAATTGTAGGGAATAAGTGAAGTCTTATAAGTTGCAGATTGTTCGTTGATGACATGCCTACGTGTCTGTATGACATGGCATGTATGAGTGTGTAAGATGACTCGCGTGTGTATGGAAAGGTAATTGACCTAGTTATGTGAACAAATTATGTGGATATGAGGTAGCATCTGCACTTATTTGCTGTTCGTATAATTACCAATAGATTATTATACATACTGGAAGTTTAAATAGTTGTTGAAATCTCAACAATTGACAGTCGGGTTGGACTTTATTACTGTTTTAGTCCATTTGCAGTAAGAAGAGAAATTGAAACAAACCGTTTTACAGTCCAATCAAACAATTTTAACTTCTATTCCGTAGTTATAAGTATTGCATTAAGCAAAAACGTGGATACAACACCAATTGTTTACTGCAGCCGCCATTTGTCATGTTACTAACGTAATAGAAGAAGAAGAAGAAGCTTCACTATCTCCGGGTGACATAAACTATTTATCCTAGTATTCCCACGGGAACGGGAAATACGCGGGTGAATCAGCGTTATGTCTGCCAGTAGTAAATAATACAGTAAATTATAATTATAACTGTCACAATTTTGCATAATGTCATTCAAAGCGTGCGTGGGAGTCGATCAGATTGAAACATGATTGATAATGTTTTTTCAAACGAATTAATCTTGAAAGCTAGATGCCAGGAATCTTGTGACCCAGTTTTGTTGTAATGAATCTAATCTTGACTTGTAGTTGTCGGTTGCTTAATACAAGCAGGGGGGTAAAATACTGATTATAAACAACGTATACCTACTCGGTTAAATTTAAGTCGTTTTAATCCTCTTCAGGGGTCATTCTCCTCATCATTGGGAACAACTTTTACTGTGGGATCAACCCCGAAATAGCGAAAAAAAAAATCAGCTGTTCCCTACATTTATGTGCGCATAACTCGTTAAAATGTAGAGAACAGCTGATTATTTTTCCGCGATTTCGAGTTTGGTCCCATAGTAAAAGTTGTTCTCAATGATGAGTACAATGACCCCTAAAGAGGATTAAAACGGCTTAAATTTAACCGTGTATAGATGTTTCTTAAATTTTTGTTTGTAAATTATTATATAGTGTAGGTACTAGTAGTGGACGTCACGCGGTTTCAAGGTCTTCGTAATATCCAAATGCGAATTCAGCGTTGTGGGCTCTGTGGGCATGCCCACAACCCTAATTGAAATCATGCAAACAAAATAATCGTGCTTATCCCTGGCTGGAGGCCTTGTGTATTGAGGTAATCCACAGGTTTGACCGGTTAAGCAGATAGCAGCGCCACCCCTCGGTAGGATGCAAAGCGAGACGTCCACTATCAAAAAAACAATACGTACAGACGCCAGGACAAAAAACTTACCCCAAACTGTCATTTTTTTCCAATTGAACATGAACCTTATTCTGTTAGGAATAAAGTTGAAAACCTTTCAAAGAAATTTGACACATTGTGGTAGATTGATTTGCTGGCCTCTGTACATTTATTTTTCTAGGGTGGTAATCGAACCCACGGCCTATGGCAAAGCAGTCAGAGCCTCTAACCTCTAGATCAACAAGCCAGTCAAAGTTGTTCTTTATGTATTAATGTTATACCAATCGAGTTAAATTATTACCACCTACTACTACTACTTCAAATACTACTACCTAATCTAGTATTGTATATGTAACATAGAGACACGCAGCGCAGTAGTTCAGTTTAAAATTATGTATTTTGTATCTTTCAAAATCAATGCATTTCAGTAAGGTAGTTAGGTTCGGTAGTTAGGTTCGCTATAGGTAAGTTAGGTTAGGTTATACATATATGTATACATATTTCTCTTGAACTCAATCTTCTGGTCATTCTAATTCTATCTAACATAAAATGTTTAATAAGAGCACAATATTAATAGAGACTCGCTAAATAAAAAGTAGTAGTAGTTAAGTGTTATAGTTTTGGATCATTTTGTTGTCATCTTGATAAAAGTATAAATATATTTCTGATACTATAAAATTCTCGAGTCATAGTGTTTGTTACCAATCCTCTCCAAAATGCCTTCGCCAATTCCTATGAAATATCACGTGTATATTCAGTAGGATGGAGAATAGGTTGTGAACTATTTTTCTTTAAAAGGCAGAACGAAGCAAGCACACGTCATCATCTCAACCATCTCAGTGGGGATGCCCACAACCCTAATTGAGGTTGATAGGCCATTTTTTATACCCAATAGTATTGTATCTAAGAGTAGTTCCCTTTTAATCGGCTATTTGAAAAAAAAATGTTTTAGACCCTCACTTAGATTAAAAGCCTTGAAAATATTCGACACACATTTTTTTCTTATTCAAATTGATGGAAAACTTCTTAGATTAAGCGCATTAAAGTTGATGAGAGGGGACATCTAAGTTGTAACGTCATTACCTAGTATAAACTGTACTGGCTAGTGACGTCGTGCGACATTTTGACTCGATAATATATCGCCGTTATTTTTGGATTACGTGAATAAAGAAAATATGTGTTGAATATTTTCTTGTAATCTGGGTAAGGGACTAAAACTAAAATGTTGTCAAATAGCCTATTATCTATTAAGGGCTTAAGTTTTTAATCGACATAAATGACAAACTTAGACAATACAGAGCTAAGAACTCGTACAGACGGTACAGATGTTCTACTACAAAATCATTATATCCCGTAAGTACTTTCCTACCACAAGTCGTGACGTAATATGATGGCTGACAGACACGCGGAAGCAGATGACCTTTCATAGTTTTTTGTTAAGCATCTGTAGAATGCGAATAACGTTACATGTACATAGGTACCTGATGTGCATGTATGTATGTATGCGTTCATAGTATAGACGCCAGCACACCACGCTACCTCAAACTGTCTTTCCTAATTGAACATGAACCTTATTCAGTTTGTTATAAAGTTGAAAAACTATAAAGAAAAAATTGACATTGGGGTAGCTTTGATTTGCTAGCCTCTGTATGTATTACTCACACAGCCTCGCTCGCATAAAAAGTAACTTTCCCAATATGAAATTTTATAAAAATCCTAAATGCAAATTTTTTGACTATAAACATGTAAAATATAATGTTATGTGTAAACAATCGTTGGCTAACCTATAAATAAATAAATAACATATTACTAACGTGGAATCAATGTACTAACACGAGGGGCGGTTTGAAACCCATTTAAAACGGATTTTAATCAACTTTGGGTTTAAATCGGTTGTTAGTACCTAAGTATACGGCACAGGAGAAATTCGTAGTGAAGAAAAACATCGTGAGGAAACCAACATATCCTAGAACCAAGAATTCGAACACTTGTGACATTACCAACCCGCACTGATCCCGCGTGGTAGTTCACAGTCTACTGCTTCTCATAGAGAAGAAGCCTGTGCCCCAGCAGTGCGAACATTACAGGCTAATTATTAATCCTTACAGATATTGCTTGGACTTCTTACAAATAATCCTATATAAATGAGCACAAACTATGACAAACATTGGTATAATGCAACCAATAAAAAGTCCTCGATGTTGTGTAACTCACAAATATTGGCCAAACACTGCATACTGCGTTAGCCATAAACACTGTCCTTGTCTAGATTGACAATTATTTCACAAGTTATTGCAAAATTCTGAAGATTTCATATACTTAGTACACTTATCATTCATTACTGACATACTTAAACAATATTACTCTCCTTAAATATTGTTTTAACATGCAGCAAATATAATACTCAGTAGACCTTGTTAATTATTAACCGACGAAAAATTTAGAGGAGGTTTACAATTCGGCAAGTATTTTTTTTTAAGTTAGACATCTCATAGTTTTTTACAGTTTAGTCCGATTTCGGTTATTCTGTTTTTAATGAATAACATAAGAAGTGGGTCCCAAATTCCCAATTTAAAATATTTTGCAATAATTAACTAAACAAAGCTACCACTAACTTTTGAATCTATAGGTAGTTATTTTAAACCTTTTAGTGTTTTTTTTAGTTAAAATTGTAATGTCGTTATTTTAAATAATAATAATACCAGCCTGTTACTGTCCCACTACAGGGCAAAGGCCTCTTCTCATAAAGAGAAGGCTAGAGCATTGATCACGACGCTTGCTCAAGGCGGATCGGCGATTTCAATTTTATATTAACTATAAGTCCAGGTTTCCTCACGATGTTTTCCTTCACCGATGTCAATGATGTCTAAGATTAACTTAGAAAGTACGTATGAATTGAAAGAGTCACATTGGTACTTGCCTGGATTTGAACCACAACCTCGTGCATGAGAGGTAGGCGCCTTAACCTCTGGGCCATCGCGTCATTAAATAGTGATGGTTAAATAATATGAAGAAAATACTAGCCTGTTACCGTCCCCACTGCAGGGCAAAGGCCTTTTTTCATACAGAAAAGGCACGAGCATTGATCACCACGCTTGCTCTAGGCAGATTAGCGATTAGACTTATATTAACTACTTACAGGAAACAATAAACCCCGATGTTATTACATTCTTCATTGGGGCTCCGCTCCTATTAGTCTTAGCGTTATTATATAGCCTATAAGCCTTCTTCGATAAATGGGCTATCACTGAAATAATTTTCCAAATGGGACCAGTAGTTCCTTTGATTAGCGGCGAGCAGCGGTGGCCCAGTGGTGGCGGCCCCGACTTACGAACAGTAAGTCGTGGGTTCGAACCCAAGCAGGCGCACTACTTTGTGTAATTTATTCGATCACCACTGCTCTCAAAAACGGTGAAGGAAAACATCGTGAAGAAACCGGCATGTCCTAGAACCAAAAGTTCGAAGACATGTGACATCTACCAATTCGCGCTGGGCCTGCGCGGTAGATTATATACGCAAAATACGCGCTTTGACGTGGAATTGCGGATACCAGCCCGGTATCTTTAATCTTTTTTTTTTGATTAGCGGCGTGTTCAAGCAAACCGACTCTTCAGCTTTTATAATATGAAAAAAGCGTTTATTTTTGTTTTTATAACTGTTACAATAAAAAATTACCTCTGCCATACTGTAAAGCAGTTTGTTGGCAGATGCAGCTCCCGTATTACATTTATACGTATAAATAACATTAGTGTGGGTACTTTTCCATCAAAAACATAAAAAAAAAAGTTACCAATTTAGACACAGGAATTGTATGCATTAAAGTTTTATAATAGCACTATCTTATGTGATCTATAATATACTTATTAATTATCACTTAAGAGGTTTTGGCAAAAAGAGTTACAGAGAAACTTCTCCATTTTCTTTTTATTAGTATTGATTTTGCTGATGTCACCCAAAAAACTGCCACGCTAAAATGGAACTGGGCTGGACACATCTGCCGTATGTCAAACGATCAGTGGGCCAAACGCTCGACCCAATGGGTTCCTTACAGGAACCCATTGGGTCGAGCGTTTGATTTTAATTGATTTTTAAAGGTCTTTATTAACAGTTAAAGTAATTACAAGTTAACAAAAAGATCTTATTCTAAATGTAAACTAGCATGATAGGAAAAACGTTAAGTAGGCTGAAGCACCTCTTTTAACACACAGCATATTTGATTACAAATTATGTCTTAAGAATTAATTTAATTTACCTACTTTGTTATGTTGGGTTTGTAGACCCACATTTTTAAATTAAATTACCCAAGCCCTTCTCCTTTTTTTATATAATTAATACATATTCGTATACTACAGATAAACAAAGATAACTGTAAGAAACAGTAAATAATGCAAAGTGCAAAAATTACTAATTTAGACGACAGCAATTACGCTTGTTAGGTGGTAAGTGAGCCAACGTTATTCCACCAGAAAATGGTGATGAGGCAGTTTGTACTTTTTATAAGTCCTGGCATAGGTCGAGCGTTTGGTCCACCTCGATGTCGTTTGCCATGTAAAGGAACTTCCTTTACATGGCAAACGACCGCGGTAGGCCCAAGCGAAGATGGCGAGACGAGCTGGACTCCTTCGATAAGGACTGGTCCCAAAAAGCCCTTGACAGAGAGAGGTAGAAGAAAGTAGGGAGGCGGTTGCCCTGCAGTGGGAGAACACAGGCTAGTAATAATAATAATAATATTGATAATTCTAGGTATCCTCACTATGTTTTCCTCCATCGATGTCAATGATGTCTATGACACAGAAAGTACTTACATACAAATTGATTAAAAAAGCAAGCAACATTGGTACTTGTCCGGATTTGATGCTCGTGCAATAAAATCGAATCGAACGCCTTAACCATTGAGCCATCTCGGTATAATATTTAATGTTTTACAACAAATAAAAGAAATGTTAGTACTTTATTTAGCCATAAACCAAAATCCAATTCACAGAAATAATTACTTATCATTTTTCATTTGGTATATAAATTGCATATTATGTGTTCGGCTAGACAGAACACAGACATAGTATCGTCTTAAAAAGGCAAGTTAAGTTAAGTTTCTAAAATACTAAGTTGACATGCGGATGACTCACTAAACTCATTAGGTAACAAATAAACAAAGTGGTCAAGTGTAAGTCGGACTCAAACACCAAGAGTTCCGTTCAACCGATCGCGAAGACACGAATAAACGCGTTCGATTTTCAGCATTATTACTTAATTACTTCTTACTAATATAACGCATCAACATATTATGCAAATATAATTTTAAATGCAATAAATACCAATTAAAACAGTTTCATATAAATAAAATGTTACTAATATAAGCATTTTGTCCATATCACAAAGGTATACAAATAGTACATAAGCGTGGTGTAGAAAGTCCGTTACAATGTTTATCTTTCTCTATGTTTAATTATAGTGGAAGTTGACAAAATACGTCACCACTATGTATGTACTATTATTTAAAAAAAAAACATGAGAAATAAAAACTATCAAGTTCATAGAAGTTCATTTTATTGAATACTAGCTGCCCCGGCAAACTTCGTTGTGCCCTAGAGTCAATTTATTGCTCTTATCATTTTTTTTATATATTAGATATACATACGTTAATAAGATGAAAACTAATAGATCCAAACCAATAATAACTGCTACTACTTTTTATGTAGCAAGTCTCTACTGTGATCTTATTTAAACATTTTGTGTTCGAAAGAATTAAAATTACAACATGTTTATATAACCTAACCTAACTGACCATACCATCCTATAGCAAACCTAACTACCTTACTAAAATGCATTGATTTAAAAAATACTAAATTCATCATTTTAATCTGAACTATTGCCTTTATGTTACATACAATTTATACCTATAGTTTTCCCGATCTACTTTAATTAAAGTCCTAACAGTAAAATAAGTTCTATTTGCAAAGAATTATTAAAATTCGTCTCTGTCGTCATTGTTAATTACGTAAATTGATTTTAGAAATATAAGACTTTTTTATGCTACATAAAACCTCTTAGTTTAGTAACAAAATAAATTTCAGAACGTAGGTGCGTATTATAAATTGACAACCTTACCTTCTTGGGTTTAGCTTAAGACTTTTCAATGTCAAAATTGTCACCTGATAGTGAACTGGGAAGTTTGACTCCTGTCATGTCATCCAAGATGGCGCTGCGTTTGAAAAATGTTTGAGACAACCGATATTCTTGATATTTATTTTTTCGAGGATTTTTCATGTTTTTTATTAATTATCATGCTATATGCTATTCCGGACAAAGACAAATCCAAAAAGACCAAAATCATTCACATTGATCCAGCCGTTCTTGAGTTATAAATGGTGTAACTAACACGACTTTCTTTTATATATATAGATATTTACTAAACATGTAACTGTACTTACATAGAATAATTATACTTTTTAATCCATGTCTCTTCAACTGTCAAACTATTATGTTTCGGGCGCGTTATACCCGTTCATGCGTGTTGGCTGACACCTTTTTGGTACGGTACCCTAAAAATTATATCACATCTTTAAATTGTATGCAAATAAAATATGATACACTTAACTAAATTTGCATAAATATAATCTAAATGATCCGCAGTCAGAGTGCAAAACCGGAAATGGTTCAGACAGGCAAAATTACCATATTTCCATATTGTGATGTATTACCATATTAATCGGTGCGCCATAATACATTATGTATGATATAGTACTCTCGGCTCTTTAATGGAATAAGTGAGAGTTCACAATGATTATTAGCTATGTAATTTTTGAAGTTTCTCTGAAGGATAATCCTAGGAGGGGCCATTTTGGACTCGCGCAAGTCTTTCGGTTACACAATTTGTTAGATTTAGTTTTTGCCAGTAAAATTGCCTGTGCGTGTCCTAAATAAATGTATGTTCTTTCTTTCTTTCCTTTTCATAGAACTTGAAATCAATATAGGTAATATTCCACAACTTTTCACACAACGCCATTTAGTCCCAAGTTAAGCTTGAGAGCATGTGTTATGGGTACTAAATAGCTGATAAACATACTTATATATTTCTAAATACATACATTATGATAGATAAATTACACCCAGACACAGAACAAATGATCGTGCTCATCACACAAACATTTGTCCTGGGTGGGAATCGAACCCACGACCTCCGGCATATCAGTCAGGGTCACTAACTACTAGACCAACAGGCCAGTCAATATATACATATACATAAATTCTTTTGATCTACGGGTTTTACTTTATATGAACCGACCACCGCCTAGGGTAAACGTGTTCTTGAGTGAAGACCTCGAATTGGCAAACTTAGTGGGACGCCTTCTGGCTAGGTGAGGTGACGACCTGAGAAAGGCTGCTGGCAGATGCAGGATGCGGCAAGCTGAATACAGGGCGTTGTGGTGCTTATAAGGAGAGTCCTATGTCCAGCAGTAGACTACTGTGGGCTGATTATGATGATGATGATCATGTAATTTTGTAATAGACCAGTGGTTATAATAAGTCCTCGCCTTTAACGCATGAGTTCAAATCTGCACAAGAACTACTAATGTGACTAATTCTATTCATGGTAATGTATTTCTTTACAACACAACACGTTACTTAGTGTTGGCTGAGCGATTGGCTGCTGAGCTAAGTATCGCGGCTTCGATTCCCATATGGAACAATAATGTTTGTATGGCCTATACCTACAGTGATTAGAAATAGTATTGCTCCCGTAGTGCTAGCTAGGTTCCACTTTTATTAAGACGATGTTTCATGGAGCTAAAATATATCAGGCGTAACATGGTTGTACTGTAGATTCAAATCTAGAGTACAACCACAGTATAAAATATTAATACAGTAGGACGACACCTTTGATCTCTGGAAAAATGCCGACAACTTCTACACGCGTTAGACTTGAATAATACCTCCCGCACTACGAACATCGGTTTGTTCTCAGTGCGGGAGCGGCTTTCTCGCGTCTCGCCCCTCACACCCCGCACGATTGCCCTGTCTAGACAGCTTCGTCGGACGACTGTATGTTTTTAGTCTGTGGTACAACCATGTTTTCCTCTTTGAAATGAAGCGAAACTTATCTTGCATTACTACTGCAATACCAATCCAATCACTGTTTAAAAAATAAGTCACAATACCTTATTTGTGACGTAAGCTCGCACGTTACGTCACACACGACATCACTTTTATCAAACCACACAGTTGCTCAGACGGAAGAGCGCTGCACTCAATGACATGTCGAATAATATCGTCGATATATCGCCTATAAGTTATGACGAACGATATTATTGTACTGTAATGTTGGTATTGCGTATTTTGAAGTGTATAGGCTTATTTGTTGTTGCGTGTTTGGTTAGCTGTTGTGAGTTTTGAAAGAGTTCTTCGAAGAACTTTCTTTGTAAGACTCAAACTACGGTATTAAACGAAACTATGGATTGCGTAAATGGGTAGTTCAGATAACATACAAAGTATACATTGAGTAAAATGGAAGGCGTTTAAATAAATTTTCTTTCTTCTGCAAAAAGTGGCCATCTTTAATTACGTCACACGTTGAGGGTGGCGGAGGGCGTAAACTAAGTTTTTCTATCGTGTGACGAAGGGTTGATATACGCATAGTGACGTCACATGAATGATTCCTAAAAATTAAAATGCTTCAAAATGTTACTGAATTATTGAATTTGTTTTAATTTTAAGGAAATTAGATTTTACATTGATATAAATTCGATAATAAGTATACTAGTTGGTGTGGTAGGTAAGTGGTACCTAAGTAGGTAGTAAGTGTTTGGAATTGCTGATAACCAGTAAATACCTTTAAATATCTAGGAATGAAAGCCGTTACGTGAAGCATGTTAATCAGACTTGGAGTCTTGGTTAAATTATTATCATCGATGGTCATGATATCAGTTGACGTAGATCGAGTAGCACGGTTGATAAATATTACATGTAGCCACAAGTCCATAAATCAAAGGTAACACCAACAAATTACCTTCAAAGTAAAAGACTACCATTAAAGGCATAATCGAAAGCAAAACGGTCGTCGTGAGACAAACGACAAAACGTCTTGTTAGCACTTTAAGATTGTATCAAAAAGCTCCCACGAGACTTAGGCGGACTTAGGTATGTAGGTACGAACCTAGGAACTTAGGGTATGAAGGGAAAGTGCCGCCTTGCAGTGTGATATATTGTTATTGCTTTGTTTTAGTATCACCTGGCTGAGAAATAAGGTAGAAGGTAGGATTTCGTATATTTATGTATTTATACAACATTAAACTATAATACTAGCAGACGTCACGCGGTCTCACCCGCTTAGTTCCCATTCCCGTGGGAATACAGGAACAAAAAGTAGTCTATGTTACCCGGGGATAGTGTAGCTTCCCAACGGTGAAAGAATTTTTCAAATCGGTTCAGTAGTTTCGGAGCCAATTCAATGCAAACAAACAATCAAATCTCTTCTCTTTATAATAATTAGGATTAGGATTAGCTAGAGTAAAGACAGACTAACTGCACCGGCAATCTTCATTTCGCCTTAGAATTAATTTATGGTCTGTTACCTTCTTAGTTATTAGCTCCTGTTACACCGGTTGCTTCAAAAAATAACTGTTACCTATATATTGTTGTGTCAATAAAGTTATTACAGTTACTAGGTCGTGATGGCCCAGAGGTTAAGGCGCCTACCTCTCAGGCACGAGGTTGTGGTTCAAATCCGGGCAAGTACCAATGTGACTTTTTCAATTCATATGTACTTTCTAAGTTTATCTTAGACATCATTGACATCGGTGAAGGAAAACATCGTGAGGAAACCTGGACCTATAGTTTGCCTCCTTTAGTCCGCCTTGAGCAAGCGTGGTGATCAATGCTCAAGCCTTCTCTGTATGAGAAGAGGCCTTTGCCCTGCAGTGGGACAGTAACAGGCTGGTATTATTATATTATTTTAAAGTTATTACTCTATTATTAGTTTCGGCTTAAGACTTGGTCGAATGTCATGGGAAGACATCTGTCTGCTGTCAAGTCATCCAAGATGGCGCTGCTTTGAAACGGCTAAACGCAGCCGTTAAGACGTGAAAGGCCGATAAGCATCATCATCTGCCTAGTCTTTACCCATCTATGTTTGGGTCAGCTTCCAGTTTAACTGAATACAGCTGAATACCAGTGTTTTACATGGAGCGACTGCGTGTCAGACCTCCACAACTCAGTTACTGGGCCCCCTTTACCCCTTGTGGTTACCCCTTGGTATAACTGGTTGTCATATTTTCAGGCTTCTGACTATCTGTATACCTAACGAGTGTTATAGATCTGAAAATGACAGCCGGTACAGACGCCAGCACGTCAAGTTACCCCAATGTGTCAAATTTCTTTGATCGTTTTTCAACTTAATGACAAACTAAATAAGGTTCATATTCAATTGGAAAAATTTACAACATTGGGGTAACTTGATGTGCTGTCGTCTGTACCAACGGCTTTACGTGCTTTCCGAGGCACGGAGGATTCTTGATTTGTAATGAATGGTTACCCATCTATGGACCAACCTCGTCAAACGCAGCTTAACTTTCGATCTGTTATTATTTAGCCACAAGTGAAAAGCCGGTAAACAAACAAACAAATTTTTAATGTAAAATGAACAAAGTTTTGTTTGCAACTTAAGTTGCGATAGTACTAGGTATTTGATGGTCAAAGAAAGCCTAATCCGGTTTGCTGGCCTTGATCTTATTACGCGCACGACCAGGTCATTCATTTTGAATACGGAGAGTCTAGCTTACCGTAGCGAGGCATACTAGCCTAAATCATTTCGTTCATAGTCAGGCAGGTATTAATCAAAATTGTTTTTCACTTATTTAATTTTACATGAAATAGTCAACACCAATTTACTGGTAATGAACTGCGTCCTATGTTATTATGTCAAGTGTTAAATTGTCACCTACCTGCACACCTTCTAACGCAGCTCATTATCGGGTGACAATTTGACATTTGACAAGTCTTAAGCTAAAACTAAGAAGGTAACACAACATGAAATTGTTTCTAAAGCGGAAAGAAGTTTGCCGAAGCAGCTAGTCTTAAACAAAATCGAATTACATCGTATTATCGAATGATATTATCGAATACAATTCCAAAAGCTAATGCCCGAATAATATGGGATGTGATAAATAAAAAATGTCCGATAGAAAATAGCTTCCTTTCTAAACTGTACAGACGTGAGGTCAAGTATCATAATATGACAACGCACTATTACGTAAAGTGACGAGAAGAAGTGATACTGAGTATTCTCGGCATACATTTTGTTTATATAACGGACTGTACGTACATCTTTGTGTTGCAGACGGGCGTTTTCTTACAACTCATACATAACTAGATGCTGCTCGCGGCTTCGCCCTCGTAAAAAGTAACTTTCCGATTTTTATTCCGAGGGACAACACATTACCGCGATAAAAATGATCCTTTGTAATAAAGGTCTATTTATGTGCTAATTTTTATCAAAATCTGTTCAGCGGTTTATGCGTGATTGAGTAGCAAGCTTCCTAACGTATACAAAAACATTCATACGTTTAAACAATTTTAGAAGGATTAGTGCTCAGCAGCAGCACTTGGGACCACTGGCTCCCAAGTGCTGAGCACGTGGTCCCGGGTTTGATCAACAGGTCAGATAATGCGTTGTTGAGTTTTTCCATGTGGAATTTCTCAGTAGCAGCTCTAGGTTTGGATTCGGGAACTGTTAGTCATAATAAAATTGCTAGTCATTATGTAAAAAAACAGCTTTTTACGCAAATATATACGGTGGCTCTCTCTGTTTGTTTCTTTGAGATAATCTGTAAAACGACTGGACCGCTTTTGACGGGACTTTAACTTTGAGATAGCTGATGTTATAAGGAGTAACATAGGCTACTTTTATTTTAGAGAAAATAAATATTTTGATTCTTTTTATGATCGTGTGCTAAATAAATGCTTTTTCTTTCTTTCTTTTACACACGTACAACGCGACAAAGCTAATGTAGTCATAAAACCGTTTCACGAGCTAAATCTTGCAATAAGATTGATGGTGAACTGAATTTATTAATATGATTACCCGAACAATGGCACTATGTGAACATTACTTGTGGGAAATGAATTATATTCTTTCCTATACAAATAATATGCATATTCATGCAACGAAGTGTTGTTTCAGGTTATCGTTAATCAATTTAGTCATGTGTAGTTAAGGCAATAAAACGAGTAATTTTTTGTTGTAATAACGACCTTATTAGTCCTTTTTTATACGACGTTGGGCCACTAGGCTTATATTTAGTTCACAGTCAAAGTAAACTAATTTATTTCAATCAGGCTATTTATAAGGCACTTTTGAACTTCCTAATAATTATAAGTTAAATAAAATACAAATATAATTATTAAAGATTTTACAAAGAAATATAGCCTTAGAGACAAATAATGCGGCTTTCTATTAGTGAAAGATTTTTTTAAAGCGGTTCAGCAGATCTAGACATTACCTCCTATAACGCCACAAACTCACAAACTTTACCTGTTTATAATTAGTGTGGACTATAGATAAGAAGGAGAAGTATATTAAGACCGTAGTAAGAGACATCTGTAGTTATAACCATACATGGAAAAAAGGCGTAAGTTAAAAAAAAGAAAATAAAAAAAACGCCGTTCTTAAACCGCGACGTTTTACACGCTGCGTTTCAAACGCCCGTCTCTACTGCATTCATTCTTAATATTTGATTGCATCAGAGGTCAAAAAGAACCAAAGCTCAAAAACAATAGTTTTCTCCTCACATAGTTCTCAGTCTTAACATCGCGAGTTTTTAACCCTGTTGAATTTATTTACGAAGGTGTCATGCCCATCCGGGTGTGACATAAAATCGCGACCATTGTGATGGTTATGCACACAATGGCCCAAGTTTGTTCGTAATTCAACGCCCATTGTCGGGTCGGAAATTATCAATGGGCGTCGGAATAAGACTGAACTGTCAATTATTGTATAACTTGTATTATTTTAAGATTGTAAGGATGGGAACTTTTTATTCTTTACTAGACACTATTTTTAATTATTTACTTGATTAAATAGTGTCAACACATTTATTGTTATATCGATATAGAAATAAATCGATATTTTTGGAGAAACCTTGTGGACGATGTATTCTTTTACAGGATTTGAACTATCGTTTCCATGTGAATGACGTATTCCAGACTTAATAAATAAATATTAACAAATATTCCACAAATTTCGCAAAGCGCCAGAGCTTGTGATAAGGGTACTAAACATATTGTATATCCTCGTTATTTTTAAGTCAATATTCGATCTTAGGACATCAAAATTTTACATGTCATCAAAGGATAGAAATCAGAATATATCGATAAGAATATATTCGAGAGCTATATCGATTGAAAGACATCGATATATCGAATGAAATGAAATTAAACAAAACGGTATTTATTTCTGTAAGTAGATCTTCCCAGATACTTTTACATACATGGCCTTTCTTTAAACCAAATGCCGTAAGAAACTCAGGGGTCATGGTCTTTTTTAAAGTTCAGACATAAGATTGTATTCATTTATTATGCGAGTCTAACGATGAAGGGCAAAGTCTGGAAAAGCCTTCTGAAGATTGAATCAATTCAGCTTTGAGTTGACTAGTTAGGACAGACGGCATGCATGCTTCAGTTATCGTGAATCGAAAGCTATCGATGTATGTATTGATATTTTTCAAAACGCCAACTTATTCTTACACACAACCTTTTTGTATCACACATACCTACCTAAAATAGACAAACCACAGAATGAAACGAAACTAAAGTAGACAAAGGGTATTGTCTACATCATATTTTGAGCTAGGTTAATCAAAACATATCGAGCGTGACCTAAAGCCATATTCACACTGCATTACACAACTAAAATAGGTAAACTGTGACATGTTTACATACAACACTACACACATTTTACTTTTACGGTCGTGACTAAAAGATTACTTTGACTAATAAATGTGTTATGTTATTATTTGTGTATGACTAGCTTTAGGCAATGCATTAGCAAGTTTTAAGGAAGAATAGTTACGTCGTTTAGAGTTTCAGAGAAAGTAAAAGTTACGAGTGAGAACTTACGAAATAGATCAATATTGCTACTATCATCAGTTGACTATCTCGTTGGTATAGTGGTCGTAAACGCTACTACTGATGAGCATGAGTTCCCGGGTTCGATTCCCAGGTCGGGCAAAGTGTTATTGAGTTTTTCCTTCTGGAATTTTTCAGCTGCAGCCTGGAGTCTCGATTTGTGCCCGATTGATGGCAAAAGGCTCGCCACCTATTACATGGAAGTTAAACTTAACTGGCAAAAAATTTCAAAATAAAAACTTTTTACCAAAAAAAAAAACACCGACTTCTTAAAAAAAACACTAACAGGTGAAAAATAACTCCAGTTTCGGAAGTCGGTAGCCCATAATGAACGAGAAACAAAACCACCGAAGCCACAAACTTCCGAAACTGGAGTTATTTTTCACCTGTTAGTGTTTTTTTTAAGAAGTCTGTTGCTTTTTTAGTTAAAAAGAATTTTTTGGTAAATTCTCAGAACAGTTGTCAGTGTCACCAAAGTTTGGTGTGCTACTCAACACCAGTCACTGGCTATGAAATGATAGCCTTGCTGGTTGGGCTCGGCTACTAGTCTAACCAGCCCCCCTAGCCAAGTTACAAACGATTCGTATCTATTCTCTTTCTACAATCGAGAACGCCTCAAATCCCTTTGTTTTGACCATGTGACTTATCACCTTTCGCTAAGTCACGTGGTCAAACCAAAGGGATTTGAGGCGTTAGCGATTGTAGAAAGAGAATAGATACGAATCGTTTGTAACTTGGCTAGGGGGGCTGATGTAGCTGAATACTATTGTTTTTTTTAAGCGAGTGCCTGACTGACCTACACATCCTAGTAACTGGATCACACGATACTTGTTTTCAGACTATCGTGGTTCTGACTTCTCGTAATGTCTGTCAAAGATCTACAAATGACACACACTAAATAATAAATATTCCACAACTAAATAAATATTCCACAACTTTTTCACACAACACCATTTAGTCCCAATTTAAGCTTGAGAGCTTGTGTTATGGGTACTAAACAGCTGATAAACATACTTATATATTTCTAATTACATACATATTATAGATAAATAACACCCAGACACAGAACAAATGATCGTGCTCATCACAAAAACATTTGTCCTGGGTGGGAATCGAACCCACGACCTACCGCATAGCAGTCAGGGTCACTAACTACTAGACCAACATGCCAGTCCACTAAATACATAACGTGCTTTCCGAGGTGATGATCACATCACGAGATACTTACATCCTCGGAGCAACCTCGGCAAGCGTTGCTTCTTAACCTTTGATCGTCCAGGTTTAAAAAAAAATTGAGATGTGCGATGAAACAAAGCAACTGGTGGATCGGAATCAAAAGCTTTGCAGAAAAAATAATTAATTACCTACGTTTATTTATCATAACATGAAAAAAATAACTTAAACGGCAAAGTCGGTCAAATTTAGCGGTAACAATGAACAAAAAGTAAAATGATTATATCATTTTCAAGTTAGCAATACCAGGACCTTCCCATATTCTCACAATCCCAAAGCTCATGTAAAACTGAAGAAATAATCTTATTTAATATTTTACTGCACTAGTTTCGTAATTAACTTTTATGACTTTTGATTGCAATCGCCCCACATACACAATACTTTTTGAACACTAGATAAATATTTTCCTATCGAATGATCTATATTCTAAGTCCTAACGCTAACTTTAACGTTTACGTTGCGTCAAACGTCTCACGTTACCAGTTAAGTAATTGTTCATTGTGATACTGGTTTGATTCCCAGGCTTATCAAACAATAGATTTATCTATCTAGCCGTTATGCTAATTAAACCTTGACTTGCTTTACTTTGGTTTTTGACTGGATTTTTGGATGGTTGTTGGAATAGTGTCCACTAACTGACTTGAATAGAATTTTGTTACATGTTGTACTCGTTGGGTTATAATTAAAAAAAAAACTCAGGCTTTAATTTATTATTCAGTACATAAGTTCATTTAAAATACAACTGTTTATATTAAATTAAACAAGATAATTAAGTACTTATGTAATTTTACTACTTATGTCTAATTATACGATTAGACACGACGTTTGGCCTGTTGGTCTAGTAGTTAGTGACCCTGACTGCTATGCCGGAGGTCGTGGGTTCAATTCCCACCCAGGACAAATGTTTGTGTGATGAGCACGATCATTTGTTCTGTGTCTGGGTGTAATTTATTTATAATTATGTATGTATTTAGAAATATATAAGTATGTTTATCAGCTGTTTAGTACCCAAGCTCTTGGCTTAGCTTGGGACTAAAGGGCGTTGTGTGAAAAAGTTGTGGAATATTTATTTATTTATTTTATTTTATACTTAAATATGTATATTTTTTACTTTAAAATTACATATTTTGTTATATTATAGTACTTTGTTCGTTTTAGTAGGGAAATAATTATCAATAGTAAAGTAAAAAATGTGAGGCATCCTACTTGTTGTACTTATATTGTGTATTGTTCTTCATTGTATTTTATTCAATTCTATGCGTATTTAAAATTAATTAAGTAATTTATTTAAGTATCTTAATTTTAATGTGTTAATGTAGAACACATGAGTATGAGTGCAAGTTACCTGAATAAATCAATGTTATTATAAATGTAAATGTCGATGATGACGATGTCTACATGTGTATACGTGAAAAAAACAAAACAAGAATAGTCGGCACTTCCGTAGTGACATCTTGACTGGCCTGTTGGTCTAGTAGTTAGTGACCCTGACTGCTATGCCGGAGGTCGTGGGTTCGATTCCCACCCAGGACAAATGTTTGTGTGATGAGCACGATTATTTGTTCTGTGTCTGGATGTAATTTATCTATAATATGAATGTATTTAGAAATATATAAGTATGTTTATCAGCTGTTTAGTACCCATAACACAAGCTCTCAAGCTTAACTTGGGACTAAATGGCGCTGTGTGAAAATTTGTGGAATATTTATTATTATTATTATTTTTTCGTAACAGGTCTTCAGTAAAAAAGTTTATATTAACCATAATCTCCGTTATTCCAGATGGTGCGCTTATGCGCTGTGGTTGCACTGTGCGCGCTCGTCGCGTGCGCCGGTGCTGCCGAGAGTTCATCTCGTTTCCGTAAGTACCCTAACTGTTTGTTTATTTAAATAATACGATTTAATTCCGACCACGTCATATGCTTGGTTTATTTAAATAAAAATTTACATACGAAAATGGAAAAGAAACGCTATTTAATAGAGCACAATGCACGTCTTTATGAGTTAAATAATAAAATCAGATCAAATCTTAATTTTGTTAGAAATTCGCCTTTGCCTTATTAATCACTTTTACTGTACCCAAAACAAAACAGTATAATTAACTAGCTGTACCCTGCCACGCTTCGCTGTGGCACATTGTGATAGAATGGTTAAAAAAAAGGAAAAAATAGGTAAAAACAATCCTTGATGCGGATTATATATCATGCTAAAATTTCAGCTCGATCGGTGCAGAACTTTTTGAGTTTTTGAAGCGTACACAAACCAACATAACATTTTTATATATCTAGATTGAGTAATTCAACATAATATAACATCACGCCTGTTATACTCGAAGGGCTAGGCATTGACCTGGAAGTATGTACACCCACATTTCGCCATCATGTTAAGTCCCATGTAACAGGGGGCGAGCCTATTGCCATCAATCGAGCACAAATCTAAAGTCCGGGTTGCTACTGAGAAAAACTTAATATCACAAAAAAATAATTTAAATTACATAAGAATTAGTTTGATGAATTCATTAATTTAATTTAGTAATTTGGAGCGCGTTTACAGACTTTTAAACCCGTGCGCCGCTGGTTCGATTCCTGCAAGCTTGCAACAAATATTTTTGTGTATTTTTGTATGGCCCACAGGAAGTTGTACCGAGTCTGGCTGTTTCTATATATGAGAGTTTAAATGTCTGTAAACGCACTTCGATAGAGGAACGATTCCTGAGGGTCGACTCTGCTATTGCAATCGTGTCTCAATGACCGGTCAATGATCGATTTTTGACGTATAACGTCAAACTTATGACACATTTCCCATACAAAAACTGTCAAAGTTGTCAAATATTCGATCAATGACCGGTCATTGAGACACGATTGCAATTATAGCAGACACGAGCCCCTGGTGTGAAGCAACGTCTTTTAAAAAGTATAAAAGTTACTCATTAGTCTACTTCTTTTCGTTTTGGTAGTGACTAACCTCTTCACGTAGCTTTACCACTGGAGAAATGGATATGTCGACGGAAAAAATGAGAGATGGCATAAACATTTCTGCCTACAATAGAAGAAATAATGCTCGATATTGTATACTAATTGTCAACTGAAGAATCTACACATTAAGGCTGCGTTTCCACCAGAGATGTGCGAGGATTCTTAGCGAGGGATGTGCTTGTAAAGAACCAATAGAATCGCTTCATTTACCTCGGAAAACGGCTCCGCGGAGCTAGATTTTTGCGCATACAAAACAAGCGAGGGATGTGTGCGAGGGATGTGTTGCAAGGGATGTATTGCGAGGAATGGGTGTTGAGAAGGATGTGTTGCGAGGTTTGCGCATACTGTACCAGCCAGTCCATAGACGGAGTTTGTTGGAAGTAGAAGTGCGCAAAATAGATAAATGGATAGTTGGAAAATTGGCTCCCACTACACCGCACCTCCGTCGACACATTTCACAGCTTCGCAACGCATCCTCGCACCACACATTAATGCGCATTTTCACATAGCTCCGCTACACATCCTAGTAGGCACATTTTCATCGCACAGCTTTGGTGGAAACCACCACACATTTTCTCAGCACAGTTAGACATCGTCGCACGACACATTTTCATCGCACATCTCTGGTGGAAACGCAGCTTTATTCTCCGCATTCTTGACATAAATAAATGTTTCCACAATCCGTCAGTTCGTGATTTTTCTGTAGATAAAATCCATTTCTACGTTGGTCATGCTTCGCGTGCTGTTGCCACAGTTTTATGCCGCCCATGGGTATCTGACATGGCATCACATGCCGTCGAGAAATATCTCCTCAATGCTTATAAGTGAAGCTTATAATGTGTTTAATCAAAGTCATTAATCCATTACCACGAAAGATCTGCTGGCTATTTGTAACTAGCAATATGTCATGATGACTCAAAGGTTAAGGCGTCTTCTCACCTCTCATGAATGGTTTAAATCCGGGCAAGTGCCAATGTGACTTTTTCAACTTATTTGTACTTTCTATGTTTATCCTAGACATCATTGAAATCGGTGAAGGAAAACATAGTGAGGAAACTTGGACTTGTAGTTAATATAAGTTTGAAATTACCAATCCGCCTTGAGCACGCTTCGTCATCATTGTGATCAATGCTTGTGCCTTAAACAGTTAAGGCATGAAAAGAAGCCTTTGCCTTGCAGTGGGCGTTTACAAAACAATCAAGCTAATAATATCAGAAAATAACAAGGTGTTCCTATACCCTTCATACACATAATTACATAATTATGTAAAAGTCTAGCTATGCACTTCGCACCTCTTTAGCATACGTCCGGATACTTATGTCACATTTACACATAAACGCATGTTTATAGTCACCAGCTCACTGGCTATTGTTAACAACATAGTTGTATGCTTTGTGCGTTCCTGGTTGCCTAGTACAACCGTTGACGAATCAGCTCTAAGTTGCACTTCCATGATTGCAAGTAACATATTATTATGCTTTATTATGTAAGTAAGCATACAATAGCTGCACGGGTCGGGGTAATTTTTTCTTTATATTGATAAAAATGCACTCAAAAACAAGAATTTATTGTTAATTAATATTTGGACAAGACGTTATTACATGTTGTGTCGGATTTTATGTGTAGGTATGCGTTGGTTGTTGTGACCGATGAAGGCCATTTTTTTAATCGAATCAAATCGTTTTTTTTTTAAATCGTTACGTATACAATATATTTGACATAATTCATTAGCAATCTAACTTCAACTGTCGATTAGAATACAATAGAATAGAATACTCTCTAATGTACACGATAAAAACTTACAAATTATAACATTAAGGGCTACATACGGTGATACAATGGGCGGCTTTATCGCTAAAAGCGATCTCTTACAGACAACCTTTGGATGGACTTGATAGTGGAGGAGAAAAGATGAGTAGACAGTTTGTAGTGTACTATTTACATAAATATATACCACACACTACTATCTCTTAATATTTTCAATCAATATTTATGTCTCAAGAATCGGATTTTATAATAACCAATTTTTTTTCTGCCCACTACAAAAAGTATTTTGACAGCTGTCAAATCGTACTTCTTAGATTGTCGTAATAGGATTCAAATATAGTGTCAGTGACAGTTCAAAACTTAAAATAGATGTTTATAGGAAGTGTGTGTGTAGTGGAAGTGTTTCCTGAAGACCAACCACACTTTCGCGGTCGCTAAAGTCAACTACTGCGGTGACTGTGTAGATTAAAAGAAATGGCCAATTATTCATAATAGGATGTAGTATGTACAGACACCAGCACATCAAGTTACCCCCAATGTGTAAAATTCTTTGATCGTTTTTAACTTTATGTCAAACAGAATAAGATTCATATTCAATTGGGAAAATTTGACACATTGGGGTAACTTGATGTGCTGGCGTCTGTACCTACACCTACATTTCACCAGACATATTTTAAGTCCCATGTAATAAGGGACAAGCCTATTGCCATCTATCCGTAGGTAGGTACTTAGTTTTTTTTAAAACAGGTTTATAATTTTTTTTTGTAATGATTAGAAAAGTGTATGTGATGACGATGTACCGGAAGTAAAAATGTCTTTACATTCGTTATTCTTCATTGGTGTTAAGAAAAATAAAAAGGGACCTGACGCAAAAAAGCGACACAAATTCATTTAATACCGTCGCCGATTGGCTTGCATTCTGTACAAAGCACACACAAGAACGCCAAATGCAGCTAGGATAGATTGAACATTCTTAAAGAACCTTTGCGTAACGAATATGTCAGGATTTTTTCTATTATAAAGATTTGATTGGGTAGAAGAAACCCTGCAACAACTTAAATGTAAAAATAGGAGCCAAGTTGAATATTTCAAATATTTCAGATGTGCGTGGTTGTTAACTTTGTAAAAGAATTGAGCATGAGTGCAAAGATCGGTAAATAATCATCAAATTAATAGGGAAAACAAAACAATATTTAAAACACAACTTCTTGATTTTATCTACTACAAAAGTTTTTAGTTTACCTACTATTTCCTATTAAAATAAAACTTGTTTGATTGGCATTTTATCACTGACTGACTGACAAAAATCGAACCCACTTTTAGATGGCCTAGAAAGTTATGATTTGGCATCCAGCTAGGGAATTTTTGTGTATACAAAAATAATAATGGTATGTATACAAAAATAATAAACGGTTCTTACATCAACAGATTTTATCTTAACTAAAAAAATCCTGTGCTGTGGGTGCGTTAGAAAACAATTAAATTTAACTAACATGCACAAACAGCCAGAACCGGAACTACCTTTAAGCTATACTGACATTTGTTCCGTGCGGGAAACAACCCCGCGAGGAGCAGCTTAGCTCGCTCAGCCACTGCACCAACCAAATCATTGGCTTGAACTTGGCTTGACACACTGCCGCGTGTCTAAATCGCAAAAAGGACGTCAAACAAAGCCTTCAACTCCTTACATACACTTCATACACACGTTTCACACAATAGGTAAACAATATTGAAAGACTTTTGGGCTCATTATGTAATTTGCAATCACGTGAATAGTACAACGATTGTGCGATCGCAAAAACAACCGATATTGTCAAAGTTACCTCATTATTCAATTCGTCTTTTTGCTAGTGATTATAATTTGATAGATATTAAGAAAAGATTTAAAATGGAAAGACGGAATGAAATATTGATTATCAATTTCGGATTCATCGATTTGCATAAGTAATCGATTAATTGTGCGATTAATTCGCTGGTAGACGTAACGCTTTTGAGGATTACACTTTACTTTTTATGTAAGCTTAGAATGGACATGTTAATAAATGGTTATACACAGAAAAATCAATTAGAATTATTAATACATATAATTGATTAAAAAAACACGTCCCAAAGAACATTTAACACAAGTCTATGTTACGTAACATCTAATTGTTTTTAAGTAATATGACAAGATTCATTAACCATTGCTTAGCTAAGTGAATTAGAAGCGTTTCACCCAAAAATATACTTTTTCGTATGTTCCTATTTGAGTAGACAAATGTTAGAAAGCGTTCCTTACGAATATAACCCTTAATGACGCTATACAAATAATTATGGTTTATATTCGTATGAAGTTAAGCAGAATCTATAAAATTGCCTCTACAAATGTGGTGTTGTATTTATTATGTAAAATATTTTTGGTCTAATTATAGTTTTTGGTTTTTATAATAAAATTGTAAAATAGAAATATGTAAATATTTTGTATTTCTTTGTACATACATAAATCTTTGGTGCTCGCGATTCAAACGAAAAACCTGTACAAATACAATGCATGTTAATTTTTAAGAGATTTTTCTGTATATTGGCTTTGGTATTGTAAATATATGTAGATATATAAATATTTATGTGTGTAAGTCTTTTGTTATATATATTTTTGTGTATTTAGATTAATTATAATATGTTTTACAGAACCAAGAAAACGCAAGACTGGTACGTACACATACAGATACAGCATTTTTGTGCAATCTTATCATTTTGGGTTCAACATTGATTTATCGACGGTTACATTCACATATTCGATTTCAAAATTTGATGTTCAGACAAATGGAAAAGGAACCTTATCATTATGCAATAAAGTTGAAAATGCATCAAAGACATTATTGACAGATTAGGGGTAGCACAAATAGATTTAAAATACTATAGAGCGGGCATGTCAAGGAAATGTCATAGAAAAACTTTGATCCCATGTCTCAGTAACGCCATCTAGAATAATATATGAATATTGGAGCGGCAGCGGAGCGTACTACAAAAAACTCATAGACTTGTTTCCAGCAGGGCACACTCTATAGGTATTGAATGTCTTTGGGGTAGCATTATGTGCTGACCTCTGTACTTAACCTTAAAATAGTATAACTTAAGACACACAATACAGTATTTCAAATAAACAAATACAATATGCCGTACTTGTCACTAACATACTCGTTCGATTAGATTTTTTTTAATGTGAACCATCTGTCTAGGCGAGGGTTAACCTGATTGATGGCGTAGCGATACAGACCGTGGCGCCACAACGTCACGCTGTAAATAGAGTTGTCACGATTTCAAATAAATTTTTAAATTTCTTATTTTTGTTTTTTGTATTGAATAAAAATTAATATTTCTGTAATAAACAATCATTATTTTATGGCAAAAAAAAAATCAATCCTTTTTTTTATTATGCCATATGATTCTTCTCGTAATCTGTTATTTTATACATATATCTTACAAAACAATTTCGATGTTTCACACCTGCACGACGCGGCGACGGAGTATTCCCGTTTGAGCACCTATTTATTGAGCACCTATGCATTAACCTATGGGAAATGGGAATACCTTTGGTACTAAATGCATAGGTGCTCAAAAAATAGGTGCTCACACGGGAATACTCCGCGGCGACGTCCCGCGACGGCTCACATTTTTCTTAGTTCTAACTTGGACGATGTACCTACCTATATTTGGGTAACACTTTAAAAGCCCAGACTCTAAGTTTAGACTCTAAAGTCTTTGTGTTATGATCGAAAATCCTTAAGTAACCATCGAGAAAATCAATGTCTAATATATACCTGAAAATGTCACTAAACAATCTGCCACACTCACTCACCTTGCTTGTGGAAGGCTCTCTTTTTGAACTAAACCTTATAAGAGCTCTGTTAATTCTGAATCCAATGATTTTACTTCGTTTCTCGTGTAGTCATGGTAGCTTTGATTTATTTCTATTCTTAACTGGTCTCTATTGTCTAATTAACTTTCTATATTGGTATAATAAAATAGGAGACCTAGATCTTTAAAAAAAAATTTATCGTCAGACAACCAGTCTAACCTAGGGGTACAATTCCAAAATAGTTGGGAAAAAACCATTATGTCATGAAGAGTCGTTACTTAACTCGGCAACTACCACAAGTAGCAGTTAAATTACCAATTGTTCGAGGAAGCCGGCTTCCGTTCGGGGCCTGATAAATTAAATGTTAAACAAGACGAAGAATACTTCAGTTAAAGACTCTCTCTCTCTCTTCTCTCTCTTCTCAACAAAAAGAAGTCCACAAGCAAGGGACTCTTCAAGCTACACTCACTCCACGCTTATGGAACTATTCTTTACCTACTTCTAATATTCTTATTGTATTATTCTTGTTACTTCTTGATATTTCTGGACACCTTTGATACACAGCTTCACCCGCAGCTGCAATCGCGTGGTACCTCTTTTCTGTTTCTTTCAAATCTTAGGTGTTAATTTTGTTTCATCGTGTGCAAACAAACTATTTTTATGTTTGTCTAAATGACTAATTGCGATAAAATTCAAATTGTTTACGCAATCCATCACATTTTCACGGTTTGTAACTTTGTTAGTATTCAAAACATTTTGGCAGCAATTAATTTTTCATACTTTCAATCTGTCTTTACTTTCTAGCTGTTTTATTCTCTGTTTATTTGACGAATTAGTAAGTTATTAGTATCTTATAATAGCTTTATAATTACCATGACGTTACTAAATTAAGTAAACATATCTATTTTTACTTACTTTTGTAATTCACTACATTTATTTATCTTCATTAATTTTTTACTTCCTAGTAGTTTTAACATAAATATTTCACTAATCGCCTGTTGGTGTAAAACCATTAGAACATCAATATGAATTGTTGTAAATTAATTCGAATTAATATCCTTATTCAAAGTTTAGTCTTTAAGCTCCCTTTTATAAAATACGTTTGGGACAATTGCTTAACACACAATCATTCAACTATATTTATTACCTTTTTTGAACTGTTGTCAAGCAGATGAATTTTGCTGTTTAGACTCGTATTATGAAGCAATAGAATATAAATTTTATTCAAAATCTTTTGGATTATGAATGACAGTGTGTTTCTCATTTGGGTGCTATTTTTTCATCTCTTTAATTATTTAGAGTATTTCTATTAGTGTTGCATTTAGTTACGTTTATTTTCTTTTACTTTGTCTTCTATACTTTTTGTAATAAATAGTTCCTGCCTTTCCTGTACTTGTCTACAATCTTGTATGTTTAAACTTTTTCTATAGTTTTGTACAATGTAGATGTTAGTTTGATAACATCTTAGTTTATTTCTCCTTCAGCTAATTATCAAATATCTTGTTTTAATTATTTTTGTAGTTAGAATAATTATGCTTGTCTAAATGGGTCTTTTCGTTTAACTGTTTCTGTAGAAAATACCTTAAAGCATTGTCATTGGTAAAAGGATATATTCTCATTAATGTTTAACATAACATTTGCATCTTAATGTCTTCATAGTTTAATATTTAATTCATTACTTCTTTGTATACTGCTTGACGCGAATATCTGTCATCGGCGTTAATTACTGCATCTATCTTGAAGAGCTAACTAGTAGTGTGTAAAATGGTTGGTGGGGGGTAACCAACTGCTGGTTGCTGATGAAGAACATGGTTTCCAGCGGACCTACAGCCGGAGAAGCAGGCGGAGGTGGACGACATGGTGAACAATCTCTTGCAGTGGATTCAGGGCTTGTACCAACAGAAGAATAGGAAAGGTGCACTTTAGTTTTAAGATCTAGTTTCTATTTAGTTTTAAGAACCTTAAATACAAAAATTTTACTCGTAACTCCGATAGCATTCCTACGTTGTTACAAGTTGTTAATTCGTAATATAAATGATGAAACATAAGTATGTTAACTGTTAAATCTTAAGTGTTGACTGTCCTTCATAATAGTACAAACAGACTACAAATCGTTTAGGATTGTAGAACCTTTATACACCAAATGTTTGCACAAATCACTTCTCCCAGCAATCACTAGGCACAATCACTTTGGGTTTTCGTGGATTTAACTTCCTTTAAAACACTTTAATTAATATCCTCTTTATATATTTCCAGCTCGTCAGTACATTGGAGGGAAACCAGAAAAACCGAGACCTTTTGAACCGGCGAACCAATACCTACCACCTGTAGTAGGATACCCAGCTTCTGGCACCAGGCCTTCTCCGACCTACAGCGAAGGACCATCACCAAGCCCTACGTACCAGCCAAGCCAACCGTCATACCAGCCAAGCCAACCGTCGTACCAGCCAAGCGAGTCACCATACCAACCAGAGTCTCCATATAAGCCTGATCAGCCATTCCAATCGAGTTATAAGCCAAGTCTGCCAACTCAACCCGCGTATCAACCTTCACAGCCGTCCTATCAACCATCTCAACCATCCTATTCTCCAAGTCCGTCTACTCCTAGTTACCAACCAAGCCAGCCAGCAAATTCACCGTCTTCACCATCTTCACCGTCCTACCAACCGTCCCAACCATCACAAGCACCTAGTTATCCTTCTTCACCAAGTTACCAGCCCTCTTCTCCAAGCTACCAGCCTTCGCAACCGTCCCAACCTGGTTACGACTATTCAAAACCTAGTTATCAACCTAGTCAAAGCGATCAAACGACACAATCGATTTACGTATCACAAGAAACTGGTGGAAGTGTAAGCACTGGTTTCAATTCTAATTCAATTTCTAGCACTGCCACTGGTTCTGTTGTTGAGACTTCTCAGATACAAGAGCAAACTAGCGATGATGACCGCCATCCTCCTCATATCCACGAAATCACAGTCGATTGTGGAAAAGAAATGATGACGATCAACATTGAATTTAACAAGGTATACAATGGCATCATCTATTCTCAAGAACACTACAATGAACCTGAGTGTGTCTATGTCAGAGAGAACTCCAATCAAGCCAAATACTCTTTCACAGTCAGCCTTAACACTTGTGGTACTAGATTCTACAGTGACTTTGAGAATGAAGGTCAGGCTTACTTAGAAAACGTTCTTGTCCTCCAAAATGAAATCGGTATTCAAGAAGTTTGGGATCATATTAGAAGAGTCAGATGTCTGTGGGAAGGAAATTTGAAGAAACAGCTCGTCCATTCCCTCAGCGTAGGCATGTTGAACCAGATTACCAGCAACTTCAGCGGAGATACTGCCATGGCTCGTTTGGACATTCACACTGGAAGAGGACCTTTTGGACCAGAAGCAAATGGTTTAGTCAAGATTGGAGAAATGATGACTTTAGTTGTGTCAGTAACAGGAGATGCTGGTTTCGATATCCTTGTTAGAGAATGTGTAGCCAGAGACTCTGAAAGCCGCAATGTTGTTCCTTTGACTGACAGCAACGGTTGTGTGCTGAAGCCTAAGGTCTTTGGTTCTTTCCAAAAGACAAGAGAAACTCGCAACACTGGTGCCTCAATAATAGCTTACGCTTTCTTCAACGCCTTCAAATTCCCTGATGAAATGGATCTGATAATCCAATGCGAGGTAGAACTGTGCAAGACTGACTGTGAAGTCTGTACAAACCCTGAAAGTATTGAGCCTAGAAGGAAGAGACGAGACATCATTCATATTGGAAACAGTTCTGTGCAAGAGCCTTCGACGATTATTGGCAAAGGATTAAGGGTTGTCTTGGCAGAGGATCTTCCACTACCTACAGGTTTTTGCATGTCGCCTCCAGCCGCCTTATGGGGTGGCAGTCTAATACTCTTTGCGTCTCTAATGAGTAGTATCCTTGTATCGTACTGTTGGCAGAAATCTCGGGGTTCCGCTAAGTTTTCGTAATCCATTCTAATCTTTACTATCTTTCTGTTATTTAAAGAAATGGTAAAATTTCACTTTTGCTGAAATTATGATTCTGTCTTTGAAGTACCAGTAAATCTATAAGTATTTATAAACACAGAATGTTGTAAAGATATTATGCAGAAATAATGAAGAGTAAGTTATGGTACAAAGTATTTAAAGTTAATGAAGGTAATGTAGATTTTACTATTAATAGATACGTTTACAGTGACTTCCGTTATTCTTCAAATTAATGAATTCAAGACCATGGCAGATACTGATACTGATGTTGGTAATGTCGGAACATCTAAGCCTCTAAGGGAACAATATAAAATGTTGAACAACCAACAAATTTATTAGAATGTAGTGGCATTAAGAACAAGAATACACTGCCTCCCACATGGTTAGAAAATGGAATGGTGGTTGGTGGTGGTGGGAAAATCTGCAGTATTCCATAGGTTTGATCAGCGCGTGAGATACCGTGTCTTGCGCTATGCGAGTTTTTTATATGCCGTCTTTTTTGCTGTCATTGTTTTCCGTCAGTAAAGTTGCATGTACTGGCGCAATTTGTTTTGTATCGTCAATTTCAAACGTATCATCAAATCTTTGTATATTTCTATGAATGTAATAATATGATTAACAATTGCTTATTGGCAAATTTGTATCTTCTTTCCATATTATATGGCAAATGTTATCCGTAGGTAAAACATGTTAAATTATCAAATGATGCTGTAAGTTTACGATACATTTTCAAAATAATGTATTTCCTCTTATATGAAACATCGCTTAACTTTTATTATTTAAGGAATATACAATTTTATTTTTATAAAATGGTGCATAAAAATCTTTACTTCATTGAATGCATAACAAGAATGTTATATAAGTATCACTGTCAACTACCAACAGAATGCGATGTATGTAAGCAAATATATTTAAGAAAAACAAAGCAACGATGAAATATAAATTCTGGCCTTAAATATTAAGATCGAACGTATTTTAAACGCAGTTCTTTATATTTTTTTCCAAAATTATTATGGTTACCTAAATCTTTTTCGGATTGGACAAGAAAATTGTGTTTATGTTCATAACTGTTTACATTGGTTAGAACAGTAAATATCTTACATTTCTGGCTTTTGATACAATTTTATCTATTGTAAAGTTTTAGATGACAGAAACAACAGTATTTAAATGGATACGTGGGCCAATTGTGTACCTTTTTGTAAGATACATTAAACCATTTTCCAAGATAATTATAATTAGTTTGAAGTATTTTTCTTCATAAAGATAACCTACGATAAAAGTATTTTTAGATTAATTGTAGCTGTAAAAAATGTATTGTAATTATGTAGGTATAACGTAAATCAAGTTATTTTTATTTGTAAATATTAGAATTAAGTTTTTTATAAGTATTAAACATTATTTGTAAAACAATCGCTTTTTTATTATCTAAAAGTCCCCTGATAGGAATAGTTTAATCTTTTCCTAGTGTTTTGTAAGAACTAAGATAGATAACATAATAGATAACTTATTATTAAAATGAATCTTCATTTGTCTAGCCTTTCCCCAAATAAATTGAAGTCAGCTTCCAGTGTAACCATTTGCAAAATAAAAACAGTATTTTACAAGGAGCAACTACCTAATATGACCCCCACAACGCAAAGAGAAATAAAGAAAGAAAATACATGTTTAAAGGACACACAAAGAATTTTGCAGGTACAAAATAAACTAAATCGAATAAAGAAAAAGCCCTGTGAGAAGCGACAAAGGGCACTGTCTCAGCACGATGCCACGATCAAGAGAAAAACAATACCGCAGCGCTATTATTCTTATTGGTCCTGGTGTAGTGTTATGAACACTATTAATATTCATTGCCTTAAACGGAAAAAAAAAAAAATTAATGAAAATAACAGACAATCTATACAGGATGTCTCATTCAAATCGGTCTGTATGGGAAAGTCTGAAACTATATCTATATATATAAAAGAAAGTCGTGTTAGTTACTTCGCTTATAACTCAAGAACGGCTGAACCGATTTAGCTGAAAATTGGCAGGGAGGTAGTTTAGAGCCAGGAGAAGGACATAGGATACTTTTTATCCCGTTCGACATCATAAAAATAAATATCAAGAATATCGGTTGTCTCAAACATTTTTCAAACGCAGCGCCATCTTGGATGACATGACAGGAGTCAAACTTCCCAGTTCATTATCAGGTGACAATTTGGAATTGACAAGTCTTAAGCTAAAACCAAAAAGGTAAGGTTGTCAATTTATAATACGCACCTACGTTCTGAAATTTATTTTGTTACTAAACTTAGAGGTTTTATGTAGCATAAAAAAGTCTTATATTTCAGAAATCAATTTACGTAACTAGCAATGATGACAGAGACGAAATTTAATAATTCTTTGCAAATAGAACTTATTTTACTGTTAGGACTTTAATTAAAGTAGACCGGGAAAACTATAGGCATAAATTAATGTATGTAAAATAGAGGCAATAGTTCATATTAAAATTATGAATTTAGTATTTTTTAGTAAGGTAGTTAGGTTAGATAGTTGGGTTAGCTATAGGATAGGTATGGTCAGTTAGGTTAGGGTATATATACATGTTTTATTTAAAAGTAGTAGTAGTTATTATTGGTTTGGATTTATTTGTTGTCGTCTTATTCAACGTATGTATATCTAATATAAAAAAAAATAAGAGCAATGAATTGACTCTAAGGCACAACGAAGTTTGCCGGGGCAGCTAGTAAGACATACGAAGATCTGTTCTAAGGAACCATGTCATTGATCAACACGTGTTGAATATTGTAGACATCATGTTTCATACAGTCATTTAGTGCTTAAGACTTACACAATCGATATCTAAATATCCGGGTTCGATTCCCGAACGAAAAAAAACATCTGTAATGTTTTTTTTAAATGTATAAATGCAGTTTTTCTTGTTATTAAAATCGATGACATGGTTCCTCAGAATAGATCTTCGTATGTCTTATAGTTTCAGACTTTCCCATACTGACCGATTTGAATGAGACATCCTGTATACTATATAAAAGAAATTCGTGTTAGTTACACCATTTATAACTCAAGAACGGCTGAACCAATTTGAATGATTTAAGTATTTTTGCAAATAGAACTTTTTTTACTGTTTGGTCTTTAATTAAAGTAGACCGGAAAACTGTATAAATTGTATGTAACATAGAGGCACGCAGCGCAATAGTTTCGTATAAAACTATGAATTTAGTATTTTTTAAATCAATGCATTTCAATAAGGTAGTTAGGTTAGGTAGTTAGGTTAGCTATAGGATAGGTATGGTAAGTTAGGTTAGGTTATATATGCATGTTGTAATTTTAATTCTATCGAACACAAGAAATGTTTAAATAAGATAACAGTAGAGACTCGCTACATAAAAAGTAGTGGTAGTTATTATTGGTTTGGATCTATTAGTTGTCATCTTATTAAACGTATGTAAGTATATCTAATATATAAAAAATTGATAAGAGCAATAAATTGACTCTAGGGCACAACGAAGTTTGCCGGGGCAGCTAGTATTAAAATAAAAGAGCATGCTGTACAGTAAGTCGTGGGTTCGAACCCAGGCAGGTGCATTACTGTGTGTAATTTATTTCATCACCACTGCTCTAAAAAACGGTGAAGGAAAACATCGTGAGGAAACCGGCATGACCTAGAACCAAAAATTCGAAGACATGTGACATCTACCAATTCGCGCTGGGCCCGCGTGGTAGATTATAGCCCATACGCAAAATACGCGCTTTGACGTGGAGTTGCGGATACCAGCCCGGTATCTTTAATCTTTGATCTTAATCTTTATTAGATTAAATAATACTACATCCTTGTAATACCTGAGGGGTTAGGCAGATGTATAAGTGTAGTACACCTACATTACGCCAGTTATGTTTAAGTCTGAAAGAATGACTGGCTTGTTGGTCTAGTAGTTAGTGGCCCTGACTGCTAAGCCGGAGGTCGTGGGTTCGATTCACACCCAGGAAAAATGTTTGTGTGATGTGCACGACCATTTGTTCTGTCTGGGTGTAATTTATCTATAATATGTATGTATTTAGAAATATATAAGTATGTTTATCAGTTGTTTAGTACCCATAACACAAGCTCTTAGCTTAGCCTGGGACTAGATGGCGTTGTGTGAAAGTTGTTGAATATTTATTTATTACCCGACGCAAGCGCTACCGCAGAGCATATCCTGAGGCTTTGGGATGGATTCCGGGTCGGGCAAACTCTGTGGAGCAGGTCAGATAGGCAGTCACTTCGCAAGAATTATTGATTCAACATAAATTGTGCTGTGTTTTGTCAGATGTTACTTCTGCTAAAAAGACATACAAACATATAGTACATTATTATATCAATATAATGTCTGCCACGTCGGTATCAGAGAATCAGTTGTAGTACCCATAACACAAGCTCTGCTTAGCTTGAGTCTACATGGCGTTCTGTGACAGTTGTGGTTTTTTTTTTTTTTGTAAACGAAGCAAAAGAAGTATGTAAGAATCATAGCATATGGCGCTCTATAGTTTCTGGTTTCTGCCTACCCCCATGGGAAAAAGGCGTGAGTTTATGTGTGTATGTATTTATTTACTTAATGCAACACGATGAATTAATGATAGATGAAAGTGTGAACCGAGCCATTGTATTGCTCATAAACAGTTTATTTAGTTTAACTATTATCTCTGAACATGTGTAGGTACACAAAGTGTTGTTTATTGATAATGTAACACGAAAGGTCATGATAATGAAGGAGCTGGTCTTTCCCTCGTCTATGAAAGCTTCTGATTGAATTGGGCTATTGCCACTTGCAATTAAAACTACATTATAATATTAGCCATATTTTACGTACTTAGTAACTAACTGTAATGTTTCCATGGTGTCTCATACTACCTTTCTTTTGGTAACTGGTATTCAGCTGCATCAAGTTAACTGAAAGCTGACTCTAATATAGTTAGGAACAGGCTAGGCAGATGATGACGATGGTGATGTATCACCTGTTGTTAGAGGAACGATTCGAGCACCATATCGAAATAAACAAACATAAAATACACCTATAATCCTCTCTGCGAGATCGAATCAGAAATGAGGAGATCCGTAGAAGAACCAAGGTTACCGACATAGCAGTGGTCAGGGCACATAGCACGGAGGACTGATGACTGATGGGATCGAAAGGTCGAGTGGAGGCCAAGTATCGGCAAGCGCAGCGTAGGACGTCCACCCACAAGGTGGACAGACGACCTCATTAAGGCCGCAGAAACGCGCTGGATGCGAGCCGCTTCCAACCGGTTTCATTGGAGATCTATAGGGGAGGCCTATGTCCAGCAGTGGACTTCCTATGGCTGAAATGATGAATGATGATGATAATCCTTGAAGGTTTAGGCAGAGGTATATATAAAGTAAACTCACATTTTGCCAGTTATGTTTAAGTCCCATGTAAAAGGGGACAAGTTTATTGCCTTCAATCGGGCACGAACTTATACTCCTGCTGCTACTGAGAAATTCCAGATAGAAAAAAAAACTCAATTACACTCTGTCCGACCCGGGGTTCACAAATACGACCTCGTGTTCTGCAGTAGAGCTGGCGAGCTGGCTGGTTAATTATGTTGGTATGTCTGTAAACTGCTGAACATAGCGCACTATTTTTTTTTTGTTAATACTATAAACCAGTGCTTGACTGCAATCCCACCTGTTGGTACGCAGTGGTGCAATCAGTGATGGTGAAGCGCACTAGTTTATTAAGAGCCTGTTCACTCTAACCTTGAAGACACCTAAATTAAATCACTACACTACTGGCACTTGTATCTTATTAATGATAATTGTTACTCATCCGTCACATGTCCCAAAGGTTCTTTTGAAAATCAGCGTCAGGCAGGATCTCAGCATCTGTCTGGCATTATCGCTGAAATGAACCTTTTGGCGCAGCCGTGAGACATGCCATTTTTTGTCTCTTTTTTTTGTGTTATTGTGTTTTTACTGTGCGTGCATCCAGTTGTTGCCAATAAATGTATTTTCTTTCTTTCTTTATTCAAGACCAACCACTGTACCTATGTTTCACAAATAAAATTCTGATTCTGATTCTGATTCGACTAGTAGACCGACGAGGCAGTCCCCTAACAATTACGCAATAATAACCATTTTGCGCGCAAGTTGTGCAACCTACCAAAAATAGTTAATTTAACGATGATGAAAAAAAATAATTGTGAAGGTAAATATTGACAATAAAAATTAAGAACATAATTAGTAGACTAAGTATTTGTTTATTAATACTTATTTATTGTATTTCCTGACGTGTCTCTCACTAAATGATAGTAGTTTGATTAATACTAGTTTTGCTCGTGAGTTTGCTCGCGGAAGTCAATACTACTTATTATATATATATATACATACATACATACATACATACATATCGTCACGCCTGTAATCCCCGAAAGGCTAGGCAGAGGTGTACCTGGTAGTACACCCACATTTCGCCATTATGTTTAAGTCCCATGTAATAGGGGCGAGCCTATTGCCATCCACCGGGCACAAATCCAGACTCCGGGCTGTTACTGAGAAATTCCAGATTGAAAAACTCAATGACACTTTGCCCGACCCGGGGATCGAACCCGGGACCTCATGATCAGCAGTAGCGCTTGCGACCACTAGACCAACGAGGCAGTCAGGCTATATATACATATAGCGTTAAAGTTTGTAAGTTTGTGACGTTGTCGGAGGTATATAATCTATTGATCTACAGAACCAATTTTAAAAATTCTTTAACCAAAAACTCGTGATGGCCCAGAGGTAAAAGCGCCTATCTCTCATGCTTCACGAGGTTGTCGTTCAAATCCGGGCAAGTACCAATGTGACTTTTTCAATTCATATGCACTTTCTAAGTTTATCTTGGACATCATTGATGTCGGTGAAGGAAAACATTGTGAGGAAACCTGGACTTATAGCTAACTAGCAGCCGTCACGCGTTCTCGTTCCCGTGAGAATACAGGAATACAAAGTAGCCTATGTTACTCAGGGTGAATGTAGCTTTCCAATGGTGAAAGAATTTTTGAAATCGGCACAGTACTTTTTGAGTTTGTTCATTACAAACAAACACACACACAAACTTACACACACACCCAATTTTTTCCTCTTTATAATGTGTAATGTAGATAGACGAAAGAAAACGTCGTCGTCGTTGAAAGGATGAATGAAAGGCAACTAACGAAAGTTATTTACTAGGCAGATGTAAGTGGGAACGCCGGGAGGGGACGCCCTAGAAGGACTTACATAGACCTTATTGGTGAGGTTCTTCTTAAAATACTAAAACTACAAGGACAAAGTCGCATTAAGGTGCTAGTTTATAAACAACCTGTTCATTTGACTGGCCTGTTGGACTAGTAGTATGTAAGTGACCCCGACTGCTATGCCTGAGGTCGTGGGTTCAATTCCCACCCAGAACGAAATTGTTTGTGTGATAAACACGATCATTTGTTCTGTGTCTGGGTGTAATTTATGTATAATGTGTATGTATTTAGAAATATATAAGTATGTTTATCAGTTGTTTGATACCCATAACACAAGCTCTTAGCCTAGCTTGGGACTAGATGGCGTTGTGTGAAATTTATTTATTTATTTATTTTATTGGTTCACTGTTCACTGCCTCATTGGTCTAAACGCAAGCGCTACCGCAGAGCATATCCTGAGGTATTGGGATCGATTCCGGGTCGGGCAAACTCTGTGGTGCAGGTCAGATAGGATAGTGTCACATATAGTCATAAATTGTGCTGCGTCAGATGTTACTTCTGCTAAAAAACCATACAAACATATTGTACATTATTATTTCAATGTAATGACTGCCACGTCGGTCGACAGGCTGAGAATAATCCTTGACAATAAAACTATATAGAAGTGTGTTTACTTGCTAAAACTATCAGCATTTTCTTGTTTTATCTATTTAACGTAAAAAAGATTAGTTTTTATGTTTGTTTGTTGTTTTCGAACTTCTTACAAAAATGAGGTTTTCAATTTGGCTGCATACTTTTTTATACAGTGTGTAATTACCTCATAACTCAGTTGTTAATGGACTGACTTGTTTTTATTTTGTTTGGTCTTATTTGAATTTTATCGAAATTGGTGCAGTATCTGAGGTAGTTTTATGCGGCAAGAAAGTCGTGAGCTCAACTTGAAATTTAAGGGGCCTTGAGGAGCAACAACAACAATAAACAACAACAACAACAAAATAACAATACAAACAAACAACAACAAAACAACAACAACAACAAACAACAACAATATTCTTACAAATAAATCTATTTTTTTTTTATTATTATCAAAATCTGAGAAAAAAAATTGTGGTGGCCTCTTAAAATACCCACTCAAACTACCAAGATTCAAACATTTCCTTCTTTACAGCTTTGTCGCTAAAATATGTCACATAAGTAAGTTCATGACTACTACGTCAAATTGTCATTTTAATTTATTAGGCCCTGGCAAAGACATACAATACTTTACTGTAGACGGAACATCACGAACAAAATTATCCTGATATTTGTGTCCTGATGGACACAAATATCAGGATAACACCCCTATTTTTAATTAGTACAAAAAAAAAATTGGGCTGTATCTGTATCATATTTGCGTAATCAAAAGTAAAAAAATACGAAGTTCAATTATTAACATATGCGACTATTTAGCTTAAATAACGAAAACAGCTGTTGGAGGCGGGGCATGCTTGAGCGAGATCACGCGAACGTGAGCGAGAGATGACGATTAATGTAGTATTTGTACTAATTAAAAATTAGTGTTGTATATGAGTTTTAGTACGTTCCGCTGACGCTTCAAAATTGCTATATTATGCTAGATGGCGGTACTGAGATATATTATGGGATCACAGTTTTCTATGACATTTCTTAACATGTCTTTTCTATATCTCTTTGGGCCTTGGAAATTCATAAAATTAACGGAGAGAGTGACAAACAAATACGGGTGTTGGTATATGTTTGCGTATCAGTAATAAACGAGACTATGGGTTGAGTGTCCCAGTTATCGGTCATGCGAATTAATAAATAATATTTATGCAACAGGTTAGGGTCGAGTTTATCTTTCTTTTGTTGATTGTTGTTATTTTTAACAGTGTCCCAATTCAGAGACATGTCAGTTATGCATTTATGTAGAATTTATGAAGGTTACAACTTCAATATCATTGTCAAACATTACTTAGATACCGAAAAAAGCTCATTACGCAAGCACAATAAGCTGTTGACCGTCCCAATCAAGATCCCAGTCACATCCATGATATTTCCATTTAAAACACTGGTACTGCACAGCCTGGATTGGAAGCTGACTCCGGCATTGTAGGGAAAAATAAGCTTGCTATGCACAGCTAAACGATGATAATCGCTGTACTACCTAAAACATGCATCGCAATCAGTAGCACTGATGTAACTTAAATCTCTTGTTGGACCACAGGCGTTAGCCCACACAGTGTGATACATTTATTTATTTATAAGGTACATACCTAGTAATTTGTCACTTTGAGGAAAACAAAGGCTTTTACATAAAAATATTGGCTTAAGACAAACAATTAAAACTAAAAGAACAAAATCTATATATATATATTTTATTATAGGTACTTAATAAATCTGTAGAAGTAAAAATTCGTTACAATGAAAATATCAAAAAAATAAATGGCAAGGGGTGTTACTAGACCGACACCAAACCCAAAAATGTGATTAAAAAAATTTGTCTGTCTGTCTGTCTGTCTGTCTGTCTGTCTGTCTGTCTGTCTGTCTGTTTGTTCAGGCATCACGCAAAAACTACCGGTTCGATACCGATGAAACTTGGTATAATTATTCTTTAATATCCTAGGCACCGCACTGGGTACTTTTTATCCCTGAAAAGTATAAACAATAAAAAACAAACTTAAGTTTGCGGTTCAGGTGTGGAACCGGTTGTTTATCGACCACATAAGCTGAGTCATTTAGAACGCGAAGAAGTTAGAATTATGATTGAAGAGCTTTTACAACACGACATCTTAAGAGAGTCTCAATCCCCATACGCGAGTCTTGTTTTATTAGTTAAAAAGAAAACTGGTGACAAACGCCTTTGCGTAGATTATCGTGCCTTGAATAGGAAGACTATTAAACAGCACTTTCCATTACCTCGTATTGAGGATTAAATCGATCGTTGGTCAGGAAATAAGTATTTTTGTGCTTTAGATACTGTAACTACTTTTACTTACAATATGTCAACACATACTGTAGGTAAAAGTAGAAAGTCACTACCAAAATGTTCGGGACCATACAGAGTAACAAAAGTTTTGGATCACCGTGCAGCCCGTGCCCAAGAAGGGCAGTCGAGCTGACCCGGCTAACTACAGACCCATCTCTGTAACGTCCATCTTCTGTAAGAGTATGGAACGGGTGCTTAACACTAAGCTCCTGGCATACCTAGAAGCTAATGACATCCTCAGTGATCGGCAATACGGCTTTCGTCGAAATCGGTCTACAGGGGATCTTCTAGCGTATGCCATTCACATCTGGAGTAAGGCCATCGAGAAGCATGGGGAAGCGCTTGCCGTCTCCCTCGATATCTCGAAGGCTTTTGACAGGGTCTGGCACAAAAGTCTCATTGGTAAGCTTCCTTCTTTCGGTCTGCCCACTGGTCTATGTGACTGGATTGCTGACTTCCTGAGTGGTCGGTCCATCCGAGTTGTAATTGATGGCTGCTCATTCGGTCAGTTAGACATCAATGCCGGGGTCCCTCAGGGGTCGGTACTCTCGGCAACATTATTCTTGCTGCATATTAATAAACTGCTTAAGTCCGGTACCTTTGGGTATGCAGACGACAGCACTGTTGTCGAGAGCTACATGTCTGACGCACGGGCTAGTGGGTCACAGATCCAGTTTCTCCGAGAAGCTATGGTCGAGCGCTTGAACTTGTCCTTGAAGGCAGTCGCCGAGTGGGGTGATGCCAATTTGGTCAAGTTCAATGCTGCGAAAACCCAGGCGTGTCTGTTTTCCGCCAAGCGGAGCCTATTTCACCCGGCTCCATCTTTCCGAGGTGTAACCGTGCCGATAACCGACCATCTTGATCTTCTTGGTGTAACGTTGTCATCCACTCTCAATTTTAGCTCTTACATCGAGGCAAAGGCTCAAATAGCTGCAAAAAAGTTAGGTATCTTAGCAAAGGTGAGACGTTACTTCACGCCGGAACAGCTGCTCGACCTCTATCAAGCGCAAGTTCGGTCGTGTATGGAGTACTGCTCTTATCTTTGGGACGGATCCGCCAAATACCAGCTTGATGCACTTGAGTCTATTGAGAAACGAGCCAAGAAGATCATCGGCAATGATGCACTCGTTGAGTCAAAACTTCAAAGTCTTGAGCATCGACGCCGAGTTGCTAGCCTGTCGGTTTTCTATCGGTTATATTTCGGAGAGTGTGCATCGGAATTGCACAATTTAATTCCACCAAGCCCTTTCCATCATAGGACCACCAGACGTACAGCACTGCGCCACCGGTACATGGTAGACATCCCACCGTACTAAACGCTATGGAAACACATTCATTGTGCGAACAGCCAAAGAGTGGAATTCCCTGCCAGTGTCGGTGTTTCCTGATAGCTACAACCTAGGGTCTTCAAGTCAAGAGTGAACAGGTTGCTTCTAGGCAAGCGTGCTTCATCGTCGACCACATCATCGCTTACCATCAGGTGAGATAGTGGTGAAACGCGTGCCTATCAGTAATTAAAATAAAAAAATCACGATAGGTATGAGGTGGAAGATACTTCTAACACTAAAAAAGGGACGGCCACGTTTAAGGGTATATTCTCTGTAGATAAATAAAATCCTTGGCTTTGTTTTAATGACAAAGAAAGTGAATCCTCTACTAGCAAGGGTACCGATGATTGATTAATAACTTCAAAATACCTATTTATTAAATGATTCAGGTGGTTTTGAGAACAATTTTTAATTGGAAAACCACTTTTCAAATGATATTGGTAATGAAATACACTAATAAAATTATGAACCTACACTGCTATGAGCGTGAGTGTAGAATAGAACTTGAAGTGCAACGTGCACGTAATAATGTTTAACTGCTATGAGCGAACAAACTTTTGAAATGCAAAGTGCATAAAATAGTGTAAACCGCTATGAGCGAATAACTATTACCTTGAGGTGCAATGTGCACATAAGTATAAACTGTACTGTAAACAAAGAGATTTAAAATACTATAGAGCGGGCATGTCAAGGAAATGTCATAGAAAAACTTTGATCCCATGTCTCAGTAACGCCATCTAGAATAATATATGAATAATGGAGCGGCAGCAGAGCGTACTACAAAAAACTCGTAGACTTGTATCCAGCAGGACACACTCTTGTTCGTGATGTCCGGTCTATAGGTATTTAATGTCTTTGACTGTAAAGGTATAGATCTGTGTACTACTTTGAAGTGCAATGTGCACAATAAATGAATTATCCATTGTCTATTATTAATACAAATATCTATACATATAATAAATCTGTAGAAGTAAAATTTCTGTACATTGAAAATATCAAAAAAATAAATAGCAGGGGGTGTTACTAGACCGACACCGAACCCAAAAATATGATTAAAAAAATTTTTGTCTGTCTGTCTGTCTGTCTGTCTGTCTGTCTGTATGTTCAGGTATCACGCAAAAACTACCGGTTCGATTACGATGAAACTTGGTGTACATATTCTTTAATATCCTGGGCACAACACTGGGTACTTTCTATCCCGGAAAAGTATATACAATAAAAAACAAACTTAATTTTGCGGTTCGATCCCTAGACCTGACTACTGTACCAACCGCAAATTATAAGTTTGTCGTAGGTTACGTCACCCGCAGTGGAGTTCACCAAGGGGCGCTGCACACGGCTAAGATAGTATAATATTTTATCTTCAGATACAATATAGTTCGCCATAAATTCAATGGACTATCCCACACTGCTAAGATAATAAATAATATATTCAAAATAAATATTGGAGGATTATTGATGATCGATACTGATGCCAAAAATGCAATCAGTAAATGTTTTGTCTGTCTGTCTGTCTGTATGGTACACACATAGTTCAAAAACCATTATAGGGATTTTAACCAAACTTGGTACGGTTGTAATCAATACGCCTGGACAGGTTGATCTTAGTCTCAGTTGTTTTACACATGGTCGGTTGTACGTCGCTCTTTCCCGGGTCAGTAGTTCCAGAAATCTTTATGCATACATACCGGAAGGATCAACTTTGAAAGTAGTCTATCCGGAAGTATTCTGCTAAAATGATTACGTTTATATATCAACGCACAACCCAAACCTCTGGTATTAGAGACATGAAACTTGAAAGGGTGTTCTTAGTGAAAAGTATCCACTATAAAACGACTTTTGGAAATTCAACCCTTAAAGGGAAAACATAGGGGACGGAAGTTCGACATCCACGCGGGCGAAGCCGCGGGCAAAAGCTAGTAAGCTAATAAAACCTTGAGGTGCAATGTGCATGTTAACATGAATTGTACTGTACCGTGTAGTTAGTTATCTGTATTAATACTGCTTAGAAGTGCAGTGTACACAATAAGTAAAATACTATGATGATTCCAAAATAATAATTACATGTAATGTATTGGAAAAAATACAAAATATTGGTGTTTTCCGTTGTCTATTAATAGTACAAATAAATTGTGTATTTTTTAGTTATTTTGTTTTTGTTTTCTTTCTTACAATGATTGCTAATTATCTAAATAGGTAATGATTGAAATTAATCATTAGATGTACTTTTTGATTCAGTGTTAATCGCGGGGACGCGTTAATTATCAGGATGGACGAAAGCTTTAATAAAACATAACGTTTTAATAATTTATACAGGGTTATTTTTTAATCACCAGCCAAATTTTCACAGGATGTTCTACTCATAAATATGAACAACTTTCACTACGGGACCAAGTCGGTTATCTCGAAAAAAATATTTACTGTTGCATACAAAAGTTCAATAGGTATTCGACCGAAATGTATGCAACAGCTGATTCTATCTTCGAGATTTCCGAGATGGTTCCTTAGTGAAATGTATTCATATTCATGGTTAGAACACCCCGTGAAAATTTGGCTGGTGTTAAAAAAAATACCCTGTATGAACATTCAGTATTTTCTATTATACATATTTGCCAGTTTTTAGAATAATAAAAAGGAAGTTGTGAACCTACCTGCTAAAACATGAGGATGTTTGTTTAAATTAAAAACTAATTTGTAATTCCATTCACTATAAAACACGTTGATTTTATTAACCTGTATTTTTAATTATGTATTTGTGTTTTTTGTTTTTGTATTTTTTTTGTTTTTTTTTTTGTATTTGTTTTGTGTTTTGTATTTTTTGTGTGTTGTGTGTTTTGTTGTGTATTGTTGTTTTTTTTTGTGTTTTGTTGTGTATTATGTTTAGGTACCAGTATGACCGGCCTGTTGGTCTAGTAGTTAGTGACCCTGACTGCTATGCCGGAGGTCGTGGGTTCGATTCCCACCCAGGACAAATGTTTGTGTGATGAGCACGATCATTTGTTCTGCGTCTGGGTGTAATTTATATATAATATGTATGTATTTAGAAGTATATAAGAATATTTATCAGCTGTTTAGTACCCATAACACAAGCTCTTAGCTTAGCTTGGGACTAGATGGCGTTGTGTGAAAAAGTTGTGGAATATTTATTTATATTACTGTATTTTTTTTTAAATCACTATCTTTTGTTATTGGTAGCTCAATTTTAACATCTAAATGCTGGCTTCCGGTGAATAGTCGTTGACTAGTCAGTTGAGGGCTAGTCAATAGACTTCACTTTAAATTAGGTGAAAAGAAAAAAAGACGGCAGTCGTCGTTGAACTACGAAGCAAGTTGGTAGCTGACTCTGGCAGAATAGTCGACATCGGCTCAGTTGCCGAAGAAGAAAAAAAAAAAAAGTTGGTAGCTAAACATCAACAGTGTAAATAAAGTAATTTATGTAGAACAGACTTTAATTTTAAAGTGGTAAGCTTTAACAATAGTCTATCGTTTTAATACCTAAAAAAATAAATAAAAAAAATAAAAAAAAAATAATAGAAATTATGATTATAGAGATTTATGTAGAAAATGCCTAAGGCCGCCTTTGTACAGTTTATTTTACTAGTGCATAAAGTTTTAATAAATAAATAAATAAATAATACAAAACAATAAATATGATTCGTAATAATTGCGACACAGCCTGTTAAAAAGACCCGTCCGCCTCGAAAGCAGGTGACATTTGTTTTGATTTATTTTATACCAAATGATTAGGTAGATAGAGCTGATCACAGCTTGTTGATATAGTAAAAGAGAAAGAATAATATTACGTTTTAGAAAGTTATTAGCAGTGTTATCTTAACATACTTATCGAAGTAAAAATAAGAAATCCTGTTAAAACAGCGAGTCTAACTATGAAAATTATTATCAAATAGATCAGCTGTTTTGATAATAGTTTTCAAGTTCTTTAGTGCGAGGGCAGTGCGGCGACAGATTAACGGAGTAACTTTTCCGCGACCATGGACTACGTAAACTGTCTAGTGGAAGCGTAAATAGCTAGGTACCTACCTAGTTAGGTTAGTAGAATATTCTCAAATTGAATTGGCGTATAATTAACTACAAATTACTTACCCACCTACATACATCATTAGTCAATTCGTTAATACTTTTTTTTGCCTTTTTAAATTTCTGCCTGCCCTGTGAAAAAAGCCTAGGTATATGCACGCCACTGCTGTATTGTATACAGGGTGTAAAAAGACCCTTAACGTAAACGAAAACTACATATTCTCCCTATCACTGGGATGGTTTTTTCTTCTAGAACATACCTGAGAATTCACTGCTTTTGGAGATATTGAAGGTCAAAGTGCAATATTTTTTTCGTTTTTTTTTTTCATCATATGTTATAAGTATTAAGGTTGCGGTTTGCGTGACAGGATTCTTTGTGAATGAAATACGTGTGTGCTTGACAACAACTTTAATGCGACTGGTTCACATCTACATTGAGTTAAATCTTTATAGTTACACAACATCCTAAATATCATTAGTATACTTTCTTCCAAACAAACATTATCAAAATTATCGATTTCTCAAAACAAATTACGCATTTGAAGTTACAAAAATGCAATAGATACTAAACAAGCGGGCCGGTCGGGTCAACGACCAAGCGCGTGTGGCCATACGCTCAGCTGATCGAAAGTTGCGTTGCGTTGTCGCGCTATTCAATGCGCACAATAAAAAGCATCTCTTTTTTAAAGATGAAAAAAAAAGTATTTTCCCAGCATTATTTTTTGGTTAAAGTTACTTAATTATATGTACAGAATGTGTGGTTAACGGCTATGTGATCGGTCTTCTTACACCCTGTATTGCACGTTCTCTGTCTAGTAAGAAGATCGTCTTAAGAAGGGCAGAACAGTTTGTGATTTGTCTCCTTCCACGATTCCAGACCGCATAGGTCTGGAATCGTGGAAGAGATAAGGTCCATTAAACACACTTACGCGTTACCTATATTGAATAATAAGATAATAAGGAAGACAATTGTAGCATTCGCCCCACAGTTTGTTTGCGTGCCAGCGTGGCAGCAAATACCACTTAGATATCTACTATAAAACGATCTCCATATTTAGTTAGTTATTATTAATATAAACTTGTCATTTGATGTTCAGATAGGGTAGTATAGGGTGAACCGGTGAGTGAAGGTATTTTGAAAAGATGGAAAAAGAAAAGATTAGGACTTCGGAGTTTTTAATTCAAAGTTTGGCTACGGCTGTCAGTGAGTATCTTTTGTTTTTATTTACGTTTTGTGAGTGAACTCGGTTAAGGAAGGTATTTATAGTGTTGTGTGGGTGTTGAAGTGTGTCAAAGTGAGGACGGAGCTTTCAAAAAAAGTGACGAAATGAAAATGAAACAGAACTTGGTACAGGAAAGTGCTAGTGATACTGTTAGTAGGGATTTTGCTTAAATTATATTAGTGAAAATGATAGAATAAAATAAAGCTACAAAACATAAATAATTATGGTTGTTGCATGACTGTGACAATGAAAAAACAGCTCAGTAGGTAAAGAAACTTACAAAAGTTTTTAAGTTTGACAGTCAAAGTTATATTTATGTGACTTAAAGTCCGATAAATATTATAACTAGTCAATTACCGCAATCCAGACACAATTAAATTACTATTGTTTGCGGACACCGGTGTCCACGCGGAGCCTAATGAGATAATTATGAAATGAAAAGGTCTTCATTTCAACATGATTTTGTTATATAAAAAGAAGTACAGTACATATCTAATTTTCATATTACAGCTGTTATTTTTGCGAATTTTTCATTATAAGGAGTAATTTTACGTATAAAAAGCAAAGTTTAGAAATTTTTGGATACATCGTTTGCATACTTAGTAAATTTTAGGTTCAGATTAAATGCACATTTGCTTTCGTTTTGGCAAAATTCTGCAAGTGCACTATATCAAAGACGCATTTAAAACACACGTGGCATTTCTTATCACAAATTTATCTGTATCCCGACATTCAAACACCTATTGTTTTCATATATAAATACCGTCAATACTTAGTTGCACTTCCTTACCAAAAGCTATTTCTATCACTAAATGCTTCTAGGAAGCCGCGAAGTTTGATCTTGAATATTAATCCCTGCAAATGTATAATTGATCTATAAACTGTAATACAAGATGAACTTGTTTAAAATAGATATCTATAGTTTAGTTGAAAATCAGATGATGTCAGTAGAGCGAAAATCTGTTGTTAATGAGACCAACCTTTTATTTATATTTTTTTTATTTACCATTTACAAAAGAATCTTATAATCTATCTTGTTTAAATAGCAACCAAAATCCACTAAGGTTTAAACTAGTGCTATCATTAATCTATCTCAATATCGCAACAAATTATTGAGGTTTTCTATACTTATACTAATATTATAAAGAGGCTGGAAACGTTTGATTGTTTGCATTGAATAGGCTACGAAACTACTGCACCGATTTTAAAAATTTTTTCACCGTTGGGAAGCTACACTATCCACGGGTGACATAGGCTACATTTATCCCTGTATACCCACGGGAGCGGGACCTACGCGGTCGAAACCGCGGAACGTCTACTAATGTTGCTTTTGAAACAAAACACTACCTTCAATGAGAGTGCGAGAGATCTCTTGTTTTTCAGGTGTACAATAAAGAGTATTCTGTTCTATTATAGTTTAACGGGATTCTTGGTCCTTTGTTTTTTGTCGTAATACAAATCCCCTTACTAATTGCTATATCTCTATCTTTCCAGTATGTTTTCAAGCATGTCAAACGGGTTTTGTGATCGCCTGGCCATCAAATACTGTGGCCAACTTCATGTCCAATGAAACAGTACTATCGAGTCCAATGTCTTCAATGGACGTATCACTGTTGGGCAGTTTGCCCAACATTGGCGGGCTGCTCGTCAGTCCCTTCTGTGGTTACGCCTTCAATACGATTGGAAGGAAATATGCCACAATGTTATTTACATTACCCTATGTTGTGAGTATCATTCAGTTCAATGCCTTTCTACTTAATTAGACATCACGGACGTCGATAAAGGAAAAGTTAGCAACCTAGACTTCAAATAAATATAAGTCTGAAATCGCACAATTCACCTCAAGCATGTGTGGTGTTTAACGCTTGTACCTTCTCTGTATGATAAGAGGCCTTTGCCCTTCATTGGCATAGTAAAAGGCTGGTATTTATCAATAGAACATACAGTGAACTCTTTTTATGTTTTCAATTGACAACATTTCAAAATTGACATGACCCTAAAACAGAAATACAATTTCTTAATTTTTGTATGCTGAGTTCATAAACATTTAAAAAAAAATGTTGCTTAGATTCTGAGAAAAAAACAAAAACCAAAAACATGCGATGACGTCACTTATACGGTGGAATGAGGTAGTACCTTTGCGTAAGCAAGCAAATTTTTAAGATGAAAACCATAATGACAAACAAGACTTTTCTAATGTCAAACAAGACTTTTCTAATGTCAAACAAGACATATCTAATGTCAATGTATGTCATTGACACCTGCTAAATGACAGTGACATATAAGTAACAGTTTTTTTGACGTATCACAGTAAAGCAAAGGATGTATCGCCTTTCCACCGTATGAATGACGTCATTTGGCGCTTACATCTTTTTGGAATGCACCGAATTTCAAAGTTAAACTTATGAATGAAAAGTACATACATAATTTCGAAAAACCAAAAAATATGGGTCCTTTAGTTTTGGATAAACTTTTATATAACGTAATAAAACATGCAGGTTAACATTTTGAAATGTTGTCAATTCTGAGGTGTGCGGAGATATCTGTCAGTTTGCATTACAATTAAAATGATCTCGTGAAATGAAATGAAATGATATTTATTTATTTTTTAAACTAAATTTCGTGGAAGTAATGCTTCCTCTCTCCTACCCTTTGACTGTGCCCTACAGGGTCTATAATGATATCATTTATATACTTACCACCTAAGAATACACATGGAAAGCAAAAAAGATATTGAGTATTGACTCCTACTGACTAAAAACCATCCCGGTGTTTCATCTTGCTCCTGCACCATCGCCGAGGTTGCGGGAACGAACGATTCTTCCGTAACACAACACTCTTCTTTTTTAAGCTATTGCATAGCTTCTATCGCGGGCCTTGAGCGCGGGGACCGAATCCAGAAATTCCGTAACGTCCGGGGAGGGGAAGGATGAGGTGAGAGGGGAGCGGAGAGGGGGAGGGGAAGAGCCAGAGAACAGGAGGGGAAGGGAGGGGAAAGTGAGGGAGGGGTGAGGGAAGGGGAGGGAGCGGTGAGGGGAGGGGTGTGGGAGGTGTGGGGGAGGGGAGGAATGGGGAGGGGGAGAGGAGAGGAGTTGATAAAAAATTATATGCAATAGCTTTACCGTGGCAGTCTCCGAGTGCCACACGTCATTTTTTTATCTCGGAGTGAAAAATCTTCGTGGAAGTCCTCGAAAGGGGTCTGTCAGAGTCTTACTGGCTAGGAACCACCCCGGCGTTCTATCCCACACCTGCGCCGGGGTACCGCGAGAGCATAACGATGTACAGACGCCAGCACATCAAATTGCCACAATGTGTCAAATTTCTTTGATCGTTTTTCAACTTTATGTTCAACGAGATAAGATTCATATTCAGTAATTTGTCTGTACTCTAAATTCAACAATCACTTTTCTTCTTTCCAGTTCGCTTGGCTGACAGTATCACTGACGGGCAATATACCTCTAGTTCTAATAGCCATGTGTGTAGCTGGTGTGGGCATTGCTGGACAAAACGTGGCGATTATTTACATATCTGAGATCTCCCACGACTCCATTCGAGGGGGACTGACTGCGAGCTCAGCTTCTGGATACTTCTTGGGTAAATATTAAATATATCCAGAAACCCACGCCCTTTTTCCTTTCAGAATTAGTGTCAAGTTTAGTTGTGATAATAATACTCCACGACTATTCACACAACGCCATCTAGTCCCAAGCTAAGCAGAGCTTGTGTTATGGGTACTAAACGACTGATGAACGCTCATAAATATTTCTAAATGCATCAATATTGTAGATAAATTACGTCCAGGCACAGAACAAATGATCGTGCTCATCACACAAACATTTGTCCTGGGGGGGAATCAAACCCACGAACTCCGGCATAGCAGTCAGGGTCACTAACTACTAGACCAACAGGCCAGTCGAAGTTGTCAACCTGGTGGTATCTTCTATTATTATTACTACTAACATGTGTGTTAGCTAACATGCAGCAAATTATTTAATTTAAGTGAGTATGTTTATTAATTAAGTACCAATGTTGTGTAAACTCATGTTCTTCTAACATACCAGACGGACGTGTTCCTGAGAACTTGTTCCGCCACTTCTTCTTCCCAGTATAAATACTAGGATGTGGTGAAATGCGGGCGTTATTTTGACCGGTTGAGCAGATAGTAGCCCCACCCCTCAGTAGGGTGCACTGCGAGATTCCCTCTATCAAAAAAAAAAAATGCGTGCGTTTTGGGGGACTGTCTTAAGTAATTTTTGACGAACAAAAAGTGCTGATCGTCGGCCTAATTTGAATGAATGACTTTTGGTTTGATTTGATTTGCTATTCTATAATAATAACACTTTGAAAACTCGAGTGAAGTGAACTGTTAATGCCTAGAAGTAGTATGGAATGACTGCTAAATTTGTATTTACTTCACCTATATTTTCACTAGCATTATTTTTTGGTTAAAGTTACTTAATTATATGTACAGAATGTGTGGTTATCGGCTATGTGATCGGTCTTTTTACACCCTGTATACTAAATGATACTAATAAAATTTTCTTTGCTTTTAGGCATACTGACTACAATCGCAATGGGCGGACACTTCACGTACATGCAAGTGATATACACTAACTTGACGTTGTCAATACTGTGTATAGTGTTGATCGGGCTACTTCCCGAGTCTCCTGTGTTCCTGGTACTCATGGGGAGAGAAGAGGTAAATCTATACTAATACTAGCTGCCCCGGCCAACTTCGTTTAACACTATTAGTTTTATTTAGTTTTTTTAGTTTACAACCTATTTTCAGACCTAATGATTATACACACAAAATTTTATCCGAATCGGTCAAGCCGTTTCAGAGGAGTTTGTAATGATATGAGTTTGTAATGAGTTTGTAATAATGAGATGTTTGGTAAAACTAACTATGACTCGAGAATTTTATTTCTCATTCTCACTCAAGACAAATGCTTCTTTGATGAGCACAATCCGGGGGTTTCTGTGTCTGGGTGTATAATCTGGGGGCACTGGAGTGCCCCAGTATAAATGTATAGCTTGGCTGTTTCGTTACTTCCTTCAGAAACTAAATATTCGCATCACCTCCACGACGAGGGTAGCGAAACGGCGAAGCCATACATTTTTACTGATATGTAGAATTTGTCAAGTTAGGGTCTGTAGGTTAGGCCGTGTAGATTCAGAAGCTTGGCTCTACATGAGATCTGATATCTTTTTCGCAGGGTAAACCTTATGTAGTCGTCTTGGCAACATTTTACATGAAATGTTTTGGTGGGTTATCTTTACTGTGTATATACATACCTAATATATTTATAAATGCTGTAGAAATGCGTTCCTTGCGAAGTATGTGTGGTGTAACAATGAATGACAGATTGAGGAATGATGAGATAAAGCAACGTTGTGGTTTAAAAGAAGATGTAGTAACAAAAATTGAAAAGAGTATGCTTAGATGGTTTGGTCACGTTGAAAGGATGGATGAAAGGCGACTAACGAAAGGTGTTTACAAGGCAGATGTAAGTGGGAACGCTGGTAGAGGACGCCCTAGAAGGACATACATAGACCTTATTGGTTAGGTTCTTCAAAAAGGTCAGGTGCGTAGTACTCGCAACCGGCGTGCGTGTATGACAACATGTATGAATGTAAACGAAGCAAAAGAAGTATGTAAGAATCGTAGCAGATGGCGATCTATAGTTTCTGCCTACCCCCGTGGGAAAAAGGCGTGAGTTTATGTATGTATGTATGTATGTATTTATGTTCATAAAGTAGTTATAGCACAAGTTCGTGGCTATGTGTGAAAGTTGTGGAATATTTATTTATTTTATTTATTTGTTTTACAGGAAGCGGCAAAAGCGATTTCATTCTATCGACAGCTAGATGTAAAGTCCAAAGAAGTTGAAGCAGAGATTGCGAAGATTAAACAGCAAATGGACCCACGACTGGAGAAAATACTCGAAGGAGACAATGGTTAGTAATGGGGTTGTAACTAAAGTTATAGGAACTTTGACGCCAGCTGGTCGATTTAGTCCAGTCGCCCGTGAAAAAACAAAACATAACTTGTGAAAGTAAACTGTAACCTATTATTACAATTGTGACAATCTTAGTAGTACGCTTTGACAGCTGTCAACATACTAAGTGTAGTGTGAAGAAAAATAAATCGGTTGCTATAAAATCCGATTCTTTTATTTATTTATTTATTTATTTATTTATTTATTTATTTATTTACTTTGGATCCCCAACAAAGGGTATACACACAATAGCGATATTACATTATTTGGGTTGTAAGATGGTGTACCCCTTCACTTACAGGAGACCACAGCATGCACAAGAAATTCACACAAGTAACATAAAAATTAAAATTAAAATCTTAGAAATAAACAAAAATTATAATAATTATTCTTGAGACATATCGATTTAAAATAATTAAGAGATTGTAATCGATAATTGTATTTAGCTTTACTAAAACTGATTCTTAAGGATTATCCTTTTTTAACTTAATTCTGAAATGTACTCACGAGTTTTTTATAGATATTAATAATATAGGGTAAACAATTTTTTTGTATAAATTTACCTCATTTTAAATTTTATTCCGGTAAAAAATAATGGCTCTTATCGGTCATAACACTGTAAAGCAACGCAAAGACATTTAAACAATGTAATGACGTCCTGTTGGATAGTTAATCTAGGAAGAATTAGTGTTTTTGAGTGATTTCTGTTAAATATCATAAAGTTAAAGTTATCAATTACTAATGATACTTATTCGTTTCTTAAAAATGTGTGTATTAATTCCATCAAACGAAGAGAACACTCCTTTGCTTTTATACGATTTAATTGCGTTCAAATCTTTGTAAAGTCGTTCCAGACCTTGGATACGTTATACGGTTGCTTCAATCAACTGCATTTTTTTTTAAATATTTTGATTTTTGTGCAATAATTTCAATTCTCTTCGGACGACTAGACCATCGCGGGTCGGGTAAAGCGTTATTGAGTTTTTCCATCTTGGATTTCTCAGTAGCGGCCCGGAGTCTGGATCTGTGCCCGATTGATGGCAATAGGCTCGCCCCCTATCACATGGGACTTAAAACAAATATGGCGAAATGAGAGTGTATTACCAGGTACACCTCTGCCTAGGCCTTCGGGGATTACAGGCGTGATGTTATGTTATGTTATAATTTCAAGTGTGTACAAAGCCTGTTCCATTTGACTTAAAAATGAATTGTTGGGTTTCTTGTGTACTGCAGAGCTACAAGTAAATACCATAAGTACTAATTAATTTAAACTGTCGGATTTAATTATAAGAGATGTGACCAATGACTTGCTGGCACTGATGGAGAAATCAAACTAATAAAAATACAAACTTTTGAGCGCCTACGAAAAGCAACTGAGTTTTGAATATTATTAGTTGCTCTTTGTAAACAGTCAGGCGTTAGTGTGTTTACGATACAACAAATAGTTTTTTACTATTTTATTTGAGGTGGGATTATCACGTTTTATGGATTGGATCAATTAATTTGATAAAGCTGTTTAATACACTACACAATGTTTTAGTTTTGTGAAAGTTTAGGCCTAAATAGTGAATGTAACAATCCCAGAAGAATTTGCTAACCACTATTTCAAACCACGGCCGTCTTTGAGATTTTATAAATAAAACCAGACAAGTACGGGTCGGAATTGCCCACAGAGGGTTCAGGAATTGAATCGATATTAACTAAAATTTACTTGGATTTCAAGGTAGATAATTTAGTTTCATCGACCTTGAGACAAAAAGGGGAAACGGTATTTTTTTATATTTTTCAGTCGGACCAAATGAATAAAAATGTATTTTGCAATGTGCTCATCGAACCATTTCATAATTATGATACCCCATTCGAACAAGAAGTTACAAATTTAAAATTCGGCCCACTATAAAAATTATGACCCCTATTTTTTTAATATTTAATTTCAAATATATAGTTTTAAGACTATTTTTGGCTTAAATACTTGTGATTTATAACGATGCTACTTGCCATTTGTCATAGGTCTAGGTCAACGTCAACCCTATAAATTTAGATTCCCATGAGAGTGTCGAAATATGCATTTTTTGCTAAATAAACGGCCGTAGGTATCTTATTTCACGTAAACTTAGAAATTTGATATTTTCACATCTTTATTGGACCATAGACCCGAGTATACGGTTTAAATTTCAACTTGATCCCTCCACGCATTCATTACCGAAATAAATGGTTTTGCCAGACAGACATATAAATAGACAGATAGACTAACAACAAAGTGATATTATAAGGGTTCCGTTTTTTCCTTTGGAGTTACGGAACCCTAAAAAACTAAACCTAGACAGTTCTATATATTATGTATTAAAATAGATCCAGTCATTAGGATGATTGCAAGATACGAATTAAACAAACACAAGGCATGTATGGAAAAGATAACCCAGTCTACGTCACGCAGTAAAGTAAAAAGTGTAAATGACATTCGTTTTTGAAGATCATTACCAGCATCATTAAATGAGTGAAAAATGAACTACGCACAATAGAAGTCGTAACACGTCTGATAAAACTTTATAATGTTGACTAAGAGATATGGTCTATTAGCTTACATTATCTGGGTGCCTGGTAGATTTAGATTGACGTGGGAAAAACCTGCGCTAATTAAAATTACGGTATGCCGGCTTAAACATATTTATTTGTCTTAAAGTTATAATTTGGGTATAATCAAAAGAATAATGTTTACACAAGCAGGTATGTTCTAGGTAATTTATCTGTACGTGCAGATCGTAAAAGTGAGGCGGGGAATATCACAGGTGTGTCGCAAAAAGCTTGTTGCCTAGGATCGGTGATGAGATGGAAAATCTTATCACCATCTACCTAGCTTCTAGTCTAAAAGAATGCAACTGAATAGTAGTACCTATTTAAAATAGCGTGACTGCCTATCTGAATTACACAGCTCAGTTACTAGGTAACAGGCTATCCCATGGTTATAGCCTGATTACACCTACCGAGTAGAGTGGCGAGACAGTAAAATTCTTCTCGGCCGAGACAGTGATGCAACCGAGTAGCTGTTCACACGTATTTTTGAAATTGTGGCGAGACAGTCAGTCAGTTCAGTTTACCAGACAGTACAGACGCGAAAATACATGAGAGTAAAATTCGCGGGAAAAATGACGTGTACTGACCGAGTGGCGAGTAGTTGACGAGTGACCGAAATGCAGGTGTTCACATTCACAGAGTGAGCGAGCGAGACAGCGCGGAGAAGCGGGAGGGTGGTACTCGGCCTAGTAAATAGAATGGGGTCCAAGAGGCTGTCTCGGCTATGTGTTAAACACAAATACCGAGCGCTCGGCCGAGGGCACTGTCTCGCCACTCTACTCGGTAGGTGTAATCAGGCTATTAGACTGGTAAACATGGCTTCTGACCAATGATATTATAAGTAAAAAGATGTAAATAGGTTCCTTAAACAAAATTCGATTTTCAAAAACGGTACACTAACGCACGCACGCGTCCGTTGGGGCGCGACGCCACAATGAGGTGAAGTGTGGCTAGTTGGTCACATTTTAACGTGTCACTTGCTGAGCTCTTATAACCTATCTACACCTTTTTACTTAAAATATCATCGCTTCTGACTATCCGTCACGCACGACTGTTAAACTTCTATTTACAGGTATATTTGTAAAGGAATAAACCTTTCAGTGAAATTACTGATAACTATAAAAAATTCTGTCTTAGTGATAAGGATGTCTATCGTTATACCCTCTGTAGGTTTTAAAACCATTCTTTGTAGGTATTATGGTGTAGGTATAAAGAAAACTATTGTATAAAAAACACGATTGTCTAATGCAACGACTTAAGCTTCCTTGATAGGTCACATTAAGTTTGTGATCAATTAGTCTCTCACTATTAAGAAAAAAAAAACACAAGCATTGAAAATGTAACTGAACAATCCTTTCCCGTTTTGGTTTCAGATCCTGAAAGCACAGGTGAACTCGTAGAAAAGAAAGCACCAGAAGAAAGGAAACATGAGTCAGCATGGAAGCATTTTAGTAAGTTACTAAAAGTACTTGTAAAGGGCAGTATTAAAGTCATTAGATACAGGATGAAAGGGACATCTACGCACAGCCAGATATGAATTCGTTGAAATCTTTCGTCGACTTTCCCTTGTTACCTATTTTTCCTAATGTTTTTTTTTTTTAATTTAAACTTTTATAATCTTTATTCTCCTGTCAAAAACTATGAGACTTTAAACGAAAGAATTATCAAATTTACTTATGGTGTAGGTGTATGGAATTCTATTCAATAAAAAACATGATTGTCTAATACAACGACTTAAGCTTCCATGAAAGGTCACATTAGGTTTGTCATCAAAGAAAGATTTCGTCGCCTTAAATATGAATGATGATTGTTGCATGGTTCTTTACAGTTTTTACCATTTCCCTGTCCTTTGAGTAACATATGACTCACGTTGATTGTTTTGCCAAGCTTCGATAAAGCTGATGTTCGTTAAAACATCATAACAACATAACATCCCAGCTACAAGTACGTTGTAGCTGTATTATTAAGCCACAATCCCAAAAACAAATAGAAGCAAAAAAGGAACAAAAATCTAAATCATTCATTTCAATTAGGCCCCTAAAAGGCACTTTTGAACATCAGACTTACATGTTAAATAAATTCAGAAAAGGATTCCAGTTGCGCATTCAAAAAGGTAGTTTCATATAGAGAAGAAGATGCTGTTTCTTTTTACCATGAACTAAGAAGTCGACTGCTTCCTCCACAGAGAAATCGAAGTCATCCAAACGGGCGCTGACGACCGTGCTTATAATTATGGCCCTGACCATCATGATGGGTTGCGTCGTCCTACAGGTGTACGCCGAGCCTCTGTTCAAGGAAGCTGCCCCCACCATGCCCGCCAACCAGTGTGCCATATTTTTAGCTCTGGACTTCTTGATAGCCAGTATTTTGTGTGTATTGGTTATTGATAAGTTTGGAAGGAAGGTAAGCTCTAAGTAAGATTGTTAATGTGAAACGGAATGTTCTCAGTTTGATGAGTTTCCAGAAGACATCAGTATAAAGGAAAATACAAGAAAGAAAAAAGCACTGAGTACTCTTATTTTTTTTAATAAAACACGTTAGAATTAGCAGATATTTTTATGGAAACTTTGATTCAATTTCAAGTATAGAAAAAGTTATTATAAGAGATGCTATCATTAAGTCTTCGTTGCCCGTTCGTCCATTTGTCTGTTAGTGGGCTGTGTGTCATAATCATCTATAGGTCGAAGGAAAAAATCATTGCAGAGTATTTTATTGCCAGTATAGCTACCAATAAATATAAAATAAAATTAATGGCCCCAATAATACAGGAAATTTTTAATAGTTGTGTTAGCAAACATGTCATTACCTCTGTAACGATGGCACGGATTTTTTCGTGCCTAGTGTTTTCTAATTGGTAAACCATATTTTGTACTCTTTATTAAATTGTAAGCAAAGTTATTTATACATATATTCGTCTGATCTCATTCTAAACCCAGTTTTTGTCCAACAGTCCCTCCTTATCCTGACATCAGCCAGTTCAGGCGTCTTCACAGTACTGCTGGGCGCACAACTCCAATTCCACTGGGCACCCGCCTGGTTCACCGTGTTTCTAATATACGGCTTCAGCTTCGTCTTTACACTGGGCTGCGCTGTTATACCATTTGTGTTGACGGCTGAAGTGTTCTTGCCTGAGGTACGTACTTATAGTGATCTCTTTATTGCAGGGGAGTTTGCCACGCTAGTTTTTCTTTCCAGTTAAGCAGGAGGTGGTGACGGCTTGCCTTATAATAATGAGAGACTTTTTCATTAATTAAAAAATTGATGGTCCTCAGTGTAATTTGAATAAAAGAGTTTTGGTTTACTTATATATTATTACACCGAACAAAGGTCTCTCTCCATTCCTTCCATAGTTTGTTCATAGTCATAGTATTATGTGTAATTTATTTCATTTCTGTACGTAGATCTCAAACGAAATGATATAAATGAATCAGATTATTAGGACTAGGTTATTCAATAATATTGGCAAAATAGTTTAAGCTACTTTTAAAATCTGCGTCATAAAGAGAATCGTCCATAATAATGTGGCATTTAAACACACATTACAATTAGTTCATGCAGAAAATCATTGTATTTAGTTTGCCATAGTTATTGAAATATTGTATTGCAAACATATTATGTTCCTACGTCCATGCAATAATACTCTTTTCTATTCTATTGAAAGTACTGAGAGAAGAAAATTACTATATGATCATCATGTTAAACATTTATAGACTCCGCTTCTTACTTCCATAATTTATGCAAAAGATATTCTGCCTTCTTTAAATATAGTAGGATCACGTTACAATTTCCTAATGCTGTTTTCTCTTTATAGGTCCGAAGTTTCTGCAACAGCATCGTCATGGCTTTTACGTGGATCTTCAACTTCGTCACGCTAGTCATTTTCAATCCTCTCGTAGAAGCAGTTGGATTAGGACCAGTATTCTACTTCTTCTCCGTAGTATGTTTCACAGGAGCACTTTACAGCCAGTTCTGTGTACCAGAAACCAAAGGACTATCAGCTGATGCCATTCAAGCATTATTCCTTAAAGGAAGAGGAAAGAGTATTAAGACACAAGGCTGAAGAAGATTGGTGTATATGTACATTTTGATGGCTGTGTAATATGTTTTTTTATGGAATCACTGGTTCAGTCATGTATTGGGACCAATATTGGCTTGGTCTACAAATGTTTGTTAAAAGTTTGGTTGTGTGCGTGCGATATTATATAATTTGTAAGAAATAAACGAATGTTGAGTATTATTATTTATGTAGTTATGATTGATCACTAATCTTATATAAACACAATAGTTATCATAATGACATGAGTCATATGTATATTATATACAAGTGAAAGAGAAGTTGATAACCTTTTCCTCGTCTAAATGCTCACATTGAATGAGTCATGCATATAATATTTGAGAGCAAATAAAGCAGGAAATAATTATAATTCTATACTACAACAAAGCGTCGTAAGCTCCCCGCAAGGTAGACCGATAAATTTGATGAAGGCCGCAGAAGGTTGGTGGTTAAAGGCAGAAAGACCGCTCATTTTGGAAATTTATTATTCCTCTCCTCTGATGATGCAGACGTCCATGGGCTACAATGACTATTAACCATCAGGCAGGCCTTAAGCTTCAGTTGTATTAATGAATTTTTAAGAAAGATGTTTCTAACGAATTATGGCACAAGGGATTTTGCAATGTTAGATCTAGGATTTTGATGTGATCATCATCATCTTCTATTCCAATTTATTTGTGTTTAGCACAGAATGTCTTCTTCTCCTACACATCACTATTTGCTTTTTTTTTATCAAAAGCCACCTTATTTCTAGTTATATCATCCTTTTCAATCAACACAACTAGAAACAATAATTGTTAAATGTTTAATTATACATTCTTTATTGCAACTTTTACTAGTTTTATGTTACTTAATCTTTGTGGACATTGCCAATGTATCATTGTTTATCAAATACATTAAGTATAATATCCCATATCATCATACAAATGTAAAAGATAAAACATTCATGCTTGATAAGATTTTAACTGTATCAAGTGATACCTATGAAACTTATTGAAGCTGCCTTTCTTCTATAGAAGCAGATTCGTTTAGGTAATGTTGACTCTTATAATAACCAGTCAGTTACTATCCCACTGCAAAACACAGGACTTACAAAGCTCGAGCAATGGTCACCAAGCTTGCCCAAGGCGTGTTGGCGATTTCAGACTAGGTTTCAATGTTAGTAAATGTTTTCACCCTTCGTTCTCCGCCACCGATACCAGTTATGTTAAGATAAACTAAGATAGTGTATTTAATTTGAATTGAAACAAGTGTTGCCCGGATGAGAGATGAGACCATGACTAGGACACACGGGTCGTAAAAAGACAACGAAAGAGAAAATGCCTATTTGTTACGGAAATTATGGCCAAAAAACAAATGATAGGCATTAGAATTTACATCACAGATATAAAATAACAACAACAGTTCATCAAACCCCAAGAGCACACCGGTGTCCGCGCTGTGATTGTCTTTCTATTGTCTCTAATTGACACGATTGAAAGGTTAAAACAGAATCACGTTTCCAGCAGTCTTAAGCAGTTGTTTTAGTTACATTTTTAACCGACTTTCAAAAAAGGAGGAGGTTCTATGTTCGTGTGTATGTATTTTTTTTTTTTTTTTTTTTTTATGTATGTTACCTGATTTCTCCCCCATTTGTGGACCGATTCTCAAAATTCTTTTTTTATTTGAAAGAGTATACTCCTGAGGTGGTCCCATTTTAATTTGGTGAAGATCTGGTGCTGATCTTCGGAGATATACAACGGAACTCTTCAAAAATAGACGGCAAATCTGTCGTGATTGCTGGAATCGCTTGGATGTTTATTGTTTATACAACATCATGACGTATCATCATGCCTGTATGCTCTGAGGGGTACGCAGATCTGTACAATATACCTAGATTTCGACAGTTGTTAATGTGAATGTTAATTTTCATTTATTAGGGATAAGTGAATAACCCTATTATCATGACATGTTTTGTTAACAATTAACAATATAAAATGAATTCATGGCAAATATTTGTATGGGACCAACTAAAAATGGAAAAATAAAAAACTTTTTTTGCAAAAAATAAAACCGACTTCAAAAAAAACACAAAACGGTGTAAAATAACTCTAAATTAGGAAGTCGGTGGCCCGTCATAAATAAGGCAAAACCACCAAAGCCACAGACTTCCTAATTTAGAGTTATTTTACACCGTTTAGTGTTTTTTTTGAAGTCGGTTTTATTTTTTGCAAAAAAGTTTTTTAAGCAAGGGAGTCGGCGCCATTCTGACATTTGTAACATTAGTGCATTCGCATTGATGATAAAGCAGGTCCTGCGATAAAAGCTAACAATAAACTTATCTAAGTTAGTCTGTAAATAGACTGCATTATCTTAGATTTACGAGCATACAGCGTTATTTTGATATTATGGAAGTAATCTTGTAGGGTAAACTGTATGGTGGACGGCCATATAAAATAATAATTATTACAAAAAAATTGAGAGTATTATTCCCTAAGAAAAACCCATTTTTTTCTAAAAGAAAACTAATAATATGTTGAATTAGATGAATGCTGCCTGTATTCTCAACAATGTATTGACAGCAATATGTGCGTTGTTAAAGTTCAATAAAAAATAAACTATAAATAGTTTTTGGGGATTTTTTTGGATCTTTCGAAAGCCTTCAGTTTGGTATGACCAATCAGTTTTAGTGTACAGTCAACATATATTATCCTGTTGTTAAGTAATGTATAGCTTCATGGAACAATTTCACCAAAGTCGTCATAGAGAAGCCATAGCATTGACATTAGAAATTAAAGGCTAAATTACATCAAACTAAGGCCGTATTTGACTGGGCATCCATAATTCCTGAAAGCAGTTGAATAAATTGTCCCGAACAGGAATCTTCTTGTATACAACAAAATATAGTTTATTGTGTTACCTCTAGAGTGTTGTTTACACGTTGAATAGTTGAACTTTTAATAGGAGTGCTAGTGGACGTCTATGTTAGTGTTATCCGCATTTTGATTTAAACCAATATCTCTATAGGGACCTCCTTCAGTACCTACTAATATTATAAATAGATATAACATTGGATTTACTGAACCGATTTTAAAAATTCTTTTACCATTAGACAGCTACATTATTTGTGAGTGTCAAAGGCTATATTTAATTTTCAAAACTAAGAGAGAGTGAAGGGGGTGTAAAAGTACGAAATGCATGTGGACGAACTTCTGCGGTTTGCTATAAGAAGACTAGAAGCAAAGGAAGACAAGACTTAGGAAGAGAAGATTCAGTTCCTGAGTGATGTCACGAATATGAAAATAAAGATAAAAAAGAAACAAATCATCTAGAGTGGTGAAATGGTATTCAGATTCAACAAACCCTTCCTGATACATCAAAACCCGTGTTCAGCGTGACACTAATTATCCATTAAGGTACAATCTGAGCCATTAATATCCTGATAACAGCCTTTTCAGATAGCACTAATATTGTCGTTACAATTTATATAGTCGGGCGGTAACTATTACACCCACCCTGCTCTATCATTTACTATGTAACAATAAAGAGTAATGAACTATTTGTATAAGAGATCCTTACTTCTTTATATTGTGTAAGATATACCAAGTGAGAAGTCATTTGATCTGAAATCTGTGATTGTTAAGCATGGATGGTGACAAAGTGACTGTGAGAGGATTTCTCGTCCAAGGAGTTGCGACTTTAGCAAGTTAGTATTGGATTTGGTTTATTGTAGTGTGTGGTTTCGGATTAAAATGATATGGATGATATCACTCGTGATGCAGTAAGAAAGAACACCGGCGAGGGAATTGTTGATGAAATTATTAAGCGTCTACGTATGTCACCGTAATAGATACCAACGAAATAATTTACTAAGTTTTATCAAATCAATCATAAGGCCTATCAAAGTCTGGAAAAATAATCTTCATAATTGAGAGCTTACATGACTAGATTATTGATGAAATAAATAATCATAGCTTTGTGTCGTTTTTCTTTCTGGCTTGACTTTATGGCTTTTGGATTAGCTATACTTTTAATGTTGCCATGTAATATAAACCTTAGTCAAGTTGCTGAAAATGATTGGCTTTACATAATGCATTTATATACTTAGGAAATACATGTCTGCATCAGAATACAAATGTTAAAATAAACACGATTGTTTGTGCTAAGATTATAGCGGACATAACCTTTTATATAGTCTTAACCTCTAAAACTTAAAAATAAAATATCTTTAATTCCTGACTTCCCATAAAAGTATAACCAAAGAAAAACTGTTCAGAAATTCAAACTCTATACTTTTAGAGGCAGAGGCAAAAAAAAAATGCCAACAAAAATTTGTTTGGGAGTTCGCCGGTGTTCTTTTAGTTGTAATTATATGACAAACCAGTGACGGTTTGATATTTTAAACTAACGCGAAAAAAAAAATCGAAATGAGAATGTGTGAAAAAGTAGGTACCTACCTACTTACTTCCTACTATTTGTTACAGTGTTAAGATACTTAACCAATGTAAAAATTTGTATAACTTGCACGATGAAACACATAGAATTTGATATTGTCACCAAGTACCTATGTTATACAAATAAATTACTTTGACTTGACAGTATGTGGATCAATTGAATAGTAAATTTTCTACTTTTGATTGTGATAAAACGATTAATAACGTGTATTCTTAATGTTGGCAACGTCAAAATTAGCTGTCAAAATTTTCCCTGCTTTAATGAATTTACAAATGCGAAATATTCAAATATTGCTTTTTGGCGAATTGGCGCACTTCCGACATCTTAAACGAAACTTTGAGAATTTTGATAATGATTTTAACAATTCAAAAACAACAATTTAGGGCGTTAAACAGAAATATTTGATAACTTTTCATTTTGTTTATCTTCAAAGTCATGGGTCGTCTGCACATTGACAATGTCTTGAAGCAGCAGTGGGATTCTAGTCAAATCAAAGGAGGGCGAATTGAGCTGTCATTCCATACTAATGCTAGGCATTGATAGTTCACTTCACTCGAGTTTTCCGGCGTGACTTTTACTGAATCGACTGGCAGGGTTATTTGCCAAACTTTACCAGAACCAACATTGGTCTAAGTGACCAATGTTGGTTCTGGTAAAGTTGATTGAAGAATCTTCTGCCGCCATATATTATTCTATCTTATATTTCACTATAGTAATGGATGCTAGTAAGATCTAAGTGCAGATCTCTTAATAAACTTGAGTAACTTCTGCATTCAGCGTCTTCTATGATGTCCTACTTACTGCTATCTATTTATTCTCTCTTATTTTAACTAGGTAGATTTTCTTTGGAATACGCTACCTCTGGGGCTCGATTCTGCTATTGCAATCGTGTCTCAATGACCGGTCATTGATCGAATATTTGACAACTTTGGCAGTTTTTGTGTAGGAAATGTGTCTTATGTTTGACGTTATACGTCAAAAATCGATCATTGACCAGTCATTGAGACACGATTGCAATAGCAGACTCGACCCCTTGTACATCAGGATTGTAACCAGAGTCAAGCATTTCAAAGTCGATTTGTCACATAGTTCATCAACGTTTTTTGATAGCTCTCTTTTGATTTTGTATTTTTGATAGTGGTATGTAAACATCTATTATTTATTCTTGAAGTAAATATATAAACATACTTATGAGAAGGACACGCAGGTCCATACATAATTGGGTAAACTAAGGCGGTTATCACACTGCTGCGGTTTTTAACTTTACATTGTTTTATCTTGATTTACATACAAAAACCGCAGGGTATAACATACACTGCATCTTACTGGCACCATTTTTGTCTCCGCAGCGGGATGCGGTGGCAATGTGATAACCGCCTAAAATACATCATTTATTAATACCCATGTAAATAGAACTCACACCAGTTTATCTGCGATTTGGTTTTCCCAGGTAGATCATGCTTCATTTTGCGTTCAAAACAACACGGCGTGTTCATGATGAGATTGAACTTTTACTTCATAAATTACTCTGTGTAGGCTGGCAAACACTAAATAATCAGAATTCCTATTTTCTCTGATTCCACGATGACTGTCATCATCGTTGTCATCTGCCTAACCTAGAACTATTTTGGGGCCGGCTTCCAGTTTTAATGGATGCAGCTGAATACCAGTGTTTTTTTTTTTTAGTTTTTTTTTTTGTTTTTTTTTTTTTTTACATGAAGCGACTGCCCATCCGAATCCACAACCCCAATCCCACTGGGTAACAGGACACTCCTTTGTTTAACTGGTTGTCAGACTTTCGGGCTTCTGACTACCCGTTACGACTGTCTAAGATCTACAAATCGGCTTATACTCATTATCACTTTTACATTCTCCTATTAGATCGTTGTTAGGATTAACTTGGTTCATATATCAATAGGGTCGCCCATTGTAACAACCAATGACTGCAGCTCTTAAAGTTACACAAACAAACACAAAGTAAGCCCATCATGCTATCTCGAAGGCTACACAAACACACCTTACAATTTTATTCATTACCCCCGCTCAATAAAATATATGTTAGCATCAAAATAATTATGTCGCTCATTGTCGATCCCATTAAAGAACACTGAGTTTCGAAAACAGGATCCTCCTAGCTTAAAGAACAGGGTTCTTACGTGTAAAATGTGTAGTGTTTATATATTTAATTAATCAATTCGCTTTTGCGGTAAATACATTTAATCATCACTATGGATTATATACATTTTTACATACAACTATGTATTTGTGAGTTTTATTGATGTACAATAAATTTATGTCTGCAGCTCTCTGAATTGCATTTAACTCAGCAATTTAATCTGATTGACATTGTACCAAAAATGTTGCTATCCAAAAGCGGCCAGTGCTTGTATAAAATAGAATGTGTACCGATTATGGATATATGGAAATAAAACCAGCATGATTGAAATTAATCGACACTGGTAGTTTATCAAGAAAAAGATTCCTTAACAGTCGCCTACACAAATTTTAAACGCAAAGTGTGTGAAAACTATTGCTTTGTGATTGACATCAGGCGTTTTAACTCTTTAAGAAATATTGCGTACAAAATTATGTCAGGCGTTCGCAAACATTATACTTTGCGTTTGATCAAGGGTCTATATTAATAATGTACACAACGTTATTTCAGACATGTTTTAATAAACTAGGCTCTTTCACTCGCTTGTTACTTTTTTAACGGCTAAACCTGGTTCTTGTGTTCAACGGAACACACGTACAGATTAAGTGCGAAACATAAAGCATATTTTCGTACAGATTGAAAACGCCTGATGTCAATCACAAAGCAATAGTTTTCACACACTTTGCGTTTCGTGTTATCCACTTTTACTTACTAACTTCAAATCATTATCGACCTTAATGATAATGTTTGCTTATTATGTTGTTTTGTTTACGTCACTGAAATTAATCAAACTTTTTTTTACTTTCCAGTCGCATACCTCACGACTCTAACGGGCCTGGTTTTCTCATGGCCTTCCTACAATGTCGCCAACTTCATGTCCAACGAAACAGTCCTCTCAGAGCCAATGTCATCAGTCCACGTGTCTCTATTGGGCAGCTTGACCAATGTTGGAGCCATGTTGGCCACTCCCTTCTGTGGGTACATCGTCAATTGGTTGGGGAGGAAGTATGGGGCGATGTTGTTTGGAATACCGTTTGTGGTAAGGAGTTTCTTCTTATTAGTTTCTAATCTTATTTGTTCATATGCTTCCATGTATATCAATAAATCCCAATTATAAATAATTGGATTTTTATTAGCATTTGGAATGGCAACGTTGTGGAGCCCTAATATTTTGAATGCCATCCATCCTATTGGAAGAAAGTCATAAGACCCAGAGGTCCTCATTTTATAATAGGATAAATTACACTTATACGAGAAGCGAAAACGCTTCATTCAGTCATTGATAAATTACTGTCTCTCGTCAACACTTCCGAGTATTAGCGACTTTAATAGGGAGTTTGACAGAAACATCAAAATATACTAAGTTAGATTATAAAAAATAATACACTAGTATTTTTTTTTAAACTAAGAACTATTCGGTAGCACGTAGGTTCCATTGAACAATGCAAGTAGTGTTCCTTGCACACTGTAAGAGGGTTAAATCACAATGGAATTTGCATCTTAAAAAGTTACCGATTTAGTTATCCTAATACGATACTTGACAGAATATGAACATCAAAATATAATTAGTCCCTCAGTTAGATTAAAAAATAATATACAAGTATTTTTTTCTTTTTCAAATTGATGGAAAAATGCTTAGATTAAGCGCATTAAAGTTGAGGAGAGGGGGGCTTGTAAACGTCATTATCTAGTATAAACTGTACTGGCTCACTAGCCACTACGTCATGCGACATTTTGACTCGATGTATCGCCGTTGTTTTTTTAATTACGTGCAAAAAGAAAAAACTATGTGTCGAATATTTTCTTGTAATCTAGATGAGGGACTAAAAGCAAAAATTTTGTCAAGTAACCCAGTCTAATATCTCTTTTCTTCTGCTTCTTTTCCGCAGATAGCCTGGTCGATAATCTCAGTAACAAACTCAGTACCCCTGATACTCGCAGCAATGGCCATATCTGGCCTAGGAACTGCAGGCCAAACAATATCATCAATATACATATCCGAAATATCACAGGACTCAATAAGAGGATCCATGATGTCAACTGTTGTATCTTCGTATTTTATGGGACTATTGATGTCATATATTTTTGGAGGCTACCTGAATTATAACGTGGTGGTGTACCTTCATTTGTCAATGTCGATTCTGTATATTGTGATGTTGGCTCTCTTGAAGGAGTCACCAGTGTTTCTGATGCAGAGGGGGAAAGAGAAGGTTAGTTATCCTCATAATATCTTGGCTTATGGCTTAATAGTAACAGCCACGCAATTGGTCAGCCCGTGGATAGTTGAACATTAATTACATGCAAAGTCAAAGTCAAATTATTTACTTTAATAAAACCCATGTATGGCACGTTAAGCCGCTGGTCCGGCTCTGCGATCATTTGTAGATTTTTGACAGTCGTTACGAGTATTCAGAAGCCCGAAAGTCTGACAACCGGTTTAGGCATGGGCTATCGTGTTATTCAGAAACTGGGTTGTTGAGGTAAGACAGTCTATGTAAAACACTGGTATTCAACTGCATCCGGTAAACTGGAAGCCGACTCTAATATAGTTTACAATATTTTGTCATTGTGTACATTGGTCAGATTATATTTGAGCTATAGATGATTCTTAAAAAAGTAATAATCTTGAAATTAACAAATTAAAATTAAGAGAAATAACAAATGTTTATTTAATTACTTTAGCAACCGACTTGATTTTCTCATCATCAAGATACCTCCGTGCCACGGAAAGCACGTTCAACCATTGGTTCGGCTGTCCAGACTACACGAGGGGTATCGTATTATGTAGTTATGAGTTGTGGAGGTCGGCTTGTCAGTCGCTTCATGTAAAACGTTAATATTCAGCTGCCTCTGGTTGGACTGAAGCCGACCCCAATATAGTCACTTGTAATGTCTTAGTGGTTAAGTCCTCCTATAAAAATCTGAGCAAGTATCAATGAGATTTTATTTATAAAGTGTTTTCGTCCAACATCGTCAAGAAAGCTTGACTTGTCATGTTTAGACATAATGTGGGCGTAGAATTGGGATATTATTGTTTAAATTACCTATACGATTTCTTTGGTCAATTAGTCTTAACAACTGTTGAATAACTAGGATTCTAGACGACCTTTAATGTCACCTTAGTAAAAAGGATTGTTTCATCCTTGTTTCATCCTTTTTAATAAGGTGACATTAAAGGTCGCCTCATAGAGATGAGGACATTTTCTTAGAGGATAGAAGCGATCGTATGCCCTTTTGCGCAAAAGCTGATAATCGCTTAATGAACTGTTCTGTAGAATGCATTGTTTTGTTATGGCAGGTGGCATACGTAATTAATGTCTGGATTGTTGGACTCGGGTTACAGCAACACAACTTATGTTATAGTCTAAAATCCCGCTAAAGAACGACTTTCACCGAGCTGGGTAATGAATGAAACCTATTTTATATTAAATTTAATATGTCAATAAATATATTGCATATGAGTTGTCTAAAAAATATCAGTCTAGGATATGATTAATAAATAATTTAAAAAAAATATATAGTATTTCATCGGTTTGGTTAATGGACAAATTCCGTACCAATTTTCGATTGGTATGGAATTTGTCTGAAATCTTTATTTTCATATAACTTTGATTCATTAACTAGACCGGTGCTAGTTACTAGTATCGATTTACCTGTTTATACTGCCTACCCGAGAGTTGTGACAGGAAAAAAAGGCAACCTAACGTTTGCATATTCATACTTGTTCATACTTTCGAATGGTACAGAATTTTTCTATTAACAAACCGGAAAAATATTTAAAGCAAAAAATATCCTGGACTGAAAGTTTTTAGACAACTCTCTATGTATGTGTGTATGTGTGATGTTATATAATTATTGACATATTAAATTTCATATAAAATAGGTTTCATCCAATAACCAGCTCGGCGAAGGTCGTTCTATAGCGAGATTCTATTCTATTATTATATCGGAATTTTCGTAGTTGTGTATCTAGTATATGCTAAATTATGTAGATGGCGCTACTAGTATCTAATGAATTAAAGTAATTATAAACTCGAAAGGTAATTATACACCACTAATTTGTAATTAGTCCAAATACTTAAAAGGCTTATTCTAGACGGTCTTTTTATTATATTTGTAAAGTATCAATAAATAATATTCATAAACAGCAAAGTTATTAGCGTTTGTTTATAAATAAGTCACCCAATTTATGGAAATATTGTACAGGCTGTTCATGACATAAAAGTATTCATTAATCGTCATCTCTCGCTCACGTTTGCATGATCTCGCTCAAACATGCCCCGCCTCCAACAGCTGTTTTCGTTATTTAAGTTTACCTAAATATTTAAAAATTGAATTTCGTTTTTTTTTTTACTTTTGATTTCGCAAATTTGATCAGTAACAGGTATGGATACAGCCCATTTTTTTGTACTAATTAAAAAATAGTGGTGTATATATTATTATAATATATTATACTACGTCCTCCAGTTCAAATCGCAGAAAATATTTCTGAACGTTTCTTCCTATCTCCCTTATACCTAAGGCCCCTATGAGGGCCTTTAGATTTAAGAGGCATCGACATAAGAACCTGATACAATGACTTTAAGTGGAGAATTATTGTGTCGCTGGCTTGTTTGATCCAAATAAACGTGCTTTCCGAGGCACGGAGGCGTCTTGATATGTAATGAAGAGTCACCCATCCACCGACCTGCCTTGTCGAGTGAAACTTAACCATCGATCGACCCGTGAGGTTTAGCCACAAGCTTCTCATCACATCACACACATCAAAAGGAAATGCACATTTGCTGAGGAAACTTTGGCCAAGTGATGCGAATGGAAGACACAAGTGACAGACTTTAGGATTGGCATCACAGAAAAAGGAACAATAGCTGATTTTCACATGGAACTTGGTGGGACTTTTTTATTAAGAATTGTAATCCCTATTCTGATAGTACTGACTACCAAACCGAAATATTAGAATGTACCTAATAAAAAATTGAGTGTCATATATGGACATCTCCTTTTGATACCTTTGAACTCACCACAAATTGGTAATAGTAAATTAGTATATTTTTAGTATTTATTACATAGATGGGAAAAACATGGCTAGAAATGGGCATTGCCCTTTAATTAAAAGTCATTATCGTCATTAATTAAATCTGATCTTACAGGAAGCTGCAGAATCAATAGCGTTCTACAGACAAGTGAGAGTGACCTCAAAAGTAGTAGAGGTTGAATTAGCCAAGATCAGGCTTCAATTGGACCCTAGACTGGAGAAGATGCTTGAAGTGGAAGATGGTAAGTGTTCAAGATTTATGTAGTAGCATGAGGAATGGCCTGGAAAGTTTATATTATTTTTTGTAAGCTTACAAGATTCAAGATATTTTATTTGTATAAACGTGAGTGTACATACAGAGCATGCAAGATAGGTCAGTTTAAAGAAGATCTGTCATGTTTGACCATTCAGGCGTACAAATAAACAATATAATATAAAATGTTACAAAATTCTAATCAATATAGTTACACACAAAAAATCGATAGCCAAACAAGAGCAGTCATTTTGAAATCAATTACAATAATTCAAAACATTCTCAATTCAATACAATAACAATATTATTCATCACAATTAAAATATAATTCAATTTACTCACAATATAATGTTATTCGCTACTCAATAATTTTATCATTTAGAAAATCACGTATGTCATAGTATGCTTTCCCTGCTAAATGTCGCTTAACTTTGTTTTTTAGTCTATGAACATTAAGTTCTTTCCATAGTTTTGGAAGCTTAGCTTACCTACTAGCAATGTGGGTTGTATATGACTAGTAGTATTGTTAGCTCCTCCAACTAAACTAAATATGCTGGTTTCTGTAAGCTTACTAGCAATGTGGGTTGCATATTACTAGTAGTATTGTTAGCTCCTCCAACTAAACTAAATATGCTGGTTTCTGGAGTGGGATCACGTCATTAGTGCATTGGGTGGGGTTGGTTGGGTGGGGCGACTATTGACAGTCGAACTCCTTAGCCACTGTTGCCACTTAAAAATATCAGCTGTTTATACATTTACCATGTAATAAATATTGCATTTTGTTGATATTTCAGGATCAGTATCATAATAAAAGTTGTTTATAATGGTAAGTACTTCCGTGCTGCCGCGTAAATTTCACGGTGTACACATTAAATAAAAATGAATCGCCGAAAAGTATGTACGCAAATAACTTTCGTAAGACTGCACCAAATTGAATAATTCTTCTTTTGTTGCGATTGTATTGGTCACTGGATAGCACTGCAATAGTGTTGGAAGCCAATTTTCGGTAAGGACCACGCCTGTCGGGTCTGCTAGTTTAGGATAATTATGTGATGCGATGTATACTTGCAATACGAGACGTCACACTAGTAAAACTTTAATCATTTGCAACCACAGCCATACCTATATTTAGTACTAGCAGATGTCATGCAGTTTCACCCGCGTAGTTTCCGTTCCCGTGGAAATACGGGGATAAAAAGTAGCCTATGTCCACTGGGAATAGTGTAGCTTTCCACCAGTACAATAATTTTTAAAATTTGATCATTAGTTCCGAAGATTACCCCCTACATACAAACTTACAAACTTACAAATTTTACCTCTTTATAATATTAGTATAGATTACCTCTTTATAATATTAGTATAGATAGCAACACAAAACACGCTCCACTATGATGTAAGACTATATTTGTTCAAATCACAAGGAATTATTTGCTAATTTTAGCTTTGTTTGTTACCATATTATCACGGCGTTATTTAAACATGGCTATTTGTCTTATAATAATGATAGTGAAAATTTCAACTTTATATTAGTTGTCAGATGAGATCATTGCACTAGGAGGTTATAAAACAAAAAAAAAGAGGAAAGAAAAACGTTTATTTGAGAACCGCACAGGATATCGGCAAAAAATACCACTGACAAAAAAAAAGTGTAAATTAAAAAAAAAAAGTATATAAAAGTTCTTCTATGAATGATGAAGTCAGCGCGAATTGAGCTGTCATTACATTGTTATGCCTTGGGTGCAGTTTTCACGAGGTGATTTTTTCCGAGTCAATCGGCTGGTATTAGGTTGTATAGCTTAACATTTCAAATTGAATATGTTGATCCAAACGCTGTCACGTTAGGACATCGCCTAAATGCTTAATACGATTGACGTCTTGTCATGTTGCATTATTTAGTCTTATATTCTATTTGCCCCATGCCATAGTAGTGGCATTTGAAGTAATTTTGCCTTCTATAGAAGAGTTAAGAAGAGTAATGGTATTTAATAAAGTAATTTCGTCACGATGTCTCTGAATTTCGTTGTGCCTGTCAATTATAAAGTAAGTACTTGGTTAACTACAGTTCAATACAAATACAAAGTCAGATTTTCTTTTTTAACGTTTAAGCATGTCACATTTTTACGCACGAATATATTTTACTGTAACCATCCGTTTACGGAACAAATTTTTTTTTCTAGAAGTAGCTCTTCAAGCACTTTCTCTACACACGTCAATGTCGACGCCATAGCGGTGAATCGACCAAATTCTTCTCGATGTTCATGCTAATGGTTCAATTTGCCAGAGCTTAGTAAAGCTAACAACAAGATGATAAGACAAGCAGTCTGTCCCCTTCCGTGACGTCATTCAACTTTATGCTGTACAAAGTACACAGATAACAACACGTGGAAATTTTATTTGTTACTACAATACTGCACGTGCTTTTGACGGGGTGGGAGATATGGATTTTCTTTATTATCATTATTTATTTATTTATTAATAACCACGTTTACAAAAAATCTGTACTTAAACTATGCCCCATAAAACCGTTTTCACGGTTTGTCTGTGGGATCGGAACACTGAATTTTAGGTCACAAATAACAATACATGGCACAATAGTGCGGACTCATATTATGTTCCATCTTAAATATATTTGCTCTTTCTCAACAATTTCTAAACCACTTTCCTAAGAGCATGGTTTACAAACTCTTGAGAAAGAACAGCTTGAGTAATTTAGCAAATTTGCCTTTTATTTTTTGGCTCCTTATATCAGCAGGCAATTGGTTGAGAAGGTATGGAACTCTTTTATCGAGCGTACGGTCGCCAAAATAATTCCTTATTTTAGGTACGTCAAATTTACCTGCTGCCTTAATATACAGGGTATCTCATTCAAATCGGTCAGTATGGGAAAGTCTGAAACTATAAGACATACGAAGATCTGTTCTGAGGAACCATGTCATCGATTTTAATAACAAGAAAAACTGCATTCATGCATTTAAAAAAAAACATCTGTACTACGGTTTAAGCATTCTTAGATGTGGAAAGAGTCAATAAAAGTAATCAAACGACCATAAATTATTCTGACAAGCAGTTCTTGACTAATGGAAGAATGTCTTTGTGTGTCGATTGTGTTCCAATCTAAATATATGTTTTTTGACTGCCCTGTTGGTCTAGAGGCCCTGGCTGCAATGCCGGAGGTCGCGGGTTCGATTCCCACCAAGACAAATGTTTGTGTGATGAGCACGATCATTTGTTCTGCGTCTGGGTGTAATTTATCTAACAGATTATGTATTTAGAAATATATAAGTATGTTTATCAGCTGTGTAGTACCCATAACACAAGCTCTTATTAGCTTGGGACTATATGTCGTTGTGTAAAACTTGTGGAGTTATTATTATTATTTAACTGTTTTTTTTTTGTTTCAGATCCTGTAATAACCAAAGAGTTGATCAGGACACAGCCTCCGGTGCAGAAATTGACAGAATGGCAGTTTTTGAGTAAGATATTATTATTATTAGAGAAATAAATAAGGCTGAGAAAATGCTCTTTTGGACGTCAAAAATTACTTAAGACAGTGCCTAAAACGTATACTTATGTATACTTCCCTCTACCTATTATTTATGCTGGCAATAAGTGGTGTAACCAAAGATATTCAATACTTAGGTACAGACGCCAGCACATCAAGTTACCCCAAAGTGTCAAATTTCTTTGATCGTTTTTCAACTTTATGTCAAACAGAATAAGGTTCATATTCAATTGGGAAACTTTGACTCATTGGGGTAACTTGATGTGCTGGCGTCTGTACTATAGACGGGACATCACGAACGAAATTTTCATCCGAAACTTATGTCCTGGTGGACTAGTTTAGTACTCTGCGCTGCAGCTCGAATGTTGCTATATTATGTAAGACTAGCAGACGTCCCGCGGTTTCACCCGCGTAGTGCCCATTATCGTGGGAAAACAGGGATAAAAAGTAGCCTATGTGTTAATCCAGGGTGTCAGCTAACTCCATACCAAATTTTATTAAAATCCATTCAGTAGTTTTTACGTGAAAGAGTAACAAACATCCATCCATCCTCACAAACTTTGGCGTTTATAATATTAGTAGGATAGGATAGTAGGAAGTAGGATGGCATTAGTGAGACATGGAATTACAGTTTTCCTATGTCATTGTCTTCGCATGTTTTATCTATGGTATCTTAAATTTCTTTGGGTGGAACAACTCCTCGGAAAGTCTTAGGGAAGGTTCATATCTGACGGAACATGCGTCGCGTATTATCGGTCGCGTAACGCCAGAACAGACAAATGTATAGAAAAGAAAAACACTTGACCGTTCACACTCAACCGATGATACGTTAGTGCGTCGAGCGTACATTGTCGCAAACGCTCGGCGTATGTTCCGTCAGATATGAACCTTCCCTAAATTTATTAAGTGAAATAACAAAATAATGAAAAAGAAATCATTAATAACATTAATATCTGATCACTGAGCCTTGAAAAGGAACTAAACCACGACAGACAAACTACAAGCTTATTCTCAGTTGTATAGAGTTCATTATTTCTGATAACTTTATGATAAGATCGGGGGCTGCACGAAACACGAACTGTTCGTAATAATTTACAAGATAGAACACTAAGCTTAGCTTTATTGAAACAATATCGCATCGTAAAGAATCCAGCATTATCTAGACCTATTTCTAACTTAGTGCTTTTGCTAGCCTCGAGTGTAAAAGTTGTTTTGAGCCGTGACAGTCAATCAAATCTTTAAGTTTGGTTTTTGTATGGGTATGTTAGGATTTTGATATTTAAAAATAGCTCTTAATATACGGCCATTCAGTACATTAATGTTATTTTTGCAAATTCATGGTGCCTCATACTCTTAGTGTTAGCTGTTTGTACTGTTGAGCACTTCCACTTCAAGAAAATTGCTAGAGTATTAAGAGTCTTACACCACCAACAACACCCCACCAACACACACACAACACCAACACACCACAACGCCAACAACACCACCACCACCACACGGTAACACCTGTACTGATAAGCCATTTTCTATGTACACACCTTTTTGGGTAAGACTGTTGTTGTTCACCATTCATCATTATCATATTAACACACAATGAAAGAAAGAGCGTTTATTTGGGACAACACAGGCATACCATAATAAATAATAGTACAAAAAAAGAAATTTAACGACCAAAGCTTGGTTCCATTTTAAGAATATTGCGATCAGAAAGGAGTCGAAACTTGGCATAGTTCAAGTTTATCTGGAGAAGAAGTGCACAAAGCTGAAACTATACTATTCGTGGCCTTAGAGTATGAGAGCTGAAAGTTCAGAAACGATCATATTACGACCCCAAGGCAACAACTTATTACTTAGCCTGAACTGTCCCACTGCTTGACAAAAGTTTTTCTCCGTTCCTTCCATCTGTCGCCATTCCGCCACCTCTCTCCAATTCAACTCCTCCGTGGTCGGCCGCGGCTTCGTTTCACTGTTGTAGGGCACCAATTCTGGGTTTAACGACAACTATAAGTTCTTATTGTATTAAACTTTTTTTCAGAGCAATCACAAACCTCAATCCGGGCACTGACGACGAGTCTCGCATGCATGGCGACCATGATCCTGATGGGTAACATCGCACTGCAGGTGTACGCTGAGACCTTATTCAAGGAAGCCGTGCCATTGATGGACTCCAACCAATGTTCTATCTTCTTAGCCATAGATTTGTTGGTCGCAAGTGTGTTGTGCTCTTTCGTAATTGATAAATTTGGAAGGAAGGTGCGTATTTCAAAAAATATTTTTATAGCCTCCCTTATTTTCTTCTTTACTCTGTCTCTATTTTTTATTCTGGACTACTTCACTGGTCTAATAATCGTAAGCACTACCGCCGAGCATTTATTGGGTTCAATTCCAGGGTCGGGTGAAGATTTATTTGTATTTTATATCTGGAATTTGTCACTAGCGGTTTGAAGACTGCAACTGGAAACCCAACATTTTGTTTTGAAATCATTACACAGGCTAGCAAATCAAAGTAACCCAAATTTTCAACTTTATTACAAACAGAATAAGGTTCATGTTCAATAAGGAAAATATGTCTGTTTGGAGTGGCTTGATGTGCTAGCCTGCGTACCATAAGTACCTTAGCTGCCATTCGTTGTAGGGTTAACCCCAACCTGTGCTCTAAGAAGAACTGAAGTCTGACCTTGATTATTCCTTACAGGTAGTATAATAATAATACTAGCCTGTTACTGTCCCACTGCCGAGTAAAAACCTGTTTATACAGAAAAGGCACGAAATGCTCGTGCCTTTTCTGTATGAACAGGCTTTTACTATCACCGCGTTTGCTCAAGGCAGATTGGCGATTTCAGAGTTATACGAGTATCAACTAAAGTCCAGGTTTCCTTACGATGTTTTCCTTCACCGATATCAAGTACCTAGTAGTGTACCATAAATCGTAACTGTTTGTTACAGCCCCTCATGGTCAGTACATCTATCCTAGCCAGTGTGTGCACGATGCTGCTAGGTACGCAGATCCAGTGGCACTGGGCTCCACACTGGTTCACTGCTGTCGTTATCTACGTCTACAGTTTTATATTCAACGTGGGAGTCGCTGTTATACCTTACGTGTTGAGTGCCGAGCTGTTCTTGCCTGAGGTGAGTACCTAATATTATTCTTCAGTACGATTTTAAGAAAGAGTGAAAGAAAGAAAGAAATATAGTTAGGAAAAATGAAAGAAAATACACACAGACAGACACAGAAATAATTACAAAAAAAAACTAAATGTGTCATGTTAAAAAAAAAGAGCTGTGCGAAGCCAAAAAGGCTTCTAAGTTAGCACGATGCCAAGATATTTATGGAAAAAGAGTTAATACCGCAGCGCTGGTTTTCTGACAGGTCTTGCCTTAGTGCCGTGAACACACTATCATCAATACATGCCTTCTTTAATAATGCAATAAAAAGAAATAACTATATTTTCTCATTTCTTTTTGCCGCCATCTGAAATGGTATCATACTGTACATAATCTATCCATGTTCTTTTGGTTTTCGTCTATGCTTGTAAAACTCTATAGTCATACTTAAAGCTTACCTCACAACATCATTCCTCATTCCGTTACACATGTCCATACCATGGCATTCAATTTCTACGTAAATTCTTGATCACCAGTGCTACTTTCAGGCTTCCAATACAACACCAACACACACAACAACAACACAACATAACAACAACAATACAACATGACAACAACAAACTCATTGTGTCTTATAATCATATTTTTAATTTATCCGTTCAGCTGAAACGAGTACTACAGATAGGTTTTCCATCAGCATAAATAGTGAACTTTCATTCTTAGTTTAATCTCCTGCTTTAAGAAGTTAATGAATTATTTCTTATCTTGGCTTTATTCGGCTTTCGTCTTACAAAATGTATATGTAATTGGGACACGTGTCTCAAGTTTTAGTTAATCAAAAGTGTCTAATCATAGGATGAAATCTTTGGGACCGTTTGTAAATTAACAGAGTTTATTGAAGTAGGCACTCTCATGAGGACCGGGTTGCACCAAGGGATGGAAAATAATTGGCCGGTTAGCCGCTGCTAACGCAATTGATTGTTTTGTGTGGCCTCCTCCTGGTTGTGGCCTCAGAAATAATTAAGAACGCAATTACAAAATTGATTGATACAACTTATACGTGGTTTAATGATGTGATGTTGCTGAGGAGTTAGTTCCGCCACTTTTTCTTCTTAGCAAATAGGAACACGAGGAAGTGGCGAAGAGTGGGCATTTTAGGGGACTATCTTATGTAGTACTGACGTTCAAAACGTGTTAAGCCAGCTGATTTTGATGGTATCTTTTATATAACTGCTGATCACGTTTAAAATAGTGATTAAGTGTTAGATTTTTTGTATCGAGCAAAATTTCATAAATCATATTTCTAATTTCGCAATTATCTTGGTCACATGTTTAAATGTGTATTTTAAGAGTGTTATTTATGTTTCACAACAAAATTAAATGACTGCCAATCCTTGTCTTAAGTCCTTTTTATTCAAATATGGGTTAGTATATGAGTTGAGCGCGATTTAAGATAATTTTATATCTGACCATCATCTGATGTTTGGGTTTATCTTCAGTGATACTTGAAAAGATCTAATCTCTGTGCTAGATAATTCTAGTTCCTAGTACACTCGACCTCGTAATGGTTTAACAACTTTAAACAACTATCCCAGCAGATTGATAATTCTCTAATCTTGAACTATCACATTGATTTATACTTAGTCGTTTTATGACGTGTTTTGTTGGAGATATTAAACCTTAGGTCAATAAAGATAGTCAATAATATACGAATACATCTATCTTAATGTAATGGTGATGTTATGATGATGATGATGATGCATATTGACTAATAAAATGTAGGCCATGGGTTTCTATCAAAAATAACGTGTGCCAAAAAAACATTATTTTGCTGCAATACTGATTTGTTCTCCCTTAATATCATTTATAGGCTTATTCATGTATCTGCCGTCAACCATTTTACCTATTCGCACACGTATGTCTGTTAACCGTCATCTCCATTCTAGACTTAACGTCTTTCACACGATCCATCTCTCTACATTGTTATTCTCCTACATTCATAATCAAAACATATCACATTGGTTTTACGTAAAAAAAATCTATATCTTCAAATTTTTCTTTTTCAGGTCCGAGGCCTGTGCGGCAGTATTGTCATGACTTGTGGATGGGCCATGAACTTCGTCACCATGGTCATATTCACTCCCGTAGTCGAAGAGGTTGGCTTTGCTCCACTATTCTATGCCTTCTCCATAGTCGGATTCGTGGGAGCTGGCTACTGCGTGTTCTATCTACCAGAAACGAAAGGACTATCTATAGATGCCATACAAGCTTTATTTGTTAAAAAGACTAAAAGGAAAGTTGGAGCTTAGGTATTTAGATTTAAGCTTGTATACTACTTCTAATCGTGTAGTCAGGTATAACCTGGTGGCAGTCTTTGTTCTGCCCATGGGCCTTTGACTTAGGCTACACAAGCCGTCGCGAAATATCTTCCAGACAATGATATTATAAGAAAAAAGGTGTAGATAGGTTACCTGAACAACATTCGATCTTCTAAAACGGCACACTAATGTACGCACGCGCTTGGTGACGGCGCGACGCGACACTGAGGTCAGGTGTGGCTAGTTAGCCACATTTTAACGTGTCGCTTGCTGAGCGCTTATAACCTATCTTCTTTTTTATTTGTAATATCATTGCCTCCAGCCATGACGGTTTTCCTCACGATGTGAGCATTTCAATTAGGAATCATTTTTTATTTTGTTACTTGATTGAAACATTTTATCGAAATGTGTTATAACATGTCGTCAGTATTTTAGGCGTGTAACAGACGATAAGCAAGTCACCTGGTTATTAAGGAAACAGAAAACCGTGATATAGTTGTCGCAGATAAGAGTCAGACAGAATGATGTTGCGAGATTTTTATTGTTATGAAAATACGTGGCGCATTCTTAAATATCCGTAATGACTTGTGCAATTATGACGTCTTACTTTTCGAAGACGTATCCGTTTGATTAAATAGTTATTATTTAATCAAACGGAGAAAAACAAATATTGATATAATTATTTAAAAGTGAGAGCTGGCCTTTTTCGACGCACGAACCAATATTGCAATCAAAGACATTCAATACCCCTTCGTCCATGTTGATAACCAGAGTCTGATAACCAGTTACCAAAGAAGAATTATTTTTCTTCTTTGGGCAATCGGTTATCAGACTGGATTTTTTTTTTCCTTTTTGGGTATTGATTGATAACTACGACGGAGCCCCGCTACGCGGGGCTCCTATTTCTGTCTGCAGGGTTTAAAGGAACCTAACTAACCTAACGTCGGGATGCCCTGATCGTGTAAAACAAATGAACGTCTAAAACACAGGACTTGGGGCATCCCGACGTTAGGTTAGTTAGGTTCCTTTAAACCCTGCAGACAGAAATAGGAGCCCCGCGTAGCGGGGCTCCGTCGTCTAAGAATAATAATTTGAAGAAATATCTAATTTCAAACTAACGAGTTATCAATCAATACCCAAAAAGGAAAAAAAAAATCCAGTCTGATAACCGATTACCCAAAGAAGAAAAATAATTCTTCTTTGGTAACTGGTTATCAGACTCTGGTTATCAACATGGACGAAGTGTTCAATACCTGTAGACCGGACATCACGAACAAAATTTTCGTCCGAAAAAGTGTGGTCTGCTGGATGAGTCTATGAGTTTTTTGTAGTACGCTCCGCTGCCGCTCTAATATTCATATATTATTCTAGATGGCGTTACTGAGACATGGGATCAAAGTTTTTCTATGACATTTCCTTGACATGCCCGGTCTATAGTATTTTAAATCTCTTTGATTGCAATCAAATGGCAATGCTGACGATCTTTTGATCAGTTTTCTAGATATTTGACACATAAATTTCCCTTTTTTTATTTATTACATTCTTTTGCACATATTACTTACAACTGTTATGTGAGTCTGTTAGCTTATAAATTATACATAAGTTTAATTATAGTTAAACTATCATTATTATACTAAATAGGAATAATAGTAGCCAAAAAAATAAGAAGCAATGAGAAAGTTTTTTGTACAAAGGCCAGCACACAAAGCTGTCAGATTAATTCGTTGATAGTTTTTCAAATTTATTACTTACGAATAGAAAGAGGTTCCTGTTAAATTAGGAAAATTTGACACTTTGGGATAGCTTGATGTGTAGCTGTTGTCTGTACATAAATTCAAAACAAAATCTCAAGAAAATATACATGTCGAATGAAGAACTTCCTCCGTTTTTTTGCCCGTTAAAAAATGTTATAAATGACCTTTTTTACAAAATGATTACGGACGCACAATGTAAAGCGAAATGCCGCTTGCATATTAAACAGGGATTAAAATTCATAACCCTTCCTTCGGTCGGTGGAAATCGATAAAAATGTAATTACAGCTAGTCGTTTGTCTACCAACCGTTGCTAGAGACAAAATGTTTCATCATGTACTTAGAGGGGATGAATTTGAGAACTAACAATTAATCATTCGAATTCTTATAGGGACTGTTACAAAGTAGGTACTCAAAACTAGATCATATTTAACAGTACTATACAGAGCTAATCGATTCGACTAGGTTTCAGGTAAAGACCACGTCCCATATCCTATGTCCTAAGTCTAGGTATTAATGATAGACTATGTTTTTTTGTTGTTTTTAGCAGAAATCTCCCAGATTCATTTTTATTGTATTCTGCAATGTATTTCTTTCGTTAATAAATAAAATAAACGTCACTACAGAAAAAATGGACACGGTGTTTGGGTATAAACTAGACTAGTACTGTGTTAGGAGTTAAAGTTAGGAGGGTCCCAAACTTCTAAAAGAATGTGTCGGTATTATATACATTGAAAGTATTTTAGAAACACATGATAAGGATTTAGATATAATTGGAAATACCTACAATGAGTTCTCACGGGATGTTTAAATCTGTTTAAGTATTGTGAAAGTAAGATAAGTAACTTAGTTTTAGAAGAATTTCATGAACTTTGACTATTGTAGGGTTATTGTGATAGGTACTTAGTTAGTGGGTTAAAAAAGTCCTATTGGAAGCTGTATACGATTAGACGAAAGAGCTGATTCCAACACGGATGGGTTGCAAAGTAGGCAGATAACGATAATTTATTAAGATAATATCTATTAAGTTAAAGTCTATATAACTTGAAAATATGAGTGAGTATTTTTTATAACAAGAAATTATTGTTAGTTACTGAAAACGAAGAATTGCTCAGAGCATACAATAATATGAACCTGTACCTAATGTTAAGATTTAGAATAAGGAGATCTGAAAATAAATTATTTTATTTCATTATCAACTTTTATTTTACACATAATACATTATTATCCTGTTCGATGTTTTCCATTGTAATCACAACACAGCTAAGGAGCGTGGTAAAAATAATAAATACTGCTTTATGATCTACAATGACGAAAAAAACCGCCAGTATAGCTTATCAAGCAAGTAATATTTAAGGGTTTACAAAAAAATTGAATTGAAAAATTTATTCCAGACATAGCACACAATAATGATACAAGTCCATATTTATTATATTTATTAGTAGGCGAATACTTATGTATAATGTATAGTGTAATACTTATGTGAGTAAAATTTAAAGGAACTATTAGTTTGGAACGCATGAGTAACTACTGTCTCAGGGTTTGACTGTCCACTCTGTCTGTCAACACGGTCAAATGCTTGTTGGTGCTACACTTTACCCGAGACCTCTGTGAGGCTGTTCTTCTTCAAAACATCGCCTGCTAGCCATCCGTGCTGTCGTAAACGAAGACAGGGGGACGGCGCCGCCATGGCAGCCCCAAATTGGAGATTACCTTCATAAAGAATCAAAATCATCTTTGAACTTCAACGTCCAATTCTCCTTGAACGTCAAGAATTACGTTAATAGGTTAAGTTTTAATATCTATTCGTCGTATCTATATAAAAGTTTTCGTAACGTCTTATTGCTTCTGCCATTATTCTTCTTCTTTTCGTGTCGATGGTAGGTATGGGATTCTTTTCACCTATATGTTCTGTGCCTGTGGTCTTGCCAGTTGTGGCATTAGTGGCATTGTTTAGGTCAAGTCAGTCTGTAAATAATCCATTACTTACATTGAGATCTCTCAATGCTTAGAAAAGCACCTTAATCCGTTGGTCTCAAAAGTCTCACCCAAGGGTATTGAGTTAACCGATAACAGGGTTGAGGCGCTCAGATTAGCAGTCGCTCAATATAAAATACTGGTTTTCAACTGCATCCAAGAGCTAGAAGCCAACTGAACAAAGATAGGTACGCAAAAGGCTAAAAATGATCACAACGATGACTTCAGACAAAATAAAATAGTTCGAATGACGTTATAAAGGTACACATGTCAAGTCTAAGTATAGAAAGCAACAATGAACTTTCCATATGGCAAATACAAATATGGAGTAAAACCATAATTTAAGTAAATCTTGCGTAAGACTATTAATTATCGCTGTTTGAATATAAGCTACTTACTTTATGGTATCTTATACAAATAGCTACCGAATCTCGCTACGTCACTCTCAATAAAATTGTGACGATTATCATCTGGTTCAAATTATTCTATGATTAAAGCACCTACGCTACCTCACAAATAAAATGGCATGGTTAGCTTTTTAATTAAGAAAACCAATTCAAACTCAAAAGTTAAGTCATTTATATATAATTCAATTAGGCAAAGGATCATCACTTTGAACGTCAAAATTATAGGTCCCGGCTGTCAATTGTAGATCTTTGACAGTCGTTACTGACTAACGGTCAAACCAGTTTTACCAAAGGGTATCTTGTTACCCAGTAACTGGGTTGTGGATGTCAGACAGGTTTCGCTTCATCTAAAACCAGTTTTCAGTTGCATCTAGTTACACTGGAAACCGACCGGCCGGAAAAGGCTAGGAAGATGATGATGGGGGTGACTATAAATTGAGATATCTGAAAATATATGATGATAAATATAGATATATGGAAGAAGAAAACGTGCTTTACCAACTACGAATAAATTGGGGTAAGGAATGGAGAGTGATGATGTCGCTGATGCGTTAGTGAACCGTACCATGATAATTTAAAGGATATCCAACCATACTGCTGTAACAATAAGTATCCTTATGACTCACCAAGTGCTTGAAACTAATATTAATATAATATATATAGCAAAATAACTATTGTCCGCGGTTTCACTATCTTAAAGTTGGCCCTTATCCTTCGAAAAACTACTACTGGGACAAAAATAATCATAATTATGTCCTAATCCAGGTTGCCTAAAGATAAACTCACCAAAGGTTCGAAGAGAAGAATAGATCGTTTCTAGCAATAAGGCCGCCTACTGTCACACCTGTGCAGCTTTCTAAGTTATCATTTGCACATTGTTAGTTAGGATTAGGATTTATACCTACACATCAGATGAATCCATGATCTTCACAAAATGAGGAAAAAAAATGCCACAATGGATGCAGATATACTATGTTAAGTATGCAACAAAAAATAAATAAATAGCTTTAGTAAATATTTTGCTTCTAATCTTTTCCTTAATAAATTCTTGATCTTCATTAACTAAAGGTTCCTTGCTCGTTACATCCAACTAGTGCAAGGTTTTATTTAAATAGTTTTTGTAAGTTAATTAAATATTATAGTCAACGAACGTAGTCAAAGGTGCCCTTAGTGTAATAACATTGACATTGAGAACACATTGGGCTTATTTACGAGGATAGTGTTACATTTACTTATAAAATCAACATTTTTTTTTTGTTTTTCGAAGAATTAGTTTTGTTCTCCCTTAAACATGTTTACAATGAGATTATTACAAAATGAGAAGGGAGACAGGAGCCCAAACTAAGCAAAGCTTGTGTCTTGGGTCTCCTAGCCCCAACCGAAGATCTTATAAGCTAGGTATATAATTAAACACATTGGAAGAAAAATGAAAATATATGGCAGTGAACAGGATGAGTGCCATGTGTGTGGATGTATGTGTTTGTGTGTGTGAACGTGTGCGTGTGTATGTGTGGGTATGTGTGATTGTGTGTGTTTATGGGAGAGAGAAGGCGAGTTTGTGCGTGTTTGAGAGCAAGTTTAATTTTCTCTCTCTGGAGTGTCTCTGTTTCATGGTAGCTGAGCGTGAGAAGCCACTGGATAATATTAATTAAAACTAAATAAAAATTAAAACAGTGAGGACACGAAGTCAGCGGGCAGCGGGTCGTCAGCGGAGCGGAGCAACAGCAGCAGCAGAGCTGGCGCTGCGCATTCCAATGCATAGATTAGATTTACGAGTATATGGAATTGCTGGGCTTTGCCAGTGACTAACTGGGGTCCAGTTGCACATCGAAAGTTAATGACAACTGAGAATTTCCAAAAAACTGGGATTTCGCTTTAAGTGGATCTCAAATTACGGTGACTATCAGACGGGGAACTTTGTCACATCTCTGAGAGGTTGCACGACGACGTCATCCTAGATACACACTGAATCGATTATAGCCAATACGATACTAGCTGTTTGACAGTTCATTGTTGAACACTTTTCATCATCATCACTATTAACTATCAACAGAGCAATAGCCATGCTGGCCTTAAAGCAGCGTGGCGTGAGTGGAGCAGGAAGCGCTGTTCGAGCATTGTGCGCCAGTGGAGAGCTGTCCGCTCCGCCTGGAACCCCGATGCTCACTGACTTTATGTCCATGGTCTAATAGTCCAGTGTTATGACCTGCGGACTGTCAACTTAGGTCTCGAGTTGAAACCAAAATCCGGACTTTTTAGATCACACCACTCCTGCTTCATAGTGGGACTCTTGTGTTTGTGCACTGTTACCTGTGTCGTAATTTATTTCGTTTTCTTGTTTTGACATTATGTTATCCCTAATATCTACATCTTCACACACGCTTGACAACTCACATCTTTTTTTAATAAGTTAAAAATAACTTTTGTCTATTTTAGGTAGGTATTTAAAATTCCTACCATGTTTATCTCTACACTAAAGTTTTGAGCTTATTTATATTAAACCTCTTCGCGTGGCCTTCACGTGGTCGCTTCAAGATGTAGTGGGGGACCGACTCACGCTTAGATTTCCAGTTCACATATGAATAACAGCAAAATCACGCTGGAAATGTAAAAAATATACCAAAAATAAATATTAATTTTGCAAATTGTTGATTTTGGAAATCTTTAATTAATATCAAAACATTCAGACGAACAGATATTTGCTCCACAAATGATAAGAATGACACTCTTATCATGAGATAAAATATTTACACACAGGTTTTGTTTACACATCTTGTGTATTCTAATTCATTTATGTAATAAACTATTTGCCGAAATGTTACTATTACTTGAGCGTATAGTGACTGTTCTCGTTAGTTCGTAGTGAATCAACATGAGTACAGGAAGACTAAGGCAGTTCCATGCCGCGATGGCTGGTAAGAATAAAAAAAAACTTATTGTTAGCGCGAATTTGAATTTGAATTCGGAACGAGGCACCGAGGCTTTTCGTTAGAGAGATAAATATTTTGTTCCATGTTATTTGGTATTCAACAGTGTATGCTTGGGGACGTGTTATTCAGTTTCCGAATATCTGATAAAATGTGGAAGTAATGTGTGTGTTATTTGTGCGGTTCGACTATCTTAGTGTAGGACACTAGGTATTTAAACACGAGGTTCTTATAAAAGAAGACGACTATGATGTTGATGGCGAAAATCGGGTAAGAGTCATAATTTAAGAAAATAACAAAGAAAGCAAATATCATGATTGTAAAAGTGATTTAGAGATATAATTGAAACTGTCAAAACGTCGTTAATGAAATACAAATGGTGTTTTGCAAGATGTGTTTCCAAAATAATGTTTCAACTATTTGTTTGTCTTTCTGTTCTCGGTTACTTTTGAAGACAAAAGAAGAATTTAAAATTAGTTTTAAAATTAAACACATTAATATGGAATTCCATATGTCCATTATAATAGTTGGTATGTTAAAACATTGAATCAATAATGAACAAACAGAAATGCAAATGTGAATTATTTAAAATGCGTAAAAACGCAATTTAAGCCGACGACGCGCAACGTCAGGACGACATATTGTTCGAAGATGAACCGGTTGTGAACATCGTATTTATTTGGCAAAGTATAAATTACGCACATAATGTATACGAGTACCTGAATACCTAAAGATTTGATGCTGAGAGATTTTTGATCGTATTTTAGCATTCAATCGCCAACTTTATCTGAATCACAATGATGTATTAAAGAAAATAGACAATGTAATACAATTGTTGCAACTTTAAATATATTGCCACACAGTTTGGTAAAGATCTTATTCAGTGTGATTTTTGATGGTATTTTATCATTCAATCAAAAACTTTACACAGTTTTGTATTACAAAATTAAAATTGAACTGATAAACAATGTTGGAACATAATTATCACATACATCCGGTGGTCTGCTTTTGCCTGATTTGATAGTTATATAACTATGTAGTGCTGTTACTATTGTAATTTATTGTATGGAATTTGATATCTATTGTGGCATATTTGTCACAATCAAAGAAATTCAATCTCTTTATGATAATTTTATGATCTACAATTTTTGCGTGGTGTACTTAATGATAAAACTTTCCATTTTGCTGAAAATCGTATAAGTCTTATTTTTTGTCCTTTGACCTCGAGTTATATTTTTCCATGCATGGGAATGTTGTGGATTTTTTTTTATCTAAAATTGTTTTCAACAATTTTACTGATTTTCAGCTTGTTGTGAATTTATTGCACCTTCGAATGTCTAGATTGACCGGACTAAGATATAAAATTCAGAATTTTCCATATGGTCGAGTCAGAGAAGATCCAAAATCGCTAAACGATTTAGAATCATATCTTTTTAAAATCAATTGACATAGGTGGAAGAAATTGTCTTAAGAAAACCGGGACTTAATTTCATCAATCCACCTTTATGTATATATAAGAAGAGGCATTTGCTCTGCAATCGGACAGTAACAGGCTGATACAGTAAACTTTTGGAGTTAAAATTTAATGTGCTTTCGTTAGTCAACTGGCACTGACCAAGTTTTAAATTTCTTGTTTTTATTTCCTCTAAGATCATCGTTCTACAGTTGGTTAGTTATCCTCGGATATTGGAAAACATTTGACGCCAGAGGATCATCTGTCTATACCAACCCTTTAAGTCTACATTTTTTCACTGCTTAACCAATTCTTCTTATATTTCCAGGCGGCTTCGGCTCTCTCGTTATGGGGGCTCTCAACGTCTGGCCCTCATATACTTCAGAGCTATATGCTTCAAATACAACCACACCACTATCATCTCCGATGACTAAAGTCGAAGAGGCGTTGTTGGGCAGTTTGCCTTCTTTAGGAGCTATACTGGGGTCAGCTGTAGCTGTTCTGTTAATTAATTCGTTAGGAAGAAGAAATGGTGGTGTTGTTTTATCTTTGCCGGTTGTGGTAAGTTATATTTTTGAATATTCCTTAGACTAAAATCTACTAGTTTTAGAGATTTTGTATATTAAGAAAGGCCGTGATTTAAGAGTTTCATTCGGCATATCTTTTAAAAAATAAGACAGACCATTTAAAAATATTGACGTGTGAAAGTGTCTGAAAAGTACTTGCAGGAAAATTTATTTATAATAAGAATTACCATATTGTATTAATCTTTACTTTAAACGAATAATAGTACTCTAAAAACACATATAACTCAAATAAAAAATCATAGCAATGAGCAAAATTATTCCTTTATGAAAAAAAATACAATTAGGCAATGATTAACTTTAGTGATATACATTTCAGTTGTCATGGGCGATAGTCGGAGTATCAAGTTCAATCAATCTGATCCTCGCAGCGAGGTTCTTAGCTGGTATATCAGGTGGTAGTTTACTGGTGTTGGCGCCTATCTTCACGTCAGAAGTAGCCGAAGATTCTATTCGAGGAATATTAGCATCAAGTAAGTATATCGGGAGAAATACTTTTGCTATTGTTAATAGTAATTTTGGTTAAACAGAATATAAAGAGTGTAATATTATACCTTTAGGATAACTAATATTTAAAATTTTAATTACAATATATTTTATTTTGTAGTAGTCCACAGATGATCTACCTATCTGTAAATAGATAGTATGATTGCATGAGTAATGCCAAACTTTAGTCACCAGGCAAAAAGATAGATGAGTCAGTCTCAAATACTCTTACAACAATACAACACGATAAGATTGCAGCACGTGTTTTAGAAATGTTATCGAAAAAAATCTTAAGATTATTCTAAAACATAGTGTGCTAAATATTTAGGGAAAATACGTTGACCTTATTGGAAGAGAAGATAAGAGAATTGCTCTTTAGAAACGTGTCTCTTTTCGTTCATTGATAAACAACAATAAAAACAAAACTGGAAATGTATCTGCAACGTGCAACATAAATCTCCTTATTGATGTTGTACATCTCACAATTGAGTTTGTATAAATTAGTGAAATCAAAGATTCAGTCTTGTCGTAGGCCTACTTGATCATTTGCCAAAACCTTGCTAGTTTTATAGTTTAACCAGCTGCAGCTGAACACCAGTATTTTACATAAAGCGACTGCCAGTCGGATCTCCACAACCCAGCACTTTTACTGGGTAGCACGATACCTCTTGGTTAAACTGCTTGTCAGATTTTCTGGCTTCTGACTATCTGTTACAACTGTCATAGATCTACAAATGCCAGCCGGGACTTAACGTCCTTTCCGAGGAAAGGAGGAGTCTTGATATGTAAAGGAAAAGGAGGAAAGGAGTCTGTTAGTATAAGTTGGTCATTATATAAATAAATAAATAAAGAATGGTAACCCATTCACGGGCAGACCTCGTCAACCTTCGATCGACTCGTGAGGCTGTTATTTAACCCCAAGCTTTTCCCAATTGCTCAAGGTCGCTGCTTTAAATATTAAAATCTCATGTATTTATTTTCCAGGCTCAATCTTCCTATACTGCGCGGGCACGTTAATGTCGTACGTGGTCGGCTGGATCCTGACATACCGAACTATCATCTGGCTGCAGTTAATACTTAGTATCAGCAGCACACTCCTTTTGTTGCTGGTGGTTGAGAGTCCTGTGTATTTGCTGAGGCAGAAGAGGGAAGAGGTGAGTTTGTTTGTTATAATATTTAGCACTCGTGGCTTCGTCCGCGTGAATTTCGTTTTTTTTCCCCTTTAAACTTTGACACTCCATAGACCTTTTCGTAGTTTTTAAAAAAAAAAACATAAGTTACTCGATGATAATATAAGTACTCGTAGTTTTCTACTACTGGAAGGATTTTTAAAATCCTTTCAGGTGTTTTTGAGGTAAATCGCTACAAAGAAAAAAACTTTCCTATTTATAATGTTAGTATAGATAAATAAATATAGGTTATAAATATTGAAGTATAGATATATGTAGAAGTGTTTTTTCACTGTATCTTTACCGTACTGCTAGGTTAGTTGATAATTACTAGAACTAAAGTCATAAATCTATAAAACTGTAGGTACAATCCCGGGTCAGGCAGAGTTATAAAATTTACCATCTGAAAAAAAAAAACAATAAAATATTGCTTATTTAATTGTTAACCATCTTTTAGAGCTTAAATAGGAGAACTTACGTTTTCCTATCTATAAAAAAAAACAAAAATAAAATCAAATACGACTGAGAATCAGCAATAATTTATCGTCAAAATTCCATAAGGCAGTCTTCGGAACGCCCTTCCTTCACCACCTCCTAGTATTTATGCTTGGAAAAAAAGTGGCGGGACAAACTCCCTAGCGACACGTCTGTCTGATTCATAGTTTGAATGGAATTTGAGATTATATTTGTAATCGATTGATGGCAAATAGGCTCGCTTCCTATTACATAGAGCATTAATGAAGATTACGTACTTAAATAAAAGTAACTGCGGAAATGTGTGTTGCACTGTAGAGGTACATCTCTTCCTTACGTTGTGATAAGCTAAGAAGTATTAAATACAATTTCAGGATGCAAGGGAAGCGATAGCCAAGTACAGAGGAGTACCCTCATCATCGATGGTGGTGATTGATGAGCTGACAAGGTTAAAGCAGCAGACCATGCCTGCTGTTGAACTTATATCTATTACAGGTGCGTCTCCTAAAGTTGATTTTCTATTTCATACGGAAATGCAACTACCACTATTAGTCTCTGAATCACTCAAAGGTTGACTTGTAGAAAATGCCCGTGACATTATGTCCGACTCTGTAAATTTGTGTGCTTAAAGTCCTACTAATATTATAAATGCGAAAGTTCATGAGGATGGATAGATGGATGGATGGATGTTTGTTACTCTTTCACGTATAAACTACTGAATGGATTTTAATAAAATTTGGTATGGAGTTAGCTGACACCCTGGATTAACACATGGGCTACTTTTTATCCCTGTATTCCCACGGAAACGGGACCTACGTGGGTGAAACGGCGGGACGTCTGCTAGTATTAAATAAATGAATATCTTAATCATAAATAGTGAAGGAAAACCCTGAAACATACAAGAACATACTTTAAAAAGTATGAGCATTGGGGTTTTAACTTTATTATAAATTGATATATGCTGATCCAAGCATCGCCACGTCGGGGAACCGATAAACACTACCTATCAGTTAATAAACTATGCTGTTATAGAAAGGATCACTGTTGTTAACTTCCTATTATTGACCCCCGACCAAAAAGAGAGGTGTTATAATTTTGACGTCTGTCATCTCTGTCTGTGGCACGTAGCTTTTAAACAAATGGACCGATTTGATGCTGGTAGTATTTTTTTTAGAAATGCACAGAATTCAAACTTTTATTTTTTCTCATAAATTATGATCTTCATTTGCTTTTTACAGAAGTCGATCCAAAGGCAGAGGAAGCGGAAAAACAAAAGCTGAATAATGAGGACGAGATGCCGGAGCAGCCGAAACCATTGTCCCCTATCAAGCTGTTATGTAAGCACTTATGAGCTCAGACATACTTCAAATTGCTTGAATTGGAGATTTTCTCCGACAATTACCTTTTGTGGGAGAAAATCTCCAGGAGAGGCTAGTTCTGCTTAAAAAAATCTCTTTCGATAAGTTAGTTAGATTATCAAAACAATTTGGACACGGTTTTTTAGTGCCTTTGTAAGCCAAAAATTAAGACAATTTAGTAAGTTGATGTTTCACGTAACGTCACATCTTGGTACACTTTTTACTCTAGAAGTGATGTAACAAGGCCCCACTCCTAAACTTGATTGTACTTCATTTTTTTTTCTTTGATGTGATAAAACAAAAAATACGCGTCCAATATCCAGTTTAGTTTGTGTGTTTTAGAGAAATCTAATGAAAATACAAAATGAAATCCTCGACCGTATTACAGTATTTAAAGTTGTCTTATCCAGCAACCTATTTGTAGGCATTGTATAAACCGTACGTACGATACGTATACTGAAAAAAGGCTTCCCCTAATGATTTTAATAGGACCGGTTGAATCCGAATTGCATCCAGCGCAATTCTGTGTGTTTCACCAAATCTTCTCCACACCATGTTCGTGGATGCTCTACGTTGGGTTGAGGCATTGATCGATAAAGATGTCCTTTGCCATTATCATGCTCAAGACGGAACAAATATTTCTACAATTTGTCACTTTGTTGATTCTTACGTCGACATAACCTGCAGTTTCTAAGGTGATCATACTACTAGTGCTAGAACGTGTAAAAAAGATGATTATGTGTTGGTCAGTATGTTTGTAACATCCATTCATTTTCTATTTCAGTCATCTCACCAGTTTCACGACGGGCATTCTTTGTAGTGTTGACGGTGATCACAATGCAGGTAAATTTTGTTAAACATAATACGGCGTGTTTGGCACCGACACTATTTTTTGGAGGGTTGGGGAGTTATTTATTTAACTAGCTTTCACTCAAAGACCATGTGTCCATTCCCTAGTATTTTTCAAAAGTTTTGGCAGTCTGATGTCCCAAAAACATTAGCCACTAGCACATTACACGAGTAATGTTTAAGCACCATTTAATGGGGGTTGAGATTACTGCCATGAAACGGACACCGATCTGCTACTGGAATATCCATATGAAAAAACTTCAAAACACTTTACCTGGCCCAGAAATTCATCCCTGGTCATCATGCTTAGCAATAAGAAAAATATAAAGACAAAAATATTAATAACAAATAATAATATAAAACTAAATAATAAAAGAGAAGACCTGTGCCAGGCCAAAAAGGCTCCTGTCTCAGCATGATGCTGCGATAAATGAAAACAAATACCGCAGCGCTGGTATTCTGATAGGGCCCACTGAGATGTCAATAGCATCTAATATGTTTATTATATTTAGCAATGTGGTTCTTTCCTCAAAAGACCATTTCAGACACTATTCTGCATGGTTCTTATATGATCTGACCAAGATTATAAAGATGTTTGGACTTTAAAAGAGACTGACCTCTGAGATCTTTTCGGTGTTTCTTCTCAGAGTAGTCAGATAGTGAAACGCCAACCTCACCTAGCCAAATAATGACGTGTAAAAGTGTTTTGTACCTATTTACAGAAATAAATATAATTTTATCATTTTTATCATATTTTTTTACACATTAGTAATCTTGTTAACCCGTCCAACTAAGCTAAAAAATGCTTTTGTGTGGAGTGGGTTTACGCAATAGTGCAGTGGGTGGGGATCGAACTTAACACTCCCTCTAGAATATCCTGTAGTGATAGCACGAATTTGTTAATATTTTCCGTATCTTCTTTTCCAGGTGTTCATGGGTATAGTCCCAGTACAAGTGTACGCGAAAACAGTGTTCACCGAGACAGACCCGAGCAAGTCAGATCTGTACACTGTGATATTTGCTGTCGTACAATTTTGTGGAGCTTTGACGTCGGCTCTAGTTAGTGACAAAGCTGGCAGGAGGGTAAGTTTAGAAAACAAGGTGCTTATTTTTGTATGAACGGTTTTGTAAAGATCATTTAATTTCTTGGTTTTTGACTCTTCGATTTTGTAAAGATTATATTTTTTTAATTACCTATATACAGCGTGGTGACGATAATACGACAATAAATGAAAACACGGACACTACTAGTTCCTAGGAATAATTCTAAACCATCAAAAAAATCCTAACACCAAAATTAAAAAAAAAAAAATCTAACAAACTAAATGGTATAAAACTGGAAACAAAATAGAACGTCCTTTATAAACATTAGTTCACTAACCTGTGGTAAGAGTGGCAACAGCGCGGTCTTGCAGCGACTTGATCTTTTGGCGCCATTATTAATGCTTAGTAAAAACAATAACACTGAATCATAGATTATTAACCGAATAATCAGGTAACTCTCACCCGGGCGTTATTTATTAATCAAATTATTAATCACAATCAGCGGGATCACTATTCAATCACATAACTCAGTAGGTAGGTAGGTACCTATGTCACAAAATTTTTCGTTTTTCGACACGGCAGCCATGAATACGAATACACAAATCGCACCGTCGCCGTCGCCGTCGGAGAAGGTTATTTCTAACGTTTGCTAAGAGGTCACCATTTGCAGCCATGTCTTTTAATTTATTAGCAGACAATATTATCCATTTTTTAAAAAAACAAACACGAAAACACAATAAAAACTAAACGTCTAATTTCGCACATTCACTTAACTATTTAACTAAGTAGGTACCTATTACTATTATACGTGTCATATAAGATCTTATCACAAATAAAATAAAGCGTCCAATTTCGCAATTATAAATCAGTCGTTCGTTACAAAAACACACGAGCGGCGGGCGGCGGGTACTTGAAAGACGGCGGGTAGGTACTTCAAAGGCGGCGCGGGCACCGGTGCTCCTGCGGCACTCGTGTGCTTGCACAAATCAATGACGCGTGGACCGTCACAGGATTGCGGCGATACACTGACCAGTGCATAGCAACTTCCGCATGCGTTATTTTCTTATCGAACTCTGATGACACGCTTTATGACTCTTATGGCACGGGCTTATGGCATCATTTGCACTAAATTAAATTTCTAAACTGATTTGGCGAAAGTTTTTAAGTAGGTAGCGAGTTAGCCACGTCACCACGTGTCTTTAATGTTTTGATGTTACCGATGTGGGGGTCGTTAACCTGTCAGTGCTTCCGTATTTACAGATACATCATGCAGCAAATGTTAAAAAAGTAAAATCACCTCCTGTGACTAAACTACTGGATATTTTCAAATGAATTTTTGTATGTAGACTGGGAACGTCCTTAGGTATATGAAGTTTCATTTATTGTCGTATCGAAATTTCCGCACTGTGTATCTAAATGTCTATAATAACCAAAATCATTGAGTACTTACTATAATTGGGAAATCACGAATAAAATTTTCATCCGATACTGTACGTTCCGCTGGCGCTCCTATATTGCTATGTTATGCTAGATGGCGTTACTGAAACATGGGATCAAAGTTTTTCTATGACATTTCCTCTCTTTATTATAATTTTAATTACATTACTTACAACATTTATTTTTAAAATATGTTCAATACTACAGCAACAACTGATTGAGGCAAATTTATAATCACTTGATCAGTGACAGTCATTAGGACAATCCGAAATTACACATTAAATACAAAATGGATTGTAGGATTTTCAAAACTTATCTTCTGTTTAAAATATGATTAATTACTTATAACGATAAAAATGCGGAATGATGTAGTAAAGCAACATTGTGAGTTGAAAAGAAGATGTAGTTAAAAAATTTAAAAGAGTTGAAAGGATGAATGAAAGATAACTAACGAAAGGTGAAACAAGGCAGATATTAGTGGGAACACCGGGAGGGGTAGCCCTAGAAGGACATACATGTACCTTATTGGTGCATGATAGCATGTTAAATAAATTAAAACCTATCGCCTATACATTGCTGTGCCCTAGCAGGGTTCATTGTTTGGAACTAACATAATGTAACAACCTGTAAACAACATGAAATGCAATAAATGAATGATTATGATTATGATTATGATTGGTGAGGTTCTTTAGATGGGTCAGGTGCATATTACTCACAACCGGCGTGTATGTATGACAAGTATTGACAAGTGACAACATGTATGAATGTAAACGAAGCAAAAGAAGTATAAAAGAATCGTAGCATATGGCTCGCTGTAGTTTCTGCCTACCCTCATGGGAAAAAGGCGTGAGTTTGTGTATCATAAAAACTAAACCAGGTTTCCTTTTTCTTTCCAGATTCTAATAATATCATCATCAGTGCTAGTCTTCGTGTGTATGATATCCCTCGGGTTCCTGCTGCAGACGAGGACAGCTCCTGCATGGGTCACCGTGGTCCTGCTCATGGCATACTGCTTCTCGTTCCTCATTGGAGCTGGTACCATTCCTTATGTACTGCTGGCTGAGGTGTTTGAGTCTGAGGTAAGAAAGGAGACTGTTCGTAGTTGCATTTGCTAGGTTGCGGTGACTGGCCTATTAGTCTAGCGGTGGACTGATATAGCGGCGAAGGTTGTTGGTACGATTCAAACCCAAGACAAATGTTTGTGTGAGTAGCACGACTGTTTATCTATAAGATTGATTAATAAAAATTATCAGTTGTCTAGTCTAGTACTCATAGTGCAAACTCTGCTTAGCTTAGGAGTTTGTTTTCTAAACCTGCAACAGACACTACGCTATTGCTACACATAAATTACTTAGAAACAGACCCCATATAGTAGGCATATAGCGGTGTATAAATAAAAAAAAGGGCAAAATTATATCTTGGCCATCAGATAGATTATAAAAAATAACACGCAAGTATTTTGCTTTTTTAAATTTATGGAAAATTACTTAAATCAAATCAAATAAAATTAAAAGCCATTTATTCAAATTAGGCTGAGGATCAGCACTTTTTGAACGTCAAAAATTACATAAGACAGTCCCTCAAAACGCCCGCCCTTCGCCACTTCCTAGTGTTTTTGCTGGGAACGTCAACACGTCTGTCTGAAATGTTAGAAGAACAGTTTAAACAGCATTGGTAATTAATAAACATAATCATTTAAATTAAATTAAATAATTTGCTACATGATAGCTAGCACACACCAATATATAAGACAGTAGTAGGTAATAAGAATAGTAAGTAACGACGTTGACAACTAAACTCAAGCAAAAAAAATTATAACTAACGAATTAATTTAAGCCTTCAAGTAAAAAGGGCGTGCCCGCTTACATGTACAGACGCTAGCACATCAAGTTACTCCAATGTGTAAAATTTCTTTGATCGTTTTTCAACTTTATGTTAAACGTAATAAGGTTCATATTCAACTGGGCAAATTTGACACATTGGGATAGCTTGATGTGCTGGCGTCTGTACACAACTGGATTACATGAATAGGTCATTATTGGTCACTTAGATTAAGCGCATTAAAATTAAAGAGAATTACTAGATGGAGAAATACTACTACTACTGTAACACTACTACTACTACTTACTACTAGATTGAAAATTACTTAGATTAAGCGCATTAAAATTAAGGAGAGGGGCCTTGTGACGTCATAATTTAGTAGCCGTTATTTTTTGGTTTCGAGAAAAAATAAAAATACGTGTCGAATATTTTTTAGTAATCTCGACGAGGGACTAAATACTAAAATTTAGTCAACTAGCCTATTGGGGAAAAAATAAATGTTTAGAGGTATGAAGAACAGGGTTTAAAGTTCCTCATCCACCATAAAAAAACTCGGGTCCTCCGACCAGTCGGGTGCGGTTTCTGGTGGGCTACTACTAGTTGCTGTTGGGATCATGTATACGTTCAATCACGCGTATTACCACAGTTTAAAAACCTACAATCTCCGACGAAGCTGTCTAGACAGGGCAACCGTGCGGGGTGTGAGGGGTGAGACGCGGGAAAGCCGCTCCCGAACTGCGAACAAAACGATGTTCGGAGTTCGGGAGGTATTATTCAGGGCTAACGCGTGTAGACGGTGTCGGCATTTTTCCAGAGACCAAAGGCGTCGTCCTACTGTATTAATATTCATACTGTGATATTTCTTTAACATCGTGATCTAGGATATCAGCCCCTAGTTCGTATGTAGCGACATAGATGTCGCTACGTATTCAAATACGACATTATAGGACACGATTGTTTTCACCGAATCATGATAGGGTTCGTAGATTTGTTTGTAGTTTATATTAATTATTTTTTTCTCGTTTCCAGGTCCAAGGCTTAGCGTCAATGATGATCATTGAATGGGTGTGGTTCCTCAACTTCTTCATTCTAGCGGTCTTCCCGTACATGCTAACCGCATTCGGAATCCATGGATGTTTCTATATGTTTGGTGCAATGAGTCTTGTTAACGCCACCTTATCGTTTATGATTGTACCGGAAACCAAAGGCCTCTCAAATGCACAGATTCAAGATCTTTTTAGAGCGAGAAAGAAGAATTAAATGAAATGGTAAATTGTTTTAATGACTCTGAATTTTGTAATATCAAGAAATCTTGGAACAAATTTTTGAAACAATCAAATATTTTTGAAGAATGTTTAATTGCTAATGGTTTTCTAAGGGAGCCCGTTAGGTTTGGTCGATGTACTTAAAACGTGTAATAAGTTGAGATTTCTGTTTAATTTATTTAAATGCTTTTATGGCTTTTAATTATGATTTGTGGAACTAGACGATGAAAGTGAAATTGATAATATTCGGTATTGTGAGATTAATTTTTGATAATAAATTTAAAAGCGAGGTCAAACCCTAATTTGTAAGCAAAGAAATAGGAATTTAGATAATGCCCACTTGCAGTACTTTAGGCGAACCGTATCCGAGTATAGATGCATTGGTTTGGAAACAGTGTAATTCTGAATTCGGCATAGCAGTTAGGTATTGCCTAGAGTTAGTAGAAAAATGGCATCGATGTAAGTATATTATAACAAAAGATAATAAATTAACATGTTATTGTAATTAAAAAATATTTACTAAGATAAATCAACAGAGTGTTTTGTAGATTTTTTTAAACAGTTACAATTATTTTACTTGTACATTTTCTCAGTAAGTTACTTCATGATCTGAATTCTTACGGACTTACTGGAAAGACAAAGGCAAACATGACCTTCCAATGAACAAGAACTAATGTTTCGGTAAAGATGAATGAGAACTGCGAAGAACCAATCAATGTTAAAATTGAACAAGTACTAAATCTTGTAGTCAAAATACGACCAAATTGAGCACCTCCTGAAGTCGTAAAAAATACGAGAACGCATGGGATCAAAAGTGTCACAACGTAATTACACAATGTGAAATTAATTTGTATACTGTAAAAGATTATTTTTATAGCAATTAAAGTTCTATTTTTATGAATGATAACAGAAGTAAGTCACATGTTGGTGTTATAGATAGACGGTAAAAACAGTTCTAAGAAGCAATAAATAAGACGTATTTGCGTATTAAGTGAAATAAATATTGTTATGTCAGACGTATTTAAACTATACAATCATTGTACAAGCCATTATGTATAAGATCATTTTTGTAAGTAAAACAATTTTTATTAAGTAATAATGATAATTATACTTGTTTTATTCGTAAGTTTTTCCTTATTTACATTAAATATGAAAATCCTTAAACCGACTCAACAGACGTCTCAAAAAGTTTAAAACAGTGACAATTTTTTTAATTTTAGAATTGTTACATATTCTACATCAAACTGATAGAATATGCTTATGGTGTAAAGAAAACGAATCTATAGGTCATTCCTTCACATATACACTTGCATACCACTGATATTATAAGTAAGTAACTTTGGCATTATTACTTTGACATTATCTACTATCACTTTAACTGACAATTTAATACACATGTAATTTTAATCTTTAATGTATTTCATTTTTTAATTTAGGGACTAACCACGTTCCGAACTAAATGTTGCATGCCTAGTGCAGAATATGGTGACACTAACAACTTTCCTGTTCTTAAAAAAACCCACTTGTTTAACTACCCATATTTGCAATAAATGTTTTTTTTTTTTTTATACCACGACGGTGGCAAACAAGCTTACGGTCCGCCAGATGGTAAGCGGTTACCGTAGCCTATGGACACTTGCAACACCAGAGGCGACACACGCGCGTTGCGGACCCTTTAAAAACCTATTTACTCCCCTTTTGAAGAACTCCATACTGTAGCCCTCTGAGAAAACCTCGGCAGGGAGCTCATTCCACAATCCAAGTGTACGCGGGAGGAAATTCCTCTGAAACCTCATTGTAGTTTGAATTTAAAAAGGTGTAGATAGGGTATAAGTAAGCGACACGTTAAAATGTGGCCAACTAGCCACACTTGACTTCAATGTCGCGTCGCGCCGTCAACGGACGCGTGCGTGTTTCAGTGTGCGGTTTTTGAAGATCGAATGTTGTTTAAATAACCTATCTACACCTTTTTACTTATAATTATCATTGTTGCATACCATAACTACTTGGGACAGCCGGGTAAAGAAGTGTTACCAAAATTAATTTCTTAGTTCCGTACATAAAGACCAAAAATATCTTTGAACTTGACACTCATTACCAGGAAACCAGATGTTACAAAGAGCACTTTTACACGAAAACACATAAACGCTTAGATTTTACTGCGTGGTTGCGTTCATCGTACTGCGTAATGTTAGCCATATCCACATTTATTATGTTTGCCTAGTACAACGATCTTTTGACGAGTGTAACCGGAGAAGTTTGAATAGTGTAATTTTTTTGTTTGCATGACTATTACGAGATTATGCAAGGTTTGTTTTCTTTATGTGCATGTGATAAAGTTAATTCGGTTGGGAAAAACTAGTACTATGTTCAGTCTGATGTGGGTTTTCTTAGAGTTAAATGTTCATATTAGCCTATATGTATATGCCAGAATATGGTATAAAAGGTTTTACAATGGTTTTGTTTCGGCATTTATCCTGCCATAACATGGCGTGCAAATGTATTCACAATTAGCGATGTCAATTAAACCAGCTTACAAATTACAGAATCTATTGATTTGTCTTCTAGATATTCCATAATAGCATAGTATATTTTTTGCAATAATAATTTGAATAATATTTTTTTATACATTGACAGGGGTAAGTCTTGACAACTATTGGGAAAATCGTTGTAAATAATAATCGACATGCAGTATACATTTTCCTTAAATAATTTTAGTTTTATTGGTGGTAACCGAAGTCTATCTTTATGCTGGGCTCGGCCATTTGCCCTGTGCTTGTTTCAAATACATTGTAATGATTTTCAACAAATAAACATACCTCAAAAATAAACAAACACGGCAAAGGTAGAATTATGTTTTTGAAACAGTGGTATAGCTGTCTAAAAAGTGCGATCCACAAATTGCTCGTATACATTTTTAGCTCCATCCGTTATCCAATAAGTGGTAATAGCTCAAAGGCTAAGGCGTTGGATTGGCGATCAAGAGGTCGAGAATTCGTTCACCACCAGACAACAAGCATATTTAGGTTAGTCGGAGGGGTTAACAAGACTTCTGTTAAAAAAAAAATATCTAATGCATATAGTCTGTAGTGTCGTAATTGTTTAATGTTTTAGACTTGATACGGTAAGTGCAATTAGAATGAGCATTCTATTATATTTAGTTTCCTGAAATATTTTATCTTTATTTTATCCAAATTCGAAAATCCGACTAGAGGGACCAGAATCTTAAACAGAAAGAAAAACATTGATTTCACTATGTCCGCCATATTTGTCATTCATCGCCATTAAAATAAACTTGTGAAACATTTATGGCAGTATGTATACACCAAGCTTTTAATGATTTATCACATCGCCTTTTCCTAAGACTTTCATCTATCAAAATTAAGATCTATATTACTTCCATGTTAAGTTTTTAGGTAGAAAGTTCTTCAATAAAGTCTGAAATCTATAAATCGCAGACAAGCAAAACTGATAGTACCAGGCTCTCATAACACGCACGTAGTACAAAGATGCAAAACCATTCAATAAAGGTGAAATTATACGAAACAGGGGCAGTGGGCCAATGGCATGCAACCATGGCTAACATTGTTTGTACCATTGTAAATCTTTATGACCAGGTAAATGGGACGACTGCACCATAGTGCATGCATCTTGTATTAGGTTTAAGAGGTCATAATATTTGCTGTTCGGTTCTTATGAAGATGAGTTAGTAGTTTTGAACGTGTAGGTAATTTCGATTTCATGGTTGGAAAGTACTGTTGATGATTCATAGGTATAAAACGGTTCCGCGGTCATGAAAAATGTCATGTGCGTTCAGAGGATGAATGAGAGGTGATTAACAAACGGTTGCTACAAGGCCAGGAGTAGACGCCCTAGAAGGACGTGAAAAAGTCGAGTGCGAATTACTCGCAATTAGAGTACATGTATAAATGAAGCAAAAGAAATGCCCATGTAAAAATCGTAGCAATTAGCACTTTCTAGTTTCTGCAATCCCCATGGAAAATAAGGGTGTAACTGGAGGTTTATTGAATGATTTTACTCAATATGAGGAATAATATTAAAAATACAAATACAAATAGTTTATTTTCTTTACCAAGTTTGTACTACATACTAGTGATAGAAGTGTCCTTTTAAGCAAGTAAATGCCTGTACTAGGACACTTCCCTCTTCCGTAACTTAAATTTACATAATGTACACAAGAAGTGCCAGTGTTTACTATTTATAAGTAATTATAATTTATACAATTTTAGGAAAGTAGATTGAAAATAAATATAACTTAGTGTGCGTTTTGTTTATGCAATATTGTGAGATGAAAATATGCGATGTGTTGTGGGATGTATGAATGTTTGTGTAGGATGTGTGTGTGTGAGATGTATGTGTGTAATTGTGAAAATGTGCATGTGAGTGTGTGCGTGGATGAGTGAGTTATGATGTGTGCTGCAGGAGAGCCTCAGTGTCCTCATATGATAGTGGTTTTATCCATTGTATTACAAGTTTTTTACATTCAAAGAATGGTTTGGTGTAAACATATATTTCTTTATTAATTTTATTATAGAGTTGAGATGACCGTTTCTCGTATTGTCTGGTACAAAACCTGGTTTTTGTTTGTGGAATCGGTGCTATAATGTCTTTCCTCCTTTTTGATAAGATAGCGGTATCATAACAGCCCTTTGTGTTTTTTCAAAAAAGTTTGAATAATGTAGAGTTTTCTCACCGAAAGCAAATCACTTATCTGATAAAGTCTCTCGGTGGGAAATCTGATTCTTTTAATGAACATAATTTTTATTAGGTCTCGTTGCACTAGCTCCACAGCAATAAATTTGGATTTAGCTGCTCCTCCCCAAATTGGGATGCAGACAGCAAAACAGACTGCACCAAAGCGATATAAATATCTTTTAATAGATTTCTAAATGGGTCTCCGGTATCAGTAGCATTTTTTGGAGCATCTCAGCGTCTTAAAAATCCAGCTCAGTTTGCGGATTCTATTTGTGACCTGGTCAAGCATGATACCTAAATATTTAGTTTGGGTGACCTTATCGATGGTATCACAGTCACAGGTTTTGTTCTGAGTGTCACCACATTTGTGAATTTTAATTATAAGGTCCCTATTTGGCTGTGTGCGATTACATATACTAAAGCATATATAATTCGTTTTTGAGGTGTTCAGCGTTAACAGACATAATAATGTTTCAAATAATCGAAATAGTTTAACTGCAGAAAAATAAATAAATGCCTTTAATAGATTTAATTGCGTTTAGACAAAATCATAAGCTATCATGCGTTTTGACTATTAAGGGATAATGTTAGATCGAATCTAGGATAATAATAATCGTTGTTTTACAGATTAAATGTGTATACACATAACACTCTGACAGTGTTTGAGGACAGGGAATTCCTTGAACTAAAATATCGATTAACCCTCGGTTACTCGATACACTTTTAATTGACATAAATCGAAATACAAAGTGTCTTGTGTCACTGCACTGTTTCAACTCAACTGAACAATATCACCAATTGAGTAAAAAGAAAAACAAAGAATTCTTAAATAAAAATAATTTATTACATCTTAAAAGCTAGCATAACGGAGCTCTTCTTTTTGGTTTTACGAATCGAGTTTGAATCTCTTCAACGGTCAATCCTTTTGTTTCTGGCAAGAAGAAAACGCAGAAGACAGAACTGAGGAAGCAAATCGTAGCAAAGATGTAAAAGACAGGACCCCAGCCGAGGGCCTTGAGGATCGGGTTGAAGATGAAGAGGATTACGAAGTTGCAGAGCCAAATGTATTCGAAAAGCAACATGGAGAAGAAGCTTTTGACCTGAAAAAAGAGAAGACATTTATTTTAGACATTACTGATTAACCATTGACCATTAAAGTCATGTACCTATTTGTATAGATGACAAACTAAAAAGTGCCCAGCGCGCCTCGTGTGACACTCACAAATGTGTGTGATGTTCACAATGACAAATTTAAAGGATTAATTCATAGCTTCGCACAGGACGAAGTTTTAAGCATTTTTGATGAATAAAAATGGCAGTTTGACATATTTTCTTTAAGATAACTGTCCACGTTAAAGTTCTGACTATTGAAAAATCTAGACTATTTATTTAACATTAAACACTTCTATCAGTTATTGATCGAAGATTAAACACCATTAAACGCTTACTCTAGTTACTTATTTTTCTTCTTTAAAACACTAGGAGCACATAAATTAGTAAGAGCTCTCACCTCAGGTAAAAACACTTCTCCTAAGAGAACGAAGGGCACAGTTCCCGCGCCGCAGGTGTACGTCACGGCGAATAAGTAGATGAACGCTGCTGTTAACCAGCTGGGTCCCCAGTGCAGCTGCATTTGCGTCCCTAGTAACACGCAGCTGATTCCAGCACCCATGGATGCGTAGATCATTAGAGGCTGAAATCGATCATATTTCTTTGTTATTTTGTACATTTTTTTTACAAGTATCATCTGCCTAGGCTTTCAGTTTAACCAGATGCAGTCAAATACCAAAGTTTCATGATCATGGATTCGATTACCACCCAGGATAAATGTTAGTGTAATGAGCACGTTCATTTGTTCTGTGTCTGGGTGTAATCTATCTATAATATGTATGTATTTGGAAATTTATAAGCATGTTTATCAGTTTTTCAGTCAAGCTCTGCTTATTTTGGAACGAGATTGCGTTCTGTTAATAGTCGTGGAATATTATATTTAATATTTTTTATAAAAAGTCGCAATGGCACTACACCGGTTTTAAACGCAATAAATATCAACCCTCGTGTATTATGATCGGTTGCCTTAGTCATTGGACACCACAACATAATAAAAGAAATCTAATACACAAAAAAGATAAGTGTATGTTCCTAATGGACAAAACAGCTAGAGAAATTTTAAATAACATAGCAAGTAATCATGCCAAGTTTGAAAGCGATTAAATCTAGAAAAATTAGCATTCCGTGTAAAGCAGGATCGGCTGTATGTAGTAAAAGTACCAGGAATACATAAAACAAAAGAGTTTTACCCGTCTTCCAAGCAGATCAGTGCAAAACGCAGCAACCATTCCGGCGGCAACATTCGTGACTGCCAACATGACACTCAATAGAGTTGGTGACGCAGAAGGCACTGCTTCGGAGAACATGGGTTCCGCGTATATTTGGACCACGACTAGACCTTGGAAAATGGCCGCCGTCAACACTACTAAGTTGACAATAAAGGCACGTTGCGATGATTTTGATTTTTCTGTGGAATGAAACAAATTATTTACTATAGAAAAAATAATGAAAAAAAAAAAGCAAGATAGTTCTACAAGCTGGCAGGGCTTGGTATGGAACGATGGGAAGAGACCAGATGGTATGACGTTGTTGCCTTGAAAGAAGGGTAGGCCTTTGGTGTGGGACGCAACCATTGCACCATTTTATATTCCAAGTACGTCAAGCTGCACAAATATGGTAATCTATCGGTTATTACAGTTTTGAGCCGTTTGGAGTCGAATCGCTCGGGTCATGGGTTCCGAGTGCACACAGCCTCTACAAGAGTTTTCTTTGCGACTCGTCGACACTTGTGCGTAACCAGATAAACTTAGCAAGTACCTTGATGGTTAATGGTTAATGTGACTTACTAATGAACTTCCAAAGCGACATCTTTTCAGTAGGTTTCATGTCTGGTTTCAGCTTTTCTTCTTCAGGCGTCTCATCTGTTGAGGAAAATATATAAACAATCTTACTAGTGTCAAAAGTGTCCATATTTTAAATTTAAAAATTGTCTGTACGTGTTGTTATTTAACTCCTCCTAAGCTGGTTGGTTTGGATAAAATAAGATTTTCAGAGTACATATTATTATTTAAATGGGTCTCTGGATGAAATAAAATCATATGATTTTATTTTGCCAAATAGCTCTGTTCGACCATAAAGATATTGTGTCAGCTATTTGTTTGACTGCCTCATTGGTTTAGTAATGGCCGCAAGCACTACTGCTGTGCATCAAGTCCTGGGTTCAATTTCCGGGTCGGGCCGAAAGATTTTTGGTTTGCCCCCTATTATACGAAAGACGAAATGTGGGAGTACTACCATCTGTCAAACTGTCAGACACACTAACATACGGTTAGCTGCGGCTAAGTAATTGAGTTTTTTTGGTCCCCTTTTGGTTTGAAACCTTCAAAACCTCTGAGAATTCATTTTAATAATGCGTTCAGGATATTGTTGCGATTGCCACGGTTCTGTTGTGCATCAACAATATTTACTAACGCACGCACTGATAGCTTCGATGACAAAAAAAAAACTGCTGGCAGTACCAACAGTATCCTGCACTCGATAGCTGCTTAGGCAGATGATCTGCTAGTGTGGGCGCTTAAAAATCCCACCCGATCTGTTTTAGATATTAAGTACTATCATAGGCTAAGTTATATTGTTACTAACACAGTGGACCCCTTCGTTGTCCGATAAATAAACGAATAGTATTATACTATACACACACCTCCAAGATCTGGGTTTAGAGCACGTTTCATATTGCTCATTTCTTCCAAAAGCTCTTTAGAATCCAACTTCCACATTCTATAAAAGACTAAAGATTGTGCTGCTTCCTGGAAACAGTAAATATATGTTTAAAAGATTTGACGACATTAAATAGTATTAACAACAGATTGGTAAAATTATTTTGATTAAGATGAGTATCTGGGAGGAACAATAATTCAATGTTACTCATTTTTCATAGTAAAGGGAGGATCGTTCGACCAGACGATTATTGTGTCTGGTTGGCTACTACGATTGCCCGACAGTTGTAGACTTTCTTTTTGTATATTTAAATGTTTGTGATGTTTATCAGTTATGTACACCACTATTTTTAATTAGTACAAAAAAATGGGCTGTATGCGTACCCCCTGTAACTGATCGTATTTGCGTAATCAAAAGTAAAAAAAAATAATTAAATTTTTAAATGCCACTATTAGTTAAACTTAAATAACGAAAACAGCTGTTGGAGGCGGGGCATGCTTGAGCGAGATCATTCGAACGCGAGCGAGAGATGACGATTAATTAATACTACTACGTCATAAATAGCCTGTATAATATTTCCACAAATTATATGACTTTTTGGGATATAAACAAACGCTAATAACTTTGCTGTTTATGAATATTATTTATTGATACTTTACAAATATAATGAGAAGACCGTCTTGAATAATTATAAGCCCTTTAAGTATATTTTGTACTAATTATAAATTATTGGTGTATAACCCATTTGAAATAAGAAAAGAAATTTAAACAAACCGTTTTACAGTCCGATTAACCGATTTTAACTTCTATTTCGTAAGGACAGCATTATAAGCAAAAACGCGGTTACAATACCAATTGTTTACTTCAGCTGCCATTTGTCATGCTACCTACGTAATAGAAGTCAACATCGTTTGAAAGGACTGTTAAAAGGCTAATTTAAAATTTCTTTTTTTATAAAAAATGGTCTATAGTACTCTTAGCACAAGCTCTCTTTAGTTTGAAACTAGATGGCGTTGTGTGAAAGTAGTAGAATATTAATTTACTTATTTATTGTGGGTATTTTAATGTGTGGTTTGTAATAAATGATTAATAATAATATAACATAAAAGGACACACAAATACTTAAAAAAACTAGTTACCTTCTCCTTTCCCATATTTAACAAATGCATGGGAGATTCCTTCAAGACTAACACCACCAAGCATGCTCCAACAACTGACGTGGACAGTCCAACATACAACATTATGTGGTATGGCAGAAATCCTCCCAGCAAATAGGACAGCAGCATTCCAATACCGTAAGATATCATATTGGACGCTGTCATGGCTCCTCGGATTGAATCTTGGCAGATTTCACTGATGTACACCGTCGCTACCACGACTACTGCACTGAACACCCCAGAAAGAAATACGGCTGCAAGGACCATTTCTACAGTTCTGCCAGTTACTAATAGCACCCAGACGAGCTGAAAATAAGGTCGAAATTATTACAATATTGCCAGATCTAAAACTAAAAGGAAGTGCCCATTTGCTGAGGAACATTAGACCAAATAGACCGAAGAAACAAATGAAAGGCTTTAGGCAGTCCTAATACCTTTCATTTGTTTCACGGATCACACATCATGGATAAAGAAAAATTGGTTGTTTTCCATATAGTACTTGGTGGGAATTTGATATTAAGAAATTCCAATATCTACTTTGAAAGTACTGCCTAGCGGAAATATTCAAATGCAATAAAAAAAATGAGTGTACAAAATGGTAAAAGTAATATCTTAGTTACTAAACTAAGTATTTTTAGTATTCTTTACGTTGATGGGAAAAACATGGCCAGAAATGGGCATTTCTCTTTGGAGAATCGGCATCTCTTACTGACATTCAGTTTTAGAAAAGGACAGAGACAGATGGTGATAGATAAAAAGTAAGAGATGTCAAATTAGTTTTTTCTTGATCTTAGCCATGATTTGTAGTTTGAAAACTTAAATTGACAGCTATTACATAATATTATGTCCATCCTTTTCTCATTGTGTAAGAGAGGGAAAAAGACAAAAAAATCTCAAATTATTCATTTCGTTTAATATGATGAGTAGGACGGTAATCGACTACCAGTCACTCGGTATAAAAAAATTAAACGACATAAGGGTTGGTCCTTCGTATTCTAAGTTTGGTTCTTATAACCAGGAAGATCCTAAACTAGACAAAAATGATAAATGAGTACTCACAACTAAACCCAAGGCATTCATAATAGAAGAGTTCTTTCGGCCCAACTTCTGCAGCATAAAACCTGCTGTCGGTGTGGATAAGAGAGCTCCTATTGAAGACAAGCTCCCAAAAAAGGATATTTCTGTGTCTGTCATTGGCCTATTCAATGTTGTGTTGCTCGATTGGAACAGAGTTAGTGTGAAGGCTGGCCAGGCGAAGATCACACCCATGTTCATTCCCATGGTGCTTACTGTGGACAAAAGGAGAAATCACAAAGAGTCTAAAGACGGGTAATGAAATGAAATGATATTTTTTTCTGTAAGTAGATCTTCCCAGATATTATATATATAATGGGTCTACTCTTGACCTCAAACTTGTCCTGCGGTCAGAGATGAGGTCGACGATGGAACGAGCTTACCCAAAAGAAGCCTATTAAATACTTTTACATGTAATTTTTTTTAAACTAAATGGCACTAAATGGCATTTCCAAAGTGACTGATCCCTGAGAAGAAATGCCGAAAGAAACTCAGGGGTCATGGTCTCTTTTAAAGTCCAGACATAAGATTATATTAATTTATTATGCGAGTCTCATGATGCAGGGAAAAGTCTGAAAAGGCCTTTTGAATAAATAATCAATTCAGCTTTGAGTTGACCTGTCCCGACAGACGGCATGCTAGAGTGATTAGCAACTTTATTATTTACACTTACAGGACCGGCCCACTCATATCTGTGTGATTCTTTCCTCAAAATACCACCTCAGAGAGTAAGTATGGAGTTTCTTGCCCATTCTTCTCCTTAAAAAACTATCTTTTGGAAGGGACAACTAGAATAATTTTCTTATTATTTTAACTTTTAGGTATAACGTTCAAAAGTGCCTTTTAACGATCTATTGACTTTGAGACACTAATCTGCATAATCCTTACGTCATGATCTGACCAAGATAATGTCTTGAGTTTAAAAGAGACTATGATCTCCGAGTTCCTTTCGGTGTTTCTTCTAAGAGTTGTGCGATAGTGAAACATCGACCTCACATCACACAACTTAAAAAAGGCGTGTAAAAGTTTTTGTAAAAATCAGTTTATAGAAATAAAAATTATTTATCATTTATTAAGGGATCAAGCTAAAAATAGTGCTTGGAAACCGAAAAAGGTTGCACCTTTTTCTTCCGCTATTATAGTCCTGTATGTATATGTCAAATTTTGTCTTTTGAACATGAAACTTATCTTTTTTAAGTTAAGTTGAAAATCTATTAAAGAAATTGTATTTTTTTTCCCAATCTGTATTTTTTTTTCATTTGAATATGGACCTCACTCTTTTGTAATTATATTAAAAATGACAAAGATACTTGGGTAGCTTGAGTAACTAGTTGTTGGCAACACAGGTAATGAGCCAAACGCTAAATGTTAGTGTATTTAATAACTCAAATATACATGAACAGAGTGCAGTTGGTTAGTGAAAGACGTAAAGAAATTTCTTACAGTGGAACTTTTAAAAGTCTAAGCTGATCCCTCGGTGGTCTAGTGACCAAAAACTACTACAGAGCATGAGGTCTTGAGTGAAAAAGGAATTTCATAAGCAGCCCGGAGTCCGGATTAGTTTTGCCCGATCGATGACTATAAGCTCGCCCTCTACTACACGGGACTTAACGCGAAAGGTGGGTCCGTACGTCGCAGCCTAACCCCTCTAAAGATGCAGGCTTGATGTTATATCTCATCTAATTCCACAATGTTCAAGCTTTGGGTACTTCTAAGAGAAACAAACCGCTCAAGATAACCGCGGAAGAGAAATAAACACGATTGTAAAGTTTACAATTCACTATTACGTATGTGATTACAATAAATTATGTTTTTATTTGCAATACCTAGTTATCTTAGCACATGTACCTACTATAAATGTCTTTAGTATGTCGAATAAATATTGCTATGGAATGTGGACGATGTACAGACGCCAGCACGTCAAGTTACCCCAATGTATCAAATTATTTTGATCGTTTTTCAACGTTATACTAAACAGAATAAAGTTCATATTTAACTGGGAAAATTTGACACATTACAGAGTACAGAGTACAGACGCCAGCACATCAAGTTACCCCAACTTGATGTGCTGGCGTCTGTACTCTGTACTGTAAATCTAAACTTAAGGGGCCGTGCCTGAAATCGACTGATTTTGATCAACTGTAATCATTATTTGTGAGAAAGAAAAGAAGAATTTATACGAAAAGACGAGTTCCTTGCTTTGCATGTTGAGGAATTAAATTTTGGAAATAAATTATGTATTCATAGAAAATCACTAAAATTCACCCACATGTTTTCCAAAAAATGACGCGAGACTGACGTTTGATCATTTAGTTACAAGAAACTACAATAGATTTTGAAAATTAAAAAATCTTACCAACACCAGTATATAGTTTACTTGCACGTGAGGGAACCACTTTTTTAATTTTTACTACAACATAGGTACGGAAAAAAAAATTCTATGTCGTTACTTTCCGGAAATTTCAAGACTAATCAGTATTTTTTTTTCTATTGTTTGAATCACTTTTAAGAAATTTTAAAAGTAGCATATATTAATCTTCAGTTTATTATATATTCGTACTATTTTTTAACTTGTGTACTTTAACATGTGTACCAACATGGTAAACAGATATGTATACACAAAAATTCCGGAAATTTATTTCTCAATCGCCTTTTACTTAGAAACTCAAAATATGATATAAAATATTAAAACAGTTTAAGCGATCACTACGCTCGAGCTTTACGCGTGTGTTCGTGAACGGTACACACAAATATAGCATCGCAATGATGTTACCTAAACTCCAGCGAGCGAATTTTATGCACGGCCCCTTAAGAGGTGCAAGAAATTTGTGGTACTTTGGTACACTACTATACTGATACGGGTTAACATATAATAGGTTTTAAGAAAAGAAACGTAATTGAAATACACGTTGATGAAAAGCGTGTTTGCTTGTCGTAATAACATCAAATTGATGTATGTATAAATTATAAAAACTGCTAAATTACTATGTGTTTAAGATTGAATTTTATGAGTTTTACAAACACACTTAATACTTAAGATTTTCTTATCTGAGTTTCTAAACTCTTTCGTGTTTAATAGTTGTTAATTAGGAGTTTTCATTTCATTTTACGACAGTCCGGTAAAATAAGATTTTACGAAAGTTGATAGATAGTATCATAATTATATTATGAATGATAGATTAAAGAATGTTGTGATAAGGCAACGTGGTGGTTTAAAAAAATGATGTAATGACATAAACCCAAAAGAGTATGTTTAGTTGGTTTGGTCACGTTGACAATAAAATATGGATGAATAAAATGCGACTATCACAAGGTATTTACAAGGCAGAAGATGTAAGTGGAAACGTACTTAATGGGCCATTTTAATAATGTTAGGTACAGACGCGGCGTCTGTACATAGGCCTGCACATCAAGTTACCCAATTGAATATGAACCTTATTCTTTTTTACATAAAGTTGAAAAACGATCAAAGAAATTTGACACATTGGGGTAACTTGACGTGCTGGCGTCTGTACCTACACGCCAATTAATTTTAGGCGGTCTTATTAGGCTATACGTCCATTCCATAAAAAGTCTCATCAAAGGTCCTTCAAAACAAAAGACAAGTTATTTACCAATAGGTTTACCCTTTCAATCGTGTCAATTAGAGACACAATAGAAAGACAATGACAGCGCGGACACCGATGTACTCTCAAGGTTTTAAATATGATATTTTATACTGGACCTAAAATAAAATAGGTTAGGCTGATATCGTGAAACTGCTTTGAGCTGTGTGATGGTGATGATCAATACCTCCTCTGTATAAGAACACGCCTTTGCTTGTAATGAAAAGTAAGGGCCTGCCGCAGCAAAAGATGTTTATTTTTTATTTTAAATGACAATAACATTGAAATTACAATGTCAATCATTGTAAGTACAAAAATAAAGCTGCAGTATGCTTAGGCAAGCTTTGTCATTGAAATTTCACGTATCTAACATGAAAGCAGATTCCTTGATCGGCGACGTTCAGACGCCAGCCTATCAAGCTACCGCAAACCGTCAAATTTTGAATAATGAATCTTTTTATCTATACTAATATTATAAAGAGGAAAGGTTTGATTGTTTGCATTGAATAGGCTCCGAAACTACTGGACCTATTTGAAAAATTCTTGCACCGTTGGGAAGCTCCACTATACTCGGGTGACATAGGCTACATTTTATCCCTGTATTCCCACGGGAACGGGAACTACGCGGGTGAAACCGCGTGACGTCTGCTAGTGTTTTTTATAAAGTTGAAATTTATCACACGTTGGGGTAGTATTTTAGTCGATTGGAAGATCCTTTCATCACGATGGCAAATTCAAGCTCTAAGTATTTTTAGTGCCTATGTTTGACATCGATAGGCTACAAATAAGAAGATGTATGGATACAAAAAGATAAAAAGGATAAAGATACCGGGCTGGTATCCGCAGCTCTACGTCAAAGCGGGTATTTTGCGAAAGGGATATATGGACAATTGAGTATATAATAAAAAAAGGTACTCACTTATAGCCGTCCCAAGAAACTGATAAAGCAGACCCATTTTGGAAACTCAGAAGAACTATATATCACACAACTTTTGAATTAATAAAAAATCAATCGCTATTTTTTTTTTTGTTAATTTTCCAGACGGTTTCAACTCTGGTCCATGGGTACAACTGACTGGTAAATAAAAGATTTTTTAGTTATATCATACGTTATCAAGTGGTAATAATGATAAAATGTACTAGGCAAACATAAATACAATGAGCGTGGATTAGACAATTACGATCATCATCGTGATTTCTGACGTATCCAGTTCATAAACTTAGGTTATGGTACAGATTAGCTTTGAAATTTTATCTTGACATTTCCCTGTTGTGGTTATTGTTCGTGGGGTGAAGCTGTGGCTGAAAAAAAAGGAAAAACCAAAAGGATTTATTTATCAATAAGGCACACAACAATTAATATTTAATAGAAACAAATAAAACAATCTTTTTTAAAAATAAAAAACGTTGCCCCACACTAGTAAATTCTCCTGTATTGTGGGAGCGTTAACAAAAATGTATACTCACATACACAAACAAAACCGGAAACACTACCCACATACCTGTAGGTCATTTTCTTTCATGCCTCGAAAAGCACGGTAAGACATTGAATGAGCCACATATTTGAAAATACTTGAAGTGCAGACGCAAACATATCAAGTTACTCCAATGTGTCAAATTTTCCTAAATGAATGAACCTTATTTTGTTTGACATAAAGTTGAAAAATGATCAAAGAAATTTGACACATTGGGGTAACTTGATGTGCAGCTGGCGTCTGTACAATGGGTATTTCAAGATTTTTTCAAATCTGTACAACCAATCAATGTCTAACAATCTAGCAGATTTGAAAAAAAAAATGATTTCCATTTCAAGAATCTTTCAAATCTGTCAAAAAGATTTTGAGTAATCGAGGACAATTAGTGCAATCAAATTGTTCGTTGTATACGCATTATAATAGAAAGTCCCAAAAAAACGACTATTCCTAAAATTTTATGAAAAATTAGTGACTTTCCACAACTTTTGGTTTACTTCTTTAACCTATTTTAGGCTCCCTAACATCCCAGACGGCAGTCCACAGCTGCAACAACCGCAGCGAATGGAGAGCTCGCTGTTGTGGTCGTGATCCTCAGCATTGAGGGACCGAGGAAGAAGAAGAAGAAGAAGGCTCCCTAAAGTACTCATAACATTCCCTTGAAAAATGTGCGGACCTTGCGGAGACTGTTGCGGAGGAGGCTGCTGCGGTGGCTGCTGCTGCCCATGCATCACTATCTACACCTGCTGTACGAAGAGGTGCTAGTGGCATGCAGTTGCACCATTTCGCGTAGACAAGCCTTGGTGTCTCCGCCGAAGATGGTGCAACTTGCGCCTTCAATGTGTGTGTCTTCAAAGTATGCACACCCGTGCCGTTTTGTGGAAATAAAACTACTATAAATAAACATACATACGTAGAAAATTGTGACGAATTAAAACCACCTCATGTTTTTGTAGCCGCTTAAAAGTGGTAGTGTGTAACAGTGCTGTTCATCCCTAGGGCTATCGTTTAATTGCCAGCTACTAACTAACGTCTAGTTGCACCAAACATTGATGACAACAGAACTAAGAATTTTCAAAAAAATCGTATTGCACTTTACGTGCTTTACGTTGCGCTAAGTAACATCCCTGCGGGTGCGCACGGCTTCATCCTAGATACACCAAACTAGCTGTTTGACAGTTATTCGTTGACCGCTTTGTCTAGTGATCTTTCAAGTATTCAAGTGTTTATTGCAATCCGTAATGAACATACAGGTGGAAGGTTATACAGTTTCGAGTAACAATTATGGACCCTGTTGGGCACAGCAACATTAAAATTAAGACGAGTAGGAGAGAGGAAGAGCGCATTTCGGCAATGATGCACTCGTTGAGTAAAACTTCAAAGTCTTGAGCATCGACGCGGAGTTGCTAGCCTGTCGGTTTTCTATCGGTTATATTTCGGAGAGTGTGCATCGGAATTGCACGATTTAATTCCACCAAGCCCTTTTCATCATCGGACCACCAGACGTACGGCACTGCGCCACCGGTACATGGTAGATATCCCAACCATACGTACTAAACGCTTTGGAAACACATTCATTGTGCGAACAGCTAAAGAGTGGAATTCCCTGCCGGAGTCTGTGTTTCCTGATAGCTACAACCTAGGGGTCTTCAAGTCATAAGTGAACAGGTTGCTTCTAGGCAAGCGTGCTTCATCGTCGACCACATCCTTGCTTACCATCAGGTGAGATAGTGGTCAAACGCGTGCCTATAAATAATAAAAAAAAATGAAAAAAAAAATATTAAACATTTTTAAAACATCTTAAATATTTGTAAAATATTACTCAATTAAATTATTACCTGGTCATTATATTGATATCTTGTACTATATATTATATATCTATATAGTATTTATTTATATTCAATTATTATATAAAAAATATCATACATTTATTTATTTTATAATCAAATCAATTTGTCAAATTATCTTCATCAAGAATTGTCAACGAATATACGCAACGGCCATGCTATTCCTTTTGATTCGGAGAAAACATGGCTATGTTAAATACCTACATCCATACAATTGCATATGCACACATATCTTTGGCCCAGATCCCATACTATTGGTACACTTCCATGGCGATTTCTTTAAAAGTTGCTAAACAGTTGATTTAGACTTGCTGATTTCAAGATAAATATCTTCGTGAGTTAATTCTGTTAGTAATGCCACGACTGTGATCTGATATCCGAGACACGTTACTTCTAGTATGTGTAGACTACTTGTTCCTATATCCTGTTCCTACGACCCAAAATAAAGGTGGAAGTGGCGAAGGGCGGGCTTTTTGGGGGACTGTTTTATCCTCAGCCTAATTTAAATAAATGAATTTTGATTTTGGTGATACACAAGGGTGGGCTTACAATTCATCCTTTATTGTGCATACAGCTACGGAGTTTTTTTTTTATTATTATTGATAGGCACGCGTTTGACCTCTATCTCACCTGATGGTAAGCGATGATGTGGTCGACGATGAAGCACGCTTGCCTAGAAGCAACCTGTTCACTCTTGACCTTAAAGTCCCCTAGGTTTTAGCTATCAGGAAACATCGACTCCGGCAAGGAATTCCACTCTTTAGCTGTTCGCACAATGAATGTGTTTCCTAAGCGTTTAGTACGTATGGTTGGGATATCTACCATGTACCGGTGGCGCAGTGCCGTACGTCTGCGTGTACATCGTGGAGTTATTCCCTGCCGGAGTCGGTGTTTCCTGAAAGCTATAACTCAGGGGTCTCTAAATCAAGAGTGAATAGATTACTTCTAGAAAAGCGTGCTTCATCGTCGACCACATCATCGCTTACCATCAACTTTTGACTGTGCCTGTTGGTCTAGTAGTTAGTGACCCTGACTGCTTTGCCGGAGGTCGTGGGTTCGATTCCCACCCATGACAAATGTTTGTGTGATGAGCACGATCATTTGTTCTGTGTCTGGGTGTAATTTATGTATAACATGTATGTATTTAGAATTAAATAAGTATGTTTATCAGCTGTTTAGTACCCATAACACAAGCTCTCAAGCTTAGCTTGGGACTAACTGGTGTTGTGTGAAAAGTTGTGGAATATTATACCCATAGGTACTAAACAGCTGATAAACATACTTACATATTTCTAAATACATACATATTATAGATAAATTACACCCAGACACAGAACAAATTATCGTGCACAACACACAAACATTTGTCCTGTGTGGACATCGAACCCACGACCTCCGGCATAGCAGCAAATTTCTCCTATTTCGCAAGTGTTTTTTGCAATAATTCAAACTCAAATAGGTAAACCACCGCGCGGGCAAGTACTACCTACATATTTTTAGCATACCGTGATAAAAATATGTATGTACAGACGCCAGCACATCAAGTTACCCCAATGTGTCAAATTTCTTTGATCGTTTTTCAACTTTTTGTCAAACAGAATAAGGTTCGTATTCAATTTAGAAAATTTGACACATTAGGGTAACTTGATGTGCTGGCGTCTGTAGGTACTTTATGATCAGTCTTAAGATAAACTACACATGTGAATAAACAACACTAATTGTTTGGCTAACAACATCGTCACTACATATACAACGATAATATAATTGTAAAAGAAACGAAACCATGGAACTTGATTAGATACTTTTAATATTTTCTTTGCCTACGCGGTTAAAAAGTAAACATGAGAAGATTCGAAATTCCCATCTACTAGAATACGGCGTATTATATTTTCTAATAATAAAGAGAAGGCTATGATGTGTTAATTCAGGATATCAGCCAGCTTCATAAAGAATTTTAAACAACTAAATGAGTTCAGCCGTTTCAACGTGCAGGAGTGACAAACACTCACATACCGACCAACTTTCAAATATATTATATTATTTTATTAGTGCGATTCTTATTTTTAAATTCCTATCAACTTTGTAAGTATTTACGTACCTACGTTACACAAGTAAATTACTCTGTCCACATAAAAAAGTTGAATTATATGAAAGTGGCTTATACTTTCATATAATTCAACTTTTTTTTGTGAGGCATCTCGAAGCTTGTCTTTGTAGGATATCTACTGCTTAACCGGATTTTACTGTGAATTCAACGCCAGAGTTCAACGGTAACACGGCGTGCAAGGAAGAAATCGTTTTCATAAAGTCAGATATATTTGCTATTTTATCAATTCATAGTAGGTATTAAATGCAGATCAATCTCCAGATTATCCTCCTGTCCAAGATTTCCTGTCATTGATTGATTTGGAATTAATCTCTACTCGTATTTTGTGACATCCCGATAGTAACTTTCTACCTAACTATAATATACCACTAATTTTTAACCCCCGACGCAAAAGGAGGGGTGTTATAAGTTTGACCGCTATGTGTGTCTGTCTGTCTTTCTGCCTGTGGCACCGTAGCGCTTAAACGGGTGGACCGATTTAGGTGCGGTTTTTATTTGAAAGCAGGGTTTCTTGCGATGATTCTTAGACATGACTCATCAAAATTGGTTCAGTTGTTTCAAGGTTATCAGCTCTTTCGGGTTAGCTACCGTTGCGATATTAGACGTCTATGTGTATTAACTTTACTTACAAACATAAGTGTGGCTTAAAATTTCAAACACCCATGTGTGTTATATTAATAAGCAAGATTATGGTATATTAGCAGATATATTATGTCGTGTTTGGATTTGTTTTAACCAGCATTTAACTCTACATACAATGATACTGAAGAAATCTCATAACTGTAAACTCTATAAAAACAAATTAATGCGTTTAAAAACTATAAAATAAAAATTAAATTGCTAAAATAAGTTCACATAACTACTAATACTAGGAACATTCCTTACATAAACGGTACCCCGACGTGAAGTAAAATTTTATGGCTGGTGTTATTTTAGACATTTTAAATGTTTCACTTTTTTGCGGTGGGGTTTTTTTAATTAGTACAAATACTTAAAGGGCTGATTATTGTAGACGGTCTTCTAATTGTACTTATTTGTAAAATATAAATAAATAATATTCTTAAACAGCAAAGTTATTAGCGTTTGTTTACATCCCATAAAGTCACCCAATGTATGGAAATATTGTACAGGCTATTCATGACGTAGTAATATTCATTAATCGTCATCTCTCGCTCACGTTCGCGTGATCTCGCTCAAGCATGCCCCGCCTCCAACAGTTGTTTTCGTTATTTGAGTTTAACTAAAAAATAAATTTCGTTTTTTTTACTTTTGGTTCTTCAGAAAGGTCAGGTGCGTAGTACTCGCAACCAACGTGTGTGTATGACAACATGTATGAATGTAAACGAAGCAAAAGAAGTATGTAAGAATATGGCGTACGTAGCATATGGCGCTTTGTAGTTTCTGCCTACCCCCATGGGAAAAAGGCATGAGTTTATGTATGTATGTATGTATGATTACGCAACTAATATGATCAGTAACAGGTACGGATACAGCCCAATTTTTTGTACTTATTAAAAAATAGTGGTATATAATAATTATGATCATTCAAACAATCCATCCAATTTTTTTTGGTCTTCCTCATTGAAATAACTCCAGTTTCGGAAGTCTGTGGCTTTGGTGGTTTTGTTTTGTTCCTTATTGGCCACTGACTTCCGAAACTGGAGTTATTTTTCACCTGTTAGTTTTTTTTTAAGAAGTCGGTTGTTTTTTTTGTAAAAAAGTTTTTATTTTGCAATTTTTAGTTTCTTTGTATGTAAAGAAAGTCTTTCAAAACTTGAAAGAATCATTGAAATTGGATAACAATTGCTAAGGAAGTTCTATCTCTAAACATTAATCTGTACATCTCTGCCGGCCCCTTTTAAAATAGAATGGCGTAATGTTATGTTGTGGAAATACAAAAGCTCAGCATAGACATCTGACTATAGCAATCGCGAATAATTTGCTGTTATGCGTTGAAGAGTGGAGCCTGTCTTCTTCATCAGTTTTTCTTCACCAAATGATACTTTCTAAATGAAAATGCTTGATTTGTTACTAAAAATGTTGAAATCGGTGCATGTGTGCCTATATTTTTTGAGGAGTTCCCTCAATTCCTCAAAGATCCCTCATCAGGTATGAGTTTTGATACAAATGGGACCAATCTGTTAGTATACCCTATCAAACAAAAAAAGAATTTTGAACCGAATTGAGAACCTCCTCCTTTTTTTGAAGTCGGTTAAAAACCCGTCTTTCTCTACTTTTAAACCTCCACGTTCAATATACTCAAAATCTCCTCAAAATGTTTTTTATTTGTTTATTTTTATCTGTCACAGCACATCCCCCTCAGCACCTCAACTCATCTCTGTAACTAGCTTTCATTCATGCTCACTTTTCATCCATCATAATTCCTTTTGTGTAAAATATGGTACAAAAGTAATTAAATGCATTAAATGCAGATAAAGTTAAAGTATGATGGATTATACAAAATGAGAGTCATCATGATTCTCAATTTTAAGTTATCTCTGTCTATTTACGGATTGTATTAAAACATCATTGTCTGTGTGCACAGATAGATATTTAAACATGTCTGTAGATGCCGTCAGAATCCTACAATCACCACCTTCTAGACCAGAACACTCACAAAATGATAATCATGATAATTTTTTCTTGTCACCTGAGGGATATGCTCGGAGTCTCTCTGCGAGATCAAATCAGAAATGAGGAGATCCGTAGAAGAACCAAGGTTACCGCCATAGCCGAGCGGATTAGCAGGTTGAAGTGGCAGTGGGCAGGGCACATAGCACGGAGGACTGATGACCGATGGGGTCGAAAGGTTCTCGAGTGGAGGCCACGTATCGGCAAGCGCAGCGTAGGACATCCACCCACAAGGTGGACAGACGACCTCATTAAGGCCGCGGAAACGCGCTGGATGCGAGCCGCTTCCAACCTGTCTTATTGGAGATCTATAGGGGAGGCCTATGTCCAGCAGTGGACTTCCTATGGCTGAAATTATGATGGTGATAATGAATCTTTTCTTTAAATAAGTGTTCATAAATTGTATTTTTTCTTATTTATACTTACTTTAAGTATGTATGTATTTAATTAGATATATGTGGTAAACCATACCTTTTTCCCTTTACTATCAAGTCCATCCACAGGTTGTCTGTAAAAGATCGCTTTTGGCGATAAGATCGCGCATAGTAACACCCTAGGACCTCTTAAAGTTATTTTGGTAAGTTTTTATAGGGCAAAATAAAGGAAAGTACGTAAAACCGTTGGTCTGCGGCTCTCATTTGTAGATCTAGGACAGTCGTTACAAATACTGTTTCTCGATCACTCAAAAACGTCATGACAGATTTGAAAGATTCTTGAAATAGAAACCATTTTTTTTTTCAAATCCGCTATATTGATTGATTGGTCGTACAGATTTGAAAATATCTTGAAATACCCATTGTACCAGTACCCAGTCGCTTCATGTAAAACACAGTATTCAGCTGCATCCGGTTAAACTGGAAGCCGACTTCAACATAGTATTCTATTCTTCATTATCACTTCGTTTCATTTCTTCTGAATTCGTAAACTGTGTCCAATCACGTAGTCGTTGCTCACCTCACGATCTCTTGCCATCTGGTTCTGACTGATTAAAGTCAGGATCACGTACTACTAATAATTAAAGAAAGAAAGAAAGAAAGAAAGAAAGAGAGAAAATAAGAAAGAAAGAAAGAAAGAAAGAAAGGAAGAAAGAAAGAAAGAAAGAAAGAAAGAAGGAAAGAAAGAAGGAAAGAAAGAAAGAAAGAAAGAAAGAAAGAAAGAAAGAAAGAAAGAAAGAAAGAAAGAAAGAAAGAAAGAAAGAAAGAAAGAAAGAAAGAAAGAAAGAAAGAAAAAAGAAAGAAAGAAAATATTTTATTTGGATGCACAGAACATAAAACAAAAGAACAACAATACAGATACTAAAAACTAAAGACAAAAATAAAAAACAATAATAATAAAAAGACCTGTGCGAGACCAAAAAAGCGCCTATCTCAGCATTAGCTGCGACATTTAAAAATATAAATATCGCAGCGATTACAATCATACCCTCATATTTTGACTTTTAATTTTTAGACAATCCCACCATACTATTCCGTAAGCACTGCAACTCCTGAAGGACATCACATTTTTAATCGATGTACAGAGTTCAGCACATCAAATTACCCCAATATGTCAAATTTCATCGATAGTTTTTAACTTTATTGCAAATAGAATAAGGTTCATATTGAATCGGGAAAATTTGACAGTTTGGGGTAGGTTGTGCTGGCGTCTGTACATAAATACTTATATTGAACAGTTGCCTTTAACGCGCAATTTCAATGTTCATCCAATAGTAAAATTTGTTCATACAGATGATTACAACAACCCCTATAAGGGTTTAGTCTATTCTTAAAATAATTTTGTATAAAACTCGTACATTGTTATTTTATCGCCCGAGTAAACCCAGACATGCCGCTAGTTTATTACAAGATAAATAGCTTGGTATTTGATTTGAATAAAGCTGTACTCTGCTTACAATCATGCGCAATTTTCTTTAGGATTTTCCCTTATAACTTTTATCTGCAAAACGTACTGAACATACAAGAACGGCAGTTTGGATTTGGTTACAAAAACTAGGTAATTTTTTTTTCTGTCTTATGGCTGGTAGGAGACAATGGGCTCGCTCTCAATTTCCTTGGTACTCAAATATAAAACGCAGTTTTTTGAAATGGCTTTAATAGACGCTTTAGTCAACTAAAGCAGAGCTGTCAACTCTGATTGAAATCTGAGTTGACAGCTCTGATAACCGTTCATTTCTTGTTTTGCATGAGAGAAAAAGATGGAAACTACCCAAATTAAGTTGAACTTGTGAACAAGTTGTGTTTTGGAAAACGTAGATAAACTAAAGCCGAATCGAGCTGTCATTCCATAATACTTATGATAAGCATTGACAGTTAACTTCACTTAAGTTTTATCGAAGTGATTTTTACTGAATTAACCAGCTGTTTTATTTTTTTCAGAACAAAGCTATACGTGTAGAACCAGATGTATGAACATAGACAAAGCAAAACAAAAATGTAAGAATCGTAGCTTCTGTATTTTTTGCCCCCTAGGGAAAATGTGTAAACATAAAGACTGACGAGACATTTTTTTACTTATATAGACTGAATACGGCGACTTAAAACCGTAATAAAATTGTTACGAAAAGGAGATAAAATCTGCCGGGAAAGTTGAATGATAACAAAATGGAATCACGTAATGAAGTGATGTTTAAGTCAAACCGAGGCATGAAAACCCAAATATTTATTGCGATCTTGACGTAGATAAATAAGTACCATGATACACGTTTTATTTACGAGGGAAAGTCTAAAGAATATTTTCTGCGTAGATTTCAACGATAAAGTTTTTGCGCAATGTTTTTTTTATGGTCTTAAAAAATTGTATAGTGATTGTTGTAAAATTGTTATTGTATTGTATTGTATTGTATTGTTGTTGTTGTTGTTGTTGTTGTAGAGATCGCTTTTAGCGATAAGGCCGCCCATTGTATCACCGCTTGTAGCCCTTAAAATTATAATATGTAAGTTTTAATGGTGTACAAGAGTATTCTATTCTATTCTATTCTTGTATCTGCATTTTCCCAGTTATGTTGGAGTCAGTTTCTATAAGTCTAACCACACAGGCACACGATAGTAAATAAAAGTACAAAGAAAAGAAAAGAATTAAACTAAAAAAAAATTAAACTATAGCAGAAATAAAACAAAGAATTATGTGCCTTGCGGCTGCGCCTAATGGATCCAGGCGCAGCGACTCGATGGTTCAGATGCAGCCAAATACCATTATTTTATTTGGACTTGGGAAGATTGGTTGTCAGACTTTTGGGTTTCTGACTACCCGTAACGATTGTCAAAGATCTGCAAATGACAGGCAGAAGATCCCGAAGAGTGAGAGAACCTTGAAGAGTACCTTGGCTACTGTATATTATTATCTATTGGTTGTTTATTGTCTTATCTCTCTTTCAAAAATCGACCCTGTTTGTATAGTTGCAAAAACATACAGAGTTTCAAACAAAAGATAATAATAATAATAAACCTAACCACTTGTATGTAGCTTGGATTCTGCTCCGCCATCGATGGCCTACAAATGTAGGCAAAAAATTATACATATATTTAAATAAATATGAAAAAAAAATAAAAAACGTTTATTTTTGATTTTATAACTGTTGCAATAAAAAAAATTACCTCTGCCAAACTGTAAAGCAGTTTGTTGGCAGATGCAGCTCCCGTATTACATTTATACGTATAAATAACATTAGTGTGGGTACTTTTCCATCAAAAACATAAAAAAATATAAAAAAATAAAAATTTAGACACAGGAATTGTATGCATTAAAGTTTTACAATAGCACTATTCTTATGTGATCTATAATATACTTATTAATTATCACTTAAGAGGTTTTGACAAAAAGAGTTAAAGAGAAACTTCTCCATTTTTTATATTTCTTAATGTTTTTATTAATATTTCTTAATGTAATTTATAAAAGCTTGAAAAAAATAAACGAAATAATAATAATAATCATTTTATTTGAGCAACAAGACTTATTAGTGTTAGTAACAATGTAATTATAAACAATGTTAGTATTATACAGAGTCAAGCAGGTTGTTACATAACCGCAGACAGCTGATAGGCCCAGCCGAAACCTTGCAGCAATGTGTCATAAATACATGATCAAGCTTGCTGGCTATTAAAGACAGGATGCTGTTGGCTTATATGAGGTCCAAAAATCCACTATAAATTCTAATTCACTAGATTGCACATAAGTAATAGGCAATCAATATACAAGCTCACTTCATCGCTCACTTCATACATGTCTTCGCAAGGATATTTATCACAGAATAGCATTAGTTTAGAGGTATGAAGAACAGAGTGTAAAGTTTCTCATCATTCATAGAAAAAGGAGGATCCTCCGACCGGACGGGTGTTTTTTCTGGTAGGCTACTACCGCCCGATGGTTGTTGTCGGGATCTTGTAGGTATACGGTACTTAGGTAGTATGTGGCGAGATAGATGGTGCTACAATAAAATACAGCACATATCTACAACGTGTTTTTTTTGATATCCCATAACTCTAGGGTATGATTGAGACCATATCAAAGAATCAACGGGCATATGAATTATGTTTCAATCATCCTTTTTTTTTTGTTTTTTTTTTTTAACTATCATACAAAATAATTTGACAAAGTCACGATGATTAATGTAAAACACCATTACGTGAAAGAAAAGTGACGTTAGAAAGAAGATTCGTCGAACTGGTGACAATTTTTGAAGTAATTCCACGACTATTCACACAACGCCATCTAGTCCCAAGCTAAGCAGAGCTTGTGTTACGGGTACTAAACAACCGATAATTTAATTATGATTGATGATATCTCCGAAACTATGCATTTTTGGACCATCTATTCTAGGAGTTTTAGTATTATTTTTGCCTACAGAATATAACCCTAGAGTTATGGGTTATAAAAAAAAACACCTTGTATATTTTCCACCTTCTAGACAAAAATCAACAGAACAACCCTTTAAAACTTACACGACACAAGCACACAAAGCGATACAAGTTCTGAAACATGATTAACGTTCCTGTAGTTTCTGCATGCCTGGTACCCGATATGTAATGTTTGGTTAACTTTAATTAGTTTAGTTTAACCGGCACGGGTTCAGATTGTAATAGTTTGCAATCCCTTAGCTGTTTAAAGTTATTCTGTTAACCGTGTTGATAATAAACTGTGGGTTTAAGATGAAAGTAAATAAAATGAAATGCGTGAATTTTTTATTACTATTTTTGAATGCATCAACTTTGAATGTAGTTTTCGCTTTTAAATTTTACCTTATAGTACTTTTTATATGTTATTTTGAAGAAGTCAAAATCAAAGTAATATTTTTATAACGTAGGTAAAAAGCTACAGGCTTGATGGAAATATAAAAGTAATTATTGCAATAGTATGTTTCACCGTGCAAGATTTAATATACAAATGTTAAGGTGTACTTTTAAAATGAGGGTGACCTATTCTTTTTTTTAATAGAAATCAAGTGTAAATTATTTCTCAATTTCTGCGCAGTGAGTAGTTACAATTTGGGGGTTTTATGTCGGTTTCTTACGTATAAAAATAATTCGAATTTGAAACGAAATTAAAAAAATAACTAAAATTACTAAACCGATTTCGATGAAATGAGACCACAAAGAAAGTATACTCTCTTAAACAAGAATGTAATCACAGAATCCAAGTATTTTGAGGCATTACATATAAAACAATCTAATTTTATTTGTCTTGCATATTTTGTTATCTTTCTCATATTTTGTATGTTCTGAATGTTTTTAAAATTACTTTTATTGTTTTAATTTAATTTATTAAACTGGCTTTTTTTTAATTAATAATATTTTAAATTTATATTTATCATTGATACAAATGATTGTGTAAGTCCTGTGCACACCTTAAGTGACAAGTTCGCAGTAACTGCATTATTTTTAAGATAAAATTTCTGTACATGTTTATGTGAACTAGTGATAAATTAATAAATAAATAAACAACCGAATTGAGAATCACTTCCCTTTAGCGGATTAGCGGAGAAGATGGAAATATCTGACATAACTCCTGTTTTAAAAATATCTGCAATTGTAAGATAATGTTATCAGTTGCTATACGAAGTTCGTTTTCCTAACGAGACTATATACCACACGGATATAAAATTAATTAATTAATGTGGTGTTTAACTATAAACCTCATTAAGCACCTATTAAATTAATAAGTAAAAGCTTTCGAACAAGGAAAAGGCTAGGCCTGGATAGGTACGATGCTTTTAAATATTTTCCCATTCAGTATCTAAACCTGTTTTCTTTTTTTTATAAATACATTGGTCTACTCTTGACCTCAATCTTGTCCTGAGGACAGAAATGAGGTCGACAATGGAACGAGCTTACGCAAAAGAAGCCTATTAATTTACGATTTAAACAGATTGGGGTCATATGAACTTGGGAACACCGATGCAGGCAGGGAATTCTATTCCTGTGCGCATAGTGAAGAAACAGGGAAAGCGCTTTGTGCAAATGTGTGGAACTTTTACGAGGAATGGGTGATAACCTGCAGTACGTCTGGATTACCGGTTGAAGAAAGGAGATGGTGGAATGAGCTCGATTGAGCTTTTCTACGAAGTAATGTGTAACAGCTGACATGGTAGTCGTAGTAAAATACGCCGCCATGGAATTAAATTACAGTACGTAGTGGCACTAAATAGATTGGTATAATCTCACAGGCATCTCTTCTCGTGCAGTCTTTGGTCAAATCAAATAGCGCGCGCTTCCCGTTTTCCTGTAACACATTTCCGTCCCTTGTCACAAAATAACACCTACATAAATATACAGCAACCAAGAGAAAAGAAGTTCCACATTTAGTATTTTCTGTTCGATTCAAACAATATGTTGATATAACTTGGAATCACCCCAGCAAGCTACCCCAATTTCTTAGATAGTTTTTCAACTTTATTACTAATGAATTAAGGTTCACGTTTGATTGGAAAAAATGTAAGGTAGCTTGATGTATAGCTGGCGGCTGTACATACTTGACCAGTTTAGTAGTAAATAATATTAATACCAGCTTGTTACTGTCCCACTGCAGGGCAAAGGCCTCTTCTCATACAGAGAAGGCACGAGCATTGATCACTTCACTTACTCAAGGCGGATTTGCGATTTCAAACCGATATTAACTATAAGTCCAGGTTTTCTCACGATATTTTCCTGCACTGACATCAATTGTACATAAGATGAACTCAGAAAGTGCATATTATGAATTGTAGTAGTCGCATTGGTACTTGCCCGAATTTAAACCACGACCACGTGCTTGAAAGGTAGGTGCCTCAACCTTTGGGCCATCTTGACATGTAACAGTTTTTTGTAAACTTATTATTATTTATCCTTATCATTATTTCCTTATTATTTACTAGTATTTATCCGAAACCTTTGACACCAAGAGGCGTTCTTAAAACGGATTCCAACTTAATGAATTCGTTCAATAAAACAAACGGGTTACTCATATTAAAACGCTAATCATCCAAATATGTCTGGGAAGTAGGTTACTACTGCCTTTGGGTGAATGATTAGCAATTCATAAATGTGTTTACATCAAGCCTAACTTGTGTTAAGAGTCTAAAATCAATGTTAACATGGGTTTGAGCACTTTCGCTAATAGTCTCCGAGCACGAATGCTTGTCGTCAACGTTAAGTGAACTGGAACTACACACATCAAAAGTGTCTAGGGATCAAGCATTTTTATGCGGATTTCTTGAGATTGAGATGTGGCTTTGTAATAAATTTATGATTTTATTAATTTATATGGATCCTTTTTGGTGCATTTCATAATTTGAATCAGGAACTGTGAATCAAATTCGAGTAAAATATGAAAATCAGCTGTCAATATTTTCCCTATAAAAACATACAACGCATTGAAGACATTATTAGTGCTACTGTTTCCCTACTACTGATTAAAACCAACGTTATTATGGAGCAGCGACGTCATTTAAGCAGGGAAGAAATGCTCAGAGCCGTGGGAATGATAGAAGCTGGTTCCCGGCAACGTACTGTGGCTTTAGCTCTGAATACGGCTTATTCCCAACGGCCACCACTAAAACTGCCACCACTGGTGGTCGTTGGGATAAAATTTTACTTTTGTTCCCAACCGCCACCACTGGGGGCGGTTGGGAACAAATAAATAAATAATGGCTTATTCCCAACGGCCACCACTAAAACTGCCACCACTGGTGGTCGTCGGAACAAAATTTTATATTTGTTACCAACCGCCCCCAGTGGCGGTCGATGAGACATAATTTATCTTTTAATTTTATTTTCATCGACCACCACCCAACTGCCATCATTGGTGGGAGTTAGAACAAAGCTGCTGTTAAAGCTACTTCTCGGCGCTTTTGTATATCCCCAGCAATCAAGTTGAATTCGCGGGCTTTATCCCATATGCTTTTTTCATAATGTGTGTAGCAACCTTTGAGTTTAGCTGATGGTAGTACTTTCTTAATGGTCTTCATGGCGGCTCGGAAGTAGCTGTTCCACCTATTAAATTTTCTGGTGCCAAGCTTTACAGGGGTGGTAGGGTTCTTACTTTGATTTTGATGACTCCTCTGCAATTATTTTTCTTTCTTGCCACACACTCCCGCATAATAAGCCCACTTTTATGCTTGCGCTTAGTAATATATGCCCTGCATGAAGTAAAACAACACCACCATTTCTTTGAATAAAATTCAAATATATATTCCCTGGGCTTCCCCAGGAAATATACATTTGAATTTGCTCCACCGAAATCTGACATGATGCCCGGTAAACAGCCCGATATGTATAACTGCATTAGTTCTATTATTTACATATATTCTTAGTTGTAAATATTTATGTATTATGAATATATTTAGGAATAAACAATTAGTCGGCAAGCATTAGAAGAGGTAATAAAACACCTGGGTCCAACATTTCAAATTTCTTTTGTTCTACTTCTACAAAATAAGACCACAAAAATGGATAACCGATTGGTATAACAAAAGCAAAGTACTCGGGGTTTAGGTTTGAGTTTGCAGTTGTAAATCACAGCATAATGTTATTAAAACCGCACTTAGCGTAATTGTTACTATGACGTTCCCATTATTCGTATTATCCCCTAAAACCATTGATACAAGTAGCCACTTGAACAGGAAAGGATAATGAAGTACGTATTTTATCATGTTTTAAATTATATGAGTTGCATACCAAATAAATAATACAATAATAATTTCAAAAAAATAATTCAAGTTTTATTTAATTATTTGTTCCCAACCGCCCCCAGTGGTGGCGGATGGGAACAAAAGTAAAATTTTATCCCAACGACCACCAGTGGTGGCAGTTTTAGTGGTGGCCGTTGGGAATAAGCCCTGAATACAAGTCAGAGTGTTATCAGTCGACTTTGGACACGTTACCGAAACACTGGTACCGTGGCTGAGCGCCATGGAGGACGGTATCGCTGCACCACACGGAGACAAGACCGATACATTCAAATCTTAACTCGAAGAGCTCCAACAATAACCGCCATGATGTTAGCCGTGAGGCTTCATCACTCTTCAGGGAACTTAATTAGCGACCAAACAGTCAGAAACCGCTTGCATGAAGTGAACCTTCATTCCCGAAGACCGCTACGGGTACCACCTATAGCAATGCACAATCGTAGGATTCGATATCAATGGGCTCTTGAACACAGAAATTGGGCAGAAGAACAATGGCGTTTTGTGTGCTTTTCTGATGAGTCTCGTTTTGGTATGAGACCGGATACAAGACGTATACGACACTGGAGAACCCCTGGACGCCAACAGCGATTAAAATCCTGCCAGGAAGTCCATCCTTATAGTGGTGGAACCATCATGGTATGGGCGGGTATTTGGATCGGCGGAAGAACTGAGTTGATTTGGATCAGAGGCAACCTCAACGCTCAAATTTATGCTGAGACGATTGTATCAGACGTCATCGTTCCTCTACAAGTGCAAATCGGTCCCTTATTTCAGTTAATGCATGATAATGCACGACCGCACACCGCAAGAGTTGTAAGACAGACCAACCCTTATTACATCTTACACATATAATCGCTAACATCCGTACTAAAAACTTTCCCCTCGACTCCTCTTTCACTTATTGGTTCATTACAGTTAGTTCTATGTTTGTTATTCTTAAGCCGTTTGTTACTAGTGATTTGAATTTCTAAGATGAGATTGTGTTCACTTGTTTTAAATTGCGAGTTTGCTGACCAACTTTACTGATTGGCTGCAACATGAACTACATTCACACCTTAGATAAATGCTAAAGAGTTTGCGTTATAACATGAAACACTTCTTTGCTTGAAGTGATATGACTGGCTGGATGCTTCAATACATTTTAAGGCATTCACATGATATTGGAAAAAAAAGAAGAAAAAAGAAAGAAAGCAAGAAACCAAGAAAGAAAAAGCATTTATTTGGCATACAAATAAAAGTACATTTGGAGGTATGAGGAATAGGAGGTAAAGTTCCTCATCCACCATTGAAAAGGGAGGATCCTCCGATCAGACGGGTGTTGTGTCTGGTGGGCTAACTACTGCCCGACGGTTGTAGTCGGGAACTTGTATACGTTCAAATTGCGCGGATAACTCTGATACCGCGATGTAGGATAGCGGTCATTACTTCGTATGTGGCGAGATAGATGTCGCTACAGTACAAAAGAAAAGAATTAAACTGAAAACAAAAACAATAAACAAAACAAAGAATTATGTCCCTTGAGGCTGCACCAAATAGGTCCAGTTCGGGAAAAATGCGAGACTACTAATGCTTGTCGCTGGTTTTTAACTGGACCCTGTTATAGGGCTAACTTGTCTGCCTGTTGGTCTAGCTAGTAGTTAGTGCCCCTGACTGCTATGCCGGAGGTCGTGGGTTCGATTGCCACCCAGGACAAATGTGATGAGCACGATCATTTGTTCTGTGTCTGGTTGTAATATATCTAAAAAATGTATGTATTTTGAAATATATAAGTACCTATGTTTATCAGTTGTTTAGTACCCATAACACAAGCTCTGCTTAGCTTGGGACTAGATAGCGTTGTGTGAATAGTCGTGGAATATTATTATTGTTATTGTAACTAAATCAGTTGAAGATTTTTATTTTTTTTGTTGTTCTTGTTTTTAGGCACTTGCTGTCTTATCCACTTTTGACATTGGCGGAATAGTCGACATCGGCTTTGTTTTCCACAATTAAAAATAGATTAGAATAGAACACAATGATCTAGCTGGGCAATAAAAAAACGTTTAAGTAATTATTAATTTTCTTAAGTTCAGGAAGTTAAGTTTAACTTAACGGAAGTTCTTAAAGAGTGTGATAATGAATTGAACGGGTAATAAATGGTGATCTTGTGCCCACAGATTCCCGTTTACTTTAACACCATACATAAATACTTCAAGAGTAAAACGGCAAATTGCATTTTGTATGTATTTCCTGTCTTAAAAGCATTTATACACTTACAATTAAATTAAATTAGGTTAAGTATATTTTTTTTTTATTTGAATTGGAAAGAGGTTTAGTGTCTTTGACTGGATAATTTTAATTAATTCAATGTACCTATTACAAGTCATACATAGACCCTGTTGGTGAGGTTGTCCAGAAAGGTCAGGTGTGAAGTACTCGCAACCGGCGTGTGTGTATGACAACATGTATGAGTATAAACGAAGCAAAAGAAGTATGTAAGAATCGTAGCTTAAAGCGCTCTGTAGATTCTGCCTACCCCCGTGGGATAAAGGCGTGATTTTTGTTTTTGTGTAGGTATATGTACATTTCATTTGTCACACTTTGCGACAACAATTTAATTGCTTCAATGCCAACGGTTAGTAAGCTTTGTCTTCTTTTAATTTACTAACACTAGGCAACAACTAAATGATGCAGATAAAACACACGATTACTCATCAAGCTTTACATTTCTAGTATAAGCCGATCTCGAATTTTATAGGATTGCCATACAATGAGAGGTCAGTTTATACTGGTAATGTAGACTATTCAATTTTCAAGGAAAGTTCATAACTCAACGACGCGCTTTTAATTAGGCATGCATTTAGGTGTTAGTTATGCCAAGATTCGAGTGAAACTTTGCAAAGAAAAGTCAAAGTTAAAACAATACATAATAAGCCCTTAGTGTAACTGAAGAAAGAAAAAAATATAATAATAAGTAAAATAAAATTAATTAGTCCTAGTGTAATTATTTCGGAAAAAAAGGGCACTATTAGAATCAAACAACTGACGTATTTGTTTTGGGTTTGTTTAGTAAAAAACATGCCGGTTTCAGAATATTTAAGTACAGACGCCAGCACATCAAGCTAACCCAAACTGTCAAATTTTCCCAATTGAACATGAACTTTATAATAATTGAAGTAAAGTTGAAAACCTTTCAAAGAAATTTGACACATCAACACGTAGTGTGACCAGCTTAATTAGGGCTTGGTGAACAAGCTACAAAAAAGGTTTCAAGACAAAGCTTTTTATAATTTTACCAAAAAAACGACAAAATATATGACCAAGGTACCAGGACCGCATAGCAACGCAGCAGTTCAAAACCACTCGGCACCCGACGCGTATTCGAAAACGTAGAAAACGGACGACTGCGGGCTCCGTCAGGCTCCTCATTAACCCAGAAAGTGGTGGCCGTCGACTCGAAGCTAAACCAGTGAAAGACGATGAAAACTAGTATACGAGATATATTAGCTTGCGGTGAACCGAAGGCGGGCTCAGTCGCGAAGCGTCCGCGGACGAAACCGCACGTGTATATCACTCCTCTCAATACCGATCGCGTTTGAGCGTTCCAAATTTGAATTTTGCTGGAACTTGGCTGTGTTTGTGTGTTGAAGCGTGCTTTGGGAATTATTTTGAGTAAGTTTTTTTTTCGATTTTATTATTTTTCTAAGTTAAGAACTTAAAGTAATTAGTCAATTAGGGTTCAAAGAAAAGTAACAGTAAAGAAAGTCATTGAGCTTTTATGCTGTGGACTTTTTCGTGAACGAACTTTATCATGAATTAAAATAACTTTTTAAGCTGGGAAATATTTACGTAAAATAACTTTCGGATTAGTGCATAAATTAATCTAGAACTACACTAAACAAACTCCTATTTAAAATATCGGAAGAATATATTTTAGTATAATTGGCCTGTACAAAATATATTTTCTTCCAATAACACTGAAGACGCATTCAATAAAATCAACTAACGAATGTTAATTTAAATCCACTAGCGTTTTAAAAGGGCCTATTTTTTAAATCGCAAACGAGTTTCGTAGTGCTCATTACACACATTGGTATTCATTGAAAAGCCGTGGATAATCTATGATGTTCATTGAATACTGTCGCCTTTACTTGCCATTAAAAAAAAGTTATTAACCGCAACGTTCGATTTTCAAATGAGGCTTATTATTTAAAACTGGCAGTGTTATTCCTGATTTAAAGATTAGAACATTATACAGCTCTGGATTTACTTGCTTTGGATAGCACGTTAAGACGTTGGTCCCAGCTGTCATTTCTAGATCTTTGACAGTCGTTACTAGTAGTCGGAAGCCTGAAAGTCTGACAAGCAGTTTAGCCAAGGGGTATGTTGTTACCCAGGAAATCAGTTGTGGAGGTAGGTTTATAAGTGTTGAGGTATTGACGACAGACAGGCAGTCGCCCTATGTAAAAAACTGGTGTTCAGCTGCATTCGGATAAACTAAAAGCCGACCCCAACATAGTTGGGAAAAGGCTAGGCGGTTGATGATGATGGATCTACTTTCTTCTTTTGGAATGAAGGAATTTATGCTGAACTAGCACTTTGCCCGCGACTTCGTTCGCGTAGCTTCCGAAAATGTAGTCCATGAGTATTACTCGATATATTGACGTCCCGCAGTTTCACCCGCGTAGTTCCCGTTCCCGTGGGAATACGGGGATAAAAAGCAGTAGCCTATGTCATCCGGGAATAGTGTAGCTTTCCACTAGTGCAATAATTTTTAAAATTGGATCATTAGTTCCTAAACCTAAACCCCCTAAAACCTAAACCTAACGGATGTCCTCTTTAAGGGTCTGTCAGATTCTTACTTGCAAGACTCCACCCCGGTATTCCGTCTCACATGTGCGCCGGGGTTCGCGGGAACCGACGATCTTTTCGAAACACTCTTACTACGTGTTATTATGGTTTCAAATGAAACATACTCGAGTACCTATCAGAGCAGCTGTCAACAAATAATTCAACGGCACGCTTGTTTCATTGTTTCTAATGCTTAAATTGCCGTGTCCGGACCGCACAGACGGTACCGTATGCAGTCTACGGATGAATCCGTAACCGTAAATGATTCTTAACTCACACGTCACGGTTTTATACATGGTTGAGTTTCTGTCATACAGCCCGTCTATTCTGCAGAAACCACTACACGAAAAAATTGCTGAATAAATACTGATACTGATATCTACTGCTGGCATGAATTATACCACTACTGGGCAACACCCTCTACCCATGACCTCCAGTTTGTCGATCTAGCAGGCCTAGCCATATAACAAATTCTATTTCTATTAAAGAAAGAAAATGGCGTATATGGAATCAGCTGTTTGTCAACTGTCAAGTGTATTTCATTTTCAGCCATGTTACAAATTCTACTCGTTAACGCTTGACAGTTGACAAACAGCTGATTCCATATACGCCATTTTCTTTCTATTGTCAAGTTATCGATTACGATAATAGAAATAGAATTTGTAATATGCAATAATTATGTAGGTACTAGTAACTCGACATACTTCACAAGTCCAGTTGTCAGACTTCCAGGCTTCTGACTACAATGATCGACTGTCATAGATTTAAGACTTACATCCGGAACGAACTGCTTAACGTGCGTTCCGAGGCACTGAAGTATCTTGATAACCAATTTCATCTGTCTAAGGACTGGTCATCGACAAGCGTTGCTTAACCTTGAAAATCGAAATTTGTGGCTACTATTAAATTTCCCGCAAGCCCCGACATTAACGCCTGTTTGATTTACGAAGGAGCTCTAATACATTTATTGGATGTATACAACACTTCACTTATTAAACTAGAAGAATCCGGTACGAATATGGTGGGATAACAAGTATTATGATCCCTTCATTCACAGTAAGGAAGTAATAAAAAACTCACCTGGCTTCTTGTTGAAACTGGTAAAGTGAGTGCAATCTAGTCTAGACTATGAAGAAAGAAGTGTTAAGGGTCCACTAATTGTAACTTAAGATCTATACCCAGTGTTATTTCAATTCCATCGAACACAAAATGTGGAATGGGAACCAAGTTCAATACTGTGATATAAACTTGGTTGTTGACTTCAAGGACAAAAGAAGTGTGATCTAAATGAATGTCAAGATTATTAATTTATTACACCACACCAATTACACTAAGTAACATAGAGACGACTACAATTACGATTAATAATGATCAGTCCTGATTTTATCTATGTCCTGTTGAATGTTGCTATATTTTCCACTTAATAACACAAATATATTTTATACCAGATTACAAACTATTTATTCCTCCTTCTTGGGTAAAAGCCTCCTCCGTTCTTGTCCATTCTTCCCTGTCCTTGGCCAAATGCATCCAACATGTTCCAGCAGTCTTTATTTAAACTTTTCCGGGGCAGCTTGTTTGCTACAAAACCTTTTCTATTATAAATCTCTTACTTCTATGGTTTAGAAAAAAAAATGGAAATTTTGAAGTGTAGTGTTGTTTTGCAGGCCAGTGTATTTATTGCCGGACAGTTTTAACGCCGAGGTCTTGGTACTTACATGTATTTATTACATGACATTAAGATCCCTCAGTATCTTGAAAGCACGTTTAGCCCGTAGGGTCTGACTGTCATTAAATATATTTGACAGCTGTTGTTAGAGAAGTCAACATTCCGAAAGTTTGACAATCAGCTTTAAGTCTTTGGGTTATGGAGGTCAAAAGAGAAGTCGCTCCATGTCAGCCTGAATCACCACCTTAGAAACAGATTTTGTCTGAAGAAGAATCGACAAAGTGGCAGATTGTGGAAACATTTCTTTGGCACGACAATGTCAAGAATAAAGAGAAAAAAAACTTGAAAGGTGTCAAGGGACACCCGGATGGAATGAAGTTCCCTTCGATTGATTAGTGAAGGAATTGTAAAATTCTTTCAAGATATATCGAAAAGAACCTCGTTCCATCCGGGCGTCTTCGTTACAGCTTGTGGTCCCAATCTTCTCTCTCTCTCCCCCTTTAGCCCCCTTTCGCAACGCGCGATAAGGAACTTCGTTTCAAAAAATGTGTGGATTCTTCAGTCAACAATAATCTACTATATCGTGGATTTTAATTTCTTCTATCGGCATCTTTTTTCTACCATGTTACGCGTGCTGGAAGACAAACCCAACATAGTTGGGAAAAGGCTACACTATAATAATCAATTGATAAAATCTTTAACACATGCAGTAACGAAACGACTGTAAAGTACTTTTTTTAAACTCTCAAAAGAAAGTACTTTCAACAATGAATTTAAAGAGGTTGAAGAAACAAACCGCAAACTAAACGCAAAAGTATAGATCCATTAAGCGTTAGCTTACAAAGCGACTAAATGAACTTGAATATTCGGAACATCTAATAAACCACAACAAAACATCAACACTTTATCATAGTAAACGTAAAAAACACATCTGTCGATCAAATTTTATAAAAAACTTGAACAAAAAATCCGTTACATCGATCAGTAAGGATCGATATCCTATTCAGGCTACGAACCATCATTCGGTAAAGCAAAAAAACTGACCAGTATTGTTCATAAGATTTGGGTCAGATTCTGGCACAGTTTTTAAATGATTTTGATATTCTGAGCCACAGAATAGACAGGTAAAGAAGATCAGCTTCATACTTTGATCGAAAACGTACGTACAGGTACAGTGAGTGGTTTGAGATCTCCGTATTCCTAATATGTGTGCGTCCGCCTGTTGCCGCTCGTTGAATGAAGTTAGTCTTCTGATTCTATCTCCTTTGTGTCTGGGCGTCACTGATGCCTGCTGCGATCTTAACGGTGTGCAAGTGGACCACAATAACCAATTGTTGGTCTCCTTTGATGTTATTATGATCCTTTTCTTCTGATAGTGAAAGGTCAAGTGACGGGTAGACGATGAGTGGTTTTGGGAATCTTTGACCGTTGCCACGGGTAGTTAGAAGCCCGAAAGACTGACAACCATTACTCCATTTACAATAGCATTAGACTGAAGTTAAAAAAGGTTATTTTTAATGCACAATTTTTAAAGAAAGTAGTACCTACAATAAGAGTTAAGCATGTTACAATTACGGTAGACGCCGATTTTTATAAAGATAATTTATTTTTACTGCAGCTGTCACACGTAGTTGTAACCCTTTCAACAATTTATTTTAAGAAACGATGTGGATTTCATTTAGTTATACTATTTCATTACAGTTGAAAATTACAGTGTCAATGATAGAACCCAAAGAAGCAGAGATGAACAATACATGGAACGTTCTTCGGTTTACTTTTATTCTTCTAAACTTAAACATATTAAGAAATGTTTTAAGTTATCTTTACAATAAAATGTTCTGCATTCTTGCTTCTAAGAACATCTTTTTTGAATGGAGAAAATTCTGTTGTTGACGGGCCTGTTGGTTTAGTAGTTAGTGACCCTGACTGCTATGCCGGAGGTCGTGGGTTCGATTCCCACCCAGGACAAATGTTTGTGTGATGAGCACAATCATTTGTTCTGTGTCTGGGTGTAATTTATCTATAATACGTATGTATTTAGAAATAAATAAGTATGTTCATCAGCTGTTTAGTACCCATAACACAAGCTCTCAAGCTTAGCTTGGGACTAAATGGCGTTGTGTGTTAAGTTGTGGAATATTTATTTATTTATTATAAATGGAGTAAGTATAGATACTAAGTTGTGGAGGTCAGATTGGTAGTGGCCTGGTGTAAAATATCAGTTCGTAGTTGTATCTGGTTAGATTTTAAGCCGACTCTAATATAGTTTGAATAAGGCAGATGTTGAGTGAATGGTCAAGTAGGTCACACTTAGAAGTAAATATACAGCCTTTTGGATTGGCATGACAATTATGGGTTTTAGAACTAGTAACCTCTTTTGTGATAATGTATTTGAGTGCTTTAATAAGTTAAAGCACAATAAATTGCAGAACAGAATTGCAGAATTGCAGATAAAATATGTCGGTAAAGTTTTTCGGAATCAAATTTTCTCGATGTTGTTAGCAAGTGCTTGCAATATTACCTTTAGATTACCTGAAGCTGTACTGGACTCTGTTTATTCTCTTACCGAGCCTTTTTATGGTTTTATAACTTCCCTTGCCCTAATCTTTTATTTTTAACTACATAATTATGGGAGCGGTTTCAAATTAATTTCTATTTCCTTTTAAGTCATTTGTATATATAAAAGTTTTGTGGTTTTATAGTTTTAGGATATCAATAAGTAGTTGATCGTTCTTTTTTTATTGATTTCAGTCGCAATTAGAAAATGTTCTGAAAGCGTAATTACAACTTTATTGTACCTAGTATAAAGGTAACTGATCTAATAGAACTGATCAGTAGGAAAGAAATAGGGACAGATTTTTGTAAGAAATTGAGCATTAAATTCTCGAATCTGTATTGTAGATAACAATAATTGGCAATGTCGCTAAATAGCTGTCTAATATTTTTGTGTATTGATTATTTTGTAAATAGGTACTAATAATGTACTTAATTAAGTAGGTACCTACTATACCAGTAATTTTTACTCGAAAAATGTCTACGTTTTTTTTTTTAATAAGCTTTAGTTTGAAATGACTGTCGTTTCTCTCTTTAATTGGAGAATTAACGATTTCAAATATATTTCCATAACACAGATCATTAACACTAATTGAAAACTCACATCCTGAAGTACAGACGCCAGCACGACAAGTTACCCCAATGTGTCAAATTTCTTTGATCGCTTTTCAACTCTATGTCAAACAGAATAAGGTTCATATTCAATTGGGAAAATTTGACACATTGAGGTAACTTGATGTGCTGGCGTCTGTACATTAAGCTACATAAATCGCTTTTGCAATTAAATTTTACTACCTAAGTGAACATAAACAGGGAATCTACATAGATCTTAGTCAGTGAGAAATTTACTTAGAAATGATTTTTAGCCAACTGCCAATGAAGGTGGGACCCAATTGCAAATTGTAAACCGAAAGAAAATCAATGGGTTCCGCTGCTATTAAATTTTATGCGGGTAACACAGCAGACTAAGGCCCTAGTTTGAAAAGAAAACCATGTTTTATTATCGCGCTGTCGACACGCGATTTTGATAAGCGCGTTTTCTATGCGTATTAGCAGAATTATTTGATTTATTTTTGTAAAATGTATGTACATCTTTAACTATATTAAAAATACAAATTCTAGAAAAAAAAAACAATAACTAAACCTAACAAAAAATAATTACAAAGCGTAAAAAAAATCTTCTGCATCGCTGCCAGCTGGTAAAGTGCCCAAAAGACTGGCGGCATTGCCACGTTGAATGGTAATGCTTAGCCTCTGGCCAAAGTAGAGGCTAGCCCTTGGGTCACGGGAAGCGTCAAAAGGAAAAAAAATAGTAGATAGTCGTATGAGCAGATAGTTCACGTATGTAGTTATTCTTTCAACAGAGTGACCGCATGTGGAGTGTATTGATTGCATTCTACGCGCGCTATTAGTGCGTCAAAAAAAAAACGTCGTGTGCAAAGGCCCCAAGGCTTTTGGCTATATATAAGAGTAGTGATAGCTCTGTGATAACAGTCGCGGCATATGAGGTTTGAACTCAGACAATTGCTTCACTTTGTGTATATTACTTCATCACCATCGTTCGCAAAGCTTTGAAGGAAAACGAAGTCAAGGCTGGCGCAGCTTAGGTTTTCTGGGGTTCGATTTCCACACAGAACTAATATTTGCATTGCCTACAGGTAGTTATTCCGGGTCTGGTTGTTTGTGCAATCTCAGGTATTAAAAAATGCTATTATTTAGATATGTTCTTCTCTGTATTGCACGTGTAGTTTGACAGTTGTAAGAAAGAGAAAATGATACATACATACATACATACATAAACTCACGATTTTTTCCCATGGGGGTAGGCAGAAACTACAGAGCACCATATGCTACGATTCTTACATACTTATTTTGCTTCGTTTACATTCATACACGTTGTCATACACACACGCCAAAATGATAATGCTTAGCCAACGCACGTGCTAAGTAACGTTCATCAATCATTCAGAGCTTTTTCTTAATTTGATTGTGGCTGTATACTGTATCTGCCTCGTTCTTCTCTACAAGTCTTTATAAGCTCGCTTTGCTGTTTAAGAAGTCCGGGTTCGACAAAACCTTTATACACTTTGTACACTTTTGTTTTTTTTTTATTGATTGCAATAGGCTGAACTAAAACTATTCCATGGGACTAGAAAACAATTTCGCCTAATCATTTGGGGATTATTAATTTACTATCAACATAATTATGAATCAAAATTTATTAACAAGTAACTACAGAGGCAAACTTGTTAGTAACAATACACATACACACACACGATTACAAGCGTGATATTATGTTTTTTTTTCCTTAATGATTTACACTCGTAAATTGGAGCTTGACCGCCATTCCGCCCGATTGGAAGCAATGGAATTATTGATTGAAACACACTAGTTTGTTAAAGTGTCATGTCGTAAACAAAATCAAAAGATATACTGCAGAAATCCCCATTAAAAACTAGAAAGCTTGCATCTTCAGCTATATAATGTGGTGGACCAAGTCGAAGATATAAATGAATACAATGTATGGCCTTAATCGCGGCATTGAGGCCTGCGGGTCACTCCCAAGTAATTTCTCGATGCTCGTTAAGAATTAATTTAACTACTTATTGGTATCAATTGAATGAATGTGGAGCAAGAAATTCTGTTGGTAGACCCTCTTTTATTGAGTAAATTGATTTAATTCAATTCTCTTGTTTAGTTTTGATGGGTTTCAAGATTTTTTACCGATCTTGCGTCGTGTCCAGTGAATCTTTGATTAGTGAATTTGTTGTAGTACTGTTATATTTGATTCGGGAAGTTCCGGGATGGTTTATGAAATCTTTGCAAGTCTCATACACCAAATTCATTGTGTTCGTTTTATTATTCTTCTTTCTCTTGTAGTGACTGACATGGTGTCAGAGTTTTTATGCCACCCATTGGCTTCTGACTTGGATTTACATGCAGTCAAGAAATATCTCGCAGCCATGCCGGTTTCCTCACGATGTTTTCCTTCAACGATTTTGACACAAGTGATTATACTGCAACTTGGCAGTTCGCCGGTTACACCACTAAGCTATTACTGCTATACATCTTTTACTAGCAAATGTCTACAGCTTGTCTTATATATATCTCTGTCGGTTCCGGTATAGATAGCGCCAGCTGATGTATAAGGGTAAAGACACATTGATCGACGACCTTTCGCATGCCGATTGAAAAGGAGCACACTGGTACGCATTATGCCGATCCACTGCTTGCAGAGGCCATCGATGACCGATCGCGTTTTGTGTCAGTCCGGCGTCGGAGCGCACTCGCCGCATCGATGCGATAGGATGCGTACTTCGTTCCATACTTTGTTCTCTTTTAGAATGTACCAACCGTTGAACGCCGTCGATCAGATGGTATCAGTGCAAATTTACACTTCAACGTATAATTAATTGATCCCCCGGTATTAGATCGATCCAAGTTATTAATCACGTAGCAAATTGTGTGCGAATTGGACCATCAGAGCCTTGTCTAGTATAATCACTACTTTCATCCACAACGAACGAACGAATTAAAATCGTATCAATGTACTTTCGAACCTAATGACTTACTTCAACACAGTAAGACGGAATAATGACAGTGGTAATAACTATTATTAGGTTGTATGTAGGGGTGCTAGATTGCTAGATGCCAATCTTTAGTCGGACATGTCTGGTTCTTTACAATTTTGTCCGGCTAAATATACAAGGTGGAAAAGACGTCAACGCACTTATGGACACCCTGAGTTTATTACATGATGCTTGATGTTTTGCGTTCTTTTTTAATATAAGGTCTTTGTAATGAATGATTCACATTTTTTTTTGGATGATTAATTTAAAAAAATATCTGACCCAATGATTTTTTTTCTTAAAAGTTGTAAATTTACTTTTTCAATTAATATTCATCGGGTGGGAAAGAAATCACGATTTTATAGAGTCTAAAGTAAAGAGAGCATAAAGATAAAATTGGAAATGGGCTATTTGACAGAATTTTAGTTTTTAGTCCCTCATCTAGATTACAAGAAAATATTCGACACATATATTCCTTTTTTCACGTATTCGGCGTTATATCGAGTCAAAATGTCGCATGGCGTCACTAGCCGGTACAGTTTATACTAGGTAATGACGTTACAAGCCCCCTTTCCTCAACTTTAATGCGCTTAATCTAAACAGTGTTCCATCAATTTGACAAAAAATACGTGTCGTAAACTAAAAGGCGTCGAAAAATGCTCAATACTGGAGCGTTCAGAATCATATACTAAACTTATGGTGCTTAGATGTGCGTCAATATGGAATTCCATACTTTAAACAAGTCTGCCACTCGCTTTTGTTAGACTTCTGCCAAAAGATTCGTACGAGCGGCTCTTGCGTAGAAGCCTACTTCTCTTTTTTTCTTCTTCTACTCCTCGTTCTTCTTCTTTGTCTTTTCAGTTCAAATTTTTATTTTTCGATTAAAAGATGCGTGTAGCTCGTGATGCGTGTGAGATGTGCGTATGATGTGTCCGGTTACATCAGTAACTGTGTCTGGCTTCTCAAAAATTCTGTCCTGGCAACCCTAGTTGCGTGTTATGTGCAGCATCTGTAACTACCGTACTGTTATTATTTTTACTAACAAGATAAATGTTACTGATTTGTGTCGAGAAATTCTCGACAAGTTTAGGATAGTGATCGATATTTTAATTGGTAGTGAAGTAGCGGAGATGAAAACTTGATCTTGCAAAGATGATACTGTTGCTACGCGGTACTTGTTTAAGTGAATTATTAGAAGAATAAGTGATGATTAGTATTTTGTAGATAAAAAAAAGAAAGCATTTGTTAACTGTTTGAATGTTGAAATACTAAGGCAATAAATGCCGAGCACTCATCCGGTTTTTTGAGACGTCGTTTAGCAGTTGGTTGACTGATAAGCTATTTAATGAGCTGATTTATTTGATGGCCAAAAAACTCGGAATTACTATATTTTTGTTTACTGTGATACGGATGACTATAATATTGATAGCTTATTATTCCTCCCTACCATTTTTATATAACTACACGTTTTTTGAAATGTTAGCCTTTAAATACTGTATTCACTGTTGAATAAGGTAATGTATCTATGTACATATATCTATATTTTATATATTTGACTAGATTTAGACTATATATAGTTCAAGCCCCATATCACCTTACAAAAGCATAGCTATTTCAAGTAGTATTTGGAATTGAGAGAGTGCAACACACATTGAAAAGAATTCTTTTTGTAAAGCAATCGATGCGCAATGCTTCATTGTGCAATAGATAGAACCGTGGAATCGGGTTCAATCAAATAGTTTTGAGGTTAGTTCCAGGCCAATATTCTTTAGAGGTAGACATTAAGTCCTCCAAGTTTCACCAGTAATTAGCTATCGTTTATCGAATTTTTCTTTGTAAAACTATTTTGTATTATGTTTATTAAAGAGCACTTTTGTCGGAAGCATGTAATATTTTCTTAAGACGCACTTAAAAATACTGTTAATGGTCCGTTGGAACAGAATTCCTACCAACAAGGTTGCAATTTTACATTTCAAAATTGTATTCACGATCTTAGAATATCTAGTTATCATTGGTAAGATTAAGATGAACATAATCAAAGTTACGATGATGGCTAATATATGAACAAAATAGACTTAAAATTATTGAACTGATTGTAGATTTACAATTTCGTGACAGCGATCACAGATCAATAATGACCGGTCTAGCAAATGTAAATCATGTCTACTAGATCAGCCCCATTCAGTTTAACATTTTTCTCCTGAAAATAATAGTAATTAACAATACCAGCCTGTTAATGACCCACAGCAAAGCAAATGCCTCTTCTCATAAAGAGGAGGCACAAGCATTGATTAGCACAAAATCCTCAAGGTGGATTGCGATTTCAAACTTACCTTAACTTTATAAGTCGAGGTATCGTCACGATATTTCCGTTCACCGATGTCAATGATGTCCAAGATAAACATCAAAAGTACACATGAATTAAAATTCTCAATTTAAGAACTACGACCTCGTGCTTAAGAGGTAGGTGATGGAGACAGGAGAAAATATAAATGTGGATATCGGACCAAACATGGCCAGAGCTAGTACAGATAAAAATCAGGAAGTCCGAATATCTTAACTTGAAATGTATACGTGACTGTGTTACTTACGTAAAGATAACGGTGGCAGTGCAGTATATATGACTAAATATAAGTTCAACAGGAAACTACACAGCGTTAAGCATACTATAAGATTAAATATTCATGAAGTTTTTTTCGACGTGATGCATCGGCGTGAGCTCCGTTTTAAAAGTTCTGTTAGAAGGATTTTAAACTTCCGTATTATTTTTATTTGGTAAACGGTTAATACGCATGAACGATGCTGGGGAAAGTGGTAGAAAAGAGATGGCTAAACGACTGCCCCCAACATGACTAGCACGAATAGGAACCTCACACTAACCAGTAATATTTAAATATTAATTCATGAATTATTTAGTGTTTAATAATTTCTTATAACTTTCGTGAACTAATAAACATAAAAAAGTTTCTCAATTGTATTTATGCTTTGTTTTGGTTTGACATGACAAGGTCAAGGAATACTGACAGCTAGGGAAGAGACATATTGCATTACCAAAATGCCAAATCGAATAAGTTGAACTTCAATCGATATTTAATAACAGTTATCAAAACGATTTATTTTCTGAAACTACTTAATTGATTAATTGTATCTGGATAAGCATATTACTAACACTTCAGGCGCACAATCTTAATATATATTTTCTGTCCGCCGAGGTCGTCAAAAACAATTTCTTTTTTCTTTCAGTCCATTCGATTATTTTATCGATTTCGTTTAATTTTAAATCAGATTCCATCTCTACTCTATGAAAAAAAAAAAACGTCAGACGTCGTTTGAACGCTCTGCCGTTTACTTGTTCGTTGTGCTTTTTATTTTGGATTTTCATTTACCCTCGCTTGTTTATTGGACACAATTATCAATAAAAATCGTCGCAGACACATTAAAACGCCTAGATAAAAGTTTATAGCAATGTCATTGTTTGAAGTTTTTGTACCTTTGTCGTAGGAGTTGCGCGATTTTGTTTTTAGGATTGTGCAAATATTATAAGTTCCTGAACCTTTTTAAATTACAAAAAACTAATTTCAGCTATTTAGCATTATATATTGCTAGGTACAATGTTTATACATGCGTTTTCATTGCGGGGGCAGTCGTCCATACTTCAATTTAGCCATGTCCTTTAATAAGGTCACATGAACTGATTGTTTTATGAGCTTGAGTTGAGTTGAGAGATATCATTACCTATCATCGAAATAAAAAGTAGATACACAAAAAGTACGTATTTATTGAATTGAGTAATATACTATAATTAAGAAAGTAACTGTTGTTTTTTCTACCAATCTCCCATCTCAACTGAACTATGTAGTATGCGTTTCCCTAAACTGAGATATATCTAAAGAAATTCAAAAGAAACTCAGTTCAAAAGAAAACAATTCCAGTGACTCAAGCACAAACACTGGGCGTAAACGTAAACTGTATCAACAAGGTAAAGCAAGTTTTAAAAACTATGCACATCAATAGCCGAAAGCTAAAAACTAACCCTTCTTAAAGGGATCTAAAATGATATAAGTAAAAATACGCTTCAAATAAAGCAGTCATTTATACGAGATACTTTTTACAGACTTTATTAGAGACACAATTTTCTGGTCGATTAGTAAATTGATTAGTGATGGCAACTCATCAATATTGAAGGCAGCCTAGATCGACGACCTCGCGACGAAATGGCGAAGCCTTTTTAAGCTGTTAGTACCAGAGGGCAGAAAATAAGTTAGGAGTATTATAGTAGATCCTGTGATTAGATTTGTAATTTTTGATACTGTTATTTATTAGATATGTGACACCCTTCTTATTGCAAGGTTTTCGGTATTCTACGGAAACTTTACGCCTCGTTACTTTATCTCCAAATGTATACAACAATGAACTGAAAAAGTCCAAGTTAATGATTTTCTATACCTATATACCACTAACATCACAAAAGAAGAACATCTTTATATGAAATGCAATGTATGCCAAAAAACACTCATTTACCTGAGAATTAATCCAGCTATTTTGGAGATTCACTCAAACAATTAGACAATTGTTTGAGTGAATCTCCAAAATTGCTGGATTAATTCTAACAGGATTTTCAATGTCAGATAGCTGATGCTATAAGTAGTGACATATTATTTTACCAAAAAAAAGGCAGACGTGGAAAAAAATACAAAAACAGGAAATCAAATATTTAAAACCAGAAACACACACCACAGTGTAGGCCATATTTAAAAATTACATAACTACACACATCAAAAGTGTCTAGGGATCAACATATTATTTTTGCAATAACTTTTCTCCTGATTGATATTAATTAAAATTTTCTTTAAGGATTCATCAAATAAAGTGTTTTCGTTTGTCACAGTAACGATAAACCAAGTCACCTTTGCATTAATAAAGAAATTTGCCATTTTCCTAATAAAGGGATTTTTGACATTTGAACCACTAACATTAAAGTTCGAAAAAAAGACTGAAATAACAGTTTTCTTTAAAATTTTATTGGGTAACTTAAACAATTAATAATCCGTGTTTCTACCGCGAACACTAACAACACAAGAACATCGGTTTGGCATACTCAAAATGAGTTCATCCAAATCACGCTGTGGAATGGCCGCCCATGTTCGTTGCAACAACAAAAAAAGGTCTTCTTGCGACTGGATACCCTCCATATTCGGCAGAGCTCTTCTCTGTAGCATATCCCATGCATGCTCAATCGGGTTCAAGTCTGGCGACTGAGCAGGCCAGGGCAGGACATTGATGTTAGCTGCGGCGAGAGTCTGTCTTACAACTCGTGAGGCTTCATCACTCTTCAGGGAACTTAATTAGCGACCAAACAGTCAGAAACCGCTTGCATGAAGTGAACCTTCATTCCCGAAGACCGCTACGGGTACCACTTATAGCAATGCACAATCGTAGGATTCGATATCAATGGGCTCTTGAACACAGAAATTGGGCAAAAGAACAATGGCGTTTCGTGTGCTTTTCTGATGAGTCTCGTTTTGGTATGAGACCGGATACAAGACGTATACGACACTGGAGAACCCCTGGACGCCAACAGCGATTAAAATCCTGCCAGGAAGTCCATCCTTATAGTGGTGGAACCATCATGGTATGGGCGGGTATTTGGATCGGCGGAAGAACTGAGTTGATTTGGATCAGAGGCAACCTCAACGCTCAAATTTATGCTGAGACGATTGTATCAGACGTCATCGTTCCTCTACAAGTGCAAATCGGTCCCTTATTTCAGTTAATGCATGATAATGCACGACCGCACACCGCAAGAGTTGTAAGACAGACTCTCGCCGTAGCTAACATCAATGTCCTGCCCTGGCCTGCTCAGTCGCCAGACTTGAACCCGATTGAGCATGCATGGGATATGCTACAGAGAAGAGCTCTGCCGAATATGGAGGGTATCCAGTCGCAAGAAGACCTTTTTTTGTTGTTGCAACGAACATGGGCGGCCATTCCACAGCGTGATTTGGATGAACTCATTTTGAGTATGCCAAACCGATGTTCTTGTGTTGTTAGTGTTCGCGGTAGAAACACGGATTATTAATTGTTTAAGTTACCCAATAAAATTTTAAAGAAAACTGTTATTTCAGTCTTTTTTTCGAACTTTAATGTTAGTGATTCAAATGTCAAAAATCCCTTTATTAGGAAAATGGCAAATTTCTTTATTAATGCAAAGGTGACTTGGTTTATCGTTACTGTGACAAACGAAAACACTTTATTTGATGAATCCTTAAAGAAAATTTTAATTAATATCAATCAGGAGAAAAGTTATTGCAAAAATATATGTTGATCCCTAGACACTTTTGATGTGTGTATAATAGCTGTTAACTACAAATACTAAAGTAAACATAATTATTCCTAAAATATTAACATCATCATGATCATCAATTACGAACGGTACGCAATATAATGAGATGTAGGTGAGATACACAAGTATGCAATACAGGTCTAGCGTACAGAAATCTTTGGAATCTATAAGATATTGAAATCTCAGCATATCATATATTCACTTATTAAATAACCTGTTAACAGCTTCGTAAGTTTAGAGGTTACAACTTTGCAAGTCTAACTTCAAGGCGTGGGGACCTCGATATTATTATGTTAATTACGCCTGTATTTCTCAACGGGTTAGTTGGAAGGGTCCACATAGTATAATATTAAACACATTTAATGTGCCTACAGCTTAGGAGTGGACTTCCCTACTTCCTTAAGTACCGACTCTGGTAGGGAAGTCCACAGTTGTAGTTATAAGGATAACTACAACCTAGGGGTCTTAAAGTCAAGAGTGAAACGGTAACTGCTAAGCGTGCTTCATCGTCGACCACATCATCGCTTACAATCAGGTGAGATAGTAGTCTAACAAAAGCCTTTAAAATATAAAAAAAATATTCCCAGCACTTCGCTCGCGATTTTTTTGTAGTTTAACATCTCCTCCTATATAATGTAACTTTCTATTTGGTAGAATAATTTCCAAAATCGGTTTAGTAGACCAAAAATTATCTCTACAACGCGAACGTCACAAATTCATTAATTTTATAATATTATTTATTTATTTATTTATTAAAACTTTATGCACTAGTAAAAGACACTGTACAAAGGCGGACTTAATGCCTTAGGCATTTTCTACCAGTCTACCTTAAGGTGATGCAGAGACAGAACATGGTAGGCGCAAGAAGATAACAAAAACTATGAAGATAAATCAACAATAATTTAAAATAAATACATACATATTATAATAATATAACATCCAAATACAAGCAATGTCAAGAGAAAAAAAAGATATATTACTGGAGAAATACTAATCTGCTACTACTAATACTAATATTAGTATCGATCATTAAAATAGTAAAGTGAGTTCTCCTCAGAACCGGGTCCAATTATGCATTTTAACTTTCCATAGTTCAACACAAATATAACAACAAAAGAATTTTCCAATTTGGTGCAGTCGTTTGGAAGTTATGATATATATTTTGATATATTTTAGATTTTTATAGATATTATGGAAGTTATAATAATCATATTAAAAGTCACAAATACAATGCATTCGATGGAACATTGGATGGATTTTTTGTTGCTTTATCCTACATAACAGTTCGAAAATGTAAACGCAAACTGAATTTGTATTCACCGAGGGCTTCAATTCAATTGAGCTAAAAAACAATAACATGGTGACCGATTTCGAAAAACAATGTCGCATCGTTGGTATTGTGCAATAGTTCGCGCTGTTGTAAACAACGACAATTGTCATGTAGGACGTCAATGACTGTGTGCTTCCAACCAGACCAACTTTCTGTGGAATATAAATGGTTGCTTTTTACATTTGTGTTTTCATGGAGTTTTTAGAATCCCGTTCGATGCTATATACCTACAGAGTTATTTTTCAATGACCGGCCAAATTTTCACAGGGTGTTCTACCCATGAATATGAGCAACTTTCCCTATGGGATCAATTCTGAAATAACGAAAAAAAAATCAGCTGTTTTATACAAAAGTTCAAGATTTTTTTTCGTGATTTCAGAGTCGGTCCCATAGTGAAAGTTGTTCATATTCATGGGTAAACACCCAGTGAAAATTTGGCCGGTCACTGAAAAATACCCCTGTATAACACAGCACACCCAGAAGAGCGCTTTGGTAGTGAATTGCTTAGTTTTTGTAATGAGCAACAATGGTCTTGCGGGGATACTAGTATTCTGTATATTGGAATGCGTTAGCTTACATGTAGCAAACAACTGAATTTGATTGATTTATAATAATATACCTCTCTAATTTGAATGTATACATTACAATTACTGTATACGCTCAAATTATTCTAACTTATCTGGCTGATGTGTTGCTTCTTCGCATTAAAAACACTAGGATGGCGAGCTTTGGAGGACTGTCTTTGGTAATATTGACGTTCAAACAGTACTGATCCTCAGCATAATTTGAATATAATTTAGAACTTTTGATTTTGATTTAACGATACTTGGACTGAATTCTGATACGAACACTTATGTTAGTGAAGCTCAAAATAATTGTCGTAGATGGCTTGATCTGTGTGGTCACAGTGGCGGCAATTAAATCTGTGGTAGATGTTGAGACACACACACATACTCACACAAATATTGTATGGTTATATGTAAATATTTAAATATTTCTTGCTTAGAGGGAGGCGCCAATCACTACTTTTGTTGTACAAGACTTAAATATGATTAGGAATTTTTTGATTTTTGATTTTGATTTTTTGATGTTAAAATTGTATATGATTTGACATGTAACACTAAAAAATGTGTTACAATAAAAAAATGCTGTCAGTAATGTCTATATTATCTTTTTGTTGTAGATGATTTTAGATTGGATAATTTTAAACTGGAAAGTACAAATTTTGAACAATCCGGTGCTTGTTCAATGTTGGCTTTTAAATGTATGCCCCAACAGCATTGTAAACTTAACACACCCACAAACTAAATTATGGAAGCAACTGTTTGGAAATAATTCCTTTATCAATTTGCACAAAACAGGTTATTCTGGATTCCGAGCTCAAAATTTCCAACGTAGTCAGTAAGACAGAAGTTTTTCTCCAACTATCCCACCAAAATCGGTCACTATTTAAGACATTCTAGACTTACTAGGTATAGACGGGACAAAACAAACAAAATCCGATGCTTATCTCCTAGTGGACACAAGTCTATGAGTTTAATTTAGAACACTCCTTTGCCGCTCCAATATTGCTATATTATTCTAAATGGCGGTACTGAGACACTACAAAAAATCGTTTATAAAAGGCATATAAATAATAGAGCACATATATTTGCACACATACCGAGACATACAAACAATACACAAAACAAAGCAAAGCATATCCACATAAACATATACACATACCTATACCCAAACACCAAAATAAAGACATTGACAACTATTTAAATGTAACTTAGTTATGGTACTGTGAATTTGTTGCCTAAACAGTATATGTAATGAATCTGCTTAACCATGTGTCTTGTAACTGAAACCTTGTGGTAATCTAGTGTTCTATGGTTGAGGAAGATTATCCACTCGTGAAACAGTTTTACACTAGTACGAGGGGATAGGGCGAATCTATCCAAAGACAACCAAACTGTTTGTTCGCAATATATCCGAGTACTATTTACATTCTCCAACAGTTGACCAGCCTAAATTTTATTGTTAAATTAACTTTGAACAGTTTTATTCAAATCTGTGTTTATTTTATCAATTCGGTGTTTATTATTTAGTTAATCTGTATGGTTGTCTGTTGTTCATAATAATATAAGAAGTTTTTCTGTGACGTTTATCCGCATGTCGTCTTCATAGTATCTTAAATATCTTTGGTCACTATCTTAGTTTTATGTAAATCAATCGCTGTATCGCTGCTTTATTTGTTACTTATAAACTTAACAATGAACAGTTTTGTTCAATGCTAGCGGCTAACGCTTTACGGTACTGATTTAGCGGTTCGATAGTTTTGTTAGAATTCAATTATGGCGGAGAGCAGTGACCCTGGTGTATGCACTCGGCAATGCTCATTGGCGTATAGTAACGTTCGGAGTAATTTAATCGGAAATGTGTTATTCCAATATCGTGGTTTGTTTGTTTTTCAATGAGGGTCCTATTGAATAATAGAATAGACATTTTGTGGAGATCGTATTAAAAAATATTTTTCTTATTTAAACACCATATTTTATCGTAGTCGGTAACATCATAGATAATTAGAACTATTTTAATACTAATTTAACTATTAAAACTACACCTAAAAAAAAACTCCAAACTAAATTATTCGTATGATTGTTTCAGACAAATAAAATAAAACACAAAACGGAATTTTGGTCAGCAATATGATTGTTATAAATAACATTGTTTTCTTGGATCTTGCCTAAATAATTTTAAGTAACTTATTTGCTGATTCGGACTTGCATAGTTATTTCCGTCTTTAAATAACTCTTACTCTTACCATATTCCCTCATAAGATGTTATTAATATATTTATTTTGAAGTTCAAATCATTATGATACATAATATCTGAATAGAGAACATGACAATATGCTATGAGAGCGAACATCGTAACTTTGCGATGCACCACTAATAACCATCAATATTCAAAGATCACGAAGTATCAAAATACCCTTGCTTTTGAACTACAACTTACCAGTTCAATAAGTATTTAAAACTCATTAATGTTGTTTGTCATAGAGTTAGTTAAAGTTAAAAAGTGCACGCCATAGTCGGCAACGTACCGTGGAGACCTACATAGATTTTGGCAGAAAAATATGCTTATGATAAGAACTGTTGGTAGGAAGAATATAGTTTATCCACTACTTTTTGTTATAAATAGCACGACACAGTTGATTAATAACTTCGCGAAAGTAAGTAGACTTGCTAACGTTGCAGATAAATATTAATGAAGATAAAATCCACGGTCCATTCTTATTGTAATTGTTACTTGCAATTTTATTACTCAGATATGTTTTTATGGCTTTTATCTTATTTTATTTACTTTAGAACATTTATGTGAAAGCTATAATTGATGTATTATATATAGCCATTACAATGCTCAAAGATTTTGCAAAACAATAAAATGCTTGGTTCTTTGCAAGCGAAATAAATCAATATTTTTATCGACTCATCATTTTTATCCAAGTAGTTTATCTCTCAATTGTGAAATTAATTACTGACGTTGTAGTAGAAACGCTTTTATAAATTGAATTACGGTAGTTTCAAAGTCATACAATGATTTCATAGATATTCTGCATCCATCTCCAAATATTTACATGGTTTTGTGGCCTCTCAACGTATTTGCACGTGACTTAAATCCTAAGCGTGAAGAACAAACATCAAAAGAGAGATAATTAGCAAATGATCAATGTAAACAAACCGTGTGGTCTGCATAATTTGTTGGACCGAACACAAATCCTTGTAGCACACCGCCCCAGTGCTCATCAAATACGAGTGCTGAATACAAATCGCCACCTCGTTATGCTTTCCTAGAACATTCCGAATCAAAACAGTGCATAAAAGCGTTTCTGACCTTCCCAACATGGCGTATAAAAGGTAAAAACCCAGTTGAACAGTGTCAAAAGCATGTTAATGTACCAAGATGTTTTTTTTTAAAGACCAGACGTTTTACTTTTCGCGTTAAAAGTGTACCTAATTCTAGAATTTCACTAAATTCCGAAATTCAGATCGGAGCTGTGTGTAAAATTTAAAGTGTCTAAATTGTAAACCTAGGCATGTTTTAGGAAATAAATTAGAGAAGATTGACTCCTGAGCCAATCTCGACGAGGAAAAGAATGCACTTGGTTAGGTGACTCATAGAAACAGAATTTAAATTGCCTAAAGATGCTTAATAGAGAAAGTAAAGTAGCTAAGAAGAGGCCTTTATCACAGACAAAATAAGTCTAGGCTAACTTTTTCCGTAAACATAAGCGACTGTGATGAATTTACGAATATTATGCTGATGTAAAAACTGGTGTAATAAGGTAATGAATACTATTTGGATATAAATAAAGATACTGAGAAATGTATATATCTAAGTATCTTATGTCATTCCTCGTAAAAGCCAAGAAGTAGAATGTGAGACAGCACAGCTACAGCTATGTTAATAACAATAATGCACACAGGATATAAACTAACGACTTGACGCTTGAGGCGATAATTTCATTCACTTCTTAATTGCGTTATAATAAATTGTGAAGGATGTCTAGAACTAGTTTTTTTTTTCTGTTAATCGCATAAATGGAAACATAAATGTCTAGTTTTAATTTGTTAATAAGTGTAAACTTTCTTGGATAGATTTAAGTGGTGGTTATTTATGTCCGATGTAAAAAATATTGCTTTTTAATGGGATTATGTTGTGTATTTTTATTTCCGGTAATATGACATTAATTGATAAATAATCATCATTAGCTGCTTTTCGGCTTCCAAATTAACCGGATGCAACTGAATAGCTGTATTATACATGAAGCGATTGCGCATTATTGTTAGACGACTATGTTGATAAAAGAATTAAAGTAGTTAGAGAAGTTTAACGGATTAGTAAACACCTCTTTGAAAGTTTAAGAAGCAAAATACTATATATACACCCTCTAAGCGCAAAACACGATACATTTAAAACCACGATTCATATCAAGAACATTTTAGTATTACCATTGAATTGTGAGTGTATATTATCATTTTATCCGTTCAGTTCGTGCTTTAAAACGTCCATTGTGCCTGTAATGGCTTGATCTGTCGCACTACTTTGTAGCTTTAGTGTCAACTATCACAATAGCCATTAAGGCGGTAATGTTGCAATAAAAGTTTATAGAATCTGCTGCACTAAGTAAAGGCGATGTGGACTTAGGCGTTTATTTTTATTAAAGATCGTTTTTTGTTATGGGGACTGTAAATCTTGTATTGTTGGTAAAAGCAGTAGTAGCCAGTAGTAATAACTATTAGGCAAATAATGGTAAATAAAATACTGACCAGGTAAAGAGAACAGAACTCTGAGAACGACCATGGTTAGAGCTCAGTAGTTTGAAAATGTCCTATGATGATAAGCCACATAGTAGTTCAACTAATGAAGATATCACTGTTAATTAACTCATTCCGTGATAATAGGTATTTCAAATTTGTAGGTAATAATTAGACTGGTATAAAAAATGAAGTATGGATTGTGTGAAAGATGATAGGGCTAAGAAGGACTTGTTTATTAAGAAGACGCCAAATAAAGATGTATGGAAAGAGAATACACGGTGCGCCGACTCCAAATAAATTGGGATATGGGTTGGAGATTACTAATACTGATTATCTACAAATTGCCCTATTATTTTTTTAAATCTTACGTAAATAAAACACAGCAACAAATGAACATGCTTTGGATCTAAGTAATGCAAATAGACAAACTGCAGTTAGATTAAATTGAAGCGATTCCTTTGTGAAATATATTGAAATTGAAATAGAATTGAGTACGTTTGTACACACGCACGCAGTCTTTGTCTATTTTATTTATTGCAAAAGCAATACAAGAGAGCTGTGCTGCAGTGTTTACCTTCACTACTATGTTGATGATAGTCCTTTTTGCCACTTCTCTGATAATAAAATGGCTAACTTTTGCATGCGTTTTTTTTGCATAAGTAAGTCTAGTCTAAAGTCTGAGTTACATAATTTTAGAATCTTTTTTACTACGTCACATTGAATTTTTAGATTTTTCGTTACTTTAACAACAGCTGTTTTGCTCTATCATTCGGGAACGACCATATATATCCGGAGACGACAATATTACATAATTATGTAGGCTTTTATTTTGCTGATGGTAAGCAGTGCGTCGGTATCTGTTATTTGGTTTTATCGGCTAGTCCATTAATGTTTCTTGAACACATGTGTATACTTTTTGTCCTACCCTTAATTTAATAGCTTTTAAATTATTGGTAGTTTAACTTTGATTTAGGGTTAATTCTATGATTCGGCTCAAAATAAAGATTAGTATCGGAACTATAGGAATACGGCCCACGTAGGTCAAAATGTGACTAATTAGCAGTCGTGCACTAAAGTTTATTCTACTTATAAACTTTTAACTAAAACCTAACCGGACAGTAATCTACGCTGGCCGCAAATAAAAATATTAAAAAGTTTAATGACAGAGCGGGGTGGCGGGAGCAAATAAAAAAATAAAAAGCCATCATGGCGGACAATGGCAGGAGGCAAAGACAATGATAGTTGTACCAGACCGTGAATGTACGCTTTTGGCGCGATTATTGTGGCGTATTTTTGTAAAATAACAAGAATTATAAGGATTCCGCGAAAAAGGTACGCTCATTAAAATGTAGTTTTCCTTTTATGGTACAAAAAAATGGAGAGAGTAATTGATATTCTGCATAATTTGCTCTGGAATTTTTAAAGGTTGTTGTAATGCAGTTTTGTTAAATAATTATGTAGTAGAGTGGTAAATGGTTTTAAATTCCTTTGGATTTATAACGTTTTTGTTTTGTTTACGATCTTCTTTTTTTTGGGACGTCGCGTCGTTGTTTTTTTGTTAGCATACTGTGAGCCGATTGCTTTCTCATAACTCCTGTTGCCTTTGACGTCATGAATTCATATGGGTAAATATATCAATCCAGAGTGTGTTAATATCCAGCGTGAGATATATGCGATGACAGAGATCGTAAAAAGCTATGCTTTCACTTTTGACAGACATCATGCTATTAAAATATCTCTCAATCCCAACAGTCAAGTACTGCCTGTACAAAATATCATATTCCTAGTAGCTTGTAAATTGCAGCCTCGATAAGGCAATGAATAAGAAGTTTATTATGTTATACACCACAAAACTGAGACTATAATCATTTTAAAATTATGCACATATTCATACTTAATAAAGAAAAATATCGTCTTGTACTGGAACGTAGACTCAATGCAGTCACACGAGAATGCCGTAGCGTATTTCAATACATACAGCATCTGCCAACCATTTATATCAGCCATCCAGTTTATAAGACCCGTCGTTTACTTCATCAGGCAGTTGCCAGACAGAGGTGGCGGAGATCAAAGTGAATGGTCCTCGCTATCTGGTCTTAAAAGTACTATTGTCAGGAGAGGAACTTATTGGTGATATTGGAAGATAACTCTCCTCGGGCTGTGTGTAATGATGAAAGGGTTTTTTTTATTCGTTAGTGGTAAATTGAAGGATGGCTGTGCAAAAAATTCATGAAGAAGTGACTGTTGGGAATATATGTTTGCCTGGTACTTTTTTAGAGGGTGGGTGGCATTTGAGCGAATGAATAGTTTCGAAAACATTGGATAAAATAATTTGCGAAAACTCTACAGTATCTATTTACACAGGCATAGTGTGTCTATACCATCAAATTTTGTAGTTTAAAAACAAGTCTTAAAAATAAAGTTCACGGCTCATAATATTATAGACGAGTAATTTGACGGCAAATAAATAATTCGTGCAACCTCTTTCTTCTATCAATTTCTGATTTAAATAAAAGATGGGACCAATGAAGCAACTAAAACCAGCATTGTAACTAATCAATTTTAAGAATCGACTTTTAAATTGCAACGACGAAATCGACTCCTCGTTCAAAGTATCGAATTCTAATTGACTGCAATTCGATTTTAATCGGCACAATGCGTCAAGACGGAAAAAGTCACTTGAACCAATTCAAGTATTTTACATATCGTGGTGATGTAAAAAGGAAAGTTTAAAAATAACAGTTCCAAATACCACTTTCACTTGTTCTAGTACAATAGCTGTCAAAACAATTGAAGATGGAACGGATTATTGTACTTAATAACACGTTCTGACAGTTATAATACTTATAATACCTCCATGGTGTAATCAAGTTTGGGTGATGTTGCTGCCCCAAGTGATTTGTAACGATAAACAATGGTTTGTGAAACCTCATTCTGTCTAGTTTTGATCAATAACGCAAATAAAGGTGGTATTGAGTTGTCAGTGATTAATTTGTAGAAATGTTTCATATAATATACATCTTGCGGTTTGTAATTTTTAGCTTCGACGCAAATTCTACTTTGGCGAACGTCAAAAAAATTGGTATGCAAATAAAAAGTGAAGTATGAGTATAACCTGGATTTATTTCTATATAGGATGATCGCGTCATTGTTTTATAAGAAATATTATGTGTGTGAAAGAAGACTCTTCTCAGCCAATCAGTCGTTTAAGTCTTCTAGGTGTACAGGGTATCCACTTCCATTGACTTCTTTTTAACTATTTGATTATGTTTTGTTTTATGTATTTTGTGTTAAACGTAATATTTTGTAAAATTTTCAATAAATGTACAAAGCCCACTATTACTTCCAATTCTTCTTGTAATGTATCTTACAAAGTACAATTTTTGTACCATCTATTATATCATGATTTATGAAAATAAAATTCTATCATTTTCTATTCATGAACTTTATTCCATGTGTTGCGTCATTATCACGTAATTAATGGTATCCAGGGATAGGGCACACAATGCGAACATTTTGCTAGGTCGAATTAATAGCCCAGTGCATGACACACATTTAATAGAAGCTATTCACCATACCGTCTATTCTTATTATTACTGTACGGAGTTAAACTATCTATCAATAAAGGGTAATTTATTACTCTTAAATACAACAACGCACTTAACATGAGTGATGGATGACTCGTTTGTCCACTAACACTATTAAATTATACTGACCGGCTCGGCTGACCCCGCGCAGCGTTAAACAGTTCACTTTGTGAAAGTGATCTATTGGTTTAAGACTTGCAAGTATTCAGATTCTCTGAGTAAAAAATAACTGTTATAAATTATTGAGGCGTTTTGAAATCCTTGTTGGTCTCTATTCAAAAGAGTTTTTACCTACGTGTTTTCTTTTGTTATATTAAGAAGTTTTTTTAAATATGATTAATACTATATTTCCACATTTTCACCATCAAAATAATATCTTATTTTTATTTTTACCTTATTTTTGTTTGTTTCCCTTTTCCAATTAATAATGTATTGACTCAAACGTTGTATGGTTAAAAACCAATCTTACTATTATTTTGTACGCCATAAATGGCAGAACACGCAGATCTATCTGTTAATTTAAGACCTTACACATAATTGTTTTGCTGTATACTCGTGTTTTACAATAAAATATATTCTATTCCATTCTATTCTATTCTATCTTCGGGTATATTGATTAATGTGGTGTTTTTGATATTTTATGGTAATAAGTCCAAGTCATGGTTAAAATTATGGGACCAGTCGTTCGATTCAGCGAAATTCACCACGTGAAAACTTGAGTGAAGTGAACTGGCAATAATGTCAATGCCTAGCAGTAGTTAGAAAGGTTGTCTGTAAGAGATCGCTTTTAGCGATAAGGCCGCTCATTGTAACACCTTATGTAGCCCTTAAACTTACTTTTTTTAAGTTTTTATGGTGTACATTAAAGAGTATTCTATTCTATTCTATTCTAATGGTGATTTTTACAGAATATAATAGCATTGCTGTTGTGTAAAATACAACTTTTAAATTTTAGTTGACCAACTATTTTATATGTGTGTGAACATAATGGCCTGTTACTCTCCCACTACAGAGCTAAGGTCTCTTCTGACACAGAGAAGGCACGAACGTTGATCTCCACGCTTGCTCAAAGTGGATTGAAGATTACAAACTTATCTTATCTAAATACCAGGTTTTCTCACGATGTTTTTTTTACCGACGTCAAAATGATGTCTAAGATAAACTTAAAAGTACATGTAAATTGAAAAAGTCACATTAGTACTTGCTCGGATTTGAATCACAATCTTGTGCATGAGAGGTAAGCGCCTTTGGGCCATCATCACAATGGCTAAAAAAGGCAGTGGACATTGTAGGGATGAAAAACACAAAGAAATTGGCATATAGGCAAGGGTGATATGTATCTATTGGTCAGTGAATCTTAAATTGTGTATTCTAGCTTTTAGTGTAAGATTATCATTTTCTGCCTTTACTATTTATTTGGGATCAGTGTAGTGTATTGTCTTCTTTTTCCCTACATCTCTATTTGCCGTCATCTCAATAGTCACCTCTTTCAAAGCCATTTTATCTTTCACACAATCCATCCATTGTTTTCCCGGTCTTCCTTTACTCTTGGAACCCTCCAAGTTCATAAGGAGACATTATACACTATGACAAAAGTGACGACTTGAAGCTTTTAAATCCCAAAACACAACAAACAAGCTTTTATGAACAAGTTATAATGTACAGAGTTCTTTGCCCCCAAAACGTCTTTTCTTATTACACACATTATATCATTAATGAGTGCCCATCATCAAAATTATTAAAGGTTTCAATCAATAAACCAGTTTTTGATGTAAATCAACCGGCAAAAAAGATATCGCAGAAAAAGGGAACCGGTAAGAAAAGATATTTCAATGTTCCAAAAGAGTATTGAGGAAATAATTTTATGCATCATTTTATTAATATCAACGGTCATGCATGCCTTTTATGGAAGAAATGAATGAATGATTTTTATCATAACTTTTAAACGGTCATAATAACAGAAGATTTTGTCGTATCTCAAAGATGGAATTTGAATCCAGAGTCAGAAGATCATGATATTCAGCTGCCGACCAGCTTCTCGATATCTATAACTAACTATTTTATTCAATTTAAGCAATGAGCTATTTGAAAAAAATCTAGTTTTTGGTCCCTCATCTAGATTACAAAAAAATATTTGACATATATTTTTCTTTTTCACGTAATCTAAAATAACGGCGATACATCGAGTTAAAGTGTCGCCCCTCTCCTCAACTTTAATGCGCCTAATCTAAGCAGTTTTCCATCAATTTGAAAAAGAAAAAAATACGTGTCGAATATTTTCTTGTAATCTAGATGACGGACTAAAAACTAAAATTTTGTCAAATACCCCATTTAACTTTTTTTTTATTATTTTATTCATAAATCAACACAAAACATGTTTACAAAAATTCTGCCAAACTGCTTAACAGTTTGTCGGCAGTTGGTCTGTTTAACAATATTTAAAAGATTTTACAAACATACGTGTGCGTGTTACTAAACTATATCTAACTTAACTAAAAACTACCAACCTCTACCAAAGAAAAAGTTTATGGACACAATGACAGATAATATTTCCGTAATTTCTTAAGTTGGTACTTGTGTTTTGCACCTGTTATCAACTCCGGAGGCAACTCTGATATAAGTTCATAGCATTTCTTAGCTATCATTCCATATGTAACATCGTGTGGAAACTGGCAGGCCTGAGAGGTTTGAAGACAGCATGTGAGGCCAAGTCAGAAGCCCATGGGGGGCATAAAAACTTTGATACCAGGTTAGCTACTTACCACACAAAAAGAAGATTCCATGCGAGTACACTCCACCGAATTCATCATAAACTCCTTAGCCTTTTCCCAACTCTGCTGGGGTCGGCTCCAATTTTACGGGATACGGCTGATGCCGATCTGAGCTCTACCACCCAGTGACCGGACAACCCGATATCTATACAATATACACCTCTATTTTTTAATTAGTACGAAAAAATGGGCTGTATCCGTACCTGTTACTGATCACATATGCTTAATCAAAAGTAAAAAAAACGAAATTCAATTTTTAAATATGCCACTATTTAGTTAAACTTAAATAACGAAAACAGCTGGAGGCGGGGCATGCTTAAGCAAGATCACGCGAACGTGAGCGAGAGATGACGATTAATGAATACTAACTAATAACTATGTCAGGAATAGCATGTACAATATTTTCAGAAATTGGGTGATTTTTTGACAAACGCTAATAACTTTGCTGTTTAAGAATATTATTTATTGATACTTTATAAATATAATGACAAGACCATCTAAAATAAGCCCTTTAAGTATTTGTACTAATTAAAAATTAGTGATGTATATATCCTTTCGTTACACAGATTTTCGAGCTTTTAGCTATCTGTAACGACTGTCATGGCACGTGCTTTTACGTGCTTTCCGAGGTACGGAGGAGTCTTGAATACCTATCTACGGACCAACCTCGCCAAGCGTAGCTTAACATTCGATCGAACCTTAAGGTTGTTATTATTTAGCCACAAGCTCTTTACCTCCCTATAAAACAAAAAAAAACTTTAACTAATACTTTGACAAGAAGATAAAAAAATAAATAAATAATGTGTTAAAAACCGAAAAAGTATGCAAAAAGTAGGTACGTGTCTTAATTTAACGAAAATAAAAACATCAACGCATAATGAGCACCTTTAGAATTGAGCGGCACAATAATCATATTATATTTAAAAATGTACAAGCAGTAATTTACGTAAAAAATAAGACACAATTCATGGCTTACGTGGTTTGACAGCCGTTGTACCAGTGTGTATCATCAAGCAGTCATCGAGGTAAATGAGTACCTGCCAATTCACATGTCAAAAATGCGAGTTTATTTAATACTTTCTTTTTTAAAAGCACTTACAATTCGCTTTCAAATCAGATGGTATTCTTATTTTTATCTTAGCTGCAGACTGGCGACTTTACGAATGATAGAATTGTGCTTAAGTTTCCTCAGGTCATAACTAGCTGTGTTTTGGTTATTAATTATATTAAGAATTTTCATCATAAATTTTTCATAAAAATCTAAATTATTTTATCCAAATTCTAAGGCTTCAGATCAGAAGCTAACGATCAGCACTTTATGAACGTAAGTAAAAAATTACAAAAGACAATGTTTTTGATGGGAAGGAGTACAAAAAGTAAAGGACACTTCCCACATATCTGTCTGATAACTCAGAAGGACTAACTTAAGCACTTGTAGCTAACAGCCGCTACGATGCTAAGATGACATATCTAGATCGCTCCGTATCTCGAAATGCACGCCAAGCCGTGGTTTATTGCCGTTACGGAAACCCGAAAGTATAACAAAAGTTCTTCTCATCGGATGTTAACTAGGTTGTGGACCTTGTGGAGGTCAGACAGACAGCAGCTCAAACCTCAACACAGTTTGTAAAAGGCAAACCTCTTCAATCAAAAACTTTTTTCTCTTTTAACAATTGGACAAAAGATGTACTCTACTAAGTTACACGATAAGATCTCCAATTCTACGTTTGCTACTCACCTGTCTGATAATAAATTCATTTATTTCCAAACCAGCAGAATGTTAAAAATAAACCATAAAAAGCTACGAAAATCGTATCAATATTTTTTTCACGGACTTTTTCTCCAGCGGCATTTGTCGCAAAAAATTCGCGTTTTAATTTAATCGATCTTGTGGAGCCGTCTTTATTCGAGATCCGTATAGTCATTATTGAGCAAAAAATAGTTCTTTGTGTGCGTCGCCATTCAAGTTAGTGTAGTGGCAAAAAGTGGACGGTACTTGACACTTTTTAGTAATGAACGTCGGCGGTGAGAAATTAGAATAAATCGGTCAGTTTACAATTTAGTTTCTGTGGTCGTTGATTGAATGATAATACCTTGATTTTGCACACAATGATTTGATAAAGTGGTGATTTGCAAAAAGTTGAAAGCATGCAAATTCGGGTGAGAAGAAAGTTGTCTTTTGTTCATTACTAACATTTGAGAGACTATTTGAGAGGGAATACAAGTGACGAAAAGTTATAGCAACTTTCAAAGTTTGTAAATAGAACAATTATGAAGAGATAGTTTAAAGAAACTGTTTGATTTGCCAAGACACATTACACTTCAAGCGTTAAAACTCTATACAAATATGAAGTTTTAATGCTTGAAGCGTAATGTGTCATCATCAACATCATCATCTCATGCCACCAAAACACCGCCACTATTACACAAAGAGACACTTTTGTCCTTATAAAAGAACACAAAGATTAGTACACCTGCACTGTTTGTAAATGTTACCTGTCCAGCCATTTCTGGATGCAGCTGAGTACCAGTAATTTATCTGGAGTGACAGCCTACCCGACGTTTATAACTCATCTAAAAACCCGATATATATCTTGATAAATGTGGATGCCCGAGTTTCTAGGTTCCGACTACCCGTGAAAACTGCCAAAGATCTACAAATTACAGCCAGGACTAACGGCCTCCTCTCTGAATCACAGAGGACTCACCCAGCAAAAGTCCTTGCTAAGCATAGCTTTCGATCGAGTCATACGGCCGCTATTATTACTAAGCTTCAAGCAACATACAATCATCAACTTTTACTCTGAAAACTAAACCATTACCTTAATCACGTACACAGCAACAGTTTGTAAATCTAAGGTTAGTTTAACGGTCAAAATTCAGTTAACCGTGGTGCCGTTGCCTCGGATTACCGTTAACCATTATTAACAAGATGGTTTAGCCGTAAGATTGAGGAATAATTGTAATTAATTCATCTATTGTGAAGCTAACGACTGCCTGTAATTTATGCTGCTCTGGTACAATTAGTATTACGTGGTTACGCTCGTGTACCCTTGTGGTCGTTACTTTCTTCCTTCCTTATGATCTTGGTGTGTTTTTATCCAATCACTCTTATAAAATTTATTAAATCTATTAAAGCTTTTTTTTAATACAAAATTTATTTCCACATAATAACAACATTTAGTAACTTGATGGATAGCATAAAATATTACAAAATGGCTTTATGCGTTATGGAAGTGGATTCTAAGACGAAAGTAAGAGAACGTTTTTATAAAATAATAATACAAATTAAAAGCAGTAGAAAATACAGTTATTGTCAAAAAGGCGCTGATATTAAGCTGCAGTCCACGAGTAGTTTGGTCAAATATTTGGGACTTGTATAGAAGGTAAACAAAAAAACAAAACAAAACAAAAGAGTAGTAGAGATAAATATAAACATTTGAAATATTTATAATAGCCCTCCTCGTAATTCTCCTAATTTTTATATTGTTATGCCCGACAGGGCCCACGATGATGCATATTATTATTATATTCTTATGTCCTACCACCTAAGTTCACATTGTGGAATGCAATAAATATATTGAGTATTGAGAAGGTGTGCCAACTCCAAGTAAGTGAGATAGTTTTGATAGTTTTTAATAGTGTTGGTCTAGTAGTTAGTGACTCTAACTGCTATGCCGGTGGCTGTGGGTTCGATCGGACCCACCCAGGACAAATGTTTGTGTAATGAGCACGATCATTTGTTCTGTGTCTGGGTGTAATTTATCTATAATATGTTTAGAAATATATAAGTATGTTTATCAGTTGTCTAGTACCCATAACACAAGCTCTGCTTAGTTTGGGACTTGCTGGCGTTGTCTGAAAAGTTGTGGAATATTATTATTTAAGTTTTGCAGTGAAGTTCGTTTTATAAACAAAAAATACTTAAGTTGGCCTAAATTGAATTATAAACAGCTTAAGCTTCAATGAAAAAGTTTAAGGATTCGCAAACACTTTACCTTCTGTAATTTATTAAGTACTAAGTGCAAAGCTTTCTCCCGACGGTAAACCACAGTCGTTGGTATTGCTATATTACCAGTATCCTCGATCCCACGACCACACAGACTCATCATTATGTCGTAATACCATTTTAATGGGCGCCATCTTGTGAACTAGGTCAACGTATTGTATGGCAATTTAAAAATCTTTTACTCGTTAAATCTTTACGTGTCCTGAGAACGGGGGTGCTATCTATCATTTTTGGTTTTGGTGTGATGTAATTGAATTGGGATTGATTTTTTTTAATTGATCTGCTAACCATCATCATTTAGTTTATCATACTCATCATATTTTGTTACCGTGTCTGGATGATTAAATCTGGTTGTTTCCTTTTATTCATCAATTATTGTTGCATTTTCGAGACTGAACTTTAACACAATTGTGATTTCGCAAAAAATACTCAACACAGTCATTGGATCATTTAATAAAAAACCGATTCGACCTTCTTCCATTGTGACTGAATGCAATTCACAAAGAAATTTGATGATATTCACAAGTTCACTGATCATAAAGATCCTCTGCACTGTGCGCTGGCATACAGTTAATGTTATACACACATCTAACAAAATATGCATCAGAAGAATCTTTACAATTTTGCTCTCAGAAAATGAAACTCTTTCATCACTAAACGAAAACATTTTCGTTTACATAAACGCTTTTGGATTTTGTAATAGATAGTCAACCAATACTGTTAACTGTCATTAGATATCGATTTATATTTCGTTTGGTTGACGCATCATTTACATTTACCTACATGGTTATATATTATAATGTACATTTTGTTCATTTACTAACCACAACGTTCAGCCTCTTCAACAGCTGCAATTAGGTCGTTCAAATAAGTTTTATACATTTTTAACGGATATTTTAAAAGACCAATAATGCGGCAATTTCGTCCGTCTGGGTCATCATCGTTCGCTCACTTCTGTTTTTCTGAGCATATCATACTTAATGGTTATGACATTATTTTCTTTTATTGTTCTTAAGTTTTTGTTGAATTTTGAAGATAGTTGGGATCATTCTTCATTGTGATTAAGATATGGGTTTCTGGAATATGGTTCAGAGCATGGAGACGCTTCGACGGTGACTAGTCACCATTTATTCATAGAAACTGACGCCCCCTAGGCTGTAACTTGACCGTGTGATATTCTGACAATGATGTGACAGATAAAACTTGCACTCAGCGCTTTGTGTCGGACATGAATATTGATTGTAATTGCATCTCTTGCTACTACCGGCGAGTTTATCTTAAATCTACAGTGATTTAATAAACTTCATATTTTTGTCGCAATCTATAGCTCTTCTATATTTTAACATCCGATTCCGGGATCATGACATGATGAAGAAAACTTCTCAAATTATCGCACGCCCATCCCAAACTGTTTTCACTCTATTTGTTTTTAATTACGGTTTAATTTAAATATGTGGGGTTTTCAGCGGTGTTAAGAAGCCTCTTTAATCTTTTTATCAAAATGAAACTCGACATAATTTTGGAACCATCTTCAGTAAATGCAGTTCAGTCAAGTTTGTCGGTAACATGGTCATTTACGGTTATTTCATGCATCATTTATTTAAATCCGTCAATCAACTTGACCCAACACAGTCCTCATTATGAATTTAAATCTCTTCATTTTTTTGCTTAGTTTCTTCAATTCATAAATTCACAAAGATTTTACCTCAGAATATTTTCAGAAAACTTTTTTAAAGCAGGTACTGAGAGCAGCGGTGGCCCAGTGGTGGCGGCCCCGACTTACGAACAGTTAGTCGTGGGTTCGAACCCAGGCAGGCGCATTACTTTGTGTAATTTATTTCATCACCACTGCTCTCAAAAACGGTGAAGGAAAACATCGTAAGGAAACCGGCATGTCCTAGAACCAAAAATTCGAAGACATGTGACATCTACCAGTTCGCACTGGGCCCGCGTGGTAGATTATAGCCCATACGCAAAATACGCGCTGTGACGTGGAGTTGCGGATACCAGCCCGGTATCTTTATCTTTAAGCAGGTACTGCTGACATTCGTTAAAAGATTTCCCCAAACGAACCGATACTAATCGCGGCTAATTTGACACACTTCTCAGCCTTAACGATGCAAGTACAAACAGGTTCCAAAATCCAATGACAAAAAATATTATAACCGTTATACAAATCTTATTTAATATATTACGGAAATGATAGCAAATATCTTTGGGTAAGCAACACATTTGCAAAATAAATGTTTTGGGTTGAAGAATAATACGTTTCTTTTGTGGTTTTCCGTAGAAAGGGTGATGATAGTGTGGTATTTGTTATTTCTTCTGTTCTTAATGCGCGCAGAAAAGATGTCAATTGCTGTCATTATTTGGAGTTATCCTCAAAATCTAAATTGATGTTTGTTGAGGTCACTGTCGATATGCGTTTTATCCAACCATGCGTCATGCACTTGCCCTCATAAAATCGAGCTGGCACGTGTATTATTTGTTTTTCTTGTGAAACAGTTCCGTTATACAATGCTGGTCCCGTACCCGCATTTTTGCATTAAATACAAGCCAACAATGTAACTTTATCGTGTTGAATGAGCCAGCATAACTTGCGAGATCTCAAGTGCAGTTTGTCACACATGTGCTCGATGGGCCAATATTTGCCATAAGCAAAGTTTCCTACTCACTGGTATGGTTCAAGTGTTAGTGCATCTCTTTGCCTACATATCTTTTAGTATGGGATTTACATTTGATTACTTTTGCGGGTATTCAGAATCCCGGGGTGTATCCAAAAAATATCGTGTTGCCAAGTCAATATGTTGTGAAGGTCAAATAGACAGTGGCTCCATCTAAAACACTTAGCAATTAGCTGCATCCAGTTAAACTAGAAGCGACCCCCAACATAGTTGGAAAAGGCTAGACAGATGATGTTTTTATTACTTTTTAAATTTATTTAACTTCACATACGTAAAGGTGTGTCTGCCATTAGCAAAATTACCGTAAACAACCGATTGTAAACCAAAGGCAATTATGGAGCTTGCAAAATTGTGCAAAAACCAACCGTTCCAAACGTGTGTCCAGTGTAGGTACTAGGCTAGCATGAACCGCGTGAAAGTCTTTCAAGGTATTGTGCGAAGAACTACTTTCGTTGCACTCTTCCGGGTCATGGGTCACGCGGACTCAAGGTTGATCGGTCAATGCGGTGACCTGTTTGATTTTATGATTACCTAGTACATTGCACACGGTTGTTAATTCGTGCGTGCATTATGTTCTTACCTTTTGCCATATACTGTGAATAGAACCATTTTGTACAATGCCACGTAAGTGTCTCACGTTATTTATTTCTTTTGCTAAGTTTGTATAGCCAAAACTAAAACTATTTAGTTTTAGTTCTAAACTGGTTATACTTCCCACGTCGTCACCATCGTCAACCTTCAAACCCTTAATAACATTCCCCATTTACATGGAGTCAGCACAGCATGTCTTCTTCTCTTAATGCGTCCATCGTTTCTTCGCTCATCATCTATTCTTTTAACCTTGTAAACTTACAATGAAAAATAAACTATCAATAACACAGAAAATGTAGACAGTTAATTTGCAAAAGCCCTACTCAAGATTGACCACAAGTCACCACAACATAACCGACCACAACCGGTCAACCACGTTTGACCTACAACAGAATTAGGTGAATCAACTCACGTGTAGGTTTTTATCCGTTCAAAGTCAAGGTCTTAGTGCCGTTAGCGAGGAAATATTACGGCATAACCGGCAACGTTGACCTCGAATCACACGTCGCGTTGTAAACTATCATAGGCCGTTCACTGACGTTATTAGAAGATATTTATTATATTGTACGTATTGATAGTACGTTTGCCTTTAGTGCCTGATGATTCATCGGATACTGTAATCGAGGTGTTAATTTTGAGTCAAAATATTTAAATAGTGGCAAGTTAGAAGCTTGGGAACGGATACATGTATCAAAAGAAATAATTCCAAACTACATACCTGTTTTGCATTCTTTTTTGGAGACGATAATGATGTTCATTCATAATTAAATTAAAAAAAAAGTATTGAGTATTGAGTAAAATTGATAAAAATAACTACAAAAATCTTATCCTTCAATGAGATTTGAATATACTTAAGTTGCTTGTACTAGATTAGAAAAACCTGTATCACAGGTAATAGAAGCTCATTCAGTATGGATATTGTAGTATATATATTACTAGCTGCCCCGGCAAACTTCGTTGTGCCTTAGAGTCAATTCATTGCTCTTATTTTTTTTTTATATTAGATATACATACGTTGAATAAGACGACAACAAATAAATCCGAACCAATAATAACTACTACTACTTTTAAATTACAACATGTATATATACCCTAACCTAACTGACCATACCTATCCTATAGCTAACCCAACTATCTAACCTAACTACCTTACTAAAAAATACTAAATTCATAATTTTAATCTGAACTATTGCCTCTATGTTACATACAATAATTTATGCCTATAGTTGTCCCGGTCTACTTTAATTAAAGTCCTAACAGTAAAATAAGTTCTATTTGCAAAGAATTATTAAAGTTCGTCTCTGTCATCATTGCTAGTTACGTAAATTGATTTCTGAAATATAATACTTTTTTATGCTACATAAAACCTCTAAGTTTAGTAACAAAATAAATTTCAGAACGTAGGTGCGTATTATAAATTGACAACCTTACCTTCTTGGGTTTAGCTTAAGACTTGTCAATTTCAAATTGTCACCTGATAATGAACTGGGAAGTTTGACTCCTGTCATGTCATCCAATATGGCGCTGCGTTTGAAAAATGTTTGAGACAACCGATATTCTTGATATTTATTTTTATGATGTCGAACGGGATAAAAAGTATCCTATGTCCTTCTCCTGGCTCTAAACTACCTCCCTGCCAATTTTCAGCTAAATCGGTTCAGCCGTTCTTGAGTTATAAGCGAAGTAACTAACACGACTTTCTTTTATATATATAGATATACATTAACAATAAGTATTTATTTAAATTTGGACCTTTGAATTAAATTTTTACCTATTTTGGATGAGACATTTCATTCAAAACTTAAAAACTAAAATAACGTTTTGTTATTTGCACAAGCAAGTACCTACAAGGTAAAATTTCGATTTCCTTTGCCTGACTGTTTCCTTTTATCTGGGTTTTCCCAAAAGAACATTCCATTCATTTTTATTTCTGTAACAGCTACTGCTACATTGTTGACATTGTATCTTTTAAAGTGCTCCTTTGCCTTTTTGCTGTTTTGTTCTTGTTTATCGAAGACCTTCACATATGTTCAGGTCAATATCATTGTGCCAGAAGCAGGGCAGGCACCTATATTATTTGCTAAAGTACTGGCCCAGCTCAAAAAATTACTAAAGAACATACTCCCACAGCTGTATAACTCCCTGGTATAATCGAATCCGCTATCCACGTAGTTAAACAATCTATTACTATCAGAGATGAAAGTTTAAACACTATAAGTTTCTACTATCCTGGGACAAACACCGAGCTACATAATGTGGGTCGGTGAAAAGACAATTAACATAGAACAAACGTAATGTGTACAATTAACTTTTAATACTATGTTAAAGAAAGCCGAATTAATGATTGAATTTAACGTTTTGATACTGTTGAGGCATACAAAATATTATTTTGCAATATCTCAAACTTTTGGACATTGTGCCTTTAATCCAGGGTGTCAGCTAACTCCATACCAATTTTTATTAAAATCCATTAAGTAGTTTATACGTGAAAGAGTAACAAACATCCATACATCCATCCATCCTCACAAACTTTCGCGTTTATAATACTTGTAAGATTTAAAGATTACTCAATTAAATATATCGTGTATGGTAAAGCTTTTATCTCGGAAATATTTGACAGATTTAAACTTGTTTTCCAATCTTTGTTTCACACCAGCAATGATTGTAATAAATGTGAATAGTTAGTACACGTTTGAATGTGTTTATTCTCCAATTTATTATCATATCATCGCTACCAATCAAAACAAACGATCAAATCAAACCAATACTTGCCGTAATTTCAAAATTAAATTCATAATCTAGACAGTCAAATATAAAAAGTTTTACCATCGGCAGTTTTAAAAGAAATGTTTCTCAGAAAACGGTTTAAGCTTGGATTAAAAGCATGTCCGACCGCTTGACATACTGGCGAGAAGTAGGGCTGAGACATTTTTGTAAGAACTTTTTTTATTATTGATTTAATTCTTGTGCCCGCATGAGTAGGTAATTGTATTGCAATGATTTACGCTACTCCACGTTTGTTTTGCATACAAGTGGGAAAATTTATTAGTCGATCATCACTCAGTCCATCCATAATTTCTTTAGTTTTACTCTACTCTTGTTACTGATTCGTTTGCATCACATACCAACTTCTTATTCATACATACTCATTCCTATTTCTGTCCATTCACGTAACGCCACAAATCCTTCTCAGTATTCTCAACATTTTCAATAACGTTCACATCAAGGGCAGGTAGAGCCCTCATCATAATTTACTTGAGATCAGCGTAATAATTATGTCTTTTCCTTCAATATTTCTCTATTTGCCGCCATCATAATAATTCCTTTCTAGCCAAATCATCCTTGTTACACTTCAACAATCATTTCTTTTAATAATAATAACGTTTTTTTTAATATTATAAACCAGTGAGCTTGACTGCAATCCTACCTGATGGTAAGCAGTGATGCAATCAGTGATGGTGAAGCGCACTAGTTTATTAAGAGCCTATTCACTCTAGCCTTGAAGACACCTAAATTATACTACACAAACAAATAAAATGCAAGAACAACAATGGCTTTAGTTACAATTACTAAAGGCATTTCTACAACTTACCTGGTGATGGCCCAGAGATTAAAGCGCCTACTTTTCATAACACCTTTTTCAATTCTAATCGCCAATTCACTTTGAGCAATCATGGTCATCAATGCTCGTGACTCCTCTATGTTAAAAGATGGATTTGCCATGCTGTGAGACAGTAAGAGGCTGGAATTATATTCGTATAAATGCAAAAGCAGCCAGCCCTAACAGTACCGTTGACAACGAGATTAATACTAACATTCCGAGCGGTACCTGCGGTTCTGTGGCGGAACTATCGAACAATATGCATTGTGGCGCCCGGTTACACACATATACGGGAAATAATATAAACTAGTGGTCGCTCAGCGGTCAAAACTAGACCATTTTAGCTTTGTGCACTAAGACATCTCCTCCATATAAAATTTTAACAATTTTAAATCTCACAGTCTTCTGTGCATCAGCTTTATTACTTGTCATTAAGTAATTAAACGAATCTGAGAGTAGCAGTAGAAATACAATACATACTTGATCGATATTTGTCTGGTTATTCTTCCATTCAGGTATCAGTAACAAACATCTAATTTATGGCTCCTAAAAAATGTATCTGTCTGCTCAGTGCATTTAAAAGTAGTAGGTATATTTTTAAATCAAGTCTTCAATCAATATTAATAAATAGTAGGAGAATTAATCACGACTTACATTAGTCGTGATTAATTCTCCTACTATTTATTAATTCACTGTAGCGGTTTGGTAACAGCTAGTAGTAGTAGTAAGTATTGTTATTTCAATGCATTTTTTATCAAGAAACATAATATATAATCGTAAAATATTTGAGCCCACAATAAACTCTCGCTTTTGACCTTTTGCATCATTGAACAAATCACAATGATTACCCCATTAACGCCACAAAATAAAATCTAATACACCTACTCAGCGAAATGGGGAAAGTCCACAAATGTATTGAGCGGATAGCCATAAAGCAAAACATGGTAAATGGCATTTAATACAAGGTCACAGTCGTGAGACGTCGTCGCGAGGAAAGGGCCATTCTAAAGTACTAGAAAGTTAGCAATGCGCTGGAGATTTGTAAGGCGTTCTACACAGTAATTGTTTTGCGTTTGCTTAGATAGAAATAAATGCTAATGATCGGATTGAAAGTAACGGTGAATGTAAAGGTAGTGAAGTTAAGCTTATTGACCATTATAAAGTGCTATTGGTATACGAAATTGAAGGAGATATCCACTCTAGAATGTATACTAGAGAGTGCAGCAGTTTTAGCGTTACTCAAATGTGTTGTGTTAAAATACCAATTATGCAGCGAAACTAAATATAAAGTGTTATTTATTTATGTAAGTACTTAAACCTTTTTCGGACACTTTTAAATTATATTTTTGAATCTAAATTAATTTTCAAGTCATTTTCAATTGGACTAATCCTTGAGATTTTTTATAACCCAGACATTAGAATGTTTTACTAAAATATTAAACGAGTCTAATAATGCAAAGCGTAATGAACTGACAACGCATCTCTGTAAGGACTCGGACGTAGATCAAAATAACATTGTTATTCTGTGAAAAACACTTTTTTTTAATGTAGGTGACTTGAAGGCGAATTAAGCTGTAATTCCATACCAGTACTAGGGATTGACAGTTCACATCACCTCAAGCATCCCAGAGTGATTTCCGACTAAATGAAGAAGAGTGTCATTTCTGGCTTAATGTTATTTTGGTAGCGAACCAAACTGAAAATGTAGTACAAGAAAAAAAATCAGTGAAATCTTCAATCTGCAAACGTGAAGCTTGCATAAATGTAATGGATGTAAAGTGCCCTCTAGTACATTCGAACTCTGTGTTACATACACTTCAACATGTAGAAAATAGTAAATACCATGTTATTAAGTAGAAGCCTGCTGTTTGTACAACAATCTTATTATTAAGTGTTTAGTTCTGACTATTAAATACACAGTAACTTTCTGGGTTAGAGGAGGCCTTCTATGGCAAGAGGCACACTGAACTAAGAGACATTCTATTAATATTACAGAGATGTATGGCTAATTTATTTGTTTATTAATAATATACAGGGTGTAACGGAAAGGGTATATACATCCGAAGGGCACGGGTTCTCTTGGTGATAAGAAACGACATGGCAACGTTTTTATACATATACATACATAATTGTAAAGTTGAGCCCGCCCGCGCCGTCGCGCCTTCGTCGGTTAGGCAGAGCCCGATAGGTCTGTACTAGGCGCGCAGAACCCGAGATAGATATACTTGAACCTTGTCGGACAGGATTATGACCCTCATAGTGCGGTGACACGTTTGTTATGATTTTGCATTTAATAAACTGTCGATATTAAATAATAACGTGAAGTTTCAAAGTTATTAGTTGGGAGCTGAAATTTTGAGGAAAGACTCGTTATTAAATACTCTATTCACCCTGTTTGTATGTATATACCCTTTCCGTTACACCCTGTATAATAATTTTATTAAAGCTCATAAAGTTTTGTAGTAGGTACATGAGGGATTTACAAAGTATACATTTATAATTACATGTAGTAGCTACAACAAAACTGGACGATTCACTGCTCTCCTAGCTAGATTGCTGAGCAATCTGTGTTTAGGCGAGACAGTTTCGACTCCCTATTTGAGTATCACGATAATCATGTATTATATTTTCGGCGCTTATAATATTAACAAAACAAAAAACCAAAATCAAAAACTTAAAAATAAATAAAAATAAAATAAACCAAATTAGATTGAGTAGTGCTGGTGTGGTAAGTCGAGTGTTTATGTGTTTCCGTATGTGTATGGTGTGTGTGTGTGTGTGTGTGTGTGGTGTGTGTGTGTGTGGTGTGTGTGTGTGTGTGTGTGTGTATGTGTGTGTGTGTGTGTGTGTGTGTGTGTGTGTGTGTGTGTGTGTGTGTGTGTGTGAATTTGAATATTGTGGAATTGAGTTACTTTCATGTGAATGTCACTAAGTGTCACTTATTTACATTATACACATTGGATGCCATAGGCAATTGTCTACTAGTCACTCTTTGAGTTACGCTGAGACCATTGATTGAACTTTCTGTGTACATACACACAGGTTGGCTTATAATATAATGACGATCGACAAATCTTCATTTAGGTGTGGTTCTTTCTACAAAATTCCATTTCAGATACTAATCTGCATGTAAGAACCATGCAGATTAGTATCTGAAATGGACTTTGTGACGACTGACTAAGATAATGTCTGGATTTTAAGAGACTATGACCTCTGAGTTTCTTTTGGTGTTTCTTCTCAGAGTAGTCAGATAGTAAAAACACCGACCTCACCTTCTACCCAACAAATGCTGTGTTTAAGTGTTTTATGAACCTATTTTCAGAAGAAAATACATCATACCGTTTATCATTTCTCCCGAGTTTATGCAGTTGGCAAAGCTTAAGAACTCCGTAGATTTCACTTGCACTCATCAGACGAGTGTAATCCTTCTTTATATTTTGAACCTTATTATATTGTTTTGCTCTAATTTATTTCGATATTTTGCTTTGTTTATCAATAGGTACAGACGCCAGCACATCAAGTTACCCCGATGTGTCAAATTTTCCCAATTGAATGTGAACCTTATTCTGTTTGACATAAAGTTGAAAAACGATCAAAGAATTTTGACACATTGGGGTAACTTGATGTGCTGGCGTCTGTACATATCACGCCTTAATGTTAAGTGGAAAAGCTAAGTCATCTAAAACACGCATTTCATTGCTCAAAGGGTGATCTACATCACATGGCGTGTGTTAATCATTTATGTAATTGTGTTTAAAAGAAGACGTAGTAACAAAAATTGAAAAGAGTATGCTTAGATGGTTTGGTCACGTTGAAAGGATGGATGAATGGCGACTAACGAAAGGTATTTACAAGGCAGATGTATGTGGGAACGCCGGGAGGAGACTCCCTAGGAGGACATACATAGACCTTATTGGTGAGGTTCTTCAGAAAGTTCAGGTGCGTAGTACTCGCAACCGGCGTGTGTGTATGACAACATATATATGTGAATGTAAACGAAGCAAAAGAAGTATGTAAGAATCGTACGTAGCATATGGCGCTCTGTAGTTTCTGCCTACCCCCATTGGAAAAAGGCGTGAGTTTATGTATGCACGTATGTATGTATGATCAGTGTTTTGGAGCGCAGTGCGGTGTTGCGAATGTGGTCTGTCAGTTTGACGCCAAGAGTACTGGACTCCATTGCACGTTGGCAATGTTTATGAAATAAAAAACGCTAAGCTTTCTATAAAGAGCATCGTTCGTTTTTTGTGTACGTTATTATTGGTAATATCATTTTGGAGTTACAAAAACTGTACGTCTCTTTTAGCTCCAGCACTCAATAAAGATGGTGATTTATCATTAAGTGTCCATATTTTCAAGTAATTGGGAAAAAAGCGTGAGTTTTCCTAAAATTAAAAATTTCTCAACCAATATTAACAACATGTTTTTTCTTGTTCCAGAATCTCAACATCATGGACGACTGACTCCACAACTCAGTGTTATTTAATTAATTTATAGTTATCGTTAAAGACTGACTAGTGTTAAACTGTGTTCAAGTGTTCGTTTAAACAAAATGGAGGCCAAGACACATTTACTTGCGGCGGCTGCGCTTATTATAATTGGTAAGTGATAGTATACTTAACTAGGTATAGTTTGTATTAGATCTAGTTTGTTAGAAAGGAGGTGACTACATTAAGATGTAGGTAAATAAAGATGTATGGAAGATGAAGACATATGCTGCATCGCCCTCGGATAATGGATAAAATTCAAATTTAAATTCTTCCTCTCTTCATTGCAAGTGAAGGGTAATAGGGTTCCTACTAATGTCTTTTTTAATGTTATAAACTAGTCATTGACTGCAGTCCCACTTGATGGTAAGAGCCTATTCACTCTAGCTTTGAAAACACTCACAAAAAACAACCGACTTCTTAAAAAAACACTAACAGGTGAATAATAACTCCAGTTTCGGAAGTCTGTTGCTTTGGTGGTTTTGTTTCGTTCATTGGCCACCGACTTCCGAAACTGGAGTTATTTTTCACCTGTTAGTGTTTTTTTAAGAAGTCGGTTGTTTTTTTTCTAAAAAAGTTTTTATTTCGTAATTTTTAGTTTCTTTGTATGTAAAAAGTCTTTCAAAACTTGAAAGAATTATTGAAATCGGTTAACAATTGCAAAAGTAGTTCTTTCTAAACATTAATCTGCACATCTCTGCCGGGCCCTTTTTTTTTTTTTTTTTTTTTAAATAGACAGGCGTAATGTTCTGTTATGGAAACACAAAAGCTCAGCATAGACATCTGAGTAGGTATAGCAATTGCGAATAATTTGCTGTTATGCGTTGAAGAGTTCCGTTGCCTGTCTTCTTCATCAGTTTTTCTTCACCAAATGTTACTTTCTATATGAAAATGCTTGATTTGTTACTAAAAATGTTGAAATCGGTGCATGTGTGCCTATATTTTTTTAAGGGATTCCCTCAATTCCCCGAAGATCCCTCATCAGATATGAGTTTTGATACAAATGGGACCAATCTGTTCATATACCCTATCAAATAAAAGAAGAATTTTAAAAATCGGTCCATAAATGACGGAGTGCTGAGGTAACAAACCCTAGAGAAAAAAAAAAAAAAAAATACAACCGAATTGAGAACCTCCTCCTTTTTTTGAAGTCGGTTAAAAAGAATAGGAAAGGCTGGCACTTGGATCTGACATTAGTGAACTATGTAAGAAGAGGTAGTCGACTCTGTCAGCAATCGTTTTCGGAACTCTGTTCATGATTAATGAAGAGATCATCTTGAATTTTCCGACTTCATTTTCAATTGTTTTCAAAACCATTAAATTGATGTCTGATAGTTTGTCAAACAAAGCCGTAAATACCTCCTGTGGTCAAAACATGTAAAGTATTAAGACTTAACTTAAAAGCAACTTACTTTGCCTGTAAGCAAATAGCTTACAAAGTGGCAAGTCATGCGGCTAAAGTAATCTTACTATTTTGCTAGACCGCAAACTGTGTGTGGTCAATATTATTTTTATAAAAGGCAAGGAATAATAAAAGGCGCTCTATAAATAAATATTACAATCTTCAGTGTTGGCCATTGGGAAAATAAATAAGGGTCTTTAGCTTACTGACATTGGATGTACAACTTTTTTAGAAAGGATGAATAGTATTGATTAGAATACTCATTGTTGTACCCAATTAAAGGCCTATTCAGACCTAAGCAGTATTCGCTACCGTCTGCGGCAGAGAAAACACAGTGGGTATGCGGTAATATTACTGTTCAGATCTAAGCGGTATTCGCTAAAAAAATAAATACCTGAGCGAAACCCGCGCGGTATGTACCTCTACCCACAGCGGCAGCGAATATCGCTCAGGTTTGAATAGGCCTTAAAACTTACAAGTGATAACTGAGTGACTGTCGGAATTCCGAGTTCCAACCCAACTTTAGACCTTTCGGATTCATGTGCGTGTTGTATGATCATGTTACTTGCTATAAAAACGATGAAGGAAAACATCGTGACAAAACCATGCTTGAGATAAAATTCTTAATGGCATGCGAAGGTCGGGTCGGCTTTCAGCCTAACCATTGCAGCTGAATACCAGTCTTCTACATGGAGTGACTGCCTATCTGACCTCCACAACCCAGTAACTGGGTAACACGATACCCCTTTAAACTGTTTGTCAGATTAAAGGATCTGACTCTCTGTAACGACTGTCATAGATCTCCAAAAGACAGCCAAGACCAACGGCTTAACATGTTTTCCGAGGCACGGAGGGGTCTTGATATGTAGGTAATGAATTGACACCCATCCACGAACTAACCTCGTCAAGCGTAGCTTTAACCTTCGATCGATCCGGGAGGCTGGTATTATTTAGTCACAAGCTCTGTAGGTATGTTGTTGATAACATGACTTAGTAAATTTAGTTTCTCAGTAAGTGAATAGAAAAATGAAGTTCTCAAACTATATAAATCAACGCTGATTCACAATCAATTACTTTAAAGTATGGACACTTAATGATAAATCACCATCTTTATTGAGCGCTGGAGCTAAAAGATACGCACAGTTTTTGTAACTCAAAATGATATTACCAATAATAACGTACACAAAAAACGAACGATGCTCTTTATAGAAAGCTTAGCGTTTTTTTTGCCAACGTGCAATGGAGCGCAGTATTCTTGGCGTCAAACTGACAGAGCACATTCGCAACACCGCACTGCGTTCCAAAACACAGATCATACATACATACATACGTACACACATAAACTCACGCCTTTTTCCCATGGGGGTAGGCAGAAACTACAGAGCGCCATATGCTACGATTCTTACATACTTCTTTTGCTTCGTTTACATTCATACATGTCATACACACACGCCGGTTGCGAGTACTACGCACCTGGCCTTTCTGAAGAGCCTCACCAATAAGGTCTATGTATGTCCTTCTAGGGCGTCCCCTCCCGGCGTTCCCTTTCGTTAGTCGCCTTTCATCCATCCTTTCAACGTGACCAAACCATCTAAGCATACTCTTTTAAATTTTTGTTACTACACACACTGATCACTGACATTGAAAAGCCGCCAAACTTAAATGAGACTGGTTGACAACGTTTGTCGTATGCCCAATGAGCTGTGGGCCAAAATAACCACCACGTGGAGCCCTGACACAGCTAGAAAGCGTCGCGGCAGACCCCGAAGAAGATGGCGGAACGACTTGGACTTTAGCCCTGGATCGAAAAAACTGGAAGTCATGTAGAGAGGCCTTTGCCCAGCAGTGGGATGATGCAGGCTAGCAATAACAGTAACAGTAAACTTTGAAACATAAATAAATGACTAAAACCAGTTTTTTGGTAAGAGACTGGTACATGTGCAGACTGGCGCACAACAAGTTACCCCAATGTGTCAAATTTTCCCAATTGAATATGAACCTTATTCTGTGTCATAAAGTTGAAAAACGATCAAAGAAATTTGACACATTGGGGTAACTTGATGTGCTGGCTTCTGGTACCAGTCTATTACCTACAGAATTAGCAATAGTGTCTTGAGTTCGAACCCAAGGTACGCTTCGCTGACTTTTTGGATTCATGTGCACTGCGTGAATGCACTTGCAGTAGGTACTTCTTTGTTTTTTGGTGTGGGGTGGAAAATTCTCATGGATGTCCTCCTCCCCAAGGAGGGTGGAGGAGTCTGTCAGACTCTCAGTCACTAAAAACCACCCAGGTGTTCAGCCTTGCACCGGTGCTGGGGGTCACGGGAACAGAAGATACTTCAACAACCCTCGACAGTAGGTCCCCCCCTTATTTAACCAGTCCTAAGTGATAGAGCGCAAGCCTATTGCCATCAAGCTGGCTTCTTCTGAGACATTCGTGAAGGAAAAACCCATTAACGTGCCGTGCCGAAGCTTTTAATAAATATTAAATAACATACTCGCAAGCGAAATTATTAAGGTGTTAAAAATGGCAAAACGGCTTGACCAACTTATCAAATTATTGTGTGTATATTTTCGGATATTATTTTTGATTATGATAGACTTAGACTTTAGATTGATTTGATAGACGTGATTTTTATGAGTTTTGAACGGTAGTTTATGCATGCTGTTTTTTCACAGATCTTTAAATTAATGTTTTAATGTTGGTGTTTAATATTTTAAATCCATAACATGGTCTGTTTGGTCAGTCATCAGAGGACGTGTGCGTTAGATTAAAAGACTGAACAATGCGGTAAAATTTTGAAGCTATCAAAGGGTAATGTCCAATTGCTGAAGAAATTTTGCCCAAGTGATGCACATGGAAACAATTGGCAAGTATATGGATAGAATTGACATCACAGATTAAGAAGCAATATTGCTTACATAAATATTCCACAACTTTTTCACACAGCGCCATCTAGTCCCAAGCTAAGCTAAGAGCTTGTGTTATGGGTACTAAATAGCTGATAAATCATACTTGCTTATATATTTCTAAATACATACATATTATAGATAAATTACACCCGGATACAGAACAAATGATCGTGCTCATCACACAAACATTTGTTTTGGGTGGGGATCGAACCCACTAACTACTAGACCAACAGGCCGGTCAAACGCATAGAACGCGGTGGACTTTTTATTATGAACTAACTGTTGCCAGCAACTACGCCCGCTACAACTCGAAAAATATCCCACGGGAATATATAATCGGGATAAATACTATCCTATGTGTTAATTCAGGTTATAAAATATCTGTGTACTAAATTCAATCCAAATCCGTTCAGTAGTTTTTGCGTGAAAGGGTTACAAACATCCATCCATCTAAACAAACGTTTATGTTTAAATATATTATTAGTAAGATTTTAATCCCTACTCTTATAGTACTGACCACCAAACGGAAAATGCAATAAACAAAGGAGTGTCATAAGAAAATCAGCTTTTAATATTTTTGTACTCATACCGAATTGGTGATAGCAATATTATAGTAAAAAACTACCAGGCCAACCTATGTTAATGCTTTGTTAAATGAGACCAAAAAACAACTATGCCGCATCAAACTAAAAAAGAGTCACGTAAATCGATACATAAATCCCAGCGTGATCGGTGCACATACATACAAAAAATGTTCAAACATAAATTAAATGTTCATAAAATGAAAACTACCGGGCCCAACTATATTACATTTTTATGGGACCAAATGGCAACTGTTCCGCATCGAACAAAAAAAAAACCACGTAAATCGGATGATTGATCTCGGAGTAATCGGTGTACATACCTTAAAAAAATACCGATCGAATTGAGAACCTCCTCCTGAAGTCGGTTAAATATTAATATATTTTTCAAATGACATGGCCAGAAATGGCCCATTAAGGTTAGGCAGAGGTGGTACCTCAATACACCCATATTTCGCAAGCCTGTTGTATAATAGAAAGCGAGCCTTTTGCGAACCACCAGGCACAGATATGCAGACTCCGAGCTGCTATTGAGAAATTACAAATGGAAAAACTTAAACATTTTATCTGCCTCAAGGATTAAACCCAGGGCCTAAGTTTGCTTCAGATCGCTAGACCGAAGCAACAATTTTAATTCACATAAAAATTACTTTTTATATTATTATTTTATACAACATAATTATATTTGACGTCCTATAATTATTTAATTAAACAAAAGTAAAAAGACTTAATTAACGAATAAATGATATTCTAACTATTTAATAAACTATTAAAACAGCTATAGTATAATATGTATCTAACTTAGAATGGATTGCAATAAAAATTAACGGTATTTAAACAATATTCTCAATGAAATTAACTTATTAAATTGTAAATTAAGTTGTAGTAATTAATTATATTAGTTATTTGCAATAAAAAAACTGCGTAATTTCGCTTTTAACAACATCAAACTAATTGGCTTGTATCAATTAAAATATATACTGTACATTTTTAGTAGATTGTAATATTAAATACTTATTTAAGAATTACAGCTACATTGCCATTTATCTCCGTTTTAATGATATATTCTTACATAGATTAGCCACTTTCAAGTTTTTCCGCCTCTTTTTTGTCCAATTCATATTTCTACTTAAACAAATGTAAACTTTCACACAATGGTATATGGTATATGTAATGGTAATGGTATTCATAATTGGAATAAAAAAAGAATTAAATTATATTATGAGGAAAAAAAGAGTAGATTTTTTTTTTAATAAAAGTAACAAACATAAAATCTTGCCTTCACCTATATCTCATGCACGAGGTTTTGTGGTTCAAATCCAGGCAAGCACAATGTAACTTTTTCAATTTCATATGTTTCTTCTAAGTTTATCTTAGACATCATTGACGTCGGTAAAGGAAAACATCGTGAGGAAACCTGGACTTAAAGTTAATATAAGTTTAAGATCACCAATTCGCTTTGTGCAAACGTGGTAATCTATGCTCGTGCCTTCTCTGTATGAAAAGAGACCTTTGCCCTGCAGTGGAAAAGTAACGGGCTGGTATTGTTAATAAACAAAAAAAAAACTATATTTATACTTAAAACAACACATGTCTGGCAGGAGAATCGTACTCTCTTTTCTATATCAAAAGGGTTTTTTTTTGGTGTAATTACCTACTGTGTACACTTTTCATAAGCGTTTAGTAAAACTGTGATTTTGAAATTAACAGACACTACAATTTTAATAATTTGTGTAAATGTATAAATATAATAATCAAGACGCACCAATTACATTATAAAACAAGGCCACCATGACACTTTGCGAGCCTAACAGTACAAAATTAAGCAGTGTAATTAGTTCTACGAAACAGAATCTTGGACTCGAATCGACTTTTATCGTTTAATATGCTCCGAGGTATTTTTATTGGCATGTTAAATATTTAAATTGAATAAATGAAAAGTTTTTGAACGTGTTTTTTAAATATTTATGTTGCGGATTTGTGGCGTGGGAGAATGTATGTTGATTTGCGAATCAGATGGTGTTATTTTTTTGCTAAAAGTGCCCGATGCTTTTTCATTAAGTAAACCATTGATATTCGAGCCAAATAATTTTGTAAACATGATATAATGACTGGATTCTACTACGGGTTAGGTAGAGGTACTAATATAGGCCACGGCGAGGCGAGCCAATTGTAATCCACCTGGCATAAACCCAAATTCCAGGCCCCTACTGAGAAAGATGTTTTTTATTTTATTAATTTATTTCCCAGATGCAAAAACCCAAAAACACATTGACCAACCCCGTAATAAGGTGTTTGACAGAATATGAACACCAAAATATAATTAGTCCATCAGAAATTTGTAGAATAAAGCCTATAGGTGAGAAGGGGTTGCAACCGCTATCCGGCCCTAGGCGCGATTAAATTATATACGTGCTTAAAATCATATAATATCAAAAACAACGGTACATTCCGCGACCTTTTGACACGAATAGCAGAGATTATAAAAATGATAATATAAAAAAACTATTGAATTACAATATAAAAAAAATACACAAGTTTTTGTTTTCTTTTTTTATTGAGAAAATTGCTTAGATTAAGCGCATTAAAGTTGAGGAGAGGGGGCTTGTAATGTCATTATCTAGTGTAAACTGTATTGGCTAGTGACGTCATGCGACATTTAGACTCGATGTATCGCCGTATTTTTTTGATTACGTGAAAACGAAAAAATATGTGTCGAATATTTTCTTGTAATCTAAATGAGGGACTAAAACTAAAATCTTGTCAAGTGGCCCAATGAATCCGTGACTTTAAACACATTAGTAGTGTTAGCAGCCGTAAGACCTGAGTCCTCAGATTGTGAGGAAAGTGATGATGATTTTATAACACTACTGATTAAGATGCACCCTTGAGTCCGGCGCCTATTATCGGCATCGGCACGGCTGAGGATCTTAGTAAGCGCAAGTGATTTGAGATCTTATTATATCAGGCTTAGCGTCTACATTTCGGAATGCCAAGGCATGCCAGTTCTGGTGACAAAGTTTTTATGCTGCACATGGGCCAAAGACAACTTGTCTCGCATTCCTGAATTTGTGTGTCCATTATTGTATTGTATGTGTTTAGAAACGTTTTTTTAATAATTCATCAATGAATCCTTTATCTGAATAAAATATATTGAATTTACGACTTCATACTTAATATATGCAAGAGTTTAAAATAAATAGGACATGACTTTCACCATGAACTCTTAAAGTTCCATATATGAACATGTGTACCACACGCTCTTGACAGATTAACACTTTATTTACATTTGTTTACGGTTTAATTTCATTTGAACGAATTGAAGTTATCAAAATAACATTTTAACGTGAAACTTACCGCTTGAGACACCATACATCTGAGTATTTTGAAAATCGGCTGATTTTACTTGTACTGAAAATATAAAAAGTGCAAAAATATTCTTATATTTTTAATACATTCTCATACGCCTTTCTTTTCTTATGATTACGATCGATCATTGCTATCTTTGAAACTGACTTGACCCGAAATATCAAGCTGCACTTTAATGTGAGGTAATTATTTACTTTAACATGTTAGTTAAAAAAAACTGGTAACGAATTAAAACATAATTTAATTTGTTTCGGTTTCGATCAAGGCGCTTAATGCGACTTTATTTATTTTGATCGAACAAACTAATCAATAAAAATCAGAAGGTCAACACTATGCAAAGACTCAAAACCAAGAAGATACAAAATAAACAAATGATTTGTTTTTTTTTTTTAAATAACTTTCTCTCACGCATTTAAAGTTCAGTACGGTATTTCTCATGATTTTATCAATAGTGCTGTGGGATGAAATTAATTTTCACTAAAGAAAACCAAATAGAGTATGCTTAGGTGGTTTGGTCACGTTGAAAGGATGGATGAAAGGCAACTAACGAAAGGTATTTACAAGGCAGATGTAAGTGGGAACGCCGGGAGGGGACGCCCTAGAAGCACATACATACATAGGCCTTATTGGTGAGGTTCTTCAGAAAGGTCAGGTGCGTAGTACTCGCAACCGGCGTGTGTGTATGACAACATGTATGAATGTAAACGAATCAAAAGAAGTATGTAAGAATCGTAGCATATGGCGCTCTGTTTCTGCCTACCCCATGGGAAAAAGGCGTGAGTTTATGTATGTATGTATGTAAAACCAAACTAATTATCAATAAAAAAAAAAATAAAAACAAAAGTCATTAATTCAGATTAGGCTGAGGATCAGCACTTTTTGAACGTCAAAAATTACATAAGACAGTCCCCCAAAACGCCCGCCCTTCAAAAGTACATGAATAAGCTTAGGTGTCCTGTTCATCCTGTAACCGCATATATCAACTAAATAAAAATAAACAACAATGTAGGTCTTGTAAGTGGAACTTCTACTCCTTAACTTTATCGTCGATAATGGCGCTAATGTTATTCGATGTTAGATCAATGATCTATAGATCGTGATCGATGACGCGTGCGCACCCGTCAATAACCGTTAATACGACACTTGTTGTGATTTATTATTCCATTCTTTTTTTTTGTTATTAATGATGTTGGAACATTTTTGTGGAGTTGCGAAAATTGTTGTTTTTTGGATTTTTATTGATAAGTTGTCATTTATCTTTTTTAAAGGTAGTTTTATGCACAAAAGAAAAATAACTGTACAAAGATGGACTTTATCATCTTAGGTTGAAGCTAATGCTGAAAGAACATTGAGCAGGACCTTAGTTGCAGAGTCAGTTTTACATACTTATTTTAATAACGTAATAGAAAACTGGCATTTCAGCGATGATTCATGTTTAAGGGTTTGTTTCAAAATCAATCTACCTAAATAAATAAAAATGAAACACCGAAATGTATGCCCGCAATTTGTATACGCGTAACTGACTTTAACGGAAACGACTTTACCAGATTGGATAATTCTTTTTTTGTTGTAATTGTGTTTGATGTTTTATTTATGTAGAATACATCGCAATCGAAAGCTATACTCGTATTTACATAAATCATCATACTTATTTGTACTGTGCGATTCGACTTAAAGAGCCCTAACACATTTTTTTTGAGCAACAAAAGGTATGTTATAATGTTCATAGATATTAACAAATGTTTTATAACAACTTAATTATATACACTAAATTATCACTAAAGTGTGGCATAAAAAAAAAAACATCCACGTTGTTCTCAGATATATTTTACCAATAGTTTTTTTCATATTTCGGAATCCTTATTCAAGAGACGAAAGCACAAAACTTTTGCATTTCAAAAGTTCTAGCGTTAAATACGAAAATTGCAGAAACGCGGTTTTTAGTGCCTGAAATTCGGGTTGTTAAAGAATTTTAGCACTTTTAGTTCCACGGAATTTGGCTCGAAACTAGATTTAGTTTTTTTATCTTTATTTTTTGTAGAGCCCAAGTTAATGGGTTTTTTGAAAACTTTTGCATGGGTTCTCAGGGTTCGTTGAACCGGTAACTAATTCTTTTAGTTTAGATGTGGATGAATTTTTATAACGGAGCAATCTGTTTGTTTATTTTTTTTATAAAATCCTTTACCTATTTCTTTCCTTACTAAAATACAGACAACACAAATAGGTGTCATCATCGGTCAACCTTTAACCAAATATGTTTAGGGTCGGCTTTTAGCCTAAGTGGCTGCAGCAAAATACCAGTTTTTTACATTGGGCTACCGATCATATATTCAGTACCTAGTCCAATACCCTTGGTGACACTGATTGCCTTTTGGAATTTCTGACTACACGTCCACATCATTATCATAATCTGCCAAAACTATGTTGAGGATGTCTATCAGCATTACCGGATACAACTGAATCCTACACTACTATACTGAGTCAGGATGGCAACCGTTTATCCTTTAAGGTAAAGTACGCGAGCATATTCGTAAGAAGTTGGCGGTGGTATCTTCACAGCGCTAATTAAATGTTTTCTCATCTTTCTATCTCTTTATGCGTTATGTATTAGTATAAATGTATATGTATTTTTACTCAAATAATGTATTATTATTTCTTATAATTTCATTTAAAATTTCACCTACCGCTGCTTTTATCTGCATCACCTAAAGGTTTTCTGGTAGAAAATGCCTATGGCATTAAGTCCGCCTCTGTACATTAGTGTGCTTGAAGTATTAAAGAAATAAATAAATAAAACGAGTGTTTTACATGAAACGACTGCATATCTGATCTCCACAATCTAATGATTGGGTAACTCAGTAACCCTTGATTAGACTGGACGTTATACTTTCAGGGTGCCGACTATTGATAAATACTGTCAAAGGTCTACAAATGACAGTCTGGACCAACGACTTAACCTGTTTTTCGAGTACACGTCTATTTAATACGACGTACGTACGTTTTTTTAGGTTGACTGGTAGAAAATGCCTAAGGCATTAAGTCCGCCTATGTACATTTGTGTGCTTGAAGTATTAAATAAATAAATAATAAATAAATAATATACATTTTGCATTATGAACATAGGCTATTTGACGTTTTAGTTTTTACCCCTCATCTAGATTACGAGAAAATTATCGACACATATTTTTTTCTTTTTCAAATTGATGGAAAACTGCCTAGATTAATGTTGAGAAGATGGGGCTTATAACGTCATTATCTAGTATAAACTGCACTGGCTAGTGACGTCATGCGAAATTTCGAGTCGATTTATTGCCGTTATTTTTTGAGTACGTGAAAAAAGAAAAAAATGTGTTGAATATTTTCTTGTAATCTAGTTATGGGACTAAAAATTAAAATTTTGACAAATATTCCATTGACTGCCTATTTAGTCTAGTGGCTACAAGCACTACATCTTAGCATAAGGCCCTGAATTGTGTTATCGGGTCAGATAAAATGTTATTGATATTTGCATCTGAGTTTTGATATGCTCGCTTCTATTACATGGGACTTAAAAAATACTGGAATGTGGATCTACCAGGCTTAGTTACATTTCTGCATTTCGCCATTCATGGTTTACTGGGTACGTTCGCAGTAATCGCAGATACCTAACATAATTATAATATATGTCTTATATCTAGCCAAAATAGTTTACATAGATGGGCACATAACCAAAACGCGATTCTGCACAAAACTGCACGTTTACCCGCTAAAACTGAAGGCGCATGCTCGCACGTACGACTGTGTTACACTGAACTTGATTTTTTTGCACGGCGAATAAAACTCAACGGTAAATCCGCTTATACAGGCTGTTCACACTCTTGTGTGTTTTGTATGCGTAATAATTTTTGTTAAAATGTGTGCGGGTAAAATTTTAAAGCTGTTTAAATTTTCAAACTGAACGTTTTCTTTATTTCTGTTCAGTGAAAAATGTTTGAGAAACTAGTTAACTACTTCTTACTGAAGCTAAGATTAAGCTATGAAATTACGCCCTAATAAATTATTTGTCCAGTGTTAATACTACTAACCTACAAATTTTGAGTACGAATCAAATGTGTGCGACTCTGACTTTTCAGATTTATGTGCGCACACATACATACATATCTTAGGCAGACTTAGGCAGAAATGTACTTGTAGTACACTAGTACACCTACTTTTCGCCAGCTAGGTTTCGATAATGTGCGTAATGTAAAATTATCACTAGCTTAAAAACCGGTGAAGGAAAACATCGTCAGGATACCTCCTATCCTTGTCACTAACCATTTGAAAAGAATAAGATTAAGAAGAAGTCTTCTCTAGAAAAGCCAGCAATTACTGTACTCCATTTATAATAGCATTAGAAAAAAAGAGGCTTATAGAACCAGAAATGCAGAACATTTTATTGTAAAGATAAGTGGAAACAATTTTTAATCAAATTGTTTTATTTCAAATAAAACAATTTGATATAAAAATAATAATTATTTGAATGAAAGTCAAACGAAGAACGTGTACATGTATTGTTCGTCCCTGCTTCTTTTAGGTTTTTATCATTGACACTGTAATTTTGAACTAATATAAAATAAAATATTTAAATTAAATCCACATCATTTCTTAAAATAAATTGCTGAAATAGTTACAACTAAGTATGACAGATGCAGTAAAAATAGTTTAATAATAAATTCGGTGTCCATCGTAATTGTAACATACTCATTGTACCTTCGTTACAAAGTGTGCATTAAAAATAATCTTTTTTAACTTCTGTCTAATGCTATTGTAAATGAGGTATAGGTGTCAGTTATAATCCTACGAATTTTATCAACCTTTTCTTGTTTCGACGAAAAAACACAAAACAAATGGACTGATTTCGGTCAGCCTCCACTCTACTTACCGCATTTTCAAAACACGTTTTTCTTATTCATTTTACGCATTTAGCCTTTGGCGATATAGGTAGTATTTAAGTACATGAGAATTATTACCATAATAAACTGTTTACAAATTAACTAGAATTTCACTTTCTCACATCGATATGAGTTGTTTAACTGGAGCGAAATCAGTAACATCGTTAAAACAAGTTTTTTAATCACACGTAGGTCGTTAAAAACCAGGCATTTCTTATGAACAGTGTGAAATTAGTCTGGTTTTAATAACACCGTTGGTAATTATTTTTAACGTTTCTGATAATGCGGTATTTTCACTTAGATGGGTGGAATACGTCATGGATTTCCCTTATGTACTTACATACGGCGCATTAAATATCCTACGAATCTTTACTGCAAAAATATAACCTTATTACTTTACAATTTAGATGAATTCTTCTTGAAATGATGACTCTTTTCAGTATGTCGCAATAAGTTTGACTGCGTCGAACTCGTGAAGAATTTGTACTATCTGGTCCCTCGCACTGTGCATGGTCGTGAAGTAAGCTTAAGACGTTAAGTTTGTTCGCAACCAACTCTGGACACGTACGCTCACTACTGCACCGACTAGTCGAAACTTATAATAAATAGTTCAGTTTAGTTGACATTATGTTTCTTGGCAAGAGTGTATTTAAAAACGAAATCATAACTGCTTTGAGAGATAGACGTTGAACCTACATTGTATTAGATTAGCTCGAATTCGAAAATGTTAAACAACAGCTAGCTATTATTTATTGAAATCTGTGAATAACGCTGTTAGTAGTATATTTGTTACTTCTATTCAGAACTGCATTGTGTGTAATCTTTAATATACTTACTGCTGTTTGTTGTTCCAAATTAAAAAAAAAAAAAAATGTCTGTGGAGCTTGTTAATGGACACTATTGGACATTCAGTGCCTTTTTCCTTGTCATACTCCACTAGTATCCAACACTACATAGTTACGTATCATTTAAAGTTGTTAAAAAGTTTTAGTTAGTAAACTTAGTACAAAGGGGCTTATTGCTATAACAACCAGCCGTACACGAATTAATAGCAGGTTACGCTTGTCGAGAGCGTTTCCAGGAAAGGTGATGTCTTTGCTATCATATATTTTATTTATGAATGGCAGCTAGAACCAATGGCTTAACGTACTTTCCAATGTATGGTAAATCGGTAGGAAGGTACGAGTGTTGAGCAATTAGCCTCTGATTCCGTGCTCTTGAGGTTCGGAGCAATTTTGAAATGAAGGTGCAATAATTAAGCCATCGGCTTTTTATTCGCCGCGTGCACCTTTTTGTTCGTCTAAAGAGTATGAGGCCCGACGTAGGAGCTATAAGTCTTTAGTGTCTTGGAAAGCACGTTAAGTTGATGATCCCGGCTGCCAAGATCTTTTACGGTCTTTACAAGTGGTCAGAGCCCCGAAAGTCTGAAAACCAGTCTAGCTAGAGGGTATCGTGTTACCCAGTATCTGAGTTATAGCGGTCCAATAGTCCATGTAAAAGACTTTCATTCAAATACATCCGGCTAGACTGGAAGCCGTCTAAAAAAGCATGGTAGATGTTATCTTTAAGATCAATCTTTTCCTTGTAGTAAGACAGTCTTCAACTTCCTCAATAGATAGTTGGACAAATCAATATCGAATAAGTAACAGCTAACTGTATGTTAGGTCTCGGAATCTGGTGTTAATTAAAACTAAAATAAAAACCAGTCTTATCAGATCACAGTCCTTATTAAGAATCAAGCTCAGACGTGATAAGCGATAGCCATTAGCAGAGAGATGCAGAAAAATGAGAGCAACATTTTAACGCCATAAAGGAACAGAAAAAAACACTGCTTCAGCGTTTGTAAACACGAGTGTGTAATGCAAATGCGTGGTTCTTTTAAAATTAAAATTTAGTTTTTATTTCTGAACATTTTTTTTATTGTAAATAAAATATATTGTCGGATTTGACAATGGGCTATTTGACAAAATTTGAGTTTTTAGTCCCTCATCTAGATTACAAGAAAATATTTGACACATATTTTTTCTTTTCTCACGTAATCAAAAAATAACGCCGTTACATCGAGTCAAAATGTCGCATGATGTCACTAGCCAGTACAGTTTATACTAGGCAATGACGTTACAAGCCCCCTCCGTTACTACCTAAGGGCATCTATGATTTGGGCAGTCCATCACTGTTTGCATGCTGTTTTGTGACGAAAATTTAATCGTTAACTTTTTCGCAACAACCTGTATCTAAAACCACGAACGCGCTTTACATCACTAAGCGCCAGCCCACTGACACGCGCTTATAACCAAATCTATCCGACACATGTGAAAGTATACACTAATTACATTTATTAAGAGTCTAACGAAGGCAATTGAGGTGTGAGAGTAAAAGGGAATTTATGTGGGCTAGTTTTATTGAACTTACATTAATGAAAAAGCTTATTAATCTTGATCCAGACAAAATAAATGGATTTTTAGGACAATGATCTATACAAATAAAATTAGATTTTTGTTCGTTCTCTATGTGTACATAAAGTATTGATCAGATTGTGATGGAACTTTGGTTGAAGCTTCTGAGGATGCCGGAGAGGGTTTCTGAGTATGTTAACTTGTTAAGATACTTCCACGACCCCCGACTGGTGCCGGCCCCGAGGGCCTCGCCAAGTCAGCGAGGGGAGTGAGGTGTTAGACTCCTCTCGCGACGTCTAAGAAAGGCGCGCGTGAACACAACGTTCCGCCACCTCGGGACAAATGACAGCCTAGCCCAACAGCTTAGCGAGGGTACGGATTGGTCTTGATGTATTAAATGGTACCAATAACAACGAATCGACCTTAGCCAGTTTCTGTAATTATTTAGCCACAGGCCCCTAAGTCGCGTGTGATATATTTTTTTATGTTTTAAGAAGTTAGTGAAAAGTGGGTTAGTATAAAAGAGTAGGTACACTATAAATCGACCCGTCACTACTCACGTACACTAAGTTACAGTTGATCTTTAGACCCGACACGTTTTGCCAGCTTTGAGTGATGCCGCGTTTAATAAGAACTTCGTGAACTCGATGCAACTGAACTGCTATAGTTTTTGCTGTTTGAATTACGCACGTATTTTTGTGTGTACAAAAGTAAGGCATTATTTTGTGTGGGAAAAGTTTAGATACAATGACAGTTGTAGATCGCACTAAACGTTTTGGAAACACAGTCATTGTGTGTACAGCTAAGGGTCAGCTCGCGTCACGTCTCGGTGTGAGCTGACCTAAGGAGTGGAATTCCCTACCGGAGTCTGTGTTTCTTGAACGTAACAACCTAGGGCTCTTTAAGTCAAGTTACAAATCTAAGTTTTGGAAGGAGCAACTTGAATCATTTTTTAAAGTTAATTTTTGTTCGCCGTTCAAAAGTGCCTTATCTAATTGAAATGAATGGTATGACTTTGACTTTGACTTTTTGACTTAAATCGAGAGTGAATAGGTTACTGCTAGGCAAGCGTGTTTCATCGTCGACAACATCATTGCTTACCATTAGGTGAGATAGTGATCAAACAGGCTCGCGTTTTTTTGTTCAATAATATTAAAAAAAAAACAATAGTAAACACTGCAGACAACCAGAAGGCCTAGCATGCATTATAATACTAGCCTATTACTATCTCACTGCAAAACGAAGGACTCTTCTCATACAGAGATGGTACGAACAGTGATCACCACGCTCGCTCAAGGTGGATTGGCAATTTCAAACTTATATTAACTGTCAGTCCAGGTTTATTCCTTTAATGTTGACGACAAACCGCCCGAATCAGTTGCAACTGATTCGGGCGGTCGACAGCACGGTGAATTTTCATCGTGCGGTCAAGCAGTCGCCAGGCATACACTGACTGCTCGAGCTGTCGACTACTCTCGCGCAGTTACCCCCACCCGCACTCTTCATTCCTTAGTTCCAAAAACAAGCGATTAAATTCTCCATTATAATTTCGTGTTTCTAATATTGGATGAACCCTCAATTTCCTGAGCAAAAGCAGCAGAAGTGCTTCCTCCTCAAAATCTTTGATGATACTGCTTTGAAATTGCCAACTGCTCGAGCAGTTAAACTAACTGATCGAGCAGTTATCAATGGTAACTGCTCGAGCAGTCCGTGTATTGCCGGCCTAAGATAAACTAAGAAAACATGAAGGCTCAAGGTAAATGTAACGTCGCGTCAGTTCAAATGATTTAAATGGTATATGAGCTAGTTATTTGCTTTGTTAAAAGCTCAGGCTATGTGGTCTACGAAGCCAAAAATGCTATTTTCAAAGATTTGTTACTATTTTATATTTGATTCTATTATCACTGAGGAGGTTGATGATGATCAATGACTAAAGATTAAAAACATACACAAAACATCATAACATGTTAACATATTCAATCCGGGTTAGGCAGGTGTTTATTATATCATACAACATACATAAACTCACGCCTTTTTCCCATGGGGGTAGGCAGAAACTACAGAGCGCCATATGCTACGATTCTTACATACTTCTTTTGCTTCGTTTACATTCATACATGTTGTCATACACACACGCCGGTTGCGAGTACTACGCACCTGACCTTTCTGAAGAACCAAACCAATAAGGTCTATGTATGTCCTTCTAGGGCGTCCCCTCCCGGCGTTCCCACTATTATATTATTATCAGTTTACCTATTATTAGGTCCAAGCTAGCTTATTTCCATCAACTGTACAATTCAGTGTACATAGTATAGTCTCCGGCTGTTACTACAAAATCTCATTAAGAAAACTTGAGTGAAATGAGTTATAAATACTGGTGAAGTGAGCTAGTTTAAAAGAGATTTTCACATCATCGACAGCCAGGTACAATCAAATTTAAAGTAAACAAAACTTGAATCCAGTCCAAAATGACTTCGCAATCTCAAAAATTCCGTTTCCATATTAACATTTTACTGAGTCTCATTACCAAATTAAACATGATGGACACTCAACAAAATTACTGCTTTATACCCTAGGGCGCCATGTTATATGCAAACTAGGTAGATACAGTTTCATCACATTAAGTACCGTCCCGTTACAGACGCACGACTTTTTGCGCTGATCTCGGCTGCTATGCGACTTTTTGTCGCTACGTGCATGCCCGATTATCATAAACATGATTTAGATCCACTGTGTTGCGATGGCGTGCTTTTGTTTTCCTTTTGCTTGAGTAACTGTGTTGGTAACCTATTGACTCGAGGCTTTTGTGGTAGACTGGTGTGTTTATGAGAGCCTGGTAGCGGGCTTTTTTAATTTTTGTTAAAAAGTAGTATTTTATTTAAGCCCGCCGTAAGTCGTATGTATTTATCTAACACTAGTACTTTGCATGCGACTTCGTCTGCGTAAATTTCTTAGCTTTCCCTTCCAAACGTTAACATCCCCGAATCTGTGTTACTTAGTAATAACATAGCTTCCTAATATTACAAGAATTTTAAAAATCAAAATCTCGTCATTTATTCAAATTAGGCTGCGGATCAGTGCATCAGTACCTAAGACAGTCCCCTAAAAAGCCCGCCCTTTGCAACCTCCTAGTATTTTAGCTGGGAAGAAGAAGTGGCGGAACTCTCTAGAAACAAAAAATCGGTTCAGTATTTTTTGATTGAAATACTTTACAAACAACAATCAAATCTTTTATCCTTACAATATTAGAATATAGACAAAATAATGCTTGTCTAAAATAAAGGGAACCAAATCTATACAAAGAAAAACAAAATACGATAATAGATATCTGCGACTCGTAGGACCATTACCATACCTTTCTATCGTGTCAATTAGAGACACAATAGAAAGACAATTTAATGACAGCGCGAACAACGATGTCTTCTTGGGGTTAAATTAATTAAAACGGAGAATATGTATTACTGGCTGACTGCTTTATTGGTCCAGCACGCGTAGCATGATCACCGAAGAAACGGTCTTTGTCGTGTCTCGGAAGAAAACAAATTAAGTGTTCATGCTACGCAGGCACGTGTATTGAAAGAAATTTGACAGATTGAGGTTCCTGTCTATATAATCTGTCACTTTGCCGATTCGTCTGTAGACAAAGGCCGTTTCTTCGGTGTTCAATGTGTTCATGCTACGCATGCTGGGGTCGCAGGCGCTACTGCTAATCATCAGTTCCCTCTGGTCATCTCAAATTTCTCAGTAGCAGCCCGGAGTCTGGAACTGTGCCTAATTAATGGCAAAAGGCTCGCCCCCGATTACATGGGACTTAAACATAACTGGTGAAATATGAGTGTACCATGCACTTAGGAAAGTGGTTTACAGATTGTTGAGAAAGAGCAAATATATTTAAGATTGAACATATGAGTCCGCACTATTGTCATGTATTGTTATTTGTGAACTTAAATTCAGTGTTCCGTTACCACAGACAATCCATGAAAACGGGTTTTGTGGGGCATAGTTTAAGTACAGATTTTTGTAAACTTGGTTATTAATAAATAAATAAATAATAATACCAGGTCCACCTCTATCTGACCCTTCGGTATTTACAGGCGTGATAATAAGTTAATGTTACTCGTCCTTTCTACAACAACTTTTTTCCCAACACTTAAATTACTAGCCTGAATCCGTATTCTTGCAACTTTCTTCGACGACAAATATTACTTTATACGCTCGTTGTATAGTGTCAGAAAAAAACAAAAACGTAACCAGTTTTTAAAACCGTATGTGGATTAGGTCAATTACCCTGATATGAATATTCCCACGGAAATATAAGAAAATAAAAACGTTTTTGTATCTCGTTTAAAATTCCATGTTCATTCATTATGTATCAACTCATTCATTTACTGATCATCAGAACCCAACAATAATTTATTCATCATACATAAAATTGAATGGAACGTTAATTTCGTTGAATTTTAAGTGGATTTTAATTTGAAACTGACATCTTTATTATTTTGATTTGAATTTATTCATTGAAACCTGTTGTAAATTTAAAGATTTTAGGTAATAAAATTTATTTTACGCTCAACAGCTCAATTCTAGATTGTCAACACTAGTAACCGTGACAATAAGAATATAATTATTAGAATTATACATATATATACAGGGTGTTTCATTCAAATCGGTCAGTATGGGAAAGTCTGAAACTATAAGACATACGAAGATCTGTTCTGAGGAACCATGTCATCGATTTTGATAACAAGAAAAACTGCATTCATACATTTTAAAAAACATCTGTACTCCGTTCGGGAATCGAACCCGGTTATTTTGAAAAAAAAAACCTACACTATTTCTACTTAGATATCGATTGTGTAGGTCTTAAGCAGTAAATGTCTGTATGAAACATGATGTCTAAAATGAATAAAATGCATTGTTTCGACATACTTTAATTTATTTTAGTAGGTGCTCGAAGTGACCACCGCCTTTTTCCATCCAGCGATCTCTTAGTGTATTTGTCCCATAGGATTACCCGTGTTAAAACTATGCCAATAGGCCTTAAAAATAGTAGTTTTACCAGGTCAGAGTCACGAGGAAATGTAAAAGCTTGTGACTAAATAATTAGAAGGTTAGTAGATCGGTCGATTGCCTATGAGAGATCACCAGCTCAAACATTAGGCATCATGCTAACTTTTATCTTTTTTAGGGGTATCCATCCTGATGGATATCCTCCGCCCCGGGGAGGGCGGAGGGGTCTCTCAGACTAACTGACTAAAAACCACCCCGTGGTCCTTCTCACACTTGCACCGGTTGTCATTGGAACAGAAGATACTTCCGCGACCCTCAACTGGTGCCGGCCCCGCGGGTCTCGCTAAGTCAGCGAGATGAGTGAGGTGTTAGACTCCCCTCACGACGTCAAAGAAGGGCGCGACGGACACGACGTGCCGCCACCTCGGTTCCATGTACGTGGGGGGCGGTGGCCGTCCCCGAGTCCGTCGCCCCTGAACCCATTTAGGGGGACTGGAAGAGGGCGTTATCCGCCCTTCGCCTGCGCCCGGTGCGTCTGCTGCGGGCCGAGTGAGTGGAGGTAATCTCGCTCTCCCTTTCCGCAACCGTTTTGCAAAAGGACACCACCACGTCCCAGGACTCGACGCTGCCGACCATCCTCTCGACCACGGCCGGCAGCGACAAGTCACTGTCTACTCCAGAGACGAGGGCACGGCGCGGCTCCTCCCAAGCGGCACACTTTGCCAGCGTATGCCGCGCCGTGTCCTCCCGAAGGAACTTATCATGCTACCTAACGTAACTGGGTTGTAGAGGCCAGATAGGCTCCAAATAGAATTACATTTTCGCTGATTTACAATTGTAGGTATATTCTTTAAGTAAAAATAATATTAAAGTCTTCGAATATGTGGTTCAAAAATGCATAGTTTCGAAGATATCATCAGTCATGATTAATTTAGGCTAAATTAAGTCCCAATGACAAATGCGAGTAATTCATTCTAAAAAATGCGACGTTGTTAAATTTTACAAAAGGGGGTTTTACATTAATAATCGTGAGTTAATTGGTGTATTTTGTATAAAAAAAGGATACGAAAAATAATTCATAAGCCAGTTGATTCTTTAATAATATGGTCTCGTTCATAATTATGGGATATAAAAAAAACAGGTTGTATAATAGTAGAAAACAGTAATGCTTACGGACATATGACTCGTACTTACCTACCGCAAAAGTAACACGAATCAGAAGTCAGCTTAGCATAATTTACTTTAAAATCTCACATCTTCATTTAAGAATCTGACAGGTTTGATTTATGATTGTAATTATATCTATGAATGTAAAATTCTCAAGAAAGTAGGACGTTGCGTTTTCCTTTCTTCAAGTAACTAAGTCAGGTGTGAATAAGCTGTAAGTAAAAGCTCCACTTACTAATGAATGTGTAATAATATGTGAATGTGTGATTTTTCAACAGATAAGTAATTTTAAGTCAAATATTTTTTTCCAACTCCTTTTTGTAACCTTCTACTTAACGTTTTTTCTATCTTAACAATCAATATGGTGGTTTTACATAATAATTGTCAAACTGTCAATTGTATCTTACCAAAATATAGGATTGACACAGTAATTATTAGTTAGTGACCCTGACTGCTATGCTGGAGGTCGTGGGTTCGATTCCCACCCAGGACAAATGTTTGTGTGATGAGCACGATCATTTATTTTGTTCTGTGTCTGGGTGTTATTTATCTATAATATGGATGTATTTAGAAGTATATAAGTATGTTTATCAGCTGTTTAGTACCCATAACACAAGCTCTTAGCTTAGCTTGGGGCTAGATGGCGTTGTGTGGAAAAGTTGTGGAATATTTATTTATTTTATTTATTATGATTTGGTTCCGACTTTATCATCTTTAAACTTAAATAATGCTATCCCATGTCTGTCCATCCATTATACATTACAACCTAGTACATCGGAGAGCGCTTCTAACACTTAACTAACGCGTAGTATGCAGGTTAAATAAGCGAGCAGTCCATTTTAAATAGTAGCAGTATTCAGCTGCGTACTGTATGTAGGCTTGGCCCACCGCAACACGGTTGAAAAAATGCTAGACAGATGGTAAAAGAAAATCAGAACTACCAGGATCGCAAATAACAAAAGAGTAAACAAAAACCAACCGTGATTTCCCAGCCTAGCTTTCAAAGCGTTTAGCATGAGGATACACAATTCAAATGTATCACAGCCTACAATCGATTAAGGTAAACATGAGGAGAGATACTAGGAGAAAATGAATTCTGGTCATGTAGCTGCAATTGCTGGTGCAATGTTGATACAACGATGACCAAGTATCTATAAATATAGGTTTTCTTTACTTAGTTTTTTGCTTAGAGAGTAGATTTTCTTTAAGAATAATATAGAATAAAATACTCTCTATTCTACACCATAAAAACTTACAAATTATAACATACTAGCAGTACCCTGCCACGCTTCGCTGTGGCACATTGTGATTGAGAAGTTTAAAAAAAAATGAGATAAAAACAATCCTTGATGCGGATTATATATCATGCTCATATTTCAGCTCGATCGGTGCAGAACTTTTTGAGTTTTTGAAGCGTACACAAACCAACATAACATTTTTATACATATAGATTAACATAAGAGCGTTGATACCATGGACGGCCTCTTTCTTTTAATAGGAGTATATGGAAGACGTGGAAAACATTAAAAAAAGAGTAGGGAGGTACGTAAGAATCATATCAGTTATTATTTTGTAGTTTCTGTTTACCCCCATGGGAAAAATACTTCAATGTATGTATGTAAGTACGTAGGACATAGCATCGTTACACCTATCCCCAAAAAGGTTAGGCAAAAGTTTACCTGTACGACCAAATAATTATTGCCAATCATGTGTAAGTCCGATTTAACATAAGTCGAGCCTAATTGCCGTCACCGGATCAGATCCAGGCTCCTTGCTGCTTGTGCTGCTACCAATAATAATAAATTCAAGGAGTAACCCTTAAAACTAATAAAACAATGTGTTCCTTGGGGTCGTAACTCAAAACATATTTAATTGAAAAGTTTTGTCGTAAATAAAAACTGTATTTTGTTTCTGTATTTCTTTGATCAATTTCTGTATTCCTGTACCCAGAACCAGGCAATGATTCTCTTACATGTAAAAAATAACATTTAGCTACAAAAATAGTTTTTCAATATTATGTTTGACGTATTTAAATATCATTGGTTCAACCCTATTTTTTGTTTTCATTTTCTACAAGTTCGTTCAGAAATCATAATAAACAACGACACAGCAGTACCAGGCCCACATAAATCGCAGGAGCGCTTTAATTAATATCCGTCTAACAACCGCAATAAATCATGCAAATCTCCCATCGATCAAGGTTACCACGGATCATTCATATCTCTATTCTTATTCTTTATTTTCTTCTTTATATTTCTATTCTTTATTCTTTCTCTATTTATGATATTTATGTCAGTTTAACTGCCTGATCATACTTTGCACGGATGCAGCATGCAATCTACCGATGCAGTGATATGTCATAATATCGCGATTTCTGTGTGTTTGTAATGTCATTTGGTGCTTCACCGTCTTCAAGTGTGTGTTCGAAATGTCACACGAAAGTATAATGAAATGGACATACTTTTACACTTTTTTTGTAAAGTTTCGTCAGTGTCTCTGAAGGTATTGTTCATATATATTTGGAACAGCAAAGTATGTATGAATTAAATGCGAGATTGCATAATCGTGTTAAATAAACTATATCTAACATTTCTTATAATTATTATAGGAAACTTATTTCCTATGAATTACCTTCAGCTATGTTATATTGTTATACGCTATTGTTATATACTAATTGTTTTCTTCTTATATTACAGTTGCAAAGTTTATGAGTTAAGTAGATAATATTGTATGGTCGTAATTATCATTTTCATCATAAAGTTTACTGTCCAAAGGGTACCGATAGATCTCTACTTGGTATAATATAATAATAAACAAACACGTACATAAGCTCACGCCTTTTTCCCAATGTCAAGGAAATGTCATAGAAAAACTTTGATCCCTTGTCTCAGTAACGCCATCTATATGAATGGCAGGCGCATGGCAGCGGAGCGTACTAAAAAAAACTCATAGACTTGTGTCCACAAGGAACCAAGCAACCAAGCGACCAAGTATGAGATGAAAATTTTGTTTGTGAAGTCCCGATTGTAAGTTCAAGTTCCCGTTAAATATGACGTGAATACTCGACAGGCCAAAACAAAATCACTTCAAGTGCCACGCAAAAATAACTTCTATGGCAGGCGAACCGCATCTTTCACAATACCTAATCTACCTAACCGGATACCTATAGATATCAGAGACTCAATGAACAGCAGAAACGTAAGGAGTAAACTTAAACAATACAACATCAACTCGACTTTGATGTATCTGTTAATAGCGCGTTGATTAAATCCTAGGCCATGGCATGCTAAGACAGACCCCAGAGGTCTAAATTGTGTGCCTTTTTTATTTTAAGAACATTTCAATAGTTTTTAATAAATAAAAAAAAAACAAAAGTATTGAATGTCTTTGACTAAATGTAATTATTATTCGCTGTTTTAGTACAATACTGATTCAGTGAGTTTGTGACATTGAAGGCGGTAATCTTTGGGTCTACTAAACCAATTTTGAAAATTATTTTACCAATAGAAAGCCACATTGGTAAAATATTTTTTTAAATTAAAAGTATGGATGAAAGGCGACTTACGAAAGGTTTACAAGGCAGATGTAAGTGGGAACGCCGGGAGGGGACGCCCTAGAAGGTTTACACATCTTATTGGTAAGGTTCTTCAGAAAGGTCAGGTGCGTAGTACTCGCAACCGGCGTGTGTGTATGACAACATGTATGAATGTAAACGAAGTAAAAGAAGTATGTAAGAATCGTAGCAAATGGCGCTCTGTAGTTTCTGCCTACCCCCATGGGAAAGAGGCGTGAGTTTATGTATGTATGTAGAAAGCCACATTGTTTGTTAGTGTCATAGGCTATATTTTAAGAGGGGATGGAGGGGATATTAAATACCAGAATACTCGCGGACGAAGTCACGAGCTAAGTACTAGTAAGAAAAAAAATATTTTTTAATAAATGTAGGAGTTAAGGATTAAAATTAAATTAAATCTCCTAGTAAAAATATTATTTTAATAAAATCAAATTATGCATCTATCAATAAAAAATCAGCAATACTGCAATACATTCTGAACTTAAGCTCGGAACACATTAAGATCGAATTGCCCTACAGAACTGTGACAGCCCTTTCTAGGTAATTATTGGGAATTTGCGAGGTAAAATATTATAATATTTTATATTACGTATTATGATCATCTTGTCATGAAGGATAGTTTATGTTGTCATAAACATTGAAAGTTATGTTAATCCCTAGTTTTCTCTGTAAGCAAGTTTTATGCGCCTCCAAAGGATTAACTTTTTTTCATCTGGAATGACATTTAGTACCTACTGCAATTTGAAATAGGGCTTCCATATTTTAATTTAATATGGCAAAGCGTATCTGTCCGCGTGATTGATTTAGATTTATTTCTGTTTGGACCATAGGGTCTCAATATGTTTTACTTCTTGTTAACTTAGATTTATAAGAACGATACCGTACGCAAAATACGCGCTTAGAGTTGCAGACACCTGCCCGCTAAAACTAACCTTACCTAACCTTCACAGAAAGATTGATTTATTTCCATAGAATAAAGGTAGGTAGTTGATACAAAAAAGTGTATATTGTTGAATCAATACATTCTCCCGCAAGGCATGCAAACTTTTAACTTATACTACAATATTTTTCTATTTACCAATTATTAATCTGTTTCATTACTAATTTATAACCTAACTCATTATTTAATATAAGAATACTGAAAACAGAGTCCAATTGTCAAAAATAATCTATCTAAAGCCAAAAAACACAAAAACAAATCTATTATATTTGGTGCAGTCGTTGGGAAGTTATACGCATACACACATTTCGGCGATTCATTTTTTTTTAAATATACGTAGCTAAACAAATTTATGCTTCTTAGGAATACAGACGTAGACTAGTGCTCAACCATGTTTCTTTGACCAACTAAGCAACATCTATAACAACCTAACCCAAATGTTCTGTATTTGGTATTGTTCGTCGGCACGTGGAGCTCCTCAAGTTCCGAGTTGAGCTCACGATTTCTGACAAATGCTTGCACTGACTGATCTGGTCCCCTCATTCTGTGTGGTTCCTTCCTTAAAAGACTATCTCAGACACTAATCTGCATGGATCTTACATGATTTGACCAAGATAATGTCTGGACTTTAAAAGAGACTATGACCTCTGAGTTTCTTTCGGTGTTTCTTCTCAGAGTAGTCAAACAGTGAAACTGCGATCTCATTTACTTAAAAATATGACGTGAAAAGTGTTTGTGAAAACCTATTTACAAAAATAAATATCATTTATCAATATCAATCATTCAAGTCGAAAATGATCGCACTGCATAGTAAGTCTGACATTACCAACACCATGCTATTTAGTATTCCGAAGAAGTAATCGTTTATTTAATTAACTTTTCATTTACATATTTTTAGACAGCGTGATATTACACGTTAAGTAGACACGTTTTACTTTAATGGTTGAAGTAGTTTGTAGGTCAACAGCTGTTTGTACCATACATACATTAATATTAAGTTCTTTAAGCATATTGGTAAGTAATATATTGTAAATACAGGGTGTAAGGGCAGCCCTCCTCAAACTGATAGGGTGCATTTAGCTCCTGATTTTGAATCATAATCCACCGAAATTTTTCTCTGGAAAATTTTCATTTTTTATCGTTTTATTCAGGTTTTTCAGTTTAATTTTAATGTATAATAACATTCTCTGAAAGTAGCACACCATTTATGTAAATAATACGGCTAAAATAAAAAAAAACCAACAATGGATGTTGAAATATTCTGACGAACGACTTGACGGGGCGGGCGCCCGAAGGCTCGCTGCGTGCGTTTTGCCACGGTTAAAATACATTGCGTACTCGTATGAGGAAATAAAACAAATCAAGTTTGTTGGATTCCCATAACATTCCTAAAATAATTTCTTGTACCGGTTAACTTAGTATAATATACTGAATTCACCCCATCAGTCTGAGGAGGGCTGTCCCTTACACCCTGTATACAATACAAGAACTAATACGGCTATCAATGTGTATGTCTATCAGTCTACGTCTGTCGTAGTTAAGCATCATTTAAAGTCTTACGTCTTAGATGATGGGTATTTGTTTTATACTACAACACATCTTCAACTTCTTCCATTGTTTACTTGTTACATTTTGCTTTTGTTATTAAATTGTTTTACATACATACATAACATCACGCCTGTTATCCCCGAAGGGTTAGGCAAAGGTGAATCTGTAGGTACACCCACATTTCGCCAGTTATGTTTAAGTCCCATGTAATAGATGGCAAGTCAATCGGGCCCAAATCCAGATTCCGGGATGATTCTCAGAAATTCCAAAAGGAAAAACTCAATAACGCTTTACCTGGCCTGGGGATCGAAGCGAAGGGGACCTTGTGCTTAGCAGTACATCATTTTCTTTTTCTTTTTTTAATTTACAAACACACCATTGCATCTGTCTAGATGGAAGGAAAGATTTTTGTGACAGTTGACAGGGTAGGTTGGCATGTGATTCATAGGAATAAAAGGACCATGTCGTTAGGAAAAAAGAAAAGTAAAGTTTTGAGAATGAATCTGAAAGATAGCAAGAGTAGAGCAAAGAAATAATGAATAAATTGTGTGAAACATGATATCATAGAAGATAGCATGCTGCCCTGACCCTAAATAAATTGGGATATAGCAGGAAAATGATAAAGGTACCAGTATCTACTTGTAGGAGAATCCAGATGTGAATAATGACGATAAAAACAACAACAAACCCACATACAGTGACCCATCACATAACATAAACGAAGAATTGTTCAAACATACAGCACCTATTTATAATTCAACACAGGTCCGCTAATACAACAGAATTAAATAAATTCCTTTTAATATGATATCGTGGGCAGAGAGCCAACAACCTGAGGCCATCCTCAGGTTGATGGCACTCTGGTTTTAGTCATAAGTTTCAGGTTTTTCCATTGCATTGTAGAAAACCACTGCTAAAACAAGAAATAACATGGTCGCGACGACGTTTCACCAAGCTCCATGGGTATCCTGGCTGGCATTGAATATTGGCTTAACCAAACAGCTGCTTTTTAATAATTTTATTAGAAGTTATCATACCACTTCATTGGTCTAGAAGTCGCAAGTACTGCAGCTAAGCCTCACGTTGTAGTACATGCGACTCCTAGACCACCTATCTTGGGTTTGGTTTCATTAAAGTGTTTTGGATTGTTTTAGTTGCAACCGAGAGTGTAGACTCCAGCTCAGTCGATGGCACTAAGCCCTTTAGCATGTACATGGGATAAGACTATAAAATGTCTATCAGTGAAGAAACAAATGTGAGAGGTGTTGAAAGAAAAATTTAATCACAATTGGTAAAATGTGGTTGCTTTTGTTTATCCTTTAGGGGAATAGTGGCTTAACGTTGGCGTTATTTAACATGCAAGGATTTAATACATGAGAGATATAGAACTGAATGAAACAAAAATAATTAAAATCGATAAACCAAAGTGATTCACAGGTATTTAACCCAAAATGATTTGCATTCAATGACAGCGCTCGGTACATGTAATACACTTTCCTGTTAACTTGCAAATACCATTTGGTTTATTTATAACTTTACCGCACTACACAATCAGGAATGTTAATGCACCCGCAATGTAAATATACTTAACGAGACAACTCGTTACTCAAAATCGGAAAACAGGATCTTTCTCACTGCATCATCAATCATGGACACTGCACTCGTTCAAACAAAATAACAGCTGATGAAACCAAATACCGACATACTTCAAGTTTGATGCCTAACAAGGACAACATGACGCAAGAAAGAGACAGCAGTACGGACTGGATGTACCGTACGCTCCAGATTCACAAAACGTTTTCTCAGTAAAGACAATTTTGTATAAATACCTACCAGGAACGCATAAGCTCGCAGGTACATAAGATTTGATGCGGGGATAAACTTTGAACAGCGCGAATAGTTTACGCTTCTTGAAATTGCTGTCGCATTATGTTTTCCTAGTACACACATTGTTAGGATTTAAAGCTATGACTCCTCTGAGCTTTAGATACGAAATTTTCTGGTCCTTAAGGTCTTTGGGCCTCTACTAACACTAAATTTGAATGTCTATAAAGTTGCTAATGAACGTGGTCTTCCTAACAGGTATTAAACACGAGTGTCTATATAATTATAATCAGATGAGTGTTTTGATAGATACCTGGTCATGTACATTTTCATCAAAAACAAAATATAAAGTTATGTTAATAAAGCACTTAAATAAAATCCACGAAATCTCGTTGTACAGCAGCCTTCACGGATAATACTAAAAGCATTTAAAACTGTACTCAGAAAGATCAAAGTTACAAAAACAAAAATAGTGAATGAAATTTGTCATGAAGGTATTTTAAAATTCTAATTATGAAGGTAACGTTATGATTGTAGATAAAAATAATGACGAAATTTTCAACTTTATTACTAATCAATTAAGGTCTAAAGAAAGCTTATAAGCAAGAAAAGTGAAAGGGACTTATGCTTTACGAGGACCAACCTACATAGTACATTATTCATGGTACAAGGTGATGGTAATTGACATGGTACTTTCGATCTTGTCTCGATGTCATGTGTCGCATTCGAATACGATGATTTCACTTTTATGATGGGTTTTGAGTATTTGCTTATGTTAATGAACACTAACACACATATAGTAAAGCTCGAAGGCGCTCATCTCTGCAACTACCAGTACAGTTTGAAAAAATATTTACGTATTTCATAGACCGATTCTTGAGATAGGTTAACTTTAATTAAGCTTTTTTTCAATACATAAGTTCCAATTAGGAACCTATTTAATATCTTGGGTTTTCTGAACTCGAGTTTAATAGTTTACCTTTACTTCTATTTTTTAAGCTGTTAAATTTCTATGCAACATCCGTAATTATCTTGTTCTCGAAATGTTTAGTCAAAGGATGTTTACATGCAATTTTGATAACCTACAGCCCCGATTGGATCGACGCACTGAAAGACCAACTCCAAGCTATTCTAATCATGATTAGCATCACCATCATCATGCATCTTCCTATTACTCCATTTGAATTGAAGTTCTTCATCTACCATTAATTTGTTTCGCCAATATATTAGAGTATTCTATTCTATTCTATTCTATTCTATATTTTTCACTTAGGATCTACCTGTCATTTCTGTGGTTCAGATATTCCAATATCATCTGTATGTAAATGAATACCGTTAATATTATGAGATAATATATTTTAACTACGTTGACGTTATTAGCTGTCATTACAATGCAAACTAAATGGTCCTTTGAGACGAATATGCTTCACAAGCAGAATATAGATGAAGATTATATCTAAACGCTCATATTAGTTTAGTCAAAGACGACCTGAAACTTGATTAAACTGTATGCAAGACTGTCTTGCATAGCATAGTTTGCATATTGATGAAGTCAATCAAACCTCAATGTAATGAAATTATGATAGACTGTCTACAGCCTGTTGCTCATTGTTTCATGTATGAGAAAGGCTGTTGTGGCTTCAAAATTATGCTGAATTTTGTGCAGTCAAGGTCAAAGCCGAATCATTTATTACAACTAGAACTTTTAAACGTTAATCTTACAAGTTAATAGTTTAAGATGATTGGTTCTAGCTGCCCTTTCCAAACGGTAGTTTCGTATGGAGAAGAATGGGCAAGAAACTCCATACTTGCTCACTACTTTAAATAGTAGTAGCACTTTTACAATATTTATTCAGATGAATACTCAAATACCTACTTTAAATACATTAAACAGACACACTAAATGTGAACACGATGAATTAATATTTTCGCACTTGGAATACACACTACTTATTAACAAAACGACTTTCTGGAATATATGCCGCAGATGCCATTGACATAATTTAAATTTTATATTATTACAGTATATTTGACTGAATTTGAAAACATTTCGTTCTATGTATACTCACAAGACAAATATGAAAAATAGATGCTTCAAATAACTTTCTTAAAATTTTGGGCAGTGAAACTGCGCTCGAGTACTTAATAAAACATGTACGACAAACAAAGGCGTGAGATTGGTGGCAGTAGTGTTTTGTTTTAGCACATGTATGTAAATGTATGAAGATTTATTAAATTCTTTATTTTCACATGTGCATTGGGAATTTTGGAAACTTTAAGTGTAGAAAGTTTCGGAATATGTTAGCAAGAAATTTGTGTATTTATGAGAATAAGAAATATGAATCAAAGATTTTTTGTGTGGGGCTAAATTATAACAGCCTTACGGATCAAGGTTCAGTTACGCTTGAAGAGGTTGGTCGGTGGATGGGTGACCATCAATTACATATCAAAACTAATCGGTGCCTCGGAAAGCACGTTAATTCGTTGGTCCTGGCTGCTATGACAGTCGTTACAGATAGTCAGGATCAAAAATCTGACAACTAGTTTAACTTAGGAGAATCGTGTTACCCAGTAACTGGGTTGTGGAGGTCAGACAGGCAGTCGCTCCATGTAAAACACTGGTATTCAGCTGCATCCGGTTAAATTGGGAGCCGACCCCAACTTAGTTGGGAAAGCGAGGTTGGGAGGGTTGGGAGCTTAGGTGGCGAGTTTTTTGTGGTAATTTCATAATATTGATAGATGAAACATTGATATACTCGTATGACGCCTTCAGTTTAATTAAAATTATAGATTTAAGATTTGATAAAACTGCGGCTTTCAATTGAAAACAAAAGCATTGCAACGTAACCATATGCAAAGTTATAGAAACAAGATTAACTAAAGCTCAAAACCAAGCACAGCTAGTATAATAGTATATTCTTTAAAGGAGAATTACGCTTAACAGCAAAGCATCGTTTCAAAACGCACTAGCTCACCCGACACACAAGTGACGGTAGGAATGCAAAAGACCACAATACTACGAGTAGTGACAATGAATATTCAAAATATCTAGTAAACTTCGCTATGCACGTCATAACATCATAAACAGTCCCGTTGGACCAGGATAGCATACTGGTGAAGATACAATTCTACAAGTTTTACGACCATTGTCGTGTACATTGTCTGAACAACCCGTAAATGTTTATTGGACTGTGTTGTGAACGTTTGTTATTCGCATTTACAAATGTACGACAGACGATTAGACAACTACATTTGTGTCGTTGAATGCTACTGATTTTGGTGCTGCTTATCTTTAATGGATTTTCAATGAATATCGGATTCCATATCATTGCCCGGTCTTATGTCGACTGGCCTGTTGGTCTAGTAGTTAGTGACCCTGACTGCTATGCCGGAGGTCATGGGTTCGATTCACACCCAGGACAATTTTTTGTGTGATGAGCACGATCATTTGTTCTGTGTCTGGGTGGATTTATAATATGTATGTATTTAGAAACATAAAAGTATGTTTATCCGCTGTTTAGTACCCATAACATAAGCTCTTAGCTTAACTTGGGACTATAATATGGCGTTGTGTGAAAAAGTTGTGGAATATATATATATATATATATATATATATTCATCGAGGTCACCAATTCTGTCTTGACTTAAGACCAAAAAATACCGAAAGGTAAAGTGATTAACAGCAATTGGCAAAGCTCTTACATTAACATATACTCAAAGACATTCGATACTTACTATCGACGAGACATAACGAACAAAACATTCATCTTGTGACTTGTGTCCTAGTTGACACAAGTCTATGAGTACGTACGCTCCGCTGCCGATCAAATATTGCTATATTATTCTAGATAGCGTTCACATGTGCATTGGGAATTTTGAAAACTTTAAGTTTCGGAATATTATAATTATGTTAGCAAGAAAATTGTGTATACAGGGTGTCTCATTTAAATGGGTCAGTATGGGAAAGTCTGAAACTATAAGACATACGAAGATCTGTTCTGAGGAACCATGTCATCGATTTTAATAACAAGAAAAACTGCATTCATACATTTTAAAAAACATCGTACTATTGTAGTAATATTGTAAACGTGGTCACTTCTAGCACCTACTAAAATAAATTAAAGTATGTGGAAACAATGCATTTTATTAATTTTAGACATTATGTTTCATACAGACATTTACTGCTTAAGACCTACACAATCGTAACTAAATAGAAATAGTCTAGGTTTTTTTTTTCAAAATAACCGGGTTCGATTCCCGAACGGAGTACAGATGTTTTTTAAAATGTATGAATGCAGTTTTTCTTGTTATTAAAATCGATGACATGGTTCCTCAGAACAGATCTTCGTATGTCTTATAGTTTCAGACTTTCCCATACTGACCCATTTGAATGAGATACCCTGTATATGAGAATAAGAAAAATGAATCAAAGATTTTTTGTGTGGGGCTAAATTTCTAGATGGCGTTACTGAGATATGGGATCACAGTTTCTCAATGACATCTCTATAGTATCTTCTTTGTATTTACTCATCGCTGTCAACAATCTAAAGTCGCGTAACGGACTATTTCATTAACATACTTAGGGAATATGAACTCCTGGTACAATCTCGGCATAATACGCAGTTACCCACTTGGAACTTATGAATAAGCAATACGGTACTTCATATCTCCTGAGCTCCTAGTACAATTGACTCCCAGTACATTTTAGCAGCAGGGTTTAAGACAAGGACCACATAAATAAACGATCTATTATGTCACCGCTGAGCAATGACATCATAACAAAGTCCCGTTGTACCAGGATTGCATAGTGGTCGAGATATTGCTGAATAGTGTAAATTACCATTTTCGCGCACAATGCGGGGTCTTCAACCTTACGCGTGCATCACATTTAAAGCGCGCACAGATTTGAATTTAAGCGAAGGTTGCGGCGCATGTAGTCGCCCACGGCTCGCGCGTTGCATGACGGTAGTGTAGGGTTGACAAAACGTTGTCTATTAATTGATAAAATATTATTAGTGGAGCAAAGCAAGGAAAAAAAATACCTTTATGTGGTTTAACACACACCGAATTATTATTAATAATAAACAATGATCTTAGCCTGTTAAAGTCAAAGTCAAAGTCAAGTCAAACCATTTATTTCAATTAGGCCCCTATAAGGCACTTTTGAACGTCGAACAAAAATTAACTTTAAAAAATAATTCTAGTTGTCCCTTCGAAAAAGTAGATTTGCATGGAGAAGAATGGGCAAGAAACTCCATACTTACTCTTTTAAAATAGATTTTACAAAACTTTGTATACATCAAGAAGATTATATGTGAGGACGATGCACCTAGAATAAAAAGTACGATACTAAGATAGGTTTAAGCACTGTTACAGTTACTGTTCTACTGCAGGACAAAGGCTTTTTCTCATACAGAGAAGGCACGAGCACTGGTCACCACGCTTGCTCAAGGCGGATTGGTGAATTCAAACCAATATTAACTATTAGTCCAGGTTTCCGGGTTGTCCTGAAGTGAAAGTGACAGTTGTCCTGTGGTAGGTACTGAATTATTATTATTACAAAATCTTTATACTTTTATTAAGTCTAAAAGTTTTCAATAGTGCGACCAGTATATACTTTTAGTACGACCAGAAAACCACACTCAGCCTCGCTGCTTCACTTTTCATTTATTGTTTATATTTTTTATTTATTTATTTACTACAGTAAACACCAATTATTTTACAGTAAATAGATAGAAAATAAAACACACAATAGCAGTAACTTTAAATCACGTCATAAAATGAATGTAAAATAAAATATCAAAGATTTTAAGAGCATCTAATTCTGACTACATCTTAGCTTGTAATCAAGTCACAATAGTTGTCAAACACAAGCTTCTCCGATCACATTACTCACAATTCTCTTGCCCTTACCCCAATTAATTTGGGGTCAGTACAGCCTAATGATCTTCAGTCTTTTTTCTCATATCTATCATTAATTATAGTCATCTCAATATTCACCTCTTATGTAGGAATTTACAAAACCATACTTAAATCTTCTTCAATCCTTCCAACACGCTCATTAGGTGACAAGCAATTTCCACACAACTTCTCAGTTACTGGCGCCATTTTCAGACTTTCTCCGTCATATTTATTTTTTATTCCGTCTATTCGTGTTACACCACACAACTCTCAGATAACGGCAAAGAAACCTCATTATGAAAACAAATAATAAATAACTGAAAACGTAAAAGATTTTAGCTCAGCCCTGAACACGAAGCATTCTAAGCGACACACTCATTATTCAGTACATTTATCCTGTATCTACTTGTGATATAGTTTAAACGGGTTGCCCGCACCAAGGGTGATAGCAACCTGTCTGCGAACACTACGCTTTGCACTCAAAGCTCAAGTTACACATGCCTTAGTTAAAACACTACGAAGGACCAGTAAATTCCGGTCCTTAGACTCTAAGGATAACTTTTGGAATTGGAGTTCAAGTTGTACTGGACACATTTTTAACAGTAAGGGTGACTTGCTCGTTTCGGTCTTTATTTTAAACAATAAAAGGGGCTTGGTTTTAATAGTGTTTGCTTTATCGGCATTTTTTATTTAATAAAAGGTTTTCATTGAATAAATTAAAGTTCTTCAAACGAATCAAACAGATGTGTTACTGGGGCGTTTGTTCTGCAACTTTTTTTTCCCGGCATAAACACTAAGAAGTGGTGAAAGTTGCCCCATTTTTGGGGGATTGTCTAATATATTTTTGAAGTTCGAAAGTGCTGATTCTCAGCTCAATTCGATTAAACGACATGATTTTGTTTTTTGAATAATAAATTGATCAAAAAGTACCTACTCAACCTGAGACTGATATGAATAAATGAATTTTAATTAATCTAGACAATCGTTTAGCTACTATCGGTGCTGCTTTTAAATTTGATTAAATAATACTAAAGAGAAATAACTTACACATACAATCAACAAAAACAAAAGCCATAATGAATGCTTTGATGTTGCATTGCATTTAAACTCTCTCGCAATGTGATTATGGAAATGAAATTTCACAGGTGTCAACAAAATTAACATTAGGTGATCATTCTGCTTGTTTACTCACTAATGTAATATTGATACTATCAGCAGGCCTAGCCATATTACAAATTCTATTTCTATTATCGTAATCGACAAGGCGACAATAGAAAGAAAATGGCGTATATGGAATCAGCTGTTTGTCAACTGTCAAGTGTTAACGAGTAGAATTAGCAATATGGCGGAAAATGAAATACACTTGACAGTTGATAAACAGCTGATTCCATATACGCCATTTTCTTTCTGTAATAGAAATATAATAGAAATAGAATTTGTAATATGGCTAGGCCTGCAGGATCTTATGTATGCAGTATCACAACAAGACCTACTTACGAGCATCTTAAAAAAGCCTACAGCATAAAGAAATCTAAAAGGACACAGTTCCCACACTTAGACCGAGAAAAATTGGTATTCAAACTGAAACACTCACTTTCGAATGTAGGAGAGTGTTAGAAATCGTGTAGTGTGTCAACACACTAACTCAATCTGTGACTGGTTTAGTGGTAAAACTAAAAAAAACACTAAAATGTGTAAAATAATTCTAGTTTCGGAAGTTTTTTTTTATTTACTTTTTGCGACCGACTTCTGAAAGTACAAATAATATTCTACACCTCTTAGTGTGGTTTATTTATTTGTAGGTAGTATTTTTTTTAAATATGATCACGCCTCGAATTAGACAGAGGGGTACCAGTAAACATTAATTTTTTATAATGACAGTAATTCTTGATTTGTATTTTATTATTTTGTAGCGACATCTATCTCGCCACATACGAACTATCCTACATCGCGCTATTAAAGTTATCCGCGCAGTTTGAACGTATACAAGTTCCCGACTACAACCGTCGGGCAGTAGTTAGCCCACCAGACACAACATCCGTCTGGTCGGAGGATCCTCCCTTTTCAATGGTGGATGAGGAACTTTACACCCTGTTCCTCATGCCTCCAAAATTTACAAAGTATTACGATATGAATTCAACGTACTGGAGAAGTATTTAGGTATCAACCTATACGAAGCACTTAAGTCTAAAATACCGAATTAAGAACCTCCTCCTTTTAATGAAGTCAGTTAACAATGGCGTTCGACAAAACTGTCAAGAAAATTTTCTCTCTAAATGTAAGAAGTGCATTTTGACGTTACTCTCTTTTTGTGTCGCTATAACTTTGTACGTACGTCTAAGTAAAAAATCGAAAAATCAAATTCATGATCATAATAAAATTAATTACTATGGTACCCACATACTATAACGACGGGCATCATTAGTAAGCGTTAAGCTTAACTTTAAGTTGAGAAAACGAACTCAAAAACACGAATTCATCTTTGATTAATATTCTGACAGGACGTTTTTTAATGTCGTTGCGTTGGTTACTGTAGTGTCGTAACCGTCGAAAGCAATTTTTTAACCTTATTAAATCGATTTACTTTAAAATCGTTACTTTTACGAATACCAAATTAAAAAATGAGATAAATGTGTACAATATAAATGTATTATAGTATCAATATTAGAAACTCGAGAGTGTAATAAAAGGATATTCCTCAAAAATCAGTTTTAATTCATTAAACCCCAAATCCTGTCATTGTCTTCCTATTGTGTCTCCAATTGACATGATTGACACGTTAAACAATCCAAATACAATTGTCGATTACGATCTCTTGATTGTTTTAAATCGATAAGTCTCAAGAATCGGATATTATAGCAACCGATGTTTTTCCCCGTCACTACATTTTTTTTCTAACTGTCATGCAATGCACTTCTTAGATTGCCACAACTTTAACTACTTTTTATAGACCTCGTTGGTTTAGTGCTCGTAAATGCTAGTACTGAATATGGGGTTCTTAGTTAGATTTCTGGGTTGGGCAAAGTCTTTACCTGGAATTGCTTAGTAACAGCCCGGAGTTTTAATTTGTTCTAGTACATAGGACTTAAACATAACTGATTAAATGTGGGTGTACTACACAGGTACACCCCTGCCTAGACAGGCGTGTGCGTAATAAAAGGCGGTAATGTTATGAAGCAATGTAAACAATTTTCTGACTCCTAAGTCACAGGTATTCCTAGTTTAGGCGTCAGGGTTTCACTTATTGTTTTTTTTTATTTTAATGACAATTAATGCCAGACACTAATTTAAGGTATTTTACATCAGTAAAGTATTAAACACTGCCTCGTTGGTCTAGTGGTCGCAAGCGCTACTGATGACCATGAGGTCCTGGGTTCGATCCCCGGGTCGGCCAAAGCGTTATTGAGTTTTTCTATTTGGAATTTCTCAGTAGCAGCCCGGAGTCTGGATTTGTGCCTGATTGATGGCAATAGGCTCGCCCCCTATTACATGGGACTCAAATATAACTGGCGAAATATAGATGTACCTACTACTGGGGTTACGTTATGTTGTGTAAAGTATTATTAGAATTTCTTATATTGCAATCGCGTTCAGACAGTTTTAAATTAATAATCCTCTTTCAGTCTGCTAAAAATAGCATAGCACTGATTGATTTTCCTGCTTTTAACTCGATTTTATGAAAACAGGTTAGTATAACGACTAGGCTCACTGCTATTGTTACGATCAGCAAATCCTGCTTTATAGCAGACCCACATTAAGTTATATTTATATCTTACCAGTTGATGAGTTCGAGATCAGGTGACATTAAGGAATCAGAATGTTTTTTTTTTGGGCCAACCAGTTGGTAGGACATAACTGCCTGGGCTAAAAGATGTAACAGCATCTTTTAGCCCAGACGGTTGGCATGCTTGGATAACATCCTTGTCATTTCAAATTATAGCTTGTATGCACATACAGCTCCCACATCAGATATCGCCTACTCTAATTTAACGTGAAAGTAAACCGTCAAAAGCTTGTATATGCCAGGGAAACCAGGGGGTTGAGTCTGCTTTGATTGACGGGTCAATGATCGATTTTTGACGTATAACGTCAAACTTATGACACATTTCCCATACAAAAACTGTCAAAGTTGTCAAATATTCGATCAATGACCGGTCATTGAGACACGATTGCAATAGCAGACTCGAGCCCCAGGGGTGTTGAACCTGACAAGGTATATCCCGAAAAGCCTAAACTTTTTAGTGTTAAACACTTTTTTGATGTGTTACATCTTTCTTATCGGTTACCTACTAGCTGGATATTTATTGTGGCAGTGATTTCGTGAAAAGGAGCGAAAATATGTTACAGGAAGCGCGCACTATTTGATTTGACCAATAAGCGCGCGCGGTGGCGGAGAGATGGCTATGAGATGATGGCAATCCATATTGCGTGAGGTTGGTTGGTACCTACCACACAAAATATATTATAATGACAGTAAAACCGCGACGTGGTAGTATATATATTTTGTTTTATAGATGCGTACATTTCCCACGAAAACATGTCGGAAATTAAACAATTTTGAAGTGTAAAATTGTTAGTAAGAACCAATTTACAGAAATAAATACCAATTATCATTACGAAGACCATACTTGTTTTTCTCGAAGAAATAGCAGAGTTAAAGGCAATAGATGGCTTAATAATACATCCATTTCAGGAAAATACTAGAAATCCCTACTAAATATTCAATTCAAATACGTGAACAGAGAAATTTAATCTAATTGATGGACCTGACAGTTACGCCGAGGTCCTGTCTAACGAAAGGGAATCAGATTTATCAGCCGTTTTGATTAACTCAGTTCAATTTATCAGCGATTCATATTAAATTACTTTGATTTATTGACTTATGGAACTGACAGATTCTGTGACAAGTGGCTCGTTTTTGAGCCCATTACTTTTATGGGACCGGGACGAATGTGAAAATGAAAAATTTGTGAATGGCTATATTTCATTTGGAATAACCGGACTGACCTAGTTCCTGATAGCACTGATGACGTCAAATGAAAATTCAGCCGAAGGTTTTATCAATGAAGGCAATCAACTTTTGATTGGATCACCGATTGGATTTAAATTACCGATAGTGATAATTACTGGTAGTGCCTCTAGAATTATCTTATAAATACCATATCTACTTCCTATTCAAATTTTAATGCATCTTCTAAAAAGGAAAAACAAATGTAAATTAATCGCTATGAGTGAAACACAAAAATCTTTACAAAATAAATAAATAAAATAATCTTTGTTTCGGACGAGTATTAGCCATAGTGGGTTAGTAAACAAAAATTCTACTCTGGTAGATACATTTTATCATAATGCTATGCATTAAAGCAGCACTGAAAAGCTTATAAAATTTTTGAAATTGGAGAACAAAGGAAACTTTACGTGTCCGCACATACGTGTTCATGTTTTTTTTTTCCAAACATACATATTTGTTTACATTTTTTTAGAAACTGAATTGCCAACACAGTAAACAAATATATAGTGAATGACCGCAAATATCACAAAGTTCTTAAAGTCATTAACATATACTGCCATATTCACCCACACCTACTAAAATGAAAAACTATCTTGGGATACCAAGTAAACGATAAACCGATGAACTGAAATGTGGAAGAGCGGAGTCTCCTAACACAGGCATTACATGCTTAAAAGGAGGCTCCAATCACTTACTAATGTAAACCTTTTAGTTGAAAAATAAAGATTTTGTATTTTGTATTTGATGAACAAAATAATAAATAAACCTACTGCAAGAGCTTCGAAAAAAAGTAAAAAGTTCGACCACCTTACATTCAATTAAAATATTTGCTTTTTTACAACTCATATATATCAGTTTTATGCCTTAATCATAGTTATTGCAAATTGTTTGTTGTCAGTGACTGCAATTCAAGAAACACCGCAAGCGAATTGTAAGAATCATATTTTAACAGCCTCATGCATTTTTTAATGTAAAGTCAGTTAGGGCAGTCATTGACGGAATTTATTTCAGTTTTACGATCCTCTAATTGCAGCTAGGTTCGGTTCACAATTCATTTATATTTTCATAAAAATATATTTTTGCCTCATGAATTTTTAAGTTTTTAGTGCACACAGCGAGTGGGTTTACAGCGTAATTTATTACATCTCGTGAACCAGGGTATCATTAACATAGATGCGTACAAAAAATCTAAAATACGGAGACTACAAGACGGTTAAAGAGATGCTCTATTTCTCAGACGTCAATAAGAAAATGAAAAAGAGTGCACTTATTAGACCGACAATAATACATATTATTTATTTGATGGTAAACTTTACGAACGCTCTCGCGTTCATGATTGCCTAGTAACCACTGACGATTTTTATTCACCTCTATATTTATCTCGTCTTAGCGCAGTTTTATTGTCATGTAATCATATTTTAAAGGCAAACTACAGTCTACTAAAAATTGTGTAGAGTATTATAGAAACCGAATTGGTGTCATTAGGTAAAACTTATCTCACTGTTAAATGAACGTTATAAATATGTAATACTGAAATAAATTTGGAGGACTCTTCGCATGAGATTTAAAAAAAAAAGATAAACAGCGCCCAGTCTTTAGCTTGCAGCATCCAGCATCTACTAGCAGTCTTCACAAGCGGAGACAGGGCGCTGAAGCGATCATAAGGGGAGGCCTATACAGTATACATTTCTAAAAGCTTCATGTATTGTTTGTATTCACATTTTATCCCATCTGCTGCAACTTATCATATCTTCGTAGCCTACAGAAAGAATTACATAAATTTATTTTACTATAAACATCATTTTTTTTAAATATGAACTTACTCAATACTGTGTTTTATTGAATTTGAAATCAGTCCCAATGATTTCAGTAGAAACCGTAGAATAAGATCCATACTTAAAAGAAAGGGACACATTAAAATAGTTCATGAAACTAAGAACCAAAACAGTTACTTTAAACCAATAAAGTGACTACTTATAACAAAGTAGATGTGTCTAGAACACACAAGCTGGTTCAATAGTAAGAACTTGACCCTAATAAGACCCTTTGGACTGCAGCTGCATACATTGCAAGCTACCAATAGGGATGTGACCCAATTCAATCTCTCAAGGGCAAACGTACGCTCTATCTATGATCGCCTGTTTAATCATTTAAAGATGTAAGAGTTTCGTGACCGTTAAATGTATTGTGGAGAATTTGGAGTTAAACTAAAATTTTGAACTTAAATAAATGTGTAAATATGTGATATAACGTAATGAAATGCGTCTAAATTTATCATAATTAAAGAATAAAAAAATATGACGTACATACCCAATGAAATAAAAACAAAGTGGCAATGAAGAAAATACATCATAATTTTTCTTTAAAAATATATAACTAGAGACACTAGGACTTTAAACTAAACAAATGTGCTTCCAAATTCCTTAGCAAAATTCACATAATTTCTACAGAAATTTCATATTTTATCATTATCAGATCGTATACAACATAGGTTGAAGTTTCATCGTGTCGATAGATAATTTACTTTTACTGTAAGTAACAGCGCAATCAGTTGCTTTTACAATTTTCCAATAATTTATTACTAGTGCCGTTTTCTACGTCTGCTACTGATTACTGATTGCTATGGTTTATCTTCTTGAGTGTTTTCTCCTGGAGGCTAGCAGCTCCCTAGCCATTATTAGTTATTTATACTTCAGCATCATCATGACTTAGTATGTTTTTTCTGATGACTTTTACATGACGACCGTTTCTAATTAATCTTAAATGATTTGTTTCAATCATTCTAGAAGGTTCTTTAAATATTTCACCTTCTTCTTTGGTGTGATTAGTGACTTGCCTGGTGTCAGTTTATGCCACCCATGAGCTTTTCACATGCCGCGCCGTTGAGAAATATCTTTCCTCACGATTTTTTTCCCCACCGTTTTTAAAGCAAGTGATCCGAAAATTCAGCGGTGCGTTTTTTTAGTTTTTTTTCCAGTCATTTGTTACCCTGTATTGCTGTTGTGTAATAATTTATTATTGACTGATTATAGCTATTATTATCATGACTCGCAACTAGCGTATGTTTATGATAACATGTATGAATTTAAACGAAGCAAAAGAAGTATGTAAGAATCGTAGCATATAGCGCTCTGTAGTTTCTGCCTACCCCCATGGGAAAAAGGCTTGTATTACCGTTTATTTGGTAAACAATGAAAAGTGTTTTACAAAATATAATTCAATTCTCACTAGTACTCACATGCACACACTCACACCTACACACGCAAACGTACCGACAGACACACAACACAAACACGCAGACACAAACTTTCAAACACTTTAAAACTCAACTCAACACATCAAGCTAACGTTTTTTTTTTGTCTATCATTGTTACCATAGTTTCAAATTCTTCTTTATGCACAAGATTACATGTATCACAACTTTATTACCTAGCACAGGATTCAGGGACTTCACATAATTTTGAAACCACTATATTGTGTAATAAAAATTATATTCTATTCTATTCCATTCTATTTTATCTATCTACCTTTAAATAAAACAAAAGAGTATCTGTCAAGACCCAAACAAATCCTTTCCTTTTTAACCTAACATTTTTATGCAACAAGATTTATCTAGTAAGATATCTAAGTACGGGGTGTCGGTTCGCGGTTTGTGCTAATGGACTTCCCTAGTCGCGGGCCAGCCCGGGGCGACAAGCTAGCAATGGCCACGAAGGGAGCGGGTTGAGAAAATATAGAGAGGATTTATGTGTTAGGGGTTTTGGGGCGATGGGTTACCGTGACCTATTTAAATGGAGGATTTTGTGGCAATAAAGAGTTAGGCCGTTTGCTTGAGTCGTCTTCGGCATCTGTGTGTTGACATGAAATGAAATATATTTCGTTTTCATCTCTATTGAAATAAGTAATGCAGTGAAATGTCAATGTGTGCGTGGCTCTTGATATTGTGATGGTAAACATTATCTTAAGTAACGTTGATGAATAAAAGGAGAAGGGTTTTATGAGATTTATGTTATTATCATATCACTGATTGTATCACTGCTGACCATCAGGTGGGATTGCAGTCAAGTACTGGTTTATAATATAAAAAAAATAATACGACTACTAACGCCAACAATGATGTATTAAAACAGTTACTCAACTGAATATTATATATAGATAGTTAAACTAAATATAATTTATAAAATATATTATTCACTCGTTTGCTCTACCTCACAGAACTTGTAAGATTAATAGGTTATAGGCCCAACCCAGCGTCCTTAATTTAAATGTTTTGATTTTCTCTGTTATAATTTGTTAATTTTAACGTTCAAAAAGTGCTAATCCTTAGCATATTTGTATAAAAACACTTTGATTAAAATCAAATTCTGGTTTCGAAATATTCCCGTGAAACATTTTTATCATTTAAATCCCAATAGGACACCGGTGTCCGTGCTGATGAATTAAATCCGCCGATTTTTCACGTAAGTGTTGATGAATTAGATAAATAGGTAAAATCTGATAGCTGCGCAGGATCGGAATGTGACAAGCAAAGACATTCAATACCTATAGACCGGACATCACGAACAATCGTCCGAAAAAGTGTGTCCTGCTGGATACAAGTCTATGAGTTTTTGTAGTACGCTCCGCTGCCGCTCCAATATTCATATATTATTCTAGATGGCGTTACTGAGACATGGGATCAAAGTTTTTCTATGACATTTCCTTGACATGCCCGCTCTATAGTATTTTAAATCTCTTTGGTGACAAGTGACTTTTGAAACAAAGACACGCGTGGTCAACCTGGTAACTGATAATTTTACCTTTGCTTTCTGTTCAATTAAATTTGTGTTTGTGCATTATTGTGATAGTATTTCATAGCCCCACACTGCAACTCGTATTTTGTATCCACCGCGTCTTATCTGAGTGTTGTATTGTTGAGATTCAGTTTAGTCTCACTATCTAGAGAATTTCAACGAGACTTTATTTCTATTTTGTGCATCCAAACACGACGGGGAATTTAACACTGTACTTTGTTTTGTTAGTTTTCTAACAGAAACTTTTCGGTTTTACGTACTTTTGTTGCTCTTTATTTGAATACAGAATTTACATTTAATTAAAAAGCTCCAACTACCGACTTTTCATTCAAATTTGTTAATTTTTATGGGGTACAATATTTAGAGTAGGTATTCTTTTTTATTCTTAGTTAACAACGAAAGATAATAAGGCAAACAGGACGGTAATGTGTTTATATTATAAAGATAAAAAAGAATTATTCGGTACTTTCATTGCAATGAAATAAATGGAGGTTGTTTAAACAAGCTTTTATCAGACTAATCTAAAATAAGATATTTGTCTATAATTAGCACACAGCATTGTTTTCTTTTTACAAAATGATACTTACCTAACTAGCAAACGTCACGCATTTTCACCTGCGTAGTTCCCGTTACCGTGAGAATTATTTTGTATTCCCACGGTAACCGTAGCTACGCAGGTGGTGGTGGTGGGTATAAAAACAGCCTATGTCACCCAGAGACTGTGTAGCTTTCCAACATTGAAAGAATTTTTCAAATCATCGGTTTCGGAAGTTACGAAGTTTCGGAGACTACTCAATGCAAACAAACAAACAACCAAATCTTTCCTCTTTATAATATTAATATAGACTAATGAATTATGTTTTTAAGAGTAAAATAATATTCAATAACAGTGTGTATGAATCAATAAGGTACCAAGTACCTACCAACTTCCAATTACTTACCATCCCCATTTCTTGTTACAGCCGCATCGTGGTGCGAGGGTGCCCGCGACGCCACCTGCCCCAGAATCTGTGGACCCGCATTGCAAAGTGAACCGGTCTGCGCTACTGACGGATACATCTACCCTTCACTATGTGAGATGAGGAAGAAGACTTGTGGCAAAGGTATGATCAATAGGTTTCCAAGCTCACACGCGCTACTGCCAAGTACATGGTACCTGATGGTGGTATTTTCCATCTTGATTTTCACTGTAACAGCCATATAGTACAAATTTCATTGTACAGACGCCAGCACATCAAGTTACCCCAATGTGTCAAATTTCTTTGATCGTTTTTCAACTTTATGTCAAACAGAATAAGGTTCATATTCAATTGGGGAAATTTGACACATTGGGGTAGCTTGATGTGCTGGCGTCTGTACCTTACCCTGCCGAGAATACAATCGTGATATTGCGTTATGTAATTCCTGTCTTTAATTATAATATGTACCGACTTGTTAAAATAAAGCAGATGTGTGATATAGAAGATCTCGCTCTCTCTGTATTTTCAGTTATTAATTTATTATCTTTGTTAGTCCCATAATGCACCTATGTTGAATTACACAGACTAACGAATTAGGTCTGAGATCTGTAAAGATAGTCTGTAAGTAAAACTAAATAAATTCAAATTTACTTATATCTAAATAAATAAATATTCCAGAACTTTTCACACATCGTCATTTAGTCCCAAGCTGAGCTTGAAAGCTTGTTTTATGGGTACTAAACAGCTGCTAAACATACTTATATATTTCTAAATACATACATATTATAGACAAATCAAACCCAGACACAGAACAAATGATCGTGCTCATCACACAACCATTTGCCCTGGGTGGGAATCGAACCCACGACCTCCGGTATAGCAGTCAGGGTCACTAACTACTAGACCAACAGGCCAGTCATCTATTAATATTAATTCATCTATCAGAATCATTCATCGTTATGTCAGAATTTTCCTTAAAATTCTCTCTTAATATTTCCAGGAGTACGCCTTGCCCAGGACCAGACATCCTGCTCCCGAGCTCAGGGGTCTAAATGCGAACATAGGTGTACATCCGAACGAGATCCAGTCTGCGGGACCAACGGCAGAACTTATCTCAATAGATGCATGCTGCAGGTAGAGATTTGCAGGTAAGAAGCCAATATACCTAGAACATCGTTAAGAAGGAGCATGAGGTCATCAAGAGCAAAATGACAAATGGGTTCCAAATTGTCAAATGAGCAGAACGTCAAAAGCGTAAAATATCAAAAGTGCTTAGTCAAAAGCTCAGAATGATAATAGAGCACTTTGTCAAAAAATCTACTTAAACGCGTCAACTGTGTTCTGACTCATTTGCATTGGGAAACGCGTTGAAGTAGAATTTTTGCCAAAGTGCTCTTTTGACATTCTGAACTTTTCACTTTATGCGCTTTTAACAATCTGCCTAGCCGTATTCGGATTCGGTTTCCAGGTAACTATTACAAAGTTACTTAGGAGGGCTATGCTCATTGATTTTTACCTTTGTAGACAGACAGTCACAACCATCCCACTATAGAGCAAAACTTCTTATAATACATAGTATAACACACAAACATTAGCGCTCATTGGTAATAAATTTTTAACGATTAACGTTTATCATAAAATATAGCAAGGTATTTTGTTAACACGACATTGTTGATTCTGTGGAGGTACGAAGTATCTAAACTTAGATCACAAGTATATATTATACTAAAGAAGAAAGATAAAAATGTTGTGAGGATTAATCCCAAAAAATATCAACCGATCGAATCATTAGTTTACTTATGGAAAGCTACAATGAGGTACAACTCAAGGGACGAAAAAGTTTGAATGGAAAAATACGAAGTTGCTAAGTCTTAGTGTTAAATAGAAGTACAAAAAATATTACAATTGCAATTTTTAATTCATCAGTTTCAATGTTTCTTATGACATTCACAATTTATTTTTTCTTCCGTTTCTGTGGAAGTAACTTTTTTACTATCTAGAGTAACACTTTTACTATCTTGAACGGTTTCGCTGTCTTCTTTTTCAGGGTTGGCATCGGGCTGTCCCATCTGGGAGCTTGTAACAACATCAGTGCTCATCGAGAGAACTGCCCCGTCGATTGCTCCCAGGCACCTCTCGACGGACCCATTTGCGGTTCTGATGGAAACGTTTACAAAAGCACTTGTCAGATGAAGTTGTTGACTTGTGGGTGAGTGTGTCTCTGTTTAATGACGTCTATGTGTTTAACCTCTTCAATGTTATGTCGAAAACGAGTCCTACGCCAAGCAACGAAGTTATTTACATCCCGGCTGTATAAACAACAATGACAGTGTGATAGTGGTGTGACAGCCGGGGGCCACAACGGCAAACTTGTAAAGTTGTCATGTAGACGCCTGGCATGCTGGGCATATTTTGGTATCTAGATGGTGATTGTGGCGGTCAAAAGGAATATTGATATGGAAATCTCCCTAATGAAACTTTTGATTCACCTTTGTGTTTCAAAAGTTCAAGGGTCAATAACTTAGGGCTTAACGTGCTTTCCGAGGCGCGTAGGAGTCTTGGTATGCAATTAATGATCACCTATCAACTGACCAACCTCGTCAAGTGTAGCCTCACTTTAGATCAAAGAGATTTAAAAGACTATAGAGCGGGCATGTCAAGGAAATGTCATAGAAAAACTTTGATCCCGTGTCTCAGTAACGCCATCTAGAATAATATATGAATATTGGAGCGGCAGCGGAGCGTACTAAGAAAAACTCATAGACTTGTGTCCGACAGGACACACTTTTTCGAACGAAAATTTTGTTTGTGATGTCCGGTCTATAGGTATTGAATGTCTTTGCTTTTGATCAACAACATTTTTAAATAAGTTTCGTAATAATCCTTTTTTTACGCATAATTTTCAGGCAAGGTGTGGTACGGACGAACAAAAAGCATTGCCAGACTACTCGGCATTGCCGTGAATCTTGTTGGCGCGTCGCCAGACCTACCTGTGGGTCCGATGGGAAACTGTATGCCAACGCTTGCAGAATGAAGGCTAGCAATTGCGGGTATGTGTTTTTGGTAGTAAAACGAGGAAAAAGAAATTTCCAGGGCCGTTACATTGCAAATGCCAGGCCACGAACCTAATAAAAAAACTATTGTAGTATTGAGTTCACACGGACTTTGGCAGTGATCCTTCCTGCTTGGTAAAGTGGTCATGCAGGAAAATCCCTCAGGCACACAGTTAAACCTCCTAAAAGGCCCCTTTAAAAAGGTAAACAAAATATGTAAAAATAAAAATAATAATAATAGAACTACACAAATTGGAAGGATCTTGACTTTTAAATACTACATACTACTACTTTTATATGGGTTCCCTACGTATATTCGAAAGTAAAGTTGTTAATTCGATTTTTATTATATCGAACACGGTATGTCGATAATTCAGTTGTACGATGTTTTATTACGTCGAATTGAATTTAAATACTTAAATGACATTTACAGTTTTAAGTAATTATATAAGAAGGGAAATGAAAACTTTTTTCCAGTTTCGGATTCTTTTCGCGTCAAATCAAAGCCAAAAGAATCCGAAACTGGAAAAAAGTTTTCCGAAACTAGATTGATTGTATACTTTTTAGTGTTTTTTGTATAAAAGTTTTAGTTTATTGTTTATATGAACAATATATTTTTCCCGAAATTTTGATATTAAAATCAAACTGTAACACCGATAATGACGTAGACTTTCTCAATCAAAAAAGTCGTTTCCAAATCTTTCCACAAATATCCGAATTTTGTGGTAACACTGGTAACATACAATAAAAAGTACAACTAAATTTGAGGACCTCCCTTTTTTTGTCAGTCGGTAAAAAAATTGGACAAAGCCAATTAGGGAACTTAAACAAATTTGAATCTGTGAAATCAATTGCTGTTCGTTAGTCCAGCTAAAACTCAAGAACGGCTGGGCCGATTTATCTGATTTTAGTTTTGATATATTTGTGGAAGACCAGAGAAGTTTTAAAAAATTAGTTAATATAAAAAAACGCTTGGAATACAGTGAAAACAACAATTTCACATTCCCTTAGAAACTATTCCTACCTGACAACCATTTGATGTTCGTCCCGCCGCGCCTTCGATCAATAATAGCACTAGATGTCGGGTCGGCGTCAAAAATCCGTCTCGGTAAATATAAGCTCAATAGAAACCGGGGTTGGTATTTTGTTTTGTTTGCTTGAAACACGGCCAATATAAACACGTCCCACAATACCGCGTGTGTATTCAACAGTTGCAAAAATAATCCCCGAAAACGTAATTATTCGGCCGGAGTATTTTACTTTCAGTAAGGACATGAAGAATAAGTTTTATTTTATGCTATAATTTAATAAATAATATCAATTTTTTAACAAAATTACCGATTTTAAACCACCGCTACAAATGTTTGACCAATGCTCGCCAACATTTGCACAAACTTTTGTTTAACTGAACAGCAGATGCATGGAGTAGATTTGTATTGTAATCATTTTAATAATTTGTTACTAATACTTAAAAATTTGTTGGTTAAATTCGGTTAATGCTACTTTAGATTTGTTTCGTTCATTATTGGCCACCGACTTTCGAAACTGGAGTTATTTTTCACCTGGCGGTGTTTTTTTAAGAAGGTTTATTATTTGTAAAAAAGTTTTTGTTTCGCCATTTTTAGTTTCTTCGTGTGTCAAGAAAGTCTTTCAAAACTTCAAAGAATCATTGAAATCGCTTAACAATATTGCTAAAGAAGTTCTATCTAAACATTAATCTGTACATCTCTGCCGGGCCCCTTTTATTTATTTATTTATTTATAGTTACTTAATACGGTACAACACCAATTACACTAAGTAACATAGAGACAATTACAATTACGAAAAAAAAAGTTATAAAAAGAAATTCAAAAATAAATATAACTAACATGGAACAGAAGACTCCCTGGCATACTTACTCTCACAGAACACCAGGCATACACGCATTAGTTTAATCCATTCATCCGCAAACACATCACAATCAGGGTTGGCAGCAAGAAGGGCATTCAGCACCTTTAGAATACGACAAATTGGGGATTCCGCTCTGGCTACGGTTTTGGCTGGCAGTTGCGCAAACAGGTTGTGCCGACGGCTCTGACGGTGGTCTATGTATTTGTCGGGCACAAATAGTCGACAGAAAAGACCATGGAGTTCAGGACAGTCGATACGTCCCCGTAGGGTTTTGCAGGCTATAGTGAGTTGATCAAAACCTCTTCTCACCTCCAGTGAGTTAAAGCCTAACGTCCCTAAAAGATAGTTGGTAGGATACATGTAGGGAAAGAAGTAGTATATCTTTTGGAAGAGGCATCTAAGGAATGTTTTTTGTACCTTTTCCAGCATCAGTGTTTGGGTCGCGTTATAGGGTTGCCAAACACAAGCACTTGACTCCAGCTTGCTTCGTACCAAAGCCGGGTAAAACAGCCTAACAACATTAGGATTGCGAAAGTCTCGAGCATTACGTAAGACAAATCCTAAGCGCCTAAAAGATTCCTTCGCAAGTGTAGAGACGTGGTCTCGAAAAGTCAAACACCGGTCAAAAGTCACTCCCAAATCCTTTATGGTGACAACACGGGTAATAGCGTGGCCACCCAAATTGTAGTTATAACGAATTGGCCGCAACCCTCTACCATAGGTCATAACAAAGGAAATGCTTGTATTGAACAGTAGTTTGTTCGCAATGCTCCACACATGGATGGCGTCGATGTCTCTTTGTAGGAGTTTGCAGTCCTCCTCCGTTCGGATTTGTGCGACCAGCTTAAGGTCGTCAGCATATAGCAGGCATTTGGCAAACTTAACCTTGGAAATGAGGTCATTGATCGCGATCAGAAATAGAAGCGGCCCTAACACTGAACCTTGACTTACTCCCGTAAGGTCCCGTCGCAGAGCACTAAATTCCGCGTAAAAAAGATCACATCGTGAAACTGTCCATTTATGATGGAGTTTGACTTTACGCTTAGTATCATTAATAAAATAGCCAGGCGTAATGTTATGTTATGCAAATATAAGAACTCTGCATAGACATCTCACTGTAGCAATCGCGAACAATTTGCTGTTATGTCTTGAAGAGTTCCGTCGCCTGTCTTTTTCATCAGTTTTTCTTCACAAAATGTTACTTTCTAAATGAAAATGCTTGATTTGTTACTAAAAATGTAAAAATCGGTACGAAAGGTCGAAGGAATTGAGGGAACTCTTCAAAAAATATAGGTACACATATTTTTTGAAGAGTTCGCTCAATTCCTTAAGGGCCCCTCATTAGATGTGAGTTTTTATACAAATGGGACCAATCTGTTTATATACCCTATCAAATAAAAAAAGAATTTTGAAAATCGTCTTTAAATGACGGAGTACTGAGGTCACAAAACCTAAAAAAAAAATACAACCGAATTGATAACCTCCGCCTTTTTTAGAAGTCGGTTAAAATAATTTGATTTCATTCAACAATTTTTAACCAGCTGCTCCCCGTGGTTTAACCCGCGTAAACCAGGAGTAGTTAAAAGTAGCCTTATTAGCCTATGTGTTAATTCAGGATATAAGCTACTTACATACTAAATTTCATCCAAATCTGTTCAGCCGTTTGAGCGTGAAGAAGTAACACACATACAAACACACACTCTCACACTCACACTCAGAAACTTTTGCCTTTATAATATTAATGTGAAAACTTCTAAATCGCATGCAAAAGTAGACGAATTATTTTTTTTTGTGGGTTGATTTGATTATAATGAGCCAACCCGCAGACAATTAATAGCAATGTCTTAATAAAATAACTATTGTACTAATTTAGGCCTACTACTTTTTTAAAATGGGTCAAATGTAATTATTTGCTACCATTATAAAACAAACCTTCGCTCGCTTAAGAAATATAAATGATTATTCTGCAACTCTACGTCTCAATTCTTACTGTGTTCTGAGCATTGAAATGTCATACCAAGAACTACGTCTAGTTCCAAAATAGAGTAAAGACGAAATTGTGAACAAAACGTTTTTAACCTTATCTTCTAGGCCTTAAGTTTCATTTTAGAAAAAATATTTTTGTACTTATTATAAAAATGGCTTTTATTTTTAAGTCACATTTCAAATTTATTCCTTTTACTTTTCTCCGACGACAGAAGGACTTAGGCATAAATATTTTCCAATTGTAATTAAACTTTATGCTTGAGTGTCAAGGTTTATAATGAACTGAACTTGATTATATTATAAAACATTTTTCTAAAGTCGTAGTAAGAAATGCAATTGTTTATGCGTGTTTAAACGTGGACACTTTTGCGAGGTATTTTTGTTCCTGATCTTGTATCTAGTGCTATTATTGATCGAAGCGCCGCGCCGTCGGGCGTCGGTACGGTATACTCCTCTAAAATTAAAGAACGTACTTATTTAAAAAGGATTTTTAATCGACAACATAAAATGTAAAATATTGGGATTATTGCGTTTTTAGATTTAAAAATAAGAAAAGTTAAATAGTGTCACCATGACAACGGATCAACAAAATTATTTTTGGTTGCCAATTTATGCGTATTACGTTCTGAAATTTATTATGTTACTAAACTTAAAGAGGTTTTATGAAGCATAAAAGTCTAATATTCCAGAAATCAATTTACGTAATTAATAATGACGACAAAGAATAACTTCAATAATTCTTTACAAAAAGAACTTTTTTTACTGTTTGGGCTTTAATTAAAGTGGACCGGGAAAACTATATAAATTGTATGTAACATAGAGGCACGCAGCGCAGCAGTTCAGTTTAAAATTATGTATTTAGTATTTTTTAAATTAATGCATTTCAGTAAGGTAGTTAGGTTAGGTAGTTAGGTTAGCTATAGGATAGGTATGGTAAGTTAGGTTAGGTTATATGTATATACATGTAGTCATTTTAATTCTATCGAACACAAAATGTTTAAATGAGATCACATTAGAGACTCGCTTAATTAAAAGTAGTAGTAGTTATTATTGGTTTGAATCTATTTGTTGTCATCTAATTAAACGTAAGTATATCTAATATTTAAATTGACGTGTCGCAGTGTTTGTAACAATATTCCTCCGAAACGGCTCGACCGATTCATATGAAATTTTGTGTGTATATTCAGTAGGTCCGAGAACAGGATGTAAACTAATAAAAACTAAATAAGACTAATAAATGAATTCAAAGGCAGAACGAAGTTTGCCGAGACAGTTAGTATACCTAAATATAAAAGCTGAATACCTTTATCAACCCCTCTAACTTCCTACCAAGCCTTTAGTCCTAGAGGTACTGAAAATGAAAAACTAGGAATACCTCTCACTAACCCCTCGGGAATTACAAGCTTGGTATTAATTATTAATTAAACCTTAAGAGGACACCGGCGTCCGCATTGTCATTTTTAACCCCCGACGCAAAAAGAGGGGTGTTATAAGTTTCACCGCTATGTGTGTGTGTGTGTCTGTCTGTCTGTCTGTCTGTCTGTCTGTCTGTCTGTGGCACCGTAGCGCCCAAACGGGTAAACCGATTCAGATGCGGTTTTTTTTATTTGAAAGCAGAGTTTCTTGCGATGGTTCTTAGACATAATTCATCAAAATCGGTTCAGCCGTTTCAAGGTTATCAGCTCTTTTGTGCTAGCTACCGTTGCTATTTTAGACGTATTATGGGTGTTAACTTTACTTACAAACATATGTGTGTCTTAAAATTTCAAACACCCATGTGTGTAATATTAATAAGCAACATTATGGTGTATTTGGTCTGATGCAGCCAGGATATCTAGCAGACTAATACACTCTTGGGAAAATAACAGCAGATATGTCGTGTTTGGATTCATTTCAACCAGCATTTGATTCTGCACACAATGCCTTGATGGCAACAGGATGAGCTGATGCTGCAGCCAGGCTATCCAGCACACCAGTACGTAGACTCTTGACAAAATAATAGCAGATATGTCGTGTTTGGATTCATTTCAACCAGCATTTGATTCTAAACACAATGCACTGATGGCAACAGGATGAGCTGATGCTGCAGCCAGGCTATCCAGCACACTAGTAGGTAGACTCTTGACAAAATAATAGCAGATATATGTCGTGTTTGGATTCGTTTTAACCTGCATTTGACTCTACATACAATGCACTGATAAAATCTCATAACTGTTAACTCTATAAAACAAAAATTAATGCGTTTAAAAATTTTAAAATAAAAATTAAATTAAAAATTTAAAAAACCCCCATCGCAAAAAAGTAAAACTTTAAAAAAATTAAAAATAACACTTTAGCCATGAAATTTTACGTAACGTCGGGGTACCGTTAAAATAAGTACCTACCTACATACCTACAAGTACTAGGAACATTCCTTACTTAAGCGGTACCCCGACGTGAAGTAACATTTCATGGCTAAAGTGTTATTTTTAACTTTTTAAATGTTTTACTTTTTTGCGAAAGGGGTTTTTTAAATTTTTAATTTAATTTTCTTTCTATTGTGTCTCTTATTGACACGATTGAAAAGGTTAGGTAGGTCTATACTTTTTTATCAAGTTGTCTGTAGAAAATATGAATTATAACTATTTTATTATGAATTGTAATTTGTATAATGTATGTTTCCAGAAAACACGTATTCGAAGTTCCAATGGCGTTCTGCGTATCACAGGAGAGGACATCTGGAGGAGAGTCATGTCCTAAGGACTGTGTTGGACAAAAAGAGAAGCTGGTCTGCGGCTCCGATGAAATGGTGTACAGGAACGAGTGTGAGATGAAGATGTTGAATTGTGGGTAAGTGGTACAAAAGAGAGGAAGTAACTAAGAAATTTTAACATACTTGCTTAATTAAAAAGCACTCGGAATCAAACAAATATCAACTTTATTAACATAACGTCACGCCTGAAATCCCCGAAGGGCTAGGCAGAGGTGTACCTGGTAGTACATCCACATTTCGCCAGTTATGTTTAAGTCCCATGTAATAGGGGGCGAGCCTATTGCCATCAATCGGGCACAAATCCAGACTCCGGGCTGCTACTGAGAAATTCCAGATTGAAAAACTCAATAACGCTTTGCCCGACCTGGGGATCGAACCCGAGACCTCAAGCTCTGTAGTGGCGCTTGCGACCACTAGACCAACGAGGCAATATCAACTTTATGTTGTTTGTTATACAATCGATTTCAGAATAAATCAATCATAAAGTTTTTGAAGTTAAAATTTTGCAGCAATGGATCCTAGCTTAGCATAGTTAGCATCTGAACTCGTGATCCAACTGATTCTAACATTACTTTAAACAGTAAATCGTTCTTACTCATTGTACCATCCATCCGGCAAGGTACAGCATGGATACCAGGGAATCCAAGAACGTAACCTAGGAAGAGAGCAGAAATATTAATCAATCGAATTTAATGTGGATGTGCCAGGGTAACCCGCGAAACTCAAATTATCTTGTGCTTTTTTCAATTTCCCATTCAGTGTCAGGTTGTACGTTGGTTAAAATATGATTAGCAGCCGTAACAAATAATAATTGGTTTATATGAGCCACAACCATTAAAATTACCAATACAACCTTGTAATATAATTATCCCATTAAATGAATTTTATTTGAAATAATCATTTAGTGGGATAATAATATGAACTTAGAAGCATGACTTAATGATTTTTTTTCTATCCTATTTTCAATTTTCTTTAATCAATAAATGCATAATAACACAAGGAAATATGAATTTCGCTGGAAACCCTGACGGTTCCACCTTAAGGCCAAGTTACGTGAGGTTAGTTTTCAGACTAAGATAGCAAAAACGTACTTGTAGGCAAATAAGCTATGTAAAAATCGATCTGTTAATGTTATACGAGTTAGTAGTGGTTAGTGACCCAGACAAATTATTGTGTAACGATCATTTGTTCTGTGTCGGGGTGTAATTTATCCCATAATAATTCTGTATGTTTATCAGTTGTCTTGTACTTAAAGCACAAGATTTGCTAAGTTTGGTACTAAATGGCGTTGTGGGTACGTTGGAAAAAAAAATATTATTGTATCTTCAACAGATTGGCCAGTGGTCACAGAAAAGTATGTCAGATGGAAGGGAAGCTTTTGCCCTGTAGTGGGACACCACTACAGGGCAAAAGCCCCCCTTCCATCTTAACAGGCTCATAATAATAAAAATAATTATCATCAACAGGAGTGTAAGCAACAGGAAGATTGTGAAGAAAGTGGACATGGAGAAGTGTCGCGGCAAGATGAACAGGTGCATGAAAGTGAAGTGCCCCGCCGACCTCGACCCTGTCTGTGGTACCGACCAGAAGGTGTACACCAACCCTTGCTTCTTGAAGGTCGCTACTTGCCTGTGAGTATTTGGTTTTTTATTGCTTTTTTTTTAAAACGTGGCTATAAAATCCTTAAAACGCAAAACAATACAAAAGAAGGAATAATATAATATTTAAATATACAACAACTGGTTGAGAATATTAAAAACAAATGTTCCGGGTGTTGCTTACGACACAGAAAAAATCCTTGAAAGTTTTGAATAAAAAACATAATATATCCCACATTCCTTTGAGCAATATGCAGAATAAGTAGTAAGTCTCTGCGTATGAAATAGTATCTATTTTTGTCAAGTTTTTACAAACTCTTAAACACGTCAAATAAATAATAAGTATGTGACCTTTAACTAGGTGAGGTCGTTGTTTCACTATCCGACTACTTAGAGAAGAAACACCGAAAGAAACTCATAGATCACAGTCCCTTTTTAAGTTCAGACATTGTGATCTTGGTCATATATCAATCATGTGAGGACCACGCACAGACTGGCAGCATTGCCGCGTTGAATGCTCACTCTCTAGTCTTTGGTACAATTGGTCCTTTTACAAAAATGTTTGTAAAAATATAATTGGCTCCCCTCATAATTTTACGGATTCGTGTCGAGAATTGGATGAGGAAGAAAAAAATTGACGAGGATGCAAAATGATACCGGGTATAAAAGGGATACAAAATTTTCTTATCACGTATTAATGTGAATGATTACAGTAAAGGAATTCAACTGGCTCACTTCGGTAACTGCACTCTCCTACCGCGGTTCAAGGAAGACTGTCCTGATACCTGCGAGAATGTGGTGGAGCAACCTGTCTGCGGCTCCGATGGAAATGTTTACAAGTAAGTACTTTTAGGGCAGTGTAAAAGAAAGAACGAAAGAAAGAAAGAAAAGAAAATATGTGTATTTGGGACACGCACAGGAATTTAACAGTATAAAACTTAAACTAAATTTAACATATTAAATGAATAACAAAAAGACCTGTGCGAGGCCAAAAAGGCCCCTATCTCAGCACGAAGTACTTTTAGGGCAACGATCGATCTTTCATTAAAATGTTGTACGATAGTTGAAAGGTTCGAAGATTTTACCACGGAAGGTGGCAAAGCTGATTTTTACATCCACGTACGAAAAACGTAGTGAACATAATGAATTTTTTACATCATTCTGGAGACAAAACAAATTTTTCTTAGTTCTGGTTACACATTTTAGTTAGCTTTAAATGTTTAAGTCGTGATTGTTGTCCAAACTTGTTGACACCTCTATCAGAGAAAGCGATCAGGACAAAGCGTTTCGTCACGTCGTTCGTCACGTCGTTAATACTGCGTATATCGAAGAACTAGAACAACTTGTCTACTGCGGTCATAATTAAGGTGTTTTCCAGCCTAGAATGAATAGGTTCTTAATATACTAGTGCTACACTATCAATGATTGCAATACTGCTTACCATTAGGTAGAATTTTAATCAAGCACCAGTTTACATTATTAAAAATAAACGAATGAGAATTTTATGAAAGGAGTGAATCATTCCACGGTAGCCAAGGACTTAAAGCTTACCGAAAGAAATATTTTGACGACCCAAGACAGACTGTCCTGGTGCCGCAGAAAGAGAAGAGCTAACCCCTAATAATGGAAAATGGGTAGGACAAAGAAGAAAACTCATTTCCTTTCAAAGGAAGCTTAAATTATCATAGGGTTAGATAGGAAACATAATTTAATAAATTTAATTTGCGGGTCCTTCTGCTTTGTAGGGTTCCATATTCAACTAGGAACTCTTATAGTTTCACCATGTCTGTTTGTCCGTCCGTCCGTCCGTCCTCGCTTAATCTCTGTGACCGTTAGCACTAGAAAGCTGAAATTTGGTACCAATATTTGTATCAATCACGCCAACAAAGTGGTAAAATAAAAATTGGAAAAATGTTTTAGTAGCCCCCAAAGTGGGAAGTGATTTTTTTTTAAACCAACCCTAACGTGTGATATGTTGTTGGAAAGGTATTTAAAAATGAATAGGGGTATTACTCATTTGTTGATAATGTCAATAATTTTGGAAATAATCGCTACAAAAGTAAAAAACAATGTGGGGGGACACATTGTTTTTTACTTTTGTAGCGATTATTTCCTTCCTCTAACTTTTGAACCAGAAGTTTAGAAAATATGAAAAAAATCTGAAATGTAGAACTTTATAAGGACTTTCTAGGAAAATTGTTTTGAACTTGGATGGAAACAACAGTTTTTGTACAAAAAAGACAAAAAGTTGTACACAATAATTTCTGGACTAAGTTTGTAGTATAATCGTATATGCAAGCATTTTGAACACTTATTGTGACGGACGGGAAACTACGGAACCCTACACTGAGCGTGGCCCGACACGCTCTTGGCCGGTTGTTACAAATTGAGTAACATGTCCCTGTGTCCCGCAGGTCGGAGTGCTCGCTGCGGCGCGCGACGTGCGGGCAGCACGTGGTGGCGGTGGCGGCGGCGCACTGCCGCACGACGGCGCTGTGCCACGAGGACTGCCCCGACACGCCCGCCTTCATCTGCGGCTCCGACAACCGGTTCTACAAGAACGAGTGCTTGATGAAGAAGGAGAACTGCGGGTGAGTACTGCGCTGTACCAAAGTCAATGTTAAACATAACACATTTATTCTTATTAGGCTATTTTAATTCCACACCGGTGTACGCGCTGTCATTGTCTATTTTGTCTCTAATTGACACGGGTAAGGCACTTTTGAAAGTCAAACAAAAGTTAACATAAAAAATTAATCTAGTTGTCCCTTCCAAAAAGCAGATTTGTTTGGAGGAGAATGGGCAAGAAACTCCAAACTTACTCTTTTAAAATAGGTTTTACAATACTTTGTATACAATAATCAGATTATATGTGAGGACGATGCACCTAGAATAAAAAGAACTTTACTAAGATCAGTGCCAGATTTAGCCTGCGCGGGGCCTGAAGCAAACCTGCACCTTCTGCTTCTTAATAATCAACGTAGAAATAAGTCGTGTCAAACTTAATACATACTTGAAAATGCATAGAAAGGCCCACTGGCAGTATGGCCCGTTAAACAATTTTATAATACAGTTGATTTTGCCACAAGCTGGACAAATTACTGTAGGCTCAAGTAGCACAGAGCTGGTGCCCTGCGACAGGAAGAAGAGCTCGCAGCAGGCTACAAAGGTGATGACAGGACAAACTGGAGAGATTTCTGTAGAACTGTAAGACGATTGCGAAATCACGAAAAGAGGAAGAGTGAAGAGTGATTTAGCCCAGAAGTAGGACAGAACAGGTTTAGAAAAAAAAAGTTAATTTTGAATCTTATCTAACACTGTTAAGACTCACATTTGACTGATACGCCACAGCCAGCTTTGATATCCTTCGGCATGGTTTAGCGTGCCGTGGCATACTGAAACGAAGACGCTTAGCATGATAAAACAAGATCTTAAATCATATGCGCTTACTAAAACCCTCTGCTATGCCATAATCTATGAAAATCTGGAATATTATACATTTTCAAGAAAAAAAGCTTACCAGCAATGTGGATTTGCCATTACCAGTAGTCTTTTAAACCTTTCGCAACTAAGCTAAATTTGCTTGTGTCTGGACTGAGTTCACGTCAACATAGTGCAATGGGTGGAAATCAAAATCACGACCTTTTAATCACCAAGCCGACGCATTAGCTATTACCGCATCAATCAATATATAGTTTTTACTCACTAAGTTTATCTTAGACATCATTGATAGCGATGAAAGAAAACATCATGAGAAAACCATGACTAACATTTAATATAAGTTTGAAATGGTCAATCCGCCTTGACCAAGCGTGGTGATCAATGCTCGTGCCTTTGCTGTATAAATATAGATCTATGCCCTGCAATGGTACAGTTACAGGCTTTACTCTACGTTCATTAATAAGAGGGCTCTAAATCTTATCAACTCTATGTTACTATTTCCTCAAAGTTTGAGTAAATATGCTCTTCCTACTCCGACTTTGTAGATGATGACGCAGAGACATCACGATTTTCGTAATTCTTATCAAATTTACTTTTATAACAAAACATTGTCTTGCACAATTTTGTGTTTTAATGGGAAACCATATTCTTATCAATATTTAATATCGCAGTCATGAAACGTGCGAACAGGAAGGTAAATATTTAACACGGAATTTCCAAAATAATGTTTGCAATGTCTCGTGTGAGCTTACTTCCGTGCTTTATTACTACTGCGCGGCCAGGAACGTAGGCTGGATAATTTTATTATATTGTAAAATTGATTAGAAAATCTGTTATGGTTGGTGAATCTTATGAGTTCCGTTTTAAGGGTTTTTCATCTTCGGCGTTTGGCCACACATATCAAATCAAATTAAAATTTAACTGAGAATGGGCACGTTTAGAATGTCAAAAATAACATAAAGACATAATGCCTGCTTTTTACCACTTCTAAGTGGTTTTGCTGGGAAAAAAAAGTGTCAAAAAAGTCCCTAGCAACACAGTTACGAGTATCTGAGTACTTTGAACATAAAATATTTTTTTCAGTAAATAGCAAAAAGGTAAACAATTGGGTTCGAAAATTTGGTGGTATCACTACCAGCGCTTTATTGGAATGCTTCCTTCCTCCGAGCACGTTTGCTCTAATTGCGAATGTCCACTCTAGCCGGCCAACTAAAGCAAGAAAGAGGTGGGAGCTCCGTTCCTCGTCAGAGCTCACTCTGGCCGGCCAATTACGGCAAGCCAGAGATGAGGATCAAGACATCTCCCGGGAGATCAGGTCCGTTGGGTCGCTACTGCCCAACAGCTCGCCACAAGCTACTCTGCGGGCTATTGTTATTATTATTATTGTATGCTACTAAGTTTCAAAGCCCTTTGTAAATGACTAGCACTTTTCCCCCGATAACGTCCGATTGGATTTCGAACTTCAACATCTCCTCCATCCCTCACAAATAATGTGGCTTTCTATTGGTAAAAGAGTTTTTAATACAGTTGCTCAAAAACTGGCATATTGCAGGGACGTATAGCGTTCGGGATGTGGGCACGCACGAGTTCGGGAAAGGTAAAAAAAAGCACGAGTATGTAATAACATACTCTTGCTTTTTTTTTACCTTTCCCGAACTCGTGCGTTCTCTTTTCTAACTGTCAAAATAATGTCTTTTGAAAAGAAGAACCAACCATGAAGTTTTTACTAAAAAAATTCCGACTTGTTCTTGTTCTTTGCGATGACAACCTTTCCGCACTTGTAATGAAATATACTATTAAAACATTGGTTTAGTAGTTCCAGAGATCCTTACAACGTCATAAACTTTACCTCTATATTTTAGCTTAGATTAACTGTCAAATACAGACACAAAATCTAACTCAAAAAATATCTCCGTCTAATCTATCTTGAATATGAATCAATTTATCTAATAGCTCACAATAAACCGGATACCAGGCGTGCATACTAAACAAAGAGCTCTATTCTCCATTCACAGCAAGCACGTGTTCGTTGTGCCACTAAAGCGTTGCCTCGCGCGCTTCCAGTACTCGGGATGCGCGCGCGTGTGCCCGCCGGAGTACGATCCCGTCTGCGGCACCGACAACAAGACATACTCCAACAAATGCTTCTTGGAGATGGAGAACTGCCGGTCTAGGTAAGTTGTCAATGGAGGAAGGAAAATAATATGTTTACTTTGCGCCAAAAGGCTATTGAACCTACATACATAAACTCACGCCTTTTTCCCATGGGGGTAGACAGAAACTACAGAGCGCCATATGCTACGATTCTTACATACTTCTTTTGCTTCGTTTACATTCATACATGTTGTCTTACACACACGCCGGTTGCGAGTACTACGCACCTGACCTTTCTGAAGAACCTCACCAATAAGGTCTATGTATGTCCTTCTAGGGCGTCCCCTCCCGGCGTTCCCACTTACATCTGCCTTGTAAATACCTTTCGTTAGTCGCCTTTCATCCATCCTTCCATCTTTTAAACCACAACATTGCTTTATCACATCATTCCTCAATCTGTCATTCATTGTTACACCACACATACTTCGCAAGGAACGCATTTCTACAGCATTTATTCTACTTTCATGTCTCTTTTGCCACGCCCAACATTTACTTCCATACGTTAGTGTAGGCACCAGCACACCCTATTGAACCTCTTGTTCTAAAACTAAACTAATGCAGGAATTTACATGTTTTTAAATAATAAAAGAAAAGGATGAAAGAAATGAACTGCCGAATTAGTTAAAAGTGAAAGACATTTAATACTGATTTAAGACGGGAAAAAACGAATGTAATTTTCATCCGATACTTGTACCCTAGTGGAGAGAGCTATGAGCTTACATGGCCATGACAACAAGAATCACATTTTAAGTTTATCCGTTCAACTGACACATCAGCAAACAGCTCAGCATCAGCTAAACGAATTAGTTTACAAATGGGCTATTTGACAAAATTATTTTTTTTTGTCCCTCATCTAAATTACAAGAAAATATTCAACACATATTTTTTCTTTTTTCACGTAGTCTAAAAATAATGGCGGTACTTCGACTCAAAATGTGGCATGACTTCACTAGCCAGTATAGTTTATACTAGGTAATGTCGTTACAAGCCCCCTCTCCTCAACTTTAATGCGCTTAATCTAAGCAGTATTCCATCAATTTGAAAAAGAAAAAAATATGTGTCGAATATTTTCTTGTAATCTATCTAATAGCCCATTTCGTACGCTCCGCTGCCGCTCCAATATAGCTATATTATTCTAGATGGCGTTACTGAGACATGGGATCAGTGTTTAGCTATAACATTTCTTCGTAATAGTCCTCTCAATGGTATCATCAATCAAAATACAAAAAATGAAATGATTTCGTAATGCCCGAGAGACTTTTCCACGGTCACCAAACCCACTGCGATTTAGAGTATTCGACCTATAAATTCCCCGTGTTGTTAAAATTCTGGTAGTGTGCTCTTTGTATGTACAGACGCCAGTACATCAATCTACCCTAAACCACAGTCTAAAAACATACAGTCGTCCGACGAAGCCGTCTAGACAGGGCAATCGTGCGGGGTGTGAGGGGCGAGACGCGGGAAAGCCGGTCCCGCACTGCAAACAAAACGATGTTCGTAGTGCGGGAGGTATTATTCAAGTCTAACGCGTGTAGAAGTTGTCGGCATTTTTCCAGAGATCAAAGGCGTCGTCCTTCTGTATTAATATTTATACTGTGCCTAAACTGTCAATTTTTCCCAATTGAACATGAGCCTTATTGGGTTTGGAATAAAATTGAAAACCTATCAAAGAAATTTGACTCATTGGGGTTGCTTTATGTGCTGGCGTCTGTACAAAGGCTTAGTCTCAAAATCTTCTGTTTACAATGTTATTTTCGCACACTCAAACCGTGTGTAGTACTAAATAGGTACATAGTAGTAGTGACATGCCTTTGTTATCATTTAAACAATTAAATAAATCTATGTTGATACTGAAAATTATTTGCGTTCGTATCTTTCATAATGAATGCGGTTACTTTTGTGAATAATTTAAATATTTCGTCATAATATCTAGTACGACCCGGTGAGATAACATTTAATTCTTACGGTAGTTCATTGCCATTGCGCCATTTGTCTTTATTTTTAATCTGTACATACATACTTTGGTATGTACAGACAATTTTGCATTCTCTTGCACTAAATGTTTGTAGAAATGCGTTCAACAGCAATCAGTATTTCTGTCTTTAGGCAAGTTCATCGAGTTTCGTCTTCACTAAGGCTGCCAGAGTTTAAATTATTGTTTTGCTTCCAAATGCGGGCTGATTCCCAAGAGTAGTTGCGACTTATTAATTTCATTTTATTTATTAATTAACAATTTATATTGTGTCTGAATGTTTTACGAAACTGTTTAATAATTTATTGCTAAAATATTTCCAATGAAATCAATTAAACAGAACTTAACTTAAGTTTCGTTTTATGCCTCTTTCTGTTAAATCTTTTTTTCTTTATTAAAGAGGCAAGAAGCCTCTTTATTAAAAAGTAAAGTTAGCCAAACCCTCGGAAAGTTTATAGTAAAATACTAGTAATAACTTTATTCCGCATTTTTAAAGTTTCTGATATATACAAAACTTACTTACAATATAATAAAATTTGTATTTTCTTTCTTTTTACAGGAGTTTAGTACAACTGAAACATCTGGGCACATGCACGGATCCCATCGCCGAAGAACCGAAAAACTATCTTTACCGATAAACTAATCGATTATCACAGTCATATCGATACATCGCTTTCTTTCCATAATCATACTCTCGGGAATTGGAGTCCCACTATTAGTGCCAACTTTTTATAAGTAAAAATATACTGTAAAATAATGTAAGCGACCAATCTTCGTCTTCCAATAATCGATAAATTTAAGTATCACTATCAATGTTCATAGTTAAATCGATTGAAAATCGATAAGGATTTCACACTAATCAATCGCAAATACTTCTTCAAATTGGGTTTTTAATAGTTAGTAACGGTATTTGGAACTTTCTGCTTTCTATAAATTAGTGTGGCGATTCTTATTCGGCTCATTTTGAGACCAAGAATCGATTAAACTATGCAAATCAATATGAGCATTTACATTTTAAAAATAGATCAGTACAAACATTCGAATCGTTAATAATTATTCTCAAAATGGCGGACAAATGGCCAACCTTATTAAAAACTCTTTAGATAATGTTTAGTGATTTTAGAATAATTATTTGACTATTTATTTATTCTATTTATTAATTATCTGTGCGTAGATTAAGATCATTATTTTTTGTACATAATTAGTGAATTTTTCGACGTATTTATTGTTTTTTTTTTTCGTAAGAATCGATGCATTTAGAAGAAGACTTTATTATTTAACAATTTATGACAATAAGAATTTTTACTCGAATTGATTGAGATTTGTGTGCGTTTGCCGCCTATTTAAGCAAAATTTGAAATAGGCTTTCAAGCATGTCACTATTTGAATAACTGATTCATGTTTTTGTTTGACGTTTGACAGCTAAAATATAACGGTCTTTGTGCATAGATAAATTTAAAATTTAAATTTTTAAATTTACTTTGCATAATCACAAGTTATACGTTTTTATTCTGCGCAAAGTGTTATCTAACTTTTCGTAGCGTGATGTTTTTATTTGAATATGCCTAATATAATAATTATAAATTAATTTGAACACTGACATAAGGTTCAATCGAAAAGCTACCTTTACAACTATTAAAAATGAATCAGTTATTTATATAGGTAACGAATACTATTGATTTTATAACGTGACATACATACGAATAACATAGGATTTTACATAATTATTTATTTTTAACTTTTAGACTTATGATAATTGAACATAAACTGTACGTTTTAGCCAATTGAAACGGCATTTCTACAATTTAATCTTCTACAAGTATTTACTAAACTACATTTCAATAACATTTTTTATATTCTATAATCATAGTCTACAGTGTATTTGCCACGTGTAATGACAAATCAATAAAAAGATTTTACAATTTATTTTATTTCATTTACTTTCCCTCGCGACTGTTTCTACAGACAACAAACTACACCAATGTGTCAAAATTCTTTAATAATTTTTCAACTTTATAACAAATGGAATAAGGTTCTAGTTCGATTGGGAAAATTCAACTGTTTGAGGTAGCCTTGATATGCTGGTGTCTGTAGAATAGAATAGAATAGAAAAAAATTAATTTCAGACAAAGTTCATAGTGTTAGTAACAATTCACTTAATATCTAATATTAGTAGATACATAATTACAAATACAACAACAACAACAACTGTACCCATTTTGATGGGGTTTTACACGGGTCGGTAGCTGCTGTAAGCTAACTAAGGTAACTTGTCTAAGCTAGATTGAAGTTTCCACGAAAACCCCTTGAAAATATGAACAAATACTTATTTAAACACCTATACACAATGATATTATAAGTAAAAATGTGTAGATAGGTTATACGCGCTCAGCAAGTGACACGTTAAAACATGGCTAACTAGCCACACCTCACTTCAGTGTGGCGTCGCTCCGCAACGGACACGTGCCTGCGTTAGTGCACCGTATTTGAAGATCAAATGTTGTTTAACTAACCTATCTACACCTTTTTACTTATAATATCTTTGTGTTTCATTGGGTAAATTTGACTGTTTGAGGTACCTTTATATGCTGGTGTCTGTACAACAACTGTACACATTTTGATGGGGTTTTATACGGCTCCGTAGCTGTTAGCTAACTAAGGTAACTTATCTAATCTAGAATGAGGATACCACGAAAACCCCTTGAAAATATGAACAAAATCTTATTCAGACACCTATTCAACCCTTATAAGAAATGGAAAACTGAGTAGTTTGTGTGTAGGGTCTGATAAAGAAAGTCATTCAAAACTTGAAAGAATCATTGAAATTAGATAACAATTGCTAAAGAAGTTCTATCTCTAAACATTAATCTGTACATCTCTGCCGGCCCCTTTTAAAATAGAATGGCGTAATGTTATGTTGTGGAAATACAAAATCTCAGCATAGACATCTGACTATAGCAATCGCGAATAATTTGCTGTTATGCGTTGAAGAGTTCCGTTGCCTGTTTTCTACATCAGTTTTTCTTCACCAAATGATACTTTCTAAATGAAAATGCTTGATTTGTTACTAAAAATGTTAAAATCGGTGCGTGTGTGCCTATATTTTAAGAGGAGTTCCCTCAATTCCTCAAAGATCCTTCATCAGATATAAGTTTTGATACAAATGGGACCAATCTGCTACTATACCCTATCAAACAAAAAAAGAATTTTGAAAATCGGTCCATAAATGACGGAGTACTGAGGTAACAAACCCTAAAAAAAAAAAAAACAACCGAATTGAGAACCTCCTCCTTTTTTTGAAGTCCGTTAAAAATAGAAAGTAAACTAAATAAAATTTAAAAATTGATTCTTAGGCGGAACAACTTTTGCTGGGCAGCTAGTCTATAATACTTTACCATACACCACGATACAATGGATTACCGTTGAGACTATTTCAGCAATGTTTGCCCATACTGAACCTGTCGACCAGGTCGTTGGGGAAGCTGACTGGTTTCAAAGACACCAATAGCTCGTCCACCAATATCTGGAACTTCGCTGAGAATCTTTCTAAAGTATCCATACTGAAGTCGTCGTTGTAAGCCATTATTGCACCTGGGGATAGAACAGATTTTACAGCCTGTCGTCGATACTAATAGGCGCGCACTCTTTTACCGTTGTAAATGGGCATCAATAGCAGTGCTTTTGAACTGACAGTACGTGCAGCAATACCTGTCTCTTTCTTTCTCTTTTAATCAGAATTTTAGAAAGAGACAACTATTGCTGCACGTTCGATTTATCTCTTTCACACTTTCTTACCAGTATTTACTTCACAGCTGGGTAAAGAACACTCAGTCCATTATCTAGGTCTATGGTACCTACCATATAAGACGGGCGGTCCTGCCATGCCAAATAATAATATACTTCTGTTAAGCAATACCAACCTCAGGACAATTTGGAAAAGGTAAGGCAAATTACGATTACAACGTTAAACCTACTTTTAAAACATTGCTCAGAGAACTTACTTGCAATCATGGCAAACGAAGCTATCCACATCCAGTATGGCATTGTGAATTATGTCTGATTCTTCAGTTTTCTGCAGAAGATAAAGTTCTTATCATTATAAATTAAGCTAAATTCTAAGTAAGTTCAAACAGATTGAACTGATCCTGTTACCCGATCAGCCGCGAAACATCCAGTTTGGGACGTCGCAATGCCATATTATAAATAATATAAACCTGTGAATATGTAGGTGAAGTGAAGACGAATTGAGATGTATACATGAGCAGCCCATACCAAAGCTAGGCCCTGTCATTCACATCACCCAAGTTTTTACTGATCTCCAAGATACAGAGCTTCTTTGTTGAAGATAATATATAGTTGGGGTTTTAATGTGTGGTGCCCTAGTCAAAGCCTCTTGTCCATGTACGATTACTTTTATAAATCCTAGTTTATTAAGGCTTTGGTTCAGTAAATATGTTTTTTTTTCACGGAGTGACTTACTATATTGGCCGACTGGACTCTAAATGCTATATTGGCAGAAATCACGAACAATCAGCGCATACATCATAAAAACTGAAACATAATACCTACCTATCTTTAAGATCTACAGATGCTGATACAATGAATTTTGTTTCCATCTTCGTATGAGAAGAAACTTTTGACATCTTATGGGGTATTACACAAATGTACCGATAAGTATTGTGAAGAGAACAGAATACTGACCGAAAATAATAGCTTACAAGAAATATCTGCGTATTTTTTCATTTATCCCAAAATATTTTCAATGCTCGAGAGCTAGGCGAATTAGTGACACTACATTTTGGAAATTACTGACAGTACCTAGATGTCATAATATTGTAATTTTGGTAGAGGATTAAAGATTAAAAAAAAGAAAAGAATAATAAGTTTCGCTGCCGTTCCAATGTTCATATATAATTCTAGATGGCGTTACTGAGACATGGGATCAAAGTTTTTCTATGATATTTTCTTGACATGCCCGCTCTATAGTATTTTAAATCTCTTTGGGTGTAATGAATTAATGGAAACTCACCTAGCTAACTAGTGATAGTGTTGTGACCGGTGGATTGACAAATCATAGGTCGCAAGTTCCAACCCAAGGCACCTCTGACTTTTCGGTATCATGTGCGAATTTATAATTTATTATCACTTGCTTCGAAAACGGTAAAGGAAATCATCGTGAGGAAACCGGTATGCTTGAGAGGTGTTTCTCGAAGGCATGTGATGCCAAGTCAGAGGCCCAATGGGTGGCATTAAAACTCATACACCAGGTTAGTTATTAACCACACGATAAGAATAAATATAATATAATTTTAACTATACCCATTTCTTTATTTAATGAGTATTTTGATAACAATCTACAGTGTATATTGAATATACACTAATACACTGTGATTGTTATACAAATTTTGTAAGTATGTGATTACAATTTGTATCTACCAACATAATAATTTTACTATCGAGTTCATTGCTGATTTTTTCTTGCCCATTCTTCTCCATACAAAACTACATTTTGGAAGGTGCAACTAGAATTATCTTCTTTCTTTTTTTATTATTATTTTTTTACATTTTAGTACGACGTTAAAAAATGCTTTTTAACGGTCTAATTGAAATAAACGATTCGGCTTTTTTTATCTTTTATTGGCTGTCATATTTTTGTTTGTCTTCTAAAAGTGGATCACTATATCACTGTCTGTATGTTGGCAGAACAAGTAAACTTCTAAAATTTATTTAACAATTAACAATTAACAATTAAACAAACAATCATCATCATTTTTTTTTTAATTTATTTTAACAATTTAATATTTTATTTTATTTATTTCTAACATAAATGTGAAAAAATGTTAGGTTTCTGCACTTTTCCTTTACTATGCCAAATCCCTAAATGTCCGTAAGAATTGAGGAGCCACATCAGATTTTTAAAATCTGATCTCACCATTATTTAGCAGCAATGTAGCTTATTTTGCAGCACGAATTCTAGGTTTAGCAGCAAAATATATCACCAGTTATTTTAATGCAAAAGTGGCTCCTCAATCTAAACGTTTGAATTGAGGAGCCACCTGGAACTCGTTAAGTAAAAGATGAATATTTATGAAAATTTTGTATCTTTTAGTAGCAATTTTGCATATTACCGTCTAAAAATTTTGCTTCTGTAGCACTAAAATGAAAGACAATACAATACTTTTAAATTAGGTACTTCTTGCGCGCCTTTCTCATGAAATAGATCTTTTTTTTATGTGGAGCTCTCTCTCGTCCTGGAAGAGGACATGAACGCTATAAACAGTTTAACCGGACAATAATGTGGAGAAGACTTAATGAATTAAGACCTCCAGCCAGGGTATTAAAAAAACTTACAAACTAAGAGACTACGCTAAGGGCACTCCTGCGGGGTCTGGGCCTTGGTTTAGGGCGTCGCTGGGAGAGGACAGCAAGCGACGGCTGGATCTGAGTCATCATCATCTGGCTAGTCTTTTCCCAAACATGTTGGGGTCCGCTTCCAGTTTAACCGGATGCAGCTGAATACCAGTGTTTTACATGGAGCGACTGCCTGTCAGACCTCCACAATCCAGTAACTGGGTAACATGATACCCCTTGGTTAAACTGGCTGTCAGACTTTCGGGCTTCTGACTACAAGTAACGACTGTCAAAGATCTACAAATGAAAGCCGGGACCAACGGCTTAACGTACTTTCCGAGGCACGGAGGAGTCTTGGTATGTAATAAACGGTCACCCATCCACGGACCGACCTGGTCAAGCGTAGCTTAACCTGCGATCGACCCATGTGGCTGTTATAATTTAGCCACAAGCTCTTCTGAGGGACTCCTCTCTTCTCAAGACGGCTGGATCTGAGTGATTTTTACTATTTAGGGGCAGCTAGTTTATGTCTACAGGCTGATACGAGCCAGGGACGGGGGATAGGGATAAAAGATTTAGCTTAGCATATTAATATATATATATGTGGGAAATGGAGCGCAAGTAGAACTAAGAGAAAAGGAACGTAAGTGAAAGTAAGGGAGAGAGTGCGATGCGTGAGGGAGAGAGCAAGAGACAAGTAAAGAGAGAGGATTGTAAGCACGCCATATTGTACTGAGGACGGGGAATGGGGAAGACGTGCCGGTGGACGGAGCAAAAACAAAAGAATTAATAGTCAAGACTGCATTTAGAATAGAATAGAATAGAATACTCTTTATTGTACACCATTAATACTTACAAATAATAATTTTAAGGGCTACAAGCGGTGATACAATGGGCGGCCTTATCGCTAAAAGCGATCTCTTACAGACAACCTTTGGATGGACTTGATAGTGGAGGAAAAAAGATGAGTAGGCAGTGTGTGGTGTACTATTTACATAAATATATACCATACAAGACTATTTGAATATACATATATAATAAGTATAATTATCAAGACAAAAAAATAAAATAAAATAAATACATAAATACAAACCATTTACAGAGTGACGAACAATTATATTAAGACGTGTTAGGAGAGAGGTAATAATTTTTAAGCAAATTTTTGAACGAACCCTGTATCCCACATATAGATAAGGGCGGGAGGATGATAAGCGTACGTAACTGTAGTGGTGCAAGTTAACGGTGTTTCGCTTAGTTTGAACGAAAATTATTAACAGTGTCCGCTGAGGCAGTTTCCTAACTCTGTGTTAGAAGCCTACTGAATCTTATTACATCACAAAAAAACACCACTGTTTTTTATCTATTGACCGAGTTATTTTAGACATTTATTATGAAAGATACCATGGATATTATAACCACATGTCAACGGTTGTATAAGCATCACTTACAAATATTTAATTAAAAAACATGTTTGTTTAATTATAAGAGCCGTATTTGCTCAGTGTAATTGCTACTAAATCTACGAAACAAATATTGCACACTTTATATTTGGCATGGTATTTCATTGTAAAATTAACAAATATTCCGTTGATAATTGAAAGGGTAGTTGGAACTGTGCTTCCATGTCTCAGTAACGCTATCTAGCATCTTTTAATCCTCATGGATGTCCCCTGCCCGGGGAAGCGGAGGGGTCTGTCAGACTCTTACTGACTAAAAACCACCCCGTGTTCCTTCTCACACCTGCGCCGGGGGTCACGGGAACAGAAGATACTTCCGCGACCCCCGACTGGTGCCGGCCCTGCGGGCCTCGCCAAGTCAGCGAGGGGAGTGAGGTGTTAGACTCCCCTCGCGACGTCTAAGAGGGGCGCGCGTGAACACGGCGCGCCGCCACCTCGGGTCCATGTACGTGGGGGCGGCGGACAGCCCCGCGTCCATCGCCCTGGACCCATTCAGGGGGGCTGGAAGAAGGCGTTGTCCGCCCTCCGCCTGCGCCGGTGCGTCTGCTGCGGGCCGGGTGAGTGGAAGAGATCTCCCTCTCCCTTTCCGCAGCCTCCTTCTGCGAGATGACCGTTTCGCAGAAGAACACCACCGCGTCCCAGGACTCGACGCCGCTATCTAGCATCTGCTTAACCTATATCCCAACTATGTTGGGGTCGGCTTCCAGTTTAACCAGATGCAGCTGAATGACTGCCTGTCAGACATCCACGACCCAGTCACTGGTTAACACGATACCCCTTGGTTAAACTGAATGTCAGACTTTCGGGCTTCTGACTACAAGTAACGACTGTCAAGGATCTACAAATGACAGCCGGGACCAACGGCCTAACGTGCTTTCCGAGGCACGAAAGAGTCTTGGTATGTAATGAATGACGCTTATCAAGTTACCCCAAACTGTCAAATTTTCCCAATTGAACATAAACCTTATTCTATTTGCAATAAAGTTGAAAGAAATTATTACTTATCCAAGAAATTTGACACTGGGGTAGGTTGATGTGCTGTCCGTAGCATTGGACTGTCTGGGAATGAGTGACAAAATGGGTCCAAGTATCTATTACGATCCAAGACTTCTCCCAGCCTCGGCAAACTCGTTAAGCTGCAGCTTCTGTGTGTCATTCCCAAAGAGATTTAAAATACTATAGAGCGGGCATGTCAAGGAAATGTCATAGAGAAACTTGGATCCCATGTCTCAGTAACGCCATCTAGAATAATATATGAATATTGGAGCGGCATCGGAGCGTACTACAAAAAACTCATAGACTTGTATTCAGCAGGACACACTTTTTTGGACGAAAATTTTGTTCGTCATGTCCGGTCTATAGGTATTGAATGTCTTTGGTCATTCCCTAGATCGTTGACATTTGTTACTAGCAGGCAGAAACTTGAAAGTCTGTCTGCCAGTACCATACATAAACATAGAGAATAGACTGAGCAATACCCGCACAAAATTGACCACTCCCTAGGAAAAGACAGAGGGACTGAATGGCCAACACCTGTTTCTTTCTGTCTCTGGTCTTATTAATTTTATTATTACTTGCTTCAAATACGGTTAGGGTAAACATCTTGAGGTAACCGCGATGCCTGAGTAGGTATTTCTAGACTGTTTGTGATGCCAGGTCAGAAGTCCATGTCCACGGCTTTAAAAGTCTAACGCCAAGTTAGTCACTAAACACAGGATAAGAAGAAGAAGACGGTCTCAAATATGATTTTTAAACAAGTCAATATTTGTTTAAAAATCATATTTGCGACCGTCTTCTACACTCATCATAAAACCATAAAATTATTACTCAGGTTATGTTTTACTAGCAGATGTCACGAGGCTCCTGTTCCCGTGGGATTACAGGGATAAAAAAGTAGCCTATGTCATCCGGGAATAGTGTAACTTTCCACCAGTGCAAAAATTGGATCATTAGTTCCGAAGATTACGCCCTACTTGCAAACTTACAAACAAACAAATTTTACCTCTTTAAAATATTAGTATAGATCAACGGTTTACTCACGAACTTTTGTTATTTGTAAAGCAACAGCCTTTGATTCCGTGATAAGCAATTAATCTTATATACAAATATGGTAACCAGATATACCTATGAGCTTCGTCGCATCCGAAGTCAGTTGACAAGCGAACGCGCAAGCTGTCTGACAAGCGGTTTCGCCGTCGACAGTCCTAGAATTAATTTGAAAACTATTTTCTTAAATAGTTTTCTTTAAAAATGGGTGGCAAATAAATAGGTCTATAGAGGATAGCCAAATTTGGTTACCTTACTTAAATGTAACTAATTAGTTAACAGTGATTACCGTAAAGTGATATTAATATCGTTTAGATTCTCCCATACTTCTTCTAGTAACATAGTGTTTTCATTTCATGGAAAAATTTTGAGAGAATTTAGTTTTTTAGTAAATTAGTAAGGGGTTGACAATGACGAAGTATTACTTCATTTTTGGCGAGGGGAGCAAGATTAACCAAATAATATGTGCAGTCCTAAGTAAGTACTCTTTTATTACTTTTATTTATCTCTTTAAAATACCAGTCAGCCAAATAGTGCGAGTACTAACACTACGATTATCAATCTTATTGCCCCGACATAAAAACGTTGTCAATGTCTAAATTTAATTATTAGAGCGAATGTGTTTCAATCAACAATAGGAGGTTCGAGATATTCATTGAGCGCATCAAAAATGATCGGCGAATGTGAACTAAGAAATGTTGTAGTCTTATTTTGTTATTATCTTACTTACTTTTCTCATCCTTACTACTACGAAAATTCATTTTATCATAAATACTTTTGTTTTGTTTTTATATTCGTCAACTACCAGAATTCCAGACACAAATAATAATATTGTTCGCGATAGCCGGGTTTCACTTGGGACCTGTAAAGAAATACGGTTACTTTTACATTATTTGAAGTGCTAAATATACGACTAATACAAATGACAATAAACTTAATGTTTCGAGTGCTAAGTTTACTATCAAGTTATGCAATTTGGTCGCAATTGAGCGATGTGTTTCTGTTCCTAATTTTTAATCAGAAGTGCAGGTCCTTTATTTGAATTTCGCAATCTGTAACCAATACGTCTAGTTTCGCTACATTTTGGTAAAGTTTTTGACAATACTTGTGCTGAGATGAGTTTACGACTGTATTTTTGATTTTTTTAATTACGAGAATTGGCAGTCTGATGCTATATAACAATCAAAGATTGCGTGGTTGAAATTGCTTGGAAAAAATATCATGTAAATCAAAGCATAGAAACTCCACATGTTATTTGTCTTCGTCGACTTTGCATTCATTATTTCATGGCTGAAATATTCATTGTACAGTCAACAGCAAAAGTAGATGATCAAAATCAGAAATTCAATACTAATGAACGGAGTTCGCGCCAGAACTGTGTGGCGTCGAAGTGATTCAAAAGTATGTGATTGTAAATTATACGGCTTATTCCACTTTTCCCCGTTGGATGATCCCCATTGATGGGGATTAGTGAACTTTTTGTTCACTATTCCCCGTTGACCCAAAATTTTTATTTAATGGGGATAAGTGAACTAAAAAGTTCAATAATCCCCATTAGGTAGGTACGTTAAAAAAATAAAATATATGAATCATGTTACATTTATTAATTAAAAATATAACTTTCTTATACCTAATAAAGTCACAGATTGTTACAATCATTAATTTAAAATTGTAGCATGAAAATATTTCTTTCTTATACCTTGTAAAATCAAAGATTACAATCACTTAAGTTTTTCTAATTAGGTACGTTAAATAAAAACAATATAAAAATAAAATATATGAGTGATGTACTTTTATTTTTATAAGGTAAGAACAAAATTTTAAATTACCTACATACCTACTTTACGATTTTATTAGAACGAAAAACAGATTGTTGCCCCAACGAAATTGTTCTAACGATGTTTGGGAATAAGACCTTATATCTATCTATCTAATAAGATACACAATACTGTAAAAGATGCTCATTTTCTAGAGGCGCGCGCGCAAGGCGGTGGCGGAGCGGGGTGCGAGTTAGCTCGTATGTGATTGGTCGACCCATCTTTTGTTTTTGTTTCGTAGTCGTTAAGGGTTAGTAGTGTGTAGTGTAGTTCAAGCGTGCAGTTCTTATCAGTTCGCAGTTATTAGTTTAATATAGGAATAAATAAAGGAAATGGCTGGTAGTTCAACTGACGTTTGTTTAGAGTACGTTAAAAAAGGTAAAGCTACCATACTTCTCCGGGCCGGACATCAATACAGTAAAAAATGCAAATATAAAAATGGTGGAGTTTTGTGGGAGTGTACCACAAGAAAACAAAGTAAATGTGCCGGATCCATCACTGTCATGGTAAGTTACTTATTATATTTTGTGATTAATAATGACAATAATAACTCAGGTTATGTGTGTTATCAATATCACGTTTATCAATATCAAAATTTAAAAATCAACGTTAAAGTTTAAACACTGTTTCTGTCATGGCGGCACGTGTGACGTCATTCTTTTGTCAAACAAGTCTATTACACCTAGTGTAAAAGAGTGTAGCTGAAGTGAATTGTATATATTTAATTATTATTACATATTTTAGTTAAGCATAAAGTAAAAAGTGCATAAAGTTAAGCATGAAGTGAGGAGCTTGTGGCTAAATTATAACAGCCGCATGGGTCGATCGAAGGTTAAGCTACGCTTGACGAGGTCGGTCCGTGGATGGGTGACCATTTATTACATACCAAGACTCCTCCGTGCCTCGGAAAGCACGTTAAGCCGTTGGTCCCGGCGTCATTTGTAGATCTTTGACAGTCGTTACTTGTAGTCAAAAGCCCGAAAGTCTAACAACCAGTTTAACCAAGGGGTATCATGTTACCCAGTTACTGGGTTGTGGAGGTCAGACAGGCAGTCGCTCCATGTAAAACACTGGTATTCAGCTGCATCCGGTTAAACTGGAAGCCGACCCCAACATAGTTGGGAAAAGGCTAGGCAGATGATGATTTTAGTTAAGCATAAAGTGAAATATGTTTTGTTGAACTATTCAGAAAGGATAACAACAATTTGTTATAAGTTTTAAAGGTTGTTAAATAGCCTATTTAATTTTGTATTCTATGTACCTAAGTGCAATATTGTTTACTTAAAAAATAATGTAAAGTAATTAATTATTATTACTTAATTTTACAGGACAATCAAGTTGTAGCTGAGAAACGACACAATGTTTGTGAACCTGATTTTGCGCGGAATGAAGTTACCTTGAGGTTATTCAAACTAAAAACTACACTTGCGGATCCAGAAGCACCTGCTATTCCCACTGCTTACAACGCGGCTGTGAGCTCACTAAAAGATACCGGAATTGACAAAATAAAAGAATTCCCTGCCCTGAAGTCTATCAAAACAACATTATATAAACACAGAAATGCAGCATTTGAAGTAAGTAAAATTGAGTTCAAAAATGTTGAAGAAGTTAGAGTAAAGTACCTCCAGCTCATCAGGAATTTATTTTAGCAGACTACAATGACAGTGGTATCCGTGTAATAGCTTTTTGCTCTGAATTTGCCCGACATCAAATGAAAAATTTGAAGATGTTCTTGGGTGATGGAACGTTTTGGATCTGTCCATCTCCCTTTTACCAACTCTACACCATTCACGGGGATTTGGGCAGTACAGAAAAACACATAAACATTGTGCCACTTGTTTATGCCCTCATGAGCCATAAAAATCAACAAACATATGAAATTTTATTTAGTATGCTAAAATCTGCATTACCTGATTGGAATCCAGAAATATTTAAATGTGACTATGAAGTGGCTCCGATGAACGCAATGCGAAATGTTTTTGTAAATATATCTATTAGCGGCTGTTATTTCCATTTCACCCAGGCAATATGGAAGAAAGGAAAACAACTCAAACTAACAAAAGATAAATTAACCAGAAGACAAGTTGCACTTAGCACCGCTTTGGCTTTGTTACCATCAGATAAAATCATTGCGGGTTGGTTTTATGTTGCCTCTCAAAGCCCTGATGATGATAATAGCAAGGAGTTTAGAAATTACATGCTCAGACAATGGCTACAAGATGATTTTATTAAAACGTGGTGTGTATTTGGACAGACTCATCGCACTACGAATTTAGTCGAAGCATGGAATAATAAAATAAAAAAGCGTGTGAAAATAAAGAAACCCAACATTATGAAGCTCCTCACAGCGTTGGCTGAAGATGCATCGTATTACGAAGTTCTTGCATTGGGGGTTTCTGAAAATAAAGGTATAGCGGAAAAAACAAAAAAAAGCATCAATCGCGATAATTATATACAGGAGGTCCAAATGGAACTCATTAATAATGAAATTACGATTGGGCACTGATTAGAAAAACTTAAATGAGTGTAATCTTTGATTTTACAAGGTATAAGAAAGAAATATTTTCATACTACAATTTTAAATTAATGATTGTAACAATCTGTGACTTTATTAGGTATAAGAAAGTTATATTTTTTATTTTAAATTAATAATTGTACAATCTGTGATTTTACTAGGTATAGAAAGTTACATTTTTTATTTTAAATTAATAATTGTACAATCTGTGATTTTACTAGGTATAAGAAAGAAATATTTTCATGCTACAATTTTAAATTAATGATTGTAACAATCTGTGACTTTATTACGTATAAGAAAGTTATATTTTTTATTTTAAATTAATAATTGTACAATCTGTGATTTTACTAGGTATAAGAAAGTTACATTTTTTATTTTAAATTAATAATTGTACAATCTGTGATTTTACAAGGTATAAGAAAGAAATATTTTCATGCTACAATTTAAATTAATGATTGTAACAATCTGTGACTTTATTAGGTATAAGAAAGTTATATTTTTTATTTTAAATTAATAATTGTACAATCTGTGATTTTACTAGGTATAAGAAAGTTATATTTTTTATTTTCAATTAATAATTGTACAATCTGTGATTTTACTAGGTATAAGAAAGTTATATTTTTTATTTTAAATTAATAATTGTACAATCTGTGATTTTATTAGGTATAAGAAAGTTATATTTTTAATTAATAAATGTAACATGATTCATATATTTTATTTTTTTAACGTACCTACCTAATGGGGATTATTGAACTTTTTAGTTCAATTATCCCCATTAAATAAAAATTTTGGGTCAACGGGGAATAGCGAACAAAAAGTTCACTAATCCCCATCAATGGGGATCATCCAACGGGGAAAAGTGGAATAAGCCAATTATACCAAACATTTACTACCAGTACAGCTGCCATATGTTTGTAATCAGTTTTGACTCCAAAAGTTATAAACTTAATTCGCATCAGAACTAAGAAGTGAAAAAAAAATTCAAAACTAGTGATCAGCTAAAATCAAAACTTAAATGATGAAACTGAGGCCACGTAATGGTGAAGCAAATAATTCATCCATACGCATTTCTTTATTAACCCAGTAATTTAATTTGTTATGTTTAAAACAGCTGAATTTGATAAAAAAAAATGCATATTTAATATATTTCATCCAATTGAAACCCTAAAAAAACCACAATGTTCATTAATAAAAACTTATTTACAAAAAAAACAACCAACTTCCAAAAAAAACACTACAAAGTGAAAGATATTAAAGTTATTTTTCACTTTGAAATGTTTTTTTGGAAGTAGGTTGTTTTTTTTTGTAAAAATGTTTTAATTTTTCACTTTTAGTGGGTCAGTTTGTAATTTATCTAAGTTACAATAGCCCAATGACAACTGCTCATCACCTCTTACAACATATTGCTTTTCTCGATAAAGGGACGTTAATTGTTGAGGAGTTCTCCTAGTAAGATCCAGGAGAACTGGAGCTCCATGGTGAAGGCATCATCACCACTATGCATTTTGGCAAGCTTAAATTACTTAGCAACTACATTAAAGTACCTAATCGAATCGCAACCCGTGAAATACTTAGGTATAATTGAGTAGTTCCGATGCCCATCTGTGGTCTTCATCATCAGTTCCACTTTAGCAAACGGTGCTTTCCGAGAGCGAATGCACGAGTTACTATACAAAATACCCAAATCACTATAGGTGTTCCTATGAAATTTGAGGTTTTCCCTCGATTTCCATAGGATCCCTTCATCAGATTCTGACTTGGTGACAATGAGTTACTGAATGAGTTACTTTTGAACATTGACATAAATTCAAAAACATGCAAAGATAATAATATTTATTGAATTATCGTTTTGTATCACATCAGTTACTTTTGAACATTGACATAAATTCAAAAACATGCAAAGATAATAATATTTATTGAATTATCGTTTTGTATCACATCAGCTACTTTTGAACATTGACATAAATTCACAAACATGCAAAGATGATAATATTTATTCAATTAACGTTTTGCATCACATCAGCTACTTTTAAACATAAGACAGAAGTTACAAAAAAAACCAGTTTAAATACTAAAGTTTTTGAATTATATTATTTTTAACCGACTTCTGAAAAAGGAGGAGGTTATCAATTCGGATGTTTATATGTATATTTTTTATGTATGTTTGGGCATAACGTCGTCATATATAGACGGATTTGCAAAATTGTTTTTTTGTTTGAAAGGGTATACGCTCGCTGTGGTCTCATTGTCACCAAGTCAGAATCTGATGAAGGGATCCTATGGAAATCGAGGGAAAACCTCAAATTTCATAGGAACACCTATAGTGATTTGGGTATTTTGTATAGTAACTCGTGCATTCGCTCTCGGAAAGCACCGTTTGCTAAAGTGGAACTGATGATGAAGACCACAGATGGGCATCGGAACTACTCAATTATACCTAAGTATTTCACGGGTTGCGATTCGATTAGGTACTTTAATGTAGTTGCTAAGTAATTTAAGTTTGTCAAAATGCATAGTGGTGATGATGCCTTCACCATGGAGCTCCAGTTCTCCTGGATCTTACTAGGAGAACTCCTCAACAATTAACGTCCCTTTATCGAGAAAAGCAATATGTTGTAAGAGGTGATGAGCAGTTGTCATTGGGCTATTGTAACTTAGATAAATTACAAACTGACCCACTAAAAGTGAAAAATTAAAACATTTTTACAAAAAAAAACAACCTACTTCCAAAAAAACATTTCAAAGTGAAAAATAACTTTAATATCTTTCACTTTGTAGTGTTTTTTTGGAAGTTGGTTGTTTTTTTTGTAAATAAGTTTTTATTAATGAACATTGTGGTTTTTTTAGGGTTTCAATTGGATGAAATATATTAAATATGCATTTTTTTTTATCAAATTCAGCTGTTTTAAACATAACAAATTAAATTACTGGGTTAATTAAAAAATGCGTATGGATGAATTATTTGCTTCACCATTACGTGGCCTCAGTTTCATCATTTAAGTTTTGATTTTAGCTGATCACTAGTTTTGAATTTTTTTTTCACTTCTTAGTTCTGATGCGAATTAAGTTTATAACTTTTGGAGTCAAAACTGATCACAAACATATGGCAGCTGTACTGGTAGTAAATGTTTGGTATAATTTACAATCACATACTTTTGAATCACTTCGACGCCACACAGTTCTGGCGCGAACTCCGTTCATTAGTATTGAATTTCTGATTTTGATCATCTACTTTTGCTGTTGACTGTACGAGACTAAATGAAAGTTCACGGTCACATTTGAATCAATCATTGTTGTTGTGCGTCTACAAAAATTGATCGGAAATAAAGTAATTTAACTGCTGTAGAATAAGCCTTAGATACACAGAATAATATTAACTGCATTAAAAAACAAGGAGACAGCGAAAGGCTACGTGAAGTGGAAATCCAAAAAATGTTGCACAATCCATAGCAATTATTTAAGAAAATGGCACTGAGTATATTAAATGCTGAGTAAATTAAGTTATGTCGAATGAAAATAGAGTTTAGCAATCACAGCACCTACAGAGCTAGGACAAGTCAAAAATAGAAAAAAAAAAACAAAACAGAATCACTTTAAATAAATATAAGATTTATTTAAAAAAATTACACACAATGTTTGACAAAATGTCTATATTCTGTGACAGTGACAAAAGGATGGCCTTTTTTTTTCTAAAACAGCCAGTGAGTCTTTGCTATATTCTGAAGTTTTGTTTTTTCTTTTTATCACTTGTCCCAATTCGTTATTTTCTTAATTTTTCGTTAACGTGTGGATTCTGGTGTAGGATACCTACATGTTTGATAAATCTTTGTTTGTAATTTGTATCTATCAAATAAACAAAATAATAAATATTGTTAAGTGTCAAATTCTACTTTTAAATTGTGCGATTTTTGTCACCACAACGCAAGCCTAGCGTCTTTTGTTTTGTTCTCGATGGTTCTCTCTCTATGTTTATCACATAGTAAGTTGTGTTATATTCCTTGTATTTAATCTGTATGGTACTAAATTAAAACCGTTCATTAGTCTTTTTATTAAGTAGCTATCAAACATAATCCCCTTTTTAAATTCAAGTGGGTGAATTCCAGTATTTCAATAATTAAACAAATGAAATGAGTAGCACCCTCTTCATTCGTATTTAAAACCTTTCTCACAAATAAATGGTCCTTATTTCTCGGCACCACATCAACTATCATGATAACTGATTTATGTCTGTTTTGATATCAAAATAATAATGAATGAAAATTATGAATAACCCTAATCGTTTTTTATCATTCTTGGCACAGATAGATAGGACATTAAGCTCAACTGTGTTTTTCCAATTGAACATAAGCCTTGTTCTTTTGTTATAACGTCCAAAGTACAGAAACCAGCACATCGACCTACCCCAATGTGTCAAATTTCTTTGAAAGGTTTTCAACAATAAAGTTCATGTTCAAGTGGGAAAATTTGACAGTTTGGTGTAGGTTGATATGTGCTGACGTCTGTACAAATAAAATTGACAACTACCCCAAGGTATCGTTACAGACGCCTGCGCACCAATTTACCCCAATGTGTTAAATTTCTTTGATAGGTTTTGAACTTTATTCTAAACACAGTAAGGTCCATGTTCAATGGGAAAAAAATAACAGTTTGGGATAGGCTGGCGTCTGTACCTACATACTACTTAAAACGGGATGAGATTTTTATTACAAAGCTAAATTATTTTACCGGCTTCAATAAAATAAGTTGAGCCCCGTAATTTAATATACACCTTAAGTCACTATTTTTTGACGTATCACTCATTGGTGTCCGTTTCATATTTCGGTCAGGTCGTCTTTGGCCTGACTTGGCGAGGCCCGCGGGGCCGGTCGGGGGTCGCGGTAGTATCTTCTGTACCCGTGACCCCCGGCGCAGGTGTGAGAAGGAACACGGGGTGGTTTTTAGTTAGTAAGAGTCTGACAGACCCCTCCGCCTCCCCTGGCGGGGGACATCTATGAGGATTTTCCACCCATCAAAAAAAAAAAAAAAAAAGGTCGTATTTGGCCGATGTTCTTTTTTTGTTGTTTTAAAATCGTCGTTTGTTTTTGCAGTTAACTTGCCAGTATTCGCATACGGGACCAGTATTGGATGGATGTCGCCAATGTCACTGCTACTACAGTCTAAGGATTCGCCAAGAGGAACCCCACTTACCGATTACGAGGTCAGTGTTCGTTCATTATCCAACATTTTACCCAAAGACATTAAACATATTTTTTTAAGCTATTGCATAGCTTCTATCGCGGGCCTTGAGCGCGGGGACCGAATCCAGAAATTCCGTAACGTAAAAAAAGAGGAGAGGAGTTGATAAAAAATGCTATGCAATAGCTTTACCGCGGCAGTCTCCGAGTGCCACACGTCATTTTTTGTTTTTTTTTAATATTATAAACTAGTGCTTGAATGCATTCTCACCTGATGGTTATAGTGATGCAATCAATGATGGTGAAGCGCACTAGTTTATTAAGAGCCTATTCACTCTAGCATTGAAGACACCTAAATTATACTCGGACGGGAAAATCGCAGCAGGCAGGCTGTTCCAGTCCTTCGACGTACGCGGTATAAACGACGAGGCGAAACGCTTTGTCCAAGTCGTGGGGGTGCCAACGAAGTAAGGGTGTAGGTACCTACTCTACTATAATACTATCAACTGGCCTGTGTTGGTCGACTAGTTAGTGACCCTGACTGCTATGTCAGAGGCCGTGAGTTCGATTCACACCCAGGTTAAATGTTTATGTGATGAGCACACACCAGCGACACGAACTACTTATAGACGAAATTCTTATATAATTAGGGCGAGCCGTATGTACAATGAAGCTTGCCAGAAAGTTGATATAGATCTCTTTAATACAAGCGTGTCTAAACTAAAAAAATCTCTCTGTAACTCCTTTTTTGATAGAGTAAAATAGTCTTTACTTTTTAGTTTATAAGATCTAACACCGTCTGCTACCGTAGTGTTAATTTAATCAATTTTTATTTGTTACATGTGAAAACTTGTAATTGGCCATCATGTTGTTATCGCTTCAAATATTATGTCTGCCTAGCTGTAAGTTTTCCGAAAAATATAAAATAAAATAAAATTTGTTCTGTGTCTAGGTGTAAGTTATCTATAACTATGTATATATTTAGAAATATATAAGTATGTTTATCAGCTGTTTGATATCCATAACACAAACCTTTAGCTTAGCTTGGGACTAGATCGTGTTGGGTGAAAGGTTGTGGAATATTTATTTATTTATAAAAATAGACGGGACTTCACGAACAAAATTTTTACCCAATAATAATGTCCTAATGGACACAAGTTGAGTCCCGCAGCCACTCCCATATTGCTACATTATGCTAGACAGCGTTATTGAGTCAGTTGACACTCAGGATTGAGATGAAGAAGAACAAGACGCGCTAAGTACACTTCCTCGTAGGTGGCGTGGAAACGTGTGCATATTATGACGGTTACAACTTTTTGAATCGTTATATCTCAAAAACTGTGGGCTCGTAGGATAAAGTATTGATGCATTTTTGTAGATAATTTTATGATCTACAATTTTTGTTTGAGGTATTTTTATGATTAAACTTACCGTTTTGCTGAAAATCGCAAAAAATCGAAAAACAAAAAAAAAATATACCTTTGACCTTAAATATTTTTTCCGTACAAAGGAAAGATCAGAGAGATAGAGAAGAGAAGGGAACTTTCAAATTTTATTTATAATTATATTTAGGACGATTTCACCAATTTTCAGCATGTTGTAAATGTATGTAGCTTCAAATGTCTGAATTTACCGGACTAATAATTTAATCAGACATTATTATTGTAATTTTATTAAGAAGTATAAAAAGTCAAATGTATGTACGTACCTATTACGAAAATAACTCAAAATCAAAAGTCATTCATTCAAATTAGGCTGCTAATCAGCACTTTTTAAACGTCGAAATTACATAAGACAGTCCCCTTAAAAGCCCTTCGTCACCTCCTGTGTTGTGTGTTTTTGCTGGGAAGAAGAAGTGGCGGAACAAACTCCCCAGCAACACATCTGTTTGATAAGTTGGAAGAACTTGAATTTACACAGTACAATTAGTGTTAAATATAAAACAATTAAAATAAGTTATGCACTACGTGTTAGCTAGCACACTCAATATACAGAAAACCAATTATATATAGATACCGAAATTAATACTAACTAAACTCAAGCAAAAGCAACTGATTATTAAGAAGCCTCCAGGTATAAAGGGTGTGCCGGCTTACATGTACAGAGTTGGATTAAATCCATAGATCTGCAAGACACTATTAAGATAAGTATCTACAGGGAATTTCAAAAGAAGCCGTGTGGTAGATAAGTATAGAAAATTCCTTGACGTTCTCTATTGATTTTCAGATTTCATGGATAGCAGCGGCACCATACTTGACATGTATACCAGCGGACTACCTGATGGCCATTTTAAGTGACAAGTTTGGCAGAAAACACACGTTATTCTTCATATCTGCTGTAACATTTGTAAGTACAGTCTTCTTCACCAGATCAGTTCAAAACTAATGTAGATGGTCGGATTGTTAAAGTTCCACGGTAAATGTAAGATGTTCACGAGAACGAAGTCGCGGTTTAAGTCCTTAAATAACATAAATGTACACTAAACTTATACACCACTATTTTTAAATTTGTCCTAAAAAAATTGAGCAGTATCCGTACCTTTTAGTGATCATATTTGCGTAATCCAAAGTAAAAAAAACGAAAAGTTTCTTTTTCAATATGCCACTATTTGGTTAAACTTAAATAACGAAAACAGCTGTTGAAGGCGGAGCATGCTTGAGCGACATCGCGCGAACGTGAGCGAGAGATGACGATTAATGAATACTACTACCTATGTCATGAATAGCCTGAAATATTTCCATAAATTGGGTGACTTTTTGGGATATTAGCAAACGCTAATAACTCTGCTTTCCATGAATATTATTTATTGATACTTTACAATTATAATGAGAAGACCATCTAGAAGAAGTCCTTTAAGTATTTGTACTAATTTAAAATTAGTGGTGTATTATTTCACACAGGCTTGCTGGACAATCAAACTGGCATCAATGGAAGTGTGGGCATTCATCTTGGCAAGAGCAATGTTTGGTCTTACCATGGCTGGCGCTTACGTCACGTGTCCACTGTATACTAAGGAGATCAGTTCAGCCAGCGTAAGAGGAACGCTGGGTACATTGGTAAGTTACAAAAAAATACTTTCACTGAGTTCTGGTATCATACAGTCATGTAGGCTTGGAGTACCGGGTAAAACGGGGTGAATAGAAACTCAAGGGTGAATAGAGACAGAACTTTGTGGAGAATATTCACTTAAGTTACAAGTTGCATGTCACATACGAGGACTCAAATGCTTTAAAATCATTGAAATAAAGTATGGCTGTTTTTGTACGTGACTTAGTCAAAAGTTTTTGTCAAAGTAAAAAAAGGAAACTATTTCAATAAGGCTATATTTTAACTTACAGCGCACTTATGAATGCGAACTTTAATCTATATCTATACTAATATTATAAAGTAAAATTTATAAGTTTGTAAGTTTGTATGTAGGGGGTAATCTTCGGAACTAATAATCCAATTTTAAAAATTATTGTACTGGTGGAAAGCTACACTATTCCCGGTGGACATAGGCTACTTTTTATCCCCATATTCCCACGGGAACGGAAACTACGCGGGTGAAACTGCGTGACGTCTGCTAGTGTTAAATAAAAATCGGTATCATAACCATGATACGTCCTAGCAGGGCATCAAATACTTTATGAGGAATGTTCTTTGGGAATGTCAGATGTACATAATAATAATAATTTAACTTTATTTCAAGCACAATACTCATATTAGTTGGTACATAACTTCATTGTCACTATTTTACTATAATCTTATGGGATGGGATATATGGGACTCTCAATCGGCGGTTGAACACTCTGCGGTTACTCTCTCTGTTGCTCTCTCTCTCTCTCTGCGTTGAATAATCAACTGTCAAACAGCGAGTTTCTATCATCAGTATGTATTTAAGATGACGGCATGCGCACTCACAGAGTTGTTACGCAGAGCATAGATTACTATGCTATGATTACTATGAGAGTAAACGTAGCTTGAAGTTCACTTACGCCCGATATTAATATTCTATCACAATCCAAATCCCGTTCCTTTGTTTTTGACGGCTGCTTCTGATTGGACATCTTTAAGACTCGGATAGGCGAATTCGGTCGTTGATTGGTTACAGACATAGATCGGGATGAATATAGCAACCGAGATAGATTATTAATATGCAGCGTTAAAGTGCAATACCAATTTTTTGTAAAGTCTTAGCTGTTGTCATCAAATTTTGGTACAAGGTGATACAATATTGATAAAATGATGTTTTTTTCTTTATTAGGTTATCCTATTCCACACAACGGGAAACTTGTTCCTATACATCATTGGTGACATTCTGAGCTACCGCACCATTCTCTGGATTTGCTTGACTTTGCCGACTGTACATCTTGTCCTCTTCATCATGATGCCTGAGTCACCATCTTACCTGATAAAGAAAGGGGATACGGAGGTAAGGGACTTTAATTTAGTTTTTTAGTTTTTAGTTTAATTAATTATTTGTTGCTATAGTGCTGGTAATTTAAAAAATAGAGACTTGAAATTTCACTGCTTTATTGGTTTTGTGGGCGCAAAACCTACTGCTGATTTGAGCTTTTTTGTTCGATCTCCTAGTCGGGCAAAGCGTTACTGAGTTATTCCATCTGGGATTTCTTAGTGCCAGCCCAGAGCCAGGATTTATGCATGATAAATGGCAATAGGCACATCCCTATCGCCCAGTTTCTTATAAGCACACCTCTGCCTTATATTTTGGGTAGTACCAGTCGTGATCTTTAATAAATACTTTTTATTTGTCATAATCATGGTATTTTATTGATAAGGGATTTTTACAAGTCATATACAGATTAAATATTTTGCTGATAAACAATTATTAAAAATACATTACCTAAATTACAATACAAGATGTCGAACCAGTAAAAGAAACAAATAAAAGGCCATCAAATAAACAAAATCCAAAAAAAAAAAGGAAAATACATTACAGCATTATACATATGTCAAATAGTAAAAATGACAAACCAATAAAAGAAACAATACACATAAATACAAGTCGCAGACAAAACACACAAAAATAATGTTACAATAAAATTTAAAGTAATATAACCGTGTGTATGTAGTGTGTGTCTTCTTGTGTGTGTAATACAAGTCGCAGACAAATCACACAAAAATAATGTTACAATTTAAAGTAATTTAACCGTGTGTATGTAGTGTGTGTCTTTATAACTATTAAATTATTATAACTACTAGCAGCTAGTATCAAATCGTCACGTTAAATTTTCCTACTGCTTGACAATATTGACAGGGGCAACCATTTTATTTGAATAGTGAGATAAAACAAAATTTCCCAAGATATTTGCACATAAATATTAGCTTGAATAGGAATATAAACATAATTATGATCTCTTTCAATAGAATAGGCTTTGCTTTACTTAGATAAGGTGTTTATATGTATAATTAGCTGTTAGCAACAATGGGTTATTTGACAAAATTATAGTTTTTAGCCCCTCATCTAGATTACAAGAAAATATTCGACACATATTTTATTCTTTTTTCACATAACCAAAAAATTACGGCGATACATCGAGTCAAAATGTCGCATGACAACACTAGCCAGTACAGTAATTTTATTTATACTAGGTAATGATGACGTTACAAGCCCCCTCTCCTCAACTTTAATGCTCTTAATCTAAGCAGTTTTCCATTAATTTGAAAAAGAAATAAATACGTGTTGAATATTTTCTTGTAATCAAGATGAGGGACTAAAAATTAAAATTTTGTCAAATAGCCCATTGTATAATTCTAAAAAAAAAAAATATACAAACGAATTGAGAACCTCCTCCTTTATTTTTAAGTCGGTTAAAAATAAATTATGTACTGAATTCGTTGACAACAACATTTTTTTTAATATTATAAACCAGGGCTTGACTGCAATCCCACCTGATGGTAACCAGTGAAATATAGTTGGCGAAATATATTAGTGTACTGCAGTTGCACCTATTTGTAACACGCTTATTTAAGCTACTTCGCTAATTAAAGGCTTGATGTCATTATTTTAATAACTGCGTGGTAGCAGCAACCAACAATATCTTGCGAAGTTTATTGTTTATTTATTGTTTTATTATTTCACTCTTTTTAAAATTAATGTTATTACATTTGTAAATCTGTGATCACAATGTATCTAGCTGTACCAACTTAATCATGTAATTATCAACTCCATTGCTTATTTTTTTATTTTTTTGCTTAAACCTATCTTAGTATAGTACTCTTTATTCTGGGTACATCGTCCTCACATATAATCTTATTAATGTATTCAAAGTTTTGTAAAATCTATTTTAAAACAGTAAGTATGGAGTTTCTTGCCCATTCTTCTACATACAAATCTACTTTTTGGAAGGGGCAACTAGAATCATTTTTAAAGTTAATTTTCTTCGACGTTCAAAAGTGCCTTATAGGGGCCTAATTGAAATAAATGGTTTGACTTTGACTTTGAAGAATTGCATTCTCCCATACAGGCTCACTGGGTAGGAATAGTTACGAAAAGATTGTGAATGTTTTATTTTGTACAAAAATAGTTCTTAAGAAAATTGTTACTAACACTTAGATGGATTCCGTACCGAATAAATCTGTATTGATAAAATTATTCAACATTAATAGTCTGAATTATTGTTTTACAGGAAGCAATCAGATCGATGGCATGGCTAAGATGCAGAAAGGAAGATGATCCGAAAGTAATAAGTGAAGTGAACCAAATTAAGAAAGAGCAAATGAAAGATGAAGACAGCAACCGTTTCGTTATTAAGGCTATATGTAAGTTATCAGTCATAATAGTAATCATAATACACAGACCAGCCCAAAGCATAGCAGTCTTATCAACTTACCTCAATCTGTCAAGTTACTTTGTTAGATGTTAATTAACAGAACATTTCAACAATATCCAAATTCTGGTAGGTACTTAGCAGGTTTTGGGAAATTGCGGAGAACATTAACACATTCACTGAGAATCTCGTAAAATCTGCCCGATGCGATGCTTAAAAGAAAGAAAGAAAGAAAGAAAAGAAAAATGCGTTTATTGGCATTACAACAAAGATACACCATAAAACTATAAAATACAGGGACCGCTTACCGCTGGAGCGCACGGTGAAATCTAAAACTCTCTCGCAGTTACGAAAAGATTCTTTCAGTAGTATGTGGAGTTCTTCAGTCAGAGACATAATAAACATATAAGTCGGTTTTCGGATTTCGAAAAGTTATTGTTAAGTTAATCTATCTTAATAAAGCCAGGCTAAAAAGAACTGATACGCAGTACCAAAAAGTCTATTAATCGATATCGGTCGAATGCGACTGCTAGATAAAAGTCCCTTGACTATTGTCGCAGTTAACAAGACATGATTACACTTTATGTTACTTTCTGGATACTGTTGACTGTCAGCTCGCATTATCCCGCTACTGGGCAAAGGCCTCTCCCCAAGACTTCCAGTTTTCTATATCATGGGCTAAAGTGGGCCACTGGTTGTTGATTTTGTCCAGGTCATCCCGCTATCTTCTATTAGGTCTGCTGTGATGCCTTTTAGTAGTATCAGGGCTTCATGTGGTCCGCACCGTGCCCTCGTCTCTGGAGTAGGCAGTGACTTGTCGCTGCCGGCCGTGGTCGAGAGAATGGTCGGCAGCGTCGAGTCCTGGGACGCGGTGGTGTCCTTCTGCGAAACGGTCATCTCGCAGAAGGAGGCTGCGGAAAGGGAGAGGGAGATTACCTCCACTCACCCTGCCCGCAGCAGACGAACCGGGCGCAGGCGGAGGGCGGACAACGCCCTCTTCCAGCCCCCCTGAATGGGTCCAGGGCGACGGACGCGGGGATGTCCGCCGCCCCCACGTACATGGACCCGAGGTGGCGGCGCGTCGTGTTCACGCGCGCCCCTCTTAGACGTCGCGAGGGGAGTCTAACACCTCACTCCCCTCGCAGACTTGGCGAGGCCCGCGGGGCCGGCACCAGTCGGGGGTCGCGGAAGTATCTTCCGTTCCCGTGACCCCCGGCGCAGGTGTGAGAAGGAACACGGGGTGGTTTTTAGTCAGTAAGAGTCTGACAGACCCCTCCGCCTCCCCGGGCGGGGGACATCAATGAGGATTTTCCACCCCTCAAAAAAAAAAAAATTAAAAAGGGATCCATGTGATAGATATTTTGGCCCAGCTCGATGGGCATACAACAGACATGGCCAGCTCAGTTCTATTTAAGCTTGGTAGCTTTTCAAGCAACGTATGTGATCTGTGTTCAGTAACCTTAGTGTGGTGTTGCAAATGTGTTAAAGTTAAAGCCTCTAATTCATTAAATGTATTCATTCTAGATATGGAAAAGCCACACTTACATGCCCCAGTCTGTTATACCTCAGTATGATTAATGTTTGACTAATTGCTTTATGCCCGCTCCTACAAACACTAGGCGACATAGTTAAAACAAGCATTAGCGCTGACCTCGTAATGAAGTTTCCATCCGTGTTAATTTTCCTAGATCAAACAGCAGTGTATGCTACAGTAAACAGTTTAATGCAAAAACATTAGATTACTTGTCTTAATGAGTTTAATCTAAACGGAAAGAAAGAGCATAAATCGAGTAATAAGACCTCCGTTACTTTTATTTGTTTTAAGGTTCACGAACGGGAAACACGATAGACAATGTCTATAAAATGTAATCAAACATTTACATGAATAACGATGATAGATGAAGCATAGCTTTGTATTTATAATAATAATACATACATAGTGCATACAAGAAAAATCTGCCAAAGGTCCGTGACCTCGGGGTTCCGAGAAATATGAAAAACCATATTAAAATAAAAAAAATTACAACTTTCACACAACGCGATCTAGCCCCAAGCTAAGCAGAGCTTGTGTTATGGGTACCTAAACAACTGATAAACTTACTCTGACAGACCCCGGAAAATTATTAAAGATGCGTATAGCCATACAAAAGATACTTTCATGCATAATATGAGTCTTACTAGCTACTGTGCGCAATTTGTCCTTACGCCGCATAAGCACCTAGTGATTATACATGCCAATGACGTTCAAAAAGTGCTGATCCTCAGCCTAATTTGAATAAATGACTTTTGATTTTGATTTTGAATGTTATTTCTTACAAATACTGCAGCCTCAAATATGTAGACACATGGCAGAGTAAGTACGTTTTTTTTTTCTAAAAAAAATGGTTTACAGGAGTCAGTTTCGCGTAAATTAAATATTGCCCTGATGCAACCGTTTTGCGCAATGAAAGCGCGCTCTTTGTCTGTACTGTTACCCCAGAATATTAAACCGTATCTTAAGATAGAGCTGTACGGGATGAATTAAAAAAATATCTGACTTAGAATCTTTAACGAACATTAAAAAAATCCCAAAACGACCGCAGTGTTCAGTTCGACATCTGTTTTGATTCACTACAGTGATATTATTTTGGTTGTTATCGACTTCATTAATTCCAATCAGACTCATTTAACGTTGAGAGCTGTCCAAGCACGCGGTTCAATTGTTTCTCATTGTCAGCTGTTTTTCAAAGACATTATTTTAATACTTCTTATATACGGGACATCACGAACAAAATTTTCATCCGATACTTGTGTCGAAGTGGATACAATTCTATGAGTTTAATTTAGTACGCTCCGCTTCCGCTCCAATATGGCTATATTATTCAAGATGGCGTTACTGAGATATGGAATCACAGATTTTCTATGACGTTAAATCTCTTTGGCTGCTCTTCAATGCACTTAGTATACATGTTACAATCAATGATAGATTGAAGAATGATGTGGTAAGGCAAAGTTGGGGTTTAAAAGAAAACGTATATTTGCACGACGACTTTTTCGACGTTCAAAAGTGCCTTATAGGCGCCTAATTGAAATAAATGGTTTGACTTTGACTTTGTCTTTTGACTTTGCAGAGCCAAATTGATCATTTTAAATGCTTAGGTTAAGTTTAGGTGGTAATTCTATAATTTTTACCTTATTGTAAAGGTTTGTGGGGGTGGTTGTAGGTTTGTAAGGTTTCTCTTTTCTTTGTTGCTGTGCGCTTGTGTCTGTGCTGAATAAATATTTTTCTAATCTATTCTATTCTATTCTAACAAAATAAACGTAAAAAACTTGTAGTCTAAAACTTTGAATTGATACGTTCTTCATTACCAAGAATATCAATGTGAAATAGGCTCGACTAACTAGCTTTTTAATATATATATATTCGGTAAACATATACTAAAAAAACCACACAGTCGAGCTTCTTACTGTTTTCTTTTTTGAAGTCGGTTAAAAAATTCCGTATCGTTGTCAATGGCGTTATTCTCTCGTCACTTCATTCATGTTGAATATCTACTGAATCATTAAACAAATGAAATCAAATAATTTATTTTGTAAAACATAGCTTAGTTTACAGACGGAATGTTTAGAGCAAACGCCTATTATCTATAAGTCCTAATATTATAAAGAGGAAAAGTTTGATTGTTTGTTTGCATCGAATAGGCTCCGAACCTACTAGACCGATTCGAAAAATTCTTTCACCGTTGGAAAGCTACAATGTCCCCGAGTGACATTAGCTACTTTTTATCCCTGTATTCCCACGGGAACGAGAACTACGCGGGTGAAGCCGCGTGACGTCTGCTAGTGTCATAATATACTTATTATATCATGCTTTATGATAAGAAGAAGTAGTCTGTCGTGTTTGCGATTTCGTGTGCATTGTTTGCATAACATTGTGTAACGGATCAAAATGATTTATTGCAGTGCTTTGTTACTTTTCATACTTCGTTGACTTTTCGGTCACTGTTTTACATGACCTTTTTGCTAGAAGTACTGAATAGAACTTTTTTATGACAATATATCTTTTTTATCACCTGACCTCGCTTTACTGTCATAATATACCAGCTTGAAAATCTTCCGGTAAAGGGCAAATCCTCTTGTCATACACATAAAACACGAGCAGTAATCATCACGTTTTATTGTATGCTAATTAAATATTTTAATACTGAATTGATCAAAAGCAAACTATTAAACTGATTTAAAAAAAATGTATGAGTTTTTACAAAATGCAACCGTCGCCCAAACAAAAAGAAAACGAATTTCAAAATTAGAATTGACAGAGTTCTGAGGTAACAGACAACAAAAAAAATACAACTGAATTGAGAACATTTTTTATTTCTTTAAGTCGGTTTACAACTTACTTAGTTATACAAACTAACATTTTTTTTTCTTTTTCAGTACAAGACAAAATCCTGATCAGAGCCTTTGTCATAGCTATGGTGTTATCCTTAGCGAGAGAAGTGTGTGGCTCCATCCCAGTTCTCAACTTTGCTGGAGAGATATTTAAGAAGTCTTCTGAAGGATCTAATGTTATCCTGACTCCCAACCAACAGGCCATGACTTTGGGAGCTGTGCAAGTACTTGGAGCCTCCTTGGCCTCATTCCCCGTAGAAAAAGCAGGGAGAAAGGTTAGTTTTACACGTTTTAATAACAGTGATTCTTGAGCAACACTTAGTGGTTAGCTCGGAATCGGTTGCCAACGGAATTTGGAGTCACGCCTAATTGTAAGTTAACGCAGGTAAGTATCCGTTTATTTAGATTAAGCGTGTCGTTGTGGTAACCCAAAGCCTTATTCCAGTAATTAAACGCATCACGCGAGTTTGATGCATCGGATGCCCGAATTTAAATTACGTCTTTCGTCCAACCGACTACGGGCTAATAGTAAAAAATAATTGCACAATACGATACAAGGGTTTTACAGCATAAAGCTTAAGCAACACTAAAAAGTAATAGTTATAGACCATGTTAACATTATGAGTTTTGCACCATAGTTTTATAAATCTTACAGACATAGTAATTATGTGATTCTGTACTCCCCCCCCCGTTCTAAAATGTTAGCCACTTTTTATTATAATTTTAACGATTCACCAGTATTCGCATACATGCGATGCTAATAGATTTTATTCTTTAGTATTGATTTTTTTTTCTCAAATCCTCAGCCGCTCTTCATAGCCACCGCCTTCGTGTCAGGCATAAGCATGTGTGCGCTCGCCTCCTGGTACGTCGCTCGAGACTACAACGTCTTCGCACCTGCCTGGTTACCCGTCGTCGCACTTTGCTTGTGTATCTTCTCTGACGCATTAGGGTTGCAACCTGTCTCCGTCATTGTCACTGGAGAGATCTTTTCTTTCAAGGTAACTGACAATTGAAATTAACAGCGTTTCTCCTTAAATTCTGAGTTGATGTCACGACTATTTGACAAATGCATGCACTGACTAAACAAGTTCATTCATATCCGTGACTGTGGTTCTTTTTTCAAAAGACCATCTAACACGCTAACCGGCAAGGTCTGAACAAGATAATATCTAGACTTGACATTGAGTTTGTTTCAGTCTTTATTTTAGGAGTAGTCACATAAAGTTCTGAGTTAAATATCGACTTTACGAGTTAAACAAATATTTTGATTGTCTGATATAAAAACCATGATCACCTCGTTGGTGTAATGGTTGCAAGTGTTACTACTGATCATGAAGTTTTCTAGTTAGATTCCTGGGTTGGGCAAAGTTTTAAGTTTTCCGGGTGCCCGTGGGTGCCCGATTGGTGACGTTACGATCTTTTTATATAGGCCTTAGAAACATATATCTGACAAATTGTGTACTCAAGTCTACCACTGCTATAATTATTGTATTAGCAAATTATACAAATTTAAAAATCATTAATTAAATTTCGGTTTTCAGTACCGCGGTTCAGTAATGGCAACAACGATGTCAGCAGCATCAGTTGCAGCCTTCTTACAAACATTGTTCTTCAAACCCCTAGTGAATGCAGTAGGAGCTCACGTAGCGTTCTACTTCTATGGAGCAGTTTGTCTATGCACAACCGTTTACGTATATTTTTATGTACCCGAGACAAAACAAAGAATTTTAGAAGAGATTTATGAAGATTTAAAGACTAAGAAAGAGAAGAGGAAAGAGAGAGAAAATGCGTTAGCTATTGAAGCAGGGAAGGCGGATGCTTAAAAAGTTATTTTTGTAGAATTGATTTTTAATAAAATTTAAGAAAACATTGAAATTTGTATTTCTATGGACAGTCCTAACCATGTAAATAATGGTATAGTACTATTGAACAATAGTACAAAAACATTAAGTTCAATTAATTAAATGCCGAAAAGGGACATTGAACCACATCTTAATACCATGAGTATTGTCTCCGTCATCCTGAACCTACATTGAAATATTTTGTCGGCTTTCCCTATTTCCAAGTTTTACCTGATGTTCTTTTAACTATATAAAATCGTGATTTCCCACCCAATGAGATTTTAAAAGAGAAAAACGACTAATTTGCTTTCAAGAAGATCTAATTGGGTTAGAATGGAATGATGTTTTTTGAAAGCAAAAATGAGATCAGATAAAAATGTAAATGTTAGGAAAAATGGGGGATTCAGAATAATTTAGTATTCGTGGGTTTTAGTATATGCAACGATGTCCGGTGCAGAATAGTTGCTTTTTGGTCCCATAAAAAAATAAAATAGTTTGGCCCGCTAGTTTTCATTTTAAGAACATTTCTTTTTCTTTTCTTTTTGATTTCATCGAAATCTGTTTATTTGCTTGATTGTATTATTTAAACAAATGGAAAACAATGAAGCATCTACTTATACAAAAACAAAAAACTAAAAATTGTAAAATAAAGACTTTTTTACAAATAATACAACAACATAAACTTCATAAAAACATTAATCGGTGTAAAATAACTCTAGATTCGGAAGTCAGTGTGTGTCAGCCATGAATGATTGAATGAGACAAAACCACCAAAGCCACAGACTTCCTAATCTAGAGTTATTTTACACCGATTATTGGTGTTAAGTTTTCATAGAGCATGAACGCTTAGACATTGCTGGGTTCCTATCAGGTTCCTAATGTATTAAGTAAAGTTTGACAACAGTACTTTCACATAAATAATTTCTTGAATGTCTTTATATACAACTATATAATTATAAAAAGTTATAATATACTGTTAATATATATACCTTTTTAAAGCTCCAGTCAAAACCTACTTTACTAACGACCCATCTATACTTTAATAAATTAATAAAAAAATACCCAAGGAAAGCAATATGCATATTATGTTGGAATTGAAGTAGCTTTCAAGATAATTGCTTAGTAAATGGGGGAAAATATTCACAAGTGATGGACTATCTACCTCACTTACTCTGACATAATTGCTATTGACAATCGTTTTTTTTACGAGTCGAGTCAATTACAGAAAGGAAATTTTCATCAATATGAAGTATCAAGAAAAGATTGTCATAAACCATGAGTTTTTGAACATTTTCTGTCCCTTTTATTATATCTGTACTATCTTCTGTATGCGAAAATATAATATCGTTAATAATTCTGTGAAAAGTATTTCGAGAAAAAATATAGTGCACGCCGTTATCATGATCTCTGCAATGATAGGTTTTTACCTTGCTATCATGAAGTACACCTATTTCAGTGTGGATGCATACTTTAATATTTATAATGTTATATATTTAGAGTATTTGTTAAACTATGCAGCAGTATGTGCAATCAACTTATATCATAGTAAAACAACTGTGCGATTATTAGTAGTTCTTGGTGATATTAGTAAATGTCTTTATAGTAGAAGCGATACAAAACAATTTAAGAAGTCATCGGTTTCTTTAACAATTACACTCTTATTTTTTTGTGTTGTCCTTGTAGTTTTCAAAATAGCTTATGATTCAAATTGGACACTATGGAGAGGAATATATGTTTCAACTTCTATACTCCTAGATTTAGAAGTAGTTCAAGTCATGCTATATATCCATATGCTGACTTGTAAAACGATTCGATGGAATTACAATGTGAAGAATATTAATTTTGGAAATGATGAAATAACATTAGATAGAGAAACAGTATTGGAAGAAATGCAAAATACAATGATATTAATTTACGATGCTTGGGATCTTATACTAGAAATTTCTGGATTTAGTGTAAGTACTGCTGTTTGTTTATCGATATCATTTTCGATGAAATACGTTAGACAAAAGTTGCCACAAAATGACATCTAATTGAATTAAGTAAACTTATTATTAAATCCATTCATCCCACTGTGACTTGATTATTAAAATGATATTGGTTTATTATAGCAGCCAAAACAGCGTCATAAATGTACAAAATACAGAAGATTTTGTATTAACTCCGTTCAGTGAAAAATGTACTTCTTCAATTTCTTTTGAAATATGATTGTTAAGAAAATCGCTAAACTTTTAAACAATAACTCTTTTTCAGATTTTGTTTCACTTCATTACAACATTTGTTCAAACTTTGGTCTATGTGGGAGTTCTAATAACATGGACAAAAGCACATTTTGTGAGTATGAATAGCATTACAATTTCGCTAAATTGGATGAATATTGTTCTAAACAACAACAATACGGTTCGGGACTATGGTTATGAAATTCTGTTACAAGATTTCACACGTCATCATCTACCTATCTGCCTAGCCTTTTTCCATACCATGCCGGGGTCGGCTTCCAGTTTGAGGTATTCCTCGAAACGCTACTATTTTGAGGCGCTCCTATTTTATTCCTCGGAGCGCACCTTTTGAGAGCGCTCCCGATACCAATTAAAAATATTTGTTTTTTTTACCTCGAAAACAATTTTTTTTTATAATTACTATCGGGAGCGCTCCTAAAAGGTGCGCTCCGAGGACTAAAATAGGAGCGCCTCAAAATAGTAGCGCTTCGAGGAATACTTCTCCAGTTTAACTGAATGCAGCTGAATACTAGTGTTTCACATCGAACGACTGCCCGTCGGAACTCCACAACCCACCACCAACCACTGGCTAACACGGTAACCCTTGCTTAAACAGGTTATCAGATTTTCGGGCATTAAACTATGTATTTGTAACGACTGTCATAGATCTACAAATGATAGACGGGACCACCGGCTTTAAGTGCCTTCCGAGGCACGGAGGAGTCTGGATATGTAATGAATGGTCACCCATCCACGAACTAACCTCGTAAGGCGTAGCTTCGCCATTCGACCCGTGAGGCTGTTATTATTTAGTTACAAGATCCTCAAATATGGGACACTCAGGGTCAGCTCACACCGAGACGCGGCGCGACGATACTGGAGGAGGCCAGTAATTACGCGCCGCGCGTACCAGCGATGCATGGATCTAAGTCGCGAGGTATCACGTGGTGCAGCGCGGCATGGTGCAATCTATTCTGAACTCTCACAATGAAATTTGTATCTTTTCGTGTAGAAAATGAGGTTATATTTTAAGACGGTCTTTCAAATTGACCCTTATAATGAAGTTATAAAAAATTGAAAATAGAAAACTTATGGATATTGTAACGGGGGTTGTAACGTCACTTCATAGTAAAAAAAGTAACGCCATATTGGTTCACGAGCCAAAAAAATACCAGTCACTATTAATTTGTGGTAATCTAACTGATGGAACAAACAGATTTTTTATTAAAACTCTCCGATTTCAGGAGCATTATGATGTTATCCTAAGTCATACATTTGGAGTACTCTTATGGTTAACCAAAGTTTTTCTCGTTGAGTTGGGACTAAGTCTCGCTTGTGAAGCATTTTATAAAGAACTTGGAAAAGGACGAAGCAATGTTGTTAGAAAAGTAGCACAGGACTGTGAGTATTAAAAACAAAACAATTTTTTTAGTTAAATAATTCCTTATCAACTGTATGGCTGAGCGGTAGAGAATTGTAGCCGAAGCATGAATGCTTGTTTGATGTATACCTAACACCAATAAATACAATATTTTAGAATTAAATTAAGAACTATTCGGTAGCACGTAGCTTCCATTAAGCAAGGCAAGTTAGTGTTCCTTGTACACTGTAAGAGGGTAAAATCACAATGGAATTTGAATCTTAAAAAGTTACCAATTTATTTTACGTAATTCGGTACTTGACAGAATATGAACATCAAAATATAATTAGTCCAACAGTATAATACAATACAATAGTATAATACAAAAGTATTTTTTTCTTTTTCAAATTGATGGAAAACTGCTTAGATTAAGCGCATTAAAGTTGAGGAGAGAGGATTTGTAACGTCATTACCTAGTATAAACTGTACTGGTTAGTGTCGTCATGCGACTTTTTGACTCGATTTGTCGCCGTTACTTTTTGATTACGTGAAAAACGAAAAAATATGTGTAGAATATTTTCTTGTGATCTAGATGAGGGACTTAAAACTAAAATTCGTATCCATATTCATTTTCATAAAAACTAAAAATAAAATGCAATGAGTACACTGGAATAAGAAGTAGAATAATAGATTATTGCATCTAGTATTCCAATCAGTGGTCAATCTTTGTAAAATAGGGGATTGCCAGCACTTGTTTTTTTTTTATACTAGCCACTTTAGTTTTTTTTTACACAAGTTAGAGAAATTACATAGAAGAAAACAGAGAAAGAGCATTCATAAAACAGCAGAATTGTAGAAGTAGCCGTGGGCCCCAAACTAGGCACAGCCGAGCTTCTTGGTGACCCAAAATATAGAATTAAAGACAGATTGAGTAGACGACAGAAAATTGTGACACAGCACAGCAAGAGTAGGTAACAGTTTTTTCAAATGTCAAATGTCAAATTGTCACCAATTATGAACTGGGAAGAAACTTGTCACCTGACATGTCGTTCTAAACGGCGCCGCTTTTAAAAAATGTTTAAGTACGCAAATTTTCTACATACTCAATTTTGAGAACAAAGATAGCCTATGTCTGTCTCTTGTATCTTTCTCCTCGCTAAATTTCATAACGATCCCTTCAGCCGTTTCATTGTGAAAAGCCAACAAACAAACGGATAAACTAGAGTTACTTAGTATTAGCATAGATGTAAGTCCTAATATCTTTCATTCAATACTTATAGGAGCATCACTTGGCCAAAATTACCTCGTGATTTTATTACCTACTATGTCAAACATAGATAGAAAGATAGATGGATAAAAGAAATATTTGTACAAACAAAGACATAGACCAACACACAATACAATATACAAAAGAGATAAAACAAACAATGAATACACTGTGTGCGGTGTACGTCTCAAAGCTGCACCAAATGGGAGTCTAGCTCAGCATGTGCTAGGCAAATGTACATCAAGCTATGTTTTATATAATATGGTTCCTATAAGTATTATTCCTTATTTTAGTGCCATCAAAGAAACTCTGGAAGAACATTTTTAGAGTGCTACACAAAGATTTTGAAAAGATGAGCGCATGTGGATTATTTTCTGTAGATGCGGCTACTCTGATTAACTTTTGCTACGTTGTGTCTACTTACACGATTGTTTTACTACAGTTTGCGTTTGTAACATGATTTCTTTTTATTGTAATGATGACTCGTCATCTTCAAACTGTTGCTGTTATTCTAATTTGTACTTCTATATTTATCGTCATCTCTACAGTCACTTTCATTTACGTCATAATCGTCTTTAACACCAACCATCTATTTTTTGCTTTAGGTTTCTTCTACTTTTGTGACCATTTCTATATTCATTTTCAAAGTTTTTCTTACAAAATATTTCTCATTCTTTTGGACCATATGCTTATACGATGACAGCCGAGTTTTATAAATCTTATCGGTAACAGGCTCCACTTTCAGACTGCCTGTAACATACTCATTTCTAAATACCTATTTGCGTAACACCACACGCCCCATTCAGCATCCTCATATCAGCTGCATACATCCATTCTTCTCTTTTATGTCCTAAAATTTTGATCTATTCAGCACAGTAGGTCTTGCCATCTAAATGTTCCCGTTAAAATTAAGAGTAACTCAATGATTTTGTTTTTGTAATTTATTTTTCAAAACCAATAGGTATTTGTGTTTACTTGACATTAATTTGTCGATGCAAACTGTTTTTTTTACATTTAACCTCTCCAGTTAGCCCTTACTTTATCGTCTTCTCGCTTTGTTGTTATATCCATTTGTCATTCAAACTAAATTCATTTTTACATAGTAATTTCTATAAAAAAATATAGACTCAATCTGTGTTTATTTTTAACAAAGTATTAACTATTCAATGAAACTCTAACTATAAAGATGAAATTGCGACAAAATATTGAAAGTTTTTGCTTACTAGAATTGGTTTACTGTTAGTAATTTAAGGCTTGATTAAGAATGATAGATTCCTAAAAAGTACAAGATTTTATGTGTTTCAAGTGTTTCATTTTATCCTTATTTTATCACATCACCCAGGGGTTTTAGTTCATCTTAGACATCATTGACATCAGTCAAGAAAAATGTCGTGGGGAATCTTGGACTTACAGTTGACCTAAGTTGGAAATCGCCAATCCGCCTTAAGCAAGCATGGTGATCAATGCTTGTGCCTCATATTTGTAAAAAGAGGCATTTGCCAGTGGGAGAGTAACAGGCTGTTACTAATTTATTAATTTAAAATATTATGAAAAAATCTCAGAACAATAAAAAAGTATAGACGGAGCCGTCGTAAACAATGGCGACTAAATAAGTGAGGACTAGTTTTGGATATGGTGTATGACATCGCAGATTTGCGCATGTGTGCTAGAGAAAATATCTTCCAAGCGTAGCGCTGCGACTCCCAAGTTCTAGAGATACTTTGGTTAAGTTTTATTATTTTGTAGTGTTTATCTTGGTTGTATGAAACGAAAGATTATTTCGTTTAATTACAATAATTTATTTTCTTAATAAGTGAAATTATTAATGCCCGTTTCCCCGACGTTTTGAGTCACAACTTTTGAGTAAAGTTTCTTGTTTCGCAATATGATGGAACCTAACATTTATGTACTTACTAAAGGATCATGACCAAAAGCAGGCTAGCAAAGATGAATGAAAGAAAATGAAAATAACATAGAAATTAATTGCTTTTTATACAAGATATTCACTTCAGGATTTTTTTATGTCCAGTATCCAGAATTATGATTTTAAGATAAACAGTCAATTAACTTGGTACATTTCCATAGAAAGTCATGAATAAAGTTTCGTTCCACTCATTTGTACGAGTGACGTAAGTATGAACCTTTAGACCAAAACATCACAAAAATGATATCAAACTCATTAATAGCTAAATAAATTACTAATTTATTTATTTATTTATTTATTAAACATAAACCTACAGTCTTTACAGGTGTCCCCAATTCGACAGTGGTTTCCACCCAAACAAAGTACAAAACATGCATTTACTTAATATCTAATAAAAAAAATAAAAAAAAAAAACTACTTTATCTAAACTTAAAAATAATAATACAAACAAAAAAGACTACTTAAATTCTATTAAAAACTTAAACTATACAAAGATTAATTGTAACTAACAAAATTTAACAAAACCCTTGCGAATTCACTCAAATTGCACTCAAATAAGTCCATCCTTTCGTGAACTTCATTGAGAGCACATATTGTTCGAGTGAGGGGTGTTTTTGTCAGCAGATTGGTTTTAGCAGTAGGCACGGCCAGCAGTGGCGGTCGTCGCCGCCGCCAAACGTACCGGTCTGGCACGCACAGCTGCAGATGACGCAACACACCCGGGTTATGTGCTACTCCACGCTACCTAATATCATAACCATAACGTACTGTATTTTATATGTATTTTATCGTTACAATAAGACAACATTTATTTTTGTGTTTCGTCTCACGTTGTTAGCAGTAGATGCAAATCTACTGTCAAGCCAGTTGACAGACAGACTGACCGGCCGTTAGGGATTCTGCAAAGCCGCTGTAAAGCCATAAATATTACATTTTATTTTTAAATTAGCAACTGTTCTCTTGTTTTGTTTTTAGCTAACATTGTTTTTTGTACCAACATGAGTGATCTGTGGTCATTTTATAAGTCGCGAGTTTTTTTTTTTTTTAAGTATTGTTTTTTTTAACCCCCGACGCAAAAAGAGGGGTGTTATAAGTTTCACCGCTATGTGTGTGTGTCTGTCTGTCTGTCTGTCTGTCTGTCTGTGGCACCGTAGCGCCTAAACGGGTGAACCGATTTAGATGCGGCTTTTTTTATTCGAAATCAGGGTTTCTTGTGATGGTTCTTAGACATAATTCATCAAAATCGGTTCAGCCGTTTTAAGGTTATCAGCTCTTTTGTGTTAGCTACCGTTGCTATTTTAGACGTCTATGGGTATTAACTTTACTTAAAAACATATGTGTGTCTTAAAATTTCAAACACCCATTGTGTAATATTAATAAGCAACATTATGGTGTATTTGGTCTGATGCAGCCAGGATATCTCGCAGAATAATACACTCTTGGGAAAATAACAGCAGATATGTCGTGTTTGGATTCATTTTAACCAGCATTTGATTCTGCACACAATGCCTTGATGCCAACAGGAGGAGCTGATGCTGCAGCCAGGCTATCCAGCACACCAGTAGGTAGACTCTTGACAAAATAATAGCAGATATGTCGTGTTTGGATTCATTTCAACGAGCATTTGATTCTAAACACAATGCTCTGTTGGCAACAGGATGAGCTGATGCTGCAGCCAGGCTATCCAACACACCAGTACCTAGACTCTTGATAAAATAATAGCAGATATGTCGTGTTTGGATTCGTTTTAAACAGCATTTGACTCTACATACAATGCACTGAAAAAAACTCATAACTGTATTCTCGATAAAACAAAATTAATGCGTTTAAAAATTTTGCGGTGGGGGTTTTTTAAATTTTTCATTAATATCTTATCCATAAATTCATTACAGTTTTGTTAGTTTAATGTAAAGTAATTTTGGTAAAGGAACTTCAAGAGATTAGTAGTATAATTTTGTGACATTAATAAAATATTGTGTTAAATTAAACTAATACATTTTGCTTATTGTGAAGGTACCTACTGCTAGCAAGGGAAGGTAGTTGACAGCTAAAATAGTTCATTTCATTTTTGTGGTCCTCTCGTGGTCCTGGTAGTCATCTATACATATTATAATCTATACATATAATAAGACAGTAAAAAAATTGTGTCTGTACATTGAATATATTTAAAAAAATATAATTGAGGGGGGTTTAGAAACAGTAATAGAGCACGAATCCAAAAAAAAACTCTGTCTGTTTGTCTGTTTGTTTGTACACGCTAATCTTCGGAACTACTGGACGGATTTGAATGACTTTTTTTTTGTTGTATAGATATTAAGTCTGGGCAACACATAGGCTATAATTTATCTTGGAAACTGGAACACCTGATGCAGAACCGCAACAGACCAGCTAAATTATAGGAGATACAAAAATGGTACCATAGCAAAAATTGTTTCACGTGATAAGCATTTTCTGCTGAGAGAATAAATTTGAAGATCCGGAACACCTGATGAGGAACTTCAAGAGCCCAACTACACTATAACATATATAGGATTGACGTCTTAGCAAGAGTTGTTCAGCCTTATGAGCACTCGCTGTTGACGTATACAAATCGAAGATCTGGAACACCTGTTGTGGAACTCCAAGAGCCCAGCTACACTATAAATCATATAGGAATGACGTCTTAGCAAAAGTTGTTCGGTCTGATAGGTATTTCTGTTGACTTATAAAAATCGAAGATCAGAAACATTTGGTATAGAAATTAAAGCTATCACTAATTTCATTGCATAATTATAAAATAACATAAGTACCTCCACGCGGTGAAGGCGGGAACATCCAGGACTGATTTTCGATGACGATGGTATATCATTGAAAATTAGACTCTACTGGCCAAAACTCCTATTTTTTGTTTATCGTATAAATATGCTTCGGGCTTATGTTATTTGAGTGTTTAATTTCCTTTTCCGTTTATCTTCGTTACATGGTTGCCTACCCGGTAACGCAGGGGAGCAGCCACTTAGATTTTAATTGATCAGGTATCACAATAAAACTATAACCATGCCTAGAAAGAGGTCAAATCTTTCCCAATGTTCCAAAGGTGCTTAATGATTAAAGATCATAAGATCCCAACAATCTACCGAAGAGCGTTAGGAGAGACTTGATGCTGTTCGAGAACATGAGGCTGCAACTCGCTCCGCGGAAACTTCTTGGGATCGCGAAGCACGCCTGCATTCTCAGCGTATTTACTCATCTACCAGGTATCCAGGTCTCTAAACACCTGTGAAGAATATGTGCGCCACTGACCGCTGATCGTGAACATCATGCACTGTCTCGCGAGTTGGAGACGTTCACGGAAAAAGCATGACGCTTGAGTTTTCGCACACGATGACTTTGTGTAAATGCCTCAGAAAAGAACAAAGATATATAATAATTCATAATTCAATTTGCATTTCACGTTTTATGAGCTAGGAACCTAAAAATATCATATCAAACATACTATTACTTGATTATATTTGACTGCGTTCAATAGTAAAATAATTAAAAAAAATTGCTGTGAAATGTTCGTAAAAAAATACAATTTATCTTATTTTTGGGAAAAAAATAATGTTCTTAACTTGCAGCACCGACACAATGGCGTGTTCCGAAAAATTATTTCGGATATTTTTACGATTTTATTTAATGTTTACAGAAAAAACGTTACTTTTCTGTGAAAAGTAATTCCAGAAGCCTTTTTTTGAAAACAAGAATTGTTCTTGCAGCAGTTTACGACGTAGGACGGCATAATTTCGTTATGATAACAACGAAACAACGTCACGCGCTCTCGCTTGCTAGCGTCAGACTACCGAGCGGCCGTCTTTATATTGCCAAATCGTCTTCATATTACGTGCCTCACTTGTAGGAGCGCAATGCTCTGACTTTTTTATTGGTCTGAGGAAAAAATATACTGCTTCAAGAAATATTACAGGAAAGCAAACAGCAGTAACGCATTAGTATAAGTAGTGACAGGTCTGATGAATTGAACCAACAAGACAGCATTCACAGGAAACCCTACGTAAACTGTTTTGGAGGTATAAGGAACAGGGTGTAAAGTTCCTCATCCACCAATGAAAAGGGAGGATCCTCCGACCAGACGGGTTTTGTGTCTGGTGGGCTAACCACTGCCCGACGGTTGTAGTCGGAAACTTGAATAGGTTCTAATTACGCGGCTAACTAAGTAAATTATATATATATATATTTTATTGTGAATGTAAGGACTACGTGGATTCTTTTTTTTATATTTTCTTTTCTAAATCTTTTAAGTTCTTTTTATTTAGTCTGTGTTTTGTTTGAGTTCTTTATGGGACCAACCCAAATGTTCTTTTTTTGTATTGTTCGTCGGCACGTGGAGCTCCTCAAGTTCCGAGTTGAGCTCACGATTACTGACAAATGTTTGCACTGAAAGATCTGGTCCCCTCATTCTGTGTGGTTCTTTCCTCAAAAGACCATCTCAGATACTAATCTGCATGGATCTTACATGATTTGACCAAGATAATGTCTGGACTTTAAAAGAGACTATAACCTCTGAGTTTCTTTCGGTGTTTCTTCTCAGAGTAGTCAAATAGTGAAATACCGATCTCATTTACTGAAAAAGGCGACGTGTAAAAGTGTTTGTAAAAACCTATTTACAAAAATAAATATCATTTATCATTTATCATCATTTATCATAACTCTGATACCGCGATGTAGGATATCGGTCATTAGTTCGTATATGGCGAGATAGATGTCGCTACATATATAAAATCACACCTCTAATCTCTAAAAGTTTAATGATATAAATGATATTCCTTTCTGTGAAAAGGTTTATACAAATACTTTTACCTGTCATGTTTTAAATGGAAAGTGAGTTCGGTGTTTCACTATCAGTTTTTTTGTTATGCAATATTAAATGAACCATTTCTAAGTCCAAGAGTAATGTAACTGACAATAATACTACTCTCATCCACGACTATAGTACGTTCGCGTTAAAAATGCAGTAAAGTCATCATTATCCGTCGGCCTAGCAAATCTTTTCAAATTCATTTTTATAAATTCATTAAACTTAATCTTTTAAAATATAATATGTTTGAATTTAACACCACTGTGGAATACACCTTTATCTTGCAGTTGCACTGCATTCTTACTGCACGTTCACATTCTTCTTAAAACGCGAACGAACTATAGTGTTTTTCAAAGAAAACTTGAAAGAAGAAGAAAATCGAACAACACTCGAAATAACTGATGCTCTAGCTAGAAGCTTTAACTAATTCGTATCTTTGACGTAATGAAGATTCCGGTTGACCTCATGCACTATTAATAATAAACGGACACTCTTAGTACTGTAGTATAAATTCGTACTAAAAACTACAAAAATAAATAAGAAAAAGCTCGCCCTAAATAAATGTGTAGGTAAGCATTGATTCCTTTGTAGAAAAACTGGTGTACGTCAGAGCAAAAATAAACAGAATAAACATAAAATAATTTGTGTTTTTTTATGTTGTATTCGCGCACACACAATATTGTTCTTATACAGTAAAAAGAGTAGCCAATGCTCAATATTTCTTCGTTTAACATAATTATTAAAGTCGTTCAATAAGCTAAACTTCAAAAACAACACAGTTTTTCTTCGTTGTGCTTCATCGATGTGGATTATGAACATAAAAAGAACACGATAATGATCTTGCTGACGATATTAAAATTAAAGATAGCCCTGACAAATAGTAATACAATGACAAACGTTTCATGACGCATCTATAGCATAATAATGTATTAAAACGATCTCTAACGTTATAGGATATGTTTTTAATAAAAAATTGTAAGCTCTTATCCATAAGATCAGTTACACTACATCCGCTGTTGGTGATCTCGATAAAGATGAGAGAAACCTGTTGATACTGAACACTGACAGAGACGGCGATACACATTACAACATCATTACATCTTCTCTTTCTGATTTTACAATACGAACCAAGAAGGAAATGTAATTATTGTAAAAACATGCGCGCATAGTGATTGACATGGGCATATCCATCCCAATCCAACTCCTACTATGTTGTGGCTTTTTTCCCTGTTGTTTTACTTTAACTTTCACTTCTAGTTTGCCTTTCATAATGTATGCTTCTCACCGCTCTGGTGTCATTTATGTTCATCTTTCTTCGCCTGCACTCGTTTCTATCTCTCTAGACTTATTTCTGTTTGTTCGTATGTATTGTTACTAATACTGCTATCCTGCATCATCCCACTACTGGACAAAGGCCACCACCCCCACATGACTTCTAGTTTATTCGATCCGGGGCTAAAGTAGGTCACTGGTCGTTGAATTTGTCCAAGTCGTCCCGCCATCTTCTTCCTGGTCTGCTGAAATGCCTTCTAGCTGTGTGAGAGTTCCACGTGGTGGTTATTTTGGCCTACAGCTGATTACTCATCAGCCCGGTCCCACTTAAGTTAAGGTATATGTATAAAATAAAACAAAAATAAAGCTCATACTGTTTCGTTTTTATTTTAATCAATAGTCATAGTCACATCTAACATTGAAAATAGAGCAACACCAAAAATTAGAGAAAAGCAAACTGCAGTATCACAATAGTATAAGCAGTGACGGTTTTGAGGAACTGCACCATCAACGTAGCATCCAAGGGAAATCCTCCAGCTGTTGCCATCATTTGAATATCAGTATCTAACACTCGTCGCATATTTATCCATTTTCTTTTGAATGTTACTGAAATCAAATAACGTAACAATCAATAATCAACAATACAGATATCTGAGCCCTTGTCATATCTTTTTTATTTCTTTTTTTGTTTTTCTTACTGTTTTATACTTTTGATACTACTTCTTTCTGCTTAAAATAAATTATATTATAATCATTTAATTCGATTATTTATTTATTCGATTATTAAATTGTGTTTTGGGATCATTGTTTCGATTTTATAATATTGCACAGTTTTTAGTTTTTCCAAGTTATTAAACGTATGTAATTTATGATTCTCAGCTTAATTTGAACAAATAAATTATGATTTGATTATTTTTACTCAACTTTATACATGTCAGATATGATCTAGTTTTACAAAACTGGACATTTAGTTACGATTAAAATTTAGGAGATATCACCTATACTAATTTTATAAATGATAAATTAACTCTGTTTGTCTGTTTGTTTGTCCTTTCTCGACTAAACGGCGCAAATATTCCAAACACCGCGCAGTCCGCACGTGCAACGGAACGTCACGCATGCAGCGCGCCCCGCCATCGGCATCCCACCAGTCAAAAGTGAAAGGCACAGAGCTCATAAAAAACGCGCGTGGTGCATGAGTGGTCATTCGTTCGTCGACATCTGAGTTGGTCGGACGATTTTGAGTGGATTTTATTATTATTTTGTTTCGCGACAAACAACACGCCCGTTTGCGATCAACAAAATCAAGGAACTGACAAAAATCCGATAAAATCGGAGAAATGCAAATGCAATGTAGGTTTACTAATCTTCTTTCAATTTGCCGCACTTTATTATTTATTCTGTGGCTACAGTGCCTACACGGGACCCAGATCAACAAAATGGTAGAGTGTACAAACCCATTAAGTTGTACCTACCTAGTTACCTCCTTACGAAATTCATTGCGATAATGGATGTATTTTTTATGAAATAGTAAATTACATTGTTGAATAATTGCGTTCAAAACAAAAATTAATGTTGATATCAAAAAATTACGTGACTATCAATACGCGTCTACACGTTTTTACTAAATCTTCTTTACGTAACACGGCAAAGCTCTAAAAAAAATAATTATCCTCCATAATGAATCTAAAATAAAAGTAGTAAATGGGTCATACATTTATATAGATGATTAAAATGACTCTAGTGGCGCGTCTGTTAGATTCATTGGGATTTATCGCTTGCTGCCGACAAAGGTACGGCGGCGCCGCAGCGCCGCGCCGCGGTCCCTTTGTCGGCATTTAAATGCGAATAGCGACCTACCTATAGTAAATAAATAAATAAAATAAATATTCCACAACTTTTTCACACAACGCCATCTAGTCCCAAGCTAAGCTAAGAGCTTGTGTTATGGGTACTAAACAGCTGATAAACATACTTATATATTTCTAAATACATACATATTATAGACAAATCACACCCAGACACAGAACAAATGCTCGTGCTCATCACACAAACATTTGTCCTGGGTGGGAATCGAACCCACGACCTCCGGCATAGCAGTCAGGGTCACTAACTACTAGACCAACAGGCCAGTCGTACAGTACTATGTCAGTGTTGAACTCGCATAATATAGGTATAAACTTTAGAAAAACAGCTGATCAGCTGGCTTATTCACAACCATTCGACTAGATTCCGCACCGAATCGAACGTCTAAGATATCGAAGATGTCATCCAAACGCAATTCACAAATCCGAAACCGATTTTTTTTGACAAGCCAAATTCGATAAGAAGACTCAAATCTTTCCGACAGCTGTTTGCTATCGGGAGCCATACCGAGCAAAATTTAAACGATTTAATTTTCATAAATCCAGGTTATTTCAGAGAAATATAAACACTGTAAACCTTTAAAACACTGCACTTTTAAGTAAATGTAGTTTTATTATTGTATTGACCGTATTTCATTGATACTTTCGCATTTACTTATATTCAAAGTGTAATTATGTAGAACTACATAATTACACTTTGAATTACTATATTCGTATAGTTGTACATGTAATTGTTTGACAATGAGCAAATAGCAAGATTTGTGTATTGATATCAAATACTTACAGTCATTTAGCCTTTTTTAAGCAAAGTTATAATAAAAAAATAATCCATAGTTTTATTTCAAATAAAAACTTTTTCCGCATTGCCAAACTGGCAATGTTTAAAAAGTAAAAAAAGTTTAAAAAGTAAAAAAGTCTGTCAAACTGGCAATGCCAATTTGACAGACGGCTGTTTACAAAGCAAGTTTATTTGAAATAAAGTTTGTTTGATTAATAATAAAATCATTTTGTACCGTTTGCTGTCTATTAAATTACTAGCTGTATATTCTATAATTAAACGGATCGAAACATTCAAATAAACCAATTTTATTTACTTCTTTAAATTTTCTACCACGCTGATCTTTTTACTACCATTTTGTAGCGTTCCCCATAAATACAATGATCAATCATATAGAAAAAAAAACGTATCCGTTCGGATCTGTGAATAGCGTTTTGGCAGTTCTTCGTCTCGGAAATGAGATTGTCGAAAACGGTTCCTTACCGACACGGAAACCAATCGAACGGTTTAGAATAAGGCAGCAGGTAGCCCTTTCGAGTTTTATTTTCATTGCTGTTTTAACTGAAACAAGTGAATTTACTAATTTTTAATTAAAAATCTCTTTGGGTTAGGTAAGAATAATTATTTTATACAGTTTACTTTACAGTCAAAAAAATTGCAGAAAAACGTAAAATTTAGGTCTAAAATCATGTACTGAATCCATGGTAAGCGGTTGTGCGTCAATGTCCCTGCCACCCTGTATATATTGGAGTCGGACATTGGCTATCTTTTGTCTCAAAAAACTAAATGAAAAAAATTGTTTTCTTAAACATTTTTCAATTCAGCGCCATCTTTGATGACCGCATGCATGCTTCAGTCATCGTGTAGAGCTCAAACCTAGTGTTCAGTAATACTTACAGTCTTTTGATGTTTTCAATATAATATTGCATTTAGCTCTTGCTACTTCAGTATAAAATGCTTCGCAGATGAAAGCCAATACACTTTCATACATAATCATTTTCGGCAATCTTAGAGCCATCCCTACTATCTGGCCGACAGCCAGATCGTGCTCGAACTGAAATTACAATCTGTTTTTCATTTTGCTATTTTTAAGAAAATAAAATGATGAAATTAAATTAGATACCTATAATGACTTCTTTTAAGTAGATCTGTTCTAGAAAGTAATACGTAAATACTTAGGGTTAATTGTAAAAAATACCATAAACAACAATGTTTACGTTCTGTCAATGTTAATAACTCCATGGATTTTATTTTTGCTCAAAAATAAATAACAGTTTTATTTTTTGCTTGAATGTTACAAACTTTACGCGCATCACAAAGATTAGATAGGTTAATAAACTCATGCGTCGCGCCCCGTTGGGGAGCGGGACAAAAAAAATACTGACCCAGGGATCAGTACTTTTTTAGGAATCGGTATTTTTTTCGTTTTTTATTCTATCCTTACTACTCAGGAGTAGTAAGGCTAGAATAAACCATTAAATTAACTATTAAAACGTGTACAATCAAACGCAGAAATCTTTAAAGTCTCTTTGAATAACAATTGCTTTACCTTTGGTATGCTGAACGTGGATCTGCCACGTGAGAAACAATTGCTTTTAATTGTTTCTACGGTATATGAGCGTATGAGTGGCCTCTAAAACTAAGTACAAAACTTTTTTTTTTTTTTTTCTAAATTGTCTTTAAGAGATTTAAAATTAAACACGTTTTATAGCAAACTTTATCCTTTCATCTTTCTTTGAAACTGGTTAAGTATACATTAGCAATATATATAACTTAGAAAAAGCTAAAACAACAAAAAAAAACAAATTATCTTAATATCCAACTTTAAGATTGTGAAACTATTTTAGCAGGTCAATGTTTGATAAAAAAGTCAATGTTTTGGTCTTTCTTGCCGGAGAACTTTTTTATAATGACATTGAATGGACATGGTCGTATTATTCATATATGGGCCATTATTAACAAAAGATGAGATTTATTATTAAGGAAAAGTAGATACTTACTAAATCGCCCTTTTGCCAGAATACCACAATACCCGCATACACCATACTAATTGAAAACGTTGTAACAAAATGTAGCATCAACTGAAAAGTCATTAATAATTTATCACAATAAATAAATAAACATTTCACAACTTTAACACCACGCTATCTAGCGCCCAGCTAAGCAGAGCTTGAGTCAGATTTCTTTAATATTTTTCGTGGGAATAGAACCTAAGACGTCTGGCATAGCAGTCAGGGCCACTAACTATTTGACCAATAGGCTAGTCAAGTGTGTGAGATAACACATAATTAAATTTAAGTACAATAATTAAACGTGTTTAAATAAGTACAATAATTAAATGTGTTTCAATTTAATTGAGTTTTACTTCACACAGTATACTATCTACTTTCTTACAAACTTTGTTTCTTTTTCAATTCAAAAGGCATAAAGTCAAATAACGTCTACCAATTAGATCGCTAAAAGGCACTTTTGAACGTCATACCTACTTTAAAGTAAAAAAATGATGTGTGGCACTCGGAGACTGCCGCGGTAAAGCTATTGCATAGCATTTTTATCAACTCCTCTCCTCTCCCCCTCCCCATTCCTCCCCTCCCCCTCTCCCCCTCCCTCCCTCAACCCCACACCTCCCCCGCCCCTCCTCTCACCCCTCCCTCACTTTCCCCTCCCGACCCCTGCCTCTTCCCTCCACCCCCCTCCACATCCCTCCCCTGCCCCTCCGTCCCCTCTCACAATACCCTCTTCCCTCTCTCACAATCTCCCCCTCCCACTCCCCCTCCCCTCCCCCTTCCCCTCCCCACTATCCAATACGTCTATACAATACGTCTAATCGCACACAACGCCGTGTCGAAGACTGCCGAACTGAAACGACGTTAGACGATGCACGGCCTTCAAGCCACACCTCCTTGCCCGTCGGAGTGGGGAGCGTGAGGTTTTTTCGTTACGGAATTTCTGGATTCGGTCCCCGCGCTCAAGGCCCGCGATAGAAGCTATGCAATAGCTTAAAAATATAAGAAAATGATTCAAGTTGGTCCTCCCAAAAAGTAGTTTTTTATGGAGAAAAACGGGCAAAAAACTCCATACTTACTCTTTTGACCTTTCAATCGTGTCAAAGAGATTTAAAATACTATAGAGCGGGCATGTCAAGGAAATGTCATAGAAAAACTTTGATCCCATGTCTCAGTAACGCCATCTAGAATTATATAATGAATATTGGAGCGGCAGCGGAGCGTACTACAAAAAAACTCATAGACTTGTATCCAGCAGGACACACTTTTTCGGACGAAAATTTTGTCCGTGATGTCCGGTCTATAGGTATTGAATGTCTTTAAATCGTGTCAATGAAAGACACAATAGAAATACAATGACAGCGCGGACACCGGTGTCCTCTTAAATGCTCCGGTTAAATAAATTAAAATAGGTTTACAATGCTTTGTATACATTAACTAGATTATATTATTATGTGAGAACGATGCACCTAGAACAATAGGAACTATAGGTACTGAGATAGGTTTATACAAATAAGCAATAGAGTTGATAATTAAATTATTATGTTGGTAGATACATTGTACAGGCGCCAGCATATCAACCTTATTGTGTTAAGAATAAAGTTGAATACCTCTAAAAGAAATTTGACACATTGGGGTTGGTTGAAATCGGGCGTCTAGCGTCTGTGCTCACATATAAAAAAATATAAACTATACATTGTAGATTGTTATTAAAAAGGAAACACTCATCAAATAAACAAATTGTCGTATTTACTTTCAAACCAGAAGTTTCAGTTGTCAGATTCCAAGCTTCTATGAGTAAATTCAACACATGAAACATATCGTCCATGTTTGAGTCTATATCAATCGTAATATCATCACTAACATCCTGGAGATTCATATTTTTCACATTTTCATTCCACCTCTTCGTTTTACAAGTTAATATATGAATAAATAGTATTATATGAATTATTTCTACATCTAAAAGTAGTGTAATAGACACAAAAACTACCCTTGTGCAAGACCAATGCGTGTCATAGAAAAGTTTGAAGAGTAAGAACGTCAAACTTAACAGCATGACAGAAAAGGTTGACGTTTGAGCAATCAGCTTGAATCTTTTCAAGTCTCTGACGCAGTAAAGGTTTTGGTTGATCTCATGCATTATTGACAGTAAACGAATACTTTTAGTGCTGTTGTACAAATTTACAAACGAGACTACGGAAAAATAAAGGAGAAGCTCGCCGTAAATGAGTGTGTAGGTAATCAATGCTTTGTTCATACTAAAATGGTCGCCTTTGATCGTTAAGACGAAGAGGGAAACCATAACACAATTTGAGCAAACGACAAAAAAAATATTTTTGTTAGAAATTTTTTCAACTCTATTTTCTTTGATGTTATAATCGCGCACACATATTATTGTTCTCATGAAGTAGAAGAGGTAGCAAATGCCTAACATATCTTCATTTAACTTATTTTTTGGAAAATATTTCATGTTGAGTAGAACACCAAGTTAATAAACAAATAGCCAAATATGTTGGTCAAACCTTAATAAAAACAAGTGTGAAATGACCAGGCTAATAAAAGTTGTCATTTGATTAACTATTCTGACAGCTGGAATGATGATATAACAATAACAAATTAATAATATTTTATCACCCTTCATCAAAAGCGACAGAAATTTTATGACGCACTTAATAATACTATCGGCAAAGGAGGGCTTCAATTATCCATGTTAAAATAATTATGATATTAACCTACCACGTTTAAAATTATAGAGAACATTTTGAAATTCATTAAAAATTCAAGCAAACTGTACTGCAACTTCTTCTATGAATCATGATCGGACAATCTATTCTGGAAAATTGCTGGAGAAGTGAACTGTCAATTTCGAGTATGGGATGACAGCTTACTTTATCTTCACATCACTTACATTTCTGCTTTTGTTTTTTTTTTTAATCAGAAATACGTAGTTTAAACAAAGTAGTTGGTCTAATGCTTACCGGCGCTACTGTTTAACAAGAAAGAGTGGTTTTGGTTACAAACTTGTCTCATCTGCTAAATTTCCTTGGTAACAAATAGGAGTCTGAAATTGGCTAGGTTATTAGTAGTAGATTAAACATAGCATATTTCTGTAAATAGTAATCCTTCACTATCAAGTCCCTCCAAAGGTTGTCTGTAAGAGATCCCTTTTAGCGATAAGGCTGCCTATTGTAATACCTTAGTGGGGTACAATATAGAGTATTCTATTTATTCTTTTCAATAGTGGGAAAAATATACTAAGTAACTAGTTAATAGATTCATCGCTACCTAACCTTTTGGGGAATACATGCGTAATTGTAACGTTTATATTAAAATTTTATAATAAATTAGTTAAAAAAAATAAGATGGGAACAAATATTTTAGAGTAACGTTGCAAGTGGAATAGTAAGTAGAACTAACAACGAGAAGCTTGTGGCTAAACAGTAGCAGCCTCACGGGTCACCGAAGGTTAAGCTGTGCGTTGGTCCGTGGATGGGTGACCGTTCCTTTCACATCAAGACTCCTGCGTGCCTCGGAAAGTACGTAAAGCCATTGGTCCTGGCAGTCATTTGTAGATCTATGACAGTTGTTGCAGATAGTCAGAAGCCCGAAAGTCCGACAACCAGTTTAACCAAGGGGTATCGTGGAGGTCAGACAGGCATTCGCTCCATACAAAACACTGGTATTCAGCTGAATCCAGTTAAACTGGAAGCTGACCCCAACATAGTTGGGAAAATGATTGGCAGACCTAAATAATATACTGACAACGTTACCCTAAAGTACACACATCAAAAGTGTCTAGGGATCAACATATATTTTTGCAATAACTTTTCTCCTGATTGATATTAATTAAAATTTTCTTTAAGGATTCATCAAATAAAGTGTTTTCGTTTGTCACAGTAACGATAAACCAAGTCACCTTTGCATCAATAAAGAAATTTACCATTTTCCTAATAAAGGGATTTTTGACATTTGAACTACTAACATTAAAGTTCGAAAAAAAGACTGAAATAACAGTTTTCTTTAAAATTTTATTGGGTAACTTAAACAATGAATAATCCGTGTTTCTACCGCGAACACTAACAACACAAGAACATCGGTTTGGCATACTCAAAATGAGTTCATCCAAATCACGCTGTGGAATGGCCGCCCATGTTCGTTGCAACAACAAAAAAAGGTCTTCTTGCGACTGGATACCCTCCATATGCGGCAGAGCTCTTCTCTGTAGCATATCCCATGCATGCTCAAACGGGTTCAAGTCTGGCGACTGAGCAGGCCAGGGCAGGACATTGATGTTAGCTGCGGCGAGAGTCTGTCTTACAACTCTTGCGGTGTGCGGTCGTGCATTATAATGCATTACCTGAAATAAGGGACCGATTTGCACTTGTAGAGGAACGATGACGTCTGATACAATCGTCTCAGCATAAATTTGAGCGTTGAGGTTGCCTCTGATCCAAATCAACTCAGTTCTTCCGCCGATCCAAATACCCGCCCATACCATGATGGTTCCACCACTATAAGGATGGACTTCCTGGCAGGATTTTAATCGCTGTTGGCGTCCAGGGGTTCTCCAGTGTCGTATACGTCTTGTATCCAGTCTCATACCAAAACGAGACTCATCAGAAAAGCACACGAAACGCCATTGTTCTTCTGCCCAATTTCTGTGTTCAAGAGCCCATTGATATCGAATCCTACGATTGTGCATTGCTATAGGTGGTACCCGTAGCGGTCTTCGGGAATGAAGGTTCACTTCATGCAAGCGGTTTCTGACTGTTTGGTCGCTAATTAAGTTCCCTGAAGAGTGATGAAGCCTCACGGCTAACATCATGGCGGTTATTGTTGGAGCTCTTCGAGTTAAGATTTGAATGTATCGGTCTTGTCTCCGTGTGGTGCAGCGATACCGTCCTCCATGGCGCTCAGCCACGGTACCAGTGCTTCGGTAACGTGTCCAAAGTCGACTGATAACACTCTGACTTGTATTCAGAGCTAAAGCCATAGTATGTTGCCGGGAACCAGCTTCTATCATTCCCACGGCTCTGAGCATTTCTTCCCTGCTTAAATGACGTCGCCGCTCGTAACGTATATTAACGTAATAACGTTGGTTTTAATCATTAGTAGGGAAACAGTAGCACTAATAATGTCTTCAATGCGTTGTATGTTTTTATAGGGAAAATATTGACAGCTGAGTTTCATCTTTTACTCGAATTTGATTCACAGTTCCTGATTCAAATTATGAAATGCAAAAAGGATCCATATAAATTTATAAAATCATAAATTTATTACAAAGCCACATCTCAATCTCAAGAAATCCGCATAAAAATGCTTGATCCCTAGACACTTTTGATGTGTGTATTTCTTAGAAAGGTTGTTTTACGTCAGTGGCCCAATTAATTTCATTAATAATTCTCGAGGCCACAGACAGATAAAGATTTATAATTGTCTTAAAGGTTACCAGGCCAGACCAATATTATTAATGGTCATTTCTTTACATTCAATTTCCAAATTTCAATTCCATGTTTGTTTAACAAAATTCTACACATTCAATTGTTCATTTGTGCGTACAAAACCTAAACGCGATGAAGTCTTTAAGATTAAAACGTCAATTTTACAAAAGATCAAACTACCGTGTTACGGTACCTTTGGACAACTTGGTTGACAAAGATGTGCAGTCAATGCTATTGCCTTTAAACTTAATGCACAACATTTTTTTATGTCCCAAGTATCGTATTAAGAACAACTCTATATACCCAAACTGGGTTATAGTCAAAATGGTAGCCTTGTGTGGTTTAATAATGTCCATTTTACTTTTCCTAAACCGCGTCTATGAGTTGTATTTTGACAAAACTATAAGAAAATACATTAATTTAACGTTCATTAACTCTAACGTTGATGTTATCTTGTACAGCATCGGATTTACAATTAATTACTGTGTCAATGTGTTGCAAACAAAAAGGAATGTGTCGTTCGTTTTAAAGCTTCAAGATGTTCATAGATTCCTTAACAAAAATAAGGATTTCAAGAGTTTCATCATTCGCAACTGGATTAGTGTCATCTCAGTCTTAGGTTTTAACATCTACGTTGTCACCTACTTTTACATAAGACTTAAACTTGCCAGTTTCTATTTCTTCTGTGGGTTAGCTATCATGTGTTTTGATGTAAACATCATCAACGCTATCAGATTCATGAAGCTGTTAAGCGAAAAAGTCAATTTATGGAACATTCAATCTGAAAATTTGCAAAAGACGAACAATGGAGACGATGTATCTCGATGCAATAGAATGTTTGAAGCTTACGTTAGTATTTTGGAGTGTTATGACATCTACAAGACTTCTTACCAGCAAATGGTAAGTAGGTTATCTGCTTGACTAAACATAACAGAATATAACATCACGCCTGTAATCCCCACAGGGTTAGGCAGAGGTGTACCTGTAGTACACCTACATTTCGCCAGGTATGTTGAAGTCCCATGTGATAATAGGCAAACCTACTATTGCCATAAATCGGGCTTAGATCTTGTCTACAGGCTGCTTCTGAGAAATCCCAGATAGTAAAACTTAATAATACTTTGCTTGACTCGGGTATCGAATCTGGATTTTATGCTTTGCAGTAGCGCTTGTAACTACTAAACTAACGAGGCAGTCTTAAACTAAAGTAAAGGTACAAGACATACAATTTCGGATTAAAATACCAGCCTCAATGTACAGACGCCATCACATCAACCTACCCCTGTCAAATTTTCCCAATTGAACATGAACCTTTATTGTGTACAGAATAAAGTTGAAAACCTATCAAAGAAATTTGACTCGTTGGTGTTGGTTGATATGCTGGCTTTTATTAAGTTTATTATTTTTCTTGCGCCTGCAACTTATCTAGACATCATGTTGCAGTTGTATAGATAATAAAATTTATAACTGTTGCCATCGATTAGACTTAAAAGGTACTCCGAAACTATGTGAATCTAAACTTTTTCTTTCCAGATTGTGTTTCACACAATAGAGTTCTTTTATCACGCCTTAATCAAACTTCAAATATCACTAAGAGTTTTTAAAATAGCGGCAGTAATGGGTAAGACTGCAAATGTTAGTATCTCTTTCAAAATGAATATTGTTTCATATTGAATCGTATTTTTAAGAAAGATTTTGTTAAGCTGCTACATATAATAATAGTCGCTTATTCTATTTGCAGGTTGCAGCTTCGTTTTCCATCACATTCTTTTATATCTGGGTCATTAAGAGTTTCATTCTCGAAATTATTTTGAGCTCATGCTGCGAAAAGTTTTACATTGCAATGGATAATGTTCAAAATTCATGCGCACTCATTTTGAGATCCAACTGTTCAGGTATAAAAATGCTTTCCTTGTCACTGATTTTTTAATAAGGCATCTTTATGACAAAACTTAATCTGAAATCTAGTTTGTATCGATTCTTCCTGTTAGGGATAAGAGTAAAACACAGTGTTTAAAACTGATGACTTTGCCTACCTAGGACTTAATTATGGAAGAATCTGGCTTATCAGCAAGGCTATTACTACTTCATAGGATTTGTGTAAAAAGTTTGTGAATAAAAATTATTCTATTCTATTCTATTGCTTGTCTCCGTTGACGGTTCGTAGTGATGAACAATGGGCAAGTATTCAACAATCAACTGTCAAACAGCTAATTTCGTATTGGCTTTCATCAGTTTTAACCTAGAATAACGTCATGCGCACTCGCAGAGATGTGACCAAGCGCATCGTACCACGTCTGATAGTCACCATAATTTAAAGTCCACTTAAGAACAATATAAATTTTTGTGATTTCTCAGCTTTTGTCATTAAAGTTTGCCAGTCAGTCACTGGCAATAAAAGGTAGCCATGCTAATAGTAATTGACTCTAATCCAGCAGCAGCGAATAACTATAGTGGTGACCGTCAACTTTTAATTGATCTAATTTGCCTAGACTGTAAAATCAAATATTATGTAGATGTCTTGAAATTCAAGCTCATTTTTATTATCATACTTTTCCTTTTAACAATATTGCAGAAGCTAAGAAAAAGATGTGCAAGAATATAATGCGTCTTCATGAAGCGACTTTTGACAAGATGGATGTCTGCGGAATGTTCTACATTGATGCCTCTTTTCCATTAAAAATGATGGTTCTACATAGTAACTACACCATTGTACTGCTACAGTTTGCGTTTTTATAATAGTAGTTCTAAGTCAATTTAAAAAAAAATAGAAATAGGCGTTCTAGTCCAGGCATAATATAATTATTCTCCTGGTATAATTTTCATTTAAATTTATTGTAGTTCGACTATACTAGTTAATTTTAGTTAGTTAAGTATTTGCAATGTGTACTGGTAAATAATCTGTTTTGTTTTTTGTATTATGCACACCATTTTAAGCAATTACATCTAAAATCGGCATTTCAGTAACCATGTAAATTACAGTTATGCATGTGGTATTGACACATTCACGAATTATGAAATATTTTTGAAGAACCATGTCACACTGTCACTAAAATTAATATTATACTGTTTCATGTTTTCTTTTATTGAAATGATTTTTGATCCCTTATATGCTTAAACAAAAAGACGACTAAACCACCAGACTATCAGAGATGTTTTAATTTAAAATGTCGTCATCGGAGTTTGTCAAATTATTTCTTTTCAATTTATTTAGCTAACGTACGTATTTTATTTCTTCTTACTAACCGCAACTGAGTGGAAGTGGACTATTGCTCTTTTCAGACTACGCTATAATATTATAGAAAATAGCATACAGTTCATAGCACAACAATATCATGCACTCTACATTATTGTGGACACGTTCACACTTGGCTGTAGTATACACCACTAATTTCTAATTAGTACAAATACTTAAAGGGTTTATAAGACGCTCTTCTCACTATATTTGTAAAGTATCATTAAATCTCGTTTTGACTGCACTCTCTAAGGTCCTTGAAAGAATTCTCAGCGGCCGTCTCAAGAACTTCCTGGATAAGTATCACATCATAGCGGATTATCCGTACGGCTTTCGTACTGGAGTCTCGACTGAGGATGCGGTTCTTGACCTGACGCAGATGGCTGCTGGGAATCTTGACAATAAAACTAAAACTCTAGGCATATTTCTAGACCTTGCTCTTGCTTTTGACACAGTCTCTGTTCCCAAACTTATTGCAAATTTGGAACTACTTGGTATTAGAGGTATCGCTCTCCAAATCTTTAAAGATTAATAATAATAATTTATAATTGTTGATTTATCTCGTATTAATTATATTCTGTAAAACACTAATTTTAATTTTATACTTTTTGCTGTGCCCTACAGGGTCCGTAATTGTACTCTAGCTTTAAGCCCATTGTAAGATCTCAACACATTATGGAATGCAAATTTTTTTTTTTTTTTTTTTCCTTATTAGTAAGAACCAAGTTCTTACTAGTTAATTGCAATCTAGCCTAAGAAGACTAATAAACAATTTAAATCTAACTTATTATGCTACGTTATAAATTATGTTAATGCTAAGAATAGTGTCCATAATTAGGTATGCACTTTTACACACGTTCGTAACACTTCCTTAGAGTCTGGTAAAATTGATAAAACACTTTGTTCATGTGTTATATAAATAGCACAACATTGTTACTATTATTGATTCACTTACACTACACTAATTCAAATGGTTTAGTTCTCTTTAGTCTTCGCACTATGCCTGTGTTGTCTAACAGCTGGATTGCCTCAACATTCACGTGTCGATGGAGTCTGTGTTCGTGGGCTTCAGCAAATTTTTGTGTGATGGTGGTGACGAATTCCATGTCGAGGTCACGGTGGAGGTCATCGTTTCTTATGTACCAGGGTGCATTTACAGCAGCCCTGAGTACTTTATTTTGGAACTGTTGAATTATTTTGACGTTGGTTGGCTTAGTACAGCCCCAAAGTTGGATACCATACGTCCAAATTGGCATCAGAATATGCTTGTATATTATCAACTTATTATGTATTGATAAACAGGATTTCCTTCCCAGTAACCAATACAAACGTTTATAACGAATATCGAGTTCCTGTTTTTTCTTTTTGATATGGGCTTTCCAACGCAGCTTGGCGTCGAGAGTTATGCCAAGGTATTTGGCTGTATTAGCATAAGGTATTTGCATACCATTTATGTAGAGTGGGTGATAGTCACTGTGTTTGTTTGTGAAGTTAATGTGAACTGATTTTGACTCATTCAGATTGATCTTCCACTTTTGTGTCCAGTCGTAAACTTTGTTCACAGCTAGTTGAACTTTCTCTACTGCTTCTCTGTGGCTTGATCCGGTGGCCATAATAGCAGTATCATCTGCAAAGGTCGCTATGGTGCTGTTTTCCAGCTCTGGGATGTCACAAGTGTATAACAAGTACAAAATTGGGCCAAGCACACTTCCTTGAGGCACCCCAGCTTTTATGGTTTTTAGCTCGGAATATGCGTCCTCTTGGCGTATTCTAAACATTCTTTTAGTTAAATACGACTCTAGGATATCTACAAATTCTGGTAGCATGCGTCTGAGCTTAAATATGAGACCCTCATGCCAAACTTTGTCAAAAGCTTGCGCGACGTCTAAGAACACGGTAGCACAGACTTCTTTATTTTCTAGCGTTTTTTCAATAACATTAGTTATTCTATGTACCTGGTCTAACGTTGAGTGTTTTTCTCTGAAGCCAAACTGGTGATCTGGAACTAGGTTTTTATCTTCTATTACTGGTTTTATCCGTTTTAATAACAGTTTTTCAAATAACTTTGATAGTACGGGTAACAGTGAAATGGGTCTGTATGATGATGCTTCGTGGGGAGGTTTCCCAGGCTTCGCAATCATAATGACTTCAGCAACCTTCCATGGCTCAGGTACATATTTTAAGATAAATGAAGCATTTATTAGTTTGGTCAGCTTTACTATGGCTTTGCGTGGGAGGCGTTTTAGAATTTCCCCTGTGATGATGTCGTAACCGGGAGACTTTTTTGAGCTAATGTTGTTTTGAATTTCTCTCATTACTTCCTTAGGAGTCACAAGCTTGATTCTTTGGTTTTGTGATAAATTTACACTCTCATGTATTTCTACAGAGCTTTCGTTGGGTTGAAAGGTTTCTTCTAAATGTTGAGCAAATCGGAACGCCTTTTGGTCATTGCTTATTGCCCATTTTCCGTTGCTATCTCTGATGGGCGGTATTTGTATAATCTGCCTTTTTAGATTTCTCGTTGCTTTCCAAAGTGAGTAATCCGTTGATTTGTCATTGGTAAGCTGAAGAAGGTTGGTATTCAGAGATTCATCCTCAAATTGTAGAATTTTTCTCTTAAGTCGTTTAGTTAGGTTATTTAGTGTTGTTTTATGACGCGGGAACCTTGTTTGCTGCCACAACTTCCTTTGTTTTCTTTTCTCTGATAGTAAATCCACAATTTCTTTAGGATGGATAAATCCCTTATATTTGCGTTTTAGCTGAGGTGTATTGCTCCACGCACATTGTTGAATATTAATAATAAATTTGTTTACTTCTGAGTCAAGCTGATCTTGCGATTTTATCGGAGTTTTAAGGTCGATAATATTATCTAGATCAAGAGCAAAACTGTCCCAATCTGTGGACTTATTAACCAAGGTTAAGTGGCTTTCTTTTAATAGGATTTTTTGACTTAGCATTAGTATAATCGGAGAATGGTCAGAGTTCATAGTAAAACTTTCCTCCAAACTGATGTAATTGGTGGATATATTTTTGCAGATGAAAAAATCTATAAGATCCGGCATTTTCTGGTGGTCAGTGGGCCAGTATGTAGGTTTGCCTGTACTCATTACTTCACAATGTGTTTCTTTAACTGCACTTAAGAGCTGTCTTCCTTTAGTTGTAGTAAGTCTTGAACCCCAATGCGTATGCTTAGCATTAAAATCGCCGCCTAGGATAAATCGCTGGCCTAATAATTCAAAAAGATGTAAGTATCGCTCTTTTCTTATCATGTGCCTAGGAGGCGAGTATATGGCTGCAATGGACACTTGACAAAACTTAGTTTTAACAGATACTGCCACTGCTTGAATGTCTTCTTCTTCATATTTACACTGCACGTAGTGACTAATGTTTTCTTTAATTATAACCGCACTACCCCCCCTGGCAGAGTTGCTAGGGTGGAGGGAATTATATATCATGTATCCTCTGAATTTGATAAAAGATTGCTTTGTGAAATGCGTTTCGGAGATTAAACACACGTCTATATTTTCTGTATCTAGGACCGCCTGCAACTCATGCTGATGTTTGAGGAGTCCATTGGAGTTCCACGCCATTATTTTGAGTGTGTTATTCATTTTTGATTATTCAAGACAGCTGTTTTAGTGCTGGATTCTAGCTTCTCTAATCTCTTATCAAATGAGGTAATGCACTTCAAGATCTGGTTAATCTTATCCTCTAAGTTCAGGGGTTGAGATCCTTGTTTTGCAGCTTGTGCGTAAGTACCAATGTTGGTTACTTGCATGGCTGGTTGTTTTGCAGTTGACTGGACACTTGCTTTCTGCGCCTGTTTACCAGGGTGTGTTATAGGAGGAAACTGTTGGGTATTAGGCACCGTAGGTTTCTTTTTTAAAACTTTATTTTTCATAATTTGCATCTGTTTGGCTACTTCACACCCTCTATAATTGGCAGGGTGAGGTAGGCCGCAGTGGATACATTTTGGTTTCTCTTGCGGAGATTTGGTACAATTGGCTGTGAGATGCTTGCCAGTGCATTTCACACACCTTGGCTCTTTTTGACAATATTTATGTGTATGCCCATAAGCTTGGCATCTCTTGCATTGGGGAATGAGTGCTGGATTTTTGAGTGGATGTATTTCAATTTTACACCCTAATATGTACTTAATGCCGTAGATTTTGTTGACATCTTCATCGTTATAAAATGATAAAACGAACATGTTGAGTGGTTCTTTGGTCTTCCAGCTCAATTTACTATCTACCTTTTCTATTTTTAGGCCTTGGGTTGTTAAATCTTCCTTAATTCGATCTGGTTGGCAAGAAGAGTGTAGTTTCTTTACCACAACTCTAATTGGTCTAGCCTGCTTGTTTTCGTATGAATGCCAGTGGTAGTCTTTTTCAGACAAGAACCTGGCAATTACTCTATATGAGTCTTCTGATTTGGCGTTAACCTTCACACAATCCCCATTCATCATTTTTGCTGTAAATGATTCCGCTGGTTGGCTTTCAATTAACGAATCGTAGAACGTTTGATAGTTCTTGATTCCGTCTATTATGATTGGCGGTGGTAAGGGCACTTTTTTGACCGAAGTCACTTTCTCATTTTTTTGATGATTGTCTTGTTGGGCGCTTCCGGGTTGTTGTTTTGGAGAGAGGGAGGTGTTAAGCTTCCTTTTCTTCCTGCTCTTGGCCCTAATCCACTCAGTTTCTTTAGCAAGGTCATCCTCGTCTGTACAGTATTCCACGTCGTTTTTTGTAGTCTGAGCAGGTTCAGTAGTCCCTTTTGTTTCTTTGATGCAGTTCAATTCTCCTTGAAGTGTCTGAACTTGTTCCTGCAGGGCATCAATTTGTACATTCAATTTACGTACCATGACTTGCAGGTTTTCTCTATCTGTTTTCTCTTGGAGATAACAGTCATATAACTGCCTTTCTAGGTCAGTTTTAATAGTAATAGACTTTTTTGTAGCCATTGTTAAGTTGTAAGGCGAGTTTAACACCTATACAATAAGTTATTGTAAACACTTCATGATTTCCGCACTTGTAACTAGGTCATGACACTGACCCCGATATATTGACGTAGGTACGCCGCGACGCGACGTTGTTGTGATCCGTCAGCAGAAAACTCTCGCGAAAGAGCTCGCGCGCGCGATCGTACGTCCGTGCACTATACTAGGTAGACAACAACTGATGCTGATGGAATGCAAATAAAGATATATGAATATGAATATGAATATTATCTCAGTAACCGTACCCAAACAGTTAAAATTGGTAGTCTCTTTAGTGACGAGGAGTCCGTTTCTTACGGAGTACCACAGGGAAGCATTCTAGGCCCCTTTTTGTTTCAAATATATGTTTACGACCTGTGCAGTACGACTCGCCCGACTAAGCTATTTGCCTATGCTGACGACACCGTAATTGTGGCTTACGGACCAACGTGGGATAGTGTTAAACGTACCGCAGAATCAGCTTTAAGCAAGGTAATAAAATGTCTCAACTCAAATCTGCTTACTCTTAACTTTAATTAGACATCCTACATCCCATTTTCTATCCGTTCTAACACCGCACCAGAACGTACTTTCTCAATACTAGTGCAAACTTGCTCACAGCAGACGTCTTCGTGTTCATAACCAGCACTCACAAGAACTGAAATTGAGATCATTTTTTTTAATTTGCCCCTTAATTAATCAGTCGAAAATTAGAAAAGTTCAAAACAGCAACTTTTTTCTAACAAGTATAATAATAAATGATCTAAGGGAGTTATTTTTCGACAGAGAAAAGAGAAACAAAAGTCGAAACGCTTCTGCTCAGAAGTGGTAAAATCAAGGAGTGATATTAATAAAAACAATAATTAATTAAAAAAAAGTAAACAAGAATATCTTGCGGGTGTACTGCGCGTCATTCAGCAAAATGAGAGGATATCTTTCGTAGATATTTTGTCATTAATTACGTTTCTAACATAACATAACATAACATAACGTCACGCCTGTAATCCCCGAAGGGCTAGGCAGAGGTATACCTGGTAGTACACCCACATTTCGCCAGTTATGTTTAAGTCCCATGTAATAGGGGGCGAGCCTATTGCCATCGATCGGGCACAAATCCAGGCTCCGGGCTGCTACTGAGAAATCCCAGATGGAAAAACTCAATAACACCTTGCCCGACCCGGGGATTGAACCCGGGACCTCATGCTCAGCAGTAGCGCTTGCGACCACTAGACCAACGAGGCAGTCACGTTTCTAGTCAATTCTTTTTCACTATAATACATAATAATATATTTTAAATCCCACCATCTCGGAAAGAGTATTTTTAATCTTCAATATCTGAGTGGAAAAGCCGTTTTTATTCTCTAGAGGATAAAGTAAATTGAATTTAGAACATCGTGTGCATTATGTTTGTGAATTAAAAAAAACATTAAACCTATTTACTGCTACCTCTATGGTGCCGAATATATCATACAACCTTTTTTTAATTTGTTAAAAACTCAGACTCGGAACCTTCTTGGTGTTCTTTTTTCAATTTGCTTTGTACGCGGTTCTTTACGCGGCATTTTTTCACGTCATTGTTAAACCTTTTAGTAAAAACAAGAAACTTGAAAACAAGTGAAAAAACTAAAATGAGTGATTCTAGCGACGAGGAAGTTTGTTTGACGCCAACAGAATTGACTGAAACTGTTAATAATGCGCAAATGAGCTTTCTCCCTCAACAATCACGCGAGAAGTATTTAAAACAGTACGATATGTTCAACACGTGGCGACTAGCAAAAGGAGCCAAAACTTTCTCAGAAAACGTATTTTTTTTGCATTTAGTCATTTCCTCGCTGAGGTGGAATGAAAAGTTACGTGTTGCACTCGAGTGCAAAGATTTTTCACCTCGTGCTCTTTTGATTCCCTCGCTAACGCTCAGGATTCTAATTTTGAATCACTCGCTGCGCTCGTGATTCAATTTTAGAATCCTTCGCTTGCTCGGTCATCAAAATTGAACACGCGGTTAAAAAGCAACTTTGCACTCTTGTATAACAAATAACTATTTACATTTCAGTTTATATTCGATTCATAATAAAGATTATTATCGTTACCACTGACTTAATCTCTCTTATGTAATGAAATTTTTTCGATGTAAACTAAAATAAATTATATGACCTGTCGACAATACTTATATTCCTAATGGACTATTTGTATATCCAACTAATAGTGTATGTAGGAATATTATATTGCTCATTTGTGTTTAATTAAGCTAACGTTGACGATGTCTAAAAGTGGAAGAAACGTTTTAAACAAAAGAAAAAGTTGCCGCGTAAATGTCCCGCTAGAGCACTACGTAGACAAAGATGTTCAGTCGCTGCTGCTTCCTTTAAATCTACTACACAACATTATGCTTTATCCTAAATATCGTATCAGGAATAACTTTATCATTTCAAACAACTTTTTAACTAACGTGACGTCATTGTGTTGCGTAACATTATCTTCTGTTCTTTTCATGTATCGCATCTATATTCTACATGGCCACGAATTAGTAAGAAAATATATGAACATAATATACGTAAGCTCTTACTTCGACTGTATCGTACTCAGCACCGCCGCCATCATAAATTATATCTTCAATGTTTATCAATCTAAAAGGAATATACTGTTTGTCTTGAAAATACAAGAAGTTCACAGAATTTTTAATGAAAACACTTATTCAAAGCGGTTCGTCATTCTTAGTTGGATTATTGTCTCTTTATTCTCATGTTTAGATATTTCCTTTCTGATTTATTCTAACGTACAACTTAGGGTTCCTTTATATGAATTATTATGTGGGTTTGTGTCGTTATTCTTTGACGTTTCCTTTGTGTACGTCACCAGACTTCTTGAGTTGTTACGCAATAAAGTTATTCTATGGAACATTCAAGCTCTTCGTCCGAAACAAATGGATCCGAATGAAAATGAGGCTTATTGCAAAAGAATGTTTGAAGCTTACGCAAACATTTTGGAATGTTATCATATCTTCGGAAAATATTTTCAAATGGTATCTGTGTTTGGTTTTACTTTTGAATGACTTAGGCACAGTTTCTGGACCTAAAATTATTAATGTGACTAATTGTCAAACACCGGTCAAATGTAGCAGTGATAGGTCAAAAGATTTTGCAACGGACAATTGCATTGCCGATTATGTATTTAATGTGTGATGCGTCGATAATTTTCGTCCAGGAACCGCGTAAAAGTTTTCAAAGCAGATAGAAGATTGAAAATTAATATAAATAGTTTGACTTTATTGATTATATTATTTTTCAGGTCGTCTATCAGATTGTAGGGTTTTTTTGTCTCGTCTTGTTCAAAATGCAAATAGCTATAGAATTTTTCAAAACTGCAATTCTTACCGGCAACATTGTAAGTATGAGATTTTATAGAACGTTTGCTTATGCGATCAATTTTATCCGAGAAATGAATATGGCAATTTGACATTGAAAAGTCGACTTTAGAATATTCATTTTATTGTTCCATTTTCATACAGACATGCATAAGCTCACGCTCGCACAAACTACGGAACGCCACCAAGTAACACTTTTATATATTTCATTAGCTTCGTATTAAATCTGCCCTATAGATAATTATACTCGCCTTATACTAGTTCCTTCAACGCGACTAAACCATGTTTACTGTTTTAAAATTTAGTCACTTTACCTTCTTTTGAAAAACGGATATTCAAATATTTACTCCCTTTAAATATCATTCCTCAATCGTCATCGTTATTCTTACTGTGTTCATAAATCGTCAGCCACTGATGTAAATCAATCACCATGACCAATTTACAATTTGATGTGTGTAATGGACGAATTTAAAATCAATTCATGTCAAAGTCAAATAATTTATTTCAGTTAAACTGATAACCGGCACTTTTAAACGTTAGACTTATAAATTAAATAAATTAAGAGAATGATTCTAGTTGCACATTCCAAAAGGTAGTTTCGTATGTAGAAGAATGCTGTCTAGCGTCATACTACCTTTTATATTTGTACGCCGGCGCCGTTCATGCTAAACATGACTAAATGTCAATGACAATTAATGTCTTCCATGCCATGTGTGAGTATATTCATGTTTTGGACAAATACAATTATCTTTTATCTTTTTACAGGAAATGGGAAAAGAAGTTATTGCATGTTTGTACTTGTGGGCATTTAAAAGTTTATTAATAGAAATAATCTTGAGCTTGTATTGTGAAAAGTTTTATATAGCAATGGAAGAAGTCCGTGACACATGCGCGCACATTTTGCAATCCAATTGCACAGGTTTGTATCGAAGTTGTATAAAAAATAACGATTTTTTATGTGACGACATAGCGCACCCCTAGTGCGACAAAGGCGTAAGAATAATCCTGCCAAAACATTTCATGTAAAATGTTGCCAAAACGACCACATAACGTTTGCCATGTGAAAAAAATAGTTTGTATGTGAGGTGAAGGCAAAGTTAATAGAAGAGAGAGAGAGAGAGAGAGAGAGAGTTGAGTTTTAGTAAAGTTAGTTATTAGTTATGCATTAGTTACATGTGAGTACTTACATAACTTTCCGTAAAATTAACGCACGAACTATTTCCTAACCATTATTTCGCAGACATTGGTGTGGGTTACACGTTTTTTTTATTTTTTTGACTTTAATTAAAATGTGTAACTGTTAATTGTGTCAATAAAGTAAAAAATAAGTTAAGTGTGGAATGGTTATCCCTAGGAATAACAGTACTCTTTAAGCCAAACCAAAAACGTAATTTAAAAGCGTTTGTTCGAACCTATTTACGGAAGTAAACCTCGTGTATAAATTTATCAATAGCCTTATTCATTTAACTTTTTAGGGGGTGATTTCTACAGAAACGACTTGACGCTATCCTTAACCGTATTTTTTGTTTATAAATTAAAAATATTATATAGTATTTTTATTCATTATTATTAAATATTGTTTATTTATGTGATAGGTACACTAGTTTTTTTAACAAACACAATTATTGTTTTATGCAGACGCTGAGAGAAAGATGAACAAGAATATTAAACGTCTCCTACACGCGAGATTCGACAAGATAAATGCCTGCGGAATGTTTTACATCGATGCTACATTTTCACTTAGAACCATGAATTTACTTACTAACTATAACATTGTACTGCTGCAGTTTGCGTTATTATAATCAGAGTATTAATGTAAGTGGTTCATTGCCTTGTTGTAATGGTAATTTGTTTTTTAACTGACTTCAAAAAAAGGAGGAGGTTCTCAATTCGGTTGTTTTTTTTAGGTGTTGTTTAGTACTCCGTTATTTACGGACCGATTTTCAAAATTCTTTTTTTATTTGATTGGGTATATATACTAACAGATTGGTCCCAATTGTGTCAAAACTCATAATATATGATGAGGAATCTTCAAGGGATTGAGGGAACTCCTCAAAAAATAAAGGTACACATGCACCGACTTTAACATTTTTAGTAACAAATCAAGCATTTTGTTTTACGTCAGTGGCCCAATTAATTTCATTAATAATTCTCGAGTCCATAGACAGATAAATATTTATAATTGTTTTAAAGGTTACCAGGCCAGACCAATATTAATAAACAATATTTAATTAAAACTACAATGAAATAATATAACTCAATGAAACCAAATTGTTTCTTAAAATACATTATTGCAATAATAACAACTAAGTGCTGTGGAAATTGATTATAATAAAATCGTCATCTATCGTTATTATTGTAAAATGCTCATTGTACAGACGCCAGCACGTCAAGTTACCCCAATGTGTCAAATTTCTTTGATCGGTTTTCAACTTTATAGCAAACAGAATAAGGTTCATATTCAATTGGGAAAATTTGACACATTGGGGTAACTTGATGTGCTGGCGTCTGTACTTTCGTTACAAAGTGTGCATTAAAAATAACATTTTTGAACTTCTGCCTAATGTTATTGTAAATGGAGTTAAGCTCATTTTAGTTTGTTAAATATTTGCAATGTGTACTGTTAAATAACCTTTTTTTGTTATTTGTAATAAGCACACAATTTTAAGCAATTACATCTAAAATCGGTATTTTATTAACCGTGCAAATAACAGGTGTGCATGGTATTGACACATTAACGAATTAAATAATTATGTACTATTTTTTAAGAACCATGTCACACTGTCGCTAATATAAATATACTGTTTCATGTTTTCTTTTATTTAAATGTTTTTTATCCCTTATGCTTAAACAAAAAGGCGACTATACCACCAGACTACCAGATAGATTTTAATTTAATCTGTCGTAATCGGTGCTTGTCAAATTATTTATTTTTAATAATTTAGCTTACATGCTTACATGTCTATTTTATTTCTTCTTACTAAACACAACTGAGTGGAAGTTGACTATTGCTCTTTTCAGACTACACTATAATATTAAAGCAAATAGCATAATAGCACAACAATATCGCGCACTCTACATTATTATGGAGACAGGTTTACACTTGGCTTTACTATATCTATATATAAATAACATACTATATACGTAAATTCGGCGATTTTGATCATGAATAAAAAAATACCTAATTCGGAAAATATGGGCTCATAACTTTTTTTTCTAATTTGCCCCTTAATTAATCATTCGAAATTTAGCATAGTTATATAACCCCCATCTGCCGATAAATATCCAGGAGATTTTTGTCTATTGTCTTACTGTTGTGTCGGCCATTGACCACAAATAAGTAGTTATAACAGCAACTTTTTTTCTTACGAATATAATACTTATAAAAGATGATAGTAGGGCATTCTACCCCACCTTCCGTGCCATCGGCTCACACCGTTCACCTCGTCACTCTTGGTGGAGTAGCATGCCCAATAATATTTCTGATCTGGTTGTGGTTCACCTCGTCACTCTCGGGGGAGTTAAATGCTCAATGACATTAATGAAAATACTCTTTCGGCGCCTATTTCACCATTTTTAAGGAAATTACAAATTAAGATCTTCTAAGGAAGTTATTTTTCGACAGAGAGAAGAGAAATGAAAGTAGAAACGCTTTTGCTCAGCAGTGCGAATATGAGGAGATATATTAAAAGCAATCATTAATAAAAAAGTAATGCAAGAGTATTCTGCGGATGTACATCATTCATCGTCATTCAGCAAAATGAGAGGATTTGTTTTGTAGATTTTTGTTATCCATGACGTTTCTTGTCACTCTTATATTGTAATTTATGATATTACAGTTGCGTTTATATTCAACAAATAATAAAGTTTATAATCGTTACCACTAACTTAATCTCTCTTAAGTTGTTAGAAGTAATGAAATTTGGTTCGATGTAAACTAATATAAATTGTATGACCTGTCGACAATTACCTATATTACTAATGGACTTTTTGTATATCCGTCTAATAGTGTGGGTAGGAATATTATATGGCTCATTTGTGTTTACGCAAGCAAACATTGACGATGTCTAAAAGTGGAAGAAAAAATTCAAGTAAAAGAAAAAGTTGCCGCGTAAATGTCCCGATAGAAACCTACGTGGACAAAGACATTCAGTCGATGCTACTTCCTTTAAATCTAGTACACAACATTATGCTATATCCCAAATATCGTATCAGGAATAACTTTATCATTTCAAACAACTTTACAACCAACTTGGTGTCATTGTGTTGCGTAACATTATCTTCTGTTCTTTTCATGTATCGCATCTATATTTTACATGGCCACGAATTAGTAAGAAAATATATTAACATGATATATGTAAGCTCTTACTTCGACTTTATCGCGGTCAGTACCGGCGCCATCATAAATTATATCTTCAATGTCTATCAATCGAAGAGGAATATGTTGTTTGTCTTGAAAGTACAAGAAGTTCACAGAATTTTTAATGAAAACACTTATTCTAAGCGGTTCGTCATTCTTAATTGGATTATTGTCTCTTTATTCTCAGGTGTATACCTATCTTTTCTCGTCTTATTTCACGTAATGCTTAGGGTTCCTTTATATGAATTAATATGTGGGTTAGTGTCGATATTCTTTGACGTTTCCTTTGTGTACGTCATCAGACTTCTTCAGCTGTTACGTAATAAACTTATTCTATGGAACAAACATGTTCTTCGCCCGAAACAAATGGATCACAACGAAAATGAGATTTATTGCAAAAGAATGTTTGAAGCTTACGCAAACATTTTGGAGTGTTATCATATCTACGTAAAATATTTTCAAATGGTATGTGTACCTGTTTTTACTTTTGAATAAACGATTTAGGCACAGTTTTCGGAGCTAAAATGTATGTGCAAATCGTCAAACAACTCTAGTTGTGATTGGTCAAAAGATTTTCCGACAAACAATCACATTGCTCAACATTTGTATTTATTAATGTGTGATGAGTCAATAATTTTCGTCCAAAAACCGCGATAAGTTTTCGAAGCAGATGAAGATTGAAAATTAATTACAAATAGTGTGATCTTACTGATTATATTTTTTTCAGGTCGCCTATCAGATTGTAGGGTTTTTTTGTCTCGTCTTGCTTAAAATGCAAACAGGAATAGATTTCTTTAAAATTGCGATGGTTACTGGCAACATTGTAAGTATGAGATTTTATAGAACGTTTGCATGCGATCAATTTCATCCGAAAAATGAATATGGCATTTGACATTGAAAAGTCGACTTTAAAATATTTATTTTTTTTTGTTTTTTTTTTCATTCAGACATGCATAATCTCACGCTCGTACAAACTACAGAATTGAACCAACTGAGGACTCTAACATACTTCATTTGCTTTGTATAGTTATGTTCATACATTTAACAGTAACACTGGTACTACGCACCTGATCTTTCTAATGAAATCCAAAATTACCATTGAGGTCAGTGTCTTCCAAGGACGTCTCCTCTCAGCATTTTCATCTAAATCTGCCCTATAGATACATTTTGTTACTCGTATTCCACTAATTCCCTCAATGTGGCTAAACCATCAATGTGTGTTTTAAATATATTTGTCACTCCATCTTCTTTAAATCATTATCATTCCTCAATCGTCATCACCATTCTTACTGTGTTGATAAATCATCAGCCACTGATAAATCGACTTGACCATCACATAAAAATACTGGACTTATATTCCTACACATAACAATTAGATGTGTGTAATGGAGGAATTTAAAATCAATACAGGTCAAAGTCTAATCATTTATTTCAATTAGAATTATTCTAGTTGCACATTCCAAAAGGTAGTTTTGTATGCAGAAGAATGCTGTCTAGCGTCCGATTGTACGCCGCCGTTCAGACAAAATATGACTGTCATGTAATTGAATGTAGCATCTTGCATGCCATGTGTTGTGTTTTTGGACAAATAAAATTATCTTTTATCTTTTTACAGGTGTTGGAAAAAGAAATTATTGCATGTTTGTACTTATTGACATTCAAGAGTTTATTAATAGAAATAATCTTGAGCTTGTATTGTGAAAAGTTTTATATGGCAATTGAAGAAGTTCATGACACATGCGCGCACATTTTGAAATCCAATGGCACAGGTTTGTATCGAAATAAAACTTATACAATAGAATAACCAATCATTTTGGACACATATTTATTCTTTTGTCGCGTAAATAAAGATAATAAATTCACGTGAAAGTGACGTCATAAGTTTCCAGAACCTTAATTTTTATGAATTTGATAAAACAAAAATATGTGTCCCCTTCAGTTAGTATGCACGTGTGAAACTTTTCAGCTGAATTTTAAAATAGCACTTTTAATCCATTCTGCTATTCTATACAAATCATCCCGTTGAAATGTAAGGCTGGTTTCAGAGCTCGACCGACCGTCGGTGCGTACGGTCCGTCCTGACGATACGCTTGAACCGACCGTCAGTTTCTATCATTCAGTGCTCTCCTGACCAACAAACTGACCGGACTGGTACAGTCGCACGCAATGGAACCGTTTACGAATTGTTTGATTAATCGTTCATTTTTCGGTGATTAATCGTTCGGTGTCGATAAATTTGTTCATTTTGAGTACCTACGAAATAATTTTTCGTCGACGATGATACGCACATCCGTGCGGTCGGTCCACCGGTCGGTGCAGCACTGAACGCGTTCATATGTTTCCATAGCGCATCGGTCGACCGACGGCACGCATGCGGACGCGCTCGACCGACGGTCCTCGTACGCAGTGCGTAGCAATATACGCGTGCGTACGGTCGGTCGAGCACTGTGACGACTTGTGAATTTTCATACAAATGAGAAGCGCGACCGATGTACGCACCGACGGTCGGTCGAGCACTAAAACCGGCCTAAGTGAAGTAAAGGCATATAAGTGTGCAGTGGTATTCTCTAGGAATAACAATATTTTTCAAGCCAAAACAATGACGTCATGTAAAAGTGTGAGTGTGAGTGTGTGTGTGGGGGGGTGTGTGAGTGTGTGTGTGGGTGTGAGTGTGTGAGTGTGTGGTGTCTGTGTGTGAGTGTGTGTGTGTGTGTGTGTGTGTGTTTTTTTAACCTATTTACGGACCTATTTGACTGCCTCGTTGGTTTAGTGGTCGCCAGCGCTACTGCTGAGCATGAGGTCCCGGGTTCGATCCCCAGGTCGGGCGAATTGTTATTGAGTTTTTCTATCTGGAATTTCTCAGTAGCAGCCCGGAGTCTGGAATTGTACCCGATTGATGGCAATAGACTCGCCCATGGGACCTAAACATAACTGGCATAATGTGGGTGTACTACCAGGCACACCTCTGCCTAGCCCTTCGGGGATTACAGGCGTGACGTTATGCTATTTACGGAAGTAAAAGTAATATAAATTTATTATTTGCCTAATTCACTCAACTTTTAACGAGGTGATATTTACAGAATCGACTGATCTTTTCTTAACTGTATTGTTTATTTATAAAAAAAATATAAGTTTATAAAGTATATTTATTTTTTTTATAAAAAAACAATACGGTTTTATCTGATTTTTTTTATTATGTATGATATTGTTTATTTATGTAATACACTCGTGTTTTTAAGAAACATTTTTTTTTACCTTATGCAGACGCTGAGAGAAAGATGAGCAAGAATATTAAACGTCTCCTACACGCGAGATTCGACAAGATAAATGCCTGCGGAATGTTTTACATCGATGCTACATTTTCACTTAAAATGATGAATTTACTTACTAAGTATAATATTGTACTGCTGCAGTTTGCGTTATTATAATCAAAGTAATAATTTAAGTAGTTGACTTGCTGTTATTGTTATTTGTTTATTCATAGTAAACTATTTTTTTTAATTCACAAAAGCCGAACAGGGTTGTATACTCGTCATTCATCATCTGTGTAGCCTTTTCCCAAATATATTGAGGTCGGCTCATAAAGATTCTGTCTGACCTCCACAACCCAGTTACTGGGTAAAACGATACCCCCTGGTTAAGCTGGTTGTTGGACTTTCGGGATGTTGTTCGGCTGTTTATATAAAGTCCCAAGTCCCTTGCTGTACCCTATGTTTACTTATTTTTTTATGTTTTTTACCTTTAAGGTGGACACAAAGTCAAAAGTCAAAGTCAAACCATTTATTTCAATTAGGCCCCTATAAGGCACTTTTGAACGTCGAACACGTCCGGGTATCCCGCGTAATTTTACTTTTCTTCTGTGTGTTTTGCAAATTCCGCGTCCGCCTTAGACTGTATTAAATCATGTTTCTGCCTGCCTAATGTTTGGCATGGAAAGCAGTGAAAATAACATTTTTCTAATAGCGGGGGTGTTAGAAAATTTCCATCGTTCACTATAAAAAAAATGTACATTTACAAATTAAATTTGTTTAACAGACAATAAAACATTTCCTCAGTACAAACCAATCATTTTAATGGCTTTATCGTAATAAGAAGTTTAGAAATGTAACGGTTGAATGAAATTACAAAATTATATTTATTGCTGCAAATAGGTTCAAATAAACACATTTACACGTCATTTTTTAGCCAGATTAGGTCGGCGTTTCACTATCTGACTACTGTGAGAAAAACACGGAAAGAAACTCAGAGGTCAGTCTGGGTCAAAGTCCAGACATCATCTTGGTCAGGACATTTAAGAACCATGCAGATTAATGTCTAAAATAGTCTTTTGAGGAAATAACCACACATATTATATTATATGAGGGGACCAGATCAGTCAATGCAAGCATTTGTCAGTAATCGTGAACTCAACTCGAAACTTGAGGAGCTCTACATTATGACGAACAATACCAAAGAAAGAACATTTGGGTTGGTCCCATAAAGTACTCAAATTGTCAGACAAAATGTTAAAAAGTGTATAAAAATTATAAACCAGTTAAACGAAAAATCCACATAGGCCTTACATTTACAATAAAAAAATTATACTCCTAAGAAAAATACATGTCACTATCATTGAATGTCAAAAGAGGAGATGTTTAAACAAAATAAAGATGGGCACAGATGTAGTATACAGGTGTGCTGTGTATGTAGTACTTTTTCAGAACAGTGGTTTTATATACACCCTGTTTTTTTATTAATATCCCATTACTCAAGGTTTATTTTCAATAAGTAAAAATAATACTAAAATTCCTCAATAATATGTGGTTTGAAAATGCATAATTTCGAAGATATCATCAATCATAATTCATTTGGGTTAAACTTAGTTTCATTAATAAATCCGAGTTATTCATTTTCTTTCTAACCAATCAAATGCGACGTTGTTATAATTTACGTAAGGTTGTGTACTTTAGGTAGCTTCAAGGCTAGAGTGAATAGGCTCTTGATAAAACTAGTGCGCTTCACTACCATTTAAGCATCACTGCTTACCAGCAGAGGGCATTCATACCTAATCGTGACGTAATCGCATTATTTTGTATAAGAAAAGAAAACAAAAAATAAATAATTGAAAATTAATTCATCATAAATATGCCAGTTGATTCTTTGATAAATTCTCACCCATACCCAAAAGTTATGTGATATAAAAAAACAGCAGGTCTGGCCATATTGCAAATTCTACTTCCAGTCTATTTTTATTATAGAAAAAAAAAGCAGTATTAGTTACTAAAATAAATTTAAAACAAATTTAGTTTATAACCTATTACTCAGCTTTAATAAGCAAATGTGTTGTTATATTATATTCATTCTTTATTATAGCATCACATACCACTTATCGGCTAATACAATAAAGGTGATTACAGTCTGTGAGTAATAAAAGTAAAATTTACATGTTTGAATTTGAATATTTATTAATCACCTATAGTGTGGTCTTACGACACATCTATATAATTATGTGTTCAATGCCATCGTTAATAGTTATTATTAAAATATCTTCCAAATAAAATTTCAATTATTTTAATGACTATATTAAAAGTGTTTTAAGTTATGACAAATTATATAAATTTTATGGTTCACCAGTGCCCGAATCGACCCGTTCAAAATGAAGACAATTAGAAACTATTTAAAGATAGATAATGGTCACCGCGTGACAGTTTCGTCGAACAATTTGGTAGACCAAGATATTCAGTCAATGTTTCTACCTTTAAATCTACTGCAAAACATTTGTTTCTGTCCCAAGTACCGTATTAAGAACAACGTAATAAATCCCAACAGTTTAACATCAAAATTAGTGGCATTGTGTAATATGACACTATCATGTCTTCTGTTTTTATATCGAATCTATGATTTGCACTTTAACGAAATGATAAGAAATCATGTGAATTTAGTATACATCTGCTCGTATTTCGATTTTGTGGCGTTTTCAACTGGATTTCTATTATGTTATATCATCAATGTATTGCATACTAAGAGAAATATCTCTTTTGTGTTGAAAGTTCAAGACATCCATAGATTTCTTAGTGACAACTTTTCTTACAAGAGTTTCATTGTCTGGAATTGGATCAGCATCATTTTTACATTAAGTTTTCACATTTACTATGTGATATATTGTTCGACAAAACTTCAGCTGTCTTTTCATGAGTTATTTTGTGGGATAGCTTTGATGTCCTATGATGTCAACATTCTTTACGCAAGCAGGTTTATAAAACTGTTAGAAAATCAACTTGATTTATGGAATGTTCAAACACAACATTTGCAACATATAGACCACGGTTACAATGAAACTTATTGCAAGAGAATGTTCCAAGCTTACGTTAATATTTTAGAGTGTTATGATATCCTTCGCGTATCTTTTCAACAATTGGTACGTACGTTTACCCTATTTCTGTAACAAACTAATTAAAAACTTTTAAAATAAACAAACATAATTATGTAACAAAGTATTTCGTTTTCAGATTGTGTATCACACTTTGGAGTTCTTTTTTCTTGTTTTAGTTAAAACTCAAGTAGCGATTGTGTTTTGTAAACTAAATGTGACTCACAACTTAAATGTAAGTATTTCTTCATCCCAGGTCCATACAACCTATTTGAGGTCGGCGCAGCATGTCTTTTTTTTCCATAAATCTCTTATCGTTGGGACTACTTTTTAAAGTAGAACTTTTTTTGTCATAATATTATTTTGCATAACAACGCATAGCATAATCGTCATTTCGCACAAAGTTGTTTGGCATACACTCACTTATCATAAATTAGAAACTCATAATTTTGTTAGTCCGAATCATCTTTAGGCATAAATTTCATATCCATAATAATTGAAAAGCAGAACCATCATATAGCAGAAAATGCAGCATGCAGCATAGTTCTGTCACGGCTCCGGCGCTGCGGGGTTTGGGCGGCCCCACGCGAGCTTATCGTCGCAGATGGTATCAACGCTCACCACCTACCTCTCAGCTCGCGGGCCGCCCTAACCCTCCGCGCAGCTACGCGATTTTAAATTACACTCTAAGGTAGGGCAGACAAGACTACGTAAAGTTGGTTTTGCGGCGATCCGTTTCTGTCACTAAATTTTTTAGCATAATATGTTAACTTTTTATGATACTATTTTGTAATGTAAGTATGTCGAGTAATGTATATGGCAAAAAGGATGTCGGTCATAAGTAAGGTTCGGTAAACTGAAATTCAAGCAAAAAAATATCGGCTCCTCAAATCCCATCCCTCTAAATAAACATTATGCTAAACGAAACTATGTGTAATGTTATATATGGCAATCGTAATTATGCCAAATAAAGTTTTGCCATGTTAAAAGTATGTAGCCGTTATGTAAACATTCTACCAATCAATAGTTATGCTCAATAATTTTAATGCCTTAAAAATATTCGATTAAAGAAGCCAAATAAACCAAATAAAATTCGGAGTATCAAGATTCTGCCAGATAGATGGAACCCCTTGTCGTTATCTCAGTAGTTACCTCTTTCCCAGCCGTATCTTCATTCACAAGATCTATTAATGGTCTTTCTCTACTTTTGTAACCCTCCACATTCATACTCAAAGCTTTTTAGATAATTCTTACCTCATTCCCTCGCATCACATGTCCGTAACATAACGGGCAATGTTCACACACACTTCGATCACACTTTCACTTCCAGACTTCCTTTTACATACTCATGTTTTATTCTATGAATTTGTACAACACTGCTCATTTTCTCTCTCGTCATCGACATCTAAAATTTGATTTATTACTATCTTTTAATTTGAATTTATACGGCATTGTGTTTTACAGCTTGATCTATATATAACATTCATAAGTATGTACACATGGATGACAAAAAGTTGGATATTTGAAGTTATTTTAAGCTTGCACTGTGAAAAATTCTACATAGCAATGAGTAACGTTCAAAACTCATGTGCTCTTATTTTGAAATCAAACTGCTCCGGTAATTATATATTATATTATTACTGTATAACAATAATTTAAGTTTTGTTGTTTTCTTGTGGTTCAAATCCGGGCTTTCTGTTGTCTTTTCAATTTATATGTGCTTTCTTATTTAATCTTAGACATCATTGACATCGGTGAAGGAAAACATCATTATGAAACCTGAACTTTTTTTTTAATCAAAGTTTTCAATCACTGAACCGCCTTGAACAAGTGTGATGATCAATGCCCGTGCCTTCTTTGTATTAGAATATTTTATTTTTCATATGAGGTAGGTTACGGAGGACGGTTTTGTGCATTTTTTGCTTCTAACTCGTACGTTTTGTTTGTACGTTTTATATAAACTAACTACTAATAGGACTAGGAATGTTTTTGCGATTGTTGGTAACCTCTCTTATTTATCACCGAGACAATTACTGTCGGACAATCGTCTCGATGCAGAGTTAGGTTGCTGTAATCCTGTTTATTCAAGGTGTCTCTTTGCTTCCTCGTTAAATTCAAGAAAGTAACTATGATAATGATTCTCGACACGAATCAATAATGTTGTATTAGGCAGTATTTTTTATATTTTTCTATTCGATGACACGCTCACACATAGCTAGCAGGCTTGATTGCGTATTTGTAAACCATTGCTGCAATGTTTCAGCTGGGCCTGTCACCTTGCGGCAATGAAGTCACATTCTGTTTCTGTTTTAATCTTTGTTTGTTACTAATGTTGTTTGTAAGTGTATTGTTACTAACACTGTAAGTCCTGTTACTTGTTTCAATAAATTATTATTACTATTATAGCGACATAGTCGTACAATATTGCCAACCCGGTTCTGTTTTTTGAAAGTTCATTTATGAATGAATAACTCTTACATTACAGATGCAGAGAGGAATTTGTGCAAAAATATTCAACGACTACATCGAGCAACGTTCAACAAGATTAAAGCATGCAGAATGTTTTACGTCGATGCCACTTTCTCGTTAAAAACTTTGGCAATACTTTCTCACTACACCATTGTATTACTACAGTTTGCATTACTTTAGTTAGTAATAATCATAAGAAAAAAATTTTAAACTGGCAGTCACGAATAGACCTTATTTATCAGTGCAACTCTGTAAGAATTACCGCTTGAAATGTACAGGCAAATTGAGCAGTCATTTGATTCATACTGTAGCGACATCTATCTCGCTACATACGAACTATCCTACATCGCGCTATTAAAGTTATCCACGCAGTCTGAACGTCTATACAAGTTCCCGACAACAACCGTCGGCCGTCGGGCAGTAGTTAGCCCACCAGACACAACACCCGTCTGGGCGGAGGATCCTCCCTTTTCAATGGTGGATAAGGAACTTTACACCCTGTTCCTCATACTTTCAAAATACCAATGCTTGCTATTATGCATTGACACTTAATTTTTCTCAAGTTGTAATGGAGTGACTTTTACTTAATCGACTGGAAGTATATGAATCATGTTCAATTTTGGTATTTGACAGTGTTGAAAAGCTTGATGTGCTGGCGTTTGTAATACAAGAAACGGTTTCATTCAAATCATTTTGACTTCTTTTGAAGCTATTTTGGAAAACGTACTTCCAAAAATGATGCTGGGTTTTTCGTTAATATACCTTCGCCAATGTAATTTTGCTAAACAGTAGTCATACATAAACATTTCAAACACAGAAAACATTGACATAGTTCTGTTAGTTAACAAAATTTTAATAGTATTGGAACAAGAGCAATTATATGTAATAGTCCATTACTTATAATTGCTCTTGAATTGAAACTTCTAATTGATTAATTTCTAGAAGTTTTTTGCAAGTGGCGAAATCGTGCTAGCATAACCGAACCTAACAAATAAGATGTCGATAAATGACACAAAAAAAATAAAAAACAGGAAAAGCTATCGTATAACAGTCATGACGAATAATTTGGTTGATGATGATGTGCAATTGATGCTCCGGCCTTTGAATTTATTGCACCATATTTTCTTAAGTCCTAAATATCAAATCAAAGATAACTATTTGTATCCAAACAATCTTATACAGAGTGTAGTGTCTTTGTGTGGCGTGATATTATTCAGTTTTCTTTTCATCTACCGCATCTATGACATTTATTACAACAGAATTAAAAGAAAATACATAAATATAATTTATATCTTTTCCTACTTTGATTTCATTTTGTTTAGTATTGGGTCAGTATTAAATTATTCTGGTAATGTAATACATTCCAGACGGAATATCACGTTGGTTTTGAAAATCCAAGACGTTCACAGATTTCTTTGCCACAAGGTGAATTTTAAGCGCTTTATCATTATGAATTGGTTCAGCATCGTACTAATTTTGGGATGTTACATATTCAGTATTGCCTTTACTTGCATAAAAAATAAGCTTCCTATTACTGATTTCTTTTGTGAGTTAGTTTCAATGCTGAATGCTGTTAATATTGTGTACGCTACAAGGCTGGTTGACCTGTTAAGCAGCAAAGTTAAATTGTGGAATGTTCAAGCTCAACATTTGCGTAAAATGGATCGTGATGCCAGGGAAAATTATTGCAAAATGTTGTTTCAAGCTTTTGCTAATATTTTAGATTGTTATGATATCTACCGGACTTGTTTTCAGCAAATGGTAAACCGGATTACTTTTCTTAAGGATACATAGATTTGAAATCACTTATTAATTTAAAACAATGTTATCATAAATATTTTCATTTTCAGTTTGTGTATCACGCTGTAGCTTTTTTCAGCCACGTTTTGATCAAATTGCAAATAACTATTGAAAAATTTAAAGCAGTAGCATTGCATGAAGAGTATGTGAGTATTCATTTTAAAAATTCCTAATGAATTGCGTCTACGGTTGTACAGTTTTTTAACTCGTGCATAGGCAGTATACATACACATACATATCGTCACGCCTGTAATCCCCAAAGGGCTAGGCAGAGGTGTACCTGGTAGTAAACCCACATTTCGCCATTATGTTTAAGTCCCATGTAATAGGGGGCGAGCCTATTGCCATCCATCGGGCACAAATCCAGACTCCGGGCTGTTACTGAGAAATCCCAGATAGAAAAACTCAATGACACTTTGCCCGACCCGGGGATCGAACCCGGGACCTCATGATCAGCAGTAGCGCTTGCGACCACTAGACCAACGAGGCAGTCATAGGCAGTATTCGACTTGGAATTACGAATTTTGACTGCTTTATTGAGCATGGAATTCCGGTTCGATCCCAGTACCAGCCCAGGGCCTAGATTTTGCCAGATCCATGGCAATAGCCTCGCTCTCTATTACACGGGACAAAATCATTGGACAAAATCATGGGAGTAAGTACCCATACGCAAAATACGCGCTTTGACGCGGAGTTGCAAATACCAGCCCGGGTACCTTTATCTTTATCTTAAGTACAGACGCCAGCACATCAAGTTACCCCAATGTGTAAAATTTTCCCAATTGAATATGAACCTTATTCTGTTTCACATAAAGTTGAAAACGATCAAAGAAATATGACACATTGGAGTAACTTGATGTGCTGGCGTCTGTGCTACAGATACACCTCTGCCTAGCCTTCTGGAGATAACACTTGTGTAAATTTACTCATAAAAATTAAAATCATTTGATTTTTCAGAATGCAGTGTGTTTCACGTTCATATCTTTGTACTTCTGGGTCATTCAAAGTTTGATACTTGAGATAGTCTTGAGCTCCTACTGTGAAAAGTTCTACAAAGCGATGAATACTGTACCAGACTCGTGTGCCTTTCTTATGGACTCAAAATGTACAGGTATTTTTTGTCATGCAAAAGCTGCATCTATTCATATATACTTTCTAAGCTTATCTTAGACACCAACACATCGGTGAAAGGATACATCTTAAGGAAACCTGGACTTATAGTTACTTTAGGTTTGAAATTGCCAATATGCCTTGAACTAGTGTGATGACAAGAGACCACAAGGGAAGGCTCTGTATGAGAAGAGACCTTTGCTCTGCAAGCTGGTATTATTTATTATTTGATTATCTACTATCGGTAACTAAGCTGCATAAGGCCGCGTGTCGACGGCCAGAAAAATCGCCGGGTCTATGCAAAAATACGTGTCGTTTCTACACACGACTAGTGTACACTGCGTCGGCGCTGCACAAGACAAAAATCTTGTCTGCGCTGACGCAGTGTTGACCCGGCGATTTTTCTTGCCGTGGACACGCGGCCTAAGATATGCTATTAATTTATATGAACAACTTTCGCCACGAGACGAACTCAGAAATTACGAAAAAGACCAGTTTGAACATAAAATGGCATGTTACACCTAAGACTTAAAAGATTAAATAATTCAGCAACGATATTCAAATGTGAGAAGCCGCAAAAAAATCACGCGGTGTGTTGAATAATTGGAGAGATTTGGCTAGCATAGACCGTACTTTTGGGACTGACCTGGGATGACGAAGCAATCTTCTTCAGGGGCCCCTGTCCTTCGATGATGAATGTAGCAATCGCGTAGGCTGGAGTCGATATACAATCTGCTATTGTGCTGAACGATTGAAAATTGTGATGATGGGTTTTATAGGCTCAAGCTACCGGAGCGAGCTCTTAGCAAACGTGCGGGTTACTTTTTTTTTTCCGTTGAGAAGAGAATGTTGCAACACCTCAGCGTTCAGTGTTGCGCGCTTGCAAAAACGTTTCGTTTTAGGCATGTCCCGTTTGGAATATGCTAGTCGATTAAGTATTAATCGATTTTAAAAGAATGAAAAGAAAATACGTAGTATTTGTGCGTACATATACAAAAGTACCGAACATGCTGCCGGCGATAAAATAATGCTTATTTTATCTAAGAACTAGATACATAATGTTATACTAACTTAAGACTAAAAACATGTAATGCGATATACCTAAGAGATGCCTATTCTACAGGCAATGGACAGACCTTAACTACAGGTCGCTTAGTAAGAGTATTACCGATGCGTACAGTTACGACTCGGGTAATACCGTCGGCGCCGGGATGCAGCTGGTGCACGCGCGCGAGACGCCATTGCAGTGGTGGTAGTGTGTTGTCTATCAACACGACTACAGAACCCTCTCTGGGTGTGTTAGTATTGTCGTGGAACCATTTACCTCTTGGCTGTAGCTGGTGTAAATATTCTACGCTCCAGCGTTTCCAAAAATGTTGAACGGCTTGTTGAATAACCTGCCATCTAGCGAGGCGGTGTGGATTGTCGTTAGACAAGTTAAATTCAGGTAAAGACGTTAATGGTTCCCCGATGAGGAAATGTCCAGGAGTAAGGGGTAATGGATCAGTAGGATCATTACTAAGTTGACAGAGAGGTCGTGAATTACAGACCGCTTCAATTTGACAGAGTAGAGTATTGAATTCGTCCTGAGTTAGTTTCAATGTACCTATGACACGATGTAAGTGTCGTTTCAGACTACCTACGGCTCGTTCGACGAGACCGGCGAAATGCGGAGCATACGGAGGATTAAACAGCCAGGTGATTTGCATGTTTGTCAGCTGGTTGTTTATAGAAGTCTGATTTGACTCGTTTCGCAGAAACGTGTAAAGTTCGGAAAGATACCTGTCACAACCTACAAAATTCCGTCCGCAATCGGACCGGATTGTTTTGCAATACCCGCGCCGGGATATGAACCTACGCAATGCGTTCAAAAAGGATTCGGTTGAGAGATCGGGAACTAATTCCAAATGGATTGCTTTCGTTGATTGGCAAACGAACACGCATACGTACGATTTGTAAATTTTCGCGTTACGAAGTTTACTCGATTTAAGAAAGAAGTGTCCCGCAAAGTCAACGGACGTATTTAAGAAGGGACGAAGTGATCGAACCCTAGTAGTAGGTAATTGAGCCATTGATGGCTGTGGCGGGACAGGTCGTGCACGAACACACGATACGCAGCGTCGTGTACGCATACGAACAGCATCGCGAGCACACAGGATCCAGTAGGTCTGTGCGAGGGCAAACTGCAAAGTTTGGGGTCCCACATGTAAATGTGTTTTATGATAGACATCAATGAGAAGATTAGTGAAATGATGTTTCTTGGGTATCAGAATCTGATGCTTGGCATCATACGGTACGTTTGCCTGATTTATTCTGCCGCCGACCCTGAGGAGTCCGGCATCGTCCAAGAAAGGTTTTAGTTTTTGAAGACGTTTTGTACATCTATCGTCGTCCTTGAGACGCGAGATGTCTTCAAAAAAGCATTCACTTTGGACAAGTGATATAATTCTATTGAGAGCTTGTTTTGTCTCAGGAACTGTGACATGTTTAGTCGTAGGGCTATTGGATTTACGGCATTTGTTTATGAATCGTAACATATATGAAATGACGCGTAACATCCTTGGAAGCGATGAAAATCGCTCAATGAACTCTAAGCTATTAGGGTCATTGGTTTGTGTGAGAAGAACGTGATTGCGACGTTCTTCGTCGGTGTGACATACGACGTTAGACTTAGGCCACTCAGACTCGTTTTTACTAAGCCAACCGGGTCCCGTGAACCATAGTTGATGGTTCAACTGAGAGGGGAGAACACCACGAGACGCAGGATCTGCGGGGTTATCTGCGGATTGCACGTGGCGCCACTGCGAGGCAGGCACGTTGCTTGTTGTATCCGCTATGCGGTTGGACACGTATGTCCGCCACTTGTCTGGAGACGAACGTAACCAGGCTAGAGTTATGGTGGAGTCAGACCAAGCGTAGACTTGGTCGAAACACAACCTACTGCTGTAAGCAGTGAGGACCTTTTTTATCAATTTTGACAATAGATGAGCACCGCACAGCTCCAATCTCGGGATGGTGAGCCGTTTTAAGGGCGCAATTTTTGTTTTGCCTATGAGAAGGTGTGTGCTGATGGCACCGTTCGAGTCAATAACGCGAATGTAGACGCATGCGGCGTACGCCTTTTCAGATGCGTCGGAGAAGCCATGAAGTGACACTTGATGAGTGCTAGGAAGAACATGACGAGGTAACGCGATGTCTTGTAGTAACGGTAGCTCATTGATGAACCGAAACCACAAGTCACAGATACCTTGTGGAGGGGTAGCGTCCCAACCTGAGCCTGATACCCATAGAAGTTGAATTAAATGCTTCACGAATACTGTCACTGGGCTTAGGAATCCGAGGGGATCGTAAATCCTTGCGATTTCTGCCAGCATTATGCGCTTTGTACATTTGCGTGAGTTAGCTACTTCATTCGTTTGATAGGAAAAGACGTCAGATTTAGGGTTCCACTTGAGCCCCAAGACCTTGACAGAAGTGTCAGTGTCGAGTGCTGACAAAATAAGAGCGTCATCATGATGGGAAGTTTCATTACTTAAGTGTGATAAAAACTCGGAACTATTACTGGTCCATTTGCGGAGTTCAAAGGTTCCTGCCTTACAAATGGAAGTTAGTTGGTGCTGAAGAGTGATAGCATCTTCAACCGTATCAACTCCAGTAACAACATCATCAACGAAGACTTCGTTAAGAAGTACTTGCGAAGCAAGTGGAAAGTTAGCAGCTTCATCAATTGCTAATTGACGAAGTGTTCGCAAAGCTAGGAAAGGTGCGGAAGCGACGCCAAATGTGACAGAGCACATACGATATTCCTTCACGGGATCATGAGGAGAGAATCTCCAAAGAATCCGATGGAAGTCCCGGTGTTCTTTACAAAGACCGATGTAGCGATACATCATCTTGAGATCAGCCGTAAAGACTATTTTATGAAGTCTGTACTTCAGCAAGATATCAGAAATGTCTTGATGCAATTTCTGACCAGTGAGGAGATTATCGTTAAGAGAGCGACCTGACGTAGTCTTGCATGAAGCGTCGTACACAATACGATACTTCGTAGTGGATGCGGAACTCTTCACCACAACGTGGTGGGGTAGATAGTAAGGGGTAGTGCCCGGACTCGCAGAGTCCGTCACTGGCTCCATATGTCCCAAGTCTAAATATTCTTGGATACCTTTGTTATAATTCTCTCGTAAAGCAGGGTCGCGAGACAGGCGTGCCTCTAGTTTGGTTAAACGCGAGAGAGCTATAGCACGAGATTCGCCCAAGGGCGTAGCATTCTCCTTGAAGGGTAGGGAAACTATATATTTTCCATTTGCATCTCGTGTGTGAGTATCGACGAAGATCGACTCACAGCGTAATTCGTCTTTTGTAAGATGTGGATGTTCTGCTATGGATTCCAACTCCCAGAACCTTTGAAGTTTCATGTCAAGTTGACAAGTAGTCGAGTTGACACTTAGTCGTTTCATACTGTCATATGAAATTCTACCACCTATCAGATAACCAAAAATGCTGTTGATGGCCACGGGTGTGCCCGGTGGACCCTTGATATTGTCCAATAGCAGTATGCTATCCAGATAGTCAGATCCCAGTAGCAGTTCAACAGGCCGCGTTGAGCGCAATTCTGGGTCTGCTAGATCAAGATTTTGTAGGTGTTGAAACTTCTGAATATTCCCAATTGATTTAGGAATATTGGCAGTGTAGCTTGTCAGGTTAGGTAGGATAAAAGCTTCGATGTGAAGCTTCGGTTCGTGTTTGTTGTGAGGTGTGACCTCGCACAACACGTAACCACGTGGTTGGACTTCACCACCAATACCGGTGAGAGTGGTGCCTGCCCGCGCGGAGTACCGCGGCAGGCCGAGACGTTGGACGCACGACTCAGAAATGAGCGTAGTCTGCGCACCTTGATCCACAAGGGCGCGAACGGACCGCGGCGTGTAAGGCCCTTGGTTCAAGGGTCGAACATTTACAAGCGCAGTCGTGAGTAAGACTGTACAGTTCTGACTCGAAGGATGCCCCGTAGCTCCATGTAATGGAGGGGGCGTGAAAGTTTCCGCTACTGAGCGCAACTCAGGGGAAGAAGATGACTCCGTAGCCAGCAAGACGTTTGGAGTACGCGCATCAACGTGTAGTAAAGAATGGTGTCGTTGACTGCAGACACGGCAAGTATGGCGCGACTTGCAGTCCCTTTGCTCATGACCAGAAAATAAACAATTGGTACAAAGTTTATTTTGTTCCACGAAAAGTTTTCGTTCCTTTGAAGTGAGCGTATGGAACTTCTCACATTTATATAAAGGATGTGAATTGTCCTTACAATACGCGCATTTAACTTTATTTAAGTCATCCACCGCAGTTGTTGCATGTACGCTCATAGCACGCGGTGCATTATGTTGCACGTCAGAGTGTGCGTGAGTAAGCGACATCGCACGCTTTCCCGCCATAGCATGGCGCGATGTCGTCACCGCAGCTGACCGGGCCGAGCCGGCCGCTCCACCAGCAGCAGTGCGGGCGGGCACCGCGCGCTGTGCAGGCCCCGCGGATGTACTTGCAGTACGCGCGGATGCGGTCATCACTTCAGATGCCGCCAATTCCTTATCGAGGAAATCGAGAAATTCAGTCACGTCAGGAATTTCACATGAAGTTTTTAATGACAATTCAAAACGCCTACGAATATTAGGGGTAATTTTTCGTAGTAAAATATTTAATAGTACGAAACTCCAGTCGTCAACTGGTAAACCTAATGATTTCAAAGCAGTAATATTCTCGTGATAACAATTTATCAAATTACGTAAACTTGATTCAACATTTTTCTCGTTAACCGACTCACAGTCAAAAATGTTGTCAAAATGTTTTGTTGAAATGATTCGTTTGTTTTCATAACGTGAAATTAATACCTGTAAGGCATTTTCGTAATTCGAATCCGTAACGGGAATAGATTTTATAAGATTGTACGGTTCATCTTTTAAAGATAATAACAAATATCGGAAGCGTTCGACATTTGTTAAGGTGACGTTGTCATGTACAAGTGATTTAAATAAATCGTAGAAAGCATTCCAATCAGTTAAAATCCCAGTGAATGTTTGAAGCGATAAGCGCGGTAAACGAATATGTGATTGCGTTGATTGTTGAGCGCAGCAGCTGTTCGCATGTGACAACCCATTAAATCCGCCGCAGACGGACGTAACGCTTTGTTTACGCTCCTCCTTAAATGTGTCTAAGGCAACTTGGACCTTAAAGTACAAAGAATCGAATTGATTTCTCACGGCTAAATTATCATCGCGGTTAAATGTCTCGTTCTTTGCTGATAACTTTTCAATTTTCGCTTGAACTTGGAAAAATGATTTTTTGATTGAAGCTAACTCTTTAACACGAACTCGAAATTCGGCTATATTATTCGAACAGTCTACAATTTTTTGAATATTGTTAATCGCTAAATCACGTTCAAATATCAATTGTTCAATCTCCATAGCGGACATTTTTAAGAAATTGAGTTGTTATACTGTGGAGAATAACAATGTTATCACGAGATAAAAGAAAAATGTTAGTTGTTTAATAAAAGAGTTATTAAATATAATTTGTCGCAAGTTGAAAGTAATACAACTAATTAACATGTAGTGTTGAATGCAAAGATAATATTTCCCGTCGGTAGAACCCGAGCTAAAGAAATTTGAACACTGTGCCGTATGCAATACGAGCTACAGTTTATTCGATACTGCAATTATGACAGCAAGCGATAATTTGGTTTACCGGTATGTTATACCTGAACCTTAAATTACACATAAGTACGTAAATACTAAATGTAATGTAATGTACGTTGTACAAAATAAAGAAATGAATTGCAACAAACTATATTCAGAGTAATTAGACCTATTATTACTAGGCAAATGACTTCACGCGCGCCCGCTCTAAGTGGGTATATCTAAATACCGCCCGGTTCCGGAAATTATAGACGAATGTAATTTCGCCTAAAGTGATCAAAAGCATATAAAACCATATATATTTAGAATGATCTCGTTGAGATCGAACTGTACGTATAGGTATTTTTAAGAAATATCGCACGACGTTGTCGAAAACTCGATATTAATAATTTGTAAGTGGAGGTAGGTTCTCGCAACTTACGAACAAAGACAAATGAATTTACTTGAAATTGTTATTGTACAGCACAAATAATACGTTTATATCAATACCAGATGGTAAAATCCGGCTCGAAACTAATTATGTTGAATAATTGGAGAGATTTGGCTAGCATAGACCGTACTTTTGGGACTGACCTGGGATGACGAAGCAATCTTCTTCAGGGGCCCCTGTCCTTCGATGATGAATGTAGCAATCGCGTAGGCTGGAGTCGATATACAATCTGCTATTGTGCTGAACGATTGAAAATTGTGATGATGGGTTTTATAGGCTCAAGCTACCGGAGCGAGCTCTTAGCAAACGTGCGGGTTACTTTTTTTTTTCCGTTGAGAAGAGAATGTTGCAACACCTCAGCGTTCAGTGTTGCGCGCTTGCAAAAACGTTTCGTTTTAGGCATGTCCCGTTTGGAATATGCTAGTCGATTAAGTATTAATCGATTTTAAAAGAATGAAAAGAAAATACGTAGTATTTGTGCGTACATATACAAAAGTACCGAACACGGTGTGATAATTTGGTTAATGTTTTAAAATAATCCTTAAATGGTGAAGTCATTTTCAAAATCGCCAATATTTAACCTATCAATTTAGATGTCATTTGTAATTTTCTTGTCTACGATGAATACATAATTAATCTTCATTTTCCAGATGCAGAAAAAAAGTTGGGCAAGAATGTTAAACGCCTACATAGAGCTACCTTTGAAAAGATACACGCCTGTGGAATGTTCTACATCGATGCTTCATTCCCTCTTAGAATGACATCGTTAATTACTAACTACAATGTGGTTCTCTTGCAGTTCGCGTTTTATAATCCTGTTCATTTTCTGAATATTTTAAGTTATTAGATTTTTGTCGACTCGAGTTATGCATATACATAAATTAACTTACGTTTAAAAAATTTTTGTTGCTTTCACACAAAATATCTTGAACGCTAACGTTACCTATTATGATTTTTTGATCTCTTGCATTAAAAACCAACGAGTAATATGTTTACGGATAAAATAGCAAAGACCCAATATAATGATAATTTGGAAATACTTTCTGTGAGAGGGATTCATGTAAAGTTAACTTTTATTGGTTTTGCACTTCTTACATTCACAACCACAATTTAATATCACTGAAGATTTATTGTAATGTGTATGAAGTGTGCCTTCTTATTGTCAATAGTTTAAATTAAAGTAAACGATTAAAACAAAATGTGTATTTTCGTTCACTCCTTCTAATTTAGTTTATAATTGGGGATAGATTATGCTGCTAAGCAGTAATGCTTGCATCTTTTCAATTAATATTACTAATATTATAAAGAGGAAAAATTGTATTGTTTGTTTGTTTGTTCACATTAAATAGACTCCTAATCTACTAGACCGATTTGAAAAATTCTTTCATCGTTGGGAAGCTACCCTATTCCCCGGGTAGCATATGCTACTTTTTATACCTGTATTCTTACGGGAACTACGCGGGTGAAACCACGTGCCGTCTGCTATGTTATAATTCATTTGTAGTTACATTTCGAATGTGGTTTTATTCATTTTATAGGTTCTTCAGAACACTTTAAACTATCCAAATTTACTTTAATCTAGTTATCGATTCAAGGCTATAAATACAATATAACTCATTACCATAGTGATGTGTATTAAACCGTAAAGGAAAACAGTAACACTGTTAAGGTTACTTAAACATTCTCTTCAACTCTTCAGTCAGTCTCCATCATTCACTGTAAACTTCTGTTCATTTGCTTTGAAATTTCTGACCAAAATGGATTCTTTGGAACTAAGTGCAAATCAAACAACTAAAAGAGTTATTCGTGAATCTGGTTTAAGCAACATGATTGATAAAGATGTACAGTCAATTCTTCAACCTCTAAACCTAATGCAAATCCTTGTGTTGAATCCGAAATATAACGTCAAGAACAACTATATTCATCCAAATAATCGTTTAAACAAGTTCGTTATATCTTGTGGGGTAGTGCTGTATATATCAGCTTATTTGTATCGAAATATTGACATTTTACTCGACCAAAATATCAAACGATACAATTTAATTCATTACCTGTATTTTGCCCTAATTTTTAACGTTATCTTCTTCTGTGCAGGTTTCATTATGAATATAATGATCAATAGTGTTCATACGAAAAACAATATTGCATTTGTTCTGTATTTTCAAGATGTGCATAGGTATTTGAATAATGAGACTACATTGAAGTCTACTGTAAGAAGAAATTGGGTTCATTCAGTTATTATCTTCGTATTCTACCTTGTGTTACTACTCTTTATGTTTTGCACTTTTTACGTCAAGCCACAGTTAATTTTTATATTTAATGTTCTGTCAATAATGACTTTTGATATTAACATAGTTTATGCAATTGGATTGACTAAATTATTGACCGACAAAGTTAAACTTTGGACCAGTCGAGTTTCGCTCTTAGCAGACAATGAATGCATTGAAAAGGACTGCAAAGATTTATTTCAAGCTTTCCTAAAAATATCAAAGTGCTACGAGATCCACAAAGATGTTTTTCAAACGTTGGTAAGTTTAACATTTTTAATGCATGTTTTTTTTAAATGACTTGATGGCTTTGCTTGATTGTGTGATTGTGACCTATTGCTGCAAAATTTCGGTTGGGCCTGTCACCTTGCAGCAATGATATCAAAACCTATTTCTGTTTTTGTTTTGAACTTTGTTTGTTATTGTGTATGTCCTACCATCAAACATATTATTTTAGACTATTTTACTACCATCAAACATATTATTTTTAACACCTAGGCTCCGCATATTTAATCGTATTATAAGCTGCTCCCGCAAACTTAGTTCCATTTTCTAAAAAAAAAATAGATTGTAGCCGATTCTCAGTCCTACTGACTACGCATATCAAATTTAATAAAAATCGGTCAAGTCGTTTCGGAGGAGTATGGTTACTAACATTATTACACGTGAATTATATATAAGAAGATATTATTAGTTGTTATTGGTAGTTAGTATTATTAGTTTGTTAGTTTATTAGTTATTGTTGTACCTATTTATACTGAACATAGTAAATTAGTATTGCATGCAATCTTTTCTTTTGATTCCATTTTAAATTGCACCTACCACTGCTTTTCTCTGCATCACCTGAAGGTTGACTGGTAGAAAATGCCTATGGCATTAAGTCCACCTTTGTACAGACGCCAGCACATCAAGTTACCCCAAAGTGTCTAATTTTCCCAATTGAATATGAACCTTATTCTGTTTAACATAAAGTTGAAAAACTATTAAAGAAATTTGACACATTGGGGTAACTTGACGTGCTGGCGTCTGTAGGTACGTTAGTGTGCATGAAGTATTAAAAATAAAATAAATATATATTAGAAGATAGACGCTAGCCCTGATTGGGTCTTGAAAAACAGTAAACTCAGTTACATAAATATTTATAACTGTTGGTAAACCCCATCGAAATGTTTTTTTTCAGGTTCTGTTTCATACAACGAGTTCATTTTTCAATACATTAGTGGACTTTCAAGTGATGATTGAGATTTGCATTCTTTATTATGAATACGTGAGTATATTTATTTATTGTACTAAAGAATAAGAAAAAAAATAGTGAACCATAATTAAAATATTTTTTTTCGCATAATCGTGATTGTTTTGATTTCAGGAGAAAATACCTTTGATTACGTTAATGGTTGTTACCATGTGGTTGCTAAAGTCTTTGATTCTACAAATTATACTTGGCCTGTATTTCGACGAATTTTACGAAGCCATTAAACAAGTCCAAGATTCCTGCTTGCTCATTTCTGCCAAATATTCAGCAGGTAATGTTCTGTTTTATGTTAGTCTTCACATTATTATCTTCATATCCTTTGTAAACTATGTTGGGGTCAACATTTAACTATATTCAATCCATAGCCCATAGTCTTACATCGTTGGCACTTCCACGCTTCGGACGAAGCGTTTCGCTTCGTCGTTTATACCGCGTACATCGAAGGACTGGAACATTTTGCCTGCTGCGGTCTTCCCGTCCGATTATAGTTTAGGTGTCTTCAAGGCTAGAGTGAATTGGCTCTTAATAAACTAGTGCGCTTCAACATCACTGATTAAATCACTGCTTACCATCAGGTGGGACTGCAACAATGGCTTATAATATTAAAAAAAAATATGTATTTTACATGGAACAACAACCTATTCTCACCTGGATAACCAAATTACTGGGTAACAACACCCTTGGTGAGACTGGCTGTTCTTCTTTCTGACTTCCTACAACGACAGTGTTATAGGGATTTGGTTTCTGCATTGTTAGTTTTACATTGAAACACATCGTGGATGTTCCCGTATAATGCCTTGAAAGTACGCGTGTTTTAATGTACAGACGCCAGCATATCAACCTACCCCAATGTGTCAAATTTCTTTGATAAGTCTTCAACTTTATTCTAAACTCAATAAGGTTCATGTTCAATTGGGTTTTCCCAAACTGTCAAATTTTCCCGGCGTAATGTATTAACATTACGCCGGGAAAATTTGACAGTTTGAGACAAGACTCCTATCATTATCATTATCATTATTAACATATTAATGTTAATAATGATAATGATAATGATAGGAGTCTTGTGACTCATCTCTGGCTTGTCTTTATTGGCCGGCCAGAGTAAACTTTGACGAAGAACGGAGCTCCCACCTCTTTTTTGCCTTAGTTGTTGATATGCTGACGTCTGTACACTTAATCTAAGTATGTTGAATACTTGTACAGGTGTAGCTGAAAATACGTACACGAGTATTCGCGTACAGGGCAACAGGCTTTGCTACATTTTGAACGCGTGGTTACATATCGAGAGTCGGGCATATTAATTAACGTATCTAAATTACGCTTAGAATGCTTAGTCCCTACAAAGCTCATAGATTGTCAAAAATCTATGTATGTTTGGGAACTGGGACCATCCATAATTACATTGTTAGTTTTAAACCTTTTGGCAAAAACGATGATAGTGTTATTCCTAATTTATTAAGATTAAGGATTATGTAAATATCTATGTTTGACAAATTTTATTCTATTTGTAGCAACACTTATCTTTTTTATCTGTTTATTTACAGTTCAAAGGAAATTATGCAAAAATATCCTGCGGTTGCACCTTGCCTCATTCAGTAAGATGACCGCATGTGGCTTGTTCTACATAGATATCTGTCATCCACTACGTTTGCTAGCACTTATCACTAAATACGCTGTTGTACTGTTGCAGTTTGCTTTTTTGTAATTTCTTTATATTAAAAATATTTATTTGGATGAGTTAAATGGTTTTTCATTATGGATTTTGGTTTATTGTCAAAGTAAACACGGTTTCCTGCTGCTAATGAAATTAATAACACATTTATGTTTATCATCTAACAATTGAGTAATAGGTATTATAGAAAAAAACTAACACTTAAATTGATTAAAAGTAAGGATAAACAATTCTTATTGATTTACTCACTACGTTGACGGCAAACATAATTATTTTACTTTCTACGTTGACTTTAGTAAATATTGGCTGCTATAAGCTTGGCGTATAAACACGTTTATGTGAAATATGCACAATAATAAAATGACTGCAGTAATAGAAAATTTACCAAACTGTGAAACGAACGAAACGTGTCTTAGCAATGTTATTGAAAAGGATGTACTGTTAGTAACAAAGCCGTTTGACTTGTTGCAAGCTGTGTTCATCTTGTCTAAGTACAAAATACGGGATGGCTTCATCACGTCGAATACTTTCCTTTACAACATCGTTTCTAGCATCTGGTTATTGATGCTGTCAGTTTGTTACTTTTTTTCTATCTTTTCAAATATACTCTATGCTGGATTAGATGGATTCAACTTTGTTAAATGTTACTGCAATGTACAAATATTTGTCGTCTATTTCTTGGGAAATATCATCTACTACTACAACAATGTGACACAAAGGTACAACAATGTATTGTTCGCCTTGAAAATTCAAAGTATTTGTGAAATTATCAAATTCAGCGGAAAGAGTTTGAAGAATTATATTATACTCAACTGGATTTACAATATTATTTTGTTTTGTTTTCATATCTCTTGGATCTTTTATTTTGATTACACCTTTTCCACTGTTTTCCCGTTTGGTGAGACTATAACAAACGTTTTTTATATTATTTTTGACATAAGTGTCTTATATTGTGGGAGGCTTATGAAACTTATAAGGGAACCTCTCAAAGAATGGGTTGAGGAAGCGAAAAAGTCAGAATCTATTGCAGATTCGGAAAATGAATATTATTGGAACAGAAAATTCAAAGTTTACATGGAAATTGTTGAAGCTTACGAAATTGTTGGGAAGACTTTTCAAATACTGGTAAGAAAAGTGGATTTCGTTGTAATAAAATGTGTATGGATAAAGCTGAAGACAACAGAGTAGGAGCATTGCGTGATCATGATAAAAAAAAAATGACCTCTCCCTAGTGAAATACCGTTAGATAGAAAGATCTACTTGAAAGGTAGAAGAAACACATACATGCCCCCATGGGAAAAAGCCGTGAGTATATACTCACAGCTTTTTCCCATGGGGGTAGGCAGAAACTACAGAGTGCCATATGCTACGATTCTTACATACTTCTTTTGTTTCTTTTACATTCATTCTAATGTTGTCATACACACGTTGCCACGATGATTTTAGGAAACGATTCTGTACCTGGACCTAATTGAATGGATTAAGAAAAGAAAGCCTTTGCCCTCCAGTGAGGCAACACGGGCTAAAATAACTATATCAATCAAATAAAATAAATAATGTTAAGCTGTCGATCACAATATGGATGTCGTTCAATAAATTGAGGTCGTTGGCACAGACACTAGACATCAAGCTACCACTAACAGTATTTTTTTTTCAATTGAAAATGAAACATATTCTATTTGTGATAAGATGGAAAATCTATTAAAAGAAAGTGACCAAATTCATTTAATTTCAGGTATTTTACTATTACGTTAATACATTTGCAAATGCTTTGCTTGCTATTGTTATACGCATAGAGTTGGCAAAGGTTATTGGTGGAAGCATTATTAAAGTAAGTTTTTCATATTTTTTAATCATTTTATTATGAACTAAAGATTATTATTTATTTAAAAAAAAAGTAAAACACATTTATAAAGTTTAAAATAACATTTTCCTATCGTTGAGCCATGTAATTTTATATCGCGTCGGGGCACCGTTTATGAAAGAAATCTATCGAGTAGGTCGATGCCCCCAAGCAATAAGTCGGTAATCGTAAAATCCAAATTTTACAGGAGAAATGTTTAACTGTTTTTGTTAAATATCTTTAATAATAAATAATAATGTTTATTGATCCAAAAACTTTGTTACACACAAGAATTAAACATAGTATTATCTAAAAGTAGGTACATTCGTGATTCCGTGATAAAATACTTGTGGACAAAATTGTTGTGTTTTGATCTATCGATTGAACAAATTGGATTTTAATCTTTATACATTAATTTACAATAAAAAACAGCGATGAGGTCACTTCGCTACAGTGAGAAGATCCTCAGTCGCTTCATATGTTAACTGCTGTAACCACTTACTAATCTTAGTTTTAAAATGGTATTTGGTGAAGGTGTAAATATCTAGCTTTTTGTGAACTTTATTGTACAGACGAGAGCTTAGTGCCTTAAATTGGCGGCCAGCAAATGTTGTTCGACATCTGACTGGTTTGCAAACCGGAAACCCTCTGCGTCTTGAGAGAAGTTTACCGTCAAAGCGGAGCGTAGAATGGCAGCGTAGGATGGCGCGACTTTCCAACGAATCGGAGTACTGTGGTCATTGATATATGAAATGAAAGCTAATTTTTTGTGAAATGTAATTGTTTTATCAACATGGAATAATATCTGCGCTAAACCGAGCAATCTAAGAAAATAAATATTACCGGGAATGTGACAGGTTATTTATTTTAGTAATCCTACTTACGGGATTATTGCAGTAAGTTTGTCAACATTGTTAGTAAGTAATATTATTTTACGGACCTCTACAACGTTATTTTTTATAGTAGAGGTGATGCGTAATGTATTAATACAATGTTATTGTGGTAATTTTTTATAAAGATAGTAACAGTGTTGTTACCTAACATTGTTTTTCCAGGATAAATTCATCTTTATAATTTTGTGTAACCATCCGGTACCATAAAAATATTCGGCATGTTTAGAATGCTATATGTCAAGGTTTATTAGAAAAAAAGCAATTAATAACAATCACTTTAGGTTTTAGGAACATTTAGATAGGTAATAACAATCACAGGGAAGCCCGAGTGTTTCATTGCGATTGCTATTGATAGATTTAACGCCGAATCTCAGTATTCACCCGTATTACTGATATTATCGTTCGTGGCTTCAGTATTAAACATTAAAGACTCAAAAAAGGGAGGGTAACTTTTCGGGATGGCTGCACTTTTACACAAACTAAGGAGGTCTGCTAAGCTTTAGTTACCGAAACGACTTGATTGTTGCATGTTTCAACTCTACATTATCTAGGCTTAAACATACACGTAGAGTACGCTTTCGTCCCCTTCTTCTACCACTCAATGTAGAAGAATGTGGATTATTTATATAATCCAGCTCCAAATATGCATCTTCGAAATTACTCAACGAAAGCTACCTCTAAAAACTGCTATACTGCGAGACCTAGTCGAGAGTTGTTGCGAGCATAACTTTCTTCCACATTCCCGATTACTCGTTACTCAACTGAACTTCCGTAGTCCGGTTTCTGGTGTTTACCACTCCGAACAGAAGACAAGCTAGGTGTAGTTTGCGTCTGGACTTCATTTCCAGAATGAAGTGCTTGTTTAAAATGGGCGTCATATGGCTTCTCCTAGGAATATTGTAGCAAAACCGAGCACAGGTGTTTTGAACCCTTTGGATTCATTCTTTTGTTCATTTGTTTATCTTTAATCATAGAAGGTAAGTAACTTATAAACTAAGCCCCACAAAACCGTTGCGATGGTTGTAGACTGTGGATGAGGCGATCTGTGCGAGCTAAAAGGCGCAGCGGTATACCGTGTCTGCGTAGTTCAGCCTAGATAGCACAAGGGTTTCTACTAACTGTTCCCGTAGATTTTCGGATAAAAATAGGCAATAATATTTCATTTTGTATAAAACCTTCCAGTGATAGAAACAGTTGCGTATTGAGTATGCAATATGTTTCTAAAAACGAAGGTTTTTGTCCATAACCAGACCTAGATTCCGAGCTTCAAGCACTTGGTCAACTGGCTCACACATACATTTTTCGTCAAAAGCCTCAGGAAGTCTTGCTAACTGCTGTCTCGTGCCGAACCCAATATATTTGGTTTTTATTGGGTTCAGTGGCAAACTATGCTCCTCAGACCAAATATCGTTAATGGCCCTATTATATTGGTCCACTATTATAGCAACCATACCCAAAGAAGGGTTGTCGTAGCCGACTGCTTTACTATTAAAGTTAGAGATAATACGCGAGATCTCTGCCTGATTTACTTGAGTACCTAAGTGAGAAAATGGCTTCACTATTGTCTATGATCAACAAAAAATGTCATAAGAGATAAACTCACTACGGGGTTTCCAGGGATAGTAAAAAAAATACTAATAAGGTCAGGGTATAATGTGAACTATGGAAGGTATTGTCTAGACTTTGTGGGTATTACTTATTAACGTGGTCTTAATTAATATCTTTTCATAGTAATTTAGGGTTTTGAATTTTATTATTTATATTGTGCTTATATTACGCTGTCCTCACGTTGTGTAATGAGCTACTACCAAGGATTTTAATTCTTTGTAGTACTCTTTCTTTGTATCGGACCTAGTTTAACGAAAAATTGTCAATGCATCATCCCTCAAGCGAATTACGGAGGCTACAGGCGGAGTATTCAAAGAAAGCCAATTTGCTTAAAATTAATTTAATTAATAGAAAAGAAATTACATGAATTTATAACTATGACTAAAGATTGCGACTACGTTCGAGGTTGGAACCGAAGTGGCGGTGAAGCCGCCCTAGAAATGGTGGCTTGATCGTTGGCACGTTGCGCAGAGGCAGCATCTCGTGGCCCGGCCCCGTGTTCAAGGTTAATGCATAGTCGCGAAACGCGAAGGCAGCATCTCGTGGACCGTCCCCGGTGGCTGATGCAATATGTTGTTGGGTGGAAATGGGGTTAATGCATCGTCGGCGATACCTCTGTGGTACCGTGGTATAACACCTCCCACCGTAGTTCAGCAGTTATTAGAGGACTTTCGTCGAAAATAATGTTGAACAGTGATCTTGCGGGTCAGGTTGATTCGCGTTTTGAGTTTCGACGTTGGCATCCTGGCACGTGGGTCGCTTCATTTCTGTCTCTGGTGGTTCGTTTGATCGCCGTTTTGCTAAGAGTCTTCGGACGATGACGTAACTACTTAATGCAGTTGCACCTAGTAGGAAAGTGTACAACGGTATGGTGGTATGATATAAGGTTGTATCTTGGGGCTTCTTTATTGTAATCGGTGACTGTAGCGATATCTTTGCATTGCTTGCGTGTAGATTTTCCAGGTTTATTGAGTTTAGGGTTAGGACTGGTAGCGTTGATAATGTCAAATTGGGATCCCGTGCAGGTAAGTCTGTGATCTTGATGACTTGTCCTTTTGCATGATCATTGTTATTAATGATGGTGAATTCAGGAGTCCGCAGGAAACAGTTATGAGGTAGGACAACTAAGAGGCTCCCTTGTAGATTCTTGTATTCATTTCTTCCACAGGACGTCTGGACCTTGGTAGCTTTTGGAAACGTGACGATGTAATGCTTGTCATCTAGTTGCTCCAGTGCCCCTCTGGTGAGTTTGACGGGGGTATGGTTGCAGGAAGAGTCAATTTTCTGCGTTGTAATCAGTTGTTGAATGCAGTCCTTGATCTCGAGGCTTGAAGCTGGGTTTCATCTCGCAGAGATACCAAGTGTTTGCCTTCGGACATTCTGTCTCCATGTACATGAATTCGTCCTCGTGTATTGCGATATAAGGAGAGGGTGGTATTAGGATTTCATGATCTTTATTAGGTACTATGGAAAGTTTATATAGGTCATAGGTGCTGGGCAATGCAATCGGTATCTTGAACACTATAACTAAGTTATTGCTACTGTAATATGAACCTAATTTAATTGTATCGTAATATTCCCTTATGCTTATATCTAGTATTTCTTCCTTATTATATATACTACGTATTTTAGCTATCATATTTCTTAAAACGTTTATACCGAGCATTGAATGATGCGTACTCTTTGCGTGAATAAAAGCTAGTAGATTCTCTATTCTGCCTAACTCTTCCGACAGGTTTTCTATATTATCTCCCAAAATTAGGAGTAACTGTGAGAGATGGGCATAATTAAGAAGATCTATATTAGTAACTTGGGTGGTATTTATCATTACTTTAACTATTTGGGATATATTTTTCTGATTTTCGACAATACTACTTAAGACTTTTGAATGCTGTAACATCCAATCCTTGCTTAAACTTATATGCTGATTTAACTGCGAAGTTATTTCCTGTTCGTTATCCTGAAGAACTTTAATGGCATTGTCATAACGCAGAGCGTCTGTATAATCTAAGTTGCCTGAGATACTTTTTATAACGGATCCTAGGCCGTCTATAAGGCCTCTTTTAACGCGATTGGAATCAAATGTCTGCAGTTGTTCTGAAATCATATTTAACTTACTTATAAGATGTACAATGTGTGTTTCATACAAGAAACGAGATTTGTTATTTAACTGAGGCTGAATATAGTTCAACTGAGTTTGAACTACTGCTACTTTAGATTTAATTTCATCTATATCAACACATTGTAAGAAAGAATGATGCTGGGTTATGATCTTTGCAGAGCCTAGCTTAAAAGGAAGAATTCCTGGTCCATCTTCGAGGCTCTCAAGCGTTATCTCTTGAGCAGCTACCGCTTGTAGTATGTACATCAGTAGTATCCTGTAACAATTGCGCGTTGTTAGGCACTCTCTTTAGACGGGACTTAGCGATTGGACCGCGTTTTTTCTTTGTATAGATATGTATTGGGAGATCTGCTAATACCGTATCCTGTGTATATCGGGGTGCTAACTTTTGCCGGCTTGCCATGGGATTCCTTATAAATATCTGTTGTTCGGGTAAATAATTTTGTTCCGGCTCGCGACTCTTATTCAGATTATCAATGATTCCAGTTCTACGGTTTAAGGAGTTTTCGCTTACTAATTCATAGACTTTATTCATTTTCATCTTATGATTTTGAATATACTGTTGCATTAAGTGCTCTGTTACGTCCATGTCTAATGGGTCACGAGGGTCAAGGTGTCCGCTTATAATTTCTAATGGTCTACACTTGGTAAGGCTGTGTATGCTGCTGTTATATGCTAGTATGGCATATGGCATTAGATTGATAGCTGATTCACCATGATTTTGTAATTTTAGTATTCTTAAATGTTCTAGTAAGGTAGAATGGAGACGCTCAACCATCCCGTTCTCATTGGGCGTGTGTGCTAAAATTTTATGATGGGTAATTTTGTGAACCCTTGTGAATTCGGAGAATAACTGGTTAGTGAACTCTGTGCCTCGGTCAGTGACTAACAATAATGGTACTCCGTGGTGAGTACAAAATATTAACAAAGCCTGAATAACACTTATTGCAGTTCCATCCCTTAAATGGTATGCTTGAGCATACTTTGAAAAGGAATCGATGATTGTAAGGAATTTCTCAGTTTCAGCTGTGAACAGATCGAGGGTGGTGAAGTATTGACAGTTGCCTAACTTATCTAATATATCTGCGATGTTTGGTATCGGATACTTATCATCGATAGTCTTCTCGTTCAATTTTCTGAAGTCTACGACAATTCGCCATTTCGTTTTGCCGGAAGCATCTGTCTTTTTAGGTACTACCCAGATAGGAGAACTCCAGGCTGATTGGGAAGGACATCTTCCCGATTTGATTTCTAACTTCCTCCCTATGCACGTACGGATATCGGTAGCTTTTTGTGTAAACGGGTACTTCATCGGTGGTTTTTATCGAATGTTTAATTTGGTTGGTAAATGACAACGGTTCACCCTCTATATAGAATACGTCCGCGTATTGTGCGCACAGTGATTCCAGATTTGCACGTTCTTCCGGGTTTAAATGACTGGTACGTAATTTTGAAACTACGTCTCGAGCGCAAGGTGACAGTTGTTTAGTACGCGTGCACTCAACATTACATACCTCGGCACTAACTTGACGGTCGACAGAAAATATTAAATCATTTTGAGTAGGGTTTGAAACTTCTAAAATGCCTCGATTACGGCTGACTGACGTAATACATTCACCTATAATGCAGTTACAAATGACTTGTTCCGGGATATACGCATTTCCATTTTGTATATTAATTGGTAGTCTGATCAGTTTAGAAGAACGAGCGGGTATAATATCTTCATAAAGATTGACGTTACGGGAATCATATACCTGAATTGGATTAGTTGCGTGCCTGGTGTTTAAGCACATGTTTTTATAGTCTATATTCGATTCCCATTTACTTAATAAATCTGACCCTATTAAGCCATCGAAATAATTATGAAACTTGTATACGAATAATTTTATACTATCTGACTCATCGAATTCCGCAAAACACGGCAATATGACCGAGTTATTATTTCTACTCGTCGCGTGGACATTCACGACCTCAAAAGGTTCATAATTTAGCGGCGTAAACGGAAAATACTTCCGCATGGCCTCGGGGCTAATAAAGGACTGATTAGCACCTGTGTCTATAAGTAACTTTAAGGGGGGGTTTGAAATTTGTATGTAAGGAAGTTGTCTCTGTGTCTGAATATTAATTTCTATTTTTGTTTGTCGGACTTCGATCCCGGCCGAAAATCCTCGTTGCTAGTGGATGGCTTAGACTCTGTTAATGATTCGCCAGTCCCATATGGTACATCAACAGAAATCAATTTATTGTCATGGTAATCGTCAGTACACGTAAAATTATCATTACATTCGGACTCGACATAATAATACTCAGAGCCATCGTAGTAGGGACCGTATGCATAGTACGGACATTCATTGAAGTTTAATTCGCGAGCCTTAAAGTAGTTGCTCGGTGGTGGATTGCCTGATTTGGTCCAGTCGTGTCCATTAGCAGGCATGGGTCTGCTGACAAAATGACTTACGCCACTCATAGGTGTAGGCCGCTGAGGACCGGGTCCGCTTTGCGTATTTCCGAATACGTCACGTGGAATCATCCTAAATACATTACTTCGTTCATTATAATTTGGTGGTAAAGCCCTAAATATTTGCTGAGTTCGCGACGGCCCCCGGTAAGGTTGAGGTGAATTATTATTACTATTAGGTCTCCATGGCTGCATGGGTGGATGGCGTGAGGGGCCCGGCGTGTTAAAATGGTTTGGTGTCATGGGGAACGGTTGGTTAATAATTGGGGGTCTAAATTGTTCCGTTGTTGCAGATATAATATGTTAGTTTCTTCTTGTACGTACTGCAATGCATTCTCTATAGATACGGGTCGCATGCAACGAATACGCGAACCTAGCGGTTCTTTCAATCCACGTAAGTAGGACTGCAACGTAAGCTTTTTATAAAGTTCACGCTTTGCTTCTACGGTGGTGGACAGATTCTCGTGCAAGGTCACATATGTCATAATAGTGCTAAATAGGTTTTGACAGTTTTCATAAAACTCTTGTGGCGTGGTCTGACCTTGTGTTAACGATGAAAGGTCGTTATAAAGTGCAGTTTCGTCGCATTGATCCGCGAAGTTGTTAACTAATGCTGTACGAATGCCATTCCAGTCAGTCGGGATACCGTTACAATTAATAAATCGAGCGGCTGAACCCGTAACTCTATTTAAAATTCCGTTAAGCAAGGCCTGGTTTTCCAGCTCATTTCCTGGATTGGGATTGAGATACCTCTTTACTAATTGATCGCTTAAATTAATAAACCTAGTTAATGTATTTGGGTTCCCGTCGAACTCTGGGAGTAATCGAAGGGACTTAAATATGGCGTCAATTTGGTCTCCTTGAGCCATTGTGGATGTGTCTTCTACTATGTCACTTAAATCTCTAGCTTGATCTAACCTACTTTGTCTTACGACCCTAGGGGTACAAGAACCAGATTGCCTAGGATGAAAAATCTTGAAAGATTAACGTAGGACTGGGAAAAGGAAAAGTTACAACTATAAGGAGGCAACACAAGAGCGATTCAAGTGTACTCACAGTTTCATTTCTTGGTTTCTCTGAATCAGCATCGAAGTCTGGATGCACCGGCCGCAGCTTTCCGTGGTTCTGGATACTCGATGAAGGCTTGAGAGCTCAGACAGCGGCTATGCGGAGCCGACAGGATCGATTTTGGAGTCCCTTTTCGCGCCGCGTACTGCTTCGAGTATCCTACCGACTGCGCCAATTACGGAGGCTACAGGCGGAGTATTCAAAGAAAGCCAATTTGCTTAAAATTAATTTAATTAATAGAAAAGAAATTACATGAATTTATAACTATGACTAAAGATTGCGACTACGTTTGAGGTTGGAACCGAAGTGGCGGTGAAGCCGCCCTAGAAATGGTGGCTTGATCGTTGGCACGTTGCGCAGAGGCAGCATCTCGTGGCCCGGCCCCGTGTTCAAGGTTAATGCATAGTCGCGAAACGCGAAGGCAGCATCTCGTGGACCGTCCCCGGTGGCTGATGCAATATGTTGTTGGGTGGAAATGGGGTTAATGCATCGTCGGCGATACCTCTGTGGTACCGTGGTATAACAAGCGCATCATAAGAATAATAGTATCAGTAATACAATACAAGGCTACGACTTTTCATTTATAAATAGTACACGTCTTAATCGGCGCGTGGATAATATCAAAAAGGGAACTTTTTGTTGGTTCAAAACATAATCCATTACATTTACATGATCAAGTGAAGAAATGTTGTCAGGGCATAAAGCAACGGGTCCGAGTTAAAGTAATTCATGCAAACAGTTATAAGTGGCCTGAATTGTACCACGTATGACGTAAAGTAATAATCGTCACATCAAATCAAACGATAATTTGCAACTGTTTGAGTAATTATTTACTTCGGAAACATTGTAAGTGTTTATTACTTATTAGGTATATTTAAAATATTTCGACAACAAACCTGTGTCAACGTTTACCAAAAACTCTTATGAAGTTTATTTACGCCAATAATCCGGTAACCGCTGCTTACCAAAATAAAATACAAAAGAAACTTTTGTAATGATGTGTAACAATACTATTGGCGTCATAATTTTGTTGGACATTTCCCTACAATAAAAATGTATGTCAATATAACTTCGTTAATATCACTAGGAAAAATCTGAAAAAAAATACCAAGATGTGTTCCAACCCATTAATGCCGAATTTGACATAACAGCATAAAGTCCATAATAGCACATTACCGACTTATTGCTTGGGGGCATCGGTATGTACTTATACTAGCGGTACCCCAATGTCAACCCCAGGTCCAACCGTTTAAAAAAGCGCTACGGTGCCACAGACAGACAGACAGGCAGACACACACAGATAGCGGTCAAACTTATAACACCCCTCTTTTTGCGTCGGGGGTTAAAAAGCAGTGATAGCCTGTGGTGTGACTGGCAAATTGCAAGGTTACAAATTCAAACTCAACGTACAGACGACAGCACATCAAGTTACCCCAATGTGTTAAATTTTCTTAACTGAATATGAACCTTATTCTGTTTAAATAAAGTTGAAATTTGACACATTGGGGTAGGTTGATGTGCTGGTACATAACTAATAAAACAAAAAGAAAAGTAAAAAGCATCAAAAAGTTCATCCGCATCGCTGTCTGTTGAAGTAAGGAACTGTAAACATTTTTGCAAATTAGGCTAGTAGACAAAATTTTAGTTTTTAATCCCTCATCTATATTACTTTACAAGAAAATATTCGTCACATATTTTTTCTGTTTTCGCGTAAGTAAAAAAAAATAACAGCGATACATCGAGTCAAAATGTCGCATGACGTCGTTAGCTAGTACAGTTCATACTAGATAATGACGTTACAAGCCCCCTCTCCTCAACTTGAATGCGCTTAATCTAAGCAGTTTTCCATCAATTTGAAAAAGATAAATAATACTTAGGTATGTATTCTTTTTTATAATCTAACTGATGAATTAATTATATTTTGATGTTCATAATTCTGTCTGAACTAATCTGCGAGCTTTTCAATTTTGTTCCAGTTAGCAATATCATTGATATCTCTTTTATGGGTGGTTAAAAACATGAGTCTCATAATAAGTTTATGCTTAGAGTGTGAACGATTCTCCACACTCTTGACTGAGGTCCGGAGTACTTGCATACTACTAACAACATCGGGTAGCTGTTTAGGTGAGTTAATTTATACTAAACTATACCTGGCTAACTTCGTTTCGCCTTAAGGTCATGGCACATTATAACGGCACCGCAACTGCACAGCAGCCGCACGGCGTCACCTTGCATTTAGGCTACGGCGAGCTGCCAGTGCGCTAACTACGCATCGTCGGCAAGGTGCCAGCTTTATGATCTGTTCGGCCATTTAGACGTGAAAAGCGAACAAACAGACATACAGAGTCACTTTCTCATTTGTAATATTAATGTGGTACTAGCTTCTGGCTAGAACTTCACCCGCATTTGTACAAAGTAACTTTCTCGAAATGTTTTTTTTTTAATTTTTGTTAAAATTACATTAAAGTTGGTGTAAGGTGATATAACAACAAAACATATAACAAAGGAAGCTATAATTTTATTTAATAATATATAACGATTAGTTAGTAAAATAAACGATAGATATAATTTTGAATATCCATTTTATGAAATCGTTTGACATACCACTCAAAAGACACAAAACTTATTTGGGCTAATAAAATATATTAAAGTATTTTTCTTTGTAAGTTCTATCTTAGTTATAATAGTAACCTAAGTAGATATAACATGTATATATTATATGCGGATGAGTTTTTTGATGCCCTATAATTGTTTTACTGTTCTTTTGTTTATTTACTTTTTAGGTATGAATGTAACAATTCAACGATTATAATGAAAATAAAGCATCGACCGAGTCGATATTAAAAAAGAACCAAGTAACTTATTACCACCTACGCAAAGACGGGGGAGTGTAATGTTTCGTATGATAACAAATGCTCTAAGTCTCATTTGTTTACAGAAACTCAGAAAAGAGTCTGCAAAAATATTCTACGAGTTCAAACTACCTCCTTCAAGAAGATGACTGCGTGTGGCCTGTTTGTCATAGACGAGGCGTTACCCTTGCGATTCTTTAGCATTCTTACTACTTACATAATCGTTGTCTTACAATTTGAGTTTCTATAACTTTAAATAAAAATTTAAAAAAAAACACAATATTCCATAACTTTTACACACCGCCATTTAGTCCCAAACTAAGCAGAGCTTGTGCTATGAGTACTAGATAATAAGCATACTTATATATTTCTAAATACATAAATGTTATAGATAAATTACATCCAGATACAAAACAAACGGTATATTGCTCATCACATTTGTCTCGTGTGGGAATCGAACCTACGACCTCCGGCATAGCACCACTAGATCAACGTCCAATCAATCAATCAAGTTTTTATTACTGTAAATCCTATTCTTAGACTACCAAATAAAGACCCAAAATGTAAGGATCCGTTTCGGAGATGTTTTGGAAGATTACTATAAGATAACCCGGGTATTTCTTCATTATCTTGGGGCACGGGAGTGCCCCTGCCAAGACGAGCCAGACGAAGTGCAAGGGCATTACCTACATTTTCTCGAAGTGTTTCGTCGTTTTTTTTAACCCGCATAGAGTTGGTTTCCGATGCACCAGGGAGCTCATATTTTCAGGATATGATGTCATTAATAGACTAATTAAACATACAAAGCCTAACGGCCTAACCTACCGACCCTAACTTCACAAATTCTATATTTCAGTAAAAATGTATAGCTTGGCTGTTTCGTTACTTACTTCAGAAACTAAATATTCGCATCAACTCCATGATGACGGTAGCAAAACGGCAAAGTCATACATTTTTAATGATATACAGTAGAATTTGTGAAGTTAGGGTCGGTAGGTTAGGTCGTGTAGATTCAGAAGCTTGGCTCTACATGAGATCTGATATCTTTTACACAGGGCAAACCTTATATGGTCGTCTCGGCAACATTTTACATGAAATGTTTTGGTGGGATTATATTTATTACCTACTACTACTGCTTCAAATATAACTACGTAATGTACATACATACATACATAAACTTACGCCTTTTTCCCATGGGGGTAGGCAGAAACTACAGAGCGCCATATGCTACGATTCTTACATAGTATTGTAAATAACATAGAGACACGCAGCACAGGCCAGTTTAAAATGATATTATTATGTATATTTTGAACATCAATACATCTCAGTAAGGTAGTTAGGTTAGCTATAGGGTAGGTATAATAAGTTAGGTTAGGTTAGGTGTATATTTAGCTTCAGTCGGGGGTCGCGGAAGTATCTTCTGTTCCCGTGACCCCCGGCGCAGGTGTGAGAAGGAACACGGGGTGGTTTTTAGTCAGTAAGAGTCTGACAGACCCCTCCGCCTCCCCGGGCGGGGGACACCCATGAGGATTTTCCACCCCTAAAAAAAAAAAAAAAAGATTAGGTGTATATTTAGCTTGGATAATTTTCTTGAATTACGTTTTTGGTCGGTTTTGTATAAGATTGCGAATGGTGAATGACAAATTATGGAAATGTCTACCTACGTAATCAAAAGACGAAACTTTTTTATGTAAAAATAATAAAAAATGTTGTCTTTACCAGATTGGTAAAGACAACATTTTTTATTAAGTTATGTAAACACTTGCGTTTTACCTTGGTATGAATTAACCTAAACCTAACCTCACACTTTGGTAAATTGATAGTTTTTGAAATGACAACTTCTTTAGCCGCGTTGGACACTTTTTGGTAGAGGAAAATCGATGGGTTTTGATGTTTCTGCCTACCCTCTTTGGACAAAGTCGTGAGTAAAATTATATAAGTATATATGCATTATTAGTGCCTGAATAGGCTGTGCCGAAACCGGAAGACAAGGCATCCCACAAGGTGGACCGACGGACGACTTGGTGAGAGTTGCGGGAATCCGATGGTTCAGAGACGCACATGACCGGTCGTTGTGGTCTTGTGGCGACATTTGGGGGAGAGCTATATCCAGCAGTGGACGTATTTCGGCTAAAATGATGATGATGATGATGAATAGACAGTTATGACTGACAGATTAAGGTAGCCGCACTATAAGGCGTTGCGCAAACGTAAAACTGTAAACAAACAAATGTACTCCATTTACAATATAGCCTTAGACAAAAGTTTAAAAAGGTTATTTTTAATGCACACTTTGTAACGAAAGTATAATGAAACATGTTACAATTACGATAGACGCTGAATATATATAATATTATTATTATTTATCTTTATTGCAAGTAACATTGACTCATTGTGTTAGTAACAATTTTTTAATCCTATGTTAGTATTCCTATTCTAATTACTTAACCTAAAACCATGAATACATATGAGTCACTGCCACACGCTTATCACAGATGTGGACAGCTTGCAGCAGCGACTCACATACAGACAATCGAGTCTGCTCGCAATATAGCGCAGGATGATGTTGGGGCTGGCCCGCACGCGGCGCACCAGGGAGGCGCATCGCTTCCTCATCGTTGCATAAAAACAATCGACTCGGGCTTCTGCAAACATGCCTGAAGCACTACAGTAGCGGGGCAACCCCATCAACATCCTGAACGCATTATTATATTGAACGCGAAGGACGCCGTACGACTTCTGGGTATAATCGGCCCACAGACATATATACAAGGTGTTGATTTGCATCCTCGTCAAATTCAAGGACGTAATTATGCTAATGATTCTCGACCCAAATCAACAATAAAATGAGTAGGTATTTTTTTTATTTTTTTTGCTTAACAACGAAAAACCGCAAGTGTGAACCAGCCGTATTTAAAAGCGGCCCGTCTGTTACTAGCCCTATCACCGCGCTTTCGCACACAAACAAACGCAAACAATACATACACAACACATACGCAACGATCAATTCGTAGGCAATCAATACTACCCCAATCACGGTGCGGTACTCTCCCGCGCAAGCTTCTAGCCACGCCCCCGCGCGACCCCGGAACTAACACAGTGTCTTTGATGTCGCCGAAGCGTGCGCGCGGCGCGCTTTGCGATTGCCGCTTTTCGGTACATTGGTGACCACTGGATCGGTCGCGGAACTCGCGGAGGACCTGTGGCTTGACCTCCGCGTTCTCCGGACCTGACGCCTCTAGACTTAGGTATTTGTGGGGAGACGTTAAAAGGTTAATTTACTCGGAGGAAGTGACAAGTGTAACAGAATTACGTGCAAGGATCATTAGTGCTTTCGACACTTTAAAAACGAATGTGTTAGTGTTACGTAAGCTGAAGGAAAACCAGCTTCGTTGTGCTCGTTTGTGCGAAGAGTGTGATGGTGGCCACTTTGAACAATATCTTCGGGTAACTTAAGTAGGTACCTACTTAATTTATTTATTCTAGTACATTTTGTAAATACGTTGTTAGCTTGATCAATTTTATTAGTGTAAATAAGTTGATTTCAAATTTGGTAGGTAGGTAGGTACTTACACTTAACTAGCACGTCTTTCCATTTCCATCAAACGTAGAAAACATTTTTAGATTTAGTAGATCGGTACACCAACTAAAGTAGGTATTATTGCCGGTCCTAAGCCAGAAAGGAAAATTACAAATCAACCAATTTAATCCACAAATAAAACAAAATCACTACGAAAACTTTAGGTTGAAGTGAAAGCAAAACTAACATCTGATAACTTACAGGTCAGTGAACTTTTCTTTGGCGCACTAGTATCACTGTCATTAGTAAGATTTCCGTATTCCAATAATGCTCAAAAATGAGTTAATTATCAAGCAAAATTTATGACAATAATGTAGATGTTTTTCGAAATAATATTAGGTGAAATTATTGCTACTGGTCATAGCGGTCATTGCTTTGTCGCACTCGCACGCGCTTGCTTTTCGTAGGTAAGACGTCGACGCTCACGCACACAGCTGCATTGTCGCTGTGTGCGAAGTCGGGTGTTTCTGTTTTATTTGTATTGAATTAAGGGTTTAATTCTGAAATACTGTTAAATTTCAACATCAATAAAAAGCAGCGCTTGTTAGTTATTGCCCGCTAACGTACTTTCAATTGATTATTTATGTATATTTTGACACCCTCCTGAAATTTGACGAGGATGCAAAACAACACCTTGTATATTATTATTATCATTTTTATTTGCTTTTAGCTCTCGGGACCCTTGGGTTCCGGACCTTTGGAAGGCGTGCGAGGGGCCGAAGCCAACTCGCAGAGGCCTATTGTCGTCTTTAATGAAATGAGGCACCAACCGCAGATTTTCCCTGTATGCACTACAAGTGAACCTAAGGAAAACCTACGACTGGTGTAAGACTATTGCAGACTATGAAAACAAAAGTACTGGACTATAGGTTAGGGTGTCTAAAATGGACTGGATATCTAAAACTATGAAGGACTATGGCCCCTGCCTTACCAATGTTTTATATACAGGGATTAAATGGCAGGGGGTGACTTGCACACTCAATAATGGGCCCTCAGAAACGGCCGCCATCACATAGTGACGTAGCGACAAGAGAGCAACATAACCTGAGGTGCTTGAGGAGTGGAGAGGCTTATTATCATTATTATTATTATTATATAATTATATATATATATTTTCACAGCGGCTGTCACACTTAGTTGTTACCATTGCAATAATGTATTTTAAGAAATGATGTGGATTTCATTTAGTTATATTACTATCTTAGTTCAAAATTACAGTGTCAATGATAACAACCTCAAAGAAGCAGGGGTGAACAATACACGGACGCATTCTTTGTTTCAGTTTTACTCTTTTAAATTTAAAATAAAACAAAATCAAAAAAATCAAAAGTCTTTATTCAAGCTAGGCTGAGAAGCAGCACTTTTTGAACGTCAAAAAAAATACATAAAGACAGTCCCCCAAAAACGGCCCAACCTTCGCCACTTCCTAGTGTTTTTGCTGGGAAGAAGAAGAGGCGGAATAAACTCTCCAGCAACAAATCTGTCTGATTCGTTTGAAGAACTATACAAAGAATCCAAACAATGAAATGCTCAATAAATAGCACTAAAATGTATACACTTTGTAAAATATTACATTTCAGAATGATTGTCACGTGTTAGCTAGCGCACTCCACTATATCAAGAAAAAACAAAAAGTTAATAAAAATATTCATATTAACATTGAAATCTAAACTCAAGCAAAACGAATTCAAAATAACAGCCTCCAGGTATAAAAGGCCTACCCGCTTACATGTGCAATGTGCAAACAGTTTCAATTAAAACTGTATTCACTTATAAAAATTAAAAATTAAAATGTTCTACATTCCTGCTCCTACGAGCCTTTTTTTCTAATTATAAATGGAGTACAGAATAAAATGACGTAAATTGTTTGTAAAAACTTATTTACAGAAATACATATCATTTTATCATTTTACCCGTTAAATTAAATGACCACCATACACCTACGTTTCTCGTCAACCTAAGCCAAGCCAAGGTCTTAACAAGAAACATTAATAAAATTACTTCCTTTCGTTTTCATTTCTCGGAACCCGGACCTCTGGTGTACAAGGGGCCGAAGCCGACTAGCAGAGGCGTTTTGTCGTTTTTAATGAAGTGAGGCACTTATTTTAGATTTTTCCTTTATGCATTATGCAAATGCATCCAAGAAAAACCTACGACTAGTGCAGGACTATAATTGCAGACTAAAGCAACAAATGTATTGGGCTATGGTTTAGGGGTGGATAAGGTGAACTGGTTACCTAGTGCTATGGAAGGACTACGGTCCCGGCCTTATCAATGCTTTATAAATACACGAATAAATTGGCAGTGGTTGACTTGCACACTTATTAATGGGCCCTCTCATAGTATTATTAATAATTTAATAATATTACTTCGTTTCTACAAATAACAATGGTCAATACAAACTAATTTTTTTGATGGATTGTAACCTTGAGCTATATCCATCTCTTGCGCAATAGTTTGTGTTAAAACTGAACACCACGCATTAAATAATTCATTCGTGAATATACAGGGTGTAACGGAAAGGGTATATACATACAAACAGGGTGAATAGAGTATTTAATAACGAGTCTTTCCTCAAAATTTCAGCTCCCAACTAATAACTTTGAAACTTCACGATATTATTTAATATCGACAGTTTATTAAATGCAAAATCATAACAAACGTGTCACCGCACTATGAGGGTTATAATCCTGTCCGGCAAGGTTCAAGTATATATCTATCTCGGGTTCTGCGCGCCTAGTACAGACCTATCGGGCTCTGCCTAACCGCCGAAGGCGCGACGGCGCGGGCGGGCTCAACTTTACAATTATGTATGTAAATGTATAAAAACGTTGCCATGTCGTTTCTTATCACCAAGAGAATCCGTGCCCTTCGGATGTATATACCCTTTCCGTTACACCCTGTATATTTAGTATTATCAGATCAAACTGAAGTCCTTAAAAGAAATGAAACATTTTAATAAAAAAAAACGTTATCATTTGACACGTGTTCTGTTTGATAACTCAGTTGACAAAGATGTTCAGTCGATGCTTCGGCCTTTCAATTTTATTCAAACTATTATGTTCTATCCCAAGTATCGTATTAAGAATAACTGTATATATCCAAATAGACTTGTATCAAAACTGTTGTCATTGTGCGTCGTGATATTATCCATTATTTTTTATTGTTATCAAACCTACGTATTGCATTACACCGAAGAAATAAGAAATTATTTGAATATTACGTACATCAGCTCCTACTTCGACTTGTTTTTGTATTCCACCGGATTCGTCACAGTTTATATATTCAATGTACTGCTTACAGAAAAAAACATTTCATTTGTTTTGAAAATTCAAAACATTCACAGGTTTCTGAACGACATCAGTTATTCCAAACGCTACATCATATGGAATTGGATAGTTGTAATCGTTATTTTTGTAACATACATTTTCGGGATAATTTTATCTAATGTTACCTTAAAGCTACCCCTTTTCCATTTTTTCTATGCGGTATCTGAACTATTCATTGATATGAACATTATTAACGTTATCTCACTTATAAAGCTCCTAAACGATAAAATTGATCTGTGGAACATTAAAGCTCAACCTTCGCAACAGATGGATAAAAACAACAACAGTGAATTTTGCAGAAGAATGTTTAAAGCTTATGTTAATGTTCTAGAGTGTTATGAAATCTACAAAAAAATCTTTTCAATATTTGGTAAGTGCGATAGGTATCTCTGTAAAAGGCATAGAAGTCATCAAAAGTGAAGCCACGTGTGTGTCTCGAAATGTGTAACTTAGGAAATAAAATTTTATGAAGAAGCTTAAATTGTAAAAGTTGGTACAAGTAAGATAACGTAGAGTATTGTATAGTGCGAGTATTGTACCTCAATTTTATTTAAAACATTTATAGAGAAAACAGAAATATTATATTTATCTCGAAGTAATAAATCTTATTTAAATTTAATCGAATGGAGAAAATTATAAATCAAGTCGTGGCCAACCCATGCACTTAATGTCACTGCCGTACTGAGAGCATGGTTTTAGTGTAGGTGAGTGTGTGAGTGCATATTTTACTTGCAGGAGCACGGTTTTGTAGCTTCGCATTTGATGTTTTCGGCGCGTTTTTTTGTTGGTCTGAGGTAAGAGGATATTAAAAATATTGTTCTAGATCGTGTTTCAAAGCATAGGGTTATTTTGTAATGCTTTGATCAAATTGCAAACATCAATTGGGATATTCAAGGTTGCTGCCCTTAAATTTGGAGGTGATCACATGATGGTAAGTATTAAAATTAATATTAATAATTTATTTGAAACAAGTAACAGGACTCACAGTGTCAGTCACTTACAAATTACGTTAGTAACAAAAGAAAAAAAAACAGAAACAGAATGTCATTGCCATTTGTCAGGTAAGGACAGCCCCAGCCGAAACCTTGCAGTAATGGTTCACAAATACGCTGTCAAGCCTGTTTGCTAACATAAACAGGATGCTGAATTGAATTGAATGATGTTAGAATTTTTAGATTGATAAATATCTGAAGAGCAATTTTCGTGCTTATACAGCACTAAGCTTTAACTAGTGCAAATACTTTAAGGGCTTATTCTAGACGGTCTTCTCATTAAATTTGTAAAGTATCAATAAATAACATTCATAAACAGCAAATTTATTAGCCTTTGTTTATATCCCAAAACGTCACCCAATTTATAGAAGTATTGTACAGGCTATTCATGACATAGTAGTATGCATTAGTCGTCACCTCCCGCTCACGTTTGCGTGATCTCGCTCAAGCATGCCTCGCCTCCAACAGCTGTTTTCATTATTTAAGTTTACCTAAATATAAAAAAATATACTATATTCAAAAATAGAATTATTTTTTTTTTTTTACTTTTGAAATGATTTTTTACTTCAAATATGAGATCAGTAACAGGTACGGATATAGCCCATTTTCTTTGTACTAATTAAAAAATAGTGGTGTTTAATAACATGCGCATGATTGTAAATTAAGTCTCAATTTTGACAAGTTTAAGACATGACTTTGCGGAAATTGGCCTTTTGTTTACAGCATTTTAATTATGTGGTATAATTTACAATAAATAAAAATATTAACTTTTATTATATTTGTTATAGTTTACTGCAAGATTTTACATCATTAACTTGTATATGTGGGTCATAAAGACGTTGTTATATGAAATTGTTTTAAGCATTTACTGCGAAAAATTCGACATAGCGATGAATGATGTCAACACGTCATGCACGCTCATTTTAAAATCCAACTGTACAGGTATTTTTTGTCGGTTCTTTTAAATAACTGCTATATATTGTAGGGTTCAGATAAAGTCAAAGAAATTCTTAAGAAAAGGTTATTTTATTGTAATATTTGACTGGCCTGTTGGTCTAGTAACCCACGACCTCTGGCATAGCAGTCACAGCCACTAAGTGCTCTGACTACTATGTGGGTTCGATTCCCACCCAGGGCAAATGTTTGTGTGATGAGCACGATCTTTAGTTCTGTGTCTGGGTGTAATTTATCAGTGGTTTAGTACCCATAACACAAGTGTTGCTTAGCTTGGGACTAGATTGCTTTTTGTGAAAGTTTTGGACTGTTTTATTGTTTTTGATATTAATGTATGGAAGCCGGAAAGATGTAGATTAGCGGAGTGGCCTTTGTTTATATGGTACTAGCAAATTTGCTTGAAGCTTTACATCCCGTCCATCTTCTTGAAGTTTCGGAAACAAAATGTAACCTATATTACTCGGTGATAATAAAGCAGCCGAATGTTGAAAGAATTTTGAAAATTGGATTTAGGTTTTTGAGTTAAACGCCTACAAACAATATTATTATAATTAATATTTAGCCCAAATTGTCCCACTGCTGGGCAAAAGCCTCCCTCCATTCCTTCCATTTGTCGCGATTCTGCGTCACCTCTCTCCAATTCTCAAGGAAGACATCCAGGTCGTCCCGCCATCTCCTTCGTAGTCTGCCGCGGCCCCGTGTCACTATAGGGAGCCAATTCAAACAAACAAATTAAAAAATATCTTTCTTCCTTCCGTGTTCTGTCATCGATAGTTATTTCAAGCTTTCCATTTATATTGCTGAAATATCGCGCGGTTGCTCTAAGAATATATTGTGAAACATCAAACTACCCCAACGTGTCAATTTTCTTAGATAATTTTCAATTTTATTACAAGTAGAACAAGCTTCATTGTCGATCGGGAAATTTTGACAGTTTGCGGTAGCTTCATGTGCTGGCGGCGTCTGTCCCTTGCAAAGAGATTTAAAATACTACCTATAGAGCGGGCATGTCAAGGAAATGTCATAGAAAAACTTTGATCCCATGTCTCAGTAACGCCATCTAGAATAATATATGATTATTGGAGCGGCAGCGGAGCGTACTACAAAAAACTCATAGACTTGTATCCAGCAGGACACACTTTTTCGGACGAAAATTTTGTTCGTGATGTCCGGTCTATATGTATTGAATGTCTTTGGTCCCTTGTTATTTGATTTTTGTTGTAAAGTAAAAGAAAAGTAGTCTTTGAGAGAAAAATATTGGGATAGATAAAATTCATTAGAAACTCATGAAATGAGCCTATCGGTTGAAGTAAGTCGCTTTTGTAAACATTTCAGATGCTGAGAAGAAAATGTGCAAGAATGTTAAACGTTTACATCGAGCAACATTTGAAAAATGAACGTCTGTAGAATGTTTCACGTTGATGCCACATTTCCATTGAACATGATAGCGTTAATAAGTAACTATACAGTTGTAATCCTACAGTTTGCGTTCTTATAAACCTTGTTGTATAAATTGACTTTGATAATAAATGAACGTCACTGATATTTAATTTTAATTACGAATATTATAGAAATATTATAGAGGTGTGTGTCGAACGTTAATGAGTTTTCTATCTGGAATTACTCAGTAGCAAATCTGAGTCAGGATTTTTGCCTGATTTAATACAATAGGCTTGCCTCTTTACTCTTACCTCAATTTTAACCAGTTTCACTGTGCTATATCTGATTGTTCTCGTCTAGCTAACACTCAGGATTATTCACCAGCAACTTGCTTGAATTACCAGCTTGTGGATTCTGAGGCACCGTATAACAAGTATGTGCCCATCATCATCATCATCATCATCATTTCAGCCATAGGAAGTCCACTGCTGGACATAGGCCTCCCCTTAATAGATCTCCAATAAGACCGGTTGGAAGCGGCTCGCATCCAGGGCGTTCCCGTGGCCTTAATGAGGTCGTCGGTGAGGTATTCGAGTGCAGGCCACGTATCGGGAAGCGCAGCGTAGGACGTCCACCTACAAGGTGGACAGATGACCTCATTAAGTATGTGCTCGTCCCTATTAAAACTCGTTCGCTAATCGCAGTTCCACCTGCTTTTTAACTTCGGCATACTAGCGATGTAGTTCGAGTTAATGATTCCGCGAATCAACAAGCAAAATAATTTATCTATTTTAAACTTAAAATAACTGATAAATTCTGGAGTAGCCCATAACCTATAGATTGATTCGCAATAGAATGAATTTATTAAAAAAAACAATAAAACAATTTGTCACTAATTTAGTTCTCAACTTACTCAGTAGATGTCATAGCGTAGCTAAAACAGAGGTGTAACACAAACTATTAATTTTGATACATATTACGATTTAACATTAACAGACCAGTAGGCCTAGCCTTATTATTAATTCTATTTCTAATATCGTAATCGATAAGGCGAAAATAGAAAGAAAATGGCGTATATGGATCAGCTGTTTGTCAACTGTCAAGTGTTAACGAGTAGAATTTGTATTATGGCTGAAAATGAAATACACTTGACAGTTGACAAACTGCTGATTCCATTTGATTCCTGCTGACGCCATTTTCTTTCCATAGTAGAAATAGAATAGAAATACTTAAAATTTGTAATATGACTAGGCCTCCATGTCACTCTGTATTGGCATTGATCTTCAACTACTGACAGGACTATTGTTGCCAATAAGCCTGATATAGTGGTGATAGATCGATTACCGCGCCGCACAATGATAGTCGATGTTACCATCCCGCATGACGTCAAAGCTAAGAAAGAGAAACAAATCAAATATCTCGACTTCGCACACATACTGGTCGACATATGGAATAGGGCCATTCATGAAGGCCTCGTCTTTTGAGGCTTTTTATTTAATTTCGTTGCATGGTTGGGTCAGGAGCCTGATTCAAAAGGCAGTACTTCTAGATACAGAAGTTCCTGCCTCTGGAACCTTAACCACCGGGAGCTTGGACCCAGCTCTCGACACCGGTGGTCTACTATTTTTTTGTATATTACCAAAAAGTAAATGGGATTAATAATCATTTTATTTTACTACTTTAAATTATACATTGTTATAATATTGTTAAAACATTGAAACATGTAAACACGACAACACATTGATACCTAATTGGAAAACCAAATTTGTCCGCAATGACACTCAGGACACTGTTCACGCTGCCCTGAACCCTCTACAGCAACAAAATGGCGCGTTTACGCCAGATCATTGTGATGCCTTGCCCGAAGCACTGCAGAAGCGACGCAACTCTAACAGCATCCTGAACTAAGGGAACAATATAAATGCGTTCGGAATGCTGTTGATCCTGAACACATTGTTATATTGGTCCCAAATAATAATAATAATAATTATTATTATTTATTTAAAACAAGTACCAAGACTCACAGTGTTAGTAGCGAATTAACAATACACTTACAAACTACGTTAGTACCATACGAAGACAAAACAGATATAGGTTGTGACATCATTGCTGCAAGGTGACAGGCCCACCTTAAACCTTGCAGCAATGGTCACAAACACGCAATCAAGCCTGCTCGCTATCATAGAGCTATTGGTGCTGCCCCGTACCCTACGAACCAAGCATGCGCAATGCGCACCGCTTCCGCATCATCGTGTAAAAACAATCCACGCGTGCCTCAGCAAACATCCCTGACGCGCTGCAGTAACTGGGCAACCCCATCAGCTCCCTGTACGACTTTTAAGTATAATGTACCCACAGACTGCAAGTATAAAAAGACGTGCAGTGGGCTCTAAATATAGTGCGCTCAGCACTAACAGTATTAGCAATAGTGTGCTAATAGCATTGATGGCTTTCTGCGTCCAGACTGTCCATAGACTGCACGTGTAAAATGTCTGACAGGAAAAAACTAATACCGTCGGATAGGTACCAACGCACTTGTGACGTTGAACCACCTTAAACCAACATCCCCCGTTTTGTTGGACTTTTTTCATCTGAAATTGGTTATTAACAGCCCGCAGCCTAGATTTTGGCCCAGTTGTTGGCAGAACTTAAACGTAATGCTTTGTACGGTACAGGCATCTGTTGAAATGTTGCCGACATACTCCACAAAAATTGCGAACATTCGAAATCGCTATTTCCATAAAAATATTCAACTGCTACAGAAGGTCCAGAGGCAGCTATTTACCTAACATAATTCTTCACAAATAATAAATAACACAAAATCAATATTCCATTAAAAAAAAATATTAAAGATAATTTTACAATTTGAGTACCTACATATTTTTAAATAAATTTAGAAACCTCAAATTGGACCGCTCTTTATTAACGCGAACTGCATCAGTACGATCATGTAATGGGTAATTAACGACATCATTTTCAATGGGAATGTAGCATCAACGTAGAATATTCCACATACATACATCTTGTCGAATGTCGCTTGATGTAAGCGTTGAATGTTCTTGAATAATATTCTTTCAGCACCTGTAAAATTCATAGTCAATTTTTATAACGTACCAATTATATCTACGTTTATCATTTTAAAATTTGAATAGACATCTTATAATACCGGCCATGAACCAGTCGGCAGCGTCTTCAATAAAAAAATACTATAAAAATATATCTTATTTTTAGGAATACCTGTACAATTTTTTTTTAAAATGAGTGAGCACGTGTCTTGAACTTTATTCATCGCTGTATAAAACTGTTCACAGTACAAACTCAATATAATTTCTAATATCAAACTCTTCGCCACCCATATGTATAAAAACAGGATTGTAAACCACACTGCTTGCTGTAAAATTTTATAAAGCAAACGTTATACGTAATGTGTGAGAAAAAATACGCCGCAAAGAGCAACTGTAAAAAGATTTTTATTTTCAAATAGGGAACGCGAGTTGCTTTGAAGCATTGTGTTGATACAATTCAAAAATGTGGTAAAGTAGGCATTATACATAACTTGTATTCAACTTTTAGGCGAATGCAACGAACATGTTCAAATTAAAAAAATATACATAATGTTAAAATACGACGAAAAGTAAACAGATAAATTGCAAATTTGACTTGTAAGTAATCATAATTCAACATTGTGACACCTTCTATTATTTTATTTTCATTATAACGTTATTATTGTTTTCCACAGGATCAACACTTCTTTTCGAGATTCAATTTGTATTGTTTGAAGAACTTACCAACAAATTGTCGCTTCCCATTAATTCCGAAACTCCGAGTGTAATTTGCAGTTTCATTAAAACGCGAAAAAAATACTCAATTGTGTGATATAAGATCTGTGAAAGAATTTGTTCGGAATAATTTAAATTTATTACGTCTTTTATTATTCTATATTTTTGTCTCGAAACAAGATTGTTTATTGTCCCACCATATGCTGAAAAGAAGCCCTGTAGATGTCATAGCACTCCAAAATATTCACGTAAGCTTCAAACATTCTATTGTAAATTTCCTTATCACTACGGTCCATTTGTTGCAAATGTTGAGCTTGAATGTTCCATAAAACAACTTTATTGGTTAAGAGCTTCAAAAGTCTGGTAGCATAAACAATGTTTAAATCAAAACAAATGACAGTTATTCCACACATACAATCAGTAATGTTAATATTAAAGTTTAAATAAGTATACGTTATGACTGTAGTGTAAAACCCGAAGATAAAAATACTGCTCATCCAATTCATAATGACGAAGCGCCTGAACTTTGTTCTTTTGCTAAGAAATGTGTGCACGTCTTGAATTTTCAAAATGAACAACATATTTTTAGTCGTACGCATTACATTGACGACACAATTAGTGACAAATCCGATGGAGTACAAGAACAAGTCAAAGTAGGAGAAGATGTACATTAAATTATATCCTTTTCTTAAGAGTTCATTGTAATGCAACTCATAGACGTGATAAAGGTATACAGAAATGGATATGATCATGCCACACAGTGAGACCAAAATCGAAGAAGGAAATATGAAGTTATTTTGAATCCTATACTTTGGACACAATAAAATGTTTAGCATGATGTTTAATGGTAACATCATTGACTGCATATCTTTGCCAACCCAGTTATTCAGCGGAAACGTGACCCGACAACTTTTTCTACAGATAAACGGTCTCTTATTTTTTCTGGACTGCATCCTATCAGACTGTGATCACAAATGAGTGCTTTTAACATTGTAACATTATTTTAATGTAAGAGAATATTAAAATGATCCATTAAGAAAATTATTTTGTGTTGACTCGTTTTAATGGAAGTCTTTAACATTTGAAAGTAAAAGCCGCGCGTGAGATTTGAAGATGTGACTTACTACGCATGAATGTGCCACCCCAACTGTGTTTACCTCTTGGCTATCGTACCATGTCTCCTAATGGTTAAATTTTCGAAAAACATTGATTTGTAAATGAATAAAAGTATGTGTGTCTGTAGTAATAGAAATGGCTGATTATAAGAAGTTCCTAAGTTAGGCTACAGTGTTAATCTAGTAGTTTGTAAGGGTGTCAATGCACTTAAGACCGCTACTGTTCAGAATCAAAAACTTTTTTTAAAGTACCTGGTGTTTTTAGTTTTGCATGGCGCCTAAGTAATAGTAGAAGTTTTCTTTACCGATGAACATAACTAGAAAGAAGAAACATTGTTCAAGATAAGAAGAAAAGCAAGCTTGAGGTTGTTTTTTCTCTGCGATATTGGAGGCGTCTGTCATCAGAGCTAGTTTTGCATCGCAATTGGGATGTGCTACCTGGCAGTAATCGTTTTTGCTGGCTATCAACGGTCCGTCTTGCTACAATGTGAAATCGACTATGTGTGATCCTTTAACTAGGCCTTCTAAAAGCTTGTTGAATTGTGTATAGAGTGGAGCAGGCTCTGGAACAAATCGCTTGTTTAGTTAACTATATTATTATAAACCTCTTTATTACATACACAGTCTTTAGTGCTGGGTATTTGTCGATGGTTTTGACTTTTTCTATTATTTAGTGCCTCTTGATGTTAATTTAGTAACAATATTATCTCATAGGCCCTAAATTAACATTATGACGTGTTTATCAACCCATCATCAGCTGCCTACCCTTTTCTCAACTATGTTGGGGTCAGCTTCCAGTTTGACCGGATCCAGCGAAATACCAGTATTTTACATAAAACGACTGCCTGTCTGATCTCTACAGCCCAGTTTCTGGGTAACACCACAGTATAAAATAATATTAATACAGTAGGACGACGCATATGATCTCTGGAAAAATGCCGACAACGTCTACACGCGTTAGCACTGAATAATACCTCACGAACTTCGAACATCGTTTTGTTCGCAGTTTAGGAGCGGCTTCCCCGCGTCTGACCCTTCACAACCCGCACGATTGCCCTGTCTAGACGGCTCCGTCGGACGACTGTAGGTTTTTAGACTGTGGTACCACAATACTACTTGGTTAAACTGGGTGTCAGACTTTTAGGCTTCTTACTACTCGTAACGACTGTTAAAGATCTACAAATGACAGCCAGGAGCAACGGCTTAAAGTGCTGTCCGAAAAACGGAGGAGTCTTGATTTGTAATGAATGGTCACCCATCATCCACGGGCCAACCTCGTCAAGCGTAGCTTAACCGTCGATCGACCCGTGAGGCTGTTATTATTAAGCCACAAGCTTTTCCCTTTACGTGTCTATTACCCCATAATCTCTATAATATTTGATTAAATAAACAGTATTGTTACATTTTGTGTATTTCTTTAATACGAATTAGAAACGTCGAATAAGATCACTCTTTAAAAAAGCGAACTGCATCAGCACGATCATGTAATGGGTAATTAACGACATCATTTTTAATGGGAACGTTGCATCAACGTAGAACATTCCACATACATTCATCTTGTCGAATGTCGCTTGATGTAGGCGTTGAACGTTCTTGAACAACATTCTTTCAGCACCTGTAACATTCATGGCCAATGTTTATAACGTACCAATTTTAGCTACGTTAATAATTTTAACATTTAAATCTTATAATACCAGCCACGAAAGAGTCAGCAGCGTCTTAAATTAAAAAATAATATAAAAATATATATTATTTTTAAGAATACCTGTACAATTTGTTTTTAAAATGAGTGTGCATGAGTCTTGAACTTTATTCATCGCTGTATAGAACTGTTCACAGTGCAAACTCAAAATAATTTCTAATATCAAACTCTTCGCCACCCATATGTATAAAAACAGCATTGAAAACCACACTGCTTGCTGTAAAATTTTATAAAGCAAACGTTATACATAATGTGACAGAAAAATACGCCGCAATGAACAACTGTAAAAAGATTTTTATTTAAAAAAGGGGACGCAAGTTGTTTTGTAGAATTGTGTGGATAGTTGAAAAATTTCGTAACGAATGATGGGTGAATCTTGTATTCAACTTTGATGCAAATGCAACAATTTTATTAACATAAAATTTTTTTTATCAATATAACAATTGTTGCATTCGCATAAAAGATGAATACAAGATATAATGCCCATATCTTGTATTCATCTTTTATGCGAATGCAATAATTATGTTAAATTAAAAAAAAAATGATTTGTAAATGTTAAAATACGACGAATTGTAAACAAATAAATTGCCAGTTAGACTTGTAATAATATAATTCAACCATGATTTAGAAGATATGTCATTGTGACACCTTCTATTATTTTATTATCATATAGCGTTATTATTGTTTTCCAAAGGAGCAGTACTTCTTTTTGAGATTGACTTCTGTTACAGTAATACGCATGTCCCAAATTTCAGGACGATTGGTTTAATTGTTTGGGCGTGAAAAGGATAAAAACAAACATTTCAATCAACTTTTGTAGGTTACGTCATAATAAAAGTAAAATAATTATCGTTTGATGAACTTGCCAACAAACTGTCGGTTCCCATGAATTCCAAAATTCCGAGTGTAACTTTCAGTTTCATTAAAACGTGAAAAAAATTCTCAATTGTGTGATATAAGATCTGCAAATGAATTTGTTTAGTATAATTTAAATTTACTACTTTTTTATCGTTCTATCTTTTTATCTTGAAACTAGAGTTTTTATTGTCCCACCATATGCTGAAAAGAACCCCTGTAGATGTCATAGCACTCCAAAATATTCTTGTACGCTTCAAACATTGTATTGTAAAATTCCTTATCACTACAGTCCATTTGTTGGAAATGTTGAGCTTGAATGTTCCATAAAACAACTTTATTGGTTAGAAGCTTCAAAAGTCTGCTAGCATAAAGAATGTTTACATCAAAACAAATTACAGTTATTCCACACATACAATCGTTAAAAGTAATATAAGAGTGTAAATAAATATACGTTATGACAATCAAGTAAAACGCGAAGATAAAGATACTGCTTATCCAATTCATAATGACAAAGCACCTAAACTTTGTTTTTTTGTTAAAAAATATGTGCACGTCTTGAATTTTCAAAATGAACAACATATTTCTAGTCGTTTGCATTACATTGACGACACAATTTGTGACAAATCCGATGGAGTACAAGAACAAGTCAAAGTAGGAGAAGATGTACATTAAATTATATCCTTTTCTTATGAGTTCATTGTAATGCATCTCATAGACGTGATAAAGGTATACAAAAATGGATATAATCATGCCACACAGTGAGACCAAATTCGAAGTAGGATATATGGAGTTTTTCTGAATCCTGTACTTTGGACACAATAAAATGTTTTGCATGAGGTTTAATGGTAACATGATTGACTGCATTTCTTTGCCAACCCAGTTATTCACCGGAAACGTCACTCGACAACTTTTTCTATTGATAAACGGTCTCTTATTTTTTCTGGACTGCATTCTATAAGGCTGTGATCACAAATGAACGCTTTTAACATTATCACATTATTTTAATGTAAGAGTAAAATGATCCATTAAGAAAATTATTTTGTATTGACTTGTTTAAATGGACGTCTATAACATTTAAAAATTAATGCCGCGCGTGAGATTTGAAGATGTGACTTACTACGCATGAATGTGCCACCCCAACTGTGTTTACCTCTTGGCTATCGTACCATGTCTCCTAATGGTTAAATTTTCGAAAAACATTGATTTGTAAATGAATAAAATTATGTGTGTCTGAAGTATAGAAATGGCTTATTATAAAAAGGTCCTACGTTAAGCTAAAATGTTAATCTATTAGTTTGTAAGGGTGTCAATGCACTTAAGACCGCTACTGTTCAGAATTGATTTTTTTTTTAAAGTACCTGGTGTTTTTAGTTTAGCATGGCGCCTAAGTTATAGTAGACGTTTTCTTTACCGATGAACATAACTAGAAAGAAGAAACATTGTACAAGATTAGAAGAAAAGCAAGCTTGAGGTTGTTTTTTCTCTGCTATATTGGAGGCGTCTGTTATCAGAGCTAGTTTTGTATCGCAATTAGGATGTGCTACCTGGCAGTAATCGTTTTTGCTGGCTATCAACGGTCCGTCTTGCTACAATGTGAAATTGACTATGTGTGATCCTTTAACTAGGCCTTCTAAAAGCTTGTTAGATTGTGTATAGAGTGGAGCAGGCTCTGGAATAAATCGCTTGTTTAGTTAACTATATTATTATAAACCTCTTTATTACATACACAGTCTTTAGTGCTGGGTATTTGTCGATGGTGTTGACTTTTTCTATTATTTAGTGCCTCTTGATGTAAATTTAGTAACAATACTATTTCATAGGCCCTAAATTATTATTATGACGTATTTATCAACCCATCATCAGCTGCCTGTAGGTTTTTAGACTGTGGTACCACGATACTACTTGGTTAAACTGGGTGTCAGGCTTTCAGGCTTTTTACTACATACTCGTTACGACTGTTATAGATCTACAAATGACAGCCAGGACCAACAGTTTAACGTGCTTTCCGAAGAACATAGGAGTCTTGATTTGTAATGATCACCCATCAACGAGCCAACCTCGTTAAGCGTAGCTTCACCGATCGACCCGTGGGGCTGTTATTATTAAGCCACAAGCTATTTACTTCACGTGTTCATCACCCCATAATCTTTCAAATGTTCGATTAAATAAACAATTATGTTACATTTTGTGTATTTCTTTAATTAATATGAATTAGAAACCTTAATTTAGATCACTCTTTATTAAAGCGAACTGCATCAGCACGATCATGTAATGGGTAATTAACGACATCATTTTTAATGGGAACGTTGCATCAACGTAGAACATTCCACATACATTCATCTTCTCGAAGGTCGCTTGATGTAGGCGTTGAACGTTCTTGAACAACATTCTTTCAGCACCTGTAACATTCATGGTCAATTTTTACAAAGTACAAATTATATCTACGTTTATAATTTTAATATTTAAATAGGTATCTAATAATGGGATATTATAAATTGCATATCAAATAAATAATCGCCTATCAATACATACATAGTCATCATTTTTATTCTTTTTTACATCAAATAACTTACTTCACTACAAATAAACTAAATGTTTAACAAAACTCAAACTGCAGATAATTCGAAATCATACATCAATATGACATTATTTTTTTCCTCATAATGCAATACAGGTAACATTTATTTTTGTACAAAAATACTACATACATAGCATAAATACTGACTGCACAGCAAATTTTCCATATTTCAAGTAAAAACGATGTGGAAGGGATCCATAGGTTAGGTTAGAACTGTGACCTACTACGCGCAAGCCGAGCGAGCGAAGCGAGCGGTGCCGCGGTAGCGGCCGGCGAGCGCTACCTCGTGATCTCATTATGTGATAATAAATATGTTTTGTTTAGAAAAACAGCTGTAAATAATATAAAAATAGAAGCTATATTTAAAAGAAAAAAAGTTAATGAATAATGTGCATTAAGATTATTAGCTGTGCATTGATGAAAAAGTTTTTGCTTTCGGAAAAATCGCTGTACGCTGCGAAAATAAATTGTAGTCTGTTTAGTGATATTTTGAGTTGAATATTTTGCTGTGCAATCAGTAATTTTGATGGGAATTCGGAATCTTATTGCATAGAAAAAGGATATTTTTTTATTTGCGTTTAAACACTACCTACCCTCTAATAATACCGGCTACGAACGAGTCAGCAGTATCTTAAATTAAAAAATAATATAAAATACATCTTATTTTTAAGAATACCTGTACAATTTGTTTTTAAAATGAGTGTGCACGAGTCTTGAACTTTATTCATCGCTGTATAGAACTGTTCACAGTGCAAACTCAAAATAATTTCTAGTATCAAACTCTTCGCCACCCATATGTATAAAAACATGGTTGTAAACCACACTGCTTGCTGTAAAATTTTATAAAGCAAACGTTATACGTAATGTTTAAAAAAAAATACGCCGCAATAAAAAACTGTAAAAGAAAAATATTTTTAAAAGGGGACGCACGTTGTTTTATAGCATTGTGTAAATTCAATTCAAAAATTTGGTAACGTATGATGGGCATTATATCTTGTATTCAACATTTATGAAAATGCAACAATTATGTTATAATTAAAATGTTAAAATACGACCAATTGTAAAGAAATTCATTGCCAGTTCGACTTTTAATAATACTAATAATTCAACGATGATTTTGGAGATATGTCATTGTGACACTTTCTATTATTTTATTATCATATAACATTATTATTGTTTTCCACAGGAGCACTAGTACTTCTTTTTGAGATTACATTCACAAAATTTCAGGACGATTGGTTTAATGGTTTAAGCATGAAAAGGATACAGACAAACATTTCAATCAATTTCTGTAGGTTAAGTACGAAAAAAGGAAAGTAAAATAATTATCGTTTGAAGAACTTGCCATCAAATTGATGCTTTCTATGAATCCCAAAATTCCGAGTGTAATTTGCAGTTTCATTAAAACGCGAAAAAAATACTCAATTGTGTGATATAAGACCTGCAAATAAATTAGTTTGGTATAATTTAATTTTATTATTTTCTTCTTTATCATTCTATCTTTTTATCTTGAAACAAGATTGTTTATTGTCCCACCATATGCTGAAAAGTATCCTTGAAGATGTTATAGCACTCCAAAATTTTCTGGTAAGCTTCAAACATTCTATTGTAAATTTCCTTATCACTACGGTCCATTTGTTGCAAATGTTGAGCTTGAATGTTCCATATAACAACTTTATTGGTTAGAAGCTTCAATAGTCTGGTAGCATAAATAATGTTTACATCAAAACAAATGACAGTTACTCCACACATACAATCATTAATGGTAATCTGAGCGTTTAAATAAGTATACGTTATGACTGTAGTGTAAAACCCGAAGATAAAAATACCGCTCATCCAATTCATAATGACAAAGCGCCTGAACTTTGTTTTTTTGCTAAGAAATGTGTGCACGTCTTGAATTTTCAAAATGAACAACATATTTCTAGTCGTTCCCATCACATTGACGACACAATTTGTAACAAATCCGATGGAGCACAAGAACAACTCAAAGTAGGATAAGATGTACATTATATTATATATTTTTCTTAAGAGTTCATTGTAGTGCAGCTCATAGACGTGATAAAGGTATACAGAAATGGATATAATCATGCCACACAGTGAGACCAAATTCGAAGTAGGATATATGAAGTTATTTTGAATCCTATACTTTGGACACAATAAAATGTTTTGCATGAGGTTTAATGGTAACATCATTGACTGCATATCTTTCCCAACCCAGTTGTTCAGCGGAAACGTCACCCGACAACTTCTTCTATAGATAATCGATTTTATATTTCTTCTGGTCCCCATTTTATTAGACGATGAAATTACAAATGAATGTTTAGAACATATTTCATTATTTTTATGTTAGACTAAAGCGAGTTATGTATCAATTGGTGAAGTGTAAAGAGAATAACATAATGGTCCATTAGGAAAATTATTTTGTAATGACCTTCTTAATAATAATAATAATAAGATGTAAAAGAAAGTTTCAAACCAACTTCCTTATGAGTCCTTATTGGTTTACAATCAAGCATTTTAAAAACTTTCAACATCCGTTTGATATAGCATGCTTGATCCAATGTAATGTCACCATTCTCTTTCCTGGTAATTTTCATGCCAAGAATGTGACTGGCAGGTCCTAGATCCTTCATTTCAAATTCACTCATCAGTTTCTTCTTTATAATATTTTTCTTCTTTGAAGATTTCGACGAAAACAGCATTATGTCGTCAACATACAATGCAATAATCATAACTTCACCATCATGATTATAAATGTAAACGCATGGTTCTGATGATAACCGTTTAAACAACAATTTACTGGTTAAAACATCATCAATTTTATCGTACCAAGCTTTTGCCGCCTGTTTTAGACCTGTTTTAGTTTTAGACGTAAATGGCTTTGTTGAGCTTATAAACTTTATTTTCCTTACTTTTAACAACAAAACCTTCTGGTTGCTCCATGTAAACTGTTTCTGTCAAATTACCATTAAGAAAAGCAGTTTTAACATCCATATGCTCAATTTGCATGTCATACTGAGCAGCCAAGGCTAATAATACCCTTATGGTTGAATACCTCACTACAGGTGCAAACGTTTCGTTATAATCTATCCCATGTTTTTGGGTATAACCTTTTGCAACAAGACGTGCTTTGTATTTTAACAATTCACCTTTCAACCCTCTCTTTTTAGTAAAAATCCATTTACATTTTACTGCCTTATGCCCTTCCGGTAAATCGACTAAAGTCCAACATTTATTTGTGATAAAAGATCGATACTCATCGTTTACGGCTTCTCTCCATTGTTTAGCCTCATCACTGTCCAATGCCTCCTGCATATTGCTCGGTATATCCTCCTCCTTCATAACTCCAGTCAATCCAGCAAACTCGTAGACTTCACTGCCTGCATCCTCGAAAGACGTCGTGTTGGAGTCTTCGGAGTCCATGGTTGAGTTTCCTGGAATATATGTATGGTCGAGCGGATCATCCGTACTTTCAATATCCTCCGTATCATTTAAACTAAATGTTGTTAACCTACGGGGGTTCATCGTAATCCGGTCAGATTGTACTTCAGAAGATAAATCTGACCTAGGTGAGGTTAAATCCACAATGTCAGGATTAGTAAGTTTCACTTGAAACTTCCTTGCCTTTTTCGACAGATGAGTTGCCTAGCAAAAGTGTAATAAACTGCTCCCGCCATCGGTGGCCTACTATTTTTTATATTTTTAAATGTTTTTATATTTTTATGTCAATATTTAAAAATGTAATTTATATGTATGTTAAAATAATAAATGGAAATAATAATAATATTAATTTATTTCAAGTTTCACAGACTCATTAGTTTAAACAATCATTATCACACAGTCACATTAAATAATCAAATACAGAATTAATAATAAATTTAGAATTTATAAATAATTAACAAAAATAAAATTCACATTACAAATACCTATGCTCAATGTGCAACCTGCAGCAGTGGTTAATGTAGGCGCAATCGAGCCTTTCCAACATGCTGTTGGAGCTCCCCCGCACTCGCCGAACCAGCGAGGTTCCTCTCTTGCGCATTGTTGTATAAAAACAATCTACACGCGCCTCCGCAAACATAGACGAAGCGCTGCAGTAACGGGGGAGGCCCAACAACATCCTGAACGCATTGTTGAACTGAACTCGAAGGGCGCTGTACGATCTTTGCGTGTACGCACTCCATAGACAGCATGTATATAAAGTAGTGCAGTAGGCTCTAAAGAGAGTAATTTTAACTTCTGCGGAGCACCTTGCGAATCTACGGATCACCATATTCGCTCTGACCGACAGCGCCCTCCGCTCCCGCTCAATGTCTGTATCATCTTTCAAGTCGGGAGTAACTAAATGGCCTAAATACTTAAAAATATTTACTCTTTCTAAGAGTGTGCCATTTAGCTTTATAGCTGGCATTTCAACTGCTTTTCTGTGCCCGCCCTGAAAGACCATACACTGACTCTTTTTTACATTATACAACAGTCCGTGATCAGTTGCATAACCCTCACAGATACTCATCAGCTTTCTTAGTCCGCAGATCGAGGCACAGAACGTACTTAATACTACTTACTACTTAATGTACAGAATCAACAGGTTTCTATTTGCTCTGTATAGCTACTAATCTATAGTATAACTTTCTCTTTAAAGCAAACAGAACTAGATTGTAATTTACTAAAAGCAGTTTCAAAACTGTTTATAACTTTGTAAGATGAATTGGATGTTTTTTTAGGTTCATTAATATTTTGTTCAATGACTTAGTTGTTTAGAAAATCTTTTGGGACGTTATGAAGTTTATATTTACGTAAGCAACTTATTTGTTTGAAAAATTTACTTAATACATTATTATTCTCCTCTAACACAATTTCTTGACGCAAACGCAACGTCGAACCGTACAACAAATTTTGAAAATATTTTTTTTGATTCTACACACATCAAAAGTGTCTAGGGATCAACATATATTTTTGCAATAACTTTTCTCCTGATTGATATTAATTCAAATTTTCTTTAAGGATTCATCAAATAAAGTGTTTTCGTTTGTCACAGTAACGATAAACCAAGTCACCTTTGCATTAATAAAGAAATTTGCCATTTTCCTAATAAAGGGATTTTTGACATTTGAACCACTAACATTAAAGTTCGAAAAAAAGACTGAAATAACAGTTTTCTTTAAAATTTTATTGGGTAACTTAAACAATTAATAATCCGTGTTTCTACCGCGAACACTAACAACACAAGAACATCGGTTTGGCATACTCAAAATGAGTTCATCCAAATCACGCTGTGGAATGGCCGCCCATGTTCGTTGCAACAACAAAAAAAGGTCTTCTTGCGACTGGATACCCTCCATATTCGGCAGAGCTCTTCTCTGTAGCATATCCCATGCATGCTCAATCGGGTTCAAGTCTGGCGACAGAGCAGGCCAGGGCAGGACATTGATGTTAGCTGCGGCGAGAGTCTGTCTTACAACTCGTGAGGCTTCATCACTCTTCAGGGAACTTAATTAGCGACCAAACAGTCAGAAACCGCTTGCATGAAGTGAACCTTCATTCCCGAAGACCGCTACGGGTACCACCTATAGCAATGCACAATCGTAGGATTCGATATCAATGGGCTCTTGAACACAGAAATTGGGCAGAAGAACAATGGCGTTTCGTGTGCTTTTCTGATGAGTCTCGTTTTGGTATGAGACCGGATACAAGACGTATACGACACTGGAGAACCCCTGGACGCCAACAGCGATTAAAATCCTGCCAGGAAGTCCATCCTTATAGTGGTGGAACCATCATGGTATGGGCGGGTATTTGGATCGGCGGAAGAACTGAGTTGATTTGGATCAGAGGCAACCTCAATGCTCAAATTTATGCTGAGACGATTGTATCAGACGTCATCGTTCCTCTACAAGTGCAAATCGGTCCCTTATTTCAGTTAATGCATGATAATGCACGACCGCACACCGCAAGAGTTGTAAGACAGACTCTCGCCGCAGCTAACATCAATGTCCTGCCCTGGCCTGCTCAGTCGCCAGACTTGAACCCGATTGAGCATGCATGGGATATGCTACAGAGAAGAGCTCTGCCGAATATGGAGGGTATCCAGTCGCAAGAAGACCTTTTTTTGTTGTTGCAACGAACATGGGCGGCCATTCCACAGCGTGATTTGGATGAACTCATTTTGAGTATGCCAAACCGATGTTCTTGTGTTGTTAGTGTTCGCGGTAGAAACACGGATTATTAATTGTTTAAGTTACCCAATAAAATTTTAAAGAAAACTGTTATTTCAGTCTTTTTTTCGAACTTTAATGTTAGTGGTTCAAATGTCAAAAATCCCTTTATTAGGAAAATGGCAAATTTCTTTATTAATGCAAAGGTGACTTGGTTTATCGTTACTGTGACAAACGAAAACACTTTATTTGATGAATCCTTAAAGAAAATTTTAATTAATATCAATCAGGAGAAAAGTTATTGCAAAAATATATGTTGATCCCTAGACACTTTTGATGTGTGTATTTGTAAGCTGGATTTGTCCCACACGAGAAAAGCCTTTGCTCGGGGAAAAGGCTTCCAGCTACTTCTTTAAGCTTTCACGATTTCCTGCATTGTCATTACAGACGTATTCAGTTCGTCCTGCTATCCTTCGTCATCTGCCACAATCCCATCTACCTGTCTCAGTTCACCAGCTCTGTGCTACTTGAGCCCACATTTTGTCCGGTATGCGTCAGACATATTAGCCTATTTACTCACGTTAGTTATCCCAGTTTTGGAGCGCAGTAAAGTGTTTCGGACTCAGATTTAAAACCGGGTGTACCTTAGTAGGTACACCCTGAGTCCGAAACGTTTCATTGCTCTTTTGCCCGTTTTGAATATGTATATATGATGAATTTATTTAATTAGTTTTAGACTTTATGTATACCTTTGAGTGGTTAATTGGACAACCATTGTGTTTTACTTCCAAAATTAAAACTTAAATACGCTAGGGTAAAGAATTTTTCTAGGGCTACAAGTAAAAAACATGGTAATATTGTGTTTTGCATGCATGCAAGCATGTTTGTATTTTGCGAAATAATAAATTAACTTGGGTTCCAAATTTATGACAAAAAATGCGTTTAGTAAAAGAAATTTAAACAGCAATTCAAATTATAGTATTTCGATTTATAATTTTGTGACACTTATTTCTTCCAGTGAATCTTAGAAATGACCGGTTACAGTGTTAATAAATATAGACACACACACACACACACACACACATACATCAAAATTCACTTGGTTGTTTGGTTTTCTAACCAAGACTCTGCACTGTAGGCGGTTTGTCGTGTTTGTGCAAAAGCAAACCAATAAAAAATGTCTGTGAAGTGAATTTTTCAATTTCAATTTTTACTACACCTATATTTATACGAGGTAATTTTTACACTATAGACAAAAGACAAACTACAGAAACGCAAACTGCAACAGCACAACAGTGTAATTAGTCAGAAGAGCCATCAGACGTAATATATGACAGATGTCTATGTCAAACATGCCAAATACGCTCATCTTGCTGAACGAGGCGCGATGCAAGCGGAGAACATTTTTGCACAACTTCCTTTCTTCATCTGTAAATAAGACACAAAATAACTGTCACTACCCGTAGGTGCATTGATATCAAGTTTTAATTATTTTTGCGTAACGATCTGTATGCGTAGCATGAACACCATAGAAAACTTTTTATTGTAAATATTATAGACTAGTGCTTGACTGCAATCCCACCTGATGGTAAGCAGTGATGCAATCAATGATGGTGAAGCGCACTAGTTTATAAAGAGCCTATTCACTCTAGCCTTGAAGACACCTAAATTATACTCGGACGGGAAGTTCGGTCTTCCCGTCCGAGTATAATTTAGGTGTCTTCAAGGCTAGAGGCAGGGGGGGTGTTGAGAGTTTGTGCGTGTTTTTATGTGACAGAGAGGAAAGAAATGGAGGGTGTATCTGTGTTTACGGATACTTCTGTGCACTTAAGCTGTGTTAAGATTTGCCAGCCAATGTGTTGAAAATTTGGTCGGGAGCATTATTATTATTACAGTTATCAGCTTATTCAGTTTACCTGGTTGGAGTGTAGCCTTGGGGGCGCTACGGCGCGAGGACTTAGAAAAATTTAGCCAAAAGAGTGTTATTTTTGCAAATCGTTTATTTTTTTTCGATTCTATCATATAAAACACCTAAATATAAGGCTAAAAGTGTCTTGGTGTTTTTTGTCTCCGACTAACCGTTTGATATAAATAGGTTGTGGAAGGGATCCATAGCTTAGGTTAGGTTAGAACTGTGACCAACTACGCGCGAGCCGAGCGATCGAAGCGGGCGGTGCCGCGGCGAGCGCTGCCTCGAAATTGGTCGCGAAAATTTTCGAAGTAATTTTTTTCATAGTGCCCCCAAGACGACACTCTGACCAATTACCTGAACAATTTGAAGCCAAAAAAATAGCACATGAATCCTGAGCACTCTCCACTGTAACGTAGAACGCTTCGAGTTGTAAACTGAGAGCGAATTGTAATGTAATGTTTTTGATTACCCACAAGTTAAGTAGTCCATGAAAATGATGCTGAAAAGTAAGGTGAATAAATGTTCAGGTTCATACACATATAACTCATTCACAATTCCATTTCATTTCACAAACAATTATCATCATCATCATCGGGTAGATATTATTTAATTTAGTCATTGATAGTCTTTTCTACTCTACTTCATAACAAAGCATTCCTCTCTCTTCTTCTCACTATTTTAAGCTTCCTATTTTAGTCTCTCTAGCTCTTAGGATATTATCGATTTTTTCATAACCTTTCGTCTCCAGACCTTCGATACGTTTAGCTAATTCAAATTCAAATGTTTATTGCTCAACACAGTAGGTTCATACTCATACATTTCCAGATGTCAAATAAACACGTTATAAAATGTCTTCAATGCAGATTAATAGGTACTTACGTCACGAAATGTCATGAATACAAAATTCTAATTCAAACAAATAAGTTATACAACGCCATAAATACAAATCAATTTCATAAATTCAAATTAAAAATAAAGTATTAAAATTAACATCTACTATTAGTTTTAGGTTTCAATTTTAATAAATGTGTTTGCGTAACTGTAACGTATTATTTTTTACTTTTCACACATAACATTGATAAAATTAAAAATTAACGGTAAAGTTGTACTCACCGGACCATGAGTTTTGAAAACTACCTTCGCAAAACCAATCAAGATTTGACAGGTGACCAATTCATGAAAAAAACATTCCACTGTTTTGAAAAGAGTCTGCAAACAGCAAAAAATACTTTATTTATTTAGCTGAAAGTGGCGATGACAATTATTTTGTTGAGAAGTTTAATTATGTGATGTGGAGAATTTAGGGATGTATCGTGAAGAATATTAAATTCGGAGCATAAATAAATATTGACTATTAGAAAAGGTAAATGAATGATGCATTTATTAAAAGAAAAAACATCTAAAAAATATTAAAGAATATCAAATAAAAAATATAATATGTATATGAAGCGGTGGAAACTGGATGAGCATGACAAAAACGTTACTTTATCAACACCTAAGCTCGTCCTATACAAACGTTACTTTGTTCATTACTTACTATTGGTTGTAAATGTGTTTTAATGATCTTGTAGGATTTGAATATTTGGTCATAGGCCTGAAATATCTTTTGACAGTTCACCTCGTTTTCGCCAACTTCAACTCGATTTAATATTTGTGATTTCCACAAGAAAAGTTTATCAGTGAGTAGTGATATCAGCCTTGTATCATAAACTAATTGAGAGTCAAGAGTTATCTGGAAAAATACGTGGAAGAGCATATGCCATGGAGGATGGAGATACTCTATGTTCGCACAAATTGTACAACAAATAAAAATTCCGAAAAATAAAGCGACATTGATCCAATTAATAATGATGTAACTCTTATTACTATATTTTTTGTTTATAAACCTATGCACTTCTTGCATGGTCAGTACGAACGTAACATTTTTTTTGGTTTGAATTAAATATATAATAAAGTTCATGATGGTACCTCCACTGGTAAACACAATATCAAAGAGGGACGCAAAGTAAAGAAAATTTATCTCTTGATATCTCATGATGTTATTATCTAACAAAACAACTATACAATTATAATAATGGGTTGACATAAAGAACACTGTTGCACATAATCCAATGAACTTATTCACACTATTATTGGGAGTTATAAAGTCGTTTTTAATTCGATATTTTGGATAAAACAAAAGATTTTGCATGAGATTTAAAGGAAAAAGCAGCGCTTGCACGTCTTTGTCTACTTTGTTTGTTGAAAATTCTTGGATTCGAATATTTGATGATAATAACGGCATTTTATGTCCTCTTTTTATGTGGTCTAAATATAATAGATAACTAGATTCAACTAACTGTATTCTGATAAGTACTCCATCGAATTGAATAATTCAATGTTTATCTTCAATACTGTAATTGAGAATGAAGAAATGGGCGTAGAATACATTATTTTTAGCATGATTAATTTCTATTTCCATTAGATAAATATTAGATTGATCATATGCCTATCTACTAAGTGATGATATCTGTAGTGTATTATGTCTAGTAAATGTAACACGCTTACCGGCGGGATGATCGGTAGTGGGGAGCGTGGCTAGTGGTGGCTAGCTTATTGCGTACTCGAGATGCAACCGCCGCCAGGATGGGGAGGTATCGTTGTTTCGTGTAGGCTTGCTTTACCACAGAGTTACACGTCGTAAAGGATTGCAAAAAAACTGAACTCTTCGAAAAAATCGCATTATATTTATTAACTTAATAATTTACCTATTTTATTTTAAGTACAATCGTCTTCAAATATTTTCTTTGTAATTAATAATAATAATAAATGTTTAAGATAAGATAAGATATTTATTTGCTAAAACATGTGTTCACATACAAGAATAACAATAAACGTGCATGCAAGATAACAAAAAAAGAAAAGAGTCCAGACATGTTGTTGTTGTTTATAAAGCCAAAGAAGTACAGATCGGTACATAATTTTTAGACATGGTACTTATTTATAGAAAAAAGTTCGTGATGCAATTTGTACAAAAGTAATTATTCTACCTCTTAAACTAGGGTTCACCCATAAACATAGAGAATGGACTGAGTGTTCCTTATCCAGCTGTGAAGTATAGTAATATAGTGTCTCATTCAAATCGGTCAGTATGGGAAAGTCTGAAACTATAAGACATACGAAGATCTGTTCTGAGGAACCATGTCATCGATTTTAATAACAAGAAAAACTGCATTCATACATTTTAAAAAACATCTGTACTCCGTTCGGGACTCGAACCCGGCTATTTTGAAAAAAAAACCTACGCTATTTCTATTTAGATATCGATTGTGTAGGTCATAAGCAGTAAATGTCTGTATGAAACATGATGTCTGAAATGAATAAAATGCATTGTTTCCACATACTTTAATTTAGTTTAATAAGTGCTCGATGTGACCACCGCCTTTTTTAATACAATATTCAACACGTTTAGGTAACGATCTTACAATTGCATTTTGTATCTTCATGTGGTGAATTTGCGTTAAAATTGTCTCTATGGCTACTTTTAGGTCTACAACGGTGTCATAGCTTGTTTTGTACACTTCATCCTTAACGTAACCCCACAAGTAACACAGTACAAGTAAGATAATGTGGACTATGATGTACCTCAATCGTAATAAATAAATTTAAAAAGAAACCACAAATTAATATTTATCTCGAATTAATTAAACTTATATAAGTTTAATGGAATGGGAAAATTACCAACCCTCGCACTTAATGTCACTGCTCGACCCGCGACGTGCTAAGAACGATGAGCGTGGTTTAAGTGTAAGTGTGTGCGTGAGTTTGTTTTTTATTTGCTGGAGCACGGTTTTGTGGCTTCACTTTTGATGTTTGCAGCGCGCCGTTTTCCTTCTTTTGTTGGTCTGAGGAAACTACCTCTAAAAGGAGGCAACTAGAATCATTTTCATGCTTTTGATCTTATTTAAATAAGTAATTTGACTACACTGCCTAGTCTAAAAGTTACAAAAACGCAAACTGTAGTAACACAAAAGTATAGTTAATAAGTAACGCCATAAACTTCAGTGGTAAAGTAGCATCAACGCATATCATCCGACAGGCGTCCAGTTTATCAAATCTTGCTCGATGTTGGCGTTTAACATTCTTGCAAAACCTCTTTTCGGCATCTATAAAAATAATAATAGAGATTTTACAATAATAATCATAATAACAATACCAGCCTGTTACTGTCCCACTGCAGGGCAAAGGTTTCTTCTCATACAGAGAAGGCACGAGCATTGATTACCACGCTTGCTAAAGGCGCATTCACGAGTTCAGACTTATATTACCTTCAAGTCCAGGTTTTCTCACGATGTTTTCCTTCACCGATGTCAATGATGTCTAAGAAAAACTTAGAAAGAAGGTATGAATAAAAAAGTCACATTAGTACCTACTTTTCCGGATTTGAATCACAACCTCGTGCGTGAGGGGAAGGCGCCGAAACTGGGCCATCATGACTTTATATAAGCTATTTAATATCATGGTATGACCCACATTAGCAGGTGAAACCGAGAGACACAGCTATTATTTTGTTTATATAATTTTTCATGCTCGAACTGGAGAATAGATATATTCTTCAATCAATTAAAGAGCTGAATACAGACGCAAGCACATCAAGTTACCCCAAACAGTAAAATTTTCCCAATTTAGTTTAAAATCTATCAAAGAAATTTAACACATTGGGGTAGCTTCAAGTGCTAGTCTCTGTACAAACAAAATTAACAGCTAGACGTACCTGTACAATTTTTGTTTAAAATAAGAGCGCATGAGTCTGGAACATTCTTCATCGCTGCATAGAATTTCTCAGAGTTAACGATCAATGCGATGTGTAGTAATAAAGACTTGACTACGAAACACGCCGTCATACTTATTGTTATAAACGACGTATACTGTAAAAAAGTCACAAATTAATGCAGTATTGTGTTTTTCTGTTACATTTCAGCTTTTTTAAACGAGATAAATATAACTTAACGAGGAGCTTGAAGGTTTACTTTACTACCATACAGACTAATGGGGTAAGTTTTCATTGCACAACAAACCCAACTATTGACTACTTTTTTTTTTTTGAGGGGTGGAAAATCCTCATGGAAGTCCCCCGCCCGGGGAGGCGGAGGGGTCTGTCAGACTCTTACTGATTAAAAACCACCCCGTGTTCCTTCTCACACCTGCGCCGGGGGTCACGGGAACGGAAGATACTTCCGCGACCCCCGACTGGTGCCGGCCCCGCGGGCCTCGCCGAGTCAGCGAGGGGAGTGAGGTGTTGGACTCCCCTCGCGACGTCTAAGAGGGGCGCGCGTGAACACGACGTGCCGCCACCTCGGGTCCATGTACGTGGGGGCGGTGGACATCCTCGCGTCCGTCGCCCTGGACCCATTCAGGGGGGCTGAAAGAGGGCGTTGTCCGCCCTCCGCCTGCGCCCGGTGCGTCTGCTGCGGGCCGGGTGAGTGCAAGTAATCTCCCTCTCCCTTTCCGCAGCCTCCTTCTGCGAGATGACCGTTTCGCAGAAGGACACCACCGCGTCCCAGAACTCGACGCTGCCGACCATCTTCTCGACCACGGCCAGCAGCGACAGGTCACTGCCTACTCCAGAACTATTGACTACTAACTTATCTCTTTTGACAGTTCATAGTGATGGTTACTCGGCAAAAGGTTGAACGATTAACTGTCAAACAGCTAGGTCCGTATTGGCTATCATCAGTGTATTTATCGACGTCATCCGCACTCGCAGAAATATATGAGAACAACGGGTACAGTACCTACCCCTAGTAAAGCGAATAATATGGCGAACCTGATTCTGATGATATAATTAGAAAAACACACTTTGAGAATACATTTGTTCCTATTTTGATCAACAACTATTTGTAATTTTGTGTTAAAAATGTACATTAAACAACGGATGTATTACTTACATTAGACCGGTAGATATCAGAAAATTTATAAAAATCAATAAGTATCTGAATTTTTATAAGGTACTCGTAAAAGAAAACCGCTGTTTCAAACAAGATCTAAAAACAAAACAAAAATTGGTAAATATTTTTTTTAATTTAAACCATATTATAAAAATAAAAAAATAATATATTTATTCTGAAAAAAAAAAGATTTATTAGGTTAGTTAACATAAGTCATAAATAACCTATGTTAGTACTTAACAAAAAACACAGACAGTGTAAACAGGTGACAAGATTAGTGACCTCACCAACGGGCTGTCTTGTCTCCCCGCTTAAGCGCGTAGAATGCTTCTGGGGCTGTCACGTTGTCTTATTAGCCACAACACCATGCAGTATTGAAGCAGTCGTTACATGCCCCAACAAATTTAGATAATGTGCGACAGTACCGAGGCAGACGCAATAGCACTCTAATGCTTTGTTACACTGAATCCGCAGATCCAGTATTACAAATTTATTTACTATTTGAAAACTTCAGGCCTTCGTAAAAAAAACTGTTCAAAGGTCTACCTTAAGGTGATGCAGAGACAGAACATGGAAGGCGCAAGAAGGTAACACAAACTTAAATGCCAAATAAATCATCACTAAGAATAAATACATAGATATTTAAAATGTATTGTAGGCCTTTCGAAAATTATGAAAACTTGCCTCATTTAAACTTACCATTAGTTGAAAGGAAACTTTGAAGATATCTAGACAATCCAAAATATTAACGTAAGCTTGAAACATTCGTTCACAATTATCTTTACTGTCTCTGTCAACGCTTTGGTGTTGAAGAGCTTGAATATTCCATAGATCAACTTTCTCTTTTAACATCTGAATGAGTCTGATAGCATAGACGATATTTGCGTCAAAACTCAACAAAATCAAGGTACCTAATACACGATGGAAGGAAGTCTTTATCAAAAAGGTGAAAAATGTTATGCAACCGATGAACCCTAAAAAGAATGCGACAACAGAAAACCAGTTGCTGATGATAGAGAGTTTAGAACTGATCTGATTATTGAGAAAGCGGTGAATATCTTGAAATTTCAAGGTAAATACGACGTTGTATTTTGTGTATAAAATATTTACTGTTAAATTCATAAGGAATCCCAAGCAAAACAAAACGCAATTAATATTGCAGGGGATAAACGACAGAGTTTTTGAAACCGGTTTATATGGCTTTTTATACGAGTCAAATAGATTATAAACAGTGATCGATATAAAAAATATCGTACCACATGTTGACACGAAATTCGATAGGCGGTTATTTGGAGTTATAAAATTATTTTTAATGCAATATTTTGGACACAACTGTATAGTTTGCATCAGATTCAAAGGTAGAAGCATCGATTGCACATCTTTGTCCACTGTGTTATAGTTTAAAACGTCTACACGATGACTTTTAGGATAAGACATTATTTTGTTTACTTTCAAAGACTCCATTTTATTATGAGCTTCAAGAATACCAATGATTCATATATTATACAATGCCGAATAAGTTTTATTATTCTAGTGTTATTGATGAGTCCTTTAATTGAATGTTGAGACAAAGTAATGTTATCAGTACACCCATTAATTTAATTATATCTATTGCCGTTGGAAATATTGAAGTGGTGGAAGGAGTTATGTATATAATACAAATACAAATAGTTTATTGTGTCAATTAGAAACTACACACATCAAAAGTGTCTAGGGATCAACATATATTTTTGCAATAACTTTTCTCCTGATTGATATTAATTAAAATTTTCTTTAAGGATTCATCAAATAAAGTGTTTTCGTTTGTCACAGTAACGATAAACCAAGTCACCTTTGCATTAATAAAGAAATTTGCCATTTTCCTAATAAAGTGATTTTTGACATTTGAACCACTAACATTAAAGTTCGAAAAAAAGACTGAAATAACAGTTTTCTTTAAAATTTTATTGGGTAACTTAAACAATTAATAATCCGTGTTTCTACCGCGAACACTAACAACATAAGAACATCGGTTTGGCATACTCAAAATGAGTTCATCCAAATCACGCTGTGGAATGGCCGCCCATGTTCGTTGCAACAACAAAAAAAGGTCTTCTTGCGACTGGATACCCTCCATATTCGGCAGAGCTCTTCTCTGTAGCATATCCCATGCATGCTCAATCGGGTTCAAGTCTGGCGACTGAGCAGGCCAGGGCAGGACATTGATGTTAGCTGCGGCGAGAGTCTGTCTTACAACTCGTGAGGCTTCATCACTCTTCAGGGAACTTAATTAGCGACCAAACAGTCAGAAACCGCTTGCATGAAGTGAACCTTCATTCCCGAAGACCGCTACGGGTACCACCTATAGCAATGCACAATCGTAGGATTCGATATCAATGGGCTCTTGAACACAGAAATTGGGCAGAAGAACAATGGCGTTTCGTGTGCTTTTCTGATGAGTCTCGTTTTGGTATGAGACCGGATACAAGACGTATACGACACTGGAGAACCCCTGGACGTCAACAGCGATTAAAATCCTGCCAGGAAGTCCATCCTTATAGTGGTGGAACCATCATGGTATGGGCGGGTATTTGGATCGGCGGAAGAACTGAGTTGATTTGGATCAGAGGCAACCTCAACGCTCAAATTTATGCTGAGACGATTGTATCAGACGTCATCGTTCCTCTACAAGTGCAAATCGGTCCCTTATTTCAGTTAATGCATGATAATGCACGACCGCACACCGCAAGAGTTGTAAGACAGACTCTCGCCGCAGCTAACATCAATGTCCAGCCCTGGCCTGCTCAGTCGCCAGACTTGAACCCGATTGAGCATGCATGGGATATGCTACAGAGAAGAGCTCTGCCGAATATGGAGGGTATCCAGTCGCAAAAAGACCTTTTTTTGTTGTTGCAACGAACATGGGCGGCCATTCCACAGCGTGATTTGGATGAACTCATTTTGAGTATGCCAAACCGATGTTCTTGTGTTGTTAGTGTTCGCGGTAGAAACACGGATTATTAATTGTTTAAGTTACCCAATAAAATTTTAAAGAAAACTGTTATTTCAGTCTTTTTTTCGAACTTTAATGTTAAGGTAAAGGCACCTAATTCCGCGCTGTTTTTAACATAACACGAAAGAACATTATAAATTAAGTATTTATCGGACCTTTGTGTACAATTTTATATTTTTATCAGAAGTGTTAGCTATCAAATTTTTGAAAAATATTTGCAGTTTGTCAGTAGAAGGTTATTGAAGCTGATAAAATAAATAAAAATATAAAAAAAGTCCGAGGTACCTTATTCCGATTTAAAAATCGTAATTCCGATGCATTTGGTTCCTAATTCCGAGTATAAAAATAGAAAGGGAACTATGTAGGGAGAATTATACATGATGTTTAAAAGTCAAATCTGTTTATTTTTTATATTAAATCAATTCTGTTTTTGTTTATTCTAGTTTTATTCTAAACCCTGTTTTTTATTAATATTATTCCTTAATCTTATAAAAATATAAAAATGAATTAACAATATCAACATTAAAATCTAATTGTTGCATTACAAAAATAATTACATTATTATTATTTTTGTACTTACAAGTTAAAAGTATAACAATTGCTATAATCATATCAAAATTAGAGCCTATTACGAGATCCAAATTTGTTTATTTTTTATATGAAATCAGTTCTTTTTTTTGTTTATTCTAGTTTTATTCTAAACCCTGTTTTTTATTAATATTATTCCTTAATCTTATAAAAATATAAAAATGAATTAACAATATCAACATTAAAATCTAATTGTTGCATTACAAAAATAATTACATTATTTTTGTACTTACAAGTTAAAAGTATAACAATTGCTATAATCATATCAAAATTAGAGCCTATTACGAGATCCAAATTTGTTTATTTTTTATATGAAATCAGTTCTTTTTTTTGTTTATTCTAGTTTTATTCTAAACTCTGTTTTTTATTAATATTATTCCTTAATCTTCTAAAAATGAATTAACAAAATCGACATTAAAATCTAATTGTATCATTACAAAAATAATGTAAAACTTAAAAGTATAACAATTGCTATAATCATTATCAAAATTAGATCGTATTACGAGATCAGAAACAATTCTTAGGAACTAAAGTTCAACAATGTAGTAAAATAACATAATTAATAATATCTAAAAAAGGAATACATGGCACATCACATTGAACTATCTGATGTTGATTCACCGAACAACGTTGTGTAAGTTTTCTTAACCCTATTAGCCGTTTTATTTCTCATGGTCAACGTAAAGTCTTCATCGTTGCTGGATGATTCAGAGTTTAATGAAAATGGATTATTTCTTCGATGTCGTAAGTCTATATGTATATTGTCGTCTTCTATATTTCCCTCAGTTTCTTGTCTTTCATTTATTTTGTCCAGGTTATTTGTCTTTCGTACTGTTTTCCTCTTCTGTATGGTTTTATTTTTTTTAGATTTCCTTTCTTCTTGTTTTTTTAATCTATCTGCTCGTCTCTTAAGAATGCCCTCCGCTTTTTCCTCCTTTTCTTTTGCTATTCTACGTTGATATTCTATAAAGTCGTCAGCAGTTGCCACCGTTGGTGTTTGTTTTTTAGTTTTTCTAGTCATTGTTTTCTTTGGAGATTGTGGAAAATAAAACGCTGTTTTGAACGGAGTAGGAAAATTTGGTTTCTTGTTAGGTGTACTTTTAACTGCTATTATATTATTTGTACTTTGGTTGGCGTTATTAGTGTTATCAGCAGGGTGAAAAATATCCAGCGTTGGATCACTGCTTGACTGCCGTGACATTGGTGGTGATGATTGAAAATGTTGAGTTCTTGAACAGCAAGGTTGCGGCACATCTTCAGTTATATGCCCAAGTGATTCTATTTGCAAAATAGAATCAGATGAATATCGTCTTGAATGATTATTTCCTGGTGTCAATGTCTGATCCATATCAAGTTGGGGAATATCATGGCTCATGATTGATCTAGGACTTAGACTCAAAGGAAGTATTTGAGTTCTTGAACAACAAGGTTGAGGCTCATCTTCAGTTATATTATGACCAAGTGAGGTTTCTATTTGCAAAATAGAATCAGAAGAATATCGCCTTGAATGGTTATTTCCTGGTGTCAATGTCTGATCCATATCAAGTTGGGGAATATCGTGGCTCATGATTGATCTAGGACTTAGGCTCAAAGGAAGTATGATACTACCGTTTGGACCTATTTCTATATTCGAAACAACATCTGATATATCACAATCACGTATGTTGTTCGCAATTGTAGTATCGTTGAAGATAGGAGGAGGTTCTTCTTGTTGTATTTTCTTCCAGAACCCAAATAAACGTCTATACTTTTCCTCACCTTCCCACTCATTTCCAGATTCGACAAATAGTTGAAGAACTTCTGGGGCCAGTCGTTGCTCAAACTTCTCAAAAAAACTATTCTTTTCCTTTGTATATAACTGGTCCTGTGAATTAATAGCAGTAGCTTCCCGTGAGTCCCGTGGCATTACCTTTGAGAAGTCAATATTATTGGCGTCAAATGGAAAGATTCCAGCGCTTCTAAAGCTATTTTTTATTGTATCTACTTTAATACTTATATCGAAACATTTTTTTACTTCCATGGCGAAATCTGTACGTTTTAATTTGGCATAATTATTATTTACTCTGAAGTCGTGTACTACGTTTTTCCATGTACCCTTAACAGGTCGAAAAACTCCAACGTCAAGTGGTTGAAGAAGGTGTGTCGAATTTGGTAATAACGCAACTAGTATGATTCCCTTTTCTTTGCAGAAAAGACTTAATGGCAACGAAATGTGTGAGGTATGTCCATCCATGAACAGGGCAATTGGCAGTGTTATTTTATTTTCTAGTAACCACTTGTAAAATACATTTGCGACATATTCATAAAAAGCCTCCATATTCATCCACCCTGATTCCGTACATCCTATACCCCACGTTGGTGGCACCGTCAGAGGCAAGTTTTTAGGCAGGCATTTGTATGGATACAATACCATAGGTGGAGCTATTTTACCTCCAGCAGACACATTGACTAAAACTGTTAGGCACTCTTTCTCATCATTAGCAACTCTATTGTACACACGCTTGCTGCCCTTTTTTACTAAGACATCTTTTTCTTTGGGGCAGAGAAAAAAGGCCGTTTCGTCACAGTTATACACTCTTGATTCATCCTCAAGCACACCTAATAAATTATTAGTTTCAAAATAACTTTTGACTCTATCAAACCAGTTGCGCACATCTTGTTCATTAATTTTGTTTCGATGAGTTGGTAAAGTTTGTGCTACTCTCTTTGCTACAGTTGGGTGTCTTGACAAAAAATTGGCAAGCCAGTGCTTACCAGGCATACCATCTTTGAAAGTATTTGGACGGTTTAAATTTTCAACTAGCTTTGCCACTCCTTGCTTCAACTGCTCTTTAGAAACTGGGAAACCATGTTTTCCTAGATAATGGATCCAGTCAACAATTTTTGTTTCCTCCGATTTTGAGAGTACCGTTTTGCGACCGGCTATATGGCCACTATATTTTTGGTCACGTTTGTCTCTCAATGTCGTTTCTGGAATGTTGTATTCTCGGGAAGCCTTATAGACGCTACTGCCATTATTAATTGCAATAAGCGCACTTTCAAGATCCTCGACCGTATATTTCTTTTTTGCGTTCATTATCCTACAACAACACAAGTAAGTTAATGTAAGTAGTACCACAGGTAATAATTATTTTTACCTGTGCTACGACCCGTAGTAGCACCGGTAAAAAGGGAAAATACCTAATATGAATATTCTTAAGAGTCTTCTAAAGTCATTTTCTTTAATATAATAAAATAAATAAAATACATGCAATTAAAAAAAAACTAAACGTAAAAAAAATAAATTTATTATATTTTTTTACAAACACACACTCCAATTTTATGTATTTGTATAGATGATTAGTATTCTTTCAGTTACTAAACGCGTATCTACTAAGCACATAAAATAATGAACACTCTGTATTTAAACAGGGTCTTAACTAACTTCGGAATTAGGTTCTCATGTAATCTTATTCCGACGTAAATACATCGGAATTAGGTACTCATGTAACCTTATTCCGACGTAAATACATCGGAATAGCGTTTTATGATGCTAAATCAAAGTTTCTAATTCCGAGTACTAAAAAGTAAAAGATTTTTTAATATTATGCAAATAAAATAATGTATAGTTACAATATGAAAGGAAAACAAATATAAAGTACATACATATAATAACAGAACACTTATAAAACCTAATGTCTTCACTAAAATCTTCTATACAACGTATTAATAAAGTACCTGTACAAACAATTTTTGACCTGCTATAATTAGTAAATGCGACGCCACGGTGTACCTCGGAAATAGATTATTAAATGTATGAGTTATTCATTAAGTCAGAACTAACACATTAAAGTTTATAATCATAAAACAGACACCGAAATTTAAAAAAACTAAATGTCTTTAAATTTGTTTTTCCGTGGTATACATCGGCTTTTAGGAACACACTAAAATATTTTGCACCTAATGCCGCGGTATTTTAAACACTTATTTTCTTGCTAATTTGCAAATAAAATACTCAAATCTTAATTGTTTTCGATAAAAAATATTATCCTTTCAATATTTCAACCTAAACGAAAACTCGCGTTGTATAAAATTATTACGTAAAACACTATTTGGCAAATCGTAATACTCACGTGCATAAGGTCCCAAATGTATGAAGTGTGCTTTCGACGCCGCTCCCCGCGGCAAAATGACCGATTATTTTACAGTGTGACCATACTAAACTCTCCTTTGTATAAATAAATATGAACAGATAATTATTAATTCATTAATTTATCATGCAGACCATAAATAACTAGTAAATTGCTTTAAAAAACTGTTTTTCTAAATACATCGGAATATGATGCCATTTTTAGAACCCCTCGGAATAAGGTGCATTTACCTTAGTGGTTCAAATGTCAAAAATCCCTTTATTAGGAAAATGGCAAATTTCTTTATTAATGCAAAGGTGACTTGGTTTATCGTTACTGTGACAAACGAAAACACTTTATTTGATGAATCCTTAAAGAAAATTTTAATTAATATCAATCAGGAGAAAAGTTATTGCAAAAATATATGTTGATCCCTAGACACTTTTGATGTGTGTACATTACATTTTGACGTGTTTGGAGCCCCCATTTAAGCAAACAATGCCTGTATTAGAAGGCTCCGCTCTTTCAACATCATTGTCGTACATATATACTAACTCAGGTTGGCATATAGTATACTGTGACCTTATGGGTAAATATGCAATGTACCTAAGTACAATTAAGCTTATGTTACATACTAATTTTAAGAAAAATAAAAATATAAGTAAAGTAATTTGAATTTCTAACAGTAAAATAAAACTTGTAGAACGTATTCCCAGTCAGTGCAAGTGATTTGAAGCGTGGTGTCATGGTGTGGTAAGCAGTGTAGTGTTATGTGTGGCGTGGTGAGTGGTGTGTTGTGAGGTGTGTGATGTGTGAATGGTTTGTGGTGTGGTGTGTGTGAGTCGTGTGTGTGGTGTGGTATGGTGAGTGTAGTTTTAAGTTATGGTATGTATATGTATAGGTATATGTGATATATTTTGGCTACTCTACGTGTTCCAGGAGTGCCTCGGTTTCCTCATAGGTAAGAGATTGTATCCAGTCTATTATACTTCTTGTACAGTCGTGGTTACTCTTATTATGTACGTAAACGTGTTTGTTAATTTTGTTGTACAGTTGAGTAGAGCGTTTATTATATTGTTTGCATGCAAATATAGTTTTAGTTTGAGGAACTTTGAGAACTAAATCTTTTCTTCTTTTAGATTTTTCTTTATCTTTATATGGTAGGGTTTTATGTTTTTTTAGTATAGTTTGAATTATGTACAGTTTCCTTACAGATAACAAATTACTAATTTGGTACAAACTCGAAGTGGGAAATCTTTTATTTTTAAAATACATAATTTTTATTAATGCACGCTGCGCTCGTTCTATATTTATAAACTTTGTTTTTGCTGCACCGCCCCAAATTGGGATACAATATAACAGTACCGACTGGACCAGTGCCACATAAATTTCATTTAGGAGATTTCTGGGACGGTTCTTACAGCTCTCTATTTTAGTTGGAACAATATGTCTGAGTGTTTTAAAAATCCAACTGAGTTTCCTTATCCTCGCAGAAGTCTGCTCAAGTTGAGGGTACCAGGACAGTGCATGATCCACCACAACTCCAAGATATTTAGTTTGAGCCACTTTATCTATGCATGGGCAATTACAGCTCATGGTGGACATGTCTCCACATATGTGTACCTTTAAACCTAACTCTCCAACAGGCTGTGTTCGGTTACTGATACTATGATTCTTTATCTTTATATGGTAGGGTTTCATGTTTTTTTAGTATAGTTTGAATTATGTACAGTTTCCTTACAGATAACAAATTACTAATTTGGTACAAACCCGAAGTGGGAAATCTTTTATTTTTAAAATACATAATTTTTATTAATGCACGCTGCGCTCGTTCTATATTTATAAACTTTGTTTTTGCTGCACCGCCCCAAATTGGGATACAATATAACAGTACCGACTGGACCAGTGCCACATAAATTTCACTTAGGAGATTTCTGGGACGGTTCTTACAGCTCTCTATTTTAGTTGGAACAATATGTCTGAGTGTTTTAAAAATCCAACTGAGTTTCCTTATCCTCGCAGAAGTCTGCTCAAGTTGAGGGTACCAGGACAGTGCATGATCCACCACAACTCCAAGATATTTAGTTTGAGCCACTTTATCTATGCATGGGCAATTACAGCTCATGGTGGACATGTCTCCACATATGTGTACCTTTAAACCTAACTCTCCAACAGGCTGTGTTCGGTTACTGATACTAAAGCATATGTAGTTGGTTTTATTCGTATTTAGGGAAAGTAAATTACATTTCAGCCATTCTGCTACCCGAGTCATTCCTGCCTCTGCACTCAATTTAACTTCGTGCCAGGATGAACCATAAAACACAATAGACGTATCATCTGCATATGAGAATACTTGAGCATTTTCTATTTCCATATTACAGAGATCGTTAATGTAGAGGAGAAAGAGGGTAGGCCCTAAAACACTACCCTGTGGTACACCGTAGGATACATCTTCCTCGTCACTATAGTACTGTCCTATTTTTACCCTTTGTTTCCTGTTGGAGAGGTAGTCTTTAAATAAACTGAGTGCCTTGCCTCTTATTCCGGCTCTCTCCAGCTTGTTCACAAGGATTGGGACAGAGACGGTGTCGAATGCTTTTTTGAGATCTAAGAAAACAGAAAGGCATCTGTTTCCTTTGTCAAGGTGCTCAGCTACAAGAGAACTTAAAGCAGTAACTGCATATAACATAAATAGATTTGAAACTACCGTCACAAGAACTAATTTATTAAAAAATACTTCATGAGAGCATCAAGTACAACAATAAGTCAGAATAATAATTATACCAGCCTGATACTATCTACATTTTTTCATGGTTTGCAAACTTCGTAAATAAAGGGGAATCAATGCCGATAGACTAAATCACACTGTGCTAAGAGTATTAAGATGTTTTCTTTTTCCCTGTTGGTAGAAAATTCTGAAAAGAGGAGAGTATTCTTGTGTAACGTCGTATAAAAGATGTAAACACGATCTTATTTCACCAGCAAACAGTCCAATTTAATTTAAAAACTATATGAAATAAAACAAAGCTATTAAAAACTGTATTTTTAATCCAAACGATTTCAAGTCATTATTTAAAATTAGTTTTCAAGACGGTATGTGAATTAAATAATCAAAACCTTTAATCACATTGTACTATGAACTTTGAGTATGAATTTGGAGGGGTATCAGAAGTAGAGGAAGACCACAGAAACGATGGATAGTTAACATGAAAATTATTATGATTAAGAAAGATCTGGCGATGACGGCAAATAGAGATGTATTGAAATAGAAAAATAATCTAGGATAAGGGCAGAAAGATGTTAATTCTGATGAAGATAATATTATTATAAAATCAAGTTTATAGAAAAGCAAACTGCAACAGTATAACAGTATAATGAGTAAGAAGTACCAGTAGACGTAAAGGATGACAAATATCTATGTAGAACAGTCCACATACACTCAATTTTCTGAATGATACACGGTGCAACCGCTGGATATTTTTACACAATTTCTTTTGGTTATCTGAAAACAAGCAATCCATAAGAGCCATTGAAGTAGCTATAGCCAGCAAACTCAATAATCAGTTATTATTTTAACCTGCACAGCTCGATGTCAAAATGATTTCACATGAATCTTGCGTAGCTTTAACAGCTTTATAAAATGCTTCAAACTGTAGACTAAGAGAGGCTTGCATAATATTACTTTTAAAAATCCAGTAAAAGGTAAATATTGAAATGTAAGAATTTTCTTGCTGAAAGGAATAACATCATAAGTAAGGCAATCAAGCAGTTCATTAGGTTTGAAATAATAGTCGTATGTCCGAAAAGTAGTTGATCTGGATCTGACAACGTAAGTAAGTTCAATGTTTGTAAACCAGCCCACGATACGGAAATACATTCTAAGTGTGGCCAATACTTTCAAAAAAGTAAATGAGAATGTTGTAGTTGAATCTGTAATACCTAGTTAGCAAGTTAGTACTGGGATGGTAGCTTACGATTTTATTTTCAAATATATATTTGCAGAATTCTTTTACAATTTGGACGTTACTCAAGCCTTCACAAAAAGTCTCTATGGTACTATACAGGATCTGAAAATGAAAAAAAAACTAATTAATTTATTATACCTATAATCTTTTAAACTAAATTGTGATAAAAATAAAAGAAAAACATACTATAAATGCTAGATAAAAGAAAGACATACAAAAGAGAAGACATAAATACGTACTGGAAGCCAAACAGTCTAACTAAGGGGTATCGCAATACCCAGTCAGTAAGTTGTAGAGGTCAGATTAGCAAGTCACTCGATCTAAGACATTGGTATTTAGAACATAGTCGTGAAAGGGCTAGGCAGATGATAACATACAAAGCGAATGATTATAATTATTATTAACACGAAGAAGTAATTTACACTTACTGGTACTTGGTAAATCTGAGTGATAATACAGTAGCATTTTAAAATTTTGTCATAGGCCTGAAACATTCTCGAAATCTGTATGTTATTGCAACCATTTTGCTGTATCAGTGATAACTGTGCATTCCAAAGTAACTTTTTATCAGTTAGTAGCTGAATCAATCTCATGACGTAAATTAAATTTGATTCAAGGGTCGCATTTATCAATATATGAAGTGTGACAATCAATGGAGGCGAGAGAAACATTAAGTTATCGTAAAGCAATACAAATATATAAAATCCAACTAGAGCAGCCACGCTCAACCAACTTCGTCTGATGAAACGTTTAAGCCTAGCATCATTATTAAGAAATCTGTGCACTTCCTGAGCGTACAATACAAATGAAACACTCATTTTAGAATATATTAAATTCATAATCAAGTTCATGAGAAATCCCACACACTTAAAATTAAAATCGAAGATAGATACAAACACCAGGAAATGAATTGAACAGTATCGTCTAAAATTGTTATCAAGCATTGTTTCCAAGATACGATAGATATACGTAGTCAGAAACAGCACCGCACCAGTTATTAATATGGACTTGTTTATAAAATTATTTGGATTTATAAAATTGTTATTGATGTGATATTTTGGATTGAGCAGTACTATTTGCATCAAATTCAGAGGGAGAAAAATTCTCTTTACATCTTTATCAATTTGGTTGTTTAAAATCATTTTATTATTTATTCTCATGCTCATTATCTGTATCAAATATATTCCTAGTTTTAGTTATTTATAAAATTAAGTCGGCAGTAAACGTAAGATTGTAACCTCAACTGCTGGAACACACGATATATAAGGAAACTTACATGTTTGTGTTGTCTTTAATTACGGCAAGTTTGGTTTATCATATTTAACAAAGCTTTTCAATACATTAGTGTTCTTGGCATTTTAATCGATATTAAGATAGTGTAAATAGTGTAATCTAAATATTTATTTATTTATAGCACTCCAACGACTTATTCACTAATAAATTTTGGGCCACTGTAACAGTTAAACTTAAATTAGTGTGAATTTGTCATTTATACACAGCTCAGGATGGCATTTATGTTTTGGATCAGAATTAAACAATGATTTATGGTCTTTGATTTTAAAAATAAATATGGCGTTTTTGCATCGCTCAGGTGCACATATGAGGACCTAATGACTGCGTCAGCGGATGTTGCCGTAGCTGAATTCGGGGCTAAACACACAATTTAGAAACTTAGTGTCTATGTTTGCCATCGCCACTGTAAGAAGAAGATGCCCGAAAAGTTTGTTTTCCATGTTTTATTTGAGTTTCCACGCACTTTATGAAACATTGGTCATAAATCTTCCATCATCGTCAAAGGCCATGATCTGATCATTCCATAAATCAATTTTATGAAAGACTCTTATATGCGTAGATTTTGTATGATAATGAAAATAATGTCATTGTTAGATGACGTGTATAAATTAGATTACTGCCTTATAATTAGATTACCTACACAAATAACTCTAAGTTCTTTGTTCATCCATTAATGTTCAGAAAGTCCACTTAAAAAGACATGATGCATAGTCAAATACGATTGTATCATGAAAATCACCGTGTTGAAGTTTTACCAAATAAATTTGTCGACAAAGATGTGCAGTCAATGTTTCTACCTTTAAATTTGATGCAAACTATTCAGTTTTGTCCAAAATATCGCATTAAAGATGACTTCGTAACTCCAAACAGTCGTCTTTCAAACATCGTGTCCCTGTGTGGCACGTTATTCTTTATATTAGTATTATTTTACTACAAAAACATTTATGATTACATTTCTTGGAATAAAAGTTTATTATTGATCATCTCATACAAAATGGACTCCTACTATTTAAGTGTGGGATTAACGATAAATGTTGTGTTTAGTTGTTTCCACGGTAACAGAAATGTTATTTTTCTTCTCAAATTTCAAGACATTCACAGATATCTTAATAAAACGACTGATCGCAAGCACTTTGATATTCAGAACTGGTTTGCAACCATCATGCTTCTCATATCATACATTTGCTCTTTAACTTTTTCCTGTATTATGACAGAATTACCTATTTACTCAATATTGATTACTGTAATTGCATTATCTTTCGATGCAAACATTGCTCATGCGATCAGACTTGTTCAGCTGTTGATAAAGTTGATCTGTGGAATATTCAAGCTCTTCAGTACCAAAATTTGGAGGAAAGAGATAGGGAGAATAACTGTAAAAAAATGTTTCAGGCTTACGTAAATATACTAGATTGCTATGACATCCTTAAGGTTACTTCTCAGGCAAATGTAAGTAATTCATATGTTGATTCATAATTGACAACATTTCAAAATTTTAACCTGCATGTTTTATTACGTTATATAAAAGTAAATCCAAAACTAGAGGACCATATTTTTTGGTTTTTCGAAATTATGTATTTCATTCTTTCTTCATACAAAAATGAAGAAATGGTATTTTTGTTTTAGGGTCATGTCAATTCTGAAATGTTGTCAATTATATTTATATTCAAGTGTTAATAAATTACAATTAAAAACTACTTGTATTTTATTCCAGGTCTTGTTTTATGCTTCAATGTTAATATATCACTTTCTAACAGGCACTCAGTTATTAATTGATACTTTTAAAGAATTGGCCTTGATCGATGATTTTTTTGTGAGTATTCTACTTTTGTTATACTTTACTTTTCTATTTCTACTTTTCTACTTTCTATATTCTGCTTCCTACAATCCTACTTCCTACTAATATTATAAACGCGAAAGTTTGTGAGGCCGGATGGATGGATGGATGTTTGTTACTCTTTCATGTGAAAACTACAGTACTGATTTTAATAAAATTTGGTATGGAGTTAGCTGAAACCCTGGATTAACCCGTAAGCTTTTTATCCCTGTATTCCCACGGAAACGGGACCTACGGGGGTGATACCACGGGACGTCTGCTAGTTTAATATAAACAATAAAAGGAAAACTTTATTTAATGAAAAGAGGCACAGTCTGTTACAAGATAACTTTGTAACAATTCAATTTAACGATCAGCAGCGCTATTGCGTATCTATGTTGCGTAGTTCATAGTGATGATCACAGGGCAACGTGTTCAACGATTAACTGTCAAAATCAAAATCAAAATCAAAAGTCTTTATTCAAACTAGGCTGAGAATCAGCACTTTTTGAACGAAAATTAAATTAAAAATTTAAAAAACCCTCACCGCAAAAAAGTAAAACATTTAAAAAGTTAAAAATAACACTTACGTAACGTAAAATTTCATGGCTAAAGTGTTATTTTTAACTTTTTAAATGTTTTACTTTTTTGAGGTGGGGGTTTTTTAAATTTTTAATTTAATTTTTATTTTAAAATTTTTAAAAGCATTAATTTTGTTTTATAGATTATACAGTTATGAGAATTTTTCAGTGCATTGTATGTAGAGTCAAATGCTGGTTAAAACGAATCCAAATACGACATAATTATCTGCTATTATTTTGTCAAGAGTCTACCTACGGGTGTGCTGGATAGCCTGGCTGCAGCATCTGTTCATCCTGTTGCCATCAGGGCATTGTGTGCAGAATCAAATGCTGGTTAAAATGAATCCAAACACGATATACCTGCTATTATTTTGTCAAGAGTCTACCTACTGGTGTGCTGGATAGCCTGGCTGCACCATCAGCTCATCATGTTGCCATCAGTGCATTGTGTTTAGAATCAAATGCTGGTTGAAATGAATCCAAACACGACATATCTGCTATTATTTTGTCAAGAGTCTACCTACTGGTGTGCTGGATAGCCTGGCTGCAGCATCAGCTCATCCTGTTGCCATCAGTGCATTGTGTGCAGAATCAAATGCTGGTTAAAATGAATCCAAACACGACATATCTGCTGTTATTTTCCCAAGAGTGTATTAGTCTGCTAGATATCCTGGCTGCATCAGACCAAATACACCATAATGTTGCTTATTAATATTACACACATGTCACACACTTTTGTCTGTTTGTCTGTATGTATGTCCGGGGTAAACTCAAAAAGTACCGCATGGATTTACTTCAAATTTTGCATGAATATTACTTAGAGGTCGGGTCAACACATAGACTACATATTATCACGCTATCACCTACGGGGGAGGAGCTGTGAATCTTCATTCATCTTACGCATTCTGTGCCAGCGTGTAATCTAAGGACGCATATTTAAATGTTGTTTTTGAGTAAGCCATGCTATTATCTAGCTTTACATTATAAAAACTACGCCATTTCAGTAACTTTGGCAGAGAAACGTAGTTTAATGAATGTTAGTAGTCTAAAGACAATTATGAAACAGCGCCATCTATTGAGATTTCATAAAAATCAAATCAAGTAACATGTTAACACTTTCTGGAAATTAATAATTTAAATTTGATCATGTTGGCGAGGTTATTAGTTAGTTATTTTTATATTTTATAGATGGTAATGTGCATTTTCTTCATAAACGTTGCATCTGGTTGTATCGTATATTTCGTTTTGACTAATTCAAGTTCCAACAAAACCCTCAAAATCTTGAGCAGAATTCGGATCGTGTCATATGGGATGAGTTTACGGTGGCCAAAAGGAAGGCAGTTGAGGCCGTGGACAGAACCCTGCAGGACATCCACTGAAACGAACATATAATGGCTGGTATCACAGTTCTGTTCAGTGGCGATTTCAGGCAAACGCTTCCCGTGGTGACGCGGGGATCAAGGGCTGACGAGGTGAATGCTTCGTTGAAACGATTTTCGTTGTGGTCACGAGTTAGTACGCTGCGCTTGACCATTAATATGAGAGCTCGGCTCGGCGGCATTGCACGCGCTCAAGAATTCTCCGATATCCTTCTAAGTCTTGGCGAAGGCACTCTTCCAGAAGAGAGAGGTGGACAGGTGGTGCTTACAGATTCTCTCGGTAGAGCGGTATCCAGCTTAGAAGAACTCATTCGCTGTGTGTACGGGGACATCAGTCGTATACCGCACCAGCAGAATTCGTGGGAGAGGGCCATTTTGCCGCCCAAAAATGATCAGGCTGCAGCAATTAACGAATGCATTCTCTCGGAAATTGCGGGGAAGTGGTCTACACGTCGATAAACACTGTCGTCGAGCAAGATGACGCCACACATTATCCCGTGGAATTTCTGAACTCCTGTCAGCAAGTGGACTTCCAGCGTATACCATCAAGCTGAAGGTCGGCGTCCCGATTATGCTTTTTACGAACAAATCTCCTCCGAAGTTGTGTAACGGGACCCGCCTTAAAGTCATCTCGCTCCACAGACACCATTGAGGTGGAAATTTTTATTATTTACTCATTCTAATTCACATGAATTAGAATGAGTAAATAATAAATTGATTTGACAATATGCTTACAGCAACAAAAACCCGTTAATAAAGTAGAAATTATCTGGATGTTGAAATTATGACCATTATTATTAGTTTATTTAAGTAAATTACAACATAATTCCGTGTCACTATTCTTAAATTTACGTTAATTATTGTAATGAAATCAGGGTGTCCTAATAGTATTTCTAAGAACTTATGTCGGCTGTGATACATAACAGGTTTAACCTAGTGCAGGCATCAACTTTCTTGTATTTATTATTATTTCGAAGACTTTCACTATATTTACCCATTTAAATTTTTGAATAAAGAATTATTATTATTTTAGTTTAGTTTCTGAAATGGTCTTTTGAGGAACGAACCACACAAATATGAGGGGACCAGACCAGTCAGTGCAAGCATTTGTCAGATATCGTGAGCTGAACTCGGAGCTCGAAGAGCTTCACGTGCTTACTTAATTTCATCAGCTTTTTGCAAAGTATGCTTGAGTTACCTTTCTGTTTGCCTATTCTAAATACAGTGACTGTTTCTCTGCACTCCACAACCAACAAAAGAGCTACCTACACAAAACCCCTTGATACGGCTGGTTTTAGAATTATACATTTTTTGTACCCATTTTGGGTATCACTGACATGAAATAACCTCTTCTCCTTCTTTGCCGGGGTAAGTAATAAATCTGGTTGCAGAGTTTGTATGCGGCCCATGAGAATATGTCTTGGTTTCACATGCCGTTCAGAAATATCTCTCAGGCTCCGGTTTCCTCACGATGAAGGAGTCTTAACATGTAATCGATGATCACCTATTCATTGACTAATGCAGCTGTTATCCTAACCATGAGACCCACTTAAAAGATATTGAAAACATAAATATTTATGCAAATTATTTCGTCCGCTATCATTACAGATATCGAGAAAATTTTATGCAAGAATATCAAACGTCTACATCGAGTGAGGTTTGACAAGCTGAACGCCTGTCGGATGTTCTACGTTGATGCCACTTTACCGATCAAGATTATAGCTTTCCTTGTTAACTATACATTTGTACTGCTGCAGTTTGCCTTTCTTTAATTGCAGATTAATTAATTCATTCTTTTGTTTCGTTTTTGTTTACACGTGTATCATAAAATATTGATAAATAATCTAGCGCTGATCTTTAAGGCACTGCTTAGTCTAGTTATCATAATGACATTATAAAAATATTAACCTTGATATAAATAATGATGTGTTGTACGATTTTATCTCTAGATTAAAATACTGCCCTATAGAAGGGTTTTAACAAATGACTTTCAGTGCTGTGTTCGTTCTTTCATGTTACTTAAGGCCACAACAAAAATACGTCATCATGTATAGAAAAATAATTTTATATCTAAACAGTCATCGTGTTGACGTTACGCTACTTAATAATTTCGTTGACAAAGATGTGCAGTCAATGTTTCTACCTTTGAATTTGATGCAAACTATTCAGTTATGTCCAAAATATCGCATTAAGAATAATTATGTCACTCCTAACAGTCGTCTATCAAATATTGTGTCCTTGTGTGTCACGATACTGTGTATTATACAACTATTTATTGACCTTTACACGAGTACGTATGAAGCATATTCACTGAAATTGAATACATTCTTCATCAAGTCGTCATCGGAAATCGAGTTTGTTTTAATAGGCTTGGGATTAATCATAAATTTTGTACTTAGTAGTATCCAGAGCCATAAACATATCGAGTTCCTTTTAAAATTTCAAGATATTCACAGATTTATCAATAGTAACATCGATCGCCAACTTTTTAATCGTAGCAACTGGTTGGCAGTCATTTTGCTCTTTATATTTTACATCTGTTCTGCCATTTTTACCTACACTATTACAAAACTACCGATTCATTCATTTTTGAGTTCTGCAATTTTAATGAGTTTTGACGCAAATATTGTGTATGCAATCAGACTTATTCAACTGTTGAAAGATAAAGTTGATCTGTGGAATATTAAAGCTCTTCAGTACCAAAACATGGAGGATAAAGACAGAGAGAATTACTGTAAAAAAATGCTTCAAGCTTACAAAGATATATTAGACTGCTATGATATCCACAAGAACAGTTACCAGCTAAAAGTAAGTCAGATTTTTTGCAAGTACAGTAATCAATACATTTCCAGTTTACGCTGGCCTCGCATTGTACAGAAGTTCTATTCAATGCGAGAACAGCTTATACTGGAAATGTATAGTTTGTACCAATAGCATTTTTTTTATGTAAACAAATCTAATATTAAACTCAAATTTAATATTTCAGGTCGTGTTTTATACTACAACGTTAATGTTTCATTTTGTAGTATGTACTCAGTTAGCGATTTATAATTTTAAATTTTATGCACAAACCGATGATAATGTTGTAAGTCATTTTTTTACCTATGATATATTTAACGCTTAATTAAAACTAACACTTCTCGATAGACGAACATTATACATACATAAACATACATTTTTTCTCCATGGGGCTAGACAAAAATTACAGAGCAGAGCGCCATCTGCTACGATTCATACATACTTATGCTTCGTTTACATTCATACAAGTAGACATACACACGACCGTTTGTTGAGTCCTACGCACGTGTTTTGACGGGGGGTGAATAGGCTCTTATACAATTCTCACTGGGTGGTTGCAAAAGTTGTCATAATATGATGAAAGTGAAAGTCTTATCAAAATTAATTGTTAATTTACTTGTTTATACTGTATGCACTTAACATTCTGTTTTTTTTTTTATTTTATTTTATGGTTTAACATAACAAGTACTTGCACGTGTAATATAAAGAGTTGTTTGTCAGCGCTATTTCGGGGAACAATGGCTTCTAAGATACAGGCGCATTGCCTAGTTTAGAAGTCAGTCGTTAAAACTTGAATTTTTGTTACTTTTATGACACAGTTTCTATTATATCCTTGTACTTCGTACAAATAAATTATTATTAATATATTATTCTCATTTATTATTTTTACATACACATACATTACATTTTTAAATATTGGTATAAAAACATTTAAAAATATAAAAAAATAGTGAACCACCGATGGCGGGAGCAGGGTCCGAGCTACCGGTGGTTAGGGCTTCAGAGACAGGAACCTCCTCACGTTGCGGGCCGTATCAAGAAGTACTGCCTTCTGGATCAGGTTCTTGACCCAACCGTGCAACAAAAGCCTCGAAAGATGCTCAACGAGGCTTTTAGCCATAAGGCCATTATTATTATTATTATTAATCAGGAGTAATCAGGAGTTCTCTATACTAACTAGGAAATCGGAAGGTGTAATCGTAGATTGGATCCAATTTATAGTACCGACCGTTTGCTTCCTAACTCGGATCCTAGTTAGGATGCTACAAATCGGGTAGTATTACACTATAGGCCTTAAGCCTTTTAATGAACTAGTGCGCTTCACCATCATTGGTTACCATCAGGTGGGATTACAATCAAGCACTAGTTTATGATATACAAAAAGTTTCTTATAAAAATAAAGCGATGTTAACTTCAAGTTCAATAATCCGTTTTGAGAATTTAAAGTGGTTTTAAGGGCTCTAAAGAGCTCTTTAGAGCCCATAAAACCACTTTAAATTCTCAACATCGCTTTATTTTTATAAGAATTTTTTTTTTATATCATAAACTAGTGCTTCATTGTAATCCCACCTGATGGTAACCAATGATGGTGAGCCCATGTGACTTAAAAGAAATTTAAAAAAGTGACACGCAAGCACACACACACACACACACACACACACACACAAGATATCTTCAAGTGTTTTTTTTTTGTTTTCATCAGCAAACGACTAGTGTGCTCTAAATATTTTTTTTTGTTTTTTACAGAAGGCGATTTGTGTAATAGTTTTGTGGAGTAGCTTCTGGTATATAAAATATTTGACATTGCTAATCGTTTTCATCATTTACTGTGCCAAGTTCTACATGGCTATGACAAATGTTCAAGATTCATGTGCGCTTACTTTGGAATCGAATTGCGCAGGTAGGTACTACACACACCAAATGGAACGTTGTCTTAGAGCTCATACACTCAAGCGGTAAGACAACGGCGCAGAGGTAACTGCAGTTTATAAAATGTTCCGCATTCCTGCTTCTACGAGTCTTATGCTATTGTACATGGAGTATAAATACATACACAATGTTCACAGAACAAATTATCGTGCTCATCCCATAAAGAATTGTATCACCCAAGGGTGATATTTGACCCACGTCCCTCCGAAATAGGCGTCAGACCGACTAAACACTGGATCAAAGGCCGGTCAAAAGAAGTAATCTTGAAAATGTAATAATGATAATATTATATTTATCCTAGAGAGGCTTATAAAATAATTATGTTATTGAGTAAGTAAATATTATTTTGTACAAATAATTTTGTCCGCAATCGTTACAGATGTTGAGAAAAGTTTATGCAAGAATGTCAAACGCCTACATCGAGCAAGATTCACCAAGCTAAACGCCTGTCGAATAATACACGTCGATGCTACTTTACCAATCAAGATAATAGCCTTCCTTGTTAACCATACTTTTGTAATGCTTCAGTTTGCCTTCCTCTGATCATGTTACTATTATACAACTACATAATATACATACATTTTCAGTGTCTGCTTGTTATTTTGAAATTACAGTTTTATCTATACTTCTATACTTACTAATATTATAAAGAGGTATCCCACCAAAATATTTCATGTAATATGTTGCCAAGACGACCACATAAGGTTTGCCCTATGAAAAAGATATCAGGTCTCATGTAGAGCCAAGCTTCTAAATCTACACGGCCTAACCCACCGACCCTAACTTCACAAATTCTACATATCCGTAAAAATGTATTACCCCCCCCCCCCCCCCCCAAAATCATGAGTTTATGATTTTTTTTGTTGGTTGTATAAACTAAGATTACAATATAGCAAATTTAATTTTTATAGCACTTCAGAAAGTACCCAATAATTTTGATCATCATCAGTGTGTGTCAGTGTGTCAGTGAGGAAATCGGTGTATTTTAGATATCAATCAAATCTAAAGTATTAGAGTTATTCAATTGAGACTTTGTATGTTTAATAAGTCTATTAATGACATCATATCCTGAGAATATGAACTCTCTGGTAAATCGGAAACCAACTCAATGAGGGTTCAAAAAAACTACGAAACACTTCGAGAAAAGGTAGGTAGTGCCCTTGCGCTTCGCTTGGCTCGTCTTGGCGGAGTCACTCCCGTGCCCCCAGATTTGTTTGTTTGTTTGTAAGTTTGTATGTAGGGGGTAAGCTTAGGAACTAATAATCCAATTTTAAAAATTGTTGCACTAGTGGAAAGCTACACTATTCCCGGATGACATAGCCTACTTTTTAACCGACTTCAAAAAAAGGAGGAGGTTCTCAATTCGACGGTATGTTTTTTTTTTTTTTTTTTTTTTGTGTGTTTGTTACGCGATTTCTTCCCCATTTGTGGACCGATTTTCAAAATTCTTTTTTTATTTGAAAGAGTATACTCCCGAGGTGGTCCCATTTTAATTTGGTGAAGATCTGGTGCTGATCTTCGGAGATATACAATGGAACTCTTCAAAAATAGACGGCAAATCTCTCGTGATTGCTGGAATCGCTTGGATATTTATTGTTTATACAACATCATGACGTATCATCACGCCAGTATGCTTTGAGGGGTACACAGATGTGTACAATATACCTAGATTTCGACAGTTAGGTATGTTACGTTTCATTTATTAGGGATAAGTGAATAACTCTATTACCATGACATGTAGGTATTGTTAACAAATAACAATATAAAAATAAATCCATGGCAAATGTTTGTATGGGAACAACTAAAAATGGAAAAATAAAAATCTTTTTTGCAAAAAATAAAACCGACTTAAAAAAACACTAACCAGTGTAAAATAACTCTAAATTCGGAAGTCGGTGGCCCATCATGAATAAGACAAAACCACCAAAGCCACAGACTTCCTAATTTAGAGTTATTTTACACTGGTTAGTGTTTTTTTAAGTCGGTTTTATTTTTATCTCTGTAATCCTACGGAAACAGAAACTAAGCGGGTGAAACCGCAGGACGTCTGCTAGTACTTGATACAATGGATGAATGAAAGGCGACTTACGAAAGGTATCTACTAGGCAGATGTAAGTGGGAACGCCGGGAGGGGACGCCCTAGAAGGATATCCATAGGCCTTATTGGTGAGGTTCTTCAGAAAGGTCAGGTGCGTAGTACTCGCAACCGGCGTGTGTGTATGACAACGTGTATGAATGTAAACGAAGCAAAAGAAGTATGTAAGAATCGCAGCATATGGCGCTCTGTAGTTTTTGCCAACCCCCATGAGAAAAAGGCGTGAGTTTTTGTATGTATGTACTTAATGCAAAAACAAAAACTAGTGTGCTTTTGACCACACGACAGAAGTAAAACTTCTTCAAATAAAATATGCGCGCGCACTACTCTCTCTTGCTCCTACAGTGTGATACAGACAATAGGCCTGCACTGTGCCTTGAATATAGCTAAGCTAAGAATGATTATTTTTATTGTTTTTAGGTTACAAAAAATTACTAATGTATAGTTTACTACTTTCGAAGAAAGCTGATAAAACTTGCAATAAAACGTTTTATTTTTTTATTTTAAATCTCTAACTTAGCTTAGAAAAAACTTTTTTGCAAAAAATAAAACCGACTTCAAAAAAAGCACTAAACGGTGAAAAATAACTCTAAATTAGGAAGTCTGTGGCTTTGCTAGTTTTGTCTTATTTATGATGGGCCACCGACTTCCTAATTTAGAGTTATTTTTCACCGTTTAGTGCTTTTTTTGAAGTCGGTTTTATTTTTTGCAAAAAAGTTTTTTATTTTTCCATTTTTAGTTGTTCCCATACAAATTTGATGAATTAATTGAATAAAACATGAATTTATTTTATGCTTATTGTTAATTGTTAACATTACATGTCATGATAAATAGGGTTACCTATATCCTTAGTAAATGAAAATTAACATACCTAACTGTCAAAATCTAGGTATATTGTACACATCTGCGTACCCCTCAGAGCATACAGGCGTGATAATACGTCATGATGTTGTATAAACAATAAACATCCAAGCGATTCCAGCAATCGCGACGGATTTGCCGTCTATTTTTGAAGAGTTCCGTTGTATATCTCCGAAGATCAGCTTCAGATCTTCACCAAATTAAAATAGGACTACCTCGGGAGTATACTCTTTTGAATAAAAAAAGAATTTTGAGAATCGGTTCACAAATGGGGGAGAAACCAAGTAACATACATAAAAAAAAATAAAAAAAATATATACATACACACGAACATAGAACCTCCTCCTTTTTTGAAAGTCGGTTAAAAAATAAATAACAGTGAAGTACTTAAAGGATGGGCACTATACTACATTTACAATAGCATTAGTCAGAAGTTAAAAAAGGTTAATTCTAATTAACACTTTGTAACGAAAGAACAGTTAAGCATGTTACAGTTGCGATAGACGTCGTATTTATTATAATCTATTTTCTCAGCAGCTGTCCTGTCACCCTTCGTTGTAGCCATTGTAACAATTTATTTTAAGAAATGATGTGGACTTCATTTAGATAAAGGTATTACTTATTTCATTCTAGTTGAAAACTAGTGTCAATGATTAAAACCTAAAAGAAGCAGGAATGTGTACATGCACAAGTTCTTTGTTTCACTTTTTTTTTTCTTCGAAATTTGAATTAAACAATTTTAATAAAAATTGTTTTCACTTATCTTTATAATCTAAATGTTCTGCATTCCTGCTTTTACGAGCCTTTTTTCTTTTCTATTATAAATGGAGTATGTATCAACAAAAGCAGAATCTTACAATCTGAATTTTAATAAAATTCCTCCCATATTTAAACCGCCTGCCGTTTAAACAAGTAAACAGGATTTTTCAGGGCACGCTCGTTTCATCTTAGGCTTCGTCCTTTGCTTTCCATTAGACGTGTTCGAGGTCTAAAGCTTACCCATTCAGCAATAAAACTGTGATTCGACCATTATAATTCACAACTTGTGTTTTCTTTATTATGTAGACTTAAAATAATAATTAACCAGCCTGTTACTATCCCACTGCAGATCAAAGGCCTCTTCTCATACTGAGAAGGTACGAGCATTACTCACCACGCTTGCTCAAGGTGGATTCATGCAATCATTGGAGTCTTGACAAAATCAACCTGGTTGCTAATCTACACACATCAAAAGTGTCTAGGGATCAACATATATTTTTGCAATAACTTTTCTCCTGATTGATATTAATTAAAATTTTCTTTAAGGATTCATCAAATAAAGTGTTTTCGTTTGTCACAGTAACGATAAACCAAGTCACCTTTGCATTAATAAAGAAATTTGGCATTTTCCTAATAAAGTAATTTTTGACATTTGAACCACTAACATTAAAGTTCGAAAAAAAGACTGAAATAACAGTTTTCTTTAAAATTTTATTGGGTAACTTAAACAATTAATAATCCGTGTTTCTACCGCGAACACTAACAACACAAGAACATCGGTTTGGCATACTCAAAATGAGTTCATCCAAATCACGCTGTGGAATGGCCGCCCATGTTCGTTGCAACAACAAAAAAAGGTCTTCTTGCGACTGGATACCCTCCATATTCGGCAGAGCTCTTCTCTGTAGCATATCCCATGCATGCTCAATCGGGTTCAAGTCTGGCGACTGAGCAGGCCAGGGCAGGACATTGATGTTAGCTGCGGCGAGAGTCTGTCTTACAACTCTTGCGGTGTGCGGTCGTGCATTATCATGCATTAACTGAAATAAGGGACCGATTTGCACTTGAAGAGGAACGATGACGTCTGATACAATCGTCTCAGCATAAATTTGAGCGTTGAGGTTGCCTCTGATCCAAATCAACTCAGTTCTTCCGCCGATCCAAATACCCGCCCATACCATGATGGTTCCACCACTATAAGGATGGACTTCCTGGCAGGATTTTAATCGCTGTTGGCGTCCAGGGGTTCTCCAGTGTCGTATACGTCTTGTATCCGGTCTCATACCAAAACGAGACTCATCAGAAAAGCACACGAAACGCCATTGTTCTTCTGCCCAATTTCTGTGTTCAAGAGCCCATTGATATCGAATCCTACGATTGTGCATTGCTATAGGTGGTACCCGTAGCGGTCTTCGGGAATGAAGGTTCACTTCATGCAAGCGGTTTCTGACTGTTTGGTCGCTAATTAAGTTCCCTGAAAAGTGATGAAGCCTCACGAGTTGTAAGACAGACTCTCGCCGCAGCTAACATCAATGTCCTGCCCTGGCCTGCTCAGTCGCCAGACTTGAACCCGATTGAGCATGCATGGGATATGCTACAGAGAAGAGCTCTGCCGAATATGGAGGGTATCCAGTCGCAAGAAGACCTTTTTTTGTTGTTGCAACGAACATGGGCGGCCATTCCACAGCGTGATTTGGATGAACTCATTTTGAGTATGCCAAACCGATGTTCTTGTGTTGTTAGTGTTCGCGGTAGAAACACGGATTATTAATTGTTTAAGTTACCCAATAAAATTTTAAAGAAAACTGTTATTTCAGTCTTTTTATCGAACTTTAATGTTAGTGGTTCAAATGTCAAAAATCCCTTTATTAGGAAAATGGCAAATTTCTTTATTAATGCAAAGGTGACTTGGTTTATCGTTACTGTGACAATCGAAAACACTTTATTTGATGAATCCTTAAAGACAATTTTAATTAATATCAATCAGGAGAAAAGTTATTGCAAAAATATATGTTGATCCCTAGACACTTTTGATGTGTGTAATAATGTACCTATATATTGTTTTCTATTGATTTTGTTATTATATTTGTAAATATGTGAGCACTATGTATCTAGCTGTACCTTATGTGATTATCAACTCCATTGCTTATTTTTTTTATTTTTTGCTGAAACCTATCTTAGTATAGTACTTTTATTCAAAATCAAAATCAAAAGTCTTTATTCAAACTAGGCTGAGAATCAGCACTTTTTGAACGTCAAAAAAATACATAAAGACAGTCCCCCAAAAACGGCCCACCCTTCGCCACTTCGTAGTGTTTTTGCTGGGAAGAAGAAGTGGCGGAACAAACTCCCCAGCAGTATATCTGTCTGATTCGTTTGAAGAACGAGGTATACAAAGAATCTATACAGTGAAATGCTCAATAAATAGCACTAATGTTTATACACATTGTAAAACATTACATTTCAGAATGATTGTCACGTGTTAGCTAGCACACTCCCGAGATTAAGAAAAAAAAAAAAGTAAATTCATATTAACATTGAAATCTAAACTCAAGCAAAACAACTACAAAACTGAAAAATACAGCCTCCAGTTATAAAAGGCGTACCCGCTTACATGTGAATATTCTAAGTGCATCGTCCTCACATATAATCTTATTAATGTATACAAAGTATTGTAAAATCGATTTTTAACCCCCGACGCAAAAAGAGGGGTGTTATAAGTTTCACCGCTATGTGTGTGTGTCTGTCTGTCTGTCTGTCTGTCTGTCTGTCTGTCTGTCTGTCTGTCTGTGGCACCGTAGCGCCCAAACGGGTGAACCGATTTAGATGCGGTTTTTTTTATTTGAAAGCAGGGTTTCTTGCGATGGTTCTTAGATATAATTCATCAAAATTGGTTCAGCCGTTTCAAGGTTATCAGCTCTTTTGTGTTAGTTACCGTTGCTATTTTAGACGTCTATGGGTATTAACTTTACTTACAAACATATGTGTGTCTTAAAATTTCAAACACCCATGTGTGTAATATTAATAAGCAATATTATGGTGTATTTGGTCTGATGCAGCCAGGATATCTAGCAGACTAATACACTCTTGGGAAAATAACAGCAGATATGTCGTGTTTGGTGTCATTTTAACCTGCATTTGATTCTGCACACAATGCACTGATGGCAACTGGATGAGCTGATGCTGCAGCCAGGCTATCCAGCACACCAGTAGGTAGACTTGTGATAAAATAATAGCAGATATGTCATGTTTGGATTCATTTCAACCAGCATTTGATTCTGCACACAATGCCCTGATGGCAACAGGATGAGCTGATGCTGCAGCCAGGCTATCCAGCATACCAGTAGGTAGACTCTTGAAAAAATAATAGCAGACATGTCGTGTTTGGATTCATTTCAACTAGCATTTGATTCTAAACACAATGCACTGATGGCAACAGGATGAGCTGATGCTGGTCCAGGCTATCCAGCACACCAGTAGGTAGACTATTGACAAAATAATAGCAGATATGTTGTGTTTGGATTCGTTTAAACCAGCATTTGACTCTACATACAATGCACTGAAAAATTCTCATAACTGTAAACTCTGTAAAAAAAAATTATTGCGTTTAAAAATTATGAAATAAAAATTAAATCAAAAATTTAAAAAACCCCCACCGCAAAAAAGTAAAACGTTTAAAAAGTTAAAAATAACACTTTAGCCATGAAATTTTACGTAACGTCGGGGTACCGTTAAAATAAGTACCTACATACCTACAAGTAGATACTAGGAACATTCCTAACTTAAGCGGTACCCCGACGTGAAGTAAAATTTCATGGCTAAAGTGTTATTTTTAACTTTTTAAATGTTTTACAATTTTGCGGTGGGGGTTTTTTAAATTTTTAATTTAATTTTTAAAAGAGTTCTCCATACAAATCCACTTTTTGGAAGGGGCAACTAGAATCATTTTTAACCCCCGACGCAAAAAGAGGGGTGTTATAAATTTCACCGCTATGTGTGTGTGTCTGTCTGTCTGTCTGTCTGTCTGTCTGTCTGTCTGTCTGTGGCATCGTAGCGCCCAAACGGGTGAACCGATGTAGATGCGGTTTTTTTTATTTGAAAGCAGGGTTTCTTGCGATGGTTCTTAGACATAATTTATCAAAATCGGTTCAGCCGTTTCAAGGGAATCAGCTCTTTTGTGTTAGCTACCGTTGCTATTTTAGACGTCTATGGGTATTAACTTTACTTACAAACATATGTGTGTCTTAAAATTTCAAACACCCATGTGTGTTATATTAATAAGCAACATTATGGTGTATTTGGTCTGATGCAGCCAGGATATCTAGCAGACTAATACACTCTTGGGAAAATAACAGCTGATATGTCGTGTTTGGATTCATTATAACCAGCATTTGATTCTGCACACAATGCACTGATGGCAACTGGGTGAGCTGATGCTGCAGCCAGGCTATCCAGCACACCAGTAGGTAGCCACTTGACAAAATAATAGCAGATATGTCGTGTTTGGATTCATTTCAACCAGCATTTGATTCTAAACACAATGCACTGATGGCAACAGGATGAGCTGATGCTGCAGCCAGGCTATCCAGCACACCAGTAGGTAGACTCTTGACAAAATAATAGCAGATATGTCGTGTTTGGATTTGTTTTAACCAGCATTTGACTCTACATACAATGCACTGAAAAATCTCATAACTGTAAACTCTATAAAAAAAAATTAATGCGTTTAAAAATTATGAACTTGAGCGACTTCAAAACTTTTGCATAAGATTTATATTTGGCTTGCGTAAATATGATCACATATCCGAATTTCGTAAAAAACTCAAGTGGCTTCCAATACGTCTTCGCCGGAATACTCATATCCTGTCCCTGCTCTACAGTATTCTGTTTAATCCCAAAACCCCCAATTATCTTAAAGAACGTTTCAAGTTCCTTCATGACACACATAATAGATATCTAAGGTCATCAGAAAACTTGAGTCTAGATATGCCCATGCATACCACTAATTTCTACGGAAAATCGTTCACAGTGGAAGCTGTTCGGCTATGGAATGCTTTGCCTGGGTCAGTGAGACAAGCTCAAACATTACCATCATTTAAAGGAATGCTTAAAAATTATTACCTTTCTCCTAACACGTCATAACAGTCTGTTACTCTGTAAATTATTAGTATTTATGTATTGTATTTATTCATTTTCTTTTTTATTTGTTTTCTTATTTATATCTACTTATTTTATATTTGTATGTTAATTATCTATGTAAATAGTACACCACAAACTGCCTACTCATCTTTTCTCCTCCTCCATCAAGTCCATCCAAAGGTTGTCTGTAAGAGATCGCTTTTAGCGATAAGGCCGCCCATTGTAACACCTTATGTACCCCTTAAAGTTATTATTTGTAAGTTTTTATGGTGTACAATAAAGAGTATTCTATTCTATTCTATTCTATTCTATGAAATAAAAATTAAATCAAAAATTTAAAAAACCCCCACCGCAAAAAAGTAAAACGTTTAAAAAGTTAAAAATAACACTTTAGCCATGAAATTTTACGTAACGTCGGGGTACCGTTAAGATAAGTACCTACATACCTACAAGTACTAGGAACATTCCTTACTTAAGCGGTACCCCGACGTGAAGTAAAATTTCATGGCTAAAGTGTTATTTTTAACTTTTTAAACGTTTTACTTTTTTGCGGTGGGGGTTTTTTAAAAATTTTTTAAAGTTAATTTTTGTTCGACGTCCAAAAGTGCCTTATAGGGGCCTAATTGAAATAAATGGTTTGACTTTGACTTTGACTTTGATTGGTGATTACAGACGGCCGGGCACCACGTTTTCCTTCACCGATGTCAATAATGTCAATGATAAACTTAGAAAGTACATATGAATTGATAAAACCACATTGGTACTTGGCCGGACTTGAACCACAGTCTCGTGCATAAGGCGCCTTAACCTCTGGACCATCACGACTATTATTATTTGATTAATCTACCGTCGACTTCAAAGACTGCATCAATCAATGTCAAAGACATTATTAAATAACTAACCTTATGATTGTTATTCGTAGATTGTGATCGGTAGACTATAATTATTAAAACAAAGGTATCTTCAGATGATATCTTTAAATTAGATTATTGCCTAATAATACATTACAAAGACATGAATTTGAGTCTTATGTTTCATCAATCAAGTTCCAAAAGCCTACGATAAAAGTCAAAATGAAAGGAAAAATACATTTGTGTAAAAAAAGTCATTGTGTTGAAGTTTTACTAAATAATTTCGTTGACAAAGATGTGCAGTCAATGTTTCTACCTTTGAATTTGATGCAAACTATTCAGTTTTGTCCAAAATATTGCATTAAGAATAACTTTGTAACTCCAAACAGTCGTCTATCAAATATTGTGTCCTTATGTGGCACCATATTATTTATAATAATATTGTTTTATGACCTTTATTACACGTATATCTTAAAAACAAATATTTGGACTCTGAGCGCAGTATTGAAAATAACATCTAAAGTCTATTTTGTTATTTTGAGTTTGGGATTAGTAATGAATTTTGTTCTAAGCATTTTCCATAGTAATATAAATATAACGTTCCTTATAAAATTTCAAAAAATACACAGATATCTCAACAAAAAGATTGATCGCAAACCCTTTGTTTTAAAGAACTGGTTTGCAGTCATCTTACTTCTCCTATTTTACATCAGTTCCGCTACTCTTACTTTTTTTCTTGCCAGTTCGCCTATATTCATATTGTTGGGTACAGCAATTTTATTGTCTTTTGACACAAACATTGTTTATGCAATTACACTCATTCAGCTGTTGAAGCACAAAGTTGATCTGTGGAATATTCAAGCTCTGCAGTGCCTAACCACAGATAATAGAGACAGAAAAGATTACTGTAAAAAAATGTTTAAGGTTTACGTAGATATATTAGATTGCTACGACCTCCACAAGATTAGTTTTCAACATCAGGTAAGTCAGAATAATCTTAAATGATCCTTGAAATAATTTGATAGTTGAATTCAAAACTATTTGTAAATTCCAGGTCGTGTTATATGCTACAATGTTAGTATATCACTTTCTAGCATACACTCAGTTATTAATTGATAATTTTAAAACTTCTGTATTGACCGGAGATTTTTTTGTAAGTATTTGTTATGAACAATCTAGTATGGAATTAAAGTAGGTACCTAACTGAATTATAGTATTCAAGTATTTATTGCAATCCATAATGAACATACAGGTGGAAGGTTTAACAGATTCGAGTAACAATTATGGACCCTGTCGGGCACAGCAACATCAAAATTAAGATGAGTAGGAGAGAGGAAGAGCGCATTTTTAAATATTTTTTAAAAAAATCTTAAATATTTGTAAAATATTACCTACTCAATTAAATTATTACCTAGTTATTATCCTGATATTTTGTACTATATATTATATTTATATTTATTATAGTATTTATTTTTATTCAATTTTAATTATACAAAATTATCACACATTTATTTATTTAGTAGTCAAATCAATTTGTCAGATTATCTGTTAGAAATTCTTCCATGGTGTAGTAGGCTTTGTTAATTAAGAGAAGTTTCAATTTTCTTAAAAATGAGTTGGCTTTTTCTAATATAATAAATGAATGAATGAATAATATGATAATTTTCATAATTTTATACTGATGGCAAAACCGTCTCAGTTTTGAAAGTCTGTGGCTTTGGTGGGATAGTTTAATTTATTATTGGCCACCAACTTCCGAAACTAAACTTATTTTACACCAGGTAGTGTTTTCTTTAAGAAGTCGATTGAAATTTTTGGAAAAAAAAATTCTTTCGCTTTTTTTGTTTTTCGTATGTAAGTAGCATTAAATATTGGTCTTTCGAAATCGTTTAGCATGCGCTAAAGAAGTTCTTTTTTAGACATGAATCTAAACATCTCTGCTGGACTGAGTACTTCTTAAATAAACAAAACCGGGCCGGGACAGGCCAGACCAGGTCTTAATAGACAGGAGTAATGTTATGTTATGGAAATACATAAACCATGCACAGACGTTGACTGTAGCACGAGTAATTTGCTGTTGTCTGTGTTCTTCATCAGTTTTTCTTTACCAAATGATACTTTTTAAATGAAAATGCTTGATTTGTTATTAAAAATGTAAAAATCAGTACTGTGTAACTATATTTTTTGAGGAGTTCTCTCAATTCCTTGAGGATCCCAGCATCAGATCTGAGTGTTGAAACAAATGGGACCAATTTGCTAGTATACGGTATACTATTATCAAATAAAAAAATATATTGTGTATCGGTCCATAAATGACGGAGTAATGAGGTAATAAAACATAAAATGAAATAAAACAAACTAAGCAGTTGAGAACCTCCTACTTTTTTATGTCGATTAAAAAGTGAATTTAGTTGCATAAACAGAAGACTAGACAAATAATTATTTGGCATTTATTTACAGCAAACGACTTGCGTTATAGCTCTGTGGGCCAGCATTTGGTCTGTTAAATATCTGGCATTACTTATCGTGTATAACCTTCACTGTGAGAAATTTTACATATCTCTGAGGAATGTTCAAGAATCATGTGTGTTAGTTTTGAAATCAAATTGCGAAGGTAATTTTTATTCTATTTATTTCCCTTATAAAAAAAAACTGGTACAAACTCTTACACATCTGCCATCGCTGCAACTCGGCTGCAGCACAACTGACTCCTATATTATGAAATTTGACGACGCCGACGGCTGCAGCTGATTTTTGAAGTTGTAATGTCTACCGCCGCCGCCGACGCGTCAAACGATACCGCCGAGGCCTGCCATTGGCTGCAGTTACCTCTGCCGTTGGCAACATTCCTCTCGTGTATAAGAGTTTTAAGTCGCGTGACACCTCAAGAGTTCCTAAACAAAATAATAAAATTTTGATGGATAATTTTGTCCGCAATTTTTACAGGGGTAGAGAAAGTTTTATACAAGAACATCAAACGTCTACATCGAGCGAGATTCGACAAGCTGAAAGTCTGTCGGATGTTCTACGTTGATGCTACTTTACCCATTCAGACAATGACTATAGTTGTCAACTATACTTTTGTGCTGTTACAGTTTGCTTTTCTCTAACCATTTAAGTAACTATTTTTATGTATACTAATAAATTTAATGAAAATATCTGCTTGTTGTGTCAAAAATTACTGCTTTTTCTTGGTCTGAACTTAACCATATAAAATTGTATACGGAACCCATACCGTATACAAGGTGTTTTTTTTGTTATCCCATAACTCTAGGGTTATATTTTGTAGGTAAAAATAATACTAAAACTCGTAGAATAGATGGTCCAAAAATGCATAGTTTCGGAGATATCATCAATCATAATTAAATTATCAGTTGTTTAGTACCCGTAACACTAGCTCTGCTTAGCTTGGGACTAGATGGCGTTGTGTGAATAGTTGTGGAATATTATAATTAAGTGTTATTTATATTATTTTTATTACCTAATTAGTTCAAAAATAGTCACCAGTACGACGAATCTTCTTTCTAACGTCAGTTTTCTTTCACGTAAGGGTGTTTTACATTAATCATCGTGACTTTGTCGAATTATTTTGTATAATAGTAAAACAAAAGGACGATTGAAACATAATTCATATTGATTCTTTGATATGGTCTCAATCATACCCTAGAGTTATGGGATATCAAAAAAAGCACGTTGTATAAAACCAGATTGAAGCAATTATGAGGAGAGGAATGGGGAAGGAGAGTGGGGAAGAAGAGGAATGGGGAGAGGGGGCGGAGAGGAATGGGGAGGGGGAGAGGAGAGGAGTTGATAAAAAATGCTATGCAATAGCTTTACCGCGGCAGTCTCCGAGTGCCACACGTCATTTTTTATTTCATTTGAATGTAATTTGGTTTCCACAAAAACCACGTCCTCCATCTGTGATAATTAATGTAACTCTGTGCTAACCATGAGAGTGCATTGGTCCCCTTAACACAAGTTAAATCTTACCTTGGGTACCAGAGTTCATTACATTTACGAATTTCAGTTATATAAAATTTAATACATCATAAAATTATTAGTTTGTAAGTGGAACTGTAGGTACATTCTATGTGGAAATAAATATCTTTATCTTTTTATCTTCTTTTTGTTTCTGGGCACTGACTACCCGTATCGACAACGCTTGCTCAAGGCGGATTGGTGATTTCAAACTTATATTAACTATAAGTCCAGGTTTCCTCACGATGTTTTCCTTCACCAGTAATTTATTTATTGCCGGTCTGAATTAGATAATGGGCTTGTACACAGATAGTATTTGCCAATTGAATTGAGTCATAATTCCAGCAACAGCTGGACTTTGTTTAGATATGAACGGACAAACCGTTAATAAAAAAATATTAACCCTTTTGTTAGAGATATATTCTAACAAAATGATTATAAATTTGATAAAAATTTAGAGGTCCATGTTGTGACTCTGACAATACAAGTTGCTATGTTAAAGTTTATCGATATACGTTACAATGTGATCTGTCAGTGATATTATAATCGTCATTCTCTTTGGCTGAGCAGATGATACTACTATTTGGGTACTTATTAGAATTTCAAACACTAAAATACCTACGGGTTATATGTCAACGTTTAAATAATAATAATAATAATAATATCGAACATTTAAATATCGAATGACCATATAACCGTATATAACCGAACCATATAGCCTATTTGACCCAGTTCAAAATGACGAAGACGGTGACGAATGATGAATTCCGCTTGACGCGGTCGATCCAAAACACACTGGATCTCGGAAAGCACGTTAAGCCGTTGGTCCCAGCTGTCATTGGTCGATCTTTACCAGTTTTTACGAGTAGTCAGAAACCTTCTTCTGATAGTAAGATTAGTAATAAACTTGGTGTCAGTGTTTTGATGCAGCCCGTGAGCTTTGATTTAGCATCACATGCCCACAAGAAATATCTCTCAGGCATACCGGTTTCCTTATGATGTTTTCCTTCACCATTGAAGGGATGAAACAAGTAATAATTACACAATATGGATATAGTGACCCCCGGTTTGTGACAATTTGACATTTGACAAGTCATAGCGGGCAGCTAGTAGGTTATAAATGTCGTTCGTGTTTACAATAGATAATATATTACGGATTTCCCTTTCGGCTGGCGGCTACATATTGATATCTTCAATAATTATTATCTTGTTTATTCAGTTTTAACCACTTATGCGTCAACAAGTGAACTGTATCTTAAGAAATGAGTCATTATTGCAGTAGCAACTGGAGAAGAAACATCTACTAAGGTAAGCTATTCATTCAGTTTCAATAACCCTCAATCATATATTCATTAAACCCCAAGAGGACACTGGTGTCCACGCTGTCATTGTCTTTTTATTGTGTCTCTAAATACACGATTAAAAGATTAATAGTCATTTTATATTTGGATTCACCCTTTAGTAACTAGTATAATATGATTCATTGTTTTATACATTTATTCAAATAGTCATCTATGTAAATAGTACACTTCAAACTACCTGCTCATCTGTTCTCCTTCTCTATCAAGTCCATTCAAAGGTTGTCTGTAGAAGATCGCTTTTAGCGTTAAGGCCGCCCATTGTATCATCCTATGTAGCCCTTATATTATAGTTTGTAATTTTTGGTGGTGTGCAATAAATAGTATTCTATTCTTCTGTAAAAATACGTAACAGTCACGCCTGTTATCTCCGAAGGGTATGAAAGAGATATACCTACGTGTAGTACACCCACATTTTGCTAATTATGTTTATGCCCCATGTAATAGGGGGTGAGTCTAATGCCATCAATCAGGCACAATGCCAGAATTCGAACTGATTCTGAAAATTTTTGGATGGAAAATCTGAATAACGGTTTTGACGAATCAGGGATCAAATGCGGGTCCGCATGTTCTGCAGTAGACCAATGAGATGTCTTACTGTAAAAATTGTTTATTTGTCTAATTTTTGTATTATAAGTGTGTGTCAAGTGACATTCTTTGTTTCTTTTCCCCAGAACTCCAACATCGACATAAATTATCATGACTTGGATATCACCGACTGTAGCAATCTTAATGGTGGGAGTATTGGCTCTGTCTGGCTACGCAGCTCCTGGTGGCTACATTGTAAATATACAACCTGTAAGTTAATTTCAATATTTAATACTTTATTGCATTCCATAATGTGTACTGTATATAATAGTTCGGTATGTTAAAACATCGAATCAATTATGGACCCTGTCGGGCACAGCAAAGTTATTTATAGTAGGAGAGAGGATGAAGGCGTTTTTTATTAAGCGAAATAACACAATAATTTAAATTGTAACATTATATTATTAATATAAAATAAAAAAATAATTAATAAAAAAAAAAGTAATAGTTAGTAGTTACTTTAGTGTATATTTTTTTTTGTTTTGTACTATTTTGTTGTTTTACTAAACCACAAAAATTTAATAAGAATCGGTGAAACTGTTTCGGAGGACTTTTGTAACACTGCTAAGAGAATATTACCTATATTAAATAATAATTTCAAGTTTTTACACTTTCCCTGTCCACAAAGCAGACACAATGTTTAATTAATCATATGTGATGTGACTTATGGGACGGGGAAGTGGTTAAGTTATATTTACATTTTTATTATATGTACACTTCATATACACTTCTTCTTTTCGAGTCTGACAGGCTAGTGTCAGAGTTTTTACACTGTCTATGAGCCACTGACTTGCCTACAAATTGACGTCGAGATATATATAGGGTGACTGCTACTTAAACACGTTATTGTATTCATCATTTCAATCAACTTTCTCAAAGAAACTTTTTTTCATCAGTCACAATTTTCAAAATATTAAAAGTTTTGAATTTTCTCGAGTAGCATTACAATAGCCTCTTTTCACACCAATTTTGTAAAATAGAAATTTATTGTAGATACAAAAATTTATAAAATCATTGATTTTAGTCAAAAACAATCAAAACTCGTATATATTTTAGACAAAACATCACAAACAAAATTTTTATCCGATACTTTGTGTCCTAGCGGACACTAGTCTGGGAGTTTAGTTTAGTTTCAATATAGCTACATGATTTAGATGGCGTTACTGAGACATGGGATCAAAGTTTTTTTTATGACATTACCTCGTTATGTCCTCTCTATAATTAGTATTTTAAATATCTTTGATTTTAGCGTTTTATATTAATGTGTCACCTCTAAGGGTCCAGATAAAAATAATATTTTGTCTTCATTTTCAGGGTGGTGAAATAAGAGGAACAAATGTTATTATTAATAATAAGCCTATGAGCACTGGTTCATATTATGTTGACAATTCGGGAAATGTAAGAAATATGACAGAACAAGAAAACCAAGCTTTCGATGATGACATGACACGGTTATATAATGAAATAAAAGAGATGGACAATGAAATAAAATTGATGAACAAGGAATCAAAGGAATCGCTGGACAATGACATTAAATCTTTGGACAATGAAATGGAATTGATGAACAAGGAATTAGAATCGATGGACATGAAATCTTTGGACAATAAATTGAAATCGTTGGACAATGAAATGAAATTTTATAATGATTGTTAATGGGTGTTCGATTAAAATTTTAGTTTCTTTTTGGTAGTATATTAAAGACTATTGAAAAAATTACCAACGCTCTGTTTTACATACCTTATTTTTTTTTTTTTTTTTTTTTTATAATTACAACGTTACAATCTTATAACAAAACATAGCATCTGCCAAACTGCAATGCAATTTGTCGGCAGTTAGTTCTAGTGGAAATAGCACGAATTCTTTTTTTACCTAATTTAATTTAAACTATACGAAATAATGATATAGGTACTACATTATATTACTAAGTAGGTCTTTTTTTTTGCAACAATCTTAGAGATTACCCCAATACTATTTCAACTATGACTTGGCCCCCTCGGCGGCACCAGTTCCCAAATGCCGTGAGACTACATCTTACTCATCATTAACAACTGAGGCCTCCGATTGGCCGCCACAGCTATGGACACATTGACAGGGAATGTTTCCTTAGGACACTTTTAAGGTGGTTTTTGCTTCTATTGCGATCGATTACACCTTCCGTTAGCTCAATAATTAATGTAGGTAGGTGTTATCTATCGTCTCGTGCGATTACCATAATAATTGTTTATTTTTGGGAACTGTAGTAGTTTTTTCTTTGAAAGTCGGATATAGATGTTCATGTTATAAAAAAATGCGTAAAAAGATGCAATAAAAAATACCACAATGTTACGAATAAAACAAAATATGGCCTTTTATTTGTATCTAATAAAGACTCGAAAATTGAGTAACAATATTTCTTAACTACAACTTACTTTACACAATTGAATTGCTAAACTGTAAGTAAGACAATTCGAAAATCCGAAAATCCGAAAGTTCTTTTTTTAAATCGGCTAACTAAATCTTCAAAGCTCTAAGGAGAGCGGAGGAGTCTGGTGGACTCTCACTGACTAAATACACCACGGTGTTTTGTCTTACACCTGCGCTGGGGATCACGGGAAGGGGCGACGGAAGTCCACAAATCTGTTGTCTTGAACCCGGCTGGATGAAGGTATTATCCGCTTTCCTCCTACGCCCAGTGCATCTGCTGTAAGTCTGCTGACGAGTAAGTGGAGGTGATCCCCCTCTCCATTTTTCTGCCTCCTGCGAGACGACTGGTTCCCAGAAGGACACCACCGCGTTCCAGGACTTATCTTCGCTGTCGACCAACGCCTTCAATGTGGGCGTTAGTTCCAGGTGTCATTTGTAGATCTAAGAATTCTTAGATAGTCGTTAAGAGTCAGAAGCCCGTAAGTCTGAGAAGGTTTCTTATCAAAGAGGTAATCCTCTACTAGAAGGATTTTCATGTGTTGTAGGCTATATTTTGGTATCAGAACTAAGAGAAAACGGAGGGGATTTAAAATACAAAATGATATAATGTTAAGGCGTTAAGCTGATTAATAATAAAAAAAAACATTTGTACTGAATTTATAGTCATAGCCTTACATGTACAGAGGGCATCACATCAAACTACCCCAAAGTGTCATAGTGCGATAGTTGATAGTTCCTTCGATAGTTTTTTAACTTTATTACAAATAGAATAAAGTCCTTGTTCAACAGGGAAAATTTACAGTTCGATGTAGCTTGATGTGCTTGCGTCTGTACGTCGTTTGGCTAAAATTCAGGAAAGTAACAATTTGACTGTTGTACTTTGTACTTTTTAAGTTTATCTTAGACAGAGCAGAATATATCGACGAAGAAAAACATTGAGTGGAAAACAGGTTTCTACTCGATGTTTTAACTTAATACTTTTTGTCCTAAGAGCCACCGTTTTTGAGATATAACAATTCAAAAGTTGAAAGAGTTGTAATCGTCATAATATGCACACGTTTCCACGCCAGCTTTGGGGTAGTGTACTTAGCGCGTTTTTTTAATGTGGTTTCCCCGGTAGGCCTATTTCACTGCTCTTATATGATTCTGTTCAATTTGAAACTATTGAATAACTGTTGATATTTTTATTCTTCTTCTTGTTTATCTTCATCATTCTGAGTGTTAATAAATTGTCCCAAAAATGACACATCGCATATCTCTTCGTCAACATCAAATGATTCTTCAATTGTTGGCATTTCGACATTGGAGCATGACCGGCCTTGATAGTTTGTACATGCTACAGAACAAAACAGTCCAACTTTTTTCAACCACATTTAGCCCAACATCCCTTTTTACAGTTGCAAAAAATTGTGTTTAGTAGTTTTTATAGTGCAGGTGGAAGTAAAGTTTGAATTGGCTCTAATGAATTGTCGACCAACTTCCATTCCCAGTCTTTTACTACACAAATAAAAATATTTGAATTTGAATTTGGGTCTAACTGATTACCAAGCCACACTTGAACTTGGAAAAGATGTTGATAAGCAGCCGCTGAAATTGGAGGAAGACATGCTAACTGCACTTGTTTTTTATTTCGAGTATTTTTTTAACGAAACATGCATATCTGAACTTATCTAAGCACTATTACAACTCAACAACTCTTTCAACTTCTTGAATCGTTATAATTATCTCAAAAACGGTAGCTCTTAGGAAAAAAGGTATTAAGGCATTTTTATAGATAATTATCTGATCTACAATTTTTGTCAGAGTTAATTTTATGATAAAACTTACCATTTTGCTGAAAATCGCGAAAAACCCGTTTTTGTGACCTTTGACTTCGGGTAAATTTTTTTGCACGTGCCGATCGATGAGGACTATTGACATTTCCTTTATAATAGTGTACTGAACAATACTACCAATATTCAGCAAAGTGGGAATTTTTGTAACCTCACCCCTATTTTTTAGTCTAATTTGACCGGGCTATTGATGCCGCGCCCAAGATAAAAACCACACTATACACATCACATGTGCACAGCAGCCAACAGTGCCTCTGCCCACTGAACATTTACAACAGTATCTAGCAAGAGCAGCCCCGATTCCGTTGAAATGGTGCTGCACAATTGCTTGCAATGGCTTTGTAGATTATGCACTGTATCTGATCTACAGATGCCATTTTCATAAAATCTTTAGAATAAAAATACGAAAAGAACAGAAGAAAACATGCAATTATCTAGTAATCGGAAAAAATAATAACGGAAATAATAATGTTGTTTGTCAGTGTCAAACTGATTGAAATTGGACCACACAGCATCTGCAACGGGCTACGTTTCGTTCCACTGTGTTTTTAAAGTACGTTATTTGATATTCCGTTAGTAAAAGAATTAAAAACAAGTTCACTGTACCAATTAATAATTATCTCTTTAAACGCATATAACGCCGATGTCATTACCGCTGCGCACCGGGGTAACATATTTGTTTTCACATTAAAATTATAGGTTTATTTTAATGTGAAAACAAATATGTAAACGCTCCTATACAAGCATTTTTTGCCGTAACACTTTTTTACTATTATTTCAGTATTCCGGTTACATTTATATATCATTTTTGGTCTGTTAATAGTAATAAGATGATCACTTTCTTCATGTGTAATATGATTAATAAACGTTACCGTTTAATAGGGGGCCCAAAAAAAACTGTCTCCTTTATTTGATCGTTTTTCAACTTTATCTTTAACACAATAAGGTCCATATTCAGTTGCGAAAATTTGACACATTGGGGTAACTGGACGTGCTGGCGTCTGTACAACGATTGCCAGAATGCCCTAAAAAATGTAACTTTTACTTCCGGAGTACAGTGCGCGAACTTACGAGCCAGCATATTCGCTCTAACAAGACAAAACCCTGTGCTCCATGTCTATTTTAATTTGTAGGCAGTAATCATAAATGATAATAACAATACCAGCCTGTTACAGTCCCACTGCGGGCCGCAGGGCAAAGGCCTCTTCTCATACAGAGAAGGCACGAGCATTGATCAGCACGCTTGCTCAAGGCGGATTGGTGATTTCAAACTTATATTAACTATAAGTCCAGGTTTCCTCACGATGTTTTCCTTTACCAGTAATAATAATTGCCGGTCTGAAATAGATAATAGGCTTACCCAGATAGTATTTGCCACTTGAATTGCATCATAATTACAGCATCAGCTGGACTTTGTTTAGATATGAACGGACAAACCGTTAATAAAAAAAATATTAACCCTTTTGTTAGAGATATACTCTAACAAAATGATTATAAATTTGATAAAAATTTAGAGGTCAATGTTGTGACTCTGACAATACAAGTTGCTATGTTAAAGTTTATCGATATACGTCACAATGTGGTCTGTCAGTAATATTATAATCGTCAGTCTCTTTGGCTGAGCAGATGATACTACTATTTGGGTACATATTAGAATTTCGAACACTAAAATATACCTACGGTCATGTCAACGTTCAAAACATCGAAAATTTAAATATCGATTGAACATATAACAGTATAACCGAACCATATAGCCCATTTCACCCACTTCCAAATGACGAAGACGGTGACGAATGATGAGTTCCGCTTGACGCGGTCGATCCAAAACACACTGGATCTCGGAAAGCACGTTAAGCCGTTGGTCCCAACTGTCATTGGTCGATCTTTACCAGTCTTTACGAGCAGTCAGAAACCTTTTTCTTCATAACGAGTGGTTAGTGACAAACTTGGTGCCAGTTTTGATGCTGCCCATGGGCCCCTAATTTGACATCACATGCCCACGAGAAATATCTCTCAGGCAAGCTGGTTTCCTCATGTTGTTATCCTTCACCATTGAAGAGATGAAACAAGTAATATTTACACAATATGGATATAATGACCCCCGGTTTGTGACAAATTGACATTTGACAAGTCCTTAGCTAAAACTAAGAAGGTCTTCCTACTAGGGGGGAAGGGAGAAGGGGGGGGGGAAGGGTTACCTTCTTAGTTTTAGCTAAAGACATTAATTGATTCTATGGCGAGACGAAGCGTGCCGGGCAGCTAGTAGGTAATAAATGTCGTTCGTGTTTACAAAAGATAATATATTACGGATGTCCCTTTCGACTCGCGGCCAGTTATTGATTTAAGCTGTAATTATTATCTTGTTTGTTCAGTTTTAACCACTGACGTGTCAACAAGTGAACTGTATCTTAAGAAATGAGTCATTATTGCTAATATATATCGCACGCAGCTTCAGATAGGAAGTATATTTGCAGTGGCAACTGGAGAAGAAACATCTACTAAGGTAAGCTATTCATTCAGTTTAAATAACTCTCAACATATTTTAATAGTTATTTAATTTTTGGATTCAGTAACTAGTATAATTATTCCTTGTTTAATACATTTATTCAAATAGTACACTTCAAACTACCTGCTCATCCGTTCTCCCTCACTATCAAGTCCATTCAAAGGTTGTCTGTAAGAGATCGCTTTTAGCGATGGGGCCCATTGTTTCAACCTATTGTTACATTTGAGATTTTGTCCCTCTAGTAGTAGTGGAACAAAAGACCAAATGCAAGGTGGGTTGGTATTTCTACGCAAGAAAACAACAAACTTCTAAACACACAAGTTTATTTAATACAATATTTAAATACTAACAAGGTTAATTAATGCCAGCCAGCTTTAGTTGGTAGAACTAGGGTGGTGGGGGGTTTATATATTATATTAAATAAACTTGTGTGTTTAGAAGTTTGTTGTTTTCTTGCGTAGAAATACCAACCCACCTTGCATTTGGTCTTTTGTTCCCCTACTAGTAGAGGGACAAAATCCCAAATGTAACACTATGTAGCCCTTATTTTATAATTTGTAATTTTTGGTGGTGTGCAATAAATAGTATTCCATTAATTTGTCAAAATACGTAACATTTACGCCTGTTGTCCCCAAAGGGTACGGCAGAGGTATACCTACGTATAGTACACCCACATTTTGCTAATTATAATTATGCCCCGTGTGATGTGAGTCCAATGTCATCAAACAGACACAATTTCAGACTCCGAACTGATTCTTAGAAATTTCAGACGGAAAATCTGAATAAGCTTTGCACGAATCAGGGATCCAATGTCCTCTTGATCAGCAGTAGACCAATTGTCCAATGTCTGTAAAAATAGTTTATATGTCTAATTTTTGTATTTGTATGTCAAGTGTCATTCTTTTTTTTGTCCCCAGAACTCCAACATCGACATATTATCATGACTTGGATATCACCGACTATAGCAATCTTAATGGTGGTGGCTATGTCTGGTCACTCAGCTCCGCAAGGCTACTTTTCAAATAAACAACCTGTAAGTAAATTCCAAATGTACACTTCTCCTTTTCGAGTCTGACGAACCTGGGGTCAGAGATTTTATGCTGTCTATGGACCTCTGACTTGCCTTCAATTGACGTCAACTTATATTATATATCTCTCAGGCATACTGGTTTCCTCATGATGATTTCCTTCATCATTGAAGACGTGAAACAAGTAATTTATTACACTATGGATATAATGACTGGCCTGTCAGTCTAGTAGTTAGTGGCCCTGACTGCTATGCCGTAAGTCGTGGGCTTCATTCCCACCCAAGACAAATGTATGTGTTATGAGCACGACCACTTGTTCTTTGTCTGGGTGTAATTTATCTTCAATATTTTTTCTTTTTGATTATGGTTTTAATTTTAATTGTAATTTGGATTTAAATGTAATGTTCAATTTTTGTGTTGGTTGTTTTGTTCTGAATGTTTTATTATTTTTTGTAAAAATGTAACTATGATCCGAAGTTGATTGACATAAAAAAATAAATAAATATGTACCTATGTATTTAGAAATATATCAGTATGGTTTCCAGTTGTTTCGTAACCATGACACATTCAAGCCCTGGTTAGCTTGGGACTAGACGGCGCGGCGTTGTGTTTATGTTTTGGAATATATACGAAACGCTAAATCCGCAAAAAACATAGAATCGTGCCTTGGGTTGAAACTCGAAACCTACGACAGTCAAAGTATACATCCACACTCGATAAAAGTACAAATCTATGCCAGAACATTAAGCTAACAATTTTTTCCTTTCGAATAAACCTTATTCGGTTTGTAGCTTGTATATTGGAGTGTGCTAGCTAACATTTAGGTACCAAATAATTGAATTTGATTTATTTATTATTTATTTCTTCACGTGACCAGAGCGCTGGCCTTTATTTCGGTCAGAAAATCAGTATTGCAATACAACGTGGCAATGTGGCCAGCCTTCTGGGCACTTCTTCCGTTGATAGCGATGCGGATGAGTTTTTTGATGCCTTATTTGTTTTAGTGTTCTTTTGTTTGTTTATTTTTTAAGTATGTACATAATAGTAGTGAATAGAATAGAATACTATTTTTATTATGATAACTAATATTGTACTGTATAAATTCAAGTTCTTCTAACTTATCAGACAGACGTGTTGCTGGGGGGTTTGTTCCACCACTTCTTCGTCTCAGCAAAAATACTAAAAAATCACGAAGGGCGGGCTTTTTAGGGGACTGTCTTATGTAGCTTTGACGTTCAAAAAGCTCTGAACGTTAGTTTTAATAAATGACGAATGATTCCGATTTTTTAAAATGTTAAACAAGTTTTGAATAGCATTATAACAGACCTCATATGCAAATTTTGAAAAAATAAATATGTGTTGATAATACGCGTACATACGATACTAATTTATGAAATCATTGGCTTTCTATATTAATCTGTTTCTTATAGGGATCCAGCTAAAATAATTTATTATCTTCATTTTCAGGGCGGCGAAATAAGAGAAACAAATGTTGCTATTAATAATAAGCCTATGGGCACTGTTTCAATTCATGTAGACAATTTGGGAAATGTAAGAAACATGACAGAGCAAGAAAAACAAGCTTTAGATGATGACTTGAAACGTTTGGACAATAAAATGGAATCGATGAACAATGAATTCATGAGATCTTTTGACAATAAAATGAAAACTTGGGACAATAAAATGAAATCGCTAGACAATGAAATAATGGAATCGTTGGACAATAAAATGAAATCGTTGGACAATAAAATGAAATCGTTGGACAATAAACTGAAATCGTTGGACAGCGAAATGAAATCGTATAATGATTCTTAATGGATGTTCGTTTTATATTTAAGTTTCTTTTCCATAGTACTTTAAGACCATTGTAAACATCCACAACTCTGTTACAAAGGTCATGGCCCATAATCCGACCCGGTTCAAAAATGTTTTTGTACAAAAATAAAAATGGTGGTAAATAATGCAGGCATAACCCACTTTTCATTATACAGGGTGGCAGGGACATCGACGCACATCCGCTTACCATGGATTCAGTACATGATTCTGGACCCCCCTGCGTTGAAATTTTTCGTCGGCTTTTCCTTAAATTTTACGTTTTTTTCTGCATTTTTTTTTACTGTAAACTGTATATAAACATTATTTTTACCTATTCCAATGAGATTTTTAATTAAGAAATAGTAAATTCACTTGTTTCACTTAAACCAGCAATGAAAGTAAAACTCGAAAGGGCTACCTGATCAGCTGTTTTTCTAAAGTTCATATGCGAGGTCAACACTAGCATAGTAGGTGCCTTCGCTTTTCGCTTTCTACCTAATGCCGACATTCCATTGTCGGCATTTCGGCGAAATGCCGCCACAAAGGACGCCGCCGCACCGGGCGGCGCGCGGTCTAGTCTGTACGATATTTTTTTAACCAGCCATTTCCGAGATGAATGACCTTCGTAATTTCATTTATGGCATCAGGTACAACCTTTTCACGACGTTTGCGCGTCGATGTCCCTGCCACCCTGTATGTAAAAAGAAAAAAAAATCGTTGGAGAAATCTTGCAGCAGACCAATAAAAATTGGATAATAATTAGCTGCACCAGCGGTTTCGCCTGTCTGTAAATAATTTTATCCATGGAAACATGTCACTTGGATTAAAAGTATACTATGTCGGACTCCAAATCTAATATATCTCTACACGGCAATTTAGTCAAAATCGGTTCAGTGGTTTAGACTTGAAAATGAAACAAACAAACTTATTTTGCCATTGTTTTGTTAAATAAAAATATCATCACACATAAAGCTAACTCGTTCGGTCAGGTAGTAACACACGTACCTATTTTGCTGTCTCTGTCATATTAGGTAGATTACATTTTTTATTATTATTCTTTCATGATCCCCATGAGCCGCAGTAATGCGCCACTTACCATTGAAAAGTATATCATTTGTCTTTGATTCCCGCCATATTTTATTTCTGTAAACACACACACACACACAAAATGGGCCATTACCTTTGTAAACATCCACAAATTTGTTAATCGGTAAGTACTTACAAACCACAAAAAACTAGATCTTTATGTAATAAAAAGTGTGCGTAAAATTAAGGAAGAAATAAATAAGCCAGAGTGTTTCCAACAAAAAAAACTTACTACTTTTTATTTACAACGAAGTACTAAATAAAGACTCAAAAGGGGGGAGGAAGAGGGAGAGGGAGAGGGAGGGGGTGTGGAAGGAAGTCGAGGGAGGGCGAATGGAGGGACGGAGAGAGGGTGGAGAGGGGGAGATAAGTAGGGAAGGAGGAGAGATGGAGGGGGAAAGGGGGAGGGGAAGTATGGGGAAGGGAAGGGGAGGGGAAGGGGTGGGGAGGACGAGGGGAAGTGGGAGGGGAGGGAGGGGGAGCGAGGGATAGGCAGGGATGGAAGGGAGAGGGGAAGAGAGAGGGAGAGGGAGAGGATTAAGACCGGGAGTTAATTGTATCTATATGACATAAATTTATGTTTCTCTGTCTGTCTCTCTCTCTCTCTCTCTCTGTCATAGAAATCAATCAGTTTCGTCTTTCTATTTCGCATCGAACAGTGTGGTGTCGTGACGATTATTTTTCTTGAATGTATACAGGTTTTTTGTACATAAAAATAATATAACTAACTATATAACGTTCCATCCGCGTGTCCCTTGACACCTCTCCAGTTTTTTAACCATGCGTTGTGACATTACGCCCGTTGGCAATGTATGAGATAAAGTAGTGCCTCAGTAGCTGCATCCTGTGAGATAGTACTGTCCACGAACGTGTTAACACATTTGACTGGCCGCTGCAGTAAGAGAGTCCGTTTCTTTTTTTAAAGCTCTGGGTAGTCCAGTGGCAAGGACACAACAGTACTCAAACTACTAGACAAAATGTAAAAAAAAAATATAAAAAAAAGAACATAAAAAATGAAGACAACAAAATTTTAAACCCCACATTTGGCGTGCGCGATCCTCGGGCGTGAGAGTAGCGCGCGCGCCGCGTGCACACCTCACACACGTCACACGGTGGCAACACCCGATGCCCACGCAACGCGCGTGCGGGGCGCGCGCGGCGCCTGCGCTACTCTCACGCCCGAGGATCGCGCACGTCAAATGTGGGGTCAGCCTAAATAATGTTGTGATTCCCCAAGCGGAAAAAGCCAAATACCTTGGGATGTACTTAGACCGGCGACTAAACTGGGGAAAACACATATTCGCGAAGCGTGAAGGATTGAGCCTACAACTAAGAAAACATTATTGGTTAATATTAAAAAATCCAAGCTATCCCTGGAGAATAAACTAAGGATTTATAAGTGCATCATAATACTTATCTGGACATACAGAATACAGCTGTGAACACGGCAGCCAAATCGAAGATTGACCTACTCCAAAGGTTTCAATAAATAAAAAACCGGTCAAGAGCGTGTCGGGCCACGCTCAGTGTAGGGTTCCGTAGTTTCCCGTCCGTCACAATAAGTGTTCAAAATTATTTTGTACAACTTTTTGTCTTTTTTGTACAAAAACTGTTGTATCCATCCAAGTTCAAAATAATTTTCCTAGAAAGTCCTTATAAAGTTCGACATTTCTGTTTTTTTTTTTCATATTTTCTAAACTTATGGTTCAAAAGTTAGAGGGGGGGGGGGGGGGGGGACACATTATTTTTTACTTTTGTAGCGATTATTTCCGAAATTATTGACAATATGAAAAAATGATTTTATTAAACCCCTATTCATTTTTAAATACCTTTCCAACAATAAATCACACGTTAGGGTTGAAATTTAAAAAAAAAAACACTTTCCACTTTACATATAGCGTCGTATCCTACGAATAGTGCCCTAACGAACTTAAGGGCTTTCTTTTTTTAATGCATTATTCAATTCTGCTCATCATACCACATGTAATCAGTTCAACAAAACAATTAAAAACGGTACAAGTTATCAAATAATTAGGTTTTCTAAAAAGCCACAATTATAAGCACTACGTTTTCAACGAAAAATAAAGCCACAATAGCCGTCGCGCCCTCTTTCTTCGCGAGTAGTGAGGGTGCGCGGGCGCGGGGAGAACGTTCAAGCGCCGCTCGGCCACTATTAGGCGGAACGCGGACATTGTTAGTTGTGGCGAGTGTAATCTGATTTTTAAATACTTAAACAACTTTTTGTCGATACTACTAAAGTTTAGTCATAATTATCAAATTTACTGTATAAATTTAGTTCAAATAACATAATAACAACGAGTTTGTACGTAATTAATTCATTTAATTAGTTATCCAATTTTCAAATAATGGGTACATTGAAAAAAGCCCTTATGGTGATTGTGGCCGTGTTCTATGGAATGGCTAAATTGGATATGTATAGAAGAGACTAAGACCTAATTACGTTTGTGTCTTTTTTCTACGTTCAAATTATGTTTTTGTCTTTTATTATGGCGACTGTGACCTAAACATTTCCGCAGATAAAAGGCATAATGTAACTTATTGCTCAAGTCCAACCCTACTTTGCCTTGACACAACAGAGAATAAGGATTTAAGGGACAAAATGCGTATAAAATATAAAGGTAATTTATTGAAAAAAATGCTAGTCGAACCATATGATACCCATACACATTATATGGAACCACAAACACATAACTGTTCATATGTAATTTAAATAATCACAAAAAAGTGTCTCCTGAAAAGTAGCTATTATGCAGTTACGCCCCTATTCGTAGGATACGACGATAGGGGGGCTACCCTATTAAAACATTTTTTCCAATTTTTATTTTACCACTTTGTTGGCGTGATTGATACACATATTGGTACCAAATTTCAGCTTTCTAGTTGTCTAATCTGTCATGTCATTTTACATTATGTCAATTGGAATTTTTGAACTAAGTTAGTATTATTATCAACCAACAGATGACGTTGTACCATTACGTCACCATACTGAATCGCGGTGTCAAGATTTTCCTACGAATCATGACCCCGGCCGGTACTGTGTATATTAAATTGTCTTGCTCTGGAAAGTAGTCGTTTTATTTATTACGGGAGACAGTTTTAACGACTTGAACATATGGTCCTTCGAGAGCCGGTTAAAGGATTGATGTGACAAGTCTGAAGCGGAGAAAGTAGCTAGTTGGAGGAAAAGCAGCAGTTCAACCTGAGGCAGTAAGGCGGCTTGCGGTGGCAACTACGGTGCGCGGCGGAACGAGCTGGTGCAAGGAGTGTGGAGGCCCGGTGTACCGAGTTGACGTGAGCGGCGGCTGCAGTGCAGGGAGGCGGCTCCTATTACCCTTCTCGTGTAATAAGTGTTTGGAAAGAAAACTGTAAGTACTGTGAAGCAATTTGTAAGTGAAAATAGACTCTATTATTTAGAAGGTGTGGACTTAGTGAATTTGAAGTGTGCTACGACTTAGAATAGTTTCCATAAAAAGTGAATCCTTTGTTCTCTTAATATTACATTAGCAAAATATTATATTCGCAACATATTACATTCTCGAATTATTATATTCTCAAAATATTAGAAGTACAGTCAAACACAGTGAAAAATAGATAATATTATTAGGTCTTTACCTATGAAATTGCCGTTCTGCAGTACTGGCCATTTCAAATCAAAATAATTTTTGTTTGGCTAAGAATTCTATTTTAAAATTAATTTTATTTTAAAAACATGGTTTTATATTACCAAAAGTAGTCATTTGTTTATTGATTAGTGTTACATTTTCATCGCATTTCAATCTTTTTCATCATCATGGATACGTTAAAAATTCGAGTAATTATGGAATATGAGTACCGTCGTGGCAGCAACGCGGCACAAGCGGCACGCAACATCAACGACGTTTACGGAGCTAACACTACAAACCAACGCACCACCTGTTATTGGTTTGCTCGCTTCCGTTCTGGAAATTTCGACCTGAAAACTGAACCTCGCGGTCGTCCGAAGACTGGTCGACAATGACGAATTAAAGGCGATTGTGGAAGCTGATGATACACAATCTACGGCTGAATTAGCAGCAGCTTTCGACGTTAGCGTCAAAACAATATTGGTCCATTTGCGTCAAATTGGCAAGGTAAAAAAGCTTGACAAATGGGTGCCCCACGAACTCAATGATTGCCAGCGCGAAGTACGCGTCGAGACGTGCCTTGCACTACTCAACAGACACACAAATGAAGGAATTTTGAACCGCATTGTTACCTGCGATGAAAAATGGATTCTGTTTGATAAACACAAGCGCTCAGCAAGTTGGTTGGATCCTGGTTCAGCACCTAAACAATGCCCTAAACGAAAACTTACCCCTAGAAAAGTGATGGTCACTGTTTGGTGGTCTAGCGCCGCCCGGTGTGATTCATCACAGCTTCTTACCAAACGGGGTGAGCATTACTGCAGATGTGTACTTTGAAGAACTGAACACAATGAAGGAGAAGCTGGCACATCTCCAACCAGCATTGGTCATCCCTCGTCTCCGCTGCACCTGCACGACAACGCGCGACCTCATACTGCACAGCAGACGGTCTCCAAGTTGCAAGAACTGAGGTTGGATGCTCTCCGTCATCCGCCCTACTCACCAGACCTTGCGCCTACAGACTACTACTTTTTCCAGAATTTGGATAACTTCTTGGCGGGAAAAAAATTCAATACCCGAAAGGCAGTACAAAATGCCTTTGAAGAATCTGTTGCCTCCCGTCCAGCTGATTTCTTTAAGAAGGGCATCAATAAACTGCCACTGCGTTGGCAAAGATGCATTGATTGCATGGGTGATTACTTCGATTAATACAAATAAAAAATACATGAAAAAAATTCGTTTCAATTTTTTCATACAAAACGGCAATTTCATAGGTAAAGACCTATTATATTAATGCATATCTTCAGGATTACCTACTACTGGGTGATATAAAATCATTAGTTAGATTTATTTTACAGAAGGTAGGTAAACCTTAAAAAAAGGGGTTGTATGTAATAATATGAGAACAAAGGTTTTTAACGTATCCATGATGATGAAAAAGATTGAAATGCGATGAAAATGTAACACTAATCAATAAACAAATGACTACTTTTGGTAATATAAAACCATGTTTTTAAAATAAAATTAATTTTAAAATAGAATTCGTAGCCAAACAAAAATTATTTTGATTTGAAATGGCCAGTACTGCAGAACGGCAATTTCATAGGTAAAGACCTAATAATATTATCTATTTTTCACTGTGTTTGACTGTACTTCTAATATTTTGAGAATATAATAATTCGAGAATATAATATGTTGCGAATATAATATTTTGCTAATGTAATATTAAGAGAACAAAGGAAGTGAATGACGGGGAACCTATGCTCAAAATCTGATCGGTGTGCAATTTGTGAAAAGACTTGTAAAATTTTACGCAAATTTTGGGACTTATTATATCACCTCCGAAGTTCATTCAGTTTTTTTGAAGAAGAGTTTATTGTTGATATCGAAAAATGGAAGCTTTGAGTAACATTCAATTCAACCTGCATACTTGTATTAATAAAGCTAAGTCTAACTATAAGAAGTCACCAAAGGAACGCATATCTACTTCTTACATAGAGACCAGATTGGAAAGTTTAGAAGCCAGTTGGTCTACGTTTTCGGATACTCATTTAAAGATGTTGTGTACTGTTAAAGCTGCCTAGTTTGATAATAGCGAGTATAATGTAAAAAGGGTGTATGAAATGACAGAAGAACTGTATATGGACTACAAAACTGATTTAAAAGAAGCATTAAAGAAAATTTGTAAGTCTGATAGTAGTAATAAGGTAGTTTCTGAAAGATCATCAAACGGTTCTTATGAAGTGTCTGTTAAGTTACCAAGCATAGAAATACCAAAGTTTAATGGCAATTATTCAGAATGGATAAGTTTCCGAGATTTATTTCAGTCTCGTGTCCACAATAATAAGCTTTTGGACAACGTTCAGAAACTGCATTATTTAAAGACACACTTATCTGGAGAAGCTGAAGGTCTGTTACGTCATATACCTATAACTAGTGACAATTATATTACTTGTTGGTCACAACTAGAGAGTAGATATAACAATAAGAAGTATTTAGCTAACTGTATTATGAACCGATTTATGAGTCAGAAAAATATTGTTTCGGAATCTTCCAGCGCTCTTAAAGAATTATTGGATACGTCAAATGAATGTTTACATGCTCTTCGAAACTTAGGTATAAATGTAGATAACTCTGACTTTTTCATAGTTTATGGTTTAATTTCAAAATTAGACAGCGAATCACGTAAGCAATGGGAAATAAAATCTAGTGATTCCTCAGATGAGTTACCTACGTTTAAGCAGTTTCAGTCATTCCTTGAGCAGCGATTTAGAGCGTTGGAGTTTTTAGATAGTAAAGATCAGCGTAAGATTAAAAATACAAATGAGAATCACTCCAATCGTAATTATACAGTTAAATCACATCATGTATCGTCAGTTTCTTGTTCCTTATGTCAAGGAGGTCACAAAATTGCTAATTGTAAGAAGTTTTCACAACTAGAAGTAAATAAGCGTCGTGAGTTCGTCCAAACACATAGGTTATGCTTCAACTGTTTAGGTATAAATCACTCCGTTTATTCATGTCGCCAATCCTCAAGATGCCAGTTATGTAATAGAAAGCATCACAGTCTTATTCATGTTAATGATGTCTCTAAATCAGTTTGCGATACTGACAAAAACGAAAATGTTGTGGACAGTAGCGTTTCTACTGTAACATCAGATACTATCCAGAGTAATTCCAGTAATATTGTTAGTTGTTTCTCAAAAGGTTGTAGCCAAATATTATTAGCTACAGCTATAGTTTTAGTTGAACCTCAAAAGGGCACTGCTATTGCACTAAGGTCTCTGCTAGACCAGGGATCTCAGGCTTCGTTCATATCGGAGTCTGCAGTCCAACTTTTGGGTTTAAAAAAGAGAACAGCTAAGGGTTTAGTTTCAGGGATAGGCGGTGATCAGGGTCAGTCGGTGGCCATTAATTCAATGGTACTCTTAAGAGTCCATTCACGCGTCGATCCTTCATTTAGCATTAGGGTTAAGGCATATGTCTTAAATAAAGTAACTTCTGATTTACCGACAAAGAAGGTGACAGGGAGGTTTTCTTCAATCTCGTCTATGGCATTAGCAGATCCTTTGTATCATACCACAAACAAGGTCGATCTGCTACTTGGAGCAGAAGTATATGGCCAGATATTGTTAGAGGGAATTATCAGAGGTCCACCAGGTGTCCCAGTAGCCCAAAATACTAGGCTTGGTTGGATCTTGTCTGGTCATATTATAGCAAAAATCAACCATAGCGAGACATGTCACAATTTAGTTTTATGTTTGCATTCAAGTCACTCAATTCATGCAAATGAGAATGAACTCCTAGAAAAGACTAGGGACTTTGAATTCGAGTCAAATAAACAAAAGATCTATCTCACCCCAGAGGAAAAGAAACGCGAGGAGATATTTCTGACCAGGACCAAAAGCGATGGGTTTGGTCGTTGTATTGTAAATTTGCCATTTGAGTCACGTGATCCGAATTGCAAATATGAGTCACAACAAATAGTTCTAAAGCGTGTTTTGGCTTTAAAGAGGAGATTTGCCAGGAAGCCCAAATTCAAAGCTCAGTACTCTGATGACCCCATGAATGGATGTCACTCTGTCAAAGAAAGTTCAGAGATTTGTAAACAAATGACAGAGATGCTCGGTCGTGATGGTTTGCAGTTGCAGAAATGGGTCTGTAATAATAAGGAATTAGTAGCGTTCATTGAAGAAAAATATAAACATAAATCACTAGTTCAAGGGAGTTTAGGATTAAAATCGGACGCTATTTCTAAAATATTAGGGTTATTCTGGAAAAAGGGACCTGATTGGTTAAAAATACAACAATAGATTACAATCAAGGTAAAATCGAGGAAACTACGTTAGAAGAAAGGAAAACTCAAATTAAGTGTCATGTAAATAAGGAAACTGATGATAGTATTTTAAATAGGTGTTTAAAGTCTAATATATTAGTAAGAGTGATCGTTTATTGTAGAAGGTTTTTACTGATATTATATTCTAAAATGAAATAAAACGAAATTTATTAAGTTTTACTTAGGTACATGTGTGAAACTCTGTCAATTTAGTAATTGATGTGATGACATCGTATCTGTAAAAAAGTATTGTAAATTAAACAAATCTATTAGACTTATCTTGTTGAATGCATTGATCGACAACGACGAGGTCGATTTCTTGCGAGTAGATGGTCGATTGCCTAGAGTCACTTAGAGTGAAAATATGAAGCATCCAATTATCAAGCCTTTACTAACTTTTTGATTGCTCAAGATCATTCAAGCAACATGACAGGTCGAAGTTTTCTTGCAGCGTTCAAAACGCTTTGTAGCAGCATAGGTACAAATGGTTAGATCTCATAACCGGATCTAAGATTGGGGACGTTGTTCTGGTGAAGGATGACTGTCTTCTTCCGGTTAAGTGGTTATACGGATGAATTTAGTTGTTATGTTTTTTGTTGTTATGTCGTGTATTATTGTTTGTAATTGTTGATGCCAATCCTAGATGTATTTTTTATTTTAAAGAGAGATGTGATGAAACCGATTTATGTTATGTATTCTTATGCCTCATTTTATGTATTTTGCTTATGTTTTTGAAATTATTTACTGACTTTTAGTGTTGATGATTTTTGTTGTTATTATTGTTCTAAATTTACTTTTGTTAAAAGAGAGGTCATGGAGTTATAAATTGTTGTTATTAATTGTTTTGTTAATGTAAAACATTGTTATGTTTTCGGTACTTAATGTTATTGTTGGTTTATGGACAAGTTGTCACAAGTTGTCCATAGGGGGCGGTATGTCTAATCTGTCATGTCATTTTACATTATGTCAATTAGAATTTTTGAACTAAGTTAGTATTATTATCAACCAACAGATGACGTTGTACCATTACGTCACCATACTGAATCGCGGTGTCAAGATTTTCCTACGAATCATGACCCCGGCCGGTACTGTGTATATTAAATTGTCTTGCTCTGGAAAGTAGTCGTTTTATTTATTACGGGAGACAGTTTTAACGACTTGAACACTAGTGCTAACGGTCACAGATATTAAGCGAGGACGGACAGACAGACACGGCGAAACTATAAGGGTTCCTAGTTGACTACGGAACCCTAAAAACGCTTAGAATTATAACTAAGGCACCATGGTACATAACTAATGATAGCTTACATCGGGACTTAAAAATACCAAAGATGACAGAACAAATCACGCAAGCAGTCAGTGCTTACAATACTAGGATGAGTACTCACCCTAATAAACTGGAACCTAATGAAAACCAAGACAGTCATGAAGCTCAAAAGACTAACCCCACAAGACCTGATACTACGACAGCTGACACTACTTAAAACAGTACATTGATGTGTATGCACCAATGGGCGCATAACACGCATGACTAATTTCAAAAGCATAACACAAGAGATGCTGAATGTCAGTAAAGGGACAGATTGCATCATAAAAAGAGAAAAAAAAAAACAGTAAGAAGCAGGGTGTTAACATTAAACCAGTGTACTATTTTGGAACGATCAATCACCTTGAGTAAAGTAGGCTACTTTTTATCCCAGAATTCCCACGACAGCAGAAAGTACGCGAGTGAAACCGCGTGACGTCTGTTTTAAAGAAGACCCTGGTCAGCCGAAATACAGGCCAAAAGCCTAGCTTAGGCAACAGACTCCCACAGTATGTATTCCAATTTTATTGTTGTGATAACTCAGATTTTGTAAGTGTTGTGAAATTGTGATGAGAAATAAATCGACACCAGCGGGGCTAGCATGGCCGGAGATATTCGTTGCACGGGGAGAGGATAAAATACTATTCCCCTCTGTCATTTTTATCCACCCTCCGAGCATGGCGACATGGGTGGATAAACTATTCACGGGGATAAACCAGGGAAAACGCTTGTTCTCGAAATTATTGCCATTATAAGAAAACTTTTATGAAATTACACAATAGTCGAGAATGTCATGTAAACCAAAGTACTTTCATCGTTTTATTACATCTGTACTGGATATTTATTTTGTTTTGTTGTCAATTGGGATTGCTCGAATCGCGAAATCTTTCACTAGTCGCCATGCTATAAGCCGTGGATGAGTATCCACGTCTTATGTCAAAAAGTGATATAATTCTCTTTCCCCCTGTTGCCGTGCTTTGGCAGGTGGATAAGATAATTTTATCCCTTGTCAGTGGAAATAACCGGTGGATAAAAGTTATATCCCCAGCCAATGCAGCCCTGCAGTTAGGAATAACATCGCTACTAATGTTTAGGAACTTTAGAGGAGAGCGCGTCAAAGATTTAAAAAAATCCTTACAGTTTTCTTTTAAGTCTTATTGCCAACAACTTTTTACTAGTATGTCAACAATTGAATTACACTTGTGTATGATAGTATTATTATAATATATTGGTATGTCGGCGCCAGCGATGGCTGAGCGATAAGCTGACACCGATGGGGGTTCCGTGGTACAGTGTTCATAACGTAGAATAGCAATCTTCATTGCAGTAATAACCTCACTTAACAATCTTAATCACAAAACAACTCAAATCTAGGTAACAGACAGTTTCGTATTGGATGTGTGTCTTCGTCGGTGCCTCAAATCAATCTGAGCTCTGCCCAGCACGCGTAGCATGATCACCGAAGAAACGGTCTTTGTCGTGTCTCGGAAGAAAAGAAATCAAGTGTTCATGCTACGCAGGCAGGTGTATTGAAAGAAATTTGACAGATTGAGGTTCCTGTCTATATAATCTGTCACTTTGCCGATTCGTCTGTAGACAAAGGCCGTTTCTTCGGTGTTCAATGTGTTCATGCTACTCATGCAGCTCCCACGCACCAGCACGACTCTGTCCACGTGACATTACCGAAAACACATTCGCGCCATTTTCAAATGACAAGTAACGTCACGCTGGTCACTATAGACTCCGTACTAAGTTAATCAACTTCACAACTTATTATTCAAGAATATCGCTTTCCACGACAGGTATATTTTAAGTATTTTTGTGAGTTACGATGATATCATATACTGTATAAAATTACATTGTAACTCAGACATACAATCACATAAAGTACGATGATAGATACTTCAATAAATTAAAAACAATACGTTAGTACCGTAACAAACCTAGACCTTTTAGTCCTGATTTAAACCTGGTACTTATGGAAGTTTTATAATAAGACGGTATGTGTTGGATGTAAAAAAAAAAATTGTGAAAAAGAAATAAAGAAAATACATTATTTTATTTGAAACACGTACAGAAAATAACAACAAAAAATAAATCTAACATGACAAAAAAACAAAAGACCTGTGCGACGCCAGAAAGGCCCCTATCTCAGGACGGTGCCACTATATTTAAAGAAAAACAATAAATACCGAAGTGCTGTTACTCCGACAGGTCGTGTAGTCAATCCCCATTACCACCCTTTCAATACTATAGTCTTCTAGGAGGCATAAAATGAAAATGATAACATTAAAAGTAGACATGTCATTAATAAAATAATAATAATACCTAATTGTATTTCGACACCTCTGCTAGGAATAACATCGTAACTATTCGTAACTCAGCTTTAGGCAGTTTTGACTTTTCTGCACTCACTCCTGTAGATATGAATAGTGTAAAAACATTGTAAGTGAGAAGCAACTGTAGTTAATAAAAGGGTATCACTATTTCATTATTTCTGTCATCGCGAATAAAAATACTGTCCAATTATTGTAACGTTAGTTACGATTAGTTTCTCCGTAATAATTTTAATTCAACTCGCCAAATAATGCTTTTGATTCCGATTAAAACCAATAAAAGGATATTTTAATTACTATGGATCTTTTTTAGTTTAGGTTTAACTAATTTGACTGTTATAATAAAGAGTATTAAAACTAATTTTTCCTGTATTTTTAATCGTATGTCGAGTCCAAAACTCATATTAGGTACCTTTTATAAATTTTATTGTACCTTAGACATTATTTAATTTTCATGCAGATGCTTAAGCTACTTTCTAAAGAACCTTTTACTATATCCTGAAGCTTAGAAGCATACCTAACTCCCCACTTCTTTATGTAAAATTGTTAGGTAGTTGGGTAGTTGGGTTAGGTAGCTTACTAATTTCACCATCGAGGCGGTCCGGCCGGTGCTCGAGCGCTGGCTCAGGAGGAGGCTCGGCCACCCTGCCTGCCTGCTGGTGTCATAGGTGCTAACTCGGCACGGTTGCTTTGGGAAGTACCTATGTCGCATAAACAGGGAGCCGGAGCTCGGTGTCACCACTGCGTCGACTGTCAGGAGGACACGGCGCGGCACACGCTGGCAGAGCGTGCCGTTTGGGAGGAGCCGCGCCTTACCCTCGTCTCTGGAATAGGCAGTGACTTGTCACTGACGGCCGTGGTCGAGAGGATGGTTGGCAGCGTCGAGTCCTGGCACGTGGTGGTCACGCAGAAGGAGACTGCGGAAAGGGAGAGGGTGTTACTTCCACTCACCCGGCCCGCACAACGCAGCGGGCGCAGGCGGAGGGTGGACAACACCCTCTTTTAGCCCCCCTGAATGAGTTCAGGGGCGATGGACTTGGTGCCGTCCGCCGCCCCCCACGTACATGGACGTTGGGTGGCGGCGGGTCATGTTCACGCGCGCCCCTTTTAGACGTCGCGAAGAGAGTTAAACACCTCACGCGGGGCAGTCTGACAGACCCCTCCGCCCTCCCCGGGGTGGGGGACATCCATGAAGATTGTCAACCCCACAAAAAAAAGGTAGCTTACTATTATTAGTTGTAAGTCTTTTGTATTTTCTTACCTATGGATACAACAGGGTCCAAAATGAAAAAATCGGTGAATGTTTTATTAGAACCATCTAACAAAAATAACATCTATACATATAATAAAATTGTAGAAAAGTGGTGTCTGTACAATGGAAATAAATAAAAAAAAAGTAGCAGGGGTTGTTATTATATCGATGCCGAACCCGAAATTGATTTTTTTTTTTTTTTTGTCTGTTTGTCGGTATGTTTGTGCACGCTAATATCAGAAACGGCTTATTCGATGTAAATGCGGTTTTCACTAATATATTGTAGTAAGCTTCACTTAACATTTAGTGTTTATTTCATGTTAATCGGTTCATAAATAAAAAAGTTATGTCAATTTAAATAATCACGGCGAACATTTGCTAAGGTATTCTATCAGAGCACCTACACGCCTCGCGATTATTGCGATTCACTTGAATACTGTTTGCATATTTCATTTATTTAAATTTTAGGGTTTGTAGGTTGGGTTCTTTTAACCGACTTCAAAAAAAGGAGGAGGTTCTCAATTCGACGGTATGTTTTTTTAGGTATGTTAATTTTCATTTATTAGGGATAAGTGGATAACCCTATTACCATGACATGTATTGTTAACAAATAACAATATAAAAATAAATTCATGGCAATTATTTGTATGGGAACAACTAAAAATGGAAAAATAAAAATCTTTTTTGCAAAAAATAAAACCGACTTAAAAAAAAACACTAACCGGTGTAAAATAACTCTAAATTCGGAAGTCGGTGGCCCATCATAAATGAGACAAAATCACCAAAGCCACAGACTTCCTAATCTAGAGTTTTTTTACACCGGTTAGTGTTTTTTTTATTGCAAAAAAGATTTTTCTTAATTTTCTTTAAATTTTTTAACCCCCGACGCAAAATGAGGGGTGTTATAAGTTTAACCGCTATGTGTGTGTGTCTATCTGTCTGTCTGTGGGACCGTAGCGCCTAAACGGGTGAACCGATTTATGTGCGGTTTTTTTTATTTGAAAGCAGGGTTTCTTGCAATGGTTATTAGACATGATTCATCAAACTCGGTTTAGCCGTTTCAAGGTTATCAGATCTTTTGTGTTAGGTACCGTGGCTATTTTAGACGTCTGTGGGTATTAACTTTACTTACAAACATATGTGTGGCTTAAAATTTCAAACACCCAAGTATGTTATATTAACAAGCAAGATCAAAAAAAAAAAAATCAAATCAAAAATCATTTATTTCATAAACATATGTCTTGTACAACAAAAATAGTGATTGGAGCCTCCCTTTAAGCAAGAAATGCCTGTATTGAGAGACTCCGCTCTTTCATACCAAATATTTAACTATTTTCATATAACCATACAATATTTGTGTGATTGTGTGTGTGTGGGTGTGTGTGTGTGTGTGTGAGTGTGTGTGTGTGTGTATAATAAGTGTGACAACATGTGATGTAAGCAAGCAAGCATCATGACACAAGTGTTAACAGTGCTTCTGTTTCATCATAGTTTAACGGTTTTATCCAATTAATCAAAGTTTTTTTGCAGTCATAGTATCGTTTTGCATAAATGTATATTTTTCCATTTATCTTATTATATAAATAGGCCGAACGTTTGTGTAATTGTATTCTAGCAAACCGAGTTCGTGATTGGGGAATTTGTGCAACATTGTCCTTTCGTCTTTTTGTTAATTTGGAGGAGTCAAATGGTAAAGTTTTGTGCATTTTCAAGATGGACTGTATAATGTATAATTTTCTCACAGAGAGCAGGTCACTGATCTTAAATAGTTCCACTGTGTTAAATCTCAATTTCTTAAAATACATAATTTTTATTAAAGCACGTTGTGCACGCTCAACATATATGAATTTTGATTTACTAGCCCCTCCCCAAACAGGGATGCAATACGCCAAAACTGATTGTACAAGAGAAATATAAATTTCATTCAGAAGATTTCTAGGTGAATTTTGGCTAGTATCCAATTTTTTTGGGACGACATGGCGTAGTGAGTTAAATAACCAGCTTAGTTTTCTGATCCTGCTTGTAACTTGTTCGAGATGTTGGTACCAAGATAACCTTTGGTCTACAACCACTCCTAGATATTTCGTGTGACTTACTTTATCTAATGTTGGACAGTTGCAATTTAGATTATTTATAATGTCACATTGATGAACTTTCAAATGAAAGTTTTCATCAGGCTGGGTACGATTATTAATACTGAAACATATAAAGTTTGTTTTAGAGGTGTTCAATGTGAGTAAGTTACTTGTTAACCATTTGGCTATTACAGTCATACCCAACTCAGCATATTCTTTGACCTCTCTCCAGGTCCTACCTGAAAAAACAACAGCTGTATCATCGGCATAAGCAAAAATTTTGGCATTTTTGATGCTCAAGTTGCAGAGGTCATTAATATATGTCAAAAATAATGTTGGACCTAGTACGCTTCCTTGAGGCACGCCGAATGATACTTGTGCGTCTTCGCTTATATAGTTCCCAATTCTTACTCTCTGTTTTCTATTTGAAAGATAGTTACGGAGGAGCTCTAGCGGGATGCCTCTTATTCCAAATTCTTGTTCTAATTTGTTCACAAGGATTATGGCATATTTGGTCTGATGCAGCCAGGATGACAATAATAGCAGATATGTCGTGTTTGGATTCATTTTAACCAGCATTTGATTCTACACACAATGCACTGATGGCAACAGGGTGAGCTGATGCTGCAGCCAGGCTATCCAGCACACCATTAGGTAGGCTCTTGACAAAATAATAGCAAATATGTCGTGTTTGGATTCATTTTAACCAGCATTTGATTCTGCACACAATGCACTGATGGCAACAGGATGAGCTGATGCTGCAGCTAGGCTATCCAGCACACCAGTAGGTAGACTCTTGACAAAATAATAGCAGATATATCGTGTTTGGATTTGTTTTAACCAGCATTTGACTCTACATACAATGCACTGAAAAATTCTCATAACTGTAAACTCTATAAAACAAAATTAATGCGTTTGAAAATTATAAAATAAAAGCTAAATTAAAAATTTAAAAAACCCCCATCGCAAAAAAGTAAAACATTTAAAAAGTTAAAAATAACACTTTCCTATCGTTGAGCCATGAAATTTTACGTAACGTCGGGGTATGAGTATTAGGAACGTTCCTTACTTAAGCGTGTTACGTACGTTAAGTACGTGTTTACTAAATAACTCAATTTTCCATTTAGTTATAAACGAGTCCAGTTTCCAGTCAGCCTATGTTTTGCGATGACCATTAATAAAGCCCAAGGTCAGACGCTGAAAGTTGTGGGTGTAGATCGAATCTAAGTTTCAGCTGTTTCTCGCACGATCAGTTGTATGTGGCTCTGTCACGGGTTAGCAATCCTAGGAGCCTGTATGCTTTCATCCTCGATGGCCATACCTACGTCAAAATTAAATATCGTATACGGAGAAGAATTACTGTTAAGTGAATTTTTAGCTACCCAAACGACGGTAGGTACATGTAATTCAAATTGTTGCCCGAAAAGTCACTATTCCATGCGGACGAAGTCGCGGGCACAGCTAGTTTAAAATATATTCAGACAGCCATTCATTATAAAGCCAATTTAAATCTAAACTAATATGATAAACAAGTTTTTTTGTAGGAGTTTAATTCAAAAACTACTGAACTGAACTGTCTTGCAGACAGTAAAATTTCCGTTCGAAATAGATAATGGTAAAGGTATGATAAAGGTTGACTGGTAAAAAATGCACAAGGCATTAAGTTCACCTATGTATAATATTTGTGTGCTTGAAGTATTAAATAAATAAATTGATAAATAATGGACTTACCCAGATAGTATTTGCCACTTTAATTTCGTCATACTTACGGCTACAGCTGAATTTTGTTTAGAAATAAACGGACGAACCGTTAATATCTCAATAAAGTATCTCTAACAAAAGGGTCAATCAATTTGATTAAAATTAAGAGGTCAGGGCTGTAACACTGATAATACAAGCTGATAAGTTATTATAATCGTCACTCTCTTTGGCAGATGATACTATTATTCTTACCTTTTTCGAACAAGTTCCATATAATCTAGAATTAGTACCGAATGCAGCTGAATATCCATATACTAACGATTTTATTTTTGCCTCCACTTTTCAGTAGGTGGAGGAGGTTGTGGTTAAATAATACAACTGCACGGGTCAATCAACGATGGTTAAGCTGTAGCGTGCAAAGTTAAGCAGTGAGACAGAAAACTAAGTAGCACTGTTTATCAAAAACAGAGAGTGACGTCAAATTATCACCTAACCGTCGATGTCTGTTTTTGCTAGACAGTGCTAGTTCGTTTCCTTTCTCACTACTTAACTTTGTCCGCTACATTGGTGACCCCGACGCGCGCGTGCTCCCAAGTACCGATACGTCTAACGCTTACGCATCGCTTATTGTATTGCATAATAACTGTTAACTATAACTGACACCACCATTCCGTAGAGACGTATTCGACTGCATTTCCGGATTGAGTCGTCCAGGAATTAACCGTTAATCCGTTAGACAAAGGACTCAAAAGTACATATGGCCAAATATAAACAAGGACTGCAGCGAGTGGACGCGCAGCTGGTTGCTCGCCAGCGTTCGAAAGTTTTTCGACACACTCGATCTCCGATCGATCTACGCTTGACGGAGTAGATCCGAGACACAACGGATCCCGTTGGTCCCAGCTGTCATTTGTAGATCTTTACCAGTCGTTACAAGTGTTGTGACATCACTATTTAGTAAGTTAGTGTGCACCTCACTAAATGTTATCTATGTATCCGCGTTTCTATTCAGAATGCCAGCGTCACTTCATTATCTGTCCCCGTCTGTGAAGCTACCATTGCACTATCTAATCTATAATGTAATATACTGTGTGTCGTCAATATAAATCAAGTCAACCTTAACGGAACATAACATCGAGTAGTCAGAAACCTTCTGAAAGAAAGAAAGAAAGAAAGGAAATACATTTATTGGCAACAGCTGGATACACGCACAGTAAAAACGCACGCTGAACGCTGCTTCTGCTTCTTATCGTATAGTTAGTGACTAACCAGCAGGCCTAGCCATATTACAAATTCTATTTCTATTCTATTTCTATTATAGAAAAATAATGGCGTATATGGAATCAGCTGTTTGTCAACTGTTCATGTTCAGCCATATTACAAATTCTTCTCGTTAACACTTGAGACTTGAGACTTAACAGTTGACAAACAGCTGATTCCCATATACGCAATGTTCTTTCTTTTGGCGCCTTATCGATCACGATAATAGAAATAGAATTTGTAATCTACTTCTATTATAGAAAGAAAAAGGGCGTATATGGAATCAGCTGTTTGTCAACTGTCAAGTTTATTTCATTTTCAGCCTTATTACAAACTAGCTTTTGCCCGCGGCTTCGCCCGCGTGGATGTCGAACTTCCGTCCTCTATGTTTTCCCAATTTTCAAAAATCGTTTTTTAGTGGATACTTACATCACTAAGAACACCCCTTTAATTTACATGTCTCTAATACCAGCGGTTTGGGCTGAGCGTTGATATATAAACGTAATCATTTTAACATAATACTTCCGGATAGACTACTTTCAAAGTTGATCCTTCCGGTATGTATGCATAAAGATTTCTGGAACTACTGACCCGGGAAAGAGCGCCGTACAACTGATCATGTGTAAAACAACTGAGACTAAGATCAACCTGCCCAGGCGTATTGATTACAACAGTACCAAGTTTGGTTAATCTCCCTATAATAGTTTTTGAATTATGCGTGCACATACAGACAGACAGACAAAACTTTTAGTGATTGCATTTTTGGCATCAGTATCGATTACCAATCATCCTCCAAAATTAATTTTGAATATTTAATCAATGTACATAATATCTTCGTAGTGTGTGATAGTCCATTGAATTGTATGGCGAGCGATATTGTATCTTAAGATAAAATATAATACTATCTTAGCCGTGTGCAGCGCCCCTTGGTGAACCCCACTGCGGGTGACGTAACCTACGACAAACTTTTTATTTGCGGTTGTTACAGTAGTTGGGTCTAAAGATCGAACCGCAAAATTAAGTTTGTTTTTTATTGTATATACTTTTCCGGGATAAAAAGTACCCAGTGTGGTGCCCAGGATATTAAAGAATAAGTATACCAAGTGTCGTCGTAATAGTTTTTGCGTGATACCTGAACATACATACAGACAGACAAACATTTTTTTAATCATATTTTTGGGTTCGGTGTCGGTCTAGTAACACCCCCTGCTATTTATTTTTTTATATTTTCAATGTACAGAAATTTTACTTCTACAGATTTATTATAAGTATAGATAGATGTATATAGATTAGAAGGGTAAAACGTCTGCACAATGAAAGTTATGCTAGGGGCATTTTGCGTTTTAGTAATTTTATATTATCTCCGAAACTGTATGACCAATTGATATACTGTAAATGGCAAATATTATCTGTATGATGTTCTTGCGATACTGAAATAATTTATTGTCATAAGAATCAATATTTTGTTGCTCAAATCGTACCCTCAGTGGAAAATAGGCATAAGTGAATTTACATTGAATCATCGATTTTATCATATTTGAAAAGTACGTTTAAAGATACATACGCAATTTTTTTTTCATATTTTTCTTGTTTAATTTGACGAATTAATTCAAGAAAATAGTTTTGAGAATTTATATTCCATCACTTTTTTTCTTAAGGATTAGTAGATTATGTGATATAACGCAAATAATAAATTAAAAAATATGACATATTAATTAATAATATGTTTATACCTAAAATTTAATGTAGAAAATAAATAGTAACAAATATTATGATTTAAATGCGTTTGCTTTTTTTACATCGCTAGTCTTGTATACACGATTATCTTTTTATTCGTTATATTAACTAGGTAAGGAAATTATCTTAAATGCGCTTACTTAACCAAAAAGATAAACTTAAAAAATAAAAACAGCAGTATGACTGTTTACTTCTTATGAACTTAAAATAAATTACAATAATAACAATTACTGCTTTTTTCCACTAAAAACTTTCCTTTACGTCGAAACATAAGACTACAAACTGCAGCACGGCTGTAACATAAGAATTATTACTTCTTTCTTCCACTAGAATATTTTCATTGCACCGGGACGTAAGATTTGATACAGCGGCGCGGGAGTAGACAGCGGGAACATAAGCGTGAATACGTCGATGCAGGGGGGAGGGGGCGGTGCGTATCCACGCGCTTGACAGTCAGTGCCCGTTTCTAGGTCAAGGTAATAGCTGCGTTTACGCATTTGCGAAAACAAAACAACAACAATTGAGTGGTTTTTCTTCTTATTTTAAAGTAAAGTGACCTGAAAATGTATAACCGGACACAGCACAGTAGGGCGAGAAAAATTTTGAAGTTAATAGGTAAGTACATTTAGATTTAATTCTTATAAAAGCTAAAAATAAATTATTCCACAATGACGTGTTTACTGTATAATCAATAACATTGAGCGACTGTCGTCCGACCTTTGTAACCGGAACCAAAACAATATCGTGGTTACACATTCTGAATGAATGAAGGTGCAGTTTCCTCACGATGTTTTATCTTACCGCCAGCTAGTGGTTCAAGTAGTATGTAAGTGCGCTAGACAATTACAGCAATCGTCTGGTCTCAAACTAGGGGAACCTATATGAATGATTCGCTGTCTATTATTATAAAATTAATTTCTGTTACTAACGTGTAATTTTATTTCTAATTTGTAAAGACATACCATAGATGTTATAACAAAATGTGTATTTGTAAATATTTATATTAGGTACATGATACTTTCAAAATCGTTAACTAGGTATTATTGTTTAATCTATACTAATATTATAGAGAGGTAATATTTTTTTGTTTGTTTGTTTGTAATAAATAGGCTCCGAAACTACAGGACCGATTTTAAAAGTTCTTTCACCATTCGAAAGCTACGTTATCCACGAGTAACATAAGCTACTTTTTATCCCCGTAAGTAGGTACCACGCGGGCGGAGCCGCGGGCGGAAGCTAGTATATTTATATAAAAGTAATCGATCTGTGTCCGAAAAAACCGACACAAAGTTTGTTCAACCCGGGAATTGAACCCAGGACTTATACCACTAAACTAACGAGGCGTTATATTTATATACTTACATCTAAAAATCTCAGCCATATCACTTTAATTACCTGGTCTTAAACTAAGGATTCTGTAAAGGATTTGGCAAGGGGTACGTACACTCAGACCCAAGTCAGTTTAGTAAAGTTTGTTTGTTTGTCCGACCGGGAATCGAACCCGGAGCCTTTCGTCCTATAGACACTAATAATTGTGGCATCGAGGATGTCAGACAAAGAATAATGTCTTACCTTAACTTACCTTATTTTGTGAGCAAGACGTCTTTAGTAACAACTTAATATGATATTATTTATATTACATTTTATAATAAAATAATTTATTTACAGACGTCGACACAGAAGCAGAACAAACATCTGGAAATTATGAAGTCAGTCGTGGTGATATTATGTACACCGCGCCGTCAACAAGTCGAAGTAGCAGACGACAATCTACAGTAAATTACAGAATTAGTGAGTCTTCGAATGAAGAGCCATTTTCACCACCGGTATCTGAATATTTATCAAGTTCGAGTCCTAGTCCGATAGCAGACTTAGGCAATACTTTACCATCTTCAATATTGAATGACTTCGATTTTAGTTTGAGAGATTGCTTAGGTAATTCTACACTTTTCTCTTCTCCAATTTCCACCACTCATAATAATTTAATTTTTATAGCGTCACCTACTGTCGTTTTTATATCTAATCCTCAAAAAACAATTTCTATGGGTAACAAAGACAGTTATGAAAATTTAGCGGTATCATCAGGAAATTACATAGAAGGAGTTTATCCTTTGCCGAATGATGCCGATCTTGAACCCGTATCCACGTTCTGGTATAATGCACCACTTCCTGAAAAGAGCATAACTGCCGCAGAACCTGAAACAGAACCTACATTTACTAGCCCTACAAGAACTCTGCTGACTCTTGAAAGTACTACGGTCATGCTTCGTGAAGCAGAGCCTGCATCCATAGCATGTCGCGACGAATTTCCGTTAGTTGAACATAATACTGCCGCAGAACCTGAAAAAGAACTTACATCTACAAGTCTTGCAAAAACTCCACAGACTCTTGAAAATACCCCGGCTATACTACCTGAAGCAGAACCTACATCCATAACATGTTATAACGACGAAACTCTTCCAGTTGGACATAATACTCTCACAGAACCTGAAACAGAACCTATATCTACAAGCCCTGATAGAACTCCACCGGTCTCTTCAATTGCCACAGCTATAGTTCCTCACTCAGACCCTCCAATCATAGCCTGCCACGTTGAAACTCTACCAGCTGGATATAATTCCACCACAGAACCTGAAGCAACGAATTCTCGTCCAGTGTTAGTAACTGAAGCTAATACAAATCCTAGAAAAAGAAAGCGTAATCCCGAAAAATGGTCTCAAAAACAAAAAAAAATCAAATTAAATACAGGTCAACAGCCTCAAAAACAGATGCAAGAGCCTTGCAAGTGTAAGCTTAAATGCTTTGAAAAAATACCCAGCGACAGGAGGTTGGTAATATTTAAGCAATTTTGGGCTTGTGGTAACCATGAAACTCAATGGCAATTCATTTTGAAAAACACTGAGATTATAGAACCTAAAGTTATGAAAATTCAGCGTAAGCGTGAACGAAATCGTACACTGGTTTATTATTTGCCGTCAAAAAACGATGTATGCCTTGTGACTAATTTGAAAGTGTGCAAAACTATGTTTCTTAATACGCTAGGTATTAAAGAAAGAACAGTTTACACTGCTATTGATAAATATGCTAATGGGGACCAAATAATAGACCTTCGAGGAAAACATACCAATAGACCTCATAGAACAGCCAGCGAAACAGAACAGAGTGCAATTCAACATATTCAGTCCTTTCCTTGTATCGAATCTCACTATCTTAGACAAAATTCCAGCCGTCAATATTTGTCACAAGACTTAAATATCTCAAAAATGCATCGTTTGTACAAAGATTGGATATCAGAAAATGAAAACTTTCGTAATACTAAAGTGGCAAGCGAATATCAATATAATCAAATATTTAATACACATTTTAACCTTTCTTTTTTCCGGCCGAAGAAGGATTTGTGCAATTTATGTAGCAAATACGACAATTCAACTGAAGAAGGTAAATTACAACTGAAAGAGGATTATGACAGTCATATAAAAAATAAAAACATCATACGAAATATGAAGGATAGTGAAAAAGAATCAGCAGATCCTAATGTGAAAACTGTAGCTGTTTTTGACTTGGAAAAGGTTCTTAGTTTACCGCAATCTAATGTGAATATTTTCCATTATAAAAGGAAATACCCCGCATACAATTTCACTGTGTACAATTTAATATCCCGTCAAGGGTTTTGTTATCTATGGCATGCACAAATTGCAAAAAGGGGTGCGAATGAAATCGCTAGTTGCTTATTACACTTCATTAAATCTGAAGTTAACAGGGGTATAAAGTCAATTTCACTGTATTCAGATAATTGTTCGGGCCAGAACAGAAATCGGTTCATATTCGCGATGTATATTTATGTATCACGTGTATTGAACGTAGAAGTTACACACAGGTTTTTACAAACTGGCCACACTCAGAACGAAGGCGACTCAATGCATGCCTGCATCGAGAAAAATATGAAAAATAAGACATTGTACTCGCCTGACCAACTGTACGAAGTAATCATGAATTCAAAAGTACAAAATAAGTTTGTAATTAAAGAAATGAATCAAAATGACTTTTACAACCTAAAAAGTCAAGTCACGACAAGCAAGAATTGGTCACAAGACACAAACGGGCATAAAGTATTTTTCTCAAAAATTAAAGAAATCAAAACAAGTCCCGATGCACCAAATAAATTATTATTTAAATATGATTTCGAAAGTGAATATTTGGTACTAGACACTACAAATCGTACGACGACGACGCGCACACGCAAATCAAATAATGCCAATGCTGTAGATGTTAATGAACTTCCACTTGCATATGCTCAATTGTTACCTATTTCTGACGCGTTGTTCAAAGACTTAATTAGCCTGTGTAATACAAATGCTATACCTCTACATTACCAAACATTCTATAGAAATTTGTTACCAGCGACTGAATCTCCAAATTTGGAGGTATTTGATTCATCTGAAGAAGAATAACTTTACTAGTTCCCGTATTTTTGATCTCATTATTATTTTAATTTGAATTTTGTTGAATTTTTATATTCATACTTATAAACATATTGATTATTAATAATTTTAAAACAAAAGGTACTGTGAAAGTATCAAAGGTCTTATTTTGTTAACAAATTATGCATGTCATGTTACCATAGATTTGTATTGAGAAAATAATAATATTTTGTTACATTTATATCCCTTCATTACCAAACATTCTATAGCCTAGAATGTTTGGTAATGAAGGAATTCGTAGAACGAAGATAACGTAGAAGGGAACAAGAATTTTTTGATTTATTGCTTAAAGAAGGTTTTTTTTTGTATTTTTATTTGTTGATTATTTTAAAACAAAAGGTACTGGCAATGTGTAAAGTACCTTGATTTGTTAATAATTTTTGCTTGTTATCTTAGATTTTTATTGAGAGAACATAATATTTTGTTGTACGGAGCCAAGAAAGAAGTTATTTCGTTAATTGTTACAAATCTTAACAAATGATCTACTGATTAGTTAATCATTTAAAAAAAAGTCATTAGTGGTAGTAATCTTCACCGAAACTCCACATTGCTGAATTATTACTGTCAAATTTTATTGTTGATAGTACGAACTTTAATTGTAGCCAAAACTATAATTATAATTTGCCTGAAATAAAAAAATAATGAACACAAAAAATGCATTTCCTTTTTTTCCCTTTAGTCATAAATATTAACTCTAAGTAATATGTGTTAATATGCAGCTAACTTTTCTTTAACATAATAATGGAATAAGTAATTATCTTTGTTTATTTAAGTTACCTTAGCAAGCCCCTAAATTGAAAAATGGGGTAAGTATTGCTAATACATTTCAAACATAATTGTAATAAAGGAAATAATGTAGTAATCTTACTTATACTAGCATAAATGTTTGTATTTACAAGTTCATTACTGCTTTAATACAACATACTTTTTGAAATATTTTTTCTTTTCTGGCAAAAACTGGCATACATTTTGATACTCAGAATCCTGTATTTCATTACATTTTGAAAAATAGCATAATATTTTTTTTTTACAATTCCTAATAAACTATAAACATTAGTACTAACTTAAATACAACACGCAGTGCAACTTTTTTTTCTCCTTTTTTTGATACAAGAATAATTCTTCTTCGTTTGAAAATAAAGTAAATATGCCCATAAATTCAATTTTTTCGCCATACTGAAAAATCACCATTTTCGTCTTATGCCTTTTTTCCACAGGGGGTACGAAATAATCAACCAAACGTAAATATGCCGAAAAAAATTTTTTTTAATGCAATAAAAGAAGTATAAAAGATAAAATATAAAAGATTGAGATATGGTATCGCGGACTTTTTTGTAGAAATAATTAAGACGAACCAGGTAGCGGTACATTGTTTAGGCAGCGCACGCAAATAATTCTGTTTTATGAGGTATTTTTTACCGACTTGCTAGACAAAAGTTGTGATAGCTCGGTTAATATACATGTTATAGAAACAATTTATAGCCTATAGCACTCAGGAATAATGTAGCTTTCTGCCAGTTAAAAAAAAATTTGAATTGGATTATGAGTTCCAGAGATTACCCCCTACATACAAATTTACAAACTTACAAACTTACAAATTTTACCTCTTTATAATATTAGTATAGACAAATTTACAAACTTACAAACTTACAAATTTTACCTCTTTATAATATTAGTATAGATAAATTATTTTCGTTAAAACTTGACAGTTGAGAAACAGCTGATTCCATATATCGACGTTGAAGGTTCAATTCCGCGTAACTACAACTGTTTATTACTGCAAATGTACACCTTCGCTAATTGTGTATAAGGTGTATATTTGCAGTGTTAAACAATTGTAGTTACGCGGAATTGAACCTTCAATGACGATATGCAATTGACTTTCTATTGTCGCCTTATCGATTACGATAGTAGAACTAGAATTTGTATGGCTAGGCTTGCTGGTGTCAAAGTTTTATCAATGAACCTCTGACTTAGCATCACATGTCCACGGGAAATATCTCTCAGGCATTCCGGTTTCCTCATGATGTTTTCCTTCACCATTGAAGAGATGAAGCAAGTAATAATTACACAATATGGATATAGTGACAATTTGACATTTGACAAGTCTTAAGCCAAAACTTAGAAGGTAACAGAACATTAATTGATTCTAAGGCGGGATGAAGTTTGCCGGGGCAGCTAGTAGGTAATAAAATGTCGCTCGTGTTTACAAAAGATAATATTATATTACGAATTTCCCTTTCGGCTGCGGCTACATAATGATATCTGCTATAATTATTATCTTGTTTATTCAGTTTTAACCCCTGATGTGTCAACAAGTGAACTGTATCTTAAGAAATGAGTCATTATTGCTGATATATATCGCACGCAGCTTCAGAGAGGAAGTATATATGCATTAGCAACTGGAGAAGAAACATCTACTAAGGTAAGCGATTCACTCAGTTTAATTAACTCTCAATCATATTTTAATTCATTAAACGCCAAGAGTACACCGGTGTCCGCGCTATCATTGTCCTTCTATTGTGTCTGTAAATAACGTTTGAAAGGTTGATAGTCATTTTAGTTTTGGATTCTTCCTTTAGTAACTAGTATAATTATTCCTTGTTTAATACATTTATTCAAATAGTCATCTATGTAAATAGTACACTTCAAACTACCTGCTCATCTGTTCTCCTTCTCTATCAAGGCTATCCAAAGGTTGGCTGTAAGAGATCGCTTTTAGCGATAAGGCCTCCCATTGTATCACGCCATTATAATTATAATTTGTAATTTTTTATATTGTGCAATAAATATTATTCTATTCTCCTGTAAAAGTATGTAACATATACGCCTGTTATTTACGAAGGGTACGAAAGAGGTGTACCGACGTGTAGTACACCCACATTTTGCTAATTATGTTTATGCCCCATGTAATAGGGGGCGCCATCAATCAGGCACAATGCCAGACTCCGAACTGATTCTGAAAATTTTTGGATGGAAAATCTGAATAACGGTTTTGACGAATCAGGGATCAAATGCGGGTCCGCATGTTCTGCAGTAGACCAATGAGATGTCTTACTGTAAAAATTGTTTATTTGTCTAATTTTTGTATTATAAGTGTGTGTCAAGTGACATTCTTTGTTTCTTTTCCCCAGAACTCCAACATCGACATAAATTATCATGACTTGGATATCACCGACTGCAGCAATCTTAATGGTGGGAGTATTGGCTCTGTCTGGCTACGCAGCTCCTGGTGGCTACATTGTAAATATACAACCTGTAAGTTAATTTCAATATTTAATACTTTATTGCATTCCATAATGTGTACTGTATATAATAGTTCGGTATGTTAAAACATCGAATCAATTATGGACCCTGTCGGGCACAGCAAAGTTATTTATAGTAGGAGAGAGGATGAAGGCGTTTTTTATTATGCGAAATAACACAATAATTTAAATTGTAACATTATATTATTAATATAAAATAAAAAAATAATTAATAAAAAAAAAAGTAATAGTTAGTAGTTACTTTAGTGTATATTTTTTTTTGTTTTGTACTATTTTGTTGTTTTACTAAACCACAAAAATTTAATAAGAATCGGTGAAACTGTTTCGGAGGACTTTTGTAACACTGCTAAGAGAATATTACCTATATTAAATAATAATTTCAAGTTTTTACACTTTCCCTGTCCACAAAGCAGACACAATGTTTAATTAATCATATGTGATGTGACTTATGGGACGGGGAAGTGGTTAAGTTATATTTACATTTTTTATTATATGTACACTTCATATACACTTCTTCTTTTCGAGTCTGACAGGCTAGTGTCAGAGTTTTTACACTGTCTATGAGCCACTGACTTGCCTACAAATTGACGTCGAGATATATATAGGGTGACTGCTACTTAAACACGTTATTGTATTCATCATTTCAATCAACTTTCTCAAAGAAACTTTTTTTCATCAGTCACAATTTTCAAAATATTAAAAGTTTTGAATTTTCTCGAGTAGCATTACAATAGCCTCTTTTCACACCAATTTTGTAAAATAGAAATTTATTGTAGATACAAAAATTTATAAAATCATTGATTTTAGTCAAAAACAATCAAAACTCGTATATATTTTAGACAAAACATCACGAACAAAATTTTTATCCGATACTTTGTGTCCTAGCGGCCACTAGTCTGGGAGTTTAGTTTAGTTTCAATATAGCTACATGATTTAGATGGCGTTACTGAGACATGGGATCAAAGTTTTTTTTATGACATTACCTCGTTATGTCCTCTCTATAATTAGTATTTTAAATATCTTTGATTTTAGCGTTTTATATTAATGTGTCACCTCTAAGGGTCCAGATAAAAATAATATTTTGTCTTCATTTTCAGGGTGGTGAAATAAGAGGAACAAATGTTATTATTAATAATAAGCCTATGAGCACTGGTTCATATTATGTTGACAATTCGGGAAATGTAAGAAATATGACAGAACAAGAAAACCAAGCTCTCGATGATGACATGACACGGTTATATAATGAAATAAAAGAGATGGACAATGAAATAAAATTGATGAACAAGGAATCAAAGGAATCGCTGGACAATGACATTAAATCTTTGGACAATGAAATGGAATTGATGAACAAGGAATTAGAATCGATGGACATGAAATCTTTGGACAATAAATTGAAATCGTTGGACAATGAAATGAAATTTTATAATGATTTTTAATGGGTGTTCGATTAAAATTTTAGTTTCTTTTTGGTAGTATATTAAAGACTATTGAAAAAATTACCAACGCTCTGTTTTACATACCTTATTTAATTTTTTTTTTTTTTTTATAATTACAACGTTACAATCTTATAACAAGACATAGCATCTGCCAAACTGCAATGCAATTTGTCGGCAGTTAGTTCTAGTGGAAATAGCACGAATTCTTTTTTTACCTAATTTAATTTAAACTATACGAAATAATGATATAGGTACTACATTATATTACTAAGTAGGTCTTTTTTTTTGCAACAATCTTAGAGATTACCCCAATACTATTTCAACTATGACTTGGCCCCCTCGGCGGCACCAGTTCCCAAATGCCGTGAGACTACATCTTACTCATCATTAACAACTGAGGCCTCCGATTGGCTGCCACAGCTATGGACACATTGACAGGGAATGTTTCCTTAGGACACTTTTAAGGTGGTTTTTGCTTCTATTGCGATCGATTACACCTTCCGTTAGCTCAATAATTAATGTAGGTAGGTGTTATCTATCGTCTCGTGCGCTTACCATAATAATTGTTTATTTTTGGGAACTGTAGTAGTTTTTTCTTTGAAAGTCGGATATAGATGTTCATGTTATAAAAAAATGCGTAAAAAGATGCAATAAAAAATACCACAATGTTACGAATAAAACAAAATATGGCCTTTTATTTGTATCTAATAAAGACTCGAAAATTGAGTAACAATATTTCTTAACTACAACTTACTTTACACAATTGAATTGCTAAACTGTAAGTAAGACAATTCGAAAATCCGAAAATCCGAAAGTTCTTTTTTTAAATCGGCTAACTAAATCTTCAAAGCTCTAAGGAGAGCGGAGGAGTCTGGTGGACTCTCACTGACTAAATACACCACGGTGTTTTGTCTTACACCTGCGCTGGGGATCACGGGAAGGGGTGACGGAAGTCCACAAATCTGTTGTCTTGAACCCGGCTGGATGAAGGTATTATCCGCTTTCCTCCTACGCCCAGTGCATCTGCTGTAAGTCTGCTGACGAGTAAGTGGAGGTGATCCCCCTCTCCATTTTTCTGCCTCCTGCGAGACGACTGGTTCCCAGAAGGACACCACCGCGTTCCAGGACTTATCTTCGCTGTCGACCAACGCCTTCAATGTGGGCGTTAGTTCCAGGTGTCATTTGTAGATCTAAGAATTCTTAGATAGTCGTTAAGAGTCAGAAGCCCGTAAGTCTGAGAAGGTTTCTTATCAAAGAGGTAATCCTCTACTAGAAGGATTTTCATGTGTTGTAGGCTATATTTTGGTATCAGAACTAAGAGAAAACGGAGGGGATTTAAAATACAAAATGATATAATGTTAAGGCGTTAAGCTGATTAATAATAAAAAAAAACATTTGTACTGAATTTATAGTCATAGCCTTACATGTACAGAGGGCATCACATCAAACTACCCCAAAGTGTCATAGTGCGATAGTTGATAGTTCCTTCGATAGTTTTTTAACTTTATTACAAATAGAATAAAGTCCTTGTTCAACAGGGAAAATTTACAGTTCGATGTAGCTTGATGTGCTTGCGTCTGTACGTCGTTTGGCTAAAATTCAGGAAAGTAACAATTTGACTGTTGTACTTTGTACTTTTTAAGTTTATCTTAGACAGAGCAGAATATATCGACGAAGAAAAACATTGAGTGGAAAACAGGTTTCTACTCGATGTTTTAACTTAATACTTTTTGTCCTAAGAGCCACCGTTTTTGAGATATAACAATTCAAAAGTTGAAAGAGTTGTAATCGTCATAATATGCACACGTTTCCACGCCAGCTTTGGGGTAGTGTACTTAGCGCGTTTTTTTAATGTGGTTTCCCCGGTAGGCCTATTTCACTGCTCTTATATGATTCTGTTCAATTTGAAACTATTGAATAACTGTTGATATTTTTATTCTTCTTCTTGTTTATCTTCATCATTCTGAGTGTTAATAAATTGTCCCAAAAATGACACATCGCATATCTCTTCGTCAACATCAAATGATTCTTCAATTGTTGGCATTTCGACATTGGAGCATGACCGGCCTTGATAGTTTGTACATGCTACAGAACAAAACAGTCCAACTTTTTTGCAACCACATTTAGCCCAACATCCCTTTTTACAGTTGCAAAAAATTGTGTTTAGTAGTTTTTATAGTGCAGGTGGAAGTAAAGTTTGAATTGGCTCTAATGAATTGTCGACCAACTTCCATTCCCAGTCTTTTACTACACAAATAAAAATATTTGAATTTGAATTTGGGTCTAACTGATTACCAAGCCACACTTGAACTTGGAAAAGATGTTGATAAGCAGCCGCTGAAATTGGAGGAAGACATGCTAACTGCACTTGTTTTTTATTTCGAGTATTTTTTTAACGAAACATGCATATCTGAACTTATCTAAGCACTATTACAACTCAACAACTCTTTCAACTTCTTGAATCGTTATAATTATCTCAAAAACGGTAGCTCTTAGGAAAAAAGGTATTAAGGCATTTTTATAGATAATTATCTGATCTACAATTTTTGTCAGAGTTAATTTTATGATAAAACTTACCATTTTGCTGAAAATCGCGAAAAACCCGTTTTTGTGACCTTTGACTTCGGGTAAATTTTTTTGCACGTGCCGATCGATGAGGACTATTGACATTTCCTTTATAATAGTGTACTGAACAATACTACCAATATTCAGCAAAGTGGGAATTTTTGTAACCTCACCCCTATTTTTTAGTCTAATTTGACCGGGCTATTGATGCCGCGCCCAAGATAAAAACCACACTATACACATCACATGTGCACAGCAGCCAACAGTGCCTCTGCCCACTGAACATTTACAACAGTATCTAGCAAGAGCAGCCCCGATTCCGTTGAAATGGTGCTGCACAATTGCTTGCAATGGCTTTGTAGATTATGCACTGTATCTGATCTACAGATGCCATTTTCATAAAATCTTTAGAATAAAAATACGAAAAGAACAGAAGAAAACATGCAATTATCTAGTAATCGGAAAAAATAATAACGGAAATAATAATGTTGTTTGTCAGTGTCAAACTGATTGAAATTGGACCACATAGCATCTGCAACGGGCTACGTTTCGTTCCACTGTGTTTTTAAAGTACGTTATTTGATATTCCGTTAGTAAAAGAATTAAAAACAAGTTCACTGTACCAATTAATAATTATCTCTTTAAACGCATATAACGCCGATGTCATTACCGCTGCGCACCGGGGTAACATATTTGTTTTCACATTAAAATTATAGGTTTATTTTAATGTGAAAACAAATATGTAAACGCTCCTATACAAGCATTTTTTGCCGTAACACTTTTTTACTATTATTTCAGTATTCCGGTTACATTTATATATCATTTTTGGTCTGTTAATAGTAATAAGATGATCACTTTCTTCATGTGTAATATGATTAATAAACGTTACCGTTTAATAGGGGGCCCAAAAAAAACTGTCTCCTTTATTTGATCGTTTTTCAACTTTATCTTTAACACAATAAGGTCCATATTCAGTTGCGAAAATTTGACACATTGGGGTAACTGGACGTGCTGGCGTCTGTACAACGATTGCCAGAATGCCCTAAAAAATGTAACTTTTACTTCCGGAGTACAGTGCGCGAACTTACGAGCCAGCATATTCGCTCTAACAAGACAAAACCCTGTGCTCCATGTCTATTTTAATTTGTAGGTAGTAATCATAAATGATAATAACAATACCAGCCTGTTACAGTCCCACTGCGGGCCGCAGGGCAAAGGCCTCTTCTCATACAGAGAAGGCACGAGCATTGATCAGCACGCTTGCTCAAGGCGGATTGGTGATTTCAAACTTATATTAACTATAAGTCCAGGTTTCCTCACGATGTTTTCCTTTACCAGTAATAATAATTGCCGGTCTGAAATAGATAATAGGCTTACCCAGATAGTATTTGCCACTTGAATTGCATCATAATTACAGCATCAGCTGGACTTTGTTTAGATATGAACGGACAAACCGTTAATAAAAAAAATATTAACCCTTTTGTTAGAGATATACTCTAACAAAATGATTATAAATTTGATAAAAATTTAGAGGTCAATGTTGTGACTCTGACAATACAAGTTGCTATGTTAAAGTTTATCGATATACGTCACAATGTGGTCTGTCAGTAATATTATAATCGTCAGTCTCTTTGGCTGAGCAGATGATACTACTATTTGGGTACATATTAGAATTTTGAACACTAAAATATACCTACTGTAAGCGACGCGTGATAGTATCGATATTTTTATTATATTACTTTTGTTTAATTTTATGTAGGTACCTAAGTTTAGTTTGTATTTTCTATGTAACCACCTATGTAACATTGTTATTGTAATAAACTGATGACTCGACAAGGAGCGGGAGACGCATACGAACGGGACGAGGGGGGTGCGAGCTTTGCGGCCCCGTGATGATTTGAAAACACCTTTAGTGATCTCTACGAACGAAAGCGCACGGACGTATATTGTGATTGCGTCTCCCTAACCTTCACTTCAAACAATCAACCAAGTGTTTCACTGTACACATCCAGATCGGCTCGGACAAATCTTTGGTCTTCGAGCCCGATTTTTGAATATCGTAAACCATGGTGAACACTCGGGGAACCAAAGGAAGAGTGGAGGAGCAAAATGAAGCGCAACAAAGAGATGCTCAAAACAAATGCGAAGTCGAACACTTAGAAGTTTCAAAGCTAGCTGTAAACCCCGTTGAACCCGGGAACAAGATGGACGAAGGTCAACCTGGACCTTCTGCAGCAAGTGATCAACTGTCTACAGGAAAAAAATCGTCAACTTCATCTATTACGGCGAGAAAGAAAAGGCTGGAATTGAAAGCCGCTCAAGCAAAGGCTAAAATTAAAATGGAGTTGATAGATAAACAACTAGATGCGGACCTAGCAGAGCTGGAAGACGACAGTAGCAACTGCAGTCTACCCTCAGTAGAAAAGTGGTTAGAAACCAGTCGGCAGGAAGTGAACTTCGAGGGAGTCAACGACCGTGATGACATGCTGCGTCCGGCACCGCAGGCAATGGACCTGCACCATATGGAACCCGCCGGCCGGCAGCCTCCTGTTACGGAACCGAATCTCGAAGCACGCCCGCCACCAGCTGCTGGTGGCACTGAAGAAACTGTGAAAGCCCTGGCGATAGCTCTGAGGGACCTTGCCGCTGCCTCTGCTACCGGTACCAGTAGTGATAGAATGATGAATCGCTTTTGCACACCGAGGGACTTACCAAACTACGCTGGTGACCCACTAGAATGGCTTCACTACAAGCAAGCCTACGAAGAGTCCTCTCACGTGTGTAATTTTAGTGACAAAGAGAACCTTTGGCGCCTAAGGAAGAGCCTGCAGGGGCCGGCTAAAGAAGCAGTGATGGCATTACTTATTGGTGCGACCTCTGCCGCAGATGTAATGAGCACACTAGAGCTTCAGTTCGGAAACCCTGACGTAATAATATCAAGAATTCTTCAAGAAATAAGTAAGTTACGTCCAATGGCACAAGAGTATCAGAAGGATATTATCTCTTTCTCCGTGAAAGTACGAAACTGTGTCGCCGCTATAACTGCCATCGGACACGAAGAATACCTCAAAGGAATGAACATTGTATCGGTCATTCTCTCGAAACTTCCGACGATACTGATTTCAAAGTGGGCAGATTACTGTTACCTTCTTATGAATAATACAGAAAAACCGAAACTACTTATTTTGTCCCAGTTTCTAAATGATGAAGCTCTAAAGATAACAAAAACGTGTGTAAATGTATCGGTCAACCAACACAGCAGTAAACAAAACGAGAACTCTAAACATCGCACTTTAGTGGTAAACAGTGAACAAGTGAACAATGAACAAAAAAGTGATAAGAAGTGTCGGTACTGTCATGTTTCCGAGCACTTACTGCAAGACTGTAAAAAGTTCAACAAATCATTGCGCAAGGACCGATGGGCATTTGTAAAACGGCATGGCCTTTGCTACAAGTGTCTGACGTCACGACATAAACAAGATACTTGTACCGCACCGGCTTGTAACGTTGATAACTGTGGTCTACAACACCATCGTTTGTTGCATTATATCGTAAACAAAAACTCAGTGCCGGGTAATAATGTGAAGATAACCGATGTCACCGAAACTGAGCCTAAACCGCGAGTAGAAACTGTCAACAATCTTCAAGTGAATTGCCAAAAAGCATTACTAAAAACTGTGCCTGTTTACCTACACGGACCTAATGGAAGTTTTCGTAGTGTAGCACTACTTGATGACGGGTCAACGGTGACGTTGATAAGTGCTGCGCTTGCGTCGAAAGTAGGATTGCGCGGAAATAAACAATCTATGCGTGTGTGCGGTGCATGGGACAATAGCGAAGTTGTATGCCATAGCGAGGTACTTGACCTTGAACTTTCTAACTGTGAAGGAACCACGTTTACAATTCGTGCGCGCAGTGTAGCTAATATGAGCTTACCTGTACAAAATGTTACTACCGTGGACTTAAGTGATTATGAACTGATAAAACCGGAAATTAAACATGTAATTTGTGATGGTCTACACAAACCGGAACTTTTGATAGGACAGGACAATTATAATTTAATGTTACCACTCGAAATTATTAAAGGTAAACCTACGGGCCCCTATCTTACCCGCACTCCATTAGGGTGGTGCGTACACGGGTGCATGCGCACTAAACCTGCACTCGGTGGCGACAAGCAGCCACAGTCTACTCTTCACTTGTCAGAAGAAGAAAATAATTGCGAGCGTGTTCTACGAGAAATGCAAAACGAGATGCGCCAGTCATTTGCAATGGAGTCTGTCGGAGTTACAAGTAAACCTCGGCAAAACCTACTAGATGTAAAAGCTATGGAACATCTACAACAAACGGCCACTTTGAAAGATGGAAGGTGGTACGTGGGACTGCCGTGGAAAGGTACATTTGGTGAGATGCCTAACTCGTACGATAATGCACTCACAAGACTGAAAGGTGTCGAAAAGAAAATGAAAGCGAATTCAAGCTTTGCAGAGCGATACAAAGAAAGAATCGACCACCTGTTCAGTAACGACTTTGCGTCACAACTCACTGAAACTAAAGGTCCGAATAGAATATGGTACTTGCCGCACGTTGGAGTCGACAACCCTAATAAACAGAAGCTACGACTGGTGTTTGATGCCGCAGCAAGGAACAAAGGCACGTGTTTAAATGACTACCTACTGCAAGGTCCCGACCTATTGACCTCACTTTACGGGATAATGTTCAGATTTCGAGAAAACAAGGTAGCGGTCACTGGTGATATAAAAGACATGTTCTTACGGATCAAAATACAGGATCCTGACCGAGACGCCTTACGGTTCTTATGGCGAGAATCACCAGATAAACCCGTACAAACCTGGGTCATGACTAGCCTAATTTTCGGCGCGAACTGTTCCCCATTCATTGCCCAGTTCATAAAGAACAAAAACGCCGAAAGATTCCGCCCCACGATGCCAGCGGCTGTGCAAGCCGTACTTACACAACACTACGCGGATGACTACATAGATTCCTTACCCGATGAACAAACGGCTCATCAACTTGTCAATGACGTCACATTCATCCATAAACAAGGTGGATTCGAAATGAGAAATTGGACGTCTAATATGCAGTCTATACTTAAAGATTTACCTAAAGAAAACCTGAAATCGACGTCTGTTAAATTCAATAATGGACAACTGTATGATGGAGAACGCACGCTGGGCCTAATTTGGTTTCCCACTGATGATAACCTGCGATTCGATGTTTCTTTCAAAAGAATTCCCACGCCAATATTGCTTGGACAAAAGAAACCTACCAAACGAGAAATGCTACGTATACTAATGTCCATATTTGATGTTTATGGTTTCCTTTCGCCTATCACGATCAAAGGCAAGATCATTTTACAAGACACTTGGAGGTCCGGAATTAGCTGGGACGACGAAATCACAGATCAAATATTTATAAAATGGGTCGGATGGCTGAGAACAATGAAGAACGTTGACCAAATTCGCCTACCAAGACATTACGAGTCAGCAACTAGAAGTACTCGCCACTCATCATCTGTGTGCGAGAACGAGACGCACGATCTCAGTACAAACGCACCGAATAGTGCGTCGCCGCCGCCGGCGGGACAAATTACAGAGCGCTATACGAACCTACAGCTACATGTGTTTTGTGATGCTTCAACTCAAGCGATGTGCGCTGTCGCATACTGGCGTTGGATCGATTGTAAACAAAATATTCAAGTCGCCTTTGTGTCCAGTAAATGTCGAGTTGCGCCTGTCAAGTATGTATCGATGCCACGCTTAGAGCTACAAGCAGCGGCGGGAAGATTGGCCAAGAATATAATAACCGAGCATAGAATAACCGTTGGCCGACGTCGAGAGAAGAGGTATGGTGTTATTTTCACTTGCCTCACCATGAGAGCTATTCATATTGAGATAGTGAACCAGCTGACCACAGACGCACTAATAATGGCTGCAAGAAGAGGATGGCCACGGTACTTGTATTCGGATAATGGTACGAACTTGAAAGGAGCTGATACGGAACTGAAGAAATGTGTTCTTGAGCTGGACTCGGAGAAACTCAAAGAAGGAGCGACGACCTATAGTACGACGACTACTTGGGTCTTCATTCCACCTGCTAGTCCTCACTGGGGAGGGGCTTGGGAACGGCTGATTCGAAGTGTAAAAAGCGCACTTAACGTCATAATGAAAGAACGCGCGCCACGTGATGAGACACTTCAAACTTTGTTAGCCGAAGTAGAACAGATGATAAACAGCCGTCCCCTCACCCACGTCACTGTGGAACCTAACACTTATGAGGCTTTAACCCCGAACCATTTTCTGTTAGGAACATCATCTCACCTACCTACTTTGGGTGTTTTTGATGAGTCTAGTAAATACCTAAGAAAACAATGGCGTTTTTCACAAAAACTAGCAGATATGTTTTGGAAGCGCTGGGTACGTGAAGTTCTGCCTGATATGCGCCCAAGAAAAAAGTGGCACGAGGAACAAAAACCCTTGAAAGTGGGAGATCTGGTTCTGATCGTAGACCCTAACTCTCCCAGAAATGTATGGCCGAAAGGATTAATACAAGCCGTAATACCTGGAAAAGACGGCCGCGTTCGAGTGGTCGATGTTAAGACAAAATCCGGCCTTTTACGGCGGAATGCGACACGCGTCGCGCCTATCACTATGGGTGATGAGTGCTGTAGCAGCACTAGGGAGGGGAATGTAAGCGACGCGTGATAGTATCGATATTTTTATTATATTACTTTTGTTTAATTTTATGTAGGTACCTAAGTTTAGTTTGTATTTTCTATGTAACCACCTATGTAACATTGTTATTGTAATAAACTGATGACTCGACAAGGAGCGGGAGACGCATACGAACGGGACGAGGGGGGTGCGAGCTTTGCGGCCCCGTGATGATTTGAAAACACCTTTAGTGATCTCTACGAACGAAAGCGCGCGGACGCATATTGTGATTGCGTCTCCCTAACCTTCACTTCAAACAATCAACCAAGTGTTTCACTGTACACATCCATCGGCTACACCTACGGTCATGTCAACGTTCAAAACATCGAAAATTTAAATATCGATTGAACATATAACAGTATAACCGAACCATATAGCCCATTTCACCCACTTCCAAATGACGAAGACGGTGACGAATGATGAGTTCCGCTTGACGCGGTCGATCCAAAACACACTGGATCTCGGAAAGCACGTTAAGCCGTTGGTCCCAACTGTCATTGGTCGATCTTTACCAGTCTTTACGAGCAGTCAGAAACCTTTTTCTTCATAACGAGTGGTTAGTGACAAACTTGGTGCCAGTTTTGATGCTGCCCATGGGCCCCTAATTTGACATCACATGCCCACGAGAAATATCTCTCAGGCAAGCTGGTTTCCTCATGTTGTTATCCTTCACCATTGAAGAGATGAAACAAGTAATATTTACACAATATGGATATAATGACCCCCCGGTTTGTGACAAATTGACATTTGACAAGTCCTTAGCTAAAACTAAGAAGGTCTTCCTACTAGGGGGGAAGGGAGAAGGGGGGGGGGGGAAGGGTTACCTTCTTAGTTTTAGCTAAAGACATTAATTGATTCTATGGCGAGACGAAGCGTGCCGGGCAGCTAGTAGGTAATAAATGTCGTTCGTGTTTACAAAAGATAATATATTACGGATGTCCCTTTCGACTCGCGGCCAGTTATTGATTTAAGCTGTAATTATTATCTTGTTTGTTCAGTTTTAACCACTGACGTGTCAACAAGTGAACTGTATCTTAAGAAATGAGTCATTATTGCTAATATATATCGCACGCAGCTTCAGATAGGAAGTATATTTGCAGTAGCAACTGGAGAAGAAACATCTACTAAGGTAAGCTATTCATTCAGTTTAAATAACTCTCAATCATATTTTAATAGTTATTTAATTTTTGGATTCAGTAACTAGTACAGTTATTCCTTGTTTAATACATTTATTCAAATAGTACACTTCAAACTACCTGCTCATCCGTTCTCCCTCACTATCAAGTCCATTCAAAGGTTGTCTGTAAGAGATCGCTTTTAGCGATGGGGCCCATTGTTTCAACCTATTGTTACATTTGAGATTTTGTCCCTCTAGTAGTAGTGGAACAAAAGACCAAATGCAAGGTGGGTTGGTATTTCTACGCAAGAAAACAACAAACTTCTAAACACACAAGTTTATTTAATACAATATTTAAATACTAACAAGGTTAATTAATGCCAGCCAGCTTTAGTTGGTAGAACTAGGGTGGTGGGGGGTTTATATATTATATTAAATAAACTTGTGTGTTTAGAAGTTTGTTGTTTTCTTGCGTAGAAATACCAACCCACCTTGCATTTGGTCTTTTGTTCCCCTACTAGTAGAGGGACAAAATCCCAAATGTAACACTATGTAGCCCTTATTTTATAATTTGTAATTTTTGGTGGTGTGCAATAAATAGTATTCCATTAATTTGTCAAAATACGTAACATTTACGCCTGTTGTCCCCAAAGGGTACGGCAGAGGTATACCTACGTATAGTACACCCACATTTTGCTAATTATAATTATGCCCCGTGTGATGTGAGTCCAATGTCATCAAACAGACACAATTTCAGACTCCGAACTGATTCTTAGAAATTTCAGACGGAAAATCTGAATAAGCTTTGCACGAATCAGGGATCCAATGTCCTCTTGATCAGCAGTAGACCAATTGTCCAATGTCTGTAAAAATAGTTTATATGTCTAATTTTTGTATTTGTATGTCAAGTGTCATTCTTTTTTTTTGTCCCCAGAACTCCAACATCGACATATTATCATGACTTGGATATCACCGACTATAGCAATCTTAATGGTGGTGGCTATGTCTGGTCACTCAGCTCCGCAAGGCTACTTTTCAAATAAACAACCTGTAAGTAAATTCCAAATGTACACTTCTCCTTTTCGAGTCTGACGAACCTGGGGTCAGAGATTTTATGCTGTCTATGGACCTCTGACTTGCCTTCAATTGACGTCAACTTATATTATATATCTCTCAGGCATACTGGTTTCCTCATGATGATTTCCTTCATCATTGAAGACGTGAAACAAGTAATTTATTACACTATGGATATAATGACTGGCCTGTCAGTCTAGTAGTTAGTGGCCCTGACTGCTATGCCGTAAGTCGTGGGCTTCATTCCCACCCAAGACAAATGTATGTGTTATGAGCACGACCACTTGTTCTTTGTCTGGGTGTAATTTATCTTCAATATTTTTTCTTTTTGATTATGGTTTTAATTTTAATTGTAATTTGGATTTAAATGTAATGTTCAATTTTTGTGTTGGTTGTTTTGTTCTGAATGTTTTATTATTTTTTGTAAAAATGTAACTATGATCTGAAGTTGATTGACATAAATAAATAAATAAATATGTACCTATGTATTTAGAAATATATCAGTATGGTTTCCAGTTGTTTCGTAACCATGACACATTCAAGCCCTGGTTAGCTTGGGACTAGACGGCGCGGCGTTGTGTTTATGTTTTGGAATATATACGAAACGCTAAATCCGCAAAAAACATAGAATCGTGCCTTGGGTTGAAACTCGAAACCTACGACAGTCAAAGTATACATCCACACTCGATAAAAGTACAAATCTATGCCAGAACATTAAGCTAACAATTTTTTCCTTTCGAATAAACCTTATTCGGTTTGTAGCTTGTATATTGGAGTGTGCTAGCTAACATTTAGGTACCAAATAATTGAATTTGATTTATTTATTATTTATTTCTTCACGTGACCAGAGCGCTGGCCTTTATTTCGGTCAGAAAATCAGTATTGCAATACAACGTGGCAATGTGGCCAGCCTTCTGGGCACTTCTTCCGTTGATAGCGATGCGGATGAGTTTTTTGATGCCTTATTTGTTTTAGTGTTCTTTTGTTTGTTTATTTTTTAAGTATGTACATAATAGTAGTGAATAGAATAGAATACTATTTTTATTATGATAACTAATATTGTACTGTATAAATTCAAGTTCTTCTAACTTATCAGACAGACGTGTTGCTGGGGGGTTTGTTCCACCACTTCTTCGTCTCAGCAAAAATACTAAAAAATCACGAAGGGCGGGCTTTTTAGGGGACTGTCTTATGTAGCTTTGACGTTCAAAAAGCTCTGAACGTTAGTTTTAATAAATGACGAATGATTCCGATTTTTTAAAATGTTAAACAAGTTTTGAATAGCATTATAACAGACCTCATATGCAAATTTTGAAAAAATAAATATGTGTTGATAATACGCGTACATACGATACTAATTTATGAAATCATTGGCTTTCTATATTAATCTGTTTCTTATAGGGATCCAGCTAAAATAATTTATTATCTTCATTTTCAGGGCGGCGAAATAAGAGAAACAAATGTTGCTATTAATAATAAGCCTATGGGCACTGTTTCAATTCATGTTGACAATTTGGGAAATGTAAGAAACATGACAGAGCAAGAAAAACAAGCTTTAGATGATGACTTGAAACGTTTGGACAATAAAATGGAATCGATGAACAATGAATTCATGAGATCTTTTGACAATAAAATGAAAACTTGGGACAATAAAATGAAATCGCTAGACAATGAAATAATGGAATCGTTGGACAATAAAATGAAATCGTTGGACAATAAAATGAAATCGTTGGACAATAAACTGAAATCGTTGGACAGCGAAATGAAATCGTATAATGATTCTTAATGGATGTTCGTTTTATATTTAAGTTTCTTTTCCATAGTACTTTAAGACCATTGTAAACATCCACAACTCTGTTACAAAGGTCATGGCCCATAATCCGACCCGGTTCAAAAATGTTTTTGTACAAAAATAAAAATGGTGGTAAATAATGCAGGCATAACCCACTTTTCATTATATGTAAAAAGAAAAAAAAATCGTTGGAGAAATCTTGCAGCAGACCAATAAAAATTGGATAATAATTAGCTGCACCAGCGGTTTCGCCTGTCTGTAAATAATTTTATCCATGGAAACATGTCACTTGGATTAAAAGTATACTATGTCGGACTCCAAATCTAATATATCTCTACACGGCAATTTAGTCAAAATCGGTTCAGTGGTTTAGACTTGAAAATGAAACAAACAAACTTATTTTGCCATTGTTTTGTTAAATAAAAATATCATCACACATAAAGCTAACTCGTTCGGTCAGGTAGTAACACACGTACCTATTTTGCTGTCTCTGTCATATTAGGTAGATTACATTTTTTATTATTATTCTTTCATGATCCCCATGAGCCGCAGTAATGCGCCACTTACCATTGAAAAGTATATCATTTGTCTTTGATTCCCGCCATATTTTATTTCTGTAAACACACACACACACACAAAATGGGCCATTACCTTTGTAAACATCCACAAATTTGTTAATCGGTAAGTACTTACAAACCACAAAAAACTAGATCTTTATGTAATAAAAAGTGTGCGTAAAATTAAGGAAGAAATAAATAAGCCAGAGTGTTTCCAACAAAAAAAACTTACTACTTTTTATTTACAACGAAGTACTAAATAAAGACTCAAAAGGGGGGAGGAAGAGGGAGAGGGAGAGGGAGGGGGTGTGGAAGGAAGTCGAGGGAGGGCGAATGGAGGGACGGAGAGAGGGTGGAGAGGGGGAGATAAGTAGGGGGAGGGGAGAGATGGAGGGGGAAAGGGGGAGGGGAAGTATGGGGAAGGGAAGGGGAGGGGGAGGACGAGGGGAAGTGGGAGGGGAGGGAGGGGGAGCGAGGGATAGGCAGGGATGGAAGGGAGAGGGGAAGAGAGAGGGAGAGGGAGAGGATTAAGACCGGGAGTTAATTGTATCTATATGACATAAATTTATGTTTCTCTGTCTGTCTCTCTCTCTCTCTCTCTCTGTCATAGAAATCAATCAGTTTCGTCTTTCTATTTCGCATCGAACAGTGTGGTGTCGTGACGATTATTTTTCTTGAGTGTATACAGGTTTTTTGTACATAAAAATAATATAACTAACTATATAACGTTCCATCCGCGTGTCCCTTGACACCTCTCCAGTTTTTTAACCATGCGTTGTGACATTACGCCCGTTGGCAATGTATGAGATAAAGTAGTGCCTCAGTAGCTGCATCCTGTGAGATAGTACTGTCCACGAACGTGTTAACACATTTGACTGGCCGCTGCAGTAAGAGAGTCCGTTTCTTTTTTTAAAGCTCTGGGTAGTCCAGTGGCAAGGACACAACAGTACTCAAACTACTAGACAAAATGTAAAAAAAAAATATAAAAAAAAGAACATAAAAAATGAAGACAACAAAATTTTAAACCCCACATTTGGCGTGCGCGATCCTCGGGCGTGAGAGTAGCGCGCGCGCCGCGTGCACACCTCACACACGTCACACGGTGGCAACACCCGATGCCCACGCAACGCGCGTGCGGGGCGCGCGCGGCGCCTGCGCTACTCTCACGCCCGAGGATCGCGCACGTCAAATGTGGGGTCAGCCTAAATAATGTTGTGATTCCCCAAGCGGAAAAAGCCAAATACCTTGGGATGTACTTAGACCGGCGACTAAACTGGGGAAAACACATATTCGCGAAGCGTGAAGGATTGAGCCTACAACTAAGAAAACATTATTGGTTAATATTAAAAAATCCAAGCTATCCCTGGAGAATAAACTAAGGATTTATAAGTGCATCATAATACTTATCTGGACATACAGAATACAGCTGTGAACACGGCAGCCAAATCGAAGATTGACCTACTCCAAAGGTTTCAATAAATAAAAAACCGGTCAAGAGCGTGTCGGGCCACGCTCAGTGTAGGGTTCCGTAGTTTCCCGTCCGTCACAATAAGTGTTCAAAATTATTTTGTACAACTTTTTGTCTTTTTTGTACAAAAACTGTTGTATCCATCCAAGTTCAAAATAATTTTCCTAGAAAGTCCTTATAAAGTTCGACATTTCTGTTTTTTTTTTTCATATTTTCTAAACTTATGGTTCAAAAGTTAGAGGGGGGGGGGGGGACACATTATTTTTTACTTTTGTAGCGATTATTTCCGAAATTATTGACAATATGAAAAAATGATTTTATTAAACCCCTATTCATTTTTAAATACCTTTCCAACAATAAATCACACGTTAGGGTTGAAATTTAAAAAAAAAAAAACTTTCCACTTTACATATAGCGTCGTATCCTACGAATAGTGCCCTAACGAACTTAAGGGCTTTCTTTTTTTATTGCATTATTCAATTCTGCTCATCATACCACATGTAATCAGTTCAACAAAACAATTAAAAACGGTACAAGTTATCAAATAATTAGGTTTTCTAAAAAGCCACAATTATAAGCACTACGTTTTCAACGAAAAATAAAGCCACAATAGCCGTCGCGCCCTCTTTCTTCGCGAGTAGTGAGGGTGCGCGGGCGCGGGGAGAACGTTCAAGCGCCGCTCGGCCACTATTAGGCGGAACGCGGAAATTGTTAGTTGTGGCGAGTGTAATCTGATTTTTAAATACTTAAACAACTTTTTGTCGATACTACTAAAGTTTAGTCATAATTATCAAATTTACTGTATAAATTTAGTTCAAATAACATAATAACAACGAGTTTGTACGTAATTAATTCATTTAATTAGTTATCCAATTTTCAAATAATGGGTACATTGAAAAAAGCCCTTATGGTGATTGTGGCCGTGTTCTATGGAATGGCTAAATTGGATATGTATAGAAGAGACTAAGACCTAATTACGTTTGTGTCTTTTTTCTACGTTCAAATTATGTTTTTGTCTTTTATTATGGCGACTGTGACCTAAACATTTCCGCAGATAAAAGGCATAATGTAACTTATTGCTCAAGTCCAACCCTACTTTGCCTTGACACAACAGAGAATAAGGATTTAAGGGACAAAATGCGTATAAAATATAAAGGTAATTTATTGAAAAAAATGCTAGTCGAACCATATGATACCCATACACATTATATGGAACCACAAACACATAACTGTTCATATGTAATTTAAATAATCACAAAAAAGTGTCTCCTGAAAAGTAGCTATTATGCAGTTACGCCCCTATTCGTAGGATACGACGATAGGGGGGCTACCCTATTAAAACATTTTTTCCAATTTTTATTTTACCACTTTGTTGGCGTGATTGATACACATATTGGTACCAAATTTCAGCTTTCTAGTGCTAACGGTCACAGATATTAAGCGAGGACGGACAGACAGACACGGCGAAACTATAAGGGTTCCTAGTTGACTACGGAACCCTAAAAACGCTTAGGATTATAACTAAGGCACCATGGTACATAACTAATGATAGCTTACATCGGGACTTAAAAATACCAAAGATGACAGAACAAATCACGCAAGCAGTCAGTGCTTACAATACTAGGATGAGTACTCACCCTAATAAACTGGAACCTAATGAAAACCAAGACAGTCATGAAGCTCAAAAGACTAACCCCACAAGACCTGATACTACGACAGCTGACACTACTTAAAACAGTACATTGATGTGTATGCACCAATGGGCGCATAACACGCATGACTAATTTCAAAAGCATAACACAAGAGATGCTGAATGTCAGTAAAGGGACAGATTGCATCATAAAAAGAGAAAAAAAAAAACAGTAAGAAGCAGGGTGTTAACATTAAACCAGTGTACTATTTTGGAACGATCAATCACCTTGAGTAAAGTAGGCTACTTTTTATCCCAGAATTCCCACGACAGCAGAAAGTACGCGAGTGAAACCGCGTGACGTCTGTTTTAAAGAAGACCCTGGTCAGCCGAAATACAGGCCAAAAGCCTAGGTTAGGCAACAGACTCCCACAGTATGTATTCCAATTTTATTGTTGTGATAACTCAGATTTTGTAAGTGTTGTGAAATTGTGATGAGAAATAAATCGACACCAGCGGGGCTAGCATGGCCGGAGATATTCGTTGCACGGGGAGAGGATAAAATACTATTCCCCTCTGTCATTTTTATCCACCCTCCGAGCATGGCGACATGGGTGGATAAACTATTCACGGGGATAAACCAGGGAAAACGCTTGTTCTCGAAATTATTGCCATTATAAGAAAACTTTTATGAAATTACACAATAGTCGAGAATGTCATGTAAACCAAAGTACTTTCATCGTTTTATTACATCTGTACTGGATATTTATTTTGTTTTGTTGTCAATTGGGATTGCTCGAATCGCGAAATCTTTCACTAGTCGCCATGCTATAAGCCGTGGATGAGTATCCACGTCTTATGTCAAAAAGTGATATAATTCTCTTTCCCCCTGTTGCCGTGCTTTGGCAGGTGGATAAGATAATTTTATCTCTTGTCAGTGGAAATAACCGGTGGATAAAAGTTATATCCCCAGCCAATGCAGCCCTGCAGTTAGGAATAACATCGCTACTAATGTTTAGGAACTTTAGAGGAGAGCGCGTCAAAGATTTAAAAAAATCCTTACAGTTTTCTTTTAAGTCTTATTGCCAACAACTTTTTACTAGTATGTCAACAATTGAATTACACTTGTGTATGATAGTATTATTATAATATATTGGTATGTCGGCGCCAGCGATGGCTGAGCGATAAGCTGACACCGATGGGGGTTCCGTGGTACAGTGTTCATAACGTAGAATAGCAATCTTCATTGCAGTAATAACCTCACTTAACAATCTTAATCACAAAACAACTCAAATCTAGGTAACAGACAGTTTCGTATTGGATGTGTGTCTTCGTCGGTGCCTCAAATCAATCTGAGCTCTGCCCAGCACGCGTAGCATGATCACCGAAGAAACGGTCTTTGTCGTGTCTCGGAAGAAAAGAAATCAAGTGTTCATGCTACGCAGGCAGGTGTATTGAAAGAAATTTGACAGATTGAGGTTCCTGTCTATATAATCTGTCACTTTGCCGATTCGTCTGTAGACAAAGGCCGTTTCTTCGGTGTTCAATGTGTTCATGCTACTCATGCAGCTCCCACGCACCAGCACGACTCTGTCCACGTGACATTACCGAAAACACATTCGCGCCATTTTCAAATGACAAGTAACGTCACGCTGGTCACTATAGACTCCGTACTAAGTTAATCAACTTCACAACTTATTATTCAAGAATATCGCTTTCCACGACAGGTATATTTTAAGTATTTTTGTGAGTTACGATGATATCATATACTGTATAAAATTACATTGTAACTCAGACATACAATCACATAAAGTACGATGATAGATACTTCAATAAATTAAAAACAATACGTTAGTACCGTAACAAACCTAGACCTTTTAGTCCTGATTTAAACCTGGTACTTATGGAAGTTTTATAATAAGACGGTATGTGTTGGATGTAAAAAAAAAAATTGTGAAAAAGAAATAAAGAAAATACATTATTTTATTTGAAACACGTACAGAAAATAACAACAAAAAATAAATCTAACATGACAAAAAACAAAAGACCTGTGCGACGCCAGAAAGGCCCCTATCTCAGGACGGTGCCACTATATTTAAAGAAAAACAATAAATACCGAAGTGCTGTTACTCCGACAGGTCGTGTAGTCAATCCCCATTACCACCCTTTCAATACTATAGTCTTCTAGGAGGCATAAAATGAAAATGATAACATTAAAAGTAGACATGTCATTAATAAAATAATAATAATACCTAATTGTATTTCGACACCTCTGCTAGGAATAACATCGTAACTATTCGTAACTCAGCTTTAGGCAGTTTTGAGTTTTCTGCACTCACTCCTGTAGATATGAATAGTGTAAAAACATTGTAAGTGAGAAGCAACTGTAGTTAATAAAAGGGTATCACTATTTCATTATTTCTGTCATCGCGAATAAAAATACTGTCCAATTATTGTAACGTTAGTTACGATTATTTTCTCCGTAATAATTTTAATTCAACTCGCCAAATAATGCTTTTGATTCCGATTAAAACCAATAAAAGGATATTTTAATTACTATGGATCTTTTTTAGTTTAGGTTTAACTAATTTGACTGTTATAATAAAGAGTATTAAAACTAATTTTTCCTGTATTTTTAATCGTATGTCGAGTCCAAAACTCATATTAGGTACCTTTTATAAATTTTATTGTACCTTAGACATTATTTAATTTTCATGCAGATGCTTAAGCTACTTTCTAAAGAACCTTTTACTATATCCTGAAGCTTAGAAGCATACCTAACTCCCCACTTCTTTATGTAAAATTGTTAGGTAGTTGGGTAGTTGGGTTAGGTAGCTTACTAATTTCACCATCGAGGCGGTCCGGCCGGTGCTCGAGCGCTGGCTCAGGAGGAGGCTCGGCCACCCTGCCTGCCTGCTGGTGTCATAGGTGCTAACTCGGCACGGTTGCTTTGGGAAGTACCTATGTCGCATAAACAGGGAGCCGGAGCTCGGTGTCACCACTGCGTCGACTGTCAGGAGGACACGGCGCGGCACACGCTGGCAGAGCGTGCCGTTTGGGAGGAGCCGCGCCTTACCCTCGTCTCTGGAATAGGCAGTGACTTGTCACTGACGGCCGTGGTCGAGAGGATGGTTGGCAGCGTCGAGTCCTGGCACGTGGTGGTCACGCAGAAGGAGACTGCGGAAAGGGAGAGGGTGTTACTTCCACTCACCCGGCCCGCACAACGCAGCGGGCGCAGGCGGAGGGTGGACAACACCCTCTTTTAGCCCCCCTGAATGAGTTCAGGGGCGATGGACTTGGTGCCGTCCGCCGCCCCCCACGTACATGGACGTGGGGTGGCGGCGGGTCATGTTCACGCGCGCCCCTTTTAGACGTCGCGAAGAGAGTTAAACACCTCACGCGGGGCAGTCTGACAGACCCCTCCGCCCTCCCCGGGGTGGGGGACATCCATGAAGATTGTCAACCCCACAAAAAAAGGTAGCTTACTATTATTAGTTGTAAGTCTTTTGTATTTTCTTACCTATGGATACAACAGGGTCCAAAATGAAAAAATCGGTGAATGTTTTATTAGAACCATCTAACAAAAATAACATTTAAAATATATTCAGACAGCCATTCATTATAAAGCCAATTTAAATCTAAACTAATATGATAAACAAGTTTTTTTGTAGGAGTTTAATTCAAAAACTACTGAACTGAACTGTCTTGCAGACAGTAAAATTTCCGTTCGAAATAGATAATGGTAAAGGTATGATAAAGGTTGACTGGTAAAAAATGCACAAGGCATTAAGTTCACCTATGTATAATATTTGTGTGCTTGAAGTATTTAATAAATAAATTGATAAATAATGGACTTACCCAGATAGTATTTGCCACTTTAATTTCGTCATACTTACGGCTACAGCTGAATTTTGTTTAGAAATAAACGGACGAACCGTTAATATCTCAATAAAGTATCTCTAACAAAAGGGTCAATCAATTTGATTAAAATTAAGAGGTCAGGGCTGTAACACTGATAATACAAGCTGATAAGTTATTATAATCGTCACTCTCTTTGGCAGATGATACTATTATTCTTACCTTTTTCGAACAAGTTCCATATAATCTAGAATTAGTACCGAATGCAGCTGAATATCCATATACTAACGATTTTATTTTTGCCTCCACTTTTCAGTAGGTGGAGGAGGTTGTGGTTAAATAATACAACTGCACGGGTCAATCAACGATGGTTAAGCTGTAGCGTGCAAAGTTAAGCAGTGAGACAGGAAACTAAGTAGCACTGTTTATCAAAAACAGAGAGTGACGTCAAATTATCACCTAACCGTCGATGTCTGTTTTTGCTAGACAGTGCTAGTTCGTTTCCTTTCTCACTACTTAACTTTGTCCGCTACATTGGTGACCCCGACGCGCGCGTGCTCCCAAGTACCGATCGCTTACGCATCGCTTATTGTATTGCATAATAACTGTTAACTATAACTGACACCACCATTCCGTAGAGACGTATTCGACTGCATTCCCGGATTGAGTCGTCCAGGAATTAACCGTTAATCCGTTAGACAAAGGACTCAAAAGTACATATGGCCAAATATAAACAAGGGCTGCAGCGAGTGGACGCGCAGCTGGTTGCTTGCCAGCGTTCGAAAGTTTTTCGACACACTCGATCTCCGATCGATCTACGCTTGACGGAGTAGATCCGAGACACAACGGATCCCGTTGGTCCCAGCTGTCATTTGTAGATCTTTACCAGTCGTTACAAGTGTTGTGACATCACTATTTAGTAAGTTAGTGTGCACCTCACTAAATGTTATCTATGTATCCGCGTTTCTATTCAGAATGCCAGCGTCACTTCATTATCTGTCCCCGTCTGTGAAGCTACCATTGCACTATCTAATCTATAATGTAATATACTGTGTGTCGTCAATATAAATCAAGTCAACCTTAACGGATGAAGTCGAGTAGGACTACAAACTTCAAGTCTTACATCCTTCAAATTCCTGCGACGCATAAAGCAGTCTTCCTCAGTACTGACTTTTGGCCGGCTGGAATTGTTTTCAGACGCTTTAATGAAGCACGACCTAAACCTAGTGTGGTTTAAATATTATTTTTATTTATTATTACTTACTGTGTTGCTTGCTATGGGTTTTTATAGCCTGAATTAAAGATTATTATTATTATTATTATTATTATTATTATTAACGGAACATAACATCGAGGAGTCAGAAACCTTCTGCTTCTTATCGTATAGTTAGTGACTAACCAGCAGGCCTAGCCATATTACAAATTCTATTTCTATTCTATTTCTATTATAGAAAAATAATGGCGTATATGGAATCAGCTGTTTGTCAACTGTTCATGTTCAGCCATATTACAAATTCTTCTCGTTAACACTTGAGACTTGAGACTTAACAGTTGACAAACAGCTGATTCCCATATACGCAATGTTCTTTCTTTTGGCGCCTTATCGATCACGATAATAGAAATAGAATTTGTAATCTACTTCTATTATAGAAAGAAAAAGGGCGTATATGGAATCAGCTGTTTGTCAACTGTCAAGTTTATTTCATTTTCAGCCTTATTACAAACTAGCTTTTGCCCGCGGCTTCGCCCGCGTGGATGTCGAACTTCCGTCCTCTATGTTTTCCCAATTTTCAAAAATCGTTTTTTAGTGGATACTTACATCACTAAGAACACCCCTTTAATTTACATGTCTCTAATACCAGCGGTTTGGGCTGAGCGTTGATATATAAACGTAATCATTTTAACATAATACTTCCGGATAGACTACTTTCAAAGTTGATCCTTCCGGTATGTATGCATAAAGATTTCTGGAACTACTGACCCGGGAAAGAGCGCCGTACAACTGATCATGTGTAAAACAACTGAGACTAAGATCAACCTGCCCAGGCGTATTGATTACAACAGTACCAAGTTTGGTTAAAATCCCTATAATAGTTTTTGAATTATGCGTGCACATACAGACAGACAGACAAAACTTTTAGTGATTGCATTTTTGGCATCAGTATCGATTACCAATCATCCTCCAAAATTAATTTTGAATATTTAATCAATGTACATAATATCTTCGTAGTGTGTGATAGTCCATTGAATTGTATGGCGAGCGATATTGTATCTTAAGATAAAATATAATACTATCTTAGCCGTGTGCAGCGCCCCTTGGTGAACCCCACTGCGGGTGACGTAACCTACGACAAACTTTTTATTTGCGGTTGTTACAGTAGTTGGGTCTAAAGATCGAACCGCAAAATTAAGTTTGTTTTTTATTGTATATACTGGTCGCCAGACAGCCTAGTGGTGCCCAGGATATTAAAGAATAAGTATACCAAGTGTCGTCGTAATAGTTTTTGCGTGATACCTGAACATACAGACAGACAGACAAAAATTTTTTTAATCATATTTTTGGGTTCGGTGTCGGTCTAGTAACACCCCCTGCTATTTATTTTTTTATATTTTCAATGTACAGAAATTTTACTTCTACAGATTTATTATAAGTATAGATAGATGTATATAGATTAGAAGGGTAAAACGTCTGCACAATGAAAGTTATGCTAGGGGCATTTTGCGTTTTAGTAATTTTATATTATCTCCGAAACTGTATGACCAATTGATATACTGTAAATGGCAAATATTATCTGTATGATGTTCTTGCGATACTGAAATAATTTATTGTCATAAGAATCAATATTTTGTTGCTCAAATAATCAACCAAACGTAAATATGCCGAAAAAAAATTTTTTTAATGCAATAAAAGAAGTATAAAAGATAAAATATAAAAGATTGAGATATGGTATCGCGGACTTTTTTGTAGAAATAATTAAGACGAACCAGGTAGCGGTACATTGTTTTTAATTTTGAGCAACTGTTTAGGCAGCGCACGCAAATAATTCTGTTTTATGAGGTATTTTTTACCGACTTGCTAGACAAAAGTTGTGATAGCTCGGTTAATATACATGTTATAGAAACAATTTATAGCCTATAGCACTCAGGAATAATGTAGCTTTCTGCCAGTTAAAAAAAAAATTGAATTGGATTATGAGTTCCAGAGATTACCCCCTACATACAAATTTACAAACTTACAAACTTACAAATTTTACTGAAATAGATGGGAGTTGTGGACTGTTATCCGAAAGTGAAATACTATGTAAATGAATATATTTAATTATTTAAATGAATCTAGAGAAAATCACACCTTTTGACATACATCTGAAAAAGCAACGAAACAAAGATGACAAAAAAGACATAAAAAACAATTTTGAATTAAAATAATAAAGAAAAAGTATAAAAAACCAAAGAGTACGTAACATCCTGCCCCTCGTGCAGCACTGCACCAACAGTCTTGGGTAAAAGAAGCCCTATGTGGCAAGCTTTACAAGTTTTTTGAGGGGCCGGCGTAACGTACCTCCGGCTGTCGCAACGTCCACCACCCTATTAACGCCGTCTTTTCCAGGGAAAACCTTCACTATACGGCCTCGTGGCCATGTCCCCCGTGGTAGCGATTCGTCGACGATAATAACCACGTCTCCTATCAAAAGGTCTTGACCACGATCTCCCTTAACCTGGGTTCGTGTTTGCATAGTCGGCAGCACTTCGCGCACCCAGCGGTTCCAAAAGTGATCCGATAACTTTAATGCTTTCTTCCATTCAGAGCGTCCAATCAGGTCACGGTCTTCCAATGTCGTTGGTAGGGTTTGATTCGATGAAGACCCGATGAGAAAGTGGAACGGTGTCAACGTAGTTGGGTCATCTGGATCTGTGGACACATGCGAGAGTGGGCGTGAATTCACAATCGCCTCGGCTTCCGCTAACAACGTCAAGAATGTTTCTTCTTTGGGAAATCTTGCGTTCAGTGTGGCATTCAGCGCTACTTTCACCGTCCTGACGAGGCGTTCCCAGCATCCTCCAAAAGTAGGCGCTGCAGCTGGGATGAAACTCCAGTTAATGCCTTTTGTGGCGGCAAAATCTTGTACGTCATTTGTATAAAATTCGCGTAGTATCCTGTTTGCGCCAACGAATGCGGTTCCATTATCCGAATATATAGTCTGCGGGATCCCGCGTCTGGCAAAGAAACGCCTGAGACCCATAATTGCAGAGTCTGCAGATAGGCTGTGTACCAGTTCTAAGTGGAGGGCCCTGGTCGTGAGGCACGTAAAAAGGGCCACATATCGCTTTTCATGGCGGCGTCCAACGGTTATGTTGACAGGACCAAAGTAATCTACACCAGTGAAAGTAAACGCTCGCTGGTGATGAGCTAGCCTTTGTGGTGGAAGATCGCCAGTGGTTGGATTTAGCGGCTGTGATTTCCGAATTCTGCAGAAGAGGCATTGGTTTGCTACAGCTCTGACCGTGTCGCGAAGTCTCAACAACCAGAATCTTTGCCGAATCTCATTTATCACGGACTGATGATTTGCGTGACCTGCTAGGTGATGGTAATATTTTACCAATAATCGTGCGACTGGGTGGCGGCCGTCAAGTAGGATTGGGAAACGGGAGTCGGGATCGATGCCTTCTACGGCCTTTATCCTTCCAGCTAAACGCAAAAGTTTATCTTCTCCCAGAGCGGGCGATAGTTTGATAAGGCGGCTGCTTGGAGGAATTGGTTTATTGTTCAAAATGCAGTGAATTTCTTGCAAAAAACTATCTTGTTGAACCCGCTGCAATATGTGCCTTTCAGCGGCTTTTATTAAGTCGGCATTCAAGGGTGTAAGAGTGGTCGACGTTGGTGAAGAGTGGGAGCGGGGGTGAGCTATCCCACTGTTTGATTTAAAATTTCGAATGGTTGCCAAAATATTTCCAAAAACAGCCGCAGCTTGGTGTGCCCGGGCTGTGGCACGCAACAATCGTAGCCAGTCACTGAAGCGAGCTAAATGCGCCGTGACAGGAGTAGCTAAAGCTTCGTTTAGTGAAGTTAGTCCCACCAGCTCGTTCCGTTGACACTTAAGCTCTTCCCGAACTGGTGCGACGCTAAGTGGCTCCGTGGGCCAGTCCTCTGGGGACTTTAAAAGAAATGATGTGCCGCAAAACCATCTATGTGAAGGTTCCAAATGAATTGGGCGCAATCTGGTTGCATCATCAGCGACATTCAGATCTGTCGGTACCCATCGCCAGTCATTGACCGAAGAATTTTCTAAAATTTCACCTAGCCGATGGGCAACGAAAGGTCTAAACGCTCGCGCATCACTGCGTAACCATTGGAGGACAGTCATCGAATCAGTCCAGAAGAATGTACGCACTGACTTTTTTCGATGGCTCTCCTTAATGACAAGTGCTAATCGAGAAGCTATCAAAGCGGCTTGAAGTTCCAAACGTGGGATCGAAGTTGGTTTTAAGGGAGAGACTCTGGCTTTGCTTGCGATGATAGTGAGCTTGATGCTGCCGTCAGGGTATATCAAACGCCAATAGGCAACGCAGGCGTAAGCAAGCTCACTTGCATCCGCGAAGACGTGAAGTTCTCTGTGGGAAGGCTCGTAGCCTTTCGCATTTGCATACCAACGCGGAATCTTTAGCAAAGAGACTTTTGTCAGGTCTTGAAACCATTCAAACCACTTTGATGCTTCTGTTTGTGGGAGCTCCGTGTCCCAGTCGATATTAGATCTCCAGGTTTGTTGAAACAGTATCCGTCCTTTGACGACTATGGGACCTAATAAACCTAAAGGATCGTAAACGCGCATAACGTGTGATAGCACCTTGCGTTTTGTCAGTGAACTAGGGACTGTTTCAATTGAGCCTGTTCGAAAACCCAAAACATCGGCGGTAGGGTTCCATGCTATACCTAGGGCTCGGATATTGTTATTAGATTCGCCAAGATCAATTTCCAACGGTTGAGCGGCCCTAAGCTCTTTAGCGACAAGGTTTAGTGCCCCTGGCTCATTGGAAATCCATCCTCGCATCTCAAAGCAAGCTGCATTGTGCACGGTCACAATATCTGCCGCTAACTGGGCTGCTTCGTCAACGCTATCTTGTGAGTCGATGTAGTCGTCCATATAATGACTGAACAAAATAGCGTCCACGGCTCTTGGATGTGTATGTACGTGCTCTTGAGCATTTTTGTTTTTTATAAACTGTGCTATAAAAGGGCTGCAACAAGCACCGAAAATGACAGATGAGTAGGGTAAAATTGGGGCTTCTGCATCACTCGCCTCGCTTCGCTCGGCTCATGATGCAGAAGCCCCAATTTTATACACGCAACGTCTATCCGATGAGGAGTACTCAACGTCTAACCGATACAGCGCACTTTTAGCACTGATGAATGCTGATTGAAGTGTGTGCACTTATAAACCGTAAAAATGCAAGCTTCAGCACAAATGTTTCGCAATACCAACGGGTGACGAATCTTTAGTAGTAGGAACTTATAAGTTATTTTCTATCTTCATACTTTCCTAGCATTTATTAAAAACATTTATAAAAGGAACTACATACTAAGTTTGATGCTTGTATTTAGTTATTACCCGTAGTATAGAAATAACACGGGAAAAATATTTTTTTCTTTCGAGGCTTTTTGTATGAGGACTAGGTCTCTAGACCTAGGTCCTATCTTAGATTTTGTAATTTCTTATAATATTGGTTATACGTAATATTTTAAGTATTATATTAAATTTTAAGTGACAGTCTATTGCCGTTGAAAATATACAGCTCGATGAGAAACATATGGTGGACCCGTTGGCAGTGGGACCCTTGGCCTTAGGATGCGCTACCCTTAACGAATGATAGTGGTGTAAGTATGTTTTTTAAGTAAGTCTTTATTAAATTCTATTTTAAGTTAAACTACGTCTTATATTAAGATTTACTAGAGAGTACATACGATTACCTTATACAAATTTCGTCTCAAATTACAGCGACAGTGCGGCGCCGATGTAGTATTACATCCAAATAAGATTAGTAAAGGAGATGATACTTGAGTACCTAATTTATAATATATAAACAATCAATAATAATTCTTATGATCAATGAGTACAGTGTTCAATATTAAATATAATAATTAATTATAGATTTATTAGAGAGTACATACGATTACCTTATAAAAATTTCGTCTCAAATTGCAGCGACATTGCGGCGTCGGTGTGGTATTGCATCCAAATAAGTTTAGTAAAGGAGATGTTCACACTTGAGTACCTAATTTGTAATATATAAAGAAACAATAATAGTTCTAATGATCAATGAGTATAGTGTTCAATATTAAACATAAAAATTAATTATTTTTAAATTGAAACGTCAGCGAAAACTTTAATACGTTACAATGATCGTTCCCTTATAATATTAGGGTATAAATAGAGCCATCGAGATGTTTTTATAACACATTGGTTGTGGCATCATTCCTTCATTGGTGGCTGTGGAATATCTTCCCAAGGGGTCAAGTATGTACGTAATACTTAGGTCCTACGCCCATAAGCAACTCAGTTGCAATAATGTTGTTGTTTGCTCAGCGTGCTGATGGGCTAGTATTTTTTGATAACTGCTGTTTTCGTTTCATAAATAGTTTACTTTACTTTATCTGTATTTCAGGTCTTCAAATCCCTTCGATTCAGACGCTGAAGCGCCTTCAACATCAACTAAGAAAAAGACCACCAAACCGTCTAAACCCAAGAAGCAACGAAGCAAGATACAAAAAAGACAGGATCATTTAGATAGTGACTCGGAATCAGAGACTGATCCAACACCAGCAAACGTGACCAAAAAGCGTAAAATCAATCTCTTTCCCGATTCTGAGGTGAGTTCATTTATCTACATAATATTTTACGTTTTGTTTCTAACGAAAATTAGTCTGAGCAGAAACAATTTTAATTTCGATGCCTGCCCCATATCTATCTCGTAAATGACCTCGATGGTAGCAAGTGTGTTCCGCTTCTTGTATTTTCTATCTCGTTCTGTGTTCGATTCGCAGTCCGGACAAAGTGTTTTTGGTTATCCAACAATAAAGACATGCTATGTTATTTTAATACGTTATATATATATATATATATATATAACGTACGCACGTTATTATACTTATATATATATATATATATATATATATAAGTATAATAACGTGTAGATAGTTAAATCGTATATTAATATGATGTTGTAACGATGTTAAGCTCTTGAGCTTATAATAATTCAAAGTCTGTTTTTGTTGTTGGCAGGATGATGAGTCTGAACCTGTCCATGCAGCAACATTAAAAAATTATCTTTCACGACGTGTAGCTTCTGGCAAAACCTATCAAAGCGATCCCACAAAGAGAGGCGAGTATTACATTGAAGTTCGCATCTCGAACAGCCGTGAACTGGAAGCAATTACCAACAACCGTTGGCAACATTCCCTGATCACTTTTAAAACTGCAGTAAATGACAAAACGCCAACTTGGAAAGCAGTTACTCAGCTTGTTTCCACGATAAAAGAAAATTTTCGTCACGTTAAACCTATTTTGTATCCATCCAAGGATTAATCAACATGTACTTGCTCACTTAGTTTATCGATATCCACATAATTTTTGGGTTTATCAGTTTATGCATGTATGTAGGTATGTTTAATTTGAATAGTAATTTCATGTTTTTACATAATTAAATGCATTGTTTCTTACAGGATCTACTCTGTAGATAAAAACTAAATAAAACAAAAACCAGAACCTAAAAATAAGAAAAATTAAACTTTATAAAGAATAAACTAAAATGAGAACCTATAACAAGAAAAATTAAACTTTGTATAGAATAAAACTAAAATCAGAACCTAAAAACAAGAAAATTAAAGTTTGTATAACAGAAAAGTAAAATAAGAACCTAGAAACAAGAAAAAAATAAACTTTGCGTAGAATAAAACTAAAATCAGAACCTAAAACAAGAACAAATAAATTTGTATAGAATATAACTAAAATTGGAACCCAGAAACAAGAAAAATACACTGTGTAAAACTAAAATCAGAACCTAAAAACAAGAAAATTAAAGTTTGTATAAAATAAAACTAAAATCAGAACCTATAAACAAGAAAAATTATACTTTGTATTTAATAAAACTAAAATCAGAACCTATAACAAAAAAAAAATAATTTTGTATAGAATAATACTAAAATCAAAACCAAGAAACAAGAAAAATAAATAACTTTGTTTAGTATAAATAAACACAGAATAAATTGAATATTTTTGAAGACTAAATGTATTTCTGCCAACCCTGTAATGAATACGTTAAAAAACATTCTTCTCACAAGAAATCCAACATTCATAAATCTAACTGTTTGCTACAAACTGAATTTGACAATGTTCATATGATTGCTTGTGCCTTTAAAAACAAAATAGTTAGTTACAAAATAGATTCTCAAAAATTTAATATTTCACCTGAATTATTTTTAAATGATATTTCGCATATATGTTCTTATCTTATTAAAGAGAAACTGAAAGTACATACATCATTAAAAGTCAATTTTGAACTGTTTGTTTCATATGTTTTACCTAAAAATAATGAATCATCTCTGAAATCTTTTAACACTAAATATGAAATAATATCGCAAAATACCGATTTACTATCCATTTTTAAAGCATGTGCTGAAAAAATGATTTACAAATGTTCAGAGTTTGAACTTTGTGAATCAGGTTGGACAATCGAGAGAATAAGTCATTTAGAAATAAATATTTTAAAATACAACCCTTTAAGAGCTGGTTCTTACATTCCATTACCTCAAAATATTCGCAAAACAAAATCTTGTCTAAATTTAGTTAATAATGATGAACATTGTTTTCTTTGGAGTGTTGTAGCTCATTTGTATCCGTCTATGAATAATCCAAATAGAGTGACATCATACCCTCATTATTCAAAAGTTTTGAAAACAACTAATATGTCATTTCCTCCAAGTTTTACAGATATTAAATTATTTGAAAATCTAAATCCGAATTTGAGTATAAACATTTATGGTTTAGATTCGAAAAATCAAGTGACTGGACCATTGTATAAAACTTTAAAAAGAAAAATAATGCACGTCAACTTACTTTGTATTAATAATAAAAAAGGTAAAAACCATTACTGTTTAATAAAAAAGTTCGACAGACTTGTACATAAACAATTAACTAAACATAAGTCCAAGATACATTTATGTGACGAGTGTTTCACATATTTTAGTACATCAGAAAAACTTTTAAATCATAACTGTGCAAGAGTGAAAACTATACTCCCTGAAGATAACACGACACAATATTTTTCAAATTTTGAAAGAACTCAAAGAATTCCCATAGTTATTTACGGTGATTTTGAGAGCTTATTACACGAATATTCAGACAAAAATAAAACAAAACATGTTGAAAACATACAAATTCACGAGGCAAGTTGCTTTGCATATTATATTTTTTGCCATTCTCGACCAGAACTTAATAAGTTCGTATCATACAGGGGGCCAGATTGTTCAAAGAAGTTTACTAAATCAATTACCAAAAATGTGAAAAGATTGTATGAAATAATTTCAGATTCAAAGCCCATGATAATCAGTGAAGATGAACGTAATTCTTTTAACAATGCAAAAAAATGTTATTTATGTAAGAAAAAATTCTGTGATACAGACATAGTTGTCGCAGATCATGATCATTTCACAGGAAAATACAGAGGACCAGCGCATGATAAATGTAATTTAAATGCTAAAAAATGTTCATTTATACCTATAATATTTCACAACCTTTCAGGTTATGATTGCCATTTGTTTATAAAAGAACTTTCTGCTATTTGCGGGCGCATAAATTTAATACCTAAAAATAAGGAAAAATATATATCTTTTACTAAATTTATACCAATTAATGATAAAAATGTGGCTCAATTAAAATTTATCGACTCTTTTAATTTTTTGAGTTCAAGTCTTGATAATTTAGTGAACTCAATGAAACCTGAGGATTTTCAAAGTCTGCGACAGTTTTTCGAAGATGAACACTTATTTAATTTAATTCGGAGAAAAGGTATTTATTGTTACGACTATATTGATTCATGGGATCGTTACAAAGAAAATAAATTGCCAGATCAAATCAAATTTTATAATAATCTGACATCTGAAACTGTTTCCGATGAAAACTACAATCATGCATTAAAAGTTTGGGACGCATTTCATATTTCCAATTTAGGAGAGTATACAGATCTGTATCTAAAATGTGACGTCCTTCTTTTATGTGATGTATTTGAAAAATTTAGAGCTATGAGTTTAAAATATTACAACCTTGATCCATGTTATTACGTTTCTTCACCATCATTAAGTTGGGACGCTATGTTGTTATACACTAATATTAATTTAGACTTGATTTCGGATATTGAAATGTATCAAATGTTGGAAAGGGTATACGAGGAGGTCTTGCCCAATGTTCTTTAAGATATGCTAAAGCAAATAATAAATATCTTCCACATTATGATAGTCAGAAACCTAATAGTTATCTAGTTTATCTGGATTGTGTTAATTTATATGGTTATGCAATGATGCAAAAATTACCAGCGGGAAATTTTAAATTTTTGAGCGAAAAAGAAATAAATACATTTGATATTATAAATGTTTCCGATGATAGTGATAGTGGATATATTCTCGAAGTAGATTTACACTATCCATACGAAATTCATGATGACCATTCTGATTTACCATTTGCAGCTGAAAAATTTGTACCTCCGGGAAGTAAAAATTATAAACTAATTGCCAACTTGAATGACAAATTTAAATATGTGATTCATTACATTCATTTGAAAGAGTGTTTAAAAAATGGTCTTATTTTACTCAAGATTCATAGGATATTAACTTTTAGTCAAAATGCATTTTTAGCACCATACATCTTATTGAATACAACACTTCGTCAAGAAGCAAGTTCAGATTTTGAAAGAGATTTTTTTAAAAAACAAAATAATTCTATTTTCGGAAAAACAATAGAAAACAAAAGAAAACAAGTTGATGTGAAATTGGTTAATGTATGGAAAGATACATCAAATAAGACTAATAAAGTTTGTGGAGCAGAAAAATATATAAGTGCTCCGAATTTCAAAAATATGTCGATGCTATCTGAGTCATTGGTTGCAATCCAGATGCAACAGACACAAATAATTCTGGATCGCCCGATTTATATTGGATTTTCAATTTTGGAATTGGCTAAGAGTCATTTACATCATTTTCACTATTCTGTAATGAAACGTATTTATAAAGAGTCTATCAAACTTTGTTATACTGATACAGATAGTCTTTTGTATTTAATATACACTGAAGACTTTTATAAAGACATGAAAAAGTATATTAGGTACTTTGACACCAGTAACTTTGAAAATGAGAATTATGATATGCCAAAAGTAAATAGTAAAATACCAGGATTTTTCAAGGATGAGATGGGTGGTGATATCATATCCGAGTTTGTGGGCTTAAGAGCAAAATTGTATTGTATAGATTCTGTAACCACATCAATAAGAAAAGCAAAAGGTATTAAAAAAACCGTTACAAATAAACTTAATATTAACAATTATAAAAGAGCTTTACGATACAATGAACATTTAAGAGAAAATATGTGTATAATTAGGTCAAAAAATCATAATATATTTACTCAAAAAATTAATAAACTTGTACTTAGCAGAGATGATGATAAAAGACAAATATTAGAAGATGATTATAAAACTTTACCTTGGGGACATTACAAAACTGTTTTTTAATACATAATTAACTATGTAAATCTACAATCAATACCTGTAAACTGTGTAAATGCATTTTAGTATGTAAAAGAAAATTCCCAATATGTAATTAATTAAGTTAAAATGTATATAATTCATAATCATAATAAAGTTACTTGAAAATGTATTTGAAGTTAAGCTGTATGTACTATGTTGATGTGTGTAATAAAATTTCTAATGTTTAAATAAATTATGTAAACAAATTGATGTGTATTTATTTAACAGACTGATTATAACCCTTTATAACAGGAATAAAACACAAATATTAAGATGATAAGAAATTTATTAAGATATAATAAGTAGGTATACATGGCCTTATTAACTTTTTAAGTATAAAATGATTATAACATACAGCGTGTTACGGAAAGGGTATGTACATATCAAAGGCACGGATTCTTTTGGTGATAATGAACTACATGGCAATATGTTTTTGTACCTATACCTACATAATTATAAAGTTAAGAACATTTAACTAAAAATCATACAAAAATGTGTAAGATAATAAATCCAGCATTCAATTCAAGCTAAATGTATACGTCTGTCCCATTGTACTAAATAAATATAGTATATATGACAAAATATATGAATATTTTTATTTAGTACATTTTTTTATTTTTTTATTATTTAGTACAATGGGAAAAACTAATTTTAAGAACTTTTTACTAGTTAATGAAACAAATATTTGTTTGTTATTATGCAATTTATTGTAAATTGAAAATATATTAAAACATAAATATAATAATGTAAACTTATAATAAATTTAATACACTTTAAAATGAATAAAATATCATTTATTTTAATAATAGTTGTTTTTTTATTTCCTCGATCTAAGTTCTGTTACAAATAAATTTGTTATTTAAGATTATAGCAACTTTTTGATAAAGTAAAAAGTACATTTCAGAAGAAGCAATTATTGAAAAGATTCTAAAAAATCTCTCGAAAGCAAATTAATTTGTGGCAGACAATGCGAACTATTGACAAAATCGAAATATAATATACACTGCATATAAATAACGTAAGTATACAACAGCATAAACATAAACAACATTGGACAATTCAAATAAATTAGAAAAATTATATAAAACATAATATAATTATGTATTATAGACAATTCGATTGCCTTAATTTATTCACTATTTTACCAACTAAATGTTCAGTTTCAGTCTTTATATCATCATAATCACTAGTCACTAAATACTGCACATCCACACTCGCATCCTCAGGATCCACTTTTATTTTATCCATGGGACGACCATCCAAATCATGTATCATAATTTTGATTAAATGTCGAACATGTGCAGGTTCTTTGCGCATGACATAAGATTTGTTTATTCTCGTAATAGATTTTGATTTGATTTTTTTTTTCTTCTTCAATGCTTGTTCCTCTGCTTTTTGTTGTCGACTTTCTTCACAAGCCTTGGCAGCTACTTCAGCATACCAACTTTCTCTATCTTGAGCGTAATAAAAAGGATTGGTAATTGGATTATCGTCTTCTATTAAATTCTGTAAAAAAAAAAAAAAAAACGCCATTATAAATAAAATAAAAAATATAAATAATAATAACTTTTACATATTTATAACCTTGTCACTTACCTCCTGTAAATTTGGTCTCTCGGGTTCTTCATCAAATACTGAAGTTCTATTATGGTTTATAATATCTAGAACAGGACTGTAGCACGGTGAGGTTGACATGATTCTGAAAATAAGAATGATAACAATATTAATATAATAAGATTTATAAAAAAAAATACACATTTGAAAAAATTGTTCTTACCTCGAAAGTAAATAAATGACCGGACAAACGATCTGCTCACGTAAATGACAGCAGCGCAATGAAGAGATCGCATTAAAAAATTATATACAAATGGAGCATGTGATGTCATTATTGTAATTTAAGAATAATATCTTAAATTACAGTTTCGTCTAAACACACAAGTCTAAACTTGTTGATATTGCGGACAAATGTTCTATTCAGGTATAACGTATTAATTATATACATTTTTTATCAATATATATTTGAAGGACAGAAAGAAATAGAAGTAATACGCAAAATGAAGTTGATCAAGCAACCCATATCGCTTAAAATTAACAATATAAATATCAATGAATCCCCGCATCTAATCAGGCATAGTATTTTACTACCTAACACAATTCGCTGTGTTATATGCGGTCCTTCAAACTGCGGTAAAACTAACACAATGATTAGTTTGCTGCTGCATGAAAACGGGATGAAATTTCAAAATGTTTATCTTTACTCAAAAACAAGTTTTCAGTCAAAATATCGTTTCTTAAGCGAGGTGCTAAGAAGAGTGCCTCAAATAAAATTCTTTGAGTTCAATGATGATAAAGATGTTATATCTCCGAGTGAAGCTTTACCGAACTCTGTATTTATTTTTGATGATGTTGCGTGTGAAAATCAAATAAATATCCGCAATTATTTCTCTATGGGTAGACATAAGCAAATTGATTGCTTCTACTTATCACAAACCTATTCAAAAATACCGAAACAATTGTTGCGTGATAATGTTAATTTTCTAATAATATTTAAACAAGATGATGTGAACCTGAAGCACATATATGAAGAACATGTTAGCTCTGATTTATCATGGAATCAATTTAAAGACATTTGCAAAACAGTTTGGAAAACTCCTTTTAATTTTTTAATCATTAACAAAGAGTCCCCAATAAATAATGGAAGGTACAGACAGAATTTCGATACCTTCTTTAATTTTGAATGAAGTTGCATATTTATAACGAGCTTCATAAGAATACAGTTTAGTCTAAATCTATTATTACTTGAATTCACTTGTTTAAGAGGAAGATGGAGAAAAATATTAAAATGGAATTAATGAAGTCTGTCGACTCCATAAAAAGAAAAATAAAACAAATGAAAAATCAGGAACATGAAGTGAACTTATCGCTAGATAAAATGCTCAAACCTGTTTCGGAGCCCCTCAATAGCCTTGTGAAATCTAAAAAAAATCTAGAAAACAAAAACCATATGGAAAATGTAATATCCGAAAATTCTATAGCATTCGAGTCAGACGAAAACAGTTCGAGCTCTTCGACTAAATGTGATGACTTTCACGATGCTGTATTAAATTCTGCAAGCACTCCTAAAAATAAACAAAAAAATAGTTTAGAAACTTCATTGGAAAGTAAAGACATTTATGGTATTTATGATGGATTAAATGTTCCTTTTGGAATAAGAACTGAAAACAAAACTTTAATGATGGGCAAAGAAATAGTTTCATTTTCTAAAATTGGTAGTTTAGACAATGAAAATACAGTTTTGGTTAAAATTGGTGGTAAAACTTATAATTTAACCCCTGGACTTAAAGAACTTTTACTCCGAAGTAAACCTGATTTAAAGTTAATAACAAACATAGATAAACTTGTTTATAAAGATATCTTACATCAAACTAACGCCCATAAGAGAGATTTTAACCCCAGTGGTCAAATAAGAGGTGATAAAGGAACTAAGTATCGACAAATTATCAAGCCATTATTTTGCGAGACTTCAACTGAAAAAAATCAGATGAAACTTGGAGGTAGTTTGCCAAAGCTAAAAAAATATAAAACGTACACTGACTTGGTATATTGGGATGATCCCAATGAATTAGTCGAGAGATTAAAATTATTAGTAGCGTCAAGAGATGCCGGCAACACAAATCATGATAATGAAATTTTATCAATAATTGAAGAATTGAAAGAAGCTGACGTTATTAAAGAATAAATAGTAGGAATAAGGCACCCTTCCTTCAGTATCACAAAAGACTTGATATTGATATAATTAAATTTGTCCCAAAAAGAAAAGAAACATGAGCAAAGCCGATATTGTCAACGAAATTCATAAAAACGCGAGGGTGAACTTTCCTCGAAGACACGTTATCATGAAAGATATAGATGATCTATGGCAGGCGGATTTAATTGATATGCAATCAATTAGTGGAGAAAATAAAAACTTTCGATTTATTCTCACAGTTATTGATACATTTTCGAAATACGCTTGGGCTTTTCCTTTGAAAAGCAAGACTAAAGACGTTGTCTGTAATACTTTCAAGATGTTGTTAGATAAAGGGCGAGTTCCAAAAAATCTACAAACGGATAACGGAACAGAATTTTATAATAACTTATTTCAAAAGCTTATGAAATCCCATAATATTAATCATTACTCAACATTCTCAACAAAAAAAGCGTCAATAGTAGAGAGATTCATTAGAACATTAAAATCTAAACTTTATAAGGAATTTAGTTTAAAAGGAAACTATAAATGGATAGATAAAACTCTTGATAATGTAATGTATAAATATAATCATACTTATCATCGGACAATTGATGAAGTCCCAGCAAATGTAAATAATAAAAATAAAATACGCATACTGGAAAAATATGTAAGCTTGGCAAAAAATGTAAATAATAAAAGCAAGTTTAGTGTGGGTGATTATGTACGGATCAGTAAGTATAAAGGGACCTTTGAAAAAGGATACACCCCTAACTGGTCGACAGAAATATTTAAAATTAAAAAAATACAAAATACAACTCCTATTACATATTTAATTGAAGATACAATTAGAGGTCTACCTATTTTAGGGGCATTTTATATGCAAGAGCTTCAAAAAACGAAACATCCAAACGTGTATCTAGTGGAAAAAGTTCTTAGAAAAAAAGGAAACAGAGTTTTAGTGAAATGGCTAGGTTTGCCTTCAACTGAAAATAGTTGGATTGATAAGTCAAATAAATTATAACAGATAAATCAGAGTAACTTAGCTTTACAATAACTATTTATTAAATATTTAATCCCCCGATTCTTCAGTCTTATGATGTGTATTGGAGAGAGCAGTCTTCTTAATTGGCTAATAAATCATTTGCCATTAGAATTACACTTACCAGGCTACAATTATTGCGGTCCTGGCACGAAATTAATCAAAAGGCTTAAACGTGGAGATAAGGGTGTTAACAAATTAGACGAATATTGTAAAGAGCACGACATTGCCTATCATAAGTCCTCAAACTTAGAAGATCGTCATAAGGCAGATTTAGTTTTATTAAATATGGCAAAAGAGCGCGCAGTTACCTCGGATGCTAGTCCAAGCGAAAAGTTCGCAGCGCGTTTAGTAAGCAATATTATGTCAACAAAAATTAAAACTGGTTGTGGCTTAAAAAAGCGTAGCAAAAAGTGTTCTCGTGAAGTTACAGATGGAAAAAGTTTAAATCATAATTTTAAGAAGGTTATAGCCAAAACAAGAAGACATATAAAAAAATTAAAACCAAAATGTAAAAAAGTTGCAATAGAATTAGCTATGGCTGCTGTCCGAGAATTATCGGGTAATTCATCTATTAAACTTCCTCGAGTTATTCCTATACCGAAAACCGGTGGTGTTTTACCTTTGATTCCAATTTTCGCGGGATTATCTGCAGTTGGCGCCTTAGCAGGCGGTGCAGCTGGTATTGCTAAAACCATTAATGAATTTAAAATGGCAAAAAAATTACTAGCTGAGAGAAAGAGACACAACGAAAAAATGGAGGCTCTTTGTGTAGGAAAAGGCCTCCACCTCAAACCGCATAAAGATGGACTCGGAATTTTCATATCAAAAGAAAAAAACTAAGATGTCGGCTACCCAAACGAGCTTTAACTAATATTGACATTTTAAAGTATGCAACTAATATTCCACATTTTAGAGGTGTTTTTATGAGAGATGAGCTCCCTAAATACCCTTTTAAAAAAGAATGTGGAGTTATTAATTTAGATAGCTCAAAAAATCCAGGCTCTCATTGGGTAGCCTATGCAAAATACAATGATTATATTGAGTATTTCGATAGCTATGGAAATCTTAAACCACCAAAGGAATTTATAAAATATGTCGGTAATAAAGTACACTATAATTATGATAATATACAGCGTGATCACCCTTTTAACTGTGGACATCTTTGTTTAAAGTTCTTAAAGAATTTTTGGTGTAGTTAAGTAATAAAATGAGTGGGATTATTCAGAAGAGTTTAGTGTACAAGCATGTCTATTACGGTTACCATCTCCGGAAATAAATCAGAATTAATTTCATACTTTCAACCACCACTTCATTTATCTGATCAGTATGAGTGCGGTTTGCTTTACTTTTCATTATTGAATTCAAAACCTATTGCTCCTAATATTGGAAGCAGTCTGTCTGTGATCAGAATCGAATGTGATCTTGTATACGGCTCATATTTCAACGGTTTACCAAAACATTTCATTCATGAATTTCTATATGACAGTGCTCAGGGTCGTCATTACATAGAAATACCGCAAAACGTAGTATATTTTCCAATAAACAAAAATAACATTTCATCTATATCTGTTAAAATTGTTGATCAGTTTGGTCATAGTATTAATTTTGGGGAAGAACACATTCAATTACGTCTTCATATAAGGAAAACAAAATGATAGTTTATAATAAAAACACATCAGTGAATATAAAACGTCTTATTTCTTCGCGGACTACTAAGGGGCACACACGTAAGAATAAATTGAAGAAATTAACCAAAGCAAATAAAAACTTTCTTAAAGCCCTTGGTTTTAAAACATGAATATCCTACAGATTACTGAATCACCACACTTTGACAGTTCAATCGAAAGTTATGAAGTCCATTCATACAATCCCTACAATAACAGCTTTAGAGAAAACGATGAAATCAGAATTCCCATACACCAACAAGACATATACGTGCTACCATCAGCCAGTTCGATTTACATCGAAGGGCAAGCAAAGTTCTTCGGTAAAGATGGGAATCCGATCAAGAAAACTGTTGCGTTCACTAATAACCCTGTTATGTATCTGTTTCAAGACATCAGATATGAAGTGAATGGTATAGAAATAGACCGTATAAAAAATTCCGGAATAACGTCAACAATAAAATCATACATATCACTAAATCAAGCAGAAAATAAAGTTGCAGCTATATGGGGTTGGAACTTAAATGGATTTCACAGTGACGGACATTTTAGTGCTGTGATACCATTAAACAAGGTTTTAGGGTTTGCAGAAGATTACAATAAAATTGTGATAAATTGTAAACACGAACTTATATTAACTAGGAGTAACTCCAATTTAAACAGTGTAATACTTACTGACGATGTTGCCCATTTTCAAATAGATATGGAAAGAGTTCAGTGGAGGGTACCACATATAAAAGTATCAGATCGAGAACGATTAATACTTTTAAAACACTTAGAAAAAGATAAGTCTATTCAGATGGCTTTTAGAAATTGGGATTTATATGAGTATCCTTTACTTCCTAAAACTACAAAACATTCTTGGTCAGTAAAGACCGCTTCACAATTAGAAAAGCCTAGATATGTTATATTTTGCTTGCAAACTAATAGGAAAAATAATAAAACTAAAGACAGTTCGCTATTCGATCATTGCGAAGTGAGCAACGTAACGCTCTTTTTGAATTCTCAATATTATCCTTATGAACCTTTGAGCTTAAAGTTTTCTGAGAACAAGTATAGTATATTATATGAAATGTATGTGAAATTTCGCCAGTCGTATTACAACAGTCCATTAGATCCGTTGCTAGATCTAAAAGACTTCAAAGAAAAGGCTCCCCTTTTTATTATAGACTGCTCAAGACAAAACGATAGTCTAAAAACAGGTCCAGTGGACGTGCGGTTGGAAATTGAATGTTCTACATCAATACCAGATAAGACAACTGCATATTGTTTGATTATAAACGATCGACTTGTAGAATACAAACCTTTAAGCAACATTGTGCGAAGGTTATCATGATTGTTATTGTCGATATTCAAGGCTTTCAAACAGAAGCCAAGGAATTTATAGCAAAAGAAATCGCAATATTGGGTGATAGCAAACTACAAGTGTTTTTAATTGAGCCGCCATTTTCATTTAAAAATCTAACAAGACTAGAAAAGAAACAAGTTTGCTGGATTGAACGTAACAGAAAGATATACTGGAGTGAAGGATTTATTCCATATTCTAATTACCAGACATTGGTGTTAAATATTTTAAGAGATAAATATGTTTACGTTAAAGGTATAGAAAAAGTTTCCTGGTTAAAGCATATTTTAGAAAATAGTAATAGTAATATATTTAATTTAGAAGAAAAAGGTTGTCCTAGTTTAATAAATTTGTATAATCAATATAAACAGTCTCAAGATGTGTATAATTGTGTTTATCATAATTCTGTATGTGCGTTAAGAAATGTATTATGTATAAATAAATGGTGTCATGATAATAAAATTATAAACTAAAAATATATGTTTTTTATAGCTTTTTATCCCTTCCAATCCTATCTGATCACGACTATAAATTGTTTGCTACCGTTAGACGATGTCACTTCACCATCATAATTTATAAATATTATCAAGTACTAAGTAGAGGACAAAGTGGTCCAATATTTTGTCACATCTCTAAAGACACATTTGGCGCATTGGTTAAGAGTGCTACATCACAATGTAAATAGTAGGTTTAATAGATGCCTTAACAAATGCGTCAAAAGTGTTTTGCTGGTTCGATTCCCGCACAGAACAAATGAATATTTGTTCCAGCTTGGTTTTTATGATTTTTTACATTATTTTATATTATAATCAATTACTCTATCTCCATAATACAGTTAAGTAAAAAAAAAAACAATCCTCAATTCTTTTTCTGGATTTCTATCCGTATCCAAGGCACCGATGACATTAACTTGCACGGTTGCTAATATATTGAACGCTGTAGCGCTCAATACATTTCGGTTTAACGCGGTGCAGCTATCGAACATGATATTGTTGTAAAGTACGCTCGATAGTTTTGCTCCACTGTAGTTCGACGCCACGCCAACGATCGCGATAATGTGCGACGGTATAAATTGAGGAGTTCTGAATCTGATCAACCGTTCGAGTGAACTGCTGTGAACTGGAGGCAATCACAAAGAAACGGTAGCAACAATTCGCTCATCAGTTTAAAAACCGTAGTGGATAAAAATACATCGACAAGTCAATGATAGGTATTAGTTCTCGATTATAAAATTGGGGCTTCTGTATCACTCGCGCGATCGATTATAAAATTGGGGCTTCTGCATCATGAGCCGAGCGAAGCGAGGCGAGTGATGCAGAAGCCCCAATTTTACCCTACTCAGATGTCATCCTAAACTCCTTTATGTCATGTGATTTATCAGGTCTCCACAGATACCGAAGAGCGTCTCTGTCCTGCTCTCTAACCCGAATTTGAGGAAACATCTCTTTTATATCCGCGGTTATTCCGATGCGACCCTCCCGGAAACGAAATAGAACCTTAAGTAACGGCTGGAGTAGGTCAGGACCGGAGAGCAGTAAAGAATTCAGGCTGACACCTTCATTCCTGGCTGCTGCATCATGAACTGCCCTGACTTTTCGTTTTTGAGGGTGGTACACACCAAAATGTGGTAGATAAAGACGAAAGCCGCCAGATTTGCTGTCACGTAAGCCGTTAGGTTTGTTACCACAGTGTGTGTAGTATGTATCTAGAGCACATTCCTCTGCATAACCCTTCGTGATCATGTTGTCTATGAACGCATTGTACGCTTCAGCAAACTCGGACTCTTTAGCCATACGTCGTTCTAAACTTAAAAAACGTGTTAACGCCTGTGGGTAGCTATCTGGAACACGCTGTATGTCGTCGCGCCACGGCATGCCTACTTCAAACCGACCAGTAGGCAATCGTTTCGAAGTCGCTTCTAAAATGTCGACTGCGCGCTGGTCTTGTTTACTATGCAGAGTTTCCGTTTTAGTAATGCCTATAGAGTCAAGTTTATACCGTTCCTTTATCAGTGATTCTAAATTGTTATCATTTTTTGTATCCATGTGCGTATGGTTAACGAACTCAATCAACTTCGTTTTGCTAGAAGCAACGCCGTATAAAGTCCAGCCTAAAGCTGTCAAACAGGCAACGGGTTCGTTCCTTCTACCAACTCGAACTTTGCGGTTGATTGACAAATGCCAATGTTCAGCTCCAATGAGGATAGTTGGAGTTGCGTCGTCGTATGTCAGAACGTCAACCAGATCGGACAAATGTGAAAAAGACTCTATCGTTTCACGTTTGACAGACTGCGGGCGCAAACACAAAGACTCCATAGACCGAGCATTTTTTACTAAAAATGTTTCCTGTGTGTGTCTACCTTTAATGAAAAAGTCTACATATGATATTGTGGTATTTCGCTCGTGACCACCTATGCCATTTACCGTTATGATCTGTTGTGGCCCGGTCGCTCCTATTAATTTGGCGATGCTGGAATCTATGATGGTTGCAGTGCTTCCGTCGTCAAGGAGCCCATACACGTCGCAGGTTCCAGCAGGGCCCGAGACTGTAATTGGTATTATTTTTAAATAAGCACGAGGGCGAAGAGCTAAACTAGTATTTGGTTTTTGTGCACCTGTCGAGGTTGTAGACACAATCACGTTTTCACCGGTCGTTTCAGCAGCATTTGACGTAGGGTGTGTATTATGTTCAACAGTTATCGGGTGTGTAACAGTATCTGTGGCTTGCTCGTTAAGTGTATTGACGAGAGGCGGCGATGGCTGCCGGTGAAGAAGCGCGTTATGACGGAAAGGGCAGCCATCAACGCCACAAGGATTCACTTTGCACGTTTTCCACAGGTGTGAACTAGCCTTTAAGCACCTATAGCAAACCTTCGCTTCACGCAACCACTGCCATCTATCGTCGATAGACAAAGATTTAAAATGTGTACACTACTTAATGTTATGATCTTTTTTGCAAAATACACACACTCGTTTTATTGTAGACCCGGCTTTAGGAGTATGTTTTGACTTTATAACAGCATTGTGAACATTTTCACGCTTTATTGGTTTGTCAAAAGAAATATTGAGTTGCAGTTGTGTCGCACTAAACTCGGGTGACATACCAAAACGAATGTGTTGATCTAACTCTCGCTTTAAAAAGTCGGACAGAATTTCTATTTTCGGTCGTCCTGTAGTGTCCTGTGACGCAAAATCTGTCCACCGAATTTTCAGGTGTGTAACGATTGTCATAATAACAAAATATCTAACGTTCACTTGACATAATTTCAGTTAACATAATTTTGTTTAACATAACGATCAGTTGACTTAATGAATTGTTGATATAATTTCATTTTACCTAATTTCATATGACATAATGAACATTTCCTATAATGCACATTTCACATAATATTCATTTAGCATATTATTCATTTACTATAATATTCATAATCTCTAAGTAACTTTAACGCGCGAAGGCGAGCGAGCAAAGCGAGTGTGCCGCGGCAGCGGCCGCCAAGCGCCAGATCCCTGCTATATTTGGAGAATCATGTGGGTTAGGTTAGGTTAGAACCATGACCATTAGCGCGCGAAGGCGAGCGAGAGAAGCGAGCGTGCCACGGCAGCGGCCGCCGAGCGCCAGATGGCTTCTATTGTTGGTGAATCATGTTGGTTAGGTTAGGTTAGAACCATGACCATTAGCGCGCGAAGGCGAGCGAGCGAAGCGAGCGTGCCGCGGCAGCGGCCGCCAAGCGCTAGATCTCTTCTATTATTGGTGAATCATTTAGGTTAGGTGAGGTTATTACAGTATGATGTTTTCTGATATTTACTTATTCACTACATAGTTTGGGCAGAAAATGAGTAAATATGAAAATTAGGTCAAATGAACGTTATATTAAAAGAATATTATACATATTGAAAATTATACAAAATGAACGTTATACTAAATGTTATTATGTTAAATGAATATTATATGATGTGAAACATTAGGTCATATGAATTTATGTCATTTGATATTATGTCATATGAAAATTATGTCATGTGAACGTTAGTTCAAGTGAAATTAGAGCATTTGTTATTATGCCAAACATTACACACCCCGAATTTTCATAGTAGAGTTAAGTTTCCCAAGAACAGCGTGGAACAACTCAGGTGAACTCAGATATTCTAAGTGGTTTAATAACTTTATTGTTGATATCGAATTACGTACCCGATTAGAAAGAATTCCGAGTTCTTTGAGATCGTTACCTAGGCGTGGAAGGTTTTTCAACGAATTAACCTCCCTGTAAACGATGAGCTCGGGGCGCGCGAAGTTATCTTCGAGGGCGCGCATGACTTCCTCCGGATCAGTCGTCGACATCAACAGCGCCGCCACGGCCTCACGCGCAGGCCCACGCAGCGCAATGTCAAGTCGGTTAATGTTATCTAGCGGAGAAAAATTAGCTTTTGTAACATTGTAGGTACGTTTGAACTGTAGCCAATGCAAAGTATTGCCGTGGAACTGAGGCAATTCCAGTTTCTTTACACCTGAGGCAGAGGCGAGAGCCTTTGCGGCGGCCGCGGTGTCAGCTACAGCTTGTAAAAGTGTGGCAGATTGGTCAAGCTCCGTGGAAAAGAGCGGGGGCGTACAGCCAACCGCCTCGGATACTTTGGTGACATTCTGTAAGAGTTGTGTTTGTCTAATAAGAGGGTTAATAGGGAGTGCAGTTGTCCGTGTGGTCATCGGTTGGTGTACCGAGTGACCGGGGGGTGTGCCAGGAGAACCTTGGTCACATCCTACTGCAGTGACGTCTCTATCAACATAGCTGTCAGAATTGTGATTTTCTATCCATTTTTTAGTTCTATCTACGCTCACCCGTGTAGAGCTCAGATGGCTCGCGCGGCTTCCTACGCTTGTAGCATCGGCATCGATAGCCGCCAGCTCGGCTTGCAGCTCGCACTCCTCGACCTGTTGCTGTAACGCGGCGAGTTCACGTTCGCGTTCGCGCTCACGTTCGGCGAGTACCTGCTCGCGGTCGCGCTCATGGGCGGCGAGCTCCTGCTCGCGCTCCAGGCGGCGACGTAGGACGAGCGCTTCTGCCGCCGCTTTTTGTGCTTTCACAGTTGCTGACGAATGTGATGAGCGGCTTTGCGCGGTGTGTTCACTGCGTACGCTTTTGGTCGGCAAACCGGAGCTATGAGGCTGAGGAATAACTGTGCCGGGGCCGGGCTCAGCCGACATAATTTTGCTTTTGCAACGGGTGATCATACCTAACTACGTAGGTGAAAGCTAATGGAACGAAATGAATGTAAGTGGGTGATTATGTTGTGATGAAAAATAGGCACTGAAAACTAAACGAAGGACCAATGAAATAGATGGGAGTTGTGGACTGTTATCCGAAAGTGAAATACTATGTAAATGAATATATTTAATTATTTAAATGAATCTAGAGAAAATCACACCTTTTGACATACATCTGAAAAAGCAACGAAACAAAGATGACAAAAAAGACATAAAAAACAATTTTGAATTAAAATAATAAAGAAAAAGTATAAAAAACCAAAGAGTACGTAACATTTACCTCTTTATAATATTAGTATAGATAAATTATTTTCGTTAAAACTTGACAGTTGAGAAACAGCTGATTCCATATATCGACGTTGAAGGTTCAATTCCGCGTAACTACAACTGTTTATTACTGCAAATGTACACCTTCGCTAATTGTGTATAAGGTGTATATTTGCAGTGTTAAACAATTGTAGTTACGCGGAATTGAACCTTCAATGACGATATGCAATTGACTTTCTATTGTCGCCTTATCGATTACGATAGTAGAACTAGAATTTGTATGGCTAGGCTTGCTGGTGTCAAAGTTTTATCAATGAACCTCTGACTTAGCATCACATGTCCACGGGAAATATCTCTCAGGCATTTCGGTTTCCTCATGATGTTTTCCTTCACCATTGAAGAGATGAAGCAAGTAATAATTACACAATATGGATATAGTGACAATTTGACATTTGACAAGTCTTAAGCCAAAACTTAGAAGGTAACAGAACATTAATTGATTCTAAGGCGGGATGAAGTTTGCCGGGGCAGCTAGTAGGTAATAAAATATCGCTCGTGTTTACAAAAGATAATATTATATTACGAATTTCCCTTTCGGCTGGCGGCTACATAATGATATCTGCTATAATTATTATCTTGTTTATTCAGTTTTAACCCCTGATGTGTCAACAAGTGAACTGTATCTTAAGAAATGAGTCATTATTGCTGATATATATCGCACGCAGCTTCAGAGAGGAAGTATATATGCATTAGCAACTGGAGAAGAAACATCTACTAAGGTAAGCGATTCACTCAGTTTAATTAACTCTCAATCATATTTTAATTCATTAAACGCCAAGAGTACACCGGTGTCCGCGCTATCATTGTCCTTCTATTGTGTCTGTAAATAACGTTTGAAAGGTTGATAGTCATTTTAGTTTTGGATTCTTCCTTTAGTAACTAGTATAATTATTCCTTGTTTAATACATTTATTCAAATAGTCATCTATGTAAATAGTACACTTCAAACTACCTGCTCATCTGTTCTCCTTCTCTATCAAGTCCATTCAAAGGTTGTCTGTAGAAGATCGCTTTTAGCGTTAAGGCCGCCCATTGTATCATCCTATGTAGCCCTTATATTATAGTTTGTAATTTTTGGTGGTGTGCAATAAATAGTATTCTATTCTTCTGTAAAAATACGTAACAGTCACGCCTGTTATCTCCGAAGGGTATGGAAGAGATATACCTACGTGTAGTACACCCACATTTTGCTAATTATGTTTATGCCCCATGTAATAGGGGGTGAGTCTAATGCCATCAATCAGGCACAATGCCAGAATTCGAACTAAATCTGAAAATTTTTGGATGGAAAATCTGAATAACGGTTTTGACGAATCAGGGATCAAATGCGGGTCCGCATGTTCTGCAGTAGACCAATGAGATGTCTTATTGTAAAAATAGTTTATTTGTCTATTTTTTGTATTTGTATGTGTCAAGTATCATTCGTTTTTTTTGTCCCCAGAACTCCAACATCGACATAAATTATCATGACTTGGATATCACCGACTGCAGCAATCTTAATGGTGGGAGTATTGGCTCTGTCTGGCTACGCAGCTCCTGGTGGCTACATTGTAAATATACAACCTGTAAGTTAATTTCAATATTTAATACTTTATTGCATTCCATAATGTGTACTGTATATAATAGTTCGGTATGTTAAAACATCGAATCAATTATGGACCCTGTCGGGCACAGCAAAGTTATTTATAGTAGGAGAGAGGATGAAGGCGTTTTTTATTATGCGAAATAACACAATAATTTAAATTGTAACATTATATTATTAATATAAAATAAAAAAATAATTAATAAAAAAAAAAGTAATAGTTAGTAGTTACTTTAGTGTATATTTTTTTTTGTTTTGTACTATTTTGTTGTTTTACTAAACCACAAAAATTTAATAAGAATCGGTGAAACTGTTTCGGAGGACTTTTGTAACACTGCTAAGAGAATATTACCTATATTAAATAATAATTTCAAGTTTTTACACTTTCCCTGTCCACAAAGCAGACACAATGTTTAATTAATCATATGTGATGTGACTCATGGGACGGGGAAGTGGTTAAATGGTATTTACATTTTTTTATAATATGTACACTTCTTAGACACTTCTTCTTTATGACTGGCCTGTTGGTCTAGTAGTTAGTGACCCTGACTGCTATGCCGAAGGTCGTGGGTTCGATTCCGACCCAGGACAAATGTTAGTGTGATGAGCACGATCATTTGTTCCGTGTCTGGGTGTAATTTATCTATAACATGTATGTATTTAGAAATATATAAGTATGTTTATATGTTTTTTCATACACAAAAACTTACATAAAACATAACGTCACGCCTGTAATCCCCGAAGGGCTAGGCAGAGATGTACCTGGTAGTACAGCCACATTTCGCCAGTTATGTTTAAGTCCCATGTAATAGGGGGCGAGCCTATTGCCATCAATCGGACACAAATCCAGTCTCCGGGCTGGTACTGAGAAATTCCAGATTGGAAAACTCAATAACACTTTGCCCGACCTGGGGATCGAACCCGAGACCTCAAGCTCTGTAGTGGCGCTTGCAACCACAAGACCAATGAGGCAGTCAACAAAAACTTATAACACAATAAACAACAAAAACGCTGTTTGAAATGCCCGCGCGCGAGCCTGTAATCGGTCACAGTAGGCACGAATTAGCACGATTTATCAGATAATGGTCTGACCTCGGGAAGAACAAAATTTATTAGTAGTAGTAGCGTCACACGCTCTCAGTTGAACGTTCAAAGGCGCGCGCAAAAAATTCAAACAACTTTTGTGTTATTGTGATGAAATAAATTCTAGGTATATTGTACACATCACCCCTCAGAGCATACAGGCGTGATGATACGTCATGATGTTGTATAAACAATAAACATCCAAGCGATTCCAGCAATCACGACAGATTTGCCGTCCTTTTTTGAAGAGTTCCGTTGTATATCTCCGAAGATCAGCACCAGATCTTCACCAAATTAAAATGGTACCACCTCCGGAGTATACTCTTTCAAATAAAAAAAGTATTTTGAGAATCGGTCCACAAATGGCGGAGAAACCAGGTAACATACATAAAAAAAAATACATACACACGAACATGGAACCTCCTCCTTTTTTGAAGTCGGTTAAAAATTGAAGCAGCTCGATGTGCTGGATGCTGTACAGTTTACACTAAAGCAGTCATAATTTTAAAAATATTAAGTAACTTTAGAATTTTCTTGAGTAGCATTACAACAGCCTTTTTTCACAACAATTTTGTAACATTAATATTTATTGTAGTTAAAAAAATATTGATGTAATATAAACATTATTATATAATAATATAAAAAAAATATACAATAAATGAAAATATTGCTTTTAACCAAAAACAGCCAACTTAAGACGGGACATCACCAACAAAATTGTTCTTCGATACTTTGTGTCCTAGCGGACACAAGTCTGAGAGTTTAGTTTAGTTCGACATGATTTAGATGGCGTTTATAACATTTATTTATTTATTTTTTATTTAACATAAAACGGCCATTAGCCAATTACATTAGTTAAACACACAGAATTACACATTACCTTACGCACTCTTCTCACAATACTCCAAACATACTGACAAAGTCATCGTCCATTCATCCGCGAACATATCACAGTCGGGTTTAGCGTCCAAGAGAGCGTTAAGCGCGGGTAGTACACGCGGAATCGGAGACTGGGCACGGGCGACGGTGCGCGTTACTGAGACATGGGATCAAAGTTTCATTTCTTCCTAACTATGTCCTCCGTATAGTTAGTATTTTAAATACACACATACATACACTCACGCCTTTTTCCGATGGGGGTAGGCAGAAACTACAGAGCGCCATATGCTACGATTCTTACATACTTCTTTTGCTTCGTTTACATACATTCATGTTGTCATACACACACGCCGGTTGCGAGTACTACGCACCTGACCTTTCTGAAGAACCTCACCAATAAGGTCTATGTATGTCCTTCTAGGGCGTCCTCTCCCGGCGTTCCCACTTATATCTGCCTTATAAATACCTTTCTTATAAATATCTTTGATTTTAGCGTTTTATATTAATGTGTCACTTAAGGGTCCAGATAAAAATAATATGTTGTCTTAATTTTCAGGGCAGTGAAATAAGAGGAACAAATGTTGTTATAAATAATAAGCCTATGAGCACTGGTTCATATTATGTTGACAATTCGGGAAATGTAAGGAATATGACAGAACAAGAAAAACAAGCTTTCGATGATGACATGAAACGGTTAGATAATGAAATGAAAGCGATGGACAATGAAATGAAATTGATGAACAAGGAATTAGAGGAATCGATGGACAATGCCATGAAAACTTTGGACAATGAAATGAAATCTTTGGACAATGAATTGAAATCGTTGGACAGTGAAATGAAATTTTAAAATGATTATTAATGGGTGTTCGATTAAAATTTTAGTTTCTTTATGGTAGTATATTAAAGACTATTAAAAACAAATTACCAACGCTGTTTTAAATAAGTTAATCGGTACTTACTTACCTTATACAAAAGTATTATAGATGTTCATGTTATACAAAAATGCGTAAAAAGATGCAATACATATACCACAGTGTTACGAATTGTTAATAAATTGGTAATGAATAGAATTGTTAATGAATAAATAAATGAATGATTAAAACAAAATACTGCCTTTTATTTGGATCTTGATAAAGACTCAAAAATTGAGTAACAATATTTCCTAACTACAATTAACTTTACACGATTGAATTGCTAAACTGTAGTAAGAAAATTCGAAAATCCGAATATTCTTTTTAAAATCGGCTAACTAAATCCTCCAAAGCTCTAAGGAGAGCGGAGGAGTCTGGCGGACTCTAACTGACTAAAAACACCACGGTGTTTTGTCTCAAACCTGCGCTGGGGATTCCCGTGGGAATGGGCGATAGAAGTCCCCAAATCTGTTGCTCCTTAGCCCGGCTGGATGAAGGCGTTATCCGCTTTTCTCCTACGTCCGGTGCATCTGCTGTGAGACGGGTGAATGGATGTGATCTCCCTCTCCATTTTTCTGCCCCCTGCGAGACTACCGGTTCCCAGAAGGACATCACGTTCGAGGACTCATCTTCGCTGTCAACCAACGCCTTGACTGTGGGCGTTAGTTCCAGGTGTCATTTGTAGATCTTATAATTCTTAGATAGTCGTTAAGAGTAGTCAGAAGTTACGGACTTCTCGGACATCTGACATGGTTTCTTATCAAAGAAGTAATCCACTACTAGAAGGATTTGTATGTGTTCAAGGCCATATTTTAGTATCAGAACTAAGAGGGAATGGAGGGGACTTAAAGTACAAAATGCACGCGGAGTAAGTCGTTAGCAAAGTATTAGTAATTATAACATAAAGGCGTTAAGCTGATTAACAATAAAAAAAAAACATCTGTACTGAATTCATAGTCATAGCTTTACATGTACAGAGGGCAGCACATCAAACTACCCCAATGTGTCATAGAGCGATAGTTTCATAGTTTCTTCGATAGTTTTTCAACGTGTTTTTTAACAAACAAAATAAAGTTCGTGTTCAATTGGGAAAATTTGACAGTTCGATGTAGCTTGATGTGCTTGCGTCTGTACGTCGTTTGGCTAAAATTCAGGAAAATATCAATATGACTCTTTTACTTTGTACTTTTTAAGTTTATCTTAGACAGAGCAGATTTCGACGAAGAAAAACAATGAGTGGAAACCAGGTTTCTACTCGATGTTTTAACTTAATATTAACAAAAGTCGGAAAATTATCATCCTGCATTGAGCAACTGTGGTGATGTATTTGATTTCACATTACGTATAATTATGTTACTGGATAGCAAAGATATTAAATACCTATTATAGACAGGCCATCACGAACAAAAATCAAGACAAGTCGATTAGTATAGTTTAGTACGCTTCGCTGCTGCTCCAATATTGTAATATTATGGTATATATATACATGGCGTAACTAAGACATGGAATCTCAGTTTTTAAGCGACGTTTCTTCTTATGTCCTCTCCATTGTATCTTTAATCTCATTGTTGGATACTTAGGTTGGATGGATATTAAAGGCTCAGTACGGACATAAAGTGTTAAGTGCTCTGTCAAATTATTTCAGTTAATAAATTATTTACGACTTCGTTCAATTTGTTACAGTCAATGTATGTGTGCGTTTAATACATTTAGCATCGATAACTGTATCAGTTGACATAGGAAGAACTTGTTTTTAACAATGTTGTCAAAAGTGAAAGAAAATTTTATATTCGAACAGAACGACCCTGTAAATTTTGATGTGAACAATATAGTTGACAAAGATATTGAGTCTCTACTTCTGCCTTTGAATCTTATGCAACATTTTGTGTTTTGTCCCAAGTATCGCATTCGAAATCATGTGATAACTCCAAACGGTTTGATTTCGAATATATTTTCAATTACTGGAATACTACTTTTCATAGTTTCTTTCGTATATTTCTGCTATCCTATTTACTCATTTTGTCGAAACTGTTTGGCTGCTTATTTTGATTGCGCTTTTTACTGTGCGGGGCTTACATCAAATTTTGTGTTAGGGATAACTAACTCCAAAGAAAATATCAAGTTCGTCCTAACTTTACAAAAAGTGCACGTCTTTCTTAACCATGAAACTTTCTCTAGAAACTTTATTGTTTGGAATTGGATCATAGTAATCGTTTTTAATGTTTCCTATATCTTATTTTACACATATTTTTTCATTAATTTCCAATTACCACCGTATCTATCATATTGTGCGTATATCATGATTTTTATGAATTTTAATGTTATATATGCCATACGAATCATTAAACTATTGGAAAATAAAGTAGTTCTGTGGAATATCCAAGCATTAAATTTGCAATTTATTGAAGAAACCTTTGGACGAAATCATTGCAAAAACGTTTTTCAGGCGTACGTTGATATAATTGATTGTTATCACATCCATGGAGGTTGTTTTCAGCAACTTGTAAGTACCATTATTAATACTCAAGTTTGTCAAAATGAAACTTCAGTTTCCTGCAGCAGAGTAAATAAATAAATAATTAAGTTTTGTTGTCTATTGTGTTTTATTATTTTTGTTCTGTATTTTACGAGTATTCGTATATGTATAATGTGTTTTGTGAATGTGTAAACTTGTATCCTTCTCTGAGTGTATTCTATTGTGTTTGTGTAGTTGTATATGTTGTTTGTGCTGGTTTTGTTTATTGGACCCTTGATCTGACAATAAATTTTATTAATACTATTTTACAAATAATTATAAGTATCACATTTAACTTTTGTCTTATTTCAGATACTTTTACACATTGTCGCAGCGTTTATACATTCACTGGTTTACGTTCATGCATCAATTGAAATGATGAAGAATATGTTTTTAAATATCAAGGCGGTAAGGGAACTTTTTATATTTCTCACGTTTGCCATTCATACGATAATGTTAGAATATTTGCGTTACTGTAAAAAGATGGAGTGTATTTAGTTAATTCAGTTTTATTAGCTATTTGCTGTACCTACCGAATAAACATTACTTAATAAAAAATAAAGAAATGCTTCAGATCGGCCAGGAACAGACCACTTTTTTCGACACACATGAAATTTTAAAAGCGTACGGGTGATTTTTATTTATCGTAATCGGACGTACATTTTATTAACATGTTGATGGTTAAAACAACTCTCGCCGAAAATAATTTAAACGGCCATCGTAGGCCTGTCAACGTCAATGTAGATATTGATTTGTATCCTATCAGTAGGTACGTATACTTATATATTTATATAAATGTTTGTCTGTATGTCCTTTATAGAATCGTAAACAATGCATTAGATCATGTGTGATGATCTTTAGCCTAGTTATTACGCATGAGACAAAGAAGGTTTCTTAGTTGGTACGTTTCAAATTTATTTTGGTTGGTGGCGTAGTAATTATATACAACACAATTTTTTAATTAGTACAAAAATAATTAGGCTATATCCGTACCTGTTACTGATCATATTTGCGTAATCAAAAGTAAAAAAAACGAAATTCAATTTTTAAATACGCCCTTATTTAGTTAAACTTAAATAACGAAAACCGCTGTTGGAGACGGGGCATGTTTGAGCAAGATTACGTGAACGTGAGCGAGAGATGACGATTATGAATACTACTAACCTGTAAAATTGGTACACCAACTATGGTATAGCATGTAGCACATCGTCATATTTATGACCATTGCATGCATTTATTTGTATTGTAATCTAGTCATGTTAAATTAATCTTTATCTTTACTATGTCATGAATGGCCTGTACAATATTTCCATAAATTGGGTGACTTTTTGGGATATAAACAAACGCTAATAACTTTGCTGTTTATGAATTTAATTATAGATACTTTACAAATAAATAATGAGAAGACCGTCTAGAGTAGGCCTTTTAAGTATGTGTCCTATATATAATTATGACATTCTTTCCATTTCATAATTTGTTATAGTTAGGTTGCCATGGCTACCGTTGTTATTACCTATGAATGTTTTCCTTCAAATTTATTTTATTTGGGGGTGTAGCAACGCGCAGGTACAGTTAGTCTGTAATTAAACAAAGCAAGGTATTATGTAGTGTCATCACAGATAGAATTTGAATGTTCTACTGTCCTGCTTATAAAAAAAAACAACTAAAGGCCTATTCAGACCTGAAGATGCGGTTATATTACTGTTCACACCAAAACGGATTTCGCTATCCTTGTGGGTAGAATTACGCGCGGTAGTCGAGTTTCGCTCAGAGAGGTAAGAAATTTTCGCCAGTTAGTCATTTCTGAGTCGCCAAAGAATATACACGTCAGTCACGTTGCACAGCGGCAGCGAATATCGCTCAGGTCGCTCTAGCCGCGGTACTTGATACTAAATACCTGAGCAAAACCCGCGTGGAATGTACCTCTACCCACAGCGGCAGCGAATATTGCTCAGAGTGCCTAGTGTGAGTTTGTTTTACGTTAACGCGATCGACACGTTCATGACGTTTGGCGCTCCGATTGGCCCGCTCCAAGCTTTTAACCAATCAGAGAGCCAAACGCGGTGAACGTTTCGATCGCGTTAGCGTAAAAACAACTCGCACTTAGGGCACAGATTTCAATAGGCCTTTAATGTGTGCCCTACGCACCCATAGAAAAGAGGAATTAATTATTGTAACCCAACAGGTTTGACCAGAGAAGAACATCCCTTCCTTAACGTGTGCACTTTTTAACCGACTTCAGGAGGAGGTTCTCAATTCGATCAGTATTTTTTTTTTTTTTTTTATGTATGTACAGACGCCAGCACATCAAGTTACCCCAATGTGTCAAATTTTCCCAATTTAATATGAACCTTAATCTGTTTGACATAACATAAACTTGAAAAACGTTCAAAGAAATTTGACACATTGGGGTAACTTGAAGTGCTGGCGTATGTACACCGATTACTCCGAGATAAATGATCCAATTTGTGATTCTTTTTGAGTTCGAAGCGGAATAGCTGCCATTTGGTCCCATAAAAATATAACATAGTTTGACCCGGTAGTTTTCATTTAATAATCAATTTTATGAAAATTTAATTTGTTTTTGAACACTTTTTTGTATGTATGTTCACCGATTACGCTGAGATTTATGTGTCGATTTACGTGATTCTTTTTTAGTTTAATGCGGACTAGTTTCTTTTTGGTCTCATTAAAAAATTACATAGTTTGGTCTGGTAGTTTTCATTTTACGAAAATTTTTGTTCATGAATTTTACTTTTTGATTTCAACGCGATGAGTTGTTGTTTATTTGTTTGATTGTAATATGTAAATATGTGTTGTAGAAATGGATAATAATTTATCATCTAGGTATATAAAAATAAAAACTAAAAATTGTTAATTAAAAACTTTTTTACAAAAAATACAACCGACTTCAAAAAACACTTTTTATTAGCTTTGACTTATTGAGACTTTAAAGTTATTTTTAATGTAGGTCAACACACTACCATGGTCGCTACCCTTATTAATATGTGTGCTGAAGGATTTGCTGTGGCAGGCGATACTGAGCAAACAGTGTGAGAAATTCTACATAGCTATTCAAAGCATTCAAGATTCATGCGCCATCATTTCGAAGTCAAATTGTTCAGGTAATTTATAATACATTTTGACCGGGATGTAGAACTGCTAGCGGAGCTATAATATATAATAATAATAATATACATACATACATACATACATAAACTCACATCTTTTTCCCATGGGGGTAGGCAGAAACTACAGAGCGCCATATGCTACGATTCTTACATACTTTTTTTGCTTCGTTTACCTTCATACGTCATGTTGTCATACTCACACGCCGGTTGCGAGTACTACGCACCTGACCTTTCTAAACAACCTCACCAATAAGGAAATAATAATAATTAATAATATTACTAAACTAATAATAATAATAGGTATAAGGTTCACAACGTTTTGTAGTACATGCGGGATTTACAAAGTATGCACTTATAATAACATTATAGTAGGTACAGACGCCAGCACATCAAGTTACCCCAATGTGTCAATTTTTTCCAATTGAATATGAACCTCATTCTGTTTGACATAAAGTTGAAAAACGATCAAAGATTTTTGACACATTGGGGTGACTTGATGTGCTGGCGTCTGTACAACAATTGCTGTGCTGGGTCACTGCTCTCCTAGCTAGATTGCTGAGCAATCTGTATAATGCTAATGATAAGCACGATCATTTTTTCTGTGTGTGGACTGTGGGTGTAATTTTATCTAAAATGTTAATTTATTTAGACATACATTTAAGCAAAGAGATTTAAAATACTATAGAGCGGGCATGTCAAGGAAATGTCATAGAAAAACTTTGATCCCATGTCTCAGTAACGCATCTAGAATAATATATGAATATTGGAGCGGCAGCGGAGCGTACTACAAAAAACTCATAGACTTGTATCCAGCAGGACATAGTTTTTCGGACGAAAATTTTGTTCGTGATGTCCGGTCTATAGGTATTGAATGTCTTTGCATTTAAGTATGTTTATCAGTTCTTTAGTACTCTTTAAAGAAGTTCTGCTTAGTTTGGGACTAGATGGCGTTGCATGATATTTGTTACACATATATTGTTGGTGAGCGTGTGGACTGTGTGACTGACGATATTAAACGAAAATGATGGCGATTATTAAGTAGCTTTATTATTTTAGTAAGTAAAACTATGCAAACCAAATCTAGTACGTTGACAGACACCAAGACAAAGTAAAAATCACAGTTTTAAAATTATAAAAGAACAAACCATAAAAAAAACAAATAATTAAAAAAAGTTTAAAACAAAGCTCCAGCCAGTCGCCAACATACCTATATGCTTTTTTTTGCTCATAATTAAACGGCCTGGATTTGTGCCCGATTGATCGGTATATAGCTCGCCCCCTATTACAAGGGACTTAAACATACGTTACTGGCGAATTGTGAGCACAGTATAAATATTAATAAAGTAGGACGACGCCTTTGATCTCTGGAAAAATGCCGACAACTTCTACACGCGTTAGACTTGAATCATACCTCCCGCAGTGCGGGAGCGGCTTTCCCATGTCTCGCCCCTCACACCCCGCACGATTGCCCTGTCTAGACGGCTTCGACGGACGACTGTATGTTTTTAGACTATGTTGTGAGTGTATTACTGGTATGTTTCTGCCAAACCATTTGGAAATAACAGGTGTGATCTTATATTAAATTGATACTGTTTTCAAATTCATTTGTAATTAAAGTTAAATATTCATTGACAGATGAACTGAAAAAGCTATGTAAGAACGTACTGCGCCTACATCGAGCATCATTCAGCAAGATAACTGTGTGTGGACTGTTCTACGTAGACGCTGCATTAGTATTAGGTCTGATGTGTCTTCTTACGAATTATACTGTTGTGTTCCTACAGTTTGCGATTTTGTAGTATTTGCTTTATAAAAAATTGTTTATTTAATGTCATTTATTTATTGTCATTTATTTATTGCTTGCCAAAGATAACAGGTTTGGAAATAGATAAGCTACTTTTTATAGGCGTCTGCCTTACGACATACCAATATAAAGTTTAGGGAACCTTAAGGGCCTTATTATATTTTTGACTAAATCAAATTGGCTGCTAAAGTACTTAAACTTAAATGTTTGTTTGTTTGCTTTTTTCTCTAAACTTACACACTGGGCTGCTGTTTGTTTTTAACTTTATTCATTTGTTCATTTAATGAGTATCTCCTATAGTAACATTCTTCAGTGTATTGTGTATTTTTGTTAATATCTGAGTACAATGTATCTACCAACACAATATTTTTTTATCGAGTCCATTGCTTATTTTTTATAAACCTATCTCAGTATAGTTCCTATTACCTAGTATGGACAACTAGAATCATTCTCTTAATTTATTTTATTTGTAATTTAACACTCAAAAGTGCTTGTTATGGGTCTAATTGAAATAAACGATCTGATTTTTTTGACTTTTGACATAATTGTGGATTGCGAACGTCCTCAAAGCGGAGCGGGGGCGCAACGAATTCTTTACAGACACACAACGAACACGCCGCGCATGTGCAGTGAATTCGTTGCGGACGCGCAACGGGATCACCGCGAACAGCAAAGTGGACGCCATTTTGTGCTGCTTTGAACAAACGCCAGCCCGTCAAACGAAAACGTAACGTATTTGCCACGCGTCCGTCCGCGGCGTCATCGCTGCACAGCCGTGGTGTGTTCGCGACGCATTCGCTGTGCGTCCGCTCCACCCCGCAGCCGCTTCCAAACCGCTAGTATGATAAGGCCCTAACTAAGGGTCTTGGCGAAAAAAGTCCGATATTGTGGTTTGAGCCAGAGGGATAGAGTGCTACCGCAGCCCAAACAATAAATTAATTATTTTTTTTTTTTTTTTTTTTATATTTATTTATTACACAAGAAAGAAAACAGCATGTTTACACAATTGCTTATAAGCTACTTATATGTAACATAATGTAAGTATTAACAATTGTGTCATACAATTTGCATCTGCTGCCGAACTAGGTGTATGGCCTGTATTTCAGCAAGCAGCGCCTCCAGTTTACGGGTAACGTTGAGCATGTGAGCTTCAAAAAACAATATTTTTAAGTGGTATAATTATGTTTAAATGCTTAACATAACATTTGTGAGCTTAGCTAACTAATAACTAAAAAGGTGTTGTTCCTCTGGGTGTGTACAATGAGAAAGGTGAGTGTGTGTATGTGAGAGGGTGTGTATGAGTAGTTAAAACAATCAGTAATTTAATCCAGTAGATTCAACGTTTGTGTCTCAAAACTATAACTTAACCCATTTTTGTGTCAAGTAACTGTATAACTATTTTAAGACTGTGAGTAAATCTTCCGTTTCATCATACGATAACTTCCAAAGCCACTGAGATACTGTTTTTTTTAAAGTTAAGATATTCAAGGAGTATATTTCAATAATCTTATTAATTTTATTATAAATATAGGAGCCCAAAAAAGGATAAAATCGTCGAACAAACGCTGTTTTTGGCTGCAGCGATGTCTTACATACTGGTAAACCCTTCCGTCTTGCTGACAGGGTCGGACTGTACTCCAAAGTAGTAAGTAATTAGAGTAGTTTAATTTATTGTTCTCCACAGAAATGTAATAAAGAAGTGCCAACCTTAATTTAAGAGCTTCATTTGTGAGAGGCGGTAAAGAGCTGCGCTTGTTCTGTTTAACTAGCAGTCAGCGAAAAGATTTTAAAATGTTCCGGGTTAGGTGATTTTGTTTCATATAGAAAAATATAATTTATTATCCATACTAATATTAAAAAGAGGTAAAAGGATGACGGACGGAATGTACCCACCGACCAATAACGACCAGACGTATGTCGTAAGAAAGCTCTTTTCATGACTATCATTTGTTATTATGGGGGCTAGTCTCAATTCGCTGGGGGAAAATGTTATAGTTACTTACATAATAACAAATGATAGTCATGAAAAAAGCTTTCTAACGACATACGTCTGGTCGTTATTGGTCGGTGGGTACGCGTCCCATACATTTTGCCCGTCATCCTTTGTTTGTTTGTTTGTAAGTTTGTATGCAGGGGGTAATCTTCGGAACTAATGATCCAATTTTAAAAATATTGCTGGAAAATTAACAGGTGGAAAACTACACTATTCCCGGATGACATAGGCTACTTTTTATCCCTTTAATCTCACGGGAACAGAAATTACACGGGTAAAACTGCGTGACATCTCCTAGTAAAACAATAAAAACAAAACTTTCTCTCGTCTCGGCCAAAATTAGGAAATCTTGATTTTGGTCGAGACTACGAGTAGATCTACTCTGAAATAGTAGTAAGATCAAATATACTTATTATCTAAGCTTACTTACTTATACTTTTACCCTTATTTAATCTATATATATAAAAGAAAGTCGTGTTAGTTACACCATTTATAATTCAAGAACGGCTGGATCAATTTGAATGATTTTGGTCTTTTTGGATTTGTCTTTGTCATATATAGCATAATAATTAATAAAAAACATGATATAAGTCCTCGAAAAATTAAATATCAAGAATATTCGTTGTTTCAAACATTTTTCAAACGCAGCGCCATCTTAGATGACATGACAGGATTCAAACTTCCCAGTTCATTATCAGGTGAAAATTTGACATTGACAAGTCTTAAGCTAAACCTAAGAAGGTAAGGTTGTCAATTTATACGTAACTACGTTCTGAAATTTATTTTGTTACTAAACTTAGAGGTTTTATGTAGCATAAAAAAGTCTTATATTTCAGAAATCAATTTACGTAATTAACAATGATGACAGAGACGAACTTAAATAATTCTATGCAAATAGAATTTATTTTACTGTTAGGACTCTAATTAAAGTAGAACGGGAAAACTATAGGTATAAATTGTATGTAACATTAAAGGCGATTTAAAAAAAACTAAATTCATAATTTTAAACTGAACTGTTTAAAATTATGAATTTAGTTTTTTTTAAATCAATGCATGTTAGTAAGGTTAGGTAGTTAGGTTAGGTTATATATACTACCTATACATGTTGTAATTTTAATTCTATTGAACACAAAATGTTTAAATAAGATCACAGTAGAGACTCGCTACATAAAAAGTAGTAGTAGTTATTATTGGTTTGGATCTATTTGTTGTCGTCTTATTAAACGTACCTATGTATTTCTAATATAAAAAAAAATGATAAGAGCAATAAATTGACTCTAAGGCACAACGAAGTTTGCCGGGGAGAGATTAAAGTTCCTATACAGAGGACATGCGATGAGCTGTCATAGAAAACCGACTGACCTGGCCTGTTGGTCTAGTAGTTAGTGACCCTGACTGCTATGCCTCAGGTCCTGGGTTCGATTCCCACCCAGGACAAATGTTTGTGTGATGAGCACGATCATTTGGTCTGTCTCTGGGTGTGATTTATCTATATTTAGAAATATATAAGTATGTTCATCAGCTGTTTAGTACCCATAACACAAGCTCTCAAGCTTAATTTGGGACTAAATGGCGTTGTGTAAAAAAAAGTTGTGGAATATTTTATTTATTTTATTTATTTAAAACCAGTGATTCCATGTCTCAGTAACGCCATCTAGGATAATATAGCAATATTAGAGCGGCAGCGTACTTAACTAGCCTGATCGACTTGTGTCCACTAGGAAATAAAATATAACAAAGTATCGGGTGAAAATTTTGTTCGTGATGTCCCGTCTAGGTGACGGTGAGGTCCGCCTCCTCCCGCTGGTGAGGAGGCGGAGCAACGTGTTGCACGTGAGCATTGACTTGAGGAGGCCCGCAGAGGGAGACTGCCACTAACAAGGGGTGGGAAAGAATCGTTGGTTCCAACCATAGATATCCGTGTTTCCAACGATCCTCGGTAAAGGTGTAATAATAATAATAAGAGAGTAACTTGTGTAATGTGTGAGGAACTTTGGCTTAGAGCGACGCTGGTGAGGAGGCGGAGCAACGTGTTGCACGTGAGCATTGACTTGAGGTGGCCCACAGAGGGTGACTGCCACTAACAAGGGTTGGGAAAGAATCGTCGGTTCCAACGATCTTTAGTGCATAATAATAATAACAACGCGTGCGTAATACTAAACATCGGACTAAGACTCCCCAGAGCAGAGGACATCAATGAGGCTTTTCTACGCCTAAGAAACACGGCGCATCGTTAGTAAGAATAGCAGTGACGGTAAGGATAGATAGATGCAACAAAACCATCTAGTTGAAACCTTCTGAAATCGATTGACTATGCCCTAGGTATCCCCGTAGCTTATCACTCTACTACCTTTACCGTCAATTGTGTCCAAGTTTTAGGGAACCAACTTTTGAATGGATATAATTAGATATTTTGTTCTGTCGTGTCATCTATTATAAAGAACGCCACTATGATTATTTATTTAAAAATATATTAGAATAGAATAAGCAAATTCTTTATTGCATATCGTTAAAACTTGCAAACATGAAATTACTATAAAGAGTTATTATAAATTAAAGGCGATGTTTATTAGTTGAAGTTTAATGTTGGCATACAGTTTAATTAACATTTACTTTACAACAAATAGAATTGCATGTGCATAATAACGTAATGGGCGATAACTCCCATCAAAAATATGGGTAAAGTAGCATCGATATAGAACAAGCCATACGCGGTCATCTTACTGAACAGTCGATTTGAACGGATCACGTTCATGCAGAAGCGCCCATAGCACTCTATAAAAAAATTAAACATACGTATTATTATTATGACTATCGACTATTAATAATAGCCAACGGTGATTTAGATTGCATATTATGTATTTGGTATAGTATAAACTATGAACTGATATATTCTTAAGGTAAGGTAAAAAAGATAGTCACAACAACCAAACAATTTTTTTTTTAACACGATTAATTCAAATGAGAGTTTCTTCAGAATATTTACACTTGTTCTGCGATAGAACTAGATGAGCAAAGTCAAATGCACTCGCGTATTCCGCGTGGCTGCGTTAAACTAATACGAGCGGATTCCGCGCGCTGTCATGTCATATATCTAATTCTGTTTTATAAATCTATTTCAGTCCAGTTCTAGTTAATTACCAATTAGTCAATAAAAATGTTCGAGCGATCGACCGTTTGCGTGTCTGCGTCAAGTTTTCAGCCTTCCAATATTTGTTTGTTAATTTGATGCTATTGACCAATTCAGTCACATAAATTATCTTTCCGTGAGCGCGAGGAGCTTGTGGCTAAATTATAACAGCCGCATGGGTCGATCGAAGGTTAAGCTACGCTTGACGAGGTCGGTCCGTGGATGGGTGACCATTTATTACATACCAAGACTCCTCCGTGCCTCGGAAAGCACGTTAAGCCGTTGGTCCCGGCTGTCATTTGTAGATCTTTGACAGTCGTTACTTGTAGTCAGAAGCCCGAAAGTCTGACAACCAGTTTAACCAAGGGGTATCATGTTACCCAGTTACTGGGTTGTGGAGGTCAGACAGGCAGTCGCTCCATGTAAAACACTGGTATTCAGCTGCATCCGGTTAAACTGGAAGCCGACCCCAACATAGTTGGGAAAAGGCTAGGCAGATGATGATGATGAAATTATCTTTCCGTAGGGATGTTAATAATCTTACTTGTGAAGTTCATGTTCTTCATAAGCTGTATGCACGCCGTCTCAGCATCCTCAACAGTTATATAAAACTTCTCACTGTAAACGCTATGTAAAATAACAAGGATTATATCCTTTATCAAAAATAAAAGTAAACCAATGCACCGAACCGAAGCCTGGAAGTAAAATTTATGAGGTAATAAATAGTAAATCATGCATAAATTAACAAACTAATTTCAATAATCTACCAAATACAAATCGGGTTAACTGCAATAAACGAAACTTACTTCTTTTCGTAGTTCATCAGATAAATTCATCATGTAAAATATAAAGTTGACATAACATAAAGCACGTTGAAATGTGCAAAACGTCCGATATAGAACCTGGAAATCATTAAAAATGATTATTCTAGAATATGTTAACTCTGTAAGTATTATGTCACTGTTAGTGTTTATATAGTCTCAAGCTTACCACTGCCTGGAAAATTTCATAGTACAGATAATAAGCTTTGAAAATATTTTCGTATATTCCATGCAGTTTGAAACATTGTTCATCATTATTGCTTTCATCTGTCATCATTTGAACCTCTAAAATCCACCCATTCAAATATTTCTTTAACAATATTATGATTCGGGTGGCTATTACTAAATTAAGGTCTAAGGCGATGCACAGTAAGTCGCAGATGTTGGATGTAATAAACCCGATCTCAGCAGAAAACACAGGTCCAAAATACAAGCCAGTAAGAAGAAAATGAATGCAAATGTAAGTGATAGTAAGAAAAGTATATTATTTGGAACTGGGTCTCAGTTCCAAATAATATACTTTTGGAAGCTCTTACTACAATCGGCACTTCTGTATATAGTTTGGATCTCTAATATTAGCGAAACGTTTTTGCTCTTATGGATGATATCCAAAATAAACGTCATCGTGAACCCAACGGAAAGCGAAGTGACATTGATGACTGTGCAAAGTGAGAATACGTTGTATTTGAATTGAGACGTTTTCACATTTGTATATTCTATATAATAAATCTGAAAAAAACACAACGTATATGTGAAAATAATTAAACAGGACGCAAATATAAGATATTTTACACCACTTTCATGAATATGAGACTTTTGTACACAGTACTTTGAATTGAAAAATAAATTAAGTGGCAAATTAAAGGAATGTGCTAGTCTTTGTATATCTTTTTCCAAACGATTATTTTCTTGTAACTTTCGTGTTTGGAACATTGTGTTTTTTTCACAACATCAACTGTATAAGTAAACTCTGTAAATGAGTAAAACTTGTCACTTAATATAAACATAATACATATATTAATTATTATAATGAGACACGCTTCAACAATATTACTATACCAACAACAAGGCAAGGTCCAATTTTTTATTGGTCATTAAGTAATTGTTTTTCTTAATCTATTACTCCTTGTTATTTCTCGGAACCCTTGGGTTCCGGACCTTTGGAAGGCGTACGAGGAGCCGAAGCCAACTCGCAGAGGCCCTTTGTCGTTTTTAAAGAATTGAAGCACCAATCGCAGATTTTCCCTGTATGCACTAGACAAGTGCACCCAAGGAAAACCTACGACTGGAGTAAGACTATTGCAGAATATGGTAACAAAAGTACTAGACTATAGGTTAGGGTAGCTAAAATGGACTGAATACCTAGAACTATGAAAGACTATGGCCCCTGCCTTATCAATGTTACATATACACAGATTAAATGACAGGGGGTGACTTGTCACTCAATAATGGGCCCTCTAAACATACTTATAATTCTCGCCACATGTATTGAATAATGAGAACTTTCAAAGCATTAGAGAAGATTTCTTAATAGAATTCATCAACGGCCTCTGCTGCGTATTATTGATACAATTAATTGTATTATCTTGATAAAAGAATTAAAAGAACTATTTATAACAAATAAATGAAAAGTACAGGAAGACCAAAAGAAAAAAATTGACAATGTTGTGTGGAGATGATGTCGCAACAAAAGATGAATGGACGAAGACACGCCAGGTCAAGTCTAATTTAATTGGATTTCGACAGGACGACGATGTTATTTTATTGAATAAGTTAAATAAAAAAGAAAAAGGATTATTTATTCCCTTTTATTATTTAAATTCAAAACATTAATTTGACGCTTATAAGCAACCTTGTGATGCACACCGTGTATTATTCATAACTCATTGTTTTATCTCTATTGTATTTTGTATTGTGTTTGTCTGTGTCTACAGTGTGCACTAAATTAATGTTTTATCTATCAGATAGAACATTTATTAAGTGTGATTTATGATTGCCAATTTTAGTCAGTACACCTCCTTTAGCTGTTAAATACCTGAAGACCATATTAGACATTCGTTATAAACAAAGAGATTTAAAATACTATAGAGCGGGCATGTCAAAGAAATGTCATAGAAAAACTTTGATCCCATGTCTCAGTAACGCCATCTAGAATAATATATAAATATTGGAGCGGCAGCGGAGCGTACTACAAAAAACTCATAGACTTGTATCCAGCAGGACACACTTTTTCAGACGAAAATTTTGTTCGTGATGTCCGGTCTATAGGTATTGAATGTCTTTGGTTATAAAGGTTACTTTACGTGATCAGAAGGCTGGCTTTTAAATACCCCAGAGATTCAGTGTTGCAATTCAACGTGGCAATGCCGCCAATCAATTTGACACTTTTTCCTTTAACAGCGATGCGGATGAATTTGTTTAATGCCCGATAATTTTTTTCTTTAAGACAATAGCTATGTGTTAGGTAGTAATTATCTGATTGTAATATTTTGAACTCTAAATAAATTCACAAAATTAATATGAGTTATAAAATGTATTTAATATTTCAAATTTAAATAAAACATAATTGTAGCTGAACAATGGTGTAATGGCCTATGACTCCTATCAAACTTATTGGTAGCGCAGCGTCGACATAGAACAAACCACACGCGGTCATCTTACTGAACGTCCGATTTGTTTGTAGCACGGTCTTGCAAAGATGTTTTTGACACTCTGCAAGGAAAACGAAAAATCTGGTTTAGCTGAATTAGATCGAAATAAAAACAGAACTAGCTTCGTTAGACAAACCACGAGTTAGTATTAAAAGGCGTACTACGTTTGTTTTTTGTATCAAGAATATAAACTGTATAGACCATTCGTGTGTTACCTTCAGTGAACAATTTTATTTTATTTTAGATCAATTATTATGCTATCTTATTGACAGTAAAGTTGTAATCAAAGAAGTGTCTCATTATTTCTTGAGGAAAAATGTCGTTGGTTAAGATAATTTTTGCATGTTCTTGCATTGATAACATCAGAAAAAACGCATTAATCAAAACACTCCAGGCGAATAATTTTAACGCTGGGGGTTTAAAATCATGTATAAAATTTATAGTGTATTAATCTACGTCGACTAAAAACTAGGTTTTAATAAATTAACTACAGAAAGTTGCAAACCGACCAGTTAAACGTTGACTTAGGCACCTGTGGGATGTACGCTGACACATCAGAGATTAATTTCCTATCTACAAAGTTATTAGACCCGTGGATTGATAATCATTCATTACATATCAAGACTCTCCGTGCCTCGGAAAGTACGTTATACAGTTGGTTCCGGCTGTCGGTACGAGTGGCCAGCAACTCAAAACCTCAAAAGACTGACCAACAGTTTATCCAAAGAATGTCGTGTTATCCAGTTACGGAACTGTAAAGGTCAGATACGCAGTTCCATGCTCCATGTAAAGCACTAGTATTTTCTGCAGGGAATTCCACTCCTTGGCTGTGCGCATTATGAAGGAACAGGCAAAGTGCAGCTTCGTGCGAATGTGTGGAAAATCTACAAGAAATGGGTACAACATACACACATCAAAAGTGTCTAGGGATCAACATATATTTTTGCAATAACTTTTCTCTTGATTGATATTAATTAAAATTTTCTTTAAGGATTCATCAAATAAAGTGTTTTCGTTTGTCACAGTAACGATAAACCAAGTCACCTTTGCATTAATAAAGAAATTTGCCATTTTCCTAATAAAGGGATTTTTGACATTTGAACCACTAACATTAAAGTTCGAAAAAAAGACTGAAATAACAGTTTTCTTTAAAATTTTATTGGGTAACTTAAACAATTAATAATCCGTGTTTCTACCGCGAACACTAACAACACAAGAACATCGGTTTGGCATACTCAAAATGAGTTCATCCAAATCACGCTGTGGAATGGCCGCCCATGTTCGTTGCAACAACAAAAAAAGGTCTTCTTGCGACTGGATACCCTCCATATTCGGCAGAGCTCTTCTCTGTAGCATATCCCATGCATGCTCAATCGGGTTCAAGTCTGGCGACTGAGCAGGCCAGGGCAGGACATTGATGTTAGCTGCGGCGAGAGTCTGTCTTACAACTCTTGCGGTGTGCGGTCGTGCATTATCATGCATTAACTGAAATAAGGGACCGATTTGCACTTGTAGAGGAACGATGACGTCTGATACAATCGTCTCAGCATAAATTTGAGCGTTGAGGTTGCCTCTGATCCAAATCAATTCAGTTCTTCCGCCGATCCAAATACCCGCCCATACCATGATGGTTCCACCACTATAAGGATGGACTTCCTGGCAGGATTTTAATCGCTGCTGGCGTCCAGGGGTTCTCCAGTGTCGTATACGTCTTGTATCCGGTCTCATACCAAAACGAGACTCATCAGAAAAGCACACGAAACGCCATTGTTCTTCTGCCCAATTTCTGTGTTCAAGAGCCCATTGATATCGAATCCTACGATTGTGCATTGCTATAGGTAGTACCCGTAGCGGTCTTCGGGAATGAAGGTTCACTTCATGCAAGCGGTTTCTGACTGTTTGGTCGCTAATTAAGTTCCCTGAAGAGTGATGAAGCGTCACGAGTTGTAAGACAGACTCTCGCCGCAGCTAACATCAATGTCCTGCCCTGGCCTGCTCAATCGCCAGACTTGAACCCGATTGAGCATGCATGGGATATGCTACAGAGAAGAGCTCTGCCGAATATGGAGGGTATCCAGTCGCAAGAAGACCTTTTTTTGTTGTTGCAACGAACATGGGCGGCCATTCCACAGCGTGATTTGGATGAACTCATTTTGAGTATGCCAAACCGATGTTCTTGTGTTGTTAGTGTTCGCGGTAGAAACACGGATTATTAATTGTTTAAGTTACCCAATAAAATTTTAAAGAAAACTGTTATTTCAGTCTTTTTTTCCAACTTTAATGTTAGTGGTTCAAATGTCAAAAATCCCTTTATTAGGAAAATGGCAAATTTCTTTATTAATGCAAAGGTGACTTGGTTTATCGTTACTGTGACAAACGAAAACACTTTATTTGATGAATCCTTAAAGAAAATTTTAATTAATATCAATCAGGAGAAAAGTTATTGCAAAAATATATGTTGATCCCTAGACACTTTTGATGTGTGTAGTTGGGAAAAGGTCTGTCAAATGAAAGGCAATGGATAGATGTTTCAATTCTTACTAGGAAAGTTCCTGTCCTTCATAAGCTGTATACAAGTCGTTTCAGCTTTCGCCACAGATATATAGAAACTCTCACAGCAGATACCGTATACAATTATTGGTACTATATCCTTAATTACCCATAAAATAAGCGCTATGCACTGAAGTATTGTCTGGAAAATTAAAGAAATATTATTATTAAGAAAAACAAACAACAAACATAATAATATTTAATTATTTATATTATCTGATCTACGATGTATAGCTAGCTGTGCTCCACTGTGTCGTCCACATTATTCATGTAAATTTAAAGGTTATTGCACCGCGCTCCAAAATATTTAGGTATTTATTTATCAAAACTTTATGCAGTAGCAAAATTAACTTTACAAAGGCGGACTTAATGCCTTATTTTCGACCGGTCTAAATGGCATAATTTTATCCGAATTGAGAGCTTATTAAACCATTCAATGTGTAGGATCTTAACTAGACTAGATAAGAACAGTTGGCAAGCAACCAAAAGTCAGAACCTCCGATTTACCCTAAATCGAATTTACCTATCTGTTCTTATTGTGATTACATCTACCGATTTCCTAGTTAGGTTTCCTATAAATTGAATAATGTATAAACCCTTTAAGTATATTTTTGTCACTTTTTATAATAATTTTACTTTTATAAATTAGTTTGTAAAAGTATAAAATTCATAAAGGAGAATGACCACGACAATATGGACGCACGCAATTCCAAGTTTTTTTAGAAAACGTAACTTAACCTCAAAATAGAAATATCCGTCGTGTATAGAGGTAAGGTCATAGTTTGGAGAGCAGATCATCTGTTAGTAGTTACAATGAATATCTCAATTACTGTGGAGAGTAGGACTCGATCAACACAAAAAAACTGTAATACTTAAATCGCAATGAACAAACTTAGCATGCACCAAGCGCAATTGACATTGGACTTTTTGACAATGACAATTCAATTTGAGACACCAACACCAATGTTGCCACTTTAGATTTTAAATGAAAATCGATTACTCGAATAAATACACTCGACACATATTAAAATAAATCTATGCAATCATTCATGTGTATCGTTAGCCAACAAAGTGAGATTGCTTTAAAAAGTTTTGAAAGCAAAATAATAAGAATACTGTGTGTGTGAAATACTAATTAAGTATTTCACACCACAGTAGTATCATCTCGCTTTATTATTTATAAAAACCCCGCGATTTACCTTTCCAATGACTTTACATTTATATTAATTTGTAAACGTATACAAAAAAAAATCGATTAGTGTTGTCAATATATTTACTTATTTTGATTATGGCAACACTTTAACGTAAGAATAGCCGGCAGTAGGTAATTCATTTTATCAAAACAATTTCATAACTTATTAAGTTTACAAAATAAACCCCTATACAAAATTGGCATTCTAATTGCAGAATGACTTCAAAAATAAAGAAAATAATTGTAATATAATTTTTATCTTGATGCATGAGAAAAACCAGTACCGTTGATGGTCATGATTCTTTATAGTAAACACAAATGGATTAATTGCTTTAAAACAAAAATATCTCTTTAATTTTAGCACTTACTTCATTGTGTTGTGTTGTAGACAGGCTCAATAGAAGACCTATACAGAGTGGGAAGAACAGGTATAAATAACCGGCCACTAGTTATCGAGTTACTCAGCAAAAGCATAACTAAGTATATTCTGAATAATAGCCAGTGCTTTCAAGGTACGGGACTGTTTTTATCAGAATTCTTAGACGTAAATGCACGAAAAGAGAGAGCAAAAATGCGAGAAGACATGTTTAAGGCCAGAAAAAATGGCTTACACGCTATAATAAAAAATAATAAACTGTACATCGAAGGAAAACCGATCAATATGAAAGTCTATACAAACAAACAACAATGCTTAAATTCAACCATACAGGCTACGAAGGAAAATAACACTAGCGAGTTAAACATAACTGAACAACCCCGTCACCCAATCACAATTGAACAAAATAAAAACAATAATTTTCGTAAACAACGGCCCACTATTTAAAATACTGTTCCAGAATATACAGAGCCTTAACAATAAACAGGACATATTCGAAGCCTTCATTAGTGAAAATTTATCATATAATGTAATAGGTATTTCAGAAACATGGCTTTCTCAGAATAAGCTGGATATTATTAATTTCAGTGGATACAAATTTGCAGCATCTTACTGTCGCATCAGTCGAGCAGGCGGAGGAGTCTGTATATTAGTTCAGGAGCATATAGACTTCATACCAAGAAATGATATTACAGACATGTCTATAGAGTACGTATTAGAAGTATGCGCTACTGAACTCCCAAAGGAAAAGCTACTAATAATAACTATGTATTGGAATAGAAGAGAGGAAGACATTTTCTATAAACAATTAAAGCAAATTCTAGAATATGTAAACATAAAGTACTCTAAATTAAATATTATTGTAGGGGGCGTTTTCAATATTGATGTATTATCTGAGAACTTCAAAACAAACCAACTTTTAAATTTTATGCAGGAATATAAATTAACACAGCATATTAAAATCCCAACACGCATTACATCAACAACAAAAACATGCTTAGATCTGATATTTACAAATTTCGTATATAATGACATGTACACAACAGTAGAAGAACTAGGGTTTTCTGACCACAACAGTACAATTTTACATTTTAATATAACCCAACAAACAAAACAAACAAACTGGTACACAAAAAAAAGACGTTTCAACGATAAAACTATTTTATTATTCAAATCTAAATTACAGGAAATAAATTGGAACGAAATTATAACGACTGAAAATAACATCAACGAAAATTATGAAGCTTTTAATAATACACTTATTAATATCCTAAATCAATACATACCATTACAAAATATTAAATTAAGATCGATTTGTAAGAAATACTGGCTCTCCAAAGGATTAAAAAACTCTTGTAAAAACAAAAGGTTACTAAAAATATTAGTGACTAAAACTAAAAACCCAATCTTGACCAAGTACTACAAAAAATACGAAAAAATAATAAAAAAGACTGTTGTAACAGCTAAAAAACAACACTTCAAGAACAAAATAAGAAAATCAAATAATAAAATAAAAACAATGTGGGGAATCATTAATGAACGAACAAACAAAACAATTAACCGTGAAAAAAATAATATAACCCTACGAATAAATAACGACGTAACTTCTGAGCCCAGAGAGATAGCAAATTACTTTAATAAGTTCTTCGCTTCAATTGGTGAAGTCAGAACAAGCTCAACTGCCAACAAACAAAAAGGAACTCCTGCAGTTTTCTCTTCTACAGAGAACACTATATTCTTAAGCCCAGTAGACCTTCACGAAGTGAACGTATTAATAAAATGCTTAAAAAATAAGTCTAGCTATGGAATAGATGAGCTTCCACCAACCTTATTCAAAAAATGTGCAGACGAGCTTACCCTACCATTTTTTAGACTAATAAATCAACCTTTTGAAGAAGGTGTGTTTCCTGATCTTTTAAAAAAAGCCATCATTAAACCAATTCATAAGAAAAATACCAAAACCGACCCGAATAATTATCGTCCGATTGCCCTCTTACCAACAGCTTCTAAAATCTTTGAAAAAGCCATGTGCAATAGAGTCTATGCGTTTTGTGAAAAGTTTGGTATATTTAACGATTGCCAAAACGGTTTCCGCAAAAATCGATCCACTATTTTAGCGGTCTACAAGTACGTACAAAACGTTCTCAATATTATAAACAGTAAAAAATACGCTATAGGTATACTGCTAGATATGACTAAAGCTTACGACAAAGTACAATTTCATATATTATTAAATAAATTATTTAGCATAGGAATCCGCGGCAAATGCCATGAATGGTTCACATCCTACTTACAAAACAGAGAGCAACTGGTGGAAATAGAATTTTACAACCATAAATCTAACCAGATGGAATTATTCCGGTCCAATTATACGCCAATCAAAGCCTCAATCCCACAAGGAAGCGTTATTGGCTGTTTTCTATTTCTAGTCTATATTAACGACCTTCCTAACCATATCAAAGAACCCTGTGTTTTGTTTGCGGATGATATATCGATAGTTTTCTCATGCGATTCCAATATTAACCTTCATAATAAATTAAACTCCATACTTGACGCGACTACAAATTGGATGTCAGAACATAACCTGGAAATAAATTTCAATAAAACCAAATTAATGGCATTCCATCCCCGCCAAAAAGCACCGGTAGACATTAATTTTAGATATAAAGACTCGGAACTAGAGGCTGTTAGTAGTTTTACTTTATTAGGTATAGACATAGACTCACACGTTGTTTGGCAGTCCCATATTCAAAAGTTGAGAGCGAAGCTGTCCAAATTCTCATATGCTCTTCGCGTGATCAAAAAAACTAAAGACCTTGAAACCGCATTGGTCATGTATTACGCTTACGCATATGCATGGCTTAAATACGGTGTCATCTTATGGGGTAATAGTACTGACGCACCCACTTTATTTTCTATACAGAAAAAGCTTATGAGAATTCTAGTTAACATAGATGAAACTGACAGTTGTAGGCCCCATTTTAAGGAAATGAAGATTTTGACCTTGCCTTGTCTTTATTTATATGAAATTTGTAAATTTGTACGTAAACACCCTGAATTATATACGAAAAGAGAAGACATACAGAATAGATTTACTTTAAGACACAAAAACAGACTAAACATTCCAACATCACGACTTAAAATGCATTCATCTAGTACTTATGTAATGTCTATAAAAATATACAATAAACTACCGGAACAAATTAAAAATATAGATAGACATACTTTGTTTGACAATAAATTAAAGCTATTTCTGTTAAATAAAAGCTACTATACCGTTAATGAATATATGAACGATAAACTGTGATGAATGGAAAACTACTAATTTTATTATATTTATTTATAATATTTAATCAACCTATTGCTTCATTTGTCGTGACATAATAATTGTATTATCTATAAATAATTTTAATAAATAATCTATTTGGTTTGTTGTGAATTTGTAATCTCAGTAATAAATGTATAATTTAGTAACTTGTAATGTAAAAATATTTAATTAGGCAAGTATTTTTTATGTTTAATGATTTTATTCAATTTATTATGGTGTTATTTGGATTCAACTATAGGTAATCTTGCTTGTTACTTAATGTTGCTGTGCCCTTACAGGGTCCATAACTGTACTATAGCTATAAGCCTTTGTAACACCTTTATCTGACATTATGGTATGCAAATAAAAGAATATGAATATGAATATGAATATGAATAGACAATTTGAGTAAATAAAATACGTAGTTTGTTTGACCTACAGCGCGTCCAAAGGCATTAAAAATATGGCATAAAACCTGTAAAAGAACAAAATTTTTGGATAAATTTTAGTAAAATCTACTTATATAGGAAAGAATCCAAGCTTGAATTCCCAGTATCAGCTGATCTTGCATATTGAAAATCTTATGACTTGTGGGCCAATTCTTGTTATTGAAAAAGTTCAAAATTACATTTCAACTGTAAATTAATGAGACGTTTTATTGGTAGAACAAGACTGTAAATAGAATGCTAAAGAATAAATCTTAAAAATATGGCAATTGCCCCTATGATATTATGTTATCGTGCATTCTAGCTCACAATGACTGTAATGAAAAAGTATTTCAAAAGCTCGTTCGCTCGACATTCTACCCCGTTTTCTAAGGGACTAGACGAAGGGACTAGAAGTCAAATATGGCGTGCCACAAGGCAGTGTACTAGGAGCACCTTTGTCCCTAATATATATAAATGACTTTCCAACTGTTACCAACAATCCTATGATTCTTTTTGCTGACGATAGTACTATTCTCTTTGAAGCATATAGTAAAAATGACATTAATGACAAAATCAATTTGACTTTAAAAAATGTAATTGACTGGCTAATAAAAACAATCTAAAAATTAATATCAGTAAAACGAAAGCTATTAACTTTAACCAAAGACTTCCACTAGTAAATTTAAATATACATCATGATAATCAAACAATAGAAGTAGATAGTAGAATCAACTAAGTTTCTAGGATTATATTTAGACAACAAAATGACTTGGAAACAGCAAATAGAGTTCATAAGTAATAAATTAAATAGATATTCCTTTGCGCTACGTAATCTCAGTAAAATTGTTGATTTATCAACCGTGTTGACAGCTTACCATGGTTATGTATCATCTACTCTTAGATATGGAGTTATTTTTTGGGGCAACTCCACTGAATTGGACGATATGCATTAGGGCTGTCTGCAACTTAAATCAAACTGATTCATGCAAAACTTATGTTATAAAACTCAAAATATTGACTCTGCCCTGTATCTATATATGAGACTGCAGCATTTATTAAATCACACCCAGAATTATTTGAATACCGTACAAGGAGCCGTCATGCAGATCAGTTGTGCACTCTACCTTCCAAAACAGCGCTCTTACACAAAAGTTTTGTTTTTTTGGGACCAAAACTTTATAACAAAATACCCCTAGACATCCGCAATATCAATCAGGTTACGCTATTCAAGAATAAATTAAAGTGTTTTCTTATAAATAAAGCATTTTTGTACTCTAAATGAATAATTATGTGTGAATAAGTAAAGTAATTTAAACATAATGACATGAAATTCAATGAAGAACTTATAATTTAATTTATTTTAATATTATTATTCCAATAAAATTCAATTGATTGTTTGGTTTGAATTGATTATGTACGAAGTGTAACAAACCAAATTTTTCCATGCTTATATATAGGCTGAGTATGGTGAAACCACAAACAATGTAACATCTTTTGTAAAACCCATATTATGCGAATAAAATTATTTGATTTGATTTGATTTGAGACCAGTTATCAATATGGCAATACATAGTTTACAAACCCATATTGTTGAAAGAAACAAAAAATATAGTTAAATGTTTTTGTTAACATTGGAATACAAGTGAGATTTAGAAAAACGAACTTACCCGCACATGGAAAATTATCTTGTACAGATTATAAGCATTTAAAATATGTTGGTATATCCCAAGAAGTTTCACACACTGCTCATCATTTCCGCGTTCATATTTTATCATTTTAATCCACTTGTCTAAGTATTGTTTTAACAGAACAATAATTCGGATGACTATGATAAAATTGATGTCTACTGCGATCCACATAAAGTCACAAACCATGTCAAGAATGGTACCGATGTCATAAATGTTTAAAGTTTCGTAGTAAACAGCACACACAATGATATTACTACAAACAGCCGCAGTAATTGAGGCCCAGTTCCAAATGATATAATAGCGAATATCTTTATTAAAATCGATGCTTTTATATAGAGATTGGATTTTTAAAATCAATGACACGTTATTGTCTTTGTAGACCCAGTTCAAGATATACATCATCGTGATCCCGTTTAACATTGTGGCACCATAGATAAATGCACCGAACCCAAATAGGCGACTTTCAAAATATGTCATGTTTTGTTGTATGACTTCTACGATCCGCATTCGATAAATATTCAAGCCAGTCATGAATAACATAACAAAGAAAGCAAACTTATGATATAATTTCCCACTTGAATAAATATGATTATTTTGCACATTATATTTTGAATTCAAGAATAAGTGAAGCGGGAAATCTAAAGAATGGACTGTTTTTTGCATATCTTTTTCTAGTTTATTACAGAGTGGCACTTTTAATAAGGTTTCTGAAATAAAATTTTCTTCGTGGGACATTTTACACAAAACTTGACCGATAGTCGATGACTTAATAACTCGTGGTGACGTGACAGTTATTACTATACTCGTAGAAACATTTCGTGTTCTGCACGGTTCAATGTTAAAAGGCGTTGTTAATAATTCTAATTGTGTTAATGCACTAGCAACATGACATACGCAACAACATCGCACGTTTATTTCCGGAAAAAGAATATAATCAAAATCATAGATTTCTGATCAAAATATTTTTAAAGCAAAGACATACTATTGAAGCGAGTCCTAAGTGTATGGAAAAGGCTTACCAGTAACAGAAAAATTGGATCCATATCAATTGATTCATAAAATAGTAATGAAATTGTTTGATTGTTCCATTGATTGTAAATTAATTTAATAAATGTAAGTATATGAAATAGTAATTTCAATTTATTATTCTTGATTGCTACTTTGATTATACATTCATTAAATTAGAAAATAGTCATATCTTATAAATCCATTATTTTATAATTTTGGATTTTTTACAAGCTTTTATTTAGTTTTACCTGTCACGATGTCTGTCTATAATAGAATTTTGCAAGTTAAATTGGACACACTTCCTGCCCCTCTAGCCAAGTTGACAATCTACAATCGTAAACGCGATTAGAAAACTAGCAATGTATGGGATTGACATCACCTCTCGCTAAGTCACGTGGTCAAAACAGAGGGATTTGAGGCGTTTTCGATTGTAAAAAGAGTCAAGTTACAAACGATTCGTATCTATTCTCTTTCTACAATCGAAAACGCCTCAAATCCTTTTGTTTTGACCACGTGACTTAGCGATAGGTGATGTCATTCCCATACATTGCTAGTTTTCTAATCGCGTTTACGATTGTAGATTGTCAACTTGGCTAGGGGGGCTGGTTTCTGATTGAGCTGAAATTTTGCACAAATATGTATATCGTCTGACAACGTAAAGTCAACAGAAATATCATTGGTACTCGTGGAAAGGAAATGACGTCATGTCCTAAACTTCAACACCAAGAATGAGAAGGTTAGAGAAAACGAATGTAAAATGGTAAGAGGAACTAGCCACCACCGCCTTTGACTGCCTCGTTGGTCTAGTGGTCGCAAGCGCTACTACTGAGCATGAGGTCCCGGGTTCGATCCCCGGGTCGGCCAAAGATAAATAGTAAAATAATTTAATAATAATGAAACATAGTTCTAATAATTGCATAAATAATAATTATCTAGATTATTCTAATACAATACACAATTAAAATTATAAAGATAATTTATTATACCTAATACACAGACCTAATAATTTTAAAATATATTTGCATAATTATTCATAATTTTCACACATTATAAGAACTTAAAATAATATTATTGAATTGCTACTTAGCCCTCTTCCTCTCTCCTAATGTTGTTGTGCCCGACAGGGTCCATATTGATGTCTATTATTTTGATAACACCATCTATGTAATACATATGGAATGCAATAAAGATTTGAGTATTGAGTATTGAGTATTGAGTATTGAGTTTTTCCATCTGGAATTTCTCAGTAGCAGCCCAGAGTCTGGATTTGTGCCCGATTGATGGCAATAGGCTCACCCCCTATTACATGGGACTTAAAAAACATAACTGGCGAAATGTGGGTGTACTACCAGGTATACCTCTGCCTAGCCCTTCGGGGATTACAGGCGTGAAGTTATGTATGAACTAGCCACCAAAAGCAATAACGCAAAACACCAACGCTGAGTCGCAAAAAAAACAGGATCAGATGAATAGTCACTCTCTCAAAGACAGTTGCAGATGCAATGATTTTAAACAACTATTTTTAAAGTGGTCGTCAAGATGCCTGTAATAAGAGGAGCCGAATTTACAATGATTGCTATTTTTGTTTTACTGGGTTTTCACAGTTCGTAGGTACACAAAATGCTGGGCAATACTGTCGATCGTTGTAATAAGGCCAAATACTGAATGATGCTTTTTAAGACGATGCCCATGGCATGGGATAAATAAATTTATAAATTAATAAATATTCCAAAACTTTCACACAACGCCATTTAGTTCCAAGTAAATCTTGAGAGCTTATGTTATGGGTACTAAACAGCTGATAAACATACTTACATGTTTCGAAATACATACATATTATAGATAACTACACCCAGACACAGAACAAATGATCATGCTCATCACACAAATGTTTGCCCTGGGTGAAAATCGAACTCACGACCTCCGGCATAGCAGTCAGGGTCACTAACTACTAGACCAACAGGCCTGACATTGATCGATGATCTTCTTAACGTAAGAACTTAATTTATTGTTATAATTAAATTGAAGTTAAGACTCAAAAGCTAGTCGCGGGAATTTTTTCGCCACTAATTAGAAAAGTGTTTGTCAATATATTGTAATGTATTTGATTTATTTTATGGGTTTGAACAACTATGCCATATTCTTAGGTCTTAATGAAAATTGTATTATAAAAGAAACCACGCGACAAGCTTTTGAGTGTTACATTATTGTGTTATGATAATGATGAAATCGTGGGTTTGACTTATTTAAAAGTTTTGTTTTTTTCTTTTTTACAGCATTTAAATGAAAGCTTGTTTTAAAAATGTTTTTTTACTTCAATTTATTTTAATTGCATATAATGATTAATACTATTATTATTAATTCACCGTGAATTTTAGTGGTTGTTCTCCCGCGGCATAACGGAAAGTACTGCAGGACTAGCCATATTACAAATTCTATTTCTATTTTATATTTAATAAAGAAATAAAATAGGCCTGCTGATAAACAACTTTTACTATGAGACTAATACTGAAAAAATATCAGCAAAAGGAAATGACTGTATGACACGATTAATATTTTTTTGACATTTGAGGCTCAGTCTCATAACGAAAGTTGTTTGTAATGATCAGTACTTCCATGTTGCTGCGAGAAAACAACCATTAAAATTTCACGGTGTATACTAACGCCCGATATTAATATTCTATCTCAATCCCAATCCCGATCCTTTGTTTTTGACGGCTGCTTCTGATTGGACATCTTTAAGACTCGGATAGGCGAATTTGGTCGTTGATTGGTTACAGACAAAGATCGGGATCAAGATAGCAACCGAGATAGATTATTAATATCCACTGTAAATGATACTATGTACGTTAGATGTCTAATGGGTACTTAACTGCTGAACAAATTGATAATTTTGTATGTTCTCCTAGTAAGTTTAAATGTCTAATACTCAAGAAGCTCTCTTAAAGATGAGTATAAGTGCAGATAAGCATGAAAGTTAAGTAAGTTTTTATTATTATTTTAAAAATTCTGTACCCTCGTGATTAATATATTTTATTATTATACTCCACAGTCAATCTGTGAACAACATTGTTGCATGGTTTTGTGTATCTCTTCTATTTACATAAGTACTTTACGTTTGTTGATAAAAAATAAAATAAAATAAACGGGAATGCTTTTATTGAAAAAAACTAAAGTAATAATAACAATTGTAGCAAACAGAGGGTTCAAGTATGACCTCGTCTAGTAATAATTATTGTATTTTTACTTCAGGGCAAAGTATTTTTTTTAAGAGTATTTAAGTATAGAAGAAGTGAAGACATTTTTATAACAAATGTAAATCCTTATAAGGCGCCCCGTTCCAGCGTTTCCACTTACGAAATACCTTTTAAAAATAACCTTAGCATACGAAGATTATGAGAGTATATACATCACATTACAAATCAATAATTTGTATAAATGGATAAGTAATAAATGACTATAATACTAATCAAAAGATTGCCTCGTTAAAATAGTGGTTGATTATTTTCTTAGCCCTCTGTGTCTCTTTTGACGTAATTTAGTTAATGACTCATATGCGTAATTAGAGAAACAATTAAAAATCAATGGGATAATTACAAAATTTTAGTTTTCCCACATCGAGATTAAAAGAAAATATCCGACACATTTTTTTATTTTCCAAGTTGATGGAAAACTGCTTAGATTAAACGCATTAAAGTTGAAGAGAGGGGGCTTGTAACGTCATTACCAAGTATAAACTTACTGTACTGGCTAGTGACGTCATGCAACATTTTGACTCGATGTATCGCCGTTATTTGTCGATTGCGACGTGAAAAAAGAAAAAATCAAACCAAAGAAGGTATCATTCAAAGAAGAGGTCATTATAAATTCATTCTAGACAAGACGAAAAACAGTTTCTCAGGGAAGGTAGTAAGAAATAAACACAAAAACAGTATAAAATATTATGTTTAATATTTTAATGGCAAAATCTCAAAACAATGTCCGATAGATTTTATTGTTCGAAAGATTACAGAAAAGCTTCTTTATTCTAGTGGTCACGAGTGCTACTGCTGAGCAAAATGTCCTGGGTTATATCCTCAGGTCTGGTGAAGTGTTATTTAGTTTTTCATCTGAAATTACTTAGGAGCAGCTCAGATACTGAAATTTTGCTCGATTGAAGGTAAAAATCTCGACTCCTAATACATGAGGCTAAATAAAGTATAGTTATAGGAGGTACAGTTAATTAACTAGAGCGCTTCACCATCATTGATTGCATCACTGCTCACCATCTCATGGGATTACAGTCAAGCACTAGTCTATAATATTAAAAAAAAAAAAACAAAGATAGCGTTACGTGGGTGTACCTACTACAAAGAGATTTAAAATACTATAGAGCGGGCATGTCAAGGAAATGTCATAGAAAAACTTTGATCCCATGTCTCAGTAACGCCGTCTAGAATAATATATAAATATTGGAGCGGCAGCAGAGCGTACTACAAAAAACTCATAGACTTATATCCAGCAGGACACACTTTTTCGGACGAAAATTATGTTCGTGATGTCCGGTCTATAGGTATTGAATGTCTTTGATGTACTATTATTAGGTTCAATTCTGTCAAGCACTATATTATGTTATTACAGATAAGCAAACTGCAGCAACACAATTGTATAGTTAGTAGTTAAGGACATCATTTGGACGAGTAAGTTACCATCAACGTAGAACATTCCATAGATATCCATCTGGTCGAATCTCGATTCATGCAGGCGTTGAATATTCTTGTATAACCTTTTTTCGGTACCTGCAATGTGTTCAAAACTAATTGTTCTGGTAACGAGTTCAGGAGTCATCTTCTAGGAACCTAATTCTTATATATAGGGTGACTGGTAATTAGTGACCGATACTTAAACATGTGACTCATGAATACGAATAACTATCCCAAAGAAACTTTTTTTACATTCATTATCTTTCAATGAATTCAATTACGACAGTACTGCACAACGGGAGCGGTGGGGGTAGCGGGGGAGCTTGTGACGCTACTACTACTAGCAGAATTTGTCCTTCCCGAGGTCAGACTATCGGCTGATTAGTGCCTACTGTGATTGATCACATACGCGCGCGGCGATTTCAAACAGCGTTTTTGTTATTTATTGTGTTATAAGTTATTGTGTATAACAAAAAAAATCTTTGGGAAAGTTTATTGAAATCATGAATACAATAACGTGTTTAAGTATCGGTCACTAATTACCAGTCACCCTATATATGAATGTTAGGTAAAACAACAATTCATTTCCATGTATTAAACAAACTTAATATTTAGTAAGCAATACCTGTACAATTGGAGTTCACTAAAAGTAAGCATATGTCTTTAACTCTATCCATAGAAGCATAGAATCGTTCAAATTCTATACTAAACGTGATTTCCATAATAACATTTCTAGCTATCCAGGCGTTTATTATCCATATCATCCATTTGGAATCTCCGTCCTAAAATAGTAACCAGATAGAAACAAATTACTTAATCAAAACTTAGCTAACGTAATTATTCTTTTTTTTGTGTTACTTACAGCAGCTGCATACTTGAATTGTATAATTTCATTTTGAATGTAAATCAAAGCGTAGATAAAGTAGCTCGTGTAGTGAAACACAATCTGTAAACATTATTAGCAATAATTTATTTTAAAGCGACTGAGGCATATAAGTAATTTAAGTATAATAAGTTTTATTATATTGGAAATGATGGAACGTTTATGGACGAAGGATGGAATGGATAGTATAATGTGAAAGTTGTTGAATATTACTACAATTGACAACGTTTCAAAATGTTAACCTGCATGTTTTATTATGTTATATAAAAGTAAATCCAAAACTAGAGGACCCATATTTTTTGGTTTTTCGTAATTATGTACTTTTTTCATTATTCATTTTACATTATTCATAATTTTAACTTTGAAATAAATAAATATTCCTTTTAACTTTTCACACAACACCATTTAGTCCCAAGTTAAGCTTGAGAGCTTGTGTTATGGGTACTAAACAGCTGATAAACATACTTATATATTTCTAAATACATACATGTTATAGATAAATTACACCCAGAACAAATGATCGTGCTCATCACACAAACATTTGTCCTGGGTGGGAATCGAACCCATGACCTCCGGCATAGCAGTCAGGGTCACTAACTACTAGACCAACAGGCCAGTCAAATTCGGTGCATGCCAAAAAGACGTAGAGGTCAATCATACGATGCAATGGCTATACATCCTATGCTTTACTGTGTTTTTGTTTTTTTTTATCCTTTATTAAAAAGAACCAGGTTCTTAATAATTAATTACAATCTAGCCTTTAGGACTAATAAGCAATATAAATCTAACCTATTTTTATACGTGATAATTATTTTAAACTTAGAATAGTGTTGTTTGTACTTTACACAAGTCTGTTCCACTTTCTTAGAGTCTGATAAATGATGATATAAGCATCTGTTCATGTGTTTATATGTGTGTCATTGTCACTTTTGTTTATTCACTTTTACACTACACTAACTCGAAAGGTTTTGTCCGTTTTAGCCTTCGCACTATATTTGTTTGGTCTAACAGCTGAATTGCTTCGATATTCACATGCCGGTGGAGACAGTGTTCGTGAGCTTCAGCAAATTTTTGTATAATGTTGGTGACGGGTTCCATTTTTAGGTCACGATAGAGGTCGTCATTTCTTATGTACCATGGCGCATTAACAATACTTCTAAGTACCTTATTCTGGAATGTTTGTATGATTTTAACGTTAGTTGGTTTAGTACAGCCCCACAATTGAATGCCGTATGTCCATATTGGCATGAGGATATGCTTATATAATAAAATCTTATTAGGTATTGATAGGCAGCAGGAACCCCGCCGAATCAACCAATACATGTTCTTAAAACGTATGTCAAGTTCCTGTCTTTTTTTTTGACGTGCGCTTTCCAGCGCAATTTCGCGTCGAGCGTTATGTCAAGGTATTTCGCTGTATTTGCGTATGGTACTTGTTGTCCATTTATAAAGATTGGATGGTAATCACAATTTTTGTTGGTGAAATCAATGTGAAGTGACTTAGATTCATTCAATTTGATTCTCCATTTTAGTGCCCAGTCATGAACTTTATTCACAGCGATTTGTACCTTTTTTATAGCTTCCGTATGGCTTGACCCAATAGCCATAATGGCAGTATCATCCGCAAAGGTTGCAATTGTATTATTTTCCAGCTCAGGTATATCAAACGTGTACAACAGGTAGAGTACGGGACCCAGCACACTGCCTTGGGGTACGCCAGCTTTGATCATTTTTAGCTCGGAAAAAGCATACTCGTGTCTTACTTGAAACATTCTTTCCGTGACGTATGATTGCAAGAATTCAGCATAATCTTTGGGTAGCATTAGCCTCAGCTTGTAGATCAAACCCTGATGCAAAACTCTATCAAAAGCTTGTGCTACATCTAAGAGTACCGTGGAGCAGACTTTTTTATCTTCAAGTGTACACTCAATGATGTTGGTAATTCTGTGTACTTGGTCTATTGTTGAGTGTTTCTCTCTGAAACCAAACTGGTGGTCAGGGATTAAATTTCTCTCGTTTATTATTGGTTTTAGGCGTTTTAAAAACAATTTTTCAAACAGCTTTGATAGTATAGGCAATAGGGAAATGGGCCTGTATGATGATGCTTCGTGGAGTGGTTTACCGGGCTTCGCAATAATAATCACTTCAGCGACTTTCCATGGTTCAGGAACATGCTTTAGCACTAACGCAGCATTGATGAGCTTAGTAAACTTAACGATGGCTTTACGTGGGAGATTTTTTAGGATTTCTCCCGTAATAAGGTCATAGCCTGGGGATTTTTTTAGACTAGTAGTTTTAATTTCCTTTGCAACTTCTTTCGGGGTCACAAGCTTAATTCTTTGATCTTGCTTTAGTGTGATACGTCAAAAAGAAACTGTTACTTAGCTGTCACTGTCATTTAGCAATTGTTAATGTCATACGTTGACATTAGATATGTCTTGTTTGACATTCGATATATCTTGTTTGACATTAGGTATGTCTGGTTTGATATTATGGTTTTCGTCATAAAAAATTGCTTGCTTGCTTGCTTTGCTCGCAAAGGTAACACCTCATTCCACCGATAAGGTGACGTCATCGCATGTTCTTTGGTTTTAATTTTTTTTCTCAGAAATTAAGTAATAAAATAAATTAAAAAAATATTGAACTATACATACAAATATGAAGAAACGATATTTTTGTTTTAGGGTCATGTTCGTTTTGAAATGTTGTCAACTCTAAGTGACTCGTTTTGGTTTCGCACGGATGTAGTTTAAACAAAAGTCAAATGAAAGTTCAAGCAACTATTGCTCTGACAAATAAATACAAATACAACAGAATGAGCAAAACAGGTGCAGCCGCTTTAAAGAAATGGACGAACATACATTTTTGTCAATTTTTATTGATTACAGACTAATTTGTTACTTACCACTGGTTTAAAAGAAACCTTGTAAATGTCATAGCAATCTAGTATATAAACATATGCCAGATATAAACTTTTCATGTAATCCTCTCTGTCGCTATCCCCTCGTTTTTGAATACGCATCGTTTCAATATTCCATATATCAACTTTATCTTTTAACAGCTTAATGAGCCTTATAGCATACACGACATTGATGTCGAGAGCCGATATAATTAAACCACAGAATAAATCGTTAAATGCAAGTTTTAGGATCAAACATAGACTGATAACCATATTTATACGAAAAACCATCATTAAAATAACACTAAACCAGTTACCTATGATAAAGCGTTTGAACTTGACTTCGTTATTGAGAAAACTATGGATGTACAAAAACTTTAAAATGAATACGACGGCTGCATGACTTTGAAAAACAAAAGAGAACAAATTTATAAGAAAACCGATACAGGTAAAGATAAAACTGAAACCATCGATTCCACTACTTTCATTTTTACTCAACAAATTAGGGTATAAGCGATAGAAAAGAAAAGATATGAACATAATCGTGCCACACAATGATACAAAACGCAACATAAGACTATTTGGAAAGATAAAATTGTTCCTGATTCTATATTTGGGGCAAAATACAAAATTATGCACTAGATCGAAGGGCAGAAGCATCGACTGAACATCTTTGTCTACAAAATTGTCTAATTCAAGATCCAAACGACAAGTTCGAGTGGTGTTACAAAATAATTTCTTATTTTTAAACTTCAATGAAATAATTCGGAGAATTCGAGATGGTGAAGACGTCATTCTTCTAGAATGATACTCTTATTTGAAATATAGTCATTAGGAAAACAAATGATATTGTTGGACAAGATTATACATTGACACTACCTTTTCTTGTAATCTACCGTAGACATAATATTATTATACTAAAGTGTGTTGGTTTTTATCTTTTGCATCAGTTCTTGAATTAGTTCATTTACTTAACTTCTAATGTTTCTTTCTGTTTCTTTTTATGTTAATGTCTTTTTATATCTTTTTTGTTAGAAGTTACTTTTTTGTTAAGTGTAGTTTGTTTTATTTTTGTTACAAAACTAAGATGACGAATATCACCAGCAGTAGTAAGGTAAGAACACTTTTTTTTTTTGAGGATGGGAAATCATCAATTTACTCCTCCCACTCTGGGTGAAGCGGAAGGGAGTGTCAGACTCTAACTGACTAAAACCCATTCGTTTTCCTCCTAATGCCTTTTGCTTTCTAGGGCCGCGGTGACTCTTTCGAACAAATTCCGCGACCCATCGTAAGTACATCTAGATTATGAATTAGTTAAGTCTGAAATCCGCAATTTGCCTTAAGCACGCGTGTTTATTAATGTCTCTGTAAGAAAAGGCCTTGGACCTGTGAGTGGTGGTATAATAAATTTCTTAAATAATTACAATGATGTTGATTCAACTTATTAAAATAAGAACGAGTATTCAATGCGTATTTGTCTTGTCTTATGTATTAATTATTAAAATAAAGGTTGTTTGTAAGTAACAAAATGTTTATAAAGAATTTATCCAATTTAGTTCTCCAGACAAATTTCCTCATTATGATAATGATATTTCAAAGTCAAGCATTACTCGTAAAGCGAACACCATACTCCTACTACAACTACACAACCTACCAAACGTACCATACCTTATACAATGTCCCAAGCTCCAAAATTGTTAGCAAATAATAGATTGGAAAAACATATTGAAAGTGTAGCGTTTTCTTTTAACTTTCCTCTTAACCTTATTTTGACTTCAAAATTTAATTTAAGAAGGAATCACATTTTTCCCACTGGCCTAAAATATCGTGTGTTTGCGTTTTGTTTATTATGTTTCGTAAATGCGTTGCATTTGTTGAGAATGTTCACAGTATACGATGTAGACGTAAATACAATGCAATTCAAATATGACCTCTTCACGCCTTCTTTTATTATTGATTTAATCACTTCTATAATTAGATTGACACTGATGTTCATTTTAGATATTTTGCATAAGGACAACAACGTTTTACTTATTTTGAAGATACAGACTTTACACAGAAGCATTCGTTTTGATAACAATTTTAAGAAGTTTATCATTTGGAATTGGATTTCCACTACCACCACAATCGGTGTTCATATTTTTACATATACTGTAATGACCAAGGAACCTGAAATTAATTGTTTTGTTGACTTTGTATGTGACTTTTTAAGCATCGCATTTGATAACAATCTTGTGATAGCCATTCGAATATTAATACTGTTGAAGAAATATCTTGACAAGTGGATTGAAGATATTGTCCTGATGAGTGATGAGCACGACAATTTTGATCAATGTCTCAAATTGCTTGGAATATACAAAAATGTTTTGGAAACTTACAATCTTTACAAGAACATTTTCCAGATTTTGGTAAGTTGTTGAATTTATTACAATAAACTTTCACTTGTCACTCGTGCTTGTCATGGACGATGACTTAAGCTGTAATTGAGTCTATGATAGTATAGTAGTGTTTAGTCGTCTAGAATTAGATTTTTTAGTTTAATTGTTAAAATACCAAACTAGTTCGCAATCTTTACCACTTTAGGTAGATTATTGTTTAATTTTTTGTTATCTTTTGTATGTTCTTTTATTTGTCACTGTAACCTGATAGATGGAATTAATACATGTCATAACTTACCAAGTTAAGAAAAACTAAATCATATTTTTGTTTTCAGATTCTATTTCACATACTATCAACATTTCAACGCACTTTATGTTACGTCAATATCATGATTTATGACGTCATGAGCAATTTTGCTCAGGTGAGAAATGAAGTGAGTGTGAGACATCAATCAAATTGTTTTTATTTTCTAAATCTCCCCACACACGAAAAAAGAAAGTTTTAGTGCGCAATCAATGTATGTATCTGTATGTTTCAACGTAGCTCCCAAAACAATATACGGTTCGATTTAGAGTGATTTGTTTTTAAATCACTTTAAATTACTTAAAGTAGGAAAAGTTTTCTTGGATGCGTGAACCCACCTACTTCCAACAGCACCTCGCAAAGATGTGACCTTTGGCGAGAGATACTTAAGCCTCCTGAGGAATTCATCGAGCCATCAGAGAGACTTCCACCTGGGCACACACTGCAATGGCCGACTTGGAAATCTCTGAACAGACTTCGCACCCAGGTCGGCCGCAGCAAGGATAATCTCTTGAAGTGGGGTTTCGCAGCTAGCACCGACCTTCAGTGCCTGTGGAGAGGTACCTCCACAGACCATGGCCCACCTTTTGTCCTGCGCCGCGTGCCCTGTCACCTGCACACGTGAGGATCTTATGGTTGCGTCGGTGGATGGTGTTGCGGTGGCCGAATTCTGGGCTAAACATTCAATTTAGATTTAGTGACTTTGTTTGCCATCGACACGCTAAGAAGAATGAACAGATAAATGTAACACAACAATAAAATAATAAAATTAATAATATAATTATATTTTTCTCTCTCAGGTATTGGTTACGAGTTTCGGGTTCATTTTAACTCTAACAAAAGATATGGCGTTACTAGTCATACTCAGTGTAAACTGTGAGAAGTTCTACATGAGGGTAGAAGAAGCGGAGACGGCGTGTGCACAGCTAGTAAAAAACGGTAACTTGTCAAGTAAGTTTTTTTTTTAAATTATGCCTCTGTAGGTCGATGGAATACCATGGTCATTCTGTTTTCAGCTAGAAACAGTTTAATATTAAATGAGTCATGGGTCAGTCCAGAATTTAGGATCGAGACCATTAATTTTATGCAACGTGAACCAAGACTGGGTTCATGTTTCAGAAAATTTATTAAATATGTCGGAGATGGCTTACGGTTGGGGTTGAATCTTCATCAAAATCAAATTCACTCAAAATCAAAAGTCATTTATTCACTTTAGGCTGAGGATCAGCACTTTTGAATGTCGAAATTACATAAGCCCACCCTTCGCCACTTCCTAGTGTTTTTGCTGGGAAGAAGAAGTGGCGGAACAAACTCCCCAGCAACACATCTGTCTGATAAGTTAACACATCGTCGAACATGATTATCACGGCGTTATGGGTTACAAGCAGAAATGTTTCTTCAGGATAACTTAACCGTTACATTTTAACACTTTATAATAAAACTAGTTGTGCCCTGCCACGCTTCGCTGTGGCACATTGTGATTAAAAGGTTAAAAAAAAAAGAGAAAATGACGTGTGGCACTCGGAGACTGCCGCGGTAAAGCTATTGCATAGCATTTTTTATCAACTCCTTTCCCCCTCCCCTCCCCCCTCTCCCTCCCTCTCCCCAACACCTCCCACGCCCCTCCCCTCACCCCTCCCTCACTTTGCCCTGCCTCCCCCACCCGGCTCCTGCCTCTTCCCCTCCCCCTTTCCCTTCCCCTCTCACCTCACCCTTCCCCTACCCCACCCCTCTCGTCCCCCTCTCATTCCCTCCTTCTCCACCCCCTTCCCTTTGTCCTGACCTCCCTCCTCTCATACCCCCCATCCCTCCATCACTCCCCTCCCCATCCTTCCCGCTGCCCCTGCCCCTCCCCCTCCCCTCCCTCCCTTGCCCCTCCCTACCCTCTCACAATCTCTCCTTCCCCCTCTCACGATCACCACTCCGACTCCCCTCCCCTCTCCCCCTCCCACTCCCCTCCCTCTTCCTTCTCCTCGTGATATTTCAAAAAGTCATTAAAAGTTCTGCTATGACTATTAAAAAGCAAGGGTTGGTGATAAAAAAGTGCAAATTTAGATTTGTATGTATTTTTTGATGCCACATAATAAAAAAAAATAAAAAATAATAATTATCAAAAAAATAAAAAATAAAAATTTGGGGTGAACTCCCCTTATCACTTACAGGTTAGAAAAATAGATAGTAGCCGATTCTCAGGCTTACTGATAAGCATAAAAAATTTCATGAGAATCGGTCAAGCCGTTTCGGAGGAGTATGGGAACGAACATTGTGACACGAGAATTTTATATATAAGATAAGAAGATACAACGAAACGAATGACAGTTCCGGGACGTCTTAGCTCCACTGCGGTCGGGCACTGAATGTCGTCCTCGCTGCAGGCTTAAAACATTACGACTCTGTAGAAGCGCGCCATGGTGTCGGTAGATCACGTGCTATCGCCTTTTGGCGCGCTTGCGATTCGTTGTGTCCGTACTATTGGTCCGTACTATTGACCGGATCCGACAAATAAATATTCCACAACTTTCTACACAACGCCATTTAGTCCCAGATTAAGCTTGAGAGCTTGTGTTATGGGTACTAAATAGCTGATAAACATACTTATATATTTCTAAATACATACATATTATAAATAAATTACACCCAGACACAGAACATGATCGTGCTCGTCACACAAACATTTGTCCTGGGTGGGCATCGAATCCACGACCTCCGGCATAGCAGTCAGGGTCACTATCTACTAGACCAACAGGTCAGTCAATTAGTGATAGTCATCACTGACCCTCATTTCAACCAAAACACGTCCTATGTCGGATATCTACCACAACAATTTTCTGGAACCTATTTTACCCGATTTCAGCGAAACAAAAAGGGTGGTTATGATTTTGACCGCAATGTATGTATATATATGTTCCCTCGTAACTTTTAAACTTCTTAGCATAAATCGTCCAATAAGGTATCAAAGTCAATGTCAAATCATTCATTTCAATTCAATTTAATTTTGTTGTTTCTTTTTTTTACTCAAAATGTCTGTATTTTTTTTTTCTCTCTCTTTTTTTGTACGCTAAATATGGCAAAACATGTTGAAACTTACCTGTTTTCAAATTTTCATCCACATTTGCATCTATATGTATTGTGTTACACATGTTTAAACAAATAAATATATCTTTATCTCTTTATCTCTTAAAAAATTAGACCCATAAAGGCACTTCTGAACGTCAGACTTACTAATTAAATTTAACATAGCGGTCTCTATAAGACATATTTGGATTCACGATGTACGATCGCTTCACTTTGTTTGATACATGGCTTACTATTTTATTTACAGAGTCACGAAGACATCTTAACAAAAACATAAAGCAAGCTAATCGTTCGTTTAGTAAGATGACCGCATGTGGACTATTCCGTGTAGACGCTACGCTACCAATGTATTTAATAAGAGTTATTGGACATTATATTTTTACACACTTGCAATTTTACTTTCTATAATTATAATTTAAGAAAATTAAGCATTTCTTGTTATTTTACTGTAGCCTGAGTTTGGTTAATCAATCATATTATTTTTCATCACCATAATTCTTAAGTAGCATATTCCTAAGTATGTATTATTTATGTGTTTTTCATCAGCATAAATATATCATATTATAAAACTGATTTGCCCACCTATCAAGGGATAACATTGTTTTTAAGTAAATATATTTGTCCACGTATACCTGAGCATTTCGAAATAAATTAATCTATTTTTAGTGCGTATTTCTCTTGACAAGTAATTGAAATATCGACGTAGTTCAAAGATAAGCAAGCTGAAGCGGCGAGGTGTGCCTTGGACTTCTATTTCTAACCGTTTAGCTGTTGTGAATGACTGCTGGCAGATGCTGGAAGCTGAAGACAGAGCCCTGTAGTGCTAATTTAGGGGAGGCCCATGTTCGGCTGTGTTTTACTTAACTATGGGATGATGATACTGATAAAGAGTGTTATTTAAATTTCACACTAAATCTATTGTTTCTAAAGATAAAATGCTAGGGCAATGGGCGGAATTAAAACTCTGTCACCAGATTAGCCACTAACCACACGATAAGAGGAAGAAGAAAGATAAAATGAATAGATTTTCTTTACAAATTTTGTGTCAATGTCGCCGTCAAAGACATTCAATACCTATAGACCGGAAATCACGAACAAAATTTTCGTCCGAAAAAGTGTCCTGCTGGATACAAGTCTATTTTTAACCGACTTTCAAAAAAGGAGGAGGTTCTATGTTCGTGTGTGTATTTTTTTTTTTTTTTTTTTTTTTATGTATGTTACCTGATTTCTCCGCCATTTGTAGACCGATTCTCGAAATTCTTTTTTTGTTTGAAAGAGTAGACTCCTGAGATGGTCCCATTTTAATTTGGTGAAGATCTGGTGCTGATCTTCGGAGATATACAACGGAACTCTTCAAAAATAGACGGCAAATCCGTCGTGATTGCTGGAATCGCTTGGATGTTTATTGTTTATACAACATCATGACGTATTATCACGCCTGTATGCTCTGATGGGGTACGCAGATGAGTACAATATACCTAGATTTCGACAGTTAGGTATGTTCATTTTCATTTATTAGGGATAAGTGGATAACCCTATTTATCATGACATGTAATGTTAACAATAAGTATAAAATAAATTAATGTTTTAATCAATTAATTCATCAAATATTTGTATGGGAACAACTAAAAATAGAAAAATAAAAAACTTTTTTGCAAAAAATAAAACCGACTTCAAAAAAAGCACTAAACGGTGAAAAATAACTCTAAATTAGGAAGTCGGTGGCCCATCATAAATAAGACAAAACCACCAAAGCCACAGACTTCCTAATTTAAAATTATTTTTCACCGTTTAGTGCTTTTTTTGAAGTCGGTTTTATTTTTTGCAAAAAAGTTTTTTTTGTAGTACGCTCCGCTGCCGCTCCAATATTCATATATTATTCTAGATGGCGTTACTGAGACATGAGACCAAAGTTTTTCTATGACATTTCCTTGACATGCCCGCTCTATAGTATTTTAAATCTCTTTGGTCGCCGTACTTATCAAATTCTTATTAACGTCTACGTGTTTAAATAATAATTTACAAATAAGATCTAAATTAATAGCTTTGTACACTCTTATACAAATACTATCGTTCTCACCATTAGGTATAATATTAGGTCAAAACATCACATATTGAAAATATTATTCTAACAATAACCAGTCTACATAATGTGGGCTTTCAGCTATACTATTAGAAATAGAAGTCCAAGGCTCAAATAGGACCATGTAAGTATTAGTAGGTATATACGGAATAATCGTACTTTTACGACTGGTAATACATATATGTATATAAATTGGAGAGGGTCCACCAACTCATTAAAATATATTTAAACTCTATTAAGAAAATAAACACGTCAGGTCTCTGTCGTCTATAGAATAGATCATCTGTGCCCTAAATGCGAGTTGTTTTTACGCTAACGCGTTCGAAACGTTCACCGCGTTTGGCTCTCTGATTGGTTAAAAGCTTGGAGCGGGGCAATCGGAGCGCCGAACGTCATGAACGTATCGATCGCGTTAACGTAAAACAAACTCGCACTAGGCACTCTGGTTGTATTATTAACTAAACACTGTCAGGAAAAAGTATCTAATAGATATAAATAACATAAATTTCATTTTATAAATTTCTTTAATTCCATAAGATAAAACTAAAAAAAAAAACTGAAAACTAATTGAATACACACTGATTTACAAAAATGTAAACTGAAGCTGCACAATGATGTTATTAGCAACTAATATTATGAGACCTAATAGTAACGCAGCGTCTACGTAGAACATGCCACACACACGCATCTTACTAAATGTTGCTCGATGAAAGCGCAGTACGTTTTTGCATAGCTTTTTCTTCACATCTGTCAAAAAAAATTAACGTTAGGTAAAGTTTTAATGATAAACGATATTTAAATCTGTAAATAGGTTTTCCCAAACACTTTTACACGTCATTTTTTTAACTTGTAGATGAGATCGGAGTTTCACTATCGGACTAATCTGAGAATAAACACCTAAAGAAACTCAAAGGTATATTTTAAAGTCCAGACATTATTTTGATCAAATGTTGTAAGAACCATGAAGATTAGTGTCTGAGATGGTCTTTTGAGGAAAGAACCACGCCGATATGAGGGGACCAGATCATTCAGTAATGGAAACATGACGACATGTCATGTTTCCATTACTGATTACATACACGTTATTTGCCGTCAAAATCCACGGAACGGTAATAGAGCCGCGGCGAATGGTTCATAGAACTGAGATGACCGTGTCATTATACGGCCAACAAATCGTGAATTTTTACGGCGAAAAATACAAGCGGCGAATAAATTTGTAAGAACCAATGTTTATTTGAGTGTATTAATAAACAGAGTCAAAAATTAATCAAAATGGTTTTTGAATTTCGAATTTGGGGTTTGGACCTTGTCGAACTTTGTTTTATCTTAACTTAGTGTCATTGTATCCTATAAAGTTCAAGATGGTTCACGTTTTCTTGTGAATTGCTTCGTTGTTATAGCAATATTTTCTAAATTATAGGTTTCTAAATTGATGTTTCAATTAATTGTACGTCAGTTTGCGGATAATTTTATCATAATTGACGGGTTTTGAATATTGTATACAGGATGAATTTTTAGTCACCGTCCAAATTTTTTCTAGGCATTAGGTATCATTCACTAAGTCCATTTTTGAAAAAAAATCGATACATAAAATTTTCATATTAAATCATTTTCTCGAAAAAATTATCCGCTCTGCGTGGTCACAAGTTAAACGTTAATAATACTACACTTGCCGCGCAAATATTCAATGAAAAAGGCAGCGCTCACCCCGCTCACCCCCACCCCGCTACACCTGCGCGACACATTTATGACATCTATCATCTATCGTTAGTCGGTCTCGCGCGCGCACCCTTTCGCGACGCAAGCGCTTACTTCCGTGTTCCCGGCGTTCCCGCGCAACCCGCCGGCGCCGGCGCGACGGCGCCCCGTGCGTATCGTGAATTTATTTACAATGTCGTCGTATTCCCACCGCGAGTATTACGAAATGGTGCGATCCTACATACTGAGTGGTGAAAGCTTGAACGGTGCCCGGAGACTGTACGAAACCGAAAGTATTCCTCGCCTTCGCAATCAAGGAATAAATCCTTTATTACCAAATCGCCAAACGATTTTGGCCGCAAATCAGAGGCTATTAGACCATGGCCAATTTATAGTACCTACACACGCTCAAGGACGGGGCAGGCCGAGACTCGCAGTGGAGATCGAAGAAGATATCTTCGATTTCTTTGAACGGAGCCCTAGATCCAGTACGCGAGATGCAGCGCGGCGCTTCGGCGTAAGCCAATATGCCGTGTGGAAACTTCTCCATTCTGCCGGGTTGCACGCGTACCATTTTCAAAAGGCACAGGCCTTGAACGACGCAGATGCAGTTCCCCGTCGAGCCTTCTGTGAGTGGCTGATTGCACACCCCGATGCTAACATTTTGTGGACTGACGAGGCCTTGTTTACTCGAGTGGGGCTGTATAATCATCATAATGAACATTGGTGGTCATTTCGAAACCCACACATGATACGAGAAACGTATCACCAAGTGCGGTTCAGTGCAAATGTGTGGGCTGGAATTGTCGGCAACAAAATACTGGGGCCATATTTCATTGAGGGACGGTTGACCGGGGGCACGTACCTAGATATGTTACGCACAGTAATTGCTGACTTCATGGATGACGTGCCGGTAATCTCCTATCGAGATTTTTATTTTCAACAGGACGGTGCACCGCCTCATTACTCCGCCGCCGTTCGTAATTATTTAAACCTCGAACACGGTGATCGTTGGATCGGTCGCGGGGGGCCCGTCGTCTGGCCACCCCGGTCACCAGATCTTACTCCATGTGACTTTTTTTTGTGGGGTGAAATAAAACGACGAGTGTATGTGGAGGAAGCCCAAAACCTAGACCAATTAAAACAGCAAATTGTACGTGCATTCGACGAAGTTAAAAGTGACACTGTAGTGCTCAATAAAATTAAAAACAATGTGCAAAAACGTGCAAGACTCTGTTTAGAGAGAAACGGTATGCATTTTGAACATTTATTAAAGTACTGTTAATTTGATTGTTGATGATTTTGATTAAATTTTTATTATTTGTACATAAGTTGATTCAAATTTTTAAATACGCCTAATAGCAAAACGTTTTGGCTCAGCTTTTATTAAGGTCTCAAGTTCTTATCTAATTAATTGATTTTTACTTTATTTATACGTACTTAATTGATTAATTAAGGGTTAGATTCTAATCATAGTGAACATAGCACAAACCTTTTGCTTATTGACGGTCCTAAGCCCGTGAAAGTATGAAGGGAAAATTTGCAACTTTGTTTGTATTGTGTTATCAATGAATTCCGGCGGCGCGCGGCGCGCGGGGCGGCCCGGCTCGCGTAGCTTCACCTAGCGCGTACGCACGGCGCGGCAGTGTCCAGAAACATAAACTTTTTATAGATAACTTTGTGAAGTGATATCTCAATATTTTTGTATTGAGTGATACTAAAAGAAAAAACACGTATTCAATGATTTTTGCCAAAGATTAATATATCAAAATTTGGACGGTGACTAAAAATTCATCCTATAATAATATAAAATATAAGGAACTGGAGTTTCTATTAGGAACCTTTACACAAATCTAATGTTGCAAACTGCTTAAAGAACTATCATGTATAGTAGTCTAAAACAGGCAGTTTCTTGTTTTATTCAAACATAAGTGAGCCTTGCTCTTCAAGCTTCATATATCCTGTGATGATGCTTTGTATGCACATTATAACCGAAACACAAGCGCCTTTGTTAGGCGTTGTGCGGAGTCTAGGGATATCGAGTCGGTATGGAGGGACAGTGATAGTTGCGACGCGGTCGTGACACCTAGTACCCATAGCCTAGAAACTGCTCCGTGTTTCCAATTAAGTTTAAGAGTCGTAGCTGGTTGACTCTAATGTTACTGTAAGAGTAATGTAGTTGTGTGAACGTTAACAGAGTTTATTTTCTTCAACAACCCGTATTCCAATTCTACGCCCACGAAATGTCTGATCATGACCTCTAAATTGAGGATCTGACAAATACGACTTCCCTTTGCACCCAGAGTTTTTGCAGACTTGGACCATTTTCCGCCAATTTTCGAGATGGCATTTCTAATCTTTTTTTGATTCTCTTTGGTATTGTCTCAGAAAAGATGGTCTGCCTCTAGTAGTTGGTGTTTATGGACGGGATCCTTTCAGGGTTAGAGCACTTCTGCCACCAATATTTGAAATCCAAGAGTGGCATGTTCGTGTCTTGTTTCAAACGTCTCCAAATCAACCAAGAATTTACTGTTATGAAATCAATCATATGAAAAAAAAAATTAAGAAGTTCCATTTTTTGGATCTTACTTTGATCCTGTGGTAGTCTAACACCACCACCCATGTGACTATTGTACAGCAAAATTGCTGTTGGCCATGTTATCTTCTCATAACATTACTTCTTTCTATTATATCTTCTGACAGTATCAGAGGGATTAATACCAACGTACGTCAAACATATTATATTGACTACTTGGTTGTCGAGCCAACTTACAACAGTAACTGTTCTCTCATCAATATTCGCTTCTACTTCTACTGCAAATCCTCTACCTAGCCTTATTCAAAAGGTCTTTTTTTGTTGGCAATTTGACACCTGGCAATCTATTGGCTCTGCCATTTCCCAAAGGAAAGATTCCTTTCCTATCAAAAAACACTCATTTGGCAAAAAACACTCTTCAATTGAGATTTTCTGAAACTGTTTGGATGAGTCTCAAGACAATATTGCTGCTAGTTCCTATATTTTAATGACCACCATCTGGGATGACATCAGATTAATTCCCTGCATACAAATCATAAGAAAATCTTGAAAAAACGCTTAGCATAGGAACTTTGAATCCCCATTTATGAGGTTTCTTGGGATTATACTGCTTTAAGCTACTTTGCCGGGTTTTTGTAGGTATCATTTTGTTCGTCTACTGCAAGATATTGTTCTTATTGTTCGTTAGTAATCGATCTCTTACTTGGGACAGAAATGGTCTTATTTTTTTTATTCTTATCATATTTCTGGCTGTAGGTTAAACAAATTGTCAACAAAATGAGTAAACCTCTTGAGTTCCTCAAATCTCTTACAGGCCATTGTCTTCTCGATAGGCTCGAATCCTAACCCACACCTCCAGTAATGTCAGACACATAAATTGAAATGCCTACAATTTGTCGCATTTCTAATTCCGAAATATTGGCCTCTTTTCCCTTTTCATTGGCATAAGGATTGGATTCATTTGTAATAAAAGAAAACATTTCAGACATGTAAAAAAATCAAAAATTTGTGATGGTATATTCAAACCTTTTATGTCATCAGTGAGGCTAATATTCCCTAGAAAAGCGTAATTTTCTTCGTTATATTCCCACTGACCAGTTTCTCATTCATATGTTTTCTTTAAAGTCTGCCTGTAACCTGTGGGTGTCGACTTGTTGATGGTTGATCGCCTAAGTCTTCCAATTTTGAATCTGACTCGACGCCACTATCTTCATCGGACTCAGATAAATAAAACGGGTCCAGTCCTCTATTATTTCTCTATTCCGTACCTTCATTAGAAAAGTACCTCTTCGTCTTCACTCCCATCTGGAATGTTAACCACATGCACTAGTTTTCGTCTCGGCATTGTAGTTCAAACTGTTGGGAAAAAAGCAGTATAGTAAGATGCAACAAGCAAGCAAGCTTAAGCAAACCAAACATATCAAAAAGTATTGTATCCATTCTTTAAATGTTATGCAAATATTTTTTCTTAAAATTGGCACAATCGCATACTAGCCCAAATATGGTTTTAAGTTTTTTGTTGTGCACAAAATTCCATATCTGCCAAACAGTTTTTCCTGCGACTGCATAATATCCCATAAATGGGTACTAACTTCAGCAACAAAAATATTTGGAATTATTCATGCAGTTGTTTTTGTAGTAGTTATGTACAGACGCCAGCACATCAAGTTACCCCAATGTGTCAAATATTCGCAATTGAATATGAATCTTATTCTGTTTGACATAAAGTTGGAAAACGATAAAAAAAAATTGACACATTGGGGTAACTTGATGTGCTGGCGTCTGTACCTATTGTATGCAAAATAATCATCGTAGCTATATCTCGTAAAATTCCATAAAGACCGCTAGGAATCAAACTGACTGTTACGTCAGTTGCTTATTGCTGGACACCAATTTTCTTCACAGATGTCAAACCAAATTTACGGTTATCGATTTAAGAGTTGCAAGAGGAAAAATCTTGTGGTTTTTTTTTTTATTACTGATAGGCACGCGTTTGACCACTATTTCACCTGATGGTAAGCGATGATGTGGTCGACGATGAAGCACGCTTGCCTAGAAGCAACCTGTTCACTCTTGACTTGAAGACCCCTAGGTTGTAGCTATCAGGAAACACCGACACCGGCAGGGAATTCCACTCTTTGGCTGTTTGCACAATGAATGTGTTTCCATAGCGTTTAGTACGTAAATTAAAAAAAAAATGAGATGGCTAAATTAAATGAGTTGACAAAAACCCTTAATGCCCAATATGTCATGCTATGCAGTAAGGGGTCATGCTATGCAGTAAGGGGTCATGCTAATGCATTATATTGCATTGACAGTTCACTTCACTTAAGTTTACACGGGACGACTTTTACTTAATCGACCGGCTACTATGACGGTTAGCGGTGAAGATTTATTTTATTTTAACAATTTTCTTTCCTAATGTGTTTTAAATTTTATTCTGATTATAATTGACGTTAGCTTACTTTTACATTTTATTATGCATGCTGTGGTGTCCTGTAAGTGTCCTCCACACCTACGTAATACTTTCGTCGTCAATAATTTATTTTATGTATCTATGTTTAATCCTTTGTTAGAGATCCTAAATAAATAAATAAAAAAAGATAATTGTGAACTTTTATGTTCATAATGAACATAAAAGGTTCACGTCTTCTTTCTTATTATAGTAAAACTAAAACTGGAACGCTTATGCCCCGACATTTTGGAGATGAGCGCTAATTGGCGATAAAGAGATCGTTAGTTCGATTTCGACGAGTATCCACTTCAGATACAAGCATAATTATTAAGCTTTGTGCAACCCACATTAATATAAATACTAGTAAGCTTGTTTATTAAATACTGCTACACACTGTCACAGTACTGGAATCATTAACGTCCACATTATTTAAATTCCTATTTTGTGCATAATCTTCCAATAAATACTTCAAAAATACTATACAGGAATCTAGTGTATGTGTAATAAAGTATATACGTATAATTGTAGTCTAAAAGCCTTATATTTCTTGTAAAATATGGTAAAACTCAATAGCTTTTGTCCCCCATATTACCTGAACAATTAGACATCAATATACGTGCGCATGAATCTTGAGAACTTTGTATAGCTAAATAAAATTTCTCGCATTCCTTGGTAATCCATGATATATATATCAAATTCTTTGCCATCCAAAAAGCTACAGATTTGAACCAAAGGGTTGCTCGATCCTTTAACAAAAAATAAACAATATATTTATAAAACAAGCTTTAAAATGCTCTAAAAAGAAAAAAAAATGATAATATCATGAAAACTGAATCCACATTATATTCAAGTTCGTGGGGTAAGAGGAAGTGGTTCTAGTTCAACTTGTAAAATATGGCCAAAACACAAGTTGCAAGTTCACCGTTCGTCTAAATGTACCGTAACATGTATTTCAAAATGTGGTTGTTAAAATATAATGCTTTCATTCCGTGTTAAATTTATTCAAAATAGTACTTACCGTGTTGCCAATTTTTATGCATATTTCAAACATTTCAATAGTCACTTGAATATACATGACAGATAAAATTATAACTTCCAGAATAAAGTGAATTATCTGAAAGATAAAAAAAATATGGTAGGTACGTGATTTTCTTTTATGCTGTTCTATACAAATTCACAACTATGAGCTGTTTTTGTTGCTGTATTAACTTGTGTCGTAAAGTATCGTTAAGTTGAAATACTTACAATTAGCTGGAAACACGCTCTTTGAATGTCATAACAATCCAATACATCAATATAAGCCCTAAACATTTTTTTACAATACTTTTCTTCCGACAAGTCTTCTTGTTGATGAAGATTCAAAATTTGGGAACTCCACAGAACAATTTTGTTCTCCAACAATGTCATTATTCGAATAGCATAAAGAAAATTAAAGTCAAAAAATATCAAGAAGAAGTAAACAGCAAATTGTAAAGAAAAACTCATCATGGTTAAGAAATACATGAATACTATAGTAAAAATACTAAAACTCATGAAAACAGTAAACCAATTCCACAGGACATTTATGTTAAAACTGGTTTCATTGTTAAGAAATCTATGCACATTTTGAAATTTGAGGACAAACATAACAGATTTCTTGGAATAAATAATCCCAGCCACGAAATTTATAAGGAATCCCAAACAATAGAACACTGTGTGAGAATAAAGGGATGTAAAAAAAACTATTGTATTTTGTTTCTCTTTTTGATATAAATGCAACTTGTAAGCGCGAAATACATATGAAAATATAAACATTATTGTTCCCATCAATGATATACAATGGAACACGAAACCATTTGGTGTGATAAGATTATTTTTGATGCAATATTTAGGACAGAAACTAAAATATTGCATCATATTTAAAGGCAAGAGCATTGACTGCACATCTTTGTCCACTAAATTGTCTAGAATCACATTATTAACTGTTGCATACTTTCGTTTAATATTTAGTAATATTGTTTTCATTTTTCGAGAAGGTTTTGATCATCGGTTCTACGAGTATCATATCATAAATTACACACAACAATATTCGGTTATTGTATCAACTGTACACTCTAATCTCATTATGATTACTATAGATTAAATCATTTTTTTATTACTTCATTGTATTTCAACTAAGGTATACATCTAATAAAATAAAGGAGTGAAGTAATAATGTTGGTTCCAATCAAACTTTTGTAACTATGCAACAGCTGATATTTCTTTGATAATTCCGAATTGGTCATAGTTGAATTTGTCAAAACAGCCTTTACAAATTGACTTGAAAATTTGTGTTGTCTGTTCCATAAAGGAACAGAATAACATTTAAAATAAAAGGTCACCATTGAAATTATAAAAAATAGAGAGATGTAATTTAATTACTATTTAATTCATTATACCCCAAGAGGACACCGGTGTCCACGCTGTCATTGTCTTTCTATTGTATCTCTAATTGACACGATATAAAGGTTAATCAGTTTTATGAAAATTTACTAAGCCTAAGTACTTCTATAACAAATCATTTGTAAGCTTCCAGCTTCAGCACTTATATACATTTATAATAATAATAATTTATTGAAACAAGCAACAGGACTCACAGTGTTAGTAACAATACACTTACAAACTAAGTTAGTAACAAACAAAGATTATAACAGAAACAATGTGACTTCATTGCCGCAAGGTGACAGGCCCAGGGCCCAGGGTCATTTATACTCCATGTGTTTGTCACTAGAAAACTAAACCTATTTCCAGGACTTTAACATTTGCCCCGATGTAATCAGAGAATTTCTTGTGCTAGAATAGAATGCTCTTTAATGTACACCATACAAACTAAATGGTAGATACTGAACGGTGGTTTGGTGGTACTAAAATGGTAGTGTAGTAAAATTACGGAAATATATAATTTTATTAATGTACTATCTCCGCACTCTCTATAAGAGTACCAATATCTCGCACTTTCACGATATCTCCCACACAGAGTGCGAGATATCGTTAGATTACATTATCTCATAAGAATATGATACTCCAAAAAAAGGGGTTTCCGTGCAAGGAATGGACGTTTATTATGGTTTAGGAATCAGAATTAGCAAGCAATCAGCGTCAGGCAGGATCTCAGCATCTGTCTGGCATTACCGCTGAAATGAACCTTTTGGCGCAGCCGTGAGACATGCCATTTTTTGTCTCTTTTTTTTTGTGTTATTGTGTTTTTACTGTGCGTGTATCCAGCTGTTGCCAATAAATGTATTTTCTTTCTTTCTTTCTAACAATAATACACTTACTGAGAAACTCGGTTTACAATTGACAAAAGTGTTAGTTGTCACCAACCGAGTGAGCGTAGATCTAAAGTAAAATTAAATACTAGATGTGGCATGCAATTCGAGACAGCATAGTACTAACACCAATATTGGTTGTGGTTTTAATTAGGTTTTTTTTAATTGTATAAATATTTAATTTTTCATGGAAGGTAACGTGATCCCCAGCTCAAAAAGTAGAAGGCACAATCCTGGAATAAGTGGCACAATAATATTTTATTGTGCCACTTATTCCAGGATTGTGCCTTCTACTTTTTACAATAGGATTAAAATAACCATTTTGTGCCATAGTGAAATCTCCGTTTCATGTCGTGGTCGGTTCAGGAATCACAACACTAATCTTTTGGACTCGATACTTTTCGATAAAATTTTCCGAGGTATGAATATTTTTATGTAATATTTTAGGAATACATGTTTAATACATATAAGTTTCCCCTTCAAATTCCGCCGAGGAGTGCGCCAGGGATGTATTTTATCGCCGGTTCTATTTAACGTCTATGGAGAATACGTTATGAGACGCACCTTCGAGAACTGGGAGGGCGGCATCACAGTTAGTGGCGTAAAAATCACCAACCTGCGCTACGCCGATGACACCACTCTTCTTGCAGCAAATGAGTCAGAAATGATTACACTCCTGGACCGAATGGAACGGATTAGCGAGGAAATGGGGCTTTCCATAAACAAGTCCAAAACCAAGGTCATGGTGGTAGACAGATCTAAACAATTGGAGCTCACTGGCGCATGGGACCTAGAAATAGTGGACAACTTTATTTACCTGGGCTCCAATATAACAAACGATGGTTCGTGCGAGAAGGAAGTTCGCAGGAGAATTGGCATGGCTAAGAGCGCCATGTCCCAGCTTCATAAAATCTGGAGGAGTCGCAACATCTCCATAAAGACCAAAACCAAACTGGTACGAACCCTGGTCTTCTCGGTTTTCTCATATGGTGCTGAGACTTGGACGCTGAAAACTGCAGACCGCAGACGTATTGACGCTTTTGAGATGTGGTGCTGGAGAAGGATGCTCCGAATCCCTTGGACAGCATTTCGCTCCAACGTATCCATATTGCGAGAACTCAAGATCTCCTCGCGGTTGTCGTCCGAGTGCCTACGTAAGATCCTTCAATACTTCGGTCACATAGCAAGGAAAGACGGTGGTAATCTCGAAAGGCTCATCGTGACCGGCAAAGTGAATGGGAAAAGGCCTCGTGGACGCAGCCCAATACGTTGGTCCGACCAGATCCGCACCACTCTTGACTCTTCGGTATACGATGCCCTTCACACCGCCAGAGACAGAAGCAGATGGAGGAACATAGTGAAGAGAAAGGTGATGAAGCAGGAAGGTCACGACCCTCAGCATTGAGGAGTACGACGCAAGGAGGGGGAGGGGGGACATATAAGTTTGGGTAATATTCATTATTTTTGTATCTTCGTATATTTTTTGAGTTGAAGTTCGGGACTTTTAATTAAACAATATTTTGATTAATGTGTTTAGAGCCTTTTGTTTGACATCTATATTCGATTTTGATGCGGTCCCCCTGATTTCCATGAAACTCAATTGAAAGGTCATTTATTTTAAGATTTATAGTAGCACACTTTTTTATTTTATGGGGTTATTATGACATCATTTGTTTTGGGAATGTTAATAGTAAGCAGGTTAGTTTGAAACCAGCAATTGAGTAAGTTTAAATCGTTTTGTATGGTAGGTATGTATCATAACTTCAATTTAGTGTACAAAGTAGTAGAGGCTTATGTGTCATCAGTGTAAGTGGTATGTCTCCCTTGAGGCCAATATGGGATGTGTCACCGAATGTGATTGGATTTCAAGTACTATGATGTTGTACTCTATATATTTAAAAAGTAACCATACATTGACGTGTAAAAGTAACTAAAAGATCATTTTGCAGAAAAATATATATTTAATTGCATAATAAAAAACAGGATTTAAATAAAATTCAATTAATCACAAAATAATTTACAAAAACGCAAACTGGAGCAGCACAATAGTTTTATCAGCAAGAAAACTCAAAATACCCAATTCTAAAGTAGCGTCCACGTAGAATAGGCCACACAAACGTATCTTGCTGAATGATACTCGATGTAAGCGCAGTACGTTTTTGCATAGTTTTCTTCTATCATCTGTTAAAAGATCGCAATGTTAGAGTCATTATAAAGGGTAGTTAATAGCGACCAGCAATGATATTCCGAAAAAAACAGCCCGTGAATATGTAAGTGAAGGGAGGGCAAATTTAGCTGTCATCATACTACTTAATGCTAGGCATTAACAGTTCACTTTACTCAAGGTTTCACGGAGTGGCTTTTACTGAGTCGACCGGCAGTAATAGGTCCCTACCACGAATTTTTAAAACAACACTACCCAGCACATTCATCATCATTTCAGCCATAGGAAGTCCACTGCTGGACATAGGCCTCCCCTATAGATCTCCAATAAGACCGGTTGGAAGCGGCTCGCATCCAGCGCGTTCCCGCGGCCTTAATGAGGTCGTCTGTCCACCTTGTGGGTGGACGTCCTACGCTGCGCTTGCCGATACGTGGCCTCCACTCGAGAACCTTTCGACCAGCACGATTACCTAAGTCAAATTAATGGAGCCAACGATTGAAATTTTAGAAATAATTTGATTATAATATATATTCCAAACGAGTATTATCAAAACCTTACGTTTGGGACATTCGTGCTAGAGGTACAGGAATACCTTGAATTAGAGCTAAAAAATACGTTTCTACTTTTATTATGTAAGTTGATCATCAAAAGTCTATTTAGTCTAATTATCAAAAGTTTATTGTTAAATTAATCAAATTTTCAGAAAATCACCTGAACAATTCGACATCAATATACGTGCGCATGTATCTTGAACACTTTGTACAGCCAAATAAAAATTCTCGTATTGTTTAGTACAACACGTTAGATATGTTAAATTCTTTAACATCCAAAAGAAAATAATTAGAAACCACCTAGTTGCTTCATTCTGTAATAATAATAAGAGTCAAAATATGTCAACATAATTTTGTCCATTCTACATACAGCTGTACGAAGTGGCATAGTTTTCTGTGAAAAAACATCGCCGAGAAGTAAGAGCGACTTCCACTCGCTATAGCAATGTAATGAGAGTAGCCCCCAACTATTAAGACTAGGCTAATGGAGCACCCAGCGTCTATAGTACAGATGGAAGAGGTGTTGGAAGTATGGAAGTAGGACCACCTTCTGCTTAATAAGTAAAGAGTAAAATCAGTCATAGATTTCGATTTCAAACCCAAGGCCACCTTGGAGTTTTCGGACTCATGTGCGTATTGTACAGTTAGGGAAACAATTACAAATATACAATACAATACTTTGTATAATAATGCATGTAATGTGTATCCTTTGTTGGAGTTCCTTTCTAATAAAATAAAATAAAAATATTCTTCTTCTTCTTTCTTCCTGCCCTTCTCCTTATTCTTCTTCTTCTTTTCTTATTCTTCTTCTTTATTAAATCAACTGAATATACACACAAAATTTCAAAAGCATTGGTCAAGTCGTTTCGGCAGAGATTTGTTACAAACACTGCGACACGAAAACTTTATTAAATAGAAGATACGATTTCAAGTCACTTGTTTTTACCCTCATTTTAAATTACTTTTTATTCCCCATCCTTTTATCTAACCATGTTAATAATTTTTCTATGACATGAAAAAAATTATGACTGTGTTCTCTTAAACACAATGCGTTTCTTTGGTGATTAAGGAATCTAAAATAATACTTACTATGTCGCCAACCATTAGGCTATATTTTAGCATGTCAATAGTCACTTGGGTGTATATAAGAGATTGGATTACCACTTCCATTATATAGTAAAGTATCTGAAAGAAAATAAAATTAAGTTATATAGTTGCCAATCTAATTATTGACTTACAAAGTATTTTTGTCCGTCATAAAACTCACGTCATTGAAGAAACTAATCAAAAATTAACTTTTTTTCAAAATCAGACTTATCATGCGCTGTCACTTCCTCAGAAAGGAGACATGATTTTGTGCCATCGTATTTTATATTTTTTTTCAATGGTACGGTTTTACGATCTTATGAATTTTTGCAAGCTACTTACGAATAACTGGAAACAGACTTTTTGAATGTCATAACATTCTAATAAATTGACATAAGCCTTAAACATTTTTTTAGTAAAATTTTCAGACATTTCTTCTGGTTCGAAAGGATTTGAGAGTTGAGAATTCCAAAGAGCAACTTTATTTTCCAACAAGCTAATTGTACGCATAGCATAAAGAATATTAAAGTCAAATACTGTCAAAAAGTAGTAAACAACCGACTTTAGAGAAAAATGTATCCCAATATAATCAATTGTGACCACCATATTATAAATACTAATACTCAACATTGATGTAATCCAATTCCACACGATGAAGCGATTAAAACAAGCCTCATGATTAAGTAATCTATGCACTTCTTGAAAAGTGAGGATAAACCTAACACATTTTTTGGAATAAATTATGCCAATCACGAAATTCATAGTAAATCCCAAACCATAGTTGACTGCGTCAGAATATATGGTGGCGGCAATAAAAAAAGTATTTTGTTCTTTCTCTGTTTCAAAATACAGCATGTAAGAGCGTAACCCAAACAAAAATATAAACATTAGTGTCCCCATCATTGATATAGAATGGAACACGAAACCATTTGGGGTAATACGATTATTTTTAATGCGATATTTAGGACAGAAACTTATATATTGCATTATATTCAAAGGCAAGAGCATTGACTGCACATCTTTGTCCACTACATTGTCTAAAATCGAATTATTTGCTATTGTATATTTTCGTTTAATATTTAGTAATATTGTTTTCATCTTTTGAGAAGGTTTTGATCAGCGGCTCTATGTAGCACAATATAAATTACATACAACAATATTCAGTTAGTGTATGAAGCGTACACTCTAATCTAATTAGGATTAATCTAGATTTAATCAACTTATTTTTTACTATATTGTTTTCAGACATCATCTTTACAATCATGTCTAATAATCGCATACAAGGGGGTTAGATTGTTTGATATGACATTGATTACTATTCTAACTAGAAATTTAAGGGTCCTGGTATCAAATAGCAGAAAAATAGCTGTAGATACTTCTCCAGTCGTCTGAACTTTCCTAATTTCTGGCATTAATTGCGTATTTCCGTAGACAGTTCATAGTGATCAAAGACATTCAATACCTATAGACCGGACATCACGAACAAAATTTTCGTCCAAAAAAGTGTGTCCTGCTGGATACAAGTCTATGAGTTTTTTTTTAGTAGGCTCCGCTGCCGCTCCAATATTCATATATTATTCTAGATGGTGTTACTGTGACATGGGATCAAAGTTTTTCTATGACATTTCCTTGACATGCCCGCTCTATAGTATTTTAAATCTCTTTGATAGTGATTGATGATCACTGGGCAAAGTGTTCACCGATTAACTGTCAAACAGCTGGTTTAGTTATTGGCTATCATCAGTGTGTATCTAGGATGACGTCATGCGCACTCGCAGATATGTGACAAAGCGCACCGTACCCCGTCTGAATGATGGTCACAGTAACTTGAAATCCTATTAAAGTGCAATACCAATTTTCTGTAAATTCTCAGTGGTCGTCAATGGTCGGTGTGCAAATGAACGCCACTTAGCTACTGGTAGTGAAAAGATAGCCAATAGCCCTGCTGATGATGATCTTTGATTTTTACAAAACTAAAATACCGTACACTTTATTGTTTAAAAAAAATATTTTAAAAGAAACAAAAGAGAAGAAGAAGAAAAAAGAGCAAAAGAAGAAGAGAAGAAAAGAAGAATGAGAAGATAAAACCCCCCTCGGGTTTTACATTTAGTATACACTAGTACTTTCTAAAACAAGTATAATATAATATATTCTTTACATTTATGTAAAACCGACCTCGTGAATACAGATTTGACTGATTTACTCGTTTTCTATTTATTTCTAACGATTTATTTATAAAAATACACATATTATGTTTGAAACTGTTTTTCCCTATGGTTTTTCCGTCACCCCCAGGAGGTCCATTGGAAGACCAGAGTCAGACAGCATCACCTGTCTGGCATAAATGTTGAAATAGACCTTTTTGGCGCAACCGTGAGGCACTGGAAGTAAGGTGGGATATTCTAGACTAAGTAACGGAATAAGCTAAAGAAACAGTATGGTTGACATAAATGTACAAAATGTGTGTGTGTGTGTTGAAGTCATGGTTATGGAATATAAATAACATACATACATAAACTCACGCCTTTTTCCCATGGGGATAGGCAGAAACTACAGAGCGCCAAATGCTACGATCCTTACATACTTCTTTTGCTTCGTTTACATTCATACATGTTGTCATACACACACGCCGGTTGCGAGTACTACGCACCTGACCTTTCTGAAGAACCTCACCAATGAGGTCTATGTATGTCCTTCTAGGGCGTCCCCTCCCGGCGTTCCCACTTACATCTGCCTTGTAAATACCTTTCGTTAGTCGCCTTTCATCCATCCTTTCAACGTGACCAAACCATCTAAGCATACTCTTTTCAATTTTTGTTACTACATCTTCTTTTAAACCACAACGTTGCTTAAAAAAAAAAGCGTTGCGTTGCAATATAAATAAGTTACACCAAAATTTTGTATTTCGGTTTAACTTTTCATGAGCTTATTATGCTCACAGCCATGTATAAATTTCTCTGCTGGTATTTATTTTTTTTCAAACATTTAACTTGTCTACTTTTGAAGTAAGAGTGGACCAACCATCACTTTTGAGGGGTGGAAAATCCTCATGGATGTCCCCTGCCCGGGGAGGCGGAGGGGTCTGTCAGACTCTTACTGACTAAAAACCACCGTGTTCCATTTAGGGGGGCTGGAAGAGGGCGTTGTCCGCCCTCCGCCTGCGCCCGGTGCGTCTGCTGCGGGCCGGGTGAGTGGAAGTAATCTCCCTCTCCCTTTACGCAGCCTCCTTCTGCGAGATGACCGTTTCGCAGAAGGACACCACCGCGTCCCAGGACTCGACGCTGCCGACCATCCTCTCGACCACGGCCGGCAGCGACAAGTCACTGCCTACTCCAGAGACGAGGGCACGGCGATCATTATTATTACCTGCCTGAACTTTGTAAAAGTTAGTGGTAAACAGTTGAGGTGAGGGAAAAGTTATTTCAATTTTGAAAATGGTATTTGTTCATTCATTGCACGACAGATACACACGTGTTCTCATATATGTTAATACTTTTAATCTGAAGTTACATTAGGAAAGTTACATTAGGAAAACATAAAATAAATGGACGATCGAGTTTTTGTATTCTGGGTTTTTATTTATTACAGATACGCAAACTGTAACAATACAATAGTGTAAGAAGTAATAAAGCTTGACAACTGTAGAGGCAGCTCAGCGTCAATTATGAACAAGCCACACGCGCTCATCTTCTTAAATGATGCTCTCAGCGCACGTAGAATGTTCTTGTAAGCCTCTTTTTCTGATTCTAAAACATATTCGTTACTGTTGTGAGAAAAACTTTGAGTTATAATACGCAGAACCCGCACCAAAACCGTCTCTAAGCTTTATGAGCATCATACAGTATACTAATAGATATAGAAGCATATCAAGCTACCCTAATGTGTTAAATTTCTTTGATTGTTTTACAACTGTACCGCAAGCAAGCCTACGTCAGTCGGTTTCATCCACATAGTTCCCGGTTCCGTGAAATTACAAGGATGCATAGAAGCTTATGTTACCGGGGGATAGTGTAGCTTTCGAACAAAGAAATAATTGATCAAATTGGTTCATTCGTTTTAAGTTTAGTAGTTCAAATTGGTTCAAAAATAGAAATCTTTCAACAGAAAGACAATTGACAGAAATCTCCTGGAGATTTATCAGCAGATGGGGGGAGAGGTAAACTGACAGTAAAGATAGAATAAGGTTCATGTTCAATTGGAAAAAAAATACAGTTAGGGGTAACTTAATGTGCTGGCGTCTGTACAATTATCTCAATCATCAAACCATTTTTGTAGATCTGAACATTACAGTCAGTAAAAATTTTATAATCTGGGCATTAATAAACTCCGAATTGAGTTATGAATCTGGCTGCGTATTGAATATGAGTTGATCTCCGTAGAATTACGTGCAGGCTGCAAGACTAGACAAAAATAAAAAAAATGAATAAAATGTTTTACTTGTTAGGTACTAGCATTTGTGTGCTTTTTAAGCATTACATCAGTGATGGAGGAGAACTGAGCATTACAATTGTACAACGCGTACGATTAATGCTCTCCAAGCGCATTATGGAATCAATTAAAAGCTAATGCTCAAAGTCGAATCTATAATATTACATAGCACGCGGACGCTCCCGGTGAGGGAGCACCTTAAGAGAAATACTTACTGGAGCAATGTCTTGAACTTATTAACATTACACAGGTACTCTGAACATCTCTCATTGCTGTATAGAATCTCTCACATTGCACGCTGAAGAATATTAAAATGACAATATTCTTCGTGTTCAAGATAGTAGTTATAGATAGTAGAAAGAAGAACTGAAATAGAAAGAAACATAAAAATTTTCAATAATTGATTGTTAATTTACTTTAAACTATTATGTACACCTATTATAGGTGTACATAATAGTTTAAAGTAAATTAACAATCAATTATCAAGAGGTAAAGTTTGATTTACCTCCATTGAGTCTGTGAAGTTGTAATGGCTAATATCTGGATATATTGAACAGATTATGGAATTTTTTCTTCTAGAATAATAATATTCTTTCTTTTTCTAATAGAATATATTCAAATGATACGTAGTGATTATAATACTTACACCAGGATAACCTCTTAATGTTAGCAATGTAGCTACATTCCGCAAGCTGAGATAAGCACTGAATATCGTATAAAATGCAATCTAAAAATAAAAACAATTACATAAATAAACAATTCCTTTGATAAAAACTTTCGTCTTATTTTTAATGAAGTAGTATCTATTGTTAGGTCTAGTCATTGAGCTCTCACTGTCCTTGCTTTGCCCCCGGCGCATGTGTCTGACAAAACAACAGGGGCTCGAGTCTGCTATTGCAATCGTGTCTCAATGACCGGTCATTGATCGAATATTTGACAACTTAGACAGTTTTTGTATGGGAAATGTGTCATAAGTTTGACGTTATACGTCAAAAATCGATCATTGAGACACGATTGCAACAGCAGACTCGACCCCCAGGTTGGTTTTTAGTCAGTACCTAAAAATCTGACAGACCCTTCCCATGCCCTAGGAAAGCATGTTAAGGCGTTGGCCCCGTCTGTCGTTTGTAGATTTTTGACAGTCTTTACGGGTAGTTAGAAGCCCGAAAATCAGACAACCAGTATCATACGAGTAAATAATTTGTTTTATAGTTTCTATTGACTCGCAAGAACCAAACTTTTCAGCATAAATTTTAGCTTTATATTTATTTATTATTAATTTAATACTTCAAGCACACTAATGTACAGAGGCGGACATAATGCCATAAGCATTGTCTACCAGTCAACCATTAGATGACGCAGAAAAGCAGTGGTAATCGCAATTTAAATGAAAATAAAATAAAGCAATTTAATACATAAACATGTACACTATTAATACACAAAGAGATACACATTAGCGCTATGAAGATACTACTGCCATCTTCTTGCGATTTTGCTGGCGAACTCTAACCTTTAAGGATAAACAGTTGGTTGCCATCCTGATTACCTGGGGTAGAGCATTCCACAAAGAAATATACTGCACAAAAATCTATGAACATAGTCAGAACGGTGATGCGATGAGGGAAGATTTTTATTGTGGTTGGCACAGATGATGTATTGAACGTGAGCTCATAATTATTACCCAGTTAAAGGGTTGTGTAAGTAAGATAGAGATGCTCTATAAAAAATACTGGCATTTGGCTAATTATACTGAAGCCGCCTTTAAAATGGATAAAGGTTAGTTAGATGATAACTTGTAAGTTGTCATGATAAATATACGGTGTGAATCTTCATGAATGCACATTACGAAATGGGAGACTTAATTTGATCAACCAAAGAGATTTAAAATCAAAGACATTCAATACCTATAGACCGGACATCACGAACAAAATTTTCGTCCGAAAAAGTGTGTCCTGCTGGATACAAGTCTATGAGTTTTTTGTAGTACGCTCCGCTGCCGCTCCGATATTCATATATTATTCTAGATGGCGTTACTGAGACATGGGATCAAAGTTTTTCTATGACATTTCCTTGACATGCCTGCTCTATAGTATTTTAAATCTCTTTGTTTAAAATACTATATCAAGGAAATGTCACAGAAAAACTTTGATCCCATTTCATGCAAAGATGATGAATGAATGATGATGATGGATGAAATATTTTTACGTGATGTCCTAGCTATAGTAAGTATTGAATGTCTTTGTTATAAACAAAAAAACAAGTAAGGAAATTTATTCATAATCCATTTAATATAAGGACGAGAAAGTAATTCTGTTTCTGTGTGTGTGTGTGTTTGTTTGTTAGCCGCTTTTCACGATTAAACGGTTGGACTTGTCGTAATAAAATTTGGCATGGAGATTGATCATATCTTGGAGTCGGACATAAGTTGCCTCTTTTGTAATGAATGAACATGATAAAAAATGATTTCTTAAACACTTTTTAAGAGCAGCGCCATCTAGAATGATATGATATGACAGGTAAGAAATTTATTCTCAATTTGAAATTCTAAAGTTGAGAAGGTAACACTACATAAACTAATTCTAAGGTGGCACACATTTGCCAGAGCAGCTATATAGTTTACTATAAAGCATAGATTCCCTTATCTTGATATGTGTACTATACAAAGACTTACACTGTATAGGTATATTTTATTTATACGAGTACTTACCTGCCATCGAAATGTTTTTTCTATAAAAATGTATATCTGTAAAACTTCCAGATAAACATTAAACATTGACTTCCAATATCCTTTTCTTTCTAATTCTTCAGTGCTATTCGACATTTGCACTGTTTCGATCCACTCACAAAGAATCTTTTCTAGTAGTTTCAATAATAACAAAGCGTAAATAACGTTCATATCAAAAGCGATGCAGGCGTACATCGATATCATATCAATGAAACATATGTTTGGAAAAATGCAGAAAAAAGTAATGAGGTAAGTAATCCAAAAAATATTAAGAGTTATCACACTCCTCCAGTTGCAGACAATGAAAACTCTGAGAGTGAAGCTATTAATTTGTAAGATTGTAAGTGCATGTTGGATTTTGAAGACCATCAGAGTATTATACTCACTGTACAAGATGTTTATAAGATTATTCATTAAACCTCCACCTAAGTTGATGAAACAGTCAATAGAGTTAGTCAAACAATAGAACCAATTATAAATCCCCCATTGATGACTAAATTGGATGAAAACACTAATCAAATGGTGCATATATATGTAGATACACCAATAAATAAAGATGCTGGACAAAGATATAAAATTATATAGATGAGTATTGGAAGTAATAATATTGCCACTTATAGAATATTTCGCGCAGAAGAAAAGGCTTTGCATCAGATTCAAGGGCTTTAGAACTGCTTGTAAATCTTTGTTTTCTATTACATTATTCACGTTTGATGAGTATGTTGGCACATTGTCGATACGAACTACATTTTATTTGGAGAACATTTTGAACTACGAAAACATGTCTGTGTCATCACTCAGTTTAATGTTGTTTGTCGCACATACTAAACGATAGCCATGTAATTTACTAATACTTCATAAGTAAGTTCGAAATGTTGTTATGGGTAAGTACTTTAAATAATAGCTTTCAAGTATTAACTTGAAAGCTATTAATATATATTATTCCTTTGAGGACAAACATTAGTTTGTCCTCAAAGGAATTAAAATGCATGATAGAGTTTTTCCATTTGAAATTATTCAGAAGCAGCCCGAAGACAGGATTGGTGCCCGATGGTAATAGGATTTATGGGAAATTGACGGGAATTATATAAATAAGAACACCCACGGAATACTACGAACAGTTTATTTAGTCCCACCAGTAGTATGTACAGGCATAACAAGAAAACAATGAAGATAGGAAAATATTGAACAATAAAATAAAGAAAGTTAAGCACGGGACAAAACAATATGGGATATTGGTGGCCAAAAAATGATGTTACAACGATACCAAAGCCACAGACATCCGGAACTACAGTTATTTTGCACCTTTTAGTATTGTTTAGTCAGTTGTATTGTTGGGGCAACTGGAATTATTACCTATATTTTATTTAACTTCTAAGTTTGTAGTTCAAAAGTGCTTTTTAAATGGCCTAATTGAAATAAATGATTTGATTTTAACTTTGACATTATTTTTTAACCCCCAACGAAAATCGACAGGGTTAATTTTTTTTTCATGATAGTATAAAGTTTTATTGAATGAGTTTTCGATACAGAATGTATGTTTGTTGACACATTTTTCACGTTATTATTGAAGCTCTTTACAAGCAAGTCGATAATTTATTGGTTATTGAGTAAAGTAGTCGTATTTAAGTTGGATAGAGTGTGAAGTTACATACGTTTCAAAATCCGCACGGATCATGCATAGTAACAGGATATATTTCAAAAAGATTTGTGAGTACCGCTGCTCCTATAATTGTTAGTTTTCTTACTCAAACTCGATTAACTGTCATGACTAGGATAACGTGTTCTGATGACTGCAAGAGATTATATATCACACAAGAAGGTAGTTACAAAAGATTCTTTTTTTTTTTGTAAAATAGTAAAAAAAATACCTTATTAATCAAACAATAAGAACTACGTATTTTTATTACAAATACACAAACTGTAAGAAAACAATAGTGTAACAAGTTATAAAGCTTGACAACTGTAGAGGTAGCTGAGCGTCTATGATGAACAAGCCGCACGCGCTCATCTTCTTAAAAGATGCTCTCTGCAAACGTTTGACATTCTTACAAAACCTCTCTTCGTAATCTGATGAAGTGAAAAAAAGTTGGTTAATTTATGCAGCTTTTCCATCATCTCAAAAATCTTATTCACCTGTTATATAATCAAAATAGGCTTAGCCCGCCCTTCGCCACTTTATATTGTTTTTGCGGGGAAAAAAGTGGCGGAACAATCTCCCTAGTAAAAAATCTGCCATCTGTCTAACCAGATGCAGCAGCTGAATACTAGTATTTTACATGAAACGACTACCTGAACTATACATCCCATCAACAAGATACGTCTTGGTTAAACTGGTTGTCAGACCGTCGAAGTTCTGACTACCCGTAACGACTGTCGAAGATTCACAAATTACAGCCGACATCGAACGCCTTAGGATGTTTTCCGAGGCAACACGGTCAAGTTTTTTACATATATTTGTTTTCCTTTAGAAACTATAAAAGATTTACAAAGGCATGAGGAACAGAGTGTAAGTAAAGTTCCTCATCGACCAGACGGGTGTTATGTCTAGTGCGCTACTACTTTCCGATGGTAGTCGCCGCAATCTTGTATACGCACTCTGTTAATCGCACGTATAACTTTAAGGGCACCTTCAAGTTTGCCGCCAGGTGCCGCGCGGCGGCAGCGCGGCTGCAGCGCCACCGTCGCGCTGCTTTGTTAATACATATTAATAAAATTGAGCGACTACAGCGCTGCAGCCACGCTGCCGCCACGCATCGGTTCATCAATCGACTAGTGATGATGCGTACGTGTTTTTATTCAGACATGAACGAAAATCAGCTTGAACAATTTATCGATGAGGTTGAAACTAAATGTACAACACTGTGATGCTCGAACCTAGCGGTTGCAGCGCGGCGGCAGAGCTGTAGCCGCGCTGCCACAGCGCGGCTCTATGCGGCTAATTTGAAAGCGCCCTAACATCGCTACGTAAGATGTCAGTTTTTATGTGGCAAGATATGTTATTAGGAGAAGGAGTCAATTTTCGGAGCAATAGTAGGTACTTTTCTAATGAAGCCTGTAATTTACTACAATCATGATGATTCTTACCGAAACACTGCTTTAATTTCATGAGCACACATATACCCTGAACATCTCTCATTGTTGAATAGAACCTTTCACACTCCACGCTCAAAAAACTTAGTATGATGATATTTTTTATGTTCCAGATTTGGGCTGCTACTAGTATAAAGATCATCTAGAATATTAATAACACTTTTAAAAACAACACAACTATTTATTATAGTATTATGTCTAAACTAACTCCTACAACTTACCATAATATTACCACTTTCTATCAAGTTTTTAAAAGACAATATCAATACCAAGTTCCGCAAATTTAAGTAAACGGTGAATATTATATAAAATAAAATCTGAAAGTAAAAAAATCACACCATTATTTTTTTCTTTCTTTAGTAGTCCGAGTTTGTCCCGCTTATGAATCTGACTTGACCTCACATAACGTTTAGAAATATATCGCTGGAAGTTTACTCTTGATCCGTTTTTTTTTTGGCTTTTGTCTTTTTGGAGGCAGCTCAATATTAGTATTTATAAAAAAAATCAGTACAAAAGTAAATGAACTTACTATTTGTTGAAAAGTCGTCTCTATTATAATATAAGTCTCCAGTATATTTTGGTATACATTGAACATTATATTCCAATCAACAACTTGTTCTGACTGTTCGGACATTTTTAAGTAATGAACTTTTTTAATCCACACCCGAACTATATGTTCTAGTAATTTCAAAACTGATATAGCATACACGACATTAATGTCATATATGCTGCTGGTTAAAACCATAATAATTTGGAAAACACTCAATGTTATGCATACAATCATAAAACAAACCATAAAGCTTATACTCAAAAAATTGGAAAAAATAACGCAAGACCAGTTGCAAATAATGAAACCTCTGAGCTCGTTCCCGTTTATTTTTAGAACTTTAAGCATGTGTTGAATTTTCAAGACCATCAAGATATTGTAGTAGCTGAATCTAATATTGGAACAGATGTTTATGGCATCTCCGACCAAGAAAATGATAAAGTCAGTAACGGTGCTCGACATATGAAACAAATTATAAAGATCTTTTCTATAATTGCGGGAGATGAACAAAATAATCATTTCATACAAGGAGACACATCGATACATTAACATAAAAAACACGCTTAGAAAATAGTAGAAATAATGATTAGAAGTAATAATATTGTTACGAATTGAATACTTCGCACAGAGTGAAATGTTTTGCACCATATTAAACGGTCTTAATACTGATTGTAAATCGTAATCAATAACAGTATTAAATAATGATTTGTTAGAAGAGACTGTTGATATATTTTCCATAATTACAACTTTTCCGATTGATTGAGAGCAGTTTTTGAAATACGAAAACATATGTTCTATAAGAAAGTATGGTGGTAAGTGACATTAAAATAAAGACAATCAATGGAAAGTTATTAACTAATTTTAATTAGTATTAAAAGCAATAAAGTAAAATATTTAATAGCACTTTGACAAAGTATTTTCCAATAAAATAAAACCGGGCATTAATTGTGAGGTTAAATAATAAATGATATATTTAGGGTGACTGGTAATTAGTGACAGATACTTAAACGTGATTGTACTCATGAATACGAATAACGTTCTCAAAGATTTTTTTTTATAATTGAATAGTCAAACGAACTTACCTGTAAGTGAAGTTCGACGGTAATATTATACGAAGTCTTTGTTTCATTCGAAAATGAGATAGGTTTACTTGTAGTAGATCTTCTAGTCGCCACGGCGTCGTACATACTTTTACAGCAAGCGTAAAAAATTAAATTAAAAATTTAAAAAACCCCCACCGCAAAAAAGTAAAACATTTAAAAAGTTAAAAATAACACTTTAGCCATGAAATTTTACTTCAAGTCGGGGTACCGCTTATGTAAGGAATGTTCCTAGTACTTGTAGGTATGTAGGTACTTATTTTAACGGTACCCCGACGTTACGTAAAATTTCATGGCTAAAGTGTTATTTTTAACTTTTTAAATGTTTTACTTTTTTGCGGTGGGGGTTTTTTAAATTTTTAATTTAATTTTTATTTTAAAACTTTTTAAACGCATTTATTTATTTATTTAATACTTCAAGCACACAAATGTACATAGGCGGACTTAATGCCTTAGGCATTATTTTTTTTTTTATAGTTATGAGATTTTTTAAGTGCATTGTATGTAGAGTCAAATGCTGATTAAAACGAATCCAAACACGACAATATATCTGCTATTATTTTGTCAAGAGTCTACTAGTCATTTTGTAATGTTTACTTCTCTTCTAGATTCAAAATCAGCTACCTATTAATTAAAATTTAGTCATGTAGAAAACAAAAAACAAAAAACCCTTTGGTTTTTAATCACACCACAATGGTATATATATATATATAGGTAGGATATTGAACTCCTCCCAATCAATTGTATGATATTGTAGTCATATAATCCATTCTCAATCAGATTTCACTATCTGTTTGGTATCTGGTAAGGCATTACAGACTAAGTAGGCAGCAATTTAATCTAAAAAAAATAATCATTTGAAGCTTAGCTTCATTCTCAGTCCATTGCTTACATGCCTCCAAAAACCATAACCTCTTGGAAATTACCTTGTGGAAAAGGCATTTGTAAATAAATAAATAAATATTCCACAACTTTCACACAACGGCACTTAGTTCCAAACTAAGCAGAGCCTGCATTATGGGCACTAAACAGCTGATAAAAACACTTATATATTTCTAAATAAATACTTATTAGGGATAAATTATACCCAGACACAGAACAAATGATTGTGCTAACCACAAAAAACATTATCCTGGGTGGGAATCAAACCCACAACCTCTAACATAGCAGTCAGGTTCACCAACCACCAGACCAACAGGCCAGTCAAAAATAAAATAAATGTTTCTAACTTTAAAATATTGTTATATTCGTAAGGAAGATGTAAGGACGGGGCGCACGTAGTGATCACACGGTAGCTAGTTGCACACTGACTTTATTCATGCAGGCGTCTATTGAAAAGAAGTACGGAAACTGATTTTATCACTTACACTGACCGTATCCAGTCAAATATTAAGCGTGACCCAAAATCATTCTGGGCCTTTGTGAAAAGTAACAGAGAAAATAATGAGCAGGCTACCTTCGGAGACATGTCACCAATACAGGTGGCAAATGAGTTTTCAAAATACTTTAGTAGTGTTTTCCTATCAAATTTATCGTTACTAGATCCCGAACTTGCTATCGATACTGCTAATATAACTCCAAATTGTCTATCCCATGTTGTAAATATTGACTCCATTCATGAATCGGAAGTTCGTAATGCTATGGCACGGCTTCCTCCCAAGTCTACTCAAGGGCCTGATGGAATACCACAGTACGTGGTCAAGGACGGCTGTGAAATTTTCAAATTGCCCTTGAAGTTTATTTTTAACTTGTCAGTTACAACAAATACATATCCGACGAAGTGGAAAACATCTAAAGTACTTCCAGTACATAAAAGCGGCCCAAAAAGTGACATAAAAAACTACAGGCCAATTGCTATTTTATCCATATTTGGAAAAGTATTTGAAGCAGTTCTATATAAAAAAATATATTCTCAAATGCAACGATGGTTTGCGGAAGAGCAGCACGGATTCCTTCCAAATCGGTCGACCACGTCTAATTTGCTTAATATAACTACACTTTTAGCCAAAAACATCGATGCCAAAAAGCAGATAGATGTTGCCTATTTTGATTTCCAGAAGGCTTTTGACCGAGTAGATAATGACATACTTTTAACCAAACTGGCCTTGGCAGGTTTTTCTTTTGCGTCACTGAAATTCTTTGCTAACTACCTCTGTGATCGCAAACAATATGTTACGTATCAAAACGCCAAGTCTGAGTGCTATTCTGTAACTTCTGGTATAGGCCAGGGCACTAATCTAGGTCCCCTACTTTTTCTAATAGTAGTTAATGATCTACCCCAGTATGTAAAACATTCCACAGTTCTCATGTATGCAGACGATGTCAAAGTTGCCCTTCCCATAAGTAGTAGCAGTGATACAACAGCGCTTCAACTTGACATCGACAATATCCACAATTGGAGCACTTCAAATAACCTTAACCTTAATACTAGTAAATGCGCGATAATGACTTTCTCAAAATCTTCACAACCCATACACAATGTCTACACATTAGACAATGAACCCCTGAAACGTGTTTCCACCGTACGCGATCTGGGTACCAACTTTGACCCACATCTTACATTTAAACAACATATATTACAAACCTGTAACAAATCCCGCAAAAACTTAGGTTTTGTTTTACGTCAGGCAAAAATCTTTAATAATCGACAGGCCATAACCATAGTTTACAACTCATTCGTCCGCAGTTTACTTGAAACTAACAGTGCAATCTGGAGCCCCCATGAAAAAGCCTTTAAACTGGTAATAGAAAAGGTTCAGAAGTCTTTTGTCCGTTACCTCTACCTCAAATTATATGGGTTGTACCCATACATGTACCCTACACCATTCGTGCTTGGTATGGTGACCTACCAGAGTTTGGAAGTCAGGAGAAATCTTGCTCTTGTCAAATACGTCATACGTCTAATTCGTGGTTCCCTTTTCAATTCCTCGCTATTGGAACACATCTCCTTTAACGTCCCTCTTCCTATTAGACGCGTTCTTCGCCCACGCCAACGTCCTCTTTTTTCCATTCCTCCAACCTGCTCCATAACCCTTAAGACCAGCCCACTGTTTCTAGCCCTTACCCATATCAATAACATGTTGACGTATGACGTAGGCGCAGATATCTTTGCAAGTACCGAACTGAGACTCCTGAACACTGCTTCTCGGTATCTGGAGTCCATTGCCACTCCAAGCACTATCTCCCAAGATTATTTAAAATAAGAAACATTACATTATTTTATTTTAGTTTATCTGTGTTCTTGTCTGTTTATTTCTATTTTATTATTATTACTTAATTTTGTTACTATTTCGATTTTATATTTCCTCAACCAATAGCTTATATGTTTAGTTGTGAACTGTTAATATAAGTTGGTTAAAAATAAATAAATAAATAAATAAATAAATAAAATAATGAATATATCTATTGCTCAGAAAGTATTTATAAATTACAGATATTATCTGCCAAGATTCCTCTTTTTTCTTTCAATGAAAAGTAACTTTGGTGTGGTCTAGTATGAAATAAAGTTGTATATTTACAATCTTAACAAAAATAATTACCACAAATAGTAGTGATGATTAGTTTTCAATCACCTAAATTATTTTTTTAAATGCCCACCTGTGGGTGTATTTTGCAGCGCTGATGAATCCTCCGGTCTTGTCATGTTCTCTCAACCACTGGTGCCTCAGAAGATGCCTCCCCCCCCCCTTTTTTTCTTCATTTTTGGAATGAGGTTGGCTCCACCAGTTTAAAGCTGCTTTTTTGGGAAGTATTGGGTCTTCACCAAATAAGTATGTTTCTAACTCAGAATGAGGCAGAAAACTCTTGATTGTCTTTATGACTGTTACTAGCAGGAAAAATATGCCCCTCAGTATGTATGCATATATATCATACCTTAAAGTATCACTCAACTTTGTAACATTTTATGCTCTGGAGTATCTAGACACATCTGAAGGTCTGAGTCAAAACAAGGCAGAGCGATGACGCCCTGATGTTGTCTTTATCTTCTTTATGCTTATTAAATAACATATTTTGTTAAGCTTCTTAGTAAGTATTAGATACCTGGCTTATGGTAAATCTTTTCCTGATTTTTCCAGTTGAGAACCCTCAGCTAGCATTTTGTGAATCTGAACATCTTGTGTCTTTTCCGGAGGTACCTGTTCTTCAATCATTCCATTTACCAACTAGAATCTGCATAATACAACTTTTGTTTGAAGTTTTTTATGAACTCCGGAGAAACATTTTTTGTTTTTTCCATTCATTTCAGACGAATTGTTCTACTGAATTTATTAGTGTCTGTAGAAAACAGTCCATGCTGTACAGGCAATTAATAAACATTGTACCATATAACCATGTAAGTTCCCGCAGAACTTCCCTTGAAGGTTATAAGAAAAAAGTCAACCACGTGTGTCCCTAAAGAACACCCCACAGATTGATTAAATCACAACATAGCCATTGTAAACCACGTGCGCTCCCGCAGAACGCCCCACAGGTTCTAGGCAAGTTGCTCACTATATAGCCATTTTTCATCACAAATGCGTTTTCAAACGCTCCACAGGTTGGGCTATTTACTGCCAAGCCAATACTGCCATTGTTGACCACGTACGTTCCCGCAGAACGTCCCACAGGTCAGGCAACTGCCATTGTTGACCACGTACGTTCCCGCAGAACGTCCCACAGGTCAGGCATGCACTTGTAGGTTGCAAGCACACTAGCTTGTGCATAACGCAAAAAAACAAAGCGCACCCTATGCTTTCATATTCACTAGCGATAATACTCACACAGGGTTTTGATTTGCTATAATATTCTTAATCAGGCAAGTTCTTGAGTCGGTTAACTGATGAAACAGTTACAGAAAACAGCTTTTAAAAGCGGCCATTTTTGACATTTTCTTACCTTCGTGACTTGAATCAAGTTTTAGCATTTTAATACATCTCTCAGTCGTTTTCATATTCAAATTGTATCTAGTGAATTCCTTTTTCCCATTTTTATGCTATTTGGAACAGTATTTTCACAACACAACACAAAATATTAAAAAATATAGGAAAAAGATGACGCCATTAGGCGACATAAAAACCAATGTGATATTTGACAGGTTCCGTTCCATGAAGGGTTACGCTCTATTTTACACTTGCTGTAAAAGTATGTACGACGCTGTGGCGACTAGAAGATCTACTACAAGTAAACCTATCTCATTGAGAATGAAACAAAGACGAATATAATCATTATTTCTTTTATCACAATAACACAAAAGCTGTTTGAAATTCGCTTGCGCGCCTTTGTCCGATCAGAGTAGGCCTACCATCAACTTTTAGTTAGCCATTCAATTCCGATGCAAACCAGTTTAGGTTCCTAAACTGAATCGCTAAGATTCATACCATGAAGTACCTTTAACTGAGTGGCGTTTGATTCGCTCATGGAGGAATGAAAGAACGAAATTTGTCGGTGGTCCACGGTGTGAGAAAGAGATGACGCTATACAGTCGTTACATAAGTTTGACTCTTTTACTCGAACTTATGCGTTGCGTTCCAAAACCTAGTAGTTATGATTTTAGCGGTTTCTTTTGTGTATAAATTACAACAAATATATTTTAAAATTGCGCTTTTGAGCGTCAAATTATGTACCAATAAGCCTAATTTTACTACTCATTAAAATAATAGTAATTTAATGTTTAGTGCTTTAAAATAAAAATGAAAGGTTTGCTTTGTCGTAAAAGTAAATTGATTAAGACGAGTTTAGAACGCAACACACCTCCACTTATGTTTGGTTTGACTGCTCGGTTGTTATGGTAACTATGGTGAGTAAGTTAGCTTAGATAATATACCTCTAGATAGAGCCACCGCGTGGCCGCACATGCGACAGCAATATAAAAGTTCAGTGTTGCTATTCCTTAAAAAAGTCCCAAAATACGACCAAAATTCTACTTAACTGCGGGTTCCAATTTTAGCACTATTGTAAATTATAATTTACGTATTCAACGTGGTAATAAGAGTGTAGAAGTATCTATGTGTGAAAAAATATAATTTCACGTAAAATACCTACTTTCAATCTTACCTTGATTCTCACAAATAAAATACACTACTACCAGGTGAAGCTTGATGTGTGTACATAGAAGTAACTCTTTAGAAGAACACAACATTATTTTTTTGGCGTGTTATTTATCATTAATATATTGAGGTATGGCTGACATCCAGTGTGACATTGACATTGCTGTATAATAACTATTGTCCTTTAGACAAAACCAACTTATTTTGAAAATATCTAATTTTTTGTTTATACTTAACATTTATTTATAAAATGAATTCTTACTTCCAAATATCTATAAGTAGGTACCTACGCGATTGCCTTCAAGAGTAAAACTTAATGATTGTCGAAAGGGCTCTGTTCGGTCGTACACATGTTCACTTAAACTTAAAAATAAGGGTTCGCCCACAAATTTGTGTGTTTAGCCACCATAGATTTATTTGATTATTATGCCTACCTTTTAAACATTAGGCCTGACAGTTAAGGGAAAAGATTTGAAACGTGTAGCAACACTGTAAGTAAGTATTCCTAGGTTATGTGATTTATGAAATCAAGTTTATTTTAAGAAATCTTCCATATTTTGGTCTGAAAGCCATGACAATAAAAGCGCACAAATGTATAAATTCAATAATCATACTATAACACTAACAGTATTGACAACTTTCGAATGAAAAGTGATTTCGATAATATCCTTTTCTGTGCGGCTTTTACAGCCTATTATACTGCATCCTCCCATCGTAGAGCATACACCATACATTAAACACTTCACTAATGGAGTCCATTTGACTGGCCTGTTGGTCTAGTAGTTAGTGACCCTGACTGCTATGCCGGAGGTCGTGGGTTCGATTCCCACCCAGGACAAATGTTTGTGTGATGAGCACGATCATTTGTTCTGTGTCTGGGTGTAATTTATCTATAATATGTATGTATTTAGAAATATATAAGTATGTTTATCAGCTGTTTAGTACCCATAACACAAGCTCCAAGCTTAGCTTAGGACTAAATGGCGTTGTGTGAAAAGTTGTGGAATATTTATTTATTTATTTATTTCTCATTAAATTACTCAAACTATTACAACAATTGCAAAAACCATCCGAAAACTTAAATTAAATCGACCATAATAATATACGTGACAGTGACAGCACTTTGTTTGGCTAACATTCAAAAGTTGGCCATGCAAAAATACGGCACGCCGTAAGGGACAGAAGATACGATGCTTTGTCTCAATTTTCCTACGAACTTTGTATTAATGCGTCTCACTTCCACACTTCACACTGTAAATTGGGCTACGTCTAGAGGTATATAGTCTAAGGTTTTAGGCTTTAAAAGCCAAACAAACTTTATTGAAAGAACATTACGTGTTCCTATTAGTATTTTGAAGTGTTTTTAAAGTTGCACTTGGATAAAATAATTAGTAATGCGAATAATGGGGTAACTAAGTATAGTAGTAATGTAGAGTTTGTGTAATACATAATTTGATATTTTCGTAAAGTAAACTACTATACCTCAAACGCAACTATGTAGGTAGGTACATTCATTTGTATTTTCTAATAGTGATTTTAATGGGTGCACATTCCAAATGAGTGAGTCGTGTGATGCCCCACCATAGCCTAGTCTACGCTAGTGATGGTTAATTTCATCATACAGTTGTAATTATTTACTTCAATTACTTCTTATATATTCTGAACATTTTTACTAGTTTGAAAGAGACACACAATGCAGTAACGAAACAAAACTTACCAACTGAACATTTAATGAATAATAGTGTTTTCTACGAAAATGGCTTTCTTCATTTTCAACTGGTTTAATATTGCTATTTGTGTGCAGTCTATAATGCATCCCAGTATACCGGGGATGCTGAATATTTGTTTAGTAGAACCTTTGTTTTACATTATCACGTAAGAAACATTTAATATTCAACTGAAATACCTCGAATTACGTATTTTTCACTATTTTTTTAACTATAATAACAAAACGATTCAGTTTACGCCAAGAAAGTAGCAACTTTATTTGGATCGCTCACTTTGACACATAGCTATCCAATTTAGGTTCAAATGTCACCTCATGGTACGAAAAATGAACAAACGAAAACAGTTTGGGATTTAAGTGCCGACTTGATTTGGCGTCAACCTAAACTGGATAGCTATAATGACGTCGTGGTATGAAATAGCAAAGCAGTTCATTTTAGGTCGTCAATTGAATCGCAATAATAGTTCATAGTAGGCCTGTAGCTGTTAGCCGCGTGACGGCGTTCTGTCTCACATTGTTGTTGAAGTTGGTAGAATTCTTCTTGGGTACAAGAGTTGATACACGGATGACTGTTTTATTATTACGACGTCAGTACTGCACAACAGGAGCGGTGAGGGTGGCGAGGGAGCGTGTGACGCTACTACTAGTAGATTTTGCCCTTCCCGAGGTCAGACTATCAGCTGCTCGATCATGCGCGCGCGCGGGAGTTCCAAACAGCGTTTTTGTTGTTGATTGTGTTAATAAGTTTTTATGTATAAAAAAAAGGTTCTTTGGGAAAGTTTATTGAAATCATGAATACAATCAAGTGTTTAAGTATCGGTCATTAATTACCAGTCATCCTATATTTCTGTAAATTGGTTTTTGAGAAACATTTTTGAACGTCCTACGAACAAAGTATATTTATAAATTAGTGAGAAACACCAAAAGATTTTAAATCTTCTCATTGTCCTGGACAGATGATTAGAGCAATGATGAACATAATTGCTCTTTTAATATTATTATCTCACTAAGATGACCCCCATTAGTAGAAAATGTACGCTCATTCAATGCATTCAAGAACCAACTAGCACAATATGTAAAAAGCAATTATAAAAAATCTACTTCTTCTTATAGTGTAAGTGACTAACGGTGTCAGAGTTTTAAAGCCACCCATGGGCCTCTGACTTGGCATCACATGCCCTCGAAATATATCTGTTTTTAAGTAGATATATTTCGAGGGCATGTGATGCTTAAAAACTGAATACATTGGATGAGTTTACCAACTTACGTACATGGTGACGAACCTTTGTTATATATTAATTTAAGGGTGCTAATTAAACAGGCTTCTTTTTAATATCATTATTCGCCTCCAAAAATGTATGTTGCTTTCTAAATTACTAAGTCAGCCACAATCGAAGCGCCTCTGAATATAACTGTCTTAGCCATCTTCTATGTAAGCCACTCTAAATATAACTCAGCATGGTGCTCATTTTTTGGCATCTAAATTTGTATTACACAAATAGTAATTCTATTAGCTTTTAATTTTATAACACAGTGCGTTTAAAATATAAGTCATCTAACATTAACTGATCGTCAAATTTATCTAATATTATCATCAAATAGAATAGATTGTATGCTTTTTCACATAAATTTTTGATTATTCAACAAAGACAAGGATTATTTTGTTTAGTGTTTTGTAATGTACGTATGTGTTGTATGTGTATATTGATTACAAGAAATATATATTTTTTTGTGCGGGTACAAACTTTTTTTATTTTGAGAAGTAGCGCTCGCCGGCCGCTGCCGCGGAACCGCTCGCTGCGCTCGCTCAGCTCGCGCGCGGTTGGACTCAGTTCTAACCTTACCTAACTTATTTTCACCAGTTCAAAATGACTAATCATACCTTCAATCTCCCGCAGAAAGTATGTTAAATGTTCGAAATTATAATATGTACCCGCGCCAAATCGTGCAGCGGCCCCATTTTCACATTAAAAGAACATTATCTATTATTTCAGATGCTGAGAATATAATATATATATATCTAGTCACCATTTTACGTTTTACATATTATGTAAAACGTAAAATGGTGACTAGATGTAAAATCCGTGGCCGAGCTAGTAAATTAGGTGGCAATGTATAAATAAGAAGGACAAGTCACAATAATTGATGATCTTTACTTGACGCTTTGTATACAATATTTACTTGGCGTTGTAAAAAAGACGAATTAGTTTATTAGAGGGGCTATGTCATTTTCCCGTTGCATAGTTATAAAATTAGAAGTTTAATAACGTGTCCAATAAATAATTTTGTGACTAGACTTATAATTTCCCTAAATTTAGTATAAGGAATAATTTTTCTCAAGTAAGTGACTTTATTTCTTTTTTGAGAAATAAATATCATAAAACCTAGATGAGAAAAATAAAACTAATAGGTGCCACAAAGACCTATCCTCAAAGGAAAAAAAACATGAAGATTATCCACAAAATCCATGTATTAAGGCAAAATTACAAAAATGCAAACTGTAGCAACACAAAGGTGTAATTAGTAAGAAGACTCATCAGGCATAATTGTAATGCAGCGTCTGCATTGAACAGGCCACACACACGTATCTTGCTGAATGATGCTCGATGTAAGCGCAAAACGTTTTTGTATAGTTTCTTCTCTCCATCTGTAAATTTGTTATTTTATATTGTCAAAATATTACCATCATAAAATATATCACCATTATGTATAAAGAATTCACCTGAGCAACTTGATTTTAAAATGATTGCGCAAGAATCTGGAACACGTTCGATGGCTAAGTAAAATCTCTCACAATGCTTGCTCAGTAGTGTCTGCCACATCACATCTTTCAAGACCCAACATAACATAGGCAGTGTCGATAGAACTGTTTTATCCTATAACAAACTCAAGCTTGATGGTATGAACAATAAATAAAATAAATAAATAAATATTCCACAACTTTTTCACACAACGCCATCTAGTCCCAAGCTATGCTAAGAGCTTGTGTTATGGGTACTAAACAGCTGATAAACATACTTATATACTTCTAAATACATACATATTTTAGATAAATTACACCCAGACACAGAACAAATGATCGTGCTCATCACACAAGCATTTGTCCTGGATGGGAATCGAACCCACGACCTCCGGCTTAGCAGTCAGGGTCACTAACTACTAGACCAACAGGCCAGTCAACAATGATCAAACCTTTACAAAGTAGGCGCAAAGCGGTCATTAAATGGCTAAATTGGAGCTCATTACTTCGCATTAATTTATTATTTAGGCCTTACATTTATTATTAGTGGGTTGCTGTTGATGGTAGAAATGTTAAAAATCTTATTTGGCACGAAGTTACAAAATACTTACTTCTTTAATGTCATACACTCCATTTTTCAAAATTTGGATGATTATTTGAATGTATATCAAACTGTGAAGTAATACTTGAATGGTGAGATAAAATATCTGAAGATAGAAACAAAGTAATTAGATCATTATAATATTTACGTTGACTTTCAACATAATGAAATAAATAAATATTCCACAACTTTTTACACAACGCCATTTAGTCCCAAGTTAAGCTTGTGAGCTTGTGTTATGGGTACTAACAGCTGATAAACATACTTCTATATCTCATACTTACCTATTTATTTTTATTGAATTGTGACAAACTCATAACCTAAAAAATGTGGTCATGGGTAACGTTGACAAAATGAATCGTATAGAACTCATATCATCAAATAAAAGTATTGAGTACTTACAAATATTTGAAAACATTCTTTATAGGTATTATAACACTTAAGTAAGTCAATGTAAGCTTGAAACATATTTTTAACATATTTTTGTCTGTGAAATTCGTCCATAAATTGAGAACTTAAAGCTTGGGCATTCCAAAGAATAGTTTTATTTTCCAACAACTTAATGAATTGGATGGCATAAATTGTATTAAAATTAGTAAGGACCAAAATATAAACACAACACAAAAAAAAGAAACGTATCCTAAAAAAGATAAAAAAATAAGTGTAAAGAAAGATGAACCCAAACTGAGACACGATTACAAAAACCCAGTTCCAAGTGATAAAACGTTTACAAATTACTTTCTGTGTTAACTAATCTGTGCACTTTTTGAAAGGTTAAGATTAACCCGACATTTCTTTTTGAGTTAATTATTTCGTTCAAAAAATTTATGACGAATCCGAAACTATAGAAGACGCAGTCAACGTAGGTCGTCATGTACTTAAAATATTCACATCCCACACATTCGCTTGAAAGCAGTAACAAAGTGCGGTATGCGAAAAAGAAAATGAGTGCTAGAGTACCAATCATTGAAATTAAATTAGAGATTACACCATTTGGAGTTATTAAATCATTTTTGATGTGAAATTTAGGACAGAACATAAGATACTGCATCAGATTTAGAGGGAGAATTATAGACTGCATATCTTTATCCAACGTATTTTTTAACAAAAAGTTTGTTTCTATGTCACGGTGTTCATTCATTTTTCCAATATTTAATATTACAAGCTTCCAGAAGAACTAAAAACGCAAGTGATCAACGGTAAATGTCTGCAGCAATTTAATCGAACTATATATCAAACTAATGTTTGCAATCAATTTTGATGAGTAATTTGACGAAAGCTAAAATGTACAAAGTCATTACCAAATAGCCCTGACACCTTTTTCAACTACATCATTGTGTCCCAAACAATGAATATTTTATTAAACGAGTATGACTGTTGAATTCGAACGACGTATATTTCAACTAGTAGGTAAACTGATGGACATAGTAATGAAACAATTTAGATTTATGCAAACCTGTGAAATTATAAAATTATAATCATAGGCATCGTTCTAATAGAACGCGAATGCGCGATTTTCGCGCCATTAAGCGATGCGACCATCGCGTGTACGCGCGATGTCTAAAACTGGGTGTCCTACTGATCATCGCGCGAATTGACGACGCGAGCAAACGACCGTGATTATAGTAGTAGTACAGTGGAGGTGGTGGTGGTGTGGTTATTATTACAGTGGAGCGGTGCCCCGCTGCGCCAACGCGATTCTCGTCAATTTCAATTAGGACACCTACGCAAATTCAATATGTTTGATCGCGCGGTCGTACGAACTAAGTTCGAACGAATACATTTACAAACATTTTAGTTGCGCGACAGCGTCGTGCGATTGTCAGATAAGTCACCTATTCGAGTTCAATATGTTTGGTGGCGCGTTCGTACGAGTTAAATTCGCGTAAACCTACGATGATCGCGCATTCACGTTCTTTTAGGACGGTGCCATATTTAATTGTATTAAATGTTGTTATTATTATATCTGAGACATGAACAGCTTAACTGTTACTAACACTCTATGGATTATTTGGTCCGAAAAAAAGTAATTACATTATTTATTATTATTATATATTAAGGCTAAATAATAACAGTCTCATAGGTCGATCAAAGGTCAAACACAGTTCACGGAGTTGGCCCGTGGATCGGCAACTATTATTTACATAATCAAGTCTCCTCCGTGCCTCAGGAAGCACGTGAAACCGCCGGTCCCAGTTGTATTATTTTGTCAAAGATCTAGGTACAAACAGTACCTAGATCTTTGACAAAATAAACTTGAACGCGTTTATTTTTAGGGACCTTCCTGGGGGTGATCTTAATGTTGACTTATTTTGCACCCGTGTTTCGACCTTAAAACGGCTTTTGGCACAGTCTTTTTTTCTTGATACCTAGTCGACTTATCGATTCTTAGCAAATTATATTGTTTACCTATTTGCACTGTCTTTTTTAACGACTTTTTGTTTTTTAATTGTTGTGTTAAGAAAGAGACAACTATTGGCCGCACGTTCGTTTCTCTCTCACGCTTTCTTACCAGTATTTACTTCATAGCTGGATTAGGAACACTCAGTCTATTCTACGTCTATGGTGTAAACTGCATAGGGTAGTGACGCCTTGCGACATTTTGTCTCAATGTATCGCCGTTACTTTTGATTGTGTTTTTTTCTTATCGGAACTTATCGGACTTTGAGATCAGGTCCGAATCTATTCGGATGGTATTTGAATCCGTGCTGCCATAGGACATGTACTCAGTCTTCAGCTCAAAAGTTGCATTAAGTTACTTTGGTAAGATGGGCGGAGGAAATTGTTGCCATTGCGGGAACATGAATGAGGCTGATACGTGAAGATTGGCACCAAAAAACTTATTTCTCTAAAAAAACACTAACAGGTGAAAAATAACTTCAGTTTCGGTCTTTGTCTCTGTCTTTGTTATTTAATAAATTAACATCATGACATGCCGTTAATTTATTAAATATTCGTGGAAACAAGCAGGGCCATTGCGTATCTTCGTTGACAGTCACTCGGCAAAGTGTTCAACGAAAAACAGAAAAAAAAACAAACTATCAAACAGCTAGTTTTGTATTGGCAGCTAGATGGTACTCAGTGTGTATCTAGGATGACGTCATGCGCACTTGCAGGGGTGTGACGAAGCGCTCCGTACTCCGTCTGGTAGTCAATGTAACTTGAAGTTACCACCGTGAACCAATCTGCAAAGCCTTGAGCATAGGCTAAGGATAGCTAGCCTTTCGGTTTTCTATAGGATACATTTTAGAGAGTGTGCACGGGAATTACATGACTTGATTCCGCCATCACCTTTCTACCATCAGACAACCCGGCCGTACGGCGAGTGTCCACCCTTACATCGTTGGCACTCCCACGATTCGGACAAAGCGTTTCGCTTCGTCGTTTATACCGCGTACATCGAAGGACTGGAACAACTTGCCTGCTGCGGTCTTCCCGTCCGATTATAATTTAGGTGTCTTCAAGGCTAGAGTGAATAGGCTCTTAATAAACTAGTGCGCTTCACCATCACTGATTGCATCACTGCTTACCATCAGGTGGGATTGCAGTCAAACACTGGTTTATAATATTTAAAAAAAAGTTGATTAAAAGTGCAATACCATTTTTTTTAACTCTCTGTTGTCATCAAAGTTTGATGTGTAACTGTACGCCAGTTAGACACTGACAATGAAAATATAGCTTTGCAGTGGGTTCAGTACTTACTTAACAAATGATTCCCCGTACAGTAAGTTTAAAAATATCAAGAAGTGACTGAATGTCTGACAGGTTATACATGAACTGTGCAATATGGAACACGATCTGGAACACAAAGATATTGAATTAATAGTAGTACTTACCTATAACTTTAAATTTTATTCACTTGTCTTCAAATGATTAAAATCTTGAAATTGAGAATTAAGTTCATCATTTAATAATAATATCCCATAACATTCACACAACGCCATCTAGTTCCAAGCTAAGCAGAGCTTGTGTCATGGGTACTGCCAGCTGATAAACATACATACATATTAAAGATAAATCACACCAGGATACAGAACAAATAATCGTGCTCATCACACAAACATTTGCCCTGGCATAGCAGTCAGGGCCACTAACTTCTAGACCAACAGGCCAGTCATTACCATTTGTTTTACGCTATGATTAAATAACTATACCCATACATTAACCTTTCAATAATAATAATAATAAAATAATAAAATGTTTTATTGATGTAAAAGTTGTTACATATTAAATTGAAGCCCTGACTCTTGAGCTAGGTGGAACCTGTGTTACAAGAGTCAGTGTCTTCGCCCGTTTGAGGAACATTATCAATTTTATGCAATAAAATTAAAATTATACATATAAATTAGTGCAGCTGCTCTTGTGTGGAATGGTGTCTGTGTATGTGTGTAGTGTGTATGTGGGAGTATGTATATTGAATGGTGTGTGCGATAGCTTATTGACTGTGCTAGATGGATTCATTTTTTGATATATAAGTATTAGGTATATTGTTGGTTAACCATGTTCTCTGTCTGTGAGTAATCCAGTGTTTGGAGCCAAGTGTTTAATTTCATCTTTGTTTTCTTTTTGGTTAGAGGGTTGAAGTTCAAAATTTTGTTTAATTTGTTATATATATAAATAGTTAGGTAGAGGTGTTGCCGTCGTGCGGCTGCAGTTTTACATTTGACTGTGCGACATATATTACCGATGGTTCTTTTATGTTTGTTTGCGTGATTTATTGGAGTTATTTCATGTTGTTTCAGTGTGAGATTTTGAAGATATAATTGTCTCACTGTAAGTACTTGACAGCATTCATATAGAGATTTTGTAGGGAACCGATATGGTTTAAAAGACATGACTTTTAGCAAAGAGCGTTGAGCTCTCTCGAGGTGTATCATATAACTTTTATAGGCTCCTCCCCATGCCGTGATACAGTAACCTACGATTGACTGTGCCAGTGCCAGATAAACGTTGCGGAGTAGCTCAAAATTGCACACCTGTCGAAGTCTCTTAAACGCCCATATAAGTTTTCTAACCCGGGAAGCTGTCAGTTCAATATGGGGTCGCCAGCTGAGCCCCTCATCCAGAACAACACCTAGGTACTTTAGACTCTTTTGTTGTGTAATTAGAACACATGAGCATTGAAGACTGTTATTAGGGTCAGGACAGGAGTGTGCCTTGAGACATATTACTGTAGGTTTAGTTTTAGCGAAAGTAAATTGCAGAAATGCTGTTTTCGAGATATTAAGCGTTAGTAAGTTAAGTTTTAGCCAGTGGATTATTTTACATAAGCCGGTTTCTGCATTTTGACGTGCCGCGTCCCAACTATCTCCATAAAAGACTAGTGCGGTGTCGTCTGCATAACTGAATATTTTACCGTTAGTAAGGGACTGCTGGCATAGGTCATTCACATAGAGTAGGAAGAGGCTAGGGGATAGACAGCTACCCTGAGGCACGCCATAGTCTACTCTTGCCTCATTGCTAATAACTTCACCAATCTTGACCTTTTGTGTTCGGTCGTTAAGAAAGTCTGTAAATATCCTTAGGGCCCTTGCTTGCTCACAAGGGTTGGCACACTGACAGTGTCAAACGCCTTGGCCAGGTCTAGAAAAACACCTAGGCATTTCTGCTTTGAATCCACTTTTTCAGTAATGTAATCAACAAGTTGGGTAACTGCGTCTATGGTACTTTTTCCAGACCTGAAGCCAAATTGTGCGTTCGATAGTATTTCATTGTGCTCTAGATATTTCATAAGTCTGCGATTTAGCAATTTTTCCAAAATTTTTGATAATACTGGCAAAACTGAGATTGGTCTGTAGTTTTTAACATCGTCTTGGTTCCCCCCCTTGTGAACAGGTGTGATCAACGCTTTTTTAAAGATTTGGGGAAACACTCCTTGCTCAAAACAGACTTCAATGAGCTTTGTAAGAGGTGGAACTAGTACTTGTTTACCCAGTTTGAGGAGTTTAGCTGGAATACAGTCCCACCCTGTAGCACAGTCGGATCTGAGGTTATCAATAACTGTCTCTACTTCGGCCTCGTTCGGGGAAAGTAGGACCATTGAATCCCGCGCGGTGGGTGCTTCAATTTTGTACGGAGCAGATGGAAAACCTTGGTATTTAATGATGGTGTCTGCCAATTGCTTTCCGATGTTCGAAAAATAATGGTTTATTTGCTCCACAGCATTAGGCGCATGTGAATCAACAGAGGCAGGAAGTAGTCTATCAGCGTCTAATAGTGTCAATTAGAGACACAATAGAAAGACAATGACAGCGCGGACACCGGTGTCCTTTTGGGGTTCAATTAATCAAGAGAAGTATTTCGTGAAAGATGACAGGTTTATTACATTTGAAAATAAAACTTTTTAATATTCTCACTCACCATTTCTTGAAAAGAAACCTTGTAAATGTCATAACAGTCCAAAATGTTCACGTAAGTTTGAAACATTCTTTCACAATCATCCTCTGTGGCCCTATACTCCAAATTTTGGTATTGAAGAACTTGGATATTCCATAGATCAACTTTATCTTTTAACACCTGTATGAGTCTGATAGCATAAACGATGTTTACATCGAAAAACATCAAAATTAAAATACCCATAGTAACTTGAATGGCTTGCTTTGTAAATACACAGAAACAAGTGCATCCAGTGACATACAGTGCTAAGAAAAAGATGAGAGATATCCAACTTCCAATGATGAAAGTTTTGAACCTGATCGTATTATTGAGATATCTATGAATACTCTGAAATTTCAAAACGAACTTAACTTTTATTTTTGAACAGAAAACATTTACTATGTAGTTCATTATGAATCCAATACTAGAAAAAATGAAGTCAGAAATAGGAAACACTGATGTCAGTACACTAAAACGCCATACATGTAAGTCAGTGAACTGGTGATGAAGGTTGAAAAATGATATTGTTATAAATAATATCGCGCCACACGATGACACGAAATTCGATAGACGGCTGTTTGCAGTGATGATGTTATCTTTGATACGATATTTCGGACAGAAATGAATAGTTTGCATTAAATTCAGAGGCAAAAGCATCGACTGCACATCACTGTCAATGTAGTTGTTTGAAGCTCCCACAGGGTGATTTTTAAATGTGGATCGAATTTCTATTTTCATTGACTTCATTTTATCAAAGCTGTTGTTTCAGTTTGAAAATAAATGTGTAACACTAGACATAGATTTTAATAAACCTGAAATTTCTAATCAAATTACTATTCAAAGAATAACATTAACATAATGATAACAATAACAAACTAGGTCTACTCATTGTCCTTGGGAGTGACAAGAAAAAAATGATAAATTTTCTCGTAAGTAATCAGAACTTCTATTATTTGACCGAGGAAAAGTAAATTGTTTGTCTTGAAAACTCACACCTTTCATCCATGGGGGTGGGAAGGCAGGAACTAGCAACCAGCGTGAGTATTCCTAGATGTATGAACGTAAACGAAGAAAAGAGTATATGGGTAAGTAAAATTCATAACAGATGGCGCTCTATTATTTATGCCTACCTACCCTCATGGGAAAAAGGCGTGAGTTTATGTATGTATGTATCACATGGTTTTCAGTATAAACAATTTACTTGTCTACGTCAAATAATAAAAATAATCATTGATAAATATGAGAAGGTATTTTCATTCTATTGTTTCTTTGTTTTGGTCTCATTCATACTCTAGAGTTATGTAATAAAAAAACACAAAATGATAAAATTATATTTTTTATTTCAGAAACTCAGAGGTCAGTCTCTTTTAATGTCCCGTCATCATCTTGGTCAGATCATATTATAAGAACCATGCAAATTAGCGTCTGAAATGGTCTTTTGAGGAAAGAATCACACAGATATGAGGGGACCAGATCAATTAGTGCAAGCATTTGTCAGTAATCGTGAGCTCACGTGAAGTTTGTATAGAGATTATACTAAGCCTGTGGTTTGACGAATTTTATGAAATTACATTATACGACTATTATGTAGTTAAGGGCATGACACACAAAACAAAAAAAAAACATTGTAATAAAGAAAATATTTTAACTGATTAAGAAAAGAGGATAAACATTTCTTATTGATTGCCTTTAGGTCCGCGACAAGCATGAACATTAATAATTATTTTACCATCTACGTTGACTTGGAAGTAACTATCGGTATTTTACCAGTGCGTATAAACACGTTTATTTAAAAGAAGCACAAAAGTAAAATGACTTCAGTAATAGAAAATTTACCAAACTGTGAGACTAACGAAATGTGTCTTAGCAATGTTATTGAAAAGGACGTACTTTCAGTAACAAAGCCGTTTGACATGTTGCAAGCTGTGTTCATCTTGTCTAAGTATAAAATACGGGACGGCTTCATCACATCAAATAGTCTCCTCTACAACATCGTTTCTGGCATTTGGTTGCTGATGCTGTCAGTTTGCTACTTTTGTTCCATCTTTTCAAATATACTCTATGCTGGATTAGATGGTTTCAATTTTGTTAAATGTTACGTTAATGTTCAAATATTCGTCGTCTATTTCGTGGGAAATATTGTCTACTACTATAACAATGTGACACAAAGATACAACAATGTACTGTTTGCCTTGAAAATACAGAATATATGTGAAATAATTAATGTAAATGGAAAATGTTTGAAGAACTATACTACATTCAACTGGATTTATAATGTTACTTTGATATGTTTTCACATTTCTTGGATTTTTTATTTTGATAATGCCTTTTCTACTATTTTCCGATTCGGTGAAACTATTTCAAACATTTTTTATATTATTTTTGACATGAGTATCTTATACTGTGGAAGGCTTGTGAAACTTATTAGGAAACCTCTCCAAGAATGGGTTGAAGAAGCGCAAAAATTTGAATCCATCACTGATTCCGAAAATGAATATTATTGGAACAAAAAATTCGCAGTTTACATGGAAATTGTTGAAGCTTTCGAAATTGTTGGGAAGACTTTTCAAATGCCGGTAAATCACACTTATTTTGTTGTTAGAAAGTGTGAATGGATAGAGCAGGAGACCACCGAGTTGGTGCATTGCGTAAAGCGATGGTAAGAATTTTGGATCAATATCTGCCTTGGAGCGTGATGCTCGAGAGGTTAAGGCGCCTCTCATCCATGAGTTGTGGTTCAAAACCGGGCAAGTATCAATGTGGCTTTTATAATTTAAAAATTATGTACAGTCAGTGAGCTACGGTGACTGACTCTTCTTTTCCTTATTTTTATTTCAAAGATGGATCAGGTAATGCAGTGACCGTACTTTCGAAGTTTATCTTTGACATCATGGACATCTGTGAAGGAAAAACATCGTGAGGAAACCTGGACTTATAGATAATACAGGGTGACTTTGAATAAATGCGACAAAATGAAATGGGAGCTTCAGTTACAGTAACATAGTAATTATAAACTGTTTCTACAATATAAATCGTTTAAAAAAAATTACGTGATTATCGTTTTTAAAAGGTCCATTGACGTTGTTATCTTCATTTAAGTACGAATTATCGGAATTCCAGAAAAATAAATAATAGGTATGCAAAATAAATAAGAAAAACTAAAGTATCAAAAAATCTCGCCCGACTCATGGCAGTGCTCAATAATCGTCGTCGAGTACTCATGTTATTAAACGTTGCCGTTCATATTTTCTAGTAAAGTATCGCACGGCTGTAACTATTTTAACGTTTTTGTAACACTGTCAAAAGTTCATTAATTTTACATTTGTTATTATTCTACATTTTCTTGACAAAACATACTATTGTATATTTGTTGCATCTATTCAATTTCACCCTCTATAATTTTGAAATCGCCAAACGGCCTTGAGCAAACGTGGTGATTAATGCTAGCGCCTTCTCAGTATGGAACTGAGGCTTTTGCCCTGTATTATTTACCTTACATTCTTGTTCTTGCAAAACAGTAGTCATGACGTCGTCTTAATCTAGAGGTTTTGTAAACAGTTAAAAATTTTGTACATTCTGATTCATTCCGCATACTGTTTCATTCCGCATTATAATTGATTTTTTCTTTTTATTTCGTATAAGTTCTATTTTCAGACCTACTGAATTATATCCACAAATAATTTCAGCCGTTGCAATATCATTTATTTCAATACCCAATACAGGCACTTTCGAACGTCAGACTTATAAATTAAATAAATTAAGAGAATGATTATAGTTGCACAATCCAAAAGGTAGTTTCGTATGGAGAAGAATGTGCAAGAACTCCATACTTACTTCTTTTAAAATAGATTTTGATGATATAATAATATAACGTTGTCGATCCCACTATTATTTATAGACGTCGTTCAAAAAAGTTAGGTGTTCGGTTCGGCGCTTAATTTACGTAAAAAATCTCAAGTATTCAAGTATTCAAGTATTCAAGTATTTATTGCAATCCATAATGAACATACAGGTGGAAGGTTAAACAGATTCGAGTAACAATTATGGACCCTGTCGGGCACAGCAACATCAAAATTAAGATGAGTAGGAGAGAGGAAGAGCGCATTTTTAAACATTTTTTTAAAAATCTTAAATATTTGTAGAATATTACTCAATTAAATTATTACCTAGTTATTATACTGATATCTTGTACATACCATATATTATATTTATTATAGTATTTATTTATATTCAATTATAATTATACAAAATTATACATTTATATATTTAATAGTCAAATCAATTTGTCAAATTATCTGTTAGAAATTCTTCTAAGGTGTAGTAGGCTTTGTTAATTAAGAGAAGTTTCAATTTTCTTAAAAATGAGTTGGTTTTTTCTATTTCCTTTAGGTTTTCTGGCAACTTATTATAAACTTTTATGGACATTGAATATGTACTAGAAGAGTGCATTTTAAGATGGGAACGAGGCAGATTCAACCTGTTTTTATGACGCAAAGAAAGAGTTGGTTGTATATCTCCTCGTGTTTTATAAGAATCAGGGAACCCACGGACCAGTTTACATAATTCCAAAATATAGATACTGGTTAAAGTGAGAATTTTATGTTTCTTAAAATACGGTCTGCAGCTATCTGTTTGTTCTATATTTGTAATTATTCTTATTAGTTTTTTTTGTAAAATAAATAAGGAAGGGGTGTCTGTGCTATTTCCCCATAGAACGATACCATAGGTGAACCAAGAATGAGCATATGCATAATAAGTGACTATTGAGGTTTGTAGGTTGGTAGACTTTTTTATTTCGCTGAGAGCATAAGAAAACGTTGAAATTTTTGATTTAAGTTTCTGTATGTGTGGTTTCCAGGTGATATGTGTGTCTATTGTTAAACCTAAGAGGTTAAATTCGTTAACTGTTTCTAATTTGTTTTGGAGAAATGTAAAGTTCATATTAATCTTTGATTTTTGCCGGGGATGAAAAGTTATCAGTTTGGTTTTAGTAAAATTTACGTCAAGATTATGTTCACTCATCCAGTTTATTATTTTATTAAGTATGTTATTGAGTTTTTCGTTGAGATTAGAATTTGTTTGGCATGAGGTGAGAATTGAGATATCATCTGCAAATAATACGCATGGTTCTTCTATGGTTTTGGGCAGGTCGTTAATGTAAATGAGGAATAGGAGGCATCCTATAACGCTTCCCTGGGGGATGGAGGCTTGTATTGGTCGGACATCAGATCTTATCAGCTGTATTTCTTTTGTTTTTTTGTTGTGGTATTCAACCTCGACTAATTGCTCTCTACCTTTTAAATAAGATGAAAACCAGTCGTGAGCTTTCCCACGTACTCCTATTTCGTGAAGCTTATTTAGTAATATTGGAAATTGAACTTTGTCATAAGCCTTGGTCATATCAAGTAATATTCCTATTGCATATTGTTTATTATTTATAATATTTAAAGCTTCTTGGATGAACTTATACACTGCTAACGTTGTAGATCTGTTTTTACGAAATCCGTGTTGACATTCATCAAATATCTTATATTTTTCGCAAAAGGAATATACACGATCGCACATCGCCCTTTCAAAGACTTTGGATGCAGTAGGCAAAAGGGCAATTGGTCTATAATTATTTGGGTCCGTTTTTGCGTTCTTTTTATAGACTGGCTTTATTACAGACTTTTTCAATAGTTCAGGGAAAGTGCCTACCTCGAAAGATTGATTTATCAATTTGTAAAAAGGCAAAGTAAGCTCGTCCGCACACTGTCTGAAAAGAGTAGGTGGGAGTTCGTCTATGCCGTGACTACTTTTATTTTTTAGGTTTTTTAAGATTCTATTTACTTCATATCCATCAACTGGACTTAGAAACATCGTGTTAAGAGTGGAGTATATTACTGGCGCATAGGTTTGTTTACAGCCAGTTTTTTGGGAGGTGTCTTCCCCAATTGATGCGAAAAAATCATTAAAATAGTCGGCTACTTGTTTAGGGTCACTTACTAAATTAGTTGTTTGTAATGTAATATTTTGTTTGTCCTTTCTAGTTATCTTGTTTGTTCGTTCCTTTACAATGTTCCACATGGTTTTAATTTTGTTTGTCGATTTATTCATTTTGTTTATGTAGTGAACCTTTTTTGCTGTTGTTACTGACCTTTTTAAGATTTTTTCATATTTTTTATAGTATTTCGTAAGTATGGGGTTGTTAGCTTTTAGGGATAGAATTTTCAGTAGTCTTTTATTTTTACAGGATTTCTTTATACCAATGGTTAGCCAATATTTTTGATGTCTAGGTTTTAGTTTGAAACTATGAGTAGGGATACATTCGTTTAGAATATCTTTCAGCGTGTTATAGAACGATTCGTAGTTTTCATTCAGATTTTTATCCGACTGTATGATGGTATTCCAGTTTAGTATGTTAAGTTTAGATTTGAATTTTTGTATGTTACTTGAGTTAAATAGTCTTTTCTTGATAAACCATATGGGCTCTTTAGTTTTTTGTTGAAATATCATATGCACAATTATTGCACAGTGGTCTGAAAAACCCAATTCATCTACGGTTGTATACATTTTGCGGTCGTTAAAATTTGTAAAAATTAGATCGAGACATGTTGAAGTGGTCTGTGTAATACGCGTAGGTTCTCTTATTTGTTGTACAAATTTATACTCTAACATGAGATTGACAAAATGGTTTGCTTTTATGCTATTTTCTAAAACATTAATGTTAAAGTCACCACCTATAATGACATTTGTTTTTTTGTATTTGTTATTTATTATATGCATTATTTGTTTTATTTGACAAAGAAAAACTTCTTCCTCCCTTCTGTTCCAATACATAGTAATTATTAATAGGTTATGTTTTGGAAGTAAACATGCACATACTTCTATACAATATTCTATAGTTAGATCTCTTATTTCAGAACATTCTATACATTCTATAACATCTTTTAACATAATACAAACTCCGCCGCCACTACGGGAGCGACGACTATACGATGCTGCAGTTTTAAATCCGCTTAATTGAAAAGCCTCTAATTTGTCTTTGGTGAGCCAGGTCTCGCACATGCATATTGCTTTGTAGGTTGGTTTGTCATTAATGAAAGCTTCTAAAAGATGTTGCTTGTTACAAACGCTTTGAAAGTTTTGGAACAAAATTTTAAATTGTTGGTCTGGGGTGTCGAAAAGTATCGGTTTGGTAGCTTTTATCTCCATTTATGTAGGGTAGGGTACGGTTTGGTTCGTTTTGTAGTTGGTTATTGATAGTGTGTGTGTCAGTTTGTTCCTTTTGTATTTCCTTTTGTATTTCTATTCTTTTGCCTTCTATAAATAAGTGATTATTTCTAATAATTGCATACAACCCTTTATTCCTAGCTTTCAGCATTTCTTCTTGCATTTTCCTTCTTTGTAACCTAGCATTTTCATCTAAGAATTCAGATACAAACACTGTAGTTCCTTGTAGGCAGTGTTTATTTTCTACGATATATTTGGCCATTCTTTTGCTTATAAATTCTACGACTAGAGGCCGGTTTCTGTTATAGCTTTTTCCTACTCTATAAGTGTCTTCAATATAGCCTGTAAGGTCAATGTTAAGATTTTCATAAATAAGATCAATTAGGCGGTGTTGTTGATCATAGTTTGGCTCCTTATAATATTCGGGAAAGCCGTACAATACGATTTTTTTAGCGTTGTTCGCAGTGCATTGCAATTGCTTTTCCGTTATTTGTATCGCCAATGTATTAATCTCATTCTTCAATTTCTGATTTTCTTTGGTTAAATTGTCTATTTTCTTGTTTATTGTTACTATATCATCTCGTCGTTGTTCGTTTTCTTTGGATAATATATCAGTTTTCTTTTCAATATCTTCTCTAACTTTGGTAATCGCCTTGTTAATTTCAATCTGGATAGTATTTTGCAGCTCCGTTATTATTGCTGTATTGTTTTCTCGTAAACGAAGAATTATTATTGCGTTCAAATTGTTTAAAGTAAGTTCTTCTTGCATATTTGTTGCACGAAGCGTAATATGATCGTATACGCCTATCCCAATAGAAAAAATAAAGAGTAAAAAAAATAATTTTGTTTCAGGTCTTTTACTATTGCATAGACACTTTCGTAAATGCGGTGCTTGCTATTATTATACGCATAGAGCTAGCAAAGATTATTGGTAACAGCATGACTAAGGTAAGAAGCTAAGAACATTTTTATTTTGCCCTCTTGGTCAAAATTCTTTTTTTAAGTTGTGTTGAAATTGGAATTACAAACAAGCCAATTAAAAAATAATAAACTAGTTGACTAAATTATATAGTTTTAAGACCCTCATCTAGATTACCAGAAAATATTCGACATAATATTTTTTATTTTTCTGTCAGTCAAAATGACGCATGGCGTTACTATCCTATACAGATTATACTTAAAAATGACGTTACGAGCCCCTTCGCCCCAACTTTAATACGCTTAATCTAAGTAGTTTTCCATCAATTTGAAAAAGAAAAATAATAGTTGTCGATTTTTTTAGTCCAAGTGATGGGCTAATTATATTTTGATATTCGTACTCTATCATGCCTATTGTCTTCCAGGTAGCAATATCGTTGATATCTCTAATGTGGATGGTAAGGAATATGGCTCTCATAATAGCTTTGTGCTTAGAGTGTCAACGATTCTACACACTCTTAATAGAAGTACGGAGCACTTGCATACAACTGGTAACATCAAATAGATGCTCAGGTAAATAAAAACTTAATATTTTGTTTACACATTTCAATTGCATTGCAATGATAGCCGCAAGGAAAGACGGTGGTAATCTCGAAAAGCTCATCGTGACCGGCAAAGTGAAAGGGAAAAGGCCTCGTCGACGCAGCCCAATACGTTGGTTCGACCAGATCCGCACCACTCTTGACTCTTCGGTATACGATGCCCTTCACACCGCCAGAGACAGATGCAGATGGAGGAACATCATGAAAAAAAGGTGATAAAGCAGGGAGATCACGACCCTCGGCATTGAGGAGTACGACGTAAAGAGGAGCAATGATAGCCTGTGAACTGCGAAGTCATAATAGTCAATTTAGAAGCCAAAGCTCGCACCTATATGTTTTCAAGATTGATGTGCGTATTGTGTTATTATCACTTGCTTCAAAAAAATGAAGGAAAACATCTTGCGGAAAGCGGCATGCCTATAAGATATTTCTCGTGGGTATGTGATGCCAAGTTAAAGGCCCATGGCATGGCATTAAAACTCTGACACCAGCAGTGCTATTCTGAAAAGTGTATTTGCGAAATCACTTCTGAATCCGCAGTGAAATCATGTGGAATTAAAATATCGTGTTCTTAAATGGAGTGATTTCGACACTGCCGCCACCAAGTGATGATCAAAGTGAGACGAACTAACACGGGTGAGTATTTTGACGCTGACATGTGAATACCAAAACTTGTACATGTCATGAGAAGTGTAGTAAGTATGACTTTCGAGAGGATTTGCGAAATGACTTTCGAAGTGATTTACCATTCACAGAATAGCACCGCAAGTCAGTCGCCAACTACACGACAAGAAGTAGAAGATTTTTTAAGTCATTATTCTTAGTACGGATAACTAAAAAATATTGACTTTAAAATTATTTTGGTTTTCTTTCCCTGCCGGAGTCAGGGTTTCCTGATAGATAAAATCTAGGAATCTAGGGGTCTTTGAGTCAAGAGTGAATAGGTTATTTCTAGGTAAGCGTGCTTTGTTGTCAACCACATATTTGCTTACCATCAGGTTAGTTATCAACTGCGAGCCTATCAGTTATAAAAAATAAATGATTAGTTTTACAATTTCTTATAAAATGAGTGTCATTGTTCACAGAAACTCAGAAAAGAGTCTGCAAAAATATCCTGCGAGTTCAGACTACCTCCTTTAAGAAGATGACTGCGTGTGGCCTGTTTGCCATAGACGAGGCGTTACCCTTACAATTCTTTGGTCTTCTTACTACCTACATAATCGTTGTCTTACAGTTCGAATTTCTTTATTCTTAAAATTAAATGTCATTTGAAGAAGAAACTTTGGCAAAGTGGAAAAACAAACGATAGGTACGTGGGACTTTGTACTAAGATTACAAACCCTACTTTGATAGTACTGAACTTTGTTAGAATGCAAATAACATGAGTGTCGTAAATAATCGGCTTTTGTTATCTTTGTTCACATTACAAATTTGTGATAGCAATATTCAATTTACCAATATACTATATAGCATAGGTACTAAAATTTACTTAACAATAGATAAATCATTAATTTAAATACAGTAGTTGTTTGACGAATGTTATATTGTTAACTAATTATCTGTCTAATTACTAATTAGCTGTTGCTGTGTGTGTTGACGTTTTTGACAAACTTTGTAAATTTTAATGGAGGATTGTTTTGTAAAGGTATTATAAGCAAGTCGTTCTAAACAAAATTGCTTTATTTAAACAAATCTGGTAAACACTATATGTATTTCAATCAATAACGTCAAGTACCTTAGACAAACCTCGCAACAACAAAATGTCTTGATGGCCTAGAGGCGCCTACCTCTTGCCCGGATTTGAACCACAACCTCGTGCATGACACGAGGTTGTGGCTAAAATCCGGGCAAGTACCAATGAGACTCTTTCAATTCATATTTATGTACTTTCTAAGTCTATCTTAGACATCATTAACATCGGTGAAGGAAAACATCGTGAGGAAACCTGGACTTATACGATATGATACTTCGGCGGTCTTGAGTCTTCGTGTCCAGGGTCTAGGTTCTGAAGTGGCCGACCTCGGAGGGATAAGTCGTAAAGTCGGGAACCACCAACCATCGGAGTGTTATAGTTCTCTGCCGACATTCAGGTTTCTCGGAGGGCTAGGCATTGCCGACTTGGCGACCCTCTGGAGGCGTCCAGGATGAAATTAATGCGTAGCTTTTGTATTATAGCGACATAGCTTTTGCCAGGAAGAGGGAACTGTCTACCATTCACCGATACTGAGAATTACCCGGCTTGTTGCCGTCACGAGATCTTAAACTAACCAATTCCACCACCTGACTCCTGTCATCTCCAGATAGTTGAATTTTTAAAATATAGAATTAGTTTCTAGAACATAATAAAAAGAAAAGATAATGAGGTCGAATTTACATAGACGACCGTCAACTAACTCCAGCAATGAATTAAAAATAAAACTAAGTAGGGCCTGTCACTAACTGACATTAGGTACAAAAATAAACGAAGATTCAAGAGAAAAATTTAAAAAATCTCCTTAATAATGCATGCTAAGCTCTCAAGAAATGAGCATAAAGCTACCTAGGGAAGGCGAATGCTTAAATTTCAGGTTAATTTGTTTAAAAAATGTAAGTATAAAATTACAATCATTACAATATACACAAAGAAGCAAACCGTCGGGACATTTGTAAGTCATACTTTATTAAAATAAATTCGTCACTGGAAAGGCAAAATTACTTCTGTCATACAAAGTGGGCATAATTGAGTTATATACATATTCGGAATCAGCGATTTTTTCTGCGTCGATCTGCCTAGGAACCATTGCAATCAGAGCATTTTTGTGGCGTTTAAGTAACCTAAAAAAAGGTGCTGCATTTTTTTCCTAATTACTGAAGCGACGCGTTTTTTGGCCAATTTTTCACACATGTCGCTCAAGAAATATTTCCTGAATATTAAATATTAAGTTTGGCGCTTGAATAAAATTGCCTTTGTGTAGCCTAAAAAAGAATGGCCTTTAAGTAATTTGTGCTTACCTTGAATGTAATAAAAATTCAGCTAAAGAAATTTTGGTTTACGTTTATTTCAATGATGCCTGGCGTTTAAGTAATTTTGCTTTCATTATTTTTAGAGTGTATGGTGGACAAGAAATGTTGCCGTCTTACTTTTGAAAAGATGCTGGCGTATAAGTAGTTTACATTTGCTGTCTGTAAAGAGCTTGTGAGTAAGCAGTAATTTTGCTTTGTATTGACTTCTTTACAAATTAAACAAACGTATTTTTGTTTTTCCATCCAGATAAACAACAAGTACATTAAGTACATTTGGTAATCTTAAGTTATTGAAAAATATTCGGAAAAGAAAAATGTGTTGCGTTGTCAAATATTAATCAAAGAGCTAAAGTCATTATTACGGACTTCGATTATTTTTATTTTATCAAATAAGATTAATGAAATACTCTGTTATGTAACTTCAGTAAAATATTAAGGTATATGTTTTGCTATCGTCGTTGCTAAAGTATATTGTAAGCAGCTAATTGGACGAAATATTCTTCAATGTGTAAAGATTAGGTAGCATAAAATGTAACAAAACCGCGCGCGCGCTGGCTGTTCCGCCATCCCCATCCGATTTGCGCGGGCGTCCCTCAAGGCTCCGTGCTCTCCCCTCTCCTCTTCTCACTGTTCACCAGTGACATTCCCATCAGTAATAGGTCCCAGTTAGCTCTCTTCGCCGACGATACGGCAATCTACTACACTGGCACCAATCCAGTCACGATAGCTCGCACTCTCCAATCTTCCGCAAACGCCCTAGGCGATTGGTTCCGGAAATGGAGAATAGAGGTCAACCCCGAAAAAAGCCAAGCGGTCCTCTTCACGAGACCGCGTCGCACTGTCCCAACCCCCGATCCAATTACTATGTACGACACCCCCATCCCTTGGGACTCGGAGGCAAAGTACTTAGGAGTTACTCTTGACCATCACCTTACCTTCGCGAAGCACATAAAGATGGCTCGTTCGCGAGCCGCTTTCGCTTCCAGTAGGCTTCATTTCCTCACGACCCCGAGAAGCAAATTGTCACTCAAGTGCAAATTGCGTCTCTACACCCACCGCGGTCATTCGCCCCATCATGACCTATGCTTGCGCAGTTTTCGCACATGCGCACCCTAGGCATATCCATAGGATGCAAACCCTCCAAAACCGTTTCCTCCATAGGATAACGGGAGCCCCCTTCTATGTCCGAAATGAGATTCTCCTCGTAGATCTCAAAATCCCTATAATTCAGCAGTTCATGAAACGCCTCACCAAGCGTTTCATGGACGTAGCTGAAAAACACCCCAACCCCCTCGTGGTGTCGGCCGCCCGATAGACTCCGTCCCGCATCTCTAAGATACGGCGACCGAGACACACCCTCACCGTCCCTGATGACGCTATCACCAGCACAGTTCGCAAGAACGCAGCCCGATTCCGGCCTCGCCGTCGAGGCCCGTCGCGACGCCCCCGATAATTACCCGTCCTCCCGTCCCTTGCTTGTGTGCCAGCCCGCGAGCTGAGCAGTAGTTATAATAAACTCGCTGCCCCCAAATAATAACCACACAGATCCAGCCGTCCCTTGCTGTCCTCTCCCAGCGACGCCCTAAGCCGAGGCTCGTACCCCGCAGGGGGTGCCCTTAGCGTAGTCGCTTAGTTTTTAAGTTTTTATACTCTGGCTGGAGGTCTTAATTTTTTGCTTAAGATATCTCTACAGAGACGCCCGGTTAAGCTATACACGTCTAACACGTCCTCTTCAAGGGCACGATATGCGATACGCCCCTCAAATAAATTAAAATTAAGCTGTTCCGCCATTCTGCTCGACCGAGCCACTGCGGAAGGACGTCAATTTGTCGTTTTTGCTAGCGTTATCAATCTATTTTAGTGAATCAATGAGTGGGATCGTGCAGTTTTGAATTTATAAAGAGGTAAGTAGTTATTTATTTCCCTTGCAATCGTGCCGTTTTTGTTCAGATTACGTAGTGAATGAAAAGTCAAAATTTCATTGATTTTAACCCTAGAAGCCCAATCATATTTTTGAGGCTATAAAGCCCAATCATACGTAAAAATGACGTATATAAATCAAATCGCTGAATTTAATTATTTTATTTTAGATATTTATTAGTTTTTGGATAATTTATTTAAAATATGTTTATGTTATTATATGTATAAGTTATAAATAAAAAAACGTATTTTAAATATTTAAAACTTTTTATTTTTACCTTTACAAAGTTACATTAAGCAAAGTAAAAAAAATGTACAAAAAATGAGATCTTCTTAGGTTTCTTCTTATAATTAAATAAATTTTACAACAATCAACCAAATCACTTTTTTTTTCTAAAAATTTAATCAACTCTTATCAATACTTAGTACTTTAATATTCAAAAATCAGCTTTTATACACAGTCTTGAGAAATATCAATATTGTGTTCACCGCATATTGCTCTTTTGCATTTGGAGTATTGTGTTTTGGTCATCCTCTTCTTTTGTACGAGCAATACCCACAATATCGTCGTTTCTTTGGTTCGGGCTTATTACAGGAAGTCTCTGTTGCTGTCTCTGGCACGTCGTCTTGAGTCACACAATCTTCTTGTTCCGAGTCAGTATCGTGCGGAGAATAATCGTCTTCATTTTCCAATACTGATGCTATTTTGTCTATATTCAACCGTCGATAGGACGCCATTGTACATTCGTTCCTAAAAATAAAGTACAGTTTGAAAATTATGGAAAATAAAACAATAATCGAACAAAAATCATAATATTACAAAATGAAAACAATTCGCAAAAGTTACACAAAGCCCAAAAATACGTCAAATTTACGTGCAACATTGTAATAACGAAAAAATGGCGGTACTTACCGAAGTGATGCAGCCATCTACTGTTGGTTACAGGTGTTCATTACAGGTGGTGGGCCGCATACGGCGCCTCGGCCTGGAGGTGGCCCTCAGCAAGACGGAGGCTATGGTTTTCCACGGCCCCCGTCGGGCGCCACCCGCCGGATCACACCTAGTGGTCGGTGGGGTTCGAATCGCTGTCGAGTCCACCATGAAGTACCTGGGATTGGTGCTCGACAGCCGTTGGGATATCGGACCTCACTTCCGGCGGCTGGCGCCCAAGCTGTTGGGCGCGGCCGGGGCGCTGTCAACGCTGCTTCCCAATCTGGGGGGCCCGAGCGCCGCCTGTAGGCGGCTCTACGTGGGGATCGTGCGATCGATGGCCCTTTACGGGGCCCCGATCTGGGCGGCTGACCTGACGGCCGGCAGCATCGCTGTCCTGCGCAGACCGCAGCGAGCGATGGCCGTCAGAGTCATCAGGGGCTATCGCACGATCTCCTACGAGGCTGCCGGAGTACTGGCCGGTTCCCCGCCCTGGGACCTGGAGGCGAAAGTACTCGCGTCACTGTCGGTGGCGCGAGGAAATGCAGGCGCGCGGCGAGCGACCGATGCAGCGACACATGGAGTTGCGTCGGTCGCAGCTGCGCGAGGTCCTGGTGGCGGAATGGCGGGACAGGCTTTCGCGCCCTACCGCCGGCCTCGTCACCATCGAGGCGGTCCGGCCGGTGCTCGAGCGCTGGCTCGGGAGGAGGCACGGCTCCCTGTCGTTTCGGGTGACGCAGATACTTTCCGGGCACGGTTGCTTCGGAAAGTACCTGTGTCGCATAAACAGGGAGCCGGACGCCCGGTGTCACCACTGCGTCGACTGTCGGGAGGACACGGTGCAGCATACGCTGGCAGAGTGTGCCGCTTGGGAGGAGCCGCGCCGTGCCCTCGTCTCTGGAGTAGGCAGTGACTTGTCGCTGCCGGCCGTGGTCAAGAAGATGGTCGGCAGCGTCGGGTCCTGGGACGCGGTGGTGTCCTTCTGCGAAACATTCATTTCGCAGAAGGAGGCTGCGGAAAGGGAGAGGGAGATTACTTCCACTCACCCTGCCCGCAGCAGACGCACCGGGCGCAGGCGGAGGGCGGACAACGCCCTCTTCCAGCCCCCCTAATTGGGTCCAGGGGCGACGGACGCGGGGATGTCCGCCGCCCCCCACGTGCATGGACCCGAGATGGTGGCGCGTCGTGTTGACGCGCGCCCCTCTTAGACGTCGCGAGGGGAGTCTAACACCTCACTCCCCTCGCTGACCTGGCGAAGCCCGCGGGGCCGGAACCAGTCGGGGGTCGCGGAAGTATCTTCCGTTCCCGTGACCCCCGGCGCAGGTGTGAGAAGGAACACGGGGTGGTTTTTAGTCAGTAAGAGTCTGACAGACCCCTCCGCCTCCCCGGGCGGGGGACATCCATGAGGATTTTCCACCCCTAAAAAAAAAAAAAAAAAGGTCTTCGCGGCTACTGAGTTGGCGCGGGGGGGCGCGGCGATCCGAGCGTGCATTAGAAAAAGACAACGTATTTTCGTTGGAGTGTACGTCAAAATGACGTAGATTGGGCTTCTAGGGTTAATGAATGAATGAATGAAAAATGAATATTTTGTTTAATAAGACATGCCAAATATTAAGTTTTTTACTTGTTTTTGCCAGAAGAGGCTTTTAATTTTTGATTTGTTTTTACTTTAATATGTTTAAGTTACTGAAGATTAATAGAAAACATTATTAGATAATAGTAGACTGTTCCATTGAGTTTTCGTTAATAACAAATAATTTGTAGATCTAAGCGCGTGTGTGCCCTGGTTCATAAATATCATGATACCTATGTTTTTTGATTCAATAAAAGTTTATTATGCTACCACTTAGGTACTGTATTTTAATTAAAACATTTTTTTTATTTACAGTTATCATTATCATTATACACCCTTCTTACCTCTACCAAACACCCACACAACCTTCTAGAAGTAATTTTCGAAAACACGAATATGAAAAATTTTTAAATACCTAAAGGGAACAGTAGTTTTATCCCAGTTACAATAAAGTGTGATTGATCCTTAACGTTACTTTGCTGAACAACTGATTACGAAAAAAAAACATTTTAAGTAATTTTAGTTGAAGTTACTTAGTTATCCTATCGCCTCATGAGTCAAAATCCTAGACATGAGGAGTATAAAATATTTCCCTTGAAGTTATTTTGATACACCAACACGACACTAAAATTTATGCTAAAGAAATTTCATCCTACTCAAATTTACTAATAGTATTGTGTTCAGTACTTTTAAAATACAATCGTTGTTTACATTGGTGGCGTTTAAGAAAATTTGGCTTACTAAGTTATTGGGTCAAAATTACTGAAGCGCCACTTATCTTGGAAAGTAGTAAAAAAAACGAATTTCAACCACTTCCAGTAAACGCATGCTACAAATAGAATTATTTATAAAGTTATTTCATTGAAATCGGATGATTGTGTAAAAAGATATGATTTTTTTTCTAAAAATAAAAACTTTGATCGGCTTTATCTCGAAACAACCTATTTTCACATCAGTAATTTTGCCTTTCCAGTGACGAATTATATTTAATTTAATACACAAGAAATAAGAATAAAAAGTAGTAAGTAGCTATCTCCAAAATATGGGGTCAAAAAACTCATCCGCATCGCTGTCTACTGGTAGGGTCAAAGACATTCAATACCTATAGACCGGACATCACGAACAAAATTTTCGTCCGAAAAAGTGTGTCCTGCTGTATACAAGTCTATGAGTTTTTTTGTAGTACGCTCCGCTGCCGCTCCAATATTCATATATTATTCTAGATGGCGTTACTGAGACATGGGATCAAAGTTTTTCCATGACATTTCCTTGACATGCCCGCTCTATAGTATTTTAAATCTCTTTGGGTAGGGTACCCAAAAGACTGGCGGCAGTGCCACGTTGTATGGCAATGTTGTATCCCTTGACCAAGGTAAAAACCAGCCTTCGGGTTACGCGAAGTGTCAACTAAGTCTCGAAAGACTTTTGTTCAAGCTATGATGAACACTCACAACCCACGAAAAGATTGTGTATAAATAATATAATAAGGTTTTTTTATGTTTATATTATGTTTTACGATTTGAATATTTAGCAACATTCTATGATTTTTGTGTTTGATTTTTAGAGAGGTATAAAATATATTATATGCAAGCAACGGTTCAAGAACTAGTGGATGCTTATTACATACGCTTTAGTAAGCCTCCGTTTGGGAAACCTATTCTCTCAGCAAAACTAGATAGGCTATTTGAAGTTAAGTACCTAATAAACTAGCAGGGGGCTATTTGAATGCGTTTAGGAATGACAATAATGCTATCGAAATATTAGTTAACGTTTGATTTACGTAGCCATATTTTGTTACGCTGTAATACAACAGCGATTGAAGTTGTGACAGTTAAAACTCAGTAAGTAAATAGACGTAACCAAGAATAGAGTGATAGACGTGACGCGACACATTCACTACTTTTGAAGTCATCGCAGTGAACCGAGAAATAGGCTTCAAAACCTGAGCCTTAACCTCTGACGTCAACCTTACAGACTAAGTCGGACGAAAGGAAAGTAGTGTGATAGGTACTCTGTTAGAAAACTAATGAGTGATGGGTACTGTTATTTGCCCTAGTTAATCCCTGTTAAGTTCCCTGTTAAGTCCTAAAGGTATATTCCCGATCTTGCTTAAAAAATCCATCGTGACACCGGTCTATAAGGGTGGTGATAGAAGAGACATTAATAATTATCGACCTATATCAGTCTTAACCGTTATCTCAAAAATTATTGAAAGGCTTATCAACTCACGCCTAATTACTTATCTCGAAAAATATAATATTCTATCCAATTCACAATTCGGGTTTAGAAAAGCAAAATCCACAGAAGACGCCATATCAGGACTGACCTCCATGGTGACGCAGTACCTAGACCGTGGAGTAAAATGTCTCACAGTCTTTTTGGACTTGAAAAAAGCCTTCGATACTGTATCTGTCCCCACCCTTGTAAAAAAGATGGAGCTTGTGGGCATTAGGGGTATGCCACTATAACTTCTAACTGACTACCTAAAAGACCGTACCCAAAGCGTTAAAATTGACAGTTTCATTAGTTCTGACACTAAAATTGAATTCGGCGTGCCCCAGGGAAGCGTCTTAGGGCCCACGTTATTCCTAATATACTTAATTTAATTTTTATTTTAAAATTTTTAAACGCATTAATTTTGTTTTATAGAGTATACAGTTATGAGAATTTTTCAGTGCATTGTATGTAGAGTCAAATGCTGGTTAAAACGAATCCAAACACGACATATCTGCTATTATTTTGTCAAGAGTCTACCTACTGGTGTGCTTAAACGCCGGTTTGAACATTTCGAAGTGTTCATTTGTGAAGCGTTATGTAAAGTTTCTAGGCTATGATATCACAGCTACAGGTGAGCTAAAGCTTAGTTAAGCTGCCTCTCTTGATAACATTCACCATGTTAGGCGGTTCATAGGTAGTACCATATTTTCGGAAGTTCGTCAGTTGAATTTTTCGTTTTTTAATGTACCCTCAGTGTTTTTATTGATGACTAGTAAACAATTTGGTCCAATTATTTGGAAATTGGGACACTGACAGATAAGATGACAAATAATTTCAATTTTAGAGACTATACCTGGTTGATTATTTTCTTATTATGAACTCTCAATATAAATGAGATTGAAATTCAAACTGATGCAAGTGCGGCGCTAATCCCTTTACTTTTTTTGTAAATCAGATGGAAGTTTGTTGATATCACCACGGTATCTGAAAGCTGGTTGTTAGCCTAACTTTAAATTGAGCAAAGATAAAAGTCGGTTTGACCATAATATTAGGCTCAGGGTTTTAAATTAGCTTAATCGTGTTTTAATTGAAAATGTTGAAAGAAGTCAAACTAAATTAGATTCAAGTATGAAGGCCCCGATCACAAAGTTCCTCGAGAATTGAATGTCATAGTTAATGACAGTGGTAGTGAAACCACATCTTAAAAATAGCTTGTATACTCATACTCGAAGCTTTCGACCCCGCCTCATGAGTAACATGTGGCGATGGGTCTATAAAGAATCGTGGGTGCGATTTCGGTCTGTGTTGGTGCACAGATTTTAATGAGTTGAGTATGCATTGCTTATAAATGATGATAAAGAGTAATAGAACTGTTAGAATTACTGGTTGTAACTTATTGGTCGGATCTTTTCTAATTACAAATGTAGTGCGCAGTGCTCTGTGAACGAAGGATAAACAAGGTAGTGTAGTTATTAGCAGAGTTCAATACTGTGCTTAGACATGTGAAGTAGGTACCAATAGGTTATCTTGTTTATTAATGACAGAAATTCATTTGAATAAACTTAAACCGATGTTTCACCAACTAGACGACTGTCCAAGATAGCCGTGAGTGTCTATTGACTGAATTACAATCAGGATTTATTGATGGTTTACCATTTACTTGGGTAACGTGCAAAAGTTCCAACTCTTATTGTTTATCGCTGTCTTTCTACACGAAGTAGAGATAGTAGTACGATAATCCGACAGAGTGGTTCCCACTTTTCTAAACCTGTTTTTGCTTCTCGAAAAGCGTGATAGTTTCGAGCGTATGTCAGTAGATGATTGACAGTTAAATTTAGATAGTAGGTACTTTGGGTGAATTCCCACTACCGTGTAAAGAGATCAAACTTCTTAGGTCAATGGTAATAAAAACGTTTCTGTAAGTCTCGTTTTAATAGTACCTACTAAAACGAAACTTAAGTGTTAGTAACTTGGTTTACATTAAAAATGAAGAGCCTAGCTAAACTAAGCTTGACCCGAAGTAAAGTTTTCTTTTAAACGCTTGCGTGCGACCAGTATGTTGTAAAGTCATGTCATGATACCAACCTGTGAAGTTCAAACAAGTTAGAAGTAGAAGACAATGTTTCTGAGGGCAAAAGAATCCCGATAGACCTATGATATGCTTGTTGGCTATCCGGTCAATCCGCATCTATAAGATGCAGTCGCAACTGCGTACGTTGTCGTTCAGGGCGTGATGAGCGGCTTGTGGTCTGGCGGGGACCCAGGCCTCGAAAGAGACTATTTGTACGGTCATGTAATGACTTGAGAGTCGTGGACCCTAGAGGAAGTGTTGGTCGTATCACGTGAGTTGATAACGATATGGGAGGCAATACCGAATTGTCAATGGCTGTGGCAGGGCCATGAGTTGTGTATTTACTTTTAAAATTTGATAATTAAGAGGCTTTGAAGAACCTTCTATGTTTAAGTTCTTAAAATGACTTAGTTAAAGTTCGTTTAGTTATTGTGAGTACTGAGTAGTCATTACTAAAGATTACCTGTAAAGTTTCGGAATACATTTCATCTAACTTAACGTATACTCTATGGATTAAGTGTGAGTGTTTGGTGACCGATCCAGTTGCGCCGGAGCATGTAAGAGGTGCACGTGGTCTGCTTTTTATGCGCAGCATATCCTTTCCGTGGGGTAGCACTTACGCGGCTGAGATGGTTAGCTTCTGGGGATGGATCACTGGCCAATGCATTGGCAGACTATGAATAGCCGACGGACTGGCAGACTATGACTAGCCGATGGACTGGCAGACTGTGACTAGCCGATGGACTGGCAGACTGTGACTAGCCGATGGACTGGCAGACTGTGAAAGGCCGATGGACTGGCAGACTGTGAAAGGCCGATGGACTGGCAGACTGCGAAAGGCCGATGGACTGGCAGACTGTAAAAGGCCGATGGACTGGCAGACAATGAAAAGCCGCTGGGCAGGCTGACTATGAGAGTCTTTGTACTTACAATTTATGTCTGACGACACCAAGTGACGTTTGTTTAAAATTATCTCATGTAAAGCGATCTCATGTGTTTTATGGGATGATTCCGTCCTAGAATTTTACCTGTTTGGTTCTAAAAGGCTGGATTATTGTGACTTCCTCAATCCTTGAGACCTTGTCAACGCTGGCTATATTGTACAGCTATAGCTGTTAAGATTTAACGGCAGGATAGCCGAACGGATTACTTTCAGAATGTTTCTGTTGTCAGATCAGACACACGAGGACGTGTGAGGGTCATGATGGCCGTGTCGTGGCGAACGATATTCAGAAATAAGAAGCTGTGAAGTTGATTACATTAGTACAGAGTCTGTGTTAAACGCCGTGACGTCAGCTGTCATTTGCAAATGGCGCGAGCGATGTCACGTGGATAGAGTCGTATTGGGAAGTGGAAGCTAGACAGAGCTCAGTTGGATTTGAGACACCAACGAAGACACTAGTCCAGTGCGAAACTATCTGTTTACCTATCTGAGTTATGTTACGTGATTACTTTTATTAAAGTAAGGTTATTACTATACAAATATTAGAAAGAGGAAAGAATAGGCAAGTTGACAGAATATGAAGATCAAAATATAATAAGTCCATCAGTTAGTATAAAAAACTAGCAGTCGCACTAGCGTAGTTTCCGTTCCCGTGGGAATACGTGGATAAAAAGTAGCCTATGTCCACCGGGAATAGTGTAGCTTTCCACCAGTACAAATTAAAATTGGATCATTAGTTCCGAAGATTACCCCCTACATACAAACTTACAAACTTACAAATTTTACCTCTTAATAATAATAATAAATAAATAAATATTCCACAACTTTTCACACAACGCCATTTAGTCCCAAGTTAAGCTTGAGAGCTTGTGTTATGAGTACTAAACAGCTGATAAACATACTTACTTATATATTTCTAAATACATACATATTATACATAAATTACACCCAGACACAGAACAAATGATCATGCTCATTACCCAAACATTTGTCCTGGGTGGGAATCGAACCCACGACCTCCGGCATAGCAGTCAGGGTCACTAACTACTAGACCAACAGGCCAGTATTAGTATAGATAGATATATATAATACACAAGAACCATTTTTTTTTTAATTTTTGGAACATTACTTAGATTAAGTCAGTGATCTTAGATTAATCATTATTCAGTGTAAACCATTGACATAGAGAAATGGACTGAGTAATACCCGCACAAAATTGACCACTCCCTAGAAAAAGACAGAGGAACCGTGCAGCCAATACTGTTACTGACTCTTTTCTGTGGGTCTGAAAACTTTATTTTTTAACAGCTTAATAAATTGCGTGCAATAAATTACATAAAAATTGTAAGTATCAAAATAAACACGCAATATAAATAGAAGAAATGCAATCTTAAAATCATGAAAAAATAAGTGAACAGAAAAATGCAGCCAAACTGAGACGCGATTACAATACTCCAGTTCCAAGTGATAAAACATCTACAACTAATTTCAGTGTTAAGAAGTCTGTGCACTTTTTGAAAAGATAAGATTGACCTAACATTTTTTGTGGAGTTAAATATTTCATCCAAAAAATTAACAACGAATCCGAAACTAAAGAAGGCGCAATGGAAGTAATTGAAAAGGTACTGCAAATTTTCACATTCAACACAATCATCAGAAAACAATAAGAAAGAGGGTACACGAATGAGAAAATGAACATTAGTGTACCAATCAATGAAACTAAATTAGAGATTAAACTATTCGGAGCTATCAAATCTTTTCTGATGTAAAATTTGGGACAAAACATAAAATACTGCATCAGATTTAAAGGCAGAAGGATGAACTGCACATCTTTATCCAACGTATTGTTTAATACAATGTTTTGTTCTACATTAAAATAGGTCTTCATTTTTCAAAGGTTCAATGATAGCTTTCAGGGTAACAAGAAGCACAAGTAAACGACGAAAAAAGTAAAAAGCAATTATAAAGAATTCTTCAAGGAAATAAAAATAAGAATCAATTATTTTAATTAACTTGTCGAAAAATAAAACGTACCGATAGAAAATGTAACTACGTCATTTATTGGATTAAACGTGTTTCGATGATAAATGATGATCAGGGAAAGACTGTTTGTCTTTCCCCTGATCAAACAAATAAAATAAATAAAATAGAATACTCTTTACACTATAATAACTTACAAATTATAACTATTAAACTAAACTAACTTATATTAATATAATATTGACGTCTGCTTTCATCTTGTAGATTCATTTGTACAACTTCTCTTTTAGTCCATAACCAACAGGCATGCCAAACATTGTCAGAGAAAAAAAAAGGCAAATTTGTCATAACTCTTTGAGATTTTCTCAAAAAGTTATGACAAATTTGCCTTTTTTTTTGTGTAAATCATCCCAATCATGTAATTCATAGTAAATCCAAAACAATACAAAATGCAATCAAAGTATGCGGTGATGTAGGGGTAAGATGAACATCCCTCACAATCGTAATTGTACAGTTAAAATAAAAGAAAAAATCAGTCAATATATAACGGAGTACTGACACAAACCCTAAAGAACAAAAAAAACATACAACCGAATTGAGAACCTCCTCTTTTTTTGAAGTCGGTTAAAAAAGAGCGGTTTACAAACGAAAAAATAAACACAAGTGTACCAATTATTGACACAAAATGAAAAATAAAACTATTTGGATTTATTAAATTGTTTTCAATGTGATATTTAGGACAAAACATAAGTTACTGCATCAGATTTAAAGGCAGGAAGAATAGACTGCACGTCTTTTTCCACAAAGTTGTTTTATATTACGATATTTTTTTTTTCTCAATATAGAGAAGAGAAGCAAGCAATCGGTGGGTACCTTATACATGAAGTAATTGTTATGAGTTCTTACTGAAACTAATATTTAGGACCAATTTCTTTGATGAATTTGACGAACGCTAAAACTTAAAGATGTGTACAACTAACATTACGGCCTAAACACTTATTTAAATTATTTTTCACGTACATTATATTACGCCGTTATTGTTATCCGCAAAGGGTTAAGATGTCTCATTTTATATGATACAGATACAATATTATTTTAGTCACAGTTGAAGTCATATTATCCGCGTCAATAAATAAATAAACTGCATAGTAATACAGACTATATCGAAATACCTTTATTTCACCAACAAATCTATTCAGATACATTTATTCTTAATTATTATATTCAGAATTAGTTTTGGAAAAAATCGAAAAATCTGAAGTATAACATTTTAGTTATTGAACAGTTCGATTCAGCGAATGTTATAGAGCATTGTGATAGAAGTGCGGTAAGTTGAAAATTACAGCTGAGGCGATAACGATAGCCCGAGCCGTAGGCAAGGGCTACAAGAAAGCAGAGGCTGTAATAATCAAAGCGCACGTATGTCATACGGCGTTTTATAACATCGCCAGCAGCAGCAGCATCGCAGCAGTTTTTGCGGTTTTGTTTATTTGCGGCGTTTTGCGAGGAAACTGACATTTTTAAAATAAAATCAATACCGCAAAAAAAATAACGCGCGGAATATTTTTTACTTGTTCACAAATTAGCAATGCGCGCGCATCGGAACATTTTATTTTAAGTCAAAGGCACAAAATCAGCCAGTATTACTAATAAATTAAATTACTTAATATTTTTTTTGTTTTTGTAATGGTTTTAATTTATTATCAAAATAAATTAATTTAACGAATTGAATATTTCTTTTTATATTATATCTCTCAAAGTTAATTTTATTCATAAAATGTAGACCACTATAATTCTGACATTAAAACTCTTTACTAAAATTTAAAAAAAATTGCTCCTTTTAGACGGAGCATCTTGATAAACCGTGCGTTTTACAATAACGCACTAGTACGTAATGAGATACATTACGATATTGAAATTAGTGAAATAAGGGACCCTTTACAAGCAAATGAGTTATAAAATATGACTTTATCTCTGTCTAAACATTGATGATTACTGTAGAATTAGCAGGTGAATAAGGTAATTACACTTAATATGGGAAGGTAGACCTTTTAGTTCAATAAAACTGTTTGTCCATTTAATACATTTTCTTTTAGTGGCAGTACAAACAAGACCCTTTTACTTGATTAAAATGAAAACATACACAATAAAATAACAAAATCATTATTCATCAGTTCAAAGCTCAATGTTAACACGTTCGCGGACACCATGGTGGTTATAGCAGTCAACATATAACGATATTCTCAGAGTGACGCACCGACTATAGCCGTATATTTTGTTAGTTCTCTAAAGACACAACGAGTTTAACAGACTATTTTCTATTCTACCATCGTATATTCATCATTAAGTGCCCACAGACGAAAATTTTGAAGCGCTTAATCCTTCCTGCGGTTAAGAAATGAAAACACAAATCAACATAAACCCTATTACCAATAATTTCTTAGATAAAGAATTCCAAAAGTTGCTCTTTCCTTTTCGTTGTTTACAACACATTCTTTTCATATCATGTTTCTCCATTGAGTATAATTGTGTTAGACCTCATCGTACATCGTATTATGTCGTGTCGCTCATTGGCACTCTTGGATTTATAAGTTTTCATTTGCAAACTTTCTTCACGGCGTATAATTCTGGTGTGTCAGCTGCCAATAATTATATGGTCATCTTTCTTGAGATAAATGTCAGCTCATTAGTGGTTCCTTTGGCTTCCTTTTATATACTTAGTATTATTCTAAGAGAGAAACATATCTATGTGATTCTAAAGATTCAAAAAGCTTTTCGGTTAAGCAATTTTAATCAATACAAAAAGCCTACGATAAGGAACTGGACCGGGTTGTTGCGGCATAGTCTCGGCTATGTAATCAGTGTGGCCATCACTCGCGATGTACAAATTGCGATTTATTTTTATACTTTGCTTTATTTTGACGTTACCTTAACGTATGGTGTTTCTTTGATTGCTTTGATAAGAGATGGAATAATTTCATGGATCTCGGAGGTCGAGTACTACAGCAAACTGAGCTTGGAGCAGGGAGAAGAAAAATACAACGATGAATTGAAAAAGCTTTTCCAGGCGTACATCAATTTGATGGAAGCATTTGATATTTTTAAGAATATATTTAAGTATATTGTGAGACTGTCTTCATGAAAAGTCTGCTTTTGAACATCTTGTAATTGTTTCTGTGACATTGCTAAATTGAAATATAATTTAATTTCAGATATTATTTCAAACATTAGACACATTCTTTCGTAGTCTACTGAATCTTCAAACAATTGTCGAAGTAACGAAATTAGGAATAACTCATTTTGGCACGGTTAGGATAATTTTATTTTTATTTTTAAATGTTTTTGTGTCTATTGCCTTGTTGGTTTGAAAGGTTGTCTTACTTTTAACACCCTATTTGGGTCTTTAGTTAGTATTTCTTAGTATTTTAAGTTAGACTACATTCCATTTATATATTTTAGTTGAAAATTACAGTGTCAATGATAAAAACCTCGCAGAAGCAGGAATGCTGAGCATTTTATTTTAAAGATAATTGAAAACAGTATTTATAAAAAGTGAAACGAAGAATGTGTTCGTGTAATTGACACTAAAATTTTCAACAAAAATAACTAAATGAAATTTACATCATTTCTTAAAATAAATTGTTTCAATATGGCAGACATTATGTGTGACATCTGCAGTAAAAATAGATTACAATAATTTCGGCGTCTATCGTAATTGTAACATGCATGTGTACTTTCGTTACAAAGTGTGCATTAAAAATAACCTGTCTTCTGCTGTTGTAAATGTGTTTTATGTGTATTTCATTATTTTTAATTATTTTTTGGTTATTGTTTTGTTTGTACTTAACCTGATTTTTCTTGAACGTCGTTAAGGGTTAATTTAAGCCTTCTGTAATTTATCTTTATCTTGCAGCGTGAAATCGAATTATATGAAACAGTCATCATCATTTGTGCTATACAAAATGTAGCCTTCGTCACCATATTTAGTACTTATTGTGAGAGATTTTATATGTCTATATCTAAGGCGGACGCGTCTTGCAGCAGGTTGTTGAGGAGTCTACAGAATACTGGTAAGACAAGACCAATTTATAAATGTATTAGAAAACATGGTTTGACGTCGGCCCATAAGAATATTTATTTATTAAATACTTCAAGCACACTGATATACAAAGGCGGACTTATGCCTCAGGCATTTTCTACTAGTCAACCTTCAGGTGATGCAGAGAAAACCAGTGGTAGGTGCAATTTAAAATAAAAAATGGAAGCAAACAATACTGATATTGTTCATCATGTTCAATACCATCTGTGCATGTTCTGTTTTATTCCTTCATTGTGATTTTTGTATTAATTGTAGCATAAATATTATATTTGTAGCAATATTTACATATTCAGTGACAGTGTGCTTTTATTTTACTGGCTCCAAAGCATGCCACAGATATTATCAAATAGCTTGAGAAAAATGAGGAGTTTCTCAATTCAACTTCGTCGTTTATAGACTGATTTGGAAAACTTTTTTTATTTAAATTATTATTTTAGTTATAGGTATTCAGTCCTCTAAAAATTTTTTCGCAGTCAGTTAACGTACGGTTTAAAATAATAAAAAATATTAAAAAAAAAACAAAAAGAAAAAAATCCTTAAATAACTCTGGTTTTGGAAGTCGTAGAAATAATGAATGAAACAAAATTACCAAAGCGACCGACTTCCGAAACTAGAGTAACTTTTTTCTACAATAGTTTTTAATTATGTCTTTGTTGTAGTGGAAGCTAAGAAGCTTTGTAAGAATGTGCAGCGGCTCAATCGTGCTGCCTACCACAAGATGTCTGCTTGTGGGGTGTTCACGATCGATGGATGCCTACCTCATAAGTTTACCAGTCGGATTTTGGAGTATACTGTTGTGATACTACAGTTTGCAGTCTCATCATGGATGAAAAAAAACGAAAGTCAATTGACTTAACATAATAAGGACATTAAAATAATAAAGGATAAATAAATTCATGAAGTTCATAAACAGTTTTATCTTTTTGTTTTCGATCTTCGTTAATATTAGTTGCAAGCACGGATATCGAGGGATATAGCATGTAGGCGTAGACCAACAAGATATTGTAGTAGCTGTGCAAGATGTTAGAGAAGATGGTTACTAAATAACCGACCAAGTCGAAGATGACGGCAGAAATAAATAAATTAAATTAAATTAATTTAAATCAGGCATTCACACCCATAGTACAAAAAAAATAGACTGCTAGACTGATAAGTGCGATGATAAGTGTGTAATATTATGTGCGTGATTACACGCACATATTATTATTAACTATAACTTCCATCATCCGTTTTTGCTTGGATAAAGAATGCTAACAAAGCGATATAAGACCGTGCAACATATAATATTTGAAAGACAATGTAAAAATTAGAATAAGAAGTGATAATGTTATCACGGAAAGAGTACTTTGATTGCAAGGAAAGTCTTGGCATCAGATTCGGTCGGATCAGAAACGGTCTTAGTAATCACTGTAGATTTTTTTCAATGACGTTATTACTCGTACGTAATATTTTGTTACATTTACATGTTAGTTCAGTTTTGATAGTACAGTAACGATTTTGGTAATTTGGTTATAATAAAAAGGTTTTTTAAATACAAATACATGAGTGCTATATCTAAGGCTAATCGGGTCTAACAAAAGTCAAGTGTTTTACCATCACTATTATAAATAGAGTTTTACGTATATTAAAAACAATATATCTAATGATTGAGATCTACTTTCATCGCTTGTTTAATATTGCCAGTAATAATATTATTATCGTAAGCCGTCATTGCGGCGTTTAACAGCAGATTTTGACCTCCAAAAATTCATTCACTCATTGCTGCAATATCTAGGGTAAGTGAACACGAGGCTGGTAGGACAACACGATGGTCTCACCTAGTTAAAGAGCCTAAGTCCTCAAGTAGTTTTCAGCAGGTGTTGATGACAACTTTGGACCGTAATCATTAACACCATCATACCAGTAATCCCCGAAGAGGTAGGCAGAGGTGTACCTAGTGGTACACCCACATTCGCGTGATGTTTAAGTCCCAAATAATAAGGCCCGGAGTCTAGATTTGTGCCAGATTGATGCCTATTGCCATCAATCTGGCACAAATCTAGACTCCAAGCTGCTGCTGAGTAATTCCTGTTGGAAAACTCAATTACACTTTGCCCGATCCGAGGATCGAACCCGGGATCTCATGCTCAGCAGTAGCGCTTGCGACCACTAGACCAACGAGGCAGTGCTGAATCAATCAGACCGGAAACAATGGAGGCATTTCTTGCAAATAGTAATTTTAATTCTACTCATCACCCGAAAGAAAACACTTATGAAAATAAAAACTACTTTTTTACAGAAAACAATACATTATATTTCACAACGTAGCACTTTTCCAATCAAAATAAATTCACAAAAATGCAATTTGTAAAAGCAAAAAAGTATAGTTAGCAAGTAACGCTGTCAGCCTAACAGACAGGCGACAGGCGTTCAGCTGGTCGAACCTCGCTCGATGTAGACGTTTGATATTCTTGCATAACCTCTTCCCGACATCTGAAATGATTGTAGAGTTAAGTTTTTGTAGCATCAGGCACTAATTGTTTGGTATTTTTTTGCTGGATTGCAAAAAAACACAAAAAAAAAAAAAAAAAAAAAACATCAACATCATCATATTCATCATCATCATCATCATCATCATCATCATCACCATCATCATCATCGCCATCATCATCATCATCATTACATTCATTTTTTTTTATAAGAATAATAATTCTTTTTTTTTGGACCTGCTTGTCTCCTCCGTGCCTCGGAAAGCTCGTAAAACCGTTGGTCCCGGCTGTCATTTGTAGAAGCCCGAACATCTGACAACCAGTTTAACGAAGGAGTATTGTGTTACCCAGTAACACTAACTAGGTTGTTGAGATCTGACAGGCATTCGCTCCATATAAGTCACTGATATAATCAGTTTAATTTTTTAATTTAAATGAGTATGTTTATTAACCACTGCTGTTTATACTGTTCTTCTAACATATCAGACAGACGTGTTGCTGGGGAGTTTGTTCCGCCACTTCTTCTTCCCAGCAAAAACACTAGGAAGTGGCGAAGGGCAGGCGTTTTGGGGGACTGTCTTGTGTAATTTTTGACGTTCGAAAAGTGCTAATTCTCAGCCTAATTTGAATAAATGACTTTTTTTTTTCAGCTGCATCTTGATAAACTGGAAGTCGACTCCAACATAGTTGAGAAAAAGTTAGGCAGATGATAATGACTAGACCTGCAGTGCACACAATAACCGTATTATTGATTTAAAAAAAGGTTGTTAAGGGATTAACAACCTTTTTTTAAGTAAATAATACGGTAATTAGCTTAGTTGGCCACCCAACTAAGCTAAATACCGTAATACCACAGTCTAAAAACATACAGTCGTCCGACGAAGCCGTTTAGACTGGGTAATCATGCGGGGTGTGAGGGGCGAGACGGGAAAGCCGCTCCCGCACTGCAAACAAAACGATGTTCGAGTGCGGGAGGTATTATTCAAGTCTAACGCGTGTAGAAGTTGTCGGCATTTTTCTAGAGATCAAAGGCGTCGTCCTACTGTATTAATATTTACACTGTGGTAAAACCGTATATGCTTATGTTTGGAGTGGGTTCACGTCAATAGTGCAAGAGGTGGGGTTCGCCCCAAAGGTGAGGCAGACGTAAAGCAGTAAATAATCTATATATATAAAAGAAAGTCGTGTTAGTTACACCACTTATAACTCAAGAACGGCTGAATCTATTTGAATTTTTTTGGTCTTTTTGGTGTTGTCTTTGTCCGGAATAGCATAATAATTAATAAAAAACATGAAAAATCCTCGAAAAAATAAATATCAAGAATATTCGTTGTCTCAAACATTTTTCAAAAGCAGCGCCATCTTGGATGACATGACAGGAGTCAAACTTCCCAGTTCATTATCGGGTGACAATTTGACATTGACTAGTCTTAAGCTAAACCTAAGAAGGTAAGGTTGTCAATTTATACGTACCTACGTTCTGAAATTTATTTTGTTACTAAACTTAGAGGTTTTATGTAGCATAAAAAAATTAAATTAAAAATTTAAAAAACCCCCACCGCAAAAAAGTAAAACATTTAAAAAGTTAAAAATAACACTTTAGCCATGAAATTTTACTTCACGTCGGGGTACCGCTTAAGTAAGGAATGTTCCTAGTACTTGTAGGTATGTAGGTACTTATTTAAACGGTACCCCGACGTTACGTAAAATTTCATGGCTAAAGTGTTATTTTTAACTTTTTAAATGTTTTACTTTTTTGCGGTGGGGGTTTTTTAAATTTTTAATTTAATTTTTATTTTAAAATTTTTAAACGCATTTATTTTGTTTTAAAGAGTTTACACTTATGAGAATTTTTCAGTGCATTGTATGTAGAGTCAAATGCTGGTTAAAACGAATCCAAACACGACATATGTGCTATTATTTTGTCAAGAGTCTACCTACTGGTGTGCTGGATAGCCTGGCTGCAGCATCAGCTCATCCTGTTGCCATCAGTGCATTGTGTTTAGAATCAAATGCTGGTTGAAATGAATCCAAACACGACATATCTGCTATTATTTTGTCAAGAGTCTACCTACTGGTGTGCTGGATAGCCTGGCTGCAGCATCAGCTCATCCAGTTGCCATCAGTGCATTGTGTGCAGAATCAAATGCAGGTTAAAATGAATCCAAACACGACATATCTGCTGTTATTTTCCCAAGAGTGTATTTGTCTGCTAGATTTCCTGGCTGCATCAGACCAAATACACCATAATGTTGCTAATTAATATTACACACATGGGTGTTTGAAATTTTAAGACACACATATGTTTTTAAGTAAAGTTAATACCCATAGGCCTCTAAAATAGCAACGGAAGCTAACACAAAAGAGCTGATAACCTTGGAACGGCTGAACAGATTTTGATGAATTATGTCTAAGAACCATCGCAAGAAACCCTGCTTTCAAATAAAAAAAACCGCATCTAAATCGGTTCACCCGTTTGGGCGCTACAGTGCCACAGACAGACAGACAGACAGACAGACAGACACACACACATAGCGGTGAAACTTATAACACCCCTCTTTTTGCGTCGGGGGTTAAAAAAAGTCTTATATTTCAGAAATCAATTTACGTAAATAACAATGACGACAGAGATAAACTTTAATAATTCTTTGCAAATAGAACTTATTTTACTGTTAAGACTTTAATTAAAGTAGACTGGGAAAACTATAAGTATAAATTGTATGTAACACAGAAGCAGATTAAAATTATGAATTTAGTATTTTTTAAATCAATGCATTTTATTATGGTAGTTAGGTTAGGTAGTTAGGTTAGCTATATGATAGGTATGGTCTGTTAGGTTAGGTTATATACAGGGTGTTTTGGGGATGAGTGTAGGCATTTTGCAGATGGATAGGGTCGGTCCATACGATTATTTTATAGTATGGGAACTATGGTCCGATATCCTTTAGTTTTTAAGTTATGGGCAAAAATTGTTTTTTATGAATACTTTACACTTTTTGGGTTATGAAGCTAAAAATAAACACAATTTCATATTAAATACAGTTTTTTTATTATTTGTCGATTTAAACACATAACACACGATAAATTAAAAGTCTTACAACTATTCCGGTAGCAAAAACAATCAAATAATTTTTGCCCATAACTTAAAAACTAAAGGATATCGGACCATAGTTCCCATACTATAAAATAATCGTATGGACCGACCCTATCCATCTGCAAAATGCCTACACTCATCCCCAAAACACCCTGTATACATGTTGTTATTTTTATTCTATCAAACACAAAATGTTTAAATAAGATCACAGTAGAGACTCGCTACATAAAAAGTAGTAGTAGTTATTATTGGTTTGGATTTATTTTTTGTCGTCTTATTAAACGTATGTATTAGTGATGTAACGAATACGACTGCAAATGTCGGCTACTGACATTCGCGGATGCGAATGCGAATGCGAATGTAGAAGTGTTCAAACCGATGTATCATCCAATTCACGTTGCCCGAATGCAAAGCGTGTCAGGTTAAATGAAACCGAAGATACCCAAACAAATAAAAGTGTATCTTTGAAAGAAACAATGAATTTACTGATGGATGCGAGTGACAGCGAAGAAGAAGACATACCGCTTAATACTTTTCAAAACCCTGTTCATCTTTTAATCCGTAAAACTGTCACAGAATACTCAACCGAAAAACGCGTGGCAAATAACGTCAACCGTTTAACTTGGTGGAAAAAGTGAACAAGGCAAGGTACGGTCTTCTGTTTTCTGTAGTTCGGCAGTATTTAGTTACACCACCAACGAGTGTCCCGAGCGAGCGCATGTTTAATAGCGCTAGACTTATTTACACACCACATCGAAACAGACTTGAAGGAGACAAGGCGTCGAAGCTTTTTAACCGACTTTCAAAAAAGGAAGAGGTTCTATGTTCGTGTGTATGTATTTTTTTTTTTTTTTTTTTTTTTATTTATTTTACCTGATTTCTCCCCCAGTTTTGGACCGATTCTCAAAATTCTTTTTTTATTTGAAAGAGTGTACTCCTGAGGTGGTCCCATTTTAATTTGGTGAAGATCTGGTGCTGATCTTCGGAGATATACAACGGAACTCTTCAAAAATAGACGGCAAATCTGTCGTGATTGCTGGAATCGCTTGGATGTTTATTGTTTATACAACATCATGACGTATCATCACGCCTGTATGCTCTGAGGGGTACGCAGGTGTGTACAATATACCTAGATTTCGATAGTTGTTAACGTGAATGTTAATTTTCATTTATTAGGGATTAGTGGATAACCCTATTATCATGATATGTTTTGTTAACAATTAACAATATAAAATAAATTCATGGCAAATATTTGTATGGGAACAACTAAAAATGGAAAAATAAAAACTTTTTTGCAAAAAATAAAACCGACTTCAAAAAAAAACACTAAACGGTGTAAAATAACTCTAAATTCGGAAGTCGGTGGCCCATCATGAATAAGATAAACCCACCAAAGCCACAGACTTCATAATTTAGAGTTATTTTACACCGTTTAGTGTTTTTTTTTTGAAGTCGGTTTTATTTTTTGCAAAAAAGTTTTTTATTTTTAAAGTTTAATATTCCTTGAATAGAGTATTTTTGTTTGAGAGGTTATAACTTTTTTTGTTTGTTTAGATTATATTTACAGTTTAATGTAGAACTGTAGAAGATTATAGTTTTTGATTATTTACCATATTTTTTAATTATTTTAAAGATGATGATTAATAAATAAAATTAAAAAGTTAGATAAAGAAAGACTGATAAAAGTTTCATAGATTTGTTTTTGTTAGTTTCAATTGCACTTAATTTTTGTGATGTAAGTTTTTTTAAGCTTAAAAGTAAAAAATAATTTTGTTTTTGTTTGTTAGTGTTTACTTACTTGTCATTCTTATGAAAAAATGTTATATTCATAGTCTATTGTACAAAAATAATAATGTGTTAATTTGATTATTATTTTTAGTTTTGTTCAAGCAGATGACCTATATCACTAAAACTTAAGTAAAAACTGATAAAAAAATCATAGAAGAATTTGTTTTCATTTGTTTACATTAGATTATACTAAGTATATGTATACTTTTTGTCTTATAAGTTTTCATGAAAATTAAATTATTAGATAAGTTTCATTGCCCTTAGTAAAATAGTGAATAAATATTATCAAATGATAAAGTGAAGACTGTTAATGTGCTTATGAGGGTAAGTTACTTTTTCTTGCATTAAAAACATATGAAATGAATGGATTTTGATTTTATTAACCTACCACTATCTTCAAATTGTTTTTTTTTTCTGATATTCATATTCGCAAAACATTCGCAGAAATTTTGCGGATGCGAATGCAAATACGAATATCCAAAAATATGCGAATATCCGCGAATGCGAATGCGAATGCGAATATTCGTTACATCACTAGTATGTATTAGATATACCTACATACGTTTAATAAGACGACATGTAAAAAAACAATGATAAGAGCAATAAATTGACTCTAAGGCACAACAAAGTTTGCCGGGGCAGCTAGTAATAAATAAATATTCCACAACTTTCACACAACAAGAGTTGTTGTTGTTCTAAGTTAAGTTCTGCTTAACTTGGAACTAGATGCCGTTCATGCTATAAAAGTAAAAAAAAAATTAAATTCATTTATTTCAGTTTATGCATGTCCATAATAATATTATGTTAGTAACAGTGCACATGAAAACTATGTTAGTCAGATTCAACACAAAATTAAAAATTAAAATCGAAAGTTAAAATTACAATCAAAATTTAAAATTAAAATTACAATCAAAATTCAAATTTCGAATTACAATCAAAATTAATGCCGATAAAATATGCAGCTACAGTTTGTAAACTTATCCCGCACTGTCGACCCTGGGCTTTCAGTGATCATCTTTGGGACTTGACGCATCAGAGAGGAGGCCTTTTTTCGCTTTATTGCGAAAAAGTCATCCACCTCAGCGTCAGCAAACGTACCAGAGGCTCTGCAGTATCGCGAAAGTTGCACCAGAACCTTAAAGGCGTTGTACTAGACTCTAAGAGCATTGTAGGCCCGCTGCATGTAATTGGTCCATAGCCTGCTGGTGTAAAAGGTTTGGCAGTAGGCTCTCAACATTGTTACTTTTACCTGTGCTGTACACCGCGCAAACCAATGCACCAACATGTCCACTCGCACCGACAATGCCCTCCGCTCTCTCGCAATATCCACGTCATCATGAAGGGTTTCGGTCACAATATGCCCTAGATACCTAAACTGGGAGACCCGACTCAAAGTTACACCGTTAAGATACACCTGTAGTATATGTTCAGTTTGTTTAATCTTACCTCTGAAAAGCATACCTACTTAAACTCACTCTTCCTATCGTTGTATTTTAAACCATGACTCTCAGCATATACTTAACACAAACCTAGGAGTTTCCGTAGACCACCGACAGATGGTCTTAGCAACACCATATCGTTTGCGTAACAAATGTTACTGACGCAAACGTTATCTATGTGACATCTGACATGGCTATTGCTGAGTTCATCAATCAGCTGATTGACATTCAGATTAAACAGTCTTGGACAGGTCTGCCCCCTGCCTCACACCACACTCAAGTTTATATTCATCAGAATATGTATTTACTATGACTTACCATCACAATTAAAGTTCAATATTTGTGCGCATGAGTCTTGAACATTATCTATAGACATATAGAACTTCTCACAGTGTATGCTCAATGCTATTTGTAAAGTAAAACTTTTTTTATACCCAAAACGTTAACCAAAATACAACTGTGCTCATCACATCCTGCAAAAAGAGACTTATCATGTAAGCTATAAATTAACAATAGGTTAGTTGTTAAAGGTGACGTCACTACCTTTGTTATATAAAAAAATAAATATTATGACACAGCTTTCACACAACGCCATCTAGTCCCGAGCTAAGCAGAGATTGTGTTATGGGTACTAAACAAGTGATAAACATACTTATATATTTCTAAATACATAAATAATTATAGATAAATTACACCCAGCCACAACAATTAATCGTGCTCGTCACGCAAACATTTCTCCTGGGTGGAAATCGAAACCACGACATTCGGCATAGCAGTCAGTGTCACTAACTACTAGACCAACAGGCCAGGCAGTCTGTTCCTATGGTTGGGTTTAAAAGAAGATGCGTATTGTTAAATTATTATTAAAAAACAATTGAATGATGTAATTCTCATTTGACTTTTTACCCGCAACTCCCTTAATGCGTAGAAACCAATTATTTATCGACAAATAATAATAAGTTATGAAGTAGACGTGGGTTTTTCTTTTTTTTTATCTCTGCGAGTGCGCCTGACTTTATCCCCGTCTAATAGTCACCGTAACTTGAAGTCTACTTAAAGTGCAATTTCAGTTTTTGTAAATTCTCAGTCGCCATCTAAGTTCTTTGAGCCACTTGACGCCAGATTAGCAATGAAAAGATTTTCAATAGCCCTGCTGTTCGCAGCATATTATGTGGTTTGTTTTTAGCAAATATCAGTGTTTAAACCATTTCAGGCACTGATCTACATGGTTCTTACATGATCTGACCAAGATAATGTCTGGACTTTAAAAGTGACTGTGACCTCTGAGTTTCTTTCGGTGTTTCTTCTCAGAGTAGTCAGGTACTGAAATACCAACCTTACCTTCTTTGTAGTTAAAAAATGACATGTAAAAGTGTTTGTGTGTGAACCTATTTACAGAAAATAAACATGATTTTTGATTTATGTTTTTGTTTTAGTTTACAGCAAGATTTAACATCATTTGCTTGTACATATGGGTTATAAAGACGTTAGTTCATGAAATCGTCTTAAGTTTGTACTGTGAAAAGTTCGACATAGCAATGGATCATGTCAACACCACATGCACGCTCATTTTAAAAAACAACTGTACAGGTAATTTTATATTTTTTTTAATTCATTTAGTAGAATAAGTTATCATATCGTTACGTAGGAACCGGAAAAATTTTGGTAATGGACACTCAAAATTTTTTTTTTAAAAAATGAAGACCGATCAGTTACATTATCATTAATACTTTGGTTTGACAACTATCTATACTTATATTTGAAAGGGGAAAGTTTTGTATTTTTGGATAAAACAAAAGAAAAAAAACAAAAACTCCTGGAACGATTTGCATCACTGATGCGTCGGGTGCGCGACAGCCCCAACAGCCTCGTAGCTACTGTAGCCGGCAGGGTGGATGGCCAAATAATGTGTCCCTGGGTGGCGGCACACAGACCGTCATTCAGATATGTGTTTTAGTTAGTAAGTGTCAAGTTTGTTTTTATTTTATTTTTATTATTTTGTTTTTGAAGATTTTATTATTTGTTTTAATATGGACTTATGGTCTGAAAATAAAGATATTATTATTATTATTATTCTTATTATTGCTGATGCTGAGAAGAATATGTGCAAGAATATTAAACGTCTACATCGAGCAACATTTAACAAGATGAATATCTATGGAATGTTTTACATTGATGCAACTTTTCCATTAAAAATGATAGCTTTAATAAGTAACTATACTGTCGTTATCCTGCAGTTTGCGTTTTTATAAACCTTTTCGAATAAATTGATCTTAAATAATAAATTAATCTTACTGTTATTTACTTTGGGTCTACCTTTAAAAACAGATTTTTTTTCGTCATAATATGATCTTGCATACAACGTATAGCATAATCTTCATTTCGCAGAAAGTTGTTTGGCATACACTCTCTTATCATAAATGTCCAAATCATCTTTAGGCATAAATTTCATGTCCATTATAATTAAAAGCAGAACCATCATATCGCGAAAAAAATTGCATGTATTTTCTCAATAAAACAGTTGTGGTTTTTAATTCCCTGTAAGAAGCATTCGCACATGCAAACAAGAATAAAATATGCAAAGTATGCAAGCGCATCCAACATGCAGCAAGCATGTGACATGCAGCAGGTATGTAGCATGCAAGCAGTCATGCAGCATGCAGCATGCAAACAGGCATGCAGCATGCAAACAGGCATGTAGCATGCAGCATCGTTCTGTCACGGCTCCGGCGCTGTGGGGATTGGGCGGCCCAACGCGAGCTTATCGTCGCAGATGGTTTCAACGATTTCAATTTCAAAAAAAAAACAACAAAAATTCTAAGTAAATTTCGTTTTAAACATATTTTATGACAAATAGTCTATTAGAGTAATATCCTACTCTAATAAACTATTAAAGTAGTTAGACTAAAAAATCGGTATTAGTGAAGTACTTCATTTAATATAATATCATAATATATTGAAGTACGTTGTCACAACATTTTACATTGATTATAACATCATTTGTGAGGACGGAAGTAACCTACGAAAGCAAAGTTAAAATATTCAAAACAAGTATTATAAATAAATGTCGTGCGAGTAACTATGTTAAGCAATAAGGTGGATAAAGATGTATTTATAGAAAGAATATATTACATTCAGCCCAAAGTACCACATTTATCACAATACTATAAATCCTAATGGCTTTACTTCTATTTGCATTTCAATGATCGCATTAATAGTATTAAGTTTTTTATATGCTTACACAACTTACTTTGTGTATTTTAGAGATAATTGCTTCCCAGTGACTACTTTCTTTTACTACGTCTGTTTGTATGATTTTGTCCACTATACCTTTGGATTTACTTTAAATTGTGTCACTGCAATGGTTCAAACTAAATCAAATATCAAATTCGTCCTTACTTATCAAAAGTTACACAGAATTCTCAAAAACAAATCTGATTTCAACCATTACATTATTTGGAGTTGGATAACTGTCATCGTGGCTGTTGGTGTTCACTTCGTTGTTTTCAATGGTATTTTCATGTTCTCCGATTTACCTTATCCGCTTGGTTGCTTGCGCAAAAAAAAGGGTAGTCCATATTGCCATTGTTTGACCTTGAGTTTGACCTTGAGATGAGCGTTCTACCCGCTGTTACAAAAACTTAATTTATGACTTCCACGAGCGAGGCACTTTAAACGTGTTTACTGTTATGAATAGCCCTTTAGATAAGGAACGACGTAAGTTTGTTTATATTTCTAGTACGGGTAACAATAATCTTTAAGAATTGTTGAAATTTGATATTTTTTTTTAGCGACTTTTTTTTTGTTATTTTTTATCGGTTTTTAGTAAAAAAATGAGATCGACAAGCATATGGTTATTTATTTTATTCTTAAACTAGGGTTAATCCTGATGTATTTAACAATATTTAAAAGGTATTAAAACGTAATAAAACTTAATAAAACACAATGACGTCCGATGACGTCACTTCACTCACAAAAATTCAACTAACAAAATATCGAACTTTTTTTCCGTGATATTGGTGCCACTGGAACACTATGAAAAATGTATCTGTCTTTGATTTAAACACTTAGCTTTTGGACTCTATACCGTTGAAATACGGATTAAAATCATTGGAAAAATTTTTTTCGCTGTGCAACCTGAGTTGCACAAAGCAATTGGTATTTACCCTGTATGCACTATGCACTTGCATACTCCCACCCACCCAAGAAAAATCCTCGGCTCGTGCAGCACTATTGCAAACTATAGAAACAAAAGGCTACGAATATGTAATGGAGGCTAAATTGAACGGTTTACCCAATTCAATGGCCCCTGCCTTTTCAATGTTTCATAAATATGCACTTATTATTATTATTGGTGAGGTTCTTTAGAAAGGGAAGGTGCGTAGTGCTCGCAACCGTGTGTGTATGACAACATGAATGAATGTAAACGGACCAAAATACATAAATACCTTTGTAAGAATTGTAGGATAGCACTCCGTTGTTTCTGCCTACCCCCATGAGGAAAAGGCGTGAGTTTATGTATGGAGAAAAACTTGTGGTTAAATTAAACCAGCCGCACGGTCGATCGGAGCTTAAGATACGCTTGACGAGGTCAGTCCATGAATGAGTAATCATTTATTACACACCAAGACTTGGCTCGGGAGGCACGTTTAGCCGTTGGTCCCGGCTGACATTTGTAGATCTTTGAAGTCGTTACTTGTAGTCAAAATCCTGAAAGTCTATCAACCAGTTTAACCAAGGCGTAACGTCTTACCCAGTTACTGGGTTGTGGAGGACTGCCAGGCAGTCGCTCCATGTAAAACAGTGGTATTTAGCTACATCCCATTATACTGGAAGCCGACCCTAACATACTTTGAAAAAGGGAGATGATTTATTATTATTACTATACCACTAGGCTACCACAGTTTATGACAATGATTGATTTGGATCCGATAAAAAAAGTCGTAATCGTTAAAAAGTAATGACTGTTTAACTGGAAGAAATTAATAAATTACTTTTATGTAGATATTACATTAAACACGAGGCACTAGAGAATCAAACATGTTTTCGGTTTTTCGAAATGTTGTTAATTCAAATAGAAATGTTGTTACTGATGCACTACCAAATAACTTAATTGAAAAAGATTTTCAATCAATACTAAGGCCATTAAATTTAATGCAAGCTTCTTTTATCTACTCTAAGTATTCACTTCGCAATAATCGTATCAAACCTAATAGTGATCTGTATAACTTGTTAGGAGTCGTTTGCATGTTAACATTTAGAATAGTCAGTGTGTATAAACTCATAATATACTTAACAACTACGAATTTTTCAGACGCTAGTTTGGAATTTTACTTAATTTGGGCCAACGCTTTCGACTTCTCGTTTTATTCAACTGGCTTTATCTTGAACAACTGCATCAACATTATTCATAGTGAGAACAATATAATATTGGTCCTCAAAATCCAGCGGGCACACAAAATACTTAAGTTAAATCGTGACCGTATCAAACATTTGATTATTTGGAATTGGATCACCGTCATTTTCATTTATAGCTATTTCGTCGGCTTCGTAATTTATGTGTGTTTAGATTATATTGAACTCACAAATTGTTATGAAGTGATAACCTTTATTTCTACGTTTGCATTTGATATTAACATTATTTACGCTTTGTTGATGATGAAATTACTGAAGCAAACGATAAAAGCGTGGATTCGCGAAGTAGACGGTTCGAACAATGTTGAAACTTGTTATGATAGAGAGTACTGGAACGTCATTTTTGATGTTTACCGGAATATTTTGGAAGCTCATAAGATCATTGAGAAGGCATTTAAGTTATTGGTGAGTTATAACTTTATTGAAAACATTACGTTATTAACTACATGTTTTGTGAATAAATAAAAAATAAATAATACTAAAATAAAATAAAATATAATAAAAAGTTTATTTAGGAACAAAAACACAAGACGATAGGTACAATAAGTGAAACGATGAAACTGCTAATAACTGTAGTCTAGGTATGTATTTTTCAATTTTTGTCTCCTTGCTAACACTGTATTTTTATTTCCAGATCGTGTTTTATGTAATCAACACAGCTTTTCACAGTTTATTGGATATCATGATATATTTATTAATAAAAGAAGCAATAGCGGCTTGGGGATACAGAGTAAATATTAAACTTATATTTTATTCAAAATAAAGTATCATAATTAAAGATAAGTTTTGAAGAATCTGTATCTTGTCGGAGGTATTTAGTACTATTTTCGAACTGAATACCGCGGCCATCTTAATGGTTTTAGTTCAGGCCCAATGTCATTTTAAATTGCACATAAAATTTTCGTACGAGTTAGAAACTGAATACTGTCTCCAGTTTTATTCAATTTATAATTATTCTTGTTCTCGTTTCAGGATATTGTGAGAGTAGTCGCATCTCAATTATGGATTTTAAAGAACGTTATCTTAGTAATATGGTTAAGCGTGCAATGTGAAAAATTTTGTTCTATGATGACAGATGTCCACTGTACATGTGTGTTGCTTCTAAAATCGACGGAACACGATTGCACAGGTAAGATTTCCTGCAGATTTCCAGGACTACCTTACACTCGTTGATTATGAGCCACTCACAAAAAAAGAGCCCTGTGTACTAGCAGGGGCTAATGATAAGCCTTACATCGCACAATTACAAAGGACAATTACTAGGTAGTTGGTCAAGACCTACAAATTATGTAGTCAACCGAAGATTTATTAGATGTTCCTGTAAGGTTACCAAATCTTTTCATAAAAGGTTGGAAACATACCAGTGAATGACGCAGCGTTGTGGTCTGCGGTACTTATAAAAATAGCGCTAATGCTTGCTTACTCCTCTATAAAATGATATTCATAAGTGGTTTAGCTTATGAGTATTAGAATTAAGTATGTATGACGGTGAGTGCGACGAGTTTCTGTAGCTGTCACTGCTATTAGCAAACTGTCCTGGATTTATAGAAATTTAAATTATGCTTTTTTTCTATTTTCCAAGATGCAAGAAGAAGAGTTTGTAAGAACATCACGCGTTTACAAAATGCATCGTTCACGAAGTTATCTGGTTGTGGCTTATTTCTCGTAGATGCGAAGCTTGCTCTTGAACTTTCTGGTTTTATCATTAATTACACCCTTATATTGTTACAGTTTGCTTTTTTGTAATTCTTGTTTTTTTATCCCGTCATTTTTTAGTTTCTCAATTGAACAGCGATCATCTACTAAAATGAATAAGAATTGTCACAAAATTTTCTCAAAACTTTTTAGGTATCGAATCTCTGTGAAAATATAATTCTATGTCTCGTTATTGATTAAGAGTTGTTATTTAATTTAATACCTATAGTTGACGTAAGTAGAGTAGAAAATGCAAAATTATCCTCTAAAATGTTTTCTTTTTTATGTTTGTATATGTGTTGAATAACCGATTCACACGAAGCGCTTTGCCTGTTCCTTTATTATGCGCACAGCCAAGGAGTGGAGTTCCCTCCCTGCATCGGTCTTCCCCAGTTCATATGACCCCAATCTGTTAAAGTCGCGACCTGTTAGGCTTCTTTTGGGTAAGCTCGTTCCATCGTCGACCTCATCACTGACAGCAGGTCAAGATCAAGGTCAAGTGTAGACCCATTATAAATATTCAAAAAAAAAAAGATTAATAAACATGTTTATAATTTACTACTGAGCAAATCGAAAATTTTTTATTTCCTGGTTCCCTTCCTAGCATTTATCAAAAAAGGTCACAGATTTCCAGAAATGGGTAACAATGACGACTCGTGGTGATGCTTACACACCAGGAGACGTCTTTCAGCTGATGATGATAGCGGCATAAACTGAGTAGTTCAAACTGCCTTCGATAAAGATACCTTCTTCTTCTTCTTAGCTTGTGGTTTGTGACTAACCTGAGTTTTAATAATAATAATAAATAATAAAATCTTAATTTCTAGTTTACAATTTCAGTTACCACTTTTTAATATAATACGTCATAATGAATTTTGTTAATTTAGATTGTAGGTTCATGCACAGTTATAAACCACTGAAATACAAGCTAAAATTAAATTTGTGTTATGGGAGACAGGGCTCTCAAGTTTACACCAGTAGAATATCAAAAATTTCTGAACTTCACAGAGTACAGGGATTAGAGACAATAAAGATTATAGATTTTATACTGAAACTAAAACAAACTAATTAAAATTAAAAACAATTTTTATTATAGTGTGTGTGTGTGTGTGTGTGTGTGTGTATTGCGTGTGTGTGTGTCTGTGTGTGTGTGTGTGCGTGTGTTATATTGGGTTATCTGGTTAGGTTGTTTGTGAGGGAAGGTATGTGTATTCGATGTGCCGCGGAGGAGTATTTTGGGTAAAAAAAAGTGAGGGTTAATACTGCTCAGTGATAATTTCTTAATGCAGCCCATGGGCCTCTGACTTGGCATCACATACGCTTGAGAAATATCTCTCAGGCTTGCCGGTTTCCTCACAATGTTTTTCTTCATCGTTTGTGTAGCAATTGCACATGAATATGAATTTGATCGCACATGAATTGGAAGAGTCAGAGGGCATTGGGTTTCATTCAACTCGAGACCTATCCACAGGTCACACTACTAGGCTATCACTGTGCCGAGTTATTTACCTACTTATAATAGCAAATGATTAGTGTTGGGTAGGACAGGACTTGCAAATGAGTTTGTAAGAGTAGCCTCATTTTTGTACTGAGCCGGTACAATGTCCCACTTCAAATGAGGCGAGGCGTTCGAGGTGTAAGAGGCTCATCGGTACATTTGAAGACATGAGTTCGAATATGACATTTGAGGTGTCGTCGTGCGTTTTGTCGTGTCGTCGTGTGTTTTGTCGTGTCGTCGTAATCTACGTTCTATTACATTCTGTTTGAAGACACGACATAATGATTGTTTTGTATCATAAAGTTAGTACCGGTCTACCTAAGAAACGATTTACCTGACAAAATAAGTGTTATTGTAGGTAAATAAATTAATAAACAAAATCACTCTTTGGTACCTACTTATATTTAAGCATAAAATAAAAGAAAAAATAAAACAAAATAAATTCCAAATTACAATTTAAGATATTCTTTGATTGATTTGTTTAATATAAAGCATTAAAGTGAATAAAACATATCATTACATCTCTCTCGAGTCGCGGTCTCGATACGTCCATTGAAAAATTTCGTCGTGTATAGCAAGCGCCTCGCTCGCTCTCTCTCACCCTCAGTCGTTCTTACGACGAGTGAAGAGTAAAGCCTCGAATTCATGGTAAACATTTGTTGAGCAACAAAGTTGAATCAACGTGTTGCGGTGTTTACGCTCATCGAGCGTAAACACCGCAACATATCGAGCGAGAGCTGTTATCAACTCTGCAACACACAGTGTTGCCAGCAACATGACGACAGCAACTCCGCAACACGTTGATTCAACTTTGTTGCTAAACAAATGTTTACCATGAATACGGGGCTTAACGCAACTACCGCGACAAAAAATTTGAAGCGGTACATTTTTTTGTGATGTGCCGCTCCTACATTTTGACGTGTTGTACGGGACAAATGTACTGCCTCTTGTATGTCCTACTCAACACTACAAATGATCCACTGAATGAATTTATTACTAAAATAATGTAGTTCCAAGTCAGGAAGTACGGTTTTAAAATTAGAGCAAGACCAAATAAATGATGGAAGGATTGTGTGAAATATGATTTGGCCGGGAGGTGTGTGTCTATAAATATGACGCCAAGTAGAGATGTATGAAAGAAGAAGACATGCTGTACTCACTCCTAACAAATTGGGATAAGAGGATGATGATGATGAGCTTATTTACTATCTATCTAGCTATCTAGTCTGTTTGTCTAATTCGTCCCAACTATGTTGTAGTCGGCTTCTGTCTAAAGCAAAAGCAGCTAAATACTAAGTCTAGAACTGGGCTGCATTAAGTTAACTTATTCAGTTATTTTATTTTATTTTACTAAAAAGAAGAGGTCAAATTGGAAGATAAGACAAAACAGAAAGTATGTGACTATCCAGATGACGACAAATAAAGATGTAGGTACGTTACGGAAGAAAAAAATATGTTGCACCAAATAACTACGGATAAGAGCACGAGAATGATGATAAGTAAGTAACTAGTAAAAGTTTTAATTTGGAGGCCCTCAGTTAATAATCACATAGTAATAATAATAATAATAGAAATAAATAATAAAAATAAAGATGATGTGGAGCGGATATCAGTCCCTTCCATGCGCATAATTTCAATAAGTGACTGCCAGTAGTTTTCCACACTGACCATTAATATTGATAAACTAATCATTTGAGTCTCATTATTATAAATTTTCCACGTTTCCTATTCAAAACAGTTCACTGGTGTTCAGAAAGTACTATCGAAATGTTGTCTTTCATTAGAAAGAAAAAAATAAATTTTCTTCAACATAATCGAAAAGAAGAGTTCTTGGATAACTTTGTTGATAAAAATATACAGTCAATGCTTTTACCTTTGACTCTAACGCATACCATTATGTTAATACCAAAGTTTCGTATTAAAAACAATGTCATAATTCCAAATGATACCCTATATAAATTCTTTTTGCTGTGTGGAACTGTGCTACCATTATTTATGTATTTTTATCGAGTTCTCCATGCTTTAGATAATGAAATCCAAGGTTTAAAAACCGTTAAAATGGAGAAATTTGCCGCATTCTGGGACACTTTCTACGATTGTTCAGGTTTTGTACTCAATTATGTGGTAAATCTGGTTTTATCGGAGAGTAATGTGTCATTTGTTTTGACCATCCAAAAAGTTCACAGAGTTCTTAACAATGATGTCAACTTCAAGAGTTTTACTATAAACAATTGGATTAACCTTATCCTGATTTTTGGCGTCTATATCGTATTCACTATTTACATTCAGCTAATGTTTCCAAATCTACAATTTTGTATAATTATTAATGCATTGACTACAATAGTTTTTGATGTTGATTTAAATAATGCAATCAGATTTATTCAGTTACTTGAAGATAAAGTTGTTCAGTGGAATCATCAGATGTTGAACTCATTCTTTGAGCAAGGAAATGATATTTGTCGCAAAAGATTATTCGAGGTTTACTTTGATATACTAAAAAGTTACAATATTTACAAAAAGATTTTTCAAGTAACGGTAAGTCCCTGACAGTGCTTTTGTCTTTAACGATTATATTTGTGCTTGTTTATAATTCGTTTATTTTTTTTTCAGATTGTTTACTATACCCTGAATAACTTTTTTCATTCGTTAGTTTATGTCGAAATTTTAATACAATTTTATAAAACACCTAAAGGACCGAATGAATGGGTACGTACCTGTGCCAGATCTACATGAGTTTTTAAAGTTATCACATCTACTTCTATTTGTGGCCACATAATAACAGCCTCATGGGTCAGTCGAATGTTAAGCTACGCTTGACGAGGTTGGTCCGTGGTTGGGTGAACCTTCATTACATATCAAGACACCTCCGTTCCTTGGAAAGCATGTAAAGCCGTTGGTCCTGGCTGTCATTTGTAGATCTTTGACAGCCGTTATGGGTAGCCAAAAGCCCCAAAGGCTGCGGAGGTCTGCTAGGAGGTCGCTCCATTCAAAGCACTGGTATTGAGCTGCACCCAGTTAAACTTCAAGCCGTCCCCAATAAAATTGGAAAAAGGCTAGGCAGATGGTGACATTTATTACAATTTCTCTTAAATGCATAATTGCCGTTTTCTGAAATTGCATGTTGTTAATTTTCGTATTTGTATCGTCACTTCTGTTTGATCAAATGTCTATTTGCAGTTCGCGGTGATGTCATCAGCGGCGATGATATATGGTTGGTTGTTAAAGAACTTTGTTTTACAAATCCTACTGTGTTTGCATTGCGAAACATTCTATATAGCTGTAGAGGATTCTCAAGATACATGCGCTCTCATCATGAAATCAAACTGTACAAGTAGGTTTCTGTCATCATCATCATCATCCACAGCCCAACTTCACCCACTGCTGGGAATAGTTTTTTTTTTTGTACCAATCTCCACGTCCACTCCCGCAATGGTAACAATGTCGTCCGCTCATCTCGCTGCCGGATGACCAACACATCTCTTGCCTTTTCTTGTTCGCCACTCGGTCACAGCTTTCCTCCACCGGATATTACCGCACCTACACAACTCCATTTGAGTTCCAGCGTTCCGTTTGAGCGTTCCTGTATTTTTATGAAAATTAAGAATATTTACTTAAAAGTGTGGTAGGATAGATTATTTCATTATATATAATTATGTCTATCTGACTGGAGCTGTTATTTTAGAAGACTTAACTGTGTTCCTCTTTAAAAAACAACTTGTTGAAAACCGCGTGGATGAAGTTGTGGATAACATTTAAGGCTATAAATAAAAAATTGGTAATATTTACAGATGAAGACAAGAAATTATGCAAGAATGTGAGGCGCGCGTACCAAGCATCGTTCAGTAAGATGCGCGCCTGCCGACTGTTCTACGTAGACGTCTGTCTTCTGTTGAACTTAGCAGAACTTCTAAGAAACTATTCAATTGTGTTGTTGCAGTTTGAAATTCTTTAATTCGGGTAAAAAACTATCGCCCCCATCTCTTTCATATCTCATCTTGCTCACATGACACATGGCGTTCATTTAAACATAATTAAACTAAATTACTGAATTTAAACTAATAACACAAGATAAAACGATACTTAAATAATAGATACAAACAAAGTGATTGAAGTTAAGTTAGTCCAATGTTGATTATTCTTTTAAAAATAAATAAATAAATGTATGTATATAGTTTCTACTAAAATTAAACGGACCTTTAAGCAGGGCTTCCTCTCTCCGACCCTTTTGCTATGGCCTACAGGGTCCATAATGATCTTATTTCAACAGTTACCGCCTAAGAATACATATTATGTAAAGCAATTAAGATATTGAATATTGAGTAGTTAGGTTTTGTAAAATAGCTTTCGATAAAGTGCTCCAATGACTTATTTTCTTCATTTTTATTGGGGTAATGTAAATATTGTAACAACTGTTGTTTCTCAGTATCTTCATAAAGTTTTTTTTTTACATTAGTATATTACATTTATAAGTTTAAGTTGGCAACTTTAGTATAAGTTGAACATAATTTATAATACAAAGGCAGTCTATTCACAAGACGCTTAAATTATTTCTCTCCGCACACTAACCCCATCAAGAACAGCTAAAAAACCGTCCTGTGTAAGATCCAACGTGGTCGAGGTAGATGGTTCATAGCTAGACACATAAGTTCAGTTCACGATGGGACTGGCATAGTCTACTCCTGTAACAATGAAACTAAATGTAGATGCTGCTCTGGAAGATGGAAATAACACAACCACCGTGACTGGCCTGTTGGTCTGTTGGTTAGTGGCCCTGACCGCTATACCGGAGGTCGTGGGTTCAATGGGATGATTAAGTAACGCTGGCCTTGGTCAGTTCGCAGAAGGGTGACCACTGACCATCCATTAAATAACACAGTTGGAGATTACATTAAGCTACCGATTACGATTATCACTTTTCGATCTTTAACAGTTGCTCCGTTACCTGGTAATAACGTATTTCCCAGTAACCGAGAAGTTCTACGAGCCTACTTCTGGGTTTATAACCAGACTAATCAGATATAAATTAATCGCATGAAAAGTATAGAATCTTCTAGGTGTTTCAAGAAGCATAAACACATAAACTCACGCCACTTTTGCGGGGAAGTAGGCATACATTATGAAACGCCATCTGCTACGATCCATACTCTTTTTGCTTCGTTTACGTTCATACATTTGGTTAAATTGCACGCGCCAGTTGGGAGTACTACGCAACTGTCTTTTCTGTAGAAAATCACCGATTATACCAAACCTGACCTCCTTTAGACAAATGTTATATATACACATTTAGCCTTGTTACGTCTGCATAATACCAGCAGAGGTGGCCAACATCAGCTGCTCGCGAAGCAAATTACGACAAGCATGAAAGTCTTATTCTCTTAACGAGAAAAGTCGTTCGCTCTGTTATCATAGAGGACAAATAAATCAACTAAAATTTTGTCAAATAGCCCATTCTCACCAAAGACAAATGTTAGTGTGATGAGCAGGATCATTTTGTTCTGTGTCTGTGCGCATCGTATATAGATATAAATATTAGTATGTTTATCAGTTGTCTGTACTCCATTTATTAGAAAAAATAGGCCCGTAGAAGCAGGAATGCGGAACATTTTATTTTAAAGATCAAATTGTTTTATTTTAAATTTAGAAGAATAAAAGTGAAACGAAGAATGTGTCCGTGTATTGTTCATCTCTGCTTCTTTGAGGTTTTTATCATTGACACTGTAATTTTCAACTAAAATAAAATAATATAACTAAATGAAATCCACATCATTTCTTAAAATAGGTTACAATTAAGTGTGACAGCCTGCAGCTGTGGAAACAGATCATAATAAATTCGGTGTCTATCGTATTAATTGTAACATGCTTAGTGTACTTTCGTTACAAAGTGTGCATTATAAATAACCTTTTTTAACTTCTGTCTAATGCTATTATAAAAGGAGTACTCATAGCTCGTTGCTGAGTCTGCGTTGCGCGCAGTAAGCGCACCTCGCAGCCCCGCTCCCGTCCCCGCAGCTCCTCCCCGCAGCGCTGCTCGACCGATGACGCGACCATCTGGGCCGGTGGTCATTTCGAGCGACCCAGAAACTCTCCCCGCAAAGCCCGTGCCTACAAAAGCAACGGACCGAGCTGATGATGACGGTTTTGTGACGGTGCAAAGGAGGAAACGCCGTCAGCGAAGCTGTAAGAACCGCTACGGCAAGGCTCCTGTTGAGCCCAACGCTAAGCTGCGTGCCGCGAAGCCGAACACCCCGGTGTACATCTCTCGCCTGCATTACACCACTGAGGCTAAGGACATCGAGGAGTACGTGCGCCAGAGATTAAAGTACACGCCAAGAGCACAGCTACTGGAGTCGCGCCGCAACGTCAATTTCAAGGCGTTTGTGGTGCGCATCCCAACGTGTATGCTCCATTTGGTGCTGGAAGAAAGTTTTTGGCCACAGGATGTGGTGATCCGTCGCTTCCGCGGACAAATTCCACTAGAACGCACATAATTTCGTGCTAGTGAAGTGATACTAACATAGTTATATAAGATTTTACTTACAAAAGTGTTATTAGTATGTATTATTAGGTTAAGGTATTTATCTATGGGTCTTTGTTACCTGAAATAAATAGTTTATTATTATTATTTCGTATATTCCTTTAAAATTCTTATAAATTACAATTTTAAATATTAATATAAAAATAAAAACATTTAAAAATATAAAAAACAGTAGGCCACCGACGGCGGGAGCAGGGTCCAAGCTATCGGTGGTTAGGGTCTCAGAGACAGGAACCTCCTCACAATGCGAGCCGTATCGAGGAGTACTGCCTTCTGTATCAGGCCTTTGACCCAACCGCGTAACGAAAGCCTCGACAGATGGTCGTCGAGGCTTTTTGCAATAAGACCATTGGCCGTCACAACTATCGGCACAATGACAGCAGAATCCACATCCCACATGTCGACAATCTCGTGGGCTAGGTCAAGATATTTTATTTGTTTTTCTTTCTCAGCTTTCACGAGATTTTCGTCATGTGGGATGGTAATATCAACTATCATTGTGCGGCGCGCTAATCGGTATATCACTACTATATCCGGCTTATTGGCAACAATAGTCCTATCAGTAATGATAGACCGATCCCAGTACAATGTGGCATGGTCATTTTCGAGAACTGGGTCGGGCACATACTTGTAGTACGGTACCTCAGTGTCCACAAGCTGGTATCTCAAAGCAAGTTGCTGGTGAATAATCCTGGCTACTTGATTATGCCTGTGCAAGTATTCGCCGTTAGCCAGACGAGAACAACCAGAGATTATATGTCTGATGGATTCGCCAGGGCGGTGACATGCCCGACACACGTCAACCGTCCCGTCCTTCATAATATGTCTCCGGTAGTTGTTCGTTAGGATAACTTCGTCCATAATTGCACAAACAAAACCTTCAGTTTCCCCGAAAAGGTCACCAAAACGTAGCCAGGATACCGACGCTAGTAAATCTACATCGGGCCCATGAAGAGCCCGGTAGAAGCGGCCGTGAAGCTCTTTGCTTTGCCATACCCGCCTGCGGTCATCTGTACTAAGCACTACAGGTTTGCGCCAGTTCTCGTTAGCCATGGAAAGCGGGGTGAGCCCTTTATCCACGGCGACCACATCTCGGTGCATACCCACTTCGGTTTTTAAGAAATAATCCCTGAAGCTGTACACTTCGCGGTTGTGGAGAGTCTTAGCATTTAGAAAGCCTCGACCCCCACACTTCCGCGGAATGTACAACCTCATAACCGAAGAACGTGGGTGATGCATCCGATTTGCGGTCAGCAGTGTACGGACTCTCCTATCCAGGGTGTCAAGTTCAGTTTGAGTCCATTTAATCTTTCAACTGAGGTAATTAGAGACACAATAGAAAGACAATGACAGGCGGACACCGGTGTCCTCTCGGGGTTTAATGAATTAAGTATGCCGAAAGAGTACATCAAAACCGGCATGACCCAACCGTTGAAGGCGCGCACCTTGTTTCCACCTGAAAGAAGACTGTTTAACACTTTTTTCAGGCGACCAAAGAAACGCTCCTTCAACGATTGCTTCATGTCAGTAGTATTGATACCTAACGCTTCCGACATACCCAAATATTTATAGCTCTCGGATGAGGAGAGGGATCTGAGGTGTATGGAATCCGAGAGTTGAATTCCCTGGGATTCCATAATCTCCCCTCGCTTTACATGCATGACCGCACATTTGTCCACACCAAATTCCATCCTGATGGCGCTACTGAAAGTTTCAGTTACCCTCAGTAGCTCCATTAGTTGTAAATTGTTGGGGGCAAAGAGTTTTAGGTCATCCATGTAAAGTAGGTGAGATATGACCTGACCATCTCTTCTCAGTCGATAGCCTAGACCTGAATCCTCCAGCAATGTGCTTAGAGGATTCAGGGCTAAGCAGAACCATAAGGGGCTCAAACTGTCACCCTGAAATATTCCCCGCTTAATCCAAATAGGTTCATCATTCCCTTGGATTTGTTGACATCCTGGATAGCGAAGGACCGTCCTCCACTGCCTCATACAAGACTCAAGGAAGGTGCGTAGAGTTGCATCTATTTTGTACAACTCCAGCACCCTCACGAGCCATGAATGTGGCACGGAGCCGTAGGCCTTCTTGTAATCTATCCAGCATGTCGACAGATCCTTGTGGGATCGACGAACCTGTTGGCTTATGGCCATGTCTATGAGGAGTAGCTCCTTAGTGCCACGGGACCCATTCCTACATCCATTTTGAGAAGCAGACATAATAGAGTTACTGTCTATGTGCTCAGTAATTTTAGTTCTCAAAATGGATGTAAGAAGTTTATATACCGTCGACAAGCATGTGATCGGTCTATAATTCTTGGGTTCCGTGGCACTACCTGACTTATGAAGCAGGTGAGTAACGCCAGTTGTAAGAAACTGTGGCAGCGACCCAGACTCTAAGGATGACTGGAACTGCGACGCCAAGCGCGAGTGCGAACTACCTAACCATTTTAGCCAAAAATTGTGCAGTCCGTCCGGTCCCGGTGACTTCCAATTAGGTAACGGACGAACTGCTTTGGCTATATCTGATGGACAGATGTTAATTTTATTCATTTCTGGTATAGTTTCACACGCGCGCTCGACATCGCATATCCAGCGAGCCTCAACATGACGGACGGGCTTCGACCAGATGCCACGCCAGAATTCACTCGTGGCGGCATCATCCGGACGGCGGACGTCCGTCACATTTTGTTCAGGTCGCTCCCAAGCTCTGTATACCCACCTCTCATCGCTCTGGAACATGCGATTCTGTGAGTACCGGTCAACCCGCCGTTTATACCGCCGAATACGGTTTGCCCATGCACAAACTTTCTGCTTCAGGAAGTCGATGCGCTCTGTGGTACGGGACATGTATTCGCGAGGACTGATTTCAGTCCCCGAGAACGCCCGCCTCACAAAGCGCATCACTCGTGGCCGTGTATTACCCTCCCTGAAGCAGTATAGTTTGCCGATGAGTACCCTGGCCTCATCGATACGGCGTTCAATCCTGCCCTGCCAGGCTGGTACAGCTGGCTTCGGTCGGATAGCTACGTCAACATTTGGGAACTTGACGTTAGCTAAACGGCATGCTACAACAGCCGCGCAATACAGGATTGAGTGCGTATCAATGAGGTCCTCGCTGCTTTCGAAGAAATTCTCAAGCAGCGAATCCAGGGCACACACCAGCGCCCTATTTTTTTTGTGCATCGGCAACCGCGGTAAACGCGGTCTAAGTTCGGTTGGTGTTGACCTATACTCACGAAGCGCATCTTCCAGTGCTCTCCTCAGTTGGTTATTGCACTGGCTACTTACTGTGACAACCCTATCATCCACTTCGTCACTAATAGGATTGGGCCGTGGTGGGGTTGCATTTACAGCTGGTACCACGGTCTGTGTCAAAGTCGAGACGATATGGTTGTTCAGTACGTCTGAGCGCAGCCTATCAAGTGCGGCTTCGTCCAACCTGTGGTTACGTTGGATAACCCGCACCTGATCCGACAGTCGTTGGGCCGAGACGTTTACGGTTGGTTCCAATTCCTGAAACAGAGACAGCATCCTAACACGGTACGCAGTGAGGTTAGTTCCCCCCTCTGTAGACCCGTAGTATGCGCGCATGACGTTCTCGTTCATAGACTGAGTCCATCTCATGCGCTGCACACAACCACCGATAGCGGGGACCTGGCTCGGGGCTGGTCCTAAGCTCTTCGGTGGCCGGCCTCTCCCCGGCCGACGTACAAGTGTTGGCGACGTCGGCGGGGAAAAATACTCGTCGCTGCTGGAGCTCGACGCTACTGCAACCGCCGGTGACACAGGTGACCCGATGTCCGGCGGCGGCGAGGCGGAGCTGAGCGGCGAGTCCGGAGGTGGTAGGCGTGCGCGTCTTGAAGCTGCTCTAGTGATCATATTTATTTTCTCATTTTTATTGCAAATTTCTTCTTCTTAGTATGTGACATGTGTCACCCGTCCTTGTCATTGTTCTAACTGATTTTCCATAAAATTTCATGTCGAATATTTTATAAAGCCCAGAGTTCTGGATATATTTTTGTTAAATAGTATTTCGTTATAAATAATAGTAGTTTTTGTTTGTTTTGTTGTAATTTTGCAAATAAACTGTTTTATCAAATATTATTGAAGAGAATTTTCAATGAGTGTCTTATGACAGCCAGAGTTGCCAGCTAATTATTATTATTATTATTATTATAGCACAAGTTCACCTTAGTTTGAGACTAGATGGCGTAAGTGTAACAACAGCTGTTAAAAGTTTTTCGGTCAAATGAAACATCGTAATAACGAAAAAAATCGAATTGATAATAGGTCAACAGATACAGTGGCAGACGTGGCTTCGAAATAAAAAAAAAGAAACGTTAATAGGTGAAAGTTTTAGGGGTAGGCCAAATGATGTTATAAGTAAAAAGGTGTAGACCACACTTGAAGCTTCTTGAATAAGTTTTCATTGTAATCGAATGTAGAGTAATGGAACTAAATAAAAGTTCATAGGCTAATAAGAGTGAATTGACCAAGCTGTCTATTGCAAGACATAACGTTGAGGGTAAAATAATTAAAACCAATCGAAAAAACAGTTATTATATAAAAAATCGATTAATTAGTAAAACTAATAATTGTTTCTTCGACGAAGCGTTCCGATAAAAAGTTTGATGAAAATGGAACATTTTGTTCAGTTTTCGGTGCCAGACTGCGAATTATAATTAATGTTAGATTTAATGTTATTTTTATTTCTGAGCCAAATTTTAATAGAGAAAGGATGACGGGCAAAAATGTATGGGATGCGTACCCACCGACCAATAACGACCAGACGTATGTCGTTAGAAAGCTCTTTTCATGACTATCATTTGTTATTATGGGAGCTAGTCTCAATTCACTGTGGGGAAAATGTTACACTTACTTAAATTATATCTATTAAAATAAAAGTTGTTAATTCTATATATCTAAAAACAAACAGTTTTTGTGTGGATTCTATACAACTGTCGTATGCACTGTAAAAATCTCTTCGTGATAACTTGAGTGAAGAGAACTGTCAATGCCCAGTATTATAATGGAATGACAGCTCAAGTCGCTGTCACTTCACCTACACTTTCACGGGCGATTTTTACAGATAACACTACTGAATAATAATCCTATCATACAAAGCGACAATGGCCGTTAACATATTTCCAAACAAAGACCCGGAAGCCATCGTCTTCGACCAGACACAACACCCGTCTGGTTAGAAGATCCCGTTTCGATTGGGGATGAGGAACTTTACACCCAGTTCTTCATAACCTATACTCGTATTCAGCCTAACTAACGCTAAGGGCGGGACTCCAGCCAAAGTAGAGATGAGAGTAAATATTTCGTAATTAGCCAACATGACATGTATCTATGAAGCTTAGCACTGAGCTGTCAAACTGACGTAAGCTGATTGGTTGTACGACATATCTCTTTCCATTTCCGCTTCAGTGGAGTGTCGCCCTTAGGTTGCCTGTTCACTGAAGCGGAGCGAGGCTGCGAAAAAGAACCAGTAGAATAGTTCACTTTTTTAAATTATTTTTGATAGGCACGCGTTTGATCACTATCTTATCTGATGGTAAGCGATGATGTGGTCGACTATAAAGCACGCTTGCCTAGGAACAACCTGTTCACTCTTGACTTAAAGACCCTTAGGTTGCAGCTATCAGGAAACACCGACTCTGGCAGGGAATTTCACTCCTTAGCTGTACGCACAATGAATGTGTTCCCAAAACGTTTAGTACGTATGGGGGGGGATTTCCATCATGTACCAGTGGCGCAGCGCCCCGTACGTCTAGTGGTCCGATGGTGAAAAAGGCTTGGCTGGATTAAATCGTCCAATTCCGATGCACACTCACCGAAATATAACCGATAGAAAACCGACCTGTTAGCAACTCGGCGTCGATGCTCGAGACTTTGGAGTTTTGACTCAACGAGTGCATCATTGCCAATGATCTTCTTGGCTCGTTTCTCATTGACTCAAGCGCATCAAGCTGGTATTTAGCGGATCCTGCCCAAAGATGAGAGCAGTACTCCATACACGACCGAACTTGCGCTTGATAAAGGCTGAGCAGCTGTTCCGGCGTGAAGTAACGTCTCACCTTTGCTAAGACACCTAACTTCAGTGGTGTGAAACTTTTACGCAGTCCTATTGGTTAGTATTTTTCCGCTCCGCAGCCTTATTCTGCTTTAGACCGCAGTGGACAGGCAACCTTAGCGAGACATATTCCAAATACTTACCTCATATACTCGTATATAATTTTATTTATTTATTTTACTTTGTTTTATTATTACAGGAAAACAAACAGTATTAACAACTAACAAATACAACCAATTATGCAACTATTAACATGTTTTTGCATATAATGAGCTACCATGAGCTTGATATTTAGAATAACAAAAAAAAAGAAAGTGAATTACAATGACAATATGTGCAAAAATAATATTACACAATTACAACAGTAAGTCATACATTATAAAAAAAAACAATTATTTAACCAATTCGAACCAATGTTTAGTAAGTGTTTGATTGATATAGCGAGTGAGACGGACGTAATCTGTTGTTCTCTGGATAAATTCACAAGTAATCCTTTGTTTAAAATTAGTTATAAGTCACAATTTACAAGTATTATTTAAAGCATACATAACGCATTTTTTTGCTGTAATTCTACAATTACAGCTAAAAAATGCGTTATGTAGGTATGTAGAAAAATAAATAAATAAGTGAATTAAATAAATTAAAATAGAATACATTAAATTAAAACACCTCTTTAGTCACATACTTATTTTTTTTTTCAAACTGACCTGTGGTAAATGTTAAAGCTTTCTTGCAACAAAGATTGCCAAGCACTCAGGGCTTAGACTATAGAGGTATATTATTTAGTGATTGGGCAACTCCAGGTATTCGTAAAAGCAGGGAAAAACTTTTTGAACTTTATGGCCTAAGGCAGCATGTGAATAATACTAACTTTCATCAGCATGTTGCTAAATATTCAAAAATATTCAAACGTGTTTGCAAAGTTTCTAAAGCTCTTTATATTAGCAATAAAATAAAATCTACTGTTAAAACTAGATCACTATGGTATTAAGGATAAAGCTCTTAACTTAATAAGATCTTATCTGAAAGACAGACAGGTCAAAGTCCAGATTAACGGCGTAAACTCATCGGGGTCTGAATTGACAATGGGCGTGCCTCAAGGTTCAATTCTGGGTCCGTTCCTCTTTTTAGTATATATTAATGATTTGCCTCATTTAATTCAGAATCAACCGAAGATGGTGTTATTCGCAGATGACACATCTCTCATTTTTAAAGTAGACCGACGTTCTCAAAATCTTGACGACGTAAATAAAGCTATTCTTCAGGTACAAAATTGGTTTACGGCAAACAATTTGGTACTTAATAACACAAAAACCAAATGTATTCGATTTACGTTACCAAACGTTAGAAGTAGCGAATGCGACATCATGTTGAATGGAGGAAAGCTGGAATATATTAATGAAACCGTTTTCCTAGGCATCACGCTAGACGAGAAGTTACAATGGGGACCGCATATAACATCTCTTGCGGGGCGGCTAAGCTCGGCTGCTTATGCGGTTAGAAAGATCAGGCAGTTGACAGACGTAGAAACCGCGCGTTTGGTCTATTTCAGCTACTTTCACAGCGTAATGTCGTATGGCATTTTACTGTGGGGTCGGGCTGCTGACATTGATTCCATTTTTATTCTACAAAAGAGAGCTGTCAGAGCTATTTATAATCTACCGCGTCGAGAATCTCTAAGGGAATTATTTAAGAAAATTAATATTATGACAGTGCCTTGTCAATTCATTTACGAAAATATTATGCATGTAAGAAAAAACCCACATCTTTTTAGTAAAATAAGTGATAGACATAATTTTAATACTAGAAATAAAGATAAAATAGCTCAACCATTTTTCAGATTAGCTAAAGTACAGACATCTTTCATGGGGTACTGTGTTAAATGTTACAATAAAATACCTCTTGATATATTATAACTAAATGAAAGGAAATTTAAAACTTATATTAAAAGTACACTTTCTAAACAGGCATATTACAAATTAGAGGATTATATTCAAGATAATAATGCTTGGCAACATGCTGGTCCAGCTCCATAGGGCAATCAAGGAACTTGACAAAATCTTAATTTGCTTTATTTTTGCAACACTCACGCTATTCTGCTGTGTATTTTTTTTTTTTTTTTTTATTACTTGTGTAATATTTTCTTGATTTGTTATATTAATCCGTGATTTTAATATTTGTAAATGTGAGAGTACCATGTATCTATCCTACTAAAATGCTTAATCTATCTTAGCATAGTATGTTATTTTTTATTTATTTTTTTATTTTACTTTGTTTATTCTAGGTACATCGTATTCACATATAATGTATTTTTTATTGTATACAAATATTGTAAAAACTATTTTAAAAGAGTAAGTATGGAGTTTCTTGCCCATTCTTCTCCATACAAAACTACCTTTTGGAAGGGGCAACTAGAATCATTAAATTTTATTTAACTTGTAAGTTTAACGTTCAAAAGTGCCTTTTAAATGGCCTAATTGAAATAAATGATTTGACTTTGACTTTGACTTTTAAGACTCAGGGGCAGTGTCCTTTATGCTTGCATGTCTCCCTTACGGTTTATGTTACAACTACTGGTTGCACGGATTTAAAGATAATTTTTAAGCCGTTACAATTTCCTCACAACTGAACGCTGTATTACACAAGCGTATTATACTGTCTTCGTCTATCGCATCCGCCTTATTTTGTACAAAAGCAAGTAACTGCAAAATAACAATGTTGCAAATTGCTATATTTTACAGTATTTAATGCCATTAACACCGGAACTCGCGATGCGACGTACTCTCGTACCGCACACTTTTTATGTTTTTCGCTGACGGTGCAGCGGTGGGTGCACATTCGAGCGTTTCAACTGCCGTCATTACCTTCCGCTTAATGTTAATGATTCTTTCCTTTCGGGTGTCGACCTCCGTACACGCACATTACAACAATGTCGACGCTTTTACGAGTAAGATAATAACTTTAGGTAGGCCTTCAGAAAAAGGAAGATCCTGACCAAGCCCTTAAGTGTAACTGTCCGACTTAAGACACTTGGAGCGTTTTTTCTTATGTCGAACTGTGTAACTTAAGACATTCGAGGAGTTAAAGGCCGTTCTATTTATTTTTTGAACGGCCGAAGCCAATTACACACAACATATATTCAGTGTTGGCGACAGATCTGGCAACCCCGTTGCTAGGGGCTAGTTCTGTTGTTTAGCTAGCGACGGGGCGGCTTGCGTGTTTTCTATTATAATTTTCTTAATATTGTTTCCTACTTCTTTTGTGATCGAATTATTATACCCAATTACACCTTTAACTGCATCATAGAATCATTAACATTAAGGGGAAGGTTCCCCTTAATGTTAATGATTCTATTATAGACCGTTCTATTTATTTTTCGAACGGCCGAAGCCAATTACAGACAACATATATTCAGTGTTGGCGACAGATCTGGCAACCCCGTTGCTAGGGGCTAGTTCTGTTGTTTGGCTAGCGACGGGGCGGCTTGCGTGTTTTCTATTATAATTTTCTTAATATTGTTTCCTACTTCTTTTGTGATCGAATTATTATACCCAATTACACCTTTAACTGCATCATAGAATCATTAACATTAAGGGGAAGGTTCCCCTTAATGTTAATGATTCTATTATAGGCCGTTCTATTTATTTTTCGAACGGCCGAAGCCAATTACACACAACATATATTCAGTGTTGGCGACAGATCTGGCAACCCCGTTGCTAGGGGCTAGTTCTGTTGTTTGGCTAGCGACGGGGCGGCTTGCGTGTTTTCTATTATAATTTTCTTAATATTGTTTCCTACTTCTTTTGTGATCGAATTATTATACCCAATTACACCTTTAACTGCATCATAGAATCATTAACATTAAGGGGAAGGTTCCCCTTAATGTTAATGATTCTATTATAGGCCGTTCTATTTATTTTTCGAACGGCCGAAGCCAATTACACACAACATATATTCAGTGTTGGCGACAGATCTGGCAACCCCGTTGCCTGGGGCTAGTTCTGTTGTTTGGCTAGCGACGGGGCGGCTTGCCTGTTTTCTATTATAATTTTCTTAATATTGTTTCCTACTTCTTTTGTGATCGAATTATTATACCCAATTACACCTTTAACTGCTTTTGATTTGATGTCTACCATTCAGTAATTCATTTTTCTCACTAAATTAAAAGATTCTGACAGTATCATCATCATCGGCGGAACTTCTAGAGTACTTTAGAAGCTGAAGTACAACAGAAGGATTTCATTCTGCAACAAAATATTTTGCTGAAATGTAATAAAACCAAAAACGGTGGTTATATTTTATTTATTTATTTATTTATTTTTATCATTATTATTTATATCATTTTCTGACTGTAACGTTGCTAGGTTGGCTAATTATTCATCGCAATAAGTGTATTGCTCTTTAAACAGTCGTCATTCTAGCGTTGACAGAAACAATAATTCATTGACGGTCTACATTATAATTTACAATTTTAATGAACTACACTGTAACTACTTATATTAGCTTCCGAGTCGCTTAGTTTAGTTACTCCTGACAATACGTCTTTGACAAAACGTCATAAAAAGGACATAAAATGTTTACTTCCACACCACGTACGGAAAGCAGAAAAATAATATTAATATATAACGATTTTATGAGCATTTTCTTTCCTTTATATTTCATCACTACTATTTTGTGTAACAGAGAATATAGTATCAGTGTAAGCTCGGCAGAAGTTTGTAGAAAGAAAATCGTGTATGCTGTTATCGGCAACATTGTGTATATTTGTTTCATGTGGGCCACTATTATATACAATCCTTTTCGTGCTTTCGAGTTCAGACTATTCTACGCATTTTTATACCACTTGTTTCTTTTTCATTTAGTAGCGATTTGTTATATTAATTTAAAAAGAAACTATTCAAATGAGCGCATCGTGTCGTCTCTACATGAAATCAATAGTTACATAAACAGCAATAGCGACTTAAATAAAATGAACATATTATATTGGGCATATTTTTCTCTGATCTTTTGTCTTTGGGTAACCAATGTAACTGGAAAGATGGTTTTTGACATGTACTGGTCTTGGTATCGGGTTTTTTACAGTTCAGTGTCACTAATTTGCGATTTCGATATGGCCCATACAATAGTAGTTGTTTATATTTTAACACGCAAACTTGAGAATTGGAACGAAGTTGTAGAAAATATGCATCCAGATGATGAAGGCGATGAAATCACAGCAGCCAGAGAAATTAAAATAGAGAACATGTATCGAGTTATAAACCTTATCTGCGAAACGTGGACACTGTCGAGAGAAATGTCTGAATTTAAAGTAAATAACAATTTTCTAAGAGTGCCAATTTTATTATTATGAAGAAATAATTTAAAGTGACTGAAATATGTTATAACATTATTTGATTTCAGATTCTGCTTCATTTCGGTTCAACATTTATCATGTTTATAATGTACGTTATGATGATATTGATATTTGCATGTAAAAATACGGTTAGTACACGTCTTATTCTTAATGAAGCTGTCCAGAAGGGTGTATGGCTAAATTAATATCAGTCGCACGTGTCACACAATCGAAGGTTAAGTTACGCTTACCGAGGCCGGTTCACCGAGCTCTTTCCGTGGTTCGAAAAGCATGATCTGCTATTGACTGCTGGCCAATATGTTAAGCAGCAGTCAATGGCAGACCTTTGACAGTGGGCACGACGAATCTAAACCCAGTCTCAAACCAAGGAGCAAAGTGTAACTCAGTTTCAAATTGTCGTAGTAGGCAGTGTGGCTCCATGTAAAACGTATTCAGCTGCACCGAAGCCGAAATGCAGTTGAGGAAAGGTTACGCAGATGATGATATTGTCTGTTTTTATCAATTTACAATTGTTCTATTACTAACAGTCAATCAGCCTATTGGTCAATACGGCTGCTGGTAGTTGGCCCATCTTAATTAAACTCATTTATCCAAATCCATCTAGATTGGTGGCGTCATTGTCTACGTTAACCGATTCCCGGTTTCAACTAAAGAACACATCTACCCTAATGGTCATCAGTTTTCTTTTGTTAACAAAACCGGCCTATTTCTGCAACTACATCGGGGTCAAAGCATCACCCTTAAAATTCAAATTCAAATTCATTTATTTGTTTGGTACAATACAAGGTCTCAAATAACATAAAGGTCTCATCACATTCTGCCACATGTGGCGTGCAGATGCCTTCGCAGGCAGATGTAAAGCCACTTGGTTTAAACACGCATTCCCGTAACTGAGCCTAATATCCTTGATCCGTGTTGCTTTCTACTATGTCGGGGTCGGCTTCCTGTTTAACGGGATGCCCGTGAATACCAGAATTGACATTGACATTGGCGACACACATTTTGGTACTTTAGCTTATTTGGTCGCTTTTTGGTGGCTTGCCTCGTTGGTCTAGTGGTCGCACGCGCTACTGCTGAGCATGAGGTCCCGGGTTCGATCCCCGGGTCGGGCAAAGTGTTATTGAGATTTTTTATCTGGAATTTCTCAGTAGCAGCCCGGATTCTGGATTTGTGCCCGATTGATGGCAATAGGCTCGCCCCCTATTACATGGGACTTACACATAACTGGCGAAATGTGGGTGTACTACCAGGTACGTCTCTGCCTAGCCCTTCGGGGATTACAGGCGTGACGTTATGTGTTTATTTAAAATCTGTGGGTAATAAAGTTAACTTTGTTTCTCTAATACTCATTTAACGTTCTGTTTTAGATGGACCGAAGTATTATAATCAGCCACGGGTTCGGAGTCACGATGTGTTTTTGCAAGTTGATCTTAGTCGATTGGTTAATGTGTTTTGTTTGCGAAGAATTTTACAGAGAATCGGCAAGAGCCAGGTGTAATGTTATTGTGAAATCAACACAAGACTGTAAGTTAATAAATTTATTATAGACTAGCAGACGTCACGCAGTTTCACCCGCGTAGTTACCGTTCCCGTGGGAATACGGGGATAAAAAGTAGCCTATGTCCACCGGGAATAGTGTAGCTTTCCACAAGTACAATAATTTTTAAAATAGGATCATTAGTTCCGAAGATTACCCCCTACATACAAACTTACAAACTTACAAATTTTACCTCTTTATAATATTATAGTATAGTATAGATAGTATAGATAACGAAAACAGTGGTAGCACAACAAATGTGTTAAATTAATAAATATTGTCTTGTTAGTCCACGACTACTACTACATAATTCATAAACAGCCCCCCTAGCCAAGTTGACAATCTACAATCGTAAACGCGATTAGAAAACTAGCAATGTATAGGAATGACATCACCTCTCGCTAAGTCACGTGGTCAAAACAAAGGGATTTGAGGCGTTTTCGATTGTAGAAAGAGTCAAGTTACAAACGATTCGTATCTATTCTCTTTCTACAATCGAAAACGCCTCAAATCCCTTTGTTTTGACCACGTGACTTAGCGAGAGGTGATGTCATTCCTATACATTGCTAGTTTTCTAATCGCGTTTACGATTGTAGATTGTCAACTTGGCTTGGGGGGCAGGTTTTAGGCCACATTCTATTTACACGTGTAAATTATTATTTATCTATAGTAGTCCCCAAAGGTACAATTGAAAACCTCAGCATCTGTCTGGCATTACCTGAAAAATGAAATGAACCTTTTGGCGCAGCCGTGAGACGCTATTTGTGTGTCTTTTTTTGTGTTATTGTGTATTTACTGTGCGTGTATCCAGCTGATGCCAATAAATGTGTTTTCTTTCTTTTGTTCTCTCTTTCTTTCTTTCTTTGGTTAGGCAGTGTTTTTGTGGGTGTTGCTGTAAGGAACCGCCTCATTTACATTTTGGTCATATGCGTAAACGTCAATAAGCTTAATTAATTCGGTTTCAGTGGCGTCCAAAATAAAATGGAAGAATATTCTAAGAACCATGAATACTGACGTGGAGCAAATGAGTGCATACGGATTATTTTCTATTGACGCAGTGACAATTGTTCTCTTCAGTTCTATCATCACAAGCCACATTATTGTTTTATTGCAATTTGCTTTTCTGTGATTCAATTTTGGAACTATCTGTTATTAACATTTTGGTAAAATAAAAAAGAATTTGTTAAGGTAAAAAAAAAATTTTTGTTTTTGCATGGTTCGAACACGATGTATCTGTCCTAACAGCTGATTATGTATACGTAGGTATATAGGTTATTTACGTTTAAATGACATTTCTGCTCTGACACAACATAAGATCATGCGCCTTGAATCGGTGAAACGTTGTGCACCATTTAATTATCTAGGGTCTAAGGTCAATTAAATTTATCAATGGTATTTTACTTTCATTCGTAACATTTTTGGGATAAATTTTCTTCTTAATTTTTTTCGTTCCAGAATAATTGTGAACGAGCATTGTGAATCTACATACGCATAATTTAATTGCTATTATTCGTATTAACCCTGCATAAGAAGAATATCTGTAAATAATTCCATAGATAAAAATGCAATAGATTGTTTTTAAAATAAAACAGCAATGAACATATTTTCCATTTTCTGAAATTAATTACTTCCAGTACTTACAATGTTATTCATTAAAAATATTTTTTCTTCAAACATGAGTACAAGCAAGCTGTTTCAATTATATTCTGTATAGTGCACATTGAACTTTTCGTGACTGTTTACTACTCATCATCATCATCATCATTCTCAGGCGGACTTTGCCCACTGCCCTCTGGGTATAAGCCGTATAAGCCTCTCTTTGCTGGTGCCAAGCTCCACGTCCCTGTGTCTGCCCCATTTACGATACTCCCGAAATTGCAACAATTTGGTCTCGCCGCCGGATGACCAACAGTTCTCTTGCCGTTTCTCGGACGTCACTCGGTAACATCATCATCGCTCCTAGCTAAGTGTCCTGCCCAACTCCATTTGAGCGATTTCTATTATCGACGACCAAAGATACCGATGATGTCGTTTACTCTAGGTACAATAAATTGGTAGGTATGTTCTTGATGGTACAGTAGAGCGACGATTATCCGAACTAATTGGGGGACATGGGTGGTATTTTCAGATAACCGAAATCTATTAATTTTGCCACACAATATTAATGAAAATACCTACCTAAAGGTGAAAGAAAATCATCTTGAAATATTTATAATATATTTTTAATGACAAACCGGAATTAAACAAAAATATTTATAGACAGTCATGTATTAAAACAAATACGTACATATTTAATTACCGCTAAAAAAATCTTCAACCTTCGTCTGTTGAAGCCAGCCTACCCGTTCGCGAGCGGCTAGGTCACGTATTTTTTTAAGGGCAGGTATTTGATACTGGTCGCTTTTCGCAGTTCATCTTCATCATCCGAATTTGTAGCTGATGTATAGTACTAGATCCATAGTACCTACTATTAGAGTTGGCGTCATCACAACATGCTTACGTTTAGGCATTTTAAATCGAGAGAATTTAGTTTTACACAATCGACAGTTAATCGGCGCTCTACTGTGTACTAGGGTTAGTGTCAGAAGACGAGGAGGATAAGCAGATAAACATCCTTAAAACTGACATTGGTCTCAATTAAAAAGCGCACATCGAGAAATAGAAATACTATCCTTGGAAAATAGCTCTCTGAAGCAAACAAACGCCAATTTATTGAAGAAAAATGAGATGTATAAAAAAGTCACCAGTAGTCCATTAAAGAAGAAATTACAAACACCGAAGGGAAATAAAATTAGTTCTACGGAAAAGAAGATCATTAAACCACAGACTTTAGAAATTCCTGATGATGGCGCACCCATAACTGAAGACCTTACTAAAAACTCGCAAAACCCATCGCTGCCGGTTGTAAAGAATAATATATGTATTTTAAGTAGAGAAAAGTCTAATAGATTATACACAATCAGTCAGAGATCTAATTTAGGTAATTTTAATATAATATATGTCACTATCGCATGCTAAATTGTGGATTAAAGCAACTATTAGATAGTATTGATATGAAAGTTCAAAACTTAACTTACTCCGACCACTGTGTTATTTACGTTGGGGAAGAAGATTTTAAAAGGACCCAGAACTAAATAGAATTAGTTACTTTCATTTGCGGTAAATTACAAACTTTAACCCACACGAACTTTATAATATGTCTGCTGACTTTTAGATATATGGCTAACAAAAATATAATGTTTAATAGTAGAGTCGACACCTTTAATAATTTAATCTACATGGATGTTGAGACATATAAATATGCATATATTTTGGATTCCAACTTAAATCTTTGCTGTTTGCTGTTGGAGGGTTGTGGTCTAATTTCCCACGATGACCAATCGGCTTGGGAAATGTGTTGTTGTTTGTGTTTAGTTGACTTTTGCATATTTTGTTCGTGTTTTTCCGGGGGCTGAAATTTAGTTGCTATTGTTTCTGTCCATTTGAGGGTTGGCTTGTAAAGGAGTTGCTTCTTACTCTCATCATGTCGAATTTGGGTTCGAAGCTCTCATCATTGGGTTTCTTGGGCTTGTTTATAGTAGCTGGTGAAATTGAGTCATCTCTTTTCCATTTTTCGTTACCCGTGAGCCCTTTCTTGACTATAAGCTTGTCGTAATTTTTATATGCATAATTGCCATTGTTTCTTTCCTCTATAAGTTTAGGTTGTAGTTCTTTCCTCTTGTCTAATACTTCTTTTGGGTAGTCTTCAGAAATATGGATGGTCTTCAGTTTTTTACTATTTTTTAAAATGTCAGATTTTTGCCAGTTTTTGACACCAATATTGGTCTTTCTTTTCCATTTGTGTTATTTGGTTTGCCAATCCTCCGGGCTACATTAATATCCCTGTTGTCTAGGTGGATATTGAGCTCAGTTTTTAATTTTTTCTTTACTGTATCCATAAGCTCAGGTGTTAAATGTTCGTTTTCCTTGAGGCCATAAATAATGATATTGTTTGATCTGGCGTTTCTTTTTAACGAAGACGCTTTTTCTTTTAATTTTTGATTTTCTGACTTCAGGTTGTCTATTTCTCGGGTAAATGGCACTAATTTTTCATGAATCTGTGATATTATCTGCTTCGTTTGGTTGTCCATTTCCATTTTCATTCTATCGAAAAATTCCTGCATGTTATCCATTATGTTTTGCCTTTACTGCGTTCCCGTGGAACGAAACGTTGAATGAATGGTCTTGTGTAAACCGGAACGTTAAATTGTGTTTGATGCGTAGAACGGAACGTTACGATGAAGTATCTTTATGTTGGCACCCTTTCACTTCTGTCAAGCTTGGGTCCCTAGTCACTGTCAAAATCTCTCGCTTCTTGTATTTTATGTATGTTGGTAGTGGCAATTGACAGATAACCTTCAATAGTCTTTAGTTGATTTCACAAAACTTTGTTCTTTTTAACGTTGTTTTGTTCGAAATTGTTTCGTTTATTTAACACTTTGACACTGGATGAATGTTTTTACTGCACTTCCATCGCGCGTTTCACCGTGAATTCACCGTTATCGATTTAATTATCAGAGCTCGCGACTTTAGTGTGTTTACGTGGTGACAGCCGGAACCGGATTTCGAGGCCAATGATTTGGCAATCCGCCGCTCTCATTACTAGGCTTTCAATTTTATAACTAGGTATATTCATAAAAAATCAAAAGTGGGAAAACCTCAGCACCTAATTCCGGAAATAAAACACGGTCGCTTCAGAAGGGTTTCTGTTTCGCTAAATTGGTACAAAACCCTGAAAAAATATATGACTAGATATTATTGAAGGATAGCCTGTTTATAATGATGACACAATCACCATCTAATAGCACTAACAAACAATCCAGTAGAGAAATCAAACAAACCTTTTTCAAACTGTGTTTTTAATCCAAGCTTTTAAACCAATCAGGTCATTTGTATTGTAGTATTACCGAAGTTCACAGAAAAGCGAACTGCAACAGTATGATGGTGTAATGAGATATAAGTGACAACAAATGTAAGGGGTGACCAACATCTATGTAGAACATTCCATAGATACTCATCTTGCTGAAAGACACACGAAGCAGCCGCTGAATATTTTTACATAATTTCTTTCGATCATCTGAAAGCAAGCAGTTCGTTATCAGTTGCTATTGAAGTATCCCAAGACAGACAGATATGCAAATTATACAAAAGGTACTTTTGATATCGAGGCTTTGACGAAAATGTGCACTAAACTAAATATGTGCACTTCGCAAAATGTGCACTTAGCAAAATGTGCACTATACTAAAATAATAAGTGCACTTCGTAAAATGTGCACTATACTAAATATGTGCACTTCGTAAAATGTGCACTATACTAAATATGTGCACTTCGCAAAATGTGCACTATACTAAATATGTGCACTTCGCAAAATGTGCACTATACTAAATATGTGCACTTCGCAAAATGTGCACTATACTAAATATGTGCACTTCGCAAAATGTGCACTTCGCAAGGTATCCGAAAATGTTGACATCTATTCTAAGCTGCGCATATCAGTGGCATAGAACAACCAACGCCATAAAAGGGTGGCGTATCAATTACCTAAAAACCCTAGCTTAAACATGGTTGTACATAAATTTAAAAAAGAAAGCATATATCCTAGTAGCATGTGAAATAAATAAAACTTTTCACACAACGCCATTTAGTCCCAAGTTAAGCTTGAGAGCTTGTGTTATGGGTACTAAACAGCTGATAAACATACTTATATATTTCTAAATACATACATATTATAGATAGATTGAATTGAATAGTGTGTTATTGTTGTTGTAGCAGCATGTATTGGGAACATTATTTGAGTACAAACATGTACAAGCATTTTTTTAAACCATTGCTCATTTTGTGAAGTTATTTACCTGAACAGTTCGATGCCAAGATACATTCACATGCATATTGTGTACACTTAACAGCCTTGTAGAATGCATCGAACTGCAGACTGAGGGAGGTTTGTATGATATAGTTTTTAAATATCCAGGTAGCGGCAAATATCGACACGTAAGAAATTTGATGCTAGAAAGTATAAACAAAACAGGGTTATACGAGAGTTAAGTTATCAAGCAGTTTAATAATGTAACAGCTTAGGACGCCCTTCATCAGAATTCATCTTGCAACGTGGGTATTTGGGTTGTCCGGTAATTTAAATTAAACGCAGGTACTCTTTTCGAAACGTTAACAATTTTCTTTTATGACATCAGATATTGTAAACGATAATCGCTGATATTCTGGTCAACATTAATCACTTTTAATGAAACTGGAATTATGGAGATGGATAGCGATTCGTCGAAAACGTAGTGCGCTGGCGACCTACCATAGACTCGACGCTCCGCTAGAATGACGTTGTCACCCTGTCACTCTTTAAATTCTTTTGTGCGCCGAAAAGTGTACTGAGGGGACTTTCCACTAAAATCCCCTAGACCGACTGGTATAGGGGATTTTAATGGAAAGTCCCCTCAGTCTTAGTCCCCTGGGGGACTCCCCAGGGGATTAAACAGCACTCTATGTTCCACTACGATCCACTGTGCAGGGGATTCGTAAAGTACTAATAAATGCTACTCCTTTAGTGTCCCTTTTAAATAAAAAAGCCACTTACAAAATTACTATATATAATACATAATTAAAAGTCTGTGAAAGACGTCAGTTCCAGTATAAATTAACTCAATGTTTGTAATTCTACTTTATTAACTTAAAAATTGCTAGTTTAAATCCCTAAATTATTATTTATTTTATCATTTTTTTTTAGTATTAGATATTTATTTCTGTAAAACGTATGTACACTTTAACTATATTTTACAAAAACAAAAAGAAAATAACTAAACCTTACGATAAAGCTTCGAAAAATTCTTTTGCATCGCTGCCGGCTAGTAAAGTACCCAAAAGACTGGCAATGCCACGTTGAATGGCAATGCAGCCTCTGGCCAAGGAAGAGGCTAGCCCTTGGGTCACAGGAAGCGTCAATTAAACGTTTGGAGATAGATGTCTTTGAAAAGAAGACGAGCACTCGGACCTCACAAACCAAGAGTTTCCACGACTATTTTTGAAACTTCATCATTTCTAGAAAATGAGCGACTGATATTTGCCCTTTCAACAATTTCAGTTGTGACTCATGTTCTTTGAGTACGTCTTTCAATTTTCGATTTTTAGCCATTGAGCGGCGCATTCAAAACATGTACTAGTGCTGGTTTACGGCCATTTTTTTATCCAGATGGAATGCCAGTTTTTCGCAACATTTGTAGTTCTGTGACGTTCGTCGAAAACTACAAACTCTATTTCTATTATCGTAATCGATAAGGCGACAATAGAAAGAAAATGGCGTATATGAAATCAGCTGTTTGTCAACTGTCAAGTGTTAACGAGTAGAATTTGTAATATGGCTGAAAATGAAATACACTTGAAAGTTGACAAACAACTGATTCCATATACGCCATTTTCTTTCTATAATAGAAATAGAATTTGTGTTATGGCTAGGCCTGCAGAACTTTATATACTTTTGCAGTTTTTTAGATTTAAAACTATTGAGTAATTCCATCCTTTCGTGTAATAAGATTAATTGGCAATAATGGCAATGTTCCGCAAAGAAAAAATATACTTCTTGTTACAATTAGTTTTGGTAAACCCAGTTTTGTTTCCATTTTGAAAAGGACTTTTTTAAATGAAAATAGCAAGTGATCACCTCAGCAGTGGGAAAATTTGCGTTGATAGCATTTATGGCAGCTGATTCGGTATTCAAAGTATAATTCTGTGGGTTCAATGTCGGTAACTGTGATTAAGATCACAGTTACCCACATCATAATTTTTTTTTTCTTTTCGGTCATGAATGCGTAATATAAAAGGTGTGCTTCCAAAATCCGCATGAAACACATACAATTTGGCGAATTGTGGCGGACATATTTAATGTACCGTCAACCAGCGCATATGTCATCTCGGATCTCTATTTTCTTTGGCACAGAAAACCAAAATGCGCTGTAACCCTAACGTTAATGTAATCACATAAAACGAAATCTTGGTGAAAATTAGGTCCTTCTACCTGGTCTTATAATAGAAGTATAGGTAGGTACTTCTGTGCATCGGCACTCTTATTTCTTTGTTTATATAAGTAGGCCGCTTTTCATCACCTGAAAGAGGGATATTCGCAACCCAGTTACAGCTTTTTGACATTATTGGTTCGAAACATTAATTGTAAATAGTCGGGATCGGTCTAAATTCTTTGCACGTTACTTTATTTCTGCATTCTTCTTTCGCAAAGTTAATTTTAATTTGCTCTATGTTTCTTATACACGACCCTGCATGTTAAGTTTGCCGCACTTTTTTATTATTCTAAATAAAAAAAAATAAACAGCTTGTAATTACACAACAGTGATTTAATCAAACTTAATAAAATATGACTGATTAATAAGTTAATTAATAACTTTTCTGTACCTTAATGGTTACATAGCCACCACATTTATTTTCAATTCAATCACTGCAACGCCACAATACTGCATCATTTTATAAGTTTTTTTTTAATGTTAATTGTAACTATTGTGTAATGGCACTTCGCCTCTTCTTTGTATATTAATTCTTAAAAAATTATGGCGTTCATCTATTGGTAAATGTCATTGTTAGTCTTGTATAGCCAGTGCCAGCCAGTGCTACATTTAAAATAGGTTTCAATTCAATAATAAGGTTCTCAAACAATTAAGGGATTCAAACGAAATTAGAACATAGGGGATCGTAGTGAAACATAAAGTGCTCTGTAGCCCCCTTGAGGACTGATATTGGGGATTTTAGTGGAACATCCCTTATTGAGTCTATATAATTGATTTTTTGTATAAAATTTATAGTTATTGATTTCCTTAAGATACTAAAGACTCGTCAAGGTCAACATGTTATTGTAAAATCTATTTTTTTGGACTAACATAACTAATAAAGTTATTGCCAATCTCCTTTCCAAAACAAATCCTTAAACAAAATTTACTTACGGTCCTATTTTCGAATTCGCATTTGCTGAATTCTATCACAATTTGAACATTATTCAAGGCTACACAGAAAGCCGCTATAGTATTATACAGGATCTGGAAAATTAAAAAAAGTTACCTGCAAGTAATGCAAAAAACAAAAATCTCCTAACGAATTTCGTTAATACGCTGTCAGAATATCGACAATAAACTGCGCTATATAATAGGTCTTAACCTATGAAATTGCCGTTTTGTATGAAAAAATTTAAACGAATTATTTTCATGTATTTTTTATTTGTATTAATCAAAGTAATCACCCACGCAATCAATGCATCTTTGCCAACGCAGTGGCAGTTTATTGATGCCCTTCTTAAATAAAGAAATCAGCTGGACGGGAGGCAACAAATTCTTCAAAGGCATTTTGTACTGCCTCTCGAGTATTGAATTTTTTCCCGCCAAGAAGTTATCCAAATTCTGGAAAAAGTAGTAGTCTGTAGGCGCAAGGTCTGGTGAGTAGGGCGGATGACGGAGAGCTTTCAACCCCAGTTCTTGCAACTTGGAGACCGTCTGCTGTGCAGTATGAGGTCGCGCGTTGTCGTGCAGGAGCAGCGGAGACGAGCGATTGACCAATGCTGGTTGGAGATGTGCCAGCTTCTCCATCATTGTGTTCAGTTCTTCACAGTACACATCTGCAGTAATGCTCACCCTGTTTGGTAAGAAGCTGTGATGGAATCACACCGGCGCTAGACCACCAAACAGTGACCATCACTTTTCTAGGGGTAAGTTTTCGTTTAGGGCATTGTTTAGGTGCTGAACCAGGATCCAACCAACTTGCTGAGCGCTTGCGGTTATCAAACAGAATCCATTTTTCATCGCAGGTAACAATGCGGTTCAAAATTCCTTCATTTGTGTGTCTTTTGAGCAGTGCAAGGCACGTCTCGACGCGTACTTCGCGCTGGCTTCATTGAGTTCGTGGGGCACCCATTTGTCAAGCTTTTTTACCTTGCCAATTGGACGCAAATGGACCCATATTGATTTGACGCTATCGTCGAAAGCTGCTGCTTCCACAATCGCCCTTAATTCGTCATTGTCGACCAAAGTCTTCGGACGACCGCGAGGTTCATTTTTCAGGTCGAAATTTCCAGAACGGAAGCGAGCAAACCAATAACAGGTGGGGCGTTGGTTTGTAGTGTTAGCTCCGTAAACGTCGTTGATGTTGCGTGCCGCTTGTGCCGCGTTGCTGCCACGACGGTACTCATATTCCATAATTACTCGAATTTTTAACGTTTCCATGATGACGAAAAAGATTGAAATGCGATGAAAATGTAACACTAATCAATAAACAAATGACTACTTTTGGAAAGAAAAACATTTTTTTAAAATAAAATTAATCAGAAATTAGAATTCTTAGCCAAACAAAAATTATTTTGATTTGAAATGGCCAGTACTGCAGAACGGCAATTTCATAGGTAAAGACCTAATACATATGTGCACACAAAAGCAGCTAATTTTTTACATCTTTATAAAGCATGGTAAATAATAATTAAATATTTTATAAGAATCACTTACTGGTAATTGGTAAATGTTAGTGACAATATCATAGCATTTTATTATTCGTACATAAGCCTGCAGCATTCTTCTAATCTGTAGACTACTGTAACCATTTCTCCGCAACAGCGACAACTGTGTATTCCACAGTAAACTTTTGTCTGTCAAGAGCTTCATTAATCTCGTTGCGTAAATTATATTTGACTCTAGAGTTACTGAGATAATTATACAAAATGAAACATTCCATGGAGGTGAGAGAAACGAAAATTTTTCATACAATATTACATAGAAATAGAATCCGAAGAGTGCAGCCACGCTCAGCCAGCTTCTCGTAATGAAACATTTGAGCCGCGCCTCATTTTTAAGAAATCTATGCACCTCTTGAAAGTACAAAACGAATAAAACGCTCTTTTTAGATTGTAAGATACTAATTGACAAGTTCATGATAAATCCAAAACACTTGAAATAAAAATCAAAGATAAATGCGAACATCAGGAAATCAATTGAGCTGTAACGTCTGACATTGTCATCGAATAATATTTCCGCGATGCGATAGATATACGAGGTCAGGAACAGTACCGTACCACTTATTAATATAAACTTGTTGCAGGAATTATTTGGATTAATGAAATTGTATTTAATGTGATATTTGGGATTGAGAAGTAGTATTTGCATCCGATCCAGAGGTAGCAAAATTTGTTGAATTTCTTTATCGAGATAGTTATTTAAAACAGATTCATCACTTATACTGAGTTCCTCATCTGTTTCGATTCTGTTTATAGTCTCCATTATAGTATGGAAATTCGTGCACCAAACAAAATACTGAGAACTCGATAACTCGAAGTTGTGAGCCAAGTTGTTTCCATTGCTCGCAGTACTACATACAAATTACACTAAAATACTTATTTAATTCCAGTAATAGGTTTTACACACATTAAACATATCATTAAAACAACATAAATGTCTAATATTGAACTATACTAATGTACGAACATTGATCAAAACATTATGAGCGTATGATGTTGACAAATTAGTTGTAGATTGTTCTATCTTTAGAAGTACAATGTCACGTTGTATGTTGTTACCAACATTGAATGATTAATTTATTTATTATTATTTTTCATTGCGAAGTAACGAGGCAGATTTCTTGCGCCACACTGCGTTAAAACTCTCAACACGTGCATCGGCAAACATCGAAGACGCACTGCAGTAGCGTGGCAGTCGCAACAACACCCTGTACGCATTATTATATTGGATACGCAGAGCATTGCCAGCCCTTTGGGTATAACTGAACCACAACACTGTACTCGAGGGGAGTACGGTGTTGTGCAATACGTCATAAAGAGCGCTACTTTAAATGCAACTGTACATCGGGAGAACCTGCGGGCCAGCATGTGCGCCCGGACTGACAATGCTCTGCGCTCCCTCTCTAAATGTAAATCATCTTTCAGGGAAGTATTTAAATACTAGTTATGAAGCACTAGTTTTCAGCATTATGGCTTAACTAGCTGGTGCCCGCGACTTCGTCCGCGCAGGAATAGTACTTTTAGTAGCTTATTTCCCTTTCCAAGGACTAACGTAAACTTGCAAAACTACTGGACTGATTCAAAAAATTCGTCCACCGTTGGGAAGCTACACGATCCCCGTGTGATAGGCAACTTTTTATCTTTGTATTCCCACCGGAATAAGAACTACTCGGGTAAAACTGCGTAATGTCCGCTAGTAAATAATAATTATGATGTTAGTAAGTTGCTGAGAAAATGTATAAAATTGATGTTGTCAACAGAACTGTTAAGCGCACTACACACCAAAGCCGCCGACCCGCCGACACAGCCCGCCGACACAACCCGGCGGCTTATGTTGAAAGAAGCATGTCGGCAACCTTCGCGCGCGCGTGTTGCCCGCCGACACGTCGCGTCGGCGGCGGCTAGCGTACGCAAGCGCTCAGTTGCCCGGCGACATTTCAGCTGTAGTGACGTGCTAGTATTTTTGTTTTTACGATAAGTTTCTATTGTCGAGCCGCCGACATGCCATGCCGCCGGCAAAGTTTTACGACTTGCAATGACTGAAGCCGCCAACCTAGCCCGCCGGCAAGATGTTGCCAACATTATGCCGCCGGCTTTGGTGTGTAGTGCGCTTTAGACTCGTCATGCGTGTTCTAGTATTTGTATGTAGGTACCTACTGGAAATTGGTTATACACGATATCTTTTAAGGGATGAAAGCTTTCATGGTTATAAACCATTTTTACTATAAAACCAAACTGAGCATTTCGAAAATAAAACCAGTTTATTCAAACACAAAACCATTACATAAAAACCGTACCTTAAAAAAATATTCTTCATAAATCAATTTTGCAGGAAAGCAAACTGCAGTAGTATAATAGAATAGTGAGCAATTAGTGACATCAAACGTAATGGATGACAAATATCTATGTAGAAGTAGCCGCACGCGCTCATCTTACTGAATGTCGCGCGGTGCACGCGCACCACACTCTTGCATAGTTTCTGTTGATCATCTGTTGACAAAAGAAATGATAAAGAGGCGTGGTTAGCACTTATTTATTAGTCAATACTTTAAAATGGACGGTTCTGACTGACTAGTCAAAACTCTGCTGTAATCCTCAAACCTAATGGTCACTTTTGCACTGAAGTTCGCTTTGTTATTTAGAATATCGACCAACAGATTCGCGACAAACATCACCAATACAATAAGAATAAAATCATACACAGCACAAAATCAAACATAAAGCTCACCTGTACAGCCTGATGCCAAAATAAATACACAAGTATTTTGTGCAAACCTGACGGCTTCATAGAACGCGTCAAACTGGAGACTGAGAAACATCTGCATCACCCAAGACTTTAATATCCACGAAAGAAAATATATAGTCCCAAAAGGACTACTCCGCTGGAAGGAATAAATGAAACAGATAATTATTTGTCAACTGATACGAATTTTGGACTTCGAAGCAAGTAATTAATATTTTATTTGTCATGATGGCTTAGTTTTTTAACGACTCGGCGTTTGTGTTTTAGAAAATATTAAATAATACTAGTCATCCAAATTTTCATTGTAGTGTTGGACGGACAAAATATGTCAGCAGACACAGAAATGACAGCACATCAAGCTATCCCAACGTGTCAATAAAAAACTGGCGTATAATGGTATTCGTGGAGATTTACTGCGTTGGTTTGCATCATATGTATCAAACAGGTCCCAAAGAGTTGTTATTAAAGGATATCAGTCTAATAAAGTCGACGTCTCTTCCGGTGTACCGCAAGGCTCCATTTTAGGCCCTCTTCTTTTTATTCTTTACATAAATGACGTTTGGAGTTGTTTTTTGCATTCAGAGTTTTTGCTATATGCCGATGACCTTAAAGTCTACAGAACAATTCGCAAGCACGCTGACTCTATGTTACTTCAAGAGGACCTTAATCGATTTTCTGCTTACTGTGTTGACAACAAAATCCAATTAAGTACATCTAAATGTGTATGTATAACATTTACCAAGAACATAAATATTATAAGAAGCACTTACACATTAGATAACGCTGCACTGAATAGAGTCATGTCAGTGAAGGATCTTGGAATACTATTGGATACTAAACTTCATCTAGATCAGCACATTAAAAAAATTGTCAACAATGCTTACCGTATGTATGGTTTTGTTATGAGATCGACCACTGAATTTAAGCGCAAAGATGTCTACATACATCTGTACAAGTCACTTGTTAGGTCACAACTCGAATACGCTGTACTAATCTGGAATCCTATTTATAAAAAATACATAGACACTTTAGAAAACGTCCAGCAGAAATTCTTTAAAGCCCTACATTATCGTTGTCGCCGTGACTTTGTTCCCTCTGACTCACACCAAAAGAAAGCTAACCTATTAAACTTAAAGGCTAGACGCCTTTTCTTAGAAACTATGTTTCTCTATGACTTGTGCAATAGCAGATATGACTGCATGGATCTTACTAATAAGTTAAGTTACTTTGTTCCTAGAACGGTTATTGGACGACAGGTGCGTGCACGTCCACTTTTTGCTGTTTCCTCCTGCCGCACTAATGCTGGCGTTCGCGCACCTCTTCGTCGTATAGCTGCTAATTTTAACGCTTTGTTCACAACTTTGGATTTATTTACATTGTCTGCTAATGAGTTTAAGAGCTCATTGACAAAATTAATTAGTGACACAGATTTTTAATTGTTTGGTTTATAATTTCTGTTAATGTTCAAAAATATCATCCTATCCTTTCATTTAAGTAACACAGATTTTTAGTTGTTTTGTTTTTAATTTTCATTATTGTTAAAAAGGTTATCTTCTTCTCTTTTTAATAGATTGTAAAAGAAATTTTCACCTTCACTCGTGTGCATTTAGTTCTTTAATATTTTTTTGTATTTAAGATGTGGATAACGTCGCTAGTTACACATATGCAATGTAATTTTATTTTACTACCTGTTTATCACAATATTTGTGTAGCTGTTTGTTTTCCCAAAAATAAATAAATAAATAAATAAATAAATAAATCTCTTTGATACTTTTTCAACTTTATCACAAAATTAGAATAAGGTTCGTGTTCAATTGGGAAAATTTGACAGTTTGGGATAGCGTGATGTGCTGGTGTCTGTACAATCTTAAAAAAAAATCCTTAAAAGTGAAACAGCAAGAAACCAATTTGCTTTTAATTTTATTTCGAAGTTGTAGGATCACCATACAGGTTTGTCCAATAAAAAGCAGAACCAACACTTAAAACGTATACAACGTGTTTTTTTTTTATATCCCATAACTCTAGGGTATGATTGGAGACCATATCAAAGAATCAAGTGGTATATGAATTATGTTTCAATCATCCCTTTTTTTTAACCAACTTTCAAAAAAGGAGGAGGTTCTATGTTCGTGTGTATGTATTTTTTTTTTTTTTTTTTTTTTTTTTTTTTATGTATGTTACCTGATTTCTCCGCCATTTGTGGACCGATTCTCGTAATTCTTTTTTTGTTTGAAAGAGTAGACTTCCGAGGTGGTCGCATTTTAATTTGGTGAAAATCTGGTGCTGATCTTCGGGGATATACAACGGAACTCTTCAAAAATAGACGGCAAATCCGTCGTGATTGCTGGAATCGCTTGGATGTTTATTGTTTATACAACATCATGACGTATTATCACGCCTGTATGCTCTGATGGGGTACGCAGATGTGTACTATATACCTAGATTTCGACAGTTAGGTATGTTAATTTTCATTTATTAGGGATAAGTGGATAACCCTATATATCATGACAATAAGTATAAAATAAATTCATGTTTTAATCAATTCATTCATCAAATATTTGTATGGGAACAACTAAAAATAGAAAAATAAAAAACTTTTTTGCAAAAAATAAAACCGACTTCAAAAAAAGCACTAAACGGTGAAAAATAACTTTAAATTAGGAAGTCGGTGGCCCATCATGAATAAGACAAAACCACCAAAGCCACAGACTTCCTAATTTAAAGTTATTTTTCACCGTTTAGTGCTTTTTTTGAAGTCGGTTTTATTTTTAATTTAAAAAATACTAATTAATTCGACAAAGTCACGATTATTAATGTAAAAAAAACACTCTTACGTGAAAGAAAAGTAACGTTAAAAAGAAGATTCGTCGTACGGGTGACAATTTTTGAACTAATTAATAAAAATAATATAACAATAATAATATTCTGACTATTCACACAACTCCATCTAGTCCCGAACTAAGCAGAGCTTGTGTTATGGGTACTAAACAACTGATAATATTTAATTATGATTGATGATATCTCCGAAACTATGCATTTTTGGACCTTCTATTCTAGGAGTTTTAGTATTATTTTTACCTACAGAATATAACCCTAGAGTTATGAGATATCAAAACAAACACCTTGTATACACACAACATCACGCCTGTTATCCCCGAAGGGTTAGGCAGAGGTGTACCTGGTAGTACACCCGCATTTCGCCAGTTATGTTTAAGTCCCATGTAATAGGGGGTGAACCTATTGCCAAACGTATACAGTATGGATACCACTCATATACAATAAATAAAACCACATACTTGTTACCACCTTTTCTGACGATTTTGAAAAAATGAACGTAATCGGTCCAGTAGTTTGGTCAAAAAATGGATTTCTAACTTTGATCAAATTTGAACATTTGTATAATCGAACTACTAGGTCAATGATTCAATGAACTCCTAAAGCGACGTTGCCCTTCCGTGCAAAATATCTGCCTAAACTTATACTAAACATCACATGACCCGCGGCGCGGCGTTCTTCATTGGCTGATTCGGCGAACTACCAAAGGCGACTAGGGAGGTACACCTGATATCGACTAATGATCGATAAACAAAGAAATCTGTTTAACTTTAAATAGTGAGAGCATGGTGTTTTTAGAATTATCGTGCTGTTATTATAATTCTATTATTACTATACTGTACCTTTGAAAAGCTACAAGCGTTTCTTGTTTGAATATGTTCTTATTAAATAATAATAAGTAGATTTATAGATAAAATTAATAAAGTAGAAGTCAATAATAACGATTTTTTTTAAAAACCTTTATCGTACCTATCTAGTTACTCGTCTGAAAAGTTTATTTTCTTCCTCTGGCGATAGAATAAAATAAAAATAAAGTTTTAATTTGTCCAAATATTAATTTGTTGATATTTTTTAATATTAAAACAATCCAATTTAAAAAAAAAAACTTGTATTTTAATGTCTTGTTTTGCTAGTAAATAAATAAGTGTAAAAAAGTATCGATAAACTGTCGATCGACAGTCCCTACTTCCTTCCTTCCTCCTTCCTTTGTCAGTTCAGTTCACTCACCGCCGTCTTCCGGAACTCGCGCGCGTGTCATGTTATTTGGTTGAATTATTATTTTGTTTTAGTTACGGTGAAATGGGAACATTTAAGTTATTAGCAACTACTAGTGTGTGTGCGTAAATTGTGTTTTCAAATTAATTATTATTATTTATTTTTGTTGAGTGATAATAATAAACTTTGTGTATGCCGCGTGTGGTTTTATCTAATTTATCGGGAGCCGGGAGCATTCCTGAGAGTTGTTGCGTAACTTACGTGAACCCAACCCCCCTGGGAGCAGTCCAAAGGATTAAATAAAACCAGTGCAAATTAGAGAAAAACATAGTGCCTAACACTCGTTCCGCGTCATACCTATTCCATCTTCTTTTGAACAACCACTGTTGGAACTAACGTGCAACATTTAATTTATTTAGCTCAGTTTAGTTATCGCAGAATAAAAATATGGTGATAAAAACAAACTTACTAAGTGAACTTTAATTTCATCGCACATTGTCAAACAAATCAAATGACACAGTGCTTGTGCTTAGCTACCTACATGCTGAACCCGCTTCGCGTCGTTGCCGTTCTTCCCGGGTCAAGGTACGTTTTCTAAACAGAGTGTAGACTTTTACTGATGTAATTTTGTTCGAAAATTTCACTTTTTTATTTTATGGTTTTTTTATAAAATTATTAATTTGGCCGTACTTGTGTGGACTACCATTACTCGTGGTTTGAATTATTGTATAATAGTAAAATCCATACTGTATATTTGTCTCAAACACACAATAGGGTAAAAGGTAACCTAACACAATTTGGCGGGAGAGAGTGGGAGCCGGGGGAGCAACGAGTATTATTACGCGCGTTCCTTCGAAGCGCGCGCGGTTGGCCTGCGGGCCCGGAGGACGCCGCAGGCGGCTTACGGCAGCGCGCATTCGCGACTGTCGTCAGATGCCGCGCAAACCGTGCGACGTTGCATTTTGCCGCGTAAAACATTTAAACTATAACTGCGCATTACAAAGTCTAAATACCTATCACTAGTTAAGTAAATAGGTTACTCTCTGTTATGTCATTTGCTGTAATTACGTAGAAGCTTTACAATCAAGTTAAGTTCTTTTGCTCACACAAAACACTAAAAAAACTTACTGATTTAAAACTGTATTCGCAATACTTTATGATAATTTCAATAATAACCAAAGCTAGACAAAAAGCCTCCGTCGTATGATACAAGATCTGAAAGTAATATATAGTATTAAGTATTATTGTCATCTTTTCTTTTTACATTCAATTATTTTTTTAGTTTTTTGGTTTTGTTATGGGTCTCTGTAAACTTATAAAATTGCACTTATAGAAGGCCCTAGTACCTACTATATTCAATGGTTGGTATTCGGGCCTTTTGTAAGAGTATTTTTTTAATAAATTTCCAAAATAATGTTAAAAATTTCACTTACTGAATATTGATAATTTTTTTGAATAATATTGTAACACTTCATTATGTTGTCGTAAGCCTTAAACATTTTTACAATTTCTTGTTTACTGCCACCATTTTTCTGTATCAGTAGTAACTGAATATTCCAAAGGATCACTTTATCCGTCAATATCTTAACAAGTCTGATTGCGTAAATTACATTTGAATCTAAAGTGACTATAATCAATATATAAAGTAAGACATTCCATGGAGGTTTAAGGACCATTATGTACAAATACAAAAATACGAAAACATAAAATCCAAAAAGTGTGGCGACACTGATCCAACTTCTTGTGACAAACTGTTCAAGACAAGCATTTTTGTTGAGAAATCTGTGCACTTCTTGAAAGTTTAAAACAAAGACAACACTGTCTTTGCTAAGAGTAAGGTTAACAATCAAGTTCATGAGGAACCCCACACAGCGAAACGTAAAGTCGTAGATAGATGCAAAAAACAGGTAATTAATAGGACTGTATCGTCTAAAATTGTCATCTAGCAATATTTCCGAGATACGATAGATATACGTGATCAGGAACAGTACCGCACCACTCATTAATATAAATTTATTGAAGGAATTATTTGGATATATAAAGTTTTTCTTGATGGTATGTTTAGGATTGAGCAGTAGTATTTGCATTAGATCCAAAGGCTGGAAAATTCGTAGAACTTCTTTATCTATTTTATTACTTTTAATATTTGTATCACTTATTCCAATTTCGTTAAAAACACTTCTGTTTAAAGACTCCATGCTGCTTAAAGTACACAATGTTACAATGTTCGGTAGATCCTTAATAAACACATTACTAGTTATGTTGTAACTACTTACATTAAAGACATCACACATTTACGGCCTATTGGATAATGACATGATTTCGTTTAGTGCACGCAACTCAAAAATAAATACTATACTTTGACTTTGGATCCGCCAGGTAATTTTAGCGTATAGAGCATGTTAAGATTCCGATATATTGATATACTTATAATTATGTAAAATATAAAACCTGCATATAACAAAATTTTGTAATTTAATTTAAAACCAAACACTAGAAATACCAACAGCGACATACGCAAGTATTTCATATTTTCTTCGTCTTGGACTTTGTTTCAAAATATAATTTATGAAAACGATATTATATTTAAATCGTTTTCGTAAATTATATTTTAAAACAAAGTTAAAGAATAAGCCAATATTTGAACTTCTTCTTCTAATTGATTTTTCATTATCACATGGAATGAGATTTTTCGTTTTCTAGACACTATTTTTAGTATAAACTACCATTTGTTAATGTTTAATAATGAAAAAAAGAAGAAAGAAAGAAAATACATTTACTGGCAGCAGGATTGAATAATGCCTGACGTTATAACAATATTAGGTCTTTACCTATGAAATTGCCGTTCTGCAGTACTGGCCATTTCAAATTAATTTTATTTTAAAAACATGGTTTTTTTTTCCAAAAGTAGTCATTTGTTTATTGATTAGTGTTACATTTTCATCGCATTTCAATCTTTTTCGTCATCATGGATACGTTAAAAATTCGAGTAATTATGGAATGAGTACCATCGTGGCAGCAACGCGGCACAAGCGGCACGCTACATCAACGACGTTTACGGAGCTAACACTACAAACCAACGCACCACCTGTTATTGGTTTGCTCGCTTCCGTTCTGGAAATTTCGACCTGAAAAATGAACCTCGCGGTCGTCCGAAGACTTTGGTCGACAATGACGAATTAAAGGCGATTGTGAAAGCTGATGATACACAAACTACGGCTGAATTAGCAGCAGCTTTCGACGTTAGCGTCAAAACAATATTGGTCCATTTGCGTCAAATTGGCAAAGTAAAAAAGCTTGACAAATGGGTGCCCCACGAACTCAATGATCGCCAGCGCGCAGTACGCGTCAAGACGTGCCTTGCACTGCTCAACAGACACACAAATGAAGGAATTTTGAACCGCATTGTTACCTGCGATGAAAAATGGATTCTGTTTGATAACCGCAAGCGCTCAGCAAGTTGGTTGGATCCTAGTTCAGCACCTAAACAATGCCCTAAACGAAAACTTACCCCTAGAAAAGTGATGAACACTGTTTGGTGGTCTAGCGCCGGTGTGATTCATCACAGCTTCTTATCAAACGGGGTGAGCATTACTGCAGATGTGTACTGTGAAGAACTGAACACAATGATGGAGAAGCTGGCACATCTCCAACCAGCATTGGTCACTCGCTCGTCTCCGCTGCTCCTGCACGACAACGCGCGATCTCATACTGCACAGCAGACGGTCTCCAAGTTGCAAGAACTGGGGTTGGAAGCTCTCCGTCATCCGCCCTACTCACCAGACCTTGCGCCTACAGACTACTACTTTTTCCAGAATTTGGATAACTTCTTGGCGGGAAAAAAATTCAATACCCGAGAGGCAGTACAAAATGCCTTTGAAGAATTTGTTGCCTCCCGTCCAGCTGATTTCTTTAAGAAGGGCATCAATAAACTGCCACTGCGTTGGCAAAGATGCATTGATTGCATGGGTGATTACTTCGATTAGTACAAATAAAAAATACATGTAAAAAATCGTTTAAATTTTTTCATACAAAACGGCAATTTCATAGGTAAAGACCTATTATTTTATAGATTACAAAGATATAACTTAGTGCTGAAGTATTTATGATAATAATTATGTCACTAGGTGCTAATCGTTATTATGTTGCTACACTCAGTTTTAACATTCTTTAAAAAAACCACGTGATGCCAAACGTTCGAGAAAGGGCCTACCTCGTAATCAAATTATATTTTAGTTCACCGAAATAAAATGGATGTTAACAATCAATTAAAAGCGGTCCCGAGCAATTCCTAAATAAAGTAAGCGCATTCTTTTAATATTTCAGATCCAGAAAAAATGGTTTACAAAAACATCCAATGTGTACAGAAGATGCCTTCTGTACACGTTGAGCCATACATTTTTACTGGTATGTAGAATTTGTGATGTTAGGGTCGGTAGGTTAGGCCGTGTAGAGAAGCTTGGCTCTTATACGATTCTATCGATTGATTTTGTTTTTGTTTTTGACTGGCGTGCAAACAATCTATTCTTTTTATTTGGTTTTGGTTTTGGTTTTTATTCAATTCAACTCCAAATCACGCAGTACCAAACGGGCACCAGATGTTGTTTTCACAAATGCAAACTGTACAAACATACACTGGAAAAACTTCAGAGGACTTTTGGGACAGTCAAATAAAAACCTACGATTTTGCCTAAATCCTACATGTTACCACTCGTATTAAATTGCGGTTATAATTTCCAATACACTATAAAGTCAAAGCCAAATGATTTTTTTTTTCAGTCCCTTACAAACCGTCGTGCCAACAGAGTATGTCCGACCGAACGCTCTAGGTTAGCGTTGGTCAGTCGCCACTTTACTCAAACCAGCTCTAAACTGTATAATGCCTTAAGGCGCTGTGCACAGTAAAATGGCTTTTATTGAACAGGTTTTTTGTCAAATGTGTACATTTTAGAGCAACAAAAAAAATATATGTTAATCTTGATCATATTGATGGGGGCACAGGGTATTCAAAACACGTTTTCGGTAATTTTTTTCGATAGAAAAAAAATCACTGTATTATTTATACACATATCTTGATCAAAATACTAGCAATAATATAATATATAATATTAGAAGCGACTTGCTTCTTTTATTTATCGATTGAAGTAAGATATTTATACTAATTATTGTATTTCATGATAAATAACTAAAACGAGTCGAACAAAACGTCGCGCCATTGTTGCGTCTAGTTGCTTCTCTTTCACTTCTACGCGGAGCGACAGTGTCCGCTGAGGCGCGTTGCTTGATGGACCTATGTCAGTTTGTTCCGCTCGCCGCTCAGAAATAATATGATCATGTACAGACGCCAGCACATCAAGTTACCCCAATGTGTCAATTTTTTCCAATTGTATATGAACCTTATTCTCTTTGACTTAAAGTTGAAAAACGATCAAAGAAATTTCACACATTGGGGAAACTTGACGTGCTGGCGTCTGTACGTAAAAATGGGCGACTAGAAAAATAAACGGGGGCAACAAAGAGATCTTATTCGACGCAACAAAATCACATAATGGAAGAATGGAAGTTGTAAAGGAAGTACCAACCTTTTTGTGCACACCTTCTTTCGTGTGTCGTTTCGTTTGTAAAGATAACTTTAACTATTGTACCTATAGCTCGATTGGGTTAGCAGTTAGTCTCGGGCCTTATCAAAGTATTGAGCAGCCGTCTAACGCCTCGGGTTCAATCCTCATTGTCTTTTGCAATTTTTCTTATATTGTTATTGGAACGAAGTTCCTTATCACGCGATGCGAAAGGGGGCTAGACGGTTAAAATGGAGTCTTAAAGTTGTAACGACACTTTTTGCTATAGTTGTGGGCAGTGCGGCGTGCGTGTGTTTCTCTGTTGTGTGTGTGTGTGTGTGTGTTTGTTGTGTGTGAGCCAGTTGTTGGGAGAGGGAGAGATAGGGAGGGAGAGAGGGTAGGAGAGCTGGGAGGGTGGAGAGAGGGAGGGGGGAGGAGAGAGCGGGAAAGGGGGAAAGCGTGAGGGAGGGGGGAAAGGGAGGGGGAGGAATGGGGAAGGAGATGAGTTAAGTGGTAGGGAAGGTGGAGAGGGAGGGAGGACGGAGAGCGGCGGGATGGGGAGGAGGAGAGGGGATAGGTTGGGGGAGGGGGAGGAAGTTGGAGGGGAGAGGAAGAGGAGGGGGAGGGCCTACCCTACCACTCAACTCCCCTAGGAGTTGAGTGGTAGGGAGGGGAGGGGAGAGGTGAGAAAGAGAGGTGGAAAGGGGAGGGGAGGGGAGAAGGAGGTAGGGAGAGAGAGGATTAGGACGGGTAGTTGTAACTTCTATGACATAAATTTATGTTTCTCTGTCTGTCTCTCTCTCTCTCTGTCTCTCATAGAAAGTAAGCCAGTTATTTTCGTTTTGTCTTTCTATTTCGCATTGAACAGTGTGGTGTCGCGACGATTATTTTCAACTGACTTTAAAAAACGGCGGAGGTTCTCAATTCGGTTGTTATTTTTTTTTCTTTTAGGGTTATTTACCTCAGTACTCCGTCATTTATGGACCGATTTCCAAAATTATTTTTTTATTTGATAGGGTATACTAACAGATTAGTTCCATTTGTTTTAAAACTCATATCTGATCAGGGATTCTCGAGGAGTTGAGGGAACTCCTCAAAAAAATATAGGTAGAAACACACCGATTTTAACATTTTTGGTAACAAATCAAGCATTTTCACTTAGAAAGTATCATTTGGTGAAAAAAAACTGATGAAGAAGACAGGCAACGGAACTTTTCAACGCATAACAGCAAGATATTCGCGATTGCTATAGTTAGATGTCTATGCTGAGCTTTTGTATTTTCATAACATAACATTACGCCCTTCTATTTTAAAAGGGGCCCGGCAGAGATGTACAGATTAATGTTTAGATAGAACTTCTTTAGCAATTGTTATCCAATTACAATGACTCTTTCAAAAAAATAAAAAAAAACAACCTAATTGAGAACCTCCGCCGTTTTTTGAAGTCAGTTGAAAATAATCGTCGCGACATACCACACTGTTCAATGCGAAATAGAAAGACAAAACGAAAATAACTGGCTTGCTTTCTTTGAGAGAGAGAGAGAGAGACAGACAGAAACATAAATTAATGTCATAGAAGTTACAACTCCCGGTCTTAATCCTATCTCTCTCTCTTCTTCCCTCTCCCCCTCTCTCTCCCGTTTCCCCCTCCCTTTCCCTTCCCTCTCACACCTCCCCCTCTCCGGTCTCCCCTCCCCGTCCCTCTCTTCCTCTCCCCCTCCCTGTCCCCGTCCCTCTCCCACCTCCCCCTCCCCCATCTACCTTTCCCCTCCCTCACACCACTCTCCCTCCCCCTCTCTCCCCTCCCCTTCACTCTCCCTCCCTCCCTTATTCGATTCTAAATTTAAAAAGTCAAGGATATCCGCGCGGGGATCGCGGCGTGTACCCCGCAGTGGGCGGGGCTACCCGTGTCCCCACTTCACGCCCGCAAACCCGCTTCACCCCCTCAAATACATCGTAGTTGTCTACTCACAGCGCCTTAAATAAGAAAATTAAAATACCCGATAACTAGGAATTTGCTCAAGAGGAATGTGACCACCTGGCTTAAATCCCTGTCCTATGATGACACCGAGCAACTTTTAGTGTCATAAACGCGGTAGACATACTCTCTCTCTCACACACACACACACATAGACACACACGCACACACACACACACACACACCATAACACACCTCATCCCCATCACCACTCTACACATCAATTCAACCACATAGTGTACATTAAACATCAAACTAAATTACCTATTTTTATTTAACTTTTTGTATTTTACTACTTTTAGGTTAATCTGGAACAATGTCTATGTTTATAATTTTGTACTTTGAATTGGGCGTTGATAGCTGCTCCACAGTATTTTACTTTTGAAGTTATCTTCGTTTCCTTTTGTATCCTGTACTCTTAAGGTGTTCCAAATAAATTTTATTTTATTTATTTTTATTTCACTTATTCAACTTCTTCTTCAACTTTTTCTTTTCTTCTTTAAAACTTATTTAACTTTGTTTTTGTTTATCCATGATAGGGCAGCGAACTGCAGTATCACAACAGTATACTCTAACACTAGGCTATTAAATTTCTGAGGTAGTCGTCCATCGATAGTGAAGACTCCACAAGCAGTCATCTTGTGGTAGGCAGCACGGTTCAGTCGCTGCACGTTCTTACAGAGCCGCTTAGCATCCACTGGAACAAAGACACAATACTTAGAGTATAAACATCAATAAATCTGGCTCTGGAAAAGTAAGCTTTAATCCGGGACATGCTTCAAAACCAAAAGAACAGTAACAATGTCGGTTACACTGCTAGACACAGTTGGCCCCACTTGCGGTGTTCGCTATGATGCTTTCAACTACGGAATATACACACATCAAAAGTGTCTAGGGATCAACATATATTTTTGCAATAACTTTTCTCCTGATTGATATTAATTAAAATTTTCTTTAAGGATTCATCAAATAAAGTGTTTTCGTTTGTCACAGTAACGATAAACCAAGTCACCTTTGCATTAATAAAGAAATTTGCCATTTTCCTAATAAAGGGATTTTTGACATTTGAACCACTAACATTAAAGTTCGAAAAAAAGACTGAAATAACAGTTTTCTTTAAAATTTTATTGGGTAACTTAAACAATTAATAATCCGTGTTTCTACCGCGAACACTAACAACACAAGAACATCGGTTTGGCATACTCAAAATGAGTTCATCCAAATCACGCTGTGGAATGGCCGCCCATGTTCGTTGCAACAACAAAAAAAGGTCTTCTTGCGACTGGATACCCTCCATATTCGGCAGAGCTCTTCTCTGTAGCATATCCCATGCATGCTCAATCGGGTTCAAGTCTGGCGACTGAGCAGGCCAGGGCAGGACATTGATGTTAGCTGCGGCGAGAGTCTGTCTTACAACTCTTGCGGTGTGCGGTCGTGCATTATCATGCATTAACTGAAATAAGGGACCGATTTGCACTTGTAGAGGAACGATGACGTCTGATACAATCGTCTCAGCATAAATTTGAGCGTTGAGGTTGCCTCTGATCCAAATCAACTCAGTTCTTCCGCCGATCCAAATACCCGCCCATACCATGATGGTTCCACCACTATAAGGATGGACTTCCTGGCAGGATTTTAATCGCTGTTGGCGTCCAGGGGTTCTCCAGTGTCGTATACGTCTTGTATCCGGTCTCATACCAAAACGAGACTCATCAGAAAAGCACACGAAACGCCATTGTTCTTCTGCCCAATTTCTGTGTTCAAGAGCCCATTGATATCGAATCCTACGATTGTGCATTGCTATAGGTGGTACCCGTAGCGGTCTTCGGGAATGAAGGTTCACGTCATGCAAGCGGTTTCTGACTGTTTGGTCGCTAATTAAGTTCCCTGAAGAGTGATGAAGCCTCACGGCTAACATCATGGCGGTTATTGTTGGAGCTCTTCGAGTTAAGATTTGAATGTATCGGTCTTGTCTCCGTGTGGTGCAGCGATACCGTCCTCCATGGCGCTCAGCCACGGTACCAGTGCTTCGGTAACGTGTCCAAAGTCGACTGATAACACTCTGACTTGTATTCAGAGCTAAAGCCACAGTACGTTGCCGGGAACCAGCTTCTATCATTCCCACGGCTCTGAGCATTTCTTCCCTGCTTAAATGACGTCGCCGCTCCATAATAACGTTGGTTTTAATCAGTAGTAGGGAAACAGTAGCACTAATAATGTCTTCAATGCGTTGTATGTTTTTATAGGGAAAATATTGACAGCTGATTTTCATCTTTTACTGGAATTTGATTCACAGTTCCTGATTCAAATTATGAAATGCACCAAAAAGGATCCATATAAATTTATAAAATCATAAATTTATTACAAAGCCACATCTCAATCTCAAGAAATCCGCATAAAAATGCTTGATCCCTAGACACTTTTGATGTGTGTATAATAAGCGTATGAGCGATCAAGCTCTGGATTTGGACTCTGGGTGCAAGCGATTATAGCCTTAAGTGTTATTCTGAACTGAGGCCGACTGTTCATGCCAATATTGGTACATAAAATCGCAGTAACGCGATTTGCACACCACACCGCATGACGCAGCGGGGTGCAGGGTGCACTATGCGTGTTTTCTGTGCAAAGAAAGTTACTTTTGAGCAACGTAAGAACACGCAATCCTGCGCTACGCTACGTTATGCATTGCAGTGTGCGAATCATCTAAAGGAAAAAAAGAACAGTTGAACTAGCTTCGTATACTCCGTGCACTGACAGCTTTCGGCCAAGCGTTATTTCGATGGATTATGGAATGGTCTAGCCTTACCAGCACTCTGTAAACTTCTCAGCAACCTGCTGCAAGCGGCGTTTACCTCAGATACTGACATATAAAATCTCTCACAATAAGCACTAAAAAGTGTCACAAAGAAAATATTTCTTGTCGCCCAAAGAATGGCGATTATTTCAAATAATCTGACGTCATGCTGTAAATTAAAGGTAAATGAAAAAAATAAAGATATATATACTAAATAAGACAACATTAGGTTGAGAAAAGAAACAGAAACTTAAAAATAAGTTATAAATGTGTTGTTATGCTAACCGTGCCAAAGTAAGTTATTTCTGATCTTGTCATTTCAACAAATGTTTGAAGGTATAGTAGACTATGAAAAAATGTGTTTAATACTTGAAATAATATCTGAAAACAAATGTCGTCAGATAAGAGGTAAGAACCGGAAATAAAAACAAGTTATTAACAATTATTTTGAAAAAAGTCGCTCTTACTCTAAACCTAAATATATTTTTAGAAATATCAAATGCTTCCATCAAATTAATATATGCCTGGTACAGCTTTTGTAATTCATCGTTATATTTTGCTTCGCCTTGCTCCACGCTCAGTTTACTATAGTACTCGACCTCGGAGATCCATGAAATCATTCCATCTCTTATTAAAGCAATTATAGAAACCCCATATGTTAAGAAAACATCAAAATAAAGCAAAGTATAAACGTATATTGCAATCTGTACATCACGAGTGAGAGCCACACTCAAAACATAGCCAAAACCATGAGGCGCAATAGCCAACCAGTTCTTGATGGTAGCCATTTCGTACTCCTTGAAATTGATCAACCGAAAAGCTTTTTGAATCTTCAGAATCACATGGACGTGGTCCTCTTTTAGAACAATACTGAGTAGGTAAAAGGCAACGTATGGAATAACTAATAAGATGACGTTTAACTTAAGAAAGGTGACAATAAATTGATTAACAGTTATAGCAAAATTATTCGCCAATAGGAAAATTTGCACGTGAAAACTTATAAATCGAAGAGTGCCAATGAGCGACACGATATAATACGATGTACGATGAGGTCTAATACAATTATACTCAATGGAGAAACATGATATAAAAAGCATGTGTTGTAAACACCGGTAAGGAAAGAGAAAATTTTGGAATCCTCTATCTAAGAAGTTATTGGTGATAGGGTTTATGTTGATCTGTGTTTTCATGTCTATTTCACTATGATAACCGAGCGCGATAAACAATAAGGGCTGGACTGCCGATTTTATTATTATGAACAATGATTTTGTTACTTTTGAAAATAATAATTGTTTGTTTTTATTGTAATCAAGTAAAAGGAAGTCGTATACTGGCTCTCGACTACGAAATGTTTTAAATGAAACATTTGTCCCTTTTAACATAATTATCTCTTTTTATATGGATTGGTAGGTACGGACTAAGGAATTATGAATCAAGATCTTTATTTTTTATTGTATTTGTTTAGTTTTATTCCTGCGAGACCATCATCGATGTATTTTTAATCGACTTTTATTACTTCCTAAGTTGTTCCATATAATACTGGTCAAGTTCTGACATAGTGCTTTAAGAGTTATTCTCGATACTTAGTATTTATTTTTACCTTTGTGTATTATACTAATATGTAAATAAGAATTTGTGTCTTAGTTCAACCATATTTAACCCTTATGTGAGTGACAAATAAAACACCTTTAACAGAGTGGCGAGGTACCCGGGTACCTTCATACAGTTTATACGTAATGTTAACAATGAACGTCTGTTTCAACGTTTCCCACACTCTGAACATCCTAATCATAAGTGGGGTGCATAGATCTGATAAAGACCATTTGACAGAACTGTTGAAATCCAGTCACTTATCGTTATTTCGGGCTGCGGTGTCCCCTGATAGATTTAGAATGCTTCGTTTGTTAGCTGGTAAAGTAGCCGCTATACAAGATATTTGGACTATGTTCATTTTAAATTTGAATAAAATGTACAAGCTTCGTAAATGCATTACAGTTGACGAACAATTTACAGCTATATGGATATCGTGGGCGTACTCGCTTTACTCAATACATGCCATCAAAACCTGAAAGTACTTATGGCATAAAAATATTTTGGGCTTGTGATGCTAATAATTCCTACCCTCTAAATGGACAAATATATACAGGCATGTCAAATGATGGCAATCGACAATCAAATGTTGGAGAACAAACTGTATTCGATCTCGTGGCTAAACATAAAAAATCAGTAAAAGTATAGTTCCCGAGTTCGTTGGCAAAACTCAGTCCCAGCGAAAATGAAACAATGACTTACAGACATGCATTACTTTATGATCGTACTAGTCAGGAGAGGAAAGTAACACAAGGGTAGTTTATGTCAGCCAAGCGTTTACTCAACGGGCACTACACACACTGTTAACTTCTTAACCACCTCTTAGATTTTTTTATGATTTTCCATAAATACAGTATCGAGACCACTCATATACAATAAATAAAACCACATACTTGTTACCACCTTTTCTGACGATTTTGAAAAAATGTACGAATCGGTCCATTTGGTCAAAAAGTGGATTTCTAACTTTGATCAAATTTGAACATTTGTATAATCGAACTACTAGGTCAATGATTCAATAAACTTGGTCCTAAAGCGACGTTGCCATTCCGTGCAAAATATCTGCCTAAACTTATACTAAACATCACAAATGACCCGCGGTTCTTCATTGGCTGATTCGGCGAACTATCATAGGCGACTAGGGAAGTACACCTGATATCGACTAATGATCGATAAACAAAGAAATCTGTTTAACTTTAAATAGTGAGAGCATGGTGTTTTTAGAATTATCGTGCTGTTATTATAATTCTATTATTACTATACTGTACCTTTGAAAAACTACAAGCGTTTTTTGTTTGAATAATTATGTACTTAATAAATATTAATAAGTAGATTTAGAGATAAAATGAATAAAGTAGAAGTCAAAAATAACAATTTTTTAAAAAAACCTTTATCGTACCTATCTAGTTACTCGTCTGAAAAGCTTATTTTTTTCCTCTGGCGATAGAATAAAATAAAAATAAAGTTTTAATTTATCCAATTAATAATTTGTTGATATTTTTTAATATTAAAACAATCCAATTTAAAAAAAAAATGTATTTTAATGTCTTGTTTTGCTAGTAAATAAATAAGTGTTTTAACACTTATTTATTTACTATCTAGTATCGATAAACTACAATTGCAGTGATTACTTACCCTATCTAATACTATTGTTGAGTGTCTTTACTTTCTTGTCAGTTCACCGCCGTCTTCCGGAACTCACGCGCGTTTGTATGCGATATTTTTTTGATTTAGTTACGGTGTAATGGAAACATATTAAGTTATTAGCAACTTTACTTAGTGTGTGTGGGTAAATTGTGTTTTTAAATTAATTATTATTTATTTTTGTTGAGTGATATTAGTAACCTTTGTGTATGCCGCGTGTGGTTTTATCTAATTTATCGGGAGCCGGGAGCATTCCTGAGAGTTGTTGCGTAGCTTACGTAAACCCAACCCCCCTGGGAGCTGTCCAAAGGATTAAATAAAATCAGTGCAAATAAAAAAAAACATAGTGCCTAACACTCGTTCCGCGTCATACCTATTCCATCTTCTTTTGAACAACCACTCTTGGAACTAACGTTTAATTTATTTAGCTCAGTTTAGTTATCGCGGAATAAAAATATGGTGATAAAAACAAACTTACTAAGTAAACTTTAATTTCGTCGCACATTGTCAAACGAATAAAATGACACAGTGCTTGTGTTTAGCTACCTACATGCTGAACCCGCTCCGCGTCGTTGCCGTTCTTCCCGGGTCAAGGTACGTTTTCTAAACAGAGTGTAGACTTTTACTGATGTCATTTTGATATTTATTTTATTCGAAAATTTCACTTTTTTATTTTACGGTTTTTTATGAAATATTTAATTTTGCCGTACTTCTGTGGACTACCATTACTCGTGGTTTGAATGATTGTATAAGAGTAAAATCTATACTGTATATTAATCACAAATAAAATATTCTACAAAAAAGCAATCAGTAACAAAACAGTACAACAAGATAATTAGTGAAAAGTCCTATAAAATATACCTATAGGTTGGCCACAACCTATAAAGGTACATCGTGTTCACATGTAATGTTTTTTAATTGCATACAAAATATTGTAAAATCTATTTTAAAAGAGTAAGTATGCAATTTCTTTCTCATTCTTCTCCATACAAAACTACCTTTTGGAAGGGGCAACTAAGAATCATTATTTAACTTGTAAGTTTGACGTTAAGTGCCTTCTAAATGGCCCAATTGAAATAAATTATTTGACTTTGACCACAACACGGATTAACCACTATTTCGAATAGCCAGCGATAGTGCCAGTAAGTTGAAAGGTGTTTTATATAAAATATTGAAGAAGAGTATGAGAAGGAATCTTAAATACAGTAAAAAACGAAACAGCAGGGTTCATCATCGTATAATAATATGTATAAAATAATTGGATAAACACAGCAGTGAATGCAGTGATCAACATTACTAATAATTTTACACTAGCTAGTGCCCGCGACTTCGTTTGCGCAGGATTTGCGCGTCAGAAAAGCTCGCAGATGGCAGATTTTTTTAAATTATAGCATGTCATATTCTGATATCAGCTGCCTGTAGTTTCATTAAAATTCATTTAGTAGTTTTTGCGTGAAAGAGTAACGAACATCCATACAAACTTTCGCATTTAAAATATTAGTATATGATAATAAACATGTCGGAAATATATTACGTAGGTACGTGAAACAATGATATTATAAGTGAAAAGGTGTAGATAGGTTAAAAGCGCTCAGCAAGCGACACGTTAAAATGTGGCTAACGAGCCACACTTGACCTCAGTGTCGCGTCGCGCCGTCAACGGACGCGTGCGTGCGTTAGTGTGCCATTTTTGAAGACCGAATTCTGTTTAGGTAACCTATCTAAACCTTTTTACTTATTGTTACTTACCATCCTATTTTGTATGTCTTTCTTTATTTGTACATATTATTATTATTATTATACGCTTATATTTTTCGGAACCCTTGAGTTCCGGACTTTTGGAAGGCGTACGAGGGGCCAAAGCCAACTCGCAGAGGCCCATTGTCATCTTTAATGAAATGAGTCACCAACCGCAGATTTTCCCTGTATGCACTAGACAAGTGCACCTAAGGAAAACCTGCGACTGGTGTAAGACTATTGCAGACTATGAAAACAAAAGTACTGGACTATAGGTTAGGGTGGCTAAAATGGACTGGATATCTAAAACTATGAAGGACTATGGCCCCTTCCTTACTAATGTTTTATATACACGGATTAAATGGCAGGGGGTGACTTGCACACTCAATAATGGGCCCTCTGAAACGGCCGTATACCACATTAACTTCTTGTGCAGATCGTTAATGACCTAAATTGCGCGGCTCAAAGGTGTTTTGGTGGCAAGGTCGTCCCTGGCACGACTAGCAGCGGTGGACGGCGTTGCCTCCCACACGTAACGATCATGTGCACACAAACTCGTACTACTAGAATTCGATTGATTTGATATACCTACCAATGGGCTTATCCCATAATTATGTGCAACAAATAAGTAACATTATAGTGTCCGTTTGTAATGCCAAAATAACAGATTTCGAATGATTGCTTTTGAAAGTATATGCGGTACTTAGTTTAAATACTTTTATATTTTATAGCATGTCTGTCTATTTGTTAAGGCTTATCTTCAAAACGGCTGAACCGACGAGACTTTTACTGTAAGATATCTGATGTTATTAGAAGTAACTTGGCTACTTTGATTTTGGAAAAAGAACAGGGAATTAGTGTATAAAAATATAAACCATGTTTTATAGTAGATACTCATAGCACAAGCTCTGCTTAGTTTGGAGCTAGACGGCGTTGTCTGAAATATTTATTTTATTTATCTCACGTGGATGAAGTCGCAGGCACTGTTAGTATTTGATATAATGTTATGAATATTTACGGCTCTGACATAAAATAAACTTTTATTTTAATTTGGAAATGACTACCTCAAATTGGATTAGTAAATATTTAGTAGTCATGTGAATATCGGTAACTTCAAAATGTGATCAATATTTATACAAAAAGCTGTGGCCAGAACGGCGTTTGTGGTAGTTTTTAATAAAGCATCATTAACAGTTTTTTTAAAAATGTTCTCGTATCGGAAATATATACATCTCAACAATTTTCAGCTGCAGAATGATATACAAAGAATTATTTATCCTTTACATTATTTTCTACGTTTATTTGCATTAAAATATATAATTAAAGATAATAGAATTTCTCCAAATGGAACGAACAACCTTTTAATTGCATCATTGAGTTTCTCTGTATTAATGCTGTTGTTTTTTTATCGGATATTTTTCAATGAAGCTTTATTTATATCGAAAATCATTAATAACTATCGACTGTCTATGTTATTATTTGATGGCATTCTTCTATTATTTTATATGGGTTTTGCAATATATTTCGCTCTCAACGTCGTTTACCGCCGTGAGAACGTCTTGCTCATTCTCATGATTCAGATTACGTACACCAACGTCGATTTCAGTAAAAATGTCCGTAATTTTGTTATTTGGAACTGGTTCTCAGTTTTAACTGTTGCTTTTGTTAATATTCTTCTATTTACTTTGTTTTATTCATTCGTTGGCACCTTGTGTTGGTTAGGCTTCATAAGCGACATTTTATTTACCATAGTTGATCTGAATTTAGTTTACGGTTTTCGAGTATTAATTTTGCTGACAAAATTTCTTGATGAATGGATCAAGATCATTTTGAAACTGAACATGCATTTTGAGCTGGAACTAAATAACAACGATTGTTATGTAAAATTATTCGAAACTTATAAATATATTTTGAAAGCTTATACTTTGTTCAAAGCGATATTTCAGGTGTTGGTAAGTTCTAAAACGGTCATTAAATAGATTTACGATAGTATTCGCTACTTAGTACCAGTAATAATAGAGCTTTTATTGTCGACTTAATCAAACTAGGTAAAATGTTCACAGCGCACTCACACATAATCATATACAAACCCGCACACACACACTCACGCACATACCCACTCACACACACCCTCACACACACCCACTCACACACACACCCACTCATACACACACCCACTCACTCGCACACACCCACTTGCACCCACACACACACACACACACACCGACTCACACACATACCCACTCACGCATACCTACACCTACTCACAAACACCCACTCACACACATCCCCACACTCTACATCTATCATTTTTATCACTTTTTATTTAATTTTTGTTTCCTTGTTTTTGCTAAAATGATTTATTTGTCTGTCCATTTACCTGCTGAAAAATTAGAAGAGTTCTCTTAAATTTGGTTGGGCCTAGCACCTTTAATACAAGTTGTCTTGTCAACTTAGCAAGGGTGCTAGAGTCTCCAAACATATTATTGTATAACGTCTCCATCTGTTTGTAACCTAATGTTGTTAAAATGTACACCTTTTTATTGCAAATAAATTATTATTATTATTGTTAATAATGATTTATTTTTACTTAATAGTGAATCTGAATGAATGACAGAAAGACTGGATCAAAACAGGAATTTAAAAGCTTGTTTGATTAATAAGATGGAAAATATAGCTTACGTTTTAGCTTAGCTTAAGTTATATGGAACAGTTCGCGTATCTACATTTACATAGTTTTTCTTCTACAGATTTTATACTATACGATCGACACGTTTATGCGCACTTTATATTTTTGCGAGACAATGTTAGAAATGCTCAAAGATTTAGCAGAGATACGAAACGCGGTAAATATTGATACAAATATTTTAATGACTTCGTGCTTTTGTCTTGTTTTTGTTGTCTTATGTCCAAATAGAAGCAAAAACCCGCTGTTTTTACAGTTCTTTTAATGATAAACTGATCTTTCGATTTTCGATCTTCGGCGTCATATCCAGGAACCCTGACAAAATCGTTAAACATTAGAATTCTTTCAGTTGGCTTTTGGAATCATGGGCTTTTTATGGCTGACGAAGAACGTGTCACTATTGATATTGCATTGCATTCATAACGAGAAGTTTTACCTTCTAATCAAAGAATCAGAGACGGCGTGTCTGCAGTTTATGAAAAATCGAAACTGCCCTAGTGAGTAACTATTTTTTTTTATTTATTTATTTAAAACCTTAAACTATCATTACAGGGTTTACCCTAATGCGACAGCTAAGAACTTAAACTAATCAAAATTGTAATACATTTAAACCTAGGTACATTACTTACAAAAATACATAATTACAATAAAGTTTAAATTAAATATCCTTCTGCTTACAACATAATACAAATAGTAACACCTTTGCGAATTCACTGAAACAACATGTACCTAAGCACATCAATCTGAGTTTGAAGACTATTGATGGTGCGGATAGCTCTTGTAAGAGGTGCTTTGGCGAGTAAGTTAGTTCTCGCTGAAGGTACCAGTAGCAGTGGCGGGCTTCGCCGCCGCCACACGTAGCGGTCCGGCACACACAGACTCAAGCGCTGCAATACTGCCGGATGACTCTCCACTCCACGAAGTACCTTTACCAAGTAGGCTACCAGTGCAAACTCCCGTCGTACATGCAGTTGATTATAACCAACCATGCCCAGAACAAACAGAGTGGGATACATCAGTGGGTAGAACGGATACACCCCATACAGCTTCTTGTACAGATGGCGCGTGAACTTATTCTGAACGCGCTCCAGCATTACCGCGTACTTAGCTTCATGTGGGGCCCATATGACCGGACTATGTTCCAGATGACTCCTGACTAGTGCATCATATAAGACCCTAGCTGCTGTGATGTTTGTGAAGCTTTGTGTCTGCCTCAGCACAAATCCTAAGTTTCTGTACGCCTTCTTACAGATTCTGGTTACATGCTTACGGAATGTCAGATCGGGAGTCATGAAAACACCCAAGTCTCGCACTTCCGTGACTCGTTGCAGTGGCGCCGAGTCCACCACATAATCATAGCGCACTGGTGCACGAGCGCGGGTAAAACTCATCACCGAGTACTTGGATACGTTGAAGTATAGCTTGTTTTCATGACTCCACTGTACTATGCGATCGATGTCATCCTGTAGCGACTTGGACCTAATCTCTTACGGCAACTTAAGGTCATCCACAAATAATAAACAAGCGCCATGCCTTACTACTTCCGGTAGAATGTTTATCATAATAATGAATTCTAGAGGCCCCAAGTTGCTGCCCTGACTTACCCCCGACCAGGTGTAATATAAGTCAGATTCACATCCGTTGTAGTCCACATACTGCTGTCTGCCCTGCATGTAACTAGCGAGAAACCGCAATAGATTCTGGGTGCATCTGACCTCTGCTAACTTCCGCAGTAAGATATCATTATCGGCGGTGTCAAAAGCTTTTCTAAAGTCAAAATAAGCTGCGTCCATCTGCACCCCAGCATCCACAGCCGGCTCCACGCGTCCCATGAAATCCAGGAGATTGGTAGCGGTGCTGCGCCCCGGACGGAATCCGTGCTGCGCATCCGATAACTGTCCGCGCACTTGCTCTTGCATACAGCGCTGAATGGCAGACTCGAATACCTTTGCCGGCGTCGACAACACAGCCACAGGCCTATACCGACTGATGTCAGTTCCCGCTCTGCCCTTGGGCACTGGAATGACTCGCGTAATCTTCCACCTATCTGGGAACTTCGCGGATTGAAGACATGTGTTAAATATATAAAGTAAAGGTTCGGCGAATACCCTACCACAATCTTTAAAAACACACTCTTTTTCCACAGAGCAGCGCTAGTGCGTGTTAGTGAAGTGTTAGTTTGTAAGTAATAATGTATAATTATATGTATTTTAGGTTAAGGTATTTATCTCTGGGCCTGCGTCGCCTGAAATAAAATTTATTATTATTATTATTAAAAAGGAATGCTGGTAAGCCATCTGGGCCCGCAGATCGCTTTTGGCTTGAGGCGGTCGAGAGCACTTCTAACGTCCTTAAGACTAAGCTTATTAATTTGTAAACACTGGCTACCAGTGTCCCCTGCTTCCGCCGCCGCCGCTTCTGAGTCCAGTCGTGGCGGTGCTTTACTATATACCGATTTAAAGTAGGCCGCGAACTGCTCAGCACACTCCTCGTCTGACAGATACTGACCGTCCTTTACAATGTTATGTCTACTCGCTGTAGTTTTCTGTGAGCGTATATATTGCCAAAACGATTTAGGGTCTTTCGCGAACTGACATTGAATGTTATTTTCATGCACTTTCTATAATTTTTTTAATCTGCGATCTACATTTCGAATTTTCATCGTAATCACTATCTGATTTAGTTGTTTTATATATTTTATGTAGTCTTGTTTTAATTTTTATGTTTTTTATAATCTTACTCGTGTACCATTTCGGGTAAATATATTGCTGTTTGATACTTAATGTTTTTTTAGAAGACTTGCATCTAAAATTTCATTAATTTTATCATAAAATAAATTTAAAATATCTTCTATATCATTCAGCTCAAATATATCTGTCCAGTCAGTAGATCCTAACATGGAGTATAATAATTCATAACCCGCTTTATAAAAAACAACAAAGAAATATCGTATAAAAATATCATTCAAGTTAAAGATTCAAATTATTGTCTTGAATGGTTGTCAGGATTTGTGGTCCAATTCTTACATAATTACTAATCATAGTTATAGTCAAGGTTAGTCTGAAGTTTCCATTTTGATCCATTGGTTATTGAGGTCTGGAATAGCCTCATTTATTATGGCTATCTTTTTTATTTTAATTTCTGGTTCATCACATGGGTAACAGGTGAGGAATTGAGAGTTATGTTTCAGGTACCCAATCAACAGATCTAACTTCTACCAGTCTTAACTGTTTCTACCAGTCTGGCCATGATAACTCCATGTGTACCATAAGCAATGAAACCAATGTCTCCATTGTTACTACATTTTTTAGATGATATATGTAATGTGTATGCAGTATTTGAGACATTATGTAATTTAATTTTATCATTGCAGAGAGTCAGAAACAACTTTGCAAGAACGTGTTACAGGAAAATCGAACGTTTAGTAAGATGACCGCATGTGGCCTGTTCTACGTTGACGTCACGCTACCGCTTCGTTTGATGGGACTTATCACTAACTATGTAATTGTTCTACTGCAGTTTTTTTTTCGTAATTAAATGTTTGGACTTGACAATCCTATTTCTTTACTTCACAAACCGCTTCTCATCTATTCTATATACTTATAATAAAACTGTAGAGAAGTAAATTCTGTACATTGAATATACACACATCAACACCGTCTAGGGATATTTTGTATAAAGTTCTTAAACTCAAAAAATACTGGCCACTTATAAATTCTTTTGAAGAAAGTTTATTTTGTAAGGCTTTTTGAACGATTCTAAATTTGAATTTGAAAAAATACATTAAAAACAAAAGATTTACGCGGCATAATGGTAGCGAAGTCCGAAGGTTTCATTTACCTATAGTAATTTGTGGCTATTTTTTTGTGTCCAATTTAATTTTTATAACAAGTTATCGGTTAATTCCGAATTAATGTTATTGTGTGCATCATTCAGCGGCGCCATTTAACTAGAGAAGAAATGTTAAGGGCAGTAGGCATGCTCCAAGCTGGGGCTACTCAACGGAGTATTGCTGAGGAGTTTGGAACAAGACAAAACGTGATATCAAGGTTATGGTCACGTTATCGTGCTACTGGTGAAGTGGCTGAAAGACACCCAGGCGGGAAGCGCATAACCACTCAACGACAAGACCGATTTTTGCAAGTTGCAGTGAGAAGTCAACCAAATGTTACGGCCATGCAGTTGGTTCAGAGGCTCCAGTCAGAGCACCAGTTGCTTGTAAGTGACCAAACTGTAAGGAGAAGGCTGCATGAAGCTAACCTTCATGCTCGCAGACCGCTTCGTACTCCAGCACTACGCCGAGGAAATCGTGGACGACGACTAGATTGGGCTCGTGAACATTTGCTCTGGGAAGAAAACCAGTGGTCTGTAGTGCTGTTTACCGATGAGTCCCGGTTCGGTTTCCATCCCGATACACGTAGAGTGCGTGTTTGGCGAGTTCCTGGTCGTGAGAGCCGTCTGCAACATCCTCAGGAAGTCCATTTATACCACGGCGGGACAATTATGGTTTGGGCGGGAATTCGTGTTGGTGGAAGAACAGACCTCGTTTGGATCACAAACACCATGACGGCTGAAAAATACCGTAACGAGGTGCTAGTACCAATAATCTACCCCCATCGACTACAAATGGGCCAAGAATTCACGCTCATGCACGATAACGCCCGTCCGCACACAGCGAGAGTGGTGACGAGTTGGTTGCAGGAGCACGACGTATTGGTCTTAAGCTGGCCCGCTCAATCGCCTGACCTAAACCCCATAGAACACGCGTGGGACATGCTCCAAAGAAGGGCTTTGAGGAATTTCCCTGCAAATGTTGCGACGGAAGAGCAACTTTTTTTGCATCTTAGCCGGACCTGGGACAATATACCGCAGCAAGACTTGGATAACTTAATCCAAAGCATGAAAAACCGTTGCAGGACCGTTATTAACGTCATGGGTGGTTTTACCGACTACTGATTTTTCACAGAACTGTTAAAAACAAATTATTTTTTCCTTATTTGTAAATTTTTCTTGAGATACACATTCGTTGTTAGTTTTACCATTATTTCGTGTTTTTTCTTTATTTGAATTAAAATTTGTTTACGCAAAGAAACACTGTTTTCTTTTATTCTGGAGTGTAGTCTGATAAATGGGCTTTATAAAAATATATACATGTGTATGCTATTTTTAATACATTTTGAGTAAATTGAGTAAATCAAAAATATCCCTAGACAGTGTTGATGTGTGTATATTCAAAATTAATATTGGTGGTTGATTGGTGATCGACACTGATGCTAAAAATGCAATCAGTAAAATTTTTGTCTGTCTGTCTGTCTGTCTGTCTGCATGTGCACGCATAGGTCAAAAACTACTAAAGGGATTTTTTCCAAACTTGGTACAATTGTAATCTATACTCCTGGGCAAGTTATAGGCTATATAACATAAAACTAAGACATGGGCCCATAGGGCTATCATCTGGAGGAGAGCTGAAAGACACGGACTTGACCAGACAGTGGTCGGATGTTCCCAACTTTCTTGAGAAAAACTCTATCTATAGGTGAAAACAGCATCGGCGTAGTCATGTTTGAGTCTATCGCGAACAGACAGACAGACGACCGCGACGCAAGTGCGGATCCACTCGATCAACCAATCAAAGTACTTAGTACTTTATGTATGGATGTTATACCAATCGAGTTAAATTATTACCTCCTACTACTACTACTTCAAATACTACTCTAGTATTGCATGCAAAATAGTGACAAGCAGCGCAGTAGTTCAGTTTAAAATTATTATTTTGGATCTGCAAATAATCTTCCAAGATATCGTCGCACTTATGAACTATATACGTGAAAATGCTACCTCAAATACGGAAGGCGGAAAAATTACCAATATTGATGCAAACCAAACGACAGACCAGTTTTTTCAATTATAAGCACCTTATGTGATACATCAAAACATTGCAGGTTTACTGAATAAGAGTAGTGAACTTATAATATGTCTTGAAGAGATAACAGAGAAAAACACCGAAATCGACATAATCTGCCTATCTGGTCATAGATGGCTGCTCCTCTGACCTTTTGGGTATTGATGCCGGAGTTCCTCAGGGGTCTGTTCTCTCCGCGACACTTTTCCTGCCACACATCAATGACCTCCTTGTTCCAGGTATTGTTGGGTATGCAGACGACAGCACTGTCATGGAGAGTTATACATGTAGCGCAAGAGCCAGTGGTGTTGAAGTTCGATCTTTGAGAGGGGCCATGGTAGAGCGAACGAATGCAACCTTAAGTCTTGTCTCCAAGTGGGGTGACGAAAACCTGGTTGTTTTCAACGCCACTAAAACACAAGTGTGCCTGTTCACCGCCAAAAGGAGCCCCTTCAATCTAGCTCCTACTTTCCGAGGTGCATCTGTACCAGTTACCGGCGGCCTCGAGCTTCTTGGCACGAAGTTAAGTGCAAATCTTAACTTTGGTGCCTACATTGAGTCGAAAGCTCAAACTGCGGCAAAAAAGCTGGGCATCCTAAATAAGGTTAAGCGGTACTTCAAAGCTGACCAGCTTTTAGTTCTTTATAAAGCTCAAGTCCGGTCCAGCATGGAGTATTGTTGTCACCTTTGGGATGGCTCAGCCAAATACCAACTAGCCACACTCGACTCAGTAGAGCGCAGAGCCAAGAGGCTCATTGGTGACGTAAAGCTGGTGGGTACCAAGCTTCATACCCTGGCCCACCGCCGCAAAGTTGCATGTCTGTCGGTATTTTACAGACTATTTCGGTGAGTGTGCTCTAGAGCTCCACGAGCTCATTCCACCATCTCCTTTCTTCCACCCATTCCTTGTAGATGTTCCACACATTCGCACGAAGCGCTTTGCCTGTTCCTTCATTATGCGCACAGCCAAGGAGTGGAATTCCCTGCCTGCATCAGTGTTTCCGAGTTCATATGACCCCAATCTGTTTAAGTCGCGAGTTAATAGGCTTTTTTTGGGTAAGCTCGTTCCATCGTCGACCTCATCTCTGTCCGCAGGACAAGATTGAGGTCAAGAGTAGACCGATTACATATGAAAAAAAAAAATATAATTTGTCAAGATTTTGTTTACATTGGCAAAATATAATAGTATTTATTGGAGGTAAAAAATAAGCCTTCTGGGAGCTGGGTGAGATAACCTACATCCATGCGGGCAAAGCCGCGGGTATCAGCTAGTCTTCAATATGTATGAACTATAGGTACACTATAAGAATCTTTGTTCCGCAAATCATCGTCTTCTACCTAATCCTTCTCACTGCTTTGGTGACATTCAGTCATCTTTCATTGTCCCTGTCTTTCTTTGGAAGGCGCTCCATCTGAACATCGAAATGAAATGATGTGTGTATTTCTGTAAATAGGTTTTTACAAACATAAATAGGTTTTGGTTTTTACGAAGTTCCGACATTATCTTGGTCAAATCCGTGTATGAACAAACAGATTAGTGTCTGAATTTGTCTGTTGAGGATCAGGATGGCAACCAGTTTGTTCACACTAAGTGTGAACACATATTGCATTGTTAATTTATTAATGTGACTTTCGTAATATGTCGATAGAAAAATAAATAGTGGCGAGTGTAAAAAAAAATAATGTACGGAACGCCTAGCATTTCTGGCTGGCTTAATTGGCTTCCAGTCTAACCTGATGCAGTAATAGTACATTGTGTTATAAGTGCGGTAAGGTAAAAATTACGGCCGAGGCGATTACGGCTCGGGCTACAAGGAAGTAGAGGCTGTAATTATCAAAGCGCAAGTATGTCATACGACGTTTTATAACATGTTTGCGAGGAAATAAAAAAAAAACAGCGAAAAGAAAAAGCGCGGTAGCAATGCGCGCGAATTTCTACATCATAACTTGGGGCATGTTGTAACACGTTACAACAAGCCCCGGGATTTTGTTACAACCAACCCCATAGTATGATTTTAAATATTTATCAAGATAACTATTTAAACAATGTAGCAATCTTAAAAACTGTTATACATTATCAGAGATAGATACATTTGTATGTAAATAAGATATAGAAAGTTTGAAATTAGTCTATAATAATAACGTAAACAAAAATTTTACGACACTGCAATTTTATATAACCTGGCGAAAATGAAGCGCGTGTACACTTCAGCTCACTGTCCCGGCCGGCGGGACACAGGCTATGGCAACATTATGCGGAGCGGTTTAAAGGTTATATCGAGTCAAAGAAATACGTTAGTAAAGTTTAAAATCCTAGTAAAAATAGCCTGTTACTACTTACCTCTGCTACAACAAGCCCCTCGCTCCCTACTAATAAAGTACTTTTTTTTTCATTTTTGTCACAAACAGTTGTAATTTATTTTCAAAATTAAATAAAATTATTATTTTTTTATATTTTATCTCCCAACGCTAATTTTATTCACTAAGTGTTGACCACTTTTCTGACATAAAAACTCTTTGCTAAGATTTAAAAAAGTACTGTTCGTTTTAGACGGAGCATCTTGATTAACCGTGTGTTTTACATTACAATAACGCACGAGTACGTAATGAGATACATTACGATATTGAGATTGGTGCAATAAGTGACCCTTTACGAGCAAATGTGTTATAAAAGAATTTTACTTAGTGACTGCACACTTGTATTTAACAGTCAAAAACTCACGAATGCTATCCTGGTCCAACGGCTTAACGTGTTTTACAGGGCACGAAGGGTTCTAGGTCAATAATCAAGGGTTACTGATCCTTCGATTAGCGTAGTTTATCCTCCAATCGACCCGTGCAGTTGTCACTACGTAGCTGGAAATCCATCGAACTTAAACCCAATAATTTTACTAAATTGGACAAATGATTGACTTGTTTGTACTGAGTGCTTCATTAATCACGAGGAAATGACTCCAGAAGTCTACGTAATATTTTTTATGTTTGTGTTTACAAACGATAAAATATTACGTGTCATTCATTCCAAAAGAACAATCCTACATCTTCCCCAATTAAAGCGGCACCTTGTAACGTCATTGATTAATAAGAATAGATTTAGAATTAGTACTTACAAGTGGTTTAGTGTTATTTGTGCGTATAAGTAATGTCATTGAATTGTACTGCGGGTATGACCTGAAAAAAAAATACACTTAATGTAAAAAATTAAAGTGTCAACTGTGTTTTGTTGGTAATGATTTTTCAAGTAAATGTAAAGTATGATGAAAATATACTAAAACATCGTACAAGGCTCATACGCGTCGTTTTATAGGTGCTTCGGCTATGAAATTCAATGAATAACAAACATTTATTCAAAAGCTATTAATAAAAATACTTTACATATAAAACAAATTTCTGAAGTGTTTGTTCATTACTCGTCTATTGTTTATCATGTACTCCAAAAAACCTCAAACTGTCTAGTGTCACAGACATGTCTCCGTACTTCGAAATCTTTACTAAATCAAATGTAGTTCGTATTCAAAATGTACCAATATATTCCTTGAACGTTAATAACGTGATAGAAAACAAAGATTTACAATCAGTTTTAAAACCTTTGAATCTGATGCAAAGTCTATTCTTCTGCGCGAAGTATTCTATTAGTGACAGCATTATTACTTCCAATACCTATCTTTATAATTTTGTATCTTTGTGCTGCATACTATTATTTTGGTGTGTTTATTTGCAACATATGATCAGTGGCATCGTCCAATTTAGTCAGAATTGGGGCATTTACAAATGGTATTATTGTTTGACCGTTTGTTTTGATTGTTTTGTCTACATAAGCGGAGCTTTTATGAATAACCTCTTAAACATCATATATGGCTACTACAATGTGTTAATGGTCTTAAAAATCCAACATGCTGTCATAGTCCTCCAAATAAACAGTAACATGCTCAGAGGATTCATTGTCAGCAACTGGATGAGTGTAATAACTCTAAAATTGTTTTGGGTTACTTACGTCGTAACTTTTTACTACATTTTTCCAAACTTAGACTTTATTGGTATTATCTCAATGTACACCTGCATCTCTTTTGATATGAACATCGTATATGCTTTGTTAGTATTGAAATTGATAGAAAAAATTCTTCGTGTGTGGATCGAAAATGTACTGATGTCCAGAAACACAGAGGATTCAGAAAGAGAAGGGTACTGGAAGTTAATGTTTAATGTGTATCGGGATATCTTGGAGACGTACATGATTATAGAGATGACATTTCAACATCAGGTATGTTTTTACAATTTAATTAATTGGCAAGTACCCAAAATCAAGTAACTAAACCCACATATATTCGAGTGCGTGTAATTTATACATATATTTTTAAATTTCACTTTTCAGATTGCATTTTATACGATATCCAGCGCTTATCTCAGTTTGCGGAACGTAGCTACGTTATTAACTTTAAGAGGTTATCCTGGAGTAAGTATTAAAGTCATCTCTCACTTGTCCTATCATGAGAGTGGTCAATGGGACTAGTGGGACGGACCCATATTTTATTCTAGCTGGGGCCCGAATAATGCGCGAGAATACCGTATCCCCGTCTGTAAGCTGATCGTGCAACACCGTGGTGGTCTCTTACCGGCTAAAACCACTACGGTGGCACTGGCACATCCTTCCGTCTTCCCAGACGAAGGATAGTCCATGGAGGTTTCCCCATGATAAAAAAACAGTATTTTATTAAATTAATACGTAACAATAACTGCTCTTCGCTATTTCAGTTTTTTGTTCTACTATCAATAACCACAATCTGGAACATGAAGAATGTCGTCATTCTTATATTCTTGAGCGTACAATGTGAGAGATTCTATGCAGTAATGAGAGATGTTCAGAGTACCCGCGTAATGTTTGTGAAATTAAGAAATCGTTCTGGTAAGTATCTATTGTTAGGATGAGTAAACCCACATCATCACTGTCAGTATTGCCTGTATTGATGGAAGTTAAGAGTTAAAAAACACAAAAGGTATTACTTATGATAATAAGTAAAACTGCTCTTAATTTTTTTTCGTTAGCACACACGTTAAGCTATTCCTTTGTTGACATTATCTGACTCCTGACACCGAGTTCAGAAGTCAGAGGCTTCTAACAAGTACCTATGATGTCAATATAGAAACTATCATTATATTACTATTTGATAAGTTTAAGGATGTTTGTTATTACAGATACAGAAAAAAGGGTCTTCAAAAACATCCAACGTGTACAGAAAGCATCATTTAAGAAGATGAGCGCGTGCGGCTTGTTCATCATCGAAGCCGAGCTGCCTCTACAGTTGTCAAGCTTTATTACTTCTTACACTATTGTATTGTTACAGTTTGCGTATCTATAATATGAGTAAATTTAACTAAATGCCCTCTTTTATTTACTACAGAAATATTTATTATGTATACTAAAAGTTTTTGTCTAAGGTACAAACGCCAGCACATCAACCTACCCCAATGTGTCAAATTTCTTTGATAGGTTTTCAACTTTATTCTAAACACAATGACTTTCATGTTTAATTGGGAAAATTTGGCAGTTTGGGGTAAATTGATGTGCTGGCGTCTGTACATTAGATCATTTAACAGTGTATTCTTTATCTCGATCCAATATTTTCTGCAAAAAAAGTTCTTACCTGTTCCATTTTGTATCGTCCGCGTGGTTTGTTTTTTCCCTCTATTGTGGTCGTATACAATGAATCTGTCTCACCTTCGTCCTGGTCCAGCAGCAACAGAATGTAGACGGTGATAAAAGCATGTCGTCGGGTGATTTATGTGTATATTCAAAGTTAAGGTTTAAGTAGGTAAAAAAAAACTGTACAAAGTTGGACATACAATACCAACTGGTAAAAAAGCCTTAGGCATTTTCTACCAGTTGCCAGTTGATGGTTGGTTACTATATCTAATTTACGGTTGGTATTATGATGCAATGACGGAACATGATCGGTGCAACAAAGTAAAAATTAACTTATAGGAATAAATGTACAGGTAAATACATACTACTTTAAAACAAAAACTAATCTGAGCTCTGAAAAACTGCCCACAAGTGTCCACCTGCTTCTTCCTTCTTTCCTTCACTTTAAATATAAAACGACTGGTTGCTATCCTGATTATGTCCATCGCTCCTTTACAAGACACACAGATTAGGCTCGTACAATACGTCGATGTCAGCCTCTTTCACCTTGCTAGAAAGCATAAGATTCATTGAAGACGTGAACTTCTTCAACAGAAATCATCACCTTTATCGGCGCCTAAACAGAAAAGGTGCTGAGAGGACTAACGCTGGATATTAATAATCTATCTCGGTTGCTATCTTGATCCCGATCTTTGTCTGTAACCAATCAACGACCGAATTCGCCTATCCGAGTCTTAAAGATGTCCAATCAGAAGCAGCCGTCAAAAACAAAGGATCGGGATTTGGATTGAGATAGAATATTAATATCGGGCGTTAGGCCGTTGAAGTCATCAGCATAGTCAGCACTTCGGAAGAAACTAGTAGCTGTGGTTAAATGGATACGAGTGGATGGGAAATGAGGCCATGGTGCATGTTGACTGGATATGAATATCAAAATTAAGACCATCAGTTAGATTATAAAAAATAATATGGGTACAAGTATTTTTTTTTTCGTTTTCAAATTGATGGAAAACTACTTAGATTAAGCGCATTAAAGTTGAGGAGAGGGGGCTTGTAACGTCACTATTCAGTATAAACGGCATAGGGTAGTGACGTCATACGATATTTTGACTCGATGTATCACCGTTATTTTTAAGCTATTGCATAGCTTCTATCGCGGGCCTTGAGCGCGGGGACCGAATCCAGAAATTCGAGATTGTGGGAGATTGTGGGAGAGGGTATTGTGAGAGGGGACGGAGGGGGGAGATTGTGGGAGAGGGGACGGAGGGGCTGGGGAGGGATGTGGAGGTGGGTGGAGGGAAGAGGCAGGGGACGGGAGGGGAAAGTGAGGGAGGGGTGAGAGGAGGGGCGGGGGAGGTGTGGGAGAGAGGGAGGGAGGGAGAGAGGGGGAGGGGAGGAATGGGGAGGGGGAGAGGAGAGGAGTTGATAAAAATGCTATGCAATAGCTTTACCGCGGCAGTCTCCGAGTGCCACACGTCATTTTTTATTACGTTTAAAAGAAAAAAGAATGAGGTACTAAAAACTAAAATTTAGTTAACTAGCCTATTGATCTCTAGTTAGTTTTAATAACAATAATGTGTCAAGATGTTCCGAAGATAACTTATGTCCTAAACATTAGTGCGAGTGATCCATAAATGTTAACATCATTAAATATTGTTCTGACAGGTGTTCATACAAAATAGTACAGACATTTAATACAGACAGATACCTTGTTAAAGTCAATACTATTACAATGATTCAAAGTCAAAAAGTATTTTTAAAAAGCTCAATCCGTGTGCTACCGAATAATCTTTTAGACAAAGATATACAGAGATTAGTAAATTCTTTTAACTATGCACTTATATTGTTTATGGCATCAAAATATAATGTGCGTAATTATCATATTAACCCTCGAGGAAGGAAATATCAACTGTTTGCATTCTGTTTCATGTTATTCATGAATGCAATTTGTATTTATAGAATGTGTACTGTAGAGCCATATACTCAGAAAATGTCAATATTGAAAAGAAAATTCATAGATCTTATTAGTGTTATCTTTTGTTTTACTTACTCGATCAACTTCTTGATTATGTTCGTTGCTGACGAAATTCATAAGATAAATAATGTTAAACTCATTCTTAGAATCCAAAGCATACACAAACGCATTGGTTGTAGAAAATACATGAAATGTTTTATTATTTGGAATTGGATATTTGTAACTACTATTATTTTTACGGATATTTTATTACATGCGTCGTACTACGCATCATGTTATTACCCTTTCATCGTCGACCTTATTTGTGACATAATCTGTGATCTCATGTCCATCGCATCAGATATTCATTTATTTATAGCCATTCGAATTATTATAATGTTAAGAAAATATCTCGAAAAATGGATTCAAGACATTATGATAATAAATAATGAACTCGAATATCATGAGCACTATCTTGAAATGTTTCGGGTATATATAAAGATTGTAAAAGCTTTCAGTCTATTTAAGAAAATTTTCCAGGTAGCGGTGAGTTCTTGATTGTTATTACAACTTAAATTCAATTAATTACGAGTGCAAAAATACACAAAGTGTGATATTGGCAAGCCATACGAAACATGATTATGACGTGGTAATAAACAGTACAATAAAACCTTGATGTTCGTGTGGTACAAGATTAATAATCAAAGGCATATTGGCACGTTATAGTACGTTACACTTTTGTAATACCTATTTTACGTTTTTATTATTCGCCAACGGCCTGTCATTATTAACCAACAACCATACCAAAGTTCCATTTAAATTCGATAGTTACGCCAAGTTACATGTAGGTATGATACTAATAATGTGGTTAAAGTTTTTTGAACAGAGCATTATACATTTTGAACCTTCTAAAATAAACTTATCAGGAGGATTTTTGAAAAGACGTCAACCTCATCATCAGTTATGATAGTTTTTTTAAAAGAAAGCAAAAATACTGATTATAATATTCAGCCGTATCCTATTAGACACCCCAACATATTTGGGATAAAGCATTCCGATGATGATTTTTTTTATAATTTATTCGCTGTTAATTTAATATATGGTGAATTTGGTCCACAGCCTATAAATCCCACATTTTGCGCTTTTTACCGTATCCTGTGCCATATTGACTTAATGATATTTTCGATCAAAGCGGGAACCGAAGTAAGTGTTTACCTGGAGAAATATTAATATGTTCTACTTTTTAAATCGGCGACTACGTAACTTACTGTTGTAAGTAAATAAGTTAATATGATAAATGTTTTTATTTTTTTACTTTACAGAATGTGTGGCAAGTCTTTGCGATAATGTTAATGCTAACAAAGAATTTGGTATTACTCGTCTTAGCCAGTATATACTGTGAGAAGTTCTATGTCACTGTGGAGGAAACCGAAACGGCGTGTATACAGCTTATTAAAAAGCGAAACTGTCCACGTAATGAAATTTAATCACACATTGTTTTTTGTTTATTAATTCTAACTGTATCAAAATGTCATTGTGTTTGCAGAAATTCAAAAACATTTTTGCAAGAACGTAATGCGGACAAATCAAACGTTCAGTAAGATGACCGCGTGTGGCCTGTTCTATGTCGACGCGACGCTACCGATATGATGTTTGATTGGCGTTTTCACTTATTACGTTATTGTACTTTTGCAGATGAATTTAGTGTGAAATATGTTTGTCTTCCTGTTATAAATGTGAGCATTTAAGAGAATAAGTATGTGATGTTTGTACATACATTACTCTTTTAAAGTTTGAAATTAATTTCAGATGTAGGTATAACACATTATTACCGTGTAAAACCCAATTTATCAAAATAAAAAAAAAACCGCCCAAGAGCGTGTCGGGCCACGCTCAGTGTAGGTTTCCGTCGCTTCCCGTCCGTCACAAGTGTTCCCACTTATGAGTTTAAAGGTCATCCATTATGTTCGCGCTCCAGCAGCGCTCCGCGATCCTGCAACTTGAATTACGAATGTTTAAGTGCATCTTTCTTTACCACAGTAGGTCATGAAAGCACGGAAAATCTTAACATCGACATTTAAAAAAATTACGTCATTACGCAACGCCATCTATCGAACCATTTATGAACTGGTTTTTACCTTAACATTTTGATGGCGTTAAAAAAATGAATTTTATTTTTGTTCTAAATTGCCTTAGCATGTTCCTGATAGAAGTTTCATGTAGTTATAAGATACCGCCAATGCCAAGAAGAGACCAACCGAACAATTCAATAATACCCGACCCAACGTAATAAGTACCTACAGCGCCATCTCTCGGGGAATTGGGTTACTAATTAATACATAGAAGTTTTCGGTGGTAATTTTGGATTGCGAGAACCGATTTTAATAATTATTTTTTGTTTGAAAAAGATACGTTCAGGATAATAAAATATGTAAACGAAGTTAAAAAAATTGCTTGCATATACGATTATACTACAAACTTAGTCCAGAAATTATTTTGTACAACTTTTTGTCTTGTTTGTACAAAAACTGTTTCCATCCGAGTTCAAAATAATATTCAGCAAGTCCTTATAAAGTTCTACTTTTCAGATTTTTTTCATATTTTCTAAACTTATGGTTCAAAAGTTAGAGGGGAGGACACATTGTTTTTTTACTTTTGGTGCGATTATTTCCGAAATTATTGACATTATCAAAAAATTATATTAGTAAACCCCTATTCATTTTTAAATACATTTCCAACAATATATCACACGTTAGGGTTGAAATTAAAAAAAAATCTCTTCCCACTTTACATATAGGGGGGCTACCCTAATAAAACATTTTTTTCCAATTTTTATTTTACCACTTTGTCGGCGTGATTGATACACATATTGGTACCAAATTTCAGCTTTTTAGTGCTAACGGTCACAGAGATTAAGCGAGGACGGACGGACGGATAGACAGACATGGCGAAACAATAAGGGTTCCTAGTTGACTACGGAACCCTAAAAATTTGCTTTTTCATTTTATTAACTAACCCAACTATCTATGATAAGAGTTCTACTACATTTTTATTTTATTTATCGGATTCTAATGCGTAATACTCTTTCGGGGTTTGGGGGATGACTTACTTTGAAAAAGTTCTTAAAGCTTTAAGAACTTTTTCGCGGTTTCTGCTGCCGTTATTGGAAAGAATATTAAGACATAGCCATTAAGGTTAACATTCAAGCACGCCAACGCCCAGGCTGTTAGAATTGCTTTTAAAGATCTAATTGTTATATTAAACTACAGATTAGAAGATTTTGACCAATGCCTGTAGAAGTCTGTTTAACTATCGTCGGAACTATTGCACCCTATTAAGTCGTCTTATTAATCACCTATGTAGACAAAATAATCTTTCTGAATGTCATAAAATGCAGTAAAGTAAATCATTTGTTTTATTCCGCTAGAATATACTGTTTCCACATTAATTGGTTAGGTACTAGTTTTTGCCAGTTCTCAGAAAATGTTTGAAAAGTTGAATTATGCTCTTTCATGACCAAACCAAACCAAACGGTTTGGTTGCCCCAAAGGGTGTAGTGCATCTGATGCCGGTGTAACCGTAATAAAGAAGCAGAAAAACTGACGAAGGCGTTTGCTTGCTTATAATCATGAGAGACTTCTGAAACTTGATCACTGTGGAAATACAATTGTAACATAACAACTTGCTTTTTATCCCCGAAGGGGCAAGAAGAGGTGGGGTACACTCATTCTTTGTCAGTTATATTGAAGCCTTATGAGATAGGGAACATTAAAGCTATGGACCGGGCATAAATTAAAAGGCAGAAGCACAAATATTAACTTAGTACCACTTTGCTCGATTTGAGAATCGAAACTAGCACCTCATGCCTAGCAGCAATTAGACCACAAGACCCGCTGCTCTTCAGGAATTAGATCAATAAAATGTACCGAAACACACTTGGTGTTCCTTCTTTACCTCAAAATCTTATTTTGCTACGATTTCCTCGACCACTGTTTTAGAATGCTGTTGCTACTGGCCCGTGTTCTGGCTGGCAACGACTCTATTTTCTTCTTCCTTACGATTGCGTGGAAGCCGTCAGTACAAGTATCACTGATTAAGACTTCTCTGACGCACTACAGGACCTGGGGTAGTCCCAACAGCATTTTAAAAATATTGTTATAGTGAATCCGCAGGAAATCTAGCGACCTTTTGATGTTATAAGTTGTCGCTGTTATTGTCAAAGTTCATAATTTACTAATTGTGTTTAATTTATGAATGTATAGCATAATACACGGATATACACGGATCGCCACACTCCAGTTTACGCTTGCTTCCTTGATTTGAGCAGGGCTTTTGACTTGGTTTCCTACGACGTTTTATGGAGGAAGATGGAGGAGATAAATTTGCCCCCAGAGGTGACAAATACTCTGAAGTACTGGTATGGAAACCAAGTCAATAGTGTGAAGTGGGCGGGTGAGCTGTCTAGGCCATATGGGTTGGAATGCGGGGTGAGGCAGGGGGGTTGTGCTCGCCTACGCTATTCAACCTATATGTAAATAGTCTGATTGGCGCGCTCAGCAGCAAAGAACATTGTACTAGTATACATATATTGTGTTTACTGTGAGAAGTTCTATATGTCTGTTGAAGAAGTCGAAACGGTGTGTATCCAGCTTATGAAGAACAAGAATTGTACAAGTAAGAATATTTTAGTGCTTACAAAAAGACATTTCGAAGTAGTCTGTCTAAGAGAAGTGAAATAGATTTTATGGGTAAAGATATAAACTGTGTGTATATTTATTTACATAGATATTTACTACTGTTTTTTATGAAAAATACTGTATAGGTACAATAGAATTCAACCCTAAAACTACTTAATAAAAGACTGGCGGCAATGCCACGTTGTTTGGCAATGCTTAACCTTTGACTAAAGAAAAAGCCAGCCCCTTGGGTCAGGCGAAGTGTCAACCAATTGTCTTGAAAGATGTTTAAAAATTGTTAGTTAATTTATTGACAAAAGAATTAATTACAAAAAAAGAAAGTTAGTTCCAGAAGAAAAAATGGTGTCATTTGTTTATTTGTTTCATCATCATGACCATGGCCATGCGTGGTTGATGGATGGTCATAGGTGTTGTCATGGCTTTAAAGTCTTAAGTGTGTAAAAGTTAACTAGCATAACGTTTAATTCTGCATTTTTTGTGGTATTTCTTCTATACAAATTATTTTTATTTTTACAGAAGGTCAAAAATTTCTTTGCAAGAACGTGTTACAGACAAATTGTATTGTTAATAAGATGACCGCGTGTGGCTTGTTCTATGTAGACGTGAATCGACCAATACGACTGATGACATTCATTGCTTACTACGTTATTTTACTATTGCAATTTAATTTTAAGTAACATAAAGAAATAGCACAATGAGTTTTTTCTTATATGTACGGTTGCAAAATATTAAGCTTAGTGGAATGTGGCCAAAAACATTTAATACCTATAGACCGGACATCACGAACAAAATTTTCGTCCGAAAAAGTGTGTCCTGCTGGATACAAATCTATGAGTTTTTTGTAGTACGCTCCGCTGCCGCTCCAATATTCATATATTATTCTAGATGGCGTTACTGAGACATGGGATCAAAGTTTTTCTATGACATTTCCTTGACATGCCCGCTCTATAGTATTTTAAATCTCTTTGAATGTGGCGAATCAATATTGTCATGTCTAACTAAATTAAAGCTTGGTTAAGAAAATATTATACATAAGAACAAAAGCTAACTGATAATGTTCGAATTAAAAAACGTCATCAATACAGGGTGACTTTGAATAAATGCGACAAATGATGACAATGCGATAAATGGGTGCTTCAGTCACAGTAACATAGTATTTATAACTGTTTTTTCTACAATCTCAATCGTTAAAAAAAAACGTAGGTTACGTTTTTCGTAACACTGTTAAAAGTTCATAAATTTTACATTTGATATGTTCTATATTTTCTTGACAACACTTTCGCATCTATTCAATTTCACCCTGTATAGTGGGGAGAGAGTCTTCACCTTTATGTTGCCAATTTTTGTGTTAATACTAAAAGGTCCGTTTTATATGTAGTACAAGCTTCAAACCCGGCTTCGGTATTAAAACCAGGGTAAAATTTTTCATTGTGCACTTCGTCCTTCTAAATCTAAATTAAATAATGATTAAATTCTACCGCACAGTTTGTTCTGTGCACATAAAGTAAATAAGTAGTGTTATTGTCATCAATTAAATTTTTGTGTATTAGTCTGTAAGCATTCCTAAGATTGTTAAAAATAAAATGTATTGTTTGACGTTCAAAAGTGTATTTTAATAGCTTACTTAATAAACGATTTCACTTAGACTTAATATGATTTGTCACTATTTGGAATCACTGACTCTTTTTCTGTTGAAGGTTCCAATTTTACAAATATACAAGATAATGCAAACAAAAAATACTTCATTCATTTGATTGATTTTTTCTTCTCTAGGTTTGCATTCCGCACTTATTTAATTTATTATTTTTAACTTTTTAAATGTAAGCTTGACTTTTTTGCGTGGGGGTTTTTTAATTTTCTATTTAATTTTAATTTTATAATTTTTAAACTTGATTTTTGCTATCAGTGCATTGTATGAAGAATCAAATGCCATTTAAAACGAATCCAAACACGAGATACCGAAATACCGAGCTACAACACAAAAGAGACAACCTTGAAACGGCTGAACCGATTTTGATGGATCATGTCTAAAAATGAATAGCCTTGAATCTGACTACGTCACGCTTATGAATGACTAACCTTATGAATAGACGCGAGTACATCAAGTTACCCTTAACTGTAAAATTTGTCCAATTGAACCTGAACCTTTTTCTGTTTGTAATAAAGTTGAAAAACTTATAAAAGACATTTGACACATTGTAGTACCTTGATATGCTGTTCTTTGTAATTCTTTCTTCTTTTTAATTAATTATTAGTGCTACTCATATTCATTGTTACTAATAATCATTACTTCTTTTGTGTTTTAAAGGTGTGTAATCTTATTGATGTATACAAAGTATTGTAAAATCAATTTTAAAAGAGTAAGTATGGAGTTTCTTGCCCATTCTTCTCCATACAAATCTACTTTTTGGAAGGGGCAACTAGAATCATTTTTTAAAGTTAATTTTTGTTCGACGTTCAAAAGTGCCTTATACGGGCATAATTGAAATAAATGGTTTGACTTTGACTTTGACTTTGTGTGATATTATAATGCTGTTACCATTTTTTTAATGCAAATATAATGTAGTTCTGTTAAATTAACGACAATTTAGATATATATTTTTTTTCTATTTATTTTAATTTATATTGTTACAAGTCTGTGTGGATCCCTTGTTGGACGAGAGATTACTTCATAAACTTTTCTGAACATTACCTTATTACTGTAGACAAAGTTACAGATAGCGTATATGTAAAGTGCAGGAAGTGGTAACAGACCAAGCTTTTTGAAAAATGGCTTACAAGATTCATAAGAACGAAGTCCGCAAATGGCCCTGATGCACCTTTTTTGTGTAATGAATGCTCGGTCTTTATCAGATCATTCATCATAGGGATCAGAGGTTGACTCTTCAGAATATCCGCTCTTATACGAGTATCCGAATATACCTAAAGGGGCGGTGCAAAGTTAGTATAACATTTCGCCGTTTTTGAAGTTACTCGAATGAAATTCAGTTAGAAAGTTTTTCACTGATGTTATGAATCACGTACAATATTTTTTTCGAAAATCATCCCATACGGGCGTAAAAAAGGAATGCAAAGTTAGTATGAAACTTTGTGGGTTTTTAAGAAATTCGAATGAAATTCAGTATTAAAGTTCTTCACTTCACTCATAACACATATACAAAATATTATTTCGAAAATCATCTCCTACGGAGGAAAAACGGGGGTCCTAAGTTAGTATAAAGCTTTGTCGTTTTTGAAATTGTTCCAATGATATTCAGTATGAAGGTTTTTCATTGAAAGTCATGAAACACGTCACAAATATTTTTTCGTAAATCATTCCTTAGGGGGTAAAAAGGTGGCGCGAAGTTAGTATGAAAGTTCTCTGATTTTCAAAGTTATTTCGATAAAATGAAATATTAGGGTTTTTAAGTTTTTTGTGAATTCAAAAAAGAGGTATTTAAGTATATATACATATAACCTAACCTAACTTACGATACCTTTCCTATAGCCAACCTAACTAACATTACTAACCTTACTGTAATGCATTGATTTTAAAAGATACAAAATACATCATTTTAAACTGAACTACTGCGCTGCGTGTCTCTATGTTGCGTTATTACCTGAGTAGGTAGTAGTATGTGAAGTAGTAGTGGTAGGAAGTAATAATTTTACTCGATTAGTATAACATCCATACATATTCATAAAGTACTACTTTGACTGATTGATCGAGTGGATCCGCACTCGTCTGTCTGTCTGTCTGTTCGCGATAAACTCAAACATGACTACGCCGATGTTGTTTTCACCTGTAGATAGAGTTTTTCTCAAGGAATTTATTAGTATATAATTTGTCAAGTTTTTGTAAACAATGGCAAAATGTAGTGATGTTGGAGGTGAAAATTAAGTCTTCTGGGAGCTGGGGGTGATAACCGACATCCATGCGGGCGAAGCCGCGGGCACAGCTAGTATAATAATAGGGCAATAGAAACATACACTTGTCATTAAAATTTGGTCCTAAGTAATAAATGTTTATCAATTCAGTTACTGTGCGGCTGTCCAATTTAAAAAAAATGTGTTCTATTTTCAAAAGTCTATTCGTTTATGAATGTTTCTATTATTATAATTTGTTTCTAATGTCTTGCAATTTCTGTGTGAACTTAGCGCAGCATTACTGTGCAAAAACGGACATAATGTTTCATACACTAAAATACATATGTCTTGGCACCCAAGTTTACATAAAATGTTTTTGGTAGGTTAGAATTATTCACGATTCATTAATAAAAAGTAGTTAACAGTCTTTGTAAGTGCTTTTTAAATTGCTCTAACGATATTAATCTATCAATATCAGACTTACTAATGGTCGGTTTAATACTCACTATTGATACAGTCGCCTTTTAATTTCTCATCAGTCTGAACACGGACGAATATTTTGTGTTTTATCGATTAAATGTACAAAATGGAAACTACAAACAAAGTATCGTTAAATAACGACTTCCTAAATGTCTTTTATCCTTGTTACTACATGAATACTGTCTTGTGTGTGCGGAAATATAATATCCATGATAATTGTGTGGAAATTGTAACAAGGAAAAACATCATGTGTGCTATACTCATAAACTGTGTGATGTTCTGCTTTTATTGCTTATTAATGGTATTCACCCAGTTTGGCCTGACAATCAAATTTGCCTACTATTTTGTTTATTTCGAATATGTATTCAATTATGCAGCGGTGTGTATCATTAATTTATACTTTAGTGGCAAGAGTGTGCGTTTATTATCAGTTCTGTACGAGATTAACAAAAGCCTTTATAGCAGCAGAGATATGAAAAAACTAAAGATTTTGACATGGTTATCTATCGTTTTAATCCTATCTAATTGTATTTCTCTGGTATTTTTCAAAGTACTTTACGACGCACATTGGTCTTTCATGAGAGGTATTTTTGTTTCATTATCGGCACTTTTAGACATGGAATTAGTGCAAATCATGATAACTGTCAAAATGTTGAAATACCAAACTAGAATCTGGAACACTATAATAAAAAATACTCATTTCGACAAAGCAACTGATGGAGCAATAACAGTGGACAGTGAAACAGAACTGAGAGAAATTATTAATGCGTTAGAGTTTGTTCTTGAAGCTTGGGATCTAGTGAGAAATACTTCTGGATTTGTAGTAATATATACCTTTATATTTCACATTTGTAGTTTTTCAAGTTCCAACTTAGTGCTTATATTATAATTTATAACGTTCTGTTGTAGATTGTTTTTCACTATGTGACAACATTTGTACAATCCATGTTTTACGCTGAAATTCTAATAATATGGTCCAAATCACAATTTGTAAGTATTCATAAGCATTATCAACTTAATTTTTAATTTATGGTTTTACAGCTGGCTCAGAAGTCAATACTTTTCTTGAAACATCGCCCTTAAAACGTGTAATATATACCGTATACTTACTCTGTTTGTCTTCTACTATATTTATAAATTCATCCACTTTATTACTTAAACTTTTATCACGAATGTGTGCTAATTGAAGTTTTATTTCTAGGGACCACATATGATACTGAGCCATGCTGTTGGTATGTTATTATTGTTATCCAAGGCATTTTTTGTGGAAACGCAATTGTGCATTGCTTGCGAAGGATTCTACAGAGAAATTGCGAAAGCTCATACAAATGTAATTTTGAAATTATCTCAAGACTGTAAGTAGTAATTTAAGACAAGTAAAGTTCTTGTAAAATATACAAATATTGATGATTACTTGGAACTGTAGCGTTGTTACCTTTTGAACTAAGGTGAAAGTTCTGTTCAGTGAAAAGGCAAAAGTCTGTTATCGAAGTCTAGTGTAGTTTAGTGAAGCCTAATATAGTTTTGTCTTCTACAAACTGTTTATCGAATGTTATGTGAACGTTCCCATTAAGTTAGCAACCTATTATTAATATTTAGGATCAGCACGCGTAGCATGACAACCGTAGAAACGGCTATGTCTACGGAAGAATCGTCAAAGGGTCAGACGGTACAGACGCCAGCACGTCAAGTTACCCTAACCTTCGGTATGCCTGGTAGGGTCTGTCAGACCCACCTGTACACATAAACCGTTGTATTTCTTTCAAATTCGAATTTCGCACCTAACCGCACTTAGTAGCTGGCCGTTATGAATTGCTTGACGCCCGCCGCCCGCCACCTCAGTCCGGAGCGCGCTCTCGTGGTAGTAGGACTTGCGTATAGTTCGCGCGGGTCTCACAGACCCGACCAGGCACATGACGTGACGTTTCTATGTAAGTATTTTTGTTAGTATTTTTGGAAATTGATGTTATTTTTGTGCTTAAATATAATATTATTACATTATTTTAGTTTCAAAATGGGGAGCCATTTGTGCGATGATGATATTAGTAATTTATTACTCGACGCGTCTGAAAAAAATGACGTAATTTTCAACTCAAGTGGAGAAGAGTCCGATCACGTAAGTCAGGGAAGCGTGGCATCTGATTCAGAGGTACAAAACAATGATTTTGATGGGGCTGTTGTGGAAGAAAGTTCATCAGATTCTTAAATAGACGTGCCGTTGTCTACGCTAGCTTCACACGAAACTCCAGAAGGTGGGCATTGACACTGTTCTTTTGGATGCTCAATACTGCTGGCATCAATGGCAAAATAATTCAAATTGTCAACTGTCCAGAAAACAAGTATAGTCGAAGAAGTTTCATAAAAGACTTGGGCTTTGCACTGATTGAACAACATTTGCAGTCAAGAACTTCTACAGATCTTCGCAAACGAATAGGTAGTCCTTTGGGTACCCAAGATGACACGCCATTGAAAAAATCGACTCCTGGTATAACACGTAGATGCTACGTATGCCCAGTCAAGAAAGATCGCAAAACGCAATATATTTGTGAGACCTGTAAGAGTCACTTATGTCTGGATCATGTAATTTTCCAATGTGCAATTTGCTTCCGAGCCAGAGCCCTGGAAAATGTTGATAGAAGTGATGAAGACTGAATATTTTCTAATTATTAATAAGTGCATAGAAGTGCTTTATATTTTTATATAGTTTGATTGAGATCTCTTTAGTTTTTAATAAGTAATGTGTGTTATAAAAGTAATGAAGTATTTTTTTTTGGCAAAAACACTACCTAAGTTTAATTGGAAGAACAATTATGAAAAGTTGTTGATTTGCAATGTTTTTTTAAATTTATTGTGTAACATACACCCCTAGTAAAAATATTAGTACATTTGTATAACTTATTTATCAATAATTATTTGAGAAATTATAATTTAAAAATCCGGGTCTGATAGACCCACCAGGCATACCGTGTAACTTCTTGCCACCAGGCATACCGAAGGTTAATGTGTCAAATTTCTTTGATCGTTTTTCAACTTTATGTCAAACAGAATAAGGTTCATATTCAATTGGGAAAATTTGACACATTAGGGTAACTTGATGTGCTGGCGTCTGTACATATATTTCTGCCAATTATAGAAGAAATAATGACATTATGCATTGTCTACAGTATTGTAGACAATCGTAAACTGTAGAATACAAAAAGGAGACAGTTTTTTTTGGGCCCACTATTAAACGGTAACGTTTATTAATCATATTACACATGAAGAAAGTGATCATCTTATTACTATTAACAGACCAAAAATTATACATAAATGTAACCGGAATACTGAAATAATAGTAAAAAAGTGTTACGGCAAAAAATGCTTGTTTAGGAGCGTTTACATATTTGTTTTCACATTAAAATAAACCTATTATTTTAAAGTGAAAACAAATATGTTACCCCGGTGCGCAGCGGTAATGACATCGGCGTTATATGCGTTTAAAGAGATAATTATTAATTGGTACAGTGAACTTGTTTTTAATTCTTTTACTAACGGAATATCAAGTAACGAACTTTAAAAACACAGTGGAACGAAACGTAATTATAAAAACTTTTTTACAAAAAAAAACAACCGACTTCTTAAAAAAAACTAAAAGGTGAAAAATAACTCCAGTTTCGGAAGTCTGTGGCTTTGGTGGTTTTGCTTTGTTCATTATTGGCCACCGACTTCCGAAACTGGAGTTATTTTTCACCTTTTAGTTTTTTTTAAGAAGTCGGTTGTTTTTTTTTTGTAAAAAAGTTTTTATTTTGTAATTTTTAGTTTCTTTGTATGTAAAGAAAGTCTTTCAAAACTTGCAATAATCATTGAAATTGGATAACAATTGCTAATGAACTTCTATCTAAACATTAATCTGTACCTACATCTCTGCCGGCCCCTTTTAAAATAGAATGGCGTAATGTTATGTTGTGGTATAACAAAAGCTCAGCATAGACATCTGACTGTAGCAATCGCGAATAATTTGCTGTTATGCGTTGAAGAGTTCCGTTGCCTGTCTTCTTCATCAGTTTTTCTTCACTAAATGATACTTTCTGAATGAAAATGATTGATTTGTTACTAAAAATGTTGAAATCGGTGCGTGTGTGCCTATATTTTTTGAGGAGTTCCCTCAATTCCTCGAAGATCCCTCATCAGATATGAGTTTTGATACAAATGGGACCAATCTGTTAGTATACCCTATCATATAAAAAATAATTTTGAAAATCGGTCCATAAACGGCGGAGTAATCGCGTAACAAACACACAAAAAAAAAAAAGAAAAAAAACATACCGTCGAATTGAGAACCTCCTCCTTTTTTTGAAGTCGGTTAAAAAGCCCGTTGCAGATGCTCTTTGGTCCAATTTCAATCAGTTTGACACTGACAAACAACATTATTATTTCCGTTATTATTGTTTCCGATTACTAGATAATTGCATGTTTCTTCTGTTCTTTTCGTATTTTTATTCTAAAGTTTTTATGAAAATGGCATCTGTAGATGGGTTATTGTACATTCGTCACAAAGTAAACTCGCCACGAAAAAAAGTATGTGTAAACTCGCCACAACTTTATTTTTATGCAAAAATATCCGCCATATTGTTTATTACCGTACAGTCAGCAGAAAAATCAAACAATAAAGAATAAAACGTTATTTCTTTATTTTTTATAATCACAGAGAGTCACATAAAAATCACAGTTCTACTTACAGCAAAAAAATATACGCTTATATTGTCTGGTTATAATACGTATTATACCTCATAGTCATAAAGCATAAATGTTTTTTTTTAAGTTTTCAGTTTATGAGCACTATCTCTATCTTCTCTTTTGCGTTCGGCAAATTGGACGACATGATATCAGCCAGAATTCCACACTGCCTGAAGACCCGTCACTATGTATATTGGAAATCGCATTATGAAGTTGAAATTTGTAACCAGATTGATTATAGGCGTCGACTTTCTGTTCATTTCTGATACTCTGGTACTATTCAAAACAACAGTCATAATTCAATTTAAAGAACCTGTATGTCTCTTTAACATAATTGACCAAAAGTTGCTTAACACTTAGTTCCAGTCAATATTTGATTACCTGGTAAAAAATCAGATAGTTGCGCTTCGATGGTTGCGCTTAAAAAAGGTTGCGCTTCGAGAAATTTCCCCAAGAAACGGCAGGAGAAGTGCAGGGCGTCCTTCGGCGAGATGGACGGACGACATTGTTGCCATTGCAGAAGTACCTACCATGGATGAGACTGGATGAGAGGACTATAGCAGGCCTATGGCGAAGTAGCAGTGGGTGAAGTCAGGCTGTAGACGATGATGATGCATGTGCAGGAGCGCAGAAGAGAAAAGAAAGATTTTAGAAATAAGTTTCATTTCCAGCGCCAAAAATCAATAACTTTGTTTTCTATCAGTACTTTATGCAAAAAATATGTACCTATGCAGACTTGTGACGAGTTTACACATACTTTTTATGCATGTGACGAATTTACTTTCAATGTATGGAGTTAACAAAATGTGACGAGTTTACTTTGTGACGAATGTACAATAACCCCTGTAGATACAGTGCATAATCTACAAAGCCATTGCAAGCAATTGTGCAGCACCATTTCAACGGAATCGTTGTTTAGTGGGAAGAGGCACTGTTGGCTGCTGTGCACATGTTATGTGTATAGTGTGGTTTTTATCTTGGGCGCGGCATCAAGTTAAAGTTGAGCCTGCATCTTTTTTAGATGAAATACTGCTTGTATGAGAAGATTTTGAAAATTATGACGAACAGTAAAAAATACTTCTTGTGACATACTATAATGTGTTTTTTTTATCTCCTGACACAACCAGCTTATAACAAATCACCTTACTATTTTAGATCTCCAGTCCAAGAGATTTAAAATACTAAAGGTACTACTAAGGTATACTACTTTAGGTATTGAATATCTTTATCTACAGTCTATGGCCGGAAAAAGTGTGTTTCGAAATGAATACATCTAATCTATTTTCGTGAATATCTCTGTCTATCAAATCGTGTAAGTCACATCAAAATCAGTACAGACGTGTCTTTGTTTTATACTTTATATTATTGAACACTGAACAGTGTACTATTTTAACTTAAAATACCAAGGAGACCTATCCACTTATTCATCAATCGATCTTCTGAGATTTTAGGTTATTATGAGAGTCATGTTTTGACTATCGTATTTCACATTTCCGGTTACATACAGTTTTGCTAATATTACCACTGCAATCTACAGATTATAAGGAATAAACTAACGTACATTTCATTGCTAAACGCCACAATTTGTGGTGGGCCTATTCCCCAAACAAAAAAAACTGTCTCCTTTCTTCTCTTCATTCTTGACATTGTCGTACTCAAAAAAAAGAAATGTTAAGTGTCAACAATCTGTCACTTAATCGATTCTTCTGAAGACAAAATCTACACGTGCTCGTATCTGTAAATGATTCTGCAAATTAATCTTTCGTGCCATAAAAATAAACAAGTACATTTTCTTGATTTTAGTGCCATCAAAAAGGACCTGGAAAAACATGTTTCGCACTATACAAGGGAATTTTGAGAATCTGAGTGCGTGTGGAGTTTTCGTTGTGGATGTGGCAACTTTGCTACATTTCTGCAACTTAGTCACCACTTATATTATTGTGTTACTGCAGTTTGCATTTCTGTAAGTGGCTTTGTAGCCAATATCGAGTTAAGAGGTTCCTTTTGTAAAAATAAATATGTTTTGTCAGTGTCTTAGAAGCTGTTAATTAACTTAAATATACGTTTACTATTGTTGTTATCTTCATAATCTACCTAGCCGTTTCCTAAATATATTGGCGTTGTGCAATGGACATCAATAATATATAACTTTTTACTTGGGCTTCTTTTATCACCGTTGTTATATTAAATACTTTACTCATTACATTAATACAATTTTATACTGTTAATTGGCCTTTCTAAATAGTTTTGTGTCGTTGATCGACACTGGCATATTTATTAACATATGTTTTCTCCATCTTGATGTTTTATATTTTCGTTTGGAGGAAGAAAGCAAGGAGAGGTTCATCTATTTGTACAGCATGTAATCTTTTTGTTTGATGGCGGTTACTATGGTCTCTGATTACTCTTGAACTTTAACAGCGCCGGTTAAAAAACTAAAAGATGCATTTCTTTTGTCTTAGTTTAAACTTGTTGATGTTTAACTGTTAAATACTCTCACAGTTGTTTATATTTTAGTCCAGTCATTTAAGGTTTTATCCGGTGTATACAAAAATTCAACTCAATAAGAATTATTTCACAGAATTATTTAGACAAATAAATAATTTACTAACTAAATAGTACCGAACCTATTTATTTATTTAACAAAGCATAATACAATTAGTAATTCCTAATTAATAATCCTTACCAAAACACTTTACAATAAATCTTAATATTAACAGTATCGAAAAGCCAGTCAGTTTATTACAAAAAAAGGCAAAAAAAAATACTAGATAGCATAGCCGGGTACAGCACAAAGGTCTAGTCCATAATACTGTCCTCTGTCGTCACGTAGAGTGGCTGAGCTTCAGACTAGGGCTGGCAAAGGGCTGGACACACCTACTTTCCATCACGTGAAGAAAGTCATTATTATATTGTCTCTAAAAATTGGAAGTACCAGCAATGCATTAATTTATTTATTATTTAATATTTGCTCGACTATGACCTTGCTTGACCGGATCAGAAATGACGATACCCGCAGGAGAACCAAGGTCACCGACATTGCCCGCAAAATAGCCAAACTTAAATGGCAGTGGGCAGCAGGACACATAGCTCACAAAATAGATCGTCGTTGGGGTCGAAAAGTTCTGGAGCACATACCGGAAGACGCAACGTTGGAAGGCCTCCCACAAGTTGGACCGACGACTTGGTGAAAATCGCGGAAATCCGATGAATGAGAAACGCACAGGACCGGTCGTTGTGGCGACATTTGGGGGAAGCCTAAATCCAGCAGGGGACGTCTTTTGGCTACAGTGATGAGTGTTGTACATAAGTAATTAAAACTAAATTAGTTTAATCCTGCCATTCAATCTTCTCGCAGAATAGATAATAGTTATGCCTCTGATAAAACAGACTTTCATAGGCAGAATATTGTTTTTTCATTTAGCATATTAAATCGCCAGTTTCTCGCGACTTAATTCGCGAAAAAACCATATTTTACATAATATTCAATTGCAGCTGAATTATAACGGAATATGTCATAAGTCCCAGCAAATGTATCGGTAGCATGGCGTCTATGTAGAAGAGGCCACATCCGGTCATCTTGCTAAACACACTGTTTGTCTGAATCACGTTCTTGCAAAAATCTTTCTGATTTTCTGGGAAAAAAATGGCAGAACATGATTTCAATTTCATTTAATTGGTGCTTACCTCAAAAAGTACCCAAAACCAAAGTTCATTAGACCTGAGTTTTACGACTGTGACAAAATTTCCTTACTTGGACAGTTCCTTTTCTTCATTAGCTGTATACACGCCGACTCAGCTTCTTCGACAGATGTATAGAATTTTTCACAGAATATACTGTGTATTGTTACTAGCGCTGTGCTTTTTATAATCCATAAAACTGTTGCCAAATTCTGAAACAAAACCTGGAAAACGAAAAATGTTAAGGAGCAATGATCTCATGATGAACATGTCAGTGAACAGATAAAGTTTAAATAAACAAACTCATGCTGGTTTACAATGTGATACCTAAAGATTATTGTGTGTCTAAAATAATGAATCGCTTTATTGATATTATCAGAAAGAAAGACGCTACCAGCATTGATACAGCTTACAGTTAGTATAGTCGACAATAATATTAGAGCGATTTATTCAATTAAATATATTTTTGCCTTTCATTACATTGAATAAAACGTGGCCTGCGGACTTGACTAGTAGAGGTCATCGCGTCCTGAAACACGGTGACCTTACATTTAACAACAACCAATCAATATTATTATGTGGTAACACAGAAACATAACTAGGTTACTACACACACACAGGCCTGAAACACAGGTTCAACCTAGTTCAGGCAAATATGCAACTGTGTTCTAATCCAAATTGTTAAAGATATTTTTATTGTATTTGTATCTCTTATTATAAATAAACGATTATTATTATTATTACTACTAGTGAAAAACTTTTATACTTACAGTGCTACCAAATTTCAAAATCAAATACCGTGCACGTCGCACCAGCATGTAGATACGACACATAGTGCAATAAAATGCACCAACGGTGTGATACAAGACCTAGAACAATAAATTGTTAATCTTGGTAGAAATTGGTTTGTTAATAAAATAAAATAATTAAGTTAAACTACATGTACCTACTCTTTTTATCACAGGTGTTTCTTATGCGAGTTACATTTGTTTAAAATAAACATTTTTTTTTTGATAGTCTGGGTACCTAAACACACAAGAAAACTCCGACTATTGCGTGTTAACTGTTTAATGTATTGTGGTAAAACGTTCGTCGGTTTACATTGAGTTAGTGTACTTAATACAAAGTATATTACATAAAATAATAAAAGGATGAGTCGCAAGGGATTCTCAAGAGTCTCGCGTCATATTTATATTTTGAACACCTCCATAGACTAGTCATGTTACCTCCCAGCCGGCACACGACAAACTCTTGAGGTGTGGAATGTTCACTGACAAAGAGGTCGCGCTATACTTTCTAAATAAAAAAACTAAACCAGCTTACCAGTCCTTGGGAAACTGTCTGAAACAGATCGTAACATTTCAAAATATTCTTGTAAATTCCATGCAATTGATGGCTACGATCATTGTTTTCCAGATCATCATTCATCTTTAAGACTTCTTCTATCCACTGATCGAGATATTTTTTAAGCAGGATTATAATTCGGGTGGCTATTACTAAATTAATATCGCATACGATTAGCATTATGTCACAATTAATACTAAGAATATATTTGACAATATTTTGATAGTTCCAAGATAGAAAATACGAGACAATTATTAAAAAATCAACGGAGATTACAGTCAATACTGCCGTCCAATTCCAAGTAACATAACTCCAGATCTTTTGAAAATGTATGCTCTTCTGTATACTTTGGATGTTCAAAATAAGTAAAACGTTGTTTTCCTTGTGCACCAAATTAAGCACAAACATCATCGTAAACCCAATTGCGTAAGTGAAGAAGTAGATCATGGAGCCTATTGTGACAAACCCATTTGTAGAGTTTTTTTTACTATTATCTGTGTAGTCTACGATGCACATTAGATAACAACTCATTGTGTTCAAAACTAACATACAACAAAATGCGAATAATTGATATATTTTTCCACTTCGATATATGTGATTTTTTCGCACATGGTATTTTGAAGTCAAAAATAAATTAAGTGGAAAGTTAAAAGAGTACGCTATTCTTTGTATTTCATTTTCCAGACGATTGTTTAGTAATTGGAATGTCACCTCTGAGACGAAATTTTGTTTTTGAGACATGGTTTGAACAATCAACTTCGACTGATACTGATACTGATAAAATAATGTGAAAATTTCATGACAGAACTACTAACATAAAGAGCTGACTCATAATGTCAACATACATAATGATAAAATAATCTTTAATAATTCGAATTACTTTAGTAGGGACGATAGCGGGATTAAAGTTTTTCGAACAAAATAACAAGTGAGTATGAATTATTTAATAATGAGATGTAGAATATACACATATTCGTAATTGTAACATAACAGCAAAACCATTAGCGGCGGGTAAAATAATTGTGGTGTGCAAGGATGTTATTAGAAGATTAGTCTTCTAATAACATCCTTGCACACCACAATTATTTTACCCGCCTAAGTTAGAACAGAATTTCAAATAAATAGCACACTGCGGTGATAGAATGATGTGAATGAAATACATAAATTTAACAAATATTCAATATCTATCTATTACAGACTACTCGGTCCCTCGAGAACAGTCAGGAGCACGATACATTTCAAAAATCACCCCCTAAGGGGGTAAAACAGGGTGCAAAGTTAGTATGAAAGTACTCTGATTTACACAGTTATTTCGATACAATGAAGTATTATTTAGTATATATACATATAACCAAACCTAACTTACTATACCTATCCTATAGCTAACCTAACTACCTAACCTAACTACCTTACTGCAATTCATTGATTTTGAAAGATACAAAATACATCACTTTAAACGAAACTACTGCGCTGCGTGTCTCTATGCTTCATACAATACTAGAGCAGGTAGTAGTATTTGAAGTAGTAGTAGCAGGAGGTAATAATTTAACTCGATTTGTATAACATCCATACATAAAGTACTACTTTGACTGGTTGATTGAGTGGATCCGCACTTGCGTCACGGTTGTCTGTCTGTCTGTCCGCGATACACTCAAACATGACTACGCGCCGATGCTGTTTTCACCTGGAGATAGTGTTTTTCTCAAGGAAATTATTAGTTACAATTTGTCAAGTTATTGTGTACAGTGGCAAAAATATAATGATACTAGCTGACCCGGCAGACTTCGTACTGCCTAATTAAATTCCTGTCAAAATAATTTGTAATGTGACATTTTTTTGTTCCTACATATTTTACAGTCGGGGCAAAAAAATATCCTGAACAGAACTGTCACCCTGGTGATAGGGCGTTGTGAATAAGAAATACAATTAAATAAAACATATATAAGCATTTAAAAATAAGTAATCCCTTTATTGTTAATCATGTGAATCATAATTATTAACAAAAAACAGTTTTATTTTCATTGTAGTGCTTTGTGATAGACGATGTTTTTTGTTTGATTATCTGGCGCATAGACAAACAAATCTGATGGTTTTCCAACACGGGAACTGGCAACATACAATTGACCATGTGAGAAACACTGGTTTCCAGATTAATACCACAAACACTTAATGATTGCCCCTGGGACTTGTTTATGGTCATAGCAAAAGCAAGCCGAACTGGAAACTGTAGTCGTTTAAAGTCAAACGGCACATCATTTGGAATAATTGAGATGTGCGGTATGAGAACGTCTTCTCTTTTTAACCGACTTTCAAAAAAGGAGGAGGTTCTATGTTCGTGTGTATGTATTTTTTTTTTTTTTTTTTTTTTTTTTTTATGTATGTTACCTGATTTCTCCGCCATTTGTGGACCGATTCTCGAAATTCTTTTTTTGTTTGAAAGAGTAGACTCCCGAGGTGGTCCCATTTTAATTTGGTGAAGATCTGGTGCTGATCTTCGGAGATATACAACGGAACTCTTCAAAAATAGACGGCAAATCCGTCGTGATTGCTGGAATCGCTTGGATGTTTATTGTTTATACAACATCATGACGTATTATCACGCCTGTATGCTATGATGGGGTACGCAGATGTGTACAATATACCTAGATTTCGACAGTTAGGTATGTTAATTTTCATTTATTAGGGATAAGTGGATAACCCTATTTATCATGACATGTAATGTTAACAATAAGTATAAAATAAATTCATGTTTTAATCAATTCATTCATCATATATTTGTATGGGAACAACTAAAAATAGAAAAATAAAAAACTTTTTTGCAAAAAATAAAACCGACTTCAAAAAAAGCACTAAACGGTGAAAAATAACTCTAAATTAGGAAGTCGGTGGCCCATCATGAATAAGACAAAACCACCAAAGCCACAGACTTCCTAATTTAGAGTTATTTTTCACCGTTTAGTGCTTTTTTTGAAGTCGGTTTTATTTTTTGCAAAAAAGTTTTTTTATACTTTCCTTTCAGTATAGTTGCTTCTATCACGTTGTTTAGTAATTTTTTATCGCTAACCGTGTGTTGTTGCAAAGACGCGGTTGGTTGATATTTCGCAACGTTATAACTACCGATCCAACTGGCAAATCCAGCGAGTTTAAAAATTCTGGTGGATAGTTCACTACATCATCTTGGTTAGTAGCCGAATCAACTGATTTATATTATCCTCGATTCGCCTGTAATTTGTTCTTGCATTTTTAAATTTAATTCATTTACATCTATGTTTTTTGCAGCCAATATAGCTCGTTCGCTCAACCAATCGTGGTTCCTGTAATTTTGAGAAACATCTGGAAACACCTTCTGGATAAGTTCATCTTTTGATAAAGTTAACTGACAAAAACTTTGAGAAATGTTAATGCAGCCAGTCAACATGTCTATAGGAAATTTGCCACTACCAATGTCAATGAGCTGTTTAGAGAATATGTTTCCAGATTGGTCATTTTGCAATTTGACATGCATATTCTTGCTTAAATTAAGTACTTTGACATGTTTCCACAATTGGAGGACTTTAGACATGCATTGAGTTCATCAGCTGGTTTTGATCGTGGAATCACTGGCAATGTTTGACGAAAATCTCCTGCTAATAAAACCATTGCACCACCGAATTGGTTATGATTGCTCCGTATATCTTTTAATGTGCAAATTGACTCTTTGACGTTAGGAACATACCTACATTGATTAAACAACAGTGAGTACTTGTAATTCAATATGAACTTTATGGAATAGCAATAAAGCTCATTTTAGTAAGAAAACGTTTGTATGGGAAAAAGAAAAAGAGGTTTTCCGGCAATTATTCGAATTTTTCTCGCCGTAAAAGCCATCTTTGAACTTCAACGAACATTTAAAAAAAAGAATTGGCCAAATTTGTCTAGGCGTTGATGAGTTATGCGCTTACCAACACATTTTGCGATTCATTTTTATATTAGGTATAGACAGGCATTTTCTCTTATTATATTTTGTCTTTCTTCGCTTATGTTCTGTGAATACACTTGTTGCTGGCTTGCATGTCTTGTGCGGCGGCCGCTGTTCGCACGTCGTCCTCTAGGCATTTTGGACTATAGACAGAGTGGTGAATTTAACCTCAAATGCACGATCCACATAATTTACATAGTTCAACTTACCACCTTAAAGACAAATGCCTGCTGTTGAAATTAAAAAAAAAATTGCACAATAGGTACACGTTATTGATTTGATGGTTTCCAATTGAAATGTTAGGAAACGAATAACTTATTTTTTTTACTTTTTTTTCACAATTTCACAGTGAACACAATACTTATCAATATTTACTTTTTGCCTGACATTATGTCAGTTGTCAATATGTCATTTACTTTTCTCTAATTCTGTGTCTTAGTTTTTCATAGTGCTATGAAGGTTGCATCTGATTTATGTAGTTTAATTTATTTTTATTAGTATGTTAGCTCTAATAATGTAATTTATTGTTATTTTTCCTTAATTTTCTTTGCTATAAACCTCACGGAACCCGAGACCTTTCCAACGAATGCAAAACCGTGCAAATCGGTTCGTGCGTTCTGGAGTTATATCGTCAGGAAGGAAAACCCGACTTATTTTTATATAATGAAAATATTTGTTGGAGGTTAAAATAAGCCTTCTGGGAGCTGGACGCGATAACCGACATCCATGCGGGCGAAGACGTGGGCATCAGCTAGCAAAGTATATATTAATATAAATTATACTTTGCGAAAGACTGGTGCCTTAGCCAAACCGAAGCCGATATTTTGGATGCATACTTTAAACAAACTTGTAGCAAATTGAGAATGTGCTTCTTTTTTTGAAGCCAAATAAAAATAATTACTAACATATTTATAGTTAAAATATCGATAAACTTATGTGCGAATCATAAATAAGCGAATTGTAGCAAAACAACAACATAGTTGGTGAAAAGACTCATGAGACTCAATTGTAAGCCAACATCCACGTAGAACAGGCCACACACACGCATCTTCTGAACGATGCTCGATGGAAGCGCAATACGTTTTGATGAACGTCTTCTCATCATTTTTCAATATAAGAATAATGTCATCAAATTATAATCTATTAACCCGGCCCGGCTGATTCCTGCCCACATCATTAAACATCAATACATCTTCACAAAGTTCCAAATTTATCACACGATGCTGGATGTCGGATGCTGTCACAAGTGCAGTCAGCAGTAAACTGTTGTTGTAAACGGTTGTTGACAAGCATCATTATTTCAGAAGGTTTTCAAGGTGTGCTCGATTAATATTGCAAAGGGAGCCCTTTTTTCTATTTTGTTTTGAAATGCATTTCTGATTCTTATGATTATGCAAGCTGCACTTAACAACACTATCTCCTCGGGCGACATCTTTTCCACGACTTAAGTTAGGCGAATCTTGAATATGTAAATGTCTGATACCAAAACGTCACTTAAACGTTTTTCTTTCCACGACCTTGATTAGCTGATCCTTTTTAATTGTATTACTTAATACATTAACTATAATAAATAATGTACCTACTGAGCAATAGCTCCCATCAAACTTTATCGTTAGCGAAGCATCTACATTAAACAAGCCATACACGGTCATCTAGCATCATCTTTCAACAAAAATTAACTTAACTTTGTTACGAATTAATATCTTCGTGGTACAGTACACATAGCAGTAAAAAAAAATGGTTTCCCTACATAGAACTACTATTTATTGGCCATACAAATATTATTTGTTCCGTACGGGAGTCAAACTCAGGACACGCAGCGGCAAAATCTCGGCACTGCAAACGATCTCATTTACGTACTTATATGGACCTGTCTATCTGCTCTATTACTATCTAATTAAAACATTTGAAATTGTTACGGTGGCGGTGGGTATCTCCATTTTAGCAACACTGAATTAAAGATTTGCCAAACAAAATACAAATAAATTACAACCGACTTCATAATAACACTAACAAGTATGTGTGTGTGTGGGCTTTAGTGGTTTTGTTTCATTCATTATTTTAAGTACCAACTTATTTGATTTGTGCAGATGATTAATTATTATTTTTCCATTTGTTTTGGTATTATATCCAAACTGCTAAACCGATTTTGACACGAAAAGATACAAGCAAAAAAACTCAATCGGTCAATAAACGACGGAGTTATTAGATTACACACATAAAAAGTCGATTGAAAAGTGGATTGAAATGATAAATTATGAAAACGACAATAACGATCAGTGCCTATTATTGCTTTGGATATACCAAAATATTTTGAAATCTCAAATTCAAATTCTTTTATTGCAAATATGGGTAGTTTTACAGGTGTTTTTTTTTTAAGAACAGGAAAGTTGTTAGTGTCACCATATTCTGCACTAGGCATGCAACATTTAGTTCGAAACGTGGTTAGTCCCTAAATTAAAAAATTAAATACAATAAAGTTTAAAATTACATGTCTATTAAATTGTCAGTTAAAGTGAAAGTAGATAATGTCAAAGTAATAATGCCAAAGTTAAAGTTGCTAAAATGTCAAGAATTAATCATTGTGAAATAATATGGCAAACTTAAGTAATAAACATTATTTAGAGTTTGTCACACAAATATTCATTAACACTATAATAAGATTTTACCAATAACATTTATTTAACATTACTTTTAAATATATCGATACTGTTTAAGTCTATAATAAATCTCGGTAAATGGTTATAAAGTCGAGGTGCCATCCAAAAAATATTACTTATTGCTAAACAAAGTAGTTTTACTGTTTTCAGGGAAATATATTTTTTTATTGTTACGTTGACTTCTATAATTTTTGAAATAATGCTACGACTTCCAATAAATATAAACATGGTAGTGTTAATATTTTTAAGCTTTGGAAAAAGGGCTTAAAACTATCTGTTGGTTTCAAACTACATATTGCGCGGATACATCTCTTTTGCATTTTTACAGCTTCCTTTTCTGTAGAATAGCCCCAAAACATAATGCCATATCTCAACAAGGATCCGACGTAACCATGGTAAGACGCTAAGACCGCACTGGTACTGACCGTTTTTGCAAGCATATATAAGGCATAGGACTGCTGACTTAATTTAAGACACAAGCTTTCCAAATGTGACTTCCAGTTTAGTTTATAGTCTATATGCAAGCCTAGGAATTTTGTTGTATTGATTTGCTCAATCTACTGTCCTTGAAAATAAACATCGAAGTTTGTTTGTTTGCCATTTCTATTCTTAAAAAACATAATTTTAGTTTTGGTTAACTTATTTTAATTTATTTGATGTCAACCATTCTATAATAGTTAGTAATGAATTTTCTACTTCCTCTTTTAGTTTAGACAGCAAACAAAACAGTCGGATGGTTCGTAATGCGCGGCAAGTCATTCACATAAATTATAAATAAAAGTGGTCCTAAATCACTGCCTTGCGGTACCCCTATTTTTACTTTGCTATATTTTGATGTGTAAATTATTTCTCTTTTAGTCTTAGTACAAATCCTTGTGATCTGAGTCGATTGTCTCCTGTTACTTCAGAATCAGAATCAGAATCAGAATTTTATTTGTGAAACATAGGTACAGTGGTTGGTCATGAATAAGATAAAAGTGCGCTATGATCAGCCTATTACAGGCATCCAAACATAATTAATAATAATAACAATTAAACAACTCAACTCAATTATTCAACTTAAATAGGACTTTATTAGATCATAAGCACTGCCACTAACACCATAAGCAGACAATTTTGATAACAGTATATTGTGGTCTACATTATCAAAAGCTCTGGTAAGGTTCATATATAATGCACAAGCATGATTCTTATTAATTAAATTACGCATTACCTTATTTAAAAAAAATGTAGACTGCCATATGTACTAGTAGAGTTTCTAGATTTAACTTACTTGTTACTCAATTACTGCCACTAAAAATAATAAGACAATGTAGTATGACTTTTACTGTAATGTGGTGTCCGAAAAAACAAAGCTAATTTTACGTTCTAGGTAGAAAGGATGTTGAATATATGTCTAGAGGAAAAAATCTAATTACTTACGAATATGAATGTTTAGTTACAATATTTGCTTAATACAGTATTATTTGTATTGGTCCGTCAACTTTCGAATTATAATAATAGTATATGACATGTGACAAGCTATACTCATTAGGACCTTTTTTTATCCAGTTCATGTCGCTACTGAACACAATGTCCCAAATACGAAAGTTAAAAAATAATCGTTTGGAAAAAGATATACAAAAAATTGCGTATTCCTTTAATTTTCCACTGAATTTATTTGGGACATCTAAATATTGGGTACACAAAAGGCATATTCACGCAAGTGGACTAAAATATTATGTACTTGCGTTTTGCTCACTGTTCGTCACAAGTGTGTTGAATTTCCTAAGGATGTATGTTATAGAAGACACACACGTGAAAAAGACGCAATTTAAATACAATATCTTCTCACTTTGCATGGTCATCGAATTCGTTTCGTGTACCATTGGGTTCACAACGATGTTTGTTCAGGATGTCATGCAAAAGTACAACAACGTCTTGTTTATTTTAAAGATCCAAAAGATTTATAGGAGCATTGATTTTAGTAAGGGTATTCGGAGTTTTATTATTTGGAACTGGATCTCAACAACTACATGTATCTGCGTTCATGTTTTTATTGGAGGTCTCTATTTTGGTCCTTTGGTTTCCTCTGAAATCTGGTTTATTGCTGCCATCATACGCGACCTAATGTGTATCGCATTCGATCTTCATATGGTAATAGCCATCCGGAGTATAATATTGTTGATGAAATATTTAAATGAGTGGATCATAGTAGTCCAGACAATGACGAAGGAACGGGACAGTGATGAAAAATGTTTGAATCTGCTTCGAATATATGAAAACATTTTGAAAGCATATGATCTGTACTACAAAATTTACAAAGATGTGGTGAGTTTAAGACTCAAGAACTATCAGATCATACTTACTGAGTAAGCATAAAATATTAAGCTATTTAATTTTTTTAGATATTATTTCGCATATTTTGCACATTTCAACGTGGTTTATGTTACGTCAACTTTATAGTTTATATGATGGACCTAACTACTAAAGAGAGACAAGAAGTGAGTTATATTCATTTTTATATATATCAGATTACTTTTTGGTGATATTTTTCACTTCATTTACGTATGACTTGCTTTTTTACCATTTGAATATTATTTTCCAGGCTTTGCTTCGGATTGTTTGTCTACTTTTGTTTCTCACAAAAGATATAGGGCTAATAATCATTCATAGTGTTTACTGTGAGAAGTTTTATATAACTATAGAAGAAACTGTGACGGAGTGTATACAGCTTATGAAGAAAGTTAACTATACAAGTAAGATTGTTAACATACCTACCAAAAGCACGTGCTTCGGTAGTAATTGAAATGTCATAGATAATGGCATCAAGCAAGCAACCAATTCAAAGATTGACGCAGATAGATCGGCGATCAGCCTTTATTACCAATTGAAAATGAACTTTTTTACAACTAAATTAGATTTGACGTGTAATATAACAATTCTTACTAGCTTGTGGCTAATTTATAACAGCCGCATGGGTCGATCAAAGGTTAAGCTACGCTTGACGAGTTCGCTTTGCTGTTCTAACAAGGGTTTTCAAGTTGGTCATGGTGTGTGTGTGTGTGTGTTTTTTCTGTGGTGACATAGCGCACTGGAAGTCATGCGCATCCGAGAATTCCCAGTGTGGATTAACATCCACTGAGTCTGACGGCGGAATTCTCTTGGAGCATACAATTTGCTACTGAAGTTTAAATTGTTCTAAATCCTCCTTAAAATGCGCGACAATCATATTTACAAGTGGGATTTAGGACAATTTAGTAACGTCAATACATTTTCAGTATTAAATAGCTTATGCTTTAGAATAACGCACATTTTCATCAAGTACATCCAAAGGTTGTCCGTAAAACGTCGCTTTTAGCGATAAGGCCGCCCATTGTATCACCCTATGTAGCCCTTAAAGTTGTAATTAAATGGAGTGCAATAGTCTAAGTGATGTAGGGATCCAAACACTCACAACTACACACACACATATACTCACACAAATATTATATGGATATATATACAGGGTGTCCAAGAACCTGGCGTCCAACTGGATTCCCACGATGCCCCAAGTTCTAACAGTACTCAGAAAAATATTTTAAAAAATCCACCCCATGTACTTACAGAATTATACTGATTTCAAAAAAAAAGGGGAAATGAGCACCCTGTGACATACTTTTGAATGCTGTGACTGCTAATGCTGATAATTTCGATATTTCTTGGAGGTTTTGTAATCTAGGGTATTGCTGTGTCTAAATAGAATGTAAAAATAATGTACTTATTGTACCATTTTAAAATAAAATATTATTTTAACTAAAGGTGATATGGAAAACTATTGAATTTCGCAACTTTGACCGACTGTAGTGTAAAAAAAATGTACCAAAATAGTATGGCAAGTGACGTCAAATTTTGACGCGTTTATTCCTCTTTTTAAAAAGGTATAATACTTACACATTAATTTGAAAAAAAAAATTTTGATAATATTTTTACTCAACAACCCAATTTTTACGAAGTGCCTACCTACTAACGGTAACTGTCGGACCCTTTCTTATCTTAGAAACTGTTATGTTACTACTATTATTTACTTCGGTTCCAAGAGTGAGCAAGAAGGAAATACACACAGGTAGATGGGTTCCCAGTAGAATAAAAGCAAAGAATGTTAGTTTAAAGATATTTTATTACAATAAATGTTCAAAATGTTGACCACCCGCGGCAATACAAGCTCTCACTCTCCTTAAAAAGGACCGCTTTATGTTTCGCGAGTAACTTTTTTGACGTATCACCTGCACTGCTTGTGTTATCTTCTCACGAAGGTCAGCGATGTCATTAATGGGCTTCGCATAAACGAGCTCCTTCATAGTTCCCCAGAAAAAAAAATCCAGCGGATTTAAGTCAGGTGAGCGGGCTGGCCACGGGATTGTTCCTGATCGCCCAATCCACCTGTTCGGGTATTGCTCGTCCAAAAACTCTCTAACGGATACGCGAAAATGTGCTGGACAGCCGTCGTGTTGGAACCACATATCTGGTGGGGTTTCTTCTAGTAAGTTTGGCAAATCATTTTGAAGAAAATTTAAATATGATTCGCCAGTCAAATTCTCAGGCATCTCAAATGGACCAATAATATTCCCACAGAGAATACCGGTCCACATGTTCACTTTGAACCGGTACTGGGATCTATCTTCTCGCATCAAGTGCGGATTTTCCACATGCCACTCGTGCAAGTTGTGTAGGTTCATGTAGCCATCCTTCTTAAATGTTGATTCATCTGACCACAAAATTTTGTCGATAAAGTTTTCGTCTTCTCGATGTTTTTGCAGGATTGTTTCACAAAACGCGACTCGGCTCGGATAGTCTCGAGGTAAAAGACTTTGCACTCGCTGTACGTGGTACGGATGATATTCTTCTTTTTGGAGAATACTGTGTGCTGTGCTCTTCGGTATCCCCGTATCAGCTTCTATTCCTCGCACAGAGATGCTTGGATTTGCCGACACCGCCTCTAAAACTTCATCGCGTATGAAGTCATTTACGGGTCGTCCTTCACCAGCTACTTGATTGGGGAACCGCCCGTCACATAGTGATCTGTGCACATTAATGAAAACTCGATGGTCGGGATATCGCGTAGCCCTCGGATACCTTTCTCTGTAAAGTCTCGCTGCAGCTCGTCCATTACCTCTACATTCTCCATAAATGTAGTGCATATTTGCGTATTCTTGCGGAGTGTAGGCCGCCATGGTAGCACACACAAAACACAAACTGTCCAAACACAGGCAAAGGTCGTCGTAAAGAGTTCGTTTCAAAGTCCAGAGCACAAAGAGTAATCGAGTCCAATAAACAAAGCTTTAAATCGTAGTACGTGATCAATGGTAACAATAAGAGAGAGGTGCGTAGTAACGGCAGGAGGCAGTGACGCGTACTGACCGTACTGTTATCCTAAATAGCACGATCCCAGATAGCGTCACTATCTATCTCACTCGCACCTCTAACCTTTTTCTCCCTCACTCTTACCTGAATAATGGGGTACCATAAAGAAGAACCAGCAAATCGCAAAGATAGTTTCTGTCTTGCTCCCTCCTGTTGTAATAACGAATCACTATGGTGAGATGCATGCACATACCGTCCCTTACGGTCTAACCTGTTTTTTGAGAGGCCTGTTGTTATTTTTATGAGCATACAATAGTAATTCTTTAGAGGTTAGATTCAATTCGTCGTAAATTTTTCTTTCTAAGAATTCTGTAAGACATCGTAAAAATTGGGTTGTTGAGTAAAAATATTATCAAAATTTTTTTTTTTTCAAATTAATGTGTAAGTATTATACCTTTTTAAAAAGAGGAATAAACGCGTCAAAATTTGACGTCACTTGCCATACTATTTTGGTACATTTTTTTTACACTACAGTCGGTCAAAGTTGCGAAATTCAATAGTTTTCCATATCACCTTTAGTTAAAATAATATTTTATTTTAAAATGGTACAATAAGTACTTTATTTTTACATTCTATTTAGACACAGCAATACCCTAGATTACAAAACCTCCAAGAAATATTGAAATTATCAGCATTAGCAGTCACAGCATTCAAAAGTATGTCACAGGGTGCTCATTTCCCCCTTTTTTTTGAAATCAGTATAATTCTGTAAGTACATGGGGTGGATTTTTTAAAATATTTTTCTGAGTACTGTTAGAACTTGGGGCATCGTGGGAATCCAGTTGGACGCCAGGTTCTTGGACACCCTGTATATGTATAAATATTTAAATATTTGGTATGAAAGAGCGGAGTCTCTCAATACAGGCATTTCTTGCTTAAAGGGAGGCTCCAATCATTATTTTTGTTGTACAAGACTTATGTTCAAGAAATAAATGATTTTAGATTTGGATTTTTTGATTTGATAGTTTTTATGGTGTACAATGAAGAGTATTCTATTCTATGGTATTTATAAAGAAAAGTTACCGCTGCCTGTTAGCTTATAAACGTTAGCTATAGCATGTTTCATTTCTTTACAGAATGCCATGGACGTCTGTGCATGAACGTGATCCGTGCAAACCGACTGTTCAGTAAGATGACCGCGTACGGACTGTTCTATGTCGATGCTACGTTACCGATATGTTTGATGGGAGTTATCGCCCATTACGTTATTATGGAGCTGCAGTTCTATTTATTGTGAAACAACTTCGATAAAATAAGTGTAACTTCTCATGCCTATCTTAAAACTTTTTATATGAATAGCGTGACAAATACTTCTCAGAGGGGGCGCAAAAGGTCAACAGAGAGCATCCAAAGGCAAGTGCAACCAAACACTTCGAGCGTCGGTATAGAAGATGCACTGAGAAACAAGGAGTCGAACTGAGAGTAGATAGTTTCAACCTTTTTTTATATATATCAATTGTGTACTCTTGACCTTTATCTTGTACTGAGGTCAAAGGTGAGGTCGATGATGGGACGAGCTTAACCAAAAGAAGCCTAGAAACTAGCGACTTAAACATCTTGGGGTCATATAAACTCGGGAACACCGATGCAGGGAGGAAGTTATGCGCACAGCCAAGGAGTGCCTTGGCTGTGCGCATAATGAAGGAACAGACAAAGCGCTTTGTGCGAATGTGTGGAACATCTGTAAAGTATGGGTAATACCTGCGGTACGTCTGGATTCCCGCTAAAGAAAGGATATGGTGGAATGAGCTCGTGCAGTTCACACTCACCGAAACACAGTCTGTATAAAAGACCCACAGACATGCAATTTTGCGGCGGTGGGCCAGGAAGCTTGGGAAACCACCAGCTTTTCGTCACCAATGAAACTCTTAGTTCTGCGCTCTACCGTTAGTTTCAACCTGGTGGTTTCTATCCAAACCAGCCAGTTTGCTACTCTCCCATCAGTGACGCACTAAACTAATTACGTCTGTTAGCGCTCACTCGACTATAGTGTTAGCTGTAAGCCTTTTTAAGTTGACATGCAAGATAATGGAAGTGTTGGGTCGGACACGACTTGAAAGTGAGTTTGTAAGAGTAGCCTCTTTTTGTACTGAGCCGGTACAATGTCTCATTTCAAATGAGGCGAGGCGTTCGAGGTGTATAGGTTCATCAGTACATTTGAAGAAATGAGTTTTATTAAGACGTTTGAGATGTTGTCGCGTGTCGTCGTAATCTTTCGTATTATCACATTCTGTTTGAGGACACGACATAATATGAATGTCTTGTATCATAAAGTTAATAGGTTAGGTCCAAGAAAGGATTTATCTGATAAAATTAGTGTTTTTGTAGGTTAATAAATTAGTAAACAAAATCATTCGTAGGTATATTTAAGCGTAAAATAAAAGACTAATTAAACAAAATAAATTACAAATTACATCATAATAGCATTTTATCCCAAATGGTCCCAGGAATAAAATTTACTGTAAAATCAGTTATTTGAATAAAGTTATTTTAATTCGAAATTTTTATATTTTCTGATACGTTGGATAGTGAAGTAGACCCGATTGTTTGTATCTCGGCTACTTGAGTTACGAGTATGCTATAACTCCGGCACACTGATCTTTATTTTGTTACGGGGTGGAAAGTTCTCATAGGTTCTGATGGCCTCCACCTCGGGGAAGGCGAAGGAGTCTGTGACTCTTACTGACTAAATTGTACAAAAAAAATGTGTGCGTGCAATCTGTGGAGCTGGGAACATGGTAAGCCACTATTTAAAAAATACAACATGTTACCGTTAGCATGCATGTATATTAAAGAATTGTGCCTATTAGTACGCCAACATCCGGAAAATTTTATTAAGCATAGTGATGTAACCAAAAGGAACGTTGCCTATAAACATAGGCTCTGCTTGCCACAATGCAAGCTCGATTTGTATAAAAGAAACTCATTTATTAAGGCAATTAAGGTTTACAATAAATTACCAAATGCTTTTAAAGAACTTCCTTTGCTTATGTTAAAAAAAAAGTTGATTCAGTGGCTTAAAGAAAACTGTTTTTACACCGTCAATGAATTTGTGTCACATGTCGAACAAAACACACATTTGCTTACTACCTAGAATTATTATTTTTATCTTGACATGTTTACAATTTAGTAAAGGACATTAAAAATTTCAATTAATGCATGGTATCTGTATCTGACATGTAGTATCTACAATTAAATTATTCTACAATTGAAAATTTGCACACCAGGTATAATGGTAGAATGTAAACGGCCACTTTATGTTAAGACTAGCTGCTGCCCGCGACGTCGTCTGCGTGAAGGTTCTACAGCACCAAATATACCTACCTAAGATTCCAGTGTCGCTATAGCTTTATAAGTTAACAACTTTTAAAATAGCATTAAAATATAAGTTACATGAAGAGAGTTTTTTTGTAATTTTTTTTTTTTTGCAATTTTTAGTTTCTTTGTATGTAAAGAAAGTCTTTCAAAACTTGAAAGAATCATTGAAATCGGTTAACAATTGCAAAAGAAGTTCTTTCTAAACCTTTTAAAATAGGCAGGCGTAATGTTATGGGAAATACATAAACCATGCACAGACATGTGACTGTAGCTATTGCGAGTAATTTGTTGTTATGCGTTGAAGAGTTCCATCGCCTGTCTTCTTCATCAGTTTTTCTTCACAAAATGATACTTGCTAAATGTAAATGCTTGATTCGTCACCAAAAAAAAAATGTAAAAATTGGTACATGTTTTCCTATATTATTTGAGGAGTTCCTTCATTTCCTCGAGGATCCCTCATCAGATCTGAGGTTTAATACTAATGGGACCAACCTGGTAGTATACCCTATCAAATAAAAAAAAGATTTTTGAAAATCGGTCCATAAATGGCGGAGTAATCGCGTAACAAACACACACAAAAAAACACCGTCGAATTGAGAACCTCCTCTTTTTTTTAAGTCGGTTAAAAATACGTTCAAAGGTATATACCTTATAACACTTCCCTATAAACTACGTTGATAATTATACTGCCAGGAGCCAAAATGTAAAGATAGTCAGGACTGGTGGCGCGGGAGCAAGCGACGTACAGGTGCCCGTGTGAGAAGCAACTCGTCCTGAGATCTACACCCGCTGCTCTGAGTATCGGCTCCTGCGATTTATTGATTGTCATCACTAAGCAAACACTCACGGGGAACTGTACACGCTCGAACTGGATCGGGAAGCTGAAGTATAAGGGGAATGCGTTGTATAAATACTGCCTTGCCGACGCCACAACCCGTAATAATTTCCACCTCAATGGTGTCTGTGGAGAGAGATGACTTTAAGACACCACCCGTTACACAACTTTGGAGGAGATTTGTTCCTAAAAAGCATAATCGGGACGCCGACCTTCATTCAGCTTGATGGTATGCGCTGGAAGTCAACTTGCTGACAGGAAGTTCAAAAATTCCACGGGATAATGTGTGGCGTCATCTTGCTCGACGACAGTGCTTATCGACGTATAGACCACTTCATTCCCCTCAATGTCCGAGAGAATGCATTCGTTAATTGCTGCAGCATGATCATTTTTGGGCGCCAAAATGGCCCTCTCACACGAATTCTGCTGGTGCGTTATACGACTGATGTCCACGTACACACAGCGAATGAGTTCTTCGAAGCTGGATACCACTCTACCGAGAGACTCTGAAAGCACCGCCTGTCCACTTCTCTCTTCTGGTAAAGTGCCTTTGCCAAGACTTAGAAGGACATCGGAGAATTCTTGAGCGCGTGCAATGCCGCCGAGCCGAGCTCTTATATTAATGGTCAAGCGCAGCGTACGAACTTGTGACCACAACGAAGATCGTTTCACCGAAGCATTCATCTCGTCAGCCCTCGATCCCCGCGTCAACTCGGGAAGCGTTTGCCTGAAATCGCCACTGAGCAGAACTGTGACACTACCCATCAAATGTTCATTCCTGCAGATGCCCTGCAGGGTTCTGTCCACGGCCTCAACTGCCTTCCTTTTGAAAATCGTACACTGATACGATCCCATGTGATACGATCCGAACTCTGCTCAAGATTTTGAGGGTTTTGTTGGAACTTCAATTTGTCAAAACGAATTATACGATACAACTTTTATGAAAAAAATGCACAATGCCATCTATGAATTTTAAAAATAACTAACTACTAACCTCATCAACACGATCAAAATTGAAATTAATTTTCAAAAAGTGTTTATGTGTTACTTGATTTGATTTTTATACATTCTCATAGATGGCGCTGATTCCAAATTGTCTTTATGCTACAAACATTCATTAAACTTTGTTTCTCTGCCAAAGTTACTTAAATGGCGTAGTTTTTATAGTGTAAAGCTAGATAATAGCATAGCTTACTTAAAACCAACATTTAAATTATGCGTCCTTTGATTACACGCTTCCACAGAATGAGTTAGAAGAATAAAGATTCACTGCTCCTCCCCCGTAGGTGATAGCAAACAGACAAAAATTCCAAAAAGTCACTTTTTGTCACCAGTTACGTTTTTCTAACAAAACCCACTTATTTTTTCTTGAAAATTCTCAATGTACTGTTTTTCTTTCGTTACTGTTTTATTATATGTAGATGAAAAAAATGCACAATGCCATCTATGAATTTAAAGAATAACTAACTACTAACCTTACCAACACGATCAAAATTTAAATTAATTTTCAAAAAGTGTTTATGTGTTACTTGATTTGATTTTTATACATTCTCATAGATGGCGCTGATTCCAAATTGTCTTTATACTACTAACATTCATTAAACTATGTTTCCCTGCCAAAGTTACTTAAATGGCGAAGTTTTTATAGTGTAAAGCTAGATAATAGCATAGCTTACACAAAACCAACATTTAAATATGCGTCCTTTGATTACACGCTTCCACAGAATGAGTAAGAAGAATAAAGATTCACTGCTCCTCCCCCGTAGGTGATAGCGTGATAATATATAGCCTATGTGTTGACCCGACCTCTTAGTAATATTCATGCAAAATTTGAAGTAAATCCATGCAGTACTTTTTGAGTTCACCCCGCCCATACATACAGACAAACAGACAAACAGACAAAAATTCTAAAAGTCACTTTTTGTCACCAGTTACGTTTTTCTAACAAAACCCACTTATTTTTTCTTGAAAATTCTCAATGTACAGTTTTTCTGTCGTTACTGTTTTATTATATGTATATATATAGATTACAACTTTGTACACCTACGTTCTGGCAAATAAAACATTATTATTATTAAAAACTACCTCGGTGTTGCGTTTCACACCTGCACTATTTCCGAAATTTCCGATTTTTACGAAAACTCCCAGAGCGGTAAACCGTAAGATCGTTTACTCGGTTATAACCCTGTTGTTGTCCTCGTGAGACAATAAATAAATAATACCCAAAAAAAACAATAAACATTTACTAGAGTGAACACTACAAGATTGCGAACTGTAGCAACACAACAGTGTAGTTAGTAATGAGACTCATGAGACTCAATTGTAACGCGGCGTCCACGTAGAACAGGCCACACACGCGCATCTTGCTGAACGATGCTCGATGTAAGCGCAGTACGTTCTTGCAGAGTCTTTTCTGGGCATCTGTGAAGTATTTTAATAAAGAAGTACCTATTACATGTAGGAAAGTTTCTGGTGTACAGTATGTTCAGGGTGTCAGTTTTTCGTGACGGTGTAGCGGTGTGCGCGCGCATCGTAAAAAATTACTCATCATTCTTCCCTAACGCGCCAAAAAAAGTAGGTACAACTTCAAAAATACCTGAACAGTTAGATAACAAAGTCCTCGCGCACGAATCTTTAACATTCTCAACAGATATGTAGAATTTCTCGCATTGCTGACTCAACATAGTTTGATATATCAGGATCTTAACCAACCAAACGAACATGGCCAAGAGTCCCCAAAATATTGAATTCTGTAACAAACTTTTTAGGTAAGGAGCATTTAGCTTAAGAAATAGACCAGATGCAAATTAGTCTTGTTTTAAATGTAACTTACTCTTTCATTTATAACCATGGCGATCTTAAAAATATAGATTACTTTTTGGACGTAAATTAGAGTGTAGGTGAAAATTTCTATAATCTTATAAAGTATCTGGAATAAAAGCAAGGTTACAAAGTTTATCTAAGACGTCATTGACATTCTTGAAGGAAAACATCCTTTTAACCCTAGCTCACTAACCTTATTTTCGAGTAACGCTGTAACTAACCTTTCGTCTCTGAGACTACGAAAAAAAAACATTACTTTTAAAAATCTGTTTAATTTTCTTTAATCAAATTAAAGTTTACAGTAATTAAGCTTTTAACGTATCATATAATAATAAAAAATAATGAAATATCTTAATCAGTTCAGGAATTACACACAGAACCTGTATGTTCGCCACAAATGGCCCTCTTGCAGCCCTTGCAAAAGTATTTGGTCATGTGACGTTTTTTCGCTGGGCAATAACTGCAAATTTTTCTTGGTTGCTCTTGACTTCTGTTTCGTCAGAAACATCTATTTTTAGAATTTCGCCGATAATTTGCTTCAAATTACGCTGCAAAGTCACAGTGTTATATCGCTCACGAAGCCAAGGTGCCATAAGTTCTTCTGCCATTGCTAAGGCAAAATCCCTTCTTTTTGTAGGTTTTTTATTATTACGGATCTCGTGTGATACGTGCAGGACATAAGCAATATTTATAGATATGTTTAGTATACCGTAAAACAAGCACAACGGCCATCGGCTGGTTTTACGGCTTGTGCTCATAATTGAGCACATCTGGTCCACTGTATCGACTGCTCCTTTAGTTGAATTGTAAAATTCAATAATTCCCGGTTTTTTGGAGCCGTTGCTAATTCGTCCTCCGAAGAGTCTGAAGCTTCTTCCTCACCTTCTTCAGAAGGGACATGTACTTCCGTCTCAACGTTATTCTCTTCCTCAGAATCGCATGAATGAGGTTCATTGTCGGGTAAAGATTCGGTGTCCGATCCAGCCGACCATTGCACAATTTTGCCTTCTACGCTTCTCAAATCCATCTAAAATAAAAAATAATAAATAAAATTAAGCCAAGAAAATACACAAAAATATTGTATATCTCGGTATAAAATATAAAAAAAAACATCATAGGTAAAGAGAGTTCACGTTATAAAACCATAATATAAATAATTAATTCGTAAATAATAAAAGTTATTAACTTTTCCAACAAATAACAATATAAACAGAAGCATAAAACATATGTACAACTTTACTAAAAACTATACAGTATTACTAACCTTTCGTCCGTGAGACGACGATCACGCGATATATGTCCACCTAATGATCGTGCATCCGCAATGAGTCCTTGGGGGTGACTAATTTCACTATCCAGGAAGGTACTAAAAGAGTGCGGGGCGGGGGGCAACGGGAAGTTGGCGAAATGGCGAAAGCACTAGGTGCGCGTCGTCTATTATACGAATGGTTAGTGATCTAGGGTTAAAAACTATACTTATAGTTAACTTAAGGTTGAAATTCCCAAACCCTATGTATAAACGTGGCGATCAATGCTCGTGCCTTGGAAGTAACGAAATAAAAGCTTTTTTACAAAAAAATACAACTGACTTCATTGAAAAACACTAACAGGTGTAAAATGGCTCTATTTTCGGAAGGCTGTGGCTTTGTTGGTTTTGTTGCATTCATTTTATTGGCCACCGACTAAACAAAAAAGTTTTATTTTGTTATTTTTTGTGTCTGAATGAAAAAGTTAACGTTTTTTTTTAATTATCAGTGGTAGTTTAGGTACACTTGGAAAGTGCATACCGTTACAATTTTAACAAGACCAAACACGGCTAGGATACATTGTCTTATTATGTAGTTCCAGTGCCTGTCTCTTGGCTTCATCATCAGATCTGATGGTAGAAAGGTTCTTATTGAACGCAAATGATTCATTTGTAGAAAAAAAATACTAAGTTATGCACGAACAAGCATAAAAAAACAAACATCCGAATTGATAACCTCCTTTTGTTTTAGAAGTCGGTTAATAATAATAAAATAATGGAACGTGGTGATGTTTTCGGCATTATTGCTCCACCTTAAAAAATCCTGTATTGTGCATGTATCTGGTAGTCTGTATTCTCAATGTACTGTATTTATTGATTATTACTTTATGTTTAAGTAATAAAATCTGTAAAACATAATATTTGTTTTAAACATTATAATTATTATTTAAAGAACTTACGAAATGCTGGAAACAATATTTCTGGATGTCGTAACACGTCAATAAATCAACGTAAGCCTGGAACAATATTTTATAGTAGCTTTTTCCGTGGGTTTCTTCTGTTAAATGATATTTTAAAACGTGAGAACTCCACCTAAGCATTTTATCTTCCAACAACTTTAGTACACGAGTCCCATAAAGAACATTGACATCGAAAATAACCAGAATATAGCAAACATAGTACGTACTGTAAGGTAAACCAGCGAATATGCAAATACCAATGAAAACAAAGAATTGGCTGCCCACAGCCCCGATAACAATAATCCAATTCCATATAATGCATTGGTTGGAACTACCATCATCATTGAAGACATTATGCACTTTTTGAAAAGTAAGGACGAACTTAGTTAACTTATGAGTTTGAACGATCCCAATAACGAAATTCATTGCGAACCCCAAAGAATAGAACAAAGTATCAAAGTACGGCTTGACATAAATAAAGGTAGTTGACCCTAGAGAAACATTGTAAACATAGACCGTGTAAGTGGAGTAAATCAATAAAATAAATAACACCATTGTTGCAATCATTGAAATTAAGTTATCAATATAATTATTAGGGGATATAACATTATCTTGTGCGTGTTGTCAATGAATGTTTTTCTTCTTCTAAGGTTTACCCAATCTTCTTTTTCGTGTAATTAGTGACTATGCCGCCCATGAGCCTCTAATTTGGCTTCAAATGCCGTAAAGAAACAAGGCTCAAGCAAGCAATCATGTTTCCTCATGATTTTTTCCTTCACAGTTTGTGAAGCAACTGATAATAATTTTACCATGACGCACATGAGTCCGAAAAGTCAGAGGTAAGTGGTGCTGGTCACACCACTTGGTTGGTGGGGCAATCGCTACTAGGTATTAAACCTACAATAAAAATGAACTATTTAACGCAGAGTTCACTCTCAAAATTATGACGTAGCAAGTTCATTACAATCTGCGTCTTTGGTTAAGTGGTCACAAGTATGAAGTCCTCGATTCGATTAGTGGATGAGAGTTATTGCTTTTTCATCTGGAATTTATGGTTGCATTCGCTCTCCTGTCATAAGAAAATTTAACATAACAGGTGTGGCCTTAGTAGCACCTCTTTTCAAATCTTTGGGTAATACAGGAGTTATGTTGAGAGTTTAGTTTACAAAATCGCAAACTGTAGTAGCACGACGGTGTAATTAGTAAGAAGACTCGTGAGACTCAGTTGTAACGCGGCGTCCACGTAGAACAGGCCACACACGCGCATCTTGCTGAACGATGCTCGATGGAACCGCAGTACGTTCTTACACATTTTTTTCGTTTCATCTGTTAATGAAATTTTACTACTGTAATATTATATGGTATCTATAAATAATAATAAAAATACTTTACAACTTTTAAACAAAGTCCCCAGCTAAGCAGAGCTTGTGTTATGGATACTGAACAACTGTAAAAATACTTATATTTCTCTAAATATATATTAGAGTTTAATTACACCCAGACAGAAAAAATGATTGTCCTCAGCACAGAAACATTTGTCCTAGGTGGGAATCGAACCTACGACCTCCGGCATAATAGTCAGGGCTATTAACTACTAGACCAATAGACCAGTCAGCATAATCTACGACCGATTTTCAAAACATAAAAATAATAAACATAAAAAAATACCTGAACTATTTGACTTTAAAATGACAGCACAAGAATCTTGAGCAATCTGAAGAGTTAAATAGAAGTTCTCACTTTGCTTGCTCAACATCGCCTGCCACATCAAGTCCTTCATTACATATATTAACAAGGGTAGCGACCATATCGTTGCATTTTCCTATAAAAAGTTCAATTTATTATACAATAAAGCAGTAAAAAGTACTTTAAATTTCCAATTATTTTCGAAGGTCTCCACTAGCTTTTAATATTTAACATGTTTTTGAAACTTTTAACCACTATTTTTTATTAAATATTAAATTTAATCACATCACAACCGGTGATACAACTTTTTGAATAAATGAATAGTTATAGGATAACAATATGAATATTCATATTATTATTTTGTTGTAGTACAAAAGTATCGTGTTGTATTATCCCACCAAAACATTTCATGTAAAATGTTGCCAAGACGACCACATAAGGTTTGCCCTGTGAAAAAGATATCAGATCTTATGTAGAGCCAAGCTTCTGAATCTACACGCCCTAACCTACCGACCCTAACTTCACAAATTCTACATATCAGTATAAATGGCTTCACTTGGCTCATCTAGGTGGAGGCACTCCCGTGCCCCCAGATTCATTTCCTGTTGATCACCACAACTGGTCCATTATTTTATAGACAAATAAAAAGTCCCAAACGGGCATTGGTAAAGATAATGCCGTACCCCAAAAAAAGGGGTGGGTCAGTACCTAAGGGGGGAAATATATTATTATTGTTTTACAAATATTATCTTACAATGTTAAGAATGCATAAAACCAAAAAAGTAAAGTTGTAACAATAAGACTCCAAAATGTACTTACGGTTTTATTATTTAAAAAATCATGTTTCAAAAGTTCAATAGATGAGTAGACGTAAACCAGAGAGTGGACCAGTACAGCAACTATATGAAAGAGTATCTGAAAAAAGACATTTAATTTAAGTACCATGCTGTCGTTTTTATGTGTACTTTATTTATTTATTTAATACTTCAAGCACACAATTCACAAGCTCTCAAGCTTAACTTGGGACTAAATGGCGTTGTGTGAAAGTTGTGCAATATTTATTTATTTATATAAATGTACATAGGCAGACTTAATGACTTAGGCATTTTCTACCATGTACTTTGGTGTCAGAAACTGAAGTTTCATTTTAATTCAAAGTAAACTGCGCCCGCGTAGTTTTTATTGATTTTATGTTTTGCATGGCTCCCCAATCTTTTTTTCAATTTGGTATTTATTCCATATAACATTAGCTATCTAACAGTGAGTCCAATCGAAATAGGTCTAGACGTTTTGGCAATAAGCCAAAATAAACCGACCGGAAGAGTAAAAAAAATAAATAATTGGTTTGTTGGTATAACTACAGAGGCCAGCATATCAAGCTTCCTTAACGTGCCAAATTTCTTTAATAGTATTTCAACTTTTCCACAAACAGAATAAGGTTCACGTTCAATTAGGAAAATTTGTCAATTTGGGTTAGCTTGATGTGCTGGTGTCTGAACATAATCATACGTTCAGATGTATTTAGTGAAGGGCCACTATTTTGACATAACAAACATACACTTTAGGATTACTTATATTCTTTAGCTGGTCATAAGGATATTCATGATAGTACTTACGAGTTGCTGAAAACAATATTTATTGATGCTATAACAATCTAGTATATCTACGTAAGTCTGAAACATATTTTTGTAATGATTCTGCACAAATATTTCTTCAGTTGATTGAGCATTTAAATTAAGAACTTGGATATTCCAAAGAGCTACCTTATTTTCCAAAATTTGAATAAGTCGTACAGCATAGATTACATTAGTATTCATAAAAATCATAAGATACATACAGTAAATAAAACAAAATGGCAAGTCTAGTTTTAAGAAAAAATACGTAAAAAAAAATATATAACAACAATTGAACACAATTACTATGGTCCAATTCCAAATTGTAACGTTTCTAGTGAAAGTTTCATTGTTTAGAAATCCGTGCACTTTTTGTAAGGTGAGGACTAACTTGATATTTTTCTTGGAATGAATTATCCCTAGCACGAAGTTTGAAGCAAACCCGATACAATAGAAAATGCAGTCAAAATAAAGAGCTAAACAGTCTCGGCAACCTGCGTGAGTAACTAACATATAGCAATAGTATACAAACAAAACTATGAACAGCAACATTGCAATCATTGAAAGTAAATTCGAAATCAATCCATTTTCAGTTATCACATGATTCCGAATGCAATATTTAGGAGAAAACACAAAATGTTGCATCAAGTTCAAAGGAAAAAGTAATGACTGCACATCTTTGTCAATAATATTGTTTAAAACAAAATTTACAGGATAGTTATGGCCAAAATTAATAATGTTTTTCATTTTTGGAAACATTGTTTGCAGTTGCCTCCAGTAACAAAACTGATACAGCAATTGACGCTAAATGAATTGAACGCATGCATTTATAATAATGAAGTAATCATAGAAAATAAATAACCTTTATGAATTTGAGTAAGTGCTATCTCTCACACACACGACACTAATGTATGTATTTATGTACAGGGTAGTTGTACATGTACAGTCCGCCTCAAAAGTCTATGACCATATCTGGGAGCACGGGAGTGCCCCCGGATATGGTCAAGGCAAGGGCACTACCTACCTTTTCTCGAAGCGTTTCGTCGTTTTTTTGAACCCTCATAGAGTTGGTTTCCGATGTACCAGATTCAAGTTCATATTCTCAGGATATGATGTCAATAATAAATTAATTAAACATACAAAGTCTCAATTGAATAGTTTTAATATTTAAGATTTTATTGATATCTAAAATACACAGATTTCGCCACTGACACACTGACACACTGATGATCATCAAAATGTTTGGCTACTTCCTGAAGTGCTAGAAAGCTGAAATTTGGTATATGTAATCTAAGTTTAGTATACAACCAACAAAAAAAAACATAAACTTATAACTTTCGCCCCCCATCCCCTAAAATGGGAATGTGGAAGTTTGTATGAAAAATTCGATAATTTTTGTAATGTTTGTTGAGAAGAAAGTTTACTTATACTTAAAATACGATTGTGAAAAAAAACGAAAAAAAAAAACATTTTGACCTTCAATATCTCCAGAACCAGTGAACTCTCAGGTAAGTTCTGGAAGAAAAAACTATCCCAGTGATGGGTAGAATATGTAGTTTTCGTTTACCCAGTATTTCCTTACTCCAAAAGAACACAATTATTGTATTTATTGCTTATTTATTTAGTTTGGATCCCCAACAACGAGTATATACGCAAACTCATACCTACACCAAATGGTTAATAAAGGTGTACTCTTTCACTTACAGGAGACCACAGCATATACAATAAAAATTACTTTTTTAACACAACTTATGAATTCCAGTGAGAAACTAAAGAGAACAGAAAAAAATCTACTTGGAAATTCTTCGGTACAACCAGAAGTAATTGCGTAGGTATATCAATTTCGCAAAAAGTGCTTATGAAGAATGAAGATCGTAGATGAGCAGAAGATTACTTCTTCTAAGAAATTTGTTTAGCACTAAACTATGCAGCCGTGAGTGATGTTCAGAGTACCTGCGTGATCACGTCGACACATTTTGTGGGTACGACAGTTATTATAACTATTTCAATGCTTAGTTGAGAGTCTTCCCGAGGTTTAAAGAAAAAATCGGTTGTGTGAAAAATGTCAATCACATGTTCTGTGTCTGGGACTAATTATTTATGTAAGTATTTAGAAATATGTTTAATATGTTACTGTGTGTTTTTTATTTGATTATTTTACGTGTGATTTGACTGCTATTTTAATTCTTTCTTTTATTGGTTTGACATCATTTATGATTTGACATTAATTTGTAAAATAGTGTAGTGTGTTTTTAATGATTGGTTGACTGTATTAGTGATTTAACATCATCGATCACTAATCATATTAATCGATCGATCGATCGATGTTTGACTTCTATTTAATTGTTCCTTTCATTGGTTTGACGTTTTGTACTATTTGACTTTTTTTTTTAATAATTTATTATCTGCAATAAATTTAATCTGTATATTATATGACTAACTAGAATCCCTTACAAAGAAACCACTGTGACTATGACTAGATTGTGTTGTGTGAAAGTTGTGGAATATTTATTATCTGCCCTGTATAATCCAGACCGGTGACGACTTACAAAGATCTATTAACGTCAGTCAAGACTAACGACATGCACGGATCTTGATATGTAATGAATGGTCATCCATCAATAGACTGACCTCATCAAGCATAGCTCAACCTTTGCCCGTTGTACTGTATGCACCATTGACCTCAACATCCGTTTAGAAGTTAAATCCCAATCAAGTTCAGCAAGACGATTGATTATATCCTGGTGAAGGACTTAGCATACCTTTTGTCTCAATAAACCTCTAGAAAACTGGGTAAATATAGGGAATGAAAATATTCGGGTGATCCCTGTCTATGGGGCATACGGTTCAACGGGAGTCATTGATCAACCCATGCGGTTGTTATTATTTTTTCAGAAGCCCCTGTACTATATAGGTAAAATATTTACATAATTTGAATATGATAGATATAACACATTAGTAAAATTAAGTATGGACGACACTCAATATAAAATAGTTAAGTTAAGTATTAGTAAATTATTCGCACATCGATTGCCTTAGTTTTTCACAATAATCATAAACTATTAAAGGAAACCAACATGTTCTCGTGTTTCACAAAGATAATACCTAAGTCAGACAGAACTGCTACAGTAGCTGTGAATGTAGCGACAGATTCATCTAATGAAACAGTACCAAATAACGTGATTGAAGAACATCTGCATGCAGTACTAAGACCAGTGAATCTGATGCTACGGTTTTTTATTTCCGCAAAGTATTCTGTCCACGACAACATTATCACTTCTAATACTTATTTTTACAACTTTTTGAGATTATTTTGCATGTTTATATGTCAATGTACTCTTTTTCACCATTTGATCGTTGTGATTCGCGTATATTGTGATGAATCGAGCAATCACAGTTTATTGTATAGTTTGATCAGTGTTCTTGACTTTGTCGTCCTCTTCAGTGTAGACGCAGTAAACTGTTTCTCAAGTATCATTCACAGTCACCACAATATTTTGTTGGTCTTGAAAATCCAATACGTAATTAGAACCCTTCAAATAAATCACAAGGATCTCAAAAGTTTAATTGCGTGCAACTGGAAATGTGCTTGCATCATTAGTTCTATTTGTATATTCATATCATTTTGCTACTTTTTCATGAAGAATGGTATTGTCTATTTTATTATGTTCTACCGTTGCATCGTCTTTGATATTAACATTTTGTACACCATCCTGGTTCTAAAAGTATTAGAGAAATTGCTTCGTGTATGGATTGAAAATGTAAGAAACACTTATCATTTAGAAAGAGAAGAGTTTTGGAATAAAATGCTTGAGGGAAACTTGAACATTCAGAAGGCTTTCATGATTATAGAGAAGACATTTCGACACATCGTAAGTTTTATTTTGAACAAGTATTAAACGTTTTTACAGCTAGGATATTCATTTATTTAAATACAATTAAAACTGTTCTGGTGCATGAATACTTAACTATACACCGGTGAATTGCTCTAAAGTATGGCGTCAAATAACTCATCCGCATGGGTTCCATATGTTTCGCAGAATCTTGATACTCCGAATTTTATTTGGCATAACACACTTGGTATAATCTTCTTTAATCGAATATTTTTAAGGCATAAAAATTATTTAGCATAACTATTACTTGGCAGAATGTTTACATGACCGAATTTGCAACGGCATACTTTTAACGTGGCAGAACTTTATTTGGCATAATAACGATTGCCATATTTAATATTACACATAGTTTCGCTTAGCATAATATTTATTTAGAAGGATGGTGATATTTGAGGAGCCGGTATTTTTTTTGCTTGAATTTCAGTTACCGAAACCTTACCTTTGACCGACGTCCTTTTAGCTATATACATTACTTGACACACATTACAAAATAGTATAATAAAAAGTCAATATGGTATGCTAAAAAATTTAGTGACACAAACGAATCGCCGACTTTACGTACTATTGTCTGCCCTACCCCTAGAGTGTAATGTAAATCCTGCTGCATGCCACACGCCTCCTTGCATTCTGCATGCTGCATGCCAGCTTGCTTGCTGCATACCTGCTGCATGTCGCATGCTTGCTGCATGTTGCATGCCAGCTTGCATACTTTGCGTATTTTATTCTTGTTTGCATGTGTGAATGCTTCTAACAGGGAATTAGAAACCACAACTGTTTTATTGAGAAAATACATGCAGAATTTTCTGCGGTATGATGGTTCTGCTTTTCAAATATTATGGACAAGAATTTTATGCCTAATGATGATTCGGACTGACAAAATTATGAGTTTCAAATTTATGATAAGTGAGTGTATGCCCAAAAACTTTCTGCGAAATGAAGATTATGCTATGCGTTGCTATGCAAAATAATATTATGACGAAAAAAGTTCTGCTTTCAAAGGCAGAACCCATCCGCATCCCTGTCCACTGCAATCATTGCCACGTTGCATGGCAATGTTCATCCTTTGCCAAAGTAAAAGCCAGTCCTTGGGGTCATGCGAAATATCAACAAAGCGTCTTGAAAGATCTCTGTATGAGTCATAAAAAATAACAATTATAATAATCTTTATTTCGAATTAGCAACATTTAAAAAGTTAAAAATAACACTTTCCTATAGTTGAGCAACATGTATCATTGTAAACGTAGCAAAAAGAGTGAGTTAGAATCGTAGCATATGGCGCTCTATAGATCCACAAGGGAAAAAGGCGTGAGTTTAGGGTTATATTAGGTATAACTTCGCCAAAACAAAATTAATAACTTTTCACCCACATCAAAAATCCCCTTTAAAACTAAATTTCACATTTAAAAATGCAAAATTGGAACAAGTAAATGAATTCACTCTCCTCGGTTTGTCAATAGATACCCACATAAATTGGAAATCTCATATTCAGAAAATAAGGGCAAAACTATCACAATTTTCATACGCCCTACGCGAAATTAAAAAAACTACCAACCATCAAACGGCACTTGCCACGTACTATGCATATGCCCAGGCATGGCTCAGCTATGGAGTCATGCTGTGGGGAAACAGTACAGATTCGCAAACCATATTTATTTTACAAAAAAAGTTAATTAGAATATTAACAAACATTGAACAAACAGATAGCTGCAAACCATACTTCCAAAAACACAAAATACTCACACTTCCCTGTTTATATATTTTTGAATTATGTAAATTTGTCCGAAAATACCCGGATTTTTACACCACTTGTGAAACAACACAAACTAGGTACACCTTTCGACACAATAAAAACAAAATAAACATACCCCAATCCCGACTTAAAATGCACTCAACCGGCCCTTTAGTTATGTCAACAAAAATGTATAATAAATTGCCAAATGACATACGAGAACTAAACAAAACAAATGTATTTATTAATAAATTGAAACAATTTCTAGAATCCAAGGCTTACTACTCAGTAAAGGAGTTTATGGATGACAAATGTATTGCAAAATAAAATTATTGGCTTCCGTTAAATGTAGGAAACCAAATATAAATATGAAAATATAAAATTATAAATACATAAATAATAATATAATTTAATAAAAATGAAACATAGTTCTAATAATTCATAAATAATAATTATCTAGATTATTCTAATACAATACACAATTAAAATTATTGAGATAATTTATTATACCTAATACACAGACCTAATAATTTTAAAATATATTTGCATAATTATTCATAATTTTTACACATATAAGAACTTAAAATAATATTATTGAATTGCTACTTAGCCCTCTTCCTCTCTCCTAATGTTGTTGTGCCCGACAGGGTCCATATTGATGTCTATTATTTTGATAACACCATCTATGTAATACATATGGAATGCAATAAAGATTTGAGTATTGAGTATTGAGTACAATATTTCAGTGCAAATTAAAAAGTGCAGTGACCATAATAGGTATATACAAACTTAACTGATTGTTTATTTTAAATTCCAGATTATCATATATGCAATATTAGCAGCTTTTGTGAGTTTGCGAAACTTATCTGCAATATTATCTTTACGAATGTTAATAAAAACAATGGATATGAAAGTAAGTAAATAAGTATATCTTCACAAGTCAATATGTTAAATTAAGCTTAGAATTATCTATTATTCAAACTGTTTATTTGAACTTGCTAAGAAAACGACTAGATCCTACTAATCCTACTAATATTATAAATGCGAAAGTTTGTATCGATGTTTATTACTCTTTCACGTAAAAACTACTAAATGAATTTAAATGAAACTTTACAAAAATATAGCTTCTACATCAAAATAACACATAGGCTATAATAATTATATAAAGATATTGAATGAATTGTCTAAAGTAAAACGATAAGTGTAAAGTAAGTAGGAAAAAAATCTGCCATCTGCGAGCTATTCCGGCGTGCAAATCCTGCGCAGACGAAGGCGCGGGCAAAAGCTAGTATATCATAAAATGTGAAAAAGTTTAAAACAAATTTAAGTTTTAATACAATAATGTCCAAAAAGAAGACTAGTAGTTAGCTATAGTTATACATAGAAAACGGGAATGTAACAACTGCTACCTAGTGTTAATTTGTTAACACAAAAACACTGCATCTGTGATAACTTGTAATTGGCTATCATTCTGTTTGCCACCAGTACTGTTCATCAAGTCAACCACAGCTGTTCAGAGAAGAGAAGGTTGGGTTTCAATAAGCACACGTGTATTGTTTCAGGTCATCATGCTACTATTACTTACTCAATTCTGGAATATGAAGAGTATCATCATTATTGTGTGCTTAAGCGTAGAATTTGAGAGATTCTATGAAGCCATGAAAGACGTTCAGAGTATTTGTGTAATGCACATGGAGTCAAGGAACTGTTCTGGTGTGTAATATTTTACCTCATTGATACATTAATAAATTTAAAAAACGGACGTCGTGTCTTGCAGGACCTTGCCAATTTCCAAAGCCGCTAGAGGGCTAGTGCTGCAAGATCCCATCTAGCAGCTTTGGGCTCAGCAGAGAGGCGTGCGAAGAGGCTCATTGGGGACCCAGAACCAAAGGTTAAAACCAAGGTTAAAACCAATCAGCAAAGCCTTGAGCAACGGCGTAGGGTAGCTAGCCTTCCGATATTCTATAGGATACTTTTTGGAGAGTGTGCGCGGGAATTACATGACTTGATTCCGCCATCATCTTTCCACCATCGGACAACCGAACGATTAAACGTTGGCACCTCTACGCTTCAGACAAAACGCCTGCTGCTTCGGTCTGCCAGGCATCGGCTAGAGTTATAGGCTCTTAGTAAACTATTGCGCTTCAGCATCATTGATTGCACCACTGCTTACCATCAGATGGGATTGCAGTCAAGCCCTTGTGTTTAATATTTAAAAAAACTTACCTTTTGTCAGTCACTTTTCCTCATACATTTTTTTTTTAAATCAGAAAGACGGGTTTATAAGAATGTCCAACGTGTACAGAAGGCATCATTCAAGAAGATGAGCGCCTGCGGCTTGTTCATCATAGACGCCGCTCTACCTCTACAGTTCGCAAGCTTCGTCACTTCTTATACTATTGTTTTTATACAGTTTGTGTTCCTGTAAAATATTATGTTTAAAAGTGTTTATTGTGATAATTTATTTCTTAGTAAACGTCTTTCGCAAGTACCAATGTGACTTTTTCGATTGATGAAGCGTTTCTCTTAGACATCATTGACATCGGTGAAGGGAAGCATCGTGAGGAAATCCGGATTTGTAGTAAATATAAGTCTGAAATCGCCAATCCGCTTTGAGCAACCGTGATTATCAATGCTCGTGCATTCTCTGTATGAGAAGAGGCTTTTGCCCTGCAGTGGGACAGTAACAGGCTGGTATTATTAGTACTAAAACAACCTTAACGTTGTATCTAATCCATTGGGACCGTCGAGCCAGGGTTGGATAATGGATGCAGAGTGGGGCGAAGTTCCAAGGTTCGTCTGCACATTTTGCGCGACACTAAATCCTTTGACTGGTTTGTTGGTTTAGTAGTAAGTAGCCTTTACTGCTATGCCGGTCGTGTGTTCGATTCCCACCCGGGACAAATGTTTATGACGAACACGATCATCTGTCCTGTGTCTGGGTGTAATTTATCTATAATACTTATATATTTAAAAAATACACGAGTATGTTTATCAGTTGTTATGTACTCATACATACACAAGCACTGCTTAGGTTGGGATAAGATGGCGTTGTACGAAAGTTGCGGAATATCTTCTTATCTTCTCTTATATATAAAATTCTCGTGTCACAATGTTCGTTCCCATACTCCTCCGAAACGGCTTGACGGATTCTCATGAAACTTTGTATGCATATTCAGTAGGCCTGAGAATCGGCTACTATCTATTTTTCTAACCTCTAAGTGATAAGGGGTGCTCACCCCAAATTTTATTTTTTTATTTTTTTGTTATTTTTTTAAATTTTTATTTTTTTATTATGTGGCATCAAAAAATACATATAACTCTAAATTTGCACTTTTTTATCACCAACCCTTGCTTTTTAATAGTCATTTTCATAATTTTATAATTTTCTATCCCGCTCGATAACATCAGTTATAATCCGCATCAAGGATGGTTCTTACATATTTTTTTTTTTTAAGTTATTGCATAGCTTCTATCGCGGGCCTTGAGCGTGGAAACCGAATACAGAAATTCTGTAACGAAAATAACCTAACACAGGCACAGCGGTGATACTTTTTAGTTTTTGGTTTTGCCATCTATCGATGAATAGCAGAACTTTTAATGAGTTTTTGAAATATCACGAGGAGAGGGAGAGGGAGGGGGAGGGGAGTGGGAGGGGGGGGGAAGAGAAGGATAGTGGGTGGGGTGGGGGAGGGGGAGATTGTGATAGGGTAGGGAGGGGCAAAGAGGGGTGAGTGGAGTGGGAGGGGTGGGGCAGAGTGGGGAGGGGGGTGACAGAGGGAGGGGTGGAGGAGGGTAAGGAGAGGGGGTAATGGGTGGGGGATTGGAGGAGGGGCAGGGGAGGTGAGAGGGGCGGGGAAAGGGGGAGGGAAAGAGGCAGGGGTCGGGAGGGGGAGAGTGAGGAAACTGAGGAAGGGGTGAGGGATGGCCGTGGCAGGTGTTGGGGATAGGGAGGGGGGAGAGCGGAGGGAGAGTGAGGGGGATAAAGAGGAGTTGAAAAAAAATGCTATGCAATAGCTTTATGCGGCAGTCTCCGAGTGCCACACGTATTTATTTTTTTGTTTTTAACCATTCAATCACAATGTGCCACAGCGAAGCGTGGCAAGGTACAGCTAGTCTATCTATATATTTACTTGCTTTTGTACAGACATTTCTTTGATCGTTTTTCAACTTTATGTCAAACAGAATAAGGTTCATATTCAATTGGGAAAATTTGACACATTGGGGTAATTTGATGTGCTGGCGTCTGTACGTCTTCAAGATGTAAATCTGTGAATTCTTTTGACAGTTCGTTTGGTGTCAAGTTTATAGAACTGAATGATTTAACATAATCTTTATTCCCCAACATACTTTTCCTGATATATGAAAACAACTGATCAATCAAATCATTTATTTTGCAAACATGGATATTAGGTAGGTACATAGATGTTCTACTATAATTAGGTTCTCCACATTTTGCCGTCACATGGGCATGCAAATAGTTATACAATTAAAATAAATTTATAAAGTTAAAGTAATGGAGTTAAAAATCTGCTCCATTTTGAAGTCGGTTAATGAGCAGTATGTAGTAATATGCAATAGCTATCAGCAGGGCCCTATCCAATAAAGCTGACAATCTGACAAGTCCGACATATGTCAAAAAGTGACAACTCGACAATTTTTCTGTTTAATAAAACTTACAGGCGACAACATTGTCATGGTGGAAAATTCACAAATATGTCGGACTCTTTTTTTTCTTGACATTTTTCTGTTTTATAAAACTTTATATGCGACAGGTGACAGGTGACAATTTGTCGTGAAAAACTTGTCAAATCTGCTTTATTAAACAGAAAATTGTCATGACATGTTGACATATTTGTAGTATTGTCCGACAATTCTGACAGGCGCGTTACCCTCTGTCGCGAAATCATATTTAAGCTATTTCCTTCCATTTATTTATTTTTACATCGTGGGTCAATTGGTCACTAAACTTCCCAAAAAGAATATTTTTACTTTCGTAAATAAGGCCCAAAAAGGTACGTTTTCTGTGCATTTCCATCTTACACGCGATCATAACACAATCGAAGTTGCACTTGTGATTGTTTTATTCTTGTACTTTGATAATATCTTTTTAAATTTTACCCTCAAATTACTCCTAAAAAAAAAAATTACTCCCAAATTGTTTTATGAAGCTGGATGCTTCATAAAACAAAATTCTTTGCAAATATGTCAAAAGTCGACATAATTGTCACGACAATCCGACAATATTGTCACCGACTATTGTCAGAAATATTGTGACTGTGGTTTTTTGATATGTCGAGTTTTATTAAACGTGTTTTTACATTAAAAATATGTCATGATTTCACCTGCCGATTTTTGACATATTTGTCACATTTATAAAACAGCTTAAGCGCGACAATTCTACAATTTTGACATTTTTTGACATATATGTCGGATTGTCAGCTTTATTGGACTGGGCCCAGGTGCTAAGCTTCAAAATAGTGTACAGTAGAGCCAAGAGCTACATTAGTAAAATGTGACAAAGCTCGAGCTGCGTAAAGACCTAGCGCCATCTTTGTCTCACCTTATTTATTTACCAACTCACTCTATTGGTTAATTGTTTCTTCGTGCACAAATTAGAAAAACACTTTTTTAAAGTAAGGCAAACTGCAATAATGTTATGACGTATTTAGTTATTAGCTCAATGTAATATATTGGCAGTGCAGCACCTAAGTGGAATAAGCCACACGCGGTTATTTTGCTGAACGTTCGATTAATCTGAAGCACTTTTTTGCAAAGCTGTTCTTGGGTCTCTGTAAGTAAATATAAATTCTTAACATCGTACATAATTAGATATAGTAATGTTTGATATGACATGTTATAAGTATTAATCAGTCAGTTTCGTTTGACATATCGCCACGACAGCAAAGCAAATAGTAGCTGGTCGCTGTATAATGTTTTTCTGAGATTAGTTTAAAAATGTCACAAACAATATTTCGTATCTACATTAAAAATTCAAAAATAGGATTTTTTAGCCCACCTGGGCAGTCTGGGCTTTTTGCAAGCAGTACTCGTATACACGCCGTCTCAGATTCCTCGATGTTCATATAAAACTTCTCGCAGTGCACATTATGTAGTATACATAGGGTCATATTCTTTATCAGATAAATCGATGTTATGATAATATTAATTAACTGGAAGAATTGCTTAAACATATTATACAAAAATTAAAAAAAAAACAATAACTAAACTTAACAAAAAATAATTATAAAGCGTCAAAAAACTCCTCTGCATCGCTGCCAGCTGGTAAAGTGCCAAAAGGACTGGTGGCATTGCCACGATGAATGGCAATGCTTAGCCTCTGGCCAAAGAAAAGGCCAGCCCTTGGGTCAAGGGAAGCGTCAACCAAACGTTTGAAGATGTCTTTGAAAAGAAGACGAGCACTCGGACGCACGGCCCAAGAGTTTCAACCCCAAACGGCTCGAAAGTATTACTACTAACAAGGTTACTATATTTACGCCGCTTGAGGTTCTCAGCAGCCGTAGCAGCAGCGCCAGCACAGCATGTTGACCCAGGAAGATGGGATGGCGCAAGAGTATCGACACAAGTAGCATCACATACTAAAGGCCTACCTATCTTCCAAGGGAATAATGACATACCGTCCGGTCTTTTGCCATCGTCGTGTGCCAAGCCATTGCTTAAACTCAACATTGCTACTATTTATAAGTAAATTTATTATAAAAAATGTATATTATATTTTATACCATGTATTCCAAATTAATTTGCCGTTTCAGCATTTGCAAACTAGACTCGTAGTACAACAAGGAACCGACAAAAATATCAACTGTGTGGTATAAAATCTGTGAAAGAAGAGATGCTATTATTTTATGGCAAGGTTAGAAGTAGTTTTTATATATTTTTATCTGTTGTAATTTTTAACACAAAATTAAATGATGCATTAGTCAATCTTACCAGTACTTCGAAAAGCTTCTTATACAAATTGTAAGCATCCAAAATATTTTTGTATGTGTCGAATATTTTCATACAGTAATTAATATCCTCATTTTCAATCACAAGGATTTTTTTGTTCCATTGATCCAAATATGTCGTTAATAGTATCATGGTCCGAATAGCATAAACTAAGTTCATATCGAACGCCGTATGCATAATGTTAAAAAATAGATTTGCAAAAGAGAATTTATTAAACGATGCATAATGTAAAAATGCTAAAAATAAAACGTTAACACAAACAGCAGTTAAAACTGAAATCCAATTCCAAAGAACAAAACTCTTGACACTTTCACTAATATCGATGCCCTTATGAATTTTTGGATCATTACAACGAGCAAGAAGTTGTTATGTCGGTTAACTAAGTCTACGATAAAAAGCATTATGAAACCAAAATATGCAAACGTGCCAAAACATAAATCAAGTAAATAAATCACTAAGCCATCGTTGCTTTGGCATTGGTTACTATGATCGTATAAGAAGTAATACGTAATGGTGAAACCAAGTAAAACTACATTAAAAAACCATATTACGATAGTTTTTTTCCCAATCGGAGAAATGGTATTGTTATGAGTTTTGAATTTGGGTGCAAGTAAAAGTATTAGTATTAGATTAAGAGGGTAAAATATTCTTTGCATTTCCTTTTCCAATCGATTATTAGGTGATGCTTCCATTCGATCCGTAGAAAACACTGAAATCATTTGGTGGGTTTTAAACATATTTATTTATCGATCTGTCTGTATAAGACATTGTATAATACTGCAGTGTTCTTTTTTTAAATAAATTAGCCATAGTGATATTATTATAATTATGAGATCGGAGAGCCATTATAGATATAAATAGCAATTAAGGCAAAGTTTACAATAATGATGTTTTTCAAGATAAAGTTTTATTAAAATTGTTCATCATTCATGGCTTCATTTGACAAGATAATAGCTAAGACTTGTATTTGTCGGACGCACATTTCCAGTATTAGGTAATCATTTTTCTCGGTAATACCACACATACGTATACCACTACTCAGTACAATATTAAAATATCTGCAACTGTATGTGTGACTATTAAGAGCCAAAGTATGGGCATAAAGACTATTTGACTGGTTTTTAGGGCTCAATATAAAGGTAGCAATTTTTTATAATAATTCTGAAATAAACATTCAATAAAATTTGTATTTTGTGCATTAAAGAAGAAGAGTAGAAATTCAGTTTTAGGTGATATATTATGTAAAACTTGTTTTGAAATACTCTCACGACCGTTTTATTGGATTTGATTTTTGTGTGGAAAGCATAAAAGCTAATTGGTATTTTACACTCTTTTTAATCATTTCAGAGTATGTACACTAGAATCTTAATACTGAAAGAGCAAAACCAATAACTTGACTCAGTGGGGCATCAAACTGTGGACTCTGGTGTTCTAGAAATCTACTCCAGACACCAGAGGACCTAAACCCGCATTAGGCCACTTGTGTAGAATAAATAAAACCTTGGAATTATTTTAAGCGTATTCATTTTTAATATAATGGTAGCAAATTTACAAAACATTGAGCTATGTTATATATGTAGATATTTCAGATAACGTCGAAGTAAAGACGCCTTTTTGTTTGATTATAATTATTTAGTAAGTGCCCGACACATTGGAAACTAACGGAAGTATGTTACTTTTTACCAACAGTTCTGCCCTTGGTGTTCATTATATCGCTCACATAATTGTTAATATAAATTAGACATGAAGACACATCTAAACATAAATAATTTTGCCAACAACTTCCTGGACAGAAGTTTCCAGAATGTGCTCCTTCCATTTCGATACTTACAGCACATGTTGTTTCTATCAAGATTCTCCATTCAGTATAATTGTATCAGGCCTCATCGTGCACCTTACTTTATCGTGTCATTTATTGGTACTCTAGGGTTTGTAATTTTTCATATTGACAAAATTAAAATATCAAATGATTTTGACAAATCATCTCATTCATTGATCATCGTGCTACTTAAACTCAACGTCATCGTGTTGGTGGTTCCCTTTGTTTCCTTTTACATTATCAATGTTATCCATAGAGAAGACCACGTTCTGATAATTTTGAAGATACAAAAAGCCTTTAGACTGATTGATCATAAGGATTTCAAGACGGCTATCATGAGGAGCTGGTTCGGAGTTTTTCGGCATTTCTTTTATTTTATTATGTGTATACTTCTGACTCGGAACTTAGAAGTAGCTGTATATATATACACGTTGATTTATTTTGACGTGCACTTAACTTACGGATTTATTTTAATTGCTTTGATAAAAGATGGAATTATTTCATGGATCTCCGAGGTCGAACGTTATAGTAAACTCTGCTTAGAGCTAGATGAAGAACAGTACAGAGACAAATTCAAAAAACTTTTCCAAGCTTACATTAGTTTAATGGAAGCGTTTGAAATTTTCAAGAAAATAATGAAGTATACGGTAAGAGTGTAAATATTTTTTTTTTTTTTTTTTAATTCTTACGTTTTTTTACGGTGAACGTCATTAATTATTTTCAGGCTTTATTCCAAGCAGTGGACACATTTTTCCATAGTCTTCTGTATCTCCAAACAGTAATAGAAATATCAAAATCAGGCGTAACACATTATGGTGAGGTAAGCATATTTAATAAAAATGTAATTGACATGACAAAGATCGTCAAAAACAACTTACAATAAATAAAATAGTGTACACTAATACATGTGTAAACGCAGAATGTCGAGAATAAAATAAATATATGACATTATTAAAATTACAAATATAACTGAAGAGAAAGCTTGCAGGCTTAGCAAAAATTTAAATACTTTAATAATTTTCAGATTGACATAGAAACAATTGTATTGGTGATCATCCTGTGGGTGGTAAAAAATGTTGGTTTCGTTAGTATATTTAATACTTTTTGCGAGTTGTTCTACATGACTGTCTCTAAAGCGGACGCTGATTGCAGTAAGATTTTGAGAAGTTTGCAAAGTACAGGTAAGGTTTTTGGTAAAACATTAGTTTTATGTTGAGTAGGTACAGACATTGCTGGGCATATGACTTACTTGGTTGACAACCAAGCTGGCTGGTTGGCTTGGTTGGTAACTGAATCTCGTCTTTAGTCTTAGTTTAGCTGTTTGGAAATTGCTGTGAATTTAATTGGCAATGTGGCAATTACCTATGACAAAAAACAAAGCAGTAAAAGAATTCTATGAACAACATACTCGTAGTATGGCAGTAAAGAAAAAAGACGATTATCTGCCAAAGCCAAAATTACACATACCTATCTTTTACAAAATGCTACATAATATACAAAAGCCCCGTTTATACAAATTATTACTTTTCATTTTTTCATAACTTTATTTTTACAATAGTTATTTTGTTTATTTTAGTGGCGGCTAAGAGGCTTTGTAAGAACGTGCAGCGTCTGAACCGTGCAGCCTTCCACAAGATGACCGCTTGTCGGATCTTCACGCTGGATGGAAGTCTACCTCAAAAGTTTAATGGTCTAATGGTGGAGTACACTGTTGTGATACTACAGTTTGCTATGTTGTCTAGCAAAAACAGTAGCAATTTATTTACACATTATTAAATGCAATCTTTTAAATTATTTACAGTTTTCTTTACACTAATCACGTTCAGGTTATAAATTCCAAATTTCCCTTCGGTTCTTAAAAACAGCAACAGCAGCATTTAGTACAAAAACAATATAATTCAATCTAAAGGAAATCTCTCTATCTAGTATATATAAAACGTATAAATCGAAAAAGAGTCATTAAGAAAAATTTAAACTAAAGTCAAGCTTTTAGTAAAATTAGAAAAAAGTAGATATAACAATTTACAGAACATTAACTGATCAATATATCTTAATGTATGCGTTATTTACTGAACGTTCATAAAATAGTAACAGTTCTAGCTCAGCACTCTAATCTATCAAGCCATATCAATGACTTCTACGGACAAAAACATCCGAAATTATCAACTAGAGAAAGATTTCCAAAAAATATTACGTCCTCTTAACATAATGCTAGCGTTCATTTTATCCTCAAAATATAAAATTAAAAACAATTGCGTATTTCCGATTGGAAAACAGCGTGTGTGGTTATCTATCAGGATTTTTATTATTTTTACCTATTCATATCGTGTGTTCTATTTTATTGTCAATCGTGACCTCAGTAATAATAGTGCTATATATGTCTTTTTGACTAATTGCTATAGAGTTATCGCTTGTATCGGCGTTACAATTATGTTCTTCCTTGAAGCGGTTCACCATCATATCAATTTCATGCTCGTCGTTACAATTCAGATCATACACAAGAGCATCGATTTCAGTACGAGTGTCAAGAACTTCATTACTTGGACTTGGGTCTCGGTTCTAACCATTTTGTGTACTAATGTTTTAATTATGACATACTTTTATACATTTTTCAATAAATTAGATCCTTTGGATTTTATTTGTGATGTTATACTCTTTACATTTTACATTAATATGATTTATGCTATACGTGTTTTAATGTTGATAACGCAGTGTTTGAATGAATGGATCAAAAGTATCTTGGTGCTAAATTATAATGAACAGGGGATCAATGTTAACGATGTTTACTGTACGAAGTTATCTCAGACATACTATAACATTCTAAAAGCCTATGATTTGTACAAGAAAATTTTTCAAGTACTGGTAATTATTATCTTGTGTAACATGTCAGATTTGACGAGTATTTGTATCTAACTATAATTCATTGATAAGACTTTTGTATTCCTTATTACTTTTGTGTGCTTCTGAACATAATAAAATATTGTTTTAGGGCTGATTTTTCAATGGTCAGGTAAATCAAAAGTGAGGAATCAAAATGACGATTTGACAGCTGTTCTATGGATAATATGTCAAGTCGCCATATTTATTCTTTAGATACGAGTTATCTGATGGACGAAAAAACAGCTCTTAGTTAATAAAAAACTCCGTTCAAAATGCTTGTAAAGGAATGTGAGCCTAAAAACAATCTTTAGATTTTCTTTTAAATTTAATTAATCTTTTAGTTGCACACAATTAAAACAAAATTTCACTGTAAAACTGACTTAAAATCAACAAATGAATAATTTACTATTACAGATTTTATACTACACAGTGGATGCATTGAATTTTAGTTTGTCTTACTTTGAAACCAGTTTATACATGCTTAAAACTCAGGTGGATCACATACGACCGGTAAGTGATTAAAAAAAGATTGGTCTCTTTTTTGGTTAATTCTTTTTCTTGATGGATACCATAGTATGAGGAACAGGTTATTATGTTACTCATTCCCTCTCAAACACAGGATGGATACTCCAAGCAAATCGGTGTTGTGTCTGATGCACTACTACTATCCGCCGTAGCTGTCAGGATCTAGTATACGTTCAATAGCGTCCATAACTTCTTGTTTACGTCCATTGTGATGTCGAATGTTAGTTTCTATTTCTTATGTGGCGCGATAGATGTAGTTACAAAATAAATATTAATTTATTGTTGCTTTCAGTTTACAATGTGCATGGCAACTTTTTTAACACTAATAAAAAATTTGAGCCTGCTGATACTACATAATGTACACTGTGAGAAGTTTTACATGAAGGTTGTGGAAGCTGAGTCAGCGTGTGTACAGTTACTGGAATACAAAGACAGTCCAAGTGAGTTAAAATATCATAAGTATTACGTTTTTTTTTTTTTTTTACTGATAGGCCCGCGTTTGACCACTATCTCACCTGATGGTAAGCGATGATGTGGTCGACGATGAAGCACGCTTGCCTAGAAGCAACCGGTTCACTCTTGACTTGAAGACCCCTAGGTTGTAGCTGTCAGGAAACACCGACACCGGCAGGGAATTCCACTCTTTGGCTGTTCGCACAATGAATGTGTTTCCATAGCGTTTAGTACGTATGGTTGGGATATCTACCTTGTACCGGTGGCGCAGTGCTATACGTCTGGTGGTCCGATGATGGAAAGGGCTTGGTGGAATTAAATCGTGCAATTCCGATGCACACTCTGCGAAATATAACCGATAGAAAACCGACAGGCTAGCAACTCGGCGTCGATGCTCAAGACTTTGAAGTTTTGACTCAACGAGTGCATCATTGCCGATGATCTTCTTGGCTCGTTTCTGAATAGACTCAAGCGCATCAAGCTGGTATTTGGCGGATCCGTCCCAAAGATGAGAGCAGTACTCCATACACGACCGAACTTGCGCTTGATAGAGGTTGAGCAGCTAAAACGTTTGTTAGGATCAAAGCCATTTAAGACACTATAGAGAGTGCATGCCAAGAAATATCATAAAAAAACTCAGTAACGCCATCCTGCATAATAAACCAATATTGGAGCGGCAGCGGAGCGTACTAAATTAAATTCATAGACCTACATGGATGACAATTTTGTTTGTGATGTCCCGTCTTAGTAAGTATTGAATGTCTTTGGTTAGGATCGACATATCGGTATGAAATGAAATGAAATAAAATGAAATGAAATGAAATGAAATGAAATGAAATGAAATGAAATGAAATGAAATGAAATTATTTATTATTATGCAAGTAGGATATGGAAATCACTTTTACACGTCATTTTTTCCTTTAAAGCTAGTTGAAGTCGGCATTTCCTAACTGACTACTGTATCGTAAGTATAACCGGCTTTTTAACCGATTTCAGGAGGAGGTTCTCAATTCGATCGGTATTTTTTTTTTCTATGTATGTACACCGATAACTCCGAGATTAATGAACCCATTTACGTGATTCTTTTTTTAGTTCGATGCGGAATAGTTGTCATTTAGTCCCATAAAAATTTAACATAGTTTGGCATGGTAGTTTTTATTTTATGAACATTTTTGTGAACATTAAATTTATTTTTGAACATTCTTTTGTAAGTATCTGCACCGATTACGCTGGGACTTACGTACCGATTTACGTGATTCTTTTTTAGTTTTATGTGGAATAGTTGTTTTTTGGTCTCATAAAACATTAACATAGTTTGGCCTGGTAGTTTTGATTTTATGAACATTTTTGTTCTTTAATTTCTCGAAATCTGTTTATTTGTTAGATTGTAATATTAAAAGTAATGGAAAATAATGAATCATCTACATAAAAATAAAAATTGTAAAATAAAAACTTTTTTACAAAAAATACAACCGCTGCGTACTCATTGTGTCAAATTTCTTAGATAGCTTTTCAACTTTGTTTCAAACATGAGTTAAACTGGTAAAATATTTCAGTTTGTGGTGGCTTGATATACTGGCTGGCGTCTGTACAAGGAAATGGAAAGTAAAGTTGTAATTTTCTATTAAACGTAAAAAGGTTTAGTTAGAAGAGTATTTATTTGCATCTTTTGTTTGAAAATTGCAAGCAAAGAGATCATTTTACCCCTTTAGTATGCATAAAGCCTTTCCGTTACAATATAAAATAATAGGAAGAAAGAAAGAAGTATAGAAAATACCAACAATAAGTACCAACAATAAACTTAAAAAAAAGAATAGATTAAAAAACTAAAGACAAAAATAAAATAAATAAATAAAAAGACCTGTAATAAGGCATACAAAACAATAAGTAACACTTACCAATACCTACTACTTTTTAAGAGGCGAGGCTTCCATGTGCTCTTATTACTTTCTCTTGTGCTTTTTGTGTTAGATAAAATTAGAATGACGATATGTATATAATTATATATATATATATATGTATATCTACGATCTATAGATGGTATGATGAGTTAGGTTAGGTTATACATATGTATAACCTAACCTAACTCATCATACTTATCCTATAGCGAACCTAACTACCTAACCTAACAACCTTACTGAAATGCATTGATTTTGAAAGATACTTTTTACATTATTTTAAAATAAACTACTGTATTTTGTGTCCCTTTGGTGCTTACAATACTAATGTCAGTAGTAGTATTAGAAATAGTAGTAGTAAGAGGAGGTAATCACTGGTAATCATTTAAACCGCTTGTTTAGCATCCATCTAATGAATGGGCCATTTGACAAAAATTTAGTTTTAAGTCCCTCATCTAGATTACAAGAAAGTATTCGACACGTATTTTTTCTTTTTTCACGTAATCAAAAAATAACGGCGACACATCGAGTTAAAATGTCGCAAGACGTCACTAGCCAGTACAGTTTATGCTAGCTAATGACGCAGAGCAGCGGTGGCCCAGTGGTGGCGGCCCCGACTTACGAACAGTAAGTCGTGAGTTCAAACCCAGGCAGGCGCATTACTTTGTGTAATTTATTTCATCACCACTGCTCTCCAAAACGGTGAAGGAAAACATCGCGAGGAAACCGGCATGTCCTAGAACCAAAAAGTTCGAAGACATTGTGACATCTACCAATTCGCACTGGGCCCGCGTGGTAGATTATAGCCCATACGTAAAATACGCGCTTAGACGTGGAGTTGCGGATACCAGCCCGGTATCTTTAATCTTTAATCTTTAGCTAATGACGCTACAAGCCCTCACATCTTAACTTTAATGCGCTAAATCTAAGCAGTTTTCCATCAATTTGAAAAATAAAAAAATATGTGTCGAATATTTTCTTGTTATCTAGATGAGGGACTAAAAACTAAAATTTTGTCAACATACATACATACATACATAAACTCACGCTTTTTTCCCATGGGGGTAGGCAGAAACTACAGAGCGCCATATGCTACGATTCTTACATACTTCTTTTGCTTCGTTTACATTCATACATGTTGTCATACAAACACGGCGCGCCGGTTGCGAGTACTACGCACCTGACCTTTCTGAAGAACCTCACCAATAAGGTCGATGTATGTCCTTCTAGGGCGTCCCCTCCCGGCGTTCCCACATACATCTGCCTTGTAAATACCTTTCGTTAGTCGCCTTTCATCCATCCTTTCAACGTGACCAAACCATCTAAGCATACTCTTTTCAATTTTTGTTACTTCATCTTCTTTTAAACCAATAAATTTTGTCAAATAGCCCATTATGTAAATACTTCCTTTTCATAACATTAATCCAAATCTAATTAGGACGTCATCCGTTACAGAAAGCCAGAAACATCTATACAAGAACGTGATTCAAGCAAATCGCACGTTCAGCAAGATGACCGCGTGTGGCCTGTTCTATATCGACGCGACGCTACCGATACGTCTGATTACACTGATCAGTAACCACGTCATAGTACTTTTGCAGTTCGCTTTCCTGTGAACAACGAACCATTATTCATAAAATAATATACGGGTTTACATAAGTAAGATCTTACTTTTAGACCAGGGCCGAAGCCTTCAAAAACGGTAAAAAATGAAAAAAAAAATTATTACAGTAGGATGAAACCCATTAGAAAATTAATTTTTCTTTTTATTTTTTTCATATTCCCCTCCTAATTTATTTGGGTGGGTGAGTTTTTAAGGGTAAAAAATGGTTTATCTTGATTTCCGGCAAAACTACAAGTCCTATGGAAAAAAGTTAAATAACCTTAAAATTTAGGTAAAAAATTCAAATAACCAAGTTTATGGTTTCTTATTTTTATCTTTTTCGAAAAAAAAAATCCACAAAATTTGGTGAAAACTTACCTTATTATGTCCCAAGACTTTCAATACTTACTTGTTTTTAACTTGTGCATAAACATGTTAATAAAATAAAAATAAACCTGAATATTCACATTATATTGTTTTATTTGATTACATAAAATAAATGTTCTTGTTTGCATGTCACAGTCGTCCATATTTTGACTATACAAGAGGTGGGTGACGATTTTTAGTGTTCGTACATTCACAAGATACTATTTAAAATTACCTCGATGAGGTTACACTGATGGCAGGCATAATTTCAGTCAACAGACAATTTACTACAGATTTCGTTAACCTAAACCTAAAAGTAAAATCGGCGTCATGCAGAGTTTGCATGTAGTTCACTCTTTTAATAAAACTCTTCTCGAAATAGTGCGTCGGCGTTGTAAGTCTTCACTCGCTTCACTATCTGTACTATCCCAATCAGATAACTGCACCAGAACCTCCATACCACTGTCACTATCACACAAAGACATTCAATACCTATAGACCCGACATCACAAACAAAATTTTCGTCCGAAAAAGTGTGTCCTGCTGGATAGTCTATGAGTTTTTTTTAGTACGCTCCGCTGCCGCTCCAATATTCATATATTATTCTAGATGGCGTTACTGAGACATGGGATCAAAGTTTTTCTATGACATTTCCTTGACATGCCCGCTCTATAGTCTTTTAAATCTCTTTGCTATCACAGGAGAATATCCACAATGCTCATAATTTTTAATAAAATCCGTGAAACCAATCCTAAATCTGTGGAAATTCTAAGATTATGATTTGGATTGTTTCACCGATCAAAACAAACGTTAAATTCAAAGGTTAAGTTATTGGCACAAAACTGTCATTTCCGAACAAAGGTCAATCTATAGTCTATGATCCGTCCTCTTAAATATTGGTTGGTTTTAAAGATTGCGATTTCAATCCGTGGATAGCTTATTGGCACACTTTATCTTAAATCGGGATGCGATTTTGGATCTTCAATCCGAAGATCTTGGATTAGATTGATTATTAATTTCGGGCGTAAGACGGGACATCACAAACAAAATTGTCACCCATGTAGGTATTTATTTTTTCTTTCATTTTTATTATTATATTAAAAAAAATACATTAGGATGAAACTCATTAGAAAAGTAGGGGTCCTTTTCTAATGAGTTTCATCCTACTGAATTTTGTTTTGGTTTCAAAAATTATCGACCCTGGTCTATTTGAGTACTAGCAGTCGACAATTTAGTCTACAATATCGAGCATTATTTCGTCTATAATAGCACAGTATAAAAACCTACAGTCGTCCGACGAAGCCGTCTAGACAGGGCAATCGTGCGGGGTGTGAGGGGCGAGACGCGGGAAAGCCGCTCCCGAACTGCGAACAAAACGATGTTAGGTGTTCGGGAGGTATTATTCAGGGCTAACGCGTGTAGACGTTGTCGGCATTTTTCCAGAGATCAAAGGCGTCGTCCTACTATACGTATTAATATTTATACTGTGGTAATAAACAGAAATGTTTTTACCATCTATCACTTAGCCGATTCTTGCGTGCATGGTTCAAAATACGCTATTATATTACTGACAGTGAATAGTGTTATTGTTTACATTATGCAAAATAAAGTATTGATTTCTATTATTTTGTTTACTCAAACTTGAGATTCATCAATAGCTTCACGGAATCCTGTGTTGAGTGTTTTTTTTTACTCTGGTTTTCTATTGCAAAGTCCTTTTGCATAACGCAATAGCACACAAGATAAAAGTGTTTTGAATACAATTGGCTAGTTAACTATTTTTTTGTTTTCAGTCCTTCATCTAGATTACCTATTAACATTTATTAAGAAAATATTCACACATATTTTTTTCTTTTTCACGTAATTAAAAAATATCTACATCGACTCAAAATGTCGCATGACGTCACTAGCCAGTATAGTTTATACTAGATAATGACGTTACAAGCCCCCTCTAAGCAGTTTTCCATCAATTTGAAAAAGAAAAAATATGTGTCGAATATTTTCTTGTAATCTAGATGAGGGACTCAAAACTACAACTTTATTAAATAGCCCATTTGGTGCAGTCCAGTAAGTCATGTTAAAAATATTTAGGAGATTGTTTTTTTACTTGAAAATAAAATAAACACTGTTCTACGTCGTTGTTACGATGCAATTATGTTTATTGAGTCTTATTGCTATCCACTAACTGCCTTGTGCCAGCATGTAAATTAAGTAAAGTATATGTAGGTATAATAATATTGTTCATCGATGCCGTCGTTATTATCGTAATAAGTTAATACTTGCGCATATTTACATTTACCATCGATTATTAGGTACAGACGCCAGCACAGCAAGTTACCCCAATGTGTCAAATTTCTTTGATCGTTTTTTAATTTTATGTTGAACAGAATAAGGTTCATATTCAATTGGTAAAATTTGACACATTGGAGTAACTTGATGTGCTGGCGTCTGTACATCTCTGAGTGACAGAGCAAACCACTAACGTAAACCTGTTTAAAATGAAGACATTCAAACATTCAAAAACATTCATTCATTTTCATTTTCATTTTTTTCATTTAGACATTGAAATGTGAGCCAAAAATGTCGTGTGGAAACTGTTCCAACCAATATGGTGGATAAGGATGTGAAGACGATGCTTATGCCTTTGAATCTGATGCAGCATAATACTTTTTGTCCAAAATATCGCATTAAACATAATTGTATAAATCCTAACAGTTCCATCTCCAATGCGGTATTAATCATTGCTGCACTAGTGTTCATTTTTATTTTAACTTACAACTCTTACATTTTTTTCCTTCATACGATTTTTTCATGAATAACTTCTACTCTCTCTACACACACATGCTCACACACACAAACATACACACACACACACACTTGGATGCACACTCTCATCTCTATACATTAAAACACGTTTCCATTGGCTCATTTACTACACTCAAAAGTTAGCTTTACACACATTGACAACCGAATTTAAAATACTATAGAGCGGGCATATCAAGGAAATGTCATAGAAAAACTTTGATCTCATGTCTCAGATAAGCCATCTAGAATGAAGCGTAATAAAGTGGATATTAGGTACATGCAAACTTGCTAGGTTTAACACGTTTACTGCCAAAATACTTATACGTCACAGTACTCAAGTCGTAATATTTGTTATTGTTTACTTCCGTTGTTATTAATCATCTTTTTTGTAATTCGCTTTGTTTCTTTTGTATATCTTTGTGTAATGTATTTTGATTTGTTTAGATCGTTTACCTTATCAAATGTACTGTATGTACCTACCTAGAATAAAATATTTACTTTGAAAGTATATCATATATTTTTTTTATTGTGAATGTAAGGACTATGTGGATTCTAATTTTATTTTTTTTAGATTTTCGTTTCTAAATCTTTTTAAGTTCTTTAATTAATTTATTTTAAATTTTGTCTGGCAGTTTGAGTTCTTTAAGGGACCAACCCAAATGTTCTTTCTTTGGCATTGTTCGTCGGCACGTGGAGCTCCTCAAGTTCCGAGTTGAGCTCACGATTACTGACAAATGCTTGCACTGACTGATCTGGTCCCCTCATTCTGTGTGGTTCTTTCCTCAAAAGACCATCTCAGACACTAATCTGCATAGTTCTTACATGATTTGACCAAGATAATGTCTGGACTTTAAAAGAGACTATGACCTCTGAGTTTCTTTCGGTGTTTCTTCTCAGAGTAGTTAAATAGTGAAATACCGATCTCATTTACTAAAAAAGGCGACGTGTAAAAGTGTTTGTAAAAACCTATTTACAAAATTTATAACCATCTTCCTAAACTAATTATTAATTGTACCAAGGCCGAAAAATTTAAATTCCTATTAAAGCAGTTTCTCATTGAAAAAGCATATTATAATATAAATGAATATTTTAATGACAAATTTCAAAGAAACTAGGTAGTTATAGTGTTTGACATTTTGATGTTCTTATTTTGACATATCGCATGAATGTAATTTAAATGTATGACATAAATGTTTTTGTTCTTAAAGATTTAGTTAGTCCTAAGCATGTTTAGATTCAAATATAAGATATCCGAGAAATGTAATAATTAATAGTGTATACCTTAAAGGTAGATTTTTGAGTTCTGTCAAACAACTATAGTAAGACCTATTTGTGTTTACCAAAAATCACGCTAATAAATACTTTGACTTTGACTTTGACTTTGAAAAATAAATATATCATTTATCATTTAAGTGAATGATGTGGTCTCCTATAATTGGAAGCGCACACTTGTACTTGTCCCTGATCTATCTGTATACTTACATGTAATTGAGTAGTTTCTGTTGGAGATCCAATAAATAAATAAATAAATAAATAATAGAATAATATATGAATATTGGAGCGGCAGCGGAGCGTACTAAAAAAACTCATAGACTTGTGTCCATTAATACTCAAGTTTTGGATGAAAATTGTGTTCGTGATGTCCCGTTTATAGTAAGTATTGAATGTCTTTGTTGACAATAATAATAATAATATTTTTTTTCCCCGCAAGGCAGCTTGTGGCGAGCTGTTGGGCAGTAGCGACCCCACGGACCTGATCTCCCGGGAGATGTCTTGTTCCTTATCTCTGGCTTGCCTTAATTGGCCGGCCAGAGTGAACTCTGACGAGGAACGGAGCTCCCACCTCTTTCTTGCCTTAGTTGGCTGGCTAGAGTGGAGATTCGCAAGAGCAAACGTGCTCGGAGGAAGGAAGCATTCCAGTAAGGTGCTGGTAGGGATCTTGACCGTACTTCCGGGATTGTCCTGATAGCCGTGGAATGCCGTTCCACTCCTTTAGCACCTCAGGACATGTTGCCCTCTTGTCGCTACGTCACTTTGTGCTAGCGGCCGTTTTAGAGGGCCCATTATTGAGTGTGCAAGTCACCCCCTGTCATTTAGTCTGCGTATATGTAACATTGATAAGGCAGGGGCCATAGTCTTACATAGTTCTAGGTATTCAGTCCATTTTAGCTACCCTAACCAATAGTCTAGTACTTTTGTTACCATATTCTGCAATAGTCTTTCTCCAGTCGTAGGTTTTCCTTGGGTGCACTTGTCTAGTGCATACAGGGAAAATCTGCAATTGGTGCCTCAATTCTTTAAAAACGACAAAGAGCCTCTGCGAGTTGGCTTCGGCTCCTCGTACGCCTTCCAAAGGTCCGGAACCCAAGGGTTCCGAGAAATAACAAGGAATAAAAATAATAATTTATTTTAAAACATAATTGTGCACAGTTTTAACACTGGCCCCAAACTAGGCAAGCCTGTAGGTATCTTACAATCCATACAATATTGTCATGGGGGGCCTGGAGAATGGAGATCTATAAATAGTACAGGCTTGGCTTAGTTTAGGCTCCAGATCTCCCTCCAATTACGTATTGCTTAACTGTTTTTTATCGTCAACTGTTCAATGTCAAACTTGATGTTATTTGTGGAGATGAAATATTTTTTAAAATTTATTTATTAATTTACTTATCGATATTAATAAAGAGCGGTATTCTAAACCTCTAATTGACATGGATTGACTTGCTCGAAAGGTGCGGTTTGAGCTCCTCGCACACACATTCTCCACATGTAGGTACATACTTATATGTTTATAGATGTTTCTGTAGTTTGTGCAACGGTCTAAGAAAAATCTTAAGTGTATCTTCAGTGCCAGGTTTTTAGTGTATTTGTAGAGGTTACGTTAGAAATTGAATTTTCGGCTATTGCCTTAAGGCGTATGCGCGTTTACTTCCTTTATTTTATCTTATAAAACAAACAGTATGCTACTGACTACGAAATATGTGTGTGTGTGTGTGTGTGTGTGTTTTTGTAGAGTGTGCACGGGAATTACATGAGTTGATTCCGCCACCATCGGACAACCCAGCGTACGGCGAGTGAGTGAGACAAGCCTTACATCGTTGGCACCTCAACGATCCGGACAAAGCGGTTTGCCTCTTCGTTTATACCGCGTACGTCGAAGGACTGGAACAACTTGCCTGCTGCGGTCTTACCGTCCGGGTATAATTTAGGTGTCCTCAAGGCTAGAGTGAATAAGTCTTAACAAACTACTTAGTGCGCTTCACCATCATTGAGTGCATCACTGCTTACCATCAGGTGGGATTGCAGTCAAGCACTAGTTTATAATATCAGAAAAATATAAGTAAGACATTTATTTGGTGAAACTTGCTGCTTTTAATAATATGGCGTGTGTATAGTGTAGATAGTGAGAACACTCGATGAAGGAGCATAACAACTTGACTCTTTAATAAACAGAAAGTGGAAACAACGTTTGTGAATAAAGCTATTATAGTATAGAAGGTAGTTCTGGGATGCAATATTCAGTGGTGCCATCTAGTATTTTTTTCTAGTCACTACTTAAACACGTAATTCTTATGTGTTATCAAAGATGTCCTGATGTGTTATCTAAGTAAGCGTCATAATGGGTTAGCAATATGTTTTTTAATTATTATCTTTATGGTTCCACTTTTAGAGATTACACCCTACACAGTCACAAACTCACAAACTACTTCTTTGTAATATGCATTAGTATAGATAATTGATCAGAATTCATAAACAATGAAAGAGATAGTAAAGAGGCACAGAGAACATTTAATACCAGCGTATTACAATAGTCCGGGAGCATGCAAGGAGCCTCCTCGAGCGACGTACTCTCTGACCTCTATTACTATGCGTTTGAAATGAGGATTGGATCGACTTTGCGCCATGCTGTGACGTCATTCGCTGTCAGCTGTCAATTCGAATAAATTGGGTAAGATCAGTAAAACAAGGTACCTATTTTCTTAATATAATTTATTTACGAATCATGAACGAATAATTTTCAAAATTTTGCTGTTTCTCGCTCTCAAAGTATTTGTCTACATACGAGATAATGCAAAACAGTGCCTCGAGCAGTCAGCGAGACAAAAACAAATAACAACAATCAACCGCATAACAAACAGAATTAAATAATAAAACGTAAGCACTCTACAAGTCTACGCGCTGGATGCGAGCAGCTTCCAACCGGTCTTATTGGAGATCTATGGACGTAGGCCTCCGCCTATGTCCAGGAGTGGACTTCCTATAGCTGAAATTATGATGATGATGATGAGTCTACAAGAATAATTAATTTAAAACGTTTTTTTAATTTTGAATAACTGTGACTCGGTATAACAAAAAAAATACATTACTGGTACGCGAATAAGGTTTCGTTGCAGACCGTACTTTTCTAGTGACATTTGACAGATTGACGTTCCTATTCTCATTTGAAACGCATAGTACGTCCGGCGCACGCTGGCCTAGACTTCTGTCAGATAGCTCATCATTTCACTATGATGGCAAATTTAAGTTCTATATCGTGCAATTGACACGCTAAGAAGAAGATTACAGTAGTGCAAACTGCAGCAGCACAACAGTGTAGTTAGTGAGAAGCGCCATCACCCTTAGTGGCTGACCTATGTCGATGTAGAACATGCCACACGCACGCATCTTGCTGTATGACGCTCGATGTACACGTTGAATAATCTTACAAAACTTTTTTTCATCATCTGCAAATGTTTTAAAACAATAATAGTTATTTGTGCAACTAGAGAGCAAAACAATTTTTTGCTGCGAGTGCTGATTTTGAATCCTAAGTGTGGCAAGGGATTCAAAGGCACGAGATGCAAAAAACTTTGCTCTCGTGTAACACACATTAATTTTCACTTCAGCAGCGAGAACAATTTTTGAAACTAGAAATAAATAGTTACAGGTTAAATATCAGTTTTATTTGCAGTAAATACTTATTTTCTTTTAAATACAACAATAAGTTAATAATTCAAAAAATTACATTCAAAGACATAATTATCTTTTTGCAAAATTTCTTTAGTTAGTACGAATTTCCGAACGTGTTTTTGTCATTGAGGGAGAATTCAAAATCGGAACTTCGTAAGGGCTGGTCTTTGTCTCTTTCTCTTTCTAATGGCGGGAAAGAGATAAGATAGAGTGTGAATGTTTCGAATTGTATGCGATTAACCCAAGGCTGAATAAGATACTTATTCGCAGCTTTCTGAAAACAAAAAAATTAAAAGTTACTTTGTCTCACTCGGTGAGCAAAATCGCATTTTACTCACTGATTTCAGGCAGCAAAACCCACATGTTTGAGCTACTGAAGTGAAAAATTTATAACCAATCCAGTCTATTAAACAACATGCCAAGCAGCACGCGTATCATGAACACCGCAAACAGGTATGTTGATGGAAGAATATAGACAAAGTGACAGATAGTAGAAATGCCGATTATAGAAGATTGTCAAATGAAGAAACGACACATTTCTTCCCTTCATTCTTGACATTGGCGTGCTCAAAACAATAGGAATGTTTCGACAAACTGTCACTTTGTCGATTCTTCTGTAGACAAAATCCTTTTCTACGGTGATCATGTTACTCGTGCAGGGTAATAATATTGGAGACATGCATATTTCGTGCATGTCTCCATCCCGAGGATTATGAGGAAACCCTTCATTATCAGGCAGTAACAAAATTGATTAAAAAAAAATGATTTTCGATGAAATCCAATTAGAAAATCATAATAATAGAACTTTGTTCTTTGTTCTATGTTTTAATTTAGCTGTGCCCGATAGGTTCCATAATTGTTACTCGAAACTGTTTTAATCTTCCGCCTGTATGTTCATTATGGATTGCAATAAATACTTGAATACTTAAATCAGAATCCCAACTGATCCATGTTAAAACCTTACTTTATGAATTATGCAAGATTTACTATAAAGGAGAAGTATTTTCAACACTTCCATTATAAATTAGGTATATAATATTTAATGCTATTTATGAGAGAGAGGTTAGGAATTCTCAGGGAAACCAAGTCAGTTTATGATTGTAAAGGTTATTCTGTAGGTACCTACAGGTATATAAAGCCTAACACTAATTAATATTTAGAGTATTTCGCGTAACAAAGCACATGTACAATAGCGGTTGCGCGGCACACGGCTATAGGAACACGTTCGTACGTGACGCGCGTGGGCAACGGACTGGCGTGGCGGGCGGACTGTCGCGCCACACTCAAACCGTTAACGGCCAAAGGCGCGAAAAAGATAGTCCGCGTCTTAATCTTTGAAACGCGGCGGCAAACGACCGCGGGACGCTCGTATTGGTCGAGTAGGATGAGGCATAGAGGTGTGGTGGTTTACTATATATTAGTTTTTTTTTTAACTGTGTCCTGGACTTTTTGTTAAATGGCTAGAAATTTTAATGTTACCTGAGCAGTTTGATCCCAAAACAAGTACGCATGAATCTTGTGAGCTCTTTATTGCGTCATAAAACGCATGTGTGTAGTAGCAGATAATAACTTCTATCAGTAAACACTTTACCATGAATGCGTAAAGTAATCCCTGCACGATGACGAAACCCTAAAGTTTTTAAATAAATAACATTATGAAATTGTATGATATTAGTACCTGCTTTCGTTTTTGATATTACGCATTGTTTTATCAGACTTACACACTCTTTATTTCTAGAATAGAAATGTAGAAAATCGATTAACACTTGAACTTTAATCAAACCTAGTAGAAAAGTCTCTGCAGTGTGATACAGCACCTGGAAAAAACAAGAATAATTGAATAACTTTTACAAATTCTTATTGACAAGTTATATCGGTTATGCTTCACTTACAGGTACTTGAAAAAGATTTTTGTAACTGTTGTAGCATTCCAAAATGTGAATGTAAGCGTGACTCATTTTGTTGCAACATATCACATAGCTACTATTGCCCAATGATAGTAAAACGATTTCATTCCATTGTAAAACCTTCTCTGTCAATAAATTTATCAAACTTATCGCATAAACTGCGTTACAATCAATAGTCAGCAAAGCAAAGACGTAAAGCAAGATATACCACGGAGGTCGCATGTACACGACGTATACATAAATACATGTCAACATATGAAACAAGAAGAGCATAATAACATTGTACCAGTTTCTCCTAATAACCAACTTGGTATGGGCAACATTATGAACAAACCTATGGAGTTTTTGAAAAGTTAAAATGAATCTGACATTGTGTTTTGAATGAACGACTTGAAGGATGAAGTTTAAGGCGAAGCCAAAATTGTAGAAGAGAGAATCGCAAACAGTCGCGAAGTAGAGGAAATTGACCGTCTGATAACGTCGCATGTTCTCGTCAAACAGCACCACACACACTCGATACAAATTCAATGACGCAAAGACAACTAGTCCACCCAATGATATCATGTTGCTTGAGAGACCATTCGGATTAACGAAATTATTTTGAATTTTATATTTAGGACTTAGCGAAAGCGTTTGCATGAGGTTTAAAGGGAGAAACATAGATTGTACATCTTTATCAATGTAGCAACTTAGAGATGGATTAACATGTTGGACCCTTGACTCCATTTTATGGTATTCCAGAATGTGTGAAATGATGTTAGCTAGACTAAAACATTACTTAAACTGATTAAAAGCTCCACATTGATTGTGATCCATTTCATTATATTGATGTTATGTTTGTCAGACTTGAGTAATCACAAATGAAAGTAAAACACCCTTATGAACACAATTAACAATAATATTTTCAAGCCCTGGGTTTAAAGGAACCAGCATAGAGTGCGCCGTTACTAAGGGCCCCGTGCTTTGAATTAAAAAAAAACACCGCTATTTTGTAACTGCTCATCAAAATTGTAAACAGTAATCGATCCTGAAAAACTGAGCTTCTTAAAGACATTGTCATTACTTTCTGCAATAGTAAGTTAAAGCAGTTTAACCGACTTCAAAAAAAGGAGGAGGTTTTCAATACGATTGTATTTTTTTTTAGGGTCTTTTAGAGTACTCCGTCATTTATGGACCGATTTTCAAAATATTTTTTTTTCTGATAGGGTATAATAACAGATTGGTCCCATTTGTATCAAAACTCAGATCTGATGAAGGATCCGAGAATTGAGGGAACTCCTCGAAAAACATAGGTACACACCCACCAATTTTTACATTTTTAGTAACAAATCAAGAATTTTCATTCAGAAAGTATCATTTGGTGAAGAAAAACTGATGAAGAAGACAGGCAATGGAACTCTTCAACGCATAACAGCAAATTATTCGCGAGTGCTACAGTCAGATGTCTATGCAGAGTTTTTGTATTTCCATAACATAACATTACGCTTATCTATTTCATATTCATATTCATATTCATTTCTTTTGCATTCCATATTGTATAAAAGATGTTACAAAGGGCTTAAAGCTAGGTACATAAATATGGACCCCGTGAGGGCACAGCAAAGTAGGATAGAGAGAGAGGGGTTTAATTTTACAATTATTTGGTATACACCAAAGCAACAAAATTTGAATATAATAGTACTATAAAAGTCATTTAAATATTCATTAATGGTATAATAGCATTAATTTAATAAAAATAATTGTAATTTATTTATGAATAGATTATATTTTTGTTCCTTTTTAATTATTTCCGGCAATTTATTATAAACTTTTATTGACATGACTAGAGACTATTTTAAAAGGGGCCGGCAGAGATATACAGGTTAATGTTTAGAAATAACTTCGTTTGCAATTGTTAGCCAATTTCAATGATTCTTTCAAGTTGTGAAAGACTTTCTATACATACAGAGGAAACTAAAAATTGCAAAATAAACTTTTTTACAAAAAAAACAACCGACTTCTAAAAAAAAAGAAAAGAAAGTGAAAATAACTACAGTTTCGGAAGTCTGTGGCTTTGGTGGTTTTGTTTCGTTCATTATTGGCCACCGACTTCCGAAACTGGAGTTATTTTTCACTTGTTAGTGTTTTTTTTAAGAAGTTGGTTGTTTCACTTGTAAAAAAATTTGTTATTTCAAATTCTTCTGCAAATGTAACATACTAGGAAGTGGAAGGAAATTAATTAAAAGGTATAAACAAATCCGACTGACAAAACATTGATGGTATATTATAATAAACTAATACTGCACTCGATACAAACATACACTTGAAAATCATTACCTTTCTTTGTTTCGTCGTCGAGTAAAAATAGGCTCAAATTATACAAAACAACCTCCCATATTTAGTTGACAAATTGAAGTATCAACGCTGTCGACTTAATAAAAAATACTTTAATCTATCACCATGTCTATACTTATGATCGATGAAGACGAGTTAATATATTTAATGGATAGATAAAGCTAAATGCTGCAAACGTATATTTGAGACCAAACAGTTGTTAAGACATGAAGTCCACACAAGAAGAAACAAATATCAAACGGAAAAGTTATCATGTGACGGTTCCGTTTAATGACTTAGTTGACGAAGATCTTCAAGCGATGCTTTCGCCTTTAAATTTCATTCACAGCATTTTATTAATACCTAAATATCGCATTAAGAATAACTTTATACATCCTAACAGCCTTGTGTTAAAATTAGTGTCATTTAGTGTCATCATACTATGTATAATTGTTTATTGTTATCACACTTATGACCTTTATAGCTCCCAAGATAGGAACCATAATTTGAATATTTTATACATCAGCTCCTATTTCGACTTATGCTTATTCTCTATTGGTTTTGTCATAAGTTATATTATTAATGCGTTACAAACCAAAAGCAATGTATCGTTCGTCTTGACAATTCAAAACGTTCACAGGTTTCTTAACAGCTTTTCCAGGTGCTACGTCATTTGGAATTGGATTATTGTTTCCATAATTTTCGGATTTTCCGGTTTCGGTTCCATTTATTTTGTTTTTTTAATGAAGTTACCAATTGTCCAACTTTTCTACGGGTACTGTGACCTATGTATTGATTTTAATACAATTTACGCTATCAGACTTATAAATCTATTAAACAATCAAATTGATTTATGGAACATTCAAGCTCAGCGCGTGCAACATATAGATCAAAGCGAGAATAATATTTTATGCAGAAAAATTTTCACAGCTTATATTAATATTTTGGAATGTTACAAGATATACAAAAATTCTTTCCAATATTTGGTATGTGCGATATCTTTTTATGACGATATTAAAAAAAAACATGTTAAATATGTGCATATATATTACACATACACATTCTTTTTTTAGGTTATGTATCAAAGCATAGAATTTTTCTGTCAGGCTCTGATCAAACTACAAATATCAATAGTCATGTTTAAATTAGCTGCACATGACTCTGAAGGTGAATACGTGTTAGTGAGTACTATAATTATATACCTATCATTTCATTTTAAAATTTCTGAACATCAATAATTTAATTTGATAATTATGTTGTTCGTTTAATCAATCTATGTTGCAGTATTTAGCACGGTATTTCATCATCGGCTTGTACTTGTGGGTTGCCAAGATTTTAGTATATGAAATTGTTTTAAGCTTATATTGTGAAAAGTTCTACACAGCCATGAATGATGTCAAAACGTCATGCGCAATCATTTTGAAATCCAACTGTACAGGTAATACTATGATTTATTTTATTGAAAACAAAAAGTATTTCTTATCTACACTACTTAATACTATAATGAGGAAAAATTTGTATTTTTGTGTGTATATGTTTGTAATAAATAAACTCAAAAACTACTGTGCCGACTTCAAAAATTCTTTCAAAATTGGAAAGCTCAATACTCATTACTCAATAGTCAATATTTATTTCGTCCCACAAGCAAGCTGCATTCACTTTGAGTAATTTAAGCTACTTTGTATTCCTGTATACCCACGGGAACGGAAACAACCCGGGTGAAACCGCGAGATGTCTGCTAGTATTGCATACATCTCGATTGAACAAAGATAATTTATGAGAATAGCTAATGGCATCAAAACATAGGAGTTAGTAAAAGTATAGATAGCGAAGAGTAAAAATGGTGGAAAAACACAAATTTGGCAGATCAAAATATAAATAATGTTCATCTAAAAGGATTTTAAAGAGAATTTGATTTGAATGGGACTGACAATTATAATAAGCAACTAATTTTAATATTTCAGAAGCTGAGAAAAAAATGTGCAAGAATATTCAGCGTCTACATCGAGCGACATTCGACAAGATGAATGTCTGTGGAATGTTCTACGTTGATGCCACGTTCCCATTAAAAATGATGGCATTAGTAACTAACTATACTATCGTTATCCTACAGTTTGCGTTTCTATAAACCTTGTTATGTAATTTACTTGGATTAATAAACTATTTAGCTGTGTATTACAACAATATAAATTACTTCCTAACACTTATCACACGCACATGGGCAGATGTCTACATTGTTGCCATTGTGGGAATATTGTGGATGAGGCTGGCACAAGCAAAGAGAGGCCTATACCAAGGTGAAATCGGGATGTAGACGATGATGATCTGTTGACTTAAATACGTACAGACGCGAGCACTCAAGCAATCCCGAACTGACAAATATGCCCAATTGAATGTAAACCTTTCTTGTTATAAAGTTGAATAAATATCAAAGAGACATACTGGAATAGCTTGACGTGCAGGCCTCTGTACGTGTCAAGAAAGAAAAGGAAATAATCATAAGGTATCAAAATTCAACCGCATCAACGTCAGCGATCAAAATGGCCAAAAATCTAGCGGCATTGCCATGTTTTATGGCAATTATGATCTCTGGCCTATACAAGGCCAACCTTCTTCTCACGTGAATAATGAATAAGTTACTGATATTGTATGTAATAATATGTATAGTAAAAGTATTTTTCATAATTTATCTTGTCACGGTTTTATTTTTCGGAAAATACACCTGGTCAATAATTTCCAAATATTTAGATGTTATATCAATCCCTTTCCCTTTCCCTTCTTAATCAGGAACTATTTTAATATTTATTAAATATATTGTATTTTTAATAAAACAGTTCTTTATTATACAATACTTTCACAAAGCTGACCGTATTGTATTAGGAAAATTATACAACGTCGCCCAATCACATAAATTTAATGTTAACCCAAAATAACACTGTACATTTTGATCTTAATGCAGGCTAATAAAATAACTATTTATACAAATCAGCAGAAATGATTTTAAGTAGGTACTTAGGATCGCAACCACGATGTTAGGTATGACCGAACAGCCCCGTAGTCGAAAGCAAAGTGAGCGGTGCCGCCGCCGCCGCGCCGCTGCTGCTTAGATGACAACTCGCAAGCGCCCTCTGTCGGCGTCTCGGGTAGTTTGCAGCCGAAAAGTATTGCCAGCGACAATATCCGGCCGTCCTGCAACACGCGTTTGCCCTCGATGGCGTCATAGTCTGGTGCAAGTGCTGAAATCAACATATATTGTCCACATTAGTATTTTATCAATTTTTCCTGCAACGACCTACATCATTTCGTATAGCCATTTTCAATCAGTACAGCTAACTAAATGATGTTAAAGCCATTATTTAAAGCGTTCAAAATTCTTAGTCAGACTACTTCTGGTTGACATCAATAACCAAGACAGCCCGTGGTTTATCCGTACACTAGGATGTATATCGCCACTTTTGCTTATTGGTTCATTGATCTCAAGAGTCTTAACAGCACAATGCATTCCCACATAATATAGTCAAGATATTATTGGCAGGCATACGCAGTACCGATACCACTCTATTACCAACTACTCAGCAACGATGTTCATCTCCGATATTCGTCACTGATTTTAATGACTAAGAATTTGAAAACCATAAATGAAGCACTTGCATTAGACACACACTTTGATTGATGGAGTGTTATGAATATTACATAAATAGTTACTGAATCAGGTTGCTTTATATTCGCGTAACAACATTAAGATTTTTTTTTTTTCACATACCTGACAACATCCGGTATCTTTATGTAATGTGTCCAAGCAATTAGTCATCTCCTTCAGAGAAGCGTATCCAAGGTTTCATGTTTTCGGCACACGTTACACCTTCGTAGTGCTTAGATGTACGCTCGGCACCCCGCATATCAGCCACTTTGTATCTGTCGTGGCCCAAGACCTCTCTTACCTGGAAAGGGCCTTTGAACAACGGCAACAACTTGGTGCTTTGTCCGTCGTTGTTATGGCTAGGAATTTTAATTATAACAAGGTCTCCCATGTTGTATTTAGGCGCATCTTTACGTTTAGAGTCGAAAGTTACTTTTGCGTTTTTAGCAACCTTATTAATATTATTATCTACATTATTCCGTAATGAAGTTACATCAACTACTTGTTCTTCACTATCACTGACTATTTTATCTGAATTCATTCGTAGCCTGTACCCAAAAAATACTTCACTGGGAACTGCCGCAGTGGATTTATTAATAGTAATAGTATAGTACTATTAATACCTTGCTGAATTTGATCAATATGCAAATCCCATTTGTTACAGTCTGTGTGAGCTCCCATACTCCGTAAAGATTCTAAAATAGTCTGATTATAACGCTCTACTTGCCCGTTAGATCTTGGCATAGCTGTAGCAATTACATGATGTCTTATATTCCTATCTTTACAATATAGCATATAGCATGACCACTTTGAATTGATATTTTCCAAGAAACTAACAATATACAATTTTTGATATTAACCTAAAAAATATAGACATTATCTACATTTTATCCTGTAATTTGTACATAATGTAGTCAAAGTGGTTCTGCTGCGGAGCATGACATTTTTTCATCCTCTTTTCTCTTGCTCTTTTTTATACAGGATAATGGGTCTACTCTTGACTTCAATCTTGTCCTGCTGTCAGAGATGAGGTCAACGATGGAACGAGCTTATCCAAAAGAAGCCTAATAACTCGCGACTTAAACAGATTGGGGTCATATGAACTCGGAAACACCGAGTAGGTAGTATATAAAGCATATTTGTTGAACACATGTACAAATGTAAACTTTCGCGTTTATAATATTAGTAGGATTGTAAAAACCTATAATAATAAGTAACTATAGAGTTTCTTGCCCATTCTTCTCCATACAAAACAAACTTTTGGACGGGAGATTTTTGGATGGAACAAGCTGCCTCGGCAAACGGCAAAAATAGTTTAAGTACTTCCTATTCTCAGACCCACAACATTTTACAAGGATCTGACTTTTTTGAGGAGCTTTGTAACAAACACTTTGACGAGAGAATTTTATATAGACGTTCAAAAGTGCCTTATAATGGTCTAATTTTAATAAACGATTTGACTTTGATAATGTAAAAAAAACAATTACTTCGTGTTTTTAACAAACAAGTGCCCGTCAGATCTTTGTACATAACAATTGTCGAGCATCGGAATTAATCGCCATCCGACGTGGCCATGCCGCTAGTCTGCTGAATATCTTTCCAGATAATGCGGTAAGTGACGCGGAGGAGTACTTTGAATCATGATGAACTTGATGCTTGCATTTATACAAAATCACTAAAACCTTGTAGATACACAGATTAATATTCTTTATTGTAGTCATTTCTTAAAACAACAATCTGACCACCTTTGGACAAGAAAATAACGATTTCAGATTTATAGAAACGCAAACTGCATCAGTACACACGTATAGTTAGTAAGTAATGCCATCATTTTTATTGGAAATGTAACTTCAACATAGAACATTCCGCAGATGTTCATCTTGTCGAATTTCGCTCGATGTAAGCGCTGAATATTCTTGAACAACTGCTTCTCAGTATCTGTAACACATATCGTGAATTCTTACATACATAGGTAGAAAGAAAGAGAGAAAGAAATGTGGGTATACAATAGTATACATACAAGTATAGGTTGGAATGTTTGGTTCTTGTCCCGATACATAATACCTTACGACATGCTAATTATTAAAGGAGAATGCTCACGAAGTATGAAAACCCAGGCTTGGCGCAAATGAAACATATCTCAGATTTTTAGTATGACCCTGTAATAAAATGCCACATAGGTGGCATCATCGAAATAGATGTCTAAATGTAAGAAATTGCTATTTGTTTAGTGGAAGATTTAAGGTTCAGGTATTTCAAAATGTAATTGAAATATTTATAATAGCATATACTAGATCCCAAAAAGAAACGCTTTACATTGAATTTGATGGCTGAATGCGAAAAATTGTTATTAATAAATAATAAATAATAAATTTCATTTATTTCTCACCACAATATTTAAAGGGATTACATGGTAATATTGTTAGCAATTATAGTAGTTAGTAGTTATTTATTTTATGGCAGCGGTAATTTTAAGGTACCTAAAAATAGTTACAACCGGCATATTTTTACTGGACTTGTATTTTAGGTGACAACGTTTAATAAATTGATGAATGCCGGCTGCAAGCACGAAAAAGGATGATGGTTCAGATGTTTTATTATTATTTATATATTTTTATTTATTTATTATTTTTTATTTATTTTATTTTATTTTTAGATGTTTCCATTGTTGTGTATAGTGCCGTGCCGAACCTCCTTTTGCCGTAGCGCACACACACATGCACCGTGACTAGTGCATTATCTCTCTCTCGCTCTTACTTAGACGCCATGGAGCGCTGTAGTGATGCGTACGATGAATACGTACCAATAATCAAAGAAAAAGTTATGTGATTTTTCGTAGTTTCACACAGAAAAACAAATAATTATGTGAAAATAATCCCTGCCACTAAACAAACAGCATTTTTTTACATTCAGCCATCGATTTTGATGATGCCACCTATGTGGTATTTCATTTTACATTTTAGCAAAACAAAATAGATACATCCCGTTTGCGCCAAGCCTGGGTTTTTTTTGAGCATTGTTCTTTGAATTTATTAAAATTATTAGGTACATCATTACCTACATTTAATAGTTTTACTTATTATCTAATAGTTACAGATCTATCTAATAAAACGTAAGTCCGTCGCATAAACATTATGTGTCAATCTTATTCTATCACAAATGGAACAATACAGTAAAGCATATAAAAAAAGAAAAAAAAACATGTAAAAATGAGTATTGTCAAAGTGCGGATGTCAAAAGTAGTGCATTAAACAACTATCACGTGCAATGTAAAACACGGGATACTAAGCACATGCATTTTTACGTGTGGGAAAATAGAGACCATCACGTTACGCTTTAAAGCTCTTTCACACGAGCAGCATGTTGCCAACGGCAGAGATAACTAACTGCCGACGCGACGACAGCAGCCGTCGGCATTGCAGCTTCGAAGACCAGTGGCAGCCGTCATCAGCACTCTTAGTATAGGGAATCAGTTATGCTGCCGCCGAGGCGTGCCGACGGCTCCAGTTACCTTTGCCGTTGTCAACATGCCACTCGTGTGTAAGAGATCATACGTTCAGAATACATAATTTAGTCATACACTCAGTCAGTTGCGAGTACTACGTGCAAACATAATTTTGACAACGTACAAAATAGGTTTATATTTTTGACATTAACGACTCTGTCGTTTACTAGACCCTTTTGGCGTAGCCGCAAAGCACACAATTTTTGTCCTGTTATATTTCTATTTTAACTGTTTAATTTCTTTTAATTTAATATTTCTCTTTTTTTGCTATTGTTTTTATATCTTTCTTCTTCTTTTTTTATTAAAATTTAACATAATACATAGGAAATTTAATGCACGTTTTGCAATTAGAATGGCCTACTATTTGTAGTAAAATTTGGCATACTTTCATTGTTGTTCATTTCAGGATTTTTATTGGCATTGCCCTTTATACTTTAGAAGTTACCTGTACAATTGGTTTTTAAAATAATTGCGCATGTGTGTTGGACTTTATTCATAGCTGTGTACAACTGTTCACAGTACAAGCTCAACCAAATTTCAAATATCAAACTCTTTGTAGCCAAAATGTACAGAAAAATAATTGAGAACCACACTGCAATCTGTAAAAATACATAAAAATAACATTCAAGTAAAGTTTTAGAAAATTTACGCCGCAAAGAACACTAGTTGCTTCATACATAGGTATAGTTGCGCAACCATTGTAACATGACTTTTATTTTATAAATGACGTCAGACAAAATTTAAAGAATAAACGGTTCAAGGAACTTACGTACAGATTGTCGCTTCTTAGAGTTAATTTCAATACGTCAATTGTCATTTGTAATTTCATCAAAACACGGAAAAAGAACTCGACCGTGTGATAAGCGATCTGAAAATTATTTTGGTGTAGTTTACCTAACTATTTGCATGAAAGAAGATAATGATGATGATGATGCGAAGCATTGTTCCTACCATATGCTGAAAAGAATCTCTGTTGATATCATAGCACTCCAGTATTGTCACGTAAGCTTGAAACATTTTATCGCAAGTTTCATTATCAGGACGGTCAACTTGTTGCAAATGTTGAGCTTGAATGTTCCACAAATTAACTTTATTACTTAGTAGCTTCAGAAGTCTGGTAGCATAAATCATGTTTACATCAAAAGACATAAGAGTTAACGCACAAACGAAATCATTAATGGTAAAAGTAAAATATAAATTAGTTATAGTGATGATTATAGTGTAACACCCGAAGTAAATGATAATACTGATCCAATTCCCAAAGACAAAGCCTTTGCATTGTGTCTCTTCGTTAAGAAATCTGTGAACGTCTTGAATTTTCAATATAAACAACATATGTATTTTCGTTTGCAACACATTGACGACACAATTTGTGATAAATCCGACGGAGTACAGGATAAACTCAAAAAAGGAGAAAATGTACGTTGCATTTAAATATTTTATAAAGTCAGAGCAATGCAATTCATAGATGCGATACAGAAATGCTAAAATGGATATAGTCATGCCACACAATGACAGCAAATTCGATGTGGAGCTTTTAGGATGTAAAAAGTTATTTTGAATGCTATATTTCGAACTCAATAGAAGGGTTTGTATACATTGTAAAGGTAGAAACATTGACTGAACATCTCTGTCAACGTAGTAGTTTAACGGAACAGTCACACGAGTACTGTTTCTACGGGTTAATAATTTCTTAATTTTTCTGAGCTTCATTACTTCAAGGCTATGCGATCACGAATGAGTATCCATAACATCGGCGCTTAAACAAAATAAGTGCTCGACGAGTCAGTTATTCGTTAATTAAATGTAAATAGAAAGGGTCTATCACGAAAATTATTTCATATTGAGAAGGTACTGGAATGTTACAAACAACAGTAGGTAGGTAGAAATTATTATCAAAGCTTTTTCGACAGCTACATGGTAAATGAACTTATGTGAGAGTATTACTTTTATTATTAGGACAAAATAAATATCATTGAAATATGATTATATAACTTTTGAAATATGACACTTGCTTACCACAATCTTTATTTGCCTGGCTCACATAGGAAGATATATGTATACATTTTTGTTAATTGTGCCTATGTGGTTTAGATCATGAGTCCACATGATTTTAAATAATTATTGTAAATTTTCGTCGGTTTTTCCTTATTAAGAATAGAATAGAAAAGATATAAATACCAAAATAGGCGTTATTTCTACGTTTTTTTTTGCTGAGAATTGTTTGAAAACACTATTAACACAGGGTGAAGAGTATTACGAGTAGGTACTTAACATGTCATAACATTATAATACTCACTAGATAGAAGAGGCATCGTCACATATTCTGTTACCATAACTTTAATAATAATAATAAAAAAACTAACAGGTGAAAAATAACTCCAGTTTCGGAAGTCTGTGGCTTTGGTGGTTTTGTTTTGTTCATTATTGGCCACCGACTTCCGAAACTGGAGTTATTTTTCACCTGTTAGTTTTTTTTTAAGAAGTCGGTTGTTTTTTTTGTAAAAATGTATTTATTTTGTAATTTTTAGTTTCTTTGTATGTAAAGAAAGTCTTTCAAAACTTGAAAGAATCATTGAAATTGGATAACAATTGCTAAAGAAGTTCTATCTCTAAACATTAATCTGTACATCTCTGCCGGCCCCTTTTAAAATAGAATGGCGTAATGTTATGTTGTGGAAATACAAAAGCTCAGCATAGACATCTGACTATAGCAATCGCGAATAATTTGCTGTTATGCGTTAAAGAGTTCCGTTGCCTGTGTTCATCATTAGTTTTTCTTCAGCAAATGATACTTTCTAAATGAAAATGCTTGATTTGTTACTAAAAATGTTGAAATCGGTGCATGTGTGCCTATATTTTTTGAGGAGTTCCCTCAATTCCTCAAAGATCCCTCATCAGGTATGAGTTTTGATACAAATGGGACCAATCTGTTAGTATACCCTATCAAACAAAAAAAGAATTTTTAAAATCGGTCCATAAATGACGGAGTACTGAGGTAAAAAAAAAAAAAAAAAATGTACAACCGAATTGAAAACCTCCTCCTTTTTTTGAAGTCGGTTAAAAATAAAATAGATATGTATGTTAATTAAAATAAAGGTAATAATAATAATAACATATAGACAGTAATACGATTATGTCTGCTTCTTAAAACGGATGTAGGAATGGGCCCCGTGGCACTAAGGAGCTACTCCTCATAGACATGGCCATATTGGCCATAAGCCAACAGGTGCGTCGATCTCACAAGGATCAGTCGACATGTTGGATTGATTACAAGAAGGCCTACGACTCCGTGCCACATTCATGGCTCGTGAGGGTGCTGGAGTTATACAAAATAGATACAACTCTAGGGAATTCAACTCTCGGATTCCATACACCTTAGATCCCTCTCCGCATCCGAGAGCTGTAAGTATTTAGGTATATTGGAAGCGTTAGGTATCAATATTACTGACATGAAGCAATCGTTAAGGGAGCGCTTCTTTGGTCGCCTGAAAAAGTGTTAAACAGTCTTCTTTTAGGTGGAAACAAGGTGCGCGCCTTCAACGGTTGGGTCATGCCGGTTTTGATGTACTCTTTTGGCATACTTGAATGGACTCAAATTGAACTGACACCCTGGATAGGAGAGTTCGTACACTACTGACCGCAAATCGGATGCATCACCCACGTTCTTCGGTTATGAGGTTGTACATCCCGCGGAAGTGTGGGGGTCGAGGCTTTCTAAACGCTAAGACTCTCCAAAACCGCGAAGTGTACAGCCTCAGGGATCATTTTTAAAAACCGAAGTGGGTGTGCACCGAGATGTGGTCGCCGTGGACAAAGGGCTCACCCGGCTTTCCATGGCTAACGAGAATTGGCGCAAACCTGTAGTACTTAGTACAGATGACCGCAAGCAGGTATGGCAAAGCAAATAGCTTCACGGACGCTTCTACCGGGCTCTTAATGGGCCCGATGTAGATTTATTAGCGTCAGTATCCTGGCTACGTTTTGGTGATTTTTTCGAGGAAACTGAAGGTTTTGTATGTGCAAATATGGACGAAGTTATCCTAACGAACAACTCCCGGAGACATAATTATTATGTGAGACGGGACGGTTGACGTGTGTCGGGTATGTCACCACCCTGGTGAATCCATCAGACATATTACCTCTGGTTGTTCTCGTCTGGCTGACGGCGAATACTTGCACAGGCATAATCAAGTAGCCAGGATTGTTCACCAGCAACTTGCTTTGAGATACCAGCTTGTGGACACTGAGGTACCGTACTACAAGTATGTGCCCGACCCAGTTCTCGAAAATGACCATGCCACGTTGTACTGGGATCAGTCTATCATTACTGATAGCACTATTGTAGCCAATAAGCCAGATATAGTAATGAGAGACCGATTAGCGCGCCGCGCAATGATAGTTGATATTACCATCCCACATGACGAGAATCTCGTGAAAGCTGAAAAAGAAAAACAAATAAAATATCTTGACTTAGCCCACGAGATTGTCGACATGTGGGATGTGGATTCTGCTGTCATTGTGCCGATTGTTAAGACGGCAAATGGTCTTATTGCCAAAAGCCTTGACGACCTCGTTTTCACTTATCTTTAAAATAATATGTTCTGCATTCCTGCTTTTACGAGCTTCTTCGTAAATGGAGTTATAGTCTAGTAGCCGTAAGATTGAATCTGGATCGACATATTGCATTTATATGTTGTTGTTATTATACACGACTGAATGGTAGCTTCGCAAGAGAGTCCCGATCTATCCCTGGCGACTAGACATTCCCTTTGACTCTTAGTGTGCTTACTTACTAATAATTTGTTTTTTTTAACTATAAACCCGAAGCTCTAACTAGTGATTCTTAGTGAACACAATATTATTTTTAACTATTCAGGAGCGGACACAAACAAAATAATACGTCATACGTCATACGTCGAGTCAGCGGTTTATTTTTTTTATTTCTGAACTTATAAATAGACAGTGATTCCTGAGTTTGTTTCAGCTTTTCTTCTCAGAGGTAGTCAGTGAGGAAATTTAGACTTCAGCTAGTTTTAAAGAAAACACTGACGTGTGGAAGTGATTGCCATATCCGACTTGCATCATAAAATAATTTAATTTAATTTTAGATTTACAGAAACTCAAATTGCAGTATAACAATAGTGTATGTGGTGAGGAAATCACACAGACGCAAGACCCCGTCAATAATAGTGAACATGTTCCACGTCTTCTTGAAGGTAGTACTATGAATTCGTTTGATGTTCTTGCAGACTCGCTTTTGAGTATCTGTAAAACAATATGAATAAGGGCTGTGAGTCTGTTATTGGTTATTAAGTATTAAAGTTCTTAATATTAACCAGCCTACTGTTATCCCACTGCAGGTCATAAATCACAGCAATAAATGAAATTTGACACATTGGGGTAACTTGATGTGTTGGCGTCTGTACAGTAGCAGATCCGTCTCCGAAATATACTGAGTATGCTAACAACTAGCAGCTTGAAGGTATAATTGCTCAGCAACCTGCACAACCCACCTGCGCTGGGTGTCTGACGCCCAGCAAATGCTGAGATGGTTACCCTTTCGGCATGGGCACGCTCAGCGCAATTTGTGTACCTGCTATTTATTACTTCTGTTTTCTTTGTTGCTGTGCGCTTGTGTCTGTGCTGAATAAATATTTTTCTATTCTATTCTATTCTATTCTATTCACAACAGTATCTTTGGCGCTGTGTTCTTGTGCATCTCTTTAAGTGCGCACTGCGTTGTACTTTCAGTTCTTTTATCATCCAGATATCGCGTTATATTGTCTCCTAGACTGACATCTGTTACTGTCGATTCTTACGTCGACATAAACCGTTTCTATGGTGATAATGCTATGCGTGCTGTGTGCATGTCTTCAAGGATCATTAAATTTTAAATTGCCTGTCATTTAAGTTTAAAAATTTTGACGCGTAAAAGTGTTGGAAAGATACATACATACATACATACATACAAACCGAAATAAATACTCTTATCATTTCATTTCACATTTTTTTGGAAATAAGTGGGGTTCTCAATGCCACTGGTAACGTTATGTGTCTCAAAAACCACGCGACAGATTGTTCGTTACGTAGTTTGCCATTACTTAATTTGTATTACAGGGTTATGTTTTTTCAGGGTGTTGTTGGGGCTGCCGCGCTACTGCAGTGCTTCCGGCATAGAGGCGCGAATAGATGGTTTTCATGCCATAATGCGAAAGCGTTGCGCTTCCACTATGCGCAGGGTACGCGCCAGCCCCTGTATTAGCTGACAGGTGGGACAGCTCCATACTGGGGCATTGGATATGCCTACATCTACATGCCACTGCGGCGTAGTAATTGATATTGTATATTGTATTGTGTTTCTGGTAGATGTAAGTACTAACACTAGTTTGTAAGTCGTGTGTATACTTACCAAATGGGATATTGTGTTCGAAACAAAAGATTATTTTATTATTATTACCAGAGCACCTGTTGGAGTTTCCTAGCTGTATACAAATATTCCTGACTTCCATCATAGCCGAGTAGAATTTCTCGTACTCAATGCTCAAAAATATGAATAGTAGCATGTTCTTGATAATCCACGTTAAAGAAATAAATGAATGCACTGCATACTGAAATAAAATAAAAGAAATATTTACGTTAATCTTTTCTTTCCTTAAAACTTGGCACATGGTAAAACCTTACGAGGATATTAGTTCCGCCTCCGTGAAATGCTTTTCTCATCTCGATACGTAATGTAATAGATATCAATGACTTAGTGGTAGTGTGCACGATAAAGAATAAAATCTGAAACAAAAAGCTGAATCAATAACAGAAAAAGCAAATCTATATCTTAGCTTATATTATAAAGAGGAAAGATTTGTCCCGTTGAAAGAATATCCTGAAACCTAAACTTTGGGCGGTTCATTGAGTCCAAAGCCAAGGTTGCTGCTAGGAAACTCGGCTTTCTCGCAAAGGTCCGGCGGTATTTCACACCTGGTCAGCTTCTTATGTTATACAAAGCACAGGTCCGTTCGTGTGTGGAGTACTGCAGCCATATATGGGCTGGTATTGCCAGATGCCATCTAGCAGCTTTGGACTCAGTGGAGAGGCGTGCAAAGAGGCTTATTGGTGACCCAGATTTGGTTAGAACCAATCTGCAAAGCCTTGAGCACAGGCGTAGGTTAGCATTTTGGAGAGTGAGCACGGGAATTACATGACTTGATACCGCCATCACCTTTCTACCATCGGACAAGCCGGCGTACGGCGAGTGTTTACCCTTACATCGTTGGCACTTCCACGATTCGGACAAAGCATTTCGCTTCGTCGTTTATACCGCGTACATCGAAGGACTGGAACAACTTGCCTGCTGCGGTCTTCCCGCCCGATTATAATTTAGGTGTCTTCAAGGCTAGAGTAAATAGGCTCTTAATATACTAGTTTGCTTCACCATCATTGATTAAATCACTGCTTACCATCAAGTGGGATTGCAGTCAAGCACTGGTTTATAATATAAAAATAATGTATTTTTGTATGTAACGAATTAACTAAAAAGGTACTGGACCGATTTTATGATATTTTTTGGGAATTCTTTCACCATTGGGAAGCTATACTATCCCCGGATAACATAGGCTACTTTTTAGCCCTGTATTCTCCGACGGGAACGGGAACTACGCGGGGGAAACCGCGTGACATTCTCTAGTCTATACTACTATTATAAAGAGGAAAAGTTTGGTTGTTTGTTTGTTTGCATTGAATAGGCTCCGAACCTACTGGACCGATTTGAAAAATTCTTTCACCGTTGGGAAGCTACGCTATCCCCGGCTGACATAGGCTTCATTTCATCCCTGTATACCCACGGGAACTGGAACTACGTTGGTGAATATTTAATTCAGTCATTAGGACACGGTTAGCTAAACGATCGGTTGTTGCGCTGCGTGTAATATTTGTAAATGCACCCATGACATAGGAATTATTCTCAGTGTGGGACAACGTCATAAAAATACATACCAATTGATGGAAAGTGTTGACTGTGTTAAGGTTCACTTTACTTTGTATAGGATAATTTGAAATTAAAGACGTGTGTCCCACTATAAGTTTATTGAGCGACTGTTTTTGAATAGTCTTTGGTGTAGTATTTAACCGTACATAATACGTCTCAACATACCGCCCACCAAAAGGACTGTAAGTTCTTTTATTACAACACTAAACAATATATATATAGGTACAATATATAGGTACATGCATTATACATTACAAACTTAAGCAATTATGATTACTGCATGCTACAAACATAATTTAAATTGACTTTTATATATTACGAATCATGTACATTTGTTAATTAATGCTACGTTAATTTGTGTTGATAGGCAAAGGACATAATTTGGTTACAGTTCTTTTTGTTATGGAGTTTCCACTTTTCACACTGTATACCCTTGTGAAACCATCTGGACCTGGGTGTTTATCAATGATTCGCCCCAGTGACCATTTTCCGGGTGGCAAGTTATCACCCTTTATCAAAATGATATCTCCGATTTTAAATTCTTCTTGCCTTTTATTCCACTTAGGACGCTGTTGTAGTCTTGACAAATATTCATCCTGCCATCGTCGCCAGAAGTCATGAACAATCTTCTGTGTGTGTTGCCAACGAGATAAACTGGAACACCTTATGTTTTGCATGTCGGGTGATGGGACCACAATTGGTGCTTCTCCGATTAAGAAATGTCCCGGCGTAAGTGGGTCTATGTTTTGTGTATCATAGTCGTCTATGGGACAGAATGGACGAGAGTTCAAGCAGGCCTCCACTTGGCAGAGTATCGTCGTCATCTCTTCATACGTAAGGTGAGTGGTGACAATTCTTTTCAGGTGGTATTTTATAGATTTGACACCTGCTTCCCATAAGCCACCAAAAGAAGGACTATAAGCGGGAATAAAATGCCATTGAGTACCTTCTGTGGCCAGTGTTTCTGCAATTTTTCCAGTAAACTGTAAGCCTGCTTCGATCCAGAGGTCTCGGAGTTCTTTATTAGCTCCCACAAAGTTACGACCTTGGTCACTCCACATGTGATTACATTTGCCTCTCCTGGCAACAAAACGTCTGAAAGCGCCGATAAACGCTTCTGAAGTAAGGTCACTCACGAGCTCAATATGGATAGCCTTGGTGGACATGCAGATAAATATAGCAACATAAGCCTTTGTTGCCTTGTTTCCTCGACCCTTGGATAACAAAATTTGAAAAGGACCTGCAAAGTCCACTCCGCTGTTTAAAAATGGTCTTGATGGCGTCACTCTCTCGTCGGGTAAATCTCCCATAATTTGAGCTCTTGTGGTAGCGTTGAGCCGAGCACAAACGAGGCATTTGTGTATATGTTTCTTTACTAATGATTTTGCCTTCAAAATCCAGTACTTCGAACGTAGATAACATAACATCAGCTGAACCCCGCCGTGAAGTGTCTTCCGATGAGCATCAGCTATTATCAGAGGTATCAATGTGTTATTATTTCCGATAATGATTGGGTGTTTTCTATCATCAGGTAAGTTTGTGTGTCTGAGGCGACCGCCCACCCTGAGAATATGTTTGTCATCAAGATAAGGGTTGAGGGATCGCAACGGACTTCTCCTTTTCACTTGTTTATTCATCAGTAATCTTTCTATTTCGTCCTTGTATTCTTCTTCTTGAACTCTTCTTATGCAAATAATTGAATAATCAGACGAACTTACCTTAAGTGAAGTCCGATTATAATTTTATGAAGGGTGAACTGAAATATAATTTGACCACAAATGAGAGCCCTTCTCGATCGTGTAGGACACCGCGTTTTTAGAGTATATAAAAAAAACGTTTTCTCTGTGGGATGGCAACCCTGATACCCTGATTTGACACTTTTTTAGAGATTATTTTATTGTTGGCCCATTCGACCAGGGACTGTTTTTTATCAAAAAACAGAATGGGCTGGGCGGGTAATTATATTTCAGTTCACCCTTCATAAAATTATAATCGGACTTCACTTAAGGTAAGTTCGTCTGATTATTCAATTTTATTTCGGTGAACTGAAATATAATTTGACCACAAATGAGATGTTTAGAGTATGAAGTCGACATGGGCCATTGCCACATGCTTGCTATGGGCAAGCCACTTGAGATAAAAGAGGATTTAACAGACATTTAGAATCAACTTTTACATGAAATCAACTTGCTCAAAGTGTTTTAACCACTTATTAGTAGTATTAGTATTTAAACTTAGTGAGAACATTGCTCAGGTATTAACCTATACAATAATTACCAAATAAATGTTCTTTAGTCATATTAACTAAACCAATTAGATTTTTAGTCACATTATAGTACTAAATGTACCTATATAAATATATTTATAATATATCAAAATCCCTTTATTACGTCCTCAAATTGGAAGCAAAGACAAAAAATAAATAAATCTGTCCTGCGGCACATTAGCATTCGCTGATGCATCATAAAACCTAGCAATCATTTAAGAGACTTGTCTTAGCTAATTGCATCATGATATTTTTGCTTGTCTTGTTTTGTACGTCTGCTACTGGGAGTCAATATTTTAGTATTATTACCACTTTCCTTCATGACTAACCATCATAATCCATCTTAATTGCTTGTCTGTATGTTCTCGTATAATATTAGTAACTAGCAAATATTTGTTGTCTAATAGTAACTAGCAAAAATATTTTGCACTAGTCCCGATAGCCGACTTCGATTGATATAATATGTTCGTAAATCTCTAGTTAGAACAACCACAGCATTATAGTCCTAGGATGGTGATTTAACTGATGTCATTTACAATTTTAGATGAAATTTATGTATTTGTATTTTGAACAATATTAATTACTGTACATAATGTTCTGCCACTAAGACATGTATAAATATTTCATGGTTAAGTAAGGAAACTTCTGCATAATAGCAATAACTAATATTAAGCCAATTTGTTCTAGTTATTTGTTCAAAATTTAAATTGTCAACTAATTATTCAGTACTCTTGCACTATAGCAATAAGAAATAACGAAGGAGAACCCAAGTATTAAGATACTTGCGCAGAACGATTATATTCCGTTGAGCGTTTCGTTAAAGGTTTATCCTGATCTGTGATCGTCACTGCTACTTCTTCTCTCCAGCAGAAGGTAAAGTGAAGCAGTGTTTAGTAAGCTGTAGCCTTCATTTCTTCTAAGTGTTTCAGTGAAGTACCTACAGCATTACATATAGTAATGAGGGTAGATGTCTATCTGAGTTTAGGCAGAATGACCATCAGTTTTTATAAATAATATTAAATTATTTCACAATACCTCGTGGATGATAAAATAACATTTAGTGAGCTTTCTGGCAAACCTCTGCATATGAATGTTTCTTACAGAAGATGATTGCTGCCAGGGTAAAATTTCTCAGTAAGTAGTCTGAACTGAAAAGATAATAATTCACTATTAGAGTAAAAAATTGTTGGTTACTATCAACTTTTTGTCAATAGCAATGACTGACAAGATACAGTATAATGAGTGTACTAAATATATTATAACAGCCTTTAATTCCAGCCACATATAATTTGGAGTTTGTGTTGATTCTGGGAGGGAATGAACCAACAGCATGCTTTAATTAAATATTTCTATAGATAATCCCCACTCTAGCTATGTTATTATTCTCGAATTCTCATCTGCCCAGTTATCCATAGATTGAAGCAACATGCCTCAACTTTAAAAGGTATTTGCATACCAATCCCATATTCTTCAATTAATCTGATTGAGGTGTGACAATTGAGTAACAAGTGCATACTAGGGCAGTAGTTTTGTCCGAAGAACCTCATAATTACTTTTCAATTATGCAAGGCACTTCACTAATTCAGAAAGGAAAAAAAACTTCCATTAGTTCTTAATGGTTTATAGGATATTACATCAGAACAAGATATAGTCTATGGTCACCCATAGACCTGCAAACCTCTCAAATTCAGCCTGGAAGAGAAGCAAGCAAACATGACGCCCTGTAATTTTCCGGGGGGGTCAGGCAGAGTTGTACCTGTAGTACACCCACATTTTGCCATTGTGTTTAAGTCCCACGTAATAGGGGGCGAGCCTATTGCCTTTGAAGAAGAGAAGCATCTGTAAATCAAATTTTATATTATTTAATTTAAATATTTCCTGTCTTGTGTTATGTTACCTCGCTACCATAAAATGTTGCTGTAACCCTATAAGTCATTGAAGCATCATCATTTAGTTTTGATTTTTGTTATGCTAGGTACTTCATACATTCCATTTCTTCTGTATGTAGGTAGCGGTACTGGTGGTATGGTTGGCTATGGTGCAACTAATGTCATGTCCCACATGTGTGTGATTTTGTAAACACCGTAATTTAGCATGTGTTTAGTTTACTTAGTTTTAGAAATTTTAAAACGAAAAACACAATAGTTTTCCCAGTAGTTTGCAATGTTAAATTAGATAGTGTTTCTCTTTTGCTGAAGCCAAGTGTTTCAAGGTAATACATACTAATTGTTGTTTTGTTGATCAGTAAACACTTGTTATATGTATGGCCAATACATAAAATATTATTAATATTTTTATTAGATAGGAAGCCTGAATTACTTTGCATGTAATGCATACAACAATATTAATATGTACCTAGAGTAGGTACAAACAGTCAAAGCTTCTAGTAAATATGATTCCTAAAGGAATATGGACACTAATCTTACTCTTAATCTGCAAATGAATCTTTGACTTTCACTGACTGCAGTTCAAACAAAATTTTAAAATCCTGCTGAACTTGCTAGATTTTATGAACTTTTAAAGTTTAATAATTATAAATCTTTGTTAAACGTTAGGTTTCATTACAAGGCATTTATTTTGAAGTAACTACATTTCCCTTATATAAATGACAGCATGGTGTTTTAGTAACCAACTGAAAAATGTTAGTAATACTCATTTGCATGAGTGAAACTTCACTGTTAAATCAAAACATGTGACATCTGATCTGTGTCTAACAATTTTCTTTGAAATGTAACATACATATATATACATAGGTACTTAATTTCACAAAGAAATGAAATCAAATGTTATATTTCCATTAGACAACTACATTATAGTAGGGTCAATAACTTTCAACATAAACCAGGTAGTTATTCCCAGCATGTACCTAGGGACCTTGGAGTTCTCATGGAACACAGAAAATTAAAGGTTACCTGGTGGTGGACTGTAGCAAGTCCATGGTATGAACCAATGTGTCATCACCTTAGATGATTTACTCTGATACCCTTGTCAGAGTGGACCGCTCGTATTTACACATAATTTATGTATTTAGCAAATATTGCTTTTGTTGCCGTTTCCATAACAGAATTAGCACATTTTTAAATCTTATTTCTAGTTGTATTCACTACACAAACTTTTAAAATAATAGGTTTGTTCATGACAAATATCACTAAGTGAATTTAGGATAGTCATTACATCTATTGTTTCATTGATTATACATGCTAGACATGTCTTTGCATACATAGTACTTTGCACATTTTGGTGGACAAAGTACTCATCTCTAGTTCCCCAGCTTCAGAGATCGCTGCCCATATGAAATAAACTAGGCATTCAGAAGTTGTGAATTTTCAACTATGTGATGCATTTTGTAAATATATTTATGAATATTTAGATTTTCATATTTTTTAATATATTCATACTCTTGGCCCAGTGCTTGTAATACAAATCAGAAAGAAATCGTAGTAAAATATCTCAAATGTCTACCTCGCGGGTTTGATCATTTGGGTCTCCTGCTGATAATTATAATCAACAGTCAAGTGAGACAATGATGTCATTTCAAACATTAAGAAATACCTTTTAGGTTTCTCAGAATCAATTTGGATCACATAAGATACCATTTAAACTAAAGTTTTCAATGTTATATTGCATTTCACAGTATTGCATACAATGGAAATACATATGCTTGTTCAGGGACATAATATTTGGCTGCATGACACAGTGTCTCGCACTGTTCTAGTGTCTCGCACTGTTCTTAATACATTAGGTTGTTCAGCAGCAAATTTATGACATTACTGACTTACCGTCATGAGTGTATATTGTTGTTCAGGAGAATCCATGATCACATTAATATATCCACAGCATCTCGTGCTAGTTTTAACACTTATAAAAGACGTTCAGGAGCATTTTGAATGTATTCTATGGTATTACGTAGGTAGTGTTAGGCCCTCAAGGTTATTTGCTCAAGGAGCTTAATCGTTCCGTGGATTTTATTGCATAAACAGTATCTCGTACCTTAATGCATAAACACGTACGTGCTGGTTTGTAACAAAGCCAAAGCACAACAGTTGACACTGTATTATTAGTTTAGACTATCAAAAATGTTATCTCGTAACAAATTTGATCTTCGTGTTGAAAGTATCACGTACCCCCACGGTATATTATGCTCAACAATCGTAACCAGTAGCATTTCTTGATTTAGTTCTTGATTAGTTGATTAGTTAGTTTAGACTATCAAAAATGTTATCTCGTAACAAATTTGATCTTCGTGTTGAAAGTATCACGTACCCCCACGGTATATTATGCTCAACAATCGTAACCAGTAGCATTTCTTGATTTAGTTCTTGATTTCGTAAACACCAAATTAACTTTTCTTCGCCACTGTCAAGGCGCACAAACAGGTTTGTCACGGTGAATTTGGGGTCGCCAATTGGAGTTGCATGATTCTATTGTGTGCACACTACGATGACACTAACTTTAAACTGCATTTGCCTATTCTTTGTAAAACTTTTCTTCCGAAACAATTTTTCCCGTGCGGTGCCATTAAACGCGCGAAAAAGAAGTGTCAAATCAGGGTATCAGGGTTGCCATCCCACAGAGAAAACGTTTTTTTTATATACTCTAAAAACGCGGTGTCCTACACGATCGAGAAGGGCTCTCATTTGTGGTCAAATTATATTTCAGTTCACCGAAATAAAATCAATGAATCTTCTAATTCTTGTGTATTTATCTCAATGTATGTATTTAAATTTCTTTTATAGTTCAAGAATCTTTTGCAGTAAGAAATAACTTTCAGTAATTCTGGTAAGTTGTTAAAAGTCTCAAATTGTGTAGTTATAGATTTATCCTTTTCTTCTGTGCCATGGTGAGTAATAACCTTTATTGTTTTCATTTCTATATCTGTTGTAATTACTTCTTGTTTACTAATTTTTATTTCCTTTTCAGATAGCCAACTTGGGCCACGCCACCATAAGTCACACTTCTTCAATTCGGACAGCAACATTCCTCGAGAGGCCACGTCTGCAGGATTTTCACTGGACGATACATGATACCAGCGCTTATTGTTTAAATTTTCTAGAATTTCGACGACGCGGTTAGCAACAAAAGTTTTCCATCTGTTGGGGTCACCACATAGCCATGCCACAACTATGGAGGAGTCTGTCCAAGCATACATATCAGATGTTGAAATTTTCATTGCTAGTCCTATTTGTTTCATCAGTTTGGAGAGAAGTAATGCACCGCACAACTCTAGTCTTGGTAAGGATATTGTTTTCAGTGGCGCCACTCTTGTTTTAGCAGCAATCAGTTTAGTTTCAATTTTATTTTTTGCGGTTTCAGTTCTTATGTAGACTGCTGCTCCGTACGCTCGTATAGAAGCGTCACAGAATCCATGTATTTGTATGTTAGTTTTGTTATCTTTGGTGGTGCCAACCCATCTACTCAGTTGTATTTCGTTTACGGTAGCAAAATCTGATCTTATCTGATTCCATTCCTCACGCAATGCATCACTTACGTTCTGATCCCAGTTCACCCTTTCGAGCCATAGTTTCTGTAATAGTATTTTTGCCATCACTGTATATGGAGCAATCCAACCTAGTGGATCGAAAAGCCTTTGCACGTCAGATAAAATACTTCGTTTTGTTATGTATGAACTTTCAGAAGTTGGCAAAGTCAGGTTGTATTGAAAGGCGTCTGTTTTCAGATTCCATACAATGCCTAGTGCCTTTATTGTTCCATCTAGATTCAAATCTACATGTGCGTTGGTCGATCTTTTCTCTTCTTCTATGGACTTCATAAAATTGATGTCGTTTGATGACCACTTCGTGAGTTGAAAGCCACCCCTTTGTAGTATATTCGTAACAGATTTTGCTAGAGAAATAGCGGTCTCGGTTTCGTCTTCTCCATCAAGCCAGTCATCCATGTAAAAATTGCCTTTAATGGATTGCACTGCAAGTGGCTCATCTTTACCTTCATCGTCAGCTGTTTGATGCAGTGTTTTTACAGCTAGATAAGGTGCAGATGCTGTACCAAACGTGACTCGCAGTAAACGATATTCGTCTAAATCTTTAGTTTCATCAGGTCTCCAAAAAAGTCGTTGAAAGTCCGTATCATCTTTGGTCACTAATATTTGGCGATACATTTGTTTGATATCGGCCATAAAGCAGACTCGTTTCATTCTCCATTTCATAAGTAGGTTTCTTAAATCTTCTTGGAGCTGTGGGCCTATTAACAATTCTTCGTTTAGTGAAATGTTGTTCGTGCCTTTGCAGGAAGCATCAAAGACAACGCGTGTTCGTGAGGACTCTTTATCGATGCGAATTATGGCGTGGTGAGGTAAGTATACTGACTTTGTTTCTTTTTCTTTTTCAGGTATCTTCTCCATGTGCCCTTGTTTTATATAATCATTGATAACCCTTGTGTATTCTTCTTTCAGGACTGATGACTTCTTAAACTTCCGCTCTAGTTGAACAAATCTTTGCTTGGCAATTTCTTTTGTGTTTCCTTCAGGTGTTTGTGGACTGTAAGTTTTGAAAGGTAATTTGACAATGTATCTTCCTTCTTCATTTCTGGTAGTAGTGTTTTTGTATATATCTTCACAAATCTTATCTTCTTTTGTTAAATGTCTGTCATTGTCAACCTCTATTTCCCATATCGACTTCAACATTTCGTGTACGTCAACTTGGTGATGCATTACAATGTAGGTATATTCTTGTGGTTTTTCATAGATATCTCCAAAGAGAATCCAACCCAGGTTTGTTTTTTGTGCTGTGGGGGAACCTGGTGGACCTTTTACTAACTCTGGTTGTATAATTTGTGCGTACTCCTTGACTCCTAAAAGCAGGTCTATAGAGCCTGATGATAAGTAACTTGGGTCAGCCAAGTTAAGCCCATCAATATGAGGCCATGGTTGTGTTACAATTGTTTTGGTGGGTATCTTAGTGGTCAGTTGTTTAGACATCACGTAGGCTTGGATCGGTAAACTATAATTTTGGTCCCACTGTGATCTTATATTGAGCTGTACCACATGTTTGATCTCTGTTCTCGTAGACCCCACTCCTACAACGCTTCCTTTGACTCGTTGTCGTTTCAGCTTCAAAAGTTGAGTCGCGTTCTCACTTATGAAGGTAGCTTGAGATCCTTGATCTATCAGCGCGCGTAGTGGAATGATTTGACCGTGTGTATTAGTTGCTTCCACTATCGCTGTCGCTAATAGTGCTATTCCATGTCTTGTCAGATACGACGCAATCACTGTGTTCGTTTGAACTGTTTCTTTTTCTTCTTCTACATGCTGTGAAGCCAGCGGTTGTGAGGTGCTTGTTGAAGCCGTTGGTTCTGTGTTCTTAGTCTCATGTAGTAGAGAATGATGACGCCGGTGACATTTCTGACAAGATACTGGTAGTTTACATCTTCTTACTGAATGTCCTGGTCTTAGACAATTAAAACATAATTGTTTGTTCTTGACATAGTCGGATCTCTCGTTGAGTTTCATTTCAATAAACTTTTTGCAGCGACACAACGTATGATTTTCTGTACACATGATGCATGTTTTCTCTGCACTTGGTGTTGTAGCATGATATGAACGTTCTTTGATTTGTTTCGGCTCCTTTGTATTGTTGTGAGTTGTGATGCCTGTAACTAATTCCAAGGTGCGGAACTTAGATTCCATAAATTTCTTTAAATCATTCCAAGTAGATAACACTTCGAAGTCATCTTTGTAGATGTACTCTTCCCAGCTTTTATGTGTCTCTGGGTCAAACTTCTGAACCAGAAGATATATTATTATCTGATCCCAAGAGCTCGTTGATATTTTTAAATTTTCTAAGTTATTCAAGCATTCTGTACTAGTATCTAACAAGCCTTTTAACTGACTAGCTGATTGCGAAGTCATCTTACGTTGATAAACAAATCTTTTCAGAATGCAGTTTAATATTATTCGTCTGTTACCATACCTTGAATTCAAAATATTCCATGCGGTTGCGTAATTACTGGATGTCACTTGTATATGTGTCAATAATGCCTCAGCTTCTCCACTAACACTGGTCTTTAAATAATGTAGTCTCTGTACATCACTGAGGTTATTGTTCTCGTGCACCAAAGAAGTAAATAAATCCTTAAAAGTAGGCCATCCTTCATAATTTCCATAAAACTTAGGTAACTGAATTTTCGGTAAATGCGCAATATTTTGCGTCCCGTAGCTTACATTCATACTTGCATTTGTAGATTTCGATTCCACAGAGGACGCTTCCGATAATGACGTAAGCATATCCTTCAAATCACCTTGTAATATGTTGTATAATTCTTCATAAATAAAGAACTCTTCGTTCAAAAAGTATGGCAAAGTTCCCTTTTGTTCTTTAGGCGTTATCTTTACTAACGCGTCATGTGCTTTCTTGAATGATATCCAGTACTCGTCAATAATCTTCAAACGTGCTTCCATATATCCCTTTGTCAGCCTTCCTTTCGGACACTTTTTTAAGTTTGTTTGGGTTTTACGTAGTAAATTAGCACCATCTTCCAATGTAGAGAGATATTGTTGTTGTTCTTGCGTGGTACACATGTTTTTCGATATAAACGTCACTAAAAAACAAGTCTTCAAACAATATTATAAACTTTGTTATTCATCCGTAGTGATCGTTAAGCAATTAGTTAAAAATATATAGAAGTACTTGTGTACAAAGAATACGAAGTGTTTTTTGTGCAATTCCTTATCTCTCTGGAATGCGATTCTTTTGTCTAGGCGGCCCAGGTGTCGACCGCTTCGTAGTAATGCGATCCGGCTCGATTACGACCATATGTTGACTGTGTTAAGGTTCACTTTACTTTGTATAGGATAATTTGAAATTAAAGACGTGTGTCCCACTATAAGTTTATTGAGCGACTGTTTTTGAATAGTCTTTGGTGTAGTATTTAACCGTACATAATACGTCTCAACAGAAAGACTTCTCAAATAATTTATAAGCTTCCAATATTTTCATATAAACATCGAACATTAGCTTCCAGTAACAATCATTATCTAGATTTTCAACTGCATCTGATATCTGACATTTTCAACCCAACTTTTGACGGGTATATTCATGAGCTTCATTATTCTCGTAGCATACAAGATATTCATGTCAACGGTAATGAAATAGTATGACGTGAAAATGTTTCCTATACCCATTGCATCAAATAAGTAATAGGTATAAATCATCCAAAAAATATGAAAACAGTTCAATGTAGTAACAGAAACCCAATTGGGAATGATTAGGGATTTGAAACTTTCGTTAATGTTAAGATTTCTATAGATATCTTGGATTATCATGACAAATGTCACATTGTTGCATTTCTGAGTAATATTGTTGAAGCAGTGCAAGAAACTTCCTACACAGAGTAAAAAATAGGAGCACAATTTACTTAACTGGAGGATAAAGTCGAAACCTTTCAAATCAATCGCAATTGTTCCGAGTATGAAATAAAACCCACCACACAATATCCCTAATGTGGTGAGAACTGACAGAATGTCATAGAGAGAACTATTTGTCGTGATTAAGTTGTCTCGTTTCTTGTACTTAGCAAAGAAAAACAAAGCTTGCATCAGGTCTATTGGTTTTAACACTGATTGCAGGTCTTTTCCAAGCAAACTGTTAGGTGGCGCGTGATTTAAATTATAGATGCACGTAGTCCGTTCCGTTTCTTGTCCATTTCCGAAACCCGAAGAAGTCACAGACATGTCCGATATGGCGAACAGTTCAAAGTTTATTATGCTATGCGGTCCTTAATCAATATAATTTAATTTGGACAAAAATATGTGTAATTCCTGTTCAACTTTGCCACGTTTCTCATCGTTTCACGGTATTAAATTAGACGAATTGTATTCTTTACCATTTCAATATTAAGTATCGAATATTTGATATACTCAACTTCATAAACAAAACTCTATTGGATTTCATCGATTTGGAATAAGTGAATCTGAAGTCGATTAGGCACAAATATTAAGTTAAGTAGGCACAGACGCCAGCACATCAAGTTACCCCAATGTGTCAAATTTCTTTGGTCGTTTTTCAACTTTATGACAAACTGAAAAAGGTTCATATTCAATTGGGAAAATTTGACACATTGGGGTAACTTGATGTGCTGGCGTCACTTTGCTCTCGTGACGTCACAGATCCATGCGTGGCTGCTAGTACTACCACGCTTTTAGTTTTGATGTTAATTAATATGTTTACGTGTTTAGGTATTTTTAAATCTATTTATAGCTTATCGAATTATAGAAAAAAACCTAAAATGTTTTGTACACAGACGTAAAAGTACCATTAAATTAATTTAATTAGAATTGAATTCTTCACGTGACCAGATGGCTGGCCTTTATTGCGGTCAGAGAGGCCATACTATGTGGCAATGCGGCCAGCCTTCTGGGCACCTTTCCCGTTGACAGCGATGCAGATGATTTTTTTGATGCTTATCTGTTCTTTTGTTTGTTTATATTTTAAGTTTGTACTTAGAAGCTACTAATATTATTTGGTTTACTGTTAATGTAATAAAAATAGAATAGAATAAAACACTGTCTGTCGGTAAAGTAGAATTTATGATGATTTATATATTAGAACTCTCGCTTCACATATATATGGAACGCAAACAACAACATACAAATACACACCGTTATTCCTTGAATTGAAAGCAGATGTTTAACGCTGGATATTAATAATCTATCTCGGTTGCTATAATGATAATTTTCTACAGTTTAATTTGGTTTAGTTTAGTTTAGTATTTTAGTGTTTTTGTGTATTACTAACTTAGTTCTTAAGTGCCTGTATTACTAACACTCTATGGACTATCTTCGTCTGAAATAAAGCATTAATTATATTATTATTATATTGATCCCGATCTTTGTCTGTAACCAATCAACGACCGAATTCGCCTATCCGAATCTTAAAGATGTCCAATCAGAAGCAGCCGTCAAAAACAAAGGAACGGGATTTGGATTGAGATAGAATATTAATATCGGGCGTAAGTGTAGTATCCACATTTCGCCAGTAATGTTTAAGTCCCGTGTAATAGGAGGCATTTCCTATTGCCATTATTACTGGTACAATTCCAGACTTTAGGCTAGTTCAAACGAATTCCAGATGGAAAAACACAATGATACTTTTCTTGACCCCGGAAGAGAACCTAAGACTTCATGCTCAGTAGTTGCGCTTGCAAACTCTAGCCCTACGAAGCATTCAAACAAAAAAAAAACAACGAGTCATAAAATTTGTTTATTAAGGAGATTCACAAGAATTTTTTTTTAATGTTTTCTTTGCTTCAATCAAAGAGCTTTAATTCATTAAACCCCAAGCGGACGCAGGCGTCCGCGTCGTCATTTTCTTTCTATTGTGTCTCTAATTGACACGGTTGAAAGGTTAAGATACTAGGAGTATACATCGGTGGGAATCGAACTCACGACCTCCGGCATAGCAGTCAGAGTCACTACCTACTAGACCAACAGGCCCGTCAATAACAGAGGACATGCGAAGAAATGTCATAGAAAAACATTGATCCCATGTCTCGGTAACGCCATCTAGAATAATATGGCAATATTGGAGCGCACTTCATACGCGCAACTCATAGATTTGTGTCCACTCGGACACAAATATCGAGTGAAATTTTTTGTTCGTGATGTCTCGTCTATCGTAGGTACACACACACACACACACACACACACACACACACACATACATACACACACACACACACACACACACACACACACACACAAACACACATGTATGTGTGGTACACATTCATTGTGCGAACAGCCAAAGAGTGGAATTCCCTGCCGGTGTCGGTGTTTCCTGATAGCTACAACCTAGGGGTCTTCAAGTCAAGAGTGAACAGGTTGCTTCTAGGCAAGCGTGCTTCATCGTCGACCACATCATCGCTTACCACCAGGTGAGATAGTGATCAAACGCGTGCCTATCAGTAATAAAAAAAAAAAAAAGGTAAGTATTGAATGTATTTGGCTTCAACAATAATCATTTCCGAACTTAGAAATACAAAATAACACATGGCATTGCAGTGATTTTATATTAAAATTTAGCCTCTTACCCTCAATAACAAGGTCAACAATTCAACTAGGATTGCGATAGCGACAGCTGTAACAGTAGGAGAGTAAAGTGAGCAAGTACAGCCATCATTCTAAACGTGAAGGAGGCATCGATGTGGAACATCCTGCAGATGTTTAACTTTTGAAATGTTGCTCGATGAAGACGACACACATTCTTGCACAACTTTTTCTCAGCATCTGCAATGTGCACAACTATTAGATATATGATAAAAAAAAATACAACAAAAATATATTTTGTTTCTGTAAATAGATTCGTACAAACACTTTTACACGTCCTTTTTAGCTAGGTGAGGTCAGCGTTTCACTATCTGACTACTCTGAGAAATAACACCGTAAGAAACTCAGAGATCAGTTTCTTTTAAAGGCCAGACATTATCTTGATTAAATCATGTTAGAACCATGCAGATTACACTCTGAAAGGGTCGTTTGAGGAAAGAACCGAACAGACAGATATGATGGGAACAGAATGATCAGTCAGTGCAAGCATTTGTCAGTAATCGTGATCTCAAATCGGAACTTGATAGATAACTCAACACGGAAGAATGAATGAATTGATCCAAATAACACGGAGATATTACCTTTCAGACCTTCACAACGAATCAACTGGGTAAACAGATACTCCTTGATTGATTCAATTCAACTCTCAATGTATTATTCTTCATTGCATGCCATAATGTGTTAAAAGTTGGTGAGAAAAAAAATATTAGATACAATTATGGACCCTGTCGGGCACAGCATAGATCAAGTAGGAGAGAGGAAGAAGAGCACTCGTGTGAATTTTATAGAAATAAATAAGTTTCAAGTTGCGTATAATTTTGCATTTAAGTGTTCATGTAATGTATGGAGCATTTGTTTATGAGTAAAAGCTTCAATTTATTGACGAAGTGGTTGTTTTTATTTAAATTCTTTTTTATTTCGGGTTACTTAGAACTTGTTGTCAGGCTTTTGGGGCTGTTATTATTAGAAAGGTCTACCAACGATCAAGGCATGGATGAGTGAGAGTCTATTTATTTTAATGGTCACCCATCTACGGACCAAGCTCGGCTAGCGTTGCTTAACCATCGATTTCCCGTGCACCTGTCTTTTTGTAGCTTCAAACTGTCCATATTTTGTTTTACATAAAACATTCAAATAAAAAAATGCAAAAACACGCAAATTTTAAACTATACAAACTAATATACCTGTACAATTCGATTTCAGAATAAGCGCGCACGAGGTTTGAACTTCATTCATTGATAAGTAGAATTTTTCGCAACACGAGCTCAATATTATTTCTATTATCAAACTTTTTATCACCCAGAGGTCAATGAAGACAAAGTAAAACCATATCACAATCTGTAAAAGTTCAAACGTTAGGTATACACAACACACGTCAATCACATTTCAAAGTAGAATCATTTTCTTATTCTATCAACTGTTAAGTTTGACGTTCGAAAATGTTTTTAAGCGGTCTAATTGAAATATGTTTTTCGAGTTTGACTTTGATTTTAACATTTTAAACAATTGAACTATTTATAAAAATAAAATTTTCCAAAATTTAACTACGCGTGTTACGAAATCATAGTCGTCTTTTTACTGAGAAGTGTTCTGAAGATAATCACAAAAAAAAAACTTACAAGAAGAAAGTTCATTTGCTCAGTGTCTAATTTCATTAGGGAAATAGCTAATTCCACATATAACAATTTGATTAAAACACGAATGAAGAACTCTATCGTATGGTAAACAATCTGAAACAAAAATAACGTTATATAATTAATTTTTGTATTATGATTTTCACTATCACGAATTTCTTTAAAATTCCTAACAAAATGAGGCTGTGCACGAGTACATACCATTTGCTGAAAACAAGTTCTGCAGCCTTCATAACACTCCAATATATTAGCATAAGCTTGAAACATTCTGTTGCACAACATTTCTTTATCACTTTGGTTCATCTGTACCAGGCGCTGAGCTTCAATATTCCATAGGTCAACTTTCTTTGTTAGCAGCCTAAGAAGTCTAGTAGCGTAAACAATGTTGACGTCAAAACACATGATAAATAAACTACGAAATAAATCAGTTACGTCATATTCTTGATGTGAAAAGTAATCAACGCTAAAGACAATATAAAATCCGCATATGAGCGTGACACTTATCCAATTATAAATGATAAAGCGTTTAAATTCGGTCTTTACGTTAAGAAATCTGTGGACGTCTTGCAATTTTAAAACAAAAAATATGTTTCTTTTTGTTTGCGATACATTGACGATGAAATTCATTAGGAATCCAAAGCAGTACAAGAACAAGTCTAAGTAAGAGCAGAAATTCAATAGAGGAAAAATAAGTTTCATAGCATCGTTGGAATGCAGCACATGCGAGTTGTAATAATATAATAACATGAACGATATCATGCCACATAATGACACCAAATTCGACGTTAGACTGTTCTCGTATATAAAGTTATTCTGAATACGATATTTGGGACTCAGCAGGATATTTTGAACTAGGTTTAAAGGTAGAAGCATTGATTGGACATCGTTGTCCACCAAGTCGTTCAAGGGAAATGTGACACGAAAACTTTTTCTTGCTGGTAAAACTTTATTTACTCTTAAAGACTTCATGTCACTTAGAAGATAAGGCAACAAATAAAGGACTAAATTTATTGAAATTCGTGTCAAAATATACATTAAGTTGGACGAAATTAAAAACGAGGAGCAACAATCCATATTGGTGTTGCTTGGCAACGTCAATAAACATGACAACAAATTATGATACGTGAAAAGGTAGGCGATCGGTATCGTGTAAGAAGTAATCTGAATAACTGTCTTAAAAAAAACGATGGTTTGGAAAAAAAGTTGAAGAATAGGAAATCTGCGTACTCATACACATACATACAACGAAGTTAAGTCATAACTACACAAAAAAAAAAAACAATCATTCAATGCTTAATTCATTGATTGAAACAGATAAATTTCAATAAATTTTGTTACATTGGGCGGGCAATGCATAAAAATGTAGACATTGCATTTTGAGCACTGGTTTTCTTTTTTTAAAGTGTCCCGATTTTAATATCCGTAATAGTACAGACGCCAGCAGGCTGCCCATCAAGCTACCCCAAATTGTCAAATTTTAGCAATTGAACATGAACCTATACTCTATTTGTAATGTAGTTGAAATTAGCGATGTGTTCGATATAATTAAAGTATATATATTATAACATAACCTAACATAATTGAGGAATGATGTGATAAAGCAACGTTGTGGTTTGAAAGAAGATGTAGTTACAAAAAATGAAAAGAGTATGCTTAGATGGTTTGGTCACGTTGAAAGGAAGGATGAAAGGCGACTAACGAAAGGTATTTACAAGGCAGATGTAAGTGGGAACGCCGGGAGGGGACGCCCTAGAAGGACATACATAGACCTTATTGGTGAGGTTCTTCAGAAAGGTCAGGTGCGTAGTACTCGCAACCGGCGTGTGTGTATGACAACATGTATGAATGTAAACGAAGCAAAAGAAGTAAATGTAAGAATCGTAGCATATGGCGCTCTGTAGTTTCTGCCTACCCCCATGGGAAAAAGGCGTGAGTTTATGTATGTATGTATTTATGTAACCTAACCTAACTTACCATACCTATCCTATAGCTAACCTAGCTACCTAACCTACTATCTTACTGAAATGCATTGATTTTAAAAATATCAAATTCTTAATTTTAAACTGAACTACTGCGCTGCGTGTATCTCTGTTACATACAATTTATTTAGTTTAAAGTCCAAACAGTATAATAATTAATTATCTTTTTGCAAATAATTATTGAAGTTCGTCTCCATTGTAATTTTTAATTAAGTAATTAGATTTCTGAAATATAAGCCTTTTTATGCTACATAGAACCTCTTTCTAAGTCTAGTAACAAAATAAATTTCAGAACGAAAAGAAAGTAAACTAAGAAGGTACGTATACGAACAGACGCCAGCACATCAAGTTACTCCAAACTGTCACATTTTCTCAATTTACCTAACATCAGCCTTATTCTGTTTACGATAAAGTTGAAAATCTACCAAAGAAATTTGACATGTTGGGTTAACTTGATGTGCTGGCGTCTGTACCTAACGTGTAAATTGCCAACCTGACCTTATTAGTAAGTTAATAGTTTTAGCTTAAGACTTGTCAAATGTCAAATTGTCACCTGCTAATGAACTGGGAAGTTTGTCTCCTGTCATGTCATCCAAGATGGCGCTGCTTTTTAAAAATGTTAATAAAACGAATATTCTTGATATTTTTTTTTCGATTTTTCGAGGACTTTTAATGTTTTTTTATTAGGTACCTACTCAATTATTATCTTATTCCGGACAAAGACAAATCCAAAATCACAAAAATCACAAAAATTGTTCCTTCCGTTTTTGAGTAATACATAGTATAATTAACAGGACTTTGTTTTATCTATACTAATATCTATACTAATATAGAAAGAGGAAATGTTTGATTGTTTGTTTGCATTGAATAGGCTCCGAAACTACTGGACCGATTTGGAAAATTCTTTCACTGTTGGGAAGCTACACTATCCCCGGGTGACATAAACCACTTTTTATCCCTGTATTCCCACAGGAACGAGAACAACGCGGTTGAAACCGCGGGACGTCTGCTAGTATATTATATAGATAAGATATGTATCTATGTATTTAGAAATATAAAGTACATACTTTATATTTCTAAATACATAGATACATATCTTATCTTAACAGCAACATAGCATAACAGCTGATACACATGTATCAGCTGTTTACCCATAACACCAGCTTTTAGCTTAGCTTGGGACAAAATGGCGTTGTGTTAAAAGTTGTGGAATATTTATTTATTATTAACTAGCAGACGTCACGCAGTTTCACCCGCGTAGTTTCCGTTCCCGTGGGAATATGGGGATAAAAAGTAGCCTATGTCCACCGGCAATAGTGTAGCTTTCCACCAGTACAATAATATTTAAAATTGGATCATTAGTTCCGAAGATTACCCCCTACATACAAACTTACAAACTTACAAATTTTACCTCTTTATAATATTAGTATAGAATAGATATTAATAGACCCTTCTAACATCTACATTGTTACTCAAATTCAAAGTATTCATTTTAATTCGTTAAACCCCGGAAGGAAACCGGTGTCCGCCTGTCATTGTCTTTCTATTGTGTCTCTAATTACCTCAATTGAAAGATTAATTAGACCGTTAAGGCGAGGTTTCCCCAGCAGTGTAGGCATTTAACGCTTACCTCAGGCCCCGCAACCAATAGCGCTACGTAATAAACTGCGATGCATCGGAGAAACGCCGCGCGCTGTCGTCGTACCGCTCATTCATGACTTCACGAACTCGAGTAGGTACACAGTTGCGTCACAGAATAGAGTAATGCAGTAGAGCAACTTCAATTTAATAATTTAGATATGATAGAATTCTTGAACTACGATATCAATATTGTAATTCAAAAATACTTAAATGCATTGAATGGTTATTTAATTTTAGTATCCCACTTAATAAGAATATAAGTATGCGTGGAAAGTATGGGTTTAGGGAAAATGGGTTAAATAAATAAATATTTGATTTGTTAATCACAGTTGAATTAATATTAGCTAAAATATTACCACATCAAAGTAAAAATAGAGGAAAAATCAATTAAAAGTATAGAAATAAAAGTAATAAAAATAAAAATATGTAAATTATACACATTTGGCTACAATTCGTCGAAACGTAGTTGACGTGGTTTGAATGGCAAAAACTAAAACCTTATAGATTCTTTATATCTGTCTGTCTGTCTGTCCGTATGTCACAACCATTTTATTAAGAAACTGTTAGGACTACACAGTTGGAAATTGGTAAGTGGATGTGGTTTGGGAACCGCTATACGTTTTTTACAAAAAAAAACCAAATTAACTGAAATTACTTTTTTTTAAATGAAGTATTATAATTGCAGGCATAACGTAGTTTATATACAAGGTGTTTTTTTATATTCCATAACTCTAGGGTTATATTCTGTAGGTAAAAATAATACTAAAACTCCTAGAATAGATGGTCCAAAAATGCATAGTTTCGGAGATTATATCATCAATCATAATTAAATTATCAGTTGTTTAGTACCCGTAACACAAGCTCTGCTTAGCTTGGGGCTAGATGGCGTTGTGTGAATACTCGTGGAATATTATTATTAAGTATTATTAATATTATTTTTATTACCTCATTAGTTTATTTTCCCATACGCAAAATACGCGCTTTGACGTGGAGTTGCGGATACCAGCCCGGTATCTTTAATCTTTAATCTTTTATCTAATTAGTTCAAAAATTGTCACCAGTACGACGAACCTTCTTTCTAACATCACTTTTCTTTCACGTAAGGGTGTTTTACATTAATCATCGTGACTTTGTCGAATTATTTTGTATGATAGTAAAAAAAAAGGATGATTGAAACATAATTCATGTGCCAGTTGATTCTTTGATATGGTCTCAATCATACCCTAGAGTTATGGGATATACAAAAAAACACGTTGTATAACTCAGGCATTATAATTATATAACTCAGGCATAACGTAGTTTCGTATTAGCGAAAAATAAATGTCACCGAAAATAATAAACACCTACTTGTAGGAAATGAGCAATGTACAGCTTGGCAAAAAAGAGTAGAAACGGAACTAAATTTTTGTCTGTTGGCAACATTTCCAAAACAATGACATCTCATAATAAACAAAGTTCACGATTTCGTAAAATTTTAATTTCGACCACCAAACGTTGATTAATAAACGTAAAAAGTGAAGAATAATGAATAAAACCATTCGCAGTGCTGGCAGGGAGGTTATTTATAAGGTGTACAGGCGATGTCTGGCGGAACATGAGGCCCAAACAATTCTATCTGAACTTCACAATGTTTACCAAAGAACCGCTGATAAGACAGGTATGTAAGAGTTTGTTTTGTTGATTTTAGTTGAATCAAGTGTTAATTGATGAATAAAAAGCTATATTAATTCGCTTGCGTAAGGAATAACTAGAAATTTGAAACAATAAATGTCGAGCACATAGGTTATGTTTACATTTTTTCTGCATTACTCTGGTATAGCGAGCTGAGATAAATTGATACTTTGGTGACTTGACTTTTAACTGAATGAAAATTAAATTTCTACGTAAATTATACTTTAAGTGCGATATCAAGGGAGAGAATTATTTGTTCTAGTGTTTGCATTAGAAATGTAAAAAAAATTGTCGTGTCATTGCCTAAAAAATAAATCTAAATCTATTATTTTAATTTTGGGAAATCTGTTAGCGTTCTAAGAAAAATCGTGCTGGAAGTAGATAAACAAGATTAACAGTATGTGACAAAAATGTTTTACTTTTAATATTGTTAGACATAAATGAAATATTTTGTCTTTACAGGAAGCAGCTAAACGTGCATTCCAAGCTATTACCGAAGAGGATTGGAAGAACTCGTGCTAACATGTAATAAAAATAGAAAAGGATTACTGGGAAAAAAACTAACTATGAACGAGGAAATTGAGCGATTAGTCATAAATCTAGAAAATGATAGAAGCAGCACCTCTGAACCCGAACATGACTCAGATGAGTTTGCGGCCAGTTCTAGCCATGACATGGATGTGGTAAGGGTGGAATATTTGGAGGACGATTTACTAGATTAAAATATGGAATAAAGAATTAGGTTAAACAATATGATGTTTTATTTTTATAATTCCTAAACCATGTAAACTCAGGAGTATTTACCCAAATATTTATTTTTAGGTAAGTAATCAGTTGCGTGTCGAGAACACGTCCTTGTTCAATGAAACCACTACTAATTACTCACGGATTTAAAAATATAATACTTATACAGGTTACGAATATATTGTTACTTTATGTCTAAAAAAAAAGTTGCTAAGTATCAAGATTAGGTCAGTACCCTATGCGGTTGCAACGGGTTGCCAATTTGCCATACGAACAGCACAGTGGCGCGCCTGCATTATTTTCTACTCTTTTTTGCCAAGCTGTAATACTGTACTTTGCTACACTGTGGTACGAGTGTGCTGTGGTACGTGACCTTCACAAACATAGACACAAAATATAATAATATTATTTGTTGTGTTGTGGTAGCTGTGGGTACTTTTACCTAATACTCACGTGACGTGCTGCTGGTGGTTTGATGTTCATACTGGAGACGGTTCCTATGAGTAGACGGTGTGACCACCATCCCATCTTATTCACTATTTACTACAATAATGTTCATCATCATCATCATCAGTCTATAATGTTCCCACTGCCGGGACACAGCCCTTCTCTCTATGAGAGGGAGTGGGCTATAATCCACCACGCTAGCCCACTGCGGGTTGATAGATGTCACACTGGGCCACCACTGCTCAAGAGTGTGTTGATGCGAGTATTTTTTTTTGTTTCAATGCGCAAATTCATGGCGCTACTGATTCGATACTGAGAGGAAATAATAAGCTACGTTATGCCTTAGGTTACGTATATTTTATTATCACAAAACAATTAGTAAAAAAAATCGCGGGCGATTTCGTAGGCAAAATCTATTAAAAATACAAAATCCCAGCAGGGTGAACGGGTGAACTACCAATTGACGTCACGCAACATAAAACCATTATAGCATTTGCGCGCGTGGTGACTTTATTTGCTCTACCTTAGGGTTCAAATACTACTGTTCGATACACTTGGTATGGTTGGTAAATACGTTTCGCGGTAAAAATAAAGCATGAAAGACTTTCGCGCTTATCGTTGTTATTTGCATTAGTATTTTTTTCTTGTAAACATTGTCCCACTCTAGGAATTTCTCCTGTGTCGTGGGTGCGTTTACAAACATTTAATCTCACATACACAAACACCCAGACCCGCGAACAACTACTTGTAGGTCATACAAAATATATTTGTTCCGTGCGGGAATCGAACCCGCGACACGCTGCGCAGCAGTCGATCGCTCAGCCACTGCGCCAACCGTGCAACCGTGTCTGTGTTGTAAAAGTATTATGCGTACCTAAGTTTGAGATTCAATATCATCTAAGGTATTATTTATATGGTAAAATATAATTTAGGTACCTACCTAAATAAAAAATATCGTCAAAGTATTCCTACCTTTTTGTTTATTCAGTCTTCGTAGAGCCAATGAAGACAATTTTTTATTCTTGACCATTTTGATTTATTTTACTTATCTACAAATTTATCCTAATAATCTAACTAATAAAACGAAAAATATTACAACTATTTAAAAAACTAAATTAAAGCGATGATAAATAATAATATAAAAATAATAATAAAATTTATTTCAGACCATAAGTCCATAAAACAAAGTAAAGATAAAGTATGTACCTACATGTAGTACAATTTATCGAAATCGATTTTTTATCGGGGGATGACGGAAAAAATTGGCGCACGTCCGACCTCGAACACGTTCCGCTCGGGACTAAAGGACTCGGAGCGAGCGCAAACTAGTGATTTACACTTTGTTTTGGAATTTGTGATACATTTATTTTAATATTGCACATTATGTGACCCGAGATAATACACATTTTTTACGACCTTTATTATGATATAAGTTTTATTTTTCAAAGCCAAATATAACTCAAGTAAAACGAGTATTTAGCTATCATTTGGACATGTCTTTGCGATTTAATTGGATGCAGTGAAGTGTAAGTAATCGTGTATCGCATGCCTGACACATCATGGTCGAAGAGTCAACTATGTAATATATTTTTTTCAAAATTTAAATCCGTTCCATGTACGAGTAAAACGCTATTGTTGACGACGTTTATTGGGGTCACCTTGCCTTAAACGGTACTTTTGAACTTCATACTTAGAAGCAAAAAATAATTCGAAAATGATTCTTGTTGCCTATATTAGAACGCTTTATTAGAACCTTATTGAGAACAGAATAGAATAAGTCTTTAAAGTCGTTCTTTTCTTTTGTTTTAGTCATTTGGAAGAAACTCCAAACTCTCTATACTCTATGGAATTGGGTTTTACAATACTTTGCATCAATTACTCACATAAATATGAGGCCGGTGCACCTAGAATAAAAACTACTATACTGAGATTGGTTAAGTTATTAAAAATTAACCAATTAATGATAGATATTCTTATTTTAGTACATACATTGTGCTCACATATTAAGAAATGTAAACTATACACTGTAGATGGTTATCAAAAATGATAAAAATCAGTAATAAGCAAATAAATCAAATAAAAAACAAACAGCAGAGCAGTGTGTGCGTTTAGAGAACAAAGGAAACAAGCAATGATATTAGTACTTTACTACTACACTACTACTTCTGTATGATTAATCTTTTATTAACAACAACACTGACAGTTTTTGTGTCCAAAAAGTTATTGTTTCATCTTTACTGCTTGTGTTGATCACATTTTTTGTGCCCCTAAAGGTATTGAAAATGGTAATGATAAATTCGATTTAATAAAGTGTGAACTATAAATAGGCAAATTGTAGCAATACAACAATATAGTTGGCGAGGAGACTCATGAGACTCAATTGTAACGCGGCGTCCACGTAGAACAGGCCACAGACGCGCATCTTGCTGAACGATGCTCGATGTAAGCGCAATACGTTTTTGCACAGTTTTTTCTTAGCATCTGTCAAATAACAAGTAAAACTTTTTTACAAAAAAAAAATCAACCGACTTCATGAAAAACAGCAAAATGTGTTAAATAATGTGATTGATACAATACCACCAAACAACAGTATTCCGAAGCTAAAGTTATTTTTATGTCTTTTAGTGTTTTATATGAAGGAAGACGGTTGTATTTTTTTGTAAATGCTTTTAAGAATGTTTGCTATCAGTTAAATATCAAATTAAAACCAAAAACTTAACCGATTTCAATGAAATTCAAATGAGACCACGGGAAAAGTATAGGGTCTCAAACAAAATAAAAAGTTTCTGAAACGGTTAATAATTTATTAAATTACAAGTTAACACACATGAGAGAAAAAAACTATCAACTGAACCGAGAACCTCCTTTGTTGTAAGTCGGTTTTTAACACAATGAAATTGAAGATAGTAGAAAACACAGAGATGCTTCTGTCAGTAAGCATTTGAATTATATAAAATTTATAAGGTACAAATATTTTAAGATGTCATATATGTATAGTTGATCATAGATTCAGGTGCAGATGTCAACATAATGTCAAGGCAAACATTCAATTACCTCAACGGTGTCTTATTTAACAAGCCTACAGAACATAACATGGTGTCAGAAGTGTATGTTTAACCATGTTGTCTAAGAGATAACATGGTGTCAGAAGTCATCTACTAAAAGTGAGAAAGATCGTCGTGAAAATGTCGAATACAAGTGCCGACGGCAGCCAAGATAGCGATCAGGACAAAGAATGCAACTCAAGCAACTCCACATCTCTTCAGATCCAGCAAATAATAATGCGGAGGCATGGAAAAGATGGTCTCAGCAAATGAAATTGTACTTGTTAGCCACAGGTCTGGACAAATCTAGCAAAAAACGAAAAATTGCCATCTTGTTGCACTCCATTGGAGAACGTGGTTTCAATACATTTAACTCGTTTAACCTAAAAATTGGTGGGAGCACATTCGACGAGGTCAAGTCCAGATTCGACAAATTCTTCGAGCCAAGGAGAAATGTGACGATGCGCAGAGACTTATTTTTCACACGTAAGCAGGAGAAATCCGAAAGCATCCAAGATTTTATTTTATCACCGATCTAGAGATGAAAAGTAAAGAATGTGAGTTTGGCACGCTCAGGGAGTCGCTAATTAAAGATATTTTTCCTAACCTAAACATGGACTTGTCACATGTATATCAAAGATTGCTGCAAGAACATGACCTTACATACCAAAAGATGCAAGAGACTGAATCATACAACACGTCAATATAAGTCGAGTGAAAGTCATTTAAGTCGTTCAAATAATTATGTGGATTACACTACACAAAATAGTAAGTCACACCGTCAGTCAGTCATATCAAAGAGATCCAAGTCAATACAAAAAAGTCAGTCACACACACAAGTCAACGTCCAATAATGTCAATACCCCCAATCATATTATCTCTGTGATGAAAGTAGTGATACTGAGAGATGTAATCAAAATAGTCAATATCTCAATGGTGAACACAGTCACATCATATCTGAGAGATACACTGTCAATCTGAAAGATGAAATTGGTCTCAAGTCAGAGGGATTAAAAAACAAAACACAGTTTATCTATACATATAATAAAATTGTAGAAAAGTGGTGTCTGTACAATGGAAATATATAAAAAAAAAGTAGCAGGGGTTGTTACTATATCAATGCCGAACCCAAAATTGTAATTAAAAAATTTTTTGTCTGTTTGTCTGTTTGTCGGTTTGTCTGTTTGTCTGTGTGTTTGTGCACGCTATTATCAGAAACGGCTAATCTGATTTAGATGGGGTTCTCACTAATATATTGTAGTAAGCTTCACTTAACATTTAGTGTTTATTTCATGTTAATCGGTTCATAAATAAAAAAGTTATGTCAATTTAAAGAATCGCGGCGAACATTTTGTTAAGGTATTCTATCAAAGTACGTACACGCCTCGCGCTTGACTGTGGCACCATAGCGCCCAAACGGGTGAACCGATTTAGATGCGGTTTTTTTTTATTTGAAAGCAGGGTTTCTTGCAATGGTTCTTAGGCATGATTCATCAAAATCGGTTAAGCCGTTTCAAGGTTATCAGCTCTTTTGTGTTAGCTACTTTTGCTATTTTTGACGTCTATGGGTATTAACTTTACATACAAATATATGTGTGGGTTAAAATTTAAAACACCCATGAGTGTTATATTAATAAAAGCAAGTTTATGGTATATTTGGTCTGATGCAGCCAGGATATCTAGCACACTAATACACTCTTGGGAAAATAATAGCAGATATGTCGTGTTTGGATTCATTTCAACCAGCATTTGATTATGCACACAATGCACTGATGGCAACAGGATGACCTGATGCTGCAGCCAGGCTATTCAGCTCACCAGTAGGTAGACGCTTGACAAAATAATAGCAGATATGTCGAGTTTGGATTCATTTTAACCAACATTTGATTCTGCACACAATGCACTGACGGCAACATGCAGGATGAGCTGATGCTGCAGCCAGGCTATCCAGCACACCAGTAGGTAGACTCTTCACAAAATAATAGCAGATATGTTGTGTTAGGATTCATTTTAACCAACATTTGATTCTGCACACAATGCACTGATGGCAACATGCAGGATGAGCTGATGCTGCAGCCAGGCTATCCAGCACACCAGTAGGTAGACTCTTCACAAAATAATAGCAGATATGTCGTGTTTGGATTCATTTTAACCAACATTTGATTCTGCACACAATGCACTGATGGCAACATGCAGGATGAGCTGATGCTGCAGCCAGGCTATCCAGCACACCAGTAGGTAGACTCTTCACAAAATAATAGCAGATATATGTTGTGTTTGGATTCATTTTAACCAGCATTTATTCTGCAATTAATGCCCAGGTGGCAACAGGATGCGCTGATGCTGCAGCCAGGCTATCCAGCACACCAGTAGGTTGACTCTTAAAAAAATAATAGCCGATATGTCGTGTTTGGATTTATTTTAACCAGCATTTGACTCTACGTACACTGCACTGAAAAATCTCATAACTGTAAACTCCATAAAACTAAAGGAATAACTTTAAAAAAAATGAAATAAAAATGAAATTAAAAATTTTAAAAACTTCCACCGCAAAAAAGTAAAACATTTAAAAAGTTTAAAATAATACTTTCCTATCGTTGAGCCATGAAATTTTACGTAACGTCGGGGTACCGCTAAAATAAGTAAGTACCTACATACCAACGAGCACTAGAAACATTCCTTACTTAAGCGTTACCCCGACGTGAAGTAAAATTTCATGACTCAACGATAGGAAAGTATTACTTTTAACTTTTTAAATGTTTTACTTTTTTGCGGTAGGGGTTTTTTAATTTTTTAATTTAATTTTAATTGTTTACGATAGTACGTGTTTACTTAATAACTGTGTGTTAAGTAGTAAGTACCTACTATTTTATAGTAAGAGTGCCTCGAAGAAGATCCAACCTCTCCCAATGAAGCAGAAATGCTGAAAGGATGAGGTTAGTTCGATCACAGGAATCTGAGGAAGGTCGAGAGACAAGGCTCTCTGCAACTCGGGAACATCAGGCTAGGGTTCGTGCTGCAGAAGCTTCGACTCAGCGAGAGTCTCGACTGAATTCAAATCGTTCTCGAATGATGACAACTCAAAATATGGAAAACGGGGAACAACGATAGGGATGTTTATCTGTCGATCGCGAAACTCACGCGCTATCGCGTGAGTCTCAGACTTTTGCTGACAGGGAAACCCGCCTGAGCTTCTAGAGAGTATGGACAACAAATGCTCGATCCCAGGAGACACAGGACGAACGGGAAATAGGTATGTCTCACTGCCGATCGTGAAGCTCATGCACTATCGCGTGAGTCTGAGACTTTCACTGATAGGGTAATTCGTCTGAGTTCTCATAGGGTTCGGACAGCAAATGGAAGAAGGAGAATCTACAAGCTACCCAGTAGAATTTTTAGAATTCCTCAATGCTCCTGGACTACCAGCACATAAAATAAAATTAAAAGTAGGCGTACCCATAATGCTTCTTAGAAATGTAAGCCCCCCAAAACTTTGCAATGGCACCAGGTTAAAAGTGACCAATTTACAACGAAATCTGATAGAAGCAGAGATTTTAACAGGGTGTGGAAAAGGTGAAAGTGTTTTCATTCCTCGGGTTCGCCCCTTTTCAAACAATTTTCCAATTAGTTCTAAACGAGTCCAGTTTCCAGTCAGCCTATGTTTTGCGATGACAATTAATAAAGCCCAAGGTCAGACGCTGAAAGTTGTGGGTGTAGATCTAAGTATCAGCTGTTTCTCGCACGGCCAGTTGTAAGTGGCTCTGTCACGGGTTAGCAATCCTAGGAGCCTGTATGATTTCATCCCCGATGGCCATACGTCAAATTAATATCGTATACAGAGAAGCATTACTGTAAAGTAAATTTTTAGCTACCCAAACGACGGTATATGTAGTTCAAAATATGCTGCCCGAAAAGTCACTATTCCACGCGGACGAAGTCGCGGGCACAGCTAGTTCAACATAAAAACAGTAGTCAGCATCCCACTTCTGACACCATATTATGTTCCGGTAGGCTTGTTAAATATGACACCGTTGAGGTTGACTTAGTTTATTTCGACACACAGTATGTTTCACAGTCGTACAATACTAGCAGCTTCTCAGACGGGGACAGACAATGAAGTGACGCTGTCATTATAAATAGGAATCGGATACATAGATAATATCTAGTGAGGTGCACACTATTAATCAACTTATGTGTGATGTCACAACAGATACAACAACGAACTAAAATCATGACTAATATGAAAGATATATTTACAACTAACCTGAGCACGTTGTCTTCAAAACTACTGCACATGTATCTTGAACTGTTTGTATCGAAATGTAAAATTTCTCGCATTGCTGACTCGTTATTGTTTGCAAAACTAAGTCCTTGGTCATCCAACAGTATACGGATACCGCCGCCACAGACGGAGCATTCTATAACGAAATGTATCCTATTGTTAATTGAAGAATTGACACAAATCTCTTATATTCTTGAGATTTTCGTGCTCAAGATCAATTCTCAAACTGTTCTGTAGATAATCTCCGTTATTACGCGTGCAGGCCGACCGTGCTCAAATCTAACAGAATTCTTTATACATCTCGGTCTGTAGCAACTAGGGCTTTGAGATTAGTAGTTAGACAAGGCACAGACATTCAGGGTTGAGACACCACATAAATCCACTGGTCAAAGTCAAAGTAAAAAAAAAATGCGAACTATACAGGATACAACAAGCTTAATAAAAACACAAATTGGTGTCCTTTTTCAGGCATCACAATTTTGTAGGTTAGTTTAGTTAACATTAAAGTTAAAATGATGTGTTTCAATTGACTCGTTTTAACATTTTCCTTTTTTATTATTTCTTAATGACAATAGGGGGAAAAAAAGCTTTGTAGTTTCACGCACTCATACAACCTGCATTAACGCATACAAACTTTGGTCAATGGGAAGTTATAGATGCCTCGATACTATAAGCTTTTATAGTACTGGGAATTTATAAATAGGATTATTGCTTACTTAAGTGAGGTCATCCCTACTTGTGCGTGCTAATAATTAAAACATAATTATTACTAATACCACCGCGTGCACGTAACTATAATATAGTTGCCTGACAAAAACCTTCGATATAATAAGAGGGTGATTGTTTGATGATACTCACGTCGTCATTCATAAGCCCTGTTTGAAGTACATCAATTACCACTTGAATGTTAATCAGAGAATGGATGAACACTTCTATGATATAATAAAGCATCTGAAATGTGGCCAATGTAATAATTATGATTCAGTTCAAAAGCTAACTACAAATTTGATAGAAAATATTGAAACTTAAATGAGTGACAAACCCGGTACGGTAGGTTTGTCATGAACGTTGGTACTTACAAATTGTTGAACACAGACTTTATGGATTTCATAACACTCTATTATATCAACGTAAGCTTGAAACATTATCTTGCTGTATTGTGAATCGTGAGCACCCTCTGTTTCTTCAGAACGAACTTGAATATTCCAAAGAATCATTTTATCTTCTAGCAGATTCAAAATTCTAATAAAGAACACAACGTTTAAATCGAAGAAGACTAAAAGGTAGCCATGAAACATTAATGCAAAGGACAGTTGTGAGCAGAAATATGTGTAAGCAAAGATATAGGCACTAAGAGTCAACATTTCAGAAAACCAATTTAAAACCACAGAACGTCTAAAATTTGTTTCATCATTGAGAATTCTGTGCACTTTCTGGAAAGTCAAGACAAATTTGATACTTTTCTTGCTGTAAATTAACCCCATCATAAAATTCATGACGAACCCAAAAATATAAAACATGGAGTCAAAAAAGGACACGGCATACATAAACGTGGTATAGCCAATATAATCTTTGAAAATATATATCATACAGGAGCGGTATACAAATATTAAAATTAATACAAGTGTTGCCACCGCAGAAATAACATTGGATAAGAGGCTGTTTCGAAATATACAATTCTTTTTTATGCTATATTTGGGACAGAACATAATATATTGCATCATATTGAAAGGCAAAAGCATTGAATGCACATCATTGTCGACTGTGTTATTTGAAACATTATTAACTGGACATTTTTTAGAAACTAAACGGAAATTCTTCATCGTTGTTATAAGTTCATGAAGTATTTCAAGCACACGTGTAATACGTAAATCGTCGGTAAACGTTACAGAATTGTACAACGCACAATTTCATTACTACAATAAAATAAGTACTTAAATAAATTAAGTTGTGCACTCCCATTAATTATTATTATAAACGATAGGTTGTTGTGGTGTAAGTTGTCTGTAAGAGATCGCTTTTAGCGATAAGGCCGCCCATTGCAGCCTGTGTCACCCTATGTAGCCGTTAAAGTTATAAATTTATGGTGTACAGAGTATTCTATTCTATCGTCCGACGTCGTATTTAGCCAAATATGTCAAAAGCGCTCCGAAGGGGCTTATGAGTGTTGTGTTGGGTATGTATGGTGTCTACCAACATAAAGTTCGATCGTCACTAAAACTATTGATCCGAACTGACACTTAGATTATATTTCAGACGTAACCATATTACAAATTCTATTTCTATTTTCGTAATCGATAACGCGACAATAGAAAGAAAATGGCGTATTATGGAATCAGCTGTTTGTCAACTGTCAATTGTTAACGAGTAGAATTTGTAATATGGCTGAAAATGAAATGCACTTGACAATTGACAAACAGCTGATTCCACATACGCCAGTTTTTTTCTTTAATAGAAATAGAATAGAATTTGTAATACGGCTAGACCTGCTGTTCTTGACTGTTTGATGATCCCATCTTCTTTCGACAAATATATTCTTAATCGTACAGTAACTGTCATAGGGTAAACATATCAGAGTAACCCTGTATCTTCTATCTGTTACTATATAAACATATGAATACTTAATACTTATAATAAACAGACCAAAATTTCAAAAATGGTGGATATGAGTTCTGCGGTTATCATTTAAACACGCTGGCAATTTTTCTTTTTTATATTTTCAATGAACAAAAATTACTTTTTTACAGATTTATTATATGTATGTCGGATCCGGTCAATAGTACGGACACAACGAATCGCTAACGCGCCAAAAGGCGATAGCACGTGATCTACCGACACCATGGCGCGCTTCTACAGAGTCGTGATGTTTTAAGCCTGCAGGGAGGACGACATTCAGTGCCCGACCGCAGTGGAGCTAAGACGTCCCGTAACTGTCATTCGTTTCGTTGTATTTTATTATAAAGTGTTAAAATGTAACGGTTAAGTTATCCTGAAGAAACGTTTCTGCTTGTAACCCATAACGCCGTGATAATCATGTTCGACGATGTGTTAACTTATCAGACAGATGTGTTGCTGGGGAGTTTGTTCCACCACTTCTTCTTCCCAGCAAAAACACTAGGAAGTGGCGAAGGGTGGGCTTTTTGGGGTACTGTCTTATGTAATTTCGACATTCAAAAAGGGCTGATCCTCAGCCTAAAGTGAATAAATGACTTTTGATTTTGAGTGAATTTGATTTTTGATGAAGATTCAAACACAAACGTAAGCCATCTCCGACATGTATAATAGATAGCTAGGATGCAGATTATTAGAGTCGTCTTAATTGTATTTAATTCTCTAGAAAAAGGAACGAAACGAATCGATTATTAAAAAACAAAACGTAAGTTCAAAATAACCGGGTACGATTCCCGAACGGAGTACAGATGTTTTTTAAAATGTATGAATGCAGTTTTTCTTGTTATTAAAATCGATGACATGGTTCCTCAGAACAGATCTTCGTACGTCTTACAGTTTCAGACTTTCCCATACTGACCGATTTGAATGAGACATCCTGTTTATACATATAACCTAACCTAACTTACCATACCTATCATATAGCTAACCTAACTACCTTACTGAAGATTTTGAAAGATAGGTATTGATGCTAATAAATATTATATGGATATTTGTAGTACATGGACGAGCTTACACATTATTTAAAAAAAAACAGAACAAAAAAAAACATGTTATACATACAAATAAATGGGTGAAGCCCTGTTCTCAGATTACGAAGTAATCTGTGTTAAGGAGAAACAGGAAACCACTCCCTAGTGGAGTAACAATAACACTGCATGTTTTAGACCCCACAATATCGGCGATAACTACTGCGCTGCGTGTGTATGTTGCATACAATACTAGAGTAGCATTTGAAGTAGAAGTAGTAGGAGGTAACAATTCAACTTGATTGGTATAACATTCAAACATAAAATACTGCTTTGACTGGTTGATCGAGTGGATCCGCACTTGCGTCGCCGTCGTCTGTCTGTCTGTCTGTTCGCGATTAACTCAAACATGACTTTTCCGATGCTGTTTTCACCTATAGATAAAGTTTTTCTCAAGGAAGTTCTGTATATTAATTGTCAAGTTTTTGTTTACATTGGCAAAAATATAATGATATTTGTTGGAGGTGAAAAACAAACCTTCTGGGAGCTAGGCGCGATAACCGACATCCAAGCGAACGAAGCCGCGGGTATCAGCTAGTGGTCAATAATAGAAGAATGCTTATGCGTTGTGACTTGAACACCACCGATACTAATACATGACACGAACACACGAACACGTTGTTCTATAAAACAATAAATAACTACACATTATCCTTAGTATAAATTCAATTTTAATAACGTAATTACTTCAAAATTGCAGATTGTAGCAACACTACTGTGTAGTTAGTAATAAGACTCATGAGACTCAATTGTAACGCAGCGTCTAAATAGAACAGACCACACACACGTATCTTGCTAAACGATGCTCGATGGAAGCGCAGTATGTTCTTACAGAGCTTTTTCTGGTTATCTGAAACATATATTATTTAAATTTTAATTGTATTCAATATTATAGATCAATTTGCCCTAGCGAGTACGAGTCCTTGCCATACTTAAGCGTAAAAAAAGATTAAAATTACTGGACTGGTATCCGCAACTCCACGTCAATGAGCGTATTTTGCGTATGGGCTATAATCTACCACGCGGGCCCAGTGTAAATTGATAGATGTCACATATTATCTTCGAATTTTTGGTTCTAGGACATGCCGGTTTCCACACGATGGTTTCCTTCACCATTTTTGAGAGCAGTGGTGATGAAATAAATTACACAAAGTAATGCGCCTGCCTGGGTTCGAACCCGCAACTTACGTTCGTAAGTTGTGTCAAAGTCAAAGTCAAACCATTTATTTCAATTAGGCCCCTATAAGGCACTTTTGAACGTCGAACAAAAATTAACTTTAAAAAATGATTCTAGTGGCCCCTTCCAAAAAGTAGATTTGTATGGAGAAGAATGGGCAAGAAACTCCATAATATAAATTTATCGACTTTCAAGAAAATGTCCGATATTCATAGTATTAATACCCGAAATAAACACAATCTTGCTGTGTATCGCACTCGCCTCCACAGAGTCAGCAACTCGTTCATGGGTCAATGTATACGCTTTTACAACAAGCTTCCTATTGACATACGAAACTTACCTGTTAAAAAGTTTAAAACCAGTATTAAAACTAAACTTTGTAAAAAAGGGTACTATAAAATTTCAGATTATTTAGATGACAAAAAAGCTTGGGATTAGACTGCTCGCTCTGCTAAGCCCTGCATTGTGCCACCCAGTATATTTTAATGTATAAGAATGTTATTTTAATTATTTTTTATTATTAATTCAGATCAAAAACCACAAAATCTATTGTAAGTGTAAACGCCATGCAGACTGAATTTTTTCAGTTTATGATTCTATAATTCCGTGGTTTGGGTAAATGGTATGCCTATTTTTTATTTTATTTTTTTTTATTAACTGACTAGAAAAGTGGAGCTCCTTAACCATAAAGTTGAGCTCACGATGACTGACACATACATGCTGCTTGCCCGACACTGCCCTGCACGGTTCGTCACACGAAAATTTTGTTAATATATTTTTTTATGTCTGGACTTAAAGAGAGACGATGATCCCTGAGTTTGATTCGGCTTTTCTTCTCAGAGGTAGTCAGTTAGGAAATGCCGACTTCAACTAGCTTTAAAGGAAAAAATGACGTGTAAAAGTGATTTCCATATCCTACTTGCATAATAAATAATTTCATTTCATTTCATTTCAATTCATTTCATTTCATTTCATACTTACTCTTTTAAAATCGATTTTACAATACTTTGTATACATCAATAAGATTATATGTGAGGACGATGCACCTAGAATAAAAGTACTATACTAAGATATGTTTAAGCAAAAATTAAAAAAAGCAATGGAGTTGATAATTACATGTGGTACAGCTAGATACATTGTGCTCACATATTTACAAATGTAATAACATTAATTTATAAACAAGTGAAAAAATAAAAAAATAATAGAAAACAATACATAGGTAGTATAGGTACATTATTATATTAGCAACCAGGTTGATTTTGTCAAATTTTGTTGTGGCCGCTACCACTGGGCCACCGCTGCTCTCTACTTAAGCGTAATGCCAATTTGAACGATTTACAAAATAAAAATACAACTAGCCTGCGGAAGTTAGTTTAAAATTATTGAGGCGAGCACAATTTGTATCACACATAGATCAATACTAATATATTAAAACAGAGAAAGTAACTCTGTTTGTCTATTTGTTTGTCAGCTTTTCACGACTAAACAGCTGAACAGATAGTAATGAAATTTGACATGGAAATATATCTTGGAGATTTGTCTACAAAATAATTGAAGAGAATTCGGTGTCTTAAACATTTTTCAAATGCAGCGCTATCTTTCGACTGGCTTGTTGGTCTAGTAGTTAGTGACCCTGACTGCTATGCCGGAGGTCGTGGGTTCGATTCCTACCCAGGACAAATGATTGTGTGAAGAGCGCGATCATTTGTTCTGTGTCTAGTTTTAATTATTCTATAATATGTATGTATTTATTTAGAAATATTATATAAGTATGTTTAACAGCTGTTTAGTACCCATAACACAAGCTCTCAAGCTTATCTTGGGACTAAATGGCGTTGTGTAAAATAAAGAAAAAAAAAATTTGATGATGACATAATTGTATGATGATGACGTGATACAGAGGGTGACAATTAATGTCTTCCCAGTCGATTGTCAGGTGACATCTTGACAAGCTGAAACTGAGCAGGTAATAGGTACTACATAATGTAATTAATTCTGAGGGAAAACGAAGGGTTGCTAAAATTTAGTTCGAAGACCTGGTTGTATTACTAAGGTCTCGCAATAAGGTCTTCGAACTAAATTAAATGGTTTTAACATTGAAAATACTGGGTTCCAAACATAAGAACCCAGTATTTTCAATGTGAAAACCGTGCGTTTCTACGTTAAGTTTGCGTCAACTGTTCGTGCATACAGAGTTACGAACTACCTGAACAATTGGACAATAGTATCATTGCGCACGAATCTTGTGCACTTTCAATAGATAAGTAGAACTTCTCACATTGCTGGTTTAACGTCGCTTGATACGTTAAAGTCTTAAGAATCCAAACGAGCACAGCCACTGTTCCCCAAAATGAGACATCCTGTAACAAAATAGACTTTAAAAAAACTCAAATTCGACAGAATCGCTACCAACGTTCCGGACAAAGCGGTAAATCTCATCGTTTATACGGCGTACGCCGAAAAACTGGAACAACTTGCCTGCTGCGGTCTTCCCGTCCGTGTATAATTTAGGTGTCTTCAAAGTTAGGGTGAATACACTATAACCTAAATTATACACGGACGGGAAGAAACTAGTGGGAAACTAGTGCGCTTCACCATCATTTGTTGCAGCACTGCTTACCATGAGGTGGGATTGCAGTCAAGCACCAGTTTATAATAGAAAAGATAAAAAAAAAAACATAAGACTTACTATTTCATTAAGGACCATGCCCACTTTCAAGCTATCGATTGTTACTTGAACGTAAATCAAAGTGTGAGTGAACATGTCTAGAAGGTAATACAGTATCTGAAAATCAATAAAGTTGAGAAAGATTAAGAAACGTGACTTTTTCCAGGTTTGCTTCAAAACAAAACACTTTGTCTACATCTGCAGTCCCATGTATGGGATACTTACGAAATGCTGGAAACAATCTTTCTGAATATCATAACACTCTATTATATCAACGTAAGCCTGAAACATTTCTTTACAATACTTTTTCTCATTACTGTCTTCTATTTTTTGATAATTTAAAACGTGAATACTCCATAGGACCATTTCTTTTTCTAACAAACGTTTTACACGAATTGCATAAAGAACATTAAAATCAAAAAAAGCCACAATGTAGCAAACATAAAATGCAATGTGAGGTAATAAAAAAAAGAAATAAATAAATAAATAAAAAGAAATTAAATAAAAAAAATAATAATTTATTTATATATTTTTTTTTTTGGTAAAATAAATAAATAAATAAATAATTTTGTCAATATAGAGAAACAAGTGACGACGAAAACATGAGTGACCACAGCGGCGATAACAATAGTCCAATTCCAAATGATAAAATAGTTTGATCCACCTTCAGAGTCTAGCAACCTGTGCACTCTTTGAAAAGTAAGAACAAACTTAATGGACTTCTTAGTTTGAATTATACCAACTACAAAATTGATCGCAAATCCCACAGAATAGAAAAAAGTGTCCAAATAAGATGTGACATATTCAAAAGTAGATGCTCCAACAGAGATATTGTAAAAGTGCATCGCAAAAGTATTGTTAACCAATATACTTATTAATACTAGTGTACCTAACAATGAAACTAAATTGGAGATGAAACTGTTGGGAGTTATATAACCACGTTTAATGCTATACTTCGGACAAAACGTAATGTACTGCAACAGATTTAAGGGCAAAAGCATGGACTGCACACATTTATCAACTGAATTGTTTAAAACGGTTTCCATGCGACGACGTCTACAGTTCAAGTCAAGTGTCTTCATTTTGTAAAAGGTTTACGTCGGTAGCTTTCTCACTCACCACTGATGTAATAATTTGTAAGTAAATGGTTTAACTGCGCATATATATAAATAATTATGATAATGTGCACGAAAATAATTCATTAATTACTTTGTACTTATCTCTCCACCACGTGCTTATACTACTAGTATGTCGCACTGTCGCTTGGCGTTTTGTTCAAATAAATATAATATTTGTATAATCAGTTAAATAGTTCATAATATTGGTATATGTAATTAATAGCCATTCTTACTACTACAACACACACACTACGCTACTACTACACTACTACTACACTTAAAGCCATACTACATTACTTATACTTATAAATATCCATTGTAACAATACTTACCCAAAAGCACGTATACATACACTTACACATAACAGAGAAAAAAAACAAATTAATAAAACATAATATATAATACACGCAAATAATATAATGTAATAATATAATATTACATCATGTTAATATTAAATAGTACCTAATTTAAGTTTTTGTCCAATTTATGTATTATTATAGTACAGACGCCAGCACATCAAGTTACCCCAATGTGTCAAATTTCTTTGATCGTTTTTCAACTTTATCTAAATCAGAATAAGGTTCATATTCAATAGGGCAAATTTGGCACATTGGGGTAACTTGATGTGCTGGCGTCTGTACACCAAAGAGATTTAAGATACTTACTTTAAAAAGGACATGCGCAGAAATGTCATGAAAAACTATAATCCCATGTGTCAGTAACGCCTTATCCTACTTATATTATAAACGCTAAAGTTTGTGAGTATGTATGTATAGATGGATGGATGGATGAATGGATGTTTGTTTGTTACTCATTTACTGAATGGACTTTAAATAAAAAAATGGTATGGAGTTAGCTGACACCCTGGATACACACACATAGGCTACATTTTATCGTTAAGTATTGAATGTCTTTGTAGTACAGACGCCAGCACATCAAGTTACCCCAATGTGTCAAATTTTCCCAATTCAATATGAACCTTATTCTGTTTAAGATAAAGTTGAAAAACGATCAAAGAAATTTGTCAAATTTTGTCAAATTTTGTGCCATTTTTCCCAATTGATCAGAACGTTATTCTGTTTAGCACAAAGTTGAAAAATGATCGAAGAAATTTGACACATTGGGGTAACTTGATGTGCTGGCGTCTGTACACCAACGTTTTGCCAGTAATGTTTTTAGTCCCATGTAATAGAAAGCTAGCCTAATGCGATTAAGTGGCACAAATTTCGACTCCAGGCTTCTACCAAAAAAATCCAGACGGTAAAATCCATCGAAACGATAAATTTAACCGCATTCTCAACGGTAGTGTTTATGAACACAATACTAACGAGATGGTTTTATTATAATTTGTTATTAGATAGCTATATTGAAGTGGTTAACGATGTCAGACATATTTAAATGTGATGGAATATTAATCATTGACAAGGCCACAAGTGGCGCCGATGGCACGTTTTTGCTTTGTCGAGTCAAGAAGTTAAAACTTAAACGACTGACTCTTTAGCGTAAACTTGCAATATGTTGAAATAAAGCAAACAGATAAGTAAATCAGTGATAAATCTTTAATTTAAAAAAAAATCAGTCAATTTATTTTAAATACATATTATTTAATGGATAAAGAGGCTTGTGGCCCAACTAATAACGACTGCGGATGAAATCATAACAACCATACCTACGGTTATTTCGAAGCTTTAAAAAATAATCTTTTATTACAAACCTCCATCTTTCCATTTGGTTAGTATACACACGACTTACAATCTAGTGTTAGTACTTACATATGCCAGAAACACAACACAATATATAATATTAACTAGCTGACCCGGCAGACTTCGTACTGCCTAATTGCCTAATGTTAATATGCCCATTTAATATTTAGCGAAGCAAGACAATGCATTTTATTATGATTATGATGTGTATGACTAATAAAACTGATGAAATTTCTTGATACTCATATTAAATGCATGTACCACAAATATTTGCACGACTGATAAGTCGAATATAGTGAGACTAAAATTGTGTTACCATGTAAGTACCTATATTCTGGCAAATAAATAAATTTCATTTCATTTCATTTCAATTAAATTGCAATAAATTCCTGTCAAAATGATATGTAATGTGACATTTTTTTTAATCCTACATATTTTATAGTCGGGGCAAAAAAATCTCCTGAACAGAACCGTCAGCCTGGTGATAGGGCGTTGTGAATAAGAAATATAATTAAATAAAACATAAGAATTTAAAAATAAGTATGTAAGAATCGTAGCATATGGCGCTCTGTAGTTTCTGCCTACCCCCATGGGAAAAAGGCGTGAGTTTATGTATGTATGTATGTAATCCCTTTATTGTTAGTCATGTGAATCATAATTATTAGCAAAAATCAGTTTTATTTTCATTGTAGTGCTTTGTGATATACGATGTTTTTTCAAGTTTTTTGTTTGATTCTCTGGGGCATATGACAAACAAATCTGATGGTTTTCCAACACGGGAACAGGCAACATACAATTGACCATGTGAGAAACACAGGTTTTCCAGATTAATACCACAAACACTTAATGATTGCCCCTGGGACTTGTTTATGGTCATAGCAAAAGCAAGCCGAACAGGAAACTATAGTCGTTTAGAGTCAAACGGCACATCATTCGGAATAATTGAGATGTGCGGTATGAGAACGTCTTCTCCTTTATACTTTCCTTTCAGTATAGTTGCTTCTATCACGTTGTTTAGTATTTTTTTTATCGCTAACCGTGTGCCGTTGCAAAGACGCGGTTGGTTGATATTTCGCAACATTATAACTACCGATCCAACCTTTAATTGAAGATTGAGGTGGCAATCCTGGCAAATCGAAGTTTAAAAATTCTGGTGGATAGTTCACTACATCATCTTGGTTAGTAGCCGAATCAACTGATTTATGTATATATCCTCGATTCGCCTGTAATTTGTTCTTGCATTTTTAAATTTAATTCATTTACATCTATATTTTTTGCAGCCAATATAGCTCGTTCGCTCAACCAATCATGGTTTCTGTAATTTTGAGCAACATCTGGAAACACCTTCTGGATAAGTTCATCTTTTGATCGAGTTAACTGACAAAAACGTTGAGAAATGTTACTGCAGCCAGTCAACATGTCTATAGGAAATTTGTCACTACCAATGTCAATGAGTTGTTTAGAGAATATGTTTCCAGATTGGTCATTTTGCAATTTGACATGCATATTCTTGCTTAAATGAAGTACTTTGACATGTTTCCACAATTCGAGGACTTTAGACATGCATTGAGTTCATCAGCTGGCAATGTTTGACGAAAATCTCCTGCTAATAAAATCTTTGCACCACCAAATTGGTTATGATTGCTCCGTATATCTTTTAATGTGCAAATTGTCTCTTTGACGTTAGGAACATACCTACATTGTTTAAACAACAGTGAGTGCTTGTAATTCTATATGAACTTTATACAATAGCAATAAAGCTAATTTTAGTTAGAAAACGTTTGTATGGGAAAAAGAAAAGGGCTGTTTTAGGGGTTTTCCGGCAATTATTCGAATTTTTCTCGCCGTAAAAACTATCTTTGAACTTCAACGAACATTTAAAAAAAAGAATTGGCCAAATTTGTCCAGGCGTTGTTGAGTTATGCGCTTACCAACACATTTTGCGATTCATTTTTATATTAAGTATAGATTAATAAATAAATAATAAAGTTACTCGAGAATATATTTGATATGAGAGTTCCACTGCGATTACTATTGCGAAAAAGTATATTCTGTATGGCGCCAATTCTGTACAATAAGTTGCCAAAATATTGGAGGGAATATACTGCTGAAAAGTTAAAAACAATATTAAAAAGCGTTCTGTTGGAGAAAGTATACTACAGCATTGACGAATTTCTAACTGACAAATTATTTTGACTTTGTTTATTGACATCCTAATTTTAATATTTGATACCTAATTTAACATTTGATTTTTTTTAATTTTGTATTGTATTTATGAATGATATTATTTTATCGAATTTTTATTGTTACCTTTTAATTGATTGTTAATTACTATTATAATTAATTGAAAAGCAAAATTTGATTTTAAATTCGTCCATTACACACAGTAATGGACGAATTTAAAATCAAATTTTGCTATCTAGCATCCTACTCCTCTTACATTTGTACGCCGTTCAGGCAAAACATGACTGGTATAAGTATAATAATTTGATATAACATCCTGCATGCCAAGTGTGTGTATACTCATGTTTTGGACAAATAAATTATCTTTTATCTTTTTATCTTTTACTGATATAGTAAAAATGTTTAACTACTACGCTTGAAGCATAAACACTAATAATAGCCGAAAACTGTAGAGGTAACATCCCTACTCCGTGCTGTTTACAGGGTGAGAAGTGACACCGGTAGACACATGGAGGGGATAACTTACCAAGTGATAATAATATTGATGTTATCGAGCGGGATAAAAAATTATAAAATTATGAAAATGACTATTAAAAAGCAAGGGTTGGTGATACAAAAGTGCAAATTTAGAGTTGTATGTATTTTTTGATGCCACATAATAAAAAAATAAAAATATCAAAAAAATAAAAAATAAAAATTTGGGGTGAACACCCCTTATCACTTAGAGGTTAGAAAAATAGATAGTAGCCGATTCTCAGGCTTACTGAATATGCATAAAAAAATTCATAAGAATCGGTCAAGCCGTTTTGGAGGAGTATGGGAACGAACATTGTGACACGAAAATTTTATATATTAGATTAGATTAGAAAGAAGATTACTTATTAATATTATTTCTATTACCTAACTATGCACGATCCACATCATTAACACAGTTCAACTTACCACCTTAAAGACAAATGCCTGCTGTTGAAATTCAATAAAAATTTGCACAATACACGTTATTGATTTGATGGTTTCCAATTTAAATGTTAGGAAACACATAACTTATTTTTTTTACTTTTTTTTTTCACAATTTCACAGTGAACACAATACTTTTCAATATTTACTTTTTGCCTGACATTATGTCAGTTGTCAATCTGTCATTTACTTTTCTCTAATTTTGTGTCTTAGTTTTTCATAGTGACTATGAAGGTTGCATCTGATTTATGTAATTTAATTTATTTTTATTAGCTCTAATAATGTAATTTATTGTTATTTTCCTGAATTTTCTTTGCTATAAACCTCACGGAGCCCGAGACCTTTCCAACGAATGCAAAACCGTGGAAATCGGTTCGTGCGTTCTGGAGTTATATCGTCAGGAAGGAAAACCCGACTTATTTTTATATAGTAGATTACTACGCCACAGTGGCATGTAGATCAAAATCAAAATCAAAACTCTTTATTCAAAATAGGCTGAGAATCAGCACTTTTTGAACGTGAAAAAAATACATAAAGACAGTCCTCCGAAAACGGCCCACCCTTCGCCACTTCCTAGTGTTTTTGCTGGGAAGAAGAAGTGGCGGAACAAACTCCCTAGCAACACATCTGTCTGATTAGTTTAAAGAACTAGGTATACAAAGAATCTATACAATGAAATGCTCAATAAATAGCACTAAGGTTTATACACTTTGTAAAAACATTACATTTCAGAATGATTGTCACGTGTTAGCTAGCACACTCGAATATACCGAGATTAAAAAAAAAGTAAATATAAAATATTCATATTAACATTGAAGTCTAAACTCACGCAAAACTACGACAAAACTGAAAAATAACTGCCTCCAGGTATAAAAGGCGTACCCGCTTACATGTGCAATGTTGGCTTATATTCATAAGGCTTGTAGGCATATCCAATGCCCCAGTATGGGGCTGTCCCACCTGTCAGCTAATACAGTGACTGGCGCGTACCCTGCGCATACTGGAAGCGCAACGCTTTCGCATTATGGCATGGAAACCATCTAATCTTTCTAGCTTTAATTACCGAATCCATGGATGAGAGACCATTGATAACATATCAAAATAGCCCTCCAAGCATTGGAATGTACGTGAAGCTGTTGGTCTCGGCTGTCATTTGTAGATCATTGATTGTAGTAACGGGTAGCTAATTCAGAACCCCGAAAGTCTGGCAACCAGTCTGGCAATCCAGGGGTATCGTGTTACCCGGCCACTGGGTTGTTTAAGCCATATAGATGATCCAAATATGGGGCACCGCATCTAACTCAAACATAGAAATCACACAGAGGTTTTAAAATAAAGCTCTGCGTATGATAACCAACGCGCCCTGGTTTATACCCAACGAACTACTACACTATGACCTACGAATAGTCACTGTGAAGCAGGAAATCGTACTATGGCGTACGATTCCTATAAAGAACGAATCCAACAACACCCAAATACTCTGGATCGGTCACTAATGGATAATCACAACATAGCGCAAAATACCTCAAGACCTAATCCAACCACAGTAAATATAACTACTGCTTAAACAATGAGGATGTGACACAGGTCACATACTGAGCGAGTCAGCGATAGCACCAACCAACGCACTTCTGAATGTCCCACGAAGGAGACAGATTGTAGTACATAATGAACAACAAAAAAATAGATGATCTCTCTATTTAGAAGCCGACCTCAATATAGTTGGGAAAAAGCAAGCGGATGATGATGGATGATGATTACTTCTGGGCTAAAGGAAAGCAAATTGTAACAGCACCACAGTGTAGTGAGTGAGGAGTGAGAGCATTCGAAGAAGGTGACCGACATCTATGTAGAACAGGCCCAAGACGTTCATCTTGCTGTAAGTGGCGCGGTGCAGCCGTACAATGTTCTTACACAACTTCCTTTGATCGTCATCTGTTAACAGTCAAATGTAATGGTGAGTGATGAGTACATGACGTATCTGGGAAAGTAAGGATTGTGGTTTTGAAATGGATCCAGAAAGGTAGCCCGGTAAAATAAAAATAAATACCAACATACAAAAACTCACGCCTTTTTCCCATGGGGGTAGGCAGAAACTACAGAGCGCCATATGCTACGATTCTTACATACTTCATTTGCTTCATTTACATTCATAATGTTGACATACACACACGCTGGTTGAGAGTACTACGCACCTGACCTTTCTGAAGAACCTCACCAATAAGGTCTATGTATGTCCTTCTAGGGCGTCCCCTCTAGGCGTTCCCACTTACATCTGCCTTGTAAATACCTTTCGTTAGTCGCCTTTCACCCATCCTTTTAAAATAAATTTATTTTACATATAAAATTGTTTTGTTTGATTTCCAGGTAAACAAAAGAAATTTGAGAAACTATAGAAAGGACTCGCGAAGAAATGTCATAGAAATACTGTGATCCCATGTCTCAGTAACGCCATCTAGAATAATAAATATAGCATTATTGGAGAGGCAGAGGAGCGTAAGCGAAATTAAACTCATAGACATATTGTGTCTACTAAGTCACAAGTATCGGAAGAAAATTATCTTTGTGATGTCCATCCTGTAGTAAGTATCGAATGACTTTGAGGTAAACTAACTTTGGAAGATATATCAATATTCATCTTTCTGCTTGTATCTCAAATGATTTCAAGTAAAAGCAGCATATCTTCTTTCACCATACGAGATGTATGGGGGAAGTAAATGACTATAATGAACACCTTCCTAGGCATATCATATTTCACACAATCCTTCCACTGTTTTGTAGATCTTTCTACACTCTTGTAATTCTCTACATTGATTACCTATTTCATAACATGATCCTCATTCCTTCGCATCACATGTCCTTACCATAACAACCGACTTCCGCTCAACTTCTGGGTCACTTTCGGCTTCCTTTTACATAGCTAGTTATTTCTCATTCTATCCATCAATCTTACACCACACATCCTTTTCAGCATATTAATAAAATTTTGTAATCAGTTGTCTGAGCACTAGCACAATAATAAGAAACTTCACGTCGTACGGGATTTGCTTTAGCCATTTGTACAAAAAATATGATCAAAAATTATTTACCTGTACAATTTGATGCCAACATGACATAACACGAATTTTGTACATGGTTGACAGCTTTATAGAACGTCTCGAGATGCTGGCTAAGTGAGACTTGTATAATCAAGTTTTTTGCTATCCAGAAAGAAAGAAATATTGTTGAGGGAGAATATCCATGCTAGAAGAAATAAACAAAACAGGATATACTAAAGTCAGTCAGTGGCTGTGCAATAAATTGTGTTACAGGCACCGAATATGAGCACAGCAGTGATTGTCTAATTTAAAATTAAAAGACTTTGGGTAATTTTACGTAGGTCATGTAAAGTACATTTGGCCCAAAGGTGGCAACTTTCTTAGTGACATCTCTAATGTTTGCTATGGAACTGTGGTCACTTGCACATACACTGTCACGGCTATTGCTGACGTATTAATGAATGCCGTTTGGGAGCATATATGGTCTAAAGAGCAAAATGACAGTGGGTTGTAAATTGTCAAAAGAGCAGATCTTGCTCTGACATTCTACATATATCCACGCTTTTGACGATCTGCTCTTTTGAAAATTTGCAACTAACTTGTCATTTTGCTATTTTGACCAAATGCTCCTTAACCGTGCACTTCTAAATTGCTGAAAACGTTTTCACTCACTAAAGGGGCACTTTTCATGTTTCATTAAAACGGTGAATTTACCTCTTCTGACTTCATTTTATATTTGTTAAAGGCTATCGAAAGTTGAACATCTACCCAAGCTTGAAAGAGGGTCTCTATTGTCTGATACAAGATCTGGAAGTGATAAATAGATTATATATTGGGTATGTTCCCACCAGTTACATCACATGTGTATGAAATATATGATATTTACTTACTGGCTGTTGATAAATATTTTTGACAATTTTGTAACATTTTAATATCTGGTCAAAAGCCTGAAACATTCCAATACTGTGCTGTTTGCTGCATCCATGTTTCTGTACTAGTAATAGCTGGATATTCCATAGTTCGACTTTATTGGTTAAAATCCGGATTAATCTTATCACATAAATTTGATTTGAATCTAGACTTAGTACAATCAAAAGATAAAACAAGACATTCCATGGAGGCTTTTGAAACATTAGGAAAACATAAGTTAAAACCATGACATAAAATGCGAAGATGGCCGCGACGCTCGTCCAACTTATCACAACGATGTGCTTAAGTCGAGCCTCATTTTTAAGAAATTTGTGCACATCTTGGAAGAGCAAAACGAACAAAACGCTTTTCTTAGTTTGGGTAATGTTCATGATAAAGTTCATGATGAAACCCAAAAACTTTACAATAAAATCAAACATAGACGCAAACACCATAAAATCAGTGTTACTGTTATTGTTGTTGTATCGTCGGAAATTCTCATCGAACAGTATTTCGGTGATCCGATGAATATACGTCGACAGGAACATTACCACACCACCTATTAATATGAGTTTATTTAAACTATTATTCGGATTTATATAATTATTTTTGATGTGATATTTAGGATTGAGTGTTAAAATTTGCAAGAAATTTATGGGTTGAAATATCCGTTGAACTTGTTTGTCGATTTTATTATTTGCAGTAGTTTTGTAATTAATTTCAGTTTTGAAAATGGTATTCAACTTTGTCTTCAGAATTTCCATTATTTTAGTTTAGGACTTAACCCTTGACTGGACTGGAAAGGGCTAACAGACCTTTAGTGATTAATGAGTAACTTCATAATATTAAGTAACATTATTGCTTTTGTTTTCATTTTTGTAAGTGCGAGTGCGTGTATTAACGGGATTAACTTGATGATTTATTATCACCCAGGGATGTTATAAATTTCTTTTAGTTTGAATATATCACAAGGTATTTGGTTTTGGTGTACTTTTGGCTAGTCTGAAAGCTATTTGAGCTATTATTTTCACAAATAATAATTGACGAGGCACTGTCAAAATATAATTATTCTTAAAAAGTTCCGTAAAAGATTCGCGACGCGGTAGTTAATGCATATTCAAGCGCTTTAACTTAACAGAAGAATTTGCAACAATGTCCACATGTGTTTGACTTGCAACTGCTTCATGGTGGTTTTCATCCTAAAACTTTGAACCTTTTTTTTTACTTTTTTAACGACGATATTCGTAGTGACTTCTATCTCGCGACATACGTACTAATGACCTACATCGTTGCGATAATAAAATTGTCCGCGCAATTTGAATTACAAGTTCCTGACTATAACCGTCGAGCAGTAGTAGCTCACCAGCCACAACACCTGTCTGGGCGGTGGATTCTCCTTTTTCTATGGTTGATCAGGAACTTTACATCCTGTTCCTAATACGTCTTAACAATTATATACTTTTGTCTTAACATAAAACGATCTTAAATCTCGAGAATTTTTCGTAATACAAGGCTCTGCAGTCCGAGATTCTTCACGTTTCCTGTATGGATATCTTGCGTTGTTACAACATAGCTATGCCTTTGTAACGCCTTGAAATAAACATAGAGCAATATTAACCAAGACACTTTCTGCTATTTCTAATTACCAGGCGCTGTGGAACTACTAGAAAAGACTGTAGTTTTAGTTTTGCATTAGCTTAACCTCTCTAAAAAACCTAGAATAAATTACTTTTGTAAATCTGCATTCGTTGCACAGAGTTTTAGAGTTACAGCTTAATAGCTGTGTGTGTAAATTGTGCCTAATGGCTCAATTTACACTGCCACAAAACGAAATGGAAGCGACTTTTTTCCACGACTGCTGGACAGAAGAACTCTCACTTAAAACGAAACGGAAGCAAACAGTTCTGAAGGTATTTAATTGGGGGTCAATTCGTAACAGAAATACTGTAATCTTCAGTGGTTTTGTCGCAGATGATCATCACTGTATTAACAACCAGCATTGCAGCTGCAATTCTTTAACATGGCGTGTCGATGTCAATTCAGATTTTGTCGGCCGGATTATTTTTATAGCGTTGATATTTTTGTAACGTACTTAACTTGTAACGTACGTACTATAAATCTGTGGCCCTAGTGAAAAGGGGTATAAGTCCAATTTTGTCGAAAATGAGTTAAGTGTACCAAAGTGATCAGAAAAAAATGCTCTATCGTTTGGTGAAGACAGATCTAAGCTATCTCTAAAAATAAGAAAGTTACTTTGTGTAAAAGGGTCCAACTGACACCAAAAAAAACTGTAAAAGTCGGTTTCAAGTACTTTTGTATTATTTTAAACGGAAAAATAAAAATAATTGTTCGTGTTTTTTAATCTAAATTAACATACATTACACACGTTTTCATTTGGTTGGTGTTTATCAATACAACAACACTTGGTCCTTAAAAATGGTTTAGTGAGTAATGATATTACTAGACATAAATCCGTTTTCACCAAAATAAAGGGAAAAAATAAAAAATAACTCGGTTGAGATCACTATTCACAAATGATATTGTGAAATTGATAAATATAATTTGATACAATTATAATTATATCGTACGAATTGCTTTCATTTTACGTGAGTAAGGATATAACTATTCGATGCGGGGAATGGTGCGGGTGGGTGGAGAGTGCATACGCGCCCGCGTCTCTTCAATCGCTCGCGCACTGGTCTGAGCGCAGCCTGTGTCGACGCGCTGCAGAAACATCGAAAATTACGCGAGTAAGTTAGATCCTATTACACCTATTTTTGTAACTTATTTCGAAGTTGATGTTATGCTATAATAGGTTTTAGTCTAATCGTACCTTTTTACACCTAATAACTACAAACAATAATGTGTTATGGAACATAACTCTCTTGCATTTCTTATTCAATGATGTTTGTTTTAGCTATACAATACGTATCTATTACTTAGAAACGAATTGGACACTAATTATATTCCAACTACATTGATTTTAGTCGAGTCAAGATATTGAAAGTTTATAAAGTTGGTTACTTACTGTTCAGTGTGATGTATGATTAGTTATTAAATGCTTACGTACCTACGTAACTTGAAAATCGACTTTCACAATTTTGTTCTAATTAGAATCTTAAACCCAGATACTTTGTAATACTTTTTAATTATTGTCTAAAACTTAATATTTAATCATAATAAAAACTTAAAATAAATAAATAACTAAAACTAACAATAAATAACTACAAAGCGTCAAAAAATTCTTCTGCATCGCTGCCAGCTGGTAAAGTGCCCAAAAGACTGGCGGCATTGCCACGTTGAATGGCAATGCTTAGCCTCTGGCCAAAGTAGAGGCCAGCCCTTGGGTCACGGGAAGCGTCAACTAAACGTTTGCAGATGTCTTTGTAAAGAAGACGAGCACTCGGACCCCACGGCCCAAGAGTTTCAACCCCAAACGGCTCGAAAGTATAACTAACCAACAAGGTTGCTATATTTCCGCCGCTTGAGGTTCTCAGCAGCCGCAGCAGCAGCGCCAGCACAGCATGTTGACCCAGGAAGATGGGATGGCGCAAGAGTATCGACACAAGTAGCGTCCCATACTAAAGGCCTACCCATCTTCCAAGGGAATAAAATCATACCGTCCGGTCTTTTGCCATCGTCGCGTGCCAAGCTATTGGGTTCTAAAACAGCTGGAACGCCGACGGAAACAAGAGCACGTCGGATGATGTTATTAATGTGTGCATGCCGTGCTATGCGACCCGCACTACGGCTGCATGATAAACCGTGATGCCCGAGGCTGTTGACAACTTCCCCACAGTGACAGCGATGAGGAGAAACACATGTAGCTCCTAGACGAAGGGAAACAGCGAGGCGGAAAGTAGTGTCATCGAAAAGAGTGCCTATGTTCGACGAAGGTAGTGCAAGAAGCCATAGTCCCGACTCCCATTCACCCACAGCGAGCAGGCGCGCACGCTCAGTAGCAGTGGTAAAAGAGTCAATAAGGTACTTCTGCACCGCTCTGCATGTGTTAACCAGGTTTATGAAATATTAATAAAATAAAAATGCACTTTCCACAAGAGGCCATGACACACTGTTTATTATTTTAAAACATCTCTTTCACATGACAAAGGCAGAAGGCTATACAGCCTAGTCTCATATGACACATCCCCCCCTTTAACATTCATAATCAACTAAATGGGAAGGAGGTTTCACAGACCTTCCACTACGAGTAACATATGAACTGCCTGCTTCACAAGCATCTCTAAACACTCTGTGCTGACTAGGCATAGAGCCATCTGTACTCACAGTCTCCCCATTATTTGAATCATTCACTGGTCTGACATTAATTGGGGCATCAAACTCAACTTCTGGTCTCTCATTAAACTTATTTCTACTTAGTAACATATGTTTTTCATTTCTCCTAACACAATTACCTTTTTCATTTTTTACAATATAGGATCTAGGACTATCCTTCCTTACTACCCTTCCTGGCTGCCAATCCTTATCATCCCCATTCTGTATTAACACACTCTGACCATTACTATAAGAAGCTCTATTTTTGGCTGTTTTATTATAATTACTTTTAGATTTTTCTTTCATTATTTGCATTTTTTCATTGATATTGATTGGCAGTCTGGGTTGAAGATCTGTGTAAGTACAAGGTAAGTTAGTTCTTAATAGCCTGCACATCAGAAGTTCAGATGGGCTATAGTCTAAGCCAGCAAGCGGTGTTGTTCTATAGTGTAGCAAAGCCATATTCAAGCTCTCATCATTTGCCCTGCATTTCTTCATTAAACTCTTTACAATACCTACAGCTTTTTCTGCCAGGCCATTCGACTGATGATGGTGAGGGCTTGAAAACAACAACTGCATATTAACATCTCTGGAAAACTGTTTAAGTTCAAAGCTATTAAATGGATTATTATCACAAACTGCATACTTAGGTATTCCATGTGTGGCAAATATTATTTTTAATTTCAATATAACATTTTTTGCTGTTTTTTGTTGAACTTGTTTCAACTCAATCCACTTTGAATAATAATCAACAACCACTAGATAGTCTTTGCCAGCAAAGGAACAAATATCCATACCTACTTTATAAAAAGGAATATCTGGCACATCATGACTTATGAGGGATTCTTTGCAGTTACTTGACCTATATTTCTCACATTCCTTACATGACAAAACAAAATTTTCAATGTCCTTGGACATTCCTGGCCAGAATAAAGATCTACGTCCCCTTTTCTTGGACTTGACCACACCTGCATGAGCAGTATGTAAAATAGTAAGTATTTCTTTTCTCATACAATAAGGTACCACTACCCGGTTATTATAGTATAAAACATCATCTTTAAAGTTTAAAAAATCTTTCAGTTTGTAAAATATTTTCAACTCTTTATTCAAAATATTTTTATCATTGGATGGCCACTCACTAAAATACCATGTCTTAATTTGCATTAAATTGTTGTCACACCCAGTTTCAAATTGTAATTTTTTAAGTTTTTCATCAGTAATTGCTAAATCAGACTCATATCCATACACAACTTCAGTATCAAAAGAATGGACTAACTCTTGTAAATCTGAGTCATTTTTCCCATTATTTAACAAGTAGTTTCTTGACAAATAATCAGCAATAAACATTTTAGGACCTGGTACATAGCGAATTTCAAATTCATATTTTAGCAATTTTAAGACCATTCTTTGAAGTCTGGCTGATATTTTGTTGATGTCCTTTGACATTATTGCCACTAATGGCTTGTGGTCTGTCTCAACCACAATCCTTCTACCATATACAAATTGATGATACTTTTCCATAGCAGCACAAATAGCAAATAATTCTTTTTCTATAGGTGCCCCTGCCCACCTACTTTGGCACTCCGTGTAAACTCTGGAGTAAAATGACACTGGTTTTCCATCTTGCATCAGGCATGCACCCATACCAGATTTAGAGCTGTCAGTTTGTAGCACAACTGTACCCTTGTCACTCAGAATTGCTAAAGTAGGTGTGCAACTCAATTTTCTTTTCAGTTCTAAAAATGCTTCTTGCTGAGAAGAATCCCATTCCCACAAAGTATCTTTTTTAAGTAACTGTCTCAAGGGCATTGTAGTTTTTGTATAGTGAGGTATAAACTTACTTAAGTAATTACACATACCAAGGAACTTCTGAAGCTGTTTGATATTTTTTGGTGAATCTAATTGAAGAATGGCTGATACATGTTCAGAGTCTATTTGTATTCCATTTTTTGATATTATGAGCCCTATATATTTTACATGATCAAGTCTATACTGTAACTTTTTACTGTTAAATTTTACATTATACTCTCTTGATCTCTGAATAACTTTATTAAGTATTATATCATGTTCTAACTGGTCTTTACCTGCAATAATTAAGTCATCAAAATATACATAAACTCCTTGAATATCCCCAAAGATTGAACAATTTATGCGCTGCATCACTTCAGGTGCTGATGATATGCCAAAAGGCATTCTTTTAAATGCATATCTTCCAAATGGAGTACCAAATGTGCATAATTTCTGAGGATCATCAAGTTCAATCTGAAAAAAACCATCCTTCATATCAAGAACTGTAAAAACTTCTTTACCTGATAAACTATTGTAAATTTCTTCGGGACTAGCGATTGGGTAATTTTCACGTAGAATATTTTTATTAAGATCTTGTGGATCTAAACAAAGTCTAAGTGATTTGTCAGGTTTCTCTACTATCACTAAATTATTACACCAGTCAGTCGGGGAAGTTACTTTTTCAATAATATTTCTCTTTTCATAGTTATTTAAAGTTTCTTTCAGTCTACCTTTTAATGCCTGTGGGATTCTCCTAATGGGCTTGATTACTGGTTCAGCATTTTCTTTTACTTTAATCCTGTATTTTCCTATATTTCCCAATCCTGTAAACACCTCTATATTTTTTCTGAGAAAAGTTTCTTTTTCTGAACTTGATTGTGTAACATCCACTCTTTTAACTAATTCAAGCCTGTTACAACCAGGCAGTCCTAATACTGGCTGAACTGGTAAGTCTATTACTGTAAACTTTAGTTTTTTGTTTTTTATGATACAATCTAGTTCAGCTGTCCCAGCTGTTTCCACTTGTTGGCCATTGTACACTAATATAATTATCCCAGCATTCAAAAGACTTTCTTTTTTTCTCAGTTTCTTGAACAATTCCAATGATAGTGTATTGCAATCAGCACCAGTGTCTAATTTAAATTCTACTTCATATCCATTCACTATTATTTTTTCTTTCCACTGTAATTTAATTCCATCTACTGTAAAAATGCTTCCAACTGTAAAGTCTTCGTCACTGTCATCTGTATTTTCTTGAATTACATTAACTCGACTTTTCCTAGTATCACTGAGTTTTTCACTTCTGTTATTTTTATTCTTGTTTTTGCACACATTAGCAAAATGTCCATAAAATCCACATACCATACATTTTCTGCCGTAGGCTGGACAGTTCCTTATCTCGTGATTTTTTCCACATCGGCTACAGTCTATTAATTTTTCTTTGGGCCTTGCCCCTCTGTTGTATGGTATCATTTTCTGACTTAAGGTGCTCACTTGATCTTCCATTTTATTTCCTTGTAATGTCTGAACTTTTTCTTTGCCTAATTCTGCTGCTCTGCAAATATCAATTGCTGCAGTGAGCTTCAACTCCGATTCTCTTAGAAGCCTTTCTTTGACATTTGTGTCCCTGATGCCAATAACAATAACCATAGTGATGAATCGATCCTCAAGCTCTCCAAGATCACATTTTTTAGCTTGAGTGAGAACTTTGGTATAAAAGTGATCAAATACTTCGCCATCTTGCTGTTTCATAGTGAACAAGTTATATGACAACCACAACAAATTTTTTCGTGGCTCGGCGTATTCCTTGAATTGATCAATCAGAGCTTGTAAGTTTTTAACTTTGTCTTTGCTAAATGTATTGTACACTTCCAATGCATCTTCCCCAGCACAGTTCAAAAACAATGCAATTTTTCTTGATTCAGCCGCATCATCAAGATTCACAGCTTGTAAATACAAGTTAAACTGCTGCACAAAGCGTTTAAAGTTTGCTCCATCTCCCGATAGTTGGAGGCCTGATGGAAGTTTTATTCCGTCCATCGTAGACACACCTGACACCATGTGTTAACCAGGTTTATGAAATATTAAAAAAATAAAAATGCACTTTCCACAAGAGGCCATGACACACTGTTTAATATTTTAAAACATCTCTTTCACATGACAAAGGCAGAAGGCTATACAGCCTAGTCTCATATGACACACTGCAGAGTGGCTCATCCCTCCGACTCTGGGAAAATGGGTTTTCGGGAAGTTCTGAATTTGGGCAAGCGAGTTTCCAGGCATCCATAGCCTCGGTGAAGTACGGCACATCAAAATCAACCAGTGTGGTAGCTAAAATAATCCTGATTAATTTTAATTAATCTTTGTAATACTTAATTCTGCCTTTTATTTTTTCTTATAGGTATATTATGACATGTACTCTTATGACATAAAAACCATGCAATCTGAAGATTTAAAGAACATACCTACCTAATCTTCAGATTGCTTGGTTTTTATTTGGCTTTAGTTCTCATTTTTGATATAATGTTATTATTGTTCGTAACGTATACATAGTTTAGTAACATAACATGCATTTTTTTTCTGTTTCGTTTACCTGGAAGCCTACACATTTAAGATGCCTGTTTTATTTAATTGTAATTATTAGTTTCTGTTCAAAATTACTTAAATGAATTATGTATTTCCTTTTTAGAATGGCTGGTAGAGGGCGAATTAACCGCATGATTGGTTTTTTTTATAAAGAGCTGGAAATGATGGATGAAGTGGATTGTCTTATAGAAGAAAATTGTGTGAAAGACCCTTTTTATTTCTTTACTAAAAGTTACTTAAATATTTTCAGGAAACTATTTTTTTTTTTTTTGTACTCAATTTGTGATTTTTGTGCAGATTAAGATGTGAGTTTCTCTTAAAATTGTATTTGTATTTTCAAATTATGCAAGAAACTATATAACATTTTTTTTTAGTAAAAATTGTATTATAAACATTTTTTGTTCTATTTTTATTTAAATAGTGGATATAAGTTGCATAAAATAGTTCGTACAAGTCATAATGTACCCTACACCACGTATAACATCTTTGTGAAAAAGGCGATAAGATATTTTTTTTGAGAATTTTCACATTTTGTTAACGTTGAATTACAGATCAGAGTAAAACGCATGTTTTTCATATAGTAAAGTATTAAGTTTCCTTTGCAGTTATTGGTCATCATAAAATACATTCCAAATGCGTATCCCTTTTCACTTGTTTGAATTATCATTTAATTTAAGGGAGAAGGGGTATAACTTACTTTATACCCTCAAGGAATTCATTTTGCGGTTAGTATAAGTCACTATCTTAAAAACTATTAACTTTACATAAAAAATAACTCAATAATAATGAAGAGCATAAATCGTTTACCTATAAAAAATATCACATGTATTTCATTTAGAAGCGGTTTAAATGTCACACGAGGTCGAACACGCAATTTGAAGCGCGCGGAGTGTTTTTTGGCTCTCCTGTAAAGTTACATTTTTGGACTTAGATCCTTTTTCACTAGGGCCACAGAAATATGTTCAAAACTCGTTATTTTAATCATTTAATCATGTCAATAATTAGAGACTCGATAGAAAAACAATGACCGCTCGCTTGGGTCTTAATGATGTAAAATACGACACATCGATATATTTTAGACAGGCCTAGAACGACTAGGTATTGCATTCGCTGTAGCAATCATAACTGCACCGTCTAGACGGGACCGAGAGTCGACTTCCAGATAGGTACATTATTTACAGTTAAATACAATACAAACAACTTAAAATTATTCACAATATAGCTTAATTAAATTCATGTTTACAAACATTGTCGGTGCCTACACTTTATCTACGGCTATATGAGCGTTAGTACTACTTACTGGCCGTTGACTTAATGTAATGAGGTCAAGGTCCTCTAGATCAGGCGAGACGAACGGACATTGACGGAATATGATCATTCGAGCTGTTACATGACGACGAGGAAAGTATACATCTGCTTCTGTAACAAATGTAATCTTTTATTGGAACTGGGTACGCCCATGGCTGCGTTCCGTTTCATTTACGGTAAGTAAGAAAGAGATTGACTATGCGCCTTTCGTACAGACGAGCTACTAAGAACGAGTTGTCCGTAACGTAAGTTAAAAACGTGAGGCAAAGCAGTTGCATGCGACTGTACATCTTTAGACCAAGAGCAAGGTTTAATGTTTTCAAAGAAGTTTAAGCCACTCTAATGTAGTAATTTAAATCATAAAAACATGAATTGAAATGTTATCGGAATGGATAAAAAACTTAACCTACAGTGAGACTGAATCACTTTTACTACAGACACTGAAATAAATAAAGCTCACGCATGCACGCACGCACGCACGCCCTACCAATCTTCCACCAATCCAATCTTCCGTTTCACACACACACACACTTACATTCAATTTACTTTGTTTTCGATTATAAGTTTAATGTATGTTTAATTCAACCCCAGCGCGGACGCTGGTGCCCGCGCACCAGCGTCCGCGCTGTCATTGTCTTTCTGTTGTGTCCCTTATTGACACGATTGGAAGGTCAATAGACACTTTCTGGTTTAGGAAAGACCGGAGTTTCCTTAAGCTTGTTTTGCTTAAATAGAAGCTTTAAATCTTAAATGTTATGTTCACACAAGATGCAAGTACTTTTTTATACCCCACATACAAAATTAAACAGTAATAAAAATTCTGGTTGTATGTCAAGTCAGTACCGAATTCATTTATGGTCACATTGTATCTTAATAAGCAAGTAGACCCATTGTTTAATCTTTCACGCCGAATGTTAATGAGATTAAACTTAAATGTAACAAACACTATGAACCAGAGATACATATAAAATTTGTTGTGTTAAGATAAAACATATTGTGAAGATAAAAAAACGTAAGCGACTGTGGAGTTTGTAGATTACGATTGTTATTTATTTTTATCGTAGTGTGGTGCTTTGTAATGGTTGTAGTGTTTTTAACGATATCGTTATTTTAGTGCGTAGCTGTTATTTTTAACGACGTTATATGGTTATGCACATTTTTAAAGTTATAGTTCTTAGTAATTCCTTAATGGAAACATAAAAAACGGCAGGATAGAAAAAGTTTGATGTTTGGTAGGTGAGAAGACCAAGAGGTTACCTCCTACACACGAACTGACAAAAACAAATTTGCCTCTTTAGCATATATATAATATTTTATTTTATAGCCAAATGTATCAACAAAACTGGTTAACAATAAGCTGTAGTAAGGTATCAATTCGCGAAGATCCGTGAAGGTTATATTATAGAACCGGTAAGACTTGAATTTAAATAAATTGTGTAACATTGTACGAAATTTGTGTTGATTAAAAAAGTTGTTAAAATGAATACCAAAATAGTTAATAATAATGCTTGAAGCTGCAATTCACCACTCCACATTACACCACTCACTAACGCTAAGAAAAAAGTAAAAAAAATCTATTTAAAACATCAGGCAATATGGCTGCGGGCGCTGCGGCTTAATATTTTTATTGATTCACTTCACTTTTTTTTAGCAGTTGGTAACATACATAAATAGGACCACTATTTTTCCAAAATTCATCGACAAGAGGACGCCTTTTAAGTCTCTGAGTAACATGTCACACAAAAACACAGAATTACAGTATTAAGTATGTTTGTAGCCAAATAAAAAATTAAGAAGGTTCTCGGTTCGGTTATAATTTGGAAAAAAAAGAAACAACCCAAACCACATTACAGACTTTCGAAACTGAATGTATTTTATACCTTTTAGTGATTTTCATTTCATTTGGTAACGAAGCCCTAACAACCAATTTTGAATAGAAATAACGATGGATATTACAGTTATTTTGTTACAACCGTCTATGCTACAACACTATAGTCACTGATACTTTAACGTTTTACCGGTTCACGGCCAGTACAGTACTAGAGCGAGCGCGCACCACACGCCAGTCACTTGCCGACAGTGTTTATAAGTGTTCGTTCGATATCATTATTACTTGTTCCGGTAAGTTGTAAGATAATACTTTAATATGTATTAATTTAAATATCCTATGAACATAATGTAGTTTGGGATAGTATTTGCTCATGTTGAGGTCAGTCGCTGCAATTCCTGGTAAGTAGGTACCATGTTGCATGTATGTTTGAGGTGCGACTTGCAATACCAGCATTCTACGGTCCCAAGTCCCCAGGACAAGGGGGTCTCTTCTCATACATGAAAGGCACGAGTTTTGCTCTTTTTTTTGGCAATTTCAGACTTATATGAATTTTCCAAAGTCTAGGTTTATTCACGATGCTTTCCTTCACCGATGTCAGTGATGTCGAATGGTCTAAGTTAAATTTAGAAAGTATATTTTAATTTAAAATGTCAGAGCACTTGCCTTAATTTGAAGTTACAACCTCATCAGAGGCGTAGGCTTATCTTCTTAACGTTAAACATTCGGGATTTAAAATTTTCTTCAAAATAACTACAATAATATTGCAACATGTTGTCAGCAATATTATCGACAGGTAGTTGCAAAACACTTAACACCACAATTAAATTAATACAGCCCATTGACAAGTTGCGCAATATGAACAAACAATATTGCGAACACCAAACGTATCGATTCTCTGCAAAAAACGTATTAACTCGTCGACTATAGGAATTCCAGAAACTACCCACTGTTCGCGAAACCTCGCTCCCCCTCGGGGCCTGTTAAATTATTTTTGTACGACTCGGACAGATGAAAAAAAATTAAATCTGTCAAAAACTACTTAATTTCTTCCTTTATTTTTGTGTAAATGCGAATTCAACCATACAAGCTGTGAATTTTCGCAAGAAAGCATGTTTGTGTATGATTTTATGTTGTGTATGACTTCATGTGCCGGTGTTTACCGACGTGTTTGGGAAACACTTGACACAGGCTATACACGAACTGCAAATTTAAACAAACTATAATGAGTAGAAATGTAATACGTACTTATACAAAGTAGATGGTACATATCAGGCCTAGCCATATTACAAATTCTATTTCTATTATATTCCTATTATAGAAAGAAAATGGCGTAGGTGTATGGAATCAGCTGTTTGTCAACTGTCAAGTGTATTTCATTTTAAGCCATATTGCAAGTTCTACTCGTTAAAACTTGACAGTTGACAAACAGCTGATTCCATATACGCCATTTTCTGTCTATTGTCGCCTTATCGATTACGATAATAGAAATAGAATTTGTCATATGGCTAGGCCTGCAGGACACTGAGAGTTCACTACTTGATTTACATACAATTTAGATACATACATTTCTTAATCTTCGCTTTATTTTAAAGCTACCACTACTACCACAGTAAGCTACCACAAACGGTAAAATTTTCCCAATTGAACAAAACCTTGTTTATTTATTTATTTATTTAATACTTCAAGCACACAAGTGTACATAGGCGGACTTAATGCCTTAGGCATTTTCTACCAGTCAACCTTTAGGTCATGCAGAGACAAACAGTGGTAGGTGCAATTCCGTAAGAAATTTCAAGAGAAGTAAACATACATAGTTGTTCTGTTTGTAGTTAGAATTGAAATACTATTAAAGATATTTAACACGTTTGGGTAGCTTGATGTGCTTCATCCACATATTATATTCCTTCCACCGTGTATAATATAAAGATTTTACTTACCTAACTAGAGTTTTGCAATAAGTAGTCAGTCAGTCTAATTGTGTCCGACGTATTTTGGAATGAACTCTGTGAGGAATTTAGCCATATTTGTCCATCTTTAAAAGTACATTTCGCAGCAATGAATTTCACATGATTATTCACTATTGAAATGATTACAAATAAAGGTATATCTATGCATTTTTCAATAGTAGGTTATCGGTGACCTTTATTGAATTCGCGATGCAACGTTAATTAACACGCAAGGTGCATGTGCCCATCAAGTGTCATCTGCAGTGGCATTCATTTGTTTCGGCACAGGTACCTTGCCCAAGGTCTCGGTACAGAATCCTGTGCACGACAAGACTTACCTAACAAGACTAACTGGCGTCCAGTTGCGCACCGAACGTTAAAGACAACTGAGAATTTACAAAAAAATTGTATTGCACTTTAAGTGGACTTCAAGTTAAGGTGACTATCAGACGGGGTACCATAACTCTGCTGGACTTCATTTCCCTTGATATCACTTCTTCATCAGTTCATTAAACTCAAAGAGGACACCGGTGTCCGCGCTGTCATTGTCTTTCTATTGTGTCTCTAATTGACGCGATTGAAAGATTAAGAAAATGTCCTGATGGGACTCCTCAACTTGTGAGTCACTCACAATATAACATTCGAAGAAAGAACATTTAAAACCCCAAACTTTTATTATGACACTAGTACAGACGCCAGTACATCAAGTTAACCCAATGTGTCAAATTTCTTTGATCGTTTTTCAACTCTATGGCAAACAAAATAAGGTTCATATTCAATTGGGAAAATTTGACACATTGGGGTAACTTGATGTGCTGGCGTCTGTAGGCTGACCCCACATTTGGCGTGCGCAATCCTCGGGCGTGCGAGTAGCGTGAGCGCCGCGCGCGCGTTGGGTGCGCGCTGCGTGAGCGTCGGGCAAACTTTACCTCATAAATAAGTATTACATTATTGCATAGTATAAAAGTATAAATTATTAGACACTATCTTGATAAATTTTATCGTGCTGACTTAGAACTAATTCCTAACTTTCAGATCGATTTAAAGGTTTTAACGCAGGCAGTTACGCACTCTGTAGGATAGGCCTAATGGACGAAGACTAGTTTGAATACTGGTGGTGTTTAGAATAGAATAGAATATCATTTATTTGCATAAAACATGGTATACAAGATGGTAAATACAATTGCAACAGCATGCAAATTTACATGCCACAATACAACTACCTACAATAATCATTTGGACTTGGGTGTAATACATTTTGTTTGAGTAAAAAAAAAAATACAAAACAATCAAGTGATTGTGTTGTAATGTTGGTATGTAAGTACAGAGGCCAGCATACCAACCTACCTTAATGTGTCAAATTTCTTTGATAAGTTTTCAACTTCATTCTAAACACAATAAAGTTCATGTTCGATTGGGAAAATTTGACAGTTTGGGGTAGGCTGCTGTGCTGGCGTCTGTATATGTATATATCTTTGGTCCCATCCAAATCCTTGATATAGCAAATGGCAAATATCTCACACACGTTATACAACATTTATGTGGAACCCAGGATTTGTTTTCTTGACTCACTGGAAATGAACTTAAATAAATGAGGACAGAAATAAATATGTAGCTGTCACTTGAAAACTGGATTTGATTTGAAGAAAATGATTACAGATTAGCTGTCCCGTTCCGCCTTAGAATAAATTTATTGGTTTTTATTAGTTCACATCTTATTCTTAAATGTACTGAATATACCCATAAAATTTTGTGTAGGTTATATAGAATTAGAATGACAACATAATATGTATACCTATAACCTAACCTAACTTACCATACCTACCCTATAGCTAACCTAACTACCTAACCTAACTACCTTAATGAAATGCATTGGTTTTGAAAGACAAATAATTAATAATTTTAAAATGAACTACTGCGCTGCGTGGTTCTATCATTAACAAACAATGTACGCAGTTTTCTCGGTGTACCTTAAAGTCCAGACAGTAAATAGACCTATTTGCAAAGAATGATTCCACCAAAAACATTTCATGTAAAATGTTGCCAAGACGACCACATAAGGTTTGCCCTGTGAAAAAGATATCAGATCTCATGTAGAGTCAAGCTTCTGAATCTACACGACCTAATTCTACCGACCCTAACTTCACAAATTCTACATATCAATAAAAATGTATGGCTTGGCTTTTTCGTTACTTGGGATTACAGGGAATAAAAAGTAGTCTGTGTCATCCGGGAATAGTGTAGCTTTTCACTCACTAGTGAAAAGCTTCATTATTCCCTATTCACTATTCACTTTTACTATGGCACTCCATAATTGTTAAAATTAGATCATTATTTCCGAAGATTACCCTCTACATACAAACTTACAAACAAACCAACAAATTTAACCTCTTTATTATATTAGAATAGATTTATTTTTTCGTACTGACCTGATTGGTGATGTCAAATTAAATTAATATAACATTATAACATGAGACCTGTTCTCCCCTAACACTTAGGCAGAGGTGTACCTGGAAGAAAATCTTTCGCCAGTTATGTTTACGTCCCATGTAATTGGGGATGAGCCTATTGCCATCAATCGGGCATGAATCCAGACTCTGGGCTGCTACTGAGAAATAGAAAACTCAATAACACTTTACCCGACTCGGGGATCGAACCTAGAACCTCAGCGCTTGCGACCACTAGACTAGTCTAGATAGGCAGTCAAATAAAATAAATAAAAAAATAAATAGAGCAGCAACATAAGCCAAAAAACCTTTCAGATACTTTTACTGGGTAGGTAGGTGGTAAGGTCAAGTGCGTACCCAGATGGTACTTGCTACCGGCGTGCGATAAATGAACAAGAGTAATCATAAGATTTGTATGTTTAAAGAAACGTGAATTTGCTAATCCTTATCAAAAAGAAAAAGTAATACTACAGTTTCTTAACTGATAACATTGTCATAAATAACAACAAGTCAATATTTTACCACTGCTGTTAGAGTGATTAGATAGTACGCAGGTACCAAGAGTATTAGTGCAAATACTTTTATAAGACAAAGAATGATAAAGAACTTAGAAGATAATAATTAAGGTGGGGTGATACAAATTGATTCTCTTGAATGACATTATAGTACGTTCGCGTTAAGAATGCAGTAAAGTCATCATTATCCGTTGGCCTAGCCCCGCCCCCTAACCAATCAAATCTTTTTAAATTCATTTTTATAAATTCATTAAACTTAATCTTTTAAAATATAATTTGTTTGAATTTAACACCACTGTGGAATACACCTTTATCTTGCAGTTGCACTGCATTTTTACTGCACTCTTAACGCGAATGAACTACAGTGTTAATTGATATACTTTGTTGCTTAATGTTATAAAGGTACTTATTATGTTTTCTTCAAAGACCATTTCAGCCACTAATCTGCATAGTACTCACATTGTCTGACCAAGATAGTTTTCGGACTATAAAAAATAGTTTTTTGGATGTTTTTTTCCCGAGTAGTCCATTTTTTAACTAGAAGGTAAGGTAGGTGTTTCACAATCTGACTAGGTACTCTGAGAAGAAACTAAGAAGTCTCTTTTAAAGTCCAGACATTATCTTGGTCAGATCATTTAAGAATGGTCTGATCATGTGGTCTTTTGAGGAAAGAGCAAGCATTTCTCAGAAATCGTGGGCTCAACTCGGAACTTGAGGAGCTCCACGTTCTGATGAACGTTACCAAAGAACATAATTGTGTTGGTCGTACTAAGTCCTCAAACTGCCAGAACAATGATAACCAACGTAAAACATTAAGAAAAAATAACCACATAGGTAGTCCTAACGTTCACAATTATAATACTTTAAAATAAAAATAAAACTTGAGAGGTGTCAAGGGACACCCGAACGAACGAAGAACGAAGTTCCTTTCGATTGATTAGTGAAGGAATTGTAATTAAATTTTATTTGCACGGCTCGGCTTGGCTTGTAGACAGACAGAGAATTACGCGCACGCCGCACGGCTTACAACTATAGCAAAAAGTGTTGTTACAACGTTTGGTCTGAATTATTGCCGTCTAGCCCCCTTTCGCAACGCGCGCTAAGGAAATTCGCTCCAATATAATACTTTACAAGTGAAACACCGGTCTCACCTCACTAGTTATAATAAAATTATACTTCTTTGAGATGTCTAAGTATTTGTTAAAACCTACTCATGTGAATATTTCGATATCTGGCAGTTTAAAAGTTTAGCAAGTCACGTGGTAGATTAGGTACCACTCATTTTCTCTAATGGTCTCTGTTGAAGACTGGTTTGTAATGGATCTCGGATTGGAATATCAGTGTATTTGTTTAGAAAAGAATTGCGATACTTTGGGACGTCTGTTTCCAGTAGCTGATGATTATTATGGAATGCTCATGTAATATTAAAATAAAATACCTGTAAAAATCGCAATTATTTCATACGTTTTTCTTATTTCAGATAAATAACTATGCACCACGCCAAATGAAAGTACCAGGATGACAGAAAAGACAGGAGTTCGTTTCGAAGAGGCGGAAAAGTACAAGGGGGTTATTCTGACTTCGATAGCGGCGACGTGCGCGGTATTAGGATGGCTGACGCGAGGATCTCCAACGACGATGGGAGCGGTGGCCCTGATCGGCACATTTTTTATGACGGGTGATAGATATCAATGGATTTACATATGGAAGAAGACACATTACAGGGATTTTCTGTGAGTAACTTAAAGATTTACTTTTGGTCCTCTGGCATTCAATAAAAAATATTGTTTGTCCTTTTTCGCACTTAATGATTTTTTTTTATTTTGATGATCTAGTAGTTAGTGGCCCTGACAGCTATGCCAGAGGTCGTGGGTTTGATTCCCACCTAGGAAAAATGTTGAGGAAAAATGAAAAAACGTGATGAGCACGATCATTTGTTCCGTGTCTGGGTTTAATTTATCTGTATTATGTGTGTATTTAGGAATATTATAAGTATGTTTATCAATGGTTTAGTACACATAACACAAGCTCTGCTTAGCTTGGAACTGGATGGCGTTGTGTAAAAGTTTTTTTCGTCCTCCTTGGCATACAAAGAAAAAAAAATTGGTCTTCTTTCGCACTTAATATACTATTTCTCCAGCGTAGGTGCTAAATTATTATTTGTCTGGGGCATGTTAACTCAGTAAAATGCTTAGTGCAAGCGGGATTCAGGTCGCATTGCAATTCCAGAGAGACAGACAGAGCCAGTTAGAACTCAACAATGATTCAATTTGATTTCCGAATGTACGTGTGTTGTATGAATTACTTCCTGCATATTGCCACACTATTCTATTTTACTGTGGTCAAATAGGGAGCTGTTTCTCAGACCGCAGTATTTGGTTTCTTGTTTCACATAATAATAATACCAGCCTGTTGCTATCCGGAAGAAAGGCAAAAGTCTCTTCTAATGTAGAGAAGGCACGAGCATTATTTAGCACGCTAGCTTAAAGCGGATTGGCGATTTTAGGCTTATCTCATACTTAGTAATATTATAAAGGGGTAAAGTTTGTGAATTTATGACTTCATAGCGTAAATAAACCTGTTATTGATGATATGAAGTTTCCTGAATATTTCAACACTTATATTGCTTTCCACATGTAGGTATTATTAGGTGGTAAACTTATAAGTCATTAGATCATTATGTACAGACGCCAGCACATCAAGTTACCCCAATGAGTCAAATTTCTTTGATTGTTTTTCAACTTTATGTCAAACTAAATAAGGTTCATATTCAATTGGGAAAATTTGACACATTGGGGTAACTTGATGTGCTGGCGTCTGTGCATCAGGCACAGGAACACAAGTGAGTTAGCATTCGTAACATTTATTTAAACAAAAATTAAAGTAAGTCTTGTAATAGTTGTAATATAGATATCAAATTTTTTTTCAACTAGCCCATGGCTAATATTGTCCGAAAGTTAATTTTTGTTTACGCGACTGCAAACTCTTTGTTATTAAAATAATGTGCAGAGCACAGTCCATTCTTAACTTACCTATTGACAGATATTTCGCCGTCAATATAACGGGGCTTATCATAATTAAGTGGTGCCTTGAGTTTTCTAACTAGAGAGGTTCACATCGACCTACTGTAAGGAGTTAATAATATGCGTACTTATAGATCATTATCGTCCCCAATAGTCCTCATTTCCTCAGACTTATATGTCCCGCATAAAATTTATCGACTCTCAAATTAAATTGATGCAAACCGAGGTTTCTTTTTTTAGAAATGTTGCTTTTTATACAACAAAATTTATTGTAACTTTTGAGTCCTGCAAATTAGTTTCAATTCAGTAGATTAGGGTATCGGGACACTTGCGCGAAAGACATTTGCGCGAAAGACACTTGCGCGAATCCACTTGCGCGAAAAGACAGATGCGCGGATGGACTTTTGCGCGATTGGACAGATGCGCGAATAGAAACTAGCGCGCCAAGAAACTTGCGCGAATGGACTTTTACGCGAAAGGACAGATGCGCGAATGGACACTTGCGCGACTGGACTTTAGCGCGACTTAATGGCCACTGAAGTTTACTCAATGGAGTAAACATAACATCACGCTTGCTATTACTTGAAGGTGGATTTTTTTTGGGTTTTTCGTCATCGGTGTCGTTTTCATGGTTTTCGGGGTCGCTGATTATGAAAATAAGGTCTAAATGAAAATTCAAGATGGCGCCGAGGAAAATTTTTGGTATTTCTAACATGGGTGTCGTTTTCGTGGCTTTCGGGGTCGCTGATTACAAAAATTAGGTCAAAATAAAAATCCAAGATGGCGACGAAGAAATTTTTTGGGTTTTTTCGTCATGGGTGTCGTTTTCGTGGATTTCGGGGTAGCTGATTTTGAAAATAAGGTCAAAATGAAAATCCAAGATGGCACCGAGTAAAATTTTTGGTTTTTCCGTCATGGGTGTCGTTTTCATGGTATTCGGGGTCGTTGATTACGAAAATTAGGTCAAAATAAAAATCCAAGATGGCGCCGAGGAAAATTTTTGGTTTTTCCGTCATGGGTGTCGTTTTCATGGTTTTCGGGGTCGCTGATTATGAAAATAAGGTCGAAATGAAAATCCAAGATGGCATCGAGGAAAATTTTTGGTTTTTCTAACATGGGTGTCGTTTTCGTGATTTTTGGGGTCGCTGATTACGAAATATAGGTAAACATAAAAATCTAAGATGGCGACGAAGAAAACTTTTGGTTTTTCTAACATGGGTGTCGTTTTCGTGGTTTTCGGGGTCGCTGATTACGAAAATTAGGTCAAAATGAAAATCCAAGATGGCATCGAGGAAAATTTTTGGTTTTTCCGTCATGGGTGTCGTTTTCGTGGTTTTTGGGGTCGCTGATTACGAAAATTAGGTCAAAATAAATATCCAAGATGGCGACGAAGAAAATTTTTGGTTTTTTCGTCATGGATGTCGTTTTTATGGTTTTCTGGGTCGCTGATTATGAAAATAAGGTCAAAATGAAAATCCAAGATGGCGCCAAGGAAAATTTTTGGTTTTTCTAACATGGGTGTCGTTTTCGTGGTTTTTGGGGTTGCTGATTACGAAAATTAGGTCAAAATGAAAATCCAAGATGGCGCTGAGGATAATTTTTGGTTTTTCCGTCATGGGTGTCGTTTTCATGGTTTTTGGGGTCGCTAATTATGAAAATAAAGTAAAATATATCATCGATTATGGTGATGTGTGCTACTATGACCTGAATGCAGATCTCCTCAATAAACTTGACCGTCTTCTTAATAACTGCATTCGATTTGTTTTCAACCTGCGTAAATATGATCATATCTCTGAACATCGTTCGCTGCTAAAGTGGTTACCCATTCGCCTTCGTAGAGAACAAAGAGCACTAACCACTCTGTTTTCATTTCTTTACTGTCCTAATTCCCCTAGTTATCTATCTCCTCACTTTCAATACATCTGTGCCAACCACAATAAAAACCTTCGCTCATCGCATAACCGTCTTCTCCTATGTCCCACTCACCGTACTGACTTTGTTCATAGTTCTTTTTTTGTGCAGTCTGTTTCTCTGTGGAACGCTCTCCCCCAGGAAATCAGGATGGCAACCAACCGTTTATCTTTTAAGGTTAAGGTTCGCGAGCATATTCGTAAGAAGTTGGCAGTAGTATCTTCACAGCGCTAATGTTTTCTCTTCTTTCTATCTCTTCGTAATTTAATTTATTATATATATTATATTTATAGTGTAAATATTTATGTATTTATACTGATATTATGTATTAGTATTCTTTGATTCCTTTTATTTTTTCATTTTTAATTGCACCTACCACTGTTTTTCTCTGCATCACCTAAAGGTTGACTGGTAGAAAATGCCTATGGCATTAAGTCCGCCTCTGTACATTAGTGTGCTTGAAGTATTAAATAAATAAATAAATAAAAATGAAAATCCAAGATGGCGACGAAGAAAATTTTTGGAAGATGAATGAACTCGAAAACCATGACAACGACACGACACCCACGACGGAAAAACCAAAAGTTTTCCGCGGTGCCATTTGGATTTTCATTTTGAGCTCATTTTCATAATTAGCGATACCAAAAACCACGAAAACGACACCCATGATGGAAAAACCAAAAAGTTTCTTTGACGCCATCTTAGATTTTCATTTTGAGCTCATTTTCCTTATTAGCTACCCCGAAAACCACGAAAACGACACCCATGTTAGAAAAACCAAAAATTTTCCTCGGCGCCATCTTGATTTTAATTTCGACCTTATTTTCACAATCACCTACCCCGAAAACCATAAAAACTACACCCATGACGGAAAAATCAAAAACTTTCCACGGCGCCCATCTTGGATTTTCATTTTGACCTGATTTTCGTAATCAACGACCCCGAAAACCATAAAAACGACACCCATGACAGAAAAACCAAAAATTTTCCTCGGCGCCATCTTGGATTTTCATTTTGACCTTATTTTCATAATCAGCGACCCCGAAAACCATGAAAACGACACCCATGACGGAAAAACCAAAAATTATCCTCGGCGCCATCTTGGATTTTCATTTTGACCTAATTTTCGTAATCAACGACCCCGAAAACCACGAAAACGACACCCATGACGGAAAAACCAAAAATTTTCCTCGGCGCCATCTTGGATTTTCATTTTGACCTTATTTTCATAATCAGCGACCCCGAATACCATGAAAACGACACCCATGACGGAAAAACCAAAATTTTTCCTCGGCGCCATCTTGGATTTTCATTTTGAGCTCAGTTTCGTAATTATCGATACCAAAAACTACGGTAACGACACCCATGACGGAAAAACCAAAAGTTTTCCTCGGCGCCATCTTGGATTTTCATATTGACCTTATTTTCATAATCAGCGACCCCGAAAACCACGAAAACGACACCTATGTTAGAAAAACCAAAAATTTTCCTCGGTGCCATCTTGGATTTTCATTTTGACCTTATTTTCATAATCAGCGACCCCGAAAACCATGAAAACGACACCGATGACGAAAAACCCAAAAAAAAATCCCCTTCAAGTAATAGCAAGCGTGATGTTATGTTTACTCCATTGAGTAAACTTCAGTGGCCATTAAGTCGCGCTAAAGTCCAGTCGCGCAAGTGTCCATTCGCGCATCTGTCCTTTCGCGTAAAAGTCCATTCGCGCAAGTTTCTATTCGCGCATCTGTCCAATCGCGCAAAAGTCCATGCGCGCATCTGTCTTTTCGCGCAAGTGGATTCGCGCAAGTGTCTTTCGCGCAAATGTCTTTCGCGCAAAAGTCCCAGATCCGTAGATTAGAGATTAGATTGACACCATTTTCTTGACCTTGCTAACAATAATGAAATCATAATGATCCTTGGTTAGAAAAAACGTTGGGAACCTATACGAGTACCTCCTATCTAGATAACTTAAGTAGTTGGAACTTTTCTGACGTATTTGTAACCAAACTCGTTACACTTTACTTTTACTTTTTACAGATATCGAACACTAGATATACCTGTTTTAGGCTTCAGACTATCCATAGAACGAGTTGGGTCGGTGCACGATTTTCAATAGCGATCTTAAACAACCCATAGTTTTTAACTCGCTTTATAACATAATTACTCGTATACCTAATGGTTAACGGTCGTATACCTACATTATGTTTTTAATGTAACTTTTACTTTGTGTTAAACTATCAGGTTTAGTATGATAAAAAGGTAAATATTTGCGATAAGTTGATTATCTTCTTTTCAATATCATATTTATGATGTGATATTAGTTGTTACCAACTACTTTTGGTTGCTCTGAACTTTGACCCAATGTAACAAAATCTATTCAACATACTCGTACGTTGCTCAAATTATTTTTGATTAACGTAAATCTGCGTACAAAAGGACCAATCTTAGAGAATAGCACCCCAATTGCATTCGCGCATGTTGTTATACATGTTATCAACGGTGCAAGGGTCAGTCCGGTGTCGCGTGTCTTCAACGCTCTATCCATTCATTGTCTCCTAGTACTTGTAAACGGTACGAAGTCCACCATTCTTTCACATTTTCTAACAATCCCTGGGTTTTGTTACAGTAAACATAAACGGGCATTATTAATTCAAATCATGTTTATGAATATTAGATATAGTTTATAGTACTTGTGGGTATTGTTAATACTCAATAAAACTAAAGGGATAGTGTCATCTATTGTACTATTCATCATATTATTATAAGGAAGCGAAGAACTTATGTTTGAATGGCTCTAGTGTCTTAAAATTGATAGGAATTGTGAATGAATTATACCTTATGATACATTGCATTGCACAATGCTTAAGATAGGTTTTTCAACAATACGCTACCGCCCTATCTTTGTCGCCTCTGAGGTCTTGGGTCGGACATATTGTTATAGATTTTTAGAAGCCCAGAGTCTAGATTTGTGTCCGATAGCAATAGACTCTTCCCCTATTACACGAGAATTGAATATAACTGGCAAAATGTGGGTGTAACCAACAGTATAACATAACACCACGCCATTTGTAATACCCGAAGCGTTAAACGAAAGTGTACCTGCAGTACGCCCACATTTTGCCGTTACGTTTAAGTCCCATGTAGTAGGGGGCGAGCCTATTGCCATCAAGTGTTACAGAGGAATACCAGATGGAGAAACTCAATAACGTATTTCCCGGCGGGGACCGAACCCGGGAACTCTTTCTCATCCCTACGTGAATTTAAAGCTTTTAGCGACTGCACTAGCGCTTGGTCTTGAAGTTTAACTAAACGTAGGACTTTCACAAAATAAACAATAGGTTTGATTTGTTCTTAAACTTCATAAACATTTATCAAATAATCAACTTTTGACAGGTGTAGCGAAATGCAACTCATTCACACTTATTAACGTACCCTTCCTATTAATGTTGATTAATATCGTTAATGTTGGACGATCTAGAATCATGATTTTGCAGAACTTATTGTGACCGGATGTGAAATTAGTTTTTTTCCTAATTTATCTAAATAAATAAATAGATATTTTATTATCTCTAGTATGCTAGTTCTCACTAAACTAAGTCAAGGTGGCTCAAATACTACTAAATTTCAATTGTAATGCAGTGGAAAATTTTATTCTGTCACTCCAAAACTACTAGGCATACATAACCCGTGCCGAGTAATGTGAAGCACCGGACGCAGTTGATAGCTCTCCATTGTGCTGCCACAAGGTATCTGCAGCAATTGCCCGTTGGACCTTGGCCTCTCCTGATGTCCTAGTACATAAAGTGTTTAGAAGGGGGCCGCGGTCGGTTGACATTCCATAGCGAATCATTCTAGCATTTTCTGTCATCCTGGAGTTTATGTATAAAATGGACGTTTGAGCTGTTTCTGAATGAGAAAATTGACAAAAAAAACATCGTTTTTTTTTTGCTGATTAATCAGACTTAACAAGATATAAAAGTTCGGTCCAGCTAGCCCTTTTTGTCAGCATTCGACGGGCATCTTAAAACCTACACAAGTAATTTATATACATGCTTTACAGTAAAAAAATGAATACTTACTATCCAATTAAACCTATCAAAGATTTGGTGAAACATGTAGCAAAATAACTCTCAATTTAGGTAAGCCGGATGCCCACCATTAGACCAGGAGAGCAGCAAGATGTAGGTACTTGTAAGAGGTGTCAGTCCACTGTAGTTTCTGCTTTCAATGATTGAATGATTGGCCAGCTCGAACATGCGAGTGCGCTTGTCATCGAAGTGTTATGTAATTCTATGATTGCCTGGTGGATTGCATGTGGGAATGTATGGATGAGAGTGTACGTCACTTTATTGTGGGGTGAGCGGACTCCCAAGCAAATTAAAATTGTCGGTGGTAACCGGTTAAGTTTAATTCATCACTGACCTCAGGACAAGATTGAGGTCAAGAGTAGACCCATTATATAAAAACGTAATTTTCCATGAAATTTTTACCTAAAAAGTAAATATATATTATATCTTCATAAAATTTTCTTTTTAATAGTAACACCACAGAAATACCATTCATGTCTCCTAAACAATATACTTACCTATCACTCTATTTTTGTATTTATTAGTATAGATATTTTGATTGAGATAAAAATAATACCACAGCTTATCAGTTTACTGATAGGTCGAGTTAATATGAGGTAGACATAATCTACTTTGGTACTTTCACTAATAACGTCAAGTGCTTAATATTAGTTAGGTACTAGTGGAAAAAGGCGAGAATAAATAAATAAATAAATATTCCACAAATTTTCACACAACGCCATTTAGTCCCAAGTTAAGCTTGAGAGCTTGTGTTAAGGGTACTAAACAGCAAAACAACAAAAAGCGATTTTCGGCCTAAATTATGACTTTGGATAACAAAATAGGATTTCAAAAACAGAATGGCATTAAACTGCCCGTCTTGTACTTTGCTATAATATTTCCGTCAGGAGTTTGCAAGCAGTGAACAGTTGTACACTCTCGTGTATGTTTTTGCCATGTTTCTGCATACCCTAAACTAAGTACCTACATATTTTTATTTGTTTTCGCAAGGCGGTTTAGATTGAGCCTAGTAAAAACGACTTTTCGCATGATTTTGTTTTGAGCTCGGGAAGATTTCTCAATCACCAGAACACCATGAATTCATTTTGTCACCCTAGATAAAGCTAGTCAACCATTCCTCACATTTATTTATTTGGTTAATTTCAGGGGTCTTCGAGTGCTGCTGTACACAATATTCAGGATAACGATGTGGGAGCGTCAAGGAAAGACAGTGGTCACGAGATGGAATGAAGTAGTACGAATGGACCCTGACAAAAATGTTTTTATTATGGAAGATAGGGGACTCAGTTTTCGTGAGGTAAGCATCGTTAAGTCTTTGAACGCCACGTCGGTCACACCCACACGTTGACCGCGAACAATTTAATTTCTATTGTGTCTGGTAGTTTGGCAGTCAACGGGTAAAAAACACTACCACTGTTTTGGTGTGGTGTGACCGGCGGATTGCCAAATCATAGGTGACGATTACGAACCCAAAGCATGCAGCTCTGACTTTTAGAATGCATGTGCGTATTGTATAATTATCACTTGCTTCAAAAATGGTGAAGAAAAACATCGTGAGGAAACCGGCATGCCTGAGAGATATTTCTTAGGGGCATGTGATGCCAAGTCTTTAAAACGGGGCAGCATTAAAACTCTTACACTAGGTTGGTTACTTACCACAAGACAAGAAGACGAAGATCGATAATGTGGCTTTTAAGAAGAAGAATTTTTTTTTTTTTTTTTTCTTAATATGATATTTATTTCCGTTAACAGGTTCACACAAACACTTTTACATGTAATTCTTTAACTAGAAGGTAAGGCCGATATTTCACTATCTGACTACTCTGAGAAGAAACACCGAAATAAACTCAGAGGTCACAGTCTCTATTAAAGTCCAGACATTATCTTGGTCAGATCATGTAAGAACCATGCAAATTAGTGTCTGAAATGGTATTCCGAGGAAAGAACCACACATATATTGTATTAAGAACTATGAACTATGTTTACAATCTCCCCATAACTATTCCCACCAAGTGACCCTATTAGGGACGTCGTGAAAGTTAAGCAAACATTTGCAAAATGCTGAATAATATTGATGCTTATAATATTTTAGCATTCAGCTCGAAGATCCATTTTTCAAATATTGTTTCTTGTTTTGTTTACGCTGGACTTACAATTACGATCCTTGCATATACTTCAAGACATAAATCAATTCTGCAAGTATATTGGCCCACAATTTCTTTTACGCCAATACAGAGTACTGTTTCCGAAAACCTAACTGACCTCGAAATTTACAATTTCAGGCTGACGAATTCAGCAACCAAATATCCTGGTATTTCAAACGTCAAGGCTTCAAACCAGGTGAAGTTATAGCCCTGTTCATGGAGACTCAACCAGAATACGTGTTCATATGGCTAGGTTTAGCCAAAATTCGGGTCACCACTGCTCTTATAAATACGAATTTAAAGGGAGGACAACTGATTCACTGCATCAGGGTAGCAGGATGCAAGGCTGTTGTGTTCGGAGACGAAATGTGTAGTGGTAAGTGTTTTAGCTTTATTTGCTGTAGGTCATTATTCTACTGGTATTGTCTCGATTTAAATGTGGTCGGGACATCCGTCTTCTTCCATACATCTTTATTAGCGTTCAGCACAATAGCGACCTGACGTATTTGCAATTGGATTTATCTTGATTTTCCCCATGGGAAAACCACGTGAACTCGTGGATGTTATGTATATGTCCATAATTACATCTGTTTACTTTATTATTTTTCATTAATTTCATGTTATATTATTATGCCTTAATTGAAAACAATAACGAAGATAATAAATCCTTCAAATGTAAAAACGTGTACTTTTGTTTATGCATGAACAAAGCAATTTTAATATATTTTTCTTTAGATTAACATTATAAACGATTGTGAATTCGACAATATGCAATTGAAAAACGTGTATTACACATTTATATTTCTTCTAATTTTCTTTGAAGACAATAACTAAGGGTAGTATCAGAGATCCATTAACGTTAAATTTATGACCGTTGCCGTCGCTTTATGACGCAGACAATGTTAAATAACAAGTTCAAAAGCACCAAGTGGTAAATAATGTATGCTAATGTTGTTTTTGTAACACTTAGTGGGATATTTTATTTTTGTCTATAAGAGATCGCCCTGTCTGATTATCATCATCTATAATAATTATGTTGTACAAAATGTTGTCTTGTTTACTACTCGTATTAACTTACTTCAAAGTCGTTGAAATCTATATATATAAAAGAAAGTCGTGTTAGTTACACCATTTATAATTCAAGAACGGCTAGATCAATTAGAATGATTTTGGTCTTTTTGGATTTCTCTTTGTCCGGAATAGCATATTAATTAATAAAAAACATGAAAAATCCTCGAAAAAATATCAAGAATATTCGTTGTCTCAAACATTTTTCAAACGCAGCGCCTTCTTGGATGACATGACAGGAGTCAAACTTCCCAGTTAATTATCAGGTGACAATTTGACATTGACAAGTCTTAAGCTAAACCTAACAAGGTAAGGTTGTCAATTTATACGTACCTACGTTCTGAAATTTATTTTGTTACTAAACTTAGAGGTTTTATGTAGCATAAAAAAGACTTACCTATATTTCAGAAATCAATTTACGTAATTAACAATGACGACAGAGAAAAACTTTAATAATTCTTTGCAAATAGAACTTATTCTACTGTTAAGACTTTAATTAAAGTAGACCGGGAAAACTACGAGTATAAATTGTATGTAACATAGAGGCAATAAATAGTTCAGATTAAAATTATGAATTTAGTATTTTTTAAATCAATGCAATTTTAGTAAGGTAGTTAGGTTAGGTAGTTAGGTTAGCTATAGGATAGGTATGGTCAGTTAGGTTAGTTTATATATACATGTTGTAATTTTAATTCTATCGAACACAAAATGTTTTAATAAGATCACAGTAGAGACTCGCTACATAAAAAGTAGTAGTAGTTATTATTGGTTTGGATTTATTTTTTGTCGTCTTATTAAACGTTTTTATTAGATATACATACGTTTAATAAGACATGTAAAAAAAATGATAAGAGCAATAAATTGACTCTAAGGCACAACGAAGTTTGCCGGGGCAGCTAGTTAATAATATTAATGAAAGTTGCATGTGAATCTGTTGGTCCCGTCTGTCGTTTGTAGATCTCTGACAGACGCGTGACGTAACGGGTTGTCAGAAACCCAAAAGTCTGCAGTTACTGAGTTGTGGAAGGCAGATAGGCAGCCGCATCATGTAAAATACTGGTATTGAGTTACACCCAGTTAGATTCAAAATCGACACCAACATAGGAAATGGAAAGCAGATGATGATGAAGAGCAAAAGTTTGTTAATATTAGCGTTGGTTTGTAACTTCATAACACTGAATCGATTTAGATGAAATTAAGTGGCAATAGACTAGGAGTTTTCCCGTGGAATTTTGACGCGGCCAGATAAAGCAAGCAGATAATGCCTTCTTTTTCTGAGGTATTCTTCGAAGCGCTACTATTTTGAGGCGCTTCTAATGAGGCGCTCCTATTTTATCCCTCGGAGCGCACCTTTTAGGAGCGCTCCCGATAGCAATTAAAAATATTTGTTTTTTTTTCCTCGAAAAAAAAAAAAATTTTTTTATACCTCCTTTTTCTTCATCTATAAAGAGTATTCTATTCTATACTATTCTCTATTTGCTATAGAGATGAAGAAAAAGAAGGCATTTTGCACCGACCGCAAACAAATTACGAGTACAACAAGAGTATGATGATGATAATGTTATATGACTATAAATATTGGTAAATATTGGAGCGTTTCAACCGTCATTACCTTTCCCCTAAACGTTAAAGAAAAATAATGTATTTAATGGAATATTTCAGCCGTTTCAAGATTCTGGTACCTTAGCAAATTGCATTAAAAATATGTCTTTTTCATTACCATTTAGGGCAAAGTAATGACGGCGCTTGAAATGCTCGAATATTTACACCCCTACACTAACACATAACTTCTCTAATTTTCAGCCATAAAAGAGATCCAACGAGAAATCCCGGACATCCCACTCTTCCAATACAATTCTCCGGACAGGGAGTTCGCACCAATTCTTTGGGATACGGTACCACTAGCGACTGAAGTGGGTGAGATGTCACACGAAGCCGTGGTTGATTGTGGACAGGCAAAGCCGAGGGACACGCTCCTGTATATTTACACCAGTGGAACTACAGGCTTTCCGAAGGCCGCTATTATTACTAATATTAGGTGAGCACAGTTTTTCAAGACGGATAGAAATATTAAAAAAAAAATGACGTGTGGCATTCGGAGACTGCCACGGTAAAGCTATTGCATATCATTTTTTATCAACTCCTCTCCTCTCCCCCTCCCCATTCCTCCCCTCCCCCACACCTCCCACACCCCTCCCCTCACCGCTCCCTCCCCTTCCCTCACCCCTGCCTCACTTTCCCCTCCCTTCCCCACCTGTTCCCTGCCTCTTCCCCTCCTCCTCTCCGCTCTCCTCTCACCTCATCCTTCCAATTCCCCTTCCCCTCCACCTCCTTCTCCACCCCCTCTCTTTGTCCTCCCTCTCCACTCCCCTCCCACACCCCTCCACATTCCTCCCCTGCCCCTCCGACCCCTCTCACAATCCCCCTTCCCTCTGTCACAATCTCCCCCTCCCCCTCCCCCCTCCCCTCTCCGCCCCTCCCCCTACCCTCTCCGCCCCTTCCCCTCCCATCCCCTCCCCGTCTCCGCTCCTCCCCTCCCCTCCCCCTCCCCCTCCCCTCCCCTCCCCTCCCCCTCCCCTCCCACACAACATCCCATCTAATCGCACACAACGCCGTGTCGAAGACTGCCGAACTGAAACGACGTTAGACGATGCACGGCCTTCAAGCCACACCTCCTTGCCCGTCGGAGTGGGGAGCGTGAGGTTTTTTTTCGTTACGGAATTTCTGGATTCGGTCCCCGCGCTCAAGGCCCGCGATAGAAGCTATGCAATAGCTTAAAAAGAAATAGATAGAAATGAATGACTCGTGGGCCTAACATATTCTTTGTGGGACTCCTAGGTGTGAACTGTTAAACGTCATCCTAATCTTTATACTTACATACAATATTTCAAATTCAAACGTCTACGTTTGACTTTCAAGGTCTCATTACTTAAGAATAAACCAGCCCAACGCGAAACATTGACTAGTTGACGAAAAATTTTGATTCTTGAACTATAAATAGCCCTTTTGCATTGCATTTTGTATAGATGGTGTATGCATTGACACTACACGACAGTAAAATTTTGTAAAGACATTGATACACTATACTCCATCCGATTAGGTAGTTAACAAAAGGTAAACAATTTTGACATATATTTTTAGTTAATAACACAGTTGAAAAATAAAATGCAGCTGAAAAAAAAATTAGATACAACAAAAACGATTACATGACCAATTAAACAATTTGTTTAAACAGTAGTTGTATTTAATTAATAAGCATTTATGTAAAAAGACTTGTCAAGATTGTTTACCTTTAGTTAACTACCTACTCGGATGGAATATAGTTGCATACTTTAGTGGCCTTGTGTAACTTCGAATTAATATGTAATGCAATGCCATTCGACTGGGGTTGTTTTGACTTACTTGCATCTTACTGTATCACGGCACAATGTTGACTAATAAAAGCCACAAATTTTTCTTTTCCAATAGGTATATGCTAATTCCACTAGGAGTGAAAAGCTCTGCACAGCTCAAATCTTCCGACGTGGTGTACGATCCTCTGCCTCTTCACCACACGGCTGGCGGAGTACTTGGAGCAGGCCTTGGAATTGTGATTGGCTGCACCGTCGTGTTGAGGAAAAAGTTCTCTGCTTCAAATTATTGGAGCGACGCAGCGAAATATGGATGCACTGTAAGTCTTGATTGCTATAAATTGCTAAACTCCCGTTAGCCATAAAAAACAAATGTCGAATATTTATTTATTTATTTATTATTCGGTCGATGAATATCTTAATGACAAATTTTAAATATTAATAAACATGTAATTCTATCGTAGATTGTTATTGTTGTGTATTATAATATACTCGTATTCTAACATTATTACTCCTAATTGACACTTGTACAGACTCCAGCACATCAAGTTACCCCTATGTGTCAAATTTCTTTGATCGTTTTTAAACTTTATGTTATAAAGAATAAGGATCATATACAATTGAGAAAATTTGACACATACCTACATTAATTTTAATTTAGCTGACATTGTACGAGTACCTATTGTCCTAGCTACATTATGACAACTTGTTTTATTTTAATTAATTTAATTTTGGTATGATTTTTAATAATACTAAATGTGACATTAGATGCACGACACAATTTTGTATGCCGTTCGGCAAAACATTGTTTTATACAACATCATAATATTACACTCTGTGTTCACAAAATGAATGAATGAATTTGAATTTGCAAATTACATTTAGGACGCGGTGAAATACCCACCAGTCGTCTCTCTACTTAACAAATTCTTTGATATTTTAGCTAACGAGTGGAGTAATAATATTATTTTGAATAAACTTACTGCATGTGAGATATCATTTATTGACAAAAGATATCCCCTGATTTTGTTATCATCAGATAATTAGATTCCATATAAATGGAAATTCAAATTCTCATGACTAACCTGGTGGCTTGTGTCATAGTTTTAATGCCGTCCATGGGCCTATGACTATACATCACATGCCGTCGAGAAATGTCTCTCAAGCATGCACGTTTCCTCACGTAATTTTCCTTCACCGTTTTTCAAGCAAGTGATAATTCTACAATACGCACATGAATTTCAAAAATGAAAGGTGCCTATAGTAATTAAAAAATGTAATCACGAAAATAAATCTTGTCAAGTCAAGAGCAGGTTCTTATCAGCTCCTTTGTTAGTTTAGAGCCCTTAAAAGGTTACTTCTCTTCTCAGGCCACTCAATATATTGGCGAAATTTGCCGCTACCTCCTCGCAGTCCCTCCGGGTCCAAACGACCGGGCTCACAAGGTCAATGTGATTTTCGGCAACGGACTAAGGCCACAGATTTGGCCGGAGTTTGTGGAGAGATTCGGCATCAAAAGGGTCATGGAGTTTTATGGAGCTACGGAAGGAAATAGTAATCTTGGTAAGTTTTACTTCATATTTATTTTTAAGGACTCTTTCTAGTTGTTCCTCTCTGGTTCCCTATTACATTCTTGTGTCTTTAGGATCGTGAAAAAAATTTACTCGGGGCCATTTCATTTTAAATCCTTGGCCAGAGGCTAAGCATTGCCATTCCACGTGGCAATGCCGCCAGTCTTTTGGGCACTTTACCAGCTGGCAGCGATGCAGAGGAATTTTTTGATGCTTTGTAATTATTTTTTGTTAGGTTTAGTTATTGTTTTTTTTTAGTGTTTGTATAATATAGTTAAGGTTTTAAACAATAAATATATTTTTTTTGTGAATTTGTGCTTCTTACAGTACAGCCAGTTCTTCTTTATATTGAATGATGCTAGCTTAAAATTCTTAAAGTGCCGTTGAAATGATATTTTTCACATATGCTGTCTTTTATAAAAACTTCGTATTTTTATTTTTCAGTAAACCTTGATTCGAAAGTAGGAGCCATCGGTTTCTTGAGCAGAATATTTTCAACTATCTACCCGCTTAGTTTAGTTAGGTAAGTGCATTACATGACATGGGATTGGCAATACCCTGTTTTCTTTTTACGAAATCGTCAATCCGTAAGTAATGCTGGATTAAAAGTAATTTAACCGAACTAATTTCAGATGCGATGAAATCACTGGTGATATTCTTAGAGATGCCAAAGGAAGATGCATTACTTGTGGTCCTCATGAACCAGGTATGACTTGAACATTTAACAGCCTCGCTTCACCGCGTAATCCATGACTTCCCCTCTTATCTACACACACACTTACATATACTCACTCACATGCAAACACAGTCACTTCTTCACCTGATAATATTACTTCTTAACTGTTTTGCTAATTATAATTTATTCACTTTAAATGTACAGACGCCAGCACGTCAAATTACCCCAATGTGTCAAATTTCTTTGATCGTTTTTCAACTTTATGTCTAACAGAATAAGGTTGGGGTAACTTGATGTGCTGGCGTCTGTACCTAAAGAAACCAAATTCTAACAATAACCACGACTTAACACTGTAAATACAAGCGATAGCTTAGTTTGGGAACCAGTATCACGAACTCCCGCGATAACTGTAACTTTTATTAATTTTTTTTTCTACCCTACACAACAACGGAAACTGATGATGACTCTCTTTCCAGGTCTTCTCTTAGGTAAAATAGATCCAAAGAAAGCTATCCTAACGTTCGCGGGTTATGCTGACAAGACAGCTTCAGAGAAGAAGATGGTACGCAACGTGAGGGCTGAGGGTGACTGTTACTTCAATACCGGGGATGTTCTCGTCATGGATCACTATGGGTACTTTTACTTCAAGGATCGCACAGGGGATACATTTAGGTGAGCTCCTCGGTTATCTGCCTGCCTGGTAGTAGTGATTTTTGTTCGCGATTTTGACTCGTGTCTTTGAGTCAGGTTAATGGGGCAGATGGAAAAAATTGTTTCTTCTGTCCCGGTAGCCCCTGCGCAGTAAGTAGATTTCACCTCTAATAATGGGTCAAATCAACGTGTCAATATCCACGGTTAAAGCAATTCCGTAGTAAATAAATAAATGATAAGAATGAAAATGTTTATTGCAACAACTTTTACAACTTACTCTAGATTACACGGGTATTAACCCTTTTAATTAATCAGCAACAAGACGAAAGCACCAGGGCAAATGGTTTGCTTCCTAATGTTTTCACATTTAAAACTGAGTTTGTTTATTTACAGGTGGCGTGGTGAAAATGTGTCGACAGCAGAAGTGGAAGGAGTCATCAGCACATTGGTCGGATTGAAGGATGCCGTTGTTTATGGAGTTAAGGTGAAATAACTACAATCTTATATTTAATAAGTAATCATGCAAAAACCTTATGGCCTTCCTACTTGGGGCTAAATAAAAACAATGGGTCGATTCTTATTTTGCCTTAATCCGTGGATGGGTGACAATTTTAAAGACCGAAGACACTAATAATTATGCATGGTTCATACATGATCTGACCCAGATAATGTCTGGACTTTAAAACAGACTGTAACCTCTGAATTTCTTTCGGCGTTGCTTCTTATAGTCGTCAGATAGTGAAACACCGATCTCACCTTTTATTTAGTGATCCATCCGTACCTCGGGAAGTACAAAGCCGTTGGTCTTGGCTGTCATTTGTATATCTTTGACAGTAGTTACAAGTAGTCACTAGAACTTACTAAGTGCTATCATGTCACTGGGTTGTGGAGGTAAAATAGGCATTCGCTTCTTGTAAAACACTGCTATTCAGCTGCATCCAAGTCGACTAGAATACGACCTCAACAAAGTATAGTTTATTTAATACAATTCTGCATCATAACCCATGAAGCCATTTAGCGTTACATTAAAAAACATTCCTCCATCTTTCATAGATCCCAAACATTGAAGGCAAAGCTGGAATGGCGGCGATAGCAGATCCAGAGAAGACCCTTGACCTTGCTTTGCTAGCCAAGGGACTCCGGTCAACACTACCAGTATTTTCACGACCTCTGTTCATCAGGATCTTGCCAGAATCACCACTAACTGCCACGTTCAAGCTCAAGAAGAAAGAACTAATGGAACAAGGGTTTGACATAGAAATAATTAGCGATCCATTATACTTCTTGGATCAAAAGACAGGGGAATTTGTTCCTCTTAATCGTAAACTATTTGACGATTTAATGCAGGGTTCTATTAGGCTGTGATTAATGCCAAACTACGGATGGTAAGTATATTTTTAGGGAATGTATTAGTGATAGTAATTTTAAATTTATTCTTTGTATTAAGTAGGGTGTCTGTATATTGGTGATATTTGAAAATGATGGAGATGGTGGCAGTGTGATTAAGATACAGAAATTATCCTTTTTTAAAATACATATTTGTAAAGGGGTTTTTCTAATTAAATATAATATTGTGACGTTCAATTGAATGTGAGCCTTTATTATGTCACTACGGTACGGTACGGTGTCAGTATGGTCGTTGGGTAAACACCATTCATTTAATATACTAAAGCATATAAATTTTATATCTGATGGTAAAGTTAATTGTTACTAAAATTTCTATTAATCTTATATAAAGGTACCTTCCTTTAGAAATAAAAGATAAATTATTAATGAAATGAATGTTGGTCTGTAATATTTACGTTTCATATTAAAGTGTTAATGGATTAATGGCTGTGTGAATGTGAGATTAGGTTACTAGGAGATTATAAACTATTGGAATCGGCACGTTTGTAGAAAGGGATAAGTTGATCAACGAAGTTTGCAAAAATCGCATGCTCAATAAAATGATAAAAGTGAGGAAGTCTTTATGTTCAAAAGTAGTATGTTTAATTTCCATATCCCTCGCTTCGAAAAAAGAATTTAGCTATACATTTTTACAACCGGGTTTTATATATCAAATTTTTATGCACTCACAATAGATGAATGAATGTAAGTGACCAAACAGTAATTTAGAGAGATTTTGCGACCGAGAATCTCAATGTAAGAAAGGACTACTAATTTATACGCATTTATGTAAAGTTATTATTGGAAATTAAAATGTTTATAACAACCATCGCTGTTTTAATACCTCTTATTATTTTAACTGTAAATTATCACAAAGCGTGATAAATTCATCCGCAACGCTGTCGACTGGTTAAGTGTTCAAAAAACTGGTGGCATTGCCACGTTGAATAGCAATGCTTAGCCTCAGGCCAAAGTAAAAGCCAGCCTCAGGGTCCGAAATATTTCTAAAAGAAGATAAGCACTATTTCTATTAGAAAAAATAGATTTCAAAATAGATAAATGTGAATGGGACTGGTAGGTATATGAAAAAGATAAAAAACAATTGTCAACATTAAAAGTTATAACTGTCATAATTTTTATCCTACACTTTTTTTTTAATGTACAGTCGAACTAGTCGTTCAGAGTACTGGCCGAAACATTAATTCTTTTTTCTAAACTGTCAATAAATGACATTTTATTTAAATTAACTGTGTACTTTTTAAGTAAAAGGCGTTGCAACGCTTACAATTTGCTTGTTTGGTTATTACTAACTGAGCCAATTTCACTTGCTAAGATTACATGGGAGCTTTTCACTAAAAAAAGTTTTTCACATTTAAAGCCATTTATTTAGTCATCCATACAAAATGTAGTACATAATATTAACATTCAATTCCACAAATATTTTTCTTTTTCGATAAAATTTGGCTAAAAATCGTGTTCCATCTATCTTGAGCTATTCTATACTATGTACATTTGTACATACTTTGTGCGGATGAAACAGTTTTTAACATAGTTGGGCACACTGAATTGTTAGTATAATAATTGCTAAGAGTAATAATTATAATTAATTATTGATATAATTGCGACTTAATAATTAATCCGGTATTAAGCCTTAAATACATGATTTAGGAGGTGACCCTATTGCCACCAACCGGGCACGAGCCCAGACTCCCAAATGGTACTGAGAAATTCCAGACTGAAAAACCCAATAACGCTGCAAGATCCGGGAATTGGATCAAGTAGTTCAAACTCGGCATAGCGCTTAAAAGCGAAAATGTCATTATTAAGTCGCACAATTCGTTAAGGACAAATATAGTTTTCTTGTATGATTTATGAACTCAACCTTAAGACTGTAATGGGGAATAGAATAAATTATTACACTAAGATTAGAAAAAAATATGAAAATAATTATGAAACCAACACTGAAAAAAAATACAACACAATAATTATAAAACCAAGATTGAATAATTATTAAACATGGCAGAATAATTAATTAAGTAGCCAAGATTGCATAATTATTTATGGAGGCAAAATAATTAATTTCGAAAACTAAAAGGCATAATTGTTATGGTATATTACAATGATAAATAATTTGCCCAACTAAAACAACGAATGTGTCGCTGACAAACATTAATATACTTTAAAATCCACTGAAACTATTTCCAATATAATATTTGGTACTCTTCATATTAATTTTAGTTTACATAGTTATCGGGCAAGCAATGTGGTGGAATCTATTGAAAAGCTTCGTTTACTAAATATCAGTTACCATAGTCTAGTACTATTTGATCCAAGTGTAAAAATTTTGCCATTAAACTCCTGGCTAGAGTTACAGTTTAAAGCATTCTTGCAAGAATACGCACAATGTCGATACGTACGATTTATAATTAAAAATACTCATTTCGAACAACTATCTTATTAACTTAGTTTTTAGACTTTATTCGTATCCATTATCCATAGGTGTTTGGTCTTACCACATTAATTTAAACCTTAACACTGCTGGATGGTATTAGGCTTTAGTCAAGATTTCGTATTCGGGCTACTGCATACAAACACCAACCAAACTCCACGGAACGGACATGCTATGGGCGAGACGAGGCGGGCATTAGCAGCTAGACTGTACCGACGACGTCGTAGCATGCAATGATGCGACGCTGCACACGGACGCACCGTCTGTGTGCCCACCAATTTGATGAAATATGACCGCTGCCGCGCTGTTGTCGTATAAATAATAAATAAATAATCTATCGTGTGCTCTTTCGCTCTTGCTTTTGGCCCAGCCTACAATTCCGTTTCGTGCGTAATGATATATGCTCAAACCCCTCAAAATAAGTTACAATAAACATTTCTAGGACATATTTTTTCAAATCCAGGGTGTGATACAAGCATATATAGTTTGTATGACAAACTATATACGTTTCTATCATAATTTATTTTGCTATTTTCTGATAATTAAAACAAAAATAATTATGGAGCAAACATCATTTATATTTACTATTATTATATTTTTTGGATAACAAATTAAAACAAAAAAAGAACCACCAAACCACTTTCCCGATAATTATGCCTTTTTTACCACAAACAGACTAATCGAAAAATATTATCACATCTATTTCAAAATATTGACATTGTGTGAGCAACATCTAATTTGGTTTCACGCCTTTCGCTTCTTCACATATTATTATAAATCTTATTCGAATTTCTTTTTCCTCTTTAACACATTTAACATGAATTAGAACACATAGTACCTACTTATCTAGTTGGCAGTCCAATAAACACTACTTATGCACTATGCTGATCAAAATAATTGTAGATGTAGGTACAGAGGCCAGCACATCAAGCTACCTCAACTGTCGTGTTTTATGGCTGGTACTATTTTCATTTTGATCGCATAGTTATTTCAATGTAATTAGTGCATTATTATATTTTATTACATCAATTATTCTGATACGTAAAAGACTATTTATCACAAATAATTTAATGACACTGCCTTGTTATCCATATTTTGACATGTTCTGATATCATAATATTTTTTTGGGTTTAATAAATTAGGTATTACAGAAAGGTGAAATTATCCATAGAAACCTTGATCAGGCCTTCAACCAAAATGTGTGTACGTATAAAGTCAAATTTCCTTACAATTGACGGCCACAATTATGTTAAGATGACAAAACAAAATGTACCCAACACGCCTTGCGCCACAGCTACATTCCACCACACATACAAATTCAAAATATTAATTCGTAGATCGGCGCCAAGGGCACTATTTTGCTTTTTTAACGTGACAGTCAAGAGTTTAAAATGATTGACAGTGTTATAATTCGTTCATTCCCACTAGTTCGATTCATTAGTTCGATCGTCGAACTAGTGAGAATTTTTTTTCTCATCTGTTCGACCGTCGAACTAGTGAGAACTTTTTTTCTCATTTATTTTGTTCGACCGTCGAACTAGTGAGAACTTTAAATTGAATTTTAAATCAAAAAATGATGATGATAAAGTTTGTTTTTTTAAACAGTTACTCAAAATGGAAACGGCTAGGTTAGGTTAGGTTAGAACTGTGACCACGCAACGCCAGATAAAATATCTTTAAGTTCTAATCTACCATGCATGCGTGCATTGCAAAAGAGGGGAATCTGAGAAAAATCCGTTGCGTGGTCACAGTTCTAACCTAACCTAGCCGTTTCCATTTTGAGTAACTGTTAAAAAAAAACAAACTTTATCATCATTATTTTTTTATTTAAAATTCAATTTAAAGTTCTCACCACTAGTTCGACGGTCGAACAAATGAGAAAAAAAGTTCTCACTAGTTTGACGGTCGAACAGATGAGAAAAAAAATTCTCACTAGTTCGACGATCGAACTAATGAATTAAACTAGTGGGAATAAGCCTTATAATTTACCTTTCTGCTCCCTTATATTGTGCATACAAAAAAAATACTTCATTAACTTAAACGTCATTCTGAAACACTCTTACCTCGATATGTTTATCAATCGCTAGTTTCAATCTTAAGTGACAATCTTTTGGCAAAGTCTTATCCCTACCAGGGCACCATGAACTGACAGCAGCTTACAGCAATGAGAACACCGTGAACACCTTAGGCAACCTGTGTCATCGTTGATCACGATCCTTTGTCTTTCGGCTCAGCACCAATAGTGGTCCATCAAGATCTTCATCAATTTGTTCCTGGGCTTTTCCTTTGGTTTCGGGAATAATGAAAAATATGTACAAGGAGCCCAGAAAGGTGACGGAGGCGCATATGTAGTAGGTGCCGTGGAGGCCCACGGAGATGGCAATGGTGCCATAGTACCGGAGGATGAAGAAACTGCTGAACCACATCCAGGATATTAGGAGGCTGGAGGCAAGACTTCTTACCTGTGGAGGTAAGGGTTGGTAGGTTAACCGCTCCCCTGACCTTTGTGTTCACGTAAACCCAAAATTAAAAATGCGTAGTTGTTCTACTAAAGTGGTAATTGGTAATTGGGTTACCCAGTGGAGCTAGCATGCTAAGTTCCATTCCGGGTTTCAAGTGAAGTCCAAGACCACTTTAGTAGAACAACTACGCATTTTTAATTTTGGGTTTACGTGAACACAAAGGTCAGGGGAGCGGTTATGTTAAGAGATAATAACACTATACATAAAAACATGTTTAGGTGACGATGGTTAACTCTCAAAAACGTATACTCACATTGATGGTAAACAATTCAGATATAAGTACATAAGGCACGGATCCCAAACCAATATTGTACAAAAACAGCACCACTGACATTAAAGCCACAGGCGCCCATAGTTTCTCTTCTGCCACATTTATATCTTCTGCATTAGTCATATTCTGAACATTCCATTCTCCAGAGACACTATCATTATCTATATTCACTCTGTATCTGGAAATATCATTGGTATAATTCTTCCATTCTGGGCTTATGTTGATACCTGTGATGTTCTCATTCAGTTGCAGACCCTTCTCTTTGAGGTTGTGCGTACGTTTGTAAGGCCACAAGCGGTGAGAGTACAAGGAATGCAGACGAAGATTGGGGTCGCAATACGCCCCTAGGATTGCGAGGCAACAGGTTATACCTGAACAGGACCAGAGTAGCAGCATCTACAAGCAGTAAAATAAAATTACAACTATTTTCACTATTTGTCTCCCTTTTTTCTTATTATATTGACAGGCGTACCTTTCTGCCAAGTTTGTCTACGGAAACAGTAGCCACTGCGGCTCCTAAGACCAGTGCTGTGCCACAAAGTATCGAACCAGCTTCTGACGGCTCAAATAGTGAACGAGGAGCAGTCCTGAAAGTATTCAACGTAATAATAACGATTGCGAAATGATTTGACAAAACAACGATGTGGTCTAAAAGAAGCTGTATTGATAAAAAAATAAAAGAGTAGGTATGCTTATATAGTTTGACCACGTGACTCGCTAAAGGTGTAAGGTGAGATAAACGAGTAAGTGAAAACGCCGGGAGAGGGTGCCCTTGAAGAACATATACCTACTTACTTTTTTGGTGAGTGTATGTGCAGGTGTATGAAAGTAAATGAAGTTAAAGAAGAGATCTTATTTGATTATGTATAATTATGTATAAAGCGTTTTAACTTTTATATTTTGATCATTTAATATATTAAATGTTTTGTAACGGTAACGCAGTACCTTATTTATATGTTAGTTTATTCTTGCGTATGGCACTCGTAGTTGAAAATTAGCGTCAGATAGTAGGTACACCTTGTGTTCTCATTTGACATTAAGCTAAGCTAAAGCCCTTATGGCATTATAATCTGTGTAACGTGTTTTTTTCTGTTATGTTTAAAACGCATTTTTCTTTCTTTAAAGAAGAATGTACGGATCGTATAGCATGTGGCGTTTCGTAGTTTCTGGCCTGCCTACCTCCATGGAAAAAGGCATAAGTTCATATGTAATACTTGCGGTTCGTACATTCAAAAGATTTGTGAAGCTCACCCGTTATATATGGAATAGTTAAAAGCCGTCAGGTTCAGATGCGGTACAGTATGTGTGGAGTGTCGCAGCACGGCCGCCGCGAAGCTGTTGACTGCGCCGGCGCCGCTACCCGCAGCAGCGCTCAGCACGACCAGGCACGAGAATAACGCACGACGGGAGCGACGGTGACGAACTGAAAAGTAAAGTAAGAAAATTGAGAACACTGAAAGATTGGAGTCAAAAAATATCAAAAAGGTTGATTGTAAGAATAAGTTTTACCTAAGAAACTTTAGAGGAAGAAAGTTTTAATAAAGTTAGAACTTTTTATTTTGATGCTGCCTAGGCCTAAACTATAAGGGTTAGAAACATGAAATTTTGAACAGGGGTTCCTTTTAAGACGTAGGGGAGCATTAAATAAGAATTTTTGAAAACTCTCCTCCTATGGGGGTAAAACGGGGGTGCAAAATTAGTATGAAACTTTGTCGTTTTGTGCAGGATTGCAAATAGATAATAAAAAAATAAGAATGTTTAATTTCATAAACTTTTTATGATCATTAAAAAACGGATTATGAAGAATTAGAAATTTGGACTCATTGTAAGACCAAATGTTTATTAGAGAGATTATATCCTAAACAATAAGCTTGATAGGCTTATTGTTTAGAATAAAATCTATGAGTAGAATAAGATAGTGAGTGTGTTAGTGCCTAGTGGTCCGTTGATAGAAAGGGATTTTGAAAATGTATTCAAAACTCGTGGATTAAAATTTAATATCGAGATGTTAAGATGGTATGTGGTGACGAGATATGATTTACAAAGTTTAAACTTTTATGCTAGGTATTTACTGAGCATTTCATTCTATAGATTCAAGTTCTTCAAACGATTCAGACAGATGTGTTGCTGGGGAGTTTGTTCTGCCATTTTTTGTTCCCAACATAACCACTAGCAGGTGGTGAAGGGTGGAGATTTTAGAGGACTATCTAATGTATTGATAATAATTTTAAATGAGCGCCTCGTTGGTCTAGTGGTCCATAGCACTGCTGAACATGAGGGGGACCTCAAAGTACTCTTTAGAAATTCCAGGTGGAAAAACTCAATATCACTTTGTTTCACCCTCCCGGGTTCGATCCCCGGGTCTGGCAAAGTGATGTTCAGTTTTTCCATCTGGAATTTCTCAGTAGTAGCCTGGATTTGTGCCCGATTTATGGCAATAGGCTCGTCCCCCTATTACATGGGACTTAAATATAACTGGCGAAATGTACTACCAGGTACACTTCTGCCTAACTCTTCGGGGATTACAGGCGTGATATTATGTTATGTTAATAAATGAGTTTTAATTTGGATAGATATATTTAATAGATAGTAGATTTTTGTGTAGATTTTTTTTAATTGGCAGTGTTTCTTCAGTAAGTATCTTCTCAGCGATAATGTTTTCTCTTTGTGTATTATGTAATATAATATATTATTATATTTATGGTGTAGGTACATGTTTATGTATTTATACTCAAATAATTATGTATTACTTAGTATTATTTTGTTTTCTTTTATTTTCATTTAAAATTGCACCTATCACTGCTCTGCATCACCTAGAGGTTGACTGGTAGAAAATGTCTATGAGATTATAGTGTTCTTGAAGTATTAAATAAATAAATAATAAAGACTTACACAGTTCCCTACAAGCGGACTGCTCCCTCTTCTTCTCTGAGTTGGAGTCGAGTCCACTACTCCTCTTTAACATAGGCTGGAAGGTGTCGGAGTCCTGGCGGCGGATGGGCTCGCGTCTACCGTAGCAGTCTGTAGTCCTGATCTTGACTTCTTGCTGCTCTATCACGTCTGTCAGATCCTCACGGAAGTCAGAGCCGTCGAACCAGCAGATGATTTTTGCTGCATCCTGATGAAAGTTTATTAGTGATCAAGTTTTATTCGTTTAATAATAATTATTATTCATTTAATTATGAGACATCAGAGGCCCACGGGTTATTAACAGAAAAACTGATAAGTTATGTTAGTAAACCACACACGAAAAAGAACAGGAAATCTTCGAATTAAGCTTGTCTAGGCTCACCAGTATTCGCATAAAGTGGTGCAGAATAGGTGAAGTTTATTTGATAACATAATCAGAATGCCACTTAAGCTAACCGCGCTCTGTGCAAAAGTGAGGCGGACTTTAGTTTCATCATGGGTATGATCCTGTACTATGTACTAGGTCGTGGTCAATACTACCAATTAATTTATTTTACTTTATTTATCATCTAGCTCTCACTGTCTTTGCGGCCTTAGTAAGAAGACACGAGGTCTTGCAAGCCACGTTAGTCAGAAGACCATAGGAATTTTTAGTTACCTGTATCCTTCCGACGCTGATGAGGAACGAGGGTGTCTCCGGCAGCCAGATAAGTGATACCAGGAATACAGCAGGTGGCACCGCCATTGATAGGGATAGCGCATGCGCGGATAAAATACCGCCAGCTACATATGCGAACAGAATGCCGCAACTGAAACGTTAAGAAGAGTTTACTCAAGCTTAGGTGTATAATAAATTTAAGCTAGAACAATCAATCAGTCTTATTTGTGAACATAGGTTACAACACAGTGTGCAAGATGTTACAACACTACACACACTAAACACACATACACAATACACACACACACACTACACTCAATTTTATCGTAGTATGGAGCAGTCTGTCTCACTATTAATTATTTTCTATCACTATTTTTTACGACTACTGCGGTGTTGAAGCATCGCTTTGGCGATTGGTCGGAGCACACCATCTACTAAATTTAAAGGTTATTCTTAATAAATGACAAGGTAAATAAATTTGCCTATAATATAAGAATGCCAAGCAGTACACACCTGCAAGCCAATGCTGGCATCGCGGCTAGCCCCCTGGTCCTTGGAGCTATTTCTGCGCAGTAAAGTGGAGCCAAAGCCAACGCGCCCGCACCTCCTGCCCCCGCTGCTACCCTGGCGGCCCAGACTCCTCGAGGACCACACCATGCTGCTAATGACCAGCTTATCTGGAAAAGTTTCAATAATTTTTAGTTGCTGGTTCAGCGGGAACCATCGTGCTCTTTGCCATGATATCAAAAGAAAAGAAAGAAAGAAAGAAAAATATTTATTTGACATCAGTCATCAAAACACACATACACACAATAATATATAAAACAATAGAAGATATACAATAGTAGGTACAATCATGTGCTGTGTGCCTCACGGCTGCGCCAAAAAGGTCCATTTCAGCATTCATGCCAGACAGGTGATGCTGTCTGACGCTGGTCTTCCAATGAACCTACGTAGGTAATATTATGTATTTAAAGGTCAATGATTAATGATAAATGACAATTTATTTCTGTTCATTGGTTAACACTTTAACAAGTCATTTTTAACTAGTAGATGAGGTCGGTGTTTCACTATTTGACTTCTCTGAGAAGAAACACCGAAAGAAACTCAGAGATCACCGTCTCTTTTAAAGTCCAGATTTTTTTCTTGGACATATCACGTAAGGATTATGCAGCTTAGTGTCTGAGGTGGTATTTCGATAAAATTGTTTTCTAAAAAAACATCACGGCAGTTTTTATTGCAACCTACCTGAATGCTTGAATGTTTAAAACCAAAAACAAACGAGAATCTAAGAGAAACACGAGTTTGGTTAACACTTTGATTCGCATGTTGAAATACAGTTAAGAATAATGCTAATAACAGAAAAGTAAGTACTCACAATAAAACTAACGCAGATACAAAAAGCTCCTGCCTTGCGACCTCTTGCATCAGCCAACACCGCGAAGAACGGCGCCGCTGGCAACGCGACCAGACACGGCAGAGCGGCTAGCCAGGCACCTCCTGTGAGCGCCTCACTCCCTAGTACTCCTGACACCCAGCCGGTGCTGCAGCCGTGGGTGAAACAGGATAGGTTATCTAGAAAAGAAGGAAGCTGGCTTTAATTTTTGGCTTTTCCAGTATAGACCAGTGCCGAAGCCCTCAAAAATGGTAAAAAATAAAAAAAAATACAGTAGGATGAAACCCATTAGAAAAGGAGGGGAATATGATAAAAATGAAAGAAAAAATAAATTACGGTCGATCCGAGTTCGGGAAGTGGGAGGGAGGGGGGGTTTAAGGGTAAAAAATGGTTTACCTGATTTCCGGCAAAACTACAAGTCCTATGGAAAAAAGTTAAATGGCAAAGTTGTAGGTAATAAAAAGATCTACAACTTTTGCATTGACAATTTTTTCACAATACCTCAAAATTTAGGTGAAAAATTCAAATAACCAAGTTTTTGGTTTTTTATTTCTATCTTTTACAAAAATGTTTTTTTATTTACGAAATTTGGTGAAAACTTATCTTATTATGTCCCAATTACACTGTAATTTATTTGATGAAAAATATTTATTTTTTCGCCTTATTTTAACTTATATCAAAAAAGCACCCTAATTTTCAATCGAAAATTCTCCCGTCAAAATATCAGCTTTTTCCAAAAAGTCTGAAAGTTTTTTGTTCGTTGAAATCTCTACTTTCTGATGGTGTAAAAAAATATACATTACCATAGTAAATATTCTCAGAAAATGCCAAAAATGGAAAAAATACTCAAATTCCAAAATTTGTTTTAATCAGTACAATTTTGAGCTTTTTATTAGCATTTTTATCATATTCCCCTCCTTTTCTAATGGGTTTCATCCTACTGTATTTTTTTTTGGTTTCAAAAATTATCGACCCTGGTCTAGAAAGACATTCAATGTTCGTAACATTTTTTTTGACTTTTTTTCTTTTTTTAGTCATGTGAACGCCGCCTATGCTTGTGTCTGGAGAGGTTTCACGTCAAAAGTGCAATGGGAACTCACATCCTCTCGATAGCCAGGCCGATGTCTTAGCCATGACGCTATTTGCCTTATAAAGGTTACAAAAAAGAAATGGCCCATTTTATGTGTTTCAATGGAACATAATACCTATCATGTACTTATTCCCAAAGGCTCAGGCAAAAGTGAAAACGTATAAGTTAATATTGTTATATTGTGTTCCCATGAGATGATCGTATTGCTACCGGGAAATTCTTAACATTTTAACAAAGCCTATTAGTATTGGTTTACGAGCTATAACCATAACTTTTACCAGTTTTAAAGAATAATTAACATTAGAAAAAAACCTAAATATTTAGAAAATCGAACAACTCGGCCAATAACAAACAATACCCATAAAGAACAATACCCATCTCTGAGTAACTTTCCTGCTTGCTACCATAAAGACCTGACGATTCAGCCATAGAATTGTCGCCTGCTACGCTATTTACAATAAAAACCCAAAAGAAACTTAAAGTTCTACTTTAAATTGCTGAATCGAATTGAAATTCAGTAACGGATGGACTAGGAAAACAGGAACATAAAAAGCAAAGTTTATATTATCGTCCGGAAACGAAATTCGGGACAGCCGTTGCGGATGCTGATTCTCGTCGGCTTTCGCCAGTTCGTGATGTTGTTCCCCGAACGTTTCTGGCCAGGGTAATATTCTGAATTCTGATAGTAATTTCAAACTGCCAAATTTTCCCAAACGAACAAGAACCATAAAGTTTTGTAATAAAGTTGAAAAACTCAAATTAATTTGACAGATTGAAGTTGCTAATTTACTGACATCTGTACAAGTAATGTCGACGCAAGTGTTGTCATGGCGTGAGTAATGTAAGTGTTAACATGAGGATAGCACGGAGGACTGATGACCGATGGGGTCGAAAGGTTCTCGAGTGGAGGTCATGTATCGGCAAGCGTAGCGTAGAACGTTCACCCACAAGGTGCTCAGACGACCTCATTAAGGCCACGGGACCGCGCTGGATGTGAGCCGCTTGCAACCGGTCTTATTGGAGATCTATAGGGGAGGCCTTTCTCCAGCAGTGGACTTCCTATGGCTGAAATGATGATGATGATGATAACATGAGGAAAAGAAACAAAACCCCAGCTCCAGACAAAAACTAAATAAAACCGGTATTGCTTGTTCGCGAAGGCTCGCACAGATAGTTTCCATGCCATCATGCGAAAGACAGCGGCCGCCTTACTACAGCGCCTGCATGGTAGTGACAATGGCATCCTGAAAATGATAGCTGTCAGACCGGACTGTCCCTTCCAAAAACACAGGGTGGAAAGTCATAGGTTAACCGCTTGCCTGCCCTTTTTTCATATTCTGTCAAAACTAACAATGCTAACTTACTTATTTAAGCACCATTGTTACTAACACAAAAACTATGGATCTTTGTTATGTGCATTTATTCTAGCACATACATTTTGATTAAAATATTTAAACAACTAATAGGTGATGAGAGAGTGATACTATAGCTTACGTCAAAATGGTACTCAGATGGTAGAAACATTTCTGGCGATTATAGATGAAATAATGCCTGATTTTGAAAGCTAATTGTCGACTAAAGAATCTACACATTTCTTCTCGTCATTCTTGATATTGTCGTGCTCAAAACTAAAAGAAATGGTTCTACTATCTGACTTTTTGTTGATTTTTTTTGTAGACTAAATTGATTTCTGCGGTGGTCATGCTACGTGTGCTGGCATTACTTTTTTACTATCGAAAAAAATCGCTGTCATTTGCAATGCAGGTGAAGCATTTGTTTGTGAGGACGAATTTACAAAAACTCTAGATGTTGGTTTTTCAATTGCTTTAAGTACCAAATTTGTGTTGCCAGTGATGACTTATGGCACTGAAACGTGGTCCCTCACTATGGGCCTTATGAGTAAGCTCAAAGTAGCCCAACGAGCTATGGAGAGGGCTATGCTCGGAGTCTCTCTACGAAATCGAACCAGCAATGAGGAGAACCGTAGAAGAATCAAGGTTACCGACATAGCCCAGCGGATTAGCAGGTTGAAGTGGCAGTCGGCAGGGCACATAGCACGGAGGACTGATGACCGATGGGGTCGAAAGGTTCTCGCGTGTAGGTCACGTATCGGCAAGCGCAGCGTAGGACGTCCACCCACAAGGTGGACAGACGACCTCATTAAGTCCGCGGGATCGCGCTGGATGCGAGCCACTTCCAACCGGTCTTAATGGAGATCTATAGGGGAGGCCTATGTCCAGCAGTGGACTTCCTATGGCTGAAATGATGATGATGATGATGAAGTACCAAATTAAGCGTAGTTTGAGTGGAAACATTTTTAAACATCAGTGTTTCTTTTGATTTATTAGCACACTCTGTTCATAAATTTTGAGTGGTAGTTAGCCACATTTTATACAACTGCAGGCCTAGCCATATTACAAATTCTATTTCTATTATCGTAATCAATAAAGCGACAATAGAAAGAATATGGCGTAAATGAAATCAGCTGTTTGTCAACTGTCAACTGTTGACGAGTAGAATTCGTAATATTGCTGAAAATGAAAATACACTTGACAGTTGACAAACAGCTGATTCCATATAAGTACGCCATTTTACAAATAAACAATGGCAAGTATCAAAATGGCGCGTCACAAAACAACATGCGGTACGGAAGTGGACTGCATTCGGTTCGCCAGACATACAAGCTAGAATGAGTTATGCAATTTGCTAGCGTTTCATTTTGGCTCAATTTCGTAGATCTGTCCGTCTGTGTTAGCTGTTGATTGGTTGACCACTTTACTGTTAACCAGTCATAATAATTTATGTTGTCATTCGGTTGAACTTTGTTAAAGAAAATTAAAACTGACATGAATTACAAATGTTAGCTTTAACTTTAGAATTATAAAATTATACTAAAACAAACTACACATAATTAATATAAAAAGCTTCTCAAATACTCCGTTTGTGTAACTATAGTTAACGCTAATGAAAGTTCTGCCGTCTATATACAAACTATTTGCAGCCTGTCTAAATAAGAGAATCGAGCCCGAGATCGAGACACACCAACCTATAGAACAGGCCGGCTTTCGAAGAGGTTTTTGCACTATCGACCACGTCCATACCTTAGAGCAAGTAATCGAAAAATTCCAAGAACTTCAACAACCCTTGTACCTTGCTTTTATTGACTACGCGAAAGCCTTCGACTCCATTTCCCACGAAAGCATATGGCAAGCCTTAGCCAATCAAGGCATTCCAAAAATCTATATAAACATCTTAAAGGACATCTATAGTAAAAGTATAAGCCGCATTAAGCTGGACCGGTTGGGGCCTAAAATCCGAATATGCAGAGGCGTCAAACAGGGAGATCCGCTATCACCTACGATCTTCATATCCGTTCTACAATATATAATGAAAGACCTAAACTGGAAACAAAAAGGAATTAACATTAATGGGAAATACCTCAGCAACCTACGTTTTGCAGATGATATAGTCCTCTTCTCAAAATCACCTAGCCAATTGGAAGAAATGATCACAGAATTATGCGAGGCTAGCAACAACATAGGATTACTACTTAACACATCAAAAACAAAAGTAATGACTAACACCCTCAAAAATCCTATAGTAGTTAATGGAACACAAAGGTTAGAGTACGTGGAAAATTACGTATACCTGGGAAAACGCATTTCATTTAGCAATTCGAGACACAAAGAAGAAATCAAAATTGTCCTTAAAATTAAAAAAGAAAGTCATGGACTCGTGTCTGCTACCCTGCCTATCTTACGGGTCTCAAAACTGGATCTACAATAGCTATACTCAAGACAAAATACAAAAAACTCAACGCGCGATGGAAAGATGCATTCTGAATATAAGATTGAAAGATAAACAAAAATCAAAAAACATACGAAAAAAAACTAACTTAATAGATGCACTTAAACACACAAAGCGTTTGAAGTGGAAGTGGGCTGGACACATAGCAAGAATGACAGATGGAAGATGGACACAGTTGGTAACCCAATGGCAAGGCCCGAGCGGCAAGAGGGCCAGGGGCCGCCCCAGAGAACGTTGGGCAGATGAAATAAAACAAATAGCGGGAAAGGACTGGACAAAGCAAGCGAAGGAGAGAAACACATGGAAAAAGTTGGAGGAGGCCTATACCCAAACGGGGTCTTAACTATATTTAACTTTAAATTAAATAAAATGTTACACCTAAAATATGTTAATTCTGCACGATGTTAATAAACTGTTAAAAAACAACCGACTTCTTAAAAAAAACTAACAGGTGAAAAATAACTCCAGTTTCGGAAGTCTGTGGCTTTGGTGGTTTTGTTTTGTTCATTATTGGCCACCGACTTCCGAAACTGGAGTTATTTTTCACCTGTTAGTTTTTTTTAAGAAGTCGGTTGTTTTTTTTGTAAAAAAGTTTTTATTTTGTAATTTTTAGTTTCTTTGTGTGTAAAGAAAGTCTTTCAAAACTTGAAAGAATCATTGAAATTTGATAACAATTGCTAAAAAAGTTCTATCTAAACAACTCTGCCGGCCCCTTTTAAAATAGAAAATGTTATGTTGTGAGAATACAAAAGCTCAGCATAGACATCTGACTATAGCAATCGCGAATAATTTGCTGTTATGCGTTGAAGAGTTCCGTTGCCTGTCTTCTACATCAGTTTTTCTTCACCAAATGATACTTTCTAAATGAAAATGCTTGATTTGTTACTAAAAAATGTTAAAATCGGTGCGTGTGTGCCTATATTTTTTGAGGAGTTCCCTCAATTACTCAAAGATCCCTCATCAGATATGAGTTTTGATACAAATGGGACCAATCTGCTACTATACCCTATCAAACAAAAAAAGAATTTTGAAAATCGGTCCATAAATGACGGAGTACTGAGGTAACAAACCCTAAAAAAAAAAAAAAAAAAAAAAAAAAAAAAATACAACCGAATTGAGAACCTCCTCCTTTTTTTGAAGTCGGTTAAAAATGAAATAATTCAATGTACCTACGTTAAAATATGTAATTTTATATGAACTGAAAAGATGCTTAATTTAGTGTTAAACAAATTGTTTGGTAAAATAATAAATGTATTGAATGTATAAATGTTTTATAGACGTTAAAAATGTTGTTGAATGAATTTAATATTTAATGTGTCATTGAATGTAGGTATACATATACTTATTGTTAAATAAAAATGTATCTTTTTAAAGAAAAATATGGTATGAAATGTTACATGAAATGTATTTTTTTAAGGCATGATATTTAAATGAAATGTAATTTAAGGCATGAAATGTTAAGGCAAATAAAGGCTAAAATAAATAAAATAAATAATGAAAGTTGGTCCGGCTCGGAAGACCAATGTTCGAATAAGAAATTTTTCTTCAGTAGGATGAAACATGCGTTCGGTTTTAAGCGAGAGCCATCTTTTAGACCTACCATAAACAACGTATCTCACCTGATTTCCTGAAGGGTTAGGCAAAGGTGTTCTTATACCACACCCATATTCGCCAATTATATTGTAAGTCTCATGTAACAAGAGATGAACCTATTGCTATCAACTAGACTCGAATCGAGACTAAGCAGCTACTGAGAATTAGATGGAAAAGCCTATTAGCACGATGTCCGACCCGAGAATCGAACCCAAGAACTAATACTTAGTAGAAGCACTTGTGGCCACTAAACCAACAAGGCAGGACATTTCAGAATAGTTCGTAATAATTTACCTCAATTGAGCAAAAAATGGTGCCATGGTGCGGAATGATTTTTGCAATAATAAAAATAATAATAATAAATATTCCACAACTTTTCACACAACGCCATTTAGTCCCAAGTTAAGCTTTCAATAGGCAAGAATTATAAGAAATCTTTTGGCATCAGCTAGATAATAAAAACAAAACTAACAGGTGAAAAATAACTCCAGTTTTTGTAATTTTTAGTTTCTTTGTATGTAAAGAAATTCTTTCAAAACTTGAAAGAATCATTGAAATTGAGTAACAATTGCTAAAGAAGTTCTATCTAAACATTAATCTGTACATCTCTGCAGGCCCCTTTTAAAATAGAAAGGCATAATGTTATGTTTTTTGAAGATCTTGTGACTTCTCCTGTTATTAACGTTCACATCTCTCGCTTATTTCTTTATGTTAACTACACTCAGCCAATACTTAGTACCACACTCTACACACACTTTATTTATATACAGACCCATACGTACATATCACAAATTAATATCGCCTTTATTTATCGTCACATTTTACTTCTTGAACAAAACTTACACACACATACTTATATACACTCACACAAATCAACAAAAGTATAACGAAGAGAGGTGTTATTTCTCATCTATTTGCAGCAACATTCACTTTCCTTTGGCGTTAATTTGTAAACACTTTTATTACAAATGGATACTATAATAAATATAAATGACGATTTGGATGTTTTTAGGCTGGAAAATTCCTTTTCTTGTAATCCACAAGATTGCTTAAATTATATTAACGTTTCTGATAGTAATATTAAATTATTGCACATAAATATCCGCAGTGTAAAGAAAAATTTTAACAGCCTACAAGCATTGATCTGTTCCACTAAAGTTACTTTTGATATTGTTATCTTGACCGAGTGCTGGTTGAGCAAAATTAATAACCCTCCGATACTACATGGTTTTCTGGCACATTCAACTAAACTTACGTCAAATCAAAATGAAGGTGTAATAATTTACACCAAAACGGGGCTAAACGTCTCAGTCTGGGAACCAACCATAACAAACGCCAACTCTCTTGTATGTCAACTTGATTCTAAGCTTGCCTTGGTTGCTGTTTACCGCTCCCCGTCTTACAGCACTATAGACCGTATAGACAATTTCCTGTCCAGTTTGAATAATGTCTTGGGTGAACTATCTTCTTTCCCAAACATCGCACTTATCGGTGACTTAAACATCGACATTAAACAAGGTAACAAAAACCCTCATAGTTTTGAATATCTCATTCAGAATGCTTCCCATGGGCTACTTCCTACCCACCTTATACCCACAAGGCTAGAAAACTGTCTTGATCATGTTTTATTAAAGTCCAAATTATCTTCCACTACATTAATCCTGGAGTCACACATCACTGACCATAAACCAATTATACTTACGTTGGAGAACGCGAACCCATCAAGAAAGCAAAAATACACCATATCCCGTCCAAACCTAGATGCCATTAAATCCGAATTGGAAAACACGAGTTTCTGTGATATTTATAAAAATAATGATACAAATAAAGCATTGGATAAGTTTATATCAATAGTTACTACCGTAATAACGAAGCACACTACTCACATCACAATCCCTAGGAAGCAGAGGACCTTAAAACCCTGGATCACTCCAGGCATGTTAAAATGTATTCGAAACAGAGATATGCTGCATATGAAATCCAATAAATCTCCAAAAAATTTAATTCTAAAACAGACTTATAAGCGTTATAGGAACTTCTGTAATGATTTACTCCATAAACTTAAAATAGCCTCTGACAAAAGTGAAATTGAAAAATCAAAAAAAAATCCCAAAGCTCTTTGGAATACCATTCGAGAAATCACTAATACTCGTAAACCAAGCAACCATCCTGATGAACTGCTAAAACTAGGTGATGATCCCCAATCTTCCGTAAACCAGGTATGCTCCTTTTTCAGTAATATTGGCAAAAATTTAGCGGCAAATTTATTAAAATCGCGCGGTCCGGATGACGTTCCTGACAGTGCCAGTTCTAAAATCTTAAGTTCCTCACCCCCAACTAACTCCCTCGTTTTACTTGACACTGACGAAGCCGAGGTGAAATCAATCATTTTGCAACTACGAAATGATTGTGCCGTAGGTTGGGATGGAATAACATCTATCTTGCTGAAAACTTGTCGCCACGCATTAGTGCCACCTTTTACCTACATCTGCAATCTTTGTTTACAATCGGGAACATTTCCAGACGGACTCAAAAAAGCAATAGTCCATCCAATACATAAGAATGGGAACAGAACCTGTGTCAACAATTACAGACCAATTTCCATCCTACCTTCACTCTCTAAAATTATGGAGAAGATCCTAAACAGGCGGCTCCGAGGATTTTTACATAAGCATAGCTTAATTGCTGAAAACCAGTATGGCTTCAAGTCTGGGGTTTCAACAGAGGATGCTGTACTGGATCTCACTCAATTTGTAGCAAGAAACCTTGATAGTGGAGCTAAGTGTATGGGTATATTTCTGGATCTATCAAAAGCGTTTGACACGGTTTCTGTTCCCAAACTAATTTCAAAATTGGAGCTTCTGGGTATACGTGGCAAAACGCTCGACATTTTCAGGGATTACCTTGAGAATCGCTCTCAGCAAGTTAAAATAGGTGCGTATCTCAGTAATAACGAACACGTGACTTACGGTGTGCCCCAGGGAAGCATATTAGGCCCTACATTGTTCCAGATTTATGTTAATGACCTGTGCAAAATGTCGCTACCAAACTGTAAGATATATGCATACGCTGACGATACTGCAATTATCATTCATGGTTCCACTTGGGAAGAGGTCAAAACTAAGGCAGAATTAGCACTAAATAGCATCATGAACTGGTTTCATCAAAATTTACTCACCTTAAATGTAGATAAATCATGCTACATTCCCTTTGCTATCCGACGAAATACCAAGCCACCGGATAGCTTTGTCGTAACGGCTCATTCCTGTCCGAACTCGTCGGCACCGTGCGTATGTCCTACACTAACTAGAAGCAGCTGTGTGAAGTATCTAGGCCTACAAATAGATGACGGTCTACGATGGGATAAACAGCTAGACATGATAATTAGCAGGACAATGCGCCTTATATACGTTTTTAAATCCCTTAGAGAATCGGCTGACATAGACACATTGAAAATGGTCTATTTTGCACTGTGTCAGTCGATTATCGGCTATTGCATTCCTGCATGGGGTGGTGCTGTTAAGACAAACTTTCTGAGGGTTGAGCGAGCTCAAAGAGCGGTTCTTAAGGTAATGCTTAGGAAGCCATACCTTTATCCGACCAAACAGCTTTATGAGGATTGTGGAGTATTGACAGTTAGACAGCTGTTTATCCTACAGTCCGTCCTCAGAACCCAAAGAGTCATGCCCAGATCCAACCCGAAAAAACGCACAAATGTCCCATCTGGGGCAACACACAAAACTACATTTGCCAAACGCCAGTTTTACGTGATTAGCAAGTATATATATAAGAAACTACACAAATCACTTAACATACTTGATCTAAACCGATACTCACTTAAACACAAAATCACTCAATGGCTACTACAACAGGATTATCTCTCAACGGAGAATCTTCTTACGTACATCTCGTAGATACTCACACACATCCTCGCACATACACACACTCACTCTCACACATATATACTCACAGTCACTAACTCACACACACGAACTCTTACACACACACTTAAAATTCGTAGCAACCTTCGTTACTCTTATTTCATTATTCAATATTACCTTTGTAACATCGACACTGTTTCACTTGTTTTAAAGACATTGTTATTGTAATTACTATGACTGAACCCTATTCCTTAAGATACAGGCTAGACCTAGTTTAAGGAATAGAGTCAAAAAAATTGTGCTTCTGACGACAAATGTTTAAAATTATTATTTACAATGTATCAGTGCAATGTGATTCCTGTTTTTATAAATAAAAAATTTTATTATTTTTATTATTATTACTGAGAATTAGATGGAAAAGCCTATTAGCACGATGTCCGACCCGAGAATCGAACCCAAGAACTAATACTTAGTAGAAGCACTTGTGGCCACTAAACCAACAAGGCAGGACATTTCAGAATAGTTCGTAATAATTTACCTCAATTGAGCAAAAAATGGTGCCATGGTGCGGAATGATTTTTGCAATAATAAAAATAATAATAATAAATATTCCACAACTTTTCACACAACGCCATTTAGTCCCAAGTTAAGCTTTCAATAGGCAAGAATTATAAGAAATCTTTTGGCATCAGCTAGATAATAAAAACAAAACTAACAGGTGAAAAATAACTCCAGTTTTTGTAATTTTTAGTTTCTTTGTATGTAAAGAAATTCTTTCAAAACTTGAAAGAATCATTGAAATTGAGTAACAATTGCTAAAGAAGTTCTATCTAAACATTAATCTGTACATCTCTGCAGGCCCCTTTTAAAATAGAAAGGCATAATGTTATGTTGTGAAATATACAAAAGCTCAGCATAGACATCTGACTGTAGCAATCGCGAATAATTTGCTGTTATGCGTTGAAGAGTTCCGTTGCCTGTCTTTTTCATCAGTTTTTCTTCACCAAATGATACTTTCTAAATGAAAATGCTTGATTTGTTACTAAAAATGTTGAAATCGGTGCCTATATTTTTTGAGGAGTTCCCTCAAATCCCTCGAAGATCAGATATGAGTTTTAATACAAATGGGACCAATCTGTTAGTTTACCCTATCAAACAAAAAAAGAATTTTGAAAATCGGTCCATAAATGACGGAGTCTCAGTACCTACTCCGTCATTCGTCGTAACAAACCCTAAAAAAAAAAAATATACAACCGAATTGAGGACCTCCTCCTTTTTTTGAAGTTGGTTAAAAAACACAGACTCGTTTTTTCTTGGTTTTTGAAATTGATGGAAAACAAATTAGATTAAGCGCATTAAAATTTAAGAGAGGTGATTTGTCACGTCGTAATAAAATCAAATAAATATTCCACAACTTTCACACAACGCCATCTATTCCCAAGCTAAGCAGAGCAGTATAAATTGTATAAAATCGTGACTTCATGCGACATTTTGACTCATTATAATATACTGCCATTTATATTTCATTATTGTGAAAAATGGAAAAATATGTGTCTTATATTTTCTAGTAAAAGAATGAGAGACGAAAACAAAAATTTTGTCATAAAAGTCAAAGAATAGCATATGACTGCCATCTAGCCATTTGTATGGATTTGTTTATATACATACATGAACATAGATCAGATATGTGATTCTCACTGCTGGAACACAGGCCTCTTCTCTCTAAGGAGCGGGCCGTACCTCATCTAACACGCGGGTTCAGTACGGGTTGGTAAAAATCATTTTTTTAGTATACACTGGCATTATATCCTGTTAAATATTAGTTAATTTACTTTAAAAATAGTTAATTCGCATGTTCACGTAATCACGACTCTCTTTATGCAAAAATACCTGATACATATATGATACATAATGCTACTTCCGATTACCGATCGTGCCAGATGCCGGCAACGCGCTGCGTATAATAAGTAGTCGAGATGTCGTAGCTATTAAATATGTATTGCCGCAATCTTTTTCTTGAACACAAACATCTTAAGAGTACCAATTCGCAGAATTTCTCTAACAGATAAAAAAAGAATCACATGTCAGATCCGATAATGTCGGAAAATTTGTGAACCCTCTCCGTTTTAACAGAAGAAGAATGAGTGTAGGTAATATTTTTAGATCACATTCCCTTTCAACTTTTCTACGAATTCTTTAAGGTTTATTTCAAGCTGATGGGCGTAAAACAATGTTACACTAATGAAGTATTGTAACAATGTGGGAGCAGAGGGTGCAGTTTTAGTATGGAACATATTTCATGTAATTTAGTTCAAGAACATTGTGCGCCATTACAGAACTTTCTGCTAGATAACACATTGTATTCGATAGGTAACTGTGTATAACGTGTACAGTTACTTACTTTAAGTTCCTACATATCACTAAATATTTAAAAAATGCCATATATAGATTGAATCATTACTACGGCAACAACTTGACAACTGCGCTACTCCAGCTATATTTACGTAGGTTAAATGTAGGTAACATATTTACAGCTACACTACGTCAGTTACATCAGTGTAGCAAATGTAAAGTATTCACAGCTACGCTATGCCAGTTACATCAGCGTAGCAAATATAAAGAATTCAACGTTACGCTACGTCAGGTACACCAGTGTAGAAAATGTATAGTATTCACAGCTCGCTATGCCAGTTACATCAGTGTAGCAAATAATAAGTATTCACAGTTACGCTACGCCAGCTATATTGTAGTAGCAAATGTAAAGTTATTCACAACTAAGCTACGCTACTAACATCAGCGTAAAAGTATGTTCGGATAAGACGCTACGTCAGCTACAGAGTAGTAACAAATATGAAGTATTCACGGCTGCGCTACTGTAGCTACAGAATCGTAGCAAATGTGAAGTATTCACGTCTGCGCTACTGTAGCTACAGAATCGTAGCAAATATGAAGTATTCACGTCTGCGCTACTGTAGCTACAGAATCGTAGCAAATGTGAAGTATTCACGTCTGCGGTACTGTAGCTACAGAATCGTAGCAAATGTGAAGTAATAAAGATATTTTGTGGTTAATTACAAGATGTAGGTTCTGTAGACGATCCACCGTAGATGTGTTATATATAGTGTGTTGTTTAGTATATTTAGTACATATTGTATCCTATAAATTTCTATTATTTCTGTTATTTATCGTGCTTGTTAGTGATCCTAAGATTTCTGTATCCTATTATGTTTTTTTCTCGTGAGAACCTGTTATTGGCTTTGTGTTGCTTATTTAATTGTTAACCATCTGTTACAGCTGTTGGTTCTCCTTTCAATAAATAAATAAATGTTTTATAAAAGTATTTATGTTCACACTAAAGCACGTATGTATATGTCTTGAAATAATATAATCTTCTTCTTATCGTGTGGTTAGTAACTAACCTGGTGTCAGAGTTTTAATGCCGCCCATGGGCCTCTGACTTGGCATCACATGCCCTCGAGAAATATCTCTCAGGCATGCCGGTTTCCTCACGATGTTTTCCTTCACCGTTTTTGAAGCAAGTGATAATTATACAATCCGCACATGAATCCGAAAAGTCAGAGGTGCGTGCCTTGGGTTCGAACTCGAGACCTATGATTTGGCAATCCGCCGGTCACACCACTAGGCTATCGCTGCTTTAAAATAAACACGATTGTTTGTGCTAAGATATTATATAATAATATTATGATGTATAGTCGACTTCATTGTTTTTAACGTTGACAAATAGTGTATGGAAGTTGTAGCAGCATGTGGGGACGCGGTGTGTTTACATTGTGAACAAATAATATCGACATGAAGTTAATGTGATTCCGTTGATGCATGTAGCTCGTTGAATACAAAACTCTGCTTTACAATGTATGTATGTTGTTCATTTAAATTCATATTATGTACGGTAATTATGATAAAATTGATCCTAAATTAAAATTAAAAAAAAAACAATTCCAACTTCGAAATTATTATTGGAGTGCCAATAGTCAATTTTTGTAAAGTAGTCTTATCTTCACCAGACGTAGGTTATAATGATTAAATAAATAAATAAAATAAATAATAAATATTCCACAACTTTTTCACACAACGCCATTTAGTCCCAAGTTAAGATTGAGAGCTTGTGTTATGGGTACTAAACAGGTGATAAACATACTTATATATTTATAAATACATACATATTATAGATAAATTACACCCAGACACAGAACAAATGATCGTGCTCATCACACAAACATTTGTCCTGGGTGGGAATCGAACCCACGACCTCCGGCATAGCAGTCAGGGCCACTAACTACTAGACCAACAGGCCAGTCGATTTCTCAGTAGTTTGCATTTACCAGGTCAGTGGCAATAAGCGAATCCCCAAAGCACAAGACTGGCTAATTGTACCTACGTGTAATAATAGTTTTCATCTGTAATTGACTTTTGACGAATACAAACGTGTTTTTATTATAACGTTTTACATATTATAATTCATTAAACTATAGCTCTAAGTAATGAAAGAACACCGGCGAACTCCCAAACAAATTTTTGTTGACATTTTTTTTTTGCGTCTGCTTATGAAAAATATCTTAAAGTATAGAGTTAATTTCTGAACAGTTTTTTCTTTGGTTATACTTTTATAGGAAGTCAGGAATTAAAGATATTTTGTTTTTAAGTTTTAGAGGTTAAGACTATTTAAAAGGATATGTCCGCTATAATCTTAGCACAAACAATCGTGTTTATTTTAACATTTGTATTCTGATGCAGACATGTATTTCCTAAGTATATTAATGCATTTTGTAAAGCCAATCATTTTAAGCAACTTGACTAAGATTTATATAACATGGCAACATTAGAAGTATAGCTAATCCAAAAGCCATGAAGTCAAGCCAGAAAGAAAAAAACACAAAGCTATGATTATTTATTTCATCAATAATCTAGTCAATTAAGCTCTTAATTATAAAGACTTTTTTCCAGACTTTGATAGGCCTTATGATTGATTTGATAAAACTTAGTAAATTATTTCGTTGGTATCTATTACGGTGACATACGTAGACGCTTAATAATTTCATCAACAATTACCTCGCCGGTGTTTTTTTTGTAAAGTCTTCTCGCAACTTTCGCAAAATGAATTTCAACAACAGTGTTGCGAAAAAAATGGGCGACATTGACGATACCTGTGAAGTTAACTTAACGTTTAGGTTTACTGGAATGGTATCTACAATTATTTGTAGTTGTAAGGGAAATGCCCATTAGCAGAGAAAACTTTGACAACATGATGCACATAGAAAAAACAAAAGATTGTATTTATAGATAAAAAAACCACCACTGTTTTTCACATAGAACACGATGGGACTTTTTTTTATTAAGAATTGCATTCTGTTCTTTGATAGTACTGACCACTGAACAGAAATTTTAAAATGCAATAAACAAATTGAACGTCATAAAAAAATCGGCTTTTGATACATTACAATTTGGGAATATCAATGATTAAGTTACTAATTTAGTATATTTTTAGTATGTGTAACATAAATGGGAAAACGTGGCCAGAAATGGGTATTTCCCTTTAAGAATTGTTTTGAAAGTTTAGGAGTACAAATGCCCGAATTTATGCATCTAATATTACATTTTATATTAAGTTAATAACTTACAAACAGATGCAGATACAACTCTCCGTACGGAACCCCGCCATCTTTTGGACGCAGATCTCTCTATGCGGTTCCTGCAACGAAACACAGATTACACTCATTTGTATGCTAACAACTCCTGGCTTTTATGCTAGCCTGGTAGCAGGAAGTCGTTTTGTCAGAGAAAATATTATTTATGAGACTAGGGAACTATATAAATTAAGCTTCTTCAAATTATTTTGAGCTTACTTTGCGATTTTTATTAAGTGTAAAATGGAGATTGAAAATACTAGTATTTTTGTGGGATCAGTAAAGCTCTGGCAACACTGAGAGGAGTACACGCGCGAAAGGACTGCGCCCACCGCATGAAGAAGGACTACTAAGGTCAGATTTAAAAAAAATGATCCTCGATCCATAATATGCACATTTTAAGCTTAAAAGTTAAGTTCAAAGTCGAAAGGGAAATTCCCATTTGTTAAGGAAATTTTGGCTATGTGATGGCCAAGGAAAGAAACTAATGGTAGGCATCAGGGTTGACACCACACATAAAAAACAACAGAACTGACCATCGAAAATATGTATTAGACAATTAACAATAATGATAATGAACGATTGACTTTTTTAAAAAAACTCGGGATATGATTCCGGTATACTCATTACCAATGTTTAGGTGAAGTACGTAATTCACGAGGACAAAGTTACGAAAAAATAGAATACAGCCTGTGGTACTATGTGACAAGCAGCTTTTTAATGGTGAAAGAGTTTTTTTAATCGGTTGAATAGTTTTCCCTACAAACAAAGAAACAAAAAATCTCATGTTTCCTTAAAATAATATAGATATTAAATGGGTAAACGTGACAAAAAAAAATGATGTTACTCTTTACAAACAAACAAGTAACTTTACTTCTTTATAATTATAGTTACTTGATTAAATTGAATTGAAAAATGTCTTTAATAGTTTTTCTACTTTATTGCAAATAGATTAAGGTTAATTTTCAATTGGGAAAATTTGACAGTTTGGAATAGCTTGATGTGCTGGCGTCTGTACCTACACAAGTACACACACTGTATTTTGAATCGAGAATTTCTCAAGTTCTTACTGAGAATGCGCGAATCATCTCAAGGAAAGGCCCAACAGTCATTAGCTTTTCATCAGCAATATCGGACGGCCATTTTGTCCGTGAATCAGCGGATTTTAGTTTCGTGAATAAATTCTTTCAAAGGGTCCTCCCTCTTTATACTTTTTATCACGATATATTTTTTTATTTACTCAATTATGAAGAGAACTTACAGATTTATGACATATTTTGTAAATATCGTGCATAAGTAGGGATTATAATATCATGGTAACCCTTGCAGCTTATGTCACTGCTCGACGCGCGATGTACAGACGCCAACACGTCAATTGAATGTGAACCTTATTCTGTTTGTCATAAAGTTGAAAAACGATCAAAGAAATTTGACACATTGGGGTAACTTGATGTGCTGGCGTCTGTACTAAGAATGATGAGCATGGTAAAGTGTAGGTGTGTGTTATTGTCATTAGAGTGTGTATTTTACTTGCACGGTTTAGTAGCTTCACCTTTGATGTTCGTGGAGCGCTGTCTTTTTTTTTTTTGTTTTGCAGTTCTCTTTACTCAAGATTGCACAGAGTGACTTCTACTGAATTGTTCGGCTATGGCCAGTTTCAAGACTATTTTACTTTAAGTTGTGTACTAAACACATGCCAATAAATTATGGAATTATTAAGAACACTTAAGTTAAAAAAATGTTTTTTTTTTTTTTTGCTTAAACCTATCTTAGTACCTAGTACTTTTATTCTAGGTGCATCGCCCTCACATATAATCTTATTGATGTATACAAAGTATTGTAATATCGATTTTAAAAGAGTAAGTATGGAGTTTCTTGCCCATTCTTCTCCATACAAATCTACTTTTTGGAAGGGGCAACTAGAATCATTTTTTAAAGTTAATTTTTGTTCGACGTTCAAAAGTGCCTTAAAGGGGCCTAATTGAAATAAATGGTTTGACTTTGACTTTACGCTAGGCCCACTTTTTGTTCTCCAGCTAAGAGTCACTTTGTAATACAAACAAGATCTTGATCGAATATTTTCAAGTAAACTATCTGATGCGTCGAACGACGTCCATTGTGTACGGAGCCATTAGCGCGTAAGTGACCGCTCTCCAGTTATAGCTAGCCAGCCATTTTGTCTCTGGTTTATCACGGGCTAACGATAGTTTGGTGAGTTCGAGTTTCCAGTGAGCTAATAACTTAACCGTTGTTAAGGCTGTTCATCCAAATTGAGAGTTTTTATCGTGAGTGGAGTGTGGTGTGAGTCGCAAAAAACTTATAAAATACATGCAAAAACACTAAAAGGTTTAAAACAACTCTAGTTTTGGAAGTCTGTGGCTTTGATAGTTTTGTTTCATTCATTATTTGCCGAAGACTACCGTCGTAACTACTGAATCTTACACTTTTTAGTGACTTTTTATGAAGTTTTTTGGCAAAAAACGTAGGATCTGAGTTTTAAAAAAGAGTTTTCTAAATCGACCCTTAATGACGGACCACACAACAAAAATACAACCGAATTGAGGATTGCTCTTTTTGAAATCGGTTAAAAATAGAAAACTTCCATGTAACGTGCCTGTAATAATGGTGATTTGTAATTGGCATTAAAAAAAATATAACGGTAGGTATTTATGCTAAAATGAGAGATTGAAAAGTTACCACAAATATGTTTACCTAGACATGTAAGCAGTTAGTGAGTGGTAGTGAGAGTGAGTAACGTGAGTGGGGGCGTGCATGAATTTATCATAATGTCAAAGTCAAAGTAATCCCATTAATTTTAATTAGATCGTTATAAGGCTCTCCCCCCCTCCTTGCGTCGTACTCCTCAATGCTGAGGGTCGTGACCTCCCTGCTTCATCATCTTTTTTCACAATATGAATATTATACGTATACCGAAGAGTCAAGAGTGGTGCGGATCTGGTCGGACCAACGTATTGGGCTGCGTCCACGAGGCATTTTCCCATTCACTTTGCCGGTCACGATGAGCCTTTCGAGATTACCACCGTCTTTCCTTGCTAATATAGTATTTAATAAGGCACTATTGAACATCAAACTTAAGTTAACTTAAATTTTAAAATTATTTTAGTTACACCTTCCAAAAAGTAGATTCGTATGGAGAAGGATGGGCAAGAAACTCCTTTCTTACTCTCTCTCTATCTCTCTATGGTAAATGTAAAACTGTTAATGTGTAGCTTTCTTTATCCGAATGCTTCACTATTTATAATGTATGCAGTTTCACTATAGTTTAATCGTAGGAGCCACTTTTGGCCTTGACATTTATTAGTCGGGAGTGCATACATGATGTTCACACGGTTCGCTACATTGTAGGTACAAATTATTACTTATTATTAGCACTTCGCTTTGAGTACGAAACGCTTGCGAAGCGACGTTGGCCGCGTGCGTTTCGTACTTTATGATCCCCTTGATTAAAGAGGGGCCTCTTAGTTTTGAAAATGAAGTCTCACTGACAAAGAATTTATCTTTCAATTAGTAAAAGTATTTTCAAAATCGGTTTAGAAGATCCAGAGATTACCCCCAATAAACTTACAAAATTTGCCTCCTAATAATATTAGTTTTACCGCGGCAGCACGAAAGTGCAGGATAATTATAAATAACTTTCATTATGGGACTGATCCTAAAAAATCAAAAAAATAACAACCGTTTCATACATTTCCATTTTGTGAATATTGAATTTTGTATGAAACTGCAGATATTTTTTTATATTTCCGGGCTAGTCTCGTAGTTAGTAAAATACGTTTACAATGAAAAGTACCTCCTCGCCTCCGCGGGAAAAGAACCATTAAAATTTCATGGTGTATAATACTGTGGTTAACTTAGTGCCGTGCTGTGAGGTGTCGCAAAGCAAACTCTTGGATGTCCACTTCTCTATTTTATTTCAGATCGCCTCGCTTTTATCCAATAGAATACCCCTCTCACTCACGAAAGAAAAAGTATCCCAGAGCTGACCTTGAAAGTTTATTAGCAATCCGGACTCTTAACTAACCTTAGTATAGATGAAACTTTTTCCGAAGCGTCGGAGCGAGTGATCGGTCCGCTCTACAATACGACCGTGCTTGGCTTCTATCGAAAATGGCTTTGATCAATAGTAGCACGAAAATGGACGGGAATTTGATCTTATTTTTATTTTGAGTGTTTTGTTTTGTGTTTTCACAAATCCAGACTTCGGGCCGCTACTGAGAAATACTAGACGGAAAACAAAAAAAAATGAATTCGAATTTGGATGATTGGTATTTATGTATTGTATTTTTTTTCTTTCCTTATTCATACTTATTTTGTACGTCTATTCAAATATATTCGTGTATGGTATATATTTATGTAAATAGAACACCATAAACTGCCTGCTCATCTTTTCCATCCATCCATCCAAAGGTGGTCTGTAAGAGATCGCTTTTAGCGATAGGGCCGCCCATTGTATCAACGTTTGTAGCCCTTAAAGTTATAATTTGTAAGTTGTTAAGGTGTACAATAAAGAGTATTATATTCTTTTCTTCCCCCCTTAATCCCCGAAGGGTTAGGCAAAGGTGTACTTGAGGTACCCCCACTATTCGCCAGTTATGTTGAAGTCCCATGTAAAAGGGTGCAAAAATAAACAATAAATAAATAATACCAGTCTTTTACTTCTGAGTAAAAGCTTTCTTCTCTTACAGAGAAGACACGATCATTTGATTGATCACCACGCTTGTTCACGGCGGATTAAGAATTTTAAACTTATATCTATAGTTAACTAGCTGCCCGGCTAGCTTCGTTCCGCCTTAGAATCAATTAACTAGCCTTATTAAGTTTTTATAAGTCTATAACTGTATCCTATTCTCAGACCTATTGAATATACACACGAAATTTCATAAGAATCGGTCAAGCCATTTCGGAGGATTGTTTTACATACACTGTGACACGACATTTTATACATTAGATATACATACGGTTTAGATAACAACAAATAGATCCAAACCAATAATAACTACTACTTTTTATTTAGCGAGTCTCTCATGTGATCTTATTTAAACATATTGTGTTCGATAGAATTAAAATGACAAAATGTCACTACTTAACCTAACTGAAATGCATTGATTTAAAAAAATCTAAATTGATAATTTTTAACTGAACTACTACGCTGCGTGCCTCTATGTTACATACAATTTATTTATTTTACCCAGTCTACTTAAAAGTCTAAATAGTATTATAATTATCTTGTTGCAAAGAATGCTTAAAGATCGTCTCTGTCGTCATTATTATTATTACGTAAACCGATTTCTGAAATACTAGCAGACGTCACGCGGTTTCACCCGCGTAGTTCCCGGTCCCGTGGGAATACAGGGGTAAAAAGCCTATGTCACCCGGGGATAGTGTAGCTTCACAACGGCGAAAGAATTTTTCAAATCGGTCCAGTAGTTTCGGAGCCTATTCAATGCAAACAAACAAACTTTGGAGGTATGAGGAACAGGGTGTAAAGTTCCTCATCCACCATTGAAAAGGGAGGATCCTCCGACCAGACGGGTGTTGTGTCTGGTGGGCTAACTACTGCCCGACGGTTGTTGTCGGGAACTTGTATACGTTCAAACTGCGCGGATAACTTTGATACCGCGATGTAGGATAGTTCGTATGTGGCGAGATAGATGTCGCTACATCACTCCCCTCCGAGACCGGAGGTCGATAGCAGGTTGAGTCTTGGAGTGCTTGCCAGGCCAGTGAGGTGTTCCAGTGAGTCGGAACCCGATGTCGCATAGTTCTCGGTGAGTCGGAACTGTCTGCGGTGATGCCCCAGTGAGTCGGGGTGTTGCTGCTGATGCCCCAGTGAGTCGGGGTGTTGCTGCTGATGCCCCAGTGAGTCGGGGTGATGCTGCATATATGCTCCAGTGGGTCGGAGTGCTGCAGTGTTGTGGAGTGGCTGGCTGCTGCGTCGACCAGGAGAGAAGTGCGTCTCTGCTTGCTGACCGGCCGAAGTGCAGTGTGCTGTGCCAAGGTTGCTTGAGGAGGCTGTGGGTGATGACCAGGTATGCGCGTCTGCTGCATGCTGGTGGTCAGGGTACCCGTTGAAGCCGTGGATGCTGGCTGGCTGGGTGACTCGCTGCTCGAAAGCTTGAGGAAGTGATGATGACGTCACGCTGATGTAGCTCTGCACGAAGGCTGCGCTGACGTTCATGTTCGGGGTCACCAGTTTGGAGGTATGAGGAACAGGGTGTAAAGTTCCTCATCCACCATTGAAAAGGGAGGATCCTCCGACCAGACGGGTGTTGTGTCTGGTGGGCTAACTACTGCCCGACGGTTGTTGTCGGGAACTTGTATACGTTCAAACTGCGCGGATAACTTTGATACCGCGATGTAGGATAGTTCGTATGTGGCGAGATAGATGTCGCTACAAAACCATCAAACCTTTCCTCTTTATAATCTATATATATAAAAGAAAGTCGTGTTAGTTACACCACTTATAACTCAAGAACGGCTGGATCATCTTGGATGACATGACAGGAGTCAAACTTCCCAGTTGATTATCAGGTGACAATTTGACATTGACAAGTCTTAAGCTAAACCTAAGAAGGTAAGGTTGTCAATTTATACGTACCTACGTTCTGAAATTTATTTTGTTACTAAACTTAGAGGTTTTATGTAGCATAAAAAAGTCTTATATTTCAGAAATCAATTTGCGTAATTAACAATGACGACAGAGACGAACTTTAATAATTCTTTGCAAATAGAACTTATTCTACTGTTAAGACTTTAATTAAAGTAGACCGGGAAAAATAAAAGTAAGTATAAATTGTATGTAACATAGAGGCAATAGTTCAGATTAAAATTATGAATTTAGTATTTTTTAAATCAATGCATTTTAGTAAGGTAGTTAAGTTAGGTAGTTAGGTTAGCTATAGGATAGGTATGGTCAGTTAGGTTAGGTTATATATACATGTTGTAATTTTAATTCTATCGAACACAAAATGTTTAAATAAGATCACAGTAGAGACTCGCTACATAAAAAGTAGTAGTAGTTATTATTGGTTTGGATTTATTTTTTGCCGTCTTATTAAACGTATGTATTAGATATACATACGTTTAATAAGACGACATGTAAAAAAAAAATGATCTTCTTCTTCTTATCGTGTGGTTAGTAACTAACCTGGTGTCAGAGTTTTAATGCCGCCCATGGGCCTCTGACTTGGCATCACATGCCGTCGAGAATAGTCTCTCAGGCATGCCGGTTTCCTCACGATGTTTTCCTTCACCGATTTTGAAGCAAGTGATAATTATACAATACGCACATGAATCCGAAAAGTCAGAGGTGCGATAGCAGTGATATAGCAGTGATAGCCTAGTGGTTTGACTGGTGGATTGCCAAATCATAGGTCTCGAGTTCGAACCCAAGGCACGCACCTCTGAAAAAAAATGATAAGAGCAATAAATTGACTATATGGCACAACGAAGTTTGCCGGGGCAGCTAGTATTAGTATAGATAAGACTTTTTTACGCTTCATAAAACCTCTTTCTACGTTTAGTAACAAAATAAATTTCAAAACATACGCATTGACAACCAATAATAATTATATTGATCCGTTGTCATGGTAACACCATTTAACTTTTAAATCTAAATACGCAACAAAGACATTTAATACCTATAGACCGGACATCACGAACAAAATTTTCGTCCGAAAAAGTGTGTCCTGCAGTGCGATTCTGGTTAAATCACCGCGTGACAATGTAGGCGTAGTGAGGGCAAATTGAGCTGTCATTCCATACTAATGCTAGGCATTGACAGTTAACTTCACCCAAGTTTTCACGGCGTGACTTTTACTGAATCGACCGGCTGCTGGATACATTAAAAGTTTTTTGTAGTACGCTCCGCTGCCGCTCCAATATTCATATATTATTCTAGATGGCGTTACTGAGACATGGGATCAAAGTTTTTGTATGACATTTCCTTGACATGCCCGCTCTATAGTATTTTAAATCTCTTTGATACGCAATAATCACAATATTTGACATAATTTATGTTGTAGATTGAAAATCTTTATTTAAATACTTTTTTTAAAATTTGTGAGGAGTATCCCATACCGACGGCGGGACGAACATGAAATGTTTGACAGGCAGGATCTGTTTTGAATGTCTTTGTTCTAAGGAAAAGCGAAATTATTATTTTAACTAAATTCCAAGCATTTTTTCATATTTACTTACCTTTTAACCTTCCCTGGACTTCCAGAAACATTTCAAAATCAAAATCAGCTAAATCGGCGCAACCGTTCTTGATTTTTATAAAAAAGACAAACGTCACTCTTGCCTTTCCGGAACCGCTCCACCAACACTTGAACTTTATGATATGGTGTTAAAATTATAATTGACTTTTCAGAATTATTACGAATCGTTTGTATGGGAATGTTGAAAAGTGTTGTTTTGAGACAGTTTCAGGCAATTTTTAAAAATTTTCCTCTGCGTAAGAACCATTCTCGTACTTCTCGTACTTTTATTCTAAAAAAGGATTAGCGATATCGGTTCAGTTGTTCTCAAGATTTGCGCAGAGGTAAAGTTAGTGAGTATGTGACGTTATTGTAAGAGTTAATCTCTGGATTGCTTAGGTATATGATAAACATACCGTACCCTAAAACTTTTTACTCACAAAATCTTTCCAAGTTCTCAAATCTTTTTAATTCTAGAACACAGGTAAACATTTTAGACCACAATGTATCTTATTGTTTATCGAAAACCTAGGCCCAAATGCAGCATTTAGACTTTCTGTGAGGTATTTTGTCTAGACCGAAATAGAGGCTAGAATAGGCTTTAGGTCAGAGCTAAATTTAAGTTCGTTGCAGGCAACGGGCGTGCAATTCTAGTGATGGGGTCAAATGTATAAATACGTGTAGTCGATAGGGTTGGTATAGTTATTTTTGTATCGCAATAACTTAAGTTACCATACGAATGATATTTATGCATCAATAGAGCAGAAGCAGTGGCAGACTAGTGCTGTGACCGGCAGACTGCCAATTCATAATTTGACAGGCCTGTTGGTCTAGTAATTAGTGGACCTGACTGCCATGTCGGAGGTCGTGGGTGCGATTCCCACCCAGGACAAATGTTTGTGTGATGACCACGAATCATTTGTTCTGTGTGTTTGGCTGTAATTTATCTATTAAGTACTATTTATATAAAAAAAAATGTTTTATGATGGTGTAAATGTAATGTTATCTACTGATCTCACAAACTACCAGTTGGTATTCGAAAAGATTTTTTTTTGTATTTAAAGCCATACTCTTGACAAAGGCTAGAAAATCACGCCAAGACCCTTATCTGCTTTAAGCAGGTTAGTTTGAAAGGTTAAATTAGTAACATTAAAGCTATATTTTTCACCATAATATCAATACGAACTAATCCGACACACTATCCTATATCGCGATTTTAAAGTTATCCGCGCGACTAAACATACATATAACGGGTATTGGTAGACCAAAAGACTTAACAGCCGTGTCTAGTCGGAAAATCACATCCGTTTCTGCGGAGAATACAGAACTTTACACCTTGTAAATACTCGTTAAACATACACTAATAAAAATCCTAGGAAAAATTTAATCACCCACTTGATACGTTGACTTGGTAAGTCTTAAACAATAATGTGTACACATTCACATAAATATCGCAGCAGAGAAGGTTAAAAAAAATAAAACGAACTAGCCAAAACCACTTTACTTCATAAAACTTTTATTTCAATATTTTCTCAAACTCAACGAATTACATTATCGAGCCTCTATTTCCCACTGGACGTCGATATCGACGGTCGATAAAGTCTCATAACTAATGCAGACACTTTGGACGCCCAAAGTTTTCGTTGTTACATGCCATTCGTGGCACTTTTGGTACATACGTCAGCTGTTTAGTAGATAAGCTCTTGCGTGTTATGCTGCCCTGGTACCACACTTTATGGTGGAAACCATTTTTAATTGGTGTTCAGTAAGGTAACTTAATAATTTTTGTAATGAATTTTGTCGTCTTCAAATGATCGAATTCTTTGTGTTTCTTCTGGGTAACACGACGATACGCTTAAGTTTGATTTTTTTTTCAGAGATAAGATCTTGTTGATTTTGTTCCCCGGAGATACACGATGACTTTTTGTACGATAAAGTGAGATTTTTTTAAATGTTTCATTCGTTTTCTTGCCATGCAAGTAATTTTCCGGGTATTCTTATCAGATATAGCAGCGGTATACCTACGGTATAGGTAACTTCTATTATGTGTTATAAATCGCGTTTTACATTATGCATGAGCCTATGGTTAGTACATCTTTACGTGGAGTATTTGCGGTATGTGGCGCGGGGTTCAGTGTGAATAAAGCTCCTAGTTTTTATGGGCACCTGGTACATGAGAGGGGACTAAACATCTGTCTGTTTTGCTATTTGAATATTACTATCATGTTGCTAGCCTTTTCCCAGCTGTTTGGAACTCAGCAACTGACCTTTACAACTCAGTGAATGGGTTACGCGATAAACCTTGGTTAAGGTTAAACCAGTTGTCAGACATTCGGGCATCTGACTATCCGTAACAACTATATAAATCTACAAATGACTCCAACGGTTTAGCGTGTTTTTTGAAGCACGCAGGAGTCTTAATACGTAATGAATCACCCATCCACGATCCGACCTAAGCAAGCGTAGCTTAGCTTTGGGTCAACGCAAATGCCGTTATTATTGAGGCAAGAGCTCCCTATTTGTTGAATATAAGGCTGGTTGATTCTTTGGCAAGTTGGAAATACTATTGGCACATTTCTGGATAACTGCGATGGTTACTTTGACGCCTAAATGTTCTTGATTTTACTTAGTTTTCCTACTTTTTAACTTTATTTTTAGTTAGTTTCGTAAATAGGTACATGTGTAGGTACTTATATTCTGTAATTTCGTTTACCTATAGCGTTGATCTTATTTGCGATATAATTACTACGTTATCTTTAATTTATACTAAACCTGTACAGAGGTTGTTTTACTCATATTATTGAACCACTTTTACATTGAGTCGAATCCTGAAATTGCAAAAAAAAAACCATCTGTTCAGTACATTTGCAGTATAAACGTTACTCGACAAAGTAAATGGATTTTTTTCGCAATTTCACGGTTGTCTTTTGTCGTTAGTTTGTGTCTTGCAGGGAAGCGACCCAGTTATCTCGACTGTCAGTAATTTGTCGGAAGCCAATCAATTGATTGCTTCGGAGAAAACACCACTCCAGTCAAGATGATAATATAACAGTTAACTCATTGTTCAACAAACAAAGTTGTTTGATAGCAAGACGCGATAAGATGTGGCACTATTGTGACTTATGATGCCAGAAATATCAAACATAATATTTCCCGCAAACCCGCAATGTTCAACAAAAAACAGTACACCTTCCACCGACTTCATAAGGTCCATAATTCATTTGTGGGGTTCAGTATCCGCTTTTACAAAAAGTTACCGCGTTCTTTCTTGGATTTGCCATTACTTACTCGCTGCACGGCAAACTATGTTTCGCCTTAGAATCAATTTAATGTTGTGCTACCTTCTTATAGTCTTGAGACTTGTCAAATTGTCACCTGATAATGGACTGGGAAGGCATTTGTCACTTGTCATATCATCCAAGATGACAAATTTTCTTCATTTTTTTTTTCGGGTTTTTCCTGTTAATAATAGATAAAATATAGTCCACGTACGTCTCCAGGATATAATCTATATCCTTACCGCATTTGAAAAACGTTTAAGAAAACGAATTTTCCTCATATTTTTATTCCGGAATTTTCCATTGTTATTGGTAGACAAAAGATATACCCGTGTCCAGGATAAAATCTATTTCCTTGCCTAATCTCTTAACGGCCTGAGATTTCAATATTAGTATGTGTATACTTTCATCTCTAAAAGGATGTTCGCTGTCATGTTATCCTGGTTCTACAACCGGAGGATCTACATCCTCAAAGAGTTCGTGCTTTAAATTAATGTGGGTACAATGATTTACGTTTGCCGGTGACGGTAAGTGGAACACGGGACGACGTGAAGGGTCCTCCTTCATTCTTGGTCCCATTTTCCTCAGCTATAAGAATTCCCGGACGAAAAAAGCCACACATACATACCTATGTAGCTATAATTAGACCTCCACAGAAGAACGGAGAGGTAATACTTAACGTTGATGTTTATTATATCTATCAGAGTATTTATTTATTCTTCTGAGTGTGTTTATCTTTACCAATTTATATAAAATAAATAAATAAAGAATTTAATTCCGCCAAGCGTTTTCCATCATTGGACCACGGTGGACTGAACATCCCACCCATACGTACTAAACATTTTGGGAACACCTTCATTGTGCGAACTGCTAAGGAGTGGAATTCCTTGCCTCCTGCTCGGAGTTTCCTGATAGCTACAACCCTATGCAAGGCTAGGCAATCGTACGTCGATCACATAAAACGAGCGAGCCTATAAAAATAAAAAATGTCATCGATGTCTAAGATAAACTTAGAGAGTAAATTTAAATTGAAATAGTCACATTGGTACTTGCCCGGATTAAACCACAACTGCATGAGAGGTAGGTGGGCCATCACGACATTGTGTGTACCTTAAAATAACTAAGGCTAGAGTGAAATAGGCTACCAATAAACTAGTGCGCTTCACCATCATTGATTGCATCACTGAGGTAAGCTCAGCAGAGCTATTGCGCATCTCCGTTGACTGTTCATATAGTGATGACGTCTGGGCAAAGTGTTCAACATTTAACTGTCAAACAGCTAGTTTCGAATTGGCTATCATCAGTGTGTAGGTATCTAGAATGGCGCCATGCGCACTCGCAGAGGCGTGGCAAAGCGCACCGTACCTTGTCTGATACTCGTAGTCACCGTAACGTTTAGTCCACTTAAAGTGCAATAGCACTTTTTTGTAAATTCTCAGTTGTCATCAAGTTCTGTGTGCAACTGAATGCCAGTTAGTGACTGGCATTAATTAAAATAATAGCCTTGCAGGTGGGATCGCACCATTAAAAAAATGACGTGTGGCACTCGGAGACTGCCACGGTAAAGCTATTGCATATCATTTTTTATCAACTCCTCTCCTCTCCCCCTCCCCATTCCTCCCCTCCCCCACACCTCCCACACCCCTCCCCTCACCGCTCCCTCCCCTTCCCTGACCCCTCCCTCACTTTCCCCTCCTGTTTGCTGCCGCTTCCCCTCCCCCTCTCCGCTCCCCTCTCACCTCATCCTTCCCATTCCCCTTCCCCTCCTTCTCCACCCCCTCTCTCTGTCTTCCCTCTCCACTCCCTTCCCACTCCCCTCCCCCGCCCTCCCCCTCCTCCTCCCCTTCCCCTCTCCCCCTCCCCTCGCACACAACATCCCATCTAATCGCACACAACGCCGTGTCGAAGACTGCCGAACTGAAACGACGTTAGACGATGCACGGCCTTCAAGCCACACCTCCTTGCCCGTCGGAGTGGGGAGCGTGAGGTTTTTTTTCGTTACGGAATTTCTGGATTCGGTCCCCGCGCTCAAGGCCCGCGATAGAAGCTATGCAATAGCTTAAAAACCTTTTGTGTAAAATTTCCGGCTCTATCCCTATAATGGTTTTGACAGTGATTACCCTATACAGCTGTAAAACGTAAATTAATTATATTTTATCACTTGGTATTCAGCACAGCTGTGCCCAGAGTTTTGGGTTATTTCTCCGGTTTACTATAAAGTACCTACGTAAGGTTGGAATTTTCTGAGCGAAATTACTTTGGCCCGAGACGCCGCCCATAGTTAGGCATGTAATGACTAGGATTAAGGAATGTTTGTGAGGCAGGTTCGGTACCCGGACATAATATTTTTAGCCGCAGGAAGCTTGCTGGGTTTCCTTAATTACTAAGTTTAGTTACTTTTAGACTTTTTAGTTTTGTATATCTGGTTGGCGGCGACTTGAAATGTCGCTATTTTTATTCAATGCTCGATATATTTTGTGTGAGATTATTTAGATTAAATAATGGCAATCTTTCGAAGGTTATAAGTACCTGGATGACCGAGCTTTGCCCAATTTTTTTTCAAATCCTAGCAAGATCGATTTAACGCCCCCAAAACCGCCTGCATACTAATTTCATGAAAATCGTTGGAGCCATAGGAGGTATTGCTTGTTTAAAGATATTATTATATAGTCATTGGTATTTGATTATAGGTCTGAAATTGCACATCCACAAGCTAGGTAATTAAGATACTACTAAAAAAATGTACCCCTCGGCCCTCGACCTTCACTCTCTCATAAGCAGGTCAAGGAGCTGGCTCTCAATAGAGAGAGCTGGAAGGTGCACAAGAGCGTGCTCTTAACCGTTCTAAGTAAGACGAGTGAAAAATAGAAATGGATGCCGTTTTGGAGGGAGGACAAGGGCCCTTCAGCCGTATGTAGAACCCTTATGTTTAATATTTGTGAATTTCATTGTACGTCAAAGTCTTAACATATGGTGGAAGGGACATAAGTGCCCAGCGTTGTACCATGAGTGATGATCTATAGGACTCATACTCACTCATCATATTGTAAAGAGGAAAGGTCTGATTGTTTGTTTGTTTGCATTGAATAGGCTCCGAAACTACTGGAACGATAAGAAAAATTCTTTCACCGTCTCGCGGGCGGCGGAACTTTATCCGACATTATTTGATGTATTTAAGCGAGCTTACACAATATTTATCAAAAATACTCGCTTGCGACATCTCGGCGTACATTTCATACTTTAACCACCCCTCTACCCCTTTTTTGAAAAAAAATTAATAATAGTAGGATAGATAGCCTATAAGTTTTCTTCTACATATAAACTACACAACTGTTAAGTTTTCATTGAGAGGTATCTGCGTGACAGAGTAACTAACATATCCACACTCATATACGTACAGTACCTACATCCTATGGCACTTGTAATATAAGTACCTATTGGTATAAAGTAGAATGTGAAAGAAAAAAAACACTTTATTTGGACGAACAAAACATTTACCAATTGAACAACAATACAGATAATAAAAAATAAACAAGAAAAGATAAAGTAAAATAAATCAAAATAAAAAGACCTCAGCATTAGCTGCGACATTTAAAAAAAATAAATATCGCACAGGGTAACTAGAATCTTGGTGTATCTGAGCTTTTAAATAAACATTCCACCTGCGTAGCATGAACACCGAAGAAACGGTCTTTGTCTACAGACGATCGGCAAAGTGACAGATTATACAATATGTAACAAAAACCCTGTTGTTCCTTTTACCCAAGTTTTAAGAATCGGTATACGTACCTAATAAAGCGAGTCATTTATTAAAAGTGTTCAATAAAAGTAATTAAAATAAATATTTAATTATTAATATTTGTAATGTTTGACTGATTTCTTACCTCTGCAGCGAATCTCTTTGACCGATGCCGCGCCGCCGCGCCGCGTGTCGCGTAATCGGTCACAAGGTCATGACCTTGTCAGCTGTTGTTTGTCACTTTAACGAATGAATCTATTCTTTGATAATGTTTGTTTACACGGTATTTTTATGCACAATTGACAGTTGTTTAAACTACATATTTTAACACTTAAAAAAAAACAATAAGTAGTTATTACGATGTCTAGGTACTTGACGGCCGCAGAGATGCTGTTCAATATGACCAACTTGTATGTACCCCTTCACATTTGTTGCAACGCCTAATAATATTCTCACGACATATTAAAATATTCTACGTTAGAATAACATTTACGTAAACGAATCACAAGTCAATCACATAGGTTGACAATTACATCCGTTCGAAACTAAGTTGCGCGGGAGACTGGAACTAGGAAGTAAGGATTAGTAAGGAAGGCCGAAGGCGGCGCGGGCGGCGGCGAGTGGGGGGCGGGGTACGGGATAGGCATGCACGTGCGTCGCCGCCGGCCGCGGTGACGTTTGGCGGCATCTTTTGTCTCTTCAAAGAAGCCGCCGCCGCCGAACCGCACTCGTAAATAAAAATGTACTTGTAAAGTCAGGTGTTCTAAACATTTTTTTGAATGTGTCGGTTTTAATAGTTATTTGATTACGACCCGTCGACTAGCCAATCATTATTTTTTTTTAATTATAATTGCATTAATGGTATCCTTGTAGGTAAATGTATATGCCCCTAAAAGGAACAACAGGGTTTTTGTTACATATTGTATAGACATTTCTTTCGTCTCGAGCATGACAATGTCAAGAAAGGTGAGAAGTTATAGGTCGATTCGTCAGTAGACAAGAATCAACAATGCCGAGCATGAAGTGCGTACCTATTTTCTCCACTTTTGACAGTTCTTTTCAAAACATTTACTGTCAACAAGTGTCAAACAGTCTACATCAAATGAGACCTAGACAAGCAATCTACACTTCTAGCAATTTGACAGTTGCTATAGACAGCATGTAAATTTCTTTCTCTTCGTACAAACGCCATGCTCGGGTAGAAGATGTCAAGTTGGACAGAAAGAAAATTGTCGTGTCTCTGAAGAAAACAAATAAAGTGTTCATGCTACGCGGGCAAGTACACATTTAATTAAACAAAAGTGAACATAACCAAAAACAGCTCAATTACATAAAATAATCCAATTTGTGCGTACATTTGGTCAAATTACGCGATATTCATCATCGTATACGCATTTATAACGTGTCCCGGGTCCCGACGGACGGAAGGCGCATTTAGAAGCCAATTAAGTATAATTAAAACATTGTGTGTTAATCTTGTAATAGAGTATTATTGTCAGAGAGTTTTTGACTGTGGAGGTCATTGCGTTTAATTTTATTGTTTATTTATGCATTATTAAATGGAAAACCACAATTCTTAACTTAATTGTCATTTTATTATACTAAAAATATTTTTTATTTCAGGAAAACATATTTACGGTTCACGAAATGTTTTTAAGTAAAATCAGAACATTCCAGAAATACAAAAATAAATTTATTGTTGCTGCCTGTACTAATGAAAAAAATATTGTAACACAAACACCAGTTGTAATGGTAATACCTACTACTATAATAATTAAAAATAATAAAATTTTGAAGGCATAGGTATAGGTTCCAAAAATACGGACAGTTATCATAATCACAGTCCTGTCCTAATTCCAATTCCTACCTTCCAACACGCATTGTGCCCGCGTGGTAGATTATGGCTCTCTGCTTCTTATATAGAAGAGATCTATGTCCCAACAGTGGGATTTAGATACAATTGAAATGGGATAGTATACCCTCTCAAACAAAACAATAAGTAATAAAAAGGCAGAGAGCATAGTCATTCCATAATACTAAGTTACCAGTCCACCTTAGCCCCCATACCTTTGATTCTATAGCATGCATTAGTTCTGCACCAGTCGTAGGTTTTCCTAGGGTGCATTTATATAATGCATACAGGGAAAATCAGCTGTTGGTGCCTCACCTTATTTCATTAAAAGCAACAAGGGGAATTGGCTTCTTCCCCCCGTAAGCCTTCCAAAGGTCCGGAACCAAAGGGTTCCAAGGAAACAATAAAAATAATAATACGAAATGAATGAGTCACATTGGTACTTGTCCAGATTTTAACCACAACTCCTCACACTCGTGCATGGCCTTAATCTCTAGGCCATCATGGTAAACGAAGAAATAATTTTTCAAATCAGTTCATACATGACGATGTACTTGCAAAAAACATTTTGTAAGAAAAGTATTTCGTAAGTCGGTTAAAAAAGAACAATAATCCATTAAAAGAGGAACAATTTCTCTTTCTAGTACTCATGTAGTCAAGACGTCAGACTGAGGCTGCACAACATTTTTTTATCGATGGTCGTTAATAAACAGCCGATGAAGCGCTGACAGCAGCTAATTGACTTCGTTTTAATAAATTGGATCAGGAAAACCGTCTATCGATTGTTGTGTTATTTTAGATTTTCCTTCGGCTTCTTCACGACTGGTTGACTATATAGTTAAGCTAAGCTCGGATTGCGATATATTTTTCGGAACGGTTTTGCGTAAAATGCCTTTGGAACTATTTATTTTAGTTACGTTCGAACAGAACTTTATAATAACGACGTTTTGCGAAAAGAACGTAATTAATTTCATTCTGTGTTAGTAAAGCGTTCTTTTTTTTGTTTCATCTTTGATACAAAATTACGAACTTCATTCGATTCAAACGAAATCAAACGGTAGCTATCTACAAGTAAATGCGGCTGTGCGTCCGGTGAAATAAACCGGTTTCTGAAAACGTTCTCGTTTCGTTTTAGTTTCGAACACAATGTAGAAGGAACTGTTTGAACGTTTTAAAAACGTTATTTTAAATAACGTTTCCGGGCCTTGCAATTAAGTGGTCGTATGACGCCAGCACATCAAGTTACCCCAATGTGTCAAATTTTCCCAATTGAATATGAACCTTATTCTGTTTGCCATAAAGTTGAAAAACGATCAAAGAAATTTGACATATTGGCGTAACTTGATATGCAGCTGGCGTCTGTACATCAAAATTATGAGATGGTTGAATCGGTAAAAATGTCACCTCGAGAATTTAGGTGGGGTGTGTGTAGGTACTTTTTAATCAATGTTTACAAATTATTGTGAATTCTTTTATCAAAGAGGTGCTTCTTGCCCGCTCATTATGAAATTTCTTGTAGGATTTTTTTGGTACCCAATTTTATTTTATATCGATTTTTTATTATTTGAAATACCAAAACCATAATGCAAAATCATTACTTAATAATTTATAACTCAATGATTTTTTTTTAATGTCACTTTTTCCATGACTCATGAGATTGGGTTCGTAACAAATCATAATTGTACGTATTTAATAAAATAACTCTAGTTTCGGGAGTGTGTAGTTCGGTAGTTCGGGACTGTGACTTTGGTAGTTTTGTCTCATTCATTATTAGCCACCGACTTCCGAGACAAGAGTTATTTTACACCGGTTAGTGTGTTTATGTAAATGATTCATTATTTTTCTATGTATTTGTTAAGATATTTGTATCAAACTACGAACCAGATTTCGATGAAATAAAAAACACATGTGTGCAATTCAAAAATTTTCTATATATGTTTTTAACAAAGAGATTTAAAATACTATAGAGCGGGCATGTCAAGGAAATGTCATAGAAAAACTTTGATCCCATGTCTCAGTACCGCTATCTAGAATAATATATGAATATTGGAGCGGCAGCGGAGCGTACTACAAAAAACTCATAGACTTGTATCCAGCAGGACACACTTTTTCGGACGAAAATTTTGTTCGTGATGTCCGGTCTATAGGTATTGAATGTCTTTGGTTTTTAAGAACCACGAATTTATGAAACACTGTACAATGCTTCCTATCTCATTTTCTCCCACAATTAATGTAATGATTTTGTGTGTCTGTCTCATTTTACAGTCGCAATGACTTTCAAATCACAAAGATGCTAAAGAAGTTTCCAAGTATACAAAAAAAAAATGTTCATAAAAAATACAAGCCGAATCGGTGAGAACCTCTTCCAGCACGCGTAGCATGATCACCGAAGAAACGGTCTTTGTCGTGTCTCGGAAGAAAAGAAATTAAGTGTTCATGCTACCCAGGCAGGTGTATTGAAAGAAATTCGACAGATTGAGGTTCCTGTCTATATAATCTGTCACTTTGCCGATTCGTCTGTAGACAAAGGCCGTTTCTTCGGTGTTCAATGTGTTCATGCTACGCATGCTGAAGTCGGTTAAAGTATAGAATTGCGTCTCGTCTATTCCCCTCTAAACAAAACTACCATTTGGAGGAGTTTGAAGTTTCAAATTGCCTTTCAATGGCCTACTTAATTGAAATACCTACACTATTCGACGTACTTTGACGTGTGGCTATTAATTTAATTACTGTTGGAGGTTAATTCGCTGCGGCTACTACTTAGTAGGTAATTGGCCAATTTCTAGGCTACGTACCAATGTGGTCCAGATAATTCCTGCCATAATTGGTTGTAAAGGAAAACTGTATTAGGGTAAGTAGGTACCTCCCTAACTCAGTTTTCTTTAGGCGTTAATAAGGACGCCAACGATGCATTTTTTACAATCTTACCGCCACAATCCATTCAAAGAATAGAGCTTTTTATGCCGCACATGGGCCCCTGATTCTTGACTTCACATGCCCTCGAGAATTTTTTTTTTTTTTTTTTTTATTACTGATAGGCACGCGTTTGACCACTATCTTACCTGATGGTAAGCGATGATGTGGTCGACGATGAAGCACGCTTGCCTAGAAGCAACCTGTTCACTCTTGACTTGAAGACCCCTAGGTTGTAGTTCTCAGGCCGGTTTCCTCACGATGTTTTATTATACAACTAGCTGCGCGGACAATTTCTTTCCGCCTTAGAATCAATTTATTAGCCTCATTTAGTTTTTATTACTTTACATCCTATTTTCAAACCTAATACACACAAAATTTGAAAAGAACTGGTTTAGCCGTTTCAGAGGAATTTTGTTACAGACACTGTGAAACGACAATTTCATACCTATATTAGATATACATACGTTTAACAAAATGACAACAAATAGATCCAAACCAATAATAACGACTATAACTTTTTATTTAGCGAGTCTCTCTAATGTAATCTGAAGGTGTTAAGCATTTTGTGTCCGATAGAATTAAACAACAACAACAATAATTAAGCAACACATTCAGCTATTCATTTTTATATTATAGAAAATAGATAGATAGCAAATAGATAGCAAGGTAGATAGGAATAAGGTAGATACTGCCTACTCATCTTTTCTCCTCCACTATCAAGTCCATCCAAAGGTTGTCTGTAAGAGATCGCTTTTAGCGATAAGGCCGCCCATTTTATCACCGTTTGTAGTTATAATTTGTAAGTTTTTATGGTGAACAATAAAGAGTATTCTAACATAACGTCACGCCTGTAATCCCCGAAGGGCTAGGCAGAGGTGTACCTGGTAGTACGCCCACATTTCGCCAGTTATGTTTAAGTCCCATGTAATAGGGGGCGAGCCTATTGCCATCAATCGGGCACAAATCTAGACTCCGGGCTGCTACTGAGAAATCCCAGATGGAAAAATTCAAAAACACTTTGCCCGACCCGGGGATCGCACTCGGGACCTCATGCTCAGCAGTAGCGCTTGCGACCACTAAACCAAAGAGGCAGTCCAAAGAGTAATCTATTCTATTCTATAGATATCTTAGATTCAAAATCTTGACCTACTCGTATGACTTTGCAAACCGCCCGTCACACCACTAGGCTATCACTGTTCAAGGAAGAGAGTAGGTGGCATCAAGCCCAAACTGCCAAATTTTCCCAATCGAATATGAACCTTATTCTGTTTGACATAAAGTTGAAAAACTATCAAAGAAATTCGACACATTGGGGTAACTTGATGTGCCAGTCTGTACATTTTAAACTTAATATCTGTACCTCGTACCTAAATTATTGTAAATAGAGACCCATTCTATTTTATTATTCTATTGACAGTTTACTTCACCAAACTTTTCGAGGGAAGACTTGCGGAGAATTGTCCGATAGATGACGAAAGTTGTTTAATTCTTTAAACAACTTTTGTCGCGATCGCGGTTGTCGTTTGCAGATTATGATTATATTCACGGGTCATCAAAAGTCTGGAAGTCTGACATTCAGTTCATAGTCATAGTCTAGTATTTTATTGATAAGGGATTCTTACAAGTCATATACAGATTAAACAATTATTAAAAAAATAAATTACATATATTAACAAATAATGTCAAATTCAATATGTCAAACCAGTTAAAGGAAACAAATAAATAGCAGTCAAATAAAAAAGTAAAAAATAAAATAATAAATAAAAACATTAAACAACGAAATACATTACATCATTCTCCAACTTATGTCAAATAGTAAAAATGTCAAACAAATAAAAGAAACAATACACATAAATACGAGTCACAGACAAAACACAGAATAAATATTACAATTCAAATTAATATGTCATAGATTAAAGTAATCTAAATTCGTCAAAAGAATAAAAGGCTTGCTCGGTAAGCCATTTTTTCAAACGAGCATTTTTTTAAAGCTGCCTAACGTAGGGGCACCGGAAATGTCTGCTGGCAGCTGGTTATTCAACCAAGGTGTATCGTGTTACCCAGTTACTGGGTCCTGGAGGTCAGATAGACAGTCGCTTCATGTAAAACACTGGTAATTCAACTGCATCCAGTTGAGCTGGAAACTGAACCAAACACAGTTGGAAGAAAGTTAGGCAGATGATGAATCCTCTAAAATCTTACAAAAATCTATGAATGAAACAAAACAATTTAAAGGTTAACATAATTCCTTACGTTTTTCCACCTCATTCAACTAACCCAATTTCTGGTGTTAACAGTAACCGGGTGTAAGTGGACGCTACTTAAGTTTACAGCGCGCCCCGCAGGCTACACAATAAATATTGCATAGCACGCAACGCTAATGTTAGCTCTACGTACTTTAAAACGACTTAGAAACTTAACGCCCGACACGAAACGCGATCAGGGGGTGGTAAAAGGGAAGTAATGGTTGTAATGCGGCTGAATTATTTATAAAAAAACTTTTATTTGGTAAATTAACAAAGATTAAAGATACCGGGCTGGTATCCGCTACTCCACGCCAAAGCGCGTATTTTGAGTATGGGCTATAATCTACCACGCGGGCCCAGTGCGAATTGGTAGATGTCACATGTCTTCGAATTTTTGGTACTAGGACATGCCGGTTTCCTCACGATGTTTTCCTTCACCGTTTTTGAGAGCAGTGGTGATGAAATAAATTACACAAAGTAATGCGCCTGCCTGGGTTCGAACCCACGACTTTCTGTTCGTAAGTCGGGGCCGCCACTACTGGGCCACCGCTGCTCTCGTTTGGTTTATGTGAATAAATAATTGTAGCGACATCTATCTCGTCACATATAAACTAATGACCGATATCCTACATCGCGGTATTAAAGTTATCCGCGCACTTTGAACCTATACAAGTTCCCGACGACGACCGTCGGGCAGTGGTTAGCCTATCGGATACAACACCCGTCTGGTCGGATGATCGTCCCTTTTTAATGGTGGATGAAGATCTTTACAACCTGTTCCTTATACCTCTAACTAATAATAAACATTTCCCCCAACCCCATCAAGTCCCAAACTAAGCAGAATTATCCCATGACTATAAAAACCTTGTATCACACTGTATTCTCGGGGTTAAAAGAACAGACCGCATAAGGAACAGTATACTTCGTTCCAAAACACAAATCGCAGACGTAGGCAACTCAGCCGCTAAACTAAAATGGGACTGGGCAGGCCACATCTGCCGCATGTCGCCACAAAATTGGGCGAAGGTATCAACCGACTGGATCCCGGACAGCAGGAGCCGGCGACGCGGTAGGCCCAGAAGGAGATGGCGTGACGAGTTGGACTCCTTTCTGAAGGATTGGCCAAAAGTGGCTGAAGACAGGAAGGAGTGGAAGAATGGAAGGGAGGCCTTTGCCCTGCAGTGGGACACCACAGGCTCATAATAATAATAATAATAATCACACTGTTACTCGATGGGTCAACTTTATTGTGTGACACGTTGAGAACAAAATATTTGCATGCCAAATAAGTAATTCCGTAGTCATTGGCAAAGCGCTAGTGATTTAATTTATGAAGTTGATTTACCTTTTACTTAGCACTTTATTGTTTAGATTTAAAGATCTTTCTGTCAACTGTCTAGCCAGTGTGTTGCTGGATAGTTTGTAGCGCTATTTGGTCATGAAAAGAAATAAAATTATAACTGACTGTCCCCGGGAACCAATATGGTTGAAATTTCCAATGTTCCGAATTGTGTAGTAATTCTGACGACAGAAAAAAATAAAATAAGTATCCTATCAAATCCCAACGGAGTTCATAACTGTCACCGTAACCCTGTTTATTTACAAAGGGTGAAATTGATCCCGGGTAATAAATTCAGGCTAACTGTTAGGTAATCCCGATTTACGAAGATTTATGTTTACTCTTGGGAAGATTGGCTGAATCTGAACGCTTACGTTTTATGCTTGCCTGGTACCCGGTGGCCATTACTGTTTTTTTTAAAGACAAAATAGTAACGTAATTTTAGGGTTCCGTAATTCATAAACGGTGCTAAACAAGTCCCTATTGAATTAATTGAGATGTTTGTTTGTTTGTTTGTCACACTATAAAAAAACTAATCGCAGATAATAAAATATTCGACACATCGCTCGACTGGATCGACGCCATACTGCTGTAGCAAGCGTTTTAACAGTTCAAGTAGTAAATTGCTTTTTTTAACCGACTTCAAAAAAAGGAGGAGGTTCTCAATTCGTTTGTATTTTTTTTTTTAGGGTTTGTTACCTCAGTACTCCGTCGTTTATGGACCGATTTTCAAAATTATTTTTTTATTTGATAGGGTATACTAACAGATTGGTCCCATTTGTATCAAAACTCATATCTGATGAAGGATCTTCGAGGAATTGAGGGAACTCCTCAAAAAATATAGGCACACTCGCATCGATTTTAACATTTTTACTAAAAAATCAAGCATTTTCATGTAGAAAGTATCATTTGGTGAAGAAAGACTGATGAAAAAGACAGGCAACGGAACTCTTCAACGCATAACAGCAAATTATTCGCGACTGCTACAGTCAGATGTCTATACTGAGCTTTTGTATTTCCACACCATAACATTACGCCATTCTAATTTAAAAGGGGCCCGGCAGAGATGTACAGATTAATGTTTAGATAGAACAAAGCAAGTAATTCTTCTTCTTTAGCAATTGTTATCCAATTTCAATGATTCTTTCAAGTTCTGAAAGACTTTCTTTACATACAAAGAAACTAAAAATTACAAAATAAAAACTTTTTTACAAAAAAAAACAACCGACTTCTGTGGAAGTCTGTGGCTTTGGTGGTTTTGTTTTGTTCATTATTGGCCACCGACTTCCGAAACTGGGGTTATTTTTCACCTGTTAGTTTTTGTTTAAGAAGTCGGTTGTTTTTTTTTGTAAAAAAAATTTTTTTTACTGAAATACTTGAAACCAATTGAAATATATTTTATAACACATTTGCTCGTAAAGGCCGTTATTCCGCCAAATTCAGTATCGTAAATTCGTAATGTATCTCATTACGCACTAATGCGTAATGGTAATGTAAAACGCACGGTTTGCAAGGTGCTGCGACTTAAAACGAACGGTTCATTAGTTAAAATCTTAGCAAAGAGTTTTATGTCAGAAAAGTGGTCAACATTTTATGAATAAAATTAACTTTGGGAGATAAAGTATATAAATAAACATTTCGTTAGTTAATTTAATTAATTTTGACAACCATTACTAACCAAAACAAAAAAATATTTATAAATTTACTTTATAAATAATACTGGCTGTTTTTCTGCCTTAGACTTAAAAAAAAACTAATGCGCGCGCATCGCCAATTTGTGGTCAAGTTAAAATTATTCCGCGCGCTTCTTTTCGCTGTATTGTTTCTATTTGAAAATTTCAGTCCGAGTTTTATTTATTTCCTCGCAAATATGTTATAAAACGTCGTATGACATATGTGCGCTTTGATAATTACAGCCTCTGCTTTCATGTAGCCCTCGCCTGCGGCTCGGGCTAGCAATATTGCCTCGGCTGTAATTATCAACCTACCGCACTTATATCATAATGTACTATTTTGTACGTTCCTTATGTCCTATCCAGCTAAATCCAAAGTAAAGTAAAAAAAGGCTTTCAGAGTGTAATGGAGTTTACTTGATAAAATAATCACCTTCTCAGAAATATGTTTGAATCTGCAAGACTTGTATAGATGGACGGCTAATGTTTAGAACCGCCCACCTGATACATTTTAATGAGCTAACCACATGGATTGGTGCAGGTCGCGTGAACATGCATGCATGCACGCACGCGATCAATGTTGCAACAAATTCACGTTACATTAATTTACAATGTATACAAGTAAATGTGGCCCACGAATCGTTTGCGTGTATTTTGTATTTCGTCATAATTAAATTACAACGCCATATAGTCCCGAACTGTGTTGAGCTTGTGCTATGAGAACTAGATAAGGGCTTTTGTTTAACTTACCACCAGATATAGTAACAAATAGCAGACAAAAATAGTAAATGATCACCAAAATTAAATCAGCATATTAATGTAAAATTATAATCAAAGTTTTTACATCTTGCTATCCTATTTAAGCAAATTTAACAACGCAGAAATTTAAAAAGCGTAGACGACGGACTATTTCTGTCTGCAGGGTTTAAAGGAACCTAACTAACCTAACGTCGGGATGCCCCAAGTCCTGATTATGGGAGCAATCTCTTTGGGGTTTAAGCAATCCCGTACAAAAAGAATTATTAATTTTGAACCAGTAGTTCCAAATATTACCTCCTACATACATTTCATTTGTTTTACACGATCATCCTATCCCCGTGATCCAATCAGTTGGACATAATTCCACCGTTGTACCACGGAAATAGTGCATTAATTTGCACGCTAAGATTTAGTGATTACTACATTTGGTGTTCGAATACAATTTAAAGTGCAGTCGTGACTAAAATAGCTAGTACTATTGTTATTTTAGACTTTATTTTTCTGGTGTCAAGTTTATATTTTTGGTAAAAGAACTAAGGGTATCAAAGCATTTTATGGTGGTCATTATATTTAATCCCCTAGATAAGTGATAAACCTCACCTGCCTGCCTTTTCCCGACTATGTCAGGGTCGGCTTCCAGTTTAACCAGTTGCAGCTGACTTCCAATTCTGAGTAGGTAACATGATAGTCCTTGGTTGAACTGGTTGCCAGACTTTCTGGCTTTTGAATACCCCTAACGACTGTCAAAGATTTGCAAATGATAGCCCACACCAACGGCTTAACGTGCTTTCCGTGATGATAAATGATATTTATTTAATGATTTTTTTATCTATATGTATGTATTTAGAAATATATAAGTATGTTTATCAGCTGTTTAGTACCCATAACACAAGCTCTTAGCTTAGCTTGGGACTAAATGGCGCTGTGTGAAAAAGTTGTGGAATATTTATTTATTATTTATTTATTTATATTTATTTCAGTAAATAGGTTTTCGCAAACACTTTTACACGTCATTTTTTTAACTAGTAGATGAGATCGGAGTTTCACTATCTGTCTACTCTGAGAAGAAACACCGAAAGAAACTCACAGGTCATAGTCTCTTGTAAAGTCCAGACATTATCTTGGTCAAATCATGTAAGATCAATGCAAATTAGTGTCTGAGATGGTCTTTTGAGGAATTAACCACACAGAAGGAGGGGACCAGATCAGTCAGTGCAAGCATGGTAACCTATCCACGGACTGATCTCCGCAAACGTAAGTAATAAATAATAATAATAAATAATAATAATAAAGATTGCACAACTTTTTCACACAACGCCATCTAGTCCCAAGCTAAGCTAAGAGCTTGTGTTATGGGTACTAAACAGCTGATAAACATACTTATATATTTCTAAATACATACATATGATAGATAAATTACACCCAGACACAGAACAAATGATCGTGCTCATCACACAATCATTGCCCTGGGTGGGAATCGAACCCACGACCTCTGGCATAGCAGTCAGGGTCACTAACTACTAGACCAACAGGCCAGTCAAAACTAAACCTTCAATTGCCCTGTGAGGCTGATATTGTTTACCCACAAGCTCCTATTTATGACTGAGCATAGAAGAAGTGGGCCACTGTGTGAGCTGAGGTCACAGTCCGCCTGGGTTCTTTGCCAGCTGCGTCTAACGTACCCACAGTGGAGGTAGACAAAAGACTATTATTATCTATAATGTGCCCATATGTGTGCATTCACTAATAATTATGTAGAACATGACAGATTATTAGTAGCCTCGATGTATATTAGCGGTTGTTCACATAGCACTGTTATTGGTTACTTTTTTAAAACAGCCGTTTTTTTAAAAACCTCTCACAACATTTCAACCATACTTTTGCCCTAAAAAAAAATAATTAAACACGACCGACCAACAAAATTAAAGTAATTTTTACTTACATACGACTTAGACGATTATATCGTAAAATGTTCAGTTAGAAACGAAAACGAAATGCCAGGAGGAGACGCCTGAAAAAGACATACCTACAACTTATTGGTGTTTGACAATTGATTTTACACTTTGGTGTAGCGTGATGTGCTGGCGTCTGTACATCGTGATGTTTGAGTCCGCGCGATAGAACCAAAATCAAAATCAAAAGTTATTTATTCAAAATAGGCTGAGGTCCAGCACTTTTTGAACGTCAAAAATTACATATGGCAGTCCGCAAAAATGCCCGCCCAAATCCCCAGAAAAAGTGGCCGAACCAAATCCCCAGCAACATATCTGTCTGCCGGTCGATTCAGTAAAAGTCACGCCGTGGAAACTTGAGTGAAGTGAACTGTCATTGCCTAGCATTAGTATGGAATGACAGCTGAATTCGCCCTCACTACGCCTACATTTTCACGCGGTGATTTGACCAGAATTGCCCTGGTGGTATGTAAGGCGATTAACGCACCACGCAGCGTGGCGCGTGAATGCGTGTTTAACGTTACTTGTAAGTATCTCCGTTTGTATAGAAAACACGCACAGTCCACACAGAAATCATCCACGCGCATTCGTTTCTAGCCCTAGCACGAATAACTTGCGAAAAAGTATTCGTATCGTTAACGTGCAGTTCGTGATGCGTGGCAGTGTGATAATCGCCTAAGAAGAACATGGGTTTACACAATCACGTGTACAAGATCCATCGGACACAACACCCGTTTGGGCGAAAGATCCTCCCTTTTCAATGGAGGATGGGGAATTTTACACCCTGTTCCCCATATCCCTATAATACCACACAGTGATTACTGCCAGGATTAGTAGGTAAGTGTTAGTAGTAGAGTCTGTTGTTAGTATTGTTGTTAGAATAGGAACGTCAATGACCTCTATCTGTCAGATATCACTTGAAATGTACGGTCTGCAACAAAACCTTATTCCTTGTTTTACCGATTCGCAGTTATTCAGAATGAAAAAAGATCTCAAATTAATTAGTTTTGTGGAGTGGTTACGTTTTATTAATTATTTCTGTTTGTTACGCGGTTGCTTGTTGTTGTCTTTGTTTTTGTCTCGCTGACTGCTCGAAAATGAGTAAACGATGCGCGGTTTTGCAAGGGAGGGCTCGAGAGATTATCTCCAATGTAGACAAATGCTTTGGGAGCGAGAAACAGCAAAATTTAGAAAATTATTCGTTCATGATTCGTAAATAAATTATATATAAGTACCTTGTTTTGTTGATCTTACGATTTTTTTTTCGCATTTATACACACACATGGCGCAGTCTATCAAATTCTCATTTGAAACGCATAGTAGGTACTAGTTCACAACCGGTTCCACCAGAAATACCTAGTTCAAATTTCCCAAGGTTCCACGTACCTTGTGAATTGAATTATCTTTCAGCAGGTACCACGCTACTTGGCTGCCAAATTGTATTAAAACTGAGACGGCGAAATTATTGAACAGGAATACGAATTTCGCGTTTAATACATTGTTAATTTATTCTGTTTTTTATTCTGCTCTGAATTTTGGACACGGTGGAAAAATCATTGGGCTGATTAAATTCTTAAGATAGATTTTCTTAAAGAGAACATAGCTTTATTTTTAATAAGAAACTAAACTGCATTCACAGATTTCTCGACAAGCTTAACCAAACTGGAACAAGACCACCTAAAATAATAAAAACAGTCCATTTATTTTCTACTAGTTTTTGCCCGCGGATTCGCCCGCGTGGATGTCGAACTTCCATCTCTTATGTTTTCCCTTTAGGGGTTGAATTTCCAAAAATCTTTTTTGAGTGGATACTTATTCTTCACTAAGAACACCTCTTCAAGTTTCATGTCTCTAATACCAGAGGTTTGGGCTGTGCGTTGATATATATTAAACGTAATAATTTTAGCATAATACTTCCGGATAGACTACTTCCAAAGTTGATCCTTCCGGTATGTATGCATAAAGATTTCTGGAACTACTGACCAGGGAAAGAGCGCCGTACAACTGACCATGCGTAAAACAACTGAGACTAAAGGCCTGTCCAGATATACGCGCGAGTTTCATGCGTTTTGTAATACATTGCTCTTATGCTAGAAGCTCCGTAAATAATGTATGCAGCATTCACAGCAATGAACTTCAAATCGCGTGTCGATTCGCAGCGAATTCGTTCCTTCTGGACAAGGGCTAAGATCAACCTGCCCAGGCGTATTGATTACAACCGTATACCAAGTTTGGTTAAAATCCCTATAATAGTTTTCGAACTATGCGTGCACATACATACAGACAGACAGACGGACAAAACATTTACTGATTGCATTTTTGGCATCAGTATCGATCACCAATCATCCTCCAATATTAATTTTGAATATATATATTCAATGTACAGACTTGACTACTCTACAGTATTATTATAAGTATTGTTTATTATCTTAGTAGTGTGTGATAGTTCATTGAATTTTATGGGGAACTATATTGTATTTTAAGATAAAATATTATAGTATCTTAGTCGTGTGTAGCGCCCCTTAGTTTGTCGTAGGTTACGTCACCCGCAGTGGAGTTCACCTCCACTGCGGTGACGTAACCTACGACAAACTTATTATTTACGGTTGGTACAGTAGTCGGGTCTAGGGATCGAACCGCAAAATTAAGTTTGTTTTTTATTGTATATACTTTTCCGGGATTATAAGTACCTAGTGTGGTGCCCAAAATATTAAAGAATAAATATACCAAGTTTCATCGTAATCGAACCGGTAGTTATTGCGTGATACCTGAACATAGAGACAGACAGACAAAAATTTTTTTGATCATATTTTTGGGTTCAGTGTCGGTCCAGTAACAGCCCCTGCTATTTATTATTTTGATATTTTCAATGTACAGAAATTTTACTTCTACAGATTTATTATAAGTATAGATTTCTTTATTCTCTTATATTAAAAATAAGATTTCTTTAAGAAACGTTAGGTCTAACACTCGTCTGTCGTAAAAGATATGTTATTAAATAAATAATTATGCCTACACAACATAACCTAGACTAAAACTGTTCCCTTTCAATAAGTATAAGGCTCGTTATATTTTTTATCATAACTCGTAATAAAGTAAGTAAGTAAGTAAGTAAATTTTATTTGTTTAAACATGGTATACAATGCAAGATAGTGACAATATTTAAAATAGTTCTAACATGTCATGTCATGTCATGTCTGTGTGTATCAAGTAGTATCCATCCAAGTACTATCCAAAGATGTTCTATAAAGTCCGAGCTTAGTAATTAATTTTTAAGTAACATGATGACTTACTAAGTATAACATTAATGACTTAGGGCAAAATTTTAAATCGACCAAAAGTAACTTATATCTGAGGAATAGAAATGATGTTTTGACAGATATCATTTAAATAATAATTAATCCATTGAGAGCCTGACATTCCCCAGAGTGACTCATCACTCAGTGGAACAGTGTGCATGAGTATCCCACTCCTGCCATATAAAAAAATAAACCCTAGGGGTGGAAAATCCTCATGGATGTCCCCCGCCCGGGGAGGCGGAGGGGTCTGTCAGACTCTTACTGACTAAAAACCACCCCGTGTTCCTTCTCACACCTGCGCCGGGGGTCACGGGAACGGAAGATACTTCCGCGACCCCCGACTGGTGCCGGCTTCGCGGGCTTCGCCAAGTCTGCGAGGGGAGTGAGGTGTTAGACTCCCCTCGCGACGTCTAAGAGGCGAGCGCGTGAACACGACGCGCCGCCACCTCGGGTCCATGTACGTGGGGGCGGCGGACATCCCCGCGTCCGTCGCCCTGGAAACCCTGAGTGAACCTAACTTGAGCGAACATAACATAATAATATAATAATAATATAACGTTAACTAATGTTAGTGAACTTAACTTTACCGAACCTAACTTTAGCGAATCGAACTTTAGAGAACCAAACTTTAGCGAACCTAACCAGAGCGATGTCAAACCGTCATATTATTAATTCTTAAGATAAAAGTTATCCCCTTACTATAAAAAAGCAGTTCTTAAATAAGGAAATCTTTTAATTTTCTATGCACATTTCTTTCTTTGACGTTCTGGTTATATAAATAATTATTATACCGACATATCAATACAGTGTAAAGAAACTTTTCCGCCCTAAAACAATAGCAAAACTCAACAAACTCCACGTTTAGTTAACAATGGAAGTTTGGGCGATTAAGCAATGAAAATAACCCTTAGTTTATGCTGTGTTCGCTCCATTACCCCTAATTTTATGTTACCCTTTAAAATGAAAATGTAAGAAAGGTCCCGGTGGCGGACTGCCGAACCTACTTCGCATGGGTCACTTGCCTTGAATAAATAATAGTAACGTTTAGTGTGCGATCGATACGAATACTTGAAGCGACGGAATTAGCTCTTAAAATACATGTTTTCCTGGTATCTCACAGGCAGTTACAGGACACTGGATTTACTTAACTATCTTGATTTTTCCTCTTGATCTTTATAGAATTTTACTACTGTCTCGATCGCCAGTCCGATGCCTTAGCCATTGGGCTAAGGCATCGCGAGGTCGTGAGTTCGATCCCCACTCACATTCCACTATTGACGTGAACTTCAGTCACAAGTATATTTAGCTTAGTTAGAGGGGTTTACAAGACTGTTAGTAAGCTTTTAAATAAATAAAAAATTGCGCCCAAAATTCAACATCTTGATTTTATTTCCGTATTCCGTATTTTCTTTCCGTCCTCTATATAGTATTTTAAATCTCTTTGGCCTTAAGAAAACTTTTATGTTGAAATGAGACTCGTAAGTTCGGTTCACATAAATCTATTTTTTGGTGTTCCAAAGTGCTGATATAATATCTCGTCATTGCAATAAAATGTCTGTATCAATAAAATACAACACACATTACACATAAAACATTTTAGGGTATCATAAAGTAATGTTATGACATTGTGTTTAAATCGACCTTAAGGTGAACGCGTAAGCTGCTCCGTAAATTCACATTCTTTTTTCTCTCGGTCACGGGATTTTTTTTGTGGGAGTGATTTTGTGAAGAGAGACGGATACGTGCTACCGAAAAACCGCGTGCTATTAATATGATTTGACCAAAGCGCGCGTTGGCGGAGAGATGGCTGTGATATAATTATGAAGTGCCAACCTATTTTGTGCGAGGTTTGTACCACTTCGTGCTGTAATTTTTTATTTAGCTTAACATTAGTGAGTTATAACAGTTCTTTGCGACCGTTACAAATAATATGTAGATACATACAAAAATAAACATTACAATCGTCTATAAAACTCGCCAAGTACCAATAATGCAAGTGAATGTTTGAAATAATCATTCATTTAGCACCATTATTTTAAGTCAGAGAGTTATTTAAACGATTCTTCTTTAGTATTTTTATTTATTGACATTTTCATGATGTTTTCATTGTCATTACAGAATTAAGCGAATATAGCAGTGATATCCTGGTGATGTGATCGGCGAACTACCAAGTTATAGGTCTCGAGTTCAAACCCCAGACACGCATGTTTGACTTTTCGGATTCATGTACTGTGTATTGTATAATTATCACTTGCTTCAAAATTGGTGAAAGAAAACATCGTAAGGAAATGCTCAAAAGATATTAATTTTACGACTGGATGTTAAGCCAAGTCCGAGGCCAATGGGTGGCATAAAACTCTGACACCAGGTTAATGACCAGAAAGGAAAGAAATAACCTGTCGTCATCATCTGACTACGATGAAGTTGTATACGTAGAAAGAGCTACTGCTTACCGTAATATCCTGGTACAAGCATCAATATATTATGTATTTTGTTCCGGTAAATAGTTACAGCTCTACGAATAAATCGTAGGTTAAGCTTCCATCCTGTGGATGGGTAACCATGAATGACATATTAAGGACCATTCGTGCCTCGGAAAGCATGTTAAGTCATTGTCTCCGGCAGTCATTTGTAGTTGGTTGACAGTTGTTATATATTGCTAATTAGAAGTCTAAAACTCTGACACCAGGTTAGTCATTAAACACACGATATGAAGAAGATTTTTTTTTTACATATTTTTCACGAATAAGCTTAAGCTTTCACCTTAAATCCTTCCATAAAACAGTGGTCAGGGCCTTAATGGTGAATAAATTGGTATCTACGAACACTACGGCACCAAGTGATTTAGTATTACTAGAGTAATTGTAGCGTGAGGGTCCCAAATTCGATATCCAGGTTGGGTTAGTTTTATTGTGTCTCTCCACAATCATGGAAAGAACAAACCCTTAGGATATTTAAGCGAACACTGAAACGGTTCTTAATAGAGAAAGCTTACTACAGCACGATAGAATTTTTAAATGATAAAATTTAGCAATGCATTGTGTTCTACATTTAATTTTCATAATTTATTAATAATTTATTAGATTTAATGTAAACTATTTTATCCCTTTTTTTTTTTTTTTAATATTTGACATTGGTGTTATTATTTATTATTGACATTATTAGATTTTATCCTATTATTATGCTAATGCAATAATTGAAATCAAGACATTTAGATGAATGATTATTATTATTAATTCTATTTGTAAGCAAAACAATGTAATATTTGTACGCCGTAAAGGCCAAACATGACTGAACAAATTTTATACTTACAACCTGCATACCATGTTATGTAACTCATGTTTCCACAAATAAATGAATCTATCTATCTATCTAATCTATCTATCTCTATGGCTTACTTCTCTGGAAACCTTAAATAATGGTTAATACTAGATATTATTAGATTTCATAGGAGCTTGTTGCTAAATAATAACAGCCGCATTGTCCATCAAAAGTTGAGCTAAGCTTGACGAGGTTAGTCCGTGGATGGGTAACCATTCCTTACATAATCAAGACCCCTTTGTGCCTCGGAAAGCACGTAGAGCCGTTGGTCCAGGCTGTCATTGGTAGATCTTAGACAGTCGTTACTGGTAGTCAGAGTTTCGAAAGTCTGACAACCAGTTTTACCAAGGGGTATCGTGCTTCTGCGAAACGGTCATCTCCCAGAAGGAGGCTGCGGAAAGGGAGAGGGAGATCACTTCCACTCACCCGGCCCGCAGCAGATGCACCGGGCGCAGGCGGAGGGCGGACAACGCCCTCTTCCAGCCCCCGTGAATGGGTCCAGGGCGACGGACGCGGGGATGTCCGCCGCCCCCACGTACAAGGACCCGAGGTGGCGGCGCGTCGTGTTCACGCGCGCCCCTCTTAGGGTCAATTTATACTAGCGCAGAGTCGAAGCGCATCGAAGCGTCTATCCAAAACTGAACATAATAAATTCAACCTTAACTCCACAGTGTAACGCACACTATACTTCGCAAGAATGCGCGCGCACCAATCAGCGTTGCTCACGCGCAGACGCGCGTATTCCTAAGAATGCGGCGTCTTTTTTAAAATCCCAGAAGTAATGTGTGCGACTCTGTGCTAGTATAAATTGACCCTTAGACGTCGCGAGGGGAGTCTAACACCTCACTCCCCTCGCTGACTTGGAGAGCCCCGCGGCCGGCACCAGTCGGGGGTCGCGGAAGTATCTTCCGTTCCCGTGACCCCCGGCGTAGGTGTTAGAAGGAACACGGGGTGGCTTTCAGTCAGTAAGAGTCTGACAGACCCCTCCGCCCTCCCGGGGCAGGGGACATCCATGAGGTTTTTCCACCCCTAAAAAGAAAAAAAAGGGGAATCGTGTTGATCAGTATGTGGGTTGCGGAGGTCAGACAGGTAGCCACTCCATGCATGCTACTAACTATGGTATTCAGCTGCATCCTTTCAATTAAACTGGAAGCCGACCCTAACATAGTTGGGTAAGAGCAAGCAAATGATGATGGTGATTACTATTTACTGCTTATAATATAAAATATCACGTTTTTTAGGAGAGGCAGAGGTAATGTTTCCTCTCTCAAAACTGACAAATTTAGCTGTGCCCGACAGGGTCCACATGATCTAGTTACATGTTTACCACCTAAGAATAAACATGTGGAATGCAATAAAGAATTGAGTATTGAGTACCTATAGTACCTACCCACACCAGTTTACCTAATTCATCCTATGTAATAAGAGGTGAGCCAGAAGTTGTCCGTCCATACCAAGGAGATTTAAAATGAAAAATGTACATTTGTATTTCTACGGGAATCGGAACTACACGGGTGACATCAGCGTCAGATAGTACAGACGCCAGCACATCAAGTTACACCAATGTGTCAAATTTTCCCAATTGAATATGAACCTTATTCTGTAGTATTATATGTTAGTATTAAATTATACAATAACAATGCTCATGAAAGAGAATCCAGGCAATCACTTTCCGACCTTCGTGGCTCGTTGGGAACTCGTTAAACTGGTTTATAAGCCACTGTGACATTAATCACAAAAGAAAATGCGAGAGAACGAAGTGTGGTCGTTAATTTGACGGTAAAGTGTTACGCGACAACGCCATTTTGTGAAGGACACTGCTTGCAATGGACCCATGTTTAATAGCAAGATTCATAGATTGCACTTTACCAGAGAGATTTAAGGTAGATACTATGGAGCGGACAAGCGAGGAAATGTCATAGAAAAACTTTGAACCCATGTCTCAGTAACGCCATCTAGAATAATATATGAATATTGAAGCGGCAGCGTAGTGTACTAAAAAAAACTCAGACTTATGTCTGGCCGGACACAAGTTTCAGACGATTTTTTTTTCGTTTTGTCCGGTCTACAGGGTGTCTCATTAAAATCGGTCAGTATGGGAAAGTCTGAAACTATAAGACATACGAAGATCTGTTCTGAGGAACCATGTCATCGATTTTAATAACAAGAAAAACTGCATTCATACATTTTAAAAAACATCTGTACTATTGTAGTAATATTGTAAACGTGGTCGCTTCGAGCACCTACTAAAATAAATTAAAGTATGTGGAAACAATGAATTTTATTCATTTTAGACATCATATTTCATACAGACATTTACTGCTTAAGACCTACACAATCGATATCTAAATAGAAATGGTGTAGGTTTTTTTTTTCAATATAACCGGGTTCGATTCCAGAACGGAGTACAGATGTTTTTTAAAATGTATGAATGCAGTTTTTCTTGTTATTAAAATCGATGACATGGTTCCTCAGAACAGATCTTCGTATGTCTTATAGTTTCGGACTTTCCCATACTGACCCATTTGAATGAGACACCCTGTATAATAAGTATTGAATGTCTCTGCACTTTACTAAACTGTGTCAAAGTCAAGCGACAGAGCCAAAAAAGACATGATAAGTTTGTGGCTTAACATTAACAGCGTCACGGGTCGATTGAAGGTTAAGCTAAATAAATAAATAAATAGCTATGCTTGGCGAGGTCTGTCCGTAGATGGGTAACCATTCATTAATTCATTACATAATAAGACTCCTCCGTGCCTCAAAAAATAAACATTTTTTTTTTTTTTTTTTTAATGCATTTTTTACCCTTGCTCCCGGCTGTCATTTGTAGAATTTTGACAGTTGTTACAGGTAGTCAGAAGCCCGAAAATCTGACAACCATAGTGTAACCAAGAGGTATTGTGCTGCCCAGTTACGAACACACTGGTATCCAGCTCTAATATGTTTTACTATCATTCATTGCCATCCAACGTGGCAATGCTGCCAGTCTTCTGGGCACGTTTCCAGATGACAGCGATGGGGAGGAATACTTTGACGCCTGAGTGTTCCGATTTTTACCATTTTATTTGTAGTTAGTTTAAGTGTACATATTTAATATATTTTAATTAGTTTTACTATCTATGTACAGACGCCAGCACATCAAGTAACCCCAATATGTCAATTTTTTCCAATTGAATATGAACCTTATTCTGTTTGCCATAAAGTTGAAAACCGATCAAAGAAATTTGACACATTGGGGTAACTTGATGTGCTGGCGTCTGTACCATGTCTAACATCTATTTGACTACCAGAGCGACTGCCTGTCTGACCTCCACAACCCAGTTACTGGGTAACACGATACCCCTTGGTTAAACAGATTGGCAGACTTTCTGGTTTCTCACTATCTGCAACGACTGTCATAGATCTACAAATGACAGCCGGGACTGCTTTCCGAGGCACGGAGGAGTCTTGGCATGTAATGGATGGGCACCCATCCTCGGGCCAACCTCGTCAAGCGTAGCTTAGCCGTTGATCGACCGATGAGGGCGTTGTTATTAAGCCACAAGCACCTCCAATCTATATATATAAAAGAAAGTCGTGTTAGTTACACCATTTATAACTCAAGAACGGCGGGACCAATTTGAATAATTTTGGTATTTTTGGATTTGTCTTTGTCCGGAATAGGATAATAATTAATAAAAAAAATTAAATTAAAAATTTAAAAAACCCCCACCGCAAAAAAAGTAAAACATTTAAAAAGTTAAAAATAACACTTTAGCCATGAAATTTTACTTCACGTCGGGGTACCGCTTAAGTAAGGAATGTTTCTAGTACTTGTAGGTATGTAGGTACTTACTATAACGGTACCCCGACGTTACGTAAAATTTCATGGCTAAAGTGTTATTTTTAACATTTTAAATGTTTTACTTTTTTGCGGTGGGGGTTTTTTAAATTTTTAATTTAATTTTTATTTTAAAATTTTTAAACGCATTAATTTTGTATTATAGAGTATGCAGTTATGAGATTTCTTTAGTGCATTGTTTGTAGAGTCAAATGCTGGTTAAAACGAATCGAAACACGACATATCTGCTATTATTTTGTCAAGAGTCTACCTACTGGTGTGCTGGATAGCATGGCTGCATCATCAGCTCATCCTGTTACCATCAGTGCATTGTGTTTAGAATCAAATGCTGGTTGAAATGAATCTAAACACGACATATCTGCTATTATTTTGTCAAGAGTCTACCTACTGGTGTGCTGGATAGCCTGGCTGCAGCATCAGCTCATCCTGTTGCCATCAGGGCATTGTATGCAGAATCAAATGCTGGTTAAAATTAATCCAAACACGACATATCTGCTATAATTTTGTCAAGAGTCTACCTACTGGTGTGCTGGATAGCCTGGCTGCAGCATCAGCTCATCCTGTTGCCATCAGTGAATTGTGTGCAGAATCAAATGCTGGTTAAAATGAATCCAAACACGACATATCTGCTGTTATTTTCCCAAGAGTGTATTAGTCTGCTAGATATCCTGGCTGCATCAGACCAAATACACCATAATGTTGCTTATTAATATTACACACATGGGTGTTCGAAATTTTAAGACACACATATGTTTTTAAGTAAAGTTAATACCCATAGACGTCTAAAATAGCAACGGTAGCTAATACAAAACAGCTGATAACCTTGAAACGGCTGAACCGATTTTGTTGAATTATGTCTAAGAACCATCGCAAGAAACCCTGCTTTCAAATAAAGAAAACCGCATCTAAATCGGTTCACTCGTTTGGGCGCTACGGTGCCACAGACAGACAGACAGACAGACAGACAGACACACACACATAGCGGTGAAACTTATAACACCCCTCTTTTTGCGTCGGGGGTTAAAAACATGAAAAGTCCTCGAAAAAATATTTATCAACAATATTCGTTTTCTCAAACATTTTTCAAACGCAACGCCATCTTGGATGACGCATGACAGGAGTTAAACATTCCAGTTCATTATCCTCATTATCAGATGACAATTTGATGATGATGATTTGACAAGTCTTAAGCTAAAACTACAGTCTGTTTTTTAATCACGGAGACTAAAATGACATTTCATGTGTGACCAGTTTTTTGCAATTCTTAAATAGTGATGTGCCACTACCGTAAATTGCCGTTAGTAAAATCAAGTAGTATCGTTTTTTATTTATAACTAGCTGATGCTCGCGGCTTTGCCCTCATGGATGTCAGTTATCGCACCCAGCTCCCAGAAGGCTTATTTTTTACCTCCAATAAATACTATTACATTTTGCCAATGTATACAAAATCTTGACAAATTATATACTAATAACTTTCTTGAGAAAATCTCGTATCTATAGGTGAAAACAACATCGTAGCCATGCCAGCGTAAACGCAAGTGCGGTTCCACTCGATCAACCAATCAAAGTACCTTGTACTTTATGTATGGACATTACCTATACCAATCGAGTTAAACTATTACTACTACTTCAAATACTACTACCTACTCTAGTATTGCAAACAAAATAGAGACACGCAGCGCAGTAGTTCAGTTTAAAATGATATATTTTGGATCTTTCAAAATCAATGCGCTCGCGATTGCTTGCTTGGCGTGTATCGCGCTTTTGACTATTACTCAATACTCAATACTCAATATCTTTATTGCTTTCCATATTCACGAGGGACCGAGCAGTCTCAGTGCGGAAAAGCTAGACTTAATATCTGCTCTCTCTCTGTATCCGTTTTGGAAGCGCGAGATAAAGAATCACGCTCTAGGTCACGCGCAAGTCGTATCCCACGCTTCTGACTGCTCTCAGGTAATCGAGCAGTGTCAGAGCGGATATTCTGAAGACTCAACCTCTGTGTAACCGTTCGAATGCGCGAGACAAAGAATGACGATCCCGGTCGATAGCTAAATGCATTTCCCGTTGTCCCACAATTCCTGATATTGAGAAGCAGTAGTGCGGACTCGTTTAATTCTAGTCGTAATTGGCGCTGCGTGAGAGTTTCTGCGGTAAAACTTAGCGGTTAGCACCTAGCCCTTGTTCACGCTTTGCCTCGGTTTCGTGAGACCAAACTAACCTGCGCATCTTAGAAACCCTTGAGTTTCGAGAGCAATAATCACACAGATAAATACCGAACAAAAGTATTAACAGTCAACGTTTATTTTGTACTAACAACATGAAATTGACGATCTTCAATGAACACAACTTTTTTGTAATACCTACTTCACACCATATTTTTTTTAAATTGTCTTCCTCAACTCTGCTCAAGATTTTGAGGGTTTGTTGGAACTTGAATTCAAAACGAACTGTACGATACAACTTGTATGAAGAAATTGCACATCACCATCTATGAATTATAAAAATAACTAACTACTGACCTCGCCAATATGATTTAATTATTATTAATTCCAAAAAGTGTTAACATGTAACTTGATTTGATTTTTATGAAATCTCAATAGATGGCGCTGTTTGATAATTGCCTTTATACTCCTAACATTCATAAAACTATGTTGCTCTGCCCAAGTTATTTAAATAGCGTAGTTTTTATAGTATAAAGCTAGATAATAGCATGGCTTACTCAAAAACAACATTTAAATATGCGTCCTTAGATTACACGCTGTCACACACTCCTCCACCGTAGGTGATAGCATGATAATATGTAGCCTATGTGATGACCGACCTCTCAGTAATATTCATACCAAATTTGAAGTTAATCCATGCAGTGCTTTTTGAGTTTACCCCGGACATACATACAGACAAACAGACAAATATTATAAAAAGTCACTTTTTGTCACCAGTTACGTTTTTCTAACAAAAGCCAGTATTTTTTCTCGAAAATTCTCAATGTACAGTTTTTAAATCGTAAAATAAATATAAAAAAAGTTACGATTCAACAAACCGGTATCGTAGGTACAGCACTAAACAAAAGAGCTGGCAACATTATTTGTAAGTTTGACATTTGCATGTGTCAATTTAGTCTCTGGGATTAAAAAACAGACTTTAAGAAGGTAAGGTTGTCAATGTATACGTACCTACGTTCTGAAATTTATTTTGTTACTAAACTCATTAAGGATTTATGTAGCAAAAATAAATCTTATATTTCAGAAATCAATTTACGGAATTAATAATGACGACCGAGACGAACTTCAATAATTCTCTGCAAATAGAACTTTTTTTACTGATTGGTCTTTAGTTAAAGTAGACCGGGAAAACTATATAAATTGTATGTAACATAGAGGCACGCAGCGCAATAGTTTAGGATAAAACAATGAATTTAGTATTTTTTAAATCAATGCATTTCAGTAAGGTAGTTAGGTTAGGTAGTTAGGTTAGCTATAGGATAGGTATGGTAAGTTAGGTTAGGTTATAATTATACATGTTGTAATTTTAATTCTATCGAACACATTTTTTTTTTTTAAATAAGATCACAGTAGAGACTCGCTACATAAAAAGTAGTAGGTAGTAGTTATTTTTGGTTTGGTTCATTAGTTGTCATCTTATTAAACGTATTAAACGTACGTAGAGCAATAAATTGACTCCAGGGCACAACGAAGTTTGCCGGAGCAGCTAGTATTAATATAATAGGTACTAGCTGTAGGCGTCACGCGGTTTCTTCCGCGTAGAGCCTATTCCCGTAGAAACACCTATAGGGATAAAAAGAAGCCTATGCCACCCGGGGATAATGTAGCTTCCCAACGGGGTGAAAGAATTATTCAAATCGGTCCAGTATTACATGACTTGATTCCGCCATCACCATTCTACTATCGGACAACCCGGCGTACGGCGAGTGTCCACCCTTACATCGTTGGCACTCCCACGATTAGGACAAAGCGTTTCGCTTCGTCGTTTATACCGCGTACATCGAAGGACTGGAACAACTTGCCTGCTGCGGTCTTCCCGTCCGAATATAATTTAGGTGTCTTCAAGGCTAGAGTGAATAGGCTCTTAACAAACTAGTGCGCTTCACCATCACTGATTGCATCACTGCTTACCATCAGGTGGGATTGCAGTCAAGCACTAGTATGTAATATTAAAAAAAAAAAAAAAAAAAGTAGTTTCGGGGACTATTCAATGCAAACAAACGATCAAATTTTTCCTCTTTATAATGAATAGTATAGGTTTTGTTTCTAATATCACAACTAAATTCTCTAAGCGTAAATAATATCAACTGAACTTGTAATACGACTCCTTAGAGTTACGCGACATTAAACAGAACATTTAATTTTATTATTCTTCGCGACCCTGTCTCAGTATGTGAGTTGTTTCAATATGTTGCGTCAAACGGTTTAAAATTGTTCTTTGAGGTAATAATGGAAGAAAAACATTGTCTTGTCACCTTTGTGTTCTTTGAACTGGAAGACTGCTGTGTCGTAAATTATTATTATTACTAGCTTGTATTCTCCCACTGCAGGACAAAGGCCTCCCTACTTTCTTTCCACTTCTCTCTGTCAAGGGCTTTTTGGGTTAGCGTCAGAATGGCTGGTTGCCTATGGCAGGCGACTCTGAAAGTATATTGAAGAATTGCTATCCAATTGCTTATATTTGCTTCGTTTCTTCAATAATTGCTACATAATGATACATTCAGAGAAATATGAATATTTTTTGACCAGATCACGTCAGGATGGATAGTGGCCTCCATGTTCAGCGTGAAAGACGCAGAATTCCTAAAAGTTTGTTGTATCAATAATTGCTCACTAATTGCTTCATTCACCAATTTAAGTTTAAGCTTCGTACATACATTAAGTTAAAAAATATAACTTATATTAATATTTGTACGAAGAAGTGCCTGATAATTTGGAAAGACAACAGTTTTTCTTTGAAAAGGTTGTAAAAATTACTACTATTTACTACTTTTTCTTTAGCGAGTCTCCAATGTGCTCATTAAACCTTTTGTGTTAGATAGAATTAAAATGACAGTATATACCTATACATATAACCAAACCTAACTTACCATACCTATTATATAGCTAACTTAACTACCTTACTGAAATGCAAAGATTTTGAAAGATACAAAATACATAATTTTAAACTGATCTACTGCGCTGCGTGTCTCTATGTAACATACAATACTAGAGTAGGTAGTAGTATTTGAAATAGTAGTAGTAGGAGGAGGTAATAATTTAACTCGATTGGTATATCATCCATACATAAAGTACAACTTTGACTCGCCTGTTGATCGAGTGGTTAGTGGGCCTGACTGCTATGCCGGAGGTCGTTGGTTCGATTCCCACCCAAGATGAATGTTTGTGTGTTGAGCGTGATTATTTTGTTCTGTCTGACCTCAATTAGGGTTGTGGGCATGCCCACAGTGCCCACAGCGGTGGATCCGCGCTTGACAACACATCCTTTGTTAAATTTTATGATAAGACGTTTAGAAGTTATAAGGGAATAGATGAACAGTACACATACGTTCATACATATCGCGGTCCAAATATAAACCTTCGTTTTTGCTTCGCCATAGTCGGGTAAAGGAGTATATAATGGGCGATCTTATAGAGTGATAAACAGATGACATAACATAACATCACGCCTGTAATCCCAGTAAGGTGAGGCAGGGGTATACCTGTAATACACCACATTTCACCAGACAGATGACATTTGATTTTCATTTTGAATTTATGTTTTACGTCAAGTATTTAAGCCATCGGAGTATTTATCGTACCATTTTGTTCCAAATTACTAATTCCACTCTGTTTTATTACGACGTGTACTTTCTAATTGTAAATAAAATCGCTTGTAGTCCATATCGTTACAAGCTTTCCAATTTTCCAACCAATATCCTCGATGGGATCGAACTTTACGATTTTCCAAGCAACTTGTACATCAGACCACGTAGGTACTAGGCAATCATGAATTCGAGGTGTTTGCAAAGTACAACCTGTATGAGCAAGATATGGGTGGAAATGTTCAACATTCCATATCCGTTCACTAGCAGACGGAAATCATTTTGCGTTGGAGGGGAAAATCCAATTGACGCTCGGCGTCCCATCTAATAAAGTGTAAGTGAAGGTTTCGATTTAATTTAACTTGAATTTGGAGTTCGGGGCGGAAAGAGAGAAAAGGACAGATATAGAAGGGTCGATAAATATGTTTCTCAAAGAGAAAAGAATCCAGTAGGTTACCTACTTTGTTTAAATATTTCGGTGACATTATTAGTTTCGTTAGTAGTAGTGTTTGCAAGCGCTACTGCTGAGCAAAACTTCCTATAGGTCCAATTTCCGAATCGTGTTTAGGATTGCTAGGTTGGACTTGTGCCCAGTTAGTGCAATAGGGTCTACCCTTTTAACGACTTTATGTACTATAATACAGTACATACCTCTGTCTAATCTTCTTGGGAATACAGGTGTTGTTAACAAATAACGAGATGTATCCGAGGTTAAGGCACCTACCTCTCATGCACGAGGTTGTAGTTATTTATTTATTTAATACTTTAAGCACACTAATGTACAGAGACGGACTTAGTGCCATAGGCATTCCAGTCAACCTTCAGGTGATGCAGAGAAAAGCAGTGGTAGGTGCAATGTAGTTCAAATTCGAACAAGTACCAATGTGACTTTTTCAATTCATATGTACTTTTTGAAAGGAAGTTCCTTATCGCGCGTTACGAAAGGGGGCTAGACGGAAAAAAATCTTACGAAAAGAGGGGGAGAGGGAGGTAGAGGGGGAGGGGGAGGGGGTGGAGAGGGGAGGGAGGGAGGGGGAGAGAGAAAGAGGATTAAGACTGAGAGTTCTAACTTCTATGACATAAATTTATGTTTCTCTGTCTGTCTCTCTCTCTCTCTCTCATAGAAAGCAAGCCTGTTATTTTCGTTTCATCTTTCTATTTCGCATTGAATAGTGTGGTGTCGCAACGATTATACACACATCAAAAGTGTCTAGGGATCAACATATATTTTTGCAATAACTTTTCTCCTGATTGATATTAATTAAAATTTTCTTTAAGGATTCATCAAATAAAGTGTTTTCGTTTGTCACAGTAACGATAAACCAAGTCACCTTTGCATTAATAAAGAAATTTGCCATTTTCCTAATAAAGGGATTTTTGACATTTGAACCACTAACATTAAAGTTCGAAAAAAAGACTGAAATAACAGTTTTCTTTAAAATTTTATTGGGTAACTTAAACAATTAATAATCCGTGTTTCTACCGCGAACACTAACAACACAAGAACATCGGTTTGGCATACTCAAAATGAGTTCATCCAAATCACGCTGTGGAATGGCCGCCCATGTTCGTTGCAACAACAAAAAAAGGTCTTCTTGCGAATGGATACCCTCCATATTCGGCAGAGCTCTTCTCTGTAGCATATCCCATGCATGCTCAATCGGGTTCAAGTCTGGCGACTGAGCAGGCCAGGGCAGGACATTGATGTTAGCTGCGGCGAGAGTCTGTCTTACAACTCTTGCGGTGTGCGGTCGTGCATTATCATGCATTAACTGAAATAAGGGACCGATTTGCACTTGTAGAGGAACGATGACGTCTGATACAATCGTCTCAGCATAAATTTGAGCGTTGAGGTTGCCTCTGATCCAAATCAACTCAGTTCTTCCGCCGATCCAAATACCCGCCCATACCATGATGGTTCCACCACTATAAGGATGGACTTCCTGGCAGGATTTTAATCGCTGTTGGCGTCCAGGGGTTCTCCAGTGTCGTATACGTCTTGTATCCGGTCTCATACCAAAACGAGACTCATCAGAAAAGCACACGAAACGCCATTCAAATTCCATTCTATTGTTCCATTGTTCTTCTGCCCAATTTCTGTGTTCAAGAGCCCATTGATATCGAATCCTACGATTGTGCATTGCTATAGGTGGTACCCGTAGCGGTCTTCGGGAATGAAGGTTCACTTCATGCAAGCGGTTTCTGACTGTTTGGTCGCTAATTAAGTTCCCTGAAGAGTGATGAAGCCTCACGGCTAACATCATGGCGGTTATTGTTGGAGCTCTTCGAGTTAAGATTTGAATGTATCGGTCTTGTCTCCGTGTGGTGCAGCGATACCGTCCTCCATGGCGCTCAGCCACGGTACCAGTGCTTCGGTAACGTGTCCAAAGTCGAATGATAACACTCTGACTTGTATTCAGAGCTAAAGCCACAGTACGTTGCCGGGAACCAGCTTCTATCATTCCCACGGCTCTGAGCATTTCTTCCCTGCTTAAATGACGTCGCCGCTCCATAATAACGTTGGTTTTAATCAGTAGTAGGGAAACAGTAACACTAATAATGTCTTCAATGCGTTGTATGTTTTTATAGGGAAAATATTGACAGCTGATTTTCATCTTTTACTCGAATTTGATTCACAGTTCCTGATTCAAATTATGAAATGCACCAAAAAGGATCCATATAAATTTATAAAATCATAAATTTATTACAAAGCCACATCTCAATCTCAAGAAATCCGCATAAAAATGCTTGATCCCTAGACACTTTTGATGTGTGTATTTGTTAAGTGTATACAGGTTTTTTGTACATAATAAATAATATTTAACGAACTATAACTTCTTTCATCCGGGTGTCACCTCTCAAGTTTTTAAGTTTATTTTAGACATTATTGACATCGGTAAAGGAAAACATCTCGAGGAAACCTCGGCTTAACGTTATTATAAGTTTGAAATCGCCATTAGCAAGCGTGGTCATTAATGATCGTGCCTGCTCTATGTGAGAAGTGACCTTTGCTGTGTGGGACAGTAACAAGCCGGTGTTACTAACTGACCTACTAAGCTGACAATTATCGTAACTATGTATAACCCTGGCAAAGACATTGAATACCTATAGACCGGACATCACGAACAAAATTTTCGTCCGAAAAAGTGTGTCCTGCTGGATACAAGTCTATGAGTTTTTTGTAGTACGCTCCGCTGCCGCTCCAATATTCATATATTATTCTAGATGGCGTTACTGAGACATGGGATCAAAGTTTTTCTATGACATTTCCTTGACATGCCGGGCTCTATAGTATTTTAAATCTCTTTGAACCCTGGGAAGAATATGTTTATTTGAGAGTGTCAAAGATATTTATGATAAGTACGATGAAGAGGACATGAGAAGAAATATCATAGAAAAACTGTGCTCCCACGATAAATGATAAATTATATTTATTTTTGTAAATAGGTTTTCACAAACACTTTTACACCACGTCACATTTTTTAGCAAATGAGATCGGAGTTTCACTATTTGACTACGCTGAGAAGAAACACCGAAAGAAACTCGAGAGTCTCTTTTGAAGTCCAGACATTATCTTGGTCGAATCATGTAAGATCCATGCAGATTAGTATCTGAGATGGTGTTTTGAGGAAAGAACCACACAGAATGAGGGGACCAGATCAGTCAGTGCAAGCATTTGTCAGTAATCGTGAGCTCAACTCGGAACTTGAGGAGGTCCACGTGCCGACGAACAATACCAAAGAATACCATATCACAAGTCACAGTAACGCCATTTTGCATAATATAGCAAAATTGGAGCGGTAGCGGAGAGTACTGAATTAAACTCATAGTCTTGTGTCCTCTAGGGCACAATTATTTGATGAAAATTTTGTCGTGTTGTCCCGTCCAGAATAAATACTGAATGTCTCTGGTGAGTTACACCTCTGTCTTCACAATATGCTTGTAAAGAAACACTAGTTATGTGGATAAAACCACTTACGTATGAGGACACAGAAGCATTGTTATAACACAGACTTGACTGGCCTGTTGGTCTAGTAGTTAGTGACCCTGACCGCTATGCCGGAGGTCGTGGGTTCGATTGCCACCCAGGACAAATGTTTGTGTGATGAGCACGATCATTTGTTCTGTGTCTGGGTGTAATTTATATATAAAACTAGCTGTACCCTGCCACGCTTCGCTGTGCTATGGCACATTGTGATTGAATGGTTATATAAAAAAAAAATAGATAAAAACCATCCTTGATGCGGATTACATATCATGCTAAAATTTCAACTCGATCGCTGCAGAACTTTTTGAGTTTTTGAAGCGTACACAAACCAACATAACATTTTTATATATATAGATATAAGATGTATGAATGAATTTAGAAATATACAAGTATGTTTATCAGCTGTTTAGTACCCATAACACAAGCTCTTAGCTTAGCATGGGACTAGACGGCGTTGTGTGAAAAAGTTGTGGAATATTTACAGAAATATTCACATACACAGAGACACACACACCCACTTATACTGACAGACACGCTCATACACACACTCACAGACAAACACACACACGCACACTCACAATCTTTAAGTATACTCTATTTTTATTTTTTTATTTATTATTCTTGTTAAGTAGGTACCTATTCTAAACTAAACTTTTACATTTTAAAAATATTGTGTTAATTATCACGCTATACGAAATAGGGAGGGGCGGAGTCTTCTACTACAGTCATTATTTGTCTAAAAGAAGATTCCGAACACAACAATTGTAAACCAATTATTTGACACAATATTTTTTTTTAATTTTATTGATTATTTTATTTTTACCTCTGCCTACCCCTTTCGAAGAATATAACAGGCGTGTAGATATGTATGTTTGATCTAATAATCGAGCGTTCAACAGAAACGGCTCAATCAATAGGAATTCACGATCAAACAAAGGTTTGTTGCTTCAGCAATCATTTTGAAATGATTGGTCTATAATGTCACCGTTTATGGTAAGTGTTCTATGGTAGAACAATTTTTATTTTAGGAAGTTGCTATAAAATGCTATAAATGAGATTTTGTATGGTGATGTACGAAAGATGAGTTTTATCTATAGGTATCTACTTGTTAATAATATAAAGCTGAAGAGTTTGTTTGCTCGAACGCGCCAATCTCAGGAATTACTGGACCGATTTGAAAAAATATTTTAGTGTTAGATAACTCATTCATTAAAGAAGGCTATATATTTTATATCATCACGCTAAGACTAAAAGGAGCGAAGCACAAATGAAGAATGTTTCCAAATCGGGGTTTTTTTTTTCCTTGTGAGAGCTTCCGTTGCGTGTGTAACTATTCCACGCAGACAAAGTCGAGGGCTGAGGCTAGTTTATACCATCATATAATGTTTCAGTACTTTTTATTTTTTCTTTAGGTTCACTCGTAAATATTTATAGTGTTCTATTAATTTCTGGCTTCTATTTAATTAATTTACAACTAAGCTTTCTGTTTGTTATTAATTTTACTATTTTTTCTTGTGTATATTACTTATTTTTATAATTTATGTTTATAAGTTATCTTAATATATAACCAACTATATCTCAAAATATACAGGGTTTAAAAAGGCCGATCACATAGCCGATAACTACACATTATGTACATAATTATAATTACGTAACTTTGACCAAAAAATATTAAATAAATAAATAATAATGATTATTCCACAACTTTTTCACACAACGCCATCTAGTCCCAAGCTAAGCTAAGAGCTTGTGTTAAGGGTACTAAACAGCTGATAAACATACTTGTATACTTCTAAATACATACATAATTATTATAGATAAATTACACCCAGACACAGAACAAATGATCGTGCTCATCACACAAACATTTGTCCTGGGTGGGAATCGAACCCACGACCTCCGGCATAGCAGTCAGGGTCATAACTACTGGACCAACAGGCCAGTCTGTAAACAATTATAATTATACAATATTGCTGAGAAAAAGCTTTTTCTTTCCAACTTTAAAAAAAGAGATGATTTTCGTTTATTTAATTATGTTTGTTGGGAAGTAAGTTTACAAAATGATACTTGGAATACGACTTTGAAAAGAAGACGAATAAAAATATTTCACTTTGACCTTCAATATCTCCAGAACCAGTGAATTCCCAGGTCTGTTCTAGAAAAAAAAAGTATCCTAGTGATGGGTAGAATATGTAGTCTTCGTTTACGTTAAGGGTCTTTTAACACCCTGTTTACTTATTTTGTACTTTGCAGTGCCTAGTTTTATTTTTGAGTCTGTGAATTTTGCACAAACAAAATCATGTGCGTACAAAATATTAACCATAATCTTTGTATGACATCAGCCTTGAGTTACTAGAAAATGTGGAAATTTAAACTTAACAAAAATGAAATGCCGGCTTTTAGTTTAAAACTAAAAACCAACTCATCTTATCTCCGACACAATTTATCATTTGACTAATTGAAAAACAGAGTAAACAAAATTGGCAATTTTCCATTTTAAAATGTAGCCATGGCTTATGGCGCTGGTTGCTAATATATTTTGGTGTCCAAAACGTTTACAGAAATTAAGGTTATGCGTAGAATAAGAGACTAGTATCTACCCGCGACTTCGTCCGTATGAAGAAGAGGAAGAGGGCGTTATCCGCCCTCCGCCTGCGCCCGGTACGTCTGCTGCGGGCCGGGTGAGTGGAGTTAATCTCCCTCTCCCTTTCCGCAGCCTCCTTCTGCGAGATGACCGTTTCGCAGAAGGCCACTACCGCGTCCCAGGACTCGACGCTGCCGAGTAGATTACGGAACCGCGACGCACGAAACGGCGATGAACGCTAACACGATGCTACAAAACCGCGATGCACGTTACCGCGAAAGCCCGTAACTGCAAAGCCACTATACCGCGATGCACGTTACATCGATAGACCGTCACTGCGATACTACGAGATGTCGATGCACGTTACCGCGAAAGATATTCACTGCGATACTACTTGGTTTTGATGCAAGTTACCGCAAAAAAAAATATTTCTGCGGAGATGCTTGACTGTGATCTGTCTGTGTCTGTCTAGTCTGTGACTGCGAAGACTATGCGTCACTGCGCTCCAGAACACAGATTACTGACGTTGCTCGAAAGGCCGCCAGAATTAAGTGGGACTGAGCTGGCACGTCTGCTGTATGCCTAATGAGACCAATGAGACTATGCCGACCATCCTCTCGACCACGGCCGGCAGCGACAAGTCACTGCCTACTCCAGAGACAAGGGCAAGGCGCGGCTCCTCCCAAGCGCTCTATCAAACTTCTATAAACACACAATATTTAATAACAACTAGAAGGACTGGAACAATTCGCCTGCTGCGGTCTTCCCATTCAATTATAATTAAGTTGCACTACAGTCTAGAGTTAATAGGCTCTTAATAAATTAGTGCGCTTCACAATCAACTATTGCATCACTGCTTACCATCAAGTGGGATTGCAGTCAAGCACAAGTTTTTATAATTTAAACACTCCCAATAACTTTTTCAATATATCGTATTGTGTTTCGAAAGAAAACGAAAAACATTAAGTTCAGCCTAATGTGACTCACACGTTACAAACCGGGCCATTTACCCTTAAAACACACTTCTCAAAATAACTTTATCCAACTGTGTATTCAGGGTAGAAGTGACATCGACGTACATCACACACTCAACATCACCGTCTCACAAACACACAGACACACAAAAACACACACACACACATATTTTCACTCAAATTACAATTTGTTTTGTTTTTGGTAACGTATTAGTCATTTCAGTCATTTAACAGACACTTTTTGTTTACGAAAGAGCGGAGCATCCTAAAACAGGTCTCTTTTTCTTAATCTTTTTCTTTTCTTTTTTCTTTTGCTTTTATCTCAAATATGTTGACACAAATGGATTATTATCCATTTTTTTTTAACTATCACAATTACAGTGTTAAGTTACATTTGCCTGACACATGCTCCGGTCGATCCAGTAAAAATACCCCGGGAAAACTTGAGTGAAGTGAACTGTTTATCTCTAGCATTAGTACCGGATTATAGCTCAATTCGTCTTCACTTCATCTTCAGTTTTACGGGAGGATTCTTACCGAATAGTACTGCTAGTCTCCTATTTGATGCAACTTTGAGACGTGCACTTTGTATTATGCTCTAGTGTCATTTTTGTTTTTATGTTGGCACCTTGTTTTTATTTTTTTGTGTTATTTGTATATTCTAATTGTGTCTTTGCATGTTTTGCTATGTCTTTTGTGTTTCAAATAAATGATTTCATCTTTCTAACTAATACGTTTATTTAATTTGTTCTAAACCCCTCAGCGTTGAAATATAATATTATCACTTTTAACTGTATAAAATCATGATTTCTGTTTAAACTAAAGAGGTTTTAAAATAAACCAATGACTAAGTTGTTTTTAAGGACACATCTCAATCATTTTCTCAGTGTCAGTTAGTTTAATTCATTAAACCCCAAGAGGACACCACCACACAAAGACAATGACAGCGCCGACAGCGCTGTCATTGTCTTTGTGTCTCTAATAAAATTGACGATTGGAAGGTTATAGTGAAAATGACTTCAGAAAATATAAATGTTAATAATTGAACGCTGAGGGATCCAGAACTATATACAGAACAAAATTATTGTATCAGTATATGCAACGATGTCCTTTCCACCCAATAATACCTACTCGCGAATCTTCAATAAAAAACTTTTTATTGCGCAAAGATAAAGGTGAAGCCTCATAAAAGTCTAGGCGTTGCGTTCCAAGATGCGCGAAAATACGAAAACAAACACATTACTGTTGTACATATACATATATGTATGTAACTAGATTAAGTCTTTGGTCTAGCTTACTGTCTGGATGAACCTCACCTTAGTATTGTAATGTTTTTCTTCCGAGAAAGTTTCAAATTGGAATTTTGCCCGAAAGATGTTAAAGTAATGGCCCCATATCTTAATATAAATCTGTTGAAAATGTTCGTGTTTATCATCCTACCTTTCAAAGACTCAGAGTCAAAACCGATTTATTTCTACAAAATGTACAAGAATGTTTTTTGTTTTTTTAGTGTCGATGAAAATCTGAAATTGCGTCAACCCGGAATTTATTTAAGAGTCAAAACCGATTTATTTCTACAAAATGTACAAGAATGTTTTTTGTTTTTTTAGTGTCGATGAAAATCTGAATTGCGTCAACCCGGAATTTATTTACAAGCATAGCACCATTGTAAACCGTTTCTGATCTTTTCGAAAGTACAGATATTATAAGAACCTACCTATCGGGTACAAAACTATACATTTAACAAATTATCAATCTTTAGGAAACGATTGAAACGTCAAATTTTGAGGGATCCGTCATTAATATAACGGTAAGGACAAATTTAAATTTTATTAAAACTATGAAAGCTACGTTACCTACACCGCTTACTCCTTCGAAAAGCACAATTTCATTTTCACTTCAGTAGCTCAAACATGTAGGTTTTGCTGCCTGAAATCGGTGAGCAAAATGCGATTTTGCTCACTGAGTGAGACAAAGTAACTTTTTAATTTTTGTTTTATCTTATTCAGCCTTGGGTTAATCATACAATTCGAAACATTCACACTCTATCTTTTTCCCACCATTAGAAAGAGAGAGAGACAAAGACCAGCCCTTTCGAAGTTCCAATTTTGAATTCGTCCTTAAAGACAAACACGTTCGGAATTTCGTAGGTACTCACTTAAGAAATTTTGTAATAAGATATTTACTTATTTCTTTTGATGTAATTTATTGAATTATTAAGTTATTGTTGTATTTAAATGAAAATAAGTATTACTGCAAATAAAACTGATATTTAACTTGTAAATTCTAGTTTCAAAAAGTGTTCTCGCTGCTGAAGTGAAAAGTTATGTGTGTTACACGAGAGCAAAGTTATTTGCATCTCGTGCCTTTGAATCCCTCGCTACACTCAGGATTAAACTTTAGAATCACTCGCTGTGCTCGTGATTCAATAGTTGAATCCTTCGCTTGCTCAGGATTCAACATCAGCACTCGCAGCAAAAAATTACTTTGCTCTCTTGTTGCACAAATAACTATTGTAAAACTCTATAATTCTCGCTTATTTAAACGCACTGTGCCATAGGTCTTATTAAATACTATTAATACACAGTTTCCACCAATTTTTTTAACATCTATTTGAATAGAAACGCCAATCGGTCTTTTGGTTTACTCATCTGTATTTTCTCTGTGAGTAATTAATGTAATGTTTTGAGAAATAAATGTCTGAAGCCGTAACAGTGGAAAGGTATCAGGAACAATAGGTAATATTATCCGTCAGATATAAGATCTTTCACACACTGTGGAATGCAAATAACTAATATGAATATGAATATATCAATGGCTATCTTTTTGATGTCAGTGACTACTCGTAACTGGCGTACAGTTTCACACCGAACTTTGATTTATTATTATTTATTTATTTATTTATCATTAAAAAAGAGGGTAACTAAATTATAAAATAAGCCGTTGCAATGGGGGCGAAGAGTCTCTAGACATGTCAACATAAACATACCTAAAAATTAAACAATAATTAGATTTCAATTGTAAAAAACTTAGGATATTTCTGAATAATATAATTTTAGTTTACTTTTAAATCTATTAGCGTTTGTTTCACTTATTATGTCCGCCGGTAGACTGTTCAATAAGTATGGTATTCTTTTGTTTAATGTTTGATGACAGGCTAGATATAGAAATAAAGTCCAGACTGTACCCTGCAGAACATACTTAATGGATTCCAGTGTATATTGCATGACATCTAAGATTTATAATAAATTGCCATGTCATATTACAGACATTGACAACTTGCATATATTTAAGCGGAAGCTAAAGGAATTTCTAACCGATAAAGTGTATTACAGTGTGAAGGAGTATCTAAAAGGGAATCCTTATGGCCAATAATATTGATCAGTTATTCAATAATAGAAATGACATTTTGTAACTCACAATTATTATTAATCTAGGACTTTCATTTATTTCACAATTTAATATGACATTTATTTAATTATTGACTACTAGATACTTCTTGACCTTGAAAGATAAAATTGGTTCTAATAATAATAATAATAAATCTTTATTAAGGATAACATAAGATCCGCTATGTTAGTAAATACCTTAAAAATAATGTTAGTAAATTAATCTAATGCTTATAAAACAATTTAAAATATAATTTTGTTTTATTCGCTTCATGTGGATGACGCACAAGTGAGAAAAAAGTGCATCACTCGTTCATCACCCCCACGAAGCGTCTCACAATAGGAGAATAAAAGTTCTCCGCCACTGTCCTCAGAATACTGTTGTCACTGTCCCGTAATCTCGATATTAAGGCCGATATTTTTTTCCGAATGACCGCATAAAAGTCGTCAGTTCTAATGTATTTTGATAGTAGATTGTAATTTATGTGTAAATTTTGCATGCCCATCTGACGGCAGAGCATGGAGAACACTAGCAAAACTTGTATTACATCTGTACCCCTACCCATGTTGGCAAAAAATAAATGATTTGATTTGATTTTGACAGCTGAAAATTTTCAACTAATTGCTATTGCACTATAAGTGGATTTCGAGTTACGGTGACTATCTAACAGGGCGTTTCGTCACATCTCTGCAAGTGTGCATGGAAACACACTGATGATAGCCAATACAAAATTAGCTGTTTAGAAGTAAATTGTTGAACACTTTGCCCAGTAATCACCACTATGAGATTTAACGAAGATACATACAAATATGTAATAGCTCTGCTGTTCAAGTAATGTAAAAGTAACGTACAAAAGTGTACACGTATCAGGTTGAACATAATGTTTTGGTAATACAATAGGGTATATGCATGTATTTTTTTTATATTTCTAATTTACTGTTTACAACGTTTTGTCATAGTAAAAAAATGTAAACATATTTAAAATTGCAGTAATGAAGCTTAAAAAATATTTAAAATACAGAATAAATTTGAGCTGTTTAAACGCCGCCACTTTCGCGCGCCATTTCGATTACGTCAAATACTATGATCCTATGATCCTATGACTATTACTTTGGGTGTTTTCGTTCTTCTAACCATTTCACCATGAAAAAAGCTCAAAAACCAGTTTACCGGTATTGCTTGTACCCGAATGCAATAAACATTATCAGATTGTGCTTTTACAAAACCACTTTCAGTCATTTTTCTTAAATGTTTTAAAACAACCTCACTATGAAGCTAAAATTACACTTGAACATTAAATTGGTTCACAACACACACGGCAATAATTATGTTTTCCAATAAAAAGTCCATTCCAATACTTAATGTCATACTTACACATTGTTTGTTTTGTAGACGTTGAGTTTTTGTCGTAGTATTTGACGTCACTTTTCGTTATAACCAATGGTGATGCGTTTCACAAATTTGAATTTCCCGCGCCTAATTCGCACTTTTATTTTAAATTTTAAATAATTATGACGCTATTAAAAAGTAAAATCATGATTTAGTTCATATTTTCTGCCATTAAAGATTCGGAAAAAAAATATTCGAACCATATTTAAATTACATGCTTATTCCCTATTACGTAAGACTAATATGATGTTAATTAACTGTCCCATGCTCAAAGGAACCAATACATTTTCTTTCTTATCAGGTTGGATTTAACTGGTTACAAAAAACAACTGCTACAAAAAAACTACGCTACTGTCTTTCCTGGTATGGTAGGTACGATGTGGGAACAGCGCTGTTTACTTGACAGTACCATAGGCTTGATTTTTCATCCGTTCGGCTTTTTGTAGCTCACAAACAAAACAAAACAAAAGCATATCTGTGTACCGCTTACATTCGGTACATCCAGCTGCTAACATTAATACTGAATATCTAAAAAAAATAAAGGTCACTTTCTGTTTTTTTCTTTCCTTTAAATATTAACTATAGTCTATTTAGAATAGCATTACACAGAAGTTAAAAAAGGGTTATTTTAAATGCACACTTTGTAACGAAAGTACAGATGCCAGCACATTAAGTTCCCCAATGTGACTTCTTTGATTGTTTTTCAACTTTGTGTCAAACAGAATAAGGTTCATATTCATTTGGGAAAATTTGACACATTGGGGTAACTTGATGTGCTGGCGTCTGTGCAAACAAAATTTTATAAAAATCGGTCAAGGTATTTCAGAGGAGTTTGGTCAAAAACACTGACGTGAGAATTTTACATAATATGAGAAATTGTACTTTCTCAATATGTAGGTAAGTGAACTGTAATCTTCATTTCTTTTAAAAAAATAAATGTATCTTTAAACCGAATCAATAAAAACCAAAGTGTTAGGAAACATAGTTGGGAAAAGGCTAGGCAGATAACAAAACACCAATTCCATAGGTTCGTGAACCTGCTTGTCAGGTCCACCCATTAACAAATACAGCGTGCTAATTAAATAACTTGGCAGAACAATATTTCTTTGTGTCCCGGCGGAACTGTTCAATGTTTTGCCAAATGAAAATGATGTCGAGCGCGACGTTCCCTTACAATACTTTCATAGCAATTTGTTTCCTTTGACTTTGTTCACGAGTTTGTGTCGAACAGAACGGGAAAAAGTATTTTAGTGTCTCTCTTTTGTTCATGTCTCCAGGTTTTAATTCTTCGAAGGTCCGATGTTGGAGCTTTGATATATTTTTATTAAAGGTTAAAATGTGGTATACATGTTATAGTGGTGGCTGTGTATATCTCAGCATTATTGCTTAGTGGCGATATTCTTTTTCTTTTTAACCGAGTTCTCAGTTCAATTGTTTTTTTTTTCTTATGAATGTACAGACGCCAGCACATCAAGTTACCCCAATGTGTCAAATTTTCCCAATTGAATTATGAACCTTATTCTGTTTGACATAAAGTTGAACAACGATCAAAGAAATTTGACACATTGGGGTAACTTGATGTGCTGGCGTCTGTACACCGATTACGCTGAGATTTATGGTCCAAATTACGTGATTATTGTTTAGTTTGATGCGGAATAGTTGGCATTTTTTGTTTAATGGCTTATGCCAGAGCTTGACTGCAATCCCACCTGATGGTAAGGAGTGATGCAATCACTGATGATGGAGCGAACTAGTTCACACTGTTTACACTCGTGTGGTTAATGACAGCCGGTCGATTCAGTAAAAGTCACGCCCTAAAAACTTGAGTGAAGTGATCTGTCAATGGCTAGCATTAGTATGGAATGACAGCTCAATTCGAACTCACTACGCGTACATTTTCAAGCGGTGATTTGACCAGAATCGCACTGCTGGTGTCAGAGTTTAATGCCGCCCATGAGTTTCTGACTTGGCTTCATATTACCTATGTCGTTGACAAATATCTCTCAGGCATTTCGGTTTCCATTTTCATTTAGATTGCACATTACTTAGTCTTGTTAAGTCCTCCAACTAACCTGAATAGGTTTGTGCAATGGATGGGGATCAAACTCACGATCGCCGCTTTTACACGCTTTAACAATCAATCAATCAATTTTTTTTTTACTATATCATGGTGTACAAAGATTATTTTGTTAGAAAGAACAATATTTCCTTAACCGTTTTTGAAGCACGTACTAATACAATAGGCACATGAATCCGAAAAGTTAGAGGTGCGACCCTTAGGGTTCGAACTCGTCCCCTAAGCAGCCTGAAGTCTGGATTTGTACCCGTTTGATGACACTAGACTCGCCCGTTATTACATTGGACTTTAACAGAAGTATAAATGTAAAAGGTGTGTAAAAAAAATCGTAACGTGTAACTAGTATTTGTTTTATCTCTCTTGTAGCTATGAACTCCTAATACGTCTAGTTTGAAATAACCTCACGTTTGCCAGTTCACGCTCGTACCATTTAACTTAAGCCATCGAATATTTCACAGAAGACGAAAGCGCCTTTTCTACGAACTGCCTGAGAATTTGAGGTTGAAAATGTTGGGTGGATTAGAAATGTCTAGCACACTCAGTGTCTTGTATATGTGCCAAGATTACACGAACACCTCCTACTACTTTTGTGTTCCTGGTATCTTCGCTGTCGTGAATCTGTATAATTGTGGCTGGATTTATCAAAGTTGTAGAGAAGATTAGAAACGTCTAGCACACCACTTAAATCCCTTTGTATGCGCAAGAGATTAAATTATTACCTCCTCCTATATATCTATTCCTGGTATCTTGATCATTGTGCATCTGTATAAATGGCCGAACATATCAAAGTTTATTGGCAAATCGATTTTTCTGTTAGTCTAACTAAGGCCACTAAATTTACACTTAAAAAGTTAGACGTTTCCAAACACCGACCATTAGTTTCAATTCCAACATCCAAGCTAAATGGCCCAAAAACCACAGGGACGAACACAAACGTAGGTAATCTTTACCCAACTATATCATGTCGGGAGGAAACTTATATGGAAACCTTCCACAGTGTAATGTAGCATCAGTTATTATAAATAAATACCCTTGAGAGAGAGAGAGAGAGAGAGAGAGAGTAATTTATCAAACTTCGAGTCACAGGTGGGGCACAATCAATCAATACTGTATGTATATTGGAATGTAATTTGAACTGAGCAAATGTCGTATATTTACTTGTTTGTACTTTATGGGGTCCTGGTACCAAGGTGTTCGATTGATTTTAAGTTTGAGCGGTTATAAATTTTGAACCATAATATAAATTATAATTATTTTAAACGAATACTATGAATTTGTTTGTATTGCTACCTTAACTTTGTATTGGGTCCTGGTACAAAGGTCGTTCCTGGTCTGTTGTATTGAACAGTAATGAAGTTTGAGTATATTTAATTAGTGTAAAATCATGTGTGATTTAGTTTGTATTTACTTTGTTACGTCTTTACTAATTATTTGCTCATCATAAAATTTTGTCAGGGGTACGATACATTCAGAATAAAGTAATGTTCCCGTAAAAACATCCTATCTTGCTTACTTAATCCCTAATACAGTTCCCATTTGCTAAGTACATTTTGTATCTCTGTATCCGAAAAAGGATTTGTACCATTATCCCACTCATATGAATAAATGAAGTCTTGAGTGCATTACTAAGCTGGTTGCGGGAAGCAAGAGTATTATTTCGTTATGTTTAAGGGTGTGTGTACATTTTTAAATATTTTTGCGTGATGATGAGGGTTTGTCAGAGTCCTGCTGACTTAAAACATCCCGGTGTTCCATCTTTTTTTTTTAATTTATTTATTTTAATTACAACGTTACAATCTTATAACAAAACATAGCATCTGCCAAACTGCAATGCAATTTGTCGGCAGTTAGTTCTCGTGGAAATAGCACGAATTCAGTTTTTCCTTAATTTAAACTAATCTCACACCTGCGTGGTCGAACGTACAATTTATTTTGGAGTGGATATAGATTCCTCCACACTGAGGAGCCGTTCATGACGTTACTTCTAGGTAAAAAGTATACCAAGGCGTGATGTCAAATGAAATATCGACATACCTACTATACTATGCTCAGGACTACCTCAACTTATGCGCTTTTCATGGCCTGCTTCCAGCACACAGCCTACCTACACATAACAGTGGCTCCTGTTTGGATCATATTATGCTTAAATCGAATTTTCCTGCACTTGCACTTATTGTTAACTCAACAATAACCGATCACAATGCTGCCCTACTAACCCTCAATTGTAAATTACCTAAACAAAGCACTCGAGAAATATCAAAACTAAATATAAATAAACTTGAAGAAGATTTACGCGTCATCGATTTTGATCCAGTCTATAATTCCGCTGACCCACAGTTCTGCATGTCGTATGTTATTGAAAACGTACGAAATGCAATTCAGAAAAACACATTTTTATCCCAGTTGAACAACAAAAATCGCAACATAAAACCCTGGATAACATCAGGCCTTATTCGCTGTATGAAACATAGGGATAAATTGCATATGAAAGCGAAAACTAATCCAGACAATGCAGTATTACAACTTTCCTACAAAAGATATCGAAATTACTGTAATGATCTCCTTAAAAAAATTAAAAGAAACTACGACAAAATGACATTGGAAAAGGCTGGAACAAATAGTAAAAAGATCTGGAAATTTATTAAAGACACAACGCACGCGTCAAAACAATATGAGTCATCTTCAGGTTTATTACAAGCACACTCGTCACCGCTGGAATCCGCTAACATAGCAAATAATTTCTTCGTTAATGTTGGAAAGTGTCTGGCAGACAAAAATCGGGGTCAATCGCAAAACCTAACAAGCTCACCTTTAACACGGAACACTACTTTAACATCTTTCGTGTTGCTAGACACTGATGAGACTGAGGTAGAGAGTATTATCATGTCCTTGAAAGAAGACTGTGCAGTTGGTTATGACAACATATCTAATAAAATTATTAAAAAATTTAGGGACATTTTGGTACCACCTCTGACCTATATTTTCCGCATTTGTTTATCTTCGGGTCATTTTCCGAAGTGTCTCAAAAAAGCTGTAATTGTCCCTGTCTATAAATCAGGCAGCAAAGATCAAGTGACAAATTACAGGCCTATTTCTTTATTGCCTTCTATGTCAAAAATACTGGAAAAAATTATAAACAAAAGGTTATTGAAATATTTGGAAGATAAATCAATTCTGTCCGAACGGCAGTTTGGTTTTAGGTCTAAAGTCTCAACTGCCGATGCAGTACATCATCTGACTGACTATCTAGCGCACGAACTTGACAAGGGTAACCACACTGTAGGAATTTTCCTGGATCTCGCCAAAGCGTTTGACACAGTTTCCGTTCCAATACTGTTGCACAAACTTGAGACCATAGGTGTAAGAGGAACTCAGCTGAAATTATTCAAAAGTTATCTAGAAGATCGCTCTCAGTGCGTAAAGATTGGCGATGTTCTCAGTTCTGTAAAAAAAAACACATTTTTTGGTGTTCCCCAAGGAAGTATTTTGGGGCCCACCCTTTTTTTGATCTACATAAATGAACTTTGCGATATTAAGCTAGAGCAGGGCACTATCATCACTTACGCTGACGACACTGCACTACTTTTTTCAGCTGACTCAGAAAATAAAGTCTACAATCTTGCGCAACACGGATTCAATATTGTAAATAAATGGCTTCAAAATAACTCACTAACTTTAAATGCGGAAAAGACACATTTCATTAAATTTTCGATGCGCAAGCAAATATCGACTGTACCCACAACATTACATGCTCATTATTGCTTAATCCCTGCAGATAACCAATGTACGTGTCCTAATATTAAAAAGTCGGATAACATAAGATACCTGGGTGTTATATTAGATGAAACCCTTTCCTTTAAACAACACATAGAAGCTCTAAATAATAGAATTCGTAAGCTGATTTTCGTATTCAAAAAGCTACGATCTATTACAGATTCAAAAATAATAAGGCAAGTATACTTTGCTCTTTGTCAGTCAATTTTGACTTACTGCATCACTTCATGGGGTGGGGCTAGTAAAACTTTGTTATTGACCATTGAAAGAGCCCAAAGAGCTATTCTCAAGGTGGCTACTTGCCGCCCTTTTCTTTTTCCCACTAACCTCCTGTATAAATCTTGTGATGTACTAACAGTTCGACAGTTATTTATAATGAGCACTGTACTAAAACAACACGCAGCACTTCCATACAGCACTGATTTTACTAAAAGGAGACGGAAAGATTTAGTTTGCTCACAAAAAAGTACAAAACATCCTTTTACAGCAAAATTTTATATGTACAACGGACCGTTACTCTATAACAGGCTAAATAAAAAAGGTAACATCTTCTCCTTAAATTATAGTGACTGTAAAAAAAATCTTATGGAAGCTCTCCAAGCTATGTCGTATGAAGATACAGAGAAGTTATTACTTGTTTTAAAATAATATTAGTGTTTTGTTAAATTAGTTAACTAGGTTAAGATTAGTTTAACTTTAATTTTATTTACTTGTTTGCATACCAAATTGTAAGTTTAATAAATGTATGATGTGATTATTTGTAAGATTAATGTTACCTACAATCGCCTGAAACACAGGATCACCTAGTTCAGGCACAAATTCCGGGTGAACTTTATATAGATTTAAGGAAAATTGTATTTAACGTTATGCCTTATAATTATGAATAAAATTTATTATTATTATATTATTACTATTAACCGTCATAATTTTTTTTGTTAACGTGACAAAGGAAAAAATGCGTGTACGTTTCTTACTAAAGGATAAACAGATTTTTTTAATAAACTTCCCTGTTTACTGTCTGAATTTAAGACCTCAAACTGCACTCGGATTTATTTCCCGTTATGCCTTTACTGTATGCAAAGTTGCACCCCAAATAGGAGCATCGTAAAGGCGTCCTAAGCCTCCCAAGTTCGTGCAACACAGAGATACAAAACGACACTAATACGCTTAACTTTGTTATATGACTCGGAAGTACTCGGAATTGCTCGGAAATGCTCGGAATTAGCTCTGCTTACTGCGAGAATATTATCAGAAAGAAAGCTAGCCATTTATAATTTAATTTCGACCGAGTCGAGTGGATACTTTTTATTGGTTGCGTACTTTAAGGCCTGACCGGCGGACTGCCAAATTATCGGTCTCAAAATCTAACCCAAGAATCTGAATCGAATAGAATAGAATAGAATACTCTTTATTGAACACCATAAAAACTTACAAATAATAACTTTAAGGGGTACATAAGGTGTTACAATGGGCGGCCTTATCGCTAAAAGCGATCTCTTACAGACAACCTTTGGATGGACTTGATGGAGGAGGAGAAAAGATGAGTAGGCAGTTTGTGGTGTACTATTTACATAAATAATTAACATACAAATATAAAATAAGTAGGTATAAATAAGAAACAAAATAAAAAAATAAAAAATAAATACAATACATAAATACTAATAATTTACAGAGTAACGGACTGTTATATTAAGACGTGCTAGGAGAAAGGTAATAATTTTTAAGCATTCCTTTAAATGATGGTAATGTTTGAGCTTGTCTCACTGACACAGGCAAAGCATTCCATAGTCGAACAGCTTCCACTGTGAACGATTTTCCGTAGAATCCTTCATGGATAAGCCATAATGACACCCGATCTAGTACTTAGTTATTAACCATCTTACAAAATAGGAGGAGGTTTTCAATTTGGTTTATTTTTCATGTTTGTTCCATCATTACTGCTTCGTATATGGACTGATTATGAAAAAGTAGTGTTAGGGTAGCAGTTAGTCTGCGCCTTTTGGTGTTTTTTTTAATAAGTCTGTTGTATTTTTTATTATTTAATAAGTGTTTTATTTATGTTTTTTTTTTAATATGGGTGGTCAGAATTCAACCATTTTTTCTTTATTAATAAATTAATTGAAAAAGATATTAAGATTTTAGAAAGTACTTTAAACGCACAAAATATACAGGGGCTGAATTATCTCATCGGCATATTATGTCATCGGCTTTTTGCAATCCTTCTTCATAAAAACTTGAAATATGCCAAATCTTCAATCCTTCGTGCGCGCAATCGGCGCAACACATGTACTAATATTATAATGAGGAAGTAACTCTGCTTGTTATTCTGCAAAGAGATTTAAAATACTATAGAGCGGGCATGTCAAGGAAATGTCATAGAAATACTTTGATCCCATGTCTCAGTAACGCCATCTAGAATAATACCTATATGAATATTGGAGCTGCAGCGGAGCGTAGGTACTACAAAAAAACTCATAGACTTGTATCCAGCAGGACACACTTTTTCGGACGAAAATTTTGTTCGTGATGTCCGGTCTATAGGTATTGAAAGTCTTTGTTATTCTGTTTATTTGTTTATCAGCTTTTAACGACTAAACGTCAGAACGGATCGTAATGAAACTTGGCAAAGAGATAGATCATACCTTGAAAATGGACATAGACTATCTTTTGTCGCAAAAAATAATATTAATATGAAAGAGATTAGTTTTTTTTTTAATATTTTTCAAATGCAGTGCCATCTAATGACATAACAGGTGACAAATTTCTTCTCAGTGCAATAATAGGTGACAATTTGACATTTGACTGATCTTAAGCTGAAATTAAGAAGGTAACAACTTAAATTGATTCAAAGGAGGAACGACGTCAGGCAGCTAGTTCTTTATGAATTGTTCCGAAGTTTTCACTTTATTTATTAATACATATATCAATCAGTTGTATCGACCAGCAAGTCAGCTTTTAATTTATTGACGTCGAAACAAAACTGCCGCCATACGGTACCCTATAAATCTTATCCGTCAACCTCGAAAAGTCAGATATTTTCAATATTTTTAGCAACCATACATAACATGACGCCTGTATTCTTCAAAGCGTTAGGCAGAGGTAGGGAATGCAATCTCGTACGAGATTTCCGCCTAGCGAGATCTCGCGAGACTCAAAACCCAGTCTCGCGAGATCTCGCAAATTACGGGATCTCGCGACATTGGAAGAATCGCAATTAAAACATATGCAAATGCTTGTTTTAAGAACTAGTAATTGACATGATATGTAATTAAATAGAAACTGCGTTGCTTAGTTATAAAAATAATGTAAGTTTTATTTTAAAAATCAACAGAGTACCTACTTAATATTTTGTCTCTAACTAATAACATTTGTTTATGTCTATAATTATTATACCTACTGTAGCTAATCAGTTCAAATTCTTACAATATTGGTAACAAAACAATAATTATCTATATTTAGGCAACGGCCAGGATTCAGTTCGCGCGCAGCCGCGCTATGAAATACACGTCGTCACGCTGCATTTGTCGATCTCGTTATCTCGCGAGATCTCGTACGAAATTTGACGAGATACAATCTCGTAAAATATGGCCGGGATCTCGCGAGATCGGGATCTCGGCGAGACGAGATTGCATTCCCTAGGCAGAGGTGTAGCTGTAGTACACACGGCTACATCAAAAACTATATAAAGTATTTACCGGGCAGATGTAAGTGGAATAGCCGTGATGGGACGCCTTAGAAAGATGTAACACAGACCCCTATTGGTGAGATTCTTCAGACAGGTGAGGTGCGTAGTGTAATACAGACGCCAGCACATCAAGTTACCCCCATGTGTCAAATTTTCCCAATTGAATATGAACCTTATTCAGTTTACCATAAAGTTGAAAAACGATCAAATAAATTTGACACATTGGGCTTACTTGATGTGCTGGCGTCTGTACCTACTTGTAATTGGCGTATGGGTAGAACAACAACTTGAGAGCAGCGGTGATAAAGTGGTGGCGGCCCCGACTTACGAACAGTAAGTCGTGGGTTCAAACGCAGGCAGGCGTATTACTTTGTGTAATTTATTTCATCACTACTGCTCTCAAGAAAATATCGTGAGGAAACCGGCATGTCCTAGAACCAAAAATTCGGAGACACGTGACATCTACCAATTCGCACTGGGCCCGCGTGGTAGATTATAGCCCATACGCAAAATACGCGCTTTGACGTGGAGTTGCGGATACCAGCCCGGTATCTTTAATCTTTTTTATGTGTAGAACTACATGTAGGAACGTAGACAAAGCAAAAGAAGTATGTTAAAATCGTAGCAAATGGCGTCCTGTAGTGACTACGTACCTCTATGGGAAAAAAGCGTGAGTTTATGTATGTACCTACGAATATAGTACAAGCAGATATTATTATCGTACTTTATACGATTTTCGTGCAGTGAGAGGTTAGATTGTATTGGAAAGGTATAATGATCACTTAGACATTGCGTAGATGTCCTAGCTAAAGAATTTTGTAGAATGTTCATCCACAGTTTTGCTCGGTTTAGCAATCACCACCCTCAATTGGTACACTGCGAGATAACCATGCCAAAATACTTTAACTTCCTCTCACTCACACCTCTCGCTAAATGATAAATGATTTTTATTTTTCTAAATACCTAGGTTCAAACAAACACATTTCTTTTTTTATCTAAATTGTGAGGTCGGAGTTTCAGTACTCTGAGAAGAAACACCGAAAGAAACTCAGAGGCCACAGTCTCTTTTAAAGTCGAGACATTATCTTGATCAGATCATGTAAGAACCATGCAGATTAGTATCTGTAAGTTCCGCTGCCCATTCCGACGTCTTATAGGCAATATAGCAACTTCAAAGTGATCAAACCCTCGTAACTTTGAAGAACCCTTCAAGTCCGACGGTCAAGTTTGAAAGCTTCCGAAGTAATAACAACCTACTTGTATCATACAGGGTGGAAAGGGCATTAACGCACACGCGGACATGATAAAGACGAGACTCCACCAAAGCGGAAACGAGAGATGTCTCGTGATTTACCATTAGGATATTTTTTTAACAATAATAAATACCATAACTTTTTTTTTTTTTTGAGGGGTGGAAAATCCTCATGGATGTCCCCCGCCCGGGGAGGCGGAGGGGTCTGTCAGACTCTTACTGACTAAAAACCACCCCGTGTTCCTTCTCACACCTGCGCAATGATTACCTCTCTCCGACCACGTCTTGATATAACAGTTCGTTATTTTGCAAGTTTTACCAGCCGGTCGGTTCAGTAAAAGTTCAGTAAACTTGAGTCAAGTAAACTGTCAATGTCTAGCATTAGTATGGAAAGACAGCTCAATTCGCCTTTACTTCACCTAAGTTTACTTGCGTTGATTTTCAACAAAATCCCACTGCAGATGTGGCTTTTAGTTTAATCTGTATCAAGTTTAATTTGTACCGAAAGCAATGAGATTTTAAATGGAAGAAGTAACATGATTACTTTTTAAGGACAAAGGCCACACACGTACAGACACCATCACATCAACCTACTACAATCTGTCAAATTTCTATACATTTTAAACTTTATTGCTAAAGCATAAAGTTCAAAATTGATCGCGGAAATTTGTCAGTTTTGGGTAGGTTGATGTACTGTCGTCTGTACCACAACCACATCACGTAGTCGGGCGTATATTTTGTCTTGAAAATGAATAGAACTATTTACTCGTACTACATTTTGCAGTCGTTATCGACCGCGTGTGTGATATTGACTCCATCGCTACCACCAGCGACACCGTGAACACTAGTTCTAAGGCTGAACACATTACTGACGACACTGTAGCAATGTTTCCTCTTGGAATTCCATGAACATCGACATTCTGTCGGTACCACAACGCAACTGCAAAAAGCTACCGACACTATTCACACGTAGCCACTTCTTGGCTACATTTTGACGCTGCAATGTGGTGTTTTTGTGGTATGGGCCAACCCTCATATAGGGAAATAAAGGAATGATGATTTTTTTCATGGCTCTTTAAGTTTTGTTTTAAGCCATAATAACTTTTGAAAAAGTGCGCGCGCACTGCTCTCTCGTGCTCCTACAGTCTGATACAAACAATAGGCCTGCACTGTGACTTAGATATACGAAACGTAACTGGTTATGAGAGAAAGAGAGAAAGTAAATGTGTGCTCGCACCTCTCTCTCTTGTCCATACACTAAGAAACGTAACTCTCTCTTTTTATCTTCATTAACATAAAAAATCTTCCTCTCAACTCCTGTTTGCCTAGCTCGATCACACTTTTTGTAACGGTCTCGTCATTTATTCCCCAGCTCACTCCCAAAGTCAAGCGTGCGTATAGAATGATTAAGTTAAAAAAACGTGTACAAAATTTAAGGTATCACAATGCAACGGTGTCACTTCCACCCTGGATACAGACTTAAAAGGTACTTTGGAATATCAGTCACAACTTGGAAAGGTAAGTAAAGTTGGCAAAAGTGTTTTGGAAGAAAAAACATCTTTAGGAAGCAATGGTTGGAAGGATGGATCAGTTCAAACGGTTAGTGGAATTTGGGCAAGTATTAATGTGATGTTTTCAACTCATGTCGCTCCAAACTTTCAAATACCAATTGAACATAAAACTTTTGTTTTACTTATAAAGTCGAAAAACTATCAAAGAAATTTGATAGATTGGTGTTCTGGCCTCCATAACTGTTTTTAAAGTCCATTTTAGACATCACTGACATCGGTGGAAGAAAATATCTAAACTTATCAGTTCATTTAGGTCTGAAATTGCCCATCTTTAGCTTGAGCAAGCATGGTGATCAATCAATGCTCTTGCTTTAACTGTACGAGTCCTATTGATGTCCTGCTGGCAAACGTAAATTGCATCAGAGAGTTAGAAACGTGATTATGTTTTAATAAAATTTTGATTTATCATGCAGTCAGTGATATTTTTTTTTTCTGACAACACCACCGTCCACGAAAGTGGTATTCAATAGTCGCTCTAACACTGATCAAATTTTCAATGGCGCAAACACAATCATGAAACCAAACATGTCTAGCATTGACATTTATAATCTAACTAACCTATATTACACATTTGAAGTTGTACTCGTATAGAAACTACAGAAATGTTAGAACGGGTCGATTTGGACAATCGTCATGAATCGAATATGGGTAGAAATAGTAAGTACCTATGGATAGAACTCATAAATAATCCATAGTGTTTTGCTGATAGTACAGAACAAGCGCACAGGAGTAAGTATTTGACAGAGACAACCACTTTGATGGCAGTTAAACACTTCGCAGTGGCAGGTGCAATAAGCTATTATTGAATGAAACTTGCTTTCTAAAAAAGTAGTGATTTTTAGTAAAACTTACATACAGTTTTTATAATGCTGCACAAATTTTAGTATGTAGTTACAAATCTAATCAGCAGTGATAGCCTAGTCGGTGTGACTGGCGAACTGCCAAGTAGTAGGTCTCGCTCAAGTTTAAAACCAAGGCCCGCAACTCGGACTATTCGGATTGATGTGCGTATTGTATAGTTTTCACTTGCTTCAAAAGCGCTGATGGAAAACATCGTGAGGAAATTGGCTTGAGTGAAGAATATTTCTCGACGGCAATTGTAGCCAAGTCAGAGGACTTTGGACGGTATAAAACCTCGGGCTAGTCACAAAACACACAGTAAATAGTCACACTGATAACGTCACTTTTGTTTTAAAAGTACGAAATTTGTATGGCTGTAACAGACAGCCTGTCTAACTAAATAAATCTTTAATTTTTGTTGTCACTGATATTCGGCTTACCGTTCGAAAATAGGTACTTATAACGAATCGACACTCAGCTGTACTATAACACAAAGTACGACAAGTGACGCCTATCGCGCGACCCTTTGAGGTTCGGTCTCCATTTACTATTTACTCATGTGCCACCAGCCCCCATTATTACGAACGTGCGTCGCAAGTATTTATTAATATAATTGAACATAGGTATTGCTGTTCGTGACGGATCGCATTAAATTGTATGATCGGAGTTATTTACACTCTGTGTTCGATGTCAAACGACGTATCGTTAAAAAGGTTAGTAAATTACAGATGGTGACTGACACAGTAATGGATATTACGTCACATATCCTCCCATCTGCAGGAGTAATGGCTATCATTTCATTGCCAGTAAACTGGCGTCCAGTTACACATCGAAATCTGATGGTTACTGAGAATTTACAAACAATAGGGTATATGCGTGTATTTTTTTTATATTTTAAATTCACTGTTTACAACGTTGTAACATAGTAAGAAAATATAAACATATATAAAAATGCAGTAATGAAGCTTAAAAAAACATTTAAAATACAGAATAAATTTGAGCTGTTTAAACGCCGCCATTTTCGCGCGACATATGGATTACGTCATTTACTATGATCCTATCACTATTACTTTGGGTGTTTTCGTTCTTCTAACCATTTCACCATGAAAAAAGCTCAAAAACCAGTTTACCAGTATTGCTTGTACCCGAATGCAATAAACATTCCTATCAGATTGTGCTTTTACAAAACCACTTTCAGTCATTTTTCTTAAATGTTTTATAACCTCACTATGAAGCTAAAATTACACTTGAACATTATATTAGTTCACAACACACACGCCAATAATTATGTTTTCCAATAAAAAGTCCATTCCAATACTTAAATTGTCATACTAACACATTGTATGTTTTGTAGGCGTTGAGTTGTTGTCGTAGTATTTGACGTCAAGTTTCGTTATAACCAATGGTGATGCGTTTCACAAATTTGAATTTCCCGCACTTAAATGCACTTTTTTTTTTTAATTTTAAATAATTATGACGCTATTAAATAGTAAAATAATGATTTAGTTCATATTTTCTGTCATTAAACTATCGGAAAAAAAATATTTGAACCATATTTAAATTACATGCATATTCCCTATTGGTATTGCACTTTAAGTGGACAAGGACAAGGGCTAGGATAAATTACGGTGACTATCAGACAAGGCACGGTGCTCTTCGTCAAATCTCTGCGAGCGTGCATGACGTCATTCTCGATACGCACTGATAATAGCCAATACGAAACTAGCTGTTTACAAGTTAAAAGTTGAACACTATTCCCAGTGATCATCACCATGAATTGTCAACGAAGAAACACAATAGCCCTGCTGCACCTACCCCCTTCAAATGTGATGGGATTGTGGTGGGGAAAATTTAAATAATCGGACCCTACAGACGTTGGTTGTCCTGCCCGAATGTAGGCTTCAAATCCGATTGCAGCTCCACCTATCGGATCAAGTTGTGAATCTCTAACCATCCAGGAACTTACTAACATAAATACAACAGAAAGAAAGAATGATTTGTCACGGTGGAACGAAAATTAAGCGCGTACGTACATGTCAGTAAAGCGCACTAGTTTCTTTGTAAAGAGCCTATTCACTCTGTCTTTGAAGACATCTGAATTATAATCGGATGGAAAGACCGCAGCAGGCAAAATGTTCCAGTCCTTCGAATAACGTGGTTAAAACTCCGCCGAGGCCGGATCGAATCGTAGAAGTGTCAACAAATGTAAAGATAAACAATCGCTCGCTGGCATTGAAACTCAGACACCGTTAGTCACGTAACACACGGAAAGAAGAACAACTTGCAACTAGAATCATATTAATTGAATTTATTTGTAAGTTTAACGTTCAAAAGTGCCTGTTATCAGGCCTAATTGAAATAAATGATTTGACTTTGACTTCAACTTACGCAAAATCCAAAAGCGAACAAACGAGCGCTACTTTAATAAGTGAAAAAAAATATTTATTTCAGTAAATAGTTTCTTACTAAGACACGTTTTACTCGTCAACTAGAAGGTGGAACTACTCTGCGAAGAAACATCGAAAAAAAAACGGAGGTCAAAGTCTGTTTTTAAGCCCAGACATTATCTTGGTCAAATCATGTAAGAACTGGCTGTTCACAATGGTGTGCTGGTGCCTACACTAACGTATGGAAGTGAATGTTGGGCGTGGCAAAAGAGACCTGAAAGTAGAATAAATGCTGTAGAAATGCGTTCCTTGCGAAGTATGTGTGATGTAACAATAAATGAGAGATTGAGAAATGATGTGATAAAGCAACGTTGTGGTTTAAAAGAGGATGTAGTAACAAAAATTGAAAAGAGTATGCTTAGATGGTTTGGTCACGTTGAAAGGATGGATGAAAGGCGACTAACGAAAGGTATTTACAAGGCAGATGTATGTGGGAACGCCGGGAGGGGACGCCCTAGAAGGACATACATAGACCTTATTGGTGAGGTTCTTCAGAAAGGTCAGGTGCGTAGTACTCGCAACCGGCGTGTGTGTATGACAACATGTATGAATGTAAACGAAGCAAAAGAAGTATGTAAGAACCGTAGCATATGGCGCTCTGTAGTTTCTGCCTACCCTCATGGGAAAAAGGCGTGAGTTTATGTATGTATGTAAGAAACATGCAGATTAGTGTGCACAGATATGAGGGAATAAGGTCAGTCAGTGCAAGCATTTGTCAGTCATCGTGAGTTCAACTCAGAGCTTTGATAAAATAAAATACTTATGACATACCAGTATAATTTTGAAAATATTAATTCTTAGAGCGATTAGTGAATTGATTTCGGCTATTAGATTTTTACGAACACCAGATGATGGCCTAATTATTACTCTTATTGTTATCCGAAATGAATGAAAAACCTCGGCCCTGCTCCTCCTCCCGCCCCTGCTGCCGCCCCCGCCCCTCTCTGCCCTTGGCCTTTGTTCGAGGCTTCACATTGTGCGCGAGATGAGAATATACCCGATACATTCTGTATTTTCGATTCAGGCTGAAAAAATGTAAAATGGAAGTGGTTTTGTGATACCATATTGTGGAATTTTAGAAGCTATGGACGACGCTATTTAAGCATTAAGAGAGCTTTTCCATGTAAGTGAAGTTTCTTCATTTATTTTAGGTAAACATCGTGAGAAATCTGACCTAATCAGACATTAATAGTGGTCTGAAATCGCCAATCCGAACAAGCGTGCATGGTGACTAATGATTGTACCTTCTCTGTGTGATAAGAGACCTGTGCCTTGAAGTGGGACAGTACAAGTCAATACCACTCTGGCCTCAGAAAGCACGATAAGCCACTGGTCATCTGTAGCTCTTCAGCAGTCGTTACGAATACTCAAAACCGTTAAAAAGTCTGACAACCAATCTAAGCAAGGAGCGTGCGTGGTGCGTGCGTGCGTGCGGTGCCTTTTAACGTATGTCTCACTTAAACAGTTGCCGCGCAGAGCAAAGTCCACACTAATGGCGCACATGATTCAAACCCAGTTTAGTGGCAGGGTCACCATGTAAGGACGGGTGTCAGATTGAATGAAACATCACAAGATATGATACAAGACTGTCCTTTATTATGTGAATACACGAGTTATATTAATACCTACTTGGTTACACACATTGTAATAGTAGGTAAAAAAGATAAAGATACCGGGCAAGTATCCGCAACTGCATGTCAAAGCGCGTGTTTTGCGTATGGGCCATAATCTACCAAGCGGGCCCAGTGCGAATTGGTAGATGTCACACGTCTTCGAATTTTTTGGTTCTAGGACATGCCGGTTTTCTCACGATGATTCCGTGTATAATATATATTCATATATTTTCACCGTCTTTTGAGAGTGTGAGTGGTGATGAAATAAATTACACAAAGTAATGCGCCTGCCTGGGTTCGAACCCACGACTTACTGTTCGTAAGTCGGGGCCGCCGCCACTAGCCACCGCACACACAGTGTTCCCAGACACTAGGTTGTGGAGGTCAGACAGGCAGTTGCTCCATAAAAAACACTGCTAATTAAGCCTCGTATAGTTAGACTGCAAACCGACCGCAACATGGTTGAAAAGCCAGACAGATGATGCTTTGTTTTGCTTTTAACTATCTCTGTAGTCATGAAATATCTCATCGCCTAGCAAATTACGGGGTGCCTCCGGAATGTCCTGTCCTTGGACCTTTTAGACCCATGTTTTACAATTTACGCGAGATGAGAAACAGTCGACAGACACTAGAAGGCCAATTCATGTTATTACTTTAAACTTATTTATTACATTAAACTTATCTCAACGACGATTTAATATTAAAAATTATGTTTTTTTATGATATAGTTACAACAGTTCTTGTCTGAGATCCCACCTGATGGTAAGCAGTGATATTAAGTGCACTAGCTTATCAAAAGCCCCTGGCTTTGAAGATACCTTAATCGGAAGAGAAGATAGCAGCAGGCAGATTCAAAGTTCCCCTAAAATTTTTTTTTTGTAAAAAAAAACTACTTTTAGTTTTTCGTTTATGAATGTTTTGTAGCGTTTTTTAAATTGGTTCATAAATGACGGGTGCTGAGATACAAACACATGAAAAGTACACCCGACGCGAGAAATCCCTCCTTTTTAGGATTTTGGTTAAATACGTTATGTATGGGAAAGTTTTGATTTAAATATCGATCGAGTAACGGTGCTGATAAGCACGCGTTTTTGCTAGGCCGGTAAGCCTACCGGCACACAATCACGTCATGAAAAATAAAGTAAATAAGTCTCTCTATGACCCATATTTTAAAATGAAAAACGTATTTATTTGGATACACATAAGGACTAAATTACATACAAGTGTCCCCTGAGTGGTTTTAGAATTATATAATGTATAAATCTAACACCAATAATCTTTCTCGTAGTTGGAAATGTTCTGTGAGAAATCCCAATTAACAATTGGATCAACATTGGGTCAACGGATTGTTTTCCCTCAGCGAATGGAACGACCCACGACTTAATCGATCTACGACACTGTGAGGGTCCAGTTCACAGTTCTAATTATGCACAATTGTCTGTGGTCTACGGTTTTGTCCGCTCCCAACGGTCGTACAACGATGTTGTATAGTCTATCACCGTCCTCAATAATTGGGGTATTAAATGCAAAAAGGTTTGTGTAAATCCCAGTGGGAAAATGAAAACAAAACAAACTCTTTAAAGTTTATCTATTAATCGCCATCTACTCCTAAACTCAGTAGAGCTTAAGCTTGCAATGAGTACTTAAGGTACTTAAATACATACTTACAAATACACAACTACTACATACTACTCAAAAAACTATTTTAATATTCAATCACATTTTTGACAGAGTTAACCACATTCAGGAGTCCTGTGCCATTACAACACGTTGCCGTATCGTTGCTGCGTTTACAAGCATTTATACTAACACACCCACGATATGCAGCGCCGCAGCCATTTGCTCAGCTGCTGCAGAGCCTACTGTTTCTTCAATTATCGTTATTTAGTTTTTATGAAAAAAATAAATTTTAGTTTACCGGTTTCAGCGTATTTTTGTTTTGTTTATAATTTAGTTTCAGGTGTCAAAATTAAAAAAAATATGGTGGCTTAAGTGGTTGGGGATAGAGTTACATGGTAAACGATAAGCGTTGCCCAGGTTCGGAAATAGGGCAACACGAATGGTTTTCTCCAAATTAAATGAAATAATTCATATTTATTTATTTATTTATTAAAACTTTATGCACTAGTAAAATAAACTGTACAAAGGCGGACTTAATGCCTTAGGCGTTTTCTACCAGTCTACCTTAAGGTGGTGCAGAGACAGAACATGGTAGGCGCAGGAAGGTAACAAAAACTTGAAAGAAGTCTGCAAAAGCCTTCTGAAGTAAGAACCAGTTCAATATGACATGTCCCGTTAGACGGGATGCATGTTTCAGTCTTTGTGCAGTACGTCTCCTAACTACCTACATATCCCCAGTCACACTCAACACACCCCCACACACGCAAACACACACACACACACACACACACATCACGTTTAAATATAATATACTCTTTCTTAAATTAGCTTTAGATTAAATAAATTAATATTAGTTGGTTAGTTTTAGTTTTATACTCATAATTGCGCAAGTAGCTCGACACAGTCTACTATTATACTTGTCTTAAAGCATCACTTTTAAAGCTGAATCACTGTCTCTCAAAATACAGGTTACCTAGTTTGAGAGGCAGGGTTTTCCATAATGTACAGATTTCAGTTCTTAGATAGTTCTCACATTGTGTCACTACCAAAGCTCTTGTAAATTTAGTTTATACATAACATGTTAAATCTGTATTTCTGTGAAATAAAGTTATTATTATTATTATTAGTTCAAACCTATTTTAAAATCCAAATTCTAACAACCACGAGTAAGAAAGCACTGCATGATTATAACTTAACTTAAATATTCCGTCCTTTCTATAAATCAGGGATGAATAACTCTCAATATACTCCATTTTAGATGAATGTTTAAGTAAAAACTGAGCTTCTAGACGTATGCGGTATCACGTAATACATTGCGCGCCTGGCTGTCTTAATTGCGGATGACATTTGCATATAGCGCGCGTTGGATGTGACTCAATGGAAAATATTGCATACGTATCGTATGAAGATTGTATTTTGAGACGTAATAGTTCATCTTCATATGTTAATAAGCGATTTTCATTCAGTTGGGTAATGTATACTTAGTTTGGCATACGATTAATTAATTTGTCTAGTAAAATCGTCTTTCACTAGTTAATTAGAATTGTTGTTGGAACTAAAAGGAAGGCACGAGCATTGATCTTGGACATGGTCAAGTAGGATGAAGTAAGTAAGTTAGTAATTTTTTATTTGTTTAAACATTGTGTACCTGTACAGTCAGTGAACTACGTTACCTGTAGTGCTATTCTGTAAATGGTAAATCACTTCGAAAGTCATTTCGCAAATCATCTCGAAAGTCAAACTCACTGCGCTTCTCATGTCGCCTGTACAAGTTTCGGAAATCACATGTCATCGTCAAAATACTCACCCGTTTTAGTTCCTCTCACTTTGATCATCACTTATTTTAATTTCACATGATTTCACTGCGGATTCAGAAGTGATTTCGCAAATAACCTTTTCAGAATAGCACTGCTGATCCATCTTAGAAAAAAATTAAACGGGCAGATGGGCCAACGTAGCTCACTAAATAAATAAATAAAATAAATATTTCACAACTTTTCACACAACGCCATTTAGTCCCAAGTTAAGCTTGAGAGCTTGTTTTATGGGTACTAAATAGCTGATAAACATACTTATATATTTCTAAATACATACATATTATGGATAAATTACACCCAGACACAGAACAAATGATCGTGCTCATCACACAAGCATTTGTCCTGGGTGGGAATCGAACCCACGACCTCCGGCATAGCAGTCAGGGTCACTAACTACTAGACCAACAGGCCAGTCACTGACTGTACATTGCATGCAAGATAGAAACAATAGTCAAAATAGTTCTGACATGTTCAGCATCATATCGCGACGTACACATTGGTAGAAGAGATGGTGCATAAACCGGGATGTCATCATGGCATAACAATTCATAAAGCATCTTTATTTGATACAATTCCATGTGACATTAGTTGTTAATAAAACAAAATAAATTGAAACTTAAATTCAAACTTATTCAACTATAAGTCGAGATCGAGGTCTCCTCGCCATGTTTTCTTTCACCGATATCAATGATGTCTAAGATAAACCAAGAGAGTAAAATATATGAATTGAAAGGCACATTTAGTGCTTGCTCGGATTTGAACTACTACCTCGTGTTGCATGAGATCAAGGTATAAACCTCTGGGCCATCACGTTATATGTCGCATAGTTAAAGCAGTAAAAATAAGACAACGAACATAGATATAATGGCTAGTTAAAATAAATTGGTTAGTTATCTAAACCTAACCTGCGTAGTTAAAATGCAATTGCACGCGAAATGATGCGGCGAGATTAAAGTATAAGTACCACACTTACAGTAAAGTATAAGCATAAGCACATGCTTGCATTTATTGGAACGGACCTCCGTTTAAATAAACGCTAGCAGGTTTTATCTAATAGTCCAGCAATTAACCACGTACTAATACACACATCAAAAGTGTCTAGGGATCAACATATATTTTTGCAATAACTTTTCTCCTGATTGATATTAATTAAAATTTTCTTTAAGGATTTATCAAATAAAGTGTTTTCGTTTGTCACAGTAACGATAAACCAAGTCACCTTTGCATTAATAAAGAAATTTGCCATTTTCCTAATAAAGGGATTTTTGACATTTGAACCACTAACATTAAAGTTCGAAAAAAAGACTGAAATAACAGTTTTCTTTAAAATTTTATTGGGTAACTTAAACAATTAATAATCCGTGTTTCTACATTGAACACTAACAACACAAGAACATCGGTTTGGCATACTCAAAATGAGTTCATCCAAATCACGCTGTGGAATGGCCGCCCATGTTCGTTGCAACAACAAAAAAAGGTCTTCTTGCGACTGGATACCCTCCATATTCGGCAGAGCTCTTCTCTGTAGCATATCCCATGCATGCTCAATCGGGTTCAAGTCTGGCGACTGAGCAGGCCAGGGCAGGACATTGATGTTAGCTGCGGCGAGAGTCTGTCTTACAACTCTTGCGGTGTGCGGTCGTGCATTATCATGCATTAACTGAAATAAGGGACCGATTTGCACTTGTAGAGGAACGATGACGTCTGATACAATCGTCTCAGCATAAATTTGAGCGTTGAGGTTGCCTCTGATCCAAATCAACTCAGTTCTTCCGCCGATCCAAATCCCCGCCCATACCATGATGGTTCCACCACTATATGGATGGACTTCCTGGCAGAATTTTAATCGCTGTTGGCGTCCAGGGGTTCTCCAGTGTCGTATACGTCTTGTATCCGGTTTCATACCAAAACGAGACTCATCAGAAAAGCACACGAAACGCCATTGTTCTTCTGCCCAATTTCTGTGTTCAAGAGCCCATTGATATCGAAACCTACGATTGTGCATTGCTATAGGTGGTACCCGTAGCGGTCTTCGGGAATGAAGGTTCACTTCATGCAAGCGGTTTCTGACTGTTTGGTCGCTAATTAAGTTCCCTGAAGAGTGATGAAGCCTCACGGCTAACATCATGGCGGTTATTGTTGGAGCTCTTCGAGTTAAGATTTGAATGTATCGGTCTTGTCTCCGTGTGGTGCAGCGATACCGTCTTCCATGGCGCTCAGCCACGGTACCAGTGCTTCGGTAACGTGTCCAAAGTCGACTGATAACACTCTGACTTGTATTCAGAGCTAAAGCCACAGTACGTTGCCGGGAACCAGCTTCTATCATTCCCACGGCTCTGAGCATTTCTTCCCTGCTTAAATGACGTCGCCGCTCCATAATAACGTTGATTTTAATCAGTAGTAGGGAAACAGTAGCACTAATAATGTCTTCAATGCGTTGTATGTTTTTATAGGGAAAATATTGACAGCTGATTTTCATCTTTTACTCGAATTTGATTCACAGTTCCTGATTCAAATTATGAAATGCACCAAAAAGGATCCATATAAATTTATATAATTTAATAAATTTATTACAAAGCCACATCTCAATCTCAAGAAATCCGCATAAAAATGCTTGATCCCTAGACACTTTTGATGTGTGTATTAGTGAAATCTACTTATGATTGCTAATTGCATTGAAATTATTCGATCCTCAAATAATGTGATTTTTTTAATGTTATATTATTGGGTGCTACGGATGAGTCGTCTGTTCCCGAGACCCTCGGCGCAGGTATAAGACGAAACACCATTGAGTGTTCTTTAGTCAGTAAACGTCTGACAGACCTCTCCCCTTCCCAGAGCGGAGGATTTTCATAAGTATTTTCTACCCCAATTAAAAAAAAAGTACGACGTGGTACCAACCTCACGCGAAGTTAGTTGACACCATCACCCCGCCATCGGGCGCGATCTTTGGTCAAATCAAATAGTGCGCTTCCCACATCTTACAGACGTCTCTCTACCACTTAACTGCACGCGCTCATTGGTTAAATCAAATTAATGGTGCGCCCTTTCCCGGTTCCCAGTTACACTTTCTGTCCCATTTCACGAAATCACTGCATGATTTTTAGTAATTAAAGTTTAAATAGACCAGGAGTGCAGAAATCTAAAACGGTACAATTTGAATAGAGACCAACCGACAGTAAAAGATAAAATGACCAGCATCAGTTCCAGAGAAACTCTATAAAAAAATACCCCACGCATCATGATGATACCCTGGTCCCTCACGTATGTTTTATGACGCGTGCAATAAAATACCGTTGCCACTAATAAAACCTTGAGCTGCGAATTATAACCAGATATACTATACAGACAGAAGGCTCGTGCGGGGATAATCGTAAAGTAAAATTTTCGTACCACTTGCTCAAAAAAGTGACATTCTATGCCACAAAAAGCGAACATAACAATAGTCATTTTTAATCTGTTAAAAACAGGGAAAGAAAATTGTACTGGATTTCATTCATCCCCTAGGGAGAGAATGTGATTTAAATTTGGAATACTTACCGAAATTTATACTGAACTACATTAAAAAAAAAAAAAAAAAAAAAATTGACGTTGTCAAGGCCATATCAGCTGATTTATATTTTTATCCCTAATAATAATATTATGGCCCAAAGTTGTGGTAAAAACAACGAAATGGAATAAAAAATCCCTTTTTTAAAAGCGAAACATCATTTTAACTTTTGTTTCTTCTGCTGAAAATAACTTACGATTTGAAAGTTTTGAAGCAAGCTGGTACAAAGTACGAGTATACGTCTGGAGACGACGCTGTGGACGCGACGCGGACGCCAGGCTGCGAAGCTCCCGTCGCTGGTTGTCCGGAATGCCTTCTTGGACGTCGCGGAGCCCCAGGCCGCCAGCGCGTCTGCGCGGCTGTCTTGAGTTTGACACGCTTTGTCACCGTTTGACTTTTGGACGTCTTATTTTGTATTCTGTGTTTAATCGTGGTTTTTTTTAGTTGTTTAATTTTTAAATAGTAGATAAGTGCATTTTGTTACGTTATTTTATTAGGCATAATTACCTATTATGATCAGTGGTAACAGTGATGTGGAAGAGTATAGTGACAGTCAACCTTCTATCAGCGTCCTGGAGAGGTGTCCTCTGTGCACCCAGGCACGTTTTTTCAAAGGTAAGCGGGGTCTGAATGTGCATATTGGAAAGGTGCATAAATATCAACATGCACTCACTTCGGACCCTGTCATTACACCTACACCGTCTACACCAGTTACATCCAATTTTGACCCGTTTTGGAAAACTCTGTCAAAATTCAAAAACTCTAAACCTGTTTTAAAGCGAGTTCCTCGTGGCGCTAGACCTCTGGTTGCGCAACACCTAGCAGGATGTGTTCGCCGCGCCGCCCGAGAGAACTCGCTTAGTGCCTGGGAACATCTACTTACCTTCCCTTACAGAGTCCTGCATGTTAATAAAAATTTGGCTAGCAAAAAAACCTTAACTGCACAAATTAAAGAAAACTGTAACGTCTCGGCCCAAAATTTGGATTCCAAATTATCGACACAAAGGTCTAACCCTTCAAGAGGCGTTAGCCATCTGGTCGAAGTTAAGTTAGGGGAAGGTGATATCAGCGGAGCAGCCAGGATACTTTTTAGTAGTGATGTGGTGGCACCGTGTTCTCCAGAGACTCTAATAGCTCTAGAGACTAAACACCCTGCCCCCGCAGATGGCCTTTCTTTTCCCGACCCTCCTGATCCGGACCTTCACACACTTACAGTTACAGGTCGAGAGGTGATCACAGCCGTTGGCTCCTTCCGTAGTGGCTCTGCTGGTGGCCTCGACGGCCTGAGCCCGCAACACCTTAAGGACCTTGTTTGTTCAGGCGCCGGGAAGCGGGCGGCTTACGGCTCTGATCAACCTTATGCTCTCCGGCAAGGTAAACGAGGCCGTCATAGACGTTTTGTACGGGGCAAATTTATGTGCCCTGCGCAAAAAGGATGGCGGTATCCGTCCCATTGCTGTGGGAACAACGTACCGTCGTATGGCAGCCAAGATCTGTTGTAAATTTTATAATGAAGTCGTTTCGGAAAAATTTCAGCCCCTGCAGCTTGGGTACGGCTCTAAAGGGGGCTGTGAGGCTGCTGTACACGCACTTTCAACCTACCTAAATTCTGGTAAAGGAGAGGTCATCCTGAAGGTTGACATCAAAAATGCATTTAATTCGGTAAACCGGGATACCTTGCTGACAGAAACTAAAAAAGAAATACCTCAAATTTTCAGTTTTCTCTGGCAGTGCTATAGAGAGCCATCCAAATTACGATATCGTGACAACCTTTTGGAATCTGTAGTTGGCTGTCAGCAAGGCGACCCCCCTCGGGCCAGTGATCTTTAGTTTAGCTATTCACCCAATTATTCGTCAGCTAAATTCTAAATTTAACGTTTGGTATCTTGATGATGGAACCATTGGGGGTGATGTAGATACCGTTTTGAACGACCTACAATTTTTAAAAAATCAATTCTGTTCTATAGGTCTTGATCTGAACTTTTCCAAGTGCGAAATTTTCTTATCGGACAATACAGACAAACTACTTACAATTTCAAAATTTAACACAATAGCTCCTAAAATCAAAATTATGGACAAAAGCTCTCTTCGTCTCCTAGGGTCTCCAATCTTTGAGAATTCCTTTCCAAATTTTGTTGAAGAAAAAATCTTAAATTTTAATGACGTTTCGAAAAGATTGCTCCAAATTAACATGCATTCAGCCATCACTTTAATTCGTTATTGCTGTTTCGGCCCAAAATTTACATATTTCCTTCGTGCTTCCCATTTATGGAAACACCCTCACCTTTTGAACAAAATGGACCAAATTGTCAAGCATACACTCAGTTTAATTTTAAATGTGGCCATGGACGACCGAGCTTGGGCACAAGCAACTCTTCCCATCCGTATGGGAGGCCTCGGCGTCCGCAAAATTTCCAGTATTAGTTTACCGGCCTTTATATCCTCGGTTCACAGCACTGATAAATTAATCAGGAATATTCTAGCTTCTACACTGATTAATTTGGATGTGCCGTGCTTCACCGAAGCTGTACAGGCCTGGAGACTCACTTGCCCGAACTCAAATCTACCCGACTATCCTTCATCCCAGAGACGATGGGATGAGCCACTCTGCAGACAAGTTCAGAAAAATCTTATTGGCACTTCAACGACAACTGCAGAGCGTGCGCGCCTGCTGGCTGTGGGTGAGTGGGAGTCGGGTCTCTGGCTTCACGCTCTACCATCGTCAAACATTGGCACCTTGTTTGACGATACTACTTTCCGCCTCGCTGTCTGCCTGCGTCTTGGCGCTCCTTGTTGTTCTCCGCATCGCTGCCACTGTGGCGAAGTTGTCAACAGCCTCGGACACCACGGCTTGTCATGCAGCCGTAGCGCGGGACGCATGGCGCGGCACGCAAATATTAACGACATTATCCGACGAGCTCTTGTCACCGTCGGCGTTCCGGCTGTGTTAGAGCCCAATGGCTTGGCACGCGACGATGGTAAGAGACCGGACGGTATGCCGTTGTTTCCATGGAAGATGGGTAGGCCTTTAGTGTGGGACGCTAACGTCAAAGGATAAGCATTGCCATACAACGTGGCAATGCTGCCAGTCTTTTGGGTACACTTCCCGTGGACAGCGATGCGGATGAGTTTTTTGACGCCATATTTTAGATTTAGTTTTTAGTTTTTAGATTGTATTTTCATTTCTAGTGTATAAAGCTAAGTATTATTTTAGCAATATTCTAATAATAAATAAATATTCCACAACTACATTTAATTTTACACCATTGAGTTTGTTTATATAGCATTATACATCTTTTTGAAAAAGGAATACGCATTTATTACGCAGTTATGATTAATTAAATAAAATTACGAAAACCGACGAGGGCCGTATGAGCTTGATGCCTTTGCTTTTCCGACAAAAAAATATTAATCTAGGAATTTGCCGGGTTTTTGTTTTCTTCAAATATATAAACGATAAGTTTATTTTAATTTATTTTTATAAATAAGTTAATATTCTAAAAATACGTTTACTTTTAATTGTCATTATTTTTAAAAAATGCTTATCTCATATTATTATTGTGTTAATTTTTTCGCAAATGGTACGAAAAGTAGAGTATTTTCCTCGGTGATAAAGCAGTCTTAGTCTTTGGTGAACTTAAATCCCTCGCTACACTCAGGACTCGTCTTAAATCCCTCGCTTCGCTCGTGATTTAAGTTTTAACACCCTCGCTACGCTCGGGAGTCAACCTCGAGTCTTTCGTTACGCTCGCGATTTAAATCGTCACCCGCGACAGAAGACACTGCTTTATCCCCTTGGTTAATAATCTACTATTTCTTGTCAGCCGGTAGATTTAGTAAATTAATTCTTTTATTTTGTACTCATAGTCATTTGGTTACACCTCAAAACCCCCTACAAATTATTGTTAGTAGTATACATTACTAAGTTTTTCCATCTGAAATTTCTCAATAGCAGCCCGGAGTCTAGATTTGTGCCCGATTGGTGGCAATAAGCTCGCCCCCTATTTCATGGGACTTAACCATAACTGGCGAAATGTGGGCGTAATCTAATTGTTATTTTGTTTAATGAATCAACCGGCTGAACAGATTTATCCAATACAAGTGTTAGATATAAGGATAGTGAAGTGCGTGTGGGCTGCGACCCCACGCTTGCATCGGATTAAATCGGTCACATGTCAGTGCTAAGCGACCTGTCGTTTCATTCACACGTACCCATTTCCATACTTAACATTGGCGACGAGGGAACCACGCCTTATTAAAAATGGCGTCAACTTATTTCGGAATACTTACTAGTTTCGACCATCTAACACAAGATTGGGTATCATTTAGGAATCGACTGCAACAATGGTTCATTGCAAACGATTTGGTGGCGACAGACAAGCCGGGAGTAAAACGCAAAGCGATATTACTCACAGCACTCAGCGAGTCCACCTACAAGCTCGCAAGCGATCTTCTACTGCCAAAAATAATAGAAGAAGAGGAATTTGAAAACATTCTTCAAGCGCTGAACAAGCACTTCATTCCAAAGCGTCATGGTTTCGCCGAGCGTGCAGAGTTTTATGCGGCAGCGCAAAGGACTGATGAAGGTCACGCGCAATGGGCGGCCCGATTAAGAGGGCTAGCGGCATACTGCGACTTCGGGAACCTGGAAGAGTCACTGCTAGACCGTTTTGTTATGGGAATGACAAGCGGCCCGGAAAGAGACAAACTTTTCTCAAAGGACATCAAGGAGCTGACGTTGGCAAAGGCGGTGGAATTGGCGGCAAACGTGCGCGGCGCGCGCGCGGCCGCTGCCTCCGTGCCAGCAACGCCGGCATCCAGTGTGGTGTACAAAATAAGTGATAAAGTGAATGAAGGGCTAAAGTGTGCAGTGTGCGGGTTCAAAAATCACAAAACGACTGAGTGCCGTTTTAAAAATTTTCGTTGTCGAAAATGTGATCAAAAAGGCCATTTGAAACGCATGTGTACTAACAAAAAGTATGTAAAACATGTGGAGGAGATTTCCGATGAAAAAGGTATAGTTATTAGTCATATTCGTTGTGAATCAGATAAGGTGCCGATGTCGGTGTGCGTTCTAATTAACGGAGTGTGCCTACAGTTTGAAGTCGATACGGGAGCGGCCGTGACTGCTATTTCAGATAAAACATATAACAATAATTTCGCCGACGTACCCTTAGCTCAAGCGACAAAGACGCTAAAAGGTTACGCTGGGGGTAAAATTATAGTAATAGGTGTCATACGAGTGCCGGTAGTCTACGTAGGACACACACATTATCTCACAATATATGTAGTACGTGAGGGTGGACCACCAATATTAGGAAGGGATTTTATAAAACTATTTAATTTAGAAATATCTCAAATCAAATATTGTGCTACAGAAAATAATAATATAGTAAACAGTTTAATGAGCGATTATCCATCAGTATTTTCAGAGCAACTAGGATGTTTCACGAAGTATAAAGTTAGATTAGCACTAAAACCCGACGCAAAACCGGTTTACCGCAAAGCACGGCCAGTGGCATACGCGCTCCGTAGCAAAATAGATAACGAGCTTGATCGCCTTTTATCAGTAGGCATCATTACGCCTGTGCAGTATTCAGACTACGCATCTCCCATAGTCCCGGTTTTAAAAAAGAACGGAGAAATCAGAATTTGTGCAGATTACTCGGCAACAATAAATAAACAACTAGTAATCGAAAAATATCCGTTACCAACCGTTGACGACCTATTTGCTAAGTTGCATGGAGGCAAAGAGTTCACTAAATTAGATTTATCAAGTGCATACAACCAATTCTTGTTAGCGGAAGACGATAACACGCAATTGTTTACGTGTATAAATACGCACAGAGGTCTTTTTAAGTATACACGTCTAGTATTCGGGCTATCTAGTTCTCCTGCCATTTTTCAAAAAGCAATGCAAGGCATTGTTTCAGGGTTAGATGGGGTTCTGTGTCTAATGGATGACATTTTAGTGACAGGTAGCAACAGACCGGAGCATTTAGAAAGATTAAGAACGGTATTGAAAAGATTAGAAGAAGCAGGGTTGTCTTTAAGGAAAGACAAGTGCGTTTTTTTTCAGAGAGAAGTAAATTATTTAGGTCACGTTATCGATGAAAATGGTGTGCGTAAATCACTGGAGAAAGTAAAAGCTATACGAGACGCACCAGCCCCAAAGAATGTTAATGAGTTACAATCGTTTCTAGGGTTAACGAACTATTATAGGAATTTCGTACCAAAAGCGTCAACAATTTTAAGCCCCTTGTATCAATTGTTAAACAAAAATACTAAGTGGGTTTGGTCAGATAATCATCAACAAGCATTTAATAAAATAAAACAAAATTTAATAACCGACAATGTATTAGCTCATTTCAATCAAAACGCAAATATTATCCTCACAGTCGATGCGTCACCGTACGGGCTCGGCGCAGTGCTATCACAGATAGACAGGGACGGACTGGAGAAACCAGTATCGTTTGCATCGCGATCATTAACAACAGCTGAGAAAAGGTATTCTCAAATTCAAAAGGAAGCCGCCGCAATCATTTTTGGAGTGAAGAGGTTTCACCAGTATTTATATGGAAGGGAAAACCCGTTTATACTACGTACTGACCATAAACCTCTCTTGTCAATATTTGGGTCTAAAAAGGGAATACCAGAAGTTACAGCAAACCGACTGCAACGGTATGCAATATTTTTGGCAGCTTATAATTATAAAATACTGTATGTGCGAGGTACCGAAAATGTAGCAGATTTTCTGTCGCGTTCTATTGCATGCCCAAATACGTCCCACTCAGAGGAAGAGAACGAACACGAGGACCGCGCCGCGTATGTTAATTTTATTGTTGAAGGTGATTTACCTGTCACATTAGCTCAATTACGCGACGCAACCGATCGTGATGTTGTTTTACAAAAAGTTAAAAATTATGTTCAAAATGGCTGGCCACCCAAAAATAAGGATTTAAATCTAAAATCATACTATCAATGTAGAACACAGTTATCTTTGGAGGATGGTATCCTTATGCGCGGGCACAAAAGTGTAATTCCAGAAGATTTACGGGGGAAAATCATAGCGGAACTGCATAGTTCACATTTAGGTATAGTAAAGATGAAATGTGAAGCGCGCTCGCGACTTTGGTTCCCGGGCATTGACGCAGCACTCGAGAGCGCGGCTCGCGCCTGCGTCGTCTGCGCACAGCTGCGCCCGGCGCCGCCGCGCGCCCCGCTCGCACCTTGGCCACATCCTCCACACGCATTCTATAGGATACATATTGACTTCTTAGGGCCGTTGTATGATCGAATGTATCTCATAGTGGTCGATGCTTACTCGAAATGGGTCGAATGTTTCACGATGAAGTCAACCTTTTCTTCGGATGCGGTAATCGAGCGCTTATATGAATTAATGTCAAGGATGGGGGTACCAGCGACCATTGTCAGTGACAATGGTACGTCATTTACATCTAAAACTTTTTCAGACTTTTGTAAATTAAACGGCATTTCACAAATTTTTTCACCCGTCTATCATCCAAGCAGTAACGGTCAAGTGGAGAGCTCGGTTAAAATAGTAAAAAGGGGAATTAAAAGTATAATACTGGCAAGCCCAGAACGGAAAAACCTAGATAGTAAAGTCAACAAATTTTTGTTTGACTACCGAAACTCGATTCATAGCTCGACAGAACGCACACCGGCTGAACTTCTATTTGGCAGACAACTTAGAAGTAGATTAGACTTGCTAAAACCAACGCCGCCGTCACCTTCTTCACCGGAACTCTCAGCAATAATAAAACACAAACAATCGTTACAGAGTAAATATTACGGAGGAAAGAAAAGGAAAGACTATGTTTTGAATGAAGAAGTTTTAATAAAAAAATTTGAAAACGCAAAGAAGTACTATTGGATTAGAGGAACTATAGTCAACAAAATCGGCAAAGTATTATATAAAGTGTTTGTTCCGGAACTGAACTCTCATGTTACTCGTCACAAAAACCAAATAAAGGAATATCATCGTAACGCCGCTGTACCAACATGGGACATTGAAAGTTTACCCGATATTTCGGAACAGGAGTCAGCTCCAGCAAGCTCCCAACCACAAGGCACAGAATGCTTATCACCAACAAGGGGAGGGAACCAGGAACAAGAGGCTAATGCCACGGAAGAGGTGACAGAGAGTAACAACACTAACAGTTGTAGCCTGGCACCAACTGAGTCTGCGTCTTCAACAAGAAGCAAACGGAATCTTCCTAGGGTGAATTATAAGCAGTTTTATTAGTTGTAAGTTTAAGAATATATTGTTACTTATAGGGGAAGGGATGTTAGATATAAGGATAGTGAAGTGCGTGTGGGCTGCGACCCCACGCTTGCATCGGATTAAATCGGTCACATGTCAGTGCTAAGCGACCTGTCGTTTCATTCACACGTACCCATTTCCATACTTAACAACAAGTAATCCGCTTCGGGCTCCCATGGGTGCAAACTTTTAATTGAGTATGCATACATCAATACCATTACCCGTGTTCACTACTAAAGTCAAGGAAAATATTCGCTACGTTTTCAAATTAATGGAAAACTACTTTATTTAAGCACATCAAAATCAAAGAGAGGTAGTTTTTGACGTCATTATTTAGTATAGGTAGGTAAGTAAACTGTACGATATCGTGACGTCTTACGACATTTTGACTCAATGTAGCACCGTTTTTTTTTGATTACGTAAAAGAAAAAAAAAATATGTTTCTTATCTTTTTCTAGAAGTCAAGGTAAGGGACTAAAACCTAATATTTAGCTATGTAGCCTACACCTACCTAAAGAGAAAGACTAAAAATTCAAAATGTCCGGTCTAATTGTAATTTCCGTTTTTCGAACTGGTAACCCTAGCAACAGCGCACCGGCAATTAATCTTTTCATTACTCTCATTGCGAGTGGATTTTCTTCCCTTCCTAACTTGATGTGGACTGATGCTTTTAGGACGAGGCGAGCGTAATGTTGGTAATGTAACTACTCATATTTACGTCCAGTCCCTTCGCGGGTCAGAGGTGTTCCCTCAGGGGACGATCATCTGATTTGAACGAGTGTTGGACGCCGGTTATGTTGAATTTGACCGAGTGGCGCTCGTTCCAAAAATGCGACCTTAGTTTTCTATTTAGTACCTAATGGTAAAAATTAAGAGAACAGACGCAATGTGTCAAATTACTTCAATAAATTTTCAATTTTATGACAAACATAATAAAGTTTATGTTCAATGGGAAAATTCGACTCTTTGAGGTAGCTTGATGTGCTGGCGTCTGTACTATACTCCATCCGAGTGGGTAGTTACCTAAAGGTAAACACACTTGACAAGTCTTTTTACATAAACGCTTATTAATTAAATTCAACTACTGTTTAAACAAATTGTTTAATTGATCATGTAATCGTTTTTGTTGTATCTAAATTTGTTTTCAGCTGCATTTTATTTTTAAACTGTGTTATTAACTAAAAATACAAATGTCAAAATTGTTTACCTTTTGTTAACTACTAATCGGATGGAGTATAAGCAATCATAAGCTTAAAGTGGCATATGACCACGGCTATCATTCAAAGATCTTAGACTATCGTTACGGGTAGTCAGAAGTTCGAAAGTCGGACCAGCACTTTAACCAAGGGGTATCAGGGGTATCGTGTTACCCAGTTCCTGGGTAGTAGAGGTCAGACTGACAGTTACTTTATGTAAAACATTGATATTAAGCTAAGTCCAGTTACTAACAAAGTTTGGAAAAAGGCTATACATATAGCACTTCAATATGCTAGTTTTTTCTTGTTTTATACTTTTTGTAGCGTAAGTTTTTAATAGCCTGATACTTATAACTGTTTGAAATTACTACTTTATAAATAAAACCTTGTCTCTTTTATTTACAAGTTAGTGTTCAAAACAACACTTTCTGCTATTTGGAATTCGGTTTATTTTACTTCTCAATTTTATGTGCACCTAGTATTACTCAGTAGCAGCCTGGAGTTTGGATCAGTGTCCGACTGACGGCAATAGGTTGGCCCCCTATTACATGGGACTCAAACATAACTGGGTGAAATAAAGGTATACTAGTTTCACCTCTGTTTAACCCTTTGAGGATTACAGCCGAGATAATAATAATATTATGTTATTATGTGATTATTAAATAAATATTATTTTACAATTAATTAGTCATCATTCCTTGTTAACATCGTTGGAAATTAAAACCATACCTTGTTCCTAGTATCTCGGCACGTACCAGGTTAACATAAAGTGTGAACAGCTGCCTAGATAAAGTTGTATAGCTTCCGTTAGTGTCACGGATGTTGTAAAATTAGCACTTATCTACTCTCTGGAGAGTGCGCAGAGGTCGAACATCAACGAAGATGTCTGTTTACTACTAAATAGTGATATAGCATTTTTGTTTAAACCTATGGCTTTGATAAGAACGTAGTACAAATAAGCAGCTACTTATTACTAAGTGAGTCGACGCACCTGATTTTTCTGAAGAACATAATTAGGTACTAATACGGTCAGTGTGTATTTTACATTCTTCACCCGACGTTTGCACTTCTTTTTGTTAGTCTCATTTCATTCATCCTCTTAACGTGACATTTGGTCACGTGATGAATGATTTAAGCATACTCTTTTCATCTTTTGTCAACTTTTTAACTAACATTAAACACTATTGCCTCTTAATGTTGAGTTTGCTTGGCGACACAGCAAGTAATTTATGGTTTTGTGGCTCATAAGCAAGTACTTGCTTAGTGCAATAGTGTTTAATGTTAGGTACAGACGCCAGCACATCAAGTTACCCCAATGTGTCAAATTTCTTTGATCGTTTTTCAACTTTATGTCAAACAGAATAAGGTTCATATTCAATTGGGAAAATTTGACACATTGGGGTAACTTGATGTGCTGGCGTCTGTACATCGTCTTTAATAAATAAAATAATACGGTTTAAGACATTTATTTCTCAAAAAGAATACAATTCACTTAACATGAGAAACACAAGGTAATCTTTAAACTAAATACAAGAATTACTTGTAAAGACGACAGGTATTCGTAAATAAATAATATTAAGTATTAAGTAGACACAATTTTAACAGTGTTGTGGGTAGAACGAAAAAGTAGATGTACTATTACATATAATAGTAAAACGCTGTTAAAACTATTTCAATAGTGTAAACTTAAGTGAGATTCTTGCCCATCTGAAAAATTCCTTCATTATTAGAAAACTGTATTATTACCAAGTACCACAGGACATTTTTATTCACAAAACTCAGAAGGGTTGGGAGGACTTTTAAAGGAAAAAGTAAGAAATACACGCGGGCAAAGTGGCAGGTGAAAGGCTAGTTTTAAATAAGGTTCTCTTTCTTTAAAAATCACTGGTTTTCCCTCCACTAAATAATTAATTTAAAACCTACACAAGTAAGAAAAACAAAGGCAAAATAAAATCATTAATTACACCAATTGTACTAAGAGCGCAGAAGTTACGCTTGGTAGCGTGGAACGGACATCGAGAACGAATGGGTAACCGCAGTGATGTTCCTGGGATATCCGTTTAACGTTGATTGACATTTATTGGGTATAGTAAAAAGGGGCCGTTTAGCGGTTAATCAATGATTAATTAACGGAGGAATCCAAGGAATGGCTTTTATGTAGTTTGCAAACAAAGTGGAAGGGATTTAGACGCATAAAGTAATACCTTTCAAGTTCCGTAGCTACGTGATTCTTGGTTAAAATTAGTTTTTACTTCTCTGTATAAGAATATTTAGCCTCGCTGCAGGAAAAATATTATACAGTCAGTAACACTCTAAACTGATTACTTTCCGAGTAGTTTTTCCGACAAGACCTTCAAAAGATTTTGATTCATGTGCTCTCAGACTGAGCGCCACTTTAATTTCTCAAATAAAAATGCATAATTGGATTCGCATTTATCGTCTCAGGGCTGAGAGTTGAAAATCCAACAGCATTCATTCAGGTGTCGACTACTGGTTAGTGTCGTAAAGTCAACGTTACATAGTAGCCACCCAACTCACATTCTTTGACAGTGCCCGGCGGATGCGGCGTCATAGTTGTGCCCAACTCGACACGAAACAATAGGAAGCGAGATATTTATCTACGTCACCACACTATAGGTAAGCGCAGTAGTCCAGCTTGGGTCTTGTAACTAAATACCTACTCACAGCTGTTCGGGTCGATCTAGGTCGAACAAAACATTGAATACTATTATACGGGGCATCAAGAACAAAATGTTCATCCAATATTTGTGTTTCAGTGGACACAAGTCGATTAATCTCTAGTTTAGTACCTTCGATCCGCTGCCACTCCAATATTGCTATACAGGGTGTAAGGGCATTAGCTCCTGATTTTGAATCATAATCCACCAAAATTTTTCTCAGGAAAATTTTATTTTTTTATTATTGTTTTTTCAGGTTTTTCAGTTTCATTTCAATTTATAATAACATTCTCTAAAAGTAGCACTCCATTTACATAAATAATACGGCGAAAATAAAAAAAAACAACAATGGATGTTGAAATACTCTAACGAACGACTTGACGGGGCGGGCGCCCGAAGGCTCGCTGCGTGCGTTTTGCCACGGTTAAAATACATTGCGTATGAGGAAAAAAAAACAAATGAAGTTTATTGGATTCCACTAACGTTCCTGAAATAATTTCTTGTACCGGTCATCTTAGTATAATAATATTATACTGATTTCACCCCATCATTCTGAGGAGGGCTGTCCCTAACACCCTGTATTTTGCTAGATGGCGTTACTGAGACATGAGATCACAGTTCTTCTATGACATTGCTTTGCGAGTCCTCTCTTTAGCATCTTAAATCTCTTTGAGGTTGAAAATTTTACGGAACTCCTCGCCTTTGGCTCTGGGGAAGGTGAAGGGTCAGACTCTCAGTGCGGATGAACCTTTTACACAAGGCCTCCGAACAATAAATAAATAAACATTCCACAACTTTTCACACAACGTCATTTAGTCCCAAGCTAAGCTAAGAGCTTGTGTTATGGGTACTAAACAGCTGATAAACCTACTTATATATTTCTAAATACATACTTATTATAAATAAGTTACACTCAGACACAGAACAAATGATCGTGCTCATCACACAGACATTTGTCCTGGGTGGGAATCGAACCCACGTCCTCCGGCGACCGGCATAGCAGTCAGGGTCACTAACTACTAGACTAAGAGGTCAGTCAAATTTGCATGAACACCGTAGAAACGGATTGTGGCTACAGAAGAATCGAAGTGACCGATTGTAGCAACATTTCTTTTGTTTTGAGTGCGACAATGACAAGAATGAAGAGAAGAAATGTGTAGATTCTTCAGTCGACAGTAGTCTACAGTAATATATCGAGCATTATTTGTTCTATCGGCAGAAATATTTCTGCCATCTTTCCAAAAATTGAATAACTTTTTGTTGTAACGGTATGAAATACACACTCAATTACGCTCACGATCACACACACACACATATACATACACACACACACACACACACACACACACACACACACACACACACACACATACATATATACACACACAACTACACACACACATTCCTTTTTCTTTTCTTTTCTTTTTTTTATTTTGTATTTTTTTTATTTTTATCTTTTACCTATACTTTTTGTTTGCTGGTCTAAGATAGAAGTTAGCATACGTTAAAATTATGGACAAATTTGTACTCGTATTTAATAACACGTTTGTGAAGGGAAGGAACTAACCTTCAAGATACAGTATTTTTACTAGACCGGGGGTCAGGGTCTCACCTCGAAGATACCCTGTAAGATGTTTATATTAAAGATTATTATTATTATTATTGTTTCGATTTTTTTATTTTTCTTCTCCATAAGGAGAGTTTACGACCTTACACACGGGTCGGAACCAAGTGTGTAAGGGGAAATAATTTAAATTGTAAATGTGGATGAAAGTGTACAAGAAGTTAAAAATTTTCGGGTAATGCGGCAAGTATTAAGAATGGTGGCTTTTTGAAGCATGTGAAGTGTATGAGGAGGCATGTGGAGTGTGTTAAGACTTTGTGTAAGAGCCTTTGGCACAACACCGGTGGAGGACAGTAGAGTTATATTATTATTTTCATTAGCTTTTATTTCTCGGAACCCTTGGGTTCCGGACCTTTGGAAGGCGTACGAGGGGCCGAAGCCAACTTGCAGAGGCCTATTGTCGTCTTTAATGAAATGAGGCACCAACCGCAGATTTTCCCTGTATGCACTACACAAGTGCACCTAAGGAAAACCTACGACTGGTGTAAGACTATTGCAGACTATGAAAACAAAAGTACTGTAACCTATAGTTAGGGTGTCTAAAATGGACTGGATATCTAAAACTATGAAGGACTATGGCCCCTGCCTTACCAATGTTTTATATACAGGGATTAAATGGCAGGGGGTGACTTGCACACTCAATAATGGGCCCTCTGAAACGGCCGCTAGCACATAGTGACGTAGCGACAAGAGAGCAACATAACCTGAGGTGCTTGAGGAGTGGAGCGGCATTCCACGGCTATCAGGACAATCCCGGAAGTGCGGTCAAGATCCCTACCAGCACCTTACTGGAATGCTTCCTTCCTCCAAGCACGTTTGCTCTTGCGAATCTCCACTCTAGCCGGCCAACTAAGGCAAGAAAGAGGTGGGAGCTCCATTCCTCGTCAGAGTTCACTCTGGCCGGCCAATTAAGGCAAGCCAGAGGTGAGGAACAAGAAATCTCCCGGGAGATCAGGTCCGTGGGGTCGCTACTGCCCAATAGCTCGCCACAAGCTGCCCTGCGGGGTTATTATTATTATTAATAATTTTATTATCTGTCATTTTGTCCATTCTTCCGTCGACAAACCTATTTCTACGGAGATCATGTTACGCGTGCAGGTAAAGGTTATTTAAGTAACATTAAACTTCTGCCCCATTTCTGGCATAAGATTATGTGGCACGCCAGTGGTGCCAAGCTCCGTGGTTGTGATGTGAAAACTTGTGTAATAGCTCGTCGGAGATGTCTCAAGATTGAGCTGTCATTCATTAGTGTTGTCGGGAACACAAGATTAATATTGTGCTATTGTCGTCTGCAAGCTAAAACGTAGTAAATAAATTTAAATGATTGATTTATAAACTAAATATTCCGCAACCTTCACACAACGCTATTTAGTCCCATGCTAAGCAGAGCTTGTGTTATTGGTACTAGAATCATTTTCTATTTTTTTTACTTTTATGTATGACGTTCAAAAGTGCCTTTTACCGGTCTAATTGATTTTTTTTTGTTTTTTTTCCAATAAACATTCTACAACTTTTCACACAACGCCCTTTAGTCCCAAGCTAAGCTAAGAGTTTGTGTTATGGGTACTAAACAGCTGATAAACATACTTATATACTTCTAAATTCATACATATTATAGATAAATTACACCCAGGCACAGAACAAATGATCGTGCTCATCACACAAACATTTGTCCTGGGTGGGAATCGAACCCACGACCTCCGGAATAGCAATCAGGGTCACTAACTACTAGACCAACAGGCCAGTCAATTTGACTTTGACTAAACGCTGATAAACATACTGACTTATTTCTAAATACATACAATATATTATCATAGATAAATTACACCCAGACACAGAACAAATGAACGTGCTCATTACACTAACATTATATTATCCTGGATTGGTACTGGTAATGTTCATAATTAACCAATATTATGTTAACAAAAAATACAACCGACTTCAAAAAAAACACTAACCGGTGTAAAATAACTCTAAATTTGGAAGTCTGTGGCTTTGTTGGTTTTGTCTCATTCATGATTGGCCACCGACTTCCGAATTTAGAGTTATTTTACACCGGTTAGTGTTTTTTTTTAAGTCGGTTGTATTTTTTGTAAAAAAATAATTATTTTACAATTTTTAGTTTTATTTCTAGTAGATGATTCATTATTTTCCATTCCTTTCAATGTACCATACAAAGAAATAAACAGATTTCGATGAAAAAAAAAATCATGAATAAAAATGTTCATAAAATAAAAACTACGAAGCCAAACTATGTTATTTTTTATGAGACCAAAAAGCAACTATTTCACATCAAACTAAAAAAGAATCACGTAAATCGGTACATAAATCTCAGTGTGATCGGTGCATTTACATACACAAAACTGTTCAAAGATAAATTAAATTTTCATTAAAATGTTCATAAAATAAAAACTACGGAATCAAACTATGTTAAATTTTTATGGGACCAAATGGCAACTATTCCGCATCGAACAAAAAAAGAATCACGTAAATCGGATCATTAATCTCGGAGTAATCGGTGTACATACATAAGAAAAAAAAAAAAAAAAAAAAACATACAACCTCCTCTTGAAGTCGGTTAAAAATAACATAACATAACAGAACATTACGCCTGTAATCCCCAAAGGGTTAGGCAGAGGTGTACCTATAGCACACGCACATTTCGCCTGTTATGTTTAAGTTCCATGTAATAGGGGACGTACACAGTCATTATTGGTCAAAGAGATTTAAAATACTATAGAGCGGGCATGTCAAGGTAATGTCATAGAAAAACTTTGATCCCATGTCTCAGTAACACCATCTAGAATAATATATGAATATTGGAGCGGCAGCGGAGCGTACTACAAAAAACTCATAGACTTGTATCCAGCAGGACACACTTTTTCGGACGAAAATTTTGCTCGTGATGTCCGGTCTATAGGTATTGAATGTCATTGTTATTGGTGATGTAACTCAGAAAGGTCAGGTGTGTAGTACTAGCAACCTGCGTGTGTGTATGTGTGTGTGTCTACACGTATGAACGAAGCAAAAGAAATATGTAAGAATCGTAGCAGCAGTGCTATTCTGAAAAGTTTATTTGCGAAATCACTTCTGAATCCGCAGTGAAATCATGTGAAATTAATATATCGTATTCTTAAATGGAGTGATTTCGACACTGGCGCCACCAAGTGGTGATCAAAGTGAGACGAACTAGAAACGAGTGAGTATTTTGACGTTGACATGTGAATACCGAAACTTGTACAGGCGACATGAGAAGCGCAGTGAGTATGACTTTCGAGATGATTTGCGAAATGACTCTCGAAGTGATTTACCATTTATAGAATAGCACTATAGATGGCGCTCTGCCTCAATGGGAAAACGGCGTGAGATGACGTATGTATGTGTGTTACAGTTTTGGTGTTCCGACAACTCGTAAGTACCTACTGCAAATGACAATCGGGACAATCAGCTTAACGTGTTTTCCGAGACACGATCCCCGGAATAAAAGATAAAAGTAATAAATCATTCTTATCACAAAGTTTCGATCTTAAAATCTAATTTCCTTCTTAGTGATTTATTTTATAATTATGGGTTGATCGAAGATACGCTTGATGAGGTCATTCCGTGGATGGGTGACCATTTATTACATAATCGGGACTCCTCCGAGGCACGGAAAGCACGTTAAGCCGTTGGTTCTGGCTCTCATGTAGATCTTCGACAATCATTACGGGTCGACAGAACCCCGTAAAAAAATCTGACAACCAAATAACGTAGGGGTGTCCTGTTATTCAGTTACTGGGGCCAGACAAGCAGTCGCTCCATGTAAAACACTGGTATTCAGCTGCATTCGTTAAACTGGAAACTGACCTAAACATAGTTGGGAAAAGGCTAGGCAGATGATGGTTGCCAAGCCAAATTATACGTTGTAAAAATTAACTAAAGTCCAAATCTCCTATGATTCTTTATCAGGGGTTATTCTTCGTTATATCCGTACTTTTGGTAAGTATTCAAATATTTCTTAACTTTTGGGCCTTTTTTAAAAGTTTCAAGATTGTATTCTCGAACAAATAAATCCTAAAGTTTTTTATACCTCTTTTAAGTCAGAAATTTGGGAAACTTTGTTTGGTTCTTTTTTGTTCAGCGTTACGTCATATTTGACTGCCGCATAATAAATATATTGGGGTTTCTTTAATGTACTGTTTGTTGTTTGTAAAGGTTTTATACAAGTAACTAACGCAGATGACAGCGAAGTGCTTTTGGTCCGCAAAATGTAAATATGCTAACAAAAAAGTCTTTAAAGAACATAAATAAATGCTTGTAAAACTAATGGTGTTATTAATAGTCTACCGATACTTATATTTTGTTAATGAACAGATAAATGAAAATGTATAGTCATAAAACAGATAATACTCGTAAGTCAGCACAACAACTACAAATGATTAAACGAAGAAATTGCTACACACTACTACGAACTAATCTGGATTTGCACCTTTTTGAAAGCATTAGACTTGCCTCCAATAAAATGTTACTTAAATGTTTGGGAGTACCTACTATAGATACACCTCTGCCTGTCCTTCAGGGGCATATAGGCGTGATAGTATGTTATGTAATTAGCCGTTTGTGGTTGGGAACCTCAGACTATGGGTTCGAGTCATCATCAATAGCTTCATCTGATTTTTAAAGAGAACTCCAAACGATACGTTCAGTTAGGACACGTTTAATCACTTTTTTTTAATATTATAAACCAGTGCTTGACTGTAATCCCACCTGATGGTAAGCAGTGATGCAATCAGTGATGGTGAAGCGCACTAGTTTATTAAGAGCCTATTCACTCTAGCCTTGAAGACACCTAAATTAAAATCGGACGGGAAGACCGCAGCAGGCAAGTTTCCCGTGAATCAAGGGCTGGTCGCCAAAGACTTAACCTTGCCATTCAACGTGGCAACAAATTACAATAATATTAAGAACGAATATCTTTACTCATATTACAAAGAGGAAAGATTTGATTGTTTGGTTGTTTGTATTGAATAGGCTCCATAATTACTGGACCGATTTGAAAAAAAAAAATTCACCGTTGGGAAACTATACTATTCCCGGCTAATTTCGGCTACTTTCCATTCCTGTAGTCCCATGGGAACGGGAACTGCGCGGGTGGAACCACGTGACGCCGCTAGTCATTTATAAAACAGTGCTCCACCTGCAGCGAGGTGATAAAACCCAAGCTCAGCTTAGGCATCTAGAGTGAGGAACCTCCTCACAATGCCGTATCCATGATGACTGCTTTCTGCATCTGATTCCTAATCTAGCTGTTTAGCGAAATTTTCTCAAGATGTTGGTTGAAACTCTTCGCTATCAGAACGTTAACTGAATTAACTATCGGCCCAAATGTTGAGTCCGTATACCACATGGTGTTATCCTCATGAAGCCATGAGCAAGACCAAGACTTCATAAGTTTTATATTAGAATACTCTTTATTGTACACTATAAAATCTTTACTTTAATGGTTAGATATTAGTGTTACAATGGGCAGCCTTATCGCTTATAACGATCTCTTACAGACAACTTTTGGATGGTCTTCATATTTAATGTTAGTTAGAGTAGTTTATTGTTTAGTATACATTTAACATGTGCATATTTATTGCCATGTTAAATTTAATACTTAAAGTGTTTTTAATATTAAAAACCTTTGTTTTTAAGTTAAGTTAACGTCGCACGTTTGTGATGTGATAAGCACCCTGCACGGATTATCTTCTTGCTTAACATATAGTGCATAGAAAAATTTGACCCAGCAGCGCACGTGAAATATGAGAATGAAAACCTTTTTGGCGTATGTAACTGGCACTATGACAAAGTGAAATGAAAACAACGAAAAAGTTTTAGAACGAATTTTTATAAAAATGGTGCATTAATCCCTCTAAAGTTAAGCTGTATGGTCGGACCTATTTACTGCCTTAATCTGCGAGGTTAAACTGCATTTACCGTGGTTAGTAAGCGGGTTGGCAAGCTTAGTACAACTTTGTGACGTACTCCGAGTTCCTTTGGATATTTCTTCATAGAGTATTCAGATAGTGAAACAAACAAAAAACATATTTTGCTAATTTCATTTTCTTTTCAATGTTATAAACTAGTGCTTGGCTGCAATCCCATCTGATGGTAAGCAGTGAAGCAATCAATGATGGTGAAGCGCACTAGTTGATTAAGGGCACTCTAGCCTTGAAGACACCTAAAGGATAATCGGACGGGAAGACCGCAGCAGGCAAGTTGTTCCAGTCCTCCGATGTACGCGGTATAAACGACGATGATATTTAACGTGCAGAAAGAAGTGTTTGTATAAACAATTTGCAAAATAAATGTAATTTATCATCAACATATTAAATAGGTTCGTAATAAACTTTTATCCACAAATAAATGAACTGAAGGATTAGGTAAATATAAATCCAGATTTGTTACATGTAATGTACTCGGACACCATGACTTCACATGGTTCTGGACACCCTCAGCATCAAAATTTTTCATCTACCAGTAACTGATGTAAAAAAAATTGTGGTTGTATTTCCTTCGACGTACTTTACAACAGAGAGCCACCTTACCCAAACCGCAGACCTTTTTCCAGCCAGAACTAAAACCCTAGTGACCTGAAAACAGTTTCTGTGACCAATCAGTGAATGAACAATGTTCTACTTTAGCATTACCCATTATTTGAAGCCCACTTAAAATCACATTAGACATTACCCCCTTATCTGATTCTTGGAGGAAATTGTAGTGAAAACTGGTATAGTTCTGTCACATTGAATTATTAGTGGTGTTCTCACTATTTATGATTGCCTGGTACACAGACTGTTAGGAGCTTAAACTGGCAGCCTTATCTATAATGCATGGCTGTCGGTCCTAGCATGGGTTTTGGCGTCTAAAATATAGTTGAAGATAAATATTTTTAAATTACGAGTAAGTTACTAGAGTTTAAACTATTAGTTAGGATATTCACCATTTTTTCAACTCACGATAAAAAAGATGAGTAAAAATGGATTAATTTTGTCCCATTGAATTTATTGGTTCAGATTTCATAGTTTTCCTCTTATTTAGTTGATCGTGTTTGTTAGAGACATTTGATCTTTACAAGTGGTTTTACTAATAGATCCCATAAAAGTACTCCCGAGAGGGACAGTTGTTTTTAAAATAAAAGTGAAGTTGTCATTCAGAAAAAAAAATGTTTTCAGTATTTAAGGTACTTTTCCTCCTTATGGTAGTCATGGGGCACCCTGTATATCCTACTTATCGTACTTAAATTATTATAAAACCACGGTTTCACCCACGTAGTTCCCGTTCCCGTAGGAATACAGTAATAAAAGTAGCCTATATCACCCGAGGATAGTGTAACTTCCCAACGGTGAAAGAATTTTTCAAATCGGTCCAGTAGTTTCGGAGCCTATTCAATGCAAACAAACAAACCATCAAATCTTTCCTCTTCATAATATAGTTTAGATGAGAAAGTTTGTGAAGATGTTTTTATGTTTGTTACTCAATCACGCGTAAACTGTTCAACAGATTTAGCACAAAGATAGATAAACCATATCCAGAATCAACACAAAACAATATTTTCTATCTAGGTAATGTTTTTCCTTGGGATAATAGATATGGATTTAGATAAAATATAATGTTGGTAAAGTTACTTTTAAAGTGGGCAAAGCCGCTTATAATGTTAGTATCTGAAAATCCAGCCGCCATATTGCATCGTTAGGTGTGTTTAATAAACGCATACGCTTTCATATTTTATCCTTTGACGGGTGGGAAAGGCTTTGAGTGAGGCAACACAATTAGCCTTTGTTTCACGCGTTTGGCGGGATGAATTGCTGTTTCGATACAGTACAACGTAACATGATCTACACTAGCTTATACCCACGATTCCGGTCGTGTGGAAGAAACTTTACATACCCTATGAAATTTGGCAATAGTGTAGCTTTATTTCAGTGTAGCTATTTTTGAAATCGGGAGAGTGATTCCGGGAGATAGCCCCCTACAAACCAACTTTAAAAAAGATTTTGTTTGAATTAATGTTAGCAAGTGAGGATGTTTGTTACTCTTTCACGTAAAAACTACTAAACATATTTTAATGAAAATGAGCAGTTGTGTAGTCCATACGTTAGAATAACTTATACATAGTTTATAAGTTGTAAAGGTGTATAAATTGGCCAAAATGCGAAAAAAAATACAAAAATATGGCTAAATTTCTCTTCTACTCCCCTTATTAATAAACTTTCGGCCCTAAATCCTAATCGGCCACACATTTTTCGAGGATTTACACAGTGTGGTATAACTTTATTTCACGTTTATTTATAAGGGGATAAGAGTTACACTGAATACCCGTATACGGGTAAAACTGCAAGCCATAATTCATGGTTACCCATAACTTATCCGAGGTTTACCCTACTCCACGTTCATTGATAAAGGTTTAAGCGCAAACATGAAATAGTTCCCAAACAATCCATTTGGCATTCGGGCAACAGTACCCTGTACCAGTATTAAATCAAGATAAAAGACCAACTCTGGATATGCTTTTGAAATTAAATTACGGCCATGGAATATACGAATAAATCTACCGCTTCCTGCTAAACTGTCGTCATGGCATCCTGCCAGAATCCGGTTGTAAGGAAAATTAACGCGCTCACGAGCAGAGGCGACCAGTTGCTGCATAAATTAAAATGGTTTAGCTGGATTGGATCAGATAAATAAGTAATCTTCTTCTTTTAGTGTTGTTCGCTAGCCTCGTGTCAGAACTTTTAGCCCACCCTACAAGGCTACACCAAACTTTGATGACAACTGAAATATTATGTTATGTTATGCTCGTGAACGGGTGCTGCTTGTGGTGACTGGTCGACTCGCTTACCAATGGTTTTTTTTTGTTGTTATAATAGTTAACTGCTTATTGGTTTCACTTCGATGGTCCTAGATTATCATTTTAAACTTAGAGACACAGCCTTATGAATATAAGCCAGCATTGCACATGTAAGCGGGTACGCCTTTTATACCTGGAGGCTGTTATTTTTCAGTTTTGTATTGGTTTTGCTTGAGTTTAGATTTCAATGTTAATATGAATATTTTTGTTTACTTTTTTTTTCTGGTATAGTGGAGTGTGCTAGCTAACACGTGACAATCATTCTGAAATATAATACTTTACAAAGTGTACCTGAAGGAAAACCTGAGGGTTTCCTCACGATGTTTTCCTTCACCGTCTTTGAAACAAGTTATAAATATACAATACGCTCATGAATCCGAAAACACAGAGGTCTTTGATTTCGTAGTTCCCTTCTTATACCACTAAGCTATCGCTGCTTCATTATAGAAATTATAAGTCTGAAATGGCCCATCCGCCTTGAGCAAGTGAGGTGATCAATGCTCGGGCTTTCTCTGTATGAGAAGAGGCCTTTGACCTGCAGTGGGACAGTAACAGGCTGGTAATATTACTATTTTTAAAACCACCTACTTATGTTGGGAGTGAAGCCAAAACCCAATTTAAAAAAAAAATGGTTTTGACGGTCTAAGTTCTCATGGCCTGAAATAGGTTTGAACTGCTTACACGATGACTGAAGCATGTACGCAGTTTGTCGGGACAGGTCAACTCAAAGCTGAATTGATTCTTTCTTCAAAAGAATTTCCCAGACTTTGACCAGCATTGTTAGACTCGTATATTAAATTAATACAATCTTAAGTCTGGACTTTAAAAGAGACCATGACCCCTGAGTGTCTTTCGGCATTTCTTTTTAGGGATACCATTTAGTTAAAAATAAAATGACATGTAAAAGTATCTGGGAAGGTCTACTTACAGAAATAAATATAATTTCATTTCATTTCCTCGTTTGAAAACACAATCAATTAATTGCATCGCCTGATAAAAAGAGGGTATTCCTACTCCAGTTTTTCAGTCTTCCACTACCGACGTGAGATTGATCGTTAGTAGTGATTGAAGGTGTTCCAATGGACTCGGGCAGCTCTCTGAATAATAAGGCAGCGCCCACACGTTCAATCTACCTAATACAGACTAGTTTTCTGTTCCTCTGACTTCAATTTATGTTCTAGTATTGATATGAGCAATTTAGTTAATGAGGCCGAATGTTTTGGTGTTTATTGGCGACTGCCAGACAGCTCAATCAGCAAATTCAGCAAGTATGTTATTACAATCATAATTATATTATAATATAGCAACCGTCAATGTTACTGTTTTGCCTGACTAGCTTTTTTCTATGAACTATGAAGAGATTTCGTCGCACACACACCTTGAGTTCCACCTTGAGGTTTGTACTAAGGCTAGCTCATCAAGCTACCCCAATGTAATTAAAGTTCTTGGATAGATTTTCATAAATGATAAATGATATTTATTTCTGTAAATAAGTTTTCACAAACACTTTTACACGTCATTTTTTTAATAGATAAGATCGGAGTTTCACTACCTGACTACTCTGAGAAGAAACAAAAGATAAATGATAAATGATATTTATTTTTGTAAATAGGTTTTTACAAACACTTTTACACGTCGCCATTTTTAGAAAATGAGATCGGTTTTTCACTATTTGACTACTCTGAGAAGAAACACCGAAAGAAACTCAGAGGTCATAGTCTCTTTTAAAGTCCAGACATTATCTTGGTCAAATCATGTAAGATCCATGCAGATTAGTGTCTAAGATGGTCTTTTGAGGAAAGAACCACAGAGAATGATGGGACCACGTGCTGACGAACAATACCAAAGAAAGATCATTTGGGTTGGTCCCATAAAGCACTCAAACTGCCAGACAAAATGAAATATATTATTAAATAAATTAAAGAACTTAAAAAGATTTAGAAAAGAAAATTTAAAAAAGAATCCACATTATTCAACTTTATTACAAACCAAATATTATGTTCAAAAGGGAATTTTTTAACATTGACACATCTGAGTTTCCTTCGGCATTCCTTCTCAGAAATAGCACAATGTAAAAGTGTCTGGAGATATCTAGGTAATTACAGAAACAAATTTCATTTCATCATTATGTTAATAATAGTTGCATGAAGTTTATGACTAACCTCAGTCAGTGTTTATTTTTTTTTCTGACCATGCGCTTCTGATTTGGCATCACATGCCGTCGAGAGGTATCTCTCAGGCATGCCAGTCTATATACAGGGTGTCTCATTCAAATCGGTCAGTATGGGAAAGTCTGAAACTATAAGACATACGAAGATCTGTTCTGAGGAACCATGTCATCGATTTTAATAACAAGAAAAACTGCATTCATACATTTTAAAAAACAGCTGTACTCCGTTCGGGAATCGAACCCGGTTATTTTGAAAAAAAAACCTACACTATTTCTATTTAGATATCGACTGTGTAAGTCTTAAGCAGTAAATGTCTGTATGAAACATGATGTCTAAAATGAATAAAATGCATTGTTTCCACATAGGTAGGTATTTTAATTTATTTTAGTAGGTGCTTGAAGTGACCACCGCCTTTTTCAATACCGCCTCTGGACTATTTCTTGTGGGGTTACGTTAAGGATGAAGTGTACAAAACAAGCTGGCACCGTTGAAGACCTAAAAGTAGCCATAGAGACAATTTTAACGCAAATTCACCACATGAAGATACAAAATGCAATTGTAAGATCGTTACCTAAACGTGTTGAATATTGTATTGAAAAAGGCGGTCACTTCGAGCACCTACTAAAATAAATTAAAGTATGTGGAAACAATGCATTTTATTCATTTTAGACATCATGTTTCATACAGACATTTACTGCTTAAGACCTACACAATCGATATCTAAATAGAAATAGTGTAGGTTTTTTTTTTCCAAAATAACCGGGTTCGATTCCCGAACGGAGTACAGACGTTTTTTAAAATGTATGAATGCAGTTTTTCTTGTTATGAAAATCGATGACATGGTTCCTCAGAACAGATCTTCGTATGTCTTATAGTTTCAGACTTTCCCATACTGACCGATTTGAATGAGACAGCCTGTAGGTATATAAAAATGTTATGTTGGTTTGTGTCCGCATCAAGGATTGTTTTTATTCCCCCCGTTTTACCGATAGTGGTTAAATGCTCCTTCTCAGAATAAGAAGAAATTTTACCCTAAAAATTGCTTAACTATACTAACAATACGTAGAAATTATGAGAAATGCAAAACAATAATTTCCACAAAGCTTTACTTACTACACTTAGGAAATCGATATCTACTTCCAACCAGGAACTAAGACCCGCTTTGTTATTAGCTACTAGGAAACTATAAACTTGGAAGAGGTGTAATTTCAAAAGCACAGTTGAAAGGGTGTTATTTATTGTGGACGAGATTGTACGGATTCTACCTGATTGTGCCAGCTAAGATTTCATCGAGGTTCAATATCCATGCACATATAACTTTACGAGGTTATGAAGTCTGCGTAAGTTAATTTGAAGGACACAAAAGAATGGTCAACTTTTGGCTACTTTTTGCAAACAGACAGTGACAGATATAGGTATGGAAATGGTATTATGTATTCAATGGCTAATTTTTCAATAGTCAGATTAACTTTTGTCGGAATAAAAATATCTAGGTATTGCGGTTTGAAATAATTATTGTCTATACAAAAGGTGTGAAGACGCCATTTTTATACCCTTAAACGGCGCGGGCGCTAAGAGACTTTGCTTTACTTGGTATACTATTATAACTAGTTACCGTTGTAAGAAAAAAGTAGTTTTGAAAAGCTTCTAGTGTATTTTTTTTTGTGAATAGTTACTAAAATACTAAAATCGTTACTTACCGAACGATTGTATTAAAAATGTAGGTACTTAAACAAGAAAACTGGAATATAATTTCGTACAATTTATAAACCTCAAAAAAGTACAATTTCTTGAAGAACTAAGAAAGAGTGACAAAAAAACCTAAACCAAACATTATAATACAATTTAAATAAAACCACCGCTGACATTAAAAAAATAAGATCATTTCTCAATTTCAAACAAAGTGTCGAAGCTTTTTCCGGCCATAAAATACAGCCACTTAACACTGTGGGAGCCTGGTACTCCAGTCTAGAGGTTTGTGAAAGAAAATCTTTTGTATCAAAAGGTTTTGGCATTGACTGAATAATTTATTGCAATATGGAATCTATATAGGGTGAATGAAGGGTGTTTTTTCTATCCATTCATGAAACTACAAGAGAATTTTGTTATTTTTTCTCCAAAAGGATTGGTCTGTAGCTGTTGGTGCCCATAACTGTACCTACCCTTTTGTCTTGTTTTTTTCAATATCAGGCTATTTGTTGAACAAAATATTATTTTTGACCGTGACACGTGCTTACAGAATTATAAACATTCAAATCATTAAGGCAAACCTTTAAGTTCATATACCTAATCTCATTGAATAATTATTTAATGAAAAACTCATTTAATAGGATTAAATTAACTCACGCTGGTTGTTTAGGTGACTTTAATTATTATAACTCTGATAAGCCATATTCTGTTCGCCGGTTGCGAATTTATTTAAATCAACATAATTATTATAACCTGACACTTAATGCGAATCGCAAACGAAACTAGAAATTTTGAGTTTCGCGGTCTACTCTGGCGTATCTAACATCAAACTAACTCAATCAACTACCTTATATAACTGTACATAAACTGTGCCCCGCGAATTCCCTCTCTCCCCTTTTCAAAGAATTAAGCACCCAAATGCAATTTTTATTTAAATCCGATTTGTAGTCTCACAGAGATTCACATAAAAAAACAAATTCTTCAGTTTTATTACTTAGGTACTAGCTGTATCCTGCCACGCTTTGCTGTGGCACATTGTGATTGAATGTTTAAAAAATAAGAAAAAAAAATAGCTAAAACAATCCTTGATGCGAATTCTATTATTATCATGCTAAAATTTCAGCTCGATCCGTGCAGAACTTTTTGAGTTTTTGAAGCGTACACAAACCAACATAACATTTTTATATATGTATATCTAGATATATATTGTAATTATAATTATTATTAGCTACCCCGGCAAACTTTATTCCGACTTTAAAAAAACAAGTATCCATAATTGTTTAACGACCTATTCGCAGACCTACTGAATATTCACCCAAAATTTCTTAAGAATCGGTCAAAACGACACGATTATTTTAGATATTAAAGAACAATTTATTTTAGATATTAAAGAAAAATCTACATACTTGGAATAAGATAACAACAAGTAGACACAAAACAATAATAACTAATTTAGCGAGTCTCTAATGTGCTCATTAAACCTTTTGTGATAGATATAATTAGAATGCCAATATATATATATACACATATAACCTAACCTAACTTACCATACCTATCATATAGGCATAGCTAACCTAACTACCTAACCTTACTGAAATGTATTGATTTTTAAAATGACAAAATACATCATTTTAAACTGAACTACTGCGCTCCGTGTCTTTATGTTGCATACAATACTAGAGTAGGTAGTAGTATTTGAAATAGTAGTAGTAGGAGGTAATAATTTAAGTCGTTTGGTATATCATCCATAATAATATATAATGAGAAGGTATGGTGTATTTAAAGTAGTTGTTAGTTTGTTACATTATCCATATATAAATTACTACATGCACTATACCATAGGTCTAGTGGTTAGTGGCCCTGACTGCATCTATGCCGGACGTCGTGGGTTCGATGGGTGGGGACCCAAGACAAATGTTTGTGTGATGAGCACGATCATTTGATTTGTGTCTGGGTGTAATTTATCTATAATATGCATTTAAAAATATATAAGTAAGTATGTTTATCAGTTATTTAGTACCCATAATACACGTTCTACTAGACTAGACGGTATTGTGTAAAAGTTGTGGAATACACACGTTTAAACTCGTATTATGTTATATGTATAGATTTATAAATATAGTAACAAGTGGACAAAGCTAAAACGGTCAAATATTCTCCACTGTGCGACTACTGCTAATGATATTTGTCACTTTAGACAGGCCTTATGCTTTATGGGGTCCTGGTAATCGTAGCTCTAAATGTAATACGAATATACCAAAAAATCAAGGAATGCAGTAAGGTAAAACGGTCAAAATTCTACCACTAGTTATTATGTATAGGAGGTATAAAAAGCGTATTGTAAAGAGTCTTTCTGAACATAATAAATATCCCACCTCTCAATAACGGTATTAATGTTATCAGGTGAACTGTCACAATGAAACTGATTGCGACAGTCACTGGAGAAGGCAGTATACTATTATTATCAGGAATAATCAGCACTTTATAGCCATAAAGTGTGAAATTCTATTTTTTTTCCGGAGACACAGATCATGGGCCGAACTTATTCAACTTTGTCATTTTATTCGCTTAATTTTCGTTTTATTTTTGCATCACGAATGTTTAATTTTATAGTTTTATTTCATTCCTGACCTGTGCTCCTGATTTTGTTCGCGTAGAGACGTACTATACCATAAACTTAGGCAATATTTCCATAAGTTTCTTCTTCTTTCCTTTTGCGAAAGAATATTTGAAACCGGATGAGCAATTTCGTTGAAAACCTTTTACATACAAACTTATAAACAATCCTTTGCCGTATCCGTGCACGCTCAAAAGGTTTAGACAGCAAAGACGTAAGACGTGGACATGGACTCTACATTTTCTAGAAAAAGTTTCAAAAACACACACTCATAAACGCTGAGTAAGGTATAATCTACGACTTTTTTTGCGTTTGTCCTATTTTTACTCCATGTTTAATAGTAAAGGGGATAGAAAGAACTATTTATCTTTGTTCTATTGCAAAACGACAAGGCGCAGAAGAGACGAGGACAGGACACAAATAAGGGAAGTGTTGCGTCCGTGCTTAGTCTCTGCCTTGTCTCAGAGCGTCTTCGTCTTAGATCTTTCTATAAATTTACGTGTTCGACAGTATGTTTCCACCTTAAAATCCCTTAACTCCAGCCATTTGACAAAAACATTATTTTAAAGCAACACGTAATCGCTAAGCGGTTTTTTGCAGCCACCAACATACCACTAACCGCTACCAGGCTCGCATGAAACCACAAGAGTATACAAACACTTTTTGTAATACGCTGAGAATGCTTTGAGCAGAGTTTTTGAGTCCCTCTTTGATAAAATGCTTTGAATAATTAGCTAACTGTTTAAACCTGAGAAGATATTTTGGTATATTTGAATTTCGATTGAAAATAGAAACTATTGCTATGGTGATAAGGTTATATTTGTAAGGCAATAGCAAGAGAAAAACCTTAATCTATTTCCGCGTTATTTGAGATTAAATTACATTCGCGATCGAAAAAATGAGTTCAAACCTTTTGCGGTTGTTAAAATAAAAGAGAAATGACCAAATGCTGAGGAAACTTTGGCCAAGTGATGCACATGGAATAATCAAACTATAGGCTTCAGGATACCCTTCATTGAAAATGAAACAACAGCCGCTTTTCATTACAAAATTCAGTGGGACTCTTTTTACTAGGAATTGCAATTCCTGCTTTAATAGTACTGACCACTGAACAGAAAAATACTAGAATAAATAAATAAATAATAATAAATAGTATTGCACAACTTTTCACACAACGCCATTTATTTATTTATTTATTTAATACTTCAAGCACACTACGCACACGATCATTTGTTCCGTGTTTGGATGTAATTTAAGTACTTATATTAGGTATGTATTTAGGAATATATAGGGTGACTGGTAATTAGTGACCGATACTTAAACACGTGATTGTACTCATGAATACGAATAACTTTCCCAAAGAAACTTTTTTTATATCTACTCATTAACTTTCAATGTATTCAATTTCGACAGCACAATAGGAGCGGTGGGGGTGGCGGGGCGCGTGTGACGCTACTACTACTAGTAAATTTCAAACAGCGTTTTTTTTTATTTTATCGTGTTATAAGTTATTGTGTATAAAAAAAAAGTTTCTTCGGGAAAGTTTATTAAAATCATGAATACAATTACGTGTTTAAGTATCGGTCACTAATTACCAGTCACCCTATATAAGTATGTTTATCAGCTGTTTAGTTCCCATAACACAAGCTCTGCATAGTTTGGGACTAGACAGCGTTGTGTGAAAGTTGTGGATTATTTATTTATTTATTGGACTTGAGATCAAACCCAAGGCACGCCTCTGACTTGTCGGATTCATGTGCGTATTGTATAATTATCACTTGCTTCAAAAACGGTGAAGGAAAACACCGTGAGGAAACCGGCATTCCTGAGAGATATTTCTCGACGGCATGTGAGGCAAACTTTAAAATCAGGTTAGCCACTAACCACACCAAACAAAGACAAGATCGCCATTAAACAACATAGGTTCCTATTAATTGCAACTATTTAATATTTTGCCTTTACAATTGAAAAGTTTGATTTGTACAGACGCCAGCACGTCAAGTTACCCCAATGTGTCAAATTTCTTTGATCGTTTTTTAACTTTACGTCAAACACAAGGTTCATATGCAATTGGGAAAATTTGACCCATTGAGGTAATTTGATGTGCTGGCGTCTGTACATCTTAATTTAAATAAAACAAAGCTTTAAGCATTTTTATTTGTTATGTGTCCGTTGATGACTTGTTATTAAGACCATGCGCTTTTCCCAATCAACTAAAATGGGCGTCGATTGATTGATGTCATAATGTATGACTTTGATTTTGAAACGACTAATGTATTATTATATTTAGCTGATAATGGAATTAAATTTTTATATAATTTCAGTAGACATTGAATAATTTCATTGTAGTTTTCATTTCAATTATTGATTAGTATTTTTGAATTTGATGTGAGATAAAATTAGGTTTTTCATTTTTATTAATTGTGTTGTTTGCATTATTAATTTCATTTTTTATCTATAAAATTAGATATCATTTTTTGTTATTCCAAACACAATGTAAATTGCTTATGAATAAATTGAATTGTATAAAATTTTTCAAAGAGCGAAATTACCACTAAATACAATTAGAGGCATTCGTCGTTTATTACTTTCGATGAAAACTATTGACAGAACTATAATTAAGTTTGACGTTAATTTGACTTGGTAACTAATCATTTCTGTTTTAAGACAATTTACGAGACTAAGAAATTATTATTATATTGAACACTAGCTGTCGCCAGCGGCTTCGCCCGCTACAACTCAAAAAATATCCCACGGGTAGATATAATCGGAATAAAAACTATCCTATGTGTTAATCTAGGTTATAAACTATCTGTGTACTAAATTTTATCTAAATCCGTTAAGTAGTTTTTGCGTAAAAGAGTAACAAACATCCATCCATCCAAACAAACTTTTACGTTTATAATATTAGTAAGATCATGAACTGAGCCAATAATATATAGGGTGACTGGTAATTAGTGACCGATACTTAAACAAGTGATTGTATTCATGATTTTAATAAACTGTCTCAAAGATTTATTTTTATACACAATAATTTATAACACAATAAAATAATAAACACGCTGTTTGTAATTCCCGCGCGCGCGCCTGTGATCGATCACATTAGGCACGAATCGGCACGATCTGTCAGCTGATATAGTCTGATCTCAGGAAGGGCAAAATCTACTAGCAGTAGTAGCGTCGCACGCTCCCCCGCCACCCCTACAGCTCCCGTTGTGCAGTACTGACGTAATTGAATTAATTGAAAGTTAATGAGTATAAAAAAAGTTTCTTTGGGAAAGTTATTCGTATTCATGAGAATAATCACGTGTTTAAGTATCGGTCACTAATTACCAGTCACCTTATATAGTAGGTACAGCAAAGTGTGTAGGTGTCCACAATAATGGTTGGTGTGCGATATTGTTGTGCTATGAACTATATGCTATTAAATTTTAGCGTAGTCTGAAAAGAGCTTCACAATAAAACAGTACTATAAAATGTTTCCGTACCACGAAAATAGTGGCGAAAGGCGGCACGTGTTTGAAATTACATTCGCTTTATCTGAGATTGAATCCAAGCTGTCACGATATCACGTTTCTTTGAAGAAGGCTCTCTCAAGGCTTTTAGCATTGTCCCGGAGAAATATGGTTTTTAAAGAAAACTTGTTTGTATTTTCTAAGTGGGTTGTATTGCGCCTGCAGAAAATATAATAGCAACTTCTCGGAGATGTAAGTGAAGTTGCAGTGTTTATTTCTTTAACCCTCGGACGATGCCGGCGGCGGTATCTGATTTGCTGTGAGTACAAGTTTTTATTGTTTGAAAACATTTGTGGAGTCGTTGTCTTAAAGTCTTTTATAGCAACTTACATAATATATTTCATATCATTAGAGGAAGTCTCTTTGCAATCGGTAGACAATATTTTAATTTATTTAATAATAGTATGGTCTGTACTCTGTACTGATCACTTGACTTAAGTTAGTTAACATAACAAGAAGATGTTGCAACCAGCACTCTTACTAAGTGATAGAATAAATTGTACTAAATAAAGGCAGTTGTATGTACAGACGCCAGCACATCAAGTTACCCGAATGTGTCAAATTTTCCCAATTGAATATGAACCTTATTCTGTTTACCATAAAGTTGAAAAACGATTAAAGAAATTTGACACATTGCGGTAACTTGATGTGCTGGCGTCTGTACAAGCCCAAATACAGGGTTATTTTTCAATGACCGTCCAAATTTTCACAGGGTGTTCTACCCATGAATATGAGCAACTTTCCCTATGGAACCAACTCTGAAATCACAAAAAAAATTAGCTGTTTCATACATTTTAGTCAAGTAGGTATTGAACTTTTATATGAAACAGCTGATTTTTTTTAGAACATCCAGTGAAAATTTGGCCGATCATTGAAAAATAACCCTGTAGCGTCTGTTTAACAAAAAGAATTGCAGACCTAGCAAGACATTTTTGTTTTGCTTAATATAGATAATGATTTTATAATCAATACAATTACATTGACCAATGACGAACCAAAATATGCCTGGTACGCCACGCGTCACGATTACATGACGAATTTATATGGTTGGTCAGAAACTTGGCGCCGCAAGCACATTTTTGTTGTTTTGACGTGACAGTCCAGAGATAAATTTGTGAAAATAGAACTGTTGTTAGTACCTACTACTCTATACATAATGTATTTTTATGTTTTTCAGGCAAATTCAAATAAGGTGAATAATACAGCATCTCTGCACTGAGGTTTCGCTACGAGCTACGGCGTAGCATCGTAGCGTGCGCTACGCTACGAGCGCGTAGCCTTCCTACCTCCGGAGCTTTTATAAAGCTTTCCTTTGGCTATTAATTCTACCAAACTTTAAGGCGTGTTTTTTTTTACCTTTGCTCACACAAGGATTTTTCCTGTATCGTAGGTGCGTTTACTGACATTCAAAATCACATACACAGACAGTCAGACGCAGAAATCTGTAGGCCACACAAATATTTTTGGAATAATGTAATATAGTGGGAATTGAACCCACGTTACGCAGCGGGGCATCCAATTGGTCAGCTACTGTGCTTACCGTGCCGTCAACTTACGCCTATATGTCAGAAATCCTACAATTTGTCCTAATGTCTAAAATAGACTTGTGGCCTTAAATGGTTTTGTCAAAAGAATTTCATAAAAAGAATTTATTGCATTTGTATAATATAATGTTTCCGCAACTTTTCACACAACGCCATTTTAGTCCCAAGCTAAGCTTGAGAGTTTGTGTTATGGGTACTAAACAGCTGATAAACATACTTATATATTTCTAAATACATACATATTATAGATAAATTACACCCAGACTCAGGATCAAATAATCGTGCACGAGAGAAGGTGGTACTTTAAATGCTTGTAAACACACCCTCTATGGAGAGGGCTATACTCGGAGTCTCTATGCGAGATCGAATCAGAAATGAGGAGATCCGTAGAAGAACCAGGGTTACCGACATAGCCCAGCGGATTAGCAGGTTGAAGTGGCAGTGGGCAGGGCACATAGCACGGAGGACTGATGACCGATGGGGTCGAAAGGTTCTCGAGTGGAGGCCACGTATCGGCAAGCGCAGCGTAGGACGTCCACCCACAAGGTGGACAGACGACCTCATTAAGGCCGCGGGAACGCGCTGGATGCGAGCCGCTTCCAACCGGTCTTATTGGAGATCTTTAGGGGAGGCCTATGTCCAGCAGTGGACTTCCTATGGCTGAAATGATGATGATGATGATGGTGATGAAACACACCCACGGTACAGATGATGATGACGACAAAAGTCTCTTCATTTAATATTACTATTCTTTGTAGTCATACCATAAACTAAGCTAGATGTGTTTTAACGCCCATAAAGATACTATGGGAAACCCGTGTAATCCCATGCTTATGACCCCCTAGAGACCGAACAAGCCTGGTAAATACAGGAATCCAAGTTACAAATTAACTAGCTTATGTAGTTAGGCAAAGCTTGGTAAGGATAAAATTAATGGGCTCCAGGAAAACCACTCTTTATAACCTTAAGATTGTTTTACTCAAGGAATCATTGCATTTATAAAAATAAATAAAAATATTTAGTGTTTATTTTTTTTTGGGGGCTGTACAGACACTACAGTTAATGTTAAATATTTTTTTTTGCAAGAAACCTTGGTTTGAGATTCGTCTATCGTAAAACAAATCGAGAAATTGCAGTGGACGTACAGACTCCAGCACATCAAGTTACCCCAATGTGTCAAATTTTCCTAATTGAATATGAACCTTATTCTGTTTCACATAAAGTTGAAAAACGATCAAAGAAATTTGACATATTTGGGTAACTTGATGTGCTGGCGTCTGTACATACGTACACGCTTGCTCAAGGCGGATTGGCGATTTCAGACTTATATTAACTACAAGTCCAGGTTCCAGTTCCTCGCGATGTTTTCCTTCACCGATGTCAACGATGTCTAAGATAATTGTGTGTGTGTGTTTATTTTTATTATTAAATAAATAAAATCTGTGTGTGCAAGCGACCTGTATTTAATGGCAAATTTTATTCCTGGACAGTGTCGCATTGGGAGGATTTTGAGGTTATGACCAAATGCAATAAAGCGTAATGTCCGATAAACGCATCAAATAACACGGCTTACTAAAGTGCCTACTAAGATCTACATTAAGTTCATACATAAAACAAAATAAACTTCATATGTTGAACTCATATGCGCCATCTAGAAGGCAAGGGGCGCAATGGGCGATTGTTCCCAACGAGTCACACCGCAACGTCTTACAGTGGGACTGGTTGGGATTTTTTCGTTTCTGTCACTCGCCGGCCGCTCCCGCGGCACCGCTCGCTTCGCTTGCTCGGCTCGTGCGTAGTAGGTCACAGTTTTAACCTAACCTAACCTACCCATTTTTTAAAGGAGAAATTAACCTAATCTAAATAGTTGCGTTCCGGGTAACCAGTCCCAAAAGTTTCCCCATCGAGTAACAGTGTGACTGGTTGGGAGAAAAAATTTAAAAAAATCCAAATGAAAATAAAAGAACAAATGCAATGGGCAAAGCAGGTCGTTCGTTTCAACTTAAGTTCAATCAGTACATACATTCAGAATGATAGTAGATGACATCGAAACAGCAGAAAAACATTCAAAGTTTTACTAGTAATTAACTAGGACAATGATATCCCCGTTAAAAGTTAATGACTAAACATACTTAACGACTTCGACCATAGTTGATTAAAAGTAAAAGTACAGTTACGCCGACAGTGATGATACATTGACCTTGAATTAGGCTGGAGTCCAAGGTCAATTTATACTGGTTTTGTTACCACATAATGTGCATCCTACCGTACTATATGAATTTTGACTGGCCTGTTGGTCTAGTAGTTAGTGGCCCTAACAGCTATGCTGGAGGTCGTGGGAACGATTCCCACTCAGGACAAATGTTTGATGTGATGTGATGAAATGTTTGATGAGCACCATCATTTGTTCTCTGTCTGGGTTGAATTGATCTATCTATAATATAATCTATACTAATATTTTAAAGCAGAAGAGTTTGTTTGTTTGTTTGTTTGGTTGAACGCTGTCATCTCAAGAACACACGGCTCGAATTCAAAAAAATATTTTTGCGTTGGATAGTCCATTTATCAAGGAAGGCTATAGGCTATATAACATCACGCTATGACCAGTAGGAGAGGATCAGCAATAGGAAATGTTGTAACGGGGAAATAAGCTTCCGTTTTTCATGCGGAGGAAATCGCGGGCAGAAGCTAGTAATAATAATGTATTTATTTAGAAACATATAAGTATGTTTGTCAGTTGTTTAGTACCTATAACACAAGCACTGCTTAGCTTGGAACTAGATGACGTTGTGTAATATTTATTTATTTAAATGCAAACTGTAAAAACTTGTAAAAACGCTCTGACTACTCCGAAGGTTTGGTATAGTTTTTTTCGTGTATAATTTAAATCGGTTCATCGATTAGTAGCTAGTGTTCATTTTTTGGTTTTTGCATCAATCTTGCAATGAAACATCTCACAAACAAACTGACTAGACACGCAATGACTGGATAGGCCCATTTAAATCGATTGTTCCCAACGAGTCACACTGTAATCTGTAACAGTCGTTGGGAACAAACGATTTAAATCTGTGTGGTTCTTTTCTCAAAAGACTATCTTAAACATTAATCTGTATGTAGTATGTAGTCCTTATAGTTATCGATCTGACCAAGATAATGGCTGTACTTCAAAGAGACTGTGACTTCTGAGTTCCTACGGTGTGTCGGACAGAGTCGGAAAAATTTACCTAATCTAGTTTTAAAGGTAGATAATATTCTGTTCGTGTACGTGAGTTTAAATGTTTGTATACGCACAAATGATGACACAAGAAAAACTCCTAGTGTGGGGTTTATGAAACAATATTCATGTTACATTATTACGTGTAAAAGTATTAAAAATAAACTTTTTTACAGAAATTAGTATGATTTATAGTAGGTTTAATCATTTTTTTATTTTTTGTTTTACATTTTAGTAACTCATGATTATAATATAACTGTGAAAAACGTATACGGTACTTCTTGATTACAAAACAGCAAGAAAAAGGTCTGACTGTAGGTATGAGCTTAGAAAAATAAATGATGTTAGTAGACATTTAATTGTATCATACAAAATTACTCCGTTTTTAATTACAAACTAATATTTGCAGTAATATTATCCACTGGTGGAAACGCTTATAGCGTTTTACCGCTTCATTACACATCTCTGGTTAAAACACCTAATTCTAGAGATGGACAGTCCGCTTTGTATTTACTTTAAGTACATTTTCACAAGGTGACTTACTACAGAACAATCTGGCTTGTATTTCAATCACTTTTAAACATTCAATAAAATTCTTCCACATGATTGCTTCAACGTTTCAACCAATATAAACATCAATTTGTTTATATTGCCGGCAAACTTAATTACAATCACCCGTTCACAATTTCACATGTACCTTACGCAAATTGACGTGGAATTGTAACGACCGAGTTAAATTCTGTAGGATAACAAAATTGACAATGAAATAATATAACAAGATTGTACGTAGGTGTGTAATGTATTAACACCATGGTTCCGAACGGTTTTATCATCAAAAACCCACGTTATATAGAAAAAGGTTAAAGGTTATGTAGGATTTCATATCTGAGTAAACACTCGTTCAATACACACGTCATGACTATATCAAAATAGATAAATTCTATGAAATTTACAAAATTATCGAACATCAAACTTCTGTTTTATATTAAATGCTTTCGTTGTCGCGTATTCCAAAGCAGATCAAAACATTATAACATCCTTTCTTATTCTAAGAAATTCAATACGCACAACAAAATCGAAAAATAATCACTAGGGACGCAAAGATATGCAGACATAAGCACAAATCCATCTCGATCCTCAACAAGACGGTCAACAAGATAACGCCTCTATTGGCTAAACACTAAACCGTATTAATTTATGCGCGCTTAGTACTTAGACATTAAAGTGCTAAGTAAACACTTGTGTGTTAGGAATAAATAATGTTGTCGTACCTGTGCATCTCCCGCGCTTGCTGGCGTCCTGGTACGCGTGTTAGCGATCGCACGGTCGGGGGCACACTGTCGCCTGTTGGTTAGTTAAGGGTGGTCTAGGTGTGTATAGAGCTGTTAGTACCAAGTATCTATACATGTATTAATGCGTGAAACGAAATCTTCGGATTCCTTTTAGAAGAATATTTCGCGCACAGAGGAGTGTGAGATTAGGCGCAGTATAAGTTTATTTGGAGAAAGTCAAAATTAAGCTCAGATTCGTTATTTCAAAGTCCATTGAAAAACGCTTTTGAACGTCAGATTACCAACAATAATATGAAAATATTACATCATTTGCCTTTCTACAGAGTAAGAAAATTGCAGGAAACTAAAACGTTAGAGCTTTGACCGCTGAGCGACTACCAGCATTATTAATTTGGAAAAGAATTATTTTTGAAGCCATAAATAACTGTTCTGACAATTTTACGGGTAAATATGCTAGTCATTTTTGTTGTAACTCAAACAATGTTACAAACCCATAACTCCATCTTTAAATTAAAAAAGGGTTAGTATTAGTTTATTTGCATGAAGAGTATACTTGCAAAAAGACAGTTTCATACCAAAATCTGTAGAATTAAACTAGTTTTTAATTTGTATATCATAAAGGCAACAAATCTAATATCATTTATACCTAATATTATAAAAGGCACAAACCGCTGACTTTTCGGATTGTAAAATTATCACTTTCTTCAAAAAGGGTGAAGAAAACATCGTGAGGGAACCGGCGATTGAGAGATATATTTCTTGACGGTCTGTGATGCCAAGTCAGAGGCTCATGGGCGGCATTAAAACTATTATCATACGATAACAAGAATATAAAAGGCAGGACATAGCTGATCAAAATGTTCAACTATTAAGAACTGTACCTACCTATGATCCACAATAAAATATTTTTAATTTGAATCTTATGAACTATGAAGTACGTGAGGATTGGTGGATGTTTAGGAGACTGGATGTTTGTTACTCTTTTACGCAAAAAAAAATTGAATTGATTTAATAAAACTTAACAGATAAGTCAACAAATGTTCACCACAGCCGCTTCGATTAAACAACACACTTCGGTCACACAACAACTCTATACATTTCTCCGGAGTCCTCGCGGTGGGCGGGAGCGAGCCACTTGCCGCCCAGCAACAGTTTTTATAACAGGGTTGCCACACTGAACTGACTAGCTATGTCAAATATTCATTCATTACCAACACTTACCTATTTACTGGAGGACTTAAATAAACTATCTACTTTACTGAAAGTAGAAAAAACTACGCGAATAGGGTAATATTTTAAAAAGCAAATTTTGTGATAATGCGATGTAGTTTTGTTTACAATTTGGATGCACATGTTCAGGGCCATGTGCCATCACATCGATGCTAGGGAGATGCTCAAACGTGTTGCTGGGGAATTTGTTCCGTCACTTCTTCTTCCCAGCAAACACACTAGGAAGTGGTGAAGGGTGGGCGTTTTGGGGGAAGTCTTATGTTGTTTTTGCCGTTCAAAAAGTCTTACTAAAGATTTGCGTTTTTTGGACACGACGTTATTTAACGCGCTGATGGCGCGCGTAGAACGCAATCGCTTAGCAAACGCAGGCCGGTCGGGTGATCGGGTCGGTCTGATGAAACGATACATAGGTACGTGAACTGTCTGATTCTCTTAATACGCGTTGAGAACGCGCTTATCATAAACGCGCGTTAAAAAAACGCGGGTTGCAAAGGCCGTGGCTAAATAAAAAATAAATAATAATTTAAACAAAATTTGAAGATCTCTGACAGTCGTTACGCTTGGGGTTTGTCAAAAATACTTATTTTAAGCTGTAGCTATTTTTAGCTCTTGTAGTTATAAGAAATAAAACACATTATTTTGTACCATGTAAGTTACACTTACGGCAAATTTGAATACCTATTCTGTTTTGACAGCACAACATGACAGATGCACAGATAAACATTTGGTCTACTACTTTGTTTCGTATCACGGTATGTAATATAAACTTTTCATTGCTAAATTAAAATGAGGTTCATGTGTCCGATGGATTGTATTTTACTTTTAAAAGCCGATAATAGGGTATATGCATGTGTTATCTTTATATTTTTAATTCACTGTTTACAACGTTTTAACATAGTAAAAAAATATAAACATTTTTAAAAATTGCTGTAATGAAGCTTAAAAAAATATATTAAATACAGAATAAATTTGAGCTGTTTAAACGCTGCCATTTTCGCGCGCCATTTCGATTACGTCATTTACTATGATCCCGTTACTATTACTATGGGTGTTTTCGTTCTTCTAACCATTTCACCATGAAAAAAGCTCAAAAAGCAGATTACCGGTATTGCTTGCACCCGAATGCAATAAACATTATCAGATTGTGCTTTTACAAAACCACTTTCAGTAATTTTTCTTAAATGTTTTATAACCTCACTATGAAGCTAAAATTAGACTTGAACATTAAATTTGTTCACAACACACACGGCAATAATTATGTTTTCCAACAAAAAAGTCCATTTCAATACTTAATGTCATACTTACGCAATGTATGTTTTGTAGACGTTGAGTTGTTGTCGTAGTAAGGTAAAGTCACCAGTCATGGACAGTATAAGCGATTTTTTTTTGTATTTTCTTTGTAATTTCTTCATTTTTTTATATACGTGCTTTGGGATTTGGAGGTAAATAAAAAGTTCTTTTCTCTATCAGTATTCAGTGTTTAATCTCGGTTTAGTACTCAGTACAATAAAATATTGTAAATTAAAAACACACTCTCTTAGACACCATTAATGGACAGTAATTATCCAGTGTAGGACCCCCAATTATGGACATTATCTAGTTATGGACAACCATCAATGGACAGTCATAATCCAGTGTAGGACCACCATTTATGAACAGCTAGGATAGTTATGGAAATATAAAAATATCAAGTAAAGGACAAAGTACCTATTCGTTAGTAATTTGATTAAAAAAAATAGTTTTTTTTCTCGGTACCCTCAGTTTCCGTCCGGATCTTTGGAATGCGAACGAGGGCCGCAGCCAGCTCGCAGAGGCTCATTGTCGTCGTTAATGAAATAAGACACCAACCGCAGATTTTCCCTGGGGTGGTTAAAATGGTCTGGATACCTAGAACTGTGAATGACTATGGCCCCTGCCTCACCAATGTTAAATATAAACAGCTCATGATATCTGACAAATGCTTGCACAGACTGATCTGGTCCTGATATCTGTGTGGTTCTTTACTCAGAAGACCATTATCAGGCCTCAAATCTTCGTTGTTCCTGTCTGGACTTTAAAAGAGACTGTGACCTCTAAGTTTCTTTCGGTATTTCTTCTCAGAGTAGTCAGATAGTGAAATACCGACCTCACCTTCTAATTAATAAATGACATGTAAAAGTATTTGTATGAACCTATTTACAGAAATAAATATTATTTATCATTTACACGGATTAAATGTTAGGGGGTGACTTGCTCACTCAATAATGGGCCCTCTGAAACGGCCGCTAGCACATAGTGACGTAGTGACAAAAGGGCATCATGTCCTGAGGAGCTAAAAGAGTGGAGAAGCATTCCACGGCTATCAGGACAATCCCGGAAGTGCGGTCAAGATCCCTACCAACACTTTACTGAAATGCTTCCTTCGGCCTTGTTTGCTCTTGCCAGTCTCTATTCTAGCCAGCCAACTGAGGCAAATCAGAGATGAGGGGGTTTTTTATTGTAATTTTAACCAAATGCTTCTCTTTATGCCAACTGGCTAACGGCATTTATTATTTTAATAACATTGTTATCAGTATCAGTCTTACATAAACAAAACTCGAAAGGCAAAACTATTATTTGTTGGACACTATCAAGCAATTGTTCTTTGGTCAGAGGGAAGTGTTTTTCAGCCATAAAGGCTATCCATCTCACGAGCATCCTTTGTTTTCCTCATTTGTCAGTACAGTAGCTGCTGCTGGACCTAGACTACAATCAATAGGACTCTTCCCGGTGATTTTATTACGTAAAGTTATACTCGGTACTCCGTATCTTGGAGCGGCAGCTGATATTTTCTCTGATTTTCTGTCTTTTCTTGGTGTAAAATAAATTCGTTTGTATTAGAAATGCGTTGAACCTATTATGGACACCTAGTCATGGACGGAATGTCCATTACTGGATAGACTAAAAATTTATGTCAGATTTCTAGAGGAACATGAAGGTTTACTAGAACAGATGAATAAAATGTGAAAAACTAAAAATTTTAGAAAGTTCACTTTATGGACACTCTGTCCATGATTGGGTGTACGTGCTTGAAAAATATCCAGTTATGGACACCAATAATTTTAGGGTAAGAATACATTTGACATTTTGGGTTATATTATAAAAATAATGTATAACTATTATTAAATCACTAAATAATATGAATTTCAACAACAACGATACACCGAAAGCACAATACGATGTTTAGTGTACTTACTCGTATCGCGATTCTTCTAATAAATTACGGTTCCCGACACCAAATGACACCGCGTAATTAAAAACCCATAGGGCGGCAATCAAAATGGGTGTCGGCTGTCAAAAAGAGTTGGTATGACAGCTAAATTGTTGACACAACTGATCAGTGTTGACATTTGAAGAAAAATACAGCGCGTTTGCTTAATTTTGAGGGTAATTTCGAAAAATGTCCATTACTGGTCCGCGTCCAACATAGGTGCCATTACCTTAGTTGACGTCAAGTTTCGTTATATAACCAATGGTGATGCGTTTCACAAATTCGAATTTCCCGCGCTTAATTCACACTTTTATTTTTAGTTTTAAATAATTATGACGCTATTAAAAAGTAAAATAATGATTTAGTTCATATTTTCTGCCATTAAAGATTCAGAAAAAAAATATTCGAACCATATTAAAATTACATGCATATTCCCTATAATAACGCATTGCAGTCCAATATTTTTATTTGGTCACATGAATGTTACAAAATAATTTCTAAATACTCGCATTGTTTGCAATGAAGACCAGACTAAGATACATTTAACCGCAAAATTTATCAAGTTTTCACCATATTATTATTCTTTCATGATCTCAGTTACATTTTACAAAAATGTATAGCTTGTTTTTTTGCAATTCTAAATGTAACAATTTTAGTGTTATTAGCGTAACACGATTTATATACGTCACGATATCTAGAAGGATCATACAAAATTGTCTTCTTTATGCGGACAAAGTGCTAGACAAGTGCCTAATAATAGGAAGCAGCTCGAAATGAACCACTAAACGGTTACAAAAACACCTTTAAAATATTGTAAAACACTGCTGAAAAGCGTGACAGCTGACACAGGGTCTTAGGTTCTTTAAAACCTAAGGCCTAAGACCAGCAGTCACGCTTGCGAGCACTACGCTAAATAAAATAGCAGTCGCAATATTCTATTACTAAATATCTAAATTTTCCAAAATAATGGTTATTTGTTTTTGCTAGCAACCCCGACGCTCGCAGCAAAAGCTTCTATTATGCGTCCAATGTAAATTGTCGCTCACACTTACACAATTATCTCCTAGACGGAGGCAACTCGTCTTCGTAGCATTATATTGGATGCTGCGGGAACAAACACCATTTACAGTCCCACAATGAAAATTAGACTCTATGTCTGGATGAGAAGGATTATGCTGAGTGAATTCATAAAATTGTTTTTAGCAAGTGACCCATATAGGTTTGATGGGTTGTTTTAGAAACTCGTTTGATTGACGGCCGTCATCGATTAACTTTTTTTTAATTGTCTTTTCTGCTACAGGGGAATGCTGTTAAAAATTAACACCATTAGGGTTCCAGTAACCGATGGTACAAAATAAAGTAAAGCCTGGGATCGTTAGAACACTTTTATTGACTCCTAGACTAAAAACCCTCCTTATCTTCTAGTGAGTACATACATCCATAAACTCGCGCTTTTTTCCCATGGAATTAGGCAGAAACTACAGCGCGCCATATGCTACGATTTTACTTCGGTGAACTGAAATATAATTTGAGCACAAATAGAGAGATCGCTAGTCGTATGTGTAGACACCGCATTTCAGTGCACCCTTCATAAAATTATAATCAAATTCAAATTCAAATTCAAAATAGTTTATTGTGGATCATAGGTTCAGGCTATGTCCCGCCATTGAGGCATACAAAATTCAAAGAAATAAAATATACAAATCACTAAATTGACATGCAATACATTTTGAGTGTCGAGATATTTTTATCAGATTACTGTAATTATTTTAAATTAAGCAAAATTTTATTACAAACATAAGACAAATTTCATGTTAGAATGTCAAGATACAATTATAGATATAAGATACAATTTTTAGATTCGGGATAAATGTCAAATTAGAATTGATTGATTTTGAATAAATGTCAGTTTACAAAAATGTCAACTTGTAAATGTAAATACAGAAGTGATAGTCCACCGTCTGTGGCTATTGTTTACAATTGGCAGTTTTACAATTCATTTCAATTCATTATTGGTCTGTACAACAAAGCGGCTGGTGCAATGTTTTGTCATTTAAATATTCTCTTACAGAGTAATAGCATTTGGCAATCAGTAAATGCTGTAACTTACTTTTTAAAGTATTTAAGTCACTTATGTTTTTGAGAAAAGGTGGAAGGTTATTATAAATATGTGGACCCATACAGAAGATGCTGTGATGCAAAAGTTTTGTTTTACTAGGTACTATGCGCAGATAATCCTTGTTTCTGGATCTAGTACAGAATTCAAATAGATTTGGATTTGATTTTAGGAACATTACGGTTTCGTATATATAAAGACTAGGGAGAGTTAATAGTTTTAAATGTATGAAGTGTTGTTTACATGCATCCATTTGTTGTAAATTGCACATCGATCTAATACAACGTTTTTGAGCTCTAAATGCACGTTCTACGGAGTTGCCCCAAAAAATTATACCGTAGCGCATGATTGAAGCAACATAACCATGATAGGCAGTGAGTAAAGTAGGTTGATTGGCACTTTTCCTTAATCTATAAAGAGCATAAGAACTCTGGCTAAGTCTCTTGCAAACTTGCTCAATATGTGATTTCCAATTTACTTTATTATCAATATGGAGACCCAAAAATTTAGTTACTTCAATTTCTTTTTCTTTAATCGGACTTCACTTAAGGTAAGTTCGTCTGATTATTCAATTTTAACAATTTCTTCTGCTTCGTTACTTTCTTTCTTCTAATAGTTAACAAAATGCTCGTGTAACAGTGCGTTTGTTACTAAACTCCTCCGAAACAGTTTATCTCCGATTCTAATGAAATTTTGAGTGTATATTATTATACAGTAGGTCTTAGAATAGGTCGGAAAATTGCGTTAAAAAACAGTCGAAACAAAGTTTGCTAAGGCAGCTACTGGATATTATAAATTTATATGAATGTACAGACGCCAGCACATCAAGTTACCCCAATGTGTCAAATTTTCCCAATTAAATATGAACCTTATACTGTTTGACATCAAGTTGTAAAATGATCAAAGAAACTTGACACATTGGGGTAACTTGACGTGCTGGCGTCTGTACGTATGTGAGGGTGTGAGAATAGCATCTGTAAGTGCACCAGTAGGTATTATGGCTATTGGCTAACTTTTCACAGTCAGTAACTAACTGGCGTACAGTTACAAACCAAACTTTGATAACAGCAGAATATTCAAAAAAATAGTATTACACTTTAAGCGCACTTTTGACAGCAGTGGTAGCCTAGTGGTGTGAGCGGCGGATTGCCAAATCACAGGTCTCGTGTTCAAACCCAAGGCAAGCACCTCTGACTTTTCGGATTTATGTGCGTATTGTTAAATAATCACTTGCTTCAAAAACGGTGAAGGAAAACATCGTGAGGAAACCGGGATGCCTGAGAGACTATTCTCGACGGCATGTGATGCCAAGTCAGAGGCCCATGGGCGGCATTAAAACTCTGACACCAGGTTAGTTACTAACCACACGATAAGAAGAAGAAGCGCACTTCAAGTTACGGCGACTATCGGATGGGGTATGGTGCACTTCGACATATATCTGCGAGTGCGCATGACGTCATCCTAGACACACTGATGGTAGCCAATACGAAATGCGTATGTTGTTGCCCCGTCGGTCGTCAGACTTGCGCTGGCCCAAAGAACAACATACGAAAGATATTTTTAAAGGCCATTGTTAACGCCTGCCTAAAGTATAGCAGCGTGAAGTCTATACGTTGCATTTTGCTGTTCTAAAATGCTTAGGCGTCTCAACGCTCTAAGGAATTAATATGTGTCATATTTTTTATCCTTCCACCCACATTTATTTATTTATTTAAATATACATGTACAACATGACAGGTAAACTAACCTAAGTTGTTGTACATTTCAAAAAAAAAAAAAAAACTAAAACTAAACACAAATCTAAAAAATATCAAAAAAAAAAAAAAAAAAAACCTTTATGGTTGACAAACATACAATAACAAAAACACACTTAATAATAGTAAAACAATTTAAAAAAATATATATATGTATATACAGGTAAAAACAAAACTAAACACAACACAAAAAACTAAACACAAAAAAAAAACAACAATATTACACAAAATAAAAGAAAAAAAAATACTCATCTTTCATTCATCATCTCACAAAATTTCAAACATTCACGACATAATTCTACCCATCTCGTAGCGAATACGTCACACTTTGGTGTCGATGTCAGTAACGCATTGAGCATTGCAAGCACGCGAACCATGGGGGACACATATGAATTGTACAAATTTTCTCATCGTCGCGTCAACTACGCTCTCCGCATATTTTAATTGTTAAAAGTACAAAAACCCGAAATAAACCACCATACCTCAATACGGGAGTTTCATTGAACACCACACTGAAGCCCCAATAGCCATGAATCTGATTTTAATTCTACATATAGATATCGATGTACTCATTCTTCTATTTGGTTATAAAATTACTTAGATAAAAGAAAACAAATAAATATCGGCACATTCCAGCGTTGCAACCTGCAACCTGTTGCTTCAAAAGTAGATCTGTAATCCTCTGAGCCACAGGCGAACCGGCGCCACATTATAAATGAAGTACTAAAGATAAAGTAGGTTTTAAATAAATATTTAAGCCATAATGAACTGTCTCGCGGTGCCTTTAGCTGGAGTTAAATTGTTATTTGTCTTGTCCCAGTGTTTCTTTGCGATACGGGTAATAAAAGTGCTGTTTGATTTTGTACTAGCAGACGTCCCGCGGTTACACCCGCGTAGGTACGTTCCCGTGGGAATACAGGGATAAAAAGTAGCCTATGTGTTAATCCAGGGAGTCAGGTAACTCCATACCAAATTTGATTAAAATCCATTCAGTAGTTTTTACGTGAAAGAGTAACAAACATCCATCCATCTATCCATACTCGTACATATCTAAACTTTCGCGTTTAAAATATTAGTAGGCAGTACGATGGGGTGGTGGGGTAGGCAGGCATACCATTGGAAGGGGTAACTAGAACCCTTTTATATTTTGCTAGCATTCTGTATTTTATAGCACGATTTAAAAAAAAAACAGAAATAAATTAGAATAATCTAAGAATTGATTTGCAACATCCTATCCTACTAATATTAAAAATGTGAATTTTTGTATGGATGTCTGTTACTCTTTTACACAAAAACTACCGAATGGGTTTTAATGAAACTTGACAATAATAAAGATTATGCATCAGAATAGCACATATGCTATATTTTATAAAGATATTGTGTTAAATATTCAAAATATAACGATAAGTGCCAAGAAAGTAGGTCAATAATCTGCCATGTGGAACTATTCTAGCGATTCTAGCGCTGCAAAAACCGCTAGATCTACTCGTATGAAAGTGTTTATGTGACAGCATATAATATCTATCTTTTACATGTAAGCCATTATAGCAAAATTAGTAAACACACAAATTTAATTAAAAAATTTAATTTTTGATGAATTTTGGTATGAAGATAGATTGGTACAGTTCGAATTACCTACTAATCCTGCGCAGACGAAGTCGCGGGCACCAGCTAGTCATCAATCTTACTTACCCGAAAGTTCTGCATCAACAGGAAACCATAATGGGCAAACGGGTGTTGTTTACAAAGGCAATGACACCATAATACTAATTGACGAGAGCCCACCCAGTGTTGTGTTCACAGAGCCAATTTCCGCATCACTCACTACCGGCCTTTTATGGTGCCCTAGTAACACATCATATCATTTCATTTATTACAAATGTTTGCTATCAGTGAATAATTATTGTAATGGCGCATATAAGTTTACAATATACATTTACTTTACGTATCCAATCCTTTATAACGATATGGAATAAACTACATTTAAACTGTATAATAATAATAAAACAACTAACAACAGAGACAAAAACCAACTAAAAAGTCGTTAAATTATGTCCAAACTGCTACCCCAAAGTGTCAAATGTTCCCAATTGAATATGAACCTTATTCTGACTAACATAAAGTTGAAAAACTATCAATGAAATTTGACACATTAGGGTAGGTTACCATACCACTGCACAGATAAGTTTCTTCGTGATCACGGGTTTAAATAACTATTACTGTACCCATAACAATTGTAAAGATAGGATTTAATGAACCAAAAAAATATTCTAATTAAAGCTTAATCACTACACCGTCAGTTTAGGATTTGTCTAAACTAGTATGTTTTGCGATATACGTTTCGAATTATCGTTTATTTTTTGTCAAATACTGGTAAATTTCAATTTAATTAATAATATGTATAGATGTGGATTAATAAGCAAGCACATAGGATAGCGATCTAAATACCAAGTTATAGAAATCATGTTCTAAATACGTAGGTATACTTAAGTCTGTCTTCTCTTCATAGTGGAAATATTATTTAAATATCCCTTTCAAAAGCTCACCGAGTACATTCATTCCTCTCCATATTTCATTTCTCTTAGTGCGAATAGCGCGAAATTAGTCAGTCCGTTGGATGCGGAATGAATCACCCATTGAAGATGAAAATTATTCAGCTTTTGAACTGTTTTAAATAATATATTCTATGACATCAACGAGTGGCATTTAAATAATGAAAACTGTGCAATCAGACTCTCTTAGAAACATCAAACAACCGTTTAGGGGTCCACGGGTATCATCAGATAAATAAAAAGGAATGAACGGTTTTATGAATTTAAACGCCTCTTGCATTTTTCTGTAAGATTAACCGTTTTCGGAGTAGAGCGCTAAAATGCAAGAGGCATCTTTTGTAGATGATTTAACGACAAATATTTTTTATGATATCCTCTATTGACCTTCAAGCAATACCTAACTCGCGAGAAATTTGCGAAAAACTGATTTTCGTGACCTTTATAACTTCTTTAGCCGGCACGATATCAATGTTGATTTTGTACATGGTCATTACAACGCCATAATATAGGCGTATAAATTCAGCTCAATAGAACCTTTTTCGCAGATAAAACCTAAAATGACTGGTCTAGTGTGGAACGTGAACTCACCGCCTGCGCCACTTCGGCATTTAGAAACTTTATACAATATAAAAAATCGATCAGTTAATAGTTGAAAGTAAAAAACATGGTTCATGTTTTTTTATTAATTAACTTCTCTGATTTAATAAGTTAAACTCCTGTAAAAATATCAATATCTCACATAAGCACAAGAAGAAAACAAAACTATGAAGCTCAAACATTTAAGCACCAGGGTTGCAAAAATAGTGGTGCAGTTGTTTTGACCGCAGCATAGATGGCAGACGAGCCACTCCAGTCCTCTCTCCTCGGCTAAATGTACCAGGACACCATCAGCGTTATAGAGTAAATAATCCTGAATGGGTTTCCATAAGTAGAATAGGAACCCTTCCAGCAATATTACTGACATTGGTATCTGAAAATAAAAGGTATACTTATTTTTTTTTTTTTACTTAAGGAATATTATTTTAATTATGCAATATTGCGTTGATGTACCTTCTTAACTGCGTAATATACCACAATAGAAGGTACGCACCTATAATGTGTCCTGGCCAAAGAGATTTAAAATGTTATAGAGCGGGCATGTCAAGGAAATGTCATAGAAAAACTTTGATCCCATGTCTCAGTAACGCTATCTAGAATAATATATGAATATTGGAGCGGCAGCGGAGCGTACTACAAAAAACTCATAGACTTGTGTGCAGCAGGACACACTTTTTCGGACGAAAACTTTGTTTGTGATGTCCGGTCTATAGGTATTGAATGTCTTTGGTCCTGGCCCTAGAATGTTCTGTTATATTTCTCAGTTAAGATTGATAGGCTTGTCCTACTCACTGCAGCGTTCAGGTTAATTTCCTTTAATGTCATGCTTTCCTGGTATCCAGTCGCATTTATGTCCTTTGTGCTTACTGTATTTTCCAAAAGAGAAATCATAAGAAAAAGTAACAAACAAAACTGGTTTAATTATGTAAACTAACCTCTAGTAAAATACACAGAAAATTGCATTTTCTGAAAATGAACTTGGGGAAGACATCAATTTGCTGAAGAATTAAGCTAACACTCATCAGGTAGACCAGGTTAGAGGTGAAGAATTTGTTTCTGAGTATTCTAGCTGCAAAAAAGTATACTTAATTAAATAAAAAAAAAATTAAAGTGCTGGAAATACCGATTGCGAGTGTTGGAAATTCCGAACATCTCCCAATGTCATATGCACATAAATAAATGAAAAAAGTCACTCAATGGTACAGACGCCAGCACATCAAGTTACCCCAATGTGTAAAATTTTCCCAATTGAATATGAACCTTATTCTGTTTGATATAAAGTTGAAAAACGATCAAAGAAATTTGACACATTGGGGTAACTTGACGTGCTGGCGTCTGTACTTGCCCAGATAAAATTGAGCCTGACAAAGTTGTGCATGAAAGGCAAGGCCAGGGACTATGAAACCACTAAGGCTTGTCTCTTTTAATTAGTGTCACTCGCATATAGGCTGGAAGGGGGGTTATTAATTAAGAATACCATATGTTAATACCATGAGTTATACAGGGTGTCCAAGAACCTGGCGTCCAACTGGATTCCCACGATGCCCCAAGTTCTAACAGTACTCAGAAAAATATTTTAAAAAATCCACCCCATGTACTTACAGAATTATACTGATTTCAAAAAAAAGGGGAAATGAGCACCCTGTGACATACTTTTGAATGCTGTGACTGCTAATGCTGATAATTTCGATATTTCTTGGAGGTTTTGTAATCTAGGGTATTGCTGTGTCTAAATAGAATGTAAAAATAAAGTACTTATTGTACCATTTTAAAATAAAATATTATTTTAACTAAAGGTGATATGGAAAACTATTGAATTTCGCAACTTTGACCGACTGTAGTGTAAAAAAAATGTACCAAAATAGTATGGCAAGTGACGTCAAATTTTGACGCGTTTATTCCTCTTTTTAAAAAGGTATAATACTTACACATTAATTTGAAAAAAAAAATTTTGATAACATTTTTACTCAACAACCCAATTTTTACGAAGTGCCTACCTACTAACGGTAACTGTCGGACCCTTTCTTATCTTAGAAACTGTTATGTTACTACTATTATTTACTTCGGTTCCAAGAGTGAGCAAGAAGGAAATACACACAGGTAGATGGGTTCCCAGTAGAATAAAAGCAAAGAATGTTAGTTTAAAGATATTTTATTACAATAAATGTTCAAAATGTTGACCACCCGCGGCAATACAAGCTCTCACTCTCCTTAAAAAGGACCGCTTTATGTTTCGCGAGTAACTTTTTTGACGTATCACCTGCACTGCTTGTGTTATCTTCTCACGAAGGTCAGCGATGTCATTGATGGGCTTCGCATAAACGAGCTCCTTCATAGTTCCCCAGAAAAAAAAATCCAGCGGATTTAAGTCAGGTGAGCGGGCTGGCCACGGGATTGTTCCTGATCGCCCAATCCACCTGTTCGGGTATTGCTCGTCCAAAAACTCTCTAACGGATACGCGAAAATGTGCTGGACAGCCGTCGTGTTGGAACCACATATCTGGTGGGGTCTCTTCTAGTAAGTTTGGCAAATCATTTTGAAGAAAATTTAAATATGATTCGCCAGTCAAATTCTCGGGCATCTCAAATGGACCAATAATATTCCCACAGAGAATACCGGTCCACATGTTCACTTTGAACCGGTACTGGGATCTATCTTCTCGCATCAAGTGCGGATTTTCCACATGCCACTCGTGCAAGTTGTGTAGGTTCATGTAGCCATCCTTCTTAAATGTTGATTCATCTGACCACAAAATTTTGTCGATAAAGTTTTCGTCTTCTCGATGTTTTTGCAGGATTGTTTCACAAAACGCGACTCGGCTCGGATAGTCTCGAGGTAAAAGACTTTGCACTCGCTGTACGTGGTACGGATGATATTCTTCTTTTTGGAGAATACTGTGTGCTGTGCTCTTCGGTATCCCCGTATCAGCTTCTATTCCTCGCACAGAGATGCTTGGATTTGCCGACACCGCCTCTAAAACTTCATCGCGTATGAAGTCATTTACGGGTCGTCCTTCACCAGCTACTTGATTGGGGAACCGCCCGTCACATAGTGATCTGTGCACATTAATGAAAACTCGATGGTCGGGATATCGCGTAGCCCTCGGATACCTTTCTCTGTAAAGTCTCGCTGCAGCTCGTCCATTACCTCTACATTCTCCATAAATGTAGTGCATATTTGCGTATTCTTGCGGAGTGTAGGTCGCCATGGTAGCACACACAAAACACAAACTGTCCAAACACAGGCAAAGGTCGTCGTAAAGAGTTCGTTTCAAAGTCCAGAGCACAAAGAGTAATCGAGTCCAATAAACAAAGCTTTAAATCGTAGTACGTGATCAATGGTAACAATAAGAGAGAGGTGCGTAGTAACGGCAGGAGGCAGTGACGCGTACTGACCGTTCTGTTATCCTAAATAGCACGATCCCAGATAGCGTCACTATCTATCTCACTCGCACCTCTAACCTTTTTCTCCCTCACTCTTACCTGAATAATGGGGTACCATAAAGAAGAACCAGCAAATCGCAAAGATAGTTTCTGTCTTGCTCCCTCCTGTTGTAATAACGAATCACTATGGTGAGATGCATGCACATACCGTCCCTTACGGTCTAACCTGTTTTTTGAGAGGCCTGTTGTTATTTTTATGAGCATACAATAGTAATTCTTTAGAGGTTAGATTCAATTCGTCGTAAATTTTTCTTTCTAAGAATTCTGTAAGACATCGTAAAAATTGGGTTGTTGAGTAAAAATATTATCAAAAATTTTTTTTTTCAAATTAATGTGTAAGTATTATACCTTTTTAAAAAGAGGAATAAACGCGTCAAAATTTGACGTCACTTGCCATACTATTTTGGTACATTTTTTTTACACTACAGTCGGTCAAAGTTGCGAAATTCAATAGTTTTCCATATCACCTTTAGTTAAAATAATATTTTATTTTAAAATGGTACAATAAGTACTTTATTTTTACATTCTATTTAGACACAGCAATACCCTAGATTACAAAACCTCCAAGAAATATCGAAATTATCAGCATTAGCAGTCACAGCATTCAAAAGTATGTCACATGGTGCTCATTTCCCCCTTTTTTTTTAAATCAGTATAATTCTGTAAGTACATGGGGTGGATTTTTTAAAATATTTTTCTGAGTACTGTTAGAACTTGGGGCATCGTGGGAACCCAGTTGGACGCCAGGTTCTTGGACACCCTGTATATGTAGGAATTATACTGGATCCCCTATCGATGAAATTTGTCGTTGGTTTAACCTTATTTCCATTTTTATTATGTTGAGGTTTTATGAACTTTAAACACTGGAAAATGATTTTCTCCTAACCCTATGATTTTAAGATATCATCTGCATGCTTTTTTTTTTTTTTTTTTTTTTTTATTTAATGAAATTTAAATACAGTGGTGTAACTTATTTCTAAACTCGCCAAACTTTTACGTTTGATGGCGAGAAACGCTCTTTTAATAACAATGAACCACCCTTGTACATACATGCTTACTATAATAATAAATAAAATATTCCACAACTTTTTCACACAACGCCATTTAGTCCCAAGTTAAGCTTGAGAGCTTGTGTTATGGGTACTAAATAGCTGATAAACATACTTATATATTTCTAAATACATACATATTATAGATAAATTACACCCAGACACAGAACAAATGATCGTGCTCATCACACAAACATTTGTCCTGGGTGGGAATCGAACCCACGACCTCCGGCATAGCAGTCAGGGTCGCTAACTACTAGACCAACGGGCCAGTCAAAATAATAACAGTGTTATATTAAACTTAACAAATTACATCATCAATACAATGTTTTTTTTTAATTTTGTCTTAAGTGATTCTAAACTAACTTTACAGTTGTATATACTTTCCCAACCCAGTAACTGGGTAACTCCTCACACTGACAATACGTGTTCACAGAATTTTGAGCTTCATAACGACGGAGCTTATTAGTCCAGTAATTTTAGACATTTTAAACCCTAATCTGCGGTAAAATACTAGTGAGCTGATTTTTTGTATACAACTTTATTATGGCGTTGTTATGAATACTTATGTGAAAAATCGACATTGATATCGTGCCGCCAAAGAAGTTATACTTACTAGGATTCTTTCCGCAGATTTTAAAATGACTGGGCAATAATAATTTAACACGTTCGCTGACAGTGAGCACTTGTACCCTTGCACTTACTTAAAAATTAAAGCTACAACCTAGGGGTCTTCAAGTTAAGAGTAAACAGGTTGCTTCTAGGCAAGCGTGCTTCATCGTCGACCACATCATCGCTTACCATCAGGTGAGATAGTGGTCAAACGCGTGCCTATCATACATAAATAATAAAAAAAAACATTAAAATGAATGTGCCTAATTTTCATAATTTGTACTCACAATCAAACAATATGTGTATTTCGTTAATAAGAAGAGCTAAGGCCACCACAAGAGCTATGGTACTTGTCATAGAATTGATCTTTTATTTAATTTATGGCAATATTAATAAATAAAATTATAGTAAAAAATCTCTTAAAATAATGTGATTTTAAAGTAAACGGTTATGACAGTGACAGTTAGCCAAAGTCTATGATTTTATTTGCTATTGTCTATGCATGCATACCCGACCTGTTTGCCACCTTTAAATTCAGATTTAAATATCTTCATTGGTTCAAACATCAGTTTACATACAACTAAACACGTAGACAAAGTATTATAACAACATTTAGTTATTTTCTTTTTTTTTAGTTTTTGTTTAATATAGTTTGAAAGTGCATGCAAGGTGTTACAGGTGGAATTGTGTTGAAACTTGAATGTGGTGAATTTGTGTTGTAATGTATTGTATTGTTGGTAAACATAATTATTTGTAAGTTTGTATGCAACCACTACTGTTCATCATTGTCAAAGGATATGTTAGGTTTATTTTACGAGAACGAAGTCGCAGACGGTAGCTAGCCTAAATATCTACTACACTGGACAGAGAGAGAGAGAGAGAGAGAGAGTGTGTATGAATATAAGAGTATTTGATTCTCAGTTCTATTCTAATAAAACTTAGTAAAAAAAAACAAATACGGGTATAAATTGTAATCACTTTCATATTTTGAACAATGTTATGCATTTTACTGTTATGTTTGATTTAACATTCACTTTTTTACTGGTTATTTAATGACTTTCAAGATTATTTTTTGGGTTAAACTCATTTCCACAACTATTTTCAAACACACATCGTCGCTAAAGAAAATAATTAGATTTTCATGAAAGATTGTAAGAAAAGAAATATGAATAAGACTATCCACAGTTCCACACAGTTATAAAAAAAACTGAATCAACCAAATTGCAACACACAGAGAAACGTTCATAATCTGCCTAGAAATCACGTCTGCCTTTACGACGAAGCCGCAGCCATAAAATGCAGACATAAAAAATGTTATCGATGTACACAGAAACTCATTACAAATGGAAATCAGAAACTTGAATTAAAAATTTAAGATGAAACCAAAATGATTTTACGTATAAACGGAGATATTATTAAAACTGTTGTTATTATAATAGCTCTGAACAATGTACTTAGAATAAAAGCGGCAGATATATCTTCAGAAGAAGAAAAGTTGCACGTTCTAAATGAAGATGATGACGGTGTCAACATTTATGATGAACGGCCTCCATATTTATTGAAAAAAAGAATTTTGAGACAGAAAGAAGAAAAAAATGAAGAAGAAATTAAAGTCCTTTTAGAGCAGAAATATAAGTTTAGGAATGATGAGACTTCTACGAGATTTAAGGTTGCTCAAGAGGAAAGAGGCGACTTTCCAGGTTAGCTCTTATACTTAAAAATATACGTATGCCTCTAAAAACCCAAAATTAGTATAGAAATTTAATTCGTTAATGAAGAAAAGCCTATGTTTTTAAGCCTTCACCTAAGCTATTAGAATTAATTAAGCCCTCCAAGCGTAATAGTTGAATTCTCTGAATGACAGATTACTAGGATAACAGGATGTTGTAGAATGCAGTGCAATGGCATAAAGACTTTGAATCAACACTATACTTAATACTAGCTTCTGCCCGCGACTTCGTACGCGGATCCTGTTGCTTATGCCAGCGACAACGGGGTCGTCAAAATCGAAGATCTGAAACATCTGATGTCGAATTCTATAAGCCCGGGGACGGGAAATCAATGGGATGCGCGAGACGATTCAAGATGTTCCAGATTTTTTATTTTTGTTGGTCAACAGGAAATGCCATCAGACTTAACAACTTTTGCTAAGACGCCATTGCTATTATGTATATGTTATATTGTCTCTGGGCTTTGGAGTTCCCCTACAGGTGCTCCAGATCTTCAAATTTAGTCTCACAGCAGAAAACACTCTTCACGTGGAATAGTTTTTGCAATGGCACCATTTTTATATCTCTTTCACTTTAGGTGTTCCATTTTCCAAAATAAATTATAGCCTATAATATGTTGCGTGACGTTCACGATCAGCGGTCAGTCGCGCATCTCCTTCCCCCACTTATCTCTAGAGTCGATGCGTATATACGCTGAAAACTCAAGCGTCATGCTTTTTCCGTGAACGTCTCCAACTCGCGAGACAGTGCATGATGTTCACGATCAGCGGTCAGTCGCGCACATATTCTTCACTGGTCTCTAGAGACCTGGATGTAGTTGCGTAAATACGCTGAGAATGCAGGCGTGCTTCGCGATCCCAAGAAGTTTCCACGGAGCGAGTTGCAGCCTCATGTTCTCGAACAGCATCAAATCTCTCCTAACGCTCTTCGGTAGATTGTTGGGATCTTATGGTCTTTAATCATTTAGCACCTTTGGAACATTGGGAAAAATTTGACCTCTTTCTAGGCATGGTTATAGTTTTATTGTGATGATACCTGATCAATTAAAATCTAAGTGGCTGCTCCCCTGCGTTACCGGGTAAGCTACCGTGTAACGAAGATAAATGGAAAAGGAAATTAAACACTCAAATAACATAAGCCCGAAGGCATACGATAAAAAAAATGGGAGTTTTAGCCAGTAGAGTCTAATTTTCAACGATATACCATCGTCATCGAAAATCAGTCCTGAACTGTTCCCGCCTTCACCGCGTAGTACCTCCTACTTATGTTATTTTATAATTATGCAATGAAATTAGTGATAGTTTTAATTTCTATATCAAATGTTTCTGATCTTCGATTTTTATAAGTCAACAGGAAATGCCTATCAGACCGAACAACTTTTGCTAAGACGTCATTCCTATTTGAGTTATGGTGTAGCTGGGCTCTTGGAGTTCCACAACAGGTGTTCCAGATCTTCGATTTTTATGCGTCAACAGCGAGTGCTCATAAGGCTGAACAACTCTTGCTAAGACGTCATTCCAATATATGTTATAATGTAGCTGGGCTCTTGAAGTTCCACATCAGGTGTTCCGGATCTTCAAATTTATTCTCTCAGCAGAAAATGCTCATAACGTGGAACAATTTTTGTTATGGTACCATTTTTGTATCTCCTATAGTTTAGATGGTCTGTTGCGGTTCTGCATCAGGTGTTCCGGATCTTCAAATTTATTCTCTCAGCAGAAAATGCTCATCACGTGGAACAATTTTTGCTATGGGACCATTTTTGTATCTCCTATAGTTTAGCTGGTCTGTTGCGGTTCTGCATCAGGTGTTCCGGATCTTCAAATTTATTCTCTCAGCAAAACATGCTCATCACGTGGAACAATTTTTGCTATCGGACCATTTTTGTATCGCCTATAGTTTAGCTGGTCTGTTGCGGTTCTGCATCAGGTGTTCCAGTTTCCAAGATAAATTATAGCCCATGTGTTGCCCAGACTTAATATCTATACAACAAAAAAAAATCATTCAAATCCGTCCAGTAGTTCCGAAGATTAGCGTGTGCAAACAAACAGACAAACAGACAAACAGACAAACAGACAAACAGACAAACAGACAAACAGACAAACAGACAAACAGACAAACAGACAAACAGACAAACAGACAAACAGACAGACTTTTTTTTTTGGATTCGTGCTCTATTACTGTTTATAAACCCCCCTCAATTTTTAGTTTTTAAATATATTCAATGTACAGACACAGTTTTTTTACAGTCTTATTATATGTATAGATTAGTCATTATTCCAAATCTATATGTGGGTAGAATTGTACAGTGGTGGTCTCAACTCTCAACAGGCGTTGAAACCGAACTGTTCAGATATTATAGTCTCCTGGTGCATACCTTATCCGATCGTTAATGAAAGTCTTCTTTAGAGAACTATCTTTGAGGAAGGCTGACAGCTCAAGTCAGGTAACGGATAGTAAAGCTATTGCAAACACTTCATATTTTATATTCTCCTAGTATTTCCTGAGAACCACGACGACCGTCATATAGCATGGGCTTTCCGTTCATTTGCTGTACGTCGCATCGTGGGTGGTATGGAAACCACCGTGAGCATGTATCCATATAACGTGGCCATCTCTAGAAACTCTAAGCACTGGTGCGGAGGATCCATCATTGATGAGCAGTGGGTGCTTACCGCGGGACACTGCTTGGAATCGTGAGTGGATTTAAAACATTAAGTTATTATAACTTTGAGTTTATGTTATCCTAGTTGTTGATAGTAGTTTTGATTTTTTAATAGACCTCCACAGACATTTTATCACGCATTTCATTATCTTGTTTAAGGCGCCAAACTATATTGTCCTATTACATCATCTCATTCCTGTGCAGAGCCTTCGATGGAGACAAAAAGAAACTGCAACCGTTCATCATCAGAGCTGGAAGCTCCTTCCACAACCGAGGAGGCTACCAGGCACGTGTTAATAAGGTAGGTTTTGGATACCTCGGTAAGTCAAGAACTAAAGACTACGTAAGGTAAAATATATATGATAGACACTAATCTGCATGGTTCTTATAAGATCTGACCTAGACGATGCCTGGACTTTAAAACAGACTGACCTCTGAGTTTCTTTGCGTGTTTCTTCTCAGATTAGTCAGATAGTGAATCGCCGACCTTACCTAGCTAAAAAATAACGTGTTAAAGTGTTTGTATGAACCTATTTAGAGAAATAAATATCATTTTTTTATAATGTTTCATCTTATGTTATCTTTCAATGTCTTTCAATACATACATGCACCACCGTTCTAAAAGTGCTAATCTTTAGCCTAACTTTGAATAAACTAATTCTAAGCTAATTCAAAACAGCAAGAAAAGTAAAATAATTATAAGGCATCAAAAAATTCATCCGCATCGCTGTCAACGGGAAACGTGCCCAAAAGACTGGCCGCATTGCCACGTTGAATGGCAATGCGGCCCATGCGGCCAATGCGGTTCTCTGACCTAAATAAAGGCCAGCCTTCTGGTCACGTGAAGAGTCGATCAACCACTTGGCGATGTCACGGAAAACTATATGCGCATTCGGACCCCACGGCCCGAGTGTTTCAACCCCAAACGGTTCAGAATAAATGAATTTTGATATTGTTAGATACTAATCGTTTCTTGTAGACAGCAGATTTTCAGAACCCCTTCTATATTTGCAGGTGTTCTTCCCCCGCAAGTACGTTCCCGGCAATGCAGACTACGACTACTCATTGTTGCGCCTTGACCGCCCCATGCCGATAGGGAGGAACATAGCTGTTCTCAATCTACCCTCGAAGGATTACACGATGAAGGAGAATGATATCCTTATCGTTACGGGATGGGGGAGTACTGATGTAAGTTAAATTAACACAGACAGGTTGACATATCATCATCATCTGCCTAGCCTTGTCCTAAACATGTTGGGGTCCAGTTTAACCAGTGATTTACATGAAGCGACTGCCTTTTTTTTTTTTGAGGGGTGGAAAATCCTCATGGATGTCCCCCGCCCGGGGAGGCGGAGGGGTCTGTCAGACTCTTACTGACTAAAAACCACCCCGTGTTCCTTATCACACCTGCGCCGGGGGTCACGGGAACAGAAGAAGCCCCGCGGGCCTCGCCAAGTCAGCGAGGGGAGTGAGGTGTTAGACTCCCCTCGCGACGTCTAAGAGGGGCGCGCGTGAACACGACGCGCTGCCACCTCGGGTCCATGTACGTGGGGCGGCGGACATCCCCGCGTCCGTCGCCTCCTTAAACTAGCTGAAAGATTTCTGGACTTCTGACGACTGTCAACGATTTACAAATATCGGCCGGCCCCAAAGAGATTCAAAAGACTATAGAGCGGGCATGTCAAGGAAATGTCATAGAAAAACTTTGATCCCATGTCTCAGTAACGCCATCTAATATAATATATGAATATTTGAGCGGCAGCGGAGCGTACTACAAAAAAACTCATAGACTTGTGTCCGGCAGGAACACTTTTTCGGACGAAAATTTTGTTGTTGATGTCCGGTCTATAGGTATTGAATGTCTTTGGCCGGCCCCAATGGCTTTACGTGCTTTTCGAGGCACGGAGGAGTCTTGATATGTAATGAATGGTCACCCATCTATGGACCGACCTCGTCAAGCTTAGCTTAACCTTCGCTATTATTATTTAGCCACAAGCTCATCAAGCTCGAGCTCTTTATTCAATTGTTTACAATCATAGAGCTATTTAAAGACCAGTTTTAGACCGTATTATATTGAATGAAAGATAAATTTCAGTTTACGATTTATGACATGCATTGCATGGTACAGACGCCAGCACATCAAGTTACCCCAATGTGTCAAATTTGGCCAATTGAATATAAACCTTATGCTGTTTGACATAAAGTTGAAAAACGATTAAATTACGTCTGTACATCATATATTTTTTTTTAAGTTTTATATTTCTCTTATTTTAAAAATTACAGGGGGGTACACTCACTTTACCACCTTGAAAGTGTCTCTCGCGCAAACTATTCAGTTTAGGAAATAAATATTAGAAACCTCAATATCATTTTTAAAGACCTATATCCATAGATCCACATCCTATGGATATAGGTCTTTAAAAATGATATTGAGGTTTCTAACGGTTTTTTTTCTATTTAATATATTATTATTTATTTTTTATAATTTTTTATTTAGAAAATATTTTTTTGGTTCGATGAAAAAAAAGGATTTGAGATTCAGTTCTAAGTATTGGGGAACTCCCAAAATTTATTGTTTATTTTCTGTTGTTGTGTAAAAATTTTAATACGGTTCACAAAATACATCTACTACCTAGTCAACAGTATAGTTCTTACAGTTTCGGAAAAAAGTGGCTGTGACATACGGACGGACAGACAGACAGACAGACATGACAAAGCCATGAGAGTTCCGTTTTTGCCATTTGGCTACGGAACCCTAAAAATACCTCGGTACTAGAACGGATTTGAGCCCACAACCTCGTGCTCCTGAACCACAGTGCCATCACGTTAGTTATAGTTCGTATTTTTATGCTGTATCTATGAGTTTTGTTTGTGTAAACTTACAGGAGTCCGGTTACGGCCACATCCCGGACCGGTTGCGGTTCGTGCCGGTGCCGGTGATGCGGCTGGACGACTGCCAGAAGTCGTACCGGTTCTACATCACGCCGCGGATGCTGTGCGCCGGATATGCTACTGGTGGAAAAGATGCTTGTAATGTAAGTGGGCAGATACTTAAGATCCAAAATAAAGTACGCTTCTTAAATATTTTTTGAAGTTTAAAGTAAATTTTTTGAACTTCTTTAATATCCTAATTTATTCTTATTCTATTCTATTTGTTGTATTAAAGTTATGTAGGTATAAAACTTAGTCTTCAAATTTATTCCTTCTCTTAAAAGTTGTTCTGTTTTTATTTAATTTTAAAAACACCAAAAAGACGCACACTGCAACAAATAAAACATACTGTACCTAACTATTTAAATTGGTTTGATTGAAAAAAAAAAGAAGAATATTTACTTAAGTGTTAAACATACATTGTGATGACAAATAGAAAATATGTGGCTGAATAGATTAAGCTTGTACCAAATTTATGTCTTTAGCCATCAATTAATAATTATTATTCCTCTATAACTTCCTCAGCACGATTCCGGTGGTCCAGCAGTCCGCGACGGCGTCCTCCTCGGCATTGTCTCCTTCGGCGGTAAGCAGTGCGGTGACCCTCGCTCCCCTGGAGTCTACAGCCGGGTGTCCGAGGTCACGGAGTGGGTGGAGGACACCATCATGAGTAACGAAGCCAACAGCGTGCCTGAGCTCCTGCCGAAGATACAGAAGGCGAGGCAAAGAGAGAAAGAGTTGCAGAAGTAAGTATGGAAGCAGTTGTACTGTTGTTTGAAAAGAAGATAGTTCGGTGGTAGTGTCTGGGAAACACTACTGTTTGACTGACCTGTTGGTTAGTGTTAGTTAGCGACCCTGACTGCTATGCCGGAGGTCGTGGGTTCGATTCCCACCCAGGACAAATGTTTGTGTGATGAGCACGATCATGTGTTCTGTGTCTGGGTGTTATTTATCTATAATATGTATGTATTTAGAAATATATAAGTATGTTTATCAGCTGTTTAGTTCACATAACACAAGTTCTGCTTAGCTTGGGACTAGATGGCGTTGTGTGAAAGTTGTGGAATATTTGTTTTATTTTTATTTATTTTATTTGTTCTGTGTGTATAATAATTACATAAATAATAATAATTATTATTATGTTGTAATTTATCTGTCATAATTATATTATGTATTTATTTAATTTATTTATTAAACTCATTTATTGTATTCAATTTATTTCAATAAACATCTACTTACTGATCATTCATCAAATCGTTTATTTATTATACATGTGAACACAGGTGACAGTTGAGGAGGAGGAGCTTCTGCCTTAATTATAACAGCTTCCCGGGTCGATCGAAGGTTAAGCTACGCTTGACGAGGTCGATCCGAGGATGGGTGACCATTCATTACATACCAAGACTCCTCCGTGCCTCGGAAAGCACTTTAAGCCGTTGCCGCGTTGGTCCCGGCTGTCATTTGTAAATCTTTGACAGTCGTTACTTGTAGTCAAAAGCTCGAAAGTCTGACAACCAGTTTAACCAAGGGGAATCTTATTACCCAGTTACTGGGTTGTGTGGAGGTCTGACAATCAAATTACAGTTGTGTTTCAATTAAAATGTCAATTGTACTACTAACCATGTCCCGCCGATAAGCATACAAAACTAACTAATAGTATTACCTATTTCATTATTTTATAATTATTTTAATAGATCATTTGAGACGGTTTTCGTAATTGGCATCTCTAGTTGTTGCCTTATGGGGCGCTTCAGTATTCAGTGGCGTAGATGACAGTACAGTCGGCCCAAGTACCTACTGGTAAATTAACTTTGGCCATAATCTCATTTAAGGCTTATTCAGTACGCACTTGGCGTAGTTCAAAGCATTTCGTTGCCCAATTGACTCACCGCATGTGCGGCCGATTGTACATACCTACGTTCTTTTTGATCATGACTTCTGACTTCATCGTTACAGATTCAAATCACGAGTGGAAGACAAGAAGAATAAAATCAAGTCTTGGCTCCGAGAAACACTAAGATCACCGACATTTATAGAACTAGCCAAAAAGAAACTCATGGAAGCGGGGTTTCATACAAGAAGAATGAATGACTATGACTCGACGAATGTGAGAAATCTTGACGATAAAACGATAGACGAAATTAATTTAACAAACATGATTAATGACAGAATAATAGAGGACGGTGATGGTACTGAATCTGACAAACTTTTAAGAACTTTGGCTTTGCACGAAGTTATGCTAAATGATGACAGCGGTGAAATATTTCCTCAGAGGGCCCAGTCAAACGAGAGTGACAGTATTGAGAGTTTTATAGCTTACATTGGTGGTAGCAGTAAATAAATGTTGTTAACAAACTGCTGGATTTTCCTTTGACTTATTTGTCTTGAAGAATAATGTTTAAAACAGCGCCATCTGTGATTTTTATACGAAACTTTTATCACGACGATGAACTAACTTGTCTTACTTTATTGAAATGTTTTGAATGTTGTTGGTCCTGTGCCTATTGAAATAATTACGAATGAATGAAATGTCTTTAAAAATATGTATGTCAGCATTTACATGTAGTAGAAGTGATTTCAATTTGAACTAAGACTTTTTACCATTCAATAGGAGATGGCGTTTTATTAGTTAGTCTTGCTATTCCATACTAGATGGCGCTTAAAGTCTCATTTATTTAACTTTTCTTCAAGTTTCTTTGTACATTTATTTTTATTCAATACACATGGAAGATAAGAAATACTGCGTCGACCAAAACCTACTAGTGAAATAAAGCTATTTGCAACTTGCAACAGAGACGAATAAGTTGTATAATTACTAAAGTACAATTAAACCTGGTACCTACGACATTTTTTTGTTAGGACGGTCTAAGTTAGAACAAGTCTATTTTAAGAAATAAATTAAGTAGTTTTAATCTTCATCTAATACTTAATCGCATTATTTGATTTTGGAGTACCTACCTAAGTATTCTATTGATATCAATGTGTATACTTTGGTGTGAAATTAATATTTGTTACGGTTCCGAATTAAGTACTATTTTTGTTAGGTATACACAATCTAATATTTTGATTAAAAATGTAACACAATTTGAATTTTACGGGCTAGTTTACCTTAACACGAATCTTAGCAAAACAATTATCACAACTTAGGTGGTCCCAAATTAAGACCACATTGTCTGTAAATTTATTAATCATTGAAGGACTCAAATGACTCATTTCGAACATTGAAAGGAATCACCAGTCAATTTTAACTAATGATCCATTGTCGAATGCTAATATGCTGTAACATTAATTAATTTATTCTATGTATTGATAACACAGTTAAAGTGGCGAGTATAAACTTAACTGAATGATTAAAATAACTAAGAGTTGCGTCACGGAGTTACCAGGATCACAGAAGCTGCGAGAAAAGTGCATAATATTTTTATAGGAGGTAAATAATGCAAACCTGTCCTACATCCTATGTGTACCCAATTACTACTGTGGTTCTGTATAAATACACCTACTAGGGAATATACATTATTTCTGAGTTCCATTCATTATAATAACATTATTATATATTAATAAATATTGTTTTATATTCGTAGGTATTTTGTGCTAGCTTTCAACTAGGTTGCAAGCCGAGCTGACTATCCAGTTTGTCAGTTATTGTGCTAAGTACCAGGATTGCAGAAGATGCGAGAATACCTCCTGTTAAGATATTATAGGAAGTAATGCAAACCTGTCCTACATCTTAGGTAACTAATTACTGTGGTTCAGTATAAATAAACCTACTAGGGAATATAATTTCTCAGTGCATTAGAAATACCTTCATTGTTTAGGTACCTATATCTCGTATTTTGTGCCAGCCAAAGAGATTTAAAATACTAATGTCTTTGGTGCCAGCTATCAAAAGTCAAAGTCAAATTTTGATAAAACCATTAGAGGCACATGCAAACACGTCAGCCACGTAACGCGAAGTCGCAAATCAGTCACGTCCACGTCAAAAATTTTTAACGTAACGCGGTGTCCTGCGTGAGTGACGACCACGAAGCGACGCGACGCAACACGACGCGACGTAATGCGACGCGATGCTACACGCGACAAATGTCCTACGTGATTTGGTTATTACTTCTCCAATCATTGAGAAGTACAGTACAATTTTGCTTGAAAGTTCATATTTAATGTGGTGTCGCATCTGGTCGCCCTCAAAACAAGTCCGCGTTACGTCGCGTCTCGTCGCAGACGGTCATATAGGGCGAGGCCACAACACTGCGATGCGGCGTCGTATCGCGAAAACGACGCCCACAGCAATACAACGAGATACGTAGATTATTACAATGCGACGCCGCAACGCAGTGTTGTGGCCTCGCCCATAGGCCGCAAGTAGGGTTTGCCGTTGAGTTGATCGCGTTCGTCGCGTTCCCAGCGTCGCATCGCGTCGCGTTCGTCGCTCACGCAGGACACCGCGTTAGTAATAGTTGTAGGACGTTGGCTACCGGCGCGTCGCGGTCATCGTTGCGTCACACTGACACGACATGTACTGCTACGAATTAAAGTTTCTTACAGAAAAAAATATTGAGGCTGTCAGGAAGTAACTAAGGCGTTGCTATGACTGATTAGTCGAGTCTGATTCCCGTTAACAAAATCAAATCAAAATCTTGTTGAATAACGTCACCGTTGGATCTTGGGATTCTACACGATAATTTCAGAGTAATTAATATTTAAACCATTCACCATGTCGCTAAGGAAACTGAATCTCAAATTGTATCGCTTCGTCAGACAGGCTTCATTGAACTGTGAAGCATCGCACGTAATTTGTGAAAATACCAATTAGATTATGTAAAACATTGACATAATAACCTTAGAACTAACCGACTACACCTACTTGGTATCTGTTGCATCATCATGTTTTAGTTAAGAGTACAGTAAGCCACATAGCAATGGCTAGTAACCCAGTACACAGTAATGACGTGTAAAAATGTGTGTATGAACGAACCTATTTACAGAAATAATTAATTAGAGGCTTTTGTCCCCAAAAAAGCCTCTCCTCACGTCATACAAAAGCGCGAGCATAGATCACCAAGCTTGCTTAAAGTCCAGGATTCCTCGTGATGTTACACGGAAGGTAGACCTTGGAGATACAAATACAATATTAATATAAACTCCACGACTATTCACAAAACGCATATAGTCCCAAGCTAAGAAGAGCTTGTGTTATGGGTACTAAACGACTGATAAACATACTTATTTTTAAATACATACCTACAATATCATAGACAAATTACACCCAGACACAGAACAAATGGTCGTGCTCATCGCACAAACATTTGTCCTGGATAGAAATCGAACCCACGACCACCGGCATAGCAGTCAGGGTCACTGACTACTAGACCAACAGGCCAGTCATAAATATGAACAATTGGCAAATATCTGGTTTCTATTTATTACGATTTTAGTACGCTTCTGTTTGAGTTAATTGGTCAAGTGTGCTAGCTAACAACTGCATAGCTAACAATTAGTATTATTTTGTTTAATTAATTAATTATGTTACACTTAGCTTATGTAATACGTTAAATTTCTGTCCTCAACCTTACTTGAATAGATACATTTTGGTTTAGTTTGATTAAAGTTTCAAATAAACTAAATAAAAGTGTATAACAAACTTAATAAAACCAACATTTTACACTCGTATTTCAAAGCAAAAAAAAAAACAAAAAGTTACTTGGTATTGAAAAATATACAAACTCAAGTAAAAATCTAGTTTTTCACGCCATTATGTAAGTGGACAGTTGACTTACTAAATTAGTTGTTACACAACTAGCTCTGATTCCGTAATCATTTCTATTCATCTTCGAATCGATTTGCCAAACTTGGCGTTACGAAAAAATTGAGTCATTGTCAATTATTTTTTGACTGGCCTGTTGGTCTAGTAGTTAGTGACCCTGACTGCTATGCCGGAGGTCGTGGGTTCGATTCCCACCCAGGACAAATGTTTGTGTGATGAGCACGATCATTTGTTCTGTGTCTGAGTGTTATTTATCTATAATATGTATGTATTTAGAAATATATAAGTATGTTTATCAGTTGTTTAGTACCCATAACACAAGCTCTGCTTAGCTTGGGACTAGATGGCGTTGTGTAAGAGTTGTGGAATATTTATTTATTTATTTATTTTTGGAGTGAAAATTTTGCGGAAAAACCTTAGTAGTGAAAATAATACACAACTAATTTCTATATTATTTTCAATATATACTTGTAGCGACATCTATCTTGCCATATACAAACTAACGATCGACATCCTACATCGCGAAGATAAAGTTATCCGCACGATTGAAACTGTACAAGCTTCCGAAACCACCGTGGCGGGCTGTTAAAGTCCCAAAGTAAGTACATACTGTCTTGGTTCGGGGCTCTGACAGCCCACAACGAGTATCAAATGCTTTTAAAAAACAAATATGAAATTATGTTACCTTTCTTTGCTAACGTTTAAAGAATGATTTACTGTTTTTACGATGTCAATGAATTTGTGTTACACGTCGTAGAAAGAAAGTTATGTCAATTATTTTTTTTTTTTCTTTTTTTTTGACATTTACTTAATATTGTTATTTTTATCTTGGTAAATTAAGTAACACTTTTTTTATGGGCATTAAAACATTTTAACTAATATACATTCATGACAATGACAATGTTATTCTACATCTTGGTATTAAAGTGATCCACGCAATTTGATCGTCTACAAGTTCCCGATAACAATCTTCAGGCAGTATTAGCCCACCAAACACAACACCCGTCTGGAGGATCCTTCCTCTTCAATGGTGGATGAGGAACTTTAAACTCTGTTCCTCAATACCTCTTATCAGTTTTCACAGAAAAGAAACGTATATTAGGTACCTACCATTCAACACTGTCACTTTTACTTACTCCATAAGAGATAAAGCGTGAATTTAACGGAAAAATCCATTTAAAAATAAACTACTTAAATAATAGGTGATTCATTAATTAACATAGAACCAAATCTAATTGACACAGTAACACTTCAACTTAGTAGTAAAAAATGCAAATATTCAAGCAAATGGCGCCCTTTTGTTTTCATAATTCTACGCACTCACTGTCTGCAGGCAAAATAAAAATGGCGGCTTAGAAGGTATTAAAAAAAAATCTATTCTTATTTTATCGTGTGGTAAGTGACTACCCAGCAGGCCTGGCCATATTACAAATTCTATTTCTAATTTAGAAAGAAAATGGCGTATATGGAATCAGCTGTTTGTCAACTGTCAAGTATATTTCATTTTCAAATTCTATTCGTTAACACTTGAGCGTTGACAAACAGCTGATTCCATATTACGCCATTTTCTTTCTATTGTCGCCTTATCGATTACGATTATAAAAATAGAATTTGTAATATGCTAGGCCTGCTGCAGGCCTAGCCGTATTACTATTATGTTTCTATTATAGAAAAAAAATGGCGTAAGTACCTACTTATATGGATACTCGTAAACACTTGACAGTTGACAATCAGCTGATTCCATATACGCCATTTTCTTTCTGTAATAGAAATAGAATTTGTAATAATGGCTAGGCCTGCTGGTATCAAACATCGAGAAATAGCCCTCAGGCTCTGTTTTCCTCATTTTAACACCTTAAAAGGAAAAACGGAGCAATTTTTTCCGATTGAATAATTTATGAACTTAGATAAATTGGGGCGGCCTCTGTATCTTCCAACCTACAGAACGCGTGGCATGGCCGGTTGAAACGGATTTTGTCTTCAGAAGAATCCACAAAGTGACCGATTGTAGAAACACCTCTTTTGTTTTGAGCACGAAAATTTTAAGAATGAAACGAAGAAATGTGTAGATTCTTTAGTCGACATTACCCTTTCGACGATGATCAGACTACGCGTGCAGTGGTCTTTGTAAAAATCCTTCGTGAAAATGTAGGTGAAGTGAAGCCAATATGAAACTAGCTGTTTGACTGACAGTTAATCTTTGAACCGTCGTTCCCGGTGCTCATCACTATGAACTATCAGCTGAGATACCTACACATTAGTCCTGCTGAAGCGACCGGCTGTACCTATACTAAAAGTGATGTTGTATAGTTCACTAATTAGTCATTTAAAACTAATTAATTCACTGTACTTTCGTTCCTAGATCAGCGCATACGCCGTAAGACTTTCAAATTGGTCATCTGCAAGTGAATCCAGTTGGTTCGTGTGAAATCATACTAATGGTGGGTTTTCGTGTTGAATTTCAACGCCAGAGCGCAAACGTACCTCGCAGGCAGATGGATAGATAAAACATTTCCTCCGTACCAACGCACAAAAACTAAATAAAAAAACCAAAATATAACATGAAAAATACAAAATAAATAAATTATGTCGCACTGACTGAAAATGATAAAATCAAAAACAAATATACTACTTATGTGTGTTGTGCGTCTCGTTGGTTTACTAGATGCTAGTGGTACAGACGCCAGCACGTCGAGTTACCCCAATGTGTCAAATTTCTTTGATCGTTTTTCAACTTTATGTCAAAGAAAATAAGGTTCATATTCAATTGCGAAAATTTGACACACTGGGGTAACTTGATGTGCTGGCGTCTGTACATACTACTGAACATGTAGTCAGGTTTGGGAAAAGTGCTATTGGGTTTTTGCATCTGGAATTTCGCCTTAAATTACGCCTTTTGGGGGTAGGCAGAAACAATAGAGCGCCTTTTGCTACGATTCGTACATAGGTATACTTATACTTCGTTTTCATTAATTCATGCTGACGATGACGCCCCGGTTGCGAGTACTACGCACCTGACCTTTCTGAAGATCCTCACCAATAAGGTCTATGTATGACCTTCTAGGGCCCTCCCGGCGTTAAAACTATTTTAAATAAAAACGTCTGGGACTTCTAGCTTAGTTTATTTATTGATTCAGTACACCTAAGCAGCACTCGACACTCGCAAGTATAGTTAATTGATTGTGCGATCACAATTACTTAATGTACAGTCGCCAGCACATCAAGTTACCCCAATGTGTCAAATTTTCCCAATTGAATATGAACCTTATTGCATTTGACATAAAGTTGAAAAACTATCAAAGAAATTTGACACATTGGGGTAACTTGACGTGCTGGCGTCTGTACCTATTTCTTCTGACTTAGGTAATTACTACATGACCTTATAGAGAAGAAAAAAATATTTTCTCATACAACTATGGGTAAAGACGGTGTTGTATTATAAGCTATGAATTATGGCGTATATTCGCTATTAGTGTTGAAAACAAGCGTCTGGGTTTTACGACAATATGTGTACTGTACACTGTACATACTATAGTGTTCGTCCCATAGAAATCTAATATATCTATGCATAGTACAGACAGAAGCCAGCACATCAAGCTACCCCAATGTGTCAGACTTCTTTGATAGTTTTTCAACGTTATCCGCACTAACAAAACTACACTAAGTACCAAACTTTATTGCAAACAGAATAAAGTTCATGTTCAATTGGGAATTTTTTGTCGTTTGGGGTACCTCAATGTGCTGACGTTTGTAGGTACTAATAGTTCGAGATGAAACCTGAAATGGAAAAAAAATCAGCCTTTCAATACATTTAGTTACGTAACTTTACATAGTTTTAAGTGCTCTGATATACCTACTAACATAATAATAAGAACATGCAAAATAGTCTGAAACAAATGAACCCACCAAAACATTTAATGTAAATATAGGAATATCAGTACTACCTACAGGTATTACTTAAACATAGCTCACTGTGTAACGAAGCCTATGTGCTGAATCATAGTTCACATAGTTGTCAGTAATTACATGTAAACAAACATTATGTAAACAATCACTCACTTTATATACCCGGGTCGTAATAACTGTGTACTATTTATAAATAAGTTATAGAGTTCGTTTAGAACGTGAAATAGGGTTCTTATAAAAGGTAAAAAGATTTAGAAGGGTTAAGATCATTTTTCTTTTTTCTTTTTTTTATATATATACAGGGTGTCTCATTCAAATCGGTCAGTATGGGAAAGTCTGAAACTATAAGACATACGAAGATCTGTTCTGAGGAACCATGTCATCGATTTTAATAACAAGAAAAACTGCATTCATACATTTTAAAAAACATCTGTACTATTGTAGTAATATTGTAAACATGGTCACTTCGAGCACCTACTAAAATAAATTAAAGTATGTGGAAACAATGCATTTTATTCATTTTAGACATCATGTTTCATACAGACATTTACTGCTTAAGACCTACACAATCGATATCTAAATAGAAATAGTGTAGGTTTTTTTTTCAAAATAACCGGGTTCGATTCCCGAACGGAGTACAGATGTTTTTTTTTAAATGTATGAATGCAGTTTTTCTTGTTATTAAAATCGATGACATGGTTCCTCAGAACAGATCTTCGTATGTCTTATAGTTTCAGACTTTCCCATACTGACCGATTTGAATGAGACACCCTGTATAATGGGTCTACTCTTAACCTCAATCTTGTCCTGCGTTCAGAGATGGAGTCGACGATGGAACGAGCTTACCCAAAAGAAACCTATTAATTCGCGACTTAAACAGATTGGGGTCATTAAAAAGATTAAAGATACCGGGCTGGTATCCGCAACTCCACGTCAAAGCGCGTATTTTGCGTTTGGGCTATAATCTACCACGCGGGTCCAGTGCGAATTGGTAGTCTATGTCACATGGTAAATTACACAAAGTAATGCGCCTGCCTGGGTTCGAACCCACGACTTACTGTTCGTAAGTCCGGGCCGCCACCACTGGGCCACCGCTGCTCTCTAATTTTGAGGTCATATGAACTCGGGAACACTGATGCAGGCAGGGAATTCCACTCCTTGACTGTGCGCATAATGAAGGAACAGGCATATTGCAGTATTACCAATTCTTTAATTTGTTACACATTGGTCATCATCTGCGGATGCATTTGAACACCAGTGTTTTACATGTAGCGACTGGCTGTTGAACCTACACAACCCAGAAACTTAGTAACACGATATCCCTTAGATAAACTGGTTTGCAGATTTTCGGGCTTCTGACCTATCTGTAACGAGTAACGACTGTCATAGATCGACAAATAGAAAGAAAGAAAGAAAATATGTTTATTTGGGACACGCACAGAAATTTAACATTATAAAACTTAAACTAAATTTAACGTAGTAAAAGAATAACAAAATGACCTGTGCGAGGCCAAAAAGGCCCCTATCTCAGCACGATACCGCAGCGCTGTTATTCTGATAGGGCCTACTGTAATGCCGTGAATACATGTGCGTACAACAGCCTAGAAAGAGGCTTAAAATTAATATATATAAATAAGTAAGTAGATAAAAACAAAATATAATAAGAATATATAATGTTAAAAATAGGGATACAAGTGAAATCAATGATATATTTATAATTAAAAACAAAAATGACAGCCGGGATCGACGGCTTTTTGTGCTTTCCGAGGCACGGAGGAGTCTTGATATGTAATGAATGGTGACCCATCCACGGACCAACCTCGTCAAGCTTAGCTTAACCTTCAATCGACCCGTGAGGCTATTATAATTTAGCCACAAGCTCCTTTGTTACACAAAGGAGCTTGTGGCTGAGAATTAGCACTTTTTGAACGTAAAAAGAAAATGCATAAATACAGTCCCCCAAAAACGGCCCGCCCTTCGCCACTTCCTAGTGTTTTTGCTGGGAAGAAGAAGTGGCGGAACAAACTCCCCAGCAACACATCTGTCTGATTCGTTTGAAGAACTGGGTATACAAAGAATCTATACAATGAAATACTCAATAAATAGCACTAAGTTTTATAACACTTTGTAAAACATTACATTTCAGAATGATTGTCAAGTGTTAGCTAGAACACTCCAATATACCACGATTAAAAAAAAAAGTAAATATAAATATTCATATATTATTAACATTGAAATCTAAACTCAAGCAAAACAACTACAAAACTGAAAGATAACAGCCTCCAGGAATAAAAGGCGTACCCGCTTACATGTGCGATGCTGGCTTATATTCATAAGGCTGTGACTCTAAGTTTGAAATGATAATCTAGGACCACCGAAGTGAAACCAATAAGCAGTTAACTATTATAACAAAAAATAAAAACACCATTGGTAAGCAAGTCGGCCAGTCACCACAAGCAGTACCTACCCATTCACGAGCATAACGCAAAGATCAGCCATTACCCCCCTCGCCATATTTGAGGGAAGGGGGTAACCCGATCCTCGACGCTACCGCAAGCAGTGCATATTAAAAGTTAAAGGTGTAGATTGAAACCAAGTTACAGCTAACTAGCACTTCGCTCACGACTTCGTCTGCGTGTATTTAGTACTTTAGCATGCCCTCCTCCCCACCCCTCTTAGTTATGAAAATAGAATATAGCCTATGACACCCACGAATAACATGGCTTTCTATTGGTAAAATCATTTACTAAATCGGTTCAGTATATCCAGAGATTAGAGACCCCCTACAACCTCACAAATTCACAAACTTTACATAAGTATTTATTATAGTAATAGTATAGAATATTGATTATTGAGATTTAGAAAACATGCAAGTATTTATAATTAGTTTTATTGTACAAATAACTTATCTACATCAATATAATAATACCAGCCTGTTACTGTCCCACTGCAGGGCAAAGGCCTCTTCTCATACAGAGAAGGCTCGAGCATTGATCACCACGCTTGCTCAAGGCGGATTGGCGATTTCAAACTTATATTAATCTATAAGTCCAGGTTTCCTCACGATGTTTTTCCTTCACCGATGTTAATGATGTCTAAGATAAACTTAGAAAGTACATTATGAATTATCAACAAATATCTGAAAAATAATAATAAACTAATCAATTAATTGCAGACATAGTTCACGCAGTGATAGTTATACGAACAGTGCAATAGTGACGGTGAAAAACTACTCTTTAATCTAGTGCTGTTGTAGCTGAATGTGCTTTGCTATCTCACTAAGAAAATATACAAGAGTAATGGCTGGAATGGTGGGCCTTCTAACGGGATGCTTGAAGATCAACGCCCAGCCTCCTGCCTTCTCTTGACCGTGGAGATCCAGCGGCCGTTGTTATACCGCGGATCCGACATCAGCTGGAACCTCGAGTTTTTACGTTTGATATTATGATTTCACTACTTAGACACGACGTACCTATATGTAATCTACAGCAGCCACGTTCAGCTAGTTCGTTGACCCAGGATAGAATGGTGCAAAGAAGCTGTTGATATTATTTTATTTTTTTATTCATTTTGCTCCATTAGTGTAAATGCTGTACGGCGTTCTGATGCGAGGGTAAATAAATAAATAAATAAATGAATTGAAAAAGTCACATTGGTACTTGCCCGGATTTGAACCACAACCTCGTGCATGAGAGGTAGGCGTCTTAACCTCTGGGCTATCACATCAATACTTAAGTTTAATTCCATATGTAAGTAATTTCTTAGTTTATCTTAATTATCACTTAAGGAAAATATGGTGAGAGAACCTAGGATTTATCTATAAATACAAATAAATATAAGTAAACAACATAATATTTCAAATAAGTTTACACTTGGTTCCTACTTCCTAGCCAATATTCTGATGTAGATGAAGAGCCTATCTGACTTATCTAGCTTAAAAAAAGAGCTGTTATAAACTACCACTGTTTGCTACCTTTGTTTGTTACTATTAATCTTTAGCTTTTTTGATATTACTGGAATTTCTCAATAACAACCGAAAGTCTGGATTTGTGCCTGATTAATGGCAATAGGCTCATCACCTATTTAAAGTGACTTGAACATAGCTGGTGAAATATGAGTGTGCTTTGTATACCTCTACCTTACTCTTCGAGGATTACTGGCGTGATGTAACATAGCAGTTAAGGCTCATTTTCAAATGGAAAAATTTGGCTGTTTAGTGTCGCCTGATCTGCTGACGTCTGTTCCCTTCTTTTGTTACCTTACTTTGTATTTTATTTTATTTTTACTTTAAGAGCGGGCATAACAAGAAAATGTCATAGAAAAACTTTGATCCCATGTCTCAGTAACGCCATCTAGAATAATATATGTTATTGGAGCGGCAGCGGAGCGTACTAAAAAAAACTCATAGACTTGTGTCCGGCAGGACACACTTTTTCGGACGAAAATTTTGTTTGTGATGTCCGGTCTATATAGGTATTGAATGTCTTTGTTTTTATATACGAAATGCTTTTATGCACTTAGATTTACAATAAGAATTTGATATTTTTATTATACTTATTGTAAAACGAGAACAACTGCCGACAAACTGTTCTGCAGTTTGGCAGACCTTTTGTATGTTTTTGTTGTACAGATATTAAATAAAGAAAAAAAAATGTTATCTTATTCTATAGGTGCAAATCATTCTTCTAAAAAAATCTAAGAAAGTACCATAAAACCATGTTACAAGTTGCCCTTAGAAGCTCTGAAACAAAACCATGTTTCTTTAACAACAAAAACAAAACAAATCACATCATAACCTTATCAAACTATTAAATAATTTAAGAATTATAATAAAAGAGACACCTCGCTTCTGCGTCTGCGCACTATCTACGCACACATACACAGTTTGATGTGTTACCACGAGACCACACACGTGTGCGTGTCTGTGTGTGTAGCCCTCTGTTGCAATCCCTTTAAATAGGTCGAGCAGATACTAATAGAAAGACGCAGGGCCGGCTTTGAAGATTTTTATCGATATTTATTGAGTTATGCGCATTTTGAATAACTCCTTTTAGTTCTGCTTTCCTGGTTGAATGTCCTGTGAATTAAAGGTTTGCGCGCGTTTGAACTGTAGAATAGATAGAATATAATACTCTATTTTTGATTTCGAACAAACATTACGATTTTGTTACAATGGGCGACCTTACCGCTAAAAGAGATCTCTTACAGACACCCTTTTTAAGGACTTAATAGTGAAGGATCAAAGATACGCAGGTTCTTGCTGTGCTGTTGTTTACAGAAGATATGGTTTGCTGTTTGCGTAACAGAAATACGGAACGCCATAGTTTCATTAACCACCAATCCTTATCCGAATGCAGCTTCAGCATTACATGAACCAACTTCCTATCTGACCTCCACGAACCTGCTACTTGTCAATCACACCTCTTGGCAGGACTAGTTATCAGAATTTCGAAGCTCCGACTGATCTACGCATGACATCAATGACTACAATGCTGGATCAACGGCTTATTGAGGCACTAACGCAAATAATTCGCAGTTTTGATCGATTTAACGCTATTTGCAATCCTTCAATCACCCATTTATCAATACTCAAATGCACAATGTACGTAACGTTTATGGGTTGTAAATTTTCTCGTTTACATAACATTATACTTAACTGTCAAGTTCATATTAATTTACTTAATCATTTATCTTACACATTACTAGCAAACGTCACCCGGTGCTAGTGTTATGTTCATATTTAACAAGTGAGGATGATCAATGCTAGTGTCTTTTCTGTACGAGGAAATCGAGACATGTGCTTAATAGTCGAATAATAAAAATTTGGTGCATATTTTGTGGCATTTCTTTTGGAATGCATAGCCTAACATTTTGAACACGGGGCCCCATATATGATCCCGACCGATTTCGGCCACAGCGACTTGGATCTGCCTATTAAGAGCATCGCTGGTGTGCCCTCTGGTGACTGACATAGCCAATTTTTGTCGTGAAAGTGCGATCACATTCACTGCAAGTCAGCACCCCTCCGACGTAATTGTAATGGATGGCCGCGGGTGGTCGGGCCTTAAGCTCGTCACGTTTAGCATCGAGCTCTTCTCTACGTCGCCTTTCAAACTCAAACACCTTAGTGCTCACGGTATGCCTCCACAGTGACCGGTCCGCTGCCATTGCCTCCCATTGTGACGTGTCTAGGTCACATCGTTTCATGTGGCGCTTAAGCACATCTTTGTACCGCAGGAGTTGGCCGCCTTGTTTCCGCTTGCCATCCTGCAGTTCTGAGTAGAAGATTTGCTTCGCCACTCTGTCGTCAGACATTCGGGAGACATGGCCAGCCCATCGCAACTGGCGCCGCATTATATAGGCCTCTATGCCGCCGACATTAGCTCGCCGTAGTACTTCCGTGTTACGAACACGGTCTGACCAGTGAATGCTCATAATGTCCCGTAGGCATTTCAGATGGAATCTATCTAAGGTGCGAATGTGCTTGCGGTATAAACACCATGTCTCGGAGGCATACAGGAGATTTGGCAGAACTATTGCCATGTACACAGCAATTTTCGTAGAGAGCTTTATGTCATGCGAGCGGAACACCTTGGCACGAAGTCTGCCAAAAGCCGCAGCAGCTGCTCCAATTCTGCTGTTGACTTCGTTATCAAGGAGACACCTGGATGTTATAGTGCTTCCCAGATATTTGAATTGGTCTACCTGCTTAAGCGAGACGTCACCGAGTTTAATGTCGACTGAGCTATTGTTCAGGGTATCAAAAGTCATGACTTCAGTCTTCTTTACACTGATCTTAAGGCCAAATCTGCGACATGCCTCATCAAGACTCGACATAAGCCTCTGTAGACCCTCTGGGGATTCCGCCGCAAAGCATAAGTCATCTGCATACATCATCTCAGTGATAGTCACGTGGGACACTTTGGTGTGAGCTTTGAGTCTAGCCAAGTTGAAAACACCACCGCCATTGACACGAAAACGGATACGAATACCCTCGGTTAAAGTTTGTAAGGCATCCCTAACTACAACTGAAAAGTACAGAGCGAATAAAGTTGGAGCGAGAACACAGCCTTGCTTTACGCCGCAGCTCACAGAAAAGAACTCTGAATCTTCGCCCTGCACATTGACACAACAACGCATATCATCATGCAGGAGTCGGATTATCCTTACAAACCTGTCCGTGCATCCAAGCTTCGTCAATACCACCCATAAGGCTTCTCGAGGCACACAGTCAAAAGCTTTTTCCAAGTCAACAAAACAAAGGTACAACGGTTGACCCTGCTCTCGACTCTTCTCTAGGAGGTGGCGGACAGAGAAGATGGCCTCACATGTGCCTCGATTCGGCCGGAAGCCAAATTGGGTCTCAGGCAGAATGTCTTCCGACAATGGCATCAAGCGGTTAAGTAAAATTCGCGCAAACACTTTTCCTGGAGAAGTCAAGAGGGAGATTCCCCTATAAGAATTGCAGTCGGATTTGTCACCTTTGTTCTTGTAAAGGGAGCAAACACGAGAGACTTGAAAGTCTCCAGGTACTTTCTCTTCATCCCACATCTGTACAAAGAGCTTCCAAATGGTTTCATGCAATTCCTCACCCCCATACTTCAACAGTTCTCCAGGTATATTGTCAATGCCGACCGCTTTTTTGTTCTGCTGTTGTTGAACGGCAACAACAACCTCGCGCAGAGTCAGTGGGTCGTCCAGCTTGTACATTGTGGGAAGCGATGCCATCGAGTTGATGTAGGAAATGTCCGCAGCTCGGTCAACATTAAGCAAGGTGTTAAAATGCTCTGCCCATCTATTGCGTACATCTTGTTTGTTGGTAAGCAATTGTGTACCATCGAAGGATCTCAGGGGCACTTTAATACGAATCGCTACACCAACAATTTTGCGGACCTCTTCATAAAAAGCACCCAGCTGTTTAGTGTCAGCGAGCCACTGCATGCGCTCGGCCTTATTTCGCCACCACCGATCCTTTACTTCTCGTACATATCTCCGCAGCGCGGCACCACTTTGCTTGACTTGCTCCGCTTGGTGGTTGTCCCTATGCCGACGTAAGAGAGATCGGTGACTCTGGATAGCTTTTGACAAATTTTCATCGTTGTCATCAAACCAGTCCTCGTGTCTGCTAGGTTTTAAACCCAGTGACTGCGAGGCGGCCGCGACTACATTGGATGATAGCGTATGCCAATTGGCCACAGAATCACCATTCTTAATATCCACCACTTGGACCGCATCTCTAACCGCCTGTGCATAGTTCTTACGCACCTCTTGACTTTGCAATTTTTCTATGTCTAAACGCTTAGGTTTCACACCTTTTGATCTGCAAGGAGGATATAGCCGGAGCTTCATTTTGGATACGACAAGACGGTGATCCGTGGAGCAGATCGCATTAGCATCACGCATAACGCGAGTGACATGCACTTGAGAAACGTCTCTTTGTCGGACAATAACGTAGTCAATCAGGTGCCAATGTTTCGACCTCGGATGCATCCATGTGGTCTTATATTTTGCAGGGAGTCTAAACACGGTGTTGGTGATGGTCAGTTCAAATTCAGAACAAAGGGACAGCAGGAGTTGTCCATTACTATTCATGTTGCCAACACCATGTCTTCCCAAGACTTTAGGCCATGCTTCAAAGTCACGCCCGACTCTCGCGTTAAAGTCACCCATCAAAAGTATCTGCTCCCTAAGAGGGATTTTTGATAGGGTTTGCGTAACTTCTTCATAAAATTTGCTCTTGATGTCATCATCCTTGTCCATTGTTGGCGCATAAACACTGATGACATTAAGATGGTTGTCATTAGCCAAGTGAAGGCGCAGGGAGGTAACGCGGTCCGAGATGTGAATAGGACACTCCTCCAATACAGTGGCTATATCATTTCTGATTGCAAAACCAACACCGGATCTCCTAGGCTCTGAAGACGGAGTACCTTTCCAAAAGAAAGTATAGCCCCCCAGGCGCTCCACTCTCTCCCCCTCGTCGGCCAGGTGCGTCTCACTGAGCGCAGCAATAGCCACACCATAACGTCGGAGTTCACGGGACACGAGAGCGGTTTTACGAGGAGGACCCAAGTTACTCTCGCGATCAAGGAGGGTGCGTACATTCCACGCCGCAAATGTCATGTTATGGGTTTTAATTATCTTAAGCCTATTTCTTCCTTTGTGTATCTTTCGACCACGTGTGGTTGATGCAGAGACAGCCGTGGTTACTACCTCCGAACTTGATAGGTTAAGCCTTTTTTAGGACACCTTTTCTAGTCCCCTCCCCGGACCGGGGGAAGCAGGGCCTCTCTAAATAGAGCTGCTTCGTCACCCAGGGAGCTGCCGAATTGCACTGTTAACCCGATGCAGCGCAAAACGACCATCTTTCCTGAGCCGCCTGCATGCAGACATCAGACAAAGCCTAGTTGGCATCACAACCAGACCTCTCTACCTCTGTCTATCGCTGCAGGACCTTCGTTCAAATCGGAGTCCGTTGTCAGAGCCAAGTCATTTGCGCAGGAGATATTAAAGTGCACGAAACGTAACAACGACAGTGTGCGCGCGTACACAGGTGCACTCTTATCCCTACCTCCTTGTATCCAATGGAACGGGGGACCGCCACAATCGGCAAGAGGCAGGAACGTCCCTAAGCGTCAGCAAAACCCCTGACGCGGGCCTGGGGGTTGTAGGATGACAATTATCAACCACCCAGATGATCCCTTAGTCGCCTTTTACGACACCCAATGGGAAGAGATGGGATGGTGCTATTCTTTGTGTCCGGACACCACACGGAACAACGGGGGACCCCATACTCGTCCGTTATCTGATGCACCTGCCTCTATGTATCGAAATACGGCCCTGTTATAAAAACTTAAAAAGATTGTTTGCATCTTTTCGTTACATTTTTTAGGTCACATACCCTTGACTCCATGTGTGCGTTTGATAACATTGTATAGTAACACGGACGCAGCGAATTTCTTGTGTTAGTCCCGCATGTTTATTTGTATCAGAATAGATTTTTGTGTTGTTGTTATGATTTTTTTCGGGAAGTAAATATTGGTTTATGTTTGAGAAGATACCAGGAGCACATTAGTGTGTAGAGGCTAGAAAAGTAAGAATTAGATTCTTGAAGGTTTAGGATCGTCGCAAGAAGACTGATAGATACTTCACAAGTTGCAGGGCTATGGCTCATTAGTGTGTAAATGAGATAGGGCAGTGAACTGTCAGTCATGGTCTGTTGATATATTTATGAAGTTTATCTAGTAAACAAGTATGAAGAAGTAACTTAGTAACGCTTTAGATTTTTAAACCAGATAAGTTTGTTTGTTTGTTTGTTTGCTTCCTGGTACGGCTACTCTTAAAAGAAAGGGAAAAAACAACATAGTGACATTTTTTGAATACCAGGAGCCCAGGATTTAAAAAAGCACAACAGATCTCACCACTCTTGCAGTCTTCCCTTGATGTGCGCCTTACTGCCTCATTGTTGACAATGAAGACGAGCAAAAGGAAAACCATTTTCTTCCATGTACTAGGATTGCATAACTCCACAGAGCGGTAGCACGTTTGCTCCAGACCCTTACTTACTACGTCTTAACACATTAGCCCATCTGAATAGTACCAAGGTCGTTGACAATGGAAACGGCGGGTCAGTGTGTTTAGTGTTGTCACATATAAAATATATTGTATGCTAATACTACTGTCTGCACGGTTGAACTCAAATGACTTAGTTCGATTTTGATTTAATTTTGTTTTGTTACTCGTAGCAATTAGCTATAAGAAGAAACAGGCTTTGCAATTTAGCTTCTAACTATGTAAACAAAAATGTGTTCATGGGAAAAAATACTTTAAGGCCGTAGTATAAAGTTTAGTTTGCCCTACAAGTTTAACGATTTTTATAAATTTTTCAATGATAATGTAATAACTACTTATTGTAATATCGACTTAATTCAAACTTGTGTAAAGTTTGTTTCATTAGAAATATGGTCTTGAATACGGGAAAGATTAGATCGAAAGAAATGTCTTATAAAACCGAATAGTTTAGTAAGTGCCAATAATAATTATCTGAGTGGTTATTTCCTCAAAATTGGTTCCATCTCAGACTAATCTGCATGCTCGCCTTATGTTTACCTCAGAATATGTTTTAGTATGTCTTCTTGGTGAAACACCGACCACACTAGTTTCAATAAATTACTTTCCTAAACGCTACAGAAGTACACCTAGACCTGAACCTCTGCCATGCTCTCCTCTGCTCCTTTAACCCTTTGGTGATTTCAGGCGAAATATGATTATCTTACGTGAAAAAGTGTTTGTGAAAACCAATTTACAGTAAAAGGTACTTATCAGTTTATTTTAAATTCCAATCCACCTCATTTTAGTTTTAAATTAATGTGGTTTTCTATAGGTAAAAGAATTTTCAAAATCAGAACAAGAGTTCCAGAGATTACAACGTCACAAACTCACATAACGTTACCTTTTTATGATATAAGTATATAATAGGCTTCTTCCAAGCTCTTTTCGATGTAATTTATTTTATTTTTTTGTTAAATTTTACCGTCATAGCCTTTGTTTCTTCGGCTTAATGTAAAAAAATGTTAACAAGAAGATACTGACAGTTACCATAGTAATGGTAACCCACTTCCCGCATTGTTAACTACTTGTAGTATGATCGATAAGCGTAACAAACTGGCACAGATATAAAAAATCATTAGTTTTAATTTTAATATTAACTCAAGTCAGTTTCGTAAAGAATTTAAACTAAATTATTCAGACTTACCAAGCGGTTGGTTGACTCTTCCCGTGACCAGAAGGCTGGCCTTTACTTCTGTCAGAGAATCAGTATTGCCATAAAACGTGGCAATACGGCCAGCCTTTGGACACTTTTCCCGTTGACAGCGATGCGGATGAAATTTTTGTTGCTCTAAAATTGTTTAATTGTACGGAAATCCTATACAATGCGAGAATGGCTTATACTAAAAATATTGCTTAAATTATATAGCTTGATGTGTAGCCGTGTATACGATGTCGTTTGATAAGTTTTTGATCCAACGATTCTATTACATTTCGATTTTTTTTTTTTTTTTTCTGGCGATAACTTTTTACTTTTGTCCTCTGTCTTCTAAAAACAGTGGCACTCACGGAGTGCCAGTGTTTTTTTTTACAAACCTTGTCCCACACCAGTAAGTATCCTGTAAAAAACACTTCCCTGTAGGTCTTTGAGCTTTGTCACAATATTGATTATGTCGCTAGATTGTAGCCAAATTTTGTATTTTAAATGATTATATTATGTACATTTAATAAAGAGTTCTTGTCTCGTCTGGCATAGGCTTAGGTAAGGATCTGTTTCAAATATCGATGCTCTAGGTCTTACGAATATAAAAAATCATTTATCTGTTCCGTGCGGGAGTCGTACCCAAAACTAGCAGCCGCGCCGCGCCGGCGGCGGCGTCCGTGCCGTCAAACTTGCAAAAACTTGTTACAAAATTCAGACATCCCATTTCTGTAGTTTTTGCAAGTTTTTTTTTATCAAATATAGGTCACAATTTAATAAAAACTATTAAGTGCAGTACACTATCATCACAAAACTTTAATGTTAATAGATTTCTTAATATTATGCAAGTTTCACTTTCCAATTGGACAAGTCTGAACCGGTCCCTTTAAGGTGATTCAGAAATGACTTTCTGTTTTAGAACTTTTCACTTTGTGCGATAAATGATGTCGCGGGTTCGATACCATTTCCACCCTGTATCTATAAAGATACAGGGTGGAAATGGCATCGAACCCGCGACACTCACCGTAAAAACCAATCGGCCAGCTACTGCGTCAAACCTGCGTTTTATATTCCCTTTTTATTCTATCTATATCCTTGTTTATTGAAGCCATAGCAGTACACATTCTATGTAAAGGAGGATGCCCGATTTAAAGAAAAAAAAAGAAAGAAAACTGGGAAAAAGAAGAAAAGTGAAAAGTTACCGTGCCCTGATATTTTAATTTTAACTAATATCTGGTAAAAACATAGTATTTTCATAATAACAAAACCTTTTTCATCTATTCAACGTGGTTCAAGATCGTTTTTCTGTTGTCAAAATCTAGGTTATAATAAAATTAAAAATTGACGTTGAAATTTCCTCCATATTCTAGGTTTAAAAGTATGAAAAGTATAGAACAAAGTCTGTGACATGCATGTCAAGTCAATGTTGCCAGATCATTTTTTTTAAATCGATTAATGAATCGTTTGTGATCAATAGAACTGTATGTTTAATTTGATGAGATTAAACCAAATGATAGTTAAATACTCGTAGGCGGTCGGACGGACACTGTACGTTTCAGCTGTAAAGTAAAAAAGGTTCACAGAGTTCTATGTAAAAACAAAGTTTGTTTCTGTGGTGTCCTAATGCCTGTCATTGGTTTCTTTCATGTGCATCAGGTGGCAGGTGGTAAAAATGTAACCGAAATTTCCCTCTTGATGCGTAGACTTTCTCAAGTCTATAACGCCCTGGTATCTCAAATACTGCGAAAACTTATACTCCTATAATCCTTAGCATTATCAAACCAGAAAACGCAAGTCAAAATCCATTATTTAATACCTAAAACGTCTATCTCATAATATTAAGGTAGTGGGAAATACCACGTCCCCACCACCACTACTTCGCGGCGTGGGTTATAAGGTATGACATACTTTCGCTCGGAACGAATCATGTTGCTGTGTACTATCATAAAAATTTAATAAGTACCTTTATATTGGCTGTATTGTTCAAATGTGTCTTGACTCTTGAGCATTAGAATGAACTTATAATCGCCTAGTCTTCGAAATTCAACCATTTCACTACCAATCAGTGACGAGGGCTATTTTTTTTAAAGAGGGAAGCTGATATATTGTAACTTTGTTTTCGTATCGCTATTTGTTGTGTATTCTTGAGATCACCGGTCCACCTGCCACCCTAGTATACCTTTGGTTTAATACCAAAAGTATATTTGGAAATACTAGAGTCTGACTGCTATTATTCAATAGCCGTAGATCTGTTCTTCTAAACCTTCAAAGAGAAGCTCATAGGAATCGAGTTGTATGGATATGCGAAAAAATGTCATAGAAATACTGTGATTGCATGTCTCAGTAATGCTATCTAGCAAAATATATAACACCAAACTAGACTAATCGACTTGTCTCCACTGACACAAGTATCTGATGAAAATTTTGTTCTAATGTCTTGTCAATAGCAAAAATTTAAATATCTTCCAACTATGGCAGATTTCAGACATTCAATGGTCCAATGAATAGGTAGTCAATATCTTTAAAAAACCCCCATCGCAAAAAAGTAAAACATTTAAAAAGTTAAAAATAACACTTTAGCCATGAAATTTTACTTCACGTCGGGGTACCGCTTAAGTAAGGAATGTTCCTAGTACTTGTAGGTATGTAGGTACTTATTTTAACGGTACCCCGACGTTACGTAAAATTTCATGGCTAAAGTGTTATTTTTAACTTTTTAAATGTTTTACTTTTTTGCGATGGGGGTTTTTTAAATTTTTAATTTAATTTTTATTTTAAAATTTTTAAACGCATTAATTTTGTTTAATAGAGTTTACAGTTATGAGAATTTTTCAGTGCATTGTATGTAGAGTCAAATGCTGGTTAAAACGAATCCAAACACGACATATCCGCTATTATTTTGTCAAGAGTGGTGTGCTGGATAGCCTGGCTGCAGCATCAGCTCATCCTGTTGCCATCAGTGCATTGTGTTTAGAATCAAATGCTGGTTGAAATGAATCCAAACACGACATATCTGCTATTATTTTGTCAAGAGACTACCTACTGGTGTGCTGGATAGCCTGGCTGCAGCATCAGCTCATCCTGTTACCATCAAGGCATTGTGTGCACAATCAAATGCTGGTTGAAATGAATTGACACACGACATATCTGCTATTATTTTGTCAAGAGTCTACCTACTGGTGTGCTGGATAGCCTGGCTGCAGCATCAGCTCATCCAGTTGCCATCAGTGCATTGTGTGCAGAATCAAATGCAGGTTAAAATGAATCCAAACACGATATATCTGCTGTTATTTTCCCAAGAGTGTATTCGTCTGCTAGATATCCTGGCTGCATCAGACCAGATACGCCATAATGTTGCTTATTAATATTTCACACATGGGTGTTTGAAATTTTAAGACACACATATGTTTGTAAGTAAAGTTAATACCCATAGACGTCTAAAATAGCAACGGTAGCTAACACAAAAGAGCTGATGACCTTGAAACGGCTGAACAGATTTTGATGAATTATGTCTAAGAACCATCGCAAGAAACCCTGCTTTCAAATAAAAAAAACCGCATCTAAATCGGTTCACCCGTTTGGGCGCTACGGTGCCACAGACAGACAGACAGACAGACAGACAGACACACACACATAGCGGTGAAACTTATAACACCCCTCTTTTACACACGCGTACACGTAGTATTTTAGTGAGTTATTTCGCAAGATTTTGTGATTATGTGTTTCTAAAGTAAACTTTATGAAGTAACAACTGTGTAGAAGTGTTCGTAGCGTGAAGTGTTCAGTGATTTAAACATAAAACAGTGAACAAAATACGATAGTGACATCAAATCTTTGATAAGTTTTTCACCCACCCTCATCTTTTTTATAAAAATTACACCTATCGCTTCCAAAAACTGTCAATGTCAAACGTCAGACAGAATGTCACTAGACGTTTGGAATAGTGTTGCCACAACACAAAAATAATTTTCTACCATGAGCAACGAAAATGGTAGAAACTTGACCGGAGTGGGGAATCAGGCCCCAAGTCAATTAAATATAAATGCTGATTGCAATATGAATAAAACTTCACCAAAAAAATTTGTTCAGCAAGTATTTCATCCTAGTCTGTTCACAAGGACAAGACATCCATCGTTGGGAGATCGACCAATCGGGAGCTTAGAACCCAACCAACTCACATCAAATAAGGAGCCTAATGAAACCACAAACAAAGAATGGCAGATAGTCTCTCCCAAACACAAAACCCCAGGAACTAATAAACGAAGAAGGGTCAATATGTCACCATCTTCTGAGCCTGAAGAAATACCACTTCAAAATAGCTTCTCTCTGCTAAAACCGGAACAGCTAGAACAAAATCCTCTCAACCAAGAAAAGGCAGGAATACGAAAACCTCCACCTATTGTCCTATATGCTGTCCAAAATATTGCAAAATTAACTGAGCTGATCGATGGAGTTCTGCAAAAAACAGATTACTCGTACAAAATCGCAAACCGTACCCAGCTGCGAGTAAGTTGCAATAGCATTAATGCCTATAAGAAACTTATGCAAGTAATCAGAGAACAAAAATTAATTGGACATACATTCACACGTAAAGATGAACGACCATACAGGATTGTCATCAAGAACCTGCATCCGTCTACACCAATCGAAGCTATCACAGAAGCTATAGAGAATACTGGTAACAAAATCAAAGGTGAAATCATTAACGCGAAGCATGGTCCATCTAAAAAGCCTCTTTTCACCTGGTTCGTTAACCTCGAGCCAAGCCCGAATAACGCAGCAATAAAAAGTCTTCGCTACATATACAATACCTCTATTACTATAGAAGACCCCAAACGGAAGAATACCATAGTCCAATGCAAACGATGTCAACAGTATGGTCATACGCGCAACAACTGCATGAGACCATTCAGATGCGTCAAATGCGCAGGGAACCATAATACTATTGATTGTTCAAAGAAAGATAGAACCATACCATGTGTGTGTGCCTTGTGTCACGAGGAACATCCCGCAAACTACAAAGGGTGTAAAGTTTTTCTCGAAATACAAGAGAGGAAACAGCAAAGAAAAAATAATAACATAACCAGAAAGGAAAATATTCAAAAATATAACAAAGAAAACGTAAATAAAACCATCGAAGCACAACCCAGTACACCAGTATCTGCAGAACAAACCTATGCACAAGTAACAGCTGGCACGGCATCAAACTCACTTGAGAAACTACTTATAAAACAAGCTGAAAAGCTGGACCTTCTCATACAAAACATGGGCACACTTATGAGCCTATTGACTACTGTCATTAATAAATTACATCCATAATGGCGTCCTTAAGAATAGCAACATGGAATATAAACGGTTTGCTAAACAACAAAACCGAAGTAAATACTTTCCTAAAATGCCAACATGTTGACGTACTGCTAATATCAGAGTCACATATGACGGAAAATAAGTCCTTTAAAGTAATGGGATATTCTACATACTCCACATACCATCCCGACGGAACTGCTCACGCGGGAACTTCTATATTAATAAGGAATAACATCAAACATCAACTACTAAGCCCATACAGAACACCTCATATACAAGCAACCTCAATAACGGTGCAAGATAAGCAAGGTCCTTTAACACTAACATCAATATACTGCCCACCAAAATATAAAATAAAAAGAGAAGACTTTGACCACATGTTTGAATCTCTAAGTAGCAGAATGATCATTGGCGGAGACTGGAATGCCAAAAATATCCAATGGGGCTCTAGGCTCACAGTAACACGTGGGAGAGAGTTAAAAGAAAGTATTGATAAAAACAAACTTAAAGTACTTACCACATGTCAACCAACATATTGGCCAACAGACTCAAAAAAACTACCTGATCTACTAGATTTTTTTGTATACAGGGGTCTAAACACAAACTTTCTCAAAATAGAGAGTTGTCTGGATGGATCATCAGATCATACACCGGTTATTGCCACAGTCAGCACAACAGTTATTGAAAAACTAAACAATAACTACCTCTGCAATAGATGGACAGATTGGATATTCTTCAGAAAATACTTAGATGACAATATAAACCTAAAAGTAAAACTAAAAACAGAAGAAGACATAAATGCCGCCACAACATACATCACCAACTTGATACAAAAGGCAGCATGGTTAAGTACACCTTCGAGCCTCCCACCTAAAAATGATACATGTCGCAACCTACCTTTGAATGTAAAGAAAATGGTTCTGGAAAAAAGACGCTTAAGAAGAGTGTGGCATTACACTCGACAATCTAAAGATAAAACAGTGTTTAATAAAGCTGCCTCCGAATTAAAAAAATATTTACAAGACATTGAAAACGATACTATCCAACAACATTTAGAGCAACTATCTCCAAATCACAATAACGAATACTCTCTATGGAAAACTGTCAAATCTGGTCAAAAACCTAACTTGCAACAACACCCCTTAACACTGGCAAACGGTAGCTGGGCTAGAACTGACGAAGAAAGAGCCGTAGCTTTTGGAACATTTCTTAAATCAGTTTTTACACCAAATGTAAGTGAGATAGATTCTACCTTAAATCGGGAAATCGAGTCATACCTAGACAGTGACCTACAACTAAGTCTTCCCTTGAGATGCTGCACACCAACTGAAGTACGACAGACTATCAGCGCTCTGAAATCAAAGAAAGCTCCCGGATTCGACTTCATAACCTCTGAAGTCCTTCAGCAACTACCAAGAAAGGCCTTAGTGTTCCTGACCCAACTGTTCAACGGCATATTAAGAACTTCAGCCTACCCCACAGCATGGAAAGTATCTCAGGTCACTATGATTCCAAAACCAGGAAAATCTCCACATATGACATCATCATATCGGCCTATTAGCCTTCTCCCTACCATTTCTAAAGTTTTCGAGAAATTGCTGAAAACACGATTGGATGAAATAATCTCAGAAGACAACATCATTCCTGACCACCAATTTGGATTTAGAGGTAGACACTCGACTATAGAACAGGTACATCGTGTTAGCGATAAGATACGGAATACCTTAGAAAACAAGGAATATTGCGCTGGGGCTTTTCTAGACATACAACAAGCCTTCGATAAGGTGTGGCACCAAGGCCTGCTGTATAAATTAAAGAAACAACTTCCTCACAACATCTACACAATACTAAAATCCTACCTGGAAGACCGAATGTTCTTTGTCAAAGTAAATGACGCCACCTCACCACTGCATAATATCAGCGCAGGAGTTCCACAAGGATCAGTACTCGGGCCAATCTTGTACCTCATTTTCACTGCTGATGTACCGCAATCAGAAAATGTGATGACAGCTACATTTGCTGATGACACTGCAGTCCTCTCGTCAAACAACAAACCTGAAGATGCATCAAAAGCTCTGCAAATCCACCTATATAAAATTTACAAATGGATGTGTATATGGCGCATAAAAGCCAGTGCCACAAAATCAAATCATATCACGTTTGCATTAAGAAAAGGAGATTGTCCCCCAGTCAAATTAGGCGAAGATACACTGCCTCATAACACGGTTGTGAAATACCTTGGGTTTCACCTTGACCGCCGACAAACATGGAAATACCATATCCAGAAGAAACGGGATGAACTAAACCACAGATTACGATCACTCCAATGGTTACTGGACAGAAAATCAAAACTATCACTAACCAACAAACTGATGATATACAAGGTTATCCTCAAACCAGTGTGGACCTACGGGATTCAGCTCTGGGGCTCGGCTAAAAACAGTAACATAGAAATCCTACAAAGATTCCAGAACAATGTCTTCAAAACAATCACTAGTGCCCCATGGTTCACTAAAAGCACTGAATTGCATGAGTACCTGGAAATGCCTACGGTTAAAGAGGAAGCTGAACACATGATCAAGTCCTACAAGCAAAGAATTTCGACCCATGAAAACAGGCTTGCAAAGATCTTGAATGATCCATTGCCTCAGCGTCGGCTGAAACGACAGCACATCTGGGACTAATGTCTATACATCCTTAACCGAGACACCAAGAAATCAAAGATGAAGGTGGCTCAACACTGGTTGTGTGTGCCTAACAAAATACACTGTTCTTATAAAATATCTGCTCATGGTCAACAGACCGATCGCACGACAGAAATCAAAATTTAAAAAAAAAAAAAAAAAAAAAAAAAGGATATCTAGCACACTAATACACTCTTGGGAAAATAACAGCAGATATGTCGTGTTTGGATTCCTATTTACCTGAATTTGATTCTGCACACAATGCACTGATGGCAACTAGGTGAGCTGATTCTGCAGCCAGGCTATCCAGCACACCATTAGGTGGACTCTTGACAAAATAATAGCAGATATGTCGTGTTTGGATTCATTTCAACCAGCATTTGATTCTGCACACAATGCACTGATGGCAACAGGGTGAGCTGATGCTGCAGCCAGGCTATCCAGCACACCATTAGGTAGACTCTTGACAAAATAATAGCAGATATGTCGTGTTTGGATTCATTTCAACCAGCATTTGATTCTGCACACAATGCACTGATGGCAACAGGGTGAGCTGATGCTGCAGCCAGGCTATCCAGCACACCAGTAGGTAGACTCTTGACAAAATAATAGCAGATATGTCGTGTTTGGATTTATTCCAACCAGCATTTGATTCTAAACACAATGCACTGATGGCAACAGGATGAGCTGATGCTGCAGCCAGGCTATCCAGCACACCAGTAGGTAGACTCTTGACAAAATAATAGCAGTAATGTCGTGTTTGGATTCGTTTTAACCAGCATTTGACTCTACATACAATGCACTAAAAAATTCTCATAACTGTAAACTCTCTAAAACAAAATTAATGCGTTTAAAAATTATAAAATAAAAATTAAATTAAAAATTTACAAACCCCCACCGCAAAAAAGTGAAACATTTAAAAAGTTAAAAATAACACTTTAGCCATGAAATTTTACGTAACGTCGGGGTACCGTTAAAATAAGTACCTACATACCTACAAGTACTAGGAACATTCCTTACTTAAGCGGTACCCCGACGTGAAGTAAAATTTCATGGCTAAAGTATTATTTTTAAGTTTTTAAATGTTTCACTTTTTTGCGGTGGGGGTTTGTAACTTTTTTTTTTTTAATTTAATTTTTTCACTAAACGCAAACACAAATAATAGAAAACTATTGCTTGCAAATATAAATTATCAGAGCTGATCATCATCATCCACTGGACTCCAAGGATCTCTAAGGTGATCGCCAATTGCATCAAACGGTTTCCAGCTACCATTACCAGGACATCAGTCTATCTAGAAGTAGGCCTGCCAACCCAACGTCTTCCAGTTCAAAGTTCGGTTTAGAGAAAAATTATATTGATATTATGTTGAAAATGTACGCGGCAAACATAATTAGATAATTGTAGGATGGAAATCTTGTCAAGACACACAGCACTTTAAAGTTATTAAGGTTGGCATATTGATTTTATATAATCTGTTTAGGTGTCATATTGTAACAGATATTCATTTATTTGCGTTAAAAGTAATTACTAATAATCACCTAATAAATACCTCCCATACAGAATAGCTAATGGAGACAGCTATAAATTGACAGTAATTTAAATTAATATGAAGGCAAATTTGTAATTCCACTTAATTAATTTACTTTCAGATATCGCTCAGTCAGAAACCACTAATTGTTTTAACTTAAAGTATGAAACATTGCATGGGATGTCTATATTTCTTTAAAACAACGAAAATGATTTTTATTGTATGGTCGTTTGGAGTTCGCCAGATGCCTATAAAATATCTTACCAGGTAGTCGACTTGTTACATATTAATTTGCCTAATGTAAAAGTACCTAATGACTACAATAGAATAAAATTCATATCATTGAACCCATTGAGTTGCCATAATATAATGTAGAAACGATAAATTGAATTAGGTCAATGACTAATTCATAAAGTCTGTCAATTGTTTTGGTATTATCCAACTGTTTATTTTTACCGGTAAGATGAAGAAGAAACCGCTTTCAAACTTTTTTTTATTATTATTTCGAGGTAAGTAAAATACCAGGCGATCAGAGCACGGCAGTAGGTTGTTGATGATATTAGGACCGGCGAGGCGGCACAAAGCTCGGCGCGGCCTCAGCTCGCGAAAGTGAGAGTGGGCCGGTTGCGTAACGCTGTTCGACTCATGACGCCCTAGTACTCAGCGTGGTTACCTACATTCAAGTTCTTTTTGTTTGTCTAAAACTATTTCGATGTCAAACTTATTTTTTTATTCTGATTGATGTTTTATCAGAATCGTTAGATAAACTATTGTGTTTATTCTAGTTAAAAATAGCCATTTTAGAATTTCTTTAGTATTTCTAAGTTATTGGAACAGTGATTTAGTGTCGCTATTTCTTATGTATTAGTGGAGCTATTTCTATTTACTTTTTATCGATCAGTTGCAGAAAATAAAAGTGAATTTTAGTTGCTGTACTTTTATTAACCACTCTGCCGTATGGTATCGTGATCTTGGTCGCGTGACGAAGCCAAATATGTTTTGTGAACAATTCTTTCTAAAGCCTTCCTTTATTAAATATTTATATGCCAAGTTCCATATAAAGTTGTGGTAAAACCCAAAAGGACCACTTTCTTTATTTCTGGCGGTTACACAACTTGTTGACGTGTGATGGTATCCGGTCAGGGGCTAAGGCGAATCATCGGAGACCCGAAACGATTGAGATCCGTTTTAATTTAATTAATAATAATAAAAGTAATAATGAGTCATACAGGATTTACTGAAATCACTATACTCCATAGGGTTTTCGGTGAAGCAGGACAAAATAATTGATAAAAAATATTTCTCTATAAGTATTTTATACCAACAGTTTCTGATTCTACTATAACAACAAGTGGTTTATTGGTCTTTTTAGAAACTTTTACAGACTTACCTAAAAAAGATAGATAAGTATTTAGTGGTCTTTATCAGGGTTTTGGTTTGAACACTAACTAAACATTTCCAGGAAATATAATTCACCAAATATCCTGTGTGCAATAAAATAAACCTTTGGACTAGGACACCATGATTTAGAAAGGTTATATCACAATATACATATGACGTGGGCCACGTATGCATTGAACGTGAACAAGACGACAAACACTACAGCACCAACAAAGAGTCTGAAAGAGACAGAAAGCTGAGTTGGTATTACTTTTAACCCTAAACACTTTGCACTTATCAAACGATACACTCAAAATACTAATAAAATAGTACCTAATAGACAATATGCATGACGTCATCAGACACCTACAGACGACAAAAATTTGGAACATCTTCGTCGTGTCTTCCAAAATTCAAGTCATGCCCTTGAGTCACACACTTTCACAGTCTAAGTAATCTTCCTACTGATGCTAAATATAAAAATACTTTCCCATCTGTAGGACGTGATCGTAGTCACATTTCTTTAATATGATAATAAATAAGCCTTGATCAGGTTAACTTATCCTTGTGACGGTTCTGCTAAGTTGTAGCTCTGACTCCTATGCCAGAGCCTTGAGGTTGTGGGTTCGATTCCACCCAAGGCAAATTTTAGTGTGATGTGCACAATCATTTGACTAGGTCTGGGTGTATTTTATCTTTTGATATTTGTTTGTATTTAAAATATGTAACAAGTATGATTATCAGTTATCTTATGCTATTAACACAAGCTCTGCTTAATTTGGGACTAGATGGCGTTGTGTGAACGTTGTGGAGTATTTATTATTATTTATTTATTTATTATTTTTTATATTACATTTCAGCAAAATTGTACTAAATTTTATACCTTTTAATTTCTGAATAAATATTATTATTTTATTATTATTATTAACTAGCTGCCCAGGCAAACTTCGTTTCGCCTTAGAATCATTTTTAACCGACTTCAAAAAAGGAGGAGGTTCTATGTTCGTGTGTATGTATTTTTTTTTTTTTACGTATGTTACCTGTTTTCTCCGCCATTTGGGGACCGATTCTCAATTTTTTAATTCAAAGAGTAGACTCCTGAGGTGGTCCCATTTTAATTTAGTGAAGATCTGGTGCTGATCTTCGGAGATATACAATGGAACTCTACAAAAATAGACGGCAAATCTGTAGTGATGGCTGGAATCGCTTGGATGTTTATTGTTTATACAACATCATGACGTATCATCACGCCTGTATGCTCTGAGGGGTACGCAGATGTGTACAATATACCTAGATTTCGAAAGTTAGGTATGTTAAGTCTCATTTATTAGTGATAAGTGGTTATCCACTACATGCCATAGTAATAGGGTTTTCCCCATTACCATGACATGTATTGTTAACAATTAAGAATATAAAGTAAATTCATGGCAAATGTTTGTATGGGAACAACTAAAAATGGAAAAATAAAAAACTTTTTTGCAAAAAATAAAACCGACTAAATAAATAAAGTCGGTGGCCCATCATGAATAAGACAAAACCACCAAAGCCACAGACTTCCTAATTTTTAATTTTACACCGGTTTGTGTTTTTTTAGTCGGTTTTATTTTTTGCAAAATGTTTTATTAGTCTTATTTTGTTTTTTTTTCGTTTATATCCTATTCTCAGACCTATCGAATATATACACCAAAATTCATAAGTATCGGTCAAGCCGTTTCGGAGAAATTTATTACAAACATTGTGACACGACAATTTTATATATTAGATAAAATACGTTTAATAAGCTGACATCAAACACATCCAAATTAATAATAACTACTACTACTTTTTATTTTGGGAGTCTCTTATGTGATCTTATTTAAACATTTGGTGTTCGGTATAATTGAAATGACAACATGTATATTTGTATATAACTATAACCTAACCTAACTTACCATACCTACCCTATAGCTAACCTAGCTACCTAACCTAACTACCTTAATGAAATGCATTAATTTAAAAAATGTCAGTACACATTATTAATGTAACAAAGAAGACCTTTGTAAGACTAAGAAATTACTGAAATAAGGCTGTCAGTAATGGTGAATCAGAGCCACCTACTCGCAACAGTACTGCACCACCTACGATTTACTTCAAAACCTTGGACTTCAAACGATTCCAAACAGCGTCATGGTTTTACTGTTTCTTTGGTATTATGGATACATTTTCTTACAGTGATTTAGAGTATCCAACGTTTAACAAAGACCAAAACTGACCTCATTTGGTCAAAACGCATCTCATTTTTGTGAACGTAATAACCATATCAGTATCGTGTGCAAGTGCAAATACCAATTTCACAGGCCTCTTTTGAAGACTGATAGCCTAGTCATGTAACCGGTGGACTGCACAAGCAATAGCCCTCACGTACGAACCAAGGCACGCTCTTCGGACGAGGATTCATGTGAGTATTGTAAAGATAAAGATAAAGATAAAGATTATTTATTTGTTTAAACATAGTATACATACAAAAGCATGCAAGATCTTACAGTGTTAAAGTTCAATCATGTTTAGCCGTAAGTATCGGCGTACAAATATTTTCACAATTTATGTCACATCGTCAAATTTCAAGTAATTTAGTTCAATGTCATATAAGTACAAACAAAGCTAATGTCAAAGTTTTTTAAAAGTAAAAGATTTAATGTCAAATTAACATAAATATCCAAAATTACATAGTCCTACATGTCAACAATTACACCATGTATGTCACAATTACGACTAAATATATTCATTCGCGTCATGCAGTTTAATCAAATACTTTGACAGCTAGAAATTCGGCAACACTATAATATGCTTTTTGTGATAGATTTTTTTTTAAATGACGTTTGAATGCACTACTATTTAGCTTCTTCCAATTTTGTGGCAATTTGTTAAATATTGTAGGTGCCATGCAGACTACGACTTGCTTCAAAAATGGTGAAGGTACGGATTGTGCGGAAACCTGCCTGAGAGATATTTTTCGACGGCATGAGAAGCCAAATCAGAGGCCCAATCAAAACTCCGAGACCCAGGTTAGTCACTAACCGGTGCTGTGACATGGATAATGCGCTCTTGTCTCATCTTCTGCCTGCCTTCCCCAACTATAATAATAATAAATAATAAAATGTATTTATTTCTCTTCCACAAATAAAAACAAAGAAACTTTTAGTGGGTACTTAAAATATTACATAAATTTATTTGTGGGAGACTGGTGCCTAAACTAAGCCGAAGCCTGTATTTTAGGACACCAGGACCCCGACAAGACCGTTTTCAGTACTAAGTACATACTGCAGTGAAAGAGTGAGTGAATATTGTGGCTGTGTATGTGTGTAGTGTGATGTGTTTACGTGTAATGTGAGGTGTGTGGTGAATGTTTGTGTGTAAGATGACAGATATTGATATTACTACAAAATGTATGTACGATTCTAACTATTTCTCTATTACCAGGAGTTCTTCAGTTTTTTCATAGTCTAGCCCTGATGGCCATGAAGTTACCTTCCTTTTACATTCAAAGGTGCTGTCATTAAAAATATTTTTGATTTTATTTATACGATTGTATAATTTAGGACCATTATAACAATAGAATTTTTGTGCAAATCTGGTTTTTGTATGCAACTATGTTGGGGTCGGCTTCCAGTTTAACCTGATGCAGCAGAATACCAGATTTTTACATGGACCGACTGCCTGTCGGACCTCAACAACCCCTTGACACGATACCCTTGCTTTAACTAGTTGTCAAATTTCCAGGCTTCTGGCTATCTGTAACTACTGTCATAGATCTACAAATGACAGCCGGGACCAACGGCTTTACGGGCTTTCCGAGGCACGAAGGAGTCTTGATATATTACATGTAATGAATGGTCACTCTTCCATGGATTATCTTCGTCAACCAGATTTAAAAGATTAGATTAGATTTAAAAGTAAACTAAAATTATATTATTTAGAAATATCTTAAGTTTTTTACAATTGAAATCTAATTATTGTTTAATTTTTAGGTATGTTTATGTTGACAGGTCTAGAGACTCTTCGCCCCCACAGTCAAACCATTGCAACGGTTTTGTGGGGCTTATTTTATAATTTAGTTACCCTCTTTTTAAATGATAAATAAATAAAAATAATAATAATAACCTTCGATCGATCCGAAACGATGTTATTATTAAAGGGCTTATTACACTATTCAATTTGTAGGAACCTAACTATGATCAGTTAGGAAGCAACCAAGCTGTCGGAACTTCCGATTTACCTACCATAAATCGGATCTAATCTATTCTAGCTGAGATTACATGTACCAATTCCCTAGTAGGGTTTCCTACAAATTGAATAGTGTATTAAGCCCTTTAGTCACAAGCTCTCCAAATAATCTTGTCTAGAAGTTAACATATTCGCTCGTCAAGTCGGCTACGGATGGTATTACCACCTCTTCGCCGGCGTCGTGATGGTGGGCCACCATCGTCTGGTAAGGCACGGTGACTGGGTTACCGGCGCGGTTGCGTCACTCCAACCACTTTCTGCTGTCGTTCGCCTACTTATCCATTCACTGAGACGTTCGCGCGCCGCGAATTGGTCGTTGCAAGATTTTCGCTATGAATTTTGTTCCTTTTTGTTTTTTCCTCGCTCGGCTCTGGACGAACTATTTAAATCAAACAAATATTTAATTCGGGCTGTTTATTTTTCTTTGTATTTTCATTTGTGATTTGCTTCAGTTATTACGACGAAGGCCAAATTAATGATTATGACGTCTTTACTATTTTGATTCGACGTCACGTCCAACCTACGTGAAATTTGACTGTCTTTGTAAATACGATTTTGATTTGCAGTGCTTGTTCTGCTGCATATAAGTTCAATGTTTTAGAAAATTGCGCAGTACTACAGAGGGAAAATAAACAAAGAATACTTTAAAGATATAAGGAGAAGGCTGTTTTTTCATTGTTCTGTTCAAAATGTATACCTAACTTTATTTATTCATTATTAAAGCTAACTAAATTCCTCTAGTGTTTAGTACCTCGTTCCAAGAACTAATTTTTATACAATTCTCCAAGACGTGTTCCACTTCCGTTCGTACGCCACTCCATCGTAGACGCAGTACATTGCGCGGGCGCAGGGTTGCGTCACAGCAGTCGGGCCGCTCACCGCACCCCCCCTACACCCCCAGCCTAGTAGAGGGGAGACTGTTACTAGGGCTTTAGTATGCACTAGCATTACTGAGGAAAATAGCAGTCTAGGCGTATTATAAAATAATGTGTAATACTATAATCAAAGATCACTTATCCGCTGAACTGGGTATTATTGATTCTACATTTGTCCTATTTTTCTCAACTATGTTGGGATCGGTTTTAAGTCTAAGCAGAGGCAAGTCATCATCCGTCTAGCCTTTTCCCAACTATGCGTGTTTTACATGGAGCGACTACCTACCTGCAAGTCGATTTAGTAAATGTCGCCCCGTGAGGACCTGAGTGAAGTGAACTTTATGCTTCACTTCACCAACTTTTTCACCGGATGTTTTTTACAGAATTGCAATGCACAACCCAGTAACTTGGGAACACGATACCCTCGGTGAAGCTGGTCGTCAGACTTTTAGACTTCTAATTGGCAGTAACAACTGTCAACCAAACCACCTACTAACGACAGCCGGAAACAATGACTTAACATGCTTGCTCACAAAATACGCGAGGATGGATCTTGATATTTTGTAAGTAATGGCAACCCATCCAGGTACCAAATACGGCATGAAGCTTAACCTTTCGTTCGACCCGTGCAGCTTACCATTATTTATGGGAACGAAATAGATAACCTTCTGATGGCTGTACCAGGACCTCATAGTCAGCAGTAGCTCTTTCTACGAATACAACTTCATCAACAGTTGGGAAATGGTTAGACAGATGATGACGACTGGTTCTTTCTTTTTTCCTGGTCACTAATCTGGTGTCAGAGTTTCTTGCTTCTTTTTGAAGCAAGTGATAATTATACAACACACACATGATTTTGAAAAGACCTATGGCTGGCAATCCGCCGATCACGCTATTACCACAGTCTAAAAACCTACAGTCGTCCGACGAAGCCGTCTAGACAGGGCAATCGTGCGGCGTATAAGGGGCGAGACGCGGGAAAGCCGCTCCCGAACTAAGAACAAAACGACTACTATTCAGGGCTAACGCGTGAAGACGTTGTCGGCATTTTTCCAGATGTCAAAGGCGTCGTCCTACTGTATTAATATTTATACTGTGCTAGTACTATCAGTATTAGTAAGTACCATTAAACGCGATTGAACCACTAGTTTTCAACCCAATACATTCTAAGTCTCAAAAGAAAATTGATTGTGTTAGTTAGAAGACAATGGCCTAGTGACTAGTTTTTACTTTCTGCCGTGTTGCGTTTGCGCACCGCTGTGTGAACGGCAATGACACGTGATGCCATATGTCACGTTTATCACGATCGTTTACTATTAATATCTATCTATATCTTATGAGAAGACGAACTTAAAAAAATACAAACGAACAGCCCAAGACAAGACGGAACAAAGTGGAAACAGATAGAGAAGGCTTCGTCGCGAGGTCCCTAATAATTAATTAAAATAGGTAGCACTTTTTGACAAAAAAATACAACCGCCGAAAAACTTACTACGGAAGTCTGTGGTGGTTTCCAACGGATGGACCACCTTTGAGGTGCCTTTTTAATAAAAAAACAGTGATCAAAATCGAACTACTCTGTAAAAAGTTAAGCGTGGCCATACCTCCCCCTTTTTAATCGTCGTTTTAAAATCTAAGCAATGTAAATTATAATGTCACCTGCTTTTATTAACACGCAGTTTAGCTTAGCAGTCAACGTTACTTACCTACTTACTGTCTTACGCTTTTCTATTTCTTAACAGAGCTTAACATAATGCGAAATTCATAATTAAGCTTTTGTACAAATCTTTAAATAATTAAAAAACTATTGATATTAATTATTTTTCCACTACAAATACAGAAAAAAAAGTGGAAATTAAGACAAAATCGCCGAGAAAGAAATTTTTCGTCAACTTTTTTTAAGCATCATGTAGGTACTGAAATCTTGAATAAGAATAAGAGAAGACCGATGTAGAACTAGATACATACATACAGGTTAAACACATAACCCTCATGTTCCTTTATACCCTAGTCGGGTATAAAACATGATTCTAATTATTACTTATCTCTATAAGAAGAGCCTCTTGTCCTGCTTTGAGACAGTAACACACTGGTTTTATTATTATTTTTTATATTACATACGTCAGTAAAAAATACCCTATGTTTGTAACCTGAGTTCAAGTACTCATTAACAATTAAGTAGCTTCGTCATATATTCGCGAATAAATATTATGTTTTGCACCGCTAACATTTTAGTAAATACGTGCTAAAGTCAGCAGTTTTGTACTAGGTCAAGCAACACATATGTCTGCGAATATAATATAATAATCCTACTATATTTTACATCATACTTACATAAAAATAACATATAGTCTATATATACTTCTACGAATACTAATTTATGAAGAGGTAGTGTTTTTGTGACGCTGTAGAAGGTAATCTCTAGATCTAAGTATTACTCAATCGAGTTTCAAAATTCTTTTTCCAACAGTAAGCCACATTATTTGTCCGTGTCATATATTACCAAAGACAAATCAGTACTCTCTATATGCTTTGCTTGCAGTTGCTTGCACTGACTAATCTGGTCTCCTCATTCTGTGTGGTTATTTCCTCAAAAGACCATTTCAGACACTAATCTGCGTGGATCTTACATGATTTGACCAATATTTTGTATCAAATGTTTTTAATTTATTATTTACACTGTTGACATTGAATTGATTTACTATTTATTTTGGGAAAACAAACAGTTACACAAATAGGTATAGTAACAGAAATATAGTAATATAGTATAGTATTTTAGCGTGCAATAAATCGACCAAGTTCGAGTCGAATTCGCATGGAAAGGGTTCAGTACTATGTCGATCATAAAGCCGAAAAAATCACATCTGTTGGCCATTGTACAGACTCCAGCACATCAACCTATCCCAATGTGTCAAATTTCATTGATAGGTTTTCAAATTTATTTTAAACACAATAAGGTTAATGTTCAATTGGGAAAATTTGACAGTTTGGGGTAGCACATCCAGCTGGCGTCTGTACAATAAAAGATATTTTTTATTTCATTACATTTTATTACACAAACATACATCACACACTCATACAAAACACGATCCCAAAATGACGTAGGAACAGAGATAGTATTTATTTTCTTAAGAATTTCGACATTCTTTTATCAATTAAAAACGGATTCTCGTTAATTGCTTCATGTGAATTTATACACACGTGATGACGATTCCAGCTGAACACAGCTATCGGCACGAACATCGATATCAATCGGTATCTGAGCTATCGATTACTATCATCGAGATGTGACAATCGGAGGAACGTGGTCAATCGATTGTTGGATGATTTTGGCCCACGATCCCATAGTTGGGCGACTAGACCTTCCTTCATCATTCTGCCTAGCCTTTTTCAACTATGTTGGGGTCGGCTTCCAGTAAATCTGGGTGCAGCTGAATACCAGGGTCTGACATGGAGCGACTGCCTGTCTGACCTCTACAACTCTAACCTATTGGTTAAACTGGTTGTTAGACTTTCGAGCTTTATTTATTTATTTATTTATCTAACGTAAACCGTAAACCCCCGTGTCCCCAATTCAACTGTGGTTTCCACACAAACAAAGTTACAAAATATACGTAAAATATCTAATAAATCTACTTACTTTATCTAAACTTAAAAATAATAATAAAAACAAAAAAGACTAAATTCTATTAAAAACTTAAACAACCTACTATACAACTATTAATAGGAACTAACAATGTTTTAACCAAGTTTTAACAAAACCCTTGCGAGTTTACTCAAATTTCACTCAAATATGTCTATCCTTTCATGTACTTCGTTGAGAGCACATTTTGTTCGAGTGAGGGGTGTTTTTGGAAGCAAATTAGTTTTAGCAGTAGGCACGGCCAGCAGTGGCGACAACCCGTTACGAGTACGACTGCTTAAGATCTAATGAGTGCCGGGACCAACGGCTTAACGTGGTTTCCGAAGCACGAAGGAGTCTTGATATGTAATAAATGGTCACCCATCCATTAATCAACCGCGTCAAGCGTAGCTTAACTTTTGTCGACACATAAGGCTATCATTATTTAGCCACAAGCTTCTAGACCATTTATTCTACTGTTGTTACTACCAGACAACTTATTCGATAAAAAAACTATTGTTTTTTATTTTTTTCTATATTTTACTTCATACACATTATTATAGTTATAGAACAAATGATCGTGCTCATCACACAAATATTTGTCTTGGGTGGGAATCGAACCAACGACCTCCGGCATAGCAGTCAAGGCCACTCACCATTAGATCAACGGGCCAGCCAAATACGTGTCAAATAAATTTTAATTCGACTAGACTACATATTTTAAATTTTAATTCAACTAGACTACATATTTTAAATTTTTATTCGACTAGACTACATATTTTAAATTTTAATTCGACTAGACTACATATTTTAAATTTTAATTCGACTAGACTTCATATTTTAAATTTTAATTCGACTAGACTACATATTTTAAATTTTAATTCGACTAGACTACATATTTTAAATTTTAATTCGACTAGACTACATATTTTAAATTTTAATTCGACTAGACTACATATTTTAAATTTTAATTCGACTAGACTAAATAATTTTGAGTAAGTCTAAGAGTGAGTCAGAACTAGAGTCATAATACCATTAATTCGCATTCCACAATGTTCACAAGACCTTAAAATAATTCCTAAAGCTACGCACAATCATGGACTCCGGATGGAGCACAGCAAAATGGCAAGATGAGGAGATGAGTTTGGAAAAGTAACATTAACTGTAGCCTGTTATTGAAAAAAGACTCAAAGTAACTAACATAACATAGGTTAGGCAGAAGTGCCTCTTGGCGAGGCCCGCGGGGCCGGCACCAGTCGGGGGTCACGGAAGTATCTTCTGTTCCCGTGACCCCCGGCGCAGGTGTGAGAAGGAACACGGGGTGGTTTTTAGTCAGTAAGAGTCTGACAGACCCCTCCGCCTCCCCGGGCGGGGCACATCCATGAGGATTTTCCAGCCCTCAAAAAAAAAAGGCAGAAGTGCCTCGTAGTCACACACATTTTGCCAGATATATTTATGTCCGATGAAATAGCCCGGGGGCGAGTTCGAAGTAACTACTTAAATAGTAACAGGTTAAGGTACACATTATTATAGTACCTAATTTTATATCTACTATACGGGCAAATAAAAAATATTGTAATCCATTTACACAGACACACATATGATACAAACACCTAACTCCCCCTTCACACACACAAACACTACACTACAGTTACATACACAAGCCTGAACGTGCTACAATTTATTATTTGTTAATATAATATTTTTTAGATTAATTATTTGATATTAGGTAGTCAAAAAAAAAAGTATTTATAAATAAATTGCTGCGAAGGCCTTAAAAAAACATCTATTTTTTCCCAAATTAATTACAGCGATTGCGCGGTACAAATAAATGTATATGTTACTGCCATCATTCAAATAAAAACGTTATTCATTCCTGGCCGCCAACTTTTCTTCTATCCCAATAACCCCAAATCAGCGAAAAAAAGGTAACCCTTATGTTACTTAAAAAAAAGTACAAATGATGACGTAACGCAAATAATAAAATTGTGATTGAAACCTACACAGAGTTTTCTTATCAAGAAAGTTAAAAAAAACAATGAATATTTTTAAACAATGTGTGTTATTGTATAAAGGTAACTTGTTACAAAACTTCCAAGTTACGGGGAATGTTACCGTTACCTACAGTGAGAAACTTTTCATAAACAAAAAATACAAAACAAAACTTGAGAATATTGTACCTTAATGAACCTTTGACCTTGAAAGACTTCGGTAATAAATAATAGCTTTTAACGCGTAGTTATGAACCTTTGTGGCATGTCGCCATTTTGTTTTTTCAAACTTTCCTCGCTTGATTGAAGGGTTTTATTAGGTCGGAGACTGCCATCAAGGGACTATCAATAAAAATTACATTATTATATTATTGTACAATTCCGATATAATATTATACGGAAATAAACGTATTAAGAAAACTATAAAAAACACTAAAAATGCGGTAGTTTTCACCTTAATTTTACAAGATAGTGCAGGAAACTTCTTTATTTATTGTGTGAAGTTAACAGTCTTTACCTTACGCGTAATACAAATCCATTAAAATGTCAATACTTATATAAAACGTATAATAACGAGCAATCGTAAAAAGTTTAAAAAATTGAAAAAATCACTTGTCTAACTTATAAATAAACTATTCATCAAAATCAATGTGACGCATTTTCAATCCAATCATTAGGTGAGCTTAAAACTGCAACAGTAATTATATAATTGCTCCACCTATTAAGTGCAATGGTTTTAACTTATCTTAATTAATGAGACTAGCTAACTACTCAAACTATTACCATGGATTAGTTCAAACATTTCATCGTTAGAGCTAAGTTGAAAGTAATTTAAGGGATTTCTACTGCTATAAGTTAGAACATAATTTAATGTAAATGTTAAAAAAAGTCTTTTAAAAAATGTCAAAATATTAAATCTAACATTCTACATAACTCAACTTCAAATGACCAAAAATATTTCTAAAAATAACATTTTGGCACAGGAAAATCAATAGGGTAAACACACAAATAGCCAGGCGGCCGCGCAAACTTTTACTCGCGAACTTTCAGCGGCAACTTCAGCGCTTCCTTCCGGCCAACCTTGCGAGCATTGCGCGGGCGGCGCGGCGCCGCAGTTTGCGCCCGACCGCCGACGCGCCCGCACGCGCGTCTACTACCGCTCCGCACCTACACGTGATCAACGCGAACGCAACACGCAAAGGATTTAACTTGACGGTGCATGTGCTTTAGTGACGGCTTCTCAGTGCTTTGAAGTGGAGCCACGGGCTACCGGCGCCGCTGGGCCCGTGATTGGCCCGGGCGGCGGTATGGAGTCCCCGCAGATGTACGACGCGGCCGCAGCGCCACCACCACCACCCCAACCAGACCTCAAGAAGACGATAGAAGATAAACGACAGACTTTCCCGCCTCCAGACCTAGACGAGCTCAATGGACAGGAAATTAGTTTGGACTTACAGCACCTCATTGAGGACCAGTTCCGAAGTGAGGAGAGCATGGCCTTATTCCAGGAAATACTTCCTGGTGGCAAATCTCCTCAACCAAGGTACAATCGAACTACATTGGCGTACATGCCGCAACCGGTTCACTCGGGGGCATCTTACGCTCCCGTTCAGACAAACCAGGGTCACGAGCAGGCACCTCCTATTAAGGAAGAGCCTCCAGAGCCCCATGACTATCGAAGATCGGTGACATGTGCGCAATATACTGGCCAATATAATCCTCAGCCGACTGTCGGTGTTAGTGGTCCTTACGGAGGAGGATTTACACCGCTACCACCTCTGGGAGCACCTCTCCTTCCTCCACTACTGAAACACAAGACTGCTCCTCCACGACGCTCGTCAGGAAAACAGCTAGATAAAGGTACGGATGAGTACAGAAGGCGACGCGAAAGGAACAATATAGCAGTGAGGAAGTCTCGTGAAAAGGCAAAAGTACGCTCCCGCGAAGTAGAGGAAAAGGTGAAGACGCTCCTCAGGGACAAAGAGGTGTTACTAAAGAGGCTGGAGGCGGTGTCTGGGGAACTGAGTCTGCACAAACAGATGTACGTTCATCTGATCAACCTGAACCACCCGGAGATCACCGAGCTGTGCCGATCGATGCTGCAGCTGGGAGCGCCACAAGCGCCGGATCACTCACTTTGACCATTATAGGTGAGTATTTACACACGTGTGTTCCAACTGCATTCGTGCCTGTGTTGTGTGCGATACAAATAGTGTGTATGATTATTTCCGTGCGAGCATGGAAAGTCGTAAATCACATGGTGTAAAGAAAAAGGTTCTTTTTGTATTTTATGAGAGTGTTACGCAATTTGTTTATTGTAGTTCGAAGTGTCGTTCAGTTGTATGAGTGTTTCTTTGATTGTAAAGCGACTGAATTTGGAATGAAATTTGGGGCATTGCTGTGTATGTCACTTGAAATCCGTGTGGTGTTTATTACTTTTCTTGTGTTAGCTGTTTCATCTTTTGTTACATTCACGTTAGGAACGTTTTATTTAGGTTCTAGTTCATTCAGTTTTTTTTCAACATCCCATTATTTCTGCGAACACAGCATTTTGGTAAATAATTCAATTACATTTAAATACATTATTTACCAATCATTCACAATTTAAATCTTTGACAGTTAAATCTTTAAAAGCACCTTTAAAGTTGACCTAATTTGCAAAATGCATCATTATCATTTGAATAGTCATAATATTTTACTTATGTCTTATTGGTTATCTTCTTAAAGCTAGGTACCTACTATCACTACAAGCTTTGTTTTACTGTCGCATGTCTATTTTTACCTCGTTCAATAGGGAAGAACTTAATCTTTTAAAGGCGTGAATCATAGAAACTGTCGCCATAACAAACAAAACGTTTACTTATGTATATTTATGTATATAATTCGCATCTACAAGTATGAATACATTTATAAAGTTTTCATTATTGTCCCGTTTTTAATTTTTATATTTCTCCTGAACTACATTGTCATAGATTCATTTTTATCTATAAAGAGGAAAGATTTGATTGTTCGCTTGTTTGCATTGAATAGGCTCCGTAACTACTGGATCGATTTGAAAATTTATTTCACCGTTGAGAAGCTACACTATCCCCGGACGATATAGGTAGGCTACTTTTTATCCCTGTATCCCCACGGGAACGAGTACGACGCGGGTGAAACCGCGCGTCGTCTGCTAGTGTTAGATAAGTGTCTATTTCAGATAGCTTACTGCGACAACCTTTCAATTATGTCCCATATGGTGTAAGTCTTAAGTAATATATTGCTAATCACCTCTTTGGCGACTTTTTTTTCTAGATTTGATCGATAACTAGCTACGGCTTCTGCCAACGATGTAGGTACATTGATTTTACTTTGAAATCGATTGATTGATTACTCTAACGGTCTCAATAGTGTTAAAGTGTGTCAAATGTGGACAGAAGCCATCAATTATATTGATTTCTTCTGTTCAAAGATTAGCATACATTTTAACACTGTGTTCAGGAAATGCACCATCGTCAATAATTAAATAAGTCTTTAGAGTCAGGATGTTATGGTTAAGTACTAGCAAAATACATCTATTTAGTTAAGTATAACTAATATTTTCTGAGCACGTGTTCTCAACCAGTATTGTTTTTTTTTTTGTTAACTCAATACATAACCGTATTAACCGTACAATCATTACGTTCAATTACACGTGATTTTAAATAATATAAGCACGTTTAATCTGAATCATTGTGAAATTTTTGTTTTGCTAATACTCATTCAAGTCCCGTTAAGGGATATTTATTAAACACTGGTGTACCACCCCGGCATCGCACTAGTGCTAATATTTTGTTACCAAGATTTTCACACAACTTTACCATCTAATGTTCAGACTCATCCGGAAGATTTTCCTAAAATATTGAACTCAGACATTTTCATGTCAATAAAATTTATTATAAAAACAAAAGAAAAAATCAGCTAAATATGTCGAGCCGTTCTCACACAAGGAAATCTTTTTTATTTATGTAGAAGATTAACTCTTACCTTGTCAATCTAGCCGAGTCGCTTGCATAATATTTGTGCGATGTAATACTAGGGTCTCATCAGTTCTCAGAAGTAGTCTTTGAACTTTAGTACAGTTTACGATCTATGGTTTTGGCAGTACGGCACTGGATTTTAATCTCTGTAGGATTTATGACAGCTTGGTATATTTCTTAACGGTAGTCTGCTTACGTTACCGCTGCCAGCTACGATTCATGGAGTCCTGGTACTTGTTTTTCCAGAATAGATCAAGTTTGTCGTAAAAAAAAACATAGTGTTATTGTAGTCCAATGTTACTAACTCCGTGTAAGATATTCACTTCCGTAAAAGCATCTTTATTAACTCAAACGGGAGAGAAAGACCAGTTTTGATTCAGTGAAAGGACCACGCGTCCTACTTCAGTTGTTTATTTTTTCAATTTACGATGTGACGAAAATCACGCATCCCTATGTTGGTTTATATTGGTTCTTATTATCATGGATTAAGGCTGAATATTAACTTGAATTGCTAGTCGACTACGCGCTTTGCGAACCAAATGAAGATACTGTCACTTTCGAAGCGGCCATATGTTAGTGTATGTGATTAGGTTACGATATACGCATATTAGATTATTATCAACGTGAGACATAATGTATAGCTTGCTACTGCAAGCAGGAATTCGACTTCAATGGACACACATGGTACCCGCTTAAAGTTATGTATGCCTGGTAGGATGCAAAGAAAGTTAATTTCCTTGTCGGACTCAAAACCAAAGATTTCAGTGAATGCCAATACTGGAGCTAATTTCCCAACACTGTTCTCATAAATCGCGATGAACTTTAATTACATAAGAATGAACCAACATTTATTGAAATCAAAGTCGTAATCATGACCGCATTAAAAATGAAAAAAAAATGACATCAGTACCTAATTTTGATATACATACAATCTCACTTCCTTAAATATGGCCTTAACCCTACATTGATAATTTTTGCGGTATTACATAAAATGATAACACGAATATTTGCAAAAAAGATTATCTCTATTGAAATGGCAATGGCCGAAGGATTTTAGATAATGCGCACTGAAAATGTTAGTAATAGGAAGGAAAGTTTTAGTATGTATGTTTGCTGTAAGATAGCGTTAAAATAGCTCGTTGAAAATGTTTCAAATCCTTACATTGGTCTTTTATGTGTAGTGTTTATTATAAATGGCAACTGTATTTGCATAGTAAAAATGTTGTGGATACAAAAGATCTTCTTAAAATCAACACAGAAAATTTTGGCCGATTGTGACTGAGAAACAAGAGATACCTCTGAGCATAATGCTGTATCTTAAGAGGCACATGGCTGGTTTTCAGTGTTCATCATTTTTATTAAATTAAAAAATACCTAGGTAATTTTATTTGACCTTCGTTATCAATCAATCACTAATAAAATTAATTTAATAATAATTTATTTCATCCCTTACTTCGGAAAAAAGGTAATTTAATGTACGGTTATTTTCAATAATTTCCACAAAATACCAATAAAGTAGGTGACACTGAAAACAGGTAATAACAGATAACTGCGCATTCATTATCATAAACTCGGCAAAGACAACGCCTCCAACTATTAGCATTGTAATTTAATACACATTTTACATTCCGGTTTTTGTCTATTTGAATTCGATTTCAGTTCCTCGCTACCTATAATATCCTGGTACATAGTCTTTATATTTATACCCTAGCTAGACTTTGCGCGGCTTTTCTGGAAATCAGTTTTTCTTGTGACCGTGGTCTTTTGTGGGTTCAAAGGTTTTGTACAAACATTGGGGTATATTGACATTAAAATTCTACGGGTCCAAAAATTATTATCAATTGCCCTTTTGTCTTTCTAGAATTAGAGTTTGTATGGCAATCCTAAGCTAAAGAGGGATGAATTTGCCCAATCTTGTGCCTGGCATTAGTCATATCTTGCTAGTGAATTTTGACTTATTTGGAACGTAAGCATCATTCGTCATTATTATTCATAATCATCATTCTCCTATCCTTGCCCAAACGTTATGGTTACTGCAACATATCTTCTTTTTTATGAATCAATTTGGTAACACGATATCCCTTGGTTAAACTGGTTGTCAGACTTTCTGCGGCTTCTGAGTACCCGTAAGTCCCGTAACGACTGCCAAAGATCTATTAACTACAAATTAATCGTGAATTCTACCTATGCAAATAGGTAGAATTCATGATTCATTTAGGGGACTTACGGGACTTACGGGTACTCAGAAGCCAGAAAGTCTGACAACCAGTTTACAATATCATCTGATTTTGTATTTGAAGGTTATGTAAAACATCTAGATTTCTTTTGCAGCTGAATTTTATAAAAAAATAATGGTTTTGGGTCATTAGTTTTTTATTATGTAAATTAATTAGTTGACACTATTGTAGTACTTAGATATGCTTATTTAACGTATTTCTAATATTGACCGACTTGTTACTTCAATGACGTCAAACGTGTACTGATTATGTTTTGTGTTAAACAAGCTTAATTACGATCTATTTTCAATTACGTACCTTTGTAAAACAATACCAACATATACAATACGAGTGATGGTTATTATACAGATAATATTAACTCTTAAATATGTTGAAATCTTCCATCCGTCGTAAAGCACGTTCAGTCGTTGATCCCGGCTGTCACGAGTACTCAAATGCCGAAAAGTTTGTCAACTACCAAGTAACTGAATTTATGGAATTCAGACACGCAGTCACACTACAACACTGTTATTCAACTGCATCAGGTTAGACTGGATCCGATCCCAGTATGGAACAGTTGCGACAAGGCTGTCAGTCGTTACGTAACTCGGTTGTCAACCAACGGGGATCGTGTCACCCAGTAACTGGGTAGTGTAAGTCAGATAGGTCGTAGTCTTCGTAAACAGCAGCATAGGTGAAATACTTAAGACAGATGATGAACGACCAAATAGTTTACCTGACGTAAAGGAACATTTTAGGCACAAATGCTAATAGTAACAATATAGTACCTAAAACGATTAATGTTCGTTTTTTATAAAGAAACGAACAATAGAGGTGACTGTATCGTTTCTGAAGTTAATACATTCCGTTGCTAAGAAAGTATCTGGGTTACCAGATACATTTGTTTTGTTATTGTTCTCACCATCTCTTTTACGGTTAAGCTGTCGTTTAGTTTCACCTAAGTTAAATGATCTAGTTGTAGTCACATTAGTAAAATTAAAATCTTATCTGTATCTGTAATTTTTCCTTTATGTAGTTTTAGCTGCTTGTCTTATAACATCAGCGATGTAACTGTAAAAGTCCTGTCAAATACACAGTCAGACTTTTTATTTAGTATAAATGGCTAAAATCTTTAAAAATTTACACATACAGTTTCTTAGATTTTCTTAATTTGTAATAATAGATGTTATAAAAAATTCAAAGGTTAATATTTGAACATCGTTTAAATTATCATTGGTTATCTTATATTGTTTCTATGACTTAATTCCTAGTCACTCGGAAACAGGAAGCACACATATCTGCAGGGATCATTCCGAATGTATCATCTTTCAGGATATGACGACTTAACTCCGGGACACCGTGAAAAATGTGCCAGGCCTCTTGGAAAAGGAGCATAACTCTTTAATGCCGGATCGAAATATTTAGTATTCAAATTCGTTTGTGCAAAACGTTGTCTGACGGCGACTTTCGTTTTCACCGCTGCCTCATCGCCGCGAGAAACTGGACCTTATCGTCGACAAATTAAGTCACTCTTTCGACTGTCAAAGTTGAAATTTTCGCCTCTCGTGCCCTACTTAATGGCTTCCGTCGGTTTGACTTGTTGATTTTAACTATTTTATGTTTGCACGCTTATGGAACAATAGTTCGCGAGATTCTGAACATATTCGAAATTTAGAAACTGAACACCGGTAGCAAATTCAAGTGTGGATGCTAATTATGTAGCATCAACACTAACAACTTGAAACTTTATTCTGCGTACAATTTTGGCAATCCGGTTTCCATTTCGTGCCGGCGAAACTCTGCTGGAGTTATGCGCTCCTAGTACATGACTCGCTGTCCTACGAAGCCTTCCCCAGTAGGTTTTTGATCTTTGATAGGTCAATGAATGATGGTAAAGTTAAGAGATTCTATTTTTGATCATTTCAGGAAGTAACTATTTTTAATTGAATGTGTTTAATTGCCTTAATCAAGCATGCACTATGATGACGATTCTTAATTAACACTTTTCATTAAAAATCAGGTTTTGTTCTCCAGAAATGACAGTTATGTTTCATTCATAATTTTTCTTGTGATGTTGACGTATCCTTTGTTAGACTTCCTGTTAGTCAAGCTTTCTTCTAACTCGTCTTAGCCTATGTACTTCTAGTACTTTGAACATTCGCGACCTTCACGGAGAGCTTTTGCCATTTTATTTTCACTTTCTTTCTCCTTAGTTGAAAGAACAAAATTCTGCTTTTTATCATCGATGATTTTGGTCGATATTTGATTGACGGCCAAGATTTCGTACCAATTATACAAATATATAAAAATTCAAACTTTACAATGACATGACAAGATTACGAAGGAAACTGTTATCGTAGGTCAGGTACGCCCAAAATCGTTCGTTGTGTACGATATTTTGTCAAAGTATCAATGAGTATTCAAAAGATTAGCTAAATAGTACCTACTGTAGTGGGCGGACTAAATAATAACGGGTTCTACTTTCGCGACAATTTATTTATTTGAGGTTTCACTTTCAGCTACACGTTTGTAGGGTTCCGTAAACAAATGGCACGAACGGATTATCTTGTAATTTCGGCCAGTCCTTCCACCCGGATGTAACACAACTATTTGACTGGAAGACTATTGGTATTATTTCGATGTACGATGTTCGGAAAAGAGCTGCCGTTAAACAATGGTACAGTAAAATTGCCAAAAATACAGTTGACTGTCGCACTTTCTTAATAATTTAAACTCTAATAAATCCAAAATTCATCAATTCATCAGCGTGTGATATGAGCTATTTTTGATAACAACCCCTTTTTTTTCGAAAGATACATACGAGTATAAATAAGTGTGTCGCTGAGCGATCGGCTGCTATGCTGCGTGTCACGGGTTCGACTTCTGCACAAAATAAATATCTGTATGGCTTAGGTGCACCTAAGCCATAAACACAAGACACTGAAAGACACACAGCCAGACCCGGAAAAACTATGCATAGTTTTTCCGGGTTTGGCTGTGTGTCTTTCAGTGTTGTAAACGCACTCACGACACATGAAAAAATTCAAATGTGGGGCAACGCTATTTTGAAAAAAAAGTAGATAAAATATTGATCCCGAATACGGAACCCGGTTTTAATATAACAAATGTTTTCGAATTAGATTGAATGAAAAATAAAGAATTTTACCTATATCATCATTAATTATTTTTCATTAATTATAAATTAAATGAGCTGGGTAATAAAATTACACTGCCAGTTGATTGTATTCTTAACCTAATTCATTTAATTCAACCAAATACGGTTTCCTATTAAAGGAATAATTCCGTTTGTACAGTTAAAACGCTAATAGCGCAAAAATATCCCATTTTTTTTTGTATAAAATTCTAATTATCGATATAAAAAATAATTAACCCAAAAAACAATGGATCACTAAGATTTAGTTGGATTATGTTTGCACTGCAATCGATTTCTCACATAATCTATGTTCATTAGCTATTCAAATGTACGTATTAACATATCATTGTGGACATAATAAATAGTCTACCTACACTTCGATGAATCAACTTAGAGATTAACACTACGTGCGTATACGCACGGTTGTGGGCGCGTTCCGTGCGGGTGTGCGTGCGCGCGTGGTTCACTTTCACTTTTTTTTCGTTAATATGCCTTTTGTGTTTTTGGATGATGTTATGTTGTATGAAATGATAACGTTTCGATTTTTTTTTAGACCTGCGAATTATTGTTGAGAACGGAATTAATTGTGGTACCTAGTTTATATTTTGTCGTGTTTTTTGTACTTTATCTAATGTAATTATTTAGTTCAAATATAAAACTATACCGACATTTACCGTGTAGTCAACAAAACATTACTGTTATCTACAAATAAATTCCTAACCCAGTAAAATTAAAAAAAAAATACCTAGGTGTAACTTTTCACTAAAATATAAAAAATAGTAATTATTTTTTTACGACTAATTTAGACTCTAGAATTCACCAGACATCCGTTTCCAACTTACAAAATGCACTAAGCAGAACAGAGGGCCGGTGCCAACCGGCGCGCGCGCCGCTTTGCGCAACCCAGCAGTATGTGTGTCAAACGATCGACGAACGACTTATGTCATGCAAGAGAATGTTGCCTTTATTTGTTTTGATTGTTTTTCTATATTTATAAAATTTAAACAAAATTTTATAATTGAAATTAGACATTTTGGGATTCGCTTACCCATTTACTTATGTATAAACTTAAAAACAAACAGACGAATTGAGAACGTGCTTTTTTTGGAGTTGGTTTAAAAAGTGTAACATCATACATCATCAATTAAGTTGTAACTTTGTTTTGACACATAAACTAATGCTTAAATAAAATTGCACTGTTGGATTTAGAGGTGTCCAATGTGTAAGGTAATGACAACCCAATGGTTAACGAGCAATCGCCTACGACTCACGAGTGCTGAGCAATATCTTATTCGAATACTAATTCAATTTACTTTGACGTCTAACAAGAGTAGTGTCAAATTCACTGCCCTTACATTGTTTGATTATATAGAAGTTAATTGGATTTGTCGCAAATGTATGTATACAATATCAACGATTCCTTAAATTGTCATGATAAATTAAACTTTAAAGGACCAAAGTATACCTAATATTTAAACAAAAAAAAATATAAATAATACAAAAAAGTGCAAAACCAAATCTAAAAAAATGTCATGGTTCAGTTATGGCATAAGTCGTTGCTCAGGCGCAGGAGCGGCGGCCATGTTGGAAAGTTTTCGGCAATGTCCGGGGAAATCTGTGACGCGGCATACACGATTATATTTTGTATACGCTTTTTTTTTGGTGGGGTAGATAGAAATTAAAGCCATTGATATTAATAAGATTATGAGTTTTTGAAGAACGAAAAGTAGTTTGTTTTAAATGCCAAAAGTGTGAGAGAAAAAGACTAAAAGACAGAGATAAAGGAAATTAAAATTGTACAAAAACTGTGACAAGAGTACCTTACAAATAAATCATAGTAGTCTCGCAATCCTATTTATTTATATGTTAACACTTAATAATTGCATGTTTGACAATCATATGGGGAAGCCTGTTTAAGTAACATTATTAGCTAAATATATTACAATGTTAAAATCAGATGATTCAGAATTAATTATACATTTGTCGCTTGAATGACCATTTTGATAAATGATAACGTACAGGAAGAACCGATAGTACGGTAGTATATAGTTATATCGTCACACGCGAATTTCAATGAGCCCATAACATTATTTTACAGTTAATATACACTGAACCCAAAACACTGTTAGAGATAGACTATTAGCTAAGGATGATTAAGTTATATAAAACAATCAGAATTCAAAACTACATTTCATATTTGATTTCACAGATGAAGGGACAAAAAAATATTATTACAGTAGTAACTAAATCATTTTATGAACAATTAAATCATCATTAATTTACACCTAAAGTGTAAACATATTATAGATTTTAGATTAATCAGACGAGCAATATTCCATTATGCCTGCACGTATTTCCCTATCCACAGAGCGGCATGAAGAGAGTTCGTAGTGCTAACACAATTGACTCCAAGCCCTTTCAAGGCCACTTAATATACAAAAATGGGTCACGAGATTGGCTGCGATAGTCTACCAACTGGTCACCTCCCAGTAGTTTACATGCCTTTATTAATGTGAGCATCATGTGCAATAGGATCTATTGTATCGTGCTTTGTTGCTAGTTTATTGCCTGCTTTCTTTTCATCGTGATCATATTTAACTTCTGGTATCTGCTTGGTGTTGTTTCTATTTATGTAAAATTATCTTAAGGTAAGTACTTATATCCCTTTTTCCTTAAATCAAATGGTTTTTTTTTAGTTGTGATACTTACATGGGTTTCATACAGTTGTTCTTTACACAATTACATTTTTGATAATTTTCACTCCAGAGTCTAGGATTAGTCACTTAGGCATAGGTACAAATGATAAGATATTATACAGATTATAAATTTGTAACAATTTAATACAAGTTTCTTTATCTAATTTTCTTTTTTTATACTTTTCTTTTACTGTCTATATTGTATCCTCTATTCGTAATTGTTCTTCTTATAAATCTTTTGTTATTGAGTTTTTCTGCGACAAAATGTGGATACATTTATACCATCGTGAATTATAAGATCAATCTTCAAAGAATGGAATCTTTATTAATTATATTATTATATCGGCATCCCTTCGTGCTTTGGACAAACGGTAAACCCTTGCTTTGAGCTATCATTTCTAGATCTTTGACATAAAATCTGTCCTGTTACCAAAAGAAATGTAAGAATTGTGTAAATTACGACAACATTGCGTTAACCTTTAAACGAAGCATCGATTTTTCTCGAAAAAAATGTTAGAAAAGGGCAACAAAAAAAACCATACAAAGTTCAAGTTTGAAGAAATCACGTGGACCACATAGAATACAAAAGAATACAAAAATAAATACAAAAGAACCCCAAGTTCTTTTTTAAGTTGTTACGTTATGAAAGTATTGCTAAATATTAATTCTGTTTCGAAATTCGTTGGTACACACGGCTAAATTTATATTATAAGCTAATAATAATATCCCATTTCATAGAATTTTCTAAAAAGAAATATACAATAGCTTGATATGTAGCCGTGTGTACTTAGCTGTGTCATGGTTTCACTCGCTACCTAGTGGATCTACTTATTGTACTCGGATACCAGAATTTAATGTTTTAATCCTGAGAGTTAATGCTTATCTTTGTGATATTTGATATCAAAACATGCTAATACACTAATTTCTGCAAGCCACATCCCTTGCTTTACTATCAGATCTTTCAATTAGTAAAAGATTTTTTGAAATCAGATTGTAAAATAGTTTTGGAGTGACCTTATTAGTTAAAAGAACTACACAATTAATACTATAACTATACAATAAAACTACTCTAAATTAACTGGTTACATACATACCAAAAATAAACAAATAAAAAGAACAGTAAACCAATTATAGGGCATCAAAAAACTCATCCGCATCGCTATCAACGGGAAATGCCCAGAAGACTGGCCGCATTGCCACGTTGAATGGCAATGCTGATTCTCTGACCGAAATAAAGGCCAGCCCTCTGGTCACGTGAAGAGTCGACCAGAGCTTGAATATTTACATTAAAATGCTAAGTTAGTTACATATATGTAAATCAACTTCAACATCATAAATTCATTAAACACCAAGCGGACGCCGGCGTCCGCGCTGTCATTGTCTTTCTATTGTACCTCTAATTGACACGATTGAAAGGTTAAATTGGATAATTTATTGCAATGTATAAATAGCACAATCCTGCATACCAGCAAAAAAATGCAAAATATAGTTCTAAACCTCATAAAACACCTTTATAAAAGTTTAAAAATTTATATTCATAATCATAAAAAAAATATCGTTGAAGTATTGTGGCTAAAAACTCCTTAAAACCCAACTCCGGCTCCATTACATTATTAAAATTTCCTTCAAAGCATGAGTAGGTACCTAACCGTTTCCGAAAAAAAGCAGTTCCTAGAAATGTTACACAAAAAGGAACCATTCTGCTATTTTTATTTCTTGTTCTCTCTTTTCATTTCACAACCCAGCCATCTGTCAGCGAAACGTGCCTGATATCCAAAACGTCGCAACCACCACCCACCTGTTCCGAGTCAAACGAATTCCTCGAACTTTGATCGCGAATTTGGTCAAAAGTTGCTTCGTCTAATTGCTATTTTTCTTCTTCGGGAACAGAATAGGGTTGCGTAAGAGCCTACACAGCTCCTCGCCTATAATATATGCGGGGGTATGAGGTACATGTTGTCTATACTTCTACACTAATACTTATATAAAGAGGAAATGTTTGATTGTTTGTTTGCATTGAAAAATTTGGAAAATTCTTTCACTGTTGCGATGCTTCACTATCCCCGGGTGACATAGGCTACTTTTTATCACTGTATTTCCACAGAAACGGGAACAACGCGGTTGAAACCGCGGGACGTCTGCTAGTGAGGAATATTTTAAGTATGTTTTTGTTGCAAAAGTAAAGATGTAGGTACCAAAAAAAAACTACAGATGGCGTTAAAGATGATATGGCTAGAAAGAAATCGACTATTGAGAAGAGAGTAAAAAGAAACGATGTAAAGAAGTATAAGGCACGCCTTGTCGACCCCAAATAACGTAACCAAGGGCAGCAAGACAATACTTTAAATATTGCAGCTACAAGGTAGAATTTCAGCGGGTTAACGATTATTTGGCAATTTTTACTTGAGAACTTTCTGGCAGGCTTCGTTTTGTCAGGAAAGCATTTATTTCCCTATTTACAACATTTTTTTGCACATTGAAAGTCACGTGGCATTGTTCTGTTCGGGGACCACGCTCCGGGTCACATGTTTTTCGCTGTGGAATAGCAATATGGCGGAACACGTTGAAGAAAATATTGTGAAATTTTTTAAAACAAAAACAATTGGCCTGTTTCCGCTTTGTTCCCAGTTTAGGAAACAGTACCAATGTTAGCGGGATGAATGGCGGAAAAAGTGTTATTTAATATTTATTTATTTATTATTTAATTCGGACCACAGTGATCCATATTTGTTAGTAATACACACAGCTTATATTCTAGTGTTAATAACAGGACTGGGTAACTATATGTTTCAGGGTCAGTTAGAAAATTGACACGGTCTAACTAGAACCCGAGGTAATTCTGTTTTGAGGTACCTAATTCGATTTACTTTTTTTTTTGTTGTTGTCACTATAGTTTTTATTTTTCATTAATCGTATTGCATAAGTCTCTGTAATATCTCCGCTTGGGAGAGGACACTGACTTCTGTAACACAGGTCTATCACCTAGCACAGGAGTCAGGGACTTCACACAATTTTGTAACCATTTCTTGTGTAATAAACTTTTAATATTTTACATACATACATACATACATAAACTCACGCCTTTTTCCCATGGGGGTAGGCAGAAACTACAGAGCGCCATATGCTACGATTCTTACATACTTCTTTTGCTTCGTTTACATTCATACATGTTGTCATACACACACGCCGGTTGCGAGTACTACGCACCTGACCTTTCTGAAGAACCTCACCAATAATAATATTTTATATATTTTTAATATTTTATTAAAAGTTTTATTACCTACTTCAGTTATTGATTAATTATTTTTATCTCTCTTTAAAGAGGGAAACGAAGAATAGGAAGATTTTTCAACATTTTGTTTTGGGTAAAGTTTGTATTCCGTAAAAAGAACAACTAAAGGTTTAGATCTACGTCTGTAGTAGTGGAAAAAGATTTACAAAAAGGTGCTAGTTTTAGACAACATTTTCGTTACATAACATCACACCAATAATCCCCGAAGGATTAGGCAGAGGTGTACCTATCTGCAGTACATCCACATTTCGCTAGTTTTGTTTCAGTCCTAAGTAAAAGGGAGCGTGCCTATTGCCATCACATACTAATGGCACAACTCTAGACATTCCGAATACATAAACTCAACAACACTTCACCCGACCTGGAGAGATCAAACTCGAGACTCCATGTAAGAACAGTAGCGCATAGACATTTCGTAAAATCATTATCCTCTAGTACCTAGGGTTCGTTGATGGGTGAAAATTCATAATACATAATTATTTAATTAAATCAAGACTCCTGCGTAGGCACGCTGGGACCAAATTGTACACTCTAAGGCTAGAGTGTACAATTTGGTCCCGGCTGTCATTTGACTGACAGTCATTACTTGTAGTCAGTGTTCCGAAAGTCTGACATCCAGTTTTATCAAGGTATAGCGTTTTACCCAATTATTGGGTTGTGTAGGTCAGATAAGCAATTGTTCCATGTGAAATACTAAGTATTCAGCAGCATCCTGAATTCTGGAATGCAATGAAATTGACCAATTGGTTTTAGAGCATGACTCTTAAGTGTTATTTACTTTGAAAACAATTTGGAAGAGCTTACTCCAACTCCAAGTACGCTCATTCATAGCTTGTTGAGTATTTAGGGCACGCAGTGATAATAATGACATACATTCGTTATCAAAATCACTAAACAAACAAACAAACATATCTGATGGCTCGCCGATAGATATTTGGGTTCAGTGAGTTAAGGTAGATTGCGTAGGAAAGAACCATCGGAGAAATGATAAAATAAAAAATACTATAGTTACAGATATCAATAATATATTTTTTATCACATCTATTCAAAAAGAGCTAGTTTATTCCTCGTAAACAGGGACCAAAATAGCTCATTAATCCCTAGGGACCAAAATTGATTTGAATTTGGAATGTGGATATTGTTAGTAAATGTTTCAATCAGCAAAGAGGTGAATCACAAACCATGCGGGAACAATGTATTGAATATGTGACTGGCTGAAGAACTGCGAGCGCGCCAAATTTAAAAAAAGTTGATGAAAAATAAACAACGCGCGAAATTAAACGCATTCCGCTTTCGTTCGTAGTTGATTCATATATTCAGATTTTAGAATTATAAAAAAATGAGTGCGTCTTCCTCGAGTGAAAGTATTATATTGACTCCAGAGAATATTATATCAGACGCTAAAAATGTGATGGAAAGTCAAAATTACCTACAAAATCCCGTGAACAATATGTCAAAGCATACAACAATTTCATCCTTTGGAAAAATGCAAGAAGAGCAAAATCTTTTTCGGAAAATGTGTTTATGTCTTATGGTTCTGAATTGTACGTAAATAAATTCTTGTTCATAAGTTGCACTTACTTATTTTTTCATAGAGGGTGATAAAAAGTAGAGTGTCCACCTCGGGAGCAACACTATTTTAAGCTCGAGTGACATACTTTTAATCCCTTGCTGCGCTCAGGATTCTAGTTAAGAATCCCTCGCTCCGCTCGGGATTCTACTCTAGAATCCTTCGCTCCGCTCTGGATTAAAAAAAAACACTCTCGCCTTTAAAATAGTTGTTTGCTCCCTAGATAAACAATCTACTATATGTTTCAGTTTATTCAATTACACACCATGAGTATATAAAAATTATAATATTTTTTACCAATGAAAACTAGTGGGTAGTTAGTACAAATAATGTTTGTTTTTAATTTGATTTCTAAACATAATTACTTCTACTCGTAAAATCGGGATATTAAGCAGAAAATAAAACATCAACCGATGAATGCAAAAAAAAACAAACTATACCTACTAACCGCAAATGTCGTGTACTAGGAGCCCATAACTTCATAGTAGCGATGTTAAAAAAGTAGGCTTACTTTTTGCAAGCCACGACTTTTTACTTTTCCTTAGATTTAGAGTCTTCTTAACTATGATACCCTAGTGCCAAGGTATACAAGTAACTAGGTACTTTTCCGCCGGTTTTAAATTCACTTTTATTTTATTAGTGTTCCTTCAAAACATTATTAAAACTTTCTTAGGTTATTAAAAGATACAATTTGATTAAACTTGCTAAATAATCGCTTGGTATTATCAGTATTATTGACAATCGGCTGTCTCGTTTATTGAACGCATTCCATGAGAAAAATATTACTCATTGATTGTGCGAGCTCCATCCACTTATCTTGGATGATATCTTTAAGATTACTATAACTACTATTGGGATCAAAACGTACGATCCTTGCTTACAAGTGCTCTAAGTGAACTGGAAATAATCTGTTTAGCGCAGTGATGTTTATTATTTTCACATTTGCCCGTATCCTAAGCTTCTTTCAACACACTACCATGTATTTTCTTGTAAAGTCTCTGTATCTTCAAATTGCAGACTAATGTTTTATGATTGTTAAACCCGAATTTTCATGCCCGTTGCCCCATTCTTACATAAATGGTCGAATAACGTAGTAAGAAATCCATCATTGGACGGTGTTGTTTACTTTATAGGAAGCATTATGATGCACTTGCACATGATATGCAGTTGATTTATCATACTTTGTTTTTCGTGCCATTGATCAATATTCTTATCAATAATTCGAAAAGAATTTGTCATTGGATAGTAGTAGATCATTCACGTGTGGAATAATTCATTAATGAGTCATAGATGTGACTTACTGTTTTTCTAACTTTTGTGTGTCATTTAATGGCTATGGATTTGTTGTGATCGGGATTATCCGACTTCTAAAATACGTAGAAAAAGTCTACAAGATAAAAATGTATTAAAGATTCATTTCAATGTTAACATACATATAAAAATAAATGTTTAAAGCGTGCCAGTTACAAATTGGAATCGGTTAGGTAACTTACTAAACAGCCATTACATAATTTGAGCAGCATACTTCTATTCCCCCAAAACATTGACCTCTCAAATCATAACGTAATTATCAGCCGTGCGTCCGCTTCGACGGCCGCATTTAAAATGACAATCGGCTCATTCGGATCGCTTTGAGCGGCGCAAGCGCCGCGGTCCGACGCACTTTCACTGCGAGCTCGTGTGCGTGAGCTACCGTAGTGGGCGTGGCTATGTTTTTTTATTAATTTGGCCCACATTTGGGATTCTGTTACGTCAGCGTGCATCGCACTTGCATCGAACTGGATGTAGGAAGCGTCACGCGAATGCGCGTGTAGCCAATGTCATTATTGTATAAGTAACGTAATGTTTTGTAAGAAATTGTAGCGTGGTCTGCAGTCTGCAGCGTGTTTTTGTTTATTTAATGAAGACTGCATTTTTATGATAACCTCCTTTTGTTCATAGTATCCTAGTGAAATTGCATTTGTCCTCTGAATGAACTTTCTTGTTGATTGAACTTTGTTTGTCTATTTACGAGTCGTAGCTAGTGACTGTCAAATCTGACCTTCAGTTGTGTCGTTGTGTTGTCTGAGTCCTTTCACTGACAACAATATTTTGTTTTCTTTACTGTTAGGTACCGGTTGGTGAAACCAACAGCGACAGTACCTATCTAATGTTTACTTTTCCAAATTATATTTTTAGTTTTAGTTACTCTTTTTTTTACTTTTAATGAAATATATTATTAGTCACTTTTTAATGTACATTATGTCCTTTGCGTTGTACCTAAGATGGCACAAGCATATTATCCACTCCATTTCTATTAAAGTTTACCTTATGGTACCTACGTTATAGAGTTGAATGCATTGACATAAAAAAAATGCTCGCTCGCTTGGTGTACCGTTTAAATAGTACACACAATATTCTATTTGTGATACGTTTGCTTTATGATTAGTTTATTTAAAAAAAATTAGTTATTGTTTTATTCTAACTTCTAAAGTTTATGATATGCTTTCTTGAAACGAACGCAAACAGATGCAATCAACTGCTTGCCATTCAACTCGGGTTGTGGGAGTAGAATGGCGGAAATGTATGACTATGATGCATGCAATAGATGGGTATCAATTCCCGGTCCTTTCTTACTTATGTACTCCTGGTACTTCATATCTAGGAAGGTCTATTTCCAGCTGTTGCTACAGAATTTGGTTTTCTATGCGGGGTCACCGGTATTGTGGATATGTGATGTGTTGCTTCTAGTAGGTACTTAATTTACTCTTTTATCACTTATGCGTTCCTAGTACTTGCAGCCATTATTCAAATATGTGTGTATATGATGTTTACATGTTTTTTTTGGACAAATTACACTTTGACTCACATTCCTAATCAGTGAAATGTTTAAAAATACTCACTTTTTAGATCTTAGTCAAGTAAGCTATTAGCAGATACCTTTTCTAGAATCTATTTAATTATCTCAACCAGAACTATTTTTTATTTATGTACTGAAAAAAACCTTTTTTGTACAATAAAGAAAAGTCAATTTTACCTAACCTAACTAGATGCGTTTGAATAATGACGACCTAAATTTATCCACGTGTGCGTTATATTATGTCACTACGCACACAATGATCTACTTCTCCGAACACAAAAAAAGCTCACAATCTATTTCCGAGGTCACATACGAACGAGTCCCAAGCTAGTATCATAAAAAAATCACACAAGTAAGGTCAATGACCCGCCGCCGAAACGCATCGGGTAATGCACTCATACGCCGACGCGGGATACCACGATAGTACTTGGTACTTTGACTTTTGATTGCTTTAATCTTTTTATGATCGAATTGAACTGTTAGGATCTCTGTGAGCCTGGTACTTTGTTTGGAAGAAGAAGATGGTTTCTTCTGGTCTGGAGATAAGATATATTTTTACAAGAGAAAAAAATAATAAATAGGATTAGTTCTCACGTTTGTATGAGTATGAAAAAGTAACAAACATTAACTAATTATTTTAATCTAACCTAACCACGGTAAATGCTTAAGTATAGTTATCACTACAAATAACAAACATCTTAGTTCATTAATCTGATTTCCCAGCAGATTTAAATGCAGACGGTGGTCGCTTTACATAATACACTAAGGACAAATTCTTTTGATGAAGGAAACATTTCGGCTAAGGGTTACTAACGCAGCAAATCCTGGGTTCGATTCCCAAGTCGTACAAAGTGTTGTTGGGTTTTTGCATCTGGAATTTCTTAGTAGCACTCACAGCCCAGAATCTAGATTTCACCCCCTTTATTAAATGAGACTTAAACATAACTAGTGGAATTTAGGTATGATATAGACCGAACATCTTTACCTAACTCATTGGGAAATGTATGTATGTATGAAAAAACTTGAGAGGTGTCAAGGGACACCCGGATGGAACGAAGTTATATAGTTAGTTATATTATTTATTATGTACAAAAAACCTGTATACACTCAACAAAAATAATCGTCGTAACACCACACTGTTCAATGCGAAATAGAAAGACGAAACGAAAATAACTGGCTTGCTTTCTATGAGAGAGAGAGAAAGAGAGAGAGACAGACAGAGAAACATAGATTTATGTCATAGAAGTTACAACTCCCGGTCTTAATCCTCTCTCTCTCTCCCTCTCTCCCCCCTCCCTCTCCCTCTCCCTCCCTCCCTCCCCCTTCCTCCCCACCCCTCTCCCCTCCCACCCCTCCCCGTCTCTCCCCTTCTCCCCCTCTCCCTCAACAACTGGCACACACACAACAAACACACACACACACACACACAACAGAGAAACACGCGCACGCCGCACGGCCCACAACTACAGCAAAAAGTGTCGTGACAACTTTCCGTAAGAATTTTTTCCTTCTAGCCCCCTTTCGTAACGCGCGATAAGGAACTTCGTTCCAATATATAATATATCTAACCAAGCCTTCTTTTAAAAGTATTTTTAAAACTATTGTATAACATCAGTCATACTTTCGTACATTTATCTTTAGGAACGTAAAAAATGCACTAGTATTCGTCAATCAAATCTATATATATATATAGATTTTGCGTGCAGTCAAATGCACGTTAAGCATTACGAGTAGTCCGAACCTCGAAAGTATGACTGCCAAATCAATCAAGGGCTACTGTGTTACCCAGTCGCAGGGTTGGGAATGTCACATGGGCAGTTCCTTCATGTTAAACGCCTTGAATTTTTGCTTTAACTAAAATAATGTTACTAAAACATGACATTTTGACTGGCCTGTTGGTCTAGTAGTTAGTGACCCTGACTGCTATGCCGGAGTGGTCGTGGGTTCGATTCCCACCCAGGACAAATGTTTGTGTATACTATGTATATATTTAGAAATATATAAGTATGTTTATCAGCTGTTTATTACCCATAACACAAGCTCTCAAGCTTAACTTGGGACTAAATGGTGTTGTGTGAAAAGTTGTGGAATATTTATTTATTTAAAACAATTTCTAAGTTTGTCCGTCATTATCAATTATAGTTTGAAGTCAAATTAATTTCCTTCGCGTGGTTTCACCTGCGTAGTTACCGTTCCCGTGGGAATACTGGAATAAAAAGTAGCCTTTGTCACCTGGGGATAGTGTAGATTCCCAACGGTGAAAGAATTTTTCAAATCGGTCCAGCAGTTTTTAAGTTCTTCATTATAATATTATAGAATAGATTATTGAGCCACAAGTTCTTAAGACGTTATGTCTAAGAAGGCTAAGTACGTTGCAGTTTAAATAAAAAATACGTCTAGTGTCAGAATGGCAGAGCCATACAATAATTAATAAGTCTAAATGTCAGAAAGTCACCTTTCTGCATTAATAATGTCAAGTAACTATTAGATAATTGTGTACACCGATCTTCGTTAACTTCAGACGTCTCGCATTTATATAAATGTCAGTGTGTGCAGTTTTTTTCTATGATATAAGTTTCCTCAATGTAAAGTTTATCGCCATTCATTGCCTATTTGAGAAGATTGAGTAACTGATTCGTAGTTGATGCCTCTCCTAGGACCACAGATGTTTTAAAAGCTGAAAGGAAAGCCGATTAGCTGTTAGCAAAATAATGTAGATTATTGCTATTTAAATATACTTCAAAATGTAAGTAGAAGTTCATTGTACAGACGCCAGCACATCAAGTTACCCCAATGTGTCAAATATCTTTGATAGTTATTATTTATTATAACACACTTACATACAGCTATCATTACAGAATTTAATCCAATGCGATAGATGTAGACAAACATAATGTAAATTTACAATAACATTCAATTCAATTACAATAAAATTCAGTCAGCAAAAAAAAAAAAAAAAAACAAATTCAAAAAAAAAAAAAAATTCAAAATTAAAATCAATATCAAAAAATTCAGTTTGTCAACTTCATGGAGAACAGAATAAGGTTCATATTCAAATGGGAAAATTTGTCAGTCGTCGATACGAGTGATTATGTTGCTTTAAAAATACAGAGACCTGCAAGTCTATTTGTGTATCTCCGTTGACAGGGCATAGTGATGATCACTGGGCAAAGTGATCAACAATTAACTGTCAAACAGCTAGTTTCGTATAGGCTATCATCAGTGTCTAGAATGACGTAATGAGTACTCGTAGACATGTGACGTAGCGTACAGTACTCCGCCTGATAGTCAGCGTAACTTGGAGTCCACTAAAGCGCAATACCAATGGGCTATCTATTTGACAAAATTTTAGTTTTAAGTCTCTCATCTAGATTACAAGAAAACATTCGCCACACATTTTTTCTTTTTTCACTTAATCAAAAAATAACGGCAAATGTCGCATGACGTTATGGCATTTGATTTTAGTTGGCGCAGTAATCATGATCAGTCGGGGGTCGCGGAAGTATCTTCTGTTCCCGTGACCCCCGGCGCAGGTGTGAGAAGGAACACGGGGTGGTTTTTAGTCAGTAAGAGTCTGACAGACCCCTCCGCCTCCCCGGGCGGAGGACATCCATGAGGATATTCCACCCCTAAAAAAAAAAAGAAAAAAAAAGGGTAATCATGATCGAGTATTAATCAATGAGTCTTGCAACAAAACACCAATACACCCACAATATTTGTTTAAAATACACAAAAAAAAAAAACTCGTAGCCGAATGTTACTACACCATATCGGAATTCTTAAATGACCGCAATGGGCTATCTGACCAAAATTAAAGTTTTTAGTCCCTCATCTAGAGTACAAGAAAATATTCGACATATATTATTTATTTTTTTATTTATTTCCAAAACACTTAGCCTAATTCACATTTGGTTGTAGCCATACAGCGAAAACCTCTGAGGGTCTATCTGTGTGCTGGCGAGCCGTATATTTAAGTTTGACAATAATATTTATAGCTACAATATAGGTACACAGTTAATCTTACTTTTATAACGATGGTAATTACGAGTAGTTAGAGGTATAGATTGTAAACATTAATACATTAAGGTACATTAAGAAGCATGTTGTGCGAAGTAACGTTTTGATTTATACTTATAACTTTTCGAATTTGTCTTGTATAAATTTTGCAAGTCTTCTGGAAGTTTATTAAGAAAAAGAGGTACCAAATATTCTGCAACCCTCATTCCATACACATTAGTAAGGTAGTAAATATTTGTTTTTAAGTGGTAACGTTCTCAGAAAGTCAGGTCTAGGATATATTTTTCCTTTCCATGTCACATGACGTCACTTGCCAGTACAGTTTATGCCAGTTAATGACGTTACAAGCCCCCTCTCCTCAACTTTAATGCACTTAATCTAAGCAGTTTTCCATCAATAAGAAAAAAAGAAAAATACGTGTCGCATATTTTCTTGTAATCTAGATGAGGGACTAATAACTAAAATATCTTTCCTATGTTTTTTGGGCAAGCGCAAGTCTGACGACACCGACGGGGCAACAACATACGCATACGAGTTTCGTATTGACTGGCCTGTTGGTCTAGTAGTTAGTGACCCTGACTGCTATGCCGTAGGTCGTGGGTTCGATTCCCACCCAGGACAAATGTTTGTGTGATGAGCACGATCATTTGTTCTGTGTCTGGGTGTAAAAATCTATAATATGTATGTATTTAGAAATATATAAGTATGTTTATCAGCTGTTTAGTACCCATAACACAAGCTCTTAGCTTAGCTTGGGACTAAATGGCGTTGGCGTGAAAAAGTTGTGGAATATTTGAAACGCATAGTACATGTCAAGACTCTTCTGTGTCTCGGAAAGTAGCTCTTATTCTCGGCTGTCATTTGTAGATCTTTGACAGTCATTACAGATAGCCAGAAGCCCAAAAGTCTGACAACCAGTTTAACCAAGGGGTATCGTGTTACCCAGTTATTGCGTTGTGGAGGTCAGACAGGCAGTCGCTCCACGTAAAACACTGGTATTCAGCTGCCAGAAACCAACTAGAAGTCAACCCCAACTTAGTTAGGAAAAGATTTTGCAGATGAAGACGAACTAAGACGGGGAAATAAAACCTCATTGGTTAAATTACATTCAATAGTGATGTCACTGTGTCAAAAATGCATTTATCATTTTATAAAAAAAAAATAGGTACCTTTAAATGGATGAACTAAAAAAAATCGGTGCCAATGTGAATAGACAAATTATTAGTGTTGACATTTCGCACGTCCTACTTTCTATTAACATTCAACTTCAAAAATTACCGTGACGTAACGATATTACTGGGACATTGGGTCTTGGGGTCTTATGTAAGTTGAATTTGGCGTTGCGTAACCCGTGAAAGTCGGTCGGCAAGCTTCCGTAGTGATGTAATGGTTCTCAAGTGCTGGCATACTTGTGTGGACCATGAAACCGTTTTTAAACGATTTGGTTGCGGTCATGTGGAGTTTGAAAGTCGTTTTTAGGTTAGGAGTTGGTAGTTCAGTTTGACAGTTGGTTATAAAACAAGTTTTTTTTTGTTTTTTTTTTCTGTTTTTGTAGGGTGTTTTTTATTTAAGATTATTTAAATAAAATTTTTGGCACAAGTAATAAGACTTTTAAATATTTAAAATTACTAACAGTGTTGAAGGATAATATTTTTAGTCCGAAACACTGTATGGCTAATAAATGAATAGATTTCTAAAAAACCCACATTGAGCATGTTCATTTTATGCTCGTGCGCTCAACATTCAGACTTGCTTTTTTATCAAGATTTTAATGTTTCGTTTTCTTTTTGTTACAGATCGAGTAAAAATCGGCATACCGGAAGCCCGTGTGATACTGTGCATTAACTAAACTTAACAAATAAATGTGACGCCTATTGTAAGTTTAGTTAGCGGAATTACTATGTGATTTTTACATTACTTTTTTATAAATATACACAGATAGTTTAGATTTTAAGTTAAATAATAAGTAAGATTAGAGAAATACGTTAAGAAGCATAGATGCATACGATTGAACCGGTTCTCGTACATGGCGACGTAATACAGTAAATATTTAATTATTTGAGTCTTTACTTTTTTTTAAAAGTTTTAAATGTAAACACGTTTTATAAAAAGAACATGACAAAGTTTTAAATAACAGTTACATAATTTTTGCGCACACAACACTACCTCTATTGAGGTAGGGTTGTCAGTTTGATGAATTACATGTACATTTTCTAAACTTCTATTATTTATTCAAGATAATAATAAATCTATGTTATTACGTGTTTTTTTTAAGTCTTACGTTTAATACCTATCATCTGATGTTACTGGTGTGTCCTAGCCGTAAGGAAGTGATCTCAAACGTAGGCAGGGACCCGCTCAGCACACACGATCACTGCCATTGTTGTCTCGAAAATGCACTCTAAAAGCATAACAATAAAGTCTAAGTTTACATAAAAGGCTGCATTGTAGTTCTACGTCAATTCATTGTCATAATATTCCATCATTTATCATCGATTTTGTTAATATGACGCCCCATTAATTGGTGTCATTCCATAATGTTTATTTGTAAAAAAGTAAAGAATTACTTGTTAAAATGAAAACTATTATAAATAATTATTGTTATTGCTTATATTTGTATGCATGAACTTAGATAATTATGATTGTTTTGATTTTAATCTCAGCTATTCTTTATGTTTGTCCTTTATTAAGTAAAACTATTAAGAAAATTATCCTCTTTGGAAACATTATAAAAATAACGACATCTGGTTTCACGTAGCATTCATAAAAAAAACTCATACAAATATGACTGATCAGATTTTATACCTTGAAAACAGTAAATAATTGATGTTTTTCTTACTTTTCGTTAACAATATGTTAGTTTACTGTAATATATAGAATAATATAGTTATTTTAGTGTAAATTGGTTGTATATAATTTTGAATCAGTAATCAAATGTTTAGAATTAATAATTGTTTTCCGTAACTCCTTGAACGTACGAGGACAGATAAGGTAAATATTTTGTGGTAGCTTATATAATCTTAAAATATTATACGTTTGTTTGTATTTGCCTGTTCTGATGTAAGAAATTTTATTGAATGTTGAGAAAAACAACTCTATTATTTCTTTTTAAATATATTTAATGTGTACATAATTTCTACTATAGGCGTAGCGCTAAGCGTTTAGTTGTATTGTTTCTTTGGGTTAATATTATTTTGTTGAGTCTAAAATTTTTATTCCTATTAAAGTACCTTTAACTTCTTTTTTGTTAGATATTTCTCTTGTCTACTTACTTTAAGATTAAGTGATGTTTTAAATGATAAAATCATGATCTATTATGGCGTCGCCAGATGGCAAGTACAAGGAGTTATTTATGTTAAAAATACTTATTAATGTAAAATGACATGCGCTACTTAATTTTGTTTATAGGTAGCTACAAGCACGGGTTTTAGGCTGCTTAAAACATATGTATATTATTTTAATAACAAAAACAAAATGCAAATATTAACTTTGGGTGCCAGCCCTGGTGATAGCGGTGTAAAAAATAAAAAATAAATATTTTTGATTGTGGTTTTTTGCTAAAATTAGGGATGGCAGTCACTGTAAAACGGGTCATGAAACAGATAGTTACCAGATTGAATCCTACGATGTAATAATGAATATAAGAGAAATGGCATCTACACACTTATAGAGCAAACGAAAAACTTGTTTATTTTGTAATTAATTATCAAACTATATCATGAAATGATCACTATTTACGTAGACACGTGTATTTTTTTATAATTTAACTATTATAGTGTTCGTTAAACATTTTGCATACCTACGCGAAAGTGCCGTTTAATATTTCATTCATAATTTCTAAGCATATCTATTTATTTTTACACAAACCTATTTAATGTTCGTCACAAAAACTAAAATATAATATATTGTTATTTATTAAAAAAAACTAATAAACTAACTTTCACCTTGTGTGTAGACGTCATAATATACACTATACTCCGTCCCGTTTTTACCTGCTTTTATTTAAAAAAATGTAATATTAAATAAGCCTAAGCACATGAAATATTTTTCAATTACTTGTATAAAACATAAAATAAGAAACTTAAATGTTAAAAAAATACGAAAGATAAAATTGATTCGGCTTCAATTTATAAGTACTAAATAGGCAAATAAGTTTTGCAATTTGCAAAAATAAAGTAAAAATATACAAAAGTAGATTCATTTTCCCGCGTTTAGCGTATCAAGGGCCTAAGATTTGACTGGTTTTCTTATGATGTTAAAAAATGTTATTTTATTATTTAATTCTTTTTTTACGTCGTCGTCCAGATGGTGCTACAAGATCAAATCTTTCTATATACTTCTGTACCAAAGACTTTTATTTTCTTCTTATTTTTTTGTTGATATGCGCAAAATATAAATATAATATTGATAGACAGAAAAAAAAGGAACAACAATGCAAGCATTGCACAAAATAAGTACATATCCTAATAAAAACCATTTATTTTTGTGTGTCAATATTAAAATATTTTTTTTTTGCTTTTTGGTAATTATTTTTGTTAAAAAATATATATTATAATTTTGGTCCTACTTTGTATAATATGTCAATTTGAAAGTCCTATTTGGTAGGAACGAATGAGGCCTTGCTAATTTTCTCTGACAATAATGCTAGTGGTTTGAATAACCACGTAACTTTGATGTTATAGGTGCAATTAAATTTAATATATACCTACCTATTTAATAGAAAAATATACCTTTTGTTTTCTTTTGACGAAATACTAACTACTACTAAACTATATAAAACACCAGCTTGTTACTGTCCCACTGAAGGACAAAGGCCTCTTCCGATACAGAGAAGTCACGACACCACATTTGCACAAGACGGGTTGCTGACTTCAGACTTATATTAGTCATAAGTCTAAGGCGATTAACACACGGCACCGCGCACCGCCGCGGTAGGCGGTGAAGCGGATCTCATGGCGCATTGGCCTCTAATAAATCCGTTGATACCTTACACACGTACACCGCCCGACCGCGCGGTCGACCTTCAGAACCGCCTCGGTGCGCGGTGCCGTGTGTTAATCGCCTAATCCAGTCTGACTTGGCTTCAAATGCCGTCAAGAAATATCTCTCAGACTATTGTTTCCTCACGATGTTTTCCTTTACTGTGTTTTAAACAATACGCACATCAATAAAAAAAGTCAAAAGTGTGTGCCTCTGTTTTTAACCGACTTCAAAAAAAGGAGGAGGTTCTCAATTCGGTTGTATATTTTTTTTTTTTTTTGGGTTTGTTACCTCAGCACTCCGTCATTTATGGACCGATTTTCAAAATTCTTTTTTTGTTTGATAGGGTATACTAACAGATTGGTCCCATTTGTATCAAAACTCATATCTGATGAGGGATCTTTGAGGAATTGAGGGAACTCCTCAAAAAATATAGGCACACATGCACCGATTTCAACATTTTTAGTAACAAATCAAGCATTTTCATTTAGAAAGTATCATTTCATCATTTGGTGAAGAAAAACTGATGAAGAAGACAGGCAACGGAACTCTTCAACGCATAACAGCAAATTATTCGCGATTGCTATAGTCAAATGTCTATGCTGAGCTTTTGTATTTCCACAACATAACATTACGCCATTCTATTTTAAAAGGGGCCGGCAGAGATGTACAGATTAATGTTTAGAGATAGAACTTCTTTAGCAATTGTTATCCAACTTCAATGATTCTTTTAAGTTTTGAAAGACTTTCTTTACATACAAAGAAACTAAAAATTACAAAATAAAAACTTTTTTACAAAAAAAAAACAACCGACTTCTTAAAAAAAAACTAACAGGTGAAAAATAACTCCAGTTTCGGAAGTCGGTGGCCGATAATGAACAAAACAAAACCACCAAAGCCACAGACTTCCGAAACTGGAGTTATTTTTCACCTGTTAGTTTTTTTTTAAGAAGTCGGTTGTTTTTTTTGTAAAAAAGTTTTAAACTGTAGACTTGGAAAATTTTAGGCCACCCGCGCACTAGGCAGCCTAGCTGCGAAGACCTCAACATTCATACATTGAATGCTGCTGAACCCGCGCGTTCCCATACACCGACATTATGTTCGTCAAGCTACTGCAACTTGTCTGCTGCAGCCAGGCTGATTAGTACTACTATTAGTGAATGGCCTTAAGGTCACAGTCACAGCTCATCCTGCCGTTAGTATCATTTATATAGACTTGTATGGCCTGAATGCAAAGACATTCAATACCTATAGACCGGACATCACGAACAAAATTTTCGTCCGAAAAAGTGTGTCCTGCTGGATACAAGTCTATGAGTTTTTTGTAGTACGCTCCGCTGCCGCTCCAATATACATATATTATTCAAGATGGCGTTACTGAGACATGGGATCAAAGTTTTTCTATGACATTTCCTTGACATGCCCGCTCTATAGTATTTTAAATCTTTGCCTGAATGCAATGATATTATAAATAAAAAGGTGTAGATAGGTTACCTAAACAACATTCGATCTTCAAATACGGCACACTAACGCACGCACGCGTCCAGTGACGGCGTACGCGACACTGAGCTAAAGTGTGGCTATAGTTAGCCACATTTTAACTTGTCGCTTGCTTAGCGCTTATAACCTATCTACACCTTTTTACTTATAATAATCATTGCCTGTATGGGGTCACCGGATCGCCTCGGTCGTAAGCTCCCCACGCGCAGACGGCGGGTGGACCACTGGGCGACAACTCGCTGCTCGCATGCTTGCCTTCTTGCATTGACCGCCCATTGACTGGTTGACCGTGCGACGTTTATTGGTGATAACGCGGCATCCACCTGCGGACCACACCGCGGACGCCGAGTGACGTAGCGGTACTGGGTGGGTACCTTTAGAGTGCGCAAATAAGAACAGGCTGATAACTAAGTAAGAGGTAATTAAAATCTGTTTAAAGCCAGCAACATAACTCAGCAGTGAATAAGTCCTGTCTGGATGTGTAGAATACCATAGCATATCCGGTGCCAATCGCATGTTGGCCCAACATACCAATATAGCGTCAAACCTCAGCGCAAAGGTTGGAAGATAGATTTTCAATCTATGTTTGTAAATAAGGGCGTGGCAAAGAGATAAATATAATCTAAAGATAGGACAAGATGAAAATATCTTCGGAGATAAGTGCTAAGATCCGGCGCACCTTCTTTAGTCAGCTTAACTAACAACTTTGCTAAAAAGGAAAAAAAAAAATGTCTAATAATAAAATTCTTTATTGTTATAAAAGAGGTACATCAAATTCGTAGGATCCCCTAACACCTGCGCTAGTAAATACTATGTTACAGGTGTTAGTGTCTTCCCCTGTGTATGTTGACATTATTGTAAAGCTATATCAAACAAAACAGTATAATTAAATTAAATCAAAATTAAAAGGACACAATAAAACAAAACTTTATAGCAACAATTTTGCTTGCATGCTAGGGTGTGTGTGTGTGTTTGTGTGCGTGTGTGCGTATATCTATGAGTGGACAGGATTTAATTCATTATCAATAGATTTTCTACTGCTTCATAACTCATCGATTTCAGCCAAGTAGTTAGAACCATTTTAAATTTGTTATTTTTTAAAGATTAAAAGATTAAAGGCTGGTATCCGCAACTCCACGTCAAAGCGCGTATTTTGCGTATGGGCTATAATCTACCACGCGGGCCCAGTGCGAATTGGTAGATGTCACATGTCTTCGAATTTTTGGCTCTAGGACATGCCGGTTTCCTCACGATGTTTTCCTTCACCGTTTTTGAGAGCAGTGGTGATGAAATAAATTACAAAAAGCAATGCCGCCTGGCTGGGTTCGAACCCACGACTAACTGTTAGTAAGTCGGGGCCGCCACCAATGGGCCACCGCTGCTCTTATGCTCTCTTGTTATTATTTAGTTTTTTTACTTTGAAAATTTTATCGCATTGGTTTTATATATGGGGAGCTAGAAAATTGTTGTGTCTTTTAGCAAAAGACGACTTAACACGAGGTTCAGGGCAGCGTACTACACGCTTTTGTGATGGAGGTAAGTATGGTACTATTTTTCTGTGATATCTGCGTAACGTTTCGTAGAAGACAACGTGTTGGATACAATAAAAAAACAAACTAAGTTAGGGATTAACCTAATGACAGAGATTTGACTTAGCTTCACATACCATGGCCTGGCATGGCATGGCCTGTTGGTGTAGTAGTTAGTGACCCGGACTGCCATGCCGGAGGTCGTGGGTTCGATTCCCACCCAGGACAAATGTTTGTGTGATGAGCATGATCATTTGTTCTGTGTCTGGGTGTAATTTATCTATAATATGTATGTATTTAGAAATATATAAGTATGTTTATCAGCTATTTAGTACCCATAACACAAGCTCTCAAGCTTAACCTGGGACTAAATGGCGTTGTGTGAAAAGTTGTGGAATATTTATTATTTATTACCATCGAAAAATATCTCTCAGGCGTGCCGGTTCCCTCACTATGTTGTTCCCAAGGTAATTGTCATAAACGTATCCGTGAAGACAAAACACAAAATATAGGTATATACCCCAGCACATCCTACACATTGATTAGAATGGATCGTGAGGTGGGCCTAGGGTTGCCAGGCGTCCGGATAAAGCCGGACATAGTTAGGCTTTTTGATCGCGAGTCCGGGCTTAATAAACAGTATCCGGCTTTTTAAGAAAATAATGAAAAAAGAGGGAACGCCGGGAGGGGACGCCCTAGAAGGACATACATAGACCTTATTGGTGAGGTTCTTCAGAAAGGTCAGGTGCGTAGTACTCGCAACCGGCATGTGTGTATGACAACATGTATGAATGTAAACGAAGCAAAAGAAGTATATAAGAATCGTAGCATATGGCGCTCTGTAGTTTCTGCCTACCCCCATGGGAAAAAGGCGTGAGTTTATGCATGTATGTATGAAAAAAAAGCTGGGATCACAAACAATTTTTGGTCGTCTAATGAGACACAAAATCCTCAATAAAGTAGGGTGTCCGGGCTTTATACCCAAATGTCCGGCCAAACTGGCTGGTCTGTCCGCAACTCTTGGTGGGCCTATTGATCGTTTGAAAACGGTCAAATGGTTTCTTTCATAATATTTGACGCCACGAACCCACGAACTCCTCGATGTTTAATTGGTGAAGAACAGTCTTTTGTAATTTTTGACGTTTATTTTGTTTTATTTTAGCCTTTATTTGCCTTAACATTTCATGCCTTAAAATACATTTCATTTAAATATCATGCCTCAAAAATACTTTTCATGTAACATTTCATACCATATTTTTCATTAAAAAAAGATACATTTTCATTTAACAATAAGTACATGTATACCTACATTCAATGACACATTAAATATTAAATTCATTCAACAACATTTTTAACATCTATAAAACATTTATTACATTTTTATTATTTTACTAAACAATTTGTTTAACACTAAATTAAACATCTTTTCAATTCATTTAGAACTACATATTTTCATATTTATATCAGTACATTTAATTTTCATTTAACAGTTTGATAAGTAGTATATTAACAGACATTAATTAATGGAATATATCAATTTATGTACTTTTAGTATAATAATAAATTTTACCGTAGGTACAGTCGCCAGCACATCAAGTTACCCCCCCAATTTTGACGTTTAACAATTGCTAATTTTGACAAGCGGCAATTAAGGTGCAGTCCAATAGGCTAGTTGACAAAATTTTAGCTTTTAGGGAAGGTTCATATCTGACGGAACATGCGCCGAGCGTTTGCGACAATGTACCTCGACGCACTAACGCATCATCGGTTGAGTGTGAACGGTCAAGTGTTTTTCTATACATTTGTCTGTTCTGGCGTTACGCGACCGATAATACGCGACGCATGTTCCGTCAGATATGAACTTTCCCTTAGTCTCTCATCTAGATTACTAGAAAATATTGGACGCATATGTTTCTTTTTTTCACAAAATCCAAAATTAATTAAAACGGCGATACATCGAGTCAAAATACAGCAAGTTTTTTGTTTAATTTTAACCTTTGAATCGTGTTAAGAGACACAATAGAAAAGACAATGACAGCGCGGACGCCGCCGCGCCGGTGTCGTCTTGGACACCGGTGTCCGCGATTAATGAATTTTATTTTTATTTTATTTATTTTTATTGAAAGAAATCTTACCTACACTATGATTACAGATCTATGATCCAATGCGACAGAGTTAAATCTACGCCTTATACTTAGTTAAAAAATATCTTAATTTAAATAACTTATTACAATAGTGTTACTTTTCAATTCACAATAAATGAAAAAATAAATAAACGCACGCAAATTAATGCGCTTAATCTAATTCCATCAAGTTAAAAGTCTATTATTTTTTATTGTCTAACTGATGAACTAAATATAATTATGAAATTTATACACGCCTATGAGCAATCGAATTCAGTTTGTATGACAATTTTCTAAATATCATCAGCTATTTTTGCAGTAAAATTATTCAGGTAGTTAGAGTTTATTTCTAAGACGTAACGTGTTCCCAGGTCAAGTAGGCGTATAACCCAGTCATCATTCTTATGCAACGTTGGACCAAAGGTTGGCAATGCACCTGGCGCCAACAGTTGGCAGTAGACAGCTACTAAAATACCAGCATTGTATCCCTGATCACCTTGACAGACATTATATTTATACTGTCAATTGGATTCAGATGTAATTATAGATGTGTAATACTTTCTTCTATGCATAGGTACTCATACATTTATTTTGTGTTGGTGCTGTTTAAATGCGCATTTGATTTTAATTGGCGCAGGGTAGTCATGATCGAGTATTAATCAATGAGTCTTGCAACAAAACACCAATACACCTACAATATTTGTTTAAAATACACAAAAAAAAAACTCGTAGCCAAATGTTACTACACCATATCGTCGTTGATACTGCAATTCCGCGTAACTACAATTGTTAAATACTGCGAATATAAACCTTATCACAGTCAGCGAAGGTGTATATTCGCAGTATTTAACAATTGTAGTTACGCGGAATTGCAGTATCAACGACGATATGGGAATTCTTAAATGACCGCAATGGGCTATTTGACCAACATTTTAGTTTTTAGTCCCTCATCTAGATTACAAGAAAATATTCGACATTATATTATTCCTTTTTTCACGTAATCAAAAAATAACGGCGATACATCGAGTCAAAATGTCACATGACGTCACTAGCTAGTACAGTTTATACTAGGTAATGTCGTTACAAGCCACCTCTCCTCAACTTTAATGCGCTTAATCTAAGCAGTTTTCCATCATTTTTCAATACAATATTCAACACGTCTAAGTAATGATCTTACAATTGCGTTTTGTATCTTCATGTGGTGAATTTGCGTTAGCATTGTCTCCATGGCTACTTTTAGCTCTACAACGGTGGCATAGCTTGTTTTGTACACTTCATCCTTAACGTAACCCCACAAGAAATAGTCCAGAGGCGGTATTGAAAAAGGCGGTGGTCACTTCGAGCACCTACTAAAATAAATTAAAGTATGTGGAAACAATGCATTTTATTCATTTTAGACATCATGAATCATACAGGCATTTACTGCTTAAGACCTAAACAATCATAATATCTAAATGGAAATAGTGTAGGCTTTTTTTTCAAAATAACCGGGTTCGATTCCCGAACGGAGTACAGATATTTTATAAAATGTACGAATGCAGTTTTTCTTGTTATTAAAATCGATGACATGGTTCCTCAGAACAGATCTTCATATGTCTTATAGTTTCAGACTTTCCCATACTGACCGATTTGAATGAGACACCCTGTATATTGGCTAAAATATATTGATGTTTGCTGGAGGAGTTGGACCGCTAGTGTTCAAATAATACAGTTGTGGTATTATGTTCAATCACCAAAATAATTTAATTCCGTTTTGGACACCGACATTGTTCACTGTAAGTTGATACTAACACTTCGTATCAAATTATGTTTAAAACCAGCAATTCCTTCGAATTACCTACATCGACGATTTCATTCGTACTGCTTACACTAGTGAATATTTACCAGTACGAGTATGACATCAATATTTACCAGGTAAAATTCCCAACTACCAAAAATAAATATATATATTTTTCCAAAAAAATACTGTTTGTGATTAATCAGTAATTCAATATAATATAATAGAATATTTTATTTGCGTATATATGGTATACAAGGGTGTTAAATACAAATTGAGACACAAGCATGTTCAGCTAGGATAAAACATAGCATGCAAAATTTTAAAGACAAGTTAAGGCAACAACAATCGTTTATTTTTTAAACATAAAAATTTTCTATCTTCAAATTCATTAAACTATAAAAAACTACACTCGTGTAACCACTTGTGAAATTTAATTTTAAATAATAATGCTTTTAAAGCTTTGAAATGCCTAGGTATTTTATTATAAATACGCACACACATTGCCAAGCAGAATTATTCTTTATTTATTTTTTAGTTATTTTCAAAACTGGGAGTACTGTTTGTTACAATAAGTTTCGGAAGAGCGAAGTGTCCTAATACAGGCAGTTTGTGCTTAAAAGGGCACTTCGAACTTATAGTACTTGTCATGTAAATGAAAAATAAATTATTAATAAAATTATTGGGAGTATTCCCGTTTGAGCACCTATTTTTGAGCACCTATGCATTTAGCACCAAAGGTATTCCCATTTCCCATAGGTTAATGCATAGGTGCTCAATAAATAGGTGCTCAAACGGGAATACTCCAATTAATGTAGCGATTGTTTGAACACTAGGCAACTGAATAATCAGAATCGAATCTTTTCGGACACATGTGCGTATTGTATAATTAACACAAGCCATGTCAGAAGCCCAAAGACGACATAAACTCTGGCACCAGCATGCGTAGCATGAACACATTGAACACCGAAGAAACGGCCTTTGTCTACAGACGAATCGGCAAAGTGACAGATTATATAGACAGGAACCTCAATCTGCACGCGTAGCATGATCACCGAAGAAACGGTCTTTGTCGTGTCTCGGAAGAAAAGAAATTAAGTGTTCATGCTACGCAGGCAGGTTTATTGAAAGAAATTTGACAGATTGAGGTTCCTGTCTATATAATCTGTCACTTTGCCGATTCGTCTGTAGACAAAGGCCGTTTCTTCGGTGTTCAATGTGTTCATGCTACGCATGCTGTCAAATTTCTTTCAATACACCTGCCTGCGTAGCATGAACACTTAATTTCTTTTCTTCCGAGACACGACAAAGACCGTTTCTTCGGTGATCATGCTACGCGTGCAGGTTAGACACGCCTAACCTTTTCCCAACAATGTTGAGGTCGACTTCAAGTTAAACAGGGTGCAGCTGAATACCACTACTGCACGTGCAGCGGCTGCCTGCTGGACCTCCACAACCAGGAACTGGGTAACTGGGTATTGTCATAGATCTATAAATGACAGCCGGGACCAACGGATTAACGTGTTTTCCGATGCACTGAGGAGTCTTGATATTATGCAATGATTAGTCACCCATACACAGACCAACCTCGTCAAGTTTAGCTCAACTTTCTGATCATTTTTAACCGACTTCAAAAAAGGAGGAGGTTCTATGTTCGTGTGTATGTATTTTTTTTTTTTTTTTATGTATGTTACCTGATTTCTCCCCCATTTGTGGACCGATTCTCATAATTCTTTTTTCATTTGAAAGAGTATGCTCCCGAGGTGGTCCCATTTTAATTTGGTGAAGATCTGGTGCTGATCTTCGGAGATATACAACGGAACTCTTCAAAGATAGACGGCAAATCTGTCGAGATTGCTGGAATAGCTTGGATGTTTACTGTTTATACAACATCATGACGTATCATCACGCCTGTATGCTCTGAGGGGTACGCAGACGTGTACAATATACCTAGATTTCGACAGTTAGGTATGTTAATTTTAATTTATTAGGGATAAGTGGATAACCCTTTTATCGTGACTTGTATTGTTAACAATTAACAATATAAAATAAATTCATGGCAAATATATGTAAAAATAAAAACTTTTTTGCAAAAAATAAAACCGACTGAAAAAAACATTAAACGGTGTAAAATAACTCTAAATTCGAAAGTCGGTGGCCCATCATAAATAAAACAAAACCACCAAAGCCATAGACTTCCTAATTTAGAGTTATTTTACACCGTTTAGTGTTTTTTTAAGTCGGTTTTATTTTTTGCAAAAAAGTTTTTAGTCTATAACAACACTACAATAAGAACTTCAACAGAATCATTACTTATTCCATATTTTTCTGCTAACTTCCACAACCTTACAAACGACATTAAAATCGCGTGTTAAGAAAAGGAAAAAAACAACGAGTTTCCATTGTTTTAGCAGCATTCAATAATTTATAGGGCGTTATTATATTAATGAATTGCCGAGGTCGCTGGTCTTCCGGGTGCTATGATAGGTCTTCTGTTTCCTGCTACGTGAGGTACTGGTACGAAAGATCTTGAAGCCTGTGAACAAGTAATGACACATCATACTATCTTCTTCTTACTGCCATACATTTTTACTGATATGTAGAATTTGTGAAGTTGGGGTCGGTAGGTTAGGCCGTGTAGATTCAGAAGCTTGGCTCTACATGAGATCTGATATCTTTTCCACAGGGCAAACCTCAAGTGGTCGTCTTGGCAACATTTTATATGAAATGTTTTGGTGGGATCTGATTATTGCAAAACTGTATAGAAGTCAATTCTGTACGTTGAATATATATTCATAATTAATATTGGAGGATGATTGGTGATCGATATTGATGCCAAAAGTGCAATCAGTATTTTTTTTTTGTCTGTCTGTATGTGCACGCGTAGTTTAAAAACTACTAAAGGGGTTTTAACCAAACTTGGTACGATTGTAATCAATACGCCTGGGCAGGTTGATCTAGTCTCAGTTGTTTTACACATGGTCAGTAGTACGTCGCTCTTTCCCGGGTCAGTAGTTACAGAAATCTTTATGCATACGTACCGCAAGGGTCAACTTTGAATATGGTCTATCCGGAAGCTTTATGCAAAAATTATTAAGTTGTATACATAACAACGCACAGCCCAAACCGCTGGTATTAGAGATATGCAACTTGAAGGGGTGTTCTTTGTGAAGAGTAAGTATCAACTAAGAATCTATTTTTGGAAATTCAACTCATAAAAATAAGGGATAAAATAACTATACACACGAGAAAACAAACTAATAAATCTAAAATATGCCGTCAAAAACTCATACGCATCGCGGCTGTCCACTGGAAGTGTACCCATAAGACTGGCGCCATTGCCACGTTGTATGACAATGCTTGTCCTTTAAGCAAAGTAAAAGCCAGCCCTTGGGTCAATATACATATATTGAATAGCATTGAATACTTTTTATACATCATCTGCATAACCTTTTCCCAACTATGTTGAGGTCGGCTTCCTGTTTAACATGATGCTGCTGAATACCAGAGTGACCTCCACAACTCCTGGTTAACACGATACCCCATGTCAGAGTCGTCTTAAATGTATGTGATTCTCCAGAAAAAGGAACGTAACTAATCGATTAAAAAAAACGTAAGATTGTATATACACACATCAAAAGTGTCTAGGGATCAACATATATTTTTGCAATAACTTTTCTCCTGATTGATATTAATTAAAATTTTCTTTAAGGATTCATCAAATAAAGTGTTTTCGTTTGTCACAGTAACGATAAACCAAGTCACCTTTGCATTAATAAAGAAATTTGCCATTTTCCTAATAAAGGGATTTTTGACATTTGAACCACTAACATTAAAGTTCGAAAAAAAGACTGAAATAACAGTTTTCTTTAAAATTTTATTGGGTAACTTAAACAATTAATAATCCGTGTTTCTACCGCGAACACTAACAACACAAGAACATCGGTTTGGCATACTCAAAATGAGTTCATCCAAATCACGCTGTGGAATGGCCGCCCATGTTCGTTGCAACAACAAAAAAAGGTCTTCTTGCGACTGGATACCCTCCATATTCGGCAGAGCTCTTCTCTGTAGCATATCCCATGCATGCTCAATCGGGTTCAAGTCTGGCGACTGAGCAGGCCAGGGCAGGACATTGATGTTAGCTGCGGCGAGAGTCTGTCTTACAACTCGTGAGGCTTCATCACTCTTCAGGGAACTTAATTAGCGACCAAACAGTCAGAAACCGCTTGCATGAAGTGAACCTTCATTCCCGAAGACCGCTACGGGTACCACCTATAGCAATGCACAATCGTAGGATTCGATATCAATGGGCTCTTGAACACAGAAATTGGGCAGAAGAACAATGGCGTTTCGTGTGCTTTTCTGATGAGTCTCGTTTTGGTATGAGACCGGATACAAGACGTATACGACACTGGAGAACCCCTGGACGCCAACAGCGATTAAAATCCTGCCAGGAAGTCCATCCTTATAGTGGTGGAACCATCATGGTATGGGCGGGTATTTGGATCGGCGGAAGAACTGAGTTGATTTGGATCAGAGGCAACCTCAACGCTCAAATTTATGCTGAGACGATTGTATCAGACGTCATCGTTCCTCTACAAGTGCAAATCGGTCCCTTATTTCAGTTAATGCATGATAATGCACGACCGCACACCGCAAGAGTTGTAAGACAGACTCTCGCCGCAGCTAACATCAATGTCCTGCCCTGGCCTGCTCAGTCGCCAGACTTGAACCCGATTGAGCATGCATGGGATATGCTACAGAGAAGAGCTCTGCCGAATATGGAGGGTATCCAGTCGCAAGAAGACCTTTTTTTGTTGTTGCAACGAACATGGGCGGCCATTCCACAGCGTGATTTGGATGAACTCATTTTGAGTATGCCAAACCGATGTTCTTGTGTTGTTAGTGTTCGCGGTAGAAACACAGATTATTAATGTTTAAGTTACCCAATAAAATTTTAAAGAAAACTGTTATTTCAGTCTTTTTTTCGAACTTTAATGTTAGTGGTTCAAATGTCAAAAATCCCTTTATTAGGAAAATGGCAAATTTCTTTATTAATGCAAAGGTGACTTGGTTTATCGTTACTGTGACAAACGAAAACACTTTATTTGATGAATCCTTAAAGAAAATTTTAATTAATATCAAACAGGAGAAAAGTTATTGCAAAAATATATGTTGATCCCTAGACACTTTTGATGTGTGTATTTGAATCGATCTTTTTAAATATCGGATCGTAATACCATCCCTAGTTCATCTCATCACGCACGGATAACGTATAAAAATTAAAAGTTTATGTTTGAATATCTATTATTCTCGGCTTTCTCTAACCAAAATTCTAAATAAATAAATGGTGTCAGGAGCTGATGCTTAGTAAAACAGCATTTTTTTCAATTCAAGACATTGAAATTTAATTCGAAATAAAACAATGTATGGAGAGCTGCCATTGTTCTTGATAACGGGCTTCTGACTATCTGTGACGACTGTCATAGATCGACATATTAACGTGCTTTTCGAGGCACAGAGGATTCTTCATAATTATGTAATGGATGGTCTCCGATCGAAGAACCATCCTTGTCAATGTTACTATATCCTTCGATCGATCCGTGAGGCTCCTGAATGGAATACTCTTTATTGTACAATGGGCTACATAGGGTGCTACAATGGGCGGCCTTGTCGCTAAAAGCGATCTCTTACATACAACCTTTGGATGGACTTGATAGTGATGGAGAAAACTTGCCTAATCACTTGTAATGGGAAATGGGGTTTACTGCATTTCAGCATTGATTAGGTTGTTATGTCATTACTAGGTATATAGTTGCCTTATTTTTATTATTATTATTATTTAGCCTAAACTGTCTCACAGCTGCGCAAAGACCTCCCTCCATTCCCTGTCGCGATTCTGCGCCACCTCTCACCGCAGCAGTACAGGTCGTCCCGCCATCTCCTTCGTGGTCTACCGCGGCTTCATGTCACTGTTGCCTTAGTAACAATTTATTAAGTTTTTATAAGTTGACGTTCTATTCTTATACCTACTGAATATACTAATACACTAAATTTCATACTATTAAAAGAATCAGTAAAGCCATTTCGTAAGAGTATTGTCTGCATGTATTAGAATTAAAATATCGATTGGAGATAAGGGTACGAGACATTTTTTTGTAACAAAATGAAATTATGACCACTAGCCCTAGTAGCAGGAGTATCCTGCATGAGGCTTCGTGTTCTATTCCCGGGTCAGGCAAAGTGTTATTGAGTTTTCCATCTGGAATTTCTTAGTTGCAGGCCGGAGTCTAGATTTCTGCCCAATTGATGGCAATAGAGATGCCTCCTATTACATAGAACTTTGACATAACTGGCGAAATGTGGGTATATACCCTTCGTGGGTAACAGGCATGATGCTATGTTTTGTTTTTGTTTTAAACTATAATAAAATTGACATATTAGGATAGTTTGTTGATCCTTTTACCTATATACTTACTTCCTACTAATATTATAAACGCGAATGTTTGTATTTTTGATAGGTACTCTCTCACGCAAAAACTACTGAATTCTAATGAAACTTTACAATAATAAACCTTATACATTTGAATAGCACATAGGCTATAATTTATTTTTGTATTATGTAAAAACTGACATTCCTAATGTAATATATAAATTTGTGTTGTTTTAGTATGTACCTAATTGAGACTATGTAGGTACCTATTGTTGACATTTGCATGCCAATCTTTGGCGAAACATGTACGTTCATTATAAACTGACCATCTGTATTACCGTGTTTCACGTGAATAAAGAATTATTATTATTATTTAAAAATATATTGTGTACGGGTAAAAGTATGTACATTTAAATGATAGACTGATAGAATGATTGATTTTGTGTATTTATAGTACAACCAAGAACTGTTGATTGACTCGCGACAAATTGAAACAGTACATTTTATTCATTCGCTGCGAGTCGATGTCAGCATAAAGTTAAGACAATTTATGTTGTACGGGTTTGCTCGTTCATATTGTGTTAATTGTTCAAAGTATATAACGATAAATGTGAAGTAAGTTAATTCTTCCATTGGCAAGGTATTCTAGCGTGCACTGCAAAATCTGTTGAACTAACACGTATAAAACATTTTACAGAAATGTTTATCTTAATAGTCCTACAAGGCAAAAATCCCGCAAGGCATCTATCTACATTTAATTTTTATGTGTACCTAAGCCATTGTCACCAAAATAGTGATAATTGTAATAAAATTATCATTTATTTCTAATGCACATTTGGTTGTTACATAGACCTGTTACGCTTGCATGATTAAACCGCAGGAACAATTTTGATGATTTTTTGTATAAAGATAGATAAAGTAAGTACCTACTTATCCTGCGCAGATGAAGTCGCAGGCAGCAGCTAGTTAAATATATATCATCTATCTCTCTCAATCGATATTAATCTACTTCACAATCGATAGTCTATACAAATTTAATCGACGCGATCTATCGATATATCGTCGACGTGTACTAGGAGCACATAAACGACGAGATGTATAAACGCGAGGGATACGCAGGGCTGGCCCACAAACGCATCCCACTTTAGAATTTGGGCCGATATAAATACTCACTGCACTTGCACCGTCGCGTCAGGTAGGGTTGTCACAGTTTTATATAAATACATTGTAAAGTAAAATTAAACCATTTTAGGAGTGCAATGACTTCACTTGTACTAAAGGTGACTTAATTTTATAGGTACTGAACTGAAATGTGGGGTAGGAATCTATCAATTTATATAAAAGAATCAATTGCATATATGAAAGATAGAAGGACTTCACCTAGGAGGGGGAGTCAGTGGGACAGAAAACGCTAACAAAAAAAAAAAAGTTTTTAGCCTGGTTTTAGCCGAAATTGAGGCCAGCTTAAACTTGGCTGCGCCCAATAGTTACACGACGTACATTTTGTGCATCATGCTTTCTCGTTTTATGACCTGAAGCCAAATATTAAAAATATCATTTAGAAACATGAATACGTTTATAATTATACATTGAACACATTTTTAATAACATTTTGTTGAAAAAATAATTAATTCGATGACATATACATTTTATACTGTGGAAGAGCTTGTTGTACATACCAAGACTCCTTCGTGCCTCGGAAAGCACGTTAAGCCGTTGATCCCGGCTGTCATTTGTAGATCTTTGGCAGTCGTTACTTGTAGTCAGAAGCCCGAAAGTCTGGCAGCCAGTTTAACCAAGGGGTACATTTTACCCAGTTACTGGGTTGTGGAGGTCTGGCAGGCAGTTCCATGTAAAACTGGTATTCAGCTGCATTCGGTTAAACTGGAAGCCAACCCTAACATGGTTAGGATCTAAGCAGATGATGATGACATACATTATACTACTGCAAAATAAAGAAGCTTAATCTACAGGTTTATGAGTTGTTCCAGAAACACACGTTTTGTAGTGTTTATTATTTTTACAGTTAGGTACATTTCTAAACTTGTAAAAACTTCTAATTATCTGTGGCGTAAATTGTTGCACTAGTGTGGAAATATAGAAGCAAGCTACTTAAAAAACACTGCATTGTAAATATCAGCCACTTTACGAATAAGTGTGTTGATTATAGTTTTTTGCTCAACATTTCTCCGACGGACATCCCTAAGGCCCGGCAGGCCGGACGTTACGCGTGCGGTAACCGTGCCGATCGTAATACTTATAACAGCTACATTATACCATTTAATATTATACATGGTATTTATGTGAAATTAGGCGATCTGATTATTCGTCGATTTTTAAATGGACCGAGATCTTTTATCCAGAGATAAAAAGCGAAAGATTACAAGATTAGAGATACAGCAATCATTCATGTTGAACAAAGAAATGACCAAAAAACACAGTATTTGCATGGCGATCCCCATTACCATTTACCCCTGAGTTAATAAAACGGGAATAGAATAGTTATCTCATCGACAGCTGCCCCTGCAACTTCCCCGCCGTTTCACTGGCAAATCCAATATTTGAAGACAACAGGAATAAACGACACTAAGGTTCAATCCTATGAACCTTATTCTCGTTTATTAAATTCCTGTTGTCTTTATCCTAATCAGTTCAGAAAATCAGCATCATCAAAGTGGCGCTTCTGTCCCAGAAGGTGTATGGGAATCAGTTGTCATGTTGTTAAAAAAGCTTTAAGTAGGTATAAATGTGGAGGGTTAAAAAGTAGATGAAGACCAAGGAAATCTATACTAATATTATAAAGAGGTAAAATTTGTAAGTTTGTAAGTTTGTATGTAGGGGGTAATCTTCGGAATTAATGATCCAATTTTAAAAATTATTGTTCTGGTGGAAAGCTACTCTATTCCCGGTGGACATAGGCTACTTTTTATCCCCGTATTCCCACGGGAACGGAAACTACGCGGGTGAAACTGCGTGACGTCTGCTAGTGATATATAAGGTTGTGTGAAAGATTAAATGCCTACGAAGGAGGTGCCTATTATAAAGAGATGGATGGAAGGTGAAGACATGCTGCGCCGATCCCAAGTGAATTGAGACTAGGGCAGGAGAAAGGTGGCTTCGAGACGGACTGTATGCAGCTGAATAGGTACCAGGGTTTTAGATGGAGCGACTGCCTATTGACCTCCACCTCCAAGTGACTGGGTAACTTGACTCCAAACGATAGTGGTAACAAAAACAAACACGTAGTCACAGCAGTGGGACAACGTTAACACGTAGATACCAGGAGCGCAGATCTGTCAACAAGTACGAAGGTACACTTGCCCTCTCAATAAGAGGTCATCAACGATGCCCACATTCTACACCCTGAACCGATCAGGGTTAAACATTTGGCAAAAGCGGAGCGCTAACTGAGACGGGAATGTTAGCCGTTATTTTTAACTGGCCCAGTTAAACGACAACGTGCGGTTAGACGGAAACTGAAACGTCTGCATTAGTTTTACCCAGATATATTTTAAACTGTAATCTCGTTTTTTGCTTTAAATGGGATTGTTAGACCACTTGTACCAGGAGAACATGACAGATTTGAGTCCTCTTTTAGCGGTCTCGTGGATCTTATATTAGTTTATCCTTTATATTACATCTACTGAAAGTTAACATGTTATTGGATACTTACAAAACATCGCGCCTGCATCCCCAAAGGGTTAGGCAGAGTTGAGAGACATATTGGTGTACTATAGGGAGATATCCCTATAGTGCACCCACAGTTCGCCAGTTATGTATACCACCTAACACTTTGTCCGATCCGGGAATCGAGCCCAAGACCATGTTCAGCAGTTGCGACCACTGTTTTATGGTATACAATATAGAGTGTATGTGTGTGTATTGTATTCTATTCTATGACTAAAATCTAGATTCTAAATCTTCAGTTCTACCACATTATCATTACTTTTACGCAGCGATAACGTAAATTGGTTCACAGGCTATGCACACGCAGCTCACAAAATAAACCGGTATAGATTAAATTTTATTTTTATTACGAATTGTTTTATTGGCTTGCATCTCATTATAGTGTTAGCTACTTGTCAAAATTTTATGGCGTTCGATCAAGATATTCTATCGGGAGTTTTAAACGGAAAAATGAATGTAAATATATTGACTGTTTCGATCCTTGGTAGCTTCTAAAACAGTTTAACAGCACGGTTGGCGCAGTTGATAAGTCATATAGGCTGTAGCGCTGTGTGACCCAAGTTCACTTCTGGCACGCCAGTAATTTCTCCTGTAGGTACTTATCATTTAAACTCACACAAACAACCAAACCTGAAACAACCAATTGTAGGCCCTACAATTATTAGTTTTTCAGAGTCAGATTCATATTGTTTGTCACAGGTACCCTAAAGTTCTTAAAGTTCTTATTAACAGTAACACGTACTGGAACATATCCTTAGGTGTAGGTACTGTACAATATTTCAATTTACAAGTATATTATGTCAAATGAATAAGCAAATCGCCACAGTTCCGTGCGGGAATCGAGCTAGAGACATGCGGCGCCGCAGTCAATCGCTCCACCGTTGCGCCAACCGTGCCATCACTCTGAGAAGAAACTCAGAGGTCACAGTCTCTTTTAAAGTCCAGACATTATCTTCGTCAGATCATGTAAGAACCATGCAGATTAGTGTGTGAAGTGGTCTTTTGAGGAAAGAACCACAAAGATATGCGTATACTAGCCCAGTATGTGATGTTATGTTATGCATACACAGTTGACAACTTGACATCACGGTTTAATTTAATCTAAGATTACGTAACTTAATTGAAAAGTAGCTTAAACAACTGCCTACGCTTAGATTGTTATGTAAAAAGCCACTTTAGAAGTAAGAGCAAGTACCTATATATATATTTTTATAATATGTAACTTGTGGGCAGATCTTTATATAGGTTAAATTAATTAACCAAAAGCTAAGATAAACCTCAAGAGACTTCTAAAGTTATAATAAAATACCAGAATGTTGGCTATCCCACTGCAGGGCAAAAGCCTCTTCTCATGCAGAGAAGACACCAGCAGTCGAGCTCTGATCACCACGGATTTCCAACTCTTATTAACTACAAGTAGCGGCAATATAGAACAATGGCTAAGGCGTCGGACTGTCGATCGAGAGGTCGTGAGATCGATCCCCACCCATAGGACTATTGACGTGAACTTACTTCAAAGACAAGCATATTTAGATTATATCAATCAAAATCAAAAGTCATTTATTCAAATTAGGCTGAAGATCAGCACTTTTTGAACGTCAAAATTACACAAGACAGTCCCCCAAAAAGCCCACCCTTTGCCACTTCCTAGTGTTTTTGCTGGGAAGAAGAAGTGGCGGAACAAACTCCCCAGCAAATAGTTGGAGGGGTTTATATTGTGGGGGGCTGTTGGTATTGTGCAACCCACAATGCTAGAAACCTTTTAAAAACAAGTCAGGTTTCCTCACGATATTTTCCTTCACCGACTTCAATGAATACACATTGTTACCTGCCCAGATTTGAACCATAACCTCATGCATGAAAGGTGGCTTATCATCTTGACCATCACGACAGATGGTATTACGGCAGCTAAATAATTAACCAACTATAAAATTTATCAAAATTGAGAAACTTAGTGTGTTTACCAACGACACAAAACGCAGACTACCTGTAGGCGCCTTTGTTCCGTGCAGAAACTGATCCCGCGACTCGCAGCACTGCGCTCAATCGCTCCAGTAGCGCAGTTGTAATTAAAAAATAATTCTAGCTACATTGTTGGAGGACAATTAAAGGTATATTGTTTTATGTGATTGTATTGAAGTACAATTCTTGGCTAGAAGGCATCACTATTACTCTTTCAAGATTATTCTAGTACAGTAGATGATAACTATAGGTACTGTTAGATTCTAATATTAATTGACGTGATGGTTCATAGGTTAAGGCGTCTACCTCATATTATGGTTGAGGTTCAATTCCGATTCCGGGCAATTAACAATGTAACTTTTTTAATGTATAAAAGATTTATTCTAAATTAACTGGTTACCTACATACATACCTAAAAATAAACAAACAAAGGAACAGTAAACCAATTATAGGGCATCAAAAAACTCATCCGCATCGTGCCCAGAAGACTGGCCGCATTGCCACGTTGTATGGCAATGCTGATTCTCTGACCGAAATAAAGGCCAGCCCTCTGGTCACGTGAAGAGTCGATCAAACGCTTGGCGATGTCCCGGAAAACTAGATGGGCATTCGGACCCCATGGCTACATACTTTTTTAATTAAAAAGAACTTTCCATGTTTATCTTAGACAACAGTGAAGGGAAACATCGTGAGGAAACCTGGACTTATAGATAATATAAATCTGAAATCGCCAATCAGCCTCGAGCAAGCGTGGTGATTAATGCTCGTGTTTTCTCTGTGTGACAAGAGGCTTTTGAGGCCCTGCAGTAGGCGAGTAACAGACAGATTTTAAATACTGTAACTGTAGTTTGTTGATAAAGCTAAGTGTTAGGATCAGTAACTTGTGGAAAAATGTTCAGTAAATAAACAACAATAACACATGCTTGAAAGATTTTTCTCGACGGCACGTGAAGCCGTACCCAGAGCGACATGGGCGGTATACAAACTCTGATACCAGTTTAGTCATTAGCCATACCGAAAGAAGAAGGCAATTAACAGTCATAATATCACGCGTTTTATTTCCGAGGGTTTAGGCAGAAGAGGTACCCACACCCATACTTTGCCAGGCATGTGGTATGTCTTTTGTTATAGGGCGTGCCAAATGCCAGGCACAAATCTTGACTCAGGGCTGATACTGAGAAAATCCAGATGGAAGGCTACGTCACGGGAAATGAGTCCGTGACCTCACGCTCAAAGATCTCAACTCCGACCACTCGACACAACTAAAGAAAATTTTGTATTTTTAATCTTTAGATTTTTCTTGAACATAGAAAAAACGTAAACTGAAACTATACGGCCAAACCCATAACACGTACAGCCACAGTTATCCTAGATAAACGTACACCCGCACACTGTTTACTCCAAAATTTTACGCACACACTGACGCACTTGAATGCATACTAATGCATTACCGGTATAAAGCCCTCAGCCCACGCACGCGCACATGGGCGAAAGTGTGCATGTGTGTGTAAGTGGGTCACAGAGATAGGAGGGACACGTGTTGGAGGGCCGGACATTTGTTACTGTGCTTTTTTAGGTACTTTTTTTAGTTAAATTAAGAATTGTCTTGCTAACGTTTGTAGGTATACCTTTTATCAGAAAAGATGAACCAATCGCAGGCCTGTCAATGGTGGCCAATAATCTATAAAATTGATAAAAAAAGTTAGAACACCGTAGCGTGCATCAGATACCTAACTAATTATTTTATTATAATCAAACAAAAAAAAAACAAAATAATACAGTAAATAACAGAACTGATGTACCAAATAAAAACTTTTAAGTTAATATTGCAATATTTTTATTTTTGCCTATTCAACAAACCTTAATTATTTATTTAGATTTTAATTCGCATGCAGTGAAGGTTCTATGCCACAAGTTATTAAAAAAATGCGATTCTCTTTTACCGATTGTAATTAGTTTTATTTTTATGCAGCTTGATTTTGTTACATATAAGAAAATAATAAAGCAACAATTTTATTGTTAATTACATAAATCGATCATATTTTATTATACTGTATAGCTACCTTTACTAATAATATGTCATTTACAGATTTCTATGCCTTTCTGTGAGTAAAATACAGTCGATATTATTAAAAGTGGAAACATAGTGGTTGAAATTCAACAGTTTTGGCCCTCTCTACACTAACTAGAACAAGTCTCACTATCTTACGTGAGTTCCAAATTGTTAAAAGTGATCCGAATATTTAGCTTGTTTTATTAAAATATAGATTAAAACTGTTCCACTTCGCATTACGATTAAAATACAAGTTGGTAAAAACAAAAAATTAAAAAATAACGCACGCCCTTTGTGCACACTAATAAAGGCCGTTGCGCGCGCGCACTGCGGATGATAGCGTCGAATGGAGAGCGTTCACCCGCCTCTCCCCCGCCCCGCACTGTCGCCGGAAAATTGGGTTTTCTCATAGGAATATTATATCATTCAATCTTGTACAGGAAGACGAATTAAATGTCGTATGGAAATTGATTGACAAGAATTTTAACTGACAGCTTTGTTGGTTTAGAGGTCGCTAGCTCAACCGCTGAGCATGAAGTCTCGGATTCCATCCCCGGGTCGGACAAAGCGGTATTGAGTATTTCCATCTGGAACTTCTCAGTAACAGCCCAGAGCCTAAATTCATGCCCCATTGATGGCAATAGGCTCGTCCCCTCTTACAAAAAAGCAATGATTGCATTTTACAGTCACATTATCACGCATGTTTTTTAGAACGTTCAGGCAGAAGTTTACCAATATTGTAGTATCCACACCCATATTTATGTCAGACTTTCGGGCTTCTAACTACCTGTAACGACTGTCAAAGATCTACAAATGACAGCCGAGGCCAACGGCTTTCTGAGGCACTGAAGCGTCTTTATATGTTACTAGCAGACGTCACGCAGTTTCACCCGCGTAGTTTCCGTTCCCGTGGGAATACGGGGATGAAAAGTAGCCTATGTCCACCGGGAATAGTGTAGCTTTCCACCAGTATAATAATTTTTAAAATGGGATCATTAGTTCCGAAGATTACCCCCTACATACAAACTTACAAATTTTACCTCTTTATAATATTAGTATAGATGAATGGTCACCCATCCACAAAAAAAACCAACCAACCAACCACCAACCAACCAACCAACCAACCTCATCAACCTTACCGTTATTGACTGTAACTAATAAAGTGGAAAAAACATTAGACTTATGCATTGATGACATCATTCAACCTACTGGGCTTAACTTGATTTTGTGTTTTCGTCCTACGATTGTTTATATAACTATGGGAATGAAATCGGACTATTAGATACATAATAATCGCCGCATAGGTGAATTGAAGATTTACGCTGCACATTAATAATCTATCTCGGTTGCTATCTTGATCCCGATCTTTGTCTGTAACCAATCAACGACCGAATTCGCCTATCCGAGTCTTAAAGATGTCCAAACAGAAGCAGCCGTCAAAAACAAAGGATCGGGATTTGGATTGAGATAGAATATTAATATCGTTAGCTGCAACTGCAAAGATTGGTTACCATCCCTATAGTCCCTTCATTCGTTTCAAATACAGGGACGGGCCTTTTTGGTCTCACGCAGTTACAATCTTACGGTTAGGTTGACGAAGTTGGTCCTTGGATTCATTACATGATATCAAGAATCCTCCATGCCTCAGATAGCCACTAAAGCCGTTGGTCCCAGCTGTCATTTGTAGGTATATGTTTGACAATCGTTACAGATAGTCAGAAGCTCGAAAGTCTGACAGCCAGTTTAAGCTAAGGGTATCGCGTCACCAAGTAACTGGGTTGTGGAGAACTAATAGACAATCGGTCCAAGTAAATTACTGGTATTGAAATGCTTTCGTGTGAACTGGAAGTCGATTCTAATATACAGAGTGGGTAGAAAGACTTTCTGTATTCGCCTTTAAAGGAAACTCGATTAAAGCGTATTTTATCAGAAGCGTTAAGAAATGTGTTCTGTAAACTTGTTAGTAGTCAGACATTGCTTGGAGTCAGTTAATACCAGACTTGGTAATTAGCTTATCTTCTTAATATGGATTTCAAAGAATGGAATTTTATCACCAGTAATCCCTGAAGCGGTAAGCAGATGAGTACAGAACGTATACCCATATTTTGCCGGCGTTAAAGTCTCTTGGAATCATTTGACGGTTTTTTAGCGGTTGATGTAGTGGCTGAACGATTGGCTGCTAAACTGCGTGTAGGAAGTTCGATTCCCGCACGGAACAAAATATTTGTATGTCCTACAGATGTTTTTTTCAGGTCTGGTTGTTTCTGTATGAGAGTTTATGTGCGCATCCATGATACAGGAGGAAATTCTCAGTGTAGGGGGCCGAACTTCTGACAAGTTGGTACGAAAAGACTCGGCCCCTTTTTTTCTGAGAAACTCCAAATGAATAAATCTTATACTTAACGCTTTTTCCGACCGAATCCGTAGCATAGTTTATGCAGCGCTTGCGAATAGGCTGAATAGTCAGTGTGCTTAGCTTCCGAACTTTATCTAAGTTATTGTATAACTTGGTGTACACGTAACAGGTATTGTGAGTTGACTGTTTAGCTAGTTCGCTGCAGACGGAAATAAATAGCCTTTATGAATCATAGTGCAGCTAGCAACCGCAGTATCTAATAATTCATGCATTTTGCGATCTTATCTATGCATTATTGCCTGTGTATCTATAGACAACATAAAAAGCTGCAGACACCATTGAAATGGCGCCTAGAAAGTCAGATTATAAAATTATTTAAATTTAAATTCTAATAACGACCCACAAGTAACATTATATTTTTTCTCGTCCCCATTAAAATCAAATTACCATTTTTTTATATGTAAACAAACCCGCGAACACATTTTTTTTGTGCATACTAAGTGAAACAGAGTACTAGGCGAACAGAAAACGAAGGTACTGTACAATGGAAAGCGGCGTGAAGGCCGCCGGGTACGGGCCACAACGCCGAATTTCACTGCGGGCAACGCCCTCTGTCGAACTTCTTGACTCCTAGTGACGTAGCCAGTTTAGGTTGGCTTGCAGTGAAACTGTAACTTTCGGATCACATCTTACGACTGATTAATATTAATGCTTTTAAGTGTTTTTGTTTGTTTGTACAATGTTATCTCGAGAACCGGTGGGTTGCTTTTGATAGACTTTCTGTATTTACAGAACTAAAAATAACTAAAGTTTCGGAAGTCTGTGGCTTTAGTTGTTATGTTTGATTTGTATTTTCCACCGACTTTTGAAACTTTAGTTATTTTTTTATAAAGTCGATTGATTATTTCTGTATAAGAACTTTAATTTTTAATTTTTAGTCTGAGTAAGCATCCCGATCCAACCTCCAGTTAACATTTATAGATATTAACACACCGTCCACAAAATATATACTATAGTTAAACAATCAACATGAGTCGTACGTATGTGACCAAAAAAATCCGTTGTACAGACGCCAGCACATCAAGTTACCCCAATGTGTCAAATTTTCCCAATTGAATATGAACCTTTTGCTTGACATAAAGTTGAAAAACGATCAAAGAAATTTGACACATTGGGGTAACTTGATGTGCTGGCGTCTGTACATACGCATTCCTAGTACGAGTCAATTTCAGTCCAGTAGATGTTGTCTTAAACCTAACAAACACTACTCTTATCTAACTCTCAACATTTATTTTTCGATTTTCTATTTTCGGCCCAATGCCTTTAATACCTAAAATAAAATCCTTCAAACCTTCTTGATTACAAAAGTATTTTTTATTATTTATTAAGTCTACTTTTAAACTAAAAACCGCTTCACAAATTATTATTGATCCCTTGGTTTGAGAGCTACGATGCCACAGACAAACACACACTCGTCAAACTTTTAATACTCATCTTTTTGCGTCGTGGTTAGCAAAAAAAAACTAACTGAACGCTGTTATGAAAATAAAAGATCAAATAAGAAAACTGCGTTTACCACGTAACAAAACGGTAATTAAAAAATATGTGTAAGTATCAGACGCGCACGCGCATATCCAATGTTATAATTATTAAAGCACAACAATTGCGCAACATCGCTCACCCACTGACACAGTGGTTCAACATTCATTTTAATTGTTATTTTATTAACAACCCAATCTCTGCTATTATTCGGAACACGAATCATTTTTATATTTGAAGCAAAAAAAAAGAAAAGAAAAAAAGATCATTTATTTAAATCTTATAATTTTTAATGTCACTTTTACTAGTCCATTTCGTTTCATCTTCGCGTCAAATATAATATTTAAAAATTAAAAAAAAAAACTTGTCGCTTATAAAGACATTCAATACCTATAGACCGGACATCACGAACATATTTTCGTCCGAAAAAGTGTGTCCTACCGGACACAAGTCTATGAGTTTTATTTAGTACGCTCCGCTGCCGCTCTAATATTCATATATTATTCTAGATGGCGTTATTGAGACCTGGGATCAAACTTTTTCTATGACATTTCCTCGCATGCCCGCTCTATAGTCTTTTAAATCTCTTTGGTCGCTTAGAAAATTCAGAAAGTATTTATTAGAAAAGATATTATATTACTATTTTTTTCCTGTTAACAAGAAAAAAAAACAGGCAAAACCATAGACACCTCTGGTTGTCTATGTTTAAGTACGATCTAACACAACGACCCATAACATACACAAAACCTTCTTTCCTACACGAAAAAAAACCCACAAACTTTATCACGTAACACGCCAGTAATTAAAAAACTGTATCAGCACAATAATTGCGCAACTCTCTCACCTACTAACACACAAGTTTGTATCACTTCTCCCGTATCATTGATCTTAAAAACTTACGTCACACGTGGAACTGCCATTTTGTTTTTTATGTAATTTTTTTTTTTCGTTGTTCTCACGAGAGAGGAAAAATGTTTTTTTTGTTTTTAGTTTAATTAGACTTTCGGTGCAGTTGAATTATTTAAGTAAGACTATGTTAGAGTTTTGTAACTAGGTACCTAACTGTATTAGTCGGAAGTGCTTATTATTTTAATCACCAGAAAAGTAAGGGGAATAGACGAGGAAGAGCTTCGAAAATCATGGGATATGATACTTTGTAAAATGGACACTGATGAAGTAATTTTTCCTATTCTAGTATTTCTGGTGTTTTTATGCTACGAGCAAAGCTCTCGTTTTCTCCCGCGTAGTTTCCGTTCCCGTGGGAATACAGGGATAAAAAAAGTAGCGTATGTCATCCGGGAATAGTGTAGCTTAGCTTCCCAACGATGAAAGATTTTTTAAATCGGTCCAGTAGGTTCGGAGCCTATTCAATGCAAACAAACAATCAAACCTTTCCTCTTTATAATATTAGTATAGACTATGATTAATAACATTAAATTTAATAATTATCCATTGATTGATTTGGTAAATGCACTACCTTTTAATTTTCACGTATTCTTTGAATAAATAAGTGCACAGCATCACGAATTTAGCTTGAAATTACTGTTAATAGGAGAGGAACAAAGCCTTTGGCGCAACCTACATCCATCCCCCCTTTCAATCTCAAGTTTGTCCGAAGACCGCAGAAGCGAAAGTCGGTATAATATCTCTAAGATTGTAGTTGTACTGACTTGTTCTGTAATGTTATGAGGCCCTGGTATTTTACGCGAAATTATTACAAATAGCTACAATGTACGGGTACCAGGTGGAATTCGCTAACGGAGACTCTGTTTCATTTTATGTTGTCCTAGTACTTTTCGTGACGCAACAATATGGACATTGTGGCTGGCCTATCAAATGCTCGATTTCGGTGTCAAATAAATGAAATGTTTTGTTGATTGTTAAAAAATCATGTTTATTACAATAATATAATTATTTTTGGATACAATTAACTTGAAGAAACGCTGGTACACACAAGGAATTTGCCTGTATCGTGGGTGCGTGTACAAAAAATTGAACTCACTAACACAAACACCCAGAACCGAAACAAAATAAAAACTTGAGAGGTGTCAAGGGACACCCGGATCGAACGAAGTTCCTTCGACTGATTAGTGAAGAAATTGTAAAATTCCTTCAATATAAATCGAAAGGAACCTCGTTCCATCCTGGCGTCTTCGTTACAACTTTTGGTCGCAATCTTCTCTCTCTCTCCCTGCCTGCGTAGCATGAACACATTGAACACCGAAGAAACGGCATTTGTCTACTGACGAATCGGCAAAGTGACAGATTATATAGACAGGAACCTCAATCTGTCAAATTTCTTTCAATAAACCGGCCTGCGTAGCATGTACACTTAATTTCTTTTCTTCCGAGACACGACAAAGACCGTTTCTTCGGTGATCATGCTACGCGTGCAGGGTGGGTGCAACATGTCTTCGAGTTTTCTAAGAAACGCGTAAATCTATACTTCTATACTAATATTATAAAGAGGTAAAATTTGTAAGTTTGTATGTAGGGGGTCATCTTCGGAACTAATGATCCAATTTTAAAAAATATTGTACTGGTGGAAAGCTACACTATTCCCGGTGGACATAGGCTACTTTTCATCCCCGTATTCCCACGGGAACGGAAACTACGCGGGTGAAACTGCGTGACGTCTGCTAGTATTAAAATAAAAAAGGTTTTCCACGGAAAAAGTACTCAAAATAAATAAAATATTTATTTATTTATTTTGAGTACTTTTTCCGTGGAAAGCTTTTCACACAACGCCATTTAGTCCCAAGCTAAGCGAGCTTGTGCTATGGGTACTAAACAGCTGATAAACATACTTATATGCTTGTAGGGGTATGGACCACCGTAATAAAAATGAAAATATCTTTATAACTTCTTTATTAAAAATATTATAACTTCTTTATTATAATAAAAAACGTCTTTACTTCTTGACACTCGCTCGTCATCCTTTTTTCCTTCTTCCTTATTTAAAATATTCAAATGCTTCCTCTTTCTCCTTCCCACATTTATACTCTCTCATTCATCCATCACTGCGTTCATATATTTACTACATTCCATCAAATAATCATGCATTCTAAATTAACATCCCACATACTTCTAAATACATACATATTATAGATAAATTACCTATAGCCTGACATAGAACAAATGATCGTGCTCATCACACAAACACATATCCTGGGTGGGAATCGAGCCCACGACCTGCGGCATAGCAGTCAGGGTTGCTAACTACTAGACCAACAGGCCAGTCAAGACTTACAAAAGACTAGCAAGTGCCCTAAAGTATGGCTTAATTAAATATCATAATTCTTAATTTTATATGATTACATCTAATCGGTACGCATTTTATTTCAAATTAAGACCTTTACGATACGAGAACAGATAAACATTTATATACCGTAAATTTCTCAATAATTTTTATACAATTTCCACCACGTAATTTTCATGATTTATCAATAATTTCTTTAACTACGTAATTAGAGATAATTATAAGGTTGCATAAGTTAGATACTGCACGAACTCTGCTAATCACTGCGCAACAGTCTAGTAACTACGTGTCATTTAGTTAACTATAGATAAGACCTTATTTTTTAAACCCCGACGCAAAAAGAGGGGTGTTATAAGTTTGACCTCTATGTGTGTGTCTGTCTGTCTGTCTGTGGCACCATAGCGCTTAAACGGGTAAACCGATTTAGATGCGGTTTTTTATTTGAAAGCAGGGTTTCTTGCGATGGTTCTTAGACATGATTCATCAAAATCGGTTCAGCCGTTTCAATGTTATCAGCTATTTTGTGTTAGATGCCGTTACAATTTTAGTCGTCTATGGGTATTAAATTTTCTTACAGAAAAGTGTGTGACGTAAAATTTAAAAAAAGCAAGTTTAAAAATTTTGGAATAAATATTAAATTTAAAATTAAAAAAAAACCCCAACGCCAAGTGTGATCTTTACTGTTTTGCATTGGTTTTTATTTTTATTTTAAATTTAATCTTTATTGGAACTATTCGCATTATGCTAAAGACTTGGTATATTTCTCCACCTTGCTATATTGCTCCAACTCCATTCTTAAGACCATAGTGGAAAAGTTTGATACTTCTTTGTCATGCAGGCATGAATGCTGAAATGGAGCTTTTTGGCGCAGCCGTGAGGCACACAGCACATAATGTGTACCTACCTACTATTGTATATTTTCTATTGTTTCATAAATTATTGTGTGTATGTGTGTTTTAATGACTGATGTCAAATAAATATGTTTCTTTCTTTCTTTTGTTAGGTGACGTTGTTCATAGATGTATAACGAACAACAACTTCTTTTAGTCAAGTTGTAAGGTTTACTAACATAGGTTAGAAAGAGGTAGGGTTTTAGTTTGAACATAGGTGTCGCGATGTCCCGAAGGTAACGTCGCCTACCCCTCATGCACGAGGTTGTGGTTCAAAGCGATATGACCTTTTTCAATTCATAGGTACTTTTCAATTCATAGATACTTTCTAAGTTTATCTTAGACTGTAGACATCATTGACATCAGTGAAAGAAAACATTGTGAGGAAACCTGGACATGTAGTTAATTAAGTTAATATGAATCAGTCTGAAATAACCAATCCGCCTTGAGCAAGCGTGGTGATCAATGCTCGTGCCTTCTCTAGATGAGAAGTAGCCTTTGCCCTGCAGTGTGACAGTAACAGGCAGGTATTATATTTATAGGTTCGGGTTATCTTTTCTAAATTGTTTACTAACCCATACGGAACAAGAATCATCGACTTCACCACATAAAAGGAACTTTGATAATGAAAGTACCTACTCTTTAAATATTCTTAATACGCAAAAGTATTTTATTCCAAGAAAATATTTCCTTCATTTTTAAAACGGAACATACAGAAATCTACTTTCAAAGATTTTTGGAAAGTCGCTTGTCACGGATTAAACGCTTGAAATGGATTGAATGATCGGTCTTTCTTGATTGCTAAAAAAAAGAAAGAAATAAAAAGCATTGATGTGACCCACAAGGCACACGATAATATATTACAGCAATAGCAAAAAAATCAATTAAAAGAAATCAAACAATTGAAATAAGAGGACCAAAACAAATTGTGTGCCTTGCGGCTGCGCCAAAAGGGTCCAGATTACCAAAAATGCCTGTGTGTGTGCGTGCGAGTGTTTTATTAAAACTTTACAAATAAATCACAGGATGAAAAATGACACAAATAAATAAAAAAACTAAAATAAGAAAAGCTAGGCACATCAAATAATGGATAAATTAGCTGTGTCTAAGTCCAATTTCCGTTAGGTATCAATAAGATACTGCCGTGAGCGTCTTCTGTCAGTAGCACGTAGCATGTAGCCTGGTTCATGACATTATTATAAATGCTCTGATGAAGTTTATCGGAGCATGTAGAGTTCTTTAGTTTCTTTTAAAAACATAGTTATCTAAACAAAAAGAAACATTTGTATGGAGTGCTTAGCACTACAAGGTCCTAAGAACCTAAGACCTAAAGGCGATCCCTATATCCTATTGAGAAACCTACTCACTATGCGAATACCTTCTGCATCCTACTGTTCAGCGATAGTGTCCTAATTATTGTTTAAGGATATGGGACTTACACATACATTCGTTAGCAGAAAAAAGGAAAAACTATGATGAAAGATACAGTTTTTTCAACGCCTAAAATTGCCCATTGACGTCCAAAATTCTCAGAAATACTCGCCAATTTCCTCTACCAAAGTCGTTGTCTCGTCTGCGCCCGCGCCGTGCCCGGGTCTGGCGCAAGCGCCTCATCTCGCCTAAGCTGGCTTATGCAACCTTTCACTATTGCACAACCGACTGACCGACATTCAACGTTTTGCGAGAGGTTATGTAACACAATATTGTCTTTTTATGCCACCCCTTTAGTGGAAATAAGTCGTTTAATGTTCTTTTAAAACGTGTCGAATGGTTTTGGTACAGTTTTTTAGTTCGGTTTTAAATAAATGGATTAAAATTTAGCCGCATTCAATGAAAAGATACTTAGATGGTTTAGTCACGATGAGACGATGAATAAAAGGTTTTTTTTTTCTTATTCTAGAGTACATCCTAAAGATGTACCCTAATTTATATAATCTAGCCCTGTATAAAACTGAATTGTAATTTAATTAAAGTCAAAGTCAGATCATTGATTACAATTCGACTCAAAACAGGCACTCTTGAACATCAGACTTACTTACAAATTACTTAAATAAATTAAGAGAATGATTCTAGTTGCATATCCTAAACTAACAAGTTGTCTTTACTAAGAAAGTGTTCAAAAGCACTTTTCTTATTGTCTCTATAAAGAAGAAGAAAGAAGGTTTGTTTTGTGGATATTACACTACACTATTCACTATCACTAAACACCATTTCGAACCAAAACCGTTCTTTTTAGTCAACTCACTATGTTCTTATCGTCGATAAGCTGGAATGAAAGGTGACTTACAATAGATACTTCAAAAGATGATGTAAGTGGAAACGCCGCCGGGAGAGGACATACACAAACCTTATTAATAGGTAATGTTCTTCAGAAAGGCTAGGAGCGTAGTATACAGAACTAGCTTCTGCCCGCAACTTCGTGCGCATGAAAAACGGAAGGTTTTTTCCGTTTGCAACATTTCCTATTGCTGCTCCGCTCCTATTGGTCATAGCGTGATGTTATATAGCCTGTAGCCTTTCTCGATAAATGGACTATCCAACGCAAAACGATTTTTTTAATTCGAGCCGGTAGTTCCTGAGATTAGCGCGTTCAACTAAACAAACAAACTCTTCAGCTTTATAATATTAGTATAGAAGTATTGATGAGCAGATTTACTAGAGTAAACCTTAAGGAAGCAAAAACGTAAAGGAACAAAAGTATACACATGTAATAATCACTTTCACTGACTGGCCTGTTGGTCCAGTAGTTAGTGACCCTGACTGCTATGCCGGAGGTCGTGGGTTCAATTCTCACCCAGGACAATAATGTTTGTGTGATGAGCACGATCATTTTTTCGTTATAGGTATCAGTATGTTTATCAGCTATTTAGTACCCATAACACAAGCTCTCAAGCTTAACTTGGGACTAAATGGCGTTGTGTGAAAAGTTGTGGAATATTTATATTTTATATTTTTATTTTTACTTTCTACCAAATCCCATAGAAAAAAGGCGTAAGTGTATCGTAGTGAAGTTAGTTCTCGGTTCTCCACAAGCTTGTCATCACCTGCCTAGCCCTTTCTGTTATGATGATGTTGCTGGCTTCCAATCGGATACTGCTAAACTCTAGTATTTTACAAGGAGTTGAATCTCCACAATCCAGTTACTGTACTACTACCTTTGTTACTGTATTACTTACCTTTGAATAGAAGTATTTCCAAGACATTTCGGCTTCTAACTTCGTTTAATGAATGTCAAAGCTACAAATGGTACAGGAACTTACAGCATAACGTGCGTTCTAAGGCACGAAATGGTAAGTAATGGATGGTCTGTGGTAGTCTCCCATCCACCGACTAGCCTCGACAGTCGGTAGTTATTGTTTAAGATCGATCCGTGCAGTGAACAAGACCCTCACTCTTGACTAGTACATTATCAATATGGATAGCTTATGGTCTAATCTTTAACCGATTTTAAAACAAGAGGACTCCAAAACTAGAGTTATTTAACAACTTCTTTGTAATGTTTTTTCTAAAGACAGTTGTTTTTTTTTTTTTTTAAAAAAGGTGTTTTTAAAACTCTAATAAGTAAAATTTCTTTTTTTTTCTTTCACTGTTCATAAAAAAGATTATTCACGCGTCAAACAATTTTTGCGAAAAAGTCAGTTGGTGTATAACCTGATAACCATACAAAATGTACCGCTACTAACACACAATGCGTGTCAAGGTAAAAGTATGAACATTCAAACGAAAGCAAGAGTGTGAGAGATCCTGAATCCGCCATGATACATCCGCGAAACGGCGCGTACGCATAGTGGGCGCGTGTCACACCGAAGCCGAAGTGACGATGCGGCTTGGCACACGGTCGGTAGTCGCGTCAATTCATGAATTCATTAAACCATGAAACAGTGAATCAAAACTGATATTATTTTTATTGATTGGCTAACATCAAACTGAATTAATTATTTGTATTTGTTTGACCGATTAATATAATAATTTATCTGTATTTATGTACCTAAATAAGTAAATTTTGGGTAGTAACTGCATTTCCTACTACTATGTTTGATATAAGCCGTGGCAGCCTTTAACTAAGGCAATAGTATAAAATGTAAAGAGATGTATGAAACTCTAAATCAGAAATCTTTTAGAGCGGAGATGGAATTTAACATATAAGTATATCTATTGATATTGGGTGTCTCAGAAATTAACACAATGTTCGTGCCTTCTCTGAATCAGCAGAAGCCTTTGCCGTGCAGTGTAACAGGCTGATATTTATTATACCGCCATAAAATAGTTACACTTCGGTGTGATAGTCGACTAAGTTATAACGGGTTTTTTTCTGACTCACCCCAAACTGTAAGTGGGACATCTTCGGTTTCCGTTTTAAAATTAACTTTTAATGCTTATTGACTGACACCATTCTGATAAAAAATATTCCTTTGAAGATCCTGAAACTGCATTTCATAAACAACGTAAGGTTAGAATTTGTAAACAGTGCATTTTAAGTAATTTTTTGTTTGCAATTTTTTACTGATTTTCAGAAACTGTGTTCGTGTGAAGTTTTATTTCTGTTCCTTAATATGAAAAATCACTGTTTTTTAACTTTGGATTGCTACTAAATTTACTAAATTAAAATTAAAATTGTATCAACAACGTTGCATTTAAAACATAATCTTCTGAAGGTGAGGGTAACATTTTGAAGAAAGAAAAATGAATGAATAAATATAACATTATGAACCGCAGTTTCTGCCTATCCTCATGGGAAAAAGGCGTGAGTATATGTATTTACGTATGTATAACATTATGCCTAAATTTCCGAGAGGGATGAGCAGAGGTATCCGTCAACCCATTTTGAGTGAGAGTGGAGATTAATCCTCTTGCCTTCTTTCTTTAAGAAGAGGACTTTGCCTCGATTTACTACTGTACCAGTCTGGTATTTGACTACTTAGGTAGATACTTCTCTAACACTTAATAAAAACTTGGTCAAAGTCTACTATTGAATTCTTAAACATAATTGTATAGTAATGTGTGTGTTTTAATTCAATTCAAAAGCATTGTTTTGTGTTGGAAGAGAGCAAAGAAATATTAAAAACTTTATATAAGTATCAATGGTACAGAGGCTTATCATCTTTTGCCTAGCCTTTTCCCAACTATTTTGGGGTCCAGTTTAACCGGATGCAGCTAAATACCAGTGTTGAAGTGATTGCCTTTCTAACCTCCACTACCCAGTTACTGGGTAACACGGTACCCTTTGGCTAAACAGGTTGACAGACTTTCGGGATTCTGACTACCCGTAACGACTGTCAAAGATCTATGAGATAAATAACAGCCGGGTCCCACGACTTAACGTGCTTTCCCAGTCTTTATATTATGAGCACCATGTATCTTTCAATACGCTCATACAATTACCAGCCGCGTTGCTTATTTTATATCACCTATCTCAGGATAGCTGTTTTTTTTTCTCATGGTACATCGTCCTCACATATAATCTGATTATGTATACAAATATTGTAAAATCTATTTTAAAAGAGTAAGTATGGAGTTTCTTGCACATTCTTCTCCATACAAAACTACCTTTTGGAATGTGCAACTAGAATCATATTACTTAATTTAATTTATATGTAAGTATAACGTTCAAAAGTGCCTGTTTTCAGGCCTAATTGAAATAAATGATTTGACTTTAACTTTGATGTAATGAATGGTCACCCATCCACTGACTAACCTCGTCAAGCGTAGCTTAACCTTAAATCGACCCGTGAGGCTGTTATTATTTTACCATGAGTTTCTAGTAAACGGTTTTATATACTAATCTTTAAACATAGTTAATGTAGCTGAAGATCCTAAGTCAAAAAAATTACTTTGGATTCCTTAATTCGAATCAAAACATTAAGTACAGATACCTACATAAGTAATGGCATAACTGGATGAAACAGAAATTGCATTTCGCTCATATTAGTGTCAAGATAGTAAATAGTGCAAGACCCTAATTGTACTTACATAAATGAGTTTAGAGAAATATAACACAAAAGTTCGCGTCAATATTCTATTTCATAATACAAACCGTGGATCCGTCAAAGGCTCTGAATATCGGAACTCGCGCATCATCCCAGCGAAACATCTTAAATTCACTCCAACACCATCCGAAAAGCGACCTAATTGTAATGTACCAAGAATCACAATTCCAATAAAATTAGAATCATCACTTTCGACTTTTGTCGTTTGTATTCCAAATTACAACGAAGTTCTAATAAACGAAAATGGAATCAAATGAAAACTTTCATTATAACTAGTGACATAGAGTTGACTTCACTTCAACACGTTATCGATCCCAACAACTTTGTCAAAGTAAAACGATTGCCCTACAAATGAAAGTGAAAGTTTGTCCGCGCAAGCGCAGCGTGGTGGGGAGGAGCGCACGCGTCGCATGTAAATGCGGATTTAGGCGTTTGATGAAGCGCCGCACGTATTGTAGCCAACCACTCATATTTTATGTACTATTTTTGGACACCCAGATGAAAGTATCAAGATTACTGGGTAGTCATATTCATGACTTCGCTCACATAGAAGAAGTTTAACTTAAGTATTTTTTTACAACCTGTTTTCCGAGAAAGAAACCTGTACCTATTTCGTTTTCTGTATGCGAGAAAGGCCTTTGCCCTTTATTCATCAGAGAGATCACAGGGCTTGAACTTTTACAAAAACGACGATATCCTGCAAAATGGGAGATCATGTCGTCACATACAACCGTAAGCTGTATTAAAGGAAGACTTTGTTTTACTGAAACAGTATTTAAAGTTTTAATTGAATTTAGATAAGTACTTTGGGAAAAAGTACCAGGATAGCAGGAAGCAGTGGCAGATCCTTCTTATAAGTGAGAATTTTGGTGGTGCTATGACGTCACAAATTCTCGATTCTGTCAAAGGAAGACTATAAACTTGGCTTTATTTGATAGAGTACTTCAAGTTTTAATATAATTCGGATTAGTACTTTGGGAACAAGTACCAGGATAGCAGGAAGCAGTGGAAGATCCTTCTTATAAGTGAGATTCGTCACACTCGTCACAGGTGCCGCTAGTTCTATATAGCAAAAAGGAATGAGTTTATAATGTTCGTATGCAAGAATCTTCTACCCGGAAATGCTGAATATTATCAGCTTGTATGACAGTCAAACAGTCTATAAAGCCTATGTCTTCTTAGTCTCAATTCTATCAAAGGCCACTTCTCATTCGAAGAATGATTGATTTTCCTGTACTGGTTTTTTGTATTTTCAATAAATACTTTAATGAATACAGTATGCAATAAATAACTATGTTTCCAAACGTTTTACCTGATTAAACATTAAAATGTAGGTTTGTATTTTTTTACTTTGTTAGTATAATATTTTAAACACTACACTGTGGTAGCAGTAACAATAGTAATTTATCTAAATGTTTCATCATAAAATAAAATAAATAAACCAATAAATAATGAGAACCTATCTGATTTGAAGTTGGTTAGAAAATATAATCCAGTTATTCATAGTCTCTTGACTTGACTTGTTGAGGTCAGTCCGTAGATGGGTGACAATCTTGACCCCTACGCTAGATCTTTAGCAGTCGTAACGAAGTCGTCAGAAGCCTGAAAGACTGACAAACCAGTTTTACGATGGGGTATCGAGTTATCCAGTAACTGGGTTGTAGAGGTCTAAAACCTTGTGTCTAGCCGCATCCACTTAAACTGAAATTTGGTCTAACTCAGTTGGGAAAAAGCTATTTTGATAAGATATAAAAAGGTGATGATGATCATCAATCAGTCATCACTGACCCCCCAATAATATCAATAAAGCCAATCACAGGTACCAGGGCCACATAATCACCGAAGAGCTCGAGCTTAACGATTTCTCGATACGTAGACAATTTCGATACTTAACTAAATGGTTTGCAGGAGGCTTGGCCTTTAGGGAAATACCTAAATGGGACTTGCCATACCACCCGATCTAATTTGAATTCATTAACTCCCTAAGAAAGTTTAAAGTGTAGGTACATACATATAATAGTTAAATAAATCACCTGTATTGAGCCACTTACTTACTATCTTTCTGTATTGTGGTGAAATGTTCTGTGTTAAAGGCTTTTTGTCCAAGTATAATTATTTCCAGTAGGCATGGATTTGTGTAATACGAGTAACTAGGTAATTAACTATCGTCATTTTCACCATACGCAAGATTTTTTGTTGAAAATGAACGAAAAGATCCGATAATCTCAAAGAGATTTAAAATACTATAGAGCGGGCATGTCAAGGAAATGTCATAGAAAAACTTTGATCCCATGTCTCAGTAACGCCATCTAGAATAATATATGAATATTGGAGCGGCAGCGGAGCGTACTACAAAAAACTCATAGACTTGTATCCAGCAGGACACACTTTTTCGGACGAAAATTTTGTTCGTGATGTCCGGTCTATAGGTATTGAATGTCTTTGGATAATCTGAATGCTTGTGACTGTCTGCGAATGTTTCAATCGCTTGGCATAAAAATCCATTGAGTTAGTAATTATACCCAAAAAACTTAGTCATAACATCGATGGACATTGCTAATTCTGTATTATCATAAGAATTTTTTTTTTTTTTTTTTAATGAATTTATTATTTTATTCACAATACTTAACTTTATACACTAGAAATGAAAATACAATCTAAAAACTAAAAACTAAATAATAATATAATTTTGGGTACACTTCCCGTGGACAGCGATGCGGATGAGTTTTTTGACGCCATATTTTAGATTTAGTTTTTAGTTTTTAGATTGTATTTTCATTCATAAGAATCATATATCATTTATTTCCATAACAATCATTTGCCATGCTAGCCACACAGTTCTACTAAAACCAATAAAGGCGATTATTGCACATCATTTACAAACCACGAGTACTAGGCGAACATAATCGTATAGAAGTGACTAGTATAGAATTCTATTATAATTATCTTCTGGGAACTATCCCACGAGATCAGCGCTAGCGTACAGACGTAGTATGGAGCAATCAGAGATATTCATCATCAAAATGAACCTTATATGTTAACATGAAGGACTATTATTGTTTAGGATTTTTTTTGTCTCATTTTTATGGATTGGGATCGCTAGTGAAGGATAGGTCAGAGTGTATGGTAAGTTAAATTTTCGCCGGAAAAAAGTTTAGATGGAAACTGTTCGCTACTCTGCAAGATAATCATCATGCTTATTATCCTCCAAGGATATCTATTAATGCACTGACATTTGGCCCGTTATGTATACGTCTCATGAAATAGGGGCGAGCCACTGGCCTGTTGGTCTAGTAATTAGTGACCCTGACTGCTATGCCGGAGGTCGTGGGTTCGATTCCCACCCAGGACAAATGTTTGTGTGATTAGCACGATTATTTGTTCTGTGTCTGGGTGTAATTTATCTATAAATATGTATATATTTAGAAATATATAAGTATGTTTATCAGCTGTTTAGTACCCATAAAACACAAGCTCTCAAGCTTAACTTGGGATTAAATGGCGTTGTGTGAAAAGTTAAAAAAAAAAAGAAAAAAAAATTGCCGTCAGCCTGGCACAACCCATTTATTTTGCTTCTTCGCACGCCTCTCCACTGAGTTCAAAGCTGTTAGGTGGCAACTAGCAGCACCAGCCCATATGTGGCTGCAGTACTCCACACAAAAACGGACCTGTGATTTGTATAACATTAGAAGCTGACCCGGTGTCCGGTGTTTGAGTACAGTTTACCGTATTTTATCCGGTACTAATAATTTCCGTAAATAACTGGTAGATAAGTCTATAAGATAACGTGATAAAGTGTAAAACAATGCGCTAATTATAAATGAAGCGTCACCGGGTAAGGAAGAACATTGTTCGTAATTAGATAAATTAGGATTCCTTAGAAAATGGTTCTAAGCTTATCGTTACATTGTATTTACCTATGCACGCAAACATAATAATTACTATAGACATATTAGTATTTCTATTTACATACATATATTATAAACCAAAAGACATTTACTAAAATTAGGCTGAAGATAAGCAACTTTTGAACGTCAGAAATACATATGGTAGTCCCCCAAAAAGCCCGCCTTTTGATTTCATTTTTTTTATGCGACTATATTAATTCCATATAAATAAATTAAGTTGAAGTGTCTGATTTTTATGTCAAAATAACAGTCAAGTAAGCTTAATGATGACAGAGCATTTTTTTTTTTCTTGTCATTCTGTCTGTTCGTTTCTTTGAGGTAATCTTGGAAACCACTGGACCTTTGATGAAACTATCACTGACAATTGGAGAAAAATTGTAGGCTGTACGGAACCGAGCTACCAAATACAATTTTATTGTCATCAACTAATAATCCATCAATTAGTGACATAATTAGAATTATCTCTGAAACCATCTGAATCCTTGGTAGTCTATCACGCTCTAGAACGTGATTAAACTGTGATCATCACGATGACGTTTATATTGCGATGAAATAAGCGATTTCATCAGGTTTCCGTGTTCTGAGATGGAATTTGCATGCAATTATCATCGGCTTGTGGCTTGATCGAAGGTTAAGCTTCGTTTGACGATGGGTGACCATTCAAGACATATTGAAATCCTTTCGAGCCTCGGAAATCACGTTGAGTTGATATCCTTGGCTGGTATTTGTAGATCATTGGCACTCGTGAAAGGCGTACAGTCATGGGGTCAATAGAAACTAAGGGGTGAATAGAAACAAATTTTCAAAAAGGGTTTTTACGATACTCCAGTATTATTTGTACTAACAAGGTGTTGGAATGATAAATTTTAGTTCGTTAAAAACATTAGAGTCCTTGTATGTAACCAAAACAACCTTTAGAAGACGTGATAGTCCTCTTCGAATTTTTAACTGACCTGTTTGACTGAACCCTAATCCTGAAATTAATAGTTTAACCGGTATTGCGTTACCCAGTAACTGGGCAGTGGTAAGGCAGTGGCTTTATGCAAAACACTGGTATTCAGCTGCTTCTGGGTAGACTCGAAGCCAGCTTCAACATACCTACTCGTAGTTAACTAGGTAGATGTCAAGAAGATAATAACTGTACAACTATCTTCTTCTTTAAGTGGGGTTAGTTACTAACCTGCGCATTGTCGGTGGGTAACTGCACTGACTGATAAAATTTGATAACCACCGGCACGCGCGAAAAATTATATATATTTTTTTTTTTTTTTCATAGGCATCTACTTATTATTATTGTTTTATACTTTGGATTATTTACACTTTGGTTTTATTTATTTATTATTAGACAATATGTATTATTTTCATTTATTGTGACACATAAAATATCTATTTATACATATTAAGTATTAGTATACACACAGTCACGTTAACTGGTTCACCTCTCAGCCAGGTCCAGTTGAAAACCAGCGTCAAGCACTTAGTGCTTGACATTTATGCTGAACTGGGCCTGTTTGGAGCAGCCGTGGGGCAAAAAAAAAATGTTTTTGGGCCAAATAGTTTTAAGTTGTTTCTTTAGTTTTAATTTGTTCATTTTATTTTTTGTATGTTTGTTGTTGTTGTGGTATGCCCAGTGTCTGTGCCAATAAATGTTATTTCTTTCTTCTTTCTTTCTTTCTAACCTGGTGACCGAGTATTTATACCGTCCATGGACCTCTGACTTGGTATGACAGACCATCAAGAAATATCTCTCAGGCATGCCGGTTTCCTCACGATGGCTTCCTTCACCGTTTTTGAAGCAAGTGATAATTCTAGAAGACGCACATGAATCCGAATAGCCAGAGATGCGTGCTATGTAAACCCTACTAATACTGTGTTCAAGTTTGTGAGGATGTACTCAATACTCAATGATTTACTTGTGTACAGACGCCAGCACATCAAGTTACCCCAATGTGTCAAATTTTCCCAATTGAATATGAACCTTATTCTGTTTGACATAAAGTTGAAAAAACGATCAAAGAAATTTGACACATTGGGGTAACTTGACGTGCTGGCGCCTGTACCTACGGTTGTTTATTACTCTTTTACATAAAAACGACTAAACAGATTGATGTTGATGAATTTTGACTGCATGGTTGGCGCAGCGGTTGAGTGACTGGCTGCTGTGTCGTTTGGCTGGGGTTCAATTCCCAATTCGGAACAAATAGTTGTTTAGCTTAAAGGTCTGGTGTGTGTGTTTGTACACACATAACCCTTCGAGGATTATGGGTGTATATGAAATCTTATGAATCCTGTCTTCGTGTTTTTAAACCATACGCACACAACTAAACAGAAGCCAGGCTTTCCCTAATTTAAATCTATAACAAGAACTTCATAAAGCAACTATTGTGGTTTTTTACGACTTCTTTTTCTTACCAAAGAAATGCCCTAAAGGCGTTGCACTGCCCCCTCCCCCCACTCACAAGACAGGTAAGGGCAATGGAGGGGGGATGCGCAAGCACCGCAGAGCATTCCACTGTCGCTTTCCAAGCTTTCTTCCGCCTCTAGCAGCCTTGAAAATTTGGCGCAGGGCCGGGCGTGGAGACTTGTTGGTGTTATATTTTGTTTTGGGAAATATTTTTTTGGTTTAATGAGCAGGTCATTAAAAATGTTGCACGGAACGCAGAGAAAAGATCACGTCATCGTGAATATTGACGTGTAATAACAATTCACAGTAATAAATTTCATTATTTTATCATTGTAGTCTAAGTTACCGTAAATAGAAAAAAAATACTTTTGTATTTATGTGTTTGTGTATTTATTTATGTTTGTGATTTTGACTTCCGTTTTAAAGAACTTACGCTTACGATAATAAATTACAAGTTTCACTGATATTAGAAAAAAATCTCAGTGAATGTCTTAAAATTTAATTTACATTTAAATTTATTAAGGTGCCTGGTGTAATATAAATATGCGTATTTTTAAGTAAGTATTCTATTATAGTATATTACTAACGTAAGTACCTACTTAATAACCATACCTATCGTACAACCCACAAGAACAAACACAATTTGTTTGTTTTAGTCGCATTTGAAAAACAAATCAAAATAAGAAAACGCCTATGCCTTGTAGGCACTTTCAACACAAAAAAATTAACTATTGTGACAGCGTAAATATTGAATACAACCCAAAAATATTTTATTTACAAAATAATAAAAAGACAGCATAGCAACTCCACTCCCCTGTTCATTCCAGAGTGAATGAACTAAATAAGCGAGATGGTCTAAAGTCGTACTTTCACCGAGGTTAAGGGCCTGCTCAAAGGCCCTTGGCCTTAGGCCGATGCACTTATCTGCAGCATAAAAAAAAAACCTTTTTGGTACTAGGGACGAAGGAACACTGTGAAAATGTAATTGAAACGAGTACTGAACTTATATAAGAGCATTGCATATACCTAATTTAATTACTTATGCTAAATTCTAATGTCACAAACAATTACTAAATGAAGACTTAAAAAAATCGAAACGGTACTGTAAGTACTATTTAGGTGGCATTTATATAAAAGTGAGCTATAATGTCAATCCGAATTATGCCAATTTATAGCTGGCAGTTAATTCTAGCCAACAATATTCCCACTGCTGGGACACAGGCCTCTTCTCTGTGAGAAGAGCGGGCCGTAATCTACCACGCGGGCCCAGTGCGGGTTGGTAGAAAATCAAAATAAAAAAATCTAAAGTCAATTATTCAAATTAGGCTGAAGATCAGCACTTTTTTAACGTCAAAAATGGCATAAGACAGTCCCCCAAAACACCCGCCCTTTGCCACTTCCTAGTGATTTTGCTGGGAAGAAGAAGTGGCGGAACAAACTCCCCAGCAACACATCTGTCTGGTACTCGTATGTTAGAAGAACATGAGTTTAAACAGCATTAGTAATTAATAAACAATCATTTAAATTAAATAAAAAATAGATGTCACAAGTCTACGAATCGTTGGTTCTAGGCTTCGATCAATAATTCTGTGGCCCTAGTGAAAAGGGGTATAAGTCCAATTTTGTCGAAAATGAGTTAAGTGTACCAAAGTGATCAGAAAAAAATGTTCTTTCGTTTGGTGAAGACAGATCTAAGCTATCTCTAAAAATAAGAAAGTTACTTTGTGTAAAAGGGTCCAACTGACACCAAAAAAAACTGTAAAAGTCGGTTTTCTGATCACTTTGGTACACTTAACTCATTTTCGACAAAATTGGACTTATACCCCTTTTCACTAGGGCCACAGAATTATAGCAGTGCTATTATTGATCGAAGGTTCTAGGTTAAATTATGCCGCTTTTCTCACGATATTTTCTTGACCGTTTTAAGAACAGTGGTGATAACATAATAAAATTTACACAAAACTGCCACAATTCTTAATTTGAATATCTTTTTTTGAATTTTCATCAAATAGATATGTACGTACCTATTGATGTTGGGATCGTTTTAAATGTGTTTTGTTTTGTTAAAAAAAACATAAAATATCCTGATGCGCTAATCGCAAATACATATATTGCTGATAAGCGCAGGAGAATGATAAATAATTATGATGAAGGCGCTCGTGGCTAATTAATCAGCAGTTCGGATTGATTGAAGGTTAAGTTACTTATGGCGAGTATTGTCCGTGGATATGTAACGCTTTATTACATATTTACAGCCATCTCCGTGCCTCGGACAGCACTTTAAGCTGTTAGTCCCGTCCCGGCTGTAATTAGTAGATCCTTGAACACCTAGATATAACCCTAAAAGTAGATTTTAGGCAGTCGATCCGTGTAAAACACTGGTATCTGTATCTGGTTAGACTGAAAGCCAAGTACTATTGTCAAGGACGCAAGAAATACATGTAGCTTTTCTCGAGATTAAAATGTAGCCTGACTAAGTGACTAATTAAATAACTAAATGAGCGTAAAGTAAATGAGTTTGTTTGTCCCGTTTACGCTCATTATGACCTACTTTTCTTATGTTTGCCCTTTTGATGAGAAATATAAGCAAATAAAATAATGCATTTAAATCTGTCACTTTCTGTTCCTACCAGTCGCCCAGTAAGGTAAAAAGTTAGTTCATTTTCTTGACTTATTTTTAAACGTTTATTTTTAGTTGTAATATTAATTAATACCTAATACCTAGATTGGCAAGACAGAATTTCATTGTCTCACTTATATCCCTAGTATCCCTACCAGGCACCCAGTAACTGAAGGAGTTAGTTCATTTTCTTGACTCTCCTTGTGTTTTAAATTGGTCCGTTTTCTCATGTTTATTTATTATGGAGCAAAAGTAGGGAAATAAAATAATGCATTTTATTTCTGCCCCTACCAGACGCTTAGTAAGTTAAGGAGTTGGTTAATTTTCTCGGCGCATTTTCATTTTTGACCTTGTCAATTGCAATAAATCAAACACAATAATAACAATACCTACCTAATTTAATCTTTGTCGGAATAAACGCGTGGACCGGTCTTAGGATTTTCCTCACTTCTACATAGTTTCTAGAAGCCGATTTTAAAAAGTTCCTGTAAATTCCATACGTTTTTTAGAATTTGTAATTTTTCCTAGCTAGATCTAAAACGTATGTTTTTCATTCAATCATTTTTTAACTTTTCTTACCTCGACGTTTTCTCTCAATAATGCTCAGTGACAAATACCACGTTACCAGGACACCAGGAATGAGTAGAAGAAGTTAAAAGTTAAAGTGCATGCGGTGTGTTGTTACCAAAACTGCATAGTCTAGTGTCAACGCTCCGGTCGTTGTACGCACCGAGTACAGCTGAACGACATAGTGGTTGCAGGTATTTTCAATAAATATTAAATAATAATGATGCGTTTTTAATGTAAAACATTTATAGGTAAGTTTTTTATACATATTTCTTTAGGTGTACAACTGTGTCTTTAAGATGTCATGTTTGATTTTTGTCCCTTATATAGATGCGATAACCAATTTCGATGTTTTACGTCTAATTTCCCGCGACTGCCGATGTTTTATAAGTTTTGTTTTATTTATCATAGAAAATGTTTTCACTATTTTAATGACAGTTAGTTTAAAAATGTGTTGTTAGTTGGAACTACTAAGTTTCATTTTACAACATGCCAGTGATCCCCAATGGCTGTATAGTGTATTGGTGTTGCTATAGTACACCCACAGTTCACCAGTTATGTAGTTGTGTAGAGCGTATGTTAGCTGTGTGTGTGTGTCTTATAACAAATGTATTATCTATACACCTACATACAATCATTTAGGTATCAAAAGTTAATCTGTCGTAAGAGATCGCTTTTAGCCATATGGCCGCCCATTGTATTGGCAAAACATATCACACTATCTAATATTTAAGATCTTGTTTGTAATTATCACCTATGTTTACGAATAAATGATTCTGAATCTGTAAGCACCACCCTAAGTAGCTATTTAAGGCATTATTTGTAAGTTTTTATTGTGTACTACACAATAAACAGTATTCTATTCATGTTTGACCGCAGTATCTAAGAAAACAATTCACTGCCACCACAGTCGACTCTGTCGCTTGGCTGTACAGTCGCACGTGCAAGGCCGCCGCGCGACGGGTCGCCGACCCACTCCCGCGCAGCCTCCGATACACTCCCGAGAAAAACTCGCGTGCTGTCGGAAAGGGGATCTTTTAACCGACTTTGAAATACAGTAACCGGTACTGTGTATAGTTTACAGAATTAAAGGGGAATTAGAATGGAAAACTAAACTAACATCATGGGAATGCCATCTCTTAATGTCGTAAAGCTTTAGAAAAGGACAAAGATTGACGGTGAAATATATAATTAAGTAAGAGATGTCAAATTAGTGTTTTCTATTAATTTCTTCAGGTCAGGTCAACATTCATGTTCACGCTCTTATGAGCTCTTGTAAATATCCGTTCTTTTCTTACTATGTGTTGGAGAAGAAGAGGAAAGTAACCTCAAAGTAAAGTTTGACAAGAAGGGAATTAGCAGCATTGATGAACCACCTGAACGGGAATTCCCGAATTTTTAAGTATTATTTTAATCTCAGTCTCAATCTGTCAAAAATGCATCTATTTTCCCTACATTTTGACAAGTATTTGACATTGACATTTTTTTTTTAAACTTAATTAACAATGTGGGTTGCACATTACTAGAAGTTTTGTTAACCTCTGCAACTAAGCTAAATATGGTTTTGTCTGAAGTGGGTTAACGTCAATAATAGTGCAATGGAATCCAATCGAACTCACGGGCCACGGCACAGTATTCACGGTCTCTCGATCGCCAGTCCAATGTCTTAGCCATTGGGATATTGTCGCTTATAAGTTAAAGATTGTCGCTGACATGATTACGACTAGATTTTGAACGCCTTGGATTATGGGAAACAGCTTTCTGGTACCAGGAGATCATGACCTGATCATAGAGTACGTGATTCTGATTTTAGACCACCCTGTGTTGAAACTTTTTGTCGGTTTTGTCCTAATATCTGCAATTTTTTCTAGTGTGGAAGGAGTGAAAATGTTGTTACAGGTTCGGCAACGCGCGAGCTTCACCTCTAGTGTTGCAGTCATCCATAGGTTACGGTTACTACTAACCTTCAGGTGATCTGTGAGCCTGGTACACATAACAACACGCCGCGTAGGGTTAGGCAAAGGTACCAGTAATATACCCACAATTCTCAGTTATGTCATGTCTAAGTGACACGTCAAAGGGAGCGCGCAAAATCTAGATGAAATACCGCTTTGCCGGACCCGGGAATCAAACTCTGGACCTCATGCTCTGCAGTAGCACTTGAGACCACTAAAACAAAATTGTTTTGTAGTATTTCTATAGCTTGTCTTATTTCTTCTTTCGTATCAAAAACGTAAAAGTAGGTTTTACCGCGGACTGCATCGTACACAGGAAACGAAAACAAAACTTTGCTCAAATACAAAATGCAGGTGTGCCATGCCATTATAATAAATGTAAGACCACCATGAAATTCCACCCCGAAGTTCAAAGTAAATACGCCAGGTGACGAATGACTAATTTATAAAGAAAAACAATCCAATAATGACATTAATTGGAATCTTTTATTACTCAGAACGTAACAATCGTTATAGTATTGTCAGCAAGGTGGTTGATATGACATTTTGCTTGTGCGGCGATTACATTGACATACGAGTGGTTCATTCATTGTAATTTAAAACTGTTAGCTAGACACTTTATCATTTATATGTTGCTCCGCGTCAAGCTAATAAAAGTATTAATAAAATAGTCCTGTGTTCATTTGAAAATCTTTACAAAACAATAGACAGGAATACTGTTATTATTGGAAATATTTGCAGTTTCGTATGTAACGAATAAACTTAAAAACTGCTGGACCGATTTGAAAATATCTTTCACCGTTGGGAAGGGCTACCTTTTATCCCTATATTCCCACGAGAACGGGAACTATGCGGGTGAATCCACGTGACGTCCGCTAGCTGCATATAAAAAGACGGATTTTGATGGCACGTTTGGCGCAGTGGATCAGCTATTGGCTTCTGCGCCGTGTGTCGTGCGGTTCGCCCCTCTTACATGGGACTTAAGCATACTTATCCAGCAAATCCTGGGTGTATTATAATTGCTGTACGGCTCTGCCTTTACCCTCAAGGAAAACAAGTGTGATAGTATGTTTATAGATCTATTCATTCTACTTGGCTGTATGTAGGTAGGTAGGTATATCTCGTTGTTTATTACTAAGAAATTTAAAGATGTCTACTATAAGTTTTTGACAAAGCAATCAGTGTCAATGCCTCCTATACTTGAGATAGTCTTCATCAACATTCATCACTGTTAAAAATCAAACCTCACTACTACAAAAAAAAAACAGCTGATCACGCTTTCAGCTGAGACCAGGGCAGCATAGAAGAAAGGTGTGTTCAATAGATCCGATACTGCCTATTGAGAAAGGCCTCACTCATCACAGCCTATCATCTCACGACAAAGTTGACTTTGACCTACTAGAAACAGCTGATCACAATGTCTGCAGGATACTAGGCTATCATAAACAGGAGGTGGTTTGTTGACCAGCGCCGACTACTTGAGAAACTTTCTCGCTAAGACAAAAATCGTCAGTCTACAAAACAGCTGATTATTACTTCTGTTAAGTACTAGGGCGCCATAAACCCAAGGTGGTACCAATAGACCACAGACCAAATTAGTTGTAGATGACGTTGTACGAATAAAAGTGTCTGGCGGTTGCTACAGGGTGTTACATAACACGGCAACACGCCGACAACTGGGCAAGTAGACCGGAACGGTGTAATATACAGAATGATCATTTTGATATAGAAATGGTATATAATATTTTATTTTTAAAGTTTTCCCACGGTACGTAACAGTACAAAATATACCAGGCATATTAGTATTACTTGACTAAATATTTTGAAAGCTGGGTTCATGTTAGGATACTGCTAGAACAAAAAATAGGTCTTATTTTATAATACGTATTTATAGATGAATAAAAAATAATTATTACTAAGTACCTACTTATTACTGTCTAAGTTAACAGACAGATGTGTTGCTGGGAAGTTTGTTCCACAAGTTCTTCTACCCAGCAAAAACACTAGGAAGTGGCAAAGGGCGGGCGTTTACTGGACTGTCTTATGTAACTTTTGAATTTCTAAAAATGCTGATACTCAGCGTAATTTGTATTAATGAATTTTGGTTTTGATTTTGTCAACATATACCTACTGGCATCAATAAATTTTTAGATTTTTTTTATTCAAGTTCTTTTTGTTTTCAGGTAAGTAATTTAGTTCTTGTACCCGTAGTTACTGCATAACGTTATGGGAAAATTAAGTTGTCGTTTGTAAGATGAAGTCGATGATTCCATTGACGGTATTGTTAGCAATGGCTGTGTGATTGACTGCTCCGCTGCGTGTCTCGGGTTCGAATCCCATACAGATCAATTATTTGTATGGCCCACAGGTAGTTGTTTGTGTACCTATGTCAGTTTAATGGTTAAGAATACAATACAAAGGTTAAGAGACATTAAAATTTGTAGTGTGGGCAACGTTTTTATAAAGAAAGAAATAAGAAGAGTAACAAAAACAATGTTATACCAAAGCAGGTTTAACATCGTATTACATACGAGTACATAAATAAGCAAAACGGAATAAGCAAAAATAATACGCTCATTTACCTACTTAAGTAACGTCCAAATTTTGTTAGTAACAAATAAATTATCTTAATAAGTTAGTAGCAATGTACGTATGTAGATATAGTCCAGGTTAATACGAATTATTTTAGCATGCATCTAGTCATGACAAAGATGGGCACTTGCCAATCTTGGCCCTAGGTATAGATATCCAAAAAAACGACAGTTACATAAAAAACATCAGCCTGTACGCTAAATCTCAAAGTTGCACCAAGATTGACGCAACGGCGTGCAAAATGAGAAGAACCGACTATTGTGATCGCTTCCTAGTGTTATGTCATACTAACCTAGTTTTATTATAAAAATGTATAACATCGGTTTAGTAAATTGTGCTCAAGACCGCGAATTGTTCGGCGGTTTGTGGGTTAGTCACCGCGACAGTTAAGTAAAAGGGCGATACGGCAAGACAGAAAAAACCGACCAAGTACATTCAGAGTAAATAATATCGGGACAAACGGACTGCTCAAAAAACACAAAAATAAAAACTTTTTTACAAAAAAAAACAACCGACTTCTTAAAAAAACACTAACAGGTGAAAAATAACTCCAGTTTCGGATGTCTGTGGCTTTGGTGGTTTTATTTCGTTCATTATTGACATCTGACTATAGCAATCGCGAATAATTTGCTGTTATGCGTTAAAGAGTTCCGTCGCAAGTCTTCTTCATCAGGTCTTTTTCATCAGGTCTTCTTCACAAAATGATACTTTCTAAATGAAAATGCTTGATTTGTTACTAAAAATGTAAAAATCAGTACGTGTGTACCTATATTTTTTGAGGAGTTCCCTCAATTCCTCAAGAATCCTTCATCAGATATGAGTTTTGATACAAATGGGACCAATCTGCTAGCATACCCTATCAAATAAAAAGAGAATTTTGAAAATCGGTCCATGAATGGCGGAGTAATCGCGTAACAAACACAAAAAAAAAAAAAAAATACATACCGTCGAATTGAGAACCTCCTCCTTTTTTTGAAGTCGGTTAAAAATGATGAGCCTATCTGGCGAAGCCGCCGCGCGCCTGTCCGCGGATGGGTGACCAAGACCAAGAACACACAACAGGTCAAGACTCCTTCATGCCTCGGAAAGCACGTTGAGCCGTTGGTCCCGGTAGCCATCTGCAGATCTTTGGCAGACGTTACGGGTAGTCAGAAATCCGAAAGTCTGACAACTTCTTTAACCAAGTTATAATATTTGACATCTTTCACACAACGCCATCTAGTCTCAAGCTAAGCAGAGCTTGTGTTATGGGTACAAAACAAGTCATAAACATACTTATATATACATACCTATCTAAATACGCTACTCAAGAAGAAATTACAGTATTTTCTTATAAATAAAGCATATTATACTCTAAATGAATATATGTGTGAAAGTAATTTAAACATAATGACATCAAATTCAATGAAGAACTTATAATTTAATTTATTTTAATATTATTATTCCAATAAAATTCAATTGATTGTTTGTTTGAATTGATTATCTACGATGTGTAATGTAAATAAACCAAATTTTTGCATGCTTATATAGGCTGAGTATGGTGAAACCACAAACAATGTAACATCTTTTGTAAAACCCATATTATGCGAATAAAATGATTTGATTTGATTTGATTTGATTTAATACATACATATTAATAGATAATATACACCCATGAAACATGCTGGTCCTGCTCCATAGGACAATCATTGGAGTCTTGACAAAATCAACCTGGTTGCTAATCTAATAATGTACCTATGTATTGTTTTCTATTTATTGTTTTATTATTTCACTTTTTTTTAAATTAATGTTATTACATTTGTAAATATGTGAGCACAATGTATCTAGCTGTACCAACTTAATCGTGTAATTATCAACTCCATTGCTTATTTTTTATTTTTTTTGCTTAAACCTATCTTAGTATATAGTACTTTTTATTCTAGGTGCATCGTCCTCACATATAATCTTATTGATATATACAAAGTTTTGTAAAATCTATTTTAAAAGAGTAAGTATGAAGTTTCTTGCCCATTCTTCTCCATACAAATCTACTTTTTGGAAGGGGCAACTACAATCATTTTTTAAAGTTAATTTTTATTTGACGTTCACGAGTGCCTTATAGGGGCCTAATTGAAATAAATGGTTTGACTTTGACTTTGACTTTGACCCAGAACAAATCATCGAGCTCAAACATTTGTAGTGGGTAGAATAGGCTAGTTTAACTAATTTTAGTTGTTAGTCACTCAACTAGATCACTAGAAAATATGTAAACTGTATGTAAGTATAAGACACATTTTTTTCCTTTGTTTCGCGTAATCTGAGTGAGAGTGGGAGAGTATGCATCGGAATTGCACGATTTAATTCCACCAAGCCCTTTCCATCATCGGACCACCAGACGTACAGCACTGCGCCACCGGTACATGGTAGATATCCCAACCATACGTACCAAACGCTATGGAAACACATTCATTGTGCGAACAGCTAAAGTGTGGAATTCCCTGCCGGTGTCGGTGTTTCCTGATAGCTACAACCTAGGGGTCAAGTCAAGAGTGAACAGCCCCCCTAGCCAAGTTACAAACGATTCGTATCTATTCTCTTTCTACAATCGAGAACGCCTCAAATCCCTTTGTTTTGACCACCTGACTTATCACCTTTCGCTAAGTCACGTGATCAAAACAAAGGGATTTGAGGCGTTCTCGATTGTAGAAAGAGAATAGATACGAATCGTTTGTAACTTGGCTAGGGGGGCAGGTTGCTTCTAGGCAAGCGTGCTTCATCGTCGACTACATCATCGCTTACCATCAGGTGAGATAGTGGTCAAACGCGTGCCTATCAGTAATAAAAAAAATCTAGTTTTTCTTAGTAATCTAGAGTTTAACCAAGTGGTATCGTGTTACCCAGTTACTGGGTTGTGGAGGTCTGACAGGCAGTCGCTCCATGTAAAACACTGGTATACCGCTGCATCCAGCTAAACTGGAAGCCGACCCCAACATAGTTGGGAAAGGGCTAGGCAGACGATGACTAGCCTGGACTTTCCTACAGCAGGGCAGAGGCTACATTCCACTTTCTTTCCACTTCTCTTCATCTAGGGCTTTTCGAGGACTGGTCCCTAACATTGTAGTGTACGATAGTGTACAGGTATCTCGACACGACTGTGTGTATGTTTTAAACTGTAGTTTATTTACCTATGTATTTATTCATTTTAATATCTACCTCAAGCACATTTATGTACATTGTTATACAGAGGCGCACTTAATGTTATAGGCATTTTCTACCGTCACCTAAAGGTTGACCCTTTAGGTGATGCAGATAAAAGCAGTGGTAAGTGCAATTTAACTTGAAAATTAAAGAAAGCACAACGATACTAATAGGTACATAATGTGAGTAAAATATTAAAATTCATTTAGACTTTAAATATACAATAATATATACATATAATACATAATGCACAAATAGATAGAAAGATAAGAAAACATATACTATCTACTAACTTAAGGCTATATAGGGTGACTGGTAATTAGTGACCGATACTTAAACACGTCATTGTATTCATGATTTCAATCAACTTTCCCAAAGAAACTTTTTTATTATACACAAAAACCACAAAAACGCTGTTTGTAATTCTCTCGCGCGCGCCTATGATCGATCACAGTAGGCACAAATCGGCACGATCTATCAGTTGATAGTCTGACCTCGGGAAGGGCAAAATGTACTAGTAGTAGTAGCGTCACAAGCTCCCAGCTGATCGAGAAAAGGCGCGCGCACTAATTTCAAACAGCTTTTGTGTAATTGTGATAAAAGAAATTTAATGAGTATTAAAAAAAGTTTATTTGGGAAAGTTATTCGTATTCATGAGAATAATCACGTGTTTAAGTATCGGTCACTAATTACTAGTCACCCTATATAAATGCTTTTTCCTTCTTTAGTTTTATGTTCGGTCTCTGATACTAAGATAATAATGTTTCCGGACAAAGAGATTTATACTATTATATAGAGAGGCTATGCGAAGACATGTCATAGAAAAAAAAATACGACGGAATTGAGAACATCCTCCTTTTTGAAGTCGGTTAAAAACAGCTGTGATGCCATGTCTCAGTAGCGCCTTCTAGCATAATTCAGCAATGTTGGAGCGGTAACGGAACGTTCTAAATTAAGACCAATGGACTTGAGTCCAGTAGGACAAAAATATCGGATGAAAATTTTGTTCGTGATATCCCGTCTACAGTATTCAAAGTCATTGGTTTCCGGATTTCCCGTCTTAGCTAGACAGAAGGAATTAAGTACTTATTTTGTATGAAGTTAATGCGTAGCCTATCATTCATTGGCCTTCAAGCAATGACCTGATGAATAATATCTATTGAACGCAATACTGAAAGGATTATAACGATAAGGATTTATAGGATACCTATAAGTTCGTCATACCTTTATAAAAGCCTATACTTAACGGTTATTGTACAGACGCCAGCACATCAAGTTACCCCAATGTGTCAAATTCTTTAATCGTTTTTCAACTTTATGTCAAACAGAATAAGGTTCATATTCAATTAGGAAAAAATGACACATTGGGGTAACTTGATGTGCTGGAGTCTGTACCTACTTGAAAAACTTGAATACTGTTAATTAAATACTATAAAAATAGTAGCTTACAAAGCTAAGTTAGTTTTTTTTTTATTCTAGAAACATCGCATTATTGTATGCAAAATATTGTAAAAACTATTTTAATAGAGTAAGTATGGAGTTTCTTGCCTATTCTTCTTCATACGAAACTACCTTTTGGAAGGGGCAAATAGAATCATTATATTTTATTTAACTTGTATGTAAGTTTGTCGTCCATAAGTGCCTTTTAAATGGCCTGATTGAAATACATGATTTGGCGTCGCCTTTGACTTAGTGTGTTACAATGGGCGGCCTTATCGCTAAAAGCGGTCTTTTACAGACAACCTTTGTATGGTCTTGATGGAAAATCAGAAAAGATATTTAATCGAGTAGTTTGTAGTGTACTATTATTTATTTACATACATTACTATTGATTCAGCATTTAAATAATATATAAGGTCACAGTCAGTCTGTCTGAAAATCTAGGTGAAGTGAAGGCAAAGTAAGCAGTCATCTCCCCTGCTCACTTCACGCTAACCTCACCTATATTTTTGCGGTTTTAAAGTATGACTTGACGCTGATAGTCCACTGTTTACAACACTTAGTTTTATTGGTGTTACCGAAAACCTGTACACTGAGTAGGTTTTAAGCTGGCCTAGCATAATTATTACGGAGGGAGATTTAATCGAATACCTATACTACTTCTTTGGTCCATAATGGCTGAGTATATTCATCTAAGTACTAGGACCACATAACCAACAACACGTCTCACGCAAATAATAGTGTAAAGGCGAAGTCAATTTCGAGCTGCCCACGCATGCGCCACCTATCTATGTCTCTAGTCAACGCGTAGGCGTCGAAATTTTTTCGCGAAAGTCAATTTGAGTGACAAATGATTTACAACATGATTGATTAAAATTAATGCTAGTAGGTAAATAATTATTAAATACAGCAAGATATTATTTATAGGCCAATTTATTTATGTAATCCTACCATCGTGTCAGTTCGATCTAGGCACTAGGAAACCATGAACTATGAATGATAGATTGAGGAATAACGTGATAAAGTAACGTTGTGTTATAAAAGAAGATGAAAAAGGCGTGGGTTTATGTATGAATGTTTACAATATACCTGTGAATAAAATAGGAATTAAAATAAACCAGTAACATAGGTCCTTTACTCGCAGGCTATCAACCTTTACCGGTGATAGCGATGCAGTTTTTTTTTTTTATCAGATATTGCATTTTTTTTATCGTACAACGATCTGTGTGCGCAGTTTTTTTCCTGAAAACGCATTCGCCATGATAACTCATGTTTGCTCAGTTAAACAAACAATACTCACAGGCTAGGGTCAGTGGACAGCTAAGAAAATATCAATAAGTTCGATTATATACAGTAACGGTGTTAATACATATAAACAAACATGGACTGTTGGTCTAGCAGTTAGTGCCCCTAACTGCTATGCCGTAGGTCGTGGGTTCAATTCCTTCGTAGGACAAATGTTTGTGTGATGAGCATTTGTTCTGTGTCTGGATGTAATTTATCTATAATATGTATGCATTAGGAAATATATAAGTATGTTTATCAGTTGTTTAGTACCCATAACACCAACTCTGCTTAGCTTGGGACTAGAAGGCGTTGCGTGAACGTTGTGGAATGTTTATTTATACATACCTACATAAACTCACGCTTTTTTCGCTGATACTATTTAGCCCCATTGCAAGTATGTTATTTGCGTGTTAGTTATAATTAAGGTATGAGAAGGAATAAGGTAGTTGACTAAATTTTAGTTTTTAGTCCCTCATCTAGATTACAAGAAAATATTCGACATAAATATATTTGTTCTTTTTTCACTTACTTACTTAATCAAAATATAACATCGGTACATAGAGTCAAAATGTCACATGACCTCACTATCCTGCCCCCCTAGCTAAGTTACAAACGATTCGTATCTATTCTCTTTCTACAATCGAAAACGCCTCAAATCCCTTTGTTTTGACCACGTGACTTAGCGAGAGCAACGCTAGTCACGTGGTCAAAACAAAGGGATTGCTAGGGGGGCTGTACAGTTAAGTACCTAATACTGAATAGTGGCGCCAAAAGCACCCTCTCCTCAACTTTAAAAAAAGAGTATGAATACTTGTGTATTATTTTTTATGATATAACTGTTGGATTAAAATTATATTTTGATACCTATTCATATTTTGTCAACATGCCTATTCTCTGCCGATGGTGAGAGTTAGACGATAAAATGTGGCCGTAGACACCATAATATTAGAGAATTCAATAATAGTGTACCTAAGTAAGTGCCACCTTTAATGTGCGTTTTTCTGCACAAATCCTGGCGTTTTATTTATGTACAATAGGCACCTTACGAACAAGAATAGTGTAACGTCATATTTATGGTTAGTTGCTAGTAATTTTTTGTCAGGCGCTTTAGAACACAGCATCGTCCAAAAGTGGATTGATGTTAGTATTGTATTATATTTTTTATAATAATTGGCGATTCAACCTTCAATTTTGAGTTTACGAATGTGTTGCAGGTACCTAGGTACTCCTAAACCAGCCAAAATGAATACTGCCTAGATGATGATGAAAACCTCATCCAAAATCCGTCATTGAGTAGTTTTGAAGCAGTCATTCCTTTAGTAATAGGGGTCTACATAATAACATTTTACGAAAAGCGGATTTGTTCATTGACTTTGCAATATTTTGATTTTGTTAAAGAGTCATGATTATGACCATTTGTTTTTAAACGAATCGCCCTGAAAATGGGGTGTTCTAAAGCACCTACACAAAACTTGCTTTACATATAATATTATCACCCAAAGCTTAACAGCTAAGATTTAATAGTAAATCGAGTTTATTTTCGTCACGATTGATGAAAAGTTATAACTTTGTTAATTTTGAAACTGTCAACGACACCTAGTGGCGCATAGCATAACTATTAGGACCATTTCATTCCATAGAACTACGTCTACTCGCACATAGATGGCGCTAATTCTTTATTTTAAACCTTATTATAATCATTCGCATTTACGCAGTCATATCATAAACAAAACATCACGCCTGTAATCCCCAAAGGGTTAGGCAGAGGTGTATCTTTAGTAAAATCATAATTTCACCAGTTTTAAGTTTAGGGTCTATGTAATAGGGGGCAAACCTTTTGCCAGCAATCTGGCACAAGTCCAGACTATGAGCTACTATGCCGAGTTTCACAATAACGTTTTACCTGACCAAGGTAAATTCTTATGAACACTAACGACATCTATTTATGCGCATTAAGTACCTAAGAAAACAGTTATCGACTAGAAAGCAAAAGATAATTTAAGTTTAATTGTTTTGATTTATAATATATAATAGCATGACTTTTCCTGAGAATACAAGTCTATTTATTAAATTTAAATAAAATTTGACTGAAAAAATAATACATAAAAACAAAAAGCTATGTTTCCGCCCGGGATCGAACCGGGGGCCTTCTGCGTGTTAGGCAGATGTGATAACCGCTACACCACGGAAACTGATGATTGTGTTGTCAAAAATGCTTAACAGTCTTTAACCGTTCCAAACAAGGTACCTACTTCATAAACAAACCATTTTACAGTCCGATCAACCGATTATAACGTCTATTCATAAATGGTTACATTACAAGGAAGGCATTACAAGCAAAACGCGAATACAATACCGATTGTTTAATGCTGCTGCCATTTGTCATGCCCCCAACGCAATAGAAGTCAAAATCGGATGAACGGACTGTAAAAAAAGTTTTTTTTAATGTTATTTATTCGCTCAGGTTTGGCTACCTAATCTTGCCTGGTAAGCACGTTATGCCTAGATGGAACCTATTCACTCTTGACTTAAAGCCCTAGGTTTTAACTTTTAGGGAACTCACAATCCGGCAAGGAATTCCTTAGCTATACCACGCACAATGAAAGTGGTCCCAAAATAATATTATTTAAATGTCTAAATTTCAAATGGGGCATAGTTGAAGTTTATATTTGAGTAGAATCCAATGATGAAAGTTTAAGGACTAGGAATGCAGAAAGTTAAAACAGTCGCATTTCGAACACTTTAATTGCATTTTTTCTTGAGTTTTCATTTTCAATGACTACGAATTTTAATAATAATTCAAGTAGGATCTAAGGATGGAAGTATTATGGACTAGGAGCGCAGAAATTTAAAGCAGTCAAGTTTCGAACATTTTCACCACAACATTTCTTGAATCTACAATCTATTTCAATGGTTACATTATAAGGTTGGTGGTTGGTTTTCATGGGTGGTGGTGGTTGGTTGGTTGGTTAACACGAACTATAACAATAGTTAAAATTTATAATAAGTAGGATTACAAGATGGATGGATGAATTGTATATGTACTTACCTAATTGAATGAAGCTTGAATTGTTACAATTATCTATGAATTATCAATATTATGTTATATCTACTTCATTCTCTTTTATCATGACGCGTGCGTCATTATTGTCGTTAGCAGTCGTCAAGGTGTTGACGCACGATCACGCACTATTGAGGCCGTCATTCGTGAATGAAAAACTAAAGGTATAAAACATCACATATCACCGCGTTAGTATTTCCCGAAGGCTTAAGCAGAGGTGTACGAGGTAGATACTATTATAAGGTAAGGTACTTGGTGGGTCGTGGCAATCCGACGGAAGCAAGACGCACAGGACCGGTCGTTGTGGCGACATTTGGGGAAGACCAATGTCCAGCAATGGACGTCTTTCGGCTGAAATGATGATGATGAACAAAGTACACCCATATTTTACCAGTTATGTTTAAGTCACATGTAACAGGAGTTGAGCCTATCGCCATCAATCCAGACTCCGGGCTGCTGTTAAAAAATACCAGATGAAAAAACTCAAAAACGTAATAGCCGACCTGGGGATCGAACCCGGAACGTCATGCTCAGCAGAATTGGTTGCGACCACTATACCAACGACCGCTGAATAGTTTGTTTGTTTGCACTGATCTCTGAAACTACCAGTCGGATTTGAGAAACTCTTTCTGCAAATGAAAGTATATTTCTTAAGGAAGGCTATTTGACATAACGCTAAGATTCTTAGAAGCTATTAAAACTGCAAGGCAAAGCTAGTTTGCTCGACTTTAGTTCCCAACCTTCGACACCTATTATTATTACTACTAAAAACTACTAAAATTATTGATTTGTAACGAATATTGTTAAAACTCAAGCTCTTCCAACTAATCAGACAGATGTGTTGCTGGGGAGATTGTTAAGCCACTTCTGCCTAGCAAGCACTGGGAAGGGCGGGCGTTTTAAACTGTCTTCTGTAAATCTTGACGTGCTGAACCTCAGCCTTATTTTAATTTAAATGACCTTTGATTTAATCAGATTTGATGATTGGTTCTTTATTTCGAGAATCGTCCAAGTTTTACCATATGAAAGACCTTTGTACCTCTAAAATGTTGTTCTATTAGAGTTTTTTTTTCTTAATAATTTTTACGGTTTTTCTTTACTTAACACAAAACCCGGGCGTCACTAATGTCGTCAGCAATAAGTTAGATGACGGTCGATATAATTATATGCGGTCGACCCACTATCTCGCACCGTTGACAGCTGTCATCTGTCATAATATGAACTAATGAAAAATTTCAAGATTCGAAACAAAGTTGCTGTACTCCCCATGAAAAACAAGAAATTAAAATGATGAAAAATAAAAAAAAAATCGCAAGGCTCCAGAATTACATATAAGGACAAAAATATGTAGGTACCTAGTAGGGCCTCGTTAATCCGGAGAGGCAAAAGCAAGACTGTTTTCGGATTATCGAGGCGTCCGGATTATAGTAGGTATGCTATATTTAGTTTCTTAGTTTCTGTTTATAATTTTCGCACTCAATATCAAAGGCCCGGTCTCAAAGTCTACGGAGAGACATAACTTCGTGGCTATCAAATTCGTTATCTTCAGCCTATTTTAAAGAAGTGTTTAAAGCTTCTACTTCCTCTGAAATACCAACTTTTTCAGAGGCGAGAACTTCAACGCTATTGTCGTCATCTTGCTCATACGAATTCGAACTCCATTGGCCGGCCGGATTACAGCGATCACCGAACAAGCGGGAGTCCGGATTAACGAGACCCTACTGTATTGGTCTTTTAAGTTTAATATAAATTGAAATTCATACCACTCTTGGATCTCACCTAACTTTTAACTTTACTACAACGGTCTCTATGACATATTTTTATTTTAATTAATAAAATTAAAGACTACACATTATTTATTGACTCTTTAGCTTTAAAAGTTCTATATTGTGACAAAGTTTATTTTTAATATTTAAGTTTTTTATGTTTGTTTAGTGCATGCGTATCCACGCCTTTTGTGCTGAATATTAATTATTTCTTTCTTTCAAAATAAGGTTAGAAATACAGGATCTTTTTTGGACTAAAACATACCATACCTAAGTGAACCAAAGTCATTTATATTTTACTTACGATCCAAAACCGTCTGCAGATTTCAAGATACCGTTGATTGTGTCAAGCTGAGTGTTCTGACAGCATGATCGATGGCTTCCATCGACATTCGTCAATGGAATACCGATTCGGTTTTTTGTACCAGTTTTTTTTTAATATCGTAATATCGTCTTACGTGTTATTTTAGGCCCAGATTGTGTATTTGGTATTCAAATGAACGTGACTATGCAAAATTTGAATTGTGGTGGAGTTATTACTTTAAAATATTTTAATATTGTGGACTGACTGGCTCGTTGGCGAATAAGGTATAAGTCACTTCGTAAATACTGGAATGAAGTGAACTGTCAGTGACTAGCAGTAGAATAGAATAGAAAAGATACTCTCTATTGTACCTACAACATGAAAACTTACAAATTATTACTTTAAGGGCTAGGTGCCAGTGGCGAAGTGTCTACTCGATTCCTATCTGATTGCTTTTGGATATTTGTAAGAGCAACACTGGTACAGTGCTATTGACTAATGGCTGCCAGACTCTAGTATTGCCAAATATAAGGTATTTAAGTACACTTCAAGAGAGACAACAAATAGTGAGACGAATCCTAAGTTTTTGTTTTCGGCTTCCCTATTAAGAAAATTGAGCCCTCGCTACTGCTAGTTGTGATACAAAGGGCGGCCTTATGGCTAAAAGCGATCTCTTACAGACAACCTTAGTATTGTGTTGTCCGCATTAGTGTGGGAATGACAGCTCAATTCGCATTTAGCAGGGCTATTGTAGACCAGCTACCTTATTCTAAACTGTTCGATTGGTTTCCGTGTCGGTAAGGAACCGTTTTCGACAATTTCATTTCCGAGCCGAAGAACTGTCAAAACGCTATTCACAGATCCGAACGGATACGTTTTTTTTTCTATACGATTGCGAGTGCAAATACATAATTACACTTTCAATTTATGTAAATGGGAATGCATCAATGAAATACGGTCAATACAATAATAAAACTTTATTTACTTAAAAGTGCAGTGTTTTAAAGGTTTAAATTGTTTTTATTATTTCTCCGAAATAGCCTGAAAATATAAATTAAAAATTTCTTCAATTAAATTTTGTTCGGTATGACTCCCGATAGCAAACAGCTGTCGGAAAGATTTGAGTCTTCTTATCGAATATGAACTGTACAAAAATATACGGTTTCGGATGTGTGAATTGCGTTTGGATGACATCTTAGACGTTCGATTCGGTACGGAATCTAGTCGAATGGTTCTGAATAAGCCAGCAGTTGTGTATCTACCTGGCGTCCAGTTGTAACCGAACCGAACTTCGATGACAACTCTTAATTTACAAAAAAACCGGTAATATGCACTTTAAGTGAACTTCAAGTTACGGTGACTTATCAGACGGAGTACCTACTATGCTAATAATAATAATATACCCGACTGCGTCAGTGAAGAGGACGATAACGCGGCTATTTCCGTGAGTACCCAATGTAACGTACGTTTGAGGAGCGCTTTGGAGGATGCTTTCCGAGCGTATCGCTCCACACCGCCCGAACTTAGGCCACGTTTACCTCGTTTGCCCATGCACATGAAAAATAAGGCGCTGATGTGTGCTCTAGACTCAGAGCTGTCAAGTAGTTTTGACAGCAGCAAAGACTTAGCCGATACCCACTCAATCTTGTACTGTGCGGCTGCAGCGGCATGTCGTGTAGCTAACGTAAAATTTTCCATCACGGAGAAAGCTACACGACCAGCTATACCAGCCTGGCAGTGCAGGATTGAGCGTCGTATCGATGGGGCTAGAGCACTCATCGGCAAGCTTATCTGCTTCAGGGAGGGTAATACTCGCCCTAGAGTGATGCGCTTTGTGAGACGAGCATTCTCGGGTACTGATGTCAGTCCCCAAGACTATATGTTCCGTGTCACAGAGCGCATTGACTTCCTGAAGCAGAAGGTGTGTGCATGGGCAAACCGTATTCGTCGGTATAAGCGACGAGTGGAGCGATACACTCAGAATCGCACATTCCGAAGCGATGAAAGGTGGGTGTATAGAAGCTGGGAGCGACCGAATCTGGGTGTGACTGATACGCCTCTGCCGGATGATGACGCCATGTATTCCTTTTGGCGCAACATCTGGTCGGAGCCTGTCAGTCACACCGAGGGCGACTGGACTCGGGAGATCGAACGGGCGTGCGAATCATTACCAGAAATGGGGGCAATCAACATCAGCCCCCAAGATGTAGCACGTGCAGTTCGTCCGTTACCCAACTGGAAATCTCCAGGACCGGACGGACTGCACAACTTCTGGATTAAATGGCTGCAAAATTCGCACGCGCGTTTGGCATCCCAATTCCAGTCAGCTTTAGAATCAGGATCGCTACCCCAGTTTCTCACAACAGGAAGAACCCACCTGCTCCATAAAACAGGTAGTACTGCGGAACCCAAGAATTATAGACCAATCACTTGCTTACCGACGGTCTATAAAGTTCTTACATCCATTTTGAGATCAAAAATTAATAACCATGTTGACAGCAACTCGATCATGTCTGTCTCTCAAAATGGATGTAGGAACGGGTCCCGCGGTACTAAGGAGCTACTCCTCATAGATATTGCCATTAGCCAACAGGTTCGTCGTTCCCGAAGGGATCTGTCGACATGTTGGATAGACTATAAGAAGGCCTATGATTCAGTGCCGCATACATGGCTCATGAGGGTGCTGGAGTTGTACAAAATAGATGCAACTCTGCGCACCTTCCTGATGTCGTGTATGAGGCAATGGAGGACGGTCCTTCACTATCCAGGATGTCGACAGATCCAGTCAAACAGCGAACCTATAAGGATCGAGCGTGGTATTTTCCAGGGTGACAGTCTCAGTCCGTTGTGGTTTTGTTTAGCCCTGAACCCACTAAGCACACTGCTGGAGGGTTCGGGTCTAGGCTATAGGTTGAGAAGAGGTGGTCATGTCATATCCCACCTTCTTTACATGGATGATCTGAAACTCTTTGCCCCCAGCAACTTGCAACTGATGAAGCTACTAAAGTTAACAGAAACCTTTAGTAGTGGCATCAGGATGGATTTTGGTGTGGACAAATGTGCGGTCATGCATGTAAAGCGAGGGGAGATTGTGGAATCCGTAGGAACCCATCTTTCGGATTCCACATGCCTTCGATCCCTCTCCTCAACTGAAACCTACAAATATTTGGGTATGTCGGAAGCGTTGGGTATCAATGCTGCCGACATGAAACAATCATTGAAGGAGCGCTTCTTCGGCCGCCTAAATAAAGTATTAACTAGTCTTTTATCAGGCGGCAACAAGGTGCGCGCCTTTAATGGTTGGGTCATGCCGGTCTTGATGTACTCTTTCGGCATACTCAAATGGACTCAGACTGAGATTGACGCCCTGGATAGGAGGGTCCGCACACTGTTGACTGCAAATCGGATGCATCACCCACGATCATCGGTGATGAGACTGTATATCCCGCGGAAGTGTGGAGGTCGAGGCTTCCTTAATGCCAAGACTCTGCACAACCGCGAGGTATGCAGTCTCAGGGAATACTTCCTGGAAGCCGACGTGGGGGTGCATCGGGATGTGGTCGCAGTAGACAAGGGCCTCACACCGCTCTCCTTAGCTAACGAGAACTGGCGCAAACCTCTAGTATTAGATACTTCTGACCGCATGGATGTATGGAAGAACAAAGAGCTTCATGGACGCTTTTATCGGGCCCTACGTGGTCCTGATGTAGACATTTTAGCGTCCATATCCTGGTTGCGCTTCGGTGACCTCTTCGGGGAAACCGAAGGTTTTGTCTGTGCTATAATGGATGAAGTTATCATGACGAATAACTACCGGAAGTATATTGTGAAGGACGGTACGGTTGACATCTGTCGGGCATGCCACCGTCCCGGGGAATCAATCCGCCACATTATTTCTGGTTGTTCTCGTCTTGCTAACGGAGACTATCCTCACAGACACAACCTAGTAGCCAGGATTATCCACCAGCAACTTGCTCTTAAATACAGCCTTGTGGAATCGGAGGTACCGTACTATAGGTATGTGCCCGACCCAGTTCTCGAAAATGGCAATATCACGTTATACTGGGATCGATCTATCATCACTGACAGGACTATTATCGCGAATAAACCTGATATAGTGGTGATAGATCGATTGGAACGTCGCACGATGATTGTTGATATAACGGTCCCGCATGACGAGAACCTCGTGAAGGCAGAGAAAGATAAACAACTTAAGTATCTTGATCTGGCTCGCGAGGTTGTCGACATGTGGGATGTGGATACAGCAGTCATCGTGCCGATAGTCGTGACGGCCAATGGCATAATAGCCAAGAGCCTCGACCAACACCTTAAGAGGCTCTCGTTAGGCAGCTGGATCAAGGGCTTGATCCAGAAGGCAGTACTCCTGGACACGGCGCGGATTGTTAGGCGTTTCCTCTCTCAGGAGCCCTGACCACCGGTAACTTGGACCCTGTTCCCGATACCGGTGGGCTGCTATTTTTTATATTTTTAAATGTTTTTTTATTTTTGTATTTTAATATTTAAAAATGTAATTAATATGTATAAAATGAAAAATAAAGGAAATAATAATAATAAGCTTTATTAGTTCTCACAGTTTCAAACCTTAAGATTAAATAGTTACAATATTAACAGTGATCGTAGCTTTAGAGTCACAATATGGATCGCAACGGCATCTTAGCTAGATTACAAAGTAACCTGTGTTAAAGATACCAGTCCCATTCCCTTAAAAATCTTTAGTACAATAATAATTTCACGAATTTCAAATTGTTTTGTTATTTTTTTTTTCTTTTGCAATCCAGAATTTATTAACAATGTGAGAGAACAAAAAAGAAGCAAAAAAGAAATTAAAACTAATGGAATTTTTTTTTTTTGTATGCATTTGCTTGTGAGTGAGAGTAATAGATGTGTAAGTGTGGGTGTAAATGCGTTTAGTTAAGTGTATGTATGTGTGTATGTATGTGTGTCTGTGTGTGTTCGTGTATGGTAAGTATACTACACCATTGTAGTTAAGAGGTTTTCCGTCTCCCTACTATGCTCTTCGTCACATCTCTGCGAGTGCGCATGACGTCATCCTACATACACACCGATAATAGCCAATACGAAACTAGCTGTTTGACAGTTAAACGTTGAGCACTTTGCCCAGACATTATCACTATGAACTGGTAACGGTGATACTAAATAGCCCTACAGCGTCTACATTTTCAAATGGTGTTCTTTGCAGAATAGCACTGTTGTTATTTTGGATCTGATTATTATCGGAGCGCGAAGTTTTATGTGTTGTCACATCACACACACACAGCCGCACATCTGAAATGAAATGACATTTATTTCTATAAGTAGATCTTCCCAGATACTTTTACATGTAATTTTTTTTTTAAAACTAAATGGCATTTCCAAATTTACTGTTCCCTGAGAAGAAATGCCAATTCTGTGTTGCATTACTTTATTCGTGCATACATTACAAAGTTTGAGGACTGTATAATTTTATTGTCAATAAATATAAATATTCCACAACTTTTCACACAACGCCATTTAGTCCCAAGCTAAGCTGGAGAGCTTATGTTATGGATACTAAACAGCTGATAAACATACTTACATATTTCTAAATACATACATATTATAGACAAATTACACCCAGACACAGAACAAAAAATCGTGCACACAACACACAAACATTTGTCCTGGGTGGGAATCGAACCCACAACCTCCGGCATAACAGTCAGGGTCACTAACTACTAGACCAACGCAGGCCAGTCAAAATAGCAATAGGCTCACCCACACACACACATGGGCGCTTTCATAGGCCTTAAAAATGTAACAAGCGAAATGTGGGTAAATAACCACGAGTATGGTTAATCATGCACAATGTTTTGCTAACCCTTTTGTCACAAGAACTTTTGCTTTTGCCTTTTAAACATGTAGATACTAAGACCACCTTTCTGTAGGCTCAAGTTGACAGTTCACGTCATGCACCACGCAGACCAAGCGTGGGTTTGTGTACTCTATTCATAAGCTTACCTAAGTAATTGTATAATCAACCTTATTCCTCACATATACCTGTGTACACAATGGTCCAGCGCAATAGGACAACTACGACCTACGTCCCAATTAGAAGCAATTTGCTGTCTATTAACTAATCGATGTGTGCGGAACTATTCACTGCCAGCTGACGCATGTTCTCCTGGTAATTCTGGTCACGTGTACTGGATTAGAGGGGTTTGAATCTTCGAGTCTGGACCTTCCCGGATAGGCAGGTTTTTGTCAAAGAAGCCATTGCTTCGAGAAACAGAAGAACACTGCCAGCTGCCGCATGTTTTCCTGGTAATTCTGGTCATGTATACCGAGATTGGACCTTCTTTGATAGCCTAGTGTTTTGCCAGAAACCCCTAAATAATCCAGAAGTTAAGTTTTGCGACTCAAAGAACAAAAAATACTGCCAGCTCACCAGCTGACGTATGTTTTCCTAGTAGTTCTGGCCACGTACTGGATTGGTGGGATTTAATCTTCTACACGACAGAAAGGTTGAAAAGCCCTGCGTTATATAACTATAACTCTTCGACCAAATTGATTTAATAAACAAGTGCTTGGTACATGCGAGTCATAAATCTACAAAGAAAGGGGTCGTGTATTCTTTATTGTCTCATGTTTTGTGTTGTTGGTTAGGTAGATAGAATTATATTTGAACACTTGATTTACTGTCTGTTAAGTGTTATGTATTCCTGGTAGATCCAATTGTAGCCGTCTTCTTCCAATAAAATTAGTGGTTTTAGGGGTTTTATTTGTTTTCTGAAGCTACTAAGCATTGGAATAATGCTAGCAATGATTATTGTTAAGGTCCTTTTAGCTCATCATCATCCTACTTAACTAGTAAATGTGAAAGTTTGCGGATGTATGTGAGTGGTTGATATTTGTTACTCTTTCGCGCAAAAAGCACAGAATGTATTTAATAGTAGCTTAACAGTTATGTAGGTTATACATCAGAATAGCACTTAGGCAATATAAGTTTGTCAAAGTATTAATATTTAAATTTCCAAAAATATAATAAAACAAAAAATAACCATTAATAAAATTCTGCCATAGATCTGTTTGTTATATTTTAGGCCGGTAAGAGAATATGTCCGCTTCTATAGAAAATAATGTTCTAATGCAAGCTGTCTATTAGGACTGCAGGGAAGCATGTGACTTTCGTTTGCGCGTGTGTAATATCAACCAATAGATCGCAGGTGCACGCATGATTGGCGACAGCAAAGGTCTTGCATGCTCTGTCGCGCACTACTTGTACCTACTAACTTATGATGCACATTGTAATGTATAAAGATTTAATAAATAAACCATTGTTAATGGTGGCAAATAAAGAAAATCTAAAATATTTTTTGTTGGCTAATAATAATACTTATACTAGCTTTTTACTGTACCACTCGTACAGAGAAGGCGCAAGCACTGGACCACAAGGCTGCACATTGGTGATTGCAAACTTATATTAACCACAAGACTAGCAGGGCTCTTTTCCATCCTTTCATTACCAGTGACTAACTGGCGTCCGTCCACACTGAACTATAATAATAACCCCGCAGGGCAGCTTGTGGCGAACTGTTGGGCAGTAGCGACCCCACGGACCTGATCTCCCGGGAGATGTCTTGTTCCTCACCTCTGGCTTGCCTTAATTGGCCTGCCAGAGTGAACTCTGACGAGGAATGGAGCTTCCCACCTCTTTCTTGCCTTAGTTGGCCGGCTAGAGTGGAGATTCGTAAGAGCAAACGTGCTCGGAGGAAGGAAGCATTCCAGTAATGTGCTGGTAGGGATCTTGACCGTACTTCCGGGATTGTCCTGATAGCCGTGGAATGCCGCTCCACTCCTTTAGCACCTCAGGAGATGTTGCTCTCTTGTCGCTATGTCATTATGTGCTAGCGGCCGTTTTAGGGGGCCCATTATTGAATGTGCAAGTCACCCCCTGTCATTTAATCTGTGTATATGTAACATTGATAAGGCAGGGGCCATAGTCTTTCATAGTTCTAGGTATTCAGTCCATTTTAGCTACCCTAACCTATAGTCTAGTGCGTTTGTTACCATATTCTGCAATAGTCTTACTCCAGTCGTAGGTTTTCATTGGGTGCACTTGTCTAGTGCATACAGGGAAAATCTGCGATTGGTGCCTCAATTCTTTAAAAACGACAAAGGGCCTCTGCGAGTTGGCTTCGGCTCCTCGTACGCCTTCCAAAGGTCCGGAACCCAAAGGGTTCCGAGAAATAACAAGGAATAATAATAATAATAATATTAATAATTTCTCTCCGACACTGGCACAGCAACATGTCTGCTGGAACAATGCCGGATGAAGGGGCAATCCACTACCCAGCCTTCCAGCAATCATCGCCAGCACGATGTTGGGGCTACCGCTTACCCTAGCACCAAGGACGCAGCACGCTTGCGCATAGTCACGTGGAAGCAATCAGTACGCATCTCAGGGAACATACCCGAGGCGCTACAATAAAAAAATCTATCACGTAACATATTAAGTTAGAATTAATTTGCTTATTAGTCTTTTAGGGTAGATCATAATTAATTATTGAGAATGTTGTTCTTTCTAATATACCTAGTATAAAAAATATAATTATGGAAGTGTATGTGTGTGCATGTGTGTGTGTGTATGTACGTATAAGAATGTGTGCATGTGGTTTCCTACCAGACGGTGGATGTGGAAATATCGTCTGTTCCAGTGACCCTCAGCGCTACTGAGATTGAACACCGCTGCACTGGGCTGCTTTTTAGTCGGTAAGAGTCTTAGACCCCTCCGAGGACAGAGGACATCCATAAGAATGTTCACCGTACACAAAAAAAAGAAGGTTAGGTTACAAAAAAGGTTTAAGTTGGTTATTTTCTTTAAGGAAAAAATAATTAAAAAAATCGTTTGTGAGTGAGTGATAAGTGAAAATTCATGAAAACAACAACACAGTTTGATGACGTCTTTAAACATGTAGCATACTTACATAATATCGAAATAAAGTAGGCAATGTAATGTCTTAAAATAAATGAAAGTAATGATGACAAGGCTCGAACATTAATCACCACACTTGCTCAAGGTAGATTGTCGATTTTAGGCTTAAATTAATTGTTAAGTCCAGCAAGACTATTACGTATCTCCGTTGCCAGTTAGTGATGATAACTGGGAACAGTGTTCAACTACTTTCTTGGCTATCATCTGTGTATCTAGAATGACGTCATGTGCCCTCGCAGAGATGAGACAAAACTCACCGTACCGCATCTGACAGTGACCGTAACTTGAACTCCACTCAAAGTGCAATACCATTTTTTTGCAATATCTCTGTAATGTCATTAGATTTTGTAGATTTTTTTAGATTTTTTTCTTTGATAGATTTTTTTAAAAACTAAGAATAGTGTCTAAAATAATTGCACTTTAACTTAAGTCCGTAGCCAAAGACATTCAATACCTATAGACCGGACATCACGAACAAAATTTTCGTCCGAAAAAGTGTGTCCTGCTGGATACAAGTCTATGAGTTTTTTGTAGTGCGCTCCGCTGCCGCTCCAATATTCATATATTATTCTAGATGGCGTTACTGAGACATGGGATCAAAGTTTTTCTATGACATTTCCTTGACATGCCCGCTCTATAGTATTTTAAATCTCTGTGTCCGTAGCACTTTCTTAGAGTCTGATTAATTTATAAAAAACACTATGTTCATGTGTTATATTATGTACATATCTGCACAACATTGTTACTATTATTCATTCACTTGTACACTACACTAATTCAAAAGGTTTAGTTCTTTTTAGCCTACGCAATAAGTCAGTGTTGTCTAGCAGCTGTATAGCCTCAACATTCAAGTGTCGATGTAGTCTGTGTTCGTGAGCTTCAGCAAATTTTTGGATAGTAGTGGTGACGAATTCCATTAAAAGGTCACGGTGAAGGTCGTCATCTTCTCGACTTCCATATGCGCGCAAACATATACATACTCTCACTTATATAATGTTTCAAATTCATTTATTAACTAGTTGCCAACAAACTTCGTTCCGCCTTACAATCAATTTATTAATCTTATCAAGTTTTTATTAGTTTACATCCTATTCTCAGACCTAGTGAATATACACACTAAAAATGTAATAAAAATGGGTCAAGCCATTTTAAAACCTTTCAAACCAAAATTAGCTAAATCGGCCCAGCTGTTCTTGAGTTTTAGCGAGACTAACGATCATCAATTGATTTTTATAGATTTTGTAGAACAGGGTGTTTATATCTAAGGTACTAAAATGTATGTTGTGGAGAAGTGGGGTATCCTAGCACAGGCCTTACTTGCTTAACAGGAGCCTCCAATCACCAACTAGTAAAACTTTGTGGGTCAAAAATAAATTTGATTTGATGTTTAATTACTATTAATAATACTGACCGTAACATTTTACAACTACGTGTTACATTATTACGTGTTAAGTTGATACATTAAAAATTATTTGAATGAGAGAGATAGTACTCATTGACAGTACATTCCTCACTTATTACTGTTTTATCTGATAATGAAGTGCGTAGAAACACTAAACGATAAAAAATATTTCTGTAAATTGCTTTTCATAAACACTTTTTCATCCCACCATCTCGGAATAGTAGATTATTAACCAAGGGGATAAAGCAGTGTCTTCTGTCGCGGGTGACGATTTAAATCGCGAGCGTAACGAAGGACTCGTGGTTTACTCCCGAGCGTAGCGAGGGTGTTAAAAACTTAAATCACGAGCAAAGCGAGGGATTTAAGACGAGACCTGAGTGTAGCGAGGGATTTAATTTCACCCAAGACTAAGACAGCTTTATCACCGAGGAAAATACTCTACTTTTCGTACCATTTGCGAAAAAAATAACACAATAATAATATGAGACAAGCATTTATTAAAAATAATGACAATTAAAAGTTGACGTATTTTTAGAACATTAACTTATTTATAAAAATAAATTAAAATAAACTTAACGTTTAAATATTTGAAGCATGAAGCAAACAACCCGGTTGTTTGCTCCATGATTTGAAGAAAACAAAAACGCAGCAAGTTCCTAGATTAATATTTTTTGTCGGAAAAGCAAAGGCATCAAGCTCATACGGCCTCGTCAGTTTTCGTAATTTTATTTAATTAATAATCTTAACTGCATAATAAACGCGTATTCCTTTTTCAAAAATATGTATAATGCTATAAATACAAACTCAATGGTGTAAACACAGATGTAGTTCAGTATAAATTTCGGTAAGTATTCCAAATTTAAATCACATTCTCTCCCTAGGGGATGAATGAAATCCAGTACAATTTTCTTTCCCTGTTTTTAACAGATTAAAAATGACTATTGTTATGTTCGCTTTTTGTGGCATAGAATGTCACTTTTTTGAGCAAGTGGTACGAAAAGAGTATTTTTAATCTTCAATATCTGAGTGGAAAAGCCGTTTTTATTCTCTAGAGGATAAAGTGAATTGAATTTAGAACATCGTGTGCACTAAGTTTGTGAATTAAAAAAAACATTAAACCTATTTACTGCTACCTCTATGGTGCCGAATATATCATACAATTTTTTTTTAATTTGTTAAAAACTCTGACTCGGAACCTTCTTGGTGTTCTTTTTTCAATTTGCTTTGTACGCGGTTCTTTACGCGGCATTTTTTCACGTCATTGTTAAACCTTATAATAAAAACAAGAAACTTGAAAACAAGTGAAAAAACTAAAATGAGTGATTCTAGCGACGAGGAAGTTTGTTTGACGCCAACAGAATTGACTGAAACTGTTAATAATGCGCAAATGAGCTTTCTCCCTCAACAATCACGCGAGAAGTATTTAAAACAGTACGATATGTTCAACACGTGGCGACTAGCAAAAGGAGCCAAAACTTTCTCAGAAAACGTTTTTTTTTTGCATTTAGTCATTTCCTCGCTGAGGTGGAATGAAAAGTTACGTGTTACACTCGAGTGCAAAGATTTTTCACCTCGTGCTCTTTTGATTCCCTCGCTAACGCTCAGGATTATAATTTTAAATCACTCGCTGCGCTCGTGATTCGGTTTTAGAATCCTTCGCTTGCTCGGTCATCAAAATTGAACACGCGGTTAAAAAGCAACTTTGCACTCTTGTATAACAAATAACTATTTCACGTAAAACAGGAGCTGCTCACATTAAGCCGATGGTCCCGACTATCATTTAAGGATCTTTGAGAAGTCTGACTACAAGTTTAACCACGGGGTTTTTTGTTAAGCAATAGTGGGTCGAAGAGGTCAGTTACTCAGTTCATGTAAAACATGAAGAACACACTATACACGTCATATGCATTAGATAAAACTGCAAGCCGATCCCAACAGAGTTGGAAAAAGTGTAGAAATAATAATTATGTGATGTAGCTATCAAATTAAAGGATTTTTGTTAAGTCGGATCAGTGATTTCAGAGATTAACTTTACATTGCAAACAAACAAACAATTTTGTCTCTATAGATAGGCTCGCATTTGTCTGTTATATCACGCACCTGATGATAAGCGATGAGGCATGCTTAACTAGAAGCAAGTAATTCGCACTGTATATTAAGACTAGCCTAACCAACACCACGAAAGTGCGTTCAAACTAATGTTAAAAAGTTACTAAACATGGAACGGACTTAAAAGACTCGTTACATTACATCCCTCCCCGAAAATAAAAGAAAAGAAAATTTATTTTATTAAAAAGAAAAACGAATTATAATAAACACATTGCTGGAAATCTGTGGTATTTGCGACTCTATGGTTTGTGAAGTGGTCATCACTTTCCGGCCGAATTAAGTTGAGCCATGTCGTAATTTTGTACGCTAATTTAATCCAATCTGAATTAATGTAGGTATGTTAAAGGACGGCGTTAATGGCCTAATAAATAATGGTCGCCTGATCCTCTTTAAGTAACCCAATGAGGGATTCTTTTATTTCAAATCATAACCCAACAATATATTTTGGTGTCAGCCAAAGACATTTAATACTCACTATATTATATATATATATTATAATCCCGACCGATTTATACTCACTATTGATGGAACATCACAAACAAAAATTTCATTCGATGCTTGTGTCCTATTGGACACATAAGATCAATGAGTTTAGTTTAGTACCCTCCGCTGCCGCTCTAATGTTGCTATATTACTCTAGATGGCGTTACTGAGACATAGGATCAAAGTTTTTCGATGGCATTATTTCTTCTCTATAGTATTTTAAAACTCTTGGGTGTTAGACTTTTTATGTCGCCCATAGACCGGGCCTTTGACTTGGGCTTACACGCTGTCGAGAAATATCTCTCAGTATTCTTACAATTTTGTCCATCACCATTTTTGAAGCAAGTGCGTATTTTCTAATATTTATTTGGTTACATATAAAAAATTGCATTATTATCATAAATTGATCGCGTAGGACCAACATAGTTTTAAAATAAATCACTTTCCATTTTAATGCATATTATAATACATATACATAACATCACGCCTGTAATCCCTAAAGGGTTAGCAGAGGTGTACCCGTGGTACCTAAATTTCGCCAGTTCTGTTTAAGTCACATGTAATAGAGGACGAGCCTTTTGCCGTCAAGCGGGCACAAATCCAGCCTCCAGGTTGCTAGTCAAAAATTCTAGGAAGTAAAGCTCAATAACACTGTGCCCGACCCGGGGTTGCTCATGCTCATGATACTATTTTTATTTTATTTTAGTTTACAAATTTTCTACACAATGTACATTGTTTCGAAATAAATGACTTATGACTTATGCTCAGCACTAACGCTTGCGACCATAAGACTAACGAGGCAGTATTATAATTGTATATTTCAATCTAAATTAAATAAACATCGCCCTGTTTACCAGTCAAACAAATCGCCCTACGTCTGGTCTGCGTCTAAGATATACGATGTTGGCCAATAATAGCAAACGCTGATAAACAGAGCAATCAATAGCAATAAAATCTTGTGAATCATAATCAAATGTGTGCTACATTATTAACATCTGTTTTATGTCATAAGTCTGTGTTTGTAAGTAACGTGTGGACTATCCGAATATACCGACCCTATATTCGGATAGCCCACACATATCTGACGGAAGAGACGTTGCGATATCAGTTGTGTAACGCCGAAACAGACAAATATTCAGAGTTACTTGTAAAACACCAACAACCTCAAGGGGCCTGATAGCTAACACCATAACCAATAACTTTTGTTCTACGAGTACTGATGTAAAACAATACATGGAATTAAAATTATATTTTAAATTTTTACGAGTATTGTACTGTCGTGACATTTGTAAGCCTATGTTTGTCTACGAAAGTACGACGAAGTTCCAGGCGATTGCGACCCAAACTGCGATGCGCGTAGAGTTATTTACATTCAAGCGGACAATGTACCGGTCTTATTGGAGATCTATAGGGGAGGCCTATGTCCAGCAGTGGACTTCCTATGGCTGAAATGATGATGATGATGATGGACAATGTATTAATATTTATGTTTGTATGAAAAAAAAACAAAGTCGTACAAAAGTTGTTGCTTATGATGTCAGCTATCTAGTCCTGCTAGGTTGTTGGTGTTTTCAAATAATCTTGTATAATAAAACATGAAACCTTTCACACTCAACCGATGATACTATGTCGCATGCGCACGGCGCATCTTCCGTCAGATACGTAGGTACCGACCCTTATCCGAATTCGTTCTTAACTCAAAATGGAAGAGGAATACACGCACAACTGGATATAGCATTTGTTCACTAGTTATTATTGCTGGTACTACTTTTTCTTTAGCGTGACTCTAATGAGCTCTTATTTAAACATTTTGTGCTAGATAAAATTAGATTGACAATATATGTTTAATAATATGTTTCTTTAGTCTAGTGAACTGCTTTCCTCCTGTGCCCCCTAGATTTGATGCCAGCTCATTGATATGTGTTGATAATCTGTTTTGGTACTTCCTGCTGCAAGCTGCTAGTTCATTTTTTACTGTACATCTGTTACTACTTCACCATTTGTATTAACTTATTACTTATGTATTGTGGGATATTTAGCATTGCTCTCATTGTTTTATTTTGAAATCTTTCCAGGATCTCAATATTACTATAGCTGGCAGTTCCCCAGAGTTCCAGGTTCCTCTCTCTATCATCATTTTTATTACGTAAACTGAAATACAAGACTTTTTGTGCACCTTAAAACCTGTCTCGAAGTTAAGTAACGAAATAGAATACAGAATAGATAGCAACAGGTTGTATGGGTACTTAAATTGTTATGTTGGAGTAACAAGTTTTAGCTTGTGACGTATTCAAAGAATAAAAAGATTTAAATCAGTGACTTTGAGTTTTGTCTAGATCTTTGTAACTCTGTTCTCTTGGTAGTATCTTCAATTACCCATTTCAAATTCTTTGCTCAATACCTGTGAGGGCCTACTACGTCTAAGTGGGTCTTTATCTTAATAGATAATCTGTTATACGATTAATTAATTAAAATATTTTCTTACTGTCACGTCGTACGATATTATTATTTTATCTAATAGGTATGTCTATTGATTAGGTCAGGCTAATTAACTTGCAAGTTCGATAAAGGTTACAAAACCGATTTAAAAAGTAGAGAACTTTGAATTTATTATTCTAAAATCAAATAATTTAAGTATATATGGATTTTTTCTTCTGTAAAAATAAGCTAAATGGTTTGGTTTTTTATTGGTTAGACGCAATAATCTTTGAAACTACCAGTCATTACCTGATTTTTTGAAAACGTTCATCTTTTACTCTCAATCACAGTTTGTCAAAATTTGTTGTAAAATATGTATGATCTTTGACAAGTTTACGACATTGATTGTCACTAAGATGAGATCGCAAACTTCCGAATAATAAAAATTCTAAATCATTTCATAGCCATTGGGCAATTGAATTAAATCATAAAAGAACCTCCTCCATTTTTATTCGTCGGTTCAAAATAATACCGGAGTGTTGGTGTTCCACTGTAGGAAAAAAGCCTTTTCTCATACAGAAAAGGCACGAGCATTGCTCAAGGCCTATTAGCGATTTCTAACTATAACTTTAAGTCCAGACATAGTGAGGCTAATTAAATCCTAAAAGATTTTTTCAACTGAAAACTTCTTATGCATTGTGCATTTTTAAGATGTGATAAAACCATTGAATTCGCAGCACTGTTACCGTTACCAACATCTTTGTTTGTAACTAAATTTACGATTTAAGCAAAAGTTTGCATTTTTTTATGTCCTGTAATTTTTATACTTTTTTTTATTTTTATTCCCGGAGTACCACTGTTTTTTTGAGCTTGACCGTGAAAAGCAACGGCCCACACCTAATAAATACAACACATTTACATGAACGAAAAAAACGTCCATTCTACAATGTCCCACGTAACGTATATGACAACAGTCTTTCCCACATTCCAAAGACATCAACCATAGAGTAATCAACACTCGTATTCGGCACAAGACATAAATAATTCAATTTGAAGAATATGGACCCTCTGGTAGGAACTCCGCAATTGTTTTCGAGCCAGTAAATTGTGCTCAAACATCCGTATAGCTGGCTTGTTTGCTCACACGACTGGCGTTTGACCTGAGGTTTGATTAGTAAAACCAACAAACAGACGAGACAATCCGACAATTAGTTATCAACATCGTTTCAGCCGGGACGTCCACTGCTGGACATAGGCCTTAGAAACGGATTTTGTCTACAAAATAATCGACAAAGTAACAGATTGTAGCTACATTTCTTTTGTTTTGAGTGCGACAATATCTAGAATGAAAAGAAATTTCTTCTCTATAGATTCTTCAGTCGATAGTAGTCTACAATTTTGAGTACTATTTCTTCTGTAATCGGCAGAAACAACTACTGGTCCTGTGCGTCTTGCATTTATTAGATTAAATATAAATAATCGTTTATATTTAAAAAGAGACACAAATACAAATGGGTTTTTATATATCAATGCACAAATACAATAAAAATATCTTTAACAATTTGGATTAGAACACAGTTGCACATTTTTGCCTGAACTAGGTTGAACCTGTGTTTCAGGCTAGACAGTTTATAAATACCTTAATTAGATATTATAAATAAATTGCCAATGTAAAGCACTTAAAAAGATGTAAGCAAAAAAAACATTACGTGTTCCCACTATTACACGTTATTTGCGGACAAGAAGTAAATCTTCTGTCTGTGCGTACGAAATATTGCTTAGAAAATTAAGTATATTTCCCGCGACCCTCATCAAGTCGTCGGGCCACCTTGTGGGAGGTCTTCCAACGCTGTGTCTTTCGGTAAATTGGCACTACTGATTCTTCGAACTTTGGTCAGATTGACAATTAGGTAAGTTATTCATATATTGGTATCAACCCTGGATTTGAACTGTTGATAACTGGTGTGTTAGTAATTATAAGTCTTAGATGGGTGGCCACTCAATTGATGGTCCCATCTGTCAATTGTCAGTCGTTACCGGCAGTCAGAGCCCCAAGTCTGCTTAACAACCAGTTTAACCTAGAGAAATTATGTTACCCAGCCTTTGGGTTGCTGAAGTAAAACACAAAAATTGTACTGCAATCCGACCCCAATACGAGTAATGGTTGAGAAAAGAAGGAATATGCAACCGGTTCCGGGTAGTTCCTATAATTCGCTGGGTATAGGTATGAGTCCACCCAGCCAGCAACAGGGCACAAATACAGGCTATCATTGCGAGACTTCAAAGGGGAAACATATGTCTCCCCGACCCGAGAATCATAGCCTTACGGTGAACTGTAATGCTTACGACCACTAGAGGAAAGTAAAGTTGTCAGTCGAAAATTGCTACAATTTCGTTGTTTGACAAAAATATCTCACTGTCAGTGATGTAAAACACAGTCCAAATACCCATCAGCATATCTTTATTTGCATTTCCCAATAGCCGTTTGTGGTAAGTACGTCTGGAAACAGAGAACTATAAACTCCTATTTTCGTATGAGCTCCTGGTAATCAAATTTGAGCGTGTAGGCCCGTTCTGGAGTATGTTTATTTATAAGTTTTTATGGATTTCTTTTTAAGGGTTTAGGCACAGTATAAATATTAATACTGTGGTTTAGGGCTGTTCTGTGTGTGACGGGTGTAATCATCAGATGGAGCTATACAAGACCAATGCAACAATGAGTGATTGAGCACGTCACATTGTTCTGTGAAGGGCTGCAAACCTTTGTACTTAATGATACTCTTGACGCTTTTGTTATCCTGGTACTCTGGTTGAATTTTAGTTTGTGTTTATATTTTTAGGATGACGTTTAATTACGGAAAAGCCCGGGATAGATGTCAAACAATTTTTCTAAATAATTTCGAATAGATGAATTTTATAATTTCTTATGATGAATTATTTGTCATCACATAAAGTCTACTCCATACGAAGTGAAAGAAAAAATATTTCGGGAAAATTTGTCAAGAGAAGGTGTTGGAACAGTAAACAAAACCTAATTAAAATGTTTAAAAGTTCCTCTAGCCGCCGATATAGGCGCTGTTTCCTTTTGGTACGCCATCTTGTAACATACATTGCTCTTGCAATATAGTGGTTGTTAATTAATTATATTTTCGGTGTATCCATTTAATTTCCTTAACATGCAATCGCGGAAAAACATGAGGAACTGTCAAGGTGAAGTGAGTGTGTGTCGTCCCATACTAAGACCAGGGACTTAGAAATTAGACGGAACTTGCGGTGATTCTTACGTTACCGCGACCCCCGGCGCAGATGCAAGACGGTATACCGGGGTGGTTTGTAAATCATCAAGTCTGACAGATCTGACTGGTGGATATTTTCCATCTTGAGATCAAAAAAAAGGTTGACAGTTCACTTCAGGCTAAAAACATTTCGCAAGAGTTTTTTTTACAGCGTAGACCATGAGTTATTTACCCGACTACGGCAAAAAGGAAGGACTATAGATTATTAATCGGTTGAGTTTGTCTAAATACGAAGCAAACAATTTTGCTATAAATTTCCTTGTCCTTTTGTTTCACATGGAGATTATAAATAGATTTAATTCATTCAAGATTGTTTTATTAAAAGCACTCAAGTTATTGATTAGTTAACAAAAGAAAGACTAATTTTATTGCGGTATTACCATTTTATCTTTAAGCAAACATTATACCAATGTAAACAGATTTAGATATTTTTTACAAAAACATTTTTATTACAGCTTCGAAATAAATTTTATATGCATAATATTTATTTAGTTTTTGCGGGGTTTAAAAAAACAAAAAAAAAACCCGTCGGACTCACCCATTGAAGGTTCCGTGTCTTGGTAAATAAATATTTATCTACACGTCAACAAGCTTAGTAGATACGCCGATTTTATATCATTATCACACTTTTTTTTAACCCTTGACACAAAACTAACTACCAACTAGCCTTATTATTTAATGAGCCCCGTTTTTAATTCCTAAAGCCGGGGAAAGCTTTAATAACGAGAGTATGTATCAAATTTCTTGCCCATCCTCATCCATAGGACGCTACCTTTTGTAAGGGGCAATTAAAAAATATTTTCTTATTTAATTTAACTTAAGTTTGACAACATGTATGAATGTAAACGAGACAAAATAAGTATTTAAGAATCGCTCTGTAGTTTTTGCCTATCCCCATGGGAAAAAGGCGAGAGTTTATGTATGTCAAGTTAGACGTTCAAAAATGCTTCCTATTGTCCAATTGAAATAAATGATTAGACTTTGAGTTTGACTTGAGACATAAGACATTAAATTTTAATACTAAATCTCTTTTGTAGTTCTTGGAAGTTTAATCCACTAATAATTCAGTAAAACGTTCATTGAATGGAGCAGGGAACTCCTAAATTGAATAAATACCACATCATAAAAAGCCAATCGAGATAAATTATACAACAGATTAGCATAATGGAACTACAGCAAATAACATTAGGCAGATAATTCATATAATTAATTAGCTATCATAGCAAGCAGCGCCACTAAACTAGTTTCAATCTATTAATACTTTATGTACGTTATCTATTTGAAAACAGGTCTAAATCTTGATTTGAAAGCGCCACTGGGTAAGGCGAGGTCCCAATGTGAGCGAGATTTATTTAATATTAAAAAATAAAAACATTTTCTTTGTAGTCTTCTTCTTAACGTGTGGTTATCGACTCACCTGGTATCAGAGTTTTAATGCCGCCCATGGGCCTCTGATTTGCCATCACATGCCCTCGACAAATATCTCTCAGGCATGCCGGTTTCCTCACGATGTTTTCCTTCACCGTTTTTGAAGTAAGTGATAATTATAAAATCGGCACATGAATCCAAAAAGCCAGAGGTGCGTACCTTGGGTTTAAACTTGGGATCTATGATTTAGCAATCCGCCGGTTATATCACTAGGCTATCACTGCTTATAAAAAAAGCCCGTAGTAATAGAATTAAACAGATTCTTAGGGTGTAACAATACAAAAATTATGTACCTAACAAAATTGTTGAATCTATTTTCTATACAATTTTATAAATTAAAAAGACAAAATAATCACTGTTTACTTTTGGAATTTACCCTGTTTTGTGGGTGCGTTTACAAATTAAAGTCACACCAATACAGTAGCCAATCACTGAACCAACGCGCCAATTACTGTGCCGTCAAATTGCAATTACCTATTCGCAATCATCTTAGATCCGAGTGACGCATGCGCGGTTGACGTCAGTAGACCGCAAAGTCGTGCGTCTGTGGTGAATAATATCTGGACTGATATAACTACGGTTACAAATGTATTTAAGGATACATTTTGATTTCATTTTAACAGTTTCCTCAAAGTATCATCATCTTTTTGTCATAAATTACATTCCATATGTATTTATTTAACGAAAACAGTATTTTGTTATTGCACGCATTTTTAAATTTGCTTACAAGTTCATGCTTAACTAGTACAGACGCCAGCATATCAACCTACCCCAATGTGTCAAATTTCTTTGATCGGTTTTTAACTTTATTCTAAACACACTAAGGTTCACGTTCAATTGAGAAAATTTGACAGTTTGGAGTAGGTTGACGTGCTGGCGTCTGTACATTACAATTATCATCTATTTAGTTACTCTGTCTTAGTGACACGATGTCTGCATGGCCTATTTGCCAATTCCGTTTTTTTGAGTCTGTGGTCAAAAGGTTTAAACTTTAATATAAATACTTTAAACAATACGAGTAGTGCACAACCTCGCTGTCAGTCGCACCACATCCTTATGCAATTACTTCTGATATGACATAATTTACTATTGGAACTCTTCTGGTATTCGCTTTTACTATTTTGTATTTAATATTTATTGATACAATATGTATAATGCACTCACGATTTTTCCAAGGATAGGCAGGAATTACAGAACGCCATACATTGTCATACTCTTTTTGCTTCGTTTACTAATTCAACTGCGAATAAATCCAGGCTGCCATCACGTGTTCAGGAATACAATAAAAAGTATTCTATTCTATTGTAGCGATAGGAGATTACAAAAAAATGTAAATAGAAGTAGGTGAAAAATAGACATGACAATAATATTGTTGAAAATCAAAAAATATCCGAATTGTTATGTTCAAAATAATCCTACAAACCTACAAATAAGAAAGTAAGTCTGTATGTTACCTTTTCTCGCCTAAACAATTGCACCAAACATGCCGAATTTTGCATATAGGTACCTACGTTGTCAAATGTACAGCAAATGAAATACCTAGTGTACCTTTTCTTTAACATCTCACACGCCACCTATGTTTACAAACAAATGTATTTAATTCTTATTAGAACCCAAAAATAAACTTTTTTTGAGAAAAAACAACAATAACGTTCTTAGACTCATAATATTATTTAATTATATTATTACAAACAGAGAAAAAACCCCAATTGACTGTCAAATTCCAAATTAATGCAAGCGAAGACGCGGGCAAAAGCTAGGAATACGACTATATAGGTAATTATTGTATACTGAAGTCAGCTTACAATTTGTAATATAATTAAAACAAAGCGAGTTCGATACGAGAATATGCAAAGTAGTAATCTTTCAGTCAACTCAATAGATATAACGCTGCTGAATAAAAAATGCTTACAATTACTTATGTGTTCAGCGTACAATGGGCTTTTGCACACGGTCGGGTTACCTCCCCTGGTCAGTGCGACCGTACCAAGAACTTTTAGTTTGATTTCAAGAGTCCCAAACATGGACGTGTGTTGCTTAAGTGCAAGAAATAATTACTAAAGTTATCGTAATAATTTGTTGAAGCTTGTTGGGTGATAAATATTTTGCAAATAAAACGTTTTTCTTTCATAAATTAAACATAAAAATACATCCATAATTAAAGTTTAAAAATATTTTCTGCTAATGCAAGGATAAATAACATACTAACTAGATAAAAACTACAAAAACTCAATAATGTGCTAATATAAATCATATTTTTTTGATTAAAATCGCAATAAAAATAAATATTAAAACAGGTCCAATAAATTATATAACAAGCAAAAAAAATGAATCTATAAAATAACAGGTTCCATTAATACCAAATAAAAAATAACAGCTTTTTTAAAAATGTCGAGTTTTAGTTTGAAGGGACTCGGGAGCAATTCTAATTTTAAAAAAGTGATTAAAATAGTGAGGTGACAATGACGTGGACCAAGGAGTTAGACGAGGCAGCAATCCTTGCCACAAAGACTGGCCACTGGCATGTAGTGTTGTTCTATTTATTATGTGGACTGGCAGCTATACCTACTTCGTTCCTGGTATTTTCTCAGGTAAGGCGATTGCTATATTTTCTTTTTAACCGCGGACCAAAAAAAGACCTGTTATAACTTTGACGTATGTTGGGTCTGTAGCATCTCAGCTCCTAAAGGAATGGACCGATTTTAAGATATTGGCGATCACTAAGTAAATAAAACTTGAAGTTAACAGCAATTTCCCGTTCTTAAAAACATAAACATAACATCACGCCTGTAATCCTTGAAGGGTTAGGCAGAGGTGTACCAGTAGTAGGTACACCCACAATTCGCCAGTTACGTTTAAGTCCCATGTAATAGAGGGCAAGCTTCTTGCCATCAATAGGGTACAAATCCAGACTCCGGGCTGCTACTGAGAGATTCCAGATGGAAAAAGTCAATGACACTTTGCCCGACCCGGGGATCGAACCCGGGACCTCATTCTCAGCAGTAGCGCTTGCAACCACTAGACCAACGAGGCAGTTTCCTTTTCTACAAAAGCATAATATTACTTCTATTACCGATAGGAAATATTTAGCGGTTCGTTAGCGTTTGGATCGGCATCAAATTAAGTTTAGAAACCCACATTGTAAGTTATTTACTTTTAAAGTTAATTTATGTGCCAGAGCTTTATATTTAAAATAATATTTGAATAGGATCGCTTGTGGTCAACCATTATTACACAGCCACACCTGATTTTAAGCGATCCTGCGGTTTTACCAAAAGTACACGGTTGTCTAGAAATAACCTATACTTTCCAATTCAACTACTGCAAATCATAATCTGCTGCTTTGTACATTTTATCGAGTTATGTGATTTAGTGTTAGTTCTGCTTACTTTTAAACTTATTGATGACTGGAAAAGACATTAGACAATACAATTTTAAAAGAGTAGAGTTAAGTATAGTTTCCTACGTATTTCTATCAATATGGCCTGTTTAATGGTTTAGGTATAATAAATTCTTTGACTTTGACTTAGGTAAACCACATCATTCATCATTTTACGATTTAAAGCAAAATTTATTTTTAAAAGGTTTACGTAATCACTTATTTTTTTAATATTGATAACTAAATTCTTGATAATTAATTACGATCCAGTCTAAAAGTCTACCAATTGAACGTGTTACGTGATAGAGCGAAAGTCAAAAACGGAATATAGTGTCCATTTGCTCGTTTACAGAACTTACACTCACGTTTTCACGGAGTAACTTTTACTGAATCGACACATCGAGCTGTCAATTTTTTCATTTTAATATGAACCTTATTCTGTTTGCAATAAAGTTGAAAAACTATCGATGAAATTTGACATATAGGGGTAACTTGATGTGCTGGCCAGCTCTTTACCTATAATCACATAATGACAAAACAAAAATGAAATAATAACATGTAGGTTCACCTAATTTATTTAACTGAATCAACCAAGCTGATATAATTAATGTATAATCACATAATGTAAAACAAAGTTTAAATGATAACATGAACGTTAACTTAAGATATTTAAATACTACTCGCATATTTCGTGCCGATAGTTACGTGAAAAGTATTTAGAACAAGGTTGTGTACCCGCATATTCGTACTTAAGTACCAGGTACACAAACCAAAGATATATCGGAGCAAAACAAATAATACTTGATCGACATTTATTTATTTTGGTATTATTTTTGTGTTCGGCTTCATCATAACAAATTATCAAGAGAAAGTTCAGTGACATTATCTTATTTCCGTTATAATAACATGTTGTTTTGATGTCAAGTTTGTTGTTCTTATCATTTTTATGTCTTATTTACATTTAAATAAATAGCGAATTCTCAAAAAAACATGACTATTTTGACTATTATCGGTATCGGGTTAAATTGGGTACAAGGTTCAAGCTGCCGATTTTTGGTTGAACAATATTTACCACTTTAGGAGGAGCTTTTGAGGAGCTTGTGGCTAAATTATAATAGCCGCACGGGTCGATCGAAGGTTAAGCTACGCTTGACGAGGTCGGTCCGCGGATGGGTGAACATTCATTACATACCAAGATTCCTCCGTGCCTCGGAAAGCACGTTAAGCTGTTGGTCCCAGCTGTCATTTGAAGATCTTTGACAGTCGTTACTTGTAGTCAGAAGCCCGAAAGGCTGACAACCAGCAGGTCTAGCCATATTACAAATTCTTTAGCTATTCTATTTCTATTATAGAAAGAAAATGGCGGATATGGAATCAGCTGTTTGTCAACTGTCAAGTGTATTTAGTTTTCAGCCATATTACAAATTCTACTCGTTAACACTTGACAGTTGACAAACAGCTGATTCCAAATACGCCATTTTGTTTCTATTGTCGCCTTATCGATTACGATAATGGAAATAGAATTTGTAATATGGCTAGGCCTGCAGTTTAACCAAGGGTATAATGTTACCCAGTTACTGGGTTGTGGAGGTCTGACAGGCAGTCACTCCATTTAAAACACCTATTCATAAGCATCCGGTTAAACTGGAAGCCGACCCCAACATAGTTGGGAAAAGGCTAGGCAGATGATGATCAATATTTAGCACTTTACCCAGCCTGGGGAAGGAGCATGCATGATGAGCATGCTCGCTCAGCAGTCCAGTTTATTAAGAGTAAAGGTTTGGTAAGGCGGAGGTATATCAGGTGGAGTCAAACACCTGAATTTCACAATCATTTACTAACTCTCTCTTTTCTCTTTCACTTCTATGTCTTTACAAACATACTTATCTTTCTTTCTTTTCCCCGCGGACCTGCCCCCCTAGCCAAGTTACAAACGATTCGTATCTATTCTCTTTCTACAATCGAGAACGGCTCAAATCTCTTTGTTTTGACCACGTGACTTAGCGAGAGGTGATGTCATTCCCATACATTGCTAGTTTTCTAATCGCGTTTACGATTGTAGATTATCAACTTGGCTAGGGGGGCTGGAGAGGCCAGCGAGGAAGTATCATCTGTTCCCGTGACTCCCGGCGCAGGTGTGAGACGGAACACCAGGGTGGTTTTTAGTCAGTAAGAATCTGGCAGACCCTTCTATCCTCCTCGCACCACATCAAACCCGGGAAGGAGAGCATCGATGAGGATTTTTCATCCCGCACAAAATAAAAGTGTGAGATGGATAAAAACCTTTCTAACAAAAATATCATTCGCGTTATCTTACATAATAATGTAGAAAAAACGACACTAATAATAGTAAAAAACTTGAGAGGTATCAAGAGGCACCCGCTTGAAACGAAATTCGAAAGGAACTTCTTTCCATCCTGGTATCTTCGTTACAACTTTTGGTCTAACTTTTTCTCGCAAACACGCGCACGGCGCACGGCTTACAACTATAGCAAAAAGTGTCGTTACAACTTTTGGTCATAAAAAGTGCCGTTACAACTTTTGGTCTTAAAAAGTTTCGATACAACTTTTGGTCTTAATTTTTTCACGCAAACACGCGCACGGCGCACGGCTTACAACTATAGCAAAAAGTGCCGTTACAACTTTAAGTCATAAAAAGTGCCGTTACAACTTTTGGTCATAAAAAGTGCCGTTACAACTTTTGGTCATAAAAAGTGCCGTTACAACTTTTGGTCTTAATTTTTTCCGTCTAGCCCCCTTTCGCAACACGCGATAAGGAGCTGCGTTCCAAAAACTAAAATGTTGACTATAGCTAACTTCAGGGTGTTGATTTTTCGTTTCGATTTGCGCGCGTATAAGAGAAATACATTCTAAGTACCTTACAACTAGTTACTATCCAGTCTACTAGTTCGTATTATAGTCTGGATTTGATCAGATAGATAAAGAATCGAACCTAAAACATCACGCTCAGTAGTAGCGCTTGTAAACAAATAACAGTCCTTAAATAACTTTTATTTTACTCATTCGCGATATTCTACTAAATGATACAACCTTTACAAGTAGGTATCTAATCGTTATATTTACCGATAAGTAAAGTACTGATTTGAGAGTAATGGAAAATGATGGGCTTGGAGCTATATTTATCCTCGACCCTATAATTTTCCTCTCTGCAAATTGAATACCTAAGAGGAAACTTATCATAGACATAATGCAAACTATTTATTTTGCATTATGTTTAGGATTTGTTGTCTAAGTTAAGTATTCAGTGAATTTTTATGTATTTTTTGAAGATCCCTATATATTTACATTTGTAAATTAGCACTGCATAATCCTTACTAATATTATAAAAGCGAATGTTTGTTTATGCTTATTACTCTTTCACGCAAAAACTACTGAATGGTTTTTAATGAAACTTTACAATAATAAAGCTTATGTAACATCAGAGTAGCACAAATACTATTAATTTATAAAGATAACGTGTTAATTGTTCAAAATATAACGATAAGTGTCAAGTAAGTAGGTAAAAACAAATTGATCTATTACGACTAAACCGCAGAACCAATTTTGTTGAATTTTGGTTTAAAGATAGATAGGACCCTTGGAAAAGAAAATAATCTGTTCGAAGTATTAATCCAGCGCAGACAACGGGAACCAGCCGCTAGTAATATATATGTACATACATTAGATGTAGACCATGTAAGTTGTATGTCATGTCGTGAAAGTAGTGAAAGTGATCTATAGAAAGGATTATTTGTGGTTGTATTAATCAGATAAACTGTATGGCGCTTTGAGTACAAATAGTTAGACTTTTGAATTTAAGGAGAACAGTTACCTAAGCATGAAGAATGTTTCTACATATTTATAAACGGACTTACAAAAAAGACTCCTCCTTTTTCAGTCAGTTAATAAATATGTTGTGTAACTTTAGTAGTCCATTTTATGGACCGATTTGGGAAATTCTTTTTATTTTTGCTTGAGAGGTACCATATAGGTATGGTCTCATATGACAACTTCTTATTTCATCGACTCCGGGTATTTACTTTGTTTGATTTCAATATCATGGCGAGGTTGTGGTTCAAATCCGAGCAAGTAGCAATGTGATGGCTGATCTTTGCGTTATGCTCGTGAACGGGTGCTGCTTGTGGTGACTAGTCGACTTGCTTACTAATGGTTTTTTTTATTGTTATAACAGTTAACTGCTTATTGGTTTCACTTCGATGGTCCTAGATTATCATTTTAAATTTAGAGTCACAGCCTTATGAATATAAGGCAGCATTGCACATGTAAGCGGAAACGCCTTTTATACCTGGAGGCTGTTATTTTTTTAGTTTTGTAGTTGTTTTGCTTGAGTTTAGATTTCAATGTTAATAATTCGATACCTGTGGGTAGAAAGGTCGTATAAACCAAAACCCGACTTTTCAGGAGAGCAGAAAAACTATTTTTTTTTTACTTAAAAAATCATAACTTTTTTGTTTTTGAAGTTATAAAAAAATGATCTATGAGAAAGGTTCTTACAATTTGCAAATGAAAAAAGCTAAATCATCAAAACCTCTCTATCTTCTTTAGTTTTAAAGTTAGCTTGGATTTACGTCTAAGAAAAATCAATTCTTGGTTAATACACCCCATGAAAATGTACTTTAAAAAAACTGTATAGGTTGTATATCCATTTTTGGTTAGCTTATGGTCATATTTACTGTCATAAAAACCCATATAGGTAGTTTATTATGTATTAAAAACCATTTATAATCATAGATCAATTGAATTCTGACTAACTGACAATCCTGTTACTCTCAGAATTAGTAGGAACTCAATTATTATTATTCTAATACCCAATAATGGTCGTTTCAAATAAAATAAAACTACCTGAAATACGAAATCAACATTAATTAAGATTATAATACCCTCTAATCAACATTTACTATTATTTCAATAATGGTACAACATACCGTTTAATATTTTAAATCTAAAAAATAATTATAACAGAAACTTTTGGCATATCTACTTTTTGGTGGTTATCACCGTTATTGTCGTAATACTCATAAGTAAGGGTTATTCTGCTTAAAATTGAATCAGTTCTTTTCCTTGCACAAGGCAGCAACGTGTGAACTTCGTACCAACCAATCCTTTCGACGTTGCGAGTCCAAATTCCAGTAGAAATTGAATAAAGTACCTAGCTCGTCTCTCCTCCGCTGTATTGTACCAACCTCTTTTGCATTTGTCGAGATTACAAGGGTTATTTTGCATCTTCTCCTGTACAACCTTTCCTTTTTCAGCTTCATATTCTTTTCCTTTTTAATTTTTCCTTACTTTCTTTTGTTTACTTTTAATAGTTTTTTTTTCTTTTAATTAATTCTGTTTCTTGTTTTTTAAATTTCTTTAACTTCTTTTTTTAGTCTTGGAAGTGTCTTCATCACTTGATTCATTTGTATTTTCTTGAGCCCAGTCATCTGAACTGCCTGCAGAATAGTCACTTGTATCGTCATCAGACAAGAAATCTTTATGCATGGCTCGTACTGGACGCTTTTTAGCTTTTTTAGCAGACAAACATGGACTTGCAGCGTTGGCGTTCTTTATCGAAGAAATATCAGTATACAGGTTAGTTTGTTTATTATTATCTGCAGAAGGTAAAACAAGGTCTGCAGCGGCATTGTAACCTGAAGTACTTGCAACATTAAGGACGTTATGTGCATCCAGAGCGAGTAAAACGGGATCAGTTTTGTTCATCAAACTTAGGTCAGTATTAATGTCAACTGTAGGAGATAAGCTTGAACTTGCAGCATCAACATTGTACAATGAAGTATCCAGGTGAGTATCTAGATAAGCTGGAGTAGACAAATCTGGGACTGCAGCAGCAACATAGTATGTCAAAGGTGTCACAACATTATGGTCAGATACAATTGCTGGAGCTAGTGTATTTGGTTCTGTTACGCTGACAACGTACATCGAAGGTATAACGGCATTAAGGTCAGTATCGACATCCATTGAGGTATTGTTTATACTCACATTGCTCGTGGATAAGGTGACATTCTTATCCGGGGAATTATTTAGAATAGTTATAGAAGATGAAGATATCATCAATAAATGGACATTACGGTAATTTTCTTTGTTCCGTTTTGACTTTTTAGTAATTATGTTTGAAATTAAGTTATTTTTTTTATTTGAGACAGTTTTTTACAGAACTATTAATCGGCATAGCATCGTTGTCATAATAAAGATGGAATAGTGAAGACGTATTCATAGACCTGCTAAAAGTATTGTCACTATTACTGGTGGTTGAATCCATAATTATTAATTGTGGTTTCTTGGCCCGTTTAACAGGTCGTTCAGAGTCTCTGTCTTCTAAACGTCACTATCCGATAAAATACTCTGTTGTAAATGTTGTGATATTATAAAGTCACAGACAATAGGTATAGGAAAATACACACATCAAAAGTGTCTAGGGATCAACATATATTTTTGCAATAACTTTTCTCCTGATTGATATTAATTAAAATTTTCTTTAAGGATTCATCAAATAAAGTGTTTTCGTTTGTCACAGTAACGATAAACCAAGTCACCTTTGCATTAATAAAGAAATTTGCCATTTTAAGACAGACTCTCGCCGCAGCTAACATCAATGTCCTGCCCTGGCCTGCTCAGTCGCCAGACTTGAACCCGATTGAGCATGCATGGGATATGCTACAGAGAAGAGCTCTGCCGAATATGGAGGGTATCCAGTCGCATGAAGACCTTTTTTTGTTGTTGCAACGAACATGGGCGGCCATTCCACAGCGTGATTTGGATGAACTCATTTTGAGTATGCCAAACCGATGTTCTTGTGTTGTTAGTATTCGCGGTAGAAACACGGATTATTAATTGTTTAAGTTACCCAATAAAATTTTAAAGAAAACTGTTATTTCAGTCTTTTTTTCGAACTTTAATGTTAGTGGTTCAAATGTCAAAAATCCCTTTATTAGAAAAATGGCAAATTTCTTTATTAATGTAATGGTGACTTGGTTTATCGTTACTGTGACAAACGAAAACACTTTATTTGATGAATCCTTAAAGAAAATTTTAATTAATATCAATCAGGAGAAAAGTTCTTGCAAAAATATATGTTGATCCCTAGACACTTTTGATGTGTGTAGCTTAGTTATAAGTTACGGTTAGGTACTATAAAGGTTTAAATCATTTTGCAATTTAATTTTTCGTGTCGAGTCCTAAAAATGTTTGTTGTATTGTTTTTAATTAAGCTTATCTAAGTAAAATTAAAACACTATATCTATCTGGCTTCATTTTAAAACTATTTTCGTTATCATTAGCGCAGAACTAAAATTTTATGCCATACAATATTGAACCTTATATTTATTTCCATACGCGTTGTTTTACTATGTGCTCGGGCCACGATTTTATTTTTAAAGGGATTTTAAGCCATCCCTTAAAAAAACGTGAGTTGTAAATGCAGGTCTAATATTAGTAGCATGTCGTTTGAGGGAATAAAAGAAAATATTTTAAGCGAAGAAGGTCGTAAAAACCATTTCCTGCAAGAAGACGAAGATTGTTTATAATTTTTTCTCTTCGTACTTGCTCGTCTATTAAAAAGTATCATAGCTTGAGGGTGTATTAACCATCCTATCCGTCGACTTTCGTATATTGCACTAAGCACTTGCCTCCGTCGAAGTAAAGCATCCAGGGTTCCTTTTTTAGTGTCTCCCTCCATTTTATAGAATTATTTAGTCATTACATTATTCATTAATTGTTGTTATAACAATAACGCTTGTAAACGAAACTTGTGTGTAAAGTGCTTCTTGCAATGAACATGGTTTATACACCAACGTCGCGAACTGCCTTTAGATTTACGACGTCGAATTTAAACTATGTTTAGGTAATGCATTTAACACGTTAGGGCGTATAAACCATTTACAATTAAAGACTATTTTTACGCCCTGAGTTAAAATAAATTATGGTCATTACATCATAACAAAACTACAAAAAATAAACATTCGGCTTTTACATTGAAAATTTACCTTTTTTTAAGAGGCTATGACCGAAAACTTGTGGGTCGTATAAACAATTTTTGTGCGAATTTCTGCATTTCGTATACACAGATCGATAGAGAAAAAAATTCTGAGTAAAATGGTATATATAACTCAATTTGGCCAAAATGGTTTATACGACCTTTCTACCCAAAGGTATCGATATGAATTTACTTTTTTTTTCTTAATCTCGGTATATTGGAGTGTGCTAACTAACACGTGACAATCATTATGAAATGTAATGTTTTACAATGTGTATAAACATTAGTGCTATTTATTGAGCATTTCATTCTATAGATTCTTTATATACCTAGTTCTTCAAACGAATCAGACAGATGTGTTGCTGGGGAGTTTGTTCCGCCACTTCTTCTTCCCAGCAAAAACACTAGGAAGTGGCGAAGGGTGGGCCGTTTTTGGGGGACTGTCTTTATGTATTTTTTTTGACGTTCAAAAAGTGCTGATTCTCAGCCTAGTTTATAAAGACTTTTGATTTTGATTTTGTGACTTTTTCAATTCACAGGTACTTTCTAAGTTTGTCTTAGACATCATTGACATCGGTGAAGGAAAACATCGTGAGGAAACCTGGACTTATAGTTAATATAAGTTTGAAATCGCCAATCCGCATTGGGCAAGCGTGGTGATCAATGCTCGAGCCTTCTCTGTATGAGAAGAGGCCTTTGCCCTGCAGTGGGACAGTAACAGGCTGGTATTGTCATGACTTCTTAGCCAAAAGTTTAATGCTTTTTTTTCTTTCATTATTTCTTTCATATCTCCTGGACTTATACTACTTGGAATATGATGTGTTCGCGGATGATATGGAAGGTGATTTTTCGGAATTTCTAAATTTGTTTTTATGATTTATGTTATTTTATATTATACATTAATTTTATGATGTTGTGTTTACATATTAGTTACTGTGTGTGTTTTACTGTGTTTTGACTGTAATTGGCTTCAATTCACCTACCAGTTAAAAAATAACGCATACAAGTGTTTGTATTCAGCAATTTACAAAAATAAATATCATTTAACAAAATATTTGACTGACGTGGTGGTCTAGTAGTCTGGCCTGACTGCCAGAGGTCGTGGATTCGATTCCCACCCAGGACAAACGTTTGTGTGATGAGCACGATCATTTTGTTCTGTGTCTCGGTGTTATATTTTATCTATAATATGTATGTATTTAGAAATATGTAAGTATGTTTATCAGCTGTTTAGTACCCATAACACAAGCTCTCAAGCTTAACTTGGGACTAAATGGCGTTGTGTGAAAAGTTGTGGAATGTTATTAATATTATTTAAGAAAAATTACAATTCATAATACATACATACATAAACTCACGCCTTATTACCATGGGGGTAGGCAGAAACTACAGAGCGCCATATGCTACGATTCTTACATACTTCTTTTGCTTTTTTTACATAACACGTATTATTTAATAAATAATAAGTATTTAAGTCAACTATTACATAATAGCTCCACTCAAAATCTGACTACTGTAGACTTAGCTGTCTAGATATTTCTGAAGAGGTTTAGATAGGGTTCTAATACACTTGAACACTAAGTAGAGATAACATTATGGGTGTCAGTGTAACACAGTGCTGCACATTGGACATTCTTAGTACCTACTTGTAAGCTGAGTACAAGCTACTAGCACAGTCTAAAAACATACAGTCGTCCGACGAGGCCGTCTAGACAGGGCAATCGTGCGGGGTGTGAGGGGTGAGACGCGGGAAAGCCGCTCCCGCACTGCGAACAAAACAATGTTCGTAATGCGGGAGCTATTATTCAGGGCTACCGCGTGTTTGTGTTATATTATTTTGTTTATGAAAATGGTGAATACTTGGCATTTTTCCAGAGATCAAAGGCGTCGTCCTACTGTATTAATATTTATACTGTGCTACTAGTTTCTGTTTTCGCAAGATGTCTATGTACTAGAGTCCTATTAATACCGGGTAATAGGTTACGCACTAAACTCCTCTTTGAGGGTGCGGGAAGGGGTGTAAAAGTCATAACCTCTTCTTTCACCTCATGGTTATAAACAACTAGCTGTGCCATGCGGTTTCCTCACATTTTTCTAAATCCCTTTTTTCGCAGCGCACGCCAAAATAACTTGTAGACGACAGAATGTTATCCGGTCATTTTTGTTAAAATATATTCTGGCCATCTATGTGATATTCTGATGTTTTAGCTACACAACTATTAAGTTTCTGTTAACATCCATTCAGTGTTTTTTGCGTGTAAGATAAACAAACTTTTACATTTATATTAGTAAGACTTTTACTAAACTAGGCCAGGGGGTCGAGTCTGCTATTGCAATCGTGTCTCAATGACCGGTCAATGATCGATTCTTGACATATACGTCAAACTTATGACTCATTTCCTATACAAAAACTGTCAAAGTTGTCAAATATTCGATCAATCGTTTACCTGCAGTGCGATTCTGGTCAAATCACGGCGTGAAAATGTAGGCGTAGTGAGGGCGAATTGAGCTGTCATTCCATACTAATGCTAGGCATTGACAGTTCACTTCACTCAAGTTTTCACGGCGTGATTTTTACGGAATCGGCCGGCTGTTTCTACAACTGGTACACCTCTGCTAAACTCTACGGGGATTATTAATAATAATAATAACATAACCATATAACCCCGCAGGGCAGCTTGTGGCGAGCTGTTGGGCAGTAGCGACCCCACGGACCCGATCTCCCGGGAGAAGTCTTGTTCCTCATCTCTGGCTTGCCTTTATTGGCCGGCTAGAGTGAGCACTGACGAGGAACGGAGCTCCCACCTCTTTCTTGCCTTAGTTGGCCGGTTAGAGTGGAGATTCGCAAGAGCAAACGTGCTCGGAGGAAGGAAGCATTCCAGTAAGGTGCTGGTAGGGATCTTGACCGTACTTCCGGGATTGTCCTGATAGCCGTGGAATGCCTCCCCACTCCTCAAGCACCTCAGGTTATGTTGCCCTCTTGTCGCTACGTCACTGTGTGCTAGCGGCCGTTCCAGAGGGCCCATTACTGCGTGTGCAAGTCACCCCCTGCCATTTTATTCGTGTATTTATAAAGCATTGATGAGGCAGGGGCCATAGTCCTTCCATAGTACTAGGTAACCAGTTCACCTTATCCACCCCTAACCTATAGTCCAATACATTTGTTGTTTTAGTCTACAATAGTCCTGCACTAGTCGTAGGTTTTCCTTGGGTGCATTTGCATAATGCATAGATACAGGGAAAATCTGCGATTGGTGCCTCACTGCTTTAAAAACGACAAAGGGCCTCTGCGAGCTGGCTCAGGCTCCTCGTACGCCTTCCAAAGGTCCGGAACCCAAGGGTTCCGAGAAATATCAGCACATAAAAATAATAATAATAATCTTTTATTCTGGACCAAACATAAAGTACATAAATTACACCCACCAAACTGCGTAACAGTTTGTCGGTGGGATTACAGGCGTAATGTATGTATTTTCAATGTTAAACTTTCGTTTATATCAACCTTCCCTTAATCGTTTAAACGATGCACACACGGCTTAACTCAAGCCAGGTTTTACCTAATTTAAATATTTTACAGCAACTCACACAGAAGAACTATTGTAGTTTTTTTTACAACTTTATTTTCACAAAAAAATCGCCCTCAAGGCGTTGTTCTATAGGCACACTTCTGCTTACTCTTTTAGGAATAAATTCATGATGTTGAAAGTTGCATTATTCTTTAAGTTTTTAATATTTCAGTGTTGGCCCAACACAATCAGGTTCTGAACCCCAAAACCTATAACAGGGAATGGCTAATAAATACTTGTTACAAATAACATTACGTAGATTTCAAGGAGTGTCCATGACAGCCGTTATAAATCGGTGCCGTCACTTTGTACTCATTGAGCATAAGCAGGGGATCTTGGTAATAAATCATCATCTCAATCGACTCGGCTTAACCTTTAACAAACTAGAATCTGACAGTGTATTGTGGGTCAACAGCTTATATCAAATTTCATATAAGAATCGATTAAATATTTTAAAGCAACAAAGACGGTCAGACAGACGGTCTTTCCGTCATATAGGTACGTATTTTTAAAGAACGTTCGCATTCTAATTTCAATCTGTATCTGTCAAAAAACCGTCAATTTTTTCTTAATATTTGTCAAGTTCTTGACACTGATAGTCGCTGAGGTGCGATTGCGAATAGATTTTGCGGGAATAGGCCCTCTGGTCTCAGAGTTTAATGCCGCCCATGGGCCCCTGACTTGGGATCACATGCCGCCGAGAAATATCTCTCAGACATGCCAGTTTCCTCACGATGTTTTCCTTCACCGTTTTTGAAGCAAGTGATAATTATAAAATCCGCACATGAATCCAAAAAGCCAGAGGTGCGTGCCTTGGGTTCGAACTCAAGACATAAGACCAACCACATGTAAGAACTATCAGAGGCAACGCTTATAAGTGCCAACGTAAATCGCACAAAGTGAGACAATTATAGTAAATACAAGTACTTACAATAAATACGTACTTATATCCGATAAGATAAGAAGTGCCTCCCAGACGGTAACACTGACACATTTTGTAAACATCGCATAAATCATTAGCACACTGTGTCAGAGATAAGCTATAATATTGGCTTAGTAATTATTTAGGGACATTTTTTTATTGCAAATAGTAAATTATCTCAGCATACTGTTTATCCTTTTTCAACTATGCTGGAGTTGGTTTTCAGGCTCAGAAGAGGGTTGTGGTAGACTCGTCTGTTCCCGCGACTTCCGATGCAGGTGGTCTGACAGACCCCTTCATCCCCAAGTCTTTCAATTGTAGCAGCTCAGAGTCTAGATTTGCGTCCAATTGATAGTATAAGCATAAGGCTCGCCAAAATACAGTCGTGATGTTATATTTACACATATATACGAATATAATTATTATATTAGAAGGTAACAAAATTAATTTACGATTAAATCATAGTTACATTCGATTGTGCCATATTTCACACAATTTGTAACAATTCTTTTTGAAAATATTTATGAAGATAATTATTAGGCGTACAATCAAAGGGTAGATACACAATCAAATTCAATACTCTTTATCAGCAATAAGTTATACTTTACAGGATTAATAGCAGACACTATTGATAGTGTTATCAATAGAATTAAGAAGTGATAAATTTCATATTGTTTAGATTTTCCTGCCTTTTGGGCAATCCCAAATGGCAGGAAAAACGTTCAGTATGAGTCTGAGATACCCTACGTAATTTGTTAAGGGTCCTTAGGTTGAACAGGCTTGAAGTAGGCACATTATATAAAATGTGTATTTAGGGTACGATGGGATTGACATACGCATTGCAATTATATTTTTTTTCCTCAAAATAAATAAAGAAAAAAAAACATCACGCCACTATGCGCAAGAAGGCAAGCCCTTTATTGCACCATCTACAAAACAGCAGCAACAGCATTCTTAATGCGTTTACTGACCGTTTTGACTGTCCTTTCCAAAATCGGTGGGTAAGGACAGCCATATAGGTATAAGTTAGATATCACACTAATATTTTAAGGCGAAAGTTTGTGAGTGTATATGTGTGTTACTTCTTCACGTCTAAACGGCTGATGGGATTTGTATGAAATTTGGCACACAGATAGTTTGTAACCTAGATTAACACAAAGGATAATTTTTATCCCGAGATTCCTACGGTATCGGGTGAAACCGCGGGGCGCAGCTAGTAGATACTAAAAATACTGACATTCTTACACTAACATTTTTATGTATTTTTATATTGTAATAAAATAACTAGTTTATTATGGAGTAGTCTCTAAAATAAAATAAAAATAATAATAAGTCATATGTTTAATAATAGCACTTTGCTTGCGACTTCGTTCGCGTGCACTTTTTACTTTAACATCCGGAGGAGATGACCCCCTATAAGTTTGGAAAATAAAATAATACAGCCTGAGTATGACACTCACAAACAATGTGGCTTTCTATTGGTATTTTCCTCAACAAATTACCGACAAAACTCATACTTAGTGCGAGCGAGTAGAGAATTTAATATTCTCTGTAAAGAGTTCTCATTGGACCCATTTGTCACCAAAACCAATTCAGCACGCAATCGGCTGAATGCCGATTTCTTTAGAAGTGCGTAGTGCTTTTGTTAATTTAACATTTTTTGTGTAATTACCTTTACTCCATGTCATAAGTGTCTTACCTGGTGTCTAAGTGTATTTAGCGCATATCGTATCCTTCTTATTTCTATTATTTCTGTTATTTTTCGTGCTTGTTAGTGATCCTAAGATTTCTGTATCCTATTCTGTTTTTTTCTCGTGAGAACCTGTTATTGGCTTTGTGCTGCTTATTTAATTGTTAACCATCTGTTACAGCTGTTGGTTCTCCTTTCAATAAATATACCTACCTGTAATAATAACTTTTACCTCTTTATAATATTTCTATAGGGAGAAATATTATAAAGAGGTAAAAGTGACGTTGTAGGGGATAATTTCTGGATCTACTGAACTGATTTTGAAAACTATTTTATTTATTTATTTATTTAGAAGAGATTTTCATATTGAATGTTAAGTTGATACAGCAGTGTGTCTGCCTGAGAAATAAATAAAATCAGTGTCTACATTATTATACCAATATTTCTTAGGTGTACGTTAAACTTTAAATGACATTAACTGAACAGAAATAGGTATTAACGTGGAAACTTCTTTTTTATTATGCAAATTAGTAATTTTAATGGCTTTCTGTTTTTGGAAGCCACTTTTCCGTTGCGCAATTTTATTAAGTGGAATTCTAAGGACATGATGTCATTTTAGTTTTTTTTACTGTTTACTGCTATTAGTATTATTACAGATTTTATGACTGACTAGTATTTTTCTATGAACTATGAAGAGATTTCGTCGCATAGGTACTATGCGTTTGAAATGAGAATAGGGACGTCAAATACCTCTATGTGTTAGATGTCACTTGAAAAGTACGGTCCACAAGATTAATTCGTTTAAGACGTTTTTTTTTATTTTAAATAACTGCGACTAGTTAAAGCAAAAAACTAATAATAATTGATTACGCGAATAAGGTTTCGTTGCAGACCGTACTTTACAAGTGACATCTGACAGAAGTTTTTTATCATTGACACTACAATTTTCAACTAAAATGAAACAATGTAACAAAATAAAATCCACGTCAATTCTTAAAAATAATTTTTGAAATTGTTACAACTAGGTGTGAACATCTACAGTAAAAATAGATTATAATAATTTTGGCGTCTACCGTAATTTTGTAACATTATTAATTGAACTTTCGTTACGAAGTGTGCATTAAAAATAAACTTTTTTAACTTCTGTCTAATGCTATTGTATTGTATAGTTTCGGAGGAACACCTGTCCTGTTAAGTAGAGTTTTTTACTATAAAGTAGGATGTATTTCTTTTTAAGTTTTATTGTTTTGTCAGTCTTCTACGCGTCAATATGACGTCGATTCGATCGTGAAACTACACTACAACTCAACTCAACACATTACATAGCTTACACACTCCTCATAATGCATATTGCACACTCAAGAAATTCATCTTCACGTCTCAAGTATTACGATTGCCTCACCAAGCACGCTCACGACTGCTTTATGTTTTACCGAGTAAAACTAATCTAATTATAATATTGTGTGTCATGATCGTGATTCCAACTATTGTCATACAAATTATTTTACGTAATGCTTTAAGTATTTGCATGAGTGGCGCTTGGTCATAAATCTCTATGACAAGATGACACACTTAAAACTATTTCTTTTGTGCATAGTTTGAAAGGAAAAGTGAGTTAAAGAGATTTTCTGATTTTAAATATTGCTCATTCATCGTGTAAACCGAATTATGAAGTAGGCGACTTACGCCTACCAATGTAACTTTTTCAATTCATATGTACTTTTTAAGTTTCTCTTAGACATCATTGACATCGGTGAAGGAACATATCGTGAGGAAACCAGCTGTGCTATTTTGTAAATGGTAAATCACTTCGAAATTCATTTCGCAAGTCATCTCGAAAGTCATACTTACTCACTACGCTTCTCATGTCGCCTGTACAAGTTTCGGTATTGACATGTCAACGTCAAAATGCTCACCCGTTTTAGTTCGTCTCACTTTGATCATCACTTGGTGGCGTTTGTGTCGAAATCACTCCTTAAGAATACGATATTTTAATTTTACATGATTTCACTGCGGATTGATTTGTGATTTCGCAAATAAACGTTTCAGAATAGCACTACTGTAACTGGACTTATATTTAATTAGGTACATAATTTATAATCACCAATCCGCCTTGAGCAACCGTGGTGATTCAAATGCGTGCCTTCTATGTATGAGAAGAAGCTTATGCTTTGCAGTGGGATAGTATAAGACTGGTATCATTATCACTGAATCTTCCTCTTATCTTTAGTGTAGAATTTGAAATTGCTGAGCATTTTAATGTGAGCCTCATAAACATACGTCAACTAAGTACGTACAGACGCCAGCACGTCAAGTTACCCCAATGTGTCAAATTTCTTTGATCGTTTTTCAACTTTGTGTCAAACAGAATAAGGTTCATATTCAATTCTTGATGTGCTGGCGTCTGTACATAAAATCGACTTGTGCATTTGGAAAAATATTGCCTCCAGGTAATCCCGAAATGATTTGGACTCAAATCCAAAACTTATTATAATCTACTGGAAACACGATAATAAATATTTGAAAATTAAAAGGATCATTTTGATTAAGAGCAAGAACGCCTTTAAAAAGATTACAATCATTTGAGAGAATGGGAACATTTCGGAGATAAAAACAGCGATGTGGGTAGTTTATGAAATAATAAAACGAGGTCACTAATTTTAAAAATTCAGCAATTTAAAAAAATATAATTGTTACAACACCCGTAAAGTAAATCAACTTCAATACTATATCAATTATTAAACTTATTTGTGCACAAATTATAAATACCAATCGATTATTGAATTAAAATAAAACAAATACTATAATAATCGAGCGAACAAATTGACAGTCGTTTTATCTGTTTCGCTTAACGTAAATTGTTCTCGATTGGTTAATTGAGTTATAAATTGAACTCCATCAATCGAAACCACTACTTATATTTCAAGAGTTTTTTTTGGCAATAAGCCAATAGTTATAAGTTTCTATAATTAATAAGGGTTCTGCAATATTCTACGGAAAAAAAATGTATTTAGGAGTATATTTTGATATAAACCTGTTCATTTGTATTCCAGGTGTTCACAAATGCTACACCAGAACATTGGTGCGCCCCGCCTCCAGAACTAGACAACCTAAACCTTCCAGATGACTTACTCCGTTCGCTGACGGTACCAGGAGAGCATGGAACGTACGAGTCATGTCAAACATACGATATCGACGAAAAGGAGTTACGTGAAGCGTTGAAGAATTATGTTGAAGAAAGGTAACTTTGGTTTATGTGTCCCTGGTAGTTTTATTACGCGGTAGGCCGTATTTGCGGCAGTTATACATATAACAATGGAAGCACTAAATTCCTCTGTCTGACCAATAAGTTATAACAATCACGGATACATTGGGATAGGTGACACACCTAAAATTAGCTACCAGGAGTGAAGAGGTATTCCACAACAGCTTATCAGGTAATTCCCAATGTACAGTACACGATAATATTATGACTCATGCCATTTTTTCCACTTGTCACAAATATAGGAAAATTTTACGTATTTTGACAGATTGAGACTGAGATTAGAATCCTTAATTAACACTAATAGGATACTTTCACCTTGGTAATGAGTGTGTCCCTTGGGACGATGGTTCAAAGTTTATGTTATTTTAACAAAACTTTAGTTCTGAACATTGCCAATAGATGGCACTGTCTGAACGGGTTTGGATAAAAATTTCGTGTTTAAATTCTTAAACCATTGTACTGTATCACAGTTTTGATAATTTAACCTTTGTCGTCCATTGTCAGATAAATTCTTCTAGGTACAATTAAGTTGATTGACAGATAGCGAAATCGTGAGAACATGATATTGTAAATTATAATCGTATGTTAATATTTAGGCTTTAAGCCTTATTGAAAGTAGAAGTCCCAATGTTGACTGCATACTTTGATAGACCTTCGAGCAGGATTACAGGTAATGAATATCGCACGAGAACCAAACATATACCTACGCAAGATGAAGTATTATATAGCAATACACACGCACAAAATTGAGCACTCCCTAGAAAAATACAGAGGGACTGTGCAGCCAATACCTGTCTCTTTCTTTCTCTTTTAATCAGAATTCTGGATAGAGGCAACTGTTGGCCGCACGTTCTCTTTATCTCTCTCACACTTACTTACCAGTATTTTACTTCACAGATGGTTAAGGTACCTACACTCAGTCCATTCTCTATTTCTATGGTATAAACAAATACTTATAAACTAAGTTTTATTAATATACATTTCATCACACCATCACGCTTGGTTATCCCTGGAGTGTAAGACAGGGTGTACCTATAGCAAATCAACATTTTGCCAGTTACGTTCAAGTCCCAAGTAATAGGGGGCGAGCCTGTTGCCATTAATCAGGCACAAATCCGGACAGACAGGAATTCGAATTAAATAAAAAAAAATACTTTTCCTGGGGATTGAATCTGGGACCTCATGCTTAGTTGTGACAGCTAAACTAACGCTGTAAGTTTATCTTTACATACATCTAAATTAGATACACAGATTCGATAGAATCTTTAAAAAAAAAACTACCTAGCTAAACCTAACAACAAACTATTATAGAAAAGTTTACTCGCATACTTGTTGGCTGGTTAAGCATACCATCAAGTAGTAAAGCTATTTTGTCATGTATTTATTGAATATTTCATCACCTATTTAGAGCTAAGTATTTAAAGTCCTTTCAAAACTCAACAACAAAAAGTAGGCTCCAACATTTTGGTACTCGGTCGGCGCGTGGCGCTAGGAACCCAAATAAATAAATATATAAATAAAAAAATAAATATTCAGCAACTTTTTTACACAACAAAATAAACTTTCTACCATCGGACAACCCGGCGTACGGCGAGTGTCCACCCTTACATCGTTGGCACTCCCACGATTCGGACAAAGCGTTTCGCTTCGTCGTTTATACCGCGTACATCGAAGGACTGGAACAACTTGCCTGCTGCGGTCTTCCCGTCCGATTATAATTTAGGTGCCTTCAAGGCTAGAGTGAATAGGCTCTTAATAAACTAGTGCGCTTCACCATCACTGTTTGCATCTCTGCTTACCATCAGGTGGGATTGCAGTCAAGCACTGGTTTATAATATTAAAAAAAAAAAAAAACAACAACAAAAAAATAAATAAAAGTCTTAAAATATATATTAAAAAAATAAAAATATATAAATAAATACACACTCATAAATCATCATCATTTATACATTCATCATTTATAATCTACTAAATTCGTTTTCTTAAACGTCATTTCTCAAATGTAGCGCCATCTTGAATGACATGACAGGTGACAAATGTCTTCCCAGTTCATTACTAGGAGTCAATTTGACATTTTAACAAGTCTTAAGCTTAAACTTAGAACATAACACAACATCAATAATTGATTCTTAGACGGAACAAAGTTTACCAGAACAACTAGTATCTTTAAAAAAGATCCCCGTGTCCACACTTAGCATATTAAGACAACTGATGGCGCTAAAAGAACAAAAATACCATGTTAATCTTGTTTTTTTTTTGTATTTTTTGCCACACACACTTAACAATTAGATATCAATCAACGTCTAAACATAAAAAAAACCAAGTATATTTACACGTTCATTTGTATTAATAATTATAATTTTATCGCTTTAACGAGTCGTTTAACAAGTCATCCATCACAATGTTGACAAAAACCATCCAACACGTGGTTTATAATTGAAGGAGTAGACATCTTGCTATTTAAGAATTTGTGATCATTGAATTTGATACAAAAAATCGCTTGTATGAAGCATAAACTATGTCCTCCATTGTGTGTTTTATTAAATGATGTCAATATAATACATATGACATAGTCTAGCAGCTCATGTATGTCAATAAAATTATGTCTTAGGGTGAGACTTCACCAAAGCACAAAACAATATCCTATTGGTTAATTACGAGACACGGAGACATCTCCCCTCGTCTACGCTTTGGTGTAATCTCACCCTTATACATGTTGGAATGCACAATTGAATGTTTGTTAGGTCTGTGGTCGTATAAAAGGAACGAATGAGTTGAAGTATGAGTGGGTGAAAGGAACTAGAATTACTATGGCGTACGTTCAAATCAAATGCAATCAATTATTAATGTTGCTCTGTAACTCGTATTTTGGGGGTTTAATTATCTCAATTCCTACATACACTACTAGCTGTCTTGGCAAACTTACTTCCGGATTTTTTTTTAAATTTGTTTCCGATCTCTTTTCTGACCTACTGAATACACACAACATTTTGCCGATCAAGCTGTTTTGGAGGAGTTTGGTAACAAACAATGTGACACGGGAAATTTTTACTGTAGACTAACTTTTGGTCCATTTTGAGACCTACTAATTATACTCACAACATTTCATAAGAGTCGGTCAAGCCGTTCCGGAGTTTTGCAACAGAATGTAAATATAAGGCTAAAATAGAAAAGGAACTACAAAAAACGTTGCATGGATTGTATGAAAGATAATTTGGTTGGATAGGAGGTGACCATTAAGATGACAGCAAACACAGATGTAAGTATATTAGAAAAAACCGGCCAAGAGCGTGTCGGGCCACGCTCTGTGTAGGGTTCCGCAGAATATGTAAACGAAGTTAAAAAAAATGCTTGCATATACGATTATACTACAAACTTAGTCCAGAAATTATTTTGTACAACTTTTTGTCTTTTTTGTATAAAAACTGTTTCCATCCAAGTTCAAAATAATTTTCCTAGAAAATCCATATAAAGTTCTACTTTTCAGATTTTTTTCATATTTTCTAAACCTCGGGGGGGGGGACATTGTTTTTTTACTTTTGGAGCGATTATTTCCGAAATTATTGACATTCTCAAAAAAATATTTTAGTTAACCCCTATTCATTTTTAAATACCTTTCCAACAATAACATCACACGTTAGGGTTGAAATTAAAAAAAAATTACTTCCCATTTTACATATAGGGGGGCTACCCTAATAAAACATTTTTTTCCAATTTTTATTTCACCACTTTTTCGGCGTGATTGATACACATATTGGTCCCAAATTTCAGCTTTCTAGTGCTAACGGTCACAGAGATTTAGCGAGGACGGGCGGACGGACGGACGGACAGACAGACACGGCGAAACTATAAGGGTTCCTAGTTGACTACGGAACCCTAAAAAGATGTGTTGCACGAGTTGCACCGGTCTCAAATAAATAAATAAAAATCTACATTATTTAATTATGATGATAGGTTCCTCAGAAAGGTCAGTTACCTACGTAGTAGGTACTCGTAACCGGCGTGTGTGTATGACTACGTGTATGAACGTACACGAAGTAAAAGAAGTATGTAAGAATCGTAGTAGTTGGCACTCTGTATTTTTTTCCTACCACTATGGGAAAAAGGCGTCAGTTTATGTATGTTTGTATTATGTTGATGACGATTATATAGCTACAGAAATCCCGGCTTCAAAGTCAAAGTCAAAAGTCAAAGTCAAATCATTTATCTCAATAAGGCCATTTAAAAGGCACTTTTGAACGTCAAACTGACAAGTTAAATAAAATATAATGATTCGAGTTGCCTCTTCCAAAAAGTAGTTTCGTATGGAGAAAAATGAACAAAAAACTCTATGCTTACACTTTTAAAATAGCTTTTAGAATGTTTGGTCTATATCTATACTAATATTATAAAGAGGTAAAATTTGTAAGTTTGTAAATTTGTATGTAGGGGGTAATCTCTGGAACTCATAATCCAATTCTAAAAATTTTTTAACTGGTAGAAAGCTACATTATTCCTGAGTGCTATAGGCTATAAATTGTTTCTATAACATGTAAATTAACCGAGCTATCACAACTTTTGTCTAGCAAGTCGGAAAAAAATACCTCATAAAACAGAATTATTTGCGTGCGCTGCCTAAACAGTTGCTTAAAATTAAAAACAATGTATGGCTACCTGGTTCGTCTTAATTATTTCTACAAAAAAGTCCGCGATGCCATATCTCTATCTTTTATATTTTATCTTTTATACTTCTTTTATTGCATTAAAAAAGATTTTTTTCGGCATACTTACGTTTGGTTGATTATTTGAGCAACAAAACATTAATTCTCATGACAATAAATTATTTCAGTATCACAAGAACATCATACAGATAAGATTTGCCATTTACAGTATATCAATTGGTCATACAGTTTCGGAGATAATATAAAATTACTAAAACGCAAAATGCAGCATAACTTTCATTGTGCAGACGTTTTACCTATTTCCCCATAGATGGCGTTCTGCAATTATGTCATTTTTCTGAATCGCGGTGTTAAGACTTTCCGTGGATTGATATATGACCGTCTCGAATTATTATGCCCACGTTGTTGTTAGTTGAAGTTCTAAATATTACATGTCAGTTGCTTATTGGTTTCGGTTGTTTCGTTCGTATGGTTGTTGTTGTTGATAGATACTTCTCAACACTTACCTCCCGGGTCAGAAAACTCATATATATATTTAAAAATATACGTTGCTTTTGTCCACCTGAACTATTATTATTAGTGTATCTTTCGTTGTGCCAGTCTATCATTACTTATTCTATTGCTGCTTGGGGGGGTGCTACCAAGACCGTTCTTATTGGTTTAGAACGAGCACAACGTGCTGTTCTTAAAGTGATGAGTAATAAGAAATTTAGATACCCCACATATCTATTATACTCGGAATTATCAGTTCTAACTGTAAGGCAATTATATATCAAAGAATTAATTTTAATCCAACACAAAAATTTACCTGACTACACAACAAGAAGAAGGAAAGATATAGTTTACTCTGTGCCTTACTGTAAAACTACATTTGCAAACAGATTTTTCAACTTCCTAGGACCGTTTCTGTATAATAAAATATCAAAGTTAATCGAAATTCGTAATCTTAATGGTCATACTTGTAAAATTGAAATTTTTAAGTTTCTAAACTCACTGAGTTATGACGACACTGAAAAAATACTTCAAACCTCTTATTAATTTAAATAAATCACCGAAATACATAACACATGTATACTTAACACATTTACGTCACTTTACACACGCAATACACTACATACACATGTCATTTAAACAAGTTTTATAAACAGTAAAATTATGACCTTACTTTTACTTTTAATTTATTTTAATTTATTTTTTATTAATGCTAACTATACTTTTAATTTAATTAAATACTACTTTTTGTAAAGAGCGAACAAACAATAAAGTGTAACGAAACACAATGTAAACAAACTAAGAATCTTAATATTTTGCGTATACTATGTCAACTTTTACATCTACCTACATCTTACAAAAATCAAGTTCACTGTTTTATGTTTGCCTACCCGTGCTTAACTTATGTGGTATTTTACTTTGTTATTAATTAATTATACTGTCATTAACTATTTGTTTAACCTGAATAAGTAATAAATTTTGTCACAAGTCTGCTACCATACGTAAATTAGAGAACGAGGAAAACTGTTCCACCGTAATACAGTTTATACTAGTACGGGGACCAGAGTGAATCTGTTCCGTGTTTAACAACCATAAGAAGTACCGATACATGAGAAACGAAAACTTTAACATCTGTAAGACTTATTTGTAAACTAGGTACCTACTTGAATTGTGCAAGGTTGTTATTTTGTTTTGGTGAATAAAAGAAGTTTTTTTTTTTTTTTTTTTTATACTTCATAATCGAAAATATCGTAATTTCGTTGTACGTTTGTTTCGTATGTTCGTCTTCGTAGTAGTTTCGTACTTCGTTCTATCGTAATAATCGATACGAGTTAATCGATATTACGATTGTTTTGTTTTGTAAAGGCAGACGACGGTGTTCGAGTCGCTCTTCCTTTGTTCATAATAATTGTTTTCAAGTCTGTGCGTAGTTTGTTGAGAGCATGCCTAAAAGGAAATCTCAACTGTCCCGGCAGACATCACAGACAAGAGCCGCTCGAGTACCTACGCCGTACGGAAGAATCTGCCCCTGAAAATGAGCAGCGCCTCTCGAGAAATAGAGAATATATTTCGCAAGCAAGCGCTAGAGAATCTAGCTCCGAGCGCTCACAGCACCTCGCTGGCCAAAATGTGAGGACGTCGCGGGCCCCTGCTCGAGAAACTAGCGCTGAACGTGCGCACCGTCTATCTGAGTTAAGGCAGCATGTCTCTGAGACAAGGGATAGGGAGACTAGCGCTGAGCGCTCGCAGCGGTTTGGTAGGCAAAATATCATAACATCACAGGCCCGTGCTCGGGAATCTAGCGCTGAACGTGCGCCTGCGCAGCGTCTATAATCTCATTTAAGGCAGCATGTCTCTGAAACAAGGGATAGGGAGACTAGCACTGAGCGCTCGCAGCGGGTCGCTAGGCAAAATGCCATAACATTCGGTAATCTTTGAAGTTACTGATCTGATTCCAAAAAATATTTTACTAATAAAATTAAATACAGTAATATCAATCGAGTGTAATCTTATGTTAAAATAAGAAATTTTCCGCGGACGAAGTCGCGGGCAGAAGCTAGTCTTTCTATACTTCTATACTAATATTATGAAGAGGTATGTTTGTTTGTAAGTTTGTATGTTTGTAAGTTTGTATGTAGGGGGTAATCTTCGGAACTAATGATCCAATTTTAAAAATTATTGCACTGGTGGAAAGCTACACTATTCCCGGATGACATAGGCTACTTTTTATCCCCGTATTCCCACGGGAACGGGAACTACGCGGGTGAAACCGCGGGACGACTGCTAGTATACAATAAAATATACATTACATGTAAATACGACAGACATCATCATCTTCGTAATCAGACATTAGATAAGTTACCTAATAATAGTCAATTTGGCGAACACATCTCTTTCTATTTGAACTCTCAAAGAGAAGATTATTTGATTGAGAGCTGCCGCTGAATAGGCGCGAATCCCTCTTGTCTTCGTAATGCATTAATCAGTCTTCTTGCTACAAAAATAAACTTACGAATAAGGGCTAGCGCATACAATACATCTTTTAGTTGAACAACTATTTTGTTGTGTTTCATAAGTATGACGAATACTGTGAACTCGATAGTTGACCGATTAAAAAGTTGGACAACTATGGATCACGCGCTCATTTTGTTTTGTGATATATTTAAGTGTGCATACCATCGTCTAAACAGTCGATCCGCGACTGTTCAATATTTTCTAATACTAAATGGCATTGTCCAGTGGCCAGCACATCAAGTTACCCCAATGTGTCAAATTTATTTAATCGTTTTTCAACTTTATAACAAACTGCATAAAACTCATGTTTTTCGACTGAAATCGATGTTTAGTCGTGTGGAATTCACGAAAAGTACCTACGAGGACACAACTCGGAGTATTCCCGTTTGAGCACCTATGCATTTAGTACCAAAGGTATTCCCATTTCCCATAGGTTAGTGCATAGGTGGTCAATAAATAGGTGCTCAAACGGGAATACTCCCACAACTCGACTAAAAAGTTAAGTCGATGAAAAAGTTGTAAGTAGGTATGCGCCAGCCTTTACTTCACAAATTAGCTCATAGAATGTTGATGTTATGATGGTATGTTTGGCAATCACTCAAAATTAAAAGCTTTTAAGACCACCAACCACTCTAGATTATTATTATCAATGATTACTGAAGTAATAACATCGGTAGTTTATATTCGTTTTGTAGACACTTTGATTAATGGCCGACTGACATCGAGTGACTAGTGTACGAGTAGTCTCCCATGGGTGTCGTAAAAAAAGATATCATAAGTAATTAGATAATTAATGGAGTGTCTAATAAATGGAACAGAATAGATGATGTAGTGACATAAATTAAAAAGAGTATGCTTAGATGGTTTGCGGTTATTGAGAAGATAAATTAAAGGCGAATAACTTCGAAATTTATGAGGCAGAAATTAATGATGGTGGGAGCAGACACACTAACCTTATTCGAGATGTTCTTCAGAAAGGTCACGTGCGTCGTACCCATAACCAGCGTGAGTGTATGAATAATACAAGTAAATAGGTTACAAATAGGTTAAAGAAAGAAAGAACGAAACACAAATTATTGGCAATAACTGGATACACGCACAACATAATCTATAAAAGAAAGTCGTGTTAGTTATACCACTTATAACTCAAGAATGGCTGGATCAATTTGAATGATTTTGGTCTTTTTGGATTTGTCTTTGTCCGGAATAGCATACTAATTAATAAAAAACATGAAAAGTCATCGAAAAAATAAATATCAAGAATATTCGTTGTCTCAAACATTTTTCAAACGCAGCGCCATCTTGGATGACATGACAGGAGTCAAACTTCCCAGTTCATTATCAGGTGACAATTTGACATTGACAAGTCTTAAGCTAAACCTAAGAAGGTAAGGTTGTCAATTTATACGTACCTATGTTACTAAACTTAGAAGTTTTATGTAGCATAAAAAAGTCATAAGTTTCAGAAATCAATTTACGTAATTAACAATGACGACAGAGACAAACTTTAATAATTCTTTGCAAATAGAACTTATTCTACTGTTAAGACTTTAATTAAAGTAGACCGGGAAAACTATAAGTATAAAATGTATGTAACATAGAGGCAATAGTTCAGATTAAAATTAAGAATTTAGTATTTTTAAATCAATGCATTTTAGTAAGGTAGTTAGGTTAGGTAGTTAGGTTAGCTATAGGATAGGTATGGTCAGTTAGGTTAGGTTATATATATACATGTTGTAATTTTATTATTGGTTTGGATTTATTGTTTGTCGTCTTATTAAACGTATGTATTAGATATACATACGTTTAATAAGACGACATGTAAAAAAAAATGATAAGAGCAATAAATTGACTCTAAGGCACAACGAAGTTTGCCGGGGCAGCTAGTAAACAATAAAAAAAAGAAACAGAAATGGCATGACATGTGTCACGGCTGCGATAAGATGCTGCGCCGCCTGACGCTGGTTTTCAAATTTAACTAAAGGTTACTACAACAATTGGTTGTAAAAGGTGTATGGAATGGTGGAAACCCCGCCTTTTAAACCTGTGCCTAAAGAGACAGTGATCTACTGTTACATCGTGCACAGATAGTTCGACGGTCAAATGGTGGAATAACAACAAAAAATAATAAAAATAAACTAAAAAAAAATTTCAAGACAAATGTGAGGAATGCATGTAAGTGTAAGTGAATGCAGGTGTTTTTATGTATAAGTGTTGTGTGTATACACATTAAATAACGACGCAACACGAATACTTTATTAAGTAAAAGAACCGTAGCAGATGATATTATTATATATATAGTTTCCACCGAAACCCATGGGAAAAAGGTGTCAGTTTACGTCTAAATGTACTAGGAAATAAGGATGTAAAGACATTCGTTAATATCATTTTATTGGGGTAAAACGCACCACAATAAAACGCGTCTATAACTAAATAGCCCTCCATTACATGAACTGACAACAACCTGACCTCTTTAACTTGTATGACAACCTGGTACCTCAAGTTTACTGACATGGAACTTTGATGATACTGGGTCAGAATTAATTACTGTCTCAACTCTTCAATACATATTATTAGCAATTAATAACAGCCTTTTACTGCCCCATCATCATCATCATCCACAGCCCGAGTTCACCTACTGCTGGGTATAGGCCTCTTTTTGCTGATGCCAATCTCCACGGTCCTTGTGACAGCCTCATCTTCGAAACTCCCACAATGGCAATGTCATCCACCCATCTTGCCGCCGGACGCCCAATACTTCTCTTGCCATTTCTTGGACTCCACTCGGTCACAGCTTTACTCCACCAGCCATCACGCCCAACTGCATGCAGAAGAGGCGTTTCTTCTCATACAGAGAAGGCACGATCGTATTGATCACCACGCTGGCTCAAGGTGGATTGCCGATAACTATAACATAAGTCCAGATTTTCGACCACTAGGCTAACGAGGCCGTACGAAGAGCAGTTTTTAATAACTAATTATTTTCTTTGTTCACAGAAAAGTCACAATCAAAGAAGGCAATAGCTTTCATACGCTGAAAATATATGAGCTGGTGACAGTCAGTGACGAACTGCAGAATGATTTGGTGCGTATAATTGCAAAAATATTATTTTATGTTATGCTATCAACACCTTTAATCTTTATAAATAATGAATTGCTTTTCGTTTATCTCGCTATAACTCTAGCATGGCTGGACCGATTTGGCTTATTTTGATCTTGAAATATTTGTGAAAGTTTAGGAAAGGTTTAAACGGCGAGAAACATAAATGATAAGTGAAAGATAATACTAAAAATGACAATTTAATTTTCCATTTCCCTTTTTCTTTTGCCTTTTTATAAATAGGAAATTGTCACTTTGATCTCTTTGATCTGTTTTGTTAAAAAAACAAAACATTTCTAGCCTGATTTTAGCTTTCCAGCATTTGACTAGCCTGTTGGTCTAGTGGTTAGTGACCCCGACTGCTATGCCGGAGGTCGTGGGTTCGATTCCCACCCAGAACAAATGTTTGTGTGATGAGCACGATCATTTGTTCTGTGTCTGGGTGTATTTTGTCAATAATATGTATGTATTTAGAAATCTATAAGTATGTTTATTAGTTGTCTAGTGCTCATAACACAAGGTCTGCTTAGTTTGGGACTAGATGGCGTTGTTTGAAAGTTGTGGAATATTCAGTTATGTATTTCTGTTTTAGAAAAAAAAAACGCATAATATGGTGTAAAAAGTATTAGTATTTTGTCGAAAATAGAAAAGGTATAAAGTCACCTGATTCTTCCTTTATACAGCTGAACCGATTTGGATGGAGATGTATAATTATATTTGAGTGGGCTCTTGGATAGTTTAGAATCATATTTGTTTAGGTGGTAGGTGGTACTGCAATCCAGCACGATCACGTCTCTGGTCTGCTGATCTAATATATAAAATTCTCGTTTCACAGTGTTTGCTAAAAAATTCCTTCGAAACGGACTGACTCATTCTTACGAAATTTTTGAATGTATATTCGTAATCGTAATAGGACGTAAACAAACAAAAAACTAAAAACAACTAATAAGTTGATTCTAAGGTGGAATGAAGTTTGCCGGGGAAGCTATAGTATATAATGTAAAATATTCTTCGACATAATATTTTTGATCTTGCAAACTTTGCTATCTATTTATACGAATATATCCACCGACTTTACCATTCGCAATCCAGTACGAAACTCACCAACAACGTGGTGTTAAGAATATATTAAAGCTTACAGCTTAGCTAACATATGCCCTGCATCGTTAGACTCACATAATAAATTAATACAATCTTATGTCTGGACTTTAAAAGAGAGCATGACTCCTGAGTTTCTTTCAGCATTTCTTCTCAGGGATCGCAGTCACTTTGGAAATACCATTTAGTTAAAAAAAATGTAATGTAAAAGTATCTGGGAAGATCTACTTACAGAAATAAATATAATTAAGATATTTTATATGTATAACCTAACCTAACTTATCATACCTAGCATATAGCTAACCTAACTACCTAACTTAACTACCCAAATAAAATGTATTGATTTTGAAAGATAAAAAGTACATTATTTAAGACTAGCCCAGGCCACTGTGCTTGATGTCTCTATGTAACTTACAATACTAGATAAGCTAGCAATATTTGAAAAGTAGAAGTTAATTAATATCTTATTTAAGGAATATCCGGATGACCTATCACATTGGATAATTCTTTTTTTGTTGTATTTGTGTTGGGCCCTTAATAGTTATTCATACAATTTTCACACAACGCCATCTAGTCCTAAACTAAGCAGAGCTTGTGTTAGGGGTACTGAACAACTAATAAACATACTAATATATTTTTGACTATATACATATTATAGATAAATTACACCCAGACACAGAACAAATAATCATGCACATCACACAAACATTTGTCCTGGGTGGGAATCGAACCCACGACCTCCGGCATAGCAGTCAGGGCCACTAACTACTAGACCAACAGGCCAGCCAGCCATTATAATTTTAATTATAGTTATTTTTCCCAATTTCTAGATATCAAATGTAACGAATGCTGTGCTGTCAGTGAGAAGGAACACCACATCCCCATGTGCCTACGGGTGGCGGTTCAGTACGGAACAGTACCAGGATACATTGGTTACTGAAGTGAGTATCTAAACTCGGGACAAGTTAACAAGTCGGATTTGACGTTTCTCTCTTTACCTGTCGCGATAACTTTGTATGAACGTCTACGTAAGAATTGATAAAATGAAATTTAATCATGTTAAGAACGTTGTGTTAGAATATTTAATAAACGATTTAGTTATTTTGATTTTAATTCTTGTTTTTGAGTGCATTTTTTATTCAATGTAAATTTAATTTGACGCTTACTTGTTGTTATAGTGTATGGGTATCAAAAAATAAATACTAGATTATCAATTTGATTTATCAATTTCTTACGTGGACGAACTTAAAAAAGTTATTGGCGTCACGTAAAGAGAGAAATATCAAATCCGACATCTTAGATCGTCACAAATTATAGGTATGATAAATAAATGCTGTGTAAGCTGTCAAAGACGTCAACAAACTAACAAATTATGAGTTATAGACTGAGAAATGATTTCAAAAAACCTAGTTGTAGTTCAAAAGAAGATCATTATCTGTCTAGCCTTTTCCGAACTATGTTTATTAGGGTCAGCTTTCGTGTAGCTTAAAAGAAGATGTACTCGTAGTAACCAAAATCGAATGCTTAGATGATTTGGTCCCGTTGAGAGAATGAATGAAAGGCGACTTACAAGAGCGAAGGCAGATGTAAGTGAAAACGCCGAGAGGAGATGTCTTAGAAAGGCAAACATTGACCTTGTTTTGGTGATGTTCTTCAGGTCAGGTGTGTAGTACTCGTAACCGGTGTACGTACATAACCAGATGTTTGTCTTAAAATAAACGGCGCGCGTGATTTAATGTATATTTGAGGACGCAGGTACGATACTACATATCCTCTCTCCTGTCTCTTTCTGAATCATGAATGATTAATTACTTATTCAGATTAATACTTAAAGTATTAGTAATTAATCATTATAGTTGACAAGGATCTACATAACATTGTCTATTCTAATATTATAAAGAGGAAAGGTTTGTATTTCGGTATGTAACGAATAAACTTTAAAACTACTAGAACGATTTGAAAAAATCTATCACCGTTGGGGTAACCAGGAGTCTGTGTAGCTACACTATCCCCGGGTGACATAAGCTATTTTTTATCCCTGTATTCCAACGAGAACATCTTCTATATACAGGGTGTCTCATTCAAATCGGTCAGTATGGGAAAGTCTGAAACTATAAGACATACGAAGATCTGTTCTGAGGAACCATGTCATCGATTTTAATAACAAGAAAAACTGCATTCATACATCTTAAAAAACATCTGTACTCCGTTCGGGAATCGAACCCGGTTATTTTGAAAAAAAAAACCTACACTATTTCTATTTAGATATCGATTGTGTAGGTCTTAAGAAGTAAATGTCTGTATGAAACATGATGTCTAAAATGAATAAAATGCATTGTTTCCACCTACTTTAATTTATTTTAGTAGGCTCGGCTAGCTTAGTAAGCTCGAAGTGACCACGCTTTCAATATTACTACAGTAGTACAGATGTTTTTTTAAAATGTATGAATGCAGTTTTTCTTGTTATTAAAAATTAAATTAAAAATTTAAAAAACCCCCACCGCAAAAAAGTAAAACATTTAAAAAGTTACAAATAACACTTTAGCCATGAAATTTTACTTCACGTCGGGGTACCTAGTAAGGAGTGTACTTGTAGGTTTGTACTTATGTACTTATTTCAACGGTACCCCGACGTTACGTAAAATTTCATGGCTAAAGTGTTATTTGTAACTTTTTAAATGTTTTACTTTTTTGCGGTGGGGGTTTTTTAAATTTTTAATTTAATTTTTATTTCTAAATTTTTAAACGCATTAATTTTGTTGTATAGAGTTTACGGCCATGAGATTTTTTCAGTGCATTGTATGTAGAGTCAAATGCTGGTTAAAACGAATCCAAACACGACATATCTGCTATTATTTTGTCAAGAATCTACCTACTGGTGTGCTGGATAGCCTGGCTGCAGCATCAGCTCATCCTGTTGCTATCAGGGCATTGTGTGGAGAATCAAATGCTGGTTGAAATGAATCCAAACACGACATATCTGCTATTATTTTGTCAAGAGTCTACCTACTGGTGTGCTGGACAGCCTGGCTGCAGCATCAGCTCATCCAGTTGCCATCAGTGCATTGTGTGCAGAATCAAATGCAGGTTAAAATGAATCCAAACACGACATATCTGCTGTTATTTCCCCAAGAGTGTATTAGTCTGCTAGATATCCTGGCTGCATCAGACCAAATACACCATAATGTTGCCTATTAATATAACACACATGGTTGTTTGAAAATTTAAGACACACATATGTTTTTAAGTAAAGTTAATACCCATAGACGTCTAAAATAGCCACGGTAGCTAACACAAAAGAGCTGATAACCTTGAAACGGCTGAACCGATTTTGATGAATTATGTCTAAGAACCATCGCAAGAAACCCTGCTTTCAAATAAAAAAAACCGCATCTAAATCGGTTCACCCGTTTGGGCGCTACGGTGCCACAGACAGACAGACAGACAGACAGACAGACACACACACATAGCGGTGAAACTTATAACACCCCTCTTTTTGCGTCGGGGGTTAAAAATCGATGACATGGTTCCTCAGAACAGATCTTCGTATGTCTTATAGTTTCAGACTTTCCCATACTGACCGATTTGAATGAGACACCCTGTATATAAAAATGTTATGTTGGTTTGTGTACGCTTCAAAAACTCAAAAAGTTTTGCACCGATCGAGCTGAAATTTTAGCATGATATATAATCCGCATCAAGGATTGTTTTTATCTATTTTTTTTTTAACCATTCAAACACAATGTGCCACAGCGAAGCGTGGCAGGGGTACAGCTAGTTATTCATATTTTCTTTATTTAATTGCAGTTCTCATTGGTATGCGACATGGATTGGCTACCCAGAATGTGCAACACTCTCTTCTGGGTCGGCTCTATATTCGGCAACCTCTTCTTCGGATGGATGTCTGACAGGTAAACATATTAGATCCTACGTGTGGCATACTTAATCATGTCGAAATACCCTTAAGGCTGTGTAGGTTCCTTAAAAGCTAGCAATGTCGCAAGAAGCTGTCAAATATTTTGCTGTCTGCTTTAATTCTGGCATTGCCCGTGGTTTACATATGCGAGTTCACTTGGGTGTACGAAGGGTAATTTTTCTTCCCGTGGTTGCCGTGGTCCGCCTCATTTTTACTGGGTACATCGGTTATTATATCTTCTCGTTGTTCACCTAGACATCATACAGCGATAACGGGTTTCAAAATAGAATGGACACGAAGCGATTGCTACTTGTTGAGGCCCCCTTTAACTTCTATTATATGCAACCATTTTCTTCAAACTGGAACAGAAAAAATCACGTTTGTTGTATGTTCCACATCTCTCATTGCAGATACGGCCGCCGACCGACAATTCTTCTGATGGTCTTTCTAGAAGTTCCTTTGGCTATAGCGTCATCATTCGCTTCGTCATTCTGGACCTACGTAGGACTTCGAGTGGCCGGCGGACTGTTCTTTCCAGCATTGTATCAGCTGCCTTTTATACTGGCATTGGAGCTGATGCCGCCTGGGCACAGGAACCATACGGGTAATATTATCATACTTACATACGAGGCCATGATGGTCCCACGGTTTGCCAGTAAAAAATACATAGTTAATTTAATAATAATATTCCACAGCTTTCACACAACATCACTTTGTCCCAAACTAAGCAGAGCTTGTGCTATGAGTGAGTACTTGACAACTGGTAAACATACTCATACATAACGAAATAAACACCACTATTTTTTTATTAGTACAAAAAAAATTGGGCTGAATCCGTACTTGTTACTGATCATATTTGCGTAATCAAAAGTAAAAAAAACGATTTTTTTTTAAATAAGCTACTATTTAGTTAAACTTAAATAACGAAAACAGCTGTTGGAGGCGGGGCATGCTTGAGCGGGATCACGAAAACGTGAGCGAGAGATGACGATTGATGAATACTACCATGTCATGAATAGCCTGTAGGTACAATATTTCCATAAATTGGGTGACTTTTTGGGGTATAGACAAATAAATAAATATTCGACAACTTTTCACACAACGATATTTAGTCCCAAGCTAAGCTTGAGAGCTTGTGTTAAGGGTACTAAACAGCTGATAAACATATATTTCTAAATACATACATACTATAGATAAATTACAAATTACAAACGCTAAAAACTATTAATGCTGTTTATGAATATTATTTATTGATACTTTACAAATATAATGAGAAGACCGTCTAGAATAGCCCTTTAAATATTTGTACTTATTAAAAATTAGTGGTGTATGTATGAGTGTGTTTGTCTGTTGGCATGTAGGCTCTTAGCTCATACATATTATGGTTAAATTACACCCAGACACTATACCAAAATGATCATGCTCATCACATTATTGTCTAGGGTGCGAATCAAACCCACGACTTTCGGCATCAGCAGTCAGAGCCACAGTTTGGTAATATGCCATGCCATGGTACGATACAGATCTCATCTAAGCAAATTTTCTTGACAGAAAAATGGATAAAGACATGGAGAGGTTTTGATATATTATAACGAAACCAGGCGACTCATCCAGGGTCCCACCTCGTCATGCATAACTTAACCTTCGATTAACCTTTGCGGCTGTTATAATTTAGCCACAAACCCTCTTTTCAACCTCACAAGCCTTTGATGTTGAATAGAATCTTTTCCTGTTTCAAGGAATTGTGGTCGGCATGTTGTTTGCTGGAGGCATGTGTCTTCTATCCCTGCTGGCCTACGCTGTGCAGGACTGGTACCATCTATCCTTGGTGACAACATTGCCCTTCATACTACTGTATGGGTAAGTTAAAGTTATTACTCCACCAGCTCTAAGTTAATACAAAAACTACAAAAATATTTAATTCAACAAATAATATTGTGTCATACATAAATAGAGGTAGCCCTAGTAAGTTACAAGAGTGCTTGTGTCAGGGCTGTCTCGCTTTTAAGTGATAGCTTAACAATGATGAGGCTAATAATTAAGTTGATTGAGGACTCGCCTCGGACTTGACTTCACACGCCACCGGTGTCTTCACGATATTTTTCTTTACTATTTTCGAAGCAAGTGATAAATATCCAGCAAGGTTTTTCCATGAACTATCAGCAAAATTATTAAAATTCATGTCACAATGTTATAGATACTACTGGCTCATACCGGAATCTCCAAGGTGGCTGGTTGGCAGAGGCCGAATAGCTGAAGCTGAGAAGGTCTTAAGAAATCTCGCGAAAAAGAATGGCATACATCTGGAACGAGGATTCTTATTAGAATTGCATGTAAGTAAATTCAAATTATCCGACAAATGCAATATTACCTACCAACCTACCAGAAACATTTACTATAAATAAACCATTCTTATTTTAACAGAAGAAAATAAAAGAAGAAGAAGATGCAACACAAGATGAATTAGCCACAATGTCAAACATGAACGGGCATGTGGCAGGATATACAGAACTCCCTGAAAAAGATGAAAATCTAGACAGAAGAATAAGCAACATGCTAACATTCAAGCCAGACCTCTCAAAAATATCCGAAACAGAAGAATCTAATAAGAGTTTGGAAAAAATAATAGCTCTAGAAGTAGCAGAGATTGTGAATAAAAAGTCTAGACTAAAAAGAGAAGAGAAGGAAGAAGAAAAAGAACAGAATATTACTGAAACAACGAATTTGAATACTGAACATCAACAGAAAGCAACACAGACGGAGTATACCAAATCACCGGCGAATACTCTAAGAAGAAAGTCTCTACAGTTAGTTAGTAAAATATTCATACAAGAAGACGGAGAAGAAGATATAGTTGAGAATAAGAGAATGGATGATCAGAATTCGGAAGGCGACTGTAAAGCATCTCCATTGGATGTATTCAGATATCCGAATATACGAAAGAAATTCTTCATTCTAACGTTCGATTGGGTAGCTCTGGGAGTTGTTTATAACAGTATGAGTTACAATACTCCTAATTTAGGGGTCAACGATTATTTGGCGTTTTTTATTGGTAAGTAATAAATAACCCTATTAATAATCAAACGGCATTATCTGTCTGCCGTCCATTTACTGTCCTGACGTCATAACTCGTAGTAGACAAAATGCAGTACTTAAGCAAAGTTTTCACATTCGGGGAAATACTATCAAGCAGAATTAATAAACCTTAAATTATTAAGGTTCTGCTAACAACCTATACGATCCTCTAGAAACTTAAAAATAAATTTGCATTTTTAATATATGAAATTAACAAATAAAAATCATAAAATAAATCAAATATTATTTCTCTAAATAGGTTCATACTTGACAAACACTTTTAAATTTCATTTTTTAACTAGAAGGTGAGGTCGGTATTTCACTATCTGACTACCGATAAGAAACACCGAAAGAATCTCAGAGATCAGTCTCTTTTAAAGTTCAGACATTATCTTGGTTAGATCATGTAAGAACCATGCAGATTAGTGTCTGAAATGGTCTTTTGAGGAAAGAACCACACAGATATGAAGGGACTAGATCAATCAGCATTTTTCCGAAATCGGTAGCTATACGCAGCGCAGAGGTTGCCTACTGCACCTGTCTGGGGTTGGGTTCCTGCACTGAACAAATATTTGTATAGCTTAAAGGTAGTTTTCTCGGGTTTGGTTTTTTGTATAATTATGTAAGTTTAAATGTTTGTAAACGCACCCATTGCATAAGAGAAATTCCTAGTGTGGAGCAACGTCTTTTAAAACAGAAACAAAACAATTAATAATGATAGTCAAGTATAGATCTAGATATATAGTACAGGTATTCAAAACGTAATTAAATTTAGAGACCTTCTTAGTCCTGCATTTCTGAGAGTTAATACTTCATAATTGGCTTTGCTATTTTTAAAGATACATTTCAAAAATACCCCTAAATACAAAAGAAATCAAAGTGTTTTTTCCTCACAGGTGGTGCGGTAGAAATACCTTCATACTTCATGGCGTGGCGCTGCATGGAGCGGTTCGGTCGTCGCTGGGTGCTCTGTGTCTTCATGTGCGTCGGTGGGGTCGCCTGCATCAGCTGCATTCTTGTTCCTGAATGTAAGTTGCTTAGTGCTACATATTAGGTTAGACGTATTTTTTAGATAGGTGAATAGGTTAAAGAAAGAGGTCAGTCACCAAATCCAACTCGGCTGGGCAGCGTTCGGAAAATTGCGTAATGTCTTCTCGTCCGACATACCTCAGTGTCTCAAGTCGAAGGTTTTCGACCAGTGTGTGTTGCCAGTGATGACTAATGGCACTGAAACGTGGTCCCTCACTATGGGCCTTATGAGTAAGCTCAAAGTAGCCCAACGAGCTATGGAGAGGACTATGCTCGGTGTCTCTCTGCGAGATCAAATCAGAAATGAGGAGATCCCTAGAAGAACCAAGGTTACCGACATAGCCCAGCGGATTAGCAGGTTGAAAAGGCAGTGGGCAGGGCACATAGCACGGAGGACTGATGACCGATGGGGTCGAAAGGTTCTCGAGTGGAGGCCACGTATCGGCAAGCGCAGCGCAGCGGACGTCCACCCACAAGGTGGACAGACGACCTCATTAAGGACGCGGGAATGCGCTGGATTCGAGCCGCTTCCGATCGGTCTTATTGGAGATCTATAGGGGAGGCCTATGTCCAGCAGTGGACTTCCTATGGCTGAAATGATGATGATGATGAGATAGGTGAAATGTAGTTTTGCCGGGCGTAATCAAAGCGATGGTCGGTAGTAATGTGTCCTGGGTCGCAGCCGCAAATACAGTTGCAATCTTATCTTTCTGGCACTAATCTTAGTCAAAAACTAAAACAGAATAAGATTAGAATGCGAACTACGATTAATTATTCTATATTTCCAATATAACGTCTAATTTCCCTTCAAAAATGGAAGAAGGAGGCTGCGTAAAGGGAGAGAGAGACTAGGTACATCTAGATACCAGGATTGCCCCCCTCATGTTGGCGATAATTAATGAATATCAAAGACTTATCAAAAATGTAGGGCAGTAACGTAATTTTGGCAATTAAAGAAGATTAGTGCCACTAAGATGAGAAGGCGACTGCATTTTGAATGTTCATAATTATGAGAATAGGCCTTTTAATGTCTAGTTATTTTAGTGCCCATATTGTGTTTGTATTACAATAAATGTAATTTGCATGCTTTAATTACAAACATTTTAACTTCTGGTAAATTCGTAGGAAATTTAATAATATTAATATCCTCCTTTTCCAGCATGGCCATGGATAACAGTGACTCTCTCAATGCTGGGTCGGTTGTTCGCTGCGTCATCGTTTGCCGTCTTCTACGTACTGATTGGAGAGTTATTACCAACAGTGTTGAGGGCTCAGGCAATGGGAGCAGCTTCCTTCATATCTGGACTCGGACTGTTGGCTGTTCCTTACATAGTGCATTTAGTAAGCGTAAAAATTTGTATTTTTGTTTTATTGGAACGAAGTTCCTTATCGCGCGTTGTGAAAGGGGGTTAGACGGAAAAAATTCTTACGAAAAGTTGTCACGACACTTTTTGCTGTAGTAAGCTATTGTAAGCTGTGCGGCGTCGCATGTTCGCAGGGAGAGGGAGTGGGAGAGGGAGAGGGAGAGGGAGAGGGAGAGGGAGAGGATGAGGGAGAGGGGGAGAGAGAGGGAGAGGGAGAGGGGGAGGGAGGGGAACGGGAGGAGGAAGATGGAGGGGGAGGGGGAGAGAGAGAAGATTGAATAGTTCACTAATCAATCGAAGGGAACTTCGTTCCATCCGGGTGTCCTTTGACACCTCTCAAGTTTTTTGTGATTAACGTGGTTAGCTGTTCACTCGCTTATTTTTTATTTTTTGAGAGCACCAAGCAATAATTTAATACAACATTAGTTTTAGTATTAACTAAACAGAGGTTCTTGTACTCGTTGTTATAGAACCATTTTTACTATGTACAAGTAACTTGACATAAAATTATTATGCATTGACAATTGATTTTTGATCTTTCTTTTCTCTGACTTTGTTAATAAAGAAGTCACCAAAGTAGTTGAAATTGCAGTTCAAGCTGAACTTTATGTCCTCGTGTTACAATTTAATTATATGGTAATTTATTTTTCTTCACTTTTTCAGGCAGTCTACTCCAGAGCCTTACCGCTTATTATAATGGGTGTCCTGAGCGTGATGGGTGGGATAACCTCACTGTTCCTACCTGAAACCTTGAACCAGCCACTACCACAGACCCTGGGTGATGGAGAAACTTTCGGTAGAGACTTCAAGATATTAAGTTGTGTTGAAAGACAAAGTGACAATTAAAACAAAATGACGTGACAGTGTAACTATGAACTTGTAAATATTCAGTGTTAGTAATAGTTTTAAACTTTGTAGTGTCACAATTAATTAAATGTGCTATGCTAGTAACTTTGTTACTCAGAGACGTTACTTGAAAATAATTTATCATTTACTTTGATTTGGAATATTTCGAACTTTGTAGGGCCATTTTATTTAATTTGTTCCCACTTGCTCTACCAAACAGTTCTACGGTAGAACTAATGGGTTATTTTTCTCAATAATTCTATTCTAAGGTGAAATCATCATCATCATCATCATCAGTTTGACCGAATGCAGCTCTACACCAGAATTTAGTTTTCTTTAATTTAGGTATCGTCAAACGGGTTGAATAATAGGGTGAATAGAAACAAAACTATGAGGAAGATATTCACATAAGATGAAAGTTGTTCGTTACATACACGAGCTCTAATGCTTTTAAATCATTAAAATTTAGAGTGTGTTAGTAACAAAAAAAATCATAAACCCCCAACGCCAAAACGTAAAGCTCACATTTAAAAAGTTCTAAATAACATTTTCCTATCGTTGAGCCATGTAATTTTATGTCATTTCCGGGTACTGCTTAAGTAAGGAATCTTCCTAGTAGGAATGTACTTATATGAGCGGTACCCTGACCAACGTTTTGGCGTTGAGGGTTTTTGAATTTTAAATTTATTTTTATTTCAAAATTTATAAACTTACTTTTTAAAATTTTAAGTCACACGTATGTTTGTTTGTAAAGTTAATACCCATAGACGACTTAAATCGCAACGGCAGGTAACACAAAAGTGCTGATAACATTGAAACCGATTTTGATGAATCATGTCTAAGAACCCAAGAAACCCAAGCAGGGTTTCTTGCGGTGGTCAAATGAAAAAAACCGCACCTAAATTGGTTCACCCGTTTAAGCGCTACGGTGCCACAGGCAGACAGACAGACTGACACCCCTCTTTTTGCGTCGGAGGTTAAAAATAATGTTGAACTGGCGTGAAAAATCTACTTCGAAGTTTTGTTTCTATTCACCCTTGGGTTTTTATTGTTCAATATTTTTTTTGGGATTGCTTGACTGCAATCCCACCTGATGGTAAGCAGTGATGCAATTAATGATAGTATTAAAAAGATCAGATTTCGACTACCTGACAAGAATTATTAGGACACAAGCCTCGCTCTTTCATGGTTTGACGTATTAGTACTATTATACACCACAATTTTTTAATTAGTATAAAAAAATTGGGCTGTATCCGCACCTGTTACTGATCATATTTGCGTAATCAAAAGTAAAAAAACGAAATTAAATTTTTAAATATGCCACTATTTAGTTAAACTTAAATAACGAAAACAGCTGTTGGAGGCGGGGGCATGCTTGAGCAAGATCACGCGAACGTGAGCGAGAGATGACGATTAATGAATACTACTATGTCATGAATAGCCTGTACAGTATTTCCATGAATTGGGTGACTTTTTGGGATATAAACAAACGCTAATAACTTTGCTGTTTATGAATATTATTTATTGATACTTTACAAATATAATGAGAAGACCGTCTAGAACTTTTAAGTATTTGTACTAATTTACCATTGTTATGAATGTATACAATGATTATCTTGAAGTATCGTCTCTGAATACTCTCCGATTGGTAAAGAAGAAGATATTATTTAGACATAAGGAACACAATTTCTCATAGATCTAAGTTTTCCGTCACAAATTATTTTTCTTGTAAGTTTGCTATGTCAATTCATTGTTGTTGTTCGTTTTCTTTGTATTGTTTGAGAATTAGATGTCAATTTATACTTTTATTATAATAATGTAAGTAAATAACAAAACAACACTGTAAATACCTAATAAACTTTTCTTTCATCGGTGCACTTGAAATACCTCGCAGTATTTATTTATCTACATAAAAAGATGTTACAAATCATAAGGTCATACAGTTTCTTAGATCATATTCTACTATTTTAGGTATGCAAATTGTATTCATTACATAGTTTTTTTTTAATTTTTAGTATTGCAATTTTGACCAACTATAAAAGATAATAGTATAATAAAGGATGGAGGACATTATGAGGTTTGTACAGACGCCAGCACGTCAAGTTACCCCAATGTGTCAAATTTTCCCAATGTAATATGAACCTTATTCTGTTTGACATAAAGTTGAAAAACGATCAAAGAAATTTGACACGTTGGGGTAACTTGATGTGCTGGCGTCTGTACTTGATTATGGAGCACTTACATTTTTCATACGTTCTTTTTTTTTTTCTGATCGTAAAATTATCAAGAACAGGAGCCAATAAAAATCATCATTCCTATCTAACCCAATAAGATCCTTCCTAGAAAAATCCATATGTATTGTGTATTTAAAGTAAAAACAATTATTTAATTTAAAACTTGGAAATTATGAAAAGCCGACGAAAAATTTCAACGCTGGGGCCCTAGGACGTTGTTCTGAACTTATTGTGTCAGAATGTGCGACGATGTTCTTTCCACCCCGCACCAACTGCTGACAATAATTGATAACGATTCCACAGTACCTACTTTCTGTCTTTTATTAGGATTAGCGATAACGGTACTGTTATAATAACATTGACATGTTTTCTGATTTTTACATAATAACTAGCTGTACCCTGCCACGCTTCGCTGTGGCACATTGTGATTGAATGGTTAAAAAAAAAAGAGAAAATGACGTGTGGCACTGGGAGACTGCCGCGGTAAAGCTATTGCATAGCATTTTTATCAACTCCTCTTCCCATTATGCATAAAAAATTTCATGAGAATCGGTCGAGCCGTTTCGGAGGAGTATGGGAACGCACATTGTGACACGAGAATTTTATATATAAGATAAGATATGAAGACTTTTAATTGGCAGTCAGTCAGCTTGTGAATTTCTTAGTCTATTTGGTTTTAGCTGTAAGTCTTCTAAAGAAAATAAATGAATAATGATATTGTCTGAATTGTCTGTACTAACGATATCGCTACCAAAGGTAATGTCTAGTAGGTACTAACGATAACAATTCCACAGTGCAAAAGAAAAAGCTCGTGTCTTCTCCGTATAAGAAGAAGACGCCTTTACCCTGCAGTGGGACAGTAACTGGCAGGTATTGTTGTTAGAGGAAAGTGGACTGTAACATCACAATTATGTAGTCTGTAAGAATGCCTATGAGTAATAATGGTAATGACGCGTCGATCAAGAACATTCCACACGCGGTCATCTTACTGAACGACGCTCGATTTGCTTGTAAAACATTATGGCAAAGACTTTCTTCATGCTCTGTAAAAAAAAAACAATCGTATTAATCATCTTCATCACCATCTGCCTAGCTTTCTCTGAACAATGTTGGACTTGGCTTCACCAACTACACGGGTTTTCTTTGTATCTCTATGTAATGGGCTATTTGATTACAAGAAAATATTCGACACGTATTTTTTCTTTTTTCACGTCAAATAAAAAAATAGGCGATACACCGAGTTAAAATGTCGCATGAAATCACTTGCCAGTACAGTTTATGCTAGCTAATGACGTTCCAAGCCCCCACTCCTCAACTTTAATGCGCTTAATCTAAGCAGTTTTGCATCAATTTGAAAAAGAAAAAAATACGTGTCGAATATTTTTTTGTAATCTAGATGAGGGACTAAAAAAAACTCAAATGTTGTCAAATAGCCCATTGTTTCTAAGCATGACAATACCGCGGCAGCAGGCCGCGAACCGCGGGTGCAAGCTGCGCACCGCGGGTGCAGGCCGCAATTTTATAAATATTCATAGAAACTCCTACAGTTTGTAGTCTGCCGGCCATCTCGGACCTTGTATTGGATTCCTATCTATGATTATGATATTCATCATTCGTCTATCATATTACTTATTATTATTATTATTCTTGACTTTAAAAAAAAACCCATAGGGACGACTGATTCAAGCACGCGTTTCATATCTACAAACATGCAATGACTGACAGACATGCTATTCAGTCATTGATCGACGGCCTTTCGCATTTTGATGATTGAAACGGAACACAATTTGTACGCATTATTCCGATTCACCGCTTACGGAGGCTGCCAATGTCCGCCGTCCGCCGTTAAAGCGCGTTCGCCACGTCGATGCAAAAGGATGCGTACGTCGTTCTATACTTTGCCCTCTTTTTGTATGGATAAACTGCCGTCGAACAATGTGTTAGGAGAGGAATTTTGGTCCTAAATTCAATAATCTCTCTTTATTTATTTATTTAAATAAATAAATAAATAAATAAATCTCTTGCGCTCACATAGTCACGTAGTTTAACATGTCATATTGATTGAATTTAAAACACGTGTAGGTATATCGTCGCATGTCTTGTGCTCACCAAGATAGTTTTTACTCTTCAAACGCTGTATACACGCCGTCTCTACTTCCTCAACAGTAATGTAGAACTTCTCACAATGCACGCATTGTAATAATACTAGAAAAATATCTTTCGCGAGCCATATAGCTATTAAAAAGATGGTCACAGAAAATTTCTTCTTCTCCTAAAATATAAAAAAGAATTGTAAGATAGAATATGGTTTGTGTACAAATGACTACAAATGTTAAATACTGCAAATATATACTTTTGCTGATTGTGGATAAGGTGTATATTTGCAGTGTTTCTTAATTGTGGTTACGACGGCTCGACGATATGTCAAATTACTTTTTCGTTGAACCTCGCCATTATTTTGGTCGATACGTTTGAAATCTCAGCTAAAGTCAGTATGTGTCACACAAACTTAAGTGAAAGATCTTGTATTTATAGGTATATAAGTGTCTTGTCTCTTCACAAAAAACAAAGAGATTTAAAAGACTAGAGCGGGCATGTCAAGGAAATGTCATAGAAAAACTTTGATCCTATGTCTCAGTAACGCCATCTAGAATAATATATGAATATTGGAGCGGCAGCAGAGCGTACTAAAAAAAACTCATAGACTTGTGTCCGGCAGGACACACTTTTTCGGACGAAAGTTTTGTTTGTGATGTCCGGTCTATAGGTATTGAATGTCTTTGACAAAAAATGATGAAACTAGCTTATATTAATTTGGGTTTGACTAAAAAAAAATGGCACCATTATTATATTTTTTATAATTATAATTTTTGGTGTAGGATAACTTTTTTTGAATACCAATATTTGCTTTCGGGGCATAAGAAAAACCAAACCATACGAGCAATAGCGTCATTGGAATAGTTTTGAGTATTGGCTATGAGGAAATTGTTATGATTTTTTTTCTATATAAGATGGTTTACCTTTTTGAAAACCATCTTATATAGAAAAAAAATCATAACAATTTCAAATCAATTTCCAAAAAAAAAATCCCGTTTGGCCCGTTAACCAAACTCAAGAGTCCACACTCAATAGTAGCGCAGTTAAAATCGACGATATGAAATAGTTTTGCATATTATATTCTGCTAACACTTACTTCATCAGTATGAACAGCCGCCCTTGACATGATATGCAATAGAATACTGAAATAGCATAAACTTCGGAAAAACGTGTCAACAGTGTGAAATAATATCTGCGAAACGAAAAAACATTAATTATTATCGACAGTAAAAATACCAAACAGGTAAAAGTTGAACATCATAATAAACGAATTAATAATAAACAAGAAGTCTTACCAACATCTGAAAAATATTTTTATAAAAATTGTAAGCTTCCAAAATATTTCGATACACATCAAAAAAATGTTCAGTGATCTTTTCTTGACCATCGCTAACTGCTAGAAAATCCTCGATCCACTTTTCAAGATACTTTCTCAATAAAACAATTACAAATATAGCGTAAACTAAATTTACATCAAAGGAAATAAATGTAACATTTAAGAAAATGTCAATAATAAAGAATTCATTATATATACCACAGTATAGAAATTGAAGGAAGATATTTATGCTGATGGCGCTTAAAACAAGAAACCAGTTCAAACGAGTAATTTTATTATGACTTCCATGAAAGTCTAAGCCATAGTAAATTTTTTGAATCAGTAATATTATTGAGATGTTAATATTACTGTGAACGATGTTAAGTATGCACAGAATGGTCAAACCGACACAGTAGAATACGACGAAGAAGGCAAATATGATAGTGACAAGTTCAGTATTGTTGATCCCCATTGTATCTTCCAACTCCCCGAAAAACATACGATTTATACACAATCCGTATACAACGGCCACAAAGAAGAACATTATAACATAAAATCTTTTTCCTTTCGGTGTAATATAATCGTCTTGTATATTATATTTTGATAATAGAAAGATGGAGAGCACTAAATTCACTGGATACAGCATTGTTTGTATGTCTTTTTCAAGGCGATTATCAAGTATTTTTTCTGGCAGTACCACTGTACGCTTTGTTTTTATTTTATTGTTTATTAAAATCATTTTTATATTCACGACTTTAGTTGTTCTAATATTGACGACAAATGTTGAAATATCTTTACCTTTGTAGGACATTAATATCAATCAATTTAATGTTCGTTCTCAGTGAATTAAAACAATTGATATCGAATATTAGTCGAACATATCAAATGACAAAAGAAAAATTACACAATTATTATTGTATTATTAACTAAACACTAATAATTTATTCATAATTTATTTATTAAAACGCTATGGATAAGTTACAAAAAGTGTACAAAGGCGAACTTCAAGGTGATGCAAAGACACAACATGGTAGGCGATAAAAATAATAAGTTATTTAATATACGGAAAACAAAAGTGGTAATACACGTACATTTTCTTATAATTACTCAATTTACAGATGAGCAAACTGCAATATTACAACAACGTAATTGGTTAGAAATCCCAGCAGAGCTATTGGTAGCACAGCGTCTACATAGAACAGTCCACACGCGGTCATCTTACTGAACGACCGATTTATCTGTAGCACGCTCTTGCACAGACGTTCATCACTTTCTGTATAAAAAAATACAAATCAGTTACTACTTTTGTATTTTGCGTAAGTTTCCGGAGTATTCCCGTTTGAGCACCTATTTTTTGAGCACCTATGCATTTAGCACCAAAGGTATTCCCATTTCCCATAGGTTAATAAAAATAGGTGCTCAAACGGGAATACTCCAAGTTTCCTTGATCAGAAAAAAACAACTACTTAGTATTTTAACAAACACTAAATCTACATAAGCATATTTCTTTAAAGCCATTGTATGGACTATAATATTTTAACTATTAGTAGAGATTTCGTCGCGATGTTTACCAACATCGAAATCAATGATGGCTATTATAAACGTAAAAACACAAATACGAGAGATAAGGGTGCGGGACAGTAACAGGCTTGTATTATTAAACATTTTTGAGTTATTTACTTGTGTAAGTCCTGTTCTTCAAACTCTGTATACAAACGGACTCGGCTTCCTCGATGGCAATGATGAACTTCTCAGAGTAAACGTTCTGAATTATAACAAGGACAATGTTCCTTACTAGCCAATATAATGTCAGAAATACGTTATTCCAATCAATAAGCTGAAAATTAAATTTCTCATCAAAACGAGATAGAAGTGGTCTTGCTTCTTATGCTAATGAGATAAAAAAAACCCACCTTGTTTAGAGAAAAAGGGCTAGGCAGATAAGATATTCATGTGGAAGGAAATTGGCACCTTCACAATACTTACCAGATAGTGTTGTTGCGCCGTTTGCAACACGAGCTCCACGTAACATAATGTACATCCAAATACGTTAATAAGACTGTGCATTACCTGCAATGTAAGGAAGTCATCTTTAGAAATATTATAAAGACGTAAAATATGTGAGTTTGTGACGTTTTAAGAAGTAATCTTTGAATCTAACGAACCGATTTTAATTTTTTTTTCTTCTATCAATAGAAAGCCATATTATATGTTGGTGTCGTATACGAAATAAACGCGTACGAAGTAGCGAGCAAAGTACTTATGATATATTAATACATAATACCAGCCTGCTACTGTCTTACTTCAGGGCACACACCTCTTGTCATAAATAAGGCACTCGCATTGATCACCACGCTTGCGCAGTACAGATTTGCGATTTCAAACGTGGTTTAAAAATAAGTTCAGCAGGCCTAGCCAAGTTGACTTAGATCTACTATTGTTAACGCTTTAGAAAACTATAGAAGAAATGTATAGGAATATCGTTAAGTCACGTTATGACGACTAGCAAGTAGAAAAAGCCTAGCCATGTTTACAGAATAATAGTTCGATAAAAAAAATAGAATGGAAGTTATCAATTTTGATCGCTTCATCTCATAGAAATGGTAACCAAGCAGCAAGTAGTTTCCTCGCGATGTTTTCCTCCACCGATGTCAATGATGTCATAGATAAACTTACAAAGTACATACGAATTGAAAAAGACACATTGGTACTTGCCCGGATTTGGACTACCTCATGCATGAGAAGTAGGTGCCTTAAGCTTTGGGCCATCACTACACAAATATCGTAAATAGTGTCGTGATTTCATGTGGTTTAATATTGAACTAAACCTTTTATTGTTTTCTAATACTGATGCTCATGGTGTCACGCTTTCCAACCTATTACATTTTTAACGAAATTCCTATTGCATCCTTCCTTTCCTTAGAGTGATGTATCTGTTATATTTTGATTGAATAGATGTACATTTTAACTTTTTTTACTTGTGTTGCTCAAACTTACCGTAATATGGGATACTGTTTTATAAACATTGTAAGCCTTTAAAATATTTTTGTATGTTTTAAACGCTTTTATAGAATACATTTTATCATTTTCCTGTTTATCTTTCTTCGTTTGGATGTTTTTAATCCATCGATTGAGAAACTCGTTCAGCAATACAAGAATTTTAATAGCATAAACATAGTGTAGATCTATACTTGTTGTAAGAAAATCACAAATAAAGTTCACGATATTAAATGGTTCATAGACACTATAAACTGCAATAATCATTGAAAAATGACAACTTAGAATTGTTAAAACAGCGACCCAATTCCAAATGATGTGACTGCGGACTTTCAAACTAAAAGCGTCGGTCTTATGTATAATTTGGATCATTACGACAATCAGAACATTTTCATTGCTGTGTACAATGCTAAGAGCAAGAAACAAAATGAGACCTAAACAATGGAAAAGCAATAAGTATATTGTAATAAACGTACGTATTGCATTAGTACTATCTCTTGTTTCCTGGTTAATTTCAACACAAACCATTCGAAAAACAGTATTTACGATCATGAAAAATACATAAAAGAACGCAAATATATAATATTTTTTCGCACAAGGAGTTATATAGTTGTCTTGAATACAGTATTTAGATGAAAATAAAGCAGTTTGTAGTAAGTTGAATGGGTACAACATTCTTTGGACATCTTTATCTAGTCGATTATTTAGTAATACTTCCACTGGGTAAGATGAAACATTGGACATACTTTTAAAATTTAAAAAAAAAATAATATACTTGAAATTTGAAAAATTTAGTACAACTACGCTCTAATATGTACATACCATGTATTGATCAAACTGAAAAGTAGGCTGAGTATTGACACATTTTCATTTAGCTTAGGTACTGTTAGGTCGTAATCGGCACTAGTAATATCTAAATTGTAATCATTATAATGGTGTTTATTTATTTAAAATGTATTTTGACGAAATGTCAAAGGTCATACATGTCATGTCATTTATTACAAGTCTCTTTTGAACGGCAAACTTACAAGTCAACACAAATCTTTCTTGCTCCTTCTAGAAAGACCTCGAAATTTCATTCAAACCGGTTAGCCGGCCGTTCAGGAGTAGCTTAGTGATAAATAGACGTACAGGAGAATTATTAAATTTAAAAAGTTGTACGTTATGTTATTGTGACTTTGTTAATGCATTTAATGATCGTACAGTCAATTTTCCAAGTAAATTGAATGTTTCCTTAATCTAACCAACGAACCAACAAACCAACAATCTTCCAACCCATGATTGTCTGGTTATCTATTCGAGTTTCGGTTTGGAACTTTTTAATCTTACTAATGTATTAAAACAATCATTAAACTTTGACCGGTTTCTTCAAATATTATGTAACAATAATTAAATTCATCAAGGACATTATTCTAACAAAGTTTCATCAACAAGGTGTTGTTGAAATCATAGAATAAAATTAAATAAAGATGATAAAATTATTCCAGAAACGTAGAAATATCTCAAAGCCCTCATTCAAGAGCTACCCAATATTCGCCTTGAAGTGGACGTTCAGAGAATTGTGAATTCTTTTAATATTACACACCTAATTTTTGTTTATTTCAGCAAAATTTCGTGTACAAAACAATCATATTTATCCAAGAGGATACAAGCATTCAATATTGTCGTTCTGTTACATGTTATTCATGATAGCTGTATGTATCTAACGATCAATGATCGTAGACGTAAAAGATGTCAATATGAAACAAACGGAAAATGACTTCATCTCATCATAGGCCCTCTTTATTTTATCATCCAATTAGTCTTTTTCATTATGTTGTTCACTCTTGACTTGGTACACAAGCACAATAACGTCTTTCTCATTTTGAAGATCCAAACTATTCATAAGACCATGAATTTTAAGAAGAATATTCGTAGTTACTTCATCTGGAGCTGGTGGATAACACTATTGTCTATAATATGTGGACATACCTATTTCCGCATGCGTCGTCGTGCGAATTTAATTTTTTTAGAAATAACTAATTATGACGTTTGTCTTAATTGACGTGAATTATGTCATTGCTATCCGAGTCATAATATTATTAAAAAAGTATCTTGATAAATGGATTCAAGCTTAGATAATATACCTCTAGATCGAGCTACCGCGTGGCCGCACATGCGACAGCAATATAAAAGTTCAGTGTTGCTATTCCCTAAAAAAGTCCCAAAATACGACGTATTCAACGTGGTAATAAGAGTGTAGAAGTATCCATGTGTGAGAAAATATAATTTCACGTAAAATACCTACTTTCAATCTTACCTTGATTCTCACAAATAAAATACACTACTACCAGATGAAGCTTGTTTTGATTTTTTCGCGTGTTATTTATCATTAAAATATATTGAGGTATGGCTGACATCCAGTGTGACATTGACATTGCTGTATAATAAATAACTATTGTCCTTTATACAAAACCAACTTATTTTGAAAATATCTAATTTTTTGTTTATACTTAACATTTATTCATAAAATGAATTCTTACTTCCAAATATCTTTAAGTACCTACGCGATTGCCTTCAAGAGTAAAACTTAATGATTGTCGAAAGGGCTCTGTTCGTTCGTACACATGTTCACTTAAACTTAAAAATAAGGGTTCGCCCACAAATTTGTGTGTTTAGCCACCATAGATTTATTTGATTATTATGCCTACCTTTTGAACATTAGGCCTGACAGTTAAGGGAAAAGATTTGAAACGTGTAGCAACACTGTAAGTAAGTATTACTAGGTTATGTGATTTATGAAATCAAGTTTATTTTAAGAAATCTTCCATATTTTGGCCTGAAAGCCATGACAATAAAAGCGCACAAATGTATAAATTCAATAATCATACAATAACACAAACAGTATTGAATACTTACGAATGAAAAGCGATTTTGTTATTGGCCTTTTCTGAGCGGCTTTTACAGCCTATTATACTGAATCCTCCCATCGTAGCGCATTCACCATACACTAAACACTTATCTAATGGAGTCTATTTCTCATTAAATGACTTAAACTATTACAAAAATTGCAAAAACCATCCGAAAACTTAAATTAAATCGAGCATAATAATATACGTGACAGTGACAGCTCTTTGTTTGGCTAACTTTCAAAAGTTAGCCATGCAAAAATCCGGCACGCCGTAAGGGACAGAAGATACGATGCTTTGTCTCAATTTTCCTACGAATTTTGTATTATTGCGTCTCACTTCCACACTTGACACTGTAAATTGGGCTACGTCTAGAGGTATATAGTCTAAGGGTTAAGGACTTGTTCTGATTTACTGAACTAAATGAAGTACTGAACTAAATGAGTGGACTACTTCATTAAGCGAAAAGATATACTTCATTCATTTCTTTTTACTGACACATTTTGCGCATCTCTAAATTCAATCAATCAAATACTTAGATAATATACCTCTAGATCGAGCTACCGCGTGGCCGCACATGCGACAGCAATATAAAAGTTCAGTGTTGCTATTCCCTAAAAAAGTCCCAAAATACGACGTATTCAACGTGGTAATAAGAGTGTAGAAGTATCCATGTGTGAGAAAATATAATTTCACGTAAAATACCTACTTTCAATCTTACCTTGATTCTCACAAATAAAATACACTAGGTACTACCAGGTGAAGCTTGTTTTGATTTTTTCGCGTGTTATTTATCAAATATATTGAGGTATGGCTGACATCCAGTGTGACATTGACATTGCTGTATAATAACTATTATCCTTTAGACAAAACCAACTTATTTTGAAAATATCTAATTTTTTGTTTATACTTAACATTTATTTATAAAATGAATTCTTACTTCCAAATATCTTTAAGTACCTACGCGATTGCCTTCAAGAGTAAAACTTAATGATTGTCGAAAGGGCTCTGTTCGTTCGTACACATGTTCACTTAAACTTAAAAATAAGGGTTCGCCCACAAATTTGTGTGTTTAGCCACCATAGATTTATTTGATTATTATGCCTACCTTTTGAACATTAGGCCTGACAGTTAAGGGAAAAGATTTGAAACGTGTAGCAACACTGTAAGTAAGTATTACTAGGTTATGTGATATAAGAAATCAAGTTTATTTTAAGAAATCTTCCATATTTTGGTCTGAAAGCCATGACAATAAAAGCGCACAAATGTATAAATTCAATAATCATACAATAACACAAACAGTATTGAATACTTACGAATGAAAAGAGATTTTGTTATTGGCCTTTTCTGAGCGGCTTTTACAGCCTATTATACTGAATCCTCCCATCGTAGCGCATTCACCATACACTAAACACTTATCTAATGGAGTCTATTTCTCATTAAATGACTTAAACTATTACAAAAATTGCAAAAACCATCCGAAAACTTAAATTAAATCGAGCATAATAATATACGTGACAGTGACAGCTCTTTGTTTGGCTAACTTTCAAAAGTTAGCCATGCAAAAATCCGGCACGCCGTAAGGGACAGAAGATACGATGCTTTGTCTCAATTTTCCTACGAACTTTGTATTATTGCGTCTCACTTCCACACTTGACACTGTAAATTGGGCTACGTCTAGAGGTATATAGTCTAAGGATTCAAGACATCTTGACGGTTAAAGACGATCAAAATAATAATGAACAATGTCAGAAATTACTAGTGATTTACGTAAATATTTTAGGACCTTACAATATGTATAAAAGAGTTTTCCAGGTTTTAGTAAGTTCGTTGTTTTTCAACTCGAAACATTTATCATAAAGACAGTGTTTGGCATCAATAAACTGTTTAGAGCTATAATGCGTAACAATTATAAGTGTCATGATTTATAAAACAGATATATTCTTTCGATCATAAGCTGTTGTCATTAAGAATTTCCTTCACGTCATTTATCAATGTTACGACAAATAGGCTAAGCTGTAAATCACGCTGAAAAAGTGGTTAATACAAATAAACATTTTATTAAAATAAAACTTAAATGGCTTACTGTTTTAATAAACAGGCTTAGGACTGACTGTGCGGAGGGCTCTGATAGCGTGTCGGGTACGTTTCTCAAAAAATGTAAGCATATACTTATCCCACACTTGACGCTTTTATATAACCTGGCTTTCAGTACAGGAGTCTTTCGTGATGCTATCGCTATGGCTATCGTTCATCCGGTGCATAAAAGCGGCGACAGAGACAGAGCTCATAATTACCGACCCATATCAATTCTTCCTACTCTATCTAAGCTATTAGAGAGACTCATGAATAACAGGCTCGTTAAATATCTTGAACGTTATCATCTTTTGTCTCCTTGCCAATACGGTTTTCGTTCAGGAATTTCTACTAGTAATGCGGTACTTGATCTCACTAATGATATCGTTAGTCATTTGGATGACAAACAGTGTGTCTTGGGCGTCTTCTTAGACCTGGCAAAAGCCTTTGATACAATCTCAATTCCTGGACTCATTACTAAGCTTGAAAACATTGGCATCAGAGGCGATCAGCTCCTACTTTTTAAGAGCTATCTTACAGGAAGACGCCAATGTGTCAAAATTGGCGAATGGATGAGTGACGAACTCCCTATAACCTACGGTGTGCCACAGGGTAGTATCATTGGGCCGAACCTGTTTCTCATCTATATTGATGACCTCTGCCGTCAGGAGCTTTCAAATGGATCCATTTTTACTTACGCTGATGATACTGCCTTTATATTCTATGGGAACTCCTGGGAGTCGACTTTCCAACATGCACAACTAGGACTAGATACTGTAACTGACTGGTTAGCACGCAATCTACTTACCCTAAATGTAGACAAAACTAAATATCTTACCTTTTCCTTGTCAAAAGTTGGAAAACTTCCTGCATCCCGTTTTTCCCTGATTGCACATTCCTGTAATGCAGCACAAACACCATGCAGGTGTGCTCGTTGTTCGTGCACACGAACAATGTTTTTGTTCGTGTGCACCAACAAAAACACACAAACAAACACATTCATGCACAAACACACACATAATTTACATTACACATTTACTTTACACTTCACATAAATAATTATGTCCAAAATATAACAAAATCAGTAATACTACCTCTTTTTCAAAAAAAAAAATTGTTTTGTTACTAGTCTCTTAGATAATAATGACTCATGTAAAGATGCCGCAAATGTGATAATGTTTAATAGGGTGAGCCTGGAGATCTGTCATACAGGTTCCGAACCTAGTTCAGACTCCAGCTCTCACAAAGATTCTAGATTAAGGCAGAATTATACCACAGTGTTACAATGTACCTTTATGAGAGAAATAAATGATATTATTATTATCTCCTTTATTTCTTGATACACATATAAATTATATTTTTAAATACAAAAAATAAAAAAAACATTTAAAAATATAAAAAATAGTAGCCCACCGGTATCGGGAACAGGGTCCAAGCTACCGGCGGTCAGGGCTCCTGAGAGAGGAAACGCCTAACAATGCGCGCCGTGTCCAAGAGGACTGCCTTCTGGATCAAGCGCTTGATCCAGCTGCCTAACGAGAGCCTCTTAAGGTGTTGGTCGAGGCTCTTGGCTATTATGCCATTGGCCGTCATGACTATCGGCACGATGACTGCTGTATCCACATCCCACATGTCAACAACCTCGCGAGCCAGATAAAGATACTTAAGTTGTTTATCTTTCTCTGCTTTCACGAGGTTCTCGTCATGCGGGACCGTTATATCAACAATCATCGTGCGACGTTCCAATCGATCTATCACCACTATATTAGGTTTATTATTATTTTCATGCGCTGATATTTCTCGGAACCCTTGAGTTCCGGACCTTTGGAAGGCGTACGAGGAGCCTAAGCCAACTCGCAGAGGCCCTTTGTCGTTTTTAATCCAGTGAGGCACCAATCGCAGATTTTCCCTGTATGCATTATGCAAATGCACCCAAGGAAAACCTACGCCTAGTGCAGGACTATTGTAGACTAAAACAACAAATGTATTGGGCTATAGGTTAGGAGTGGATAAGGTGAACTGGTTACCTAGTACTATGGAAGGACTATGGCCCCTACCTCATCAATGCTTTATAAATACACGAATAATATGGCAGGGGGTGACTTGAACACTCAGTAATGGGCCCTCCGAAACGGCCGCTAGCACACAGTGACGTAGCGACAAGAGGGCAACATAACCTGAGGTGCTTGAGGAGTGGAGAGGCATTCCACGGCTATCAGGACAATCCCGGAAGTACGGTCAAGATTTCTACCAGCACCTTACTGGAATGCTTCCTTCCTCCGAGCACGTTTGCTCTTGCAAATCTCCACTCTAGCCGGCCAATTAAGGCAAGAAAGAGGTGGGAGCTCCGTTCCTCGACACTGCTCACTCTGGCCGGCCAATAAAGGCAAGCCAAAGATGAGGAACAAGACTTCTCCCGGGAGATCGGGTCCGTGGGGTCGCTACTGCCCAACAGCTCGCCACAAGCTGCCCTGCGGGATTATTATTATTCCGTTTATTCATTGTATATTGCGAAAAGTTCTACGTCGCAGTTGAAGAAGCTAAGATTGCATGTATACAGCTTATGAGGAGCAGGTACTGTCCAAGTAACAATGTTTTTACCATTTACCCCAAATTCTAAACAATTTTTCATTTCGGGGTCGCTATGACTCAGGGTATCTGCCAGTAAATTCCGTTAAAGTCTTTCCAAGCTAACTTAGTTAAAGTGAGTGTGAAGTAACTGTCATCCCTAGCATTAGTTGGTTCTAGCTTCTAGGGGGCTACAAGAGGGCGTTTTCCACCCTCTGCTTATACCCTGCCTCACCTCATTTTGCAGAAAGACTCCACCGTAAGGGCCGACAGATCACTATTGACTCTAGAAATGAGAGCACGGCGCGGTTCCTCTCAACCGGCACACTCTGCCACAATCTCGCTATCCTCGCTTAACCTTTAATCAACATGTGTACATATTTTCTTTCAGGAAGTCAAAAACATCTTTATAAGAACGCGATACAAGCAACTCGTACGTTCAGTAAGATGACCGGGTGTGGCCTTTTCTATGTCGACGCTACGCTAATTAGTGATAATTATTTACGCTTTCGTATTGTGGCAATTCACTTTTATGTAAAACGTGTATTTCAGGTACATCAATAAAAATACTACCAGCATATTTTTGTCTTACTGTAGGGCAAAGCTCTCACAGAGAGATTACTATTTATCGCCACAGATAAATACTGGCATACTGTTTATGTTTTTGAAACTAAATTACAAATACAGTATAATATGCCAAATACACCTTTAGCTCGATGTCTATTTTATCTTGGTTACTAGATTTTCCTCTGCATAGAAGAAAGAAAGAGAAACTAGTGACTCTAAGTTTATGTATTGTACAAAGAAATGCAATCAATTTGTAGAATAATGTATAATTCGTGTTTCAGATGGTGAATGTATATCCAACAATATTAATGACACTTATTGTTCAGGATACAATCTTCCTATTAAACATTTGGTCTAAGAAAATAAAAAAGATCACGACATCTAACATTAACTTTATTTTATCACTCGCGACATCGAGCATACGAGAGAATAAAACGTACGAGTAAATTAATGAAAAACTTTTTTGCAAAAAATAAAACCGACTTCAAAAAAAACACTGAACGGTGTAAAATAACTCTAAATTCGGAATTCTGTGGCTTTGGTGGGTTTGTCTTACTCATGATGGGCCACCGACTTCCGAATTTAGAGTTATTTTACACCGTTCAGTGTTTTTTTTGAAGTCGGTTTTATTTTTTGCAAAAAAGTTTTTTATTTTTCCATTTTTAGTTGTTGCCATAAAAATATTTGCCATGAATTTATTTTATATTCTTAATTGTTAACAATACATGTCATGATAATAGGGTTTTCCACTAATCCCTAATAAATTAAAATTAACATACCTAACTGACGAAATCTAGGTATATTGAACCCACCTGCGTACCCCTCAGAGCATACAGGCGTGATGATACGTCATGATGTTGTATAAACAATAAACATCCAAGCGATTCCAGCAATCACGACAGATTTGCCGACTATTTTTGAAGAGTTCCGTTGCATATCTCCGAAGATCAGCACCAGATCTTCACCAAATTAAAATGGGACCACCTCAGGAGTATACTCTTTCAAACAAAAAAAGAATTTTGAGAATCGGTCCACAAATGGGGGAGAAATCAGGTAACATACATAAAAAAAAAAAAAAAAAAAATACATACACACGAACATAGAACCTCCTCCTTTTTTGAAAGTCGGTTAAAAACGAAATAAAGGCGGAACCAAGTTTACCAGCGCAGGTAGTAAGATATATAATGAAATAGTAATTTTACAGATATACAAATTGTAAGCAAACAATAGTGTAGGAAGTAATAAAGCTAGTCAAGTGTAGAGGTAGCTGGGCATCTATGATGAACAAGCCGCACGCGCTCATCTTCTTGAACGATGCTCTCTGCATACGTTGGACATTCTTGTACAGCCTCTCTTTCAGTTCTGTTAATTTAAATTAGTATAATATGAGCAAGTCAAGTTTCTTGTAATATGTGAATAGTTACAATAAAAATTATATCTTCACGTTTGTAAAATGAGATATTTATAAAATAAAATCTCACGACAAGCTTTTACATCATTATTATAATACCGTGTAATGTTATAAAATGATGGGTTTGATTTATTGAAAAGTTTATTATCTTCTTTTTAGAGCACTTAAATGAAAACTTTTTTTAAAAATGTTTATAATGAAAATTGTTTTTCTATACATGTGTTTTCACTCCTGAGAGTTGCACCAATGCGATGAAATTTTGTATGTCTGTTTGAGTAGGTTTCTGGATAGTTACGAATGGGCTATTTGACAAAATTTTAGTTTTAAGTCCCTCATCTAGAAAACAAGAAAATATTCGAGTTAAAATGTCGCATGACGTCAATAGCCAGTACAGTTTATGCTAGTTAATGACGTTACAAGCCCCCACTCCTCAACTTTAATGCGCTTAATCTAAGCAGTTTTCCATCAAATCGCAAAAGAAAAAAGTATACAATAGGCACACGAATACGAAAATCCGTAAAATGCTGTTATTGTAGGTAACTACCAGGATTTTACGAAGAAACGTTGAAGCTTACCAGAACAATGTAATTGCTTCGTGAGCATCACACAGGTACTCTGAACATCCCTCATGGCTGCGTAGAATCTCTCACACTGAACGCTCAAACATATTAGTATGATGACATTTTTCATGAGCCAGACTTGGGTTACTATTAGCAGCATTATAAACTGAAATAGTAATAAAACTTAACACACAGTTTAATACTAGCTGATTCTCTATCGTATTTTTCTTTATTATTAAGAATTATTGAGTGATTCAAATAATTTTATTAACTACTAGCAGACGTCACGCAGTTTCACCCGCGTAGTTTCCGTTCCCGTGGGAATACGGGGATAAAAAGTAGCCTATGTCCACCGGGAATAGTGTAGCTTTCCACCAGTATAATAATTTTTAAAATTGGATCATTAGTTCCGAAGATTACCCCCTACATACAAACTTACAAACTTACAAAGTTTACCTCTTTATAATATTAGTATAGATAAAATTATTATGAAAGGTACTTTTAGGAGTAGTATAGGTTTGACGTGTGTGTAGGTATATCTGTCTGTGGCAGCGTTCCGAAAGGATGAACCGATTTTGATTCTGTTTATTTTTGATTGAAAAGTGAATTAGAACACTCCTCATTCTTAGCTACATTTCTGTTTGACAAAAATCTGTCAATTACCGCCGCTACTATATTATTGCCTATTCCTTACAGAGTGTAATCCACACTCTGTTCGATTGTTCTCATTGAAGCTCCGTGAGATATACGACATTTTTCGTATTGTTGTACAAAACAAATGTTATAAAATCTATACTATTGTTTTTGAGTTTTGAATGGTGTAACTAACACTACGTTGTTTAGCCTCATTCAGATTCAATAACTTACTTTAAATTCACCTCTTTCTATGTATTTTCTGAAACACAATACCAATACTAAGTTCCGCAAACTTAGGTAACCCGTGAATATGGAATAAAATAAAATCTGAAAGTAAATAAATCGTCATCAATTGTATTAACAATATTTTTTATGTTAACGATCATCAGACTAGTCTTCCCGAACTAATTTGTGGTTGGATCCAGTTTAATACCAGTATTTATTTTTTTATGTAAAACTATTTTTTTTTTTTTTCAAATAAATAAACATCTGACCTACCAACTTACCAATTGTTGAAAAGTCGTCTCTATTATTATAGAAATCTCCAGCATATTTCGATATGTATCAAACATTAAATTCCAATTTACCCCTATTCCTGACTTGTCAGCATTTCTTAAGTAATGAACTTTTTTCACCCACACACGAATCATGTTTTCTAGTAATTTGATTACTGACGAAGCATAAACAATATTCATATCATAGGCAATGGTGGTAAAAGCCATAATAGTTTGGATAATACTTATTGAGCTAAATACATAAATCAAGCAAACTGCGAAACTAACACTCAAAATATTTAAAGAGATAACGCAAGCCCAGTTGCAAATAACGAAACTTCTGAGCTGGCTACCGCTTATTTGTAGAACTCTCAGCACGTGTTGGATTTTCAGGACCATCAAAATATTGTAGGAGTTAAACATGAGGTTAGAAAATTTGTTTAAAAAATCTCCGACCAAGAAAGCGATGAAATCGATAATGGTGCTCGACCACATGAACGAACGATTAATCTGTTTTTCAGTAATTTTTGAGATTATAAGAATAATCAGATTATACAAGCAGACACTTCGATATATAATCGTCAAAATCACGCCAACAAAGAGGTAGGGATAAGTATTAGAAGTTATAATATTGTCACAAATAGAATACTTCGCATTTAAGAAAAGATTTTGCATCAGATTTAACGGTCTTAGTACTGATTGTATTTCTTTGTCAATAATGTTATTTAGTGATGTTTTGTTAGAAGCAGCTGTCAGTTCATTTTCTATAATCACAACTTTTCCACTTGACTGAGAATAGTTCTTGAAACACGAAAACATGTTTGTTACACGAGGAAGTCTAGTCGTAAGTGACGTTAAAGACAAAACCAATCAATAAGAAAATAATTGCTAATAATGTTAATAGTGTTTAATATAGGAGTAGCTATTATGAAGGTGTTTGCACGGAGCCTTCTAACTATGCTCCAGCATAGCATGCTATGCTTGCTTCTTCTTCTAGTATTAATGGAGTACAATAAAGAGTATTCTATTCTATTCTATTCTATGCTAGTAGTAGAATGGTTATGAATAATATAGCATTGTGACAAAATATTTTTTAATGAAATATATGAGTCCGATCTTTAACGAAGTTATTTTGACACTTAACTATATTTTTATAAGACCGTCGCTTAGAAGTTGAGTTGAGAGAATGCCAACGTTTCCTTCAAGTCTCGGCCAGAACCGACAAAGATGAACTATATGTCATAAAAAAGGAAAATAATTATAAAATTAGATAATATAATTAGTTTTCTAAAAGAAGTACACCAAAAAAAGTTATAGTTTTTTAAAGTTGACCACTTACTACTTCTAATTTTAACGAAACCATGAAATAAAGTATTAAATGATTAATTAAATTAATGATTTTTGGCACCTTGTATTCACATAATTGTTGTGTTTATAGTTAATATATATATTACATAGGTACCTACCTACATTATTTTAGAATGAATATTTTAGAATAAAAAACACATGTAGGTATACTTTTTGACCATTTATTATTCATCAAACAACACATAATCATATTTAATTAATAAATCGTCTAAAAACTGGGTTGGAGGAGTTATATTTGTATGATGTCTTGCCCAACCGAGGAACCATAACATTGTCATTGTATGTGCACAGCAACCTACGGTTCTTCGCCCAACTCTGCAATTACAACAATATTGCACACTTGCGTCTCTTCCACTTTCAGTATTATTAATTAAGATATAAACATAATATATTTTTCGACTTATATGTCTGCTTTGATTTTGGGAGATTCATCCCATAGGTTGCTAAGATGAGCCTGTCTACACACTTCAATAGTATAGGAACCATTGTTCCGAATATGTTCACCATAATAAGACCGCGCTTGTTTCATTTGGTAAGTACAAGCAATTAATATCAAATCTTCCTGTGTAAGTTGAGGGAAGTTTTTGACAGTATTACAGTAAGCAATGACAACTACAAGATCAAGTGTTGCCAGTACTATAAAGACAGTAAAGGTAGCAATTTATTTTGAAAATCGATACTTAACTGTTTTGATTATCGAATTGAATTATTACAATATTATAGTAAATATGTTAATTAATATTTATATTCAAAAATATAAGGAAGCAATATTAAATAATAAGAATTACGAGTTATAACTTATGTGAGTAATACATTCATTTACGTAGCTTCATAATGATATTAATGGAATCGATTTGCAAGTGCAATTTCAAATCGATATCATTTTATTTTAGTATGGCAACATTTCTAATTGAAATGGTAAAGGAAACGTGTTGATATATTAAATAACTTTTTAAAATGACATTTTAACGGTGTACTTCCACAGATTTTATTTATAGTGTATAATTCTTTCTATTTTATATCATGAATTATCATTAATATGGAAAGCTTGTCGGACACTACTTGATTCGAGCCGAATCTTGGCAATGCCCTTTAACCTTAGATCTACCCATAGAGATCGTAAAAAAAACAAATCTCCAGCCAAAAAAAGTGTACTAATCTTCGGCCTTATTCGAATAAATGTTTTGATTTTATGAACTCGGGTTTTTTGACGGTCGTTCCTACAAGTAGTCAGAAACCCAGAACTACTCAATTCTGACGTAGGTACCTACAGTTTAATCGAGCGGAATCGTGTTACTTCCTTTGTATTTCTATCTTCCATTGCGTTATTTTTTTAATGTTGCTTGCTTGTTTTAAACGTGCAGCTAAATAAATCAGTTTTCTATATTGGATATCTTACAAATCTGAGATCGTTAAATGAGTCGAAGTTTTGTTTTATTTATTTACTAGCTTCTGCCCGCGACTTCGTACGCGGATCCTGTTGCTTATGCCAGCGACAACGGGGTCGTCAAAATCGAAGATCTGAAACATCTGATGCCGAATTCTATAAGCCCGGGGACGGGAAATCAATGGGATGCGCGAGACGATTCAAGATGTTCCAGATTTTTTATTTTTGTTGGTCAACAGGAAATGCCATTAGACTTAACAACTTTTGCTAAGACGCCATTTCTATTATGTATATGTTATATTGTCTCTGGGCTTTGGAGTTCCCCTACAGGTGCTCCAGATCTTCAAATTTAGTCTCACAGCAGAAAACACTCTTCACGTGGAATAGTTTTCGCAATGGCACCATTTTTATATCTCTTTTACTTTAGGTCATCATAATATGTTGCGTGACGTTCACGATCAGCGGTCAGTCGCGCATCTCCTTCCCCCACTTATCTCTAGAGTCGATGCGTATATACGCTGAAAACTCAAGCGTCATGCTTTTTCCGTGAACGTCTCCAACTCGCGAGACACAGTGCATGATGTTCACGATCAGCGGTCAGTCGCGCACATATTCTTCACTGGTCTCTAGAGACCTGGATGTAGATGCGTAAATACGCTGAGAATGCAGGCGTGCTTCGCGATCCCAAGAAGTTTCCACGGAGCGAGTTGCAGCCTCATGTTCTCGAACAGCATCAAGTCTCTCCTAACGCTCTTCGGTAGATTGTTGGGATCTTATGGTCTTTAATCATTTAGCACCTTTGGAACATTGGGAAAAAATTGACCTCTTTCTAGGCATGGTTATAGTTTTATTGTGATGATACCTGATCAATTAAAATCTAAGTGGCAGCTCCCATGCGTTACCGGGTAAGCTACCGTGTAACTAAGATAAATGGAAAAGGAAATTAAACACTCAAATAACATAAGCCCGAAGGCATACGATAAAAAAATGGGAGTTTTAGCCAGTAGAGTCTAATTTTCAACGATATACCATCGTCATCGAAAATCAGTCCTGAACTGTTCCCGCCTTCACCGCGTAGTACCTCCTACTTACGTTATTTTATAATTATATTATTATTAGTTTTAATTTCTATATCAAATGTTTCTGATCTTCGATTTTTATAAGTCAACAGGAAATGCCTATCAGACTAAACAACTTTTGCTAAGACGTCATTCCTATGTGAGTTATGGTGTAGCTGGGCTCTTGGAGTTCCACAACAGGTGTCTAAGATCTTCGATTTTTATACGTCAACAGCGAGTGTTCATAAGGCTGAACAACTCTTGCTAAGACGTCATTCCAATATATGTTATAGTGTAGCTGGGCTCTTGAAGTTCCACATCAGGTGTTCCGGATCTTCAAATTTATTCTCTCAGCAGAAAATGCTCATAACGTGGAACAATTTTTGCTATGGGGCCATTTTTGTATCGTCTATAGTTTAGCTGGTCTGTTGCGGTACTGCATCAGGTGTTCCGGATCTTCAAATTTATTCTCTCAGCAGAAAATGCTCATCACGCGGAACAATTTTCGCTATGGGACCATTTTTGTATCGCCTATAGTTTAGCTGGTCTGTTGCGGTTCTGCATCAGGTGTTCCAGTTTCCACGATAAATTATAGCCTATGTGTTGACCAGACTTAATATCTATACAACAAAAAAAAAATCATTCAAATCCGTCCAGTAGTTCCGAAGATTAGCGTGTGCAAACAAACAGACAAACAGACAAACAGACAAACAGACAAACAGACAGACTTTTTTTTTTGAATTCGTGCTCTATTACTGTTTCTAAACCCCCCTCAATTATTATTTTTTAAATATATTCAATGTACAGACACAGTTTTTTACAGTCTTATTAAATGTATAGATAATTAACGGCATAAATACTTAATACTTTTACGTGAATGTTGAAATCGCTATCTATGACAGCTGAGGCATGTAAGAATAATTTTATTTTACTACAATATCTCTCTGTTTACACAAAAATAAAGCAAAATGTGTACGTACAAGTTTTACAAGTTAACCAATTTTCGAATGCCTGCTCTAATCTATTCTATATACTTATAATAAATCTGTAGAAGTAAAATTTCTGTACATTGAAAATATCAAAAAAATAAATAGCAGGGGGTGTTACTAGACCGACATTGAACCCAAAAATATGATTAAAAAAATTTTTGTCTGTCTGTCTGTCTGTCTGTCTGTCTGTATGTTCAGGTATCACGCAAAAACTACCGGTTCGATTACGATGAAACTTGGTATACTTATTCTTTAATATCCTGGGCACCACACTGGGTACTTTTTATACCGAAAAAACAAACTTAATTTTGCGGTTCGATCCCTAGACCCGACTACTGTACCAACCGCAAATAATAAGTTTGTCGTAGGTTACGTCACCCGCAGTGGAGTTCACCAAGGGGCGCTGCACACGGCTAAGATATTATAATATTTTATCTTAAGATACAATATCGCTCGCCATACAATTCAATGGACTATCACACACTACGAAGATAATTATGTACATGAATATGTATTCAAAATTAATATTGAAGGATGATTGGTGATCGATATTGATGCCAAAAATGCAATCAGTAAAAGTTTTTTCTGTCTGTCTGTCTGTATGTGCACGCATAGTTCAAAAACTATTATAGGGATTTTAACCAAACTTGGTACGGTTGTAATCAATACGCCTGGGCAGGTTGATCTTAGTCTCAGTTGTTTTACACATGGTCATTTGTACGGCGCTCTTTCCCGGGTCAGTAGTTCCAGAAATCTTTATGCATACATACCGGAAGGATCAACTTTGAAAGTAGTCTATCCGGAAGTATTATGCTAAAATTATTACGTTTCTGTATCAACGCACAGCTCAAACCGCTGGTATTAGAGACATGAAACTTGAAGGGGTGTTCTTAGTGAAGAGTAAGTATCCACTAAAAAACGATTTTTGGAAATTCAGCCCTTAAAAGGAAAACATAGGGGACGGAAGTTCGACATCCACGCGGGCGAAGCCGCGGGCAAAAGCTAGTACTAAATAAGTCTCTAAGTAATAACTTCATGTCATCGTTAAATAATAAATACAGAATAGCAATAAAATTATTTAAATTTTAATAAAAACGATTCTACAAAATTGCATATAGAAGCAGTACGACAGTGTAATTTGTAAGAAGACTTATGAGACTCAATTGTAACGCAGCGTCCAAATAGAACAGGCCACACACACGTATCTTGCTGAACGATGCGCGATGCAAGCGCAGTACGTTCTTGCAGAGTTTTTTCTGGTCATCTGTAAAATATTTAAATTATTGGGTAAACTATACGCAAAAGCTGTACAGCGCTCTACGCGTCCAATACAATAATGCATTCAGGGTGCTGTTGGGGCTGCCTCGCTTCTGTAGCGCTTCGGGGATGTTCGCCGAAGCGCGCGTGGATTGTTTTCATACAACCATGCGCAAGCGGTGCACATCCCTGGTGCGCAGGGTGCGGGTCAGCCCGAACAGTGTCCTGAGCGCCTTCGCCCAGCTATTCGACTGCCAGTACACATATGTATCACTGTGACATGGTTGGTACATGCACGGGCTAATGTGGAAATATTATTTTAATGGTTTTAACCTGTTTAAATTTGTATAAATGACTTTAGTGATTTTAATTAAAAAATGATTTGATTTTATATTTACGTATACTAACGTAGTTTAAAATATTGTACCTACTAACAAAATATGGATTGTTATTGTCTGAAATAAACGTTTGGAATTTAGAATTTAGAATTATAACATTCCCAATATTGTTCAAAAGTAGACATACATACATAAACTCAAGCCTTTTCTTCCAAAGGGGTAGGAGAAAATATAGAGCGCTATAAGCTACGTTTCTTACATACTTCTCTTTCTTCTTCTACTTCTAATTCTAAGTGCGTAAAAATGGCATAAAAACAGCGGCACGCGCGTTTGCACTTACTATACTTTCTGAAGAACATTATCAACAATGTCTGTGTATGTCCTTTAAGGGTTTTTACTTACATTTGCCTTAAATAAATACCTTTTATTAGTCGACTTTCATTCATCCTCCCAAAGGACTCACTTTTTGATTTAACAAATGGTAAACAACATAAATACGATATTGTATTCACCTGAACAGTTTGACATTAAAATCATTGCACAAGAATTTTGTGCTATTTCGATAGATAAATAGAACTTCTCGCATTGCTGGATTAAGATTGTTAGATATATGAAAGTTCTAATAAACCAAATAAATACTGCAAACATGCCCCAGTTTGTCAAGTTCTGTAAGAAAATATTTGGTTGTAGTGAATTATTAAAAATAATTGTTTTGAAATAAACAAGAAATGTAAAATATAGTAAGCAGTTGAACACTTGCAAGGATGAATAATATACATTATAATAAATTTAAAATCTACGAATTCCATACTGAAATTAGACTTACTATATCATTCATTACCACACCGAGTTTTAAAGAATCTATTGATACTTGGAGGTAGAAAAGAGTGTGAGAGAAAGCTGATACAATATAATAAAGTATCTGGAAAAAAAAATACAAAATAAAATTATTAAAATTACGAGCTAAAATAAATTTAACGGACTTACTAAAAACACTGAATTTCCTTACACAAATCTGTTTCAATAGAAAGGTACTTACGAAATATTGAAAACACTTTTTGAGGAGATTATAACACTCTAATAGATCAACGTAAGCTTGGAACAATTGTTTGTTATTCTCTTCTTGTGTTTCTTCTATTACTCGAAAGTTTAAAACGTAAATACTCCAGTGAACAACTTCATTTTCAAGCAGTTTTATTACTCGAATCGCATAAAGAACGTTGAGATCAAAAAAAGACACGATGTAGCAAATGTAAATTGAACTCTTATGGGATTTGGTCAATATACAAAAACTAATAATAAGAAAGACATTAACGACCGCAACCCCGATTATTATAATCCAATTCCAAACCATGAAATAGTAACTGCCTCTAGAGTTGTGGCACCTGTGCACTTTTTGAAAAGTAATGACAAACTTAGTTGAGTTCTTAGTTTGAACTATCCCAACAACAACATTCATCATGAGCCCTAAAGAATAGAAGATAGCGTCAAAATAACTTACAAACAAAAAAGAAGTTACCCCCGAGAGAGAATGGAAAGTATACAGGTAATAGCTGTAAAGCATGAATAAAAATACAAAGAGCGTAGCAATACTTGAAAGAACATTGGAGATGACATTGTTAGGAGATATAAAATTATGTCTGATGCGATATTTAGGACAAACAGTAATATTCTGCATCAGATTCAATGGCAATAGCATTAATTGGATTTGTTTATCCACTATAGCCTTAAGGTTGGTAGGCTCACAACGTGTATGAGTCATATTTAGAAGTGTCTTAATTTAGAATAGGTTAACGTTAGTAGATTACTCTGTCACAAGTGATATGAATGTAATATCTACGCAAGTATAATATTTTTGATGACATAAAAAAAAACAAATGTCATTTCTTAACTAGGTACTTAACTAAATTTGAATGTTTATGGATTATTTGTCAAACATTTTATTCTAAAATGTAAGAATTTCCTTCCGTACACGTGTTACAGACAATCAATAACATGACCTCATATAAATTATGGTGATCATAAGACATATTATACAGATGCAATTAAATTCTAACAAAATTTATAATATATTCCTACTTTCCGGAATAGGGTATAAGCATGTATTTTTTTTATATTTTTAATTCACTGTTTACAACGTTTTAACATAGTAAAAAAATATAAAACATATTTCAAAATGCAGTAATAAAGCTTAAAAAAATATTTAAAATACAGAATAAATTTGAGCTGTTTAAACGCCGCCATTTTCGCGCGCCATTTCGATTACGTCATTTACTATGATTCTGTAACTATGACTTTGGGTGTTTTCGTTCTTCTAACCATTTCTCCACGAGAAAACCAGTTTACCGGTATTGCTTGTACCCGAATGCAATAAACATTATCAGATTGTGCTCATACAAAACCACTTTCAGACATTTTTCTTAAATGTTTTATAACCTCACTATAAAGCTAAAATTACACTTGAACATTAAATTAGTTCACAACACACACGGCAATAATTATGTTTTCCAATAAGGGTCCATTCCAATACTGTTTTGTAGGCGTAACTTGTCTTGTTGTCGTAGTATTTGACGTCAAGTTTCGTTTTAACCAATGGTGATGCGTTTCACAAATTTGATTTTCCCGCGCTTAATTCGCACTTTTATTTTTAATTTTAAATAATTATGACGCGATTTAAAAGTAAAATAATGATTTTATTCATATCTTCTGCCATAGAAGATTCAAAAAAAAAATATTCGAATCATATTTAAATTACATGCATATTCCCTATTGTGTGTATTTTAGTTTTTTTCAATTTCCTTTACGAACAATATTTTGAATCTTATCTGGCAGTTGTGAGAACTTTCAACACTGGCCCACTAAAATGTTCTTTCTTGCCAATGTTAAAAGTTCGTCGAGACACTAATCTACATAGTTCTCACATCACCTGACCAAGATCCTTCGAGTTTGTTTCGGCGTTAATGTAAAACACGATTAATTATCAGTAAGTACATTATTATGTATGTAATTGCACAGTGTGGTAGTTTTTCAATAATAATAAGTGACAACTTTATAAAGTCATTGTAAGAAAAGTCAGTCGAGAAATTATAGGAAAATAAATATGGTTATAGAGGTGTCTTTTGAAGTATTACTATGTAATAAGCTAGAAAAAGATGTACGAAGAATATAGTGCCCTTTGAATTTTATACTCAATCTGTTTTTGACTTCAAAATAGAGTATATAAGGAAATCGAATTTATCCAAACGGAAATAAATGTCATATATTCGCGTTTTGCCGAACAATATTAGTTACCGTGGTCTGTATTTTCTGTTACCTATGTTTTACAAATAATAATAAATGATTGATTGATTGATTGCATATCGATTCACAATTGCAGACTACACGGATGTTAATACAAAACAAATAGGAAATGTTCTCTTTAAAAATTTTTTGGTGTGACTTTCCAGTCAAAATGCTGAAAAAACTAGTACAAAAAATCATAGTGATCTGTATGTTCGACGTAATACATAAAGACAGCAATGTCTTTCTTATTTTGAAGATCCAAGCCTTACATAGCGGAATTAATTTTTGTGCCCAGAATTTCATTATTGGCAACTGGGTGTCACTATCAACTTACTATTGTCTGTACCAATATTGTAATGCAACTTATGTTTTCTTTAACTTTGAATCATCCTACTGACGTTGCTCTTATTCTTGATAATTTGATCGACATAGTGTGCACCGCATTGGATGTCAATATTGTAGCTATCCGAATTATGATATTTTTAAGAAAATATCTCAAAGTGTGGATCAAAGAGGTTCTTTTGATGTTAAATGAAGAATACGAAAGAGATGAACATTGAATGAAATATCTTGGAACATCATCATCTGCCTAGCCTTTTCCCAACTATGTTGGGGTCGGCTTCCAGTTTAACCGGATGCAGCTGAATACCAGTGTTTTACATGGAGCGACTGCCTGTCTGACCTCCACAACCCAGTAACTGGGTAACATGATACCCCTTGGTTAAACTGGTTGTCAGACTTTCGGGCTTCTGACTACAAGTAACGACTGTCAAAGATCTACAAATGACAGCCGGGACCAACGGCTTAACGGGCTTTCCGAGGCACGGAGGAGTCTTGGTATGTAATAAATAGTCACCCATCCACGGACCGACCTCGTCAAGCGTAGCTTAACCCTCGATCGACCCATGCGGCTGTTATAATTTAGCCACAAGCTCCTCGCCAATGAAATATCTTGGAACATATCGAAATATAATGAAAGCTTATTATTTATATGTGAAAATTTTTCAGGTTGCGGTAAGTTCGGGCCAAAAAAACCAAATGCATTGACTTGGTATATCTTTTACGGGTTACTCAACTATTAAACAAAGAAATAGTAAAAGGTTATCACCATTCCGACGTATAATTGATGCCAGAACTATATATACTTACTTGAAGTTTCTAGAAATAACTTTGATCCTTGTCAATTTATAGACAATGTTATGATGATAAATGATATTAATTTCTGTGAATAGGTATATACAAACACTTTTACACGTATTTTTTTAAATAGAAGGTGAGGCCGGTGTTTCATTAGCTGACTACTACGGAGTCTTTTTTAAAGTCCAGACATTATCTTGGTCAGTTCATGTAAGTACCATGCCGATTAGTGGTGTTTTGAGTACAGAACTACAGTTCAGTTAACTCAACGTCTAGCTCTAAAATCAAAATCAAAAGTCTTTATTCAAACTAGGCTGAGAATCAGCACTTTTTGAACGTCAAAAAAATACATAAAGACAGTCCCCCAAAAACGGCCCACCCTTCGCCACTTCCTAGTGTTTTTGCTGGGAAGAAGAAGTGGCGGAACAAACTCCCCAGCAACACATCTGTCTGATTCGTTTGAAGAACTAGGTATACTAATGTTTATACACATTGTAAGCTGCCCTCCAGTTTGTCTTAGGGCCATGCAAATTTTAATATTACACATCTCTCACAGGTATTATATCACACATTTGGCGCATTTTACCAGAACCTAGTATATTTCGACATTATGCTCAATGGACTGAAAAATTCAACACCGGGTTATGGAGTAAGTACTTAATTTTTTTTTTTCGCGATTATAGTTTCCTCCAATTCTTTCAGACTAAAAAAGAACATCACAAGTGAAAGAACGTACCTAATCCAGCAATGCCCGGAACAAAACAGACCACGTACATGGATAAGAATGGATATAAAAAAAAGCTAAGATAACGTAAGAAGTGTACTGGGGGAATTGTGCCTGAGTACAGCTTTAGAAACCGACACTGCGCTGACGCTGGCGTGAGTATCTGATGTGGGGATTGCGCTTGTTCCAGAGAGGCGACAACATTTATGCAAACACTCAAATCCTCTGTTCTGTAAGATGACCGCGTGTGGCTTGTTCTATGTCGACGCTTCACTACCGATAAGTTTGTTGGATATCGTTATTCAATACATCATTATACTTCTGCAGTTCAACTTTCTATGAAACCATACGTCCATTTGTTTAAAAAAAAGTTCGTTTTTAAATCAAAATATAAGTTAAGGCTACTAGTCAAAAAAGTGCTTTTCAGGAAATTCCGCTTTCTCGAGTGGTAAATCTTTTGAGTATTTATTGGCATTGTCTCTAAGAGTGCTTCTACATGGTGCAAGTAGCTTGCGCATATTAAGGCACTTGCGCAGGTTGTATGCATCGTAAACATTACCGTTTAAACCATGTGCGGGTCTAGCGACTCGAGCACGTACCCGCGCAACTATCCCGCGTACACGCGCATGCCGCTCTTGACCACCAGGAAATAACTTGTGCGTACTGTTTGCGCAAGTAGCCCAGGTCTTTACTTGCTCCTGTTATTTGCATTATGTACAAGTACAAGCGAGTAACTTGAACAAGTAGCTTGCGCATATTACTCACACGTGTAACCGCATCTTTACTTGCTCCAGCTACATGCACCATGTAGAAGCACCCTTAGTAACTTCAAAAATAAATCTTTTCCACCTAATTATAAAATGTCGAAGTTTTTGAGAATAGATTAAACTACATGAGTGTGAATTTTGTTAAACTTTGCCGCTTCCTTGATCATAGGCACATTGCATTGCTCTGTCAAATGTTGCTGATATCTAATGAATTGACAACAATTTAAAATTGACACGACTCTAAAACAAAAATACCATTTCTTCATTTTTGTAAGCTGAGTTCAAATACCATTTTTTTTATTTGAATTATTGCTTAGTTTCTGAGAAAAAAATAGAGAACCAAAAAACATGCGATGACGTCACTGATACGGTGGAATGAGGTAGCTTAGTACCTTTGCGTAGGCAATCAAATTTTTAAGATGAAATCCATAAAGTCAAACAAGACATATCTAATGTCAAACAAGACATATCTAATGTCAATTTATGACATTGACAACTGCTAAATGACACTGACATCTAAGTAACAGTTTTTTTGACGTATCACAGTAAAGCAAAGGATGTATCGTCATTCCACCGTATGAATGACGTCATTTGGCGCTTACGTCTTTTTAGAATGCACCGCATTTCAAAGTTAAAATTATGAATGAAAAGTACATAATTTCGAAAAACCTAAAAATATGGGTCCTCTAGTTTTGGATTTACTTTTATATAACGTAATAAAACATGCAGGTTAATATTTTTAAATGTTGTAAATTGTGCAATAATAATAACATTATGATATTGAAGTTATTTTGGAAAATGAACTTATCAGTTCACTGAAACTGTTTGTCCATTTAATACATTTCTAAACTCAATGAGACCCTTTTACTTGATTAAAACGGAAACAAACAGTTATTATGAAATAACAAAATCATTCTTTACATAAGCCGCAGTTCAAACCAATCGTCAGTACTAAATTACGCGCTCAGCTGCTCTTTTGCTTTAGACATGAAAACACAAATCAACATAAACCCCATCACCAATAATTTCTTAGATAGAAGATTTCAAAATTTGCTCTTTCCTTTCCGTTGTTTACAACACTTGCTTTTCATATCATGTTTCTCCATTGAGTATAATTGTATTAGACCTCATCGTACATCGTATTATATCGTGTCGTTCATTGGTACTCTTTTATTTATAACTTTTCATCTGCTAAGTTTCTTCATGCTAAAGGATTTTGATGAAGCAGGCAATGAGTTTATTGTACTCTTTTTTAAAATTAACATCGTCTCGGTAGTGATTCCTTTCGTTTTCTTTTACGTACACCGTGTTAACCTAAGGGAGGATCATGTCTATGTGATTCTCAAGATTCAAAAAGCTTTTCGGTTGAGTAATTTCAAGGAGTACAAAATACCTACCATCAGAAACTGGGTCGGTATTGGACGTCATAGTTTTGGCTATGTTTTGACTGTGGCACTCACTCGCGATGTACAGATTGCATTATATTTTTATAGTCTTCTATATTTCGATGTTTCATTGACATATGGTGTTTCAATAATTGCTTTGATAAGAGATGGAATAATTTCGTGGATATCAGAGGTTGAGCACTATAGTAAATTGAGTTTGGAGGATAGAGAAAAATATAACGACAAAATGAAAAAGCTACTCCAGGCGTACATCAATTTAATGGAAGCGTTTGATATTTTCAAGAATATTTTTAAATTTATAGTGAGACCGACTTTAAGTGAAGTTGTTTTTAAGTACCTCGGCTTTATTTATGTGAACTTGCTAACTTTAAACTTCATTTTTTTCAGACATTATTTCAAACATTAGACACATTTTTTCATAGTCTATTGTATCTTCAAACAATTGTTGAAGTAATAAAATCAGGAAAGACAAGTTATGGCGCGGTTAGCAAAACAATAGTTTTAATATTATGTTTCTGTAATTTTTTTGAACTAGTCTGGTTTGTCTTGTTTTGGGTTCAATACCAATTTAATTTAGTTTTTCTTATTTGTTTCACTTTCAGCATGAAGTTGCATCATTTGAAATCGTCACCATCATATGGGCTATAAAAAATGTGGCCTTCGTCACTATATTTAGTACTTATTGCGAGAGATTTTATATATCTATAACTGAAGTAGACGCCACTTGCAGCAGGTTGCTAAGAAGTCTCCAAAGCACTGGTAAGACTAGACCATTTCATAATCTATAAAATAGTGTTTAACCATACATGGTCTGCCTACGGGAACGACATATGTTTGTTGCAGTCAAAACTCTTAACCAGTCAAAACTACTACAGAGTTTTGACTGCAACATGTTCATTAAGCACGATTTTTTGCGAGAAGCGTTCGAACCGTGATCGACAACAATTTGTATTAGTTTGATTACAAAGTTAGTTCCTCAATGTAAAAGCAATGAAAAAAAAAATCGTGTTTTAAGTAATGTTCTACTTTGTTTTTACCTCATTAGGGTTGGTACATATCTGACGGTAAATGCGCCGAGCGTATGTGAAGCTGTACCTTGACGCACTGAGAAAGATTGAATGTTTAATTATACATAATTATATTTGTCTGTTCTGGCGTAATGCAACCGATAACATGCGACGCATTTTCCGTCAGACATGTACCGATCCTTACCTACAGTAAAGATTGTTTGTAGCAATATTAACATATACTGTCTAGTGGCAGTGTAACCAACTTATTAATTTATCTATGTTGTTTGTACATCAAATACCCCAATGTGTCAAACTTCTTTGAGAGTTTTTCAACTTTACAACAAACGTAATAAGGCTTATGTTCAACTGGGAAAATTTGACAGTTCGGGGAAGCTTGATGTGCTAGCTCATTAAGCTATAACAAACTGTCAAATTTACTGGACTCTACTATCGTTATCGTATCTTTGTTACAGTGGAAGCTAAAAGGCTTTGTAAGAACGTGCATCGACTGAACCGTGCTGCTTACCACAAGATGACTGCTTGTGGAGTCTTCACCATCGATGGACGTCTACCACAGAAATTTAATAGTCAGGTGTTGGAGTATACCGTTGTGATACTGCAGTTTGCAGTCTCATGGTGGATGAAAAAAAAACAAAGTTAAATAATAAGTCTAAGTTAATAATAGTTAATATTGCAGCTGCACCAAAGGGATCCAGTTTAGCAAAAATGCTCAGCTGCACCAAAGGTGTCCAGTTTAGCCAAAATGCTACTTGATGGTGGTTTACTTGGCCTGATATTGTGAGGTGTTACGAACGTAAAGCAGTTAGAAAGTGTATAATCCACGTGTGTTTGTGTTTATATACTAATACAAAAACAATTAAATATTTCGTAATGTAGTTAACACGTAAAGTGATGTCAAGAAATGAGTAAACATAAAAAAATTGAAACAAATTAAAATAAAATATAACTTTACCCAGACCCCTGGCGCACATAATTCATATCGAAGGCTGGTTTTGGTTGATGCCATAGATATAATAAAGAAGGAGATATGCCCGTTAGACGAAAATGTATCGGTACCATGTGTCTCCACTTTGCTCCTACCACACGGCAACTACTACACATGCAGTTCAGTAAAAGCAATAGATACGCAGTCGCGCACACACCCGCAATAGGGTATATGCGTGTATTTTTTTAATATTTTTAATTCACTGTTTACAACGTTTTAACATAGTAAAAAAATATAAATATATTTAAAAATTGCTGTAATGAAGCTTAAAAAAATATTTAAAATACATAATAAATTTTAGCTGTTTAAACGCTGCCATTTTCGCGCGCCATTTCGATTACGTCATTTACTATGATCCTATTACTAGTACCATGGGTGTTTTCGTTCTTCTAACCATTTCACCATGAAAAAAGCTCAAAAAGCAGATTACCGGTATTGCTTGTACCCGAATGCAATAAACATTATCAGATTGTGCTTTTACAAAACGTCTTTCAGTCATTTTTCTTAAATGTTTTATAACCTCACTATGAAGCTAAAATAACACTTGAACATTAAATAAGTTCACAACACACAGGGCAATAATTATGTTTTCCAATAAAAAGTCCATTCCAATACTTAATGTCAAACTTACACATTATATGTTTTGTAGGCGTTGAGTAATTGTTGTCGTAGTATTTGACGTTAAGTTTCGTTATAACCAATGGTGATGCGTTTCACAAATTTGAATTTCCCGCGCTTAATTCGCACTTTTATTTTTAATTTTCAATAATTATGACGCTATTAAAAATTAAAAAAACGATTTAGTTCATATTTTCTGCCATTATACATAGATTCGGAAAAAAAAATCGAACCATATTTAAATTACATGCATATTCCCTATTCTTAACAGAACGTACTACCACAATCAATTATAAACCTTATGCGTCTGTTCCAGCGTTTATTTACCATGTACCGTACAACTTAATCACACAAAAACATCGGTGGCTATCGTTGTGCTGTGCAAAAGCAATTTATTATACATACCTATACGCTAGTGATTGACTAAATCGGAAAGTTATCAAATCTTCCATTTATTATGTATAATATTTTTTTTGGGGTCCTGAAATTAAAATAAATAAAAAATAATGTCCAGAATATAAAATTATAACTAAAATAAACAATAGGTTGCTATACAATATATATTATTCAGTTAAAAACGGTTACGTTGGTTTAGGCTGTCATAATAAACTTTTGAAACAGTAGGTATTCCTGAACCCGACTATGGTGTTTACTCACTGACCTGTAAAGTGGAGGTACTTGTACAGCACTTGATTCTATGATATCATTAGGGTGGCAGTTTTTATCAATTGTTGTAATCTTAAATTTAATTAATATCCTAATTATTAAATAAATGCAAACAAATCCATGCCAAATCAAAAGCATAAATATGTTGATTATAAGTCACTTTTATTTGAATCATGCCGATTACTATTGTGCAATCAAAGCTTTGATGGAAGCAAAATACAAAAAACATAAAAAGTAAGGAAATAGCACGAGGATAAGGCATAATATAAGATCTTTCAAAGCCAATAAAACTCCACCGATTTATAAAACAATCAAAATGCGTAAAAAACATTATTTCACATCGATCTTTTAACCGGGTTAAAACGGTTGACAAATTTTAAACAAAACTATAATAGCAATATTTCATTCGTCAATCGACATAGTCGATAATGTAAGTTAATTACGTCAGTGGAATTGCACAAGCACATCACTAACTCATCGCATGAAGCAGCGGCCGTACTACGCGATGCATCTGCTTAATGAAGTATCGTTTTGTGATTTTTACATTGCTCGTCCGGTCACTTAGCGCAAAACTTAGGCAGTGGTTACGGAGCAATGTATTTATTGCAAAAATAGTACAGTTGCTGTGATAATATTTGAAAATAAAAATAAAATAGTAAAAGCAAGAAAGGGCATTGCCAAGATTCGGCTCGAATCATGTAGTGTCCGACAAGCTTTCCATATTAATGATAATTCATAAAATAAAACAGAAAGAATTATACACTATAAATAAAATCTGTAGAAGTACACCGTTTAAAAGTCATTTTAAAAAGTTATTCAATATATCAACACATTTCCTAACAACCATTTCAATTGGAAATGTTGCCATACCAAAATAAAATAACATCGATTCGAAATTGCACTTGCAAATCGATTCCATTAATATCATTATGAAGCTACGTAAATGAATGTATTACTCACATAAGTTATAACTCGTAATTTTTATAATATTTAATATTGCTTACTTATATTTTTGAATATAAATATTATATAACACATTTATTATAATATTTTAATAATTCAATTCGATAATCAAAACAGTTAAGTATCGATTTTCAAAATAAATTGCTACCTTTACTGTCTTTATAGTACTGGCAACACTTGATCTTGTAGATTGTCATTGCTTACTGTAATACTGTCAAAAACTTCCCGCAACTTACACAGGAAGATTTGATATTAATTGCTTGTGGTACTTACCAAATGAAACAAGCGCGGTCTTATTATGGTGAACATATTTGGTACAATGGTTCCTATACTATTGAAGTGTGTAGAGGGGCTCATCTTAGCAACCTATGGGATGAATCTCCCAAAATCAAAGCAGAAATATAAGTCGAAAAATATATTATGTTTAGATCTTGATTAATAATACTGAAAGTGGAAGAGACGCAATTGTGCAATATTGTTGTAACTGCAGAGTTGGGCGAAGAACCGTAGGTTGCTGTGCACATACAATGACAATGTTATGGTTCCTCGGTTGGGCAAGACATCATAAAAATATAACCCCTCCAGCCCAGTTTTTAGACGATTTATTAATTAAATATGATTATGTGTTGTTTGATGAATAATAAATGGTCAAAAAGTATACCTACATGTGTTTTTTATTCTAAAATATTCATTCTAAAATAATGTAGGTACCTATGTAATATATATATTTACTATAAACACAACAATTATGTGAATACAATGTGCCAAAAATCATTAATTTAGTTAATCATTTAATACTTTAATTCATGGTTTCGTTGAAATTAGAAGTAGTAAGTGGTCAACTTTAAAGAACTATAACTTTTTTTGGTGTACTTCTTTTAGAAAACTAATTATACTATCAAATTCTATAATTAGTTTCCTTTTATATGACATATAGTTCATCTTTGTCGGTTCTGGCCGAGACTTGAAGAAAACGTTGGCATTCTCTTTTATTATGTTTTGTTGTTTTTCATGACTTTGTTGACAAATATAGTAAAATACTTGTACTTACATGTGTTAAGTAGTTCAGTGGTTAACAAAGTATTTAAGTTATTAAGTAGTTATAAATTGTCACGATCGCGGTCAAAAGCACACTAGTTCGCGGAGACGGCCTTTTGCCTCTGACATGATCAATAGGGAATATGCATGTAATTTAAATATGGTCCGAATATTTTTTTTCAGAATTTTTAATGGCAGAAAATATGAACTAAATCATTATTTTACTTTTTAATAGCGTCATAATTATTTAAAATTAAAAATAAAAGTGTGAATTAAGCGCGGGAAATTCAAACTTGTGAAACGCATCACCATTGGTTATAACGAAATTTGACGTCAAATACTACGACAACAACTCAACGCCTACAAAACATACATTGTGTAAGTATGACATTAAGTATTGGAATGGACTTTTTATTGGAAAACATAATTATTGCCGTGTGTGTTGTGAACTAATTTAATGTTCAAGTCTAATTTTAGCCTTACAGTGAGGTTATAAAACATTTAAGAAAAAATACTGAAAGTGGTTTTGTAAAAGCACAATCTGATAATGTTTATTGCATTCGGGTACAAGCAATACCGGTAATCTGCTTTTTGAGCTTTTTTCATAGTGAAATGGTTAGAAGAACTAAAACACCCATAAGTCGTAATAGTAATGGGATCATAGTAAATGACGTAATCGAAATGGCGCGCGAAAATGGCAGCGTTTAAACAGCTCAAATTTATTCTGTATTTTAAATATTTTTTTAAGCTTCATTACAGCAATTTTTAAATATGTTTATATTTTTTTACTAAACAACAACGTAACGTAACGTTGTAAACAGTGAATTAAAAATATAAAAAAAATACATGCATATACCCTATTGAACTCGTCGCGTAGTCGCCGACACGCCCCCTTGCCACTTCTCCTGTTTTTAACCGACTTCAGGAGGAGGTTCTCAATTCGATCGGTATTTTTTTTATGTACGTACACCGATTACTCCGAGATTAATGATCCGATTTATGTGATTCTTTTTGATTTCGATGCGGAATCGCAGCCATTTGGTCCCATAAAAATATAACATAGTTGGACTCGGAAGTTTTCATTTTATGAACAATTTTATGAAAATATAATTTATTTTTGAACACTTTTTGTATGTATGTTCACCGATTACGCTGAGATTTATGTGTACCGTGATTCTTTTTTAGTTTGATTCTTTTTTAGTTTGATGCGGACTAGTTCCTTTTTGGTCTCATAAAAAAAATACATAGTTTGGTCTGGTAGTTTTCATTTTATGAAAATTTTTGTTCATGAATTTTACTTTTTGATTTAATCGCGAACAGTTGTTGTTTATTTGTTTGATTGTAATATGTAAATATGTGTTGTAGAAATGGATAATAATTTATCATCTAGGTATATAAAAATAAAAAACTAAAAATTGTTAAATAAAAGCTTTTTTACAAAAAATACAACTGGCTTTGGTGGTTTTGTCTCATTCATGATTGGCCACCGACTTCCTAATTTAGAGTTATTTTACACCGGTTAGTGTTTTTTGAAGTCGGTTGTATTTTTTGTAAAAAAGTTTTTAAGATTTCTATGGTTGATGCTATACTTTTATACTTATCATTTCTTCTTTTATTCATGTAAAACGTATTGTTAAACTTGTACTTAGTTTGTTTAGATTTCTCTAAATATACGGTACTAACGGTTCGGTACTAACGGTTGTTTGATTATCTAGCACTAATTGCGATTCTATTATTTAATCGCGAGGTGAGATTAATTTTGGATGATGATTCTACTGTATGATGCTTTTTACAACGATTAGATATTTGATATTTAGCCATTTAGGGCATTTAGCAGGTTTTAAAAAGTTAATAAACCTCTTAAAATCATTTAATACTCAAATACCTTGCAATTTTGCAAAATTTTAAGCAATAAGCAGCTCATGGCAAATTTATGTGTTAGGAGTACCTACCTCTGATAATTTTTAAAAGGAATCCGCTGAGACCAAAAACTTTAATGCCTAAAATCTGCCTAAACTCATCATTATCATCATCCACAGACTTTACCGACTACTGGGTATTGGCTTCTCTTTGCTGGCAAAGCTTCACGCGCTTGTGACAACCTCATAAATTGCATCCATGATATTCCAGCACTGGCAACAATACTGTCTGCCATACGACAACCAACACTTCTCTTTCCATTTCTTGGCCGCCACTTGGTTCCAGAACCTAATCCTACTTAATGGTCAGTTTATATTCATCCAATCTAAAACTTTAATACCGCTAATGTATCAAAACAATTGGGAATACACAAACCGCATACATAAGTAAGCAATATCGATTATAGTTCTAATACTTTCTATATGAAATTGTCACATTATGATAACTATGTTAGGATCAGTACTTTAGTAAAAACTAATCTTGCAGCTGCAGACATGGCCTACAAACAAGGACTTGACCAAGAAGGGGCAGTCCAAGAGTTACTCAATAATCGTTTAGAAGAAGAAATACAAAGAATTGCGTACTCTTTTAATTTTCCACTCAATTTATTTTTGACTACAAAATTTTACCTACGAAACAGTCGCATATATCCTAGTGGAAAAGTATACCAAAAATTTGCATTCTGTTTTATGTTTCTCATGGACGCGTTTTGTTGCTATCAGATGTTCACCGTGGACTACACTGTTGTTAGCAAGAAAACTCTTACCAATGGCGTTGTGTCACTTGCTTCCACGGTCTACTTCCTCATCTATGCCATTGGGTTCACGATAGTGTTTATTCTAGACTTTGTACATAAGCACAACAATGTCTTGCTTATTTTGAACATCCAGAGTATACATCAAAGCATCCATTTTCGAAAGATCTGTAGTTATATAACGTGGAATTGGATTTCAGTTTTGACTACAGCCATCAGTGATGTTTTAGTACTTTTCATGTTTTTTGGATCTTGCAACCATCCATGTTTTGTCAATTTGATTCTTAGCATGATTTGTGACATTATGCGAACTTCATGTGATATTAATTTAGTAATAGCTACCCGATTTATAGTCCTGCTTGGTAAATATCTAGACAAATGGACAAGAGATGTCTTAACGATGAATGACGAACAGCCTACTGATGAAGATTGCCTCAAAATGTTGGGGATTTACAAAACTATTTTAAAAACTTACGATTTGGTTACGGCAGTTTTCCAAGTACAAGTAAGTTGTTTGCTTTTTTTCGCCGCTGCTCAATTGTGAGTTCTCTAATGGCTAATTCAGAATTCTCAACTTTAACAAACATACACAGAAATCTTTCATTAATATTTCAAACGTCAACAAAGTTATAGCTGTGTGTCAAAACAAAAACTTAGATCCATCATACATCTTTATTTAATGGTCAAGGTATGCATATTTAAAATTAAATGTAAACTAAAAGCTTAAACAATGGGGTATTTAACAAAATTTTAGTTTTTAGTCCGTCATCTAGATTACAAGAAAATATTCGACACATATTTTTTCTTTTTTCACGTATTCAAAAAATAACGGCGATATATCGAGTCAAAATCTTTTTTACAAAAAATACAACCGAAATCAAATAACACTAACCGGTGTAAAATAACTCTAAATTAGAAAGTCTGTGGCTTTAGTGGTTTTGTCTCATTCATGAATGGCCACCGACTTCCGAATTTAGAGTTATTTTACACCGGTTAGTGTTTTTTGAAAACGGTTGTATTTTTTGTAAAAAAGATTTTATTTAACAATTTTTAGTTTTTATTTTTACATACCTAGATGATAAATTATTATCCATTTCTACAACACATATTTACATATTACAATCAAACAAATAAACAACAACTGTTCGCGATGAAATCAAAAAGTAAAATTCATGAACAAAAATGTTCACAAAATGAAAACTACCAGACCAAACTATGTAATTTTTTAATGAGACCAAAACGAAACTAGTCCTCATCAAACTAAAAAAGAATCACGTAAATCCGTACATAAATCTCAGCGTAATCGGTAAACATACACACAAAAAAGTGTTCATAAATAAATTAAATTTTCATAAAATTGTTCATAAAATGAAAACTAGCGGGTTAAACTATGTTATATTTGTATGGGACCAAATGGCAGCTATTCCGCATCGAACTCAAAAAGAATCACGTAAATTGGATCATTAATCTTGGAGTAATCGGTGTACATACATAAAAAAAAAACCGATCGAATTGAAAACCTCCTCCTGAAGTCGGTTAAAAAAATACTGATGAAAAGTGCCTGGCAGAGTGCTTGCACAGTGATATTATAAATTATTTAATTAAACACATGTATGTCTCCAGACATTTTATTTGGAACAATATCTTTCATATTCAAACCATGACAATCATAACTATGAGACAGGTTATAAATCTAACGGCCAGTATCGGCCGTATATCAGTACTAACCTCCAACACGCACCCTTAATCTGCCACATAGCTATACATAGGTACGCACCCTCAAGTTTAGCAAGTTTGCATGCATAATTGTACAAGAATGTACCTACATCTATACATTATACTAAACAAACCAAAATAAACAAAACAGAGATTAAACCATTATAAAAACTTAGAACCTATTTGTACAATACAAATACATCATATCAAAAAATTAAGTTATACCACTTTCACTACCCGCCCTCTTAATGGGTAATCTCGCTAAAGCTAACTTTATCTTGGGGCCTGACAGATACTTTGTTAACATATCTGCCACCATTTCTTGTGAAGGTACATACTTCACCTCTACCGCCTCATTCGATATCGTATTTTATTTGGAACAATATCTTTCATATTCAAACCATGACAATCATAACTATGTGACAGGTTATAAATCTAACGGCCAGTATCGGCCGTATATCAGTACTAACCTCCAAAAAATACACTGTCGAATATTTTTTTGTAAACTAGATGACGGACTAAAAACTAATTTTTTTTCATATACCTCATTTTAGCTAGTGTAACTTTTCTAGGGCTATTATGAATTGACAGTCAAATAAAAAAAAAAAAAGATTTTCATAGAAATCGGTGGCGTGGTTTGCAGTATGTTAGCACCCAATATTGAACTGCAAAATGACAAAAAAAAAAAAACAAACTTGCGGTCGGCCAACCAGCGCTGCTGCTGTTGGCTTTTATTTTTATAACCTTCATTTAAAAAACTGACATGTTAACTGTTATTCTTTTTACTTTAAAGTTTATTGTGTTAACTAACTAATAATACATTTATTACATACTTAATAAAAACTAAAAGAAAAGCAAATTATATGGCATCAAAAAATTCATCCGCATCGCTCTCATAGGGAAACGTGCCCAAAAGGCTGGCCGCATTGCCACGTTGAATTTCAATGCTGATTCTCTGACCTAAATAAAGGCCAGCCTTCTGGTCACGCGAAGAGTAGATCAACCGCTTGGCGATGTCACGGAAAACTATATGGGCAGTCGGACCCCACGGCCCGAGTGTTTCAACTCAAACGGTTCAAATATATAACTTCCGATAATCTTGTTATATTTTCGCCGTTTGCGGTTTTCACTATAGACTTTTTGTTTCACATAGACACTGTATCACACAGTAAGCGTCTTTCACTGTACCCTGTGTCAAGTGTTCACGGCGATGCAGCGCGCGCGGGATATCACTTTACAATTTGGAAACACAGTAAGTGTATTTTAAAACGTTTTTCGATTATTAGAACTTGATTTAAAGCACGGCATTTTATGCTCACTAAAACGCCAATCGTAAAGAAGTTGTAACAAGTTACACAATATTTCATTACGGCACAACATTTTTAAGAGAAAATTAAATAACTCTTAATTTTGTATAAGTTATAAAAATTAAAAAAAAACAACCAACTTCTTAAAAAAAAACTAATAGGTGAAAAATAACTCCAGTTTCGGTAGTCTGTGGCTTTGGTGGTTTTGTTTCGTTCATTATTGGCCACCGACCACCTTCACCTGTTAGTGTTTTTTTAAGAAGTCGGTTAATTTTTTTGTAAAAAAAATATATTTTGCAATTATTAGTTTCTTCGTATATAAAGAAAGTCTTTCAAAACTTGAAAGAATCATTTCGAACCAATTCATATAATCAGTATAATGTTCCAGGCTTTGTACCAAGATCTTGCAACTGTTTTGTGGGTAATGAAGAACATAACACTACTTATTTGTTACTGTTTGTACTGTGAGAAGTTCTGTATAGCTGTTGAAACAGCTCAGTCGGCGAGTATACAGCAAGAACAGGAACTGTACAAGTAAGAAAGTGATGTAATTAAACTTGGGCCTTTAGATGTGTGGCTGGTTGCTGTAGTTAAATGATAAATGATACACGTCAACTTTTTTAGTAAATGAGATCGGAATTTCACTATTTGACTACTCTAAGAAGAAACGCCGAAAGAAACTCAGAGGTCACAGTCTCTTTTAAAGTCCAGACATTAACTTGGTCAAATCATGTAAGATCCATGCAGATTAGTGTCTGAGATGGTCTTTAGAGGAAAGAACCACACAGATTGAGGGGACCACATCAGTCGGTGCAAGCATTTGTCAGTAATCGTGAGCTCAACTCGTAACTTGAGGAGCTCCAGGTGCTGACGAACAATAAATAATAAGTTAATAGTGTTTCGTGACTTTCTAGATTGCACTCAGTAAGTAAGGCTTCATAAAGATATTACGACAAGCAAGTAGAAATAGAATGGAAGTTATTAAGTCTACAATTTTGAGAGCTTCAACTCCAGCTCTTTTAGAAAGCACTAAGTAATAGCTGTAACTTTTTTGGAATGTCATTGAAATACAGATTTTTATGCCTGGGGCAAAGGTTTATATTTTAGAATTTGAACTAAAATGACGCATCAGACTTGCGTAAGCTACAACTGAGCTGTCAAACTTTCAAGTTACGATCCAAAAATATAATCATTTGTATAAAAAAAGGACTTATACAAAGGCCTCTTTTCATACAGAGAAGGCACGAGCACTGATCACCAAGTTTGCTCAAGACTGATTGACGATTTCAAACTTATATTAACTACAAGTCTATGCAGGTTTCCTCACGATGTTTTCCTTCACCGACGTCAATGATGTCAAAGACAAACTTAGAAAGTACATAATAATATTTAGAATTGAAAAAGTCACACTGGAACCACAACCACAAAAATAAGGATTATGTCGTTGTAATAAAATAATAATTATTAATGAGAGTTCTTCTAAAATACTTTCTCACGTAATAAACGTAACGACATGATCTTTAATTTGAATCTTTAATCCATATTAGAATTTGAAGATGGTTCTAATTCTTTGTTCCAGAAAGTCAAACGCGACTTTGCAAGAATGTGATCCAGGCAAATCGTTCGTTCCGTAAGATGACCGCATGTGGCCTCTTCTACATAGACGTCACTCTACCAATACATTTGACGGGACTAATAACCAGTTACGTTATTATTCTGCTGCAATTGAATATTATGTAAAAATACTGTCTTCAAATGTATACGGAAAGACTATTCTATTGTTTCATAGGCCGCCACATCAAGCTACTCCTCTGTCCTTTTGTGGTGTTTTAACTTTATCACAAAAGATCACCATCATGCCATGTTCAATGAAAGGAATATTTGACGTCTGTAGGGTACACTACTTGTGCAGTCACCATGATTTCCGTGATAATATTACTGCATTATTTTGATGCTGTCAGCTTGACTTTTCACTAACCGATGTGCTGGAATCGGAATGCAAGTTGCATTCAATAACTGACGAAGTAAGTTTATATTATTCTGGAGGGAGCGTACAGACGTCATTACTACTTTGGTGACTATTGTAATAACGATGAAGGTCGATATGTTTGCCTTAATATAAAATTTGATAATGAGGTACAATGTTTAATTTCACCTTAATATCTCCCATATTATATTTCTAACCCTTAATCAAATGTGAAGATATTGTAATATAATAATAGCTATATACTGAAAATGTATATTGGCGCGTGAAATAAACATAACAAAAACTTAAAATAAATAAATAACTAAAACTAACAATAAATAATAATAACTACAAAGCGTCAAAAAATTCTTCTGCATCGTTGCCAGCTGGTAAAGTGCCCAAAAGACTGGCGGCATTGCCACGTTGAATGGCAATGCTTAGCCTCTGGCCAAAGTAGAGGCCAGCCCTTGGGTCACGGGAAGCGTCAACTAAACGTTTGCAGATGTCTTTGTAAAGAAGACGAGCACTCGGACCCCACGGCCCAAGAGTTTCAACCCCAAACGGCTCGAAAGTATAACTACCAACAAGGTTGGTATATTTCCGCCGCTTGAGGTTCTCAGCAGCCGCAGCAGCAGCGCCAGCACAGCATGTTGACCCAGGAAGATGGGATGGCGCAAGAGTATCGACACAAGAAATAATATAATAATAATTTAATCAAATTGAGTGAGACGCGGTAAGTCCAGAGGCGGTTTAGCAGAATACGCCTACGTACTTTGGTTTTTTGATCGGTAAGGTCTTGTATGGACACAAAATTTTTTTTATATATTACCAATACGATAGGTAGACCAAGTCCCTTATAATTATGCGTCTAAGTTTATTCATGAACTGTCAGCTCATGAACATCGGCTTCATCACCATGTTAATGTTGAGGCCATCCAGCTCCTCGATAACACGGACATAGTAAGAAGGCTCAAAAGGACTAAACCTTTTGAATAAGTGTAGTGTAATGTAGTGTAACATATCTGTGACTTTACCGCGAGTGTAATATACGAGTAGTACCTAGCTATTTATATGGACACAAGAACAAAGTGACTTCACCTTAATAGACGCTAAGTAAACGCAATGGACGTGCTCTTAGATATACTTTTACTTTTAGCAAATTACGTTAGATTAAAATTGCTTATTAGCCTTATTAGGCTAGATTGTAATATAATAAACAAATTAAAAAAAAAAAAAAATTAACTGTCTAGCTTTTTCCAATAACGTTGGAGTGGGCTTTCAGACTAACCAGATGCATGCAGCTGAATATCAGTGTTTTACATGGGAAGACTGCCTATCTGACCTCCAGAACCCAGTAACAGGGTAACACGTTACACCTAGGTTAAAACAGTTGTCATACTTTCTAGGTTTTGACTACTCGTAACGACTGTCAAAGATCTGCTTACAATTGAAACCTGGGACTAACGCCCAGACAAATAGACGCCAGTGCATCAAGCTGCCCCAAACTGTCTAATTTTCGCAATAAAACGTGAACCTTATTCTATTAGTAATAAAGTTGAAAAACTATCTATGAAATTTGACACATTTGAGTAGCTTGATGTACTGGCTGAGGCATGGAGGGATCTTAATGAATGTTCACCATCGTAAAGCGTAGTTTAACCTTTGATCCGTCTGGCTGTTATGGTTTTGTCACAAGGGTGTAGGTTTAATTGTAAGAAGAATTTAAAACCACCATCCACTTCTACAATATTATTTCGTGGTACTAGGCTTACAGAAATGCGAACTGTAATAGCACTATAGTGTAGTGAGTGAGGAGTGCCAGCATACGCAGCGGGAGCCCGATGTCGACGTGGAATAGGCCACACGTGCTCATCTTGGTGAAACAGGCGCGGTGTACCCGCAGGACATTCTTACATAACTTCTTTTGATCATCTAAAAACATAGGTACATGCATATTTATCATCACGAACGAGTATTCCCCAAAGAATTAGGCAAAAGTTTATAATAAAAAATAGTTTATTTAAATTCTGTGTAAAAGGAACGAAGCATGTTGCACTAAGCACACATCAAGTCTCTGGGGTGGTAATGAGAAATTCCTAATGGAATAACCCTATACCATCCAGCCCGGGAAACCTGTATGTAATATTGACAAAAGTTTTTTTAAAACTTAATTCCCGTTAATTTCTGTTTGCCTGGTCTGTTACAGTAAATAAGTAATAAGACCAGTTGATTTCAAAATGTCTATCGATACTATTACGAATCTATTATAAATATTTTTTATTTGAATTGGTGAGCGCAACTAATGGTTGCGCTTTAAAGAATAATTTAACTGCATTTAGTTATAGTTGCGCTTTGAATAATACTCCAATATTGTTCCCAGAAACGCTCAGTAGGGGCACTAGACCAACGAGACAGCCTTATTGTCAACTTATTAATCGGAATTTACCTCTACCAGTAACATTATTACAATCTTATTGTATTCTATCTTTCACCAGCGCCGGGAGTCGTGGGAACGAATGATTCTTCCCAAAAATGTAGCACATTATAATGGTAACTAAAACAAGACGGCGTGTAAGTAAGACGATTAAAATTTATTAGTAAGATGTGTTTTCACCTGCACAGTCCGTTACCAAGAGGTTTTCGCTAGAAGTTTTCCCAAGCTTGACAGCGTCATAAAATTCTTCAACATGGACGCTTAGTGTGAGCTGAACAATTAATGTCTTTATCATACCAGAATACAGGAACAAGGATACGTATGGAGTATTTCGCTAAAAAAACAAAACGTAAACAAGTATTCAATAACAGACTCATTTTCCACACTAAAAGACAGAGTTAAAAATAGTCACAATACTTACCAAAAACAAATTGCGAAATTCAATCATGACTTGAACGTTGACCAAGCAACGGAAAAAGGTCTCGATGGTTTGATAGAGAACCTGAAACGATTAGTAACATTCAGTTGAAGTTAAGCGACGTCGTATCAGCTTGAACATATATGCATAAATACTAACCGATTGCTGATAAACATTTTTAAATATTTTATAGCATTTTAAAATGCTCAAATAAACCTCAAACATTCTTTTGTTGTGCACATCATCGCTGTTATTTTTCGGTAAATTCACCATTTCAATATTCCAAAGTTTAATTTTCTCTGTCAGTAACTTAATTAAGGTAATGGCATAAATTTGATTACTGTCAAGACTAATCAAAACCAATAAATTGAAAACAATATGCCATGGGGCAATACACATGAAAATAAAATTATAGAAATAGTATCCGAAGATTAATGTGACATAAATCCAACTTCGTCTTACAGACCACTTGTAAAAGTACTCATTGTTTATAAATCTATGCACTTTTTGATAGGTCAAAACAAATGTGACCATCTCATGTGTCTTGCTGAAGTTGAGGATTAAATTTATAATGAATCCACTACAGTAAAAGAAGAAATCAAAGTAGGAAGCGAAATATAAGAAGCTAATTGAGCCATATCGTTTCAAATTCGAATCCAGCGATATTTCCAAGACTCGATACAAGTAAGTGATTAAGAAAGTTAACGTTGCGCAACATGATATGAACTTATTAAAACAGTCATTCGGACTTATGAAATTGTTTTTGATGAGATATTTTGGATTTAACACAAGAATTTGCATTAAATTCAAAGGAAAAAGCAAAGACTGGACGTCTTTATCGATTTTGTTTCTTGAAGAACTTTTATAGAGAAAATTTTCGAACGGGACACTATTTGTTCTTTTCTTGGAACTCATTTTATTGCAAAATGTAAGCGAATGCCACATGAACAATATTTGTTAACCATGGAATGTATTTTAAAATTCAATACGTTTTCTTCATCATACTTATATAAATTATGTTTTGCTTTCATTATAGTAACTAAGTGAAAATAGCAAATACATTAATTAAAAAATATTGCGTTTCAGCACATATGTACTTAATTAAATTTAATTTAACCCCTGCTTCCTGTGGTTTTGCTCAAGCGGAATCTAAAAAAATCTTATGCGCCTTTATTATTATATTCTTGAATAGGTTCTTAAATATAATGTTCAGCGATCTACCAATGAATATCTTGTCCAAATCTACTAGTCAGACTAGTCGTTTCTGAGCTCAATCAAACAGAAATACAGACAAAAATGAAATATTATTAAAACCTTATGTGTTTTCAGATGTTTTAAGTTTATGATGTTACTTTGGCATTACAACAGACTTTAATTTGACTTAATTTGAACAAATGTATTGTATCGATTGTTTAATTTTTGATAATATTTGAGTATGAATCTTACGACAGTCGAGGTAGATCAATGATACGATGCATGGATAGTGTGAAAGAAGAAAGCACTTCTTCTAAGAAATCATGCTTGCGTCTGGTTGTTTAAACTTGTAAAAACTTAATTTAAACAAATTAGAAAGAGTCCACACAATTTTTTTTATTGAAAATGGACTTTTGTACTTAGCTGCATAAACATGTAATAACGCAAAAAAGCTATCATTCTTCTTTATCTCTATAGTTTGAAAAATATAGACGTTCAGACGGACAGAACAATATTCATTTATTAACCGACTTCTAAAAAAGAAGAAGGTTATCAATTCGGTGTTATTTTTATGTTTGCTCGCGCATAACTTTGTCGCTTGCCAACCGATTTGATTTTTTTTTTGTTAGAAAGGGTATATATTTCAAAATAGTTCCAAGGACACTAAGTTGGGACCTGATTATGGAATCTTGCCAAAATCGATGGAACACTTCAAATTTTATAGGAAAACGTAAAGCGATTTTTTTAGTAAAGCATTTGCTTTCAATAAAAACCATTCTACCATCAGATATGATGATGAAGCCAAGAGACAGGCTCTGGAACTTCATAATAAGACAATGTATCCAAGCCGTGTTTGCTTGTTGGAATTGTAATGGTATCCCTAATCTACCACTTATAATTTAAAAAATAATTGAAAACGTTTACTTTATTATACAAACACTAAAAATTGCAAAATAAAAACTTATTTCGAAAACAAAACCACCAACTTTGTTGAAAAGTACACTGGTGTTAAATAATTCTAGTTTCGAAAGTCGGTGGCCAATAAAATTAATGCAACAAAACCACCAAAGCCACAGACTTCTGATAGTAGAGTTATTAAACACCTGTTAGTGTTTTTTCAGTGAAGTCGGTTGAATTTTTTTGTTACAAAGTTTTTATTCGATAATAATTTTTACTTCGTGTCTGAATTCCTATGTCTAAATATGAAGACAAACATAATACATGAAATCCATATTTAAATCATCACAGTTCCTAATTAAATTAAAATCAGATCAAAATGATATGAGATCCGTTTTTACCATTTCAAAACTTTGTAAAAAAGTTTTTATTTTGTAATTTTTAGTTTCTTTGTATGTAAAGAAAGTCTTTCAAAACTTGAAAGAATCATTGAAATTGGATAACAAATGCTAAAGAAGTTCTATCTCTAAACATTAATCTGTACATCTCTGCCGGCCCCTTTTAAAGTAGAATGGCGTAATGTTATGTTGTGGAGATACAAAAACTCAGCATAGACATCTGACTATAGCAATCGCGAATAATTTGCTGTTATGCTTTGAAGAGTTCCGTTGCCTGTCTTCTTCATCAGTTTTTCTTCACCAAATGATACTTTCTAAATGAAAATGCTTGATTTGTTATTAAAAATGTTGAAATCAGTGCATGTGTGCCTATATTTTTTGAGGAGTTCCCTCAATTCCTCGAAGATCCCTCATCAGGTATGAGTTTTGATACAAATGGGACCAATCTGCTAGTATACCCTATCAAACAAAAAAATAATTTTGAAAATCGGTCCATAAATGACTGAGGTAACAAACCCTAAAAAAAAAAAAAAAAATATACAACCGAATTGAGAACCCCCTCCTTTTTTTGAAGTCGGTTAAAAAGGGAAAAAAGTCTTAAATTATATACACACTATCTTTTCCATCAATTTAAGTACCTGGGGCATTACGTAACTGACGGCCCCAAGTGACCAGACGGATATTGATCGCGAGCGTAGGGCGCTGACGGTCCGATGCAACATGCTGGCGTACGATTGTCTGTGCTGTTGAAGAGCTTTTGATAAAACCTAATCAAAAAGTGGAGATAAAAATAATATGCGATGAAACGCATTATTTCAAACAATGTGGTTGATAAAGATGTGCAGTCGATGCTTCTGCCATTAAATATTCTGCACTGTATTAGTTTATGTCCTAAATATCGGATCAAAGAAAACCTTATAACCCCAAATTGTTTCGTTTCCAATTGTCTATCACTGATGGGAACTCTATTGATTATATTTTTGTTGATGTTTCGCGCGTACATACTACATTTATATCAATTAGAGCATGGAAATAATACTTTTATGGGTTTCGTCAATTATTCTGATACAGTCATCTATTGTTTGGGATTCGCTCTGAATTTCGTGATTGGGTTTGTCAATTCTAAAAAATCTATTAAGTTCGTTCTGACTTTTCAAAAAGTGCACAGATTGATTAACAATGAAACCAGTTTTAGGCGTTTCACCTTTTCGGAATTGGATGGCTGCGATCATGAGTGTTGGTATTTATTTAACAGCGTTTACTGGTCTTTACATTATTATGGATGTACCTTTCCAATTCACTTATGTTTCTTACTTTTTGGTCGTTTTTGACTTTAGTGTCTGTTATGCCATTCGAATGATGAAATTATTGGAAAACAAAGTTGATCTATGGAGTTCAAAAATTTTGAATCCTTGCGAACAAGAAGGTTCTTTCCAAAAAATGTTTCAAGGTTATGTCGATTTATTAGAATGTTATGAAATTCAAAAAGTTAGTTACCAGGCATTTGTAAGTATCTTGCTATAAAACATAAGAATTTTTTAATCCAAGCCGTTAAAGAATTAAATACGTATAATACTGTACAGTACTGGGTGTAATGTATCTATAATATGTATGTATTTAGATATATATAAGTATGTTTATCAGCTATTTAGTACCCATAACACAAGCTCTCAAGCTTAACTTGGGACTAAATGGCGTTGTGTGAAAAAGTTGTGGAATATTTATTTATTTATTTATTTATTTAGTACGATTAAGAGGTTTGGAAGTAAAGAAAAATATGTTAACATTAGTCAGTTATTAGATAACCTGGATTAATTTGTACTTAATGTTGTTTTATTTCAGATACTTTATTTTATAATGGAATTATTAATTCAATCTGTGGTGTATTGCCAAATCGTTGTTGACATGTTTAAATATACCGTGGTATCTGACAAAACAGTAAGTATTATCTTTAAATAACTTGAACACAAAACTATTATTTTATGTTTTATTTATTACAAGTGAATATCTTTAAGCACCAGCTATTTGGTTCAGGCAAGAGCGAGAAGAGTGGAGTGGTGGAGGACGGAAATAGGGATACTCCTTTCAGACCAATCCTGTGTGGGGTATCCTAAAATTGATAGGGTATCACTCTTCCATCATCCTCATAATGCGTAAAGGCCTCCATCTTTCAATTACAGTATTATATATTACGATTTCAAATGAGATGATTTTGCCCCACCAACACCTACTCTATCAGTGTTTGTTTTTGGGGTAAAGGCATCTTTATTTTGTTTCAGATTAATATTATTTATTTTTTGGTTTTAATAAACTACAATGTCAGTAAAATTGACAAGGCACCCAATAAGACCTCTGGGGTATGTCTTAGCATGCCATGGCTTGGGATTTGATCAATTCGCTATTAACAGTTAAATTAAAGTTGACTTGAAGTATTATTTTTTATGCTTATGCCTTACGTTTCTACTGGTCACTGAGTCTCTGATATACAGGGTGGCAGGGACATCGACGCGCAAACGTCGTGAAAAGGTTGCACCTGATGCCATAAATGAAATTACGAAGGTCATTCATCTCGGAAATGGCTGGTTAAAAAAATTGACATTTTTGAGTGCGCAATGTATTGCAAACAACGCGATCAAAACGCTCTGCGGAAGGCGCGCGCGCGTGTCCTACCTAACCTACACACACACATAGGTACGTCGACAGCGCGGCCCCCCGCTACACCGCGCGCCGCCGCCGCCGCGCGCCTCAGCTGCCGGACGAACGTGAACGTACTACGAAATATCGCCGCATGACAACATTGATAGTTACTTAACACATGAAATCTTGTTTAATTAGTCTCGATAACTGATGGTAGTTACTTAAAAAGAAATAAAACTAACAATACCTAAGCTTATTCTCACAAAATAGCGATAGGTACCTACCGATGAGGATTGATAGCAAAAAAGATTCTTGATAAGAACTTAGCGATACAGTACCTAATGTTCAATTAATTAACTTACCTACCTTTATCTCGCTCATTCCTAATGAGATAGGGTTCGAAGTGGTCGCTCGCAGATCTGAGCGCGGCGCAGAGAAATAGTGGGATCCTGGACACATTCCTCACACAGCGTCGCAAACACATTCACATTTCACAACGCGATCTCTCATTTCTGCTGTGGTATTGCACTCGGTCACAGACACCTTATACTTGACGTAACCCCACATAAAAAAATCTAATGGGGTCAAGTCCTGTGAGCGAGCTGGCCATGGGTGCGGACCGAATCTTCCAATTGACGCTCTCAAACACACACACACACACGCAAAGAGAAAATTACTTTTGATTTTAAAATCTACTAGGTACGTTATGATCACAAATTCGCGACAAACAACACGCCCGCTTGCGATCAACGAAATCTAGGAACTGACAAAAATCGGAGAAATGCAAAAGAAATGTAGGTTTACTAATTCTCTTTCAATTTGCCGCACTTTCAACAGATCAACAACATGATAGAGTGTACAAACACATTAAGTTGTACCTAGTTACCTCCTCATGAAATTAATTGCGATAATGGATGTGTTTTTTTTTATGAAACAATAAATTACATTGTTGAATTGCATTCAAAACTAAAATTAATGTTGATAACAAAAAATTGTCGAACAATTACGTGACTTTGACGTTTTTTTTAAATCTTCTTTACGTAACACGACAAAGCTCAAAAGAAATTATTATCCTCCATAATGAATCTAAAATAAAAGTAGTAAATGCGAGTCATTCATTTATGTAGATGATTAAAATGCCTCAAGTGACGCGTCTGTTAGATTCTTTGGGATATATCGTACAGACTAGACCGCGCGCCGCCGGCGGCGGCGTCCTTTGTGGCGGGTTTTCCCCGAAATGCCGACAATAGGATGTCTACCTACTATGCTAGTGTTGACCTCGCATATGAACTTTAGAAAAACAGCTGATCAGCTGGTCGATTCTGTTGAAATCACCGCGTGTAAACCTGGGTGTAGTGAGCACTGAAGTCTCTGTCAGTGTCACCTATCAGTTGCTAGGGATTGGCGAAGTATGAATCATAATCGAGAATCGACGTAACTTATTTATTTACATACAAACAAACTTAAACTCACGCCCTATTCCCATGGGGGTGGACAGAAACTGCAGAACGCCACCCACTATAATATTGCTTCACATACTTGTTAATATTTTTTCTGTGCTAAGTATTTTATTTATTCTATGCTAAGTAAATTGAATAGGTGATAATTTAGTTCGAAAGCTCTATTGGATTTGAATAATTAATTAAATTAAATCAATTTAGGTACTTCATACCTAAGGTATTACCTGCTGCGCTGCGCCGATCCGAATCTATGAAAACGCCTTCACATCTTAGTTCACTGTGGACAAATAGCGACCTACTTTATCTAGTCGTTGCCAAAAATATAAAGCATTTCTACCATCTCAGCACTCTCACAGATACCTACTTACAAATTAATTCTTCTACGTTCGCTTATTTACCAAAAGTCACAATGACAGTTGTACGACACTGACTCGGTGCTGTTGCCATGACAACGATACGCCCACGCGATGCCGGTCGTGCTGTTGCCATAGTAACCACCTAGCGTCCGCGCCGAGTGACTTCGATGTACATACCACGCGCGTGCGTTTGTCTTCATCTACCATTTTATAGACTATACGGTGTTTATTTCCAAAGATTTGAATGTCTAATTTCAATTTTTATTTTAACCATTCAACAAATATATCGTCATAACATTATTTTGTCAAATATGTTACTTTTTCAACGTTCACATTCATCGAGTCACAATGATGCACACTCACGCCCGCGTTGTTACTATGACAACGCGAAGCGCGCGCGCGTGAACTTTTTTTTTTAATATTCATTGTTTGGAGGCCATGTTGTTGACGTATGAACCTGTTTGATTTTAAATAATTATTATATTTTAAGATTAAAAAGTCTAAATTTAGTAGTTGTGCCTAATTTTGATGTCCAAAATTAAAATAAATAATCGATACCTAGGTAAAATTCTTAACCTTAGTCTGTGACAGTCATGGCCTTTTTTTTCGCGTAGGTACCTATTGTAATGTCACCAAAAGAATGATCTTCATCTTTGTTTTGTAAGCATTTTAGAGGTTGTAATTGATAAAAATGCAGTCCGCCGTAGTTTTTTTTTATTAAATACCTACGTAATTTTCACATTAAGGGGGAAAACTAACTTCTAAGGAGGCATGGTAACAACGTGCATCTAAGAACAAAGACGCATCGATTTGTCATTGCATTCAAATTTAGTCTTGCACTTTGCAGTGACATTAGATTTTGATATTTTGAATGTTGTTTTGTTAGTAAGTACTTTTACGGATGCAATTGGTATGACAAATAAAGCTACTACCAAAGTTCCGCCCGTGTTAGTTAAGACGAGAGTTAAGTGGCTATTTACATTGACAAGGACGGAAACAACAATCAAGTGATATTCAATTAATCAATATTAATTAAAGGAGGCTCCTATTTTTCCGTAAGGGGATGGGCGTCGGCGTCTATGTAGCAACGGTACGGTATTATTAACGTCAGTGTGTTACTTAATCCGTGTATTCTTGAGAACTGGCAGATACCTACCTACTTACAAGCAGTGCAACTAAATAGGTAAAACCTCTGCCTCGCATCGTTCCGACCTGAGTGCATTCATGCCGTTTCAATTTCGACTGTGCGACAAATAGAGGGGATTGGATTGTTTGAAACTACCACTGAATGAAAACTCAGAAATGCTAAAATAAATTTACTCATATTCAATGAATGTTTTATTGTCCTTTTTCTGAGTTGAGTACCTACATATTCATTTTACCTACCTACATCATCCAACTAGAAAGCAAGATAAATCCCAATAAGAGGTACAAATTAAGGTAATACAGCATGTTTAGGCCAATCATTAATTTCATTTAACACTTCTAGCTACCATATTGTAGGTACAGGCGCAGAATTCTTACTTAGTGTTGATAGTGTTTCCATCTCCAAGTCTCAATCCGGGATCAAGACTTGAATCCTGTTGATAGCAATAGACGCCCCTTCTTACATGGGACTTGAACATAACGGATACATGACATAATTACTCATTTACATACAGTGTGGCCCACAAAACCTATACAAATATCATATTTTAATATAAATATTTAAGCAATTAGGACAACAAAAATAGTATAGGGAAAACAATAGATTGTGTAGATAATACAACTACTATCCAGATATTATTATCCCACAAACTCTCTCTCTCTTGCTGTAGCAGTGCTTGGTGAGGTCAGAAATAAATTAATATTGCAAGCAAGCGTTTTCCTGCCAGATGATGACGGAGGTGGCGGGCCACACCTTGTATCTCCACATCCAATACAGAAGTCTGCCTGCCCCACCGGTATCAAGAAGTTGAACCCCAGCAGCGGAAAATTTATAATATAAATTTGCAAAGTTCTGTAACATGATAGAAATGAGTAAAACTTATTTTTTATGCAATATTAAATTATTTCTGACCTCACCAAGCACTGCTAGAGCAAGAGAGATAGAGAGAGAGAGATAGTTTGTGGGATAATAATGTATGGATAGTAGTTGTATTATCTATACAACCTATTGTTTTCCCTATACTATTTATGTTGTCCTAATTGCTTAAATATTTATATTAAAATATGATATTTGTATAGGTTTTTTTGTGGGCCACACTATGTAAATGAGTAAGTATGTATCCGTTATGTTCAAGTCCCATGTAAGAAGTGGCGTCTATTGCTATCAACTGGATTCAAGTCTTGATCCTGGATGGAGACTTGGAGATGGAAACACTATCAACACTAAGTAAGAATTCTGCCCCTGTACCTACAATATGGTAGCTAGAAGTGTTAAATGAAATTAATGATTGGCCTAAACATGCTGTATTACCTTGGTTTGTACCTCTTATTGGGATTTATCTTGCTTTCTAGTTGGATGATGTAGGTAGGTAATATGAATATGTACTAATGTAGGTAGGTACTCAACTCAGAAAAAGGACAATAAAACATTCATTGAATGTGAGTAAATTTATTTTAGCATTTCTGAGTTTTCATTCAGTGGTAGTTTCAAACAATCCAATCCCCTCTATTTGTCGCACAGTCGAAATTGAAACAGCATGAATGCACTCTGGTCGGAACGATGCAAGGCAGAGGTTTTATACCTATTTAGTTGCACTGCTTGTAAGTAGGTAGGTATCTGCCAGTTCACAAGAATACACGGATTAAGTAACACACTGACGTTAATAATACCGTACCGTTGCTACATAGACGCCGACGCCCATCCCCTTACGGAAAAGACAGGAGCCTCCGAGCCTCCTATAATATTGATTAATTGAATATCACTTGATTGTTGTTTCCGTCCTTGTCAATGTAAATAGCCACTTAACTCTCGTCTTAACTAACACGGGCGGAACTTCGGTAGCAGCTTTAATAATTGTCATACCAATTGCATCCGTAAAAGTAGGTACTTACTAACAAAACAACATTCAAAATATCAAAATCTAATGTCACTTCAAAGTGCAAGACTAAATTTGAATGCAATGACAAATCGATGCGTCTTTGTTCTTAGATGCACGTTGTTACCATGGCCTCCTTAGAAGTTAGTTTTCCCCCTTAATAAGTGGTTTGTTTTATACCTATTTTGTTAATGTGAAAATTACGTAGGTATTTCATAAAAAAAAACTACGGCGGACTGCATTTTTATCAATTACAACCTCTAAAATGCTTACTAAACAAGGATCATTCTTTTGGTGATATTATATTAACCTACACTACTTAGGTAGGTAGGTACGCGAAAAAAAAAGGCCATGACAGTCACAGACTAAGGTTAAGAATCTTACCTAGGTATCGATTATTTATTTTAATTTTGGACATCAAAATTAGGCACGACTACTAGGTAAGTACTGACTTTTTAAATGGTTAATTTAAATTTAGACTTTTTAATCTTAAAATATAATAATTATTTAAAATCAAACAGGTTCATACGTCAACAACATGGCCTCCAAACAATGAATATTAAAAAAAAAAGTTCACGCGCGCGCGTTTCGCGTTGTCATAGTAACAACGCGGGCGTGAGTGTGCATCATTGTGACTCGATGAATGTGAACGTTGAAAAAGTATCATATTTGACAAAATAATGTTATGACGATATATTTGTTGAATGGTTAAAATAAAAATTGAAATTAGACATTCAAATCTTTGGAAATAAACACCGTATAGTCTATAAAATGGTAGATGAAGACAAACGCACGCGCGTGGTATGTACATCGAAGTCACTCGGCGCGGACGCTAGGTGGTTACTATGGCAACAGCACGACCGGCATCGCGTGGGCGTATCGTTGTCATGGCAACAGCACCGAGTCAGTGTCGTACAACTGTCATTGTGACTTTTGGTAAATAAGCGAACGTAGAAGAATTAATTTGTAAGTAGGTATCTGTGAGAGTGCTGAGATGGTAGAAATGCTTTATATTTTTGGCAACGACTAGATAAAGTAGGACGCTATTTGTCCACAGTGAACTAAGATGTGAAGGCGTTTTCATAGATTCGGATCGGCGCAGCGCAGCAGGTAATACCTTAGGTATGAAGTACCTAAATTGATTTAATTTAATTAATTATTCAAATCCAATAGAGCTTTCGAACTAAATTATCACCTATTCAATTTACTTAGCATAGAATAAATAAAATACTTAGCACAGAAAAAATATTAACAAGTATGTGAAGCAATATTATAGTGGGTGGCGTTCTGCAGTTTCTGTCCACCCCCATGGGAATAGGGCGTGAGTTTAAGTTTGTTTGTATGTAAATAAATAAGTTACGTCGATTCTCGATTATGATTCATACTTCGCCAATCCCTAGCAACTGATAGGTGACACTGACAGAGACTTCAGTGCTCACTACACCCAGGTTTACACGCGGTGATTTCAACAGAATCGACCAGCAGGTAGCCCTTTCGAGTTTTACTTTCATTGCTGGTTTAAGTGAAACAAGTGAATTTACTATTTCTTAATTAAAAATCTCATTGGAATAGGTAAAAATAATGTTTTTATACAGTTTACAGTCAAAAAATTCGCAGAAAAAAACGTAAAATTTAAGGAAAAGCCGACGAAAAATTTCAACGCAGGGGGGTCCAGAATTATGTACTGAATCCATGGTAAGCGGATGTGCGTCGATGTCCCTGCCACCCTGTATATGCGGTTGGCCTGCCATAGAAGTTATTTTTGCAAAGTGTTTTATGACAAACAAATACTCAGCGCGTTCTAGAACGGATAATACTTTGCAATATTCAAATAACCCAGTGTCTTGGTATTTTTTAGGGTTCCGTAGTCAACTAGGAACCCTTATAGTTTCGCCATGTCTGTCTGTCCGTCCGTCCGTCCGTCCTCGCTTAATCTCAGTGACCGTTAGCACTAGAAAGCTGGAATTTGGTACCATAATGTGTATCAAACACGCCGACAAAGTGGTAAAATAAAAATTGGAAAAAAATGTTTCATTATGGTAGCCCCCCTATATGTAAAGCGGGAAGTGATTTTTTTTTAAATTTCTACCCTAACGTGTGATATATTGTTGGAAAGGTATTTAAAAATGAATAGGGGTTTACATCAATCATTTTTTGATAATGTCAATAATTTCGGAAATAATCGCTCCAAAAGTAAAAAACAATGTGTCCCCCCCTCTCTAACTTTTGAAAAATAAGTTTAGAAAATATGAAAAAAATCTGAAAAGTAGAACTTTATAAGGATTTTCTAGGAAAATTATTTTGAACTTTTTTGTACAAAAAAAAAACCAAAAAGTTGTACAAAATAATTTCTGGACTAAGTTTGTAGTATAATCGTATATGCAAGCATTTTTTTAACTTCGTTTACATATTCTACGGAACCCTACACTGAGTGTGGCCCGACACGCTCTTGGCCGGTTTTATTTTTTACAAAGTTTGGTACTACCAGTTTCAACATACGTGTTTTCAAAATATGTATTGTATCTAAGTATGTTTTATCTGTGTACATTATAACTTTAATTCTATTTTTGTTAAAGGAAGCAGCATGTATAATGTTTCTGATCGTATCTCTCTGGATGAGTAAGAGTTTGACATATCTTACATTATTTACCAAGCAATGTGAGAAACTTTATTTGGCTATACAAAGTGCTCAAGATTCATGCGCACTTATTGTGATGTCAAATTGTTCAGGTAACTGTCTGAAAGAAAATTTCATTATTAACAAATGAGTGTCCTTGCAATTGCTAGACTACTAATGTATATTACGTAATATGTAAACATGTTTTTATATAATAATAATAATTTTATTCTCAGACCATGAGTCCATAAAACAGCACCAACACATACAAAACAACTATAACATATACTCAGAGAAATGTACAAGTTTACAAATACACAAAGCACATTTTACATTCGCGAATAAAATACAGAATAAAATTCGTAAAACACAGACTACAACACTATCAAATTATTAAACACTAGCAGACGTCACGCAGTTTCACCCGCGTAGTTTCCGTTCCCGTGGGAATACGGGGATAAAAAGTAGCCTATGACCACCGGGAATAGTGTAGCTTTCCACCAGTACAATGACTTTTAAAATTGGATCATTAGTTCCGAAGATTACCCCCTACATACAAACTTACAAACTTACAAATTTTACCTCTTTATAATATTAGTATAGATAATTGAATGACGCACGATGTACCGTCATCCAGCGATACATCAGCTGATTCAATTCCCGCTTATGCTTGTCGAAAAATTTGTGAATGCAGTTTAATTTTTTTACATAAATTAATTCTTTCTTGAGTTAAAATAATTTATAATCTATTTATAGAATTAAAAGCCAGGGCCCATTGATTTATTCCATCCGAATAAAGGGAAATCCCTTTTCTTAGCTGTATTATTATGAGTGGTGGCAATAGTTATTTGTGCAACAAAAGAGCAAAGTATTTTTTTGCTGCGAGTGCTGATTTTGAATCCTGAGCAAGCGAAGGATTCAACACGAGTGGAGCTAGTGATTCTAAAGATTATCCTGAGTGTGGCGAGAGATTCAAAGGCACGAGATGCAAAAAACTTTGCTCTCGTGTAAGACACATTTCACCTCAGCAGCGAGAACACTTTTTGAAACTAGAAATAAATATTAACAGGTTAAATATCAGTTTGATTTGCAGTAAATACTTATTTTCGTTTAAATACAACAATAAGTTAATAATTCAATAAATTACATTAAAAGACATAATTATCTTTTGCTAAATTTCTTTAGTTAGTTTGAAATTCCGAACGTGTTTGTCTTTGAAGTTGAATTCAAAATCGGAACTTCGAAAGGGCTGGTCTTTGTCTCTCCCTCTTTTTCAAGGCGGGAAAGAGATAGAGTGTGAATGTTTCGAATTGTATGATTAACCCAAAGCTGAATAAGATACATATTCGCGGCTTTCTGAATAAAAAATTAAAAAGTTACTTTGTCTCACTCAGTGAGCAAAATCGCATTTGGCTCACTGATTTCAGGTAGCAAAACCTACATGTTTGAGCTACTATAGTGAAAAATAAATTTCACTACTACTTTTAACTGTTTACCTTATTCTCACGTAATAATTTTCTTAACAGATGATAAGAATAAACTGTGCAAAAACGTTCAACGCTTACATCGAGCATCGTTCAGCAAAATGCGCGTGTGTGGCCTGTTCTACGTGGACGCTGCGTTACAATTGAGTCTCCTAAGTTATGTTACTAATAATATTATTGTAGTGTTACAGTTTGCATTTTTGTAAATCAGTGTGTAATAAATTGTTTTTGATTAACTTGATTTACTAGACTCCATGGTTATTAAAAAAATATTAAGACTACAACGTGACCAGTTCTTTCGGTCTCTTTTCCCGTTGACAGCGATGCAGATGAATACTATATTACAAACAGAATAACGTTCATGTTCAATTGGGAATATTTGACAGTTTAGGGCAGCTTGATGTGCTGGCGTCTGTTCATAATGGTTGTAGGTTCGTGAATAGTAATATGTTTGAGTATTTTTAATAGTTAAAGTTAAATGAAATTATATTTGTTTCTGTAAGTAGATCTTTTAGATACCTTAACAGATTTATTAAAGTTGCTATAACTACTATATTATTACAACTTGATAGTGCCGGTGAGGTGCGGTCTAAAGCACCTCCATGATTTAAAATGGAAATATATGGGTACTCAAAAATTCACTTCACACACACAACAATAAATTCTTGAATAACTAAGAGTGACATGGGCGTTGGGGATAATAATTAGTAAGTGTTTGGAAACTCACTAAATGCCTGAAATTTTAAATTAAACAACGCAAACTGTTTATCATCGATAAATGGTTCCCAGTTAGCTTACTGGGATGCATTGATTTGAAAAATACTAAATTCATAATTTTAAACTGAAATACTGCTCTGCGTGTGTGCGTGCTCTGTATGTTACATACAATTTATTTATTTATTTATTTATTTTTTCTTGTCTACTTAAAGTCCAAACAGTATAAGTGATAATTATGTTTCTGCAAAGAGTTATTGAAGTTTGTCTCTGTCGTCATTATTAATTACGTAAATTTGATTGAGTTGAATTCTTATTTTATTTTTGACTTTTTATCCATATTATTTGTAAATTTTATTGATTATTATTATTATTCCGTGTATTAATAACTTGTAATTAATTGTAACTTTTATTGATTATTATTATTGTATTAATCCTGTATTCGAAACAAATGTATTTTTGTTCAGAATAAAATAAATAAATAAAAATTGATTTCTGAAATATCAGACTTTTTTTATGCTACCTTAAACCTGTTTCTAAGTTTAGTAACAAAATAAATTTCACAACGTACCCATAGATTAACAACCAAAAATAAATATGTTGATCCATTGTCTCATAGTGACACTATTTAACTTTTCGTTTTTTTAATTTTAAATACGCCGTAACCCCAATATTTTACACTGTTGTCGATTCAAAATCCTTATTTATACGTTACGTTACGTGGACTTCCACAAACTTTTTGAAACCAAAATCAGTTATATCAGCCTAGCCGTTCTTGAGTTTTAGCGAGACAGCAATTGATTTTTAAATATATGTATAGATAGATAATTAGTTATCATTATATCAAATCCCACCAAAACATTTCATGTAAAATGTTGCCAAGACGACCACATAAGGCTTGCCCTGTGAAAAAGATATCAGACCTCATGTAGAGCCAAGTTTCTGAATCTACACGGCCTATCCCACAGACTCTAACTTCACAAATTCTACATATCAGTAAAAATGTATGGCTTCGCCGTTTCGCTACCGTCGTGGAGGCGATGCGAATATTTAGTTTCTGAAGTAAGTAACGAAACAGTCAAGCCATACATTTATACTTTAATAGACTAACTTGCTGTTATACAGGTCAGCAGCAGGTAAAATTAATTATAGAGTAATTGGAAAAATACCATAAATAATGATAGTACAGTGGCTAGCACATCAAGCGACCCCAATGCATCAAATTTCTTTGATAGTTTTTCCACTTTACTACAAATTAACAGACGTCACGCGGTTTCACCCGCGTATTTTCTGTGCCGGTGGGAATTCAGGGATAAAAAGTAGCTTATGTTACTGTAAATGTAGCTGTATAATGTAGCTTTACAATGGTGAAATAATTTTTGAAATCGGCACAGTAGTTTATGAGATTATTCATTACTAGCAGACGTCGACGTTTCACCCGCGTAGTTCCTGTTCCCGTGGGATTACAGGGATAAAAAGTAGCCTATCTCATCCGAGAATAGTGTAGCTTTCCACCAGTGCAAAAAAAAATAAAATTGGATCCTTAGTTCCGAAGATTACCCCCTACATACAAATTTACAAACATACAAACTTACAAACAAACAAGCTTTACCTCTTTATAACATTAGTATAGACAAACATACACACAAAAGTGTAATTTTTTCCTCTTTTTAATATTTGTGTTGATCAATATATTTTTTTTGTAATTATTATTTTTTTATATCCGTGAAGATGTAGATAGAATTGGGTTCATGTTCAATTGGGATTTTTTTTGCAGTTTGGGCTAGTTTGATATGCTGGCGTCTGTACATAAATTTATGCTAGTATATCCATCACATACATAAGTAGGTCGATTGAAGAATTTACATTTAATGTTTATATAAAAAGGAAAAGTTTACTCAATTACACGATTAAAGATAAACATTTGACCTTTTAATTTTGTTGAGTACCTACTTATGAGTGTACGATTAGTCGTGTCCATTCCCTTTGCTCGGACTATAGCAACCATTTATTTCATACAAAAAAAGATAATATTATTATAATATACTATGCCGTTTTCGTCGTCTATTATCCCAATAATAGAAATTCCTATAAACATGGTCGACAAAGACGTACAGGCGTTGCTTTTCCCGTTGAATGTAATGCAAATGATAATAATACATTCGAAGTATCAAATAAAAAACGACCTTATAACTCCCAATAATAGTGTAAATAAATTCATAACACTGTTTACAATAGTGTTTTGCTTATCAACCCATTTTTATAATTGCATAGCTGTATTGTCAGATGAAAATATGGTACGATTTCAAACGATAAAGTTTCTATATTTCGCGACTATCTTCGACGTTTTATTTTCAAGTGCGGGTTTCTTCGTTAACTATTTTACCTATTACGTTCAAACAAACGAAAATATTACATTTGTTCTGAACTTGCAAAAAATACACAGGTTTCTGAACGAAAAGGACTGTGATAGGAATTTTATTATTATTAGTTGGATCTATGCCGCTTTAGCCATCGGGTTTTTATCTGTTCTTCAATTTATTTGAACATAAAATATCTAAACCCTCCTTGGTATACGACCTTCCATATGCTTTTTCTGATGATTCTCGAAGTTGACTCAGTCTACGCAATAAGATTAATACGACTACTGACAGACAAACTGGTCTTATGGAAAACGCAAATATTAAATCCGATTCAAGATGGCGACCATGAGGTGTACTGTCAAAGAATGTTTCAGGCTTATGCCCAAATATTCAAGTGCTACGAAATTGTTACAAAACATGTTCAACCAATTGTAAGTAAAATAACGGCAATGGTTTTAATGTCAAATCAACTTTTGTGATATATGTATTATGGTTTTTTTGCAGACGCCTTTTTATTTATTTATTACTTCAAGCACAGTACAGAGGCGTGTACTTTGGCATTAACACAGGCATTTTTAAATCTTTATAGTTTAATAACACATTTATGTTTTTATCTTATTTCTTTTCCACTCATTCATCGATAATTTGTTTTATTTCTTGTTCTATTGGAATTTTTGTTTTTTAAAAATCCCTTTACAGTACTAATTTTAATTAAAATACAACTTTTTTGACTGTTTTCAGACTCTTTTTAAAGCAATGGAATGCTTCTTTCATGATTTGATATACTGTCAAATAATAATTGAGTATTCGAAGTTCATTTTCAAAAATCATGAGTACGTGAGTAATGATTTATTTGATTTTGTTTAATTTATTTTGTGCCATCGACTTTTTTACACATTTTTATAAAGTCGCTATCGTATTGCTTTCTGTATTGAACAATTTATTATTATACATAAAAGTATAAGATACTATACATTTCTCATGACGTAATTGTTAAGTGGATGGGCTGGAAAGAAAAAGCGTGAAATAGTAACAAAATGAGACAAGAGAGAGAGAGAGAGAAAGAAAGTGAGTTCGCTAAGAAGTAGGGCAGACCAAGACCGAGTTGAGTATGACTAAGCTATTAGAAGTACAAATAAATAATGACTAACATAACATATTTATAGACATTTGGTCAAATGATCATATTAGAGTTATTTAATACTTCAATAAAATTAATCTGATCACAATTTAATTTTTTTGAGAATTTTAGTTTAATCATTTAGCACAATATCGGATTGAATATTTTAATCATTATGATAATGTCAAATGGAGACCGCTAACTCAAAATGTTATGAACTGATGTGTTGTATTAACCAATAGTATGGACCTATTTTATTGTTCACTTATTTGTACTATATCGTCTTTATTTCACTCACTAATAATTCGCTTTATTATACTTTATTAATCACCGGCTGCGCCATGTTAAGTATTACTTGTGAGATGTGATTCAAACTACAAGCTCCAGTAATGACTGCTATATTTAATCATGTGATTTTATACCACCACCAACATTATCAATGTACCCACTTATGAATAACATCACAACTGTCTTATTGATAAATAAATAATAATGTTATTATAACCTCACCAACGTTTATCATCTGTTTCAGTATTTTGTTTACGGACTACTTTACGCATGGCTAATAAAAAACATAGCATTACAAATCACACTCAGTTTGCAACTCGAAGAGTTCTATGTGACAGTTGAGAGTGTTCAGGACTCATGTGTGGTAGTGATGGCATCAGATTGTACAGGTAAACTATATATGTATATTAACTACTAGCAGACATCACACGGTTTCACCTGTGTAGTTCCTGTTCCCGCGGGATTACAGGGATAAGAAGTAGCCTATGTCATCCGGGAATAGTGTAGCTTTCCACCAGTGCATTTTTTTTAAATTGTATCAATAATTCCGAAACTTACAAACATACAAACTTACAAACAAACAAACAAATTTTACCTTTTTATAATATTAGTATTAATAGATGAACAACCCCACCGCCATTGCCACTGCTTTTCACTGCATCACCATAAAGATTGACTGGCAAAAAATGCCTATGGCGTTAAGTCCGCCTCTGTACCTACATTTAACATTCAATCGTGTCAATAAGAGATACATTAGAAAGACAATGACAGCGCGAAGCCGGCGTTCACTTGGGTTTTAATGAATAAATGGGATTGAAGTATTAAATAATTAAAAATAAATTCTAGTTAGAAACATTTTTGCTTTTCAACGAATTAACAAACAAGCTAAGCAGAACTTGTGTTAAGGGCACTAAAAACCTGATAAACATCCTTACATATTTCTAAATACATACTTAATGTTACGAGCTGGGTATGGTATAAATTCATAACTACCGATTAAACAATTAAATAACTTTATTAATCACAAAATACTTGTAACTCTATTACAAATACACTACTGATCACTACTCGCTTAGATATCGCACTTATACTTAATTCACTTCGATTCGCTTCGTTCTGTAGCCAAAATTAGACTGACTGCCTCGTTATTTATTTATTTATTTATTTGAGGGGCGTATCGCATATCGTGTCCTTGAAGAGGACGTGTATAGCTTAACCGGGCGTCTCTGTAGAGATATCTTAAAAGTTAAGACCTCCAGCCAGAGTATAAAAAACTTAAAAACTAAGCGACTACGCTAAGGGCACCCCCTGCGGGGTACGAGCCTCGGCTTAGGGCGTCGCTGGGAGAGGACAGCAAGGGACGGCTGGATCTGTGTGGACTGACTGCCTCGCGTGTGCACTGTGCTTTTATACCCAGCAGACACACAAAAGAACATTCCCGAATATTCTAGCGGCGTGTAGAACAGTTCAGTAAACAATCCTTTATTCACAAAAAACATTAGGCATTTTAAGCAAAAGAAGGAAATAGGTACTTTCACCTTCGGCGTACAGTTGAAATTACAATGACAATTATAAGTAAGTAAAAACGCAAGTACACACTCGAGCGAATGTGTACCTACTTCCCTTCAAAACTAATAATAATGGAAAGCACTCGAACTTTAAAGGAAACACACGTGTTTTCTCGAATGTCCCGTGGTATATCGTAACAATATTATAGATATAAAATACAGCCAGGCACAGACAGACCAGTCAAAATACAAACTACAATACAAATAATACGAAAACGAAGTAACAAAAAAAAACGTTAACGTAACGACCGACGACGTTAATTTATACAAATACAGTTCCACAAGATGTTATAATTCATAAATGTTTGTGCGATTACACGTGTGCACTTTCTGTTCATTTATTCTCATAATACCGATTGGACCATAAGTCATAAGTCATATATTTCGAACAGTATACGACTAAAAGCCGACAGACACTACGCCGACAGACTAAACACCGACAACACTTTACTTCGACGGGACTCTTCGCCGACAGGACACTTTGCCGACAGGACTCTTCACCGACAGGGCTCATCAGTTGGTCACAGTTGTAACCTATTTTACCCAGTTCAAAATGACGAATCATAAATTCAATCTCCCGCAGAAAGTATGTTTTAGGTAGGAAAAGTAGGTTAGGTTAGGTGAGAACTGTGACCAACCACGCGTGAGCCAAGCGAGCGAAGCGAGCGGTGCCGCGGCAGCGGCCGGCGAACGCTACATCCTACTGATTATCGGAGATAAATTGCGTCACTGACTAGCCCTGTCGGCGAAGAGTCCTGTCGGCGAAGTGTCCTGTCGGCGAAGAGTTCCGTCGAAGTAAAGTCTTGTCGGTGTTCGGTCTGTCGGCGTAGTGTCTGTCGGCGTTTAGTCGTACACTCTATTTTGAAACAATGTACATAGCGTAGAAAATTCAATACAATCTCCACAACCACTCAATACAATAATTTCGATACAATCTCCATGTGCCCTGGGATACCTTTGTGCTACACTCAGTAAATTCATACTCTAAGATTCGCGATTCCCCGCTCCACATCTCAAAGTATTGATTGTTTCAAAACAGTGACCAATAATACAAATAGTAGTAATATTTACTTCGTATTCTATTTTCAGACGAAGAAAGAAAGCTGTGTAAAAATGTTCTTCGCTTGCACCGCGCATCGTTTAGCAAGATGAGCGTGTTTGGAATGTTCGTCATAGATATCTGTCATCCATTACGTTTGATGATTCTTCTAACTAGTTATATTGTTGTGCTGTTTCAGTTTGCGTTTCTGTGATTCAAGTTTGAAGTTCAATATTGTGTACAGCCAGTTGATTCAGTAAAAAAAACCGCTTGAAATCTATAGTGAATTGAACTTTCAGTGCCTAGAATTAGCAAGGACAGCTCCATTTGCTTTCACTTCGCCTACATTTTCTTGAAGTAGATTTTACCGAACTGCACTGCTGTAAAGAATATCGTTCCAATTCTGTTTGAATATAAAAAAAAGTGAAAAAGAAATACAAAATACTATAATTGAATTGTTGTTTAAATTTTGATGTAGGTACTTAAATCCTTTGGCTAAAAATTTATGTTATTACACACCTAAATCAAAAATCCAATACGAGTACTACCAGATCTGTGGTAAGTAGGTATAGTCCAAAATATGTAGTATTCTATCATAAAATTAAAATACGCTCTATTGTTAAAAGACTCTGTAAGAAAATATTTCATTTTGTTTACCCAATGCTTTACAATGTTACAACAATTCAGTTAGATTAGTTAACTGAGATATAAGTATTGGAAATTTGAAATATTCATAATCCTTAAATAAAATCTTTGTGTTTGTGTAAATGACCTGAAGGTATTCAACGGTTGATTTTGCGGCAATGTTATGACCAAACTCAATAAAGTTTAATGCTCGATAACCTTAACAACTACTCCTACGACTTGGTAATGTGTTCTATTATAAAGAGGTAAAGGTAATCTTACTTGCTTTTTTAGGAGCTTGTGGCTAAATTATAACAGCTGCATGGGTCGATTATAGGTTAAGCTACGCTTGACGAGGTCGGTCCGCGGGTGGGTGACCACTTATTACAAACCAAGACTCGACCGTGCCTCGGAAAGCACTTTAAACCGTTGGTCTTGGCTGTCATTTGTAGATCTTTGACAGTCGATACTTGTAGTCAGAAGCTCGAAAGTCTCACAACCAGTTTAACCAAAGGGTATCATGTTACCCAGTTACTGGGTTGTAGAGGTTTCAATGGTATTAGCTGCATCTGGTTAAACTGGAAGCAGACCCCAACATAGTTGGTAAAGGCTAAATGAGTGTGAGGCTATATTTTATTTTAAAAACTAAGAGGTAAGTGGAAGGGGATGTTTAAGTACGAAATGAACGCGGATGAAGTCGCGAGCAAAAATCCTAAAAGCCATACGTCAAAGTGCTAACCTCACATATCCTAAAAGCCCTGCAACAAGGTGCTAACCTCACATATCCTAAAAGCCCTGCATCAAAGTGCTAACCTCACATATCCTAAAAGCCCTGCATCAAAGTGCTCACCTCACATATCATAAAAGCCCCGCATCAAAGTGCTCACCTTACATATCCTAAAAGCCCTTCATCAAAGTGCTAACCTCACAATATCCTAAAAGCCCTGCATCAAAGTGCTCACCTTACATATCCTAAAAGCCCTGCATCAAAGTGCTCACCTTACATATCCTAAAAGCCCTGCATCAAAGTGCTAACCTCACATATCCTAAAAGCCCTGCATCAAAGTGCTCACCTTACATATCCTATAAGCCCTGCATCAAAGTGCTAACCTCACATATCCTAAAAGCCCTGCATCAAAGTGCTCACCTTACATATCCTAAAAGCCCTGCATCAAAGTGCTAACCTCACATATCATAAAAGCCCTGCATCAAAGTGCTCACCTCACATATCATAAAAGCCCTGCATCAAAGTGCTAACCTCACATATCATAAAAGCCCTGCATCAAAGTGCTAACCTCACATATCCTAAAAGCCCTGCATCAAAGTGCTCACCTTACATATCCTAAAAGCCCTGCATCAAAGTGCTTACCTCACATATCATAAAAGCCCTGCATCAAAGTGCTAACCTCACATATCATAAAAGCCCTGCATCAAAGTGCTAACCTCACATATCCTAAAAGTCCTGAATCAAATTTGGTATCATTGTGTGCCATGATGATTACGTCATCTATTCTCGTATCTTAAATTGCATCTATGAAATGCATTAGGTACTTTGATTTCGTAAAATATGTATTACATTGTAATGTAGGTACATTTTTTCCTACTTTTAATTTTTCTTGTACTCCGTCGGATTCTGTGCATTCAAGACTGAGGGCGACATCTCGGGGTCAAGAATAAACCTAACGTTCTACGTCATAACACGTCACACGTCTTTGACTCACGCAATTGGTTAGAATATTGTTCCCTATGACCCCTTTTCTTGAATCTTGTACAATACAATACATTACAGTTGTGCTTTTGCACTATACGCATCTTTTATTTTATCCACAAATCCTTCGCAAATTCATCACATCTCATTAACCAGCTTGCTTGCTTGAAAAAAAACCTTCACCGCTGCTGCACCAGGATTTATTACTAATTGTATCTTCAATGTGTTGCAAACGAAACGAAGTATGTTGTTAATCTTAAAAATTCAAAACGTTCACAAATTTAGTAAGGAAGGGACACAATTAATAATAATAATAAATAAATATTCCACAACTTTTTCACACAACGCCATCTAGTCCCAAGCTAAGCTATGAGCTTGTGTTATGGGTACTAAACAGCTGATAAACATACTTATATATTTCTAAATACATACATATTATAGATAAATTACACCCAGACACAGAACAAATGATCACGCTCATCACACAAACATTTGTCCTGGGTGGGAATCGAACCCACGACCTCCGGCATAGCAGTCAGGGTCACTAACTACTAGACCAACAGGCCAGTCAAATTCAAATGGCTTTGTCTTTTGGAACTGGATCAGTATTGTCTTTTACTTCGAATTCGATATTACAATCATAATTTGTACCAACATAATATTTTACTTTAACCATTAGTAACCAGCAGGCCTAGCCATATTACAAATTCTATTTCTATTATCGTAATCGATAAGGCGACAATAGAAAGAAAATGGCGTATATGGAATTAGCTGTTTGTCAACTGTCAAGTGATAACGAGTATAATTTGTAATATGGCTGAAAATGAAATACACTTGACAGTTTACAAACAGCTGATTCCATATACGCCATTTTCTTTCTATAATAGAAATACAATAGAAATAGAATTTGTAATATGGCTAGGCCTGCAGGTAGACCCGCGTCAAATATTTAATGAAGAATTAAAAAAAAATAACATTAATAACGTTTTAATTAAACTAAAGCTACAAAATTGCGTACTGAAGCAACAAAACAACGTAGTTAGTAATAAGACTCATCAAACACAATTGTAATGCAGCATCCACATAGAACAGGCCACACACACGCATCTTGCTAAACGATGCTCGATGAAAGCGCAGTATATTTTTGCAGAGCTTTTTCTGGTCATCTGTAAAATATTTTAACTCTCATAATATTGAAATTGTAAGTCAAATCGGTAATCACACACATCCTACTGGTAAAAACCACCAATCCATTCTAATATTTAGGAAACCATGGACCCATTTTAATAATACGGCATCTAATACAGTTCAGTCAAGAATAAGACTTTCATTTGACATATTATACGTTTAAATAACAGATAAGGCTATATAATTAACGTTTACTTTACTGTTTAAACCTGGCAACTCCACACTTGCGCTGAGGAGAAAACTGGCAACCTTTACCTTTTTAATTCAGGTATATTATAATAGCTAATGTTAGTTTTTTTTCAAATAACACATGAGGGAATCAAATACAATAAATTAAATTAAAGTTTTTATTATTTAATACTATCCGCACGCAATTTTATTAGGCAACCTTTGCGCAATCTATATCTACTATACTTATAATAAATCTAAAGAAGTAAAAATTCTGTACATTGAAAATTCCCAAAAAATTAATGGCATTAATTTAGGCTTACTAGACCGACACCGAACCCTAAAATGAGTTTAAAAAAAAATTAACAGACAACTATATTATAGCGTGATTATTGTGTTCCCTGCAGAGTCATTTTTTTACCAACTAAATAACATGTCATTTTGTGCAATAAATTACGAACAAAAACCTTTTAAAATCAATATTGCTTACCTCCCATAACATACGGCGTGATAATATGTAGCCCAAAGCCTTCCTTGGTTTACAAAGATCATTTTGGCTGAATTTCAATTAAATCTATCTAATAGTTTTGGCGTGAAGCATTACCATACACACAGACAAACAGACAAAATTTCTAAAAAAGTCACTTTTTGTCACCAGTTACGTTTTTCTAACAAAAGCCACTTATTTTTTCTCAAAAATTCTCAGTATACAGTTTTTCTTTCATTACTGTTTTATTATATGTATAGAATAGATTTTAGAAATGAATAACAAGGGTACAGATTTCTTCAACAGATCTCGTACTAAACATAGCTGCAACGTTAAATACCTGAACCATTGGACGTTAAAATTATTGTGCATGAATCTTGTGCACTTTCAATAGATAAGTAGAACTTCTCACATTGTTGGCTTAACATTGTTTGATACAGCAAAGTCTTAATAATCCAAAAAAATACTGATATGGCTCCCCATATTGAGACATTCTGTAACCAAACATTTAGCAATGGTTCGGTGTAATATTCAATTCATATCATATTGTACATTCAAAAACATGACTTATTGTATAACAAACTGTTAAAGATGCCTTAAAAGAACACTGGCACGTTTGCACTACAATTTACTATTAAAAGTCAACCACTTTATAAGTTGGATACTTACCGATCCATTAACAAACGTACCAAGTTTTAAAGAATGTATTGATACTTGGACGTGAATGAGAGTGTGGGCAAATATTTCTATAATGTAATAAAGTATCTGTAAAAGAAACAAAGACAGAGACAAGATAAAAATGACGACGTTTTAAAATCATTAAATACCCTTTCACAATAAATTTATTAATGTGTAATGAAAAATACTTACAAAATGCTGGGTACAATCTTTCATGATATCATAACATTCTAATAGATCAACGTAAACTTGAAACACTTTTTTAAGATCATTTTCTACCAGTGTGTGTAAATTTAAGACGTGAATACTCCATAGAAGAACTTCATTTTCTAATAATTTTATTCCTCTAATCGCATAAAGAACATTGAAGTCAAAAATAGTCACAATAATCCACGCAACATAAAACGAACTGAAGATAAATGTTGTTAACGCACCAAAAGCAGTGATAACAAAGAAATGACCAACCGTAGCCCCGACAAATATTATCCAATTCCAAACTATGAATCTTTTCGAACTGCCTCCAGAGTTGAGAAACCTGTGTACTCTTTGAAAAGTAAGAACAAACTTAGTAGACTTGTTAGTTTGAACTACTCCAATAACAACATTAATTATGAATCCTAAAGCATAGAAGACACTGTCAAAGTATGAAGTACACAACGTAAACAAAGTTAACACTGAAGAATTGTAATGAATGATATATGAGTTGTAAACCAAAATGAAAATGAATACTAGTGTAGCAATCATGGAAACAATATTGGAGACGAAGCTGTTAGGAGTTATGAAATTGCGCTTAATGCGATATTTTGGACAAAAAGTAAATTGCTGCAACAGATTCAAAGGCAAAAGCATCGTCTGCACATCTTTATCCACCGTATTGTTTAGGAAAGTTTCCACACGACAGTTATGGCTCATATTTAGAATTTATTTTTTGTTTAGAATAGGTTTACGTTTGTCGTTTCTTCTGTCACAAATGATGTAATAATCTATAGTTAATGTATTAACTGCGCGCGTGTTAAATTGTTATCATGATAATATTATTAATCACTAATATTATTAATTTCTTTACATAATTGATACGTCAGCACTACATTAAAATGTTGATACTAATCAAAAAAATATAAACAAAAAATCAAAAGTCTTTATTCAAACTAGGCTGAGAATCAGCACTTTTTGAACGTCAAAAAAAAAACATAAAGACAGTCCCCCAAAAACGGCCCACCCTTCGCCACTTCCTAGTGTTTTTGCTGGGAAGAAGAAGTGGCGGAACTATCTCCCCAGCAACACATCTGTCTGATTCGTTTGAAGAACTAGGTCAAGGCAAAGAATCTATACAATGAAATATATATTTTCACTTTTTCTATACATTTTCATTTTTCCATTTTTAGTTGTTCCCATACAAACATTTGCCATGAATTCATTTTAAATTGATAATTGTTAACAATACATGTCATTATAATAGGGTTATCCACCTAACCCTAATAAATAAAACTTAACATACTTACCTAACTGTCGAAATCTAGGTATATTGAACACATCTGCCTACCCCTCTGAGCATACAGGCATTATTTGATACTAACAAGGTATTTTGGTCACGTTGAAAGGATGGATGAAAGACGACTAACGAAAGGTATTTACAAAGCAGATGTAAGTGGGAACGCCGGGAGGGGACGCCCTAGAAGGACATACATAGACCTTATTGGTGAGGTTCTTCAGAAAGGTCAGGTGCGTAGTACTCGCAACCGGCGTGTGTGTATGACAACATGTATGAATGTAAACGAAGCAAAGTAAGTATGTAAGAATCGTAGCATATGGCGCTCTGTAGTTTCTGCCTACCCCCATGGGAAAACGGCGTGAGTTTATGTATGTATGTATGTACTAACAAGGTTTCGAAAATATTTATCTCAATGATTTAAAAGCATTACAGAACTCGTATGTAACAAACAACTTTTAACTTACGTGAATATCCTCCTCAAGGATTTGTTTCTCTTCACCCTTGCGTCTTTATCCTCTCCGTTTAACTCGGCACTTATTGATTTGTGAATTTCACAACAGTCCACAATAAAATAAAACTACTCCTATAGATCAAAGAGATTTAAAAGACTATAGAGCGGACATGAGAGGAAATGTCGTAGAAAAACTTTGATCCCATGTCTCAGTAACGCCATCTAGAATAATATATAAATATTGGAGCGGCAGCGGAGCGTACTAAAAAAAACTCATAGACTTGTGTCCGGCAGGACACACTTTTTCGGACGAAAATTTTGTTCGTGATGTCCGGTCTATAGGTATTGAATGTCTTTGCTATAGATAAAGAAAAAAATCAGAGCGTACTGATTATACAAAACCTATGTTGCAGGAAATAAACGTCATAGTGTTCTAAGTCAGTTTATTGGCTAAATATGTTTTCAACAAACATGTTTGCAAAACTACTATATCATATTGAAGTTTGTGTTTTCTTTTTGACTACTCTAAGACGACACATTGAAACTAACACAGAATTCAACGTTAGTTGCAGATCATCTTAATCAGAATATGTGAGGACTATACAGATTAGTGTCTAATATGGTTTTTCCATGAATCTCTCTATCAAAAATAATCTATAGAAAAGCAAATTGCAGCAGTGTAATAATGTAATTAGTGAGAAGTCCCAGAAAATATATTGGTTGTACACCGTCTACGTAGAACAAGCCACACGCGGTCATCTTACTGAAGGTTCTATTTGTTTGAAGCACGTTCTTGCAAAGACGTTCTTGACTCTCTGTAAGAAAAATAAAATCTATTGAAATTAAATGATGAAATGAAATGATGAAATGAAATGATGAAATGAAATGATGAAATGAAATGATGAAATGAAATGATGAAATGAAATGATGAAATGAAATGATGAAATGAAATGATGAAATGAAATGATGAAATGAAATGATGAAATGAAATGATGAAATGAAATGATGAAATGAAATGATATTTATTTCTGTAAGTAGATCTTCCCAGATCAAATCAAATCAAATCAAATAATTTATTTTTTGCCAACATGGGTAGGGGTACAGATGTAATACAAGTTTTGCTAGTGTTCTCCATGCTCTGCCGTCAGATGGGCGTGCAAAATTTACACATAACTTACAATCTAATATCAAAATACATACTTTTACATGTAATTTTTTTTAAACTTTTTTTTTTAACTTTTTTTTTTTAGACTGCCTCGTTGGTCTAGTGGTCGTAAGCGCTACTGCTGAGCATGAGGTCCCGGGTTCGATCCCCGGGTCGGGCAAAGTGTTATTGAGTTTTTCCATCTGGGATTTCTCAGTAGCAGCCCGGAGTCTGGATTTGTGCCCGATTGATGGCAATAGGCTCGCCCCCTATTACATGGGACTTAAACATAACTGGCGAAATGTGGGTGTACTACCAGGTACACCTCTGCCTAGCCCTTCGGGTATTACAGGCGTGACGTTATGTGTTTTTTTTTAAACTAAATGGCACCAAATGGCATTTCCAAAGTGACTGATCCCTGAGAAGAAATGCCGAAAGAAACTCAGGGGTCATGGTCTCTTTTAAAGTCCAGACATAAGATTGTATTCATTTCTTGTGCGAGTCTCACGATGCAGGGCAAAGTCTGGAAAAGCCTTTTGAAGAAAAAATCAATTCAGCTTAGAGTTGACCTGTCCCGACAGACGGCATGCATATTTTATAGCTCACAAATTCACTTTTCGTAGAATACTCTTTATTGTATACCAATAACTTACAAATTATAACTTTAAGGACTACATAGGGTGGCTTTATCGCCTAAACTATACTACTATTTCCCATTATAATTGAAATGATCGAATGAATTTTGTGTGCAAACTAGTGCTTGACTGCAATCCCACCTGATAGTAAGCAGTGATGCAATCAATGATGGTAAAACACACCAGTTTATTATGAGCCTATTCACTCTAGCCTTGAAGACACCTAAACTATACTCAGACGGGTAGAACGCAGCAGGCAGGTTGTTCCAGTCCTTAATTAGTAACAATTTGATTTAATTTTAAACAAGATGTATTTAATTTTATTAACTATTGTTTGGCATAATTTTATAAACTGTAATAATAATGTTAATAGAATCGATGTCATATAATGTTATTGAATAATTTTTAACCGACTTCAAAAAAAGGAGGAGGTCCTCAATTCGACGGTATGTTTTTTTTTTCTTTTTTTGTGTGTTTGTTACGCGATTACTCCGCCATTTAGGGACCGATTTTCAAAATTATTTTTTTATTTGATAGGGTATGCTAGCAGATTGGTCCCATTTGTATCAAAACTCATATCTGATGAGGGATCCTTGAGGAATTGAGGGAACTCCTCAAAAAATATAGGTACACACGTACTGATTTTTACATTTTTAGTAACAAATCAAGCATTTTCATTCAGAAAGTATCATTTTGTGAAGAAGACCTGATGAAGAAGACTTGCGACGGAACTCTTCAACGCATAACAGCAAATTATTTGTGATTGCTATAGTCAGATGTCTATGCAGAGTTCTTATATTTCCATAACATAACATCACGCCCATCTTTTTTAAAAGGGGCCCGGCAGAGATGTACAGATTAATATTTAGAAAGAACTTCTTTGGCAATTGTTAACCAATTTGAATGATTCCTTTAAGTTTTAAAATACCTTCTTTCCATACGAAGAAACTAAAAATTGCAAAATAAAAACTTAAAAAAAAAAACAACCGTCTTCTTAAAAAAACACTAACAGGTGAAAAATAACTCCAGTTTCGGAAGTCGGTGGCCAATAATGAACTAAACAAAACCACCAAAGCCACAGACTTCCGAAACTGGAGTTATTTTATTTAAGAAGTAATAGATGAAGTTGCAGTTTTCACCATAATTTAGAAAATTTACTCTGGAAAATGTGTACAACAGAATTTTTTTGTGTCGCCGCATACTCGCCGCTATTTGCATAGTTGCAATGTATTGAACATTAAAATCATAGGGGCGAGTGCGAGTCCCATAATTATAATCTGCCAAGCCTTTCCCCAACTATGTTAGGGATCGGCTGAATACCAGTGTTTTACATGGAGTGTCTGCCTATCTGACTTCCACAACCTAGTTACTGGGTAACACGATAGCTCTTGGTTCAACTGGTTGTCAGACTTTCGGGCTTCTGACCTATTAAGTAATGGCGCCTATGTTGGACGCGGACCAGCCATGGACATTTTTTGAAGTTACCCTCAAAATTAAGCAAACGCGTTGTATTTTTCTTCAATTGTCGACACTGATCAGTTGTGTCATCAATTTAGCTGTCATACCAACTCTTTTTGACAGCCGACACCCATTTTGATTGCCGCCATAACGGTTTTTACTTACGCGGTGTCATTTGGTGTCGGGAACCGTAATTAATTAGAAGAATCGCGATACAATTAAGTACAGACGCCAGCACATCAAGTTACCCCAATGTTTCAAATTTTCCCAATTGAATGTGAACCTTATTCTGTTTGATATAAAGTTGAAAAACGATCAAAGAAATTTGACACATTGGGGTAACTTGACGTGCTGGCGTCTGTACACTAAACATCTTATTTTACTTCCGATGTATCGTTGTTGTTGAAATTCATATTATTTAGTGATTTAATAATAGTTATACATTATTTTTATAATATAACCCAAAATGTCAAATTTATTCTTACCCTAAAAAAATGAAGAAAAATGAAGAAATTACAAAGAAATTATAAAAAAAAATCGCTTATACTGTCCATGACTGGTGACTTTACTTATGACGACTATTAAAGATCTACAAATGACAGTCGAAGACACGAAGGAGTCTTGATATGTAATGAATGGTCACCCATCCACGGATCGGCCTCGCAAGCTTAGCTTAACCTTCGATTGACCTCAAGCTTCACAATCCACCCTAAAATGTAATACATAGTTGAAAGTTTCTAACTCACTTGGACAGTTCGGTTTTTTCACGAGCTGTATACACGCCGTCTCAGCTTCCTCACGCTTTATATAGAACTTCTCACATAGCACGTTATGTATTACATATAGGGTCATATTCTTCATTAGACAGAACGAAGTCGACACGTTGTTCGTTAACTGGAAGGATTAAGTAAAATTTAACATGTGCTACTAACTTCACTTACATGTTAAAGTGAGGCTCGAACTATAGTAAATTCCAAGACTGCAGGCCTAGCCATATTACAAATTCTATTTCTTATATCGTAATCGATAAGGCGACAATAGAAAGAAAATGGCGTATATGGCTATAGCTGTTTGTCAACTGTCAAGTGTTAACGAGTAAAATTAGTAATATGGCTGAAAATAATTTACACTTGACAGTTGGCAAACAGCTGATTTCATATACCCCATTTTCTTTCTATAATAGATACAGAATTTGTAATATGCAGGCCTAGCCATATTACAAATTCTATTTCTATTATCATAATAAATAAGGCGATAATAGAAAGAAAATGGCGTATATGGAATCAGCTGTTTGTCAACTGTCAAGTGTATTTAATTTTCAGCCATATTACAAATTCTGTCACCTTGTCGACAGCCTTCTGTAGACATACCAGTTTCTGCGATGATCATGCTTCGCGTTTTGAACAGTCGCTGTAACTTTTGAACTGCTATAGGTACTTAGATACATAATTAAGCTTTTCAATAAGTGAGAAGTATTAGGGCTGAAACTGCGTTAAGCGGGCGCCCGCGACGTGCAACCGCCGTGTGTCTACGCGCGTGGACGCAACGGTCCCAGTCTCGGGTACCCGTCGCGGAGACCGGATTATTTAATTTACACAGTGTCGCTAGTTTAACAATTTTATTTATTTTTCTATTAATTTCACTAGTTTCGGGCCCCGTTGCGTGGGTGTGGGGCACGCCTTCTCGTGGCAAAGGGTAAGGCGTTTTTTGGGGGACTGTCGTTTGTATTTTTTGACGTTTAAAAAGTGCTGATTCTCAGCCTAGTTTGAATAAAGACTTTTGATTTTGATTTTGATTTTGACGGACGCCAGCGCAGGTCCCCGCGACGGAGCACTTTTGAAAGAAACCGCGCGGGTACCCGCTTAACGCAGATTCAGCCCTTAATGTGCTAAATAATTAGATTGTTTATATTGTACAACAACAAAAAAGACACAATACAGTTCCGAAAACATCTAAATAGATGTTCAAATACGAGATCAAAACATAAAAACATTTAGAAAGGTCAACAAAGTTTGAAAAAGACCGACCGACAAGAGTTCGACCACAACTAGGCAGCAATTAAAAGATATGTGATATTGGCTTTTAAAACAATTGTTTTCAAACAACAAATAAAGCTTAATCTTAATTTATTATGGATAACTGCAACTATTTACTCTTATTATGTTTCTTAATTCACAAATCCACATTTACTAAGCGTTATTGTTCTATGCAAATTATTATTACAATGCAACCAAAAGGTATATGCATATTTCAGACTATTGATTTTCCCATCTATGTAATAAGGACTAGCAATATACTATTTTAGTAACTGAATAAAGGTAGGTACCAAAAACCGATTTTCATATGTTTATTTTATTTTAATACTTATTTCTGTTCGGTGGACAGTTATACCGACTATCGAGTTAGAGATTGCAATTTCTTAATAATAAAGTCCCACCAAGTTCTACGTGAAAAACAACCGTTGTTCCTTTATCTATGTTGTATATCCTAATGCCTATCATTTGATTCTTCCCTGTCCATCACTTGGCTAAAGTTCCTTCAACAAATAGGCATACATTGCTCTTTCCGAAGTCATGTTGTAAAGTCTTAGAATTCACCAATAATTTGGGCTTTCACATTAACATTTCAATCATGTTATGGTACAGTATTTATTTACTATGTCTTGTGAATCCATTCGTTTTTTCAGCATTTGCAAACTTGACTCGTAGCACAACAACGTACTATAAAATATATCCACTGTATAGTATAAAATCTGTAAAAGGAAAGGTAGGTAGACTGTTAATATCTTGAAACCTCTACAATATATCTATTTGTTCGCATTGTGGCTCAATGACGTAAGTAATTCCATTGTTGTAATATCTCACCAGTACTTGAAAAAGCTTCTTGTACTCATTGTAAGCTTCCAAAACATTGTGGTACGTCTCAAATAAATTACTACAATGTTTTCCATTATTTGTAAAATTTTCCTGCCCGTCATTGATCATTTGAACACATTTGATCCATTCATCAAAATACTTAAGTAACAACATTATTACGCGGATAGCGTAACATACGTTGATATCAAACGTTATATACATAATATCGAAATATAAGTATATTGGATCTGCATTGTAAGATATCCCATAAAATACTAATACTAGAATATTCATTGAAACCACATAAAACAATAAGAACCAATTCCAAATAACGAAACTTTTGACACTCTTATTGTAATAGATACTCTTATGAATTTTTTGGATCATTACAATGAGCAAGAAATTGTTATGCCGGTTGACTAACTCTACGATAAACAGCAAAAGTAGTCCGATACATTCCAAAGAGTAAACACCTACGTCTAATAAGTAAATCAAAAATTTCTTGTCACTCTCAACTTCGAAAAAGAGTAATTTAAACGCGGTGGCGAAAACAATAGAAAATACGTTGAAGGACCACAACGCAATACTCTTTTTTCCAATGGGAGAAAAATTATTCTCTGTATTCATAAATTTGGGGGTACACAAAACCATAAGTATTAAGTTAAGAGGATAAAATATTTTTTGCACATCCTTGTGTACACGATTACTACGCAATATATCGACTAAGTTCCAGGAGAAAATTGATACACTTTGCTGATTTCCAAACATATTTTACGGTTTGCTGATAAAATGTAGATATAATACTAAAGTGTACCTTGTAATAATAATGACTTAACATACTACCATTTATAATGACCATCATTTTTAATCAACTAATGGTGGATGAAAACTGTCAAATATATGGATACCATTAGAGCACACGTCCTTGATTGAAGATACTGAATTGATAAGCGTAGCAATAGATGATTTCTGTAACACTAATTGCGAACTAATTGCTTAAAAGCAAAAATCGTCTTCTAAGATGTCCTTCTAACTGTTCATTCACACTTCCTTCTTCGCCCAGGCGTTTTTCTTTGGAATGCGCTACCTCTGAGAGCCTCCTCCTACCTCCTCAGGATGGCAACCAGTTTGTTCACATTTAAAGTGAAGGCATATGAGCACATTTACAAGGAGTTGACAAACTTATCTCTAAGTTGTGTTAGCAGATTAGTTTTCTCCATTAATATAATTATCTTTTTGTTCTCTTGACTTCGCTTATCTCTGCGGGTTTATAAAATAATTTTGTATGACTGTATTTATTCTAAATGAGACTTCCTTCTTGCGACTACCATGTTCTGTCTCTGCATAATCTTAAGGTAGACTGGTAGAACATGTCTATGCCATTAAGCCCGCATTGGTACAGTTTATTTTACTAGTGCTTAAAAATACATACATATATAAACTCACGCCTTTTTTCCATGGGGGTAGGCAGAAACTACAGAGCGCCATATGCTACGATTCTTACATACTTCTTTTGCTTCGTTTGCATTCATACATGTTGTCATACACACACGCCGGTTGCGAGTACTACGCACCTGACCTTTCTGAAGGACCTCACCAATAAGGTCTATGTATGTCCTTCTAGGGCGTCCCCTCTCGGCGTTCCCACTAACATCTGCCTTGTAAATACCTTTCGTTAGTCTCCTTTCATCCATCCTTTCAACGTGACCAAACCATCTAGGCATACTCTTTTCTAAACTCTACTCAACTCTCTCTCTCTCTCTCTACTCTACTCTCTTTTACTCTTTTCTCTTTTTTTTAGTGCACTAAGTTATAATAAATTAATTATTAATAAAATCCGATAGCTGAGGCGTAACGTAGATGAGGCCTTGATCCAAAGTACCTCCTGGATGTACAAAGGCCAGCACATCAAGCTACTCCAATGTGCCAGATTTCTTTGAAAGTTTTTCAACTTTACTAACAATTACAAATTGGCTTTTTGGGGGACTGTCTTATGTAATATTGACGTTCGAAAAGTGCTGATCCTCAGCCTAATTTGAATAAATGACTTTTGATTTTGAATTGGATAAGGTTCACGTTCAATTAAGAAAATTTGACAGTTTGGGGTGGCTTGATGTGCTGGCGTCTGTACAAAGATTTGTACTGTACTAAAACTTGTACATGAGAATGTACGAGTTTTGGTTCAAATCCGGGCAAGTATCAATATGTTTTTTTCAATTCATACACATGAATTGAAAAAAAAACACATTGTTAGTTGCCCGGATCTAATCTAATAATAATAATCTAATGATAATCTTAGAAAGGACACCCTTTCTAAGATTATCTTAGACATTATTGACATCGGTGAAGGAAAACATAGTGAAAACAACCTGGACTTAAATAGTTAAAATAAGTCTGAAATCACCAATCCGCCTTGAGCAAGCGTGGTGATCAATTCTCATGCCTTTTCTCTATGAGTAGAGGCCTTTACCGTGCAATGGGAGAATAACAGGGCAAGTATTCTGTCAGACTCTTACTGACTAAAAACCACCCCGTGTTCCTTCTTACACCTGCACTGGGGGTCACGGGAACAGAAGATTCATCCGCGACCCCCGGAGGTGTTAGACTCCCCTTGCGACGTCTAACAGGGGTGCGCGTGAACACGACGCGCCGCCACCTCGGGTCCATGTACGTGGGGGGCGGCGGACGTCCCCGTGTCCCTCACCCCTGGACCCATTCAGGGGGGCTGGAAGAGGGCGTTGTCTGCCCTCCGCCTGCGCCCGGTGCGTCTGCTGCGGGCCGGGTGAGTGGAAGTGATCTCCCTCTCCGTTTCCGCAGCCTCCTTCTGCGAGATGACCGTTTCGCAGAAGGACACCACCGCGTCCCAGGACTCGACGCTGCCGACCATCCTCTCGAACACGGCCGGCAGCGACAAGTCACTACCTACTCCAGAGACGAGGGCACGGCGCGGCTCCTCCCAAGCGGCACACTCTGCCAGCGTATGCCACGCCGTGTCCCCCCGACAGTCGACGCAGTGGTGACACCGGGCGTCCGGCTCCCTGTTAATGCGACACAGGTACTTCCCAAAGCAAACATGCCCGGAAAGTATCTGCGTCACCCGAAACAACAGGGAGCCGTGCCTCCTCCCGAGCCAGCGCTCGAGCACCGGCCGAAAGCTTGTCCCGCCATTCCGCCACGTGTTTTTACACGTGGCGGACCCTAAGCTAACTACCAGTGAAAGAACGTTATAACATTGTCTTCTGTTCAACAAAGCGACCAACTACTCTTGTCGTCTATTAATATACTAATATACTTAACAAAAAGTTTTACTTTAGTAAATTACACGCCTATCGATTGCATTTGTTATCCACATTGATCAACTAACTGTCAAGGGTAACAAACATGTTTTCGTGTTCTGCAAAGTTGTCTAAGTCAGACAGAACCACTGCTATAGCTGTAAATGTAGCAACAGTTTTATCTAATGAAGTAGTATCAAATAACGTGATTAAAGAAGATCTAAATGCAGTACTAAGACCGTTGAACCTGATGCTACGGTTTTTTTTCTCCGCAAAGTTTTCTATTCACGGCAACATTATCACTTCTAATACTTACTTTTACAACTTTATGAGATTGTGTTGCGAGCTGTTATGTGTTTGTGCCTTCTGTCATTATGCTATAAGCCAGATCCACCGATTTTGCGTTGAATGGAGGAAATTCAGCATTTTATGTTATTTGGACAAAGTTATTGATTCTGTGGTCTTCACGTGTGTTAGTTTAGTAAACTGTCTCTCAAACATCATGCACAGCAACAGTAACATCTTATTGGTCATGAAAATTCAACATGTACTCAGAGTTGTACCAATAAATCGCAAAGAACTTAAAAATATTATTGTCTGCAACTGGACATGTGCTTGTTTAATCAGTTTTTTTTTTACCTTAGTCCTGTTTTGTTTTTGCTTTATGGAGGTAACAATTTACCAAGTTATTATGCTTTATGTCTGCATGGCAATCGATATAAACGTTGTGTATATTTTGATGGTATTGAATCTTTTAAAAAAAATTCTTCGCGGATGGATTGAAAAAGTTAGAAACACAGAGCACCTGATAAGAGAAGAGTACTGGCATACAATGTTTGATGGATATTTAAACATTCAGGAGACTTACATGATTATGGAGGCAACATTTCGATACGTTGTAAGTTTTATTTTTAAGATATTTTATATGTCATCAAGCATTATATACTATAGACTTGTAGGAGCTTGTCACTTAATTATTAAACTCCAAGAGGACGCCGGACGCCGCGCTGTCATTGTCTTTCTATTGTGGCTCTAATTGACACAATTAAAAGTTTAATAATAACAGCGGCACGGGTTTGTAGATTTATAACTGTCATTACGGGTAGTCAGAAGCCCGAAAGACTGATAACCAGGTTGTCATAAGGGTGTCGTGTTAACCAGTCCTTAGACAACGCACTGACCAGTTACTGGGTTGTGGAGATCAGACAGGCAGTTGCTCCATGTAAAACACTGGTATTCAGCTGCATCTGGTTAAACTGGAGCCGATCCCAACATAGTTGTGGACTCAAGTTCTTTCAACTTAATGGGCATCTATGTGTTGCTATCAGGTTTGGTGCCCCACTTCTTCTTCAAAACGAAAACACTTCTTGCCTGCTGCGGTCTTCCCGTCCAATTATAATTTAGGTGTCTTCAAGGCTAGAGTGAATAGGCTCTTAATAAACGAATGCGTTCACCATCGTAGATTGCATCACTGCTTACCGTCTGGTGGGATTGCAGTCAAGCACTGGTTTACAATATTAAGAAAAATCACTACAAAAAGGTAAAGGGTGGTTTTTTTTAAGAAACTGCCTCATGTATTTTTACATTCAGAAATGGTCGGATTATCAGGCTTATTTATTATTTATTTATTGAATACTTAATCTTTAGATGACGCAGAGAAAAGCAGTTAGCCAAGCAGTTAGAAAGCCTAATTTGTTTTGATTTTATTTAAGTATCCAAGCCGCCCCGTCGCTAACCAAAAAACAAAACACTAGGCACGGGGTTGCCAGACCTGTCGCCAACAAGCTCTTTAACTAAATGAAAACAAACTAATTAAAAAACCATTCAGGCATTTTAAGCAAACATTAAAATATATTTTATTGTTTCAGATGGTCGTTAATACAATACTAGCAGCTTTTATAAGTTTGAGAAACTTGTCTTCAATATTAACAGTAAGAATTTTGATAGCCCAAGGTGATATAAGAGTAAGTAAATTTATCACATTATACAGGTATTATTATTATTGTTATTTACCTATACTAATATTATCTATACCAATAACATAAAGAGGAAAGATTTTAATGTTTTTTTATTTGCATTGAATGGGCTCCGAAACTACTAGACCGATTTGAAACATTCTTTCACCGTTGGGAAGCTTCATTGTCCTCGGATGACATACGCTGCTTTTTATCCCTGTATTTCCACGAAATTGGGAACTACGCGGGTCAAACCACGTGACGTCAGCTAGTCTTTAATATCACGGTTTTCACAGCGCATGCCTAAATGTCTGATATATGGCAGAAAAATTATCAGACTCACTTGAACTTTTTGTCATATTTTGGTCAATTTACATCAAGATCATAATGATTTGCATAAGTTCAAGAGCTATTATCTGTAGAAGGTAAATATAGTCGTTCGATCATAAATAAACGAACGAAAGCAACATTAATTTATATCGAGTCGCTTTCTTATCTTAGATAGCTTGAACATTTTTACCAAGTTGGTTTTTGAATGGATATGAAAAAATTGTGACGTTTTTCAGTTTATCATGGTCCTTGTAGTAACTCAAATGTGGAATATGAAGAGTATCATCGTTCTTATCTGCTTGAGCATAGAATGTGAGAGATTCTACGCAGTCATGAGAGATGTTCAGAGTACCTGTGTGATGCTCATGAACTCAAGGAATTGCTCTGGTATGTATTATTTTACTTCATTTCTACACAAAACTAATTATCACTTGCTTCAAAAACGGTAAAGGAAAACATCGTGGGGAAACCGGCATGCCTAAGCGATGTTACTCGACGGCATGTGATGCCAAATTGGGGACCCATGGGTGGCATTAAAACTTGGCACCACACGATAAGAAAAAGATTGCTACCCAAACGCACTTGCCTAAAGCCTCGGTCACAGACAGCGATTATTCACTGCGAGTACATTAGCTGCAAATAATAATCGCAGCGACGAATCGCTGCCTGTCACGAATCGCTGCCACGGCGACTGAATCTAGTCGCAGCGAGTGGTTCTATCACAAACAGTGAATACTCACGGCGAGGTAAGCATCTGCTGCGATTAATCGCCGTGTGTGACCGAGGCTTTAAAGTGACCGTCGTAAGGTAAAAGATCACGTCTAACGGACATAATAGCTATGTGGACTAAATATTATTTTATACAAAATTCAATCTTTCAGAATCAGAAAAAAGGGTATGTAAGAACATCCAGCGGGTACAGAAGGCATCATTCAAGAAGATGAGCGCGTGTGGCTTGTTCAACATAGACGCCACACTACCTCTTCAGTTTGCAAGCTTATTGGTCTCTTATACTATTGTTTTTATACAATTTGTGTTTCTGTAATTTATGTGTCATACATAATGATATAGTTTGACCAATACCGCTGTACCGCGCCTTAGGAACGCGCGGCGAGGTGGGGGCCGAAAAGGGAAGAGCATGAGTTCACATGAGATCGTTATTGTCGGATAGATCTTACGATATCAGTATACAGTTCTAACACGCTAGTCTTACGTTTTTAATTATTTAATTGAATCAATTTAGTTTTTTTATGTTTACGTCCTATTCTCAGACCTACAGAAAATAAACGCATTTTTTTTATAAGTATTGGCCAAGCCGTTTCGGAGGAGTTTTGTAACAAACACTCTGACCCGAGAATTTTATACATATATTAGATGTCATTGAGTTATTAATTATTATGGAAATCATAGTTTTCTCGTGGCTATTGTCTGCTTTTCTTTTCATAAAATATTCGGCCACCTTTATAATGACGGTCTTAACATCACGAGATAACGCACGACCCATCTTTGAATAATTATCTCATGTGCTTTTCACATAGACAGTCCGGTACAAATAACACTAGCGACCGCCATGAGCGTTGACGGCGGACTGACGAAGCGCAACAGCCGATGCTCCCCCCCGTCTCGCCACGCGCCTTCCTAAGGCGCGGTACAGCAGTGTTGGTCAAACTAATAGTTCATTTGTCAATGATTATTAACACTGTGTGACAACTTATTATATTTTAGTTAGTAGGTGCAATCGAAACACCTAAAAATTACAACCAGTCTAACCATTATCCATCATCAGGTAAACCCCTTTGTTGCTTTACCTAGGTTGTGATGGTCAATTTATAAGCCATCGTTCCATGCACAATACTGGTATTCAGCTGCATCTGATTACATCAGATGAAATGATGATGACGCTGGAAAAGCTAGACGATGAGTAAGATTAATTATAAATACTTAAGCACTTTAATAATCGCAAATGGTGAATGTCAGAATTATTATTAGCTTATCAAACGAATATCTTACACAAATCATACACCGTTTCTTTCATTAACCTATTCTATTGAAGAAATAACTTAAGGTGACATGTCACAGAATAGATGTGCTGTTAACACTCTGAACAAAATTGTCGCCATTTAAATTTAAGTAATAAGTAATAGTAGTAGTAGTAATTTAAGTATAATCTGCAGGCCTAGCCATATAACAAATTCTATTTCTATTATCGTAATCGATAAAGCGACAATAAAAAGAAAATGGCGTATATGGAATCAGCTGTTTGACAACTGTCAAGTGTTAACGAGTAGAATTTGTAATATGGTTGAAAATGATACACACTTGACAGTTGACAAACAGCTGATTCCAAATACGCCATTTTCTTTCTATAATATAAATAGAATAGAAGTAGAATTTGTAATATGGCTAGGCTTGCTTATTGTTGTATACGAAGTATTGTAAACCTATTTTAAAAGAGTAAGTATGGAGTTTCTTGCACATTCTTCTCCATACGAACGAAGCTACCATTTGGAATGTGCAACTAAGTAGAATCATTCTCTTAATTTATTTAATTTGTAAGTATAACGTTTAAAGTGCCTGTTACGGGGCTAATTGAAATAAACTTTGACTTTAATACTAAGTACAATAATTGTTATTGCCGACCCTCAAGAATAGGAGTCTCACTATTGAAAGGAGGAAGTTTTCTGGTTTTAAAAGACAACTAAAAGATAAAAACAAAAATTCTTTGTCGAGATTTACAAAAACAGAAGGAAAAACGAATAAAACAGAAGGAAAATGAGCACAGATTTGATTTAATTATAACCTATTAACAGCAGTGCAAACTTAAACAGTACATCAGTGTAGTTAGTGAGAAACGCCAATCATCACGGATAAAGCTTCAATGTACACGTTGTTTATTCTTACGCAGCTGCTTTTCGTCAATTCACAACAGACTAATCCAGTATTTTTAGTCCATTGTAAAAATCTACATAATCAGACAAAATTCTAGATTCTGCAGTAGAAAACCATATAAAGCTCAACAAAATTTTTGCCAACCCCGAATTCTTACTGTTTGCTTAATCTAAAATACACACATCAAAAGTGTCTAGGGATCAACATATATTTTTGCAATAACTTTTCTCCTGATTGATATTAATTAAAATTTTCTTTAAGGATTCATCAAATAAAGTGTTTTCGTTTGTCACAGTAACGATAAACCAAGTCACCTTTGCATAAATAAAGAAATTTGCCATTTTCCTAATAAAGGGATTTTTGACATTTGAACCACTAACTTTAAAGTTCGAAAAAAAGACTGAAATAACAGTTTTCTTTAAAATTTTATTGGGTAACTTAAACAATTAATAATCCGTGTTTCTACCGCGAACACTAACAACACAAGAACATCGGTTTGGCATACTCAAAATGAGTTCATCCAAATCACGCTGTGGAATGGCCGCCCATGTTCGTTGCAACAACAAAAAAAGGTCTTCTTGCGACTGGATACCCTCCATATTCGGCAGAGCTCTTCTCTGTAGCATATCCCATGCATGCTCAATCGGGTTCAAGTCTGGCGACTGAGCAGGCCAGGGCAGGACATTGATGTTAGCAGCGGCGAGAGTCTGTCTTACAACTCTTGCGGTGTGCGGTCGTGCATTATCATGCATTAACTGAAATAGGGGACCGGTATGCACTTGTAGAGGAACGATGACGTCTGATACAATCGTCTCAGCATAAATTTGAGCGTTGAGGTTGCCTCTGATCCAAATCAACTCAGTTCTTCCGCCGATCCAAATACCCGCCCATACCATGATGGTTCCACCACTATAAGGATGGACTTCCTGGCAGGATTTTAATCGCTGTTGGCGTCCAGGGGTTCTCCAGTGTCGTATACGTCTTGTATCCGGTCTCATACCAAAACGAGACTCATCAGAAAAGCACACGAAACGCCATTGTTCTTCTGCCCAATTTCTGTGTTCAAGAGCCCATTGATATCGAATCCTACGATTGTGCATTGCTATAGGTGGTACCCGTAGCGGTCTTCGGGAATGAAGGTTCACTTCATGCAAGCGGTTTCTGACTGTTTGGTCGCTAATTAAGTTCCCTGAAGAGTGATGAAGCCTCACGGCTAACATCATGGCGGTTATTGTTGGAGCTCTTCGAGTTAAGATTTGAATGTATCGGTCTTGTCTCCGTGTGGTGCAGCGATACCGTCCTCCATGGCGCTCAGCCACGGTACCAGTGCTTCGGTAACGTGTCCAAAGTCGACTGATAACACTCTGACTTGTATTCAGAGCTAAAGCCACAGTACGTTGCCGGGAACCAGCTTCTATCATTCCCACGGCTCTGAGCATTTCTTCCCTGCTTAAATGACGTCGCCGCTCCATAATAACGTTGGTTTTAATCAGTAGTAGGGAAACAGTAGCACTAATAATGTCTTCAATGCGTTGTATGTTTTTATAGGGAAAATATTGACAGCTGATTTTCATCTTTTACTCGAGTTTGATTCACAGTTCCTGATTCAAATTATGAAATGCACCAAAAAGGATCCATATAAATTTATAAAATCATAAATTTATTACAAAGCCACATCTCAATCTCAAGAAATCCGCATAAAAATGCTTGATCCCTAGACACTTTTGATGTGTGTACCTTAAGAACTTCGACAGATTATTGTTGATTAGGGAAATTCTTTTCAATAGGGAGGGATATCTCTACTAGGGACTGATGGAGATTTGTTAAATTACCAAGAAAAAGGCCCTGATAGAATAACAATCACACAAACGCAAACTGTAGCAGAACAAAAGTATAGTGCAAAAGGAACATAACAATTGTGATTGGGAACGCCGCATCAACGTAGAACATCCGACAAGCGTTCATCTTGCTGAATCTCACTCGGTATAGGCGTTTGATATTTTTAAATATCCTTCTCTCGACATCTGAAATGAAAACAACGTTACGTGTTATGTAAATAATAATTTCTGTTAAAAAAATATAACTGCTTGGTACTGTCTCACTGCAGCTGAACGTTGATACATATTATATTTTCTATTATTATTTGAGATTCATCATCATCGTTTCAGCCAAAAGACGTCCAATGCTGGACATAGGCCTCCCTCAATTGTCGCCGCTTCTGTACGTCTCTCATCCATCGAATTCCCGCACCAAGTCGTTAGTCCGCCTTTAAGGAGGCTTTCCAACGCTGCGCCTTCCTGTACGTGGTCACCACTCCAGATTTTTTTGGCTCCAACGACCATCTGTTCTGCGAGTTAATTAAGATTTTTTCTAAAATAAAACTTAGGAATGAACCAACAACCTCGTTGTATGCTGTAAGAAAAACTTCATGATTTTCTTCAGAGAATAGTTTATTCATAATTAGTTCTCTTATTGAGTGTCTCAGTGTGTGCCTTGACACCTAAAATTTACGTTCTTAAATTATTTTAATATAAGCACTAAAACAAGGTATCAATATTTATTTTGGAACAAATTGCTTACTTGTACAATATGAATTCAGAATACGCGCGCATGAATCTTGAACATTATGCAGAGACGTGTAGAAATTTTCGCATTGTTGGGTCAATGTGATTAGTAAAATTAATGATTTTACAGTCCAGTAGCCAAGCCACAGTTGGGATTTCTGCAAAATTTAACCTCATCATGAGTAACAATACAATAAATAAGAGAGTACTAGTTATTTATGCGGTTTCTTACAATTTGAAATCCAGTTGATGGAGCAAATTTTAACATCTCAATAAGTATTTGAATGCCTAAAAAGTATTGAAACGTGAAGTCTACTGTTTGAAACACGAACTGGAAAGTCAAAGTATTTATTAGTTTTAATAAATAAATTAGTTTGTGGAACTCTACAGTCTACAGAAGTCATTTGTGCATATTGGATCCATAAATTTTATGACATGTACTGTAACGGTACGTCACCGTCTACCTAGCCTTGTCCTAAGAATGTTGTTGTTGTCTTCCAGTTTAACTAAATGCAGCTAAATACCAGTACCAATTGTGTGACGAAATGTATTTAATATATTAAATTCTTGTGTGACAGTGTTTGTAACAAAACTCATCTGAAACAGTTTGACCGATTATTATGAAATTTTGTGTTTATTTAATAATATATATTTACATATACATTTATATATTTTTTTTTATTTATTATTTATGTTATTAATTATATTCAATAGCTCTGAGAATAGGACATAAGCTAATAATAGCAGCTAGTCTATTCTATACAAGGTGTTTTTTTTGATATCCCATAACTCTAGGGTCATATTCTGTAGGTAAAAATAATACTAAAACTCCTAGAATAGGTGGTCCAAAAATGCATTGTTTCGGAGATATCATCAATCATAATTAAATATTATCAGGACTAGATGGAGTTGTGTCAATAGTCAGAATATTATTATTGTTAATATTATTTTTATTAATTAGTTCAAAAATTGTCACCCGTACGACGAATCTTCTTTTTAACGTCACTTTTCTTTCACGTAAGAGTGTTTTTTTACATTAATTATCGTGACTTTGTCGAATTCTTCAGTATGACCAATTAAAAAAAGAAAAAAAAAAAGGGATGATTGAATCGTAATTCATATACCACTTGATTCTTTGATATGGTCTCAATCATACCCAAAAACGTGTTTTTTTTTATATCCCATAACTCTAGTTATGGGATATCAAAAAAAAACACGTTGTATATTACAAAGAGAAAAGATTTGATTGCTTGTTTGTTTATATTGAATAGGCTCCGAAACTACCTACTTGAACGATTTGAAAAAAAATCCATTCACCGTTGGGAACATACACTATCCCTGAGTAAAACACTTACAGTGAAAAATAACTCCAGTTTCGGAAGTCTGTGGCTTTGGTGGTTTTTTTTCGATATTATTGGCCACCGACTTCGATCAATATATTGATCTAAGGCCACCGACTTCCGACTGACTGACTGTTTTTTCAAGAAGGCGGTTGTTTTTTTTTGCAATAAAAAGTTTTGCAATTTTAAGTTTCTTCGTATCTAAAGAAAGTCTTTCAAAACTTGAAAGAATGATTAAAATTGGTTAACAATTGCTAAAGAAGTTCTATCTAAACATTAATCGGTACATCTCTGCCAAGCCCCTTTTAAAATAGAAGGGCGTAATGTTACGTTATGGAAACATCTGACTATTAGCAATCTCTAATAATTTGCTGTTATGCGTTGAAGAGTTCTGTTGCCTGTCTTTTTCATCTTCTTGTTTCTTCATCAAATGACACTTTCTCAATGAAAATGCTTGATTTGTTACTAAAAATGTTAAAATCGGTGCGAGTGTACCTATATTTTTTGAGGAGTTTCCTTAATTCCTCAAGGATCCCGCATCAGATATGAGTTTTGATACAATTGAGACCAATCTGGTAGTAAAACCCTATCAAATAAAAAAAGAATTTTGAAAATCAGTCGATAAACGACGGAGTAGTGAGGTAACAAACCCTAAAAAAAATATGTCAAACTTTAGTGGGAGAGGGCTAGACATATTGCCCAATGGCCTTTGGGATGAATCTCGCGTGGCAACCGCATAATAATATACACATCATGGGTAGGCCTGACTAGCAGGGCTATTCAGTTCATAGTGATGTTCACTGGGCAAAGAGGTCAACGATTAGCAGTCACATAGCTATGCAGTTTCGTATTGGCTATCATCCAGCTGCAGTGTGAATCTAGAATGACGTTATGCAGAGATATGACGAAGTGTACAGTTCTCTGTCTGATAATCACCGTATCACCAGCGGATTAGCAGGTTGAAGTGGCAGTGGGCAGGGCACATAGCACGGAGGACTGATGACCGATGGGGTCGAAAGGTTCTCGAGTGGAGGCCACGTATCGGCAAGCGCAGCGTAGGACGTCCACCCACAAGGTGGACAGACGACCTCATTAAGGCCGCGGGAACGCGCTGGATGCGAGCCGCTTCCAACCGGTCTTATTGGAGATCTATAGGGGAGGCCTATGTCCAGCAGTGGACTTCCTATGGCGGAAATGATGATGATGATGAATCACCGTAACTTAAAGTCTATTTCAAGTGATAAACTTTTTTGTCTATTCAATTCTTACTTGACATCAAGGTATGATGTGCAATTGGACGCCAGTTTGTCACTGGCAATGAAATTTAGAATAGAGATATGAGAAACAGGGTGTATAGGTCCTCATCCCCCATAGAAAAGAGAGGATCTTCCGACCAGACGGGTGTTGTGTCTGGTGGGCTCCTACTGCGCGGCGGCGGCGGTTGATCAGTTGATGTCGGGAACTCGTATACGTTCAAATTACGCGGATAACTCTAATACCGCGAATGTAGGATATCGATCATTAGTTCGTATGTGGCGAAATATAGTGTCGCTTCCAAATGATTGCCAATAGCCTTGCAGGTAAGAATTGTGGATAGGGAACAAATTAGGAAAGCACATGACTAATCGTTATGGAAACCTTTGGAAAAGCCTATTAGACCAGGGTCGATAATTATTGAAACCAAAAAAAGTTACAGTAGGATGAAACCCATTAGAAAAGGAGGGGAATATGGTAAAAATAAAAGGAAAAAAAAATTACGGTCGATCCGAGTTCGGGAAGTTGGAGGGAGGGGGGGTTTAAGGGTAAAAAATGGTTTATCTTGATTACCGGCAAAACTACAAGTCCTATGGAAAAAAGTTAAATGGCAAAGTTGTAGGTAATAAAAAGATCTACAACTTTTGCATTGACATTTTTTTCATATAACCTCAAAATTTAGGTGAAAAATTCAAATAACTAAGTTTTTGGTTTTTTATTTTTATCTTTACAAAAATATTTTTTATTTACGAAATTTGGTGGAAACTTACCTTATCATGTCCCAAATACACTGTAATTTATTTGAGGAAAAATAATTATTTTTTTGCCTTATTTTAACTTAATATAAAAAAAGCACCCTAGTTTTCAATCGAAAATTCTCCCGTCCACTCCCGAACTCGGATCGACCGTAATTTATTTTTCCTTTCATTTTTATCATATTCCCCTCCTTTTCTAATGGGTTTCATCCTACTGTAATTTTTTTTCATTTTTTACCATTTTTGAAGGCTTCGGCACTGGTCTATATGCCCAACAGTGCATTTCATCTAGCAAGCAAGAGTGATGATGCTAATGAACCACCTTATTATGTAACGGCACTGATTTAAAGAGGCAGTTGTAAATAGCGGTTATGGTAAGTTAAAAATTTTTAAATGGCACGTTTGAAAACTAGTTCAGCAGTTAAAACTAAGCAGTAAAGTAAACAAAAATGAGTAATAAAAAATAATTAAATGAATCAGTAAATATATAATTGAGCAGGAAAAATAATTAATGGGTGGTAAAAATTTTTGAACGAGCGGTTACTTTTGGGCAGTAATAAATCGGAATTTGTCTGTAAGAAATCTCATTCGAAGCAATTTTATAAACAATGAGTTGGTGAAGTAGTCGGCGAGATATAGCGGAATGTCTTCCGTCCCCGAGTTGCCGGCCCTCCGCCGGCCTCCTTCTTCGGCCTACGGCCCGGCCCATATCGTTATCCGAAGTTGTTTTTGCCAGCTAGCAGCTAGCTATATAATAAGTTGATTATCTGTAATACGCACCCTAAAACTGTATTCAATTAATTTGAGTTCGGGTGTCACCGCTCGCTATGATCTGCCGAACTATTTATCGAATCGCTCAATCCAAATTAAATAACTGCTCAATATGCTTTTCAACTGATCATAATAACATGTCGAATATTTAAAAAACAGCTTAAAAAAATTGTTTCCTTTTGTAACTCACCATATATTGAAAGGAAATCTTGTAAATGTCATAACAGTCCAGAATATTTACGTAAGCCTGAAACAGTCTGGCACAATAATCCTTTGTGTCTCTATCCTCCATGCTCTGGTATTGCAGAGCTTGAATATTCCATAGATGAACTTTATCTTTCAACAACTGAATGAGTCTGATAGTATATACGAAGTTTGCATCAAAATAGCTCGCAATAAAACTGTATAGTAATGATTCAATAGTTTGTTTAGTAACTAGACAAGTATAAGCAGTTCCACTGACATACAATATTAAGACCAAGGTGACAGCAATCCAATTAACGATAGTAAAGAGTTTGAAACTGATTTTATTATTAAGATACCTATGAACACGTTGAAATTTTATTATGAATGCAACATTTTTTTTGGAATATAATGCATTCACTAATAAATTTGTTAACATGCCAAAAGTTAAAAAAAACGTGTCGATTTTAGTAAAGATTGACGTTGTTACACTTATTGTTAACTCATAAGAGTCAATACTCTTGCAATAAAGGTTATAAACTAATAGTGATAAAAATAGTGTCGTTCCATATATTGAAACAAAATTTGATCGACGGCTGTTTGGAGTTATAAAGTTGTCTTTTATACAATATTTTCGACAAAACTGAATAGTTTGCATTAAATTAAGCGGAAGCAACATCAACTGCACGTCTTTGTCGACGATGTAATTTAAGTCTCCAGCTTTACGTCTCATAGGAATCGACCGTATATTGATTTTTATCGACTTCATTTTCTTAAGACGCCCTCAATACGAATGAATAAAAGAGGTGAAGACGGATTGATCTCTTTCAAAGATAGCGCATATACAAAGATATTAATAAACTGGAAACTTCTAATTTAATTAGGTATTATTGTACGTTTGGATAAAATTGAGCTAATGTGATTACACTAGGTCTGCACACCGACCCAAAATATGTCAAAAAATAATGATGAATGTTGTCACAAGTAATCGAAAAATCAATAATTTTGGATGTTAATTAGTATCGGAAAAGTTATGTTAAAAGTTGTACCATTAAGTAACTCGCAACTCGCAAGACAGCGGGATATTTTTTTGTCCATACTAACTCTTTTCTTTGTAAAGTGCTAATGGAGGTCGACCTGAGTGATTTTTCACCTATTAGGTATTCGTTTCGGACGTTATTTTTTTAACCCCTGTAGCAAAAGAAGGGTTCTAAGTTATACATGACATGTGTCTGTGTTTTTATCTGTCAGTTGCATTGTAGCTCCCAAAAGAATAACCCAAATACGTTGCTGCTTTTTGCTTGAGAGTTGACTTAATGAAAAAAAAATAACTTTATTTTTTGAAGACAGACTAAACATACCAACTTCGTAACAAAAAAAAAAATACTTTATCAATAAATTGAAGCTTTTTCTAATAAACAAATGCTACTATAGTTTAGATGAATACTTAAATGAGAAATTGTATGCAACTTGAAACGTGACAAAAACGACGTGAAGTAAAATTCCATAAATAACAATAAGAAAGTTTTATTTTTAACTTTTTAAAATTTTTACTTTTTCGCGGTGGGGGTTTTTTTAATTTTAAATTTATTTTTTTTAAATTAAAATTTTACTTTCTGAGTAAATAAATGACATGCATAAAAAGTGTAATTTTTTTTTTTTATTTACTTCACAATAAATAGAACTGCAGGTGCATAATAACGTAATGGGCGATAACTCCCATCAAACATATTGGTAACGTAGCGTCGACATAGAACAGTCCGTACGCAGTCATCTTACTGAACAGTCGGTTTGCACGGATCACGTTCATGCACAGACGTTCATGGCATTCTGTAAAGAATTAAAACAAAGATGTTATAAGTTTTATAAGGTAACAGCCACTGGTGATTTCATCTAAGTATGTAGTGGGTCCTATCACGGTGAGTGTAGGTAATCTTCTTCAAGCCCGCGCGGACGCCCGGACGGTCGTGAGCAACGCGTTAATTTTTAACCCCCGACGCAAAAAGAGGGGTGTTATAAGTTTGACCGCTATGTGTGTGTGTCTGTCTGTCTGTCTGTCTGTCTGTGGCAACGTAGCGCTTAAACGGGTGAACCGATTTAGATGCGTTTTTTTTATTTGAAAGCAGGGTTTCTTGCGATGGTTCTTAGACATGATTCATCAAAATCGGTTCAGCCATTTCAAGGTTATCAGTTCTTTTGTGTTAGCTACCGTTGCGATTTTTGAATTTTATGGGTAATAACTTTACTTACAAATATATGTGTGGCTTAAAATTTCAAACATCCATGTGTGTTATATGAATGAGCAAGATTATGGTACCTATATTTGGTCTGATGGATCTTACATGATTTGACCAAGATTTTGTATCAAATGTTTTTATTTTATTTTATTTTATTTACACTGTTGACATTGAATTTATATTGACATGTATTTTTACTTTGAAAGTATATTATGTTTTTTTTTTTAATTTTTATTGTGAACTAGCTGCCCCGGCAAACTTCGTTGTGCCTTAGAGTCAATTTATTGCTCTTATTTTTTTTTTTTATATTAGATATACATACGTTGAATAAGACGACAACAAATAAATCCAAACCAATAATAACTACTACTACTTTTAAATTACAACTTGTATATATAACCTAACCTAACTGACCATACCTATCCTATAGCTAACCCAATTATCTAACCTAACTACCTTAAAATGCATTGATTTAAAAAATACTAAATTCATAATTTTAATCTGAACTATTGCCTCTATGTTACATACAATTTATGCCTATAGTTTTCCCGGTCTACTTTAACTAAAGTCCTAACAGTAAATTTGTTCTATTTGCAAAGAATTATTAAAGTTCGTCTCTGTCATCATTGCTAATTACGTAAATTGATTTCTGAAATATAAGACTTTTACATGCTACATAAAACCTCTTAGTTTAGTAACAAAATAAATTTCAGAACGTAGGTGCGTATTATAAATTGACAACCTTACCTTCTTGGGTTTAGCTTAAGACTTGTCAATTTCAAATTGTCACCTGATAATGAACTGGGAAGTTTGACTCCTGTCATGTCATCCAAGATGGCGCTGCGTTTTTAAAATATGCAAAATTAAATGTATACTTTTCAATATTTCTGAGAGATTTTCTTAATATTTTTTTCCGTAAGAACCATCCTTGGACTTCCACAAACATTTAAAAAAAAGAATTATCGAAATCGGTTCAGCCGTTCACACGTGATGCCGTGACAACGCGAAACGGGTTTCATTTTTATATATATAGATGTAAGGACTATGTGGATTCTTTTTTGAATTTTCTTTTCTAAATCCATTCTTTTTTTATTTATTTTACAATTTGTCTGGCAGTTTGAGTTCTTTATGGGACCAACCCAAATGTTCTTTCTTTGGTATTGTTCGTCAGCACGTGGAGCTCCTCAAGTTCCGAGTTGAGCTCACGATTACTGACAAATGCTTGCACTGACTGATCTGGTCGCCTCATTCTCTGTGGTTCTTTTTTCAAAAGACCATAATCTGCATGGATCTTACATGATTTGACCAAGATAATGTCTGGACTTTAAAAGAGACTATGACCTCTGAGTTTCTTTCGGTGTTTCTTCTCAGAGTAGTCAGATAGTGAAACTCCGATCTTATCCACTAGTTAAATAATGACGTGTAAAAGTGTTTGTGAAAACCTATTTACAGAAATAAATATCATTTATCATTTGATGTAGCATCTAGCACACTAATACACTCTTGGGAAAATAACAGCAGATATGTGTATGGATTCATTCTAATCAGCATTCGATTCTGCCCACAATGCACTGGTGTCAACAGAATGAGCTGATGCTGCAGGCAGGATATTCCAACACATCAGTAGGTAAATTAAAATATTATTAAATTTAAAACGTTAAAAAAAAAAAAAAAAAAAAAAAAATTAAAAAGTTAAAAATAACACTTTCCTATCGTTGAGCCATGAAATTTTACGTCACGTCGGGGTACCGCTGAAATAAGTACCTACGTACAGACGCCAGCACATCAAGTTACCCCAATGTGTCAAATTTTCCCAATTGAATATGAACCTTATACTGTTTGACATAAAGTTGAAAAACGATCAAAGAAATTTGACACATTGGGGTAACTTGATGTGCTGGCGTCTGTACCTACGAGTACTAGGAACATGCCTTACTTAAGCGGTAAATAGGAAAATGTTATTTTTTACTTTTTAAACGTTTTTGTTTTTGCGGTGGGGGTTTTTTAAATTTTTATTACTTTGTTTTCTTGGGTGTGTCCGTGGCATCACAACGGGCCCTATCAGAATAATAGCGCTGCGATATTTATATTTTTAAATGTTGCAGCTAATGCCGAGATAGGGGCCTTTTTAGTCTCGCACATGTCTTTAGTTTTTATATTATTTTCTTGTTTTTTTTTTATTATCTGTATTGTTGTTCTTTTGTTTTATGTTCTGTGTGTCCAAATAAAGTATTTTCTTTCCTTTTCTTCATTTTTTCTTTACCCTTGTTGCAGCCATTTTCTGAGAGACAACCGGTTTCTAGAAGGACACTAGTGCGTCCCAGGGCTCGTCGCTGCCCACCATCGTCTCAACTACAGCTGGCAGCTACAGGTCACTGCCTTTTTTTTTTTTTTTGAGGGGTGGAAAATCCTCATGGATGTCCCCCGCCCGGGGAGGCGGAGGGGTCTGTCAGACTCTTACTGACTAAAAACCACTCCGTGTTCCTTCTCACACCTGCGCCGGGGGTCAAGGGAACAGAAGATACTTCGCCAAGTCAGCGAGGGGAGTGAGGTGTAGGACTCCTCTCGCGACGTCTAAGAGGGGCGCGCGTGAACACGACGCGCCGCCACCTCGGGTCCATGTACGTGGGGGCGGCGGACATCCCCGCGTCCGTCGCCCTGGACCCAACAGGTCACTGCCTACTCTAACACGCGTAGCAAGATCTTTGTAGAAACGGATATATCGACGGAAGAATCGACAAAGTGACGGATTGCCGATCATAGAAAAAATAATGCTCGATATTTGTTGACTATTGTCGACTGAAGAATCTACACATTTTTTCTCTTCATTGTTGATATTTTCTTGCTCAAAACAAGAGAAATTGGTGTAAGTTGGAAAAGCGGTTTGCTCGAAGGACCTTGGCGGAAAATAACTTATGCTGAATCTAATGTTGTCAACACTTATTGAGAATGTGGATAGGAAAGAGGGACTTACTTGGAAGGTGGATGATCGCCTGAACAGGTGATCAATGCGACTGTAGGGCGCCGTGCAGAGGTCTTGCTCGAGGTTTCTTCATGCACTGCACTTGTTTTAATTGTCCCACTGGTGTTGGCCAACACGTTTGAAGATTCAGCTTGTCTTGGATGCTGCAGTGGTCATTTCTTGCGGCGCGCGCCGCAAGGCAATCGATAAGGGAGCGAAGCGGTTAGGTTGACGGTTAAAGACGAACAAGGTTAGCGGCGCGATGTGGCGCGATGCGCTTAAATATGAAGCGATGCGGACTGCGGTTACTGCTGCCAATATTGAACAACAGATATAGTACTGCTATAGAAGCAGAGCGGTTTTTTTATTCTTAGCGTGTTATCGCTGTCGCGAAAAGTAACGAACAATAAATTCAACGTGCCTTGATTTCTGTCAAAACCACGGCGGATACGTGCCTTGATTGGGCGCGCGCAATGGTGCTCCTTCTCTTTCTGTCACATGGGAGCGTAGTAGAAAGGAAGGAGATGGAGGATTCAAATTAGTAGTTGACAACATTAGAGAAAAAATATACTGAGAGACGTGTTTTGGATACATGGTCCAAACAATTTATCACGTTCGGATAATTTATAGAAACTTGCGTAAGCAGAAATGTTTCTACAATGTGTCACTTTGTCGATTCTTTTGTAGACAAAATCCGTTGCTATGCATATCGCATGCTACGCGTGCAGTTATGAAGGCACGACGGAACGCGTTAGACGCAATATTTCAATTAACCAACTAAGCCACATGAATTAACTATTGGTAGGACGGGTTACAATCTTACTTGTATAGTTTTCGTTCTTCATAAGCTGTATACACGCCGTCACAGCTTCCTCAACAGCTATATAGAACTTCTCACAGTAAACACTATGCACGATTACAAGCACTATATCCTTTGTAAGGAACAAAAGTAGCCCAATACACCGGAGCGAAGCCTGGAAAACAAAATTAATGAAGAAAGAGCAAAGTCATGTATAAATTCACAAACGCAATAAAACATTTCATTTAAAATGTATAATATTAATACAAATAAAAAATGACTCACTTCTTTTCTGAGCTTAGCAGATAAATCTGTCATATAAACTATAAAATTGACGTAACATAAAGCACGTTGAAATGTGTAGTATACGCGAAATAAAATCTAAAAAATATAATCATTCTTAGTTAATTTCGCCAAGTTACTAAGCATGATCTAACGGTTATTGTAATAAAGTCTCACCACAACTTTATACATTTCGTAGTAAAAATTATAAGCTTTCAGAATATTTTCATGTATCCGTAGCAGTTTGAAACACTCATTATTATCTCGTTCATGTTTCAGCATCTGGACTTCTATAATCCACTCTTTTAGATATCTCTCCAACAATATTATAATTCGGATGGCTATTACCAAATTAAGGTCAAATGGGATACATGCGAGGTCGCTAATGTGGGCAATGATAAACCAAAATTCAGTGAAAATCAAAGGTCCAAAATAGAAACCACTTATTAAAACATGGATAAAGATACATGTAGTAGTTGAGATCCAGTTCCAAATAATAAAACTCCGGATGCCCTCACTGAACCTAATGCTCCTGTAAATAGTTTGGATCTTCAAAATAAACAAGACGTTATTATTCTTGTGCATGACATCCTGAACAAACATCGCCGTGAACCCAATGGAACTCGAAGCGAATTCGATGATAGTACAAAGTGAGAATATATCGTATTTAAATTGTGTCTTTTTCACGTGTGTGTCTTCTATAACATACATCCGAAGGAAGTTTAACACATTTATGAAAGCCATTAAACAGAACGCAAAAACGTAATATCTTAGTCCATTGGCATGAATATATTCTTTTCGCAAACAGTATTTTGAAATCAAAAATAAATTGAGTGGAAAATTAAAAGAATGTGCTATTTTTTTAATTTCTTTGTCTAAATTATTACTGTGTGATAACTTTTGTGCTCGGGGCATTGTGTTCAGTAACAACATCAACTGTATATGTACAAACTGTGAATGATTACTCATTAATAGTTTGTACTTATACAGTTGATTGTCAGTTGTCACTTAATATTATTATAATGAGACAATTTGACGGCCCTATACAAAGTATATTATTTAATTCACTTTCTTACTTTATAAATGGTTCTGCAACGGGAGATACTGAAGATATTGCTGTCGCCTATAGTGTGTACAAACACAAAAAAATCTTTTAGTTAGGAAAAAAATATACTTTTGCAAATCTATTAAAACCCGTTTTATCCAGCACTTCTGAGTACTTTCTGCAGCCTACCCAAATGTTCTTTCTTTGGTATTGTTCTTCGAATTCTTTAGCTCCTTAGGTTTTAAGTTGAACCCTCTCATATTTGAGTGGTTCTCATATAACCTGACCAAAATAATGTCTTGAGTTTAAAATAGACTGGCTTCTGCATTCCTTTCAATGTTTCTTCTCAAAATAGTCAAATAGCAAAATACCGAAGAGATTTAAAATACTATAGAGCGGGCATGTCAAGGAAATGTCATATAAAAACTTTTATCCCATGTCTCAGTAACGCCATATAGAATAATATAGCGGCATACGCTGGCAGAGAGTGCCGCTTGGGAGGAGCCACGCCGTACCCTCGTCTCTGGAGTAGGCTGTGACTAGTCGCTGCCGGCCGTGGTCGAGAGGATGGTCGGCAGCGTCGAGTCCTGGGACGCGGTGGTGTCCTTCTGCGAGACGGTCATCTCGCAGGAGGCTGCGGAAAGGGAGAGGGAGATTACTTCCACTCACCCGACCCGCAGCAGACGCACCGGGCGCAGGAGGGTGGATAACGCCCTCTTCAAGCCCCCCTGAATGGGTCCAGGGGCGACGAATACGGGGACGTCCGCTGCCTCCCGTCACGTACATGGACCCGAGGTGGCGGCGCGTCGTGTCCACGCGTGCCCATCTTAGACGTCGCGAGGGGAGTCTAACACCTCACTCCCCTCGCTGACTTGGTAAAGCCCGCGGGGCCGGCACCAGTCGGGGGTCGCAGAAGTATCTTCTGTTCCCGTGACCCCCGGCGCAGGTGTGAGAAGGAACACGGGGTGGTTTTTAGTCAGTAAGAGTCTGACAGACCCCTCCGCCCTCCCCGGGGCGGGGGACATCCATGAGAATTTTCCACCACTCAAAAAAAAAAGAAGATGACCTCAAAACAGTTGAAAAAGACTAGATCATGATCGAAGACAAATATTAAACCGTTTGTCGTAATAACAATAATTTAAGTCATATTATTTTATTAATTTATCATAATGTACTTACTTAAAATTTAATAATGAGTAGTATTGTAGTCTAACAACATTATAAAAATTGAAAACACATTAGTATCATACAGTTCTCTTTTAAAGACGGGTCGTCGTATTGATTATTGTGGTCAAATATGTTTCATAATGACCAAACTATTTCAATAATCTCCACGGATCATACAGAAATATTACGTAGTAAGCCACTAGAAAAGGAAGTCCAAAAATTTTTATATCCATTAAACTTTTTATTAATGCTCATAATTACTCCAAAATTTATAATCAAAAACAATACAATTTCTCCGGTTGGAAAAAAGATTTTAGTGTTGTGGTTTATAAATGTAGTTTTTTTTGTTATCATCAATGCGAATAATTCAATCTTTGGTAATATTGGTAGCAACCGCTACCGTAGCCAACAGGGTTTCGCCATGCTCTTTATAGATATAGGTATTACCTTTGTTTCATGTTTTGGATATATATTGCTCTTCGTTGTGGAGTTAGTCAACCGGCATGATAACTTCTTGCTCGTTGTGATGGTACAGAAAATTCATAAGACCATTGATTTTAGTATGAAATTCAGAAATTTCACTATTTGGAGTTGGATCACACTTGTGACTACTATTTCTATGCACGTCTTTATATTTTTATTTTGGAACACAATCACGCAAAGTGAACTATACTGGTCTTGTTTATATTACTACGTAATGATAATTACTTTTGATATCAATATAGTTTATGCAATATGTGTTTTGATGTTGTTAATACAATATTTGGATGAATGGATCAAATGTGTTCAGAAATTGAATGATGTAGAGGGGAACGATATAACCGATAGAAACCACAATCAGTTATTTGAAATGTACCAGAACATTATGAAAACGTATAAGTTGCACAAAAATATTTTTCAAGTGATGGTAAGATATTCAATCTTATATAGGAACTGAAACTTAGAGAAAGCCTAAGAAATAAAGAGATAAATTAAAAGTTACACCAATAATAACTTTTATTTTACAGATGGTATTTTACGCAGCGGATATTTTTTGTAGCTCTTTGTTGTACTACGAGACAAGTTTGCAAATGCTGAAAAAACAAACGGACTCACGAGAAATAGTAAAAAAATATAATATTCTACCAAAATTTACTCATTTAAATTATCGTAAAATCTCAATTATGACCAATCTTAGATGTTATTTTTATTTATATCCCATTTATTACATTGAGTAATAAACTTTCTAAATCATCAACTGGAAGGACAATGGCTTCATTCTTAAGTTTATGATAAATATGTTTTGTATACTAGTAGTTATAGAAAAAAAAATGTTTTCTCATTTCGAACATTTTTTCTATTTTGTTCAGACAATAATAATATTAGTATTTGGAAAATCTTAAGATTATTTTAGAGCTTCACATTAGAACATACTCTATATCAATTGCAAACAGTAGGAAATGTTTAATCAAACTAAATATTTACAGTTAGCTAACAGCATGTTGACTTCATTCTATCTAATCAAGAATATAACCCTTTATATAACAAATAATGTGCTATGTGAGAAGTTCTATATAAAACTTGAGGAAGCTGAGACGGCGTGTATACAGCTAGTGAAAAACCCGAACTATACAAGTGAGTCAGATAGTGTATACCTATGATTGTTTTTTTAAAGTAAATGGAAATTTTTACAATATATTTACAAGTTATATTAGTGATGGAAATTGTGCAGAAGTGTCTGATTTTCTATATAAGTCTAGGACTTCGCTCGCAACTTTGTCTGCGCATATTTTGTACTTCAACATCCCCCCACTCACAAAAAATGTGGCTTACTATTAGTAAAACAATTTTCAAAATCATTTCCATAGATCTAGCGATGGGTAATCGCTTACAACCTCACAAACTCAAAAACCCCTCAAAAACCTCTTCAAAAATGTGTGGATAAATATCTGGGGGCACGGGAGTGCCCCCGCCAAGATGAGCAGAGCGAAGCGCAAGGGCACTACCTACCTTTTCTCGAAGTGTTTTGTCGATTTTTTGAACCCTCATAGAGTTGGTTTCCGATGTACTAGAGAGTCATATTCTCAGGATATGATGTAATTAATAGACTAATTAAACATACGAAGTCTCAATTGAATAGCTTCAATACTTTAGATTTTATTGATATCTAAAATACACCGATTTCGTCACTGTTTCGTTACTTAGTACTTCAGAAACTAAATATTCGCACCACCTCTACGACGGTAGCGAACCGGCGAAGCCATACATTCATACTGATATGTAAAATTTGTGAAGTTAGGGTCGGTAGGTTAGGCCGTGTAGATTCAGAAGCTTGGCTCTATATGAGATCTGATATCTTTTTCACAAGGCAAACCTTATGTAGTAGTCTTGGCAACATTTCACATGAAATGTTTTGGTGGGATTGGAATGTCTATAAACCTTACGGTTTAAATGTTTTACACATAACTACATACAGAAACAGTTTTGTGTACTATGAACAGATTTCATTTTTCTTTACAGATAGTCAAGAACGTCTTTGCAAGAAAGTGTTACAGGCAAACCGAACGTTCAGTAAGATGACCGCGTGTGGCTTGTTCTATCTAGACGCTGCACAACCAATATACTTGATGGAACTTCTTACTACTTACCTTATTGTACTGTTGCAGTTCGCTTTTCTGTAAAATATCCTTCATTAAACCCCAAGCGGACACCGGTGTCTGCGCTGTTATTGTCTTTCTGATGTGTCTCTAATTAACATGATTAAAAGGTTACGATGTTAATTCAATTCTGGCACTAACCGTGTTATGCAATTTGCGTAAACTAAGGTGTTCATGAGTTTAGTAAATATGGATATAGTCAACGGCTTTTGAGGCTGACTGTACTTATCTATATTTATATCATGATATTAACAACAAAAAACAAATGGATACAAATATAGCTACGATTATATTCAACAATAGCACAAACAGTGTACAGTTTCAATACAAATAAAATATTACATGTTGTACTTATAAAGACATGAGTGAACTGTCCGCACAGTTCAAAGTGGTATGTACAGACGCCAGCACATCAAGTTACCCCAATGATCGTTTTTCGACTTTAAGTCAAACATAATAAGGTTCATATTCAATTGAATCTAACATATGATCCAAGTACAGCAACAAAAAGACGGAATGATCTCGTAGCTAAGGTTCCACAAACTAAAACTAAATTTGTTGCCATTCAGTACAATAAACTATCATGCCAACTTTATAATAGGATAAATAGAAAGGTTTATATACACAATAAACTATTACGCGAGTGTACAAAAATTCTTACGGATTGGATAAAAACTCTAAATTACACAGACACTGAGGCACTTCTTCAACAAATAAACTAAAACAAGAACATACATTTTCAGACAAACATCCACATACTCATACAGAAACACACACACAAAAACGTCAAAAACAAACACACTCACACAAACATACCATCACACACACGCATACACACAAGCATGCTTTATATCTAGGTTATTTAAATTTTGTATATTGCTGTGGAAGAGCGGAGTCTCCTAACACAGGCATTACATGCTTAAAAGGAGGCTCCAATCACTTACTAATGTAAACCTTTTAGTTGAAAAATAAAGATTTTGTATTTTGTATTTGTATTTGTAATTGAGAAAATTTGACACATTGGGGTAACTTGATGTGCTGGCGTCTGTACATCGGTGTGTTAACAAGTGATTTAATAAACAATAGTTTTAAAGCCTAACGGGTTTCCTAACAAACAGGTTACCTTATAGGTTAGAGGTTATTTATTACAATTTATCGACGCGACGCCACTAATGATAATTATAAGTAAAAAGGTGTTGATAGGTTAATCCAATTAAATTGCGACAGAAAAAGGGATGGTTTTGAGTGTATGTTTATGATGAATATTTCTTTGGCACACTCTGTGGTGTAATTTTGTCTTGATAGATTTAAGCTGGTATGGTTTCGTTTAGATTTGCCCTAATTAATGTGGAAGTGACAATAGATTTATCAAACATGTAAATATTAACATGGCCGACTTTTGATGTGTTATTGATAAATAAATTATAAATTATACTTAAATAGAATAGCATAGAATAGAATTTTATTGATAAGAATGTGGTTTTACATAAATAGTATGGTGTTAATATTTTTAAAGTGCTCTACACTCTATCATAACATAATGGTGTACAAATATTTCAATGTCATTATTTTAAATAACTAAGTATAATTTTATTAATTTTAAGATTAACAATATGTGCACTATGAATAAATTATTATTATTATTTATTAAAATTAATGTCAAAATTAAGTACATTATTATCGTGTGATCAAACCATCTTGAATTTTACAATAGTCCATAATAATAATTACATTCGCCAATGTCATAAAAGCAATTTAGGTACTAACAACCAACTTATCAGCTTTTTCTTGAACATGGGTAACGGAAGTTCCTTATATGAATTAGGTAACTAACTAACTAATTAGTTTTTTTTTAGTTTTTGTATAATATAGTTAAGGTTGTACATACATTTTACAGAAATAAACTGATTACTAGGTAACTTGTTGTACACTTGAATTGCGTGAACATATTCATTTCTCCTGAATATTTGTAATCTACATGAAGGTACATTTAGTTCATGTTTATATTTATTTCTAGCAGAAGCCTTTTTGTGGCTTACTTGCGATCTGTGAATTTGTTCTTAAAAACACTTTAATTCTTAATTTTTTAACTAGTAGGTGAGGTCGGTCTTTCACTGTCTGACTACCTTAAGTAGAAACAACGAAAGAAACCCAGAAGTCACTTTTTTAAAGTCCAGACATTATCCTGGTTGATCATTCGAGAACTATGATAATGCAGATCAGTGTCTCGACGAATAATGACAAAAGAAAAACATTTGAGTATTATGGTACGCCTTATTTTTTTGTAATATTGCTATGTGGGGTATATAAATCAATACTAAAAACTTACTGAAATATAGAAAATAAAAAAAAATGTATCAGGATGATTTTTCTAATTATTTATTGCTGTTGATGTCGTTTAACAAAATTTAACTATATTAACTGTTTCCAATATACAGAAGTCATTTTGTCCTGCAAAAAGGGCTATAAAATATTATGTTAAATAACCTAAGTCACAATGTCTTTAAAACAATGTCAAATTAATTGTAACTATTTAAAAAAAACTAGTTTCATTCAAAACTTTCCTCATATCAAGTTAGTTATTAGAGGACATTGGTTTAGTGTCAATATAGGTACTCTTCGTGTTCTATATCAAGATATGTTGTTATGTATAGTTCATTTAAATGCACCCACGTAAACTTTTTATTTGCTTACCATCAATTGATGCAAACCATCAATTGAATTGACTGGCCTGTTGGTCTAGTAGTTAGTGACCCTGACTGCTATGCCGTGGGTCTTGGGTTTGATTCCCACCCAGGACAAATGTTTGTGTTTTGTGCACGATAATTTGTTCTGTGTCTGGGTGTAATTTATCTATAACTAGCTGCCCCGACAAACTTCGTTGTGCCTTAGAGTCAATTTATTGCTCTTGTCATTTTTTTTTATATTAGATATACATACGTTTAATAAGACGACAACAAATAGATCCAAACCTATAATAACTACTACCACTTTTTATGTAGCGAGTCTTTACTGTGATCTTATACATTTTGTGTTCGATAGAATTAAAATTACAACATGTATATATAACCTAACCTAACTGACCATACCTATCCTATAGCTAACCTAACTACCTAACCTAACTACCTTACTAAAATGCATTGATTTAAAAAATACTAAATTCATAATTTTAAACTGAACTATTGCCTCTATGTTATATACCTACTATTTATACCTCTAGTTTTCCCGGACTACTTTAATTAAAGTCCTAACAGTAAAATAAGTTCTATTTGCAAAGCATTATTAAAGTTCGTGTCTGTCGTCATTGTTAATTACGTAAATTGATTTCTGAAGTATAAGACTTTTTTATGTTACATAAAACCTCTAAGTTTAGTAACCAAATAAATTTCAGAACGTGGGTTCGTATAAATTGACAACCTTACCTTCTTATGTTTAGCTTAAGACTTGTCAATGTCAAATTGTCACCTGTTAATGAACTGGGAAGTTTGACTCCTGTCATGTCATCCAAGATGGCGCTGCGTTTGAAAAATGTTTGAGACAACAAATATTCTTGATATTTATTTTTTCGAGGACTTTTCATGTTTTTTATTAATTATTATGCTATTCCGGACAAAGACAAATCCAAAAAGACCAAAATCATTCAAATTGATCTAGCCGTTCTTGAGTTATAAGTGGTGTAACTAACACGACTTTCTTTTATATATATAGATATGTATGTATTTAGAAATATATAAGTATGTTTATCAGCTGTTTAGTACCCATTACACAAGCTCTCAAGCTTAGCTTGGGACTAAATGGCGTTGTGTGAAAAAGTTGTGGAATATTTTTTTTTTATTGTAATCAAGTTTATGCGGAGTGGTTTAATTAATTAACTGACGGAGAAGGTTGTGTTTGTTAAGCAATGGTAGCCTTCTGGATGCGTAGCAATAGAATGGGTCAAGCTTACATACAAATATTGAACCGTAGAACCGATAAGTGACTGCGGATTTTTTTAGTAAATTTTTACGTGTTGTTAAATTTTGTGTGAACACATTACACATTCGTTTACAATTAAATATAGGTACGCTCAACTATATATATATATATGTACATAATTATGTGTGTGTTTCAAATATTTTTTTACATAGTAACTGAAAATCACTGGCCAATAAATATTATAATTTATACTTTTAGGTACCATTTCACACTGTTTAGACATTAGTCCTTAGTCTAATGAAAATTCAACTTTCATGACTCGGAGCATCAGTAAAAGACTGGTACCATATTTATACTAGCAGACGTCTCGAGGTTTCACCCGCGTAGATCCCGTTCCTGTAGGAATACAGGGATATAAAGTAGCCTATGTGTTAATCCAGGGTGTCAGCTAACTCCTTAACAAATTTTATTAAAATCCATTCAGTAGTTTTAACGTGAAAGAGTAACAAACATTCATCCATCCATCCATCCTCACAAACTTTCGCGTTTATAATATTAGTAGGATTGTGGTAATATCTACAATTTATTATTTGTTCTTTTTCTAAATGTTTAAAAATTGGTAGTGAGTCGATTTACGTCTTACAAATACCAAAATTCTAATATAACAAAACTGTAAGTTGCAATATAGCTTATCAATTGTAGAGGTAGCGTGGCGTCGATGATGAACAAGCCGTAAGCACTCATCTTTTTGAATGATGCCTTCTGTACACGTTGGATGTTCTTACAAACTGTTTTCCCTGGATCTGAAATATCAAAAGAATGTAACTAAAAGGTTTAGGAGTTTGGCTTTTCCGCCTATACATTCAGAGTTTGAAGTTGCCTCATTTTTATTTTCATCATGATAATATTTAGTAGTATTTTTATCCCAAATTGATAGAGGCAACAAACACTAATCTTATGTCATTATCATCCGATCCAGTCTGTTTAGATGCAGCTGAACCAGTGTTTATATATTATACATCTCTCCAAACTATACAAAGGTGTAACGAACAGTCCTGTATGCAGAGCATCTACAGAGGAGGAGAAAACGATGGCACAAGTGCTCCTTGAGTGCACAGGCTGAGACATGGAAGAGGTCTCTCGGATCACTGGAACTCCTCGCGGACGCACTGAGAAGTTTGGGAGGTTAAATCTGTTTCTTTCGGAAGAGTATAATTGCGGAAATCAAACAGGTTTGATTTCCGCAATTATACATATAGATAAATAGACTAGTGTTTAACTCGGAGCAACTGCTTATGTAACCCCCACAACCTATTGACTGGATAGCACGGCGCAACAAAAATCTCAAATAAAAGAACAATACACTGTTTTAATAATACTTACTAGAACAATGTGTTGAGTTCACGAGCATTACACAAGTACTCTCAACCTCTCTCATGGATGCATAAAACCTCTCACATTCCACGCTCAAACATGTGAGTAAAATGATGAACTTCATGTTAAAGATATTAGTAAATAAAGGTCGGAAGATGTTCTGAAATAGCAAAATAAGAATTTTAGGTTAACCTTTACATGTCCAATAAGTGGTGGTAATAAATTTGAGTGCTATTGGAGAAATTTTGAAGATTTCTACCTAGATATCTTGACTCATTAACGACGATGGCCTCTAGGTAAAGGTTTAAATGGGGATAATCTGATGAGCCTTAATGTGAATTTGAATCAATGCATTTTTAAATAATATACATGGTAACGTTTATTTATGAATTGAAATCAGTTTCCATTTATGCCGCTAATTACTGATAGGGGTTTTACATGAAGCGGCTACCAGCCTGATCTCCATATTCCAGAGACTAGTTTGTCTGTGTATATCAATTTATGACTACTACTGTACACGACTACACATCAAGCTATACATTTCCGGACTGATCTCGCATTGTATAGGATTTCCGTACAAAGCGAGGTCAGCGTAAACTGGAAATGTATTGCTTAATGTGTAGCCGTATGTACCCTTTGGCTAGCGTAGAAGTCAGACTTTTAGGTTTCTAATTATCTTTAGTGCACTTACAATGACGTACAATAATAAAACCTGGGAATTCCGGTAGGCCATTGACAAGTGTCGTTGGACCAAGGCTCCAAATCAGTTAGAAAATAAAACCGAAAATTCTAGTAAATGTAATGGTATAATTGTAATTTGAATACTTACATTACTTACTTTACTGTGGTCGCGTAGAGATGCCACGAAAGCGACATTTCGCAAATTAAGGTAACCAGTAAATATTGTGTAAAACGCAATCTGAAAATAACAAAAATTGTATGTACCCTTTTATGTTAGTACGTTGCAAAAGCTGGCAGCATGCATGTCGGGTACCAACAGTAGAGCTAAAACTCGTTATTTTACCAAAACGTTTACAAAATTACACTCACCATCTGCCCAAATGTCTTCTCTAATATCCTGAATGACTCTTGTATATTAAAGTAAGCATTCAACATTTTATTCCAGTACGCTTGTCTCTCCAAAGTCACGTCGTTTGAATTTCGCACTTTTTTCATCCACTCACGAAGCATTTTCTCTAATAATTTCAATATTAACAAAGGATATAGCACGGATACATCAATAATGATGCTAGCGTAATGCGTCAAATATTCAGTTATCAGTAAGGGGAAGAAAACACCGGAGATAACGATAAAACTGATAAAAAAAATGTTAAGGATGACAATGGAAGTCCAGTTGCAGGTAATTAAACCTCTCAGTTCGGAGCTATTTATTTGTAGGATTTCGATCACATGCTGAATTTTCAAGACCAGCAAAATATTGTAGTAGCTATGCGTTATGTTTGAGAAGACGTTGATTATATCTCCGACCAAGTCAAAGATGACGCCAGAAGCTAGGCACATAGAATAAAATAAACGAATACTCCCCCATTTTCTTTTTTTCTCGATAAAAAAAGGGATCATTTCAAGAACAATGGCACATCGAAATAGGATCATGCAGAATACTTGAAAGAAATTGTAAAGACAAGTATTGGAAGTGATAATATTGTCACGAATAGAATACTTGTATCGCAAGAACAAGCTTTGCATTAGATTTAGCGGTCTTAGTAGTAACTGTAGTTCTTTTTCAATCACATTATTACGAAGTATTTTGCTACACGTTGGTCCATTGTTGATACCTACAAAGATTTGGTTTAATTTCGAAAAAACAAAACGATTTTTAAAATACGAAAACATGTTCGTTATGGCAGGCTAGCTAATAAAGCGTCAAATAAAAGTCATTTTCACTAAAGTTAATAGAGTTTTATATTGAGTATAATTATGTCCTTTGGTCGTTTATTTTATATTGATGTCAATAAAATATGTATCGGAAGCTGTCAAAGCGTCAAATTCTTAATCGTTATTTGTAGAAGCTGCTGGAAAAATAAGTAATATGGTCGATGGAAAGTTAAGCTACGCTGGATGACGATTGTAGCCCGTGGATCGGTGACCATTAATTACACATTAAGACACCTCTGTGCTTAAGAAGCACGTTAATAGGTCAATAGACGCGTACCTTAGCCCGTAAGTCCCGCGCAGTTATTAGAATACCGATATATATGGCAATCAACCAAGGGGTATCGTGTTTTTACGTGGTCCTGCCTGCGTAGCATGAACACATTAAACACCGAAGAAACGGCCTTAGTCTACAGACGAATCGGCAAAGTGACAGATTATATAGACAGGAACCTCAATCTGTCAAATTTCTTTCAATACACCTGCCTGCGTAGCATGAACACTTAATTTCTTTTCTTCCGAGACACGACAAAGACCGTTTCTTCGGTGTTCATGCTACGCAGGCTGGTCAGGGCTGACCTAACGGCCCGCAGTATTGCAGTACTGCGGATTGCTAATTGTATTTTTAGCTGTAGTTGTCTTCATAAAGAAAACACAAATGTAAGCAATAACTCCATTTATATAGTTACAGAATTCAAGTTTACGAATAAGTAAACAGCAATCAAATGGTAGTGAGTTAGAAATGTCATAAGAAGTTAAGGATGACAAACATCATTGTGAAGCATAATGAATGATTGACTAGACAGACGCCCGGACACCAGCACATTAAGCTAAGAATCATGTAGTGTCCAACAGATATTATTATCACTACTTATTATAAAACTTTGTCTGTTTGTCCATTCGCGATAAACTTAAAAACTCCTGCACCGATTTTCATACTGTTTTCACCACTAGTTAATGCGGATATACTGAAAGTACAATACCATTTTTTTTGTAAATTCTCAGTTGTCATCGAAGTTCGGTGTGACACCAAGACGCTAGGTAGTCACTGGTAAAGATGGTCTGCTGGTAGGAGGATTCTTCCTTTCCAATGAAGTTGAGAGACTTTACACATTGTTCCTAATACCGCCAAAATACTTTACATAACGTAACGTCACGCCTGTAATCCCCGAAGGGCTAGGCAGAGGTGTACCTGGTAGTACACCCACAATAGGGGGCGAGCCTATTGCCATCAATCGGGCACAAATCCAGACTCCGGGCTGCTACTGAAAAATCCCAGATGGAAAAACTCAATAACACTTTGCCCAACCCGGGGATCGAACCCGGGACCTCATGCTCAGCAGTAGCGCTTGGGACCACTAGACAAACGAGGCAGTCTTCTTTCGAGGCAGCCAAAATACTTCTCTGCTAGAAATATATTTACAGAAATAGCAAGTAACGCTTTCAGCCTAAATGATAAAGTAGCATCAACGAAGAACATCCGACGAATCTCGCTCTATGTAGGCGTTTGATATTTAATTTTTTGCATAACGTTTTCCTGACATTTGAAATGTTATTTTTTTATAATTGAATAAAGAAAAAAAAAATAGAGGGCTACTGATACTGATACTGCTAGCCTTCATCAGCCCACTGCACGACTTCTTTTTTCTTCGATCCAGGGCTATAGTTGGTCACTGGTCGTTTAATTTATCTAGGTCCTCATCTGTTTTAGTTTTACAATATTAGAAATGTTTACAGAGTCGTAATCATGGGTACTACATATTTTGTCTGTCGATACGGTAAAAGCACGGTAATATTATACCGTGGTAAAAGTCACCCTGCGAAGACTGGAGTGAAGTGAACAATGCCTAGCATTAGTAGGGAATGACTGTTCAGTTCGCCTCCACTTCACCTATATTTTTTCAAGGTGGTTTTTACAGAATAGCAGTGCTATATATGAGTTAAGATTTCTTAATAATAATGAGTCTGTGCCTCATTCAAGGGAATGTTATTTTTTTTTATAGCAACTTTTCAAGCGTGGATTTCAATCCTGGATATAGTTAGACAAGTTATTGATTTTATTTTATTTTATTATATTTTTATTTTAAGTATTAACTTCATGATTATTACTTTTTTTTTAATAATCGTCTTTGGTTTAAATATTATGTAAATATGTGAGCACCATGTATCTTTAAATACACTCATACAATTACCAGCCGCGTTGCTAATTTTCTATCACCTTGTACCTATCTGAGAATAGTATTTTTTTTTCTCTTGGTACATCGTCTTTACATATAATCTGATTATGTATACAAATATTATAAAATCTATTTTATTTATTTATTTATTTTAAAAGGAACACCAACGACATATTTACATGATCTTATACAGTTACAAATTATATAGACACTAGCTGACCCGGCAGACTTCGTACTGCCTAATTAAATTGCAATAAATTCCTGTCAAAATAATTTGTAATGTTTTTGTTCCTACATATTTTATAGTCGGGGCAAAAAAACCTACTGAACAGAACCGTCACCCTGGTGATAGGGCGTTGTGAATAAGAAATATAATTAAATAAATCATATTATTATTAAGCATTTAAAAATAAGTAATCCCTTTATTGTTAATCATGTGAATCATAATTATTAGCAAATATCAGTTTTATTTTCATTGTAGTGCTTTGTGATATACGATGTTTTTTGTTTGATTATCTGGCGCATATAGACAAACAAATCTGATGGTTTTCCAACACGGACACAGGCAACATACAATAAAATTGACCATGTGTGAGAAACATGGGTTTTCCAGATTAATACCACAAACACTTAATGATTGCCCCTGGGACTTGTTTATGGTCATAGCAAAAGCAAGCCGAACTGGAAATTGTAGTCGTTTAGAGTCAAACGGCACATCATTCGGAATAATTGAGATGTGCGGTATGAGAACGTCTTCTTCTTTATACTTTCCTTTCAGTATAGTTGCTTCTATCACGTTGTTTAGTAATTTTTTTATCGCTAACCGTGTGCCGTTGCAAAGACGCGGTTGGTTGATATTTCGCAACATTATAACTACCGATCCAACCTTTAATTGAAGATTGAGGTGGCAATCCTGGCAAATCCAGCGAGTTTAAAAATTCTGGTAGATAGTTCACTACATCATCTTGGTTAGTAGCCGAATCAACTGATTCATATATCCTCGACTCGCCTGTAATTTGTTCTTGCATTTTTAAATTTAATTCATTTACATCTATGTTTTTTGCAGCCAATATAGCTCGTTCGCTCAACCAATCATGGTTCCTGTAATTTTGAGAAACATCTGGAAACACCTTCTGGATAAGTTCATCTTTTGATCGAGTTAACTGACAAAAACTTCGAGAAATGTTGATGCAGCCAGTCAACATGTCTATAGGAAATTTGCCACTACCAATGTCAATGAGTTGTTTAGAGAATATGTTTCCAGATTGGTCATTTTGCAATTTGACATGCATATTCTTGCTTAACTGAACTACTTTGACATGTTTCCACAATTGGAGGACTTCAGACATGCATTGAGTTCATCAGCTGGCAATGTTTGACGAAAATCTCTTTAGGGGTTTTCCGGCAACTATTCGAATTTTTCTCGCCGTAAATAGCATCTTTGAACTTCAACGAACAATAGAAAAAAGAATTGGCCAAATTTGTCCAGGCGTTGTTGAGTTACGCGCTTACCAACACATTTTGCGATTATTTTTTATAGATTAATAATTAATTATATTCAATAATATTAGTTATTAATAAATAAATAATAAAGTTACTCAAGAATATATTTGATATGAGAGTTACACCGAGATAGTAAAAATGTTTAACTACTACGCTTGAAGCATAAACACTAATAAATAATAGCCGAAAACTGTAGAGGTAACATCCCTACTTCGTGCTGTTTACAGGGTAAGAAGTGACACCGGTAGACACATGGAGGGGATAACTTACCAAGTGATAATAATTGATGTTATCGAGCGGTACCTATAGACAATGATAAAATTATGAAAATGACTATTAAAAAGCAAGGGTTGGTGATAAAAAAGTGTCAATTTAGAGTTGTATGTATTTTTTGATGCCACTTAATAAAAAATATCAAAAAAATAAAATAAATAAATTTGGGGTGAACACCCCTTATCACTTAGAGGTTAGAAAAATAGATAGTGGCCGATTCTCAGGCTTACTGAATATGCATAAAAAATTTCATGAGAATCGGTCAAGCCGTTTTGGAGGAGTATGGGAACGAACATTGTGACACGAAAATTTTATATATTAGAAAGAACATTATTTATATTATTTATATTACCTAACTATGCACGATCCACATAATTTACACAGTTCAACTTACCACCTTAAAGACAAATGCCTGCTGTTGAAATTCAATAAAAATTTACACAATATACGTTATTGATTTGATGGTTTCCAATTTAAATGTTAGGAGACGAAAAACTTATTTTTTTTACTTTTTTTTCACAATTCCACAGTAAACACAATGCTTTTCAATATTTACTTTTTGCCTGACATTATGTCAGTTGTCAATCATTCTGTCATTTACTTTTCTCTAATTTTGTGTCTTAGTTTTTCTTAGTGACTATGAAGGTTGCATCTGATTTATGTAAGTAATTTAATTTATTTTTATTAGCTCTAATAATGTAATTTATTGTTTTTTTCCTGAATTTTCTTTGCTATAAACCTCACGGAGCCCGAGACCTTTCCAACGAATGCAAAACCGTGGAAATCGGTTCGTGCCTTCTGGAGTTATATCGTCAGGAAGGAAAACCCGACTTATTTTTATATAGTAGATCATATTTTAAAAGAGTAAGTATGGAGTTTCTTGCACATTCTTCTCCATACGAAACTACCTTTTGGAATGTGCAACTAGAATCATTTTAATTTAATTATTTGTAAGTTTAACGTTCAAAAGTGCCTGTTATCAGGCCCAATTGAAATAAATGATTTGACTTTTACTTTGACTTTGAAGTCTTAAAGCACGTGTTTACAAACTACATAACTACTTAAATATTTTATGTCTGAACATTAGGTTCATAATTCGTGAGCATTGTGACTAGTTAAGACGTTGTTTTACTGCAAAACCTTTTCCTTTCATAGCCATGTAAGTGCCAAAGTTTAGTGTACAGATGCCAGCACATCAAACTACCCTAAACTATCATGTTTTCCCAATTGAACATAAACCTTATTCTATCTGCTATAAAGTTGACACTATAAAAGAAATTTGAAACATTGGGGTAGCTTGATGTGCCCTCTGTACAATTAAAGTTTATCATTAATATTAATTTTAATAATTCACAACTTTCACATAACGCCAACTAGTCCAAGCTAAACAGAGCTTGTGTTATGGGTACTAAACAACCGATAAACATACTTATAAATTTCTAAATTCATACATTTCATAAATAAAACACACCCAGGCTCAGAACAAAAATGATCGTGCTCAACACACGAACATTTTTTCCTGGGTGGGAATCGAACCCACGACCCACTCCAGCATAGCAGTCAGGGCCACTAACTACTAGACCAACAAGCCAGTCGTTTTTAACCGACTTCAAAAAAAGGAGGAGGTTCTCAATTCGGTTGTATTTTTTTTTTTTTTTTTTAGTGTTTGTTACCTTAGTACTCCGTCATTTATGGACCGATTTTCAAAATTCTTTTTTAGTTTGATAGGGTATTTGGTGAAGAAAAACTGATGTAGAAGACAGGCAACGGAACTCTTCAACGCATAACAGCAAATTATTCGTGATTGCTATAGTCAGATGTCTATGCTGAGCGTTTGTATTTCCACAACATAACATTACGCCATTCTATTTTAAAAGGGGCCGGCAGAGATGTACAGATTAATGTTTAGATAGAACTTCTTTAGCAATTGTTATCCAATTTCAATGATTCTTTCAAGTTTTGAAAGACTTTCTTTACACACAAAGAAACTAAAAATTACAAAATAAAAACTTTTTTACAAAAAAAACAACCGACTTCTTAAAAAAAACTATCAGGTGAAAAATAACTCCAGTTTCGGAAGTCGGTGGCCAATAATGAACAAAACAAAACCACCAAAGCCACAGACTTCCGAAACTGGAGTTATTTTTCACCTGATAGTTTTTTTTTAAGAAGTCGGTTGTTTTTTTTGTAAAAAAGTTTTCTTGTACCCATGTTCTCCGGGCATCAATAAAATTCAAGAGCTGACAGGTAATTACTCTTCTCGCTTTGTATTTGTAATATTGGCAATATTATAAAGTCATTATATTTTTGCCCTCTTCAAATTCCAATTTCCGTAAAAATTAAAAAAAGGTACGCATGTCTTTTGTTTATTTTGTTAGCAATCAAATTATTCTGCTCTTATACCGAAAGTAAAATTAAAAAACGTGAACAAATTCTTAAAATAAAATAACACTTAAACATATATTCTTAACATAAAATGTTAGTATTTCCAATTGTGTCTTTAGTATTCATATATTATAGTAATTGCTTGCTATGCTATCATCAAAATTATTCCTTATTAATAACATTACATTATTATTATATTATTTCAAATTACAAATGTCAGTCAGAAAATAATCTTTAAGCGAGCAACAGACAGTTAAAATAAATAGATAGTGAAAAATGTTTCAACAACAAATAGTTGCCCCGGAGAAAATATTTCAAATATTAACAAATAATCGACTTGACAAACACATACAAAGTATAGCGCATTCTTTAAATTTTCCACTGAATCTGCTTTTGTCTTCAAAATATAGTTTACGAGATAATCATATATACCCATGTGGTAACATATATCGTTTGTTTTCGTTTAGCTGTATGTTAATTATGAATGCGCTAAGTATTTATCAAATGTTTTTTTACAACTTATCTTTTATTCACAGCGAATTAGAAATTTATATCTTCAGATTTTTTACTATTATCAATAATATTATGAATGTCGTTGGATTTACAATGATTTTCGTTCTTGACTTTGTGCATAAAGATAACTACATATTACTTATTTTGAAGATTCAAAATATACATTTGAGCACAGATTTTAGTAAAAGTATAGGAAGTTTTGTTATTTGGAACTGGATATCACAAGCAACTATTGTCTTTGCTAATTTAATCATAAGCGTTTTTTTCTTTGGATCTTTTAATTGGTCCGACATTGGTTTCATCTTTTCAATCGGTTGTAACATTATGTGGATCGCATTAGATATCAATTTTACTATAGCTATTAGAATTATAACATTATTAAGAAAATACCTCGAAGAATGGATTAAAGATATTTCGATGATGAACGGCGAACAGCAAAATGATGATCATACGATTAAATTACTTGAGATTTATCGAAATATTATGAAAGCTTACACCTTGTACCAGAAAGTATTCCATATTATGGTGAGTTCTTCTCTTTATTATAAGAAATCAGTTGTAAATTAATGACATAATATACCCATAACTCTTTATGTGTATATTGTAGTGCGGGTCGCATAGCACGGCATGCACACATTAATGACATCATCCGACGTGCTCTTGTTTCCGTCGGCGTTCCAGCTGTTTTAGAACCCAATGGCTTGGCACGCGACGATGGCAAAAGACCGGACGGTATGTCTTTATTCCCTTGGAAGATGGGTAGGCCTTTAGTATGGGACGCTACTTGCGTCGATACTCTTGCGCCATCCCATCTTCCTGGGTCAACATGCTGTGCTGGCGCTGCTGCTGCGGCTGCTGAGAACCTCAAGCGGCGTAAATATAGCAACCTTGTTGGTAGTTATACTTTCGAGCCGTTTGGGGTTGAAACTCTTGGGCCGTGGGGTCCGAGTGCTCGTCTTCTTTACAAAGACATCTGCAAACGTTTAGTTGACGCTTTCCGTGACCCAAGGGCTGGCCTCTACTTTGGCCAGAGGCTAAGCATTGCCATTCAACGTGGCAATGCCGCCAGTCTTTTGGGCACTTTACCAGCTGGCAGCGATGCAGAAGAATTTTTTACGCTTTGTAGTTATTTATTGTTAGTTTTAGTTATTTATTTATTTTAAGTTTTTGTTGTGTACATAAGATATTATAGATGTCTGTAATAACTCTTTATTAGCTAAAGTAATTTTGGCTAAAGGCGGAGGAGCTTGTGGTTTAATAATAACAGCCTCACGGATCGATCGAAGGTTAATCAACGCTTGACGAGGTTGATCCGTGGATGGGTGACCAATTATGCATATCAAGACTCCTCCGTGCTCAAAAAAGCACGTTAAGCCGTTGGTTCCGGCTGTCATTTGTAAATTGTAACACATAATAACATTCAGAAGCCCAAAAATCTGACAACCAGTTTCAGTAAGGGGTATCTAATTTTTAGAGGGGGTTTGTAATTTTATTTAAAATACCTATTTGCTTCTGTGATGACTTTGAATTTGAAGAAAGAATTTGATTCTTCCAAGACCTAGAGATCCTGATGACTTACCGCATTTTAGTTTAATATATGTGTAATTTTTTTTAAGGCCTCGTTTTATATATTAAATTCATTTCATCGAACTCTGTGCTGCGTTAATGCGATGGTTTTTATTCTGAGGAGGTTTATGGAAATGGATCACTATATAAGTGTTTATTCGTTTTTTTTAAACATTTACCTATAAAATTTTGTGACTGAAACATTGATCTTTGTAAACTAAAAGTTACTGATACGCTGAACTTGACCTATTTAGCGCAGCCGCTGGGTACATATTTTTTGTTTTGTTATTATTAGTTCTTAATTTATACTTTTAATGATTACTTTCTACCGTGTTGTGCCAAATAAATGCTTTATCTTTATTTTTATGAAACATGTTTTTCAATTTGTAGGCATTAATTCGTTTAGTTGGGTTAATATTATGGCTGGCCAAAGATATAGGATTAGTATTTATGCATTGTACATACTGTGAGAAGTTCTATTTAACCGTTGAGGAAACTGAGACGGCATGTTTACAGCTCGTGAAGGACAGGAAATGTTCAAGTAAGAATTAACCCACACCGCAATCGCAACCTTTTAATTTAAGGGGCCGTGCCCGAAATCTCTAGAATTTATTTCTCAACCCTCTTAATTTACTTAGAAACTCAAAATATGATATAAAATATTAAAAAAGTTTAAGCGATCACTACGCTCGAGCTTTACGCGTGTGTTCGTGAACGGTACACACAAATATAGCATCGCATTGATGTTACCTAAACTCCAGCGAGCGAATTAAATGCACGGCCCCTCAAGTAAACTTATCAATTTGCATGTTTTGGACACATAAATTATCTTTTGTCTTTATCTTTTACATACAAATAATTTATCATAATATTCAATCTCATCATATTAGTGTTTTCACAGAGAGTCGAATACATCTTACCAAGAACGTGATACAATCAAATCGAGTGTTCAGTAAGATGACCGCGTGTGGCCTGTTCTATATCGACACTTCGTTAACAATGTATTTAACGGGAGCTCTCAGTAATTATGTTGTTGTGCTGTTGCAAATATTATTTCATAAAATTGAATGATTACCACTAATTTCTTTGGAAATACTTTCAATAAATCATTAACATTTAAGGTTAATATTGTATGTGTAACTGAGTTTCAAAATTTGTTAGATGACAATGTTAACAGGTATACAATTATCCGAAAAAGGGGTAGGAGGTCGATTATACTGCATATCAACCTCAACTGCTGCATTGTATGAAGATGTTATGCTAGAAGAGCATTAGATTAAAGTTTTTGGTCATAACATTTTTGTATACCTCAAATGTTAATTTCTGTAAAATTGATTAAATTTTAAAAAAAGGTACGCATGTATTTCCTTATTTTTACAATAATCTGGCTTCTTATTTAGCAATCAAACTACACATACATATCGTCACGCCTGTAATCCCCGAAGGGCTAGGCAGAGGTGTACCTGGTAGTACACCCACATTTCGCCATTATGTTTAAGTCCCATGTAATAGGGGGCGAGCCTATTGCCATCCATCGGGCACAAATCCAGACTCCGGGCTGCTACTGAGAAATCCCAGATTGAAAAACTCAATAACACTTTGCCCGACCCGGGGATCGAACCCGGGACCTCATGATCAGCAGTAGCGCTCGCGACCACTAGACCAACCAAACAATCAAACTATTCCATCCATAAACCTGAAAAAACGTTAAAACTTTCTTAAAATTTACATAAAATGGTAGTATTTCCAATTGAGTCTTTAGTATTCATATTTTATTGTATTATAGTAATTTTTTGCTATCATGAAAACTGGCCCATCACATTAAATTTCAGTCAAAAAAGTCTTTCATCTAGCAACAGGCACATAACATTAATTAAGTATAAAAAATGTTTCAACAGGAAAAAGTTGTCCCAAAGACCACATTTCAAATGTTAACAAATAATCGACTTGACAAACACATATAAAGAAAAACACATTCTTTTAATTTTCCACTCAATCTGCTTTTGTTTTCAAAATATAGTTTAAGAGATAATCATATACATATACATATTTATATTTTGTTTTGTATCTGCTTTAATTTTTAATTTGTTGTCATTTTGATCTCATTGGCTCTCATTGTGTAGGTATTTGTAATTTCGTTATGTTTTTTTGTTTAACTTTAATTTTAATATTTGTAATTTACTAATTAGTAAGATAATAATAATTAAATGTTTTTTCACTCACTTGAATGTTGGTCGACCTATTATTGGCGACTGTATAAGTCTGATGCTTATTACTATTATTATTATTATTATTTATTCACGTTTACAAAAAACCTTTACTTAAACTATGCCCCACAAAACCGTTTTCACGGTTTGTCTGTGGGAACGGAACACTGAATTTTAGGTCACAAATAACAAAACATAGCACAATATGTTATTCTAATGTAATGCTGCATACAGAAGCTGTTGGTGGAACCTTTAATAAATAAATAAAAAAATAAATATTAATTTTAAAACTTTTTTGCAAAAAATAAAACCCACTTAAAAAAAAACACTAACCGGTGTAAAATAACTCTAAATTAGGAAGTCTGTGGCTTTGGTGGTTTTGTCTTATTCATGATGGGCCACCGACTTCCGAATTTAGAGTTATTTTACACCGGTTAGTGTTTTTTTGAAGTGGGTTTTATTTTTTGCAAAAAAGTTTTTATTTTTCCATGTTTAGTTGTCCCATACAAATATTTGCCATGATTTATTTTATATTGTTATTTGTTAACAATACATATCATGGTAATAGGGTTATCCACTTATCCCTAATAAGTGAAACTTAACATACTGGTTAGAGCGGTATGCAGATGTGTACATCTGCATACCCCTCAGAGCATACAGGCGTGATGATACGTCATGATGTAGTATAAACAATAAACATCCAAGCGATTCCAGCAATCACGACAGATTTGCTGTCTATTTTTGAAGAGTTCCGTTGTATATCTCCGAAGATCAGCACCAGATCTTCGCCAAATTAAAATGGGACCACCTCAGGAGTATACTCTTTCAAATAAAAATTTCGGCCCACAAATGGGGGAGAAATCAGGTACCATACATAAAAAAAAAAAATACATACACACGAACGTAGAACCTCCTCCTTTTTTGAAGTCGGTTAAAAAACGACTATCACCTAATTTTTGTAACGATTTAGATTGTAGAAAAAACAGTTTATAATTAGTATCTTACTGTGACTGAAGCTCCCATTTAGTTTTGTCGCATTTATTCAAATTCACCCTGTATGTACTAGAATCATGTTATTGGAGTATGATAGCTAACATGTAGCAAATAATTTAATTTGATTGATTTGATTCAACATACATTTACCATTACAGCTAACCAATGCGGTAAATGGGCCTTAGTTATTTCATAACTTATAGTACTTATTTTACTTAGAACTAATGCCCATAACTAAGTAATTACAAATAAAGCATTCCTTGTGAATTCACCCAGAGAACAACAGAATAAATCCGTCTCACTCGCTACTAGGTTTAACGTGCGGAGTTTTTTTACATTTAAGTTATTCTAACTAATCAGGCAGACGTGTTGCTGGGGAGTTTGTTCCGCCTTTTCTTCATCTTAGCACTAGGAAGTGGCAAAGGGCGTTTTTTAGGGTAATTTGAATTGTTTTTTTTTTATTACAGAAACGCAAACTGTAACACCACAAAAGTATAGTCAACAAGTAACGATATAAACTTGATTAGTAATGTAGCATCAACGTAGAACATTCGACTGGCGTTCAGCTTGTCGAATCTCGCTCGATGTAGGCGTTTGATGTTTTTGCATAATTTCTTCCTAACACCTGAAACAAATAATAATAATAAAATAAAAATAATAATATTTTATTTATTTAACTTCAAAATCTCAAGCATCAGTGTGGCTCTGGCTCTTGTACTAGGAGTTCCTGTATCATAAGAGCCAGACCTCTCAAATTACACAGAATATTTAAAGAAGCGATAGACCTAAATCAGATAATACATCATAGATATTAGGCTTACAAAACAAATGTTGAAAAATAATAATAATAATGAAATAAAATAAAGCAGAGCAAAGAAAATGAAATAAAAAAAGTTTGAATTTGAACAATATTACAAAATATAAAAAACAAAAATAAAAACAGCAAATTGCGGGTGAAATTCTTTATTCAAATTTGATTTATTACTTTAAAACTTCTGAGGAGCTGGGGTTGATCTTTGTTGTTAGGGCCGGTACATATGAGACTTACCTTGAGACATATTAGCTGTGAAGTATCTAGAGATGCTGCAATAACGGCTTTCCATGGCTATATTACCTCCACTCTAAGGTATGGCATTATCCTGTGGGGACGTTGCGTAGAAATTGATCAAGCGTTTATAATGCAAAAAAAATGTGTTAGAGCTATATTTGGACTAAAGCAAGTAGAGTCATGTCGTCCATTTTTTAGAGAACATATAATTCTAACTCTACCATGTATATATATATTAGAATCCTGTATATTTGTTTTCAAACACAAACATCTTTTCCAGCAAGCGACAAGCAACTACGCCCCACGATCTATGTATACTAATAAGTTAGTTCAACCGAGAACGAATCTCGCATTTACAGGCAACAGTAGCTATATTATTATAAGAGATCCATTTTATTTATATTGTGAACCTTCTGTACCTTATTTACGCAAATAAATGATGTATTATTATTATTATTATTATTATTATCTGACGGAAGATGCGTTGCGTAACGCCAGAACAGACAAATGTATAGTAAGACATTCGACCTTTCACACTCAACCGATGATGCGTTAGTGCGTTGAGGTAAAGTGTCGCATGCGCTCGGCGCATTTTCCGTCAGATATGCACCGAACCTAACAACAAAGATAGTAATAGAAGAATAAGAATAAGAAAAAATTATTTGCTCAGACAAGTGTATACATTCAGGCTTAGAAAAACATGCATGCAAGATCTTAAATTAAGAGTTTTATCATTTCAATTAGTATTCCATTATAATTAGGTACATTTACTATATGACTAATAATAATAAGGAAACCTACACAACAAACAAATCATAACATTCAGAACGTTCTTCCACCATCAAGCACAACAATCAAACTTACATAGAGCTATAACCCAAGCAGACACATTCACTCCTCTCTCTCTCGCTGATCACACTAAAGTTATAAAATTAGACACAAATCAACAAAAAATAGATATATGGACACAAAAATCACTCCACGGTCGTCACCGCCACGATTTGACCAACCCAAATGTTGACAAGTTAGCGTCAAACGCATGGCTAAATCGAGGCGAGCTATTTCCTGAAACAGAAGGATTCATGCTGGCGATTCAGGACCAGGTCATGGACACCAAAAATTACAGGAAGTGTATCATCCGGGACAGCAGCCTAGGTAGTGACCATTGCCGTCACTGTCATAAACAACCTGAAACAATCCAACATATTACTGGCGCATGCTCATCTATCACACAAACAGATTACAAACACAGGCACGACCAGGTAGCAGCAATCATACACCAGACACTTACACGAAAACACAGACTCATTACAGAAACCTCAAATCATACTAGACTCACCTGACTACAAAATGTATTGGGACAGAACTATTTTAACTGACAAGACTATACACCACAACCGACCTGACATCACCCTACATGATAAACAAAATAAAATTGTATACCTGATAAATATAGCAATACCCAACACACACAATTTAACATCCACACACACAAACAAACTCTCAAAGTATGCAGACCTGACAATTGAATTAAAATCTCAATGGAAAGTTCGCACCGTTAAGAATATACCTATCATAATATCCAGCACCGGTGTCATTCCTAAAACACTTCATAAAAGTCTTGAAAGCTTAAATATTCACCCACTCACATTCACACTTTTACAGGAAAGCCGTAATTCTAAACACATGTAGAATAGTAAGGAAGTTTTTGAATAGGATAAACAAAAAAATCACCGCCAGGGTTGTTTGGCCAAAAGCCCGCAACCTTGACGTATTCCCCAGAAATGGGAGAGATGAAAATCGAAACACAAAAATAATAATAATAATATTAATAATTTTATTTCAGAGAAAACTCCATAAAATACAAACTAATAAAAATTTCACTTTAAAACACACAACATTAAATTAAAATACATACAAATCCAAAGAGTGTAAGTGTTTTAGTAACATAAATATGCACCTAAGAATATGTCAGTATTTTTAGTAGGTACCTAAATCTAACTTATACCTAAGGTTGTCCTTACCCACAGATTTTGGAAAGGACAGTCAAAGCGGGCAGCAATCGCATTTAGAATGCTGTTGCTGCTGCTTCGCAGACGGTGCAACGAGGAGCTTGCCTTCTTGCGCATGATGGCTTGAAAACCATCAGTACGCGCTTCAGCAAACATACCAGACGCAAATGAAGCTAATAGAAAATAAATAAACTTCCAATAATCCGAATGTATTAGCGCCGACAGAAGTACGCTGTTTATTTTCTACTTTATTTAGAGTGACGCAACCGTGATATTGATTTATCATGAAAAAATGTACGTTACTGCGCTTCGCTAGGTCAGCGCTGGCCATAAACCATGACTTACGCAGGCGGTTTGCGTAAGACGATTCGTAAATGAAATAAATTCTTAGAAATCACTGTCCATCTTCTTCTGTGTTGTTGAGCCTCTGATATGGTTTTATAAGAATAATCACTAACCAAAAGAACAAAATAGATCACCGCTAAAGGTTTGAAATCAGTGAAACCGAAGTATTTTGTGTTGTGTATAGAAAGCCAGTTACTTTATTTATAAGTGCGGTAAGTAAACGGAAATAAATTGGGTTTGTAATACCTGTGCAATTTGATTTCAAAATAAGCGCACATGAATCTTGTACATTCATCATAGCCATGTAGAACTTTTCACAGTAAAGGTTGAATGCGAGTAACACTGCTAAATATTTTCCATGCAAGAAGATAGTAGAGAAAGCTAACAAAAAAGTCGTATGCTGCAAAACAAAAAAAAACAAATGTCAATTAAATGTAATTTATTTTGTTTTGGTAACTTATTCCACTTCGTCACTTGCTTGCCACAAAAAGCTAATTGACTCCAATCAAAATTATATAAGTAATATTTATTTCGAACAGAACAAAATTTTTGGGTCCAAAATTTATATACAAAAGTGAAAGATTTACAATTTAAATTTAACTTTCGCGCTTTCGATGTTATCGTGGTATTTTTCTAAAATGTGCTTAATACAGTAGGTATTTTATAATTTTCCATGTCAGTTTTCCATTGGAAAAATACACGTATTACAACAAACATATCTAATAATATTATTAAAGCCATAACAATACATTTATTGATACCTTGTCAGGTATCAAATGAAAGTCAGTAAAAGTAGTATCAGTTCAAAAACAAACACTAAAAAAACCCTCAAAAAAAATTAAATTTATACAATTCTGTTGACAATCAACCCTCGTTATCTAATTCATCCTTCAGACAATTTTATAATTTTAATAAAATTGCATTTAACAAATACTTACTACAAATTCTCCAGTCAGTGCAGTCATTTTTAATGAATCCGTTAGAAACTGAGTGCATAGAAGACAGTGATACATGAACATTGCAGTATAAAACACGACCTGCAATATGCACATACGACTTAATTAAAATACATTTGAATATTGCGAAGTATTTTTATGCTGAAATTATAAATGATAGATTTACGAGCGATGTTGTGACACCTTTTAAGCGCTTGACTAAATATAATCCATTGCCGTGCCGCTAGCGCGCGGCCACAATTGCTACAAATCAATAAAATAATACCTAGGAACAATCGTTGTATCATTTTTTTGGCTTTGTTGCGTATTTAATATCTCTATTTCATAATGGTTTTGGCTGTACCACGCAGTCAATATAATAATAATAATAATATTCCACGACTATTCACACAACGCCATCTAGTCCCAAGCTAAACAGAGCTTGTGTTATGGGTACTAAGCAACTGATAAACATACTTATATATTTCTAAATACATACATATTATAGATAAATTACACCCAAACATAGAACAAATGAATATTACAAAAATGAAACAAAAAAGTCATGCATTTTTTATTTCTGTAAATTGGTTTTTACAAACACTTTTACACGTCACTTTTTTATAACGTTCTAGTACATGAGATCGGAGTTTTACTATCTGACTACTCTGAGAAGAAACACCGAAAGAAACTCAGAGGTCATCATAGTCTCTTTTAAAGTCCAGACATAATCTTGGTCAAATCATGTAAGTTCCATGCATGTATGACGTGTCGTAATTATGCGACACGAGCAGTTTAAGGGTTTAAAACGTAGGGCTTTAAAAATAGATGTGACAAAAATTTAAAACAATATACTCTCAATGTGAACAAACCATCTATTTGGTCACCTTTTATTACAAAAGGTATTTATAACGAAGATGTTAGAAGAAACTTCAGAAGTGGATGCCCTAAAAGGGCATACATACACCTTCTTATTAGTGATGTTCTTCAGAAAGATCAGGTGCGTAGTTCTCTGAACCAGCGTGTGTGTATGACAACATGTATGTTTTTGAAAGAAGTGTGTAGGAATCGTAGCAGGGGAGCTGTAACGTTTGCCATGTGGGTTCCATGGGAAAAAGAAGTGAGTTTATGGATGTATGGATGTAAGAAATTTTACAGTTGAACGCAACGTAACTTACCTTTTGCTGAAAAGTATCTCTGAGGATGTCATAACAGTCCAAAATGTTAACGTAAGCCTGAAACATTAATTCACAGTGATTTTCTCTGTCTCTATCATCCATGTATTGATGCTGAAGAGCTTGAATATTCCACAGATCAACTTTATCTTTCAACAACTGAATGAGTCTGATAGCATAAACAATGTTTGCGTCAAAAGTTGTTAAAACTGCGGTACCTAAAACTGTCTGGAGGGGTAATTTTGTAAGAATACTAGAAGTAAAGGCGATAAAGATGTAAAATATAAGAAGCGAGATGACTGTAACCCAGTTTTTGATTATAAAAAGCTTGCGACCGTACTTTTTATTGAGATATCTATGAATATTTTGAAATTTTAAAAGGAACAGAATATGTTCCTTACTTTTGAAGACAATTAATACAAAATTTATTATTAAACCCGTGCTTAACAAGATAAATTGGATTTTGGATGAAATGATCAATAGTGCACTTGGACGCCAAGAATACTTTTCAAAGATATACGAGCAATAAAGGTAAAAAAATAGTACTAAAATACATAATATTAAGGCACACAAGGACACGATATTTGATAGTGAGCTGTTTGAAATTATAAAATTATTCTTAATACGATATTTTGGGCAAAACAAAATAGTTTGCATCAAATTCAAAGGTAGAAAAATTGACTGCACATCGTTGTCGACGAAGTTATAAAGTGAAACTTCAACACGGTGACTTTTAAAACAGAATAGTATTTTTCTTTCCATTATTTCTTTTATTGTGAGATTCTAAGAGTAAATAAGCGAACACAGAACTTTAAGTTATTTGTTTGATTTCCTTTTTAAAGCAATATTTAATTAAGAGATAACAATGGACTTTCAATACCCAATACAATCAATGAATCATTATTTCTTGGGGAAAGAAAAAAAGGGGAAACAATATTTCCACAACGTTATTGTAATATATTAACGGGGTTATCAGATCTTTTGGAGACGACAGACAATCATTACTCTGATGATTATCATTAATGAAAAATATATCTAACTAAGTATATATGAAAAAAATGTTAGTTGAAAATGTATTTTATAATCTTAATGAATTGTAATGATTTACTAATAAGAACTTAATGTACACAGTTATGCAATAAATTTATCTTTATCTTTATCTTTATCTTTATTCCAGTTAATGTAAATTCATCATGCTAATGACTAGAGAAACAGATTGTTGATGATTGGATTTTGCTATCGTCGACTATCGTGACTATCCCCTATCAACTGTTTAATAAACAGAATTTTTATTGATTTATTAGTTAATATACTTACTTAATCCCTGTATAATATCAGTTTTGAATGTTAACGAAAAGACAACGGTTTTTTCATTTCATTTATTTCAATATCACTTACCTACATATAAATATTCCACAAACAATTCCACAACTTTTTTCACACAACGCCATTTAGTCCCAAGTTAAGCTTGAGAGCTTGTGTTATGGGTACTAAACAGCTGATAAACATACTTATCTATATATATAAAAGAAAGTCGTGTTAGTTACACCATTTATAACTCAAGAACGGCTGGATCAATGTGAATGATTTTGGTCTTTTTGGATTTGTCTTTGTCCGGAATAGCATATAGCATAATAATTAATAAAAAACATGAAATGTCCTCGAAAAAATAAATATCAAGAATATCGGTTGTCTCAAACATTTTTCAAACGCAGCGCCATCTTGGATGACATGACAGGAGTCAAACTTCCCAGTTCATTATCAGGTGACAATTTGAAATTGACAAGTCTTAAGCTAAACCCAAGAAGGTAAGGTTGTCAATTTATAATACGTACCTACGTTCTGAAATTTATTTTGTTACTAAACTAAGAGGTTTTATGTAGCATAAAAAAGTCTTATAAGTATTTCAAAAATCAATTTACGTAATTAACAATGACGACAGAGACGAACTTTAATAATTCTTTGCAAATAGAACTTATTTTACTGGTAGGACTTTAATTAAAGTAGACCGGGAAAACTATAGGTATAAATTGTATGTAACATAGAGGCAATAGTTCAGATTAAAATGATGAATTTAGTATTTTTTAAATCAATGCATTTTAGTAAGGTAGTTAGGTTAGGTAGTTAGGTTAGCTATAGGATAGGTATGGTCAGTTAGGTTAGGTTATATATACATGTTGTAATTTTAATTCTATCGAACACAAAATGTTGAAATAAGATAACAGTAGAGACTTGCTACTTAAAAAGTAGTAGTAGTTATTATTATTGGTTTGAATCTATTTGTTGTCGTCTTATTAAACGTATGTATACCTATCTAATACAAAAAAAATGATAAGAGCTATAAATTGACTCTAAGGCACAACGAAGTTTGCCGGGGCAGCTAGTATATTTATAAATACATACATATTATAGATAAATTACACCCAATCATAGAGCAAATGATTGTGCACATCACACAAACATTTGTCCTGGGTGGGAATCGAACCCACGACCTCCGACATAGCAGTCAGGGTCACTAACTACTAGACCAACAGGCCAGTCAAACACATGGATATACACACTATTAAAGAAACGCAAACTGCAATACCACCAAATTATAGTCAATAGTAACGTAAACTTGATAAGTAATGTAGCATCAACGTAGAACATTCGACTGGATGGCGTTCAGTTTGTCGAATCTCGCTCTATGTAGACGTTTTATATTCTTGAATAAACTTTTCTCAGCGTCTGTAAGGATGCGGACGAAATTTTTCGTGTCAATTTTGTAAATACTTTAAGCACAAAATATACAGAAAGGTGGGCTTAATGCCATTGGCTATATACTTTCTACTGGTTGACTTTTGGACGATACAGAGACAAACAATGGAAAGTGCAATTTCGAAAGTTTTTTTAATTGATATATGCGTTTCAAATGAGAATAGGAACGTCAATGACCTCTATCTGTCAAATGTCGCTTGAAAAGTACGGCCTGCAACGAAACCTTAATCGCGTAAGTACTTATCAATTATTTTCTTTTTTTTTGTTTTACCGAGTCGAAGTTATTCAAAACGAAAAACACGTCTTAAATTAATTAGTCTTGTGGAGTGCTTACGTTTTATTTATTAATTCTGTTTGTTACACGGTTGTTTGTTGTTGATGATGATATTTGTTTTTGTTTTCATTTCCCTGACTGCTCGAAAATGATAATGATCGATTATCTCCCTCCAATGTAAACAAATACTTAGAGGGTACAATTTTAGAAATTTATTCTTTCGTAATTCGTTAATAAATTATATTAAGAAAAAACCTTATTTTGCTGATCTTACCCAATTTATTCGAATTGACAGCTATGACGTCACAACATGGCGCAAAGTCATTCCTATTCTCATTTGAAACGCATAGTATTTAAATGTTTTAAGTATTTGAATATCCTTTTTTAAAACAGAACGGTGTAAATAGTGCTTGGCTCGGGCATGAAGTCGAATTGATGTGGGCTATGGACGAATTTGCGATTTGTCAGAATACAGGGTAAAAACTAAAATGTGTGTTATTTACTACTATAGTCCATTTGAAATATTATTATGATAAGAAATTTTATAAGACTTTTTTACATTCTCTTCAACCGATTTTAAGTTCTATTACGTTGGAAGCATGACAAATGGCAGCTGCAGGAAATGTATCCGTTTTGCTGATAACTCCACCCTTATAATAACGAAATAGAAGTTAAAATCGGTTGATCGGACTGTAAAACGGTTTGTTTAAATTTCTTTTCTTATTTTAAATGGACTATAGTCATACCAAAAGGTATTGTGTTACTTAGCCACTGGATTCCACTAGATTAAGTACTGCAGATAACATGTTAAATATGAAAACCGACCTAAACTTAGTTGGGAAAAGTTTGATAATTATTCAATAACTCTAGTCCGTAAGTACGCTTTATATAAGGTTATACAATCAGTCATGAGTGTGGTAGATGAAAAGATACAAACAGGGTAAGATATACCTGTGCAATTCGTTTCCAAAATGAGCGCACATGAATCTTGAATATTCGTCATAGCTATGTAGAACTTCTCACAGTGAAGATTGAAAACGATTACCAACGCCAGATATTTTATATGCCAAAGGAAAAACGACAGGCCTACAAAAGTCATCTGCTGAAAAAAAAAAAAAGAAACTAGACACTGGTCTTTCGCGACAAATTTCATATTGACACTGGCTTGCCACGATATTTTAAATGTGTCTAGTTAGAAAGTTAGTTAAAATGTTTATTTGATTAGATAGTTAAAAAAAAGATTAAAGCTACCTTTAATCTTTTTTTTTAATTATCTAATCAAATAAACATTTTAACTTTCTAGGCTGGTATCCGCAACTCCACGTCAAAGCGCGTGTTTTGTGTATGGGCTATAATTTACCACGCGGGCCCTGTGCGAATTGGTAGTTGTCACATGTCTTCAAATTTTTGGTTCTAGGACACGCCGGTTTCCTCACGATGTTATCTTTCACCGTTTTTTAGAACAGTGGTGATGAAATAAATTACACAAAGTAATGCGCCTGCCTGGGTTCGAACCCACGACTTACTGTTCGTAAGTCGGAGCCGCCACCACTGGGCCACTGCTGCTCGAATTAGATAGTCATCATTGTGCCTAATTCAAACAAGGATGTACATTGTACAGGGTCAAAAGAAACATTGAAAATGGTCTGAAAAGAAAAGCAGAGATCGTTTCTATACATTCACACAGTATCAGTTTCTGAACTTCTGGATGCTGAACGTTGAAATGTTTACATGAAGCTACGTCTTACATAGGCAGTTTAAAGCGAACGCGATTATGATGCGATTATATACGGTGACACGCGAATTCAATGCGATTCAGTGCGACGCGACGGCTGTCCTACGTGCACGCGAATCGTCCCGCACTGTCGACACCAGCTACAAGAACACGACGGCACCGCATCTTATTCGCGCTAAAATAATACAATTTTGTTTTGGTTTTTGTTTTTATTAATTTTTAATTTTCTTTATCATTGTAGATTTTTCCTTGCATATGCAGTCTGTTAACTTTCACTTTTGCCTATCTGCACATGTAACACGTGCCAGAGCCTGTTATTGCCTGGGGATCGAAACTGTGTCTCCTAAACACAGGCTATTTTGTAGCCTAGCTGGGAGGACAGAGCTTCACCCACTGTATTGTAGAATAGAAGTCTGTGTTACCTGTCTGTTCATCTGTAAATCTACAATATTTTATTTGAATAAATGATTATTATATTATTTGAATAAATGATTATTATATTATATTAAAATATCAAGCCAACTGATCATGTTCGCATCATTTCGCTTAGCACCGCACCCGCGCCGCTCCGCACCTCGCGTGCGTATACTTCAACAGGTTTCGACTGTTTGTTGTATGTCGTGATACCTCTATGTATGAGTTTGTGCTTCGATGGCTCTTTTATCCTATTTGTTCTTCAGCCATGAAATTTTCGAATATAAGTTGAATTGCACATAATCGGGGGGCACGGCAGTGCCCCCGCCAAGTCGAGCGCGAAGCAAACACTGCCGTACCATCTTTTACTGGAACTATTTTGCCGCATTTTCAGGCCCCTATTTGAGAACCTCTGGATAAGACCAGAACGCAGAATTTTTTGTCATCCGATAAGCTTTAAATACATACTTAGAATCCAAAATTTCAAGTCTGTAGGTTATTTAGTTCCAAAGTTAAGCGAAAGCAAAGTTTCGCATTTATGACACTCACTCACTCATGATCATCAAAATAGAACTAGTACTTCCCATAAATTCAGAGAGTTGAAATTTGGCACAGAGTTAGGGTTTAATGGCTACATAAAGGGAAAACTATAAAATAGGATAATCGAAGATCTGGAGTACCTGGTGACCCTGATTTGAAAACACAAGAGCCTATAGTTTGGCTATTAGAGATCGACATACCGCCTTTACAAAAAATATTTAACTTGGTGGGCCGCTTTATTTGATGTCAAAAATTGAAGGTCTGAAGTAGATACTTCAGACCTTTGCCTTGATACTGCCTTCTTTTTGATACTGCCTACCTAAAATTTAGGTTCTTCATCAGATGATGCCTACCTAAAATTTAGGTTCTTCATCAGATGATGAAGAACCTAAATTTTAGGTAGGCAGTATAGGTAAGTTTAGGTAGGTATGAGTAGTTACAACAGATATAACATTAAAACAAAATTGACTTGTACCCACTAACGTATAAAGAACGATCAACAGCCAAGTCACACACAACTAGGTATAATAATAAAGAAATCGCAGTAAGGAACCTTAGACTTGGCACGAATTTGTCTAGATTTCATTACTTTTTAGAGACGAACAAGCAACTCCATCGATACTTTTTACAGAATGTTTTTGGTGGGGTAAATACTTACGGAAACTTCATCGACCATCGACAAAAAAAAAATCGGTTAAAAACTGAGTGCCCAGAAGACTGTGGTACATGAAAATTAAAGAATAAAACACGACCTGGAAACAAACAAACTGTTTGAGTTCAATTATAATAAATCTATGTATGTACAACTTAACTATGTTATACATAACTAAAAAAAATAAAAATAAACCTAACAGTAAAAAGCAGCCAAAAATTCTTCCGCATCGCTGCCAGCTGGGATAGTGCCCAAAAGACTGGCGGCTTTATCACGTTGAATGGCAAAGCTTAGCCTCTAGCCAAAGTAGAGGCCAGCCCTTGCGTTACAGGAAACGTCAATTAAATTAATTAAATAATAATAAAAATAATAAATAAAAAAAATAATAATGAAAAAAAACAATAATAAAAAAAATAAAAATAAAATGAAAAAAAAATGAAAAAATGAAATGATGATGATGAAATGAAATTAATATAATGTTTTAATTATTTTTTTTTTTTTAATTATTATTGATTTATTTATAACTCGAGATATTAATGATAAAGATCATTCTATCGTACCTTTTGCTGAAAAGTATCTTTGAAGATGTCATAACAGTCTAAAATGTTAACGTAAGCCTGAAACGTTTTTATACAGTAATCTTGCTTGTCTCTGTTTTCTAAGTTTTGGTCTTGAAGGGCTCGAATAATCAACAGATCAACTTTATCTTTTAACATCTGAATCAGTCTGATTGCATAAATAATATTTGCGTCAAAAGTCAGAAGAATTGCGATACTCAGTATTGAGTAAGTATGTAGGTAATTTTGTAAAAATATGAGAAAGAGTGATGTTACATATTATGTAAAATATCAGGAGCAAGATGACTGCGAACCAGTTTTTAACAACAAAGATTTTGGGACTAATGTTTTTATTCAGATATCTGTGAATAATTTGAAATGTTAAAAGAAACACGACATGTTTATTACTTTTAAAGATACTTAGCACAAAATTGATTATTAATCCCAAACTTAACAAAACAAAATTTATTTTGGCTTAGTTGTTCAATAGGAGAGAGGGCGCTACTGTGCGTACGTAAACATTAGCTCAGTAGATAATAAAACGTTAAAAATAGTTTAAGTGCTTAACTTGTGATAAGCAGTCAATAAAGTTCAAGTGAATAAAGACCTTCAGTGACTAAAAGTGTAGTACAAAGCTTAACTTCATAAATACTCAAGAAAATTATACTTTTCCCAAATAACGACCTACACTAAACAAAAGAGTAGTAGAGATTGTTATAAAATTTGAAATATTGAATAATAGCCCTCCTCGTAATTCTCCTAATTTTTATATTGTTATGCCTGACAGGGCCCACAATGATGCATATTATTATTATATCCTTATGTACAGACGCCAGCACATCAAGTTACCCCAATGTGTCAAATTTCTTCGATCGTTTTTCAACTTTATGTTAAACAGAATAAGGTTTATATTCAATTGAGTAAATTTGACACATTGGGGTAACTTGACGTGCTGGCCGTCTGTACCTACCACCTAAGTTCACATTGTGGAATGCAATAAATATATTGAGTATTGAGTATTGAGTATAGTGCAGAGGGAATACCAGAAATTGTCTCAAAAACGTTTGAGTAATAAAGGTCGTAATATAATAGAACAATTAATAATGCACAAGGATACGATATTTGATAGATGACTGTTTGGCATTATTAAATTATTTTTGATGAGATATTTTGGACATAACTGAATAGTTTGCATCAAATTCAAAGGTTGAAACATTGACTGCACATCTTTATCAACGAAATTATTTAGTGAAACGTCACCACGATGACGACACCGATAGGAAAGTATTTTTCTTTTTAATATCATCATTTTATATAGACTTTCTGAACATGAATGTAATAAAACAGAGCTCAAACTAGAACTTTGTTTGATTTTTTTTCGGGGTTAGTCTGATTTTAAGATTACATCAAACAATTACATTATTTATAAAACTATATATGATGGAATATATGTACAGACGCCAGCACGTCAAGTTACCCCAATGTGCCAAATTTCTTTGATCGTTTTTCAACTTTATGACAAACAGAATAAGGTTCATATTCAATTGGGAAAATTTAACACATTGGGGTAACTTGATGTGCTGGTGTCTGTACTAATACCAAGACCAAATTAAGTGATTAAGTACCTAATTTATTGTAAGAACTTTCCCCAATGTTGTCGAAAATGTACGAGCTACGCTGTACATTGACCTTTAGGTAGTTTTTACGTCGTACTCATTTTATGCATATCGATATTGTTTAGGTGTGCATTTCTGTAACTGAGCATTTAATTGTATCATTATAATTCAGTAGCAATAAATCCATCAAGGGAATCACTCGTCTACTCATTTACAACATAACAAACCTTACAAATCTACATAACAAGTACATAACAAATTCACTGTTGGGAGTTACGCCCCAACATCTGTTAAATTTCAACATAAAAAAAACAGCGCTTGTTAGTTATTGCCCGCTAACGTACTTTCAATTGATTATTTATGTATTTTATGACATCGTCCTGAAATTTAACGAGGATGCAAAACAACACCTTGTATAAAGTTATCTTTAATATGACAACTTGGGACTTTTGTCCCAAGTATCATATTATTAAAGAATAACATAATCCTCTGAATGAGATTTAAAGGCCGAAGCATTGACTGAATTCAAACCTCATTGTCAACTGAATTATCTAACGGAACCACTCTAACATGATTACTATTCATTTTATTCAAATGCGTGTTTTCCTTAAAATACTTTATTTTGTTGTGATAATGTGGAAACAAATGAGTATGTTTAGTTTCAACAAGAAAATAATGAACATGAGATAAATGAAATTCAATGGTATTTATTCATTAAGAATATTAGATTATGTTGACCACTGAACACGGCGTTACGTTAAAGTTTTTTAAGTTTTTGGTGTTGATACTTTTGTTCCACAACTCAATTCGATTTTTCCAGCAATATTTTTTGGTCAAAGTTACTTAATTATGTGTACAGAATGTATAGTTATCGGCTATGTGGTCGATCTTTTTACACCCTCTATGTATATTTCCAATATACAATCTAGTTCCTACATATTTACAATGTGATTACTTTTTCAGATAAACGAGGCAGCAATAAGTTTATGTGGGTGTATAATATTAATTCATTAGTTTTAGTAATTTGATGGACAAGTTACTGATGAAATCTCTCCATACATTTTGTAATTACGTGATTTAATATGGAGTTTAGAATTTTGTCCTGTGAATCAGTCTTTGTATTGCTACGTTGACAAAGATTTGCAAATTTTGGCTTTGCACCCATTGCAAAATTTTTAAGTCCTAAGTCACAAATGCCTGCCTCTATACAACTATGTTAAGGTCAGCTTTTAGGCTCACCAGATGTAGCTAAATACCAGTGTTATACATGGTATGATTGATCATGTAGCTAGATAACACATTCAATAATGAATATTACTTAAGGTGACATAATGAAATTAAATATGAATGTGACATTAAATGAAAACAAACAGGTAGAATCATCATTTTAAAACCACTTACTGATATATCAGTAATAATTACTCTCCGATCGATTTTTGTTCTCATAATAAATGAATTGAACTAAAACTACGGTGTAACAAACATGTTCACGTTGATAAGGAACTATTTTAAATCTAAAAGAATCAATGTTGTAACTGAATTTGTACCAACAGTTTTATCTAATAAAATATTAATTCATAACGTGATTGAAGAAGATTTAAAATCAATACTGAGGCCGTTGAATCTAATGCAAAGTCTTTTCTTATGCGCAAAGTATTCTATCCGCGACAACGTCATTACTTCTAATACCTATATTTACAACTTAACAAAAGTATTATGTATGCTCATATTTCAATGTGCTTGTGTACATAATTTGTACATTGATATCAATGCATATATTGATGAATGGGAACAATACACCGTGTTCTATTGTTCGTGCGCCGTTTCCGACTTTTTGATCTTATTCGTTGGAGATGTTATAAACAGTGCCCTAAACATTGTGTACAGCATCGAAAACATCTCAATAATCTTGAAAACTCAACACGTGCTTAAAATCTTACAAATAAATGCCATCGAACTCAAAAGTCACATAATCCATAACTGGATTTGGGTTATCATCGTTAATATTTTTTATCTTGCTTTTGTGTTTTCTTTCATTCTAGTAGAGAGAAAATTTGTAGAAATTGTGGGTTCTTACGCCTGCATCGCTTTTGATATAAACTTAACATATGCTTTGTTAGCAGTGAAATTACTTAAGAAAATGATTCGTGTGTGGATTGAAAGAGTTCAAAATTCAAAACACACCGAAGATTTGGTACGAAATCAGTACTGGAACGTAATGTTTGACGTTTATCGAAAAATTTTGGAGGTTTACTTAACAATAGATAAGACATTTGAAATTATGGTAAGTTTAAACATTATTTTGTGTATAATCCAAACAAGCATTAATTATTTCTTAGAGTTTGATTCAATCAAGCAAGATAGTTTTTTTTTTTAGTACCCTGGGTCACCTACCTTGTTTAATCTCTGCACCACCTTAAGGTAGACTGGTAGACAACGCCTAAGGCATTAAGTCCGCCTTTGTACAGTTTTTTTTTACTTGTGCATAATGTTTTGATAAATAAATAAATATATTTCCGAATTTGTAAGTCGGCAAGATCTTGTTTACCCATATTTTAAAACTGATTATACATACAACGCCACAGATAAAAAACTCACTAATATATGAAGCAGGCAGTTAATGACCACTTTATTTTCAGATTCTATTTTATATAATATTTTCTGCATACCTGAGTTTGCGGAGCGTGATTACAATATTAACTATGAGATTTTTGATTGCAGAGGGTGACATTGTAGTAAGTACCTATACTCAGTTTGTTAGTGTTTGTCTCTTGATTTGACTTGATTTTTTTGATTACACGAGGTAGAACATCGGCGCTCTTAATGATACTATGAGTTCTGTATCTACATGATTTAGACGTCTTCAAATTTTTCATCAACTTTATTTAAGGATTTTCTAAATTATTTTTAGCTTAATTTGTAAACAAACATGGTTGGCAGTTTAATTGAGATAAGTATAGAGATAGATTTTTCAATTTAGAGTTCCTAACAAAATATAGAAGGATACCAATAAAAACATTACTATGGCCATTGATATGGCACATAACCTAAAAACTGTAGAACTGTGTATGTAGCACTAGGTTTTTAAATCCACAACTTTCAAAGACTCTATATCAAAGACATTAAATTCACCTGTAGACCGGATATCACGAACAAAGTTTTCATCCGAAATTTGTGTCCTGCCATCGTAGCATGAACACATTGAACACCGAAGAAACGGCCTTTGTCTACAGACGAATCGGCAAAGTGACAGATTATATAGACAGGAACCTCAATCTGTCAAATTTACAAGTCACAAGTCTAGGAGTTTTTTTTAGTACCCTCCGCTGCCGCTCCAATATTCATATATTATTCTAGATGGCGTTACTGAGACATGGGATCTAAGTTTTTCTATGAAATTTCCTCGCATGGCCGCTCTATTTATAGTACTCTAAATCTCTTTGATCTATATTGACGTATACGTCGTACGATACAGTAATGATAATTAGGTACTACATTTTCCGTGCAATATTTAGGAAATACACGGTGTTAACATAAAATCCGATTCTTATGCGTACTGTTTACAAGATGTTTTACGTCATACACTAGAACATCATGGCCGACAGCGTTTTCGTCTGTCAGTTGAAAAACACATTTTAAGTGTTTAATTTTAAACATAAATATAAGTTTTTACGGTCTAATAGAACGATTGGGAACAGTCTAAGACCTATTTGAAAAAGTGTCAACTAGCCTAGTAATGCGTTTAATAGTGTTGAAGTTCAACTATCGTTCTTAATGAGCTTAAGACTTTCCAATTTCAACGTTATTAAAAAAAACGTTAATAAAATGACTGCAAGGCATTTAATTAAAAATTCATTATTATTTGGGTTAGAGATTTTTGTTATAAACTAAATAAAAGTTCGAATATTATTTCAGACAATTGCGTTACTATTAATTACTATAACATGGAACGTGAAGAATATTATCATACTTATATGTTTGAGTGTTGAATGTGAGAGATTTTACGCAGCAATGAGAGATGTTCAGAGTACCTGTATGATGCTTATGAAGGCAACACATTGTTCAGGTAAGTATTAAATGTATTATTTATATTTTAATGCTTGGTGCCAAAAACAAGCCATGCTTAACATGCATACATAGAACCTTTATCCAATAAGGGTTGGCAAAAACACTTACAGAACGCCAGATACTATGATTGTTTTGGCTTCGTTTTCGTTCTTGTCATACACGCATGCCACGCCGGTTTCGAGTAGCACACACCTGACCTTTCTGAAGAACATTATCAAAATGTCAATGTATGTTCTTCTAAGGTGTCCCCTCACATTGTCGTATTTAAATACCTTCTCTTAGTCACCTTTCATTCATCATCTCAACGTGACCCAACTATCTAAGCATATCCTCTTCAATGTTTGTACTTGTTAGAAATTATCTTATTTTATAATACAGCGTTACTATTTCACATCATTCCTCGATCTCTCATTCACAGTTGCATCAAATCGCCCATGCTTCCTAAGACCGTTTTTTTCTTTGACTTGTCATGCTGGAGTAGGGCATCCTCGAATGAAATGGTAATGACTGAAGTATGAAAAAATACTTATATGTAGATAATAATACCGGCCTGTTACTGTCCCACTCAAGGGCAAAGACATCTTCTCAGACAAAGATGGCACAAGCATTGCTCACCACGCTAGCTTAAGGCAATATCACACTTTATAATATTAGCTATAGGTCTAGGTTTCTTCACGATATTTTCCCTCACCTCCATTATGTCTAAGATTTTAATTAATTATGTACTTTTTAAGGTTTTGAAAGTACGTATGAATTGCAAAAGTCAAATTGGGCCTGCACAGTACTACTTGTATCAGTGTGTTTTACTTTTTTTTCAAGATCCCGAAAGAAAGATATTTTGCAAAAACATCCAACGTGTACAAAGAGCATCATTTAAGAAGATGAGCTTGTGTCGCATGTTCATCGTAGACGCCGAGCTGCCTGTAGAATACTCAAGCTTCATCGCTTCTTATATTATTGTTTTTCTACAGTTTGTGTTTCTGTAATATTTTTATTAAAATGGTCATTAGTTTAATAATAAATTTACAAACATTAGAAGTAACAGTTGACCGACTTCTTCTTGCTGTGGCTTAGTATAAGCAGAAAAAATTAAAGAAGTTAGACTGCCATCTGTTAGTTTTTTATTATATAAAAACATTCATTTGTAATCAAAAATATTGAGGTGAATAATCGAAATTTTAAATTACTTGTGTACTACTACTGCTGTTTAATTTGAGCAAATAAAACACAGGAAGCTCAAAAGTTGGTTAAATAGTTTTGGAGTTTTTTATGACAAAAATCGTTACGTATTTCTTTACATAAAAATGTATTTTTAACCCTAGAACACTAACCTTATTTTTCAACGCTTATTACTAAGCTTCGTCGTTTCGACTACGCTCTCAAAAAAGTAGGTTTACAAGGTTTTATAAAATATCTATTTCTTTTACATTATTTTTTTATTTTAATCATTTATTATGAAAAGTATAACATTTTTATTTATTTAAATCACATATTTATTACCTAGTCAGCCTTTTTACTGGGGTCATAGTTTTCGCTCCAAATCAAGATACTTGGTTTTTTAACTGCTTACCTATTAAAAACTAGAACACAGTATCTTGAAAAAAAACTTAATAAATCAAAATTAACTTATAGAATCAACAAAAAAAAAAATACATTTAGGTAAAAAAACTATGAACTAAGACATTTGTGACACACATCAAATTTGTGTTCGCCACACAAAGATTTATTGCACTTGTAGCAACTAGATTTCGTCATCCTTCGTTTTGCTGACGGGCATGTGGTATCTGATCTTCAATTGATGGAGATGCATGGTCATTTACCCGAACGTCTTGATCTGGAGCTGGATGTTGTGTCGAAAAAAATACCTCATCCTCACTAATAGACTCATAAGCGGGAGTAACCTCGATGTGGTCTTCCTTCTCACTCCCTGATGAAATTCTTCGTCACTATTATCTGCTAATAATAGCTGAAGAACCATATCTAAAATAAAAAATACATGCATTACTTTTATATTGTAAAAACTAAAAAATTTACTTAAAATATTAGAACCACAATAGTACAAAATGTAACGTTAACACTAACCTTCGTCGATTCGACGAGCCATGGTTGCTGATCCGGCGCTCACAGACCTCCTACACAAGAAACACTACCGTCTGCCGGGGGGGCGATGGGTCAACTGGGATTACACGGGAAATGAAATGGTGCGACCGCGCACTCAAAATTTGCGGCACTTTTTTTGAGTTCGCGTCGTCGATTCGACGAAGCTTAGTGTTCTAGGGTTAAGCATGTAAGAGGAGATACGAAATACCAGAAGAAAATGTGCTCAATATTCGAAAATCTAGCCCTAATATTGCTATACGTATAATTATGCCTATCTTTCATAAAATAACAGATGAGTCATCATACTTCCGAATAACCTAGAAAAAGACATTTGATGTGGATAGATAAATATATCAATGTCAGTTAACAAGATAGGATATGAAGCAATGTTTACTTTAGTATTGGTAAATTACTTTATTATTGACTAGCTTTTGCCCGCGGCTTCGCCCGCGTGGATGTCGAACTTCCGTCCCCTATGTTTTCCCTTTAAGGGTTGAATTTCCAAAAGTCGTTTTTTAGTGGATACTTTTCACTAAGAACACCCTTTCACGTTTCATGTCTCTAATACCAGAGGTTTGGGTTGTGCGTTGATATATAAACGTAATCATTTTAGCAGAATACTTCGGGATAGACTACTTTCAAAGTTGATCCTTCCGGTATGTATGCATAAAGATTTCTGGAACTACTGACCCGGGAAAGAGCGACGTACAACCGACCATGTGTAAAACAACTGAGACTAAGATCAACCTGTCCAGGCGTATTGATTACAACACAACCGTACCAAGTTTGGTTAAAATCTCTATAATGGTTTTTGAACTATGTGTGTACCATACAGACAGACAGACAAAACATTTACTGATTGCATTTTTGGCATCAGTATCGATCACCAATAATCCTCCAATATTAATGTTTCATATATTATTTATTATCTTAGTAGTGTGTGATAGTCCATTGAATTTATGGCGAACTATATTGTATCTTAAGATAAAATATTATACTATCTTAGCCGTGTGCAGCGCCCCTTGGTGAACTCCACTGCGGGTGACGTAACTTATAATTTGCGGTTGGTACAGTAGTCAGGTCTAGGGATCGAACCGCAAAATTTAGTTTGTTTTTTATTCAGTATACTTTTCCGGGATAAAAAGTACCCAGTGTTGTGCCCAGGATATTAAAGAATATTTACACCAAGTTTCATCGTAATCGAACCGGTAGTTTTTGCGTGATACCTGAACATACAGACAGACAGACAGACAGACAGACAGACAGACAAAAATTTTTTTAATCATATTTTTGGGTTCGGCGTCGGTCTAGTAACACCCCCTGCTATTTATTTTTTTGATATTTTCAATGTACAGAAATTTTACTTCTACAGATTTATTATATGTATATTGATTACCTTTATTTAATCTCAAACAACACGAAACTTTTCAGTACCTACCTACCTAACTGTCCAAAATTTTTCATAATGGAAAAGAATAGTAAAGGTAGCGGTTCGCGCCGCGACAGAGACAAGCGACCGAGACCGGAGACCGCGACAAGTGTCTCGGTCTCTTCTTCATGTACTGTAACTGTCTCCTGTCGCTGTCTCGCTCGCGAACTGTCGCTTATACATTGCCTAACATCAAGTGACGGTCGCGGTCTCCGGTCGCGGTCTCCTGTCTCGGTCGCGTGTCTCTGTCGCGGCGCGAACCGCCACCTTTACGATCGAAAATGTGCCTTTCGTCTTATCTAGATGTACTCTAAGATACTATGCTATATTTCATAGCACCAATGAGGGCCCAGTATAAAAACCAATTGCGCACAGGTGGTCATAAAACAGCCTTATTAAAAAATAGCATCCTTTCCATGGGACCGCTTATATATAATAAATTACCTGAAAATTTAAAAGACCTACCCATAAAAATGTTTAAAAAACAATTAACAAAACTATTGCTGGAGAAATGTTATTACACAGTTAAAGACTTTTTAAATGACAAAACTATATAGGAAAATGTTTTTGATAAATGTACGTTGCCTTTTCAAATTCGAATGTTTTAGATGACATTGACATATTGACATTGTTATTTTTTATTTATTAGCGATTTTTTTTTTTTTTTGTGGTTGTTGTTAGGTATATTGTAATTTGACATAACAGATCTTGACATTACCATATCATCTAAATTCTTTAACTATTAATAATTGTGATTGTTGTTAATGTTTTGTAATATTTTGACATTAAGCTTTTTGACATTATACATTTCGGCATTTATATGATTTCTCTTTGTAAATTATATTGTGAGAGTTTTATATGTAATTCATTAATTATTTTGTTTTTTTTTTTTTTTTTTGTGGTCTGATCTGTAACAACCTATTAAATTCGACTGTGGCTAATAATGATCGTAATAGCTGTATCTATATTTCTATTTAATAATTCGAACCTAATATTTTGCATGCCGTAAGGTAAAATGTATCGGGACACTTAAATAATATTCCAACTTATATGTATACCTACATTATCAGCAAATAAATGATTTCTTTCTTTCTTTCTTTCTTCTTTCATAGAGTAAAGAAAAGATATTATGTCAAGTGATTTTGAAGAATTGTCTAACCAGTTACTGCCATTTATTTTTATTCTTCTTAGTTCGTGTTTCCTATGTTTCTCCTATTTCTTAATATTATCCAAAGAACTTAAAGAATCTTAAGTTATCAAGATCTGCAGTCTTCATTTACAACCTTGGCCCAAGAGATTCTCTCAGAGAAACATTCAAAGAAGTGAACATTCTGACTGTAGCTTCACAATACATTTTTGAAAATTTAATGTATGTACACAAAAATTTATCGACTTTCAAGAAAATGTCCGATATTCACAGTATAAATACCCGAAATAAACACAATCTTGCTGTGTATCGCACTCGCCTCCACAGAGTCAGCAACTCGTTCATGGGTCAATGTATACGCTTTTACAACAAGCTTCCTATTGACATACGAAACTTACCTGTTAAAAAGTTTAAAACCAGTGTTAAAACTAAACTTTGTAAGAAAGGGTACTATAAAATTTCAGATTATTTAGATGACAAAAAAGCTTGGGATTAGACTGCTCGCGCTGCTAAGCCCTGCATTGTGCCACCCAGTATATTTTAGTGTATAAGAATGTTATTTAATTATTTTTTATTATTAATTCAGATTAAAAACCACAAAATCTATTGTAAGTGTAAACGCCATGCAGACTGAATACTTTCAGTTTATGATTCTATAATTCGGTGGTTTGGGTAAATGGTATGCCTATTTTTTATTTTTTTTATTTCTTTATTAACTGACTAGAAATTAGACATAATGTCGGGTCGTGGAGCTCCTTAACCATAAAGTTGAGCTCACGATGGCTGACATACATGCTACTTGCCCAAATTGTTTCTGGCACTTTCCTCAAAAGGTTAAACCCGACACTGCTCTGCACGGTACGTCACACGAAAATTTTGTTAATATATTTTTTTTATGTCTGGACTTGAAAAGAGACGATGATCCCTGAGTTTGTTTCGGCTTTTCTTCTCAGAGGTAGTCAGTTAGGAAATGCCGACTTCAACTAGCTTTAAAGGAAAAAATGACGTGTAAAAGTGATTTCCTTATCCTACTTGCATAATAAATAATTTCATTTCATTTCATTTCAGTAAAGTCAAGGATATCAATACTGAACTTGTTTACTTATTTGATAATTTAAGATTTTTAAATTAATAGCTTTCTAAAAGCTATATTCAAAAGTATCAACGATTGAAGATTCTAAAAGAACTAATTCGGATTTTTCCGAGCATTTTTTGCACTTTATGAAAAAACAATCTTTTACAGTAGTTTGCTCCTAACTCGAAACTTAGAGGCTACTAAATATTTGTCATGCAGTAAGTATGGTGATATTATGCAAACAAGTATCCATCCTTATTGCATAATTTGTATGTATAAAGTCTCTCTTTGAGTAGACCAATCATTTAACAATAAAAAAATGACAACCGACTGTTTAAATAAAATACGAACAAATTTTACTTCAATAAAACAGATAACAATCTATTAAAATAAATATGCATTAATTAACAGGCTTCGATAAACTTTTATAACATTTCATTAATCATCGACATGGACGGTGCGACACGCGCGTTACTAACGTTTAAATACAAACTACAATCTAAATTAAGCTCTCTTCCATCAGACTACGATCCGATGAATTCACAGACAAATGAAATTTTACTTGACAATTTTATCGACAAAGATTTACAAACAGTTTTAAAGCCATTGAATATAATGCAATCCATTCTCATAAGTTCTAAGTATTCGATCCGTGATAATTTCATTACTTCTAACAGCTTTCAATACAACTGTATTGGATTTTTAGGCTGTCTTACATTTGGCATGTATAGCATTTTTATGTCCGTCTCTGATGGCGATTTAGGCTTGATTCTAAACTGGAGCAGTTTTTACAACTTCGCCACCTATTCTTCCGGTTTCATTTTGAACAACTATATTAATATCAAGAGGAGTAAAAATAACATATTGTTGGTTTTAAAGATCCGAAACGTGATTAAAGCATTGAAACTCACCGGCAAGGATCTATTTATGATTACTGTACAAAATTGGCTTTCAGTTATTTTCATTAATGTTATTATAATCGGGTCTATCGCTTATATGTTTTACATATTCTATCCATATACAAATTTTGTCGACATGGCGAGTTTCTTCTTCAGTATGACGTTTGACGTTAATGTCCTGTATGCCAAATTTGTGATCCAGTTAACCTACAAAGCACTTTGTGTTTGGATTGAAGATGCTCGGAAAGCTGGAAATTCAAAACCAGAGTCTTATTGGAAATGTATGTTTGATGTTTATTTGGACATCTTACTGATATACAGGATCGTCGAGAAAATATTTAGACAAATGGTAAGATTTTATTTTTTTTCACTCGCTTTTGTAACTTAACCTAATGCCGAGTTAATATAGCTTCCATCTCATGCAACCTTTCCCAGTCTTAAAAATATTACCTAACAGTTAAACAATATTATCATGATACTTACTTAACAATAAAGGTAATAAAGTTTGTAAACTTTACTGGATATAAATTTTATTTTCAGATTCTATTCTACACAGTATTTGCAGTTTCCCATGGTCTCATGAACATAGCAATTATAATACAAATGAAGATAGTTGTAAATGACGTCAACGTTCGTTCTGTAATTACTATTAAATTTTAAAATAGAGCCATATTAAATTAACAAAGAGTTGATTGAGTGAGAGGTAATATGTCAAGTTAGCAGGTGACTACAAAATAAATAGAAACGTATGGAAGAATAAGACATGTTGCCCCAAATGAATTGGCATAAGGGAAGGACAATAATGATGATAAGTAGTTTAATAGCTTCAAATTAGAACTAAGTAAATTATGTTATTACTATCAGCAGGGATATTGCGTATTTCTGTTCATAGTGATGATCACTGAGCACTACCGAGCAGTGTTCAACGATGAACTGTATAACAGAGTTTTGTATTGGCTGTCAGTCGTGCGCACTCGCAAAGATTCGAAGCGTACAGTACCCCGACTGATAGTCACTATAACTTTAAGTCCATTTAAAGTGGAATTTAAAGGTGTCTCAAAAGAAATTTTATATTTAGTGGATCGATTAAAAAAAAGTAAGCCGTATATAGAAAAAATGTTTATTAATTATTAAAATACACTTTTTGGGGATTTATTTCTATAAAATCATATCGTCTAAATGGAGACCTTCGCGTTCTCGGCACTCATTTAATCGAACAGTAAAATTACTCATGACGGCTCGTCAGGTGGACTCAGGGATGGCTGCCATTTCTACCGTTCTTGATGACTTAGGTCGCAGGGATTTTGATTTATTTATTTATTTATTTATTTAATACTTCAAGCACACAAATGTACATAGGCGGACTTAATGCCTTAGGCATTCTCTACCAGTCAACCTTTAGGTCATGCAGAGACAAACAGTGGTAGGTGCAATTCCGTAAGAAATTTCAAGAGAAGTAAACATAGTTTATTTATACATATGTAAACAATAAATATAATAAATATGATAAATATCATAAAATATAATAGGTATAATATAATACAATAAATATATACAAAAAAAAAACTTAAACACATGAACATGATAATCATACCAAGGGAAAACATTAGCGCTGTGACGAAACTACAGCCGTTTTTTTGTGGATGTGCTCACGAACCTTCAATTTAAAAGCCAATCGGTTGGTAGCCATCCTGATTTCCTGGGGAAGCGCATTCCACAAAGAAATAGCCTGGACGAAGAAGGAACAGTGAATGAAGTCAGTACGATGAGTGGGACATTGGAGAAGACGGTTATTTGATGATCGTAAATTTCTATTGTGGTTGGCGCAAATGTACTGAAAGTGAGGGGCTAAGTAAGAAGGAAAATTGGGACTGTTAAGGAACGAAAACAAAGTGGTTAGTGCCCTTTGCTCTCTGCGTTGACGTATGGGCAACCACCTTATAAGCGATCGATGTATAGAGACATGGTCATATTTACGGAGATTGAAAACGAATCGAATGCAGTTATTTAGAAGACGGTCAAGTTTATTGAGGAGATCTGCATTCAGGTCATAGTAGCACACATCAGCATAATCGATGATAGGAAAAATTAAGGTCTGCACAAGCATTGTCTTTGTCTTGGATGGTAAAACAATCTTAAGGTATTTATCCAGCATTGTACCAGTCTCTTCAAACTGTTTAACCCAATGTCGAATGAGAGGAATGCTTGGCGCATCATTTAAGTGAAGCGAAAACCTCGAACACTGCAGAATTTTCTACGCGCAACAGTTGCCAAATCACCGTTTTGTAAAACTCTCGCACGCACAACGCGCGGTCTGCTCCCAAAAAACGCTCCATGTGACTGAATTCCCAAGAGCCAGGCTACCAATTGACATAACCCTCGTGCCCCTCGAATACGTTGCGCTCACGCAGTAAGCTAAATAAATATTTCTATATTTCTTTCAAAAATTCTTTTCTTTTGAGACACCTTTACTTTTTTACTTTCTTTTTTGTAAATTCTCAGTTGACATCAAAGTTCGTTGTGCAATTGGACGCCAGGTAACTGACAGTTAAGATACCCAATTATAGCCCTGCTGAGTTAGTAGTCCGATCATTTTTCACTTGAACACAATTGAAGTATTACAAAGTAATAGCCCTACTAGTGTTAACTTACATCAACTGCCTTTTTATGTAGTTTTCTCTTTCTAGATCGTGATATTCATTGCCATAACTCAGATCTGGTTAATGAAAAATATTATAATACTTACATCTCTGAGTATTGAATGTGAGAGATTGTATAGTGCCACTAGAGAAGTTAAAAGTACAATGCTAATGTTCTCGAAGAGGAGAGGACTTTCAGGTAATAATAAATATAACTTTTAAAAGTCAATTCATAGAATGTCTTGTGAAGATTCATGCCTTTTTTCATTTATATTAATTCTTTATTGGTAGTGTAACCTAACCCAATCGAACGGAACCTGAACGATGTCTAATCATCATATTAAAGTTCATTTTTATGTTTACAAAAAAATTTATCGCGGTCGAGGGACCAATGTGTAGAATACTTTCTTGTTTATAAAAATCCCTCGACTGCAATAAAAAAATATTTTTTTGTTTATCAAGTGTTTTCGAGACATCGTGTTTGTGTGTGAAATCAATATCTTGTTTTTTTACATGGCGGTCGTGTTTTTTTTTCATTTCAAACCTTGTAATAGAAGAGTTTCGTATAAAGAATTATGTCAGAATCCACTCGGCAAATCCTAAACGATAATCACTTTAACAGATTTAAAAAATAAAACAGTGAGTGGGTGTTAATTTATTTACTGTACCCACTGCGTTGCATTTCTATACTTTTTCAATAGCCGATGTTACTCGGGGCAATGCAAAGATTCTAACGAAACCCCATACATGTAAATCAGTTCAGTAATTTAGAAGTTATGGTGGAATAAAGAAACTCACACTCCTTTTTTAGGGCAGTCGTGTAAATGATGATATCTTTCATGTTATCCACAGATACACAGAGAAGAGTATGTAAGAACGTTCAGCGTGTGCAAAATGCTACTTTTAAGAAGATGGACGCTTGCGGTGTGTTCATTATCGACGCCACTCTTCCTCTGCGCCTCTTCAGTTTCATTACTTCAAACACTATTGTTTTATTACAGTTCTCGATATAAGTTCTAATAGAAGACTCTTTTGTATCCCAAGTTGTAGTTCCAATTTGAGACAATACTGTCCACTCTCTAGAATGTGTGCTGCTTACAATGAGCTGGATGTTGACATTGACCTTTTTACTTCATCTGTTCCAGCTCTTAAAAAAGTCATACTTGCTACTTATACTTAAGTCCTTGTAATAATCGATTGTTTGCTAATCTTTAAAAATTAAAAATTAAATAACAATATAATTGAACTTATTATTGTCATATTTAATTAATTTTAAATCTTTTTTTTTTATTATAACATAGTGAAATCAAATTTAATTTATGAAATTGAAATTGTAATTTGTAATCGATTTTTATATAAATTATTGTAATTGATTTTAATTTTAAAATTTTAATCAAAACGAATTTTAATGTAATATTATTCAAATTTTAATTTTCAATTGTAATTTTAATTAATCATCAATCTAATTTTGAAATAATTTATTGTATATTTAATTTAATTTCACCTACACTAATTTTAATAAGTATTGTGAGCAATTTATGTATTATTTGTGTAATTTGTGTATAAGATAATTATTTGTCTTATTTCAAACCCTTTGTATTACGGTATTAATTGTGTTAGGTATTATCTGCGCATAATGTAGTGCATGCTGTGCTTTTCTGTAAGTAATGAGGCGCTTAGACTTAATTTAGAATTGTACAGATTAAAATGAATAAGCGTACTTATTGTTGAAAAGCCGAATAATAAATAAATAAATAAATAAGCTCCGCAAAACAGAAAACAATACGTTTTTTCAGGTTTTTCAGTTTTATTTCAATGTATAATAACATTCTCTGAAAGTAGCACTCCATTTATGTAAATAATACGGCTAAAATAAAAAACCAACAATGGATGTTGAAATACTCTAACGAACGACTTGACGGGGCGGGCGCCCGAAGGCTCGCTGCGTGCGTTTTGCCACGGTTAAAATACATTGCGTATGAGGAATAAAACAAATAAAGTTTATTGGATTCCCATAACGTTCCTGAAATAATTTCTTATACCTTTGGGTGGACTTGATTCAGGGAGAAAAGATTTGCATGTAGTATGTGGTGTACCATTCACATATTTATCTATTTAAATAAATACATAAAATAAATTCGGAGTGTTTATTTAACTTCATAGTTATGAATCTGGACCTAGATATAGATTAAAAGAAAACTGTATGTACTGCATTTATTTACATAAATAATTATTTGTCACCAAAATATGAGAAAGACCACTGATTTCTATAATACAGGTGATTGACCCTACCTCAGAACTTTGAAACGCTTTGTAACTTTTTTATGTGAATAAAGATATTTTAATTATTTATTATTATTATTAATTATCTTAAGCTAACTTCAGGCAGATAAGGTTGGTTTAAAATAAACAGGTGTTTATTTCTTTCAAAGTTAAAACAACAAAAATTCTTTCACCACTGTTGATTATTTTTTTAATCAATAATAGTGCCTTTTTATTATTGTAAGGCTATATTTTATATACAAAGACAGTAATATATTATTATTATTTAAATTTTTCCACTGCTGGACAAAGGCCTCCCTACTTTCTTTCCACTTCTTCTTGTCAAGGGCTTTTCGGACCAGTCCTTGACGAAGGAGTCCAGTTCGTTCCGTCATCTTCGCCTAGACCTACCGTGATGTCGTTTGCCATGAACCCATTGACCCACCTGATCGTCTGACATACGGCAGATGTGAAAAGACAGTAATACCAAAACAAGATTATTTTTTACCTACAGCATGTACTTTTATAGAATGCTGAACTGCAAAACGACAATGGCGTAATTAGTGATAAAACTTATCAACAATATTGCTAGAGTAGCGTCCACGTAGAACAGGCCGCACGCGGTCAGCTTACTGAACGTGCGATTTGCTTGTATCACGTTCATACAAAGACGTTTATGACTCTCTGCAAAGAAATATAATAACACAGTCAAAGTTTGATAGTTTATTATTTTAAAACCTTGATTTGATCTTCTTCTCATCGTGTGGTTAGTAACTAACCTGGTGTCAGAGTTTTAATGCCGCCCATGGGCCTCTGACTTGGCATCACATGCCGTCGAGAAATATCTCTCAGGCATGCCGGTTTCCTCACGATGTTTTCCTTCACCGTTTTTGAAGCAAGTAATAATTATACAATAGGCACATGAATCCGACAAGTCAGAGGCGTGCCTTTGGTTTGAACTCGAGACCTATGATTTCACAAACCACCGGTCACACCACAACACTGCTTCCTTTGATTTGATTATAATTAATAAAAATCAGAAGTTAGTAACTAAAGGCAAGAAGGTTATCGGGAAGGTAGTACTCGTTGAGTCCAAACAACAAAGTCTTGAGCACCGACGCCAAGCTGTTAGCCGGTCAGTTTTCCATCGCTTAGATTTTGAGGAGTGTGCATCGAAATTGCATGACTTAATTAAGCCCTTTTCAGCATCGGAGCACTTGGCGTACGGCGCTGCGCCACCGGTATATGGTGAACATCCCACCCATACGTATTAAACGTTTTGAGGACACCTTCATTATGCGTACAGCTAAGGAGTGGAAACTCCATAAGTCAAGAGTGAATTGGTTACTTCTATGCAAGTATGTTTCGTTTTCGACCACATCATCGCCTACCATCAGGTGATAGTGATCAAACGCGTTGATAGGCCAGTAGCAATAAACAAAATTAAATTAAATTACAAAGTTATGAACACGTATAATATTGGCCTAATATTCTCACTTGGATGGTTCCTGCTCTTCACAAGCTGTATACACACCGATTCAGCTTCCTCAACAGTCACATAGAACTTCTCGCAATGTATACTATGCATTATTACAAGTATTATATTCTTTGATACCCAACCAATTACATTCATAACATAGAACGACGAGGCCTGAAAGTAGAAATTTAATCATTACCGTTATAAAATGACATAGCAAAACAAACAAACCTAGCCTGGAACAAGGCCTGCCTTAATTTAAGTACTCATAATTATAGAGCACGTGTAAGATAATATTAATTAAAACAAAAATTAATGTAGGAAGGCACGTGCTTGAAACTCTAGACACAAGGACGGAATTTACAATTATCTAGCCTACAAGCGTCTAAGTAACTATCTTGTCGTATAGACAGATATGGCAAAGTTTTTGATGTAACTGATAAATTTTCATCATGTAAAAATACTCACAGTGCGTCCAAAGAGAGTAAATTTTAAAAACCGAAACACTACCACATAAAATAAGAGTAAACTGCGTAAAAACGAGTTAAATACGTTGCAGAATGTCTGGAAAACAAAGGAAACAAAATACAATGTGGTGAATATCTGTAATTGTCACTAGACTATTTATCATTTTAGAAACTGACTTCTTATGCCAGTAAATTTTCAAGAAAATTAAAAACAGAATAGATTGATTGATAGTAAAAGCCGTATAAGTCCTCCATATAAGTCCTCCTTGTCGAATTTTGGTCACGGTGGTCAATCATAATTAGAGTATAAGCATGGAAGCGGAATAAATTATTTATTTCATAGCAATCAACAACGCAGTTAAAACGATATTCAGGTATCCAATCGAAAGTTTTTATGTTGTATTATTTTTTTATATCAAAAATATTACTACTTACCAATATCTGAAAAATTGATTTATATAAATTGTAAGCTTTAATAATATCTTTGTACAGCACAAGCAATTTCTTACATTGTTCAACATTTTCTTCAGTCCCCTCGTTATTCAATCGCAGCATGTCATTAATCCATTCATCGAGATATTTTTTTATTAATATTATAAGTCGAATGGCAACCATATAATTGACATCGAATGCAGTTATCATTATGTCACATATACAATCAATGATTATTTTGGACATACTCGTGTGATCAAAGAAAATGTAATAAACAAAATAAATGCAATAGTCAGTAAATATGACACTTAATATTGAGATCCAGTTCCAGATAATGTAACTACGGATACTTTTACTAAAATCGATCTCTTTATGAATAGTTTGAATCTTCAAGATAAGAAGGACGTTGTTATTTTTGTTTACAAAATCCAGAATGTACAAAATTTGGAAAATGATTGCATTAATGAAGTAGTAAATGACGCTAACGAAATAAAAGAAGAAATTTCTAAAACATTCTAGTTGTAAGTTTGTGGTGTCAATGCTGATGATGCGATATATGCACAGTGCACTCATAAACATCGTGTAGCAGAATGTAAACAATTTATATTTGTTTTCTCTGGGATAAATATGATTACACCGCACTGCATATTTCGAAAAGAAAAAGAAACCAAGTGTAAAGTTTAAAGAATTTGCAATATTTTTAACTTCATTTTCAAGTCGATTGGGAACTTGGAATGAAGCCTTTGAAATACTTTTAAATTTATGGATTAAAGTTTTCATCTTTAACCGACGGATATTCGATTACAAATATTTGACTGTGTTGTCATAGTTCTCAAACGACTTTTTTAATTTATTTAATGGATACGGAGTATTAATTTACTTTTTGTGGCGCACATAATGTGTAATTGTTGTTTTTACATCATTATCACTCATGGCAATACTTTTATCGTTATAAATGTGAGCAGCATGTATACTAACATAATAAATTATTGATCTACTGAGCTGGATAACCTGTAATACATTGTACTAATTTAAGTACAGTATTTTTCATTTTTGATAAAGATCAGCAAATCAGTTGTCAGATAGTAAAACACCAACCAAACCTTACTAGTTCAAAAATGACGTATAAAAGTCGTGTTTGTACCACCAATTCACAAAAATAGTTATCTTGTATCATAAATTATTTAATAATTCAACCTCTTAAATTTTAGCAACTGAATATAGAGCTTATTTCTTTTGAAATAAAGTTAACAGCTACTCGTATCAGCAAAATTAGTCAGATCGGGGTAGCTTACTGAGTGGATATTCTGCTTATCGCTCTAACATATTATAATCCGATTAACATAACATAACTCTAACATATTATTCCGGTATGTCGTTGTTTCCATGGAAGATGGGTAGGCCTTTAATGTGGTACGCTACTTGTGTCGATACTCTTGCGCCATCCCATCTTCTTAGTTCTTCGTGCTGTGCCGGCGCTGCTGCTGCGGCTGCAGAGAACCTCAAGCGGCAGTAGAAATATAAGAACCTCGTTGGTAATCATATATTCGAGCAGTTTGGCGTTGAAACTCTCGGGTCTTGGGGTCCGAGTGCTCATAGCTTGTACAAAGATCTTTCAAGACGCTTAATTGACACTTCGCGTGAACCAAGGGCTGGTTTTTACCTTGGTCAAAGGATAAGCATTTCCATACAACGTGGCAATGCTGCCAGTCTTTTGGGTACACTTCCAGTGGACAGCGATGCGGAAAAGTTTTTTGACGCCATATTTTAGATTTAGTTTTAGATTTTATTTTAATTTCTAGTGTATAAAGTTAAGTATTGCAAATAAATATAGTATCGTCGTTAATTTAATATAAAACAGCTTAGCTATTAAAACTGCCAAATTAAATAATAGTAGAAAATAAAATTATAAGTTATACTTTTACATATTACAATTTTTGTTACGTTACATCCGATTAATAAGTTAAATATAATTCAGTTACTTAAATAGAATTTCTAATTTCCAAATTTGGACCTAAAAATCGTTAATTAATTAACTAATTAGACCTACTGTAAATGCTGCCCTTACCTATAAGTAACTTTTTTACTCAGGATATCGCCGTAAATGTATTGTAATTAGTCAATGTTTTTGTAATGAATGAATAAATAAATATATACCAGTGTTGTAAGTCTAACGTTAGAAAAACATGGGTAAAATTTGTCTCAATTCATGAGGCTAAAGTATCAGTATGAGCGTCAATATCAATGCGAGATTTTTTTAAAATTTATATATATGCATATTATAAACTTGTGTCGTTTACTAGCTAGTGCCTTTGCTATGATATTTTCGCCATATTTCCCAGTAATATTTTTTGGTTAAAGTTCCTTAATTAAATAAACAGAATGTGTAGTTATCGACTATGTGATCGGTCGTTTTACACCCTGTATAATGTTTTATGGTAAATGTTTGTCTTAAATAGTCTCACAAAAAAGTCTTGTATAATGTTTTATGGTAAATGTTTGTCTTAAATAGTCTCACAAAAAAGTCTGCAACATTTTGTATCTATCTTACATGTTAGCCATTATCTCCAAAATAATGAACCACAAATACAACAAAAATTTAAAATTTTGATGAATTCTAGTATAAACATAGATTGGTAATATAGCACAGACGCCAGTACATCTGTCGAATTTTCCCAAACTGTCGAATTTTCCCAATAGAACATGAACCTTATTGTGTTTAGTTATTCTAAACACAATAAGGTTCATGTTCAATTGGGAAAATGTGTTAAAAATTAGTTAAAAACCTGTCAGAGAAATGTGACACATTGGGGTATGTTGATGTGCTGGCGTCTGTACATTAGTGTACTTGAATTGTTTAATAAATAATATTACATAACATTTATTCTGTAGTTTTTGCGTGAAAAAGTTACAAACAACGAAGTAAATATTCACGTTTACATATAATAAGGATTGATTAAACAACAATTTTATTACTATTAACCAAAGCTTCGAAACTGGTTTGCAAGAAAACAAATTAAGTACAGAGTTATTTTTATTTTAAATATTTTAACTACTCAGCTTCTGATTTGGACAACAAGGTAACATAATGAAAGAACATTCATTTATTTAAGCACAAAACGATGAAAATTTGAAAAATAGTCGTCATAACATAACAGCCATTGCCTAACGTAATTTAAAAACTGCAGACACAATAATAATATAATTTTTATTTAATGACTACAACGGTCCAATTGTTAGTAACTTATCAACTATAACTTATCAACGGGATTTGAGGCGTTTTCGATTGTAGAAAGAGTCAAGTTACAAACGATTCGTATCTATTCTCTTTCTACAATCGAAAACGCCTCAAATCCCTTTGTTTTGACCACGTGACTTAGCGAGAGGTGATGTCATTCCCATACATTGCTAGTTTTCTAATCGCGTTTACGATTGTAGGTTGTCAACTTGGCTAGGGGGGCAGGTTTGCGGCACAAACAACGCTAACCAATGCCTATGCCTGGCGCATCATGCTTGTCAACTATGGCTTGAGGCAGCCTTCTTCCTCATAATAGCGTGGAACACATCCACCTGACCACAGCGAACATGCCCGAAGCACTACAGTATTTAGGAAACCCCAACAGCAGCCGGAAACCATTATTGTATTATAATTGTACCCGCTGGGCGTCTAGGGCCTTCCGCGTACAATTAATAATAATAATAATAATAATAAATCTTTATTCATTCAAACAATTAATACAGAACATAATTAGGGTCATCATTTAAGTGCATAAAGCAAAAGAATTACAATGTATCTCTGGCCCCCACACTAGGATTCCCTGTGTCGTGGGGTCCAGTCCTTCCGTAAATTAAAAAAAAATATAATAGTAATTGTAGAAATTATTTTTTTTATGAATACTATGTATTATAATGTACAAATTTCAAAATAAAAGTGAAAGTATACAGAAACAAATACAACAATACAAAATATAATAAGTGTGTGTGTCTGTGTGTGCGCAAGTGTGTGTGTCTGTGTGTGTGCGTGTGTGTGTTTGTGTGTGCATATGTGTGTGATTTATAAAGGTGTGTCTGGGTGCGTGATACTAAATAACAATGTTTAAGAGATCTTCGGTAAGTGAGTAATCTTTGGGTATAAGCCATTTCTGGATGGTGATTTTAAGGCGAAATAAAGTCATGTTAATTATATCTTTATTAGTTTTAAACAATTTACTATAAAGATAGGGCCCCATAAAAGTATAAGATTGTCGAGCAAAAGCAGAGCGAACTCTCGGTCTGTCCCAAATAAGAGTTCTATGAGAACGTCGTGCTGTGGTCTTCGCAAGTTTGTGAAAGCGGAGAAGTGCCGAGGTAATGTAAAGCTTTCTCACGCTAAAGATGTTACTTTCTGAGTACAGCGCATTGGTAGAATAGCGCCAGGGTTTATTAAGCGCTATTTTTAAAATAGCTCGCTGAGCACGTTCGAGTTTTAGAAGATAGGTTTTTTTCGACGCTCCCCAAGCAATTATGCAGTACCCCAAAATCGACTGACAGAGACAGAAATATACGGCACGAATAAGTCGTGGCTCCGCTACCGACCTAATTTTTTTGAAGATATGGGCCAACTTTCTTACGCGTTTTGTAACTGTATCTATATGTGACTTCCACAAAAGGTGGTCGTCTATCATTACGCCTAAGTATTTTATGCACGAAACTTGTTCAATAGTTGAGCATTGACATTCCAATGAAGTTGTATACTCTGAAGGTTCACAAGTATGCAGTTTAATATTTAAGGTTTGCTCAGGAGCGGATCTTTTGGTTATACTTAAGGCTATGAGTTTCGTTTTGCTTGCATTAAGAGTCAGTAGATTATTCTTCAGCCAGCTGGCAGCAAATCTAAGGCCCTCCTGAGCCACATCAACAACCTCTGACCATGTTTTAGCATGGAAGATTATAGCAGTATCATCTGCGAACGTGAATATATCAGCTTGTGGTAGTTTAAGTAAACAGAGATCGTTAATGTAGGTCAAGAAAAGAGTGGGACCCAAAATGCTGCCTTGAGGTACGCCGTAGTCGATGTCTGCATAATCGCTTGTTAGTTCTCCTAGCCGTACTCTCTGCCTTCGTTCGCTCAAGCAAGATTCGAACCATTGCAGGGCTAGCCCTCTAACTCCCATCCGTTCCAGCTTTTTCAGTAATAGTGGTCGCGAAACAGTATCGAATGCTTTTGCCAGGTCCAGGAAAACACCTACACATTTTTGTCCTTTGTTAATTTTATCAGTTACCAAATCAACAAGACCCGTGACGGCGTCCACCGTGGACCTGGCAGAGCGAAAACCATACTGATTATGAGCCAGAAGGCCATTTTCCTCTAGATATTTAAGTAGTCTGACATTGACAATCTTCTCAATCACTTTAGATACAGCACTCAACAGTGATATTGGTCTGTAGTTAGCCGGTTCATGTGCATCGCCTGCTTTGAAGATAGGTATTACTTCCGCAACTTTTAGATTATTTGGTACTATTCCTGATGACAAACTGAGATTAGATATATAAGTTACGGGTGTCGCGAGCACAAACTTGTTAAGCTTTAACATGTCATTACTGATGTTATCGTGTCCCGAAGCTTGGCTGGACTTGAGAGTACCTATAAGTTTGATAACTTCAATTTCATCCGTTGGTTGCAAGAATAGTGAATGGGCAGACTGCTTTGAGTTAGAGATTATACCTATATTGTTGCCAAGTTCTTTTTCCGTTACATCCAATTCATCTAAAATAGTTCCAGCCAAGCGCTCACCAACATTACTAAAATAATTATTCACTGTATTCAAAGATTCAATTGCATCGGGTTTTATTTTTAATAATTGATAATCTTTATTATCACATTTATTTAGATTACATATAGTTTTTAGAGCAGTCCAGGTCTTTTTTGAATGATTTTTATTTGCTTCTAGAAGGTTCTGTTCGTATTTATTTTTTTGTTCGTGTAATAAGTTAACACATACATTTCTGTAGGTTTTATATTTATTTTGTAACTCAAGGTTATTTGGATTTTTCCGCGCATCGATGTGTAATTTGTCGCGTACTCTAATTGATTTTAAGAGACCGGGAGTAATCCATTTTTTTACAATAATATTGGAGCTGTGAAAGTGCTGAGTATATTTACTTTTCTCAATACAGTTATTCACTTTAGAGATGAAATATTGTGTTGCTTCCGTTACATCAGGTATTATATAAAGGTCTGACCAGTCAAAGTTTTTTAAGTCCTCGTGCAAGTTTTCGTAGTTGACCTTAGTGTGAGTCCTTTTGGATTTTTCTTTGTAGAGGTTTGAACCAATACCACATAGTACGCTACTATGATCCGTAACATCGGAATGACAAACAATAGTCGTAGACGGTTGAGATGATTTGATTAGACAGTGGTCTAGACAATTTTGCCCTCTAGTTGGTATATTATGCCCCGGTATATAACCATAATGAGCCATTAAGCTTAGGTACTCCTCTGCTCGCTTATCAGTGGAATTATTTTTAATATCAAGATTGATATCACCTACCAAAACGCAATGCTGATGTTTACAATTCTTAATTCACGCACAGACCGCCCGTGTAGTAAGACTGATAAAAGCTTTGAATAAAGTGACTTTAACCCCTCCACTACGATCATCGCACCGCTCGCCTTCAACAGGGAGTTCATGCTCACACATGGAGCCGAAATGGTCCCGTACAGTGCGGTTTCAGAGGAATTTCCTCCCGCGTACACTTGGATTGTGGAATGAGCTCCCTGCCGAGGTTTTCTCAGAGGACTACAGTATGGGGTTCTTCAAAAGGGGAGTAAATAGGTTTCTGAAGGGTCGGCAAATTTTCCCAATTCAATATGAACCTTATTCTGTTTTAAATAAAGTTGAAAAACGATCACATAATAGATAATGTATTTATTTTAAAGAATACTGAACTGCAATACTACAACAGCGTAGTTAGTGATGAAACTCATCAACAACATCGCTAGTGTAGCGTCCACGTAGAACAGGCCACACGCGGTCAGCTTACTGAACGTGCGATTTGCTTGTATCACGTTCATACAAAGACGTTTATGACTCTCTGGAAGGAAATATATTACAGTTAAAATTTTACATTGTATTAATTTTTTGCAACATATTTAACAACAATAATATCCAAGACAACTGTAGCGACATCTATCTCGCCACATACGAACTATCCTACATCGCGATATCAAAGTTATCCGCGCAGTTTGAACGTATACAAGTTCCCGACAACAACCGTCGGGCAGTAGTTAGCCCACCAGACACAACACCCGTCTGGTCGGAGGATCCTCCCTTTTTAATGGTGGATGAGGAACTTTACACCCTGTTCCTCACACCTCCAAATAACTAAATTATGTTTTTTCTACCATTTTGTTCATTCTAGCATTATTCTCGTGACAAAATTTTAGTTTTTAGTCCCTCATCTAGATTACTAAAAAATATTCGACACAGTATATTTTTTCTTTTTCACGTAAACAAAAATAACGGCGACACAACGAGTCATAATGTCACATGACGTCAATATCCTGCAGGCCTAGCCATGTTACAAATTCTATTTCTATTATCGTAATCGAATAGAAAGAAAATGGCGTATATGGAATCAGCTGTTTGTCAACTGTCAAGTGTTAACGAGTAGAATTTGTAATATCGCTGAAAATGAAATACACTTGACAGTTGCCAAACAGCTGATTACGCCATTTTCTTTGTATAGTCGCCTTATCGATTACGATAATAGAAATAGAATTGGTAATATGGCCAGGCCTACTGTACAGGTAATACTGAATAATGGCGTTACAAGCCGCCTATCTTCCAATTTAATGCGCTTAGTCTAAGTAGTTTTCTATCAATTTGTAAAAGAAAAAAAATCTTGTGTATTATTTTTTAAAATCTAACTGATGAACTACATAACTAAATTTTGATATTTATATTCGCTCAATATGCCTATTAAACAAGGGGTTTATTGAACATTCTACAATAATCATTGAAATCGTAAACTCGTTTAAATGTATTGTCTTGATATTCTCACTTGGATGGTTAGTGTTCTTCATCAGCTGTATACATGCCGACTCAGCTTCCTCCACAGTTTCGTAGAATTGTTCACATTGTATACTATGCATTATTACAAGTATAATGTTTTTTGATACCCAACCAACTGTATTTAGGATATAAAACGGCCCGGCCTGAAAAGCAAAAAATAAATAAAATAGTCCAAAATTTTATACTGAGTCAAACAAACCCTAGCCTAGAATTATACACCTTTTTTTTTTTTTTTTTTTTGAGGGGTGGAAAATCGCCAAGTCAGCGAGGGAAGTGAGGTGTTAGACTCCCCTCGCGACGTCTAAGAGGGGCGCGCGTGAACACGACGCGCCGCCACCTCGGGTCCATGTACGTGGGGGCGGCGGACATCCCCGCGTCCGCCGCCCTGGACCCATTCAGGGGGGCCGGAAGAGGGCGTTGTCCGCCCTCCGCCTGCGCCCGGTGCGTCTGCTGCGGGCCGGGTGAGTGGAAGTAATCTCCCTCTCCCTTTCCGCAGCCTCCTTCTGCGAGATGACCGTTTCGCAGAAGGACACCACCGCGTCCCAGGACTCGACGCTGCCGAAAATCCTCTCGACCACGGCCGGCAGCGACAAGTCACTGCCTACTCCAGAGACGAGGGCACGGCGCGGCTCCTCCCAAGCGGCACACTCTGCCAGCGTATGCCGCGCCGTGTCCTCCCGACAGTCGACGCAGTGGTGACAACGGGCGTCCGGCTCCCTGTTTATGCGACACAGGTACTTTCCGAAGCAACCGTGCCCGGAAAGTATCTGCGTCACCCGAAACGACAGGGAGCCGTGCCTCCTTCCGAGCCAGCGCTCGAGCACCGGCCGGACCGCCTCGATAGTGACGAGGTAGGGCTCGAAAGCCTGTCCCGCCATGCCGCCACCAGGACCTCGCGCAGCTGCGACCGACGCAACTCCATGTGTCGCTGCATCGGTCGCTCGCCGCGCGCCTGCATTTCCTCGCGCCACCGGTACAGTGACGCGAGTACTTTCGCCTCCAGGTCCCAGGGCGGGGATTCGGCCAGTACTCCGGCCGCCTCGTAGGAGAGAATAATACACCTATTATAACTGTCAAAGTTTATTGATAAATAGCAAATAATAATGTTTTTTGTTTAAAATTCATAAAAATGTTAGTATTCAAATTCGCACGTAACTCACACGCTTGACACTTTGCGTATATGCACGTCATATACTAAAATTTGTCTGAACTTACACTCAGATCATAGTTATTTTGAAATATAAAGGTAATGCTACGCTTGGTAATGCCAAAAAATATATTACTTTAACCTTCAATATCTCCAAAACCAGTAAATTGCCAGGTATGTTTTAGAAGAAAAAAACTACCCCAGTGATAGGTAGAGTTTATGTAGTTTTCGTTTAAGTTTAGGGTCTTTTCACACTCTGTATAATACTCACTCACCTTGGGTCCAAATAGAGTAAATTGTGAAAACCGGAATACTACCAAATATAATAGCAGCAAACTGCGTAAAAATGAATTCAATACGTGGCAAAATGTCTGCAAAATAAAGGAAACAGTGAATTATCAGACGGAATATATTTTCCGACACTAAAAGTTTAATATTAAAGTTAATAATAATAGATAGTCCTCCTGACTAAACTTCGCTCATGGCGGTCCATCTGAACTAGATTCATGTAGACGGTAGTTCCATTGAGAACTAGCCACAAACTGGCGAAGATGAAGATGTTTGTATTTGTCACAGTCAATAAAACACCAACACAGTCACAGCCAAGAAAATGTCATAGGACTATTAAAAAGCCAGTTCAAATAGTTTCCAAAACTTGGATAGTCTAACGAATTTACCTGTAAGTGAAGTTTGACGGTAATTTTATTATACGAAGTCTTTGTTTCATTCGAAAATGAGAAGAGTCCCACTCGACCCTAGGTGATTTGACAAAATTTTTGTTTTTTGATTTTAGTCCCTCATCTAGATTACAAGAAAATATTCGACACATATTTTTTTATTTTTCAAATTGATGGAAAACTGCTTAGATTAAACGCCTTAAAGTTGAGGAGAGGGGGCCTGTAACGTCATTATTTAGTATAAACTGTACTGGCTGGTGACGTCAAGCGACATTTTGACTCCATGTATCGCCGTTATTTCTTGACTTTGTGAAAAAAGAAAAAAATATGTGGCGAATATTTTCTTGTAATCTAGATGAGACAGTAAAAACTAAAATTTTATCTTATAGCCCATACTTACTTGTTATCTGAATACAATTTTGGGCACGGACCCTTCGTTGTAAAACCAATCATTTGCTGTGAACTTAATAAAGATATTAAATTTGACAAGTAACAGGTATACGTTACATGGGAGGATGCGTTCAGTTTTTGCTGTTGCTACAAAACAAGTAACGCCGGAGACATGACGAGCTACACAAACAAGTAAACAAATCTCATTGTGAATGAAACAAAGACGAGTATAATATATACATATTTTATTTAAGTAAATTACCACAACTTACCAATATCTGGAAAATTGTTTTATAAACATTGTAAGCTTTAATTATATGTTTGTATACTTCTAGCAAATTCTTACATTTTTCGTTATTTTCCCCAGTCCCCTCGTTTTGCAATTGTAGAATGTCATTAATCCATTCATTAAAATATTTCTTTAGTAATATTATAAGTCGGATAGCAACCATATAATTGAGATCGAATGCAGTTATCATTATGTCACATGTATAATCAATGATTATTTTAGTCAAATCCATCCAATCAAAAAAGACGTAATAAACAAAGTAAATACAATTATCAGTAAATATAATACTTAAAATCGAGATCCAGTTCCAAGTGATGTAACTGTGGATATTCTTACTAAAATCGATTTGATTGTGAATAGTTTGAATCTTCAAAATAAGAAGGACGTTATTTTTTCTGTTTACTAAATCCAGAATGTACAAAATTATAAAACTCATTGCGTGAACTAAGTAGTAAAGTACCCCAACGAAATAAAAGAAGAAATTTCCAAAACAAGTAATTTTGAAGTTTATGGTGTCTAGAAATATGCGATAGGTGCACAACGCACTCATGAACAGTGTGTAGCAGAATGTGAACAATATATACTTGTTTTCTCTGGAATATATATGATTACACCGCACTGCATATTTTGAAGAGAAAAACAAACCAAGTATAAAGTTTAATGAATATGCTATTCCTTGAACTTCATTTTCAAGCCGATTATTTTTAAGTGCTTGAAATGACGTTTCCAAAAAACAATTAAATTTTTGTGAAAATATTTTCATCTTTAACTGCCCGATGTTGTCTGTATGTCTGATGTATGTTGTCATTTCGCTAAAACGATTGCTTTTTTTTAATTTATTTAATGTGTAAATTTAACTTATATTTAACTTTAGTACTTACGTCATAAAAATAAACAGCTCTTTTAGTTATAATTAATGGTGGAACGTGACAACTAGGTCAATTAATGATAAACTATGGCAACAATTCTGTTTACGTGGATATTATAAGCAAATTGCATTAAATATACTATAGATCGATATTATGTCTGTTTAATACTAAGCAAGTATCTTTTTAATTGCAATTCTAAAACATCTAAATTTCTATTTTACGTTTTTTTTCATAATAACTTTAGTCTCGTATGCAAAACCGAGCTTGTCTGTTTAGGTAGTTAGGCATCGCGCACGGCGCGAGTTCTAACATTCTTCGTGGAGTGGTGTAATCACATTGTTTACAATACATTGCGCACTAAAATGTGACTATTTTAGTAACAGATGATTATCAACAAGATGAATTAAATCAATCAAAATAAAAATATTTTATTTCTTTCTCCATTTACATGTCGCAGCCAACTAGCTTAATTTAGCCGTTCAATTAACTGCCCAGCCTTTTAACTAAACAGCGCCGTTCAACTAGTGACCTGAATGATATTCAGCCGTACCGTTTGCATTAAGCAAACCAATAAGTATTAGTATTAGCTAGCCAGTTTATTAAATGTTACTCAAAACTGTACTTGACGGCGGGACGGAAAAAATAATCGAGTCAGTCACAGCTAAGTTCACGTTAATACGGTCACTACGTTCTTCCACTGCATTATTTTTCATTAAACTTTGGAAAATACCATCAAATTTGTCGATTCGAACGCCATTTTGACAGTTTGGAGAGCGGAACGCGGAAGCGGAACTAAATTGAAATGAACTGGCTAGACAAGTAATTAACCGTCATCGATCAAAGTCATTTGCTTAGCTGTTTGATCAAATGGCTGAATATCATTTAGGCCGCCAGTTGAACGGTGCCGTTTAGTAAAGAGGCTAGCCAGTTAATTGAACGGGTGATTGGGCTAGTGGGCTGTGATATACGAGATATAAGTAATACTTTTGTTGAGAGACTCCGTTCTTCTATACTAAGATAAAAAATAGGTAAATAGTAGAAAAAAAAGGTATTAACATTAAAATTAACATTTTGTGTTGAGTTGAACTTGCCCGTAATTTGATTATTATCACACTGTCACGCATCACGCTGCATGTAACAGACTGGCCTGTTGGTCTAGTAGCTAGTGACCCTGACTGCTATGCCGGAGGTCGTGGGTTCGATTCCCACCCAGGACAAATGTTTGTGTGATGAGCATGATCATTTGTTCTGTGTCTGGGTGTAATTTATCTATAATATGTATGTATTTAGAAATATATAAGTATGTTTATCAGCTGTTTAGTACCCATAACACAAGCTCTTAGCTTAACTTGGGACTAAATGGCGTTGTGTGAAAAAATTGTGGAATATTTGGAATATGTTGCGTGTCTCTGATCTGATGAACGCGTGTGCGTGCATTTTCTGTGTGTGATACTTACAAGCAACGTTAAAACATGCATTCCCGCGCTACGCTGCGTGGTGCGTGGCAGTGTTATAGCCGCCTAAGTGGGAATTCAGAATTAGTATTAAGTACGAGTGCATTTTGGTATTGTGTGTGTGTGTGTGTACGAGAGTGTGTGCGTGTCTATGTCTATTTGTGCGAATGTGTGCAGCTGTGGAAGAGTGTGTGAATGTGAGTAGACTCAAGCATTTATGACACATGATTGTGATAATTGTGCTTTTGGAAGTTTAATCCAAGTTGTCAAAGATTTTTTGCAATTGTAATTTGGTTTGAAAAATAAATTTTGTAATATTATTTAGGTGAACAATAGTAACCTTTTGGCAATGTAAGCGTTACGATGTCTCTTCTACCCTGTACGAGTATCTATGCTCATATTGAAAAACTGAAGAGTTTGTTTGCTTGAACGCGTTAATCTCAAAAATTACTGGTCCGATTTGAAAATGTGAAAATTCTTTCAGTGTTATATAGCCCATTTATCGAGGAAGGCTATACATTACGATAAGACTAATAGAAGCAAAGCACATATGAAGAATGTGTCAAAATCGGGGTTTTTTGTTTCCTTTAACAATTCCACGCGGATTAAGTCCCGGGTGGAAGCGCTGGTTATATTATAACACCAAAAATTGAAACGACATTGAGTTTTTTTACGATTTTTATTATTCTTAGATTACGACTTACAAAAGTGTTAATAGCAATATAGAAACAGCGTAGTTAGTAATAACTCCTATCAAACATATTGTTAGCGTAGCGTCGACATAGAACAGGCCACACGCGGTCATTTTGTTAAACGTTCGATTTGTTTGTAACACGCTCTTGCAAAGATGTCTTTGACTCTCTGTAAGAAAATATGATGTAAGTGAGAAATCATTATTGTTGGATATATCCTGGTGATATTTCTACATTCGACTTGTGTGGCTGTTATCCTCTCTAGAATTACCACGTGGCAATTAAAAACATTCTTACTTGAACAGTTCCCGTTTTTCATTAGTTGTATACAAGCTGTCTCAGCTTTTTCAACAGATATGTAGAACCATTCAGAGTACATACTATGTATAATGACCTGAGGAGCTTGTGGCTAAATTATAACAGCCGCATGGGTCGATCGAAGGTTAAGCTACGCTTGACGAGGTCGGTCCGTGGATGGGTGACCATTTATTACATACCAAGACTCCTCCGTGCCTCGGAAAGCACGTTAAGCCGTTGGTCCCGGCTGTCATTTGTAGATCTTTGACAGTCGTTACGTGTAGTCAGAAGCCCGAAAGTCTGACAACCAGTTTAACCAAGGGGTATCATGTTACCCAGTTACTGGGTTGTGGAGGTCAGACAGGCAGTCGCTCCATGTAAAACACTGGTATTCAGCTGCATCCGGTTAAACTGGAAGCCGACCCCAACATAGTTGGGAAAAGGCTAGGCAGATGATGATGATGACTATGTATAATGACCAGTGCCACATTCTTTGACAGCCAAATAAAAGACCCAACCACACTAAGTGTTGGAACCTAGAAGGAGAAATTAATAAAATGAGAAAGGGATTAAAAACTCAAAGTAACACAAATAGGTAATCACAGCTTGGCATCTCGCCCACGGCGACGTTTTATAGCGATGCTATCGCGCGTTCGCATCGATGCAGCTAACGAGTCGCTAGCTGTTTAGCCCTCGCTTATCCACGATACTCAGTTGCGAACTTTGTCGCGCTCCTGTCGCGATACAAAAGGGATGCAGTAACGGCACTGACGCTCGGTTTTCCACTTACCCTTCGCCCTCCCTCAGATATCTCCACGATGTCGTCCGACAAGGTCGCGCGTTTGCTTCTACATAGTCGCATTGCTGCATCGTGTTATTAGCGTGTTGGCATCGCTTCTGTATCGCTAGAGCTACTAACGCGCGTCAGTAGCGTGCGTTTACAAAACGCGCGTGACATTGACATGTTTTTATTTTATGGAAATACAATCTCATTAGTTGGTGATCATCATGAGTTACAAAAGTACACACATGCAATCACTGATGTTAAAAAATTTTGAAAAAAAAACGGAACTTCCAAAACAAAGCAACACAATGGGAGTGTCATCTATATATATAAAAAAAAGTCGTGTTAGTTACACCACTTATAACTCAAGAACGGTTGGATCAATTTGAATGATTTTGGTCTTTTTGGATTTCTCTTTGTCCGGTATAGCATATAGCATAATAATTAATAAAAAACATGAAAAGTCCTTGAAAAAATAAATATCAATAATATTCGTTATCTCAAACATTTTTCAAACGTAGCGCCATCTTAGATGACATGACAGGAGTCAAACTTCCCAGTTCATCATCAGGTAACATTTTGACACTGACAAGTCTTAAGCTAAACTTAGGAAGGTAAGGTTGTCAATTTATACGTAACTACGTTCTGAAATTTATTTTGTTACTAAACTTGAGGTTTTATGTAGCATAAAAAAGTCTTGTATTTCAGAAATCAATTTACGTAATTAACAATGACGACAGAGACGAACTTTAATAATTCTATGCAAATAGAAATTATTTCACTGTTAGGACTTTAATTAAAGTAGACCGGGAAAACTATAAGTATAAATTGTATGTAACATAGAGGCAATAGTTCAGATTAAAATTATGAATTTAGTATTTTTTAAATCAATGCATTTTAGTAAGGTAGTTAGGTTAGGTAGTTAGGTTATATACACATGTTGATATTTTAATTCTATCGAACACAAAATGTTTAAATAAGACCACAGGTAGAGACTCGCTACATAAAAAGTAGTAGTAGTTATTATTGGTTTGGATCAATTTTTTGTCGTCTTATTAAACGTATGTATATCTAATATATGTATAAAAAATGATAAGAGCAATAAATTGACTCTAGGGCACAACGAAGTCTGCCGGGGCAGCTAGTAAGTCATAAATCATTTATTTATTATATTATTATAACTACAACTCTTCTTAAATGGCGTTTGTAGAAGGGAGACATCACAATTTTGCTGATAAAATTGTCAATTAAATAAATAAAATAAATAAATATTCCACAACTTTTCACACAACGCCATTTAGTCCCAAGTTAAGCTTTAAAGCTTCTGTTATGGGTACTATACAGCTGATAAACATACTTATATATTTATAAATACATACATATTATAGATAAATTACACCCAGACACGGAACAAATGATCGTACTCATCACACAAACATTTGTCCTGGGTGGGAATCGAACCCACGACCTCCGGCATAGCAGTCAGGGTCACTAACTACTAGACCAACAGGCCAGTCAAAATCAATCAATCAGTTCAATTTATAATGCACTAGGAAGACATTTGTCATGTCATCAAGGATGGCGCAGCAGTATTAGAATATTTTTTAGAGAATTCCATTGTTCCATTGTTTTTATTTTCCGTCTGGTCGGAGGGTTCTCCCTTTTCAATAGTGGATAAGGAACTTAACTCCCTTTTTACCCTTAAAAATATGATGAATATTTAATTTATATACTTACATCTCTACCCGATAATGCAAATCGTTTGAACGTAAATATAATCATATATATAAAGAGTATACTCCGGAATAGAGCGTCTGCTACGTGGCTTAATGTCTGTAACAATAATAATATTGTTAAAAATAATATATTCTTTTGTCTATAAACAAATTAACGTTGTTTTAACTGCCTATTTCTAAAAACCAACTCTTTGCAAAAGCACATAAAAATCAAAGAAAACAATGAAACCAGACAATTATTGCGATTCGGACTGTTGTTATTACAGTTTTTTTTGTACAATCAAACACAGTTACAGATTCTTGACATAGCTTGGTATTTAATAATAATAATAATAATCTTTAATTCAGGTTACGAAAACCCAAAGCAAGCAACACAGTATCCAACTTATTTTGAAGAAAAGCGAGAAGTTCGTGAACCACAATGGTATCACATTGTTTAGCTTGTGTCATTGCAGCTATTCAAGCGTACCTACTATTCACAAACTCAACATTATATTTACATTTCAGTTTTAGAATTATTCGGTGAAAATAATTTAACATTACATGACATGCGTCAGAACGACAGGAGATATTGAAATATTTAAATATATACGTATTTATTCCTCCGCATCATATATGCTTCTACTAATCATTACCATCAGCATTTCAGCCAAAAGACGTCCACGACTGGACACAGGCCTCGCCCAAGTGTCTTCACAACGACCGGTCATGTGCGTCTTGCATCCATCTGATTTCCGCGACTCTAACCAAGTCGTCGGTCCACCTTGTGTGTCGCTTGCCAACGCTGCGTCTTTCGGTACATGGTCTCCACTCCAGATCTTTACGACTCCAAAGATCATCTGTTCTACGAGCAATGTGTCCTGCCCACTGCCACTTACGTTTGGCAATTTTTCGGGTTATGTCGGTGATTCTTCTTAGTTCTCGTGCAGGTTTCGTCATTTCTGATCCGGTCACGCAAAGTAGTAACTCTTAGTGTGCGTCCACACTGAAAGCGCGGTGACTGAAGCCTGACGCGGGCGCGGCGAGCTGGGGAGTGCGGTGGCCACAGTGAGGCTCGAGCTCTTGTAGCGGTTTGACCAATGACCATACAGCCCATAACAGGTAACCGATATCTGTCAACACATCAGACTTATAGATCTGATGTAGGTCGCCACGCAACTAATTAGTTCCGACCAATTACGTGAGCTGTAAACACTTCCGCGTTTATTCCTTAAAATATTAAGAAAATAAATATAAAAATGTTTGCTTTGCCATATCGGTGGTTTAGATTGAATTGCACTTATGAACGATTCAGTATTTACCACCATTTTAAGACAAACAAATACAGACGCACATACGCCAAGCGACAAGACCGAACTGGTTTGTTACCCCCGCCGCCCGCGCATTGGATCGCTCGATGACTAGGCCCTTAGTGGGGCCAGAACGCGAAGACAGAAGCGTTTGAAACTTACGCGCGCTGTCTTGCTCAGTCCCGTCGCACTAGGTTTCCGCCTTAGTCACTACAATATGGACGCAAAGGTGAGTTTCATATGTTTGATACTTCGCGCCCGTCGTCGCAACCGCGCTAGGCTCGCAGTGTGGACGCACACTTTAGCATAGCCCTCTCCATTGCCCTTTGAGTTATTTTAAGCCGTACAGCTTGCTTATGCTACGACAACTGATTTTCACACAACTTCTCAGTCACAAGCATCACTTTCAGTGTTACATACTCATTTCTTATTTTATCCTTTTGCGTTACACCATACGTTCCCTTTAGGGTTTTATTATCATATTATTATCAGGTCACGTCGTATTCCATTGTAATATCTTCTTTTTCGCTACTATTTGAATTAACCAATGAGCACGCGCGGTGGCTGGACCATAGCTGTAAGATAGTGCCAACCCATTTTACGTAAGGTTGGACCGCGCCGTACCTACTGTCATTTTTTTTTTATAGAGAGAGGCAATATCAATAATACATACTAAAATATGTTATAGGCAGAACAGAATAATTAAGCAAAAAAGCAACTGCACACACATTTGATAACGATTAGCTGGTTTGCGTACACAGTCCCTCATTAAACTTTTGAATGTTACATATTATAATTTCTAAAAGAATGGTGAACTTACTAATAATTGGAATATTTGCTTTTTCAGATTGTACGCTTTTAAAATATTTTGGTATATTTCGAGCAACTTGAAACATTTCTCATCATTTTCTTGTTCGTCATAAGTTATCATCACTTCTTTTTTCCATTCATTGAGATATTGTGTCAACAATATCATTAATCTGATGGCAACTACATAGTTGACATCAAATGTGATAAACATAACGTCACAAAAAAAATCTAAAATAATCTCTTTAACACTTGAGTTATCATACAATACACTATACGAAGCATAAAGGTAAATATCACTAAATATAATAGTTAATAGTGAGATCCAATTCCAAATGATAAAATTCCAGATATTCTTACTGAAGTCGATATTCATATAGATAGATTGAATTTTCAAAATAAGAGAGATATTATTTTGCTCGTGAACAATATCCAGAATGAATAGCATAATGAAACCGATGGCATAAAATACGTAATAAAGAGCACTAAGGAAGTTGACAACGTCATTCTCTGTTCGATTCATAATTCTATCCGTCATGTTAATGGTAATCATCCTATATATACTCAACGTGCTCATGAGAAGAGTAAAGCTTATAGATATGAAATGATACTTGTTTCTTTTTGGGTGAATACGATCATACTGTATACAATACTTTGAAGAGAAAAACAGTTTAAGCACGTAATCAAAAGAATTCACTATTCTTTGAATTTCATTTTCAAGACGATTATTGTAAGCTTCTGGAAATGAGAGTTTACGATTTTCTTCACATTTTTGGAACACAGTTACCATCTTTAACTGTCCGATGCTCGATTACGTATATAAGGCTTTGAAATATCGCTAACTCCGCGACTTTTTAATTTAAGTAATGTGTTGATGGAACTAATAATTTGGTAGATGATAAGATTAGAATGTTGAAGTGACTCATAATGATATACAAATTGTGCACACGACTCCGTCTGTGTAGGAATAAAAAAAGCGACATTGTACTTAACATGAGACAATCAATCTACGCTTGCATATCTCATATGATTGGGAAAGGAGATTATTTAAAGAAACCCTTTGATAGTGTACAAATTCTTTCTAGTTAATCATTTCTATAAGCTTGCGAATTATAAGACATTTCGTTTCTGGATACCAGCTATGCTATTCTGTAAATGGTAAATCACACAATCGAAAGTCATTTCGCAGACCATCTCGAAAGTTATACTTACTGCGCTTCTCATGTCGCCTGTACAAGTTTCGGTATTCACATGTCAACGTCAAAATACTCACCCGTTTTAGTCTCACTTTGATCGCCACTTGGTGGCAACAGGTGTCTAAATCACTCCATTTAAGAATTCGATATTTTAATTTCACAAGATTTCACTGCGGATTCAGAAGTGACATTGCAAATAAACTTTTCAGAATTGCACTGCAGTACATCTAAATAAGTGCGTTTAATATTAAAAGGAACTCTTCAAAAATTATAATCAATCCAAATTAAATTTAACAAATCCACGAAGAGTTTGCAGTGACCTATAATTCGTAAGCTTTTTTTAAGTCACATGTGATAGGAGGCAAGACCATCCCCATCAGACTCTGGGCTGCTAAGAAGAAATCTAGACAGTAAAACGTAATAATACTTAGTTCCATCATGCTTGGCAGTTGCGTTTTCGGCCTTTAGTGTGCGTCCACACTGCGAGTCTAGCGCGGTTGTGACGACGGGCGCGAAGTATCAAACATATGAAACGCCCCTTTGCGTCCATATTGTAGTGACTAAGGCGGAAGCCTAGCGCGACGGGACTGAACGAGAAAGCGCGCGTACTTTTCAAACGCTTCTGTCCGCGCGTTCTGGCCACACTACGGGCCTAGTCATCGAGCGACCCAATGCGCGGGCGGCGGGGATATCAAATCAGTTTGGTCTTGTCGCTCGGCGTTAGGGCGTTTGCACTAAAATGGCGGTAAATACTGAATTGTTTTTATATGTGGCAAAGTATGCATCCACAATAACAAGAACAAAAATGTGTGGTTCGATAGCTTAAATTTTTAATTTACGAACAAAAATGCTGGCTTGATATAGAAGAAACTTACCGACGTCTTCTCTCCGTTTTGCGCTGTCCCGGGACTAGGAATCCATTTACAGATGTTCACAGCACTTAGCATAAGAGGATTAGACAGTTTTCACAGTTGTTATTTAGTAATTTTCAGAGTTTTCTTAATATTTTACGGAGCCGCGCACGCGTTTTCTTTCATTATGGAGTAAAATGAAAGAATTTTGTAGGGTACAATTTCAATTCTTCGTATGAGTTAAAAATATTAAGTACCACTTATTTCTCTGTTTTTATTTATTTGGTGCACACTATCTCGAGTGCTTAACACCTCCCATCTCAGGATCGGACTGTCTTGTACTAATATGAAATCCTCGTCCATGGTCTGTTAGAACCCCCCGAATCACATCCAAACGCTACAACACCTCGCGCGTCTATGTGGCCACCGCACCGCACCGTTTGTGCGTCCCAGCGACTCTCCCCGCAAAGCCCGTGCCTGCAAAAGCAACGGACCGAGCTGATGATGACGGTTTTGTGACGGTGCAAAGGAGGAAACGCCGTCAGCGAAGCTATAAGAACCGCTCCGGCAAGGCTCCTGTTGAGCCCGACGCTAAGCTGCGAGCCGCGAAGCCGAAAACCCCGGTGTACATATCTCGACTGCATTACACCACTGTGGCTAAGGACATCGAGGAGTACGTGCGCAAAAGACTAAAGTACACGCCAAGAGTACAGTTTCTGGAGTCGCGCCGCAACGTCAATTTCATGGTGTTTGTGGTGCGCATCCCAACGTGTATGCTCCATTTGGTGCTGGAAGAAAGTTTTTGGCCGCAGGATGTGGTGTTCCGTCGCTTCCGCGGACAAATTCCACAAAAACGCACATAATTCCGTGCTAGTGAAGTGATACTAACATAGTTTTATAAGATTTTACTAACAAAGTGTTATTAGTATGTATTTTTAAGTTAAGGTATTTATCTATGGGTCTTTGTTACCTGAAATAAATGGTTTATTATTATTTTATTATTATTATAATATTACTTATTCCGAATGGTAATAGCATCATTATTATCAAAGCCATAACTATTATCTTTCAAAACATCTTTTATCAAAAACAATAGGTGCTTTTGTGTCTGTACCTATTGAGATAGATTTAATAGATATTAACGTGTCTGAAGATGGCATGATACGATATCTGGAAAAGAGATATTGATCAAGACTCAAACCTATCAACACTATATATTTGTGCAGAGACACGGTCAAATTCACAAATCTGTAAAATACTTTGGTATTCAGTAGTACAGATTTAGCTTAAAAAAATATAATTTGTAAACGTATATGATAGATTAAAACTACAATAATTTGTTCGCTTAATCACAAATTGTCATTAAAATACTAATAAAAATTGTTTTAAAATGGATTTAATAATAGGTATCTTGTTAGTATGTTTGGTTCTGAGTGCGAATAGCTCCAAATGCAATTCGATGGTACAAGTAAAAGTGAACGAGGGCCTGCTGGAAGGAGAGTTGGTGCAGAATGAGTATGGCGGAACATACGTTAGTTTCAAGGGGATACCGTACGCACAGCCGCCACTAGGAGACCTGAGGTTCAAGGTAACTTAATCTTATTTTTTTTTATATTAGAGTATTTTACATATTAAGCAAAGCATTTATTCAAATGGGGTTAAATTTACCGTGTTCCAAAAGAAGGTAAGTTAAAAATTATATGTGACGAAGACAATTTATAATTTTTTATTACAGTCCATTGGTATTTTTAAAAACTTATCAGAAATTAAACATAAAGATGAGTTCAGTTCATTCCACTATGAAAATTTAAAATCTAAGACTGATGGTAAAAGTTTTTAGGCAGCTTTTAGTTAGAAAAGTAGAGCTATCTGATCACTTTCACCAAATTACACACGTTATCATGACATGATTTTATGCAGCAAGCATTTTATGTCTACAGAATTGTGATATCGAATGCCTGATGCTTCCACTAAAAGACTAAGTAATCTGCTAAACTCTTTCTTGTTTGATTGTTTCATAGGCTCCAAACCCTCAAAACCATGGGCAGGAGTTCGCAGCGCGAAGAAATTTGGTGACAAGTGTACTCAATATGAACTGTTTGTTGATAAAGGGAGATGAAGTGGCAGTGAAGACTGTTTGTACCTCAACGTCTACACACAAATCTTAAAACCTGACAAACCACAGCCAGTGATGGTCTGGATACATGGAGGAGGTTTTATATCAGGCGCTGGTACAGATGACTAATACGGTCCCAAGTTACTAGTAAGACAAGACGTTTCATGACAAACTACAACTTCACTCTTGACTCAAAACCCCTAGTTTCTCGAAACTCTCGAGTGAATAGGAGAACGCCAGCGCATCAAAGTACCCCAAACTGTCTTTACCAATTGTACATGAACCTTATTAATTTTTAATAAACTTGGATTTTTTTAATAAAGTATCTATGAATGAAATTTGACATAATGGGGAAGCTTGATGTGCGGGGCTCTGTACCTTCTGGGCAAGCATGCATGAAGCGCGTTTAGTTCACCACATCATCGTTTACCATCAGATGAGATAGCGGTCCAACACAAGCTTATTAATAATTTAAACAAATCTATCTATACTAATACTAATATACTAATACTAATACTAATACTAATACTAATACTAATACTAATACTAATATACTAATATACTAATAATATAATAAAGAGGTAAAATTTGTAAGTTTGTAAGTTTGTATGTAGGGGGTAATCTTCGGAACTGATGATCCAATTTATAAAATTATTGTACTGGTGGAAAGCTACACTATTCCCGGTGGACATAGGCTACTTTTTATTCCCGTATTCCCACGGGAACGGAAACTACGGGTGAAACTGCGTGACGTCTGCTAGTATAATATAAAGTTAACCCAGAACTTAGCTTCCAGTTGGCTACTTGGCTTCATTAAAAGCATCTATTAAAGTCTGGAGATTTATGATCACTCTAAAAACATATTAGAGACGCATTAAATTGTTTTTTTTTTTATTATTAGTAAAAAATCTTTTAATTGGCAAAATGGTTAAAAGCAATGAAATTTAATAAATACAAAATAAAACAACACTTTATTTTTCAGCAGAGACAATCAGATACAATGATGTCTAAAATGGGTTTCAGAAACAAAATAATTATGAAGCAAACAATTAATGTCCATAAAATATTTTTTGTCATGTTTGCAATATGTTTTATTTTATTCACAATACTTAACTTTATACACTAGAAAATAATGAAAATACAATCTAAAAACTAAAAACTAAATCTAAAATATGGCGTCATGCGCGCGCATCGGCGCTAGTAGTCGCATTAAAATTAGCTCCGTATTTTAAAAAAACATATAAAATACTTATTACTAGTTTTACAGTCTATTTGTTAAATTTTCCAGTCACTTACCATGTATTGACGATCATATAATGTGGACAGCGAAATATCTAATGTGATGTGTAAATAAAAGTGTTTTAAAATCACAGTAAAAAAAATTCAGTGTTTACAAACAAACAGTGCACATAAATTAATAACTCTTGAACTTCCTAGTCCCTACCTAGACCTAAAACAATACAAAACTGTGGCAAAAGTTCAGAAAACTAAAACAAAGTGAATGATAAATTGTTATTATCCATAATTATTTTCGAAAGTAAACGACTAGTGACGCTAACTTTTGAACCATTTAAACAAAAATTAACGAACTTTTATTAAAAAGAAATAAGTACTATGATCATACAAAGAGCAATTTTGAACGCTTTTGTGTAGTACAATTGGCGCAGTCGGTACGAAGCCGTGTCTAGTTCGAGTGGAGTTCGCGCCTCAGATTATGTTTTTATTTTTGGACCTTTAAAAAATTGCTTTAATATTTTTGTCACAACAGCAGCATTGTTTTTCATTTATCTTTGCTTTCTAGTGTTTGTTAACATTTTTATCGGATTTTTAATAAGATTTAAGTACAAGGTTTAAAAAGAATATGTCGCCGATCAGCAAAACTACTAACAGTGACCACAAGATGGCATCACTAGTAGTTTGCTTTAAGTGTAAAAAATATGTTCCCGTTAAAAATACTGCATTATGCTCGGCATGCAAAAATCGATATGAACCTGATTGCGATGGCTATCCGGTACAAACATACCGCATGATGGACCGTGATTCGAAAGAAAAATGGAGGTGTAAAATGTGTGTTAAAACCAAAAAAGTTATGAACATTAACACTGGGGTACCTAACGCCACACGCTACACGTTAAGGAAAAAACATAACATTTCTACGAAACCCTCCTCTCCAGATAAAGCAGATAACACAAAAAAAAACACCACAACATATGGTTGCTCAGAACACCCGTAAAAAAACAGTTCTTAACACAGTCGAAAAACAAAAACAGAATTCCAACATCATAAATAGTAAACAAACAAATGAAAATACGTCTCACAACTCTTTACCCGACCCCGACGAGAGCCTACTGTCATCTAGCACCTCAAGTTTTAATAATAGTCTTCCTGATCTTTCAACGACAATCTACGGAGAAGTATCTCAACTGAAAGATACCATCATATTGTTAAAATGTCAGCTAGAGAACGCAGACAAAGAAGTACATAAGTTATACACAGAAAATTCAAACCTACAGAAAATGGTCAAAGAACAACAAAGCAAAATAAATGAATTGACTGAGATTTGTTCAAACAAACTACCTAAAGAAAAGATACTGAGTAAAAAAAGTGTTCCAAAAAAGATTGAATTTACCGACCCTTGCGACACCCCCGTGACGACATCTCAAGACGATGTAGATGATATAATAACGAATGGGCAAAAATACCATAGTCCTAACAAAAATATAACACCTTTGAAGCACAAAAGTCACGAAAATAACGTCATCATGAAAATAACAAACACTCCAAATAATACTGACTCCATAAACCAGCAATTTCTACACGCTACTACAACATCTATACGAGACATTCCAAATAAAAGGCGCTTGCTAATTTTTGGTAGTCAACAATGCAGTGGTTTGGCAAGTAAACTAATTGATTCAAGATATAATAACCCCTACGAAGACTATGAAGTCTTAGCACAAACAAAACCGTACGCTACAACGGAAGAAATTATAAAAGGATGTGAAAACTTACAATTAAGTAAACACGACAAAATTATTCTAGGTATTGGTGAAAATGACTCAAATCCAATGAAGGTCGTCATTGAATTATCAGTTTTACTAAAGAAATATAGCTGTAATACTGTAATGATTCTTAATCTATGTGAAAACCAATATATAAACGCTAAAATGTTAAATGATAAGCTAAAACTGATTTGTAATAATTTTAATAATTGCTATTTTATTAATGTTTTCCACAAGTTTAATAACCGTATTGCCTCTACATGTAAGAAAATAAACCTTTTCATAGATTCTTTAGACTATAACGCCAAACATTTGACAATGATGAGCAAGGAACACTCTATAAGACATAGTGTAACCCACAAAAACCATAAAATAATACCAAATGAAAATAAACATATAATTCAACCAGTAATAAAACAAAAAACAATTTTAGATTTCTTTTCTGTGAGAAAAGATACTAAACCAATGACTCCAACAAATCTCTCTATTAATAAAACTGATGTAACATTTTTTCGAGACTAATAGCAATGAAAACCAAGTTACCTTGTTACATCAAAATATTGCAGGACTCCTATCTAAATTAGATATATTAAAAATAGCTTTGTCGGATCTCGCCACTAAACAAAAAGATATAGATATCATCTGTGTTTGCGAAACATTTCTAAAATGTGGAGAAGAATCTAACGTACATATAAATGGTTACAAACTAGCTAACTATTTTTCTAGAGCCAAGCAAAGGAGAGGAGGAGTCTGTATAATGTGTAAGGACTATTTAACTTGTAATAAAATATCTTGGCTTGAAGACATTACGTCTGAACTTACTTTTGAATGTTGCGGAGTTGAATTTCCACAGTATAAATTCATTTTATTGTGCATATATAGAATTCCAAATTCAAATCCTCGTATATTTTTAGAAAAATTAGAGATCATATTGGATAAGACTCGTTCTAAAACAAAAAAGAAAGTCGTGATAGTAGGAGACTTTAATATAAACACCCTCAAACATTCTGCAGTACGTGAAGACTATCTAAGATTACTACAAAACTTCAACTTCCAAATGCATATAAATGAACCAACGAGAGGAGAATCATGCTTAGATCATATAATCAGCAACAAAGCTACTGCTGTAGGCAAAGTCATACCCTTAGGCTTATCCGACCATGACACAGCCCAAACATTGTCCCTAACTGTGAATAATAAAATAACTCCTAAGCAACAATGGTATATTTATAAACGCGACTATTCTCGAGACAACATACTTAAATATCTTGAGTGCATCAATAATCTTTCGTGGTCAGTAGGCCTACCATCAACTTTTAGTTAGCCAATCAATTCCGATGCAAACCAGTTCAGGTTCCTAAACTGATTCGCTAATATTCATACCATGAAGTGCCTATAACTGAGTGGCGTTTGATTCGCTCATAGAGGAATGAAAGAACGAAATTTGTCGGTGGTCCGCGGTGTGAGAAAGAGATGACGCTAGACAATTGTTGCATAAGTTTGTCTCTTTTACTCCAACCTTTGCGTTGCGTTCCGAAACCTAGTAGTTATGATTTTAGCGGTTTTATTTGTGTATAAAATTTCAACAAATATATTTTAAAATTGCGCTTATGAGTCAAATTATATACCATTAAGCCCAATTTTACTACTCATTAATGTAATAGTAATTTAAATAATTCTTTAAAATAAAAATTAAAGGTTTGCTTAGTGTCGTCGTAAAAGTAAAATGATTATGACGAGTTTAGAACGCAACACACGCGTTTTGAAATATATACAAACTTTTTTGATAGAACCCAAGGAGTTCTAATTAGGTAGGTAGTACTCAAAAGAGTTTTTAGTTTTTAACGTTTAACTTGGATAAAGTAATTTGTAATACGAATAATGGCGTACATTTTACATTGTTACGTAAGAAACACATATTTAACTGAAATACCTTGAATTTGGTACGTATATTTCCACATTTTTTCAAAGTTTATAACAAAACGATTCAGTTTACGCCACGAAACTAGAAACTTTTTTTGGATCGCTATTTTTGACACTATGCGAACCAATTTAGGTTCAAATGTCACTTCATGGTACGAAAAATGAACGAACTAAAACAGCTTGCGATTCAAGTGCCGACTTGATTTGGCGTCAACCTAAACCGGATCGTTTTAATGACGTCTTAGTATGAAATTGCAAAGCAGTTCATTTCAGGTCGTCAATTGAATCGTAATAATAGTTCATAGTAAGCCTGCAGAGATATATGAACACTCTGAGGTAAACAATAATTTTAATCATTTTCATGACACTCTTACACTGTTTTTTAATCTATGTTTCCCAATTAACAAAGTCAAAGTTAATAAGAGATTAAAGAATCAATCTTGGATAACTAAAGGTCTAAATTGGCATTCAATACAAAAAGAAAGCTCAGGTACCTTTACAATTGTAAATCTTCACGCAAGTTTTATAAAACAAAATACCGCACTTACAATAAAATACTAAAAAAAAGTGTAAATCTAGCACAGAAACTAAACAATGATCGTTTGTTGGCCAAATCTAAGAACATTTGTCGAGATTCCTGGTATATTATTAAAAGTCAAGAAAGTAATCTAAATAATAGGCAACAAATAAATAAATTAAATTTAAGTACAGAAACTATTACTGATCCAGAACTAATATCTAACACATTTAATCGTTTTTTTATTGAACTCACAAAATGTCAATCACATAATACCAATAAAAAACCTTTACCAAGATCAATATATCCTAATAATGCTAGCATATTTTTAGATCCAGTTACAAACAATGAAATCTACCAAATTTTATGGTCTTTAAAAAACACAAAATCCGTAGGGTATGACAACTTACCCACTCACATTCTCAAACAAACTGCACATTTAATAGCACCCGTACTATGTCATATCATTAATTTATCGCTATCGCAAGGTATTTTTCCAGAAAAACTCAAAATATCAGTTGTGAAACCTATTTATAAAAAAGGGAACAAAACTGATCCTAATAATTATAGACCTATTGTCCTCATACCAATATTAGCGAAAGTATTCGAAAAAGTTATGCACAAACGTCTAACGATTTTTTTAAATAAATTTAATATCTTAAAACCCGAACAACATGGCTTTCAGAAAGGAAAGTCTACAACACTGGCTGCTTTCAAACTTATAAAAAAAGTTTCTGAAAATATTGATAAGGGAATAAACACCTGTGCAATATTCTTCGACATGAGCAAAGCCTTTGACTTTGTTTCTCATGACATACTTCTGCAAAAAGCATACGCATATGGCATTCGTGGTGTAGCATATACCTGGTTACAAAGTTATCTAACAAACAGGCAGCAATATGTAGAAATAACCAATATTAATGACAAAAATATCGAGGTTGTATTTACATCTGAACTAGTATATAATAGAGTCGGTGTCCCACAAGGTAGCATATTAGGCCCGCTCCTATTTTTAATATACATAAACGACTTACCTAACGTAACGAATCATCACTGTACTCTTTTTGCAGATGATATATCCCTTGTAATTCCTCAAAAACCTAATACTACGTTCGATTCCTACAATGAGGAAGTTGACGAAGCGGTCCAAAACGTCATCAAATGGTTGGAGACTAATAATTTAAAAGTTAACATAGATAAGACTAGAGTAATTCAATTTTTTAATAGAAAACAATATAATTATAAATTAATAGTATCATATAATAACGACACCATAGCACAATCCGACAGCATAACTTTCCTTGGAATATCTTTAGACAGTCAAATATCATGGAAATTACATGTCCAAAAAATATGTAATAAAATAAATAGTTACGTTTATGCACTATGGCGTCTAACTAGAATCTCCAGCTTAAAGACGGCATTACAGGCGTATCATGGTTACGTTGCGTCCAATTTACGATATGGTATAATGTTGTGGGGGGGCTCAATAGACTTTAATAGAGTATTCCTGGCTCAGAAACAGTGCATTCGCGCACTTTGTAATGTAGATTCATTGACGTCTTGCAAACCTTTATTCAAAAAATTAAACTTATTAACTGCACCCTCCATTTATATTTTTGAATCTTGTTTATTTGTTAAAACGTATCAATACCTGTACAAATCCTGTGGGGATTATTGTAATTTTAATACCCGTTATCCGAATAACCTTCCATTACCAAACATAAAAACTGATCTCTTTAAAAGAGACTGTTACCCCATGTCAATTAAATTATTTAATAAATTACCTAGCGAAATCAGAGACCTTCCTATTACATTGTTCCGAAAAAAATTGTACACCTGGCTTGTCAATAAATGCTTCTACACTACTAATGACTACCTTAGACTTACAAATAAAAAAATTATGTAAGTAGTAGTGTAATAAATAAAGTGTTTAGTTTAAGATTAGTCTTACATAGTACATAATGTTAAGTTTCACATACCAGCAATGGTCAATATGAGGATCCAACATTTATATATTACGTACCACCTATTTACCCATATTATGTGAATAAATTATTTTGATTTGATTTGATTTGATTTGAAAAAACTCATCCGCATCGCTGTCCACGGGAAGTGTACCCAAAAGACTGGCAGCATTGCCACGTTGTATGGCAATGCTTATCCTTTGACCAAGGTAAAAACCAGCCCTTGGGTCACGCGAAGTGTCAATTAAGCGTCTTGCAAGATCTTTGTACAAGCTATGAGCACTCGGACCCCACGACCCGAGAGTTTCAACCCCAAACGGCTCGAAAATATAATTCCCAACAAGGTTCTTATATTTCTGCCGCTTGAGGTTCTCCGCAGCCGCAGCAGCAGCGCCAGCACAGCACGAAGAACTAGGAAGATGGGATGGCGCAAGAGTAGACGCAAGTAGCGTCCCACACTAAAGGCCTACCCATCTTCCATGGAAACAACGACATACCGTCCGGTCTCTTACCATCGTCGCGTGCCAAGCCATTGGGCTCTAACACAGCCGGAACGCCGACGGTGACAAGAGCTCGTCGGATAATGTCGTTTTTTTTTTTTTTTTTTTCGGTTTCAGATGTATAAAAATGGCAATTTGTGACGACTATGATAGATTATAACAAAATCGATTTATGCGTATAATCACAAATTATGATTTAAAATACTGATAACAATTATTATAAAATAGAATAAGTAACCATTATCGTGTTAGTATGTTTGGTTCTGCGCGCGACCTCCTGTGAATGCAATAAAATGGTACAAGTAAGAGTGAAAGAGGGTCTGCTCGAAGGAGAGCAGGTGCAGAACGAGTATGGTGGCACGTACTTTAGCTTCAAGGGGATACCGTACGCGCAGCCACCATTAGGAAACCTGAGGTTCAAGGTAAATAAAATTTAATCTTTGATCATATTTTATCTTAATGGAACAATTTACTTATTAAAAATAACAGTACTATGCCCTTGTGCACCGTATTTTTAGTCGGTGTCAAGTATTAAAGTAATGATGATAAATTGTTCAGGGAATTTATATTTACACAAACTTTTTCACGTCAACTAAGGCTGAGTTTACCTAGTTAAATCATCTTCTCATTGAAACTGTTTTTACGCTTAACAATTGTTTTGATTGAAAGAGTTCAAGAAATGCTATCTGATCACATTAAGTGTTAACTAAGATACACAAGTCATTGCGTAGATAACGAAACATTTGATTACACAACCGCCTGATATCAAATGCCTTCAGTACACTATCTTTCAGTTGGTTTTACCTAACGTCTAAGTTATCTGTTGATGTTATTTTTTTGTTTGTTCACACACCAACTCTTTATTTGCTTTACAGGCGCCACAACCCCCAAAACCATGGGAAGGAGTTCGCGGCGCAAAGAAATTTGGTGACAAGTGTGCTCAATATGAACTATTCTTCAATAAAGGAAGACGAACTGGCAGTGAAGACTGTCTGTATCTGAATGTCTACACGCCAGATGTCAAACCTGACAAACTTTTACCAGTTATGATCTGGATACACGGAGGAGGTTTAATATCAGGCGCTGGTGAAGATGACGAATACGGTCCCAAGTTACTAGTAAGACAAAATATAGATGTCATTCTTGTTACAATAAACTACCGCCTTGAAGTTTTTGGTTTTCTTTGTTTAGACACAGAAGATGTGCCTGGAAACGCTGGTATGAAAGATCAGGTGGAAGCCCTTAGATGGGTAAAGAAGAACATCGCCAATTTCGGTGGTGATCCAGACAATGTAACGATATTCGGCGAGAGTGCAGGTGGAGTCAGTGTCTCCTACCACTTAATATCTCCGATGTCAAAAGGTTTATTCAAGAGAGCTATAGTTCAGAGTGGTGTCAGTCTTGCTTACTGGGCACAAGCATACAAACCACGTGAGAGAGGGTTTGCTCTGGCAAGAAAATTAGGCTTCTACTCTGATGATATACAAGAAGTATATGAATTTTTAAAAAAACAACCAACCGATTCACTTGTTCGAGCTGTGGTTCCTATAACTTACACCGAAAAAGCAAGAACCAAAGTAGATGTTTATTTTAGTGTGGCTGATGAAAAACAATTTGGAAATAATGAGAGGTTTTACAATGGAGATATGATCGATGTAGTGTCAAATAATGTTCACGAAGGAGTAGAGATTATGATAGGTTACACTGCCGATGAAGGCCTGATGGGTGTAGCCATTTTTGGCAATATCAACGAAAGTCTAGAGCAAGCTAGAAATTTTCCACAATTTTTCGTTTCGTGTCCAATGTTATTCGATTTATCAGTAAATAAACAATTGGAACTTGGAACAAAAATCAGGGAATACTATTTTAATAATGAAAAATTTAAAGCAATTTCTGATGACTGGGAGAAATTAGGAAAATACTATGCCATGGATTTGTTCGTATTTCCTACAATGAGATGGATTAAAACATGTACTCGCTCTCAGAAGAACAAAATATATTTGTACAAATTCACTTGCACTTCTAAATTAAATGTTATATCACATTTAATGGGAATAGGTGACTTGGTTGGAAATAAACCAGTTGTCGCTCATGGTGATGACCTAATGTATCTATTTAGTTCAAGAGATCAGCCCATTATTGACAAGAACTCCATTGAGTTCAAACATATTAAGAAAGTCACAAAGCTGTGGACCAACTTCGCTAAATATGGGTTAGTGTATATTTTTGTGTTGTTTTTAATTTTGCATAGTTATTTATGCAGACACCTTTACTTATCTAATAGTATGTTATCAAATGTATGGATGATAACTTTGTTACTAGCCTTTTATTTTTCTTAGTTCTAAGTATAGTATTAATTATGTTTTCAGAAATCCAACTCCTGATGACTCTTTTGGCGCAAAGTGGACGCCATATTCTCTCAAAAACCAAGAATATCTGAACATTGGTAATGAACTGATATCCGGAAATGCACCTGATGAAGAAGAAATACAATTCTGGGAAAATCTTTTGACAGAATTTGGACTGAATCTGTACTAAATTTTATACCATTAAAAACAACTGTGTTATTGTTTACAGCGAGTGTGATCAATAATAGTATCAATAAATAAAAACTATATTATATTGTTTTTTAGAAGCTTTTTAATAATTATTTGTGTTCATTTATGTAGTCCTTGTGAATTCAACATTATACTGTTTTGCGCGGAATCCTTTTTATTTCTCTTTCGCGTTTACTTTTTATGAAATCAGCTGCCCGTAAAATCGGCCCAGCATTTCGAAGAACAGCACATAAACAGACAGACAGAATAATTTACGAAACATATTGTATTGTTGGTACTTCATAATAAAATTGTACTAGCATTATAAAGTTTTACTTAGGTAAAAGAAAACGTTGCCCTTACTGTAAAATTCAAGGAGCTAACTAATGATTCATGCCACGAATCAGTAATAAAGTCAGTAACTATGTTTTATTATGTTAATTTTAAAAACTGGTAGGTATGTGTTAGACTCATGATTATAGCAAAGTAGACACATGAACTTATTTTTTAAATCGTTTATTGGTAAACTCGTCAAAAAGAAAACTGTAACAAAACGACGGTGAACGTTGTGACAAGAGAGAAAAAATTCAAAAGTTGTAATGCATCTATGATGAACAGCCTACACACGCCCATTTTTTTAAACACAGCTCGATGCACACGTGGAATATTCTTACAAACCCGCTTCTGTGATTCTGTAGGACCATAGAAGAAAAATTAATGCTCATAGAAATAAACAATATACTATAAACTAAAATTAAGCAAGTTACGGTGATGAGTAGGCGATATAACCACTGGAAAGTTTGGAAACTGGGAGTGGGTGTAATAACTGACAAATATGCACAGACGCCAGAACATTAAGCTAACCCAAAATGTAAAATTTTCCCAATTGAACAAGTACCTTATTATAATTGTTGTTGTTTTTATTGTATTTTATTGCTTTTAATTAATTGAAAGATACGATATAATGAGGAAACTAAAAAAAAATGTAGTAAAGTTAAAAAAATCAAAGACTGAAGAAAGAAAGATTGATTGGTATTGGCAATAGCTGGATACACGCACAGTAAAAATACAATGACACAAAAAAAGACACAAAAATGGCATATCTCACGGCTGCGGCAAAAGGTTCATTACAGCGGTAATGCCACACAGATGCTGAGATGCTGCCTGACACTGGTTTTCAAAACACCTTTCTTTTCAAAGCTTTTGACACATTGGGGTAACTTGATGTGCTGGATTGTGCGTGTAAAAGTAATAAGTGAAAGCAATATTATCTCTTATCTTAAAATGATATTAATATTTAATTAATGCATGCTGGATTGAATAGTTTAATATTTTATTTCAAAAGTTACTTTTTCCTTATTATAATCTTATTATCCTTACACTCCTCTTTTTGCATTCCACAACGTTTACCTAAACGTACATTCAACTAATTGAAGCTTACCTGATGTATTTCGTGACGTTATTAATTTCGAACAACACCTCTGAACTTCGTCCATTGCTGCATAGAATCTTTCACATTCTACACTCAAAGATATTTGTAAAATACTGCTTTTGAGAAGCCAAAGTTGAGATGTTAGTATTTCCTCAGCAAACTAGAAAAATGCTTAGTTGTATCAAAGATAATACTTATTACATAATATAAATTAACTTGCGTTTGTTACATGTTTTTACTTACATTATTTCCGATTGTTATTTTCCTCGCCTGTATGTGAATTGCTAAATCTACCATAGCATTCGAAAATATATAAATATTATAAAACAATATCTGAAAATAGGTTACAGAATATTCACTTACAAAATAATGTAATAATTTAAAAAAACACATCTCAAATAATAAGCTAACCAGGCATTGAAAAGTCTTCTCAACCAATTGGTAAGATTTTAAAATTCCCATGTAAGCTTCAAAGTAATTCTTCCAATCACAATCATATTCAATAGACCTTGTTTCTTGAACATTTTTGATCCATATCAGAACAGTTTTCCACTTTAAGTGCATAATCCTAGCTGCATATAGGATATTGATGTCAAAGCAAATATGGAAGCAGCTGGTAAGAATATCCACAACACTAATATTAGTAAAGATGGAGCAGTAATAAAAGATCCAGATAATATGAAAGCAGTTCAAAGCTATAACGTAAACCCAGTTACAGATAAAGAAATATTTAAAAGCCTTCGCGTTAACTTTGAGAATTCTATGCACATTTCGAATGCTAGAGAACAGTGAAACGTTATTCTCTTTTTGAAATAAATTAGTGCAGTAATTAAGAATGCTCCCAGTGGTAAAGATAACAACGTCGTTAACAGTGCCTGAGAAAACGAAATTGCAGCCTTTTTCTCCTACGATACTGAAAGATGAAGCAAACACAAGGTAGAAGCTACCAAATATGTAAATAACAGTGCCACAGGCTGAAATGATATAATAGATAAAAGTATTATTTTTGATCGCATCTTTGTCTACTCGGTACTTAGCACAGAAGAACAATGCTTGCATTAGGTCCAGTGGCTTTAAAATAGACTGTAAGTATTTTTTATCAACATTCTTTTCTTTCGCTAATATCATTTTCTGATCTAGTTTTTACTAGTAATGTTTAGATTATTCATTCGGTTTACAAATATGTCTATTCCAGTAGGTAGTGTAAATGGTATTGAATGTAGGCTCCTACTAAATGGTAAGCAATCATTCGGATTAGTTGGAGCATTAGTATTATTAAGTATTTTACACGCTATTTTTATTTCTGAGACGTAAAGTTAATCAAAACATATGACTATAGATGGCCCTATTTGATACGTATCACTTGAAGGTTCCGTAGTACTGTTTTTTTTACTTGCACGGGTTTATCTGCGACACCATCACTATGATTCTTGAAATACTTTAGGGTCTGCCTGCGACATAAGGACCTGCGGTTCATCTGCCTGTTCATCCACTTGACATGCATTTTCTTGTAATAGATACAGATAGTACAGCATGCTGCCGCTAGGAGGACGATTGTGATCAGGGTGAGGTGGATATTTGTTATGCTGATGCTGGAGTAACTCTACGCGGTTGTCGCACTATTTTGCCTATTATCAGCTCAGCAGCCGTCTGCGCAATGATCGTCTTTTCTCTCGTTTGACTAGATTGGCACATGATTTATAACATAAGATAACACAAATATTGAAATAATGTCCGATCTTCTCAAATTATAACTAATTTTAATTACTGCGAAGTGACTTTAAATGGCAGGGTCGAGACAAGAGTGACGTGGTAAATAAAAGACATTTGCACTAGATAACGTCGAGATAAATTCTGTAGTACTTTTGGTATACTGCTCGAGCTTGCTACAGTTCTCTATTTTTACTTTATTTTTTATGCAGTATGCTTCAATAAATTTAGTTAGTTCACATTGAATTGTTAAAAGGTAACATTTTCCATTCTCGTCTTTGACTAGAGGACCTAATAAGTCTAAAAATATTTTTTATCAAAACAGTCGTCATCGGCTGTTTTGTGTACCTACTATATTTAGTCTTCTGGCATATTAGACTCACTTTCAGACTCAATTAGACCGACAACAAGGTTATTATCAGTTTAGTTTATTCCCCGAAAGTCGTACCTAAATGTGTGAGTGTGTGGTGTGTGTAGGCTAGTATTATTAGTATTATTAAGTATGTGTGTAACCACACCTCATTTAGATTTCAAGTAATTAATATTTTAACATCATGTACAGACGCCAGCACATCAACCTACCCCAAGCTGTTAAATTTTCCCTTATTGTGTTTTGAATAAAGTTGATATTTTCTCAAAGATATTTGACACATTGGGGTATGTTGATGCGCTAGCCGCTGTACAATCAAGACGTTATCCAGTGCAAATGTCTTTCATTTACTACGACACTTCAGTTTAACCTTGCACTTACCTGCTTCTATAAATACTCATACAGGTTCGTCTCTTTTAATGGATAGTTTTTATAATTACAAAATGTTTATTGATGGCGAAGGTTATAGAAAGGGTAGAACAAAAGTGACTAGTCGGTCTATATTCATCACTTGGGATGATTGATGACATTTCAACGTCATGTTTACATCAAACATTCCTAGAGATAAGGCCTTGTGGCTAAAAAATTACAGCCGCACGGGTCAATCCAAGGTTAAGCTTTGCTTGCCGAGGTCAGTTTGTAGAAGAGTGATTCATTACATATCATAAGATATCTCAAATTATATGGAAATAATTTCAAAGCTAGTTAAACGCGGCTGCTGACGTGCATGGCGATAGCTCTGCGGGCGTCTGTCATCTGAACGCACCCTAATGGTTTTTGGGTCTGGCTGTTTGTGTAATGCGAGTTATGTATTTTACTATGGCATTTAGTGTCAAAAATACAGTTTTTTGTATTTGTTGTAAAGTAATAAAATAAAACAAAATAAACATTTAATTCGTTAATTAAATTAATTTTGACAATAAATTACAACTATTTGTAACAAAAACAAAAAATATTAAGTAATTTACTTTATTAGTAATACTGGCTGTTTTTGTACCTTTGACAAAAAATAACAAAAAAATGCTGATGTGCGCGCATGGTTAAAAATTATTCCGAACGCTTTTTCTTTTCGCTGTATTGTTTTTATTTGAAAATTTTAGTCCGAGTTTTATTTATTTCCTCGCAAATATGTTATCAAACGTCGTATGACATATGTGCGCTTTGATAATAACAGCCTCTGCTTTCTTGTAGCCCTCGCCTGCGGCTCCGGCTAGCAATATTGCCTCGGCTGTAATTATCAACTTACCGCACTTATATCATAATGTACTATTACATATTCTATGACATTCGGCAATACTGTTGCTTTCTATTAGTGTTAGAACTTTGAAATGGAGTAGGGAGTTCCAGACTGTTTTATAATATTAGAATTTATTTATTTATTTATTAAAACTGCACTAGTAAAAGACACTGTACAAAGGTGGAGTTAATGCCTTAGGCATTTTCTACCAGTCTACCTTAAGGTGATGCAGAGACAGAACATGGTAGGCGCAAGAAGGACTATTTGACTATTTTTGACTATTTTGATGCATTATATTGCTTCGTTGGGGTGCTTGATTGTTTCACTCACAGTCATCCTGTTTACTGTTGTGGAAAATTAAAATAAAATTACAATACCTACTAAAATATTTTATTGGTACCAAGACTGTAGCAAAATTATGAATAAAAAAACAGCAAGAGCAGGTTTATATGTCGAAAAGCTAATAAACAATTAGAATTGGAGAAATAGCATGGACATGGTATATGAAGCATGAGGAACATGTCGTTTAACTAACTAACTAGAAGGCGAAGTAATAATAATAATAATAATAATAATAAAGCTTTATTTTAATTCCATGCACATTACACATTAAACGATAACAATTAGTAATATAATAACCTAATAATTCAATTACATTTTTGACACTTAAAAAAATAATTTGGTTTCTAATTATAAATTCTGTTATGTAATTAGATTAATTATTATTTGATTTAAGCAACCACTATACTACATTATTGAATGCATGGACCCCGTTCGGGTAAAAGCCTCCCCCAAGGAATGCCATCCTTCTCTGTCATTAGCTCTGTCTAGCCAATTTCCACCCGCGCACGCTACAATTTCGTCTGTCCATCTGGCCCTTGGTCGACCTCTTGATCTCGTGCCTTTAGGCCCAGACCACTTTAATGACCGTAGAGTCCATCTATCGTCCTTGTATCGGGCTACGTGGCCCGCCCACTTCCATTTAGCCTTCATTGCAAAAGTTAAGGCATCGCATACTTTTGTCTTCTTTCGAATGTAAACGTTCTTTACCTTATCCTTCAGTTTTAATCCTAGGCAACTTCTTTCCATTCTTCTTTGGGTAGTCTGAATTTTGTTCCTGGTTTTGAGATCGAAGGTCCAAGTTTGGCAACCATAGGTGAGGCACGGTAGAAGTCCTGTATCCATGACTATTTTCTTGGTTGGTAGCGGAAGTTGCGATTTTAGTATTTCCTTATGGTGCCAAAACTTGTTCCAGGTAATCGCCACTCTTCGGTTAAGTTCTTTAATGTTTCTTTCCTTGCTAAATGAGATTTGTTTTCCTAAGTATATGTAGTGGTCGACAAACTCGAGGGGAGTGTTATTTATTGAGATGGGCGTTGCACTGCGGTTAGACATAACTTTAGTTTTATCCAAATTCATTTCCAAACCAGCTTTTATACTAGCCTGGTTTAATTCATTTACCATTTTGTTTAGTTGATGAGGGGTTTCCGAAAATAGAATTATGTCATCGGCAAATCTGAGATGACTTAAAAATTTCCCATTTATATTAATACCTTGATTGGACCATGGCAACTCTCCCATTACGTGTTGTAAGACGGCTATGAATAATTTTGGTGAGATCGGGTCACCTTGCCGGACCCCTCTCTTTATGTTAATTAATCCGCCTAGTCTATCCAGTTTAACTCTGCTTGTGCTGTTAGAGTAAATATTTTTGAGGATATTGATATAATTTTCATCTGTGTTTAGTGCTTTCAGCGATTTCCAGATGCTTTCGTGTGAAATTGAATCAAAAGCTTTTTTGTAGTCGATGAAAGCCAAGTACAGGGGTTTATTGAATTCCGAATATTTTTCTATCACTTGGTCAACCACTTGGATATGATCTATCGTGCTGAAACCGCTTCTGAAACCGGCTTGTTCGATTGGTTGGTGAGCATCGATGACTGGGGCTATCCTTTCAAGTAAACAGGACGCAAAAAGTTTATAAAAACAAGGCATTAGGCTTATAGGACGGTAGTTGCCTATATCAGCTGGGTCACCTTTTTTGTATAGTAGTATAATTTCCGATGCCATCCATTGATGTGGCACAGCTTTTCCATCAAGTATTTTGTTCCATAGGATAGTGATTGGTGCCAGTAGTAGAGTCTTCGCAACCTTGATACATTCATTGGTGATTCCATCCGGTCCTGGGCTTTTTTCTGACTTAAGTCTCAATATTTGTTTCAATATTTCATTTTCTGTAAACTGGTGTGTTGTAGAGGTATCTATATAGCTATAGGAAACCATGTTTTGATTTTGTGTGTCTGGTTGTCTGTATAGATTAGCGTAAAAGTCAGTAGCGGCATTTATGATTTCTGTGCGAGAATTGCATTTGTTGTTGCCAGACTTGAGAAAAGGAACCCATGTTTTGGCTTGATTTAGCTCTTTATAAGCTTTTTTGGCAGATCTAGTATTATTGAGGTGTCTTTGTATAGTTGTTGTTCTGTAGGTATCGTAGCACCTTTTTATTTCTTTATTAGTACGTTTATACAGAGTTTTTAGTTTTTCTTTGTCAGCCACGCTTAATTTGGGCTTATTTTGTAGTTCGCTTCTTTCTTTCATGAGTTCTAGCGCTTTCGCGGATAGGATTTTGTTCTTATGTGTTCCTTTAACATTTTTTAGACTAATCTTGATGTATTGCATGATTTGTTGGTAGTACTCCTCCGCGTTATAATTGTTTTGATTCTTTATAAGTTCTGGTATAAAGCTATAGAGGTTTTGAAGGTACGTTTCTTGCTCCGCTAGGGTTTTTAGCTTAGTGGATGTATTCGAGAAATTGCGCCGACTTTTCTTTGTTGAATTTAAGTGTATTGTTGCTCTAAGTAGTCTATGGTCCGATCCAAAAGAGAATGATGGTAGTACTTCATATTTAGAGATCAGGTGGTGCTTTGTGGTCATGATATAATCAATTTCATTTCTTGTATTTTTATCTGGAGAGATCCATGTCCAGCGGTTTTTTGGTTTTAGTTTAAACATTGTATTTATAATTTTTAAGTTGTACTCTTGCGCGTATTGAATTAGTCTCGTGCCTCGAGCGCTTCTGATGCCGTAACCATACTCTCCTGTAGCGGAACGTTCGTACTTTTCTGGAATTCCGATTTGAGCATTAAAAGGCGAAGTAAACGATGCTTTAAATGTGTAGAAGATGGTAGAAAGGATATTGTGACTGTTGAGATAATGAGAAATAGAGATAGATTTGTGGAAGAAGAAGACAGACGACAATTAAATTGTGTTAAAATTTTAATGACGATGATGCCTATAGAAATGCAAACTGCAACAACACAATGGTGTAGTGAGCGAGAAGAGCAATTACTCGTAATGGATGACAAATATCTATGTAGAACAGGCCACACGCGGTCATCTTGCTGTATGTCGCTCGGTGCACCCTCAAGATATTCTTACATAACTTCTTTTGGTCGTCTGTGAACAGAGTGATTAGAATTATGTAGATCATACATTTTTATGAGCAGATGAAGCCCAGAAAAAATTGTCAGAAAAGCACTATTCTCCTTCAACGTCATAATAACGCAGCTCTCTACAAGTCGTTCAGTTGTAAGATGTTGCGACTTTTGAGCCTGTTAATACAATCTGGTATCGTGAGTACTGTCAATTAGTTCGGTTGTTTGTCCAGTCTGGCTTTGTATATTTGTAAATGTGACTTTATTTCTTTTTTGACTGTGTTCATGACATTTTAAACTCAGAAGTAGCAGTCAGCTGATCATGACTGCTCAATGGCTAGTGAAGCGGACAATAGTCCTGGAGTGGAGACCTTGTATCGGCAAGCGTTGATTGACTGACGACCTGAAGAAGGTGGATGAGTTAGGCTTTGTCATATCCTAGGAGTCGCCAACGCCCAACAGTTGGCTGCAAATGCCAAGTTAATTTTGGCAATTCTAAACTTGCTAACAGATGTGCACCTGTTATTGTTACTGGCAGCAGGATCTTTATTATAAATATTTCATTGATAATAATATGGTAGTTGCAAGTGCATCTGAGCGTAGACTGTTCCTAGACTAGGTAAAATGTAATTGCACGGTTTCTTCTTGACTTTTCTAACTAGAAGCCTGAATATCGTGTGACTGTTACAAAGGAACTTTGAGTTGCCTTTACTTTGCTTTGACTGTAATACTTCGGCGTTTGTAGATATCCACTAGCAGTCAAATAAATTATGTAGCTTGTTCAATAAAACCGTTGTCAATTAGGATCATTAATTGATTGTAATTTTTTTAATGCTTACCACGTGATGCTAAAATTCTTGAGCAAGAATCTTGTGCAAGTTTTAAAGCTTCATAGAACGTTTCGGCTTGCAGACTGAGCGTCAGTTGCAGAACCATAGTCTTTATCATCCAAAAATAAAGGAATATTGATACCAGCGGGGTTGTTGCCTGCAATGTCAATCAAATACGTAATATGTACTTGTTATGTTTGTAGGCTTCTTAAATGAGACACCGTTGAGGTTTATTTCGTATATTCGACACACAGTCTTGTAAGTAGTAGCAGCTTCACAGACGGGGACAGAAAATGAAGTGACGCTCGTTAGGAAGCGGATACATAGATAATATCTAGTGAGGTGCATACTACTAACTTACTAATTAGAGATGTCACAACATCCCCCTTGTTGAGTTCAAATGTAACATCTGACATACATTCCAAAAGACACTGTTACAGTTATATTAAGACTAGACAATATTGTATTATACTATAACTTAATCTATTTCTTCTATTAACCTTCTTGTAGGTTTCACAATGCGTCCTGACCTAGTTGTTGTGCTTGATTTTTGAGAAGAGGATTCTTGAGGTCTAGACTTCTGTCTGTCACCTTCCTCTCTCCCCTGTGACGAGGTGGACCGCATAGGTGGGTCTGCATAGTTATGGGAATACTTATGTCTTAAGTGTATTCTGTTTCTCCTATACTTTACACCATTGCTATCCTCAACAACATATGACCTATTGTTCATCATTCTTTGTTTGATGATACCTTTTTCCCAGTTACTTTTTGGATTTCTTTTGAAATAGACATGGTCATTATAATGTAACACTGACAATAACTTTGTGTTTTTATCATAATACCTTGATTTGTTTTCATTATCTTTCCTGACTGTTTCTTTATAATTTTTAAATGTTACCACTTTTGGCTTTAATTTTTTAATTGACATTGGAATGTTATCTCTTAAATTTCTAGACATTAGTAATTGTGCTGGTGATGACAAGTTATTTTTTGCTGTGTTTCTATACTGTAATAAAGCTATGTATGGATCTGTTTTGTTTTCTTTACATTTCCTTAACATGTTTTTTATAATTTTGACTGAACTTTCTGCTTGACCATTTGACTGTGAATGATATGGGGTAGTAACTACATGTTCTATGTCCCATACCTGTAAGAAATTTTTAAATTCTATTGACTGAAAAGGAGGTCCACCATCTGACACTAATGATAATGGTGTTCCATGACGAGCAAAAATGGACTTTAAATGTGTGATTACATTTTGAGATGTACTGTTTTTATTTAATAATGCTATTTCTATGTATTTTGAGTAATAATCTGTGACTATTAAATAAACTAAATTATCAAAATGCATTAAATCAATACCGACTTGTTGCCATGGAAATTGACATATTTCATAATTTTGTAGTGGTTCCTTTTGATTACATGGTCTGTACTTTGCACATATTATACATTGTTCTACTAAATTCTTAATATCACTTGACATATTTGGCCAATATAGTGATTCTTTTGCTAACCTTAGACATTTATTTATACCTTGGTGACCTTTATGAATTTTTTCTAACATTTGTTTGTGCATTGACTGTGGTACTATTAATTTTGATCCTTTGAACACTAAATCTTTAATTGTGTGTATTTCACCTTGTATATTCCAGAATGGTTTTACTAAAGGACTGACATTGTTTTTGTTTTTTGGCCAACCTTCAATATTATATTTTTTTATTATTTGCAAGGATTCATCATTTTTGGTTTCCTCTGCTAATTTTGCACTGTACTCCTTTGTTATTGCTAAATTAGCATACATTAAATTGACATGACAGGACATTTCTGTTTCATTTTCAGGTGTATAATGGTCTTTTAATGCTGCTCTTGACAAAGTGTCTGATATGTACATTTCCTTACCTGGAACATGTATGACTTCTAAATCATATTTTTGCAAAGTTAACATCATACGCTGTAATCTAGCGGGGACATCATGTAATGGTTTTTTAAATAAATAGACTAATGGCTTGTGATCTGTATGAACAGTGACTCTATTACCATATACATATTGGTGATATTTTTCACAACCAAATTGTATAGCTAGTAGCTCTTTCTCAATTTGAGCATACCTTACTTGGGTTTCTGTTAAAGTTTTAGAACTATATGCAATAGGTTTGCTTTTTTGTAATATGACTGCACCTAAAGCTGACTTCGAGGAATCGACTGACAAGACTAATGGAATCTTGGGGTTATAATGAGCTAAAACTGGAGAGTTTGTTATCTCTTGTTTCAATTTTTCCAAACATTGACTATGATTTTCATCCCAAGTCCAGACTGAATCTTTTTTTAATAGATTTCTTAATATTTGAGTTTTTTCTGATAAGTTGCTTATAAAAGGTCCTAAATAATTTATCATACCTAGTACTCTCTGCAAATCTTTGACATTTTTTGGTGTGGGCATGTTGACAATGGCTTTGACTTTTTCTTGATCTGCCCTAGCACCATCTTTACTGAAGACATAACCCAAAAAATATACTTCTGAGACTAAAAATTTACATTTTGATTTGTTAAATTTTAGATTGACTTGACGAGCTCTTTGCATGACTTTGTGTAATCTCTCATTATGTACTGACTCATTTGGTCCATAAACTAGAATGTCGTCTATAAATATTAAAATTCCTTCGATGTCTCCAAATAGATTCATCATTACTCTTTGAAAGATTTCAGACGAGGCATTTATGCCATAGGGTAATCTTAAATATTTATATCTACCAAATGGTGTTTGAAAAGTACATAATTCTGAACTGTTTTCGTCTAGACGCAACATCCAGAATCCAGAAAAAGCATCTAGATGAGAAAAACATGCAGCCCCTTCGAGCTGAGACCTAATCTCGTCAATTGACTTGAGTGGATAAAATTCCCTTATGATATTTTTATTTAAGTTTCTGGGATCTAAACTTATTCTTAACTGACCTGTACTTTTAACGGTTATAACGACTGAGTTAACCCACTCTGTTGGTTTTGAAACCTTCACAATAACTTGCATAGCCTCCATGCGATCCAACTCCTCACGTAATTTCCCTTGTAACGCGAATGGTACTTTCCTCGGAGGATCCACGCATGGTACTGCATCAGGCTTGAGTTTAAGATGACAGACCGGAGGTAGACACCCGAGACCCTGAAAGACATCATTATATTGTGTAAGAATTTGTTTACTAAAATTTTGTTTTGTCACTGCAAAGACACGTTTTATTATACCTAACCTTTCACAAGTTGGTAGACCAAGTACATTTGGACAATCTAAATTTGCTACTATAAACATTATTGTTTCTTCGACTTTATTATTATTTAAACTCAAATTACAATTTAAATTGACTTTACCCAAGATTGGGATGGATTTTCCACCAAACCCTGTGACATTTACTTGACATTTGACAAGTGACAGTTGCGACACATTGTCTTGACTTTTGACAGATGACGTTTGTGACGTACTGTCTTGACGTTTGAGAAAATTAAATGTTTGCTTTGACATAATGTTGACATCTGCACCTGAATCTATGATGCATCTTATTTGTTTACCTTTTATTGACAAATTAATTTCCCAAGACTTCTTTGAATTACTTTCCAAAGTATTGACATGACTGTTTATTGAGTGTTGATTGTGACTGATATCTGAGTGACTGAGTAATGATCCCTTGTGTGCCTGTGTATGCTGACTGCTGATTTCATGTTGAATATACTGTGTTTTGTTTGTTTTATGTTTGACTATTTTGTGTTTTGACTGTGTTTTATTTTGTAATCCCTCTGGCTTGAGACCAAATTCATTTTTCAGATGTAAATAAGGACTCTGACTTTTATTATTATGACTATTTGACTTGACAATTAATCTCTCAGAGAAAGAGGAAGTGTGAGAGGAAGGTGACAGACAGGAGTCTAGACCTCAAGAATCCTCTTCTTGGCTCGAAAAATTTGTCAAATTTGGACTTGACCTCGTCGAATGTGCTCCCATCAATTTTTAGGTTAAATGTATTAAATATGTTTAGACCACGTTCTCCAATGGAGTGCAGTAATATGGCAATTTTCCGCTTTTCGCTGGATTTGTCCAGACCTGTGGCTAATAAATATAAATCCATCTGCTGTGACCATCTTCTCCATGCCTCCGCATTGTTATTTGCTGGATCTGAAGAGATGTGGAGTTGCTTGAGTTGCGTTCGTAGACTCTCACCATCATGGCTGCCGTCGGCACTCGTACTTTGGTTCGGCATTTCTTCACGACTTTAATTTTAATTTTCTCCGATGACTTCTGACACCATGTTATGTTTGTAGGCTTCTTAAATGAGACACCGTTGAGGTTTATTTCGTATATTCGACACACAGTATATTACACAGTCTTGTAAGTAGTAGCAGCTTCACAGACGGGGACAGACAATGAAGTGACGCTCGTTAGGAAGCGGATACATAGATAATATCTAGTGAGGTGCATACTACTAACTTACTAATTAGAGATGTCACAACAGTACTTAAATATAATTTATTAGTAGGTAACTTACTAATCTGTACTAAACTTACAAAAATTAATCTCCGAAATTCAATCATCACTTGCACATTGATTAAGCAGCGACAGAAAGTTTCTATTGTTTGATATAGAACCTAAAAATATAAAATTTGGTTACATAACTCAATAATTTATTTTATTTATTAACAATAGTAAGTACCTAAGGTAGATAAGACCTCAACAAAGAGAACAAAATACGATCGAATACAAAAAAAGAAAAAGTTTGATTAAAAGAAGTTTGATTAAAAGAAGCAGAAAGATTTACATAGATACATAGATAAATTATGTATTTACTTTGAGTTAATAATCTCTAATTTAGTTTATTATCATCACTTTAATAGTGCCGCTTTGATATATAATAAATCCAGACTCTACGTAGGTACCTCCTTACAAAGACAAACCATTTTTTATTGATATTAATAGATCTTACTCTTGACCTCAACTTTGTTCTGAGGTCAGAGATGAGGTCGAGATGGAACGAGCTTACCCAAAATAAGCCTATTAACTCGTGGGGTCATATTAACTCGGGAACATCGATGCAGGCACGGAATTCCACTACTTGACTAAATTCTACATCAACAGCCTCCTTAACACCTTTAGCAACTATGTTGATCTCGACTTTCAGTCTAGCTGGATGAGCTAAATACTAGTAGGTAGTTCTATCAAGGGCCTGTCTGTTTGGCCTCCACAACCCTGTACTTGCGTAACAAGATACTCAGATACGACATGATGGCAAGGTAAAACTCTTTTAATAAAATGGTTAAATGGATACCTAATTAGACTTACCGGCTGTTGGAAAATATTTTTACAAATATCATAACATTTTAAAATATGCTCATAAGCTGCTAGCATTTGGTCGGAGTCACTTTCCATATGCTCATTTCTTTGACAGAGTAAAGCTCGAACATTCCATAATTCAACCTTATCAGCCAATAATTTTATCAGGCTAATCAAATAGATAATATTTGTATCAAGACTTGTTAGGAAAATTAGATTTAAGACAATGTACCACGGAGGCTGGTCGTAAATAACGGACATGAAAAGCACAGATACAGAATATATACTGAAGAGTATAATGATGTTGACCCAATTTCTAATGACAGACCAAGTAACACTGGCGTCTTTATTAAGGAACCTGTGTACTTTTTGAAAAGTCAAGACAAATGTGATGATATTCTTTGTGTGTTTACAATGAAGCACAATATTCATGATGAATCCTGCGTTGTAGAACACAAAGTCGTAAAACGAAGCGAAATACAAAAATTGAATGGAGCCATAACGTTTCAAATTGTCGTCTACCAATATTTCAGTAAATCTGTTTGTGTAACCAGTCAGAAATATTACAAGCCCAAAAACTAAAACGAACTTATTGCAACGGTTATTCGGTTTTATGACATTATTCTTCATAGAATACTTTGGGTTGAACACTAATATTTGCATCAGGTTCAGAGGATAAAATATTGACTGCACGTTTTTGTCCACAATGTTGTCAAAATCTGATTCATGGCGCTCGTAATATGTTTGGATTTCAACAATATTTTCCATGGATAACACTTTGAGGTTCCCGATATAAATGAACGGTATATGAAAAACTAATTTATTAGAAAGACTTGTAGTTGTCATGAATAAACAAGTAACTGGCGAAAGTAAACACATTAAAGAAAACAAGAAGTGACGTGTTCCGTATTTGAAAAACACTTATAAACTTAGAAAATTATTCTGTATTCTATTGAATATAATGTATTATCTTTATTATCTTCCTCCTGCCTTTATTGCAATTATTAACAGTTAGCGCAGCATGTTATCCACATACTTGTCGTTTTCTTAATAGTGACCAACTTTCTAGTTGTATGTCATCTTTTACACAATTTGTATTTTTATTTTATTAACTTCATGATTATTACTTTTTTAATAATCATCTTTGCCCTTAACCGCTCCCCTGACCTTTGGTTTCAAAATCGTCAGATTAAAGACGCTTGATAGAGCAGCGGCGGCCCAGTGGTGGCGGCCCCGACTTACGAGCAATAAGTCAAGGCAGGTGCACTACTTTGTGTAATTTATTTCATCACCACTGCTCTTAAAAACGGTGAAGGAAAACATCGTGAGGAAACCGGCATGTCCTAGAACCAAAAATTCGAAGATATGATGTGACATCTACCAATTTGCACTGGGTCCGCGTGGTAGATTATGGCCCATACGCAAAAAACACGCTTTGAAGTGGAGTTGCGGACACCAGCCCGGTATCTTTATAAAAAAGCTTGATGTGCTGGTCTCTGTACTTTACGAACCCTCGTTAACCTCCCAGCATCTCTTATGGTATTGTTTGTCGAGTTCTTCAGTATGTTTTGGTCTGAGAGATTACTGCAACAACTCGATGAGAAAAGCCCAAAGGATTTAAAGTTAAGTTTAATCCTTTGGGCTTTTCTCATCGAGTAATCATCTCATACTTTAACCAACATGGCTCTCAAATCAATGGTTGTATGGATAATTTGAAATATGTCATGATTTACGTCGTTTAAACTGGAGTTTTAATTTCTTTTTGCAACATACAAATGTCGTTCATACCTTGCCTTTCAACTTTCGTTTGGATTCGCCCAGTATTACTAATGGTATGGATTTTAACCCTTAGCCACCTGACGTGTTTTTCAGTTACACTACCACCTGACGTCGGTCGTAGAGACCGCTTGCGTATTTACTGTGTTTAATTATTTTTTATTTATATATTACTAGCTGACCCGGCAGACTTCGTACTGCCTAATTAAATTGCAATAAATTCCTGTCAAAATGATTTGTAATGTGACATTTTTTTGTTCCTACATATTTCACAGTCGGGGCAAAAAATTATCCTGAACAGAACTGTCACCTTGGTGATAGGGCGTTGTGAATAAGAAATACAATTAAATAAAACATATATAAGCATTTAAAAATAAGTAATCCCTTTATTGTTAATCATGTGAATCATAATTATTAACAATAATCAGTTTTATTTTCATTGTAGTGCTTTGTGATAGACGATGTTTTTTGTTTGATTATCTGGCGCATAGACAAACAAATCTGATGGTTTTCCAACACGGGAACAGGCAACATACAATTGACCATGTGAGAAACACTGGTTTCCAGATTAATACCACAAACACTTAATGATTGCCCCTGGGACTTGTTTATGGTCATAGCAAAAGCAAGCCGAACTGGAAACTCTAGTCGTTTAAAGTCAAACGGCACATCATTTGGAATAATTGAGATGTGCGGTATGAGAACGTCTTCTCCTTTATACTTTCCTTTCAGTATAGTTGCTTCTATCACGTTGTTTAGTAATTTTTTATCGCTAACCGTGTGTTGTTGCAAAGACGCGGTTGGTTGATATTTCGCAACATTATAACTACCGATCCAACTGGCAAATCCAGCGAGTTTAAACATTCTGGTGGATAGTTTACTACATCATCTTGGTTAGTAGCCGAATCAACTGATTTATATTATCCTCGATTCGCCTGTAATTTGTTCTTGCATTTTTAAATTTAATTCATTTACATCTATGTTTTTTGCAGCCAATATAGCTCGTTCGCTCAACCAATCGTGGTTCCTGTAATTTTGAGAAACATCTGGAAACACCTTCTGGATAAGTTCATCTTTTGATAGAGTTAACTGACAAAAACTTTGAGAAATGTTAATGCAGCCAGTCAACATGTCTATAGGAAATTTGCCACTACCAATGTCAATGAGTTGTTTAGAGAGTATGTTTCCAGATTGGTCATTTTGCAATTTGATATGCATATTCTTGCTTAAATTAAGTACTTTGACATGTTTCCACAATTGGAGGACTTTAGACATGCATTGAGTTCATCAGCTGGTTTTGATCGTGGAATCACTGGCAATGTTTGACGAAAATCTCCTGCTAATAAAACTTTGGCTTGCATGTCTTGTGCGGCGGCCGATGTTCGCACGTCGTCCTCTAGGCATTTTGGACTATGGGCAGAGTGGTGAATTTAACCTCAAATGCACGATCCACATAATTTACATAGTTCAACTTACCACCTTAAAGACAAATGCCTGCTGTTGAAATTCAAAAAAAAATTGCACAATAGGTACACGTTATTGATTTGATGGTTTCCAATTGAAATATTAGGAAACGAATAACTTATATTTTTTTTCCTTTTTTTCACAATTTCACAGTGAACACAATACTTTTCAATATTTACTTTTTGCCTGACATTATGTCAGTTGTCAATCTGTCATTTACTTTTCTCTAATTTTGTGTCATAGTTTTTCATAGTGACTATGAAGGTTGCATCTGATTTATGTAATTTAATTTATTTTTATTAGTATGTTAGCTCTAATAATGTATTTTTTCCTGAATTTTCTTTGCTATAAACCTCACGGAGCCCGAGACCTTTCCAACGAATGCAAAACCGTGCAAATCGGTTCGTGCGTTCTGGAGTCAGGAAGGAAAACCCGACTTATTTTTATATAGTAGAAGATTTCAAATAAAAGTCAAGCATATATTTTTAATTTATTTTTTATTAGTTTTAAGTTTTTAAACAATGAAAAGTCTTTATTTACTTATACTAAATCGACACATAAAATAAACATATGAAATTTTAGAAAAAAGAAGGAACTTTGGATATATGAGATCTGAATAGGAATTTTAATTACTACATATTATAATAAACCTATTTACTATCAGTCACACATATTATCTTAAGTTTCACTCATTTATATTTATTATTATTATTTATACATTATTACATTATATTTTATAGCAACAGATTTATTTTGAAAATAAAATCGCACGAGTCTCTGAGACCGACGTCAGGTGGTTAAGGGTTAAAAGAGATTTTGACCTCAGTGTTAGTTTCTGTTGTAGTTGGCTAGGAAACAGTAAACTCATACGTGTAAAAACTTTTTACACGTCAGTGTTTTGTTTTTTTGATCAGATCCGTTTTGTTTTTACTCAAAACGGAGTAAATCCAGAGATATCCGTGAGTAAATCTATATACGAATGAGTGACGCTCCCCGACTCACACGGAAGCAAACACTTTTTGTAATTTCTTTCCATACAAAGTTGAACTGGTCCTATTTGGCGCAGCCGTGTGATACACACTCTTTTGCGTGTTATGTTCTTAGTTTTTTATTATTATTTTTTACTTTGTTTTGTGGACTTGTGGCATGTGCCAAATAAATAATGTTTTCTTTCTTTCTTTCAAATTAAACTGTGTACTCAAGGGCTTTATCATACTAGTGAGTTACGAGAGTGTGCGCGGCGAACATCGCGAACACGCCGCGTGTGCGCAGCGAACTCTCGGCAAGCTTTGCACTTAGCACTGAATATACCAAACGCAGATCGTACACCTCGAACTTGCTGCACACCTAACGGCGAGCTCACTGCGCACACGTGACTGTTGCGAACTCGCGGCGTTCACTGCGCACACGTGACTGTTGCGAACTCGCGGCGAACTCGCTGCGCACTCGCCCTGCTTTCCACTCGTTCGCAACTCGCTAGTGTGATAAAGCCCTAAGATAACAGTAACTGAAGTAAAATATAATGTCATTGGCTACATTTGGTAGATTTAATTTATGTTCGTAACTGACAGTCCAAATAGTACATAAAATTTTACTTTAATAGTCGGTTTGAATGGTGTTTTTGTATTATACAAATATTTAAACTCATGCAAAACTGAGGCGAGTTTTTAGAGGATTATAAATACAAAAAAATTACTGAATAGTAATATACATCATTTAATTTTAGTAAGTGAAAAAGAGAAAGCAGTGTAGGATCACAGTAATGAAAACTGAATTAGAACTATGGTGTAGGTGGTGATGTAACTCAAGAGGCGGAGAGACATCATCGCGTCTATGGTAAACAGGCCGCATGCGCTCATTTTCTTGAACGAAGCGTCCTGCACACGTTTAATATTCTTACACACGGAGAGCGTACGTTTATCTGTGAACATTTAATAAAATAATAAGAATAAAGAAAAAACTAAACGCACAAGTCTTCCGTTAGATATGTACGGACCTTTACACACAATAAAAAAAAACCGAGAAAGCATTAACGACACAATATGTTTTACATAAATTAAGGAAATTAATGTGATGCAAAGTCGTCATAAAAAGTAAAGTACATATCGACGGTTGAAAGGCTAATTGGTCTAAGCGACATTTTTTGCGATATTGAGATATATACATATTCGGAATCAGCAATTTTTTCTCCATCGTTTGAGCTAGGTTTCAATTTTTTTTAACGACTTTTTTGGCGCTTAGCACCCCCAGTAAAACAGGCCTCATTTTTAAGCTCATTGATCTATACGACACAAAATTAGGCAAATTTGAGGACTCGATGATTTAAGCTCTTTTGAATTTTTGAACTTTGATAACGTGTGTCGGTTAAGTCATTTGGCTTTTTCGCCAAAGTTGTGGTGTTGTCGTTTGGCCTATTTTACATTAAACGATAATAATAAGCTATGTCGTTTGGCCTATTTTGCAGCCGACTACATTGAATGAACCGCGTCGCTTGAACCCTTTTCAAACCAAATAAGATAATTTTAATTATTCATTTCTTTGCCAACAGGAGTAGAGATAAACATGTTAATACGGACAAAATCCTACTTGCATTGCCGTCACATGCAACAATGTACACTTAATAATTTATATTATATTGCAATGCAACCTAATACCATGCTGATTAACAGTAAATATTACAAAAATGTTAAATCTTATAACCATTTTATTTCTCAATGTCAAGGAGTATCCAGTAGTCAATAATTAAAATGTCAGAGTAAATAATGAGATACAAATGAAATAAATAAAGATCCTAGATAATTAATAATTATGAGTTTCACACATCAATCAAATCAAAAGTCATTTATAAAATGAGGCTGAGGATCAGTACTTTTTAAACAACATTACCATGATACAGTCATCCAAAAAGCCCGCGCCCGCATTAAAAAGTGGCATAACAAACTACCCAGCAACACGTCTGCCTGATAAGTTAGAAGAACTTGTATTTATACAGGTCCTTCAATTAGTTAACACTAAATCAATCAATTTTTTTTTTTGCATCTAGTTAGTTAGCACACTCTAAATACATAATACTGTAATATTCTATAACAGAGAATCCGAAAGAAACGCACAGATGTTATTGGCCATAAGCATTCCCTTTTAGATATTCTTTCACACTAAATATGTGCAAGTGGTCAATGTTACAGACATTACATACAACAGGGCAATTTATTTTAAAATCTTGGACGTCATAGAATATACACTGGTGCCCATTAAACCGGGTTAGCAGGGTGCAGTCTGAATTTTATTTGTATATTTTGGACATCTGATTTTTTTTGTGTCTTGTGGTCCACATAGTCAAACGGTTTAATCCATGTATAATGCACAAATTGGTACTTTTTTCCAACACTTTTGGTAACTTGTTCAAGAAAGTTGTAAATCGCTCTAATAAAAAAAAGTTGTAGTTCTTCTCATGTTGATCTTTTTACTATAAATCCTGTTACACCTTTGATAACCACATAGTTATAAAATCCCTCAAAAATACAAATCGCAGTCCTTAAAATATTGAATTATTTAGTGAGCATGACGGTTTATAGTTGACGGTGGCATGCGTATTTATGTATTACTAATACTTCTGTGATTAATGTATGTCATTCGTTTGACTTAGTTAACGACACACTGAATAAAATTGTGAGCTATGCCAATAAGAATTTTTATTGTTTTCTTCTTTACAATAAATACACAATATAGGTCTTTGGAGTGTTTATGTTGCTCTTGTTAATAAACAATTTACATTAAATGATATCAGTTAATATGTAAATATGTCTGTTGAAACATTCAGCTTTTTTGTATAATAGGTACCTTGTTACAAGACACATTAGATCAATATTTTGAATGGTTCCTCTACACAACACAAAAATGTATAAAAAATACTAGACACTGTCTAAAATTGTATTAGGTGGCATACCAACCTTAAAAATATCTTATAGACGTTGCTGAATAGTGATGGCCCAAGTAACAATATTTACTACATAATCGACCAAAAATGGGATCTGTATCAACTACTTTACTGTGGTGCAACACCATCATGTTGCTTAGGTCAATTGTGGGTATTCATCTGTCAGTTGATTTGGCGCTAAATTCTTTTGGCCTCATATTATTTGATTCTAAGTTGATGCTTGAGCCAGTTTAACCTTCAGCTCTTTATTTACGAAAGGCATTTGAATCATTTTGCTTTTCTCAAAAAATAACCAAATTTGATGCATTTTGGGCCAACCGACACAAAATTTCTAAAATAATACAAGTTTAACATCAGTTGTAATTTAAAAAACTTCCTTATTTAATTAGGGATATACTGTATTAAATAAATAAAAGTCTATCAAGTTGTTGATTTTTTATGATTTTTTTTTCCAAAATAAAAACTTTAAACCGTCCTCCTGCAAGTTTTACAAAATGTCGCTTGGATCAAATAGCCTTACAACCGTCGATATTAAAAGCTAACACTTATGGTTGATTCGGCCACTTTAGTGTACACAAAGATAGTTCAGTGTTCATTATGAAAAACTTTTTACTAAGTTAATACTTTTTGTGTCATAAATTATAGTTACTTCCCCGAATCTCACATGATATGGTCAAGATAATGTCTGGACTATGAATATGAATATGGAATATTTTACATGTTACAAGTCTTACCAGAGCATCTGATTGTATACATCAATGTTATAGCACTCTGAACATCGTTCATGGCTTTGTAGAATCTCTCACAGTGCACACTCAAAAATACTCCAATGAGTATACTTTTTACCAACCATATTTGTGAAACAAGAACTATCATACTGAACTGAAAAGTAAAAAGAGAAATTTAAATAAATAATTTAAAAAATATGATTTACTTGACTAGATCTTTACTGCGATACTACGAGAGATGTCGATGCACGTTACCGCAATAGATCTTTACTGCGACACTACGGAATTTCGATGCACGTTACCGCAATAGATCTTTACTGCGATACTACGGAATGTCGATGCACGTTACCGCAATAGATCTTTACTGCAATACTACTGGATGCCGATGCACGTTACCGTAATAGATCTTTACTGCAATATTATGGGATGTCGACGCACGTTTCTGCGATAAATCTTTTCTGTGATACTACTGGATGTCGATGCACGTTACCGCGAGTCCGCGAAAGATTTCGATGCACGTTACCTCAATAGATCTTTACTGCGATACTACGGAATGTCGATTCACGCTACCGCAAAAGATCTTTACTGCGATACTACGGAATGTCGATTCACGCTACCGCAAAAGATCTTTACTGCGATACTACGGAATGTCGATGCACGTTACCGCGAGTCCGCGATAGATCATTACTGCAATATAACAGGGTGTCGATGCACGTTATCACGAAAAATATGTATATTTTTCTGTGACTTGAGATCGAAATAGATAGTGACAGTGCTATAATATTATATTCAATAAACATTATAAATGCCATAGTTAGGTAAAAAGGTTTCAAAGTTATCACTTACTGATACTTCATCTAACTTCAGCACGTGCATCTTCAAAACCGTGGCTATATGTATCAGTCCATGAGATGCTGCATTCATTATATTATACGCAATCTGAAATTATAACAGTATTATTACGAATTTATATTTATATTTGTGCAGTATGTTATCAAGTTAGTGGGAAGGAAAGTAACTGCAGGCAAAAACGTGAATGGCGCATTACTTGTCGTTGTCTTTGTTGTTTTTAGAAAATTTGTACTTACAAGCTGACAAAAGGTTGTCTCTACAAGCTTATATGCTTCTATAATGTCTTCGTACACTTTATATTTGATATTCCAATACAACTCCCGATCCAAAGCAGAATTAAACTCTATTCTTCGAATGTCTTCGATCCACAATAATAACAGTTTATATAAAAATTTAATAAAAAACGAAGCATACAAAACATTAATATCAAAAATAACGTTATAAGTTAAAATTATTTTGAAGCCCATGAAAGGAAAGAAATTAACAAAGATTAAACTTGTAACAATAAAAACAACATTGACACTTATGACAGAAATCCAACTCCAGATTTTTAAACCCCTGAGTTCTTTACTATTTACTTTGAGAAGAGTAAGGGCATGCTGGATTTTTGAAACTAATAAAACATTATCGTGGCGATTTTTGATGTTGCTGTAGTAATTTAGGATGAACCCGAGCAAACAGGTGAAGATATCATAAATCTGGCTCCAATTAAGGAGCAGTTCTAAACCCTCCCCAAAGTGGACAAATTTGGAAAACCAATCATAAACATCATAAGCTCGAAATATGAGCATGCAAGTGACTCCAACCAAATTGTACGCGAAACTATTTGGAGCGATTGAGTGGTTTCGAATTTTGTACTTAGAACAAATAAAAATACTTTGCATAAGATTTAAAGGCCTCAAAACTGAAATTAGATCATTATCAATATTTATTTCGTTCACCATCTCACTGTTGAATGGAACTATTGGTGTATACTTGGTAAAAAAAAGCAAATTCTTGCTTTTATTCTGTTCAATGCTAGGAACATGATTACGGTACGTGCATTCAACGTATATTAGTTAGAGCCGTCAACACTCAGTTTGTAAGCCGTTCACAATAATCAATACACTAATCATCTGATGGCTTTGTGGAAATTATTCTAGATTGTTATCCTTTGACCCTTTTGTTTCCGTGGCGTGTTGTTTGGATGGAATCGTGCACTGGTGATACGTCGAGTAAAAAAGTTTATGTACTTACTACTAACCAGACATGGCTATACATTAATCTGAAACCAAGCAGTACCTTAGTAGCTTTACCTTGTTCTTTAAAATGCTCATCCATACTGATAATGAAGTTGATCCAGTAATCTTTCCTTTGGTCACCGAAAAAATCACCGAATCATACCCAGGATACGAATGCTAAGAAATATAGAAGCGCCGGTGAAGCTCTTTTCGTTGTCATACCTGCCTGTGATTATCGGTAGTAAGTATCACATGACTGCGCTAGTTTCCTTTAACTTTGGACAGCGGGACTAGCCCTGTCTACTGCAATTATATCTCAGTCCATTTCCTCTTCTGATTTTAAACGATTATAATTCAACGCCCCGGACAAAGAGGTTTGTCACGTCATTTAATACCACGTACGTCGTAGGACTGGAACTACTTGCTTGCTGCGGTCCCTGTTCGAGTATAATTTAAGTTGTAGTAGGCTAGAGTGGACAGGCTCTTAATGAACTAGTGGGCTTCACCATCACTTTTGCATCACTGCTTGATTGCAGTCAAGCACTAGGCTATAAACTTAAAAAAAAAATGTGTGAGTGATTGTGCTTAGTTAAACATCGACACTCTACGTTCATCTGTTACGATTTCATTTTTGTTTTTTCATGTATTACATGGAGATTCTATCTTTATGTCGTAATAGTCGTAATAGATTATGTAGAAAATTGTGATTCAAATTCGGGCAAGTACCAATGTGAATTTTTCAATTTATATCTAAGTTTTTCTTAGATATAAATTGACATCAAAGAAGGAAAAAACATCGGAAGGACACAAGACAGTAACAACTGGTACATGGGGAGCAGTCTTGTTACTATTCACTACCGCTAAGTGTGAGGTTCTGGATTTGATTCTATAGTCGACGAAGTCATATTTGGTTATCCAAAAGAGATTTCTTAGAACCTGCCCGTAGTCTTAATATGTGTTCTTAATAATTTATTTAATTTGTAAGTATAACGTTCAAAAGTGCCTGTTACCAGGTCTAATTGAAATAAATGATTTGACTTTGACTTTGACTTTGTGTCCAGTTCTGTTGACGGCATTAGACTCATCCTCATTGTCATGGGACTGAACCATAACTGGCATTCAAATAGGTATGTACACTTCTGCCCAACTTGGCAAGCAGGCGTCATTTAATGATTTAACAGCCATTTTTACTTAACTATGTTGTTTCTGTTTATATATTTTGATGATATTGTGTTCACAGGTGTGCCAGCCTGATCATAACCTAAAGTAACTAACTCTGATACAATTATAAATATTAACACTGAGTGCATAACTAAATTTCACTTTTGGTGTGTATTATTCCGTAGCTTCCAAAATGACAGAAATTATAATAAATACCTTGTAAAAACACTAACCTACTAAGAAATCACTTATCGTAATTAATTTGTTTTGTTTTTTTTTTCACGCCTCCAATCTACTTTGAAATGCCTCTTATAACAGACATGTCGTCACAAAAACAACATAGACGATATTTGAAAAGTAATAAAATTGGTATCCTTATTGAAAATACAGCAAATAAACCTAGTGTAAAAAATGAAACCAGTATCACAAATGGAACAAATGAAATAAATGAAGAAAAACCTGAGGGTTTAGTCGAAGAATACTTACAATCAATAATTAAACCTATGAATGTGATGCAAATAATATTTGTATGTTCAAAATACAAAATTAAGGACAACGTCATCACTCCTAACAGTTTCTTTTATAACATTCTATCAGTGAGTGCTACGGTGATATTGTTGGCCATCATCAATATCTTGCTTTTCATGTCCATAACAAAAACTGGGCTAGGAATCTTTGACTATATGTTAGTGAATATCTACGACTCTTTGTTATATTTTATTGGTGGTTTCTTGAATGCCGTTACCAATATATATCAGAGGTTCAACAAAGTGTTATTTGTTTTAAAGATCCAAAATGTGCATAGAATCCTCAAAGTAAACAGTAGTTCGTTCAAGCGTTTCACTAAGACTAACTGGATTTGCGTCCTCGCCATCAATTGTTTCCATTTCACCTGGATGTGCTCTCACCTCTCTACTTTTTATGAAATTAGTGTACCCAACATTATTACCACTTATTATTGCATAAGCTTTGATTTAAATATGATTTACGTAATAAGAAGCATGAAACTTGTCTACGAATCCCTTAACTTCTGGATCGAGGAACTGCGGAAGTCAGGATATATCAATGATGTAGACGATGACCGGTATTGGGATACTATGTTTGGTAGTTATGTAGATATAATACAAGTTTTCCAAATAGTTGAGAAGACCTTCCATCGATTGGTGGGTAATAATATAAAAAGTATTAAAATCAATTAAAATTATAATACTGATAGTAAATTAATTTATGATTATTATTGAAATGTTGATATTTGTTGCAGGTTTTATTTTATATTGTACACACAATTTCCAATGGTTTATTTGATATCTGGCTACGTGTAGATTTGAGATCACTGGCACCCGGCAGTGGCGATCTTCAGGTAACTGTTTTAAGTTTTCCACTCCATCCAAATACATTATTGTAAATTCACAAAATTCTTCACAAGGCTTTTCCCTTTCTTACTCTGCTTTTCCCTTATTTTTACCATCTTCATCTTTAGATTTTTAAACATAACTACAAGCACACTACTACATTACTTTAAGTTTGTAATTAGTAGTAATTTATGTTCTTATGTATTTTACAAAGGGAAATTGAAAGTAACTTAAAAAAAATAAAAAAATGACATTGTTAGTTTTCATTACAAACCAAAGAAAAATATCGGGAAGTTTGAGAACAAACTGTTTAATGTTAGTAATAGACACTTGTTGATTGTGTCTCTATACCTACATATTTTTCTTTATTGTGTGTTTATTGTTTATTAAGTCAGCAAAGAAAATAACAAAAACTTTTAATTTTACTTACATTTCAGTATGCTTTCCTAGCATTTTTATCTCTAACGTGGATTTTTAAGAACCTAACGCTACTATCTTCTTTGAGCGTGGAGAGTGAGAGGTTTTATTCAGCCATGACCAAAGTCCAGAGTACATGCATACAGATTATAACTTCAGATAGATGCTCAGGTAAATATACACTAACTACTAAACGTTAAAAAGTTTATTTGGGTAACAACAAAAATGTATGGATCACACAAATAAAGACCAGTACTGTAAATTAAGGCACAAAGGGGAGGAGGCCTGTACTCAGCAGTATGTTGAACAAGGCAATGATGATAATGATAGGCCATAATTATGGAAACCAGGAAAACCTTTCCAAAGTAAAGTAATACAACGAAAATGGTAAAATAATAATGGATTCATTATTTATTCATTCAGTCATTTTGACTTGATAGATGTATAACAATTCTGAGATATTTGTAATGTTTCTTACAGAAACTCGCAAAAGGTTCTGCAAGAAGATCCAGCGACTTCAGTACACTACGTCCAAAAAGATGGAAGTGTGTGGCTTGTTTCCAATAGACGCTGCAATGACTGTGGGAGTGTTTGGTCTCATCACTACCTACACCATTGTGCTACTACAGTTTGAGTTCTTGTAAAGTCAAGCCCCAGTGTGTATGTCCATTTTAAGTGCTGGTCCTATTGTCATCATTAAACTGTGTTTGAAATGTTTTTTAAAGGTTTAAAACTTTACATTCAAATGCGTTTAATTAATAATAAAACGAAAAACATCTTTTTAAAGGAAATAATCTTGTATTATTCTCTTTTACAGTCTTCAGAAAAACTTGGCAAACTTGATAGGTTTCATTGAGACATTTCCTCACGATTCTGTAATTGATATACAAGAAAAGCCTTTTAAATTTATATTCATTAATTGCAAACACGGATTAATTAATCAACAGATCACGAACGACTTATAGCAAAATTAATTATTGCATTTCCATTAGGGTTGTATATTTTAACTGTAACCTGGCTGTTAGATCCGAATATTCTGTGCATGAAACATGCTGTCATTCTCGAAGAACAAACGGAAATCGAAAATTAAAGATGTTATAATAAAGAACATACCAACAGTGCAATACAAAGAAATATTATTAAATAACGTGGTCGAAAAAGATTTACAATTAGTATTAAAACCATTAGATCTGATGCAAAGTTTCTTCATCTGTGCAAAGTATTCTATACGAGACAACTTTATTACTTCAAATTCTACCCGTTACAATGTTCTAGGAGTCACTTCTGCTGTTATATTTCGCTCACTAATCTTGTATCATCTTATTGTCTTCAAGAATGACTGGACACATTTGTCTTCTGTTCTTAGTTGGTGTAATATCTATGACTGTATTATCTTTTCCATTGGATTTATTCTCAATTACTGCGCTAATACTATCCACCACAATAAAAACACCTGGTTGGTTTTGAAAATCCAACACGTACACAGAGTTTTGAAAATTGACAGAACATATTTGAAAAGTTTAATTAACTCCAACTGGACGTATGTCATCATCTTTAATTGCATTTATATCTTGAGTTATATTTTTTGTGGGGTACATTTTGGTACGAGCAATTTTATAAATTTTATATCTGAATATTCAAGCATTTCATTTGATATAAACATTATATATGCCACATTTGTTATTAAATTGTTGAGGAAAACGCTTATTGTGTGGATGAAGGACGTGCAATCATCAAAGGACATAGATGAGTCTTACTGGAAAATAATGTATGATTCGTATCTCAGTATTCTGGAAGCGTATAAGATATTTGAGAAAACATTTCGTGGGCAGGTAAGTATTTAACGATGTTTCTATAGAAAGCTGATGAGTATGTTTAAATAGTTGACTATATAAAAACTTTTGTACAAAAATAAAACAACACTTAAAAAACACTAACGGGTGAAAAGTAACTCCAGTTTCGGAAATCTGTGGCTTAGGTGGTTTTGTTTCATTCATTATTGGCCACCGACTTCCGAAACTGCCTCATATACACGAGGTTATGGTTCAAATACGGACAAGTACTAACGTGACTTTTCCAATTTTCAATTCATATCATTAACATCGGTGGAGGAAAACATCGTGAAGAAACCTGGACTTATAGTTACAGTTAATATAAGTTTAAAATTGATAATCCACCTAGAGGAAGCGTGGTGATCAATCTGCGTGCCTTCTCTTGGTGAGAAGAGACTTTTGCTTGGAAGTAACAGCAATATGGTAGTAGGCTGTTGCTATAATTATTATTGATTTACTTTCAGATTGCTTTTTACTTAACACACACGGTCGGCCACGGACTAATAACTGTAGCAATGTTACAAATGCAACATTTAATATCTGAACGTGGAGGAGAAGTAAGTTCCAAAACATTACTATGTGTGTACAAGTATAAATTAACAATAAGTTACTTATTATAGTAAAGCCACTGAATTGGAGAGCTTTTAATAATAAATTAAATAAATGGCTAAACGAGAACCGAAAATATTCAATTTGACCATCACCATATGGAAATTGGACTATTTGATTGAGCGTTACTTTTATACGATTTTTTTTAGACTATACTAATTAATATAATTTGGTAACAAGTACTTAATTTTGCATGCTTTAATCTATCTATTCTTATCTATACATATACATATATACTAAAATTGTAGAAAAGTCAAAACTGTACATTAAATCTTTTTATAAGAATACTTGGGGCGTGATCTACAATAGATATCGAAGCCAAAAATATAGTTTTTAGAATTTTTGTCTGTTTGTCTGTATGTATGTCCGGGGTAAACTAAAATAGTTCTGCATGGATTTACTTCAAATTTTGCATGAATATTACTAAGAACTCGGGTCAACACATAGGCTACATATTATCATGCTACCACCTACGGAGGAGGAGCTGTGAATCTTTATTTTTCTTACGCATTCTGTGACAAACGACGCAACGACGCGCGACGCATATTTAAATGTTGTTTTTGAGTAAGCCAAGCTATTATCTAGCTCTATACTATAAAAACTACGCTATTTAAGTAACTTGGGCAGAGAAAAATAGTTTAATGAATGTACTTAAGTAGTATAAAGACAATTTTGAAGCAGCGCCTTCTATGTGATTTCATAAAAATCAAATCAAGTTACATGTTAAAACTTTTTGGAAATTAATGATTTAAATTTGATCGCATTTACTTCATAAAAGTTGTATCGTATAGTTCGACAAAATATTCAAATATTCGCACAAATTCAAGTTCGAACAAAACCCTCAAAATCTTGAGCAGAGTTGAGGAAGACAATTAAAAAAAGAGCGATGTGGAGTTTTAATGAAGATCATCAATTTCATGTTGTTATTACAAAATAAACATTTACTGTTATTCAAACTGAACTGTTGTTCGGTATTTATCTGTGTGATTATTGCTTGGTTTTTTTTTTTATTTTCATTATGAGTAACTATTTAAACGGTTACTCATAAAAATTACAATCTAGACCTATAGGCTAATAAGTAATTTAAGTCTAACTTAGTTTGCTAAAAACTCACAAAGTTAAGAATGTGTCCATTGGCACTTTTCTTATTGTCTATATTTTATAATAAAATAAAACGACACTTTGTTCTTGTGTTCATTATGAATAGCACTCACTGCACTACTTAACACTACATTCACTAAATTGCTTGGTAATTAATATATTTTCGAAACTCAAAGGTTTCTAAGATGCGCAGGTTAGTTTGATCTTTCGAAACCGAGGCAGAGCGTTAACAACGGCTAGGTGCTAACCGTGAGCGTGATGCACTAAGTTTGTCCGCAGAAACTAGCACGCAGCGCCAATAACGACTAGACTTAAAACGAGTCCGCACTACTGCTTCTCAATCTCAGGAAAGGTGGAACAATGAGAAATGCGTTTAGCTATCGACCGGGATCGTCATTCTTAGTCTCGCGCATCCGAAACGGTTACACAGAGGGATCATAGGTTGAGTCTTCAGAATATCCGCTCTGAGACTGCTCGATCGCTTGAGACAGTCAGGAGCGTGGGATAGGACTTGCACGTGACCGAAAGCGTCATTCTTTATCTCGCGCTTCCGAAACGGATACAGAGAGGGAGGAGAGATTATGTCTTTAGCTTTTCCGCACGGGACTGCTCGGTCCCTCGAGAACAATCAGAAGCGCGATAAACGCCAAGCAAGCGATCGTGAGCGCCACGTTGTATCTTGCGCTTTGGAGACTTACACGCAAGGAGGCTTGCGTTTAAGCTCCCAGCGTATTCGCACTGCCACATCTCGATCACTTAAGAATCCTGAAGAGCATAAGATGCGTCTTAGTGCAGATCGCTCACAGAATGCTCTAGCTCGGTCTTTGGAGACCGACTAACAGCGCGAGCAAAGCAACGCACTTGCTCGGCAAAGATATCACGACATGCGTGTTGAGGTGTCTGTTCATTCCACGCAAGAACGTGAGCGGATTCAGGAAATTCGGACAAGTCTGTCAGTGTAACAGCGTGTGGCCCAAATTTATCTAGACCGTATACGTCGCAATCTTCGCAATTTATCTACATAATATATAAAAAAGAGAAGCTGACTGACTGACTGACTGATATATCAACGCAGGGCCTAAACTGTAGGGGTTAGAAACTTGAAATTTTGCACAGGGGTTCCTTTTATGACGTAACGGAGCACTAAAAAGGATTTTTTTAAATTCCCCCCTAAGAGGGTAAAACGGGGGTGCAAAGTTAGTATAACACTTTGCCGTTTTAGAAGTTATTCGAATGAAGTTCATTTTGAAAGTTTTCCACTAAAAGTTATGAAACAAGTACATTTTTCTTCGAAAATCATACTTTAAGGGTGCAAAAGGGAGGCGCAAAATTAGTATGAATGTTCTCTGATTTTCAAAATTATTTTAGATAAAAAGTAAAAAGGTAAAGGTAAAAAGTATTAGGGTTTTAAGGTTTTGTGAATTCAATCCCAAAGGGGGTAAAAGAGAGGTATAAATTTAGTAAATATATTTTAAATATATACATATAACTTAATCTAACTTACCATACCTACCCTATAGCTAACCTAACTTCCTAACCTAACTACCTTACAGCAATGCGTTGATTTTTAAAAATACATAATACATAATTTTAAACTGAACTACTGCGCTGCGTGTCTCTATTTTGCATACAATACTAGAGAAGTTATTTGAAGTAGTAAAGTAGTAGGAGGTAATAATTTAAACGATTGGTATAACATACATCCATAAAGTACATTCGCGTAAAGTCTATTCGCGATAAACTCAAACATGACTACGCCAATGCTGTTTTCACCTGTAGATAGATTTTTTCGCAAGGAAGTTATTAGTACATAATTTGTCAAGATTTTGTTGGGGGTGAAAAATAAGGCTTCTGGGAGCTAGGCGCTATAACCGACATCCATGCGGGCAAAGCCGCGGGCATCAGCTAGTTGTAGATAAAACATGTCCGATACCGTAATATTACTTTAATACAATAAATATGTGTGTTCTACTCTGCTCGTATTTGAACATGACCTAACATTAATGGAATGAAATGTAATAATATTTTGATCTTCAACTTTTGTTTGACGTCACTATAATTAGTGACGCCATTTTCACATCCATATTTCCATTTAAAGTCATTGATAGTTAAGCTATTATCAACTTAACCATGGTCTTAATTCAGTCGATTTTAAAGTGGCTTGGGTAAGTATCTGCGCTATCTGTTTTCCTCTCTACGTTTAATGATTTCCAATGTGTCGCCCTATAACATTGGGTAAAGCTGGCAAAATTATGATTAAATGCACTTTCTATTCCTACCTATCTACTTTTTCTTCCTTTTTCTTTCAGTTCGCTCTGTTAGCAGTCATATCACAAATGTGGCTGGTAAAAAGCAATATCCTACAAATCTTGCTGTGTATCGAATGTGAGAAGTTTTATGCCATCATGAAAGAAGCTCTTAGTGTTTGTACTCTGCTTAAAAACTCGAAAGGATGTACAGGTAATTTTGAGGTTTTTTATAAGAAACGAAAAGCAGATTAACAAATTCAAGCGCAGAGACTCGTCGGTGATAATGTATCTATTGGTTAAGGTGAAGCTGCAGATGCAGTATCAGTGTTTGATGGAAACTTAACGTCAATCAGTCAGTCATCAGTCAAAATTACGTCAAAAAATCAAAATCAGAAGTCATTTAACGATATCAGGTCGAGGATCAACACTTTTTGAACGCAAAAACTACATAAGACCTAGACAATCTCCCAAAAAGTCCGCTATTAGCCACTTTTTAGTGTTTTTGCTGGGAAAAAGAAAAGGCTGAAAAATTTCCTCAGTCTGTCTGGTACAAGACCGAGAATTTTATAAGTTTAGATAATATTTTAGACCATACGTGTGATAAAGCATTTCTTCTCAGGTATCAATTAGATCTTCTTTTTATGTCATTGGTGACTAACCTAAGAAAGAGCTTGTGGCTAAATTATAACAACCGCATCGTCGATCGGAGGTTAAGCTACGCTTGACGAGGTCGGTCCGTAAATGGGTGGCCATTTATTACATACCAAGACTCCCTCGTGCCTCGGAAAGCACGTTAAGCCGTTGGTCCCGGCTGTCATTTGTAGATCTTTGACAGTCGTTACTTGTGGTAGCTTGTGAAGCCCGAAAGTATTTAACAACCAGTTTAACCAAGGGGTATCATGTTACCCAGTTACTGGGGTGACTAATCTAACCTGGTGTCAGAGTTATTTATCGGCTGGCATGGGCTACTGAGAAAGCGCCACATGCCGTCGAAAAATATCTGTCAGACATGCCGATTTCTTCACAATGTTTTCCTTCACTGTTTTTTCAATTAAGTATTAAACAATACGCACATGAATCCAAAAAGTCACAGGTCATGGGTTTGAGCTCGAGAACCATGACTTGACAGTCAAATGTCGACTTCATCAAGACTAAGTGTTTAGAATAAAGTTGAAAAACCATCAATGAAATTTGACACATTGGGGTAGGTTGATGTCTCTGTTCATTTGTGTGCTTGAAGTTTTAAATAAATAAATAAATTTTATATTTTTTACAGATGAACAAAGACGCGCCTGCAAGAATATACAACGTCAGCATAAAATTTCATTCAAGAAATTGAACACGTACGGTATTTTCCACATGGATGCCACGTTACCCTTTCAGATTTCCAACGTTATAACTACCTACACGCTTACTCTTTTGCAATTCGATTTATCGTAATAATCCTACTATAATATTATAAACGTGAAAGTTTGTGAGGATGAATGGATGGATGAATGTTTGTTACTCTTTCACGTCAAAAACTACTGAATGGATTTTAATAAAATTTGATATAGAGTTCGCTTTCACTCTGGATTAACACATAGGCTACTTCTTATCCCTGTATTCCCACGGGAATGGGACCTACGCGGGTGGATCGCATGACGTCTGCTTGTTATTTATATTTCTTTTTACATTTAAATATTTATAAAAATATTAACAGGAAGTTTAACACTTTCAATCTTATGACCGTCATAATTGGCGTTTAAGTCTTCGGGAGTAATTCGTTGATAAAAATGCATGATATTCGTTTTATGTATATTTATTTTTAAATTGTTGTAATTAAGCCAATTAACTATAGATTTAAGAGTGTTATTAATATCATTTTCATAGCTTTCTTTACTTGTGCATTTTACTAGTGCTGTACTGTCGTCAGCAAACAATATGATTGGATGGTCTATTTGGAGTGGAAGGTCGTTTATATAAATTAAAAATAAAGGCGGACCGAGAACGCTTCCTTGTGGGACGCCATATTTGATGTTTCTTGGAGAAGATCGGAATTTTACTTCGCGCTTTGAATTTAAGCAAATGTTAGAAATTTCAGTATATTGCATACGACCAGTAAGATAGGATTTAATTAAATTTAAGGCATTTCCTCGAATCCCGTAAGCTTGAAGTTTGTTTGTAAGTGTCTCATGATCTACGTAGTCAAAGGCCTTTGTCATATCCGTGAAAATGGCGCAAACTGGTGTCTTATTATGTACGTTTACCATTACAGTTTTTAATTAATCAAATATAGCCATATTAATGTTTTTATCTTTACGGAAACCTTTTTGTTCGTTACAAAGTAAGTTAAATTTTGTCAAAAAATTGTAAATTTGTTCATATATAATTTTTTCTATTATCTTAGAAAACACAGGACTAAGAGCAATGGGTCTGTAATTTTACATATCTTCTTTATTGTTTTTTTATGAAGAGGTTTCACAATAACTGTTTTGAGACTCTTAGGAAATACTCCAGAAGATACGCTTGTATTGATAATGTGACTTAAAGGACCAGAAACCACATCAGAAACGAATTTTATGACTTTTGTTAAAAATGCCGGCGTAACCAAAGCTTTTTTTATTTTTTAAAGATCCTATTACCCTTGATACATCATGCGATACAACTGGGGACATAAAAAACAAATTTGGAATATGATCTATTTCCTTAATACAATGAGACGTAGATTTTGTCGAAACTGAGACTTGATCAACGAAAAAATCATTAAACGATTCAGCTATATCTTTAGGGTTAGTTATTATTACGTCATGATTTTTTATCTTAGAGATGGGTTCATTTATATTATTATTGTTGTTTATTATATGCCAGGCTGTCTTTGATTTGTTTTTTGAGTTTAGAAGTAAGTGATTATTTTGGGCTTTTTGAGTAAATTTTACGATTTTTTTGAATTTTCTAGAATAACTACGAAACTTTTGTTTATTCTCTTCAGTGGGTTTTATTCGGTGCTGCCATAGTAGGAAGCGTTGTCTTTTACTACATACGCGAATACCCCGTGATACCCATTTAATTAATTTTTCAGATTTAACAGTTGTATATTTTATGGGGAAGCACAAATTGTATAGTAAAAGAAATAAATCTAAGAACATATCATATGCTAAGTTTGGGTCCTCGCTATCATATACCTCTGAAAACGTTAATGATAGCAGATGGTTTTTAAATTTGAGTAGATTTTCATTTATGGGGCATGCGGGGCTAACCTACTAGAACGTGTAGTACTAATCTTTTATCTAAAAATTCTATTTATACATGTAATCAGTAGGTATGTACAGTTGTTGGTTGGCCAAAATAAATAAATAAATAATTATTTTTATTTACTACCACCTTATCTTTAGCATATACTTAACCAACCACCTTTCCTCAAAGGACCATTTCAGACACTAGTCTGCATGGATCTTACATGACTTGAACAAGAAAATGTCTGAACTTTAAAAGAGACTGTGAATTTCTTCCAGTGTTTCTTTTCAGAGTAGTCAAATAGTGAAACTCCGATCTCATTTACTAAAAAAATGATGTGTAAAAGTGTTTGTGTGTAGGTTTTCACCTATTTACAAAAATAAATATCATTTATCATTTAACCCGTAAAGGGGTTGTTGGATTTTTAATTCTGAACAATACGTGGGAGACTGGAAGTTCCTCTGCAACTGAACAGTGCGCAATGATATTGGGTTTAAGGTTTTAGAATATATTGGTAGCCGATGGAGAAAGGTGGAACGATAAAATATGTAATATTTTATGTTATAAATCTTTATTTGATTGTAAATTAAAGTACTTACACCCTATGTAGCCTCTGAAGTTATAATTTATTAGTTTTATAGAACAATAAAGAGTATTCCATTCATTCTATTCTTACAGCAAATAGCGAATAAAACTTAATCTAATCCTTCGAGTATATCTTATTGCAGAACTGCAAGCATTATCACATTACGCTTTCCATTTATCTATCGGCATTCCGGTTCCAATCGAAAGTTGTATAATGTCGAATTATTCAGTAGCTCTAAAGTTTGACACCGCTAGATAGGGTTTAACACTTTCAGCTGAGCATCTGGGTATTCTAATATTTGTTGCTCGGCGAACTATTTTCTCATACAAAATAAGTGACGTTCGGTTTTTCATACAACCAAAGATGAAACGGCTTGACAGGCTCTTATTTATGAAACTATATGTGTATATGTATTCAATAGGTCTGAGAAAAGAACGTACACTAATAAAAACTAAATAAAACGTATAAATTTTAAGGCGAAAGGAAGTTTGCCGGGGCAGCTAGTATTAATAGAGAATAAAATAAAGATGTTAAGTTGATGATAACACTAATGGGACTTTTACTATGACATGCTCAACACATCAATGTTGATTAATATTCAGAACTCAATTCTGTTCTAATTTATAGAAATATTTTATTGTTAGGATATTTGGTTTATGGGAAGCAACAATAGCAATGTTCCTAAATCGTAAAAATATTCCGAAGCCTTTATTTCAATTGCATCCCAAAAATGTACTTTCTAGAGACGTTCAACTAATAGCAAACTCCCTAAATTTTGCATTCAAAATCTTTTTTTCTTCAAAATACCATATTCAAAATAATCATATATTCCCACACGAAAAGAAATATTATCTCCTTTCATTCTGTCTATTGCTTGTAATAAATTTGTTGTCGATAAGACGAGTCGTAACGTTACGTTTCTTATTAGTAGAGAACAATTATAAAACTTTTGAAAGTTTTTTTAATCTACTTACCGTTATCCTAATGTTTGTGTTCTTTAGTAGCTTTATCATTGCTTTCATGATGACATTCATTCTGGAGTTAGTGCATAAGCACAATATTGTCTTGCTTATTTTAAGTATTCAAACTATTCATGAAACCATTTACTTTAGTAAGAATATTAGAAACTTCGTTATTTGTAACTGTGTCTTACTGCTGACTACCGTCATTTGTGAAACTATTTCATATTCATGTATTTACGTAATGCGTGGTATTGACTTCATCTCAGCCCTCCCTGATTGGTTTTGTGATGTTATGTTAATCAAACTAGATATAGAACTATTAGTAGCCATTCGCATAATAACATTACTTGGGATTTATCTCGATGAGTGGATTAAAGATGTCCTGGCAATGAACGACGAAGAAGAAAATGGCGAAATATGTCAAAAGCAGTTTGAGATTTTTCAAAATATTTTGAAAGCATACGAAGTGTACAAAACGGTTTATCAAGAACTGGTGAGTCAGTGATGCTTTAATATAAAGTAATACATAGTCTTCTTTGCTGTGGTAAGTGATTTACCTGCTGTCACATGTCTTAGAGAAATATCTGTCAGGCATCAGATTTCTGTCCACTTTGGTGCTATAAAAAGCGCAAATTTTCGTTTTTTTATTTAGCTATCTGTAATGCGGTTTACTTCACGATGCAGGAATGTCAAGTAAAACGCACGAGTGTGTAATACATACACTGTGAACGTAAAATCTCAGTTTTAGAGTTTATTTGATGAAAATGTACCATTGTATATTGCTATTCATAAAAAACCCCGCCGTCGTGCCTTATTGAAAGTTCATTTACTTACAGATTTTATTTCAAACACTTCAAGCATTTTTACGTACTGTATGTTACTTTGATTCTATGTTTATTACTCTTAAAGAAGCTGGACAGTCAGAAAAAGGGACATTGTCAGAAAGTCAAGTGAGTTATCGAAGATATTTTTTTGAATCAATCCATAAAATCACTCGTTTATATGGATTGGGACTGTTAGTTTCACTAAATAGTTCTTTGATGGGTCCCATAAGATTTCCAAGTCCTTATGTAGGTATCCACTACGTAGTGTGAGTGGGTTCAACAGGATTTTGACGGTATTCATGTCTCCATCATTCAAAATTGGTGGAGCTATTAGGGTGTAACTATTAGTTAAAACTGCCTGATAATTCGGAGTGTAGTTTAATGTGACATTTTTGGTTAAAGTTTCGACAATGGAGCAGCGAGACCGGACCTGTACTGGTTAAAATTTAGATAATCTATAGACCCTATTGGACCCACTAATGGAACCATATAAACTTGGGAATCTGATTAAGGTTTAAGACATTTATTTCTCAAAACAGAACATTACATTCACTTACATGAGAAACACAGGTTAACATTGTAGGTAAGTAGATCAATGTTCATAATATGGAACAAGCATCAGAACGGTGATTATTCTAAGATTAGGTACATTTATATTCTTTATTCTTTTAAAGTAACTTAACTTAGTGGCAAATACACAATACTACCGTTGGTAATAATAACTTAAATTTATATTTGAGCAGTATTTTGATAATTTGGCAATGGAGGTAATCCGAAAATTTTAGTTCATAGTACACTGTCCACATTACGTATCGAATTGCGATTGCTATCATGATTGCAATTGATAGCAATTGCTTATGTATTTTTATTTATTAAGTTTGTGTGTTGTTTAGAATTAGCATTATTTTATTGTTGTGTTCATGAAAGTATATTCATTTAGGTATATATATATATTTATTTTTATTTTTCCTGTTACACTGATGTGTTTAAGTAGGTTTTTCTTGTGTAAACATTTTTATTACATAACTATTATCTTCTGTTCTTAATCTTATAACATTTTTTTTTTTTCTGATTGAGCCCATCGATACGACTATTAAGGGGAACCAACGATCCTAAACCGTTCATATGACTCTGTTATGCTGGTAGTTGAATAAAGACAACGAATTTTTCTTTTCAGATTGAGTATCATGGTTTTATATGTACAACAACTTTAATAAGGAATTTTATATTTATAATAGTACATTGTACATACTGCGAGAAGTTCTATATAAAAGTTGAGGAAGCTATAATGGGGTGTTTGCAGCTTGTAAACAATTGGAACTGTCCAAGTAAGAACGATTGCGACATGCCAGACAAAACATCACACTTGTTTCATCCGGGAGGTTTAGGTACAGATGACATATGCCAGCACATCAAATTACAATCGAACATGAACCTTAATCTGTTTGGAATAAAGTACTACGGCATATTGGGGTAGCTTGATGTGCTGGCTTCTGTACCTATAATTATATCTGCATATAACATAGAAAAAAATACCGGGAAGAACTGATATCGTCGCATGTCATTCTATGGACCACTCCACTTACAATAGCATTAGGCAGAAGTAAAAAAGTTTATTTTCAATGTACACATTGTAACGAAAGTAAACTAGGGACGTTAAAATTACGATAGACGCTGAATTTATCATAATCTTTTTTTCACAGCAGCTCTCACATTTAGTTGTAACTATTTCAACAATTTGTTTTTAGAAATAATCTGGATTATATTTAATTATATTATTTTATTGTACAGACGCCAGCACATCAAGTTACCCCAATGTGTGAAATTTTCCCAATTGAATATGAACCTTATTCTGTTAAGCATTAAGTTGAAAAGCGATCAAAGAAATTTGACACATTGGGGTAACATGATGTGCTGGCGTCTGTACTTGAAAATAGCAGTGTCAATGATATTGTCAACTCAACTGTCCATTACTTAGCTCTAGAAACCACGAACCACTATCAAGTCAATAAAGACTTACCTATGTTATTCTAGTGATCATAATTATTGCACCCGGCCCGCCGATGGTGATTGTGTGGGAGACCAAATAAAACATAACCTAACTTCTTAAAAATGCATATAAGTAAGTTAAGAACCCCAACTTTATAAAATCTACGAATAAAAGACTCAATTATGAGATATTTTTACCTATTAAATGTAAATGTTTAGTGGCTTAACACGAGTTTTTTTAGGTGTACAAAATCTTCATACACGCTTGCCGTTCTCCTTTGTTTTACCCTACCTTTTTTTCATAAAAAACTTTTCAATGGTAACAAGATAGCATCTGAGCAATGTATGTTTAAACACGTTTTAAACAAAATTAGCTATTCAGGGCCATCTTTATAATTTTGTCTATGGAGATATCTTTCATAAATCACGTTTCTGTTTTTGCAAATCATTAAGCCGCATGTTCATTTACTACCTACTAGCTACCATCTTCGCCAAAATTTCCATTTTCTGTATCCTGCAAATTATTTCAACCTTTCCCAAATAGGAACTGCAAATCTTTGATTCTACATCTAACATTACGATGTTTTTCCTTGCAGATAGTCAAAAACATCTTTGCATGAACGTGGTCCTGGCTAGTCGATCCTTCAGTAAGATGACCGCCTGCCGCCTGTTCAACATAGACGCTGCCCTGCTCATGTATTTAATGGGGATTATCATTCACTATGTTATTATACTTATGCAGTTCTTTTTTACTTGAAATAAATAAGTGCGTTTAATGCAATGATATATAAAACACTAAGTATAGCAATGTGTGCATGCCAAAATGGTAGAATGTACAAGGATTCTTCAACAGTTCTGTAACCACCTTATTGTAAATACCTACATTCTGAGCAAATAAATTAATATTATTAGTATTATTTCGTACATTAGATATTATTAATATTATACGCTTATATTTCTCGGAACCCTTGAGTTCCGGACTTTTAACTAAGAAGGACTATGGCCCCTGCCTTACCAATGTTTTATTTAAACGGATTCAATGGCAGGGAGTGACTTGCACACTCAATAATGGGCCCTCTGAAACGGCCGCATGCACATAGTAAGTATTGAATGTCTTTCGTTTAATGTAATATTGTATTTATTTGTATGCAAACATCATCTAGGTACAGACGACAGCACATCAAGTTACCCCAATGTGTCAAATTTTCCCAATTGGATATGAACCTTATTCTGTTTGAGATAGAAAACGATAAAGAAATTTGACACATCGGGGTAACTTGATGTGCTGGAGACAGTAAGTTAAATCAATAAGGAAACAGTAAGTCGAATAGTGTCATATTCATAGAATTGTTTTGTTTTGTTATGTGAAAAATTATTTATTACTATCAGATGTCCCGCGGTTTCACCCGCGTAGGTCCCATTCCTGTGGGAATACAGGGATAAAAAGTAGTTTATACACACATCAAAAGTGTCTAAGGATCAACATATATTTTTGCAATAACTTTTCTCCTGATTGATATTAATTAAAATTTTCTTTAAGGATTCATCAAATAAAGTGTTTTCGTTTGTCACAGTAACGATAAACCAAGTCAGTCACCTTTGCATTAATAAAGAAATTTGCCATTTTCCTAATAAAGGGATTTTTGACATTTGAACCACTAACATTAAAGTTCGAAAAAAAGACTGAAATAACAGTTTTCTTTAAAATTTTATTGGGTAACTTAAACAATTAATAATCCGTGTTTCTACCGCGAACACTAACAACACAAGAACATCGCGGTTTGGCATACTCAAAATGAGTTCATCCAAATCACGCTGTGGAATGGCCGCCCATGTTCGTTGCAACAACAAAAAAAGGTCTTCTTGCGACTGGATACCCTCCATATTCGGCAGAGCTCTTCTCTGTAGCATATCCCATGCATGCTCAATCGGGTTCAAGTCTGGCGACTGAGCAGGCCAGGGCAGGACATTGATGTTAGCTGCGGCGAGAGTCTGTCTTACAACTCTTGCGGTGTGCGGTCGTGTATTATCATGCATTAACTGAAATAAGGGACCGATTTGCACCTGTAGAGGAACGATGACGTCTGATACAATCGTCTCAGCATAAGTTTGAGCGTTGAGGTTGCCTCTGATCCAAATCAACTCAGTTCTTCCGCCGATCCAAATACCCGCCCATACCATGATGGTTCCACCACTATAAGGATGGACTTCCTGGCAGGATTTTAATCGCTGTTGGCGTCCAGGGGTTCTCCAGTGTCGTATACGTCTTGTATCCGGTCTCATACCAAAACGAGACTCATCAGAAAAGCACACGAAACGATATTGTTCTTCTGCCCAATTTCTGTGTTCAAGAGCCCATTGATATCGAATCCTACGATTGTGCATTGCTATAGGTGGTACCCGTTTGAATGTATCGGTCTTGTCTCCGTGTGGTGCAGCGATACCGTCCTCCATGGCGCTCAGCCACGGTACCAGTGTTTTGGTAACGTATCCAAAGTCGACTGATAACACTCTGACTTGTATTCAGAGCTAAAGCCACAGTACGTTGCCGGGAACCAGCTTCTATCATTCCCACGGCTCTGAGCATCTTCCCTGCTTAAATGACGTCGCCGCTCCATAATAACGTTGGTTTTAATCAGTAGTAGGGAAACAGTAGCACTAATAATGTCTTCAATGCGTTGTATGTTTTTATAGGGAAATATTGACAGCTGATTTTCATCTTTTACTCGAATTTGATTCACAGTTCCTGATTCAAATTATGAAATGCACCAAAAAGGATCCATATAAATTTATAAAATCATAAATTTATTACAAAGCCACATCTCAATCTCAAGTAATCCGCATAAAAATGCTTGATCCCTAGACACTTTTGATGTGTGTATGTTAATCCAGGGTGTCAGCTAACTTCATACCAAATTTTATTAAAATCCATTCAGTAGTTTTTAAGTGAAAGAGTAACAAATATCCATCCATCCATCTATCCATACTCAAAACCTTCGCGTTTATAATATTAGTAGGATTTTCAAGAAAAGTGTGTAATATGTTTAGAGTTAGAGATACAAGACATAGTTACTTATTTCGAAAAATAAAATTGAATATATTATTTCAAGTTAGTTTCTGATTTTTATATAATGACTAGCTGCCCCGGAAAACTTCGTTTCAGCTGATAATTTAGTTTTTATTAAGTTACATCCTATCTTCAGACCTACTGAATACACACAAATTTTAATAAAATAAAAAAATCTAGCCGTTTCGGAGGAGTTTTATTCCAAACACTGTGACACGAAAATTTCATAATATATAGATCGACAACAAATAGATCCAAAGCAACAATAACTACTACTACTTTTTATTTAGAGAGTCTCTACTGTGATCTTATTTAAACACTAGCTTCTGCCCGCGACTTCGTACGCGGATCCTGTTGCTTATGCCAGCGACAACGGGGTCGTCAAAATCGAAGATCTGAAACATCTGATGTCGAATTCTATAAGCCCGGGGACGGGAAATCAATGGGATGCGCGAGACGATTCAAGATGTTCCAGATTTTTTATTTTTGTTGGTCAACAGGAAATGCCATCAGACTTAACAACTTTTGCTAAGACGCCATTTCTATTATGTATATGTTATATTGTCTCTGGGCTTTGGAGTTCCCCTACAGGTGCTCCAGATCTTCAAATTTAGTCTCACAGCAGAAAACACTCTTCACGTGGAATAGTTTTTGCAATGGCACCATTTTTATATCTCTTTTACTTTAGGTCATCATAATATGTTGCGTGACGTTCACGATCAGCGGTCAGTCGCGCATCTCCTTCCCCCACTTATCTCTAGAGTCGATGCGTATATACGCTGAAAACTCAAGCGTCATGCTTTTTCCGTGAACGTCTCCAACTCGCGAGACAGTGCATGATGTTCACGATCAGCGGTCAGTCGCGCACATATTATTCACTGGTCTCTAGAGACCTGGATGTAGATGCGTAAATACGCTGAGAATGCAGGCGTGCTTCGCGATCCCAAGAAGTTTCCACGGAGCGAGTTGCAGACTCATGTTCTCGAACAGCATAAAGTCTCTCCTAACGCTCTTCGGTAGATTGTTGGGATCTTATGGTCTTTAATCATTTAGCACCTTTGGAACATTGGGAAAAATTTGACCTCTTTATAGGCATGGTTATAGTTTTATTGTGATGATACCTGATCAATTAAAATCTAAGTGGCTGCTCCCCTGCGTTACCGGGTAAGCTACCGTGTAACGAAGATAAATGGAAAAGGAAATTAAACACTCAAATAACATAAGCCCGAAGGCATACGATAAAAAAATGGGAGTTTTAGCCAGTAGTCTAATTTTCAACGATATACCATCGTCATCGAAAATCAGTCCTGAACTGTTCCCGCCTTCACCGCGTAGTATCTCCTACTTATGTTATTTTATAATTATGCAATTAAATTAGTGATCGTTTTAATTTCTATATCAAATGTTTCTGATCTTCGATTTTTATAAGTCAACAGGAAATGCCTATCAGACTGAACAACTTTTGCTAAGACGTCATTCCTATGTGAGTTATGGTGTAGCTGGGCTCTTGGAGTTCCACAACAGGTGTTCCAGATCTTCGATTTTTATACGTCAACAGCGAGTGCTCATAAGGCTGAACAACTCTTGCTAAGACGTCATTCCAATATATGTTATAGTGTAGCTGGGCTCTTGAAGTTCCACATCAGGTGTTCCGGATCTTCAAATTTATTCTCTCAGCAGAAAATGCTCATAGCGTGGAACAATTTTTGCTATGATACCATTTTTGTATCTCCTATAGTTTAGATGGTCTGTTGCGGTTCTGCATCAGGTGTTCCGGATCTTCAAATTTATTCTCTCAGCAGAAAATGCTCATCACGTGGAACAATTTTTGCTATGGGACCATTTTTGTATCTCCTATAGTTTAGCTGGTCTGTTGCGGTTCTGCATCAGGTGTTCCGGATCTTCAAATTTATTCTCTCAGCAGAAAATGCTCATCACGTGGAACAATTTTTGCTATGGGGCCATTTTTGTATCGTCTATAGTTTAGCTGGTCTGTTGCGGTTCTGCATCAGGTGTTCCGGATCTTCAAATTTATTCTCTCAGCAGAAAATGCTCATCACGCGGAACAATTTTCACTATGGGATCATTTTTGTATCGCCTATAGTTTAGCTGGTCTGTTGCGGTTCTGCATCAGGTGTTCCAGTTTCCAAGATAAATTATAGCCTATGTGTTGACCAAACTTAATATCTATACAACAAAAAAAACATCATTCAAATCCGTCCAGTAGTTCCGAAGATTAGCGTGTGCAAACAAACAGACAAACAGACAAACAGACAAACAGACAAACAGACAAACAGACAAACAGACAAACAGACAAACAGACAGACTTTTTTTTTTGGATTCGTGCTCTATTACTGTTTCTAAACCCCCCTCAATTATTATTTTTTAAATATATTCAATGTACAGACACAGTTTTTTTACAGTCTTATTATATGTATAGATTTTGTGTTCGATAAAATTAAATTCCCGAGCGGAGTACAGATGTTTTTTAAAATGTATGAATGCAGTTTTTCTTGTTATTAAAATCGATGACATGGTTCCTCAGAACAGATCTTCGTATGTCTTATAGTTTCGGACTTTCCCATACTGACCGATTTGAATGAGACACCCTGTATATAACCGAACCTAACTTGCCATACCTATCCTATAGCTAACCTAACTACCTTACTGAAATGCATAGATTAAAAAAATACTAAATTCATAATTTTAAACTGCGCTGCGTGCTTCTATGTGACATACAATTTATTTAGTTTTCCTGGTCTACTTTAAAGTACAAACAGTTAAATAATTATGTTTTTGCAAAGAATTATTGAAGTTCGTCTCTGTCCTCATTATTAATTACGTAAATTTGACTAAAATATAAGATGTTTTTATGCTAAATAAAACCTGTTTCTAAGTTAGGTAACAGAATAAATCTCAAAACATACGCGCCAATTGATAACCAAAAATAATTATGTTGATCCGTTGTCATGGTGACATTATACAGGGTGTAACGGAAAGGGTATATACATCCGAAGGGCACGGATTCTCTTGGTGATAAGAAACGACATGGCAACGTTTTTATACATATACATACATAATTGTAAAGTTGAGCCCGCCCGCGCCGTCGCGCCTTCGTCGGTTAGGCAGAGCCCGATAGGTCTGTACTAGGCGCGCAGAACCCGAGATAGATATACTTGAACCTTGCCGGACAGGATTATGACCCTCATAGTGCGGTGACACGTTTGTTATGATTTTTGCATTTAATAAACTGTCGATATTAAATAATATCGTGAAGTTTCAAAGTTATTAGTTGGGAGCTGAAATTTTGAGGAAAGACTCGTTATTAAATACTCTATTCACCCTGTTCGTATGTATATACCCTTTCCGTTACACCCTGTATAACTTTTCGTATTTTCTCAATCTAAATAAGCAATAGTCCTAATACTTTACACATATGTTGTCGATTCAAAATCCTTTTTGGCGCGGGATCGCGCCACAGTATTCGTACAATGAAACTCGTGTTGTAGGTAATCATCCAAACATGTAATCAACTTGGCTACACAGAATTGTTAACGTTGACTATACAATAGTACACAACACTTCTTATTGAGAATTACATTTATCGGGAACGTAATTAGTAGTGCGTCCCGGGTTGTTTGAAAACATAGACCAGACTCTCGTCGAATAGAATGATCGGCATAGATAATCAATCCATGGGACGTTCATGATCCTGCATTATAACATTGGTGGCAAACATAGATAAAAAATGGATTATGACAATATTATGATTGACTGCCTGTATGAAGGAATAAGGAACGAATGAAACTGAATGAAGGAATGCCTTTTTGTGTCTTATCTGTGGGTATTATTTAAACCATGAACCTTGTTTGGTACTATCCATGGTACTAGCTGATCCACGGATAGTCTTCGTTTTGTAATAAGAACACATTTTAAAGCTGGTACTAATTTTAATACCGTAACAACCCTAGACTTTATAGTCTTGGTTTAAACCAGTACTTATGCATGTTTTTGTAACAAGACCGTATATGTTTCGCTACATCCTTATTTAAATACGTTCTTTAATTTGAGAGGAGTATACCCTATAGTGTACTGGTGCCTACACTAACGTATGGAAGTGAATGTTGGGCGTGGCAAAAGAGACATGAAAGTAGAATAAATGCTGTAGAAATGCGTTCCTTGCAAAGTATGTGTGGTGTAACAATTAATGACAGATTGAGGAATGATGTGATAAAGCAACGTTGTGGTTTAAAAGAAGATGTAGTAACAAAAATTGAAAAGAGTATGCTTAGATGGTTTGGTCAAGTTGAAAGGATGGATGAAAGGCGACTAACGAAAGGTATTTACAAGGCAGATGTAAGTGGAAACGCCGGGAGGGGACGCCCTAGAAGGACATACATAGACTTTATTAGTGAGGTTCTTCAGAAGGGTCAGGTGCGTAGTACTCGCAACCGGCGTGTGTGTATGACAACATGTATGAATGTAAACGAAGCACAAGAAGTATGTAAGAATCGTAGCATATGGCGTTCTGTAGTTTCTGCCTACCCCCATGGGAAAAAGGCGTGAGTTTATGTATGTATGTATGTATACCCTTATATTCATTTGCGTATTGTATAATGAGCTACTTGACAAAATGTTAGTTTATAGTCCTTCATCTAGATTACTAGAAAATATTCGACACATGTTTTTTTCTTTTTTCACGTAATCAAAAAATAACGGCGATACATCGAGTCAAAATTTTGCATGACGTCACTGTCTTGTACAGTTATTACTAAACAATGACGTTACAAGCCCCCTCTCCTAAACTTCAATGCTAATCTAAGTATGTTTCAATCAATTTGAAAAAGCAGAAAAATACTTGTGGATTTCATTTCTATATTCTACTAATATGTTTTGATATTCATATTTTGTCAACATCTCTATTACAGAAACTAATGGTATCGCGCAACGTATTCAAAATTTGGGAAAGTTATAAAGACTGCTGTTTTTGATTTTGAAGTTGACGTAGATTATAAGAGTAGACGAGAAGAGTTTTTAGATGGACAGCTTGTCATTAACCAGTTAAAATCCTTTAAAAAAAAACATTTGTTTCATACACTTTTCAAAAACAAGTATGGGTAAACAATTACAATTGTAAAATGTGAACTGTAAATATAGGATTACAGGAACTCAAACTGTAAAACAACGATCACGTAGGTAGTAATGAGACCAAATAGTCGCAAAGGAAACGCCTCGTCTACTACAAACAGGCCACACGCAGTCATCTTCTTGAAGGAGACGGTCTGGACTCGTAGGATATTTTTGCAGACTCTTTTTTGAGTTTCTGTGAACAATGAGACTGCTATTAACAAATCTATCTATACATAAAAGGAGAAACTGACTGATTGACTTACTGACTGACTGACTGACATATCAATGCAGAGCTAATATACGAGAACTGAACAGAAATTTTGCACAGAGTTTTTTTATAACGTAGAAGAACGCACTAAGAAAGATTTTTGGAAATTTACCCCGTAAGAGGGTAAAACGGGGTGCACAGTAAGTAAAAACTTTTTTTGACTAATTTATTTGTTTGTAGATATTAAACGAAAATGAACTCACCTGAACATTTATCAGATTTTACTAATAATTGTATGCAAGTACTTCGTGAGTGTGTAAAATTTTTCACATTCTAAGCACAAATTAATTATGAGAGTCATGTTCTTAATCGTCCACATTAGAGATATCAATGACAAGATTATCTGGAACGATCATAATTGTTGAATTAAGATTCGTGTAAGAATGTGGAAGTTACGAAAGTCCAGGAACAAAGAAACGATAGATGTATTGAGTGAAAGACGTAAAAATGGCTAGAATAGAGATGACTTTTGAAATGACGACAGACAGAGATATGTGGAAACAGAAGACATGCTGTACTAAACCCAAATAAATAAAGATAATGGCAGAAGGTTGATGATGAGAAAGTACTAATAAGATGTTTGCCAAGACATTATAGTTACTTACTTTAATTATGATACCACTATAAACCTTTGCTAACTCTATGCGTATGAATGTACCAAGCATAACATTTATAAAGGTGCCAAAGTTATAGAAAAGAATCTGAAATTAAATAATATTTTATTAACATAACACAACATTACGCTTGTATTTTCCTAAGGATCAATATACCGTCATTTTGACAGTTATGTTCAAGTTATATGTGCTATGGAGGGAGTCAATTGCCATCAATTCAGTATACAATCCAGCCTTTGGGCTGCTATTGAAAAAAAATATGATGGAAAAACCCAATAACATAATATTCAGTCATATTAAGTTTCATTTCAATCTCTTCAGATTGAGTCGTACCTCTAAGCTTGTACGATGTAGTTTTCTTTGAATCTCTTCAGATTCAAAGAAAACTACATCGTACAAGCTTAGAGGTACGACTCTTAACTTCCATATAATGAATGATAGTAACTAGATGTATCGCTAAGATCTTATGTTTACTAACGTACAAAATTCAGATTATTTTGTTTTGATTTATAAAAAACATCAGAACAATTTGATGATGAGAAATTCAGAATCAGAATACTGGCAAAACCGGAACTTGAAAAAGATCGATCCCTCTCTTTTGTTCTGGTTTCCCTCATTCACATTCAGCAACAACAAAATCAACTTCACTTACCAGTATTTGAAAAGTTTCCCAAACAATATCATAAGTTTCAACAATTTCCATAAAAACTATGAATTTTCTATTCCAATAATGTACGTTTTCTGATTCTGCAATGAATGCTGACTTTTGCGCTTCGTCGATCCATTCCTTTAGCGGTTCTCTTAGAAGTTTCATAAGGTTTCCGGGGTATAACATATTAATGTCAAAAATAATAATGAAGATATTTGTGACAGACTCATGAAACGAGAAAACAGTAGAAAAGGTGAAAGCAAAGTATAAGATAGAAGTAATGTGAAAACAAATTAGAACAACAATATCAATCCAGTTGTGAATAATATAATTATTCAAACTCTTTCCATTTACTTTGATTATTTCGCAAACATTTTGAAATTTCACGGCCCGCATCACATTATTGTGTCTTTGTGTGAAATTATTATAAAAGTTGATAATATTTCCCACGCTAAACACAACAAATATTTGAAGGATGAAATAATATTTAACAATATTGAAACCGTATAATCCATCACTGAGTATGTTTGAAAAACAGGAGAAACAGTAGCAAACTGACAGTATAAGCAACCAAATGCCTGAAATGACATTGTAGAGGAAACTATTCGAAGTGATGAAACCGTTGCTTATTTTATACTTGGACAAGATGAACAAAGCTTGCAACAAGTCAAATGGCTTCGTCACAGACAGGACATCTTTTTCAATTATATTTTTATAATAAATTTGGTTACTTTTATAATTTGGTAAATTTTCTACTATCGTAGTCATTTTCTAACCTATTTTACAAAAATATATTTTTTTCCATACAACTTGATCTAAGTATAGCAAGCAAGAATGAATAGCAAGTAGAAAGCCATCGTTGAAGGTAATATTATTAATATGCTTATGTTATTTTCGGCTAGCTTGGGTGTGTAAATACATAAGTGTCATTTATTTAAGTGGTGTTCCTTATAACTAAGTGTTCTAAGTGTTGTTTATCATAACTATTACAAATGAAAGTTGTTACTTTAACTATAAAAGTCTTGGCTATAGAACATTCATAATAATTTGGACAAGATTGACTTTAAATTTTATCCTGACTATGGTCTATGACCCAATAAAATATCGGATTACTGTTCAAATAAGACGATTGCAGAATACTAGCATAATATACTCGTAGATTTCAAGATGCCCGAAAACTCTGAAGAATTTAAAGCAGCTGATACTAACATTGTTTTGTTTATTTCTAACATGTGTAAAGGAGTATGGAATAGGACATTACTGACAAAGGAAACAAAATAAAAAAAAACAGTGTCTTTAGTAAGAAACTACTGCGTATTATATCTTTGTTGCCAAATGAAAGACATACTTATTTTTGGATAATAAATTAAAACGTACGTAAACGTAAAACGTGATGCCATCTGACATCACGTTCAGACGGTTCATAAATTTTTGAAATAATTATTTAATTAATTGATTATTTGCATTTTGAGCTTTGGCATAACATAAGAAAGAAACAAAAAAATACAGAAAGAAATCATTTATTTGCTGATAATTTAGGTATATATATATATAGGTTTGAACATTTGGTCCTTGTCCCGATACATTTTACCTTACGGCATGCAAAATAATATATTAAATGTGAATTTATTAAACTTACATTATTACAATAAACAGTTTTACTTAGTATTTAATAGTGCAGATCTATATGTTTAAACGTAAGTCCTCCGCATATACATTAATGTGTCAATCTTATTCTAAAACACATGGATTAATACACTAAAGATTTTTAATAACCATAATCGATTATAGTGACAATAAATTAAATTTATAACACATTTGCTCGTAAAGGGTCTCTTATTCTACCAAATTCAGAATCGTTATGTATCTCATTACGCACTTGTTCGTTATGGTAATGTAAAACGCACGGTTTTACATTACCAAGATGCTCCAACTTAAACGAACTGTACTTTTTTAAAATCATAGCAAATAGTTTTTATATCAGAAAAGTGGTCAACATTTTATGAATATAATTAACTTTAGAACATAAAATATAAACATTTAATTCGTTAATTTAATTAATTTTGACAGTAAATTACAACCATTATTAACAAAAACAAAAAAAACAATATTAAGTGTGTTAAAATGTTAATTTACTTTATTAGTAATACTCTGCTTTGCTAATCGGCTGCCTTTGACCTAAAATAAAAAAGTGCTGATGCGCGCGTATCCCTAATTTGTGAACAAGTAAAAATAATTCCGCGCGCTTTTTCTTTTCTCTGTATTGTTTTATATGTAAGTTTCAGTCTGAGTTTTATTTTTTTCTTACAAATATGTCACAAACGTCGTATGACATACGTGCGCTTTGATAATTACAGCCTCTGGTTAACAATATCACCTCGGCTGTGATTATCAACTTACCGAACTTATATCATAATGTTCTATGATAATGCGAGTGTTCAACTAACTATTATGAGTCTTTGGTTTAAATTACACATAAACTCACGTCTTTTTCCCATTGGGGTACGCAGAAACTATAAAGCGCTATATGCTTATATTCTTACATACTTCTTTTGCTTCGCTTACATTCATGCATGTTGTCATAGACGTGTGTCGGGCTGGAGTTTAAAATTAAGTTTTAATTTTATTATTTACTTGCGGACCCGACAGGATTGGTCCTGCCCGAGCGCTAGTTCCGAATCTAATTGCAGCGCCTCCCACTGAGCCCAATTGTGAATTTAAATTATTCAGAGCCCAACACAAGGCTAACCCCAAATACTTGAAAGAAAGGATTATCCAATTTGGTGTAGTCGTTCAGAAGTTATGCGCGTTGATCTTCTTTTAATTATTTCACAAACCAATAATCACGAATATCCGAGATGGAAATAGATGAAGGTTGCGTGGCCATTTGCTCAAACCAGGCTCTACCGCAGAATTAATGTCACAACACCCACCCCACTCACACCTGTCACACAATGACACCGTCGACAATGACATTATTTGACTGTGACAACCCACAGACAGATGTAATGACCAACCGCCATGCCTCAATGTTAGAAGCCTCTTAATCTACGGCCTTCACTGCGACATATCGATTACTAGCTGGTGCCAGTGGCTACACCCACTACAACTCGAAAAATATCCCACTATGTGTTAATCTAGGTTATAAACTATCTGTTTACTAAATTTTATCCAAATCCATTCAGTAGTTTTTGCGTGAAAGAGTAACAAACATCCGTCCATCCAAACAAACTTTCACGTTTATAATATTAAGTAAGATTAAAACGAAACTTAAGAGTATAATTTCACTCAACACAATATACACACAATTACATAATTTGTATAATAGTTAAGAGATTACAGAAACGCAAACTGCAACAGAACAATAGCGTATTTAGTAATAAGTGCCAACAAACGTAGTGGATGACTAATGTCTATGTAGAACAAGCCACATGCGGTTATCTTATTGAATGATGCAAGGTGCAGCCGTAGAATATTTTTGCATAATTTCTTTTGAACTGAAAATAAATGAATTGAATAATTTATTTTGTTAGCATTACTTAAATGCTTAATTTTTTCTAAAATATATTGCAGTCAGTTTCCAGTCTAGCCGAATGCAGCTAAATACCTACTAGTATTCACGTGAAGCAAAGACATTCAATATGATTTTTTATCTGATTCTACAACGTCTATATGACTTTAATTTAGTACGCTCCATTGCCGCTCCAAAATTGCCATATTAATCTAGACGACGTTACTGAGATAGGGGATGGGAATTTTTCTATGACAATTCTTTGCTTGTCCTCTGCAGTATCTTAAATCTCTTGGACGTGAAGCGACTGTAAATCCGACGCCCAGAACTTGGAGAATAGTAACACGATACTCCTTAGTTAGAGTGGTCGTCAGACTTTTGCCTATTATCTGCCTAGCCTTTAGCTGGGCAGATAATATTATAAGGGTATGAGGGACAGAGTGTGAAGTTCGCCATCCACGAGTAAAATAAAAGTAAGGATCCTCCGACCATACGGGCGTTGTGTCTGGTGGGCTACTACAGCCCACCAGACACAACACCCGGTTATTGTCGAGAGCTTCTAAATTTTAAATCGCATGGCCAATTCTAACATTACGATGTGGGATTCGTCAGTTGAGTTCACATCATGTGGTGTGATAGATGTCGCGACATTCTTAGAATCAAAATAAAAATACCACTTTACCTGTACAGTCACTGGCAGAAATGAGCAAGCAAGAATCTTGTACATGTTTGACAGCTTCATAAAATTCATCAACATTTAGGCTGAGTAAAATTTGTAGAATCAAAGATTTCAGCAACCACAAGAGAACGATTAACACCACGAACGATATTTTTCCCTAAAAAGAACATTTTTACAATATTTTAGATGAAGATCCATTATTTTCTTGTGTCTCATTTCAGTTCCTTATTGCTACACGAGCGATGAAAAGGAATCTGATACCATATTGCGGAGGAAAGTATTGATTTTGAAGTTAAATGAGAGTAGAGAAACACCAAGAAAACGGTGGATAGATTGTGTGGAGAACGATAATATTATGGCTTGAAAGGTGTTTTTGAAAAGAAAAACGGTCAATAGTAAACAAATTTGGAAGAAGAAGTCGTACTGGGTCTGCTTCCAAATAAATTGTGATGATAAATATTTCACGATTTTAACTTAACGTCATCTAGTCCCAAGCTAAGCAGAGCTTGTGTTATGGGTACTAAACAATTGATGAATTGTAAAAAGTGAAGAGAAAGAGAATGATAATGATAAAGAAACAAATCAACGTTACTTAGAAACTTACGTATTCATAGTAAATTTTGCAAATATCAATCATCACTTGAAAGTCCACTATTGTACTGAAAAATGTACCAATTGTTTGATACAGAACCTAAAAAAATGGTTTGGAACACAAATATTTATCAGTCTGGAACCAATATACAAAAATCTTTAATTTTGCGTTGATTATTTTTTTCAAAAGAGAACGCATATAAAGTAAAAGAACATTCACAAGCAGAGATGGAAATAGGTAAATTTTACCAATAAATCAAATATTTAAGTCACGTTAAATAGTTACCTCTCCGGCCTCCATCTCAAAAATGGTTAATGGAAAAAAAATATAACAAAATTTTTCGTAAATTTTATGTTCTACAATTTTATAATATACTTACATCATCAAATTTCATCAGCATCCAAAGTTAAGTTTCTTGTCCATTCTTCTCTATAGAAAACTACCTTGTGGAAGGGGCAACTAGAATCATTATATGTTATTTAACTTGTCAGTTTGGCGTCCAAACTGCCTTTTTATGGCTTAATTGAAATAAATAGTTTTATTTTAACTTTTTTACGGTATAAAGATGGAAGTCCCTCATTTAGATATGGGAGGATCATGGCCCGTTGACATCAACTCTCTGAATTCTTACACTCAAGTATGACGTAAGAAAATAAAATAAGGTAAACTTACTCTACCCATTCCCATCCCTGCTCAAAGGTTTGACTTACCAGTGGTTCAAAAACATCTTTGTGGTAATCGTAGCATTTTAATATTTGTAAAAAAACTTGAAACATATTTGTGCAATCCTTTTCAATGCAGTTTCTATCTGACAAAAGTCGGCTATTCCATAATTTAACTTTGTCGATCAACAGCCGAGTTAGTCTTATTTCATAAACTACAGTCGCGTCAATAGTCATCAATGATACAAGATTGAATATACTTATAAACTGTGGTTTGACGTAAAAAGAGAACGCAATTGTTAGTAGGATTAAATAAAATACGAAAATAAAAGCTGTATGAATCCAACTTCTAATAATAGTCGGCTTCAATTGAGCCTCATTCTTAAGATACCTGTGTACTTCTTGAAACGTCAAAACAAATGCAACATTGTTCTTCGTCCGAAGAGTGTTAATGATAGAATTCATAATAAATCCAGCACAAAAGAAGATGGAGTTGAAAAATGAGGCGAAATACAGATAATGAATTATACTGTATCGTTTTAAATTTTGGTCGAGTAAAATGTTAATGTTTCGATATAAATAGCCCGATGCATATATCATTAACCCACACGAAGATACGAACTTGTTAACACAATCGTTTGGATGGATTAAATTTTTCTTGATATAATATTTCGGACTCAACACTAGAATTTGCATGAGGTTTAGAGGTCGGAGAATTGACTGCACATCTTTATCAACCATGTTGTCAAAAAATGATTTGTGAAAATCCCTTTTGGTTTTTCGAATAGCATTTAGACCCAAGGAATTCATTTTGTTGGAAATTTCAAAGCACATATATGTATACTGATAAAAGTGAACAGTAGATTATGAATAAACTTGATCGAAGACTCCAGAAAGGTTATTACGTTATTGTTTTCCTTTACTACTTGTATCGAATATAACTGAAATAGCTGTGAAATTTCAATAATTTGATTAAAGGGTAAACAAACATATTGTAATTTAGGGTGGTATCCTTACTACCACTCTAAATTCTAATACGTTTCTGGTTTATAATAAAAATAAGTGATGTTACTAGAATTTTATTCTAAACATATATAATTTCTAGATACACTACCTAGTTTTGTGTCCGTTCCTTTTAAAAATGTGTATTGATGTGAAAAAAGGTGTTTAATTTTTAACCGACTTCAGGAGGAGGTTCTCAATTCGATCGGTATTTTTTTTTTCTTATGTATGTACACCGATTACTCCGAGATTAATGATCCGATTTACGTGATTCTTTTTCAGTTCGATGCGGAATAGCTGCCATTTGGTCCCATAAAAATATAACATAGTTTGACCCGGTAGTTTTCATTTTATGAAAATTTAATTTATTTTTGAACACTTTTTTGTATGTATGTTCACCGATTACGCTGAGATTTATGTACCGATTTACGTGATTCTTTTTTAGTTTGATGCGGACTAGTTTCTTTATGGTCTCATAAAAAAATTACATAGTTTAATCTGTTGCTGTTTATTTGTTTGATTGTAATATGTAAATATGTGTTGTAGAAATGGATAATAATTTATCATCTAGCTAGGTATATAAAAGTAAAAACTAAAAATTGTTCAATAAAAACTTTTTTACAAAAAATAAAACCGACTTCACAAAACACTAACCGGAATAAAATAACTCTAAATTCGAAAGTCGGTGGCCAATCATGAATGAGACAAAACCACCAAAGCCACAGACTTCCTAATTTAGAGTTATTTTATACCGGTTAGTGTTTTTTGAAGTCGGTTGTATTTTTTGTAAAAAAGTTTTTATTAAATATACTACTAATACAACCATTTTATTCCCCTTTATGCTACTCTTACTATTTGGATAGAACCAAATGTCAATGTTATTGAATAGTCAAACGAACTTACCTGTAAGTGAAGTTCGACGGTAATTATACGAAGTCTTTGTTTCATTCGAAAATGAGAAGAGTCCCACCCGACCCAAACAATACATGCTAGGTATCTAAAATTCTAAATACAATTTTGTGCATGGACCCCACGTTGTAAAACCAATCATTTGCTGTGAACTTAATGAAGATATTTGACAGATAACTGACAGGTGCGCGTAACAAGAGGGGATGCGTTCAGTTTTTGGCTGGATGCTACAAACTAAATGTGACGCCGGATGATGTAACGGACTATACATACAAGTAAACCTATCTCATTGAGAATGAAACAAAGACGAGTATAATCGCGGTATTTATCTTCACCAGATCAAGGTAATGAAATGAGAGACTACAAACATTATTCATAATAATTATTACCATGAAATATTTTACAGAAAAACAAATTGTATAAAAACAATAGTATACGAAGCGACGAAGCCAAAGAACCGTAGAGGCAGCGCGGCGTCAATGATGAACAAGCCACACGCGCTCATCTTTTTAAATGATGCTTTCTGAACACGATGAATGTTTTTGTATAGCTCTTTTTCTGGTCCTAAAAATATATGTTTTGTGTTAACAGTTTGTATCCATTAACTCTCACGTTATGTTTCTCAACCATGGTCTACTCAGCAGAGAAGAGACAGATGTATTTTAGAAATCAAACTTGAAGATAGGGTTAGGAATACAACCATCCGTTTCATCACAAAAATGGCACACGAAAAATTGCCAAGCTAAAGTGGAACTGGGCTGGGCACATCTACCGTCCAACAATCAATAGGCCAAATGCATGACCGAATGGGTTCCTTTACATGGCAAGCAACATTGCAGCAGGTCTAGGAGTAGATGGTGGGATGAGCTAGAGTCCTCGCAAGGACTGGTCCCGTAAAGCGCTTGATACAGAAAAGTAGACAGAAAGTGGGAAGGCTTTTGAAGGAAAACTAGCAGACGTCACGCAGTTTCACCCGCGTAGTTTCCGTTCCCGTGGGAATACGGGGATAAAAAGTAGCCTATGTCCACTGCGAATAGTGTAGCTTTCCACCAGTACAATAATTTTTAAAATTGGATCATTAGGTCCGAAGATTACCCCCTACATACAAACTTACAACCTTACAAATTTTACCTCTTTATAATATTAGTATATATTATAAGTATAGATAGAATAGAATAGAATAGAATAGAAGAATAGAATAGAATACTCTTTATTGTACACCATTAATACTTACAAATAATAATTTTAAGGGCTACAACACAGCCCACAGACAGAGCTACAGATACAACTCTTCGTAACGTTTCTCATTTATATTTTTGATGGAATCTCAATTATTAACAATACAAAGGTTTGTGCATATAGCACTTAAGCAAAATAATACACACCAGAGCAGTTCCTTGAATTCATGAGCAGTACACATGTACTCTGAACATCTCTCATCGTTGCGTAGAATCTCTCACATTCCACGCTTAAACACACTAGAATGGTGATGGTCTTAATATTCCAGATTTGAGTAACTGTTATAAATACGATAAACTGAAAAAAATAACACAAATTATTTTTAACAAAAAACGACCAAGCTCAGCTACAAAGGGTTATTTTACAACAACCAGCACAACCATTTAAACCTATATATATTATTTACGCCGGGAGGATACCTTAGAAGGACATACATAAACCTTATTGGTGAGGTTCTTCAGAAAATTCAGGTGCGTAGTACTCGCAACCGGCGACTGTGTAAATCGTAGCATATGGCGCTCTGTCGTTTTTGCCTAACGACATGGGAAAATGGTGTGAGTTTATTATGTGTATTTCTGTAAATTCCTTTTTACTTTTACTTTTTTATACACATCGTTATTTAACCAGTGAGGTGAGGTCGATATCTGACGACTCTCGGCAGAAACATTGAAAGAAACTAAGAGGGCTCAGTTTTTTTTAAGTCCACACATAGGTCAGACCATGACAGTGTGAAAACCTTTTTCTTTTCCATTATGCATACGGTAATGAGAATGGTAATAAAATGTCATAATAACCAGATGAAGCTGAATACCAGTGTTTAATATGAATCAGCTGCCTACCAGACCTCCACAACCCAATAACTGAATAGCGGTGTCTTCTTGTTCAAATCAGTTGTCAAAGATCTGGAAATGACAGCCGGTCTGTGGCATAAAAGGCCTTGTTATGTAGTTTATGGTCAACCATTCACGTATCGCTCTTGACAGGCGTAGCTTTACCTTCATCACCCGTGCAGCATTTGTAATTTAGCCAAAAGTTTTAGCCACAAAGGCTTTTGAATATATAATAACAGGCTTACAAAGAGGTTAATTTACTTACTTTAATTCCGCCGTTTGCTATTGAAGTCCTTAGAGATAATATGGCAATCACGTTTTGCAAACACACAGAAGCCGCTAACATTGTATAAATAACAACCTGAAATAAAAAAAAATATACAAAGTGATAAATAGTAAATGATTTATAGTTCCATCATGTTGGATGGTTGCTCGGACAAGATCACCAATACCGCGAGCCCTCGCCGCACTTAATGCCCTCCTGGACACTAGACCGGAATGTGATGTGTTTGCGGATGAATGGAAGGTGATTTTGTCGGAATGTCTGAAGTACTGGGAGGAGAATGCATGCCAGAGAAATTAGTTTTTAAGATTTGTTTAATTTTATTTTACATTTATTTTATTTTATTTGGATTCAACTATAGGTAATCTTGCTAGTTACTTAATGTTGCTGTGCCCTTACAGGGTCCATAACTGTACTATAGCTAATAACAATAATAATAATAAATTGCTTTATTGATATAGGTCATGATACATTTTATTTGAAGCCCTGACTCCTGAGCTAGATAATAACCTGTGTTACAGGAGCCAGTGTCTTCACCCGTTTTTCGATCAAGGTATATAGCATAAGCAATATAAAGGACATACTTGCTTTTAAAGAGGTTTTAAATGTTTGCTATTGTGAATTTGTGACATTATGAATTAATTGCCTATAGCCCTAGCTATAAGCCTTTGTAACACCTTTAACTGACATTATGGTATGCAAATAAAAGAATATGAATATGAATATGAATATGATGTTCTGCTTATAGTCAATGTGTGTGTTGTTGTTTTACTCTCTATTTACTGTAATTGGTTTTCTTTTTACCGTAGTAAATAAGTAAATAAATAAATGAAATGGAGAAATGGTTCTCTAACATTTTAAATACGTCTAATGATACCATGACAAACAATATTAACTGCACTCTTTTAATCTTTTTTCAAAAAGAACTTACAAAATTTCGTAATGTCCTCTCAATAATCACGTATGTCTCCTGAATATTTAAGTAGCCATCAAGCATTGTATTACAGTACTCTTCTCTGTCTAGATGGTCGGTGTTTCTAACTTTATCAATCCACACGCGAAGCATTTTTTCTACTAAATTAAATACTAACAGAGTGTATAAAATGTTGACATCAACTGTCGCGGCGACATAAGTCTCAATTATAAAAACAAAATATGTATCTATATAAAAAAGACAACAAATTGCTGCTGTACAAAAAATGAACAGAATACAAGAACATATCCAGTTAAAGACAGTAACATTTTTAAGATCTTTTCGATTTATTTGTAGAACTTTAAGCACGTGTTGAATTTTCAAGACCAATAAGATATTATAGTAGCTAAGCATGATGTTTGAGAAATAATTCACTAAGTCCACACACAAGAGTACGACAAAGTCAAGAACACTGTTGATTAAATATAATATACTATTGTAGCTCTGCCATTCATTACAATATAACCGGATCATGATGATCATATGGTGGCAAAACGCGCAACCGCTCATGATCATGCAAATTAATCTCCAAAAGTTATAAAAAATACTATTGGAATTGATAATGTTGTGTCTGATAGAATACTTCGCGCATAAAAATAATCGTAGCATTAAATGCAATGGTCTTAATACAGTACATAAATCTTCGTCAATCACGTTTTTGGGTAATATTTCATTTGTAGAAACTGTGAGTACGTTCACGGTTGTAACAGCATTTCTGTCAGTTTTAGGAAAGTTTTTAAACCAGGAAAACATGTTTGTTAGTCTAGGCAGTTTGATGACAATTAAGGTGAAAAATGAAAGTCAATCGATAGGCGAGTACTTACTAATACTTAAGTTGAAAGCGATGAAATGTGAGTGGCAATACTCAATTTCCTATCTTATTCCTTGGCATTCTCTTTATGTTATTTTATTTTTTTAGTTAGCTATTCGTTATCAACCAAGAATTATCGCAGTAACTTTTTGTTTGAATTTTATTCTGTATAGTATATGAGCCATTTTGTTATTTAATTAACAACAACATGCAGCGTGATGCGTGGCAGTGTGATAATCGCCTTAAACAGATAATTATGTTAAGAGCGCGCAATCGTGAGGACTCAAAAATGTCCTCATTGGCATTGGGGCGTATGGCATATAGTCTACGTCACTCATGGCGACTAGTGTTACGCTTTGATGAAGCAGCCAAACAATAATATTATTATATTTTCTTGTCGGTTTTAGCAAGTCATCTCTTTTCTATCATTTTGATATGTAGTGAAATGTAAAATGAATGAAATTTAAATGAAAAGTGTGTATGCGTGCAACACTTTTATCGGTTGTTTTGTAAGGGTATAACATTATCTGTTGTTAGAAGAATGCAATAATCGTAGCATATGGCGCTCTGTAATTTCTACCTACCCGCATGGGAAAAAGGCGTGAGTTTATGTATGTATGTATGTAGAATGTTAATGTTAAATGTTGCTTTTCATGCTATTCGTTTAAGACGACATAGAACACTACAAATATTGGTTATCCAGCTTTTAACTACGTACGGTATAACTAACTTAATATGTCTACATACGATATGTGATCCCTGATTTATAGTGTTTTGTGGCTAACCCACATACGTTATAGTACAGAAATTAGAGTTCAGTATTATTATTGTTTATGATCAACGCTGCCAGGACAGGACAACTTCTAGTACTCATGTCGTCCTGGTACCTTTAATAACTTCTCTAGCATAATTGGAGGAGGTTATCAATTCGGATGTTTGTTGGAACGAAGTTCCTTATCGCGCGTTGCGAAGGGAAACGACGGAAAAAATTAATACCAAAAGTTGTAACGACACTTTTTGCTATAGTTGTAAGCCGTGCGGCGTGTTTCTTTGTCTGTCTCTCTCTCTCTCTCTATAACAGGTTTGCTTTCTATGAGAGAGAGAGAGAGAAAAAAATAATAGAAGACCAAAAGTTGTAACGAAGACACCCAGATGGAACGAAGTTCATTTCGTTCAAAGGAACGTCGTTCCATCCGGTCGTCGGTCCCTTGACACCTCTCAAGTTTTTGTTTTTATGTTTGTTCACGCATAACTTCGTGGCATGCCAACCGATTTGAACTATTATTTTTTTGTTGAAAAGGGTATACTTTCCAAATGGTCCTATAGTCACCAAGTCGGGATCTGATGATGGAATCTTGGTGAAATCGAGGGAATTCGTCAACACATTACAGCAAATTACTCGCGATTGGAACAGTCGCATGTCTATGAAGGGTTTACATGTTAACATAACTTTACGCATGACTATTTAAGAAGGGTCCGGCATTGATGTATCTTTAGCAATGGTTAACGGATTTCAATGATTCTTTCAGCCTTTGAGAAACTATTCTTTATGAAGAAACTAAAGAAGCAAACAAAAAGTTAAAAAAAAAACAATACAACCGACTTCATTGAAAAACACTAACAGGTGTAAAATAACCCTAGTTTCGGAAATCGGTGTCCAATAAAATTAATAATAATATTCCACAACTTTTCACACAACGCCATTTAGTCCCAAGTTAAGCTTGAAAGCTTGTGATATAAAATGTGAATAAAATGAATGAAACATAACCACCAAGGCCACCGACTACAATTTATTTAGTTTTCCTGGTCTACTTTAAAGTCAAAACAGTGTAATAATTATGTTTTTGCAAAGAATTATTGAAGTTCATCTCTGTCATCATTATTATAACGTAAATTGATTTGTGAAAAATTTAATTTAATTTTGTCCAGAAATATGAAAAATTCTGAACCATAAGAATGAATGGAATTTTGTTGTTGTTTGTGGTATAAAAAAAAATAATTTAAATAAGTGTCGAGACAATTTGCTTAACACTTATTGATAGTTCTAGACAAATTATTGAAAGTAATTCATTACATATTCTAACCTATATATGACTTTAAAGTCATTCCTAGATCTCATTACATGAAACATTTGCCGTCGAATTTCTTTCGTTAAAAAATGATCCATTGAAAATGAAGAAATCCCGTTATATAAAACAAAATTATGATGTAGATTTTGAGTCAAACAATTCTTTGGATGAAGATGTGCAGTCCATTCTTTTACCTTTAAACCTGATGCAGTACCTTATGTTTTGTCCTAAATACCACATCAAAAACAATTCGATAACTCCAAATAGTTTGGTCTGTAATTTTGTTTCGATGATCGGTACACTTATATTTATGTTTTCATTCGTTTACCGTTCTTTTTTAATGTCTGACTACGATTGTGAGGGATGCCAATATAGCAAGTACATCACTATTTATTTTGACTGCGTATTTTGCTGTTTTGGATTTGCCATAAATTTCTTAATCGGGATAATGCACACACAATTAAATGTCAAGTTTGTCTTGACTTTTCAAAAAGTGCATAGGTTTCTCAAAACAGAAATCAGTATTGAGAAATTTTTGATCATTTGGAACTGGTTTATTGTAATCGTGTGTGAGTTCGGATTCATCTCTCTGTACACTTGTTTATTCGTGATACTAAATTTACCTTTAACGTTCATATATTTTGTGGCCATTTTGGTTTTTACAAGTTTTAATATAATATATGCTACTCAATTGATTAAATTGTTGGAATATAAGGTTTTTCAATGGAATACTCGAGCTTTAAATATTCAAGATATGGACGAAACTCAAAGAAAAGATTATGGCAAAAAAATGTTCGAAATTTACGTAGATATATTAAAGTGCTATAACATTTATAAAGATTGTTTCCAGCAAATTGTAAGTACTTACTTGTTTCACATATATTAGTTTTACACATAAAACTTGTGTACCCTTTACATAAGTCGTACACACCTCCAAAAGCGTTGAACTTACCCAAGAAGAGTCAAATTGGTTTTTGTAAAGAAAAAAAAGAGGGAGACAGAAAGATTGAAAGAAAGAAAGAAAATAAATTCATTTTACCCACACACAAAGTGATCATCATAATAAATCTTTTAATATGATAAAGTATCTGAAAATGGGATTTCAGATACTTTATCACATAATGAAAGCATTCATCCACTCTCTGGTTTATATTCAAATAACAATCGAAACTTGGAAAAATGGAAACTGGTTTAATAGTGTAGTAAGTAGGTAGTTAGTAATTTCATGTCTACTGGGACTATTTATCATCAGGAATCTGAATAGAAGAACTGCGTGAAGACTGCCAATTTGACAACTTTTCAAAATTGACATGACCCTAAAACAAAAATACAGTTTCTTCATTTTTCTATGCTGAGTTCAAATACCTATATTTTTTTGTTTTTTTTTTTAGTTGCTTAGTTTCCGAGAAAAAAATTAAAATCCAAAAACAAGCGATGACGTCACTTATACGGTGGAATGAGGTGGTTAACTTTGCGTAAGCAAGCTAATTTTTAAGATAAAAACCATAATGCCAAACAAGACATATCTAATGTCAAAAATGACATATCTAATGTCAAACACGACATAGCCAATGTCAAAAATGACATAATATCTAATGTCAAACAAGACATAATTATTTAAGGTCAAACAAGACATATATCTAATGTTAATTTTTGACATTGACAACTGCTAAATGACAGTGACATCTAAGTAACAGTTTTTTTTGACGTATCACAGTAAAGCAAAGGATGTATCGCCATTCCACTGTATGAATGACGTCATTTGGCGCTTACGGCTTTTTAGAATGCACCGAATTTCAAAGTTAAAATTATGAATGAAAAGTACATTATTAGTTTTGGATTTACTTTTATATAACGTAATTAAAAATGCAGGTTATAATTTTGAAATGTTGTCAATTCCTACCTGCACCCATAGTACGATCACCGTAGACACGGATATGGCGACGGAAGAATCGACAAAGCGACAGATGGTAGAAACATTTCGGCGGATTATTGAAGAAACAATGCTCGATATTGTAGACTCTTGTCGACTGAAGAATCGACACATTTCTTCTCTTCATTCTTGAATCTTCATTGTCGTGCTCAAAACAAAAGAAATGTTTCTCTGCAATCTGTCACTTTGTTGATTCTTCTGTAGACAGAATCCGTTTCTACGGTGGTCATGCTACGCGTGCTGGAATTAATGGCCCTCCTAGCACCTCATAGTTAATTAATTTAGCTCGAGCTCCTCAAGTTCCGAGTTGAGCTCACGATATCTGACAAATGCTTGCACTGACTGATCTGGTCCGCTTATATCTGTGTGGTCCTTGCCTCAAAGGACCATTATCAGACACAAATCTGCATGGTTCTTACATAATCTGACCAAGATAATGTCTGGACTTTAAAAGAGACTGTGACCTCTGAGTTTCTTTCGGTGTTTCTTAAAAAAATTAAAAAAATGACATTATTAAAAAAATGACATGTAAAAGAGTTTGAATGAAGCCATTTACAGAAATAACTATCTTTTTTAAAAAAGGAGTTTGTTCTTTAACTATGGCCTATAGCTTGTATGTGTGGTAGTTTACTGTAAGTAAAATTTGGTCTGATCAAATAAATAATTAGCCTAAATATCGATAAATAATTAGCCTAATAGCGACGATCCCGTACTCACAAGTGGTATTGAGCCTCTAAGTCTTAGGAGAGACTTTGCCTCCCTATGTGTGTTCTACCGGTTGTATAATGGGTACCTCGTACAGTGCGGTTTCAGAGAAAATTCCTCCCGCGTGCACTTGGATTGTGGAATGAGCTCCCTGCCGAGGTTTTCTTAGAGGGCTACAGTATGGGGTTCTTCAAAAGGGGAGTAAATAGGTTTTTAAAGGGTCGGCAACGCGCGTGTGGTGCCCCTGGTGTTGCAAGTGTCCATAGGCTACGGTAACCGCTTACCATCAGGCGGGCCGTAAGCCTGTTTGCCACCGTCGTAGTATAAAAAAAAAATGAAATACAATAAACTCTATTCAAGCCACTCACCTGCACATGAGCCTATTACGCTATTAAGCTATGCTGTTTTTTTGTATAGCCTAAATTTGAGTTCGTTATAGGATGTTGCAACTCTAACAACGCTGACTACACTGTTTTGGATGATAAAGGATTTGATATGGCAGACATTATTGAGCAAACATTGCGAAGAATTCCACTTGGCTATCCAACTTGTTCAAGATTCTTGCACACTCATTTTGAAGTCAAGCTGCTGGGGTAAATTGACATTATTTACAATCATGTTAAATGAGATAATGTTGGTCAGTACCTACTCTCGAAGTAGTAGTAGTCTTACTAAAGATAAGTCCCATCTAGTTCTGCGTGAACAGCCGTTGTTTCTTCATTAATAATGTCGATCCTAATACCTTCATTTGTTTTTTCCATGTGCATCACTTGGCTAAAGTCTCCTGCATTTTTATTAAAGGCAATTAATTTACAGATGAAGAGAAAAAACTATGTAAGAACGTATTGCGGTTACATCGCTCATCGTTCAGCAAGATACGTGTGTGTGGACTGTTTTACGTAGACGCTGCGTTACAAATAGGTCTGATGAGCCTCCTAACTAACTACACCGTTGTGTTGCTACAGTTTGCATTTTTGTAATCATAATTTTAATATATGGATTATGGTCTATATAGCATTTTTCCTAACCCGGAAAAACTACAGCCACAGTCCCTTAGTTCAAACACATCAACAGATTAAGCTTATGACCAAGTTTAGTTTTTTGTTGCAATAAGGCAGTTGCAGGTGGCGTGAAAGTATTTCAAGTCTGCGATTTGTAGTCGTAGACTAGTTTTTGGACATTGCTAACAAAAAAATCTTTTTGCAAAAAATAAAACCGACTTCAAAAAAACACTAACCGGTGTAAAATAACTCTACATTAGGAAGTCTGTGGCTTTGGTGGTTTTGTCTTATTCATGATGGGCCACCGACTTCCGAATTTAGAGTTATTTTACACCGGTTAGTGTTTTTTTTAAGTCAGTTTTATTTTTTGCAAAACAGATTTTTATTTTTCCATTTTTAGTTGTTCCCATACAAATATTTGCCATGAATTTATTTTTTATTGTTATTTGTTAACAATACATGCCACGGTAATAGGGTTATCCACTTATCTCTAATAAATGAAACTTAACATACCTAACTGTCGAAATCTAGGTATATTGTACATATCTGCGTACCCCTCAGAGCATACAAGCGTGATGATACGTCATGATGTTGTATAAACAATAAATATCCAAGCGATTCCAGCAATCACGACAGATTTGTCGTCTATTTTTGAAGAGTTCCATTGTATATCTCCGAAGATCAGCACCAGATCTTCACCAAATTAAAATGGGACCATCTCGGGAGTATACTCTTTCAAATAAAAAAAGAATTTTGAGAATCGGTCCACAAATGGGGGAGAAAACGCGTAAAAAAAACATACCGTCGAATTGAGAACCTCCTCCTTTTCTTGAAGTCGGTTAAAAATAACCTAAACGCATCTTATCACACGATGATGGAGGCCAACTTTCAGGCCCATTTCTCAAAATTGATGAGTTGTATCTCACTGCTAGTAGATTCCTGTTCAACCTAGAGCCCAAACTGTTCGATTATAGTGTAGTGCAAAGTATTTAGAAGATTGTCAGAATGGTACGGTTTTAAAGCTGCAAAATTCTTTGAAAATATTAAACTATTCTTTGAAAATATTAAACTATTGCTACCACAGCCTATTAGACCTACCTAACAAAGTCATATTGTAATACTAATTCTTTTGTAGATGTAGCCATGCAGGTAAAATCGTATAAAAATCTAGGTACAATAACATAACTATGTTTTGCTAATTGAAAATTTAAGTTCATCATTATCTGCCTAGACGTTTCAAAACTATGTTCGGATTAGCTGCTGGTCTAACAGGATGCAGCTGAATTGCTGAAAAGAGCACAAAATTCGTGAGCTACTATTTTGATGTCAAAATAGTAGCTCACGAATTTTGTGCTCTGATGTTCAGGTATATGACGTACCTACACACGATACATTAGTATTAAAAAAAAAGAAGTAGCCTTTATTATATTAAAGACTCTAGATCCTCTATTAAAAAAAAACAATGATCTCGACTCACTGGTGACTCCGGCAAACTTCGTTCCACCTTAGAATCAAATTAATAGTTTTATTTAATTTACGTCCTATTCTCAGAACTACTGAATAAACACACAACATTTCATAAGAATCGGTCAAGATGTTTCGGAGGAGTTTTGTTACAAACACTGTGACACTGGAATAGAATCTATCATAAGATGACTAGCTACTACAGCGAACTGTATTCCTCCATTGTTTTATTTTTCAATATAACAAAACGTCCGACGTCGTTAACGTCCTATTCTGAGACAAACTGAATGTATCATTTTTATACCCAAAAATTACAAAAACTTGTATACGAGAATTTTATAAACAAGATATAGCTACAATTATTTATTTATTTAATTAAGTACTACGGTTCAACCAATCACAGTAACTAAAATTACAGATACAATTTACAAAATAAAACAAATGAAAGAAAAATAACAAAACATTAAAAAAAACAAGATTGAAACACATTCATGAACTCATCTCACAGTACTCCTGACATACCGATAAAATCTCCAACCATTCATCCGCAAACAGATCACTTGTTGGATTAGAGTCCAAGAGATCATTTAGCGCAGCCAGGGTGCGAGGTATTGGCGACTTAGCACGAGCGACAGTACGACATGGAGGCACGGCAAACAGCCTGTGCTTTCTTCCCCGGCAGTATTGTTTGGTACAAAGAAGCGCGCCAGCACATCCAGCAGATCCAGGAGCATCAATAGCGCCACGGAGCGCGTCCTACAGGCTATACGAGTTGATCTCGAGCTTGCCTTACCTCAAGCGAGTTATATCCAAGGCAACCTAGAAAAAAAATTGTCAGATAGAGATACGGATAGTAGCCGTGTTTCTGCTTATATAGGTACCTAAGAAACACTTTTTGAACCTTCTCTAATAAGATCCCGATTGCACCTAGCGGAGACTTCACAGCAAAGTCATTCCTAAATAAGTTTGAAATGGCTGCAGGCTCGCTAACATCCTCAACACTCGCTGGAAGGCTCGACCTGCCATTCAGTTGGTTAGTATGCTTCCAGAACTTACTAAAATCCTTTCTGTCGTGGCAGGATGCTATGATGTGATAAATATGATTTATGATTAATTTAAACTGAAAACAGAAATATTTATCTCGAAGTAATAAAACTTATTTAAGTTTAATCGAATTTGGAAATAATACTTCATATCATTGAACTCTTCGAACTTAAAGTCACTCTTACTTTTTTTATGGTCTTAGAATGAGACTGAAACCATATTGCATGAAATCAAGGAAATAATAGGAGATAATGCGTGAAGAGAATAAAACAAACCTGTGTCATGGGTACCATTTTGAATTTCAAGCGTAAAGCTCTTTTCAGAATACGCTAAACTATAATGGCATATAGCATATAGTTTCATAGCACAATAATATCGCGCACCAAACATTACTATGGACACGTTTACTCATGACTGTACTGTACATATAATAAGTTGGCAAACTATACGCTATAAAATTGAGCGTGTGCTCAGTTCATGCTGTGCTATATTGTGCTATAATTATGTGCTATCTCCTCCCTCACCCCTGGCATTTTTCTTCTTTCGTAGCATTAACGACAAGATAGTTTTAAATTCTGCATTGTTATCATCACTCGATAAGCTTTCAAGAATATCCAGTATTATATCCATTATATCGATAGTGTGCACACATTTTTAAAGATGGCGGTCAACTGAACTTGCCATACAACACATAAATGCCTGCGACTATATCGCGTAATGTGAACGCCATGTTCTGGATGTTATTACCTGTAGTTTTCTGATTTCAGCCACATTACACAAGTAGTATGACTATCTTTAATTGCTGTATATAACTTTTCACATTGTATACTCAAGCAAAAAAGTAAGAATACGTTCTTAGGTATCCAAAACTGAGCTAGCACTGTTCGTACGATTACCTGAAAAAAGTAATTTATTTTGAATAGCCTGATATTTTAAAAGTTTGTTTTATAAAGCGCTATCATACCATAATTGTCAACCATACCTCCTCTCATAAAATTCCAGGTGTTCAATCCTATTGTGTTAGTCTTAGGGTCCTATTGTGTAGGTATTTTCGAAATAACTTCTTGCTCCATTTGTAAAAAATCACAACAGCGGTGTTTTGCCGCACTCGCGGATTGAAACACGCCTAGTGCTTAATCCGCACTGGCAAATTGTTTCCTATCATCCGTTACGACTGTGCGGCTCTCGCAGCAGGTGTGAGGCTGGCCGAACTGGCGACAGCGCCCGGAGTCAAGGTGTTAAGTGTACGAGTCTGACTACGTGACCTTACCGGCCTCATGTTGAAACTATAATTATTTTCTAATTAATATAACAACTATGTATATCACATGAATGCAATAAACAGTTTGAGTTTGAGTTTGAGTTACGTACAATACATAAACTCACGCTTTTTTCCCATGAGGATAGGTAGAAACTACAGAGCGCCATATGCGACGATTCTAAAATACTTCTTTTGCTTCGTTTACATACACACACGCCAGTTGCGAGTACTACGCACCAGACCCTTCTGAAGAACCTCACCAATAAGGTCTATGTATGTCCTTCTAGGGCGTCCCCTCTCGGCGTTTCCACTTACATAAGCCTTGTAAATACCTTTCGTTAGTCGCCTTTTATTCGTCCTTAACTAGTTGAACTCTCACTCGATTTTGAGCATTTATTGGCCACACGCAAAATAAAATTGAAATTTAAAAAAATTGCGGAACTGAACGTACAGGGTAGAAAATCAATGGGCCATTAAAGGCAACAACTATGCGGTCTATTGATATTTTCCATCCTGTATGTTTTTATAAGGACCCGACTTCAGCAGTCGGATTTAGCCTACTAGACACAACAATCGTCTAGAAGATCCGATACCCTTAAAGGTGGATGAAAAACACAAAAATACACTGTCATTTGTAGAAAAACAAAATCTAATACACCCTACCCTTTGATATAAAATGTTTAATGTTTAATATTCCTCTTATGTTTAATAGGCTGTGAAATGCCGTGTTTACCACATAGAAAACAATCTGAAAATAGCAATAAATACAACAAATTAATGCAATAAATTACCTAGAGGTGGTGAACTTCTAAACCGTGGTATGTTTTTAAACGATAAAATAATATTGAGCCAGTACATGCTCTGAACGTCAATGTCAAATACGCACCCACTGGTTTATTTAACACTTACATGTTATTCAGCTGGTCGATTCAATAAAAGTCACCCCGTAAAAACTGAGTGATGTGATTCTTATGGAATGCTAACGGCAATAGCCCAGTGGCTTAGGCGTTAGACTAGCGATCGAGAGATTGTTAGCAATATTGACGCAAACCCACTCCAGGTACAAGCGTATTTATCACAAGACTACTAGTTATGTGCAACCTATATTGCTGGTAAGCTTTAAAAAACTTGATTGTGACAAGAAGACAGACAACATAATATTTAGCAAACTGCAGATACAACTGTAATTTGCCAAAATTAAATATCTTCAACAAATTAAAGAAATTAATCAAAGACGAAGTTACGAAAGGAGACGAAGACAAAATGCAACGAAACCATGAAACGATCAGTTTTAGTGTTCTCATTTTGATAACACTAAAACGGATCGTTTCAGCTGTTGTTAATAAACTACTGAACGAAATAATTAGAATCTTTGTAACTTACCATTAATTGAAATAACTGTTCTATAATCTTGTAGGCTCTCACGATATTCTGGTACACATCAAACATTTTATTCCAATAAGTTTCACGATCCGGACACGTTTCCAAGTTTCTTGTCTCTTGTACTTCTAGGACCCACATTATAAGTGTGTGTTTAAGTAATTTTATAAACCGCAAGGCATAAACAACATTCATATCAAAAATGATTGTTGCAAGAGTTGATATTACTCCTTAAGTTGTGATGCTAGGATAGTCAATACACAATATAATGATGAAACTCATATAAACACTATATAAAGAAATAATGGAAATCCAATTCCAAACGATCAAGTCTCTGAGACCTTTGCGACTTATATTGAGAAATCTGTGCGCGTGTTGAATTTTTAAAACTAACAGCATGTTGTTGTCACTCTGGCTGATAATAAAATAGCTGTTAAAAATAAAGATGACTGAGTGAAAGACGGTATCAAAAACGTATCCCATATACAAGTATGTGGTCCAAGCCGTCCAGACAATGGTCATATATCTAACTATTAGTGTATACAAATTGAATAGTCAAACGAACTTACCTGTAAGTGAAGTTCGACGGTAATTATACGAAGTCTTTGTTTCATTCGAAAATGAGATAGGTTTACTTGTAGTACGGTTCAGTTATGTCCCCTCGCCTTACATATTTCACAGCATAAAACTGAACGCCTGCTCCCGTGTAACGTGCACCTGTCAGTTGTCTGTCAAATATCTTCATTAAGTTCACAGCAAATGATTGGTTTTACAACGTGGGGTCCATGCTCAAAATTGTATTTAAATGGCATGTATTGTTCGGGTCGGGTGGGACTCTTCTCATTTTCGAATGAAACAAAGACTTCGTATAATTACCGTCGAACTTCACTTACAGGTAAGTTCGTTTGACTATTCAATTATACTCGTCTTTGTTTCATTCTCAATGAGATAGGTTTACTTGTAGATGTTTAAAGACAAGTTGTAAAAGCAATCAATAATTAATAAAGAATTAAAAATAACAATGAGTTATTTTAAATCTTTCAAAAGTATCAAAATAAAAAACACAACATCGAATTACAATTTAAATAGAATCATAATCGTCATAACTAAAATAGAAAATGTCTATTCTTAATATGTCCATTTGGAAATTTAGGAAGGAATGGTTAACCCTTCAGTTCATATGGATAACTTATAAAAAACTCGATATTAAAAAACCCCCTTACCGGCTGAAGTTCTTACATAAGTGATGAATGTAATGAATGTTGAAAAACGCGCTAATATTAAGTTCACTCTCTCTTCCATAGCTCTGGTAGTCCAACGGCTGATACTGGAGCTTACAATTCAGTGTTTTTGTTACAATGTTTTGTAAAGCAGTTAACAAAAAACAGAAAAAACTCGTAATTATCCATCTCCTAATTTATTGTTATTGCATCATCATATCAATTGTATTAGCTGTTATTTTTTTTATTTTTTTTTGTAAAATAAAATAAAGTTTGGATATTTGGTTATTACTTACAGTTTCTAACTTATTAATCTTGATAATTATTATGCTTATGGATTTCAATTATGATTACCTGTATCTAATTGGATCACTCTATATTTATAATGGAGATTGTTAGCATCCTTTGACCTGTAGCTATCGTGAGTAGACTCAAAAAACCTTCTTGGTAACAAAGTATAAATCACCTTGTTGCATGTAATTATTTAAAATATAGTTAAGTAAACATGAACAAACATCCCAAGTATATCTAGGTTTAAGAGGTCTTATTATGAAGCCTTTAAATAATCTTTTCATTTTATCCTCTTATGCGGTCCTATTTTATCAAGGCTAGAGCAGATCAAATATAAACTAAACTTTCATAGGAAAAAACTCCTTCCTGGAGTCTCATTATGATATTTAACAGCATGAGTTATGGTAGGCTTGGTACTGCTACAATTTCCAGTTAACATAATGAATTTTCAATTGCTTGTTCATACTCCAAATGACAATATTCTTCAACGGTTGTTTGTAAGAGATCACTTATATTAAGAGTATTAAATCAGCGTATTGTAAACAGCCCATATAACTCTTTAAGTTATTATTTTAAAGTTATTAAGGTGGATAATCAAGAGTATTCTATACTTTTAAAAATAAATAAATCAAAATAAAATCATTTTATTTTGTACAACTAACTTTACGGTCCAATATGGACTACTTTTCGGTCTGTTATACCTATGCTTAGCGCTTATTTCAATTTCCTGTGAAGGACATGTAACAATCTAGAATGATAGTGCCAAGGAGATAATTAAAGGGTTAAAATGTCTCAGGGACCTGTATCAACAATCTCTGAAATATCGACAACCATGGTTTGAGTGATCAACAGATGAAGAACAAACAGTACCTCATGCTTTTGTCTTTAATTATCCTTTTTATAGTTTTGAGTACAAAGAGAGCGGAGAGAGATCATAAAACTTAATTCTTATGATTTTTTTTTTTTTTTTTTTTTTTTTTTTTTTTTTTTTTTTTTTTTTTTTTTTTTTTTTTTTTTTTTGGACCAATACCGCCACATTCATTGGCGCCTATTTCAACATAACTTTTTCATACTAGTTCTCGCTATAATGCCTCTCGTACTTTCATTCCGCATACTTTATCTTTCTTACATTCATCTCATTCATGCTCGTGGGTGGGACTCCCACTTATTTACTTTACTTTTCTAACTAACTGTTCTTTTATTTATTTCTTGTATTATTATAACCAGCGGGGAAATAAATCTGCAGGTTTCTGTTTTATTATACAGTTTTCCTTACAATTTAGGTCTTAGACTATTTCTTACACTAATACACGTTTCCTTACAATTATATATTTTCTTATTCTCTACTTGTGTGTCTACATTTAGTTCTTATATATACATAATTTTATAGCTAATACTGTTTATTTACTACTTAACAATTCTTAACAAACTGCTTACTTTTTCTATTATTATGCTCTGTTTCCTATGCTTCTTAGTTTATATTCAATATAAGGGAAGCATAGTTTTTAAATCTTTTTATTTCTTTCGATTACAGTCGTGGCCACATTTTCGCAGAAGTCGAGAAATACCTTTCTCTTTTTCCCCGACATCACTTCCCTTATGTTCTCCCTGGTGATTCGCGTGTCCAGTTCACACTCTAGCGAGTATCGTTCCCTTAAGTGGATTGGGCAATCTATGATCAGATGCTGGACAGTTTCTGCTGTGTTAGGGTCGCAGGCGCACGATGGACTCTCCTTACATTTGAAACGATTCAAATATTCGGAGAATCCACCGTGGCCCGTGAGTATTTGAGTAAGGACGCCTGTTGGCCGCACTTTTTTCACAATACGGAAAGCCGCTATGGCATCTGGAAGGAACATTTTCGTCACCGAGGCTGTCTCGCCTGACACGTATCTCCGATTCCATTCATCAAGCGATCCCATACGGATCTGGCGTCTGATGTATGAAATCGGACACCGGTCATAGTCCGGCTTCCTCCGTGACGACAATGCTGCCTCCTTAGCCAGCTCGTCCGCGCGTTCATTCCCCAGCAGGCCCGCGTGTGCTTTGATCCAGAACAAAGATACCTCTTTGCTCTGGGTCAGAGCCAGTGCCAGATTGGCTCTCGCACGGACCGCCAGGGGATGCAGAGAGCCATGGTTTGTCATCGTCTGCAATGCTGACATTGAGTCGCTGTACAAACCATAGCTCCCCTCTTTGCGCGTGAGGATTACATCCGTTGCTTTACAAATGGCCAAGAGTTCCGCCTGGTAAACTGTGCAGTATTTCGCGAGGCTAAGTTTGAGGTTCTTGAATTCACCTTCATTATCCCACAGGGATAATGCGGCTCCGACCTTCCCCTCAATCTTGCTTCCGTCAGTGAAGATTCGCACTGTCTGCATGTTATGGCTGTCCACTAGCTGTTGGTCTGCCAGGCACATGAACTCCAGGGGCATTTGCTTCGCTGGGTGAGGGGCATTTGCAAACCTCACCGCACTCTCTATCTCCCTGTCGCTCGGCACAAACTGGGATGACCCTTTCCTTGCCTCATACATGGCGGCTGCTTCTTGTATGCGAAGGTCTAAAGGAAGTATCCCTGCGAGCACCAGCGCCGAGTTGAGAGAGACAGTGCGGTAAGATTTGCAAAGCTTCTGGACGAATCCTCTCCGAACAGAGCCTAGCTTCTTCCGTATACCCAGCTTAGCGGTAGCGGGTGCCCAAGCGCCGGCCGCGTACGTGATTATCGGTTCGATTGTTGCTGTGTATATAGTGTGGACTATCTCCCTGTTTAATCCCCAAGTTACTTTTGCGGCGCGGGACAGCTGTTTATATATGTCGGCTGCTTTCTTACAGACATTCGCGGTGTGCTTATTGAAAGTAAGCTTCTCGTCGATGGTGAGGCCCAACAGCTTCATCTCCTTTACCATGCCGATGTCGACCCCGGCCATGCTCAGCACTGGGGTGTCGTACTTAAGCTTGTTAGTTATGACCATCGCACAGGTTTTGTGCGGTGCAAACCTAAGCTTATTTCTGACCCCCCAATCCTGAACGTGGGCGAGGGCGACATTTGCGGTCCTTGAGACTTCGGTGGCAGTCTCCCCGTCCACGACGAGAACAATGTCATCCGCAAATGCCTGGACGTAGTTGCCGCGCTGGTCTAGCTCCTGCAACAATGGATCCAGTAGGAGGTTCCACAGGATGGGTCCTCCGATTGATCCCTGGACACAGCCCTTGCTGGTGTCTCTGGTGCATTCCTCTCCGGCATAGCGAACCCTTACTTTTCTGCTAGCGAGGTAGCTATCGAGTAGCCTCCTGATATTGACCGGGCACTTTTCCTCAGCCAGCCTGACTCTTATGGCCGGCCACCACGCGCTGTCGAAGGCCCCCTCTATATCCAGTGACACCAGGACAATTAGCTTCTTCAGCCTCAACTTGTCCCGTACGTGTTGCATTAGCGTATAGAGGGCGTCCTCGGTGCTCCTCTGGGGCATAAATCCAAACTGGCGAGTACTAATCCGCGGTACGAGCTGCCATTTGATCCGTGCTACTACCATCCTCTCCAGGACCTTCCCCAAGACCGGCAGGAGACCTATCGGTCTATAAGACTTGGGGCTCAGGTAATTTTCCTTGCCCGGCTTCCGGAGGACCACCACTGTGGCCTCCTTCCAAATGTCTGGAAAGTGTGCTAGTTCCAGACACTTGTTATAGAGGGCGAGGAAAGCGTCCAGGTCCTGGTAGATTGCTTGGCTGCAGATATCAGACGTTAATCCATCCCCCCCTGGTGCCTTTTTTGGATTAAAACCCGCTACGGCGGTCTTCAGCTCCAGCGACGTAAACGGTGGATCATGGAGTTCACCATGTGTCCAGTCGTTTACTCGTCTGGCTGCTTCTCTAATACGCACGTGGTCAGCGTTGTCCTGTTCTACTGTATCCTCTGGGTAGAATGTGTCTGCCAGTAAGGCTGCCGATTCTCTTGGGTTTAGGAATGCACCATTGGAACATAGAGTCTGTTCCTCTTGTCTTCTGGTGGTCCTACCAATGATCCTGTAGATCCCTTCCCACATTCCTTCACGATCTTGCTTTTGACAGAACTCCTTCCAACTGGTGACTCGAGCTTTCTTTTCCTGGACTTCATATTCCTCTTTAGCTCGCAGGTACTCATCGACGACCATTTCTCTCCGGACAGTTGATGCATTGCGGATGCGGTTTTTCTTCTTTGTGACCTCTTTTCTTGCCGCAATGAGCTCCTCGGACCACCACGGAATGGTAAGTTTGGTTTGAGCTTTTACCCCCGGAATAGTGCTCTTACTTGCCGTTTCAATTAGATTAGTAAACTTTTTGACCATTTCTTCTAACTTATTTTTATTTTCTATTGCACTAATACTTTCTAAATTTATGTTGCTGTCAATTTTAAGTTCCCCCAATTGTTCTTTAAATTTTTCCCAATCTGCTTTTCGTGTGTTAAATTTCCTAGTTGTCCTATTTACGTTCATCCCGGGTTCCCTTTTCACTTTAATGTTAAAGAATATTGCGTTGTGGTCCGAGGATATAGCTCCTGTGTCGATCGTAATTCTTATGATTGAGACCAATGCAAAAAAAGAAAACATGTACTTTGGAACTTTTGTGTTGATCTGGGAAGGACACAAATTAATTGGTGTTTCGCCAAATAAGTATGTAATCTTTTGACAATTTGTATTACTTTTTAGTCATTTTGTAATGTTTACTTCTCTTCTAGATTCAAAAAGCTATTAATTAAAATGTAGTCATGTAGCAACCAAAAACAAAAAACCCTTTGGTTTTCATCCCACCGCTGCCAATTATTTTTAGTAATGGTATATACTTAGATAGGTAGGATATTGAACTCCTCCCAAACAATTGTATGATATTGTAGTCATATAATCCATTCTCTATCAGATTTCACTATCTGTTGGGTGTCTGGCAAGGCATTACAGACTAAGTAGGCAGCAATTGAATATAAAAAAAATAATAATTTGAAGCTTAGCTTCATTCTCAGTCCATTGCTTACATGCCTCCATAACCCATAACCTCTTGGAATTTACCTTGTGGAAAAGGCATTTGTAAATAAATAAATATTCCACAACTTTCACACAACGCCACTTAGTTACAAACTAAGCAGAGTTTGCGTTATGGGTACTAAACAGCTGATAAAAATACATATATATTTCTAAATAAATACATATTAGGGATAAATTATACCCAGACACAGAACAAATGATTGTGCTAATCACAAAAACATTATCCTGGGTGGGAATCAAACCCACAACCTCTAGCATAGCAGTCAGGGTCACTAACCACTAGACCAACACGCCAGTCAAAAATAAAATAAATGTTCTAACTTTAAAATATTCTTTACTCTGACTGTGTTTTTGAACTACCATTCAAGGTCTTGTTTAAACATGCAGTATTCATGGTAGTATCTATTCCATAATAATTCATTCTAATTATTAACTTAATAAAAGACAAGATATTCAATAGGTGTCAGCAAGTGGATGTAAAATTTCCATTCATCTGAATGTGGAATTTGACTATAGCTGACTTGACATGATTTTTCTTTACAAACTTATAAGACTTATTTAGTTTGTTAGTTATGAATCTTGTTTTTCCTTGTTTATCTACAGTTAACTGATTTCTTAGCAGAAATTCTGAATAAACAAACTGATATATTATATCCTCTCTATTTAGCATGTATCTTCCAGATTTCTTGTAAATTTTGATCATTTAATAACCCAAAAATCATAAAACAATTAATTGTTGCCATTTCCTTTGATCAGTAGGTATATAATGTTTTATATGTATAAATATTGACCAGGCAATAAACCTGTTTAAAAAACTGCCTCTATCAGGAAGTCATTTTTCTGTTTAGTATTGCTTATTGTGCGGTAGACTTTTCATTTCAAATGTTCTGTTTTAACAAAAGTCTTCAACTTCTTTAATTTAGAAATTAATGAAAAGTTTCCAATGGGCTTTTTACCAATAAAAGACTGGTTAACTAAGCTTTAGTAGTCTGATCAATTTCTATTGCTCAGAAAGTATTTATAAATTAAAGATATTATCTGAAAAGATTCTTCTTTGGAGAGTTTTTCTTTCAATGAAGAGTAACTTTGGTGTGGTTTAGTATGAAATAAAGTTGTATAGTTACAATCTTATTAAAAATAATAACCACAAATAGTAGTGATGATTAGTTTTCAATCACATAAATTAATTTTTAAAATACCCACCTGTGGGTATATTTTGCAGCGCAGATGAATCCTCCGGTCTTCTCATGTTCTCTCTACCACTGGTGTCTCAGACGAGGCCTTCCCCCCCCCCCTTTTTTTTGTTCATTTTTGGAGTGAGGTTGGCTCCACCAGTTAAAAACTGCTTTATTGGGAAGTATTGGGTCTTCACCAAACAAGTATGTTTCTGACTCAGAATGAGGCAGAAAACGCTTGATGTCTTTATGATTGTTACTAGCAGGGAAAATAAGTCCCTCTGTATGTATACATATATATCATACCTTAATGTATCACTCAACTTTGTAACATTTTATGCTCCGGAGTATCTAGACACATTTGAAAGTCTGACTCAATACAAGGCAGGGTGATGACGCCCTGATGTTGTCTTTATCTTCTCTATGCTTATTAAATAACATAATATTTTGTTAAGCTTTTTAGTAAGTATTAGATAGGTACCTACCTGGGTTATCTATTTTGGTTAATCTTTTCCTGATTTCTCCAGTTGAGAATCCACAGCTAGCATTTTGTGAATCTGATCATCTTATGTCTTTCCAGAGGTACCTGTTCTTCAATCATTCCATTTACTAACTAGAATCTGCATAATACAACTTTAGTTTGAAGATTTTCTATGAACTCCGGAGAACATTTTTTGTTTTTTCCATTCATTTCAGATGAATTGTTCTAATGAATTTATTACAGTGTCTGGAGAAAACAGTCCATGCTGTAAAGGCAACAAACATTGTACCATATAACCATGTAAGTTCCCACAGAACTTCCCTTGAAGGTTATAAGAAAAAAGTCAACCACGTGTGTCCCTAAAGAACACCCCACAGATTGCTTAAATCACAACATAGCCATTGTAACCACGTGCGCTCCCGCAGAACGCCCCACAGGTTCTAGGCAAGTTGCTCACTGTATAGCCATTTTTCATCACAAATGCGTTTTCAAACACTCCACAGGTTGGGCTATTCACTGCCAATACTGCCATTGTTGACCACGTACGTTCCCGCAGAACGTCCCACAGGTCAGGCATGCACTTGTAGGTTGCAAGCACACTAGCACGTGCATAACGCAAAAAAACACAAAGCGCACCCTATGTTTTCATATTCACTAGCGATATTACGCACACAGGGTCTTGATTTGCTATAGTCAGGCAAATTCTTGAATCAGTTTACTGATAAAACAGTTACAGAAAACAGCTTAAAAGCGGCCATTTTTGACATCTTCTTACCTTCTTCGTGACTTGAATCAAGTTCTAGCAAGTAGCTTTTATACGACTGAGAGATCTCTCAGTCGTTTTTATATTCTAATTTTGTCTAGTGAATTCCTTTTTCCCATTTTTATGCTATTTGGAACAGTATTTTCACAACACAACACAAAATATTAAAACTTATAGGAAAAAGATGACGCCATTAGGTGACATAAAAAACCAATGAAGATATTTGACAGACAACTGACAGGTGCACGTTACACGGGAGCAGGCGTTCAGTTTTATGCTGTGAAATATGTAAGGCGAGGGGACATAACTGAACCGTACTACAAGTAAACCTATCTCATTGAGAATGAAACAAAGACGAGTATAATTGATAATTCTTAAAGTGAACATGAAAACGACTCCTAATAAGTTGTACAGATAAGAATTAGGTTGGATACGATTACGGCGGATTGTATACTTTGAGCAAAGTAATGGTAAATCCTTTTCTATCACATTGTTTGTTAGTGCTTTATTAGAGGTAGTGTTTAATAAGTTCCCGAATTTAACTGCGGTTCTTTTCGACACACATGTAAACATGTTTGTAAGAATACCTGTTACCGGTTGGTTGATACAGGACTTTGTCTGTTCCTAATCTATATTCAATATTCGTGTCATCTATGATGATATATATGATTATATAATGTCGAATGAACATACGAAGGTTAAAACTAGTCGCTAAGTGAATTTGCGTAGTTACGAGTATTGTTACTTTGATTATAATTATTTTTTTAGGGTTCTAGCCGTAGTATAAACAAAAGAACGTTTGTACAAGTACATAACTGGCAAAATATGGGTGATTTAATGGGTTTAACGCTTCAGAGACTATGGGCGTCCTATTGGAACTGGAGTGATCTTGTAAAGCCTTTACAAGATCACTTTTTGTCTGTCTGTCACAAAGAATTTTGTTTTACCTAGCTTAATATAGTAAACCATTTTTGAAATGCCAATTATGTTTAAGGTGATATATGTGTTCCCTTTGCCCTCTATTATCTCTGTATTCTTGACCCTCTCTATTGCTTTAAAATCAAAGAAAATCACTTAATAGGAGCTAACATAAAATACAGATATACTAACAGTACAAACAAACATAGTGACACGATTACAGTTTTTAAATTTTGGCTAAGGTTTCTGATTCTTGTTTTGCCGTTTAAAAATCTGTACACTTACTACTTGATAAGTTAGAACAAACTTGATGGTATTGCTGGTTTAGTGAAATAATCTCGAATTTTCCTGCCCCCAACGGGGTTCATAATACTTAGTGTCTATTTATTTTTATTTTTCTACGATAGCACCTGTCCGATATCACACAGTCATGATAACCCAGAGGTTAAGTCGCCTTCCTCTCATGCACGAGGTGCGATTAAAATCGGAAAGTAACAATGTGACTTTTTTAATTTATATTTATGTACTTTTTAACCGACTTCTTAACCGACTTCAGGAGGAGGTTCTCAATTCGATGGGTATTTTTTTTTTTTTTTTTTTTTCTTATGTATGTACACCGATTACTCCGAGATTAATGATCCGATTTACGTGATTCTTTTTGAGTTCGATGCGGAATAGCTGCCATTTGGTCCCATAAAAATATAACATAGTTTGACCAGGTAGTTTTCATTTTATGAACAATTTTATGAAAATTTAATTTATTTTTGAACACTTTTTTGTATGTATGTTCACCGATTACGCTGAGATTTATGTACCGATTTACGTGATTCTTTTTTAGTTTGATGCGGACTAGTTCTTTTATGGTCTCATAAAAAAATTACATACACACATCAAAAGTGTCTAGGGATCAACATATATTTTTGCAATAACTTTTCTCCTGATTGATATTAGTTAAAATTTTCTTTAAGGATTCATCAAATAAAGTGTTTTCGTTTGTCACAGTAACGATAAACCAAGTCACCTTTGCATTAATAAAGAAATTTGCCATTTTCCTAATAAAGGGATTTTTGACATTTGAACCACTAACATTAAAGTTCGAAAAAAAGACTGAAATAACAGTTTTCTTTAAAATTTTATTGGGTAACTTAAACAATTAATAATCAGTGTTTCTACCGCGAACACTAACAACACAAGAACATCGGTTTGGCATACTCAAAATGAGCTCATCTAAATCACGCTGTGGAATGGCCGCCCATGTTCGTTGCAACAACAAAAAAAGGTCTTCTTGCGACTGGATACCCTCCATATTCGGCAGAGCTCTTCTCTGTAGCATATCCCATGCATGCTCAATCGGGTTCAAGTCTGGCGACTGAGCAGGCCAGGGCAGGACATTGATGTTAGCTGCGGCGAGAGTCTGTCTTACAACTCTTGCGGTGTGCGGTCGTGCATTATCATGCATTAACTGAAATAAGGGACCGATTTGCACTTGTAGAGGAACGATGACGTCTGATACAATCGTCTCAGCATGAATTTGAGCGTTGAGGTTGCCTCTGATCCAAATGAACTCAGTTCTTCCGCCGATCCAAATACCCGCCCATACCATGATGGTTCCACCACTATAAGGATGGACTTCCTGGCAGGATTTTAATCGCTGTTGGCGTCCAGGGGTTCTCCAGTGTCGTATACGTCTTGTATCCGGTCTCATACCAAAACGAGACTCATCAGAAAAGCACACGAAACGCCATTGTTCTTCTGCCCAATTTCTGTGTTCAAGAGCCCATTGATATCGAATCCTACGATTGTGCATTGCTATAGGTGGTACCCGTAGCGGTCTTCGGGAATGAAGGTTCACTTCATGCAAGCGGTTTCTGACTGTTTGGTCGCTAATTAAGTTCCCTGAAGAGTGATGAAGCCTCACGGCTAACATCATGGCGGTTATTGTTGGAGCTCTTCGAGTTAAGATTTGAATGTATCGGTCTTGTCTCCGTGTGGTGAGCATTGAGCATGCATGGGATATGCTACAGAGAAGAGCTCTGCCGAATATGGAGGGTATCCAGTCGCAAGAAGACCTTTTTTTGTTGTTGCAACGAACATGAGCGGCCATTCCACAGCGTGATTTGGATGAACTCATTTTGAGTATGCCAAACCGATGTTCTTGTGTTGTTGTGTTCGCGGTAGAAACACGGATTATTAATTGTTTAAGTTACCCAATAAAATTTAAAAGAAAACTGTTATTTCAGTCTTTTTTTCGAACTTTAATGTTAGTGGTTCAAATGTCAAAAATCCCTTTATTAGGAAAATGGCAAATTTCTTTATTAATGCAAAGGTGACTTGGTTTATCGTTACTGTGACAAACGAAAACACTTTATTTGATGAATCCTTAAAGAAAATTTTAATTAATATCAATCAGGAGAAAAGTTATTGCAAAAATATATGTTGATCCCTAGACACTTTTGATGTGTGTAGTTTGGTCTGGCAGTTTTCATTTTATGAAAACTTTTGTTCATGAATTTTACTTTTTGATTTCATCGCGAACAGTTGCTGTTTATTTGTTTGATTGTAATATGTAAATATGTGTTGTAGAAATGGATAATAATTTATCATCTAGCTAGGTATATAAAAATAAAAACTAAAAATTGTTAAATAAAAACTTTTTTACAAAAAATTCAACCGACTTCAAAAAACACTAACCGGTATAAAATAACTCTAAATTCGGAAGTCAGTGGCCAATCATGAATGAGACAAAACCACCAAAGCCACAGACTTCCTAATTTAGAGTTATTTTTTACCGGTTAGTGTTTTTTGAAGTCGGTTGTATTTTTTGTAAAAAAGTTTTTTTCGTTTATCTTAGACATCATTGGCTTCGATGAAGGAAAACATCGAGAGGAACCTAAAAATCCTCCTTGAACAAGCGTGGTAATCAATGCTCGTGCCTTCTCTGTAATTCATAATTCATAATTCATTTATTTATTGTTTGTCACAGGTAAACAGAAGATCTTACAATTAGTGTTAGTGTATCACTGTAACATACCCATGGGGTGTACAATTTTTATATTACTATTGACATGTTATGTTTTAGTCAACCTATATATATCTGTACAAGAAGAGGCCTTAGCCTTGCAGTGGAACAGTGAGAGGGGAGTTTTATTTTATTACCAACTGACTACGTTATGGATTGCAATAAAAAAATGAGATTCAAATTTAAATTATCGTTGCCTATCCCAAGTATCAACGCAACAACCAGTTCTAAGCTACCATCATCTCATAGTGTCTTGTAACTTTTTTCAAGTCTCTCATTACAGTATGGCGAAGGAATTAGAAAAATAGTAAATGTATGTCATTCCAAGAATAAATGAATTTAATGAAGCCGTGTCTAATTACAGAAATGCAAACTGCAGCATTACAATCGTGTAGCTTGAAAAATTACGCATTAAACTTAACTGGAGCTCAGCGTCTACGTAGAACAAGCCACATGCACGTATCTTGCTAAACGATGTCTGATGCAGGCGCAATATATTCTTGCATAGTTGTTTTTCATCACCTGTCAAAAGTAACAATGTTCTAAATTAAAGTTATTCTAATCTTCAACATTGGTAGTAAAATTTGAATGTATAGTAATTAATAGTTTTGGAGATTACCAGGTGGTAAACTCCAAAACTATTAATTACATCCAATTTCAATATTTGAAGAGACCAATGGAAACTTTGTAGGTGTATCTAAGACATCATTGATATCAGTGAGGAAATCTGGACTTTCGATTTCGAATGGATTTCAAATCGCCAATCCGTCTTGAGCAAGCGTTAATTATAAATGATATTGTAAACTTTCATGCGAAACAATTCATGCGAAACAATTTACATTTTATGCATATTGGATATGCTAGAATGATATTTATATAGATAGATACTTTGGTGGTTTATACTCATGATCAGTCTCAATTTGGTTGATGCCATTGTTGGTAGCTTTAAGAATTTTGCAAATAGAACGAAGAACTTATTATAAATACCCGAACAATTTGACTTTAATATAAGTGCGCAAGTGTCTTGAATATTTTCCATGGCTAGGTAGAATTTCTCGCATTGTAGGCTGTACATTGCTTGCCAAGTCAAATCCTTAACTATCCAACAGTATATTGAAAGCGATGCTACAGACGCTGCACTCTAAAACATCACAAACGTCATCACTTCAATGAACACCACTTATTTTTAATTAGTACAAATACTTAAAGGGCTTATTCTAGACGGTCTCCTCATTTTATTTGTTAAGTATCATTATATAATATTCATAAATAGCAAAGTTATTAGCGTTTGTTTATATCCCAAAAATTCACCCAATTTATGGAAATATTATACAGGCTGTTCATGACATAGTAGTATTCATTAATCGTCATCTCTCGCTCACGTTCGCGTGATCTCGCTCAAGCATGCCCCGCCTCCAACAGCTTTTTTCGTTATTTAAGTTAAACTAAATCAACCAATATTTAACAATTGAATTTTTTTTTTCTTTTGATTACGCAAATATGATCAGTAACAGGTACGGATACAGCCCAATTTTTTTTTACTAATTAAAAGATAGTGGTGTATAATACCCTGATTTGATACGAATTATGCCCTTGTGAAACGGATGATTGTATTGAATGGGAAAATATTTTTTAAACTGTGACAACTAAACTAAAAACAAAAAAACTTACTACGTCATCAGTCAAAACACCTCTTTTCAATATTTCAATAGTCACTTGAATATAAACCAGAGTGTGAACGAATGCTTCTACTATGTAGTATAAAATCTAAAAAAGAGAGAACTTTTATTTGGCATTGTGTGAAATTTTGCTAGAAAGAAAAGCATCTAGAATATTATTTTGACACAAATTATCCACAAGGTACTAACATAATGTTGAGAGCATTCTTGCTGAATGTCATAACACTTCAATATTTCAGTGTAAGTTTGAAACATTCTTTTAAAATATTTTATTCTTTGCACCTCTTCCATTTTAAGATTATTCAAAGCTTTAATATTCCATAGAATTACTTTTTGCTCCATCAACTTCATGATACGAATAGCATAGAGTACATTTATGTCAAAGAAAATAAAACTGTACGTCACTAATATGAAATGTAATGGTGTATTCAACAGAAGGCAAAAATAAGTAGACATAACTATATAACCACAAGTCGACAAAATTACTATAATCCAATTCCAAATTATAAAATTTTTAGTACTAGCTTCATTGTTGAGAAATATATGCACTTTTTGAAACGTTACAACAAACTGTATACATTTTTTGGTTTGAATCAACCCAATAACGAAATTTAAAATGAATCCAGCACTGTAGAAAACACAGTCAAAATATGAGATAAAATACGTAAAATTAGTACAACCCATAAAATCTACAAAAAAGTACAGCGAATAGTTGCGATACAAGAATAAATGATAAATGATAAATGATAAATGATAAATGATATTTATTTTGTAAATAGGTTTTTACAAACACTTTTACACGTCGCCTTTTTTAATAAATGGGATCGGTATTTCACTATTTGACTACTCTGAGAAGAAACACCGAAAGAAACTCAGAGGTCATAGTCTCTTTTAAAGTCCAGACATTATCTTGGTCAAATCATGTAAGATCCATGCAGATTAGTGTCTGAGATGGTCTTTTGAGGAAAGAACCACACAGAATGAGGGGACCAGATCAGTCAGTGCAAGCATTTGTCAGTAATCGTGAGCTCAACTCGGAACTTGAGGAGCTCCACGTGCCACGTAAAGATATAAATAGTATTGTGGTGATCATTGAAACAAAAGAAGCGATGGAACTGTTTGGAATTATAAGACCGTTTTTGAAGCGATATTTAGGATAAAATGTTGTATACTGCAACAGATTTAATGGCATTAGCATTGCATACACATCTTCGTCCACAATATTGTTTAAAACAAAATCCACAGAACGATTTGGATCATAGTTTTGTAAATTCTTCATTTTTCATTAGCAGTAGCTACCTTACCAACAAGTGATACAACAATCAATGATATTACTATAAACATCAAAATTAATTTGATAAAATTATTAGTGTACCACTTTAATTAAAGGTCTTTAACACTAATAAATTATTCCTATTGAAGGTACAAAAATGAGTTTGCTAACAAACTAAGCGTAAAAACGAACTAAGCGTGAAATAATCGGTAAAGAAGAATCTTTACAGCAGCAATTAATATACATCATTTAATACGATGGATTAAACCTATAGCAAACATGATTGTTTCCATGTCTATAATAATATGAAACACAGTGTGATGAATGACGTCATCCAAATATGAGTATATTCTAATAGTTGGCACCAGTGCCTTCAATTGCATGGAGAAATTATTATGAGCAGTCTTTTCGTTCATAAATTATAACAATCTTGCAGTAGTAATTAATCATGGTAAAGTAGAAAAAAAAAACAAATTCATTAAAACATTTTTTATTGTTAATTTTGTTTATTTCTATTAGATGCATTTAGATTATTTACTTATTTTTTATATTATTATATATTGAGGTGCCATTCCTTCAATATCCGTCAATAAATGTTTTGTTGTTTGATACTTTTTTTTGTTTTAATGTCCCGGCATTGTAAAACGCTTCCCGTACACTTAGTATAAACGCGATTCTACTCCCTGACTAGGCAGTCAGAAAGGACACGTGCTTTTAGTACTAAGTATAAAACACGATTTCTTTAAGACTATTCATGCGTCTCTACCAATAATGGCAGTTGGGGCTTTAGTGTGGTTATCAATTAAACTCTCGAATTGAGGAATGGTGGTTTAATTAGGTTTACTACAATTTTAACAATTAAATAAGCGGAGCTTGAGGTTGTTGTGATGATAAATTTTTTGTACTCAATTGAAAATGTAGGTGGAGTGGAAGAATAAAAATATGATACAATTAGTTTCTTAGAACGGTGCGACGCCGAGCCTTTTAAAATAGGAAAACGCAACACATACACTGCACGCTTCCATACTTTAGTTACGTTAACAACTGCAATCTCCGTAGTTCTAAGTGATGATAAACGCTCAGCATCTTAATCCTGACCAGCCTGATTCCGCTACTGGTTTTGCTCCTTTGTTCTTCCTTATTATTTCTGTCGCAATTTGTATTCTTTATCAGATCCTACTAATATTATAAATGCGAAAATTTGTGAAGATGGTTGGATGGATGGATGGATGTTTGTTACTCTTTCACGTAAAAACTACTGAATGGATTTTAATAAAATTTCGTATGGAGTTAGCTGACACCCTGGATTAACACATAGGCTACTTTTTAGCCCTGTATTCCCACGGGAACGGGACCTACGCGGGTGAAACGGCGAGGCATCTGTTAGTATATTATAGAAAGAAAATATTTTTATTTTTTTGAATAAACTTAAAATCTACTGAACCGAATTGAAAACTTTTTTCACCGTTGGCAAGCTACACTATCCCCGGATGGCATAGGCTTGTTATCCCTGTATTCCTACAGGAATGAACTACGGGGATGAAACCGTGACATCCACTAGTATACCGAATATGAATTTTGTAGTAAGTACCTACATATACATACATACATAATCCCCGCCTTTTTCCCATGGGGGTAGGCAAAAACTACAGAGCGCTATCTGCTACAATTCTTACATAGTTTTTTTGTTTCGTTTACATTCATACATTGTCATATACATGCTAATGCTAATCTTTCTATCTCTTTGTGAGTTATGTATTATATAATATACTAGCTGTACCCTGCCACGCTTCGCTGTGGCATATTGTGATTGAAAGGTTGAAAAAAAAAAGAGAAAATGACGTGTGGCACTCGGAGCCTGCCGCGGTAAAGCTATTGCATAGCATTTTTAACCCCCGACGCAAAAAGAGGGGTGTTATAAGTTTCACCGCTATGTGTGTGTGTCTGTCTGTCTGTCTGTCTGTCTGTCTGTCTGTGGCACCGTAGCGCCCAAACGGGTGAACCGATTTAGATGCAGTTTTTTTTATTTGAAAGCAGGGTTTCTTGCGATGGTTCTTAGACATAATTCATCAGTATCGGTTCAGCCGTTTCAAGGTTATCAGCTCTTTTGTGTTAGCTACAGTTGCTATTTTAGTCGTCTATGGGTATTAACTCTACTTACAAACATATGTGTGTCTTAAAATTTCAAACACCCATGTGTGTAATATTAATAAGTAACATTATGGTGTATTTGGTCTGATGCAGCCAGGATATCTAGCAGACTAATACACTCTTGGGAAAATAACAGCAGATATGTCGTGTTTGGATTCATTTTAACCTGCATTTGATTCGGCACACAATGCACTGATGGCAACTGGATGAGCTGATGCTGCAGCCAGGCTATCCAGCACACCAGTAGGTAGACTCTTGACAAAATAATAGCAGATATGTCGTGTTTGGATTCATTTCAACCAGCATTTGATTCTGCACACAATGCCTTGATGGCAACAGGATGAGCTGATGCTGCAGCCAGGCCATCCAGCACACCAGTAGGTAGACTCTTGACAAAATAATAGCAGATATGTCGTGTTTGGATTCGTTTTAACCAGCATTTGACTCTACATACAATGCACTGAAAAATTCTCATAACTGTAAACTCTATAAAAACTAAATTAATGCGTTTAAAAAATTTAAAATAAAAATTAAATTAAAAATTTAAAAAACCCCCACCGCAAAAAAAGTAAAACGTTTAAAAAGTTAAAAATAACACTTTAGTCATGAAATTTTACGTAACGTCGGGGTACCGTTAAAATAAGTACCTACCTATATACCTACAAGTACTAAGAACATTCCTTACTAGGTACCCCGACGTGAAGTAAAATTTCATGGCTAAAGTGTTATTTTTAACTTTTTAAACGTTTTACTTTTTTTGCGGTGGGGGTTTTTTAAATTTTAAATTTAATTTTTTTTATCAACTCCTCTCCTTTTATCCCTCCCCCACTCCCCTACCCACCCTCCCCCCACTCCCCTCCCCAACCCTCCCGCTACCCCTGCACCTCCCCTCCCCTCCCACCCCCGCCCCTCCCTCCTCTCTCACAATCTCCCCCCTCCCCCTCACACAATCTCTCCCTCCCCTCGCACAATCTCCCCCTCCCCCTCTCGCGATCCCCACTCCGACTCCCCTCCTCTCCCCCTCCCACTCCCCTCCCTCTTCCCTCTCGTGATATTTCAAAAAGTCATTAAAAGTTCTGCTATGACTATTAAAACGCAAGGGTTGGTGATAAAAAAGTGCAAATTTAGAGTTGTATGTATTTTTTGATGCCACATAATAAAAAAATAAAAAAAAATAAAACCATTAAAAAAATAAAAAAATCAAAATTGGGGTGAACACCCCTTATCACTTACAGGTTAGAAAAATAGATAGTAGCCGATTCTCAGGCTAACTGAATATCCATAAAAAATTTCATGAGAATCGGTCAAGCCGTTTCGGAGGAGTATGGGAACGAACATTGTGACACGAGAATTTTATATATAAGATAAGATATATATAGTACATGTATTTTTACTCAAATTATGTATTATTATTTCCTTTATTTTCATTTAAAATTGCACCTACCACTGCTTATTGCAATGCCTATGGAATTAAGTTCGCCTCTGTACATTAGTGTGCTTGAAGTATCAAATAAATAAATACAAACGCCGTTTGCGAATACTACGCACCTGACCTTTCTGAAGAACCTCACCAATAAGGTCTATGTACGTCCTTTTAGGGTGTCCTCTCCCGGCCTTTCCACGGACATTTGCCTTATAAATACTTTCGTTTCTTAATTTTGTATTCTCTTAAGAAGTTATATTGTTTGACTGTCCTGTTCGTCTAGTAGTTAGTAACCCTGACTGCTATGCCGGAGGTGGTTTCGATTCCTACCCAGGACAAATGTTTGTGTGATGAGCACGATTATTTGTTCTGTGTCTGGGTGTAATTTATCTATTATAATGTATGTATTTAGAAATATGTAAGTATGTTTATCACCTGTTTAGTACCCATTACACAAGCTCTCAAGCTTAACTTGGGACTACATGGCGTTGTGTGAAAAGTTGTGGAATATTTATTTTATTTATTTATTTATTTATATTTAAAAAAAAATATCTTCTAAGCGGATTAAAAATTCTTTATGTTGAATGATGAGCATGCATTCGTCATTAAGCACACACAAAACAAACACACATACATAACATTAACATAACATCACGCCTTAACAGGCGTGATGTTACATTTACCTTGAGTGGGAATTGAATCCACGAACTCCGGCATAGCATTCAGGGCCACTGACTACTAGACCAACAGGCCAGCCAAAATAAATATGGCTAATGTATAACTTACCATCAGATATAATAACAAATAGCAGACAAAAATAGTAAATGATCACCAAAATTAAACTCGCATTTTAATGTAAAATTAGAACCAAAGTTTTAACACTTTGCTATCCTATTTAAGTAAAATGACTCCAAGTAAATCATGAGTAACCCAAAAATAGTAAATGATCACCAAAATTAAACCAGCATATTAATGTAAAATTATAACCAAAGTTTTTACATCTTGCTATCCTCTTTAAGCAAATTTAACAACGTATAAATTTAAAAAGCGTAGACGACGGAGCCCCGCTACGTGGGGTTCCTATTTCTGTCTGCAGGGTTTAAAGGAACCTAACTAACCTAACGTCGGGATGCCCCAAGTCCTGATTATGGGAGCAAACTCCAAAGAGTTTGCTCCCATAATCAGGACACTACAGGACAGGATTACACTAGACCAACGAGGCAGTAAAATTATCAAAAATATCACCAACTGCTTGCAATATTCTCAATGTAATTCCTTCAACCTACACAAGTGGAATATACTAAAAACGGATAAATAAAAGGCAACTTCACGCAGCTAAGATGAAATTTAAGAAAAGGATAATTTGTACATGATGTATATCAAAATATAACTAGTCCAACAGTTAGATTATACGTAATAATACACAAGTATTTTTTTCTTTTCATTTTCATGGTTAGCTAAAACAACCCAGTTAGTATTGAATTTTAAAGTAGGTGTCGATTGTCCTGTCCTTTGCTTCCTTCGCTGTGTTTTCTGCTTGTTGTGTTGATACTTGAAGGTAGGTGACGCTAAATAACTAACAGACTTCAAACAAAACAGCCAATGCGTACGGCGAGGTACTTAGATTAATCGCGTTGAAGTTGAGAAGAGGGGCTTGGCTTGTAACGTTATTATTCAGTATAAACTGTATAGCACAGTGACTTCATGTGACATTTTGACTCGAAGTGTCCCGCCGTTACTTTTTGATTACGTGAAAAATAAAAAATATGTGTCGAATATTTTCTTGTAATCTAGATGAGGATCTAAAAACTAAAATTTTGTCAAAATAATAGTCTATTGGATTAATAAAAGGAAATTTCGAACAAAACGAGATAGTGAAACTGAAATCCTTTGATCAAATTGAGTCCCAAATAGCCCTGAAGAAAAATAAAGTAGAAATAAAATAGAGAAGCATTTGCCCTGCAGTTAGAAGATCTAAACTAATAACGTAACAACAATTTATAAGTTGTACATGTAACTTACGTTTACATAAATTTTTTTACGCTTAATCAACTTTAATCCAGCTAATGGTGGCTAATGGTGGACGGTACGAATATTAACTGCGTCATAAATATTGATCTGACCATCAAAACCTATACATGAAGGAAATTTTAATATACGTTTAGTAGTTCTGCCGTAAAGTTTTGATAATATTATAAAATTTATATCAGTAGAGGTAAGATTCTATGGATCACGATGCAGAAACAAAAAAATATTCGAAAGGTGACATTCCGTGTAATGTTAGATAATCATATGGAAAAAATAATACAAAGAATAGCATACTCTTTTAACTTTCCGTTCAATTTCTTTTTTACTTAAAAATATATTATCCGGAAAAATCACATATACCCAAATGGAAGAAGATATCAAATATTTTCATTTTGTCGGACGTTAATTCTGATCGCGATGTGTTGCTATCAGGCTTTCACCGAAAACAATTCTAATATAAACCATACTTTACTAATAAAAGGCTTAATAGGTTTTTTTACTATTCTCTTTTACTTCTTGTATGCGATTGGGTTCATTATTATGTTTATTTTGGACTTTGAGCACAAGAACAATAATGTCTTACTCATTTTAAGGATTCAAACTGTACATAAAAAACATATTTTTAGATAGAATCTGGAATTATATTACTTGGACTTGGATCTCCGTTATTACTATTATCTGCGTTGATTTAGTTTTTATTATCACATTTTATATATCATGGAACTTTCGTGTTGTTTTAAACAATCTTTTTGGCTCTATTTGTGACGTTATGATTATCGCGTGTGACGTTAATGTAGTAATAGCCATCCGAATCATAATCCTGCTCAGGGAATATCTCAATGAATGGATAAATGGATGGATGATGAATGAAGAACACGAAAATGATGAGCATTGTCATAAAATGCTCAGAATCTACAATGATATTTTGAAAGTTTACAATTTGCACAAGACAGCTTTTCAAGTATTGGTAAGTTTAATTCGTTTTTTTATTCGGAAAATTACCCATCTCGGAATGCTTGGCAGATGTAAAATAATGAATTTATATTTTATGTAGCTACTCTAAACTTTAAAATGTGTTTTTCAACTGACAGACGAAAACGCTGTCGACCATGATGATCTAGAAATTGTCTTGGGTATGACGTAAAACGTCTTGTAAACAGTACACATAAGAATCGGATTTAATGTTAAAAGCATGTTTTTTTAACAAATTGCACTGAGAGTTTAGTAATTACCAGTACACTATCGTACGAGAATTTAAAATACATCAATGATGCTGATTCTGTAAATTATAAAACTCAGTGCTACACACCGTTCTACAGTTTTTAGGTTATGTATTACATCGATGGCCATAGTAATTGTTTTCTTTCAATTAGAAAATGCAAAGACATTCAATACCTATAGACCGGACATCACGAACAAAATTTTCGTCCGAAAAAGTGTGTCCTGCTGGATGCAAGTCTATGAGTTTTTTATAGTACGCTCCGCCGCCGCTCCAATATTCATATATTATTCTAGATGGCATTACTGAGACAAGGGATAAAAGTTTTTCTATGACATTTCCTTAACTCTATAGTATTTGAAATTTTACCACACCAGTTAAAGCTAAATAAATTAAAGGACCATTCCTGACCAAATCTATAATCTATATATATAAAAGAAAGTCGTGTTAGTTACACCATTTATAACTCAAGAACGGCTTGATCAATTTAAATGATTTTGGTCTTTTTGGATTTGTCTTTGTCCGGAATAGCATAATAATTAATAAAAAACATGAAAAGTCCTCGAAAAAATTAATATCAAGAATATTCGTTGTCTCAAACATTTTACAAACGCAGCGCCATCTTGTATGACATGACAGGAGTCAAACTTCCCAGTTCATTATCAGGCTTAGACTATATACCTCTAGACGTAGCCCAATTTACAGTGTGAAGTGTGGAAGTGAGACGCATTAATACAAAGTTCGTAGGAAAATTGAGACAAAGCATCGTATCTTCTGTCCCTTACGGCGTGCCGTATTTTTGCATGGCTAACTTTTGAATGTTAGCCAAACAAAGTGCTGTCACTGTCACGTATATTATTATGGTCGATTTAATTTAAGTTTTCGGATAGTTTTTGCAATTGTTGTAATAGTTTTAATTTAATGAGAAATGGACTCCATTAGTTAAGTGTTTAATGTATGGTGTATGCTCTACGATGGGTGGATGCAGTATAATAGGCTGTAAAAGCCGCACAGAAAAGGATATTAACGAAATCACTTTTCATTCGAAAGTTTTCAATACTGTTAGTGTTATAGTATGATTATTGAATTTATACATTTGTGCGCTTTTATTGTCATGGGTTTCAGACCAAAATATGGAAGATTTCTTAAAGTAAACTTGATTTCTTATATCACATAACCTAGGAATACTTACTTACAGTGTTGCTACACGTTTCAAATCTTTTCCCTAAACTGTCAGGCCTAATGTTCAAAAGGTAGGCATAATAATCAAATAAATCTATGATGGCTAAACACACACAAAGTGGGCGAACCCTTACGAACGAACAGAGCCCTTTCGACAATCATTAAGTTTTACTCTTGAAGGCAATCGCGTAGGTACTTATAGATATTTGGAAGTAATAATTCATTTTATAAATAAATGTTAAGTAACAATAAAGATTTAGAATTTAGAAATCAGAAATTTTCATAATAAGGTTTTGTTTAAAGGACAATAATTATTATACAGCAATTTCAATGTCACACTGGATGTCAGCCATAACTAAGTATATTTTAATGATACATAAAACGCGAAAAAATAATGTTGTTTTCTTTTAAAGAGTTCCTTCTATGTACACACATCAAGCTTTACTTGGTAGTACCTAGTGTATATTATTTGTGAGAATCAAGTTAAGATGGAAAGTAGGTATTTTACGTGAAATTATATTTTCCCACACATTGATACTTCTACACTCATATTACCACGTTGAATACGTCAATTAAAATTTATAATAGTGCTAAAATTGGAACCCGCAGTTAAGTAGAATTTTGGTCGTATTTTGGGACTTTTTTAAGGAATAGCAACACTGAACTTTTATATTGCTGTCTCATGAGCGGCCACGCGATGGCTCGATCTAGAGGTATATTATCTAAGTTATCAGGTGACAATTTGACATTGACAAGTCTTAAGCTAAACAGGTAAGGTTGTCAATTTATACGTAACTACGTTTTGAAATTTATTTTGTTACTAAACTTAGAGGTTTTATGTAGCATAAAATAGTCTTATATTTCAGAAATCAATTTACGTAATTAACAATGACGACAGAGACGAACTTTAATAATTCTATGCAAATAGAACTTATTTTACTGTTAGGCTTAAATTAAAGTAGACCGGGAAAACTATAGGTATAAATTGTATGTAACATTAAAGGCAATAGTTCAGTTTAAAATTATGAGTTTAGTATTTTTTAAATCAATGCATTTTAGTCAGGTAGTTAGGTTAGGTAGTTAGGTTAGCTATAGGATAGGTATGGTCAGTTAGGTTAGGTTATATATACATGTTGTAATTTTAATTCTATTGAACACAAAATGTCTAAATAAGATCACAGTAGAGACTCGCTACATAAAAAGTAGTAGTAGTTATTATTGGTTTCGATCTATTTGTTGTCGTCTTATTAAACGTATGTATATCTAATATAAAAAAAAAATGATAAGAGCAATAAATTGACTCTAAGGCACAACGAAGTTTGCTGGGGCAGCTAGTATTATTATAAAGAGGTAAAATTTGTTTGTTTGTTTGTAAGTTTGTATGTAGGGGGAAATCTTCGGAACTAATGATCCAATTTAAAAAAAAATGCACTGGTGGAAAGCTAAGCTATTCCCAGATGACATAGGCTACTATTTATCCCTGTAATCCCACGGGAACAGGAACTACGCTGGTGGAATCGCATGACGTCTGCTAGTATCTAATAACACAGTGGTCGAAAATATCGTGGCTAAATAATTTTAGCTAAAGAGCTTGTGGCTGAATAATAACCACCTCACGGGTTGATCGAAGCTTATGCTACGCTTAGCGAGGTTGGCCCGTGAAATGCTGACCATTCAATTCATATCAGGACTCCTCCGTGTCTCGGAAATCACGTTTAGCCGTTTTCATTTGTAGATCTTTGACAGTCGTTACGCGTAGTCAAAAGCCCGAAAGTCTAACAACCAGTTCAACCAAAGGATATCATGTTACCCAGTAACTGGGTTGTAGAGGTAAAGCGCACTACACACCAAAGTCGCCGACCCGCCGACACCACCTTAATATGTTGAAAGAAGCATGTCGGCAACCTACGCGCGCGCGTGGCTAGCGTACGCAAGCGCTCATTTGTCCGGCGACATTTGAGCTGTAGTGATGTATGCCGCCTGCAAAGTTTTACGACTTCCAATGATGCTTACCCTCCGTGAGGAGATACGTATGTTCAGGAGCTGCGGGAGGTAAGGGATGAGCTGAGAGAATTTCGTCAGGAGATGGTAGGTCTTCATGCGTCGTTGGGTATGTGCACCGAGCGGGTTGACAGCCTGGAGGTTAGGATCGAGGCTCTTGAGAGCAGACAGACGGCTACTCTGCCGGATGCCAAAGTTTCCCAGCTCGAAAATATAGTGTTGCCAACTTAGCCCGCCGGCAAAATGTGGCCAACATATTATGCTGCCGGGCCGGGCAGCTTTGGTGTACAGTGCGCTTCAGGCAGGCAATCGTTCTATGCAAAACACTTGTATTCAGCTGCTCTAGATTAAACTGGGGAGCTGACCATAACGTGGTTTGGAAAAGACTAGACAGATGATGAGAAAAGATTCAATAAGGTTACAAAACACCATTGTTGGTCCTGTGGTTGGTTGAGTGCGACGCCCGTATCGGGAAAAATGTTATAAGGTTTTCCCATCTAGGATTTTTATCCGTCTCTGGAATTCTGCGTGGTTAATGGCAATAGGCTCACCTACTATTACATGAGGCTTAAGTATTACTGGGGAAAGTGATTGATTTCATGATTTTGATTTAGGAGAATGCAGGCTTGATGTTATATATAATATTACAAGTTATATCTTCTAAATGAAATGAAAACAACATCCTAATTAGTACAATTTTTTGTTTTAAAGGTATTGTACCACGCAGTTTGTGGATTTATCCGTACACTGTGTTATGTCTTCGTAATGACCCAGCATCTGCCTACCACGAGGGAATTCGATGTTTTTGTAAGTGTTAAAAAAATTTATAGCTCAAAATACAGACAATAATAAAAGTTTAAAGAGACTGTAACCTCACTTTGATTATGTGTTCAGTGGTATCTGGCCATACATTCTCCGTGCCATGCTACAAGCAGGCCTTATATTCTACTTCTTCTTTTTGTATGTTTTGTTTAATGACTAAACTTGTGTCAGATTTTTTTGCTGCCCATAGCCCATTAACTTCACATGCATGCGTCTTCGCTACTTTTGAAGCAAGTGTCAATAAAATGATACAATACGCACATAAATTCGAAAAGTCAGAAGTGCCCTAAACAATTCTTGTCTAAGCTGTCAGTGTCAGAGTTTTTATGAATGGGACTTGGCTTCATCTTGCTGACTATGTTATTTACAATGTATTTCAAGGAGATTTCTCGCCGACTGGTCGACACTTCGCGTGACCAGAGGGCTGGCTTATTCTTTGGCCAAAGAATTAGCATTGCCATCCAACGTTGCAATGCTGCCAGTCTTCTGGGCACGTATCAAGATGACAGCGATGGGGAGGAGTACTTTGACGCCTGAGTGTTCCGATATTTACTATTTTATTTATAGTTAGTTTAAGTGTACATATTTAATATATTTTAATTAGTTTTATTGTATTTTCTGCATGTTATTTACTATGTTATTAATTCTTCATTTCCAGGCTATGTGTCAGGATATTGCAATAGTTATTTGGATAGCGAAGTACATTGCACTAATCGTATTATATTGCACATGCTGTGAGAAGTTCTATGGAGCTATTGAAGATGCTGAGACGGCGAGTATACAGCTTCTAAGGAAGACGAACTGTCCAAGTAAGAAAGTTTTAATGTAAAACTTAAATTGAATGAGTTACAGTGTCTAAACGGTTCTTGTAAGAACTGTTTCTACCTTCGTCATTTTATACCTACTACTAAGCCGATAAAGTGTCTGATTCGTAAGTCATGGCCAACACGGCTCCTCAAAAAACACTGGATATTTAAATGTAAAATAATCATCAGCCTTATTTGCGTAGCCCATTATGATAAGATCAGCTTCCAGTCTTTCCAAATGTAGCTGAATACAAGGGTTTTACATGGAGCTGCCTATCTATCCTTTAGTTAAACCAGTTGTCAGATTTACGACTTTTACTCTTTTACTCGTAAAAGAGAGGACAAAATAGAATTTGAGATTTTCACATTGTTTTTTTTTTCAGAAAGTCAAAGGCAATTTTGCAAGAAACTGATTCAGATAAACCGTACGTTTACAAAGATGTCGGCTTGTGGATGTTTCTGTATAGATGCCAGACAACTAACACATTTGATGGGATTCATCTAATTATGTCACTATTATGCTGCAATTTTTTATTCTATAAAGTAAAGATTAGCCAGACAAACAGATTAACTAGAAAATGGAAATCAAATATAAAAATATTTATTTCAGGGATAACAATTACTGACAATTATAAACAGGTACAATTAAATTTGGCTGACAAACTATATCTAAAAGTACTGTTAGTTTAACCAGATAGATCCAAACTAGACAGGTAGTGATTTACATATATTATTCCACGGTGCCATAACTATTCTCATATTCATCAGCTCATTTTACCCGAGCAACACGGTTTTGTCAAACGTCGTTCAATCACGTCTAATTTACTAATATTTACCAACTATTTATTTGAAAAAATAGACCAAAGAGTTCACGTGGATGCTGTGTACACAGACTTTCAGAAGGCTTTTGATAAGGTGGATTATGCATTGCTTTTGGATAATATTATTTTCAATGGGATTCGTGGTATTTTGCTTCGATGGTTTGTTTCATATATATAGGTATATATATAATCGAACACAAAGAATTGCAATTAATGGTTATAAATAATAATTGTAATTGGCCTTATTCTGTATATTACTGCTGACTATTTGAACGTATTAGCTGTAAGTTTTCCTAAAAGTAATAGAAAATAAAATAAAATAAATCAGACCTAATAGTTTGAAGTCCCACAGGGGTCCATGTTAGGCCCTCTCCTTTTTGTTATATTTATTAATGAAATTAGTAATTGTTTTCTGAATCCTAACTTCTTAATGTACGCAGAAGATGATCATGATGATGTCTTTAGTATTTTAATCTTTTCTTGTTTTTTATTATCTGTATTGTTGTTCTTTTGTTTTATTTTCTGTGCGTCCAAATAAAGTATTATTTTTCTTTCTTTCTTTTCTTTCTTTAAGATATTAAAATCTACAGAACTTGGTTTCGTCACGAGATCATCAAGAGACTTCGTAGTTTTTTAGTCCTTATTTATTATACACAACTTTGATACGGTCACAAATTGGAATAGGCTACCCAGATCTGGAATCGTTTTTTTATAAAAAATACAAAAAAAGAAATGGTACAAAAAAAGTTCTTGCGATCTATGAGTTATACATGCCGTCATACAATAGTTCCCTACGCGCAGTTACTGGACAGATACGGCGTTTTAAGTTTGAAGTCCCGGCGATTGCTTCTGGGCGTAATGACACTGCATGGCTTATGTAAAAATAGGTTCGACTGTCCTTACATAATAAATTAAATACGTTATACACCACTAATTTTTAATTAGTACATAATAATATACTTAAAGGGCTTATTCTAGACGGTCTTCTCATTATATTTGTATAGTATCAATAAATAATATTCATAAACAGCAAAATTATTAGCGTTTGTTTGTATCACAAAAGTCACCCAATTTATGAAAATATTGTACAGGATATTCATGACATAGTAGTATTCATTAATCATCATCTCTCGCTCACGTTCGCGTGATCTCGCTCAAGCATGCCCCTCCTCAAACAACTGTTTTCGTTATTTAAATTTAACTAAATAGTGGCATTTTTAAAATAAAATAAAAAATATTTCGTTTTTTTTACTTTTGATTATGCAAATATGATCAGTAACAGGTACAACCGAATTGAGAACCTCCTCCTTTTTTTGAAGTCGGTTATAAAGAGGCTCGTAGAAGCAGGAATGCAGAACAAGTTAGGTACTAAAGATGAGAGAAACAATTTTAATTCAAATAGTTTAATTTTAAATTTAGAAGCATAAAAGTTAAACGAAGAACCCCTTCCTTGAGGAATTGAGGGACACCTCAAAAAATATAGTTAAACACGCACCGATTTCAACATTTTTAGTAACAAATCAAGCATTTTTAATAAGAAAGTTTCATTTGGTGCAGAAAAACTAATGAAGACGCAACGGCAACGGAACTCTTCGCTTAACAGCAAATTATTCGCGATTGCTATAGTCAGATGTCTATGCTGAGCTTTTGTATTTCCATAACATAACATTACGCCCTTCTATTTTAAAAGGGGCCCGGTAGAGATGTACTGATTAATGTGTAGATAGAACTTCTTCAGCAATTTTATTGTTAACCAATTTCAATGATTCTTTCAAGTTTTAAAAAGACTTTCTTTACATACGAAGAAACAAAAAATTGCAAAATAACAACTTTTTAACCAATAATCAACAGAAAAAAAAACCACCAAAGCCACAGACTTCCAAAACTGGAGTTAATTTTAGCCGTGTTAGTGTTTTTTTAAGAAATCGGTTGTTTTTTTTGCAAAAAAGTTTTTATATCTAAAGCTAATTATAAATGGAGCTAACTATGTAGCAGCCGGCTTCCAGTCTAATCGGCTAAATCCAGTGATAAAGTAACACATACCCCTTGGTTAGACTGGTTGTCAGACTTCCTACTCGTAATGATTGTCAAAAATCCAGCACATTAGATTTTTCATCCAGTCTTGCCATATATGGGCTTGCTTTGCTGGCTTATAACAAAATGGTGCTTATTGCAGTAGACTGAGTTACATCAGCATAATTTGAGGGAGACTGTGATTAGTACTTGGGTTAGAGCAAGCTCACGGCGCGGCATACGCTGGCAGAGTGTGCCGCTTGGGAGGAGCCGCGCCGTGCCCTCGTCTCTGGAGTAGGCAGTGAGTTGTCGCTGCCGGCCGGGGTTGAGAAGATGGTCGGCAGCGTCGAGTCCTGGGACGCGGTGGTGTCCTTCTGCGAAACGGTCATCTCGCAGAAGGAGGCTGCGGAAAGGGAGAGGGAGATCACTTCCACTCACCCGGCCCGCAGCAGACGCACCGGGCGCAGGCGGAGGGCGGACAACGCCCTCTTCGAGCCCCCCTGAATGGGTCCAGGGCGACGGACGCGGGGATGTCCGCCGCCCCCACGTACATGGACCCGAGGTGGCGGCGCGTCATGTTCACGCGCGCCCCTCTTAGACGTCGCGAGGGGAGTCCAACACCTCACTCCCCTCGCTGACTTGGCGAGGCCCGCGGGGCCGGCACCAACCGGGGGTCGCGGAAGTATCTTCCGTTCCCGTGACCCCCGGCGCATGTGTGAGAAGGAACACGGGGTGGTTTTAAGTCAGTAAGAGTCTGACAGACCCCTCCGCCTCCCCGGGCTGGGGACATCCATAACGATTTTCCACCCCTCAAAAAAAAAAAAAAAAAGAGCAAGCTGTTAGTGGTTAGCAATTTCACAACTTACACAATGCCATCTAGTCCCAAACTAAGAGCTTGTACTATGAGTACTAGACAAGTGATAAACATACAAGACTTATATATTATAAAGGTATATGTTATATGTATAGTTTACATATTTATACATTTATTTATTTATTTATTATTACACACAAGTTAACATTACAGGTTATTTAGGACCCAATAACAACACCATATTAAACTCTATACCTTAATTCTAATAAACTAATCCAACTATTACAGAGATAACAAAAACAAACCTTACATTAAACTAAATAAAATGAAAACAAAAATAAATAGCGTTATTATTATCTATCTATAACACTTAATACATAATAGAATCTTTGTGAATTCACTCGGCTGACAGGTAAAAATATCTATTTGCTCGTGCATATATATTTATTTATATTTATATACATATATTTGTACTAAACATGATGTATTAAGTGCCAATGGCTAATTCTAGCCATCGAAGGGGCCTGGTGACCTGTAACACAGGTTTATACCAAACCTATATCAGGCACCAGTCTCTCACAAAGGTGGAATTCAGCTTAGACTTTTTTTGTTCACACTAATGTTTGAAGCCAGCTTTGTGAAGAGAGAATAAACGATAAATTATTATTATTATATAATGGCATTAAGTCCGCCTCTGGACATGAGTTTAGTAGTAAGTATTTAATCCTACTAATATTATAAACGCGAAAGTTTGTGAGTATGGATAGATGGATGGATGGATGGATGTTTGTTACTTTTTCACGTAAAAACTACTGAATGGATTTTAATAAAATTTAGTATGGAGTTAGCTGATATCCTGGATTAACACATAGGCTACTTTTTATCCCTATATTCCCACGGGAACGGGACCTACGCGGGTGAAACCACGGGACGTCTACTAGTAATAAACAAAAAGTTAAGTGGTTGTCATAAATTTTTATTTCACAGTGAAATTGCATTGAAGAAGAAATACAAAATAATTGGTGGTAACTATCATAAAACTTATTGGTAACGAAGCGTCTATGTTTAACAAGCCACACGCAGTAATCTTGCTAAACGTTTCATTTATACGTTTAATATTTACTATAAGTAGTTTTTGACTTTCTGAAAAGAAAAAGACAGGATTATTGGTGGCCGACAATGGATTACAGGCGACTGGCCTGTTGGTCTAGTAGTTAGTGACCCTGACTGCTATGCCGGAGGTCGTGGGTTCGATTCCCACCCCGGACAAATGTTTGTGTGATGAGCACGATCATTTGTTCTGTGCCTGTGTGTAATTTATGTATAATACCTATGTATGTATTAAAAAATATGTAAGTATGTTTATCAGCTGTTTAGTACCCATAACACATTAAGCTCTCAAGCTTAACTTGGGACTAAATTGCGTTGTGTGAAAAGTTGTGGAATATTTATTTCATTTATTTATTTATTTATTTATTTATTGGTAATTCACCAAAAAATCGTTTCAGGTGATTCAAATATATGTGATGATTGTATTTCAGGGATGTTAGTAAAATTTGTGTAAAAAAAACTGTTGTTTCATATTACAAATCAATAAACACCAAAAAAAAGATAAAAAATAACTGTTTTTTAAATGTACTGTAATTTTTCTATTCTTTTGTTTAAAGGGTTATCCCTTTTAACAAAAGAATAGAAACAATATGAAAATACTTACTTGTGCAGATCTTGTTTTTCCAAAGCTTTAAGCATGCTGTTTCAGCTTCTTTAACAGATGCATAGAAATTTTCGCAGTGTATACAATACATAAATATCACAACAGTGTTCTTTATTATCCATATAAATATCGATATAATATGGAGAAGAGTCTGAAAATTTTAAATTTTTATCTGAAGTAAAATATAAGAAACGTCATTTAATGTTTGTTTGCAGACCGATGCACATACTGATAAAGTCAGTACATGATTTTGGACCCCCTAATTTAATTTTTTTAATAAAATTAAGAAAGCAAAATAAATAAATAGAAGTGTAAACTTACAATGAACAAAGATACATGAACAAAAATTAAATTAAAAATTTAAAAAACCCCCACCGCAAAAAAGTAAAACATTTAAAAAGTTAAAAATAACACTTTAGCCATGAAATTTTACGTAACGTCGGGGTACCATTAAAATAAGTACCTACATACCTACAAGTACTAGGAACATTCCTTACTTAAGCGGTACCCCGACGTGAAGTAAAATTTCATGGCTAAAGTGTTATTTTTAACTTTTTAAATGTTTTACTTTTTTGCGGTGGGGGTTTTTTAAATTTTTAATTTAATTTTTAATACATCATTTTAGAACGTCAGTCTCAGTAGTGACATTTTAAAATGATTGACATCTTGAGAAAGCAATAAAAACAAACTTAAGAAAAACTATAGGTAAAGAGGTTTTCTTTACATGTATATATACTAAATTTATACCTTATTTTAAAAACATACCCCCTAAGGGATTGCACTCACAAAAAACTTAAAATCCCTTAATACCCTTCATTTTATCGAAATAATGACCCTTTAACAGAGCCTTATAAACCGTGGAACTAAACTTGCCGATAGGGTTGTAATTTCCCGTGGTCGGCCGCAGAGCCTCCAGGTGGAATAATTAGGCGGCCGTAACGATGCCTGGCGTTAATTGAATCTAATTGCGATGCTTTGCTAGTGTAGCCACGCCAGGGGAGGACTATTTTTATGTTTATTGTTTATGGTTTACTCAATACTCCTTTGTATGGCAATGTTGCATTTTAAACAATAAAAGTGGCTGGTTAAATGATATTTATTTCTGTAAATTGGTTCTTACAGACTTGAGGTCGGTGTTTCGCTATTTGAATACTCTGTCAAGAAACACTGAAAGAAAATCAGAGGTCACTCTTTCGAAGTCCAGACATCAAAGAGATTTAAAATACTATAGAGCGGGCATGTCAAGGAAATGTCATAGAAAAACTTTGATCCCATGTCTCAGTAACGCCATCTAGAATAATAGGTATTGAATGTCTTTGCCAGACATAATCTTGATCAGATCATGTGACAACAATTATGCAGGTTAATGTCTCAATGAATAATGAAACAAAGAAATACCATTTGAGTAGGCCTCATAAATGACTCATACATAACTGCAAGGGAATTAAAAATTTAAAAAACCCCCACCGCAAAAAAGTAAAACGTTTAAAAAGTTAAAAATAATACTTTCCTATCGTTGAGCCATGAAATTTTACGTAACGTCGGGGTACCACTTAAGTAAGGAATGTTCCTAGTACTTGTAGGTATGTAGGTACTTACTTTAGCGGTACCCCGACGTTACGTAAAATTTCATGGCTCAACGATAGGAAAGTATTATTTTTAACTTTTTAAACGTTTTACTTTTTTGCGGTGGGGGTTTTTTAAATTTTTAAATTAATTTTTATTTTAAAATTTTTAAACGCATTAATTTTGTTTTAAAGAGATAACACATAAGATATTTTTTTCAGTGCATTGTATGTAGAGTCAAATGCTGGTTAAAACGAATCCAAACACGACATATCTGCATATTATTTTGTTAAGAGTCTACCTACTGGTGTGCTGGTTAGCCTGGTTCATCATCAGCTCATCCTGTTGCCATCAGTGCATTGTGTGTAGAATTAAATGCTGATTAAAATGAATCCAAACACGACATATCTGCTATTATTTTGTCAAGTCTACCTACTGGTGTGCTGGATAGCCTGGCTTCAGCATCAGCTCATCCTGTTGCCATCAGTGCATTGTGTGCAGAGTCAAATGCTGGTTAAAATGAATCCAAACACGACATATCTGCTGTTATTTTCCCAAGAGTGTATTAGTCTGCTAGATATCCTGGCTGCATCAGACCAAATACACCATAATGTTGCTTATTAATATTACACACATGGGTGTTTGAAATTTAAAGACACACATATGTTTTTAAGTAAAGTTAATACGCATAGACGTCTAAAATAGCAAAGGTAGCTAACAGAGAAGAGCTGATAACCTTGAAACGGCTGAACCGATTTTGATGAATTATATCTAAGAACCATCGCAAGAAACCCTGCTTTCAAATAAAAAAAACCGCATCTAAATCAGTTCACCCGTTTGGGCGCTACGGTGCCACAGACAGACAGACAGACAGACAGACAGACACACACACATAGCGGTGAAACTTATAACACCCCTCTTTTTGCGTCGGGGGTTAATAAAACGTGATGTTTCAAAATAAAAGGAAAAAAAAACAAAGCGATACAGAGTAGGATTTCTGAAGGCCAACAGCAAGTTTTAAACTAATTTGCTGAAATTTATTTTTAAACTTACTATGTTTTTCAATTCCGCAGATGATTTGAGCGTAGTAAATATTACGTGAAAATAAACTAAGTTACGGTAAAATGTACCGAACGTGTGATAAAAAACCTGTGGAAAACAGAATTGTAATCATTCACAAAATTATTCTAAAACAATTAAGCCAGCTTAAGACATACATCTTAGTCAGTGTACTCAAGTGACTTCATGAATGGCTTTATGCAGTAGAGCAGGAAACTAGACTTGAACCCGATTCTCTCTTAATAAAACCTCTTCAACCGGTGTACTGTGTTCACTGTATTTTACTTAGAAGGAAGAAACAGCCTGGGTAGCCCCCCCATACGCTAGACGAGCGATTTATTAAACATTGTAGGAAGCCCAAAGATAAGCGCAATGCAAGAACAATCATTGAGGAAATTTTGAGGGAGGCCTTTGCCCTGATGTGGACTTATTTTGGTCAATATTGAGACCCAGTTCTCTGTCTTTTGCATTAAGTCGGGCTCAACTTTTTGTGAGTAGGTACGTAGCTTGGCTCCGAATTCCATTTTGATCTCTGCATTCAAGAACTCGTCTAATTCAACAGCTATCAGTTCTTTAACACTATCTGTTGGCTCATGATGTGTGTAATTAAAAACTAAAGTACCTACGCCTCATGCTGCTTTTAAAGTCACACTTTTACTGCATCCGCATTTATTTTATAAATATAATTATATGATGTTTGGACTTACCAATACGTGGTAAATTTTCTTGTATAAATTATATGCTTTAATGATATTTTGGTAAATCCCAAGTAATTTCCGATATTGTTCATCATTTTCGTGTACAACCACAAGTTCAACCCACGCTTCAAGATATTTTTTTAACAGTATGATAATTCTGGTAGCTATAATTAAATTAATTTCCAACACCACGAAATTTATATCGGAAAAAATGTCAAAAACCAAATTGGCAACTACGGGGTAAAAACATGTAACGTAATACATAGTCAGTAAAAACGTATTGATAAAAGTAATAATAAGTATTGTGATCCAATTCCAGACAACGAAATTCGACACACTATTAGTAAAACCAATGCTCCTGTGGATATTTTGAACCCTCAAGATAAGTAGGACGTTGTTGTCCAAATGCACTATATTATCTGTAATGAACATAATCGTAAATTCAATCAAGTACGTGCTGAAGAATAGAGCAGAAATCATTGACATGCATTGTTGTTCTAAAATTGACATATCATCATTGATATCCTTTAAATCGATGTTGATGATCCGGTAAATACACATTGCGTTCATGGATAACATACAACAGAAGCTCAATACGCGACTGATCAACCCATTTGGGTATATATAACTGTTTTGTACAACATACTTTGGATTCAAAAACAGACTAAGTACAAAGTTAAATGAATATACTATTCTTTGGACATCTTTATCCAGACGATTCTTGACTAACACTTGGGTTCTTAATCCCGGATCAGTTTTTTGTTTTGAATATTTTTTTATAAGTGTCAACTTTAACATGTCCATCGCTTGATGTTAAATGAGCCTTTATTATAATTGTAATGTTAGAGTAATCAGACAAATTAAATGGACAACAAAAGACATCGCTATTAAATATTTGTTTACTGATCGTATCAACATTCTTTCCTTTTGGAGGTGGGCGTTAATAGCTGCGACACAGTTTCTAACTAATTTAGCTATTTTCCAAAGACATTCAATACCTATAGACCGGACATCACGAACAAAATTTTCGTCCGAAAAAGTGTGTCCTGCTGGATACAAGTCTATGAGTTTTTTGTAGTACGCTCCGCTGCCGCTACAATATTCATATATTATTCTAGATGGCGTTACTGAGACATGGGATCAAAGTTTTTGTATGACATTTCCTTGACATGCCCGCTCTATAGTATTTTAAATCTCTTTGTTATTTTCGAACACAATTATTTTTGTTTTTATGTGTTTTCTGATATTATTTTTATTATTCTTGACTTAGCAGTTTCTAATTTTGTAATAATACATAAGAGAAATATAGCCTAAAATAATTTCACGCACAACCTTTTTTATTCAATCATTTAACAACATGAGACATGAGACTTATTCAATCATTTATTGAATTCTTTCTGCACACTAATGTACAAACTTACTTTTCTTACCGGCGTGTGTGTATGACAACATGTATGAATGTAAACGAAGCAAAAGAAGTAAGAATCGTAGCATATGGCGCTCTGTAGTTTCTGCCTACCCCCATGGGAAAAAGGCGTGAGTTTATGTATGTATGTATGTATGTACTAATGTACAAAATTTTTCTAGCAGTCAACCCTGTGGTTATGCAGAAACAAACAGAGTATAGGTCATGGCACATTATACCGACACGGCACCGGCACCGCTCCAAACCAGCAATGACTTGTCATTCAATTAAGAGCATTAAATCGTGTGTAGTATAATATATTTCACTATGTCAATATGAAAAAGCCAACGGCGAGCAGTCAGCGCGCTTGCCACTACCATACAACTCGACTCGCAGCCCGCGTGCCGATAGCGAGCAGACCATGTGCTTACAGCGCGTCGACCGCACGCTTACAGCACATAGGGTGTTACAATGGGCGGCCTTTTCGCTAAAAAACATACATAGAATTAAGAAAAGTAAAAAAGAACATCCAGGTATTTCTATATTAAAATGTATAATATAGTTCATAAATTTAAACAAATACATTTATTCAAGTGTTTGACACTGATTAGAGCTAAGATGAGATTGTGAATAGATTTCTAGAGAACTAAGTTTCGCATTTCATACAACTTTTAGAGGGCTTATACAGCATGAAGGCATCAATTTCATTCATTTCATTTCATTTCATTTTTTATATTTATTTTTTCTCAATTTGATATTTCAAGCCGACAATAAATCAATCAAAAACGCAATTAATAAAAAAAAGAAAACAGCAATTTAAATTACAAATAAACAAACTGTAATGAAACTATAGTATGAGAAACGACGAAACTTGAGTACTTGACAGGCAATTCAGCGTTTATGATGAACAAGCCACATGCGCTCATCTGCTTCAGTGCTACTTGTTGTAAGCGTTGGACGTTCTTGCAAACCCTTCTTTGTGGAACTAAAAAAATAATATAAACCATGTTATTATCTTTTCTTTTATTTTAACTATTTTAAAGGAGTGCGTTGTAGGTGCCTCTCCAGCATTAGAAATATTAGAGAGACTCTTTAGTCAAGGAAATTATAATGGAAACAGCTAGAAGAGGCCTATATGTTACAAGAAAAGTATGGCATATTCTGACAGCTAATTAATATTATTGCCTTACCAGAACTATGTGGTGAGTTCATGAGCATCACACAGGTACTCTGAACATTTCTCATTGCTGCGTAGATTCTCTCACATTCAACACTTAAAAATATAAGTATGATAATGTTCTTCACGTTCCAAGTAACAGTAACAAACAAGAGCGTGATGTACTGAAATTGTTAAAAACATTACATATTTTATGGTTATAATGACTATTGTATACAAAAATAATATTATTGAATACAGGCTGGAAGATAATTGGTTTAGGCTAATGTGGATAGGTAGACAGGTAATATCTATTTGCTTTAAAACATGTGTTAAACATACTAGAAAAATACACAAGCCAAATGATTCAAACCATTTTAATTGGGTTTTAAAATATTAAACGGGCCAAATTTTTAGAGTTGATCCGATCTATTTTAGTTAAGTGCCTTTCATATTAGAAACATCAAAATATTCAGGTTGGAAAACTAAATAATTATATACACCCAAAAGCAACTTTTAATTTCTTTGCCGTTTATTTGTAGCTGTCACAGTAATTAATTTCAAACCAATTGCAATAGAACACACGAACTGATCACAGATTAATACTTACTAATATGTCACCGTTTGCTATGAAATATCTCAAAGTTAACAACGTGACCACGCATCGCAAACTCAAGTAAGCTGAAAATATTAAATAGAAGACAATCTGAAAAAAAAAGATCATTAGAATAATGGACTCTCGTGATCTTATTGTTTCAAAAGTAGTAGCGTTATCAAAAAATTGTGAAGTAAAGGAAGGTGGTGACTATATTGAGATGATAACAAACTAAGATATATGGAAAAAGGAGGCAACCAGTGTAGATCTTAAATAGATTGGAAGGATAAAGGAAAATTCATTTTTTTAAAAACGAACTGGACTAAGTTTGGATAATAAATTTGCTTAATAGATTATACACATCATAAAAAATATCATTTAGAATCATTACAACAAAAAAACTAACCATACTTTGAAATGTCTTCTCTGTAATTATGTAAATCTCCAAAATATGTCGGTACACGTCAAAAGTTATATTCCAATACTCTTTTTTATCTGAATCTTCGATGTATCTTGAGTTTTGAACCCTTTCTACCCAAACACGAATAATTTTCTTAAGTAATTTCAATACTAACAAGACATATACAATGTTTACATCAAAAATAATGTAGGAGTAAGCTGTCATAAAGTTTATGATTCTATTATCCATATAAACAAAACATACAGCGGCAAGAATAGAGAAAGTATTAAGAATGATAACCCAAGTCCAGGTACTGATTGTACAACATTTAATTTCTTTGCCGTTTATTCGTAGAACTTTGAGCACGTGTTGTATTTTCAAGACAAGTGAGATATTGTTACAACTATTCACAATGTTTGAGACACTATTGATTAAATCCCCGATGAAAAAGATCACGTAGTCGGCAGCAGAGCTCAAAGTATAGAACAAACTGTAACTTTCGAATTCATCTAAATAGTAAACGCCAACAAAAAACAAATTATAAAAACTAACACACTGAAATGTGAACGTGCAAACCAATTTAATAAAATTATATATACAAGTGTTGGAAGTAATGATGTTGTTGCAAACAGAATACTTCGCGCATAAGAAAAGACTTTGCATCAAATGTAACGGCCTTAGCATAGATTGACAATCTTTATCAATCACGTTGTATAGAAATATTCCACTATCTGAAACTGTTGGTACATTTTGGATTATAAAATTGATTCTCTTTGTTTTGAAATAGTTTCTTATACACGAGAACATGTTTGTTACACTGTCGTTAAAGTTCGATTGGTGTAGTAAGGAAAACTTTTTCGATCGAAGACCAATTTTAATTTCCTGAAACTTAATCATAATTGTTTATTTATTCAAAAACAACTAGGTATTCGGTCCACAATATTAGTTAGTATTCACTTAATACTATGTTAGTTCTAATATAAATATCCACTTTAGCAAATGGGTTTCATTTTGAGAACCCTTTTTTGTCAAATAATCGCATATTCATAGTTCATTTCAATATACTCGTATTTCTATTAAAAACATACATCATAAAATATTGTAATTAACGTAATTGCGTTAGGTAATGTCGGTGTTTGAAGCGTAACATTACTATACTTCAAGTTAGCGATTGAATTGGACCTTGCTGATTAAGGGGATCCTCAACCAGCTCCGCAAATGGCTGCAAAAATCTACAACAGAAACAGAAAGATGGTGGTCCTTGTCAATGGGTTGCAGAAAGTCCAAGGTGGCTATGTCAGAAAACAGAAATTTGTCTATCACCAATAGCAGAACTTCTTTTTGATTAATAAAGTAAGACAAAATACAGGACTGGCACGAATTAATTTACTAATGATTCGTCCATTATTAATGACCTATTTGTTGACATTTAAATTCATTGTCGTAATGTAAAAGCAAGTTAGGTACAAGACTTACAAGATATTAAAATTTCGTTTTGTATAACTTTGTTTCCACATATCAATATCAGCAGGCCTAGGCATATTACAAATTCTATTTCTATTATCGTAATCGAATAGAAAGAAAATAGCGTATATAGAATCAGCGGTTTGTCAACTGTCAAATGTTAACGAGTAGAATCTGTAATATGGCTGAAAATTAAATACACTTGACAGTTGACAAACAGCTGATTCCATATACGCCATTTCGTAACAAAAACCGTAACAAATACAAAAACTGAAATGGAAGTGACTTGAAACCGCTGGATGTAAGCAAAGAGATTAAAAATACTATAGAGCGGGCATGTCAAGGAAATGTCATAGAAAAACTTTGATCCCATGTCTCAGTAACGCCATCTAGAATAATATATGGATACTGGAGCGGCAGCGGAGCGTACTACAAAAAACTCATAGACTTGTATCCAGCAGGACACACTTTTTCGGACGAAAATTTTGTTCGTGATGTCCGGTCTATAGGTATTGAATGTCTTTGGATGTAAGAGACACAAAACATACGGTCATCGCGAAAATCCTTGGGAAGGTCTTTGTCCAGCTGTGGACTTGCGGAATGATAGATAGGTACTATAGAGAGAACATGGAAATGTCATAGAAAAATTGTGATTCCATGTCTCAGTAACGCTATCTACATATATCTATATCTATTATTAGATACTTATAATAAATCTGTAGAAGTAAAAATTCTGTATCTACATTGAAAATATCAAAAAAATTAATGAGGATGTTACTAGACCGACACCGAACCCAAAAATGTGATTAATTTTTTTTTGTCTGTGTGTCTGTCTGTCTGTCTGTATGTTCAGGCATCACGCAAAAACTACCTGTTCGATTACGATGAAACTTGGTATACTTATTTTTTAATATCCTGGGCACTGGGTACTGTATATCCCGGGAAAGTATATAGAATAAAAAACTAACTTTATTTTGCGGTTCGATCCCTAGACCCGACTACTTTACCAACTGCAAATAATAAGTTTGTCGTAGGTTATGTCACCCGCAGTGGAGTTCACTAAGGGGCGCTGCACACGGCTAAGATACTATAATATTTTATCTTAAGATACAATATAGCTCGCCTTACAATTCAATGGACTATCACACACTACGAAGATAATAAATAATACTTATAATAAAACTGTAGAGAAGTCAAATCTGTACGTTGAATATATATTCAAAATTAATATTGGAGGATGATTGGTGATCGATACTGATGCCAAAAATGCTATCAGTATTTTTTTGTCTGTCTGTCTGTCTGTCTGTTTGTGCACGCATAGTTCAAAAACTACTAAAGGGATTTTAACCAAACTTGGTACGATTGTAATCAATACGCCTGGGCAGGTTGATCTTAGTCTCAGTTGTTTATCACATGGTCAGTTGTACGTCGCTCTTTTCCGGGTCAGTAGTTACAGAAATCTTTATGCATACATACCGGAAGGGTCAATCTTGAATATAGTCTATCCGGAAGCTTTATGCTAAAATTATTACGTTGATATATCAAAGCACAGCCCAAACCGCTGGTATTAGAGACATGAAACTTGAAGGGGTGTTCTTTGTGAAGAGTAAGTATCCACTAAAAAACAATTTTTGGAAATTCAACCCTTAAAGGGAAGACATAGGGGACGGAAGTACGACATCCACGCGGGCGAAGCCGCGGGCAAAAGCTAGTATTGTAATAGATACTATAGAGAGAACATCCGAGGAAATGTCATAGAAAAATTGTGATTCTATGTCTCATATCTACCGCTATCTAGCATAATATAGCAATATTGGAGTGGCAGCGTAGCATCCCCAACTAACTAATGAACTTGTGCTCTAGGACGAGTGAAAATTTTGTTCGTGATGTTCCGTCTTTAATACCTAAGTATTGAATGTATTTGTACTGGATGAAACTTTATAACCAAAGGCGAAAAAAACCATTGAGAAGCTCAAAACCATTTGTAAGTACTAGAAGTCCAAACTCATAGTAATCCAATGGTCCGTCAAAACGCAAAACAAAAAAAAGCAATTTAAGTATTTATTTATTTATTTATTATTACACACACAAGTTAACATTACAGGTTATTTAGGACCTAACGCGATAACAAGGTATTATAAAATCTAGCGACACCATACACCATATTAAACTCAATACCTTAATTCTAATAAACTAATCCAAACTAGGTATTACAGAGATAACAAAAACAAACCTTATATTTAACTAAATAAAATAAAAACAAAAATTAATAGCGTTATTACTATCTATCTATAACACAAATTACATAATAGAATCTTAGAATAATAATAATAATAATAATATTTTATTGACATAAAAGTATGTTACATTAATATATGGAAACCCTGACTCCTGCGCTAGGTTGTAACCTGTGTTACAGGAATCAGTGTCTTCTCCCAGTAGAAATACACAGATTTTATGTAATAAAATTTAAACAAATTTAAATTATACAATATCTGCTTGTATGTGTGTGTGTGTGTGTTTGTGTGTGTGTGTGTGTGTGTGTGTGTGTGTGTGTGTGGTGTGTGTGTGTGTTTATCGGCCATGATTATAATAAGAAGAAGTAGTTTGTAGATGAAGTGTAAGTAAAAATGAAAGAAAGAAGAAAGAAAGAAAATATGTTTATTTGGGACACGCACAGGAAAGTAACCGTTTAAAAATAAAACTAAATCTAACAATATTACAAAAAAAAATGATTAAAATAATAAAATGAGCTAATTATTGCCAATGACGCCTACAGAAACGCAAATTGTAAAAAGACAATAGTATAAGTCAATAAGAAACTTGAAAATCTTAGAGGTAGCGCGGCGTCAATGGTGAACAAACCGCAGGCGCTGATCTTCTTGAACGATGCCTTCTGTTGACGTTGTATGTTCTTGCAAGCTCTTCTGGCTGAATCTGCAAATGAGGATTAAATGTTCAATAAGTAAACACTGGTATTCAACTACAGACAGCAGCAGTGCCATTCTGTAAAAATCACTCCAATCACACAAGCAGTAAGGTTTCCAGTAATTCAAAATAGTATCTGTGTATGGTATTTGTATATTCTGTGTCTAGTGTCTGTATATTCTGTGTCTAGTGTCTGTAGGTATGCTGTGGTTAGCGTCTGTGAGTCTATGGTGTAAATGTGTAAAAAAAATCACAGAATGGGACTGCTGCTTGAGTGGTTAGAGTGATTTTTATACAATGGCACTGCTTCTTCTAGTCTAACTGGTTGTAGTTGAATACCAGTGTTTTACATAGAGTGACTGCCTATCTGACCTCTAGTGAGTGGGTAACACGTTAAAGTGGTTGTCAGACTTTCAGGGTTCTGATTAATTGTAGACTTTTGAAGATCTGAAAATTAAAGGGGAGTTTACTATAGGTATGGAAACGAAGTGCCGTAAACCAAGATGCCTTCTATTCGTATTGCAAAACCTCTTAAACGAATCGGGTTCTACAGTGTGTTCTGAGCATTACATTGTATAGATTTAAGTTCTTCAAACTAATTAGACAGACGTGTTGCTGGCTTTGCTGGGATTTTGGTTCCGCCATTTTTTCTTCCCAGCATAACCGCTAAGAAGTGGTGATGCTTGGGCCTGTTGGGCGACTATCTTATGTATTTTGACGTTCAAGTGTTCATTCTCAGCCTAATTTGAATAAATGTGTTTTGTGGTCGTAGGTCCTTACCAGAGCTATTTCTTGACGTCACAACCATTACACACGTGCTCTGTGCATCTCTTATTGCCTTAGAGAATCTCACACAATTCAAGCACAAACATATAAGTACAATGATATTCTTCAAATTCCAGATTTGCGATAGTAAAGGTAGCGTCAGAGCCTGAAATAGGAACACTAATATGTTTTCTCCACAGTGCGGCGATTAGGTAAACTCTTTGACTGCCACGTATAAGATGACAAACCAAAATGTGCCCCAGGACGCCATTAATTTGTCGCTCGGCGCCGAGTGCAACTTTTTTGCTTTTGTGACGTGGCGGACAAGAGGTTATACTTTTATTGATTCTATTTGTATTATTATGGTACAAGTCCGAGATGGGCCGCAGACTGCAAACTGCAACCGTAAACTGCTCGGATTTATATGTACTTTGTAAAAATTGAAGCGCGTTAACACTGCGGCCACAACCGACGCGCTATGGCTGCAGGCCTCAATTTCATAAAGACTCATAGAAAACCGTGCAGATTTTAAAATATTTTAACATAATATATTTGTAGAAGAGTATTAAGCAGTAAAACTACGAATTTATTTGACTAGTAGGTATGATCGATTAACATAAGCGAGTACTCACATTACTATCACCGGTATATTCTATTATTTTTTTAGAAACTAACAGAATAGCAACGTTCCGCAAACTAAGATAAGCGCTGAATAATATGTAAAACAGGATCTGAAAATGAAATGATTGTCAGTAAAGTCAGTTTATGAACGACGTTAATGTCATTCGATTTATAAGACATTTGCTTTTGCTATGTATAGTGTAGACGTATACAAATATTATAAAATAAAATGTTTAAACCATAGAAATCTATTATTATATCTATGGTTTAAACGCTAAGGGGTCCAGCATCATGTTCAGAATTCATGGTATTTTGTTGTGTCTCGATCTCCCTTCCACCCTGTGGATTATTGCACTTCTTCACTTTAGCTCTATTTATAAACAAACTTACCATGTATCCAAATGTTGCCTCTATTATCATGTAACTATCCAATATGTTCAGGTATACATCGAACATTACTTTCCAGTACTCATTTCCTAAAATCTCAATGTGTCTTTTCTCTTCAACCGTTCTAATCCACACACGGAGCAATTTCTCCAGTAATTTCAAAAGTAACAAGGCATACACAACGTTTATATCAAAAATTATGCTGGAATAAGCCGTAATAATTTCTATGATTCTTATTTCAACTCTAGTGAGACAATAACAAATGACATAACTAATACTGAATACGTTAAGGATGATTACATATGTCCAATTGCAGACAATAAAACCTCTGATTTTGTCGGTGTTAATTTTTTGAACTCTCAACACGTTTTGGATTTTTGAGACTAACAAGATATTGATGTGGCCTTGCATGATGTTTGCGATGCTGTTTATTAAATCTCCAATTAAGTAGAAGATAAGGTCAATTAAAAATCCCAAACAAAGAAAGAAACTGTAGGTGCCCCACCATTCGTTTTGCATGAAATTTACCATTTCTATGACACTATGTAAACACGCACTATGAAATATTAGCGTGCATAACACTCTTATAAAGTTGTACATATTAGTATTTGTAGTGATAATGTTGTCACGAATGGAATATTTTGCACAAATGAAAAGATTTTGCATCATATTCAAAGGCCTTAGCAGTGATTGTAAGTTTTCTTCAATTATGAGTAATCTCTCGTTATAAGAAACCGTCGCCACATTTTCGACTAAAATGGGGATCGTATTTGAATTTGAACAATGTTTTAAACATGGAAACATTTTCGTTACACACGGCAATGACTTCGGAACCTCAATAGAAAGTAGTTGATTAATTTACTTTCTTAGTCAACGTTTGACATTCTATCCTGTACCTGAAACAATTATTATTTCTTAAAACAATCATTTGAATATTGTTATTCAAGTGTTTGTTTATAGAAATAATAATTGTTTTAATGTTTCTTGAAATAGAACTGAAATTTTCTTAATTCGTTTGAGTAACTAATATGTATTAGTGGTTACCTCGGGGGTTTGTAAATACACTCTGGGTACATCAGGTTGTATATGAACAACAAAATCAAAATTCATTTATCCAAAAAGGTTAAGAGTCAGCAAAGGACAATAACCAAAAGCAGTCCTGAAAAGTTGCATGTATAAAAACCAAATTAATATAGAAATTATTTGTTTTATTTTTTACAAGCTTTTTACTTCAGGAATTTTGTTTTCGTATCCGGAATTATGATTTTGAGATAAACAGTAAATTAATGATTGCTAGGTACATTTCCGTATTAAGTCATGATGGACGTTTCGTTCTCTTCATTTGTACGAGTGACGTAAGTATAAACCTTTAGACAAAAAAAAACATTAAAATGATACCAAACTCATAATGTAGTATGTTATATGTCTTTTATCTTTACGATAAGACAATATTTATTTTTGTGTTTCGTCTCACGCAGATGCAATACTCCTAACAAGCCATATGACAGACAGACGGACCGGCGGATAGGGATTCTGCAAAGCCACTGTAAAGCCATAAAAATCATGAATATTACAATTCATTTTTAAATTAGCAACTGTTCTCTTGTTTTTAACCGACTTCAAAAAGGTGGAGGATCTTTGTTCGTGTGTATGTATTTTTTTTATGTATGTTACCTGATTTCTCCCCCATTTAGTGAAGATCTGGTGGTGATCTTCGGAGATATAGAACGGAACTCTTCAAAAATATACGCAAATCTGTTGTGATTTCTGGAATCGCTTGGATGTTTATTGTTTATACAACATCATGACGTATCATCATGCCTGTACGCTCTGATGGGTACGCAGATGTGTACAATATACCTAGATATCGACATCGTTGCTCATAATCCTTTACCCTGTTGGTTTGCATTTGATAGCCCAACTTTTACAAAAAAAACGCTAGGTATGTAACCTTCAGGGCAAGCACCTCAGAGTTTTTGGATTATAATAATAATAATAATAATTCTTTATTGCCATTAAAACGAGTTACATAAAAATGTGGGACCCTGGCTCCAGAGCTAGGTTAAAGTAGGTACCTGTGTTTCAGGAGCCAGTGACTTATTCCATTTTGGTTATAGTTAGGCAAGTTTTATGCAGCATAAGGTGACAGTTATATTACTTAAAATATTAAGGGTAATAATTAACATTTACATATATAATTATGGACTAAGAATAAAATCAAAATTATCAAAAATTAATTAAACTTATTAAAACTAAAGACAAAATTATAATAAAAACAGGATTAGATAAATTTAGATTTAAATATGAATTACAAACAATATTAATTTTAAAATAAAAATTGTATAAAACTGAAACGAACAAAATTACAACAGAACAAATAATACAATAAGGCCAGAAAAAATAAAAAATAAAACTAAATTAGAATTAGGGGGAGCAGGTTGTGTGTGTGAGGGTGTGAGATGGCGTGGGTGTGTGTGGATGTGTGTTTGTGTATGTATGTGTAAGTAAGTATGTGAATACCAATTATTTGTGTGATTTGTTTATGTTGATTGTAATAATGATTCATGTACGTATTTGTGTATTTAACATTTGCTTCAAAACGGTAGAGAAAAACATCGTGAGGAAACCAGAATGCCTGACAGATATTTCTCGACGACATGCGACATGTGAAGCGAAATCAAAGGCCAGTAGTCGATGTAGAACTTTGACACCAGGTAAGTTACTAACTACATGAAGAAGAATATTTGAAAAAAAACCTTGCTGCTTCCAGTCAAACCAACAGGGATGTTGGTTTGACTAGAAACTGGAAACTAAAAGAGTAACAGACATCGTCCCAAAAACATATATATTAAAGGTAGGATTGCTATCCAGAATTATAAAAGTACAGTTCTTACGTACATACATTAAAGTTCATTTGTGCAATGATGAAAACGAATAAATAAAATAAAACAATATGTAAAATAAGATTTCGCCTGATATTTTATCAGATTTATTTTAAAATGTTATAGAAAAGCAAACTGTAAAAGTACTACAGCGTAGTTAGTAAGAATACCCATCAAGGACATTGGCAGCGCTGCGTCAACATAGAACAGGCCACACGCCGTCATGTTACTGAACGTTCGTTTTTCCTTCAAAACGTTCACGCAAAGATTTTTTTCACTCTCTGTAAGGAAAATTTATGAATTGATGTATTGTAAATCTCTCAGATACTCAGGTGTTGGAACTACTTTGAATAAAGATCATGTTGGAAAGGATATCAACAAAATAAATAAGCATGAGTTGAGGACATGATTCTGCGTAAGAATATTTATTTATCACAATATAATTTTTTTTTAACCGACTTCAGAAAAAGTTCCCAATTCATACGAAAAACTCGTCTTTAGACTCATGACAAATTTGGAGAAGCAGTGTATCATGCTCACTTGTATAGTATTTATTCTTTAGACGCTGTACACATGCTATCTCAGCTTCCTCTACGGCGATGTAGAACTTCTCACAGTACACACAATGTATTATTACATGTAGTATATCTTTTATAATCCCTAAGGTCGAAAGAAATGTCGCTGCCATTTGCGATGGGTGTACCTGAAAAGGTTAATCTCGATCAAAAGATATCTTCTTTTTACTTTCTCTTAAAATTGTGTTGACTATCTTAACATTACAACACGTTAATCTTTTTTGAAGGGCAACTGATTCTGAGAAATTCTAGATAAATTCAATAATGCTTTGCCTGAGTAGAGTACAAAAACACCATAGCAGAAAAAAGACAAATACAATCGTTCAGGGATCGGAAACTTCCGTACAAATAGTTCGGTGAAAATTACCGAACGATTTTTATTATAATATAAGTAGTCCTTACATCATGCGATCGTCCTTGTGGCTTTAAAATTTGCAATATAAACTCAAAAAAACATAAATTACGACAAAATGCATTGAAAGTGCGGTGTAGTATCTGCGAAATAATAAGTTCAGGTTAGTATAATGTTAATTTACATAAATTCTTCAGTACAATTTTGTTCGTGGATATACTTACAATAATTTGAAACACGCTCTTGTACACATTGTAAGCTTTCATAATATTTCGATACGTCTCAAGCAGCTCTTTACCTTTATCATTGTCCTGTTGACTATAGATGATACCGTGGACTTTGTTAATCCATTCATCGAGATACTTATTTAACAATATCAGAACTCGAATACCATATATGAAGTCAATATCGAAGCTGATAAATATTATTTCAACGAAACAGTCTATGACATTAAAGAAATTACACCAAGCACCATAACGAAACCAACCAAATTAAAGGCAACGATACTAGAAACCACGATCCAATTATAAAAAACGTAGCTGCGTACATGCTTACTAACGTCCATGCTTTTATGTATAATCTGTATCAACACCATGAGCAAAACATTTTTATATCTGTACAAGATATTAACACTAAAGCTAATGATATAAACAAAACATCTAGTAAAAGGCAAGACAAATGAAAGAAATAAATTTGTGGCACTATTATCGTCGTGGGTGAAGTTAATGATGGGTTTGCGATATACTCTGTCAGCAGTAGCACCAACCACAAAGATAATACTAAGAATCTTAAACACACAGTACTTGTGTTGGCAAGGAGTTACATAGTTATCTTGTATGCGATATTTAGAAGAGAAGGTTAGAGTCAGTAGAATGTTGAAAGGATAAAACATTCTTTGTACTTCTTTTTCTATATGGTTGTTAAGTAATTTTTTTGTAGAAGCCATGACTTCATGACGATATATTATAGACTGAACAATATTACAAACTGATTTTATTCTTGATAAAAAACATATGTTCGAAAGTATGAGGCGTCAAGAATTATTGATCTCGAAGTCCATAAGAGTATTTCATTTTACTAAAAGGACAGCAAGCAATATACATTTGTCATGAACGCTTATTCTATTTATATGAGTACATCGTAATTGCTAAGCACCTCTTAATTGTGCTAACTAATAATGTGACAGTTAAGGTGCTGTTAAACAGCGCGAATGACGCGAGCCTAACAAAGTATGGCATTGTTAGTTTATTTTGCACGGTAAAAATTGAAAAATGGACATTTTAATCATTTTTTTCAGCGCACTGCCGTATTTTATAATTCATCATCATCATCATTTCAGCCATAGGAAATCCACTGCTGGACATAGGCCTCCCCTATAGATCTCCAATAAGACCGGTTGGAAGCGGCTCGCATCCAGCGCGTTCTCGCGGCCTTAATGAGGTCATCTGTCCACCTTGTGGGTGGACGTCCTACGCCGCACTTGCCGATTTTATAATTAAAAGAACATAATTCACCTTATAGAAGAAAAGCGTATTCATCTTCTACTATCAAGCGTGACTGCGACTTCGCCTGTGTGAAACCAAACTTGAGGCTAGCAGACCGAGATACTGAAATAAATAAAAAAAGATTATTTCTTTAGCAACAAAATAATATTTCTTATTGAACATAATTCGGTATGTAAAGTATTTTTGAGGTATTTTTTTTATATTTTTATTTCGTAAAACATTTAATTTTAAGCCACTAATTTGAAGCTTAGTAGGTAGTTATTGGGCATTCTATGCCACTGTCGGCAAGTAGCTCGGCCAGTGCGCCTCGCTACGCGCCAGTGGCATAGTATGCCCAATATTGAACGATCGACTCGACCGCGTAGTATATTTCTGTACTCACCTGCAGATCATGTGAGTTATACCACTGGTTGCTAGTAGCTGGGCGAGTTTAATTCGCTGTGGGCGATGATAAGGATCGTTTTGACATGCGTTTCGTTGTAAGAAAGGACTTGATGATTAGTATTATGTGCTTCAGCAATAGAAACGACTTGTTGAATTTAGCAAGTTCAGTATTAAAATCGACTGGTATTACTATACTCATACAAATATCATGCGAGTTATACGACTGGCCGCCAGTAGCTAGGCGAGTTTGCTTCGCTTTGGACAGTGCTGACAACTAAGCGCACGATCAATGATTAAGATTTAATTTAGTCATTCTGAAATACGTTTCGTGGTTAGAAACAACTTTATGATTTTTGATACGCGCTTCAACGGTGGAAACGACTTGCTGATTTGGTCATACATTTCAGTATTAGAAACGACTTGGTTTTGTAATGCGCTTCGTTAGAAACGACTTGTTGTTTTTGACATGCATTTCAGTATTAGAAACGACTTGGTTTGTAATGCGCTTCGTGAGAAACGACTTGTTGTTTTGACATGCATTTCAGTATTAGAAACGACTTGGTTTGTAATGCGCTTCGTGAGAAACGACTTGTTGTTTTGACATGCATTTCAGTATTAGAAACGACTTGGTTTGTAATGCGCTTCGTGAGAAACGACTTGGTAATTTTGACATGCATTTCAGTATTAGAAACGACTTGGTTTGTAATGCGCTTCGTGAGAAACGACTTGGTGTTTTTTACATGCATTTCAGTATTAGAAACGACTTGGTTTGTAATGCGCTTCGTGAGAAACGACTTGGTGTTTTTGACATGCGTTTCAGTATTAGAAACGACTTGGTTTGTAATGAGCTTCGTGAGAAACGACTTGGTGTTTTTGACATGCATTTCAGTATTAGAAACGACTTGGTTTGTAATGCGCTTCGTGAGAAACGACTTGGTAATTTTGACATGCATTTCAGTATTAGAAACGACTTGGTTTGTAATGCGCTTCGTGAGAAACGACTTGGTGTTTTTGACATGCATTTCAGTATTAGAAACGACTTGGTTTGTAATGCGCTTCGTGAGAAACGACTTGGTGTTTTTGACATGCGTTTCAGTATTAGAAACGACTTGGTTTGTAATGCGCTTCGTAAGAAACGACTTGGTGTTTTTGACATGCATTTCAGTATTAGAAACGACTTGGTTTGTAATGCGCTTCGTGAGAAGCGACTTGGTGATTTTGACATGCGTTTCAGTATTAGAAACGACTTGGTTTGTAATGCGCTTCGTAAGAAACGACTTGGTGTTTTTGACATGCGTTTCAGTATTAGAAACGACTTGGTTTGTAATGCGCTTCGTAAGAAACGACTTGGTGTTTTTGACATGCATTTCAGTATTAGAAACGACTTGGTTTGTAATGCGCTTCGTGAGAAACGACTTGGTGGTTTTGACATGCATTTCAGTTTTGAAATGACTTGTTAACTCTCTGCTTTGAAGTGGATCTGCATAATAAACAAGGTACACATTATAATTAGTTTAATTTTCGTAAAACATTGGTTTTTCTAGAAATAAATGATCTACCGAGCGCATGAACTCTTGTAGTTTACGCCACTGAGTTGAATCCGCGTCGGTCTGGAACTTGAGTCGCACAAGCGCCTTCTTCCACAGCTCTAGGGAGTCGGTGTGGCGTGCGTCGTTAGCCTTGAACACCTTGCAGTCGATGTAGTACTCTCCGTTGAGGCTCGTTGCGCGCCGCTCACAGCCGTTAGCGATTCGGTTAACGAAGAATGATGATAGACTTGAATCGTCTTTTGACACGGTGGCAGACCCGTTGTTGTTACTAATACCGAATACATCATTATCAGTATTGGTTTTTTTACTGAAACAACGACAAAAGCTTCTATTAGTTCACCATAAACACACAGGGTACATTTACCGTTAAGATACATACAGGGAAAACAAACACACTCCGTCAAAATAAATACTTTCAGAACATGAGAGACGTACTAATAAAAATGACTGAGGATTTTAAACTAGTATGGGAAACGAAATTATTAAATAGTTTGTTTACCTCGTACGAATTGAATTCGTTGATGGTGGGTGCGACTTGCGTTTCTTATTGTTGTCTGCAGACGGTTTGCGGTCGGGTTTGGTTTTCTGATCGGTGTTTGAAGCTTGTTGAAAGTACTCGGACTCAGACTCAGACCTGAAATAAAGATACAACAATATAATTTTCAAACATAATTATTACAATTAGTACATCGGGTCAGATCTCTGAACTATGTACTGGGTGGAATGTTTTATACTTACATTTTCCAATTATGTCCAATCGATATGGCAGGCTGGCAGGCGTAAGACTGACGGCAGCAGGCAGCGGTTACTTATCAACACTGATATTGATAGGATAACGCAGCAGGATTGCAGAACACTTCTTGAAGATTACTTCCACACTTGTAGACTTCAGTTAACTTGTACCGAGTACTTCAAAACATGTAGCTTATAAATTGGAAAACGAAGGATAATCCACTATGTTAAAAATGACTGCAACCGTTCATATAATGTAGTGTAAAACAACTTTTTTACTTAGATGGATAATACTTGATCAAAAAGTGCATACTAAGGATGTTTCAGGTAGCATCGATTGACAACACTGCGAAACGACTTAGGGTTGACAAAACGTTAACCAGTAGATAAGTTAAGAACAACGCTATACGCGGAATATTCTTGCAAGTAATTTAATTATTTGTCAATCTAGACACAATCATAAGAATAGAATTATCGTGCTATATATCTAAGTTTTACATGTTGTGTTACTTTTATGGTCAAGTAAAGTGTACTTGTAATGGTAACAAACTTTAAAAGAACTTAATTTTTAATTATTTTCTTAAGTTTAGATACCTATATACTTACTACATTTATTTTATTTCGTGATTATGTACCTAGTTTCTGATAGTTATTCATAACCTAATATGTATGCGTAGCAACCTTGACTAAAATAGCTTACTGTTGCGAATGCAACTTAGCTGACGAGAAAAAAGAAACAAGGTTACACGTGTAATATTTTACGCAATAACAATTATTTCAACCAAATATTATTTTATTGATATTTCGGGAATTGATCGTATAGGCAGTCAATAACGAATACTTCGACAGTTAGTAACGTTTACAAGTTAAAAAACTAAAAAATAATTTTAACATTATCATTAATGGCCGAAGCAGCTAGTAGTACCTGAAGTTCAGTATTGTGATCTGAATACACCCTCACTTTTGAACTGCATAAAGTTGGAACATTTATGTACAACATTAAGTAATTTGCAATTCAAAAAGGTAAATATTGATTATGTCTCGTATTTTCGTTAAAATGTTGTTGATTTTCACTAAAAATAGGTACCTACTAACCGATCTTTCTTTTTCTCAGAAACTCATTGATACCTGACCAGATTTGATACTAAACTTGATAACGTATGCAGAGCAGACCTGGTCCAGTTTAAACAATTTAATAATTCGGACACACATACACTTACTTCGATTGTTCATTTACTTACATAAAATTGGGACATTTATGTATGTACAACATTAAGTAATTTGCAAGAAGGTAATTATTGAATATTTTGTTCCGTATTTTCGTTTAAAATGCTGTTGATTTTCACTAAAATTAAGTACTAACCGATCTTTCTTTATTTCAGAAACACATTGATACCTAACCAGATTTGATACCAAATTATTGAATCAAACTTGAAGACGTATGCAGACCTGGTCCAGATTAAACAACTTACTTCGATTGTTCATTAGTCAGTATACGTGGGTAAGATCGTTTCATTGCGTGTTTAGCGTCTTTATAGGGAGATAGTTAATTTGAATTGGTAAAATAATGCCTCACTGTTCGGTTTGCAACTTATTTGTAGATAATCGTCATTGGTCAGGCCATTTACGTAGTAATGTGCATAAAAATAATAGTGCGAGCACTGTTTTTGACAATGTGGCAATTATTAATTCTGCGTTTAAAAAACGAATAATTAGTTACAAGATCACAGCAACTGGCGAACAAATAAATAATTTTCCTGAAATGTTTCTCATTAATATTAGTGAACAAGTTAAAACTCTAATAAACCAATCATTATTGAAACATGCAGCTGTAAAAATAAATTTTGAACTATTTTCTTTTTTTCTTTTGTTTAAAAATGATCAAAAAGAAATAAAATCCTTTGCTACAAAAAACATTATTATTAATTTTAATTACGATTTTGATTCAATTTATAAAGCAACGGTTGATTTACTGTTAAAGAAAATTGAAGAGTTTCAGGAGAGAGATAGTGGTTGGACATTTTTGAGCAATTCCCATGTAGAAATAAACATTAATAAATATCAACCTCTCGGCGGATCTAAATTTATAACCTTACCAAAATGTATAAAAAATAAAAAAGCTTGTTTGAATATTCGTAACAATGATGAGTATTGCTTTTTATGGTGCGTAGTAGCAGCTCTGTACCCCACCAACCAACATCCCGACAGAGTTTCATCTTATCCCTACTTTCAGGATGTTTTAAATGTTGATGGTTTGACATTTCCGATAACATTTTCGGACATAGCTGTCTTTGAGAAGAATAATTCATTTTTGAACATTTACGTCTATGGTTTAAAAAATGATAAAACTATCATTGGGCCTTTGTATTCAACATCGAATCGTAAATCTAAGAGCATCCATCTATTGTATTTAGAAAATAATACTAATACTCATTATTGTCTTATCAATGATTTGCCTCGTCTAGTCAGAAATCAAATAACCAAACATCATGGCAAACTGTACTTTTGCGAGACGTGCTTATTGTTTTTTCCAACGCGCGGCCGAATTGAATCTCATCTGTGTGGAGGGATTGCTACAGTATTACCAGAAAAAGGAACATTTTTAAAATTCAAAAATTATGATAGAAAACAAAACATTCCTTTCGTCATTTATGCCGATTTCGAAACTTTACTCGAACCGATTTCCGGCGATGAATTTAACACCGCTAACACGTCATATTCACATCGTCACGTGGCGGCCGCGTTCGCCTATAATGTAGTGTCATCATTTAACGATAGGGCTGGCGGCTATAGAAGTTATCGCGGAAAAGATTGTGTTTCAAAATTTATACATTTACTGACTGAAGATGCTAAAGCAATACACAAAATTCTAACTAAAAGCGAGCCTATGATATTTACAGAACTAGATGCTCTTGATTTCAAACGTGCTGTTAAGTGCTACCTTTGTGAAAATTTATTGTTGACCGATAGAGTAAGGGATCACTGTCATATTACAGGCCGGTACCGAGGTGCAGCACATCGACACTGCAACCTACAACACAAAGTACCAAAATTCATCCCAGTATTTTTTCATAACTTATCCGGATACGATTGTCATTTATTTATTAAAAAGTTAGGCGAAATTCCGGGACAAATTAAAATAATACCCAAGACAAAGGAAAAATATATAGCGTTTACAAAGTTTATTCCTATTGCTGATAACGAGTTTATACAAATAAGGTTTTTAGATTCCTTCAACTTTTTAGGGGCTAGTTTAGACAAACTTGCGAAAACATTGCAAGTAGACGATTTTGTCAACCTTAAATCATTTGTAATTAATGAAACACAATTTAGTTTGCTGACACGTAAAGGTGTATACCCGTATGATTATATGAAAGATTGGAAATGTTATGATCAAAAGTCATTACCATCTAAATATTATTTCCATAATTCTTTGACTAACGAAGGTATTAGCGATGAAGATTATAATCATGCTCAGAATGTTTGGACTGAATTCAATATTAATGACCTAGGCGAGTATACAGATCTATACTTAAAAACAGACGTGCTTTTGTTGACAGACATATTTCAAAAGTTTCGGAAAACATGTAAACAATATTACAAACTCGATCCTGCCTTTTACATAACTGCACCTAGTTTATCGTTCGACGCAATGTTGCTAAAAACAGGTGTTCAGTTAGAATTGATTTCGGATTTAGCTATCGTCAGAATGATTCAAAGCGGTATACGAGGGGGTTTGTGCATGTGTTCCCATCGGTATGCTAAAGCAAATCACAAATACATGCCGGAACATAATGCATCACAGCCTCAGAGTTTCATAGTATATCTAGACTGTAATAACCTATACGGCTTTAGCATGTGTCAGTATTTACCATATTCTAGTTTCAGATTTCTTAATGATAATGAATTAACTAAGTTTCGTGTTGAAAATGTCGAAGATAACTCTGAGTGGGGCTTTATATTAGAAGTCGATCTTTTTTATCCTGAACATTTACACAAACACCACAACGATTTACCATTTTGTCCTGAGAAATGTATACCTCCAGGAGGTAAAACAAAGAAACTAGTTGCAAATTTGCACAATAAGTACAACTACGTAATACATTACGTTCATTTAAAAAAGTGTTTAGAACATGGTTTAATATTACGTAAAGTTCATAAAGCTATTACTTTCAGACAAAGTCCCTATTTAAAGCAGTACATAGAATTAAACACTCGATTAAGGCAAAAGGCAAAAAGTTCTTTCGAACAAGACTTTTTTAAGTTGTTAAACAACAGTGTTTTTGGTAAGACATTAGAAAATACTGAAAATAGAGTAACCGTTCATTTAGTTAATCAATGGTGCGATCAATCTAACCGAACTAAGAAATTTATAACCTCCGAGAGACTTATAGCCAACCCCTATTTCCATAGCGCTTCTATTTTAACTGAAAACTTAGTGGCAATACAAATGAAACCTGACCAAATTATTTTAGATAAGCCTATTTATATTGGATTCACTGTATTAGAACTTTCTAAGACACACATGTATGACTTTCATTACAATATTGTAAAACCTTTTTATGAGGACCGAGTGCAGCTGTGTTATACAGATACCGATTCGTTTGTCTATAAAATATTTACGTATGATTTTTATCGTGACTTGAAGTATAATTTTTTGCAATACTTTGACACGAGTAACTATGATGATAAAAATGATTTTAACATACCAATTATGAACAAAAAAGTTCCGGGTTTGTTTAAAGACGAAATGGGAGGAAAATATATTTCAGATTTTGTTGGTTTGAGATCAAAACTTTACTCAATAAAAACAGTCGATAAAGTCATCAAAAAAGCAAAAGGAGTAAAATCAAGTGTAGTAAGAGACTTAAATATAACAGATTATGAAAGTATTTTATTAGATGGGGGAATTATTCGTAGAAAAAATATTATGTTTAAATCTATTAAGCACGAAATTTTTACTAAGAGCGTCAACAAAATTGCCTTATCTCGAAATGATGATAAACGGTCAATATCTGTTGATGGAATATCAACGCGAGCTTGGGGTCACTCACTTATTCTAAAGAGCGAAAATGAGTTTTATGATTAAGCTAATTAGTAATAGAGTTCGATTATAATTTATGTAACCTATGTAATTTAATATTAATATAGTTCTTAAAAATATACCTAGGTAACTTTTTAATGTATGATAAATGTAATTCATAGTTTTTAAAACTTAAGTTAATGTAAAAAATGTAAATAAAATGTGAATCATTATGAATACTTGTTTAATTTATATTTTAAAACATTATCCTCCTTTTTTGTTGTTGGTTAAATAAAATGAAACCCGATCAAGATTCAATTTTCAACATGAAGTTCATGTTAAAACATGAATCGTTCATTTGTCAGAGGTAAAATGTATTTTGTACGTAATACAATAAGACTGATTATACAAATTTCGAAGAGCCTGCTTCAATTTCATAACGCTGATTGTACAAACACACAACAGTGCATTGCCCTAACAAATGCTTAGTTAACATTATAATAATAAACAAACGTTTCATTGAATTGTTGCGATGGTTTTATAATTTTTTACCATTTACGAAATAATAGTCATCTTGAGTACTTGTACTAAGCATACAGCGTCGTACTTTTTGCGGACATGTCATCGGTAAGTTTCCAAATTTATTTAATATTGTTTCTTAACTAGCAATTGAATTCGCAGCAATTTTGGTTACAGATAATATTTTTAACCCGCATACAATTCGTTTATGCGTCACTATAACAACTTCTACGTTTTAGTTTAAACTTAATGAGTGTCTATTTTTGTTTCAGATTACAGAATCAGATATTATATTTAGCCAGTACGCTCAAAATCCTTACGAAGGATTCTCCGAAACGCTTCACAATGAACCCGAGCACAGCAAACAAGTGACGAAAGAAAAGAAGTCAAAACAACGATGCAGGGAAAAGTCGAAGAAGAATAATCCAACTAAATCTTTTGTGATGAGCCGATTACAGCGACGAGGGATCAAATTAATTAAAATATCAGTGGTAGATCTGTGCAATAACAATCCACAAACCAGTGACAGTGACAGTGACAGTGAGAACGTCATTATAAGTGCTCAATACATTGTTAAAGATGCTATCGACAATGTTATGGACGAAACTGAATCTTTAGTTAAAAAGATATCTAAATCTTTAATAGATAGTGATTATTAGTACCTAACTGTTTGCGTAAGCAGTTGTTTAGGTAAATTTGTAGTACTTATTACGTTGTTTTATTTGAAGATGTGTTGGGTGTTTAACAAAATAAAAGCAGTTTTACTATACAAATTATTTTTTATTTATGAAACCTTATAAGTAGGTACACATTTATAACTCTAAATACTTTCTTATACATAACACATTTTTAAGAGCACAATGCTTTAAATGTTTATTACAATTTAAATTAGTTCTTCCATCACAGTATCTTTTATGTAAACTAAAGAAGTTAGGACATTTTTCGGTACCAAGATCTGATACTTTACAGTTCTCACAAAGTTCCTTTATCCACTTTACTTTCTCCAAACCATGAACAACGATTTCCTTATTTTCTAGATACGGAACGATTATACGACGGAATTCTCTATAGTCGATATAACCTTCGTTCCAATAAAGACCTCTGTTTCTTTCCAGCCATTTAACTTGCCTCTTTTCATCACTTGTTAAGTGTTTAAACAAGTATGGCGGTTTTACTAAAAATGTTTGGGTATAATCACGGGAAGCAAAAGCTAACTCTTTTATTATAAAATTATTGTACAGGTCTTTAAATCCTTGAACATCTACTATGACAGTATTCGGATTCATGATATTTTCCTCACAGTATTACTTAAAGGTTTATATTCAATAATACAGTCGTTCAATATAAGACAATACGCAGAAGTTTGATCTGGTATTTCCGAATCACTCTCAATTTCCACTCTTACGTCCACAACAGGTCCTGTCTTTACATTATCAGCTTGTCTAGAGCAATCAATGACAAATAGTGGTGCCAAATCTTTAAATTGTTTTTCACTTAATAAGGGCTCCGGTCGACGCCCGTAATAAGACTGTTGAAATCTGACGTATTGCTCGTATAATAAAGCGATTCTGTTATTCGCGAAACTTACATTTAGGTTTTCATACGGGAAATAAGTAGAGTTGAGATAAACTCTAACATCACGAACATGACAATGATCGAACTGAGACATATCAGAACTGCCATTGTTTTTTCTATTTGTCTGTAGTCCCATAATAATGTATCTTGGTTTCTCTATTTGCGAGGATGTTTTGATTGACCAGGTATGTTTTGTAGTTTTAGGTAAAGCCGGATATTCGTACAGATCCCAATTTCTGAATATCATCTGGAGTGGTCGATCTTTTTCTAATAGTTTCAGCAAATTTATTTTCTCTTTGTCAGATACTTTAACGTGCGGTACGCGCCAAATTATTTTATTTATCTGAACGTCTTCTACAATTTCACCGGTGTTAAGTTTTACAGCATTCAAGTTAGTGTTACTTCGTAGCAATATCAGTTCGTGCCTGCTATTTATCACGACTTTCCTGAAATCCTCTGCGAAACCGATGATGTTACAGAGTGGTATAGAAGCAGAAAAATTACCTCCGTTAATGTTTTTTGTACCATCGATATTCCAGCCCCATGAATTCGATGTCTTTGATTCATTCTCATTCATTGATATTAACGATTTCATGGTGGTAGTTACGCCAGCATTTTTTATTCTATCAATTTCCACTCCATTTAGCTCGTACCTTATGTCTTGAAATAAGTAGAGTAGAGCATTATTCGTGAATTGAACACTAGTGACTTTATCTTTCATGTCCTTTTTGCTAACGATAACGGATCCTTCCAAATACAAGGTACTTGCTGATGGAAGGATGTACAAGTCCTGTTGGTTAATAGGTATGCGAATTTCATCGTTTCTATTGAAACTAGTTACATAGGGCTTGTAAGAATGAAATTCAATTCCTTCAACCGTAGTATCATAAGTCGGAGCGGATAAAACGTCTAAGATATTCATTTTAGCAAACCGATCACTTTGAGAAATGCTTTGTTGTCTTTGGTTAATTTTATTTTCTTCTTACGGTGAGCTCTTATTTGGTTGGATGCTTGAGCAGGACTGACATTTTGAATTTGTTGGTGCACATATTTATTGTAATCAATCATTTTCTTCTTCTAAGATGCAAATACAGCTGCACTTCTTCACCACGTAGATTTATTATGCGGTTATTTATATCTATCAACCGGATATGTATGCAGCTTATGTCGTTTTGGTTGATTGGAAAGTATATTGCGTTTTTTGGAATTTCTATAATCCTATAGCCAGGAGGCACGTTAAGTGCAAATTCGTGAATTATGTGACTTGGTTTTCCGTTTGTGTACGAGCCGCTTACGATATCACATTCGATCCTGATCACTGCCGTAGGTAAAATGTTGACTGGAAACTGAGACACATGCCATTTATTTGGTTCCAAGATCTCTTTATTAAAACCTAATAAATTTCTGATAGTATCTTCTTTACTAAAATTTATGTGTTTTGTACAGAATACAGCAGTTTTTAATGTATTGTTATTGCACTGCAGTTTGATTGATGCATCTTTAATTTTAGATTTTAAGTAATCACTAATATCTTGCAATTCGTAGGTGCCTTCTGGTATTTCAATAACTTCGTTAGAGCCATAATAGAACTTATTGTTCGTTTTGTCAATGTTTGGAATAGAATTAAATGTTGAGAAATGCAATAAAGCACACTCATACTGTTCATTTAGTTGCAGAGTGTTAGGATAGTACGTAGATAAAGTTGACGAGTTTCCAGTTATTGACAATGTGAGTGACATCTTGCAAATGGTTGAAATAAAAGTAAATCATATTTTTTATACGTTTTTATTCCAAAAAGTCCTTAGATATTCTAAACATAAGTGTCCACAGTTTACTGTATTAAATTTCTGATATCTAGTATAGTTATAAAAAACATTACATTCCTTAAAATATCGCAATAGTTCCAATGGAGGTTTCAAATCCCCAAAGCTATCAAAATATTCACAATAGTTGTTAACTTTAACATAAGCTACCCAATGTGTCCCAGTATTCTTATAATTATCCAAGTTAACAACACCACATTCAATCCGTTTTGGTATCCTTGGTAATTGATCCTTCATGTAGACTCCTCGAAAGTAGGGAATGTTACGTGCATTTTTTTGGATATCTACATTAGTTAAAGGACGATTAGGTAGCTTATTTCTTAGTTTTTTGAAGATTTTATAAATAAACCTTTACCATTTTTATGTGACTTAATGTATAAACCCCTGCCTAACTTTAAAGACTCCATGGCCTTATTGTGTCTTACTGTTTCTTGCAAATTTTGCTGACCAGCTTTGTAATCGTTAACAGTTTTCGCAATACCCGCAGCACCACCAGCTAAAGTACCTAAAGCCGATAAACCAGCAAAAATCGGAATCAAAGGTAAAATTCCTCCAGTCTTTGGTAACGGTATCACTCGCGGCACTCGAATTTTTGAGATTTTTGGAAATATTTTTTTTGCCGCTGCGTAAGCAACGTTGATTAATGTTTTGCTATCGCTTGGGTTCAGTTTCTTGATCGTTGATCTTATTTTTGACACGAAGCTTTTAAACGTTTTCACGCCAGAACCAGATTTCAGTTTAGCTTTCATAACTTTGCTCACTATCCATGAACTCAGTTTTTCACCTTTTCCAGCATCTTTCGACTTAAGTCTTTGTTTAGCCATATTTAGTAGTTGTAAATCGGCTTTGTGGCGATTGGGTAAGTCTGTACTGTTTGCATAGGCAATATCGTGATGCATACAAGCTTCGTCTAGCTTATTTACACCGCGATCACCTCGCTGTAATCGTTTCTCTAGTTTAGTTCCTGGTCCGCAATAATTATAACCAGGTAAATGAAGTTCGAACGGTAGATTATTAATTAATGTATTAACCAGTTCACCACCTTGCATTGTCCGAAATGTAATGATGGAAATAGTGCAAAAGTAATGTTTATATTAATATTATTTTAACCTACGATTGCAGTTTTGTCAATCCAACTGTTTTCTTCATTGTTTAGACCCAACCATTTCACATAAACTTTTGATCCTTTTCTTTTTAAAACTTTTTCTATCAAATAAACACCAGGATATTTCGATTTTTGAAGTTCTTGCTCGTAAAAAGTTCCTAATATAGCTTGCTTTCGCTGATCTTCTAAATGATATGTTACAGGAATGGTAAAATTAATCTTTTTTATGACAAATATTTCAGTTGACCAATTAGGTGTATACCCTTTCTCAAACTGGTGTTTGTATTTACTGATCCGAACAAAATCACCCAACTTAAACTTAGGTTTTTTACAAATAGGTGCATGTCTAAATGATTTTTTTATATTTTCTTTAATAACTGACACATTGGCATTATTAACTTCGTTTGGTTTAACTCTAATTGTTCGATGTTTTGTGTTGTTATATATCTTTAATGTTTCTTGTAACGGTAAATCTAACCATTTATAGTTTCCATTCAGACTAAAATATTTATATAATTTATTTTTAATAGTTTTAATCAGCCGTTCAACAATCGAAGCTTTTTTGGTAGAAAATGATGAGTAATGGTTAATATTGCATGACTTCATAAGCATCTGAAATGAGTTGTTATAAAACTCTTTTCCCATATCCGTTTGTAAATTATCAGGTTTACGTTTGCTGTTAATCAATATTTGTTGAAATGCACGAGTAACATCCAGTTTATTTTTTGTTTTTAATGGCTCTGTCCAAGCATACTTTGAGAAGCAGTCAATCACCACTAAAATGTAATTGTAACCTTTATTATATTTCTTTAGGTTTTGCATGTCCATCAGATCAGCTTGCCACAAGTCATCGATTCCCTTTAGAATGACAGGACGTCTAAGGAAATTTCTTCTTGCTGCTTTGTGTATTTCATTAACAATTTGCTGTTTTGCCATTACTGAGTTTTTTGAAGTAATTTATCAACCTCTGCTTTAGTATAAAATTTATCTTGCAAATGACTGACAATCGCAGGTATCTTGGCTTTTAAAGAAACCTGAACTGTTTCCCGTGTGTCTATAATACTTTGTGAGCGCAATGTACCAATAAGTGTATTAAATTCCTTTATCATATTAGCACTCCATTGATCTACATAATCCTTGTTCACTGCATCGGTAGCTTCTACTGGATTTTTAATTCCTGTCAGTCTTGATGTTTTTAAATCAAAATCTCCGTTTTCTGATTTTAATAATGTATTTTCATTGATCTCAAATAACTCTGATAATCGCATTCTTTTATGGATATAATGTCCGAATTTATCTACGTTCATGTTTAAGGTCTATTGTCTTGTGAGGTTTATAATAAAATGAACACACATTTTTAAATACGCAGGTGTTTATTTATTTATAATTTTACTTTCACGTAATTCTTCAATTATGGATACAATTTCATTATCAAGCCCTGTGTTACCAGCATCTCGAGATGCAATTAATAATTTTAACCTATCCACCAGTTCATTTGGATCGTCCCAATATACAAAATCAACCTTTTTCTTCCACATTTTTCTCAAGGGTAGCCCTTTTCCTTTAGATTGAGGGGTCTGTATTTTACTTTGTAGTTTGAAAATAGGCTTAATAACTTGCATATACTTTTGACCTTTATTACTTTTTATTGGTTTATCCGACTCATAGTCTCGGCGATGTGCGTTTGTATCAAGTAACATTGACTTATAATGCTGCATGTCACTGTCTGTAACCATGCTTAAATCTACGTTCTTCTTCAGTAACAACTGTTTCAAACCAGACGTATTTCGGTATTTGCGTCCAGCTACAGTGATATACTCATCGCTGATTGTTATACGAGCAGAGCCTAGCATCAATTTCCCGTTTTCTACTCTGACACCGAATGGGATATCTGACAGTGCTTCTGAGGATACTGACCAGGATGACGTGTCACGATCTGGTTTGTTTTCAACTAATGATTTATATGAAGAGTCACTTTCGATATCAGATTCATATTCGTCTGTATAGTCTTTGTTATCATTGATTTTTTCATTCTGCAAAGTTTTATCAATAAACGGAAGTTCTTCATTTTTTGTAGGACACAGGAAAGAAGTCTGTTTACTGACTCTAGCAATCTGGTTGAGTGGTTCTGTTACAGGCTTGAAAACTGATTCCAATGTTTGCTGATTGTTAATCTCAACATCTCTCATTTTTCGTACTTTTTTCTTAACAGCGTCGACAGCAACTACTATTTGTCTTTTTAGCGACTTTTCCATTGCAGAAAAATAAACCGATAGTGATTGATTAAGCGATGTCAGAAGAATAATAATATTACAAAGGTAATGGACTTAAATATCAATATTCTTAATCAAAGACTACAAAAGTGTCAAATTTGTTTCTATAACATCCATTATTTTTTAAACAATCTTTATTAATTACTACATAACTGAAAGGCTCATTCCATATTTTGGAACACATTTCACGAAATTCAGTCCATGTCATATCAGTGTTGACATGTTCTTCATAAATATGACGCAAATTAATGTCATCTTGTTTAAAAAGTATGATTAAGTTCGCGTTGTCTCTTACTAACTGCTTAGGAATTTTACTGTAAGTTTGATTTAGATAAAAACAATCGATGAACTTGTGTCTTCCCATTGCGAAAAAATCACGCATGCTATCTTGATTTTCGCAAGCAACGTCATCAAATATTATCACAGAGTTAGGTTTAGCGTCTTGAACTCGTAAGATTTCCTCATTTCCATGATATTTCTGGAGTGAAATACCTGGCACTCGTTGTAAAACTTTTTCTAAGAACATGTATTTGGGTTGGTAAAGAGTTTTCGAATAAACATAAACATTTTCAAATCTTAACCCATTTTCGTGTATGAGAAGACCAATCAATAAATTCGTTTTTCCACAATTGGATGGTCCGCAAATGATACATCGAACTGAGTTAGGTAACAATTCTCCATGACGAAAATTAGTCTTGCGAACATCTTCGCAGATTGTATTAACTTGCAGTGATTGTGGTTGCTTCACAAACTTCATGATTACACTTGGAAACAAACTGATTGACAATGAGTAAATGTGTTTCTTACGTTAATATTTATAAACTGAAAAAGTACCACAGTCTTTTTCGCGATAGAGTGATCGATAGAGCGATTACGGACTCCAAAGATAATTGTAAGTGTAGTAATAGGTATGGAGGCGATCGTTCATTATTCGGTTTTCTACGAACTTACTGGCCCAGCTACTGGCGAGCAGTGGTATAACTCACATGATCTGCAGGTGAGTACAGTAATATACTACGCGGTCGAGTCGATCGTTCAATATTGGGCATACTATGCCACTGGCGCGTAGCGAGGCGCACTGGCCGAGCTACTTGCCGACAGTGGCATAGAATGCCCAATAACTACCTACTAAGCTTTTTTTTTCCAAGTAACAGTTTTTTTTAAATTATATTTTAAAGTATTATTCGTGATGACGTCATTTCGTAGACTGAATAACTTTAAGTCTTTGCCACGTTTCAGTACATACAAAAAACACGAATGGATAACTTCAAACTTGACATTGTCAACAGTAGACACTAGACTAGAGATGGGTTTATGCCCTGGCAAATTGGGCGCATAAAATAAACGCCCGACAAATGCCCGTAAACGCCAAATAAATTCCTTTTGACTGGGCAAAAACTTTTAAAACAATTTCTTCTAATTTGAGTTTACAATAAGATTAATTTTCAAAAACATATTGGATATAGCTAATATTTTGCAATAATCTTAGGAAATTGTCTCTAAAACTGTAGAAATTGCTTTGTTATGAATGATTTCTTGGTTGTGTTGGTCATGGAACCAATCACATAAGTTATTTTTGAACTCGAGGATGATAATTATAACATCAGTAAAGTTTATATGACCTTCAAAAATATATTTTCAAAATTGCTATTTGCTTTACAACAACTATTCTCGAAACTTCTAATGTAGAAAGTTTGAAGACTGCAAAAGAACATTGAATTACACTAGTTCTTAAACCAATATACTATACTGCACATAATTATGCTGGGCCCAAAAGCTGAAGCACATAATCGTGTCCATAATGATTTATGGTGTTGTGCCTGTTTCTTTCGGTGTTTCTTCTCAGCGTAGTCACATAGTGAAACACCGACCTCACCTTCCAGTTATTTTTAAAAAAAATAACATATAAGTGTTTGTATGAACCTATTTACAGAAATAATTATCATTTATTTAATAGGATATTAGAGTGTAGCTTGAAAAGAGCGTTACACATAGAATAAAGAATTGTTCGGTTTAGGGTTTTTTTGTAGAACTGTTAAACTTTCCATAACTTACATACGTGTAAATCTAACCGTTTTGTCAGCGTACGCCAGAATAGCTCGAAAATAGCAGATTTTTTTCCAACTTCCTTGACTCTTACGTATCGTCATGTTTTGGAAACTTCACACACTAACTTTATAAATTATAGCCTATGTGCTATTCTGATATAGCTATATTATTGTAAAGTTTCAGTACAATCAATTCAGAAGTCTTCGTGAAAGAGTACCAAGCATCCATACATACATCCATCCTTGCTTACAAACTTTCGCGTTTGTAATATTAGTAAGGGTAAAAATAATTTAATTTTATTTAATTTTCAAAATACTGACATTGAATTTAATTTTAAGTTAATTTCCTGCTTTATTTTTACGAAATAAAGTTATTTGTTTAAGCATTTATTTGAGCGTAAACTCGTTTTTGCCCAAAATGCCAAGTTTATGCCCAATCTGTCCATAAATGTTTTTGCCCTCGACCCATCTCTACACTTGACAGATACGATTTTTAGACTAACAACAGTTTTTTTTAATTTATCTTGAAACACACGAAGGAAGTAGTCTGTTCAGGCTACTTTATGACGTCATTATAGAGGTCAAATGAAAGTCAAATGGTTAAAACAGAAAAATAAGGCTTAAGACCCTAAAATCTCCAAATGGTTTTGGAATAAGCGTAGGTTAATTTTTACTTTACATATCGAATTCGCGGTTCGACAACAGACTTACTTTGTATTCACCTCTTGCAATAAAACTTTTAAAACTTAGTAGTACTACTAAGTTTCGCAAACTATCGTAAGCTGCAAATATCACGAAAAATCCAATCTGAAAAAGTAATAGACAATTCGCCAAAACACCTAGAAATAGATTGAATCGTGTCATTATTTACGAGAGTCAACCACGAGTATTTGTTACCGCTTATATCATGCTTATTGCGTTCATTTGAAGAAATAAAAAACTTTGTTCCTGCTTTTTTTCTATTTACTTATCTAGTAGCAAAATTTCACTAGTTCCTACCACTTGCCGAAACGTTGTCTCTGTGATCGTTAAGATTTTCTGAATTGCAACGTATGCGTCTGACATTATTGTCCAATTTCCTCCTTCGGTTTTACTCTCTTCAAGTAAAAATTCTGTACATTGAAAATATCAAAAAAATAAATGGCAGGGGTGTTACTAGACCGACACCGAACCCAAAATGTGGTTAAAAAAAAAATTGGCTGTCTGTCAGTCTGTTTGTTCAGGCGTCACGAAAAAAACACAGGTCCGATTACGATGAAACTTGGTATAATTATTCTTTAATATCCTGGGCACCACACTGTGTTGCTTTTTATTCCGGAAAAATATATGAATACAATATAAAACAAACTTAATTTCAAACAAAGAACAACAAACTCTTCTGCCTTATTATATTAGTATAGGTTATATTTCTAGTTAAAGATACGCAAACTGTAAGAAGACAATAGTGTAGGAAATAATAAAGCTTGACAACTGTATGGGTAGCGCGGCGTCTACGATGAACAAGCCGCACGCGCTCATCTTCTGAAATGATACCTTCTGTACGCGTTCGATGTTCTTGCAAATTCTTCTTAAAGGGTCTGGGAAAAAATACTTAGCTTGTTTTATTAGGTTATGCAATTTTTATATATCTAATAATAATAAATCTTAAAAAGTGGACTGTGTTTTTGCATTTGCATTCATTTCATTCTTAAAAAGTGGAATGTGTTTTTGCATTTGCATTCATTCATTGCATTCTGCTGAATGAAATGTAAAGATTGAATTGTGTGTTGTGTGTGTGGAAGTGTGGTCGCATTACACAAAATACATAAGTAAAGACTCGGTGTTAGAGTAATCCATGAGAAGCAACCAGTCTAATAATTTAGACTATAAAGAATAAGAGTTCATTTTTAGCACTTCCTACACTTTTTAGTCTTAGTAGTATTGTAACCTAAACGAAAATAAGTCACTACGGTGTCCTAATTTAGTTTTAAGTGCTAAATTATAACCCGCATATCAATAACAAGTCTGCATTTAATATTTGGCCTTCATTTCCTCGCCATGTGTGTATGTGTGTGTGCGTGTGTGTGTGTATGTGTGACAAAATATTTACAAGAACAATCTCTCGAATTCATGAGTATTGTACAGGTACTCTGTATTTCTCTTACTGCTGCGTAGAATCTCTCACATTCCACGCTCAACCATACAAGCATGATAATATTTTTCACGTCCCAAACTTCAAATAAGGCTAACAGAGCAAGATACTGAAACAAAAGAGGAGGTTATCACTTTAGCCAGAAATAATAACGTTTGTTATCAGACATAATTTGTGTTAGGACTAGGTACTTACTTTGATTTCTCCTGTTTCAATTAAACTTTTAAATCTAAGAAGTATAACTAAGTTCCGTAAACTATGATAAGCTGCTAATGTCACGTAATATGCAATCTGCAAAATAAATGAAAACTCGGTAATCTTACGCTAAATGTTTGGTTTTTGATTTTGATATTTCTATTAATCTAATAGCAAAATTTCACTGGTACAGACGCCAGCACATCAAGTTACCCCAACGTGTCAATTTTTTCCAATTGAATATGAACCTTATTCTGTTTGACATAAAGTTGAAAAACTATCAAAGAAATTTGACACATTGGGGTAACTTGATGTGCTGGCGTCTGTACCATTTGTTGGAACGTTGTCTCTGCAATCTTGTAGGTTTTTTGGATTGTAACGTATGCATCAAACATAATGTTCCAATTTCTTTCTGTATCTGATTCTTTGGTATGGTTAGGGTTTTCCACTTTTGCAATCCACACACGGAGCATCCTTTCAAGTAATTTTATTACAAACAAAGCATATACAATGTTTATATCAAAAGCAATGTAGGCATACGTAGATGCGATGTCAAAAATATTTAAGAAGAAAAAAAAGTAGTAACAATAAATTAAACCAATAAAGAACATATTTAAAATGACAACATAAGACCAGTTACACACGTTAAAACTGATGAGTTCGTAGCTATTTATTTGCAGGATTCTGCATACGTGTTGGATTTTTATGATTAATAAGACACTGTGGTGGCTTTGCATCATGTTAGAAATGGTATCAATTAATTCCCCGAACAAAAATAAGACAAAATCGGAAGACATGACCACAGAAAAGGACAAACTGTTAACTCCCCACCCTCTGTTATAACTTTTGGTAATCTTGTCGATCACATCATACAAAATAGCCAATCGTAATGTAACTACATAGAATAGCCTCATTAACTTGTAGAAATACGTATTAGAAGTGATTATGTTGTCACGAATAGAATACTTCTTAAGGAAGAAAATACTTTGCATCAGATTCAACGGTCTTAGTGCAGATTGTAGATCATTTTTAATCACGTTGTTACTGTCTATTTTATCGTTAGGTGTCACTGTTGGTAATTTGTCGACTAAAATAGTAACTCTATTGAATTTTAAACATTTTTTTAAACAAGAGAACATGTTTTCAACTCTAGGCGATTTGATGTTAATTAAAAAAGACCAAGACTCCATGAGCAATGGACTAATGTCCAAGAATTAATCGATAAACTAGTAATTTACTAAAATGTACTAAATTTTTCAGAATAATAATGCTTATCTACGTCGTCACATATAATATCATTAGTATAAGCATGGTGAATTTAAATTAATTTGCATTTACCTTGGAATTTACTTTTTTTGGAGTTGATCCGAAAAGTAAAAAACAAGAGTCGGCATGGACTGCTTACTTTGGTTTTTTACTTTAACACATATATTTTTTTGAAATACCGACTTAAAAAAATCGTAGCTTTTCCAATATTATTGATATATCATGAACAGTGCTTTTTTAGATCTCAAATCTTTTCAAGAGCTACCAACTATAGAATGTGTGGTTAAAATATCATAATTATACAAGGTGGAAGAGAAATCGGAACACATGCTGATACCAAGACTACATGATTTGGACCCGAGCTGCGAAATATATTAGTTGTAAAACCTGATTATCCGACTTTCGTGGATCAAAAATTTTAAGTACTCAAAATCAAAATCAAAATCAATCAAAATCAAAAGTGTTTATTCAAACTAGGCTGAGAATCAGCACTTTTTGAACGTCAAAAAAAAATACACAAAGACAGTCCCCCAAAAACGGCCCACTCTTCGCCACTTCCTAGTGTTTTTGCTGGGAAGAAGAAGTGGCGGAACAAACTCCCCAGCAACACATCTTCGACTGGCCTGTTGGTCTAGTAGTTAGTGACCCTGACTGCTATGCCGGGGGTCGTGGGTTCGATTCCCACCCAGGACAAATGTTTGTGTGATGAGCACGATCATTTGTTCTGTGTCTGGGTGTAATTTATCTATAATATGTATGTATTTAGAAATATATAAGTATGTTTATCAGCTGTTTAGTACCCATAACACAAGCTCTCAAGCTTAACTTGTGACCAAATGGTGTTGTGTGAAAGTTGTGGAATATTTATTATTATTATTTACTTACATCTGTCTGATTCGTTTGAAGAACTAGGTATACAAAGAATCTATACAATGAAATGCTCAATAAATAGCACTAAGGTTTATACACTTTATAAAACATTACATTTCAGAATGATTGTCACGTGTTAGCTAGCACACTCCAATATACCGAGATAAAAAAAAAGTAAATATTCATATTAACATTGAAATCTAAACTCAAGCAAAACAACTACAAAACTGAAAAATAACAGCCTCCAGGTATAAAGGGCGTACCCGCTTACATGTGCAATGCTGGCTTATATTCATAAGGCTATGACTCTAAGTTTAAAATGATAATATAGGACCATCTACAGTACTCGTACTACTACCTAGCCTTTTCCAATGATAATAAATTCTTTCACACAACGCCATCTAGTCCCTAGCTAAGCAGAGCTTGTTTTATGGGTACTAAACAACTGATAAACATACTTATATATTTCTAAAAGCATACATACCAAAAATAAACTACACTCAGAACAAATGATCGTGCTCATCACACAAACATTTGTCCTGGGTGGGAATTGAACTCACGACCTCCGGCATAGCTGTCAGGGCAACTAACTACTAGAACAACAGGCCAAACAGACTATGTTTGGGTGGCTTCAAGTCGAACCGAACGCAGCTGAATATCAGTGTTGTACAGTGCAAAGCACGCACAAATTTGACATCATTGTGTCAGCACTTTACATGCTACGTGCGGTCTATACTTTAATACACAATTATCATTCAAATCGCGTGCACTCGTCATCATACATCATACTTGACTGGCCTGTTGGTCTAGTAGTTAGTGACCCTGACTGCTATGCCGGAGGTCGTGGGTTCGATTCCCACCCAGAACAAATGTTTGTGTGATGAGCACAATCATTTGTTCTGTGTCTGGGTGTAATTTATCTATAATATGTATGTATTTAGAAATATATAAGTATGTTTATCAGCTGTTTAGTACCCATAACACAAGCTCTCAAGCTTAACTTGGGACTAAATGGTGTTGTGTGAAAAGTTGTGGAATATTGTGGAATATTTATTATACAATTAAATTCTATTATTACGTACTCTTTCGTATTAATCGAACTATTATTATCATTAAAAGGTGTAAATACCCTACAAGTGTTTTAGAATAGAGTAGAATATTAATTTATTAGAGTATCCATGATTCACAATATTACGTTAGTAATACTTAAAAACTAGATTAGTGACACAAAATACACACAAAAGAAAAACACACATAATTCCGGTGGATCACTGCTGCAACAACCCATGAGAAATTGCACAACAGCGACCCACATAAACACAGTCCATGCGACTAGCAATCATGCTTAAGATGCTGTTGGTGCTGCCCCATACCCTGTGCACCAGGGAAGCGCACCTCTTAAGCCGGCTCTACACTCGCGTGTGACGACGCGCCGTGAATTCGCGCCGTGAATAATGTAGTGATCCGCGCGCGAACTGTGTTCCTCCACACTCGCAAAGGTTCACAGTCTTGTCCGCGATTATCATGGACGACGACGCGATTTCTGCTGCTGCTGTGTCACTACTTACCATTATTACAATGACCTTTGTATTAAAGATATGAAGAATATTAAAAAGTTTCCCCCTATTCTTGTAGGTACATACGCTACTGCGGAAAAATGTGGATGCGTTCACGTGCGCGCCCTGCAAACCCTTTGTCGCCGGCCAAAATACCGACACTGACCGGGGAACGGCGCGAAGCGCGAACGAGTAGCGTGAACAACATGTACACTCGTGATTTGCAGTTGTCGCGGGCTTTCACGGCCGTACAGAAACGGCACACGAAACACATACACAAAACGACACATGAAACGATTGCCTCTGACCTCCAGTTACTGATTAACACGATACCCTATTATTATTACTGGTTGTCAGCTGACTTTCGGGCTTCTGAATACTCTTAACGACTGTCAAAGGTCTACAAATGACAGCCAAGACGAGCTTAACGTGCTTTCCAGGGCAAGGAGATTCTTGCTGTGTAAAGAATGATAACCTATCCATGGATAGGCTTTGACAATCGGCCAGTTTGGCTATTATTACATAACCCCATCTGACTAAGCCCATTTCCGATTTGATTTTAGGTTGAAAATAGGTACGAGTTTTTCCTATCTTTAACAATATAAAAAAAAATGATTAATTAAAGTTCGATTGAAACTAGGCACGTCTGTCGCCTGATTGATGACGTTTCCTATCTTAGCTATTATTTTATTATTCTTCTTTTTAACTAGCTTCGTTACTTTCATTTGTCTATCCGTCTATGTTTATAATTTTGGTTTTTTTGTTTGTTTGTATATTGCCTTTAATCTATACTAATATAAATAAAGAGGTCGGTTGTTTGTTAGTTTGTATGTAATTTAAAAAAATCTTTTACCATTGCGAACCTACACTATCTTCTAGTGACATAGGCTCTGTATTCCCACGGGAATGGGAACTACGCGGGTGAAACCGCGTGACGTCAGATAGTATGAAATAAATTCCAATCACTCTTTAAAAAAAAATGCGTAGAACAATATTTATATACCTACGTATTGTTCTTTTTGTATGGTTAATTACTAATCTGGTGTTAGGCATGTGGTCTCGGATTCGATACCCAGGTCGGGCCAACCATTAGTCAGTTTTTAATTCTGAAATACCATTAGTAAGTAGCAGCTCGGAGTCTGGATTTCAGACCGATTGATACCAATTGGATCTCCCCCTAATACATGGGACTTAAACTAGCGAAATGTGGGTATACTATAGGTACGTCTTTGCCTAACCCTTCGGGGATTCACACGTCATTTTTAGTTATGATAAGTAGTGACCAATGATCTAACCCTCATGCTCCCTCATGCTCAGTTAAAGCGCGTAGTTTCATCTATACTTATATCATAAGAGGAATTATACCCTATTCCTTAAGATACAGGCTAGACCTAGTTTAAGGAATAGAGTCAAAAAATTGTGCTTCAGATGACAAATGTTTAAAATTATTATTTACAATGTATCAGTGCAATGTGATTCCTGTTTTTATAAATAAAAAAAAATATATATTATTAATGGTTTGTACTTTTCCAAGAAACTTAAAAACTAGTGGACCGATTTGAATAATTCTTGGAAAGCTACACTATCCCCGGGTGGATATAAGCTACTTTTTATCTCTGTATGCTAACAGGAACAGGAACTACGCGGAAAAAACCGCGTGAAGTTCGCTAGTATATAATAATATACATATAATAACTAATGAGTAAGCACTAACAATAACTAATTAGTAAGCACTAACAATAACTAATTAGTAAGCACTAACAAAACATAACACAAACATTGTACCCTTGTTCAGCAATAAACGTTTTGACTTTAACATCAAAAAATCTTTCATGAACTATCACCTTCGATGATTAATTTGATACATCAGTCAACCACAAACGCCTCAACATATCAGACATGTTTTCATATTTAAAAAAAATGATGAAATCAAACAAAAATATTGTTTCCATCGAGAACATACCGACAGTGTCATCTATACATATAATAAAACAGTAACGACAGAAAAACTGTACATTGAGAATTTTCAAGAAAAAATAAGTGGGTTTTGTTAGAAAAACGTAACTGGTGACAAAAAGTGACTTTTTAGAATTTTTGTCTGTTTGTCTGTTTGTCTGTTTGTCTGTTTGTCTGTTTGTCTGTATGTATGTCCGGGGTGAACTCAAAAAGTACTGCATGGATTTACTTCAAATTTTGCATGAATATTACTAAGAGGTCGGGTCAACACATAGGCTATATATTATCACGCTATCACCTACGGGGGAGGAGCAGTGAATCTTTATTCTTCTTACTCATTCTGTGGAAGCGTGTAATCAAAGGACGCATATTTAAATGTTGGTTTTGTGTAAGCTATGCTATTATCTAGCTTTACACTATAAAAACTTCGCCATTTAAGTAACTTTGGCAGAGAAACATAGTTTAATGAATGTTAGTAGTATAAAGACAATTTGGAATCAGCGCCATCTATGAGAATGTATAAAAATCAAATCAAGTAACACATGAACACTTTTTGAAAATTAATTTAAATTTTGATCGTGTTAGTGAGGTTAGTAGTTAGTTATTCTTTAAATTCATAGATGGCATTGTGCATTTTTTTCATCTACATATAATAAAACAGTAACGAAAGAAAAACTGTACATTGAGAATTTTCAAGAAAAAATAAGTGGGTTTTGTTAGAAAAACGTAACTGGTGACAAAAAGTAACTTTTTGGAATTTTTGTCTGTTTGTCTGTTTGCTATCACCTACGGGGGAGGAGCAGTGAATCTTTATTCTTCTAACTCATTCTGTGGAAGCGTGTAATCAAAGGACGCATATTTAAATGTTGGTTTTAAGTAAGCTATGCTATTATCTAGCTTTACACTATAAAAACTACGCCATTTAAGTAACTTTGGCAGAGAAACAAAGTTTAATGAATGTTAGTAGCATAAAGACAATTTGGAATCAGCGCCATCTATGAGAATGTATAAAAATCAAATCAAGTAACACATAAACACTTTTTGAAAATTAATTTAAATTTTGATCGTGTTGATGAGGTTAGTAGTTAGTTATTCTTAAAATTCATAGATGGCATTGTGCATTTTTTTTCATAAAAGTTGTATCGTATAATTCGTTTTGACAAATTGAAGTTCCAACAAAACCCTCAAAATCTTGAGTAGAGTTCGGATCGTATCATATGGGATCGTATCAGTGTACGATTTTCAAAAGGAAGGCAGTTGAGGCCGTGGACAGAACCCTGCAGGGCATCTGCAGGAACGAACATTTGATGGGTAGTGTCACAGTTCTGCTCAGTGGCGATTTCAGGCAAACGCTTCCCGAGTTGACGCGGGGATCGAGGGCTGACGAGATGAATGCTTCGGTGAAACGATCTTCGTTGTGGTCACAAGTTCGTACGCTGCGCTTGACCATTAATATAAGAGCTCGGCTCGGCGGCATTGCAGGCGCTCAAGAATTCTCCGATGTCCTTCTAAGTCTTGGCAAAGGCACTTTACCAGAAGAGAGAAGTGGACAGGCGGTGCTTTCAGAGTCTCTCGGTAGAGTGGTATCCAGCTTCGAAGAACTCATTCGCTGTGTGTACCTACGTGGACATCAGTCGTATAGCGCACCAGCAGAATTCGTGTGAGAGGGCCATTTTGGCGCCCAAAAATGATCATGCTGCAGCAATTAACGAATGCATTTTCTCGGACATTGAGGGGAATGAAGTGGTCTATACGTCGATAAGCACTGTCGTCGAGCAAGATGACGCCACACATTATCCCGTGGAATTTTTGAACTTCCTGTCAGCAAGTTGACTTCCAGCGCATACCATCAAGCTGAATGAAGGTGCCGCGTCCCGATTATGCTTTTTGGAACAAATCTCCTCCAAAGTTGTGTAACGGGTGGTGCCTTAAAGTCATCTCTCTCCACAGACACCATTGAGGTGGAAATTATTACGGGTTGTGGCGTCGGCAAGGCAGTATTTATACAACGCATTCCCCTTATACTTCATAGCTTCCCGATCCAGTTCGAGCGCGTACAGTTCCCCGTGAGTGTTTGCTTAGTGATGACAATCAATAAATCGCAGGAGCCGATACTCAGAGCAGCGGGTGTAGATCTCAGGACGAGTTGCTTCTCACACGGGCACCTGTACGTCGCTTGCTCCCGCGCCACCAGTCCTGACTATCTTTACATTTTGGCTCCTGGCAGTATAATTATCAACGTAGTTTATAGGGAAGTGTTATAAGGTATATACCTTTGAACGTATTTTTAACCGACTTAAAAAAAAAGAGGAGGTTCTCAATTGGACGGTGTTTTTTTTTGTGTGTTTGTTACGCGATTACTCCGCCATTTATGGACCGATTTTCAAAAATCGTTTTTTTATTTGATAGGGTATACTACCAGGTTGGTCCCATTAGTATTGAACCTCAGATCTGATGAGGGATTTTCGAGGAATTGAGGGAACTCCTCAAATAATATAGGAAAACATGTACCAATTTTTACATTTTTTTTTGGTGATAAATCAAGCATTTACATTTAGCAAGTATCATTTCGTGAAGAAAAACTGATGAAGAAGACAGGCGATGGAACTCTTCAACGCATAACAACAAATTACTCGCAATAGCTACAGTCACATGTCTGTGCATGGTTTATGTATTTCCCATAACATTACGCCTGTCTATTTTAAAAGGTTTAGAAAGAACTTCTTTTGCAATTATTAACCGATTTCAATGATTCTTTCAAGTTTTGAAAGACTTTCTTTACATACAAAGAAACTACAAAGTGCAAAATAAAAAAAAAATACAAAAAAACTTTCTTCATGTAACTTATATTTTAATGCTATTTTAAAAGTTGTTAACTTATAATGCTATAGCGACACTGGAATCTTAGGTAGGTATATTTGGTGCTGTAGAACCTTCACGCAGACGACGTCGCGGGCAGCAGCTAGTCAAACAATAATTTGCTAGAAGAAGACTTACAATCAGTACTAAGACCTTTAAATCTCATGCAAAGTATCTTCTTGTGCGCAAAGTATTCTATTTGCAACAATAGGACCCATCGTAATCCGTACTACTACAACTTTATAAGATTATTTTACGTGCTCCTGTATCGTAGTTTGAGTTTGAATGTATTGATCACTGTAATTACTGAATTTTATGTTAGATCGACATCAAGGAAACAAGCTGTATTTAATTCTTTGACATTCATCATTGACTTTATTTTCATCTTAATCGGGGATTTGATGAACAGCTTCTTAAATGTCATCCACAGTGACTATAATATTTTGTTGATCTTGAAAATTCAACACGTATTTAGAGTATTACAAATTAATGGCAACCAACTCAGAGGTTTTGTCGTCTCCAATTGGATATATGTTACTTTTCTTAATCTAATCTATTTACGTTTCATCTTAACTTTCTATTTTGTTTTGGATCTAAGCGTTGCTGAGTGTATTTTAATATATACCTACATTATTTTTGATATGAATGTTGTGTATGCTTTAGCATTATTAACTCTAATAGAAAAATCACTTCGTGTGTGGATTAATAAAGTTCAAGTATCACTGAATACCGAAGATTCAGAAGAGTACTGGAATAAAATGTTTCATGTATTTATGGAAATACAAAAAACGTACTTGTTGTTGGAGAAAACGTTTCAAGAAATGGTAAATCTATATTCGTACAAATAAATTAAATTAAAGAGTCTACCTGTAATGTCAAAACCACCTGCTACCAGCTCTTACGGAAAAATGCATTTTAACAGTAATTAACGATCATGTAGTTAAAGGCAAATTGGGAGATGACAGGGGAAGATATTCTTTCTAAGAGAATCCTATGTTATGAGAATATTGTTTCGTACTTTTTAGACCGTGGTTTTTGACCACGCAACGCCAGATAAAATATCTTTAAGTTCTAATCTACCATGCATGCGTGCATTGCAAAAGAGGGGAATCGTTGCGTGGTCACAGTTCTAACCTAACCTAACCTAGCCGTTTCCATTTTGAGTAACTGTTTAAAAAAAACAAACTTTATCATCATTATTTTTTGATTTAAAATTCAATTTAAAGTTCTCACTAGTTCGACGGTCGAACAAATGAGAAAAAAAGTTCTCACTAGTTCGACGGTCGAACAAATGAGAAAAAAAATTCTCACTAGTTCGACAATCGAACTAATGAATCGAACTAGTGGGAATAAGCCGTTTAAGAAAATAATGTAATGTTTTCATTTCAGATTACTTTTTATATCATTACAAGTGCATACTTTTATTTGAAAAACATTGCGTTGTTAATAACTTTCAGAACATACATTTCTGAAGGAGGTATCCATTAAGTAAGTGGCCAGACTTTTAATCATGTCATCAAATATACAAGAACTAATTATAACGTTATTAAGACTTGCTTGGATTGTTTTACGTGCAGGGCAAATGGCTGCCTTCTTGCTTACCATTTTTCTATATCCAGAACTATTTGGGACCAGTCTTTATACCCGCCATCTCTATATGGGTCTGCTGCGACGCCATTTGCTATGTTACTGAACTCATTACAAATGACGAACAGAGCGTAAAGTTCCTCATACCCCGTAGGAAAAGAAGGATCTACCGACCAGGCATGGGCGTTGTGTCTAGTGGGCTACTACTGCCCGTCGGTTATTGTCGGGATCTTGTATACGTTCAATCGCGCGGGTAACTTTAACATCACGATGTAGGATGTCAATTAGGAGTTCGTAGGTGGCGAGATCGATGACGCTATAGGCGCTTGCGTTTAGCCCACTGATTGTCTGACATCATTGCAGATATGTCCAACCCAATAACAAGAGTTCCTCAAGAATAATCATCATAATTGTCGACATTCGTTACCCGTTAGGTATTATGCTTCTCAGATCTGTGCAAGTCTAATCTAGACATTTGGTCATCCTATATTACTGTCTTAGGCGATCATATTTTCTACGGATTTGACACAAAAAATGTGCACTTAGCATAATATAAGCAAGGCACCTATGTTACTAACCACACACACGTGAATCCTTTTTGTTGGGTAACAACTAACACAATACTAAGTTATACAAGCCTAGTTTAAGTAAGTGGTCAATGATTAAACAAATAATTCTGCTTTCTTATTGCAGTTTGTCATGATACTAGTTACTGTTGCAACAAGTAACATTAAGAATTTCTTTATAATCATTTTATTGAGCGTGCAATCCGAGAGATTCTTTGCAACAATGAGAGATGTTCAGTGTACTTGTTTTCTACTGATGGGATCAAGATATTCTAGTAAGGACAACAATAATAATACTATCGCTTTAGCCACCCTAGCCTAATCCAGTACTTTTGTGACCATAGTCTGCAATAGTCGTAAGACTATTGCAGACTATGCATCCAAGGAAACCTACGACTGGTGTAAACCAGGTTTTCCTTGGATGCACTTTTTGCGGTTGGTGCCTCATTCCATTAAAGACGACAATGGGCCTCTGCGAGTTGGCTTCTGCCCCTCGTACGCCTTTCAAGATCATTTTAGATACATAGATAAAACATAATATTCGGTGCAGACAAAAGACATAGACCAACTCACAATACAAAATCTACAGTTTATGGTTTAGTACCTGTATGACGGAGCTTTGCTCGGTATTTTTTGGTTTATCGTTCGAGCTAAATCGATTTATCAGCCCCGAATCTTCCTGTATACAATTTTTTTTAAAAACGTTGAAGCCGTTTCTGAAATTCAGATTATAATACATATTAGCAGACGTCACCTGGTTTCACCCGCGTAGTTCCCGTTCCTGTGGGAATACAGGGATAAAAAGTAGCCTATGTCACCTGGGGATAGTATTACTTCCCAATGGTGAAAGTATTTTTCAAATCGTCCTAGTACTTTCGGAGCACAATCAAATTGTTCCTCTTTAAAATATTAGTAGATATATATTACACAAGAATTTCTCGTTTAAGGTATGATTAGATTAGTTAATACTAAGGATGGAAGTTTTTGGTCAATGCCTTTGAAATGACGACTAAAGTCAGTATGAAAACCTAATTTCACCTTAAATTTACAGCCCTTGTATATGTCAGTCCTTTTCTTTTTCTTTAAGAGAGAAAAAGATACAAAATTCTATGTAAATAAATTAAGTTTAGTTTGACAAAACAGAATTGGCACCATTATAGAAATTTTATGGATTCTTATTGTATTTTAGATCAATTAAGAATGTTTTCTAAGAACATCCAACGTGTACAGAGGGGGACTTTCAAGAAGATGAGCGCGTGCGGCCTGTTCATAATAGGCGCCGACTTATGTATCCAGTTGCTGAGCTTTATTACTTCATACACCATTGTTATTTTTCAATTTGCGTCGTAAATTAACTCTGTTACTTAGATCTCTATTTATTAAATAAGCTAAGGCATCGGCCTGGCGCTCGAGAGGTCACGAGGTCTATCCCGACCCGTTGCACTTTTGGCGTGAGCCCGCTCCAGACACAAGCATATTTGACTGGCCTGTTGGTCTAGTAGTTTGTGACCCTGACTGCTATGCCGGAGGTCGTGGGTTCGATTACCACCCAGGACAAATGTTTGTGTGATGAGCATGATCATTTTTTGTTCTGTGTCTGGGTGTAATTTATCTATAATATGTATGTATTTTGAAATATATAAGTATGTTTATCAGCTGTTTAGTACCCATAACACAAGCTCTCAAGCTTAACTTGGGACTAAATGGCTTTGTGTGAAAAGTTGTGGAATATTTATTTATTTATATTTAGCTTAGTTTGAGGGGTTAACAAGACTACTAGTAAAGTGCAACCCACATTACTAGTAGGCTTTTTTTATTTAAAAAAGGTACAGAGGCCAGCACATGAAGTTACTCCAATGTGTCAAATTTCTTTGATAGGTTTTCAACTTTATTGTTCATGTTCAATTGAGAAAATTTGACAGTTTGGAGTAGGTTGATGTGCTGGCGTCTGTACTTCATATCTTGTACCTACAATAAAAAAGATTAATTTATTATAGATCGATTGAAACTATAGCGTTATTGATGATGCTTTTTATTCAAACAATGATATTTTACTATTTCATTAGTTTTGTTACTTTCATTTGTAAATCCGTTTGTATATTATATTAAATTTAGGTCAGATTGTTTGTGTGTTGCCTTAGATGTATAAAATAATTTCAATAAATAGTGTAAAAGAACAAGATACGTATAAATGCCTGAGTTTTCTTATATCAGCCAACATCGAATTTCATTTAGTTAAGTGGGTCTTTTAAATTATTTATCTTTTCAGTAATATGTTGGCAGAATAATCTCAGAGTTGATTTGTCATGTAACTGCTTCCCCATGAACGTTTTTTTATCTCCCTTGACTATCTTACTCAGATATTATTAGTGTCTTAAATGGTCTTTTTAGTGTCTTAAATGGTCTTTTCAGAAAAGAACCACACATATATGAGGGGAACGGAACTTGAGAAGCACCACGTCTCGTCGTACAATACCATAGATACAACATTTGGGTTTGTCGCATTAAGTACTCAACCTGCCAGACAATATAATAAAAAAGAACTTAAAAGATTTTTGTTGCACCTACCATGTTGCATCTCTGCATCACCTTAAACCATTGAATGCCGAAGTTGGCTATACGACCAAAGTTGGTTGCCACCATACATTTGTCTATTTACGGATATATACGTATATGGCATCAGCGAAAAAAAAACCAGCCTGGGTGCCGGTATACGTATAAGTACGTATACTTACATTCTCGAATGCTTCAAAATATATCACACAGATCCTATATTTATGTAGCCCCCCTAGCCAAGTTACAAACGATTCGTATCTATTCTCTTTCTACAATCGAGAACGCCTCAAATCCCTTTGTTTTGACCACGTGACTTAGCGAAAGGTGATAAGTCACGTGGTCAAAACAAAGGGGCTGATTTTTTTAGTTCTTTTTTATGTATTATTAGAGTCCCAAAATACATCTTACGAGTATTACAAAAGGCTGATTAGAAGTTACGATTATGATAAATATTTCTGAGTTACTAAAATGTAAGACTGATTTCGTTTTGTCCGGAAAAATAATTATGTAAGTCTTAAGTTTTTTTATTTTATTTTTGTGTTTGAGCCAATAATCAGCAAATGCCAAGTCGTTATTTGATTTTCAGACCAAAAATTGAGGTTCTAAATTACAAAAATAAGTATTACTACTAGGTCTAAAAGTTACCAAAAAAGGCTTTGAATTTTTGTTTTTTTTTTCTTACTACAATAAAGTTACTCTTTTTTTAAACCTTGCTTTATTTGAGATGCCATCCTTTATAAAATACCTTATTGGTGAGGCCAGCTACTGTAGATTCTATTGAAACTCGTATAGAAGTCCTACGTATCTATCCGTAGTCGGCGTCCTGCATAGAAACCATATACGGATATATCCGTAGTCGGCATTCAATGTGTTAAGGTAGACTAGAAAATCTCTAAGGCATTAAATCCGCCTCTGTTCAGTTTTAACTAGTGCATAAAGCTTTAATTATAAATAAATTATCCAACCATAGAACGGAATGCTCTACAATTTTCCAACTCTTATTTCACGCGTTACCGTTTAACAAAGGACAGTAAAAATGTTCGGTCCCCGGGTCGGGCAGTGTTATTGTCTTTTCCATCTGGAACTTCTCAGTAGGAATAAGCTCGCCCCCTATTTCATCGGACTTCAACATAACTGGCGAAATGTGGGTGTACTATTACAGGTACACCTCTTCCTAACCCTTCGGGGATTACAGGCGTGATGATGTTATGTTAAGGTAAAAAAGGTTGTAATTTTTCTCCCATGTTTTATTTTGTGACGTCCTCGCAGACGAATCCACGGTCAACCGTCGTAGTAAATTACAGCTGCGTTGAACCCAAATAAATTAGATTAAGGGCAGAAAAATGATGATGATGAAAGTGTTTTCCACCCTATACTACTTACTTCCTTAAAATTTGAGTGATTACAATCCACCTTTTTCAATCACCAATCATCAGATAACTAGATTCAATTCCGCGTGCTACTACATAAATCAACAGCAAACTGACTGGTTTCAGCGACTAACAAACATGTCTTCGTGTAAATCAAATCAAAATTTCATTAACGTCAAGAGAGTTTCAACAACTTCATTCAAAAAAGAACCATCCAATGATTTAATTGAACATGATCTTCAGGCAGTATTGAGGCCATTAAATCTAATGCAAGCCGTTTTCGTCTCTAACAAGTAGGTATACTATCCGCGACAACTTTATCCCTTTCAACAGTTTTATATACAAGTTTATGGGACTTTATTGCTCACTTTTATGCCTCTTTGCTCACGTGTTTTACGTTATCATCACTACAACCTTGGACTTGTCAAAACTATCCTGGATGTTAATATACATAGGCCGTTATATTGATCTTAGTTTCTACTGCACAGGATTCTTATTAAACAACTATACAAATTTTATGCAATGCCATTATAGTATACAGTTGGTCTCGATAATCCAACTCGTCTTTAGAGTTCTCAAAATCAACGGCAAAGATCTCAAAAGTTTAATCGTGTACAGCTGGAGCATCATTATTATAACAAACATTTACTTTATTGGCAAAAATCTGCAAATGTACGTTTATTGTGGAAATGATACTATATTGGATGTCATATCAGCTGCAGCCGCCATAGCTTTCGATATAAATATTTTGTATGCGATAATGGTTATGAAGTTATTGGTGAAAGCAATTCGAGGGTGGATTACGGATTTCCAAAAATTAGAAAATATGGATGCAGACCAAAAGTATTTGACAACGATGTTCGAAGTGTATCTAAATATCCAGAAGGCATATAAACTTGTTCAGAAAGCATTTCGAATATACGTAAGTTTTTTTAGTCCGTACCGTCCTTAACGCTAAAGCAACGTGACAGATCAATGTTTTTTTTTTCTTGTTCACAGATAATATTTTATGTAACATACACGGCGTTCCACTTTTTGTGTCAACTTGCACATTTCTTAGCCCTAAAAGAGTTGCTAAAAAGTGAAGATGTAAGTGCTTGTTTTATTTATTGTAGAACATACTTACGTCCGGCATCATAATGTTTTAACAGCATTCCGTTAGTCGAAGATGTTGGCCGTAAAGTGGGAAGAAATCAAAGACTAGAGATAGCTCTAAATTGGAAACAGCTACACGTAGGACACGTAGAAAAACTGGAGAGTACAACATAAGGATTTTTATCTCAATTTCTTTTTCAAATGTATATATATTTCTTGCTTTAAGTAATGAAGTACATTTCTTTCATTAAAATTCATTGAGTTACATAAAATCATGAACAAAACAAAAAAATGATAAACAACAAACATAAAGCAAGTAAGTGATGTATACAATTTCAGTCAGAAAACACGTCAAATTAGAAACAGCCTACAAAAAAAATTAACGCTCCAGAAACACGCACTGATACTGAACTCATGGTATTAAGAAGTCCAAGTCCAGTCAAGATATTTATAGCATTGACTACGTGAACCTGAATCGTTAGATAAACAATTTTTACAATCCCATAATGAGCGCATGTCAATCCTATTCATTTTGGTTCATTCGCATAGGACCGCTAGTATTCAATGCAGGAATCCCACGCATGTGTAAAAAAATAAGTAATTTCTTTAAAATTTTGGAACTTTAAAATGTTTTCCACCTCAGGGTCTCAAGATCGGAATGTCTACTCACACGTCATGGCTTGTCAAAAACATTATTCTTCAAGTTATGTTAAGTGTGGCGTTTGAGAAGTATTATGCGGCGATGAGAGATGTTCGTTGTGCCTGCTTTATCTTTATGTCTTCACAAATTCGTTCAGGTAGGTAATATGGTTTTTACATTTGCTTTTCTCGTGACCATAAAGCTGCAAAGCCATCAAAGCTATTGCATATCCCCGTTCAAAGTGACGATCTAAGTGATGACAGTGACAGTGACAGTTCAAAGTGATGACAGTGACAGTGACAGTTCAAAGTGATGACAGTGACAGTGACAGTTCAAAGTGATGATCACTGGGCAAAGTGTTAAACTGTCAAACCGCTAGAGTTTCTACTGGTTATCATCAGTGTGCATCTAAGATGACGTCATGCGCACTCGCAGAGATGTGACCAAGCGCATTGTGCTCGGTCTGATAGTCAACGTAACTTGAAGTACACCTAAAGTGCAATACCATTTTCTTGTAATGCACACTGAACTCTGATGACAACTGACATGTAATATGTCAGTTATCATCATAGTTCAGTGTGCAACTGGATGCCAGTGTCAGTCACTGCCAATGAGAAGATGTCAATAGTCCTGCTGGCTTTTGTTTTGGCCAGTGTATCAACATTGCGATGAGAATAACCCATACCGCAGGTCTTTTGGGCATTTTTCTGTTCACTTCTCCTGGTAGAGAGTGTAAATTTTTTGATAGTAATTATGTTGTATTACCACAGTATAAATATTAATACGTGCCAAAAGACATGGGTACCCCTCAACACTTTGTTGACCTAGTCCGATGCCTCTACATCAACAACCGCTCTTACGTCAAAATAGACACCGATTGTTCAAATGTGTTCACCATCAAGAAGGGTGTTAGGCAAGGATGCATCTCACCCCTGCTCTTCAATGTGTATGGAGAATACATCATTCGAAAAACTCTTGAGGGCTGGGAGAAGGGGTTTGCTGTTGGTGGAAAACGCATCTCTAATTTGCGACACGCTGACGACACCGTTCTCCTTGCTACGACACTTGATGACATGAAGGAGATTCTGCATAGGTTGGAGGTGGAAAGTGGCAAATTAGGGCTTGCAATAAATAGGCAAAAAACCAAGCTTATGGTGATAGATCGTGCGGGTAAGTTATCGGGCGCCTATAACATTCAAGGCATCGATACTGTGGACAGTTTTGTCTATCTGGGTTCTAATATTAATAATGAGGGCAGCTGCGTCCCAGAAATAAAAAGACGGATAGCAAAATGGCTAAGGATGCTATGACACGCCTTCGGAACATCTGGAAGAATCGGGGTGTAAGCTATAAAACCAAAGCCCGATTGGTCAGAGCATTAGTTTTTCCGATTTTTCTCTATGGAGTTGAGACGTGGACAATCCGAGCAAGAGAAAGGCAGAGGATAGACGCATTTGAGATGTGGTGCTGGAGGCGGATGCTCCGAATACCGTGGACAGCCAAACGCACAAAAATGTGTCTGTCCTTTCCCAACTAGTTGTCAAGATCCGATTGTCTACAATATGCCTACAGCGTGTCCTAACCTACTTTGGCCACATAATGCGTAGGGGAGATAGCAGTCTCGAAAAACTGGTCATTGTTGACAATACCGAAGGAAAGAGAGCACGAGGCCGGTCGCCAACACGATGGTCTGATCAAGTAAAGGAAGCTATCCCCTCCAGCAAATTTCAACAGGCGGTGATGGCAACTTTGGACCGGAATCGATGGAGACAGATTGTCCGCTTAAAGAGGTCCAGTGACCACGATCCTCAGTAATGAGGGACCGATTGGAGAAGAAGAAATATTAATACAGTAGGACACTTTTGATCTCTGGAAAAAAGCCGACAACGTCTACACGCGTGTAAGCCCTGAATAATTCCTCCCGAACTACGAACATCGTTTTATTTGCAGTTCGGGAGCGGCTTTCCCGCGTCTCGCCCCTCACGTCCCGCACGATTGCCCTGTCTAGACGGCTTCGTTGGACGACTGTAGGTTCATAGACTGTGATATTACTTAACACTTTAAACTTTATAACATTGATGTTTTTACCTTAAAATACTAAAATCAAATTCATCAAAAATATCATAACAAGTCAACAAAGTCTCCAAAATGCCCAAAATACAGGTTCCGAATCTAGCTATTCGTAGGTTTAAGTATATATAAAAGCAGCCACGTTAAAGGACAAAATCCTAGATTTGAGCAAAGTTGTAAGAAAAGAAAGAATTAATAGTTAAATAAATTAAACATTGTCAAATTTCAGAAACTCAAATAAGGTTTTGCAAGAACATCCAACGGGAACAAAGTGCATCGTTTCAGAAGACGAGCGCGTGTGGTTTGTTCGTCAGAGACGCCGACCATCCCTAATTTTAAATTTCCTTATTTTATTTTTTCTTATGTCTTCACTTACCTATGCTTTTTTAAATTTTAAGTCGTTACTGATTTTTTCTATCTGGAATTTCTCAGTAGCACCTCGGAATCTGGATGTGTGTCCGATTGGTGGCTCACTCGATCCTTTTAACATGGGACTTAAAAGAATTGGTGGAGTGAGGGTGTACTACATACAGATCACTCTGCTTTACACTTTTTTATCTTATGTATCCAGTTGCTGAGGTTCATTACTTCATACACCATTGTTATTTTTCAGTTTGCATCGTAAATAAACTCGTCTACTTATCTCTTTATTTAATTCTCATTATTTTTTCCAAATAAACGAAAGGTTACAAATTTTCTCAGTTTGTAATATCACGCTTGTAGTTAATCCCCGCAGCGTTAGGCATAAGTAGGTTAGGTTAGGTTTATCGGGCACGGGTTTAGACGCACCGGGCGCAGGCGGAGGGCGGACAACGCCCTCTTCCAGCCCCCCTAATTGGGTCCAGGGGCAACGGACGCGGGGATGTCCGCCGCCCCCACGTGCATGGACCCGAGGTGGCGGCGCGTCGTGTTCACGCGCGCCCCTCTTAGACGTCGCGAGGGGAGTCTAACACCTCACTCCCCTCGCTGACTTGGTGAGGCCCGCGGGGCCGGCACCAGTCGGGGGTCGCGGAAGTATCTTCCGTTCCCGTGACCCCCGGCGCATGTGTGAGAAGGAACACGGGGTGGTTTTTAGTCAGTAAGAGTCTGACAGACCCCTCCGCCTCCCCGGGCGGGGGACATCCATGAGGATTTTCCACCCGTCAAAAAAAAAAAAAAGGTTTATCGGGCAGGTGTCCGCAACTTCACGACCAAGCGCGTATTTTGCGCACGGTAGGCATAAGTATAGGTGTCCTACCTACTACCACAATTTTCAGTTTCGTTCAAGTTTTGTCAAGCCTATTGAAGTTCGGCCCACTTTGGGCTGCTACTGAGAAATACGAGATGGAAAAACTTATTAACGTTTACGAGTTACAGCCCGCTGAAAGACAGACGTACGGACGTATAGCACAGGTATTAATTAGTAATAGCGTCCTTAACCTTTCAATCGTGTCAATTATAGACACAATTGAAAGACAATGACAGCGCAGACACCGGTATCCTATCGGGTTTAATCATTGGGTTTAATTAATTAAAAGCAGTCAAAGGTCTAAGAAGCACCATCTAGCGGATACTAACAAAACTGTTACAAGAATTTAATACAATGTAGCTACTAAACTATTACCAAATTACTTTACAAGTGGTTTTAGAGCTTTACATTTTGTTTGGCCTTGACAAGCATAGGGGTCTTTAAGTCAACAGTCAATAGGTTACTTCTAGGCAAATACCTACATTATAATTATATAGACCGGACATCACGATCAAAATTTTCGTCCGAAACTTGTGTCCTGCTTGGACACGACAAGTCTATGAGTTTTTTTAAGTACGCTCCGCTGCCGCTCCAATATTCATATATTATTCTAGATGGCGTTACTGAGACATGGGATCAAAGTTTTTCTATGACATTTCCTTGACATGCCCGCTCTATAGTATTTTAAATCTCTTCACTTCTAGGCAAGCGTGCTTCATCGTCGACCACATGATCGCTTACCATCAGGTGAGACAGTGATCAAACCGCGAGTCTATCAATACAAAAAAAAAAAAAAAAGAAACGAACATTTTTTTCAAGCAAATATTCTTCTTGAAATCATGTAATCCAAAAAAAATACTAGTAGAAAATGTCTACAAAAGATGAATTTCACCCCGCCGTGCGCCATCTAACGGAAAAAATTAAAACTTCTTATAAGATGACGCCAAATAGAATGTACCGTAAAACGGGGTGGATAGAAACTCAAGGGTGAATAGAAACAAAACTTTGAGGAGGATTTTTACGCTAATTTAATATTATTTCATACTAACAAGGTGTCGAAACTATTTATCACAATTATTTAAAAGCGTTACAGTCCTCGTGTGTAACAAACAACGTTTAACTTATGTGAAAATCCTCCTCAAAATGTTGTTTCTATTGACCCTTGAGTTCCTATTCACCCCGTTTTACTAGAAGAATCATGCTGTGCCGTCCCCAAATAATATAAAAAGGAATTAAGGTACAGTATACCTTAATTCCTTTTTATTTGAGGTTTGGTGGTTTGTATTTGTTTATTTATTTGTTTATTTAATACATGGAGGACTTACTTACTTACTTATTACTTGCTTTAAAACGCAAAAGGTAAATATCTTCAGTAAACCGGATACCTGAGAGATATTTCCCGACGGCATAGGAAGTAAAGCCAAGTCAGAAGCCCATGGCCATGGCCAAACTAGAACACTTCTAATAGAATATTTCTATAAGCTACGAAGTTTGTTCCGCCACTTCTTCTTCCCAGCAAAAACACTAGGAAGTGGCAAAACCGGGCTCCTTTTGAACGCTAGAGTATAAACGTATCGTAGGTACTTAAATTGATATTTAAGTACCTACGATACGTTTATACTCTAGCTGTTTTGATAAACAGCCGCTATCTAGTGCTAGTCCAAATTATCCTACACACAGCTATTATTTTTTTCTTAGTTAATACTTACCACATACAACCAAAGCCCATATTATTGAAACCACACCGCTCAATCTGACCACACTTAGTTTATATACCTAATAGTAGTTTGACAAGTAATATAAATATGTTTTTTATTTTTTATTTTATAAAATATTGTCTAGAATAAGCTTCCTCTTTCCTAAACTCGCTTATTTTGCTGTGCCCGACAGGGTCCATGTTATGATCTAATTTTAAGTTTTACCACCTGTGGAATGCAATAAAAGTATTGAGTATTGAGTATCGCCGTACCCCTGATGCCAGGCCACTTTTTTTGTCAAATGACCTTCATAAAAATTAAAACACAAAAGTAGTGATTAAGTTGTTTATTTCATAATATGGTGCGACGTGTATTTTGTCATATATTTGTGACGTTGGCGTTCAGGGTAAGATTTCGTTTGTCACATACCTATATGTGTAAATGGCGTTCAAAAGGTTATGGGGGACTGTCTGATGTAATTTTGACTGCTGATCCTCAGCCTAATTGATATGAGCAGAAGAACAATATCACATAAAACATAACATCACACCTGTAATTTCCGAAGGGTTAGGCAGATGTGTACCTGGTAGTACACCCACATTTCGCAAGTTATGTTTAAGTCCCATCTAATAGGGGGCGAGCCTATTCCCATCAATCGAGCTGCAAAAGCAGGGTGTGGAAAAATAAAAGAACTAAACTTATTACTGAGAATAAAACAATATCATCGTAATATTAGTCTTTATTGCAAGACGAACGCATTGCATGTGAATGCAAAATAGTCTCGGGTGCCTTACCGTGCTTACCTATTAGTTATATCTGTAACTTTACAATACTTAACAGTTTCGTTCTAGTTAATAAAATCTATGACGTTATTAACTTAATATAAGATTCATTATGATCCGATTACGATACAACGGCGAGCTGTGCCGGCGCCGGTGCGGTGGGTGTGAGCAGGACAGCTGTCGTTGGCTTAGTCGCAAAACGTCTTTCGCAAAATGTCTACTGGTCGTAAATGTCTCTTTCTTATAATGTCTCTTTCGCAAAATGTCACTTTCGTAATGTTGTCGTGTCAGTAACTTAGAATAAAATTTTGCCAGGTTCCAACTTTTCATTTCTAATTTCTTACTAAATGTTAACAAGTTTTCTGTAGTGCCTCGGCATGTTCGCACAGGCTCACATTAATGACTTTTACGCCTTGATGAGGCTAAAGACCGCTTCACTTTTGCACAGGGCGCGGTCTGGCTCAAATGGTATTCTGATGATGCTCATCACTTTATGCGAATACTGGTGAGACAAGATTAGTGTTTAAGTATTTTTTTTTTGTGTCTGGTTTACTAACATAGTTTGTAAGTATTCCTGTAACTAGCCCGTGGACCTCTGTTGTCTTTTAAATAAATTATTATTATTATTAAGGAAAAACTAACTTTTGCTCGCGACATTTGCTAAAGAGAGAAGAAACATTCTGCGAAAGATTCATTTTGCGAAAGCGACATTTTACGAAAGCGGTATCCTGAGAAGGAGACATTCTACGACCAGTAGATATTTTGCGACTAAACCCTGACTTTGATGAGCTGACGACTCAAACCTGACCCCCGTCAGTCTGTCACCCACCACTTATAGGTAAATATCTTACATTAATGACTGTGCTAAAAAAGTAAAAGTGCTAGATAGGTCGAAATTTACAATCGTAATCCTTAATTAAACAGTATCGTGATGACACAGAGATTAAGGCGCCTACCTCCCATGCACGAGGCTGTAGTTCAAATCCAGGCAAGGTCAATTCATTATGTACTTTCTAAGTTTATCTTAGACATCATTGACATTGGTGAAGAAAAGCATCGTGAGGAAACTTCAACTTATTGGTAACATAAGTTTGAAATCGTCAATCTGCCTTGAGCAAGCGTGGTGATCAATGCTCGTGGGCGTCTTTGTGAGAAAAGGGCCTTTACCTAGCAGTGATACAGTAACAGGCTGGTATTTATTATTATAAAGTATTTTATTAAAACAGTAGTATTTAACAAACATTGGATTGGAAATAAAATCAATAGCAATTATACATGTCATAACAACTATAATATCAAACCCGTACTCCCGAATGGTCAGAGAGAGAGAGAGAGAGAGAGAGTCAGAGTTCACCTCGATTTTGACAGTTATGTTTAAAGTCCCATGTAATAGTGGCTAAGTAACCTATTACAACCAATCGGGCACAGATCCAGATTCGAGGCTACTAATCATTTCTAGATAAAAAAAAAACTTTCCAGACTTTGCCCCATCCGGGAACTATAGGGCATTTGTACACCACGATTTTTACGCGCGGACGACGCGCGTTTTTGATAAGCACGTTCGCAACGCGTGTTACAAGTAGCAGATAGTTCACGTTTGTATGACGTCGCGACTTCTACTATCGCCAGTCAGTATGCCCCGTGACCGCTCGCCACGGCCAATGACGGGACGTCGCGACTTCTACTATCGCCAGTCAGTATGCCCCGTGACCGCTCGCCACGGCCAATGACGGGACGTCGCGACTTCTACTATCGCCAGTCAGTATGCCCCGTGACCGCTCGCCACGTCCAATGACGGGACGTCGCGACTTCTACTATCGCCAGTCAGTATGCCCCGTGACCGCTCGCCACGGCCAATGACGGGACGTCGCGACTTCTACTATCGCCAGTCAGTATGCCCCGTGACCGCTCGCCACGTCCAATGATGGGACGTCGCGACTTCTACTATCGCCAGTCAGTATGCCCCGTGACCGCTCACCACGTCCACTGACGGGACGGCGCAACTTCTACTATCGCCAGTCAGTAGTTAGGTGGTTACTTTAAGGAAACAACTGCTGTTTTTTAAATTGTAATCCCTACTTTGATAATACCGACCACCGAACTGAAATATTAGAAGGCAATAAACAATTGAGTGTCATAAAGGAACCGCGTTTGTTACCTTTGTACTCATTACAAATTGGTAGCCATCTTTAAGTTACTAAATTAGTACATTTGTAGTTTTTATTACGTAGATGGGAAAAACATGGTCAGAAATGGGCATATCCCTTTCACGGTGGGGTATTAATATGTAATAGATGGTCACTGGTCATCTACAGATTGATCTCTACATACACAGCTTAACCTTCGAACTACACGCGTGGCTATGTTATCTGGAGATTATAGGTACTGGTTGTTACTCAACTCCCAGTTTATTAATAAAGGGGTAAGGTTTTAAAAAAATATAATCTAGATTGGAAGTTCAATGAATTGGAAGTTTCAGTTCTATACATATATATTATTATAAATTAACGCCTTATTCCTTTGGAGATAGGCAGAAACTACAGAACGCCACCTGCTACGATTCTTACATATACTGATTCTGTTTTCTTTACGTTCGTATAATTTGTCATACACACACGCCGGTTGCAAGTACGACGCACCTGACCTTTCTGAAGAACATCGCCAACATATCGGTGTAATGTCCTTCTAGGACGTTTCCTCCCGCGGCGTTTTCACTTACATACCCCCTTACACCAGTTTGTATATCCAATACAAATAAGTAATTATAAAAGTTAATAGCAACTTGGTGTATTTCTTACTAGCTTAACTTAGCTATGGTGCACAGATAAGGTCTTCTACTAACAGCCAACAGTCCAAACTTGAGGTTTGACAACGTGATATTAAGCATAGCAGGACTACTGACTAACTGGAGATCCTGCGGCCGTTGTTATTCCGCGGATCCGACATCAGCTGGAACCTCGAGTTTTTACGTTTGATATTATGATTTCACTACTTTAAATAATGCAGACACGACGTATGTGTAAAATCTACAGCAGCCACCACCAGTTCGTTGACCCAGGATAAAATGGTGCAAAGAAGCTGTTGATAATATTTTATTTTTTTATTCATTTTGCTCAATTAGTGTAATTGCTGTACGGCGTTCTGATGCGAGGGTAAATAAATAAATAAATAATAAATAAATAAACTGGCGTCCAGTTGCACACCGATCTTTTATAACAACTGAGAATTTACAAAAATGCTATTGCACTTTAAGTGGACTTCCAGATAGGGTTCCCACACATAAACACGATACGACGTCGCGTCGTACAACGATGCGGCGTCGTTTCACGATACGACGTCGCGTCGTGGAAATCTACGATGAGCATCGTAAAAAAACACGATATCGTAACGTTATGTGCCACGCTCGATACATGGCACGATGCCGTCGATACAGTGGGGTGGTGCACACCTCTTTCCATGCTATTGTTTTTACATTTTTATTCTTGTATCCTTCAGATGTTTTGTTCCATAGTACGGGACGCTGCTCGACTAGGATAATTAAATGATCGACTTCAATACCATCCGTCATCTTTGAATTTCGAATAACAACTGCGCAGGGTTGCATCGTGAGTTTTTAACGTCACGACGTCGTATCGTGCATCGACACGTTAGGGCGAGGCCACAACACTGCGTTGCGACGTCGCATCGTAAAAATCTACGTATTTCGCTGTATTGCTGTGGGCGTCGCGTCGACGACATACGACGCCGCATCGCAGTGTTGTGGCTTCGCCCATAGGACGTCGTATCGTGAAACGACGCCGCATCGTTGTACGACGCGACGTCGTATCGTGTTTATGTGTGGGCGGTGACTATCAGACGGGGTACGGTGCTCTTCGTCACATCTCTACGAGTGCGCATGCCGTCATCCCAGATACACACTGATCATAGCCTATACGAAACTAACTGTTTGATTGTTAATAGTTGAACACTCTGCCCAGTGATCATCTCTTTTTATTGTTATCAAAGAGATCATAAAAAAATCGGATAATTTCTTATTTCTGATTCTGATCCGTGGTTTCTAATTCATAGATGACTCTCATTTCTATGAATTGTCAACGGAGATACGCAATGGCCCTGCTGATGTTAGGTGTTATACCAAATCCGGTAACAAATTGGTAAAACGTAACATTAAATACAATACACCACTAACTTTTAATTAGTACAAATACTTAAAGGGCTTATTCTAGACGGTCTTCTCATTATATTTGTAAAGTATCACTAAATAATATTCATATACAAAGAAAGTTATTAGCGTTTGTTTAAATATCCCAAAAAGTCACCCAATTTATGGAAATATTGTACAGGCTATTCATGACATAGTAGTATTCATTAATCGTCATCTCTCGCTCACGTTCGCGTGATCTCGCTCAAGCATGCCCCGCCTCCAACAGCTGTTTTCGTTATTTAAGTTTAACTAAATTGTGGAATATTTAAAAATTGAGTTTCGTTTTTTTTTTACTTTTGATTACGCAAAAATAAATATAAAAAAATTGGGCCGTAACCGGTACGGATACAGCCCATTTTTTTTGTACTAATTAAATAATAGTGGTGTATAGCTTAACAAACATATCATCACGCCTGGAAACCTCGATGGATCAGGCAGACGTGTAGTACTCCTACTTTTCGCCGTCACAAGTCCCAGGTAATAGCGGGGAGCCTATTGCCATTAATCAGGCACTAATCCAGACTCCGAGCTAGTAAGTACTGAGAAATTCTACTCAGCATAACGTTAAAACAAATCGCTTTGTAGTTTTTACATAATATTAAAACATTAATTTGTAGGTACATAAATATTAAAGTAATCGTAGGAAAAGTGAATTTGTCAAGCAGAGAAAATAGTGTTGTCAAAACTTTGAATATTATTGCATACACGCCTCATTTTTTATGTGTTTTACATATCGTTAGCTTTTACGTTTCACTACGCGGTATAACAAGATCATGTTAGGCACACTACACTGTAGGTACTCCAAAACCCAAATCGTCGACTATGTTCAAAAGTCTTGCCAACCTAAATCACACTGGACAGTGCATGTCTACCCCATGTCGTACGAGCTATGGTCCCGTGAAACACATGATTGGTGCCCTATATAAACGACACGAGAACGTGGCACAAGGGCCTCCAAAATACAAGGTGCAAAAGAAATCAATGCAAATCATCTGATGACCAAGAGCACTGTACATTATTCTCAACATTTTCATCAAATTTTTATGCTTTTACATAAGTACATCAAATAAACTCACGCCCTTATCCCATGGGGCAAGCAGAAACTACAAAGTGTCATCTGCTACGATTCTTACATATTTCTTTTGCTTCGTTTACATCATACATGTTGTCATACACGCACGCCGGTTGCGGTACTACGCAATTGACCCTTCTGAAGAACCTCACCAATAAGGTCTATGTATGTTCTTCTAGAGCGCTCGCTCCCGGCACTTACAACCACACACGCACACACCACACACACACCCACACACACACACACTACACACTTACATACACTCACACACACAATTATACACACTCTTGACGCCTAGGTTGTAGCTGTCAATAAACACCAAACAAACTGTCATAACAATCATTCCTATACACAATGTGCATTTTTGTTTTAAAGTTACAAAGCCTCTTTAATCTTTTAAAAATCATGATTTTCCTGATTGAAATGAAAAATAATCAGAAAAAACTTGAAACTAAAAGTAACTGACGATAAATTTAAACGCTACGGATCCAGAATCATATAGTGAAATCATGGTCTCTGTATGTGCTTTGAAGTCCCTTTCATCGTGTATTGTTGTTCTCATATTTCAATTTATTGTGCATAATTTTAGTTTTTCTTTTTCAGTTTTTCTAAGAAGCTTACTAGTAATGTGGGTTGCATATTACTTGTAGTCTTGTTAACCCCTCCAAATAAGCTTAATATGCTGGTAACTGGAGTGGGTTCACGTTAATAGTGCAAGGGTAGTCTAACGCCTAACCCATTATGCTTTTGCCGCTTTTTCTATCGTTCATGGTGTGGTGTTTAGTTTTTCTCTTATTGAGATTTTTATAGTGGAGTCGTGTCTTCGCCAAACAGTGTTTAATACATTAAGGAGGCTGCAGTATAATATAAGCAATTTGAGGTAGTATTATTTAGAATTGAATGTATCACGCAGATTCTTGACCAATGGAGGATCGGAGGGGAGGGTCTATCCCACTAGTCCCATTGACTCAGTCCTATGATGGGACAAGTGGGATAGTTTTGTCCCACTAGCCCTATGGGGCAACTGATAAGGCCTTTAGCCAGCAGTGCGACAATTCATACCAGTTTTGGTATTTGCTTTAACCCCTCGTACGTCTTCCAATGATCCGGAACCGCATATACGTATAGACATAAATAATAATGGGAATATCAATTTAAGTGCATCACCTAGCTCTTATAATCTAATTAAATGTCGATGAGTACTGCGTACTAAGTTAGTTTAATTTAATTATAGATATTATTAACATTGAGCGTGTACTACGACATAGTACATGACGTGTGTGGGGGGAGGCACCGGCACCGGCACAATGATATTATAAATGTTGTATTTACAATTTCTGTACAAGTCGTCCGAGTTCCTACCTATATCTAAAGTACGATCAGACCGTCAGTTAAGTCTACTAGGGGTCGTGACACTAGCGTTTTGCTAATCGATATTATATTACATGAGTTTATGTACACGAGTGTGTAGCGGTGCGGGTGCGGGCGAGGGGCGCGGGGCGTGCGGGGACCGCAGCGCGGCGACGTTCATTTGTTCTCCTCCAGCAGCACCAGGTCGTCCGCCACCACGTCGGACACGTGCAGGTACACGATCCAGTACATCAGGTTGAAGCACACGAAGCACACCGGGAACACGATGCGCGAGTACTTGTCGATGTCCGATGGCGTCATGCCCAGGAACTTTCCGTAGTCCTGTAACCACATTGTCACCAGTTATACATTTGTTGGATACTTTTTACTAGTCAGATCGAGTTGCAGTTAGCAGTGTGCGAGCGGTACCTTGGTGGGTTGCAACCCGTGCAGCGGCGGCGCGGGGACGTCCTCGATGGAGCTCTCGAGCGTGCCACCCTTGGAGTGCGCCTTAGGGTCTCGCACCTTGTAGCGCACCTCCTGCAGGTGGCGGCTGCAACGGTCCATAGGAGGCGGGTGATGGCGTGGCGGGGGCGGGGGAGCCCCACCCAGTGAATGCCGTGGGGGTGGAGGGGCGCCGCGCCCTAGACTGCCACCCTTGCTCAGCGAGTGCGCATCCCACGGGATGGGCGGCGGACACTCCGCTGGTAGTTTCTTTTCTGACATAATCTTTTGTATTGCGACAAAGCGCTGTTTCCTCATCTGTATTCTCTTCGACATGTACCCCACCGTCGCGTACTCTGAAACACAAACGATCCGGTCAATGAGGCAAGTCCATGGGGTCACGTAAACAGATGGTCGGGTTACAGGCGCGAGACTCACCGAGCAGACTGGTGAACACCATCACGAAACAGGTGCCAAGGTACACGTCGATCGACTTGACGTAGGAGATCTTGGGAAGCGCTGCGTTAGTGGAAGACATGAGCGTGGTCATAGTGAGCACGGTGGTGACGCCGAGCTGTACACGCGCCGGCGTCGCGTTGCGGTTCAGCCAGAACGACACCCACGAGATGATCACGATGAGGCCGGACGGGATGTAGATCTGGATGAGGTAGTAGCCCATCGAGCGAACGAACTGGATCTCGCACGCCAGTCGGGAGTAGTTACCTGAGGTCGTCGGTGGTAGAGTACAGAACTCGGTTAGTGTATGAGAGTCTAAAACGTTTAGACAAAACTAAGTCTACCGAAAGAGTACTTATCAATACGCAATCATGCGTTATTTTATCAATCGTAAGAAAGTAGTTCGCACCTGTTGTGAGAGATATTTCCATGGCACGTTGCCGATGGCCCAACACCTTGAACTGCGGGAGCGACACTTCGTTAGACACGCCCACCGAGTTAGGGCCTTCGTTCCATTTGTACCGGATGTCCCGCATGGTGTAACCGACTGCGACGTAAAGAGGGGTAAAGCGCGGGCTCGCTCGACGCGGTCGCGTGTCGGACGGAACGCGCGCGGTCTCGGCTGGTCGTGTCGCGCGACGCGGGCGCGGGGCGCGGGGCGCGGACGCGGCGGGGCGGGGCGGCGCTACTACTGCGAGCGGTTACCTGTGCTGAGCGTGATGATGGTGGCGCGCTGCCGGTGGCCGAGCACTCGGAACTGCGGCAGCTGCACTTCGCTGCTCATGCCGACACTCGACGCGCCGTCTTTCCAAACGTACAGTATGTCGGTCATCGTGTATCCGACTCCAGGGACATGCCAAACACAAAACGCTATCACTCGCGCCTCGAAGCGACGCGCCGAGCGCGCGGCCCACTGATGCCGAGGCGAGCCGGGCGACGCGGCGACGGCCCCGCCGCTCGAGTCGACCCGGCCCGATGATAGAAAAATATCGTCGTAACTACCGTGCGCGACTACGTGTCTGGTGATGGGTGCGTGGCGGTGAGTGAGCGAGCGTGAGGTGAAGCGCATGCAGTGCGGCCGGGAGTCTGGGAGTGGAGGCATGCGAGGCGTGCGTGAGGCGGGCGGGGGTGCGGGCGGAGTGCGTGGCGCCGTGCCCCGTCGCGCCGGAGCGACGTGTAAGGTCCTGCCCGCGCGGGTGCTGTAGGCGGAGGGCGTCGCGGCCGTGCGGTGCGCGCGACACGACGCAAGCCGGGGTGCCGTGCGCGGCGTCGTGTGCGGCACACGGCCGGTCGAGGGTTGCTCCGTGATCACAACACACACACACACGAACATCGGTGTACATCGTATAAGTACGTTACTATTTTTCTATCATCTGTGAGACGGTAGCTTCTGACGAGTGTTAAAATCTGTCAAAATTTCATAATTCGTTGTTTTGATTACATAAAAGTTTTTAAAATGCAATATATTCCGAATAATGTGGTCGCCGTCGTCTCACCCTACACGAAGATTTACAAACAAAGTGATATTAATAGAACATAAATACTGGCACAAAGTTGTCGTAGTACTAAGAGCGTCAAGGCACATCGAACTGTACTCAAACAACTTGCCAACGTGCAGCGTAAGGGCGGCAATAGTAAGGTACGGTTCAGACACGGTGAAGTAAGTCTTGCGCTGAACGGAACAAGTGGGACACTTACAGCTCTCGATCTCGATGTGGCACAGCTGGCGGTCCATGGGGAAGTATTGCAGGTTCATGGGGCAGGAGGCGGTGATGGTGAGCCTGCAACAGACGTGAGCGGGGAGTGCTGGGGGCGGGGGGCAGTCACCGCGGCCCGTCGGCCCACACACTCACCGTATACTGCGCGTGATGGAGCCCGAGTGGTGGATGCGGATGAACTCATTGCTGGTGGTGGCTGTGTGGAAGTACGACTGCTTCTCGTTCACGAAGAACGTGTCGGGAACCCAGATGTTGCGAATGAACTCGGAGCCCACAGACAGCGTCTCCACGCCTGCGCGCTTCTTGTACGCGAGCCGCGGGTCCGTCCAAAACTGTCTGAAGTAAAAATCCAACGTGAAGTCCTGAGGGAGAGACATCGCACGTTATAGTATGAGGCGGCGCACTACAGCAGCGGTCGCGAGTGCACGCGTGCTCACGACCACACACACATAGTGGAACAAGTTCTGTGCAAGATACTGGTAACATTCTATACTAAGAAACACTGAACAACATCGAATACACAAAACAGAGCGACAAGCTTCAGTTAGTTTGCAAAGAGTGAAAAGTGCGCGCATAGTGTTGATATGCGTCAGAGTGTGGAGATACGCGACACGTTCCGGTCAGCAGATGTCGCGTACAGACAGTTTCATACCTAACAGAGCACAGACGACTGATGGTGTCCGACGTGCGTTTGAGGGACGTTCATTTCCGCCTCAGTTCTATCAGAACAGTCTTTTTTCTTACTTGAGCCTTCCACCTATTTTATTTTATTAGTTCGAGGCAGAGTTAATGCCAAGCAAAATGGTCACGTTGACTTGAGCTCATTTTTCATAAAAATGTAAACGATTATGATAATTTAGTGAGTATGTATAATGTACATTTAACAGCGCTGAACTAGTTAAGCTCGAAGCGGGCGAGTCACGAAACTCACGGAAGAGTCATTAAAGTAGGCAGCACGCGCGACGCCAACACGGCGAGCGCCGCGCGCCGACACGCGGCCTCTCCTACTTGCTAGCTACACATAGCTGCCAGGTCGGCACAGAATGACTGCATAGAATGTGTACAAAGGTGTCGCGAGTAGTGTGTAGTGTGGAGTGAACATAAAGGGTGCTGTGTTAGCGTGCGCGCGTCGTCTCGTTGACGCGTCGTGCGCGTGACCGCGGCGCCGCGCTCGCTGCGGGCGCGCAGGCCGCTGTCCTTAGCGTTTCAACGTTCACACATGTCGCTTATAATACACAAATAATACACCACGATTAGATTAGTAAAGACAGAGAAAGAGGGAAAACTAGTACAAGTTTACAGTTTTGTAAGTTATCATCGGTGCTAATGATTAAACTGTACACATCTAGTACTATAGGTGAGTGCGGCCGACGGCTGCCACTTCGGCGATCTCCACCACTAAACGAGACATTGACATTTGGTACTCATTCAAAAATTTTATCATACTTCCAGCTGCGTGTTTAATAAATCTTTGGTCCGCGGTATCACACTGGCAAAGAATCGAAGCGTCGCGACACGTCATGTCTTTAAACGTGAAAATGGAGCCAGCGTCAACGCACGTTAACGTCCGTCAACGCGAGAATTCGTCCGCCAACGCGCGTCGCCGCATGTTTTCATATTTGCATAGTAAAAAAATTATACTTTACCTTAGAGTAATAACGCATAGCAACCTAGTACGACTGCAAAAACTAAGGCAACTAAAACTTAGCCAAAGTGGCCTTCTTTGCTCAGCGATCAGTCTGTAAAGTCATGTTACGTCGAACACGGCTCATTCAACATAAAGTGGATACACGATTTTGCCCGTGTTTTGTACTAAACGCGGCTTCTATGCGTTATTTTTCTAAGTACTTTACATAATAGAAATATATATGAATTTAGTCTGAAGTTTTAAAACATGACGCGTCTTTTTGCTACGACTCTGCGCCATTGAGAATCGAGCCTAAGAAGCATAACATGAAGTTCCTGACTTTTCTCTTCACAGAAAATTAAAGAATGTTTTTTCATCAGCTTAAGTAGCGCGTTTCTTTCACTTTTCTTCTATGATCTTTGTTGCAATAGTTCTACATAGTTCTTACGTTGCCCTTAACGTTGGATTTTATTGGTATGTCAGGAGTACTGTGAGATGAATTCATGAATGTGTTTCCAATCTTGTTTTTTTTATGTCTTGTTATTTTTCTTTAATTTGTTTTATTTTGTTTTTTTTATCTGCAATTTTAGTTATTGTAATTGGTTAAACCATAGCTTAATTAAATAAATAAATAAATAAACGTTGTTCTGAAATATTATTAAAGCCCATTTCTCCTAAAAAGAAAACGTCAGTTGCTCTCTGTTGTTTTTATTCTACTTTAAACTGGGTTCTATAATTATTAAATTTTATTTAATCTACTGAGATATGTACCTAATGCAAGAAGGGAATTATATTTTTTTCAAAAGAAAAATATTTCTAAAATGTTCTAAGTACCTATAGAGAAATTAAATAAGATTTTTCACAGGTTTTAAAATTACTAAAAAATAATATCCTGGGGCAAAAGGGCGGCCTTCGTGGGGGACTGTCTTATGTAATTTTGTCGTTCCAAAAGTGCTGATCCTCAGCTTAAGTTGAATAAATTAATTATGGTTTGGATTTTTTTATTGAAATTAGTAAAATGCCGTCAAATTTTCTACGTGCCAGAGTTATGTATGGAAATTTTTGGTATCAGATTCAGCGTAGAATTCCACCCTGTAAATAGTACGAATAACTAAAAGTACTCCATTTCAAATGTGATTGGAAAACAGAAACCCATTTACAGTCCGTTCAACCGATATTGACTTTAATTCCGCTGACATAAGGTTGCCATCAAAAGCAAAAACGCGGTTACAATACCAATGGTTTGCTGCCGCTGCTATTTGTCATACCATTAGTGTAATAAAACTCAATATTGGTTGAATGAACTGTTATAAAGGTAAGTAGGTACCTATTTAAATGTCAAATCTTATTTCAAACTATTGAACCTGGCAGACGATGTCCTGCCCGATCGCGAAGACCCCTACCGGATCCAATTCTGATTCATAACTATGTATATAGAAACCCACTCAAACACACATACACAATTTCATTCAAATCGGTAGGTAAAGCCGTTTAGGATTTTGGTGTAAAACACACATTCATAAGGATTATATATTATTATAATAATATACAGGATGTAAGGAGCATCAACGCTCATCCATTTGGGTTTTAACATGATTTTAAACCATACTGCGTTGGAATTTTTGTCGGATTTATGCAAATTCTGCTTAAACTTGCTTAAAACTGTAAACTTTGCTTAAAAAAACCATGAAAACTTTACATGAATCATCAAAAGTCATTTATTCTAATAAAGCTGAGGATCACCACTTCTTGAACGTCAAAATAACAGACAGTCCCCCAAAAAGCCCGCCTCTCTCTAACCCAATGAAATTTATCTTTAAAAATAAATAAGTCACTTCTTTCATTAATAAACTTATTGGTTTGGAAAGAAATCACAATTTTATACAGTTAAAAGTAAAAAAATATCTGGAAAACTTGGAAACAAAGGAAAGTCGACGAAAAGTTTCAACTGTGGGTCCAGAATCATGAAGAGAACTTATGATAAATCAAAGATACTTAAGATACTAGGACATGACGTGAAGAAATGTTAAGTATCGAAAAACTGTGATCTCATGCCGCAGTAACGCCATCTAGATTAATGTATCAATATTGGAACACACACACACATTCTTTTTTCTTAATGATTTGTATGTCAATTGGCAAAACGTAGCTGACTACCTAATTTTTAAGATCTTGTATTGTAATTATCACTACGTTTAAGAATAAATGATTCTTGTAAGTTAAGTAAGATGAACAGCAAGTGACGGAGTGCACACCGTCTATATTGATCGCGGAATGGCAAAAATAAACTATTCCGTGAGACTGAGAACGCCCGCCACCTGCCACTGGCGAGCCTCCGACCTCTCAAATTCCTGCGATTTAATAATTCAACTCTATCCGAAACAGGGTTAGCTATACAACCCGTTTTTTAGGGACTCATAAAGATTGAAACGTCACACTCAAAGTTCAGAATCACTTCGTTGTTTGTCCTACAAAACCCTGTTTTCTAAGCAAAGAGTAAAACGGTTTTGGTTTTGACGTATCCATTGTACGTAAATACAGGGTGTAAGTATTTTTAATCAGGGGAAAAAGTTTCGCAGGCTGTTTGGCACCCATGAAGATGAACAATTTTCACTACCTATAGGACCAGCTTCTAATCGCGAAAAAAAATCAACCAATATGGCCGATCCATATCACTAGTTTCTATGATAAATGTTCCTCAGTGGTACCATAGGTCTGGGAGACAAACTCAAACAAAATCCTCATTTAAAAAGATGCTCCAAAATTATTACTCATCTTCTAACACGTCATAACTATAACAGCTTTGCGAAAAAATGTAGGTACCTATTTATGCGGTGTGATTTTTATATTAAATTTATACTTGGTTCATGTACAGACGCCAGCACATCAAGTTACCCCAATGTGTCAAATTTCTTTGATCGTTTTTCAACTTTATGTCAAACAGAATAAGCTTCATATTCAATTGGGAAAATTTGACAAAATTTAACTTGATGTGCTGGCGTCTGTACTTTTTAAAATCTTATTGTGTTTTATATGTAACCTACCTTCGTAAATTGTACACCACAAATTACATGATATTTTCTCCTTCTCTATATTACAAGTCCTTTCAAGGATTGTCTGTAAGGGAACGCTTTCAGCGATAAGGCAAAGTTATCATTTGTTCATGCTGTACAAGTAAGGAGTATTCCTTTCTATTCTATTCTTGCATACCATTACATTAGGTAAGAATCAACTGCTACGATGTAAAATTGATTCAATATACGAGAATAATGTTTTTTTTTTTTTACTGTAAGAGATACAAATGTTAGTTGGTAATCGCAAATATGTTTTAGGTGTTAAGTACAGACGCCAGCCAGCACATCAAGTTACCCCGTCGAATTTCTTTGATCGTTTTTCAACTCACACACACACACGCACATCAAGTTACCCCGTCAAATTTCTTTGATCGTTTTTCAACTTTATGACAAACAGAATAAGGTTCATATTCAATTGGGAAAAAATGACACATTGGGGTAACTTGACGTGCTGTCTGTAGAAATATTTTCTTTACTCAAGTAGGGTTACCAATCTCAGGATTTGTCCGGAGATCTCAGATATTTAAGCACGTTGAGGCTGGATTTTGGTAATCTCAGGATTTTTCGATTTTCAATAATAGGTATAGCACACTTTTGAGTTTTTTTTTATTAGAAAGTTACAATCAACATGACCATCACCCCCAGCATCACCATCACTACCATCATCTTACGTGGCTTGACTCTGCGGGAATTGATTATTCCACAGAGTTGTGAATTACGTTTACGGCAAAATCTCGGGACTTTTCTATGGAATTCAATCTATTTCTCAGGATTTTCCATCTGGTAACCCTACACTCAAGTGAAGCAGAGCCTGCAGAGCACAGCTTTAAGTTCTTACGACTTCCCTCGAGGCACGAATTCTACTTACAAATTAAACTTATAACTTTAACTAAGGCGAGCTTGTGTCAACAATTATTGGTCATATTGACAGCAGACAATAATTCTAAGTATTTTAGTAATTGTTACTTGTATTTCCCTCACAATAGTGTTAATTCGCATGCATAATTACACTAAGATGCAGTGCAGACGACAGACTAATTTGTGACGTATTTTTTAGTCTGCTTTAAATAAGAAAGATCTTTATTTATACAATAAAACTATTTTACGCAAATAAATGATTTATTATTATTATTATTATTATAAAACAAATGAAATATATTAAAAACTAACTACAAATAAAATAGTAATAAAAAACCCTAACCCAACCAAAATCGGAACACTCAGGCGCCGAGGTACTCCTCTAAATCCCTTCAATGAGAAACGACTAGAATCATTTTAACATATAATTTAACTTGACTAATTGATGGGTGCCTTATGCTAAATAATTTGCATAGCTTCTATTTGATAGACTAAAAAGTGCCCCACAAATAGTATGTCGTCTGCGCTGCATCTTACAGTATGGCTGTTGGCAAAATATCATCATGGCAATTCCTAACTGCATTTTTTTTAAGAAAATTAAAAACCTTGAAATACGCTCGCTGGAAGTAAATACGGTGTGGTGGAGTCGCGTGGAAGGGGCGGCCGGAGCACAGCACTCGGTGCGTCTGTATCAGTTCACAACAGATATGCCACAGTCATCACGAGCGTTACCAGTCATCGACAAGATCACTAGGAAACAATACGAAAGCGAACAGATCCATGAAACGTGACATGCTCGCAGCCTCGCGTCTGGGGCTGCTGTCGTGCGGCGCGAGAGGTGCGAGTACTGGGGCGAGTACCATGAGCACTTCCGACACGGAGCTGATAGAGAGCACATACATGGTGACGCCCACCTCCACCGGCGGACCTGCAAGCAAGCCCACATGTAGTACTAGTTCGATCCGGCGAGCGCGGCGCGGCGCGGGGCCAGCGCCACGGCTCCTCATGCGGTGCGGTGCCACGTGCCACGTGCCCCATGCCCTCATGCCCACGTGACCTCTTACTACTTAGAATAGTACTGCTAGCTAGGTACCATTTGCACTTCCGACAGAGAGCTGATGGACAGCACGTACATGGTAACCCCCACTTCCACTGGTGGTCCTGGAAACGACATCACATTCATAACACGACAACGCTTCGCATCCATCGTTTGTAAGCAAGCTACGCTAATCGATCGATTGCCAGCGGCTTCCTATACTGTGTCACCTTGTAATGAATCTGGCGGTGCACTGCCTACGCGCTTCTATCTAATCCAGGAGTACGTACCAACACACCATGAGCTGGTGTGTACAATGCCTTACGCTCAAATACCCATTGAACAAAAAGAAACGACCCAAACACGTCTTGTTCTTGAAGCTCATCCACTATCACTCGAAGTTTTGTGTCGTGGCTCGTGGCACCTGCAAGTATGGCCATAAAGCGATGAGGCAAAACAAAATGTCCATCAGAGTGGTTGAAGAAAGTGCGGTAACAACCGCATGTCATCAGAATTTGGGCGACCTACTTAAAGAAACACTATCAAACTATTTCTAAAATAAACTTAGGTAGTAGGTACATATCGGTGCTTAGATTATAGGGCAGATCTTTGCTCAGCAGCGAACATTCAATTAACATTATCTTGCACATATGCGGCTGCTCCATAATAACATTCAAAAACCAGAGAGGAAATACAGCTCATTAGGAGTTCAAGTCGTGTGGTTTCTGCATCTTTGGAAACCTTACAAGTTCGAAGGTTCGAAGAAAGGTGAACACTTGATTACTGTAAACTTACTAGAGTTTTAACCGTATTAAGTAAAACCTCTGTCATGGCGAAGATTTTAATGCAGCTTTTTTACAATGTCTTGAGACTTGCTTTGAAAAGTAATTAGCAAAGAATATGTGAAAATACCATTCTATTTGGATTGGTTCCATAATGGGTTTTAGTATGGTGCAGCCGAATAAGTGCCTACCGCTATGTGACCCTCAAATTGACCTAATTATTTTCATATGTTACTGTCTTGACCTTTAGCAAAATACGCAGTTAGTGAGCTTATAATTTGTATCATATTCTAATCTTAAAGGCAACCTTCTTCTTCCGCCTCATTGCATTGCCTTCGTGTGTATACAAAGTCAACACAAAATAAATTAATAACTACATTTCGCGATTACCACAACGCGTTATGGTGAAAATTTTAAATACCGTTTTAGCCAAAACGCGTTGTGGCTATTTAGCCAGAACCACTGCACGAATTTCGGATTGCCGATGAAAATTAAGAGCCAAAACGCGTTGTGGTCTATATATTCGTTCAAATTGGGTTGTCTATCCTTACCCCGCACGTTATACTATAATATTGTTAAAGCTGCGGATACTTCATATTTTTTAAATCAATAAATATATTGCTGAAGTCCATCTGATTCTCCAAGTAAGATAAGACTGTCATGTCGACCGCCCACCACAGATATGTGGCTGCATATGGAGCTCCCTAATTCAGGGATTCGTTTCCAAATTTATATTGATAATTGTGTGAAGTGAATCTATATTTAGTTAGATTACTCAGAACATTATGTAAAAGGATTTTCGCCAGATTGACGCAGAAAGCATAATAAATAGTGCATTATGATGGCTGCTGACGGCCCATTCCACATTTTTTAGTTATAAAAGAAAAAGTATGTTCTTATACATAATAATGCACACATTATTATGAATAGTACATTATTTAAAGTCAATATGAGTTACTTTGATTCTTGATCGATATTCCAATCTGTGTTTCCAAAGAGCGCGCCACGGTCAAACGTTGGCGATGGCGTCAGGATTCTAATCAGGACGATCAGTCGAAAAGGACTTTATTTTGGACAGCGCAATAGTTCTACCGGAAGTAAATACAACTATTGCTACTAACCTCCATAGTTTGGTCTCACTCTCTTGTCATAACTTATGCTGAAGGAGTCCAAAATAGAGGATATATTGACGTCCCCGAACATGCTCCCGCCGCCGCCGCCGCCGCTGCCACAGGAGAAAAGGACACATGTCAGAGGATGTGGAGAGATGCAGCGCAGCACTAGGGACCTAGCTTGTACTCACGCGACTCGGTCGGCGTGCGGCAACAGTGCAGCGGCGAGCGCGAACAGCAGCGGCGCGCGGCGGGCGCGCGGCCGGAGCGCGCTCATAGCGCGTGGAGTGCGGGCGGGGTCGCGCGGCGCACTGCCGGCCGCGCCGCTGCGCCGCCGCGCGCCCGGGCGAGTCCAACCAGCCCCACACCACCCGCTATCGATCCGCACCACCCGCCCTGCGACCCCCGAGCTAGTCGAGCCACCCGAGAGCTGGCACGCTGATCTCGCACCGTCACGTTACGCACGACGCGACGACATGTTTTTCGCCGTATCGCCGCACTGCCCGGGCCCCCCCGTACCTACTGGAGGACTTGACGTCACCCTCATACCTCCAATATCAGGCTGCCAAACAGTCGCTTTTCACTTTCATTCATTATGTACCTATATAACAGTATAGGGAACATAATATTAACATTGACAGATTGTTTAGTCACGTACTTAAGTATAAAAAATCTGTCCCGAATTCCCGAGTCTTTAGTTTTCTTGAAGATACACTATCGTGAAGTAACATAATTATTTATTTAATCACGATCGGTCCAATAAACAAAAATGTCAACCACTACAATACATATAAAACAAAGTCCTCCGTCGCGTCTGTCTGTCAGTCTGTCCGCGATTAACTCAGAAACTATTGCACCGATTTTCAAACTGTTTTCACTGATGAATAGAGTGATTTTCGGGGAAGTTTTAGTCATGTAATTTGAAGTTTCTGTATACATTGGCTGAAATACCTATAATATTTTTGGGAAGCTAGAAAGTGTCGGGAACAATATTAATTATATTATAAGTCTGGGAGACGGGCGCGGTAACCAACATCCACGCGCGTGAAACCACGGGCACCTACATTGCCAAAAATATACTGGAGACCCAGCACTAATCCAGTTTTCCATTTCTGCATATTTCTGTTCAACATTATACTAGCTTTTGAGAGTAAAACAGGGAGAGAGAGGGAACAGCAAATTTAGATCAAATACATACGTAGGACCAAATTTTATTTTTGTAACAGCTGGTGCTTGCTATGTGTTTAGGTTTAAACAGCGAGAACGGAATCATAGCGATCAATATTCATTTAGAGGATCGAAAAATAGTACCGCCTAGCTCGATAGATGGCGTTGTAGTCGAAATAGAAGTCGCTATGGTTTCGTTACCGCCGATAGTATAAGGTCTAAAGAATAAGTTTTGTTTTTTGGTGTGAGCAGTACATCCAGTACATTGCGATTTCGGTTCGGTTATTATACGTGATTTAAAACCAGTCCATTTGTACTTATTTTCACTACCCGCTCCAAGTCGACCCTCGGTCTCGTTCATGGTCCTTCGGAGTCGGAGCAGTCGGGAGTGTTTTTGGTAGTCTCCAGTGGTGGTAGTGATTACCACCCTTCGCGTCACTACTGGGCAGTGGATCGCTGTCCAGAGCAAACCCCTTCAAGTGGGGTACTCCAGGTGAGAGGTACCCAGGAGGTGGAACCGGAGCAGGGAGCAGCCAGGTGGAGCGTGGTGCAGCAACATCTGGTGGCATCATCCGGAGGAGCGACGCAAGGGAGGTGACGAGCGGCAGATCGTGGTCAAGTAGAGGGCGCCACTGGCGGTGCTCGTGGTGCAGTACAGCAGCGTGCCAAATTGTGGTACAGTACAGCGTGCCGCAGCCGTGGTGCAGTACAGCGCGACATCATCAGTGTGTCAGTGAGTGAAGTGTGAAGAAAAAATCGTGAGTACATTTAAAATCTTAATCAGGAAGAACAGTTTACTTAATTAAATAAATAAATTCTCAGAAAATTAAAGTGCATCAATTGAATTTGAACTCTTGAAATAACAGAAGATTAACAGCTGAGTAGAAAATTAGAACTTGTAAAATTTTAATGTGCAAAGTGGTTCTGACGGGGAATCCATGCCCGATTTTAGACCCAAGTGACAAAGTGCAAAGACTTGTGAAAATATAAAACTTTGACTTTGAAGATTTAATCATAATTATTTCTCTGTGTTTTTTAATATCCGTGTTATATTTTATTTGTGTCTATTTTTTCTGTATCCTATAATTGTTGCAAAATGGAGTATTTCGTTACTGTTCAGGAGGACATTAGTTCCAAAATGTGTAAGGCTAAATCAAATTTAAAGAAAGCGCCTAAAGAGCGATTAACTCATGCATATTTAGAGACCCGTATTGAGAATTTGGAACAATTATGGAGTACATTCACGGCTACTCATAAAGAAATATTAACTACAATAAAAAAGGTTGAATTGTCTAACTCTAGCTATATTAAAAATGGGCTTTATGATGAAGTCGAGGAATTTTATGTAGATTTTAAAAGCGAATTAAGGGAATTATTATCTAAGGGAAATTCAACGGTGTTAAATGAGGATTCCAAGTCTATGTTTTTTCAAAATGAAAAGAGTTTCAGCAGAGTTAAATTGCCAGAAATAAAAATCCCTTCATTCACGGGGAAGTATTCAGAGTGGCAAACATTTAGAGATTTATTTTTTGGATTGGTGCACGAAAATCCGTCACTAGACGATGCACAGAGATTTTATTATTTAAAAGGGCATTTAAGTGGGGAGGCTGAGCAGTTATTAAGGAACATAAAGGTTACATCTGAAAACTATAAAATTGCTTGGTCTAAATTAGATAAAATGTACAATAATAAAAAGTTTATAGCAAATGGGATTATGAAAAGATTACTTAGTCAAAAAACGTTGTCTTGTGAATCGGCTATTGAAATAAAAAGGCTTTTAAATACTACTTCAGAATGTTTAGAGTCAATAAGTAATTTAGGGGTAGATGTCTCTTCCTGGGATCTTATTGTCGTGCACATAATTAGTGAAAAATTAGACAAAGAAACCCGGAAAGTTTGGGAACTCAAAGTGGCTTCGGATTTAAGTGATGAATTACCTACGTTTATTCAGTTTTCGGAATTTTTAAATAGCCGCTTTAGGGGTTTGGAAAATCTAGACAAGTCTGATAACAAGGACAGACATCCACACCCAAAAAGAACTCAATCGTTTCATGTATTAAAAGATAAAAAGTCAGTATCATGTGAATTTTGTTCCGCCGATCACAAGATTACATCTTGTCCTAAATTTAGTAAGGAGTCAAATGAAACTCGGCGTAATTTCGTCCAGGAACATAATTTGTGTTTTGTTTGCCTATACAACAACCACTCTGCCAAGAATTGTAAAAACACTCTTAGATGCCAGGTGTGTAAACGCCGCCACCATACATGGTTACACCCGCAGGGTGAGGTAGGGTCTGAGATTGGTGAAGGTAGCAGGGCTGCTCGCGCGGAAACCTCATCAGTAAGTAATGAAAAAATCGAGGCCGCCAATAAGGCGGAGGACAAACCACTAGTCTCATGTCTTGCGACAGGACACAGTAGAAAAACTGTTTTATTAACTACAGCCTTAATCCAGGCTGAGTCGAAGAATGGGACTTCCTGTGTGGTTAGGGCGTTACTGGATCAGGGATCCCAGGGTTCCTTTATTACAGAATCCACGGTCCAGTACCTACGTTTAAATAAAATACCGTCAAAGAATACGGTGTTAGGTGTCGGTGGAGGTAAAAGTACAACTTCGACATCCATGGTGGTTATCAATCTTCGTTCGAGAGTTAATCCGTCTTTTCAAATAAAGGTCAAGGCTCACGTTCTGAAGTCGGTTACAGCTCTTCTCCCCTCTTCAAGAGTAAGTCGGGTAGAATGGGTAGTAGACTTGAGCGATAATGATTTGGCTGACCCGCAATATTTCAAGCCTAATAAAATAGATATTTTATTGGGCGCTGAGGTATTTAGCCAAGTCATTCGGAACGGAGTCAAGAAGAATCCAAACGGTACGCTCTTAGCGCAGGAAACCACCTTAGGTTGGATATTGTCGGGCTCATTCGAAGTTGACAATAAGGTACATACGCACTCACAAATTACCGTAATGCATGCCAGCGTTCAAGATGACGAATTGTTGAGAAAGTTCTGGGAACTAGAGGAACCATCTAAAGCAAAAAGGATGCTAACGGAGGAGGAAACATATTGTGATAAGTTATTTACAACTTCCACTACAAGAAATAAAGATGGCAGGTACATCGTGAGATTACCGCTACGCGAACCAAGCTCGGTTGGTAGGTGCGCTGAATCCAAAGTGATTGCTGCAAAAAGGTTCAAAGGATTAGAAGTCAGGTTAGGTAAAAATAATAAATTAAGGGCAGACTACGTGAACGTTATGCAAGAATATTTAAGACTTAACCACATGGCAGAGGTAACAGAGCAAGAAAAATATAATAAAGAGGCTGTTTACTTACCTCATCACGCCGTGGTTCGTGAGGATAAAGATACTACAAAGGTGCGGGTCGTGTTTGACGCCTCCTGTAAAGGAACTAATGGTAGGTCATTAAATGATGATCTAATGATTGGTCCGCCTTTGCAAGACGAACTACGTCATACTGTTATGCGCTGGAGAGTCCATAAGATATGTATAGTAGCGGATATCGTAAAAATGTATCGGCAAGTTTGGGTGGATAGGCAGGATACGCCATATCAACGGATACTTTGGAGGGATAGTCCTGAAAAGGAGCTACAAGAGTATGAATTATTGACCGTTACATTCGGCACGGCCTCTGCGCCATATTTAGCGGTACGGGCACTACAGCAATTAGCTTATGATGAGTGCGGGGATAATTCAAACCTAGCTAACATAATTTTAAAGGATTTTTATATGGACGATTTAATGTCCGGGACGGAAAATATAGAAGATGGGTTTAAAATTTACACGGAATTATCTCAAGTACTATCTAAGGGAGGCTTTAAATTACAAAAATGGAAAAGCAATTGTAAGGAATTATTAAATAAAATTAAAGATGGAAGCGATGAAGAACTAACAATAAAAATAGACGAAGTAACGAAGATACTAGGACTTACCTGGGATGCTCTCGATGACTGTTTTCAATACTCTGTAGAACTCACGTCGACGTCGGGACCTGTAACGAAAAGAAAAATTATCTCGGAGATTTCACGTTTATTTGATCCATTAGGGTGGTTAGCACCAAGCGTAATTTTAGCAAAAATCTTAATTCAAAAATTATGGTTAGCTGGGTTAGAATGGGATCAAGAAATTCCAAATAATTTATTACAAGAATGGGATACTTACCGAAATAGTTTGGCTTCTCTTGTTAGCATAAAAATCCCACGATGGTTACACATTGGTTCCAATATTCGGAAAGCGGAGTTGCATGGATTTTCCGATGCATCTAAAAACGCTTATGCAGGCGTTGTTTACCTTAGAGTGATTGATGACTTGGATAGCATTCACATTTCTTTAGTCACTTCAAAAACGAAGGTGGCACCCATTAGACAAGTGTCTATACCAAGACTAGAACTTTGTGGGGCGGTTCTTCTAGCCAAACTGATAGCCGAAGTAGGAGAAGTGATGGGTATCCAGAAGCTTGACTGGCATGCATGGACTGATAGTGAGGTGGTCCTAGCTTGGCTCAATAGTCATCCTAGCCGCTGGAAAACGTTTGTGGGCAATCGAGTTTCAGACATCTTAAACATCGTGGATACATACCATTGGTCCCATGTATCGTCCAAGCATAATCCTGCAGATTGTGCCTCCCGCGGTGTGTCCCCAGCTGAATTAAATTCTACGGGTATATGGTGGAATGGTCCGGATCTGTTGCGACAGCAGGTAATTGAATACAAAAGACCAAAACATCTCGTTACCCATATAGAAGAAGTTAAAGTGCATACAAGCCTCGTAGAAATTTCATTTTGGGATAGATTTTCATCTCTTTCAAGGATGATTAGGGTATTAGCCTACTGTAGGAAGTTCTTGCTCTTACGGTTTAATGGTTCTGACAAGGAAAGAACTAAACAGTTGTCTACGAAAGAACTAGAGGAGGCGATGGATATTTGTATTAGAAAGGGTCAAGAGGAAGAGTTACAAGAGGAAATACAAGAACTTAAAAAAATGGGTTCTTTAGGTAAAACGGGAAGAAAGTACAAATCGTTGAACTTATTTTTGGACCCCAAAGGGATAGTTAGAGTAGGGGGTAGATTAGAACTATCGCAGTTGAGTTATGATCGCAAACACCCTATACTGATTCCGAAAGATGCCTTCCTCACGAAGCATCTAGTAAGCGAGGCGCATCAAAAAACGATGCATGGGGGGCCTCAAGCCATGATTGCTTACTTAAGATCTCGGTATTGGGTTGTAGGAGTTAAATCTGTAGTGAAGGCCTATTTTAGAAAATGCGTAACTTGCGTTAGGTATACAAATAAAGCCAGAAGCCAACTAATGGGACAGCTACCATCTCCTCGTGTTACACCTAACAAAGCCTTTTTGTACAGTGGCGTCGATTACGCTGGTCCGATAAACGTTAGAATGTCCAAAGGGCGGGGCAATAAGTCGTACAAGGGGTACATCGCACTCTTCGTCTGTCTGTCTACGCGGGCGGTTCATATCGAAGCAGTCAGTGACATGACGTCTAAGGGTTTCTTAGCTGCTTTTAAAAGGTTCGTAGCAAGGCGGGGACATTGTGCAGAATTGCATAGTGATAATGGTACCAATTTTGTCGGTGCAGCACGAGAGCTGCAAGAATTATTTAAGGAAGAAACTTCCAATTTCATTCCTGAGTTGGTTGAGGCCTTAGCAAATAATGGTACAAAGTGGAACTTTATTCCTCCTCATGCTCCAAACTTCGGGGGTCTATGGGAGGCAGGAATAAAGTCCACTAAATACCATCTGAGAAGAGTTGTAGGGAACTCAACATTAACGTTTGAGGAATTAACGACGGTATTGGCGCAAATTGAGGCATGCCTCAACTCGAGACCACTTTCTTGTGTCGATCAAGATGAGTTAACGGTATTAACTCCGGGCCATTTCCTGGTTGGGGAACCACTCGTCCTTGCTCCAGATTCAAATCTCGAAAGGGTTAACATCTCTGGTCTAGGACGGTGGCAACTTACCCAGAGAATGTTGCAGGACTATTGGCGGAGATGGTCACAAGATTATTTGAATCAATTTTTACAACGACATAAGTGGACTCATAAAACCCCAGAACCAGCTATAGGTAACATAGTGTTGATAAAAGAGGATGATTTGCCTCCTGGCAAGTGGTTGCTGGGCAAGGTTGAATCAAAACACCCTGGTCCTGACGGAATTACTCGAGTCGTTACAGTGAAAACTAAAAATTCCCTGATAAAGAGACCTGTATCTAAATTGGCTATTTTACCTGTAGCAACTTAAATTTTATGTATGTAAGTTTTAAGGATATTGTATTGTTTAATTATAAGAACGCAATAAGTTTGTAAGAATTTTGTTTGTCTTTTGTACCATCGCTCGTGTTATATCATGTTGTTAAACATTTTAGTATTAAGATTTGTACCTATGAGTCCCTCCTCAGAAGACATGTTGCACGGTGGGCGGTTTAAATTAAGTGAAGGACATTTTGTAATATGTCCTTGGTGGGCGGTATGTTTAGGTTTAAACAGCGAGAACGGAATCATAGCGATCAATATTCATTTAGAGGATCGAAAAATAGTACCGCCTAGCTCGATAGATGGCGTTGTAGTCGAAATAGAAGTCGCTATGGTTTCGTTACCGCCGATAGTATAAGGTCTAAAGAATAAGTTTTGTTTTTTGGTGTGAGCAGTACATCCAGTACATTGCGATTTCGGTTCGGTTATTATACGTGATTTAAAACCAGTCCATTTGTACTTATTTTCACTACCCGCTCCAAGTCGACCCTCGGTCTCGTTCACTATGGTTCACACGTTTCACACTTTTTATTTATGTAATTACTAATTTATAGCTAGTAGGTATAGCTGCTATTGTTTGTTTCAAAAAAGGAAAATAATAATATTTCTATAATTATCTATGGACGCGAGAAAGTGTTGAATTTGCTTGATGTTTCGCGTTAGTAGCGCCAGTAGGGCCAGTAGCGCCACAGCGCAGAAACAATATTACGTCAAATTTGACGTGAGTGAATGAGCAGCTGTCAATGGGTGACGTTTGTCTGTCAAACAATTACAAAATAAAAACAGTGAGCGGGCGGTGGCGGAACAGTGTGTGTCGTTAGTGTGACTCGCGTGGCACCGCAACGTCCGGATAGCGTCCCCGAGCCGGGCACGGCATGCCAGCTATTTAACGGGAACAACGGCGTCAGCGAGCGACCGTGCTAGCGCGCAGCGAGCGAGCTGCACGACGCATCAGGTGGGTTTGTTTACGTCGCGCCATGTGACCTGTGCTAACTGCGCCGCGGCCTTCGCTGTCAGGCTCACGGGGCCACGTGCCCGCTAGTGTAATCCGGTTAGCAGCGAAGGTCCGATGTGCTGACAGGCTTGTGTCGCAGGTGCAGAGCGCGCCCGGAGTAGAGCGGAGCGAACTTCGCGACGGCGACATGAAGCCGCACGACGACTACAGGAACGGCGATGGTGAGCATCAACGAGTAGGTACACAACACACAGTACGCACCACAAACAATACATATTACGCCGACTCGTAGCAACAGTGCGCAGGGCGTCCGCCCGCGCGCCTGTCGCGCACCGCCGATCATTAAGATATGCAACTTGACCTTGAGCGCGGCGTCGCTTCATTTTAATTAAATATCGAATACAACTCTGTCATTACACCACACAATAGATGCTTTGACATGATTGTAGTCATTTAATCCGTAACACAAACAATATTAACTTGACAGCTATGTAAGTCAGAAGGTACCTACAGTGTATCAGCTGCTTATGTTGTTGACCTTTGTCAGAAGGTCACAGAATTTCTTCTGTGTTGCTGACAGCATAATTGTGTTCACCATCTTTATTTGAATAGAATTTAGGTTCAGTTTATGAATGAATGATATCACCAGGAAAATTATTTTAAACAATACAGGACAATGGTAATTTTATTGTAAGTGGCAGGTGGGTACAATGTAGGCATGCATGACATTGCTTGTGTGTAAACTGGTACTTATGGCCCTGTCCCGGTGTGAAGCGGTATCTACGCGGAACCAATTGACCAAATTGAAGATGACACATTAGTCTATTGGGACTTATTGTAGCTACACATGATATTAACACACACACACAGAGCAAGACAGCCACACATACTCATGATGACAATTCAATAATTTACTTATTCAAGAGTAACTTTCCATAGTACGAAGGCCAGCACATCAAACTTAATCTGTCAAATTTATAGTTTTTCAACTCTATTTCAAATGGAGTAAGGTTCATGCTCAATTGGGAAAGTTTTACAGTTTGGGGTAGCTAATAATCTTATTTTGGTTATGGTTTTATAGTTGCTAGGGTGATTATGGGTGTATTATAAACTAAACTAAACTATACATGTTTTGTTTCTGTATTTAAGTAAAGGTAAACAATCTTGTTTTGACTATTTACTCAAACAAACACATATTACTAAACAAATAAACTACTGCTTAACTAATTATTGGATTGATTTAGTAATTGTTTTTGTTGTATTTGTAGTGAGTTTTTTATTATTTTTATCAATAGAGGAGATTGAAAAGAATCACAATATTCTTTAATTTTAACTTACTTAAAACCTAAACAAAATGAATATTAGGTATACACTAGTGTTTTTAATTAATTAGTACAAATAGTTAAAGGGCTTATTCTAGACGGTCTTCTCATTATATTTGTAAAGTATGAATAGATAATATTCATAAACTGCAAAGTTATTAGCGTTTGTTTATATCCCAAAAAGTCACCCAATTCATGGAAATTTTGTACAGGCTATTCATGACAGTAGTATTCATTAATCGTCATCTCTCGCTCACGTTCGCGTGATCTCGCTCAAGTATGCCCCGCCTCCAACAGCTGTTTTCGTTATTTAAGTATAACTAAATAGTGGCATAAGTAGAAATTGAATTTAGTTTTTTTTTACTTTTGATTACGCAAATGTGATCAGTAACAGGTATGGATACAGCCCAATTTTTTTTGTACTAATTAAAAAATAGTGGTGTATAGTTAGACCTTCTTATCCTGTTATCATCAAAATCAGGGTGATTAGGGCTGACAAGACACTGATATTATTAGTAAAGTGGAAGATTTTTTTTCAATCTTTCGAAGTCCAAGCAACCATTGATTCGGTTACCCATCTATCCCCATACAATAACACTCACTCCTTATCATTGGTAGGTATATAATGTTTTAAAATATTCCATTGTAATGATATGAGAAGATAACGTCTTTATTGAGTCTGATATTGAGATATCAGATTTTTTAATTGTGATAATATGGTTTATAAACCTAGTAGGTTTATAAACCATATTATCAAGTAAGTAGGTTTAACCTACTTATTTATAGATACTTCAGGTGTTTTAATGTTGTATGTAGTTAGTTACTTATTTATTTATTACTAGCAGACGTCACGCGGTTTCGCCCGCGTAGTTCCCGTTCCCGTGGGAATACAGGGATAAAAAGTAGCCTGTGTCACTCGGGGACATTGTAGCTTTCCAACAGTGAAAGAATTTTTCGAATCGGTCCAGTAGGTTCGGAGCCTATTCGATGCAAACAAACAGACAATCAAACTTTTCCTCTTTATAATATTAGTATAGACTAGCTACCCGGCTAACTTCATTCCGCATTACAATCAATAGGCATGTTTACAAAATATGAATATCAAAATAATATTGTATAATTAGTCTATCAGTTAGATTATAAAAAATACTAGGCCATAAGTATTTTGTCTTTTTCAAATTGATGGAAAATTACTTCTAGATTAAGCACATTAAAAATGAGGAGAGGGGGCTTGTAACGTCATTATTCAGTATTAACTGTACAGGATAGTGACGTCATGCGACATTGTGACACGATCTATCGCATTATTTTTTTATAAGTACCTACCTACGTGAAAAAAGAAAAAATATGTGTCGAATATTTTCTTATAATCTAGATCAGGGACTAAAAACTAAAATTTAGTCAACCTGTGTTGTGTTACCTTCTTAGCTTTAGCTAAAGACTTTTTAAATGTCCAACTGGAAAAAGGTGGGTGGACTTTGTCACCATCTCATATCACCAAAGATGGCGATTGCTGCATTTGAAAAATGTTTAAAAAAGGAATTTTCTCCCTATAACTTTTTGAGACAAAGAATAGCCAATATCCGTCTCCAGCCTGCGTAGCATGAACACCGAAGAAACGGTCTTTGTCGTGTCTCGGAAGAAAATAAATTAAGTGTTCATGCTACGCAGGCAGGTGTATTGAAAGAAATTTGACAGATTGAGGTTCCTGTCTATATAATCTGTCACTTTGCCGATTCGTCTGTAGACAAAGGCCGTTTCTTCGGTGTTCAATGTGTTCATGCTACGCAGACAGGATGATCTATCTCCATGCCAAATTTAATTACGATCAGTTCAGCCGTTTAGTTGTGTATAGCCGACAAACAAACACAAACAGAGTTGTTTTGTTTTTCATAATTTATATGACAGCCAAAATAAAAAGAACATTAGGTATAATAGTATGTGAGACAGCCAACCGTTCGCGGCTCACTGGTGACCGGCGTGGCGTATAAAGTATAAAAGTCTTAAATTTTTTTTAACAGTCTTAGTATAATTACATCTATCTATATATTATATATATAAAAGAAAGTCGTGTTAGTTACTTCGCTTATAACTCAAGAACGGCTGAACCGATTTAGCTGAAAATTGGCAGGGAGGTAGTTTAGAGCCAGGAGAAGGACATAGGATACTTTTTATCCCGTTCGACATCATAAAAATAAATGTCAAGAATATCGGTTGTCTCAAACATTTTTCAAACGCAGCGCCATCTTGGATGACATGACAGGAGTCAAACTTCCCAGTTCATTATCAGGTGACAATTTGAAATTGACAAGTCTTATGCTAAACCCAAGAAGGTAAGGTTGTCAATTTATAATACGCACCTACGTTCTGAAATTTATTTTGTTACTAAACTTAGAGGTTTTATGTAGCATAAAAAAGTCTTATATTTCAGAAATCAATTTACGTAACTAGCAATGATGACAGAGACGAAATTGAATAATTCTTTGCAAATAGAACTTATTTTACTGTTAGGACTTTAATTAAAGTAGAGCGGGAAAACTATAGGCATAAATTATTGTATGTAACATAGAGGCAATAGTTCAGATTAAAATTATGAATTTAGTATTTTTTAGTAAGGTAGTTAGGTTAGATAGTTGGGTTAGCTATAGGATAGGTATGGTCAGTTAGGTTAGGGTATATATACATGTTGTAATTTAAAAGTAGTAGTAGTTATTATTGGTTTGGATTTATTTGTTGTCGTCTTATTCAACGTATGTATATCTAATATAAAAAAAAATAAGAGCAATGAATTGACTCTAAGGCACAACGAAGTTTGCCGGGGCAGCTAGTAAATTAATAAAATAACTAGCTGAGCGGCCCGCGTTGCTTTGGATCACTGTTTGTAGTATTATTATGTTGACACAACAACATACCTAATGTGCTGTAATAAAATATTGAGGCCGATAATCACGATAAAAACTGTCCTATCTTTTAAGTTTGACCAAATGACACACAGTAAGCCAAATTTCATCCATATTTATGTATACTTCTATTCTATACAAATATTATAAAAGGAGAGAGAATTCTTTGTTTGTTTGTAGAGGTAAAAAAAACACAAAAAACTACGGAACCGATTTAAAAACGTCCTCCATAATTTGAAAGCTACATTATCACCGAGTAACAAGCTATATTTTTTTTTTTTAACTACAAAGGGGTCGAGGGAATGTCAAAGTTTAGAGAGAAGTACGAAATTAACTATTAGTAATAATATCACAAAACACATTTCTTCTTGTCTCCGCTTTGGTGGAGTCTTGCTCTTATGCATGCGCAGTTGATTTTACCAACTGCTAAAATAATTTTGTGTTTCCTAATATTTCTCAAAGAAACTGTGTGACACAAAGTTTTTCATGTACTTGTAAAGAAGCTCATGTATCACCAACTGTTCTCCATTCTTGACTTCTTCATATTATGAACGATAATGTAATCTAATGACGCGACGCGGCGACGTCCCCATTCGCCCGGAAAAATATTTTTCGTTCCTCAGTTGTAGGTATGTTTGGAGAATACCACCTCTTAGGCCTTTTTTTCCTCTCTCTTCCCAGCCCTTTTGGTGTAGGCTTCCTTTTAATAGTTGAAAAAATCTTGTTCAGTATCTCGACAGACAGACGGTTATACGCACAAAATAAGACCGTTGTTGCCACTTCGCTATGGAATCCTAAAAATACAAAAACGTCATACCTACTTGTATATGTGTACAATATATTACGTTTATTTACCTGAACTTGTCATTATGAGTTTACAAATATTTATGTAGGTAGTCATCTTGGCTTGTTTTTATTGTGTTATTAACTTCAGGCTTCAGTGGTTAATTTAAAATGTCTTAGGTACGTTTTTTGCAATCTGACAACTTTTGTAAGCATACAATGTAAAACACCGCTGCACTTTTCAAAAGAAGTAAAATATTTTTAATTTCACACTATTTACGTGAGACTAACGCGTGTCCAAACGCAAGCGATCATGCGTGTCTACACCCTCAGACAAATAAAACTTTTTTATTGGTCTGAGTCTACACCAGTCATTGTTGTCCCTGAGTATTTTATTGACGTAGTAACGTCCCGGATGGAACAGGCGGAGCGGCCGGCGACGAGGACAGCTCGGAGGAGGAGACGAGCGTGCTGGAGCAGGAGCTGTCCGTGCGCGACGACGCGGCGCCGGCGCGAGTGCTGCACGCGCTCAACGCGCTGCGCAAGTCGCGCCAGCACTATGATGCCGTACTGCTGGCCGGCGGCGCCGAGCTGCCCGCGCACCGCGCCGTGCTGGCGGCCGCCTCGCCCTACCTGCTGCACGCGCTGGCCGCGCTGCCCGCGTCGCCCACGCCCGGCGCGCCCGCCGTGCGCGTGGACGACGTGGAGCCCGACGCGCTGGGCGCGCTGGTGGAGTACGCGTACACCGGGCGCCTGCGCGTGCGCGACGCGGCCGCCGCGCGCCGCCTGTACCGCGCCGCGTGGCGCCTGCGCGTCGAGCCCGTGCGCGCGCACCTGGCCGGCGCCCTGCTGCGCCGCCTGTCGCCGCACGACTGCCTCGAGCTGCGCGCGCTGCCGGACCTGAGCGCTGACCAGCTTGAGCAGCTCGATGCTTACATTGCGCAAAACGTGAGTGCCTGCACATCTGCATGCTTCACACTATAGGTACTTCTTTTCTTGGTAACAATAAATTGACCGCCTGGCCACCGTTTCAGTTCGACGAGGTGTGCAAGAGTGGTGCGCTGGCGACTTTGCCTCTTATTCGTATTGAAATGTTGCGCGAGACCAGCGCCGAAGGCGGCGAGGAGACAGCCTTCGCGGTGGCCGACGCCGCGCTGATATGGCTGCGTGACCAGCAGGCTGTCGACGCCGACGTGAGTACTACACTAGTACCAGTGCACACTGCACGCGTACCGCAGTGCCAACGGTGCGCCTCACACGCCTTGTGGTGTTGCAGCTGGACGAGCTATGCCTACGCACACACTTGCTGTACGTGGACACGCGCGGTGCGCTGCGCGACTGCGGCGAGCTGCCGGCTGCACGCGGCGACGCGCCTGAGCTGCAGGAGTACCGGCGCGAGGCAGCCGAGCGAGGCCGGGCCTCGCGCCGTGTAGCTGACCAGTCCCCTCCTGCGCTGCCTGCGCTGCCTACGCTGCACCTGGGCGCCCGCACGGCGCGTTCGGAATGTGCCGTGCTGGCGGCCACGCGCGTGCAAGGTGCCCGCACTACTCGCGCCCTGCTGGCGTTGCGCGGGCGCCTGGCGGCAGCGCGCGTGGCGTGGCGGGACGTGGGCGCAGGCGGCGCGGTGGGCGTGGCGCGCGGCGGCGTGCTGGGGGGTGCGCGCGACGAGGGCGAAGGGGTCGGGAAGCGCGCGCGCCTCACGCTGGGGCGCGCGGCGCACGGCACGGCGGTGCTGGGCGGGCGCCTGCTGGTGTGCGGCGGCTACGACCGGGCGCGCGTGCTGCGCGCGGCGGAGGCGTACGACCCGGCGTTGAACGAGTGGACGGCGCTGCCCGACATGCGCTGTGCGCGCGCGCGTTTCCCGGCCGCGGTGCTGGGCGGCGCGCTGTTCGCGCTGGGCGGCTCGGACGGGCACGCGGAGCTGGACTCGGTGGCGGCGCTGGGCGCGGGCGAGGGCGGGGGGTGGGCGGGGCGGGCGCGCCTGCCGCTGGCGCTGTCGCACGCGGGCGCGGCGGGCGTGGAGGAGCGGCGCGAGCTGTACGTGGTGGGCGGCTGGTCGGGCGGGGTGAACCTCAAGCGCGTGCTGCGCTACGACCCGGACGCCGACGCGTGGAGCGAGGCGCCGCCGCTGAACGCCGGTGAGTAGATACAATCAATTCTCGACTTTTAGTCACCTAAAGAGATAAACAATGATAATCATAACAGACTAGTGGTCGCTCGGTAATCGAAATCAATGTGTTGTAACTTTTTGCTTTTTCTTTATTTATAAACATGCTAATTATTGGTATGTATTTACACTCGTAGGCCGGTCGCAGTGCGCGAGCGTGTACTGGGAGGGCTCGCTGTGGGCGCTGGGCGGCTGCGACGCGTGGCACTGCCTCGCCAGCACCGAGCGCCTGCGCCTGGCGGGGGCCGCGTGTGACGTGGAGGCCCCGGGGGCCGCGTGGGAGGCGGGCCCCGCGCTGCCCACGGCGCGCCGGTCCGTGGGGGCGGCGGCGTGGCGCGGGCGCCTGGTGGCGGCGGGCGGCTCGGACGGCACGGCGTCGCTGCGGCGCACGGAGTGGCTGGCGGGCGACGCGTGGCGCGCCGGGCCTGAGATGCGCAAGCCGCGCGCCGCGCTGGGCCTGGCCGTGCTGCACGACGCGCTGTACGCCGTCGGCGGCTTCGACGGCAAAGAGTTCCTGTCCTGCGTCGAGTGCCTGTACGAGCCCGACGGCGAGTGGACCACGTTGTTGGCACCGCCTGCGCCGCGCACGCCTATCTCGCCTAACGGGCCCGCTTTGATTGACGCGTCTTGCAAACCCGACGTGCCCCGCGTGCCCGACGCGCCCCGCGTGCCCGACGCGCCCCGCGTGCCCGACGCGCTCCGCGTGACCGACGCGCAGGAGAACGGCGTCGCGAAGAGCGAGTGACGCGCGGCGACGTGCCGGACGATCGTTGCGCTAGTTGGAGAACTGTTCGACGGTGTTCGCAACATTTAGCAAATTGTGCTCTGCTGCGAAACTGTACCGCTACCTCAAAATTAGATGCGTGCGGCCGCGCGGGCGTCACGTGACGCGACGCAAGTGTCACGTGACGCGACGCGGGTATGACGTGACGCGACGCAGGTGTCACGTGACCCGCGACGCAGGTGTCACGTGACCCGCGACGCGGCGGCTGCGCGTGTGTCGATGCCTTTACTTCGCATTTGAATATGTTAATGATAAAGTAAGCCTGCGGTCGGCGACGGCCGCGGTCTGTATATATCGGCCCTCACTCACGTGTAGTCTAAATTATTATATTGTCACAGATTTATACGGCGCGGCGGGATCGTGTTTTTCTTGTTGGCGTGCTTTCCCGTTATCGTATTATTGTTACATTCCTGTTTTGTAAGATATGATGTGTATCCTCTGTAGGACGTGGTTTGTGTATTGTTAGGTATTAGTTTTATTTGTAAGGTGATAATTACATGAAGTGTATCTGTGAAGGCGCGTGTTGCGCGCCTGCTGTTTATGTTAATAAATCGTATCTCTCACTCGCTGCCTTTTAATCCTCGTCCGCGTTCTGTTTCGTTAAGCACCGAACTTAAAGTAATTCATCTCTCTATCCTCTATGTTTAAGACATTGCCTACCCTATACATATTTGTTTTTTTATCACAAACATTGATGCCATCGTCACATTGAGTTCATAATGCAATTGCATTTTACTTTCGTCAGAAGCAAGATTGAGTTGGTATGTAAGATACAGAATAGGTACACAAAATCACAAGTAAAATGAATGACCGCATCGAAAAAATTCAGAGACGCTTTATCAAACCTTTACCTCTGCTAGTATCAAAACATTTGCTATCACTCAGTCGACTACCACTGGCTCTGAAAGAAATACCATTTAATACCACTTGAAATTCAGTGTGAGAATGAATGTAGACTTTGGTATTATTTTAAATAAGTATACCTACCTACCTAAAATTGCTTGGACCGGAGATTTGTCTACACTGTATGTATATACAGACAGATAGACAACAAAGTGATCAAGGGTTCCGTTTTTTCATTTTTAAGTACAGACGCCAGCACATCAAGTTACCCCAATGTGTCAAATTTTCCCAATTGAATATAAACCTTATTCTGTTTGGCATAAAGTTGTAAAACGATCAAAGAAATTTGACACATTGGGGTAACTTGATGTGCTCTGCCGTGGTATAACTAAAATGCCGTTATCCAACATCTGGTCGATTTTCAACTTTTGATGCTACATTAATGAGAAAAAAAATTCTATCGATCTGTGTTTGCGAATTTTCAATATCTTGAATAGTTTTGGAAATAATTATTTTAAAAATGCCGTTAAGTACATATTTCTCATGTGTAAAATAAGCAAAAACAACATTAAGTAACTTTGTGAGTCTGAAAATGACTTTAGCAGATAACGGCATTATAGTTATACCACGGCAGTGCTGGCGTCTGTACATAACTAGAGGTACGAGAAACAGGGTGTAAAGTTCCCCATCCACCATTACAAAAGGGAGGCTTCTCCGACCAGACGGGTGTTGTGTCTGGTGGGCTAACTACGGCCTGGTTGTTGTCGAGAACTTGTATACGTTAAAGTCGCGCGGATAACTTTAATACCGCGATGTAGGATATCAGTCATTAGTTCGTATGTGGCGAGATAGATGTCGCTACAGAATGTTACAGTTTACAATGTATTATATAGGGTGACTGGTAATTAGTGACCGATACTTAAACACGTGATTGTTCTCGTGAATACAAATAACTTTCCCAAATAAACTTTTTTTTATACTCATTAAAATTTCTTTTATCACAATAACACAAAAGCTGTTGGAAATTCGCGCGCGCACTTGTGATCGATCAGGTACACGGTAGGTACATTTTGCCCTTCCCGAGGTCAGATTGTCAGCTGTTAGATCGTGCCGATTCGTGCCTACTGTGATCGAACACGCGCGCGGAAATTTTGAACTGCGTTTTTGTTGTTTATTGTGTTATAAGTTTTTATGTAAGTATAAAAAAAAAAATTCTTTGGAAAAGTGTATTGAACTCATGAATGCAATCACGTGTTTCAGTAACGGTCACTAATTACCAGTCACCCTATATACATTGTAAATATTATATTAAGTAAGTATACAACTGGCACATAATCGGGTAACGTAGGTGTTCTAGTTTTACTTTCCAGTATAACTAGAACACCTACGTTACCCGATTTAGTTACGGTAAGTAACTAAGTTAGAATCTGCAAATTAAAGCAATAAACTATGAATTATCTCCTTGCAAACTTGTTATGATAATTACAGTGCTGACGACCAAATCAATTACTATTTAATTATTCTTCTACCTTGTAACCATTCCGCCATCATTTTTGTGTCAGTTCGAGTAGCGATAGGCTAATATAAATCCAAAGACATTCTAGTATAATAAAAATTGCAAAATAAAAACTTTTTTACAACAAAAATAACCGACTTCATTGAAAAACTAGGTGTTTTATAACTAGTTTCAGAAGTCGGTGGCCATTAAAATGAATGTTACAAAACCACAAAAGCCACAGACTTCCGAAACTAGAGTTATTTAACACCAGCTGTTAGTGTTTTTCAATGAAGTTGAGAAGTTGTTAGTTTTTTTTTTGTAATAAGTTTTTTTACATGCATTATATTTTCTTAGGTAAATTGATCAGGCACTTTCATTGTATTTATTATCTTAAATAGCTCCGTAAGAGATCGCGGCGCGGTAAATTATAAATGGCTCTTTAGTGAAATGAAAATGGATTCAATTGAGCAGCCCGAATCCACAGTAATATGCCATAAGACATAATGCTGTGAAAGTAGCTAAAACTATAGACCAAAGGCGCGGTTACTACATCTGTTGACTGTCTAATTTTTCTAACCACATAAAACGTCCCCACGTGAAACGTCCCCATTGTAATTTTTCGTCTAGCGTAATACCTTGGAAAACTGTCTGATTAATAAATTGCAGTTGTCCTCCATTTAACACGATGTCACATTCACTAAAACTTTGTAAAGTGAATCTAATGCATTTAGTTTCTTTTTTCATTAATTATTTACCGTACTATACCAATTTTATCTTTAGAGTTGAGTTATTCACGGCGTCAAGATGTTATGACCACCTGTTTACTTTAAATATCAGTGATGTGTCATCTGAAAATAACACCATCTTCGGTTGATTATGCATTAATTGGGGAAAATAGGAATGGACCCAGTATTCAACCTTGAGGAACACCCATTGTCATTTCAGCCCTTAAAGAGTTCACGCAATTTATCTGAACTTTAACCTGTCTGCTGTCTTTAAGTAATATTTTACTAAGTTAAGAGCAGTGTCGTTTATTCCCATAATGATACAGTTTCAATAGAAGTGTTTCATGGTCAACGCAATAGAACGCCCGTGAAAGGTCACGAAACAATCCAATGGTATCTTGTGAGTACAAGATGCCCCATTGGAATCTTTTGTGACCACGATTAAGAAGCCTTAACTGTGATATCAGCATCAGTTGTACAGGGCCCTTTGGTGAAACCGTACTGCTGTTAATGAAAGATGGATTTTTTATACCCACCTGGTGCTTGATTTCGAGTTATCTTCAAATTCTAACTGAGAATCTCATGATCATCAGCTCAATGACGACTGTTAGGTTGGAAAGATAAAGATAGGCTGAAGAGGAAGGAAACGACTTTGTCTATCAATAGCAAAAATATATTTGTTGCGTATATACGTATATATTTAGTGAGTGTTTAGTGTCACAAGCAGAAGGCCGCGTCACTCGTCCAGCTCGGCCTGCGCCTCCAGCAGCAGCTGCGCCAGCGAGTGTCGCGCGCCCGCGTCCAGCGACCGGAACTGGTCGCGCCGCAGTTCGCGCGCACACGTGGATGGCTCGCGCCCGCCCGCCGCGCGCAGCTCGCAGGGCCGCGCGCGCGGGGCCAGCACCAGCGCCGGCTCGGGCGCGCGCAGCACGCGCAGGGGCCCGCGCGCCAGCACGTCGGCGGGGGCCGCGTCGCCGGGGCCCCGCCAGGTGGCGGCCGCCGCGTCGTAGTCCGAGCGGTAGAAGGCGAGCGCGAGGCGCGCGTGCGGGTTGAAGCGGCCCGTGTTGACCTGCGGCTTGCCGCCGCCCGGCGCCAGGAAGCGCGGGTGCGCGTACAGCGAGAAGCGAGCGAAGCCCAGCGGCAGGTACCACTGCTCGCCCGCGATACTGTTCATGCGCACCTGTCGACCAAACATACTTGTAAAGTAACTGCGTTTTGTGATTATGACTTTTATTGTGACCTAAATCAAATGTGTAAAGTTGATCATCTTAATTCAATCCCTACTCGTTTTCAATCTCGTCTGAATTTAAATGAGTGGAGTACTCACTCTATTAAGAAAGTCCTGGTTGAACTCAGCGTGTGGCGGCAGTAGCAACATGAGCGCGTCGCGCGACACGTGCGGCATGGCGGCCGTCAGCGCGACACTGCCCGCGCGCAACAAGGCGTCGTACTCCGACAGTCCCCCCGCCCCCGCGCCGCTAGCCGCCTCCAGCACGTGCAGCTGCGCGCCGCTGTGTCGTTGTCGCATGGCGTCCGCCTCCGCGCGAATCGGCTCCATTACCGCCGTGTCGTTGGCGCTGCCCACTAACACCTGTCAATCAATATTGTTACTAGAACTGAATCGCTAAACACCTTGACCATATTTTTAATTTAAATGGCGCCGGAATTTCGAGGAAAGTCTGCACGTCGAGCAGGCGCGCGGCCCTATGTACTCACCACGATGAGCGCGGTGTTCTTGTCCTGCGCGAGGCACACGGTCTCGTAGCGCGCGAGGAAGGCCCGCACGTCGGGCAGGCGCGCGCGCGCGGGCACGGGCAGCAGCAGCGTGACGCGCGCGCTCTCCGTCACGTAGCGCACGGGCACCAGGCGCGCGGCGCCCAGCGGCCGCACCAGCTCCACCAGGCGCAGCGCGGGGCCCCCGGGGCCCGCGGGCTGCACGCGCAGCAGCAGGCGGTAGCTCAGCGCGCGCGCCGGCTCCCAGCGCCACGCGCCCTCCAGCAGGCGCACGCCGCGCGCGCCCTCCCAGCGCTGCAGGCCCCACGCGCGCACCGCCTCCAGCACCAGCTGCAGGACCACATAACAAGGTTATACACTTACACCTGCTCAAGTCAGCTGGCATGTCCGCTTTGTAGTTACTGGGTGAACTCACGTCAAGAGCTTCACGGTCGGCGCCGGTGATGAGCGACACCTCGTGGTGGTCATCCGGGAAAAAAGCGTGCGTTGCGTTGAATGTCACCCAGCGCAGGTGATCAAACCTGCAACAAATCAGAATAACTTCACCACGTGTCTCTTTAACGTGCGTCCGGCGCGGCTGCACCAGCTGTCCAGCTTTGTATGTAACGCAAACGCGTCCGGGAGAATACCAAATCCCGCTTCGCCAGACGGGATGGGCGGGCGGGCGTGGGCGGCGCCAGGCCGGGGTCGGCGCGCAGGCCGGCGGGCCACGTGGCGTTGCGGTAGTGCGGCGGGTGGCGCGCCGCTCCCCAGACGGGGGAGCGAGTGGTGCGAGTCCCCACGTGACGTACCTGGAGTCGGGCGTGGGCGGCGCCAGGCCGGGGTCGGCGCGCAGGCCGGCGGGCCACGTGGCGTTGCGGTAGTGCGGCGGGTGGCGCGCCGCTCCCCAGACGGGGGAGCGAGTGGTGCGAGTCCCCACGTGACGTACCTGGAGTCGGGCGTGGGCGGCGCCAGGCCGGGGTCGGCGCGCAGGCCGGCGGGCCACGTGGCGTTGCGGTAGTGCGGCGGGTGGCGCGCCGCTCCCCAGACGGGGGAGCGAGTGGTGCGAGTCCCCACGTGACGTACCTGGAGTCGGGCGTGGGCGGCGCCAGGCCGGGGTCGGCGCGCAGGCCGGCGGGCCACGTGGCGTTGCGGTAGTGCGGCGGGTGGCGCGCCGCTCCCCAGACGGGGGAGCGAGTGGTGCGAGTCCCCACGTGACGTACCTGGAGTCGGGCGTGGGCGGCGCCAGGCCGGGGTCGGCGCGCAGGCCGGCGGGCCACGTGGCGTTGCGGTAGTGCGGCGGGTGGCGCGCCGCTCCCCAGACGGGGGAGCGAGTGGTGCGAGTCCCCACGTGACGTACCTGGAGTCGGGCGTGGGCGGCGCCAGGCCGGGGTCGGCGCGCAGGCCGGCGGGCCACGTGGCGTTGCGGTAGTGCGGCGGGTGGCGCGCCGCTCCCCAGACGGGGGAGCGAGTGGTGCGAGTCCCCACGTGACGTACCTGGAGTCGGGCGTGGGCGGCGCCAGGCCGGGGTCGGCGCGCAGGCCGGCGGGCCACGTGGCGTTGCGGTAGTGCGGCGGGTGGCGCGCCGCTCCCCGCCACAGCGCGGCGCGCAGGCGCTTCACCTCTGCGCGGTCCCGCTCTAGGTACACCTGCACACACACCTCCTTGTAGTTGTAGATAATGCTCTAGGACATGGCTAACTTGTACCGGATTAACAAGGGCCTGAGGACAGAAGTAAGTAAGTGCACCAAGAGCTGTGTATTTTATTGACCAATTTATTTTGTTTTATGGCTACTTTGCCATTACAATGAAAGTTGTCTCTACAGCTAATAAAACTACAGGCCGCTATCGAACTTCACATCGATGTAACTTACTAGTTTGAGCCTCTCCGACGCAACTATTTCCTTTTACGGTGTGGGCGCAACCAAAAATCGAAGCTACTCAGACGCTTGAACACGGGAAGCGGGGGAAGGGACGTTGAAATGACGTTTCACTGCAGACTCCGTTCGGCCTATGAGACCGCTTGTCACCAGTTAAGGGTTAAGCAGCAGTAGTATAGCTATAAGTTGGGAGAGACAGCCTGACAGTGGACGGCAACTCACCCGCGACACGTAGGCGTGCAGCGTGTAGAAGGAGTCGGCGCGCGTGACGGGGTACACGGTGACGGCGTCGGCGAGGTGCGGGCGCAGGGGGGGCGGCACCTCGGTGCTGGGCGCGCGCTCGGCCGCGTACAGCTCGCCCTGCGCGCCCGCGCGGCACGCCAGGTGCGCCGCGTGCAGCACGCAGCGCCCGATGTTCTCGTGATGGTGCGGCGAGTACGAGTTGCGTACGCACCAGTCCAGCTCGCCATGCACGGCGCGCAGTACCGAGTTGGACAGTAGTATGCCGCCCTCTGACCCACACAGAACCAACTCAATAGTGATCGAGAGTAAATCACACGCATGTACTAAGTGTTAAGAAGTTAAGACCAATTCACGTTATACCTACTATCTGCAGGAAGAAACCGGCCAAGTTGTGGAGTAAATTTTTTTTTCGGTGCTTCTCAAGAAAATAAGGATTTGGTTTTTAATCATATTATCTAGTATCTTTCTTGTGTGGTGGCAATATAAATACAGTCTGCTAAAATGTGTAGTATTAACTTATTACGGTTCATAAGATACATTCCACTGACAGACAGACAAATAGCGAAATGTTTATAATAGCGTTTTGTACCAGGTACTCTGTATCTCGAGAAAGGTGGCCACTGTGGCCAGTGACATCAAACTGCTGATAGCCTTTTCCGAGGAGTGAGAGTTGATGTTCCAATCCATACAAAAAGTTGGGCCATGAATGTTAAATACCAGCCCGAAATACAATACAAAACTCTTTGGGAATACAAAACTCTTTGGGAATACAATAGTGCAATACAATACAAATCTTTAAAACTCAACTAATATAAAACTTAATCTTACAACTTACCGAGTGTGCAGTAATGGCTGTCATCTTCAGCTACTGTGCCCATGTACAAATCCTCACTGACGCTCAGCTGTGACACCAGCTCGGTGAGACGACGGGCATTCACAAACGCAGTGTCAGACACAAGGAAGAAGAAGTCATATTCCTCCAAATAGTTATCTGCTAAATACTTAAGTGCATGGAACGGTTTTAGCATCTCTCGTGTGTCAGTGAAGCCCACAACGTTGGCTAGTCCCGGTACAGAGCTCATTGCACTGGCCGTGATGAAAAACTTCAGGGCGGGTTGTAGACGAGCCGTGGTGTGGTTCAGTGCCGCTATTTGGCTTTTGAGGGCTTCTTCAGAACTTAGCACTCCAGTGAGCAGGGATCCTGAAAAAGTTGAATAAATTAAGTGTGTTAAAGATAAAGAAGATTATTGATTTATTTATTTGTTTAAACATTGTATACATACAAAAGCATGAAAGATATACTGTGTTAGAGTGTGTGTTGGGTTTGTATTACAGTTACCCTCCTGAGTTTTTTTTGGTGTTTCTTCTCAGTTAGTGAAACACCAATCTCATCTTCTAGTTTCAAAACTACATGTAAAGTGTTTGTATGAACCACTAGCAGATGTCCCGCGGTTTCACCCGCGTTGTTCCCATTCCTTTGGGAATACAGGGATAAAAAGTAGCCTATGTCACCCGGGAATAGTGTAGCTTCCCAACAGTGAAAGAATTTTCCAAATCGGTCCAGTAGTTTTGGAGCCTATTCAATGCAAAGAAACAATCAAAAATTTCCTCTTTAAGTCTGATAAGTCTTTAAGTCTGTCGTTAAGTCTGATGGCATTTCCTGTTGACCAACAAAAATAAAAAATCTGGAACGTCTTGAATCGTCTCGCGCATCTCATTGTGTTTCCGTCCCCGGGCTTTTAGAATTCGACATGACGTTTCAGATCTTCGATTTTGACGACCCCGTTGTCGCTGGCATAAGCAACAGGATCCGCGTACGAAGTCGCGGGCAGAAGCTAGTAGATAATAAAGAAATAAATATATGATTTGACTTCTTAAATACTCCAAGCACACAAATGTACAAAGGCCTCAGAAAGCAAGGTAACCTGTAATTTTTAGATTTTATACCTACAACCATTATGGGGAAGTTTAACCAAGGGGAATCATGCTACCTAGTGACAGGGTTATAAGGTCAGATAGGAAGTCGCTACACGTAAATCACTGTAATTCAGCTGCTTCCAGTTAGACTGGAAGTCAGGTTCTGGCCCCAACACAGTTGGGAAAAGACCTACTAGGCAGATGATGACCAATGTACAGACGCCAGCACATCCATGTTACCCCAATGTGTCAAATTTCTTTGATTGTTTTTCAACTTTATTTAAAACAGAATAAGGTTCATATTCAATTGGGAAAATTTGACACATTGGGGTAACTTGATGTGGGCTTACAGGACATTGGGGTAACTTGACGTGCTGGCGTCTGGTACAGACGATGTCAAGTTACCCCAATGTGTCAAATTTCTTTGAAAGTTTTTCAACATTATGTCGAACAGAATAAGGTTCATATTCAATTGGGAAAATTTGACACATTGGGGTAACTTGATGTGCTGGCGTCTGTACAAAGGCAGACTTAATTTCCTACCAGTCAACCTTTGGTTAATGTGGAGACAAAAGGTGCTAGGTGCAATTCTGTACAAAAAACGAAAAGGAAACACAACATAGATCATACATAGATGTACTGATAATACCAATGTCAGGAGACTGTGTTGTTAGGTACCTCTCATGCCGAGCTCGGTGCTGTAGTAGCGCGGGCGCTGCACGCTTCGGCCAGCAGCGTGTCCACCAGGGCCGAGCGGCCGTTCTTCTCGTTGCGGCTCGTACTCATCAGTGGTGGGCGCGGCGCCAAGCGCGGCCTCGCACGCAGCCGCCGGCGCCTCATCCAGCGGCACCAGCGCCAGCGACACCCACAGTCCCAGCGCCAGTCCCACCAGGAAGTAGGAGTTGTGCTTCACCTGCGACACCACGTAGCGCGACAGCATCTTGTGTGCGGTCAGCGACCTCGCGTTACACACGACAACGACAACTCAATTACTGACTACTCCGCGCCCGTTTTGTAGCCGTGACCAAATATAGACACTGTTTGTTAATTGACAAAACGCGTCGATCTTTATCATCAATTAGTCCGTTTAATCTCGAGGTCACATTTGTAGCACTAAATCGTGTTTAGTTCCGATCACGAATTAACAATCATTGCAATTTTGAAACTATTTTATTTTATTGTTCTGCCCTTGCTGCGTTCCATTGCACTTTCTGTATGACACAATATTTGAAACATAATGGAAATGAGATTTTTTAGATCATTCTTATTTTCTTAGTCGTGGTCACCTTTTGAATGTAATATTAAAACTTAAAATAATTTGGTTAACAGAGTGTTAGTCATAATAAATTCTGTATTTGATGAAAATGGTAGGAATAAATGGTCTGAACTTCTGATGTAATGCTAAAACAATATAGACAATTTAACATGGAACACTTCAGAACACGACAACAATGTACACGACATTGACACTGACAGTTATTTTCAAATGTCAAAATCTGGAATAGAAATTATTATGCTGCGTTCGCATTTTTTGAAGTACAAACACTCCTCAATAAAATCTTTTCCAAATTCCAAGCTGTACAATATACCTAGTAATAGCACAGTCTAAAAACATACAGTCGTCCGACGAAGCCGTCTAGACAGGGCAATCCTGCGAGGTGTGAAGGGCGAGACGCGGGAAAGCCGCCCCCGCACTGCGAACAAAACGATGTTCGTAGTGCGGGAGCAATTAGGTATTATTCAAGTCTAACGCGTGTAGAAGTTGTCGGCATTTTTCCAGAGACCAAAGGCGTCGTCCTACTGTATTAATTATTATACTGTGGTAATAGTATACATTTTAGAAATATTTCGGGTTTATCTACTATAGGTTTTTAAAAAGACGTTACCTACTCACAGTACTTAACTTAAAAACCAATACCAAATTAGATTGATACATTTACATACATACATACATAAACTCACGCCTTTTTCCCATTGGGGTAGGCAGAAACTACAGAGCGCCATATGCTACGATTCTTACATACTTCTTTATTCTCTATTGATACATTTATGGTCCACTATTAGTTGTTGTGTTGTCTAAGCAGGTATGTAGGTACAGCTTGGCAAAAAAGTGAAGAAACGGAACTAAATTTTTGACTGTTGGCAACATTTCCAAAATAATGACATTTCATAATGAACAAAGTTCACGATTTCGTATAATTTTAATTTCGACCACCAAACGTTGATTAATAAACGTAAAAAGTGAAGAATAATGAATAAAACCATTCGGAGTGCTGGCAGGGAGGTTATTTATAAGGTGTACAGGCGATGTCTGGCGAAACATGAGGCCCAAACTATTCTTTCTGAATTTCACAATGTTTACCAAAGAACCGCTGATAAGACAGGTATGTAAGATTTTGTTTTGTTGATTTTAGTTGAATCAAGTGTTAATTGATGAATACAAAGCTATATTAATTTGCTTGCATAAGGAATAACTAGAAATTTGAAACAATAAATGTCGAGCATATGTTTACATTTTTTCTGCATAACTCTGGTATAGCGCGCTGAGATAAATTGATACTTTGGTGACTTGACTTTTAACTGAATGAAAATTCAATTTCTACGTAAATTATACTGCGATATCAAGGGAGAGAATTATTGGTTCTAGCGTTTGCATTAGAAATGTAAAAGAAATTGTCGTGCCATAGTCTAAATCTATTATGTAATTCAGGGAAAGCTGTAATCGTTTTAAGCAAAATCGTGCTGGAAGGAGATAAACAAATTTCTACATCCGGCTTATTAACAGTATGTGTTAAAAATGTTTTACTTTTAATACTGTTAGGGATAAATGAAATATTTCGTCTTTACAGGAAGCAGCTGAACGTACATCCCAAGCTATTACCGAGGAGGATTGGAAGAATTCGTGCTAACATGTAATAAAAATAGAAAAGGATTACTGGAAAAAAAACCCTATGAACGAGGAAATGGAGCGATTAGTAATAAATCTAGAAGATGATAGCAGCATCACCTCTGAACCCGAACATGACTCAGATGAGTTTGGGACCTACGTGTTTGGGGTAGAATATGTAGAGGAAGATTTACTAGAATAAAATATAGAAATTATGATAATGTAATGTTTTCTTTTTTTATAATTCCTAAACAATGTTGTGAACTCAGGAGTATTTATCAAATTTGTAATTTCTAGGTAAGTAATCAGTTGCGTGTCGAGAACACGTCTTTGTTCAAATTACTTACTGATTTAAAAAAATAATACATAATTAGATTAATTTGTCTAAAAAGCAGCTAAGTATCAAGACTAGGTTGGTACGCTATGCGGTTGCCACGGGTTGCCATACGAAGAGCACAGTGGCGCCTCCATTATTTTCTACTCTTTTTTGCCAAGCTGTACCTACTTATGTATGCGCTAAGTAGGTAGGTCCTCTAACAAAACCTATGTAAGTACCTGCTTACTTAGTACAGGTACTTATGATAGGTTCTTACTTATTTCTATAGACAATAGGTAGGTACCTACCTACCTACATATTTGGGACGGCCCTACAAACTGTGGTGCCAGGAAATGGTAAAAAACAAAGAGATCTAAAAGACTATAGAGCGAACATGCGAGGAAATGTCATAGAAAAACTTTGATCCCATGTCTCAGTAACGCCATCTAGAATAATATATGAATATTGGAGCGGCAGCGGAGCGCACTAAGAAAAACTCATAGACTTGTACTTGTGTGACTTCATTGGACGTTTGTCTGAATTAAATAAATTGAAATTGAAATTGAATTGTGTCCGGTAGGACACACTTTTTCGGACGAAAATTTTGTTCGTGATGTCCGGTCTTTAAGTGTTGAATGTCTTTGGTATAAAATATTAACATATCGACCACCATACATAATGCTTTCTATCAAATTAAATGATAATTTTCATCAGTAGGTAACAAGTACGACTTAGATTCGCAACACAACGAAAAAATAGGTAATTATGTACTTACTTATAGATTCGTTGTTGCCATATATGACTCTTACCTAGGGAAATACCTAGTTCGCCTAGGGTCCGGGCCCTCCGGACCTCCCAGGCCCGACGATCTTCCTCATATCGGGAAACTTTCGTTACATAAATCCATGACGGCCATGTCTAATACAATGTAACAACTTAATTGATTACTTTGTCATTTCCCCAAATCAAGAGAAGTTTAATTGCAATTGAACTAACCTTAATATAGGTTACTATGTAACCTAGCTAGGACGCCAGAGTCAGTCATAAGTAGTTGTATAACCTTCTAATTGTTAAAACCTATCTATTGTAACTAAAGACTGTACCAAACCTTTTTTGAAATAAATAAATTATTAAACTAGATGCGGCTAGATTTAAAATATCAGCGGGTAATAAGCAGTAGGTACACAATTAGCGAATATGTATGATAGCCCACCTTAGAGCATAGTTAAACGTCTAAGTAGCCCACAGGTTTGCTCGTTGTACTACCTATATAGAAGCAAAGAAAGTGACACTAGTTAGAATTGCAGTCTTCGGGAGAATTATTCGCGTGCGTCGCATGGTGCTCTTCATATCCAATATATTAACGCTATCAGAAAACTGATCGGGTTTGCAGGGAAGTTTGCGGTTTCGGGGGTTGCAGAAGTATTTTCTGTTCCCGTGACCCCCAGCGCAGGTCTGAGACGGAACACCAGGGTGGTTTTTAGTCAGTAAGAGTCTGACATAACCTTCTGCCCTCCACGAGGCGGGGGACATACCTACATGAGGAATATCCATCTCTAAGTAAAGTGGAGGATTTGTAGTGTCGATGACGCTTCTAGTTGGACTCAGTCGCATTGTGAGCAAGCTGTACATTGTACAAGCCATAGTTAGTACCTAATCAAAGCGCGTATAATCAAGCCAACTTATCTGTGAAACGGTAGTATTTGGAACTAGCATTATGTTAGAGATTTAAAGTCGCTTTTGGCGTAATTTTTGGCTTCTTGTTGACGAGCAGCACCACCAATTATTTCAAGGATAAATTGGTACCACTGTACGACGGTCTTACCGTACCTATTGAGTGCGCATGCTCAGCACGTGTTCTAATGAACTCGTGAAATAACCGCCACGCAACTAAGTTTGTGATGCAGTTAGTGTACGTTGACCTGTTTCCCCTATCGTAAGACAGACTGTCTTTCAAAACTAGTAAATATTACGGCAGCGTCCAGTGTTAAAACCTTAGGATAAAACATATTTTAGCACAAAACCAGCGGGGTGCTGATTTTACATAAGATTGACCTGTTGGTCTAGTAGTTAGTGGGTTTGATTCCCACCCAGGACAAAATATGTTTGTATGATGAGCAAGATCATTAAATTTGTTAAAGAAGAAACTCATATATTTCTAAATACATACACATTATGTATGTATTTAGAAATAACATATAAGTTAATTTATCAGCTGTTTAGTACCCATAACACAAGCTCTGCTTAACAGGGGACTAAATGGCGTTGTGTTAAAAAAAGAAACATAAGCCTGTCAAAGTCACAGTCACAGTTATCAACTGAATGTGCTATTTTGGCCCTCAAGCATACTGTCAGGTACTATACGGAGAGAAGTACGCCTGTATATGCGGCTTACCTAGACCTTTCCAGGGCATTTGACCTGGTAAGGTACGACGTCTTGTGGTATAAGATGCGCGAAGCGGGAGATCCTGACGCTTTATTATGTTTCAGTATTGGTATGGCCATCAAACCAATCAAGTTAGATAGGCCAACGAGTTGTCTGAGGAGTAAAGGTTGGAATGCGGGGTGAGACAGGGTGGATTGACCTCACCAGCGCCTTTCAACCTGTATATTAATCAACTGATTGCCGAGCTCAGTAGCGCCCGTGTTGGTTGTTCTATTGACGGACTGTGGTCTGTGTGTCAATCGTATTATAGTTACGCGGACGACATGGTGCTGCTGAGTCCGTCAATTAGCGCACTCAGGAAATTGTTGGCGGTCTGTGAGGCCTATGCTGAAGAGCACGGGCTTGTGTACAACGTGCAAAAAAGCAAACTGCTTGTGTTTAGGGCGAAGCATAAAAAACCAGCACATTATATGCCACCGGTTATATTAAGGGGTGTGGCCCTTGAAAGAGTGCTAGATTTTAAGTACTTGGGGCACATAGTTACGGAGGACTTAACGGATGATGCTGATATGGAAAGAGAACGGAGGGCGTTGGCTGTGCGATGCAATAAGTTGGCCCGCAGGTTCGCACGTTGTACACCAGAAGTCAAAAACTCTTTTCAAGGCTTTCTGTCAATTATTGTACACGTGCACTCTGTGGGTTCGATATACGCAGAGGGCATACAACGCCCTCAGAGTTCAGTATAATAACACGTTCAGGATGTTGTTGGGGCTCCCACGCCACGTTACCTTAGCGCGTCAAGAATGTTTGCGGAAGCGCGTACTGATGGTTTCAGTACCATATTACGAAAGAAGACTGCTTCTATGATTAGATGCGCAGAGTGCGGGGGAGCGGCAACGACATTCTGAAGGTGATAAGCCGTGCTGTTATGCTGTACCTTTATGGCGCATTGGGTACGTTTACATGTAGGTGCGTCTGCTGAGTGCAGCAGATATATGAATTAAATCTTGTTTTTAGTTGGTTACTAACATAGTTTAAAAGTAGTGTGTATTACTAACATCATTAAGGATCTTGGTCTGAAATAAAGTATTTTTATTTATTTATTTTTTAAAGTGTAATAGTGACTTGTCGCAAGAAGTTTGCAAGTTGCTATCTTAATTACAGTAGGAGTTTTATTTAACACTGAAGTCTAGTAAGTTAACGGTTAGTTTGAACTGGGTCTATGCTGTTAAGATAAGTAAAGTAAAGAAAGAGTTTAAGAGATATGTCGTACAACCAATCAGCTTGCGTCATATTGACAGCTCAGCGCTTAGCACAATACAATATCGTAATGGTTAATTACGAGGAATCTCCTCTCGTCCGGCATCGTCGCAGTCCACGGGCCGTGGTAGTAGCTACCACTATATAATATTTTGTTGTAGGTACGTCGATAACCATTTTATTGCCTTGCCACGTTGAATGGCAATGCTTAGCCTCTAGCCAAAGTAGAGGCCTGCCCTTGGTAGCGGGTAGTGTTAACTAAACTTTTGAAAAGAACACGAGGTCTCAGGCCCCACGGCCCAAAAGTTTCAACCTCAAATGCCTCCAAAATACGTATAATTACCAATAGAAAGAAAGGCTTCAGAAGGGCTTCACCTACACATGGTTAATTTATTGAGAATCCGTTCTATGATATAAAATAATTTCTCGAGTTTAAATTCAAATGACCTAATTGTATGTTTTTCTAAAAATCTATGTACACACGGCTACACACCAAGCTATACATTTCCAGTTTACATTGACCTCCAGTGTACGGAAATCCTATACAATGCGAGATCAGCCTAAACTGGAGATGCATAGCTTGATGTGTAACTATATTCTAAAATTTGCGTGACATAATTTGCAATGATTGAATATGTTAAGCTACTTGTACTATTATTTAAAAAACTTTAGTAACATATTTTTTTAGCGCTCAATTAAGCTAACACCTATGTAAATACCTATGTTTCACAAATAAAGATCCTGATTCTGATTCTGATTCATATTAATCTGTAAATAAATCTTTGACTTTGACTTAAGAAGGTTGCTATAATGTTATTATTTAATTTAGCAACCGCAACAGCAGTATAATCTATATAATACTAGCTGTACCCTGCCACGCTTCGCTGTGGCACATTGTGATTGAATTGTTAAAAAAAACAAAAAAAAATGACGTGTGGCACTCGGAGACTGCCGCGGTAAAGCTATTGCATAGCATTTTTTACCAACTCCTCTCCTCTCCCCCTCTCTCTCCCTTCCCACTCCCCCACACCTCCCACGGCCCATTCACCCCTCCCTCACTTTCCTCTCCCTCCCCCTCCCGTCCCCCGCCTCTTTCCCTCCCCCTTTTTTCCACCCCTCTCACATCCCCTTCCATCTCCACCCCTCCCTCTGTCATCCCCCTCCCCTCACTTCCCACTCCCCTCCCCCCTCTCTACCCTCCCGTTCCCCTCCCTCTCTCTGCCCCTCCCTACCCTATCACAATCTCCCCCTCCCCTCCTACTAACCTCCCCTTTTCCCCTCCCCCTCTCCCCCTCCTCCCCCCCTCACTCTCCTCGTGATATTTCAAAAAGTCATTAAAAGTTCTGCTATTCATCGATAGATCGCAAAACTAAAAACTAAAAAGTATCACCGCTGTGCCTGTGTTAGGTTATTTTCGTTACGGAATTTCTGTATTCGGTTTCCACGCTCAAGGCCAGCGATAGAAGCTATGCAATAACTTAAAAAAAAATATGTAAGAACCATCCTTGATGCGGATTATATTATTATCATTAATAATTCATGTTATCGAGCGGGATAGAAAATGATAAAATTATGAAAATGACTATTAAAAAGCAAGGCTTGGTGATAAAAAGTGCAAATTTAGAGTTGTATATATTTTTTGATGCCACATAAGTAATAAAAAAAAAAAATAAAAAAAAATTGGGGTGACCACCCCTTATCATTTAGAGGTTAGAAAAATAGATAGTAGCCGATTCTCAGGCTTACTGAATATGCATAAAAAATTTCATGAGAATCGGTCAAGCCGTTTCGGAGGAGTATGGGAACGAATTGTGACACGAGAATTTTATATATGAGAAGATATAAAAGAAAGTCGTCTTAGTTACACCACTTATAACTCAAGAACGGCTGGATCAATTTGAATGATTTTGGTCTTTTTAGATTTCTCTTTGTCCGGAATAGCATAATAATTAATAAAAAACATGAAAAGTCCTCGAAAAAATAAATATCAAGAATATTAATTGTTGTCTCAAACATTTTTTCAAACGCAGCGCCATCTTGGATGACATGACAGGAGTCAAACTTCCCAGTTCATTATCAGGTGACAATTTGACATTGACAAGTCTTAAGACTTGTCAATGTCAAAAACCTAAGAAGGTAAGGTTGTCAATTTATACGTACCTACTTTATGAAATTTATTTTGTTAATAAACTTAGAGGTTTTATGTAGCATAAAAAAGTCTTATATTTCAGAAATGAATTTACGTAATTAACAATGACGACAGAGACAAACTTTAATAATTCTTTGCAAATAGAACTTATTCTAATGTTAAGACTGTAATTGAAGTAGACCGGGAAAACTATAAGTATAAATTGTATGTAACATAGAGGCAATAGTTCAGATTAAAATTATGAATTTAGTATTTTTTAAATCAATGCATTTTAGTAAGGTAGTTAGGTTAGGTAGTTAGGTTAGCTATAGGATAGGTATGGTCAGTTAGGTTAGATTATATATACATGTTGTAATTTTAATTCTATGGAACACAAAATGTTTAAATAAGATCACTGTAGAGACTCGCTACATAAAAAGTAGTAGTAGTTATTATTGGTTTGGATTTATTTTTTGTCGTCTTATTAAACGTAGGTATGTATTAGATAAACATACGTTTAATAAGACGACATGTAAAAAAAAATGATAAGAGCAATAAATTGACTCTAAGGCACAACGAAGTTTGCCGGGGCAGCTAGTCTATATATATAAAAGAAAGTCGTGTTAGTTACACCACTTATAACTCAAGAACGGCTGGATCAATTTGAATGATTTTGGTCTTTATGGATTTCTTTTTGTCCGGAATAGCATAATAATTAATAAAAAACATGAAAAGTCCTCGAAAAAATAAATATCAAGAATATTCGTTGTCTCAAACATTTTTCAAACGCAGCGCCATCTTGGATGACATGACAGGAGTCAAACTTCCAAGTTCATTATCAGGTGACAATTTGACATTGACAAGTCTTAAGCTAAACCTAAGAAGGTAAGGTTGTCAATTTATACGTACCTACGTTCTGAAATTTATTTTGTTACTGAACTTAGAGGTTTTATGTAGCATAAAAAAGTCTTTTAATTCAGAAATCAATTTACGTAATTAACAATGACGACAGAGACAAACTTTAATAATTCTTTGCAAATAGAACTTATTCTACTGTTAAGACTTTAATTAAAGTAGACCGGGAAAACTATAAGTATAAATTGTATGTAACATAGAGGCAATATTTCAGATTAAAATTACGAATTTAGTATTTTTTTGTCAATGCATTTTAGTAAGGTAGTTAGGTTAGGTAGTTAGGTTAGGTAGTTAGGTTAGGTAGTTAGGTTAGGTAGTTAGGTTAGCTATAGGATAGGTATGGTCAGTTAGGTTAGGTTATATAAACATGTTGTAATTTTAATTCTATCGAACACAAAATGTTTAAATAAGATCACTGTAGAGACTCGCTACATAAAAAGTAGTAGTAGTTATTATTGGTTTGGATTTATTTTTTGTCGTCTTATTAAACGTAGGTATGTATTAGATATACATACGTTTAATAAGACATGTAAAAAAAAAATGATAAGAGCAATAAATTGACTCTAAGGCACAACGAAGTTTGCCGGGGCAGCTAGTAATTGATAAATTAGGTACCTAAATGCGACGTTGCCAACCAAATAGATTTAAGTTAGTAAGTAGAGGGGACATTCAAAGAAAATAATGTCAATAAAACTGTGATCCCATGTTTTCGTAACGCCATCTAACATGAAAATAGCAATAGGGTATATGCATGTATATTTTTATATTTTGAATTCACTGTTTACAACGTGTTAACATAGTAAAAAAATATCCAAAATACAGAATAAATTTTAGCTGTTTAAACGCCGCCATTTTCGCGCGCCATTTCTATGACGTCATTTACTATTACTATTACTTTGGGTGTTTCACTATCCTATTACTATTACTTTGGGTGTTTTCGTTCTTCTAACCAAATTTCACCATAAAAAAAGCTCAAAAACCAGTTTACAGGTATTGTTTGTACCCAAATGCAAAAACATTATCAGATAGTGCTTTTACAAAACCACTTTCAGTCATTTTCTTAAATGTTTTATAACCTCATTATGAAGCTAAAATTACACTTGAACATTAAATTAATTCACAACACACACGGCAATAATTATGTTTTCCAATAAAAAGTCCATTCCATACTGTTTTGTAGGCGTAACTTGTCTTGTTGTCGTAGTATTTGACGTCACGTTTCGTTATAACCAATAGTCCACATAGTCCACATTTTTTCACACAACGCCATTTAGTCCCATGTTAAGCTTGAGAGCTTGTGCTATGGGTACTAAACAGCTGATAAACATACTTATATATTTCTAAATACATACATATTATATATAAATTACACCCAGACACAGAACAAAAATCGTGCTTATCACACAAACATTTGTCCTGGGTGGGAATCGAACCCACGACCTCCGGCATAGCAGTCAGGGTCACTAACTACTAGACCAACAGGCCAGTCAACCAATGGTGATGCGTTTCACAAATTTGAATTTCCCGCGCTTAATTCGCACTTTGATTTTTAATTTTAAATAATCATGACGCTATTAAAAAGTAAAATAATGATTTAGTTCATATTTTCCGCCATTAGAGATTGGGAAAAAAATATTCGAACCAAATTTAAATTACATGCATATTCCCTATTATCGGAGTGGCAGCGGTGCGTACTAAACTACACTCATTGACTTGTGTCCACTAGGAGACAAGTACCTACCTATCGGATGAAAATTTTGTGCGTGATGTCCTGTCTATGGTAAGTATTTTAATGTCTTTGTTGCCAACTTCTAAAATGTATACCTGCATACTACCTTAACTCAGGACAAAGGTGAATTCAGCAATTGAATTCACAACACATTCTTACAATAACATGAGTAAAATAAACAATGAATATTCCGTTTGTGTGTCAGCAATAACATGAATATTAATAAAATTATTTTCCTTGAATCAATCGAACAATAGACGAAGTGCGCTTCTTGGGTTTGATTCCCGGATGGAACAAACATTTGTATGGTCTACATGTTGTTCCGGGTTTGGCTGTTTGTGTATGAGAGTTTGAATGTTTGGAAATGCACCCACGAAGTAGAAATGGGCAATGGAAAATGGTATTTGACCAAAATTTTAGTTTTTAGTCCCTCATCTAAGTAGGTTACCTACAAGAAAAAATCGACACAATTTTTTTTTTACGTAGTTAATCTTGAAATAACGGCGATTCATCGAGTCAAAATGTCTCATATCGTCACTAGCCAGTACAGTTTATATACTAGATAATGACGTTACAAGCCCCCTCTCCTCAACTTTAATGCGCTTAATCTAAGCAGTTTTCCATCATTTTGAAAAAGAAAAAAGTTTTATTTTTTTATTTTACTAATTTTAAGAAAACTGACAGCTTATTCTGTTGGGCAAGTTTGTATGTATGGATGGAAGTTTATTACTCTTTCACGCAAAAACTATTAGGTACCTGCATTAACTTTGAAACATTACAATATTTTAAGTTTATACATCAGAATGATACATAAGCTATATTTTGTAATATTTATGGTAGAATATATGTGTCTATGATAAAAATATTGTAACACCTTTTTAGATGTACGTAGGTACTATGTTCTTACAAATAAACGCTTCTTTCTTTCTTTAAAGTTATGTTTGAATTGTTCAAAATAAATAACGTTAAGACGTGTTATGTAAGTAACTCAATATCAATTTGCCCGCCCCGGTGTTCGAACCTGGGGCCTCTGGCTCAGCCAGTAGTAGCGCTTACGAGACCACTAGACACTTAGTTTACTTATTTCCTCACAATCCCTTTGGAGTAGGTACGTGTGTCAACAGTGGAGCGATGTCATTTAAAGACGAGTAATAATTTTAGAACATTCATTTCTTGAGTTTTTGTCAGTAACTTTAAATGTATAAGTAAATAATTTAATCCTATTTTTAAAGAGCCAACTTTTCAATTGTCAAATAACTGATGGACTGAGGAATAAAAATGGCGTATTGATAGCTTTTCTATGGATATACCGCCATATTTATTCTTAAAAGTTATCTGGCTATTAAAAATTCAACCATTAAAATTAGGTACAAATGTGTGTACAAATGTCTGAACGTTTGTTACTCAATCAAGTGTATATTTTTGAGCAGTTTTGTATAAAACTAGACACATAGATTTCCTAGATGAACTCGTAGGATACTTTTTCATACCGGTAACGTCTTACCTATGGTTAATAGTTCAAACTGAGGTTATAACAAAATTTTAGTTCTGAAGTTTATCAATAGAGGGCAGTCTTAATGTTTGCGTTTTTTATTTAATCCGTGGATTTAGATTTGGCTGAAATATTAATTTGGAAAATCTAGTTTTTACGGAGCTAGTAAACAATATATCGTAGGTATTGGGGGACAAAAGGAGATTCTTAAATCGCAGCTACCGATTAAACTAAAAAGAATAATTTTAGACACAACAATTTTACCCTGTCTAACCTATGGGTGCCAAACGTGGATTTATGATCACAAGGCAAGGCACATAATACAAACAACTCAGAGGGCAATGGAAAGGAGCTGTTTAAATATAAAACTGAGAGATAGAGTACGTAACGTAAACATTAGGGGAATAACCAAGGTAAAGGATGCTCTACACTTTTCTCAAAGTCTCAAATGGAGATGGGTTGGCCATGTTGGGAGATACGATGACAAAAGATGGACAGTTAACATCACAAAATGGAAAGGACCGCATGGCGTGAGAAGTAGAGGTTGCCCGGGCGCCCGGTGGCAGGACGAGATTGTATCCGTTGCAGGAAGTGACTGGATGAACACTGCTAAAGATAGGGGTAAATGGAATTCTTTGGGGGAGGCTTTTACCCTGAGGGGGTCCACATTAGAAGGAGATGAGTAGTATAATAATGTATAAATTTCAAAATAAAATAAAATAATGTAAATCGAATTTATTGTGGAATTAAATAAAGCTTAATTATTATTATTATTATTGGGGGACTGTCATGTAATTTATGACGTTCAAAAAGTGCTGATCCACAACCTGATTTGAATAAATGGCTTGATTTAGATTATCTTTTTTTTAATCTATTCACTATTTGAACGTCAAAAATTACTTAAGACAGTCCCCCAAATCGCCCGCCCTTCGCCACTTTGTGTTTTATGTGTTTTTGCTGCGAAGAAGAAGTGGCGGAACAAACTCTCCAAGCAAACTTGGTATATACTACTATTAAACTTGGTAGGTAATGGTAACTCTGGTCGTCTTGCTGGCCTTGGTTTTGTGTGTTTCTTCTTTGTATTATGTGGTTAATGACTTAACCTGGAGTCAAAGTTGTATGCATGGGCCTCTTGGCTTCACATGTCATCGCGAAATATCTCTTAGGCATGCCGGTTTCCTCCACCGTTTTTGTAGCAAGTGATAATTATGCATTTACGAACATGAATTCGAAAACACAGAGGTGCGAGCCTTGGGTTCGAACTCGAGACCTATATCTTCACAGTCACACCACCAGGCTATTGCTTTAATAACATTTGCATTGTTTTAAACAACAATAATTGATTTAACTTCGGTGGTACAAGTTTATCATGTTTTGGCATTTAAAACATGTTGATCCTTTGCCGAATTTGAATATCTATAGGAGTTTTTCAGTTTCAGGATTTTGTTTGAGTTTAGTTGTCAATGTCGGTACCTATTTATTAAAAAGTAAGTACTATTATGTACATACACTGGTGTGAGCTAGCTAACATGTAGCAAATTATTTAATTTAAATAACTGATTTATAATGTTTACTTGTTAACAATGCTCGAGCCTTCTCTGTATGAGAAGAGGCCTTTGCCCTGCAGTGGGACAGTAACAGGCTGGTATTATTATTTATGTTACCAATATTGTGCAAACTCAGTTTTGTTTTTACCTTTTCATACAGACGTGTTGCTAAGGAGTTTGTGCAGCCATTTCTTCTTCCTAGCAAAAATATTAGAAAAAAACAAGTTTCTGCCCTAGACTTCGTACGCATGTAATTGATACTTTGGGCTAACGCTAACCCGCGTACGTAGAAGGTAAAAACATGTTTAAATAATACGTACGCTAACGAAATGTTTGAAATGTTCTGAATTCAGATTTATTATAAGTATAGATGATATTAGATAGTAAGGGCGGGCATGTCAGGGGACTGTTTTTTGTAAATCTTAACGTTCAAAAAGTATCTAGATTACTGATCTTCGGACTCATTTGAATGTGTCAAAAATGACTTTTGATTTTGAATTGATTTTGTATAAAAGCATTAACTTTTAAGAGTGAGATTGTTCTACAGAGTGACCTTTGTTTTCTAACAGGGGCATCATCTGAACCTCAAGTGTGCTTTATTAATCCGTGCCTCGTCTGAACGCGCACAGTCCACACAAACTAGCCACTGGTCCGTGCGTCTCCTACGTTACCTCTAACGCAACCGTGTTTATTGTAGTTCGAAAAATCGAGACGATTCACGACACCGTATCACGCGAATAGTGTCCGTCCATTAGTTAAAATACTCGTTTTGTTAAGGTGTGTAAATAGTACTAATAAAGATGTTGTGACGGCCTAAAGGTTAAGGCACCTGTACCTCTCGGTTGTGGTTCAAATCCGGGCAAGTACCAATGTGATTGTTTCAATTCAAATGTAGGTACTTTCTAAGTTCTGTTTATCTAAGACATCATTGATATCGGTGAAGGAAAACGTAGTGAGGAAACCTGGACTCATAGTTAATATAAGGTAGAAGCGTGGTGACCAAATACTCGTGTCTTCTTTGTATGAGAAGAGGCCTTTGATCTTAAGTGGGATAGTAACAGGCTGGTATAAATTCATTAATTCAATAAAGGTAAACAGGTTAAATACGGTTTACGGGTTGAATTTATTTATTTATACTGAAATATTACAAATGACTTTTTCGTAGGTAGTTGATTAATTATAGTTGTTTGGTGTTCGGAAATAGCAAGGGCTTACAAATGACTTTCAAGTTCAAGTTCAAGTTCAAATATTTATTTGCAGACTAAGTGTACATTTTGGTGTTATTTAATAATGTAGGAACTTACAACTTAGCGGCCTTTTTCGGGCATAGCAAATTTGAGGGTTAGTAACATTCTTAAAATAGTTGAATAGTTATTTAGTCTATTTTACAATATTAAATTCAATAATAATCATTCACATTAAAATATAACTAAACATTAGGTATTCATAAATTCTTATTATTGTTATTATTACTTACTTACTATTTTTGTTGTTATTATACAGTAGTAGAGATTGAGGTCGAGATCGCCTTATTAATTTATTTTAAATTTAATATAATATGCAATAAAAAAAATAAGAAATAGACTAGGTAGATGTGCGAGAGTGTGTAATGTCTGTGTACGTAGATGTGTGTGTGGTTGTTATTATTTTTGGTTTAAAAATTCATCAATTGAATAGTAACAGTTTTTCAAAAGGAAGGTTTTTAGTTTTCTGCTAAATGGAGTGAGCCTGTTTTCATTTTTATGTATATTCTAACTGCCATGTAGGTATTGTGGACTTTGGTATAGCATCTTTAGTCGTGACGGGCGGCGGTTGATATAAGTCAAGTTTGTGCCGAGTGTTGAAAGTGTGTATGTCCTGTACTTTAGTGAATGTGTGCATGTTTTTAAATACGTAGAATAGTTTAAATACGTGTAAATATATACATGGAAGTGTGAGTAATTTATACGTAGTTGTTTTACGTAGTTGATTAATTATAGTTGTTTGGTGTTCGGAAATAGCAAGGGCTTACAAATGACTTTTACGTAGTTGATTAATTATAGTTGTTTGGTGTTCGGAAATAGCAAGGGCTTACAAATGACTTTTACGTAGTTGATTAATTATAGTTGTTTGGTGTTCGGAAATAGCAAGGGCTAGTAGGTAGCAAAGAGATTTAAGATAGGTACTATAAAAAGGACAAGCGAAGAAATGTCAGAGAAATATTGCGATTCCATGTCTCAGTAACGCCATCTAGAATAATATATGAATATTGGAGCGGCAACGGAGTGTACTAAAAAATCTCATAGACTTGTGTCCAGTTTGTAGGACACAAGTTTCGGATGAAAATTGTGTTCGTGATGTTCCGTCACTAGAAAGTATTGAATGTATTTGGCTGGTAGTGCAATAAAGTTATTAAGTACGTTTACCTTGAAGAGTGTAATTTGTTCATAAATAATTATAATGTCTACCCGCCAGCGCCGTGCTTTGACGCGATTGATGTGAGGTGTGAGTGTGATTCAAATTTGACTGTTGGACACCAATGATATTTATTTATTTATTAAAACATGGAAGACTTATATAGCATCTACACATTTTACTTATAATATCATTGGTTTACACTGACGTAATATTTCAAACAAGTACCTATAAACTACTGCTTATACCTACGAATGGTTCAATTGATTTAGTAATCGCTATAATAATAAATAATAATAATTTATTTATTTATCAAGCGACAAGGACTCATTATCATTAATTCACAATAAAATTAAAACACAGAAATTAAACATAATAGCACACATTACATAAAACACATTCTGAAAACATTACAATACGTACAACACAAAACAAAACAAAAAAAAGAACATTATCTCCCCCACGCCCTAAATATGGGTGCATGTAGGGTCAACCAATGCCGCATGAATGGGGGCTATTGTTGTAATTTCATTGATATTATAAGCAAAAAGGTGTAGATAGGTTATACGCGCTCAGCAAGTGACACGTTAAAATGTGGCTAACTAGCCACACTTCACCTCAGTGTGGCGTCGCGCCCCAACGGACTCGTGCGTGCGTTAGCGTACCGTTTTTGAAGATCGAAAGTTGTTTAAGTAACCTATCTAAGTACACCTTTTTACTTATAATATCATTGGCTTAATACTAATTGATTTAGTAATCGCTATTGTTGTAATTTCATTGGTTTATAGTTGCAGTTGAAACTTTATATTTAGTGTGGTTAGTGGCTTATCCAGTAAGTGTGGTCCACTGCACAGGCCGTCAAGAAATATATCTTAGGCATGCCGCCGGTTGCCTCACAATGTTTTCCTTCACCGGTTTTGGAGCAAGTGATAATTTTGCAATACCTAGGGGTCTTCTAGTCAAGCGTGCTTTCTCGTCGACCACATCATCGCTTACCATCACGTGATCAATGATATTATAAGTAAAAAGGTGTAGTTATGTTACAAGCGCTCATCAGCAAGCGACACGTTAAAATGTGGCTAACTAGCCACACTTGTCCTTAGTGTCGCGTCGCGCCGTCAACGAACGCGTGCGTGCGTTCCGGTGCCGTTTTTGAAGATCGAATATTGTTTAGGTAACCTATTATCTACACCTTTTTACTTCTAATATCATTGCAGGTGAGATTGTGATCAATCGCGTGCCTATCAATATTAAATAAAATACATCCGAAAAGATAAAGGTTCGAACTCGAGACCTAATAAATGATATTTATTTTTGTAAATAGGTTTTCACAAACACTTTTACACGACATTTTTTTTAGTAAATGAGATCGGAGTTTCACTAATTGACTACTCTGAGAAGAAACACCGAAAGAAACTCAGAGCTCATACTTAGTCTCTTTTAAAGTCCAGACATTATCTTGGTCATACAAGTAAGATCCATGCAGATTAGTGTCTGAGATGGTCTTTTGAGGAAAGAACCACACAGAATGAGGGGACCAGATAAGTCAGTGCAAGCATTTGTCAGTAATCGTGAGCTCAACTCGGAACTTGCTTTTAATAACTTGGCAGTTGACACAACGCTGTTTGAAAACTGATTGTTTTTTTAACCGATTTTCAAAAAAGGAGGAGGCTCTATGTTCGTGTGTATATATTTTTTTTTTTTTTTTTATTTTATTTTTTTTTTTTTTTTTTTTTTATGTATGTTACCTGATTTCTCCCCCATTTGTGGACCGATTCTCAAAATTCTTTTTTTTGTTTGAAAGAGTATACTCCTGAGGTGGTCCCATTTTAATTTGGTTAAGATCTGGTGCTGATCTTCGGAGATATACAACGGAACTCTTCAAAAATAGACGGCAAATCTGTCGTGATTGCTGGTATCGCTTGGTTGTTTATTGTTTATACAACATCATGACGTATCATCACCCCTGTATGCTCTGAGGGGTAGGTACGCAGGTGGGTATCATATACCTAGATTTCGTCAGTTAGGTATGTTAATTTTAATTTATTAGGGATTAGTGGAATACCCTATTATCATGACATGTATTGTTAACAATTAAGAATATAAAATAAATTAATGGCAAATATTTTTAAAAACACTAAACGGTGTAAAATAACTCTAAATTCGGAAGTCGGTGGCCCATCATGAGTAAGACAAACCCACCAAAGCCCCAGACTTCCGAATTTAGAGTTATTTTACACCGTTTAGTGTTTTTTTTTAAGTCGGTTTTATTTTTTGCAAAAAAGTTTTTTAAATAAGGACACAGTCATCATTTCATTGTTTGTTAACTTTTACGAGTAGTTAAAAACCTTAACAAAACGAGTATGGATAGAACTTAATGGTTTCTCTAATTTCTTCTTATCATAGCGGTGTACTTGTATCTTGTTTGTGTGTAAGTGGTACTTGTGTTAGGTGTAACATGACGGTGAAGTCTGTGGTGGCGGCCGGCGCGGGCGCAAGCCGCGTGCGCGCCTATGTGAACCAGACCATTATGGTAATTCTGAGTAAGTAAAGTTTTTGTGTTATTAAGTTAATTATAGCCTACTGTCAATTTTGTGTTTAATAATAGATTCATCGCGTCACACGTTGTTCAAGCGAAATATATATTTTTAACCGACTTACAAAAAGAAGGGGATAAGATTGTTGATTTGTTTTTATATTATTGTTTTTTTTCTCGTACGTAACGTCTTGAAGGAGATGGCATGATCATGATTGTCTGAAAAAACTCCTTATAATCAAAAAAGATTAAAAAAAAGAAGGGGGTTCTCAATTCTGATGTATTTTCTTTTCATTTGTGTTTCCTTAGAATTCCTTTATTTATATTACCAATTTAGAAAATAAATACGAAGGGATATATTGTACTAGCTTCAGCCCGTGACATCGTCCGCGTAGAATAGTTAGGTACGGGAAACAAAACATCCCGAATTTGAAACACTCTCCAATGGTGCAATAGCTTTCTCGATAAATGAGCTATCTAACACTGAAAGATTTTTTCAAAGAAGACAATGGACGATATTGTAAATAAAAAAGCTTTACTTAAAAAAAAATATAATTACCAAAAGATCAATTTAACCGTATATGGGGTGACTGGTAATTAGTGACCGATACTTAAACACGTGATGGTACTCATGAATACGAATAACTTTCCCAAAGAAACTTTTTTTTCTACTCATTGACTTTCAATTAATTCAATTACGACAGTACTGCACAACGGGAGCAGTGGGGGTGGCGGGGGAGCGTGTGACGCTACTACTAGTAGATTTAGCTCTTCCCGAGGTCAGACTATCAGCTGATAGATCGTGCCTACTGTGATCGATCACAAGGGCGCGCGGGAGTTTCAAACAGCGTTATTGTTATTTTATTGTGTATTAAAAAAAAAAAACTGTAGGGAAGTTTATTGAAATCATGAATACAATCACGTGTTTTAAGTATCGGTCACTAATTACCAGTCACCCTATATAGGGGCTTCCCGTCAGTTGCTTTTTATAAGCTTACTAGCAATGTGGGCATTTACAACTAGTAGTCTTAAATTGTTAACCCCTCCAACTAAGCTAAATATGCTTGTGTCTGTCTGGGATTGACGTGAACCTACTCCAATGGGTGAGGATCGAACTCACGCTTTCTCAATCGCCTAACCGATGAAAAGAAAGAAAGAAAAAGCATTTATTTGGTCCAAAAAGCAAACCATGACACACAAAAAAAAGTTTTTTTTGGTGTATCATTTTATTAAATACGATGACGACGACGCCCACAATGCCTGGCTAATGCCGCTTTTGTTTTCATTTCCTTGATATTCCTCGTATCTTGTTTGAAATTATTTACTCAAAGTAAATCACCTGTCCGGGTTCAAACCTACGACCCACAAACTTGCCGTGCTAGATGCCATTAAAATTAACTTTACGATTTTTCTTTGAGATTGCGCTTCTGAGCTTAACAGAACAGTTAAGTTCTCGTAAGTTACAGCTGTTATCATTTACACATTTTATTTTTCTTTATTGAGACCTATAACAGTTACACGTTTCAATTAAAGTATAATAGGTATAATGTAAATCTAAGTAAACGTTTAACCCACACCAATGTCCGCGAAATAATAGTTAGGAAATAGTTAAAAGCGAGCACATGTGAATCATATAAATTAAAATATGCAAATATCAGTAAATAACCGATAAGTTCGAGTACCACCACTCCAGCTGCACAATTGCGTACCACCTTTAGTGTGTCAATGTCTGTTAGCAATGTGTACCTCATTGCCTCACCGGGTACACAGTCAAACCTAATATTGGACCAAAGCTGCTTACCTTTCTTTTGATCACACTTTGGGACGTGATCTTTATACTATTTACATACACATAGGTACATAGTATACCGTCGGCCTCTCTTGCGGTGAATCAGTTGGCTTACTAGATACTTTGAAGAACTAAGCGACGGACGTGTGTATAATGCGTTTCAAATGAGAATAGGAATGACCTTGCGCCATGTTGTGACGTCATAGCTGTCAATTCGAATAAATTGAGTAGGATCAGCAGAAAAAAAAAAATGGTATTTATGATTTTTATTACGAATCATGAACGAATTTTTCAACAATCAGAACTGAACTTTTCAATTTTGCTCATTTCTGTATCACTGACTCTCTGATACTATTGTCGTCATTGCCATCATCATCACTGTTGCATTCCCCTATAAAATATGACATCCAATGGATTAATGTAGGTTTTTAATATTTATTCCACCAACAGTTGGTTAAAATAAAATTAGGTATTGTTACCTGTATTCAAAACAATAAACTGGTCTTAAATACAGGTAACAATACCTAATTTTATCAGAATCTAGCCATTAAATTCCACTAATCTCGGCATCACATTATGTGTAGAAGTCGTCGTGAGTTATTGCCAACAATAAAACTCTTAAAGAAAACAGTATTGTTTAGGTATTTGTAATAATTATGACCAAATAATTTAAGACAAATGTAAAACAAAAAAATATACATTAAATATTCCACAACTTTTTCACACAACACCATTTAGTCCCAAGCTAAGCTTGAGAGCTTGTGTTATGGGTACTAAACAGCTGATAAACATACTTAAATATTTCTAAATACATACATATTATAGATAAATTACACCCAGACACAGAACAAATGATCGTGATCATCACACAAACATTTGTCCTGGGTGGGAATCGAACCCACGACCTCCGGCATAGCAGTCAGGGTCACTAGCTACTAGACCAACAGGCCAGTCATTATTACATTATTGATACACTATGGTTTCGTTGCTGACCGTACTTTTTAAGCGACATCTGACAGACAGAGGTCATTGACGTTCCTATTCTCATTTGAAATACATAATATGAACGGTTAAGGTCAGAGTTTGGACGCCAGCAGCCGTAGCATGATAACGTAGAAATGTGTAGGATGTCGACAATAGAATCGACAAACTGACAAATGGTAAAGACATTTCTACCGATAATAGAAGAACTAATCCTCGATATTGTAGACTATTATCGACTGATGAATCTACACATTTCTTCTCTTCAATACTCAATACTCAAACTTTATTTGCATTCCACAATGTGTACTTAGGTGGTAAATTAAAAAAATGATATCATTATGTACCCTGTCGGGCACAGCAAAAGACAAAGACATAGTAAGAGAGAGGAAGCTATACGAATACAAAAAAAATAGAAATATAGGTATCTAAATTGTATCCAATAATATCATAATAGGTTTTTTATATATTAAGTACATTGAAATTTCTATATTATTATATTATATTTTATCGTTTTAATATTCATTTATACTATAATAGCATTTTTCTGTTAAAAATTGTTTTAGTTTTTTTATAAATATGTTTAATTTTTCTTCTTTTTTTATTATTTCAGATAGTTTGTTATAATTTTTTATTGACATTACACAGGGGCTTGTTGAGTGTATTTTCAGTCTAGAATGCGGAATGTTTAATCTTGATTTGTGTCGGAGTGTGAAACGTGATTGAATATCTTGGCGCTTTGTGTAAAACTCTTGATATTTACGAACGAATTTGCAGGCTTCTAATATGTATATACTGGGGATACTTCATTCTTGACATTGTTGTATTCAAAACAAAACAAATGTTTATACAATCTGTCGCTTTGTCGATACCTCTGTGGACAAAATCCTTTTCTCGGTGATTCACCTCAACTGAGGTCGACTGTACATGTGTGCGTACATAGTACGGTCACTAAACAAGTTAAGTATACAGATTTTTTTTCCAACTTTAACATTTATAATTAGAATAGCATAGAATACTCTTTAATGTAGGTACACCATAAAAACTTACAAATTATAACTTTAAGGGCTACGTAGAGAGATACAATGGGCGGCCTTATCGCTAAAGCGATCTCTTACAGAAAACCTTTTATTGAGTATGTTATGGTTAGGCTTAATAAATACGATGTGTCATGAAAACTTGGTGCATTTTATTCTTCAAAATTAAGTAACTTCTTCAAAACTTATTATTATTTTGTATATTAAATCCGACTACTGTGCATGCGGTGTCAGCCTATAATTGATTGTTACACTTGTAAATGTATATGTACCAAATATGTACCAACTATAATGTAATGTTTTGTGTAAACAATCGTTGGCTAACCTATAAAAAAATAAATAAATAAAACCAATTTTTTCCCTGACAAATAAAATAAAAACATTGAAATCGGATGACATTGTTAAAATAAAAAGTCATCATGCTGGTTGCTAGGTAGGTACTCTTTTTGTCACTTAAAGATATATACGGTCCAATTAAGAACCTTTTTTTTCATGGATTAAAATAACTACAACTTTGCCCTAACGTACATACTTTCCATACACCTTTGTACCCAAGTTTTAAGGTACATTTCCACTGGTAAAATCCCATGACCCAGACGGCCATTAATATCAAAGATCGTTTTAACAACACAATCGTTAATGGCAGACCGTGTATATTTTAGCAATGGACTAAAAAAGTATTGAATAAAAAAATGTGATGAAAAACACACAGCCTCTTCAAGGAGATTTCTTTTCGGCCAGTTGTTCATGCTTCTTGTGGCCAGAGGGCTGACTTATTCTTTAGGCAAAGAAATAGCATTCAAAAAAATCAAAATCTAAAGTGTTTATTGAAACTAGGCTGAGAATCAGCACTCAAAAGAGCGTCAAAAAAAAATACCTAAAACTTCGACTAAAATGCCCAACCCTTCACCACTTTGCAATTGCACTTGGCAATGTTTGTTTGTTTTCTGAGCACGTTCCTGGACCAAAACCATGCAGAGGAGCACTTTAACACCTTATTAAGTACTTCTGATAATGTTTTGTGTTCCCCCTTCTCTATTTTTTAATTCAAACACATTCATGCACAAACAGACACATGTACATTACACACATTACACATTTACTTTACACTTCACATAAATATTTCCAAAATCTAACAAAATCATTAATACTACCTCTATTTAAAAAAAATAAAAAAAATTGTTTTGTTACTAGTCTTTTAGATAATAATGACTCATGTAAAGATGCCGCAAATGTGATAATGTTTAATAGGGTGAGCCTGGAGATCTGTCATACAGGTCCCGAACCTAGTTCAGACTCCAGCTCTCACAAAGGTTCTAGATTAAGGCAGAATTATACCACAGTGTTACAATGTACCTTTATGAGAGAAATAAATGATATTATTATTATTATTATTTTACAATAGCAGACGTCCCGCGGTTTCACCCGCGTAGGTCCCGTTCCCGTGGGAGTACAGGGATAAAAAGTAACCTATGTGTTAATCCAGGGTCTCGGCTAACTCCATATCAAATTTTATTAAAATCCATTCAGTAGTTTTTACGTGAAAGAGTAAAAAACATCCTCACAAACTTTCGCGTTTATAATATTCGGGTAGGGTAGTCGTTGCAGCGTACTATCGATTTGGTTTACTGTCGATGTAGCATACCGTCGTTTTAGTGTAGATACTAACGATGTAGCGTACCAACGATTTAGGGTGCTGTCGATGTAGCGTACCATCGATTTGGGGTACTATCGTTACATTAGCCCGTCGATGGAACGTGTCTCATAACACAAGCTCTGCTTAGTTTGGGACTAGATGGCGTTACATGGCGCACATAAATAATAGAAGATTTTGGCCTAAAGATTTCACACCTGAAAATGTTGTAAGTAATTTTCAGTTACTTGTTTTGCTTGCAGTAAACGTGCCGACAATATCGTTTGGTCTTGCGATGGGCTGGGTGTCACTGGCGAGTGGTGAAGGGAGCGAGGGAAGCGGGGAGGGGGTAGACGAGGCGCACGTGGTTGCTGCCGCCGCTACCACGTTCGTAGCATCCTTACTTGGTGTGCCGCTGTGCGCCCGCGCACTCGCCGCTGGCAGGAAGATCGCCGTCATTGCAACCTCCGCCGCTTTCGTTGTAATTAAAACAATACATTTATTTATTTACGGTTCACTAACAGTTGTTACAAATACATTACAGATAGACACAAATAATTGTGACTTAAAATTCACTGCACAACCAATGGGCTATTTGACAAAATTGTAGTTTTAAGGCCCTCATCTAGATTACAAGAAAATAAACGACACGTATTTTCTTTTTTCACGTAATCACAAAATAACGGCGATACATTGAGTTAAAATGTCGCATGACGTCACTAGCCAGTACAGTTTATGCTTGATAATTACGTTACAAGCCCCCTCTCCTCAACTTTAATGCGCTTTATCTAAGCACATTTCCATCAATTTGAAAAAGAAAAAAATATTTTTTTTTATTATTATTTAGCTCAGATTGTCCCACTGCTGGGCAAAGGCCTCCCTCCATTCCTTCCATCGGTCGCGATCCTGCGCCACCTCTCTCCAATTCTCAAGGAAGACATCCAGCCTGCGTAGCATGAACACATTGAACACCGAAGAAACGGGCCTTTGTCTACAGACGAATCGGCAAAGTGACAGATTATATAGACAGGAACCTCAATCTGTCAAATTTCTTTCAATACACCTGCCTGCGTAGCATAAACACTTAATTTCTTTTCTTCCGAGACACGACAAAGACCGTTTCTTCGGTGTTCATGCTACGCAGGCAGGTCCTCCCGCCATCTCCTTCGTGGTCTGCCGCGGCCCCGTGTTACTGTAGGGCACCAATTCTGGGTTTTACGAGCCCATCGCTCGTTCGGCATGCGGCAGACATGTCCTGCCCAGTCCCATTTAAGTTCAGCAGCATTTCGTGCACAGTCGACTATTTGTGTCTTGGAGCGCAGTGTGGTGTTTCGAACAAGATCTGTGAGTTTGACACCCAAAATACTGCGCTCCATAGCACGTTGGCAAACCTTCAGTTTGGACTTTAGGATGTTAGTCAAAGACCAAGTCTGGGCACCGTAGGTTAAGATGGGTAGAATACACATGTCCATGAGCTTGCGCTTTAGTGACAGGGGTAGAGTACCCTTAAATAGCTCTTTCATGGACCAGTAGCTTTTCCAGGCGATTTCTGTGCGTCTTGCAATCTCTTTATCTTGTCTTGCCTGGAAAGAGACTACTTGGCCCAAGTAGATATATTCTTGGACATATTGTATATTATCCAAAAATACGTGTCGAATATTTTCTTGTAATCTAGATGACGGACTTAAAACTTAAATTTTGTCAAATAACCCATTACAGGCAAACATCACATGTGGTTGTCAAGTACCTATAAAACAAGCTCTTTTAGCTTGGGACTAAATGGCGTTGTGTACAGTTCAGGATTATTTTTATTTACTTACGTAATTTTTGAAAAAAAAAAACGCCTATAGTCCAGTGATAAGTTGTTGTTACATACATAATATTACGCCTGCAATGCTCGAAGGGTAAGGCAGAGGTGTACCTGGTAGTAAGTTTATCCACATTTCGCGAGTTATGTTTAAGTCCCATGTAATAGGGGGCGAGTCTAATGCCATCAATCGGGCACAAATCCAGAGTCCGGGCTGCTACTGAAAATTCCACATGGAAAAACTCAATAACACTGAAGTTCTCAAGTTGATGTTATTTAATAGTTATTTATTACCAGCTATGCCCCTCGGTAACGTGTTACCCGCGGTTTGTTAGGGAAAATAAATTGTGATTTCCCCATGGGAATGAGATACTTTCCCGCAGTAAAACGTTGCTAATGTGTTAATCCAGGGTGACAGCTAATTCGATACCAAATTTTATTAAAATCGCTCCAGCCGTTTAGACGTGAAGAAGTAACAAACATGCACACTCACACACTCACAAACTTTTGCGTTTATAATATTAGTGTGATTGTATGGTTGTGTGCAGGCTTGTTGGTCGCTGAAGCTGTGCGGTGGAGGGTGGTGGGTAGTGGGGGCTCGCGCATGTGCTGGTCTGGGCGGCGCAGGCGCATGGTGTCTCGCTCCACTTCTCGCGAGGGAGGTGAGTATCTAAATTTTAAGTTACAACGTTTTTTTATAACTATTGTATTTAAACCATGGCCCATCGACCTTAAATAAGGTTGTTGGCATGCACACAGTGTCCAAAATGGCTTGCGAGGCTTGATGATTTATTCTCACACCTAATGAATACACACAAAATCTCATAAGAATTGGTCAAGCCGTTTCGGCGGAGTTTGGCATAAACACAGTGACACGAGAACTTTCTATTTTAGAGATATACCTACATTCTTTACTTTACTGTAATGACAACAAATAAATCCAAAACAATACCTAATAAGGATACTACAATAGGTAGGTACTACCTTTTATTAAGCGACTATCTGCTCTTTAAACCTTTGTGTTATTATACATAGAATTGGTATGACAACATTGTATATACACATAACCTAACCTAACTTACCATACCTACCATATAGCTAACCTAACTACCTAAACTAACTATCTTACTGAAATGGTATAGTTAATTTTATACTGATCTACTGCGCTGCGTGTCTCTATGTTGCATACAATACTAGAGTAGGTAGTAGTATTTAAAGTAGTAGTAGTAGAAGCTAAATATAACTCGATTGGTATATCATCCATACATAAAACACTACTTTGACTCGCCTGTTGATCTAGTGGTTATTGGCCCTGCAGTGCTATAGGTACTGAAAACTTTATTTGCAAAATCACTTCTGAATCCGCAGTGAAATCATGTGAAATTAAAATATTGTATTCTTAAATGGAGTGTTTTTGACACTGGCGCCACCAAGTGGTGATCAAAGTGAGACGAACTAAAACGGGTGAGTATTTTGACGTTGACATGTGAATGCCGAAACTTGTACAGGCGACATGAGAAGCGTAGTAAGTATGACTTTCGAGATGATTTGCGAAATGACTTTCGAAGTGATTTAACATTGCATAGCTAATTCCTATGCCGGTCGTGGGTTCTATTCCCACTCGAGACAAATGTTTGTGTGATGAGCACGATCATTTTGTCCTGTCTGATTTCAATTAGGGTTGTGGGCATGACCACAGTGCGCACAACGGTGGATCCGCACTAAAACAATTCTACATTTTAAATGAATAACTTATATGTAAAGCTATAGCAGTTCTGTGGGTCTTCCATTACTGAACAACTTCAACAGGACTATTGATGTCAATAGAGTTTATAAAAAAATGCTATTGCACTACGCCCGATATTATATTATATTCTATCTCAATCCAAATCCCGTTCCTTTGTTTTTGACGGCTGCTTCTGATTGGACATCTTTAAGACTCGGATAGGCGAATTCAGTCGTTGATTGGTTACAGACAAAGATCGGGATCAAGATAGCAACCGAGATAGATTATTAATATGCAGCGTTAGTGGACTTCAAGTTACGGCGACTATCAGGCGGGGTACTGTGCGCTTCATCAAATCTCTACGAGCCCGCATGACGTCATCCTAGATACACACTGATGATAGCCAATACGAAACTAGCTGTTTGACAGTTAATCTTTGAACACTTAGCCCAGTGATCATCGCTATGAACTGTCAGCGCAATGGCCCTGAAGATACTCAATGTGCTTATATAGTCCAGTCATTATAGTAAGTTCACCTCGGAATTCGAGATACCTACCCAGCTGTAAGTCTGTAAATACTTGTATATTGACACCCTAAAAGTTGTCTCAAAACCTACATATAGCGAACAAATAGCAAAAAATTTAAGAAATGAGATAATTACAAAAAAAAAACGCAAAAAAACGATTTTTGTGACCTTTTTGTGAAATATAATAGTTGCGTACATTCTACCATATATGTAGGTTTTGAGACAACTTTGAGGGTGTCAATATTACAAGTATTTACAAACTTACAGCTGCGTATCTCGAATTCCGCGATTCTTACCTAATTTAAGCTTAAATGACTGGACTAATAGTCACTAGGGCTGTATAGAAAACATGGCTGACTTTTTCGAATGTTGTTTCCAGATGTGCGAGGTGGGAGTTCAGGGGGCAGCAGTGTCGGCGCTGGTGTTGGCACACAACTTCGGTTTCCTGCTCATGTACCTCGCCGCTGACGCACATGTACCGCATAGGTAACATATAATACTGTATACACCCCTATTTTTTAAATTAGTACAAACATAAATTGGGCGGTATCCGTACCTGTTACTGATCATATTTTCGTAATCAAGTTCAATTTTTAAATATGCCACAATTCAGTTAAACTTAAATAACGAAAACAGCTGTTGGAGGCGGGGTATGCTTGAGCGAGATCACGCCAACGTGAGCGAGAGATGACGATTAATGAATACTACTATGTCATGAATAGCCTGTACAGTATTTCCATAAATTGGGTGACTTTTTGGGATATAAATAAACGAAGATGATTATGAAGAGGGAAATCTATAGAGTTTACTATTGACAAGTTTGTATTCTACTACTGAACCCCTCATTTCTGTGTGGTTCTATCCTCAAAAGACCATTTCAGACACTAATCTGCATGCTTCTTACATGATCTGACCAAGATTATGTCTGGGCTTTAAAAGGGACTGTAACCTCTGAGTTTGTTTCGGTGTTTCTTCTCAGAGTAGTCAGATAGTGAAACACCGACCTCACCTTCTAGTAAAAAAATTACATGGCATGTAATAGTTTTTGTATGAACCTATTTACAGACATAGACAGATTGATTGATAGAACTGGCGAAGTTTCGTGGTTCTTGAGACAGTAAATATCTGCTTAAACCTCTGAAGAAATGAGGCTTTTTTTTAATAAGGATCTTCGGGCAAAGGGGGTTTTGGGGACCGTCGCGTCGCGAAGTGTAGTTAATCTCCCTCCCCGACCCTTGCATGAGCCAGCCCGCGATGCTGAGCCATTAGTTTTAAATATGTCCCTAAATAATTTAACACAGATCTAACCGTCCCCTTTTTACACTCTAAACCGAGGTCCGAACCCCACAGGGGGAGCCCTTAGCGAGTGTCACTTAAATTCTGACGTATTGCTCCTGGCTGGAGGCCTCGTGTATTGAGGTCGTTTACAGGTTTGCCCGGTTAAGCAGATAGCAGCACCACCCCTCAGGGGCTCGAGTTTGCTATTGCAATCGTGTCTCAATGACCGGTCATTGATCGAATATTTGACAACTTTGACAGTTTTTGTATGGGTAATGTGTCATAAGTTTGACGTTATACGTCAAAAGTCGATCATTGACCGGTCATTGAGACACGATTGCAATAGCAGACTCGACCCCCAGTAGGGTGCACTGCCAGACGCACTCTATCAAGAAATAAGAAAAAAAAAGGGCTTTTGGGGGACAGTCTTGTGTGATTTATGACGTTCAAAAAGTGTTGATTAATTTCTTTGTTATAAAAAAAGCTTACTAGCAATATGGGCTGCACATTACTATATTAGTAGTCTGGTTAACCCCTCCAGCTAAGCCAGATATGCTTGTGTCTGGAGTGGGTTCACGTCAATAGTGCATCGAATTTACTTTTATTTCTCGATTGCCAGAACGACGCCTAAGCCATTGTGCTATTGCCGTTTCTCGATTATCAGCATAATTTTAATAAATTAACAGAATTCCCTCCAGGTCCAATAGACAAGAACATCCAATGAAAAAAACCAATATGTTTCTAATGGGTATTTATTTATTTACAATAAGCACACCAACAGCACAGTCACCAGCAATATTCAAATAAATATTACAAAGCAAAAGGGCATTACAGTATGATTACTGTAATGCCCTTTACAAATAACAGGTATGCATGACATTGACACAATGAAAAGTAATAGAGACAAACAGGCAAAAAAAAAGTAAAAAAGTGTGACCAGAAGGCTTCAAACTAGGACACTACAAACAATTTGAGCTACACAGCCGTACATTGTTCGCACTGCTTATGAAGGGAACGTCTGTATGACATTAAACTCATAGAGAAAACCTCGATAGGGTAATCCGTCAAGTTAGACCTTACCGTATATTGTAATGTTGTCTTTACATTGTGATTTTACTTACATTTTTGTGCATTGTTTAACCTGAAATTTTAAAGCATTCACCCTCCCTAGATAGCTACATGCTCATTACTTGGAGGCAAAGCATACCTTTTGTCTTATATTATCATATTTATTATTTAAGTTTTTCTATAAATTATGTTTGTTTACATTCGTTATGTCTGCTAGTGACAGGTCTAGTTTTATTTTTAATTTGTCTGGAGCTAGTTGTAGGTCGTATATGTAAACCACATCGACCTCATTATTTTTCTTTTACTTTGCTTTGAATTGTGTTCTAAAACCTTTCCAAAATTCAATCATCTGTCATTCTGTCCATTTACCTTGGAGCCAGGTGGAATTTGGCAGTCTTCGTTTGGATCTGAAAGGCTTAGCAAGTCATATTAGCTGCGAGTCTAATACTTATGGCCTCTCTGTCCTCCGGCCCTCTAAACTGACGTCCTCCGCCTCCTCTGCAGAAGTCTGAAGCCTAACGTCCCTCGGCCATTACTAGAGCCGAGAGGACCACCTCTGACGGCCTCCTCCTCCGCTGCTGAAGACTCAAGCCTGACGTCCCTCGGCCATTACTAGAGTCGAGAGGACCACCTCTGACGGATTCCTCCTCTGACGGTCTCCTTCTCCTGACGGCCTCCTCCTCCGCTGCTGAAGACTGAAGCCTGACGTCCCTCGACTACTCTACAGCAGAGAGAGACACCTTTGACGGCCTCCGCCTCCTCTACTGAAGACTGAAGCCTGATGCCCCTCAGCCACAACTACTGCTGAGAGAGGGCCACCTCTTCTACATTTCATCCTTCATCTTTCATTCATCAGTTTTCCTCTCTTCTTTACCCTAGCTCCACTAGGTAGGCCTGGTGATAATAAATTCTTATAACTATTCCCTCTAATCTTTTCCTACAACAGTGCTCTCCTCCTAGGTAGGTAACGTTCTGTTACGTTACAGTATATATTTTTACTTAGAATCGAATGGTCATAAAATTTAAAACTTTTTATACTGTAACCCTTAACCAAACCATAGCGAGTTTTGATGCAATCCCAACGCCATCTAGCGATACGTCGGGTACTACTTTTGCACTGTTTGTACTTTGGTTTGTTTGCACTTTTGCAATGACTTTCAACTTTTGATTTTTGAAGGCAGATGAGGTCGGAGAACTGTTGACTGTAACAAGACGGTTACCATGTTTCAGGACGGTGCTGTGGTGCTGCTTGTCGCTGTCGGCGATGCACTGCGTGTTGTTCCTGTTTGTACCAGAATCACCACCATTTCTTGCCTCACAAGGAAAGCCCGAAGTGAGTGTTACTTACCTTCTTGTTTAATGTGACATGCTTAGTAAAAGAAGACGATGCTCTGTGCCCACAGTACAATAGCCAGGTACCTACTACATGCGCGGAACAAATTAATATACACTGCTGTTGCTGTATATAGGGTGACTGGTAATTAGTGACCGATACTTAAACACGTGATTGTACTCTTAAATACGAACAACTTTCCCAAAGAAACTTTTTTATACTCATTAACTTTCAATTCCGACAGTACTGCACAACGGGATCGGTGGGGGTGGCGGGGAAGCGTATGACGCTACTTTAAATGCAGATTTGGCCCTTCCCGGGGTCAGACTATCAGCTGATAGATCGTGCCGATTCGTGCCTACTGTGATCGATCACAGGCGCGCGCGCAGGAATGTCAAACAGCGTTTTCGTTAATTTATTGTGTTATAAGTTATTGTGTATAAAAAAAAAGTTTCTTTGGGAAAGGTTATTGAAATCATGAATACTATCACGTATTTGAGTATCGGTCACTAATTACCAGTCATCCTATATATACTGCTTACCATCAGGTGGGATTGCAGTCAAGCACTGGTTTATAATATATAAAAATTAGATAAATGATAGTATAGTTCCAAAAACCAAGCACAGCTTATGCTATGAGGAGTATAGACAACTGATAAACATATTTATATAGTTCTAAATACGTGCGATTTAAACATAAATTACACCTTGACACATAACAAATACTCGTTCTCATCACACATATCCCACTTACGTCTTGGGTGGCAATTGAATTCACGTTCTCCGGCATAGCAGTCACGGTAACTAGCCACTAGACAAACAGACCAGTTGTAAAAGTATGGTGGATATTAAAGTATTGTTTCACGTTAATTATAAAGGTCATTTACTGTACGTTATAATATGAACTTCGAACCAGACATAATATTATGCGTTTCAAATGAGAATAGGAATGACTTTGCGCCATCTTGTGACGTCATAGCTGTCAATTCGAATACAACGGGTAAGATCAGCAAATAAAGGTTTTTTCTAAATTTAATTTATTTATGAACTACGAACGAATAATTTTCTAAATTGTACTGTGAAAGTATCTGTTTACATTGGAGATAATCTCTCGAGCCCTCCCATGCAAAACAGCGCCTCGTTCACACATTTTCCAGCAGTCAGGGAGATAAAAACAAAAACAAATAAGTATCAACAACAACAAACAACCGTGTAACAAACAGAATTAATAAATAAAATGTAGGCACTAAACAAGACTAATTAATTTAAGACGTTTTTACATTACGGATAACTTCGACTCAGTAAAACAAAAAAAAGAAAATAATGATACGCGATTAAGGTTTCGTTGCAGGCTGTAATTTTTAATCGACATTTGACAGATAGAGGTCATTGACGTTCCTCTTGTTATTTGAAACGCATAGTACTTAAGCAAAACTTTGATCTTTCTTTGAACTCAAGTGGAGCTCGTTATCATGGTGTTCCCTATGGTATATTACAGGAAGCTCGCACTGCGCTGGCGTGGCTGCGCGGGGTCTCTCGGGATGATTCGTCACTGGATGCAGAGCTGCACGCGCTGCCGCGACCAGACGAGAACCTGCTGTCTCCGCTTAAACTGACTAAGGACATGTGTAAATTTCAAAGACATGCAAAACTTACCGGGACATGACGAACAAAATTTTCATTCGAAACTTGTGTCCTGGTCACAAGTCTATGAGCTTTTTTTAGTATGCTCCGCTACCTAGGCAGATAGTAGATATAGAGAGATAAGTAACCCAAATGTTTTTTCTTTGGTATTGTTCATCATCACGTGGAGCTCCCCAAGTTCCCAGTTGAGCTCACGATTACTGACAAATGCTTGACTGATCTGATCACCTCATATCTGTGTGGTATTTTCCTCAGAAGTGTTTCTTCTCTGAGTAGTCAGATAGTGAAACACTAATCTTATCTACTAGTTAAAAAAAATGACGTGTATCTGAAAACCTAAACCTAGCTAAATAAATATCGTAATTAATAATATTTTTTAATTCTGTTTAATACTTTTTCTAAGTTGTTTGCATGTTTTGATCTCCCTAGTAAGTGACGTACGTCGCCGGCGTGCATTCCTATTGGCTCTGGTAGCAGTCGTGGGGCAAGAAGCTTGCGGCGTGCTGGCACTGCTTCAGTTTGCGGAGCGCGTGTTTGTATTGGCGCGAGATGACGCTACCAGTAGTACATCTGGTGTGGGAGCCGCGGCTGGCGTGCTCGGCTCACCCGCACGTCATGCTGTGTTGCTTGGTGCAGCGCAGTTCGTTGCTTCTGCAATAGCTTTATACCTCGTCGAGAAAGTTGGCAGAAAGGTTTGTAAAACTTTAAAGATTAATGAAGGTAACCTATTCCTAGAGGTTACGTAAGTACGACCAACAGGGCCATGGCTATCTTTTTATAGCCCGTGACGAACTGGCGCCCATTTGCACACCGAACAGAGAATTATTACAAATAATTTGTATTGCACTTTAAATGGACTGTAAGTTACGGTGACCATCAGACGGGGTACTGTGCGCTTCGTCACATTTCTTCGAGTGCACATGAGCATGACGTCATCCTAGATAACCACTACGACTAGCTGTTTGACAGTTAATCGTTGAACGATTTGCACAGTGATCATCTCTATGAAATGTCAACGGAGATACGCAACGCCCTGCAGTGAATAATTCTACCTATACTGCATAAATTTCACTAAACGGAATGCCGAATTTCCTCCAGCACAACGCGCCTTTATGGTGGAAATCGTATACATATAGGATGACTGGTAATTAGTGACCGATACTTAAACACGTGATTGTACTGATGAATACGAATAACTATCCCAAAGAAACTTTTTTTTATACTCATTAACTTTTAATTAATTCAATTACGACGTTACTCCACAACGGGAGCTGTCGGGGTGGCGGGGGACCGTGTGACGCTACTACTACTAGTAGATTTTGCTCTTCCCGTGGTCATACTATCAGCTGATAGATCGTGCCGATTCGTGCCTAATGTGATCGATCACAGGCGCGCGCGCGGGAATTTCAAACAGCGTTTTTGTTATTTTATTGTGTTATAAGTTATTGTGTATAAAAAAAAAGTTTCTTTGGGAAAGTTTATTGAAATCATGAATACAATCACGTGTATTTGTATCGGTCACTAATTACCAGTCACCCTATATAAGCGTTAAAACATAACTTTGCTATATGTTTAGTAACACATATTTTCCACTACTAACGTGATATAAACGTGTTTTGCCAGCGGTTGATGGTGTGGTGCGCGGTGGCGACGGGTTTGTGTCTGTGTGTGGGTGCGGGCGCAGTGGGGTGGGGCGTGGGGGGCGCGTGGGCCGGCGTGGCGCTGGCGGGCGCCGTGTTCGCGGACTCAGCCGGCCTGCAGCCCGCGCCCTACGCCATGCTCGCCGACATGTTCCACTATCAGGTGCGTGTAGAGGATGCCTAAGAAGTTCACACTTAGCGGTGTAGATGTCGCTACTGGTCCAGACAATGCAATAAAAATAATAATAACATTTTATTTTCAGATAACAAGATCCAATTTGTTAGTTTTAAAAATAAAAACTTATAACTAGTGTAAGTGAGACAATCATAATCTACTCGCCCTCTACCGGACCTATGAATTGAGGTATCAATACACACTGAATGTAAACGAAGCAAAAGAAGTATGTAAGAATCGTAGCATATGGCGCTCTGTAGTTTCTGCCTACCCCCATCAGCCCCCATGGGAAAAAAGCGTGAGTTTATGTATGTATGTGTGTGTGTGTATTTTTAAATTTTACATCACCGTAGTTTTAACTTTGTGAATGTGAAAAAACTAAATTAACTAACCTAATGGTTTGTTTATCTTTAATGTTGTTCATTGCTTAAGTTTTTGTACACCACGCCGGTCGCCGGTGAGCTCCGAACACTTGAATTTCAATTGTGTCTGGTAGTCGGAGAGCTATAAAATAAAATAATAATTAATTAAAAACTGTTGTGTGTGTTCTGTTCTAGTACCGTGGGTGTGCAGTGACGCTGATCAGCGGTGTCGCGTGGGCCGGCAACGCGCTGGAAGTGGTGGTGTTCCCGCTGGTGGCGCGCGGCGTGGGGCTGTGGGCGGCGCTGCTGGTGGCCGGCGCGCTCACCCTCGCGCTCGCGCTGTTCGCGGCGTGCGCGCTACCCGAGACCCGAAACCGGACGCCCGAGGAGATCTATGACGTCATTTGTCCACCGACACCGTCTTGCAGTAGTGTACGAACTGTTGTGTGTAGCAAACAGACGATCTCGACCAAAATGTGATGTGTGGTTAGCGAATAACTTGATGTACCTGCAATATTAGTAGCTTTATTTTAAGAAAAATGTGATATTAAATGTTATTATGTTTGTATTGCAGTTTTTAATATAGTGTATTTCTTACCCTATTTTGTATCCTTAGTCTAATTAGTTCATTCTTTAGATGTTGGTTGTTGTCAAAAAATAAAATTGGCCATGATTATTTTCTTTATCGTTTTGTTAGAAGGTTTGAAACTGGCCGAGATTAAAAATCTTCCCGTTTGTTGAAACAAATAAAGCTATTGATTTTACAACTGCTACGGGGCTGCCCAAATATCCGGATACTAAGTAGATACACATTTAGTCAAACATTTTGCCCTGAAAATAGTACAAAAAATAATTAGAAATTTGTATGTCTTAAAACCTAATAACATAACATTTTTTTTTTATTTATTACATACAGCTACCATTACATAATCAATTCCAAGGCATGATGTGGACAACATAAAAATAAAGGAGATGTTTCATTTTCGGCCATCAGATGTACGTATGTCGAAAAAAAGGAGAAAAAAAAGACAAATTGGGGAAAAATAGTATCTGGTGAATTTGAATCTGATTTGTTGTGTACAAAAAGTATTAATTTTTCAATTATTGCCATGTTTTATTCAACATGGCGTCTCGTTTTCTTGCATACTTTATTCGTTCTGAAATAATGTCTCATCCAATCAATGCAATATAGAAAAAAATTAAAAAAGTTGTGTATTCTTGTACGGTAAAAAATAAATTACTATTATCCTCTTGTACATATTTTTGGTAAATATAATTAAGTGTGATGATTTCATCGTCTCAAAAATCTTTAGTCTCCATTTTTGAACTGTGTTTCTGAACGAATTAAAAAAACAGCTTGACTTGAAACTCATTTATGTCACTTGTCAAGTTGTCAGTGACAATTTCGTTCGACTCGATTTGATTTTGGCTTTCGTGGTTTTCAGTGTTATTTTGCATTTTCTCAATTTTATACTACTATAACTTCGGTTTTGTGATATCTGCTCATTCTTGGATTGACTTTGGCTTTGTTTAGCGGTACTTGAACTCAGAAATCTGCGATTTGGATTCGTCTGCTCATTGGAAATCTTCTGTTTTTACTTACCTACATTGAAGGTAAATTATTGAAAAATATTTGTAAATCAGTTGGATTAAGTTGGAAACACAAGGTTTACCTCATTGTTTTTTGCAGATCCTTTGGCTTGTTGGGAAATGGCTTGTGTGAAGTGCAATAAAGGGATACTCAGTGATGAAGTCATTATATTGCAGCAGATTTAGGTCCAGAGCTTTTGTTTAATTTTTTAACAAGACATGGCTCAAGAGGTAAGAATATAATTTTTAAACAAACAGTTTCAAACATGTGCGACTCAACATGTAATAGGTATCACTGGCTATCATGTTGGAACTTTTATTAAATGTAAAAACAAATGTTAAATACAAACACATGAATGCAATTAAGATTTTGAGTTTGAGTTTTATCCTTTCAACTGTCAAATGACTATAAACAGTTCTTAATAAATATGTTAACTAGGTATTATGAACTTGTTTTCAGAGTATATTTAAATATGTTTTCAGATTGCTCCTGATGCTACATTATGCAAGGCATGTTGTAACTCAATTAGTAATCTTCTTGAGAGTACTCATAGTAGTAAGTAACGCAGGGTAATGTAATAGGACCCATCAGTGAAACATATGAATCAAATGTACGTGTCTGTGTCATAATGTATGTGGTGCCTTTTATCTTTAATCTCAAGGAGGTCGCATAATTTAACGAGTGGCCTCAGAGAGATGCAATATCTAATTTAATTGCCCCAAGACAGGTACCTATTATTTGCAAACAGTTCACTTTGCTTTTTTTTGGCTTTTACAACAATTTATAGTATCACTAACAACATGATAATAATTTCAGATACCAGATGGTGCCATTGTTTGCCATTGATGTGAGGTGAGTGCCTGCAGGCTGGTAGATGTATCTACCAGATCTCTTTCTCTCTCAGAGATGATCACACAGTATTCCACATGGTCCTGAGAGAGATGAAATCACAGCCCGGATAACTCCACAACAGGTCTGTTACCTACTGTAAATATGCGTTATGTATGATTTTTATATATGTTAAGATTACACTTACAATTCTCCTGCAATAGACTGATTCATGCGATAAGAAAGTAATGATAGTCAATTGTATGGGAAAAATACATAATATAACTATGAAAATGTTTTATCAAGCTTGGTAAAAATCCTAACAAATGTATTATTTTTAGATACCCTCTGGAGGCAGAGTATGTTATTCATGCTGGGTATCTGCTAGAAGAAATGTACAGCGTGCAGCCAATCTTCACCTTAATAGGAGGAATGTTTGTATTGTATGTTCAACATCAACATTGAGACGTCGCACACATTTGTTCCTGAACGCTCCAGAAAGAGATGTCATTTCTAGAAGAATATAACCTAGACAGTTGTGTAAAATAGTTAACTGTAAATCTATGTAGTATGTGGTTTTTATCTGTATATGACTTGTAAGAATCCCTTATCAATAAAATACTATGACTGCTATGTATTGATCTGTGAATGTGTGAGTTTATTCTGTATTGTTTTTACAGGTCAGTTATCGTTCATTGGTGTGCAATGTTTGCTGGACTTGGGCTAGAAGTGCTGTTTGTTTAGAATATGAACCACCTATCGTTGAAGCTGACTCTAATCCAAACTAACCTCCACAGGTTTTGCCCATTACATATAATTAAAATCATACAAAAAAGTTGGTATATCTAGTTCGAGTTGTTTTGTACCAGGTTGTACAAACCTAGAGCGACACATAGTGCCTGTGTACTTGATGATGTATCAGTAAGAGAAGAAGAATAAAGTTTTAAATCCTGATTTGTTCTTTTATTTCTTTTTTTTGGAGAGTCCCTACACTCCTTCTGTAGTTCACCAAAGGTTTATCATCCCTCAGAAAGCATGTTAAGCCAAATGGCTTATTTATTGATCTCCATCGTCATTTGAAGATATTTGACAGTTGTTATGGATAGATAAAAGTCAGTAGGTAAATCTGATACCAATATTTACAAATGGTAGGTACCATTTTACCCAGTTACCGCGCTCTTTATATTCTGCGGCATCCAGCTTAACTGGAAGCCGACCCAAAAAGCAATGACCCTTTCTCCAATGGTTTTGGGGTCGGCAGGTACCTTGTTCTCCAATTATGTACCTACTTACATTTTTAATTTCAATCTTACTAGTACCATACCAATCTATTCAATAATTATAGCATCATTACAGCATATTCTGTATAACATTAGACAAATGAGACCGGTTAGCTGAAGGCAAAGAGATTTAAAAACTAGCTGAAGGAAATGTATTGAAATAAACGCATCCAGCAGAGATTGAACACAGTAGGTTTTAACTTTTATATGATAAGCCAATACTCCCTAAAGAAATGATTCTTGATCTTGCTTTAGTGAACCACTTTTGTCTAATATTTTTTATGAAAGATCACAGTAATTATGATCTTAGACTATTAATGATTTATTTGTTCGATGAACAAAAACTAAACAATTATATTATAGGTTAAGTAAACGTCATCTCTACAACCTGTCATGGATGGCTGTCAATAACCCTTAGGACAAACGTCAAACTTTTTCAATTTTAATTTTGTACATAAAAACCATATGATATTATGTAAAAAAATTAACTTTATTCTATTCAGGGGTAAGTTTCGCAGCTTCGCTGATGGCGTACATGTTATGGCCGGAGGCCCATACAAAAATGAAACATGTCCTTTCAGTAATATAAATAATTAAATTAAATCAAAATCAAAAGTCTTTATTCAAACTAGGTTGAGAATCAGCACTTTTTGAACGTCAAAAAAAATACATAAATACAGTCTCCCAAAAACGCCCCACCCTTCGAGATCGAAGGGTGGAGCGTTTTTGATTGATTAATGTTATTTATTTGTAATTAGATAATTACAAATAAATAACATTAAATTAATCAATAAAAACACAATTTAAATTATTAGACATTTTGTAAAACAGAAAAATCAACATAATACAATTATTTAACAACAATAATACTTCAATCAATCAATAAGCCCTCTATCGTGAACTTCCTTCTGTTTTGGAGTAATTAGTTTTCCTCTTAGGATATCTCTAAGTTCAGTGTGCCTTTTGGAAACGGCCTGCTCTAACATTTTCCATTGTGTTCTACCCCTGGCAACCCTTCTCCAGTGAGGGCCCGCTGTAAGCTTCAACTCATCTTCCCATCTCTTGAGTTGTCTTCCCTGTTTCCTTTTTCCATCTCTGGTATACCAGTCTGTCACAATTTTACTCTATTTTTCCTGGGTACTCCTTAACATAACAATAATACTTACTTATTTTTATCACGCCTGTTATCCCTAAACAAGCAGAGGTCTACCAGTAGTACCTACGCCCTACACCCACATTTCGCCAGTTATGTTTAAGTCACATGTAATAATTTAGCTCAGCTATCAAATCCTCTAAGAATAGATTATAATAAATTCGGCGCCTATCATTATTGTAACATGCTTATTGTACTTTCTTTACAAAGTGTGCATTAAAAAGAACCTTTTTTTTTAACTTCTGTCTAATGCTATTGTAAGTAAATAGAGTAATAGTCGAACACAAAAATACAAATACAAAAATAAAATGTTTATTGTATCCAATACATATTATGGTTTCATACAAACATTTTGATATAAGTAAGATAAGAAAGTTCAGTTAAGGACACGCTTGTATAATGCCGAACATGTCCGTTTGATGTTGAACATCGGAAACTATATCCTTGCGAGCAACAAGACACAAAGTACTTTTTTAATCGTATACGTAATCAATTCCATTAACTGAAGGCTTAGGCAATAAAATGCAAAATACACATCGAATAAGTATCTACAGTCAATCGACGGCGATGTTGAGTGCGGCGTTGCCATGACAACCACCGTGGTTACTACACAAACAGTCCCCCCACTCGTCTCAGTAGTAATTGAGTTGATCATCCCACTATTGCATCAATTAGTGGTGTGTGTTTGAACCGACAACCTCTAACTATAATGCTTCGAAAGTAATAGCTACTTTAATCGGATTCGCAACTGTGCAAGATCCTGACAACCGAATACGGGTAAGTTACTTTTACATAATATTACACGAGTGAGAATGTTCTCCGGACAATTTTGTATCGATTTTAATAATTCTTAGTAATGTTGACGTCTATGTTAAACTATTGGTCTTTTGAGTCAGAAATCGATTACCTTCTTCTTTTTTAATCATGGTTGCGCTTCGAGGAATAAAAATAAAATATTTTTATTTTGATTATGTGAGCGCAACCAAATGGTTGCGCTTCGCGGAATGATTTATTTTTTGCATTTCGATGGTTCCGCTTCGAGGAATACCCCCACGAAACGAATCCAAAAAGTCAGAAATGGGTGCCATTCATATGTTACTCCAACATCTGCGGGCACGGGAGCGCCCCCGCCAAGACGAGCTAAGCGAAGCGCAAGGGCACTACCTACCTTTTCTCGAAGTGTTTCGTCGTTTTTTGGAACCCTCATAGATTTGGTTTCTGATGTACCAGAGAGTTCATATTCTCAGGATATGATGTCAATAATAGACTAATTAAACATACAAAGTCTCAATTGAATAGCTATATGTAGAATTTGTGAAGTAAGGGTCGGTAGGTTAGGCCGTGTAGATTCGGAAGCCTGGCTCTACATGAGATCTGATATCTTTTTCACAGGGCAAACCTTATGTGGTCGTCTTGGCAACATTTTACATGAAATGTTTTGGTGGGATTACAACTACTTTCTTTTTGATGTTTTATGATGACGTGTACTTGTGTTTATTGACAGTAATTAAGAAGATGGGTCTTCTGGACAAGCTGTCAGTGTGGTTGGGTCGAGGGCGCGCTGAGGTGACGGTGCTGGTGCTGGGCCTTGACAACAGCGGCAAGAGCACGTTACTCAACGCACTGCGCCCCCCCGAGCAACGCACACAGCACTCCGCGCCCACCGTCGGGCAGCAGCAGGAACATTTCACCAGTACGTAGAAAAATCTCAAATCCTTTTTTGCAATCTTTAATACATTTTCAAAGTATATCTTAGACATCATTGACATCGGTGACGGCAAAACATCGTGAGGAAACCTGAAATAAGTAGTTATTATAATCTCCGCCTTAAGCAAGCGTCATGATCAATGCTCGTGCCTTCTCTGATGATTGTTTTATTATATTAGAACGATGTATTGATAAATTCCCTTATATGGCAAACGACATCGCGGTAGCCTTAGGCGAAGATGGCAGGACAAGCTGGACTCCTTCAATTAGGATCGGTCTCAAAAAGCCTTTGACAGAGAAAAGTGAAAATAAAGTAGGGAGGCCTATGCTCTGCAGTGGGAAAATATCGGCTTCAAATAATTATAATAATGTATAAGAAAGGAAATAGGTTAAACCTACAGTTGCCATTAGGAAAATTAAAATGAAGTGAAATGGGTTCATCGAAGTATGTGTGGTGTAACTTGACTGACCTGTTGGTCCAGTAGGCAGTTAGTGGCCCTGACTGCTATGCCGGAGGTCGTGGTTTCGATTCCCTGCCAAGACAATTTTTTGTGCGATCATTTGTTCTGCATCTGGGTGTTCTATAAGTAGTATTTATCTATAATAAGTATGTATTTAAAAGATATGTGTTGTCTAGTACTCATAGCACAAGCTCTAATTAGTTTGGAACTAGATTGTCGTTCACAGTGGAAGCTGTTCGGCTATGGAATGCTTTGCCTGTGTCAGTGAGACAAGCTCAAACATTACCTTCATTCCAAAATATGCTTATTAATTATTACCTCTCTCCTAACACGTCTTAATATAACAGTTCGTTACTCTGTAAATTATTAGTATTTATGTATTGTATTTATTTTTTTCTTGTTTATACTTATTTTATACATCTATTGAGATAGTCATACGTATCTATACTAATATACTGGTATAAAGAGGAAGTGTTTGATTGTTTGTTTGCATTGAATAGGTTCCGAAACTACTGGACCGATTTGGAAAATTCTTTTACTGTTGGGAAGCTACACTATCCCCGGGTGACATAGGTTACTTTTTATTTTTTTGACTGGCCTGTTGGTCTAGTAGTTAGTGACCCTGACTGCTATGCCGAAGGTCGTGGGTTCGATTCCCACCCAGGACAAATGTTTGTGTGATGAGCATGACCATTTGTTCTGTGTCTGGGTGTAATTTATCTATAATATGTATGTATTTAGAAATATATAAGTATGTTTATCAGCTGTTTAGTATCCATAACACAAGCTCTCAAGCTTAACTTGGGACTAAATGGCGTTGTGTAAAAAGTTGTGGAATTTTTATTATTATTATTATTTATTATTTATCCCTCTATTCCCGCAGGAACGGGAACAACGCGGGTGAAACCGCGGGACATCTGCTAGTGGTATATATTTATGTAAATAGTATCTACACCATAAACTGCGTACTCATCTTTTCTCCTCCACTATCAAGTCCATTCAAAGGTCTGTAAGAGATCGCTTTTAGCGATAAGGCCGCCCATTGTACACCCTATGTAGCCCTTAAAGTTATAATTTGTAAGTTTTTATGGTGTACAATAAAGGCTATTCTATATGAAACTTATGTAATGTTTATTTATTTAATGTTACAGGTGGGGGAGTGTCCTTCAGCGCATGGGACGTGTCGGGCGCTCCGCGGCACCGTGCGCTGTGGGAGCGCCATTACCGCAACGCTCATGCTATCATCTTCGTGGTGGACTCAGCAGATCATCTGCGACTCGGTTAGTACTCTAGAATGGCTAACTGCCTAGATAAAGCAGTCTGGTAAGAGATCGATTTTAACAAAAAGGCCAGCAGGCCTAGCCATACTACAAATTCTATTTCTATTCTATTGCGACAATAGAAAGAAAATGGCGTATACGGAATCAGCTGTTTGTCAACTGTCAAGTGTTAACGAGTAGAATTTGTAATATGGCTGAAAATTATATAAACTTGACAGTTGACAAACAGCTGATTCCATATACCTACGCCATTTTCTTTCTTTAATAGAAATAGAATTTGTAATATGGTTAGGCCTGCAGGGCCTAAGTATATTGTAGCTCCCTAAAATGAAATGAAATGAATTTTTTTTTTTTTTTTTTTTTTTTTAATTGTTATTTGTAAGTTTTATGATGTACAAATAAAAGTACCTATATATTAGGGTGAGGGCTTCTGGCTAAATAATAATAGCCGCCCGAGTAAACCCAAGGTTAAGCTACACTTGCCCAGTTTGGTTCGTGGATAGGTGACCATTTAATATATTAAGACCTCTTTGTACCGCGGCCCCATTATGAACATTTGTCGAGCGACATGTGTCCCCGGAGACATCGGGCGATGTCTCTAGAGCACCACGAGCTCATTCCACCATCTCCTTTCTTCCATCGGGAATGCAGACGTACTGCAGGTTATCACCCATTCCATAAAGATGTTCCACACATTCGCACGAAGCGATTTGCCTGTTCCTTCATTATGCGCACAGCCAAGGAGTGGAATTCCCTGCCTGCATCAGTGTTCCCGAGTTCATATGACCCCAATCTGTTTAAGTCGCGAGTTAATAGGCTTCTTTTGGGTAAGCTCGTTACATGGTCGACCTCATCTCTGACCGCAGGACATGATTGAGGTCAAGAGTAGACCCATTATATATAAAAAAAAAACTTAAATAATAATAATTAAGAACGTTGTTTATTGAGCTAGTCGAATTATAACAAATGAATATTGGTTATTTGGGCGCGGACCAAAGGAAGAGATTACATTTCAAACTTTAAGCAATTCGAACTCGCTGCGGAAGTAAGTTTGTCAGTGAATTAGGAATGCTGTCCATCGCATCGGCGGCCCAATGTAATTACGAGCGGCGGTGGACGTCTGCGGGGTATACCGTCAGGGTCCGGGTGGTTGGAAACCAAACACTTAGTTGTAACTTACTGGGGAGTAATGGACACGGTTCGCAACGAGCTGCAATCAAACACTTTGGAAGATATTTTAGACTTCAGTTTAAAGGGTTTTTGTTTTTTAGATCATTAATTCGACGATATGCTGTAAACTTATCCGTAAAGGTGTTCAAATGTGTGTATTTTTTTGTAGGTATGATCGAAATTTGTGTTTTGAGCCTCGTCCCAATTGGGACATATTTATTTTTCTTACGTAACGACATTACTACAGACTTTAACAAAACACTACAAGGTGTAAAAAACTAACCAAACATAATCTTTTAGTATATTTTTTTAAAATTGTTTTTTTTTTATAATATTATAAACGGGAAAGTTTGCGAGTATGGATAGATGGATGGATGAATGTTTATTACTCTTTCACATAAAAACTACTGAAAGCATTTTAATAACATTTTGTATGGAGTTAGCTGACACCCTGGATTAACACATAAGCTACTTTTTATCCCTGTATACCCACGGGAACGGAACCTACGCGGGTGAAACCGCGTGACTTCTCCTAGTATTTAAATATAATGTTTGTTGTAGCTCTAAACTAAATAAAACAACAGCACCAAAAACTTTATTGAACTGATCATAAAAACCAATTTGTTAATTATGCGTATACAATATCTTAAACACAAGTTTAATTACAAATTCTACATCAGTAAAAATTTAGGGCTTAGCTGTTTCGTTACTTACTTCAGAAACGAAATACTCTCATCACCTCCACGACGGTAGCGAAACGGTGAAGCCATACATTTTTACTGATATGTAGAATTTGTGAAGTTAGGGTCGGTAGACTTAGACCGTTTAGATTCAGAAGCTTGGCTACATGAGATCTGATATCTTTTTCACAGGGCAAACCTTATGTGGTCGTCTTGGTAACATTTTACATGAAATATTTTTGGTGGGATACATATTATGAATAAATATTTTACAAAAATCCCATTTAAAATTTTCTATGTTTCAACCGACACTGTTATAATGCTCCCATTAATTGTTCGACAGTGGTGGCCCGGGAGGAGCTGGAACTGCTGCTAGCGCATCCAGACATGTACGGGCGACGCGTGCCGCTGCTCGTGCTCGCCAACAAGCACGACGCGCCGCACGCGCTCGCTCCAATGCAAGTCGCTGCCGGTAAGTGCTCGACACACGAGAACTTCTTCTTCATTTTGTGTGTGACTGACCAACCAGTCATTTCAGTAAGGTTTAAGTCACCCCGTAATAACATGAGTGAAGTGAACTTGCCTATACCTAGGATTAGTATGGAACAACAGCTTAACTCACGTACACAATAATAATAATATTTATTCAGAAATTAAAAGGTATAAAATTTAGTATAACTTTGCTTAAATCTAAAACACTACACTTACTCATACTACACTACTATACTGATTGACATATCAACGCAGCCCAAACCGTAAGGGTTAGAAACTTGAAGTTTTGCATAGGAGTTCCTTTTATAACGTAGGGAAGTACAAAGAAAGGATTTTTTAAAATTCACCCTTTAAGGGGGTAAAACGGGGGTGCAAAGTTAGAATGAAACTTTGCCGTTTTTGAAGTTACTCGAATGAAATTCAGAACGAAGGTTCTTCATTGAAAGTCATGAAATGAATGTAACAAATATTTTTTCGTAAATCATCAATTAAAGGGGTAAAAGGGGCGTGCAAAGTTGGTATGAAAATTGTCTGAATATTAAAGTTATTTCGATAAAATGTAGATAATATGTAGGTTATAAGGTCCTAATAATGATTATTGCCGATATCCCTTTGTTAATTCAATCCCTAAGGGGGTAACAATAACTTTCCCAAAGAAACTTTTTTTTAGACTCATTAAATTATTTTAACACAATGACACGAAAGCTGTTTGAAATTCACGCGCGCGCTTTTGATCGATAAGCTGGGAGCGTGTGATACTACTACTACAAGTACATTTTGCCCTTCCCGAGGTCAGACTATCAGCTGATAGATCGTGCCAATTCGTGCCTACTGTGATCGATCACAGGCGCGCGCGCGGGATTTTTGAACAGCATTTTTGTTGTTTATTGTGTTATAAGTTTTTATGTATAAAATAAAGTTTCTTTGGAAAAGTGTATTGAACACGTGTTTAAGTATCGGTCACTAATTACCAGTCACCCTATATATGTATACATATAACCTAATCTAACTAACCATACCTATCCTATAGCTAACCTGACTACCTAACCTAACTACCTTACTGTAATGCATTGATTTTATAAGATACAAAATACTCTACCACCAACAACAACAATAACAACAGGTGCTGCAACCGCTGGAACTTATCTACTGCGCTGTTCTCTATGTTACATACAATACTAGAGTAGATAGTAGTATTTCAAGTAGGAGAAGTAGTAGAAAGTAATAATAACTCCATTGGTATAACATCCATACATAAAGTACTACTTTGACTGGCATGTTGATCGAGTGGTTAGTGGCCCTGACTGCTATGCCGGAAGTCAAGGGTTCGATTCCCACCCAAGACAAATGTTTGTATCATGAGCACGATCATTTGTTCTCTCTGACCACAATTCGGCTTGCGGGCATGCCCATAGTGCCCACAACGGTGGATCAGCGCTTGCGGCCGTCTGTCTGTCTGTCTGTCTGTCTGTTTACGCTAAACTCAAAAATGACTACGCCGATGCTGTTTTCACCGATGGATATATTGGTTCTCGGAAGTTTTCAGTATATAATTTGTCAAGTTTTTGTAATATATTTGTTTATTTTTCAGCGTTGGGTCTGGAACGCATTACGGATAAGCCTTGGCACATCTGTGCTTCATGCGCGCTGTCAGGCGCAGGGATCGCAGACGGCGTCGCGTGGCTCGCGAGGCAGATACGCGACGCGCATCTACCGCATGCACACACGTAACATGCGCGTTGTACATCGAGTACTTAATGGCGACGAGAAATGGAGACGGAGGTGAAATACATTTGCGAAAAACAAAATGCTTATGAAGATGCTAAGAAGACTAGCTGCATTGATGTCTAACTTAAAGTAACGCAAGGAATAACGCCTAACTTCCCATTCACGAACATACCGCGCGGGGCGGTGAGCGGTAAGATTCAAAAGTATGAAAGTGTACCACGAGTCGGTCGAGCGGCGACTCGTGGCGTTTGCATACTTTGAAAGTTTGAATCTTACCGCTCGCCGCCCCGCGGTTCGCCGCTGCTCATAACGGCAAGATCGTGAATGGGCCGTAATAATCTCTTGTGTTTTAATCCAACCAATGATTTGTTTGCGGATGGATGAAGGGTATAGGGCTATAGGCATGCCAGAAGGTCTGCGAGAGGAATTCATGAAAGTGCTGGTAACTTTTATTGTTTTGATATTAATCAATTTTTGCTTTTATTAAATAGTGTAAATTAACAAATAAAATAGGTAGAATGGTAGTGACTGTAATTAGCAATATTGTAAACTTTAAAAACACTCTTTAACTCATTTTTATAAACTAAAGTTTTGAAAGTTGATGACAAAATGATTATAACAACACTATCAAAGTAACAGGATTCGGAAACTTTACATTTTTCTTTTTGTTTTTTAAGTGTGTGTTTAGTTAGGTTATTTCATACTCATTTTCAAATTGAGCAAGCTTTACTAAATCACTAAGGTCAATAAATAACAATGTACACATGCGATCCCATACACTTTACATGCTCTGAAAAGCTACTATACTCAACACCTGTCGCTTTACCCGATTTTTTTTAACATCTTCTACACTATCATCCACAAAATATATTATTTCAAACAGCGGTATCTATATTATACAAACACTAAAAAAAAACAATAACTAAACCTAACAAAAAATAATTACGAAGCATCAAAAAAATCCTCTGCATCGCTGTCAGCCGGTAAAGTGCCCAAAAGACTGGCGGCATTGCCACGTTGAATGGCAATGCTTAGCGTCTGGCCAAAGTAGAGGCCAGCCCTTGGGTCACGGGAAGCGTCAACCAAACGTTTGGAGATGTCTTTGAACAGAAGACGAGCACTCGGACCCCACGGCCCAAGAGTTTCCACCCGAAACGGCTCGAAAGTATAACTACTAACAAGGTTACTATATTTACGCCGCTTGAGGTTCTCAGCAGCCGCAGCAGCAGCGCCAGCACAGCATGTTGACCCAGGAAGATGGGATGGCGCAAGAGTATCGACACAAGTAACATCCCATACTAAAGGCCTACCCATCTTCCAAGGGAATAATGACATACCGTCCGGTCTTTTGCCATCGTCGCGTGCCAAGCCATTGAAATATATTCAATTTAAATTTCCCCTGACACACTTGGTTCCGGCCCGTGTATAAGATCGTAAACTCTCCTCAAGAAGAAGAAAAGTCAAAAACTCAATATACTAATACACTACACACTCAAACAACTACACTACACACTATACTTTACTATAATAATTTATTATGGGTAAGTACTAAGTAAGTAGGTATACATCACTTATTAGTACAAATACTTAAAGGGCTTATTCTAGACGGTACTCGTGGACACGAGTAGATTAGTTTAGTATGCTCCGCTCCTGCTCTAATATTGCTACATTATGCTATACTCCATCCGAGTAGGTAGTTAACTAAAGGTAAACAATCTTGACAAGTCGCCGAGTTGCTAGCCTGTCGGTTTTCTATCGGTTATATTTCGGAGAGTGTGCATCGGAATTGCACGATTTAATTCCACCAAGCCCTTTCCATCATCGGACCACCAGACGTACTGCACTGCGCCACCGGTACATGGTAGATATCCCAACCATACGTATTAAACGCTATGGAAACACATTAATTGTGCGAACAGCCAAAGAGTGGAATTCCCTGCCGGTGTCGGTGTTTCCTGATAGCTACAACCTAGGGGTCTTCAAGTCAAGAGTGAACAGGTTGCTTCTAGGCAAGCGTGCTTCATCGTCGACCACATCATCGCTTACCATCAGGTGAGATAGTGGTCAAACGCGTGCCTATCAGTAATAAAAAAAAAAAAGAGAAAAAGTCTTTTTACATAAACGCTTATTAATTTAATACAATTACTCTTTAAACAAATTGTTTAATTGATCGTGTAATCGTTTTTGTTGTATCTAAATTTGATTTCAGCTGCATTTTATTTTGAAACTGTGTTATTAACTAAAAATACATGTCAAAATTGTTTACCTTTTGTTAACTACCTAATCAGATTGAGTATAGATGGCGTTACTGTGACATGACAGTTTTTCTAAGACATTTCTTTGCATGTTCTCTCTATAGTATTTTAAATCTCTTTGGGACACACAACGTTGGTATAAACAAGCCATCTCGAAGAGAAACGCGGTGATTCAGAGAAGGTTAACTGCGTGTGTCGCGTCATTGTTGCATGTTGTCGCGACGTCGCTTGTCGCCACGGTGTCATTTTGAGATTTTTTTCTTTGTAACAGATCAAAATCAAAATCAAAAGTCATTTATTCAAATAAGGCTGAGGATCAGCACTTTTTGAACGTCAAAAATTACATAAGACAGTCCCCAAAACGCCCGCCCTTCGCCACTTCCTAGTGTTTTTGCTGGGAAGAAGAAGTGGCGGAACAAACTCCCCAGCAACACGTCTGTCTGATATGTTAAAAGAACAGTTTAAACAGCATTGGTAATTAATAAACTTAATCACTTAAATTAAATCATTTGCTACATGCTAGCTAGCACACATCAATATACAAGACAGTAGTATTAAGAATAGTAAGTACCGACGTTGACAACTAAACTCATGCAAAAAAATAAAATATAACTAACTGAATAAATATAAGCCTTCAAGTAAAAAGGGCGTGCCCGCTTACATGTACAAAACTGGAATACATGACTAGGTCTACGACATTACATCAAAAAAAAAAAAAAAAAAAGTAAAATCAAATGTAATACAACGAAATTTTATGTATTTTTCTAATGTCAAAATAACAGTTTTTTGCTTAATGCATGTGAAAGTACATAAGTGAATATAATCTCGATACTAAGATAATCTCCGAAATTCACTACTTTTATTTAAGGAAAATAATTAGAGTCCTGTGCAATACATTGTTAGATTCCGTGAGAACGCTAATGGTGAAGCACACTAGTTTATTAAAAGCCTCACTCTAGCCTAAATGATAATCGTACCATATATTATTGTTCTAACCAAGTGACAGTAAGCGACAGAACAGACAAAACCGTTCGATTACTACGAATCATGCCTTTGTCCTACTTCTGGCAAATGATGCCTTTGTCCAAAGCACAGCAGATATTTGGAACTCGTCGCTCACTGAATGCACAGAATGGTTTGACTATCAGCGAGTGATTGTAAATTCGTGTTCGCTTCGATTCAAAGGACCAACATAATAGAATTCTTTTAATTTTACCTGCACCATAAATCATACAGCGCCCTTCGATGGGGTTGCCGGGGCATTTCTCGAATCGCAACCATTTCTAAGCGCAACTAAACTATTCCTCGAAGCGCGACCATTAGTTGCGCATTGGTATAATAATACTCGTAATTAATGTACAGACGCCAGCACATCAAGTTACCCCAAAGTGTCAAACTTTCCCAATTGAATATAAACCTTATTCTGTTTGACATAAAGTTGAAAAACGATCAATGAAATTTGACACATTGAGGTAACTTGACGTGCTGGCGTCTGTACTTCCTATTATTGATTAAAATAAAACTTATCGTTGTTACTTTGTTTTTGTTTTGTCGTTTTCCCATTTGTTTTTTTTTAGATTATAATTATTAAAGACATAATAGTGTGAGCGAACAGTAATAAAACTGTCAATACCTAGCGTTAGTATGGAACGATAGCTCAATTCCTCTTCACTTCACCTATATTTTCATGCGGTGATTTTAACAGAATTGCACTGATGATCGTCGATTCATCTACAGTTGGAAGGCGTTTCACACTACGCTTGCCGATATTTTTCATGTCAGTCAGTCATCCACATTCTGACTTCACCTACTGCTGGGTATGGGTCCGTAATTTAACTTCGAGAATCATTTGTTCGATTAATGAAAAGTCGACTAAACGATTGTTCGAATGGAATTTATTGCGAAACAACCTTTTATCGCCAAACGCTACTTCGACTGAACGATTCATCAAATATTTTTTAATCGACAGACTGCTCCTTCGAATGAGTTTTAGTTATTCTATAGTTTAACGGAAAAACTAATTAAAAAATGTTTGTTTTTTTTTATAATAAACCTTTTTCCCTTCGTTTGTGCTTTATTATCTTCCTTTCACCAAACATGTTTCTAAATCTATGGGAAGGACGTACGGTATCTTAAAATTGTATGATTTCCTCGATTATGTATGAATTAATATGTGACGAAAAATCGTTTTTTTTTGTAACATTTTTTTCCGTTATTAAACTATTTTAAAACTTGAGAGGTGTTAAGGGACACCCGGATGGAACGAAGTTATATAGTTAGTTATATTATTTGTTATGTAGGTACAGACGCCAGCACATCAAGTTACCCCAATGTGTCAAATGTCTTTGATCGTTTTTCAACTTTATGACAAACTGAATAAGGTTCATGTTCAATTGGGAAAATTTGACACATTGGGATAACTTGACGTGCTGGCGCCTGTACAAAAAACTTGTATACACTCAACAAAAATAATCGTTGCGACACCACACTGTTCAATGCTAAATAGAAAGACGAAACGAAAATAGCTGCCTTGCTTTCTATGAGAGAAAGAGACTGACAAAGAAACATAAATTTATGTCATAGAAGTTACAACTCCCGGTCTTAATCCTCTCTCTGTCCCCCCCCTTCCCCCTCCCCCCCTCCACATTCCTTTCTTCCCTCCCCTCTCCCTCCATCTCCCCCTCCCCATTTCTTCCCTCCCCTCCCCCTACCCTCACACCCCTCCCCCTCCACTCCTCCACCTCCTCCCTCCGTTCTTTCTCTCCCTCCAGCTACCCCTCCACATCCCTCACGCCTCCCCTCACTCACTCCCCATCCCTCATACCCCCCTCTCGCCCCTCCCTTCCTCCTCTCTCCTCTCCCCCCTACTTCCCTCCCGCCCTCCCCTCTCCCTCTCCCACTCCCTCTCCCTCTCCCAACAACGGACACACAAACAACAAACACACACACACACACAACAGAGAAACACGCGCACGGCCCACAACTATAGCAAAAAGTGTCGTTACAACTTTTAGACTCCTTTTTTTCCGTCTAGCCCCCTTTCGCACCGCGCGATAAGGAACTTCATTCCAATAACTAAAACTCATTCGAAGGAGCAGTCCGTCGATTAAAAAATATTCGATGAATCGTTCAGTCGAAGTAGCGTTTGGCGATAAAAGGTTGTTTCGCAATAAATTCCATTCGAACAATCGTTCAGTCGACTTTTCATTAATCGAACAAATGATTCTCGACGTTAAATTACGGACCCGCTGGGTATAGGCCTCTCTTTTTTGGTAGCAATCTCCAAGCTCCTCTGCCAGCCTCATCCACGACACCCCGCAACAGCAACAATGTCGTCCGCCCATCTCGCCGCTTGATGCCCCACACTTCTCTTGCCGTTTCTTGGACACCAATCAGTCACAGCTTTACTCCACCAGCCATCACCGCCAACCACTACCGCCACCCAGAAAATTGGTCAGTTTGCAAAGAAATTTGATATATTGGGGTAGCTTGATGTGCTAGCCTCTGTACCTCCTAAGAATTCTAATCTCGATCTTCTTCAAGTACGTAATTAAGCTGAAATTTGAATAACCATAAAGCAGCTTTGACTTTCGTCCAATTTCGCGTCTCTCCTCCTGTTTTCCCTCCAGTGCCTCTCATTATTTTGTAACAATACCCGCCTTTATTAACGGTTTCACCTTACGGATAAATGCCAATCAATGTTGTTGGGTCATTTGAGATTTTTCAATGTTCTTTTTTAGTAAGTGTATTACTTAGGTACTTATTTTCTTTATTTCGGCGTGTGTGTATGACAACATGTATGAATGTAAACGAAGCAAAAGAAGTATGTAAGAATCGTAGCATATGGCGCTCTGTAGTTCCTGCCTACCCCCATGGGAAAAAGGCGTGAGTTTATGTATGTATGTTATTATCTTTATTTATATAGAAAGGGACATGTCCCTTTGCTGAGGAAACTTTTGCCAAGTGGATGAAAAAAATGATGGCATAAGGATTGATATCACAGACTATAAATTTAACGCGCAATATTTCAAATTGTTCAATAGCGTTGACCACAATGATATTACCTAAGTAAAAGTAAAAAGGTGTTGATAGATTATAAGCGCTGAGAAAGCGACACGTTAAAATGTGGCTAACTAGCCACTTTTTACCTCAGTGTCACGTCTCGCCGTCAACAGACGCATGCGTGTCTCGTTGTGCCGTTTTTGAAGATCGAATGTTGTTTAGGTAACCGATCTGCGCCTTTTTACTTATAATATAATAATCATCATCATCATCATTATCTTATTTATCTATAATATGTATGTATTTATAAATATATAAGTATGTTTATCAGCTGTTTAGTACCCATAACACAAGCTCTGCTTAGCTTGGGACTAGATGGCGTTGTGTGAAAAGTTGTGAAATATTTATTTATTTATTTTTAATATCATTGATTGACCGTGTAGAGTTTTTATTGAACATCGCGCAATGATTAAACGAAGATTGAACGAGTTTAATTTTTATTAACCATGTTTTTCCATTGTATTGTGTAGGGTGGTGTGTTTCGTATTGACGAGGAAAAATTCGCGCGCGCATACGTGGCGGCATTCAAAGACATGATTGTATCTTTAATCTTTTTGGCGTCATAATGCTATTCTCTGAGTAGACACAAAAACATTTTGTAGTTTGTTTAATTTTGTAACAAAATCAATTGTTTGGATTGAATAATATTGTACATACAATAAAATGTATTGTACAGACGCCAGCACATCAAGTTACCCCAATGTGTCAAATTTCTTTTATCGTCTTTTAACTTTATGTCAAAAAGTTCATAAATATTCAATAGGAAAAATTTGACACATTGGGGTAACTGTACAATATTATTGTTGGTCTAGGGGTCACCTAACACAGCTATGTAGGATATGTCCGTTTAATTCATATGTGGCGCGATAGATGTCGCTACTTGCAGTTGAAATGGAATAAAATTTGTAAAATTTAGTGACTAACAACATAGCCATGAACTTTATACTTAACAATAACCTAATAATGAAAGAACTTGAGAACTGGAATCGTCTTCAGTGTTCGTGATAATGAGCCATTGTGCGCAGAGTTTGGTGCTCGTATTTTATGGTGTATTTGGGACGGAGAAATAATTAGGAGAACGCCCAAAATATATAGGGTGGAAGGGACCTCGACGCACATACGTTTGTGTTCCATCCATGAGTTCAGTACATGATTTTATTACGGCGGACTTAATGCCATAGGCATTTTCTATAAGTCAACCTTTTGGTGATGCAGAGACTAACAATGGTAGGTGCAATTCCGTAAGGAATAGGAAAAAAAGAATAAACATTTACCAACAAATATTTACCATATAAGAAAAAAAACACTACCAAATTGATAACCTCCTTTTTTAACCGACTTCAAAAAAGGAGGGGGTTCTATGTTCGTGTGTATGTATTTTTTTTTTATGTATGTTACCTGATTTCTCCCCCATTTGTGGACCGATTCTCAAAATTCTTTTTATATTTGAAAGAGAATACTCCCGAGGTGGTCCCATTTTAATTTGGTGACGATCTGGTGCTGATCTTCGGAGATATACAACGGAACTCTTCAAAAATAGACGGCAAATCTGTCGTGATTGCTGGAATCGCTTGGATATTTATTGTTTATACAACATCATGACGTATCATCACGGTGTATGATCTAAGGGGTACGCAGATGTGTACAATATACCTAGATTTCGACAGTTATGTATGTTAATTTTAATTTATTAGGGATAAGTGGATAACCCTATTACCATGACATGTATTGTTAACAATTAACAATATAAAATGAATTCATGGCAAATATTTGTAAGGGAATAACTAAAAATTGAAAAATAAAAAAACTTATTGCAAAAAATAAAACCGACTTCAAAAAAACACTAAACGGTGTAAAATAACTCTAAATTAGGAAGCCACAGACTTCCTAATTTAAAGTTATTTTACACCGTTTAGTGTTTTTTTGAAGTCGGTTTTATTTTTTGCAAAAAGTTTTTGTAAGTGTACTTGGCTAGGAAAATATAGATTTGAATTTTTTCGTTTCACTTTTTACAGTTTCTTCCTCTTTTACACTACTATTATAAAGAGGCTAACTTTGCGTGTGTGCATGTTTGTAATGAATAACCTCAAAAACTACTGTGCCGATTTCAAAAATTCTTTCACTATTCTAAAGCTACATTCACCCTGAGTTACATAGGCTATTATTTATCCCCGTATTCCTACGGGAACGGGAACTTCGTGGGTGAAACTGCGTGACGTCGGCTAGTCTTCAATAATTTTCAACGCTAGCTCGCTTACAGTAATCATTTCAGCCGAATGACGTCCGGACGTCGTGGACTTGGACCTCCGCCAAGTGAAGCCACAACGACCAGTCCTGTGCGTCTCGCATACATCGGATTTACGCGACCCTCACCAAGTCGTCGAACCACCTTTAGGGAGAACTTCCATAAATCGCAACTCCTGGTATTCGGTAGCGCATCGATGTCCATCCTACCCTGAATATTAAAGCCGTCACGAACAGGGGCAGTAAGCTGAGATACTCAATAACTTAAACGGACAAAGGAGAGGGATTCGTATTAAAAATAATAGACACGCCTCTTGACCGCAATGAACTGCTCGCGCGTCTGATTTAAGGACATCATGGGCCACAGACGCGGTATGTAATAAGCCCTTTGACTGCCACGTACATGTATAACATAATATAATATATTAGCTGGTGCCCGCGACTTGGTCTGCGCAGAATTAGTAAGTACCTACTTACTGTACTACCAATCTATCTTTATACCAAAATTCATCGAAATTTAATCTTTTATTGTAATATATAATAATATAATATAATATTCCACAACTTTTAACACAACGCCATTTAGTCCCAAGTTAAGCTTGAGAGCTTGTGTTATGGGTACTAAACACCTGATAAACATACTTATATATTTCTAAATACATACATATAGATAAATTACACCCAGACACAGAACAAATTATCGTGCACAACACACAAACATTTGTCCTGGGTGGGAATGGCACCCACGACCTCCGGCATAGCAGTCGGGGTCACTAACTACTTACTAGACCAACAGGCCTAATGTATATGCTGTGCTGGACTTCTTTATGAGACTATTTAAGATAAAAAAATCACAGAACATTATGTACGTGTAACTCTAAAGGTTTTTGCAGCGCACTTTAGGTGAGTAAGCATCGATGACTTGTCTACCGAGAAACACTGAAGGCATGACGCGCCGCCTGCAATACTCTGACATATCCTTCTGATAGACGAACTTGCGGATCGCTATTGCTAAGTCTGTTTCCTGCTTTACAAACAACAATAACACTAATAAAAGTCTCAAACAATACGACATGTTTCTTATTATTTAACATTAACATGCCTTAGCCATGTAGATGTAGCTCAGAGATCTAGCAGAATTTTTATCTACTTACTGGACACTTATTGTTATATTTTGAGTAATTAACAGAATATCTTTACAAATTATAGCCTATGCCCTATCTAATGTATAAACATATATTATTGTAAAGTTTCATTAAAATCCATTCCGTAGTTCATGCCTGAAAGAGTATCAAACAAACATTCACGTTTATAATATTAGTAAGGATAAATATGAACTCCACAACTATTTACACAACGCCAACTAGTCCCAAGCTAAGCAGAGCTTGTGTTATCTTGTTTGCTGAACATGTTACTTTAAAACATATCGTACTTTTAGGAATTGAAATAAAATAACTAATATCTGAAGTAACAAAAGTAATCTATTTAGAACACAAAAACACAAAAGTTATCAATTTACGTTAAGTACAAAATTAGTCAGGATCAATGGGAACAGTGTGAGTGCGCGCGCCGGATGCGGGAATGAACCGAATGCGCCTCTGGCCACGCTACACGTTGGCTTATATAGGCTCGATCACATGCTCCGGGCTCTCTGAAGGGGTGTAGGTTGGAGACGCAGCTAACACGGCCTCTCCTGACGTGCCAGCGTCCTCGCAGGCCTCGGCAACCACCGGAGCGTCTTCAGCGGGAGCTACCTCCGACTCGGCCTTTCTGCTTGTCGCCGTCGAGGTGCTCGGCTGTTCGCCTGTTTCATTCTCCTCATCATCAGAACCTGTACATCATAAACCAACAGTGAGCATCTAAATGTTAGATGTGACAGCAGATCTATTATTTTTTTAATTTTTTTTTTTTATCACGAGCTATTGTTTTCGGATGAAAGAGTTAATTCGATCAAATGCTAAAGAGACATGAATTGCTTCATAATACTAATTTAAGTAAGGCCAAATCACAAATAATAAGAGCCAAATCCACCCTGACAACGACCACCCAACAGCTTCACGAAACACATAGCCTTAACTCAAAACCTCATAAAGGTCATCAATGAGCTCACTTTCCATAATACCAACCAAAACCTTATGCAGCTGCACCGGGCTTACATGGTATAAATGGCAAAACCTGTCCTCGGGCTTTACACAGTACTTAGCCATTTCACGCCCCGAATGCCATAAAGACACGGGTACTTCCTGGGTCACGACTGTTACCAACTGGTAGGAGCAAGGCTAAAGGCGTAGGTTAAGTTCAGCTACAATAAGAACTCGTTATTGAGGTGATTTAATTCATGTCTCAGAAACAAAACAAAGATCATACACTCAAGCAAAGTTCTTAGAACGTGATCTTGATTCAAATACCAATAACAATAGCTCGGTTCATAAGCTTAACACCAAACAAACAAACCTTCACACGGTTTGTTTAGTTAAATAAGAATTTATGAACTTCAGTCCACTTGAATTTCAAAATAACCTCGTAAATTGATTCTACTTAAATCCTTTGACGTGTACTTATTGCGTTCGAAAATAAATGTGAAGTGTCAAATTACTGGAAAAAATTTGTTCAAGTTTTGTTTAAGTGGCTAGAAGCCGCGTTCGTTCTCGTAGATAATGTCAATTTTGTTTTTGCCACAGAACAATGTTTCCTTTATCACTCATTTCTACTTAAAGTGGTATCGTAGAGGCATATTTCATTTGTATAAAAACCGTAAAACCACTTCAAAAAAGAGGGTAAACTTAGTACCTATGACTAAAGTGGACGAAAGGATCAACGCGTTATGAACAGTTTTGTAAAACTTACATTCAAAGAATGCATTATAGCATTCAGGCGTCCATTCGCCATGCCATGGCAGCATGTATTCGGCGGCAGCTTGTGTAGTTTTGCCACATGAGCCCGCCACCAACTGGAGCTCGTACCGACCATTTGGTAGGACTTTAGTGATACGATACGGTCCCCGCATACCACTGTCTAGCTTGCCAATCGATTGTGATCTTTTTACTACATAAGCTAGATCATCCACTGCGAATGTTTTTGGTGCTGAACGATTTTTATTTACACGCGTATCTTGAGCAGACTGATTTTTCTCCAGAAGGATCTTAGTACGCTGTTTATGCAATTCGCGCCATGCTTCGCGATTTGGATTATCGCCCTGCACTGTTATATCCTTAACAAGAGCTTGTATAACCGGGGTGGTAGACTCAGTACCAATTAGAAGATTGAGTGCCGAACATCGAGTGGTTTTTTGCTTCGTTACATTTAGTACTAATTGTAACTTCCATAATACCTCCGACCAAGATTCGCGTTTGTGATTCGTTTCAATGCGTATCATGTTAAGAACAGTACGGGTTCGCTCGTTAAGTGTTTGATAATGTCCTGTCTTGCTTTTTCCTGTTCGATACCCCAAACAAACATAACGTCTTTACGTGTTAGGGCAGCGATAGGGGCTGACAAAGTGGCATAATGTGGAATGTACCGTCTAAAATACCCAGCAAGGCCGAGTAATTGACGCACTTGTTTAATTGTCTTTGGCGTCGGCGATTTAGTTAAAGCTTTTATTTTGTGAGAGCTCGGCCTAACCTGACCATTACTTATGGTTCTCCCAAGGTAGTCCACTTCTGTTGTCAGGAAAAAGCATTTCCTCAGATTAATTGAAAAACCGGATTTCGTTAACGTTTTTAATACTGAATCGAGCAAAGTTAGTCCCTCTTTAACAGTATCACTTAATAATAACACGTCATCTATGTAAACAAGCACTTTTCCTGACTCGATAAAATATTTGAGAGTTTCGGAAATAATGCGTTGGTACACTACGGGTGCATTTGCAAGTCCAAAGGGCATTTTGAGATATTCAAAGTGACCCTCTGGCGTAACGAAGGCTGTTTTGTTAATAGAATCGTCATTAATTTTAATTTGATGGAAGCCTGTTAACATATCAAGAGCTGTAAAAAATTTACATTTCCCCAACCTATCTATGTGGTCCTCTATAAGAGGCAACGGGTACCGTTCCTTTACTGTAACACTGTTTAAGCCGCGGTAATCAACGACCATCCTATTGGTGCCGTCTTTCTTCTTCACTAGAAGTATTGGGCTTGCGTATGAAGATTCCGAATTGCGTATTATGCCTTTGTCCTTGAGCTCGTTAACGATTGCGCGCACACACAATTTTTCATCGTAAGACAACTTGTAAGGGCGATAATTAACAGGAGTCTCTGTTGTTAAGCGAATTTTCATTTCGCCAGTATTTACTGTACTTGTGGCGGTACCACTTAGGAAATATGTTGAGTATTTCTTTAGAACACTTCCGAGACGCTGTTTATCATCACCCCGTAAAGGCGTGTTAATGGATCCAAAACTTGAATCTTGATTGGTACCTGACACCGTAATATTGTTTACACACGCTCGGTCGACGCAGATACGCTGGCTATTGCCGGTTCGAATGTATGCAATACCACTCCGATTCAAAACATCGGTACCTATTATCACAGGTGTACTCAAACAACCACCGGGAACTACATGGAAGTCTACCTCTAAGGTCAAATTGTCGAACTCAATTGGCAAAGTGACGTAGCTATCCGATCTTAACTCATGACCACCTATTCCGCGCAACATCTGAGCATTAGGGTTTAGGCGGCAAGAAAAATGTTTAAGAAGTTCGGTTGATATGAGGGATACAGACGAGCCGCTGTCAATTAAGACGTCCGTAGGTATACCACACAGAACTGCGGGTGTCACGTCACTGTTTGCCGTATTACCCTTTATTTCACGACAAAAATTTACACTGGATTTATTGCGCGACTCCGACCGCTGTTTAGCGAAACACTTTTCTTCCGTATGCCCTATTTTTTTACAAAAGTTACACTTAGAGTTTTTCATGTTAGGGGAATTAATGGGAATCAGTGTTCTGACTATCGCTTGCGGCTTTCAAATTCGAACCGCTGTAATTATTTATTAGATCGTTTGAGATTGAGACAAGTGTTGCTCTTATGGCCGTGAGCGCCGCACGAAAAACACTTCACAGGTTTTTTATCCAAAATTGTAGCACTATGGCTCCTTTTACCACCGTTATCGCGAGAGCTAATAGTTCGATTAGAACGGGCATCAACATTGTTTTTGTTTATATTTGCATTAGTTTTAGTTGGCATGACATAAATTGATAAAAATTCCACAATGGTTTCGGTAGTTAATTTAGAATTCATAGCTGCTGCGCGAATCTGCGGATCTTTAATACCGCGCACAATTATTGCACACAAAAGGTCATTACTTAGTCCTTTAACAATACGCAAACGCAACATGGATTTGCGCGCGTATTCCGCATATGTGGAATATTTATCTGACTCAGTGCACATGACGTCATACAGGATATTAGCGACGTCGACACGTCGTGGACAAAGTGATTTCAACTGTAATTTAAAGGTAGACCAAGTACGATCCGTTTCGGTCCAATCGCGTAACCAAGAGTGAGATTCACCCTTCAGACACAAACCGATTCGGGACAGACATTCTTTGTCGTCCCATCTATTTTGTGTCTTAGCGCGGTCAACTTCCTCACACCATGCTATGACGTCATGAACATTAGGGTTCGAAGTCAGAGACGTAATAATGGTTTGATCTCACCGGGTTTAAGCTTCTTAGCGCATCGATGAGACGCTCTGCGACGTCCCCTGCAGCCGACGTTGAAGGCGAGGGCGACAGCGACAGCGCCGGTGCCAGCGGCGGTGGCGTCGGGACAGGTCGCGTGATAGCGGGAGGGCTGGCTGTGCCGGCGATGGTAGGGCGCGGCAGCTGCTCCACACTCGATCGTGGTTCTGAAATTGAACTTCGCTCCAAGGCAGAGACCCTATTAAGTATTGCGTCTAAGGTGACACTAAGATGGGTTAGGTCGGGCGGTGGCGTGCACTCACGTTTACGTCTTTTTCTGGGGCCAGTATTATTCGACATTTTAATTTTAATTAAGTGGGAAAACGAGAGACGTCCCGCTTCTGATTTTAGGAATTGAAATAAAATAACTAATATCTGAAGTAACAAAAGTAATCTATTTAGAACACAAAAACACAAAAGTTATCAATTTACGTTAAGTACAAAATTAGTCAGGATCAATGGGAACAGTGTGAGTGCGCGCGCCGGATGCGGGAATGAACCGAATGCGCCTCTGGCCACGCTACACGTTGGCTTATATAGGCTCGATCACATGCTCCGGGCTCTCTGAAGGGGTGTAGGTTGGAGACGCAGCTAACAGTACAAAATAAGTTCTTCAAAACTTATCAGACAGACGTGTTGCTAGGCAATTTGCTACATCACTTCTTCCAAGCAAACCACTAGGAAGTGTTGCTTATCAGTCTAATTGGTAGGTATTAGAGGATTTTGATCTATTGCCATCAAACGTTATTAAATAGACAGTAATAACGAAACACTCGCAAAGACAAATCATCGCGGCGAACTGGACACAGATATTTATGATACAATTCTGAAAGAGTCGTTAGGACAGAAATGAAAAAACTTTTCGGGGTTCTGTAACCAAAAGATGAGATTATCCGAAAAATAACTAGATTTACCGACATAGCTTGTAAAGTAAGCAAACTCATTGAAGTGGCAGTGGGCTGGCCATGTCCTAAGACCTTTGGATGATGATGAGCACACGAGTCCAAGGAGTGGATACCACGTCGCAAACATCGTGTCGATTTAAATAAATACAATAAAATAAATAAAATCTACAACTTTCACACAACGCCATCTAGTCTCAAGCTGAGCAGCTTGTGTTATGGGTACTAAACAACGGGTAAACATACTTATATATTTCTAAATACATGCATATTATAGATAAATTACACCCAGACAAAATAAATGATCGTGCTCATCACACAAACCTTTGTCCTGGGTGGGGATCGAACCCGCGACCTCCAGCATAGCAGTCAGGGCCATTAACTACTGGACCAACAGGCCAGTCAGACCAGTAATTGGGTGGACTTTGAGGCAATGTTCCACGACTTACTAATGTGCTAGTTACACATAAAACAAAATAAACTAGTAGGAAAATAGGAGACAGCATGTCATAATAATATGCTTATACGAATACGATGGTACGGAACTCTTCGTGTGTGAGTCCGACTTTTGCTTGGCAATTTTTTTTTATTATTAAGTTAGCGATGGTAGATACAGCCGAGTTCTGAGCGGAGTCAACACTCTCGGGGGACGCCCTGTGTCATCTAAAGTTTCCCCCTGGATGGGGAAGTAAAATTACGAGGGGAGACGTGGTTAAACCTAAATGTAAATGAGAGGTGGAAAAAAGACACAATTTTTTTTTTTTTTATATAAATGGTCTACTCTTCACCTCAATCTTGTCCTGCGGTCAGAGATGAGGTCGACGATGTAACGAGCTTACCCAAAAGAAGCCTATTAACTCGCGACTTAAACAGATTGGGGTCATATGAACTCGGGAACACTGATGCAGGCAGGGAATTCCACTCCTTGGCTGTGCGCATAATGAAGGAACAGGCAAAGCGCTTCGTGCGAATGTGTGGAACATCTACAAGGAATGGGTGATAACCTGCAGTACGTCTGGATTCCCGATGGAAGAAAGGAGCTGGTGGAATGAGCTCGTGGAGCTCTAGAGCACACTCACCGAAATACAGTCTGTAAAAGACCGACAGACATGCAACTTTGCGGTGGTGGGCCAGGGTAAGAAGCTTGGTACCCACCAGCTTTTCGTCACCAATGAGCCTCTTGGCTCTGCGCTCTACTGAGTCGAGTGTGGCTAGTTGGTATTAAACGTAAACATTGCACATGATAAATGATTTCAGTTTTAAATATGTATTACTTATCTTACTCCTTCCGTGGGTGAGGACCTGGTGATCTGTAATACAGGCATTTTCATGCCTACATCAGACACCAGCTCCTCACATATTCTAGGCTATGCTCATATCTGTTGTATTTAACTAGATATAAGAATTATTGTAATTATGTAGCGTCTATATATAAAAAAAAAAAAAAAAAAAAAAAAAAAAAAAAAAAAAAAAAAATGATATTGATTTCTGTAAATAGGTTCATAGTACTGTACTTTTACATGTCATTTTTATCTAGAAGCTGAGGTCGGTGTTTAACTATCTGACTACTCTGAGAAGAAACACCGATAGAAACTCAGAGGTCACAGTCTCTTTTAAAGCCCAGTCCATTATCTTGTCAGATGATGCAGATTAGTGTCTGGAATGGTCTTTTGAGAAAAGAACCATTCAGACATGAGGGGACTAGATCAGTCAGTTCAAGTATTTGTCAGAAATTGTGAGCTCAACTCGGATCTTGAGGGGCTCCACGTGCCGACGAACAATACCAATAATGAAATGATTATTGACAAACATATTAAATGATTATTGCTTTTTTTTTTAAATAGCATTGTCGATTCTGTAAAAGTCACCTCTTGAAAATTTGAGTGAAGTCAACTTTCAATCCCTGTCCTTAGCATTGGTATGGAAAGACAGTGTAATTCGAGATTACTTCACCTACTTTTCCACTGGGTGACATTTTCTAAAAAACACTGTAATTTTTTTATTTTTTTACTAAAAGGACTGACCTGTTGGTCTAGTAGTGGCCCGGACTACTATGCCGGAGGTCGTGGGCCGATTCCCCCCCAGGACAAAAATCAATATTTGAGTGATGAGCACGAACATTTTGTTCTCCGTCTGGGTGTAATTTATTTATTATTATACAGGGTGTAACGGAAAGGGTATATACATACAAACAGGGTGAATAGAGTATTAAATAACGAGTCTTTCCTCAAAATTTCAGCTCCCAACTAATAACTTTGAAACTTCACGATATTATTTAATATCGACAGTTATTAAATGCAAAATCATAACAAACGTGTCACCGCACTATGAGGGTCATAATCCTTTCCGGCTAGGTTCCAGTATATCTATCTCGGGTTCTGCGCGCCTAGTACAGACCTATCGGGCTCTGCCTAACCGACGAAGCCGAAAAACCGGCGTCTGCTCATTATATTAATTTGTTAAGTATCAATAAATAATTTTCATAAACAGCAAAGTTATTAGCGTTTGTTTAGGTATATCCCAAAAAGTCACCCAATTTATGGAAATACTGTACAGGCTATTCATGACATAGTAGTATTAATAAATCGTTATCTCTCGCTCACGTTCGCGTGATCTCGCTCAAGCATGCCTTCAACAGCTGCTTTCGTTATTGAAGTTTAACTAAATAGTGGCTTAATTAATAATTGAATTTCTTATTTTTACGTTTGATTACGCAAATATGATCAGTAACAGGTACGGATACAGCCCATTTTTTTTTGTACCAATGAAAATTAGTGGCGTATAAGTACGTTTATAAGTTCTACCTATAACACAACCTCTGCTTAGCTTGGGACTACATGGCGTTGTATGAAAGTTATCAAACGCCAAAATCAGGAGACGCACAAAGGTCATCGATGTTGGGAATCGCGTTATGGAACTCAAATGGAGTTGGGCAGGACACCTAGCTAGGCACGGTGATGGCCGATGGAGTAATGCTGTGACCGAGTGGCGTCCATGAAATGGCAAGAGAAATGTGCGGCGTTCTTCGGCGAGATGGGCAGATGACATTGTTGCCATTGCGGGAGTACCGTGGATGAGGCTGGTAAAGGGACGTGGAGATTGGCACCAAAAATGGAGGCCTATACCACGCAGCGGGTGAAGTCGGGCTGTAGATGATGATGATGATGATGATATTTATTCTCTATCAGCGAACAGAGAGACTGAAGCATAAAATACACATAAAACACTACCTAAACAGTCTAAATGTACTCGTACTGAAGATGATTATAAACACATTCCTACTATGTTAGTATGTATGGAAGTCGAACTGTCATAATAATATTTTGATGGTGAAACTTTATAGTAAGCAGAAGATAACAGGATCTTACATCCTGTGAGTGGTGGATGAGTGTGAGTAGGGAGGGCGCCCCTGTTATCGGCGCCAGTCGGGTGCCGACCGTTCGCGAGCGCGGCGTGTACAGACCCGCCGACTTGACGCCGCCGATCACCTCGTAGTGTTCGTTAACTGATATTTTGTGTAATTATTGTTCTAAAAAGTACGTAAAGTATTATGTTTTTGTTTTTTTAAGTTAATTAAAGCTGTAACAAGAGTTGGTTGTTGGAGAAAATTTTGGTCAGGAGTGTATAATAATAATAAACATTTATTTTCTCTTCGAGTGTTAAGTCTGTGTTGTTGTTTGTTTTAAATATCGTCGGAGCATTATGCTGAGATAGGACCCTTTTGGGCTCGCATCGGTCTTTTTAATTTTAATTGTAATATTCTGGTTGTATGTCAATTTAATTGTTTTGAAATCGCTCCCATGACGTAGGACAATTTCTAGAGTGTGGCAACGTTTAAAACAAATAAACATCTTGTGGGTGTCTTTTGTTTTAAAGTTTATTTATTTCTTCGTTTGTTCTAAGTAGATGAGTGTTGTATAACAGATGAAGTGATTATGTATTTTTATATTGATGGTGTTTGTAAATGTCGTTCAGTTACATACCTACCTACTTATTTTTGAAACGACTGCAAAAAAAGATGGTTCTCAACTTTCCACATTTTACTCGAATGAGTGATTTAGGATATTAGTAAGTAAATAAAGTCACAATAAATAATACCTACAACTTGGTGTTTCTGATCAGTCTACATTTAGAAGACTATAGTAACAAAACAGTTGTCATTTATTTAAATACGAAAGAAGTAAGTACCTACTAGTAGTTGTTTAAGCTACTTTGTCGCATTAGATTTAATCTGTAATGGCAAAGAAAACATGTTTTTGTGAATAAATAAATAAATTTGGCTTTTAGGATCAGCACATTTTGAACGTCAAAAATTACATAACACCCAAAACAACCACCCTTTACAATCAGTCTACAAAATTTCTTAGTCAGACGATACAACTTAATTCCAACAACTGGAACAGCTACCTGTTGACTGACTAAACACGGCTCAGTTTGAACGAGGCATTTCAACTCAATCATTTCACTTACGACGGCTTAATAATAACAGGCACTCTTTGATCCACGGTTGATTGAAGGTTAAGCTACGTTTGCCGAGGTCAGTTCGTGGATGGGTGACCATTTAATTTAGATCCTGCCATGGAGGACGTTAAGCCATTAGTCTCGGTTGTTGTTAGTAGATCTTTCATAGTTGATATGAGTTGTTAATTGGTGAGAAATTAACCAAGGGGTACCGTGTTACCCAGTAACTGGGAAAAGGCTAGACAGATGATGAGTCAAAGTCAAAGTCAAAGTAATTTATTTGTATATCATAGGTAAAAAGTATATGACTTGGTGACAATATCAAATTCTATGTGCAACACTATGTTTCTCCTTGCAAGGTATACAAATTTTAACATTGGTTAAGTATCTTAAAGAACGATAGACATACTCTAACAAGCAGAGTGTAATTTTTTTTGCCTTACAATAGCATTTTAAAGTCAAAGTCAAAGATCTTTATTGTGAGACAGTGGTTACTGGTGGTGGTGGGTGGCTGGTGGTGGGTGGTGATGGTGGTTGATTTTATTATCTTTTATCAACCGCTCTGTTATTCAACACGACTTAAATGTCAAACCACGCATAACTTTTAAAAAGAATATTTTGATTTCGATGATTTGGTAGGTAATAAAGGAGAATGCCCGTTTTGTAAGGAAATTGGGTCCCAGTGGAAAATGGTTGTGCCCTGATTTTTTTCATTTTATATTATAGTAAAAACATAGTATTTCCCTAATCAGAAACCATTTTTTATTTACTCACCCAGGTTCAAGAGATATCATCGTTTTTCTTTTGTAGAAATCTAGGTTATAATTAGGAATTTGACGTTGACATTTCCTCCTTATTCTATTTAGGTTAAGTACCTACTTTTACTACCTATCCTGTACATCACTTTGAAGATGAGAGTATGTCTCAGCTACTTTATGTAGCACAGTACACAAAAATACACACTAATAAGAGCAACGAGCAAAGAGAACAACACTAATGTGAGCCAATTATCTCACAAAACGTAATGCACTCGAGGAACTTATTATCTCAACTTAGTAGTAGCAGAAAAAGCACATATCGAAATAGTAACTAAGTAAAAGATTACGGATCATAACTCAACGGATGTAAACAAAGCAATCACGCACGTAATGTACCACAGACCAAAGTCTGTTCTGAGACATGCACAAGTAAATGTTGCCAGATCAATTTTTAAATCGATTTATAAATCGTTATTGATCGATCAATCTAATTGATTTTTTATTGTTTTATTATCATTTTATTTAGATATCGAATACTCATTTATAACAAGACGTTTTTAGTTGTTTAGTTCTTTGATACCAAGCAACTTTTATTGGTATAGCAGTCAAACCACAGACAACATTGAATCAAACGGATGTTGACGTAATGTTAAACTATTAAATAACTTTAACTTTATTCCCAGGGTGAAAAAAATCGCATAAAAAATACCCTGGACACAAAAAAATACATAATATTTTTAGGTTATTGTTTCAATCAGGCACACGATACCACAAAAGGGACCTGCTTCGTGTCAATCTCCTTTTGTGTTAGCCTCAAAATTGGTCTTATTAAGATTTAGATAAAAACCCCTAAGTGTAGAGAATAAGGGAAAATTGAAAAGGAGAATGTGAAGGTTTTTAAAAATACGTGAATAGGCCTTCTGGAGTAGATTTCATGATGGAAATTACAGTCTAAGGAAATCTTCAACAACTAACTCGTGTTTGGGCTTACCTACTCGTACTTTACTTAAGAGAAAAACAATCTCCTTAAAAGATCACTTAAAGGTGTAAAGTTACTATAAATTCTGCGGATTTGGTTGTTTGGTTTGATTGATTTTAGAGCACTGTTTTATTTATTTATTTTATTTGGAAGACATTAACTGTACATTGTGTAATATGTCAGGATATACAGTATGTTATAAGTAAAAATATGTATAACCCACTACGTTTCTACATTTTACTTGTTTAAATTAGTCAATTATTCTACGGCTATACAAAATTTTCGCTATCTTAAAAAGAAAACATACTTAATAAAAAGTCTTTTGAATCTATGCAGGGGTATGGACCAACGTAATAAAATAAAAATATCTTCTTTACTTCTTTAATTAAATATTATAATGCTTCTTATATAAAAACACGTCTTGTCGTCTTCTCGCTCGCTCGTCATCTTTAGAGTACTTCTACACAGTGCAAGTAGCTTGCGCATATTGAGGCACTTGCGCAGGTTGTATATAACTTTACCGTTTAAAACATGTGCGGGTCTAGCGACTTGAGTACGTACCAATGCGAGCCACCCGCGAAACTAATCCGCGTACTCTGTGGCGCGCCGGTCACTTGCGCATGTAGCTCTTGACCACGAGCAAATAACTTGTGCGTACTGCTTCCGCAAGTGGCCCAAATCTTTACTTGTACAAGCGAGTAACTTGAACAAGTAGCTTGCGCATATTACTCACGCGTGTAACCCGCATCTGTACTTGCGCCAGCTACATGCACCGTGTAGAAGCACCTTTTATTTGTCCTTCTTCCTTTTTCAAAAATTTTCAAATCCTTCCTCTTTCTCCTTCCCACACTCATACTCTCTCATTCATCCATCGCTGCGTTCATATTCACTACATTCCTTATCATGCATTCTAAATTAACACCACACTCCCAGATAATTTTGTCCGGCTGCTATTGGTACGTTTAGATTTGTGATAGTTGTTATGTATAGTCATCCAGTTTAAATCAAGAGGTATCGTGTAACCAATCATAAATAAGTGAAAGCCGACCACAAACACATGTAGTTGGGTCAAGACTGGCCAAACTATGAGTCATTTTAAACCTATATGTGTTCTTTTTAAGTCGATTATATTTTATTGTAAAAAGTTTTTTAGTGTAATGTTTTGTAATAGAGTTAAAAAAATTAATGAAAAATACTTTTTTGTGTTGTTTCGTGTGATTGTTTTCACGAGTGCTCTGTGTTTAGTACACAACGTTTAATGTACATAAGTGTGTGTTAAGTGATTAAGCCGTGGACACAAGAGGATTGTCAAAGAAAACCCGGTGAGTACATCATTCATATTAGGTAAATACTTTAACTAACCCCGCGGTTAAACCCACTAATTCACGAAACTCAAAATGGTCAATAGAACAATGCCTTCTTACCATTTACTGATTGCTAATCAGAAGCTTTACGGTAAAGACCTATAATCCTCTAAGAGAATACTTTCATGTCTCATATACTTTTTAGAACGTGATTTTTTGAATAGTCGGATTTTAGTTTTTGCCCTTATCTTAATTTGTTAACATCTTATAGCGTTTGATAGAAATAACAGTTTCAAACAAAAATAACATCAGTAAAAACCGCCACCACCTTCACCTTTGGTCACTTTTTGTCTTGCGCCGCGTGCCCTGTCACACGTGAGGATCTTATGGTTGCATCGGTGGATGGTGTTGCGGTAGCCGAATTCTGGGCTAAACATACAATTCAGTATTATAATGTCTTTGTTTGCCATCGACATGCTAAGAAGGACTGGGAGATTAAAAATCATTTATAGAACTTATGTGCGACGGTTGTGCGACGACACCCTAGATTAGATTATTGTATTCTAGATCCAGGTGATGTCCTGTATACATAGTACTGAGTATTTGAGCTTTGGTCAAACGCATTCCCATCCCCGACGACGCGCCGCGACGTCAGTGCTCTTAAAATGCAATCAACAAACACGGAGCGCCGCGCTGCGATCGTACGCCTCGTCCGTCGACTCCAAGGACCAACTTGTACTAACAAACTGCTTCATCAAGACTAGAGCTCTTCGTTAGTCAATAAATTTATGTTAAAGCTGTAAGAGAGGGCTGTAACTCGCTAAATAAAGTCTAAGTCAAGTCATTTATTTTAATTACCCCGTTAAAATGCACCTTTGAACGCCAGACTTAAAAACTAACAGAAAAATAAATTCATTCTTGTTGCTCCTTCCAAAAGGTAGTTTCGAATAGAGAAGAGTGGACAAGAAACTCTATTGTAACTCTTTTGAAATAGGTTTTACTATACTTTGTGTACCATTAATCAGATTATATGTGAGGACGATATAGGTACCTCGAATAAAACTGCTAGTCTGATATGGTACGAGGTGATAGAAAATAAGCAATGATGCTGATAATTGAATTATTATGTTGATTGTTAAATGATAAATGATATTTATTTCTGTAAATAGGTTTTCACAAACACTTTTACACGTCATTTTTTTAACTAGTAGATAAGATCGGAGTTTCACTATCTGACTACTCTGAGAAGAAACACCGAAAGAAACTCAGAGGTCATAGTCTCTTTTAAAATCCAGACATTATCTTGGCCAAATCATGTAAGATCCATGCCGATTAGTGTCTGAAATGGTCTTTTGAGGAAAGAACCACACAGAATGAGGGGACCAGATCAGTCAGGGCAAGCATTTGTCAGTAATCGTGAGCTCAACTCGGAACTTGAGGAGCTCCACGTGCTGACGAACAATACCAAAGAAAGAACATTTGGGTTGGTCCCATAAAGAACTCAAACTGCCAGACAAAATGTAAAATAAATAAATAAAAGAACTTAAAAATATTTAGATAAGAAAATTTAAAAAAAGAATCCACATGGTCCTCACATTCACAATAAAAATTAAAAAAAAAAACAACGGAACATACTTTCAAAGTAAAAATAGTTAAATAGTGCTAACACTTTTTTGGTTTTCTATCAAGTCCATCCAAAGGTTGCGATAAGAAGATTTCTAAGAAGAGTATTCTATTATAGAAAACACTTTTTATTAATAGAATTTGGAGAGTCTTTACATTAACAAGTACTGGGTTCTGGAGACTAGATACTCAATATCTTTATTGCTTTCCATATGTATTCTTAGGTGGTAACTTTATAAATAAATGAGATCAAGATCATTATGGAACCTATAGGGCACAGCAAAAAGGCAGTCGCTCCCTGTAAAACACTGGTATTAAGTTCATCCGATTTCTGGTTCCTAGTTCGCACCATTGCACGTACACTCCTAAAAACCTAGAAAGGCTTGAAAATAACATACAACTATGACTATGTTAAGTCGTCACTACTTGCCCGGATTTGAACCACAACCTCGTGCATGAGAGGAAGACGCCTCAACCTCTAGTATACCACGAATTACTACATAATAATATACTCTATCGAATAATATTAGCTTACCAGCTCTCAATTTCCATAATATAGTGTCTAAGTGGAAGTAGCACACTGACTCCTAAGTCACAGGTTTTCCTAGTTTAGGAGTCAGAGTTTTAGCTTTTGTACGCCTTAAGTATTGTAAACTTTAGCTAGATATTAAGCATATTGTAAGGGTTTGTATCAATAAAGTATTATTATTATAAATTCAAACAAACATAATTATAAACAAACCATACTTGCAACTGTTTGTTAAGACCACGACATAAGATGAAGCGCGTCATGTGGTTGTAAAGCAACACTAATTTCCCGAAGGTTTGTGTACATCGTTGACGACTGGTATCGGGGTTGTTGTGTTGTAGTTACAGAGATTGTGGTCTTACAATTAACAGAAAGTTATGGCCTGTTCCTTGCCGATGTGAGCGGCGACTATGCGTAGGGCGGCGAGCGGTAAGACACGAGTCGCCGCTCGACCGACTTATGGCGTGCTTCATACATTTTCATAATTTTAAATCTTACCGCTTGCCGCCGTTAGGGTCAGTTTAGCTTTAAATAAAGACCTTATTGGTGAGGTTCTTCAGAAAGTTCAGGTGCGTAATATTTGCAACCGGCGTGTGTATGCGTGTCCCCTAAAAAGCCAGCTCTTTTCCTAGTGTTATTGCTGGAAAGAAGTGGCGGAACAAACTACCCAGCAACACGTCGGTCTGATAAGTTGTATTAGAACTTGAATCTATATATATATATATAAAAGAAAGTCGTGTTAGTTACACCATTTATAACTCAAGAATGGCTGGATCAATGTGAATGATTTTGGTCTTTTTGGATTTGTCTTTGTCCGGAATAGCATATAGCATAATAATTAATAAAAAACATGAAAAGTCCTCGAAAAAATAAATATCAAGAATATCGGTTGTCTCAAACATTTTTCAAACGCAGCGCCATCTTGGATGACATGACAGGAGTCAAAGTTCCCAGTTCATTATCAGGCGACAATTTGAAATTGACAAGTCTTAAGCTAAACCCAAGAAGGTAAGGTTGTCAATTTATAATACGCACCTACGTTCTGAAATTTATTTTGTTACTAAACTAAGAGGTTTTATGTAGCATAAAAAAGTCTTATAAGTATTTCAAAAATCAATTTACGTAATTAACAATGACGACAGAGACGAACTTTAATAATTCTTTGCAAATAAAACTTATTTTACTGTTAGGACTTTAATTAAAGTAGACCGGGAAAACTATAGGTATAAATTGTATGTAACATAGAGGCAATAGTTCAGATTAAAATGATGAATTTAGTATTTTTTAAATCAATGCATTTTAGTAAGGTAGTTAGGTTAGGTAGTTAGGTTAGCTATAGGATAGGTATGGTCAGTTAGGTTAGGTTATATAAACATGTTGTAATTTTAATTCTATCGAACACAAAATGTTGAAATAAGATCACCGTAGGGACTTGCTACTTAAAAAGTAGTAGTAGTTATTATTGGTTTGGATCTATTTGTTGTCGTCTTATTAAACGTATGTATATCTAATACAAAAAAAGTGATAAGAGCAATAAATTGACTCTAAGGCACAACGAAGTTTGCCGGGGCAGCTAGTTTATTATAAATTAATTATCCAGGAAAGCATGTTTTAAGCTGTTGGGCCCGGCTGTGATTTGTAGATCTTTGGCAGTCATTACGGGTAGCTAGATCCCCGAAAATCTGGCTACCAGCTGAATTTAATGTCAAAATATTGTCAAAAATTTTTAGAATGGCTTTTTTTTGACGGACTGAGACAGAAATTAGATTTTTTCCGTTCAAATTAATACGGGAATCGCCTCTATGGTTAATGGCAAATGATTGGCTTCAGCCCTTTGTGTATTTAAACTTAAATCAACGCGTGGATTGCAGCTGAAAATCAGCACAACCTGTGTTTAGAGCTGAGTGCCTTTTGGCATTATAATCTTAGTATTTTATAGATTAAAGGTGTTTTTAATCGCGTTATGAAACTCTAATGGCCGGTGGAGTAAAACTTTGACCGACTGGCGACCAAAAAACGGTGGGAAAAAAAAACAACCGACTTCTTAAAAAAACACTAAACTGGAGTTATTTTTCAGGTGAAAAATAACTCCAGTTTCGGAAGTCTGTGGCTTTGGTGGTTTTGTTTCGTTCATTGGCCACCGACTTCCGAAACTGGAGTTATTTTTCACCTGTTAGTGTTTTTTTAAGAAGTCGGTTGTTTTTTTTGTAAAAAAGTTTTTATTTTGTAATTTTTAGTTTCTTTGTATGTAAAAAGTCTTTCAAAACTTGAAAGAATTATTGAAATCGGTTAACAATTGCAAAAGTAGTTCTTTCTAAACATTAATCTACACATCTCTGCCGGGCCCCTTTTAAAATAGACAGGCGTTATGTTCTGTTATGGAAACACAAAAGCTCAGCATAGACATCTGAGTATAGCAATTGCGAATAATTTGCTTTTATGCGTTGAAGAGTTCCGTTGCCTGTCTTCTTCATCAGTTTTTCTTCACCAAATGTTACTTTTTAAATGAAAATGCTTGATTTGTTACTAAAAATGTTGAAATCGGTGCATGTGTGCCTATATTTTTTGAGGAGTTCCCTCAATTCCTCGAAGATCCCTCATCAGATATGAGTTTTGATACAAATGGGACAAATCTGTTCATATACCCTATCAAATAAAAGAAGAATTTTAAAAATCGGTCCATAAATGACGGAGTACTGAGGTAACAAACCCTAAAGAAAAAAAAAAAAAAAAACATACAACCGAATTGAGAACCTCCTCCTTTTGTGAAGTCGGTTAAAAAGTGTGGGACGTCCGGCGACGAGATGGGTGGACGACATTGTTGCCATTGCGGGAGTGTTTTGGATGAGGAACGTGGAGACTCGTACCATAAAAGAGACGCCTATACTCAGCAGTGGGTGAAGTCTGGCTGTGGCTGATGATGATAATGATGATGAAGGTGTATTTTGTACTTCATCATGCTGAATGTGCGAAGGCTCTCTTCGCCTATCACTTTGAACAGGGCCTTGTCGCTGATGGCGAACTGTCTGTTCTTGGGGTCAAATAGCTGCTTCTCCTTGATGATGGCCCATACTCTCTTCAAAGTCAAAGTCAAACCATTTATTTCAATTAGGCCCCTGTAAGGCACTTTTGAACGTCGAAAAAAATTAACTTTAAAAAATGATTCTAGTTGCCCCTTCGATAAAATGATTCTAGTTGAGAAGAATGGGCAAGAAACTCCATACTTACTCTTTTAAAACAGATTTAACAAAAACTTTGTATACATTAATAAGATTATATGTGAGGACGATGCACCTAGAATAAAAAGTACTATACTAAGATAGGTTTAAGCAAAAAAATTAAAAATAAGCAATGGAGTTGATAATTACATGATTAAGTTGGTACAGCTAGATACATTGTGCTCACATATTTACAAATGTAATAACAATTAATTTTAAAAAAGTGATATATAATAAAACAATAAATAGAAAACAATACGTATGTACATTATAAGATTAACAACCAGGTTGATTTTGTCAAGACTCCAATGATTGTCCTATGGAGCAGGACCAGCATGTTCTTGATGACCTCGTGCCTGGGTAGTTCGCTTTCTCCCATCAGTTCAGCTAATTCTGGTGATAGTTTGCAGGCCTTAGTGTACCCGCCGCCCTTGCGTGGTGTATTTTGCTGTATCTAATGCTAATAAACGCATTTTTCTTTCTTTTGAGACTCAATGTTTTTTAATTGTGTACGTAATTAAGGCTTTTAACCGGTTAAATAACATGGAACTTACAATAACAGTCTAAATTTAGATGCAGTATAAGTTTGCCTCTGCTTTACCAGTTACCTTTCTAAGAATACAGGAGCGATGTTATGTTACTCAACAAACTTGCTCATTTTCAACTCAGGTACGCATTAATTAAACTGACACACTCCAAGTTATACTTAGACGAAACTAAGTTACTGTTTGTGAAGCTTACTTATTCCGCTCGTAACTTGATAACTCAATGATGTAACTAGAAAGGAGACTATTAAGATGATGGTGATCAAAGATTCCTTTATTGGCCAACCAAATTCTTTTTACACTGCATATATTTTGAGTAATATTATAGTACCTATACTAGCTGTACCCTGCCACGCTTCGCTGTGCCACATTGTAATTGAATGGTTAAAAAAAAAATGATAAAACAATCCTTGATGCGGATTATATATCATGCTAAAATTTCAGCTCGATCGGTGTAGAACTTTTTGAGTTTTTGGAGCGTACACAAACCAACATAACATTTTTATATATGTGTATAGATAGATTAGTATAGCCTAGGACCCACGTCTCATTAAGTCGTCTCTCGTTATAGACTTTAAGTAATGTGCTTAAGGTTCAATTTACTTTAACAATCTTTTGTTGTAAATTCACCTACAGTCAAACGAAACCTGCAGTGATATTCTGTGAACACACCCTGTGAAAATATGAGCAAAGTGAAGGCGAATTAAGCTCTCATTCCATACTAATGCTAGGCAATGACAGTTTACTTCACTAAAGTTTTCACGCTACTGAATCTACCGGCTGCAAAGACATTCAATACCTATAGACCGGACATCACGAACAAAATTTTCGTCCGAAAAAGTGTGTCCTGCTGGATACAAGTCTATGAGTTTTTTGTAGTACGCTCCGCTGCCGCTCCAATATTCATATATTATTCTAGATGGCGTTACTGAGACATGGGATCAAAGTTTTTCTATGACATTTCCTTGACATGCCCGCTCTATAGTATTTTAAATCTCTTTGACCGGCTGTATACGGACAAATGACATGAGATAAGTCGAGTAATAACTGCATAAACAAAAACACTAGGAATTCGAAATGTAAAGTAAAAATTAACCTACACTGATTCCAAAACCATTTGGAGATTTTAGGGTCTTAAGCCTTATTTTCTATTTTTAGCTCTCTATATAACAAGATTGTGATTATTTTTACAATAATACTTGTAACCATTTGACTTTTATTTGACCTCTAAATGACGTCATGATGTAGCCTGTACAGACTTCCTTCGTGTTTTTCAAGATAAATAAAAAAAAAACTGTTGTTAGTCTAAAAATCGTTGGCAATGCCAATTTGAAGTTATCTATTAGTGTTTTTTGTATGTACTGAAAACGTGGCAAAGACTTAAAGTTATTCAGTCTACGAAGTGACGTCATCACGAATAATACTTTTAAAAATAATTCAAAAAATTCGGACACTTGTAAAAAAAAAGGTTAAAATTAGTGGCTTAAAATTAAATGTTTTACGAAATAAAAATATATAAAATACCTGAAGAATAATTTACATATCGAATTGTGAAGGGTGAGCGTTTTGGGGGACTGTCTTATGTGATCTTTGACGTTCAAACAGTCTTGATCCTTTGCTTAATTTGAATAAATGACTTTTTGATGTTGATAAGCTTATTGTCACATAAGACCGACAGTAGAGCCCCGTCCACTTCCAATTTCTAACCTGAACGTATGAAGATAAAAATATCTTTGAAAATAAAGAGATAAAAAAACAAACAACTGTATAAATCAGACGACAAAGTGACGTCATTGAGCGGTCGGCGAGCTACGCGGCGTAGACACGTAGGCACGTAGCGCCGCTACGACGCCTACGCGCTACGAATAGTACGAATCCCGCCATACATCAAAATATTCTCCCCTGTCAATAGTCTATTGTTATTAATCGCATGGCGTTATTTGCATGTAAATTAAATCGGTGTGCAATGTAACTGTGTGGTGTATATCGAAGGAATAAGGTTCACAATTCAGTGTTCGCCGGTCGTCGACACCTCTACGTGACGAAATGCTTTAATGAGTAATGAAATTCAAATGGTGAACTTAATTGTGGTACCTTTTAATTATCAGACGAAATGTTCTGTTCTAAGTGGTGTGAGTTATGACGTTATGAGATTATCACTGTGTTCTTCGCATTCTGAAGGGAACGTTCGCATTCTAATCTCATTATCAATCTATCAAAAATACGTCTGATTTCATTACAATTTGACATGTTTTTTAATATTGATGAATGTTGAATGCTTGTGAATACTTTTAATTAAGGCAATTAGCCTTTTGAGAATCAACAGTGTTGTTCTGTAATACTAATGTATGTGAATGATATTTAGCTCAGGGATAGTACAGACGCCAGCACATCAAGTTACCCCAATGTGTCAAATTTTCCCAATTGAATATGAACCTTATTCTGTTTGCTAGAAAGTTGAAAAACGATAAAAAAAATTGACACATTGGAGTAACTTGACGTGCTGGCGTCTGTACATGAGTTGACTTTAACAGTCACTGTATTTCTTGAACTGTAATAGGTAGACACAGACTACAAAAACAAATAGTTAATAGCGAAAATAAAAAAGTTGAAAGTTAAGAGGACACCGTACAAGACACGTAATGTTTTCGGCGTTTTTCCTTTTTAATGTTAACAATCGCAATATCCCTAATCTTAGAACATGGAGCGGAACCCATAGTTTTTTTGTTCCACTCGCGTTTGGCCTACTTGTACAGAATAAGAATTAAAACTTGTTGAGTTTTATATAAGACTCAATGGCTGTCACTAACACGCCCTCTAATGTCAGATGTTTTCACTCCAATAAATTCTGGACAAATTTTATACCCCAATAAAAAAAAACCTAAAATATCTTAATACAAATCATCGTATTATTTAAATACATATTAAACTGCCTGTAGAAAAATAAACCTTAAGCAAGGAGCAATAAACTTGAATTTAGCGTGTCTTGTTGTTAAACGTTGCGTACTTAAATGTCTGATTAAAATATCGGCTGCTTAACTTTATGCAAATGTCACTCCCTCCCCCTCCCCTCTTGCCTCTGTGATTAGGGAACGTCATCCATCTCTTTGAGTACTACTTTGAAAATTTCTTCTTATTTCTGTGGTTTTGATAAGCGCCTGCGCGAGTAAAAACTTAAAATTTTGGATTGGGAAATTGGATACACTGGGCACGGGGCACGAGATGTTGGGCACTGGGGCTTGGGCCCGGGTCATTCTCAGCTCCCTGAAATAGGTTTGAGCTACACGATGACTGAAGCATGTGTGCCGTCTGTTGGGACAGGTTAACTCTAAGCTGAATTGATTCTTTCTTCAAAAGGCATTTCCAGACTTTGCCCTGCATCGTGAGACTTGCATAATAAATTAATATAATTAATTATGTCTGGACTTTAAAAGAGAACATGGCCCCTGAGTTTCTTTCAGCATTTTTTCTCAGGGATCAGTCACTTTGGAAATGCCATTTAGTTTAAAAATAGACATGTAAAAGTATCTGGGAAGATCTACTTACAGAAATAAAATATCACTTCATTGGGCACGGGGCATAGAGTACGAGGCTGAGAACACGGGGCATAGAGCAAGGGGCATACAGCATGGAGCATAAAGCACAGGGCATAGAGCAGGGGGCACAGGTCATGACAAACTGGGCACAGGGCACAAGAAACTGGGAACAGGGCACGAGAAACTTGGCACGGGGGTCTGGGTGCGAAGCACAGTGCACGGGCCACAGAGCACAGGGCACAGGGTACGGGGCACGGGCCACAGAGCACAGGGCACAGGGTACGGGGCACGGGTCACAGGGTGCACTTGGAACGCGGCACGGTGTACGAAGCCTCGCTGCCCGTTACTTCTTTGCTGATAGTTTCAAATATGTTTGTGTCGTCACACTACAAAAGAAGAATTAAAATGTTGATGAGTCAGTCAGTAAGCCTCTCTCAACGTTCAGCGTGCAGTTGGTCCAATTCGGAAATCGTTAACAAGACAAATCGGGTAAGTTGACACATTGCAGCCAGCCTGAAGGCCATTTTAATATCTAGGGTCTGTAGCGTTACTTATAATCAACAGTCCAAAATATATCGGAAATAATCATTTTAGTATCAAAAATATCACGTAAACAAATAGCTAAAATAAAAATTCATCTCTGAGCTTCGTCTTAAAGGATTGTACCTACAGAATAATACCACCATTATGTTTGAAAGAATGAAATAATGCTCACGCCTTTAGAATAAGAAAATGCTGAAATGTACTTACGAGTGCGTTCTAACGTTTTTCCATAGTTAAGTACGGAAATAAACAAACTAGGACAATTAAAACAATGCTGACGTCAACACAGAGTATTGTTTTAGAATCTAGAACATTTTTTATCACACTACCATTATATTGTAAAGGCGAAAGTTTGTGAGCGTGTATGTTTGTTACTTCTTCACGTCTAAACGGCTCAAGGGATTTGTATGAAATTTGGCACACAGATAGTTTGAAACCTAGATTAACATATTAAAGGATATTTTTTTATACCGAAATTGCCACGGTATCGAAACGTATGTGGTATCCACATAATATTCTTTATATTACGCAGCTTTCACATAACGCAATCTAGTCCCAACCTAAGCAGAGCTTGTGTGATGGGCACTAAACAGCTAGAGCATAGATAAACAACAACAAAAATGTCAGCATTGCCATTCAACGTGGCAATGAGGCCAGTCTTGTGGGCACGTTTCCCGTTGACAGCGATGCGGATGAATTTTTTGATTCCATAAAATTATTTTACTTTTCTTTTTGTGTTATGGTGTACATATAGTTAAGTGTCTGTTTATGAAGTAAAAATAAATATATGTCCTTTCATTCACAAAAATATCAAATTAAAATTAACATATTTTACAATGTCTTTACTTAAAATTAAGAAATATTAAATTTAAAATTAAAATGTCAGCAACAATAAGCAAATATTTGGTGTGAATCAACATTGTCAGTCTCCTTAAACATTTAATTTAAATGAGTGGAATCAAAGTTTGCCACAGATAACAAAGGCAGTGAATCTACTGAGATCGTTTAATTGGCAGAATAGTTCAGTTTATGATCTGTTTGCAGCTTGGGAGAACTTTGATCCGGGAATTAACGCGAGGGCTCCCGTCACGCTCGCTCACAGTTAAACTGATATCTATTAATCTGTGATCAATATTTTATCGTTGTACAGACATGCAGCCAGCACATCAAGTTACCCCAATGTGTCAATGTGTTTCTTTGAACGTTTTTCAACTTTATGTCAAACATAATAAGGTTCATGTTCAATTGGGAAAATTTGACACATTGGGGTGCACACTACCGGTAAGGCTATTGCGTATTGCCGTTGACAGTTCATAGAGATGATCTCTGGGCAAAGTGTTCATCGATTATCTGTCAAACAGCTAGTTTCGTATTGGCTATCATCAGTGTATCTAGGACTAGCAGACGTCCCGCGGTTTCACCCACGTAGTTCCTGTTCCCGTGGGATTACAGGGATAAAAAACTTGAGAGGTGTCTAGAGACACCCAGATGGAACGAATTTATATAGTTAGTTATATTATTTGTTATGTACAAAAAACCTATATACACTCAACAAAAATACTCGTCGCGACACCACACTGTTCAATGCTAAATAGAAAGACGAAATGAAAATAACTGGCTTGCTTTCTATGAGAGAGATAGAGAGAGAGAGTGACAGACAGAGAAACATAAATTTATGCCATAGAAGTTACTATTCCCGGTCTTAATCCTCTCTCTCTCCCTCCCTCCCCCTCCACTTCCTTTCTCCTCCCCCCTGTTACCCCCCTCCCTCCCTCTCCCAACAACTGGCACATACACAACAAACACACACACACACAACAGAGAAACACGCGCACGCCGCACGGCCCACAACTATAGCAAAAAGTGTCGTTACAACTTTTAGACTCCTTTTTTTCCGTATAGCCGATAAGGAACTTCGTTCCAAAAATAGCCTATGTCATCCGGGAATAGTGTAGCTTTCCACCAGTGCAATATTTTTAAAATTGGATCATTAGTTCCGAAGATTATGTGTGTTATTATTTTATTTTATTATTGTTGTTCCCTACATACAAACTTACAAACCTACAAGGCTACAACAAACATACAAATACCTCTTTATAATATTAATAAAGATGACGTTATGCACACTCAAAGAGATGAGACGAAGCGTACGGTATCCCGCCTGAATTATAATAGTCACCTTAGCTTGAAGTTTAAGAACTCAGTAATATAAGATGATCAGTAACATAAAAAACTCAGTAACGCATTGCTCGACCCGACAATAGAACCCGAGACTTCGAGCTCACTCAGCAGTAGCACTTGATACTACTAGACCAACGAGGCGTAAACTTTGTTTAAAGATTTAAGGAGTAGGGTGTAAAGTTCTTCATCCACCATTGAAAAGGAAAAACCCTCCGACCAGACGGGTGTTGCGTCTGGTGGGCTAACTACTGCCCGACGGTTGTTGCCGGGATTTTCTATACGTTCAAATTGCGCGGATAACTTTAATAGCGCGATGTAGGATATCAGTCATTAGTTCGTATGTGGCGAGATAGATGTCGCTACATCGAATTCACATTATTATCTATACTAATATTGAGATTGGAGGAGCTTGTGGCTAAATTATAACAGCCGCATGGGTCGATCGAAGGTTAAGCTACGCTTGACGAGGTCGGTCCGTGGATGGGTGACCATTTATTACATACCAAGACTCCTCCGTGCCTCGGAAAGCACGTTAAGCCGTTGGTCCCGGCTGTCATTTGTAGATCTTTGACAGTCGTTACTTGTAGTCAGAAGCCCGAAAGTCTGACAACCAGTTTAACCAAGGGGTATCATGTTACCCAGTTACTGGGTTGTGGAGGTCAGACAGGCAGTCGCTCCATGTAAAACACTGGTATTCAGCTGCATCCGGTTAAAACTGGAAGCCGACCCCAACATAGTTGGGAAAAGGCTAGGCAGATGATGATGATCTATACAAATATTATAAAGAGGTAATGTTTGATTGTTTGTTTGTTGCATTGAGTAAGCTCCGAAACTAATGGACAGATTTTAAAAATTCTTGCACCGTTGGGAAGCTCCACTATACCCGGGTGACATAGGCTACATTTTATCCCTGTATTCCCACGGGAACGGGAACTATGCGGGTGAAACCGCGTGACTCTGCTAGTGGTTTGATAAAGTCATTGGTCAAATGCCTGTATTTACACTACACACACATAACCAGTTCTTTTCGGCCAACGCAGCTTTTTTTCTTAATCAGCTAATGCCAGCGGTGCTGAACTCAGCATTACTTTAGAAAATAGGTTGAGCATAAAAAGGCAAATGTTCGCAATACATTGACCGCCCGCTTTATGTATGAGTCGGCCGTGGAGCTACTCATCGCGTAATAGATTGGAGTATAAAATAACTAGTACTTCGTCCGCTAGAATTCCGTATTTTTCCCTTCGAACTTTAATTTCACCTCTTTATTAACCGACTACAAAAAAGGAGGAGGTTCTATGTTCGTGTGTATGTACTTTATTTTCAAAAAACCATAAGAAATTATGAACCTGTTACTGATCCACGGCAGAGCCCTTCCTCCAGACCTCTTCTCGCACAGAGAAGGAACGATCACGCTTGCTCAAGACGAATTTGTGATTTCAGAATAGAATAAAATACCTACTTAAGTATTTTTTTGCTAAGAATGTAGGTACATAAAATAAGTTTTTAAATAATATAACAGGATCCTCATACATTCTACCTTTTAGAGCATGCGAATGTGATGTCACACAAAACAATGTATAATCAAACTCATGACAATAAATTGTCATTCAAGAAATCTTGCACAGATTGATAAACTAACATTTTTCAACAAGTCATTCTTGGAAACGTTTTTTAAATGTAGCCAATAGTAAGTTTTTGACTTGGTCAGGTATTTTAATAAAGATTACTGAAGCCATTCGAATCACATTTCTTTTTAATAAGCTAGTTCTAAATACGCCCGTGCATCATAAATTCTGGTGTTAAGGTCTCATAGCTGTACTTCATTTTCTAGAGGCTATTAAAATTCGATTTGTTATTACAATTATTACCAACTCAAGAATATAAAGGCATGGAAAGGTTAACAATTTACGAGACTTAAATATAGATATTGAATTGTCTGTTCAGACTTATTTATTTATTTATTATTCGGCTTTTCAACAATAAGTACGCTTATTCATTTTAATCTGTACATTTCTAAATTAAGTCTAAGCGCCTCATTACTTACAGAAAAGCACAGCATGCACTACATTATGCGCAGATAATACCTAACATAACTAATACCGTAATACAAAGGTTTGGAAATAAGACAAATAATCTTATACCCAAATTACACAAATAATACATAAATTGCATACAATACTTATTAAAATTAGTGTAGGTGAAATTAAATTAAATATACAATAAACTATTTCAAAATTAGATTGATGATTAATTAAAATTACAATTGAAAATTAAAATTTGATTAATATAAGTAACATTAAAATACGTTTATAATGATTAAAATTTTAAAATTAAAATCAATTACAATAATTTATATTAAAATCGATTACAAATTACAATTTCAATTTCATAAATTAAATTTGATTTCACTATGTTACTTATAATAAAAAAAAAGATTTAAAATTAATTAAATATGACAATAATACGTTCGATTATATTGTTATTTAATTTTTTAATTTTTAAAGATTTTTTATATTAACTATAAGTCCAGGTTTCCTTAAGATGTTTTCCTTTACGGATATCAATGATGTCTAAGATAAACTTAGAAAGTACTTATTGAATTGAAAAGGCACATTGGTTGCCCGGGTTTGAACTATGACCTTGTGCATGAGAGGTAGGCGCCGTAACCTCTGATCTATTTGTTTTTTTTTTTGATAATTTTCAATTAATCATACTTACTGTAATATCTAAACTATTACTAACTGCCCCAGCAAACTCCATTCAAACTTTAAAACACAAAAAATTGTTATCCTCTTCTCAGACCTACTGAATATACACACAACACAGAATCAGAATCAGAATCAGAATCTTTATTTGTGAAACATAGGTATTTACATAGGTGTTAGCTTAACATATTTGAGCGCTATGTTTTGCCGCGAACAAAAGCGGTCAAGCAGTTTCGGTGAAGTTTGATCACAAACAGTGACACGAGAATTTTATGAATGTTTTAGATTACTTTTATAAAGATTCGTCTTTTAATAATAAATAATAATTATATATTTAATTAATTTGACAACATTGGTCCTCTGGTTAGTATACAAGCAATCTTATCAACTAAGTGTTAGTATTTTTTTTGTGTGTTTGTTTGTATTTTCACTATTATAGAGCTACATTATCACCGACTAACATAGGCCATATTTTATTTTCAAAACTAGAGGAAGTAATGTTAAAATTCAAAGAGAAAAACTACTAAATTTACGCAGACGACGCCGACGCCGGGATCGGAGTTCTAGTACTAATATAATAAAGGGAAAAGGATATTTTTTCTTTTCCTTTTCATGTTAATAACCTGGTTTCAGAGTTTTAATGCCGCCCATGGGCCTCTGACTTGGCATCACATGCCCTCGAGAAATATTTCTCAGGCATCGCAGGTTTTGCACAATGTTTTGTTTGTTTTTGTTTTATTTATTTAATACTACAAGCACACAAATGCATCGAGATGGACTTATTGCTAGTGGTTCATTTATTTTCTGGCTTTTTTGTCTGTCATCCTTTAGCTCATGCAGAGGCAAACAGTGGTAGGAACAATTCCGCAAGAAATGTAAAATTAGTAGTTAAATAATGATTTAATAAATTTTATTTCATTTTAAGTATACACGCTATCTGTCGTTGTCGCCTAATAAATGTTTTTTTTATTATAATTAAATTGTTAATTTTTTTATTCTTCATATTTGTATTTGTTTTGTTTTACTGGCTTTGAAGCAAATGATTATACAAATTATAAACGCTCGTACTTGCCGCTAGTACATTGTTTATACTATAGTGTTAACCGGCCTTAAATTTAGTGAGGTTTGTTGCGAAGTTGCAGCCTGTGGAACATAAAACAGAGATTTATAGTTACTTGCTTCGTTGGTCCAGTGGTCGGGTCGATAGCTGCTGAGTATGGGGTTCTGAATTCAATTCCGTACGTATAGGCACAGATAAAATGTATGCTGATGTGTATTTAATATTACTATAGGTATTATGGTGGAGGAATAGGGGTCCTCGTGAAGTATAAATAAATTCCAACTCACGGTTTGTAAATAGGTATATTTTCTCCAACAATCCTCGCACACACATACGCTATGATTTATAGAAGGCGCAATGGGAAGAACAAGCACAAGCACAGCGTAGCACAATAGTTTATGAAGATAGGAAGGTAGTACAGTTCAGGATAGTATAGAAGATGAGATACACATAAGATGAAGATGAAATACAAGCAGGTTAAGCGGTTCGCGGCGGTACAAACAGATGAGCGATAAGCATGCGCTCCGCGTCGTAGTTAAGTCTCGACTGACTTGACCTTGCGTGATGACCGCTGTCCACTATGCGCAAGCGACGTGTACTTAACCGTTAGAATAGTGAAGTCCAGCGCGTCGATAGTTTATCGCGTATAGTATCGATTATCGACATCGACCAACTGGTATAGAGTATACATATAAAATAAGTAAGTAAATAAATGTAAATATGTAATTGTGTAAATATAATATTAAGTATTAATTGTATGTGTGTTATTGTGAATTGTTGTAACTAGTATGTAAGTTTTAGTATAAGTATAATTCTAATTGTTCTATATTAAGTAAATGGGTAGGCAGTAGCCTACACCACCCCCCTCCAGAGACCGTCAAGGGCGATAAAAATCTGTAAACCTCACTCGACGTCCAGAACGGGTAATATAATCTTGCGGTTCCTCGGGTGTGGTATTTTCTTTTTGAACAGACAGCGTGAAAGCAGGCTTTAGCCGATCAATAGACACTGTCATTTCCCTATTTTTTATTATTATTTTAAAAACCTTATCCCCTCTAGAAACAACCTTATGTGGTCCGGAATATGCGGGTGTGAGTGAACCCCGTGATGCGTCATCTGGCAGGAAAACGTGATCACAGGTTTCAAGTTCCTTATAAATAAATATTTTGGACTTACCATGACGGGAAGCTGGTACAGGTCGCAACTTTTCTGCAAAATTCCTGAGCCTTGCGGTAAATTCAGATATGTCTGTGGTACCGCTAACAGTAGGCTCGAAGAACTCGCCAGGCAGTCTCAGCGATTCCCCATATACCAGTTCCGCCGAGGAAGCTTGTAGGTCTTCCTCGAAGGCTGATCTTACGCCCAACAAAACCCACGGCAGTGACTCTGTCCACCTGTCATTGGCATGACAGACTATTGTGGCTTTAAGTTGACGGTGAAACCGTTCAACAAGTCCGTTACATGCCGGGTGATAGGCTGTTGTCCACTTATGCTCAAATCCGGCTATCTTGGACAGACATTGAAATAAAGCCGATTCAAATTGACGACCACGGTCAGTCGTTATGTCTGTTGGGCAGCCGAACCGAGAAATCCAAGTGGACAACAGGGCTTTGGCAACTGTTTCTGCCGTTATATCTGCTATCGGTATTGCTTCTGGCCAGCGAGTAAATCTGTCCACAGCAGTTAAGCAGTAGCGGTAGCCCTCAGAAGGAGGTAGTGGTCCAACTAAATCTATGTGGATTTGTTTAAAGCGGGAACGCGGTAAATTATAGTTGCCAAGTGGGGAAGTCACGTGACGAGTGACTTTGGCCCTTTGACACGATATGCATGAGCGTGACCAGTCCCTACAGTCTCTTCTGACCCCTGGCCAAACGAAACGTTCGGAAACTAACTTGGCCGATGCGCTTGCGCCAGGATGGCTCAACGAATGCAAGCTATCAAATACCTGCTTACGGAAGAATTTTGGTACGTAAGGCCTGGAAGTCGAGGTACTGACGTCGCAGTACAAAGGAATTCGGCTTTCAGGGACATGGAGTTTCTTTATTTCTAAAGATGAACCCCCACGCAATAGTAGTTCGAGTTCCGGGTCATTGACTTGGCCTTGAGCTATCTTTTCAAGGCTGATTGGGCCCACTAGTTCCTCAATGCGCGACAAGGTATCAGCTACTATGTTGTCTTTGCCGGATATGTGTCGAATGTCCGTAGTGAATTGCGATATAAAGTCTAGGTGTCTATACTGCCGAGGCGAGCAGTTTTTCTTCCGTTCATGGAATGCGAAACTGATCGGCTTGTGGTCAGTATAGACTATGAAGTGCCTAGCTTCCAGCATATGTCGGAAATATTTTATAGCCTCGTAAATGGCGAGCAATTCCCGGTCATAAGGAGAATATTTAGTTTGAGATGGGCTCAATTTCCTTGAAAAGAAAGCTAAAGGTTGCCATGCGTCCATGTTATATTGCTGTAGGACAGCACCAATTGCCGTATCAGACGCGTCAGTAACCACAGCAAGTTTCGCACTACAGTCTGGGTGAGCTAACATTGCGGCGTTAGAGAGACTATCTTTACAGGCCTGAAATGCTGTTAAAGTCTCCTCTGTCAATGTAATCGGCTGTGCTCCCTTGATCGATCCTGTCAACAAGGCGTGTAATGGAGCTTGGATCTCGGCTGCTTTGGGAATAAATCTCCTATAAAAGTTGAGCATGCCTAAGAATCCTCTGAGCTGCCGCACGTTCTTAGGTGTGGGAAACTCTTTGACTGCCTGAACCTTCGACTCAACCGGTCTGGAACCGATTTCCGATATGCGGTAGCCTAAAAAAGTAACCTCTTCTGCTCCAAAAATGCATTTTGAGGTGTTGACCAACATACCGTACTGCTTCAGCCTCTCGAATACCTCTCGCAGGTGCTGCTCATGCTCTGCCTCGCTCTTGGAAAAAATCAAAAAATCGTCAAGGAAACAGTAAACAAAATCTAGCCCCCTCGTCATCTCATCAACGAATCGCTGAAAAGTTTGCCCCGCATTCCTAAGACCGAACGTCATAAAAGGAAATTCAAACAGACCAAACGGGGTCGTGATGGCGGTCTTAGGAATGTCCTCCGGGCTGACAGGTATCTGATTATATGCCTTTTCAAGATCCAGAGTGCTGAAGACTTTACACCCAGCTATACTATGGGAAAAATCGTGGATGTGCCTAATCGGGTACCTGTCAGGCACGGTACGGGCGTTGAGCTGCCGATAGTCGCCACAAGGACGCCAGCCGTTGTTTTTCTTCGGCGCCAAGTGCAAGGGTGACGACCATGGGCTCTCTGAAGGTCTAGCTGTTCCAACGGTCAGCATAGATTGGAATTCCTTTTCAGCGATCTTGAGCTTATCCGGAGCCAAACGACGGGGAGATGAGCTAACCGGAGGACCTGGTGTCGTGCGAATGTGGTGTACTGTTTGGTGTGGTGTAGTGTGATGCTTACCAGCTGGTCGCGTGATTTCGGGATACTCATTTAAAATTTTATGAAACCGAGTCTCGCCAGTCACGACTTTTACAGAATACACATTCTTACAATTAGCTAAAGCACCAGTAGCTGTCACTGATGTTAAATTATCTATAAGGCGTTTGTTACGACAATCTACTATAAGGTTGAAAAAATTTAAAAAATCTACACCAATGATTGGTTTGGTTACATCGGCAACTACAAAACGCCATTGAAATGTTCTACGTAAACCAAAATCTAATTCTAGGGTAACATAACCATATGTAGCGATATTCGAACCATTAGCAGCACACAAATTATAACCAGTCCGGGTACGACGATCGTGGATCATTGACCGTGGGAATACACAGAGGTCGCTTCCTGTATCGACCAGAAACTGCGTTTTCGATGAACGGTCAGTGACGAATAGGCGACCAGTTGCATTTAAAGGGCAATCGTCGGTCGTCATTATCGACCGCCCTTTGAGTTTTCCGACTTGAAGTCACAGGGTTGTACGCACTTGTGAGCCTTGTCCGCAAACTTGCCATGATACCAGCAAAGCGGGAACTTCCTATAATTGGACTGCGACTGCCTAGATGTGCCTCTAGTGTCTCTGGAGGAGCGAGAGCGTGATCTGCTGCTTCGAACGGTCGCCATCCTCTCGAACTGCTTCCGAAGTTCAGCTACTTCCTTGGTTAGATCGCTGAGAACTGAGCCAGGGATGGAGTTGCTAACAGCGGCAATCTTCGGAGATGATGAAGCCAGATCGTTAACCCGATTGGCTAAATCGGCGAGGTCCTCTGTCGGAGTTGCACCTGGTTGACCTGCGAGCACCGTCTGAATACCATGGGGGAGTCGACTGATCCAAATTGTCTTTAAAAATTCATCCGGTACGTCCCTTGAGAGACTTTTGAGGTGGCGGAGAAATTGAGACGGTTTACGATCTCCGAGTTCCTCGTGCATCAACAACTGCTTGATTTTCTTCTCATGGGACGCGCTGAGTCTCTTAATCAATTCTGTCTTCAACTTCTCGTATTTATTAGTCGCTGGTGGACTGATAATAATGTCCTTGACCTCCCTGGAGTACTCATTATCTAAGTGTCCGATGACGTAATTAAACTTAGTAAGGTCATTTGTAATTCCGGCGATGGCAAACTGACCTTCAACTTGGGCGAACCAGATTTCAGGTTCTTCGGGCCAAAACGGTGGTACGCGAACGCCGACTTTAAACACGTTGCCTGAATCTATCGACATGTCGTCTTTCCCCGCACTAGTGCCGGGCGGACGTGACGTATCGGTGCTTTGTGCGTTTTTATATAAATCCCTCTCCATGCTCTTACGGGGTCACCAATATAGGTATAATGTGTGGAGGAATAGGGGTCCTCGTGAAGTATAAATAAATTCCAACTCACGGTTTGTAAATAGGTATATTTTCTCCAACAATCCTCGCACACACATACGCTATGATTTATAGAAGGCGCAATGGGAAGAACAAGCACAAGCACAGCGTAGCACAATAGTTTATGAAGATAGGAAGGTAGTACAGTTCAGGATAGTATAGAAGATGAGATACACATAAGATGAAGATGAAATACAAGCAGGTTAAGCGGTTCGCGGCGGTACAAACAGATGAGCGATAAGCATGCGCTCCGCGTCGTAGTTAAGTCTCGACTGACTTGACCTTGCGTGATGACCGCTGTCCACTATGCGCAAGCGACGTGTACTTAACCGTTAGAATAGTGAAGTCAAGCGCGTCGATAGTTTATCGCGTATAGTATCGATTATCGACATCGACCAACTGGTATAAAGTATACATATAAAATAAGTAAGTAAATAAATGTAAATATGTAATTGTGTAAATATAATATTAAGTATTAATTGTATGTGTGTTATTGTGAATTGTTGTAACTAGTATGTAAGTTTTAGTATAAGTATAATTCTAATTGTTCTATATTAAGTAAATGGGTAGGCAGTAGCCTACATTACTATAACAATATTATGAAGAGATACATTTTGTGAGTATGTGACGTTGTAGGGATCATCCTTTATTGTAAGAAAGACAGAAAGAAAGAAAGAAAGAAAACAAAAAGAAAGAAAGAAAATACGTTTATTGTCAACACCTGGATACACGCACAGTAAAAACTAAATAACACTAAAAAGAGACACAAAAATGACATGTCTCACGGCTGCGCCAAAAGATGCTGAGATGCTGCCTGACGCTGACTTGTGTTGCAAAACGACGTAAATAGGTGCACCCGCCATAAGATCCAATTGTATGGAAGGGGCGACACCCCTTTCACCCCGTTACTCATTAACTGGGTTGTGGTGGTCTGCAGACAGTCGCTCTATGTAAAACACTGGCATTCGGCTTCTTCTGGTTAAACTGGAAGCCACCTTAACAGACACCTCTAGATGTAAAGATAAGATAAGATAAGAGGCTGGTATCCGCAACTCCACGTCAAAGCTTGTATTTTGCGTATGGGCTATGATCTACCACGCGGGCCCAGTGCGAATTGGTAGATGTCATATGTCTTCGAATTTACCTCTAGATGTATTGAATCAATTAAAAAAGAAATCATGGTTCCGTACAGTTTTAACATCTGGCAGCTTCGGGTCTCTAGTCAACAGATAAATCTCTTCTGCCACTAAGCACCAACTGTCAGACACAGACGCACTTTGGACACGCCTAACTTAAACTTAGACTTCTAAACAAATTGAGAGTAAACGAAGCGTCAGAACATGCCGTTAATTACAAGATGAAGTTTGAGTTATTTAACTAGTTGTAAGGTTGCGAAACTCTTACAACGATTAAATTTATTCAATGTATTTATGTTTGTTCCGGTAAAAAAAAAGCAGATTACATAACACAACATAACATCACGCCTGTAATCACTGAAGGGCTAGGCAGAGGTGTCTCTGGTAGTACACCCACATTTCGCCAGTTATGTTTAAGTCCCATGTAATAGGGGACGAGTCTATTACCTATTATCATTTGGAGGTAAGCGATAGGGACTTGGCGAGTGTTATCGAGTTTTCCATCTGGATTTTTTCAGTAGAATGCAGTCTGGATTTGCGCCCGATTGATTGAAATAAAACTTTAATAAAATGTTAAAATAAGATATTTATATGCAGTATACGTAACTGAAAAAATAATTAAATATACTCCACAACTTTTTCATACAACGCCATCTAGTTCCAAGCTAAGCTAAGAGCTTGTGTTATGTGTACTAAACAGCTGATAAACATACTTACATATTTTCTATAAACATACATATTATAGATAAATTACACCCGGACACAGAACAAATGATCGCGCTCATCACACATACATTTGTCCTGGGTGGGAATCGACCCCACGACCTCCGGCATAGCAGTCAGGGTCACTAACTACCAGACCAACAGGCTTAATGTTTACTTAAATGATAAAATAAACATTGGTATTGAGCTGCATCCAGTTAATCTGGAAGCCGAATCCAGCATGGTTTTCGGAAAAGGCGGGCAAATTATGATGAGTACTAATAATAAAATATTATCGTGAGCTACTGGGAAAAACGATAATACCACGATGAGTTATTATTAATAATTTGGCGCAGCCGTGAGGCACACAGCACATGATGTATACCTACTACTGTATATATTCTATTGTTTTATAAATTATTGTGTGTATGTGTGTTTTGATGACTGATGTCAAATAAATATTTTTCTTTCTTTCTTTCTTTAATAATATTTTTTTAATCACACTTACTTAATCATAATCATTTATTTATTTGTTAAACATAGGTATCATTATTATGGATCGTAACAGTAGTAAAAGTTCTTGCTATGTTTTGTCGTTACTGACATACAAATTAAAATTCAAATGCCAATTAGAATTCCAAATACAAAAGGGCAAATAAAAATTACGAATGCAAATGTCAATAGAAATTACAATTATAAAATGTCAATTAAGATAAAAGATTGGAAATAAAAATGTCAATAAAATACGAGATCGAATCAGAAATGAGGAGATCCGTAGAAGAACCAAGGTTACCGACATAGCCCAGCGGATTAGCAGGTTGAAGTGGCAGTGGGCAGGGCACATAGCACGGAGGACTGATGACCGATGGGGTCGAAAGGTTCTCGAGTCCTACTGTACAGTCCAGTGTACAGTCCTACGCTGCGCTTGCCGAGACGTGGTCTCCCCACGTCTCGGCAAGCGCAGCGTAGGACGTCCACCCACAAGGTGGACAGACGACCTCATTAACCGGTCTTATTGGAGATCTATAGGGGAGGCCTATGTCCAGCAGTGGACTTCCTATGGCTGAAATGATGATGAGTGATGACTTACCGTAACATATGCACAGATTTGAGAGATCTTGTCCAGTCATAAACTTGTCAGAAGAGTTTACAATCAGTTTGAATACAGTTTGGTAATTTACCGTAAAATTGCTCCTAAGTTAGATTAAGATGATTATCTATGTGACATTTTAAACTTATCTACGCTTTAAACGAACGGGTAACGTCCCAAAACTACTTAACGGTCATACTTTGAACAAACTTTGCAAATATATATTCGTTATGCACTAAGTTATACGAGAAAGTTTAAAATTTTACTCAGTGGGTCATAAACTCACGCCTTTTTTCAATGGAGGTAGGCAGAAACTGCAGAGCGCGACCTCTGCTACGATTCTTACATACCTACTTCTTTTGCTTCGTTTACATTCATACGACATTTTGTCATAAACACACGCCGGTTGCGAGTACTACGCACCTGATTTTTCTGTGGAACCTCACCAAAAAGGTCGATGTATGTCCTTCTATGGCGTCCCCTCCTCCTTCGGCGTTTCTCTGGCTGGCCCTCTGGCCAAAATAGAGGCCATCCTTTGGATCACGTCAACTAATAGTTTTAAATTGTCTTTGAAAACTAGAAAATGATCTTCACCAAAGCCAAGTTCTGCAACTATCATTTACAAGCAGTTAATAAATGGCGTCACAGTGGCAGCAGTGAACGCAGACTGTTCATACTTCGAACAGTTGTTAGCGAGTTTAATAAACTTTGTTTCTTTGTGGAAAAGTTAAAGTAAAAGAAAATAAATATATGAGCAACGATTCAACCACAAACTATGTAGTATTTGGTATCAGTAAATAGACTTAATTGTGGAGCTTGTGGCTAAATAATTACAGCCACATTAGTCTATCAAAGCTAGTTTAAGCTTGCCTAGATTGGTTCATGGTACCTGCAGTATACCACGAACATTCCTCAGAAAGGTTCCTATCGCACCTTTCCATATTTATGACTAAACGGGAATGCCTTTAATTATTTGCATCAATTAATGAATTTAGGCTCTCATTTTCGGAACTCATTAAAATATTTTTTAACAGATCCTTTCCGAGGGACTGTTTTTTTTGGGAATAAATAAGCAGTGGTACCTATACTTAGAACTCGGTTTACTTTGTACAACCAAACCTTAAGAGGTTCAATATGTTATTGAATGGCATTACGCCCTTTTCCCATGGTACAGGCAAAAAAAAAACAATTATTTTTCACACTTCTTTTGCTTTGTTTACGTTCATACATGTAGTCGTACACGAGGCAGACGATGGTGGTGTGTTTAATTTAAATCATAAGTGTCTTTGTAGCTGCATTGCCTAAATATAACCATTGTCAGGAAACTACGTACAGACAGCACATCTACCTACCCCAAACTGTCAAATTTTCCCAATTGAACATGAACTTTATTCTGTTTGATAGAAAGTTGAAAAACTATCAAAGAATTTTGACACTTTGGGGTAGATTGATGTGCTGGCTTCTGTACCTACATTACACGCATGTGGTGATGAGCTCTATCCTTCTAATCTATCTTAAGAACGTCACCAATAAGGACATTAATGTGTCCTTGTATCATCCGTCCCCTCCCGGAGTTTCCATTTACATCTCCGTCCGTCTTTTATGCAAAATACCTAGTTTTTTGTAACACATTTCATTGGAACACAATACGTGTACCTATACAAATCCATTACATAGAAAATAAAACTGAACAAATGGCGCAGGTCGTTAGTGCTTGTACAGACAAAGGTTGTCCATTTTAACATGCAATTTATTACGTACAACACATGGTTCAAATGAACGCTAACTGTGTTGTCGTCTGATTGGCTCGCTGTACATTTTTTTAGAATACTATATTTTTATTAATAAATAAATAATAAATATTGCACAACTTTTTCACACAACGCCATCTAGTCCCAAGCTAAGCTAAGAGCTTGTGTTATGGGTACTAAACAGCTGATAAACATACTTATATATTTCTAAATACATACATATGATAGATAAATTACACCCAGACACAGAACAAATGATCGTGCTCATCACACAATAATTTGTCCTGGGTGGGAATCGAACCCATGACCTCCGGCATAGCAGTCAGGGTCACTAACTACTAGACCAACAGGCCAGTCGACACATTTATTGTTCTGGACAGAATAGGCACTAGCATTGATCGTGTGTTGCCTTACTAACAATAGCTATAAGTCATGTTTTTTGTTATTACTAACACAGTGGATCTTAGTTATCTGAATAAATAATTTTCAATTTCAATTGATCACCATGCTTGCTCAAGGTGGATTGGAAATTTCAGACATATATTAACTATGAGTCCAGGTTTCCTCATTAATAGACGTGATTGACATGTAAGGTGAATTCGGCCCTGATTTGGACAGCAACCTAGCATGCATGAAAAGCGCCTTAATCTTAGGGCCATCAATTTGGCCCATATACATCATTTGCGTAGCCTATTCCAATCTATGTCTATTGTCAGCTTCCAGATTAGCCGAATGCAATTGAATACCAGTTTATGTTTTGTTTGTTTGTGTTTGTTTATTGTTTGTGTTTTGTTTGTTTGTTTTTGTGCGTTGTTTTTGTTTTTAAAGTACCAGCAGGAGAATGTATGACCGGGTAATTAAATGATTTGCCTAACCTTTTGCCAGTTGATGTCAGCTTCCAGATTAACCGCAGATGACCAGTGTTTTACATAGAACTACTACTTGTCTGACCTTCACAACTCAGTGACTTGATAACACGATACCCCTTGATTTACCTGGTTGTCAGAATTGGGTGCTTATGACTTCCCGTACCCATTGTCAAAGATCTACAAAAGCATGCTTTCCGAGACACATAGGAGTCTTGATATGTAATGAATGGACACCCATCCACGGCTTAACCTTGTCAAGCAAAGCTTAACCTTCGATCGACCTGTAAGGCTGTTATTATGTAGCCACAACCTCATAAAATGTGTAAACAGTCGTAAACAATGCCGTGGTGGATTGTCGGTACCTCAGAGTTAATACGGTAATGAGAAGCGGCAACAGGTAGCCGGCTCAACGCGAGGCGACCCTTACACAATGAAGTAGTACCAAAGTGGAAACAGAAGCGCTACTCCGTAAAATTTTTGAACAGTATCGAAGCCAAATCTTATTGTACAGACGCCAGCACGTCAAGTTACCCCAATGTGTCATCGTTTTTCAACTATAATTCAAACAGAATAAGGTTCATATTCAATTGGGAAAATTTGACACATTGGGGTAACTTGATGTGCTGGCGTCTGTACTTGCGGACATATTAAACTATGTTTTGTTATTATTATTATAAACCTGCGGTGTCCTACTGCAGGGCAAAGGCCTCCGTTCCATTCTTCAGCCACTTTAGGCCAATCCTTCAGAATGGAGTCAAACTCGACACGCCACCTGCTTCTGGGCCTGCCGCGTCAGCGGCTCCCGTTGTTCGGGATCCAGTCGGTTGATGTCTTCGCCCAATTTCGTGGCGACATGCGGCAGATGTGGCCTGCCCAGTCCCATTTTAGTTTAGCGGCTGAGTTGCCTACGTCTGCGATTTGTGTTTTGGAACGAGACATACAACAGTATACCAAAAAAAAAGAACACCTAAAGGAACACCTTATGCGGTATTTTGCTGCACTAGACTTAGCAACATAATGGCTTATTTTAGGTTAGGTTAACATGACGTTATATATTTTGACATTATAAAATTGAACATAATTTTAGTTTCTGAATCAACACTTCGTAGTACTTGAATTTATTGTGTCATATCGTTTCTGAATCAATATTTACGTGTCATCATCTCGTTCCCCGTGGACTAACAATCCGATACCTACATGTGTGGGGTCACGACACACGACTGCGGTACAGAGATACATCCGGACGGGGAGAATAGAAACATGGGTTAATAGAAACATACAGACGAGTATGTCGGGGATTTACACGTTAGTTGAAAACGATGTGTATGCATTCATGATGATCGGCTCAGACTGTAGTTAAGGCATAAAAACGCAACAAAGAAACTCACATTCGCATTTATAATCAGACGTCACGCGGTTTCACTAACAGAGTTCCCGTTCCTGTGGGAATACAAAGATAAAAGTAGCCTACGTCACTTAGATAGTGTAGTACCCAACGGTGAATTTTTCAAATCGGTATAGTAATTTCGGAGCCTATTCAAGTTTTCAATGCAAACAAACACACAATTAAATCTTTTGCCTTTATAATATTACACACATCAAAAGTGTCTAGGGATCAACATATATTTTTGCAATAACTTTTCTCCTGATTGATATTAATTAAAATTTTCTTTAAGGATTCATCAAATAAAGTGTTTTCGTTTGTCACAGTAACGATAAACCAAGTCACCTTTGCATTAATAAAGAAATTTGCCATTTTCCTAATAAAGGGATTTGTGACATTTGAACCACTAACATTAAAGTTCGAAAAAAAGACTGAAATAACAGTTTTCTTTAAAATTTTATTGGGTAACTTAAACAATTAATAATCCGTGTTTCTACCGCGAACACTAACAACACAAGAACATCGGTTTGGCATACTCAAAATGAGTTCATCCAAATCACGCTGTGGAATGGCCGCCCATGTTCGTTGCAACAACAAAAAAAGGTCTTCTTGCGACTGGATACCCTCCATATTCGGCAGAGCTCTTCTCTGTAGCATATCCCATGCATGCTCAATCGGGTTTAAGTCTGGCGACTGAGCAGGCCAGGGCAGGACATTGATGTTAGCTGCGGCGAGAGTCTGTCTTACAACTCTTGCGGTGTGCGGTCGTGCATTATCATGCATTAACTGAAATAAGGGACCGATTTGCACTTGTAGAGGAACGATGACGTCTGATACAATCGTCTCAGCATAAATTTGAGCGTTGAGGTTGCCTCTGATCCAAATCAACTCAGTTCTTCCGCCGATCCAAATACCCGCCCATACCATGATGGTTCCACCACTATAAGGATGGACTTCCTGGCAGGATTTTAATCGCTGTTGGCGTCCAGGGGTTCTCCAGTGTCGTATACGTCTTGTATCCGGTCTCATACCAAAACGAGACTCATCAGAAAAGCACACGAAACGCCATTGTTCTTCTGCCCAATTTCTGTGTTCAAGAGCCCATTGATATCGAATCCTACGATTGTGCATTGCTATAGGTGGTACCCGTAGCGGTCTTCGGGAATGAAGGGTCACTTCATACAAGCGGTTTCTGACTGTTTGGTCGCTAGTTAAGTTACCTGAAGAGTGATGAAGCCTCACGAGTTGTAAGACAGACTCTTGCCGCAGCTAACATCAATGTCCTGCCCTGGCCTGCTCAGTCGCCAGACTTAAACCCGATTGAGCATGCATGGGATATGCTACAGAGAAGAGCTCTGCCGAATATGGAGGGTATCCAGTCGCAAGAAGACCTTTTTTTGTTGTTGCAACGAACATGGGCGGCCATTCCACAGCGTGATTTGGATGAACTCATTTTGAGTATGCCAAACCGATGTTCTTGTGTTGTTAGTGTTCGCGGTAGAAACACGTATTATTAATTGTTTAAGTTACCCAATAAAATTTTAAAGAAAACTGTTATTTCAGTCTTTTTTTCGAACTTTAATGTTAATGGTTCAAATGTCAAAAATCCCTTTATTAGGAAAATGGCAAATTTCTTTATTAATGCAAAGGTGACTTGGTTTATCGTTACTGTGACAAACGAAAACACTTTATTTGATGAATCCTTAAAGAAAATTTTAATTAATATCAATCAGGAGAAAAGTTATTGCAAAAATATATGTTGATCCCTAGACACTTTTGATGTGTGTAGTATAGATTGTTAAACTATAGTGTTATACATGGAGGATTTCGGAGTTGGATGTGAAATTACACATGATAGCATGATACATATAGGTATCTGTATTTTTCAGAGTAATTTTGTCTCCTGTGGGCAATAAGGTAACCATAGTAACCAAAAACACTACTCCATTTTATTTCACATAAAAATCAGGTGAGATAATAATAGAGTTGAGCACTTTATAAAATTCTTTCGACATAGGAATTTCGACGAATTCGTTTTTTTATCGTAATTCAGAGCGCGCGCGAGCAACAATAGAAATTCATGAGATAGTCGCTTGGTACCAGCCTCCCACCCTCTCTCTCTCCTCGCTATTCCTCCCTCACGTCCGTATCGTCCCAAAGGGTTCCGACATCATAGTATTCCATATTCAAATCCTTCTTTCTTCTTAATGGAAAGTCTGACACCAGATTAGTCGATTTTTTCTTGTTTTAGGATGGTTAGCGACTCAGCTGGATTCAAAGTCCCTATAAAATAAATAAAAAATAAATAATAAAAAATGTTTCAACTTCAACACTTATGAAAATAAATATGTTAGGTTTGGAGTCATTTCATTTCATTTCATTTCATTTATTCCTTTATTTGCAGAATATGGGTGGGTATACAGATGTTAAATTTAGATATATCGCCATACTCAGGCTCATGCCATGCAAATTTAAAGCGTAATAAAAAATAAATTACAAATTAATCAATAACAAAAGTAAATAAATAAGGCTACGAAAAACAATACCAAATGTCAAAATGTCAATAAGAATGTCAAGCTTACAATACAATATAATACTAAAATTTAAATAGAAACTTAAAAAAAAATAAATAAATTAATAAATGTCAACAGTGGAAAAGTAGTTATTAAAATATACATAATTCTTTTATAATAATCGGATTTAATGTTTTTACAATTTATCATCAAGAAATTCTTTTACTGAGTAATATGATTTATTTATAAGTGTTTGCTTTAGTTTATTTTTAAAAACATTATTGTCCGAAATTTCAAGAAAGGAACTGGGTAAATGATTATATACTCTAGGAATCATGCAAAAAACACTATTGTACAAAATTCCAGTTCTATTAGGAATAAAGCTTATTTTAAATCGATGCCTCTTACTTTTTAATTTGACAAAAGAACTGTTGTTGTTTCTGACAAACATAATCATGTCCAATATGTATAAACAAGGAACAGTCAATACTTTAATTTTTGGAAATATTGGTCTACAACTTTCAGTCTGTTTCATCCTAAAAATCGCTCTAACGCATCTTTTTTGCGCTCTAAACACCATTTCTTTATTTGCAGAGTTGCCCCAGAACATGACATCATACGTTAATAAAGGGGTAACAAAGCCGTGATAAGCTGTTAGAACTGCAGAAGTATTAACAGTTTTCGATAGCATGTAGATAGCATATGAATACTGATTCAGTTTTTTACACAGCATTTCAATATGTGGTTTCCAATTTAACTGAGAATCAATGTTTACTCCCAAGAACCTTGCTACATTTACTTGTTCAACTTTTGTGTCTATGTATTGTATATCTAACCCTTTTAATTTATCAACTCTATTTCGAAAAGTCATTAATTTTGTCTTGCTTAAATTAACTTTTAAATTATTTGAGGTTAGCCATGTAATAATATTTTTTAAAGTATTATTTATCTCCATTTCCATTTGCCTTTTGTCTTTTCCAGTGAATATAACTGTACTGTCGTCAGCAAATAGAACAGTTTTATTAGATGTTACCCCAGGTAGATCATTGATATATAAAATGAATAATAATGGCCCCAATACACTACCCTGTGGTACCCCAAAATTGTTATTTTTGTAATTTGATTCGTAGGTAGTAATTTTTTTAGTTGCATGATTTAATCTTGTGATGTGTGTTGATTGACTTCGATTACTAAGATAACTTTTTACGAGATTATAAACGTCACCTTTTAAGTAAAGATTTGCTTGTATTAGGTGGTTCCTCTCCTCCAGTTTATAATCGTTAAATGTGTGAAAGCTAAGCAAAAAACAAAAAGATTCATTTAAAACTAATTAACATTTTATAACCTCTGACTTGGCTGCATATGCCGTCGAGACACAATAAATAAATAAATTTGCCACAATTTTCACACAACGCCGTCCCAAGCTAAGCAGAGCTTGTGTTATGGTTACTAAACAGCTGATAAACATACTTATATATTTCTAAATATTAAATACAAATTACCGGGGTATTATTCCGGGCAAGTACCAATGTGACTTTTTCAATTCATATGTACTTTCTAAGTTTGTCTTAGACATCATTGACATCGGTGAAGGAAAACATCGTGAGGAAACCTGGACTTATAGTTAGGTACTATAAGTTTGAAATCGCCAATCCGCCTTGAGCAAGCGTGGTGATTAATGCTCGAGCCTTCTCTGTATGAGAAGAGGCCTTTGCCCTGCAGTGGGATAGTAACAGGCTGGTATTATTATTATATATAAATTACACCCAGACACATAACAAATGATGAGTGCTCATCACACAAACTTTTGTCTTGGGGTGTAATTGAACCCATGACCAGCATAGCGGTCAGGGCCACTAACTACTAGACCATCAGGCCAATCATAATTATTAAAAAACTTTTTCACAAAACATAGAAATCTGCAAACGTGAATAATTTGCTGTCATGCGTTGAAGAGTTCTGTCGCATGTCTTCTTTATCAGTTTTTCTTCACAAAATGATACTTTCTAAATGAAATTGCTTGATTTATTACTAAAAATGTAAAAATCACCTATATTTTACCTACATACCCTTATAGTACCTATTTTTTTTGAGGAGTTCCCTCAACTCCTCGAGGATCCTTCATCAGATATGAATTTTGATACAAATGGGATCAATCTGCTAGTATACTCTATCAAGTAAAAACAAGAATTTTGAAAATCGGTTCATAAATGACGGAGTACCAAGGTAACAAAACATAAAAAAAAAACATAAAAAAAATACAACTGAATTGAAAACCTCCTCCTTTTTTTGAAGTCGGTTAAAAAGTAATATCTCCCAGGTAATAGGTTTCCTCACGATGTTTTCCTTAACCATTTTAGAACCAAGTGATTATTATACAATACGCAGATGAGTCCGAAAAGTTAGAGTAGTATACCTTGGGTTCGAACTCGAGACCTAAGATTTGATAGTCCTTTGGTCACACCACTAAGCAGTGTACAATAAAGAGTATTCTAGTCTTTTCCATTTTACTCTTCATCATACTTACTTATAGAACAATATTAGGAGATTGAACCAATAACGTGGGATTGGTTCGCGTTCGATAACTGTGTAGGAGGACAATATTATCTTCCAAGACACTGATTGGAATAAATAGAACAAAGTATTGATATTTTTGTAGGTACTTGGTAAATAACCAGCCGACCTCTAGAAATACTGGGTTTGATTACATACGTACAAGCTTTTTCCCATGGGGGAAGGCAGTAACTATGGCACGTGTAACGATTCCAGAGTGCCTCTAAACCAAAATTAGCTTTACTAATATTATTATTAAGAGGTAAGATTTGATTGTTTGTTTGTTTGCCTTGAACAGGCTCCGAAACTACTTGACCGATTTGAAAAATTCTTCCACAGTTGGGAAGCTACACTATTCTTAGGTGACATAGGCTACTTTTTATCACTGTATTTCCACGAGAACGGGACAACGCGGGTGAAACCGCGTGACGCGACGTCTGTTTATTAAAAATATTCATTTATTCAAATTAGTTAGTGGATCTTTTGTTGACTGAAAATAAGTAAATTATTGTTATTATTTCGAAAATGACTGATCCCTAAAAAGAAATGCCGAAAGAAACTCGGTTGTAAAGTAAAGTAAAGTAAAAAAGTTTATTGACAGAATATAAGAACAACCTTAAATATAAATCCCAACAGTTCAATAATTTGTTTCTATATAATCATACAAAATTGCGGCGGTTATAAATACCTGTGTACGTTTAATGGTTGTTTGATTTTGATTCCCACTGACCTCCGTACTAGAGTGAAAACTGTATCACGGTAGGCCAGTCTTCCTCGTTCACAAACACTTACACTGTTATACAAATTCACATTGTTTGAATTACATTCATAAACAACAGTAAAACATAAAACTATGAGTATGGTTATAAGAGTCCAAAACTGTGAGGGTATAATTTGAACATTTGCTGATATGATGACAAAAAATAGTGAGGTAGTTATGAAAAATTAAAAGTATACGCAAACATTTCAGACAACAAATTCGGATTTTTTTTTAAAGTTACGGTTAGGTAACTCTTTTAAAAAATCTGTATTCATAAAACATCAATAAACAACACAAACCAAACTAAGATAAACAACCAAAAAAAAAATACCACAATAAGCATACGAAGATATAAAAATAAAATAGGTCTATGTGTGTGAAATGTAGGTCAGTGAATGCGTGAGTATGAAAAGTGTATGGAAATATTTATGTATTCATGTGAATGTTTTATGAGATGGATTTTAATAGTTTTTCTGTGTCATCATAGTTCATTTCAATCAGATATTTATTTAAAGTTTTTTTGCACATAGAGAGTTGTCATAGTCTCTTTTAAAGCCCAGACATATGATTATATTAATTATTATGCGAGTCTTTTCGGAGGTGTTCACCCTAATTTAGACGATTTTTTTCTGATGTTAATTTAACTTATAACTGTAAAAAATCATACAAAAAATCATTCCTTTCTAACACTATGAGATTTTTCGGTAAATTGTAAATAAGTACACAAACATACATACTGGGGGTAGGCAGAAACTACAGAGCGCCATCTGCGACGATTCTGACATACTTCTTTTGCTTCATTTACATTTATACATGCTGTCATACACACACGCCCGCGCCGGTTGCCAGTACTACGCACCTGATCTTTCTAAAGAACCTCACCAATAAGGTCTATGTATGTAGGCACCTTGTTATCAGATCATATTAAACTAGCTTAAAATCTTCCTCATAGTTTTGTTTCTATTCCCCTTTGAGTTTGTATTCACTCCGTTTTACAGTAACTCTAAAGAAATAAGCTTGCATTACCTTAGACCCGAATCTGTCCTTATTCAAACTGCAACGACTAGCAGCTCCATAATAGTGAGCCTGGTTCCATCATCAGCATTTTGTACGAAGCTTCATCTAGTATTCATGGCGAGGCATTGACACCGCGCGAGGTCTGTACAGACTGGGTCATAGCAAACATAGTGCGGACGTGGTTGAAATCGCGTGTGAGGACAGTGTGAACGTGGTCTACAGTGTTTTCGGTACTCTTTTGCAAATTAAAGGTTTAATCATTCTTTCTTTTTAATCACCAACCACTAAATACTTGCACATTTTTCTCCTTCACTATCAAGTCCATCCAAAGGTTGTCTGTAAGAGATTGCTTTTATGAGAAAGATCGATAAGGTAACCCTTAAAATTATTATTTGTAAGTTTTAATAGTGTACAAAAAAGAACATCTATTTTAATCTTTCGTAATCTGAAATAAGCTTTTTTTTCTTTATACAATTCAATGGGAATTTCTGACTTATGTAACTATTAATATTATTTTATTTAAAACTAGCTGTGCCCGCGACTTTGTCCGCGTGGAATAGTGACTTTTCGGGCAGCATATTTTGAATTACATATATTATACTGTCGTTTGGGTAGCTAAAAATTTACTTTACAGTAATGCTTCTCTGTATACGATATTAATTTGACGTATGGCCATCGGGGATGAAATCATACAGGCTCCTAGGATTGCTAACCCGTGACAGAGCCACTTACAACTGGCCGTGCGAGAAACAGCTAATACTTAGATCTACACCCACAACTTTCAGCGTCTGACCTTGGGCTTTATTAATTGTCATCGCAAAACATAGGCTGACTGGAAACTGGACTCGTTTAGAACTAATTGGAAAATTGTTTGGAATGAGACGAATCCGAGAAATGCAAACACTTTCACCTTTTCCACACCCAATTAAAATCTCTGCTTCTATCAGATTTCGTTGTAAATTGGTCACTTTTAACCTGCTGCCATTGCAAAGTTTTGGGGGGCTTACATTTCTAAGAAGCATTATGGGTACGCCTACTTTTAATTTTATTTTATGTGCTGGTAGTCCAGGAGCATTGAGGAATTCTAAAAATTCTACTGGGTAGCTGGTAGATTCTCCTTCTTCAATTTGCTGTCCGAACCCTCTGAGAATTCAGACGAATTACCCTATCAGTGAAAGTCTCAGACTCACGTGATAGTGAGCTTCACGATCGGCAGTGAGACGTATTTCCCGTTCGTTCTGTGTCTACTGGGATCGAGGATTTGTTGTCCATACTCTCTAGAAGCTCAGGCGGGTTTCCCTGTCAGCAAAAGTCTGAGACTCACGTGATAGCGCATGAGTTTCGCGATCGACAGATAAACATCCCTATCGTTGTTCCCCGTTTTCCCTATTTTGAGTTGTCATCATTCGAGAACGATTTGAACTCAGTCGACATTCTCGCTGAGTCGAAGTTTCTGCAGCACGAACCCTAGCCTGATGTTCCCGACCTTCTTCAGATTCCTGTGATCGAACCAACCTCATTCTTTCAGCATTTCTGCTACATTGGGAGAGGTTGGATCTTCTTCGAGGCATTCTTACTATAAAATAGTAGGTACTTACTACTTAACACACAGTTATTAAGTAAACACGTACTATCGTAAACAATTAAAATTAAATTAAAAAATTAAAAAACCCCTACCGCAAAAAAGTAAAACATTTAAAAAGTTAAAAGTAATACTTTCCTATCGTTGAGAATGAAATGAGCCATGAAATTTTACTTCACGTCGGGGTACCGTTTAAGTAAGGAATGTTTCTAGTGCTCGTTGGTATGTAGGTACTTACTTATTTTAGCGGTACCCCGACGTTACGTAAAATTTGATGGCTCAACGATAGGAAAGTAATATTTTTAACTTTTTATATGTTTTACTTTTTTGCGGTGGAAGTTTTTTTTTATATTTTTAATTTAGTTTATATTTCAATTTTTTTAAAGTTATTCCTTTTGTTTTATGGAGTTTACAGTTATGAGTTTTTTTCGGTGCAATGTATGTAGAGTCAAATGCTGGTTAAAATAAATCCAAACACGACATATCGGCTATTATTTTTTTAAGAGTGTATTAGTGTGCTAGATATCCTGGCTGCATCAGACCAAATTTACCATAAACTTGCTTATTAATATAACACTCTACTGGTGTGCTGGATAGCCTGGCTGCAGCATCAGCTCATCCTGCATGTTGCCATCAGTGCATTGTGTGCAGAATCCAATGTTGGTTAAAATGAATCCAAACACGACATATCTGCTATTATTTTGTCAAGCGTCTACCTACTGGTGAGCTGAATCGCCTGGCTGCAGCATCAGCTCATCCTGTTGCCATCAGTGCATTGTGTGCAGAATCAAAAGTCTGGTTAAAATGAATCCAAACACGACATATCTGTTATTATTTTCCCAAGAGTGTATTAGTGTGCTAGATATCCTGGCTGCATCAGACCAAATTTACCATAAACTTGCTTATTAATATAACACTCATGGCTGTTTGAAATTTTAACCCACACATATGTTTGTATGTAAAGTTAATACCCATAGACGTCAAAAATAGCAAAGGTAGCTAACACAAAAGTGCTGATAACCTTGAAACGGCTTAACCGATTTTGATGAATCATGTCTAAGAACCATCGCAAGAAACCCTGCTTTCAAATAAAAAAAACCGCATCTAAATCGGTTCACCCGTTTGGGCGCTACGGTGCCACAGTCAAGCGCGAGGCGTGTACGTACTCTGATAGAATACCTTAACAAAATGTTCGCCGCGATTCTTTAAATTGACATAACTTTTTTATTTATAAACCGATTAACATGAAATAAACACTAAATGTTAAGTGAAGCTTACTACAATATATTAGTGAGAACCCCATCTAAATCAAATAAGCCGTTTCTGATATTAGCGTGCACAAACACACAGACAAACAGACAAACAGACAAACCGACAAACAGACAAACAGACATAAAAAATTTTAATTACAATTTTGGGTTCGGCATTGATATAGTAACAACCCCTGCTACTTTTTTTTTATATATTTCCATTGTACAGACACCACTTTTCTACAATTTTATTATATGTATAGATTAGGCAATAGAGACACACACACATTATTGCCTTAACAGATGTCAGTGATGTACAAGATTAACTTAAAAATTCATAATTATGATATAAAAGGGCCACAGTTATACTTGTCCGAACTTAAACTTACCACCTTGTGTATACTAGACGTAGCTTTAGTCACTAGGCCTGAAATAAAAGAAATATTTCTGATAATACATAAATAAACTCACGTCTTTTTCCCATGAGGGTAAGCAGAATCTGTAGAACATTAATGCAGAGGAATTAGTAATAATTAATTTTAAATATGATGGTGTTCCCTTTCCGAATGCCTATCTTCTCAATGCGATGGGTATATTCCATCTCTTCCCGCTCCGCAACACTCCTTTACAGCCATACCACAGTATAAATATTAATACAGTAGGACGACGCCTTTGATCTCTGGAAAAATGCCGACGACTCCGGGACGTCTACACGCGTTAGCCCTGAATAATACCTCCCGAACTACGAACATCGTTTTGTTCACAGTTCGGGAGCGGCTTTTCCGCGTCTCGCCCCTCACACCCCACACGATTGCCCTATCTAGACGGCTTCGTCGGACGACTGTAGGTTTTTAGACTGTGGCCATACCATAGAGAGAAACGCTGTACATAAGTCCGTAACTGTCTGGCTGTATTGAGTCCTTTACGCAACCTACGCAAATGATGGGCAGATAGCGTCGTGTGGCGGGTCTAAAATAGGTTTGAGCTACACGATGACTGAAGTATGTATGCCATCTGTCGGGGCAGGTCAACTCAAAGCTGAATTGATTCTTTCTTCAGAAGGCTTTTCCAGACTTTGGCTTGCATCGTTAGACTCTCTTAATAAATTAATACAATCTTAAGACTTTATGTTTGAACTTTAAACGAGACCATGAGTTTTTTTCGGCATTTTTTCTCACAGATCAGCCACTTTAGAAATGCCATTTAGTTTAAAAATATTGACCGTTATAAAATATCTGGGAAGATCTTCTTACAGAAATAAATATCATTTCATTTGAACTATAGATAGTTGAGACAAAAAGATAAGAAGGAAACTTAAAACATTTTTCACACCACCAGCGACGGGGCTTTTGCGTATCTACGTTGACAAGTCATAGAGATGATCACTGGGCAAAGTGTTCAACGATCAAATGAACTGTCAAACAACTTCTTTTTTTATTGGCTATCATCAGTGTATATCTAGGATGTCGTCATGCGCACTCGTACAAATGTAGCGAAGCGCACAGTACGCCGTCAAAGGTCATGGCACATTATAACGGCACCGCACCTGCACAGCAGCCGCACGGCGTCGCCTCGAATTCAGGCCACGGCTAGCTGCCAGTGCGCTAACTACGCTTCGTCGGTAAGGTGCCAGCTAACAATCCGCACAGGGCCCGCGAGGTGCAAGCTCACTGCCTGCGGGGTGGAAGCTCGCAGCCCGCGCGCTGGCCGCTAGGTGCATTTATAATTGAACACGCCTATGACTTGCACGTTTTCATAATGTCTCGGTTTACGACGGCGCAATGATGTTTTGCTGGCGCCTCGGAGTCGGCGTGCTGTAAACGTGCGGTCGACGCGCTGTAAGCACATGGTCCGCTCGCTATCGGCACGCGGGCTAGGAGTCGAGTTGTATGGTAGTGGTAAGCGCGCTGACTGCTCGCCGTTGGCTTTTTCACTTTGACATTGTGAAATACGAATACGATTTAAGGCTCTAAATTAAATGACAAGTCAATTGCTGGTTTGGAGCGGTGCCGGTGCCGTGTCGGTATAATGTGCCATGACCTTAATAGTCACCGTAACTCGAAGTCGACTTAAATTACAATACTAATGTTTTGTAAATTCTCAGTTGTTAGTTCAGTGGGCAATTGAACGCTAGTTAGCCACTGGCAATGACCTACAAACTTGAAATTTTGGATTTTAAGTTGTGATTATAGCTACTGGATGACGAAAATTTCTGCGTTCTGGTCTCATCCAGAGGTTCTCAAATAGGGGCCTGAAAATGCGCCGAAATGGTTCCAGTATATGATGGTACGGCAGTGTTTGCTTCGCGCTCGACTTGCCCTGCTGGTCGAGAAAATCAAATAATAGTGTACTAGCTCAACCTGCAAACTTCATTCCGCTATTGAATCAATTAATTAATTGTTACATTTTTAGTTTTAATTTAAGACAGGCAGCATTCAACACTAGCAATTTGCTTGAAATTATAGCCTATGACACTCACACATAATGCCGCTTTCTATTGGTAAAAGAATGTTTTAAATCGGTTCAGTAGATGCATAGATTACCCTCTACAACCTGACAAATTTTACCTCTTTACATTAAAACTATACATAGGCTTAGACTCTCAATTAACGAACACTACCGCTGTATCAATAACCTACAGTCCGTCTTTGCAGGATTTTTTTTGTGTGCTATAACTTTTAGTAGTTCATTAAATAAAACTTTTTTACAAAAAAAACAACCGACTTCTTAAAAAAACACTAACAGGTCAAAAATAACTCCAGTTTCGGAAGTCTGTGGCTTTGGTGGTTTTGTTTCGTTCATTGGCCACCGACTTCCGAAACTGGAGTTATTTTTGACCTGTTAGTGTTTTTTTAAGAAGTCGGTTGTTTTTTTTGTAAAAAAGTTTTTATTTTGTAATTTTTAGTTTCTTTGTATGTAAAAAGTCTTTCAAAACTTGAAAGAATTATTGAAATCGGTTAACAATTGCAAAAGTAGTTCTTTCTAAACATTAATCTGCACATCTCTGCCGGGCCCCTTTTAAAATAGACAGGCGTAATGTTCTGTTATGGAAACACAAAAGCTCAGCATAGACATCTGAGTATAGCAATTGCGAATAATTTTCTGTTATGCGTTGAAGAGTTCCGTTGCCTGTCTTCTTCATCAGTTTTTCGTCACCAAATGTTACTTTCTAAATGAAAATGCTTGATTTGTTACTAAAAATGTTGAAATCGGTGCATGTGTGCCTATATTTTTTGAGGAGTTCCCTCAATTCCTCGAAGATCCCTCATCAGATATGAGTTTTGATACAAATGGGACCAATCTGTTCATATACCCTATCAAATAAAAGAAGAATTTTAAAAATCGGTCCATAAATGACGGAGTACTGAGGTAACAAACCCTAAAGATAAAAAAAATAAAAAATATACAACCGAATTGAGAACCTCCTCCTTTTTTTGAAGTCGGTTAAAAATAGATAATGAGTCAAAGTCAAATGACAGTTGACAGCCTACATTCTATCTTGCAGCCATAGCTTACAATAATTCTTTGCAATCGTATCCCAAATACAGACAGTATACTTCTTAATCTATGTAACGTTAACCGCCATGTTTATGATCTTGTTTACTCTTGCGAAACGTTACAATACGCGTTGTGACGACACTGTCGCCAGATCAGGCGCGGGGGGTGGTAAACCGAGATCATTGTACAGGAAACTTAGTACCTAAAGGACCACGCTTCGGCAAACTTCGTGATTGACTGCAATCCCACCATTCCCACCTGATGGTAAACAGTAATGCACTCAATGATGGTGAAGCGCACTAGTTGATTAAGAGCCTATTCACTCTAGCCTTGAAGACACCTAACTCGGACGGGAAGACTGCAGCAGACAAGTTGTTCCAGTCCTTCGAGGTATAAACGACGAGGCAAAACGCTTTGTCCGGATCGTTGAGGTGCCAACGATGTAAGGGTGGACACTCGCCGTACGCCGGGTTGTCCGATGGTGGAAAGGTGATGGCGGAATCAACTCATGTAAATCCCTTGCACATTCTCCAAAATGTATCCTATGGAATACCGAAGGCTAGCTAGCCTACGCCTGTGCTCATGGCTTTGCAGATTGGTTTTAACCATCCGTTTGTTTCCGAATTAAATAAAGAAATAATTGAGCCTTACTAGTCCGGTCTATTTAGACCAAAAAATGAGAGTGAAGTTACATAAAGTCCCAACAAGCTGAATTTCAGTGAAATTGTTCAAAATATAATTATAAAGAATGTCTAGAAGTTCCCCATCATTCCCCTGTAAGGAAAAAATTTAATTCAAGGTCAAAGGTCAAAAAAATGAGTTTTTCGCGATTTTCAGCAAAACGGTAAGTTTTATCATAAAAGTACCTCGGACAAAAATTGTAGATCATAAAATTATCTATAAAAAATGTATTAATACTTTTTTTCTTACGAGCCACCGTTTCTGAGATATAACGATTCAAAAAGTTATAAAAGTTGTTATCGTCATAATATGCATGAGTACGCCACGTATATACATCTAGAGTTGTAATATTTTATATAATATATATATGTATGTATACATATATATATACAAACATATATGTATTATATATTAAATGTTTAAATATTTTTCTATCGGTCATTGTAACTTAGACTTACAATATAAAATATACATAAGTTTTAACTACAAGAACATCAGGTAAAATGAAACCCAGTCCCTTAATCTTTAAGCCAGTGTAACCCTACAGACTGGGGTTGGAAGTTGGTCAACAATATATTAGAGCCAGTTCAAACTTTACTTCCACCTGCGCCGGAAAAACTGCTGAACACTATTTTTTGCAACTGCAAAAAGGGATGCAGTGCTAAATGTGGTTGCAAAAAAGTCGGACTGTCTTGTTCTTTGGCATGCAAAAATTGTCAAGGCCGGTCGTGCTCTAATATTGAATCACAAACAATGGAGGATTTGTTTGACTCCGACGAAGTATCATGCGATACATCGCTATTGACGCAATTTACTTGCATCCAAAATTAAGATGAAGAAGAAGCAGGAGAAGAAGAACAAGAAGAAGATCAAGAAGAAGATCAAGAAGAAGATCAAGAAGAAGAACAAGAATTTGAAACTTACGAATAAGACGAATAAACTTCAACACTTTTTTTTCATTTACATCGCTTTTATCTTTCCCAATCTTTGAAAATTTCCGTTATTTTGCAATAGTTTTACAAACAGGATCACAACTGACCCGTGGAGTAGGCCTACTGGGGAAACCACGTTAAAAAAAACGCGCTAAGTACACTACCTCATTGGTGGCGTGGAAATGTGCATATTATGACGATAACGACTTTTATAACTTTTTGAATCGTTATATCTCAGAAACGGTGGCTCGTAAGAAAAAAAGTATTGATACATTTTTTATAGATAATTTTATGATCTACAATTTTTGTCTGAGGTACTTTTATTATAAAACTTACCGTTTTGCTGAAAATCGCGAAAAACTCATTTTTTTTACCTTTGACCTTGAATTATTTTGTTTCCTTACAGGGGAATGATGGGGAACTTCTAGACATTGTTTATAATTATGATTTGAACAACTTCACAGAAATTCAGCTTGTTGGGACTTTATGTAACTTCGAATGTCTAAATAGACCGGACTATACCTCCTCCGTTAGAAAAGTAAGTGGCGTAATACTAGTAAATAGTACCGGCGGCGTGCGTATAGTCTGAAAGCCAATAACATTGCAAACATTTTTTTTAAATACATATTGGTAGTAGTAGCTGAATAGTAAGTTGGCAAACCTATTTTTTCTAGTTTTCAGCACATTAGGTTTATACAGAATTGACTTTAAGCTAATATTCCGCTATTCCACTAAATCACTGTTCCCCAGTATAATCCACGTTATCAAAAAAGTTCAAATCTAGTCGCGATCACATCTCTTAAATTTATTCTTTAAAATATAAGCATTGCCACTCTGTTGTTTGAACGTGAACGAAGCTAAATAAGGATATAAAGAACTGAAGTAGCGTTGTATATTTTCTGTATTATGTATGTTGAACAAACAGCATTTAAATTTTATAGCATATTCATCGTCATATAATAAGTTGGTGACCCATCAATTTAACAACCGAAGCAACTGCCCCTTAATCGTAAACATTTCATTCAACTTAACGACGGTTAAATGGGCAATACATTTAATATTGGTCGACAGTAAAATGTAGCTCAACAAGTACCTACCCTATGACGTCACGGCTTTTTCATGACATTCAAATGAACTGTACCAAAGAGATTAAGAATGTTTTTTTTTATGATGGCCATTAAATTTTTGGTCGTGATGTCGTGATGTTAAGAAGTCTCTTTTGCATGAGGTTGTAGTTCAAATCCGGGCAAGAACAATTTATTTTTTAATTCATAAGTACTTTCTAAGTTCATCTTAGACATCACAGTCGCCGGTGAAATCGAACGTCGTGAGGAAACCTGAACTTGTAGTTAACCCATTAACCGCCTAAGTCGGATTTATCCGACAACTAATTTCCGGTCCATTTCGACCGAGTCTTATTTATCCGGGTATATAATAAGATACCAGATGAATACAAAATATTAAATTCAAGATTATTTAAAATTGAAATAAAATAATAGTTTTTACAGTGTCAAAATAATAGTTTTTACAGCAGTGATAGTCTAGTGGTGTGACCGGTGGATTGCCAATTCATAGGTCTCGAGTTCGAACCCGAGGCACGCACCTCTAACTTTTCGGATTCATGTGCGGATTGTATAATTATCACTTGCTACAAAAACGGTGAAGGAAAACATCGTGAGGAAACCGGCATGCCTGAGAGATATTTCTCGAGGACATGTGATGCCAAGTCAGAGGCCCATTCATGGGCGGCATTAAAACTCTGACACCAGGTTAGTTACTAACCACACGATAAGAAGAAGAAGTGTCAAGAAGTTTCTTGAGCATAACATCCGATAACGATTATTGTAGGTAAGTCGTATTGTTGCATGTAAATATTTGCACGTTTTTTTTGTATGAGCCAAAACATGTATGTTCCAAAATTGTATTTACCATCTTGTATACCATGTTTTATGCAAATAAATGATATTCTATTCTATTCTATGACCAACAAAACCTGTTTGTCCATTTTGATTTCTTGGTTCTACTTTACATTTTACCCAAATATATGCATTATTTGGAAACATAATAAATTTGTTAATGACAAATGCTTAAGACATTAAGTCCGTCTTTGTACAAATTTTATTTAATTGTGCATAAAGTTTTAATAACATAACGTCACGCCTGTAATCCCCGAAGGGCTAGGCAGAGGTGTACCTGGTAGTACACCCACATTTCGCCAGTTATGTTTAAGTCCCATGTAATAGGGGGCGAGCCTATTGCCATCAATCGGGCACAAATCCAGACTCCGGGCTGCTACTGAGAAATCCCAGATGGAAAAACTCAATAACACTTTGCCCGACCCGGGGATTGAACCCGGGACCTCATGCTCAGCAGTAGCGCTTGCGACCACTAGACCAACGAGGCAGTCGAGGAAGTTTTAATAAATAAATAAATAAATGATTGATATAAAGTCAGGTGGGTAAAAGGCAAATGTAAGTTTGAAATCGACAATCCGCCTTGATCCAGCTTGGAGATCAAAACTCGTGCCTTCTCTCTATAGTATGAGAGGTGGCCGTTGCCCTGCAGTGGGACTGTAACTAGCTAGTATAATTTTTATTTCTTAAAATCACTTAAAACAATCTGAGGAAATAACGACATAAGGAGGTAACCGAGGTAGAATCACGGCAACGATTGATGCCACTAAGCGATTGATGTCTAGCGTGTCGCGGTATCAACTATTTTTATGTCCTACAGGTATTTTTATCGTGGCTAGTTGAACAAATAAAATGGAAAAAACACATGATAAAAGTTATAGTATGACGCCTAAAATCGACGATTTTTTTTGTGGCATTATTGAAATATCCGTTGTTACTATCACAATTAAGACGAATCTAACGACACCTCACAAGTTAAAATCCATCAAGACGTTTATACTACACAGCGTGCCAAAAATATACAAACATACATAAACTCGAGAAACATAACCCTCTTTCCGGCGCAAACGGGTAACAAACAACAATTTTAAATTCTTTTTTTTTATGTTATGATTTGAAGTTAGAGCACTTTAAGGGACCAACCCAAATGTTCTTTCTTTGATAATGTTCATCAGCACGTGGAGTTCCTCAAGTTCCAAGTTGAGCTCACGATTACTGACAAATGCTTGCGCTGAGTGATCTGGTCCTCTCATATCTGTGTGGTTTTTTCCTCAATAGACCATTTAATGGTTCCACCAATTTGCATGGTTCTTACATGATTTAACCAAGATAATGTCTGGACTTTAAAAGAGACTGTGACCTCGGAGTTTCTTTCGGTGTTTCTTCTCAGGGTAGTCATATAGTGAAAAAATCATCTCATCTACTAGTTGAAAAAATGACGAGTAAAAGTGTTTTTTTAAAACCTATTTACGGAAAAGAAATACCATTTTAATAAAGTATGAATAGACTATCGATAAGATAAGTCGAATATACTGAGACTAAAATTATTTACGATGCTATGTACTGGTAAATAAATTTCATATCATTTCATAGTCTGTTTCATAACTAGGTTACTTGAGACTTAACAGAAGACTTGTAACTGTTGAAGTAGGAATATTATGTTTACACGACGTTAATAGAACCCTTTCTGGATAGAGTAACGACCGTCGATCGCATAACTTACTTAATATAGCTACTTGAAGTTATACCGGTCTAGTTTGTACCTATGTTTTGTTGTTGTGCAACTGTATTGTATTTGTATGTAGGCGTGTAGGAAACATAATAATTGCTTTAATGATAAATTATAAGCAACTTAAAACCAAATTATTTCTATACACACTCACATACACTTTCACTCACACTCACACTCACATGCATCACCACTCAATCTTACACACACTTGTCTTAATTTAATTTTAGATTTAGTAAAAATAATAATATATTATAGTCCTACAGGTGCGTAGTACTCGCACCGGCGTGTGTGTATGACAACATGTATGAATGTAAACGAAGCAAAAGAAGTATGTAAGAATCGTAACATATGGCGCTCTGTACTTTCTGCCTACCCCCATGGGAAAAAGGCGTGAGTTTATGTATGTACCTATAATTAATTATGCCTTGTTTGCCTTTGTGCCACATGTTACTATGGAAGAGCGAGATCTCCTAATACAGGCATTACTTGGAAGCTCCAATCATAAATATTGTTAGAATGTATTCTTGCTTTACCAACAAAAATTTTTTTTTTAATTAAAATTCACGCCAGTGCTCTTCCTCCTCTCTCTTACTTGATATATACTGTGCCCGACAGGGTCCCTAATTGTATCTATTATTATTTTTCTGAACAACTTTTAACACATTATGGTATGCAATAAAGATTTGTGAATTTGAATTTGTGAACACTCAATGTATCGATATCTTAGGTGGTTTTATCGATATATTAGATGGTTTTAACGATGTATTAGGTGGTTTTATCGATATCTTAGGTGTTTTTTTTAACCTAGTAAAGACGGTATTGTCTACAGAAGTTTCGGCAAAGTGGCCGATTGTAGGAACATACATTTTGTTTTGTTTTTAGCATGATAATGTCAAGAATGAACAGAATTCTTCCGTTGACATACCTGTTTCTATCCAGCAGGCTTAGCGATATTACAAATTCGATTGCTATTCTATTTAGAAAATAAAATGGCGTATATGGAATCAGCTGTTTGACAACTGTCAAGTGTATTTAATTTTCAGCCATAATACAAATTCTACTCGTTAACACTTGACTGTTGATAAACAGCTGATTCCATATACACCATTTTCTTTCTATTGTCGCCTTATCGATTACGATAATAGAAGTAGAATTTGTAATATGGCTAGGCCTGCTGATTATACTACGTAAGCAGTACTCTTTTGGAGCGACTGACTATCTGACCTCCACTACCCAGTGTTTGGGTAGCACGATACCCAAAAGACTGGCACAGGTGAAGAGCAGACAATGTGGGGGACTATCTTATGTTTTATTTTTGATGTTCAAAAAGTACAAATTCTTGGCCAAATGAATAAATAAGTTTTGATTTGAATATTTGAATTTGGCTAAAAGCAAAATATTATACTTAAAGAAAGTTAGTAACAAAAGAATTATGAATAATTACAATTTGTTCCTTTGATGTTGTTACCAAAAGAAAACACTGTAAAGTGATATTATTTTACAAAGAGCATAAATTAATATCAATATAAGTATGCAAATAAATTAAGAACGGTAAAACGTTACGGCAGATAAAGGAAGTTCATTAAATACACAAATATTTAATTGTTTTTTTTTGTGAATTATTTACAAAATTCGTTTCTAGTGTGGTCATGCTCCGCGTGCTGGTATTCAGCAGTACCCAATTAGACTGGAAGCTGACCCCAACATAGTTGGGAGGCGGCCAGGTGATGAACAAGTCAATAGTAGTATACTATAGTCTCTAACTGAACAGAACTTGTATTATGGGTCCTAAACAACTTATAATTATCTAAATACAAACATATAAATTAATTACACCCGGACACAAGAAAAAAACTTGAGAGGTATCAAGGGCCTCCCGGATGGAACGAAGTTATATAGTTAGTTATATTATTTGTTATGTACAAAAAACCTGTATACACTCAATAAAAATAATTGTCGCGACACCACGCGGAAGTGAAACCGCAGCAGGCAAGTCAATTTTCGAGCCATTAGGTAATCTCAGCTGCACATAAATAAGAAGAAAGTTAACGGAGCATGCGACTGATTAATTACAGTCTTCGGGGTCCACTGTGAAGAACGTTTTTTTGTATATTTTGTGTTATGTAACGATTTCGGCCATGACTTTTTTGCGTGATATTTTTGTCTATAATATGTATCTATTTAGATGTATTTCAGTATGTTTATAAGCCGTTTAGTACCCATAACACAAGCTCTGCTTAGCTTGGGACTGGATGACGTTGTGGGATAGGTGTGTAATATTTATTTCTTTATTTTATATACGTTTATGTTCAAATTCTAAAATTCCTTCTAAAATAATATTCCACTACTTTCACACAACGCCATCTAGTCCCAAACAAAGCTGACAACTGACATGTATATCAATATATTTCTGAAAACATACATAATGTAGATCTGTATTATATGACTTGTAAGAATACCTTATCAATAAAATACTATGACTTCCATGACTAAAAAAGAAAGTTTAAAAACTAAAATCCGACTACTAAAACACGCTGCAAAAAGTACGAAACAAAATAGTCTCCGCTGAAATTATGATGGACAAACTATTAAAAATTTCCGATTAATAAATAAACAACTTAAACGTATTATATTTTAACAAATAGATAACAGTGTGCTCATCGCACAAACATTTTCCTGAATAGGAATCAAACCCACGACCTCCAGCATAGTAGTCAGGGCTACTAACCACTAGACCAACAGGCGAGTCCAGTATTTTGTCATTCAGTAACTGGGTTATGGAAGTTAAATGGGGCAGTCACTCCATGAACAATATTGATATTCAGCAGCAACCAGATAGACTAAAAGTCGACCCAAACAACAACGATACTAGCGACACCCGTGGTAAAAGTAGTCAGTTTTTACCCCTACATACATACAGTCAACCTTATTTCTTTTTCATAATCTTCTTATATTCAAAGTACTTTCAAGTGCTCAATATTTACATCACTTCTCAATATCTCTTGGTTTCTATACATTTGACGTTCTCGTAGCGGACGGCTACGAAGGTCTACGCCGTAGCACTTCGGGCTACGGAGACGAGTGGTGTTCTAAAGGAAAAGCTGTTCCGTGTTCTAAAGAAAGTCTTTGCAGAATCTCGGGCTTTTTTAAAACAGATGGCTGAATGGAACGTTTGTTTATAGTGAGGCAGAAAGGTTGAAAATAGATGTAATATCATGAACTTATGAGTTTAAATGAGGGACGGGCAAAGTCAAAAGATTAAGATGGTCTTCAAGTTTTTTTATTCAAGATGCTTGGAACAATTGAATTCAATTTATTAATAAAAAATTACATTGTGTTTGAAATAACAAATAATAACGTTAATAAAGATAGAACAATTATTAAAAAATAACAACTTTATTTTATCTCACAACATGTTACTCCTGCTCAACAGGATAATCCAGAAATTTGACAAAATTAAATTGGTTCCTTTACTCTTAACACAAAATTAAATGCTGTGCTGTTGTGTTTTTGATTTAATACGTGTTTTCTTTATTTTTATAATCTGTTTTATATTTGTAAATATTTATTTCTAATAATCTCCCTTGCAACTATCCTTACAGGTTTTTCCAATGCGATAGTGCGGTCCTTAACAATCTACTTATAAATACAACCTTATCACTAACTTTGACAATTAAAATACATAAAAAAAATACAAAATTTAAACAAACATAAACATGTGAGTACCATTGTGCCTATGCACTGAGTAATCTACTTATCTCCTTCAGTGCTTATTTTTAAACACCTTGGACCTACCTTAGTACCTACAGTAGGTATCTTATTCTAAGTACAGATGCCAGGTTTGCTGGGGTGTTTGTTGCGTCACTTCTTCTTCCCAGCAAAAACTCTAGGAAGTGGCGAAGGGTGGGTGTTTTGAGGGACTGTCTTATGTAATTTTTGACGTTCAAAAAGTGTTGATCCTCAACCGAAATTGAATAAATAACTTTTGTTTTTGATTTTTTGAAGCACATCATAATACTACAATGTGTCAAATTTCTCTGATAGATTTTCAACTACATTACAAATAGAATAAACTTCATCTTCAATTGGGAAAATTTTACGGTTTGGGGTAGCTTGATGTTTAGGTTTAGGTTTATTTGTTCAAAAACAGTGTTACAAAGTTAAATGTGACACTGGATCCCGCACTAAGATACCCTGTGTCGCAGGATCCATTCTCTTTCGACAGATAATATTTATTGTTTAAGTATAGGGTACTAACAACAAAAACAACGGTTTCAATATAAGTTAGTAAAGACCAAAAGTAACCAAATGTATGTATATGATATACATTGCTGGTGTCTGGACATCGTTTTTAATATAAATTATAAGATTGAAATCACAAATTCACCTTGAGCAAGCGTAGTGATTAATGCTCGTTCCTTCTCTGTATGAGAAGTGGTCTTTATCCTCCAGTGGCACAGTTACAGGCTGGTATTAGATAAGTACAACAATTGTGAACAATACTGTTTGTGTAATACAGACGCCAGCACATCAAGTTACCCCAAAATGTCAAATTTTCCCAATTGAATATGAACCTTATTCTGTTTGACATAAAGTTGAAAAACGATCAAAGAAATTTGACACATTGGGGTAACTTGACGTGCTGGCGTCTGTACATGGCAGAACGTTAACATTCAGTTGCTCCGATCACTAAACGCAGAATAAATTGTCGTCGTGAGGGTTTACGCGACAAGCTCCGACCAGTGAGTATGAATGAGTCAAGGTGATGCACGTTCCCTCGCAAAAAATCTTTCATTCTTTTATTGGTTTATTTTTCCTTCAAAATCCCTGTAGGTATTTTTTTTGTTTTTTTTTTACCTTTTTTTGTTTCAATAAAACTTGCGGCTGTTTTATTAGTGCTTATACGCCTATATTGTAGGCTCTAAAACATGCAGTGTTATTGCTACTCCACTAGGGAGTGAATACTGTTTCTCCTTAACACGAAGTAGTCTCTTCGTATTCAAGCTAAGAGAACAGAGCTTCGCCCATCTGTTTGTATGTACAACGTGTTTTTTTTTGTTTTGTTTTTCTATAATGTATAAGCTCAGCCATGTACTACAAATATCCAAGTGTTAATTATGAGTATCGATAAATTATTATTATATTAAAAAAAAGACATAAATGTATTATGGTTTGTTAACACATGTGTATACATTAATTCCTTAGGGTAGAACAATTGGTTTGACTCAAGTTGTTGTAAGAACATGTAAATAAATAAGAAATTTGAAGCAGCATTAGTGAAAGCAGAACAAAAATTAAAACGTTAATTAACAAAATTAGCGCATGTGTTGACATTTGTTTCATTTACACAGATAAAAAGCATTTCTAAACGTTAGAATTACAAGTTAAATATGAAACATAAATTGTTCTAGTTTCCGCTTCCAAAATGTAGTTTTGTATGGAGAAGAATGGGCAAGAAACTAAATACTTATTTGCCATAATAGTATTAGTAGCAATAACTTAAAACTATAATAATAAAACTAACTTAATGACAACTAATAAAAACTAATAACTACGAGGTTCAACACTGTTGATACGTGTATCTGAACCCAGTGTCTAATGAGAGCTGTCCACCTCGTCAAATAATGCTTTGACGCGCCGTTTTTTTCCTTATTACATACATACATACATAAACTCACACCTTTTTCCCATGGAGGTAGGCAGAAACTACAGAGCGCCATAAGCTACGATTCTTACATACTACTCTTGCTTCGTTTACATTCATACATGTTGTCATACACACACGCCGGTTGCGAGTACTACGCACCTGACCTTTCTGAAGAACCTCACAAATAAGGTCTATGTATGTCCTTCTAAGGCGTCTTCTCCCGGCGCTCCCACTTACATCTGCCTTGTAAATACCTTTCGTTAGTCGCCTTTCATCCATCCTTTCAACGTGACCAAACCATCTAAGCATAAAGCCGTGAGACATGCAATTTTTGTCTCTTTTTTTGTGTTATTATGTTTTAAGGCGCGTATATCCAGCTGTTGCCAATACATTTTTTTTTCTTTCAATCTATTCTTTTCTGCAGCTACGCTATGGCTTGTATTAGTAATACTCAAACGGACAAAGAGTTTAGTAATGTTGACGTCACTGCTTACGTCACTACATTCCACATGTAAGGCGTGTAGGTACCAGCGATGCTGTTCATCCCGAGACATGTCTTAGGACTTAGTTTACTCCGGGCTATATACATACAAATACAACATATATATGTCGTGGAAAACGATATTCTTGAATAATAAGTTGTGAAGTTGATTAACTTAGTACAGAGTCTATGGTGACCAGCGTGACGTTACTTGTCATTTGAAAATGGCGCGAATGTGTTTTCGGTAATGTCACGTGGACAGAGTCGTGCTGGTGCGTGGGAGCTGGGCAGAGCTCAATTTGATTTGAGACACCGACGAAGACACACATCCACCACGAAACTGTCAGTTACCTAGATTTGAGTTGTTTTGTGGTTAAGATTGTTAAGTGAGGTTATTACTGCAATGAAGATTGCTATTTTACGTTATGAACTCTGTACCACGAAACCCCCATCGGTGTCAGCTCATCGCTCAGCCATCGCTGACGTCGACATCAGAAGTGGGATAAAGAACTTATTGCTTCCAACTTTACTGGCGAGCTTCACCGAGATGTGATGAGATCTTCGTCGTGATGCACCAGAAGAACAAGATGCAGTGATTGAAGTCTGCTTGCTACATCGGGCTCCATCAAGAGAGTATGCAAGGTGCAAGATGCGAGGCTCCTGCAGCGCGGGTTGACAGCGCGGCGGCGCGCGGGCGGCAGCGCGGCGGTGCAGCGTGGCGCAACTACAGATGTGCAGTTGTGCATGAAATAACTGGTATTTTCTGGTAGTAACAACAATCCGGTGAGTCGTGTAATTTTTGTTTTGATTTCGGTAGGTACCGGATGTTGTCTTGCTAAGTTGTACTATAGTTGCAATTTTAGAGGTCAATGCGAACGTTTGTGTAAAGGGCATACCTAGGTAGTACCTAGTAGTACCTACAAACATAGACCTAGTACAGAACGAATTATTTACCAAGTTTTAAATAGTGGCAATAGTTTATTTTACATGCGGGTAGCGCGTAAAAAAGATAATTAATCATTTCAAATAGGTGTGTGATGGTAATGATCGTTCAAGAAATGTTTTAAGGAGGGTATCGCAGTCAACAAAATGTTTGTTGGTTAATTCGAAACAAACATGTGTGGTGGATTATGGGTGTTTACCCAATCAGTTCTTTGTTTTAAAAGTGTCGATACCGCGGGTATGTACAAAGATCCTATATGATTACTTTACGTTATGAATATTGCCATAATTTTAATTAGGTAATGGTTTATCGTGCAGGGGTTGAGTACCCCTTGTGAATTGAGAATTAGACTTCAAACTCAAACCTTATCGTCTATAGGCAAGCTTAAAAACCCAGCCTAGACAAAAGGCAATAAGTAGGGTCCAGGAACTATTGGATGCTTACGGCATGCGTCCGTGTCAGTCCCCTATTAAGAAAGCTATTCTTTTAACAAAGCATCTAATAGATAGGCTACTTGAAGTAAAATTAGCAAAGGGCTATTTTAATGCGTTAAATTGACAATAATGCGATCGAGATATTGTTAAGCGTTTTGCCTGGGGTCTGTTTACGTAGCCATATTTTGTTACGTTGTTATACAACAGCGATCGAAGTTGTGACATTTAAAACTCAGTAAGTAAATAGACCGAACCGAACCGAGAAAAAGGCTTCAAAACCTGAACCTTAACCTCTGACGTCAACCTTACAGACTAAGTCGGACGAAAGGAAAGTAGTGTGATAGGTACTCAGTTCAAAAAAACTATTGTGAGGTACTGTTATTTGCCCTAGTTAATCCCTGTTTCTAAAACCTGCTACTTTAGCAAGGGTTGAAAGGCTGCTTGGTGTATAATAAACGCCGACTAAAGCCGGATTTTCCTTGAACATTTCGAAGTGTTCATTTGTGAAGCGTTATGTAAAGTTTTTAGGCTATGATATCATAGCAAAGGTGAGCTGAAGCTTAGTTAAACTGCCTTTCTTGATAACATTCACCATGTTAGGCGGTTCATAGGTTTTTCGTACAGGTTTTCGTTTTTTTTAATTTACCCTCACTGTTTTTATTGATGACTAGTAAACAATTTGGTCTATATAATTGGAAATTGGGACACTGACAGATAAGATAACAAATCATTTCAATTTTACCGACTAATCCTGGTTGATTATTTTCTTATTATGAACTCTTAATTTAAATGAGATTGAAATTCAAACTGATTCAAGTGCGGCGCTATTCCCTTTATTTTGTAAATCGTATGGAAACCTTGTTGATATCACCACGGTATCAGAAAGTTGGTTGTTAGCCTAAATTTAATTTGAGCAAAGCTTAAAATCGGTTTGACCACAATATTAGGACCAGGTTTTTAAATTAGCTTAATGATTGTGTTTCAATTAAAAATGAGGACAGAAATCAAACTAAATAAGATTCAAGTATGAATGCCCCGATCACCAAGTTCCTTGAGAATTGAATGACATAGTTGATGACAGTGGTAGTGAAACCACGTTTGGTTAAGAATAGCTTGTATACTCGTACCTACTCGAAGCTTCGGACCGCACCTCATGAGTAACATGTGGCGATGGGTCTATAAGGAATCGTTGGTGCGATTTCTGTCTGTGTTGGTGCACAAAGCGCTTCATGTGTTGTAGCACATATTGCGTTAGATTTTTGAGAGTCGTTGGTGCGATTCTCTTCGCGTTGGTGCACAGATTTTAATGAGTTTCATGAGTTGAGTATGCATTGCAAATGATGATAAAGAGTAACAGAACTGTTAGAATTACCTACTGTGTTGTAACTTATTGGTCGGACCTTTACTAATTACTAGTGCGCAGTGCGCTGTGAACCTAGGATAAACAAGGTAGTGTAGTTATTAGCGGAGTTCAATACTGTGCTTAGACATGTGAAGTACCAATAGGTTATTATCTTGTTTATTAATGACACAAATTCATTTGAATAAACTTAAACTGATGTTTCACCGACTAGGCGACTGTCCAAGATAGTCGTGAGTGTCTCTATTAACTGAATTACAATCGCGATTAATGGGTGGTTTACCATTCACTCTGGTAACTTACAAAAGTTCCAACTCGTACTCGTGTTGTTTATCGCTGTCCTTACCAACTCGATCTTCGCGAAGTAGTGATAGTATCGTACGACTATCCGACAGAGTAGTTCCCGCTTTTCTAACCTGTTTCTTCTTCTCGAAAAGCGTGATGGTTTCGTGCGTATGTTAGTAGATGATTGACAGTCAAATTTAGATAGTAGGTACTTTGGGTAAATTCCCACTACCGTGTAAAGAGATCAAACTTCTTAGGTCAATGGTAATGAAAAACGTTTCTCTAAGTTCCATTTTGATAGTACCTACTAAAATGAAACTTAAGTGTTAGTAACTTGGTTTACATTAAAAATGAAAAGCCTAGCTTAACTAAGCTTGACCCGAAGTAAAGGTTCTTTTAAACGCTTGCGGGCGACCAGTATGTTAAAAAGTCAAGTCGTAAGATGCCAACCTGTGAAGTTCAAACGAGTTAGAAGAAGAAAACAATGTTTCTGAGGGCAAAAGAACCTCAACAGACCGATGATACGCTTCTTGGCTATCCGGTAAATCCGGATCCATAAGATGCAGTCGGAACTGCATACGTTGTCGTTCAGGGCGTGATGAGCGGCTTGTGGTCTAGCGGGGACCTAGGCCTTGAAAGAGACTAGGTATTTGTACGGTCATGTAATGACTTGAGAGTCGCGGACTCTAGATGAAAAGTGTTGGTCGTATCACGTGAGGTGATAACGATATGGGTGGCAATACCGAATTGTCAATAGCTGTGGCAGGGCCATGAGTAGTGTGTTTATTTTTGAAATTTGATAATTATGAGGCTTTAAAGAACTTTCCGTGTTTAAGTTCTAAAAAATGGCTTAGTTAAAGTTCGTTTAGTTATTGTGAGTACTGAGTAGTCGTTACTAGGTAATGATTATCTGTAAAGTTTTGGAATACATTTCATCTTACTTAACGTATACTCTATGGATTAAGTGTGAGTGTTTGGTGACCGATCCAGTTGCGCCGGAGCATGTAAGAGGTGCGCGTGGTCTGCTTTTTATGCGCAGGATATCCTTTCCGAAGGGTAGCACTTACGCGGCTGAGATGGTTAGCTTCTGGGGTTGGATCACAAGCCGATGGCCTGTGTGGTAATGACTAGCCTGAGTGGCAATGACTAGCCTGAGTGGCAATGACTAGCCTGAGTGGCAATGACTAGCCTGTGTGGCAATGACTAGCCTGTGTGGCATTGACTAGCCTGTGTGGCGATGACTAGCCTGTGTGGCATTGACTAGCCTGTGTGGCGATGACTAGCCTGTGTGGCAATGACTAGCCTGTGTGGCAATGACTTGCCTGTGTGGCAACGACTAGCCTGTGTGGCAGTGACGAGCCTGTGTGGCAGTGACGAGCCTGTGTGGCAACGACGAGCCTGTGTGGCAACGACGAGCGTGTGTGGCAACGACGAGCCTGTGTGGCAACTGTGAGCCTGTGTGGCACCCGTGAGCCTGCGTGGCACCCGTAAGCCCGTGTGGCACTTGTGAGCCTGTGTAGCACCCGTGAGCCTCCGTGGCACCAGTAAGCCTGCGTGGCACCTGTGAGTACCTATGTGTGGCACTCGTGAGCCTGTGTGGTACCTGTTAGCTTTAGCCTGTGTGTAATGTTATCGGTCTTAGTGACGATTCATTCTGCCTGGATTTGTTTCGATTAGAGGTGTCAAGGTTTGATATACACCCTTGAAAATTTAGTTGTGGTCAGAATGACCGAGTTTTGAAGTATGTGAAAAATGCGTGCGTGCGTGTGTTTTGAAGTATGTGACCAATACGAGCGTGCGTGCGTATACGTGTTCTGTGTGTGTGTGTGTGTGTGTGTGTGTGTTTATTTTTAGTAGACACGAGGACGTGTGATGGTCATGATGGCCGTGTCGTGGAAAACGATATTCTTGAATAATAAGTTGTGAAGTTGATTAACTTAGTACAGAGTCTATGGTGACCAGCGTGACGTTACTTGTCATTTGAAAATGGCGCGAATGTGTTTTCGGTAATGTCACGTGGACAGAGTCGTGCTGGTGCGTGGGAGCTGGGCAGAGCTCAATTTGATTTGAGACACCGACGAAGACACACATCCACCACGAAACTGTCAGTTACCTAGATTTGAGTTGTTTTGTGGTTAAGATTGTTAAGTGAGGTTATTACTGCAATGAAGATTGCTATTTTACGTTATGAACTCTGTACCACGAAACCCCCATCGGTGTCAGCTCATCGCTCAGCCATCGCTGACGTCGACATATACATACATACAAATATATGTAAATACGTCTATATTTAAGTTTTGTACTACGATGTATTTTTGGTAGGTATGGAATCATCATCTGCCAAGTCTTTTTCAAACTCTGCGCAGGTCAGCTTCAAAGACTGGCCTGTTGGTCAAGTAGTTAGTGATCCTGACTGCTATGCTGGAGGTCGTGGGTTCGATTCCCACCCAGGACAAATGTTTCTGTGTTGAGCACGATAATTTGTTCTGTGTCTGGGTGTGTAATTTATCAATAATATGTATGTATTTAGTCATCATCATCATAATTTCAGCCATAGGAAGTCCACTGCTGGACATAGGCCTCCCCTATAGATCTCCAATGAACCAGTTGGAAGCGGCTCGCATCCTGTGCGTTCCCGCGACCTTAATGAGGTCGTCTGTCCACCTTATGTATTTAGTAATATATAAGTATGTTTATCAGCTGTTTAGTACCCATAACACAAGCTCTCAAGCTTAACTTGGGATTAAATGGCGTTCTGTGAAAAGTTGTGGAGTGTTTATTATTTTATTATTTATTTAAGTTTTTTTTATTATTCGTAAGTTCTCGTTTGATCACTATCTCACCTGATGGTAAGCGATGATGTGGTCGACGATGAATCACGCTTGCTTAGAAGCAACCTGTTCACTCTTGACTTAAAGTCACTTAATGTTGAAGCTAACTAAATGCAGCTCAATACCAGTGTTTAACATGGAGCTACTGTTTAACCTTTACAACCCATTGACTAGGAAACAATACCTCTTAACTTTTCTTTTTTTTTAAACGTAGTCACGTCGTGATTTAAACACACTTACGACATCGGAAAAGTTTCCTGTGGCGGACTGAAAACTTTTACTGTGTCGTGAGTGCCTTTACAAACTTTTAAACTCACATACAGCAAGACCCCGATCAACTAACTTTAGGCCATACAAAAATTAGATCCGTGCGGCAATTTAACCCGGGACACGCAGAGTAGCTGCCGGTTGCTCAGCTATTGCGCAAACCGTGCCGAATAAACTACTATCAGTATCAGAGTAATATTTCTCGAGGGCATGTGATACCAAGTCAGAGGCCCATAGGCGGCATTAAAACTGACACCAGCAGGCCTGGCGATATTACAAATTCTACTATCGTAATCGATAAGGCGACAACAGAAAAAAATTGCGTATATGGAAACAGCTGTTTGTCGACTGTCAAGTGTTAACGAATAGAATTTGTAATATGGCTTAAAATTAAATACACTTGACAGTTGACAAACAGCTGATTCCATATACGCCATTTTCTTTCTATAATAGAAATAGAATCTGTTCTATGGCTGCGCCTGCAGGTTAGAAGAAGTTAGTAGTTTGGACGATACGGTTAGACTCGGGCATTAGAATACCCCGTAACGACTGTCTAAGATCTACAGATGACAGCCGGGACAAACGGCTTTATGTGCTTTCCAATACACGGAGGGATCGGTATGTAATGAATCTACCACGGACAAACCTCGGCAAACCTAGCATAACCTTTGTTTGATACTTGCTGTGGACTGTAAGGTTCCCAACATAGTTGGAAAAGGCTAGGCAGATGATGATGTTTCAACAAAACGTTTAAGTCAAGCATTCGTGTATTCGTGTTGGAAGTACTGATTATATAACCTCCCGCCTCTCTGCGCTGTGGGAATGCAATCAAGGCGATTTACTAAACAATATGTCACAGAACACACGGTGCCCCCACCGCGCTCATTATTGTACTCATAAAACTGTCCCAGACCGCACAATCCTTACAAAACATACACATACATAAACACAAGACTTTTCCCCTTGGGGGTAGACAGAAACTACAGTACGCCATCTGCCACATTGTTATTTTTGGTTTCATAAAATAATAGCAGGTGCCCGCGACTTCTTCTGCGAAAGATTGGCACGCCAGAATAGCTCGCAGATGGCAGACTACACTCACTTATCGTCTTATTATTTTGGACAATTCGTTCAAATTCTTTATACACACATCAAAAGTGTCTAGGGATCAACATATATTTTTGCAATAACTTTTCTCCTGATTGATATTAATCAAAATTTTCTTTAAGGATTCATCAAATAAAGTGTGTTCGTTTGTCACAGTAACGATAAACCAAGTCACCTTTGCATTAATAAAGAAATTTGCCATTTTCCTAATAACGGGATTTTTGACATTTGAACCACTAACATCAAAGTTCGAAAAAAAGACTGAAATAACAGTTTTCTTTAAAATTTTATTGGGTAACTTAAACAATTAATAATCCGTGTTTCTACCGCGAACACTAACAACACAAGAACATCGGTTTGGCATACTCAAAATGAGTTCATCCAAATCACGCTGTGGAATGGCCGCCCATGTTCGTTGCAACAACAAAAAAAGGTCTTCTTGCGACTGGATACCCTCCATATTCGGCAGAGCTCTTCTCTGTAGCATATCCCATGCATGCTCAATCGGGTTCAAGTTTGGCGACTGAGCAGGCCAGGGCAGGACATTGATGTTAGCTGCGGCGAGAGTCTGTTTTACAACTCGTGAGGCTTCATCACTCTTCAGGGAACTTAATTAGCGACCAAACAGTCAGAAACCGCTTGCATGAAGTGAACCTTCATTCCCGAAGACCGCTACGGGTACCACCTATAGCAATGCACAATCGTAGGATTCGATATCAATGGGCTCTTGAACACAGAAATTGGGCAGAAGAACAATGGCGTTTCGTGTGCTTTTCTGATGAGTCTCGTTTTGGTATGAGACCGGATACAAGACGTATACGACACTGGAGAACCCCTGGACGCCAACAGCGATTCAAATCCTGCCAGGAAGTCCATCCTTATAGTGGTGGAACCATCATGGTATGGGCGGGTATTTGGATCGGCGGAAGAACTGAGTTGATTTGGATCAGAGGCAACCTCAACGCTCAAATTTATGCTGAGACGATTGTATCAGACGTCATCGTTCCTCTACAAGTGCAAATCGGTCCCTTATTTCAGTTAATGCATGATAATGCACGACCGCACACCGCAAGAGTTGTAAGACAGACTCTCGCCGCAGCTAACATCAATGTCCTGCCCTGGCCTGCTCAGTCGCCAGACTTGAACCTGATTGAGCATGCATGGGATATGCTACAGAGAAGAGCTCTGCCGAATATGGAGGGTATCCAGTCGAAAGAAGACCTTTTTTGTTATTGCAACGAACATGGGCGGCCATTCCACAGCGTGATTTGGATGAACTCATTTTGAGTATGCCAAACCGATGTTCTTGTGTTGTTAGTGTTCGCGGTAGAAACACGGATTATTAATTGTTTAAGTTACCCAATAAAATTTTAAAGAAAACTGTTTTTTCAGTCTTTTTTTCGAACTTTAATGTTAGTGGTTCAAATGTCAAAAATCCCTTTATTAGGAAAATGGCAAATTTCTTTATTAATGCAAAGGTGACTTGGTTTATCGTTACTGTGACAAACGAAAACACTTTATTTGATGAATCCTTAAAGAAAATTTTAATTAATATCAATCAGGAGAAAAGTTATTGCAAAAATATATGTTGATCCCTAGACACTTTTGATGTGTGTATATATTGTTATTCTGATGTTTGAGCTATATTATTGCAAAGTTTCATTAAAATTTATTCAGTAGTTTTTACGTGAAAGAATAACAAACATCCATCCACACTTTCGTATTTATAATATTAGTACGATAATCTAACAATCCCTCAATCACTACACATTTTCTATTCGATTTTGAGTCGTTTCCGGGCTTAGTTATCATTGTGGTTGAAATCATAATGATAACTACATCTATATACATGTCGTGGAAAACGATATTCTTGAATAATAAGTTGTGAAGTTGATTAACTTAGTACAGAGTCTATGGTGACCAGCGTGACGTTACTTGTCATTTGAAAATGGCGCGAATGTGTTTTCGGTAATGTCACGTGGACAGAGTCGTGCTGGTGCGTGGGAGCTGGGCAGAGCTCAGTTTGATTTGAGACACCGACGAAAACACACATCCAGCACGAACCTGTCAGTTACCTAGATTTGAGTTGTTTTGTGATTAAGATTGTTAAGTGAGGTTATTACTGCAATGAAGATTGCTATTCTACGTTATGAACTCTGTACCACGAAACCCCCATCGGTGTCAGCTCATCGCTCAGCCATCGCTGACGCCGACATCAGAAGTGGCATAAAGAACTTGCTTCCAACTTTACTGGCGAGCTTCACCGAGATGTGATGAGATCTTCGTCGTGACGCACCAGAAGAACAAGATGCAGTGATCGAAGTCTGCTTGCTACATCGGGCTCCATCAAGAGAGTATGCGAGGTGCAAGATGCGAGGCTCCTGCAGCGCGGGTTGGCAGCGCGGCGGCGCGCGGGCGGCAGCGCGGCGCGCGGCTGTGCAGCGTGGCGCAACTACAGATGTGCAGTTGTGGACGAAATAACTGGTATTTTCTGGTAGTAACAACAATCCGGTGAGTCGTGTAATTTTTGTTTTGATTTCGGTAGGTACCGGATGTTGTCTAGCTTAGTTGTACTATAGTCGCAATTTTAGAGGTCAATGCGAACGTTTGTGTAAAGGGCATACCTAGGTAGTACCTAGTAGTACCTATAAACATAGACCTAGTACCGAACGAATTATTTACGAAGTTTTAAATAGTGGCAATAGTTTATTTTACATGTGGGTAGCGCGTACAATAAGATAATTAATCATTTCAAATAGGTGTGACTGTGTGATGGTAATGATCGTTCGAGAAATGTTTTAAGGAGGGTATCGCAATCAACAAAATGTTTGTTGGTTATTTCGAAACAAAAATGTGTGGTGGATTATGGGTGTTAACCCAATCAGTTCTTTGTTTTAAAAGTGTCGATACCGCGGGTATGTACAGAGATCCTATGATTACTTTACGTTATGAATATTGCCATAATTTTAATTAGATAATGGTTTATCGTGCAGGGGTTGAGTACCCCTTGTGAATTGAGAATTAGACTTCAAACTCAAACCTTATCGTCTGTAGGCAAGCTTAAAAAACCCAGCCTAGACAAAAGGCAATAAGTAGTGTCAAAGGTCAAAGGTCCAGGAACAATTGGATGCTTACGGCATGCGTCCGTGTCAGTCCTCTATTAAGAAAGCTATTCTTTTAACAAAGCATCTAATAGATAGGCTACTTGAAGTTAAATTAGCAAAGGGCTATTTTAATGCGTTAAATTGACAATAATGCGATCGAGATATTGTTGAGCGTTTTGTCTGGGGTCTGTTTACGTAGCCATATTTTGTTACGTTGTTATACAACAGCGATCGAAGTTTTGACATTTAAAACTCAGTAAGTAAATAGACCGAACCGAACCGAGAAAAAGGCTTCAAAACCTTAACCTTAACCTCTGACGTCAACCTTACAGACTAAGTCGGACGAAAGGAAAGTAGTGTGATAGGTACTCGGTTCAAAAAAAAAAATTGCCCTAGTTAATCCCTGTTTCTAAAAACTTTAGCAAGGGTTGAAAGGCTGCTGGGTGTATAATAAACGCCAACTAAAGCCGGATTTTCCTTGAACATTTCGAAGTGTTCATTTGTGAAGCGTTATGTAAAGTTTCTAGGCTATGATATCATAGCAAAGGTGAGCTGAAGCTTAGTTAAACTGCCTTTGTTGATAACATTCACCATGTTAGGCGGTTCATAGGTTTTTCGTATAGGTTTTCGTTTTTTTTTAATTTACCCTCACTGTTTTTATTGATGACTAGTAAACAATTTGGTCCATATAATTGGAAATTGGGACACTGACAGATAAGATAACAAATAATTTCAATTTTACCAACTATACCTGGTTGATTATTTTCTTATTATGAACTCTTAATTTAAATGAGATTGAAATTCAAACTGATGCAAGTGCGGCGCTATTCCCTTTATTTTGTAAATCGTATGGAAACCTTGTTGATATCACCACGGTATCAGAAAGCTGGTTGTTAGCCTAAATTTAATTTGAGCAAAGCTTAAAATCGGTTTGACCACATTATTAGGACCAGGTTTTTAAATTATCTTAATGATTGTGTTTTAATTAAAAATGAGGACAGAAGTCAAACTAAATTAGATTCAAGTATGAATGCCCCGATCGCCAAGTTCCTTGAGAATTGAATGACATAGTTGATGACAGTGGTAGTGAAACCACATCTGGTTAAGAATAGCTTGTATACTCGTACTCGAAGCTTCGGACCGCACCTCATGAGTAACATGTGGCGATGGGTCTATAAGGAATCGTTGGTGCGATTTCTGTCTGTGTTGGTGCACAAAGCGCTTCATGTGTTGTAGCACATATTGCGTTAGATTTTTGAGAGTCGTTGGTGCGATTCTCTTCGTGTTGGTGCACAGATTTTAATGAGTTTCATGAGTTGAGTATACATTGCTTATAAATGATGATAAAGAGTAATAGAACTGTTAGAATTACTGTAACTTATTGGTCGGACCTTTACTAATTACTAGTGCGCAGTGCGCTGTGAACCTAGGATAAACAAGGTAGTGTAGTTATTAGCGGAGTTCAATAGTGTGCTTAGACATGTGAAGTACCAATAGGTTATTATCTTGTTTATTAATGACAGAAATTCATTTGAATAAACTTAAACTGATGTTTCACCGACTAGACGACTGTCCAAGATAGTCGTGAGCGTCTATTAACTGAATTACAATTGCGATTAATGGGTGGTTTACCATTCACCCTGGTAACTTACAAAAGTTCCAACTCGTACTCGTGTTGTTTATCGCTGTCCTTACCAACTCGATCTTCGCGAAGTAGAGATAGTATCGTACGACTATCCGACAGCGTAGTTCCCGCTTTTCTAACCTGTTTCTTCTTCTCGAAAAGCGTGATGGTTTCGTGTGTATGTCCGTAGATGATTGACAGTCAAATTTAGATAGTAGGTACTTTGGGTAAATTCCCACTACCGTGTAAAGAGATCAAACTTCTTAGGTCAATGGTAATGAAAAACGTTTCTCTAAGTTCCGTTTTGATAGTACCTACTAAAATGAAACTTAAGTGTTAGTAACTTGGTTTACATTAAAAATGAAAAGCCTAGCTTAACTAAGCTTGACCCGAAGTGAAGGTTCTTTTAAACGCTTGCGGGCGACCAGTATGTTGTAAAGTCAAGTCGTAAGATGCCAACCTGTGAAGTTCAAACAAGTTAGAAGAAGAAAACAATGTTTCTGAGGGCAAAAGAACCTCAACAGACCTATGATACGCTTGTTGGCTATCCGGTAAATCTGCATTCATAAGATGCAGTCGCAACTGCATACGTTGTCGTTCAGGGCGTGATGAGCGGCTTGTGGTCTAGCGGGGACCTGGGGCTTGAAAGAGACTATTTTGTACGGTCATGTAATGACTTGAGGGTCGCGGACTCTAGATGAAAAATGTTGGTCGTATCACGAGAGGTGATAACGATATGGGTGGCAATACCGAATTGTCAATAGCTGTGGCAGGGCCATGAGTAGTGTGTTTATTTTTGAAATTTGATAATTATGAGGCTTTAAAGAACTTTCCGTGTTTAAGTTCTTAAAATGGCTTAGTTAAAGTTCGTTTAGTTATTGTGAGTACTGAGTAGTCATTACTAATGATTATCTGTAAAGTTTTAGAATACATTTCATCTTACTTAAACGTATACTCTATGGATTAATTGTGAGTGTTTGGTGACCGATCCAGTTGCGCCGGAGCATGTAAGAGGTGCGCGTGGTCTGCTTTTTATGCGCAGGATATCCTTTCCGAGGGGTAGCACTTACGCGGCTGAGATGGTTAGCTTCTGGGGTTGGATCACAAGCCGATAGCCTGTGTGGCAATGACTAGCCTGTGTGGCAATGACTAGCCTGTGTGGCGATGACTAGCCTGTGTGGCAATGACTAGCCTGTGTGGCAATGACTAGCCTGTGTGGCAATGACTTGCCTGTGTGGCAATGACTTGCCTGTGTGGCAATGACTAGCCTGTGTGGCAATGACTTGCCTGTGTGGCAACGACTAGCCTGTGTGGCAGCGACGAGCCTGTGTGGCAACGACGAGCCTGTGTGGCAACGACGAGCCTGTGTGGCAACGACGAGCCTGTGTGGCAACGACGAGCCTGTGTGGCAACGACGAGCCTGTGTGGCAACGACGAGCCTGTGTGGCAACTGTGAGCCTGTGTGGCACCCGTGAGCCTGTGTGGCACCCGTGAGCCTGCGTGGCACCCGTAAGCCCGTGTGGCACTTGTGAGCCTGTGTAGCACCCGTGAGCCTGCGTGGCACCTGTGAGTACCTATGTGTGGCACTCGTGAGCCTGTGTGGTACCTGTTAGCTTTAGCCTGTGTGGTATGTGAAAGTCTATGTAATACCTACTATGTCGTGCATTTGCATAGCACTGTCTTAGTACACTTTCAGTTCTAGTAATGTTATCGGTCTTAGTGACGATTCATTCTGCCTGGATTTGTTTCGATTAGAGGTGTCAAGGTTTGACATACACCCTTGAAAATTTAGTTGTGGTCAGAATGACCGAGTTTTGAAGTATGTGACCAATACGAGCGTGCGTGCGTATACGTGTGTTCTGTGTGTGTGTGTGTGTTTATATTTTTTCACAAATATTGAAGAAAGTAGACACGAGGACGTGTGATGGTCATGATGGCCGTGTCGTGGAAAACGATATTCTTGAATAATAAGTTGTGAAGTTGATTAACTTAGTACAGAGTCTATGGTGACCAGCGTGACGTTACTTGTCATTTGAAAATGGCGCGAATGTGTTTTCGGTAATGTCACGTGGACAGAGTCGTGCTGGTGCGTGGGAGCTGGGCAGAGCTCAGTTTGATTTGAGACACCGACGAAAACACACATCCAGCACGAACCTGTCAGTTACCTAGATTTGAGTTGTTTTGTGATTAAGATTGTTAAGTGAGGTTATTACTGCAATGAAGATTGCTATTCTACGTTATGAACTCTGTACCACGAAACCCCCATCGGTGTCAGCTCATCGCTCAGCCATCGCTGACGCCGACATACATATAATAAGACAGTAAAAAAACTGTGTCTGTACATTGAATATATTTAAAAAAAAAATTGAGGGGGGTTTAGAAACAGTAATAGAGCACAAATCCAAAAAAAAAGTCTGTCTGTTTGTCTGTTTGTCTGTTTGTCTGTTTGTTTGCACACGCTAATCTTCGGAACTGCTAGACGGATTTGAATGTTTTTTTTTTTGTTGTATAGATATTAAGTCTGGGCAACATATAGGCTATAATTTATCTTGGAAACTTGAACACCTGATGCAGAACCGCAACAGACCAGCTAAACTATAAGAGATACAAAAATGGTACCATAGCAAAAATTGTTCCACGTGATGAGCATTTTTTGCTGAGAGAATAAATTTGAAGATCCGAAACACCTGATGCAGAACCGCAACAGACCAGCTAAACTATAGGAGATACAAAAATGGTACCATAGCAAAAATTGTTCCACGTGATGAGCATTTTTTGCTGAGAGAATAAATTTGAAGATCTGGAACACCTGATGCAGAACCGCAACAGACCAGCTAAACTATAGGAGATACAAAAATGGTACCATAGCAAAAATTGTTCCACGTGATGAGCATTTTTTGCTGAGAGAATAAATTTGAAGATCCGGAACACCTGATGCAGAACCGCAACAGACCAGCTAAACTATAGGAGATACAAAAATGGTACCATAGCAAAAATTGTTCCACGTGATGAGCATTTTTTGCTTAGAGAATAAATTTGAAGATCCGGAACACCTGATGCAGAACCGCAACAGACCAGCTAAACTATAGGAGATACAAAAATGGTACCATAGCAAAAATTGTTCCACGTGATGAGTATTTTTTGCTGAGATTAAATTTGAAGATCCGGAACACCTGATGCAGAACCGCAACAGACCAGCTAAACTATAGGAGATACAAAAATAGTACCATAGCAAAAAATGTTCCACGTGATGAGCATTTTCTGCTAAGAGAATAAATTTGAAGATCCGAAGCACCTGATGTGGAACTTCAAGAGCCCAGCTACACTATAACATATATAGGAATGACGTCTTAGCAAGAGTGGTTCAGCCTTATGAGCTCTCGCTATTGACGTATAAAAATCGAAGATCTGGAACACCTGTTGTGAAACTCCAAGAGCCCAGCTACACCATAACACATATAGGAATGACGTCTTAGCAAAAGTTGTTCGGTCAGATAGGCATTTCCTGTTGACTTATAAAAACGAAAATCAGAAACATTTCACATGGAAATCAAAGCTATCACTAATTTCACTGTATAGTTAAATAACATAAGCTGGGATTACCTCCACGCGCTGAAGACGGGAACAGTTCAGGACTGATTTTCGATGACGATGGTATATCATTGAAAATTAGACTCTATTGGCCAAAATTCCCATTTTTTTTAAATTTTATCGAATAAATATGCCTTCGGGCGTATGTTATTTGAGTGTTTAATTTCCATTTTGATTTATTTTCGTGACACGGTAGTCTCCCCGGTAACGCAGGGGAGCAACTACTTAGATTTTAATTGATCAGGTATCTCTTCACAATAAAACTATAACCATGCCTAGATAGAGGTCAAATCTTTCCCAATGTTCCAAAGGTGCTAAATGATTAAAGATCATAAGATTCCAACAATCTACCGAAGAGCGTTAGGACAGATTTGACGATGTTCGAGAACATGAGGCTGCAACTTACTCCGTGGAAACTTCTTCGGATCGCGAAGCACGCCTGCATTCTCAGCGTATTTACGCATCTATATCCAGGTCTCTAGAGACCAGTGAAGAATATGTGCGCGACTGACCGCTGATCGTGAACATCATGCACTGTCTCGCGAGTTGGAGACGTTCACGGAAAGAGCATGACGCTTGAGTTTTCAGCGTATATACGCATCGACTCTAGAGATAAGTGGGGGAAGAAGATGCGCTACTGACCGCTGATCGTGAATGTCACGCAACATATAGGCTATAATTTATTTTGGAAAATGGAACACCTAAAGTAAAAGAGATATAAAAATGGTGCCATTGCAAAAACTATTCCACGTTAAGAGCGTTTTCTGCTGTAAGACTAAATTTGAAGATTTGGAGCACCTGTTGTGGAACTCCAAGAGCCCAGCTACACCATAACACATATAGGAATGACGTCTTAGCAAAAGTTATTCGGTCTGATAGGCATTTCCCTTATAAAATCGAAGATCAGAAACATTTGACATGGAAATCAAAGCTATCACTAATTTCACTGTATAGTTAAATAACATAAGCTGGGATTACCTCCACGCGGTGAAGAAGTTTATCGAATAAATATGCCTTCGGGCTTATGTTATTTGAGTGTTTAATTTCCTTCTCAATTTATTTTCGTGACACGGTAGTCTACCCGATAACGCAGGGGAGCAGCCACTTAGATTTTAATTGATCAAGTATCTTCACAATAAAACTATAACCACGCCTTGAAAGAGGTCAAATCTTTCCCAATGTTCCAAAGGTGCTAAATGATTAAAGATCATAACTGTTGTGGAACTCCATATCCCAGCGACCATATACCATATATTTATAGAAATGGCGTCTTAGCAAAAGTTGTTAAGTCTGATGGCATTTCCTGTTAACCTACAAAAATAAAAAATCTGGATCGTCTTGAATCGTCTCGCGCATCTCATTGTTTTCCCGTCCCCGGGCTTTTAGAATTCGACACGACGATTCAGATCTTCGATTTTGACGACCCCGTTGTCGCTGGCATAAGCAACAAGATCCGCGTACGAAGTCGCGGGCAGAAGCTAGTAATAAATAAATGTCTCTGAAGTCCAAAATACAGACGCAAGCACATCAAGCTACCCCAAACTGCCAAATTTTCCCAATTGATCATAAACCTTATTCTCTTTGCAATAAAGTTGAAAATCTTTCAACTAAATTTGCCACATTGGGGTGGCTTCTGTACTAAGTATACCCTTTAAAAAATAAAGAATATTCAAAATCGGTTTATATATTGATGGAGTAATCGATGAAAATTCACAAAAAAAAATTGATTCTGATGATTTCAAAGAAACGACGGAGTTATGACACACTAAATCAAAACCAGACAAGGCTCGAAAACCGAGGGTTCCGTACTTAGGAAATAAATAGTTCCACAGTCGAATCGCGCAGATTAATAATGTATAAATTTGAGTTTTTTTTTAGTACTTGCGGTTTATAACGATGTTACTTAACAAAATTTATTGTTCTAGGTCAACGAGAACTACCCTATGAATGTTCATTACTTTGAGCGTGTCGAAAAATGTTAATAAATGACAGTATGTTTATTTACGTAAACTTAAAAAAAAACACGTCTTCATGGGACAGAAAGTTTGAGTACACGGTTTAAAATTTTAAATTCACGTATTCCCGAAATAAAGGGCCATGACAGACAAACACACAGACAGACAGATAAACACAGACAGAGAGACAAACGGACAACAAAGTGATATTTTGAGGGTTCCGTTTTTTCCTTTTGATGTACGGAACCCGTAGTTTTGTAGTTAGTCGGTTGAAAAAACATAAAAGCAGCAACCCGCCTAGTACGAACCATACGTACTACTAACACCAGATTTATTATCCACTTCGCTAAGATAAATGGCCTAAACGATTTTATGGGACAAGCTTATCTCTCGAAAAATACTTTTTTAAATGTCATGTAAAATTTCTAGACTATTTCTAAAACGTAGCTTAAGTCAATATGTTAGGTTTTATAACCGTAAAGAAATGGTTCCTGAAGTTGGTTTATTTTATTGAAATTTCTTAGGTAGTCAATGGGCCGTAAAAGAAGGCATAGTACTTTTTATATAATATAGGCGCTTATGCTTACAATATATAAGCGCCTTCAAAACATATTTTAAGTAAAGAACACTATTCTCTAAGAGGGGCATAGAGAACAGTGCTCTTTACTTAAAAAAATATTTGAAGGCGCTTAGTTATCAAGATTGTTGGACATAGTAGAACGCCGCAATAATAGACAGATTACATTCTACAGACGTTTATTAATTCGTTACACTTTACAAAATACAAAAATAACAGTCGATACGGTAGATGTAGTCGAATAAAGAATAATATGAACTTGACTAAGTCAGCTTTGAAACATAACAAACCGCATCGAAATTGGTATATTCATTTGGGAGCAACAATGCCACAGAAAAACACACTCAGATGCTTACACGCATATACATACACACAGAGATACACACACACAACCGCATCAAGATTGGTCCATTGATTAGCTACGAAGCCATAGACAAAAAAATAGAAAGCTACACGCAAAGAAAACACACGCACAAAAAACACACGCACAGAAAAAGCACACACACATATGCAGCTTTGAAACATAACAAACCGTATTGAAATTGGTATATTCATTTAGGAGCAACCATGCCACAGACAAACACACACAGATGCTTACACGCAAATACATACACACACAGAGATACACACACAACCGCATCAAGATTGGTCCATTGATTAGCTACGAAGCCATGGACAAAAAAATAGAAAGCTACATGCACAGAAAACACACGCACAGAAAAGCACACACACATATGCAGCTTTGAAACATAACAAACCGAATTGAAATTGGTATATTCATTTAGGAGCAGCCATGCCACAGACAAACACACACAGATGCTTACACGCAAATACATACACACACACAGAGATACACACACACAACCGCATCAAGATTGGTCCATTGATTAGCTACGAAGTTATAGACAAAAACATAGAAGACTACCCGCACAGAAAACACACGCACAGAAAAAACACACACACACATATGCTCATACACAGGAATACTCGTACAGACACACACACACGCTCAAAGATAGAAAAAAATCTGTTGAATTTAGCAGAATAGACAGATAGGATTGCTCGGATTATACTAAACCTAACAACACTCAAATTGTAGATCTATTTCAAGTTTAACTCTAATTGGATGAACAGAGCTAACTTACTCATCTACTTGTGGGTTTACGGCTGTTACCTGTAATTTTACGCTAACACCGGTAAATTGGATTGTAGCATTCTGAATAATACTGCATACTTGGTTTCTAGATCTATAACTAGGACTTCACTTGCGACTTCCTCCGCGTGTACTTTGAACTTTTCTGGGACAAACCCAAATGTTCTTTCTTTGGTATTGTTCGTCTGGAACGTGGAGCTCCTCAAGTTCCGAGTTGAGCACACGATTACTGACAAATGCTTGCACTGACTGAATCTGGTCTCCTCATATCTGTGTGGTTCTTTCCTCAAAATGCCATCTCAGACACTAATCTGCATGGTTCTTACTAGATTTGTCTAAGATAATGTCTTGACTTTAATTCATTAAACCCCTAGAGAACACCGGTGTCCGCGCTGTCATTGTCTTCCTATTGTGTGTCTAATTGACACAATTGAAATGTTAAAAGAGAGAAAGGTTAAAAGAGACTATGACCTCTGAGTTTCTTTCGGTGTTTCTTCTCAGAGTAGCCAGATAGAGAAACTCCGACGTCATCTACTAGTTAAAAAAAATACGTGTAAAAGTGTTTGTGTAAACCTATTTACAGTAATAAATATCATTTATCATTAATCTTGGAACTTTATTATATCTTTCAGTTCCTCATAGTATTGAAATTCAAATAAAGCCTGTGTTATGTCACGATGGCCCACAAGTTAAGGCGCCTACCTCTCAATCACAAGGTTGTGGTTTAAATCTGTGCAAGTACCAATGTGACTTGTGTGAATTTATATGTACTTTCTAAGTTTATCTTAGACATCTTTGACATCGGTGAAGGAAAACATCGAGAGAAAACCGGAACTTATATTGTAGTTTATATATTTTTGAAAACGCCAATCCGCCTTGAGCCAGCGTGGAGATCAATGCTCGTGCCTTCTCTGTATAGAAAGAGGCCTTTGTTCTACAGTGTGGAAAAAAAATGTATAGATGTAAATAATACCGGCCTGTTACGGTCCCACTGCAGGGAAAAGGCCTCTTTTCATACAGAGAAGTAACAAGCCTTTTTACATTGAAAATCTTATTTGAATCGATGTATCGTTCATTATTGGCCACCGACTTCCAAAACTGGAGATATTTTTCAGCTGTTTTTTATTTATTAATACTATAACTATACAATAAAACTATTCTAAATTAACTGGTTACATACATACCTAAAAATAAACAAACAAAAGAACAGTAAACCAATTATAGGGCATCAAAAAACCCATCCGCATCGCTATCAACGGGAAAAGTGTCCAGAAGACTGGCCGCATTGCCACGTTGTATGGCTGATGTATGATTGAATTTCTCATTAGCAATTATATAACTTGGGGAAGTATGAAGGATCCTAACGCAAGCAAACTAATTGCTTAAAGGATTGTCCCCATTGAAATTTAGAGTAAGTTGTTTAAGTTGTTGCAATAATCATTTTTATTAATTTTTTACTAATGCCAAATCAGAGTCTCTTTAGTGGCATTGAAGCTCTGACACCAGGTTAGGCAATAAACATGATAAGAAGAATAAGATTGATTAATTGACCTTCTAATGAGTGAACTACGTCACAATACATTGTTTTCTAGTGTCATTTTCATACAGAGCTGAGTAACTCCATTGTATGTAGTATATGTTATGTAGCTTTGTATCTCCGGCTATCATTCAATTCACTAGACTAGAACGATGTTGATCCAGTCTATACCTACTGGCGGCCCATGCCATTCATTCACCTATATACATATGTATACATGCATAGAAAAGGGTGAAAGTGACATCAACGCTCATCCAAAGCGTTTCGCGTCGGCTTTTATACCGCGTATACATACATACATTCATAAAGTCACGGTTTTTTCTCATGGAGGTAGGCAGAAACTATAGAGCACCATATGCTACGATTCTTCGAAACTTCTTTTGCTTCGTTTACATTCATACAATGTTGTCATACACATTACACTCACGCCGTTTGCGATTACTACGCACCTGACCTTTCTGAAGAACCTCACCAATAAGGTCTATGTACACAAATGTGAATGTCATTTTATATATGGACACAAATGTGAAAGTTTTTTTTTTAATGACTTGGGTTTAATTTTGTTATGATGTTTTTTTGTTTTAAACGTATGATTAATGTAAGTAGTTGTAGTAACATAGTATGGCGACATCATCGCATTGGGTGCGAACCTGTTAGGATGGTGTATGACTTATTTAATAAATAAATGTATTTCCTTCTAGGTCGTGCCCTCCCGGCGTTCCCAATTACATCTGCTTTGTGAACACTTTTCGTTAGTCGCCTTTCATTCATCCTTTCAACGTGACAATACACTATCTAATCTAAGCATCCTTTTTTCAAATTTTGTTACTACATCTTCTTTTAAACCACACCGCCACCACGCACCACGCACCACTGAGTATACAATGAAAAAAAAACAAAAGCCAAAACAATAAGTTGAGCCGGTTGATTTGGTAAAAAATATTCCGTGAACAGATGAGTGAAGTGATCTGTCAATGCCTAGCATAAGTGGGAATGACAACTCAACTCGAGGCGAGTTGAGTTGTCAAACTATCAAATCAAAGAGACTTCAGAGGTCCAGAGTGTGTGTGTTTAAGATTTTAAACTTCTATATGACAGCGTTGAAATTTTTAATAATAATCGAAGTCACTTAATTAAAAAAAAAACAACCGACTTCTTAAAAAAAAACTAACAGGAGAAAAATAACTCCAGTTTCGGAAGTCGGTGGCCAATAATGAACAAAACAAAACCACCAAAGCCACAGACTTCCGAAACTGGAGTTATTTTTCTCCTGTTAGTTTTTTTTTAAGAAGTCGGTTGTTTTTTTTGTGTAAAGTTTTTATTTTGTAATCTTTAGTTTCTTTGTATGTAAAGAAAGTCTTTCAAAACTTGAAAGAATCATTGAAATTGGATAACAATTGCTAAAGAAGTTCTATCTCTAAACATTAATCTGTACATCTCTGCCGGCCCCTTTTAAAATAGAATGGCGTAATGTTATGTTGTGGAAATACAAAAGCTCAGCATAGACATCTGACTATAGCAATCGCGAATAATTTGCTGTTATGCGTTGAAGAGTTCCGTTGCCTGTCTTCTTCATCAGTTTTTCTTCACCAAATGATATTTTCTAAATGAAAATGCTTGATTTGTTACTAAAAATGTTGAAATCGGTGCATGTGTGCCTATATTTTTTTAGGAGTTCCCTCAATTCCTCAAAGATCCCTCATCAGATATGAGTTTTGATACAAATGGGACCAATCTGTTAGTATACCATATCAAACAAAAAAAGAATTTTGAAAATCGGTCCATAAATGACGGAGTACTGAGGTAACAAACACTAAAAAAAAAAAAAAAATATATATATACAACCGAATTGAGAACCTCCTCCTTTTTTTGAAGTCGGTTAATAAATGAATTATTGTTATTAAAAATTTCAACGCTGTCATATATATTCATAATTAAAAAATTGTTATTGAATAAATAAATTGAATTGAATAGTGTCAATATGTGCGTGAATGTCCCGTCTACCCTCTATATACGAATGTGTTGTAGTGTATACGAAGTGTGTTGCTTATTCAATTTCACAGCAGGATCACATCACTTGTCGATTGATTTGATTTACGTTTTATGTGTGAGTGTATTTTGCGTATCTATTGGCAAAACTAAGTTATTTTCTCAATTGTTGGTAGCTGTAGTTGAGAAATTGAGTCTTTGTGAGATATTTTTGGAAGAGTGGCACTTTGGGGCTAAACATGAAGCAACAAATGATATTGTTTAGATAAATCAAAAATTTAAAATATTCGAATAAAAAACTCTATTTTATACAGGATAAAAAAACTTACAAATAATAACATAAAGAGCTACTTACGGTGTTACAATTGGCGGCCTTATCGCTTAAAGTAAAGTTATTTCTGACAACCTTTGGATGGACTTGATTGTGAAGGAGAAAAAATGAGCAGATTGTTTATGGTGTACTTTTTATATTATCTACCATACATAACTATTATAGAATATATATATTTTTTTTTTTTTATTTATTTACCATTTTACAAAAGAATCTTATTATCTATCTTAGTTTAAATAGCAACCAAAAACCGCTAAGGTTTAAACTAGTGGTATTAATCTATCTCAATATCGCAACAAATTATTGAGGTTTTATTTTATATGCGTATGTTACTGTCGATTAACAATTCATAAAAAATATATATTGTATTCGTGTTATATGTGTATACCATGCATCTATTAATTTAATCATTATTTTCTAATGAAAATAATAAATAAATAAATAAGCACTTTTTTATTTTTTTTATTTTTTTATTTTTTTTACATTAGAAAATAATGATTAAATTAATAGATGCATGGTATACACATATAACACGAATACAATATATATTTTTTAAAAATAAAAAAAATAAAAAAGTGCTTATTTATTTATTTATTATTTATTTTATTTTATAAAATAAATAATAAATAAATCAATAAGCACTTTTTTTTTTTTTTTTTATATATATTTTTTTATTTTTTTTTTTTATTTTAAAGCTCTAGCCAGCTTAGCTTTTTTGATTCTATCTTCGTACCCATACTTAGTAGTTTTTACTCTAGGTACATCTTTTTCACATATTTTAATATTGTTTACAAATTACTTATTGTCAAATAACCATTTTGCAAGGCTATTTATATTCAAAATTATTTTTTTTTTCTTTTTATAACTATGTAAAATAATTAATAATACACGTAAATAAAATAATGTAAAATTACCTCATGTCAATAATAAATAGTAAATTAAGTTTTTTCCCAATTTATGTAATATGTTGCTGTGCCCGGGCTGTAACCGGGTTTCATTTTTTTTTTTATTACTGGTAGGCGCGCGTTTGACCACTATCTCACCTGATGGTAAGCGATGATGTGGTCGACGATGAAGCACGCTTGCCTAGAAGCAACCAGTTCACTCTTGACTTAAAGAAGGTTGTAGCTATCAGGAAACACCAACACCGGCAGGGAATTCCACTCTTTTGCTGTTCGCACAATAAATGTGCTTCCATAGCGTTTAGTACGTATGGTTGGGATATCTACCATGTACCGGTGGCGCAGTGCTGTACGTCTGGTGGTCCGATGATGGAATTAAATCGTGCAATTCCGATGCACACTCTCCGAAATATAACCGATAGAAAACCGACAGGCTAGCAACTCGGCGTCGATGCTCAAGACTTTGAAGTTTTGACTCAACGAGTGCATCATTGCCGATGATCTTCTTGGCTCGTTTCTCAATAGACTCAAGCGCATCAAGCTGGTATTTGGCGGATCCGTCCCAAAGATGAGAGCAGTTCTCCATACACGACCGAACTTGCGCTTGATAGAGGTTGAGCAGCTGTTCCGGCGTGAAGTAACGTCTCACCTGTGCTAAGATACCTAACTTTTTTGCAGCTATTTGAGCCTTTGCCTCGATGTATGTAAGAGCTAAAATTGAGAGTGGATGACAACGTTACACCAAGTAGATCAAGATGGTCGGTTATCGGCACGGTTACACCTCGGAAAGATGGAGCCGGGTGAAATAGGCTCCGCTTGGCGGAAAACAGACACGCCTGGGTTTTCGCAGCATTGAACTTGACCAAATTGGCATCACCCCACTCGGCGACTGCCTTCAAGGACAAGTTCAAGCGCTCGACCATAGCTTCTCGGAGAGACTGGATCTGTGACCCACTAGCCCGTGCGTCAGACATGTAGCTCTCGACAACAGTGCTGTCGTCTGCATACCCAAAGGTACCGGGCTTAAGCGTGTTGGAACTTATATTAAATGTAACAACAAATGTACACATAAATGAAATAAACATGTTGAGTTTGAGTTTGATTTCGTATTAGTAAAGATATTGGCTTATACTAAAACAACCGACTTCTTAAAAAAACACTAACAGGTGAAAAATAACTCTTTTTTCGGAAGTCTGACATACAAATGGGACCAATCTGTTAGTAAACCCTATCAAATAAAAAAAAAATTTTGAAAATCGGTCCCAACCGAATTGAGAACCTCCTCCTTTTTTTGAATTCTGATTTTTTGAATTCTGAAATTTGAATTTTTGAATTCGGTTAAAAAAGGTTTCATCCAAAACATTACAGAAGCAGAAAGTTAAATCCGACATGTTATTGATATCACACACACAACACCTAATACGTTAATCGAAAAGGCTTTGTATCGTATTTCCTCATAGTTGAGCACATCAATTTATCCCCCCCAATTTCCACACCCCCACTTCCCCTCTCACCCATCCTTCCGGCCCTCCATTCATCCCACAGCCGGCTTAGTGACGCCTTTATATTGGAAACAAAATCCAAATTGGACACAAACCGCTGACAGCTGGCAATCATGGACACGCCACATGCAATTAATTTGTAGGTATGAATTACCCACAAATGAATTGCATGTGGGATTAATGGACGCATTCCAGATAGGTTTTGAGTAATTAACTATTTGATGCGGCGCGTTTTATTGAGTGGCGAGCTATTTCAATGGACGTGCTCATCGAGATATACACACATCAAAAGTGTCTAGGGATCAACATATATTTTTGCAATAACTTTTCTCCTGATTGATATTAATTAAAATTTTCTTTAAGGATTCATCAAATAAAGTGTTTTCGTTTGTCACAGTAACGATAAACGAAGTCACCTTTGCATTAATAAAGAAATTTGCCATTTTCCTAATAAAGGGATTTTTGACATTTGAACCACTAACATTAAAGTTCGAAAAAAAGACTGAAATAACAGTTTTCTTTAAAATTTTATTGGGTAACTTAAACAATTAATAATCCGTGTTTCTACCGCGAACACTAACAACACAAGAACATCGGTTTGGCATACTCAAAATGAGTTCATCCTAATCACGCTGTGGAATGGCCGCCCATGTTCGTTGCAACAACAAAAAAAGGTCTTCTTGCGACTGGATACCCTCCATATTCGGCAGAGCTCTTCTCTGTAGCATATCCCATGCATGCTCAATCGGGTTCAAGTCTGGCGACTGAGCAGGCCAGGGCAGGACATTGATGTTAGCTGCGGCGAGAGTCTGTCTTACAACACTTGCGGTGTGCGGTCGTGCATTATCATGCATTAACTGAAATAAGGGACCGATTTGCACTTGTAGAGGAACGATGACGTCTGATACAATCGTCTCAGCATAAATTTGAGCGTTGAGGTTGCCTCTGATCCAAATCAACTCAGTTCTTCCGCCGATCCAAATACCCGCCCATACCATGATGGTTCCACCACTATAAGGATGGACTTCCTGGCAGGATTTTAATCGCTGTTGGCGTCCAGGGGTTCTCCAGTGTCGTATACGTCTTGTATCCGGTCTCATACCAAAACGAGACTCATCAGAAAAGCACACGAAACGCCATTGTTCTTCTGCCCAATTTCTGTGTTCAAGAGCCCATTGATATCGAATCCTACGACCGCTACGGGTACCACCTATAGCAATGCACAATGCATTGCTATAGGTGGTACCCGTAGCGGTCTTCGGGAATGAAGGTTCACTTCATGCAAGCGGTTTCTGACTGTTTGGTCGCTAATTAAGTTCCCTGAAGAGTGATGAAGCCTCACGAGTTGTAAGACAGACTCTCGCCGCAGCTAACATCAATGTCCTGCCCTGGCTTGCTCAGTCGCCAGACTTGAACCCGATTGAGCATGCATGGGATATGCTACAGAGAAGAGCTCTGCCGAATATGGAGGGTATCCAGTCGCAAGAAGACCTTTTTTTGTTGTTGCAACGAACATGGGCGGCCATTCCACAGCGTGATTAGGATGAACTCATTTTGAGTATGCCAAACCGATGTTCTTGTGTTGTTAGTGTTCGCGGTAGAAACACGGATTATTAATTGTTTAAGTTACCCAATAAAATTTTAAAGAAAACTGTTATTTCAGTCTTTTTTTCGAACTTTAATGTTAGTGGTTCAAATGTCAAAAATCCCTTTATTAGGAAAATGGCAAATTTCTTTATTAATGCAAAGGTGACTTGGTTTATCGTTACTGTGACAAACGAAAACACTTTATTTGATGAATCCTTAAAGAAAATTTTAATTAATTTCAATCAGGAGAAAAGTTATTGCAAAAATATATGTTGATCCCTAGACACTTTTGATGTGTGTATTATAATTCTTGTCAAGTGATGCAGATTTCAGTTGCAAAGATTTAAAATGTTATTAATTTAATATTACGTTGTTTAAAACCATTTTGTCTGGCAGTTTGGAACCTTAGTGCTATTTATTGAGCGTTTCATTGTATAGATTTTTTGTATACCTAGTTCTTCAAACGAATCAGACAGATGTGTTGCTGGGGAGTTTGGTCCGCCACTTCTTCTTTCCAGCAAAAACACTAGTGTGAAGGTGAAGGGTGGGCCGTTTTTGGGGTACTGTCTTCATGTATTTTTTTTGACGTTCAAAAAGTGCTGATTCTCAGTCTAGTTTGAATAAAGACTTTTGATTTTTTGATTTTGAGGACTTAATGCGACCAACCCAAGTGTTCTTTCTTTGGCATTGTTCGAAAAACGCTTAGAACAAAAATACTTATACGATGTCGAAAGTAAATCATATGGGACTCCCAACACGAGAAGTCATCATCATCATCATCATCTGCCAATCTTTTTCCCAACTATGTTGGGGTCGGCTTCCAGTTTAACCGGATGCAGCTGAATACCAGTGTTTTACATGGAGCAACTGCCTGTCAGACCTCTACTTGGTTAATCTGGTTGTCAGATTTTCGGGCGTCAGACTATCTGTAACGACTCTCATAGATCTACAAATGACAGCCGGGACCAGTTGGTCCCGGACTCCTCCGTGACTCGGAAAGGGTGTAAAGCAGTTGCTTTACACCCTTTCCGAGTCACGGAGGAGCCTTGATATGTAATTAATGGTCACCCATTCACGGACTTTTCCTAACTACCTATGTAAGGATGGGCTTCCAGTCTAAATCAGCTGAACACCAGTGTTTACCAGAGCGTCTTCCTAGAGGAGTTAATTACACTACTCTGAAAATCAAATTCAATATCAAAAGTAATTTTTTCAAATAAGGCTGAGGTTCAGCACCTTTTGAACGTTTCAATTTCAATTTATTTATTCCATAACAATTTTCACATTGTGTCTGAATTCTTTGCATGCAATTTTATAATTAAATCATACAGTTTTCATACATCACAGTTCCAAAATAAATTAAAATGATAATATAAGTTGAGTAAAAAAAGATATAAAAATTAATGTCAAAATTAATGTCATGTGTACAAATTGATGTCATGTGTTAATTATTCTCATAATTCATCAACGGAGTAAAAGCATTCGTCTAACAAGAACCGTTTAAGTTTAATCTGAAACCCACTTCTATATAATAAACTTTTTATTTCTGTCGGCAGTTACAAATTACGTAAAAATGACATATTGTCAATCCCCTAATAAAAAGCTCGCCGTTCCACTTCCTAGTTGTTTTGCTGGGAAGAAGAAGTGGCGGAACAAACACCCCAGCAACACGTCTGTGTGATAAGTTAGAAGAACTTGAACTGTCCCACAGCTGGCTTTTCTTTCTTCTATCGTGATTCCTCGTCACCTCTCTCCAATTCTCAAGGAAGACATCCAGGTCGTCCCGTCATCTCGTCAACCGTATTAAAACAAAAAGAGAGTGCGCAACAGTTAGACAGCAGAAATAAAAAAAACCTCAAATAAAAATAACATATCTCTAACAACACAGGTTGTAACGTTGAACTCGTCGTGATAGCAACAGGTCGCGTTGACGATAATAGCTATACATAGATAGTACAGTCAGCCTCAAAAATATCGGGACGTACCAACTGTTCAAAGTGATCTCGCCAATTAATAAAATAAAACTTTGACTTTTTTTAAATGCTTTCGGATCACACACGTTCGGATCGGCACCTCATGAGTAGGTACCTACTTGGTTTTCTACGGCGCAAATATAAATACAAATATAAATATATTTTTTCAATAATGATAGAAGAGGTTAAACTAGAAGCCAACCCCAACTTAGTTAGTAAAAGACTAGGCAGATAAAGGCAGGCACTTTGAATCTTCGGTCCACGAATAATCGTCTTCTACGATTTCCTTCTCACCGCTCTGGTTTTATTAACTCTTCCTTCTGCGCCCAATAGAATACTCTTTATTTTACACCACAAAAACTGATGAACTGAACTGATGATTTTAGTTTACTTCTCAATGTGGTGTCCTCACGGTATGTTGTGTCCTGGCCCTCAGGAACACGGGAATAGGTGTCCAATGGATGTGAATGTAAAACCCAAGATATTTATTTATTTGTTTATTCACACACAACCTGGGTACAGCAAGCATTAGGAGTGGAAGAGAATGTTGCCACACTTATATCAAATATTATAAAAAATATGTGTTCCGATACATCTCAATATCCCCCTCACAAATTTAAACGTTGGGGTGGTTTCCTGATCCTAGTCGATTTTCTTAATCCTACTGTCTCATCGGCTACATTCTTACTTTCTACCTCCGTTAGCACTATCTCTTTATTAGCACAACTTTTTACAGGATTAACAGTCTCCGACATCGCAGTGTCAGAGCTCTTATATGTAGACTCAATAGGTGGTACATTTTTCTGACTAGGTAAACTTACAGAAGTATCATTTTCTTTTACAATAGGTGGTAAGTATTCTTGAATAGGTGATGACAATGACACATCATTATCTTTTAAGTCACTTTGAATAGGGTTAGGAAACAAGTTATCTGATGCACGAATAATCTGATTTACATGTCTTTTCCAAATTAAATTATCTTCAGTTTTACACAAATAAGTTCTCTTGCCCAATACCTCATCTATTCTAGCTTTAACAAATTTCTTCTTATTCGGATATCTATAATCTCTACAGTACACAATATCTCCTTCTACAAATTCTTCCATCCTTTTTCCCTGTACTATCATTTTATTGCTATTTTTCTTATTATTCATTAACAAGTCAAATCTAGTTCTTAGTTTTCTTTGAAACATTAATTCAGATGGTGTCATACCTGTAGTTACATGAATTGAATTTCTATAATGGAAAAGATATCTGTTCATTAATGTTTCAAAGGAAACATTATAATTATTACTATCTTTCAATGATTTTAACAAAGATGACTTAAAATTTCTTACAGCATTTTCAGCAAAACCATTTGTTGCTGGGTGAAATGGAGGAGATGTTTCATGGTGAATACCATTCTTACTTAAAAAATCTGAAAACTCTTTACTACTGAAGGTAGCAGCATTATCTGTCACAACAAATCTAGGCAAACCAAACCTACTAAAACATTCCCTAAACTTTTCTACAGTTAATTTAGAATCTAAGTTTTTCATTATAAAAGTCTCTGGCCACTTGGAGTAAGTATCAATAATTAACAAAATCATTTTATTGTCAACAGGCCCTAGAAAATCTGCATGAACACGCTCATATGGAAAATTGGTCTTTGGCCATGAAATAACAGTTGACTTTGGTGGTTCTGGTCTGGCTGACATACAAACATCACAAGACTTTACAAAATTCTCAATATCACTATCTAAACCAGGCCACCAAAAATAAGACCTTGCATTTGCTTTCATTTTGACCACACCCTCATGAGTTGAATGTAATTCTTTTAATAAATATAACTGTAACTTTTGAGGTATTACAACCCTGTAACCCCACATAATAACATTCTGATCAATGTACAATTCACTTTTTCTTTGAATAAATGCTTTCAAACTATTATTTTCTACCGTGTTAGGAAAACCATACCTAATCATATTATATACTGAACTTAGCAGTGAATCTTTTCTAGTCTCAGCCCTCACAGTATGTAAACTAATAATATTCTGCTGTTCCACAAAATGTATGTAATCACACTCACCTTTATCCTGACTCTCATAATCTAATGGTAATCTAGACATACAGTCTGCTTTTACATTAGTTGAACCTGAAATGTACTTAAATGTATAATCAAAGTTAGCTAGGTATATAGACCATCTCTGCAACCTACCAGCAGCCATTTGTGGGAGACTTTTGTTCTCACCAAATAATGCCTGTAAAGGTTTGTGGTCAGACTCAAGTTCAAACTTCATACCTATTAAATATTGATAAAACTTATTTACTGCCCAATAAATAGCTAAAGCTTCTTTATGAATCATTGAGTACCCCTTTTCAGCCTTTGAATATACTCTTGAAATGAAACTAATAGGTCTATCAGAACCATTTGGCATTATATGGCTGAGCACCGCACCTATACCATTCTGAGACGCATCACATGAAAGTCTTAAGGGTAAATCTCTATTGAAATGCACCAAAATATTATCAGAAACTATCTCCTTTTTTATTTTTTCAAAGCTACTACTACAATCTTTTGACCATGAAAATTTCTTGTCTTTTTGTAGCAAGTCATAAATAGGTTTTAATATTTCAGACAAATGTGGAACAAACTTAGAATAATAATTTACCATACCAATCCAAGACCTAACCTCACTTACATTGGTTGGTGGTGGTGCTTTCAAAATTGCCTCCAACTTCACTTTGTCCTTTTTTAATCCATCCTTGGAAATAATATGACCCAAATATTTAACTTCTTCTTGAAAAAATAAACATTTAGACTTATTTAATCTAATTCCTACCTTTTGAAATCTTTTCAAAACTTCTCTCAAATTATCTAGATGCTCTAAGTCATTACTCCCTGTAATTAACACATCATCTATGAAATTCACTACTCCTTTAGCACCTAACAATACTTTTTCCATTTTTGCCTGAAAGATTGCACTAGCAGGTTTGGTACCATACGGAAGTCTCTTTAATTTATAAATACCTTTTGGTGTCGACCAGGCTAGTAACTCCCCTGTATCACTATCCACTTGTAGATGATTGAAAGCATTGCGAAGATCTAACTTTGTGAACCTTTCACCCCCTTGTAAAGCTGTAAAAATATCTTCAATACGCGGTAAAGGATGGTTAATGTTCTCTAAATATTTATTTATAGTTATTTTATAATTAGCACATAATCTGAGACTACCATTTTCCTTGATTACAGGAACCAACGGTGTACCCCACTTGGATGTTTCTACCTTTTCCAATACACCTTCCCGCACCAACTTATTTATTTCCTGGTCAACTTTTTCCTTGAATGCATATGGAACTGGTTTAGGTTTGTGAAATATAGGTTTAGTGTTCTCCTTTAAGTCTAGTTTTATTTCTTCCCCTTTTATTATTCCTAATCCACTATTAAAAATTTCTGAAAACTCATGTAATATATTATCTAATTTGCCTTTCTCCATTATATTAATGGATAAAATATCTTTATTACTAAAATTAAATTTCTTTATTAAATCTCTACCCAGTAAAGTTTTGCTTCCTTTTCTTACTACAAATAGTTCACCTTTAATTTCTTTGTTCTGATACTGTATACATGCCTTAATTTTACCAACAGGCTTTATGACCTCACCATTGTATGTCCTTAACTCAACATGTGTTTCATTAATCTTTACATTAGAAAATTTTTGCATATATACTACTTCTGGAATACATGAGACCGCTGCCCCTGTGTCCAGCTCCATGTCTATAGGTACATTATTAATGATGCATTTAAAAATTATAGGAGAAATATAGTTTATATTTCCATACTGAGAAAAGTTAAAAATATCTAAATTTTCAGTACTACTACTGTTGTGTACATCAACAATATTTGTGGGCTTAGATTTACACACACTAGCTAAGTGTCCAACTTTTTTACAGATTTTACATTTATAAGATTTGTATTTGCACCTAGCAAATGAATGATTACCTTTTCCACAATGAATACACTTCAAACTTTCTGTCTCCGCCTGGCTCCGCTCCTTGTTTGTTTTTTTGATTGCTTGTTTGTAACCTCCTTGGTTCCTCTGAGCTACTTTGTTTACTTGAGCCCTCTCCTGGAGTACAGATTCCTTGTTTAACGCAATTTCAATTAATTCTTTAAGCTCCTTCTTGACATCTTCTTCGCATAATCTCTCGTAAACTGGTCCTTGTTTCATTCCGGTTACAAATTTATCTTTCACTCTTTCTTCAACGTTATGAAAATTACAATCAGCCGCCGCCTGTCTGACACGGGCATACCATTTGGTGACGCACTCGCCTTCATCCTGCCTCATCCTATCAAAGGCAGTTCTTTTCCTATAGTATGATGTCCTAGGTTTGTAGCGCATTTTGAGCGCTGCTTCCAGCTCTGAATATTTCTTTTGTTTCGGTAACATAGGATGCACAATGCTCTTCAAAACTTTATAGGTTTTCTCGTCGACCATAGTCAGTAAAGTTGCCACTTGCCTTTCAGCCTCTATTGTGTTGGCTGTAAAATATTGCTCCAACCTCTCCAGGAAACAATCGATGTCTTCTCCTTCCGAAAAAGGTTTAAGTACGCCGGCATTCGACGCCATCGCCGCCATGACGAAAAAAAAATTTTTTGCTGTTTGCTCACTGAATTTCCGTAATCTCGTCGCCAAAATGTGGTGTCCTCACGGTATGTTGTGTCCTGGCCCTCAGGAACACGGGAATAGGTGTCCAATGGATGTGAATGTAAAACCCAAGATATTTATTTATTTGTTTATTCACACACAACCTGGGTACAGCAAGCATTAGGAGTGGAAGAGAATGTTGCCACACTTATATCAAATATTATAAAAAATATGTGTTCCGATACATCTCACTCAAAATACTTACTTTTATGTAATATTTACCTCCTGAGCTGTACTATGAAAATTTGTGAATGTTACTACTAGGCGGGGACGGTAAGTAGACGCTGGCACATCAAGCTACCCCAATGTGTAAAATTTATTTGATAAGTATTCAACTTTATTGCAAATAGAATAAGGTTTATGTTCAATTGGGAAAATTTAACAGTTTGGGGTAGCTTGATGTGCTGATCTCTGTACAACACTTTCTCTTAAAGCAGCGCGAATTTCTTAGTTTATTGACAGTATTATGTGACGTGACCACCGGTGGTACACCTCGCCGTGTCAGCAAACACTCCGTGCTCCACCGGTGGTACCCGCCGGTCTGAACGTGATAAGATTGAAAATGTAACTCATGGCTAAACGCTGACTCTTAAAATACAGGTCCAAGCCTAGCTTAGGGGTAAGAATCATATCAGTGGCAATACATTTCTGAGCTATTTTATTAAGGTACTTTAAGTGTCAAATAATCAACTTTTTTTTACTTTACTGCAATTGGATAGAGTTCATGCCAAAAATGACATTTGTCTCACAATATTTTTGATGCTGACTGTACGTATAGGGTGAAGGGTACATTGACGAACAACCAAATACTACGAGCTCAGTATAGTAGGGAAAATTTGACAAAATCGAGACGGTGAATAATAAGCTCTACGCCTTGAGAACTTGGGGATATAGTCGGATTTCTAACACATAACATAACATCGCGCCTGTAAACCCTGAAGGGTTGGGCAGAGGTGTACTGTAGTACACACAAATTTCGCTAGTTATGTTTAAGTCCCATGTAATAAGGGGCGAGCTTATTGCCATCAATCGGGCACGCATCTGGACTCCGGGATGCTACTAAGAAATCAAATCTGGAAAAAATCAAAAAAATCTCAAGAAATCTAAGTTATTTCATAAGTTCAATACTCGTGAAATTCTGGTCCAAAATACTCGTACCTGTTTCTGACCCATTGCATGGCAAAGACCTCTTTTCATACTGAGATGGCACAAGCATTGATCACTACGCTTGCTCAAGGCGCGTTGGCGATTTCAGACTTTAATTAACTACTTACTAGAACTTCGCTCGCGACAACGTCCGCGTGCACTTCATATTAACATTCTCTCCATCTTCTCTTAGTATTGAAAATAAAATGTAGCGTAAGACACTCACAAAGAATTTGGCTTTCTATTGGTAGGAGAATTTTCAAAATTGGTTCAGAAGATTCAGAGATTCAAAGCCCCAAACCACTATAAAAGATTAACCTAGTAAGGACTACACTAGGTTCCCTCGCGATCTTGTCTTTCATCGTCGCCAAAGATCTCCAAGATAAACTTAGAAAGTTTACATATGTTTAGAAACTTTTTGTCTGACATAATAGTTATTTAAAATACAGAAAATACAATTTAAATAATTAAAATATATTAAATATGTACACTTAAACTAACTCCAAATGAAATAGTAAAAATCGGAACACTCAGGCGTCAAAGTACTTTTCCCCATGATTTTTAGAAATATGTATCTCTTCACTTAAATATATACGTATCTTCTACAACGCTTTTTTAATATTTTGAATCTATCTAAGTATTGAGAATGTTTACTAAAATTATTCTTAACTAAACTATATTTCTAGGTACATCGTATTATTATAATACATTCCTTATTGTACACAAAATATTGTAAACAACTATTTTAAAAGAGTAAGCACAAACTCCAGTTTCTAGCCCATTCTTCTCGATACAGAACTTCCTTTTGGAAGGGGCAACTAAAATTATTATACTTTATTTAACTTGCATGTTTGACGTTCAACAGTGGGTTTTAAATGGCCTAATTCTTAATGAATAAGGTGTTTTTGTATTGTGCTCACACTATTTAAACATTTAACATAACACTTGTAATTGGCTATCTGGTGAATACGGTTACTTTTTTTGTTTTTTATTTTGTTTTTATTAGCTGTAGGTACATGTACTAAATAAATAATTGAAATAAATGATTTGATTTTTAACCCCCGACGCAAAAAGAGGGGTGTTATAAGTTTCACCGCTATGTGTGTGTGTCTGTCTGTCTGTCTGTCTGTCTGTCTGTGGCACCGTAGCGCCCAAACGGGTGAACCGATTTAGATGCGGTTTTTTTTATTTGAAAGCAGGGTTTCTTGCGATGGTTCTTAGACATAATTCATCAAAATCGGTTCAGCCGTTTCAAGGTTATCAGCTCTTTTGTGTTAGCTACCGTGGCTATTTTAGACGTCTATGGGTATTAACTTTACTTACAAACGTATGTGTGTCTTAAAACTTCAAACACACATGTGTGTAATATTAATAGGCAACATTACGGTGTATTTGGTCTGATGCAGTCAGGATATCTAGCAGACTAATACACTCTTGGGAAAATAACAGCAGATATGTCGTGTTTGGATTCATTTTAACCAGCATTTGATTCTGCACACAATGCACTGATGGCGACTGGGTGAGCTGATGCTGCAGCCAGGCTGTCCAGCACACCAGTAGGTAGACTCTTGACAAAATAATAGCAGATATGTCATGTTTGGATTCATTTCAACCAGCATTTGATTCTGCACACAATGCCTTGGTGGCAACAGGATGAGCTGATGCTGCTGCCAGACTATCCAGCACACCAGTATTTAGACTCTTGACAAAATAATAGCAGATATGTCGTGTTTGGATTCATTTCAACCAGCATTTGATTCTAAACACAATGCACTGATGGCAACAGGATGAGCTGATGCTGCAGCCAAGCTATCCTGCACACCAGTAGGTAGACTCTTGACAAAATAATAGCAGATATGTCGTGTTTGGATTCGTTTTAACCAGCATTTGACTCTACATACATTGCTCTGAAAAGTTCTTATAACTGTAAACTCTATAAAACAAAATTAATGCGTTTAAAAATTATAAAATAAAAATTAAATTAAAAATTTAAAAAACCCCCACCGCAAAAAAGTAAAACATTTAAAAAGTTAAAAATAACACATTAGCCATGAAATTTTACGTAACGTCGGGGTACCGTTAAAATAAGTACCTACATACCTACAAGTACTAGGAACATTCTTTACTTAAGCGGTACCCCGACGTGAAGTAAAATTTCATGGCTAATGTGTTATTTTTAACTTTTTAAATGTTTTACTTTTTTGCGGTGGGGGTTTTTTAAATTTTTAATTTAATTTTTTCATTATAAGTGGCCAGGATTCAACATTAAGCTCGTGCACGGGAGACAGACGCCACAACCACTGGAACATCACAAGGGCTACCTTGTGATGAATTTTTTCATCACCCATGTTATGGATGATGAAAAAATCATTGTGTATAAATAAATAAATATTCCACAACTTTCACACAACGCAATATTGTCCAAAACAGAGCTTGTGCTATCACACAAATGTTTGTCTTGGGTGAGAATTGAATCCACGACCTGGCACGTTACGCAGTCGGTGCTACTAACTACTAGACTAAAAGGCCAGGCAACTAATACCGCTCATCATGTGGTAAGCGTATCTTATTAGTCGTGTCACGTCAAGCGCACAACGCGCCACTTCATATACGGCTGTGGTCACCAAATGTCGGAGCAAGGTAATGTATTCTGTATTAAGTTTTAGCCGGATTTGAAGCCGTGACGAGACAAAGGAAATAAATTTAGTTCGTATACTTATACTTCATTCGGCATAATGTAGTATCTTCCTCACATATTTTTTATTTATGAAAAACGTTTCCACACTAGGAATGTCTCCTGTATCGTAGGTGTGATAAAAAATATTTATCAAATTTTCGCTGGTTGGGGCTAAATGCACCGTATTTACGACTACCTACTAAACGCTGTTTGTACACACGGCTAAACATCAAGCAATAAATTACCAGTATAAGATGATCCGCATTGTATAGGATTTCCGTATCATGCGAGGTCATTGTAAACTGTAAATGTATAGCTTGATGTGTAGCCTGTGTACGAGTGTGTGGGTAATAGAGGCATGCACAATGTTCGCGGTCACAACGAGGGTGAACGCTTGCACCATGTTGCCGCGTCCGTTCCAGCAATGGATCATCTGTTCACCATGCAAGAAAGGGCGATCGTCAGACAATATAATGTATCGGCATAGCAGTCAGGGCCTCTAACTACTAAGTTAGGGGCCCTGACTGCTATGCCGGAGGTCGTGGATTCGATTCCCATCCAGGACAAATGTTTGTGTGATGAGTACGATATTTTTTTCTGTATCTGGGTGTAATTTATCTATAATATGTATGTATTGAGAAATATATCAGTATGTTTATCAGCTGTTTAGTACCCATAACACAAGCACTGCTTAGTTTTGGGACTAGTTGGCGTTGTGTGCATGTTGTGAAATTTATATTAACAAAAAACAAAGTCAAATAGGTAGGGAAATACAAATTTAACGGTTGAAAAGAAGAGAATGTAAGTGGATGCAATTTATTACCCTGTGTCATAAATTTTAAATGATTTCCTATAACAGGACAGTTTTATACTGTAAATGTAGCCAACATGATAACATGTAGCCGCGTGTTCAAACATGAGTAAATCTTCGGGTAATTCAACACCTCTCAATAATTATAGTTTTAAGAATGGATGGCAGATCATTAATAACGGATTTGATACCGAAGCGGCCAGCGCGCTTTCTCGCCAGGGGACTGCGTTGAACACAACTTAATTAGAGATTAATTCTGTGCTCTATTTCAGAAATGATATTGTTTATTCTTCAAGCGAATTTATATTCAAGGGCTACGTAACTAATGGGTTTTTAGACAACAGTGACATTTTACAAGACGGACAGAATGATAAAATTATATTTATTTCTGTAAATAGTTTCATACAAACACGTCGTTTTTTAGCTAGGTGAAGGCGGCGTTTCTCTATGTGACTACTCTGAGAAGAAACACCGAAATAAACTTCTTTAAAGTCCAGGCAAATTAGTGTCTAAAATGGTCTTTTGAAGAAGGAACCACACAGATATGATGGGACAAGATCAGTCAGTGCAAGCATTTTGTCAGTAATCCTGAGCTCAACGAGAAACTTGAGGAACTCCACAAAATTACTATTGATGGTTTATTTGTAACCCTAGCGATAACTTTAATTATTGTGTCTGTGTTGTGTGTATCTTACAGTTTATCTGTTAATAAAATTGTGGGCTGCAATATTGTCTAGGTGTATGTTTAGTGTATTTATTTATTCATGTGCATAAACTGAAGTCTTTCTCAACTAGAGAGTGGCATCTGCTACCGTTCTTACATATACTTAATACTTATTTTGATTCGTTTACACGTTTTTTTACACATAACTGGTGAAATAAAATTAATAGTAGTTAATTTATCAGAATAGCCTGATAAATCTTAGTATTTGGAACATGTACAAATAAATATATAAAAAAAACATTATTTTGACATGTTATCGTTGTAAATACGAAGCCATAAAATAAAATGACAGTACGACGTAGTACGAACCTTACGAAAAATAGGTTGGCACGATCTCACGGCAATCTCTCCTTCACGGCGCACGCTTGTTGGTCAAATCAAATAGCACGCGCTTTCATTTTCTTGTTACAAAAATGTGTGTATTGTTATCCGTCCTGTTTCAAGAATTAATTTAAAACTAAAACAAGAATTAAGAATTAAAACTATAGTGAGATCTCTTGTCTCAAGCCTAGCTTTAGTACGAAATGACGACTCTTTTCTCTTTCACTTCACCTACATATTCACGGGCTGATCTTTGTAGAATATCACTAGTAAGTCCGTGAGACCCAACTCGTTAACTACACAAAACTCAACACTAATCGATCAGCATAATATTGTGTATTCATGCGATACGTCGTTCAACTATGTTAGGAATTATCTCACTTAGCAACGTTCCATAGATACCTCTATAATACCTCTGTAATCTATGGGGATTATTGGACTACCTTTATGTTACCCTGTTAGGCTGTATTTCTACCAAATATGTGTAAAGAAGCGTAGCAAGGGATGTGTTTGTTAAGATACAAGATTATTTATATTGCTAAAACATGAGTAGGTAGTAGGTAAACACATAAATGCAAGATGCATCTGCCTGGCATTACCGCTGAAATGAACCTTTTGGCGCAGCCGTGAGACATGCCATTTTTTGTCTCTTTTTTTTGTGTGATTGTGTTTTTACTGTGCGTGTATCCAGCTGTTGCCAATAAATGTATTTTCTTTCTTTCTTATTTGTATACTCATTTTTTAGTCAAATAAATAATGTTTGTATCTTGTAAGAACGAATCGAATCCAATCTTGTAAGAAACGATCGTTTCGTGTACCTAACCTCGCTTGGCGCAGCTTCTGCGGAAACGGCTGAGCGAAGCGAGGATTTTGTGCGTAAACAACAAGCGAAGAGTGAATGGGAGGGATGCCTGCAAGAGATTCATGCGAGGAATGTGTGGGAGGGTTGAGTGAGTTATCGCTCAGGACACACAATACTCCGCTCGCTCGCATTTGTAGTTAAAGAGCTTGCTACACATAGTTCCACCGCTCATCTGTGCACTGTTCATTTATTTATTCCATACCTACTTAAGGCACACAAATGTACAGAGGCGGACTTAATGCTTTAAGTATTTGTTCAGTTTTTTACACAGCTTTGTTACGTATCTTCGCACCGCTCTGCTAACTCACATCGTTTCACAGCTTCGTAACCCATCCTCGCTTCGCTCAGCTGCCTCGCACGTCTCTGTTGGAAATACAGCTTTATACTTATACCGATAAGCTTAGATATTGTACCCCAGTATGGCAGAATTTTGCATTTCCACATATCGTTAGATCCACGTGATTAAACTCGGAATTAAGGTTGCGCTAGTTAATGATACGAACTCAATCGTGGGCGTGGCTCAAACGCATGCTGTCTCGCCTTAACTCTATCGAGTGAGGGAGCAACGTGATGATTTATACTGGACAACCTAATGACCAGACATTGTGAAGAAGCAAATGAATGTTTTAATTGAAAATTAAGTATTATGGACTTTAAAAGAGACTTTTAAGTTTTTTGGTGTATCTCCTTAGAATAAGGAGATTGTGCCTGTCAGATTGTGCCTACCTAGCCCGTTACAAAACTTGTCTTTATAGGTCATTTAGAGACGTATAAAACAATCTTTATAAAATCTAATTTACACAAATAAATATTATTTATTATTATGTTCGCGCGGAGTCACGTCGATGGCTTCTATGCCATCATAAGACGGAAATCTGCCTCATTAGTCAATAGAGTGCGGGCGAGCCCAGCTCCATTCTAAAAATCTTAGCTGGGAGAGATTTATCGAAAATGCATAGCATTATAAAAAAAAAGAAACATCTCTCAGAGTAGGTACACTTGTAGCAAAATAAGAATATTTAAGCTTTACTAATATAGTCATAAGATTTCTATTTACTAACCCAGAAATAAAGGTTTTTTTTTATTTTCTTAATAACATAAGTTACTTGAACTTTTGAATAATGTTATTTTATCAAAATACTTGTAATATCAAATTGTACACCGCTACAAGCCTAGACCAATGCCGTCATAGTAGTGTATAATATGAAAATCGAAATCGCCTGCAGCAAAAATCAATAACCTCAGCGTCATGGTGGTTGTCAATATCAGGCTTGATTCTAGTTTCCTTCAACCTGTACCTTTGATTATGCATACAACTTCCCATAGCCATTCCTGTACCTTTGATAATACATATAACTTCCTATAGATATAAAGTTTTTTTGCAAACAAATGTTTAACTTCCACTTTTTGGGTTCCTTACTCGAAAATTATTAACAGATTAATATTAAGCTTTTGCTATCCGTCTGTCTGCATGTCAGTATATAATAGTAAGTTGAAATTCGTAGTGTGTTCCATTGCCACCATACCAACAAAAAAAAAACTAGCTGGACTTCGCGTTTTCACTCGCATATTTCTGCAACTATTACGGTCTTCACAGCGCGCGCCAAAATATTACAACGCCAAAATGCTTGGAAAAAAGCTTTACTCGACTTATTTGGCCAATATGCACAATACTCTTTTAAATTAAAGCCTATACGATATTCTGATATCTAGACTGCATAACTGTTGTTTCATTAAAATCCATTCAGCAGTTTTTGTCTTAAACAGTAACAAACATCCACACTTACTTACATCCATCCTCATATACATTGACAAGGTAAATAGGATATGATATGGAATCCCCCAAACCAATGAAGCACACAACTGTAAATTTCTGCATTTATTTAGGTACTCCTCACGGTACGGATTAAAGTAGTATAATGTAGAGAGGACTGGTTATCTTTGGAGGAGGCCTTTACCTGCAGAGGAGTTTCTTGCGGATACCTTAAGTAATACTAAACTAAGAACTAAACTTAACTATTAGCAAAAATGTATAAGACTAACACAAAATTATTTTTCGTTATCTGCAGGCCTAGCCATATTACAATTTATATTTCTATTATAGAAAGAAAATGGCGTATATGGAATCAGCTGTTTGTCAACTGTCAAATGTATTAAATTTTCAGCCACATTACAAATTCTACTCGTTAACATTTTCTTACCATTGTCGCCTTATCGATTACGATAATAGAAATAGAATTTGTAATATGGCTAGGCCTGCTACTACGAAAAAATACTTTTTTTATTTTTTTATTTATTGTATTTTATAACGGTACGGAGCCCATCTTGTACGCGTTCAAATCGCACTCGATCGGTTTTTCCTTATAAACATGCTAGTAATGTTATTCATGAGTCCGCGTCCATGACTGTGTAGACGACTTCTTTGTGAGAAAACTCAATTTGTCCTCGACGTGACGTCCGCCTTCTGGACTACCAGCGGAGTGGGGGGTGGGGGGCGGAGTACCAAATTTATATAAAGATACAAATCTGATGTTTTAATCAGACACTCCTTGGAATGTTTTTTTTTAAATTCGGAGGCAACTGAGTAAAATTATTTTTGTTTCAGAAGAATTTGCCTATTGCTTTTAATTTTTCTGCCTAGGTTTTACTCGACTGTATTGAGTTCGGCTTTCTGTGTAATCGGACGCAACTAGAGACTTAACTTGAAGCGTCTGGATTTCTGTCCTAGTTTTGACTTAACAAAAATCTGCCTAGTTGTCAGTCAGGTGACAATTTGACATCTGACAAGTCGGCAAATTATGAGCTTAATTATTTAGTTGCTCACCAACAATTGTTAACACAGATTGTTTGTATGCTAAAAATAAAACATGCAAATTTGTAAGTGCTACAGTGCATTCAATCACTTATAGGTAAACTCCGCATACACAGAGAAGTTGTACAATTTAATTTTAATCTAGTCTTAAATAATTACTTAGATTACTTAGATACAAACAAAGATACAAATTGTGATTGATACAAAGTTGTGGAATATTTATTTATTATACAAATGATTAGATAACAATAAGAAGGTAAAGAAAACTATTTAGCGAGATGCTTAAAAAAGTTTCAGTTTAACCAAACTTTGAAAGTGCAAATCAATTTCATCACTGCTTTTTTCATAACCCAATCTCGAAAAGGGGAAATTGGCGCCTAGAACCGTTCTTCTCTGCGGCGGGCAGAGTGGTGTAATGGAACTGCGAGGAATTATTGAAGGGGCACGGAATCAGCTTTGATCGTCTTAGCACCTTTAAATAAAACGAAAAAAAACGTAAAGTGAGCATACCTCAAGAAGCTTCAATGAAGGGACATGTTACAAGCGGGGATGCAATAATTTCGATTAAAGAAACTACATGCATTGATTCTAAAGCTGAACAAAGTAAGACGGATCAGCAAGTTTTCAATTAAAATAGAATTATTGAAACCGCACACACACACACACACAAACAAAGCGTTTGGAAGGGAGTAACTTCTCGTTTTTTAATTCAAAAAGTTAATCTATATTTTACGAATAACAAACATACTCCTGTAGGTATGTACTTGAATTGATTCGAATTACGCATCAGAGGGAAATGTGTTACAAATTGATACTCATTCGATGCAGATGCGATGTTATTCAAATACCATGTTATTGAATTTGAATTGAACACAGTTCTTCATAGGGTACAAGAGACATTAAACTCAAACTCAAATTATTTATAGCATTCATGTCTACATTTGTTGTTACATTTAATATAAGTTCTAAAATGAAACCTGGTTAGGGCACGGCAACGTAAATTTAACAAAAAAAATGTCAAAAACTTACAGAAGTTAGTTGACATGGGGTATTATTCAACATAGTTCTTCATAGGGTAAAAAGAACATTATTTAACACAGTTCTTCACAGGGGCAGAAAGAACAATTATTCAACACAGTTCGCCATAAGGTAGAATAGACCTTATTCAACTCAGTTGTTCATAGGGTAAAAGGGACCTTTTTCAACATAGTTTTTTAAAGGGTAGAAGGGACATTATTCAACACAGTTCTTCATAGGGTAGAATAGACCTTATTCAACTCAGTTCTTCATAGGGTAAAAGGGACATTACTCAACACAGTTCTTCATAGGGTAAAAGGGACATTATTCAACACAGTTCTTTATAGGGTAAAAGAGTAACATTATGGTATTTAACACAAATTCTCGTGTCACAGTTTTTTTTACAGAACTCTTCCGAAACGGCTTGACCGAATCTCTTGAAGTTTTGTGTGGCTATTTAGTACCTAGTAAATAGTCTGAGATAGGCAAGCTACTTTTTTCAGAATAATAGGCGGAACAAAGTTAGGGGGAAGCTAGTATTAGTATAGACTTAACTCACACTATTCTATTTTTTTTTAGTTTTCCTATTTTTTTTTAACAATCAACAGCTGATCTACGTATTTGTAAACTAAAAATGTAAACACTGTGAAGTTATTAACATACAAGAGAGTACTGTACTGTGTATTTAATAGGTACTATACACTTTGTTTCTTTTAAAAATATTTATGCTGTCTTAGTTTATCTCTGTATTTATTTATCATTGCTAGCGTCACTTTCTAACACAATATATATTTATTTATTTTTTTACATTTTTTACATTTATGTATAACCGACCTATTCAATACACACTTATCTGATTTACTTACTCGTTTTCTATTTACTTCTATTTATTTCTTTCCGTCACTGGGTACCCCTCAAGGTTCATTGGAAGACCAGCGTCAGACAGCATCACCTGTCTGGTATGAATGCTGAAATGGACCTTTTTGGCGCAGCCGTGAGGCACACAGCACATGATGTGTACCTACCTAATAAGTACTGTATATTTTTTACGTTTCATAAATTATTGTGTGTATGTGTGTTAATGACTGATGTCAAATAAATATTTTTCTTTATTTCTTTCTTTCTTATTTTTTTTGTTCCAGGTATAGAGACCAGCCAATCCAGCTACCCAAATACTGTAAGTGCACATACACATTTGTCAGTCTTAATTAGTAGCCCGAGCATGAATTCTCGCAATTAATGTAACGCCAATACGAGTACAAGCGATTTTAAAATACAAAGTATTTAGGTTTAAATTAATGAGTTAAGCACAATTAGCACCTCGTAGTGCTTAAGATAGTGAAACACCGACCTCACCTACTCGTTAATACATAAAGTGTAAAAGTGTTTGTATGAACCAATTAACAGAAATAAATATCATATATCACTATCACTCATACATTTATTTATTTTATAGTTACTTAAAACAGTCCAACATTAATTACACTAAGAATAAACAAACAAAAGAACAGTAAACCAATTATAGGGCATCAAAAAACTCATCCGCATCGCTATCAACGGGAAAAGTGCCCAGAAGACTGGCCGCATTGCCACGTTGTATGGCAATGCTGATTCTCTGACCGAAATAAAGGCCAGCCCTCTGGGCACGTGAAGAGTCGACCAAACGCTTGGCGATGTCCAGGAAAAAAATGTCCACTAAGTAACATTGATACAATTGCAATTTTATTACAATTACGATACCAACTAAATCATATATCGTAGGCTCCTTGGAATACTTACTCTCACAGAACACCAATCATATACGCATAATTTTAATCCATTCATCCGCAAACACATCACATTCAAAGTTGACTTGAGTTGAGTTGAGTTTGACTGGCCTGTTGGTCTGGTAGTTAGTGAGCCTGACTGCTATGCCGGAGGTCGTGGGTTCGATTCCCACCCAGGACAAATGTTTGTGTGATGAGCACGATCATTTGTTCTGTGTCTGGGTGTAATTTATCTATAATGTGTATGTATTTAGAAATATATAAGTATGTTTATCAGCTGTTTAGTACCCATAACACAAGCTCTTAGCTTAGCTTGGGACTAGATGGCGTTGTGTGAAAAAGTTGTGGAATATTTATTTATTTAAAGTCTACCTGTGAAAACTTCAGTCAAATGAACTGTCAATGCCTAGCATTAGTTTGGAATGACTCCTCAAATTCACCTTTACTTCACTCAAATTATCACAGGGTGATTTTTCCAGAATATCAGTGCCGATGGAAAACGAGCAAGCGTAGGTTGGTATACAAAAACAAAATTGTAACAAACACATTTTAATTCACAAAATATAGTATAACAACGAATTATACCTATATCACATCATAGTATATTTTTATGCTTTTCCTTGTACGACATGTTATATTTAAGAGTCCATAATACCTCAGCACTAATACCTTTTCGAGTTGCATTTCATTCATCTTACCACCGTCACTAAATCATCTAAACATTCTTTTGTCAAAGGACACTACGTCTTTATTTAAACCATGACGTTTCGTTCAATACATTCCTCATTTTACATCTTATTCATAGTTACGCCATACATTCATCATAAGGGAACGCATAAAATTGTGTACTGTACCACATAATATTGACAGGCCTGTTGGTCTAGTAGTTAGTGACCCTGACTGCTATGCCGGAGGTCGTGGGTTCGATTCCCACCCAGGACAAATGTTTGTGTGATGAGCACGATCATTTGTTCTCTGTCTGGGTGTAATCTATCTATAATATATTATGTATGTATTTAGAAATATATAAGTATGTTTATCAGCTGTTTAGTGCCCATAACACAAGCTCTCAAGCTTAACTTGGGACTAAATGGCGTTGTGTGAAAAGTTGTGGAATATTTATTTATATTTATTTATTTAATATCTTATTCAAAATATGACATTTTGGCTGACTTGTGGTCGCAAGCGCTACTGTTAAACATGACAATCCGGGCTCAATCCCCGAGTCGGACAAAGCGTTATAGAGTTTTTTCATTTGAAATTTGCCAGCAGCTTGGAGCCTGGAATTGTGCCTGATGGATGGCAAAAGGCTCGCCCCCTATTAATATGAGACTAAATCATAGCTAGCCAAATGTGGGTGAACTACAGATACAGATAAGATGGTCATGTATACTCCATCCGAGTAGGTAGTTAACTAAAGGTAAACAATCTTGACAAGTCTTTTTACATAAACGCGTATTAATTAAATACAACTACTATTTAAACAAATTGTATAATTGATCATGTCATCGTTATTGTTGTATCTAAATTTGTTTTCAGCTGCATTTTATTTTTAAACCGTGTTATTAACTAAAAATAAATGTCAAAAATGTTTACCTTTTGTTAACTACCTAATCGGATGGAGTATAATTACAAAAAACGTGCCAGTGTTTTTGCTTTAACTGAGCATTAATCTTAGTAATTTATGATAGTCATCATCTGCCTAACGTTTTCCCTTCCAGTTAATCCTCGTTTTTACATGGAGCGACTGCCTGTCTGTCCTCCACAACCCAGTTACTGGGTACCACGATACTTGGTTAAATTATTGGTTGTCGGAGTATTGAGTTTCTGACTACACGTCGTAACGACTGTCAAAGATCTACAAATTCGTAAGGGTCAGCTCACACCGAGACGTGACGCGACGCGATGATAGGAAGAGGCCTGTGATTTCGGGCTGCGCCGCGTATTTTGTGTCGCACTTTTATAGTGTGCGCGCACGTCGCGTCTCGGTGTGAGCTGACCCTAATTCATTTAATCATTTGGTACCATTAACAAGATCTTATTAAAATTATAGCGCGCTATATTATACCCGAAGGTGTACAAATATATATATGAGTCATTGACATTCACATTCAATTCGACAATAAAATTCAATTAATGCAATTCAAAATAAAAACAACATAAAAATGTCAAAAGAAAAAAATATAATATAATTTCTAACTAAAACAGAAATAAAATTATTATGAAAAGCGACAAAATAGTAAAATATTAACTAAAAATAATACAAAATGTCACGTGGAATGTCAAATGAAACTTGAAGATACAACATATATATGGTCAAATGATACTAAGTTCAAAAAATTAAAAAAAAACAGTCATTACAATTTGTCTGTAAAAAAATGACAAGCAATTTGAGATACTAAGGGCTCTTAAATAAGTATTCAAGTTTTCGCCGTCAAACGTGGTACTCGTACAGTTGAGAGTACTCTGCAACCTCAGAGACTGTGCCTGGCCAACTATGTACCTCACAGACAAGACGTGTGCATATAAATATTATGTTACATATACAATTCTATTTACTCTTTTACTCTATTATAGATATCGACAGTCGTTATGGGTAGTCAGCGAACCGAACATCTGGGAATCGGTTTAATCATTGGGTTATTTATTTATTTATTTACAATAAGCACACCAACAGCACAGTCACCAACAATATTCAAATAAAAATTACGTCATGACAAAAGGGCATTACAGTAACCATACAAATAACAGGTATGCATGACATTGACACAATGAAAAGTAATAGAGACAAAAAGGCAATAAAAAAATAAAACTAAAAGAAGTAGCGAAGTGTGACCAGAAGGCTTCAAACTAGGGCACTACAAACAAATTGAGCTACAGAGCCGCACGTTGTTCACACTGCTTATGAAGGGAACGTCTGTATGACATGAAACTCATAGAGAAAACCTCGATGGGGTAATCCGTCAAGTTAGACCTTTCATTATATAACCTTGCCATTCATGTTAAGGGGCTATTAAAGGTGGAATTACGCTGCTGCGGCGCTGCTGCGGCGTTACTGCTATGCCGGAGGTCGTGGGTTCGATTCCCACCCAGAACAAATGTTTGTGTGATGAGCACGATCATTTGTTCTGTGTCTGGGTGTAATTTATCTATAATATGTATGTATTTAGATATATATAAGTATGTTTATTAGCTGTTTAGTACCCATAACACAAGCTCTTAGCTTAGCTTGGGACTAAATGGCGTTGTGTGAAAAGTTGTGGAATATTTATTTTATTTATTTATTTAATTTAAGGAAGATGTCGGCAATTGAAAAGTGCGATGATGTCGCTTACTACGTTGACTAGTCCAAAACTTAAAATAGTTAATGTGTTAGTTGTTTTAGTTGTTGTGTTAGTCACGTCACTAGGTTGTGGTGGTCTGCTAGACGTATCATGTAATACACTAGTGCTGAGATAGGCGCCTTTTTGGTCTCGCACAGGTCATTTTTTTTTTTTGTCTTTAGTTTTTAATCTTTCCTTTTTTTTTATCTGTATTGCTGTTCTTTTGTTTTATGTTCTGTGCGTCCAAATAAAATATTTTCTTTCTTTTTAGTGTTCAGCTGTATCTGTTAAGACTGGATGCAGACCCAAACTTAAAAAATCCAAATATAAAGTAATTTATTCAAATGAGGCTGAGGACCAGGTCTTTTTAAACGCCTAAATTACATAAGACAGACCCCCAAAAAACCCTCCTTTTACCTTTAGTTGAGCAAGGGGCAGATGATGAGGTAAGTTAGGAGTTTCTAATCCTTTTGCGTCCTTTCACATAAACCAACCTTTTTAATAGCAATTAGAGTTGGCGTTATTATGTTACTTTAAATGTAAAGACGTGCACAGCTCAAGTCATCATCTGCCTAGCCTTTTCCCAACTATGTTGGGGTCGGCTTCCAGTTTAACCGAATGCAGTTGAATACCAGAGTTTTACATGGAGCGACTGCCTGTCAGACCTCCACAACCCATTAACTGGGTAACATGACAGCCATTGGTTAAACTGGTTGTCAGACTTTCGGGCTTCTGACCACAAGTAAAAGTCAAAGATCCACAAATGACAGCCGGGACCAACGGTTTAACGTACTTTCCGAGGCACGGAGGAGTCTTGGTATGTAATAAATGGGCACCCATCCACGGACCGACCTCGTCAAGCGTAGCATAACCTGTGGCTGTTATAATTTAGTCACATTTAGTCGAAGACCTGCACAAGTACCGTTTATAATTAGAAAAAATATTGACTCCTCAAAGACGTGCACAAGTACCGTTTCTAATTAGAAACATACTTCGATGTTGTATGACAGTGGCAAACTGAGGAAAGGTAGAAAAAAAAAATTCCAACAGGTTGTATGGCATGTGTATGCGATGACGTCATTTCCATACACTTAACAGAAACGTTTCGTCCCACAATTAAAATATACCACAGTTAGCTTCACCTCTTTGCGTTCGCTCTAGAATTCCATTACTCTTTATTATAGCGTTTTATCACGTACGCTAGCGACGATTGACGTACACTCAATTATGTACCTTACCGTTTTGTTATACGGTACTTATTTATTTGAAAATTGGTTTCATTTACATGCAAATAGCGCCGAGCGATTTATATCAATTGCGTATTGATAAGAGACTTATGAATTATTATTATGGTGTCGTCTACGTGTCCCACGTAGCGCGTAGGCGGCGTCGTAGAGGCGCTACGTGGCTACGACTCTCGTAGCACCGCGTAGCCGCCGTCCACTCAATTACGTCATCTTTGATTTATTTGTTTGCTCTTCATTTTATTTGAAGAAACTTTTATATTGGACGTGTCGAACAAATTTCATTGAAAATACTTTTTCTGTGTTACTAAATCTGTAGACTAGTCCATTCTACGTAGAGATTTTGTTAAGAAACATGGTGTAAGGAAAAATATAGCGAAGATATAAGTCTTAAGTAAGTTCAATATTGTTGACTTAGTTCTTTGAACTGGAAGATTAATTAAGAATCTGTTCTGGTCTACGGAGTTTTACGACCTCTTACTGGTAACGTGGTTCACGCCTGATCTTTTACCCTTATATCTAGTTTAATTAATAACATAGTATCTAACCCAGCTATATCGTGGGGCTTGTGGCTAGGGAATTACAACTGTGCGGAAGATTGTTCATGGTTAAGCAATGTATTGTGAGGTCAATTTCTAGATGGGTGCTCATTCATTGCGTGCCAGATTCTTCTCCAATACTCAATACTTTTATTGCATTCCACATGTATTCTTAGGTGGTAAAACTTAAAATTAAATCATAACATGGACCCTGTCGGGCACAGCAAAATAAGTGAGTTTAGGAAAGAGGAAGCTTATTCTAGAATCTAGATAATATTTTATTAAATAAATAATAAAAAAAAAACAAATTTATATTACTTATCAAACTACTATAAGGATGTAAAATAAGTGTGGTCAGATTGAGCGGTGTGGTATTAATTTGGGCTTTGGTTGTATGTGGTAAAGTATCCAGCAAGCAAAATAAGCCATTGGTCTTGGTAATCATTTGTTGAGGAGTTGTCAGGAGCTCTAAAGTCAGACAATCAGTTAGTAACTAACATGGTGGCAGAGTTTTTATGCCGCCCATAGGACTTCGACTTGGCTTCATGTGCCGTCGAAATATATTTCTGATGCATGTCACTTTCCTCATGATTTTTCTAAACCATTTACAATATTAAACAAAAAAATCATTAAACTAAACTATAATTGGTAAATTAATACAATAGTAAGTGTCTAAGAAATAATCTAGACACGCAGTTGCGTGTCATGCCGAGTTCAAGCTAACAGAACTGGCGAGCAGCACCGTATGTTATTTTACACGAGCTATTTGGAGCCACTTTTGACCCCCTTTTTTAAGGCTAATTACAAACAATGATGCCTGTAAAAGGATAAACCTGTATCATAGGCGACTTAAGTTCTTACAAATACTATTAAGACATCTGACACAATACGCTGAATTCAAAAAGTCATCTTAGTATCCAATAATAATGTAAATAAGGCTTGTGTAAGGAAACAGTTTGGTTTAATTTTGGTCCTTCGGTGCGAGGTGGTGACCTGCGGTGATTTCCCGCGGGTATTGTAACACGACACAACTAGTCAATTTACCTGTTTGCTATGTATACATATAATTGCAGCCTGTTATCTGTCCCACTGCAGGGCAATAGCCTCTTTTCATATAGAGAAGGCACGAACATTGACCACCACCACGCTTGCTCAAGGCGGATTGGCGATCTTAAACTTATATTAATTAATTAAAGGTCCACGTTTTCTCCCAAAGTTTTCTTCACCGATGTCAATGATGTCTACTATTAACTCGGAGAGTACGATGCGAATTGAAGAAGTCGCATTGTTACTTGCCCGGATTTGAACCACAACCTATTGTATGAGAGGTTGGCACCGTAACCTCTAAGCTTACATACAAGTTAATTAAATTGAAGTGTTTGTTTGTAAATTTGTACATAGTCTCATAATAACTGCAATTTGCTTAATACAACTGTACCGAAACAAAAAAAAATATTTATGCCTGTCTGTCTGTTACTAAGAGACGGCTGTTATCCTCAAAAGTTTAGGCAGAGCTGTACCTGTACAGTAGTACATCCACATTTTGTTATAGTTATATGTAAATACCATGTAATAGGTAAAAGCCAATACTAGCAATTGGGCACAAATCCAGACTTCAGGCTGGTACTAAAAAAATCATGATGTAAAAACGAAAAAAAAATATATCAACACGAGCAATAAATTCAATACTGCATACCCAGCAACAGCACATACCACAGACTAACGAAGCAGATTTATTAACATTATCATTATATCCAAACCAAGAATCAATACCAGGACCTCATGTACAGTAGTAGCATTCGACCACTAGACTAAAAAAGCAGTCTTATTAACATTTTCATCTTAATTCCGCGTGTGGCATGTTATCACCGCCATCTTACCTCCACACCTAAGCCTGGAAGAGCGCGGAGATAGAACGTATATTCAGATTAGAGCACTAAATGCTTCGCCACAATCTTGCTTTACACTCTTTGAGTATGTACCACTAAACAATCACGAGCAGAAGGTTCGCTACAAACAAAAAACTGCCAACAGAATGCCTGGGTTATTGTTTTGTTTTAGGATGTTATTTAATTTATTTTTGTGTTAATTTAAATTCAATTGTAGAAGGTAATCTTGCTTGTTACTTAACGTTACTGTGCCCTTACAGGGTCCACGACAGCTATACTATATAATAGTTTAGTAACACCTTTATCTGACATTATGGTATACCAATAAATGAATATGAATAGGTTGCGGATTCTTAAGTTAAACTGTAGGATAATTCTGATGGTTCCCAATCAATTACACTGTTACTCGATAGGAGAGTTTTTTATTGTTTTTTCCCTACGAGTCACACTGTAACGTTATAGGTTAGGGTGTTACTCATTAGGAAAAATCAATTCTTACAAAATCTCGTTCTTTTATCGATATTACTGCTATCTAACAGATATGGCAGACTGGCAGGGAACCGCTAGGAAACCTGGACATTTAAATAATATTTAAAAAAATTGTCAATAAGAGTCTGACAGACCCATGTCAGTGACAAGTGACATATATTATATGTAACACGGGGGTAGTCCATGACCAGTAGGAGTCAGACAGACCCCTCCTGCCTGCCTTTCCTCCCCCAAGGCGGAGGACAGCTTAGGGACGTTTTGGGAACACATTCATTGTGCATACAGCTAAGGAGTAGAATTTCCGGAGTTGGTGTTTCCTGATAGCTACAACCTAGGGGTCCTTATGTCAAGAGTAAATACTGAATAGGGTACTTCTAGGGAAGTGTGCTTCATCGTCGACCAAATCATCGCTTACCATCAGGTGAGAAAGTGATCAAACGCAAGCCTATCTACAAAGAAAAGGTATCATCAACAGCCTTGTGTTATCTAGGTTAGTGAGACTTCTGAGAATGTGCTTCTTACTGACAGAGCTTTGTACCGCGCCCCGTCGGCGTCGGCGTCGTTACAAAACGTTCAAAGTATCGTGGAAACACTCTGTATGGTAACCATATCTGTAGGAAATGGTTTGTGAAATCTTATCACTATTGCGAACGAACACCGAACATTTTGTCGCAAGAAATATTAATAATATGCAAATATCTCCGGTAGGTATCTTATGTAACAAAGCCTGACTTGTACTAAGAGTACTTAAATGTCTTTTGGGCAGATTTTTGTTCAAAATAAGTATTAGAGAGTTTTTTTTATGTATATAATGGGTCTACTCTTGACCTCAATCTTGTCCTGCGGTCAGAGATGAGGTCGACGATGGAACGAGCTTACCCAAAAAAAGCCAATTAACTCGCGACTTAAACAGATTGGGGTCATATAAAGTCGGGAACACTGATGCAGGCAGGGAATTCCACTCCTTGGCTGTGCGCATAATGAAGGAAGAACAGGCAAAGCGCTTCATGCGAATGTGTGATATGAACTCGGGAACACTGATGCAGGCAGGGAATTCCACTCCTTGGCTGTGCGCATAATGAAGGAACAGGCAAAGTGCTTCGTGCAAATGTGTGGAATTTCTACAAGAAATGGGTGATAACCTGCAGTACGTCTGGATTCCCGATGAAAGAAAGGAGATGGTGGAATGAGCTCGTGGAGCTCTAGAGCACACTCACCGAAACCGTGAGTTACTAACGCGTTATGCTCCTTAACTAACTGCACACCAACTGTATGCGGATAGCGATGGAGAGCGTGCGTCGACACTACACGACTTCAGCCGACCACGTAAAGTTGAAGTCACGACTGTATGCAGTTAGTATTGACTTCACACGACTGCAGCCGACCGCGTGAAGTTGTAATCTTGACTGAACGAAGTCGAACGTACAACTGCATGCAGTCGAATTATATCGACTGCGCGCGGTTGCTGCGAATGCTGCGATGCAGTTCGTCTGATGACAGCCTAACCCTCGTCTGTATCCATTTCATTCGATTTTTATGTTTTTCCTATAAAGCATGTTAACACTCCACCTCTCACAGTCCCACAGATACAAGACGGCAGAAACACCATAGACAATCATTCATTTAGTTTTGGAGATAAAACAGTCAATGATCTGTTCAAAATGGAAGTTTAGAGTTATCGGCAGTTAACTCAACTTAAAGCCGTAAATTATCAGAACAAGTTATCGAATTGTTTGCTGTGAACACTGTTTAATATTAAATCAATACAGCGGTAATTGGTTTTGCGCAAACAACTCATTATAATTCGTAATTAAATTAATTAATAAAGTTAAACGATTAACGTTGTCATCACTTGGTTACCTGGCTTTGATTTTGACTGGCTTGTTGGAATAGTGGATATTGGTCCTGACTGCTAAGCCGCAGGTCGTGGGTTTGATTCCTACCCAATACGAATGTTTGTGTTTTGAGCAACATCATTAAAATTTGTTCTGAGTGTGGGTGTAATTATCTTTAAAATTAGTGTTTAGAAATATAATAAGACTGTTTATCAATTGTCTAGTACTCATAGCACAAGCTCTGCTTAGTTTGGGACTAGAATGATGACGTTGGGTGAAAGTTGTGGAATTTTTATTTATTTATTAACCGGGCATAATTTGAGACTCCGGGTTGATACAGAGAATTACTATCGAACCCGGTACTCTGATATCCTTTGTTTTTATTGTTTTATTTTTTCTTTTTTTTTGTACAGACGCCAGCACATCAAGTTACCCCAATGTGTCATATTTCTTTGATCGTTTTTCAACTTTATGTCAAACGGAATAAGGTTTATTTTCAATTTGAGAGCAGCGGTGGCCCATTGGTGGCGGCCCCGACCTACGAACAGTAAGTCGTGGGTTCGAACCCAGGCAGTCGCATTACTTTATGTAATTTGTTTCATTACCACTGCTCTCAAAAACGGTGAAGGAAAACATCGTGAGGAAACCGGCATGTCCTAGAACCAAAAATTCGAAGACATGTGACATCTACCAATTCGCACTGGGCCCGCGTGGTAGATTATAGCCCATACGCAAAATACGCGCTTTGACGTGCAGTTGCGGATACCAGCCCGGTACCTTTAATCTTTTTTTTTTTATATCAATTGGGAAAATTTGACACATTGGGGTAACTTGATATATGCTGGCGTCTCCGTACCTATTTTTATTAACGTGTGCCTGTGTCGTGCAAAAGAAATGATTTTTCTTTCTTTCTTTCTTTTCTGGCTTTAAAGAAGGGCTTTTATAAAAAAAAACAATGAGGCAGTCTCAGTCTTGATATATTAACTGGTCATCTACCTGACCTCTGCTAACGTTACTAAATTGCTAACAATAAAACTAGTTTATTTACATTTACCAATAAAATTTACTCCCAATTTTACTTTTGAATAAATATTATTATTATTATTTATTTATTATTATTTAAGGATCTTGTATTGTGAATGTAGTATATCTACTTAAACCTGACAATAGTTGTTGGTATGTTATCTCCTAGATTTTCTGTACACTTTATGCGTTTTATGTTTCAAATGGACGTGTTTTGAATTTGAGAATAAACTAAGTTGAACTGAAAGTTTTCTCTTAAATATACAAGTTACGAGATCAGAGCGAAGTTTTATAGCTTGTTCCTACATCCTGGGGTGTTTCGGTAAAAAGTTAGCTGGCGTCGGGTTGTGAACGAATTTAGTACGACTTAGGAAGCTCATTACCTTTTTGAACATTGTACAGCATGTTATGTGATAAATACTCTTTTAATATACAGGGTTATTTGTAAAACCTCAACTTTTTCGAAAAGAGACAAAAAAAAATCCACTCTCCATACAAAACTCGATCAACTGTTCGGTTATACGTATGGAAAGTTGATTTTTTTTGTCTGTTTTCGAAAAAGCCGTAGAACAAATGTTGTTGTTTATGATGTTAGTAATCTACTCCTGCGAGGTTGTTGGTGTTTTACAAATAACCCTGTATAATTAAGGTATTATCCTATATTTTGTGAGGTTAGTGACTAAATTATCATAATAAAATTTGTCAGAAATAATCAAAAACTGTTTACTACACGCGAACACATACAGACTCACTACACACTACGACACAAAAATAGACTAAACATACCAGGCTCTAAGCTGAAAATACACTCCACAAGCGCTTTAGTAATGTCAATTAAAATATTTAATAAATTTCCAGACGAAATTAAAAATGTTCAAAAATAAAATATATTAAAACAATTTCTAATCCGTAAATGTTATTATAATATAAACGAGTATTTCAACGATAAATTTAATAAATAAACAATAATACCAAAAAGAAAAGCAAAAATATTTTATAATACTTACCAATAATAATAATATAATAATTACTTATAATAATTTAAACAAATATCAATGTATAAGTTCCCATGAGTAGTAAAAATTATATGTATACAATTATTTATAAGCCTACCTCAGCCTACCTACACTAAACAAAAGAGTAGACTAATATAAAAATTTGAAATATTTATAATAGCCCTCCTCGTAATTCTCCTAATTTTTATATTGTTATGCCCGACAGGGCCCACAATGATGCATATTATTATTATATCCTTATGTACCTACCACCTAAGTTCACATTGTGGAATGCAATAAATATATTGAGTATTGAGTATTAAATTGGTGACAGAGTTTACTTGACTTCACATGCCGTCAAGAAATATCTCTCAGGCATGCCGGTTTCCTCACGATGTTTTCCTTCACTGTTATTTAAGCAAATGATAATCATCCATTGCGCACATGAATCCGATAAGGCAATGTAAGTGAGAAAGCCGGGAGGAGATGCCCTAGAAGAGCGAATATAGATCTTATGGTGATGTCAAAAAGGTCTGGTGCGTAGTTCTCGCAACTAGTGTGCGTGTATGAGCAGACGTATACGAAAACGAAGCAAAAGAAGTATGTAGAAGTAGCAAACGGCATTCTGTAGTTTCTATCTATCTACCCGCATAAGTAGGAAGGCGTGAGTTTATGTATTTAGAGAGAAATGAAACTTATAGGTGTGTGTGACTGCGCAATTTTTTTTTTTAATACTCATGATAGCACAGAGGTTAAGGCGCCTACCTCTCATGCACGAGGTTGTGGTTCAAATCCGGGCAAGTACCAATGTGACTTTTTCAACTCATATGTACTTTCTAAGTTTATCTTAGACATCATAGACATCGGTGAAGGAAAACATCGTGAGGAAACCTGGACTTATAGTTAATATAAGTTTGAAATCGCCAATCCGCCTTGAGCAAGCGTGGTGATCAATGCTCTAGCCTTCTCTGTATAAGAAGAGGCCTTTGCCCTGCAGTGGGACAGTAACAGGCTGGTTTGTTTTTGCACCCATCTTTAATGATTTAAAAACTAAACTACCTAATAAATTTAGATGATTTTTTTAACAATATCAATGTGAAAGTATGATTATCTTTTAAAATATTAACATGGTTGATAAATAAAAAAGTTCAGAGGGAATAAACATAAAAAGTACACCCAAATTGATAACCTTTTTCTTTTTGAAGTTGGTTCAAAAAAATACTTACAGCTTTGCAGTTTCCAATAATCTTTTATTTCAAATAATAAAATCTTATATAGTAAAGGAACAGTGGGTTTCACTCTATGAAATTTAATGTTGCAAGTAAATCCTCACTACCCGGAGTGCATAAAAGCATAATGCTTTGTAGTGTACGCACTGAGTCTGTTAATGTACTATAAACCGTTTCACGCAGCCACTGGCTATAACCATAGCTCCTTGTATTTACTGTGCGCCTAGTAATCAATTTACTAGGATTTAGTGCCAGCTTGCTGTTGCAATATTAATATTTAACTTTAGTTTTATCTTGACTGCTATTTTAAGTAAATTATTAAACAACACCTTGATATTAAATGTTTTCCTTAAATCTTGTTAGACATTTACATACATACTTAAACGCCCTTTTGGGGGTAGGCAGAAACTACAGAGCGCCATCTGCTGCGATTCTTACGTTCTTATTTTACTTCATTTACATTCATACATGTTGTCATCAACCCACGCCGGTTGCGAGTACTACGTACCTGGCCTTTCTGAAGAACCTCACCCATAAAGTCTATGAATGTCCTTCTAGGGCGTCCCCTCCCGGCGTTAGAAATTTATTTTCTTCTTTAATAAAACTTTAAGCACCAATAAAACAGGTTGTACTAAGTCGGAATAAATGCCTCAGGCATTTTCTACCAGTCTACCTTAAGGTGATGCAGAGATAGAATAAGGTAGGTGTAACGAGATAAACAGTAACAAGAAAGGAAAAATAAGTGACACATAAAAATAAATACACCGATACATGTGTACATAGCTCAGCACATCAAGCTTCTCCAATGCTTCAAATTTGTTTGATAGTTTTTCTACTTTATTTCAAATGAAATAAGGTTCATGTTCAATTGGGATAATTTGACAGGTAGGTTGATGTTCTGGCTTCTGTACATGCTTTATACCAAACAATGGTTGTTAGTCAGTTTACGGACGATAATTTTACATGAAAACGAAGATAGATGCGTCACAAGCTTAATGCTTAGACTGATCATGCCTCACTGTCGCTGGCATATTATGCGTTTCAAATGAGAATAGGAACGTCAATGACCTCAATCTGTCTGTTTTTTTTTGTTTTATTTATTTATTTATTTACTCCTCGAATGTCCTTACGAGCCCCCGGTGGATCGTAAGCCATACAAACAATGTTCGACGACATGCGACGGGTTAAAACTTTATGCACTAGTAAAAGACACTGTACAAAGGCGGACTTAATGCCTTAGGCATTTTCTACCAGTCTACCTTAAGGTGATGCAGAGACAGAACATGGTAGGCTTGGTTTTACCAAGTCGAAGTCATTCAAAATGAAAAAAACATCTTAAATTAATTAGTCTTGTGGAGTGCTTACGTTTTATTTATTAATTCTGTTTGTTACACGGTTTACTGTTGTTATTGATATTTGTTTTTGTTTTCATCTCCCTGACTGCTCGAAAATGTGTGAACGAGGCGCTGCGCTGTTTTGCATAGGAGGGCTCGAGAGATTATATCGAATGTAAACAAATACTTTGAGAGTACAATTTAGAAAATTATTCGTTTGTAATTCGTAAATAAATTATAGGTATTTAGTTAAAACCTTGTTTTGCTGATCTTACCCAATTTATTCGAATTGACAGCTATGTCGTCACAACATGGCGCAAAGTCATTCCTATTCTCATTTGAAACGCATAGTACAGACGCCAGCACGTCAAGTTACCCCAATGTGTCAAATTTCTTTGATCGTTTTTCAACTTTATGTCAAACAGAATTCGGTTCACATTCAATTGGGAAAATTTGACACATTGGGGTAACTTGACGTGCTGGCGTCTGTACTTTGCTCATTCTGAACGTGATAATGAGTCATGCATTTTTGCGTACAGCCGGCGTTCATCGATTTATAAGACGTTATCATGTCAAATAAAAATACGTTCAAGTTCGTAGTGGCAAGGGCTTTTTTACCCGTTAGCGAGAATGCCATCATATGCCATCTGTGCCTACGAAGCATACCTATTCGAACCCATAACACTAAGCGCAGCAGCCAATACAGCGACTGCGCCAACAGTACCGTCAAACATTAATCAGCTAAAGTAACAGTCTTTCAAAATAAACGATGCGTATAAAGGAAAATGTTCACGATACATTGAGCATCCGCCTTATGTATTAGTTACTTACGAGTCCAGTCAACGCGTAATGGATTGGAATGTTAATCATATGTCAGACTAAGAGTCGACGTTGTTTGGTAAGTAACGTTTTTTTCTTAAATAATAATACCAGCCTGTTACTGTCCCATGCTTGCTCAAGCGATTGGCGATTTCAAACTCCGAAACCAGCAGGCCTAGCCATTTAACAAATTCTACTTCTGTTCTATTTCTATCATAGAAAGAAAATGGCGTATATGGAACTGTTTGTCAACTGTCAAGTTTACTTTATTTTCAGCCATATTACAAATTCTACTCTAACGAATTAACATTTTTTCATTAAGTAACATTTGACAGTTGACAAACAGCTGATCCATATACGCCATTTTCTTTCTATTGTCGCCTTATCGATTATGTTATCAGAAATAGAAAGAAAAGGGCGTATATGGAATCAGCTGTTTGTCAACTGTCAAGTGTATTTAATTTTCAGCCATATTACAAATTCTACTCGTTAACACTTGACAGTTGATAAACAGATGATTCAATTTACGACATTTTCTTTCAATTGTCGCCTTATCAATTAAGATAATAGAAATAGAATTTGTAATATGGCTAAGCCTGCTGTACTTAAAGTTATATAAGTTTGAAATCGCCAATCTGCCTTGAGCAAGCGAGGTAATCCAGCTCGTGCCTTCTCTTTATGAGAAGAGACCATTGCACTGCTGTGGGACAGTAACAGGCTGGAATGATTTTGAATAATTTTATTAAATGTTACTCTAGAGTTTGAGTACCAGCAGTCTGTGATTTATTGACAAAAACATTTCGCTAAAAAAATTCTATAAAATAACCCAATATCATATCGCGTGATATTTCATTAAAACAACGAGCTCTTTTCATGACATGAGCATTAAACCTATAATGAGCGAAGGCAGAACGCATACTAGTACCTTTAGAGCGTTGAAATTGCCTGTAAGGGTTGATTAGTCCCTTGAGCATCACTGTGTCTTCTTGTAAAACGTTTTAAAATAGTTATCTAGTTTATTTATTTATTTTTGTTTACCAACAATTGTTTACACAAACAGCTTGCACTTAAAAATAATAACATTAAAACTTAGTATAACAATTACTTAAAGTTAGTTAAATGTAAACGGGCAAAGGTGTAAGTTACGGTACCTACCTCACCGTCCTTAATTCAGTGTTTTTTAAAGAAAGTGAAATATTTATTCCAATTAGAACTATAAAAGCACTCTTGAACGTCAGTCAGACTAACAAGTTAAATAAACTAAGCGAAATGATTTTAGTTACACATTCCAAAAGGTAATGGAGAAGAATGGGCAAGAAACTCAATACTAACTGTTTTAAAATATATTTTATAATAGTGTCCATTTTCGAATTTTACTGTGCCGTGCTTTAAATTTTATTTATTTATTAATTAAATAACCGAAATATGTATAATTTATATAATTTTGTTCTGTAATTTATCTGAATTCAATATTTTGAATTGAATGGAACAATGAGATAGGTACTAGCTATATAAAATAAGCAATGCAACTAATAATTTTATCATCCAGTTGATCATTATTAAAACCATTCAAATTCTACGTATTTTTGTGTGAGTCACCAGAAAAATATTTTTCTCTGAATTTATTTTAAATTATTCCTCCAAGAGTCCGATTTTTATCGGAACCTATTGTTGTGAACCATCGTATTAATTTGCTCTTACTATTATTTTCCACGAAACGAATTTTACTTTGCTGCTATTAAACTATAGGAGGTCGAGTTTCTTCATTGTGGAAATAAGAGAGTATTTTCTGTTCTTTTATTATTTTATAAAATACCTACTTGTTTTCTAATACCCGTGGCTTCGTCTGTGCTGAAGAAAAAAGTTACTAAACTTGGATTTTTTCCTTGATAATTTGTTATTGAAACCAAACTACTAAGCCGATTTTAATGAAATCCAAACAGGTATTTTTTTTAAATTGGCCCACAGATCAATTCAATTCAATTCGATTTATTTATTCAAAAAATATTTTTATGTTGTGTCTGAATTCTTTGAACTAACAACAATTAAAGGAACATCGTGTATGCAATTTACATTTACTACTGACACAAAGACAAAATTAGGAGGTGACGTAACTCACATTTAATGTAAATTGGTTTTAAATATACTTAAAATATACTACCACCTACTATAGGCAACTTTTTGAGCTTGATATTAGATATTCATGAGGAAATTAATGGACTATTCAATATCACGCCACGATTCTTAAGAGCGCATGAAACCGTGTGTCAGAGCTAGTATTGGCATAAGCAAGTATGAGTTTACTCAAGGTCCTAATAAAACGACAATATGTTTATATTTTCATTTTATATTAAGAAATAGGTAAGAAATTGTTCCAAAGATAAAGAAATAAGAAATGATAACCAATTTTCCACGTATTTGTTTTGTACCTTACCTAATTAGGAAATTGAGTTCTTGGGATTCTGTCTGTAGGTAAGCTTATGTTTTGATATGAGACAAAAATAACTGTAATGCTTGTGTAAAATTTCTTAAGAGACCTATATATTATGAATATATAATATACCTACTTACATAACATCACGCCTGTAGTCCCCAAAGGGTTAGGCAGAGGTGTAGGTACCTGTAAAACGAGTAGTACACCCACATTTCACCAGTTATGTTTAAGTCCCATGTATAGAGGGCGAGCCTATTGCCGTCAATCGGGCACAAATCCAGACTCCGGGCTGCTACTGAGAAATTCCAGATGGAAAAACTTAATATCACTTTGTCCGACCCGGGGATCGAACCCGGGACCTTGCGTTGGTATTTTTCGTTTACTATTCCTAATTTTGTGATGACCTCAAAGGATGTGGTTCAAATCCGGGCACGTTCCAATGTTTCTATTTCAAGTCACATGTACTTTTTAAGTTTATTGTAGATAACGCTGTCATCTGGAAACTTGCCCAGAAGACTGGCAGCATTGCCACGTTGGATGGCAATGCTAATTCTTTGGTCAAAGATATGTCGACCAGTCGGCAGACAGATTATTTGATTTTAAGACTGATTTCCAGTTGACAGCGATTTTTTTCGATTTTGTTTTTCCCAGAGGGGGTTTTGACTTTATTTTTTCATTGCTATTTATCTGTAGTTTGTTTAAGTGTACATATTTAATTTATTATAATTAGTTTTATTGTATTATTAAAAAATATTTTTTATAGACCTTATTGACATCAGTGATGGAATATATCGTTAGAAAACTTAGACTTAATTAGTATCAAATCGGCAATCCGCTTTAAGCTAGCGTGGCTATCAATTTTCATGTCTTTTCTGTATGAGAAGAGGCCTTACCCTTGAAGTGGGACAGCAAGGAGCTGGTATTATTGCGGTATTTGTTATGGTTCAGCACAAATTGGTAAAATTCCGCGCGGACAAAGTCGCAGGCAACTTCTATCTTCCTAGCCTTTTCCCAACTAATATGTTGGGGTTGGCTTCCAAATTAACCAGATGCAGCTTAATACCAGTGTTTTACATGATGCTACTGCCTGTCAGACCTCCACAACCCAGTAACTGGGTAACATGATACCGTTGGTTAAACTGGTTGTCAGACTTTCGGGCTTCTGACTACAAGTAACGGCTGTCACAGATCTATAAATGACAGCAGGGACCAACGGTTTAACGTGCTTTCCGAGGCACGGCGGAGTCTAGATATGTAATAAACTTTCACTTATCCAAGGACCGACCTTGTCAAGTTTGCTTAACCTTCGATCGACCTGTGCGGCTGTTATAATTTAGCCACAAGCTCCTCCACTCTCCAGTCCACGCAGATTTATAGACAATTACACATTTCCTCTAAAAGTCGCAGGGAACGTCTAGTTGTCTTTAAATCTGTGTTCATAGCGAATAGTTGAAGTGAGCGGAGATTTGTGTCGTCTACCGACGTTCGACAACTCGATCACAAGTAAATGAGGTCGCTTTCAAGCGGTTCGCTACGTATTATATAGTGATGTGAAGAGTTCAATTTTTTATGTGCACCAACTTTCTTCTCGATTGTTGGACATATTTCGTAAAAAAAAGGGACGGAAATGTGTAACAGGGCACCGGGAAAGCGCGTGGTATTTGATTTGATCAATGAGCGCGCGCGGTGGCAGAGTGATGGCTGTGAGATATTGTCAACCTATTTTGCGTAAGGTTAGTAACATCTCGTACTGTACAAAGATAACATGTCAGATATTACACATCATTCTTAATTGACTACTTTTTGTACCGAACAATTCCACAACTTTCACCCACCAAAATATAGCTTGTGCTGTGAGTTTATGACAACTGATAAATACACTTATATTATTAATTTATTTATTTACAATAAGCACGCCAACAGCACAGTCACTAACAATATTCATATAAAAAAATACATAATTATCAGAACGGTATAACAGTAACCATGCAAATAACAGGTATGCATGACATTGACACAATGAAAAATAATTATTAGAGACAAAACAATGTAACAATTGTTTATAACTGTTTTATTTACCTAAGAAGGTGTCTTTTGTTTTTGTTTTGATTTGTAAAACTGCATTTACTATTTTGTATTTAACGCATGTCGTCTTTAATTAAGGCAACTCTGGTAAATTTCAAAATTTTATATAATCCTTATCGTGTATTTTGGTGTATGCTTTGTTAGTAGTCCTTAAATAAATAAATAAAAAGGGAAAAAATTAAAAGTTAAGAGTGTAAGGCTCCGGTCTAGGACACAATAAAAACAAAACAATTCTATTATACATACTTATTATAGATAAATTACACCCAGAGTCCCAGACACAGAATAAATCATCGTGCTCATCACACAATTTTTTTTTTCACACTGAATTCGAATTGACTCGTTTACGATTTGATAATTTAATAAAATAACACGACTCGCGCATCACTAGTTCACTACTTATTGGACGGAAAACGTAGCTTAAAGTACGACCATTGGCTGTGTTGCTACATATTAAAGATAAGAAAGCTTGAAAACAAGCTGGTCCTGCTTCATAGAACAATCTCAGAGTCTTTACAAAATTGAACTGGTTGGTAATCTAAAAAATAAATGTATTTAACGGCAGATGGGATGGGCGATGAGAATTCAAACAGTCGTCTTATTCCACCTGGCATTAATACCAAATATTGCCAGGGTTGGGTCCACCTTCCGACTGAGCGTCCTCCACTTTGCCCGATATTCAACATCCTTTTCAGTCAGGCCATTGGCTCTCATGTCGGTTTTGACGACGTCGAGCTAGCGCTTGTGAGGGTGACCACGGGACTTAGCCCCAAGAACAGCCATAATCATGCATCCCCGACCAACGTGGAGTACGTTGGTCGGGGATGCATGACAGATCACGGGTTGAGGACAATTAACGATGACGATTCTATTCCATGTCGTGATGGTCCAGAGGTTAAGCCGCCTACCCCTCATGCACGAGGTTGTGGCACAATGTGACTTTCAATTCATTATGTACTTTCTAAGTTTATCTCAGACATCATTGACATCGGTGAAGGATCATTGAAATCGCCAATCCACCTTGAGCAAGCGTCCTTCTCTGTATGAGAAAAGGCCTTTGCCCTGCAGTGGGACAGTAACAGGCTGCTATTATTATTATAACAAAATCACAATCACAATCACAAACACACAATCACACACACACACACACACACACAACCACACAATCACACAACACAACACAATCACAATCACAATCACACAATCACAATCACAATCACACATCATTCACAATCTTTTTATGTGGTCACTTATTTTTTGTGAATGCTGGTCAACCAGTAATTGGCGACTGTGTAAGTCCAATACTGCAAAACCTTTACTTAAGATTTGTTGTAAACCTTTTTTAATAAATAAATAAATAAATAAATAACAATCAGCACTTTAACAACTCTTTGTCCGGTATTGAACCTAAGACTTCTTGCTGAGCAGTAAATCTTGCAACCACTTGAACGACGAGGTTTGTCGACTGTGGTGATCTAAGGTTAGATGCAAACACCGTCAATGTTAAACGTTTGTGTAGTTGATTGTACGCTGCGAATGTGAAAAGAATACAAAAATCGTGGTTCGTTATTGAGAGTAAAAGGAAAAAGAAAAAGCAGCGTTGTCCTTGTTCTAGTCTTGGCGTTGATTACGACTTTGTAACTTTGTTTATTTTGTAGGGTTTCGTACTCAAAGGGTGCCAATGGAACCCTTTTACTTAACTTCTACTGTTAATCAGTCAGCCAGCTATTTATTTGGTTGCTATATAGAAGATTTTTTCCAACATTTTCCAAAACTATCTTTTTTATTATATTATCTATTTTTAAAATTAGGTTTTTGTTTTGAAAAAAGTTTCTATTTTTTTTTATTCTTAAACTCTTACACAAATTCTTAAAACGTCTTTGTTTTACGTATTAAATGAGTATAAAAGGTAATACAAGATACACTTCGTATGTATCATAACATAAATAATACACGCGAAGCAAATAAAAATTAGTAGTATTTTTATGTAAAAAAGTAGTATTTTTATGTAACATATAAAAACGTTTTATTTTATTTATTTGGTCGCTTTATAGAAGATTTTTTTTGCCACCATTTTCCAAAACTATTTTTTTTAAGGGGAAGCAAAGTAAGTATGAAAGTTCTCTGATTTTCAAAGTTGTTTCAATAAAATGTTTTATTTGGGTTATAAGTTCCTAACAATGATTATTGCCAACATCCCTTTTGTGAATTCAATCCCTAAGGGGGTTAAAAAGGGGTGCAAATTTAGTATAATAATATTTTTAGTATATATAAATTTAACCTAACCTAACCTACCATACCTATCCTATAGCTAACCTAAGTACCTTACTGCAATGCATTGATTTTGAAAGATACAAAATACATAATTTTAAAGTGGACTACTGCGCTGCGTGTTACTATGTTACATCCAATACTAGTTAGGTAGGGTAGTATTTGAAGTAGTAGTAGTAGGAGCTAAATTTTACTCTATTAGTATAACATCCATACATGAAGTACTAGTTTGACTGGCCATCCAGTCCTCCGGCATAGCAGTCAGGGGCACTTACTATTTGACCAACAGCCCAGTCATTTACCTTACCTAAATTATTTATTTGCTTAACCTTTCAATCGTGTCAATTAGAGACACAATAGAAAGACAATGACTGCGCGAACCGCGTCCGCTTGGGGTATAATGAATGAATACTGAAACACATGGAAAGATTTCACAAATAGAAAACAAAAGAACACTGTATTACTACATTACCTAATAAGGAGTGTAAATATTGTATATTCACTTATCGCTTGTCGAAATATTCAACGCTTACATTTTAAGTAAAATGTGAAAATGTGAACAACATCAGCTGTATACATAAGTTAATTTCATAATCAAAGGCAGCAACAGGTAGCCGGCTCTCCACGCCCGCCGTCTCGGCCAGATGCCTCGGTTCGACGCCTCGGGTTGATAGACGTGTCATGCCTTTGCCTCGCGCCTCTGACCTCACATTTCAAGGCACTTAATAGATACAGAAGGTACGTTTCGTAATACCGATATACACACACATGGACGTTGTACACGTACAGAGAGTTGAGTAAGAGTACTCGACTGTTGGTTTACTGTTGAGTATTAGAATTTAATTATTTTGTCACAAAATTCGCTTTTTTATTGGTATAAACAAGTATACAGACATAGTTTTGAATCGACCCAAAAACAGCAGGCCTAGCCATATTACAAATTCTATTTCTATTATCGTAATCGATAAAGCGATAATAGAAAGAAAATGGCGTATATGGAATCAGCTGTTTATCAACTGTCAAGTGTTAACGAGTAGAATTTGTAATATGACTGAAAATGTAATACACTTGACAGTTGACAAACAGCTGATTCCATATACGCCATTTTCTTTCTGTAATAGAAATAGAATTTGTATTATGGCTAGGCCAGCAGGTCACCAGTTTACCTGTCAAAGCCGTTTTTATACAAAATGGGTTCAGCTAATATTAAAATAAAAATAAGCAAAATCAGAAAACATAATTTTAAATTAATAAGAGATTGATGGTGTGCGTTTGTGTGTGCCTGTGTGTGTGCGTGTATGTTTGCCTGTGTGTATCATGAGAGTGTTTGTGCGTATGAATTGGACTAATGGTAAGGAATGAAAAAAAATATAGAACTTATCAATAATTTAGACAAGCGCCTGCAGCGCTAAAATTAACCAATGCGCCAATGCTAAATTTCCTTAGCATTGGCGCAGGTGGTTGTCTTTAAGCAAGCAGATTTTTATTCTCTCTCAAGCAGCTTACTAAACTGGACGTATGCATTAAAAACTTCGTGCAGATCCTAAACGATTCGTACTCACGAACACTCAATATCCTATCTCCAAAATTCGTGTCGACAATAGAAATTCACGCGGTATTAGAGTGTCAACAGTGGCGCCCCGTACATTAATAGCGATGTACTTCTAGGTAAAGCCTTCCATCTGTTCAACGATTGTAACGGCTCAATGAATTCGAATCAATTCATAGAGTACCACGGATCATTTAGACATATGTATTGTGTTATATGACAGTTTAGGAATAACTACATGTATACGCCTACATTTCTTACTGTAACATTCCCTCTAACCCCCTCTTAGCTTTTTGTCTACAAAAAAATCGACAAAGTGCCAGATTGTAAGAAACATTTCTTTTGTTTTGAGCACGACAATGTCAAGAATGAAGAGAAGAAACGTGTAGATTCTTTAATCGACAGTGGTCAGTGGTCTACAATACCGAGGACTTAGCTGCGATGGTCCTAGTGTTTTTTTTTTTTATTATTTTTTTGAGTGTCGTAGACCTATTCATGTAATCCAGTTGTGTACATGTAAGCGGGCACGCCCTTTTTACTTGAAGGCTTATATTTAATCAGTTAGTTATTTTATTTTTGCTTGAGTTTAGTTGTTAACGTCGGTATTTACTATTCTTATTACTACTGTCTTGTATATTGGTGTGTGCTAGCTATCATGTAGCAAATTATTTTATTTAATTTAAATGAGTATGTTTATTAATTACCACTGCTGTTTAAACTGTTCTTCTAACATATCAGACAGACGTGTTGCCTAAGGCCCGATAGTTTTCATGTTATGACCATTTTTGTTTATATTTTTTTCTTTTTGATTTGTTTATTTATTTCACTGTAATCTTCACTGTAATAGTAAAACAAATGGAAAAATAATGAGTCGTCAACATAAAAACAAAAAACTAAAGACGAATAATTGCAAATTAAAACTTCTTTTACAAAAAATACAACCGACTTCATAAAAACACTAACCGTTGTAAAATAACTCTAGATTCGGAAGTCGGTGGCCAATAATGAATGAGACAAAACCATCAAAGCCACAGACTTCCTTCCTAGAGTTATTTTACACCGGTTAGTGTTTTTATGAAGTCGGTTATATTTTTTGTAAAAAAAAGTTTGTGATATAAATTGTAGGGTGTTAAATCTTTGGATCTACAGAACCGATTTTAAAAACTATTTTACAAATGGAAAGCCACATTATTCGTGAGTGTGCTACATTTATTTTTACAGGCTTCCTAATCTAGAGTTATTTGACACCGGTTAGTGTTTTTATGAAGTGGGTTGTATTTTGTGTAAAAAGTTCTTTTAAAATAAATGTAGCACGTGCAATGTATAGCAATGTGGCTTTCCATTTGTAAAATAGTTTTAAAAATCGGTTAACTCCCTACAATATCACAAACTCACAAACTTAAAATATGTATCAGTATAGACATAATTTTATTCGGTATAAATTACTAGCGAAAAATACGATACATTTGTCCTGTTTCATTTATATTTGACCCTTATCCGGATAAGAATCTCTGTTTACAGACTATGTCATTTTATGTCCATTCTATGAACCATAAATAATACTAAAATAATATTGTCACAGAAATATAATTATTATAAAAATGAGCTGCCCATATTGTGAGGACTATTATAATACGAGAATGATATATCAATAATTATTATGTTCCTATATTAACGATACAATGTTTCTTTGTGATAATGTAATATTGCGTATTGTAAAGATATTTATATGTCGGCGTCAGCGATGGTGAGCGGTGAGGGCTGACATTAGGGATTTCGTGGTAACCAGGTTTATAACGTAGAATAATAATCTTCATTTGAGTCAGTTCAAATAGGTACGAGTAAACCTTCGAACTGGGGGTCGAGTCTGCTATTGCAATCGTGTCTCAATGACCGGTCATTGATCGAATATTTGGCAACTTTGACAGTTTTTGTATGGGAAATGTGTCATAAGTTTGACGTTATACGTCAAAAATCGATCATTGACCGGTCATTGAGACACGATTGCAATAGCAGACTCGACCCCCAGGACTAGTGTCTTCGTTGGTGTCTCAAGTCGAACTCAGCTCTGCCTAGCTTCCACTTCCCAACACGACCCCGTCCACGTGCCAATACAGCGCGGCGTTTACTCTATAGACTCTGTACTAAAATAATCAATTTCACATCTTCATATTTCTGGATATCGTTAGCCATGAAATATACATAGTTCGTGCTAATAACGTTACAATATTCTGACTACCTCGTTGGTGTAATAGTTGAAAGCAGTACCAGTACAGCCTAGGATGAGGCAATTAGTACTAACTAATCGTAATGATTGCAACTATTTAACAAACAAGACGTGATGATGTTGCCAATACAACGTGTTGTGTAATGTGTGTTGATGTTGTTATATGTAATGATAAAAAGTAACTCCCACATTTAGAGCTAATATTCAAGAGAAAGTAATCACATTCCACACCACGTCAGTTACCAGGAAAATGCGATCAAAGTAGAATCGACTGCGGGAAGAGGACCACAAAATGGCGCCCAATATTTGTGGTTTCATTCCCACTCAATATTAGCGGAATATATCATTATCTGACATCTATTGTGGACAGATCAAGTATTGTATTACATGACACAGTTACATTGATACCTATTATGTACCATTCAGCTTATTATATCCACAATGTACATAACAACAACAGCTGTTTATTCCCTTGGGGTGTTAGGGGGTGAAACGGGGGTATAGAGAGGGGGTTCTAAGAGAATCTTCCGCGAGTAAAAACCGATAAATTGAAAGTAATATACTAAATACCAGGTGGTCTATTCGGTATTTTTTATAATCTTTTATTAAAAGGAACTAGGTTACTAATAATAGGTATTTTATTCAGTATTCAAGATATTTACAACTGTTTAAAAAAATAACTTTACACACACTGAAAACTAGTTCATAAAGCTAAAATATGGCGTAAAAAAATCCGCATCGCACGTCCACTGGTAGTGTACCCAATAGACTGGCGGGATTGCCACGTTGTATGGCAATGCTTATCGTTTGACTAAAGTAAAAGCCCAAGGGCTGGTTTTTACTTTAAATTTTTAGTAAAATCCAGCCCTTTGTTCACGCGAAGTGTCAACTCAGCGTTTTGATAATAAAATTAATTACAATCTAGCGTAAAAGACTCATAAGCAATTTTAATTTAACCTATTTTCACACGTGATCATTGCTCTTAACTTAAAATAGTGACGATTATGTTTTGCGCAAGTCCGTTCTACCCAGTTATAGTGTAGTTTCCCTAAGGTGTAAGAATTTTTCGAATCGGTACAATAGTTTATAAGATTATTCGTAGGTACAGACGCCAGCACATCAATTAGTTACCGAAATGTGTCAAATTTCTTTGATCGTGTTTCAACTTTATGCTAAACAGAATAAGGTTCATATTCAATTGGGAAAAATTTGACAAATTGGAGTAACTTGATCTGCTGGCGTCTGTACATAGAAAATTACACATCTTTCCTCTTTATAACATTAGTCTAATAGAGAAACAATAATAATAATAATATTAATAGTTTATTAGCAAAAAGTTACATTACTCGATACACAGGTAAACACTTCTCGAAATTGAAAGGGCCTGGATTCATAATCTCGTGTTTGAGAGGCAGTCGCCTTAACCTTCGCAGCATCACGACATACCTACATCAAAAACTACATTCACCCCGTTCAACTAAATAGACTCACAGTTTTGTTTCAGTTTATTGTGGGTTCTTTCAGGCGTGATATTAGGGACTGGCGGCGGCGCCGACTAGTCTACATAATATGTAGCTGAATGAGAATCCATAGCACAATGAGACGCTCATCTACACTGCCTTGCAGAACTAAGTATCACACTTTTAAAATTCAAATAACTGTTTAGGAGAACATTCACTAACATCGGCTCCGAAATCTCGTGTTCAGTAACCCTATTGCAAACTAGGTTGAAGCTGTAGTCAGAGCCCGAGGAGGCAATACCAGATAATAAAAATTAAATAACATTTGAAACATACTTTTAAGTGTTAATTGAGTTTGGTGACACTAAGCTAAAATTTTTTATTTTTTACTGTTTTATTTTTTTGTACACTTTACTAGTTTTAAAGATACCTGATAGAAAAAAAATGCTATACTTATACCGTTTTCTTATTTTAAATCTCTAAGTGATAGGTAAGTCATTCATTTCGCAACAATATACTTACTTACATTGTGTAGTTAGAAAATTTGTAAAATAAAATGAAACAGTACCATTATAAAATTACGATCTTACCAACAAACTAAAAAAAAACAACTAAGGATAAATTCAAGATCATTCAAATAATTTAAAAATTCACTAAAATGACATGACATGATTCAATGTTCTGTAAATAGTATTAAAAAATCTTAAATGTCAAATATGATTAAGAAATATACAAACTAAATAATAAACTTTACTAGAAAATAATCTGGCTACTAAAGCTTAAAAAAAAATGAATTTTTATAAGTGTAGTACGTAGTTTTACACGACAGTGTAGAAGTGTTTTGTGAAATGTAGCTTGATGGTTGTTAGTGCGACCTGTTGCTGAACGCGCGCCTCGTCGGAGTCATATTAGGATTTATTTGTTCAGATTTTATGTTAGCATAACATCACATCACGCTTATTATCTTTGAAGGGTTAGGCAGAGGTGTAACTGCAGTCCATCCACATTTCACCAGTTTTTTAAGTCGAGGCGAGCGTTTTGTCGTTAACTGGGCATAAAAACAAACTCTGCTATTTAGAAATTTGAGGCAGAAATACTCAAAAACGCTTTATCTGACCCGGTATTTGAACCCGGGTTATTACTAAACAACTATATTTTGTAATAGAGTTTTACATAAGTATTTTAATTTAAGAGATTTGAACTTAAAATTGCAATCAAACGTGATGAATATAAAAAAAACTTGACCCAAGATTTTTTATTGCGGAGTCATCACTTTTTTACAAAAGAATACAACCGACTTATTAATAAACTAGTACCCGCGTAGTTCCCGGTCCCGTGGGAATACAGGGATAAAAAAGTAGCCTATGTCACCCGGAGATAGTGTAGCTTCACAACGGTGTTAGTAATCTACTCCTGCGAGGTTGTTGGTGTTTTACAAATAACCCTGTATTAGTTTGAAATCGCCAATCCGTCGAAGCAAGTCATAATTTATTATAACAATTGGCACATGAATCCGAAAAGTCATAGGTGCATGCCTTGGGTTCGAACTCAAGACCAATGATTTGGCAATCCGCCGGTCACACCACAAAGCTAAGTTACAACAAAAAACAAATCATGCATGATCTCTGTCGCAGAAATACGACACGAGTGGTCAAAGTGTTATGCAGATTTCACTTAAAAAATGTCCGTAGTATAGTTACTAAGGACATTTTTTAAAGTCAAATCTGTATGTCACTAGTGTGAACGACCCTCATTGGTTGGTAGTCTCATTTACTTTGAGCTCATTCCACTAACTTTAATATTTAAACGAACTTCATCAAAGGAGTAATACAAATGTTGAACACAAAAGTTTCAACTTTTACTTTGAACTTTGAATAATTATTAATGATTGTGCTGCTTTTAAATTGACTAAGAAAAATAAATCTTTAAGAGCGGTTGTTTGATTTGTTATTACTGAAAAATAATTAATTGTTGTTATCAATTGCCTAGCCTTTTCCCAGTCATGATGTATCGTAAGTTCCCGGGACCCCCAGTGCAGGTGGGAGATGGTATATCGGAATGGTTTATTAGTCAGTATGAGTTTGGTAGACTCCATCCGTTCCATTCCCAGGGCAAAGGACATCAGGAGATAAAAAAACTCACGGTTCAAAATACTTTTCAGCATACATTTTTTATCACAGGGTAAAAAAATTTAACTTTGCCACTAACTCCCAAAATAATCAGACCAAAAAAGGACCCTAAGTTACTCTCCTGGTAACTACAGCTATCTGACCGTATCAGTACAACAATCTTATCAAAATCGATCGAACCGTTTTGAAGATTAACCCGGACAAGATATTTAATAGACAAATCTATAAGCTACGGTACCGTACATATTTATTAAACTAAGTGCAGATTTTTCAATCATCAGACAACTCTTATCCAAGAAATAAAAATGCTGGTTTGATAGCTTTTGTACAGACAATATTATTATTATTTTTTTACCCTGTTGGACCTACCTTGTTCTATCTCTGCACCACCTTAAGATAGACTGGTAGAAAATGCTTAAGGCATTAAGTCCGCCTTTGTACAGTTAGTTTTTACTTGTGCATAATATAGTTTTAATAAGTAAATAAATATTACGTCAAACTGCCATATTTATTCCACAGATTATCGGGCTATTAAAAACAAGCCTTTTTGCATAGACTTTTATGTACTGTAAGTTGATAAATAACGCAAAAAGCTAAGCTATTCACCATTCCCACAAATATAATGTATTTCCCATAGTAACTTAGTCACGTTACTTTTCCTCCCGGTATTTTTTTGTCCAGAGGGCGGAGTCGCGAACATTCATAGATAGCATCAAATATATTCTGTACTTACAAATGAGTTCCAATAACAAGGTTTCCATTTAGAATACATTTCCTTTCATTATGTTTTCCGGACGTGCCCTAAGGCTGTTCGGGAGAATAGTTTCATAGGGAATAATAAATTACTCTTAGTGACTCGACCCGTGGGTTGGGAACCTCTGCCGCGGGAATGATTATGAGTAGGTTATTTTTACGACAAGTTAAATCGAAACTATATTAGTATATAAGGATATTCAGTCAGTTATATTAGTCAATCTTTAACGTACGAGGAAAACGGAAAAAAGGAACATAAACTAGGTAATTTCGCTGCTTGATTAAAAAAAGGTTATTTGTCAAAAAGTTATTTTTGTACAGGAGAGCTCATCAATAAACTTTTATTTTATTAAGTATGGGTACGCATTGACCTACCCCAATGTGTCAAATTTCTTTGATAGGTTTTCAATTTTATTTTAAACACAATAAGGTTCATGTTCAATTGAGAGAATTTGACAGTTTGAGGTAGGTTGATGTGCTGGCGTCTGTACATTTAAGTACCTATATAATCTGAAAATTACAATCTCAATACTAGGTGTCTTTTTGGCACATCAAAATATAAATCGAAGTGATACGATTTTTGTAATAAAAATATATTTGACTATTTTGATTTGTGGCCCTTTTAAATGTAAACAGCAATTTTAAAGTTCAGAAGCTATAATAGTACCCAACGCCTCCCTAGATGGCGTTGGGATTAAATTGAATCTCGCTATGGTTTGGTTACCGAGTGAAGTATAGGCTATATCCGTACCTGTTACTGATCATATTTGTATATTATAATCAAAAGTAAAAAAAACGAAATTCAATTTTTAAATATTCCACTATAATAACGAAAACAGCTGTGGGAGGCGGGGCATGCTTGAGCGATATCATGCGAACGTGAGCGAGAGATGACGATTAATGAACACTAGGTACTATGTCATGAATAGCCTGTACAATATTTCCCTAGATTGGGTGACTTTTGGGATATAAACAAACGCTAATAACTTTGCTGTTTATGAATATTATTTATTGATACTTTACAAATATAATGAGAAGACCGTTTAAAATAAGTCCTTTAAGTATTTGTACTAATTAAAAATTAGTGGTGTATAGTTTAAGATTCCAAACCAAATTCGATTTCAAGTAAAAATATTATTAAACCCATTTTGAAGCTAAACAGTTGTTTTATTGGGTGTTCTAGCCTCTTCCATAACAATTATAATATAATCACCAAAGAGAGATGCAGAGTTATACCTACCCTTACAAAATCAACTGCTCTTTTACAAATCTTACTAAATAATACATGGGACAAAGGCGTGAGTTTATGTATGCATGAATACACATGTATTCATGTATCTACAGAACTCATGGTATCAGAATAAGCAAAGAAAGAAAGAAAATACTTTATTTGGACGCACAGAACATAAAACAAAAGAACAACAATACAGATAATAAAAAAAAGAAAAGTTAAAAAACTAAAGAAAAATAAAATAATAATAATAAAAAGACCTGTGCAAGACCAAAAAGGCGCCTTTCTCAGCAAGCCCCTTAAGTAAGGGTAAGTTTAATGTCAAATGTTACTCTTACTTAACATTATCTGCCTAGCCTACTACTACAACTACGTTGAGGTCGGCGCTGCCAGTCTAACAAGGTACAGCTTAAAACCAGTGTTTTACATGGAGTGACTGCCTACCTGACCTCCACAACCCAGAGACTGGATAACACGATACCCCCTGATAAAACTGGTTCTCAGTCCTCGGGCTTCTGACTACCCGTAACGACTGTCAAAGATCTAACAATGACTGCCAGGAACAATAGCTTGACGTGCTCTCCTAGGCACGAAAGGATCTTGATAAATGTGTAGCTTGACCTTCGACCATTACATTCAGCTGTTATATTTAGATCGTGGGTTCGATTCCCACCCAGGACTAATGTTTATGTGATGAGCACAATCATTTGTTCTGTGTCTGGGTGTATTTTATCTATAACTAGCTGCCCCGGCAAACTTCGTTGTGCCCTAGACTCAATTTATTGCTCTTATAATTTTTTTATATATTAGATATCCATACGTTTAATAAGATATAACTACCACTACTTTTTATGTAGCGAGTCTTTACTGTGATCTTATTTAAACATTTTTGTGTTCGATGGAACTAAAATTACAACATGTAAATGTATATAACCTAACCTAACTTACCATACCTATCCTATAGCGAACCTAACTACCTAACCTAACTACCTTACTGAAATGCATTGATTTAAAAAATACTAAATTCATAGTTTTATACTAAACTACTGCGCTGCGTGCCTCTATGTTACACTCAATTTATATAGTTTTCCCGGTCTACTTTAATTAAAGACCAAACAGTAGAAAAAAGTTCTATTTGCAAAGAATTATTGAAGTTCATCTCGGTCGTCATTATTAATTCCGTAAATTGATTTCTGAAATATAAGACTTTTTTATGCTACATAAAACCTTTCTAAGTTTAGTAACAAAATAAAATTCAGAACGTAGGTTGGTATAAATTGACAACCTTACCTTCTTAGTTTTAGCATAAGACTTGTCAAATGTCAAATTATCACCTGATAATGAACTGGGATGTTTAACTCCTGCGTTGCGTTTGAAATATTTTTAGAAAACGAATATTCTTGATATTTATTATTCGAGGACTTTTCATGTTTTTTATTAATTATTATCCTATTCCGGACAAAGACAAATCCAAAAATACCAAAATCATTCAAATTGGTCCAGCCGTTCTTGAGTTATAAATGGTGTAACTAACACGACTTTCTTTTATATATAGAGATATGTATGTATTTAGAAATATATAAGTATGTATATCAGCTGTTTAGTACCCATAACACAAATCTGCTTAGCTTGGGACTAGATAGCATTGTGTGAAATATTTATTTATTTATTTTTATTTATTTAACCACAAGCATCTATAATACTTAGCCAAGTTAACAAAATTAACTGCTCCACCCGCGTTCTTTAATTCCTTTTCCAGAATTACATTGCAAATCTACAAATCACCTAATTCTCTACATAAAAGCTGCTAATACAAAGTGCTTTTTTCCCTCCTTACTGCAGTTTTACTTCGCTTCGTAAGTCCCTTGCTAATATATTGACGACCCCAAATTGCCGACAGACATACATCCCAATTTCACAAACAATTTGGAGCGATTTCGTTTGAGAGGGAACTTGTTCTGTCTATACAATTGACGATGTTTTGGGAGGGGCCAGATTATATCAATGAACTGTCATTTTGGTTTGTGAATTCTCCAGAGACTATTATTACGCCTTTTTACCCTAAAATCTATAATAAATTAGATACTACTCTATAATAATTATAAAGCTCAAACTTTACCTTGTAACGTTGTAGGCGGTAATCTTTGGATCTACCGAACCGTTTTTAAAAAAACCGGCCAAGAGCGTGTCGGGCCACGCTTAGTGTAGGATTCCGTAGTTTCCCTTCCGTCACAATAAGAGTTCCCACTTATGAGTATAAAGGTTGGTATCCTTTATGTTCGCGCTCCTGCAACTTGAATTACGAATATGTTTAAGTGCAACTTTCTTTACCACGGTAGGTCATGAAAGCACAGAAAATTTTAACATCCACTTTAAAAAAAATGACGTCACTACGCAACGCCATCTATCGAACCATTTATGAACGTTTTTACCTTAACATTTTGATGGCGTTACAAAAATGAATTTTAGTTTTGTTCTAAATTACCTTAGCATGTTCCTGATAGAAGTTTTATGTAGTTATAAGATACCGCCAATGCCAAGGAGAGACCAACCGAACAATTCGATAACACCCGACCCAATGTAATAAGTACCTACAGCGCCATCTCTCGGGGAATTGGGCTACTAATTAATACATAGAAGTTTTCGGTGGTAATTTTGGATTGCGAGAACCAATTTTAATAATTCTTTTTTTGTTTGAAAAAAGATACGTTTAGGATAATAAAATATGTAAATGCTTGCATATACGATTATACTACAAACTAAATCCAGAAATTATTTTGTTCAACTTTTTGTCTGTTTTGTACAAAAACTGTTTCCATCCAAGTTCAAAATAATTTTCCTAGAAAGTCCTCAACAAGTTCTACTTATCAGATTTTTTTCATATTTTCTAAACTTATGGTTCAAAAGCTAAAGGGGGGGGGGGGGGACACATTTTTTTTACTTTTGGAGCGATTATTTCCGAAATTATTGACATTATCGAAAAATGATTTGAGTAAACCCCTATTCATTTTTAAATACCTTTCCAACAATTTATCACACGTTAGGGTTGAAATTAAAAAAAAAATTACTTCCCACTTTACATATAGGGGGGCTACCCTAATAAAATTGGGGAAAATGTCCTCAATTTTTATTTTACCACTTTGTCGGCGTGATTGACACTAATTATTGGTACCAAATTTCAGCTTTCTAGTGCTAACGGTCACAGAGATTAAGCGAGGACGGACGGACGGACGGACAGATATGGCGAAACTATAAGGGTTCCTAGTTGACTACGGAACCCTAAAAATCCTTCACGATAAATCGAAAGGAACCTCGTTCCATCCGGGCGTCTTCGTTATAACTTTTCCATACGACATTTCTTCGCATGCCCGCTCTATATAGGTATCTTAAATCTCTTTGACATAAAAAACACAAAATTTTCTCCACAGATCCCATGTTTCCTATCTAAACAGTTCTCGACTACTAACAAGCCAATTACAGTCCAATACTCTCCCATCTTTACTAAAGAGGCCTTTATAAAACTGATTACAACACAACTCGGTCCGCTCACGGCATCAAAGACTTTGTAAATAAGTTGTCCAAGTTTCGACAAGTTGCAATCACTCCCCTCATATATATAGATCTTTGATCTAAAAACATGGCGGTACGAAAATACAACTACCTTTCTTACAGTATTTATCTGTTTAAAATTAAGGTAAGCTAAATTAGTACCACCCAATTATATTAAAAGTAAAAAGGTGTAGATAGGTTACCTAAACAACATTCAATCATCAAAAACGGCACACTAACGCACAAACGAGTCCATTGACGGCGCGACGCGACACTGAGGTCAAGTGTGGCTAGTTAGCCACATTTTAACGTGTCGATTGCTGAGCGCTTATAACCTATCTACACCTTATTACTTATTATAATATCATTGGTATTACCCATATCCGTGGTATTACCCATATAGAATATACTTAAAGCCGTTACTAATATAAGTACTAGATTTCCTAATAATCTGCAGATCCCTCACCAACGAACCAGAATGTTTAGCAGTAACTCATACTGTATGGCAATTAAAATATAAAATAATTTGCCAAATCATATAAAAAGCCTTAATATTTATGTTTAAACGCAAGCTATTTGATTTACTGTTAAGCAAATGCTACTACTCAAGAAACGAGTATCTAGATGATAAATTACTGTAAAGCCTATGTACAGACACCAGCACATCAAGTTACCCCAATGTGTCAAATTTTCCCTATGGAATATGAACCTTATTCTGTGTGTCATAAAGTTGAAAAACGTTCAATAAAATTAATGATCATACACAGACCGATCTCGTCAAGCGTGGCCTGACCTATGACAGATCCGTAGCCACAAGCTCCTCACACGTCACGATTCCACTATTGATTTAATATACATGTGTAGGTATAATAAGCTTTTTTTATTATTATTGATAGAATCGCGTTTGACCACTATCTCACCTGATGGTAAGCGATGATGTGGTCGACGGTGACGCACGCTTGCCTAGAAATAACCTAATCACTCTTGACTTAAAGACACTTAAGTTGTAGCAGAAATTTCACTCCTTAGCTGTTCGCTCAATGAATGTGTTCCCGAAACGTTTAGTACGTCTGGGTGGGATATCCACCATGTACCGGTGGCGCAGTGCCTTATTTACCTACGTCTAATGGTCCGATGATGGTAAAGGCTTGGCGATTAAATTGTGCAATTCCAATTCGATTTCCAAATTTCCCGCACAATATTTTCCTCTGCTGATATAGGAGAAATTACAAAATACACTTCAAAACGAGAACATCAAATAAATTCCGTAACTTGTAGGTGTCAGATGATCGATGCGAGTGAAAGGTTAAGTGAGGTAAACATGCTGACAAAACACGACAGCATCATTTTCTTAAAGGTCACAATCTCGATTGTAAAAAAATCAATATGATAGACGGAAAGGTCAAGAATGATAAAGTACTTTAAAGTTAACAACGGAAAATCGTATTTTCAATTGCCACTTCAATTTATGATCACAGGATTTGAGGCATAACATTGTTTGATCGCAACAAACTCTCTTTTCTTATCTTTTTAGTGTGTTGAAAGACATTTTAATAATGTCTGCCCAGAATTCGGCTACTAGTTTGGTACTGTCTTAAGCGTCCGTCAGTGATGATGATTTGCATCCTGACAAGGCACACAAGACACGATATTTCAGGATCGTAGGATGCGCTTGAGTTTCTCTAAAAAACATAATAATATAAAACGTTTATTATCTCTTCACAAGTTATGTAGTTACTTAGTACCTTATACAGCTTATGGTAGCTTATATAGTGTACAAACGCAGAGCTAGTTTTGTGAAAGATCGATGCCTGAAATAGGTATAAATATTCCACAAATTTCACACAACGCCATCTAGTACCAAGCTAAGCAGAACTTGTGTTTTCGGTATCAAACAACTGATAAACATACGTATATATTTCTAAATATATACATATTAAAGACATTACACCCGGACACAGAGCCAAATTACACCCAGATACAGAACAAATGATCGTGCTCATCACACAAACTTTTGTCCTGGGTGGGAATCGTAGCCACGACCTCCGGCATCGTAGCCATAGCCAGCAAACAAAAAAAAAGATTTAAGATACCGGGCTGGTATCTGCAACTCCACGTCAAAGCGCGTATTTTGCGTACCTATGGGCTATAATCTACCACGCGGGCCCAGTGCGAATTGGTAGATGTTAATGTCTTCGAACTTTTTGGTTCTAGGACATGCCGGTTTCCTCATGATGTTTACCTTCACCGTTTTTGAGAGCAGTGGTGATGAAATAAATTACACAAAGTAATACGCCTGCCTGTGTCTGAACCCACAACTTACTGTTCGTAAGTCGGGGCCGCCACCGGGCCACCGCTGCTCTCATAGCCACTAACTACTAGACCAACAGGCTTGTCAAAGTAATTAGTCAAGGTAAATAAAATACTTATCCTCTTTTCAGAGCCATTTAATTTTTAGAATAGAAAATAATAGAATATTCTTTATTGTACACCATAAAGACTTACAAATTATAACTTTAAGGGCTACATAGGGTGATACAATGGGCGGCCTTATCGATAAAAGCGATATCTTACAGACAACCTTTGGATGGACTTGATAGTGGAGGAGAAAAGATTTTTATTTTGCTATTTAAAGAAAACGGGGCCTATGTTAAATTCTACATTATACACATTCTTTATACTCGTAGTAGATGTGTTATGTGTAAAACAGATTACAGCCCAAGGGTACCCCACCTTCTGTAATCAGTAAACAAGAGAAATAATCATTAATTATTGTTTTAATTAATGTTAATACCGTTGTGTTAATTTACTGCATATTGCTTGTCCGGTCGATCGTATTAATATATCACAATGTAATCATCTGTATAATTAGTTGGTGTCCGCTGTAATCTCAAACACTGAGTTAATTGCACGCGCAAAACAAAACTAGATGTGACCCCTGACTTTTCTTGACATAAATGATAATATAACATAACATTACGCCTGTTATACCCAAAAGCTAAGAAAGAGGTGTACTCTACGTTTCACCAGTTAGTCCAATGTAACATATAGTGTGCCTATTGACTTAAATCAAGCACCAACTCAGACTGATATACGAAATAATAATAGAAATTGATCAAAATTTCCCGGTGGAAAAAAATAATAACTCTTTGCTCGGATCGGGAATCACATCTGAGACCTCATGCTCCTTGCGACCTCTAGATTAATGTGGTTGAATCAACAATATTGTAAAAAAAATACCTATCGAATTGAATCTATCAATATTTTTTTTCAAAACTACGACATTAACCAAAACCACTCGGATGTCACTGGCAAAGTGCTAAACTATAGTTAAATTCAAAATGGAAAAGATTTGTGTTTTTGTATCTAACGAATAAACTTAAAAACTACTGGACCGATTTCAAAGGTTATTTGACCGTTGGGAAGCTACAATTTCTCCGGGTGCTATTTAGGCTAACTGTATATCCCTATATTTTCACGGGAACGGGAACCACGTCACGCCCGTTAGTCTATACTAATATTATAAAGAATAGATAGTTTGTAAGTTTGTATGTAGGGGGTAATCTTCAGAACTAATGATCCAATTTTAAAAACTATTGCACTGGTGGAAAGCTACACTATTCCCGGATGACATAAGCTACTTTTAATTACCTGTAATCCTAGCGAGACGTCTGCTAGTAATGAATAAAAGTCTTAAAAACTTGGGTGTGCTGCTTAACCCGTCAAAAGATGGACGCGAAAATGATGTGATGTTTCTCGACGGCATGTGAAGCCAAGTTAGAGGCCCATTTGTGGCATAGAAACCCTGTCACCAGATTAGTCCCAACCCTCAATTATCGATAAAGAACGTTTCAAGTTCCTTCATGACACTCATAATAGATATCAAAGGTCATCGGAAAACTTGAGTCTAGATATGCCCTTGCATACCACTAATTTCTACGGAAAATCGTTCACAGTGAAAGCTGTTTGGCTATGGAATGCTCTGCCTGTGTCAGTGAGACAAGCTCAAAAATTACAATCATTCCAAAATATGTTTAAAAATTATTACCTCTCTCCGAACACGTCTTAATGTAACAGTTCGTTACTCTTTAAACGATTAGTAATTAAGTTTTTTTTTTTCCTTATTTATGCTTATTATATACATCTATTGAGATAATCATGTATGTTATATATTTATGTACCACAAACTGCCTGCTCATCTTTTTAACCGACTTCAAATAAGGAGGAGGTTCTATGTTCGTGTGTATGTATTTTTTTTTTATGTATGTTACCTGATTTCTCCCCCATTTGTGGACCGAGTCTCAAAATTCTTTTTTACTCAAAATACTCCCGAGGTGGTTCCATTTTAATTTTCTGCTACACTATCAAGTCCATCCAAAGGTCGTCTGTAAGAGATCGCTTTTAGCACCCTATGTAGCACGTAAAGTTATAATTTGTAAGTTTTTATGGTGTGCAGTAAAGACTATTCTATCCTAGTCACTATCTATATAAAAAATAAATAAGAAAGTCGTGTTAGTTACACCACTTATAACTCAAGAACGGCTGGATCAATTTGAATGATTTTGGTCTTTTTGGATTTGTCTTTGTCCGGAATAGCATATAGCATAATAATTATTAAAAAACATGAAAAGTCCTCGAAAAAATAAATATCAAGAATATTTGTTGTCTCAAACATTTTTCAAACGCAGCGCCATCTTGGATGACATGACAGGAGTCAAACTTCCCAGTCTATTATCAGGTGACAGTTTGAAATTGACAAGTCTTAAGCTAAACCTAAGAAGGTAAGGTTGTCAATTTATTCGTACCTACGTTCTGAAATTTATTTTGTTACTAAACTTAGAGGTTTTATGTAGCACAAAAAAGTGTTATATTTCAGAAATCAATTTACGTAATTAACAATGACGACAGAGACAAACTTTAATAATTCTTTGCAAATAGAACTTATTTTACTGTTAAGGCTTTAATTAAAGTAGACCGGGAAAACTATAAGTATAAATTGTATGTAACATTAAAGGCAATAGTTCAGTTTAAAATTATGAATTTAGTATTTTTAAAATCAATGCATTTTAGTAAGGTAGTTAGGTTAGGTAGTTAGGTTAGGTAGATAGGTTAGCTATAGGATACTGGTATGGTCAGTTAGGTTAGGTTATATATACATGTTGTAATTTTAATTCTATTGAACACAAAATGTTTAAATAAGATCACAGTAGAGACCCGCTACATAAAAAGGGACTGGTTGACACTTCGGATGACCAGAGGGCTGGTTTGTCCTTTGTCTAGAAAATTAGCTTTGCCATCCAATGTGGCAATGCTGCCAGTCTTTTGGGCATGGTTCCATAGACCTCGGATTTTTCGGTTTCATGTGCGTAGTTATAAAATTATCACTTGTTTTAAAAAATGGTGACGCATCGTGAGGAAACCAGCATGCTAGAGAAATATTTTCCGACAGCTTGTGTGATTTATTAATTAATTTTTAATATCTATCCATGTCTATCTATAATAAGCAAATAAATAATTGGATTTGGCAATAGTTTCGCCCCCAATTCACACAACACCATTTAGTCCCAAGCTAAGCTTGAGAGCTTGTGTTATGGGTACTAAACAGCTGATAAACATACTTATATATTTCTAAATACATACATATTATAGATAAATTACACCCAGACACAGAACAAATGATCGTGCTCATCACACAAACATTTGTCCTGGGTGGGAATCGAACCCACGACCTCCGGCATAGCAGTCAGGGTCACTAACTACTAAATCAACAGGCCAGTCAAAACAACAAAACAATACAAACAAAACAACATGTCAATTACATGGGACTTAAAACATAACTGGCGAAATGTGGGTGTACCTACCTACTGAGCATGATTTTATATATTATATATAAGTATAATTTTATGTGATTTTGTTTTGATGCCAAGTCAGAGGCCCGCGGCCAGCAAAGACTCTGACACAGGTCATTCACTAACTAAACGATAAGAAAGAAATAATGTTTAAATAACACACACAACAAAATCATGTTTTAACACAACACATCGCACTGAGACACAGACAGACACACATCTACATTATTAAACCATAAGTTTTAGTTTGCTTTCATTTACATAAGACCTTCCCTTGCTCCTGGCTTAGGATAACAGCCTCGCCTCATACACACACGATACATGTTGATCCCGGTGACGCAATAAACGACGTCAGTAAAGTGTTCTCGGGGAACTCCGACAAACCCCGGAAGACTGATTCTGTTTATAGTGATAGTGGAATTGAATGATGATGTTGCAGGACCCGAGGTTTATTCACGATCTCGCTCAGGATGTGTTATTCGTTCGATTTTATGTGTTTGTCGTATTCACTGTAAATGTAAATCAACTTGCAAGAATTTGTTAGAAGTTTTCGAATGTGACGAGTCACACCATAACGTATGACTCGTTGGGAAAAATATCCCAACCAGTCAGACTGTTAGGTTACTCAGGTACTCGTTGGGACAACTTTTTATAGTACATTTGTTTTTTTTTTTATGTTCGGTTAATTTAAGTTAAAAGTTAAATCTCATCTAAGTGAACTGTATAATGTTCTTATGAGAAATAAAGATTCTCTGAACCTATATTTAATACTAGCAGACGTCCCGCAGTTTCACCCGCGTTGGTCCCGTTCCCGTAGGAATACAGGGATAAAATGTAGCCTATATGTTAATCCAGGGTCTCGGCTAACTTCATACCAAATTTTATTAAAATCCATTTAGTAGTTTTTACGCGAAAGAGTAACAAACATCCTCACAAACTTTCGCATTTATAATATTAGTAGGATAGTAGGATGAAAGCCACGGTCGTACGCACCTTTGCCTAAAGCTTATATGATCGCTTATTACTGCTAAAATATATTGTTTTGTTAGAGCTGGTGGCGTACGACCGCGGTTATTATTTAATACCAACTCGCAATTAAAACCGATGAACAGGGGGTTGAGTCTGCTATTGCAATCGTGTCTCAATGACCGGTCAATGATCGATTTTTGACGTATAACGTCAAACTTATGACACATTTCCCATACAAAAACTGTCAAAGTTGTCAAATATTCGATCAATGACCGGTCATTGAGACACGATTGCAAAAGCAGACTCAAGACCCAGGACGCAAGTTTACTGCATTCATTTGTTTTATGTTCGTGTAGAACATCCAATCTGAAATTAAAATGAAAATAGAATGTTAATGAGTTTTAGGGACTGCATATCAGTATAGTGCATTCACGAATTTGCTTTATCCCCCGGGAAATACTAAAGTAACTACATCATATTTTATATGTGTGTTAGTATATAACTTTACGAACGGTTATTAGATATTCGCATATTTGAAACTCTATTTCATGGGTATGTGGAGTCGGGACTATTCTAGAGTTAACGAGTTTTATTAGACCAATCAGAACCACCGGGCAACCACCGGCGAGACGAGGGAGGTAATTAAAGACCTTAATAAGCAGGTTGTATTACTTGTATGTGCTGATATTAACAATTTGATATTAGCTTCAATTTAAAGAACCCCGGATTACAGTATTTTTCTCCTAATTTGGTATACGGTCGATAATTTAAAAACAAAAAAAGAACATTTCTTGGCAACAACTTTAAACACGCATATTTTAAAACATAATTAGTAGTACAAAAAAAAAACATAAAAACCGGCCAAGAGCGTGTCGGGCCACGCTCAGTGTAGGGTTCCGTAGTTTCCCGTCCGTCACAATAAGTGTTCAAAATGCTTGCATAGAAATTATTTTGTACAACTTTTTGTCTTTTTTGTCCAAAAACTGTTTCCATCCAAGTTCAAAATAATTTTCCTAGAAAGTCCTTATAAAGTTCTACTTTGATTTTTTTCATATTTTCTAAACTTATGGTTCAAAAGTTAGGGGGGGGGGGGGGGACGCATTGTTTTTTCACTTTTGGAGCGATTATTTCCGAAATTATTGTCATTATCAAAAAATGACAATAGCAAACCCCTATTCATTTTTAAATACCTTTCCAACAACATATCACACGTTAGGGTTGAAATTAAAAAAAAAAATACTTCTCAATTTACATATAGGGGGGCTACCCTAATAAAACATTTTTTTCCATATTTTATTTTACCACTTTGTCGGCGTGATTGATACACATATTGGTACCAAATTATAGCTTTCTAGTGATAACGGTCACAGAGATTAAGCGAGGACGGACGGACGGACGGACGGACGGACAGACAGACATGGCGAAACTATAAGGGTTCCTAGTTGACTTCGGAACCCTAAAAATGGCATGTCTCACGGCTGCACCAAGGGGTAATTACAGCGGTAATTCCAGGCAGATACGATACCGATAACGTCACTCGTCGTTTTACGTTATAACTTTATCTAATCGTGCCTCTCTATCGCTTGTTCCGCGCTCTCACTTACACGCTCAGCTCAGGCTGAACGTGACAATGGTCATGCTTTTTTGAGCGTGCAGAAGCGTTCATCGATTTATAAGACGTTATCGTGAAAATATCGTTATTTATTTAGACTGGCCTGTTGGTCTAGTAGTTAGTGACCCTGACTGCTATGCCGGAGGTCGTGGGTTCGATTCCCACCCAGGACAAATGTTTGTGTGATGAGCACGATCATTTGTTCTGTGTCTGGGTGTAATTTATCTATAATATGTATGTATTTAGAAATATATAAGTATGTTTATCAGCTGTTTAGTATCCATAACACAAGCTCTCAAGCTTAACTTGGGGCTAAATGGCGTTGTGTGAAAAAGTTGTGGAATATTTATATTATAATATATTGTTTATTTTAATTGAATTTTTGTCGGAATTTCTGTTGTAGTCTCAAGCTTCTCTTACTTTCACTAATGTAAAACATTTAAATGAATACTACTCGTACGCTGCGGCATTTAGGTTTTAATTGTATTTTATTTATTATTAAATTGAAACGGTTTTTTAATTGTTATTATATTTAATCATTGTCAACATAATAAAACATCTAGAAAAACTTAACTTAACTAACTGTTCGCTCTCTCTTATATTTAGGATGCAGGATAATACTTTGCGAATGTACTAATGACAGTACATTCGCAAAGTATTATCCTGCACCCGACCAGTTTGTGGTTGACCTAATTGTTGCGTTCCTGAACGACTGATTGCACGCTTGAGCAACACAAAAGAAATAAACTATTGCCGGCGAGATACCAGTGAGGCCGAGCGGAGCCGAACGGAGCCGAGCGGAGCCGAACCAAGCGTTGCTGTGTGCGGATAGAAAGTTTTACACTATGAAAAAAAAATCCTGTATCCTAGGTGCTATTTAAACTCACGCCATGAGACCAATAGTATGCTAAGATGGTTTGGTCACGATGATAGGAAGAATGAAAGGCGACTAACGACTAACTCATTTTCCCATGGGGGTAGGCAAAAACTACAGAGCGCCATATGCTAAAATTTTTGCATACTTCTTTTGTTTCGTTTACATTCATACACACACGCGCGCCGGTTGCGAGTACTACGCACCTGACCTTTCTGAAGAACCTCACCAATAAGGGCTATTTGTGTCCTTCTAGGGCGTCACCGCGCGCCGTTCCCACTTACATCTGCCTTGTAAATATATGTCGTTAGTCGCCTTTCATTTCATTTGTAATTAATTTTAATCTAAAAAATGGCAGTACGCTAAAATCACGTCATAATTGTTGCACACTAGGTACTAAACTGTAATGGCTTTAATATGAGACGCCGTCATTGATTGACGCGCATGTGAATATGATGAATGGAGCCTTTAGTACCCGCGCACACGACACGGCGTCACATATCGGTATTAAAATAAAAATCAAATAGTCTTTGTTTGAACTAGTCTGAGAATCAGAATTATTTTAACGTCCAAAAAAATATCTAAGACGGTCCCCCAAAACGCCGAGTTCCTACTGTTTTGCTGGGAAAAAGTAGTGGCAGAACAAACTCCCCAGCAAAACATCTGTCTGATTCGTTTGAAGACCTTGAATCTATACAATAAAATGCCCAGTAAATAGCTTAAAGGTTTATACACTTTATAAATCATCACGTTTCAGAATAATTGTCACATGTAAGTTAGCACACTCCGATATACCAAGAAAAAAATATAATATTCATATTAACATTAAAATCTAGACTCGAGTTGTGAAAGAACTCCTTTTGCAATTGTTAACCTATTTTAACGATTCTTTCGAGATTTGAAAAACTTTCTTTACATACGAAGAAATTAAAAATTAATAAAAAAACTTTTTACAAAATAAAGAACCGTCTTCTTAAAAAAAACACTAACAAGTGAAAAGTAACTAGTAAGTTTCGAAAGTCGGTGGCCAATAATGAACGAAACAAAACCACCAAAGCCACAGATTTCCAAAACTGGAGTTATTTTTTACGTGTTACTTAGTGTTTTTTAAGAAGTAGGTTGTTTTTTTTGTATTTTTTTTAAATAGCTTCTTGAATAATAATTTTAAAGTATAGTGTTTTTAACCGGTTAATAATAATAATGTTTTGTATTGCAATAATGTTGCGAAAATGAATTTAATTAATAGTATCTAATGATTATTAAATTTTGTGGTATTTATGGTGAGACATGCAGTGTTTATAATTATTATAATCTAAAACAATAATGATCACAAAATAAATTATTGTATTCACATCTTGTGTAAAAATATGTATGTAGCCAGAGCATATTTTTATACACAATGTATTGGCAAAACAGTTTTCTCTTTATGTAAATTAAGGGGCGTTCAAACATAAAATGTATAATATAAATATATAAATAATATAAATATTTCACAACTTTTCACACAACACCATTTAGTCCCAAGTTAAGCTTGAGAGCTTGTGTTATGGGTACTAAACAGCTGATAAACATACTTATATATTTCTAAATACATACATATTATACATAAATTACACCCAGACACAGAACAAATTATCGTGCTCATCACACAAACATTTGTTCTGGGTAGGAATCGAACCCACGACCCCCGGCATAGCAGTCAGGATCACTAACTACTAGACCAACAGGCCAGTCAGTATAAAGAGCAGTAAAATTTACTTTGTCTGTGGTTATTGTAATCCCGCAAAAATTAGGCCCATAGGTGTCGTTATAAGAAATTGCGGAAGTTTGTCAAGAGTTGGTATTTTTGAGCTAAGCACCACGTAGCGTCATGTCATCTTTAAAGAACGAATGAAAACAACATTATTTTGGAACACGCATAGAAAACATAACAATTAAACTATTAAGGAATTTTCGATCATGGTGCAGGACCTATTTATCTATTCTATATTATGGTAATTACAACTAACACGTGCGAGTACATGTTGCCCGCAAACACAATACAAAATAATTTATAACTACTTTTCTCTTAATCTTTATAGTTAAATTATTTCTTTCCTTTAGTACTTTTGTTTGTTATTTTTTTAATCTTTGTTATCATAAATGACATGAAACATTGGGAATTGGGGAATACACTAGCTCCTGTAACACAGTGTACCTACACTAGCGCAGGAGCTACAGAATTCAAAAAAAATTATGTGTTAAATTGTATGAATAAAGATAGTTATTATTATTATTAATATGATACACAGGGCCAAGAGCGGATATATTTTAAGAGAACATCAAATATTTATTTCTAAGTTTTTTTTACTTCAATCATTATGATTGTTATTGAAGGCTGTTCACGTTCAGAGTATGAATAAAAGGGTTGTGTGGATTTAAGGACTGGGACCATGGTCTCTGATTCCATCTATGCAATAATTATTTTGTGGTAGTATTATGAGACCACAAGTAAAAAAGAAGTTAAAATACTCTACATAATACTCTACATAAATAGCTGATATAATATTGTATTCAGCATTTGAAAAATGAATTGGGTAATAGTAGGTACTAATATAGGTTATGGATAAGGTATTTAATCCATTTTTGTTACCTAAGTGTGGTAAGTGAAATAAAAACAAAAATAAACATTAACATTAACATAACGTCACGCCTGTAATCCCCAAAGGGCTAGGCAGAGGTGTACCTGGTGGTACACCCACATTTCGCCAGTTATGTTTAAGTCCCATGTAATAGGGGGCGATCCTATTGCCATAAATCGAAAATAATCGAAAAACAAAAATAATTTCAATTAAACTGTTTTATGTTCATTTTTAAACCCCATTATAGACAACTAACAAAGCAGCTTTGTGGGATAGGTCGAAAATTACCCAATTTGACTAGATTTTTTATAGCTACCAAAAAAGTACTCATTCAGAAAACGGCACGCCGGTTATTATGCCCTTTATTATTTTACCCATTATTATGCCCGTTAATATGACCGTTGTGATGCCAGCAAATTATTCCATACTTACTTGGGAATCAAAGTCTGTGGAAGGCGGTACTAAGGTAAGTGCACGCTGTATTCATGATTGATTGCCGCTCGAACCGCAGCCGCGTGTGTGTGCTAAACGCTGTTAAATGTATCACTAAGTGGGGTACACTAAATGGTTTTAGACTAAAAGGCTAACATTATAAAATAATGCAGCCTACTTTTTTTTTCTTCGTCCTAATTAAATAAATAAATATTTCACAACTTTCACACATCGCCCTCTAGTCCCAAGCTTAGCAGAGCTTGTGTTATGGGTACTGAACAGCTGATAAACATACTAACACATTTTTAAATATAAACATAATGTAGATCAATTACACCCAGACACAGAACAAATGATCGTGCTCATCACACAAACATTTGTCCTGGGTGGGAATCGAACACACGGCCGCCGGCATAGCTAGTCAGGGCCACGAACTACTCGTTCAAATGACAGCTGACAGCTCAATTCACCTTTACTTCATCTACGTTTTCACATGTTGGTGACTTTTACTGAATCAAACGGCTGATTAGAGAGACGCAATCCTTTGTTACAAAAATTAAAAAATACAATCGTAAAATAACTCTATCGACTAGAAAATGTAAGTAAGCACTTAAAGCACTTATAGAAACATAGTTTAATGTTCATAAACGCGTGTTCCTTTCAATTCCCCAGTAACGCGGGCTCGATTACGTGTGACGTATATATTACAGACTAGCTGTGCCCGCGACTTCGTCCACGTGGAATAGTGACTTTTCGGGCAGCATATTTTGAATTACATATACCGTCGTTTGGGTAGTTAAAAATTTACTTTACAGTAATGCTTCTCTGTACATGATATTTGACGTATGGCCATCGGGGATGAAAGCATACAGGCTCCTTGGATTGCTAACCCGTGACAGAGCCACGTACAACTGACCGTGCGAGAAACAGCTGATACTTAGATCTACACCCACAACTTTCAGCGTCTGACCTTGGACTTTATTAATTGTCATCGCAAAACATAGGCTGACTGGAAATTGGACTCGTTCAAAACTAAATGAAAACACTTTCACCTTTTCCACACCCCGTTAAAATCTCTGCTTCTATCAGATTTCGTTGTAAATTGGTCACTTTTAACCTGGTGCCATTGCAAAGTTTTGGGGGGCTTAAATTTCGAAGAAGCATTAAGGGTTTGCCTACTTTTAATTTGTGCTGGTAGTCCAGTAGCATTGAGGGATTCTAAAAATTCTACTGGGTAGCTTGTAGATTCTCCTTCTTCCATGACTCTGTTAATGGCGATTTACTCAACAAAATCCCCCGGAACATAGCTCAAAATTTCAGCGTTTATTGTTGCTGCTTGGACGTTTCGTGGCGTCAAAATAGCTCTTTCGCAAAGCCAGGAATTTTCGCAAGTTGGTATTTGCGTTGCGTTTCCTTACATAGATGATAATACTCTCCAGGATACGTGCGTTCGCTACGAATAACTGAATCCTTGAAAAACGGTGAAGGAAAACATTGTGAGGAAACCGGCATGCCTGAGAGATATTTCTCGAGGGTATGTGATGCCAATTCAGAGTCCCATCGGCGGCATTAAAACTCTGACACCAGGTTAGTCACTAACCACACGATAAGAAGAAGAAGACTGAATCCTTATGGCAGCGGCGAGTTTCTTTTTATTTTTTTATTTGAAGGGCATCTCGCTGTCGTGTCGTAGAAGAGGACGTGTACAGCTTAACCGCGCATTCCTGTGGAGATGACTTAAAAATTTAAGACCTCCAGCCAATGGCAGCGGCGCGGCTCTCAGCGCGCTTTTAGCCACGGACCCGCAGGCGCGAGGCGTGTACGTACTCTGATAGAATACCTTAACAAATGTTCGCCGTGATTCTTTAAATTGACATAACTTTTTTATTTATGAACCGATTAACATGAAATGTTAAGTGAAGCTTACAACAATATATTAGTGAAAACTGCATCTAAATCGAATAAGCCATTTCTGATATTAGCGTGCACAAACATACCGACAAACAGACAAAAAAAAAAAATTACAATTTCGGGTTCGGCACCGATATAATAACAACCCCTGCTGCTTTTTTTTAAATATTTCCATTGTACAGACACCACTTTTCTACAATTTTATTATATGTATAGATATAGATATAGATATAGATAATTTAGTGCTGACCGCTGTTGAGTACAGTCACGCAACTCTAGTGACCATAGTGCTAGGTATACAAAGTATAACTCTACGGATAACGTCATCTTTCTCTTTGAAGGTAGATTTAATGTCTTTGAGGTAGACAGTATAAAGGCAAAATCAAAACTAATTTGTTCTAATTAGGCTAAGGAACGCCAAAAATTATATAATAATAATCGTTTATTGGTATAAAGACCAACTTACTATTCGGTCTTTAATATTAGTAAGTTGTATTCACTTCATTTAACCCCAACCGGACGCCAGCGTCCGCGCTGTCATTGTCTTTCTGTTGTGTCTCTAATTGACACGATTGAAAGGTTAATACTATGTTATTTTTAATATAAATATGCAACAGAAAAAACCTTAAATATTCTGAACTAGCTATTCGGTATCACAAAGACAGTCTTCCAAAATATCCACCCTTTTAATACTTCGATGTATTTTTGCTGGGACGAAAAGGCGATGGAACAAACTTCCCAGCAAGCTGAAGTATCTGTCTCAAAAGTTAGAAGAACTGAAATTTTAACAACACCATATGTGTACTATAATACCCAAAGAAGCTGCAGATGCCATACATACATATTTCTTTATCTATGCTTCTGTACGAATCCATAAGGAAAGATTTGACTGTTTGTTCGTAGGAATTTAACTCAAATACTACTCAATCGATATAAAAAAATCTTTTACTGTTATAGGTACTTTTATTTTAAGTCCGTCTGACAAATTTTCAATACCCATGAATATGATCAACTTTTACTATGTGACCAAATCAGTAGTCACGAAAAAAATAATCTGCTGTTTCATACATTTTGATTGTGTAGCTGAGTAGGTAACGGCAGAAGAAGTGTCCTGCGGCGAGATGGGCGGACGACATTGTTGCCATTGCTGGAGTACCGCTGATGAGACTGGCACAGGGACTCGGAGATTGGTACCAAAAAAAAAGAGTTGTCTATCCTACCCAGCAGTGGGTGAAGTTGGGCTATGGATGATGATGATGATGGTTCAGTAGGTTTAAACTTTTGTATGCAACAGCCAATTATTTTTTATGTTCATGGGTAGAACTCTCAGAGAAAATTTGGCAGACGATTTAAAAAACACCTAGTATGTTTCAATGGCATATTTGTAGGGAGATCTATCTAGTCACATGCAAACTAAAGACTAACATCTGCATTTTATTATTTACAACTGCATTGCGATGTTAAAATTATTCGCGAGAAACCGTGAGTAGCAAGGTAAATTCGCGAGTGGTTTCGCGGGTGGATGGACTGGAACAACTTGCCAGCTGCGGTCTTCCCGTCAGATTATAATTTAGGTATCTTCAAGGCTACAGTGAATCTTCAAGGCTCTTAATAAACTAGTGCGCTTTAACAGCACTGAATGCATCACTGCTTACCATCAGGTGGGATGGCAGTCAAGCTCCTGGACTATGAATGTGTCGCTATGTATGGTTCGAAAGTTTATATAAGTAAAAACTTCCGCAATATTTTTTTCTACAATATTCTAGTAACATCATTTTATAAAATTGTGGGAGGTCAGTAATTACTATGTTTTGCGTAAATGTCCAATTTTAATATCTATTTCAATATTGAAGGTTGATGTGTTAATTATATTACAGTTTGTGACAAAAATCTCTCTAGGGATGAGTACAAAGTGAGTCACATTATGCGTCATGTCGTTGTTATAAAAAGCAACAAACTTTCAAACAGATACTTTTTTATAAAATTAATTACACACATAATCTGCCCAGCCTTTCCTGATGGGGCTGCGGCGAATCTGTAGTGCATCAGGGATATTTGCTGAACATCACGTAGACTGCTTCTACGCTACGATGCGTAAAAGATGCGCATCCCTGGTCCATAGAGTAGGTACGTGGCAGTGCCCACAGCATCCTTAGCATGATCGCTAGTCAGCTGGACAGTAATACATCAATCATTGCTGCGCTATTTGTCATGGAATGGCGCAGTAGTGATTGTTGAGTTTGTTTTATTTTTATATGTTTTGTTGTGTGGGTAGTTTTAAGTATGATTAACACTAGTATAAAAGAACATTGTTACTAACAAAATGGACACCATGGTCTGAAATAAAAGTATTTATTATTATTTATTCCTTGTTATTTCTCGGAACCCTTGGGTTCCGGACCTTTGGAAGGCGTACGAGGAGCCGAAGTCAACTCGCAAAGGCCCTTTGTCGTTTTTAAAGAATTGAGGCACCAATCGCAGATTTTCCCTGTATGCACTAGACAAGTGCACCCAAGGAAAACCTACGACTGGAGTAAGACTATTGCAGAATATGGTAACAAAAGTACTAGACTATAGGTTAGGGTAGCTAAAAAGACTATGAAAGACTATGGCCCCTGTCTTATCAATGTTACATATACACAGATTAAATGACATGGGGAGACTTGCACACTCAATAATGGGCCCTCTAAAACGGCCGCTAGCACATAGTGACGTAGCGACAAGAGGGCAACATGTCCTGAGGTGCTAAAGGAGTGGAGCGGCATTTCACGGCTATCAGGACAATCCCGGAAGTACGGTCAAGATCCCTACCAGCACCTTACTGGAATGCTTCCTTCCTCCGAGCACGTTTGCTCTTGCGAATCTCCACTCTAGCCGGCCAACTAAGGCAAGAAAGAGGCGGGAGCTCCGTTCCTCGTCAGAGTTCACTCTGGCCGGCCAATCAAGGCAAGCCAGAGATGAGAAACAAGACATCTCCCAAGAGATCAGGTCCGTGGGGTCGCTACTGCCCAACAGCTCGCCACAAACTGCCCTGCGGGGATTATTATTTCCATTTATTATTTTAACATACATATAAATTACATTTTTAAATATTGACATAAAAATATAAAAACATTTAAAAATATAAAAAATAGTGAACCACCGATGGCGGGAGCAGGGTCCAAGCTACCGGTGGTTAGGGCTCCAGAGACAGGAACCTCCTCACGATACGGGCCGTATCAAGAAGTACTGCCTTCTGGATCAGGTTCTTGACCCAACCGTGCAACGAAAGCCTCGAAAGATGCTCATCGAGGCTTTTAGCTATAAGGCCATTGGCTGTAACGACTATCGGCACAATGACAGCCGAGTCCACATCCCACATGTCGACAACCTCGCGTGCTAAGTCGAGATATTTGATTTTTTTCTCTTTCTCAGCTTTCACAAGGTTCTCGTCATGAGGGATGGTAACGTCGATTATCATTGTGCGGCGCGCTAATCGATCTATCACCACTATATCAGGCTTATTGGCAACAACAGTCCTTATTATTATTATTATTTATTATTTTTCCCAACAGGGTTGAGGTCGGTTTCCAGTCTAACCGAATGTAGGTAGCTCAATACCTAGGTTTTATGTCTGACTTCCACGACCAAGTGACTAAATAATATACCCCTTCGTTAAATTCCGGTCATTGAAAAATAACCCTGTATATTAACATCGAAATTAAACATCACTCAATTATAAATTCTAGTAGTCGCCTATATAGTGAACTTAATTCGATTGTATTATTATAAAAAGGCATTCCTTCCAATATACCAGACCAACGTGATGTTGGGAAGCTAAACTATAATATTTTTTTTTTTTTTTTTATCTAAGATAGAAGTTAGCATACGTTAAAATTATGGACACATTTGTACTCGTATTTAATAACACGTTTGTGAGGGGAAGGAACTGACCTTCAAGATACAGTATTTTTACTACTTTGGAGGTCAGGGTCTCACCCCGAAGATACCCTGTAAGATGTTCATAATAAAGATTATTATTATTATTTCGTATATTCATTTTAAATTCTTATAAATTACATTTTTAAATATTAATATAAAAATAAAAACATTTAAAAATATAAAAAATAGTAGCCCACCGGTATCGGGAACAGGGTCCAAGCTACCGGCGGTCAGGGCTCCAGGGAGAGGAATCGCCTAACAATGCGAGCCGTGTCCAGTAGTACTGCTTTCTGAATCAAACCCTTGATCCAGCTGCCCAACGAGAGCCTCTTTAGGTATTGGTCGAGGGTCTTTGCTATTATGCCATTGGCAGACACGACTATCGGCACAATGATTGCTGAGTCCACATCCCACATGTCGACAACCTCGCGAGCCAAGTCAAGATACTTGATTTTCTTATCTTGTTCGGCTTTCACGAGGTTCCCGTCATGTGGGATCGTTATGTCAACAAGCATTGCGCGCCTCTCGGTTCGATCCATCACCACTATATCTGGCTTATTGGCCATGATAGTCCTATCAGTGATGATGGATCGATCCCAATACAATGTGATATGACCATTTTCGAGAACTGGGTCGGGCACATACCTGTAGTACGGCACTTCCGACTCCACGAGGTTGTATTTTAGAGCAAGTTGCTGATGGATAATCCTGGCCACAAGGTTGTGTCTATGCAAGTACTCTTCGTTAGCTAAACGAGAACACCCAGAAATTATGTGTCGGATTGATTCTCCTGGACGGTGGCATGCCCGACAGATGTCAACCGTGCCATCCTTCACAATAAATCTCCGGTAGTTTCTCGTCATAATAACTTCATCCATAATTGCACAGACAAAACCTTCGGTTTCCCCAAAGAGGTCACCGAAACGTAGCCAGGACACGGACGCTAACTGGTCTACATCAGGCCCATGAAGGGCCCTGAAAAAGCGTCCGTGAAGCTCCTTGCTCTGCCACACTTCCTTGCGATCGTTAGTGTCAAGCACTACAGGTTTGCGCCAGTTCTCTTTCGCCAAGGAGAGCGGTGTGAGGCCTTTGTCTACCGCGACCACATCGCGATGCATCCCCACGTCGGCTTTTAGGAAATATTCCCTGAGACTATATATCTCGCGATTGTGGAGAGTCTTGGCATTTAAAAAGCCTCGACCTCCACATTTTCGCGGGATATACAGTCTCATAACCGACGATCGTGGGTGATGCATTCGATATGCAGTCAGCAGTGTGCGGACCCTCCTATCCAGGGTGTCTAGCTCTGTTTGAGTCCATTTGAGTATGCCGAAGGAGTACATCAAGACTGGCATGACCCAACCGTTGAAGGCGCGCACCTTATTCCCGCCTGACAAAAGACTATTAAATACTTTTTTCAGGCGGCCAAAGAAACGCTCCCTCAACGATTGCTTCACATCAGCAGTGTTAATGCCCAACGCCTCCGACATACCCAAATACTTATAGGTTTCGATTGGAGAGAGGGCTCTAAGGTTTATGGAATCCGAGAGTTGGGCTCCCACGGACTCCACAATCTCCCCTTTCTTTACATGCATGACTGCACATTTGTCCACACCAAAATCCATCCTGATGGCGCTACTGAAGGTTTCAGTTACCTTTAGTAGCTCCATCAGTTGTAAATTGTTGGGGGCAAAGAGCTTTAGATCATCCATGTAAAGAAGGTGAGATATAACCTGACCTCCTCTCTTCAATCGATAGCCTAGACCTGAATTCTCCAGCAGTGTGCTTAGAGGATTCAAGGCTAAGCAGAACCAAAGTGGACTCAAACTGTCACCCTGGAATATGCCTCGCTCAATCCTAATCGGCTCGCTGTTCCTCTGAATCTGTCGACATCCTGGATAGCGAAGAACCGTCCTCCACTGCCCCATACACGTCCTCAGGAAGGTGCGTAGAGTTGTATCAACTTTATACAATTCCAGCACCCTCGTAAGCCATGTATGCGGCACGGAGTCATAGGCCTTCTTATAGTCTATCCAACATGTCGACAGATCCCTTCGGGAACGGCGAACCTGTTGGCTAATGGTCATATCAATGAGGAGCAGCTCCTTAGTACCGCGGGACCCGTTCCTACATCCATTCTGAGAGGCAGACATTACAGAATTGCTGTCTATATGTTGATTGATTTTAGCTCTCAGAATGGATGTAAGAACCTTATAGACCGTCGGTAAACAGGTTATCGGTCTATAGTTTTTGGGTTCCGCAGTACTACCAGATTTGTGGAGCAGGTGGGTTATTCCTGTCGTTAAAAACTGGGGCAACGACCCTGTCTCTAATGCTGACTGGAATCGAGATGCCAAACAAGCGTGGGACCTTTGCAGCCATTTTATCCAAAAATTGTGCAGTCCATCCGGCCCTGGAGATTTCCAATTAGGCAACGGACGAACTGCACGGGCCACATCTTGGGGGCTGATGATAATGGTCCCCATTTCTGGTATTGTATCACACGCTTGTTCGACCTCCCGAGTCCAATCACCCTCAGTGTGACTGACAGGCACCGACCAGATGTTGCGCCAGAATGAACACATGGCGTCGTCATCCGGTAGGCGCGTATCAGCCACACTTTGATCTCGTTGCTCCCAAGCCCTATAAACCCACCTTTCATTGCTCTGGAATGTGCGATTCTGAGTATATCGCTCCACTCGCCGTTTATACCTACGAATACGGCTTGCCCATGCATACACCTTCTGCTTCAGGAAGTCGATGCGCTCTGTGACACGGGACATGTAGTCTTGTGGACTGATATTAGTCCCGGAAAAAGCCCGTCTCACAAAGCGCATCACTCTTGGGCGAGTGTTACCTTCTCTGAAGCATATTAGTTTGCCGATTACCGCTCTGGCCTCACCGATACGACGCTCAATCCTGCACTGCCAAGCCGCTACAGCTGGCTTTGGTCGCGTAGTTCTGTCATTAGAAAATTTGACGTGAGCTACGCGACATGCCGTTACGGCTGCGCAGTACAAGATTGAATGAGCATCAGCGAGGTCTTCACATTCGTCAAAATAGTTTGACAACTGCGAATCCAGAGCAGCCACCAGCGCCCTATTTTTATTATGCATAGGCAAACGAGGTAAGCGTGGTCTAAGGTCGGGTGGCATGAAACGATACTCCCGAAGCGCACCCTCCAAAGCGCTCCTCAATTCCTCATTGCATTGGGTACTTACATTTGTAACCCTGTCATCACATCCTTCGTCATCACAATTAGATGTTAAAATGGATTGTGGTACCACCACAGTCTGTGACGGAGGAGTAATGACACGGTTACCTTGCATTTCCGTGCGGAGGCGATCAAGTGCAACGTCATCCAACATACGATTACGTTGTATGACCCGCACCTGATCCGACAGTCGTTGTGCCGATACGTTGACAGCTGGTTCAAGCACCTGAAACAGAGCGAGCATCCGGACACGGTACGCGGTCAGGTTAACTCCTCCCTCTGTAGCCCCATAGTATGAGCGCATGACATTTTCGTTAATGGATTGCGTCCATCTCATGCGCTGCACACTTCCGCCGGGAGCTGGGACCCTGTCAGAGGCCGGTGGGCCTCGAGGTCCTAAACCGTCCGGCGGCCGGTGTCCTCTCCGTCGACGTGAAGGTGTAGGCGACGTCGGCGGGGAAAAATACTCGTCGCTGGAGCTCGACGCTGCTGCAACCGTCGGTGGCACAGATGATCCGGTGTCCGGCGGCAGCGAGGCGGAGCTTAGCGACGAGTCCGGGGTTGGTAGGCGTGCACGTCGTGAAGCAGCTCTGGTTATCATTGTGAATTACTCATTTCTTCTGAAAATGTTCTGTATTATGTGACATGTGTCACTTTTCCTTTTGGTTTTTCTGTTATCTTTCATCTTGAATAGGTATTTTGTTGAGTTTAAAATATTATATTTTCTCTGAATAATATTTGGTTTCGTAAATAGGAGTTTTGGTTTATTTTAATGTAATTTTGGTTGTAAAACAGTAATATTAAATATTGTTGAAGAAAATTTCCGTATGAGTCTTATGACAGCCAGAGTTGCCATTATTATTATTATTTATTATTATTATTATTATTATAGAAAGTTGTGAAGGGTCGTTTTGGGACTGTCTTACCTATGTAATTTTTGACGTTCAATAAATCTTCAGCCTAATTTGAATTGATTTTGATTGATTTCAAAAGTTTGAAACAAGCAACAGGGCCAAATGAAGGAAAATCTAGTATACTGTGACCTCCATGGTCACCCTCCCTGCATGCAACCTCTCGCACTTTTCTAGAAACCTTTCGCCTTCTCGACGGAATATATAATCAGGTACATACACGCAGGAAATAACTAGAGTATTCGCCAAGTGGTTTGTAAGGAAACCATGGTCTATTTTACACTTTGATTATCAAAAATACATAATTTAATTCCAGAGTAAAGGAGTAGAATTAAATAGTGTTGTTAATCCTCTTCAAGTGATACTAGGTAGTAAGTAAGCAGGGTGAAAAAAAAAAATGAAAAACCACTTTAAATCCTTGAGATTGATTATTTTACTATAAAGATAACAAAGGATAAAGATACCGGGCTGGTATCCGCAACTCCACGTCAAAGCGCGTATTTTGCGTATGGGCGTATATATCACGCGGGCCCAGTGCGAGAAGAAGATTAAGACATTATGTTACTATAACGTAACATTGCTTTATTTATACTAATATTTTAAAGACGTTAAGTTCCGGAGATTGTGATATTGTAGGTAATCTCAGGATCTACTGAAACGATATTGATAATTCTTTTCTCAATAGAAAGCCTTATTAATTATCGAAGAAAGAAGAAAGAAAGAAAGTTAATATATTTATTTGGGACACGCACAGTGACATTCAGTGACATAAGCTAATTTTATTATCAAAACTAAGGGTAGTCAATGTGGGCGTCCATTAGGACGAGTATTTTGCACTTTAATCAAATTTAAAAAAAAAAGTGATCGAGCTGTTACAAAGCGAATGCTGGCTGGCAACATCCGAACATCGTGCGGCGTCGTGCCGCGCCGCGGGGCGCTCCTCATTTTGAATTTGGAAGTCCGTGCGCTTCGCTTCATAATTGGAACATTATTCAAAATATTCGCTCTGGACGACCGCGTACATGTCGTCCTTATACGTTTTCTATAAACAATAATTTGCTTAATATGTTATTAACAAGTAAAATATACTGATTTCCAATCATCCTAAATAAATAAGTTATTGAAAGTTCCCGGTACGTTACGCACGCGCTAAGAAAGACGCGTGCGTGACGCAAGGCGTCACATGGAATAATTGAAATAGAAGATCATCGTGGAAAGTGGTGTGTTTTCCAGTTGCCTTTCCCTGTGCTTCGCCGCGGGTCCATGCTGTGCAGTAAACCGTAAGTACTTTTGCCTTGCACACCCGCATACTAAACTCAAATTACCATGATTCATAGTCGTAATGATCTAGATAGTATACATTATCTTAAGCAAAGAGATTGAATGTCTTTGAAAACTATAATAATAATTATGTTCACGCGTGTTATACTGGAAACCAGGTTCCTTATCAATCGTTTTTTGGTTCAAAACCATCTGAAATCGCTTTTAAATTCAAGCCGCTTCAATTTTGAAGCGGCTTGAATGTAAATAGCGACAATTCATTTGAATCGAGTGACCAGATTAGAATGCTTATTAGGGTTTAAGATATTTATTTCTCAAAAGATTACATTAATCACTTACTGAGAAAATACAATATTAAAGTAGAACAAATTAACAATAACCGATTAGCGTTTTAGTCGGGTAGAAGTTAAAAAATATTAGTGAAGATACACAGTGAGTGCACGCATATGTTTATTAAGGCCTATAGCACAGTGCGTTTGGTTGAGCGATTTTATACAAGCGTTAGCGGATAGTTTAAGGTTAATTTTCGTAGTGTTAGTTATAATTATAGTTTCTATTCTAATCTTTATTTTAATGAAAGATCCTTCAAAATGTAGTGACTCAATAATTTTTTAAAGGTTGATAGGCTTTTACCCTCTTTTATATCTTTGGGTAATTTATTGTAATTAAGGTCTCCCTCATACAAAATGCTCAATACTCAATACTCAATACTTTATTGCGTTCCATAGTGCTTTTGCTTTTTCTACCGTAGCTAGTTCTAGGTGCTTTCAAGCGTATATTATTTGCCTGTCTGGTATTACATTTGTGGTGGTCTAAATTCTTGGTAAATGTTATTTGTGAGTGAATGTCTTTTGTTATAATTTTTCTAATCAGAATGCAGGTGTTGTATTTATATGTTGCGATAAATTCATGAGTCCAGTTTCTTTATAAATTTTTATTGTCGGTGTTAAGTAATCGTATCGAAATAATGTTTTAATTAGTTTATTTTGTGACTTATTGATTTGACACTACGAAATGTACCTATACATGCAATGATATTGTAAGTAAAAAGGTGATATTGTAAGTAAAGGGGCTTAGTTTTACCTCAAATATCATCAAAATTACCTTCGATTGCGAGTGCATTCGTATACCGACACATATATTGCTCGCAGATCCCACGTTTAGTGTCCGGTCTGACAAAGATATACTTTTAGGCGCGGATATCTTTCGGGAGTTGTTATTTAATAAGAAAATAAAACTCGCCGGGTCTTACGTTATTTGTTTATTCATTTGTTTTACCACTCGAGCCATACATTTAGAGTTAGTAGCTTATCCACACAAGATTTTTTCAATCAGCTTGAAACGCTTTATATCACGTCGCGGTTAACCATACCAAATCTTTTCAGAAAATGGATAGAAATTTGTAAGCAAAAAAAATTATTCTTCTATAGAATCCTTATTTGGGCCGGTTGTGGGAAACAGGAGTCAAGTCCTGCAAATAAGTACCACCTGCGTCGTGTGCTGAGTGACGCGCGCTTGACACGCGAGGAGTTGAAACTGTGTTAACACAGATTGAAGCCGTACTTAACTGAACTCGCGTCCGTTGTCCCTTTTCGACTCCGACCAGACCGATTATCTCCCTCTGACTCCAGCTCACTTTCTGATCAGTTGACCGCTAACTACGGCTGCCTGCGAAGACTTGACGACAACAACGCCTACTCAACTGGGGCACTATTAACGAGTGGAGGTGCCAAGGCAACACTTCTGGCAACTCTGGTCTAAGGAGCACGTATCCGAACTCCAGCAACGTACAAAATGGAAGGTCGACAGTGAAGACATTGTTCAAGACAGCCTGGAGCTTATTAAAGAGGACAAATTTCCACCCTTTAAATAAAAACTAGGACGAGTCACGCAAATATTCTTCGGGAAGGATGGAATTTCACATCCGTACAGCATCTGGCATCATTCGACAGGCCTTCTCAAACATTTGCTCGCTACCTGTGCAATGATCGTGTTCTTAATGTTGGAATGGTTCTTCCAAAGAGCGAAGTTGTGTGTTAAGAAGCGAATGCTGGCTGGCAACATCCGAACAACGCGACGTGCGGCGCCGCGGTGCTCCAAATTTTAAATTTGGAAGTTCGCGCGTTCGCTTCAAATTTGGAACATTATTCAAAATATTCGCTCTGGTCGACCGCGCGTTCGCGTCGTCCCTTCACGTTTTCTTTATACAATAATTTGCATAATTATGTTATTAACAAGTAAAATATACCTATATCCAATCATCCTAAATAAATATGTTATTCCCGGTACGTGCCACACACATAAAACCCAACACGAACCTACAATTGAGTAAAGCACTGCAATTAATGGTAAATAAAAAAAAATAAACATAAAGATGATGAGCAAGAGATATCAGAACATTTAAATATACTTTTTGAGATTCCTTACCTCGACTTCCTCACAAATTACAGACAGAATTCGTACTTTGTAAGATGCGCAATGTCCTACAATAATTTGGTTGACTTTTCTGAACTTGACTTGTTTACTACTAAGCCGCAGGTATTCAATCGAATACTTACTAAACATTGGTTCAAAATGGTTCAATAACTGTTTCTTTTTTTTTGTTATTTTTTTTTTTGACGTATTGTTGTGATTGTGTAAGTATTATTTTTGCACATACTGTCATTGCAATTGCCTTTCTTTTTTTATTTTATTCTCTATCAAGCTCATCATAGTTAATTATATGCGAAAACATGTAATTGGTTAATAGTTGCATAATTTGTTGTATTTGTTAGTTGTTAATACTGTTTGTTTTCCTGATACAATAAAATAAAATAAAATAAAGTACGCAACTCTGCGGAGCTTAAATAATGACATACATGCACAATAATAATCCGAGGTTTCTTGGTGGCATAAAAAAACTCGGAAAAATAAAAAAAAAATTCAGTAACATACCTATTTTGTTAAAACAAAATAAATAATCCTAGAGGTTAATTCGTTCAAACAAACGAACTTTTCGGAGTGCTTATAGAGATATATAAGTACAGAAAATGAAAGGATTATTTTTAGGTTTTAAAATATTCACCAAATATTGTTAAATACACTGTTTACGTAAAGAGGCAGAGTACATAATATATTTAAACAATAATGCTCTACTTTTGTCCAAAAAAATATTTCCGAACCTTTATGTCGATAAAAATCATTTATCATAATGAATAACATTAAACTTTGTTTGTTTCAGATCTGCAAACGTGACATTTAATATTCGGGCAACACATTTAAATTGAAACCACGTTTAAATACGGCAAGGCGTCTAAAAGTGTGCAGTTAAAGTGTAAATGAAATCGTATAACTGAAGTAAAAGTGCGCGGTAAAACGTTATGGCTGCCGTTAAAAATGCACCTTTGAACACACCTCGTAAAACGTGACCGCATGCACTGAAAGTCGGGTAAAGCTGCGGTAAATGTGGGGTGAAATAAAAATTTGAAACACATAAACAGTTGAATGTGATTTTTGTGACCATAAAACACGGTGATATTGAAGAAGTAATGGCTTGATACATTCATTTTGTGAACTGTATTGTCACCACAGACAATGTTAGGCAGTGAAATGTTTGAACACATTTAAAATGACAAAAAAACCGTTATAATTGTTGCAGTGGTGGTGTGTATTGAAGTAAAAAGATTGCTTGTGTGTGCGTGTGGGTGTTATAGTGTGTGTGAGTTATAGTGCGCCGGCGCAGGATGCAGACGAACGTGCAGATTGACACGAAGGCGCTTCGGCACTCCCCCGAGCATGGCAAGGGGGGGAAAGGGAGCAACAGATATACTGCTGAGGTAAGCAAACATACACTTCTAACATTAATCGCTTTTTGTATGTATTTGCAATCGAAACGATATCTTATTAACTCTTCACCCGTCGCGCCATTTTTATGACGTAATCATTCGCGTGGGGTCTTAAGAGACCCCAAATATTACCTGCAATTAATTGCTATTAAGATAACCGACATTCTCAATATTATTTTGACGTATTTTAGTTGGGTAAAACCTAAGAAAAAACACAAATAATAATAAATACTGCAACAAAGACTATTACATTAATAGTACAAAAATTAATACACAAATTAGTTCATTTATAGTAGGTTCGTCGCGTGGGGTCTTTTAGAGCCTTCCGTATACTCATACGTCCGTACCTTTGAATGCACAGGTTGAATGCTGGTAGCATGAGCGTAGAGCCCAATTTTTTTGAGGAAGCTATCTAAAGTTATAAATCTGTGAACGTCTTTTAAGTGTAAATACTTTGCATTTTTCTAAAACCTGTTTCCAAGGGTTAAGTCAAAATCAAAATCGTATAATAACAGTTAGGGACGCATAGTTCTAGAGTACCAAGCACCGGTAGACGCAGCGTTGTGGGTCCTCCCACAAGGTGGATCGACAACTTGGTGAGGGCTGAAGAAAAAAAAAGAGAATATTAAATAAATCTATTCTATTTTATTCTATTCAGACTTAATAAATGTTGTAAATCAAAATCTGTCTTTCTCATTTCTTTAGCAGTTATTTCTCAACAGAATCCAAGTTTGCTTACGAAATACGATAAAATTATCAATTTATAATGTTACCTCACCTTCAAACTTCGCAACGACTGCGGAAGCCATTACAATACATTATCAAATATTTGAGGCAAGCTAGTAAAAGATTATAATTTCCTTTGCTCGACAAGTTTTGGATTCTAGGTTAATAGGAAGAGATGACTAGATTATCGGGACTATTTTAACATGTTATTCTAACATCTAGATAATTAAATGCATGGCTAAGAAATAAATATTCCACAACTTTAACACAACGCCATCTAGTCCCAAACTAAGCAGAGCTTGTGCTATAAGTACTAAACAACTGATAATCATTATACTAATACGTTTTCAAATACATAATTATCATACCCTACTATCCTACGAATAAATCAAACGCGAAAATTTCTGAGGATGTTTGTTGTTACTCTTTCACGTAAAAACTACTGAATGGATTTTAATAAAATTTGGTATGGAGTTAGCCGAGACCCTGAATTAACACAAAGATTTTTTATCCCTGTATTCCCACGGGAACGGGACATACGCGGGTGAAACAGCGGGACGTCTGCTAGTCATATATAAATTACACCCAGACAAAAACAAATGATTCTGCTCATCACAAAATTATTTGTCTTGCGTGGGAATCGAACCCACGACCTTTGCGAAGCAGTCATGGTCATGGATTATCTTGCACTAGCCGTACCTCTCGGTTTCACCCGCTTATTTTTATAGCGCAGTTGTCACTTTTTAATAATTATCAAGCTTGTAGTAGTTGAAATAATGTTTAAACTTTCATTAGGTAATCCAAAAGATTGCGTGAAAAATTAACTCACGCTTTGTAAGGAGATTCCTCTAGCTACGGTCATTGCGCGCGGTACACTATTTCTAACCGACGACGACTTCTAAAAAGGGAGGTTATTAAATGTTCGATAGTTTATCGGTGGTCGAAAATTAATACAATAAAACATAATGTGCCAATTTACTTGAACATAATGTCATTTTAGTGTTGATTCGAAGTCGGCAGTCAGCAGTCGCTCCATGTAAAACACTGGTATTTATCCGGAAGCTAGCCCCAAAATAGTTAGGAAAAGACTAGGAAAGATGATGACAAGTTTAGTTTTGATGACAGTTTTTTTATACATATATTTAATGGTTCTACTCTTGACTTCAATCTTGTCCCCGGGACAGATATGAGGCCGACGATGGCACGAGCTTACCCAAATAATGCCTATTAACTCGCGACTTAAACAGCTTGGGGTCATATGTACTTGGGAACACCGATGCAGGCAGGGAATTCCGCTCCTTGGTTGTGCGCTTAATGAAGGAACAGGTAAAGCGCTTCGTGCGAATTTGTGGAACATCTACAAGGAATGGGTGGGATTCCTAGTGGAAACAAGGAGGTGCAATACAGTCTGTAAAAGGCCGACAGACTTGCCACTTTGCGGCGGTGAGCCAAGGTATGAAGCTTGGTACTCACCAGTTTTTCGTCACCAATCAGTCTTGGCTCTGCGCTCTACCGAGTGTGGCTAGTTGGTACTTGGCTGAGCCATCCCAAAGGTCACAGCAATACTCCAATTAATCAATCATTTTAATTCTGTAATTTTGTAAAGCCTTTTATACATACCTACATATATTTTTTCAAAAAACTAGTACATAATTAAATTTTACTATAAATAAAAAGTTTGCGTGCGTGCATGGCGCTCACTACTTTAATACGAATTGATTGGTTTAAATAAACAAATGAAGCATCTTATATTCTGTCGCTGGCAGACATTGCAGCAGTCAATTTCTCTCGTATGACATGTTCGCGACAGTATTATAGCAATTGGCATTCTCGTTCAGAAATATTGTCTTGTCGCAAACACGAAACAGCTTACAGTCGATTAATTCAGTAAAAATCTCCCCACGAAGACAAGGTAAATTGAACTGTCAGTGCACTCAGAAAAAGTAGTATTAATATCTAATTTATTTCACTAGTACCTACTTGATCGCGATTTGGTCCTCACGACTTCGTCCTCGTGAATTTTGTATTAATCCCCTCTACCTCCTCGCAGTATTGTAAATAAAATAAAGCCTAAATATAACTAACTAAAAAAAAAACAAAAAAAGAATAACTCCAGTGTCACGCTCAAAAATTAAGACGAATTTAAACAACACTTCACAAGCTGTATCAAGCCTTTTAAGCTACAGAGCGTGTAAAAGAAGTGCAAAAATAACCCTCCTCCCAACGCAGTTGGTTGTTTACGTAACGTCAGAAAAAGCTTTTACAAAGGAAATTTCTGCCCAAATATAAACAAAAACCAAAGGTCCTTATGGACGATAATTGAAGACACAAATCAAAGCGTAAATCCATTAATTCGGTTATTTAATTTAACCGTTTCATTGTCCGTGTAATTACTTTTACCCGATTTTATATTTTAAATAAAGCGTCGAAAATAAAAATGATACAGGGTTATTTCTGGAGTTTAATTACGTGCTTGGGCCTAAAAATAATTGGAAAATAAATAATGGTTCCCGTATTTACAGATCTACTTATTCCCTGCGGTAGCAAGCACTGCTGTTGAAAGTGGTCCTAAGTTCGATTTCCGATTCCGACCTTTGCATTATAGTATAGAGATTTGTGGACTGGCTCGTTGGTTAGTTGCCCTAACTGCTGTGCCGGAGTGCCGGAGTGCTATGGGTTCAATTTTCATCCAAGATAAATGTTTGTGTGAATGATGAGCACGATCATTAAAATTTGTTCTGTGTCTGTGTGTAATTTGTCTATAATACGTATATCAGCATCTCTAACCTTTTTTCAACTATGTTGGGATCAGCTTCAATAAATAAAATAAAATAAAATAAAAATAAAATCAGCTTCAAGTTTAACCGCATGCAGCTGTATACCATAGGTTTATATGGAGGGACTGTCTGTCTGACCTCCACAATCCAGCTACTCCTAATTGTCAGACTTTCAGGGCTCTGACTAACCGTATTAAACAACTGTCGAAGATCTTCACTAGAGCCAGGACCAACGGCTCAGCGTGCTCTCCAAGGCACGGCGGAGTCTTTATACGCAATTAATGGTCACCCATCCACAAATACCACGTCAAACGTAGCTTAGCCTTTGATCTACCAATGTGGCTATTATTATTTAGCCACAAGCTCTAAATCTATAATACGTATGTATTACGAAATAAAGTATAATATATCAGTTGTCTAGTACTTACTCATAGCACAAGCTTGTTAGTTTGGGACAAGATGGCGTTTTGTGAATGTTGTGGAATATTTATTTATTTTTATATGTGTTTTTGCTGAAAAACGGCCGTATCTTTTTTTACGCAAACTTGGAAGTTTGACTTTTCCACAACTTTACACTTTTCACAACCTGAGTACCTATACGGTTTAAATTTCAACTTGGTAACTTTACGCATTAAATTCCCGAAATAAAGGGTCTTTACATACAAACAGATGGAAAACAAAGTAATCTTATAATACAATGGTTTCGTATTTTTCTTTAGAGGTACCTAAAAGCCCTAAAAACGCCCGCAGATTAACTGCCTCAATTATTAAAGAAAGCTCGTCAACCGTCGGGAGACACGTTACTGAAACGGTAATAATTCCACGTCCGCTATTTTACTTTACTTAACTTTACGCAGCTTTACTCGACCGCCGATAAAAACAACATGAAATATTTTCGGCGACAAAAAAAAGACGGCAGTAAAGTTTTATGTTATATTGTGAAGCAGTGTTTCCCAAACTGTTGTCTGTGAACCCTTCGGGGTCCAGAGCAGAGTTTAAATGTGCTGTAAACACTCGAGGAATGATAGCTTATCTCGCTAGTCTAAGGTCTGGAGTTTGAACCCAAAGTCTACTACTACTTTTCGGATTCATACGCTTATTATTAAAAAATATCACAATGTTTTAAAATGCCTGAGAGATATTTCTCGACAATATGTGGAGCCAATTCAGAGGTTCATGGGTGACATCAAAACTTTGACCTAGATTAATCACCAACTTTATTGAATAAAGAAGCAGAACTCGAAAATCACATGAAATTCATCCATACACGCCTTTTTCGGGATAGAGGTCAACTATACAATACCACTTATTGCGACCCTTACATACTCCTTTTACTTGGTTTTTGTTTATACATCTGGTCATTTCAGATCACATATCCAATCCATCACCATCCATGCATCCATCTATGTTTTATCCATCTTCTCCATCTTTTTTCTTCTTAATATCCATTTGCCAATGCATTGTTCCGTCCAAAAATACTGTTTTTTTTAGGGTTCTGTTGTCAACAAGAAACCCTTTTGCCATGTCTATACGTACGTCTGTCCGCAGTTTACATCAGCGACTCGTAGTAGTAGAAAACTGTAATTTAGCTAAGACATAAGCTTCACATACCATTGAGAAATTTATCTCAAGCAAGTCAGTTCCCTCACGATGTTTTCATTCACTGACAAAATCATAGGGGTCCCTGGTCAAAAAAAGATTGAGAGCCAGTGCTGTACAGTAATGAAATCGACGCGTTGAACGAGGCATAGACGACTGTGGTATGGAACGCGCTGGAAAACTTTTAAGGGTTTTGTGAGCCTTGCTTTTATCTAAAGTTACATGGATTTTACTGTCGCGTTGATATATTAGTCGCAAATATTCAAATCTGTGTGGTATTGTCCTCAAAAGATTGACAGATAAATCATTTATTTGGTGCACACGAAAGACATAGCCCACAAAAACACTATTTAAAGATATTAAATAACATACATGTAGGTATATATGCAAATTATGTGCTATTGATATACCTACTACTACTACTACTCTGTCAAATTTTGCTTTTTCTTTCTAACATCCCCGGGAGTAGGTACTAGTTGTTATTGTGTTTGTATTACAAAATCAAAATTGCGAAGTAATTAGATTCAGTATCTGTTTCTTTCCGCATTTCTTTGTAGGGATCAGTCAATTTAGAAATATTGGCGCCATTTTAGTCTAACAAGATCCATTTACAGAAATAAATATAATTTCATTTCGTTTATCTTATAGCGAAATCTTACCATCCAAAATAATAATACATTTGAGGACAAGAAAAGTTTGAAATACCATTAAAAAACTAACATTTCATAAACTCCCCAACTTCCTTTGCAAAATTCAAAAGATATGAAACTGTGGAACATACAAGAAAAAGTTAAGTAGGTAACAGTATCTTGTCGAGTCAGAAACAAAGGCACAGATTAAAATTAAGCGGGAATGTGATTGTGGGAATGCATAAATAAGTGAATGTTTGTTAGATCTGTGGTTGTATGAGAGGACGGAATGAGTCAAAGTATGAGTGAGTGAAAGGAACTAGAATCACTGCGGCCTACGTTGTGTTCAAGTACATTCGTAGCTCTCCATCTTTTTTTTTTTAAAAGTCAAACGATTTTGGGGTTTAATTATTTCAATTCCTACATTTGAGAGTTCGCGCACTCAAATGTAGGATTTGAAGTAATTAAACCCGAAAACTTTGAAATATCATTGAAATACTACCATTTCATAAACTCCCCAAACTTTGGAATATTCAAAAGATATGAAGCTGTGAAACACACAAAACAATGTACACATAGCTGTCACTTGGCGATAAGTAACAATATCTTGTCGAGTCAGAAACAAAGGCACAGATTAAAATTAAGCGCAGTTGGTAACTGGAGGGCGCTCCGCTTTAACGCGCTCAACTTGACCCAAGTTGTATGTACTAAGTGTAGCGAATTAAAATGACGTAAGGGATTGTGTGAAAATGATCTAAAGGGCAATGATGCTGAGTGTTTGGTTTTTAAGCAATGGGTTGTGGCTAACGATGATTTTATAATGAGTGATTTATTTATTATAGACACAAACGCTTTCGGATGAAAGCATGTATACAAATGATTGTATTTCGTAAATTCAACCAATAGGATGATATGGCATGATGGCTTAGCAATTTACGAATTTTAATGGTTGCATCTTTGAATGTCACGCGCGGTGATCATTTTTTGAATGTTTAAAATAATCCTCGGATAATTACAATATTGACCACAGTTCCAGTAGTTCGAGTTGTGCGCTTTGTGTTGATGTATCCATGCTAATGTCTATACTTATCTATATTAATATATAAAGAAGAAATGTTTGATTGTTTGTTTGCATTGAATAGGCTCCGAAACTACTGGACCGATTTGGAAAATTCTTTCACTGTTGGGAAGCTACACTATCCCCGGTTGACATAGGCTATACTTTTTATCCCTGCATTCCCACAGGAACGGGAACAACGCGGGTGAAACCACAGTACGTCTGCTAGTTACTTATAATAAATTATGTATTAATATTAAATATGTACAGACGCCAGCACATCAAATTACCCCAATGTGTCAAATTTTCCCAGTTGATTATGAACCTTATTCTGTTTGACATAAAGTTGAAAAACGATCAAAGAAATTTGACACATTGGGGTAACTTGACGTGCTGGCGTCTGTACAAGCAGTACTGTAAAGAGGAAAGATTTGTATTTTTGTATGTAACAAAATAACTTAGAAACAACTAAATCGTTTTGAAAAATACTTTCACCGTTGGAAAGTTACACTATTTCCGGGTGACATGGCCACTTTTTCCATGCAGTATTCCTACGGAAACTTAAATGCGCGGGTGAAACTGCAGGAAGTCCGCTAGTCACATAAGCACACAGTTGCTGGAACGGTGTGAACCTCACGGTCATAGCAAAAGACTCCATAAATTACATTTCTGAGAAATTTAATACAATACTTAAATCAGGAAAAGAGATATCGTCCTTGAATGAAAGGTGTGAACCAAAAGGCAGTCTCAAAAGGCAGTGCCAAGCCACTCCCACCGAAATAAATCAATTTAGTTACCCAATTATAATTTTAATTTCTTACCGTTTAGAGCTTCGTCTTTATAATATAATTTTAATGTTGGAAATTGCTTTTAGACACGAAAAGTGGCAAATTGTATAACAAAACTGTAATCAGAAATGTTATTTTGCCTTAGGATCCCGAGGGCTAAGGAAGTATCAAAGGTACCATTTTGTGATTGCAAAAATATAACCAAAAAATACGAAAAATAATAGTTCTTTTACGATATTTGTATTTACATTAATCAGACATAATATTATGTAAAGATAATTTTGACCTTGATTTAAACAACTATACTAAGATAGGTACAAGGTATTTCAAAATAAGCCATGTAACTGATAGATCTCAAATTTAATCTCAAATCTCTTTAAGCAATCTCTGCTTTCTTTACGAGCTTTGGGATCGGATTAAAATTCTGAAATACGTAAACGCATATTAAAGCTTGTCACTGCTTTTTTTTTATTTTATTTTTTTATTACTGATAGGCACGCGTTTGTCCACTATCTCACCTGATGGTAAGCGAAGATGCTTTTGATAATTAAAAAATCATGTACAGACTGAGCACAAGCTGTGAAATTTTCGCAATTGAACATGAACCTTATGTTATTGTGTTTGTATTAGAGCTGAAAAACTGTTAAAATAATGCGCTTTGAGAGGCTGATGTGCTGGCCTCTGTACCTACTGAAATTAATGTATTTTATCATCTCACTACTTTTTTAATCTGGAAACAACACCATCTTACGGTCCACAAAGCAACGTTTGAATGCTATAGTTTCGCTACTCGTCACCGCGTGTCGCCACTGTACCTACGGAAAATATTTTTCATCCCTTGTTTCAGCCAGGTTTCGACCTTCGTAGTGTATTTAACGTATCATAGATGGCGTTGCCAGTTACATGTTTCAAACTCAAAACCCTTTCGTGGTGGTATAGTTACAGCCAGCATAAATATAATTTTAAATTTAACTGACTTACAAAAAGGAGGATGTTCTGAATTTAGCTGTATTTGTGTTTGTTATGTTAATTTTGTTTTTTACTCTGTCATTTTGGACGGATTTGAAAAAATCTTCTTTTTTTATTGAACGCCGAAATTCTATTTGAATTTCGTCGAATTCGGTTAAGGAGTAGATATTATTATAAAAATATATCATCCATACATAAACTCACGTCTTTTTCCTATGGGGGTAGGCAGAAACTACAGAGCGCCATTTGCTACGATTCTTACACACTTCTTTTGCTTCGTTTACATTCACACATGCCGGTTGCGAATACCTACTACACACCTGACCTTTTTGAACAACCATGTATGTCTTTCTAGGGCGTCCCCTCCCGGCGTTCCCACTTACATCTGCCTAGTAAATAAATAAATAATAAAACTAAAAATAGCAAAATTAAAACTTATTGTATGTTCTATTTGTTAGAACTAGTATAAACCAAACAATGTAAATCTTAGTTGTCTACATAGCTCACTAGTTGGAGCTACTGTCTATGCCGTGATATTGTCTTTCTGTTCGGTCGTATATACTCTTCTCTTGTGTCAACTGTTGTATTGTGCTCACTAGATTTATAAAATAAATCTTAGTTTACCAATTTAATCTTCTGTTATTTTCGCACAATCCCATCACTATTCAATATTTTCGAAACTGAAGAGTTTTTGAGAACATTACACGCTGTTTTGGATACCTATACAAATTATGTTTTTTCATTTATTTTGTTACCTCAATTCTTTTTAATATCAGCGTCGGATAAATCCGTCCTTCATTATTTTCCTGGATAAAAATCTTGACCTCATGATTTTTGAGATAAGAGCCATGAGCACTTTAGATGTCCATGGGTTCTTAAGATTACGTCGCAAACCAACTTCCTTCTTATTTAGACACTAGCTTTTGCCCGCAACTTTGTCCGCATGTCGGTTACAGGAAAAAAAAAACACCCCGATTTTAAAACATTCTTCGTTGGTGCTCCGCTCCTATTACTCTTAGCGTAATGATATATGGCCTATTGCCTTCCTCGATCAAAGGGCAACTAACTTATAAAGATTTTTCTTTAATCGGACCAGCAGTTCTTGAGATTAGCGCGTTCAAGCCAACAAACTCTTTAGCTTTATAATATTATTGTATATTAATAATAATAGTCTTTATTTTGAGCCTATTGCCATCTATCGGGCACAAGTCCATGTTCCGAGCTGATACTGATAAAATCCATAAATAGAAAAACTCAATATCACTTTCCCTGACCCGGGAATCGAACCCGGGACCTCATGCTCAGCAGCAGCACTTGCGACCACTAGACCAACGAGGCGATCACCATTTTCAGGAATCCTTACTAGAACCTTTTTATGAGAGCAAGATCCGTGCCTGTGCCCGACCATGTTATCTAGATAAGTCTAGATATAATTTGTACCAAGATCTTGTAAATAATATATGTCGTTGGTGTTCCTCATAACAATAAATAAATAAATTAATTATTATGAAATGTTGTGTCTGGTGGGCTACTCCTGCCCGACGGTTGTTGAAGGGAACTTGTACGTATACGTTCAATCGCGATGTAGGATTGTACGACAGATTTAGTTTGTTTGTGGCAAGATAGATGTCGCTACATTGTTTGTCTTCCTATATTTTATTCTACTTTATTGGCCAACCACAATAATTGTTTACACTGCAAATATTTTGAGTAATTATCAACCATTAGCTAAAGTTAGTGGAACAATCTCTTATAGGTTAGCACCGCGTTCCACAGAAACTTAATATCAAGTTGTGCCATAAGCACTATTCTATAAAATTGGTGTCTAAATAACTAAAATTAATAAGTTTGAAAATAACATTATGGGAAGAAACATATTTATTTAATTTCTTTATTTTTATGACCACAGCGTTACGAGTACATAATATTATGGTTGAGACAATTTTACTTTAGCGGGTCGGTTGTTGTTCCGATGAAACAATTTTCGATATCGAAGTTTTGAACTTGGAAATTTGATTCCAATTACTCAACCGTGTTATATATTACTCAAAAGATACTTTACCAGATAGGAGCCAAACTTTTGATATTATATTTCAAACGGTTGTACCTACTTGTATAACAAACCAAGGCCCATTGGTTGACTTGGCTTTACAAGCCGTTGAGAAATATCTTTCAGGCATGCTGCCGGTTTCTTCACGATGTTTTTCTTCAGCAAATGAAAATTTGGCCTGGATTGGCCTGTTGGTCTAGTAGTTAGTGGCCAAGATCGCTAAGCTGGAAATCGTGGGTTCGATTCCCACCCAGGACAAATGTTTGTGTGATGAGCACGATCCTTTGTTCTGTGTCTGGGTGTTAATTAATCTTTAATATGTAAGTAAGTATTTAGAAATATAAAAGTATGTTTTTCAGTTGTTGTAGAATAAATTTATTTATGTATTTACAGTTTAACAATACTATCTAAACAGCGAATTGCTACATTTAGCCCTTGTCCTCAACTGTTATGCCGTACCTTAAGTTAGGGATGAAAGTGTCAATGGAAATTTGTAATTTTTTGCCGATGAGAAATCCAATCGGGCACAAGGCTTGAAAGTGAATAAAATATGAGTATTTCGCCCCGGGCATCCGGGCGTTAGCAGCCGACCTCTATAACACAATTACTGAAAATATACGCCTACATAAACTTGCCAGATTGTCAGATTTTACTAATTTATTTAAAACTAGCTTCTGAACGCGACTTCGTTCGCGTTTAAAAAGGAATAATTTCGTATTACTTGATTTTTGCGTTATCGCAGCGCACGCAACGGAAGCTTTTTTCCCGCTTGCAACATTACTTATTGCTGCTCCGGTCCTATTGGTCATAGCGTGATGTTATATGGCCTATAGTCTTCCTCGATAAATGGACGACTATACAACGCAAAAAGATTGTTTTAATTCGAGCCGGTGCACGGTGGTTCCTGAGATTAGCGCGTTCAACCAAACAAACAAACTCTTTTGCTTTATAATATTAGTATACTAAACATATACGACAGACTATACGAGTTCTGACATAATACAATACTTGGAACTAAATTAAGCCAACTGCACTATTCTGGCACGCGCAGCATGTTCACCGTGTATCTACGACGGAAGAGTCGACAAAGTGGTAGACAGATGGTAGAAACATTAATTTCTGCCCATTATAAAAAAAAAAAAATGTTCGATATTGTAAACTATTTGTCAACTGAAGAATCTACGCATTCTTTCACTTCATTCTTGGCATTTGTTAAACGCAAGCGCCATCTATCTGCGCAATTAATCAACGCAGCAACGTGAAGTCTCAGATGATGGCGTGCAATCTAGCGGAACCAATGAGCGCGGACCGTTGTTCGCTAACTTCATGTGGAAGATTCTTCAGGAACATTCGAAACATTCGACATTCTAGACCTAAGTCATATTTTTTCATTGTACCATATATCTTTTCCATCATTGTTCTCTTTACAATAAAACTTACGATTGTGAGATGAAATAATAAACGTTTACTTGCCTAATAGTAATAAACTGATCATTTGAGTCAAGTCATTATTTCATCCCGAAGAAGAAGAGCAGCTAATCCTGAGTTCCTGACTGCAAGTAACGTTACAAAACAAAAGAAATGTTTCTACAATGGGACACGTTGTCGATTCATCATCATCATCATTTCAGCCATAGGAAGTCCAAATATTTGCTGGACATAGGCCTCCCCTATAGATCTCCAATAAGACCGGTTGGAAGCGGCTCGCATCCAGCGCGTTCCCGTGGCCATAGTGAGGTCGTCTGTCCACCTTGTGGGTGGACGTCCTACGCTGCGCTTGCCGATACGTGGCCTCCACTCGGGAACCTTTCGACCCCATCGGTCATCAGTCCTCCGTGCTATGTGCCCTGCCCACTGCTACTTCAACCTGCTAATCCGCTGGGCTATGTCGGTAGCCTTGGTTCTTCTACGGATCTCTGATGACAAAGACAGTCGATTCGCCTAATAGACGCGTGCAGATAGAAAAACCCAATAACGTTGTGCCAGACCCCGGGATTGAAACTAGGACTTTATACTCAGCAAGCGCTTGCAACCTCTAAACAACCAGGTAGTTATTCAGACAGTCACTATTTGTTTACAAAATTTGTATACATACATAAACTCACGCTTTTTTCCCATGGGGGTAGGCAAAAACTACAGAGCGCCATATGCTACGATTCTTACATACTTCTTTTGCTTCGTTTACATTCATACATATGTTGTCATACACACACGCCGGTTGCGAGTACTACGCACCTGACCTTTCTGAAGAACTAAGATTTGTATAATGAAGGATAAAAGTGGTTTAAACCTTATGTGATTTGAAAACGAACTAAAGCTTCAACAAGAAGAATGGACCAATAAGCGTAATTTTTGCACCCGATGTCAGCGCGACCTAATAATTTAGTACTGTGTATATAAGTTAAACTGTCGCCTCGTTGGTCTAGTGGTTGCAAATGATACTGCTGACCATGAGGGGACGGGTTCGATCCCCGGGTCCGACAAAGTGTTATTGAGTTTTTCATCTGGAATTTCTCAGTAGCTGTCCCCGGAGTCTGAATATGTCCCTATTGATGTCAATAGGCTCGCCCCCTATTACATGGGATTTAAACATAACTGGCGAAATGTGAGTGTACTACTGGTACACTTCTGCCTTACCCTTTGGGGATTGCAGGCGTTATGTTATGTGAATACGTAAATAGTTAAAAATATACATATTAAAAAAAAACCCATTTAACGTTATTTAACTTTAGTCTTGGTTTAGTAGGTACTATTCTTTATTGCCCGACTGTGAAGAAGGGTATTATTTGTATGTGTTTGTATTATACTTTATCGCCTCGTATCATTGAAACGACTGGACCAATCCTATTATGGTTCAAGAAAATCCACGATAAGAATGTTTTGAAATGATCTTGTAATTTTCTTGACGTCAATTATATTTATCAATCAATATAAAATGAATATTCCGCTACTTTCACACAACGCCATTAAGCCCCAAATTAAGCAAAGCTTGTGGTACGAGTATACGTACTGGGAAACTGTTAAACATACTTAGGTATAGGTATATTTCTAAATATAGGTACATACATATGAAAGAATTATCACAAAGGGACACAGATTCCTATTTTATTTATTTTTCACTTGATTTTAGTTACACTAAAACGTGGCATTCCGCATTACCGATAAAATTAACCTTTTGACGCAGCCGTGTGACAAGTCTTTCCTTCAGTTTTTGTTCGTCAATATAGGTTTAAAGAATTTTTATTCTCATAAGAACAATTATTACAGTTCACTTAAAATGAGATACAAATTAGTTTCTTATTAGTATTATTACATTGTTCACATCAGGTGTCTGGTGTGTTATAGGTTATAAACATGTTTTTTTAATTTAGATTTAAACATATTAATATTTTCACATGTTTTTAATTCTTCGGGTAAATCGTTAAACAAAAATCGTATAACAATATCATGTTTTCAATCAATTAATCAATCAATCAAAACTTTATTTCGAACAATAGTCCATATGGGTAAGTATCGAGTATGTTGTGGACAGGCCTGTGGTCTGGTAGTTAGTGACCCTGACTGCTATGCCGGAGGTCGTGGGTTCGATTCCCACCCAGGACAAATGTTTGTGTGATGAGCACGATCATTTGTTCTGTGTCTGGGTGTAATTTATCTATAATATGTATGTATTTAGATATAAATAAGTATGTTTATCAGCTGTTTAGTACCCATAACACAAGCTCTCTAGCTTAACTTGGGACTAAATGGTGTTGTGTGAAAAGTTGTGGAATATTTATTTTATTATTTATTTATTTTATGTTAGTACGACATAACGAGAAAACAATCTTACACATCAGTCCAATTTACCAGTTCAAATCACTCGTTCGAACAATTTAATCTAATTTAATATAATAATAATAGTAACAGTGTGTGATTGTTTTAAGCTGTTGCTAATAAATTAATGCTTTCTTTCTTTTACTTTAAAAACCAATTTCAACATATGGTTGCCACAACTATTTTGATACCAATAAATAAACTAACTAAGGTACAGTCAGCCTCATAAGTCGATGAACATATTCATATTTCCTAAACTCACGAACACCTTAGCTTACACAAATTGCTTAACAAGACTAGTGCCAGGATTTGTGCAATAAAAAAAGCAATTTGTGTAAGCTAAGGTGTTCATGAGTTTAGGAAATATGGATATGTTTATCGACTTATGAGGCTGACTGTACCTATACAGAAGCAAAGCTACCTAAGCTAGTTTGACCAATACCTTCATTTACGTCATAGTACTAAAGTCTTATGCGTATAATAAAATCCTAGTACTTACATGTCTGACCGCAAGGGTTTTATTTCTGAACCTAAATACAAAAATAAAGGATCGATCCCTTTAGGACACGCCTTTGTCGTCACAAAGGCTTCATACTGGAGCATACCTCTTAACTCCTGGCCTCCAGTTTATGAAATGGAGTAGAATACTCTTTATTGTACACCATAAAAACAGTATGATACAATGGGCGGTCATCATTTTGGGACTCCGATTTTTAGCCTGAGAATCTATTCGACTACTGTCTTCAAAAGCTTCAGACTATAATAATAATAATAATATTTTTATTTGTACGAAATACAAAGATATTACAGAAACTGTGTCATAAAAGTAAGCTGTACAACAGTAACAAAAATTCAAGGTCGAACGACTGACTTCTAAACTAGGCAATATGCCTGTATCTTAGAAGCCATTGTTCCCCGAAATAGCGCTGACAAACAACTCTTAATATTACACGTGCAAGTACTTCTTATTATGTTAAATAAAACGAAAACAAAATATAAAAAAAATAAAAAATAAAATAAAATAAAAACAGAATGTTAAGTGCATACAGTATAATCAAGTAAATTAACAGTTAATTTTGATAAGACTTTCAGTTTTTTCATATGACAACTTTTGCAACCACCCGGTGAGAATTGTCTTAACTTCACGTTTTGTACAAACATAAATTGACAAGATTTTATTTATTTCATTATAAAGTCGAGAGCTTGTAGCAAGAATTTGGTGACTGGCGAATGCGGTACGACATTTTTGACAGTATCGCAGACAGGGAATCCTTTGCGTCTTAGCAGAGCACTTGGCGTTACAGGCAGCATGGAGCAGAACCATGCAGAAGTTTTGTAAGAAGAAGTTTCCAATACAACGTAAAATAATTGTACTTTGCATTGGCTTTTAAACTTATAAGGATATAGAAAAAGAGTGTGATTATTATGATCACATTTTTCCGCCCTTTCGCCGCGTCACGCCATTCCAAATGACATTCGTTAATTTTTTGTTGCCTTTAAACGTTGCCACATTCTAATAAACAAATAATAAATAAATAAATATTCCAAAACTTTTCACATAACGCCATCAAGTCCCAAGCTAAACTAAGAGCTTGTGTTGTGGGTACTAAACAGCTGATAAACATAGTTATATAATTCTAAATACATACATATTATAGATAAATTACACCCAGACACAGAACAAATGATCGTGCTCATCACACAAACACTTGTCCTGGGTGGGAATCGAACCCACGACCTCCGGCATAGCAGTCAGGGTCACTAACTACTAGACCATCAGGCCAGTCGAAAATAAAAAAAAAATAATAAAACCTTACATCTGCATGGTTCTGTAAACTTTGTTACTTACTACTAAAGACACTAGCATTGGTAGCCTAGGTGGTGTAAAAATGAAGGCGGACTATCAAGTCATAGGTCTCGAGATTGAACCCAAAGCAGTCGCCTATAACTTTTCAAATTCATGTGCGTATTGTATAATTATCACTTGCTTCATAAACGGTGAAGAAAAACATCGTGTGGAAACCGACATGCCTTGGAAATATTTCTCGACAGCATGTTAAGCTAAGCAAGAGGCCCACAGTTCGAAGTTTGGAGAGGGCAGAGATTCGTGCCTTTTCTTCTGCATACGAAACTACCTTTTAGAAGGGGCAACTAGACTCTTTAAATTAAAGTTTGACGTTCAAATGTGCCTTTTAAATCATCATCATCATCATTTCAGCCATAGGAAGTCCACTGCTGGATATGTCCATGTGGATATGGCCTCCCCTATAGATCTCTAATAAGACCGGTTGGCTAATAAGACCGGTTGGAAGCGGCTCGCATCCAGCGCGTTCCCGCGGCCTTAATGAGGTCGTCTATCCACCTTGTGGGTGGACGTCCTACGCTGCGCTTGCCGATACGTGGCCTCCACTCGAGAACCTTTCGACCCCATCGGTCATCAGTCCGCCGTGCTATGTGCCCTGCCCACTGCCACTTCAACCTGCTAATCCGCTGGGCTATGTCAGTAACCTTGGTTCTTCTACGGATCTCCTCATTTCTGATTCGATCTCGCAGAGAGACTCCGAGCATAACCCTCTCCATAGCTCGTTGGGCTACTTTGAGCTTACTCCTTTTAAATGGCCTGATTGAAATAAATAAATTGACTTTGACTTTGACATGGGCGGCATTAACTCTGACACCAAGTTAGTCAATAAACCCACGAAAAGTAGAAGACCACAAAAGACAAGTGAGGTGTCTTAATGCCTCACTAAGATATAAGATAAAACGTCTACAATGAACACTCAGATTTTGGCGTCGAATCATAAATTCGAAAGATAAAATCATTCCGATTCATTTATTTGACTAATGACTTGGTTGAAAGAAGATAATAAAGATCAGTACCTTTTAACCACTCCCTTTCGTTGCGAACGGGCTACATCTACGAATCAGCAACTTCACAAAACGAATAGAAAGAAAAGAAAGAAAGAAAATAGGTACATTTATTGGCAACAGCTAGATACACGCAAAGTAAAAAACATAATAATAAAAAAGAGACACAAAAATGACATGTCTCACGGCTGCGCCAAAAGGTTAATTTCAGCGGTAATGACAAATGATTTATTTATTTATTAATTTTATCTGTTTGCCTGTTGGTCTAGAAGTTAGTGGCCTTCACTGCTATGCCGGAGGTCGTGGGTTTAATTCACACGAACAATTAATGTTTGTGATGATCAAAAAAATTTGAAAAACATCATGAACATTAAAATTTGTTCTGTGTCTAGGTGTAATTTATCTATAATATATATGTACTTAGAAATATATAAGTATGTTTATCAGTTGTTTAGTACCCATAACACAAGCTCGTAGCTTAGCTTGGAACTAAATGGCGCTGTATGAAAAAAAAAATAGTAAATTAGATAGGACAGTCTACATGTTTCTGACGCTGACTGTACTTTGTTATACCTCGGTCTCATCGGGGAATGCAGACGTGATATATGTTATGTGTATGCCTAATTTAATCGTGATGCAGTTAGATCAATCTGCTTATAATGCATTGAGAGCTGAATAGTAATCGTAGATCTGTTTATGTGTGTGCAATTGTACATAGATATCCGTGCGTGTAGGTAGATGGTATCTTTGTAGTCTCTCCAGGGACGTGCCTTACCTGGCGTTGCACAGAGGGAGCACCAGGTTGGTCATGAAAGAGGACACGGTGCTTCTTCTATGTGCTGATGGTGATAGTTTTAGTGAAGTAAGAATCCCGCACTCCTCGGTCTTATCCCCAAAGACCGGGCGGTTTTGAAGGTTTCCCAGCGAAAACAAAAAAAAAAGAAGGTGGATGGTATCTTATTGTTTGGGCTATGTTTGGTGAAGACAATGATTGGACTAATTTTATTATTGGTCATTTTGTGGCTTATACAAGGTGTTTTTTTTTATATCCCATAACTCTAGGGTTATATTCTGTAGGTAAAAATAATTTAGTATTATTTAAAAATAATTTAGTTAATAAAAAAAAAAAGGATGAATGAAACATAATTCATATGCCAGTTGATTCTTTGATATGGTCTCAATCATACCCTAGAGTTATGGGATATAAAAAAAACACGTTGTATAATATTAACGAGATTTAAAATACTATTGAGAGGATATGCAAAGAAATGACATAGAAAAACTGTTAGTCCATGTCTCTGTTACGCCATCTAGCGCAATAAAGCAATATTCGAGCGGCAGTGGAGCGTACTAAACTAGACTAATCGACTTGTGTCTAATAAGGCACAAGTATCGTATAAAAATTTTGTTCGTGATGGCCCGTCTATACAGGGTGTCTCATTCAAATCGGTCAGTATGGGAAAGTCTGAAACTATAAGACATACGTAGATCTGTTCTGAGGAACCATGTCATCGATTTTAATAACAAGAAAAACTGCATTCATACATTTTAAAAAACATCTGTACTATTGTAGTAATATTGTAAACGTGGTCACTTCGAGCACCTACTAAAATAAATGAAAGAAGTGGAAACAATGCAATTTATTCATTTTAGACATCATGTTTCATACAGACATTTACTGCTTAAGACCTACACAATCGATATCTAAATAGAAATAGTGTAGGTTTTTTTTTCAAAATAACCGGGTTCGATTCCCGACCGAAGTCATACAGATGTTTTTTTAAAATGTATGAATGCAGTTTTTCTTGTTATTAAAATCGATGACATGGTTCCTCAGAACAGATCTTCGTATGTCTTAAAGTATCAGACTTTTCCATACTGACCGATTTGAATGAGACACCCTGTATATTTATTATTGAATAAATAAATATTCCACATTTCTCACACAACGCCATGGGTATACTAAACAACTGATAAACATAATATTATTACCAGCCTGTTACTGTCCCACTGCAGGGCAAAGGCCTCTTTTCATACAGAGAAGGCTTGAGCATTGAAGGCGGATTGGAGATTTCAAACTTATATTAACTACTAGCTTCTGCCCGCGACTTCGTACGCGGATCCTGTTGCTTATGCCAGCAATACGGGGTCGTCAAAATCGAAGATCTAAAACATCTGATGTTGAATTCTATAAGCCCGGGGACGGGAAATCAATGGGATGCGGGAGACGATTCAAGATGTTCCAGATTTTTTATTTTTGTTGGTCAACAGGAAATGCCATCAGACTTAACAACTTTTGCTAAGACGCCATTTCTATTATGTATATGTTATATTGTCTCTGGGCTTTGGAGTTCCCCTACAGGTGCTCCAGATCTTCAAATTTAGTCTCACAGCAGAAAACACTCTTCACGTGGAATAGTTTTTGCAATGGCACCATTTTTATATCTCTTTTACTTTAGGTGTTCCATTTTCCAAAATAAATTATAGCCTATAATATGTTGCGTAACGTTCACGATCAGCGGTCAGTCGCGCATCTCCTTCCCCCACTTATCTCTAGAGTCGATGCGTATGTACGCTGAAAACTCAAGCGTCATGCTTTTTCCGTGAACGTCTCCAACTCGCGAGACAGTGCATGATGTTCACGATCAGCGGTCAGTCGCGCACATATTCTTCACTGGTCTCTAGAAACCTGGATGTAGATGCGTAAATACGCTGAGAATGCAGGCGTGCTTCGCGATCCCAAGAAGTTTCCACGGAGCGAGTTGCAGCCTCATGTTCTCGAACAGCATCAAGTCTCTCCTAACGCTCTTCGGTAGATTGTTGGGATCTTATGGTCTTTAATCATTTAGCTCCTTTGGAACATTGGGAAAAATTTGACCTCTTTCTAGGCATGGTTATAGTTTTATTGTGATGATACCTGATCAATTAAAATCTAAGTGGCTGCTCCCCTGCGTTACCGGGTAAGCTACCGTGTAACGAAGATAAATGGAAAAGGAAATTAAACACTCAAATAACATAAGCCCGAAGGCATACGATAAAAAAATGGGAGTTTTAGCCAGTAGAGTCTAATTTTCAACTATATACCATCGTCATCGAAAATCAGTCCTGAACTGTTCCCGCCTTCACCGCGTAGTGCCTCCTACTTATGTTATTTTATAATTATGCAATGAAATTAGTGATAGTTTTAATTTCCAGACCAAATGTTTCTGATCTATGATTTTTATAAGTCAACAGGAAATGCCTATCAGACCGCACAACTTTTGCTAAGACGTCATTCCTATTTGAGTTATGGTGTAGCTGGGCTCTTGGAGTTCCACAACAGGTGTTCCAGATCTTCGATTTTTATACGTCAACAGCGAGTGCTCATAAGGCTGAACAACTCTTGCTAAGACGTTATTCCAATATATGTTATAGTGTAGCTGGTCTCTTGAAGTTCCACATCAGGTGTTCCGGATCTTCAAATTTATTCTCTCAGCAGAAAATGCTCATAACGTGGAACAATTTTTGCTATGGTACCATTTCTGTATCTCCTATAGTTTAGATGGTCTGTTGCGGTTCTGCATCAGATGTTCCGGATCTTCAAATTTATTCTCTCAGCAGAAAATGCTCATCACGTGGAACAATTTTTGCTATAGTACCATTTTTGTATCTCCTATAGTTTAGCTGGTCTGTTGCGGTTCTGCATCAGGTGTTCCGGATCTTCAAATTTATTCTCTTAGCGGAAAATGCTCATCACGTGGAACAATTTTGCTATGGGGCCATTTTTGTATCGCCTATAGTTTAGCTGGTCTGTTGCGGTTCTGCATCAGGTGTTCCGGATCTTCAAATTTATTCTCTCAGCAGAAAATGCTCATCACGTGGAACAATTTTTGCTATCGGACCATTTTTGTATCGCCTATAGTTTAGCTGGTCTGTTGCGGTTCTGCATCAGGTGTTCCAGTTTCCAAGATAAATTATAGCCTATGTGTTGACCAGACTTAATATCTATACAACAAAAAAAAATCATTCAAATCCGTCCAGTAGTTCCGAAGATTAGCGTGTGCAAACAAACAGACAAACAGACAAACAGACAAACAGACAGACTTTTTTTTTGGATTCGTGCTCTATTACTGTTTCTAAACCCCCCTCAATTATTATTTTTTAAATATATTCAATGTACAGACACAGTTTTTTTACAGTCTTATTATATGTATAGATAAGTCCAGGTTTCCTCACGATGTTTTTCTTCACCGATGTCAGTGATGTCTAAGATAAACTTAGAAAATACATATGAATTGAAAAAGTTACATTGGTACTTGCCCGGATTTGAACCACAACCTAGTGCATGAGAGGTAGGCGCCTTAACCTTTTCACCGCCACGCCATATCGGTATTCCTATGCCCTGTACGCCAAGCCCGAAAACTCAGCTTTCAAGGTGTATCAATAAAATACATAAAAGTAATGATTTAATAGGTTTATTTTGTATTTTTCTGCGACCTGTTTTTTGTCGAGTATAGCCGTCGTTGGCGCACAGGGCACGCTTGCTCATGTCGGCTATAGCCGACATTGGCGTTCAAAAGGTTAACCTCTGGGCCATCACGACATGACACTGATAAACATACTTATTATATATTCCTAAATCATACATTTTTTATTTATCAATTACACTTGATCATGATCGTGCTCACCACACAAACATTTGTCATGGGTGGGAATCGAATCCACGACCTCTGGCATAGTATTCAGGGCCACTAATTACTAGACCAACAGGCTAGTCAAAGGACTGAATGAATGAATGTCTTTGCTTAACTTCGATCAGTAATATTTATGATCGAAGGTAATTATAGAGACATATCAAAACCTTCACGACATATAGTCTGCTAACAGACGGAGCTAAGGCTTATTAAAGGGGTTATGTTAGTATCCTAAAAGACCCTAAAAAATAAACATACCTCCCCGCGCAATACATTAGCTAAGAAACACACAAGCTTGCCTTCAAGTTCTTTCGTTTAAATTAAACAAAAGCTTACATTGGAAACAATGAACTCTCTACATAAATGTAAAATAATGAACGAAAACACTATTTCATTTTCCTTCCTGGAACCATTCGAATTGCTTTTTTAACCGACTTCAAAAAAAGGAGGATGTTCTCAATTCGACGGTATGTTTTTTTTTTTTTTTCTTTTTTTTGTGTGTTTGTTACGCGATTTCTCCCCCATTTGTGGACCGATTCTCAAAATTCTTTTTTTATGTGAAAGAGTATACTCCCGAGGTGGTCCCATTTTAATTTGGTTAAGATCTGGTGCTGATCTTCGGAGATATACAATGGAACTCTTCAAAAATAGACGGCAAATCTGTCGTGATTGCTGGAATCGCTTGGATATTTATTGTTTATACAACATCATGACGTATCATCACGCCTGTATGCTCTGAGGGGTACGCAGATGTGTACAATATACCTAGATTTCGACAGTTAGGTATAATAAGTTTCATTTATTAGGGATAAGTGGATAACCCTATTACCATGACATGTATTGTTAACAAATAACAATATAAAAATAAATTCATGGCAAATATTTGTATGGGAACAACTAAAAATGGAAAAATAAAAATCTTTTTTGCAAAAAATAAAACCGACTTAAAAAAAAACACCAACCGGTGTAAAATAACTCTAAATTAGGAAGTCGGTGGCCCATCATGAAAAAGACAAAACCGCCAAAGCCACAGACTTCCTAATTTAGAGTTATTTTACACCGGTTGGTGTTTTTTTTTAAGTCGGTTTTATTTTTTGCAAAAAAGATTTTTATTTTTTTTTGTACATACTGCCGTGCTGTTTTATAAAATTACCCGAAAAAATGTTAGGTGAAGTGAAGGCAAATCGAGCTGTCATTCCATAGTAATGACACAGATTAACAGTTAACTTCACTAAAAGGAAAATGCTCATTTCAGGCCATGTTTTCAAAAATATACTAATTTAGTAATGTAAATATTGTTGTGGCCAGTTTGTGATGATTATAAAGGTATCAAAAGCCTATTTTTTTGACACTCAATACTGTTTATTGCATTCTAAAATAAATTTCGATAAAAAAAAATAAAAATGAGTACATAATATATTTTCCTTGGGGCATCACGCGTGAACGGCTGTACTAAACTGGCAAATTCTTTTTTTGTTGTTGTACTTACGTAAATAGGACTTAATTAGGTACTTTCTTAATGTAACTTAAATAGGAACGTTGAGCGGAACATAAGAAAATTTAAGAAAACTTAACGATAATTGACCATTTTTTTTAATCCAACGCTATCGTTGATGACTGGTATTAAATGGCTTTCTAGTCCATAATCTGGTGACAATTTGACAAGTCTAAGGCTATAAATAAGAAGGTAACACAACATAAATTGATTCTAAAGGCGGAACGAAGATCATGACATGGTCGGGACAGCTAGTTCTTAATAAATAAAAGTCCTACCAAGTTCTATGCGAAAATACATTCCTTATAACGGTGATGTCTACCCTAATGCTTACCATTTCTTACATGTATGTTGCATCAATTGGCCAATGTTTCCTCAGCAAATAGGCATTTCCCTTTCATTGGGTTACTTTTATTGAATCGACTTGCTGGTCTAATACCTTTCTTTCACTTGTAAATGTGACCCCTCGCTCGGAATTTCTCCTTTGTCATAGGAAATTCTTCTTCTTTTTGTGTGGCACGCACATGAATCCGAAAATTTAGAGGTGCCTTGGGTTCAAACTCGAGACCTAAGGAAGTGGTGTTACCGGAACTTGGCAGTTCATCGGTAACTCCACTGCTATTTAAAACGTTTAAAATTTTATTTCAGCGGCAAGCGTTTACAGTCCTATACATACATGAACAGCTAGACCCACAAGTATTGTGGTGTGTGTAGAGTGTGTAGTGGTAGTGTTCAAGTATGGGAGTTTAAACAAGCAAATTAAATCAAATAAAAATTCACCAATTCAAATTAGTCTGAGAATTAGCACTTTTCGCAATTCAATTCCACTTCTTAGCTGTACGCACTATGAAGGTGTTCTCAAAAAGTTTAGTATAATATTATTTGGGTGGGATGTCCACCTTGTACCCGGTGGCGCCGCCTCTTGGTCCGATGATGGAAAGAGCTTGGCGGAATTAAACTGTGCATGCAGTTTATCAGTCTCTTTGTTCAAGCTCCCCAAAGCTGTCAAAGTTCTTAGATACATAGTTATGTACTTTATCAACTTTACAACAAAAGAATAAGGTTCATATTCAATTGGAGTAATTTGTCAGTTTGCTATGGTTTCATACAACAGCAAGCCTAGCCATATTACAAATTCTATTTCTATTATCGTAGTCGATGGGGCGACAATAGAAAGAAAATGGCGTATATGGAATCAGCTGGTTGTCAACTGTCAAGTGTATTTCATTTTCAGCCGTATTACAAATTCTACTCGTTAACACATGACAGCTGACAAACAGCTGATTCCATATACCTACGCCATTTTCTTTCTATTATCGCAATAGAATAGAAATAGAATTTGTAATATGGCTAACCTTGCTGTATACTAGTTGCTGTGTACTAGTTGTTCTCGATACAGTTTCGTCTTGGGACGTATCGTTCAACCTCGCAGTGAAGGTTCGTCGTCGCGATGAATAATATCCCAGGTATTTGCATCCACACAGAGCGGCATTCCGGGCAGTATCAAGGATGCTCCACTTTCTAGATATTAGGTCATATCATTAGTTGGGGTTATATCTAGGTCACTGTTGGGATGTCCTTTCAGATTCTTAGTTCAAGTTTATGTTGGAGAAGCCTGTTTGTGAATATTTTGTTCACACCTATTGCTCGATTAGATACTAGTGCCAATTTCTTTCTCGTCAAACAAAACTTTATCTATGTAAATAATATAATTATCTATATCTTAACTAATGTTAGGAAAGATTTGACTGTTTGTTTGATTGCATTGAATAGGCTCTAAACTGATGGACCGATTTGAAAAAATCTTTCACCTTCGGGAAGCTACACTATCTAAGAAAGAAGAAAGAAAAGAAAGAAAATATAATTATTAATTTGGTACGCGCACAGGAATTTAACAGTACAAAACTACAACTAACATATTAAATAAAAATTTAAAAAAGACCTGTGCGACGCCAAAAAGGCCCTAAGGCCAGGCAGGCCAGGTATGGGTGACATAGGCTATAAGGCTACTTTTTATCCCTGTATTTGGAACGTGAGAGAAACCGCGTGACGTGTGCTAGTAAGTAATAATTCAACTTAATTTCAATCTTAAGTCCATTCATTATTACAAAAAAATGTGTTATAAGGGTTGTTAGAAAGTAGCAAGCGCTAAGCTGCTGATCATGAGGTCCTGTGTTCGATCTCCGGGTCGGGTAAAGCGTTACTAAGTTTTTTTCATTACATTTTTTCAATACCGGCCTGAAATACAGAACATGCATTGATTACCATGCTTGACTAAGGCACATTGGTGATTTCAAACTAGGGATTTTCCGTCACCGATGTCAATGATCTCTAAGATAAACTTAGAAGTTAATGAAAAGTAGCAAGCGCTAAGCATATAATATATTATTATCATATATGTACCTAACCATTTACCGAACTCAATTTTATAGATAAATAATATGGCCTTTTTGGCGCAGCCGTAAGGCACACAGCACACAATGTGTACCTACTATTTTATAATATTTTCTATTGTTTCATAATTATTGTGTGTATGTGTGTTTTTAATGTCTGATCTCAAATAAATATTTTTCTTTCTTTCTTTTCTTTCTATATTAATATATTTAAAAAAATTAAATTTAAAATTTAAAAAAACCCCCACCGCAAAAAAGTAAACCATTTAAAAAGTAAAAAATAACACTTTAGCCATGAAATTATACTTCACGTCGGGGTACCTAGTAAGGAATGTTCCTAGTACTTGTAGGTATGTAGGTATTTATTTTAACGGTACCCCGACGTTACGTAAAATTTCATGGCTAAAGTGTTATTTTTTACTTTTTAAATGGTTTACTTTTTTGCGGTGGGGGTTTTTTTAAATTTTAAATTTAATTTTTATTTTAAATTTTTTAATCGCATTCATTTTGTTTTATAGAGTTTACAGTTATGAGATTTTTTCAGTGCATTGTATGCAAAGTCAAATGCTGTTTAAAACGAATCCAAACACGACATAATATCTGCTATTATTTTGTCAAGAGTCTACCTACTGGTGTGCTGGATAGCCTGGCAGCAGCATCAGCTCATCCTGTTGCCATCAGTGCATTATGTTTAGAATCAAATGCTGGTTGAAATGAATCCAAACACGTCATATCTGCTATTATTTTGTCAAGAATCTACCTACTGGTGTGCTGGATAGCCTGGCTGCAGCATCAGCTCATCCTGTTGCCATCAGGGCATTGTGTGCAGAATCAAATGCTGGTTCAAATGAATCCAAACACGACATATCTGCTATTATTTTGTCAAGAGTCTACCTACTGGTGTGCTGGATAGCCTGGCTGCAGCATCAGCTCATCCAGGTGTCATCAGTGCATTGTGTGCAGAATCAAATGCTGGTTAAAATGAATCCAAACACGACATATCTGCTGTTATTTTCCCAAGAGTGTATTAGTCTGCTAGATATCCTGGCTGCATCAGACCAAATACACCATAATGTTGCTTATTAATATTACACACATGGGTGTTTGAAATTTTAAGACAGACATATGTTTGTAAGTAAAGTTATTACCCATAGACGTCTAAAATAGCAACGGTAGCTAGCACAAAAGAGCTGATAACCTTGAAACGGCTGAACCGATTTTGATGAAGTATGTCTAAGAACCATCGCAAGAAACCCTGCTTTCAAATAAAAAAAACCGCATCTAAATCGGTTCACCCGTTTGGGCGCTACGGTGCCACAGACAGACAGACAGACAGACAGACAGACACACACACATAGCGGTGAAACTTATAACACCCCTCTTTTTGCGTCGGGGGTTAAAAACAATATAAAAACACTTCTATTAGGAAAAGCATATTACTCTGTCACTGAATATTTAGAGGATAAACCTATGTAATGCTACTGTCTGTATGTGATATTGTTATTGGTGTTTTCTTTTATGTCAAATTTTAATTAACGTGTATTTTGTAAATTTATTGGCCTTATGGTAGGATATGGCTAATGGACACTATAGTTATAAGACCTTTTTCTTTTGTACCCATATTCGCAAATGAATAAATGATTTATGATTTATGAAAGTTCGTGAAAATTATGCATAAGATGTTGGTAGGTTCATCGCAGAGTTGATTGTTACTTAGATTCGATTTTCTCTATAAACGTATTTTGATCTCTCTTGAATATGTATTTTTATAAGTATGTATTAATCTTTGTATTTTTTTTTATATCACTTATTGGGTCTCGATTTTACCCTTTTGCACCTACCATGTTCCATCTCTGCATCACCTTAAGGTATGGTAGAAAATACCTAAGGTACCAAGTCCGCCTTTTTGTACAGTTTTTATTACTGGTGCATAACGTTTTAATAAATAAATTAATTAAAGAACAAAGTCATCTTGGTCACGAGGTTTTAATATACCAGGCCCCGAGCGGAAACTGGCTTTCGCGAACTGCAGCTAATAAGACGATTCAAATCAAATCAAATCAAATCATTTATTTTTTGCCAACATGGGTAGGGGTACAGATGTAATACAAGTTTTGCTAGTGTTCTCCATGCTCTGCCGTCAGATGGGCGTGCAAAATTTACACATAAATTACAATCTACTATCAAAATACATTAGAACCAATTTTATCTTTCAAGGTCAAGAAGTATCTAGTAGTCAATAATTAAATAAATGTCATATTAAATTGTGAAATAAATAAAAGTCCTAGATTAATAATAACTGATTGATTAAACTTGACAAAAGCATGGTGTATTAAAACACGACATACATTCACCGCGGGCGTCAAAATGTTCATCGCGCGACCACTCTGAGGTTAAACCCTTGCATATCACCAGTGACTACAATATAACGCACACCGTTACCACCATACCACAAACTACACTAAGCGGTTATAGGCATTGGCCTATTACCGCCAGTTTTTGCCTTAGTCATTGGGCTAAGGCAGAACCTGGTGATCGTGAGGTCTTCAATTCGATCCCCACCCATTGCACTATTGATCTGAACCTACTCTATAGGTATAAGGTGTTTCAAAATTAACCTTACAAACTTTAAGGAGTGCTTTAGACTATCAAACTGAATAACTTTTACTATGGTACGAACTTTGAAATCGCGTAAAAGAAAACAGCTGTCCCATACAGTTTTCAACAGTAGGTATAAACTTTAGTTTTCAAAGTTGGTCCCATAGTAAAAGTTTTTCAGTTTGATGGTCTAAAGCACTCCTTAAAGTTTGTAAGGTTAATTTTGAAACACCTTATATACACAAGCATATTTAGCTTACTTGGAGGAGTTAACGAGACTACTAGTAACGTGCAACCCGTCGATAGGAAGTAATAAAAACAGCTCCTCATTTATCGCAGCGAAGACCAATTCCTGTAATTAAAAACTTTCAAATCTAGTCGCAATCTCATTTCAGCTTGTATCTCATGTAAAAAACCTGTCAAAAATGTAAGGAAATTTAACAGATTTTTGACACAAATACACTTTATTAAATTTTAAATTAAACGTTCTTCAATATAAGGGAGTTGCTCCTCTAATATCAACCAGTGACTATAACTCGTACCGTAACCACCACACCGCAAATAATACTTCGCCACCTGAACCAAAACCAATTGATACGAGTCTCTACAGCAGCTTCGACACCGAACTGATAGCGAGTGGTTGCATCTGTTCCCGGCTGGGCGGCGGCGGGCGCGGCAGTGGTCGACAGACGCGCGGCGAGAGCGCTCCGCTCGCTCCGCTCACCGCCCGCTCCGCTCCAAAGTTTAAGCGATATTTTTATACATACCACTTTAGTATTTACATTTATACACCCTGTAGATTAGCTAGTGTAGTGAAGTGTCTTATTGTGGTATTGTTTGATTTTTAGTAAGTATTTTGTTTGTGAGAGATTATTATTGATAACTTCGGACAGTTTTTAGTGGGAAAAGTGCTTTCGCTGTTACTTTGTTACGCGAAAATGAACACAGTGTGCAAACAAAAATGATGGAAATTCGTTCTAAAATCGCGAGACAACATCTGGATAAAAACGTGAAATAAAAAACTACAAGCGCTTTCAATGTCTATGTTTCCATCCACGAAACGTTTTTATAAATTGCGATTGTGATTGTTTGACGAACAAAACTCAATCAGCGTATCGTGTGAAATTTATCAAAATCAGTTTACGTTTCGTTGGAACGCAAAAACAATTCGTAGAAGCTCTGATTGTAAATATAAACAAATTAAGTTTTTTATTTACTAAAATCCGTGAACGCGGTAAATCAGTGAAATATCTACACTAAAAAAACTGTGCGATTTTACAAAATTTAGACAACGTGGTTCCTGTGGCTTTGTTTATTGTCAGTGTGGGTGAGGTAAAACACAAAACACTTTATTTTATTCAATTCGCAGTATTTTTATCTTGCATTGAAATGTTTATATCACATGCTCTTCATTCGGACACAACGTTTGTGAATTGAAACTAACTTGCGATTTTTCTACTAATACAGTGCACTAACTACATTTCTTTAGTATGAACAATATTACTACAATAGTACAGATGTTTTTTAAAATGTATGAATGCAGTTTTTTTTGTTATTAAAATCGATGACATGGTTCCTCAGAACAGATCTTCGTATGTCTTATAGTTTCAGACTTTCCCATACTGACCGATTTGAATGAGACACCCTGTATATTTAGGCTCCTCCGTGCCTTGGAAAGCCGTTAGCATTTGTAGATCGCTGATAGTCTTTATGTGTAGTCAGAAGCGCGAAAGTCTAACAACCAGTTTAACTGTTAACGTTTTAGTGAAGGTCAGACTAGGCGGGCAGTCGCTTCATGTAAGAATACTAGTATCCAGCTACATCCGGTTAAACTGGAATTCGACCCAATCTTAGCTGAGAAAAGGCTAGGCCATAGGCCAATGACCATCTTTCATCTATGATGAACAAGACCAAAAAAAAATTAAATGGATTTTCTGAAAAATAAAAACGTTAGAAAAGAGATTGTTTTAGAGATGCTGATTCTGGGAACATAGTAGTTACGTAACTACAGTCAGATTAATGTCACTAATATTCTGGCTGTAACTCACTGTCATTTTCATAGCATGTGGGTGGCAATCGGCTCAGAATTAAGCTACTCTGGTGTGGCGTTCATTAGCAGCCTGTAACGTGCACTCGACAGGACACAATATTTAACCGACTTCCATCATTTGGAAAGTAAAATTTGATGAAGAAGACAGGCAACGGAACTCTTCAACGCATAACAGCAAATTATACGCAATTGCTACAGTCAGTTGTCTATGCAGAGTTTTTGTATTACGCCTGTCTATTATCAAAGGGGCCCGGCAGAGATGTACAGATTAATGTTTAGAAAGAACTTCTTTAGCAATTGTTAACCGATTTCAATAATTCTTAGTTCTTTAGTTGAAATAATACTTATGTGAGGCCCAAAAGGCATAAGTACCTACTGCAGGTTATCACCCATCCCTTGTAGATGTTCCACACATTCGCACGAAGCGCTTTGCCTCTTCCTTCATAATGCGCACAGCCAAGGAGTGGAATTCCCTGCCTGCATCAGTGTTCCCGAGTTCATAATATTATGACCCCAATCTGTTTAAGTCGCGAGTTAATAGGCTTTTTTTTGGGTAAGCTCGTGCCATCGTCGACCTCATCTCTGACCGCAGGATAAGATTTAGGTTAAGAGTAGACCCATTATATATATACATATAAAAAACTAGGTACTAAGGGTGCCTTTTTTCCTTTGAATAGGCATGTTGACGGTGTATAAATATAAAAAAAATATATACTTAGTCTGTCAGTTAGATAATAAAAAATAATAGAGAAGAATTTGTTTGCATATTTACATTAATGAAAAACTACTGAGATTAGGCGCATTAAAATTAAAAAGAAGGAGCTTGTGACGTCATAATATTCGGTCCCAAAAACACGAAATCATGACGTCATGTGGTATTTTGACTCGATGTATCGCCGTTATTTTTAACCGACTTCAAAAAAAGGAGGAGGTTCTCAATTCGACGGTATGTTTTTTTTTTTTTTTGTGTGTTTGATACGCGATTTCTCCCCCATTTGTGGACCGATTCCCAAAATTCTTTTTTTATTTGAAAGAGTATACTCCCGAGGTGGTCCCATTTTAATTTGGTGAAGATCTGGTGCTGATCTTCGGAGATATACAATGGAACTCTTCAAAAATAGACGGCAAATCTGTCGTGTTTGCTGGAATCGCTTGGATATTTATTGTTTATACAACATCATGACGTATCATTACGCCTGTATGCTCTGAGGGGTACGCAGATGTGTTCAATATACCTAGATTTCGACAGTTAGGTATGTTAAGTTTCATTTATTAGGGATAAGTGGATAACCTTATTACCATGACATGTATTGTTAACAAATTATTACAATGTAAAAATAAATTCATGGCAAATATTTGTATGGGAACAACTAAAAATGGAAAAATAAAAATCTTTTTTGCAAAAAATGAAACCGACTTAAAAAAAACTCTAACCGGTGTAAAATAACTCTTAATTAGGAAGTCTGTGGCTTTGGTGGTTTTGTCTTATTCATGATGAGCCACCGACTTCCGAATTAAGAGTTATTTTACACCGGTTAGAGTTTTTTTTAAGTCGGTTTTATTTTTTGCAAAAAAGATTTTTATTTTTCCATTTTTAGTTGTTCCCATACAAATATTTGCCATGAATTTATTTTTATTTTTTAAATAACGTGAAAAAAAGGTAAAATAATGTGTCTATCATTTTCATGTAATCTACAAACTAAAACTTAGTCAATTAGCCTATTACATAACCCGAGAAAGCACACACATAATATACATTAGGTACAATAAGCCTCATAAGTCGATATACATATCCATATTTCCTAAACTCATGAACACCTTAGCTTACACAAATTGCTAAACAAGACTAGTGCCAGGATTTAATTAACGTCTTAAAGGTTCAAAATTCACTAGCCTTGTTAAGCAATTTGTGTAAGCTAAGGTGTTCATGAGTTTAGGAAATTTGGATATTATGTATATCGAATTATGAGTCTGACTGTACATAAAAAATAAAGGTGACTCCATATTACATAAAGTAAAGTCAAGTACATCGTATCAATCATTCATGTGTATTTGGGAGTATATAATATTATCAATCATTTACGCCATGTATGACGTCATCCGTCGATCAGCTGACTCTAGTAACTTGTGGGATGACAGCCAGCTGTTATGTCCCACGCTAGAGCGTTGCCATGGTAACGATCCAGTGTTTATTCCGTCTCATAGAACCGTTCAAGGTTACCTTTTTTTGCAGAAGTAGAACTTATTTAAGATACATGAAAGTAGAATGTATTAAATATCTATATATATAAAAGAAAGTCGTGTTAGTTACACCATTTATAACTCAAGATCGGCTGGATCAATTTGAATGATTTTGGTCTTTTTGGATTTATCTTTGTCCGGAATAGGATAATAATTAATAAAAAACATGAAAAGTCCTCGAAAAAATAAATATCAAGAATATTCGTTGTCACAAACATTTTTCAAACGCAGCGCCATCTTGGATGACATGACAGGAGTCAAACTTCCCAGTTCATTATCAGGTGACAATTTCACATTGACATGTCTTAAACTAAACCTAAGAAGGTAAGGTTGTCAATTTATACGTTCTGAAATTTATTTTGTTACTAAACTTAAAGGTTTTATGTAGCATAAAAAAGTCTTATATTTCAGAAATCAATTTACGCAATTAACAATGACAACAGAGACGAACTTTACTAATTCTTTGCAAATAGAACTTATTTTACTGTTTGGACTTTAATTAAAGTAGACCGGGAAAACTATCGGTATAAATTATATGTAACATAGATATTAAAATTATGAATTTAGTATTTTTTAAATCAATGCATTTTAGGTAGTTAGGTTAGGTAGTTAGGTTAGCTATAGGATAGGTATGGTCAGTTAGGTTAGGTTATAATTATACATGTTGTAATTTTAATTCTATCGAACACAAAAATGTTAAAATAAGATCACAGTAGAGACTTGCTACATAAAAAGTAGTAGTTATTATTGGTTTGGATCTATTAGTTGTCATCTTATTAAACGTATGTATATCTAATATACAGGGTGTCCAAGAACCTGGCGTCCAACTGGATTCCCACGATGCCCCAAGTTCTAACAGTACTCAGAAAAATATTTTAAAAAATCCACCCCATGTACTTACAGAATTATACTGATTTCAAAAAAAAAGGGGAAATGAGCACCCTGTGACATACTTTTGAATGCTGTGACTGCTAAACCTGATAATTTCGATATTTCTTGGAGGTTTTGTAATCTAGGGTATTGCTGTGTCTAAATAGAATGTAAAAATAATGTACTTATTGTACCATTTTAAAATAAAATATTATTTTAACTAAAGGTGATATGGAAAACTATTGAATTTCGCAACTTTGACCGACTGTAGTGTAAAAAAAATGTACCAAAATAGTATGGCAAGTGACGTCAAATTTTGACGCGTTTATTCCTCTTTTTAAAAAGGTATAATACTTACACATTAATTTGAAAAAAAAAATTGTGATAATATTTTTACTCAACATTCCAATTTTTACGAAGTGCCTACCTACTAACGGTAACTGTCGGACCCTTTCTTATCTTAGAAACTGTTATGTTACTACTATTATTTACTTCGGTTCCAAGAGTGAGCAAGAAGGAAATACACACAGGTAGATGGGTTCCCAGTAGAATAAAAGCAAAGAATGTTAGTTTAAAGATATTTTATTACAATAAATGTTCAAAATGTTGACCACCCGCGGCAATACAAGCTCTCACTCTCCTTAAAAAGGACCGCTTTATGTTTCGCGAGTAACTTTTTTGACGTATCACCTGCATTGCTTGTGTTATCTTCTCACGAAGGTCAGCGATGTCATTAATGGGCTTCGCATAAACGAGCTCCTTCATAGTTCCCCAGAAAAAAGAATCCAGCGGATTTAAGTCAGGTGAGCGGGCTGGCCACGGGATTGTTCCTGATCGCCCAATCCACCTGTTCGGGTATTGCTCGTCCAAAAACTCTCTAACGGATACGCGAAAATGTGCTGGACAGCCGTCGTGTTGGAACCACATATCTGGTGGGGTCTCTTCTAGTAAGTTTGGCAAATCATTTTGAAGAAAATTTAAATATGATTCGCCAGTCAAATTCTCGGGCATCTCAAATGGACCAATAATATTCCCACAGAGAATACCGGTCCACATGTTCACTTTGAACCGGTACTGGGATCTATCTTCTCGCATCAAGTGCGGATTTTCCACATGCCACTCGTGCAAGTTGTGTAGGTTCATGTAGCCATCCTTCTTAAATGTTGATTCATCTGACCACAAAATTTTGTCGATAAAGTTTTCGTCTTCTCGATGTTTTTGCAGGATTGTTTCACAAAACGCGACTCGGCTCGGATAGTCTCGAGGTAAAAGACTTTGCACTCGCTGTACGTGGTACGGATGATATTCTTCTTTTTGGAGAATACTGTGTGCTGTGCTCTTCGGTATCCCCGTATCAGCTTCTATTCCTCGCACAGAGATGCTTGGATTTGCCGACACCGCCTCTAAAACTTCATCGCGTATGAAGTCATTTACGGGTCGTCCTTCACCAGCTACTTGATTGGGGAACCGCCCGTCACATAGTGATCTGTGCACATTAATGAAAACTCGATGGTCGGGATATCGCGTAGCCCTCGGATACCTTTCTCTGTAAAGTCTCGCTGCAGCTCGTCCATTACCTCTACATTCTCCATAAATGTAGTGCATATTTGCGTATTCTTGCGGAGTGTAGGTCGCCATGGTAGCACACACAAAACACAAACTGTCCAAACACAGGCAAAGGTCGTCGTAAAGAGTTCGTTTCAAAGTCCAGAGCACAAAGAGTAATCGAGTCCAATAAACAAAGCTTTAAATCGTAGTACGTGATCAATGGTAACAATAAGAGAGAGGTGCGTAGTAACGGCAGGAGGCAGTGACGCGTACTGACCGTACTGTTATCCTAAATAGCACGATCCCAGATAGCGTCACTATCTATCTCACTCGCACCTCTAACCTTTTTCTCCCTCACTCTTACCTGAATAATGGGGTACCATAAAGAAGAACCAGCAAATCGCAAAGATAGTTTCTGTCTTGCTCCCTCCTGTTGTAATAACGAATCACTATGGTGAGATGCATGCACATACCGTCCCTTACGGTCTAACCTGTTTTTTGAGAGGCCTGTTGTTATTTTTATGAGCATACAATAGTAATTCTTTAGAGGTTAGATTCAATTCGTCGTAAATTTTTCTTTCTAAGAATTCTGTAAGACATCGTAAAAATTGGGTTGTTGAGTAAAAATATTATCAAAAATTTTTTTTTTCAAATTAATGTGTAAGTATTATACCTTTTTTTTTTAAATCAGTATAATTCTGTAAGTACATGGGGTGGATTTTTTAAAATATTTTTCTGAGTACTGTTAGAACTTGGGGCATCGTGGGAATCCAGTTGGACGCCAGGTTCTTGGACACCCTGTATAAAAAAAATGATAAGAGCAATAAATTGACTCTAAGGCACAACGAAGTTTGCCTGGGCAGCTAGTATATTAATATAAACGAGTTCCTTACGAAGTATGTGTATACAAATGAGGAAATAATAAAACTTTCACACATCGCCATCCATATTTTCCAGATGGCAAAACATAATAAAAGTATTACCCGAGCTGTGGATCGAACACAGGACCTCAAACTGAGCAGTAGCGCTAGCGACCCCCTAGGGCACAAAGACCTTTAATTTCAAGTTAAGCCGATGGGTATCTCTTAGAAATTTACAATAGAAACACTAAAAGCCACTCCCAAATAGCCATTGAATAAGATTAAACAGTAATTTGTTAGAATTAACTTGTTCTAAAGTAACTTAAACGAGAATGCTTCACTTCTTAGAATTAACTTATGCTGAATGAGCTGATGGCTCGACTGTGAATGAAGTAACGTTCTTATTACTGACTAGCTGTTGCCAGCGGCTTCGCCCGCTACAACTCGAATAATATCTTACGTGAAGATATAATCGGGATAAAAACTATCATATGAGTTAATCTAGGTTATAAACTATCTGTGTACTAAATTTTATCCAAATCCGTTTAGTAGTTTTTGCGTGGAAGAGAAACAAATATCCATCCATCCAAACAAACTTTCAATATTAGTAAGACTAGCGGACGACACGCGGTTTCACCCTCGTAGTTCCCGTTCCTGTGGGAATACAGGGATAAAAAAAAAAAACCCCTACCGCAAAAAAGACAAAACATTTAAAAAGTTAAAAATAACACCTTCCTATCGCTGAGCCATGAAATTTTACTTCACGTCGGGGTACCGCTTTCAATTTAAGAAGATCGGTATCTCTTAGAAATTGACAATAGAAACACTAAAAGCCATTAAATAGCCATTGAATAAGATTAAACAGAAATTTATTAGAATTAACTTATTCTAAAGTAATTTGAACGAATATGCTTCACTTCTTAGAATTAACTTATGCTGAATGAGCTGATGGCTCGACTGTGAATGAATTGAGGAATGTTCCTTGTATTCGTAGGTATGTAGGTTATTATTTAGTGGTACCCCGACATGGAGTCATATAAAAAAAAAAAAAACCTACAATAAATAAATGGTACCTACATTTCGATTTTATATGACGTATAGATTTAAATAACTGGTTACCAAACGAGGCGTAGACAATTGAAGTAACTTTAAATTGGCTCTTAATTTAGACAATTTGGAGCGAATAATTTCACTTTGTGAAATGGATTTTACAGAGTGAAAATCTTGTTGCTAAATATTAAAAGCTTTACGGCCTGATCGAAACTTAAGCTACTCTTGACGAAGTTTGTCCGTGGACAGGTGACCATTTAAACAAAACAAAATAAAATATTTCCCAACTTTTTCACACAACGCCATCTAGTCCCAAGCTAAGCTAAGAGCTTGTGTTATGGGTACTAAACAGCTGATAAACATACTTATATATTTCTAAATACATACATATACCTAATAGTTAATTACACCCAGACACAGAACAAATCTTCGTGCTCATCACACAAACATTTGTCCTAGGTGGGAATCGAACCCACGACCTCCGGCATAGCAGTTAGGGACTCTAACTACTAGACCAACAGGCCAGTCAAACCACCATAACCACCATTGCCATCACCATTTATATATCAAAACTCCTCTGTGTCTTGGCACGTTACGCTGTTCGTCCCGGCTGTCCTGACAGTCGTAACAGACAGCCCGAGAATCTTATAAAGGTATTTTCACCCCACCATCTCGGAAAGAGTATTTTTAATCTTCAAAATCTGAGTAGAAAAGCCGTTTTTATTCTCTAGAGGATAAAGTAAATTGAATTTAGAACATCGTGTGCACTAAGTTTGTGAATTAAAAAAAAATATTAAACCTATTTACTGCTACCTCTATGGTGCCTATATTCGGCACCATAGAGGTATACAACTTTTTTTTTAATTTGTTAAAAACTCAGACTCGAAACCTTCTTAGTGTTCTTTTTTCAATTTGCTTTGTACGCAGTTCTTTACGCGGCATTTTTTCACGTCATTGTTAAACCTTATATTAAAAACAAGAAACTTAAAAGCAAGTGAAAAAACTAAAATGAGTGATTCTAGCGACGAGGAAGTTTTTTTGACGCCAACAGAATTGACTGAAACTGTTAATAATGCGCAAATGAGCTTTCTCCCTCAACAATCACGCGAGAAATATTTAAAACAGTACGATATGTTCAACACGTGGCGACTAGCAAAAGGAGCCAAAACTTTCTCAGAAAACGTTTTTTTTTTGCATTTAGTCATTTCCTCGCTGAGGTGGAATGAAAAGTTACGTGTTGCACTCGAGTGCAACACGTAACTTGTATAACAAATAACTATTATTTAACCAAGGGGTATCGTGCTACTCAGTAACTGGGTTGTGGATGTCAGACAAGCAGTCGCTCTATGTAAAACCTCAACCCGACCTCGACATAGTTGGGAAAAGGCTTTGCAAATAATGATGAACCGGGATTTTACGCAATCAATAGATTTGAGTAAGTTTCCCAAAGATAATTTTAATATTATAATTACTTAATTGGTCGTATTATGTTTTAAAGCAAATAGTCAAAGTGAAACCAAATACAATAAACCATTACTGCCATTTCAAGATTTGGTCAGAAGCAAAAATATTACTTACATAAAAATTATAGATTTTAAAACTAATTAATTAAAAAGTCAGTAACATCACAGCAAAGACATTATATACAATTTATTATAGGCGACATGGTAGTGGACACAAGTCTGTTTAAGTCGCGAGTTAATAGGCTTCTTATGGGTAAGCTCGTTCCATCGTCGACCTCATCTCTGACCGCAGGACAAGATTGAGGTCAAGAGTTGTTCCTGACGTCACATCGGGCCACCAACGGCATCGTATGCCCCACCGCGGCATCGACGTGGTGGGGTCGCGGTGGCCACCTCACTCGCTCGCCGACCCTTTAGCGTGCGCACACGGTCATCTTATTACCTATGTACTTATATAAATATATCGGAACTTAAACAGTCTTTTGTCGGAGTTTTATTCATAGTCAAGACCACCAGTAACACACCTGGAGCTTGGCACTCATCATTGGTCCTTCGAGCCTTCCCAGAGGGATAATTTGACCATACGACTTCGCAACGTTGCCGTCTTGGTGATACGCACGGACCTCCTGTGGACTTTGGTCTCGCCGTTTGTACCGCGTGCGCTTGCCTAATTGCACTTGGAATACGCCCGGAGAAGACACCCACAGAATACTTGAGGACATCTAAAGGACAGTCTGCCGAAAGGGTTATTATTCTGAGTGAGTCCGTTCCATTTTCCCTAAATTCCTGTCTTTTTTACAATCTTCTTTCCAGGAATTTAGAATAGTGCTATAAGGATCAGGCATGAATTGATCTCTTCATATATAGCTAGCTAGTTTCATACACGTACCTATTAGTTAACGTAATCATTTCATCCTCATATTGCAAAAATAGATTCATATAATTACCGTAATAGGTTAGTTACCTGCATTCCAATTGATCGCTTCTGCTGGCTTATCGCACATTTCTTTTGTTCGCTAATTACCCGATGAACAGATGTTTTACTAAATGCGTAAACAACTCAACACTTATGAATTGAACTGCGAATCAGCTGATTTACCGTTGCTTTAGCCAGCTGTTACCTTAGTTTTTATAACTACGCTCACATAAAAATTATTTCTTCGTCTTTGTTTGCATTGCAGACCCTTTACTTTGCCTTAGTTACCTACCTAACTGCTCATTATGTCTGATGCAAAGCTGAAGGAACTTATAAAGAAGCGTGGCAGCTTTAAAGCTAAGCTTAAACATTTTAGCAACTTTATAAAATTATTGCCAAGTGCCGATTTAGATAGTTACCAATCCGCAGAATTACAAAGCCGTCTTAGTTTAATGGAAGTACTATATAAGGACTTCGACATGTTGCAGACAGAGTTAGAGCTGTTGTCGGAGGATGCGGACGACATGTATGCCGAGAGGGAGCAGTTCGAGACGCAGTACCATGGGCTAGTGGCCCGCGCTAGAGCAACTCTCGCCCCCCCGCCTCCGCGCGCTTCCTCGTCGGTGCTCGAGTCTGCCACCACTATCGATGACCATCCAAGTCACGGCTCTGGCTGCAGGCATGACTTCATTCGGCTTCCAAAGATAGACTTGCCTCACTTCAGCGGAGACTATCAGCACTGGTTGGAATTTCGAGATACGTATCTTTCCCTTATTCATAACAATAACAGCATACAAGAAATCAACAAATTTCATTACCTACGTGCGGCCTTGACTGGCAGCGCGTCTATAGTAATTAAAAGCATTGATTTTAAAGCCGATAATTATGGCACAGCTTGGCAGTTATTGACCGAAAGGTACAACAATGACAGATTACTCATTAACAATCACGTGCAGGCTTTATTTAAACTTGAACATATTCAACACGAATCTTGTAATTCATTAAGGAACATGATTGACGTTACAAATAAAAATCTTCGGGCTTTGTCAACTTTAGGTAAGCCTACTGAACATGGGGATCTAGGAGAAACCCTAATAATACATATGATGACAGAAAAACTTGACAAAATAACACGTAGGGAGTGGGAAGAATATAAAAACAATTTAAATGTCTTTCCAAATTTAACACATTTCATTAAATTTTTAACAAACAGAGCAGATTTAATTGAATCCTTAAACTATAATAATAACACAACAACTACAAAAAACACAAACGAAAATAACAAAACTAAAAACTATCATACAACAACTAAAACTAAACATAACAATAATACTGACAATATTAAATGCCCTATGTGTACTCAGAATCACTTTTTATACAGTTGTCAGCCTTTTAGAAATCTTGACATTGAAGCACGCATTAAAAAAGCTTCAGAGTGTAACGTTTGTTTGAACTACCTTCGACCAGGTCATACAGTAAAGCGTTGCAATCTATCACATTGCAAATATTGCAAGGTCAAACATAATACCCTCTTACATAGGGAAACAACTCCAGAAATCCAGACAGGGGACAATATTGCGTTGTCAACAAACATTGTATTGCCCTGTTCAGAGAATAATCAGGTTCAAATTTTGCTATCCACAGCTTTGGCAAAGGTGGCAGACAGCAATGGAGATCTTCATACTGCCAGACTTCTATTGGACAACGGCAGCACCTCCAACTTCATCACCCAAAAGCTCTGTGGAAAGCTTGGCCTGGTAAAGCACAGCACTAGCTCGAGCGTCACAGGTATAAACGGTCAAGTTTCTAGTACCTCAGAAAGCTGCAGTCTTCATTTGCAGTCTTGTAATGGTGGTTATCAGGCGAACGTTAGCTGTTTTGTTTTACCGAAAATCACACAAACGCTACCTGGCTCTTATGTAGATAAAAGACAAATTATCTTTCCGCCAGGCATACAATTAGCAGATCCTACATTTAATGTTCCTAGTGCTATTGATATTCTTGTAGGAGCAGAGGTATTCTGGGACGTCTTAGGTTCAGATACCATTAATTTAGGCAAAAATCAACCTAGATTACAGTCATCCAAACTAGGTTGGCTTATTTCGGGCTGCGTCAGTCAGTCTCGTCTTCGTAAACAACCTTCTATTTGTCACTTTCTTTCACGTGAGGAGTCTGACCAGCTGACTCGCTTCTGGGAACTTGATAGTGTGTCATCTTCTAACTGTTTCTCTTCAGAAGAACAGGCTTGTGAAAAGCTCTTTCAGGAGACCACACGTCGGGATACGCATGGTCAATTCGTTGTCACCATACCATTGAAGGACTCGCCTGAGTGCTTAGGTGACTCTTACACGATGGCAAAGCGTCGTTTCCTCTCCCTTGAGCGAAGATTTGAGCGGGACTCCACATTTAAAAACAGGTACTTACAATTTATGCAAGAATACATTGACCTTCATCACATGACAGAAAATTCAGAAACCAAACATCCAGAAATCAATTATTTTATGCCTCATCATGGTGTTGTGCGCGAGTCTAGTTCGACCACAAAGCTACGAGTAGTTTACGATGCTTCAGCCACCAGCACCTCGGGCAAGTCCTTCAATGACATCCAGATGGTAGGTCCAACCGTACAGGAGGATCTGCTTTCCATACTCTTGCGATTTAGACAACACAAGTTTGTCGTAACAGGTGACATCGAAAAGATGTACAGAGCTATTTTAGTTGAGCCATCTCAACGTTCCATACAACAAATAGTTTTCAGATTTAATCCTTCAGACCCTTTAAAGTCGTATGCACTGAACACAGTGACTTACGGTACAGCTTCAGCCCCGTATCTGGCCACAAAATGCCTAGTATCTCTTGCAGATCAATGTTCAGATCCAGATGTTAGTCAATCCATCAGACGCGATTTTTATGTAGACGACTATTTAAGTGGCGGCAATTCAATTGAGTCGGTCATACAGTTATGTCAAGGAGTGATAAACACTCTTGAGCCCGCCAAGTTTCACCTTAGAAAATGGCAATCAAATAGTCCAAAAATATTAAAAGAAATCACTAACACACATACGGATAAACAGGATAAAAAACTTAACTTAAATGAGATACCTAGCAAAACACTTGGGCTATACTGGGACTGTAAAACAGACAGTCTATTATTTTCAATAGACATAAAACCAACTGCAAAAATTACAAAACGTAATATTTTGTCTTTAATTAGTCAGGTGTTTGATCCTCTCGGCCTCATTGGGCCATGCATAGTTCAAGCCAAACTTATGCTACAGCAGCTGTGGATTCTTAAATGTAACTGGGATGATGTAGTACCAACAGAAATAAAAACACAATTCATTGAATTCATACAATTGCTTCCAGCTCTTAACTCTGTGCATATTTCACGTTGGGTATCATGCAACAATGCTTCTTCAGTGGAGCTACACACTTTTACAGACGCATCTGAGCGCGCCTACGGCGCGTGTATTTACATAAGACCGATAGCGGTCGACGGAACAGTTTGCGTTCGCCTTTTAGCTTCGAAGAACAAGCTTGCCCCTATAAAGCCCACAACCATACCAAGGTTGGAGTTGTGCGGTGCTTTATTGGGAACAAGACTATTTCTGAAGGTACGTAATTCACTCACTCTAGAGTTTAATCACTGTTACTTCTGGTGTGACTCGACGATCGTGCTAGGCTGGCTGACTACATTGCCAAGTAAACTGGACCAATTCGTCCGCAACAGAGTGAGTGAAATCCAAGAAGCTACAACCGGTCAGACCTGGAGCTATGTGCCGTCTAAGAATAACCCTGCTGATCTGACTTCGAGGGGGGTGAAGGCTGATCGCATCAGCTCCTCCACTCTTTGGTGGTCGGGTCCTGATTTCCTTAATCAGAGAGAAATACAATTCCCTGCTTCACCTAATACACAAAATCCCCATTTACCTGAAATATCTTTACACACAAATGCTGACATACCTAAACCAAATAATAACATTCTCATTTTAAATTTAATTCATAAAAAATCATCATTCACCTCACTAATCAGAATCATAGCCTATATACAAAGATTTATCCATAATTGCAAAAAACAGAATATAAACAAATCACCTTTTTTAACTCTTTCAGAACTACAATCATCTCAGAATATTATATTACAGATTTCTCAACAGGAAATGTTTCCTGAGGAATATACAAATCTTAAATCTACTCAGGTCTTACATAAGAAAAATCGTTTAATAAGTCTTTCGCCCTTCATTGGTTCAGACAATTTAATACGCGTAGGTGGACGTCTTAATAATTCCAATTATAGTTACGGTATTAAACACCCTATTCTTGTATGTAGCAAACATCATTTAACTAAAATTATCTTCGAAAAAGAACACAAAGCACTCTTTCATGCAGGACCTCAATTACTTTTAGCGCACATTAGACTCACCTATTGGCCTTTAGCAGGCAGAAATCTAGCTAAGCACGTAGTGCGTAACTGCGTCCGCTGCACTCGTTTCAAAGCTCAGCCTATTCAGGTTATCATGGGCAACCTACCAAGCGACAGAACTCATCTCGAGTACCCTTTTTTAAATACAGGGCTTGATTATGCTGGTCCAGTGCTGATAGCCGACCGTAAGGGTAGGGGATGCAGGCTACTTAAGTCTTACATATGTGTTTTTGTGTGCTTTGCAGTCAGAGCCGTTCATCTGGAGCTGGTTTCCGACCTCACAAAGGAAGCTTTTATTGCGGCCTTCAGCCGATTCATTAGTCGTCGGGGCAATCCTCAACGCGTGTACTCCGACAACGGCACTACATTTGTGGGAGCTTTCAATGAGCTTTCACGCTTCTTAAAGGTTTCATCCAAAAATATAGAATCAGATCTTGCAAACAAGGGCATAGAGTTCAAATTTATACCTGCCTACAGCCCACATTTTGGTGGACTTTGGGAGAGCGCAGTAAAGTCTATCAAACATTTACTACGCAGCTCTCAACATGTCTGATCCAAATAGAGGCTATTTTAAATTCCAGACCTTTAACCCCTCTTTCCACTGATCCATCTGATCTTTCTTATCTTTCTCCTTCCCATTTCCTCATCGGACGACCACTCACATCATTCCCTCGTCCTGAGATCAGCGACGTCAACATTCAGCGGCTTCAGCGCTTCGATCGTATCGAGAAACTACGGCAACATTTTTGGCAGCGCTTCCCTAATGAGTATGTGTCTCTCCTGCAGCAAAAAACCAAATGGCAGACAGCTGGGCAAACCCTGAAAACTGGCACCATGGTCTTAGTTAGAGACGCTAATCTTCCACCTCTTCTGTGGCTGCTGGGCCGGGTGATTGCAGTGAAGACTGGATCAGACGGACATGGTCGAGTCGCCGATATCCTGACGAAAAAGGGCATCAAAACACGTGCATACAACAATATATGCCCTCTTCCAGTCTCTTCAACATCATCTTGAAGCCTTCTTCGACTTCAACCCGGGGAATATGTTCCTGACGTCACATCGGGCCACCAACGGCATCGTATGCCCCACCGCGGCATCGACGTGGTGGGGTCGCGGTGGCCACCTCACTCGCTCGCCGACCCTTTAGCGTGCGCACACGGTCAACTTATACCTATGTACTTACATAAATATATCGGAACTTAAACAGTCTTTTGTCGGAGTTTTTTATTCTTAGTCAAGACCACCAGTAACACCAGTAGACCCATTGTATATAAAAAAAAGAAAAAAAGTCTATGAGTTTTTTTAGTACGCTCCACTGCCGCTCCAATATTCATATATTATTTTAGATGACGTTACATAGGATCAAAGTTTTTCTATGACATTTCCTTGACGTACCAGCTCTAGAGTATTTTAAATCTCATTGCATCATGGTAACATTTAGTTCCAAGCAACTTTTTCAATACTTTCTTAAATAAATTATTCGCTTTATTCCAATTTAGCAACATTCGTGGAAAGGCCCCTAGTTCTTCATTACTGTGTAGTCTTGTCTCTTGTATAATGAGGGCAGCAATTAATCCGGACATAATGACCGTTATTAGCGTACCTACCCTCATTTGGCAGGTTTCACGGGACAGTAACTAGGGTTAAAATAGGGATTAAACCTCAACCTCTAGGATTCATTGGTTTGTATTCTATGTTTTTGTGTGGGACTAAAACCACAAACCCTTAGTCAGACTTTCCCTAATTATGTTGCCCTAAAGAGACTAAGGACTTTAATATGCAATAAATTAAGGTTTTCCCTCGGAATAATCCAAAATTTGCTTTTAATATGTACAGACGCCAGCACAGCAAGTTACCCTAATGTGTCAAATTTTCCCTATTGAATATGAACCTTATTCCTTTTGACATAAAGTTGAAAAACGATAAAAGAAATTTGTCACATATAGGGGTAACTTGATGTGCTGGCGTCAATGTAATTCGTGGAATAAAGGGCAATATATACAAATATTTTTTACAAGGTGCCCCGGCAATCTTTATTCCGCCTTAGAATAAATTTATGATTAAGAACTTTCTAGACGCTTAGTTGACACTACGCGTGATTCAAGAGCTGGCTTTTACTTTGGTCAAAGGATAAGCATTGTCATACAACGTGCCATTGCCGCCATTCTTTTGGGTACACTACCAGTAGAATTAGTTATTGACGCCATATTTTATCTCTATTAAGTAGTTTTTAGTTTGTTTTCTAGTGTATATAGGTACAGTGACTGGTAATTAGTGACCGATACTTAAACACGTGATTGCATTCATGAATACGAATAACTTTCCCAAAGAAAATTTTTTTATACTCGTTAACTTTCAATTAATTCAATTATGTCAGTACCGAGTGCACAACGGGAGCGGTGGGGGTGGCGGGGGAGCGTGTGACGCTACTACTATAACTAGTACCTAGATTTTGCTCTTCCCGTCCCGAGGTCGTTCTATCAGCTGATAGATCGAGCTGATTCGTGCCTACTGTGATCGAACACAGGCGCGCGCGCGGGAATTTCAAACAGCGTTTTTGTTATTTTATTGTGTTATAAAAGTAAAAAGGCGATTTCTATATCAACTATAAGTCAAGGTTTCCTCACGATGTTTTCCTTCACAGATGTTAATGATGTCTAAGATAAGCTTAGAAAGAACCTACATGTGAATTGAAAAAGTCACATTGGTACTTGCCCGGATTTGAACCACAACCTCGTGCATGGCGGCTTAACCTATGGGCCATCACGACATTCAATATCATAATATGTATATATATAACCTAACCTAACTTACCATACTTATCATATAGCTAACCTAACTACCTTACTGAAATGCATTAATTTTGAAAGATACAAAATACAAAATATTTTAAACTGAAATACTGCGCTGCGTGTCTCTATCTTAGTATGAATTTTGCAATGTCTTTTTAGTTATAACAATAATAATCCGATAAACCTAACTAGGTACCTGTTTCGGTAAAACGATATTAAGAAAGTTATTTACGAGTTTTAGAACAAGTGAGACCAGTGTTTATCAGCATTAGATCTTGGATTCGATTCCCGGGTCCTAAAATGATTAATAAGTATACAGTCAGCTATACAAATATTTTTTCCGTGTGGGAATTGAAGCCGCGACGTAGCAGTAAATCGCTTTGCCACCACACCAACCATGTTGTTATTTCACAGAAATTGCTCTCATACATACGCAACAATTAAAGTATAATATATTTTCATAATCGGGTAGGTAGGTACACACGGTTATACATTAGGACTTGTCAATAAAAACTGAAATGAACTAGTAACCTAATATTAACGTTGTAAAATAATATACTGTAAACTTTAAAATATTCAGTGCATGCATGCTAAAAATCGTAATAGTGAGTGACTGTGTGTGTTGGTGTGTTAATTCGATTATTAAGACTATCACATCTTTGCTTCAACATCACTAAGGTAACTTTGCAATACATAAGATCCACCACCTTTAAGAGGTTAGCTATGAATATTTAGTTTACACTGACCTGGCGTTGTATGGAAATCCTATACAATGCGAGATAAGCTTGTACTGGAAAAAGTATCTACCTTGATGTGTAGCCGTGTGTACGTTTGTGTTGGTACAGGTAAAATTTAAGAGTAAGTTCTGTCCGGTTCAGACAGATGTCTGGTACGGCGTCCGGCCACCTGTGCGGCCGTCCGCGTAATTCGCTTGGCGCTCGTAAAGCTTATGTAAGGATTATTTTAAATATACTCCACGAACATGGACTGGGTTCTACGGATTGTAAACTTTGTGTTTAATATTAGAGATCCTTGTGAACGAGACCATCGGGAATAATAATATTATCTTCATAATTTATAGAGCTGTCAAACAGAATCGATGTTAACAGGCATCCAGGCGATTGAGAGGTCGGGAGTTCAATCCCCACCCATTGCCAGGCCTATTTGTTTAGTAGTTAATGTCCCTGACTGCTATGTAGGTCGTGGGTTCGATTCCCAGAAGTATTTAAAACAGTACGATATGTTCAACACGTGGCGACTAGCAAAAGGAGCAAGTTTTGGCTCCTTTTGCTCTCAGAAAACGTTTTTTTTTGCATTTAGTCATTTCCTCGCTGAGGTGGAATGAAAAGTTACGTGTTGCACTCGAGTGCAAACATTTTTCACCTCGTGCTCTTTTGATTCCCTCGCTAACGCTCAGGATTCTAATTTTCCCAGGACAAATGTTTGTGTGATAAGTACCTACGATCATTTGTTCTGTGGCTGGGTGTAATTTATCTATAATATGTATGTATTTAGAAATATATTATAAGTATGTTTATCAGCTGTTTAGTACCCATAACACAAGCTCTGCTTAGCTTGGGACTAAGACTTACTAGACTTTATCTAGATGGCGTTGTGGGAAAGTTGTGGAATATTCATAAGACACACACACACAACGTCACACCGGTAATCCCCAAAGGGCTAGGGAGAGGTGTAGTACACCCACATTTCGCCAGTTATGTTAAAGTCCCATGTAATAGGGGGCGAGCCTATTGCCATCAATCGGATACAAATCCAGACTCCGAGCTGCTACTGAGTAATTCCAGATGGAAAAAATCAATAACACTTTGCCCGACCTGGGAATCGAACCCGGGACCTCATGCTCAGCATTAGCACTTGCGACCACTAAACCAACGAGGCAGTTATTGAATGGAATATTCATTTATTTATTTATTACACTACTGACGTAAACCCACTCCAGACATTAGAATATTTACCTTAGTTGCGGGGGTTAGCAAGACTATTAATAATGTGCAGTCCACTTTGAAAGTAAGCTTTTTAAAAAAAAAAAAATACTTTCTAGCACTTTCCCAACCATGTCGGGGTCAGCTTCCAATTTAATCTAATGCAGCTGAATTTCAGTGTTTTACATGAAGTGACTATCTCGCATGCGCGACCCAGTAACTGGGTAATACAATACTTCTTTGTACAACAGGTTCTCAGACTTTAAATTCGTGAGAACTGTCAAAGATCTACAAATTATGGCTTATGAAATGTGAAGCCAAGTTAGGCTCATGGGGCGCATAAACTCTGAAACTATGTTAGTCTCTAACCTCATGAAAAGAAGATAGCGTAAAGTATTAATTTCTACAACAGACTAAACTCCAAACACACATTTTAACTGAGCTACAGAATCCTCCGATGTATCTTTCCGATATAACCTTGACCCCACGAAGGTCGGTACTACTCGAGTTGTTTGCACGGGAGAATTGTTCGCTTGTTTAGGCCGATCGGATACACTTTTCGTAAACTGTACCAGTGCGACTAGTACAAAACCTCGTCGTAAACCAAACGTCAATTTATTTATTTACTTATTTCTCTCTATCTTACATCTACAATTAAAATTACAGATTCACCCAATGCAATAAATGCGCCTATATAAAAATAATTGTTGACTAACACCTATAACTTTTAAAAGCAATGCATTTCTTGTGAATTCTCTTATAGTTCGGACACCAGCACATCAAGCTACCCCAAAATGTAAAATTTTCTAAATTATTAAACATGCAGCTTATTTCATTTGTTATAGAGTTGAAAAACTATCAATAGTTATATGTTATACAAGAGTGCAAAGTTGCTTTTTAACCGCGTGTTCAATTTTGATGACCGAGCAAGCGAAGGATTCTAAAATCGAATCACGAGCGCAGCGAGTGATTCAAAATTAGAATCCTGAGCGTAAGCGAAGGAATCAAAAGAGCACGAGGTGAAAAATCTTTGCACTCTAGTGCAACACGTAACTTTTCATTCCACCTCAGCGAGGAAATGACTAAATGCAAAAAAAAAAACGTTTTCTGAGAAAGTTTTGGCTCCTTTTGCTAGTCGCCTGATTGTTGAGGGAGAAAGCTCATTTTCGCATTATTAACAGTTTCAGTCAATTCTGTTGGCGTCAAACAAACTTCCTCGTCGCTAGAATTACTCATTTTAGTTTTTTCACTTGTTTTCAAGTTTCTTGTTTTTAATATAAGGTTTAACAATGACGTGAAAAAATGCCGCGTAAAGAACTGCGTACAAAGCAATTTGAAAAAAGAACACCAAGAAGGTTCCGAGTCTGAATTTTTAACAAATTAAAAAATAGTTGTTTGATATATTCGGCACCATAGAGGTAGCAGTAAATAGGTTTAATGTTTTTTTTTAATTCACAAACTTAGTGCACACGATGTTCTAAATTCAATTTACTTTATCCTCTAGAGAATAAAAACGGCTTTTCCACTCAGATATTGAAGATTAAAAATACTCTTTCTGAGATGGTGGGATGAAAAGAAATTTGATACATTGCGTTCGAAGTGCGCGCTTCAGCGGTAGATAATATCTTTATTCATACATACACACAAACATAAACTGACGTCTTTTTTCCATGGTAAAAGGAAAAATTACAACACACCACCTTCTTCGATTCTTACACACTTCTTTTGCTTCGTTTACGTTCATACATCTGGTCATACACACAATTCGGTTAAGAGTACTTTGCACCTGAACTTTCTGAAGGACATCACCAATAAGGTCACATTATTAATGGTATAATACACATAAGGTAATATTGGTAGTTAAAATGGGATTGTATGAATTTCATGCGGTCGATGTCGCGAGTGAAGTCTAGTTACAAATAGAATTATTAAATTTGCTAGGGTTACTGGAATTTGCTGAACTTCGTGTTTTAGTTATGTTTGGATAGATGTTCCGGCAAGATTAAATAATAGTTCCTAATATTTGGAAACTACGTCAGATTTCTGATTCAATTTTCGGTTCTTGGAATGATTTTACAAATTCACAGATTGTTATGAATTTTCCTCATATACGTATTTTTTTGGGATGGAGTGTTGGACGCAGCCGGGAGTTTCCGTCAAAACATAAATTCAATTTTGATCAAAATTCGTTCTAATTGTTGTCGCGATAGCCCAGTGGATAAGACCTTGCCTCTAATATCCTGCCAAGTTATTTTTAAAGTAAAATTTCTTGACGCACTCTTGACTTGGGGAGTAAGTTGGTAAATGTGTGACGAAAGCGTTACGAATAGTGTGATTGAGCGAGGCGAACGTTAGTTGAGAGGGGGATTTAAGTTTCAAGCCCAAAGAGCATAAGTAAGAAACGTTAAAATGATCTAGAGTTATGTTTAGAATTCGTGGTTTCACTATATGCGACAATATCCCTCCCAACCTGTATATATACATAGGTGTACACACTCGTTAAACGTATCGGTCCGCGGTCTACACGTTACTGGCCGACGGTCAGCAAATATCGCTTCAAACACACCACGGCACACTTTATAGGGTATAAAACATACGTTACGGCACATACATGGCGTAGACCAGTGATGGCGAACCGTTAAAAACGTCTGTCTGTCATTTGAAGACCTTTTACGGGTCTAACCCCCGATGCAAAAACGACGAGGTGTTACAGGTTTGACTTGTCTGTGCGTGTGTGTTTTCATCGTAGCTACCGAAATGATTCCGATATTGATTTGGTTTTGTTAGAAATGTTCTTAGACAAGTTTGATGAAAATAGGTCCAAGATGGCCGCCGTCGCAATTTGACAAATTACATACTTAATAATTTTTTTCACGAGGTACTCCCTCAATATGGGTAGGTACCAAATGAAAGACTATCAAACATATTAAATTCAAGATGGCCGCCACTACAAAAAATGCGACTTGTATTTGTACAAGATTTTCTGCGTTGGGGATTATCAAATTTTTTGCTTGTTGATATATATTTCTGTAAGTAACGTTTTTTCATTGCGAGAAAAACCTTACTTACAAAAAGGACAGTAACAAGGTGGTATAGAATCTATTTTTAACTTTCAAAGGAAACAAGTGATTTTTATCACTCTTTTAAATTCAATTCGAAGTCTTCACACACAACAGTAAGCATTCCATTTAATTCGCAGATCATTAAACTGTGCCCATAAAACTGTCAGTCGCTAATGGAAATAAGGGCGTATGTAGGATGGCACTTTTAGGGCCTAATTATAGGCGGACTTTGCCGTTGATGACTGCCATCATAATCTAAGGAACAGCCTTTAATTTTAATTTTCCAATTGTATGGACTATTTCTAAAATAAATTGATTACTATTATAAAAAAAATTAAGTAAATTTTCGAAAACCTTGGTAGTCTATATTTCGATTTTTAAAATTCCTACTCCTTCGCGGGAATATTGTTTATGGTGTACTTAACTGGTTTATTTTACTTAATTGTTTTTTTTTTGTATAATTAGGTGCACATCAATTTTATTCTATTTTGATTTTTAAAAATATTGACTTGAAAGTTTGCACATAATATCAAAACAGAAATAAAAATCGTTTCTTTAGTTTTCATCTAAGAACTATCAACATTCATACTAAAACCTATTTCTTTCAACCTCTTTGTTGAAACTAAAATCAACCATTATTTGAAACAATTTCCTAAATTGTGAAGTTACTGCTATCCGCCAAATACGTTGTGTTACATGATGTGAAATACAGAATTCCCACTTACAACATTTATAATTTTTAATATCTACGAGTATGTACACCTTATCAATATTATACGCAAACTAAAAAAGTTAACTAAACCAATTAATAAATAACTACAAAGCGTCAAAAAAAATCATCCGCATCTCTGCCATCCGGTAGGGTGCCCAAAAGACTGGCGGCATTGCCACATTGAATGGGAATGCTTCGACTCTGGCCAAAGTAGAGGCCAGCCCTTGGGCCACGCGAAACGTCAACAAACTGTTTGGAGATGTCTTTGAAAAAAAGATGAACACTCGGACCCCATGGCCCAAGAGTTATAACTCCAAACGGCTCGAAAGTATAATTACCGACAAAGTTGCTAAATTACGCCGCTTGATGTTCTCAGCAGCCGCAGTAGCAGTAAGTTTGAGCCACTGCTATCTACTCGTATCTGTGTTGTACGGAAACATGTTTTTTGATTTGTGTTTGAATCAACGTTGTTTTTTTTTAAACTATGAGTATGAGTAGTTTATAAACTACTCATACTTATAAATATCTACTTTTAGCAATACGCCCTATAGTTATGTATGGCGTATTGCGTAATTTATTGATATAAAAAAAATATATATATATATATAGTTTTAATACTCTCATTTAATTTATTCTTGTAAAGGTATAGAAATTTCCATTCTAAAACCCATAAAATGGATGGTTAGGTATAAATATCGTTTTTTCAGATGAATTTAGTGGAAATACTATGTCATTTTGCCAAATGTTTCTCAGGAAAAGTTTTCAAAGACAGAAAAACTTTTTTTTGAACTTAAATCTGTAACTCTTTTATAAGGACTCAAAACTACTTTTGACCTGCAGTGCGATTCTGGTTAAATGACCGCGTGAAAATGTAGGAGTAGTGAGGGCGAATTGAGCTGTCATTCCATACTAATGCTAGGCATTGACAGTTTACTTCACTCAAGTTTTTACGCCGTGACTTTTACTGAATAGACCGGCTGTTCACTTGATTAGGTTAATGTTCACAAATTGACTTAAAGAAGATTTGACCTTCTGGACTTCTCTATTCAACGGCAATACGAGTAGAGTAGTTTCCACAGTAGTGTGCGTACACAAAGTGATAAATAAGTGAACATACGGTACCTACTTTTAGATATACAGGGTGGATCTTTTTCAAACTCACGTAGAAGTAAAGTTCTCCTAATAATAAGTAAGTGATGGCTTAAGACTATAAGTAGATAGAAAATTTTACACAAAAGAAACAATTAAATTAGGATAAGATTTCAAAAGAGATTTAACTTTTTGTAAAAGAGATTTAACTGCCGCCATAAAAGCACAGAGTGTAAAGTTTTTGGATTTTAGCCCGTTCATTTACCGAGTGGAGTAAGTGAATTTTCGAAAATATTTTGGTCAGCAAATTTGTTTCTTTATAAACATAAAGGAATGTTTCCTTTCAGTGTAGTTTACTAGAGTAGACTAATTATTCCACATAACTGGTGAAATGTGGGTATACTTTGTACACTTCTGCCTCCTCCTCGAGGATTACAGTCAGTGATGTTACGTTATTTTTTAGCCGATTTCAGGAGGAGGAATTCTTTTATTGTTTTTTACATAATATACAATGTAAACGTACAGCCAGTGTGCTGAGATTTACAAATCGACTGACGTGATTCTTTTCTGTCTGATGCATAGTTTGGTCCAGTACTTTTAATCTATATATATAAAAGAAAGTCGTGTTAGTTACACCACTTATAACTCAAGAACGGCTGGATCAATTTGAATGATTTTGGTCTTTTTGGATTTGTCTTTGTCCGGAATAGCATAATAATTAATAAAAAACATGAAAAGTCCTCGAAAAAATAAAAATCAAGAATGTTCGTTGTCTCAAACATTTTTCAAACGCAGCGCCATCTTGGATGACATGACAGGAGTCAAACTTCCCAGTTCACTATCAGGTAACAATTTGACATTGACAAGTCTTAAGCTAAACCTAAGAAGGTAAGGTTGTCAATTTATACGTACCTACGTTCTGAAATTTATTTTGTTACTAAACTTAGAGGTTTTATGTAGCATAAAAAAGTCTTATATTTCAGAAATCAATTTACGTAATTAACAATGACGACAGAGACAAACTTTAATAATTCTTTGCAAATAGAACTTATTCTACTGTTAAGACTTTAATTAAAGTAGACCGGGAGAACTATAAGTATAAATTGTATGTAACATAGAGATTAAAATTATGAATTTAGTATTTTTTAAATCAATGCATTTTAGTAAGGTAGTTAGGTTAGGTAGTTAGGTTAGCTATAGGATAGGTATGGTCAGTTAGGTTAGGTTATATATACATGTTGTAATTTTAATTCTATTGAACACAAAATGTTTAAATAAGATCACAGTAGAGACTCGCTACATAAAAAGTAGTAGTAGTTATTATTGGTTTGGATCTATATGTTGTCGTCTTATTAAACGTATGTATATCTATTATAAAAAAAATTGATAAGAGCAATAAATTGACTCTAAGGCACAACGAATTTTCCCGTGGCAGCTAGTTATTTATAAACCCCCGACGCAAAAAGAGGACTGTTCTAAGTTTGACCGCTATGTGTGAGTGTGTGTGTGTGTGTCTGTCTGTCAGTCTGTGGGATCGTTGCGCTTAAATAGGTAAACCAATTAAGATGGGGTTGTTTGAAAGCAGGGTTTCTTGCAATGGTTTTGAGATATGATTCAACAAAATCGGTTCTGCCGTTTCATTGTTATCAGCTCTTCCGTGTTGGCTGCCGTTGCGATTTTAGTCATTTATGGGTATTAACTTTAATTACAAACATATTAATATGTGTGACTCAAATTTAAAAAAGCAAATTCAAAATTTTGAAAACTTTTAACTCTTTGGCGTTAGGGATTTTTTAAATTTTTAATTTAATTTTTTCTGTTATTTTTTTTCATCGAAATCTGTTTAGTTTTTTTTTATTGTAATATCAAAACAAATGGATAAATAATGAATTGTCGACATAAAAACAATAGTCGGTAGTATTTTTTTGTAAAAAGATTTTTTATACAGAAAAGCATTACTGATGAGACTCAAAAACTACATCCTGTAAAATGTTCTGTCTAAATGAATGAATGAACCTTTGTTACACGTCAGTGTCACTTGTGGGGAGACAGGAGAATGGAGTGTAGATCGTTCTAATCGTGTTAAGGGGAACCATTTAGGTGTATATAGGTGTGTTAGATTTTGATGACCTAAATAAAAGAACTGTCTTCAGTTTTGGAGAGTATTTTCGCTGCTATACAGGGTTATTTTTCAATGACCGGCCAAATTTTCAGTGTGTTCTACCCATGAATATGAGCAACTTTCTCTATGGGACCAACTCTGAAATCACGAAAAATCAGTTTTTCATACAAAAGTTCAATACCTACTCGACTAAAATGTATTGCAAGCTTGACTGCATCATTGGTATAGTGGTCGGAACTGTAGAGCATGGGGTCTTAGATTTGATTTGCACCAAAAGGTGCATTTGAAAACCAGCGTCAGAAAGCTGCATCTGTCTGGCATTACCGCTGAAATGATCCTTGTGGCACAGCCTTGAGACATACCATTTATTTTTGTGTTCTTCATATTTTTACAGTGCCTGCATGTTTTTACCTGTTGCTAAATGATAAATGATATTTATTTCTGTAAATAGGTTTTCACAAACACTTTTACACGTTTTTTTAACTAGTAGATAAGATCGGAGTTTCACTATCTGACTACTCTGGGGTCATAATCTTTTTTAAAGTCCAGACATTATCTTGGTCAGATCATGTAAGATCTATGCCGATTAGTGTCTGAGATGGTCTTTTGAGGAAAGAACCACACAGAATGAGGGGACTAGATCAGTCAGTGCAAGCATTTGTCAGTAATCGTCAGCGTTGCTAATAAACATTATTTCTTTCTTTTCTTTCTTTATTTGCAGGTCTAGTAGAGTGTTATTGAGTTTTTACATCTAAAGGTTAAAGTCAAAGTGAATACCGAAGTCAAAGGTGCGTGCCTTGGTTTCGAACTAAGGATTTAAGACTTGGCAGTCTGTATGTCACACCAATAAGCTTTCTCTGCACTAATTAGACCATTAAAGATTTTTTTTGTTCATACAAAAGTAGTCTCTAAGCATCGGAATTATGGTCTACAATAGAGTGGGTGAGAGAGGACACCGGTGTCTTGTTGGGGTTTGAATGAGGTTGTCACACGAGGACCCCGGCGTCCTCTCGGGGATATAGAGGAAGGCTACTTTCGAACGTAAACAATGCACTGGATATATCAGATTCTTCTTATTATTATCTTGTGGTTAGTGATTCTCGTATTTAGTTATTATACTCACAGTAACACACCTCAGTATTCACACTCACACACCTCCATTTTCACATTCACACACCTTCATAGTAATAGTCATATTCACACACCCTCATATTCACATTCACACACCCCAACTCTCACTCACACATTAGCATGCTTCTTATCTAGTTTTAATTTTCTCTTTTTATTTTAAATCGCCTGTTTTTATAACTTAAAACAAGTAATTTTATGTGAATATTTTAAGTTTTGAAAGAGCGGTACACAGGCTTTTTTGCTTAAAAGGAGGCTTCAATCACTAGTTGTTAAGTATACTAGTAAAACAAATAAAACATTTTTCATTTTCATTTTCTCGTGTGTCAAAGTTTCTAGGGCCTCTGACTTGGTATCGCATGCCATCGAGAAAACATCTGTCAGGCATTCCGGTTTTCTCACAATGTTTAAGACACGGTGGTCACGGTGTTTTTGTGATATATATCTGTTTATTTTTATTTATTTATTTATTTTTAACCAACTTATATTAACAGTTAACAACTAAACATATAAGCTATTGGTTGAGGAAATATAAAATCGAAATAATAACAAAATTTAAGTAATAATAATAAAATAGAAATAAACAGACAAGAACACAGATATCAGTAATGTAAGGGTTTCAGCTCTGCTGCGTGTAGACTGAAGGCTTGTTCAATGAAGTAAGCGACACCATGAATTACTTCTAAATATGTATATTGGGAAATAGTTACATTAATTAAATATGAAGTATACGAGTATGTGCGTGCAATGGGGTAAATGACTACTCAAAATTGAAGATGACGTTGATGCGTGGCTCGGTGGCGATTGGTCGACGGCATCCGTGGGCGACCAATCACTGTAGGACAGATGGCAGTAAAGGCAGTGTCTAAACATGCAGTGTCTAAGCTCACCTCCTATCACATTCATGGGATTTCAACATCACTAGGTAAATATGGGTGTACTATAAGTACAATTCTGGGGTATTCCTCGAGGCGCAACCATTTCTAAACTTTGCGGAATAGAAATATATTATTTAATTTTTTTATTTTGATTTTGTGAGCGCAACTAGCGGTTGCGCTTCGCAGAATAAGATAGTTGCGCTTTTATCGTTGCGCATCGAGGAAAACCCCCAATTTTGCCTAATCCACTTGATAATACAAGCTTGATGTTAAGTTATAAACTCACGAACACAAATGCTCAGTAGTGACATATCCAATGCTAATGTCTGTCATTAGAAGATAATATCTGCCATTCTAGTAACGCCTACTAGTTTCATGTTTGTAGGTAATAAACAACTATGTAGTTACCTTTTGTATAGACGGCTACGCTATATACCTACGCTATACACTGATAAGCTATATACCTACCTACACATACATAAACTTGCGCCTTTTTCCCATTGGGGTAGGCAGAAACAACAGAGCGCCATATGCTACGATTCTTACATACTTCTTTTGCTTCGTTTACATTCATACATCTTGTCATACACACACGCTGGTTGCGAGTACTACGCACCTGACCTTTATGAAGAACCTCACCAATAAAATCTATGTATGGTTTTCTAGGGCGTCCTCTTCCGGCGCTTCCACTTACATCGTACTGACCACGAAACTTACTGACTGTACTTTGTTACTGATAAACTATAGACCACTATTTTTTAATTAGTACAAATACTTAAAAGGCTTATTCTAGGCGGTCTTCTCATTATATTTGTGAAGTATCAATTAATAATCTTCATGAACAGCAAAGTCATTTGTAGCGTTTGTTTATATACTAACAAGTCATCCAATCTATGGCAATATTTTACAGGCTATTCATGACATAGTAGTATTCATTAATCGTCATCTCTCGCTCACGTTCGCGTGATCTCGCTCAAGCATGCCCCTCCTCCAACAGCTGTTTTCGTTATTTAAGTTTAACTAAATAGTGGCATATTTAAAATTTAAATTTCGTTTTTTTACTTTTGATTATGCAAATATGATCAGTAACAGGTACAGATACAGCCCATTTTTTTGTACTAATTATAAAATAGTGGTGTATACATAAATAATCAGAAAAGAATATCTTAACTAAAAAACAAGACCAAAACCTATTTTAAAAGCAAGTATGGAGTTTCTTGCCGTTTCTTCTCCATACAAATCTTCTTTTTGGAAGGGTCAACTCGATACAAATCATTATCTTAAATTTAAATTTTTAAATCTGACGTTCAAAAGTGCCTTCTAACGGTCCAATTGAAATAAATGATTTGACTTTAACTTTGTAGGAAACGTTGGAAGGGTACTCCCTAGAAGGACATACGCCAGTCTTATTGGTACTGCAACCAAGTAATCGAAAATGAGCTCACGATTTTTAACAAATGCTTGCACTGACTGATCTGGTCCCCTCATATCTGTGTGGTTCTTGTCTCAAAAGACCATTTCAGACACTAATATGCATGGTTCTTACAAAAGAAGTATGTAAGAATCGTATAGCGTTCCGTACTTCTGCAAACCTCTATGGGAAAAAGGCGTCAGTGCATGTATGTATACAGGGTGTAAAAAGACCCTTAACGTAAACGAAAACTACATATTCTACCCATCACTGGGATAGTTTTTTTCTTTTAGAACATACCTGGGAATTCACTGGTTTTGGAGATATTGAAGGTCAAAGTGCAATATTTTTTTTCATTTTTTTTTCAAAATTGTATTCCAAGTATCATTAGTAAACTTTCTTCCGAACAAACACTATCAAAATTATCGGTTTTTCAAAACAAATTACGCATTTGAAGTTACAAAAATGCAATGGATACTAAACAAGCGGGTCGGTCGGGTCAATGACCAAGCGCGAGTGGCCATACGCTCAGTTGATCGAAAGTTGCGTTACGTTCTCGCGCTATGTAATGCGCGCAATAACAAGCATCTTTTTCTTAAAGATGAAAAAAATTGTATTTTCCCAGCATTATTTTTTGGTTAAAATTACTTAATTATATGTACAGAATGTGTGGTTATCGGCTATGTAATCGGTCTTTTTACACCCTGTATACAAATAAGTAAGTTAAAGAAGCAGGGTGCTTCATACTAAACAAGATACAATAGCAACACCTAGTCCAGATTCCGCCATCAATCTTCACTAGCGCTTACAAACCCCGACACTTTTCTCCAGAGCATTCCATGATGTATAGCGGTGACCTGTTCTGGGCAGACAAGAGGGTCTTACTGATTTATATCGCGGCACGATCGATGGAAGGTGTACTATGTGTTGTCGGGATGATAATATTTATTTGACTTTTTAAAGAGGAGCTGTGGTTCGCTATCTTTTGCTACTAGTCTTATCAACTATTTTAAAAGCCTATTAATTTTTGATCATGCTTCTAAAATTTTGAGGATTTATTTAATACTAGTTGACCCGATAGACGTTGTCCTGCCCGAACATTGGCTTTGTTACCCGATAGCAGCGCCGCCTACCGGGTCCAATTGTGAATCTTTGTGAATTTTTTATGTTTGTAAAGTATTAGAAAAATCTAAATACTTTACTGAAATTACTATCTAGTGTACAGACTAATAAGTAATTTTACTTTAACCTAAATTATTACAAAATTATAACTAAGAAATTGTCCACTGACGTAATCTTAGATTCTGTTAAGGGGAAGCGATTCGTTCAACAACAAATTAAAATGAAAAGTAAAAGATGTCGTTAAAATTAAAAGTTGTCGTTAAAATAAAAAGTTGCCGTTGAAATTAAAAGTCGTTTCTCTTCAAGTGAACCAAATGTAATAGTATCCGAGATTTTGGTACTTAAAGAAGAAGAAAAATTACAATAAAATGTACCGACTCCAGAATTCTGTCTTCATTATTTATAACTTTTATTGAACACCGTAAAAATAGGTCCTCTCGGTCGTTTTAAAAGTTTGTTTCACCATTAGAAAGCTGTATTATCACCGAGTAACAATCCCTGTTTTTATTTTCAAAACTGTGGAGGGTAAGGTTTTAAGTAAAAAGTGTGTCGTATTTACTTATGTACAGACGCCAGCACGTCAAGTTACCCCAATGTGTCAAATTTCTTTGATCGTTTTTCAACTTTAGAGCAAACAGAATAAGGTTCATATTCAATTTGGAATATTTGATAACAATTTATAGCATCATTATACAGTAGCAAATTTTTAATTTATATATTCATTTCCTTGCATTTATATAGATTTCTAAGTATTTTTAACCGACTTCAAAAAAAGGAGGAGGTTCTCAATTCGGTTGTATTTTTTTTTTTTTTAGGGTTTGTTACCTCAGTACTCCGTCATTTATTAACCGATTTTCAAAATTCTTCTTTTGTTTGATAGGGTATACTAACAGATTGGTCCCATTTGTATCAAAACTCATATCTGATGAAAGATCTTCGAGGAATTGAGGGAACTCCTCAAAAAATATAGGAATGAACAAAACAAAACCACCAAAGCCACAGACTTCCGAAACTGGAGTTATTTTTCACCTGTTAGTTTTTTTTTAAGAAGTCGGTTGTTTTATAAAAATATGTTGTGTGAGAATACTAACCTAAAATTTAAATTAAATCTTAGACACTATGATAATGACATACACTCATTTGCAAAGTACAAGATTCTTGAATGCAATACGGTCAATAACCTTCCTAATGAGCCATACAGTTGCGCATACAATATCAATTCTATAGTGTTGCAATAGCCGTTTATTTTAATTCTACTAAGCTTTACTTAATTGACCAACATAATACTACACACAGTATACTTACACACTTATACTTTTTTGTATTTGTATTTGTATAATATATTCGTTGTATGTAATTTACATAATACTCTCTATTACATTAAATTACTATATTATATATATACATCAACAAGTGATAGGTAGTCATAGGATATAATTGTTTTTTACTATAGAGAGAATGTTAAGTAGCAATTTGTAAGTTTTTATGGTGTACAATAAAGAGTATTCAATTCTATTCAATTCATTACTTTCATTTAGTTTTTTTTAGGTAACGTCCTATTCTCTGACCTACTGAATAAGTGAATATAGGTACACAAAAAAAACATAAGAATCGGTTAAGCCTTTTTAGAGATGTTTTGTTACAAACACTGTGACACGAAAATTATATCATTATAATTAAGTTTATACTAGATACTTTTAATAAGATGACGACAACAAATAGATCCAAAACAATAATAACTATTACTACTTTTTATTAAGCGAGTCTCTAATGTGATCTTTTTTTTTTTTTTTTTTTTTTAATAACCTTACCTAACTTGCCATACCTATCCTAAAGCTAACCTAACTACCTAACCTAACTATCTTACTGAAATGCATTGGTTTTGAAATATACAAAATACATAATTTTGAACTAAAATACTGCGCTGCGTGTCTCTATGTATGTTACATACAGTTTACTTAGCTTTCCCGGTCTTTTTTAAGGTCTAGAGAGTATAAATTACCTATGTAGTTAAGTACTGACCCGTCTTTAGGCATACAAAAATTTCAAAGACTTGCAGTATTGTAGTCAACATTTAAGCCTCTCTGCCTAGCCTTTTTTAGCCTTTTAATGTTCCACAACAAAATAAAAAAAAACCACTACTTTTTCACACAACGCCATTTAGTCCCAAGTTAAGCTTGAGAGCTTGTGTTATGGGTACTAAACAGCTGATAAACATACTTACATATTTCTAAATACATACATATTATAGATAAACACCCAGACGCAGAACAAATGATCGTGCTCAAACATTTGTCCTGGGTGGGAATCGAACCCACGACCTCCGGCACAGCAGTCAGGGCCACTTAGTACTAGACCAAAAGGCCAGTCAAAGGAAATATGAGAAAAGGGTTCATGTACATCGCACCCGAGCAAAACCTGGGCTGGTCGCTTGTTGACAAATTAACTATGAATTACACTGACAAGTGTCTAAACCAATTACATTGAAGCCACAGCAATGTTATTAACGCCATATCCAATTATTATAGCACCTTCATAAACTTGTTGGTATTAGATAACGTGTCTACTGTTATTAGACAAGGAAAATCGTGTCATAACCTCATTGACCTAAAGTAAATGTCATAAAAAACTTTTTTGCAAAAAATAAAACCGACTTAAAAAAACACTAAACGGTGTAAAATTACTCGAAATTAGGAAGTCTGTGGCTTTGGTGGTTTTGTTTTATTTATGATGGGCCACCGACTTCCGAATTTAGAGTTATTTTACACCGTTTAGTGTTTTTTTAAGTCGGTTGTATTTTTTGCAAAAAAGTTTTTTATTTTTCCATTTTTAGTTGTTCCCATACATATTTTTGCCATTAATTTATTTTATAATTGTTAATTGTTAACAATACATGTCATGATAAAAGGGTTATCCACTTATTCCTAATAAATTAAAATTAACATAATAATAATAATAATAATAATAGTCGTGACGGCCAATGGCATAATAGCCAAGAGCCTCGATCAACACCTTAAGAGGCTCTCGTTAGGCGGCTGGATCAAGGGCTTGATCCAGAAGGCAGTACTCCTGGACACGGCGCGCATTGTTAGGCGTTTCCTCTCTCAGTAGCCCTGACCACCGGTAGCTTGGACCCTGTTCCCGATACCGGTGGGCTACTATTTTTTATATTTTTAAATGTTTTTTATTTTTGTATTTGAATATTTAAAAATATAATTTATATGTAAGATAGTGAAATAAAGATAATAATAATAAATATTCCACAACTTTTTCACACAACGCCATCTAGTCCCAAGCTAAGCTAAGAGCTTGTGTTATGGGTACTAAACAGCTGATAAACATACTTATATATTTCTAAATACATACATATTATAGATAAATTACACCCAGACACAGAACAAATGATCGTGCTCATCACACAATCATTTGTCCTGGGTGGGAATCGAACCCACAACCTCCGGCATAGCAGTCAGGGTCACTAACTACTAGACCAACATACCTAACTGTCGAAATCTAGGTATATTGTACACATCTGCGTACCCTTCAGAGCATACAGGCGTGATGATACGTCATGATGTTGTATAAACAATAAACATCCAAGCGATTCCAGCAATCACGACAAATTTGCCGTCTAATTTTGAAGAGTTCCGTTGTATATCTCCGAAGATCAGCACCAGATTTTCACCAAATTAAAATGGGACCACCTCGGAAGTATATTCTTTCAAATAAAAAAAGAATTTTGAGAATCGGTCTACAAATGGGGGAGAAATCAGGTAACATACATAAAAAAAAAAAACACATACACACGAACATAGAACCTCCTCCTTTCTTTGAAGTCGGTTAAAAAATCGTCGTCATCGTTCCACAAATAATCGTCTTCTACGATGTCCGTCTCACCGTTCGGGTTTCATTCAGTCTTCCTTCTTCGTCCAGGCGGTTTTTCTTTGGAGTGAGATACCTCTGAACATCAGGTTGGCAACCAGTTTGTTCACATTTAAAGTAATGGCACCACTACATTCACAAGGAGTTGGCAAACTTATCTTGACGTTAAGTTAGTAGATTAGTTAAGTATTTCTCCAGTAATATATCTTTTTTTTCATGGCATTGTATTTAGATTGTATATAATATGTATGTATTTATTCTAAATTATTATTGATTTGACTTTGTAGTTTTTGTTATCTTCTTGCGCCTACCATGTTCTGTCTCTGCATCACCTTAAGGTAGACTGGTAGAAAATGACTAAGGCATTAAGTCCGCTTTTGTACAGTGTCTTTTACTAGTGCACAAAGTTTTAATAAATACATAAAAAATGAATAAATAACCATCCTGTACTTGGTGTTGATGCCTGATAGATAAGAAGTATTTTCAATTAGTACAATCTCATTTACAGATTGATAAAATATAATTTTATAATATTTTTTTTTGTAAATACATGTATTGCCACCGTCATTTGGTTTATGAAGCATCTGTAATAATTTTTCTTTTGCCATTTTGCGTCCAAGAGTGGTAGGTAGATAAATCAAACCACTTCCCTTTTTTACGTAATATATTACTTAATTTTCTATAAAAATTACCATCTTGTTTTTCAGAGCCAGATTAATCTATACTAATATTATAAATTGGAAGGATTTGTTTTTTTGTATGTGACTAATAAACCTTTTCTTAGTTGGTGCAGCATGACATAATATTCTAAAATTAATTTTATTTCATTTTAGCCTTTTATTACCTTAATAATAAATTACATTGTATTAGTTAAATTAACTAAAAAACATATATTTCATTAAAACTTAATAAGTACAGCAAATAAATTATACAATAAAGTATCAATTAATATCATGCATTAGTTTATAATTTTCCAAATAACAATTAAAATAATATTAAACAATATATTGCAACTTGTTCGAATAAATGATTAAAAAAATAATTCTTCCATACTTCAACTTACTATAGGACTTTCTGACTATTATATTTCACACAATCCGTTTATAGTTTATCATTAACATTATAGCACCTACTGCTACACCACATATTCAAATAAACAGATAGAAAGTACTTGCATATCTTTTTGCACTATTAAATCCACCCAAAAGTTGTCTGTAAGAGATAGCTTTTAGCAGTAAGACCGCCCTTTGTTACACCTTAAGTGGCTCTTAAAGTTATTATTTGTAAGTTTTTATGGTGTACAATAAAGAGTATTTTATTATATTCTATACTATTGCACGCACGTATTGAGTGGGAGATTTGGCATAGTAAAAAATCATATAAAAATGAAGTAGAGAAAAATAAGACGGTTTAATTTTACCACTAATAGGTATAGGTATAATTACTCGAAGACATAGCCACAGGGATTACAGAAAATACTTTTTAGTTTCCACACAAAAATCAAACAATACCACAAAGTGATAATTATAATGTTACAGGTATAAGTATACCATCAGTAACAGCGGTCCAAAAACGAATTTTATTTTCATTCCAATCCTAGAACCAATAAATTGTTAATCAAGAAAGATTATAGTGAAGACTGAACGCACGGGATCAACGTGAAAAATACTTTTTGTGTGCAAGTGAACTAACAAAACATTCAAGTGAATTAACTGAAATGAAAAAAATAACAATACAATTAAAACGAGTAATAGTTTTATAATAATAAAAAAGACAATAATCATTTCTAACCATATCATTTCAACATATAAAAACAAAAAATTCGTCAATTTTTTATTTCAATTTTGGAGTAACAAAATGCTGAAAAGATAATTGTATTTACAATAAAAGTACTCAGTTTAATTGAAGAAAGCAATACAATTGAAATCAGTTTCAATTATTTTGAAAGTGTAAGATCATAAATCATTTGAAATTGAACAGGACAAGGATGCTGAAATAAGAACAAATTCTAAATAAGTGGTGCGTTTAATTGTGATAACGTTGGAAAGTGTACTCTGTGACGTAGAATTAAGGTCGAATTTACTATCGTGCGTGACCTACAGTAATAATAATAATAATAATAAAGTTTATTGGACAAAAACAAAACTTAGCCTACTACAGTTTCAATACTAAAAACATAAGATATAAGAGGCTTCTAACCTAACAGTATCGTGAGAGGTCAAAGTGTTCAAAACCAAAAAAATAGAAGTTCCTGTAAATAAACTTTCCTATAAATAGTGTTTGTGTCGAAGGACTTTGTGTATTATTGCAAAGGATATAGAGTTCAAAATGAATGTGCCAATGAAGGGTGGTCCCGCGCCCACTGTGGCTGTGGTACCAGTGCCGGAGAGTGAGATGGATGCGCTGCTGCTCGGGAGGACGGCGGTGAGGACCTTTGACCAGTACGTCAGAAATGTATGTATTTCACCTTATAACTACTTAAACATGAAAAAAATACTAATGTGTTATAAAATTTAGTGTTTATGATTACCAACGCACGAAACAATGGGTTCTCTTACATGGCAAACGACATCACGGTCGGCCCAGGCGAAGATGGTGGGACGAACTAGTTTCCTTCGATAAGAACTGGTTCGAAAAGCCCTTGACAGAGAGCGATGGAAAGAAAGTAGCCAGGCCTTTGCCCTGCAGTGGGAAAATATAGGCAAACAATAATAATAATAATGTTTGCCATCGACTGGACTGGCCAATAATAAGATCATGTAGATAAAGCAAAAATAAGATAGATCCCGTGAGTTTATTGAAGACTTTTTGGGGTGGTGGGATCTACCTCCTAGTGGTCCACCCCGGGCAACGGCACCGCGCGTCTACGCGATGGTGACGGCTAAACATCCCTTACAGCGGTGGTAGGCTCCGGCCGCCTGGCGCGCGACCACCCTCCCGCCGGAGTCCGGCGCCAAACAGCTTGTCTGTGTTCCGTCGGTGTGCGGGAGTGCCAGTGCCATTGGGGGTTGGAGATGGTCAGTTGCGCGACCTAGGACCGGTCTGGGTCTCTATGTAACTCCGTACTGGGTGACTCATACTGGAGGGTAGCGGGATCCGAGGCACGGTCTCTGCCGTTGGCCGACCGCAGTTAGTAGGGGGCCCAAGTACTTCGCCAGCCACGTGGGAAAGGCTGCCCCGCCAACTCGCGAAAAATCCCGAAATGCTCCACTGTGCCAGTTGGCGACTGGGTGGGAGGACCCAGTGGCCATTTCGGGGGGGCTCGGGCGTCCCCGCAGTCTCCAAATGAGTCTCCCTCTGGTCGGACGACCAAGAGAGTCCCGTTGGGTGACCAGGCCGCGTCTCGACCATCCTTCTGTTCCCCCAAGAAAATACTCCCACACACTATGAAGAAGCTTAAAAGAAAATCGGTTTTAAAGCGGCGGCACTTCCTCCCACTTAAAGTGCATCTCACCAATATCAGAGGTTTGCACTCAAATCTCGATTCGGTCCACCACCATCTCGAGACCGAGAAGCCGCACCTGCTCTTTTTAACGGAGACGCAAATTGCAACTCCGTCGGACGTGGCGTACCTCAACTACCCAGGTTACTCGCTTGAACACAAGTTCGCAAAACGGGCTGGGGTCTGTTTGTACGTCCGCGACGATATATGCTTTCGGCGTCTCCGTTGCTTCGAAGATTCCGGGTTATCTACAATCTGGATACTGGTTGATACCGGGGTGGAGAAATCACTCTACGTCGGTGTCTACCGGTCGCACAGTGGTGACCAGGAGACAACCAGGCTCTTTGAGCACCTTATGGTGAAGGCGGATTATGCCCAGCAACGGTACCCAACGGCGGAGCTTCTCTTTCTGGGGGACTTTAATGCCCACCACGAGGAGTGGTTGTTCCCGTTCCGGAAATCTGACCATGCTGGGAGAGAGGCGCGCAAATTTGCATTATCGCTAGATCTCACCCAGCTGGTGAATGAAGCGACCCGGGTACCAGATGTTGACGGTCACACAGCCAATTGCTTGGACTTGCTGCTGACTACCGACCCAGACAGGCACTCAGTATCGGTATCAGCCCCACTGGGAACATCCGACCACTGTCTAGTCAAGTCCGTGTCGCTCAGCTCTCCTCCAGATGATAGCCCTAGAGGCATGAGGCGAGTTTGGCGGTACGAGTCAGCAGACTGGGATGAGATGCGGCATTTTTTTGCATCCTTCCCATGGCATCCAGTGTGCTTTTCTTCGGGTGACCCCACTTGCTCAGCTGAAGCGGTTGCGGATGTGATACGGCAGGGAATGGAATACTACATTCCATTCTCCGATATACCGCTCGGTCACAAAGCCCGCCCTTGGTTTAATGCAGACTGCGCTCGTGCTGAGCACCAAATGCAGGCTGCATACCAGGCCTGGGTACGCACTCGTGACCGCAAAGTTCGAGCTCGACGGGTTCGCGCGAAGAAAAGAGCATTTAATTCTGCCGCTAAGTTCTGCAAGCGGGTAATCCGAAAGGCGCGTTTCGACCACGTCAGCCGTATAGGGGCTAAGCTTGCGTCCTACCCCTCTGGTAGTAAACAGTTTTGGTCCCTGTCCAAATCGGTCGAAACCAACTTCTGTCGGTCGTCATTACCTCCCCTGCTCAAACCGGATGGGTCGCTAGCTCACTCCGCCACCGAGAAGGCAAACCTATTTGCATCTCTATTTGCAAGCAATTCACGTCTTGATACTGAGTCAAAACAGCCACCAATGATTCCTCACTGTGGTTCTTCGATGCCGGAGATCACAATACACATGAAAGAGGTTCGTAGAGTACTTTGTAGCCTGGACGTGAATAAGGCTAGTGGTCCTGACGGCATACCAGCAAGAGTCTTGAGGAACTGTGCGCCTGAGTTGTCCTCTGTGTTGACACGCTTGTACCGCCTCTCTCTTAAAACGAAAACGGTGCCGAGCTCATGGAAGGTTGCCAATGTACAGCCCGTGCCCAAGAAGGGTAGTCGTGCCGACCCCGGTAATTATCGTCCAATCGCTATCACCTCCATACTTTGTAAAGTAATGGAAAGGGTTCTTAATGGGAAGCTGCTGGCGTACCTAGAAGCAAACGACTTACTAAGCGACCGTCAGTATGGTTTTCGCCGGGGACGGTCAACTGGTGATCTTCTAGTGTATGCTACGCACTGCTGGGGCCAGGCCATCGAGAAACACGGCGAAGCTCTTGCCGTGTCGTTGGATATCTCGAAGGCCTTCGACAGGGTATGGCATGCTAGTCTGCTGGGCAAACTTCCTGCATACGGCATTCCCATTGACTTTTGCTGCTGGATATCTGATTTCCTGAGAGAACGGTCGATCCGAGTTGTCATAGATGGCTGCTCCTCTGACCTTTTTGGTATTGACGCCGGAGTTCCTCAGGGGTCTGTTCTCTCCGCGACACTTTTCCTGCTACACATCAATGACCTCCTTGTTCCTGGTATTGTTGGGTATGCAGATGACAGCACTGTCATGGAGAGTTACACATGTAGCGCAAGAGCCAGTGGTGATGAATTTCGGTCTTTGAGAGAGGCCATGGTAGAGCGAACGAATTCAACCTTAAGTCTTGTCTCCAAGTGGGGTGACGAAAATCTGGTTGTTTTCAACGCCACTAAAACACAAGTGTGCCTGTTCACCGCCAAAAGGAGCCCCTTCAATCTGGCTCCTACTTTCCGAGGTGCATCTGTACCAGTTACCGACGGCCTCGAGCTTCTTGGCACGAAGTTAAGTGCAAATCTTAACTTTGGTGCCTACATTGAGTCGAAAGCTCAAACTGCGGCAAAAAAGCTGGGCATCCTAAATAAAGTTAAGCGATACTTCAAAGCTGACCAGCTTTTAGTTCTTTATAAAGCTCAAGTCCGGTCCAGCATGGAGTATTGCTGTCACCTTTGGGATGGCTCAGCCAAATACCAACTAGCCACACTCGACTCAGTAGAGCGCAGAGCCAAGAGGCTCATTGGTGACGAAAAGCTGGTGGGTACCAAGCTTCATACCCTGGCCCACCGCCGCAAAGTTGCATGTCTGTCGGTCTTTTACAGACTGTATTTCGGTGAGTGTGCTCTTGAGCTACACGAGCTCATTCCACCATCTCCTTTCCTCCATCGGGAATCCAGACGTACTGCAGGTTATCACCCATTCCTTGTAGATGTTCCACACATTCGCACGAAGCGCTTTGCCTGTTCCTTCATTATGCGCACAGCCAAGGAGTGGAATTCCCTGCCTGCATCAGTGTTCCCGAGTTCATATGACCCCAATCTGTTTAAGTCGCGAGTTAATAGGCTTCTTATGGGTAAGCTCGTTCCATCTTCGACCTCATCTCTGACCGCAGGACAAGATTGAGGTCAAGAGTAGACCCATTATATATATAAAAAAAAAAAAAAAAAAAAAAAAAAAGACTTATTTGGATATTCTTGGTTGACTTACACAGAAAAGTACACGATGACTAAAGCATGCATGCCGTCTGTCGGGACAGGTCACTGAAAGCTGAATTGATTCTTTCTTCAAAAGGCTTTTCCAGACTTCGCCCTAAATCGTGAGGCTCGCTTATTAAATTAATACAATCTTATGTCTGGACTTTAAAAGAGACCATGACCCCTGAGTTTCTTTCGGCATTTCTTCTCAGGGATTCGTCACTTCAGAAATGTATCTGGGAAGATCTACTTACATTAATAAATATAATTTCATTTCATCATTTCAGTATAACATTTCGTGACGCGACATGACATGTCAAAACAAGCTATCATCTAAACATGAAACTTACGTGGCATCATATTTATTAGGTTACAAAACATATAATATGTATATTCTCTATAAAACAAACATGTTCTATTGAAAATTCCTTCAAATAAATTACAATTTATTGTAGTCGCAATCTTTATTGCATGCGACGGCTACGAGATGCTACGCCGTAGCAGCGTAGCGAGGTCGTAGCGGGTGTAGCTAGCAATAAAAGCTATGATTAGTATCATGAAATACAACTTGAATAAAACATAGTTTAGTAGCAATATCTTGTGTAATACAAGTCACTAGGAATAAGTATTGAAAATAATATAAAAAATAGACTTGTGATATCTACTACTAATAAGAAAAATACTATGGTATTTGGTTCGTTGAACTTGTTGACACAAGTGCTACGGTTGGACGTGAAGTTCAGGATTTGATTCCGAGGTCGGGCTTGCGTTTTTGGTTTTTGCCTGGTAAAATCTAGAAAGGCCTTCTGAAAGAAGAACCATAGTAGCTTTGAGTTGACCTCTCCCGACAGGCAGTATGCATGCATCAGTCATTAGCTAAACACTATTTTAGGGAGCTCAACCACCCATCACAAGTCGCTGCCAGATCAGAAGGACATTTATGTCGGCCATATAAAAAAGCGGTACGGGTCGATCGAAGGTTAAGCTACGTTTGCTGAGGTCGATTCGAGGATGGGTGGCCATTTATTACATATCAAACCTTTGCGCCTCAGAAAGCAGTCAGTTCTACAGTCATCAAGGTTAGTAATAAGCCCTAGCAACCAGTTTAACCTAGGAGTATTGTGTTACCCAGTAACTAGGTTGTGCCATGTACAAACTGCATCAGCCGACCCCAACAGAGTGGGAAAAGGCTCGGCAGATGATAAAAAAGCACCCTCTAAGATTTAAACTCACAATAAATCAATCGGAACTAATAGCCGTCACGGGATCGACTGCCGAATACATACGGATTTAGCCGATTTGTGCCGAACGGACTTTTATCCTCGGAGATAAGTGGATGTGTTCGGGGAATATAAGAGGATTCTGTTGAATATTTATGATTTCGGAAATGTAAATGTACAGCATTTTTGTAGAATTGTACGTACGTTATACTTGCGGTTGGCTATTGGAAATACAACGAAAACCTGCCTAGTGCGAAAAAAAAACTGTCAAAATTGATTTATTTAAATTGGTCTGGGGATCAGCACTTTTTAAACGTCAATCCTACGTCGTCAATCGTCGTCTTCCTACTAAAACTATAAACGCGAAAGTTTCTGAGTATGGATAGATGAATGGAAAGATGGATGGATGGATGTTTGTTACTCTTTCACGTAAAAACTACTGAATGGATTTTAATAAAATTTAATATGGAGTTAGCTGACACCCTGGATTAACACATAGGCTAGTTTTTTTTTTCTCTGTATTCCCACGGGAATGGGACCTACGCGGGTGAAACCGCAGGACACGTCTGCTAGTTTTACATAAGTCAGTCCCCAAAACTCACCCTTTGCCACTTCCTAGTGCTTTTGCTGGAAAGAAGTGGCAGTAAAAAAAATAGTGGTAGTAGAAAAAACTTTAATTCATGATTAGTAAATATTAAAAATTAATAAATTAAATCAATCTATTTGCAACATGTTTACAAGTACACAGGTATCGACGTTCCACTCAGGAACTAAGATATAAATTAATGAAAAAAACTCAAAATAATAACGCTACTTTTAAGTCCGCCTGAGAATATTCACTTTTACTTTACTATGGCATGTGTAGATAAAAATAAATGTGAGCAATCGAAAATCATCATCATCTGCCCAGCCTTTTCCCAACTAAGACTACTAGATCTACAAATGACAGCTGGAACCAACGGCTTAACGTGCTTCCGAGGCATGGATAAGTTTTGATATGTAATGAATGTTTACCTATCCCTGGACCAACCTCGTCAAGCGTACCTTACCCACAGTAAATATAATATATCAAATGAATAAAAAAAAATGTAAAAAAAATATATGAAAACAGTTAAAAAACAAGTAGGCCAAAACGGCTTTTTGCACAGCATTTGCTACGATATTTAACCTAAAAAACAAATACCTCAGCGCTGTTCGCTGTACTGCGCGGCACGTTTTTAAGAAAGACTAAAATAAGAGATTAACCACACCTTGGTATCTTATTAATTTGAATCCGTCTCACACAGATACCAGCTGTTCTTAATACTCAAACCACAAAGCATACATTTATATCAGACGCCAGCACATCAAGTTATCCCAATGTGTCAAATTTTCTCAATCGAATATGAACCTTATTCTGTTTAACATAACATTGAAAACCGATCAAAGAAATTTGACACATTGGGGTAACTTGATGTGCTGGCGTCTGTACAAGGTACATATAAATGTATGCTTTGTGGTTTGAGTTTTTGACACAGATAGAGACGCTTTGGTCACAATTATTTTCCTTTTAAATTTTGACATACCCTCTCGTAGTTTAGAAAATACAATATAGCTTATGAATGTTACACGGTGAAAATTTAGCTTTCTATTGGTGGAAGAATTTTAAAATTAGTTCAGTAATTTTTGAGTTAAATCCCTACAAACAAATATTTTTTTCCTTTTTGTAAGATTATGAAGGCAGATTATTATTTTAGTATATTATAGTTAAGCAGACGTTCTGCGGTTTCACCCACGTGGTTGTCATTCCCATGGGAATACATGGATAAATAAGTAGTCTAGATGTCACCCCGGGATAGAGTAGCTTTCCAACGGTGAAAAAATTTATCAAATCGGTTCAGTAGTTTCAGAGGCTATTCAATGCAAACAAACAAATCAAATAATATGTCCTCTTTATAATATTAGTAGTTATTAATATTAGTACAGAAAAACAAAGTACTTTTTTTATGCTCAAAGCACAAAGCACACACATGTTCTATGCACAAAACATAAAACACACTTTTTTTCCAAATAAATCCGCCGTCAGGTGGCCCTTACCGGCAACAATACAACCCACACACACATTTGCTGCTGTCGTCGTGCAAAATGGCGGAACTGTTTATCATGACAATGGACGATTGTGGCACTGTGCACTATTTTATCTTATAGACCTAAAGGCTCTGCCTGTTCTGTTGGTTATAGCATCGTAATAAACGTACAATGAATATCGATAATCGATATGACTTCCCAACACCCAGTTTACATGTGCGAAACATTACGTTAATATTGAGAGTATCGTGGGAGCTACGTCTGCCAACAAACTGCTCTGTAGTTTGGCAGAAATAAAATGTAATTAATTTAACTTAAGTTCCAAATAAACACTTTTAATTTTTTTTTTAAATATGCGTGTTTTTATATTTAATTTAATTTAATATCTAGTAAAAACTTTTTGACTTAAAATACAACCGACTTCAAAAAAAACACTAACCGGTGTAAAATAACTCTAAATTCGGAAGTCGGTGGCCAATCATGAATTAGACAAAACCACCAAAGCCACAGACTTCCTAATTTAGAGTTATTTTACACCGGTTAGTGTTTTTTTTTGAAGTCGGTTGTATTTTAAGTCAAAAAGTTTTTATGAACCGACTGCAAATTAGAAATTCATTTAGGTAGGTACTGAGTGAATAACTCGATACGCCTTGAAAAAACTAGCTGCCAAACTTGCGGGTTTCTGACTGCTCGTAACGTCTATCAAAGATATTATTTTTTTGTACTATCGGTGTGTGTAGATTGACTTTATTTATTTACAAAATATATATATTTTTCTTTTTTTCGTGTCAGAAGGTCAATACGCGTATTTTTAATAGCGTTCAGATTCTAATACGTCTAATTTCCTACATTATTGACAAGTTTTTGACATTAGATTATCACTGTGATGTAATTGTTACTAAATTTTAACGTTTCTAATTACGGGAATTGGCTTTCAGGTGTCTGAGTTTTTATGCCGCCCAAAGGCGTCTGAGTTGGCCTCACATGCCGTCGAAAAATATGCCGGTTACAAAAAAGAGAGGCTTATACCCAGCAGTGGGTAAGTCAGGCTGTGGATGATGATGATGATGATGATGCCGGTTTCCTCACGATGTTTTCCTTCACCGTTTTCGAATCAAGTGATAAAATTTTGCAAATACGCAGATGGGTACGAAAATTCTGAGGTTAGAACTTGAGACCTTTGACTTGGCAATTTGCCGCTCACACCACTTAAGCCAATTACTAAAACTAGAAAAAAAACACTCGTAAGTTAGTTCGGTTGAGTATTTTTCGTGTATCGTATTTATTTTACTCTCCAAAAATTTAAACAAATATGCCTTTTAGGCAACCATTCAATCAAAATCTTCTACGACTTTTTACGCCACGATATGTGGCTGAATAATAGGAATAGGAATGTATGTACACTACGTTCAAACAGATAAAATTTACTTTAACGCTGCAACTTTCTACAGCAAAGCTTCAAGCCTTTTGAGCATTTTCCCCATTGACAAATAAATAACACTCACTTCACATCCTTTCATTAAAAAAATAAAGTCAAAACTCTTGTTACTATGTAATTACTTACCAAGGTTTTTTGCCACCTGGTTTTACCAAGTTACGCCGAGCACTTAGCTAAAATATTAAAACCTCCATTTTTATTAATTTTCTTCCTAAAATTAAAGCGACAGGAAGCCGTCTTTACTTAATTTACTTTTTGTTTTAGATTACGTACAAAAGTGTGGCTAATGAATGCTGAACGATAGTAATTATGTAGTGTTGAGAACGTAAACTTCAGTGTTATTGGCAACTAATAAGTAGAATAGAAACAAATATTAAATATGTATGTAACTATTCCACAACTTTCACACAACGTCATCTAGCCCCAAACTAAGCAAAGCTTGTGTACCTACTCGACAACTGATAAAGTGCTAAAAACACACACATCATAGATAAATTACACCCAGACAGAACTAAGTATCGTGTTCATCACACAAACGTTTGTCATGGGTGGGAATCGAACCCACGACGTCCGGCATAACAGTCAGAGCCACTAACCACTAGACCAACAGGCCAGTCAAACTAAAGACCTATCCGTGCCTGAGAAAGCACGAGACGCTATTGGACCCGGTTCTCCTTATTTTATTATCGTCGCAACACGCCTGTTTTCTCAGAAAAGTTACGCAAAGGCGTACCTAATATACCTAGTACACCTAGATTACAAATGGGGACCAAGCCTGTTACCATCAACTGGGCAAAAAACCCTGACTCCGTACTGATATAATAATTAAAGACTAACAACGGACGTAAGCGGTTTCACCCGCGTAATTCCAATTCCCGTAGAAAAACAGGGATAAGAAGGCGCCTATTTCATCCGGGGATAGTTTAGCTTCCCAACGGTGAAAGAATTTTTCAAATCGGTCCAGTAGTTTTTAGGATTATTCTTAACATGTAAAAATACAAATCTTTAATATAGGCAGGTATAGATATAAATATAAAAAACTATTTAAATGAACAAGTATGGAGTTTTGTCTCCATACTTTTACGAAGGAACAACTAGAATCATAACTTTTCATTTAAATTAAGCTTGACGTTCTATTCCTGACTGACCTGTCCAGTCGATTCAGGATGCTTCTACAGGGTGCAAGTAGCTTGCGCATATTGAGGCACTTACGCAGCTCGTATGCATCGTAGACTTGACCGATTAAAAACATGTGCTGGTCTAGCGACTCGAGCATGTACCAAAGCGAGCGCAACTAATCCGCGTACTCTGAGGCGCGCGGGTCACTTGCGCATTTAGCTCTTGACTCGTGATCAAATAACTTGCGCAAGTAGCCCAGGTATTTACTTGCTCCAGTTATTTGCATTATGTACAAGTACAAGCGAGTAACTTGAACAAGTAGCTGGCGCATATTACTCACGCGTGTAACCCGCATCTTTGCTCCAGCTACATGCACTGTGTAGTAGCACCCTCAGTAAAAGTCAGTGAAGTGAACTGTCAATGCTTAGCGTAAATTAAGGCAAATTAATTGGCCTTAATTTCACCTTCATTTTAACGGGGTAATTTATACGGAACTAGCGACCCGCCCCGGCTTCGCACGGGTGCAATGCTGATACTAAATTAAATACACTACAGAAAAACTATGAACGTTGTATCCGACCGGTACCGCCCGCCGCAAACGCAAATTTTAAATTTGTAATATCTCCGAAAATATTTGTTTAATTTACATGCTGTAAGGAACCATATTGATCTATATTAATTGCACACTGTATTTAAGGTACTTCATTCGATAAGGATTAATGCCGTATTGCTTAAAATAGCTTCGTAAATAAGCCATTTTTTCACGTAAAAAGTAAACAATAAAAATGGTTAATGTGGCTTATCCCTAAAATATAAACATATACCGTCGCGGACTTTTTTGTAGACCTTTTTATGGTGTACAATACTGTAGTACATTAATTTGATCTAACTCGTAGGGTTTAGGCAGCGTTTTTGCTAAATTGCTAAATAAGCCCAAAAAAATAGGTTAATTTACGACATCACGTTAGAAACCTCTAAAATTAGCAATGTTGCCTTAGTATATGATGCATGTATTATACATATAAACCTTCCTCTTGAATCACGCTATCTATTGGAAAAAACCGCATCAAAATCCGTTGCGTAGTTTAAAAGTTTTAAACGCACATAGGGATATAGGGACAGAAAAGGCGACTTTGTTTTATACTATGTAGTGATAGTAATGCAGCTGCTGTTGCCATAGTTTCATGCCACCCATCCGTCTTGGCCTTGGTTTGACGTTTAAAAGTGCCCTATAATGGTCCTATTCAATTAAATGATTAGACTCTGACTTTGATTTTAATGGGCTATTTGACAAAATTTTAGTTTTTAGTCTCTCATCTAGATTACAAGAAATAAATATTCGACACGTATTTTTCTTTTTTTCAAAATGATTCAAAACTGCTTAGATTAAGTGCATTCAAGTTGAAAAGAGGGGGCTTGTAACGTCATTAACTAGTTGTCTGCGCCATTCGCATTATTTTATCTATATTTATTCTATCTACACCTCATTATAAACACATACTTGTAACATTATATTACACTTCACTCAATAACTCATTCGAGAAGGATTTTCCAATCAAAATCGATTCCTTTCTTGCCCCCTACTCTTTCCTGTTCCGTTCATTCGAACGACCCCCACCCTCTCACACTCGCAAATTCGCTCGCTTACTGGTGACACGTATCCCGTGCGCCCGCGCTCCCGCTAAAAACGAGCGTGGAACCTAATATAGAAATACGCTTGTACGATATGACTACATACAGAAAGCACAGCCAATAGAAATCTCTATTCCTAGACAGCACGTTTCGCCGAAAACTTTGTTGTTAGAAAACATTGTTTGCAGACATCTCGGTACATAGGAAGCACTGTTGACAGAGATTTCTGTTCATAGATAGCTTTTCTTGCCGTAAACTTTTTCATAGAAACTACTGTTTCCAGATACCTTGGTTCACAGAAAGCGCCTCTGGAGAAGAAGAACCTATTAATATTTATTATATTACTAAACTTCGCCTTTCTGCCTCTCTATCCATAAGAAAAACACGTTTATTTCATACAAAAATGCCATTTTAATCAAAAATGAAGCAAAACGAAAGCAATATATGGAATTGAAAACATAACAAAATCTTCAGCTTTAAAATAGAAACAAAAAGTAGGTACTCGATATAACTTTAAAAATATTGTTTATACACTAAACTTCATTGTTATTAATTCTTCATGTGCAAAATATGAGCTAATCCACCTAAAAAGGCTAATAAGTCCATTTCACTCCTTTGAGACAAGTGCTTTTGCATTCTGTTTTCGTATTGAATTTGTGGAGATCGACGACGCTTTGGCATAGGCTCTGACGCCCTAATGCGCTCAACCTATTTTACCTCTTTTGAAAATTCTTTTATAGTTTTAAACACATTCCATTTCTTACGGTTAAAAAGTGTAGTCCAGCGTTCATGCCAAGATTCCAAGACGTTTTGTGTCTTGGGAATGTCACATGCGCGATCAAACACTGACCACATAGCAGGTGGGAATAGTGGCTTTCTATTTATTGTTAATTTTTAAAGGTAATAATATTGGTGTTGTGTGGTGAAAATCTCAAACTCTCCCCTCTCGTGAATCTTGGAGGAAATATCGCCTGAACCGGCGCGTCAGGAGGCTGCTATCGAAGGGACGCATCTTTTCATCCTCCCGTAAGTTCCATTTTTCCTTCCACTAGTATAAAGTGTACTGGCTAGTGACGTCATGCGACATTTTGACTCGATGTATCGCCGTTATTTTTTGATTACGTGAAAAAAGATAATATATGTGTCGAATATTTTCTTTTAAACTAGATGAGATGAGGGACTAAAAACTAAAATTTTGTCAAATAACCCATTGATACAGATACATACATACATAAACACATAAACTTGCGCCTTTTTCCCATGGGGGGTAGGAAGAAACCACAGAGCTCCATCTGCTACGATTCTTACATACTTACTTCTTTGCTTTGTTAACATTCATACATATGTAGTCATACACACATTGTTACTCATCCGTCACATGTCCCAAAGGTTCATTTGAAAATCAGCGTCAGGCAGGATCTCTGTCTGGCATTACCGCTGAAATGAACCTTTTGGCGCAGCCGTGAGACATGCCATTTTTTGTCTCTTTTTTTTGTGTTATTGCGTTTTTACTGTGCGTGTATCCAGCTGTTGCCAATAAATGTATTTTCTTTCTTTCTTTCTTTCTTTCACATACCAATCGCGAGTTGTATGCGCCTGACCCGATACCAAAGACGTTAAATACTTATTATATACGGGTCATCATAAACAAACTTTTCATCCGGTACTTGTGTCATCCGGTACTTGTGAAAAAAAACACTTTGTTACTGCTAAAAGAATCTTAATTAAATGAGGTTACCCAGGACCACAGTACAAATATTAATACAGTAGGACGACGCCTTTGATCTCTGGAAAGATGCCGAGCCTTGAATAATACCTCACGAACTATGAAAATCGTTTTGTTCGCAGTTCGGGAGCGGCTTTCCCTCGTCTCGCCCCTCACACCCCTCACGATTGCCCTGTTTAGACGGCTTTGTCGGACGACTGTATATTTTTTAGACTGTGCTAGGACACACTGGTTACACAACAACTGAACTGTCGACTCGGAATGTACAATATGTACTGCGAAATGGCTATGACTGTCTGTCTGAGCACATGGAAATGCCCTTTTATAATATTGGTATCAATATGGAAGCGGCGGGGTTTTTATCATAGTCAGCATTTGATGCATTACAAAGTCCGTTTATAACAGTACGCTCCACTTACTTACTTATACAAAGGATCACACTTTTTCTGTGACATTTCTTCACACGTCTTCTCTATGGTATCTCAATTGTCTGGTACAAAGACATTGATATAGATAAATATGAAATTTTGTTAGCCAACACAACACTCAAAGCTTTTGTATCTCTACTCAAAAACAACATGCATGCCACGTTTGTCTCGACAGAGATTGTTGAAACCAAAAACCATATTATTAAAAGTAAAAGCTACGTCAGCTCGCTGCCTGTAATGAGCGGAACATCAAATATCTCAGACGTGCTGACAGAGATTATCGCGGTTCATTTACTTCACATTTTCCACCTCGCTTGCATTGCTCAGCTCAAAGATTGCCAAAGAAACTATTTCTTTTTGTCTGCAATTTGCTTCATAAATTAAATGAATTATTAAATTTGCTTGCTATGGAGCAGTATTCTGGGTGTCAAACTCACAGATCGTGTTTGAAACACCACACTGCGCTCCAAAACACAAATAGTCGACTGTGCACGAAAGGCTGCTCAACTAAAATGGGACTGGGCAGAACATGTCTGCCGCGTGCCGAACGAACTATGGGCTCGTAAAACCCAGAATTGGTGCCCTACAGTACCACGGGGCCGCGTCAGACCATGAAGGAGATGGCGGGACAACATGGATGTCTTCCTTGAGAATTGGAGAGAGGTGGCGCAGAATCGCAACAGATGGATGGAATGGAGGGAGGCCTTTGCTCGGCAGTGTCATTTAGACAGGCTAAATAATAATTAAATTTGCGCTAGTGTGTTATCCCATACTTGAAATAGACTTCAAACGAGTAGGTGATCGAGTAACATTTAAACTTAAACTTAGCGCAACAATCTCACCTCAAAAGATACAACGTTATTACAACTTAATTAAACTATGTGTCGCAGTAGTGGAACATCATCGATCCAAGTCATTTGCCTAGCAGTTTGATCAAATGACTGAATATCATTTAGGCCGCTAGTTGAACGGCGGTGTTTAGTAAAGAGGCTAGGCTATTAATTGAACGGCTGATTAAGCTTGGTTGGCGACGTCATGTATCAATGCTAAAAAAAAAAGTTTTTTTTTTTAAATTGTTCCAAAGATTTCGCTTAGCGTAATAATATACCTACAGATAATTCCCAGGTTAATTACCTACCTACTAGTTATATACCTATAAACTATGTTAGTAAATTACACACGACTCAGAACAAGAAAACTTAAAATCAAAGTTCTAGCCTCAACAGTATTTGCATTTTTTTTTTGTTATTTAAGTATATAGATTTTTCAACCTTTTTTTTACACTTTTTAGTTTTGTTTTTGAAAGTTGGTTGAGGTCCATACAACACTTAAACAAAGCCTTACTGACCCAGACTGCAATCAGTTCCCCGGACCCCGGTCGATGTGTGATGGAGTGTCAACTCCAGATAACTACAGCGAGGGCAAACTATTGTTTGTGCCCAGTCAATATAGTGTGACAAGCTGACATTATCGATGCGAAATTGAATGGAAGATCTGATAAACAACTATTGCATCGGATTGTGGTTATCTTGACATAGCTATAGATTGAATGCTTCGTTTTTTTTTTGACTAGTCTGTTGTATTGGTATACTGGCCTGTTGGTCTAGTAGTTAGTGACCCTGACTGCTATGCCGGAGGTTGTGGATTCGATTCCCACCCAGGACAAATGTTTGTGTGAAAAGTTGTGGAATATTTATTTATTTATTTATTGGTCTAGCAGTTAGTGGCCCTGACTGCTACGCTGGAGGTCAAGGTTTTGATTCCCACCAAAGACAAGTTTGTGTGATGAGCACGATTATATATTTGTCTTGTGTCCTAGGTGTAATTTATCTATAATACGTGTATATTTAGAAATAAATATAAGACCTAATTGGTGAGGTTCATCAGAAAGATCAGGTGCGTAGTACTCGCAACCGGCAACCGGTAAATGACAAAGAAGTATGTAAGAATCTTAGCATATGGCGCTCTATACTTTCTGCCTACCCGCATGGGAAAAAGGCGTGAGTTTATGTATGTGTGTATGTGTATGTATATAAGTATGTAGACGTGTGTGGTCTGTATGGACTGCCTCGTTGGTCCAGTGGTCGCAAGCGCTACTGCTGAGTATTAGGTCCCTGGTTCGATCCCCGGGTCGGGCAATTCTATCTGGAATTTCTCAGTAGCAGTCCGGAGTCTGGATCTGTTCCCGGTTGATGGCAATAGGCTCGCCCCCTTTTAGATAGGACTCAAACATAACTGGCAAAATGTGGGTACCTACTACCAGGTATACCTCTGCCTATACTTTTGGGGATTACAGGCAAGATGTCCCTACTGCACTGTATATAATTACCTACGAAAAACCTTCGCAAAAACAAGTCACTATCACATTGATCTAATATGATAGTGTATCATCAATCAATTATAAATGTCTAGCTGTCTCCGCGCCGCGCCCGCGTGTCTTACGCGCTGCGTCCAGCCAATAAGATAACATACACGGTTTTATGTCATGACTAGCAGTTACACTAACGTATGGAAGTGAATGTTGGGCGTGGCAAAAGAGACATGAAAGTAGAATAAATGCTGTAGAAATGCGTTCCTTGCGAAGTATGTGTGGTGTAACAATGAATGACAGATTGAGGAATGATGTGATAAAGCAACGTTGTGGTTTAAAAGAAGATGTAGTAACAAAAATTGAAAAGAGTATGCTTAGATGGTTTGGTCACGTTGAAAGGATGGATGAAAGGCGACTAACGAAAGGTATTTACAAGGCAGATGTAAGTGGGAACGCCGGGAGGGGACGCCCTAGAAGGACATACATAGACCTTATTGGTGAGGTTCTTCAGAAAGGTCAGGTGTGTAGTACTCGCAACCGGCGTGTGTGTATGACAACATGTATGAATGTAAACGAAGCAAAAGAAGTATGTAGGAATCGTAGCATATGGCGCTCTGTAGTTTCTGCCTACCCCCATGGAAAAAAGGCGTGAGTTTATGTATGTATGTATGTGTGTAGTAGTCACCAGCAGGGCTAGCATGGGCTGGGGATATAACTTTTATCCACCGGTTATTTCCACTGACAAGGGATACAATTACCTTATCCACCTGCCAAAGCACGGCAACAGGGGGAAAGAGAATTATATCACTTTTTGACATTAGACGTAGATACTCATCCACGGCTTATAGCATGGCGACTAGTGAAAGATTTCGCGATTCGAGCAATCCCAATTGACAACAAAACAAAATAAATATCCAGTACAGATGTAATAAAACGATGAAAGTACTTTGGTTTACATGAAATTCTCATGTAATTTCATAAAAGTTTTCTTATAATGGCAATAATTTCGAGGACAAGCGTTTCCCCTAGTTTATCCCCGTGAATAGTTTATCCACCCATGTCGCCATGCTCGGGGGGTGGATAAAAATGACAGAGGGGAATAGTATTTTATCCTCTCCCCGTGGAAAGAATATCTCCGGCCATGCTAGCCCTGCAGTTATTACTTGGGACTTAAGGTGGATATTTTTTTTTTACAACTTTTCACACAACGCCATTTAGTCCCAAGTTAAGCTTGAGAGCTTGTCTTATGGGTTAAACAGCTGATAAACATACTTATATATTTCTAAATACATACATGTTATAGATTAATTACACCCAGACACAGAACAAATGATCGTGCCCATCACATAAACATTTGTCCTGGGTGGGAATCCAACCCACGACCTCCGGCCAACAGGCCAGTCAATATACAAGAGTAGCCCCCGAAATTCAAATTTCCTTGTGTCTTTTACAATTGGCTGTTTATTGTGTGAACACGTATGTGTTTTCAGAATAGTTTACAAAATCATTTAAATAATTAAGACAACCATTAAGTTCATAATTATAATCCCATTGAGTGATTATTTCATTAAAAAGTCATAACTCAGTTAAGCCATATTTATTGTGGCGGTCGCGAATTATATTTTAATCAACCACAGAAGCTGACATTGGAGTGTTCTAGCTAACTTGTAGCAACTAATTATACTCTACTAGCAGACGTCCCGCGGTATCCCCCGCGTAGGTCCCGTTCCCGTGGGAATACAGGGATAAAAAGTAGCCTATGTGTTAATTCAGGGTGTCAGCTAACTCCATACCAAATTTTATTAAAATCCATTCAGTAGTTTTTACGTGAAAGAGTAACAAACATCCATCCATCCATCTATCCATACTCACAAACTTTCGCGTTTATAATATTAGTAGGGTAGGATAAATTCAAGTTCTTTTAACTTATTAGACAGACGTGATGCTGGGGAGTTTTTTCCGCCACTTCTTCTTCCCAGTAAGAACTGGCTTTTTGTGGACTTTTTATGTAATATTGACTTTCAAGATGTCTGATATACAAAGTATTTGTGTTTTTTTTTTATAATTATGATTAAGTTCTTTGAATGGTTTGTTTGGAATACGTTTTCACTTTTTCTTTAATATAATAATAATAATAATAATCATTTATTTTACAGATCATACAATCCAATTTGTTAGTAATACACAACTTAAACGCTAGTGTTAGTACATATAATTGGAAATTGTAGGAAGTAATTACTAATGATGTCAAAATAATTAATAATGATAATGTCAAAATTGTTAAAAATAAAGTCAAAGTCACCATTAATCATGTCAAAATCATTAATTCAATCATATTATTATAAATATATCTTTAATAAACATGTCAGGAACGATAATAAACAATAACAAACAAACACTACTTCTGGGTACGGTTAGTAGGCCACACTTGCGTCCTCGTCCAGTGTTTTAATATAAGGCCATCCACCCTATCCGCCACAGTCCTCAAGAGACTGTTAGCGCTGCCCCGCACGCGACACATCAGAGAAGCAACACGCTTTCGTATGATCGCATAAAAGTCGTCTATACGTGCCTCAGCGAACATCCCTGATGCGCCGCAGTGTCGCGGCAGCCTCAACAGTGCCCTGTATGCGTTATTGTATTGGACTCGTAGGGCGCTGTAAGCCCTCTGCGTGTAGTCGACCCATAGGCTGCAAGTGTAAAAAGATTGGCAGAATGCCCTAAAAAGAGTAGTCTTAACATTGTTTGAACATCTTGCAAACCTACGGATCAACATATTGCTCCTGACTGACAGCGCCCTACGTTCCCTCTCCATGTCAGTATTATCGGTCTGCGTAGCAGTGACCCAGTGCCCCAGATACTTGAAAGAGGTAACCCACTCAAGAACTGTCCCCACAAGTTTAATAGGTGGTACAGCATAGCTTTTAGTGCCTGCCTTGAATAGTAGACACTCGCTCTTCTTTGCATTATATCTAAGACCCTGGGCCTCCGCATATCGCTCACAAACCGACAACAGCGTCCTGAGGGCGCTGATTGATGGGGCCAGCAGCACCATGTCGTCGGCGTAACTTATGTTATTGACACGTGTTCCGTCAATTGAACAACCTACCATAGTGCCGCTGAGCTCACGAACCAGCCGATCCACATACAGACAGAAGAGCTTCGGTGAGGTCAGACCCCCCTGCCTGAAAACACATCGTGACATGGCTTGATACCGTCAACTAACTTGTATAAAATATTGTGTATTTTCTCCTTTCTCTAACTACATTATAATCTGGTATTTCTTCTTATTCCTTAACTCTCCTACATTAGAGGCTAGATCAGTCTGTGGATGGATGACCGTATATCACACATCAAGATCCTCCGTGCCTTGAAAATCACGTTAAGCCGTTGGTCCCGGCTGTCATTTTCCATTCAGTCAAACCGTAAGACTGACTAGTAGTTTAACCTAAATGTCGAGTGACCTAGTGACTGGGTTGTGAAGGTCAGATAGGCAGGCGCTGTATGTAGGATCAGCTGCCCGGTTCGACTGGAAGCCGATCTTAACTTGGTTGGGAAAAGGCTAGCCAGATGAGTATCGGCTGGTATTACCTAACTTATAGGGAAAGCCACTGCTCTTTGAGGAGCCTCGGTATATGATCACAGTATAAAAACCTACAGTCGTCCGCTGAAGCCGTCTAGACAGGGCAATTGTGCGAAGTGTGAGTGGCGAGACGCGGGAAAGCAACTCCCGAACTGCGATCAAAACAATGTTCATAGTTCGGGAGGTTTTATTCAGGGCTAACGCGTGTAAACGTTGTTGTCTTTTTCCAGGGATCATAGGCGTCATCCTACTGTATTAATATTTATGCTGTGATATTATAGACGGGCACCTATCAATGGGAAAACGTAGTCAAACTTCGTGTGGCTTTTAATAATTAAACATAAGTCTCACCCAGTGAACCTTTTCAGTGGGTGAGACTTTTAGACATTTAGGTATGCAAAAATAGTATTCTTTTAGTTACTTATATTTTTTTTTTCAAAAGTGCTAAATATTTAACAATAAAAACCATTCACTTTCACTCCATTCCACTCCAATCAATATTTTGCGTCTAAACTGTTCAACACAAACACAGATTCATGCATAAAACAACCGATTCCACTTTTTAATCGCCTAGCAATCAATGTTTCCCATTCAAATAAAACACCATCGCTCAAAATAGAGCTTTCAGTTCTACCCCGTAAGGATGGTTTTCAAATGAGATGCCGGTTGAAGGGTTTGATCGTTTGAAGAGCAGCGAGCATGACATATACAAGTGGAGTGTGGAAGCGAGGCTTGTATGCAATACAACGCTTTGCCGAACAGATGGTATTTCTGTGACAAGTGAGGCGGTATTTTCGAACCGAAAAGATTCTTGCGATGATAGGCAACGACATGAAATGAAAAAAGTAAAAAAAAATGAAATGAAATTGTAACAAGAAATGAGTCTGAACTGATTGCAGGTGAAAACTTAATTAATGAACGTCATGTTGGTAATCCCCAAGGGGTCAGGCAGAGGTGTAACTATTATTTATAGTACACAAAATGTTTGCCAGATATGTTTTAGTTCTATGTAAAAAGGGGTGCGAGCCTATTGCCATCAATAAGGATACGTCACTTTTGTAGATCATTTGATTTTAGATATATTGGATGTAGGTAAATACAGATAGATAAAGCACAGGTCCGTTCGTCTGTGGAGTACTGCAGCCACATATGGGCTGGTGCTGCCAGATGTCATCTAGCAGCTTTGGACTCAGTGGAGCGGCGTGCGAAGAGGCTTATTGGTGGTTTTCTATAGGATACATTTTGGAGAGTGTGCACGGGAATTACATGACTTGATTCCGCCATCACCTTTCTACCATCGGACAACCCGGCGAGTATCCACCCATACATCGTTGGAGCTCCCACGATTCGGACAAAGCGTTTCGCTTCGTCGTTTATACCGCGTAAATCGAAGGACTGGAACAACTTGCCCGCTGCGGTCTTCCCGTCCGATTATAATTTAGGTGTCTTCAAGGCTAGAGTGAATAGGCTCTTAATAAACTAGTGCGCTTCACCATCACTGATTGCATCACTGCTTACCATCAGGTGGGATTGCAGTCAAGCACTGGGTTATAATATTAAAAAAAAAAAGGTTATCTAACCATTCGACATGTTGACGGTGTAGGTACCTATGAATATAAAAATTCAATTAAGTCCATCACTTAAATTGTATAAAATTAAATACAAGTATTTTTCGCTTTTTCAAATTGATGGATAACTAGGTACTTAGAATAAGCGCGTTAAAATTAAAGAGAGTGGGCTTGTGCCGTCATAATCTATATATATAAAAGAAAGTCGTGTTAGTTACACCACTTATAACTCAAGACCGGCTGGATCAATTTGAATGATTTTGGTCTTTTTGAATTTGTCTTTGTCCGGAATAGCATAATAATTAATAAAAAACATGAAAAGTCCTCGAAAAAATAAATATCAAGAATATTCGTTGTCTCCAAAGAGATTTAAAATACTATAGAGCGGGCATGTCAAGGCAATGTCATAGAAAAACTTTGATCCCATGTCTCAGTAACGCCATCTAGAATAATATATGAATGTTGGAGCGGCAGCGGAGCGTACTTCAAAAAACTCATAGACTTGTATCCAGCAGGACACACTTTTTCAGACGAAAATTTTGTTCGTGATGTCCGGTCTATAGGTATTGAATGTCTTTGGTTGTCTCAAACATTTTTCAAACGCAGCGTCATCTTGGATGAAATGACAGGAGTCAAACTTCCCAGTTCATTATCAGGTGACAATTTGACATTTGACAAGAGCTAAAACTAAGAAGGTAAGGTTGTCAATTTATACGTGCCAGCTCATCAAGTTACCCCAATGTGTCAAATTTCTATGATCGTTTTTCAACTTTATGTCAAACAGAATAAGGTTCATATTCAATTGGGAAAATTTGACACATTGGGGTAACTTGATGTGCTGGCGTCTGTACATGCGGTCTGAAATTTATTTTGTTACTAAACTTAAAAAGAGGTTTTATTTAGCATAAAAAGTATAGGTAGGTTGTATTTCAGAAATCAATTTACGTAATTAATAATGACGACAGAGACGAACTTTAATAATTCTTTGCAAATAGACAATTTTTACTGTTTGGACTTTAATTAAAGTAGACCGGGAAAACTTTATAAATTGTAATGTAACATAGAGGCACGCAGCGCATTAGTTCAGATTAAAATTATGAATTTAGTATTCTTTAAATTAATGCATTTCAGTAAGGAAGTTAGGTTAGGTAGTTAGGTTAGCTATAGGATAGGTATGGTAAGTTAGGTTAGGTTATAATTATACATGTTGTAATTTTAATTCTATCGAACACAAAAATGTTTAAATAAGATCACAGTAGAGACTCGCTACATAAAAAGTAGTAGTAGTTATTATTGGTTTGGATCTATTAGTTGTCATCTTATTATACGTATGTTACATATCTAATATATAAAAAAAATGATAAGAGCAATATATTGATTCTAGGGCACAACGAAGTTTGCCGGGGCAGCTAGTTTAGTATAAACTGCACGAAATTGTGACGTCATGCGACCTTTTATACTCGATGTATCGCCGTTTTTTTTAAACTAACAATGTGGGTTGCACAATTGCATATTACTAGTAGTCTATCAGCAGCATGCGCAGCATGAACACATTGAACACCGAAGAAACGGCCTTTGTCTACAGACGAATCGGCAAAGTGACAGATTATATAGACAGGAACCTCAATCTTTCAAATTTCTTTCAATAAACCTGCCTGCGTAGCATGAACACTTAATTTCTTTTCTTCCGAGACACGACAAAGACTGTTTCTTCGGTGATCATGCTACGCGTGCTGGAGTGGGTTCATATCAAAAGTGCAATGAGAGGGGATCCAATTCACGACCTCTCGATCACCAGTCCGTCGCTTTAGCCATTGGGCTATTACCTCTTCAAAATTTATTACGTTATTTTTTGATTACGTGAAAAAAGGAAAAAAATTACACGTGTTATTAATACACGTGTTATTGTGTGCGGAAGCGTTGTGCGTCCCTCATGATGCGCATGCAGGCCAGCTCGAACAGCCTTCTGAGCGTGTTCGTGGGACTCGCCGTTGTGGCGGCACTGGATGCGACTACACACTGCGGGTGGTCGCGTCCAGGGCTCGGCATAAACTGGCACTCCAGTGTGCCACTTTATGATTTTTATTTATTTTCTATGTACCAACTAACAATAGTTTTATAAGGTATTTTGTGTTACTAACTGTATATGGGCTAATAAGGCCTGAAATAAATGTCTTATTATTATTATTATTAATGAAATTACTATTATTATTATTTATTTAGTTATTTTCTTGTAATCTAGTTGAGGGACTAAAAACATAAATTTAGTCAACTAGCCTTGAGGGCACACATCCAGATTCCGAGCTGCTTGCTACTGCAAAGTCGATCGACTCATGCGCCTGATAAATAATACAAAAGTCCTATTGAAGCAAACTGACAAAATTTATTTTGAACTAACTTCCACGCAGTCGGTTAAATCTAATCGGAGAAAATTTATGACCAACCAAACGTCGGTTTTATTCCGAAAGTTATCGCGACCGAGTCAATCAGCTCGCGAATGAACTCCATTATTCATTCAGTCGTTCGGTCCCATTCATCGTTCCTTTGAATGGAATTGGATTCAATCTTTTTCTGAATCTCATCTGATAGAGCTGTGATCTATAATTGTTTTTTCCCTTTTATTGTCTTTTGTGTGAGTTATGTCGTATTTTGAAAAGACTAAAGCCGTATAAAGACTTCGCGAGGCATGCGCCGCGACGCACAGCGAATGCTTCGCAAGGTGTGTATACGGCTTTGGTCTTTTCGATGAAATTCATACAAAGATTGTTATTCATGGCGAGCCAACGTAAGTCGGCAAATGCTTCAAGATCAAAGTGCCTCAGTGCAAGCTTTACATTAGTTGTGGACGTGGACACATGGACGTTCGAAGTGACGATCCACGAACACCTCGAATGAGAAAATGAAACTGCGTTTGCTCGGGTCAAACAGCGAGCAGCTCATGCTTAGGCTGACCCCGAACCGACACAGCACTAGTCAAGATGGCACTAATTTAGAACAATAATGCAACTACTTTTTGTAAAATTTATTTCTCGTATCGTATCTCAAACAGACAAACCAAATTTTTTTTTTTTTTAGCAATATATTTTCCATTGTGCATTCAGTAAAAAAACTGTTACTTAATTTCAAATAACAAAAAGACAATATAATTTTATAAGTTGACATAAGAATTGAGTCGTAATCTTAATGAAAAATAAATGTACAAACTATAAACCGTACATAACAACTCCATACATAAACACACATAATATATTTCAGGAATTCCATACAACATACCTAATTAACTAAGCGGTATTGTCTTGAATACTAAGCGAGATACGAAAGCTATGAAGGTTGTAACAGTATGAGCAAATAATGATAATACCACATGAAAGGAACATTTACACGCCGCTGAATATATTCAGAATATTTTCACAAAGAATATACACGTCACGAGATGAAAGAGAGTTTCGATCCTTTTCATGTTATGAATTTGTGTTGCTAGGATCAACATTTGCCAGCCTTATACCAACTAGGTTGGGTTCGGCTTCTTTTTTTTTTGAAGGGGTGGAAAATCTTCATGGATGTCCCCCGCCCCGGGGAGGGCGAAGGGGTCTGGCAGACTCTTACTGACTAAAAACCACCCCGTGTTCCTTCTCACACCTGTGCCGGGGGTCACCGGAACGGAAGATACTTCCGCGACCTCCAACGTGCCGGCCTCAAGGGCCTCGCCAAGTCAGCGAGGGGAGTGAGGTGTAAGACTCCCGCTGCGACGTCTAAGAGGCCACCTCGGTTCCATGTACGTAGGGAGCGGTGGACGTCCCCGAGTCCGTTGCCCCTGAACCCATTCAGGGGGGCTGGAAGAGGGCGTTGTCCGTCCTCCACCTGCGCTGCTGCTGCGGGCCGGATGAGTGGAAGTAATCTCCCTCGCCCTTTCCGCAGCCTCCTTCTGCGAGATGAATGTTTCGCAGTAGGACACCACCGCGTCCCAGGACTCGACGCTGCCGACCATCCTCTCGACCACTGCCGGCAGCGACATGTTACTGCCTACTCCCAAGGCTCTTCCCAAGCGGCACACTCTGCCAGCGTATGCCGCGCCGTGGGTTCGGCTTCTAGTCTAACTGGATGCGGCTGAATACCAGTGTCTTACACGGAGTAACTGCCTAGCAGACCTTCAATACCTAGTGACTGGGTAATACGATTTCCCTTTAGATGAAATTAGCTGTCGGACTTTTGAGTTTCCGAATAATAATCGTAACGATCAAATGTCTATGGTATGGACTGTCAAAAATACACAAATGACAGTCGAGAACAACGGGTTTAACGTGCTTGCTGAGGCACAGAGGAGCCTCGATATGTAATGAATGCTTACCCATCCACAGACTGAACTCGTTAAGCTATGCTTAATCTTTGATTGACCTAAGTGGTTATTATTTTTTGTCCACAGGTTCTTCTGCCCTCCATTTCTCCATTGCGTTGTTAGGATATTACGTTTTTTACGCGGTAGGTTAAAACCTTACTGCTCTTAATATACGGCACAGCAGTTTTGTAAGTTTTTGTATGTTTCCGTTTGTTCGGTTTATCTCCAAAACAGCGAGGAATCTATTGATGTTCCAGATATTTTAAAGATACTTTAATAAAAATCTGTAAAATTAAGTTAAATTCCACGCAGAGGAAGTCACAAGTAAACATCTAATCTATACTAATATTATAACGAGGAAAGGTTTTTTTTGTAGGTTGTTTGTAAGGATTAACCCAAAAACTACTCAACCGAATTAAAATTAAAACATTCTTTCACCTATAGAAATCTACATTAGCAGCAAGTAATATAAGCTATAATTATATTTTAAAAACTAAGTACAAGAGGGTGGAGAGGATGATAAGTTCAAAGGGAAACGCAGACAAATCGCGGGCGAAGTACCAGTCAATCATACAAAAATTGAAGGCATCGTATATTAAAGGCATCACATAATTTAAACCGAATACTCTCAGCAATGGTATTACTACACGGAGTCGCGTCTCGCTACAATCTTAATACATCTTCTCAAACGTTTTGCGCAACACTCGACGCGAACCAGCCAATTAGATGGCTCTGTGGGATTAGATCTCGCGCTGATTGGCTGAAACGAAAAGAGAATAAATCAACTGCGTTACTTATATAGGGCGACTTGTTACGAGGAATCTGTGTTTCATTAAAAATGTTGGTTTTGATAAAACTTTCTTTAGCCTGCGTGTTTTTTTTTTTTTAAATTACGAGTATTATTGATAAGCACGCGTTTGGTCACTAACTTACCTGATGGTAAGCGATGATGTGGTCGACGATGAAGCACGCTTGCCAAGAAGTAACATATTGACTCTTGACTTGATGACCCCTAGGTTGTAAGGGTAGCTATCAGGAAATACCGATTCCGGCAGGGAATTCCACTCCTTTTTTCACGCACAATGAAGGTGTTCTCAAAACGTTGAATTGAGCGTGTAGTTTCTTGTGTAACTAACGTTCAAGACAGTCATACACTAACTTCATGTTCTTCAAACGGGAATGTAGTACTTGCTACTGGCATACGTGTGTAAGTATGTATAGCTAGAATATAATAGGTAACCCTCTTTTATCTTTGTTTAAAAAAAGACATTTGTAATCAAAATTATACACAAACAAAACATTGTTCTTAACGCGGCAAAGGAAAACATTGTAGGAAAACCAGACTGTCCTAGAACCAGAAAATCGAATACATGTGACATCTACCAAACCCGCACTGGGCCCGCGTGCTGGGCCCACGGCGAAAGGCGGGTTTTTTGGGGGACTGACTCAAGTAATTTTTACGTTCTAAAAGTGCTGATCCTTGGCTTAATTTGAATATAAAAACAAAAAAATTGAAATTGCCAGTGTCCCAGTAGTAGGAACATTATAAGCTGATTGTGTTATATTATAAGCAAAAGATTTGGCCGACATATTGGATTCAACCTGATTCGCAAGTACACAGTCAGTGAAACTTACTTTTACACGTCTGTCCCGCAGGACGCTTGAGACCTAATTGGATCTCTAGATCGGTTGCAAGAAATTCGAAATTGGAACCCTTCCTATAAGTAGCGAAATAAATAGCCAATCAGAACGCTTCGTTAACTGCTCTGCATTAACTACTTACGGAACTTGATTACAAATTTATCGTTTACCCATAAAAAAATGTAGTAATACATTATTATCAATGTTAATTTGAAATTTTGTTTAATTTTTTTTTGATCGTGAACTAGTTTGCTTTTTCCCAGTTTACAGAAACTACAGAGCGCCATCTACTATGATTCCTACATACTTCTTTCGCTTTCTTTACGTTCATACACGCCTTTATCATTTAAAACATTCTTTATATACCAAGATCTACAAAATCTTGGTATATAAAGAATGTTTTAAATGCTAGCCGGGATCAACGCCAACAGCTTAATGTGGTTTACAAGGCAGGGAGGAATCTTTATGTTATTAATGGTTTACCCATCCATGGACTGACACTGGCAAGCATAGCTTAACCTTCCGTTATTTAGCCACAAGCTCTTCAAACAATATCGAAATGTCCTTGAATTTTTAATGTTATCCTTTAGCCTTAGATGTTATTATCCCTTACCACAGTCTAAAAACCTACAGTCGTCCGACGAAGCCGTCTAGACAGAGCAATCGTGCGGGGTGTGAGGGGCGAGACGCGGGAAAGCCGCTCCCGAACTGCGAACAAAACGATGTTCGTAGTTCGGGAGGTATTATTCAGGGCTAACGCGTGTAGACGTTGTCGGCATTTTTCCAGAGATCAAAGGCGTCGCCCTACTGTATTAATATTTATACTGTGCCCTTACCTTAACATCTCCTGTTTGACGCTTCTAATAACGTAATTTATAAGAAACACTCTGAGCATTTTGATTTATTCTTAACTTATGTATGACATTGTCAATTACTTTTATTGGAAGTACCAGTCGTAATTGGCTGAGAGCTCTGAATACCTTTACAGCGAGGACTTCAACGCACAAAGTGATATAAATTCAGTGCATGAGAAAACATACTGGTCACAATGATGAACCACCTTATTGCTTTGGCGTAGTTGGTTAAAAAAGATATACGCTCAGCCATAGCGCTGACTGATTCGTCAATATACAAGATTAAACTTAAACTAACGATGTTTTTTACTTTGAACTGTATAAAATTGTGACTTCGAGCCAAACCAATGAAGTAGTCTATGTAGTTTTTAATAAAAAAACATCTCTTTGGATTTTATATGAATCTTTTCAGTTTTAAGTAAAAAAAAAATCAGAAAAAAACATCAAAATTTATGTTTTTGTGTCCGGATGTGTGTCGATGTTCCATACACCCTTGTAAAATAAAATCCTACATCCAACAATGGAGGCATTAATTTCCATGGCCGCGGATGAGGCCGCTGTGTGCCTCGATGAGCAATTTCTCAATTAAAAATTAAGTTAATGGGTAATTTTACTGGTCGTTTATTAACATTGTTCCAATTGTAGTAAAAATAGGTCAGGAATATTATGTTGGCAAAGTAAGTACTGTGTCGTTATTGCAGTATCAATATCTCATGGGGCGACAAAATAGAGATTTATTAACATAGTAGCTGACCTCACGCGGTTTTACCCGCGTTTACGGATAAAAAATACCCCGAAGTGAAGTAAAATTTCATGGCTCAACGATAGGAAAGTCTTATTTTTAACTTTTTAAATGTTTATTATTAATTATAGCGGTGGGGGTTTTTTAAATTTTTAATTTAATTTTTATATTGCATTTACTCTAGAATAACAAACAGCAATCAAAAGCGTAATAAAACAAAAGGTAGTAATTATGAAAGTCATCTATTCAAATTAAACCCGACATTCAAATAATTTGTATGAATGAAAGCTCACGTGAATTTACATCAAGAGAGTTAATTTTGTCGATTAAACTGCTAATGCAGTGCCAATTTAGATTTAATAGGTATTTGGGAAATTAAGTATGTATAACTGCTCGCCTCGTTGGTCTTATGGTCTATAGAATTTAGAGAATACTCTTTATTTATCCTAGGAGCTTGTGGCTAAATTATAACAGCCACACTCGTTGACTGAAGGTTAAGCTACGTTTGACGAGGATGGTCCGTATATGGGTGACTATTCTTTACAATATATCAAGACACCTCCGGGTTTTTGGCTGTGTCACGTTACACTAAAAGATCAATAGTACCTACAGGGTGTAAAAAGACCCTTAACGTAAACGAAAACTACATATTCTACCCATCACTGGGATAGTTTTTTCTTCTAGAACATACCTGGGTATTCGCTGGTTCTGGAGGTATTGAAGGTTAAAGTAAAATATTTTTTTTCGTCTTTTTCTCAAAATCGTATTCCAAGTATCAGTAGTAAACTTTCTTCCAAACAAACATTATCAAAATTATCGATTTTTTCAAATCAAATTACGCATTTGAAGTTACAAAAATGTAATAGGTAGGTACTAAACACAAGCGGGCGGTCGGTTCAACGAGCAAGCGCGAGTGGCCGCGAGTAGCCTGCCTTGCGCACAACTGATCGAAAGTTAAGCGCTTTTAACTGCGCGCAATAAAAACCATCTCTTTTTTAAAGATAGAAAAAAAAGTCTTTCCCAGCAAATTTTTTCGGTCTAAGTTACGTGTAGTTATCGGCTATATGATCGGTCTTTTTACACCCTGTATAATTCGTAGTCAAAGTCAAATCAGTTATTTCACAAGGCCATCTAAAAGGCACTTTTGAGTGTCAAAATTATAAAGTAAATAAAATGTAATGATTCTAATTGCCTCTTCAAAAAGTAGTTTTGTTAGGAGATTAAAGTTCATGGTTACTCTTTTGAAATAATTTTAAATGGAGCGACTGTCACCTCCACAAGTGACTTGGTAGCAGTGTCGTGTTGGTTAAACCACTTGTCAGACTTTCGGGCTTCTGACTACCCGTCACGACTGTCAAAGATCTACAAATGACAACCGGGACCAATGGCTTAATCTACTTTCGGAGTCACAGGAAGTGAGTTGCAATGAAGATAAAAATCAAAGAAATACACACAAATCGTCTATTTTAACCGACACGACATTTCACATTTACATCTTTTCTTACCAAAGTCATTATCTGCTTAGCCATTTTAAGGCGAAGCAGCAGACTATGTTGGGGTCAGATTCCAGTTTAATCGGATGCAGCTGAATACCCAGTGGAGGAGGAGGAAACGGTGGCGCACGTGCTCCGTGAGTGCACGGGTGTCGCCGAGATACGGTAAAGGACTCTCGGTTCAATGAGACTCCTCGTGGACGCACCGAGAAACTTGGGAGGCTTAATCTGCTTCTGGAAGGAGGTGGGCTGGTTGGAGTAATCCCTCAACAAAACGGCCGCCATGGCTCACGCACAATGGTCCAAACTAGGATTAAGTGCGGAAACCAAATCCTAATAGATACCCAGTGTTTTACATGGAGCATCTTCCTATCTGACTCCCATGACCAAGTTACTGGGTAACACGATACCCCTTGGTTAAACTGGTTGTCAGACTTTCGGGCTTCTGACTATCTGTAACGACTGTCATAGATCTACAAATGACAGCTGGGGCCAAAGGCTTTATCTGCTTTCGAAAGCATGGAGGAGTCTTCATGAGTAATAAATTCACCCATCCACGGACCAATCTTGTCTAGCGTTGCTTAACTTTCGATCGACCCATGAGGCTTTTAATATTTAGCCACAAGGTATTTTCTTACTAAAGCGTGAACCAATAAATAGGAACGCCTTTACACAATCCATTCTCAGTAACCACAACTAACGAACAGTAACATATCGTCGCCTTAGAGTGAAAACCTCGTAAGTGTAAAAGAAGTAACTTTTCAGGAGGAAGAAAAAACTGCGCGTCTAACTGACAGATGCGAGTATTTACGAGGTTCTCATTTACTGCCAGAAATGGCGCTGATGATCAAATGAATAAATTAGTCACATCAGGAGGTGCGTTGCGAGGTTATCTTCCTAGAGGCGCAATAAAATAAATTTTAGCAAAAATGCATTCCCGAGGTTTTAACTCTAAGGCGACGATATTACCTCTGCTTATCTAAGCAATCGCGAGCGAGACCTAGGTTTTCGAGACTATATCGGTTTTTTCATTCGATAATACAATAGTTTAATGAAGCAATAATATCGCGATATTTCTTAATAAAAGTGATATTTTCAGGCTTGCGTTCTTAGCCACCTCGCCACCCGCCGCACGTTCTTGCGACCTGCGCGTCCAATATAATAATGCACTCAGGGTACTGTTGGGGCTGCCGTGGCGTTGCAATGCGTCGGGAATGTTTGCTGATGCACGGGTGGATGGTTTTGCCGCCATCGTCTGAAAACGTTGCGCTTCCCTACTCGCTCGCGTTCGTGGCAGTACCAACAGTATACTGGTTGTGTTTACACGCACACACGATCTGTTTTTTCATATCAGTATTTTTCCCTTTGTAAAAGTTGTGCGTTAGTAGTACAATTACCTGATTATCAAAAGCCCTAAAGATATTTTTGCTGAAATATTTAATAAAATTTGGCTATATCGATACCTTTTTAACCCTTCTTACATCCCTAGTGAACCCGCTTCACATCTGTTCACACGTAGCGACAGTAAACATGGCGGTTGTAAAGCGACATTTTGTTGAACCGTTCCATTGTGACGGCAATCTATTTCCATTTGCCACTCGTTAACGTAACGTAGTTGACAGTAATTTAAAAAAAGAAACCGGTTCGTTCTGGTTTAGACTGGTGCTATCCAGTTTTATCTGATTTAATCCGGTTGAGTAATGGTTTAGTTTGTGTTTTGGTGGCGTTTTTAAGATGAATTTATTTTGTTTAGGTAAGTTAAAGTTAGTTTTGTCAGCTATTTGTTTTATATGACGGCTGAAAGACCCCGAAAATAAGACATTCAGTTTAATCGTGGGGTGATGTGTTACCCAATCACTGGGTAGTTGAGGTCACATAGTTACGTTGTTAGTTTTAGTATGTGAAGTTTGGTATTCAGCTGAGGCCACTAGAATCATTATATTTTATTTAACTTGTAAGCCTTTTAAATGGTCTAATTAAAATAAATGATTTGACTTTGAGCCAACTCCATCATAGTTACAAAAGGCTAGGCGGATAATGGTGAGTAAAAAACAAGCCACGGAAAAATCATAAAAATGACTTGAACTTGACTTGACTTGACTTAAATCTGTTTTTGATTATGTTTACGACAAAGACATTCATTACAAAAAATAGTCCTACTAATATTATAAACGCAAAAGTTTGTGAGGATGTCTGTTACCCTTTCACGTAAAAACTACTGAATGGATTGTACTAAAATTTGGTATGGAGTTACCTGACACCCTAGATTAACACAAAGGCTACTTTTTATCTCTGTATTCCCACGGGAACGGTACCTACGCGGGTGAAACCACGGGACGTCTGCTAGTACACTATAAATCTTTTTAACTCTTTGGTTAACGGTAAACAATGGTATTAAAATAAAGAAATACAATTTCCATATTATCCCATTAGGCAAGTGAAAATATTACACAATACACACATGAATCCGAAAAGTTAGAGGTGGCCTTGGCAGCCCGCTGGTCACATCACTAGGCGACCACTGTCTCAAAATACTCACTTTGCTCAGAAAATAATCATTTGTGAACATTGAAGTAACTTGTCGCTCCTCTTCCCACTATCACCCAGTCCACAACCTTAGACTCTTAAGACGTAAAGAGATAACGGTGTAATTAAGTAAAGTGCTTCATCACCGTCGAAGGCCATAAAAATCGTTCCACGCTAAATTTATGACTGAAGTGGCTTTAAGATACATTTCAATTTAATGCTCCTTATTTAAGCGAAGTATCTGAGTCTGATTTCACCGAATTACATTTTTAGTGACAAGATGAAATTACCAATTTATAATGTATAGAGGCTAGCACATCAAGCTACTCCAAACTGACAACATTTGCCAATTGAACATGAACCGTATTTGTTTTCGTATAAAGTCGAAAATGAAAGAAAGAAATTTGACGTATTGTACATTAACTTGATGTGTTGGCCTCTGTTCTTTCTAAGTTTTGTAAAATTCTTCCAAAAAGTTATTTAAAGTCAAAGTTAAGTCATTTATATCAATTAGACTGTTTAAAAGGCATTTTTTAAATGAAAACACTTTGCTTACATTTTTAATGTTATAAAGTAGTTTTACAGAAAATGATGAAATATGCTTTAAAAGAAAGAAAGATTTTGTACAAAACCCTGGTTGTAGCCAAACACAGACAAATAACTTACAAACAAAAAGATAAATTTTCACAAAAATAACAAAAAACCTATCCACAAAATTACGTTTTACAAAAACGTTAAATACCTACTTCCTAGAAAAAGATAACCTGTCCCAGTCCACGAATTAGAATACACAATTCACAAAATAGAAAAATACGTCCACGAAAAATATATCTGTCCACGAATTAGAATACAATTCGCAAAAAACAGAAAACCAATCCACTAAAATTAGGATACTATTCACAAAAAAAGAAAAAAAACTTTAACGAAATAATAGGGAAAGAGTAAACGTATTAATATCCTTTCTTCGCACTGTACATAAAACAATACACAAATACAAACAGCAAATAAGCCATTCCCTTCCGCCACGCGTCAGCTAACCGTGAGACCCACCGTATTTCCTGGAAGCCGACCTCATATCCGGCAACGTTTCAAGACCCGAGCCTTCGAGATAGGATCCCGTTTGAGATAGAAATCGTAAAGAGTTTTGTAAGTGGCAGTAATGGTAGATTGCGGACAGATAGTTATGTGAAATATTGTAGGGATATTAGGGGAAATATCCGACCAAGCGCGTGTTGGACCACGCACAGTGTAGGGTTGCGTAGGTATATTCGGACTTAATATTTGCGTGTGCAAAATTGTTGTTTTTATCGGCATTTGTTTTTTTTTTGTCTTTTTTAGTTTCTACATTTTTCTTTTGAAAACAAGCGTAAAATGTTTTTTATCTTTTCTTTTCTGTGATACGTTTGAATTTTAAAATGGAATCAAAACCAATAGACATGATAAAAAAAGTGATCAAATATAATTTATTATAAAAAAGTGATCAAATATAATTTATTATAAAAAAAGTGATCAAATATAATTTATTATTTTTGTTGGTGAATTCTCTCATGTTTCTGTGCACTAGATTTATGTTGATTGCACTTTATTTAATTTCAAACATCAATATAGTTTATATGTTCCGCCGAGTAAAATGACTTAGTATCCGGACAAAAAGATGGGAATACTTAACCATAAAAAGGAATAACACTTTTTTTATCGAGATTTGAGCGTATGTATGGACACTGTAAAGAAGCCACTGCACATCAAATTACCCAAATGTGTTAAATTTCTTCGCCAGTTTTTTTTTAACTTTATAACGAATTATATAATATTTAGGTTCATGTTTAATTGGAAATACTTTACAGTTTGAGGTAGCTTGATATGCAGCTGTCGTCTGTATTTTGTTACAAAACGAAACAAACATGGCACTTACAGTAAATCGTAACAATTCAAAATAAGCATTCGTAATCGTCATTTTTGACTGTGTATAAAAACAATGTGTCTCAACTAATAAAAATGGGAAAATGTTAATGTAATGGATGCTATGAATTGCTGGAGCTTTAAAATACTTTTTAGATTTTTTTTAAACTGACTGAGGAAGCACAGAAAATGAGGTTTAACTAAAACCACTTACCGGCTTCTGATGACTTTGCAGAAGTATTCCGTTCTAAAATCGACTTGGTACAGCTTGAAGTTAGACTACCTGAGTAATTTGATAGCATCTGGCCTTACGGAAATTAGAAATTATCTACTGCTTGACTGAATAATGATAAAATACCAACACAACAGCACTGTTACGAAAGTCACAAGGCAGGCAAAATCGTAAAGTGTGATTCAGTAAAAGTCATTTCGTGAAAACTTAAGTAAAGTGAACTGTCATTGATACCTAGCATTCATATGAAATGACAACTCAATTCGCAGGTGTACAGAAGGTCAATTCTAGTAATTAAAACACGTACTAAATTTCTATCATTTGCTCGAAGCACACTAGTTCTTAGTTAAACTGGTGTCTGTCTTTTGATATCCCACAATGACAGTAAGAGTTCTACAAATAACAGTCGTGACCAATGTCTTTTTTTACTGGTTTACTCGTACGAAGGAACCCTTGTATTACCTTCAGGACTAGCCATATTGCAAATTCTATTTCTATTATCGCAATCGAATAGAAAGAAAATGGCGTGTATGGAATCAGCTGTTTGTCAACTGTCAAGTGTTACCGAGTAGAATATGTAATATGGCTGAAAATGAAATGAGGGTATTCCTGTATGACAGTTGACAAACAGCTGTTTCCATATACGCCATTTTCTTTATATTGTCGCCTCATCGATAACGATAAGAGAAATAGAATTTGTAATATGGCTATGCCTGCTTATCATACAAAACCAGACTTCTAAACCACTTCCAATGAAATGAATATAGGGTTACACGGGAAGTATACAATTTCATACAAAAAATGGGTTTATAAATCGGCCCACAAATTTTAATCTCGGAGTCGGAGAAGTAACACACGGTTAAAACAGTTCAACGTAAAACCAAATAACATATCATGTTTGCACAGCCAGTAGGCATGTGTTTAAACTAGCAATGGATTGATTTCGTACTAATTGATAGAGTGGTTACCTATTTGGTTGATTGTAAACAATGATGTTTGATTCAAGTGTTTTAAGTGCCCGTTGTTTTATTGATTGCAGGTAAGTTCTCACTCGCGAACTGCTGCTGTGGTGAGTTTTTACACTGTTTTTTTTTTGTATTAAGTGATAATAAGTTATCTAAAGGTGATATCAGACGGTTCACTCGAGTGAACATTCATACGAATGAATGCTTCATTTTTCTTTCATTCCATGTTCACACGACTTACTACGAATGACAAAGAAAAGAACGTTCATCTTTATTTACTTTAAATATGTCATCGCGTGAAGTCGTGCGTCTCGGAATCCGTTTAATTTGTGATTATTTAATCCAAAAGTTAGAAAAAAAAAACAAAGAAAACGTCGACGTCGGTGGGTGCGGCCATGGATTGAAAGAAGAAATATGTTTGGAGCTTCGAATACACTGTTCTATCCTTGTATTCGTCCAGTTTGTGGTTCCATAATCATTGATAATTCTTAAAATGTTCCAAAAACAGCAGCGTACTTTGCTCATTCCACTTGAACACCATTTTGCCGCCAATTTTCAGTGACGCCACGGGACGTGCGTCTGCTCCGAGCTCGAAACAAAATGGCCGAATCTGAGTGAACGTTCTCTTTATGTGCAGACCGTTCATTTTTCGTTCATTCGCAGTTGGAGTGAAAGATGCCGAATGAAAAAATCTAACATCGTCGGATCGGTTCATTAATGAATTAATTCGGCACTCATGTTTCATTTGGGTTTAGACGAATCATTTCGAATGAAAGACGCCGAATGAAAGACAAAAATGAAAGAAAAGTGAACCGTCTGATACCACCTAAGGCAAATAATATTTTAATATCAACTGGTTGAAATGGGCTTTACACCCAGACAGTAAAACACAAATACAGCAACCCATTACTAAAACTCCACTGTCCGTCTCTCTGTCTGTCACAATTGTCACCAGACTGTATCTCACAAACTGTCATAGCTAGGCAGTAAAAAATTTTTACACATGATTTGATTTCAATTTCTTTTGCCGCTTCAACAACAAATACTAAAAAGTGTTTTATAAACGAATTGTACGGGCCATCGTGCGCGAGTCCGACTCACACTTGACCGGTTGTTTTCCGTTACTTTCACGTTTTTTTTTAATGTTATTTTTATTTTTACTTTAAACTGAATACAAACCATTAACAAATCATACATTTCCGTCTTACCCAATCAAATGATCTTTTTATATTTTTCCAATATTATTTAGTTAAATAGCTTATGGTAATAACAAGACCGGAATGACCCACTTTAGCCCTAAATCGAAAAAAAACTCGAAGCCATAGGGCCTTTGGCCAGCTGTAGAATAATGCAGGCTAACAGTATCAGTAAAGTAAAGACAACATCAGAAAACACATGGTAAGATGGCACATGGTGGATAAGTAGAAGCCGGCAAAAAAAAACAACTCTAGGACATCCGTAATCACGTACAGAAATCTGTCCTTTGATATTCACCCGCGTAGGTCCCGTTCCCGTGGGAATACAGGAATAAAAAGTAACCTATGTGTTAATCTTGGGTGTCAGCTAACTTCATACCAAATTTTATTAAAATCCATTCAGTAGTTTTTACGTGAAAGAGTAACAAACATCCATCCATCTATCCATACTTACAAACTTTCGCGTTTATAATATTAGTAGGCTGTAGGATAGGATTATCCTAGTTTGAAGGACAGTGGTCTCACTAATTTGTACTAGCCTACTAAATATTATAGACTAATGACAACACTGATGTTACCTAGGCTAAGCTCTTTTCATAAATAAAAAAATATATACTATTATTGTAACTAACGGTATCCTGTTTTGCGTCGATAAATGCTTTCTACCCTATACAGGGTGTAACGGAAAGGGTATATACATCCGAAGGGCACGGATTCTCTTGGTGATAAGAAACGACATGGCAACGTTTTTATACTCATATACATACATAATTGTAAAGTAGGGCCCGCCCGCGCCGTCGCGCCTTCGTCGGTTAGGCAGAGCCCGATAGGTCTGTACTAGGCGCGCAGAACCCGAGATAGATATACTTGAACCTTGCCGGACAGGATTATGGCCCTCATAGTGCGGTGACACGTTTGTTATGATTTTGCATTTAATAAACTGTCGATATTAAATAATAACGTGAAGTTTCAAAGTTATTAGTTGGGAGCTGAAATTTTGAGGAAAGACTCGTTATTAAATACTCTATTCACCCTGTTTGTATGCATATACCCTTTCCGTTACATCCTGTATAGGCATTTCAATAGTACTTGATAGCGAAGTTCCCGCAGAATCCTATTTCTCGCGAAGGTTGTCCCTCCGTGAGTAACAACAGATGTAACATTCATTGTAAAGAACGCCCACTACGTTAAGATTACACGCGAATGTGAATCATGTATCCACAAGAAGTAGGTACATAACTTATCAGACAGACGTGTTGCTGGAGAGTTTGTTCTGCCACGTCTTCTACCTAGCTAAAACACTAGGAAATGGTGAAGGGCAAGCTTTTTGGGAGACTGTCTTATGTAGTTTTGACTTTTAAAAAGTACTAAAAGGCCCGTTGACAGTGTAAAAAGGGCATCGTCGCACATATGTGTATAAAGAGTTCAGCCGATTATCTTGAAACCCCTAGCGTTGAAATTTCCGGCAGCTTTCCAAATTACCACGACTTTCCCGATGTTAATTTTGATTTTAATCCAATAAAACTTTAATGTGGGTGTACTACAGGTACATTTCTGCCTAACCTTTCGAGGATTACAGGCGTGATGTTATGTATGTTAAAATTTTAAATTTTAAATGAAACATTAGAATAAAAATTAACAGTTTTGGCAAATCCGATGAAAAAATTGTTGAAGTTGTTTGTTCCCAACAAGTTACACTGTTACTGGATAGAAAGAAAGAAAGAAAGAAAGAAAGAAAGAAAGAAAGAAAGAAAGAAAGAAAGAAAGAAAGAAAGAAAGAAAGAAAGAAAGAAAGAAAGAAAGAAAGAAAGAAAGAAAACATATTTATTTGGCACATGCCACAAGTGCACAAAACAAAGTAAAAAATAATAATAAAAGACTTAGAACTAAACACGAAAAAGAGTGAGGATAGGATAGAGGATAGAGGATAGAGCAGATTCATTTAGTCTGTTCCCAACCAGTCACGCTCTTTTTAATATTAAAGTGTACGATCCATTGGGAATAAACACAAAAGTGTAGTTTTTTTAAATTCAGTATCTTTGGCCAAGCTCAAGGCGTTTGGATATGGGAAATGGATGGATAATTGGATAATATATTCAATTCCGCCCTGTATTTAATATGCAATTTTATTCTTCGAACACGTATCGCGACGGAACAACCCGAATACGACTCTACAGAGCCTTGTCGTCCGGGGAAAGGTTCTTCTTCTTCTTCTTTTCAAATGGTGTGACTAATCTGAAATTCGCTTTCGAGAAATATAACTACCTGAAAATGTTTTCACTCGCCGTTTTTGAAACAAGTGAAAATGATACTTTTAGCGACCATAAGTGAAAAAAAAATAAAAAAAAACAACATCAAATAACCTAAAACTAATTTATTACAGGACTTAATTTTAACAATAATTCAATAAATCATCAAAACTCGAGCAATCACAAACAACCGTCAATTATCAATACAAAGTAATATTCAAAACAAAGAAGCAATAAACAATAAGAGCAATAAAAATCACTTGAACGAACTTACTGTAAAGTCGCGTAGGTACAGGCAACCTTACCTGAAGACTGAACAGCGAAGGAGCGATCTTCTTTTGTTTTGAGGACGTGTACCTACAGCTTAACCGGGCAATCCTGTAGAGATAACTTAACTAAACAATAATAATTAAGACTTTCAACCAGGGTGTAAAAACTTAAAAACTAAGCGGGTACCCCCTGCACGGTACGGGCCTCGGCTTAGGGCGTCGCCGAGAGAGGACAGCAAGGGACGGCTGGATCTGAGTGGTTATGAGCGTTCTTCTTTTGAGCGTTCCCTTTTATAAGAATCGGTCAGTACCACCACTACCCACAATATCTTCGGCTTATACCTAATACAATAAGCACGTAAATTCGAAAAACCAGAATAGAGTGCATTGGGTTTAGTCGGGTGTTACGGAAGTATATTCTTCTGTTCCCGTGACTCCCGGCGCAGGTGTGTGAAGGAACACGAGGTTGGGTTTTAGTCAGTAACAGTTTGACAGACCCTTCCTTCCTCCCCGAGGTGGAAGACAGCTATAAGGATTATCCACCCCGCACCAAAAGAAAAGGGTGCCTTGAAGAACTCGAGACCCATAACTGAGCAGTCCGCCAGTCGCATCGACTTAATATTTATTGCACGAAGACTCGACGAAACTGTATGTTTCGTCACTTGCTTTATATTTCCATCACACAGACAAGGAACAAAGAAAAAATGGAAGCAAATTAGTCTTATCATGTTCAATTGAAAGTCCCAAGATACTAATAAACAGTGCTAGTAGCGAAAGTCAGTTGTTTCCTTCGAGACTTCAGTGCAAAAACGTCGATTCAGATAATTGGCTCGATAGCGCGGACGGGTCGCGTGTAGCCTAAGGACTTGCTACATAGAAAGCGATACGCGTAACGTTCGGAGTGGTTAGAGGTAAATTTGAAATTGCTTTATATCTGGTAGTGATGCCTATTAATTATAACCCCACCTTTATTGGTCATATTGTCACTGTTCTGAACGAATGACGAATATGACAGTCCTTTATTTTGCTTCATAAAAATAGGCCATGTGAATAACATCCATCGCTAGACAAGGATTATTTGTGTAAAAGTTAAAGCTGTGAAATTCTAAGCTAGTTATTTTGTCAATTTTTATATGTCAGTAAGTAGATACTAACTATTCCCCTTGGTTTCAATCGCATATTTGTGTAACTGTCTGGTAATCCAAGGTTCAAAGTTATTTACACAACTTCTTTTTTTTTACATAACTTTGAACTCCGTATAAAGCTAATACCTTCGCTTCTCTTTCTTCTTTTTTTCATATGAGTTTGAGTTTCTCGCTTTCTGTATAGCATAGGGTCATATTAGAAAGACTATCAGTCTGTCGTGTTTACTACAGCTATTTCGTACTAAGACTTTAAAGTTTAGTACAAATTAGATACTTATGAATGTTCTATCTTCTACTAAGAATAATAATTGTAAGTAGATATACCATGAGTATTATAAGCATTTTTATAACTCATCTTTTTGTTTTTTTTTTTGCAAGATATGTTTATTGCTAAAATATAAGTCTTAATTTGACTGCCTCACTGGTGTAGTGGTAGCTGGTGCGACTTTTATACATGGGATTCATTTGACCAGGATAGAGATAAAGTTCGGCACAAAGACTGCTACGAAACCTTATTACTGAGACTCCGCTATCCATCAGTATCAGTCTGTCTTTCAGCCGGCTGTATATCTTAAAACTAAATAGATAGACAATAAATCTAAGTATGACTTTAGCAAGTCCACCTCATGCTTGATAAGTTTTTTAAAGAGGAATACTATTCTCTTTAGTATCTTGAAGGTTTTTTTCTGATGTCGTTTTGCAAAACACGCAATATTTGTTGTTAAATGCTGAGAAGGTTGCATAATGGACATATTAAAGTTCGTAAGTAGGAAATGTTGAACTTTAAACGGCTGAAACGATTAAGGTAAAACGTGTCTAAAGAACACCGCCAGAAGCCCTGATTTTAAATAAAACAGTATCCAAATCGGTGCATTCGTTTAAGAGCGGTGCCACACACACACGCACATAGATGACAAACTTACGATTATAACACCCCCTTTTTTGTGTCAGGGGTTAAGAAACAAATGTATCTCGTGTCGGTCGTTCGCTGGTTATCAGAAATGGGTCGCTAGTCACTCATAGATACTTGAGCACGAACTTTTGAACCCCTCACTGTGTCTCACTTCCATTGACTGGAATCAGCTGACGTCTCGGGAATATTTAGTGATCATAATAGACTGGAAATTAATTAAATATAAGGTTTGGCGAAATCTAAATTCATAAACAATTTTAATCAAAATAAAAGTACACACATCAAAAGTGTCTAGGGATCAACATATATTTTTGCAATAACTTTTCTCCTGATTGATATTAATTAAAATTTTCTTTAAGGATTCATCAAATAAAGTGTTTTCGTTTGTCACAGTAACGATAAACCAAGTCACCTTTGCATTAATAAAGAAATTTGCCATTTTCCTAATAAAGGGATTTTTGACATTTGAACCACTAACATTAAAGTTCGAAAAAAAGACTGAAATAACAGTTTTCTTTAAAATTTTATTGGGTAACTTAAACAATTATTAATCCGTGTTTCTACCGCGAACACTAACAACACAAGAACATCGGTTTGGCATACTCAAAATGAGTTCATCCAAATCACGCTGTGGAATGGCCGCCCATGTTCGTTGCAACAACAAAAAAAGGTCTTCTTGCGACTGGATACCCTCCATATTCGGCAGAGCTCTTCTCTGTAGCATATCCCATGCATGCTCAATCGGGTTCAAGTCTGGCGACTGAGCAGGCCAGGGCAGGACATTGATGTTAGCTGCGGCGAGAGTCTGTCTTACAACTCTTGCGGTGTGCGGTCGTGCATTATCATGCATTAACTGAAATAAGGGACCGATTTGCACTTGTAGAGGAACGATGACGTCTGATACAATCGTCTCAGCATAAATTTGAGCGTTGAGGTTGCCTCTGATCCAAATCAACTCAGTTCTTCCGCCGATCCAAATACCCGCCCATACCATGATGGTTCCACCACTATAAGGATGGACTTCCTGGCAGGATTTTAATCGCTGTTGGCGTCCAGGGGTTCTCCAGTGTCGTATACGTCTTGTATCCGGTCTCATACCAAAACGAGACTCATCAGAAAAGCACACGAAACGCCATTGTTCTTCTGCCCAATTTCTGTGTTCAAGAGCCCATTGATATCGAATCCTACGATTGTGCATTGCTATAGATGGTACCCGTAGCGGTCTTCGGGAATGAAGGTTCACTTCATGCAAGCGGTTTCTGACTGTTTGGTCGCTAATTAAGTTCCCTGAAGAGTGATGAAGCCTCACGGCTAACATCATGGCGGTTATTGTTGGAGCTCTTCGAGTTAAGATTTGAATGTATCGGTCTTGTCTCCGTGTGGTGCAGCGATACCGTCCTCCATGGCGCTCAGCCACTATATATATAGTTACAGATAACACTCTGACTTGTATTCAGAGCTAAAGCCATAGTACGTTGCCGGGAACCAGCTTCTATCATTCCCACGGCTCTGAGCATTTCTTCCCTGCTTAAATGACGTCGCCGCTTCATAATAACGTTGGTTTTAATCAGTAGTAGGGAAACAGTAGCACTAATAATGTCTTCAATGCGTTGTATGTTTTTATAGGGAAAATATTGACAGCTGATTTTCATCTTTTACTCGAATTTGATTCACAGTTCCTGATTCAAATTATGAAATGCACCAAAAAGGATCCATATAAATTTATAAAATCAGAAATTTATTACAAAGCCACATCTCAATCTCAAGAAATCCGCATAAAAATGCTTGATCCCTAGACACTTTTGATGTGTGTAGTAATGATGCTCTATAGATTTCATTTTTCAATTTTTGAATTTAATTTAAGGTGAAAGCAGGTTAAATCGGGAATAGCGCGGTCGAAATGATCGAGAGGTCGTGAGTTCGATTCCCACCCATTGCATTATTGCCGTGAATTGCTCCAGACCCAAGTATATTAAGCTTAGTTGGAGGGGTTTACAAGACTACTAGTAATTAAATGTGCAATCCACATTGCTAGTAAACTTAAAAAAAAAAAATACCAGCCTGTTACTGTCCCACTGCAGGGCAAAGGCCTCTTCTCATACAGAGAAGGCTCGAGCATTGATCACCACGCTTGCTCAAGGCGGATTGGCGATTTCAAACTTATATCTATATATATAAAAGAAAGTGGTGTTAGTTACACCACTTATAACTCAAGAACGGCTGCATCAATTTGAATGATTTTGGTCTTTTTGGATTTGTCTTTGTCCGGAATAGCATAATAATTAATAAAAAACATGAAAAGTCCTCGAAAAAATAAATATCAAGAATATTCGTTGCCTCAAACATTTTTCAAACGCAGCGCCATCTTGGATGACATAACAGGAGTCAAACTTTCCAGTTCATTATCAGGTGACAATTTGACATTGACAAGTCTTAAGCTAAACATAAGAAGGTAAGGTTGTCAATTTATACGTACAGGTAAGTTTAGTAACAAAATAACTTTCAGAACGTAGGTCTACGTTCTGAAAGTTATTTTGTTACTAAACTTAGAGGTTTTATGTAGCATAAAAATGTCTTATATTTCAGAAATCAATTTACGTAATTAACAATGACGACAGAGACAAACTTTAATAATTCTTTGCATATAGAAGTTATTCTACTGTTAAGACTTTAATTAACACAGTAACATAGAGGCAATAGTTCAGATTAAAATGATGAATTTAGTATTTTTTAAATCAATGCATTTTAGTAAGGTAGTTAGGTTAGGTAGTTAGGTTAGCTATAGGATAGGTATGGTCAGTTAGGTTAGGTTATATATACATGTTGTAATTTTAATTCTATCGAACACAAAATGTTTAAATAAGATAACAGTAGAGACTCGCTACATAAAAAGTAGTAGTAGTTATTATTGGTTTGGATTTATTTTTTGTCGTCTTATTAAACGTATGTATTAGATATACATACGTTTAATAAGACGACATGTAAAAAAAAATGATAAGAGCAATAAATTGACTCAAAGGCACAACGAAGTTTGCCGGGGCAGCTAGTTAAATATAAGTCCAGGTTTCCTCACGATGTTTTTCCTTTACCGATGTCAATAATGTCAAAGATATGAATTGAAAAAGTCTCATTGGTACTTGCCCGGATTTGAACCTCAACCTCAAAAAAAAATAGAAGTTGTTATAATTAAGTTTGCTTCACTATTGCATTGGGTTGTACCTTTACCACTAATTTTTAATTAGTACAAATACGGGTTTATTCTAGACGGTCTTCTCATTACATTTGTGAAGTACCTATCAATACATAATATTCATAAACAGCAAAGTTATTAGCGTTTGTTGATATCCCAAAAAGTCACCCAATTTATGGAAATACTGTACAGGCTATTCATGACATAGTAGTATTCATTCATCGTCATCTCTCGCTCACGTTGGCGTGATCTCGCTCAAGCATGCCCCGCCTCCAACAGCTGTTTTCGTTATTTAAGGTTAACTAAATAGTGGCATATTTATAAATTGAATTTCGTTATTTTTTTTACTTTTGTGTACGAAAATATGATCAGTTACAGGTACGGATACAACCTATTTTTTTAACTAATAAAAAAATAGTGGTGTATAATTATAGAAATAAATAATAACAGCCGCACGAATAGAATAGAATAAAATATCATCGAGGCGATTAAAGGTTAAGCTACACTTGCCAGGGTTGGTCCGTGTATGAGACACCATTCATTACATATCTAGACCACTCCGTGCCTCGGAAAGCACATAAAACTGTTTATCCTGACTGTCTTTTGTAGATCTTTTTTTTATTATTGATAGGCACGCGTTTGACCTCTATCTCACCTGATGGTAAGCGAAGTCAAGAATGAACAGGTTGCTTATAAGCAACCTGTTCACTATTGACTTGAAGACCCCTAGGTTGTAGCTATCAGGAAACACCGACTCCGGCAGGGAATTCCACTCTTTAGCTGTTCGCACAATGAATGTGTTTCCAAAGCGTTTAGTACGTATGGTTGGGATATCTACCATGTACCGGTGGCGCAGTGCCGTACGTCTGGTGGTCAAAGATCTTTCACAGTCGAGTTATGAAGTTGTTTCAGGTTCTAGAATATCTTACAACCAAGGGGTACCTATTCTTACCCAGACACTGGGATGTGAAGGTCAAATAGACAGAAAAAAAATACGTTTTTTGATATTACAGCAAAGTACACCTTAAAACTATAAAATACAAAGATTATAATGCCAAAAGGGCCTCAGCTCAACTTAATGTCAGATGAGAATGCAGGGTGTACTATCAGAAGCTGATTTTCACCTGCGACCCACGAGTGTCATAAGCAAGAATAACTATGTCATAATACGGTAGTGCATTACGTTAAAAAATATAATAAGTACCTATATTAAATGAGTTAAATGTGAAAGTTAAAAAGCTTCATACATAATCAAATAAAATTGTGTGATGTACAGACGCCAGCACATCAAGTTACCCCAATATGTCAATTTTTTCTAATTGAATATGAATCTACTCTGTTTGACATTAAGTTGAAAAACGATCAAAGAAATTTGACACATTTGGTTGACTTGATGTGCTGGCGTCTGTGCATGTGTGTGATAGGCATTCGCTCGACGTAAAACAGTGGTATTTTGAACTTGCATGTAAGGTACTTTAAAGTCATTTTTGTTTTATTTTGGTTACTAGTTATACCGGTTTTTAGTCGACTAATACATTTTATTGTTAATGTAGACTGACAAATAATAAACTACGTTCATAAAAGGTAAACATAGGAAGTAATGGAGTGAAAAGTGCTGAATAGCGGCCACTGTGTACACGGCCATTAAACAGTGCGCCACGTTGGCTCTGTACAGCGCGTGTTATTGGATGGTGTGGCGTTAGTCCACATTCACACCTAGACCGGGCTGGGCTACGAAAACAGCGATCTGTATGTTTTAGTTAAAGACCCCATTTTTCACAGATTTCTGGTAAAGCTCGTTATTTAGGGAATGAACTAGAGTGTCGATGTTGTAAAATCAGCCCATAAAAACATGGGTAACATTGGGTCAGTAAGTATCACACAGGTTAAGTTTAGTGACATCTATCTCGCTACATATGAACTAAACAGAGATATCGTGCATTGCGATGTTAAAATTATTTGCACAATTGAATTGTTACTAGCAGCCCGGAGTCGGATTTGGTGCCTGAGTTATGGCATTAGGCTCGCCCTCTATTACATGTGACTTAAATATAACTGGCAAAATGTCGGCGTAATAATAGGTACACCTCTGCCAAGCCCAACGGGGATCACAGGCGTGATGTTATGTTATGTTGCGTGATTGAATTGTATATTATACAAGAAACTGAAAACAACAGTCGCGCGGTAGTAGTCCACCAGACACAATATCCATCTGATAAATTGATTCTTTCAATGCGGATGCGAAACTTTACACAATCACGTTCAGTAATCAATTGCATTCGCTTCAAAAACCTGTTAGATAATCTTGATACTTGATTGTGAGTTTACTAACGTAATTTTAGTCAATTAGCATCGGTTGAGCGACACTAACAGTTCACTTCATCGGTCACTCCACTTTAGTTTATAAGGTGATATTAATCATTATTATAGAATCGACCGGAGCTTATAATCTATGCAATGTAAAATTACAATATAGTTTACTCAAGTCTCTCTAAAGGACATCATACCGGCAACTAGTACCTACGAGTAAGTAATCGTTTTTTTTGGTAAGGCCTCCCATTTTAACACCATAATAATATAGTAGCTATTTATGTTGTTAGTTGTAAGTTTATATGAGGTACTGAGGCCAGCACATATTAAGCTACCCCAAAGTGTCAAATTTCTTCGACAGTTTTTCAACTAAATTTCAAACGGAATAAGTTTAATGTTCCATTGGAAAAAATGACAGTTAGACGCTTGATGTGCTGGCGTCGTCTGTACAGCAAAAAGTTTTCTTGTCTATTTGATCCGCTTCCGCCACCGCTGTTTTTGTGTCCACACAGGTACCACATCGGCTTTCGCGCTAAATCGCCAACGATGTAACTGCGCGATCCGAGCTCGCTCCGATAACGATCACTGCGCACTTTACGGATAAACTTTTTAAAGCTAGCCCCTTGCCTAGAAATAAAACGTAGGTGACAAGGACCATAGCAATTTTTTAAAATATTTTAACTTAATATAAAATCATGTCTGGATACTTTGACTGGTTTAGGTAAAATATTTGATGTATGTTGATAGATAAAACATTAATTGAGTGCACACAAAATACATAGATCAACATACATAAACAAAATAAAAAAATATTGACTTCGTCCGCGCGGAAAATAATAAATTTATTGTTTCGCAGTAAAATAAAAGCAGCCAAAGTGACTACTTATAACATCAAATTACGTCCGTCGTTCGTCAAAATCGGTCCAGTTTTTTCGGAGACTACCCGAAGCACACAGGCTATTCATGGTATAATTACTTTCATAATTATGCATTAAGTTTATTTTAACATGAGATGGCGACTTCATTTATAACGTTTTTGATTTTGGTTATTAGCCTTTAGGATAGGCAAATGTGTACCATTGGATAGCAACCACGAAAGTATACTATTTCACCAGTCATGTTTATGTATCATGTAATGGAGGCAAGTCTATTGTCAACAAGACTTGGCCCGACCCGAGAGTCGTACCGAAAACCTCAGGCTCACTCAGCAGTAGCACTTGAGTCTACAAGATCACCACGGCTGTCAATTAAAAACTACACTCCAAAAAAAGTACTAGGCAAACATGAAGACGTAGTGAGCTTTTCTTATGTCACTAATAGTTATAAACTAAAAGAAAAGTTTTAGGCTACTGAAATCGTTAAAACAATCCAACTAATGGTGACACACGTGACTTTTATAAACATTTCCCAACTCTGTTCAAGCGTAGCGTCCCATTTATATTGTTCTGTAAGTCCGACTTTTTTAGTAATAAAAGTAGGTAAGTACTTATGTTGGTAAGGGGGTGGGGGTTGGGTGAATGAGTTAGGTAGTATGTATGTAAATAATTATATACCACAAACTACCAGCATACCTTTTCTCCTTCACTATCAAGTCCATTCAAAGATTGTTTGTAAGGGTGCTTCTACACGGTGCATGTAGCTGGAGCAAGTAAAGATGCGGGTAATATGCGCAAGTTACCTATTTGTTCAAGTTACTCGCTTGTACTTCTACATAATGCAAATAACTGAAGCAAAAAAGTACCTGGGCTACTTGCGCAAGCAGTACGCTCAAGTTATTTGCTCGTGGTCAAGAGCTACATGCGCAAGTAACACGCGCGCGCCACAGAGTACGCGGGTTAGTTGCGCGGGTGGCTCGCTTTGGGGCTCGAGTCGCTAGACCTTTACACGGTAAAGTTTACGATGCATACAACCTGCGCAAGCGCCACAATATGCGCAAGCCACTTGCACCGTGTAGAAGCACTCTAGCGCTTTTAGCGATAAGGACGTCCATTTTAACACCCCATGTAGCAAGTTGCAATTTGTTAGTTTATGTGGCTTACCTGGTGCCTGAGTTTTGATGCCGCCCATGGGCCTCTGCTTGGCATCACCTATCGTCGAGAAATATCTCTCTGGTATCCTTATTAAGTTTTCCTTCACTATTTACAAATAAGTGGACAAAAGAGAGTATACTATTCTATTTTATTTTATTTAATATCAAAATAGAATACTCTTTAAAGTACGCCATGAAAACTTATAAATTATAACATAAGGACTACATAGGGTCATACAATGGGCGGGTTTATCACTATAAGCGATCTCTTACAGACAGTTACAGACAACCTCATAGGTACTACTTTTGCTGAAAGTTCCCCACACATCCCTCTATTAAATGGGACTTAGGTACTGGCGAAATGTGGGTATTCTAATAGGTACACATATGCCTTACCCTTTCGGGAATTTAGGCATGTTGTTATTTGTGTCAAGGTACAGATAAACAGCTAAGTATTTCTCGGTCTAAATACCTAGACATAGTTTTGCATCTGACAGTCTGGACCGAGCACAATTCAACCAACGGAGCTCCTAAAGCCCAACTATCCGCTACTTTAGAGACTTAGAACAAAGTTAGTCTTGACTAGAACCCCTTCTCAGATTACTAGTCAAAGCTTTTTACTGCCACTGAATAGAAATATTGAGAAGGTTGACTGATTTACCATTTTTAACCGACTTTCAAAAAAGGAGGAGGTTCTATGTTCGTGTGTATGTATTTTTTTTTTTTTTTTTTTTTTATGTATGTTACCTGATTTCTCCGCCATTTGTGGACCGATTCTCAAAATTCTTTTTTTATTTGAAAGAAAATGCTTCTGAGGTGGTCCCATTTTAATTTGGTGAAGATCTGGTGCTGATCTTCGGAGATATACAACGGAACTCTTCAAAAATAAACAGCAAATCTGTCGTGATTGCTGGAATCGCTTGGATGTTTATTGTTTATACAACATAATGACGTATCATCACGCCTGTATGCTCTGAGGGGTACGCAGGAGGGTACAATATACCTAGATTTCGTCAGTTAGGTATGTTAATTTTAATTTATTAGGGATTAGTGGAAAACCCTATTATGATGACATGTATTGTTAACAATTAACAATATAAAATAAATTCATGGCAAATATTTTTAGGGTAACAACTAAAAATGGAAAAATAAAAAACTTTTTTGCAAAAAATAAAACCGACTTCAAAAAAAACACTAAACGGTGTAAAATAACTCTAAATTCGGAAGTCGGTGGCTCATTATGAGTAAGACAAACCCACCAAAGCCACAGACTTTCGAATTTAGAGTTATTTTACACCGTTTAGTGTTTTTTTTGAAGTCGGTTTTATTTTTTGCAAAAAAGTTTTTTTTACATCCTCTTTTCTCTTGCTCTTTTTTTTATACAGGATAATGGGTCTACTCTTGACTTCAATCTTGTCATGCTGTCAGAGAGCCTATTAACTCGCGACTTAAACAGATTGGGGTCATATGAACTCGGAAACACCGAGTAGGTAGTATATAAAGCATATTTGCCAATGGAGGTATTCGGTTCGCATTGTCTGGATGTTTTCATTTATTAAGTCATCTTCACGCATCGTTCGGTCAAGCAGTTCGCATCCCTTCTATAGATTAACTGCTGGATGCCCCACAAAAAAAATCGAAGAGCTCGACGCACACTTACATTTTTAATAATAATAATAATGTATTAGAAACAGGACACACGGTGTTATTGACAAGACACTTACAAACTACGTTAGTAACAAACAAAGATTAAACAGCAACAGAATGTGACATCATTGCCGCAAGGTACAGGCCCAGCCGAAACTTTGCAGCAATGGTTCAAAAATTCGCAATCAAGTCTGTTTGCTAACATAGACAGGATAATGGTGTACTTCTTTTAGAAACAACTTGCCGTAGTATTAGAATATTAGTTTATAAAACATATTTAAAAAGGTTTACCTACTGAGATCTAGACATGTTAATTTGAAACTGTAATTGTTTTATGATTTCTCAATAATTGACAAATGTCTTTCTTGAATGACCAAGTTTTAAAACACAGTGATACAGAAAATTGTCTTTTCAACGGGTCATACTCTTGTAAAGTTTCCCCAACGCGTAACAGTGAGACTGGATGCTTGATCAATTTATTTTTTTTCCCAACGAGTCACATGTTACAGTATGAGTCGTTTTGGGAACGAACTATAAAAAGTTGTCTCATCGAGTAACAGTGTGACTCGTTGGGAACAATCGGGTGTACCTTGCGTGACCAGATCAGATAAGACGATATCCATAGAAGAACCTAGGTTACCGTAACCGACATAGTCTCTAAGAAACGCTAAGTTTAAGTGGCAGTGGACAGTGCACATTGCTTGCAGAACAGATGGTCGTTGGGGCTGCAAAGTTCTGGAGCGGCGACCACGTGCTGGAAGTTTCAGTGTGGAAGGCCTCCCACAAAGTAGACCAACGACTTAATGAGGGTCGTGGGAATCGAATGAATGCGAGATACACAGGGCAGGTCGTTCTGGCGACTTTGGGGAGGCCATGTGAAGTGAAGCGCTGAAGGCTACTATACTAATATTATAAAGAGGTAAAATTTGTAAGTTTGTAAATTTGTATGTAGGGGGTAATCTCTGGAACTCATTATCCAATTCTAAAATTTTTTTAACTGGCAGAAAGCTACATTATTCCTGAGTGCTATAGGCTATAAATTGTTTCTTTATCATGTAAATTAACCGAGCTATCACAACTTTTGTCTAGCAAGTCGGAAAAAAATACCTCATAAAACAGAATTATTTGCGTGCGCTGCCTAAACAGTTGCTTAAAATTAAAAACAATGTATGGCTACCTGGTTCGTCTTAATCATTTCTACAAAAAAGTCCGCGATGCCATATCTCTATCTTTTATATTTTATCTTTTATACTTCTTTTACTGCATTAAAAAAAATTTTTTTCGGTATAGTTACGTTTGGTTGATTATTTGAGCATCAAAATATTAATTCTTATGACAATAAATTATTTCAGTATCACAAGAACATCATACAGATAAGATTTGCCATTTACAGTATATCAATTGGTCATACAGTTTCGGAGATAATATAAAATTACTAAAACGCAAAATGCAGCATAACTTTCATTGTGCAGACGTTTTACCTATTTGCCCATAGATGGCGTTCTGCAATTACGTCATTTTTCTGAATCGCGGTGTTAAGACTTTCCGTGGATTGATGAGCCTCTCGAATTATTATGCCCACATTGTTGTTAGATAGAATTCTAAACATTACATGTCAGTTGCTTATTGGTTTCGGTTGCATCGTTCGTATGGTTGTTGTTGTTGATAGATACCTCAAATTCGAAAATATCGTAATTTCGTTGTACGTTTGTTTCGTATGTTCGTCTTCGTAGTTTCGTACTTCGCTCTATCGTAATAATCGATACGAGTTATTCGATATTACGATTGTTTTGTTTTGTAAAGGCAGACGCTGTTCGAGTCGCTCTCCCTTTGTTCATAATTGTTTTCAAGTCTGGGCGTAGTTTGTTGAGAGCATGCCTAAAAGGATATCTCAACTGTCCCGGCAGACATCACAGGCAAGAGCCGCTCGAGTACCTGCGCCGTACGGAAGAATCTGCCCCTGATGAAAATGAGCAGCGCCTCTCGAGAAATAGAGAATATATTTCGCAAGCACGCGCTAAAGAATCTAGCTCCGAGCGCTCACAGCGCCTCGCTGGCCAAAATGTGAGTACGTCGCGGGCCCGTGCTCGAGAAACTAGCGCTGAACGTGCGCACCGTCTATCTGAGTTAAGGAAGCATGTCTCAGAGACAAGGGATAGGGAGACTAGCGCTGAGCGCTCGCAGCGGCTTGGTAGGCAAAATGTCATAACATCGCAGGCCCGTGCTCGGGAATCTAGCGCTGAACGTGCGCCTCAGCGTCTTGTCTCTGAAACAAGGGATAGGGAGACTAGCACTGAGCGCTCGCAGCGGCACGCTAGGCAAAATGCCATTACATTTGGTAATCTTTGAAGTTACTGATCTGATTTCAAAAAAAAATTTACTAATAAAATAAATTACAGTAATATCAATCGAGCGAGTGTAATCTTATGTTAAAATAAGAAATTTTCCGCGGACGAAGTCGCGGGCAGAAGCTAGTCAATTATATTTATATTTTTGGTTTTAACGAGTCGCAGTTATTCAGAATGAAAAGACGTCTTAAATTAATTAGTCTTGTGGACCATACTTTTCAAGTGACATCTGACAGATAGAGGTCATTGACATTCCTATTCTCATTTGAAACACATAGTATCATGGCACACTTCTTTCTGTATCCTTTGTTTTTCTTTCATGTAATTTAAAAAAAAAATGTGGTGTTGGAGAAGGTTGCTCAGAATTCCATGGACAGCTATGAGAACCAACGAATCCATACTGCAGGAGCTTAACATCACGACGAGGCTCTCAGCAATCTGCCACCAAAAGGCCCTTCGCTTCTTCGGACATATCATGCGGTCTTCAGCATAGTCTGAAGAAGCACATCATAGTGGGTCAGATGGAGGGAAGACGAGCCAGGGGCAGAGCACCCTCAAGATGGATGGATGCCATCAGGAAAACTGTGGGGCCGGACATCCAGACGGCAGTCCACAGCTGCAACAACCGCAGCGAATGGAGAGCTCGCTGTTAAGGTTGCGATCCTCAGCATTGAGGGACCGAGGAAGAAGAAGAATTTAATAACAAATATGTGTAAGCTTCTTAATTAGTTACTGTCATCAATTTTATAATTCATTTACAAAATTAATACTATTAGTTAGATTGGAGAAAAAAGTAATTACTTCTAAAAATAAATTGCTGAAGTGCTGATGATGATTACCTATCTGCAAGAATATTAATAGTCCTAGGGCTAATGATGAATGAACTTTAATGAATAAAAAGAAATATGGTGGCGTTGCATAGTTTATATCTAACCCCATGAGAAAAATACGTGAGGTTGTGTTTGTATGTTTGTAAAACGTATTTCTAACACATATTATTACCTTCCTAATACTCGTACATCCTGCAATTGTAGCAATCCATCTTCTTTCTCCTGACGTTATCTAAGCACATTAATTCACAGCATATCTTCACGGACGTACAGGAAATGCTCTGCTGTGCATGGCTCAAAATTATGGGTTTTCAGGGTAAGTTTAACCTAGTGGTAGCCTAGAACTATATTATATTATATGACAATAATTACTATTTATACCTATTCTAATATTATAAAGTAAGTAAGATTTGTAATTTAGTAAATAACCAATAAAGTTTAAAAGTACTGGACCGATTTGAAAATTTCTTTCACCGTTTGAAAGCTACACTATCCCGGAGTGGTTGATTAAATTAAACAAAAAAAAACCTAACAAAGCATTTTCTCTAGAACCGAGTACATAATAATAACTTGCGTTTGTTGATTAACTTCGCAGTACTTATCAGGCGTAGACAATATCCGCTCTCTTTTTCTTTTGAAGTTAATTTTATTGACTGCCTCGTTGGTCTAGTGGTCGCAAGCGCTACTGCTGATCATGAGGTCCCGGGTTCGATCCCCGGGTCGGGCAAAGTGTCATTGAGTTTTTCAATCTGGGATTTCTCAGTAACAGCCCGAAGTCTGGATTTGTGCCCGATGGATGGCAATAGGCTCGCCCCCTATTACATGGGACTTAAACATAATGGCGAAATGTGGGTGTACTACCAGGTACACCTCTGCCTAGCCCTTCGGGGATTACAGGCGCGACGATATGTATGTATGTGTATGTTAATTTTATTGTTGACCCATTTAACAATTCGTTCTCATAATTGCCCTTTCTCAACTATGTTAGGTTCAGCTTCTAGTTTAACTGAATGCTGTTAAATACCAGTGGTTTAAAAAGAGCAATTGGCTATCTGAACTCCATACCTTAAATCTCAAATCAAATCATATTTATTTCTGTAAATAGGTTCATAGAAGGTGAGGTCAGTATTTCACTGTCTTACTACTGTGATTAAAAACTCCGAAAGAAACTCAGAGGTCACAGTCTCTTTTGAAGTCCATACATTTTCATGGTCAGATAATGTAAAAAACCCTTCAGGTTGGTGTCTCAAGTGGTCTTTTGAGGAAAGAACCACACAGATGTGACAAACCGATTGATAGACTTTAGAGCTTTTTATTACTAGTAACGACTATCTACTATCTACAAATGTCAGATAATTCATTAATTGCAGAACAATTAGTAATGATTTTGAATAAATTTTGTGCCAGAAACAGATTGAAGATTGACCTAAATACATACATAATTTTCGGCACAAAATACCAGATTACCCAACTTTTATGTAACTTCAAGTTCCTTTTACTGCATAATTCACCCTACTTAGCACATGAAAACACCTGCCTGCTTCTCACAGAGCCTCTAAGAGCACCTACTTTGGTGATATTCTCACAACGGGCTAAACTTTAGCACTAAAAGTTTTAGCTGTAAAAGTTGTGAAAGTCACGTGACTTTCGCATTTCCTGCGGAATACTTGGGCTCACTTACGGAGCGGGGCATATTAATGTTAGCTGCATGCAGTTAATAGTCAGTGGGTGGAGTTAAAAGTTCGAGACAGTGCATGTAAAGCAGCTCAAATTTACATACTTTCGGGGTTTTCAATTTTCGTTTTTTTCTATTAATTTTACCTGCGAGTACAGTACAATAACGCATTCAGAGTGCTGTGCTAACGTGGAGATTTAGCGCGTCGGGGATATTCAATCATGCGGGGGCGCTGCGCTTCTATGGTGGCGCGCTTGCGCTTGTCCTCCAATGGCATCATGAATGCGTTCTTACTGTTCTTAGATCGTTGGGACTCTCCCTTCTTACAAAGATTGTTTTATATGCCGTGGCAAACGTTATTCAGAATTGACAACATTTCAAATTTTTAACCTGCATGTTTTATTACGTTTCATAAAAGTAAATCCAAAACTAGAGGACCCCTATATAACAGTTTTTTGAAATTATGTACTTTTCATTCATAATTTTAACTTTGAAATTCGGTGCATTCTAAAAAGACGTAAGCGCCAAATGACGTCATTCATACGGTGGAATGGCGATACATCCTTTGCTTTACTGTGAACGTCAAAAAAAAAACTGTTACTTAGATGTCACTGTCTCGTATTTGACATTATATAATTATGTCTTTTTTGACATTAGATATGTCTTGTTTGACATTAGATATGTCTTGTTTGACATTATAGTTTTCATCTTAAAAATTAGCTTGCTTACGCAAAGGTCATTCCAACCACCTAATTCCACCGTATAAGTGACGTCATCGCATGTTTTTTTCTTTTTTATTTTTTTCTCAGAAACTAAGCAATAATTAAAAAAAAATGTATTTGAACTCAGCATACAAAAATGAAGAAACGGTATTTTTGTTTTAGGGTCATGTCAATTCTGAAATATTGTCAATTAAGAAGTTGTGAAGTTGATTACTTTAGTACAGAGGCGTGGTAAAGGCCGTGACGTCAGCTGTCATTTCTAATGGCACAAACGATGTCATGTGGATGGAGTCGAATTGTTGCGAGTGGAAGATACATAGGTTTCTGGTCCAACGCTGATACTAGTCTAGTACGAAACTGTCGGGCTACTAATTTGAGTTATATTTTGTGATTACTATTGATAAAGTGAAGTTATTACTGCAATGAAGATTATTATTCTACGTTATAAGCCTGGTTACCTGGTACCACGAAACCCCTGATGTCGGCTCTACTGCTTAACCATCTCTAACGGCGAAAACTTTTTTAACTATAACTATAACTGGGCCATTACACGGCGATTTACTTTGTATCCCTACAAAACAAAAATATTGTGCCGGGCAAGGAATCGAAGTAACAATGCGAAGCAAAACAGCATATTGCTACTGAACCAAGCATGCACGGAATACTCGTAGTATCAATGTCCTTCATATAATAAACAGCAGAACTTTAGCCTCAACCGCTAAGTTTCCCATTCTTTGCAGAAATTAAACAAAACAACGGAGGACACAATCTTAACGATTCAACAAAAATAACGTTAGCTTTAATAAAACTCACCGTGAACTAAAACAAAGGAATATTTCTTCTTAGCGCGGGAAACACAGATATCTGAACGTCAGAAGTGGTAATCAAACTTCTTGTAAATGGCACCCGATTCCCTTGTTCTAAACTTTGACTGGCCTGTTGGTTAGTGACCCTGACTGCTTTGCTGAAGTTCGTAGGTTTAATTCCCATCCAAGGCGTTTGTGTGCTGAGCACGATATATATTTTTTTCTGTGTCTGGGTGTAATGTATCTACAATATGTATTTATGTGGGAAACGGAATGTGATTGAGTGTAAGAGATGAATGCATATGTGAGAAAGAGAGAAAAGAACGGCAGGAAGAAGGAAGGGATATAAGATGGCAAATGTGTAGTTGTGCATTAAAAATAACCTTTTTTTTAACTTCTTTCTTATGCTAATGTAAATAGAGTATAGCTCTAAATGTTTATTATTTACTTTATTACACACAGGATAAGGACTTAATGTTCTGAGAATCTGAAAAGCGTCAACAACTTGGAGATATCGAGTGTAAAAAAATAAAAAATAATGTAAAAAAATATAAAATTAAGAGTTCACATAAGAGAGAATAGTTCATATAGTTAAGAGTTCATATTCACATAAAACTGAACTAAGTTTTTATGTTTACAATTCTATTCTATATTATTCGCATCAGATAAATATATTTGTGACACAGGTATTCTGTTGGTGTTATTCTACTCTACTCTATTCTACTCCACTCGGTTGTACCCAACTCTATATTGTACTTAACTCTATTTAATTGTATTTCACTTTTCTCTACTCTGACCTATTATATTCTAACCCTTTCAATGTCAGTTCCATTACTTCAATTCCGTGACAGAAACTCCGAGTAACAGTTCCTCGCTGTGAAATCCAATAAAGTTGTTCCGGCTCCTAGTGATGGGCGCTGCTGCTAATTAGTCGAGAATATTAATTTAGAGTCGATCTACTCGGGACAGTGATTTATCGACTATTCAAATGAGGAAGGATTGGCTCTTTGATTTACTTGTTTACCTGTTCAATTGAGTTTATTTGCTGAAATTGTTTGCCTTTGAAAATGCAGAGTTTGGTTAACTGGTAGCGCCAGATAGTCATCAAAAGCTAGCTGATCATTATATTACCATTATATCATTCCATCAGTTTTAATTTTCTTTAAAAAACCTACTAGGAATTTGGGTCGCATATTACTAGTAGTCTTTATAAACTCTCTAACTGTGCTAAATAAGCTTGTGGCTGGAGTGGGTTTAGGTCAACAGTGCAATGGGTGGGGATCGAACTCACGACTCAATCGCCTGTCGAACGCCTTAGCCATTAGGCTTTTGCCGCTGAACGCCAAAGTCTATCGTAATAGGGGTAAGTTTATTGCCATAAACCAAGCAAAAATAAAATCGTAAAATAGAACACCGGCAATTCTTTTTCTTTTTATGCGTTAAGAAAATTTTATGCGCCCATAGTCCTCTGGCTTTACATGCCATCAAGTCATTTTTCTCAGCTAAACTGGTTTTCTCCCTATGTTTTCCTTCACCGTTTTTAAAGTCATACTTTATTATTATATTAATACAGCCTTAAAGTCACAGGTGCTGTGGGTTAGAAGTCAAGACCAAACGAGGAATACACTGGTCACTGGTCACACTACTAAGCCATCACAGTTGCAATAATAATAAGTACAAATACTTATTGCATTATTCATACATCGGAACAAGTAGTGATTCATAAGAAAATATAATAAACTAGTTGCATCCAAGACGGCGCTGTATTTGAAAATAGTTTAAGCAAACGAATTATCATTCCGTCACCCGGATATGATCTATCTGCTTTCTAAATTTCATTACGATCCGTGCAGCCGTTAAGCCACGAAAAGTCTACAAACAAACAGAGTTTTTTCTCATTTATAGTATTAAAATAGATAACGGATAGTCGACTCAGCACACGCAGCCGCACAACCCTAGTGTAACAAATAATTAAAACTTCATTGAAACGTTCAAAGGGGTGTCTTTAAACAGTGTTTAATGAAGTCTTCGTATTAGACCCCAGTTATCCTCTGTTTATTTTTAATAAACTGGTCTTAAAATTAAATAGTACAGAGGCCAGCATATCAAGATACCCCAATGTGTCAAATTTCTTTGATAGATTTTAAACTTTATATAAAACTAGCTGCCCGGAAACATTTTGTCTTAGATAGACTAAAAATGACAACATGTATATATAACCTAACCTAACTTACCATACCTATCCTATAGCTTTTTTTTTTTTTTGAGGGGTGGAAAATCCTCATGGATGTCCCCCGCCCGGGGAGGCGGAGGGGTCTGTCAGACTCTTACTGACTAAAAACCACCCCGTGTTCCTTCTCACACCTGCGCCGGGGGTCACGGGAACAGAAGATACTTCCGCGACCCCGACTGGTGCCGGCCCCGCGGGCCTCGCCAAGTCAGCGAGGGGAGTGAGGTGTTAGACTCCCCTCGCGACGTCTAAGACGGGCGCGCGTGAACACGACGCGCCGCCACCTCGGGTTCATGTACGTGGGGGCGGCGGACATCCCCGCGTCCGTCGCCCTGGACCCATTCAGGGGGGCTGGAAGAGGGCGTTGTCCGCCCTCCGACTGCGCCCGGTGCGTCTGCTGCGGGCCGGGTGAGTGGAAGTAATCTCCCTCTCCCTTTCCGCAGCCTCCTTCTGCGAGATGACCGTTTCGCAGAAAGACACCACCGCGTCCCAGGACTCGACGCTGCCGACCATCCTCTCGACCACAGCCGGCAGCGACAAGTCACTGCCTACTCCAGAGACGAGGGCACGGCGCGGCTCCTCCCAAGCGGCACACTCTGCCAGCGTATGCCGCGCCGTGTCCTCCCGACAGTCGACGCAGTGGTGACACCGGGCGTCCGGCTCCCTGTTTATGCGACACAGGTACTTTCCGAAGCAACCGTGCCCGGAAAGTATCTGCGTCACCCGAAACGACAGGGAGCCGTGCCTCCTCCCGAGCCAGCGCTCAAGCACCGGCTGGACCGCCTCGATAGTGACGAGGCCGGCGGTAGGGCTCGAAAGCCTGTCCCACCATGCCGCCACCAGGACCTCGCGCAGCTGCGACCGACGCAACTCCATGTGTCGCTGCATCGGTCGCTCGCCGCGCGCCTGCATTTCCTCGCGCCACCGGTACAGTGACGCGAGTACTTTCGCCTCCAGGTCCCAGGGAGGGGATCCGGCCAGTACTCCGGCCGCCTCGTAGGAGATCGACCTATCCTATAGCTAACCTAACTACCTCACTGAAATGCATTGATTTAAAAAAATACTAAATTCATAATTTTAAACTAAACTACTGCGCTGCGTGCCTCTATTTATTTAGTTTTCCCGGTCTACTTTAATTAAAGTTTCTTTTGCAAAGAATGATTGAAATTCGTCTCTGTCGTCATTATTAATTACGTAAATTGATTTCTGAATTATTATGCCTTTTTGGCAACAAAATAAATTTGAGAACGTACGTATTAAATGACTACCAAAAAAAAAATGTGTTGATCCGTTGTCATGGTGACACTATCTTACTTTTCGTATTTTTTTAAAATCAGAATACGTAATAATCCCAATACTTTACATAATTATAATATTATGTTGTCGATTCAACGTCCTTAATTAAATACCTACGCTATTTAATTTGAGTGCAGTATAAAGTACTGACGACGGGAAGAACATCAAATATTTAACAGGTAGGACGTGTGTCAATAGTTTCTAAAGGAAAGCGAAATTGTTGTTTTTACTAATAATATTTCAAGTTTTTTTTCATATTTATTCCTTTAAACTTTCTCTGAACTTCCACAAATATTTCCAAACCTAAAACGGAGTATTCCCGTTTGAGCACCTATTTATTGAACACCTATGCATTAACCTATGGGAAATGGGAATACCTTTGGTGCTAAATGCATAGGTGCTCAAAAAATAGGTGCTCAAACGGGAATACTCCCCTAAAACAGCTAAATCGGCCCAGATGTTTTGAGTTTTAGCGAGACTAACGAACAGAAACTGATTTTTATATATATTATAGATCGACTAGCGGACGTCATACGGTTTCACCCGCGTAGTTCTCGTTCCCGTGGTAATACAGGGATAAAAAGTAACCTATGTCGCCCGGGGATAGTGTAGTTTCCTAACGGTAAAGGGTTTTTCAGATCAAAGTCAATGTCAAAGTCAAAGTCAAATCATTTATTTCAATTAGGCCTGAAAACAGGCACTTTTGAACGTTATACTTACAAATAAATTAAATTAATATGATTCTAGTTGCACATTCCAAAAGGTAGTTTTGTTTGGAGAAGATGTGCAAGAAACTCCATACTTACTCTTTTAAAATACATTTTACAATATTTGTATACATAATCAGATTATATTATGTGAGGACGATGTACCATGAGAAAAAAAAAAAAACAGCTATCCTGAGATAGGTGATATAAAATAAGCGACGCGACTGGTAATTGTATGAGCGTATTGAAAGATACATGGTGCTCACATATTTACATAATATTTAATCCAAAGTTGATTATTAAAAAAAGGTAATAATCATGAAGTTAATACTTAAAATAAAATAAAAATAAAAATAAAATAAAAATCGGATTAGTATCTAGTACTTGAGATTAGTGCGTTCACGCAAACAAACTCTTCGCTTTAGCTTTACAATATAAAATAAAAATAAGGATCATCTTCAATTGGGAAAATGTGCTGGCTTCAATATTGGTTTGGTAATTATGATATGATTTTTAGCAACTACTAACATTATGAATCTTGCTAGATTTTTATGTTTTTTGAACGTGTGAGGAAAAGGGTGTTAAGTTCCTTATCCACCATTTAAGAAGAAAGGATCGTATAGTGTGTGCAAGAGAGCATTTTTTTTTACCAAAACACAGGCACACGATAATAAATAGAAAAAAAATACAAAATAAAAGAATTCAACTAAAAAAACTGAACAATAAAAAAATAATAGTTTGCTCTACGACTGCACCAAATAGGTCCAGTTCAGCAAAAATCCCATACAACTAGTGCCTGACGCTGTAAAATAAATAAATATATATTGAACAAAATCTACAATACGTCACAAATACTTTTCGAACTTCCATTTCTCATACAAGTTACATTAGAAGTTTGTGTTCGACTTGGTTCAAAAGCTTCGACAACAATAAAATTTATGAGCGGAGCTTTAAGTTTTACGGATATTAACAAGAAAAGTCTTTTTTTCAGAATTTCTTCCGATACCTTTTCTTCTTTACTACCAAGTTTATCAAAAGGTTGTCTGTAAAATATCGCTTTACGCGATAAGGCCGCTTATTTTAACGTTAAAGTTATAATTTGTACGTTCTTATGCTGTATAATTTAAAGAGTCTTCTATTCTACCATATTCTGTTCAATTGTGAATTATTGTAACAACTACCTATTTTAAAAGAATATTTATTTAACTGGCGTTTTAATTGAAATTCAAAAGTGCCTTGTTTTGCAGTTACAGTAATAAACTATAGCCTCTTTGTTATTCCTGTATATATAAGTTTGGACAAGCTTCAAGCTAGTTAAAATTTTTAACTTAAAATCTTGCCAAATAGTTTGTTTGACTTTTCATTAATTATTTAAGACCAGATTAATATTTTAAATGTCCGTATGATTGTTGCACTGTTGCATTTAAATTTTTTAGTGTTATTTTCAGCAAATCTACAATCTGTGTATGTTCCACAAATAAATAAATAAATTATATAGCTTTAAGTTTAAAGGGTTCGCTATGGGAAAATTTTTGTATGTAAAAGTGAAAATTCGGGTACTATTCTGATTAAGAATGAACAGAGTTTAGAAAAAATTGTTTAAATTATTTGAAATTGTTAATCTCGTTTCTATCAGTCATGTTTACTTTTTTTTATTATCTAATGGATGGAATTTCGATTTTTTACCAGAATGTGAGGGGTATGAAAACGAAGTCACATGAAATTCTAATGTCAATTTTAAGTTCTGACTATGACATTATATGTCTTACGGAAACTTGGTTAGATGATTCGTTCTTGTCCTCTGAATATTTTGATCAGAGATATACTGTTGTACGCCGTGATCGTAGTGCGCAGTTTAAGGATTTGTACTCTAAAGGTTATGGTGGTGGGATATTGGTAGCTATTAGTAATAAATATACATTTGTTAATAAAACAGAATGGCAAACCTCCGTTGAGGATATGTGGTTATGTGTAAATGCTGGTGGCGTCTGTATGAATATTTGTGTTGTTTATTTACCGTCTTATATACCTTGCCATATTTTTAGTCAATTCGTAGCCAGGGCTGAGGAAATTTGCTTGCGTTACATGGATTGCACCACTTTGATTCTTGGTGATTTTAATCTTCCTAATGTGAAATGGCTTCAGTCTAATGATCCCTTTCTAGGGATTAGTGACCCTAAGTCTTTAGCTCTGAGGGACTTCCTAAATATCACCGGCTTTCTTCAAATGAATAACGTCTGCAATGGAAATTATAATATCTTGGACCTCATCTTGGTGGATGAGAACTCCAGTCTTTCTGTCTCTTCTGCACCCCCCCTCAGTAAACCAGATTTACATCATCCGCCACTAGAAATAACCCTTACTAAAACGTCAATTTCTAATTTAAATTATAATAATTTGCAGTCTAAATATATATTTTTTAAAACTGACTATGAGGCATGTGTTCGTGATTTGCGTAAGGTTAATTGGGAGGATTATTGTAATTTGAGTTGTAATGATTATGTTTTGAAGTTTTATAATTTACTATGGGAAAGTATCGATAAATACACTCCGAAGGGTAAACCTAAGAACAATTGCTATCCAGTCTGGTTCTCAGCTTCGTTGATTAAACTTCTTAAGGAAAAGCATAAATACAGAACTCGTTTCAAACGGTACAAAAACCCTCGGGACTACGATACCTTTGTTACTCTACGTATACGAGCTGCAAGAGCTATTGATATCTGTTTTAGGGGTTACATAGAAAGAATTGAAAGTGAACTAAAAACAAATGTAAAAGCTTTTTGGCGTTATACTAAGTCTAAAAAATCCTATAAAGGTGTCCCGGATCAAGTTGCGTGGGGTGATCGTGTCGGTGAGGGTGGTAGTGGTGTGGCTGATCTATTTGCTGACTATTTTTCATCTGTGTACAGTGTTAATCAACACCCTTCTAACTTGTGTCCAAGTTACTCCTCGTCGAATTATAACATCACCTCTATTGAAATTACTGAGAGTGACGTTAGAGATAGCATCAAAAAGTTAGATCTTAATAAAGGAGCTGGTCCGGATGGACTTCCTCCTATTTTTATTCGTCTCTGCATTGATGCTCTTGTTACGCCACTGCAGATTATATACAATAAATCCCTTAGGGAAGGTACATTTCCTGATTTATGGAAAATCTCACACATTATCCCCATACATAAATCTGGTAGCATGAATGATGTAACTAACTATAGACCAATCTCTATTATATCACAATTTGCAAAGATTTTTGAGGGTCTCATATACAATGTAGTTTATTCCCACCTCCGTCATATAATTAGTTCGAAGCAACATGGTTTTGTGTCTAACCGTTCTACTATGTCTAACTTACTCATTTACACTACTTTCATTAGTAATACCTTTGAAGCTAGGGGTCAGGTTGACGCTGTTTACACAGACTTTGCAAAAGCCTTCGATCGCGTTGATCACTCAATTCTTTCTATGAAATTGAATTGTGCTGGTATACATGGCTCTCTGCTGCGGTGGTTTGAGAGTTATTTAATTAATCGTTCTCAAATTGTTGCCTTGGCAGGTTATGAATCTGTACCTTTTTCTCCCGGGTCTGGTGTTCCACAGGGCTCTAAGTTGGGCCCTTTGCTCTTTTTGGTATTTTTAAATGACCTTTTAGATTTAATAAATTGTAATTGTTTAGCATACGCCGATGATTTAAAAATATACTGTAGGATATCGGACCTGAGTGATTGTGCGAGGCTTCAGAGAGATCTTGATGTCCTTCAACAATGGTGTTTGAATAACAGAATGGCGCTCAATGTTAAAAAATGCCAGACTATTACGTTCACTAATAAAGTGAATTACATTAAATTTGATTATCGTATTGACGGATCGGTATTGACCAGAGTGTCGGTCATACGTGACCTAGGGGTACTCTTCGATACATCCTTATCATTCCGCAATCATATCGAAAATATAGTTAGTAAGGCTAAGAGAATGCTTGGCTTTATTATACGTATGTCAAAACCTTTTCGTAATAATATTAGTATTATTTTACTCTACAACGCACTAGTAAGGAGCTCCTTGGAATATTGTTCCACTATTTGGTCCCCCTATTATACAAGTTATATTAATAATGTGGAATCTGTTCAGGCCCGTTTCGTCAGGTATTTATGTGTGAAGAATGGGATTCGAAGAGCTATACCTGATTACAATGACAGGTTAAGGCACTTTAAAATGATTAGCTTAAATGAAAGACGTAACCATTCCGACTTACTAATTCTTCATAAAATTATAAATGGTTCCATAGATGCACATTTGGTAAACTATTTTAACTTTCGGTCCAGCCAACGTAGTAAGCGTCATCATCGTATCTTTGAATTGCCTACATCCACATTGAACACCACATTTAATAGCCCCCTAACACGTATGGCAAGGCAATATAATGAACGATCTAAACGGATTGATTACCCCATTGATATTTTCTCCATGAGTTTCGCTTCATACAGACGTTCCGTACTTAAACCATGTGATGAGTTTATGTCTAAGTAGTTCAAATTGGTTTGGTTTGTTTTTGTAGTGATCTAGATTAAGCCCTACTAGGCACACCTTTTATTGTTGTCTCTAATGTTCATTTAAGAATGTCATGCATACCTGTTATTTGCATGATTGCTAAAATGTCAATTTTTGTTGTTATCTAATTTGAATTGTAAGTGATTGTGCTGTTGGTGTGCTTATTATAAATAAATAAATAAATAAATAAATAAATAAAGCTTATATCAGTCATAACCACCGTCTAATTACCGATGTCAAGTTATGTATTTTTTTTTTCGTCACCTATACAACACTACGAACACATAATATGCATTGCCTATTTTATATCACCTTGTACCTATCTCAGTATAGTAGTTTTTATTCATTGGACAGACGCCAGCACATCAAGTTACCCCAATGTGTCAAATTTTCCCAATTGAAATTGAACCTTATTCTGTTTGACATAAAGTTGAACAATGATCAAAGCACATTGGCGTAACTTGATGTGCTGGCGTCTGTACATAGTCCTCACAAATAATCTGATTATGCATACAAGGCAATGTAAAATCTATTTTAAAAGTGTATAAGTATGAAGTGCAGTTGTACCTTTTGGAATGTGCAACTAGAATCATTCTCTTAATTTATTTAATTTGTAAGTGGCAAAGTGTAGCCGTTCGTCGAATTGAAATAAATGATTTGACTTTGAAATAACAACAAGTTCAACAAAATACACACACAGCATCCTGATACCCTAAGTACAGTAGATACATAATTTTAGATAAGACTTGCTCAAAAAGTCCCAAAAAACGAAAAGGCTTGAGAATTTGATTGGAACTGTCTTTTACTGGCGGCTGAGAGAAAAACTCAATTATTTAGTCCTCAAAGGCTTTAAATCAAAGGCGATATATTATGTATATATCTGTTTCTAACCAGACAGCTCTTTGCCAAGTTGATTGAAAATCACTAAGCTGCTCACACGACAATAATACAGGGTGGAAAGGACATCGTCGGACAAAGGTGTCGTTACAACTTTTGGTCTTAATTTTTTTCCGTCTTGCACCCTTTCGCAACGCGCAATAAGACACTTTGTTCCAATACTTCCACTACCCCCGACTATGACGGTGCCTTGCAGGTTTCACCAAGTCAGCGGGGGTGACTTAGTGGTATGTTGACTACACTAGCGACGTTTAAAAAGGGGGCGCGTGCAAAACGTGCGCCCTTCTTAGACGTCGCCATTTTTAGACAGGAATAAACTCCACGTACACGAGTCCGGAGAGGGAGTTCGTGTACGTTACGTGGCTTTGATCCTAGACCAAATCACATTGTTGTTGACGAATACGACATTCGATAAATTCGGAATGTATGGAATTGGCATAAGCATTCAAAATGCTGGATTCCCTACGTTTCGGATTTATCAAACTTTGTAATCAGTAATGAATGTGACTGGTAAAGATGTGGTGTGATGTGTGTGTATGTGATCCAGACCTAGACCACATGGCATTAAACATTTTGTTGACTTTTTCTAATTTCGAAGATTTTCCTGGTGTTTCCGACGATAGTTCGTGGTGATGGCGAAGAAATGAAAGTGGACTGTATTTTAGATTATGCTGAATATGTTGCGGTAATTACATAGGTATTAATGGTTCGGACAAACATGAATTAGAAGTTGTGGATAAGAGTATCGTCCGTCGCGGTGGGCTCCGAGGAAGCGAGTGAACGCCACCCGCGCCGTCTCGCCGCACCGCACCACCGCTAACTCGCCGACCTTGATGACGCGTAGGACGATCACAGCGGCTGTGCGTGGCGTATGCGTGTTTGTTGGGTGCTATTCCCAACACCTGGTGTTTATTTTTGCTTTAAACTGTTTGAAATCATGATTTCCATCTAACACACAACACTCTTTAAAATGGTTAAATCAACAATAATGAGTTTTTCATTGCTCTTTACGCTAAACATTAACACAAAATAAAATTCTAGCGGGTCTAAAATCATATCCAGAACTCATAGTAAGTATCAGTTTGTGCGACCATGTCCTTTCCACCCCGTATAGCCATCTCTTTTACTCTCACCAATTTCACAAAAAAACAGAAAGAGACAAACATACAATTTGAATTCGTTTTCTGACTTTGGTTCTGATATTAACACAGTAAGTAAACGTGAAATTTCTTAGAACATCAAAAGATTTGTGTTTGGAATAATTTTCGTTCTCATTTAAAGGTGAAATTAAGGAGGTCATATGTTATTCTGGTTATGTTTGAGTTGTGTATGAGAAACAGTGTTAATTTGATCCTCAGACCTTTTAACAAGTCGCTTGGAAAACTTTCAGAAAATTCTTTGTAAGCTGCGTCTTCATCTTTTTGCTTTAATGCAAACTTTATATTATTTTATTGGATAAGTGTGCAGATAACGTGTTTAAGCAACTTCGTCTTTTCTTATTAGTCCATGAGAGATCAAAGGGCAGCACGGTTGGCGCAGTAGCTGATGGATTGGCTCCTGTGCTGTGTGCCTTGAGTTCGATTCCAGCACAGAAAAAATATTATTACGGCCTACAGGTAGTTATTTCGGGTCTGGCTATTTGAGGACAAGGATATTCCACCCCAGATTTAAAAAAAAACAGACAGTAGAAGTACAAGTCCTATTTGAGCCGCAGAGCGCAAACTGCAAGTGTTTCTATGAATCTCTATGAAATTGACACTGCAGGCTGCGTGGCTGCAAGCCACAAAGAAACTCTTAGAAATCTGTGCAGTTTGCAGTCAGTTAAAAATATAGTTCCGGAGCTCAATTACGTGATTTTTAATTATTTTATTTATTTTTAACATTATTATGACTAAAGATTTACAAAACTGAATTGTTTTTGCCTTCGCTAACCGCATTATAATGCGCGCTTTTGATAAGCGCGTTCTCAACACGTATTAGCAAATAGTTTACCTATATATCGTTTCAATAGGCCGACTGGCTTGCGTCCGCTGAGCGGACTGTTTGCGTTATTAGCGTGTCATCAGCGCGTTAAAATAACGTGTGTAAGATCCTTAATAATAATAATAATAACCCCGCAGGGCAGCTTGTGGCGAGCTGTTGGGCAGTAGCGACCCCACGGACCTGATCTCCCGGGAGTTGTCTTGTTCCTCATCTCTAGCTTGCCTTGATTGGCCGGCCAGAGTGAACTCTGTCGAGGAACGGAGCTCCCACCTCTTTCTTGCCTTAGTTGGCCGGCTAGAGTGGAGATTCGCAAGAGCAAACGTGCTCGGAGGAAGGAAGCATTTCAGTAAGGTGCTGGTAGGGATCTTGACCGTACTTCCGGGATTGTCCTGATAGCCGTGGAATGCCGCTCCACTCCTTTAGCACCTCAGGACATGTTGCCCTCTTGTCGCTACGTCACTATGTGCTAGCGCCCGTTTTAGAGGGCCCATTATTGAGTGTGCAAGTCACCCCCTGCCATTTAATCTGTGTATATGTAACATTGATGAGGCAGGGGCCATAGTATTTCATAGTTATACGTATCAAGTCCATTTTAGCTACCCTAACCTATAGTCCAGTACTTTTGTTACCATATTCTGCAATAGTCTTACTCCAGTCGTAGGTTTTCCTTGGGTGCACTTGTCTAGTTCAAACAGGGAAAATCTGCGATTGGTACCTCAATTCTTTAAAAACAACAATGGGGCTCTGCGAGTTGGCTTCGGCCCCTCGTACGCCTTCCAAAGGTCCGGAACCCAAGGGTTCCGAGAAATAACAATAAATAATAATAATAATAATAATAATAATAATTCTTTATTCTATATTAATGAACTTCTGTGGCTGATAGTAGAGACTAGCACACTAGATGTGTCAAGTTTCTTTGTTAGTTTTTCAAATTTATTACAAATAGAATAAGGTTCATTCGATTGGGAAGTTTTGACTTTTTGCGGTATAGCTTGATGTGCTGGCGACAGTAAAATCAAAATCAAAAGTCATATAATCAAATAAGGCTGAGAATTTTTGAACGTCAAAATTTCCACAAAACCGTTAATAATAATAATAATAATAATAATAATCATTTATTTGCTAGAAATATGGTGGTACAGGTCTTAGAAAACAATATATAGTTCTTCATATTCCGCCTCATAGTCAGCATGCAAATTTTTGTGTAGGTCTTTAACTTTAAATTACCAAACAATTATTTAATTCTTAACAATAATCAATCCTATTTATAATATGTCAATTACGTAAATAACAAAGAATATAAAAAACAAATGTCCATAAAAAAAAAATTAAAACGTATAACAATAAAATGTCTAAAAACTGAAACATGAAAGAATAAAAATGTCTAAAAATTAAAAAATACATAATGTCTAAATTAAGTTCAATTGTTTAGTTCGAGCAAGTCCACATTTTTTATAAAGATTAAGTCTTATAGTTAAAATATTCACTTAAGGTGTAAAAACATTTCTCTAATAACCATTTTTTCATTTGCGTTTGAAACTTATATAAGGGAAGTTCTCTCAACCGACGTGGAATATGATTGTAAACTTTGATGGACATCCTATAGCTATTTTTTTTATGCAATGCGCTTCTACAAGTAGCATAAATTTTCAATTTAGTAGGATCTCTTGGCTTATATTTACAATTTTCATTACTGTCTACAAATAAATGAAATTGGTTCCTTACAAACATTGCAATTTCCAGTATGTACATAGAAGCAAGAGTAAGCACTCCTAGTTTTTTGAAGAGCGGCCTGCATGTTTCGAAAGGTCCGACGTTACTTATTGCTCGGATACACTTTTTCTGTATAATGAAAGCTCTGCTAATGTGTGGCGAGTTGCCCCATAACAATAACCCATACCTTAAGATAGAGCTTACATGGCCGTGATAAGCCGTAAGAGCTGCTGTATCACTAACTGTTTTCCTTAACTGTCTTAGAGCGTAAACAAAAAGCTTCTCGTTCTCCAGAAAGCCCACGCTTCGTTGCCACTAGTACCATCAACAGTTCCATGATGGAACTACTGATGTTTTTTGTAATCACTAGTTCCATTTTTAGAAAATTTGAAAATAATGGAACTACTGGTGACCGCTTCGTTGTCACTAGTACCATTAACAGTTCCATGATAGAACTATTGATGTTTTTTTAAATCACTAGCTCTATTTTAAAAGAATCTGAAAATAATGGAACTAATGGTGATTTCTTAATCACTAGTTCCACGTTATTATTTCAGGCACTTGTGAAATTTTTTAGGGGTGTAAAAACTCTAAAGGTAAAAACACTTAGGTTTCATAATAAGGTTATTCAATGAAATCAACAAATATATATATTTTTTTTCAATTAAGATTTGGATTCAGTATGGAGATTAAAACAATGATATTTGTAAAGGATGGAAAGTAAGGTCCAGAACCCCCAATTGTTCAGATGGGATAGCGTTTGGACCAGTTCAAATCCTTCTTGGGAGGCGAATAGTTTTCCATCCCCTTTATTTTTGGAATTTTATTTTATTTATTAGGGACCTTAGAGCGCGTGCTGTAGGTAATGAATAGAGATGATTCCATATTCTTATTAGTATACACAACATTTTTACGGTCACAATTGGAATACGCTACCCAGATCTGAAACTCTTTTTATGAGAAATACTGCTCTCAAATAGAAATGGTACAAAAAAAGTTCTAACGCCATCATACGAAAGTTCCCTACACGCAGTCACTGCTAGATACGGCATTCTGAGTTTGAAGTCCAAGTGATTTTTTCGGGCGTAATAACTCTGCATGGCTCATGTAAAATAAGTTCGACTGTCCTCACTTAGTGAATAAAATAAGTACGTTACATACTTAGTGCCTAGAACTGGTATCCAACGAGGGGTGCGCGTGCCTCGACTGTTTCACACAGACCTAGACATGTGGAAAACAAACGCCAGGGAACGCGCACCTCTTCGTCACCTTGTAGAGGCATATAACAAGTACTTTATGGAATTTTAACATATTCACACTTTTAAACCAACTTTTTAAGAAAAAGGCCATAGCGATACTGACGAAAATGAAGTAATAACCTCCATAAACATTATTCCATTAAATTACACACACTTGTCTTCGCATACGTTTTGTTTTCCACTTCTACCTATTTTTTTTTGTTATTATGTGGACAATGGTGAGAGTTACGTGTTTGTTTTTTTTTTCATTTAAGGATTTATTGTATTGCTCTTAACTGTTTTTAGTTCCTAATAAATAAAATAAAATTCCAAAAATAAAGGGGGATGGAAAACTATTCGCCTCCCAAGAAGGATTTGAACTGGTCCAAACGCTATCCCATCTGAACAATTGGGGGTTCTGGACCTTACTTTCCATCCTTATTTACAAATACCATTGTTTTAATCTCCATACTGAATCCAAATCTTAATTGAAAAAAAAATATATATTTGTTGATTTCATTGAATAACCTTATTATGAAACCTAAGTGTTTTTACCTCTAGAGTTTTTACACCCCTAAAAAATTTCACAAGTGCCTGAAATAATAACGTGGAACTAGTGATTAAGAAATCACCATTAGTTCCATTATTTTCAGATTCTTTTAAAAGAGAGCTAGTGATTTAAAAAATATCAATAGTTCCATCATGGAACTGTTAATGGTACTAGTGGCAACGAAGCGGTCACCAGTAGTTCCATTATTTTCAAATTTTCTAAAAATGGAACTAGTGATTAAAAAAAATATCAATAGTTCCATCATGGAACTGTTAATGGTACTAGTGGCAACGAAGCGGTCACCAGTAGTTCCATTATTTTCAAATTTTCTAAAAATGGAACTAGTGATTAAAAAAAACATCAGTAGTTCCATCATGGAACTGTTGATGGTACTAGTGGCAACGAAGCAAGCCCACCACTTCCTAATGTTTTTGCTGGGAAGAAGAAGTGGCGCAACCAACTACCCAGCAACACGTCAGTCTGATAAGTAAGATGAACTTGAATGTAAGCAGTGTACCACATGACGTTATCACCAGCTTTTATATAAATGTAGGGTAGCTAAAGTATTTGTAAAATATGCAGGCACATGCGAAACTGAACAGGTACTTAGTATTCTGTGGAAAATGGAGTAATTCTCTCTAAATACGTTTAACATAAGCGGTCCATAAAACCGTGTGCCGTACAGTAGAGATGTATTCAGAGTAAATTACTCAACTGGGAATTATTTAGGTGCTGCAGTGAGTCTCGGAGATTTGTTTCATTATTTTTATAAGTGACATGGAATGGTGATGAAATGTGGAAACTACTACATTTACACTGCTTCTTCTTTTTCTTAATAATATAACAGTTCGTTACTCTGTCAATGGTTAGTATGTATTGTATTTTTTGTCTTATTTATACTTATTTTATACATCTATGGAGCCTATGGTATATATTAGCGTAAATAGTACACCACAAACTGCCTGCTCATTTTTTTCCTCCACTATCAAGTCCATCCAAATGTTGTCTGTATGAGATAGCTTTTAGCGATAAGACATCCTATGTAGCCCTTAAAGTTATAATTTGTAAGTTTTTATGATCCAGAAATTACTCCTACTTTCTTTCTTTCTTTCTTTCTTTCCACAAGTAAAACGATTTTATTCACTTGTGCGTATATATTATATTTATCAGCATATCTCAGTCTAACTGGATCCAACTTTAATACCAGTGTTTAATTGGCGCAACTGCTTAAATGACCTCTACAACGCAGTTACTGGGTAACACGGTACCCCTCAGTAAGACTGGAAGTCAGACTTTGGACTAATGAGTCTCTAGCAGTCTGTCCATCAATATTCCAACCTATCAATCATCTATCGTTCGTGCCTAATAGACCCCGCCGGGCATCGTTTACTAAATAACACCACAAAATAGACAATGTTCAGAAAGTCAACTACAAAACGTCGAGTGAAATTTCACGCACACATTGATATGCACGCTAAACCAGTTTTGTCCTATTTTAAGCGACGAAAAACGCAGGCGGACCACGCAATAATAAATAAAATAAAATAAAATAAATAAATATTCCACAACCTTCACACAACGCCATCTAGTGCCAAGCTCAGCAGAGCTTGTGTTTTGGGTACTAAACAACCAATAAACATACCTATATATTCCTAAGTACATACACATTATAGATAAATTAGACCCAGACACAGAAAAAATGATTTCTTTATGCAAGCAATTCATACTTGAGGTGCTGAAGACCAACTCCCGTAAAAAATACAATAAATATTTTTAAAATCCACTCACATACTTACCTACGCGACAGTCAATGTCAAACACTTGTCACAAACGTAGAGATATAAGACGTATTTTTGACAGATTGAGTGAGACTGGAATTAAAATGCAAACGTTTTTAACCCCCCGACGCAAACCCGACGGGATTTTATAAGTTTGACGTGTCTATGAGTGTGATAAAGATAAAAGATAAAGATTATTTCATTTTGCAATTATGGGTAATATTAAAAGATGACAGAAAAAATATAGGTAACAAAATCAGCCATATTTTACCATGTTGGCATGCAAGAGAATTTAAGATTTAACTCACTAAAATCTTTCTCATTCAGGAACTCACTTAGCTCACGTGCTTTCACCACTAAACGCTTCGAAGTTTTTTTAAAATAATGACAGCGGAAGCTCTTTCCAACTCTTATGCATCTTATTATAAATGACTGGAGCCATGCAGTAGACACTTTTGCGCATTAGTGCTGTCTTGGCTGGCTCCTGTCATAGCAGGCTATTATTGCGCCTGTTGCGGAAAAATACCTAATGTGTTTGCATCATCGTAGCTCCCGAACAGGTGAATAGAATTAGATTTTGATGTTTTTGTTTGTTGAAAATACCATAAATTGCCCCTCTGTTTTCGTTCGTTATAGAGGTATGAGTGGGCCTTCTGTATTATCTATACTGTGCTAACACAATTGGCTTCTCGCCAGCCTCTCTCATTGTACGTAGTATCGTCCAATATTCACTAAGAAACGTAAATATGGACTTTATTATCGTTGTTTGAATGTACTGTGACGTGGAAGTTCATGGTACAATTATATAGGGAATATGCATGTAATTTAAATTTGGTTCGAATATTTTTTTTCCCTATCTTTAATGGCGGAAAATATGAACTAAATCATTATTTTCTTTTTTAATAGCGTCATAATTATTTAAAATTTAAAATAAAAGAGCGCGGGAAATTCAAATTTGTGAAACGCATCACCATTGGTTATAACGAAACGTGACGTCAAATACTACGACAACAAGTTAAGTATGACATCAAGTATTGAAATGGACTTTTGATTGGAAAACATAATTATTCCGTGTGTGTTGTGAATTAATTTAATGTCCAAGTGTAATTTTAGCTAAATAGTCAGGTCATTAAAACATTTAAGAAAATGACTGAAAGAGTTTTTGTAAAAGCACAATCTGATAATGTGTTTGCATTCGGGTACAAGCAATACCTGTAAACTGGTTTCTGAGCTTTTTTCATGGTGAAATGGTTAGAAGAACGAAAACACCCTAAGTAATAGAAATAGGATCATAGTAAATGACGTCATCGAAATGGCGCGCGAAAAAAAATTGTAAGCTTCATTACTGCATTTTTAAACATTTTTTTAATTTTTTTACTATGTTAAAACGTTGTGAACAGTGAATTAAAAATATTAAAAAAATACATGCAGTAAATGCATGTATTTTTTTAATATTTGAAAGCAAGTGGATATCGTTGACGTCGCCTTTAAATCTTCTTTTGTTCGTGCAACTATTTTTGTTATTTTATTTCAGAGAAAACTCCATAATAAACAAGTAATTTCTAACAAAATCTAGAGTGTTAGTGTTTTAGTAACAAAAATATTAAGAATATATCAGTATATTTAGTACCTATATCTAACTTATACCTATGGCTATCCTTACCCACAGATTTTGGAAAGGACACTCAAGATGGGCAACAATCGCATTTAAAATGCTGTTGCTGTTGCTTCGTAGACACTGCAATAAGGAGCTTGCGTTCTTGTGCATGATTGCTTGGAAATCATCCGTATGCGCTTCAGCATAAATTAACTACTGGTTAGTCGTATTCAGTATGACAATAGTTGGATCTGATCAAGACTGTGTTATGAATTTGATAGCTTAGTTTTTGGGAAAAGATTTAAAGAGCTATTTAACTACACACTACGCAATCCGAAGACAGGGAAATTGTGGGCGAATTGTTTTAATTAAAACTAGCACTTCACCCGCGACTTTATCTGCGACCATCCATTCAGACTTTAAACTGCCCTTCAGTTCTATAGTTTTGAAAATAAAATATAGCTAAGGTTAAATTACTCATTGATAATGTAGTCTTCCATAATAGATGAAATAATATCTGAAATCGGTTAAGTAGTTCTTGTGTTTAATTCATCTATATATATAAAAGAAAGTCGTGTTAGTTACACCACTTATAACTCAAGAATGGCTGGATCAATTTGAATGATTTTGGTCTTTTTGGATTTCTCTTTGTCCGGAATAGCATAATAATTAATAAAAATCATGAAAAGTCCTCGAAAAAATAAATACCTATCAAGAATATTCGTTGTCTCAAACATTTTTCAAACGCAGCGCTATCTTGGATGACATGACAGGAGTCAAACTTCCCAATTCATTAACCGGTCACAATTTGACATTGACAAGTCTTAAGCTAAACCTAAGAAGGTAAGGTTGTCAATTTAAACGTACCTACGTTCTGAAATTTATTTTGTTACTAAACTTAGAGGTTTTATGTAGCATAAAAAAGTCTTATATTTCAGAAATCAATTTACGTAATTAACAATGACGACAGAGACAAACTTTAATAATTCTTTCCAAATAGAACATATTCTACTGTTAAGACTTTAATTAAAGTAGACCGGGAAAACTATAAGTATAAATTGTATGTAACATAGAGGCAATAGTTCAGATTAAAATTATGAATTTAGTATTTTTTAAATCAATGCATTTTAATAAGGTAGTTAGGTTAGGTAGTTAGGTTAGCTATAGGATAGGTATGGTCAGTTAGGTTAGGTTATATACATGTTGTAATTTTAATTCTATCGAACACAAAATGTTTAAATAAGATCACAGTAGAGACTCGCTACATAAAAAGTAGTAGTAGTTATTATTGGTTTGGATTTATTTGTTGTCGTCTTATTAAACGTATGAATAGATATACATACGTTTAATTAATAAGACGACATGTAAAAAAAAATATAAGAACAATAAATTGACTCAAAGTCACAACGAAGTTTGCCGGGGCAGCTAGTTACAAATAAACAGAACTCAAAAATTTAAAACCATTTCTCTTTAAAATTACCTAAGTATGAAAGCATCAAATAGTCTACAGTCAAAATTATTGTTACATAATTTTGACTGTACCTACCTACATATTTTGTGTACAATAATTTAACACTACGCCAGCTGCTTTACACAAGGAAACCAGCACAGTATAACGCCTGCTTATGAGCATAAATCTCTAATATGAACATATTTCAGGTTTACCTACAATTTAAGCTAAGCTCAGTCGCGGCTTAGCGCTAAGATATTATTATATTCGACGTTGCCAGTAATATGCTCATATTAATATTGTTTCGGTGTAAACAGTAAAATAATAGTAGTGGTTTAAGACAAGTTTTGGTTTATTTAAAAATAACTTTCTTTGTGCTTGGAAGTCTAATATACCTACGATTAAATAAGTCTGAATATTATAGTTATAGGTGGTGTTCTTCAGAAAGGTCAGGACTTTGTCTATAAAAGAATCAAATAAAGTGACATAATTAAGAATTATTCCTTTTGTTTTAGCACGACAATATCAAGGATAATTATAATAATATTTATTCTGAAATTAAAAGGTATAAAATTTTGTAAAATTTTACTTAAAACTGAAATATGATTCTAAGATTTACGTGCCTGAGCGAAACGAAAGACTAAATATTTTACTCTTATTACTTCAAGATTGAATAAATTATTATAAATTAAAATTCACATATTTGTATTTACTCTAACACTGTAAGCAAATTTTCCGTTGAATGAAGAAGAGAAATGTGTAGATTCTTTAGTCAACCAAATAGTCTGCAATAACGAGCATTATATTTTTTATTATAGGCAGAAATGTTTCTACCATCTATCATCACTTTGTCGATTCTTCCGTATACAATGTACGGACGCCAGCACATCAAGTTACCCCAATGTGTCAAATTTTCCCAATTGAATATGAACCTTATTCTGGTAAGCATAAAGTTGAAGATCAATCAACGAATTTTGACACATTGGGGTAACTTGATGTGCTGGCGTCTGTACCCGTTTTTACGGTGATTATGCTATGCGTGCAGGAGTATGACTAGAAGTGCTATTTTGAAAAATCACCCCCTGAAAACGAAGGTGAAGTAAAGGCAAATTTATTAAGGCATTTTTTTTTTAAGGCAAATTGTGCTGTCATTTCATTTTTCATTTCATCCACAGCCTGACTTCACTCTGCTGCTGGGTATAGGCCTCTCTTTATAGGTACCAATTTTCACGTCCCTGTGCCAGTCTCATCCACGGTACTCCCGCAATGGGAACAATGTCGTCCGCCCATCTCCCCGCAGGACGCCCCACACTTCTTCTGCCGTTTCTTGGACGCCACTCAGTCACAGCTTTTACTCCACCGGCCATCACTGCGCCTAGTTAGGTGTCTTGCCCTACTCAATTTGAATTCCATAACGCGATTTCCAATATTGATGGTCTTGGAACTTGGTCTAGTATATTGATGCCAAACATGGCGCGCTCCATGGCTCTCTGTGCTACTCTGAGTCTGTACACAGCCTCCTGATTGAGCGTCCACGTCTCACTGTGCTGTCAATCCATACTAATATGCTAGACATTGAGAGTTCCCTTCACTCAAGTTTTCACGGGGTAACTTTCACCAGTGGTGATTTTTTTTTTTTAATCAGATACTTAAGTAGATTTATATTTAAATCCCTGCAAACAATTAATAAACTAAAAATCAGATTTTTCCTCTTTATAATTTAGAATTGGCCGATTCTTATGAAACTTTGTGTATATTCAACAGGTCTGAGAGTAGGACATCAATTAATAATAAAAACTTAATCAAACTGTTAAAATGATCCTAATGTGGAACGAAGTTTGCCGGGTGAGCTAGTTTACCTAATCTCTGCTATACACCACTAATTTTTAATTGGTACAAATACTTAAAGGGCTCATTCTAGACGATCTTCTCATTACATTTGTAAAGTATCAATAAAAAATATTCATAAACAGCAAAGTTATTAGCATTTTTTATATCCCAAAAAGTCACCAAATTTATGGAGACATTGTACATGCTATTCATGCCGTAGTAGTATTTATTGATCGTCATCTCTCGCTCACGTTCACGTGATCTCGCTCAAGAATGCCCCACCACCAACAGCTGTTTTCGTTATTTAAGTTTAACTAAATAGTAACATATTTAAAAATTGAATTTCAGTTTTTTTATATTTGATTACGCAAATATGATCAGAAACATGTACGGAAACAGCCCTATTTTTTTTGTACTAATTAAAAAATAGTGGTGTTTAAATTTAAATAATCGTGTGCAGTGTTTGTTATCAAACTCCTCTGAAAAGGAGTGTCCGATCCTTATGAAATTTTGAGTTTATTTTCATTAGGTCTGAGAATAGGTATAGGACCTTTTTTTTTAAAGGTGTAACGAAGTTAGTTGGGGCAGCTATTATTAATATAGACGAGCTTAGTGAGACACAAATACTTTTCTACTGTTGCCAATCTTTATTCAATGTCGTCAATTTGAACACAGTCATTACTTTATTATCTTGTAACACACTATCTACATCAAGTTGTCAAAGTTCCACTTTACCGAGACAATGTTTCAGTTCTGAGTATGGTACAGTTCCCAACGTTGGTATAAAGCACCCTTTGTGAAACTTTAATACGGCGGCGACCCAAAAACTGAAAGTGGGTCTCAATTATTAATTCGAAAGTTAGGGGTAACATTGTCCAGAGCAAAATCATTCTTAACAGGCTATAGGATTTTGATTTAAAATACATCATCTGCGTAGCCTTTTACAAACTATGTTTATTTATGTAAATCAAAATCAAAGCTATAGGAGTTGTGGTTGTTTAAATGAAAGGCACCTTTGCAGTACTGTGGTTTTATTAACTGCTTCACAATGTTTTTACAAAGATGTACTTGCACTTTTATTTATGTAACTACAGTCCTACAGTGAGAATTAAGAAGGACACGTGGTATCGCAACTTAGTCTCTCTAGACACACTCTTAAAGACCGCTAGGCTATCGAATAAGAGGGTGCTTACTGAATACGAGTGGACTGCGGGGCTATCGCACTCGGACCCGTAGCGAATGAATCTTGTAGGCCTCCGCTGGCCTTTATATAGTCCCGTGTGACGTAGTTGTCGGCTGCTGTACGAGGACTCGGTGACTCGCTCTTCGGATGTGTGCGTGCGCTGGCGGCGATGCGTTATTGTATTGAGTTGTTTACTTGTACGTTATAAAGCTCATATTTGATTCAAAGTAGATAAAGAGATAAAACTTTGGAGGTATGAGGAATAGGGTGTAAAGTTCGTCATCCACCTGAAAAGGGAGGATCCTCCGACCAGATGGTTGTTGTGTCTGGTGGGCCAACTACTGCCCGATGGTTGTAGTCGGGAACTTGTATACGTTCAAAGCGCGCGGATAACTCTAATACCGCGATGTAGGATATCGGTCATTAGTCCGTATGTGGCGAGATAGATGTCGCTACAAAACAAAAACCAAAAAAATAACGACAAAAAGACCTGTGCGTTGCCGAAAAGGCTCCGTCTTAGCATTAACTGCGATATTGACAAAAAAAAAAACAATAAATACCGCAACGCTGTTTATTTGCATGACTCAGTTCCTCAAAACACCTGGCCTTCACCACCTCCAAAACATACCTACTCCCTGCTAGGGTTTTGTGTGGTGAGTTATAAACTTGGTGCAAGAGTTTTTATGCCGCCCATAGGCCATAACGTTGCCTCACGATGTTTTCCCTGAGATATATTTTTCGAGGACATAAGAGGCACCGCTGCACCGTCCTGTTACCATGGCTAACATATTGATATCCTACTTTATGTCCTATTGAAGGTCGTGCGATGATGCGATGCGACCTTCAACAGGACAGTCAGTAGGATTTAACAGTATTGTTGAACGCACGGGCGCACATTTTCATCGGACGGACGCACCATCGCGTGAGCTATGGCAATAGGACGGCGCCTGAGGCCCAGTCAGAGGCCTGTGGGTGGCATCTAAATTCTGTCACCAGGTTAGTTTAGCTCACTGCTTATAGGTTCTACATATAGGTACTTTTACTAGTTTTCTGTTTGAAGTATATTTAATACAATCAACAGAATGTCCTTCAGGTAGTTCGTGAGGAGGTCTCTGGAGCGAGGCTCAAGCTCAATAATTAATTTGAGAATGCATGTCTAGGGTTGTCACTGTTTCGCGATACGAGGTAATACTAAAATTCAGTGTGAACAAGTCATCGGCTCAAAAACTGGTATCATTCCTTTCAACATGATCAAACCAATGGTACCTATTTAAATAATTCAGTATAAATATGATCCTGGACTTGTAAATGTAATATTACCCGAGCAATACGCACAATCAATAAAATTCTCATCCAAATTGACGTAGGTATTTAGGTACGTGTGCTAAGAGTGAACCCGCAAGGGTCTGATATTTATATTGTGTTCCTATCTACTGAATACACTCACCAAATTTCATTAGAATCGGTCAAGACGCGTGGAAGAAGTTTTGTTACAAACACTGTGACACGAAAATTTTATATATTAGTTATACATTATTACTTTTAATAAGATGTCAACAAAATAGATCCAGAGCAATAATAACTACTACTACTTTTTGTTTAGCGAGTCTCTTATGTGCTCTTTTTTAAACATTTTGTGTTAGATCGAATTAGAATGACAGCATATATATATAACCTAACCTAACTTACCATACCTATCCTATAGCTTTTTTTTTTTTGAGGGGTGGAAAATCCTCATGGATGTCCCCCGCCCGGGGAGGCGGAGGGGTCTGTCAGACTCTTACTGACTAAAAACTACCCCGTGTTCCTTCTCACACCTGCGTCGGGGGTCACGGGAACAGAAGATACTTCCGCGACCCCCGACTGGTGCCGGCCCCGCGGGCCTCGCCAAGTCAGCGAGGGAAGTGAGGTGTTAGACTCCCCTTGCGACGTCTAAGAGGGGCGCGCGTGAACACGACGCGCCGCCACCTCGGGTCCATGTACGTGGGGGCGGCGGACATCCCCGCGTCCGTCGCCCTGGACCCATTCAGGTGGGCTGGAAGAGGGCGTTGTCCGCCCTCCGCCTGCGCCCGGTGCGTCTGCTGTGGGCCGGGTGAGTGGAAGTGATCTCCCTCTCCCTTTCCGCAGCCTCCTTCTGCGAGATGACCGTTTCGCAGAAGGACACCACCGCGTCCCAGGACTCGACGCTGCCGACCATCCTCTCGACCACGGCCGGCAGCGACAAGTTACTGCCTACTCCAGAGACGAGGGCACGGCGCGGCCCCTCCCAAGCGGCACACTCTGCTAGCGTATGCCGCCCCGACCTATCCTATAGCTAACCTAACTACCTAACCTAAGTACCTTACTGAAGGCATTGATTATTAAAAATTAAAAAAATGCATAACTTTAAACTGCAGTCATGCGCTGCTTGTCTCTTTGTTACAAACAATTTAGTGACAAAGTTTTCCCGATTTACTTTAAGTCCAGGCAGTATATATTTTATGTACCTGTGTGCAAAGAATGATTTCGTCTCTGATGTAATTATTAAATAAGTATATTGATTTCTGAAATACTTTTATATGCAGCTTAAAATCTCTTTCTAATTTTAGTAGTAAATTTCAGAACGTACGCATATATTGACAACCAAAATCATGTTGATTCGTAATGTGATGAAGATTAAAAATAGATTTTTTTTTTGCTTGCGGTGTGGAACTGTTTATAAAATAATGGACTTTTTTATATTGTGTCTAAGCGCCAATGTTTTAGAGAGATTTTATCCCGAAAAATAAATATAATGAAATAATATGTGTTATTTATTTAATTATGCGCCGGCTCGATTTTCAGTTTTTGTTTTTATATGTACTAAAGGTAGTTTTCCTTTATGTAAGAAAGTCTATCTCAAGAATTCAAACTTGTTTACCTTCAGTATCTATTGACTTTTTTACCCTATATAATGTAATGGACGAGAAACTAAAAATGAAAATTCTTAAAAAAGAATACAACTGACTTCATAATAAAACACACTAAAACATTTAAAACAACTCTCAGTTCAGAAGTCGTGGTATGTCATACAAAATTAAACAAAACACCAAAGCCATAACAAATTGTCAAAACAAGAGTAATTTTACACCTATTAGTGTTTTTTCTATAAAGTCGATTTTATTTTTCAAATGAAGTTTTGGCAGCCCTGGTTTGAGCTGTATAATTAACACGTGAATTCAAACGAGGTGTCTACAGCAAGCGATGTTGAAGTATCAACGGGGCATGGTATAGGAATATATGGCGTTAACTGCCCCACTGGTCTCGTGATCACAAGTGTGCCGCGTGTGGGTACCTAGGTATGATTTCCAGGTTAAGCTAAATAATATCGGTTTTTTCATCTGGTATAACTCTATGACGGTTGATAGCAGAAGGCTCGCTTCCAATTTCTTTTGACTTAAAAACATAATTAACGACATGTTTCCCATGTGTGTTTTTCCTGTGTTGTTTTGTTTGTTTTTTGTTTGTTTGTTGTGTTTTGTTTTTGTTTGTTTTTGTGTTGTTGTGTTGTTTGTTGTTTTGTTTTGTTTGTTTTTGTGTTTGTTTTGTTTTGTTTTGCTTTTTTGTTCTGTTAAACCCTTTGGGAAAAACAGAAGCGAATGTTAAACACCAGAGTTTAACATGGAACTACGGACCTCCACAACCCAGTTACTGGGTAACACGATAGGTACCTCTTGGATAAACTGGTTGTCAGATTTTTGGGCTTCCAACTATTTGTAACGACTGGCAGATCTACTAATGGCATCAGGAACCAATGGCATAACATGCTTTCCGAGTCACAGGAGGCTTGATATGTAATGAGTGGTCACCCACGGACTAACCTCTTGAAGTGTAACTTAACCTTCGATCAACCAGAGGCTGTGATTATTTAGCCACAAGCTCCTAAACTAGGTGAGGCCGACGACTGACAAAAACAATTATCTACCGTGCAATCACTAAAATATTGATCACAACATTAACTTGATTATTAGGGCATTTCATAAGTTATTTGGGTCAGCAGCTTAAATGCAATATCCTGTACTCATTAGCGTAATATCATGCCTGATACCTTGAAGGGTTAAGCAGAGTTGTAGTTAAGTAATAGTAGGCACACCCACACAGTGTTTAACCAACCATTATGTGGTCACCATGTTATCTATCCACTACCCGTTATGTGCCGGAACGTAGATCTACGCGAGACACAATTGCTTTTTAATTTATTCTTTAATTACGGCATAGGTACGAGTGGTTAACATAAAAGTTTAATTTATCTGTTACATGGCTTCTTGTAAATGTGTACCTTTCGTAGTACGAGTATAGTTGTTTTTAGTTGCGGTACATTGTCTTCACATGACAGGTGTCCGCTCCACGACCAGCATGGTTATAATTATGATCAGACCAAGATAATGTCTAGACTTTAAAAGAGACTGACCTCTGAGTTTCTTTTGGTGTATCTTCTTGGAGTAGTCAGAAAGTGAAATGCCAAACTCACCTAGCTAAAAAATTACGTGTAATACGCCACGTGTGTGTATTATTTATAAAAATTAAAAAAATATATATTTTGAACAGAGTAAGTATAGAGTTTTTTGCCCATCGTTCTCCATGCGAAACTACCTTCTGGAAAAGGCAACTAGAATTATTTTTTGAATATTTAATTTTACTTAAGTTCGACATTCAAAAGTGCCATCTGATGGTCTTATGGTCTTTGCGGGCAGAAATTTGTCGGACTGTGAAGAAATCTAGATGACAGATGCCCGGGTTAGATAGGGTTTGTGATGCCGGTCGTATTTGTAATGCAGGTTCTTCTAATTTTATATATTTTATACGAAAGGAAATAAGATCAGTTTTCAGTTTCACCAAAAAGCATAGAGAACGTTAATTATTTATAAATTTCTACAATAATGTTGGAGCACGATCCAGAGACAAAACTAGTTTCTATAAAGGTAGGTTTACATACTAAAATTAAAGTAAATTACATATTCAATTTGCAACAATAGAACTCAACTGTTTTGGTAGCCCGGTCAGCGCAGTGGCTGATTGATCAGCTGCTGCGCACCGTGTCACGGGTTTAATTCCCGCACGGAACATAATTATATTTATATGGCCCTTAAAGCGGTGATAGAATTTGTGGTGTAACCGACGGACTGCTAATCCACAGGCCTCGAATTTGAATCCAAGGCATCTCACACTTTTCTGATGTCATGTGCGTATTGTATAATTATCACTTGCTTTAAAATCGATGGAAGGAAAACATCGTGAGTAAACCGACACACCTCAGAGACATTTTTCAATGGGATGTGAAGCCAAGTCGGACGCCCATGGGTGGTGTAAACTCTGACACCAGCAGGGCTATCTTTTCATTGGCAGTGACTCACTGGCATCCAGTTGCACACCAAACATTAATGACAACTGATATTAAAAAAAATGGCATACGTCCAGTTTAAAGGTTATGGCACATTATACCGGCACGGCACCGGCACCGCTCCAAACCAGCAATTGACTTGTCGTTCAATTTAGAGCCTTAAATCGAGGGAAGTATGATATAGTTCACAATGTCAAAGTGAAAATGCCAACGGCGAGCAGTCAGCGCGCTTACCACTACAATACAACTCGACTCGCAGCCCGCGTGCCGATAGCGAGCGGGCCATGTGCTTACAGCACGCAGACTCCAAGTCGCCAGCAAAACGTCATTGCGCCGTCGTAAACCTAGACATTATGAAAACGTGCAAGTCATAGGCGTGTTTAATTATAAATGCCATTTAACAATTCTGTTCGCGGTGACAGCTAGCTTGGACCTCGCGGCCAGCGCGCGGGCTACGAGCTTGCACCCCGCAGGCGGCGAGCTTGCACTTCGCGGGCGGCGTGTGGACTGCAAGCTGGCACCTTACCGACGATGCGTAGTTAGCGCACTGGCAGCTAGCCGTAGCCTAAATTCGAGGCGACGCCGTGCGGCTGCTGTGCAGTTGCGGTGCCGTTATAATGTGCCATGACCTTAAGTGGGCTTCAATTTTCGGTGACTATCAGACGAGGAAAAGTGCGCTTCGACACATTTCTGCGAGTGCTAACGTCATTAGATACACACTGATGATAGCCAATACGAAACTAGCTGTTTGATAGTTAACTGGAGAAAACTTTGCCCAATGATCATCACTATGAAATTATTGTCAACGGAGATAAGCACGACTAAAAAAGAAGAGATGGCTTCTCGTTTAAATGTTGTTAACGCATCCACGACACAGGAAAAATTCCTAGTAAAAGGACATGATTAAAAATATATCTTTTTCTCAAAGAAGTGCAAAACTTAATCTCAACACGAGAAAGAGCAATCGCTCGCAACACCAAAGTTTCTTATTTATTTGTGCCGCTTCGCATCCGCGCGAGCAATATCTTTGGAGAATACTTTGCGAAAGATATTCCAGCAATGATCTGATTATTGTATTCTACTTGGTAAATTTTTTAGCATTCCATTGTACTGATTCAAGTTCTTTAAACGAATCAGACAGACGTGTTGCTGGGGAGTTTGTTCCGCCACTTTTTTTTCCAGCAACAACACTAAGAAGTGGTGAAGGGTGAGCGTTTTCATTGTATGCCTAAAGGCAGGTCATAGCTGTACTTCTCTACATAAACTGTAACATCATAATAGCCTGCGTATAAAGAATTGATTTTTTTATTCTATTTTAGAAACAAGCGCGTTCATACACAATCCAAAATTTGCACTCTTTATAGCGCATTTAATGCTTATTTATTTCTTAACATTGTTCTTTTACTTCAACATCTATTTCCACTGGGAATTTTCTTCTCAGAATATTTATGTTAAAAAATATTTACTGCTGAATTGCGGTAAGCCTTTGTAATGCAACTCAGACAAAGAAAGAGATAATACGATAAGACGGTAATCGCTTCAGTTAGGGAGCTTTTATATTAAACAAAATGTAGGGCATTTCTTTTCGAAGCGTTTCACACAGCTGCGATTTCTTTTGAAGTTTAAAAGTAATTTGTGTTGGTCCAATAGTTTATGGTAATAATGTAAACTCAATATTTTTTTTATTTTCTTCTACATAATAAAAAATCTGTATATAGGTTCATTTAAACACTTTTACACGTCATTTTCTAGCTAGGTGAGATCGGCGTTTCACTATCTGACTACTCTGAGAAGAAACTCAGAGGTCAGTCTCTTTTAAAATCCAGATCCATTATCTTGGTCTGAGCATAATTATATCCATGCAGATTAGAGTCTGAAACGGTCTTTTGAGGAAAGAACCACACAGATATTATGGCTGTTGGCGAGCTGTTGGTATAGATTTGGCTTTACGTTCCGTCGAGAAATATCTTTCATGCATGCCGGTTACCTCACGATGTTTTCCTTCACTGTTTTTAAAGCCAGTGATAATTATACAATACGCACATAAATCCAAAACGACAAAGGTCCTTGCTTGCCTTGAGTTTGAATTTGAAAACTATTGACTTAACAGTCCGCCGATCACACTGGGCTATCACTGTTCAGCTTGGTTAACTATGTTTATTTATTGCGTTCCCCATTGAAAATGGAGGATCCTCGGAGCAGACGGGTGTAGACACAACACCCGTCTGCTCCGAGGATCCTCCATTTTGGGTGGGTTACTACTGCCCGATGGTTGTTGTCGAGATATTGTATAAGTACGTTTAATCGCGTGGAAATTTTAACATCGCGATGTAGGATGTCAGTCATTAGTTCCTCTGTGGCGAGATAGATGTCGCTACATTGCATTGAACACGTACGGTATGAATCACCAGCCCTGAGTGTAGCTTTTTGTTTGGTTAGTGTCAATAGTGTAAATACTCATTTAACAAGGAGACGTCACGCGTTTCTGTTGGTATACAGAGATAAAAGGTAGCCTTTGCTGCGCGGGAATAATGTAGCTTACCAACACGGTGACATGGTCAATAATTTTTCAATTCGGTCTAGTAATTTCGGAGCCTATTCAATGCAAACAAATAAACAATCAAATCTTTCCCATTGCAGAAGAATCGTCAATTCCTGCGATCCCCGGTGCAGGCGTGAGACGGAACACCGGTGTGGTTTTGAGTCAATAAGAGTCTGATAGACAGACAGTATGACATACTACTACCCAGCGAGGTATGCCTCTGCCTAACTCTTGAGGAAATACAAACAGGATATAATTATATGTGATCTTTTATTCTTCAAATCAAAACATCAAAATCATCCATGAATTAGTTAGATTAGTCAATCGCACATATCATTCAGTGTAGTTTGCAGTCGATAGAACCAAACATCGGATCGACATTCAACCACAGAGTTCGAGAGCTCGGATATCTGACACGTGACGTCATAATCCGATTCAATATGACCCTGGACTGATCTGTGTACCTCTGTGTATTGTGTAGAAGCGTTTATCTTATTATTAATGTTGGATTGGAATGAAATACTAAACACGTAAAATGATTTGTAATAGTGAATAACTAAAAAAAAGAAAAGAAAAATACTGTGAAGTGAAGACAAACAATACAATACAAATATACCTATAAAATAATTAGAAGTTTTTTTAGTCTGGTTGTTTGTGTTTGTTAGTTGATATGTTTGCAAACGTAAACAAAATTTTGAAAAAGAATAAAAAATAGTTTAGTAAGCTTTTTATTGCTAGCTTGACGGCCTGTTTGGCTTAGTGCTCAAACATTATCAATCACCCTTAACTTAGCCTTTGCTCAACGTAGTAAGATCAATTTTAATTTCAGTTAACGTGTTTTCCGATACACGGAGGAGTCTTGGTATTTAATCTACATACTGACCTAAGCCAGCGTTGCTTAACCTCGAAACCCAAGCGGCTGTTTTCTAAAATACCGCAATATCAAAAACAATATTGTAAAGCCGAATGTCAACTCCAGAGAACAAGTTGATAGTACAACTACGTATTTGCTACGCCACTGCTACGCCGTAGCACCGTAGCGCTACGAGAGAAAAGTTGTGGGCGAGGACATAAAATCTTATCGTCACGTCACAACTTACGATTTCTTTCAATTCCATTTGCGAGAATCAGTCACAAACTCTGATCGTATTCCTAACAGATGTTCCTAGCACCCCTATAATTCTTCTATGCCTAGTCGCCCTATTTTGTTATCAGTAAACTGGGGTAGGTACGTCCTAAATTTTATTGACCTCATTTTTTCATCCAATAAAGGTTATTTATGTCGGCGATCGTTTTGTGAACCTTCGATAAATAGGTTTGGAGGAAAAATTGCTGGAGTCGTCAATGCCAGGGATTGTCAACATTTGTCAATGTCCCTCTCGGCCGCCGCGGCCCGTTTCTAGGGTTGCCACATGGTGGTGTCTTGTGCGTGAAGAATGCATGAAAAAGGTTGAGAAACTGCTCTAGTGATTGCAAGCATTTATCAATGTCGTGTGGAGCAGCGTAATAGATGTTGAAACATAGGTTTAATCACATTGTTTCTTTATTTAAGGAAGTGGTTATTTTTTTATCAAAGAATGGATTCCCCAAAGTAAAACATAATATTTTAGTACGTAGTACGCATGTAGTTATAAATACAAAATTCAAGCGTATGACTACTTGCATTTTGTACTTTAACATCCCCAACCCTTTTTAGTATTGAAAGTAAAATATCTATAACACTAAACAATAATGTGGCTTTCTTTTGGTAAAAGAATTCTCAAAATCGGTTTAGGAGATCCAATGATAACAACGTCACAGACTCACAAACTTTACCTCTTCGTTATTTTAGTATTGGTAAGGTACTAGATTAAAGTTTCTATGGGTCTTTGCGTCCCGAAATAAAGTATTATACTTATTATAATGTAAGGGTAAAATGGTTTTGCCAATGTTTGATGCTCGTTCTTGCAAAAGGTCGCCGCAACCTATTGACACCAAAATAATCTGAGGCTAATCCTGGGGATACTTAAAACTAATTGGATGTGTTGAGGATTAAGTAGTTTTTGATCCCTGGAGAATTGCCGCGAAGCCTAATTTTAAACCTTTAGGAATTATGGAATAAATGATAAAATTTGGTTAATAGGTCTAGTGGTCGTAATAATTTGATGTGTGTAATGGACGAATTTAAAATCAATTGTTGCTATCTAGCGTCCTACTACCTCTTACATTTGTACGCCGTTCAGGCAAAACATGACTGTTATATAATCTGATGTAACATCCTGCATGCCATGTGTGTGTATACTCATGTTTTGGACAAATAAATTATCTTTTATCTTTTTTTATCGTGAGTGTCACACTGCTGTGCATGAGACCCTGTTCTACTCCAGAGTTGGACAAAGTGATGTAGGGTTTTTTATGTGGATTTCTTACTTGAAAGCATTTTTTACCTTATATGAATTTTGACAACACACGTTTAATATTTACCTTTTAAATTAAAAATTGAAATATTACATCGTATGCTGTAAAATTATTACCAATCGACACCCGGGACCTCATAGCAGTAGTGCTTGCGATTACAAACCCAACATGGCTGCTTTTAATTGTCTAGAGGTAGTTGTTTGTGTATGAGAGTTTGTAAACGTACTCTCGACAAAAAAGAAAATTATTAAAGCTAAGTGAAGATTTTTGAAAAAATAAAAAAAAAATAAACAAAGAATTTATTATTACTTACCGACCACGCATTAAGTTGTCTAACAGCTACTTTATCTGACCAATATTATAAATCTAAAAGTTTGTCTCTTTTCGTCCATGCTGTATTTATTTGTTAGTAAAAGAGTCAAATTCAAATTATTTCTTACAATTACACCGTTAAATGTCACTTTTGAACGTCATATACTTAAATAAGTAAAAAATAAAAAGAAAATGATTCCAGTTGCCCCTTCCAAAAGGTAGTGTTGTATGAAGAAGAATGGGCAAGAAACTCCATACTTACTCTTTTAACACGTTGACTGCCAACCTACGAGTATACTCGTAGTACAAGATCTGGGCCCCATTTTTTTTTTTTTGAGGGGTGGAAAATGCGTGTCATTTTTATTCTATCAAAGACAAAATGTTTCCGGGCAGCTAGTTTTATATAAAGTTTAAAATCTATCAAAGAAATTTGACACATTGGGGTATCTTGATGTGCTGGGCTCTGTACTATTTAATTTTAAAACCAGTTTATTAAAAATAAACAGAGGATAAACTGGGGTCTAATACGAAGACTTCATTAAACACTGTTTAAAGACACCCCTTTGAACGTTTCAATGAAGAGTTTTAATTATTTGTTACACTAGGGTTGTGCGGCTGGTCGAGAGAATGGTCGGCAGCGTCGAGTCCTGGGACGCGGTGGTGTCCTTCTGCGAAACGGTCATCTCGCAGAAGGAGGCTGCGGAAAGGGAGAGGGAGATAACCTCCACTCACCCTGCCCGCAGCAGACGCACCGGGCGCAGGCGGAGGGCGGACAACGCCCTCTTCCAGCCCCCTGAATGGGTCCAGGGCGACGGACGCGGGGACGTCCGCCGCCCCCACGTACATGGACCCGAGGTGGCGGCGCGTCGTGTTCACGCGCGCCCCTCTTAGACGTTGCGAGGGGAGTCTAACACCTCACTCCCCTCGCAGACTTGGCAAGGCCCGCGGGGCCGGCACCAGTCGGGGGTCGCGGACGTATCTTCCGTTCCCGTGACCCCCGGCGCAGGTGTGAGAAGGAACACGGGGTGGTTTTTAGTCAGTAAGAGTCTGACAGACCCCTCCGCCTCCCCGGGTGGGGGACATCCATGAGGATTTTCCACCCCTCAAAATTCCTTCCATTTCCCCCGCCCGGGGAGGCGGAGAGGTCTGTCAGACTCCTGCGCCGGGTAGACGGTGGTAGACGCTCTAAATAATGTAGTACTTGTAATCCTTCTCGTTTTTTCTGCGCCTGCCACGACTGCGACTGCGACTTTGCAAATGTTTCGCTTAAAAGATGTTGTGAAAATTATCTCTTGACATATCGCCTAAAAGATGTTTTATGAGTATGACTTCATCTTTGAACGAAAGGGCATACAATTTCTTTTCCGGAGGAAGGTTGGTTTGTTGATTGTAGATCATGCAGGCGTTGTGAATGTAGATTTCAAAAGTGTGTATCGCTTGTTTTTTGTACCAAAACAACGTCTTTCTAAAAGCTGAAGTAATATGACAGCATTTGGTCTGAAAGATCGATCCCGCACATTCCCTTTTTGGTAATAAAAATAATTGGTTGGTAATAAGGTAATAAAAATCCTATCTCATTGCCATACTACGAGTTAACTCGTAGTTTGAACTAGGTTCCATTGCCAACTACGAGTATACTCGTACCTACCATTTTGTATGGTGGCAATGGGCATATTTATAGTGCAATGCGTTGAAAGCTTGGTTACACCAGTATGTATTCTATTCAATCGGTCCATATCTGAAGGTATGGTTCCTAAAATATGGAAATCGGCATTTGTTACCCCGGTTTACAAGAAAGGTAACAAATCTGACATCACGAACTATCGCCCTATATCTAAGTTATGTCTATTTTCAAAGGTCCTTGAGCGTATAGTTTATGAGGATGTATACGCTGCAATGAAAATTAACTTCGGGGATGAACAGCATGGTTTTCTCAAAAAACGATCCACTACGTCTAACTTATTGCTGTCGCATGAGTTTATATCTGGGGGTATGGAACAGCATGCGCAGGTGGATGTCATCTACACAGACTACAGCAAGTGCTTCGACCGTATTGACCATCGTCTACTTCTGGAAAAGTTGCTTAAAGCCGGAATACACGGTGACCTATACAGATGGTTTGCGTCTTACATCGAGAATCGTAGTCAGGCTGTGGTTCTCCAAGGATACACTTCGGGTTGGACCACGGTCCCCTCGGGTGTGCCACAGGGTTCAGTGTTGGGGACGTTACTTTTCACTATCTTTATTGCTGATGTTATAGACTGCTTCAAGCATTCTTATGTGTTACTGTACGCTGACGACATGAAGGTCCATAAAATTATACGTGACATCTCCGACACTCACCAATTGCAAGCTGATCTTAACAGATATGATGAATATTGCACACGTAATTTGCTCCAGCTGAATATTTCTAAGTGCTTTCATATGACCTACACACGTCAGAAGTCAACAATAAATTCTACCTACACTCTTAACCAATACACTGTAGGTAAGATTAATAGTATCAAGGATTTAGGCATTATACTAGATAGCAAATTAATATTTCATCAACACATTGAAAGTATTGTAAAAAAAGCTGCTAAAGCATTGGGATTTATAATCAGAGCCTCAGCTTGTTTCCGTTCTTTGAAGCCAGTCAAAGTCTTATATTGTTCGTTCGTGCGCAGTCACTTGGAGTATGCCTCGCAAGTCTGGAACCCTCAATATGGGATTTATAAGTTGCGTATTGAGGGTATCCAGAAAAAGTTTCTTAGATATCTCGATTACAGGGCGCACCAAGTATCGATAGATTACGATGACCGTTGCAAGAAGTACCATTTTCTACCGCTTGACCGCAGGCGGCTCATCAATGATTTATGTTTTTTGATTAACATAGCAAATGGTTCGATTGACTCCTCCGAGCTTGTATCTAAGTTGGCATTGCGAACTAATACAACGGGGCTACGTCGGAGGCCTCTTCTAAGCGTGCCTTCAGCCTCCACGAATTAAAGGCGCAATGCTTATCTTATCAGAAGTGCTCGTTGCTTTAATGACATATCTCAAGAACATGATATTGACTTATTTTGTACTAAGGCGAAAGCAGCTAGAAAGCTTTTAGCCAAATCATTTTTCATGAATGAGGCACTGCCTGGTGGTACTCAAACACATGTGTAATAACATAAAATTGTATTTAAAATTAAAAAACAAACCAACAACTTCAACTTTTCGGCTTTAGTTTAGTTTAGTTTACTTTTATGTTGCAAAATATCTGTGGAGGCTTGTTATTAGCAATCTGAATGTTTAATGTTGTTACCTAATAATGTGTAATTAGTCTGTAAGCCTTCTTAAAATAAATAAAATAAATAAATAAAATAAAATAAAAAAAAGTTACTACGAGTATACTCGTATGGCAGCCAACGTGTAATAGGTTTACCATACTTTGTATACATTAATCAGATTATATGTGAGGACGATGCACCTAGAATTATAGGAACTATACTGAGATAGGTTTTTAAAAACCAGTAATGGAGTTGATAAATAAAATATTGTGTTGGTAGATACATTGTGCTCACAATAATAACAAATACACACTATACACTGTTGATTATTTTTAAAAAGGAAATACTTATTGAATAAACAAAAATGAGTAAAGTCTTAGTACAATTCCCATTGTAGGTACCCTCGACAAAGTGTCGATTACTGACAGGCGGTGACCCGACACACTGTCGACATCAAGACCCCCGGCCCACTTCACACTGGTCGCGAAACCGATAGGTTTGTTGACTAGCCCCTTTAGCCACTGTCAACAGAACATTATATCAAGCACCGACATCTGATGAGAGGACGTTGTATTTACTGATATTTGATATAACATGACCTTGATGGATGAAAGAGGGCAAATATTTAGTTTATCTTTATGACTAAACTTATTTATTTATTTGGGGAGAGAAACATTTACACAGAAGTTTCTAAATTGTTTATCTTAAGTATTTATTATTATTATTTTTTATTTATTTAATTTTAAAGAAAGCTTACAGACTAATAACTATTTAAATATCATGCATAATTCAGATACGATTGCGCCGATTTAGCCCAATAAGATGCTCCTACAGTGTAGGATGTCCTCATACTAACCCAGTTAATAATAATAATAATAATAATAATGTTTATTGATCCAAATCCAAAAACTTAGTTACACACAAGAATTAAACATAGTATTATCTATAAGTAGGTACATTCGTGATTCCGTGATAAAATACTTGTGGACAAAATTGTTGTGTTTTGATCTATGGGTGAATTATATTTAGTTGAGATCTTAGAACCCCAAACTAGGCAAGAAATGCCTGTATCTTGGGGGTCTATTGATTCCTCCTAAAAATTCTTACTTACTCTAATTTACAACGTATATAATATATTTTGATTGATACAATTTGGATTTTAATCTTTATAAGTACATTAATTTACAATAAAAACAGCGATGAGGTCACTTCGCCACAGTAGTATCAAAAGTATCAAAAGTTAATAGTGACTTGCCCAAAGTTTCCACAACAAATGGGCACTACCCTTTTTAAACCAAAGTAATAAGACAAGGGATAACTTTATACGCTAGACGTCTTTGCATATAAAGCAAAAAAGTCACATTCTTTCTTGCCCGGATTGGAACCACGTCTAATAGTCTAAGATCCCGGTAAGAACGGATCCTATACTATAATTTATCTATAATAATGTATGTATTTAGAAATATATAAGTATGTTTATCAGCTGTTTAGTACCCATAACACAAGCTCTTAGCTTAGCTTGGGACTAAATGGCGCTGTGTGAAAAAGTTGTGGAATACTTTATTTTTATTTAATTAGTCAACGACCAACAAGCAACAATAGTCAGCGTAGCGACATCTATCTCGCCACATACGAACTAATAACTATTTTATTGGTATTTGAGTTATTCGCGCGATTTGAACGTATACAAGTTCCCGACAATAACCGTCGGGCAGTAGTTAGCCCACCAGACACAACACCCGTCTGGTCAGAGGATCCTCCCTTTTCTATGGAGGATGTCGAGGATCTTTACACCCTGTTCATCGACATACCTACCTCTAAAGTCAGTAACGATAAATTGAATCCAAACTATTTTTTTCGACAGCCTCATTATTTAAACCGTACAGCTGAACATCTAGTCCGTAGCCTCGCCTAAAAACTATAAGACAAATGAAGAAAGATGGAAAAGGGCGAGGATGCCGCTATTGCGCGTTGTTGCCAGTCCGTTACCACATTCATCCTGTTACTCTCTTTGTATTTTAATAGAGCGTTCCAATTTCAAGTTCAATTGCTAGAATGTAGGAGTACAATACAAGTGTATGATCCTATATTGACTGGCCTGTTGGTCTAGTAGTTAGTGACCCTGACTGCAATGCCGGAGGTCGTGGGTTCGATTCCCACCCAGGACAAATGTTTGTGTGATGAGCACGATCATTTGTTCTGTGTCTGGGTGTAATTTATCTTTAATATGTATGTATTCAGAAATATAAAAGTATGTTTATCAGCTGTTTAGTACCCATAACAAGCTCTCAAGCTTAACTTGGGACTAAATGGCGTTGTGTGAAAAGTTGTGGAATATTTATTTATTTAAATATTATGGCCACTTAGTGGTCGAGTAGGTATTAAAGTCTGTAATTTGATTGTGTTAATGAAAGTTGTTCATATTCATTGGAAGCTCACCCATTAAAAGGTAAGCTGTTAGTTATATTTTAAAGAGAAAATATTTAATTGTTTGTTTGTTTGCATTGAATGGGCTCCGAAACTAATGGACCACAATTTGAAAAATTATTTTACAAATGTTGGGAAGCTACACTACGAGTATCTCCGGGGACATAGGCTTCTTTTTATCCCTGTATTATTAAGTAGAATAACTCTAGTTTCGGCAGAAACAAGAGTTATTTTTATTTCTAATCAATCAATTAATTACACCTACAACCAATCAATCCACCAATCACCATCAATTACTCCTGTCAGTGTTTTTTGTATGGAGTCGGTTATACTTCTTTAATAAAAAAGTTTTTAACAAGTTAGAAGAATACACCAGATATTGCAGAGTAATGAAAATTTCACATAATTTGACTAAAAGAGACGCTTATCGCCACGCTTCTCGCTAAGCTAGGCTCTTATGATCGCATCCTTGGGCCCCAGTTGTGAGTAAATAAGTAAAGTTAGTATTGCTACGTGTGTGCTGTTCTGACGAGGGAAAGGCTCGCATCAGCTGTGCTGTAGTAATACGATAAAGAACTGACGAAATGTTTCTGAGTGAGGTTTTAATTTAGGGAGGAACCTATTGTGATGTTGTATGGGTTAGTGAATTTTAGGGCTATAGTGACGTAGGTGTGTCTGTCGGCAGTATCGCAGCGGGCTCTATTAAAATAACAGCGCTGCGGATTTCATTGTATTTTTCTTATATTGTAAGCTGAGAATAGTACATTATGATATAGGTGCGGTAAGTTGATAATTACAGCCGAGGCTATAGGCAAGGGCTACAAGAAAGCTGAGGCTGTAATTATCAAAGCGCATGTACGTCATACGACGTTTTATAACATATTTGCGAGGAAAAAATTTAAAACTGGGACTGATATTTTCAAATAAAAACAATAGAGCGAAAAGAAAAAGCGCTTGGAGTAACTTTTAATTGATTCATTTCTTCATTTTTTTTATTCTAAGTCAAAAGCACGAAAAAACAACCAGTATTACTAATAAATTAAATTACTTAATATATTTTTTTTGTTTTTGTTACAAATGGTTGTATTTACTGTCAAAATTAATTAATTAACGATTTAAATGTTTATATTTTATATCCCAAAGTTAATTTAATTCATAAAATGTTGACCACTTTTCTGACGTAAAAACTCTTTGCTAAGATTTAATAAAAGTAGTTCTTTTTAGTCGGAGCATCTTGGTAATGTAAAACGCACGGTTTTACATTACTATAACGCACAAGTGCGTAATGAGATTAAGATACTGAATTAGATGGAATAAGAGGCCCTTTACGAGCAAATGTGTTTTAATAGTTATTTGTTATACAAGAGTGCAAAGTTGCTTTTTAACCGCGTGTTCAATTTTGATGACCGAGCAAGCGAAGGATTCAAAATTAGAATCCTGAGCGTTAGCGAGGGAATCAAAAGAGCACGAGGTGAAAAATCTTTGTACTCGAGTGCAACACGTAACTTTTCATTCCACCTCAGCGAGGAAATGACTAAATGCAAAAAAAAAAACGTTTTCTGAGAAAGTTTTGGCTCCTTTTGCTAGTCGCCACGTGTTGAACATATCGTACTGTTTTAAATACTTCTCGCGTGATTGTTGAGGGAGAAAGCTCATTTGCGCATTATTAACAGTTTCAGTCAATTCTGTTGGCGTCAAAACAACCTCCTCGTCGCTAGAATCACTCATTTTAGTTTTTTCACTTGTTTTCAAGTTTCTTGTTTTTATTAAAAGGTTTAACAATGACGTGAAAAAATGTCGCGTAAAGAACCACGTACAAAGCAAATTGAAAAAAGAACACCAAGAAGGTTCCGAGTCTGAGTTTTTAACAAATTAAAAAAAAGTTGTATGTTATATTCGGCACCATAGAGGTAGCAGTAAATAGGTTTAATGTTTTTTTTTAATTCAGAAACTTAGTGCACACGATGTTCTAAATTCAATTTACTTTATCCTCTAGAGAATAAAAACGGCTTTTCCACTCAGATATTGAAGATTAAAAATAATCTTTCCGAGATGGTGGTATGAAAAATATATTATGCAGTTAATGTTGTGTCAGAATAAAATACATAAGAACTAAAACAAGAAAAAAGAAAAAGAAACTGAAATTTTGAATAGGTACTTACAGGACATGTAACAAATAAAACTAAGTCACAATAAAAAGACGTTACGTTAACTTTAAAACTTGTTTTTTCACGGTTTCAAAGAAATGTAGACTTGAGTATATGGTATTAATTTTAACTTAATACCTCCACGCGTTTCCGAAACAAGGGTTCTTGACAGACAAGCGGACGGACGGACAACAAAGTAAAAGGTTCCGTTTTTATCTTATGTGGTACGGAACCCTAAAAGGTCCATTGCGATGCAAAAAGGGTCCCTATTTCAGTATTTGTGACTTTCTTGCAGTTGTCTGTACCTACACAAACGGTCAGAAAGTCGTTAAAGAGAATTTAGCTGACGACTCAAGTGACGATTCGTTCATCAATATCCTGAATGTATAATTTCCATTAATTACTTGACGAGCGATCAATTCATGCGAAGTACGAGAAAGTTTTGTAACAATCTTTGATGTAACTTTGTTCGTAAATGAGATTGTTATTGAGAACAAATTAAGTTTTGAATTTGAGCAACTTTAAAATTTATTATTTTTGTTATTTATACTTATACTAACTGTCCCGTCAGACTTCTTAGTTTAACCTTTTTAGCTTAAACTGAAGACTTGTCAAATGTCAAATTGGACAAATGTGGACTGGGAAGACATTTGTCACCGTCTGTCATATAACCAAAGATGGCGCTCCATTTGAAAAATGTTTATAGAAACGAATTTCATCTATGTAATTGTGCTAAACTTAAACATTGACTTGTGTAAAACGCCTTTGGCGATAAACCAACGTCCGTTAGTGTTAAAAACAATTAAACAAAAAAACACAACTTTTACACAACGCCACTTAGTCCCGTTAGCTAAACCGAGCTTGTATTTAGTGTACTAAACAACTGATAAACATACCTATACATTACTAAATACGTACATATAATAGATAAATTACACCCAGAAACAGAACAAATAAACGTGCTCATCACACAAACACTTGTCCTGGGTGGGAATCGAAGCCATGACCTCTAGCATAGCAGTCAAAGCCACTAACTACTAGACATATCGACCAGTCTATATATCTATTTATCTATCAGGTTAGGTTTTCGTACTTAATCCCAGATTGGACCATTGTGCGTGAGCCATGGCGGCTGTTTCGTTGGGGGTTACTCCAACCAGCCCGTCTCCTTCCAGAACCAGGTTAAGCCTCCTAAGCTTCTCAGTGCGTCCGTTAGGAGTTGATCCGCGTGATCTGAGAGTCCTCTTCCACATTTCAGCGACGCCTGTGCACTCAAGGAAAACGTGTGCCACCTTTTCTTCGTCCTCCATACATGCTCTGTATAGAGGCCAGGGCCAGTGCCTTTTAACAGGCAGCGTCCTGTGATGAAACCGACCAGTCAAAAATATAAATAACTAGCAAACGTCCCGCGGTTTCACCCTCCTAGGTGTTAATCCAGGGTGTCAGCTAACTCCATACCAAATTTTATTATAATCCATTCAGTAGTTTTTACGTGAAAGAGTAACAAACATCCATACATCAATCGATCCTCACAAACTTTCGCGTTTATAATATTAGTAGGATAATATGTTACTAGCCGTAACCCACAACATTGTTATAACCAGATTTATTCTCGTTATCTCCTCGACTCACCAACAAGACCATTCGAAGTCAAACACCCCTGATGGAAGTGTTCTTGTCTCGTCAAGTGGCTTAAAGTGGAAATACTTGTCGCATTGAAGTGTCGGAAACAGTGAGAGATTTCCACAATGGAAGTGACGATGTGAAGAACTTTCATTGTACTGGGTAAATAAAGAATCGATGGAATCAAAATCAGAAGTCATTCATTCATATTCAGTTGACGATCAGCACTTTTTGAACACCAAATGAATTAGATGACGAAATTATATTTATTTCCGTAATTAGATCTTCCCAGATACTTTTACATGACCTTAATTGACAGAATATAAATATCAAAATAGTCGAGTCCCTAATATTAGTCCCCATCAGTTAGATTGAAAATAATAATACAAAAGTCTTTTTTTTCTTTTTCAAATTGATGGAAAAATACTAAGATTAAGCGCATTCAAGTTGAGAAGAGGGGGCTTGTAACGATATTATTCAGTATAAACTGTATAGGATAGTGACGTCAAGCGATATTTTGACTCGATGTATCGCAGTTATTTTTTGATTACTTACGTGAAAAAAGAAATCATTTGTGTCGAATATTTTCTTGTAATCTAGATGGAGGGACTAAACACTTTAAATTTTGAGAACTAGACTATTTCCAAAGTGACTGATACTTGAAAAAAAATGCCAAAAGATCTCTCTATAAATTTATTTGGCTAAAATTAGGAAGGTATGCAGTGTAAATTGATTCTAAAAACGAATAAAGTTTGTCGGGGCAGCTAGGATAATAATAATAATATGTCTAAAAACGGTTCATGAATAAAATTTAAGCTTGCAACCAAACTGTTATAGCCTTAACAAAAATTTTGTAAGGAATTCCTTGTCACTTGCTAACATACAGACTCTCATTTCCATAGTGTCCGCTACGATCTAACCAACATAATAACAGGTTAGTTTGTGCTGCCTTCGCATGTCTGGGTATAATATCTATGTATTAGTTGTATCGTCAACCGCACGTGGAATTTAAAGATTTGAATTTTCGCAGTAAACTAGTACACTTCATGCACATACACGGTATTGCGTAGTAATTACCTTGATTGGTACTTGGTCATCAAACAATAAATGAATTCACGTGTGGCTAATAATATTAGAATGATTTTGTTAAGTGCACATTTCGCGTCAATTGCACATTTTTCGAAGTACACATTTTGCACAGTCATATTATTGTGTCAATTACACATTTTGCGAAGTGCTCATATTGCGTCAATTACACATTTTAGAAAGTGCACTTATTGCGTATATTACACATTTTGCAAAGTGCTCATATTGCGTGCAACTAAAATCATTCTCTTAATTTATTTTATTTGTAAGTTAACGTTCAAAAGTGCCTGTTCTAATTGAAATAAACGATTTGACTTTGACTTTGACTCAATTACACATTTTGCGAAGTGCTCAGTGCTCATATTGCGTCCATTACACATTTTGCGAAGTGCTCATATTGCGTCCATTACGCGTCCATTACACATTTTGCGAAGTGCACATAATATTGCGTCCATTACACATTTCGTGAAGTGTAGGTACATATGGCGTCAATTACACATTTTGCGAAGAACATTTTTTTGCGATAAAGCCACACAGTCTTACACCCATGTAGTAAGCTAGTTTGTTTTAGATATACATTAAAAAGTATTAGATTCTAGGTATTATAATTATAAAAGATTGGTCGTATAGTAATTTTGTCAAATTCTTATGAGGGGTCTATGAATCTGCTTAAAATATACAAGTTTTTGTTGGTAATTTATTAACTCCACCAAATTGCTCCATGATAATTATATGTATAGCATAACTTTGTTTAGTACCTACGTACAAAAATAACAAGCGACTTTCAAATAATATTAAAAGTAAGCTCAATTTTTCAAAGCATGGCATGTTTTTATTTCATTATAGAAGAAACATACCTTGAAGTAAATGAAACTCATGATTTTATTACGTTATACAGTATAACATGATAATTATTAAAGGGAGATTTTCCTGTTTTCTTTTTACATAAAAGGGGTTCAAATATTTTTCTATGAAAACTGGCTTAATATCAAACCGGCCGCTATTATATTTGTATTTCAAAGACTCCACGTACAGACGCCAGCACATCAAGTTACCCCAATGTGTCAAAATTTCCCAATTGAATTTGAACCTTATTTTGTTTACTTTAAAGTTGAAAAACGATCAAAGAAATTTTACACATTGGGGTAACTTGATGTGCTGGCGTCTGTACGATAAAATACTACAGATTTCATAAAATAAATATAGTTTCGTAAGTACAGACTTACAATACTATATTTTTCAAAAAAAAAAACCTAGTTTTATTTTTATTTTTTTGTAGAAAGTATTTTTTTTATTTGGATTACCTATCAAACACTAATTCTTGATATGTATTTTATTACATAGCAAGACAGTTTAACTGGTATTATATAACATCATCACTATACACATGATGAAAAATATGTAGGTACCTAAAATATAATTTAATAAAAAATGTTCTTCGTGTCTGGTAGGTAAAATAAAAGTTGCCAAACATACACACATATCCTCACACCTGTTATCCCCGAAGGGCTAGTTAGAGGTGTAGGTACCTGTAATAGTACACCCACATTTCACCAGTTATGTTAAAGTCTCAAGTGATAGGGGGCAAGCCTATTGCCATCAATCGGGAACGGATCTAAACTCCGGACTGCTACTGAAAAATTCCAGAAGAAAAAAACTCAATATTACTTTGCGCGACCCGGGAAACAAGCCGGGACCTCATGTTCAGCAGTAGCACTATTGCAGCTAGAAGACCAACGCAGTCCTACTAATATTATAAACGCCGAAAGGGCATTGCCAAGATTTGGCTCGAATCATGTAGTGTCCGACAAGCTTTCCGTATTAATGATAATTCATAATATAAAATAGAAAGAATTAGACACTATAAATAAAATCTGTGGAAGTACACCGTTTAAAAGTCATTTTAAAAAGTTGTTTAATTTATCAACACGTTTCCTAATAACCATTTCAATTAGAAATGTTGCCAATACCAAAATAAAATAATATCGATTCGAAATTGCACTTGCAAATCGATTCCATTAATATCATTTTGAAGCTACGTAAATAAATGTATTACTCACATAAGTTATAACTCGTAATTCTTATAATATTAAATATTGTTTACTTATATTTTTGAACATAAATATTAGTTAACATAATATTTATTGTAGATTATATTAATTCAATTAAGTATCGATTTTCAAAATAAATTGCTATCTTTACTGTCTTTATAGTACTGGCAACACTTGATCTTGTAGTTGTCATTGCTTACTGTAATACTGTCAAAAATTTCCCTCAACTTAACACAGGAAGTTGATATTAATTGCTTGTGGTAGGTACTTACCAAGAGGGAAAATTCAAAGCAGACATAAAAGTCGAAAAATATATTATGTTTATATCTTAATTTAAGAATACTGGAAGTGGAAGAGACGCAATTGTGCAATAAAGTTGTAATTGCAGAGTTGGGCGAAGAACCGTAGCTTGCTGTCCACATACATTGACAATGTTACGGTTCCTCGGTTGGGCAAGACATCAAACAAATATAACCCCTCCATCCCCGTTTTTAGACGATTTATTAATTAAATATGATGATGTGTTGTTTGATGAATAATAAATGGTCAAAAAGTACACATGTGATTTTTATTCATTCTAAAATAATGTACTTACCTATGTAATATATATATTTACTATAAACACAACAATTATGTGAATACAATGTGCCAAAAATCATTCATTTAATCGATCATTAAGAACTTTATTTCATGGTTTCGTTAAAATTAGAAGTAGTAAGTGGTCAACTTTAAAGAACTATAACTTTTTTTGGTGTACTTCTTTTAGAAAACTAATTATACTATCAAATTCTATAATAATTATTTTCCTTTTTTATGACATATAGTTCATCTTTGTCGGTTCTGGCCGAGACTTGAAGGAAACGTTGGCATTCTCTTTTGTGAGTATGGATAGATGGATGGATTGATGTTTGTTACTCTTTCACGTAAAAACTACTGACTGGATTTTAATAAAATTTGGTATGGAGTTAGCCAACACCCTGAATTAACACAAAAGCTACTTCTTAACCCTGTATTCCCTCGAGAACGGGACCTACGCGGGTGTATCCGTGGGACGCCTGCTACTTTTTAAAAACTGCATTTTTAGATGAAACTATATAAACGGGAAAATTTGTAAGTATGTATAGATGGATGGATGGATGGATGTTTGTTACTCTTTCACGTAAAAACTACTGAATGGATTTTAATAAAATTTGGTATGGAGTTAGCTGGCACCGTGAATTAAACAATAGGTACTTTTTATCCCAGTATTCCCACGGGAACAGGACCTGCGCGGGTCTATCCGCGGGACGCCTGCTACTTTTTAATAACTGTATTTTTCTTAAATGATTGTGTTACCAGTTAACTTTGACAGTTCCTTTTTTAGAGTTAATGTAACTATAGACGTGAAATTCACCTTAAGCATAAAGGATCCAGTCTACTGTTAGCGGCACGAGTAGGTACATATGTCTAGCGAAGATTACAGATTTGTTACCATGTGAGTGTGTGGGGTCCAAGTTATAATCTGAGGACAGTGAACAAGAGAGGACTCGAAATAAATTTTGTACTGTTTTGTCTATCAAGACTTTAAATATAAAACACAACTGTAGGGATCTATTAGTCAAAGACTTTTAATTTGTGTCTATTTGTATATGGTTGGGTTTTTTACACTCTTGTAAAAAACCCAACCATACCGACTGGCCTGTTGGTCTAGTAGTTAGTGACCCCGACAACTATGCTGGAGGATGTGGGTTGGCATGGTTGGCGCAGTGGCTAAGCGATAAGCTACCACGCTGCGTATCACGGGTTTGATTCCCGCACGGAACAAATATTTTTATTGCATTGAGATAGTTCCTGCTCTGACTTTTTGTGTATGTGAGTTTAAATGTTGGTTCACGCACATAAGACACAGAAACAAAATCCGAATGTAACGTTTATCTTTACAAAAAAAACTCCATTTTGTAACAATCACACAACTCAGAACAAAACAGTTTTCACATTACATAACTCTTCTCTCTCAGACTTCAAAGCCAAAGCAATTCCGACAATAGACCGAATAAATAAATAAACAGAAAACGAAGAGTCTGTCTACATATAACAGAATACACTAGCCGCAAACGACACAAACAAACACACCAGCTAACAAAGTAGCGAGCGATTTATTTATTTTAGCGAACCGCGTCATGTCTCGTCTGTGTCTTTTCGCACTTTCAAAGGTGCAGGGCATATGGACAAGGCACGGACATGGTTTCCTTTAGAAGCGTAACCATACTTTACTTGCGTCTTGTTCATTGTACATAGTTTAAAAGTTGATAGATAGCTTTATAGCTCATTTATTTCGTGCAAACAAAAGGCATAGCACATTTTTGCATAAAATCGAGGTATCAAGATAAAAATAATAATTAAAACATACACCAAATACAATAATAAAAATTATACTAGCCTGTTACTGTCCTACCGCACGGCAACCGCCTCAAATAAAGAAGGCACGAGCATTGATTTCCATGCTTGTTCAAGGCGGATTGTCGATTTTACACTTACTTAAGGTTTAGGTTTCCTCAAAATGTTTTCCTTTACCGCAGTCATAGATGTCTGAAAATACATATGAATTGAAAAAAATAATATTGGTACTTGCTACTTTGCCTCTAGGCCATCATTATTTTAGCCGAAAGATGTCCACTGCTGGACATAGGCCTCTCTTAAATGTCGCCACAACGACCGGTTCTGTGCGTCTCTCATCCATCGGATTCCCGTGACTCTCATCAAGTCCTCGGTCCACCTTGTAGGAGGCCTTCCAATTCTTGGAACACGTAACATTGGAAGGCCTACCAGAGTACTTGCTAGGCCACCACGACATATTATACAATCCTACTAATATTATATTATGAAGTTTGTGAGGATGTTTGTTACTCTTTCACGTGAAAACTACTGAATGGATTTTAATAAAATTTGGTAAGGAGTGAACTGACACCCTGGATTAACACATAGGCTACTTTTTATCCCTGTATTTCCACGGGAACGGGACTTACGCGTGTGAAACCGCGGAACGTCAGCTATATTTAATAAATAAACCAGTAAAAGAATTCACGTCCGTGCCCAGTCTCTGCCCTGTCTGCGGCGCGTCCTCGTCTTATGTCTCTTCCGTCTGGCTTGTTCTTTAGCGCGTTTACTTAGGCGTTGTTGATTTAGGTCTCGGTCACAAACGATATATTTTGCGACTATAGCGAAACTTGTGTTTTATTTACATTTTGTAAACTAGTCGAAATCGTGCTTTGAGCTCTTTGAGCTTTAAAGATATTTGACGTTCAAGGTTGCTGCAAAATAGAATTTTACGAGCTAAAAAATCAAAATCAAAAGTCTTTATTTAAACTAGGCTGAGAATCAGCACTTTCTGAACGTCAAAAAAAATACATATAGACTGTACCCAAAAACGGCCCACCCTTCGCCACTTCCTAGTGTTTTTGCTGGGAAGAAAAAGTGGCGGAACAAACTCCCCAGCAACACATCTGTCTGATTCGTTTGAATAACTAATAAACGGTGTCCTCTAGGAATGCCTGATGTAGGTATCCTGGGTGCGTTTATGAGCATTTAAACACATGTACACATTCAGCCAGAATAGAGAGAGAGCTTGTGGCTTAATAATACAGCTGTGCAGGTTCGATCGAAGGTCAAGCTACGCCGGCCGCTAGGTCGGTATATGGATGGGTATACGTATACGGAAAGTACGTCAATCCGTTGTTCTCGACTGCCAAATGTATATCTTTGACAGTCGTTACGTGTAGTAAGAAGCTCGAAAGTCTCATAACGAGTTTAACTAACGGGTATCATGTTATTCAGTAATGGGCTGCGCTGCCGAGGTCAGACAGTTATTCGCTCCATGTAAGCCCTAGTATTCAACTGAATTTGGTTGAACTGGAAACCGTTAGTGCTAGTTGGCAAAAAGGCTAGGCAGGTGATGACATAGTGTCATCACCATTAGCCCAAACATACCCACTACAGCGAAGAGAAATTCTTTTGTCTCTTATATACCAGGAATAAAGTACCTACATAGTTAATTTTGTGATCTGCAAGTAGAGTCAGGTGTACTTTATAGAAACTGATAAACCCCGGTGACGGTGCCAAACGTGTTGCAGAATTCAAGCCTTAAATTGCCATCGACACATTAAAAAAAACTTGAGAGGTGTCAAGGGACACCCGGATGGAACGAAGTTCTTTTCGATCCCTCTCCAACCCCTCCCCCTTCCTCCCCCTCCCCCCTCTCCCTTCCTCTCCCTCCCTCTCCCTCCCTCTCCCTACCTCTCCCCCTCATTCTACCCCTCTCTCCCTCCCTTCCCTCACCCTTTCCCCTCTCCTCCTCCCTACCCCTCTCCCTCCCCCCTCCCCCTCAGCAACTGGCACACACACAACAAACATACACACAAACATAACAGAGAAACACGCGCACGCCACACGGCTGACAACTTAATAGCAAAAAGTGTCGTGACAACTTTTCGTAAGAATTTTTTCCGTCTAGCCCCCTTTCGAAACGCGCGATAAGGAACTTCGTTCCAAAATGACATTACACAGGTCTATGTTAGCGAGTAGGCTTAATTGCGTATTCGTGAACCATTACTGCAAGGTTTCGGCTGGGCCTGTCACATCACTTCTCAATCAAACAATAAAACCTCCATGAAAGCAATATAAATGAACACGTCAGTACCCTAAAATCACGTCTGTTTAATGCCCTTCATAAATCGTGTGTATGTGCCGACTGGACAAAGAACGGTAGACTTTACGATAGCATTTACGTCATGATAACGACTTACGAATCGAGGACGTGAAGCTTGGAGCCCGTAGGAAAGGTGGTTCTGTGACATGGTGACGTCATATCAAAGCAGTATGTTTTAGCAACGATAAACTAGTGATGCTACAGGTCATAGTATGGTATAGGTATATCATTGTTAGTGCTGGGATAGGAGCCTTTTGGCCTCGCACCGGTCTTTTTTTTTAGTTAGGTAAATATTATAAGTATGTCGTGGAAAGGGATATTCTTGAATAATAAAATAAGTTGTGAAGTTGATTAACTTAGTACGGTGTCTATAGTGACCAGCGTGACGTTACTTGTCATTTGTAATGGCGCGAATGTGTTTTTGGTAATGTCACGTGGACAGAGTTATGCTGTGTGGAAGAAAGGGAGAGCTCAGATTGATTTGTGGCTATAACGAAGACACACATCCAGTACGAAACAGTCAGTTACCTATGTGAGTTATGTTTTGTGATTACGATTGTTAAGTGTAGTTATTACTACAATGGAGATTGTTATTCTACGTTATGAACTCGGTACCACGAAACCCCTATCGGTGTCAGCTCATCGCTCAGCTATCGCTGACGCCGACATATATATTGTATAGCTTTCTTCGATAAATAGGCTATCTAACACAGAAATAATTTTTCGAATCGAACCTGCAGTTCTTGAGATTAGCGCGTTCAAGCAAACAAACTGTTCAGCTGTTTATCAGCAGCAGCTGTTTAGTTTTCATAACACAAGCTCTGCTTAGCTTGGAACTAAAAAGCGTTGTGTGAAAGTTGTGGAATATTATTATTTTTATTTTTTATACTTTTTTTTTTGTTTGTATTTTTGTTTGTTTTAAATGTTTAATTTCCTGTGCGTCTAATTAATTCCTTCTTTCTTTTTTTCTATTACACACATTTTAGCCACTTACGTTTAAGTTTCATTTATAGTAGCAAGCAAGAGATTGATGGCATTAGGCCATCAATCGCAGTTTAATGCTGGACATAGGCACAACCCCTTATCCTCCGCCTTTTGCATCCAACCTGACCGAAAAACCTGGCTGTAACTGAGAATCATCAAAATGTAAAAAACTCAATAACGCTTTAGCCGACTCAAGGATCGAACTCTATACCTCATGTCTAGCAGTAGCGCTTGCAACTATCTAGACAAACGAAGTAGCCCATTAGTTACTTTACATTGACTTATAATAACATTCACTTACAGTTCAGAAGTCATTCCATAAATTGACTTCGAAGTATGTAAATACGAAGTCGGAAGTTTCATATGACGTCATATTCTGGTTGCTCTCCTAATATGTTTATGGACTTTAGCTGGTAACTCAGTTACGAGGCGTCGCGCGCGCTTGTAATTATGTTACTGTTTGTAAAATATTCATGAGATAGATAAATATGATGAGACGATAGAGTAAACTTGTGCAAAATGAGCTTTGTATAGTAGAAATTATATTTATATACTTTTCAATGTCGCAGCTTATGCTGAGATAGGCGCCCTTTTGGTCTCGCACAGGTCTTTTTATTTTTATTTATTTTTATCTTTAGTTTTTAATCTTTTCTTGTTATTTTTTATTATCTGTATTTGTTGTTCTTTCTTTTTATGTTCTATGCATCCAAATAAAGTATTTTAATTTTTTCTTTTTTTTATCTTATTTAGAAATATATTGAATGTTAGTGAATACTACTAGCGAACGTTACGCGGTCTTACCCGCGCAGTATCCATTCCCGTGGTAATACAGGGATGAAAAGTAGCCTATGTCACCCGGGGATAGTCTTTACTTTCAATGGTGAAAGAATTTTTTGAATCGATCAAGTAGTTTTTAAGTTAATTCGTTACATACAAAAGTACAAATCTTACCTCTTCATAAAATTTATAGAGAAGTATAGATTCTTACTCGTATAATATAATACGTAATAAAATATGTAGTAAAAAGTAACAGTATAGATATAGAAAACTCAAATTTAATTTGGAACGTCAACGTTTTCCTCTATTCCAACAAAACCCTCTCGTACCCACATAATTCTCTCCACATTTCCTCCATCTGAAGCATTTGTACAAACAGAACCTCAAAGAGACGTGACGTGTAAAGTAACGCGGACACTAACACAGACACCACAGAGTAGATAGGTACACAGAACGCCTTTTTCATACATTTATTGAATTATATAATAACTAACTAACTTCATTTCAACTTAATAAATGTATGATGTTATCAATTCTAAGTTTTAGCTTAAGGGAAGGTTCATATCTGACGGAACATGCGTCGCGTATTATCGGTCGCGTAACGCCAGAACAGACAAATGTATAGAAAAACACTTGACGGTTCACACTCAACAGATGATGCGTTAATGCGTCGAGGTACATACATTGTCGCAAACGCTCAGCGCATGTTTCGTCAGACATGAACCTTCCCTTAATACTTTTCAACTGTCCAATTTTCACCTGATAAATCACTTTAAAGACATTTGTCACCGTCTGTCATTTCATCAAAGGTGGCGCGCTGTATTTAAAAAGTGTTTGAGAAAGTTGAATGTTTGAAAAAATTTCTTAATTTTTTATTTCGCGTACTTTACATTGTTTTTAATAAACAAAAGATAGTCTACATCCGTCTCCAGGATATGGTCCATCTTCACGTAGTCTAATTGAAGTAAGTTAATTTACTATAACTTTGAGTTTATGTGTGAAGATGACCTTCTGTTACATTTATCTTATCTGTGGTGACATCCAACACTCAGAAGGCTAGAAATGCCACACTTTAAGAAGATCAGAGATACCCTTTTATGTGAAGGCATGTCAGTTGGTAGTCATTGAGAATTATATTAGATTTTGAACAACGTCGTGAAAAGCTTGTGATTAAATAATAAACTGCCGCACGGCTTGTATATGGTTAAGCTCCGCTTTGCGAGGTCAGTCTATAGATAGGTGACAATTTATTACATATCGAGATATGCTTATCTAGCATTACATTCTTGAGAAATATTTACTTAGTACTTTAATTTTGTGTATGTGACTTACCTGTCACATGATGGATTAAGGCCTATAATCGTAGTTTTAAGTCATTTATAAATATATTTTTAAGTGACATTGAGTGTGGGCAAGATGTTGTGGTAAAGGTGTGTAATGTGTGTATGTTTTGTGAAAGTGATAGTGTGTTTGTGTAAGTGAAAAAGCGAAAAATGTATCATTATGATTTTAAAAATTCTGACAACACAATGTTCATCTGAAACTTTAATCATTTCCTGACTAGCCCTTAAAGGGGTAGCCAGTTCACCTACATAACCCAGTACTGGTAAATAACCTGAACTTTTCCCATTACAGGTAAGTACCTTGCGCGAGTGCTCACAGCCGCATCATTTATGTAGCAGCCGTGAATGATGTATAGCCAAGTAAGTGGGTAAGATTAATTGCACGTCTGTACTCTCACAATATTGGAAATGGGCTACCTATTTGACAAAACTTTAGTTTTAAGTCCATCATCTAGATTACAAGAAAACATTCGACACTTATTTTTAACCGACTTCAAAAAAAGGAGGAGGTTCTCAATTCGGTTGTATATTTTTTTTTTTTTTTTTAGGGTTTGTTACCTCAGTACTCCGTCATTTATGGACCGATTTTCAAAATTCTTTTTTTGTTTGATAGGGTATACTAACAAATTGGTCCCATTTGTATCAAAACTTATACCTGATGAGGGGTCTTCGAGGAATTGAGGGAACTCCTCAAAAAATATAGGCACACATGCACCGATTTCAACATTTTTAGTAACAAATCAAGCATTTTCATTTAGAAAATATCATTTGGTGAAGAAAAACTGATGAAGAAGACAGGCAACGGAACTCTTCAACGCATAACAGCAAATTATTCGCGATTGCTATAGTCAGATGTCTATGCGGAGCTTTTGTATTTCCACAACATAACATTACGCCATTCTATTTTGAAAGGGGCCGGCAGAGATGTATAGATTAATGTTTAGAGATAGAACTTCTTTAGCAATTGTTATCCATTTTCAATGATTCTTTCAAGTTTTGAAAGATTTTCTTTACATACAAAGAAACTAAAAATTACATAATAAAAACTTTTTTGCAAAAAAAACAACCGACTTCTTAAAAAAAAACTAACAGGTGAAAAATAACTCCAGTTTCGGAAGTCGGTGGCCAATAATGAACAAAACAAAACCACCAAAGCCACAGACTTCCGAAACTGGAGTTATTTTTCACCTGTTAGTTTTTTTTTAAGAAGTCGGTTGTTTTTTTTCTTTTTCAAATTGATGGAAAACTGCTTAGATTACGCGCATTAAAGTTGAGGAGAGAGGGCTTGTAACGTCATTAACTAGTATTAACTGTACTGGCTAGTGATGTCATGCGACATTTCGACTCGATGTATCGCCGTTATTTTTGATTACGTGAAAAAAGCAAAATATGTGTCAAATATTTTCTTGTAATCTAGATGAGGGACTAAAAGTTAAATTTTGTCAAATAGCCCATTGCGTTATGGAACTAAAATGGAGTTGAACGGAACACCTAGCTGGGCGTTGGAGATGGCCGGTTGAGTAAAGCTGGCTGTGACCGAGTGGCGTCCAAGAAAAGGCAAGAGAAGTGTTGGTCGTCCGACGGCGTCATGAGCCGACGACATTGTTGCCATTGTAGAAGAAGTTGTAGTGACGTCACACGTGACATTTAAACGAAGGAGGATTTAGAGGACGATAGATTTATTCCAGCAGCAGTTACATGTGTTTTCAGAAGAAGTTTGGGTTCGGATATAATATAGGCGCAGTCACTCAGTCAAGATCACTTCCTCTTATCCAAAAAATCAAATACAATCACACAACTTAACCAGTGAGGTCCCGTGAGGCTATTGCAAGTACTGCCGTGGTATAACTATAATGCCGTTATCTGCTAAAGTCATTTTTTCGAATAACGCAAAAAAACCGCGGCAAATTCTAAACTGATATAATTTTTCGATGACAACACCTATCAGAGATTTGAAAGTACTAAAACAAAGATGAAATCGCATACTTTCGAACTACTTACCCTATCATATCGTTAATATAATTTAATTTCATGAAAAAGCTTCTTTTCTGTTTTAGCTCATCAAAGATCTAACCGAAATCATAATGGATTATCGACAAAAACGCCGTTACGTATAGCGTAACGGCGTTTTAGTGTATCTATTTCATAGTAAATTACTGTTTGTTAAAATGCAAAAAATTCATCACTTCAATGATTAACTAAAACGGCGTTATTGCACCTAACGACAATTTAACTTACGATTATGTATTATAGAACTGATTCATGTTAAACTTTAGTGCGTTTAACGTTACTTTACTGCTTTTTAGTCCGGTAACCTTTAGACGCGTATTAATTAAAAGGATAAACTTGAATCATTGTTTATCTAAAACGTGGTTAAACTAAAAACACACACAGTTTAACGACATTATAGCGTAATAATGTAAAAAAATAGTAAACTATTTTCTGGCACAAAATGAATTAAATTGATTGAAATTAACGATAATTTATAAATAAAAGTCAAAGTTTTATCAATCAACTTGTCTTTATTGACAATGTTTTTTATTGCTTTTCAAATAATATGTAATTATGCTTTATCTTAAACTTTCACAAAACTTTACTTATAACTAGAGTTTTTAGGAACATAGAATAACACTAAAATTACATCAGTTATTTAGCAATATTATTTCTCAAAACTTTATATTTCTAGTATCATTTAAAAAACAACCAGCAACTGAAAAACAAAAAATAATTTTCCTTATTTAAGTAGTTCTAACTTTTTATCTACATTTATTACAGCCTTCTTGATAAAATTTATATATTCTTAAAAACACAGTACCTATTCAAAATCGTATCACAGTTACATTACAAAAATAAAAATTATTATTTGAAATTATTAATTAGTTAAAATCAACGAAGAGTTGTATATGATGCATCATCGAAATTATATTCGTACGAAACATACCCAACTAAACTATACTTTTTAAATAAGCTCTTGGATTGGAATACTAAATTTTTGTACACCCTAGAGGCAAAACATAGCGCGCTAAATCTCTAACTGTATTCACAACTTTAATGTATAGGGGAGAGCGGGGCTAGAAGTTCCGATTTTCAGTTAACCTCAAAATTTGTTAAGAATACTTGATTTTTATATTCTTTTTTTGTGATTAATATTAACCTACATATTTAACTTTGCTATTAAGATAGTTATCGGGGCCATTTATTGTGTGATTTATTTGTTATAAATTTTTTTATGACCAAAGTCGGAAAGTAACAATTTACCCCGATTCGGGGCAAGTTGTTAACAAGCCGGGGTAAGTTGTTACCATATCTGTTAAAGGTTTTATTTGTGAAATAAACAACAATAAACGACGAAATCAAGTCTGTTTATTCAGCAGTAAATAATCAACAATATCCAACGTATTATCGGTAAACATTTGTATGTAACTATAATTTGTACTTAATCAATTATTCAACATTTAGTCTTAGGATCTTATCAAATAACTTGCAGCTAATCAACCTTGATAATTATTTCAGTAATTAACTATATTGCTTTGTCTTAGGCTGAATATATCAATAAAATAATAATAATGAAAAAAATACCATCATAGGCAAAAACCAAATAACTGTGATTATGATATATCTTCTGAAGTTTCATTAGAAAGCATTAAAATGGATTAAGATTTCACCTGTTAGCCAATCAAGACCAGGTTTTCTATTTTTATGCCAAGATGGTGAAATACTGTAAGCACTGAATTTTACTGCACATTTGTACACCAGTTTTTTAGTTCTTCTGTTAGAAGGCCGAAGAAAATTGAGCTAAACTTTAATATTATAGTCTGCCAACATAACTTCCTGTTCTGCCGTAAATACAACTCTTTTTTTTTTGTAGCCAGTTGTGATTATTTTCTTCACGATTTGTTACTTTTTTTTTACAAATCTGTTGTTTTTATTTTTTTGCCATCATTCGCGGCTGTTTGCAGCAATTCCTTGGATATTAATCCTCGGTAGTTTTTCTTTTGTAAGTCCGCATACTGTAAAAGAAAATAACAATATATATACCTCATTATGGCGCTGATTGATAGAGCCCTATGTCCAGCAGTAGGTTGATGATGATGATTCATTACTGGAACAAAATTGGTTGGGGCAAGTTGTTCCGAGGTCACAACCTGCCCCAGAAAAAAGGAACATCTTGCCCCAATCATACGAGTTGACAAAACAAACAAAATATAGATTAGGTGACTAAACATACGTCATTTACGCATAGTGTATCACAACAATAGATAAATCCTCAAATCGAAACAATAAAACACTAAACGCAAATCGTAAAAATTCATGAAACAGACCAAAAATGTTAATTACGAAAATATTTACTTACGTGAATCAGCGAGGCACGTCCTGCGGATCCAATATTCCCAGCTCCACTGGCCTGTCTAAGATAGCCGCCGTCAGTGCGCTGTGGCATTGCATTTCGTGACGTGTTTATTCAACATTCCTATCTCTATTCCTCGCGGATTGGTTTCAATCGGAACAACTCACCCCGGTAACTTCTAGCCCCGCTCTCCCCTACCTATGTTTTACAATAAATAAATGAATTTGAGTTTGAATTGGATGTTTGAATCCTTCTTTGGGACACGTAGTTAGACCGTATATTTAAAAAGTTTTCTGGCAACATAGACTGAACGATGACTTTTGATTTGTTTATGGACGATTCACAGAGGCTGTGTACTTCAACTTAAAAGATGATGTGAATTATACGTACCTAACTGGCGTCTCGCAAAATGTATCAAAAACGCTACCGGTCTTAGAATAGGGATAAATGATAAATGATATTTATTTCAGTAAATAGGTTTTCACAAACACTTTTACACGTCTTTTTTTTTAACTAGTACATAAGATCGGAGTTTCACTACCTGACTACTCTGAGAAGAAACACCGAAAGAAACTCTGAGGTGATAGTCTCTTCTAAAGTCCAGACATTATCTTGGTCAAATCATGTAAGATCCATGCAGATTAGTGTCTGAGATGGTCTTTTGAGGAAAGAACCACACAGATTGAGGGGACCAGATCAGTCAGTGCAAGCATTTGTCAGTAATCGTGAGCTCAAGTCGGAACTTGAGGAGCTCCATGTGCTGACGAACATTACCAAAGAAAGAACATTTGCGTTGGTCTCATAATGAACTCAAACTGCCAGACAAAAAATGTAAAATAAATATATAAAAGAACTTAAAAAGATTTAGAAACGAAAATTTAAAAAAGAATCCACGTAGTCCTTACATAAACAATAAAAAAATACATAATATACTTTCAAAGTAAAAATACAGGGCTCCTCGTACCTATATTCTGTTAATAAACTCAGTCAGACCATAGGGCCAGGTGTTAGATTAGGTTAGGTTAGTTCTCTGGAGTAGGCAGTGACTTGTCGCTGCCGGCCGTGGTCGAGAAGATGGTCGGCAGCGTCGGGTCCTGGGACGCGGTGGTGTCCTTCTGCGAAACAGTCATTTCGCAGAAGGAGGCTGCGGAAAGGGAGAGGGAGATTACTTCCACTCACCCTGCCCGCAGCAGACGCACCGGGCGCAGGTGGAGGGCGGACAACGCCCTCTTCCAGCCCCCCTAATTGGGTCCAGGGGCGACGGACGCGGGGATGTCCGCCGCCCCCCACGTGCATGGACCCGAGGTGGCGGCGCGTCGTGTTGACGCGCGCCCCTCTAACACCTCACTCCCCTCGCTGACCTGGCGAGGCCCGCGGGGCCGGCACCAGTCGGGGGTCGCGGAAGTATCTTCCGTTCCCGTGACCCCCGGCGCAGGTGTGAGAAGGAACACGGGGTGGTTTTTAGTCAGTAAGAGTCTGACAGACCCCTCCGCCTCCCCGGGCGGGGGACATCCATGAGGATTTTCCACCCCTAAAAAAAAAAAAAAAGGTTAGGTTAGTTAGGTTACATGCTAAGTTTCATCTCAATCGATTTATAAGTTATTACATGCAACAAGCAATTTTGTATCATAAATAATACTAGTAGAATTTATTAGCAAGCAACCTATTTCGAATGTTTATTTCAATAAAAGTGCAAATATTAAGTAGGTACCTATTCATAATAAACTCAACATTATTCTGAACAGGAGTAAATAAAAACTAACTTACCTAAATTGATGGTTCGCCATATCGCGATCCTTGCACCCTTGATTTCGGTACAGGATCGTTACGTAGCCGGTGTGCCCCCGCCCCGTGCGAGATCAGTTAAAGGCTTTGTAGTGTATTAGTTTGGGTTAACGTGGTTTTAGTCTAATAATGACGGACAATATATTTTTGTTTAGTTTTGAAAATGCCGCTACGGGCTTGTAACATTTACGTTAAGTCAAAATGTAAGTATCTCAAATATGAAGCAATAATGCCGTTAAACATCGTTAGTCAAGTTTAAGTCTAACATTTTCAATTAACGACGTTATAGTTTAAAAAACTTTTTTACAAAAAATAAAACCGACTTCAAAAATAACACTAAACGGTGTAAAATAACTCTAAATTAGGAAGTCTGTGGCTTTGGTACTTTTGTCTTATTCTTAATGGGCCACCGACTTCCGAATTTAGAGTTATTTTACACCGTTTAGTGTTATTTTTGAAGTCGGTTTTATTTTTTGTAAAAAAGTTTTTTATTTTTCCATTTTTAGTTGTTCCCATACAAACATTTGCCATGAATTCATTTTATATTGTTAATTGTTAACAATACATGTCATTATAATAGGGTTATCCACCTATCCCTAATAAATGAAACTTAACATACCTAACTGTCGAAATCTAGGTATATTGAACACATCTGCCTACCCCTCTGAGCATACAGGCTTGATGATACGTCATGATGTTGTATAAACAATAAACATCCCAGCGATTCCAGCAATCACGATAGATTTGCCGTCTATTTTTGAAGAGTTCCGTTGTATATCTCCGAAGATCAGCACCAGATTTTCACCAAATTAAAATGGGACCACCTCAGGAGTCTACTCTTTCAAACAAAAAAAGAATTTTGAGAATCGGTCCACAAATGGCGGAGAAATCAGGTAACATACATAAAAAAAAATAAAAAAAAAAATACATCATAGAACCTCCTCCTTTTTTTGAAGTCGGTTAAAAAAGCGAACTCCTTTATAAATAAAAGAATACCTATAAAACAGTTACAGTACCTTAACCGCTTTGTAATGTACAAAAGACGGCTAACGGCAATCTAGACAAGTAACCATATAGATTCAATGTGATAAAAATATGAGTTAATGAACCTTAGCGACTTTATAGACTCACAAAGTTACTTAATGTTGTTTTTGCTTATTTCACACGTGAGAAATATGTACTTAACGGAATTTTTAAAATAATTATTTCCAAAACTATTCAAGTTAATGAAAATTCGTAAACACAGATGGATAGATTTTTTTTTTTTTCATTAATGTAGCATCAAAAGTTGAAAATCGACCAGATGTTGGATAACGGCATTTTAGTTATACCACGGCAGAGTAGGACGTGGTTGACAGTGCACCACTAGCTGAGTTACATTGGTTTTCAGTAGAATGTTAGGATTTGGATATAATAAAGGCGCTGTTCTATACGACCAAGCCCTAGTGAAGGACGACAGTCAAACATTCTTTATTGGTGCTCCGCTCCTAAGTATTAGGCAAAATGATATATTGCGCGGACGTAAAGCAAAAACAGCGTTAATGTGGACAAGCATATTTTGTTTAGCTCCGCAAGTTTTTAACTAAATCCCAAAGCAAATTAAACAGTTAAATTTAAATGGGTTTAAAAAGGAGCTTAAAGAGTTACTATGTAAATATAATGTATAGTGTTATTATAATTTAAACGACTTTTTAAATGATAGTTTATTAAAATCATTAATCTGATTGAAGTGGTGCAAATATGAAAATCTGAGAATAGATCGCAAACTATTTAAAAAAGGGCGAAACTAAGTTGGCTTTCTACTAATTTTTCTCTTGTTTGTTTTTTTTGCTATTGTTTTTATATAAAGGGTGTAAAAAGACCGATCACATGGCCGTTATCCACACATTCTGTACAGATATAATTTAATTATTATTATTATTATTACTTGCGCTTGGTGTTTGACCCGACCGTTCCGCTTGTTTAGTATACAGTGTATTTTTGTAACTTCAAATGCGTAATTTGTTTTGAAAAATAGATAATCTTGATAATGTTTGTTCGGAAGAAAGTTTACTAATGATACTTGAAACACAATTTTGAAAAAAAAAATCGTAAAAAAGTATTGACCTTCAATATCCCCAAAACCAGTGAATTCCCAGGTATGATCTAGAAGAAAAAAGCTATCCCAGTGATGGGTAGAATATGTAGTTTTCGTTTACGTTAAGGGTCTATTTACGCCCTGTATATTGTAGTGTGCCTTGTGGGCCAAATAAAGAGGTATTCCACGAAGCACACCCAAACAAAGCACACCCAGAAGAAGCACACCCAAAGTATTCCACTTAGCACACCCGTAGGTGGGCTTCAAATAAAAAATTAAAAGAATTAATTTCCTATTCCACGAAGCACACCTACGATTATCACTCGCATAGTGCGGAGACTAAGAAATAAAAATGTCGATAGAAGAAAATATTTATTATTTAAAAGACTAACTTACTAACATGAAACCCGAAAGTCTGACAACCAGTTTAACCAAGGGGTATCATGTTACCCAGTTACTGGGTTGTGGAGGTCAGACAGGCAGTCGCTCCATGTAAAACACTGGTATTCAGCTGCATCCGGTTAAACTGGAAGCCGACCCCAACATAGTTGGGAAAAGGCTAGGCAGATGATGAGATGATGACTAACTTACTAACATCTTTCAGTTTCATTATAGTAATGATCACATTACTAATATTAGGTCTTTACCTATGAAATTGCCGTTTTGTATGAAAAAATTAAACGATTTTTTTTCATGTATTTTTTATTTGTATTATTCGAAGTAATCACCCATGCAATCAATGTCTATTTGCCAACGCAGTGGCAGTTTATTGATGCCTTTCTTAAAAAAATCAGCTGGACGGGAGGCAACAAATTCTTCAAAGGCATTTTGTACTGCCTCTCGGATATTGAATTTTTTTCCCGCCATGAAGTTATCCAAGTTCTGGAAAAAGTAGTAGTCTGTAGGCGCAAGGTCCGGTGAGTAGGGCGGATGACGGAGAGCTTCCAACCCCAGTTCTTGCAACTTGGAGACCGTCTGCTGTGCAGTATGAGGTCGCGCGTTGTCGTGCAGGAGCAGTGGAGACGAGCGATTGACCAATGCTGGTTGGAGATGTGCCAGCTTCTCCATCATTGTGTTCAGTTCTTCACAGTCCACATCTGCAGTAATGCTCACCCCGTTTGGTAAGAACCTGTGATGAATCACACCGGCGCTAGACCACCAAACAGTGACCATCACTTTTCTAGGGGTAAGTTTTAGTTTAGGGCATTTTTAGGTGCTGAACCAGGATCCAACCAACTTGCTGAGCGCTTGCGGTTATCAAACAGAATCCATTTTTCATCGCAGGTAACAATGCGGTTCAAAATTCCTTCATTAGTGTGTCTGTTGAGCAGTGCAAGGCACGTCTCGATGCGTACTTCGCGCTGGCGATCATTGAGTTTGTGGGGCACCCATTTGTCAAGCTTTTTTACCTTGCCAATTTGACGCAAATGGACCAATATTGTTTTTTTGACTCTAACGTCGAAAACTGCTGCTAATTCAGCCGTAGATTGTGTATCATCAGCTTCCACAATCGCCTTTAATTCGTCGTTGTCGACCAAAGTCTTCGGACGACCGCGAGGTTCATTTTTCAGGTCGAAATTTCCAGAACGGAAGCGAGCAAACCAATAAAAGGTGGTGCGTTGGTTTGTAGTGTTAGCTCCGTAAACGTCGTTGATGTTGCGTGCCGCGTTGCTGCCACGACGGTACTCATATTCCATAATTACTCGAATTTTTAACGTATTCACGATGACGAAAAAGATTGAAATGCGATGAAAATGTAACACTAATCAATAAACAAATGACTACTTTTGGAAAAAAAACCATGTTTTTAAAATATAATTAATTTGAAATTAGAATTCGTAGCCAAACAAAAATTATTTTGATTTGAAATGGCCAGTACTGCAGAACGGCAATTTCATAGGTAAAGACACTAAAGACCTAATATTAATTTATTTAATTGATAAGTTGAGAAACTAATTTGCCCATTTCTTCAAGATTATTTTGGAATCTGTAATATTGTGATTTGAGATTCAGTGAGTGTGATACAGTCTGTGATTTTACATAAAACAAGAGTAGTTTTAATGTTAGTTAAAAGAAAACATTAACATAGATCTCTATAGAAAACAATATTCATAATGTTTTTTATATTTGTCCAAGTTTTTATTGCATAATTATGAAACAATCTGTGATTTTATTAAGAGAACAAAAAATTTAAAATAATAGAAAAATAGTTAAAAAATAATATCTTTTTTGGAAAGATAATTATGAAACAATCTATGATTTTAAATAGTAAGATTAGAAAAATTACAAATATTGTGTCACATTACTATATTGAAAATGAATGATCTTAGAAAGGAGATGTTTCTTTTTCGGCCACCAGATGTACGTATGTCGAAAAAAAAGGAAAAAATACCACGAATTGGGGAAAAATAGTATCTGGTGAATTAGAGTCTGATTTGTTGTGTACAAAAAATAATAGTTTTTCAATTATTGCCATGTTTTATTCAACATGGCGTCTCGTTTGCTTGCGTACTTCATTCGTTCTGAAATCATTTCTCATCAAATCCATTAAACATAGAAAATAATTAAAAAATGTGTGTATTCTTGTACGGTTAAAAATAAATTACTATTATTCTCTTGTACATATTTTGAGTAAATATAGTTAAGTGTGATGATTTCATCGTTTCAAAAATCTTTAGTCTCCATTTTTGAACTGTGTTTCTGAACGAATTAAAAAAACAGCTTGACTTGAAACTCATTTATGTCACTTGTCAAGTTGTCAGTGACAATGACAATCGACTCGATTTGATTTTGGCTTTCGTGGTTTTCAGTGTTATTTTGCATTTTCTCAATTTTATACTACTATAACTTCGGTTTTGTGATATCTGCTCATTCTTGGATTGACTTTGGCTTTGTTTAGCGGTACTCGAACTCAGAAATCTGCGATTTTGATTCGTCTGCCCATTGGAAATCTTCTGTTTTTACTTACATTGAAGGTAAATTATTGAAAAATATTTGTAAATCAGTTGGATTACGTTGGAAACACAAGGTTTACCTCATTGTTTTTTGCAGATCCTTTGGCTTGTTGGAAAATGGCTTGTGTGAAGTGCAATAAAGGGATACTCAGTGATGAAGTCATTATATTGCAGCAGATTTAGGTCCAGATCTTTTGTTTAATTTTTAAACAAGACATGGCTCAAGAGGTAAGAATATAATTTTTAAACAAACAGTTTCAAACATGTGCGACTCAACATGTAATAGGTATCACTGGGTTTCATGTTGGAACTTATATTAAATGTAAAAACAAATGTTAAATACAAACACATGAATGCAATAAAGATTTTGAGTTTGAGTTTTATCCTTTCAACTGTCAAATGACTATAAACAGTTCTTAATATGTTAACTATTATGAACTTGTTTTCAGAGTATATATAAGTATGTTTTCAGATTGCTCCTGATGCTGCATTATGCAAGGCATGTTGTAACTCAATTACTAATCTTCTTGAGAGTACTCATAGTAGTACTAAAGTAAAGCAGGATAATGGAATAGGACCCATCAGTGAAACATATGAATCAAATGTATGTGTCTGTGTCATAATGTATGTGGTGCCTTTTATCTTTAATCTCAAGGAGGTCGCATAATTTAACGAGTGGGCCTCAGAGAGATACAATATCTAATTTAATTGCCCCAATACGTACTAGGTACGTAATACGTACCTATTATTTGCAAACAGTTCACTTTGCTTTTTTTTTGGCTGTAACAATAATTTATAGTATCACTAACATCATGATAATAATTTCAGATACCAGATGGTGCCATTGTTTGCCATTGATGTTAGGTCAGTGCCTGCAGGCTGGTAGATGTATCTACCAGATCTCTCTCTCTCTCAGAGAAGATCACACAGTATTCCACATGGTCCTGAGAGAGATGAAATCACAGCCCGGATAACTCCACAACAGGTCTGTTACCTACTGTATATATGCGTTATGTATGATTTTTATATGTGTTAAGATTACACTTACTATTCTCCTGCAATAGACTGATTCATGCGATAAGAAAGTAATGATTGTCAATTGTATGGGAAAAATACATAATAAAACTATGAAAATGTTTTATCAAGCTTGGTAAAAATCCTAACAAATGTTTTATTTTTAGATACCCTCTGGAGGCAGAGTATGTTATTCATGCTGGGTATCTGCTAGAAGAAATGTACAGCGTGCAGCCAATCTTCACCTTAATAGTAGGAATGTTTGTGTTGTATGTTCAACATCAACATTGAGATGTCGCACACATTTGTTTCTGAATGCTCCAGAAAGAGATGTCATTTCTAGAAGAATATAACCTAGACAGGTGTGTAAAATAGTTAACTGTAAATCTATGTAGTATGTGGTTTTTATCTGTATATGACTTGTAAGAATCCCTTATCAATAAAATACTATGACTACTATGTATTGATCTGTGAATGTGTGAGTTTATTCTGTATTGTTTTTACAGGTCAGTAGTCGTTCATTGGTGTGCAATGTTTGTTGGACTTGGGCTAGAAGTGCTGTTTGTTTAGAATATGAACCACCTATCGTTGAAGCTGACTCTAATCCAAACTAACCTCCACAGGTTTTACCCATTACATATAATTAAATTCATACAAACCAGTTGGTATATCTAGTTCGAGTTGTTTTGTACCAGGTTGTACAAACCTAGAACGACACATAGTGCCTGTGTACTTGATGATGTATCAGTAAGAGAAGAAGAATAAAGTTTTAAATCCTGATTTGTTCTTTTATTTCTTTTTTTTTTGGAGAGTCCCTACACTCCTTCTGTAGTTCACCAAAGGTTTAACATCCCTCAGAAAGCATGTTAAGCCTAATGGCTTATTTTTTGATCTCCATCGTCATTTGAAGATATTTGACAGTTGTTATGGATAGATAAAAGTCAGTAGGTAAATCTGATACCAATATTTACAAATGGTAGGTACCATGTTACCCAGTTACCGCGCTCTTTATATTCTGCGGCATCCAGCTTAACTGGAAGCCGACCCAAAAAGCAATGACCCTTTCTCCAATGGTTTTGGGGTCGGCCGGTACCTTGTTCTCCAATTATGTACCTACTTACATTTTTAATTTCCATCTTACTAGTACCATACCAATCTATTCAATAATTACAGCATCATTATAGCATATTCTGTATAACATTAGACAAATGAGACCGGTTAGCTGAAGGAAATGTATTGAAATAAACGCATCCAGCAGGGATTGAACACAGTAGGTTTTAACTTTTATATGTTAAGCCAATACTCCCTAAAGAAATGATTCTTGATCTTGCTTTAGTGAACCACTTTTTTCTAATATTTTTCATGAAAGATCACAGTAATTATGATCTTAGACTATTAATGATTTATTTGTTCGATGAACAAAAACTAAACAATTATATTAAAGGTTAAGTAAACGTCATCTCTACAACCTGTCATGGATGGCTGTCAATAACTCTTAGGACAAACGTCAAACTTTTTCAATTTTAATTTTGTACATAAAAACCATATGATATTATGTAAAAAAAATAACTTTATTCTATTCAGGGGTAAGTTTCGCAGCTTCGCTGATAGCGTACATGTTATGGCCGGAGGCCCATACAAAAATGAAACATGTCCTTTAAGTTAGTCTTTTAAATAATAAACATTATCTTCTATCGACATTTTTATTTCTTAATCTCCGCACTATGCGAGTGATAATCGTAGGTGTGCTTCGTGGAATAGGAAATTAATTCTTTCATTTTTTTATTTGAAGCCCACCTACGGGTGTGCTAAGTGGAATACTTTGGGTGTGCTTCTTCTGGGTGTGCTTTGTTTGGGTGTGCTTCGTGGAATACCTCCAAATAAATGCTTTTGTTTCTTTCTTTCTTTCTTTCTTTCTTTCGGCATGTAGTTCTATATTTATGTTTGTATTCATAAATATTTAAGTGTGTTTATCAGTTGCTTCGTACTCATAGCGAAAGCTCTGCTTTATTTGGGACTATTCTTAAAGTTGTAGAATATGAATAGGTATGTGGTGGTGCGGGTTCCGACCCAACATCTCGAGATTTTTATGTTGGAGGCATTTTAGCCGACGGGTGTCGTGTATCGTCGTTTCCGCGGAAGGCTACATCTTCTTCTTATCGTGTGGTTAGTAACTAACCTGGTGTCAGAGTTTTAATGCCGCCCATGGGCCTCTGACTTGGCATCACATGCCGTCGAGAATAGTCTCTCAGGCATGCCGGTTTCCTCACGATGTACAACAACCAACAACAACAAAAGGCAAACACACACACACCACACACACACACATGACACCATGACTCAGCGCAATACGCCGCCGACCAAACCAAAAGTTTAATTTAAATTTTAGCTTTATTTACTACTAGCAGACGTCACCTGGTTTCACCCGCGTAGTTCCCCTGGGAACACAGGGATAAAAAGTAGCCTATGTCATCCGGGGATAGTGTAACTTCCCAACGGTGAAAGAATTTTTCAAATCAGTCCAGTAGGTTCGGAGCCTATTCAATGCAATCAAACAAACAATCACACCTTTCCTCTTTATAATATTAGTATAGATGTATTATTTTACTATTTTATACGATTATAGTGTTTATTTTGTTTATATAGGCCACAGATGCCTGAAATAAAGAATTATTATTGTTATTATTATTATCCCGTTTATTCATTGTGATTTCTTACGAAATACATTTTTAAATATTTAAATATAAAAAAAACATTTAAAAATATAAAAAATAGTAGCCCACCGGTATCGGGAACAGGGTCCAAGCTACCGGCGGTCTGGGCTCCAGGGAGAGGAATCGCCTAACAATGCAAGCCGTGTCCAGAAGCACTGCTTTCTGAATCAAACGCTTGATCCAGCCGCCCAACGAGAGCCTCTTCAGGTATTGGTCGAGGCTCTTTTCTATTAAGCCATTGGCAGACACGACTATCGGCACAATGATTGCTGAGTCCACATCCCACATGTCGACAACCTCGCGAGCTAAGTCAATATACTTGATTTTATATTAATATTAATATTATTATTATGCGCTGATATTTCTCGGAACCCTTGGGTTCCGGACCTTTGGAAGGCGTACGAGGAGCCTAAGCCAACTCGCAGAGACCCTTTGTCGTTTTTAATGCAGTGAGGCACCAATCACAGATTTTCCCTGTATGCATTATGCAAGTGGACCCAAGGAAAACCTACGACTAGTGCAGGACTATTGTAGACTAAAACAACAAATATATTGGGCTATAGGTTAGGGGTGGATAAGAAGAACTGGTTACCTAGTACTGTGGAGGGACTATGGCCCCTGCCTCATCAATGCTTTATAATACACGAATAAAATGGCAGGGGGTGACTTGCACACTCAGTAATGGGCCCTCTGAAACGGCCGCTAGCACACAGTGACGTAGCGACAAGAGGGCAACATAACCTGAGGTGCTTGAGGAGTGGAGAGGCATTCCACGGCTATCAGGACAATCCCGGAAGTACGGTCAAGATCCCTACCAGCACCTTACTGGAATGCTTCCTTCCTCCGAGCACGTTTGCTCTTGCGAATCTCCACTCTAGCCAGCCAACTAAGGCAAGAAAGAGGTGGGAACTCCGTTCGTCGTCAGTGCTCACTCTGGCCGGCCAATTAAGGCAAGCCAGAGATGAGGAACAAGACTTCTCCCGGGAGATCGGGTCCGTGGGGTCGCTACTGCCCAACAGCTCGCCACAAGCTGCCCTGCGGGGTTATTATTATTATTATTATCTATTATTTGCAAAATAAGTGAGTAAGGAGGGAGGAGACCATTTTTATTATAATACCTAACTTACTCTATGCGGATCCTCGTACATCTTTTGTGGCAACGTAGCCTTATACCGCCTTAGACCGGATCAAACCCCTTTTCGTCGGATTTAAGCGGTTGAAACTAGTTTTAAAAGTGCTAATTATGGATATTCACCAATTACACTTTAGTACAAACTCAATTTCGTTAAATGCGTTGCTGATAATTAAATTTAGTTTTAGTGGGAGTCGGTTAACTTAGATATTGTTATGTTATATAGTTTTAAGTAGATTATTTTAGTTATCATCGACCACCTTAATTTATGTGTAATTCTAAACGTGATGTGATGAAGGCTGGTGTTTATTTTAGCCAGTCAATCAGAACTTCTATTCAACGTATGAATGCCTTTTATGGGTGGCTTTTTTCCCGTTGATAGCGATTTGGGCAAGTTTTAAATTATCCTATAATTTTACCCTTTTATTTTGTTAATGGTCACGTTATACCTATAAGTAGTAGGCTATTAATTAAACCCGACGAAAAACCTTGACGCTTATATTGCGCATCCCCGTTGTCAGTTCATTGTGATGTACACTGGGCAGTGTTCAACAATTAACTGTTAAACAGCTAGTTTCTTATTGGCTATCATCAGTGTGTACCCAGGATGATGTCGGGTCGCGGAATTTGTTTGAAAGAGGCCCTGGAACGCAAAAGGCATTAAGAGGAGCACGGATGGGTTTTAGTCAGTAAGAGTCTGACACTCCCTTCCGCTTCACCCAGAGCGGGAGGAGTCATTTGATGATTTCCCATCCTTATAAATAAAAAAAAAAGGATGATGTAATACGAACTCGCAGATAATGACGTAGTGCACCGTACCCCGTCTGATAGTCACGGTTACTTGAAGTCCACCTTATTCATTAAAACCCAAGCGAACGCCGGTGTTCGCGCTGTCATTGTTTTTCTATAGTGTCTCTTATTGACACAATTGAAAGGTTAAAGCGCAATACTTTGTATTTTGTATTTGTATTTTTGTATACCATTTTTTGTAAATTCTCAGTTGTCATCAAAGTTCGGTGTACATACGCCAGCACATCAAGTTACCCCAATGTGTCAAATTTCTACGATCAGTTTTCAACTTTATGGCACAGAGAATAAGGTTTATATTCAATTGCGAAAATTTGACACATTGGTGTAACTTGATGTGCTGGCGTCTGTACAACGAGATGCCAGTCACTGGCAATGAAAATATAGTCAATAGTCCAGGGGCTCGAGTCTGCTATTGCAATCGTGCCTCAATGACCGGTCATTGATCGAATATTTGACAACTTTGACAGTTTTCATATGGGAAATGTGTCATAAGTTTGACGTTATACGTCAAAAATCGATCATTGACCGGTCATTGAGACACGATTGCAATAGCAGACTCGACACCCTGCTGAACAGAACGTGCATCGGTGTCCCTTTTAGTCTGTATTTAATTAAGTTAATTATGATAAATCAAAAGAAAAACATGGAATAAGGTCAATGATTGACCGATCCTAGCATTAAATTCCTTAAATTTATTTGGGTCAACACTTCCAAGCTACAAACATAAATAAATCTGCACTGAACAGTAAACCTTTCCATTATTATTTTTAAAACCACTCTTGTTTTACGAGTGTTACATAAAAAAATCCAGCATTTTTATTGTTCGCGCGGCCATAACCGGTTGTATCCGCTTTGAACTGGTTGAAACCGCCGCGCACCGCTGAAATAACATACAGCTTAAAATGTTCCCACTTCACACAGGCCTCTTCTCTGTGAGAAGAAGTGGGTCATAATGTACCACACGGGCCCAGCGCGGGTAGATGATGGTAGATGCCACGTCTTCAAATGTTTGATTTTAGGACATGCCAAACTGGCGTGGTGTTTTCTTTCGCCTTTTTGCGAACAGTGGTGCTGAAATAATGTAAACAAAGTAAAGCGCCTATCTGGGTTTGAATTTACAACCTACTTATATAATCTCGTAAGTCAAAACATCAAAATTACCTTTGATAAAAAAACTTTTTTGCAAAAAATAAAACCGACTTCAAAAAAACACTAAACGGTGTAAAATAACTCTAAATTCGGAAGTCTGTGGCTTTGGTGGGTTTGTCTTACTCATGATGGACCACCGACTTCCGAGTTTAGAGTTATTTTACACCGTTTAGTGTTTTTTTGAAGTCGGTTTTATTTTTTGCAAAAAAGATTTTTATTTTTCCATTTTTAGTTGTTACCATAAAAACATTTACCATGAATTTATTTTATATTGTTAATTGTTAACAATACATGTCATCATAATAGGGTTTTCCACTAATCCCTAATAAATTAAAATTAACATACCTAACTGACGAAATCTAGGTATATTGTACCCACCTGCGTTCCCCTCAGAGCATACAGGCGTGATGATACGTCATTATGTTGTATAAACAATAAACATCCAAGCGATTCCAGCAATCACGACAGATTTGCCGTTCATTTTGGAAGAGTTCCGTTGTATATCTCCGAAGATCAGCACCAGATCTTCACCAAATTAAAATGGGACCACCTCAGGAGTATACTCTTTCAAATAAAAAAAGAATTTTGAGAATCGGTCCACAAAGGGGGGAGAAATCAGGTAACATACATAAAAAAAAAAAAAAAAATACATACACACGAACATAGAACCTCCTCCTTTTTTGAAAGTCGGTTAAAAACTGATGCTGCGTTCAGACAACAAACGCCCGCCAAGCACACGCCACGCGCCCTTTCGCTTGATATTTTTGCATGTAATGCTAATGTGAGTCTTCTGACACACAGATAGATCTCAAATTGCATTTATCCACGCATATTACTGCCCAAAGGTTGTGGTCAGGATCTTGTTTTATGTATGTTCAATCGCGCGGATAACTTTAACATCACGATAAAGGATGCCAGTCGCTAGTTCGCATGTGGCGAGATAGATGTCGCTACGTTATTGAAAAGTTCAGTCGATTAACAAAAGATATATGTTCTTATTTAGTTACATACATTCCATTCAAATACAAAATACTAACCCACTCTCACCGAGACCCTGTCACCCAAGTAACCCTACTCTCGCTGTGACAAATATGAGTTCATAAATTCGTGTAGCGATGTGCGGCGCTGCCATTAGTTGCCACTCAACCCTGTAATTGCTACTGCTTCTGTGGGCACGAGGCAATTTAGTGTTAGCTACTTTTGAGATATACCTTGTGTGGCCTGTATTATGAGATTTCATATGTTTAGGGTCTAAATTTTGTAGATAATGAGAATTATTCTAAAGTATTACCTGCAGCCTATGTATTGTCCCACTGAAGGGCTAAGGCGTCTTCGCATAAATAAATCGCGCCTAGACAAAGCGGGTTAGTGGTTTAAACTTATTTATACATCTCTTATATTAACATCCACCTCACATAATATTATCCATTTAAAAATTAGGTTTAGTGTTTAAAATAACCAATTTACAGAAATTAATCATCATTTATCTTTTATATAATTGATTCAAATTAATTAAGGCTATTAATTAGCAGTACGATTCTGTTAAAATCACTGCTTATAAATGCAGGCGCAGTGTGCAATTGAGCTGTTACAAGTTATCCATGCTAAGGCTAGGCTACTACTAAACTGACTTGTACTAAATCAACAGACAGCGCTCAAAAATTACACAAGACAGTCTCCCAAAACATCCGCCCTTAACCACTTCCTAGTGTCTTTGCTTTGAAGAAGAAGTTGCGCAACTAACTCCCCACCAACTCGAGAGTCTGAAACGTTAGAATAATTTGAATTTAATCAAAACATTGTTTAGTAATTAACATAATAATATGATATTTTCACCACAGATGTAACACTAGGCCATCACAAAATATTCAGTAATAAAATAAAAATCACACAAAAATATGGAATGGAAAAATACTTCATGATAAACCAAGGTTCCAAGATTTCATTTAAAAGCCATTACTTAATTAAAACACGTTATCTAATTTCAAGATGTTTGGAAAGGTAATTTTAATTTATTAACTTTAACCGTTCCTTTAATTACTTAAATAAGTACCGCTTATCTAATTACAAAAATATATAAATGACATAACATTATACCTGGGTTATTCTCGGAGGGCTAGACACCATAATTCACACATTGACAGTTAAGTGTAAGTACTACTTAATATGTAATTATCTTCAATCAGTTTCATATACTCACAATTTGACCAATTATAGTACGCATAGCCGACAAACAGACGTCATCTGCCTAGCCTTTTTCCGACTATATTGGGGTCGGCTTTCAGTAAATGAAATGAAATTATATTTATTTTTGTACCAACCAAATGGCATTTCCAAAGTGACGAATATTATCCCTGAGAAGAAATGCCGAAAGAAAATCAGGGGTAATGTTTTCTTATAAAATCCAGACAAAAGATTGTATTAGTTTAATATGTGAGTCTCACGATGCAGGGCAAAGACTGTAAAAGCCTTTTGAAGAAAGAATCAATCCCACCAAAAACATTTCATGTAAAATATAAATTGTCAAGGCGACCACATAAGGTTTGCCCTGTGAAAAAGATATCAGATCTCATGTAGAGCCAAGCTTTTAACCTACCTCTTTCCCTTAACTTCACAAATTCTACAAATCAGTAAAAATGTATAGCTTTCTAGCACTTCAGGAAGTAGCCAAACATTTTGATGATCATCAGTGTGTCAGTGACGAAATTGGTGTATTTTAGTTATCAATAACATCTAAAGTATTAGAGCTATTCAATTGAGACTTTGTATGTTTAATTAGTCTATTATTGACATCATATCCTGAGAATATGAACGCTCTGGTACATCGGAAACCAACTCTATGAGGGTTCAAAAAAACGACGAAACACTTTGAGAAAGGTAAAGAAAGAAGGAAAGAAAATACATTTATTGGCAACAGCTGGATACACGCACAGTAAAAACACAATAACACAAAAAAGAGACAAAAAATGGCATGTCTCACGGCTGCGCCAAAAGGTTCATTTTAGCGGTAATGCCAGACAGATGCTGAGATCCTGAGGTAGATAGTCCCCTTGCGCTTTGCTTGGCTCGTCTTGCGACTGCCTGTGCGACCTCCACAACCCAGTCACTCCGTAACACGAAACAGGGTGTCAGACTTTTGGATTCTGACTAATCGTAAGGACCGTCAAAGATCTATAAATTACAGCCGGAACCAACGGCCAAAAGTGCTTTCCATGGCACGGAGGAGTCTCGATAAATATGTAATGAATGGTCATCCATTCACCCTACCGACTTCGTCAAGCTTAACCTTAGGTCGACCCGTGCAGGTGTTATTATTAAGCCACAAGCTCTTATACATTAAGGTAGGTATACAGGGTGTCTCATTCAAATGGGTCAGTATGGGAAAGTCTGAAACTATAAGACATACGAAGATCTGTTCTGAGGAACCATGTCATCGATTTTAATAACAAGAAAAACTGCATTCATTTATTTTAAAAAACATCTGTACTTCGGGAATCGAACCCGGTTATTTTGAAAAAAAAAACCTACACTACTACGAAAAAGGCGGTGGTCACTTCGAGCACCTACTAAAGTAAATTAAAGTACCTATGTGGAAACAATGCATTTTATTCATTTTAGACATCATGTTTCATACAGACATTTACTGCTTAAGACCTACACAATCGATATCTAAATAGAAATAGTGTAGGTTTTTTTTTTCAAAATAACCGGGTTCGATTCCCGAACGGAGTACAGATGTTTTTTAAAATGTATGAATGCAGTTTCTCTTTTTGTTAAAATCGATGACATGGTTCCTCAGAACAGATCTTCGTATGTCTAATAGTTTCAGACTTTCCCATACTGACCCATTTGAATGAGACACCCGGTATAATAAACCTAAATAATATAAATACTTTCATATGCATTTAAGTAGAAAAAGTACACATAGCCCTAACAAGGAGATTTCTCGCCAACTGGTCGACTCTTTGCGTGAGCAGAGCTGCCTTATCCTTTGGGCAAAGAATTGGCATTGCCATCAAACGTGGCAATGCTGTCAGTCATTTGGGCACGTTCCCAGATGAGAGCGATGGGGAGGAGTGCTTTGACGCCTGAGTTTTCCGACTTTGTATTTGTAGTGCGTAACACGCTTACCGGCGCGCGGCGGGGTGGGGAGCGTGGCGAGCTCTTGATTGCTAGCCGCGCACTCCAGCGCACTGGAGATGCAACCGCTCTGAGCGGAGAAGTGCGTTACAAATCTATAATGGTGTTTCATTTCACGTGTACATACAAGGGAACTAATACATAATTCACATTTTTTATTATTTTTATTATGTTAGGTATTTGTAGTTAGTTTTAATGTACAGACGCCAGCACATCAAGTTACCCCAATGTGTCAAATTTTCCCAATTGAATATGAACCTTATTCTGTTTGACATAAAGTTGAAAAACGATCAAAGAAATTCGGGTAACTTGATGTGCTGGCGTCTGTACATATTTAATTAGTTTTAACTCGTTTTATTGTATAATTTTAATTTCACCAAATAAAAAGAAAGCTTAAGTTAAAGAATGTTATTTTGACATTACAAACAGACTTTGATTTTATTTATTTATGAAGATAAACAAAACAGTACTGACCTAGATATCCTCTTCCCTCTCCATATATCTAGACAGCATCATTACGTATGTCAGTCACGTCTCAACTGTACAAACATGTTACTTCGGCAGCCATTGCTGACCTGCATAATCTTGTTACAGTACAAGTAGTGGGTGAGGTAGTAAAATAAATAATTCTGAAAATGATAGGCTACTGGTAGGCAAGACACGCGAGTCGACTCTAAAAGTGGTTTAGCTCTTAGTTTTGAAAATAAAATGTAGCCCATGACAGTCACAAATACCGTGCCTTTTTATTGGTAAAGGAATTTTCAAAATCAGTTTAGTAGATCCAGCAGGCCTAGCCATATTACAAATTCTATTTCTATTATCATAATCGACAAAAGAAAGAAAATATGCGTATATGGAATCAGCTGTTTGTCAACTGTCAAGTGTATTTCTTTTACAGCCATATTACAAATTCTACTCGTTAACACTTGACAGTTGACAAACAGCTGATTCCATATACGCCATTTTTTTGTATTGTCGCGTTATCGTTTTTTTTTTATGTATAATGGGTCTACTCTTGGCCTCAATCTTGTCCTGCGGTCAGAGATGAGGTCGACGATGGAACGAGCTTACCCAAAAAAGCCTATTAACTCGCGACTTAAACAGATTGGGGTCATATGAACTCGGGAACACTGATGCAGGCAGGGAATTCCACTCCGATTACGAAAATAGGAATAGAATTTGTAATATGGCTAGGCTTACAGAGATCTCGCAAACCCACAAATTTAACCTACTTATAGTGTAAGTATAAATAAATGCAAAGCTTGACACTACCCATTTTCCATTTTTCACCTTTATAAGCACATACAAATAATTTTAAACATACAACCGCTTCGGTCACGTGCCACGCACCATAAACATTACGATAACGCACGTAGCGCCATCTGTTGGTAACACGCGCACTCAATTGTAACTGCCTGTAACCATGAACATACAAGAACTGTTTATGGTGGGTGTAAAAAATCGAGACGTGCGTGACCACCATACTAATATTATAAACTAGCAGACGTCTCGTGGTTTTACACGCGTTGCTCCCGTTTCCTTGGTAATCTATATATATAAAAGAAAGTCGTGTTAGTTACACCACTTATAACTCAAGAACGGCCGGATCAATTTGAATGATTTTGGTCTTTTTGGATTTGTTTTTGTTGGGAATAGCATAATAACGAATAAAAAACATGAAAAGTCCTCGAAAAAATAAATATCAAGAATATTCGTTGTCTCAAACATTTTTCGAACGCAGCGCCATCTTGGATGACATGACAGGGGTCAAACTTCCCAGTTCATTATCAGGTGACAATTTGACAAGTCTTAAGCTAAACAAGAAGGTAAGGTTGTCAATTTATACGTACCTCCTACGTTCTAAAATTTATTTTGTTACTAAACATAAAGGTTTTATGTAGCATAACAAAGTCATATATTTCAGAAATCAATTTACGTAATTAACAATGACGACAATTGATTAAAGTAGACCGGGAAAACTATAAGTATAAATTGTATGTAACATAGAGACAATAGTTCAGATTAAAATTATGAATTTAGTATTTTTTTAATCAATGGATTTTAGTAAGGTAGTTAGGTTAGGTAGTTAGGTTAGGTAGTTAGGTTAGCTATAGGATAGGTATGGTCAGTTAGGTTAGGTTATATATACATGTTGTAATTTTAATTCTATCGAACACAAAATGTTTAAATAAGATCACAGTAGAGACTCGCTACATAAAAAGTAGTAGTAGTTATTATTGGTTTGGATTTATTATTTGTCGTCTTATGAAACGTACTTATGTATTAGATATACATACGTTTAATAAGACAACATGTAAAAAAATGATAAGAGCAATATATTGACTCTAAGGCACAACGAAGTTTGCCGGGGCAGCTAGTACTGAGATAAAAATGAGCTTTAGGCACCCGGGGATAGTGTAGCTTTTCAACGGTGAAAGAATTTTTCAAATCGGTGGATTATTTGTTTGCATCGAATACGTTTTGAAACTACAGCACCTCTTCCACCAGCTGAGCAACTCTTCCTTTTTATATTGATAGGCTCGCGTTTAAACACTATCTCACCTGATGGTAAGCGATGATGTGGTCGACGATGAAACACGCTTGCCTCGAAGTAACCTATTACTCTTGACCCCTAAGTTATAGTTATCAGGAACACTTAGACTCTGTCAGGCAATTCCACTCCTTAGCTGTACGCACAATAATGTGATAAAAATATGCTAATCGTCTAAATTAAAATCAAATCAATTTCTCTCAGCATTTATTCACTTCAATCATCGCTCCAGTCGTTATCTGAGTCACGTCCTTCCTTCATCTCTAGTGAGTGAGATGCCATCATCTTTGGAGAGGTTCGGGGGAGGTGATAAGGAACTTGATGCAACCGCAACGCAGCTTCAGTAGTCGTCTCTATGGGCGATCCTGTAGAATAGAAAATAATAGAATATCTTCTCTCTCTATCTTCTTTCTTACCATAAATGCTTACAAAGCTCGCTTGCTTGTTTGCTTGCTTTGCTTAGCTTGCTTATTCATGAATAAAATTCTGAGTGTGAATTGAATCACTTAAAGAGCTAGGCGCATAGGCGGCCCTATCGCTGAACGAGATTATATACAAACAACACGACAACTTTTGGATGGACTTGATAAGAGTGGGAGAGAAGAGGCCAGAACCAGAGGCTACCCCAATGTGTCAAATTTATTTTATAGTTTTTCAACTTATCACAAACAGAATAAGGGAAACACAGCTTGGGGTAGCTTGATGCACAAGCGTTTGTACATAAAAGAAGCTCCCATATACATAAAAAATACAATTCTAGTATTTGGCTAAATTGGAACTATTATATTATTGTGACCTGTAGTTGTAAGCGGAGCTATCTCCTCATCAGTAGGTTCTCCTTCGTCTTCTGGGAATTCCAAGTGTGCTTCAATGAGCGTGGTGCGCTTCTGGCCAGCAGGTCCAATCCTGTAAGTGGCGAGGTACGCTCCAAGCTTAGATTTCTGGGTTGTGGTGGTGCGCGCTGAGGCTAAATAGTTTATTGGCATCTGTTGATCGAAATTAAGAATTAATGTTGACAGGAGAAAATTTCTATTTATTTCTGAAAAAAATCTGCAACGTGGGAGTCTGTTAACCTTTTCAACTAAGCTAAATAATATGCTGGGTTCACGATAATAATAGTGCAATGGGTAGGGATCGAACTTACATATTCTCGATCGCCAGACTGACGATCGAGGAGAAAAAACCATTGGGCTATTACTGCTAAAATAGGTGCGTTGAAAGACCAGAACAAAATGCTTGCAGCGGTCTTCACGTCCGATTATAATTTAGGTGTCTTCAAAGCTAGAGTGAAAAGGCTCTTAATAAACTGGTGCGCTTCACCATTATAGATTGTATCACTGCTTACCACCAAGTGGGATCGCCATAAAGCACTAATTTGTACCATTAAAATAATAATTATAACCGTGATGCTTCACTACTTACACTCTCGTTAACAGTTTCTATCCAATCAGCGAACGAGCCAACTTTTGTGAATACAGTGGGTGCGTCTGCAAACCCACAGATGGAGGGCCCGAAGGAGATGATGCCCACAAGCCGTCCGGATAGGATTGCTGGACCTCCAGCATCATGCTGATGTATGAAAAACAATTAACAAAGAGAAAATAAGAAAAAGGTGTTTATTGCAATTACATAAAATTATTTAATTAATTATTTGTTTGATGCACTTACATCACACGCCCCCTCTCCTGTCGTCAAAGTTCCGGCGCAAAACATGGTGTCTGATATAAATTTACTGCAATAAACACATAAGTTTTATTATTAGTAAGTGAAAAAACCGGGGCGGAGAGGCCCTAGAAAGACATACACAAGCCTAATTTGTGATGTTATATTGAAAGTTCAAGTGTGTAGTACTCGCAACTAGCGTGCGTGCTTCGTTTACAATCATAAATCTTTTAGAAATAAGAACGTCATCATCATCGTATTAATTAAGTATACTTACTCTCCATAAACATCTTTACAAAATGCATTTGGATACACCGGTAGGATCTTTCTTTGCAAAAATATTGGCTCGTATGACAGCTTCTGAGTCATCTGAAAGAAAATCAAAAATGAAGATTTAAAACACTAGTTTCTGCAAGGACTTCGTTCATGTTAAGGAAACTAACTGTATCATAAAACCTTTATACTAGAAACGGCATTTTAGATGTTTTTTTTCTCCATCTCAACAATTATTATTGATATCTTAGACCCTAATCTATACTATCTATATGTATGCTTAAAATAAAATACTTATAATATATATATAAAGAAAGAAATAATAATTATTGGCAACAGGTAAAAACATGCACACACTGTTAAAACATGAAAATAAAATAGTAAAAATCAATGGCATGTCTCACGGCTGCGCCAAAGGCTCATTTCAGCGGTAATGCCAGACAGATGCAGTTGTCTGACGCGATTTCAAATGCACCTTTTGGGACGATTGACGGAATAATAAAGAAGAAAGATAGTTTTTTCGTTTTACGGATTTAACTCAATAACTATTTAACCGGATCAAAACAATTTTTTTTACCATTTACCATTTCTTGTCCTGATTTAATAGGCTCATAAACTAGCGCGCTTAGCCATCATTGAATTAATCCCTACTTACCATTAGCTGGGATCACAGTCAAGCATAAATATAATAAAAATAAAAAAAGAATTTCCTAAATATGACAACGACTTAAACTTCACCGACTACCTCTGTAAAGGCAACAGGTTTAATATTACTTATATTAAGCTCTCCAGTAATATTTTAAGACATCAACAAGTTGCTTCCCCTGCCGTCAACTATTAACCCACATTCTCTTAAGGGCAGCTTCATAAAACTCAATTATTAGCCAACGTAAACGACAAGGTTACTGCTAATATAATCTTCGTTTCTGTCTTTAACGTCACCAGAATGTTCGTTTTTAGGGTACCGTGCTAAAAGAATGCAAACGGGAACCTATTTACAAAGCCTCTGATGTCTTTCCGTCTGTCTGCCCAGCAGGTGGGTTCTCATTTATCACTATACCTATAGTGATAAATGAGAAACCACCTGCTACTACACCTGCACCTGCCCCTACGCATGCTGTGATTGATCTATGGATCGTGTCTCAAAAAGCTTGATAAGTCGGTCCCGAATGTCATTTGCAGATTTTTGACAGAAATTCTGACAACCAATCTAAGGGGAATGAGTGTTGTACAACAGCCGACCTGTTTGCGGATAAATTATTTGTGTTTCAGGAGTACTGCGACTGCAAGAGATGTTCATGAAACTGTTGTTACCTTTTATTGTGCTGATATTGTTGGGCCTTAATTTCAACTTTAATTTATTGTTACCGTAACAACAAAATGATAAAAGTAAAATTGAAAAGGAGAAAGGGCCCTCAGTTAAGATAGGTAACTTTTGCTCTCATCTTGCTAAACCTAAACTTAACCCTGAACTTGTACATTGATGCAGAACCCATCGTTAAAAACTTTGACTCGAACTTAAACAGTTTTATAAAGCATTTGTTTTAATATTGGTTGATGCTAGATAGGTAGTAAAGAGTCATTAAACTATGATGGTGACTTTATGAATTACTAGTTGCACCCTACGGTTTCATCCGCATGTACAGACGCCAGCACATCAAGTTACCCCAATGTGTCAAATTTTCCCAATACAATATGAACCTTATTCTGTTTAACATAAAGTTGAAAAACGATCAAAGAAATATGACACATTGTGGTAACTTGACTTGCTGGCGTCTGTACCATAATGTTTGGCCAGTACAAACAATTAAACTATTTACTCATTTTGTGTATTTTTTTCACAAAAAAAAAAGAACCGAATAATATAAAATAATTATAATAATGTTTTTAGCAGACCCTAAAAACTTTTACATGGTTTCATGATGTAGTCCTGTAGGTGTTGAATGTACATGTTTTAAATAGAGATTCTTTATGTTTCCTGATTTCTGACTAGAAGTACAGAGGTTCAAAAAAGTTAAAAATTACATTCATAAATGAATACCTTGGTGACTCCCCATCCTAGCAGCATGACTTCAGCAGTGGACGGTGGCGCGTCCCCCTTGTTATCGATAGCGAGGTACTTTATAAACGACTTGTGGAGGAACAGGTGTCGGCGAAGGCGGACCACTGCCAGATTGTTCTTCAAGGTTCTAGGGTTGTAACCAGGGTGAAAGTAGACCTACAAAACAAGAAAAAGTAATGGTTGCTTCATACGATGGCTTATTTGTTCTTTCCAAGTCTATATCGATGCTTCTCACGCAAAATGTCGGAACATTGTTTTTAGTTAAGACCTGTTTAAATAGTTTACGAATCAATTTTATCATTAACTTACACAAAATTTACTACATACATACACATACATACATAAACTCACGCCTTTTTCCCATGGAGGTAGGCAGGAACTACAGAGCGCCATATACTACGATTCTTACATACTTCCTTTGCTTCGTTTATATTCATACACGTTGGCATACACACACGCCGGTTGCGAGTACACGCACCCGACCTTCTTGAAGGACCTCACCAATACCTATGTATGTTCTTCTAGGGCGCCCCCTCCCGGTGTTGCCACTTACATCTGCTTTGTAAATACCTTTCGTTAATCGCCTTTCATTCACCCTTTCAACGTGGCCAAACCATGTAAGCATATCTTTTCAAAATTTACTCTCCTCAAAAAATAATGTTTAGCTTTACGACCTTAGGCGTGGGAGACGTAGATATAGTATTCTTCTTTCGTGTGTTTAGTGTTAACCTGATGTCAAAGCCGTTGAGAAATTTCTCTCAGCATGTCGGTTTCCTGTCGATGTTCTACTTCACCACTTTACGCACGCACGTAAATCTCAAAAGTCAGAAGTGCCTGCCTGCCTGCCTGGTTTTGAACTCTAGACCTGTGACTTAACTGTTCGCCCGTCACACCACAAAGCTATTACTGCTTAGTCTATCTAGTATCTAGTAAGGTATAGTCGTTATGGCTCATAAGTCTACCTCTCATCCATGAGGTTGTGGTTCAAATTCGGGCAAGTATCACCCATTTTTAACACATAATTATTATTATGTTCATCTTATACATCATCGATAAAGGAATTTTAAACATTTTGAGGAAGCTTAAAGCATTGTTATCTTTGCTGGTATTCCCTTATTATTACGTTTTTTTCTGATACAAATTTTCCTTATAGGAAACTCATCCTAACTGTCTAATTCAATGAGTTTGTGCTTAACAAGTTAATAAATCACTTGTTTTATTCAAAAGGTGATTGACTGAGATAGAAATCATGATTTTATATAGTTTATACAATAATAAAAGAACATTAAAAACTTAGAAATGAGGAAAAAGCGACGAAAAATTCCTGGATGAAAATGAAAAAGACCTGGATTATATTATACAGAACTCATGGTTTAGTATGTGCAACTATATCCTTACTAATCCATATTTTAAATCGACACAGGGTGGAACCCTGTGTCGATTTAAAATATGGATTAGTAAGTTCTAATTACAGGTTATTGGCAAGCTTCAATTAGGGAATGCATTGATTTTTTTATTTAGGACGACAGATATTTAATTAGATTGGTTACCTCAAGCACGTCGATCATCTCGCCTCCGATCCTGCTGTGGTTGCTTCCTAACCTCACTTGGAGTACTCGAGGGTTTTCACGAAAAAAACGATTGTTGTGCATTCTGGGGAATAAAAAAATGTCCACTTTAAAGAAAATCTAGCAATTGAACCAGTTATTTCATTGTTAAGTAACTATACAAACTGGGATTAATTATTAACCTATCGGGCCTTGACTTTTTCGTACTTTTGTTGTGTTACTAGTTCTATTCATTATATCCTCCAAGGAAAAGTAAGAAGACACTATTGCAATTTGACCAACCAGACCAAATCCACTATTAGTGGTACTTGAGTACCGGACTGACATTGAATCGTAAAAGATGGTGAGGGGTTATCACATTTGCTTTTAAACAACTTCGACCTGGCTTGAGCCTGGCGAAAAAAAGATTCCACACTTATTTTATATTAATTACTAAATATAATGTGTTACAATAAAATATATTCTATTCTATTGTCCTATCAATCACGATGCTTCTTTTTCTTGAAAGGTTATTTTTGCCATTCTTTTTCGCCTTTACATTTCTGTCATGCTTTACAGTGTCATCAATCTATCATCCTCTGCATAACCTTTTACTTATTCTAAATTAATATTTATGTTTTGTGGTTCTTTCTGGTTCGGAATTAGTCGATCTAGAATACTTACAACTGTAAACATGAGGCAGAAGTAATGCACAGGTCCGAATACACTAGCACCGCCCCGCACCAGAACCTGCCCATCACGTGAACGGAAGCCATGAAGGGGTAGTACTTGATAGTCGTACGTTCCCCTTTAAAAATGCGGCGACCACTCTTCTTGCTTTCATGGTATGACTTCATTTCATCCAGTTCACCTTTGGGATCTGAAGGAAAATTGTTACTTAAAAAAAACGTTTTTACAAAAAAAAAAACAACCGCCTTCTTAAAAAAAAAACTAACAGGTGAAAAATAACTCCAGTTTCGGAAGTCGGTGGCCAATAATGAACAAAACAAAACCACTAAAGCCACAGACTTCCGAAGCTGGAGTTATTTTTCACCTGTTAGTTTTTTATTTTGTAATTTTTAGTTTCTTTGTATGTAAAGAAAGTCTTTCAAAACTTGAAAGAATCATTGAAATTGGATAACAATTGCTAAAGAAGTTCTATCTCTAAACATTAATCTGTACATCTCTGCCGGCCCCTTTTAAAATAGAATGGCGTAATGTTATGTTGTGGAAATACAAAAGCTCAGCATAGGCATCTGACTATAGCAATCGCGAATAATTTGCTGTTATGCGTTGAAGAGTTCCGTTGCCTGTCTTCTTCATCAGTTTTTCTTCACCAAATGTTACCTTCTAAATGAAAATGCTTGATTTGTTACTAAAAATGTTAAAATCAGTGCATGTGTGCCTATATTTTTTGAGGAGTTCCCTCAATTCCTCGAAGATCCCTCATCAAATATGAGTTTTGATACAAATGGGACCAATCTGTTAGTAAACCCTATCAAACAAAAAAAGAATTTTGAGAATCGGTCCATAAATGACGGCGTACTGAGGTAACAAACCCTAAAAAAAAAAAAAAAAAATATACAACCGAATTGAGAACCTCCTCCTTTTTTTGAAGTCGGTTAATGAGAGATTTGCACGAGATTTGACATGGCACTGACTAAACTATAAGTACTAGATTACATGGTGAAAATGAGAAGTCGTTTAATACCATTCTCAAAACCTTCAAAGTAATCAATACAAGATATTCTAGATATTACTAAAAACCGCGTGTTCATAACCTCAGCGTTTTACCTTGGTCTTATTATAATTAAGTTATAGAAAGATTTAACGAAGACAAAGATTTTAGTTACATGTGTGGTCCAAAATAATTGAATTTTCATATCAATATCGATATTTATATCCAACAAAGACATCGTGTAGTTTGCGTAGCTTATACCTCGCTGCCTTATTAATATCTTAATATTGGTATCACGACAGAAAAGAGTCTCAATATCGTCGTAATATAATAGAAAGAAAAAACTTGTTGCGATTAAATTGGTGGTGAAATAACCAAAATAATATCAGTACTTTATTATTCAACGTACCCCAAAACACACTTTCCTTAGCTGTAACTTTGTGCTGATCTTTAGGCGACTCTGCTAATAGCTTATCAACTACATCATTCATTTGCTCATCATCCTCGTGATTAGGATGACTGTGTTCCATCATCCTTCGAGCTGACTTCACCAATTTACTTCTTTCACCTTTCTCTGCTACAATTTTCATAATATCATCACGAGTCATCTTCTCCTTTAATTTAAGATACAAATTCTTCGTATCATTTGTTGTCAAGTATGTAAAGTGATCGTTTTCATTGAGAGCTTCATAGAAATTGGTTTGATTCAATTTAGTTTCTGCTGTCACATTAGTTAGTACTTCCGCAACCAAATTATTGTCGATTACATAGTGGTTGATTCGATCAAGCTTGTCTTTTAGTTCTTTGAGTCTATTTATACCTTTACTTATATTGGCAACACTTAATAATCTGTTTGATATATCATAGACTGTTAGGTTATTAGCTTCAGTAAACTCATTTTGCACGTCATTTGCTTTGACAATAACGGTTGTATATAGTAAAACTGTTATATATAATGGAAAACACATCACATTGGACTGTGCTCAATGCTCTGAACTTATCGCCAACGGTGTTTTATCGATTTACAATAATTTTATGAGCGTTTCATACTTTTATTACATTCATATTGGACGCTGTGAGTAATCACATAAATGTCAGTCATTCTTGTTTTATGCGGAGAAATTTTTGTATGTACTCGTCTATAGTAACGCTTGAGTACTAGACGAGGTAGGCAGGGGTTGATCGTTTACCAAGCCTCTTTCCAACTATGATGTAGTCAACTTCCAGTTTGACCGAACCAGTATTTTACATGAAGCAGTGAAGCTACCAGCTGATCATGATGATGATCAGGTTGATAGGAATTTATAAGGCATACGCGCACTTATAGTTATCGTTTATCGTGCTGCAGCTGGTGTCGGCGATTCCACGTCTAAATGCATTTTTTTGTGTACAGAAGTATACAAAATAAACACTGAAAGAAACATTATACCTGAAGTAATAAAACACACTTAAGTAACTTCGAAAATTGCGCTAAAGAATTTTTCATTTAATTACTAAACTAAGAAAAGACAGTCTTTGAAAAGCTTACTAGAACTTCGTAAACAATTTTGTTTGAGTAATAAAATTTTATAAAAAAGTTGAGCTTTTGACGTGAGTTTTCAACAAAATTTAGTTAGGGGCTGATTTTTCAATAGTCTGATAACTTTTATCTGAGAAATCTATATTATAATATTATAAAGAGGTAAAATTTGTTTGTTTGTTTGTAAGTTTGTATGTAGGGGGTAATCTTCGAAACTAATGATCCAATTTCAAAAAATATTGCAGTGATGGAAAGCTACACTATTCCCGGATGACATAGGCTACTTTTTATCCCTGTAATCCCAATGGAACACGAACTACGCGGGTGAAACCGTGGGACGTCTGCTAGTATATAATATATGGCGTTTTGACATATCGTCTGTCATACGGCCATATATATTCTTTAGATATTAGTAATTATCTATTGAAAAATCAGCCCTAAGTCAAATAACAAAGATGTGAATTCCCACACACTGTACTTGTGTGTACATATTATATAGGCTAGCATCTCAGATTGGGAACTTATGGCCGAAAATAACCTAAGACGAAGGTCGGCCCCAAGTCATCAATCAGGCTAGATAGCACTAAAGAAATAACTAAACAGGGAATCGAATTACGAGCCGCAGGAAATCGAGCCACTTCAGTCGGGTAGACAGAATGATTATTTTTATTTGGGTTAATAGCTAAGTGCGGCCGACCATTTTTGTGATCATTTCGCTGGCAAAGATATTTTCACAAAATCTTGAGTAGCTTCATTTAAATAAATTCAGAATCCATTTTGAGATTACGCTATCATCATCATCTGCCTTGTCTTTTCTCAACTATGTTGGGGTCGGTTTTCAGTTTAACTGGATGTTTTACATATGGCAACTGCCTCTCGGCAGAACCCAGTTACTGGGTCAGATTAGCTAAAGTACAGTCATCTTTTATGGGGAACTCTGTTAAATGTTACAATAAAATACCTTTTGATATATTAAAACTAAATGAAAGGAAATTTAAAACTTATATTAAAAGTACACTTTTTTAAACAGGTAAAAAGAAAGAAAGAAAATTGATTTTTACTCATCACAAATTGGTAGGTAATAGTAATATTTAAGCAACGAAGTTACTATATTAGTTAATAGTATTTATTGCATATGGCCTAAAATGGGGATTTCCCATTTAACCATTACTTTTCGACAACATTCGACTAGGAACACCGATCCTTCAGATTCTTGACAGTAGATCATGATGTATTTACTAGCAAGCATTCCGTCTCGGTGTTCCCACGGGAAATCAACTCAAACCGTATCGCTCCGAACGAGAAAAGGGATTTAGTACTGTACAGTAGGCCGCATGCTAACAGTAACAGAAACCTGTGAAAGCTGGTTCCTGTATTGACTGAGCAGGTATACTCGTTTGATGTGTACATACCAGGGTCTGGAAATCTACTTATAAAAATAAATACATTTCATACCACATTATCCTATACCTATTACTTCATATCATTTTAAACCATTTTATGCCATTTTTACAATTTTATATTAGTTTATATCATTTTTTATTATTTTAGATCATTTTAAATAATTATATTTCATTTCAGATCTATCGTTCTTTCTTCAAAGTCAAAGTCAAAGTCAAAGTCAAATCATTTATTTCAATTAGGCCTGAAAACAGGCACTTTCTTTCTTTCTTTCTTTCTTCAAAGGACTATCTCTCTATCTGCCAATATAATGTCTCAAATCAAATCAAGTTAATCCATAAATGTAAATATTACACTAAGGTGTTATAAGATTTACCGTTCGCTACATTTTACCCGAAAGCATACAAATAATAGCGAGGATAGGGTTATGCGTCTAGATTTCAAAACATACTATTGTAGCGACATATATCTCGCCGCATACGAACTATTCTACATCGCGCTATTAAAGTTATCCGCGCAGTTTGAACGTATACAAGTTCCCGACAACAACCGTCGGGCAGTAGTTAGCCCACCAGACACAACACCCGTCTGGTCGGAGGATCCTCCCTTTTCAATGGTGGATGAGGAACTTTTCACCCTGTTCCTCATACCTCCAAACTATGATAATATTAATAAAGATCATAGTGTATTTTAAAATCTGGTGTAATATTTACATTTATGAATAAATTTGATTTGATTTGAGACATTATATTGGCAGATTACTATCTGAGATAGTCCTTTGAAGAAAGAATGATAGGTCTGAAATGATAATATAAAATGATATTAAATAAGTAAGTAAGTAAATAAGTAAGTTTAAGTTCACATCTGTGTTTTTTCTCTGAGTAGATATTAGGTATATAGGAAGTGAAATACCGACCGCACTAGTTTAAATATTGTGCTTGTTTGACGTGTAACTGTCTGTAAAAAGCAATCTACAAAAATAAATAATTATTATATAAATACTATGACACGCGAGTTAAATGCCAGTGTTTGTACTGGCGTGCGGTTGATTGTACAAATGCACTTTTAGATCCTAGAAATGTATTCGATTTACTTATTTTAGTATTGGTTTTTCTTCTAGTGTTCTGGCTTAACGTCCTATTGGGAAGGGTCTTATATTGGATCTGTGTAGGAACGGTTCGTTGTAATAGCTTGAATGTGGTACTATCTTGTGGCTTTTCTACTAGATCCTTGAGAAAACGTTGCAAGTCACTTTCAAGAAACGTGATCACAATTTATTTTTGTTAGACGGATCAAATCATTTATGGTAATGTATCAAGCTCATTATCTTTCGTTTAATTTTCAACGCCATCTAGCAGTCAATAATAGAGCGAAATGTGACTCAATACATTTGGTCAAAACAGGAGGTATTAAAATAAGAATCATTTTACTAGTAATGAGAATAATATCATTTTTAGAAGTGTCGATTTTTGTGTGGAGTTTGTGAAGATGTGAAGCATTTCTGTTGTTTTTTGTTTTCTGTGGTTTAGCGCCATCTATTACCGAATAGTGGACTCAGCAGTCAACTACGTGTACTAGGGTTACATTTAGTTAGCAAAACTGTTCTTAGATGGCACTGTTTTGGGAATTTTGAAAGTTAAACTTTTAATTCGACGTTTTTGTGACAAAAATGTTCGTATTAATTCAAAACTACATTACTTTTACCTTAACTTTTTGATGATGGAATGTTAATGTGTAGATACTGCAATATTGTAAAGTCAAAACACGTTTTAAATGTGTATTAAATTGCTTCAAAAAACCGTCATTCAAATACAAGTACCTATGTTTAGAATCAATGTTAGGTAATAGCAGTATAACGTAACAAAATTTGAAATTGAAGTGTAAATAAAATAAAACATGAAATACTTAAGACTTTTATGGCATATTATTACATAAATTAGTAGTTATATCAATCTGTTTATAATCAAACCTCATGTCTACAAGAGAATCATAATTTGTGTTGATATACCTTAACTATTTTTACTAAGGTACAATGGACAATATAATAACCTGGTAGATACTACATCACCATTTTTTTGGCTGTGTCCCAATTAATTTGAGGTCGACACATTCATGTATTCTTCTTCCATACATCTCTATTTGCCGTTAGGTACCTAAATAGTCACCTCCTTTCTAGCAATATTTCACACAATCCATCCATCGTTTCTTTGGTCTTCGAAGTAGAGGAAGACCAAAGAAACACAAAGCTTTAGGTATGAATGTAGATTCATACCTAAAGCTTTTCACACGCACAACACGCTTCTTATCTGTTCGCAGAAAGTTGATGCTATTTAAAGAAGAAAGAAAGAAAGAAAATACATTTATTGGCAACAGCTGGCAATAATTCGCATTAAGCATATACTTACCCAAAAGTCTTTTATAATTCACACAGCAAAAGAAAGGACCTTTCTGCATCTGTTTTTCTATACGCATTTCACCCTAATCCTTACAAAGTGAGAGTGAACTGACTTCAGACAGACGTGTTGCTGGGGAGTTGGTTCCGCAACTTCTTCTTCCCTTCTTCTTCTTAACGCTAGGTAGTGGTGAAGGGTAGGCTTTCTGAGGGACTGCCTTATGTAATTTGAGGTTCAAAAAATGATGATTCTGAGCCTAATTATAATTAATGAGCTTTGATTTTTGTTTTTCTTATTTTGGGTAAGCTCACTCCACCGTCAACTTTGTCTCAGTCACTTTAGATCTAGACTAGGGTTAAGGGTAAACCCATCTCAAATAAAACAGAAAGATAGATACATAATACACACATCAAAAGTGTCTAGGGATCAACATATATTTTTGCAATAACTTTTCTCCTGATTGATATTAATTAAAATTTTCTTTAAGGATTCATCAAATAAAGTGTTTTCGTTTGTCACAGTAACGATAAACCAAGTCACCTTTGCATTAATAAAGAAATTTGCCATTTTCCTAATAAAGGTATTTTTGACATTTGAACCACTAACATTAAAGTTCGAAAAAAAGACTGAAATAACAGTTTTCTTTAAAATTTTATTGGGTAACTTAAACAATTAATAATCCGTGTTTCTACCGCGAACACTAACAACACAAGAACATCGGTTTAGCATACTCAAAATGAGTTCATCCAAATCACGCTGTGGAATGGCCGCCCATGTTCGTTGCAACAACAAAAAAAGGTCTTCTTGCAACTGGATACCCTCCATATTCGGCAGAGCTCTTCTCTGTAGCATATCCCATGCATGCTCAATCGGGTTCAAGTCTGGCGACTGAGCAGGCCAGGGCAGGACATTGATGTTAGCTGCGGCGAGAGTCTGTCTTACAACTCGTGAGGCTTTATCACTCTTCAGGGAACTTAATTAGCGACCAAACAGTCAGAAACCGCTTGCATGAAGTGAACCTTCATTCCCGAAGACCGCTACGGGTACCACCTATAGCAATGCACAATCGTAGGATTCGATATCAATGGGCTCTTGAACACAGAAATTGGGCAGAAGAACAATGGCGTTTCGTGTGCTTTTCTGATGAGTCTCGTTTTGGTATGAGACCGGATACAAGACGTATACGACACTGGAGAACCCTTGGACGCCAACAGCGATTAAAATCCTGCCAGGAAGTCCACCCTTATAGTGGTGGAACCATCATGGTATGGGCGGGTATTTGGATCGGCGGAAGAACTGAGTTGATTTGGATCAGAGGCAACCTCAACGCTCAAATTTATGCTGAGACGATTGTATCAGACGTCATCGTTCCTCTACAAGTGCAAATCGGTCCCTTATTTCAGTTAATGCATGATAATGCACGACCGCACACCGCAAGAGTTGTAAGACAGACTCTCGCCGCAGCTTACATCAATGTCCTGCCCTGGCCTGCTCAGTCGCCAGACTTGAACCCGATTGAGCATGCATGGGATATGCTACAGAGAAGAGCTCTGCCGAATATGGAGGGTATCCAGTCGCAAGAAGACCTTTTTTTGTTGTTGCAACGAACATGGGCGGCCATTCCACAGCGTGATTTGGATGAACTCATTTTGAGTATGCCAAACCGATGTTCTTGTGTTGTTAGTGTTCGCGGTAGAAACACGGATTATTAATTGTTTAAGTTACCCAATAAAATTTTAAAGAAAACTGTTATTTCAGTCTTTTTTTCGAACTTTAATGTTAGTGGTTCAAATGTCAAAAATCCCTTTATTAGGAAAATGGCAAATTTCTTTATTAATTGAAAAAATTAAATAATTGAATTAATTAAATAAAATGGCAATTTATATGCCTACTGACTCGACGGAAAATCTTATCGAGTTTACTAATTGTTTAGGGGAAGTAGTGTCCATTATTGAAAGTAGTGATATTGAATCTGTATTTATATTAGGTGATTTTAATGCGCATCCGGATCAGCTGTTTGGGGTTGAATTAAACAACTTTTGTGACAGTCAGAACTGGGTGTGCGCGGATATGAGGGCACTGGGGGAGGGATCAGACACCTACACTTTTATCAGCGATGCACATGGTTGTAAAAGGTGGCTCGACCACTGTCTCGTAACCGAGGCGGCATGGAGGTCTGTAGATATTGTGCAAGTGTATCAGGGGGTGTACTGGTCTGATCATCTCCCCTTAGTAATTGAATGTAAACTGGATTTAATAGTACCTAAGAAAACTGTGATAAAGAAAACAAATAATAAAGTCTTATGGGGAGAGAGGGACAAAAACCAAACTGAGATGTATGAGCAAATATGTAACTGTAAGCTAAGGGAAATAGACTTTCCTTCTGAATTAAGAGGCTGTGCTGATACAAATTGTAATAATACTAGCCATAAGAAAGTTATTGATAAGTTGTACAGTGACATTATTAACTCCATGTCTGTTGCTGCTGTTGAGAGTAGCGAATGTAGGGAGGTTCGAAGGGGTAGGCATATTGCTGGCTGGAATAAGTATGTAAAAGACTCTCACGGGGAGGCTCGGTTTCATTTTCTGAGGTGGCGTGAGTGTGGAAGTCCAGAGTCAGGCCCTATTTGGAAGGCAATGTCAGAGAGTAGGAAGTTATTTAAAAATAAACATAAATCCCTACAAGACAATCGGGATCAGGTTCGCATGGACAGTCTAGCGACGCATCATGACAGTAAGTCCTTCAGGCAATTCTGGAAGCAGACCAATAAATTGAATCCGAGGCTGGGTCTTCCGGTGAGTGTGCAGGGTAAGGTGGAAGCAGTGGACATAGCCAACACGTTCAGGGAGCACTTTCAGACGGAGCAAAAAGAACTAGTGCAGAGGGAAATGCCACAGGTTGCGGGTCTTCCATGTGATGAGCCCGTGAGAATTACATCGAAGGACGTATCGCGGGTTTTGCAGAACATGTGTAAGGGTAAGTCCCCTGGACACGACGGACTCAGCGTGGAGCACCTGAAGCATGGGGGTCCTCACCTATGTAGAGTGTTGGCTATGTTTTACACTTTTTGTTTGCGTCATGCGTATTTGCCCGACGATATTATGAAGGCAGTTGTCGTACCGGTTGTGAAGAATAAGACTGGGAATGTCAGTGATATGCACAATTACAGGCCTATTACATTGGCCACTATAGCTGCCAAGGTGCTTGACGGTGTGCTGAATGGTATTATTTCTCGGTCGGTTGTACTTGAAGACGCCCAATTTGGGTTTAGGCCAGGTCTCTCTACTGAGAGTGCTATATTAGTCCTAAAGCACACTGTCAGGTACTACACTGACCGTAAGACGCCAGTATATGCTGCCTTTTTGGACCTCTCAAAGGCCTTTGACCTTGTAAATTATGACAGACTGTGGGTGAAACTGAGGGAGAACAAAGTGTCTGAGGGTGTTACGAATATATTTAAGTATTGGTACCACCATCAGACTAATTATGTAAGATGGTCAGGTTCCTTTTCGGATGCCTATCATTTGAAGTGTGGTGTGAGGCAGGGGGGAATAAGCTCCCCTACCCTCTTCAACATATATGTAAAGGACCTCGTTCGGCGGCTCAACAGCACCGCGGTAGGCTGTTCTATAGATGGTCAGTTTGTAAACAATATAAGCTACGCAGACGACATGGTCCTGTTGAGTCCGTCGATCAGTGCCCTGCGGAGACTGCTAGGCATCTGTGAGGAGTTTGCTACAACGCACGGTTTGACCTATAATGTTAAGAAGAGCGAACTGCTGGTGTTTCGGGCGGGGCGCAGGGCGCCCTCATGCGTACCGCCCGTTAAGCTGGGTGGTGTGGCATTAAACAGGGTCAGCCAGTTTATGTACCTTGGCCATGTAGTTAATGAGGACCTGACTGATGACCCGGATGTGGAGCGGGAGCGCAGGGGGCTGGCGGTTCGGTGTAACATGCTGGCCCGCAGGTTTTCGAGGTGTAGTAAGGAGGTTAAAAAAACATTATTTAGGGCCTATTGCCAATCCTACTACACCTGTAGCCTGTGGGTCACCTATACGCAGCGGGTCGTCAGCGCCCTGCGAGTCCAGTACAACAACGCTTTCAGGTTGCTGATGGGTCTGCCTCGATACTGCAGCGCGTCAGCGATGTTTGCCGACGCACAGGTAGATGGCTTCCATGCCATAATTCGAAAGCGGGCGGCATCGCTGATGCGCAGGGTGAGGGACAGTTCCAATAGTTACCTGAGAGTATTTGCTCAGAAGCTGGATAGTCCATTATGGAGGCAGTGGATTAAAATCCATCTGGAATAATAATATAAAATGTATTAGAGTAAGTTTGTACTAACATCTATCCTAAGTTTCTTTTTATGTATTTTACTAACACTTTATGGACATTAGTCTGAGAATAAAGATATATTATTATTATTATTATTAATGCAAAGGTGACTTGGTTTATCGTTACTGTGACAAACGAAAACACTTTATTTGATGAATCCTTAAAGAAAATTTTAATTAATATCAATCAGGAGAAAAGTTATTGCAAAAATATATGTTGATCCCTAGACACTTTTGATGTGTGTATATAGGTACCTACTTAAGTAGGTAATTAAACAATGTCCATAAAAAACAATTACCAAAAATACTCCTTTATTAAAATTACCTTAAAACAGAATTTTCATTGCATAAATTCCACAATTAAAGCCCAAAGAGCTGTCTCCTTGGACCAACCGTATCTCACGACAGTAAGTTAAGCTACCAGAGCGTTCTAAATGAAATTTCCAGTAATTTGATTCTACCATATAATTCAGTTGGGGCCCCTAAACGGGTGGGGCAACCTAGTAATTGATTAACGACGTTGCTGTCGGGCTACGTGGAGTACCGTTTTGTGGTACAGGTGGAATTTAATGGTTTGCGGAGCTAACAATAGATGGCGTTGGTTAAATTTGATTTGATTGTTTGTGAACGTTCGAGTTGAAATATAAAAGGGTGTACCTTGATATCGTTGTGATTTCATTTGCCACATGAGATAAGTTTTTTTTTCGATCGAGCGGATTTTTCTTAGATTGATGTATTCTTAACCCGGTCATCAAGTTTGATACCTCGAACGTGGACCTGTTTTGAGAACTATTAGGTAAGTATGGGAAGAATGAAATAACACGGCGACAAGTCTTCTTTTAGTTATGAAACGGAGAGATATTTCCCTTCATTTGGTACATCTATCATAGCCCAACAACTTTTCTTGGCACTTTCGGTGCATCTTGCCACTTCTTTGATTTGTCTTTCCTAGAAAGAGACCATTTTACCAAGATGGAGATATTGATTCACGTACTTCACCTCTGCACCCCCACTGTGATGCTGCGACGGACAGAGACCAGCACATCAGTGTGTCAAATTGTTCGATAAGTAGTTTTTCAAGTTTTTTTTTTATATTTGATAGGCACGCGTTCACTAATGGTAAGCGACGATTTAGTCGACGATGAAGCACGATTGCCTAGAAGTAATCTATTTACTCTTGACTTAAAGACCTCTAGGTTGTAGCTATCAGGAAACACTGACTCCGGCAGGGAATTCCACTCCTCAGGTGAAGGTGTTCCCAAAATATTACGTTAACTTTAATACAAAAGAACTGCAGTTTTGAATAGCTTGATGTGATTTGATGTGTTTGCTTCTATAAGCCGTTTGTCATCAACAAAGTCTTCGACAATAACTTTTAAATATAATATAATTCATTCTAAATCAATAGAGATGTTGACAAAATATGAATATCTAAATATAACAAGTCCATCAGTTAGATCATAAAAATAATACAAAAGGTTTTTCAAATTGATGGTAACTATTTCGTTTCGTGGGTTCGATTCCCACTCAGGACAAATGTTTGTGTGATGAGCACGATCGTTTGTTCTGTGTCTGGGTGTAATTTTATCTATAGTATGTATGTATTTAGAAATATATAAGTATGTTTATCAGCTGTTTAGTACCCATAACACAAGCTCTCAAGCTTAGCTTGGGACTAAATGGCGTTGTGTGAAAAAGTTGTGGAATATTTATTTATTTATTTATTTATTATTTATAAGATTAAGCGCTATAAAGATGAAGAATCAGGGCTTGTGCAGTATAAACTGTATAGGATAGTGACGTCATACCAGATTTTGACTCGATGTATCGCCGTTATGTTTTGACTACGTGAAAAAAGAAAAAATAATTTTCTTGTAATCTAGATGAAGGACTGAAAACTAAAATTTGGCCTATTATTTCCACTCCAGCTAACTTCGTGGCCTCGCCAACGTGTTCATTACAAGGTGGGAATGAAACTGTTTGAGCCGACACAACTCAGCCGCTGGCGTGTCTTAAGCCATTTCTCATTAAAATAACGTTTAATTTCAGTCTCATCAGCCCCCATTACGAAGGCTTTGACAAAGTTTCTGAAATTTACAAGTTTTTGTAATATTCAATTATTCATTTGGTAACAATTGGGTCGTGATGGCTCTGAGATAAAAACCTCTGATACAAAAGGTTGTGGTGTCCATATGTTCGCCCGTCAGTCTGTCCACAGCTTGGCTCAGAGACTCTTAGTAGGTACCTAGAAACCTGTAATTTGACGTAAAATCAATCCCATAAAAACATATATATAAAGTAGCATAAATTTTAATATCATTATGTCTTGGTTGTTGACTTCAACGGCAAAAGAAATGAGATTTAAATCCTATTCATTGCTTCTTATAACTAAGGATAATAATTATATTGGAGCATATGGTCTGACTTGGCTAGTGTTCATGTATGATTTTGATTTCATTAAAAACCTACCAAACAATTTATGGAAGAGTCCTATATTCTATAGCTAGTTTAAATTACACGTTTATAGTACTGACGCCAGCACATCAACCTACCCCAATGTGTCAAATTTCTTTGATAGGTTTTCAACTTTATTTTAAACACATTAAGGTTCATGTTCAATTGGGAAAATTTGACAGCTTATGGTAGGTTGATGTGCTGGCGTCTGTACTAGAAACCTGTTGTTAGTCATAAAATCAGTACAAACATGGTAAAGTTATTATTTTAACCTAAGTTCACATTGTGGAATGCAATAAACATATTGAGTATTGAGTATTAAGTAAAATAAAATATTATAACCATTTAAAGCTTAGCAAAATTAGGATGGGATTGTTTCTCGTTAATCCCAACATAGTGTTAGGTGTAGTTGAATTAGTCTTTCAAAAAAATATTAAGGGATACAGGGATGTGTTTGTCGATGATTAATAATAATAATAATAATAATAATTTATTTTCAGACGGTAGTCCATACTGTTAGTAAAAAACAATTTCAACTTACAAAAACTAATGTTAGTAACATCAAAACAAAACAAAAGACATAAGATAATACAGGAAACAAAGATGCCCTGCCAACTCACTTACCCACCTGCGTGTGCAGTCCCACCCAATGGCCAAGCATTGGACAATCCCACCGGTCCCGCAATGCCCCCAGAATACTGTGGTAGCTGCCACGTGTTCTGTTTAGTAGAGAGGCGCAGCGCTTGCGGATAATGGCATAGAAATCATCAATCCTTGCATCCGCAAACATACTCGACGCGCTACAGTACCGTGGCAGCCCCACAAGCATTCTGAAAGCATTGTTATACTGGACGCGCAGAGCACTGTATGCCCTCTGAGTAAAATTGACCCACAGACTGCAGGTGTAAAAAGTCTGACAATAGGCTCTAAATAGAGTCAATTTAACCTTATACGTACACCTTGCAAACCTGCGAGACAACATATTACCACGGACAGACAGCGCTCTGCGCTCCCTCTCTATGTCCAGGTCATCGCATAGGTCCTCAGTGACCCAGTGACCCAGGTACTTAAACTTATTAACCCTAGATAGATAAGATAGATTAAGCTTTAAAATACAATTTTTGTTATAGTCAAACGTGATGGGTTAAAATAATCATGGCTTGTATAATGAAGTTAAAACAAAAACCTTTTACGGCTAATTAATTCCTACATAACAAGCTTACGAGCGAATCGTCGTCCAAGTTGAATTATCAAGGCGTCAGTTTTGTAAAACAGGTTGTTAATTATTAAAGTTAGTAAAAAGTGTAACATATTGTAACGAGCAACTATCAAAACCCACCATGTAGGTACTCGGCCGCTTTTTGGATTTATAAAACTGCACTTTCCGCTAAAATTCTACACTTATGTTTTTTTTTATCAAAATGTGGTGTCTGTTATAATAAACAGGGTCCAGGCCACCGGCTTTATTGCCACATTATTCTTAACATGAAAAAATATATATTTAGCAAACAACAAGAGGGATAAAACGATTTCATCGTACTAAATGCGAAAGAACTCTGTCGATCTGTTTGTAACTGTTTATGCATTGCATGGATTTGGATAGGCACAACGAATAACCTGAAGTTATAGAATATTTTTTGCCCGTTAGTAAACCACCCTTGGAAAAATTTCAAAACACTACGCGGGCAAAAACATCGTCTAAACAAAGAAATAAAATTGAAGTATCTTTTTGCAATGTCAGAATTACAGTTTTTACTCAATGTTACTGATGTTTTTGTGTCTGTCGTGTGGCGTGTGAAGCAGATAAATGGTAATTGCACCCAGTAGGTATCGGAAAGAGTCATTTCTTGTATTTTTCTAAACTCAGTCTCAATCTGTCAAAAATATGTGTAATTGTCCTACATTTATGACAGTTTTTGACGCTGAATTTGATATTAAGATTAGATTTCAAACATTTTTTATCACGCGAATTGGTCTTTTGATGATATAAAAAGTAATTTAATCAAAGTCCCATGCCACAATAAATTGTTTTCATCCGTATGGACGAAGTCGTGGGCACCAGCATGTATTTAATGAAAATACAAAATATATTCAGAAAAAAATATTCGTACCTCGCGTTAGTACTGAATAAAACAAAACATGTTTCGCAAAAACTCGTGAATTATTCACCTCCGCTGTAACGCGTATAATTTAAATGTTATCAAGTGCCGTAACTCGGCAAAGTGCTAAAGTCGGTGTTATCTTCATGTTATGAAGGACGTTAAACAAAGAAATGGGCTATAACCACTGTTAACATTCAGCTGTAAAGCGCTTGAAGTCGAGAGTGTTAAAAAGTTTAATGAATCGCTTAGATGAGAATGCAGATGATTAAATTAGAATGTGCAATTGCTTTGAAAGCTTCATGGAGATAGCGTTGTGGCTGTAATAGTGTTCCACGACATTACGCCTGTTCAACCATGTATTTACTGCGTAGTAAAAACATAAAAGCCGGCCCACACGTACCACACCACACCACGACCTCAACCACATCACAACCGCACAACGTGGTCGGTCGTAAAAATTAATAGTTCTATTCACTCGTACTGTTATCGGCTGCGTTTAAGAAACCGACCACATTGCAACCACATCGCAACTACCAGCGAGAGAGAGAGAGAGCAGCGGAGGCCCAGTGGTGGCGGCCCCGACTTACGATCAGTAAGTCGTGGGTTCGAACCCAGGCAGGCGCATTACTTTGTGTAATTTATTTCATCACCACTGCTCTCAAAATGGTGAAGGAAAACATCGTGAGGAAACTGTCATGTCCTAGAACCAAAAATTCGAAAACATGTGACATCTACCAATTCGCACTGGGCCCGCGTGGTAGATTATGGCCCATACGCAAAATACACACTTTGACGAGGAGTTGCGGAAACCAGCCCGGTATCTTATCTTATCTTAACTACCAGCGACACCGTAAACTAGTGACCGACTACATAGCTGACACAACGTTGCGTCGACGCAACGACAATGCACGCGCGCCTTCGCTTGTCATTATCTCAGATATACGGGCGAGTTTGATGCGTTTTGTAATACACTGCTCTTCAGCTAAAAGCTCTGTAAATAATGTATGCTACATTCATAGCATTGAACTACAAATCGCGTGTCAATTCGTAGCGAATTCGTTCCTTCTGGACAAGGAATAAGGTTCCGAGTCGAACTTTGTCTGCACAAGACGTAACTACATCGCAACTACTGGCGACAACGCATCTACAAAAGGGTGCAGCGACACTATTCACCCGTAGTTACTTCTAGACTACATTTTGATGCTGCAATGTGGTGCGGTTGTGGTACGTGTGAACCGGCCCTTACTATAGGATTGGATGTTTATCCTGAAGAAGCGGTTGACCGAAGGTTAAGCTATGCTTCACGAGGTCCGTCCGTGGATGTGTAACCATTCATTACGTACCAAGACTCCTCCGTGCCTCGAAAAGCACGTTAAGCCGTTGGTCCCGAATGTCATCTGTAGATCTTTGACAGTCGTTGCGAGTTGTCAGAATCCCACAAGTCTGAGAACCAGTTTTACTTATTTAACAGACATTTCATAAACATCCTCTGCCTAGATTTTTCCAAACTATTTTTGGTTCGGGGGTCAAGTTTAACGGGATGCAGCTTAATACCAATGGTGTACATGAAGCGACTGCCTGCCTGGACTCCACAACCCAGGAACCTAGTGGGTAACACGATACCCAGCGCCGGTAGTATTGATTGCTTTATTTTCTATTTTTTCATGTTGTATTACACGTACCACTGCTTTTCTCTGCATCACCTGAAGGTTGACAGGTAGAAAATGCCAATGGAATTAAGTCCTCCGTTGTATATAAGTGTCCTTGAAGTATTAAATAATAATAATAATACCCCTTGGTTAAACTGTTTGTCAGTCTTACGAGCTACTGATTATCACTGATAACGACTGTTAAAGATCTGCAAATGACAACGTAATTTCCGAGGCACTGAGTAGTCTTGATATGTTATAAATGGTCAGCCATTCATTGACCAACGAATGGGTGACCATTCGACCAAACGTCAATCGTAGCTTTACCTTCGACTGCCTGTGAGGTTCTTTTTATTTAGCCACAAGCTCAAACTCTAAGCTAACCAATATTATTTAAAGAAACGTACTTTCCAACCAAGTTTTATGAGCAAGTGAAACAGTACAAAGTTATTCTATACTTTAGACTTGGTATCAGCATACACACTCGACTGCGCGCCACTATTCCAAGAAAAACAGTTAAAAGCGAGTAGAACCGAGTGCACAGAAGAATATCACTTTTAAAAACAAACATAACATCACTCTATGTGCTTTAAAGGGTTAGGCAGATACGAATTTAGAGTACAATCGTATCGCGCCAGTTACATTTAAGTTCCATGTAGGTAATTCAAACACTTTAAAAGCATTTCATTGCGCATAACCGTTTTGTAATAATCCACAACACAACTAGGGGGACCTTATGGTCTGGCAGTTCCTTAAGAACAAGACGTGTTTCTCAATGTAATCGTATCTATATAATTTGGCATTATACCCTTAAATCGTGCAACAGACCTATAACCCGCAATGTGACTCATTCGATCACGTCTATCCCGTGGGATGAAGCTGATAGCGGCACACGACAGATGAGGGTTAGAAGGTTAGTTGGACCCCAAAGTCTATTTTGGAGATGAATATCGAATTTTTTTTTTAATTAATAAATAAATATTTCAACACTTTCACACAACGCCATCTAGACCCAAACTAAGCAGCGCTTGTGCTATGAGTACTAGACAACTGATAATCATATTTTTAATTTTCTAAATACTTACATGACATACATGCCCCGCGATCCTCGCCAGGTCAGCCGGGGGAGTAAGGTAATTGACTTGAAAGTGGATGTGGCTGGAAGTGGGCGTAGTCTTCTGCAAAACAATCGTTTTGCAGAAGTGCACCACCGCGTCTCAGGACCTATCTCTGCCGACCTCAACTGCGGTTGGCAGTAACCTGGTCACTGCCTTTTCCAGAAATGAGGTGCGGCTCTTTCCAAGCGGCACACTCTGTCAGCGTTCGCCACGCCGTGTCCTCCCGACAGTCGACGCAGTAGTAAAACCGAGCTTCGGGCATCTTCATACAACACAGAGACTTCCTGAAGCAACCTTGCCCCGTATGCATCCGCGTCACTCGAAACGACAGAAAGCCGTGCCTCCTCCCTAACCAGCGCTCGAGCACCGGCTGGACTGCCTTGATGGTGACGATGCGCGAAAGTCTGGCTCTCATTTCGCCACCAGAACCTCGCGAAGCAGCGGCCAACGGAACTCCATGTGTCGCGGCATCGGTCGCTTACCACGCGCCCTCGCTTCTTCGTGCCACCGATACAGTGACGCAAGTATACTAAAGTGAATCCTCTGAGCTAATCTGTGGGATGGTAGCAAGCTAAAGGCATCTGCGAGATAGCAAGTGATTGACGAGATCGTTACAAGCTGGCGCAAAAAGTGTGACGCAATTTGTTCGAGAATTGTGCCGTGATGGGGGATTACTGTCTTGTTTATTTTACCTTGTGCGCTATCTCTTATTTTTTGTAACATAACTCGAATAAAACACAGAAAAAAAAACTCTATTTAGGTTAATATGAAACTAGCTTCTGCCCGCGACTTCGTCCGCGGGAAATTTCTTATTTTAACATAAGATTACACTCGCTCGATTGATATTACTGTAATTAATTTTATTATTAAAATATTTTTTGGAATCAGATCAGTAACTTCAAAGATTACCAAATGTTATGGTATTTTGCCTAGCGAGCCGCTGCGAGCGCTCAGTGCTAGTCTCCCTATCCCTTGTTTCAGAGACATGCTGCCTTAAATGAGATAGACGCTGCGCAGGCGCACGTTCAGTGCTAGATTCCCGAGCACGGGCCTGCGATGTTATGACATTTTGCCTACCAAGCCGCTGCGAGCGCTCAGCGCTAGTCTCCCTGTCCCTTGTCTCTGAGACATGCTTCCTTAACTCAGATAGACGGTGCGCACGTTCAGCGCTAGTTTCTCGAGCACGGGCCCGCGACGTCCTCACATTTTGGCCAGCGAGGCGCTGTGAGCGCTCGGAGCTAGATTCTCTAGCGCGTGCTTGCGAAATATATTCTCTATTTCTCGAGAGGCGCTGCTCATTTTCAGGGGCAGATTCTTCCGTACGGCGTAGGTACTCGAGCGGCTCTTGTCTGTGATGTCTGCCGGGACAATTTAGATTTCCTTTTAGGCATTTTCTCAACAAACTACGCACAGACTTGAAAACAATTATGAACAAAGGGAGAGCGACTCGAACACCGTCTACCTTTACAAAACAAAACAATCGTAATATCGAATAACTCGTATCGATTAATATGATAGAACGAAGTACGAAACTACGAAGACGAACATACGAAACAAACGTACAACGAAATTACGATATTTTCGATTATGAGGTATCTATCAACAACTACAACCATACGAACGAAACAACCGAAACCAATAAGCAACTGACATGTAATATTTAGAACTTTAACTAACAACAACGTGAAAATAATAATTCGAGAGGGTCATCAATCCACGGAAAGTCTTAACGCCACGATTCAGAAAAATGACGTAATTGCAGAACGCCATCTATGGGCAAATAGGTAAAACGTCTGCACAATGAAAGTTATGCTGCATTTTGCGTTTTAGTAATTTTATATTATCTCCGAAACTGTATGACCAATTGATATACTGTAAATGGCAAATCTTATCTGTATGATGTTCTTGTGATACTGAAATAATTTATTGTCACAAGAATTAGTATTTTGTTGCTCAAATAATCAACCAAACGTAAGTATACCGAAAATTTTTTTTTTTAATGCAGTAAAAGAAGTATAAAAGATAAAATATAAAAGATAGAGATATGGCATCGCGGACTTTTTTGTAGAAATAATTAAGACGAACCAGGTAGCCATACATTGTTTTTAATTTTAAGCAACTGTTTAGGCAGCGCACGCAAATAATTTTGTTTTATGAGGTATTTTTTTCCGACTTGCTAGACAAAAGTTGTGATAGCTCGGTTAATTTACATGTTATAGAAACAATTTATAGCCTATAGCACTCAGGAATAATGTAGCTTTCTGCCAGTTAAAAAAATTTTAGAATTGGATAATGAGTTCTAGAGATTACCCCCTACATACAAATTTACAAACTTACAAACTTACAAATTTTACCTCTTTATAATATTAGTATAGAAGTATAGACAACACACGGGAATAAAATATTCCTTATCAAGTATGAAACGTAGTTCGTTGTGTTGTTAAAAAATATAATATTCTAGCAGACGTCACGCAAGTTTCACCCGCGTAGTTTCCGTTCCCGTGGGAATATGGGGATAAAAAGTAGCCTATGTCCACCGGGAATAGTGTAGCTTTCCACCAGTACAATAATTTTTAAAATTGGATCATTAGTTCCGAAGATTACCCCCTACATACAAACTTACAAACTTTCAAATTTTACCTCTTTATAATATTATTAGTATTAGTATAGATTAGTATATTAGTATAGATAGGATTTCTCCATTTTACTTTAAAGGACATTTTTGTAATAAGTACAGCTACTCTTTGTCATCAACTCATCAAATCTCTTTGAAAGCAGTGTTTTCAAAGTTAAACATAAGTGACTTAAAAACAAGTATGTACTCAATCATTGAGCTGATAGGTATCATAATTTTATTTGAGTATTTATGTCGTTCATAACAGCCTCCTGAAATTTGACGAAAATGCAAAACGGCACGATGTAAATTGTATAGACTACGATTTATGAATCGAGCCATGGAATATTGTCCGGAAAAAAATATTCCCGAATATGTTTGTCCTCAAGTATAAAAGCACCGCTATATTTTTCAGAGAATTAATGTGACAGAAATTAATGACTCAGGTACAAATGTGAGGATTTGTATGACAAGTTTTTTTGAAATGGCAACCTCATTCTATGTGACAGCCAGACAGAAAAGTAATTCTTTAAATTAATTACCTATTATGGGAAATAGGGCTAATGGCTAATGGCCACACGGGTCGACCGAAGGTTAAGCTAAGCTTGACTAGGTTGGTCAGTGGATGGATTCGTTACATATCAAAGACCCTCTGTGTTTCAGCAAGCAGGTTAAGCTCGTTTGTAGATCTTTGGCAGTCGTTACGAGTAGCTAGTAGCCGAAAAGTCTGACAACTGGTTTAGCCAAGGGTATCATGTTATCCAGTCAATGTGTTGGACGTAGGCAGTCGCTCCATGTAGAAAACTGGTACCTATTCAGTTGCATACGGTTAGACTGAAATGAAATGAAATGAAAAGAAATGAAATGAAATAAAATGAAATTATTTATTACGCAAGTAGGATATGGAAATCCCTTTTACACGTCATTTTTTCTTTTAAAGCTAGTTGAAGTCGAAGACTAGAAGCTGACCTCAACATAGTTAAGAAAAGACTAGGCAGATGATTTATTGTTTGGAAAAAGATTAAACCAATGAACATGAAGCCTTATTGCCTATCTAACTTGCACAACCCAGTTACTAGGTTCAGACCTTATTGGAATATAGGTACAGGCATAAGATGTTGTACGTAAATTAATGAGATCGGCTTTAGTCTACCTTACGACGTGCAGATCATTACATTAATTAAAATAGTTGAGAAACATGCTTATATATTTCAAAAATATATTACAGACTAGCAGACGTCACGCGGTTTCACCCGCGTAGTTAACGGGGATAGTGTAGCTTCCTAACGTTAAAAGAATTTTTCAAATCGGTCTAGTAGTTTCGGAGCCTATTCAATGCAAACAAACGAACAATCAAACCTTTCCTCTTTATAATATTAGAAATAGAAGTATAGATAAAACTACAGAATATAATGACTGTGAAAGACATTTAAAACAATTGACTGGGATCAAACAAGTTGGTGTTCTTTCGCTTTCACGGCAAACTTCCCATTATCACACCTTTACAAATGACAAACCTGAGATTTCAACGCCTATATTCAGCTAGCTATTCATATACACACATGACCTACAGCCCGGAGGTGCGACATAATGACTAAAAACACTGCGGCTGCGGGTAGAAAAACAGCCGCCATTGTGGCATAACGGTAATGACGTATTTCCGTCACCTACCGGAACTGCGCGAAGACTTGACGCTTTTAGTTTTAGCATGCTAAATTTGTCATGGTTAGAGAGGGTAGTTAGCTTGATGCTTTGCTTTAATTATTTTAATGAAGCACTACGTTTGTTTGTTGCTAATTGTTAAATCTGTTTTGCTTTGAGATTTAAATTAAACTAGTGTACTGTTAATAAAAAATACTCAGTATTTTTTTAACTCAGTTAACATACATCATTATATAATATCATGCCTGGAATCCCCAAATCAAATCAAATCAAATCAAATTTATTTGTAAATGTAGGTGTCATTACAATAAGGTATTAAACGAAGAGTTAAACGAAGAACGTTCTATGTACAGACGCCAGCACATCAAGTTACCCCAATATGTCAAATTTCTTTGATCGTTTTTCAGCTTTATGTCAACCAGAATAAAGTTTATCTTAAATTTGACACATTGGGGTAACTTGATGTATTGGCGTCTGTACATCCCTGGATCTTTTAGGTTTTTATTATCGTAACTGTGATTTTCAAATAAAATAATATAATGTAACTAAATGAAATCTACATCATGTCTTAAAATAAATTATTGAAATGGTTACAATTAAGTGTGACAGTTTACACAACCAATGTGATTGTTTTTTTGTGTACAAATTTAAAAAGTCACATTGGTACATGCCCGGATTTGAACCACAACCTCGTCCATTAATCAAAACTACTTACAACAAAAAAAAAATGACAATATTATTCGATTTCAATTAAGCACATAGTAAAGTTATTGTGTACAGAACTATTATTATCTTGTCAAAGTAACAAAATTAATATTGAGTACGGTGTTTATTACATGTTAGACTCCGCCTACACAAAATGTTATCCATTTAGCAATCGGAAACCATTCGTCTAATGTAATTAGTGTTTACCTTTACATTACTGAGCCCACGCAGCTCATTATCGCTACCGGTGAACGATATTAATAATTATTGTTTACGACAGAGAAGCTTCAGAAGTATCAACTTATAATAGCCGATTTATATTAAAAACAATTTAAATCTACTAGCTGCCCCAGTGATAATATAATGTGTATAGCGTAACGTTTTGTTTAATTTATATTAGTTTACGTCGTATTCTCAGATCTATTGAATGTACAGACGCCAGAATATCAAGTAACCCCAATGTGTCAAATTTCTTTGCTCGTTTTTCAAAGTTATGTCAAACAGAATAAGGTTGATATTCAATTGGGATAATTTGACACATAGGGGTAACTGGATGTGCTGGCGTCTGTACATACATTTCATAAGGTTCGGTCGAGCCGTTTCGGAGGAGTTTTGTTACAAACACTATGACACGAGGTTTTTATGTAAATCAACGATGACTCGAATTATTATCTGCCTAGCTTCTTCCCAAATATGTCGGGATCAGCTTCTAGTCTGACGGATGCACCAGAATATCAGTGTTTCACATGGAGGACTGCCTATCAAAGTCGAAATCAAACCATTTGTTCTAATTAGGTCATTATAAGGGACTTTTGAACGTCATATCTGACCTCCACAACTGTGACACTAGGTGTCAGACTCTTGTGGTTCTGACTACTTGTAAAAATGATGATCAAAATGATAGCTGGGCCCAACGGCTTAATGTGCTTTTTATGGCAGAGATGAGGTCGTGATATGAAATCAATGGTTTAAAGGAAATATCTAAGTATACATTGATAGTATATTGTGTCATCTCAATGGTGCAGATGAGACCATATCCAATCCGCCGTTTCGTTTGCACCATTAATAGTGCAAACGAAACTAATTAGTCTCATCTGCACCATTGATGGTGCAGGTCAATGGTGCATACGGTACAACGGGTTCTCATCCACGGACCGACCTAGTCAAGCACAGCTTTACCTTTGATCGACCCCTGCGTTTTATATTATTTAGTCACAAGTACAAGTTTATCTACTATCTTTTACAAACTAGCGGACTTGACAGACGTTGTACTGCCCAAACGAAGGTGTCCTACCCAAACAGTGCCACCTACCGGGTCCAATTTAAACCATTTAGGATCCAACATAAATACAACAAAAGAATTAACCAATTCACATTTTGGTGTTTCATTTTTATTTAAGTGTTGTATGTTAATGAATCTTTCTTAGATCACAACAATTTATCGAAACTAATGTTATTATGAGGAAAAATGTGTGTGTGTGTTTGAGTGTGTGCATGTTTGCAATGAATAAACTCAAGAACTACTAGACCGATTTGAAAAATTATTTTATTTATTACCGTTGGGAAGCTACACTATCACCGTATAACACAGGCTGCTCTTTATCCCTATATTCCCAAGGGAATGGGAACTACGACGGTGAAACCGCGTGACGTCGGCTAGTAATTTATATTTTACAAACTTTTCTGCAACAATTATAAGGACTTAAACTTTTCACCTTTCATTTTTTTTGTGTAACTCACGTTAACCCAATCACGTTAAACAAATTGTGTTCTAACAAAATACATACCTGTTTATTATTTCACATTAGTTATGGAAGAAATTAAACAGATACAATAGTGATAAGAGAACATTAAGATGTGCATGTAATGTATGTAAATATATTTTAATTTGTATAGGTAGTACTGGTTGCCGCTTTGGAGCTTGTTCCTAAATAAGAACAGTCTCACGGATCGATCAAAGGTACGCTTGACGGGTATCGGGACACTTGCGCGAAAGACATTTGCGCGAAAGACACTTGCGCGAATCCACTTGCGCGAAAAGACAGATGCGCGCATGGACTTTTGCGCGATTGGACAGATGCGCGAATAGACACTTGCGCGCCACGAAACTTGCGCGAATGGACTTTTACGCGAAAGGACAGATGCGCGAATGGACACTTGCGCGACTGGACTTTAGCGCGACTGAATGGCCACTGAAGTTTACTAAATGGAGTAAACATAACATCACGCTTGCTATTACTTGAAGGTGGATTTTTTTGGGTTTTTCGTCATCGGTGTCGTTTTCATGGTTTTCGGGGTCGCTGATTATGAAAATAAGGTCCAAATGAAAATCCAAGATGGCGCCGAGGAAAATTTTTGGTTTTTCTAACATGGGTGTCATTTTCGTGGTTTTCGGGGTCGCTGATTACGAAAATTAGGTCAAAATAGAAATCCAAGATGGCAACGAAGAAAATTTTTGGGTTTTTCCGTCATGGGTGTCGTTTTTGTGGTTTTCGGGGTAGCTGATTATGAAAATAAGGTCAAAATGAAAATCCAAGATGGCGAAGAGGAAAATTTTTGGTTTTTCCGTCATGGGTGTCGTTTTTGTGGTTTTCGGGGTCGATGATTACGAAAATTAGGTCAAAATAAAAATCCAAGATGGCGACGAAGAAAATTTATGGTTTTTCCGTCATGGGTGTCGTTTTCGAGGTTTTCGGGGAAGCTGATTCTGAAAATTATGTCAAAATGAAAATCCAAGATGGCGCCTAGGACAATTTTTGGTTTTTCCGTCATGGGTGTCGTTTTCATGGTTTTTGGGGTCGCTGACTACGAAAATTAGGTCAAAATAAAAATCCAAGATGGCGACGAAGACAATTTTTGGTTTTTCCGTCATGGGTGTCGTTTTCATGGTTTTCGGGGTCGCTGATTATGAAAATGAGGTCAAAATGAAAATCCAAGATGGCGCCGAGAAAAATTTTTGGTTTTTCCGTCATGGGTGTCGTTTTCGTGGTTTTCGGGGTCGCTGATTACGAAAATTAGGTCAAAATAAAAATCCAAGATGGCGACGAAGAAAATTTTTGGGTTTTTCCGTCATGGGTGTCGTTTTTGTGGTTTTCGGGGTAGCTGATTATGAAAATAAGGTCAAAATGAAAGTCCATGATGGCACCAAGGAAAATTTTTGGTTTTTCCGTCTTCTCTTCTTCTTATCGTGTGGTTAGTAACTAACCTGGTGTCAGAGTTTTAATGCCGCCCATGGGCCTCTAACTTGGCATCACATGCCGCCGAGAAATATCTCTCAGGCATGCCGGTTTCCTCACGATGTTTTCCTTCACCGTTTTTAAAGCAAGTGATAATTATACAATACGCACATAAATCCGAAAAGTCAGAGGTGCGTGCCTTGGGTTCGAACTCGAGACCTATGATTTGGCAATCCGCCGGTCACACCACTAGGCTATCAGTGCTGTGTCGTTTTTCCGTCATGGGTGTCGTTTTCGTGATTTTCGGGGTAGCTGATTCTGAAAATTAAGTCAAAATGAAAATCCAAGATGGCGCCGAGGAAAATTTTTGGTTTTTCCGTCATGGGTGTCGTTTTCATGGTTTTCGGGGTCGCTGATTATGAAAATAAGGTCAAAATGAAAATCCAAGATGGCGCCGAGGAAAAGTTTTGGTTTTCTCGTCATGGGTGCCGTTTTTGTGGTTTTCGGGGTCGCTGATTACGAAAATTAGGTCAAAATAAAAATCCAAGATGGCGACGAAGAAAATTTTTGGTTTTTCCGTCATGGGTGTCGTTTTCGTGGTTTTCGGGGTAGCTGATTATGAAAATTATGTCAAAATGAAAATCCAAGATGGCACCTATGAAAATTTTTAATTTTTACGTCATGGGTGTCGTTTTCATGGTTTTTGGGGTCGCTGACTACGAAAATTAGGTCAAAATTAAAATCCAAGATGGCGACGAAGACAATTTTGGGTTTTCCGTCATGGGTGTCGTTTTTATGGTTTTCGGGGTCGCTGATTATGAAAATAACGTCAAAATGAAAATCCAAGATGGCGCCGAGGAAAATTTTTGGTTTTTCCGTCATGGTTGTCGTTTTCGTGGTTTTCGGGGTTGCTGATTACAAAAATTAGGTCAAAATAGAAATCCAAGATGGCGACGAAGAAAATTTTTGGGTTTTTCTAACATGGGTGTCGTTTTCGTGGTTTCCGGGGTCGCTGATTACGAAAATAAGGTCAAAATGAAAATCCAAGATAGCGCCGAGAAAAATTTATGGTTTATCCGTCATGGGTGTCGTTTTTATAGCTTTTGGGGTCGCTGATTACGAAAATTAGGTCAAAATAGAAATCCAAGATGGCGACGAAGAAAATTATTGGGTTTTTCTAACATGGGTGTCGTTTTCATGGTATCCGGGGTCGCTGATTACGAAAATAAGGTCAAAATGAAAATCCAAGATAGCGCCGAGAAAAATTTATGGTTTATCCGTCATGGGTGTCGTTTTTATAGCTTTTGGGGTCGCTGATTACGAAAATTAGGTCATAATAAAAATCCAAGATGGCGACGAAGAAAATTTTTCAAAAATCAATGAACTCAAAAACCATGACAACGACACGACACCCATGACGGAAAAACCCAAAAGTTTTCCACGGTGCCATTTGGATTTTCATTTTGGGCTCATTTTCATAATTAGCGATACCAAAAACCACGAAAACGACACCCATGACGGAAAAACCAAAAAGTTTCTTTGTCGCCATCTTAGATTTTCATTGACCTCATTTTCCTAATAAGCTACCCCGAAAATTACGAAACCGACACCCATGTTGGAAAAACCAAAAATTTTCCTCGGCACAATTTTGATTTTAATTTTGACCTTATTTTCATAATCAGCGACCCCGAAAACCATGAAAACGACACCCATGACGGAAAAACCAAAAATTTTCCTCGGCGCCATCTTGGATTTTCATTTTGACCTTATTTTCATAATCAGCTACCCTGAAAACCACAAAAACGACACCCATGACGGAAAAACCCAAAAATTTTCTTCGTCGCCATCTTGCATTTCTATTTTGACCTAATTTTCGTAATCAGCGACCCCGAAAACCACGAAAATGACACCCATGTTAGAAAAACCAAAAATTTTCCTCGGCGCCATCTTGGATTTTCATTTGGACCTTATTTTCATAATCAGCGACCCCGAAAACCATGAAAACGACACCCATGACGGAAAAACCAAAAATTTTCCTCGGCGCCATCTTGGATTTTCATTTTGACCTTATTTTCATAATCAGCTACCCCGAGAACCACAAAAACGACATCCATGATGGAAAAACCCAAAAATTTTCTTCATCGCCATCTTGGATTTCTATTTTGACCTAATTTTCGTAATCAGCGACCCCGAAAACCACGAAAATGACACCCATGTTAGAAAAACCAAAAATTTTCCTCGGCGCCATCTTGGATTTTCATTTGGACCTTATTTTTATAATCAGCGACCCCGAAAACCATGAAAACGACACCCATGACGGAAAAACCAAAAATTTTCCTCAGCGCCATCTTGGATTTTCATTTTGACCTTATTTTCATAATCAGCTACCCCGAAAACCACGAAAACGACACCCATGACGGAAAAACCCAAAAATTTTCTTCGTCGCCATCTTGGATTTCTATTTTGACCTAATTTTCGTAATCAGCGACCCCGAAAACCACGAAAATGACACCCATGTTAGAAAAACCAAAAATTTTCCTAGGCGCCATCTTGGATTTTCATTTGGACCTTATTTTCATAATCAGCGACCCCGAAAACCATGAAAACGACACCGATGACGAAAAACCCAAAAAAATCCACCTTCAAGTAATAGCAAGCGTGATGTTATGTTTACTCCATTGAGTAAACTTCAGTGGCCATTCAGTCGCGCTAAAGTCCAGTCGCGCAAGTGTCCATTCGCGCATCTGTCCTTTCGCGTAAAAGTCCATTCGCGCAAGTTTCTTGGCGCGCAAGTGTCTATTCGCGCATCTGTCCAATCGCGCAAAAGTCCATGCGCGCATCTGTCTTTTCGCGCAAGTGGATTCGCGCAAGTGTCTTTCGCGCAAATGTCTTTCGCGCAAAAGTCCCAGATCCCGCTTGACGAGGTTGGTCCCCACGTACATGGACCCGAGGTGGCGGCGCGTCGTGTTCACGCGCGCCCCTCTTAGACGTCGCGAGGGGAGTCTAACACCTCACTCCCCTCGCAGACTTGGCGAAGCCCGCGGGGCCGACACCAGTCGGGGGTCGCGGAAGTATCTTCCGTTCCCGTGACCCCCGGCGCAGGTGTGAGAAGAAAAAAAAAAGGATGGGTTACCATCCATTACAAATATCAAGACTCCTCCGTGCCGTAAATCAACCTGGTTGCTAATCTAATAATGTGTGTAAACTATGTATTGTTTTCTATTATTTTTTTTATTTTTTCACTGTTTTTTTTTTAAATCAATGTTATTACATTTGTAAATATGTGAGCACAATGTATCTAGCTGTACCAACTTAATCATGTAATTGTCAACTCCATTGCTTTTTTTTTTTTTTTTTTGCTTAAACCTATCTTAGTATAGTACTTTTTATTCTAGGTGCATCGTCCTCACATATAATCTTATTAATGTATACAAAGTTTTGTAAAATCTATTTTAAAAGAGCGAGTATGGAATTTCTTGCCCATTCTTCTCCATACAAATCTACTTTTTGGAAGGGGCAATTAGAATAATTTTTTAAAGTTAGTTTTTGTTCGACGTTCAAAAGTGCCTAATCGAAATAAATGGTTTGACTTTGACTTTGCCTCGGAAAGCACATAAAGCCGTTGATCCCGACTGTCATTTGTAGATGATCTGTGACAATCGTTACAGTCTATACGCACAATCTGTTTAATCTAGGGGTATCGTGTTTCCCAGTTACTGGGTTGTGGAGATCCGATAGGCAGTCGCTCCATGTAAAACACTGGTATTCAGCTGCTGCATCCAGTTTAACTGGAAGCCGACCCCAACATAGTTGGGACAAGGTTAGTCATATGATGAGTTCTGACTGCCTCTTTGGTCTGATGGTCGCCAGCGCTACTGTAGAGCGTGAGGCTTCGAGTTTAATCTCAGGGTCGGGCAAAACGTTACTGAGTTCTCCCATCGAGTATTTCTCATTGACAATCAGAGCCTAGATTTATGCCAGAATGACGGCAAATAGGCCCCCAAGAAAAAAAACACATGCAGACATGATGTTAATGTCTTTTTTAATACATCCCATGTTTGTTGCTGTTCACCTGATTTTAAAGTTCTTTCACCTAAATTAATGGTAAAATAACTTTAAAATCGGAAACACATTCATTGTGCGTACAGCTAAGGAGAGGAATTCCCTGCCGGAGTCGGTGTTTCCTGATAGCTTTAACCCTAGGGGTCTTTAAGTCAAAAGTCAACAGGTTGCTTCTAGACAGGCGTGTTTTATCGTCGACCACCACCAAGTGAGATAGTGGTCAAACGCGTGCCTATCAATAATAAAAAGAAAAACTTTAAAATCTAGTAAAAAATCTTGAATTCATTCTTTTAATAATAATAATTCATTTATTTCAGGCCTGTGACTCATATAAAACAACAATAAAATTAAAAATACAAATAAAAATACAGACTCATTAAATATTGCTCGGCTTGCTAAGTCATAAATGTCAGAATTACATACATGAAAATAAAATACATTAGAAATATTATTAAATTAAAGTTATATGTCAAAAGTAAAATACAAAATCAATTCAAATTAAATAAATTAATGTAAAATTAAATTATCAAACTTATTATTAAAAAACATGGAATTAGGAATAACAGAAGAGTTCAAATTTCAAATTTATTATTAAATCTTTTACACAATAACAATAACAATTCATCCATTTTTAACACTTGTACGTTAATATGTAGTCGTCATATTAGTATTTCAATTACAGAAAGACTTAAATTATTTTGGTCTTTTTATAAACGTTAAACTAGCAACTATTGTTTATGTTTAATTTTAAAAACCAACAACAAAAATAAAACAACAGAACTCTTTTCAAAACTCATTACACATTTCTATATCAAAGGTTAACCACCCGAACTGATAAATGAAAATTATCCAAAAGTTTCTTACCCCTGTCCAATGGTATTAGAAGAATGTCTGTTCAAGTTAAGAATTTTCATTAATTTGTAACTCTTCGAGCGTTAAAATTGGGTTATAAAGGGCAAGTTCTCAGTACCCATCTACTCCTAATCAAATAAATAAAATTTAAGTCAATTTGCAATGAAAACATAACAGATTTTACAACATAAAATAAAAGTACTTAATTAGTAGATAATAATATCTTATCTTTTTCTATCTTGACTTTCACTGGCATATAGCTTATGATTTAAGAACTGACATAGGTTACTTAATTTTTTAGGCAAAATGTTATGGTTCCTTAGCAATCAAATAAAAAAAAATCGGACGGATGAAGACGCGGGCCATAACTAAAAATAAAATGCTGGGCGAATCTGGTAGGCAAAATAAAAGTTGCCAAGGTAAAATTCTTTGAAACAGGATTAATAATTAATACTTTATTTCTAAACACTGGCCAGTATTTTTTTTTACTTGTGGTTTTCATTATTAGGGTTTCGTACCTTAATACGAAAAAACGAGACCCTTGTAGGATCTCTTTTTTGTTGGTCCGTCCGCCTGTCTGTCAAGACCGTTTATAGCGTTGAAATTAAAACTAGTCTACAGTCTCTTAAAGCTGTGAAAAAACATACGTAAACGTGTATTTGCAACTAGAATCATATTAATTTATTTTATTTGTAAGTATAACGTTCAAAAGTGCCTGTTATCCGGTCTAATTGATTTTTTTTTTTTTTTTATATGTAATGGGTCTACTCTTGACCTCAATCTTGTCCTGAGGTCAGAGATGAGGTCGACGATGGAACGAGCTTACCCATAAGAAGCCTATTAACTCGCGACTTAAACAGATTGGGGTCATATGAACTCGGGAACACTGATGCAGGCAGGGAATTCCACTCCTTGGCTGTGCGCATAATGAAGGAACAGGCAAAGCGCTTCGTGCGAATGTGTGGAACATCTACAAGGAATGGGTGATAACCTGCAGTACGTCTGGATTCCCGATGGAAGAAAGGAGATGGTGGAATGAGCTCGTGGAGCTCTAGAGCACACTCACCGAAATACAGTCTGTAAAAAACCGACAGACATGCAACTTTGCGCCGGTGGGCCAGGGTATGAAGCTTGGTACCCACCAGCTTTTCGTCACCAATGAGCCTCTTGGCTCTGCGCTCTACTGAGTCGAGTGTGGCTAGTTGGTATTTGGCTGAGCCATCCCAAAGGTGACAACAATACTCCATGCTGGACCGGACTTGAGCTTTATAAAGAACTAAAAGCTGGTCAGCTTTGAAGTACCGCTTAACCTTATTTAGGATGCCCAGCTTTTTTGCCGCAGTTTGAGCTTTCGACTCAATGAAGGCACCAAAGTTAAGATTTGCACTTAACTTCGTGCCAAGAAGCTCGAGGCCGTCGGTAACTGGTACAGATGCACCTCGGAAAGAAGGAGCCAGATTGAAGGGGCTCCTTTTGGCGGTGAACAGGCACACTTGTGTTTTAGTGGCGTTGAAAACAACCAGATTATCGTCACCCCACTTGGAGACAAGACTTAAGGTTGAATTCGTTCGCTCTACCATGGCCTCTCTCAAAGACCGAAATTCATCACCACTGGCTCTTGCGCTACATGTATAACTCTCCATGACAGTGCTGTCGTCTGCATACCCAACAATACCAGGAACAAGGAGGTCATTGATGTGTAGCAGGAAAAGTGTCGCGGAGAGAACAGACCCCTGAGGAACTCCGGCATCAATACCAAAAAGGTCAGAGGAGCAGCCATCTATGACAACTCGGATCGACCGTTCTCTCAGGAAATCAGATATCCAGCAGCAAAAGTCAATGGGAATGCCGTATGCAGGAAGTTTGCCCAGCAGACTAGCATGCCATACCCTGTCGAAGGCCTTCGAGATATCCAACGACACGGCAAGAGCTTCGCCGTGTTTCTCGATAGTCTGGCCCCAGCAGTGCGTAGCATACACTAGAAGATCACCAGTTGACCGTCCCCGGCGAAAACCATACTGACGGTGGAAATGATTTGACTTGACTTGACTTTGACTTTATTGCGACATTCCCACGGGAATCAAAATTTGCAGAATACGGAAAGTATTCTTAGAATTTTGATTCTATGGCTTTTTCACTTCCATCCTTAGAAACCTTTCGTTAGTCTCTTTTCATTCATCAAAGTCAAAGTTAAATCATTTATTTCAATTAGGCTAATTAAAAGGCACTTTTGAACGTTAAACTTACAAGTGTAGGACGGTTTTAACGACTACGTAACGTGACCGTATGCGTCTGCGATGCGAGCCGGACGGTCACGTTTAGAGATGGGTAGTGGGTTAAAACCCAATCATTCCACCCGGGTTATAACTGGGTTATAACCCAAATCACCCAGTTTTAACCCATAATCACCCATTTTACTGGGTGGAAATGCATATTGATATGTTTTTAATTGTGTTAAGTACTACTAGTAGCTACACGCACTACTAGCTTGTCTAAACTAAAAGCCTGCACACAAAATCAGGCACTTTTATTATTTACTTGAAAATAAATCAACGAATTGACATCATCACTTGCATCAAAAACACAGAAATTTTTTCCACAATAAGTTGTTCCGTAATTAAGTGTATGCATTTTATGGAGAACTAGTAACTTAGACTCTTTATTGGTTATTTTTTACGTAAATAACCTGTAGCAAGTTTGTCATGCTCCCGATGTTACTGCTTGCTGTAGCGTCGAAGGTCGGGTTACCAGCTTCCTTGAAATATGGCAAGGGGGGTAGTGGCTGATCTTTGCATTATGCTCGTGAACGGCTGCTGCTTGTGGTAACTGGTCGTCTGGCTGGCCTTGGTTTTGTTATTATTTTAACTATTAGCTATTTTATTGATTTATTTAACTTTGATGGTCCTAGATTATCATTTTGTGACATTGTGTTGCAGACTTATAGATATCATCCAACACTACACGTGTAAGCAGGCACGCTCTGTATACCGGGAGGTTATTTTTCAATAAGGTTACATTTGCTTGAGTTTAGGTAGGGTTAATGTCGGTAGCTATAAATTATTATTACTAGAATCCTGTGTATTGGAGTGTGCTAGCTAGCATCACAGTCTAAAAACATACAGTCGTCCGACGAAGCTGTCTAGACAGGGCAATCGTGCGTCTTTTGATCAAAAGAACTATACTCTTTTAGCTCTTTAGCTCACCGAATAACTCTTTTAACTCTTCGGCTCAATTGATCCACTTGCGAAGTTGCGAGCTACAGATCAAATTGAGCCGCGCCACTTTACGCAAGTCAAACGAGACAAATAGCTCAATAGCTCTTTCAAATCTTTGAAGTTCTTTAGTTCATTTCAGTTAATTGCGACTGTTGCGAGCCATAAATAAAATTAGATTCATTGGGTTGTTTTGTTCTTATTACAAATACTTAAATAAAATTATGAAAACCAATATGCAATAAAGCATTTTTCTAAAACAATGAAGTTATGAGTTATTTTACAATGACGTATTGAGCCGAAGAGTCAGTCAGTGAGCGACATGCGAAATCGTGCTCCTGTTCGTCGGGGAAGTTCGGGCCCTGTTCGGGCATTGTCGCCTGTCGGATGTCGCTAATGTCGGCGTTTCGTCGGTATCACTCGTCGTAACTCGCAAAGCCACAGAGTGATGATTAGTATAGAGTATAGAGACAAGTAAAAGAGCCATTGAGCTAATAGAACTACTGAGCTATTCCGTGAACGACTGAGCTACTGAGAGCTAGATTAAAATTAAAGAGCTAGTTCAATTTTATCTCTCAATCGCGAGCTACCCATCTCTATCGTACTACTGTATTAATATTAATACTGTGCTAGCATGTAGTAAATATTTTAACGGGTTTGATTTATAGTGACAACTAATTGTACTGATAAATTCAAGTTCTTCTAACATATTAGACAAACGTGTTGCTGGGGAGTCTGTTAAGCCACTTCTTTTTCTTAGTGTTTTCGGTACTTTTAAAGCTGGTGTAAAAACTGCCTCATTGCGTATCGCAGGGCAATGTCAAAGTTTCACAAGCTTTTTATACCCTAACTATTTCTGCAAGTAAAGATGTTAAAACTTATTTTTAACCGACTTCAAAAAAAGGAGGAGGTTCTATGTTCGTGTGTATGTATTTTTTTTTTTTTTTCTTTTTATGTATGTTACCTGATTTCTCCGCCATTTGTGGACCGATTCTCGAAATTCTTTTTTTGTTTGAAAGAGTACACTCCTGAGGTGGTCCCATTTTAATTTGGTGAAGATCTGGTGGTGATCTTCGGAGATATACAACGGAACTCTTCAAAAACAGACGGCAAATCTATCGTGATTGCTGGAATCGCTTGGATGTTTATTGTTTATACAACATCATGACGTATCATCAAGCCTGTATGCTCAGAGGGATAGGCAGATGTGTTCAATATACCTAGATTTCGACAGTTAGGTATGTTAAGTTTCATTTATTAGGGTTAGGTGGATAACCCTATTATAATGACATGTATTGTTAACAATTAACAATATAAAATGAATTCATGGCAAATGTTTGCATGGGAACAACTAAAAATGGAAAAATAAAAAACTTTTTTACAAAAAATAAAACCGACTTCAAAAATAACACTAAACGGTGTAAAATAACTCTAAATTCGGAAGTCGGTGGCCCATCAAGAATAAGACAAAAGTACCAAAGCCACAGACTTCCTAATTTAGAGTTATTTTACACCGTTTAGTGTTATTTTTGAAGTCGGTTTTATTTTTTGTAAAAAAGTTTTTTTTATCATTGAATGCAGAGTAAATTGAACGTGAGCTACACAGTTTATATAAGTAATGTTTGGATGATCGTCGTTCAAGAGACGGGAAACTTTCTGTATATTAATTGCATTATATCCGATCATTGTAGCAAACCTGCCTGATCTATATTTACATAATACTTTTATATTTTTTTCACATATCTAATGACTTAAATACCGATTTTCTCCCGTCTCAATACTTTAGATTAAGACGAGTTCTGGTTGTACTATCATTACATTAATTATTCTTTCATTCGTACAATTTGACCAACCAAATAGCACAGCAAACATGTTTGTGATTTCTTGTCTTCTTTTAAATCGCAATGCATTTCCCTATATGTTTTGTAAAAAAAAAAGTGATAGAAATAGTTTTCTGGTAGGCCATTTGCACAATGGCTGAACTTTATCAAAAGTTGATATTAAAAGAGAGTGTGTTCTACGATCGAAATGGGTATTTCCGAGACGTAAGAAGCGTAACATTTAACTTTTTTTTTTAATTTACGTTCGTTGTCAGACTCACTGCCTTTTATTGACAAACTTTAACTGCCTGTAACTTGCAGTTTTCGGGGCCATTTTTGCAAATACTTAGTTATTTTGTTGCAAGTATAAGTTATATTTATTTTTTAGCTGGTTTTATGTTTCTTTGTGTATTAAAACTTTTTTGTCAATGGGTGTACCTACTTACCTGAAATAAATGAATTTATTATTATAAGTATTGCGAAGCAATAGCTACAGCCAATATGTTTGCGAAATGTTTCCATTTCAGTTGAGTTGTTTGTCTGTTGCCCTAAAACAGGTAGGTTAGCTCGATAAGTTACGTACACATAGCGCTAACAAAATAATTGGATAGGAAGTGTCTTAAATTAGACTGTACAGTTACCTTAACAGCTGAGAAATAATTAAGCTTAGTAAATCATAACACACAATCATATAATAAAAACATCAATAATATTAACCAAGTAGGTTTTACAGTAGTCACTTACGTGGGACACTGTATGTAACTTGTCTGTCAAAGTATAGTTACGAATTTTTTTTGTAATTTTGCTCCCCCCCCCCCCCCCCCCACAGTCCTATTAAGTGATGTCACCTATCAAAACCGGCCCATTCTTATGTGGTTGTATCACTATTTAACCTGATTTTCCTGTAAGTGTCATAAAATTAAAACCTCCAGCCAGGGTTATTATTATTATTATTAAAAAGGTTAAAAACTAAGCGAATACACGCCCTACATGCCTAAATATTTAAGAATCAATAATATTTAGTTTTCACCCGGCCAAACCACCCAGTGGGTGGAATGAAACGGGTGATAACTGGGTTATAACCCACTACTGGGTTTTAACCTGGGTGATTACCCATCTCTAGTCACGTTACGTAGTCGTTAAAACCGTAAGCTAAGCCATACCTCTAAGCTCAAAAGGCGTATAGCACAAAACGTGGGTTTTCAGGAGAAGCAAAAAACATTTTTTTATTTTTTATTTTTGTTATATCTCGCTCAGTTTTAGAGCTATATAAAAGTATCCAAGGGACAAAGTTCTTAGATTTTTGATGTGTTTAAGAAGGTTTTTTCGAAAATGGCGCTGCTCTTATAATAACAGAGATAGCGTGTGCGTTACGACAAAAAAAAAAAATGTCCTGTACACCCCATAAAAATACAGCTTGAGCAGGTACACAAAGTCGTAAGCCCAACTTTTCGAAAATTATGCAAAGAAATTGGGGCGTATAAATTCTTAAAGGTGGTGGATCGTATGAATTACAAAGTTACCTTAGTGATGTGGAAGCAAAGAATGAGAAAGTCTTATTAATCGAATTAATACACCAACACACACGGTCACTCACTATTACGATTTTTAGCATGCATGCACTGAATATTTTAAAGTTCACAGTATATTATTTTACAACGTTAATATTAGGTTACTAGTTCATTTCAGTTTTTTTTATTGACAAGTCCATTGAGTCATTGTTTTTTACATAGAAAAAACAAAAGACTCCTTTTCATAAAAAAGAATGTTTGGCTGGCAGCATAGAGTTTTTATTGATGCTCCAACCTTAACACTTTCCCTCATCAGGAAAGACTCTGCAGTCCCAATTGAGCTCTCAAACTATTGAGCGTCGGCCTTGGAACTGGCTTGGTCAAAAGGTCAGCCAATTGATCAGTGGAGCTGGTCTTCTGGACATCCACTAAACCCTCTTGTACAGTCTCACGAACAAAGAAATGTCTTACTCTGATATGCTTTGTCCGTATGTGAAATTCTGGATTGTGTGCAAGGCGTATGGCGGCTTCGTTGTCAACCTTCAGTGTGGGTATACCATCGAGCTTTGTGAGTTGGCCGAATAGCCTTTGAAGCCACACCAGTTCACGGGCGCCTTCGCTCGCTGCAACAATTTCAGCTTCTGTTGTCGAGATCGCAACCGATGCTTGTCTTTGGCTTAGCCAAGAAACAACTCCTCCAGCATACAAGCATGCTACTCCTGAAGTAGAACGCCCAGTTTCTTCATCTCCAGCGTGGTCTGCATCACTGTAGCCTTCAATAACTGCTCTTGTAGCATTCGTGGAATACTTGATGCAATAATCAGTTGTCCCTTTCAAATAGCGGAATATTCGCTTGACTCTCAACCAATCAGCGTAGGTTGGATTCTCCAACTTCCTTGATACCACCCCAACAGCATAAGCTATATCCGGGCGTGTACCAGTCATAAGGTACGCCAACGCACCTACAGCCTCTCTATACGGATATTTTTCACCAGGATCCTGCTCTGCAACTTTCCCTATTTCAGAAGTCTTTTCGATCGGTGTCGATTGCAAGAACGGGATTGCAAGCTGCCATTCCAAATCGTTCCAAGATTTTTCTGGTGTAAGATTGCTGCGATATAGTAATAGAGCCATCTGTCGTCTGAGCAATCTCTAATCCAAGGTAGTATGATGCTGGCTTGACGGTAATTTTGAGCGTAGCACCTAACTCTTTCAGGAATTGGTCCGCCAAAGCTTTATCTGCAGTGGCTACAAGCCCGTCATCCACGTACAGAGCTATAATTATTGTCTTGTCTCCTACAGTCTTCATGTAGAGACAACAGTCAGCTGTATTTTGCTTGAACCCTTTCTCAATAAGGATTTCATCAAAACAGGAGTTCCAGCACCGAGGTGCTTGCTTCAAGCCATACAGACTCTTCTGTAATCTGCAGACTCTTGAAGTGCCATCCTTAAATCCTTCAGGCTGTTCTATAAATATTTCTTCCTTTAGTTTGCCGTTTAAGAACGCTGTCGCAACATCAAATTGAGTTAAATGCAGCTTCTCTTTGGCACTTACACTCAGCAAAGCTCGGATTGTAGACATCCGGGCAACCGGACTATATGTCTGTTCAAAGTCGATGCCTTAGCGTTGTTTGAACCCCTTCACTACCAGTCTTGCCTTGTACTTTTCGATTGAACCATCTGGGTTTCTTTTTATTCGATAGATCCACTTACTAGGTAGCGCCTTTCTATTATGTGGTAGCTCACATAGTGTCCAAACCTTGTTCTCAGCAAGAGACTTCATCTCGCTTGCCATGGCCTTTTGCCATTCAGCACGGTCCTCTATATTATCCGCTTCTTTATAAGTTTCGGGAAAATTATCAGTCCCAACGAAACAAACATAGTCTTCCAGGTTTTTTGGTCGCTGAAGCGTTGCTCTGTCCCTCAGATTATATCGAGGTAACGGCTCGACGACTTCGAAGTTTTCTTCAGCGTCGGTAAAAACGTCAACTTCGGTAGATACAGGTACTCTCTCTTGTTCTTGATCACAAGTTGACAAAGGAGCATCCTCTAGGTCGTGCTCTTCTTCTAGTAGCTGATTGTCCTCTTGAACTTGGTCTTCATTGGTTTCTTAAAGGTGGTGGATCGTATGAATTACAAAGTTACCTTAGTGATGTGGAAGCAAAGAATGAGAAAGTCTTATTAATCGAATTAATACACCAACACACACGGTCACTCACTATTACGATTTTTAGCATGCATGCACTGAATATTTTAAAGTTCACAGTATATTATTTTACAACGTTAATATTAGGTTACTAGTTCATTTCAGTTTTTTTATTGACAAGTCCATTGAGTCATTGTTTTTTACATAGAAAAAACAAAAGACTCCTTTTCATAAAAAAGAATGTTTGGCTGGCAGCATAGAGTTTTTATTGATGCTCCAACCTTAACATAAATTACTTGAATTGTTAATTATCGGGGTAAAGGACAATATTTTGCAATTTTCTTTTTCCACAAAACAGGTTTATTTACTTATAAATTGAAATTTTATTTATTTTTTGATTGGTATAGTTACGTCAATTAGTAGACATCTATTCTTAGATAATTATTTAGGATATTAATAGAAATTAAAATCATGATAAGGAATAAAAAACCTTTTTTTTTTCACTTTTCTACAAGTTCTGTAACTTTGTAATGAGATCATTAATTTTCATTTTCTTCATCATTTCTAATCAGCAGTTTTTATAATCTTCTTCATAAGTTTTAAGCTTTCTTATCAGATATTTTAGTTAAAATCTTCTTCATTATAGTTCTAAGCTTTAAAATCAGTTCTCTTAGTTAATCTTCTTCATTAGTTTTAAGCTTTATAATCAGTTCTCTTAGTCATAATCTTCTTTGTTAGTTTTAAGCTTTGTAATCAGTTCTCTTAGTTATAATCTTCTTTGTTAGTTTTAAGCCTTATAATCAGTTCTCTTATTTATAGTCTTATTCATTAGTTTTAAGCTTTATAATCAGTTCTCTTGGTCAAACCTGCATTAGTTTGAGCTTTGTAATCAGTTATATTTTTCTTTATTCGTTTTAACCTTTATAATCAGATGTCTCATTTTGTATCATCATTAGTTTTTAATTTTTAATCTTGTCTCTTCATTTTTATTTTCTTCGTTCCTTTTAAACTTTCTAATCATCTTCATCTTCGTCGTCAGTGACATTTAATGTGTCATACACATCACTGTGCCTTAGGAGATTGCGATATTCATTGTGAAATATTTTGGGTACAGTCCCATTGTCGCAGAGACGTATTAGATCCTGGTATTTAGCAGTGGTAATAGGTAGCCTGGAATTATACAAAAGTTTCAAGGGGACGTTGACTTATTGCTGGGTACTTGTGGACTGGTTAACTGGCGTATTTTGGTTTTTTCTTTTTGGTTTTACTTTCCCCTTCCCCTTGCCTTTGCGTTTTCCTTGTAGTTTTTAACAAAGTGTTATTGCAAACGTTTCAGCTTCTCCTGCCATGGAATATTTGACTAATATTTGGTCTGGATCTGTCTTTTTAAATGTGACTACTCTTAGTTCTTAAATTTTAATGTTTTTAACGTCATTCGTGTAAATGTGTTGGTAGCTATAGTTGATCGAAGTTAAGGAAATGTAGGTCGTATAGCACAAAAACTATACTTATATTTAAAATTGTGTTAGGTCGTAAAGAGCAATATTACCTTTCGAACGAGGATGTTGTGATCTTACACCCAAAATCTTCAACCAGAATTAGTTTATACAACTTGCCAATTATTGTGGTGGCAGCATAATGTTTGACTGGCCTGTTGGTCTAGTAGTTAGTGACCCTGACTGCTATGCCGTAGTTCGTGGGTTCGATTCCCACCCAGGACAAATGTTTGTGTGATGAACACGATCATTTGTTCTGTGTCTGGGTGTTATTTATTTATAATATGTATGTATTTAGAAATATATAAGTATGTTTATCAGCTGTTTAGTACCCATAACACAAGCTCTCAAGCTTAAATTGGGACTAAATGGTGTTGTGTGAAAAAGTTGTGGAATATTTATTTTATTTATTTATTAATTTATTTAATGTTCTTTAAGCCCCTAATCTTCAAACAAATTGTGTTTTCGTAACGAAAATTATGGGGTCGTATTCGACATTATTTTACGAATTTCGCCACGTCGATTACACAGATCGATAGAGAATCAAAAACTGAGTACGAATATGTAAAAATGTCAAAATGACCAAAATGTGCTATACGCCCTTTGAGCCCAGAGGTCTCGATATAATTATGTGAATACCATGTAGGTACCTAGAATAAAAAATGATCCTTTCATCTTTTCCATTTTTGTCACCACATATTCTTTTAAACCACAAGGTTACTTTAGCACAAAAAATCTGTATCTTAAAATTTACGTAACCGAGTAATAAAAATATAAACAGAACAAAATCAACAAGCAACAAAATGGTGAAATATCTTAATACTTTATTGTTTGTTCAGAATTAATAAGACAATGAGGTAAAGAAACTTCGGTGTAATTAAGATTTCTTCCTGGTTTGAAATGTTACACTTTCCTTGTTTTATGAAAAAAAAAATGTGTTAAAACTTTTTTATAAGTAGTAACTTTATAAATGTCTAAGCTTTTAATTAATGATGTTTTCTGTCTACGAATAACTTTTAATTATGTTAATATTCGACAAGCCTTTTGTAAAAATAAAAACAACAACATAACATAACCTCGCGCCTGTTATCTCCGAAGGGTAAGGCAGAGGTGTACTTTTTCCTACAGTCACATTTAATCAGTTATGTTTAAATCTCATGTTATAGGGAGCAAGCCTATTGCCATTAATCAGGCACTAATCCAGACCTAAGGCTGCTACTGAGAGGTTAAAAATGGAAAAACTCAATGGCGCTTCGCCCGACCCGGGGATCGAACCTGCAGGCCTAGCCATATTACAAATTCGACTTCTATTCTATTTCTATTATAGAAAGAAAATGGCGTATATGGGATCAGCTGTTTGTCAGCTGTCAAGTTTATTTCATTTTCAGCCATATTACAAATTTTACTCTTTAACACTTGACAGTTGACAAACAACTGATCCACATACGCCATTTTTTTCTCTTGTCGCCGTTTCGATTACGATATTAGAAATGGAATTTGTAATATGGCTAGGCCTGCTGGTACCTCATGTTCAGCAGAAGCACTATATCTGAATAGTTGATAAGAAACGATGCAAATGACAGAAGGTACTAAAGAATGAATACTAAAAAGAAAACCTACAGAATGAATGGAAGAACCACTTAATCAGATTCAGACATTTTTGATTCATAAGTATAGGTTTTCAAGTAGAATTTTGGACAAACAGTAGGTAGGTAGGCACTTGTAAAAATGCAAAAGTTTTAGTATTTAAAAACTCGGTAACACTTCGCCCAACCCAGGGATCGAAACCAGGTCCTCATGCAAAAAAAAGGACGACCTCATTCCTTCGCATAACATGCCCATACCATATACCTTCACAACCATCTACTCCATTCCTTTATCCAGTTTATTGTTCCCTAAACACATGGGTTAGAAAAAAATGCTTGCTTATCTTTTTAGTACTTGAATAGAATGAGGGGAATCAATCGCCTAGGAAGGTCGTAATAGCCCTGTTTTATGGGTCACGATACGGTATACCGTAGAGAAAGGTAAACAGAAGGCGAATTTTCTTACGGCCTGCCTGATGGTAAGCGGTTACCATAGTCTATGGACACTTGCAATACCAGGGGCGCCACACGCGCGTTGCCGACCCTATTTATGTTATGTAATGCTAGGTAAAACGGGGTGAATATCTATCTCAGTTTGTACCTAATCCGTACCCATCTCAGTGTAGTACTTTTTTATTCAAGGTATATCGTCCGATTTTGAGATCGATTATGTATACAAAATATTGTAAAGTCTAATTTAAAAGAGTAAGTATGGATTTCCTTTGGAACAACTTGCCTGCTGCGGTCTTCCCGTCCGATTATAATTTAGGTGTCTTCAGGCTAGAGTGAATAGGCTCCTAATAAACTAGTGCGCTTCACCATCACTGATTGCATCATTGCTTACCATCAGGTGGGATTGCAGTCAAGCACTAATTTTTATAATGTTAAAAAAAACATCCTCTTAATTTATTTCATTTGTAAGTCTGACGTTTAAAAGTACCTTTTGTGGGTTAACAAAACATGGTCTAATTCAAATAAATGACTTGACTTGACTTGCCTTTGAATAGAAACAAAACTTGACGAAATATTCACGTAAGTTAAAAATGGTTTTTTACATACGAGGATTAAAATTCTTTAATCCTCCTTTATTGAATACCGGTGTACCTTCGGTGTCTTAAACCGTTTAAGAACCAATCCACTTACTGGAATTTAGTTAAATATTTTCGATAGATAATAACATAGTTACCACCTATGTTTTTTTAAATCTGCTATATGTGAAGGATTTTGCTAATTTTCAACAAGTTGAAATTGCCAATAACTGTTTAGGGTCCAATAACTATACCGTTTCCCCTAGTAAAATCGTTCTCAAAGCTTTGTACCACTTATTACGATAATTCTTTTTGTATGAAAACACATTCAGTAGGTGTCCTGAATCTGGAATCACGGCAATAAGCTTGCACCCTTTTGACTTAAACATAACTGACAAAATGAGAGTACTTAATGTACAAAGGTAGTATCTGCTTAATAATCCGCATAAGGCTGTAACCCGAATTACCTGTATGTGCCATAATCTTAATCATTTTGCAATTTCTTAATTATTTCAAATCTATATGTCTCATGAATCGGATTTTAATGCAGCCGAGTTTTACTTTTCAATCTACACAAAACAGTTTGATAGCTGTCAAATCGTACTTCTTAGATTGTCACGATTATAGTATGTAATGGTCCTTGTGGTTTTCCTCTGTCTTATGCCCTTCGTCCCGCAATTTGTCACTTAGTGCACCTCATTATTCTTTTTCTTCCCCTTTAGATAAGAACTCAAGTGAAACCCACCCTTTTTATGCGTACGCTTTTGGATCTTTTTTGCGTTTATCGCGTCAAAGAAAATGATGCTTGTTTTTCAAGGGGTCATGTGAAAACCAAGGACAAAAACCCACTATAAATAACGGTACCAGTATCGACTATTTTTGGTAACCTAAACGTTTGAGGTTAGCGCTATATTTGGTGACAGAAAAAAGAGGTGAAAGCTATTTTTGATTACAGTAAAAAGGTACCTAACTTTTAGGTCCGATTTAAAACCGATTCAAACTTAGAAATGGCTATGATGGTTTTTACTGTAGAAATATGTAGAAAACCGCATTGCAAGTATGATTGAGATGACGGGAAAATGGTGATTACGGTATGAAAGTAGATAATATTCTACGAACGATTTAAAAAAAATACTTCCACATTTAAAAAGTTATATTATAATCGAGTAACATCAGAGGCTATTATTATTTCAATACTACGACGGAGTTGCGAGAATATCAAAGTTTAAAGAAAAAAAATGGTAGTTTTATATTATGAGGCTCAATGCCGTATTTCAACTAGCAATTATTTTAATAAATACTCCATTTACAATAGCATTAGACTGAAGTTAAATAAGATTATTTTTAATTCACACTTTGTAACGAAAGTACAATTAAACATGTAACAACTACGATAGACGCCGAATTGTTTACAATCTATTTGCATTACAACTGTCTCATTTAGTTGTAAGCATTGCAACCAATGATATTAGGTATAAGTAAAAAGGTGTAGATAGGTTACTTAAAGAACATTCGATCTTCAGAGCTGAGCGCGTATAATATACGCGCTCAGCAAGTGACACGTTAAAATGTGGCTAACTAGCCACACTTCACCTCAGTGTGGCGGCGCGGCGGCGTGCCCCAACGAACGCGTGCGTGCGTTAGTGTAGGTACCGTTTTTGAAGATCGAATGTTCTTTAAGTAACCTATCTACACTTTTTACTTATAATATAATTGATTTCAACAATTTATTTCGAGATTATGATGTGGATTTCAATTAATTGTATTATTTCATTTACGTTGAAAATTATAGTGTCAATGATAAAAACCTAAAAGAAGCAGGGATGAACAATACGTGGTCACGTTCTTTGTTAGACTTTAATTCTTCAAAATTTAAAATAAAACAATTGTAATCAAATTTATTTTCACTTTAATTAAAATAAAATGTTCTTCATTACTGCTTCTACGAGCCATTTTTTCTAATGCTATTATAAATAGATTATAGTTGTTAACAGCCAACATTGTTGCCATTTGCTGAAAAATCTACACGCGCAACAGAGCGGCGACCTCGCTATTGTAAACCTAATTTGTTAGTGTCAGGTTTTAATAAACTAATGCGCCGTTGCCATTCCGCACACGAACGAATTACAACAATGTTGCATTTGCGTGGGTGAAAATGGACCGACTGAAGATTCTTTTGTTTTATTTTTGTTGATCCAATTACCAAATTGGACTTCAAAAATTCAGTCTGACCCATGGATATGCAGCTCTAAAGTACAGCGCATTTTCTATAAAATTCTTTCTAGGATTCCGTACTCAACAAAATAATCTATACATCTTGTTGAAAGAACTTATCCATAAACAAATACTTAGTGCTTAAACTGTTTTGATATTTGAATAGTATTTAGACATTGCCATTGACATAGCGAAGCGCTTTGCCTGTTCCATCATTATGCGCACAGCCAAGGAGTGGAATTTCCTGCCTACATCAGTGTTTCCAATTTCATATGATCCTAATCTGTTTAAGTCGCGAGTTAATAAGCTTCTTTTGGATAAGCTCGTTCCATCGTTGACCTCATCTCTAACCGCAGGACAAGGTTGAGGACAAGGGACAATTACATATAAAAAAATAGACATTGGAATTGTATTTTGATATAATGAATAAATTGTAGTCCGACGTTTTGTTACATGCCTGATTGATGGTAATAGGCTGGCCCCCTATTACATGGGACTTTAACATAACTGGCGAAATGTGGGTGTACTACAGATAAATCTCTGCCAACCCTTCGGGGATTGCAGGCATGATGATACGTTACGTTATGCCAAAGAGTTTTAAAATACTATAGAGCGGGCATGTCAAGGAAATGTCATAGAAAAATTTTGATCCCATGTCTCAGTAACGCCATTTAGAAAAATATATGAATATTGGAGCGGCAGCGGAGCGTACCACAAAAAACTCATAGACTTGTATCCAGCAGGACACACTTTTTCGGACGAAAATTTTGTTCGTGATGTCCGGTCTATAGGTATTGAATGTCTTTGCGTTATGCTGTTGTTCGACATGTTAGTTGTAATTTAACATTTTGATTTTATTTTGACATTTCGATCATAATCTATTTATATAAAAAAGTCGTGTTAGTTACACCACTTATAACTCAAGAACGGCTGGATCAATTTGAATGATTTTGGTCTTTTTGGATTTGTTTTTGTCCAGAATAGCATAATAATTAATAAAAAACATGAAAAGTCCTCGAAAAAATAAATATCAAGAATATTCGCTGTCTCAAACATTTTTCAAACGCAGCGCCATCTTGGATGACATGACAGGAGTCAAACTTCCCAGTTCATTATCAGGTGTCAATTTGACATTGACAAGTCTTAAGCTAAACCTAAGAAGGTAAGGTTGTCAATTTATACGTTCCTACGTTCTGAAATTTATTTTGTTACTAAACTTAGAGGTTTTATGTAGCATAAAAAAGTCTTATATTTCAGAAATCAATTTACGTAATTAACAATGACGACAGAGACAAACTTTTATAATTCTTTGCAAATAGAACTTATTCTACTGTTAAGACTTTAATTAAAGTAGACCGGGAAAACTATAAGTATAAATTGTACGTAACATAGAGGCAATAGTTCAGATTAAAATTATGAATTTAGTATTTTTTAAATCAATGTATTTTAGTAAGGTAGTTAGGTTAGGTAGTTAGGTTAGCTATAGGATAGGTATGGTCAGTTAGGTTAGGTTATATATACATGGTTATATATGCAGCTGGCAGCACCCGCCACGAACAACAACTAGCTCCGCGTATTTTAATAATTAAAAATAGTTATAATCAACAAAAACGATAAATAAGTAGTAAAATATTCGCAATTAATCATAAATAACGTGTGATAGTGTTATCAAAGTAAACAAATAAAGAAAAAGTGCATAAAACACCCAAAAACTATTGGTGTATCAAAACTTTAAAATATAAACAATATACAAAGTGACAGTATCAGTGAATATAAAACGACATAGAACAGTAGAATAACAGTGTATATTTTGCATAACTAAACATAAGTGCCAAAGTGATAATCAATCCAGTGCATATAAACCACAAAAACACGGAAAAAATAAAAAAAATATAAATAAAAAAAGTGATGACGGTGTACCTAAAAACTTTTAAAAAAAAGTCATTACATCGCATTTAACGTCTTTCCTATAAAATATCACAGACAGAACACCAATTTTTAAAACTAAGGCAACGGCTCGTGTGGCGCAGCGACGAAGCATTCTACCCGTGTAAACGTCGTGCCCCGAGTTCAAATCTTGGCCTAACAAATCACTCTTTTTGTATTTTTATAAACTAAATAGTACTGTTCTATGATAACTGAACACACTTGTAGCAATTTATCAAGTGAAAAAATATAATAAAACCGAAAATAGATTAATTAAAATTGATACTTAATTTCTAAAATGTCGAGTGGAAGCTCTTCTAATATTACCCTAAGGAAGATGCGGAAAACGAATTCGCATAATAATGTGTCGATTATGAACACATCAGATTCGTCACTTTTCGATACAACAATGCAAAGTTTACCCGACACATGCGAAAGTTTAGAAGTACGTGATTTACAAATAAAATTGTCATCTGTACAGGAGGAATTAATAATTGCTAACAATGAAATCGATAATTTAAACGCAGAAAATACTAACTTAAAATGGGAATTGGAAAGGTGTCAGAAAATTATAGAACTTTACAAAAAGGTGGGATATGGAGAATCCCCCTCCACTCCACCAACTTCGACGCGGAAAATAAAAAAGAAAATTGAGGGAAATACTACCTCCAACAAGGGTTTGTCACAAACTTGTAGTATGAACCAGCCGAACAACAATACACCAATTGCAAAACAGAAAAACCAAAATGAAACATATCACGTACATAATAATAATAAACAACCCAAAAATATACTGGGCCAAAGAAAATTATGCATTCTGAGTACAAATAGTAAAAATAAAATACTAAGGATTGCAGAAAACACATTCTTAGATTACAAAATTTGTCACTACTTAACACCGGGTTATGGACTAGAGAAGCTTATTAAGAATTTGGATGTTAAGTTGAAGGATTACACTATGGACGATTTCTGTCTAATCTTCATCGGCGAGGAAGACTTTCGCCGTACTAACAACTATGTCGACCTCATAATTAATTTACGTGAAACACTTTTAAAAATAAACTATACTATTATTGTAATATGTGCACCAACATTTAAAATCAATGACTATTCTATGATGTTTAACGGAAGAATAGAAACATTTAACAGTCTCTTATACTTGGATGCCTGTAGCCATCACTATGCATATTTGTTCGATACTAACTTTTATTTGTCATACGATTATAAAATGTTTTTACCAAAAACTGGATCAGTCAATAAATATGGCATGGTAAATATATTCAAAAATATTAATTTAATGCTTGATGAGATCAATAGTGGTCAAGATTTTCATTCAGATATTCAAGATTATGGTGAGTTACCCCCTGTTTCGCCCTCAACCACAAAAGATATAACTAACGATCAGTTTTTTCTGTAATCAATATTTTAAAATTTTACATCAAAACATTGCTGGTTTAGTAAACAAAGCTAATAACTTAACTGTTTGCTTAGAAGAATTGTCTGAGAAAAATATAGACGTAGATGTTTTATGCATAACGGAACACTTCGTGTTCGGTTTGTGTTTTCCAATTAAACTAGTGAAAGTAGATGTCTTGAAAAAACCTAAATGGTTGTCTAAGGGAATCAAATTAGGCAGTAAAAAAAAAAAGAAGTCTTTTGTGGAAATATCGGTTAAACCCAAGTAAAATGAATAAACATGCTTTCACTGCTTACTCTCGCTTGCATAAAAAAATTATCCATCTAACACAAAAGGTGCAAAATAATCATAAAATAAATTTATCTAAAAATAAATCTAAAACTACTTGGCAAATCATTAATCGTGCTAAATATAACCTACCCAAAACTAACATTACTAAAATTATTCATAATAACAAAATTTTCTCTAAACCTAAAGACATTGCTGAAGCTTTTAATAATTATTTTATCGACAAAGTACAAGGGAAACTCGACGTGACTAGCAAACCCAAAAGAAATAACAAAATTGATAACAATAATAACTCAATGTTTATGGCTCCTAGTATACCACTAGATATAGAGAAGATCATCATTTCATTAAACAATACAAATAGTGTAGGATACGACGGTATTGCTACAAAAATACTGAAACATGTGTCGAGAGAAATAAGCGGTCATTTAAGTCATATAATTAACCTAAGCATTAGCGCAGGTGTTTACCCTGATGCATTAAAAAAATCAATAATCAAGCCTCTTTTTAAAAAAGAGAATAGGCAAAGTATGGAATACTACCGACCAATATCATTAATTCCAGTATTTTCTAAAATATTTGAAAAGTATATTTATAGGGAACTTTATAAATTCATAAATAAACATAATATTTTGTGTGAAGAACAGAAAGGATTTCGTTTGCATAAGACTATTAATATGGCGATATATGATTTTATTTACAATATAATTAAAAATGTAGATCGCCGGAACCCTGTATGTGGTATATTTTGCGACATGACCCAGGCATTCGATTATGTCCATTATGCTACTCTTTTAGACAAGCTCGAAGCATACGGGATCAGAGGTAATGTCCTTAAGTTACTTAGTTCATATCTACAAAATAGAAAACAGATAACTGAAGTCTTAAAAATTAATATAGCTACTAGACATGAAGAGAGATTTTGGTCTTCAGAGCGTAATGTATTATTTGGAGTACCGCAAGGCAGTGTCTTGGGTCCCTTTTTATTCATTTTATACATTAATGATCTACCGAAATCTATTGAGCGCCCAATTACACTTTTTGCAGATGATAGCACAATTACAATACCTTGTAAAAGCATTATTACGTATGAGAGTGACATAAATAATAGTTTAAAACAGACGGTAAATTGGCTAGATTCAAATAATTTGAAAATAAATTTGAATAAAACGAAACTTATCCAATTTAGACAACAGACCTCTAGTATTAACTTAAATATACACTAGAGTAATAATTCCGTAGAAGAAGTTGAAAGTACAAAATTTTTAGGTCTACAAATTGATCAAAAATTAAGTTGGAAATCCCAAATTGATATTTTATGTAAGAAATTGAGTAAGTCTGCATACGCTCTATACGCATTATCAACTATAATCAACACGGATGCACTTCTTACTGCCTATTATGAAATAGCGGAATCACATTTAAGGTATGGGATTATATTTTGGGGAAACTCTACCGAAAGAGAAACCGCCTTCAAAACACAAAAAAGATGTATCCGAGCGATGTTTAGGCTAAAACCTACGGATAGTTGTAAACCATATTTTCAAAAGCATAACATATTAACATTGCCGTGTTTGTATGTACTGGAAGTAGCTGTGTTTGTGAAGACAAATCCTAGTCGTTTTAAGCGCATAGCTGATGTATTTCCCCGCAACAGACGCGATAATAGCCTCTTATGTCAGGAACCAGCTAAGACAGCACTTATGCGCAAAAGTGTCTACTGCATGGCTCCAGTCATTTATAATAAAATACCTAAAAGTTGGAAAGAGCTCCCTTTAACAATGTTTAAAAAGAAACTCAGACGGTTTCTAGTAGAGAAAGCATATTATAATGTAACAGAATACCTCACTGAGAAAGATTTTTAAGATAGTGTTTTATATAATTTTGTATTGTTTTACTATTTTGTGATATTTTAAAATTGTATTAGTCGTAGTACATTAAATTGTGTATGTCTTTTGCATGCCTGCATGGTAAAATATGGCTGTACTATTTCTTTATTTTCTCTGTCATCTTTTGTTACCCATATTCGCAAAATAAAAGTATCTTTATCTTTATCTTTATCATGTTGTAATTTTAATTCTATCGAACACAAAATGTTTAAATAAGATCACAGTAGAGACTCGCTACATAAAAAGTAGTAGTAGTTATTATTGGTTTGGATTTATTTTAAAAAACACACATGACATGACACATGTAAAAAAAAAATGATAAGAGCAATAAATTGACTCTAAGGCACAACGAAGTTTGCCGGGGCAGCTAGTTAATTAATAAAAAATATATTGAACTGTTCATTTATATTTAATGATTATCTTTATTGTTCTTTTTTTCTGTCATGGCATTGTATTTCTTTATATAAACGGGCTGTACCTTTGTACCTTTTGTACCTTTGACTTAAAATACAAAAAGTGCTGATGCGTGCGCATCGCTAATTTGTGAACAAGCAACAATTTTTTCACTGGATCGTTGTTATTTGCAAATTTCAGTCCTACACTCCATCCGAGTAGGTAGTTAACTTAAGGTAAACAATCTTCACAAGTCTTTTTACAAAAACGCTTATTAATTAAATACAACTACTGTTTAAACAAATTGTTTAATTGATCATGTAATCGTTTTTGTTGTATCTAAATTTGTTTTCAGCTGCATTTTATTTTTAACCGACTTCAAAAAAAGGAGGAGGTTCTATGTTCGTGTGTATGTATTTTTTTTTTTTTTATGTATGTTACCTGATTTCTCCGCCATTTGTGGACCGATTCTCAAAATTCTTTTTTATTTGAAAGAGTATACTCCTGAGGTGGTCCCATTTTAATTTGGTGAATATCTGGTTCTGATCTTCGGAGATATAGAATGGAACTCTTCAAAAATAGACGGCAAATCTGTCGTGATTGCTGGAATTGCTTGGATGTTTATTGTTTATACAACATCAGGACGTATCATCACGCCTGTATGCTCTGAGGGGTACGCAGATGTGTACAATATACCTAAATTTCGACCGTTAAGTATGTAAGGTTCATTTGATAGGGATAATTAGATAACCCTATTACCATGACATGTATTGTTAACAATTAACACCATAAAATATATTCATGGCAAATATTTGTATGGAAACAACTAAATTTGGAAAAATAAAAACTTTTTTTGCAAAAAATAAAACCGACTTAAAAAAACACCAACCAGTGTAAAATAACTCTAAATTCTGAAGTCGGTGGCCCATCATAAATAAGACAAAACCACCAAAGCCACAGACTTCCTAATTTAGAGTTATTTTACACCGGTTAGTGTTTTTTTAAGTCGGTTTTATTAAACTATGTTATGAACTAAAAATACATGTCAAAATTGTTGACCTTTTGTTAACTACCTAATCGGATGGAGTATAGTTTTATTTAGTTTGTCGCAAATATGTTACAACGAATGACATACGTGCGCTTTGATAATTACAGCATCTGCTTTCTTGTAGCAATATCGCCTCGGCCGTAATTTTCAACTTACCGCACTTATATCATAATGTACTATTATGTATATTTTTGATTGATTGTAATGTTTGAGCTTGTCTCACGGACACATGCAAAGTATTCTACGGTATTAAGTTGTACGACAATTTTCTTTCCACGCTTTACGTACAAACACACAACAGTTGTTCTAATTAAGTTACTGTTCCCAATTTGTTCTCGTGTGTACTTCATGTTTGTTTTCTCTTAAAGGTCATAAGGACTGTTGTTGTTGTTTGTTTCCGTAACGCTGTTCGCTATGATTGTCAGTTATTTGCTGCACTAGCTAGAGGAAACGTTAATTATGTTATTGGTAGATGAGCAGACTTCGAAAGCGGCATTAACTACATTTTTAGTTGTTTATTTATGTATTTTTTTAGGGTTTGTTACCTAATAATACCGTCCTTTTTGGACCGATTTTCAAAATCCTTTTTTTATTTGATAGGGCATACTAATAAAATGGTCCCATTTGTATCAAAACTTAGATCTGATGATGGATTCCTCGAGAAATTGAGGGAACTCCTTAAATAATGTTAGTGAACTCGTACCGATTTTTACATTTTTAGTAACAAATCAAGCATTTTCGTTTAGAAAGTATCATTCGGTGCAGAATAACTAATGAAAAAGACAGGCAACGGAACTGTTCGACGCATAACAGCAACTTATTCTTGAATATGTTAGTATACTCTATCAATTAAAAAAGAATTTTGAAAATTGGTTCATAAAGGTCGGAGTAACGAGGTAACAAACCCTTAAAAAAATACAACCGAATTGAGAACCTCCTCTTTTTTTTGAAGTCGGTTAATAAATACTTGAATATCTGAATACAATCACTGTGATACGAGACTTTTACAAATCGGAAGATTTATTTAGCAGTCAACATGAAAACAACAATTCCATTAGTTCAAATACTTGAAATATTATTAAGCTCAAAAAACCATTAACAACACTTTTTTTTAAATTACTTAGTTATGGTTTTGTTCAAGGGGTTTTTTTGCTGGCAAAATGTCTAATCGTCTATGCCTATATAGTTATTCAAATAAAGCTGGGTGATGTCTTGTTATATAAAACCCAAACAATGAACAGACGCCAGCACATCAAGTTACCCCAATGTGTCAAATTTTCCCAATTGAATATGAACCTTATTGTGTTTAACATAAAGTTGAAAAACGATCAAAGAAATTTGACACATTGGGGTAACTTGATGTGCTGGCGTCTGTACATACATGAAAGAAAGAAAGAAAGAAAAAAAGAAATAAGATTTATTGGCAACAGGTAAAAACATGCACACACTGTTAAAATATGAAAAAAACAAAACAAAATAGTAAAAAAAAATGGCATGTCTCACGACTGCGCCAAAAGGCTCATGACATACATAATAAAAACAAAAACAAAAGTAAACTATTTGTAGGGCATGTTACGTGCCCTGCCTACACCAAAACGGCTGAATAGCGACATGATAGCTATTTACGTACAATGGATGTTTCCACGCAAAATTGCAACATGCCGACTCTGCTGACTCGACGCCTCGTGCATCGTCGGCCACCTACTTCCATTCTGATGACAGCGCATCCGCAAATTCGCAATAGTTTAGAATTATATTTTTGGTAACAATTAGTTAGGCACTTTTGAACTAGCATCGTCAAAGTCTAGACGTAAGATTAACTATAAGTCAAATATTGTAATTTTACATAATTAAACTTTTCTTTAAATTATTTTCGGTTTTTTTTAAGTCCTCCGGCTGTCACCTTCGTAATTGGCACCAAAAAATTCATCCGCATCGCTGTCAACGGGAAACGTGCCCAAAAGACTGGCCGCATTGTCACGTTGAATCAAAATGCTAATAACAATAAAAAAATCAAGGTTACAACGATAAGGGTTAGTCAAAATTTGCTTTAAAATAAAATACCGTTTTTTCAACTGGAAAAGTATAAAACGTCAAAAGCCTGCCTTCCTTACCTCTCTGAGTTCAAAGCTTCGGTATAGCCGTACAAATGCTGTCAGTTACAGTTTTTCGGAAAAGTAGATAGAAACTGAACAGATCAAATGGTTTTCTGCTTTGAGCATAAAAGGCCTGTGTAAAGAGGCTACATAATCCGCTGTCTACCCCACAAACGTCTAAGTGAACCAGTATGTCAATGTGACGGTTGAAAAGGAATGCATTTGCCACGGTTGGCGCAGTGGTTGAGCAATAGTCTAGTGGACTAAATTTTAATTTTTAGCCCCTCATTCAGATGACTAGAAAATATTCAAAACATATTTTTTTTTTTTGTGTGTGTTTGTTACGCGATTTCTCCCCCATTTGTAGACCGATTCTCAAAATTCTTTTTTTATTTGAAAGAGTATACTTCCGAGGTGGTCCCATTTTAATTTGGTGAAGATCTGGTGCTGATCTTCGGAGATATACAATGGAACTCTTCAAAAATGGACGGCAAATCTGTCGTGATTGCTGGAATCGCTTGGATATTTATTGTTTATACAACATCATGATGTATCATCACGCCTGTACGCTCTGAGGGGTACGCAGATGTGTACAATATACCTAGATTTCGACAGTTAGGTATGTTAAGTTTCATTTATTAGGGATAAGTGGATAACCCTATTACCATTATGTATTGTTAACAAATAACAATATAAAAATAAATTCATGGCAAATATTTGTATGGTAACAACTAAAAATGGAAAAATAAAAATCTTTTTTGCAAAAAATAAAACCGACTTAAAAAAAACCACTAACCGATGTAAAATAACTCTAAATTCGGAAGTCGGTGGCCCATCATGAATAAGACAAAACCACCAAAGCCACAGACTTCCTAATTTAGAGTTATTTTACATCGGTTAGTGGTTTTTTTTAAGTCGGTTTTATTTTTTGCAAAAAAGATTTTTTCGTTTTTCACGTAGGCATAAAATAACGGCGATACATCGAGTCAAAATGTCGCTTGACGTCACTATCTTGTACAGTTTATACTGAAGAATGATGTCACAAGCCCCCGCTCCTCGTAGTTTTACATCAATTCAAAAAAGAAAAAAAATACTTGTGTATAATTTTTTATAATCATACTACAACCTAGGGGTCTTCAAGTCAAGAGTGAACAGGTTGCTTCTAGGCAAGCGTGCTTCATCGTCGACCACATCATCGCTTAAAAAATATTTGTACACCAATACTTACGGCTAAACATGATTGGACTTTAACCATAGAAATATCTATGACTTTAACACTGTAAGATCTTGCAAGCTTTTGTATGTATACTATGTTTAAACAAATAAATAATCTTTATCTTTATCTTTACCATCAGGTGAGATAGTGGTCAAACGCGTGCCCATCAATAATAATAAAAAAAACTGATGGATTAATTTGTATTTTGATATTTATTTACCGTTCATATGCCTATTGCCTGCTACACTGCATGACCCTGGTTCATGTCCTACACGGATCAAATATTTAATCACCGGGAATTAACCCCACGACCTCTGGCATAGCAGTCAGGGCCATTAACTATTAGACCAACAGGCCCGTAAAAAAAAAATGTTGTCAAAGTCAGGAGTGATTTTTAGGTCTTCTTCTTATCGGGTGGTTAGTGACTAACCACCGATTGCTTGTACAGACGCCACCACATCAAGTTACCTCAATGTGTCAAATTTCTTTGATCGTTTTTCACCTTTATGTTGAACAGAATAAGGTTCATATTCAATTGGGAAAATTTGACACATTGGGGTAACTTGAAGTGCTGGCGTCTGTACATATTTTTAGGTAATATTTACGTTTAAATTTTTTGTCGTATTCCTCAGTACTCCAGCTGGACCATGTCTAGAACTAACTATACCATCGCAATCTAAAGATTATGATTAATAAGTCAATACACCCATAAGTTTCGCTTCCAACCAGTCTTGTTGAAAATCTATAGGAGAGGCCTATGTTCAACATTGCCCATCCTATGGCTGTTATAATGATGTAGAATGGCATCTCTGGTTAAAAATACCGTTACAAATTTTGACCCACACATTACTAACGTGGCAAGTTAAATAAACTTTATTAAAAAGGCATTGCTTTGAAATGTTTCAGTATAAAAAAAAAACCATTTGTAAAGCGAAATAAAATGTGTGCAGAAGTTTCATTAGTACGCGTCGCGTCGCCTTGCTCGCGGCAACAACCACGTTATGAAATAAACATCATACATTATAATAAAATATGTTTCCTTTCAAAATATTAAAAACGCGAAGAGCTTTTTGTAAACGATCTCTTCCAAAATGTGGTGTTCCATTTCCACTTGAATAAATATCAACTTTAGTATATCGGGAATTAAAATGATCTCACGATGAAAAATACTATTCAATCGTCACTAATATTATAAAGATGAAAGATTTGATAGTTTGTTTGTTTGCGTTGAATAGGCTCCAAATCGACTGGACCGATTAAAAATCTTTACACCTCACCTATGGTAAGCTACACCATCCTCGGGTGACATAGGTTCCTTTTTATCCCTGTATTCCCACGGTAACTACGTGGGTGAAACCGGAACTATGCAGGTAAAACCGCGTGTCGTCTGTTAGTGTTTTATAAAATATCTAATGACGTTAGTTGAACGTTATGTGAGAGTGATAAATTTTTTATTGTTGCAAAATACACACATCAAAAGTGTCTAGGGATCAAGCATTTTTATGCGGATTTCTTGAGATTGAGATGTGGCTTTGTAATAAATTTATGATTTTATAAATTTATATGGATCCTTTTTGGTGCATTTCATAATTTGAATCAGGAACTGTGAATCAAATTCGAGTAAAAGATGAAAATCAGCTGTCAATATTTTCCCTATAAAAACATACAACGCATTGAAGACATTATTAGTGCTACTGTTTCCCTACTACTGATTAAAACCAACGTTATTATGGAGCGGCGACGTCATTTAAGCAGGGAAGAAATGCTCAGAGCCGTGGGAATGATAGAAGCTGGTTCCCGGCAACGTACTGTGGCTTTAGCTCTGAATACAAGTCAGAGTGTTATCAGTCGACTTTGGACACGTTACCGAAGCACTGGTACCGTGGCTGAGCGCCATGGAGGACGGTATCGCTGCACCACACGGAGACAAGACCGATACATTCAAATCTTAACTCGAAGAGCTCCAACAATAACCGTCATGATGTTAGCCGTGAGGCTTCATCACTCTTCAGGGAACTTAATTAGCGACCAAACAGTCAGAAACCGCTTGCATGAAGTGAACCTTCATTCCCGAAGACCGCTACGGGTACCACCTATAGCAATGCACAATCGTAGGATTCGATATCAATGGGCTCTTGAACACAGAAATTGGGCAGAAGAACAATGGCGTTTCGTGTGCTTTTCTGATGAGTCTCGTTTTGGTATGAGACCGGATACAAGACGTATACGACACTGGAGAACCCCTGGACGCCAACAGCGATTAAAATCCTGCCAGGAAGTCCATCCTTCTAGTGGTGGAACCATCATGGTATGGGCGGGTATTTGGATCGGCGGAAGAACTGAGTTGATTTGGATCAGAGGCAACCTCAACGCTCAAATTTATGCTGAGACGATTGTATCAGACGTCATCGTTCCTCTACAAGTGCAAATCGGTCCCTTATTTCAGTTAATGCATGATAATGCACGACCGCACACCGCAAGAGTTGTAAGACAGACTCTCGCCGCAGCTAACATCAATGTCCTGCCCTGGCCTGCTCAGTCGCCAGACTTGAACCCGATTGAGCATGCATGGGATATGCTACAGAGAAGAGCTCTGCCGAATATGGAGGGTATCCAGTCGCAAGAAGACCTTTTTTTGTTGTTGCAACGAACATGGGCGGCCATTCCACAGCGTGATTTGGATGAACTCATTTTGAGTATGCCAAACCGATGTTCTTGTGTTGTTAGTGTTCGCGGTAGAAACACGGATTATTAATTGTTTAAGTTACCCAATAAAATTTTAAAGAAAACTGTTATTTCAGTCTTTTTTTCGAACTTTAATGTTAGTGGTTCAAATGTCAAAAATCCCTTTATTAGGAAAATGGCAAATTTCTTTATTAATGCAAAGGTGACTTGGTTTATCGTTACTGTGACAAACGAAAACACTTTATTTGATGAATCCTTAAAGAAAATTTTAATTAATATCAATCAGGAGAAAAGTTATTGCAAAAATATATGTTGATCCCTAGACACTTTTGATGTGTATATTTAAAAACTCCGTCAAAAAACAATCAATTCGATTTGAAAATTCGTTATAAATGATAAATGATAAATGATAAATGATAAATGATATTTATTTTGTAAATAGGTTTTTACAAACACTTTTACACGTCGCCTTTTTTAATAAATGGGATCGGTATTTCACTATTTGACTACTCTGAGAAGAAACACCGAAAGAAACTCAGAGGTCATAGTCTCTTTTAAAGTCCAGACATTATCTTGGTCAAATCATGTAAGATCCATGCAGATTAGTGTCTGAGATGGTCTTTTGAGGAAAGAACCACACAGAATGAGGGGACCAGATCAGTCAGTGCAAGCATTTGTCAGTAATCGTGAGCTCAACTCGGAACTTGAGGAGCTCCACGTGCCGACGAACAATACCAAAGAAAGAACATTTGGGTTGGTCCCATAAAGAACTCAAACTGCCAGACAAAATGTAAAATAAATAAATTAAAGAACTTAAAAAGATTTAGAAACGAAAATCTAAAAAAAAATAAAAACAGAATCCACATAGTCCTTACATTCACAATAAAAAAAAAATATAAAAATATAACATACTTTCAAAGTAAAAATACTTGTCAATATACATTCAAATATGTCAACAGTGTAAATAATAACATAAAAACATTTGATAGAAAATCTTGGTCAAATCATGTAAGATCCACGCAGATTAGTGTCTGAGATGGTCTTTTGAGGAAAGAACCACACAGAATGAGGGGACCAGATCAGTCAGTGCAAGCATTTGTCAGTAATCGTGAGCTCAACTCGGAACTTGAGGAGCTCCACGTGCTGACGAACAATACCAAGGAAAGAACATTTGGGTTGGTCCCATAAAGAACTCAAACTGCCAGACAAAACATAGACTAAATAAAAAGAACCTAAAAGATTTAGAAAAGAACATATAAAAAAAAAAAAAAAAAGAATCCACGTAGTCCTTACATTCACAATAAAAAAAAATCAAAAATAAAATATATAATTTACTTATAAAGTAAAAATACATGTCAATATACATTATATGTCAACAGTGTAAAAATAAAAAAAATAAAAAAACATTTGATACATAATCTTGGTCAAATCGTATAAGATCCATGCAGATTTGTCTGAGATGGTCTTTTGAGGAAAGAACCACACAGAGTGAGGGGACAAGATCAGTCAGTGCAAGCATTTGTCAGTAATCGTGAGCTCAACTCGGAACTTGAGGAGCTCCACGTGCTGACGAACAATACCAAAGAAAGAACATTTGGGTTGGTCCCATAAAGAACTCAAACTAATAAGAAATTAAAAAAAAAAAAAAAAATTAAGAAGGTATAAAACAGGATAAAAAATTATATCATGGTTTTAACGCAATTGGAGCAGCTCATTCCCAAGCCTTTTTATCCTCAAGGTAATCATTAACAGTATAATAAGCCTTTTGACATAGTTGTCGCTTTATGAATGATTTAAATTTATTCAGGCTTAGTTCTTGTATGCGGCTAGGAATTTTATTATAAAAGCGTATACATTGACATCTAAATGAGCCTCCTACTTTTTTAAGCCTGGTTACAGGTATAACAAAATTGTGTTTGTTTCTAGTATTTACATTATGGATATCACTGTATTTTTTTAAAAGATTAATATTTTTATGCGCATACAAAAGGTTTTCATAAATGTAATGGGAAGGCACAGTCATTATATTAATCTCTTTAAACTTATTTCTTAACGAGCATCTGGGACTTAACTTATAAATTGAACGGATAGCCCTTTTTTGCAATACAAAAATTGTCTGGATATCGGCAGCATTTCCCCACAATAAAATACCATACGACATGACACTATGGAAATAGCTGAAGTAAACTAAACGGGCTGTCTCTAAATCAGTCAAATTTCGAATTTTCCTAACAGCATACGCCGCGGAACTAAGTTTTTTGGACAATTTAAGTATGTGAGGGCCCCACTGAAGCTTAGCATCTAAAGTTATGCCCAAGAACACTGTAGTATCACCAGGATTCAACTCCTGACCCTTTATTAGTACACTAGTTTCCACTTGCCTAACATGAGGAAGTGTAAACTTAATGCAATACACAAACTTAATGCTTGCGTTATTTATACACACCTAGTTGAAGGCTCACGCCCTTTTATCTGCATGACATTAGAGAATAGCCGATAAAATTTAGATGTGCTGTACCCGGATATCTATGGCTGTATCTCTACCTAACCGTTTTTTTATATTTATTGGGTCTACTCTTGACTTAAATCTTATCCGGACAGAGACGAGGTCGACGATGGAACTAGCTTACCCAAAAGAAGACTATTAACTTAAGCAGATTGGGGTCATAATGAATTTGGGAACACCGATGCAGGCAGAGAATTCTACTCCGTGGCTGTGCGCACGATAAAGGATTACCCTTCGATGAAGTTATGTTCTGTAGGCTTGCAGTCGGCGCTTGCCACTATCATACAACTCGACTCGCAGCCCGCGTGCCGATAGCGAGCAGACCATGTGCGTGTGCGGCCAGCGTGTTGGCTGCGAGCTTGCGCCCCGCAGGCGGCGAGCTTGCACCTCGCGGGCGGCGTGCGGACTGCAAGCTGGCACCCTGCCGACGATGCGTAGTTACCGCACTGGCAGCTAGCCGTAGCGTAAATTCGAGGCGACGCCGTGCGGCTGCTGTGCAGTTGCGGTGCCGTTATAATGTGCCATGATCTTTAGACACCGTTGAGGTTGACTCCGTTTATTTATAAGATGACACACAATATATGTTTTAAAGTCTCATAGACAGTACAGTGGTAGCAGCTTCACAGACGGGGACAGACAAAGTAGTGACGGTGGCATTCTAGATAGGAACCGGATACATAGATAATATCCAGTGATGTACACACTATTAACATACCAAATAGTGATGTCGCAACAGAGGAAAACAGGCACGGAGTGTTATATTTTAAAAATTGCGAATATTTCTGTAGATGATATATTAGGAAAAGTCGCAACACACAATTTATCTGTGTCACATAGCTCGGAGCAAAGGAAGCTTTATTACAAGAGGCAAAACCGCGTTCGTGTAATTCGTTTGTTTAATTTGTTCAACTTTTGTGTCGTTATTTGTCTTATTTTATTGTCTTTTTCGAGTTATGGTTTTTGTTTCAAAGTAACTGTACTTATATCTATACTCCATTTATGATAGCACTAGCAGACGTCACGCGGTTTCACTTGCATAGTTTCTGTTCCCGTGGGAATAAAGGGATAAAAAGTAGCTCATGTCACCCGGGGATGAAAGCATGGCTCTCCTATGGCATTATCCTTTAGGGAAACAGTACTGATTCTAAAACTATATTTACCCTACAAAAAAGACAGTTGTAAATCATATTTCCAAGAATACCAAATATTAATCTTACCTGCTTATACATAATATTCGAAATCTGCAAAGGAGACAGTTTTTTTTGGGCCCACTATTAAACGGTAACGTTTATTAATCATATTACACATGAAGAAAGTGATCATCTTATTATTATTAACAGACCAAAAACTATATATAAATGTACCGGAATACTGAAATAATAGTAAAAAAGTGTTACGGCATAAAATGCTTGTTTAGGAGCGTTTACATATTTGTTTTCACATTAAAATAAACCTATTATTTTAATGTGAAAACAAATATGTTACCCCGGTGCGCAGCGGTAATGACATCGGCGTTATATGCGTTTAAAGAGATAATTATTAATTGGTACAGTGAACTTGTTTTTAATTCTTTTACTAACGGAATATCAAGTAAAGTACTTTAAAAACACAGTGGAACGAAACGTAATTAATAGCCCGTTGCAGATGCTCTGTGGTCCAATTTCAATCAGTTTGACACTGACAAACAACATTATTATTTCCGTTATTAATGTTTCCGATTACTAGATAATTGCATGTTTCTTCTGTTCTTTTCGTATTTTTATTCTAAAGATTTTATGAAAATGGCATCTGTAGATACAGTGCATAATCTACAAAGCCATTGCAAGCAATTGTGCAGCACCATTTCAACGGAATTGAGGCTGCTCTTGTTGGATACTGTTGTAGTTGTTTAGTGGGCAGAGGCACTGTTGGCTGCTGTGCACTTAAGATGTGTATAGTGTGATTTTTATCTTGGGCGCGGCATCAAGTTAAAGTTGAGCCACCTGAATCTCTTTTAGATGAAATACTGCTTTTAAGAGAAGATTTTGAAAATTATTTATTTATTTCCTCCGTCGTACACTTGGATTGTGGAATGAGCTCCCTGCCGAGGTTTTCTCAGAGGGCTACAGTATGGAGTTCTTCAAAAGGGGAGTAAATAGGTTTTTAAAGGGTCGGCAACGCGCGTGTGGCGCCCCTGGTGTTACAAGTGTCCATAGGCTACGGTAACCGCTTACAAAAAAACTATGACGAACAGTAAAAAATACTTCTTGTGACATAATGTGTTTTTTTATCTCCTGACACAACCAGCCTAAAACACATCACCTTATTATTTAAGATCTCCAGTCCAAGAGATTTAAAATACTAAAGGTACTACTAAGGTATACCACTTTAGGTATTGAATATCTTTATCTAGAGTCTGTGGCCGGAAAAAGTGTGTTTCGAAATTAATACATCTAATCTATTTTCGTGAATATCTCTGTCTTCAAATCGTGTAAATCACATCAAAATCAGTACAGACGTGTCTTTGTTTTATACTTTATATTATTGAACACTGAACAGTGTACTATTTTAACTTAAAATACCAAGGAGACTTATCCACTTATTCAACAATCGCTCTTCTGAGATTTTAGGTTATCATGAGAGTCATGTTTTGACTATCGTATTTCACAGTATTCCGGTTACATACAGTTTTGCTAATATTACCACTGTAATCTACAGATTATAAGGAGTAAACTAACGTACATTTCATTGCTAAACGCCACAATTTGTGGTGGGCCTATTCCCCAAACAAAAAAAACTGTCTCCTTTGTCCGTAAACACCCCCAATACTATACCACTCGTAAAGACATCCAGTCAAAGTATACCTTACGACATGAAAATAGACTAAACCTACCTTTTTCCCGACTAAAAATGCACTCGTCTAGTCAGGGGTATATATACATATAACCTAACCTAACTTTCCATACCTATCCTATAGCTAACCTAACTACCTTACTGAAATGCATGGATTTTGAAAGCTACAAAATACATAATTTTATACGGAACTACTGTGCTGCGCGTCTCTAGTGTTACAAATAATGATAGCAAAGGTGAAGAAGTTCAGTAGTAGTTGGAGAAGAGTAGTAGGCAATTATATAACTCGAGGGGTTAATCATCCCTACATAGTTTTCAATTTATGTATTCCTCCATTTATAATAGCATAAGAAAAAAGAGGCTGAGAGAGAGATTTTTTTAAAGGAAAGCCGTGATCGTATGCCACCTACTATAGCAAAAGCAGAATCATTATAAAATATAATCAAACTGGCATACGATCACGGCTTTCCTTTAAACTAATATTTTTTCTTCCCCTCATACTATTCCCAGGATAATAAAACAAGTTGTACTTATTTAAAATACTTTTTTAATCAAAATTTATTCGAACATAAATTGTAAGTATTACAAATGCGTGCCGCATTTAAAACCTGTAAGTCGCTTTTACATCGTGTCGTGCTCTCCATATTTTATGAGAATTTCAAACTGGGTATTAGGGTTCCGTAGAAAAATGAAAAGTTGAAGATGAAATGGACCTCGACGCATGTCAGCTCAATATCAACATTATTCTGGAGACTCAAACGTTGATTGTGATCTTTAGTTTAACTTTTAGTGGTAAGTACTTATTAAGAAAATTGTGACTTTAGCCTCTATTAATGTCTTATGGTATTAAACACGCGTTTACATACAGGAAGCATGAAATATCATAAAATCTATTATATGTACTAAGTCAGTTCTAGTTTTTCCTGGCGAGACGTACCCACATTTTTTTTTAACACAAACAATGAGATGGTTTCCCTAACCTTCACATTTGCAACATAGAAATAAAAATGTAAAAGAAACGAAGAAAATCGTTTATATAAAAGACAACAACATATTTAAAACAAAAAAACCAACAATATAAATTAAAAAAGAAAAAAATGAATTGAGTAAGAATTGAAGAACAAAAATTAAAAGACCTGTGCGAGGCGAAAATGGCTCCTATCTCAGCATTAGTTGCGTCATTTCAAAATATAAATACCGCAGCGCTGTTAATGTACAAGTTGAAGTAAGTCAAAAAGAATATGTCAAAAAAATATTTATATTATAATAGCAGTTTTCAGTTAGATGTCTAATTCTTATTTTCAAATTAAATTGTCGTCATGATTTTGCTTTGTATACCTGTTTGTACCTATACCATTATTTTCTGCGAATATAAATATTATTAGTATAGCTATAAATGCCTGTGGGTATTTTGATATACTCGTTAATTTTAGGGGTCATACAAAAAATGCTTTTCGTTCGACATTTTTATTGAGTGCAAGCAAAATAATTTTATTAAATACCAAGACCCCACCGTGTCTCCTAAAACAGGTTGGTCTTGGGTGCTATTTGTAGTATTGACTGGCCTGTTGGTCTAGTAGTTAGTGACCCTGTCTGCTATGCCGGAGGTCGTGGGTTCGATTCCCACCCAGGACAAAAGTTTGTGTGATGAGCACAATCATTTGTTCTGTGTCTGGGTGTAATTTATCCATAATATGTATGTATTTAGAAATATATAGGTATGTTCATCAGCTATTTAGTACCCATAACACAAGCTCTTAGTTTAGCTTGGGACTAGATGGCGTTGTGTGGAGAAGTTATAGAATATTTTTTTTTTTTATAGTTTATTTATTGGTTGTCAGACTTTAAGGCTTCTGACTTCTTGTATCAATTGTCAAATATCTATAAATGACAGTTGGGTCCAACGGCTTAACATTCTTTTTGAAACAGAGTGGTCTTGATAGGTAATGAATGTTCAAACATCAACGGGTCGAATTTCAATCGACCCGTGAGTCTTTGATTTATTTTGCTGCGGGCTCGATTCTCGGGTACGGCAAAGTGTTTTTTGTATCTGGAGTCGGTCAGTAATTATAGACCGGAGTCTGGTATTTCAATTATTAGTGTCTAATTAATGGCAATGAACTCGAGCCTATTGCATGGGGCTAAAACATAACTGGGGAGCATTAGATCCTGGGTGCGATTGCTGGGATGGGCGAATCTTTATTGAGTTTTTTTATTTAGGTTAAGGTATTTATCTCTGGGCCTGCGTCGCCTGCAATAAAATTTATTATTATTATTATTGAAATAATCTCACACCTATTACATGGGACTTCAGCCTAACCCCTCGTGGATAACAGGCGCGATGATATGTAAACAAAACATTAATCTTTTTACATACGGAACACCACTGGAATTACACAAGCACACTTGTCATATTTTTTCACAATGGTAATAATGAATATGTAACGTTACGAGAACTTTCTGTTTTGCTTAACAAATTACCTTGTAGGCAATAAGCTCGGTTTTAAATGTTAACGTCTATTTACTCTATTTGCTACTCTCGAGTTATTCCTCGTGTTTATTTCATCCGAGAAGTTGCGAGATAATAATTATAATTTTTATTGTACCGTCGGGATCGTGTGCTCTCTCGTTTGTTTTCTGAAGCGTTGAAAAATTGTGTAATTTTCAACAAACATTTATATTTTATACGAGTGTTAAAATAGTCATGTATTGTACAGAGGCCAGCACACCAAGGTACCCCAATGTGCCAAATTGCTTTGATAGTTTTTCAACTTTATTGCAAACCGAATAAGGTTCGTGTTCGATTGGGAAAATATGACCGTTTGGGATGCTACGCACCTGATATTTTTAATGAACAACACTAATAAGGTTTGTGTGGCCTTCTCGGACGTCCCCTCTTATCGTTGTTCGCCACGCCATGTGAAGAGCCGACCAAGCACTTCACGATGTTTTGAGAAACTAGATGGGCACTTGCAATATCTTAAGGAACGACGCGGACCTGCAAAATTCAAATTTTGTCTTCATAAAGTAGTGGAATGTAAATACTATTCCTTGCAATCGGCCAATTATAACTTAGAGAGTTGAATTGACACTATATATGATTAGGCAACTCTATATTTGTTATGACCGCTAAGACCTCTTTTTTGCCGTACCAACTAACACTGAAATACAAATAGCAAAAACTAGAGTAAAATTTGAAATTAGTAGGTTAGCTTACGCATTCACCTTCACATATTTCAACCAATTTCCCATTCACGGACAAGTTACGGGCAATCCAATTTGCTGCTCTTTTCACACATGCCAGGTTAAAAACAAAACAAACCTACGTAACGCCACTGCGATTGATGACACGTCGTCGCATCGCCAAAAAACACGCGACCCATTTGCAGTCGGCTAATGGACAAGCGAACTGAGGCGCTGAGAGCTATAGAACGCCATTGTTGTGACGTAACGCCTTTGTATAGTTATGACGTCATGAAAACCAGACGGTGGAGTTTGAAACTCTTTATTTGTATAGTCAGAAGTGGGAAAGTTACTGTTGGGACGCAATACGCTAATAGCTAGAGTATTGTTTAACTTTGTGGTGTAGGAAAGTTTGAATATAAGCCATTGTATTATTCGTGGTCAGAGTGGGATGCGGATGCGATCTTTTTGGAACTGAGATGCGCGATGTAACGTTAGCGTCGGTGTATTTTTTATTGTTGTAGTGATTAATAATAATAATAATAATAATAATAATTTCTTTATTTGTATAGAATGCAGGTGTTACAATAATTGTGTTAGTATCAAAATAAATTCCCAGTACATTCTGCCTGTTGGCATACAAAAAATAATATTGGTTGACATAATGAGATCATGGATCAGCTATTTAAGTCTAAAATTATTAACATAGGTTTCAGCTTAATATAATAATATAAACTAAATCAAATATCACAAATCATCATTTATAAAATCGGTAACAGAGTAATAGCATTTGTCAATCAGCAACGACGACAGAAGTTTCTTGAATTTTATTATGGGAAGATCCTTAATACAATCTGGCATTTTGTTGTATATAATAGGTGCCATACCAAAAAAAAATTTTTTTAAGCAAAGCAGTGTTATATCTACCAGTGCACAAAAGACTTTGATATTTTGATCTCATGGCAGTAGTTCGCATCCTTGTGCCATTTAATGTAGGAAACAGATGCTTGTTAGTTTTAACGAATATAGCTATTTCAAAAATGTATATGCTAGGAAATGTTAGTATTTTGTATTTCTTGAAAAAAGGAATGCAACTATCTGTAACCTTGAGATTAAAAATGGATGTTATGCACCGTTTTTGGGCTTTAAATATAGACTCCCTTTCGGAACAATTACCCCAAAATACTACTCCAAACCTTAGAACAGAAACCACCAAACCGTGATATGCGACCATTAATGTATCAATATTTATAATTTTTGTTACTACATCTTCTTTTAAACCACAACGTTGCTTTATATCATCATTCCTCAATCTGTCATTAATTGTTACACCACACATACTTCGCAAGGAACGCATTTCTACAGCATTTATTCTACTTTCATGTCTCTTTTGCCACACCCAACATTCACTTCCATACGTTAGTATAGGCACCAGCACACCATTGTGAACAGCCAGTCGTGCCTTTTCGGACATAGACTGGCTGGTCACAACGCCATGTACTATTATATGTACTAATATACTGTTCTACACTCATATCGTTTATTTTCACATTGCACAACGACACGTTTTCGTCTCTTTCAAACACCATTACTTTCGTCTTATTCACATTAATGTTGTCAAGCACTAGTTTGTAATATTAAAAAAAAAAAAAAAAAAAAAAAAAAAAAAAAAAAAAAATGTTCATCCCTTTCATCTTATATGCTTCATTCATCTTGGTCACCATGTCTTGCAACTGTTCCGCTGACGATGCAAGAAGATCTTGATCGTCTGCGTAGAGGAGGCATTTGACAGGCAACTCATTCATCCTCAATCCACACTCACTCTCTTTTAAATCTGTCAGACAACTATCCATGTATAAGTTGAACAGCCAAGGTGACGCTACACAGCCCTGTCTAACTCCCCTAGAGATGTTAAACCAGTCTGTGTATACCCCGTTTATCCTGACACAGGCACTGGAATCCCTATATAAAGATTTCAGTGCCCGTGCCAAGCACCAGTCCACACCATACATGGATAGTGTCGACCACAGCTCATCCCTCCACACACTATCATAGGCCTTCTCCAAGTCAACGAAAGCACAGTAAACTTTCTTGTGCTTAGCCAGATATTTTTCGGCTATGCACCTCAAGGAGAAGATCTGATCCATACATCCCATTCCCTCTCTAAACCCTGCCTGCACGTCCCATAATTTCTCGTCTGTCAGTCTGATCACTCTTTTAATCAAAACCTTTGCATACAGTTTACCTACTACGCTTCAAAGGCTAATGCCGCGGTAGTTTTTACACTCCTGCTGTGAGCCTTTTCCTTTATACAGTGGTACGATTACAGCCTTGCACCAGTCATCTGGGACTCGGCCATATCTCCAACACATATTAAAGATCCGGCACAACAGGCTTGCTACTACCCCGTCACCGCCCTTCAGCATTTCAGCGGACAATCTATCATACCCTGCAGCTTTTCCAACTTTCATTTCTCTTAATGATCTTACGATCTCATCCATTCCTATTTCATTCTCTTCATCTACATCCGGGTTTGGGTTTTCACCACTCTCCTCTGCCCAGTTACCCACTCCTTGCACACTATCCTGAAAACTAAATAAACTTTCAAAATATCCTTTCCAGCGTTCCAAGACATCACATTCTTCGCTTATCAAACAACCATCCTCTGCTCTTATAACATTCATACTCGAAGTCTTTGTCACTCCACGAGCCAATCTTACCTGTTTCCAAAACATCTTGTTTACTAATAAAATCCAAGACACATACACACACATGTATACATTGTGGAATACAATAAATGATTGAATATTGAACCAAACCCAGGGCGAAATTTAAACTCTGACAACAGAAAACAGACAACAGTCAGGTCAGTCACTAATCCCATGATAGAGAAAGAAAGACCTATCCACAAACCAACTAATTTAACCTACAATCGTCCCGTCATCCCGTGTGGCTGTTTTAATTTAGCCTCAAGCCCATCTGGTATTAACATACACACAATGTCGCAAATTAATGAGAAACCAAGAAGACACAATGATACTTACAAAACTTATTAAGGGTAGGTTTACTTCCTTATTTATACTTACAGGGTGGAAGGGGCATCGACGCACCTCCGTACACCAAGAGTTCTCTTTATGACCCTAGACCCCCCAGCGTTGTAATTTTTCGGTGGGTCTTCTTAATTTTCAAGTTTTAGCCTCACGTTCTTTTTATTTTAAACTGTCTCAAAAGCTGGTTTTCGCATAAGGAAGAGTGACTTACTTACTACGTGTATACCAAGGGAGTAGGCTACTACAGAACATCACCGGCAATGAGGCTTACACACAACTTCAAACTTATCAAACAAGCGTGTTGCTGGGGAGTTTGTTTCACCACATCTTCTTCCCAGCAAAAACACTAGGAAGCGTTGAAGGGTTGGCTTTATGGAGGAATGTCTAAAGTAATTATAACGTTAAAAAAATCATTTTTCAATTAGGATTTAAATAAATAAATTTTTGATTGTGATTGGAATGCTGATTTTACAGTTTTCAACAAAAATTTTTTTTTAAACCTACGAAAACTTTCAATTCTGGGGGGTACAGGTGTTATGGTATCAATATGTGCAAAGATGTCCCATACACCCTAAACTACACGGTCACAATACATTAATTTCACCATTATCTCCGTAATTTGTCTTAACGTTTGCGCGCCAAGATTACTTGATACTTTTGCCGCCATCTTGGGGAAACAAACAAAAGGGCTATCTGTCTAATCCTTTGAACGTTGTTTTATATACAACAGTCAATTTAAAGGTTGAAATTTACCCTTAATATTTAATTATTTTTAGTAATGGAGTAAGAATTTTACATAAAAGTTGCCTATGTTCGTCTCCAGGATATGAACGATCTCCATGCCAAATTTTATAATGATCCCTTCAGCCGTTTAGTCGTAAGTAGCTGACAAACAAAATGACTAACAAACAAACAGGAAAACAGAGTAACTTTCTATTTATAATATTAGTGTGGATGGCTTACTAGCAGCCCGTTGTCTGAATTTGTACCCAACTATGGGCAATAGGCTCGCCCTGTAATACATGGGACTTAAACATAACTGGCAAAATGTGGGTATCGAATGTTGAATATGGTTGAATGTAACCAAAACATTATGAAATTATCTTCCATTCACTTTTGTCTTCAAAAATGTAGTCGGTTATAGAATATAGATTTATGAATACGAAATGGTTCGGCTTCCGTTCGCTCGGCTCTCGGCTCTCGGCTTCTGCCACTCGCCCTCAATACCGAAGTACTTAATACCTTTTTTAATATTAAACGCAGTCAATATCAATGGCACTTGAATATCGTGAATTTATTAATCATTTAAAATAATGCCTTCTTCGTGTTCATTTTCTTCCTTATAAGATTCGAAATCAGGGTATTAAACAATATGAAGGATAGGTAATTATTTTCTAAATTTAAATAGCAACTTTTATTTATATCAAGTACTTCGTTAAAAATAAAACATACATTAAACAATGATTATTCAAACTGTCAAAACGCTTGCTTCAGCAAAATGGCAACGATTTAGTTGAGAGATGTTACATGTTTATATAAAAGTTAGAAAAAATCACTTTAATTATTAAATCAGACCACCAAAATTTTAAAAAGACGCAACACCTGAGCGAACCTAAGTTGAGCGTCCTTAAGTTGGGCGTCCCTGTTTTGAGAGTCCCTAAGTTGAGCAAATCTAACCTAATGGATGTCAAACCGTTTTAATCTTTAGAAAACAAGTTGTCTATTGAAAAATCCACTATTTAATTAGATACAAATAATGACTAATAATAATTATAGTGTGTTTTAATGCACATTACTTTAAAAATCCATAAGCTACGCGGATGGCAATGAAAACACTTTTTTTTCTTCAGTTTCTACGTTTACTGTACCAATTACTCACACGCGTAAAAGTTACACCAGTCATCCATCTCTTTTCTCTTAAAGCTGTTAGAAAAAGACAGCAACAGTTAATGTTTCATAAAGTTTACAAAACATGGTGTTGTTACCTTTTTCAGTACAAACTATGGATAAAGTTCACACTTAAAATATTTATTTGTGTGTTCTGGTCGGCGGGAACTACTCATAAACATCAGGGTTTCTGCCATTGATATTTTGCTGACACCATCGCGAGCCCATGACCTTTAACGGTTGGGCCATGAATATAGCGAACCTGCAGCTTGCATGGTACTATTAAATTAACAAAAAAAAAGTTAAATAATTCCAGGGCATCAAAGGACTGGCCGCATTGCCTCGTTGAATAGCAATGCTGATTGTCTGAGCTAAATAAAAGCCAGCCTTCTGTAAATAGGTTTTTACAAACACTTTTACTCGTAATTTTTTAACTAGGAGATATTATTATAAGGTCAGTGTTTTACTACCTGAATACTCTGCGAAGAAACACCAAATGAAACTCAGAGGTTACAGTCTCTTTTAAAGTCCAGACATGCTTCTTCTTTGTCATAACCCCTTTCATTATTTGGGGTTGGCTCTCCTCGTTTTGCGGCGGCAGGACAGTCTCTCCTGGGTTATTGAAATAGGTACTGTGAACCACCAGGCGGCTAGTAGGCATCCTATACCTCTCTTATTGCAGTGACAGTGCTAGGGCTTCTATCACAACAAGGTCTCTCAACAAAGTCTTCAAGGCCTCTCATGACATGATTTTAAAAACACTAATTTTAAAATTTAAGATATTATCAGCGTTAGTGTTACAAAGGACCTTAAATAAGATTATTTGAAAGACATTCAAGAATTGGTGCCAACAGAAACATTAGTCAGGCATAATATTGTCCGATACCCACCCGTAGAATAAATGATCTAAAGGTGATCTTTGAAATATCACAGTATTTTCCAAAGCGTTACTTAATTGCCTTTAAGGCAAAACTTAAATGTATAGTCCAGTACACAATACCTTTCATTGTCTTGGTCAAATAATGTAAGAACCATGCAGATTAGTGTCTGAAATGGTCTTTTGAGGAATAAACCACACACTCTTTTTGTCAGTAGACACAATTATGAACGCTGTCAGGAACAATTACAATTTTTTTTAAATAGGTAGAGGGAGAAAGATCGTAACAGTCTAAATTTTAAATATTAAAATTATGATTCGAAAGGTAAAGTAACAAAACTATACGGACGAAGTTGCGATCGAAAGGCTAGTCATAAAATAAAACTAAAGACCTTGTGGTCTTAACTCCTACTTTGCTTTATCTAAACTTGGTCACAAGAACGACAAGAATTTTAATAAGTTTCGATCCTGCTTTCTTCAAAGAACACGTACAGATGTGATAGTTTCTTTGACAATCAGAGAATTTCTCACCAAAAAAATATGAAACAAGAGTTGGCCTTATTTCTTGGTTCGTTAAGAGTATCGTGCCTTGGGATCGGAGTTTAATTTCATCTAGTCTATTTGTAAAGGTTTTAAAGAGTGGCAGCTAAAGTCATAACATCACGCATGTATTCTCGGAAGGAGTAGACAGAGATGTGCCTGTAGAACACTGACGTATTATTATTATATGTATAAATAACAACATACATAAATTGACGCCTTTTTCACATGGAGGTGAGCAGAAACTACAGAGCAACATCACCTACGGTTTTTAAATACTTCTTCTATATCTTATTCTATTCTTATGTATATTGGTTTGTGCTAGCTTACTTGTAGCAAATTATTGAATTTAAATGTGTTTGTTAATTACCAATATTGTGTAAACTCAAGTTCTTTTAACATAACAGACAGACGTGTTGCTGGAAAGTTTGTTCCGCTAGTTCTTCTTCACAGCAAAAGCGCAAGGATTTGGTGAAGAGGGGACTGTCCTATGTGATTTTTCGTGTTCATAAAGTGCTGATCCTCAGCCTAAGTTGAATACATGACTTTTGATTTTGTAATGTAACACCTAGATTTCGCTACTTCACAACCGCGCGGTTTAATAAAAGTGGGATTTACTTTACCCGCCTCCTCTCTAGCCACACTCGCGAAATATTTAGCGAAATGATACAGCAGTGTTTCGTAAAAGCTTTACCAAGCATTTATCTGTATATAATATAGGTGTTAGCTAAGCGCCTATGAGTGATGATCCATTTATCTTCACCTTACAGTGGTAATAGATTTGCTAAATTTTACAATAATTTAACTCATAGAGAGCTAAAATTAGGTAAATACATACATACTTAAACTCACGCCTGTAACTAGAGAACGCTATCTGCTACGACTGTTATAATACACTCCTTTTGCTTCATTTATGTTTATACATTAGGTCACACACAGAGATGTTTTTTATTCGCGCAATGAAAAGCGCGACAACGCAACGCCACTTTCGATCAGCTGAGCGTACGGCCAGCCGCGACCACTCGCGCTTGTGTTTAAGTAGTATCTATTGAATTTTTGTAACTTTAAATGCGTATTTTGTTTTAAAAAATCGATGATTTTGATAATGTTTGTTTCGAAGAAAGTTTACTAATAATACCTACTTGGAATACGATTTTGAAAATACGAAAACCAATATTGCACTATGACCTTTAATATCTTCAAAACCAGTGAATATTTCCAGGTATGTTCTAGAAGAAAAAAACTATCCCAGTAATGGGTAGATTAGATGTAGTTTTAGTTTTCGTTTACGTTAAGGGTCTTTTTACACTCTGTATGTAGCCCTTAAAGTTATTACTATTACACTGGTGTACAGACGTCAGCACATCAAGTTACCCCAATGTGTCAAATTTCTTTGATCGTATTTCAACTTTATGTCATACAGAATAAGGTTCATATTCAATTGGGAAAATTTGACACATAGGGGTAACTTGATGTGCTGGCGTCTGTACAAGCAGTGATAGTCGATTGTTATGACTTGTGGACTGTTGAGCCACACACCTCTGACTTTTCGGATTCTTGTGCGTATTGTGATATTACTTGCTTCAAAAATAGTGAAAGAAAACATCGCGAGGAACCCAGCATAAAAGATATTTTTCAAGGGCATGATACTCCGAGTCAGATGCCTATGGCTGGCATAAAAACTCTGGTATCAACTTAGCCACCAACTACACAAAAAGAAGAAAAGATAGTGTACAATAAAGAATATTCTATTCTCTACTAGGTATTCTTCTTTTAAACCGCAACGTTGCTAACTAGTATACAAAATACAATCTCGTATTGTCAATGCATCCTTGACCCGCCAATAGGAAGCCAAGCGATTACACGGTGACGTCACAAAGGTCGGCTGTCGGATAATCTGTCGTCATTAACGTGTAGTCGTCAATACTTTGGCCTGAGGCGAGGAAATTTAATCTGTCAACCACTGTAAGTTCAGCTCTATAAATTAAAAATGTTTAAGCTAAATTAAACAGTAATTAAATGTAGATAGAGAGTGAGTTTGTTTGAAGCGTGTGGTACAGACCTACATCAAGCTAACTCAATCTGTCAAATTTCTATAATGGTTTTTCAACTTAATTTCAAAAGAATAATGTTCATGTTCGATTGGAATTTGACCGTTTGGGATAGCTTGATGTGTATATAAATAAATGCACTCATGTTCTTGTCAAGAAAGAAAAAAGAAGAGATTTCTTCTTTATTGCTGTGTTTTTTTGGGAACTAAGAAATAAGAACTTACATAAAACTAGCTGCTGTTCATGATTTCGTATGGATTGCTATTAAACCATACAATGACATACCTTACAGGACTTCTCAATATTAACGTTGCTTTACACAAGTGATGAAGATGGAAACGGATGATTAGTTTACGGGATTACCTCGATAATAATCGCGTAACAAACATACAAAATAAAACATGCTGACGAATTGAGCACATGCTCCCTGCTTGAAGTCGGTTTAAAATAAAGATGTATCTTTGCAATATTAGTCATTTATTAGCCACTAATAACAAAAACAAACTCCCAAAAATGTTTTGATCGACTAGCTCAACCTTCTGGCACAGAGATGAGGATAGACAAAAATAACTTTATCATTGGGGTTCTTCGTTTTTGTTTATTACAGTTTTCCGAAATATACCATGGCTTGTTTACATAATTTCGAACTCGCTCAATTTACCTGATACATTGAAAACGAACCGATTTCCCTCAGGACTCAAATATGTAAACCACAAAATAATACCAACAGAAGGCTGCTTTTATACAACGTGCTTTACGTACATAGGCCCGTCTATATTGATAACTGAAACTGTCTCTGGCTTAGGCCAGACAGCAACGTCTGGCACGGACAGGGTGTGGACGCGGTGTCTTGAAAAGTAAAACAGTCCCTCATTGTAAATTATACAAAAAGACAAGGCTTTATTGTCTAAAATTTGAAACCAAAATTTGAGGTATAAAGCCCGCTTTAAATCAGTTCAAAATGAATTAAAATGAAAGTAAATTGATTGCATATTACTAATTTTGTAATGAATGGTTTTAAAATAATTTAATACGAGTTTAATCCAAAAAACTTTGATTTGAGTTTGGTTGGGTGGACTATATGCAATTGATATTGTTTTTTTTAATAATAGATGTACAAACATATTTATATATTAGGGCCCTAAACTGGAGGTATATAATGAATGGCTTCATGTTTATGGTGGCATACAAAACAGCCTCAACCGGGATGAGTAGAAGGCGCGCGCGGGTATTTTTACAGAGGAACACACAGACGCTAATGATATCTTGTCAAATGCGTTACCGCACCAGCATCGTCTTTACTTTATAATTTAAAATGAAACGTTAGTTTAAAACTAAAACTCAACTTATAAAAAGTCACGCTTCAAAAAGTTTAAAACAAGATAATATGGTTATAAAATCGGGTCCTTGCCCTGTCTCTGCCGTGTCTGTGTCCTGTCCTAAATTCGTCCTCGCCTTACGTCTTTTCAATCTGACTTAAGTGTGCGTGATTTTTTGCTCGTTGTTTGGAGCGAAACTACTGTAGTAGTTTATTCCTTACTGAAGTCCCAACCTACAACAAAATACAGAAATACTCCAATTTGGTATCACAATAACCGAAGGAGACGGTTCGTTGGTTTAAGAGTATTTCAGTAAAGGATTCCTTCGATACCAATGACTGTATCGAAACCCTCCGAGCAATGTTCGTAGCCTAAGGGGTCAAGTGTCCTATACCCCTAATAGTAAGACGAAAGAGGTTACGTTTTATTAGGGTTCTACAAATTTTGAAAAGAAATGTCCCCGTGACATACAGTGCAGTTGAAAACTAGCGTCAAGAACTATTTGGTGCTGCCGTGAGGCACATAATAAATTCTTTATTTTAATTTATTTTCAAAATACATCACATATTTACTAAATTGTTGTATATACCCTGTATGGGTCCTTGCAATGTCCACCCCAATTTGGTCTTTATTGCAACCAAATTATTCTCCACTCGGACCATGTCTGGTTCAAGTAGCGATCCAAAGCATATCCGAAATAAAGATAAGTAAAAGAATTCCATCATTTAACTTTGTACACTAAATACGAAAATAAAGTCTAAAACTTAGCCTAAAATATGGCATCAAAAAACTCATCCGCATCGTTGTCCACTGGCTGGAAGTGTACCCAAAATACTGGCTATTTACAACTATTCTTTTTAACTATTTCTGTTTAGTCCTTTTTTCTTTTTTTTGCTGTATGAATTTTGTTTTGCCATGGGTTATTTTTTTTATTTTAATAGAATAAACGATTTAAAATTGGAACAAAGGGCATGAGCCTGGAGATCCTTCAAACAGGTCCCGAACCTAGTTCAGACTCCAGTTCCCACAAAAGTTCTAGATTTAAGCAAAAATGTATTAATTAATTGATGTAACCATCATGTACAGACGCCAGTTGCATATCAAGCTACCTTAAACTGTCTAATTTTCGCAATTGAACATGAACCTTATGATATTGTGATAAAGTTGAAATACCATCAATGAAATTTGACACATTGGGGTAGCTTGATGTGCTGACATGAAATTTATTTAAAATTCTAATAATCATAATGTCTTTTTGTTTCAGGTAAGGACTTTCGAATACCTTTTGAACTGATAACAGAAGTAAGAAAATGAACTTTTTATTCGTGTGTACCAGTAAACAGTAGGTATATCCATATAGATACAAATTTATGCAATTCCGGCTTTTGATTTATTAATTTCAGCGTTTTTTAAACACTCAGTAAATAATCTGGATCTGACAATAACTTAAACATCAAACTTTCTACTCTGTTAAAGCTGTGGAAAGGTCTTTGACGAACTTAAAAAAAAACAGAGTTCAGTAAATCATTCTGGACCGTACAGCATTTAAAATTTTTCGCCATAGTCTCCATATTATAACATGATTTTATGGATGTTGTACTAACTTTAACTTGTAAAAATCAGTATAGATTCAAGGTTTCTTTAAACAAAACGGTCAGACGTGTTGCTACTTCTTCTTCATTGCGAAAACACTAAGAAGTGGTAAAGGGTGCGTGTTTTGGGGGACTGTCTTATGTATTTTTGACGTTCAAAAAGTGCTGATTCTCTGCCTTATAAGAAAAAAATGAGTTAAGATTTTGAATTTTCTGAAAGCCATATTATTACATTCATTACCTAAATGTATGCGAACGAGGAAAATTTGTCGAAAATTACTAAGCTGCCTTTGTTCAGAACAAATAAATAATTTGGCACTAAGAGGCTTCATTACGTTAATGAGCGGAAGATTATAATATTTTAATCTATGAAGATTAGGTGACTATACCGCCGCCGGCATTTTTAATTAAAATATTATAAGTACAAGATTTACCATAAAAGAAGAATATTATTTAGAAGCTAAGTGCGAGTTGGTCTTACAAACGAAAGGTTTTGTATCATACAATATTTATAATACTTACAGCAATTAGCGCCTTGGAAACAGAAGTGCCGCGTTATCCCAATAAATATTTTTTCATACAAAACTCATGTTTTTTTTTTAATTAGGCGAAGAAATTCTAAAATTTTTAAATATATAGTAACCCAATGACTCTTGAAATAAAGACAGAATGAGGCCAGTGCACTGAGGACTGTCATTGAACAGACTTTATCCAATTGAGATACAGTTTAATTTTCTTAGTTGTTGAGACTTTTTGAACAGTTGGTTTATTTCGATGTGTTTGACGCTAACTCTCAAAGTCAAAATCAAAACTTAATTTAATTTATTTAAATTAGGCTCAGAATCAGCACTTTTTGAACGTCAATAATAGGTACTGACGCCAGCACATCAAGTTACCCCAATGTGTCAAATTTCTTTGATCGTTTTTCAACTTTATGTCATACAGAATAAGGTTCATATTCAATTGGGAAAATTTGACACATTGGGGTAACTTGATGTGCTGGCGTCTGTACATAAGATAGTGCCCCAAATCGCCCACCTTTTACAACTTCCTAGTGTTTTTGCAGGGCACAAGAAGTGGCAGTGAACAATCTCCCCAGCAACACGTCTGTCTGATTTGTTAGGACAGTTAAGTAGAACCTTTCTGCACGCGTAGTAAGACCACAGAAGAAACAGATTTTGTCTACAGAAGAGTCGACACAGTGAAAGAAAGATTGTAGAAACATGTTAATTGTCAAGAACGCATAGACGCAACCGGCGTGTGTATGACAACATGTATGAATGTTAACGAAGCAAAAGAAGTATAAAAGAATCGTAGTATATGGCGCTCTGTAGTTTCTGCGTACCCACACGAGAACTAGGCGTGAGTTTATGTATGTATGTACCCATGTTTGAATAGAAGAAATGTGTTGATTGTTTAGTCGACAAATAGTCTAAAATACCAAGCATTATTCTTCTATAATCGGCAAAAATTTTGCTAAACGAGCTGATGCGGCATGGTCTCTATATTCGCAAATTACTCAAATAAATTGCATTTTGTATCAATAATTTCTAACCAACTTGAGTCTAGATATTAATAGCTTTTATTCTAGGAATTTGAGTCTCTCTCTCGCTTGGCAAGTTAATGAAATGCACTCCAATTAATTTCACTTATCAGTTTGACTTTGCTTTAAGTTATGAAGGTAAAAACAAACCAATCAATTCAGGAAAGACAGTGTTTAGAAAAAGTTAGTTCCGTGAAAGACTTCGGCACTTCTTTTTCCCAGCCAAAACACTAGGAAGTGGTGAAGGGTGGGCGTTTTGAGGGACTGTCTTATGTATTTTCCGTGACGTTCAAAAAGTGCTGAGATTTTCAGCCTAGTTTGATTTTGATTGTGATTGAGCATAAAAACCGAACAAAATACGAATCAATGATGAAATCCATTTCGTTTTATATATTATTTTATTGATTAGGGAAAACAAACAATTACACACAAGGATTTTCAAATAATGTTACGAGTTTACATCTGCGTCTAATTTACGACGTTATCCTCAGCATAAATAATTAAAATTGGAAGAAACATGCACGAGCGCGATACTATTAAGACTTAGCTTGATTTAATACTATACTTATACAAAACAAAAAGAAAATCAAGTCAGAGAAATAATTAACTAATTTAGTTATTCTTCAAAGTTACTGATGGATTCAAAGATATTTTGTTACTGTTTTTTTTTAAAGAACTTACCTCGTTAATCTAACAAGCGCTACTACTTGTCACGTGGTCCCAGATTCGATCCAAGGGTCGGGCAAAGCGTTATTTAGTTTTTCCATTTAGAATTTTGCAGATGGCAATGGGCTCGCCCCCTATTACATGAGACCTTTGCGACCCCTAGACTAACGAACTAGACTTTCTATTATTGCAATAGAAATAGAAGCTTAGTGAGACTTTTAACCGTCTACCAATTACGGTTCATGAGCCCGCTGATAGACAGACAGACGGTCGGACAGCAGATGCTTAGCAATAGAGACCCTTTATGGGTAAGGAACCCTTAAAATAGCTTTTTAGTTTACATTCTCTATGAAAGTAATTTATTTTGAACCAAATTGGGTAATTTGTTCAAAACATCATACATCAACATTTGAAAGCTATTCAAGTAAATTGGAAGCCATATTTTACCGTTCGTTTCAGCAAATTGAACTTAGATATTTCTTGATAAATTAATATCGTTATGGCCAAATGGTTTAGAGCTCGCCTCTCATGCACTTGGTAGTGGGTTCAATCCATGAAAATACCATAACATAACATCACACCTAAATTTCTCGCAGGGGCCAACATAATTATAATAATTTATAATGAAAAATATTTAGACAAGTACACACTTACTTAGGTTTCAATAAGTAAAAAAACAGCTCGATTATGGCATTCAGAGTCAAAATCAAATCATTTATTAATTTACATTATTCAAGGTAGAATAAATTAAAAACCAAAAGAAATAATAAAAATAGTACCTAACAATTTTTAAGAATTTTGAATAAATAAAAATTGAAATAAAAAAAAACAGACTAGTGAGTGTGTCGATAGAAAAAGAAAACAAATATTAATTTATTCACAGTAACTATCAACTAATTCAAAGGTTACAAGACTCAAAAACAAATTGTTCATGGATCAACACTACCTACCTAACAAAACTTATATAATAATAATAATAAATATTCCACAACTTTTCGCGCAACGCCATTTATTTTAGTCCCAAGTTAAGCTTGAGAGCTTGTGTTATGGGTACTAAACAGCTGATAAACATACTTATATATTTCTAAATACATACATATTATAGATAAATTACACCCAGACACAGAACAAACGATCGTGCTCATCGCACAAAACATTTGTCCTGGGTGGGAATCGAACCCACGACCTCCGGCATAGCAGTCAGGGTCACTAACTACTAGACCAACAGGCCAGTCATATCTACCTTGAACCCATATCCAAATAACATAAGTACTGCGCCGTGTTCACAAAATAAATGAATTCGACTTGAATTTGATAACATACTTACTTATCTCCCAATAATAAAAATAGCAACCAGATTCTGAAAGTCAGAAAAGTACATAATAATTTTGCACGCGTACATCCTTTATGGAAGGACGCTCGCGACGCAACGAGCTGGATTCAACGGCGGCCAGGGATCCGCATACAATCCTCCGCAGTTCAGCAGTACCGGGCGAGCCTTCAGTACACAACCGGACGGGGACCCGGGCGGACGTACCCCGCCACGTTTTCAACCTAACTAAACTTTCCTACCCCTCAAAAACTCATGTTTGTCTATCAGTACCATCAAATAAAACTAGGAACTAAAAACAAACTAAAATAATAAAAACAAAATCATTATTAAAAACACAAATAAATCTACAGGTGGATTGTGTCTAACACTTGATTTTAAACCCTTCCCTAAAGTAAATAGAGTTTCAATTTCCTCAATCTCTTTGTCTTATCGTTATAAGTGTTTTTAAATCTTAAAAATAAATGTGATCTAGTGTTTGTGATTCGACTTTTGAAAGTGTTATTATTACCTACAAATAAATAAAATTCCATTTAAAATTAAAAGTAAATCGTAAATAAACAAAGTATTTTTAAAATAAATGTTATTGTTGTAAAATTACAGTGTTTTGTGTTATTAAATAACAGTTTTTTTTAATAACAGTGGCCCCATAACACAGTGCTGTGATAACGTCGCGTACTTTTTGTGTTATGTGAAGAATATCAGTTGTGAGGGCTATTACAATAACATAAGGTATTTTCTTATCTTCGGGAATCATTGTGAGTGATTCTCGGAATGTTGTCTTAGGACGGCACTAACATCATTTGTAATAACAGTTTCGAAGAGATTTTATTTCGACATTTTATTTGTTTGAAACTTTGAACACAAGTAAAATAAAGGCGGATTCAATGCCTCATGCATTTTCTACCAGTCTAGTGTAGTATTTTTAAGTATTTTGTTTGAGAAAAGAGGTTGTACAGTCTTTCACAGACTAAAAAAGTTACCAATTAAAATAATAATAATAATTTATTGTTACTTTTAGTTAGTGTAGTGTATGAAACATTTAAAACCCAATAACAATTTGCCCGCAAGCCCGATACCTCCAGCTCAGCAGTATAACTACCACTATCGAACGAGGTTAAAAAGAAAATAATTAGCACTTAATTATTTAGATAGAAACAAGTGCTTAAGCGTATAAATGTAATGGTACAAGAAAAAACGTTCACTTACAACACAGCCATAAATATAATAAAACACCCACCCACACTATTCTTCCAATAACTATTAACCCATTTAAACTACAATAACTAATGATGCCGTATTTATTAAAATAAATTATTGACTTCGAATTATTTTTATACAAACTCGTGTAATATAAACATTTTTTATTGTGGAATCCGAGAGTATGTTATTATGAAGTTTATTTTTATACACTTTTCAGAGGCCAATCGATAGATGAACAAAGGGTGGAATTGGCATAGATGGACATCCGCACAACATGAGTTCTGTACATTATTATGAAACCCCTAGGTTAAAATATTTCATCGGCTTTTCTTTATTTCCAAGTTTTTCCTGAATTAAAATAATTTCCTTAGTTTATAACGTTCAAAATCTAGTAGCAATCTTATCCACCGGAGGTCGTGGGCTCGTTTCCCACTCGGGACAAATGTGTAATGAGCACGATCATTGTGCTATGTCCGGGTGTAATTTATCTAAAATATCTATGTATGTATTTAGAAATATATAAGTATGTTAATCAGTTGTTTAGTACCCTGCCCATAACACAAGCTCTGCTTAGGTAGATGGCGTTGTGGGAAAGTTGTGAAGTAATATTATTATTATTAAATCAAAAATAATCAGTATTTAATTTTTCAAAAATGTTCGGAAATTAGACGTATTTTTGACAAATTGAGATTGGGTAAAAAATGCGAACGTTGTTAAAAATACACGAATTGTCCCTGTGGTGTTATTTTACTTTATAAAACCGAGATTTTTGTCTAAGCCAATGATATTTTAAATGAATGAAGTACCTAACCAATTTACTTTTTAAGGAATATTTTCATTGGGTTAGCTAAGAATGATGATTTTTGCTTGGGTCTTCAGAAAAAAAAAACGTTTAAGATAAGGAATGGCCGACGAAAAATTTCTATGTGACTAGAATCATTTAGGTTTTTAACTTTATTGCAAACTTAATAAGGTTTTCTTTTATTTATTTTATTTCATAGAAGTAACAAACAGCAGTATATTACTTAATAAGCACGCAATAAAAGATTTATAATAACATTAACAAATATATTACTCAAGACGTTATTCACAGATTTCTATAAAGAATAGCTGGTCCATGTTCAATTGGGAAAAATGACAGTTTGGCGTAGCTTGATGTGCTAGCGTCTAAGACACAAGGTGTCCGGTTGTGCATCGATGCCCACTTCACCCTGTATTTTAGGATTTTTTTTACAAAAGAGTGGCTTCAGATGGTACGCCTCATTATATTTAACCGGCTTTTGTTGAAATAGAAATATCTTTTAGAAAATGTAACGTTACAAGAGCCTTGGAATTACGCTCCTTTTGATTTATGAGAGATGTTGAACGTGCCCTTAAAATAAATAATGATAATAATACCCGTTAAACGTTAATCGACGGCCCGGTTGGTCTACTGGTTGCTAATGCTTCTGCTGAACAAATGGTCCCAGGTTCAATACCTAGGTCGGGAAAAGCGTCAGTAGCAGCTCGGAAGTTAGATTCGAGGCCGTTTGATGGTAATACGTTCGCCCCCTATTTATAGGAATTAAACGTAACTGGCAAAATGTGGGCAAACTCAAGTGAGTTACCTGGGTTACAGGGAGGACTAATACTGACCCACAGAAGAAGCAAAAACCTCTTATCAAACAGAGAAGCTATTTGTAGCTAAATAATAACCGCCACACGGGTTGACCGAAGGTTAGGCTACGCTTGCCAAAGTCGGTCTATAGATGGGTGGCCATTTAATACATTCCAACTCTTCAGTGCCTCGGAAAGCATATAGAGTTGTTGGTCTCGTCGCTGTCATTTGTAGATAGTTGACAGTCTTTACGGATAGTCAGATCCTCGAAAGCCTGACAACAAGTTTAACCAAGGGGTATTGTGGTACCCAGTCACTGGGTTGTGGAGGTCAGATAGCTGTCGCTCAATGTAAAATACTGCCAAGTGAGGAAGCTGACGCCCTTAGTCATAGTCATAGTATTTTATTGATAAGGGATTCTCACAAGTAATTTTATATAGATTCAATATTTTGCTGATGAACAATTATTAAAAAATACATTACCTAAATTATTAAACAAATGTCAAATACAAGATGTCAAACAAGATAAAGAAACAAATAAATAGGAGTCAAATAAAAAAATAAAACAAAAAATACTTTAAAAATACATTACTTACATTATACAAATGTCAAATAGTAAAAATGTCAAACCAAAAAAAGAAACAATACACGTAAATACGAGTCGAAGACAAAATACACAATAAATATCGGAATTCTAATATTACATTTAATATTATTATATTCTTATTGTAAGGAAAAGTCTTTCGCGCGCACGTTTCCTCCCACAATAGCAATAAGAAGTCATAATCTTAATACTATAAAGGTGAAATTCCTTTAACGACCCCTTGAGAAAATACAAGGGTAGTGTTAATTAGATTCATTAAAGTAATGATGGAGTTCGATGAAAAACAGGGATCAAGGCAAAAAAAAAGAAAAATCCATTTCATTGGTTAGGAATCCTGTCCTTTTATGTAAGAAACATGGGAAAGGCTGTAATGACCTACGCAACTTTGTATGAAATTGAAATTGAAATTGAAATTGAAATTGTTTTTATTGAAAATTGATATACAAAAATATTTACAATATGGCCTTAACAACTATAGGTATACAGTTTATTGGATTCTACCTGAACTAGGAATAAACCTGTATCTCAGGTAACTCACTCTAGTACTTATACATAATAATATCTAAGATTCCATAAAGAAATACTTAGTATATAACTTGTCAATAAATATAATACATAGGTTACATAATAATTACATTTAATTCATACGACATACCATTATTTTAATAATGAAACATTACACAACAAAATTAGGTCACGTTTATTTTGTGTCTACAGAGCACAACATTTTGCTAAATGCAATGTCATTAAAATTATTATAAAATGTAAAATGTATCTATCTAATCATTATACTACAAATTGTGAATGCTAAAGACTAAAATTATGTTAAACGACAATTATTTATAAGGTAAACTATAACACAAATGACTAAAATGAATTTATTATAAGAATAAAGTCGGCGCTCTCACGCGGCATTATAGTCGATAGAATTGACATATCTTGCCTCAGCTATTTTCTTAGCCGGGCATTCTGGATCGCCTGTTTTGTGGTTGCTCGGTTTTTTAAATCGCAAGCATGTTGCACACTGTGGCTGTTCGGCATTTCTATTGCAATCATTGGACTGATGACCTTGTTCCCCACAATGTCCACACGTATAGGTAGCTTCCCGACAAGTCTTAGCAGCATGTCCATACTGTTGACATTTAAAACACCTGGTCACAAGTGTAAAGTCTCTCACTGGGCACGATGTCCAATTAATGTACACTCGGTTTTGATTTATAAGGACCTTTCTAATGCTGGAAGTAACTTCAACAATAAAGTTACACGTAGGTCCTTCCTTTTTACCCGATTTGTGACTTAATTTTATAGAAGCCATAAAAGAATCACGAGTTAAATTAGGCAACTTGTCGGCTAAGTTCTGTTCATATATGCAATCGAAGACTTCTTGATCACTTAAAACGGTAGGTACTCCTATTACAGCAATTCTTGGCCTTTTCTTATGGGGCTCTTCCATTTTCAGACCGGAACTACTTAGCTGTGATGATTGTCTAAGTTTTTCTATGTCGTCTTTTGTCTCCGTGCTGATAATAACGCCACCGTTTATGGTTTTGCGTAATCCTCTCACGTGCAGTTTCATTTGTTCCGGTCTTATTATCTTTTGGACTAGAGATTTTGTGTCGTCACTAGATTTCAATTTATCTGTTGGATAAATTGCAATAGAGCTGAGAGTATTTGGGCGCAAGTAATTATTCTTGTTGGTTTTAACCATATCAGCAAACGTAGCCGTTTCCGCAGTAGTTGTTTTGATGCAGTTTTCTTGAATGCTTGTTTGAATTATTTGCTGGAAATTTTCAAAGCAATTCGTGAGGTCCCTTTTTTCTTTCAACACCTGAGCAGAATTGTGAAGTTCTTTGGCCTTGAGCCTTAAGTCCTGGTAGTAAACTGCCATTTGTGACACGCCATGTCCTACCTTGCGCGAAAGAGAATTGATCTTCAGCTTTTGTTCAGCGTTCAGCTTTCCTTCCTGAGCAATGAGACATAGTTCATCCAGGCATCTATTAATGGAGGTCAACCAACCACTAATCTCACTGGTTTCCACAACTTCTACTCTTCCTTCTGCCGCATGGTAGGGTGTTTGAGGTTTGGTCGTAGGGCTACTAGGCGGTGGAATACCCCGTGAGCTGTTTTCAATGTTTGACATAATTAAATAATTATGTAGTTTTATGATAATTGTCATAACTACTTGTTATTGACCAAAGTAAATCACAAACTTAGCACAAATGTCCGACTCGGTTTCTAGGTCACAGATCACTCGAATATTATTTTACGTCATATAATTAATAAAATCGCTTATACACACGTCCGCTCCACTTGAGTGCCAATATCCAAAATCTATGGATGTATGGATTATTATTTTAATAAGACAGCTTCACATCACGACTCTATTCGGTTTTTTTGTATATTATTATGTATGTATTAAGAGATAGTGATAATAATAATAATTTTGTGTCTGCCAATGACTTAATAGCAAAGAGCCTCGACCAATACCTGAAGAGGCTCTCGTTGGGCAGCTGGACCAAGCGTTTGATTCAGAAAGCAGTGCTTCTGGACACGGCTCGCATTGTTAGGCGATTCCTCTCCCTGGAACCCTGACCGCCGGTAGCTAAGACCCTGTTCCCGATACCGGTGGGCTACTATTTTTTATATTTTTAAATGTTTTTTTTTTAATTTAAATATTTAAAAATGTATATATTAAGATATCATAATGAATAAACGAAATAATAATAATAGGTAAAAGAAAAATAGGCAAGAAGCTAAAATCTGTTTAACAGTATGTTTTACACATAATAAGATAATTCTAACTGTGGCAAGAGTTAAGAGTAACTGGTTCTCTGTCCTAGTTTACTGGCGTCGTGAATGAAGTGTGTTGTACTTACTATAGAATATAACGAAGTCTATATTCTAGATTGTCTATAACTCTTGTAACATGTGAATACTGACAGCTTGACGTATGTTCTCGACATTACCCGTTTATGTCGATACGAACCATTCAATGCGCTGTGATGAGTTTATTATGAAACTAGATTTTGGATGTCGAATTGTGAAATAAATTTAAATCATTTATTTGTAAAACACAGGTTCAGTGGATGTTACAAAAGAGTACATAAGGTACACTGTATAATAAATAACCATAATTATGAGATTTTTTTATAATATTTACACAATTATTTTTATTCAACAGTCATTAAAGTGCAGTGTCATTTAAAATATCGATCGTCAAATATTTTTTTTTTCTCTTTTTATGATGCAATCTGTCCCTTCACTGACATTCAGCATCTCTTGTGTTATGCTTTTGAAATTAGTCATTCGTGTTATGCGCCCAGTGGTGCATACACATCAATGTACTGTATTCACGTCAATTTTAATTCACGTAATTCAATTTTGAATTAGTAAATGCCATGCAAATTAATATTGTCAAAGTAATTTAATTATTCACCATAAAAGATTAGAGTTTGTGGCTCACATATACTTGAATTTTTGGTCTCGACTGCAAAGCGTATGGTCTTGAGTTTGTTTTAATTTAAATGGGATCACTTTCAGGGTTTCTTTTGTCGATTAAAATAAAAAAAAAACAAAATCAAACAACACAGAAAGGAGTTATACGTCATTCGTCAAACGTAAAAAAATACGTGTCAAATTAAGAACCTTATTTTTCTTCACCAGTTAGGCGCTGACTAAATCTTGTCACTTTTTGTTACCGACACGACACACTATCACCAAATGTTCAGGATCATCAAATATTTACGTCTGCGCGTGGTGTAGCTGATTTCATACTGGTTATAACTCTGAAATCAAGAAAAAAATACGTGTGTTTTTCGTAATTTCAGAGCTCGTCCCATGGTGAAAGTTGTTCATAACATTAGTCATCGACTGGCCTGTTGGTCTAGTAGTTAGTGAACCTGACTGCTATGCCGGAGGTCGTGGGTTCGATTCCCACCCAGGACAAATGTTTGTGTGATGAGCACGATCATTTGTTCTGTGTCTGGGTGTAATTTATCTATAATATGTATGTATTTAGAAATATATAAGTATGTTTATCTGCTATTTAGTACCCATAACACAAGCTCTCAAGCTTGACTTGGGACTAAATGGTGTTGTGTGAAAAGTTGTGGAATATTTATATCAAAAATAAATTTATTTATATCAAGAATGAGTTATTTATCCTGTGAAAATTTGCGCACTGCATAAAAAATATTTTGTATAGAAATACATTTTCATTAGCTTGTATCCGACATAAGACACTAAAGTGTCCACATTTGCGCAGCGCCTTCGATTCGAATAACAATAGAAAGAAGAAAAAAGAAATTTCGTTTGAACTTTAATTGCCAGCCATAAACTAGTTCAAAGCTGTCAAAAACAAAATGACAGCTGATTTCAGAATGACAGCTCACATTAAGTCCTTTGAGCGATGACAATTTACATTGATGCAGTTCGATTTATTACTTTTGAAATAAATGGATAGATTGCCCTGTAAGGATTCCGTGCGTCAAAATTGGAACGCTATCATAGAATCACTTCGTTGTCCGTTGGTATGTCAGTAGGTCCAAATCCATTTTTTCCCGAAAACGCGTAGAGGTATCAAGTTGAAATTAATAAATCAATATAATATAAACAAATAAAATATAAAAATAAAATTAATTATTATTATTTTTTGTTTATTAATTATTTTAAATTAATATTATAAATCTGGAGTCTGGAGCCAAGGTCTCATTTTTATGTAACCTGATTTTATGGTAATAAAGAAATGTATTATTCATTTATTATAATTATTTTTAATTTTGGGTTTACGTGAACCCAAAGGTCAGGGAAGCGGTTAAAGAGGTAAAAATTGTAGTTAACAAAATATAATCTCTGAAACTATTAATCTGGTTTTACGTTACCTGGTAATCTCGGTAACTATTTATCCAGTTTCAATTATTCTTTGACTAATGGAATACTCCATTATCACGAACATTAATTACTAACACATTGTCTTGTTATTTAAACAAAATAATGTGCGGTACAAGGTTGTTAAAGTAAGTTTAAAACAGTTTTTCATGTCTTATTGACACACCAACATGCAAAATAAGATTTAAATGTTGTGAAGAAGAAAAATTGACAATACAAGAGTTGTGTGTGTAAAAAGAATTAAAAATAGATTATAAATTATTTTTACACACTCACCTAAAAGCTTGTACAGAACACTTTGTACGCTAATCGGTCTCTTACTTGGCTGATTTTTTCTTAGTAACCATAATTCTTTTATACTCCTCTTCATCTACTACGGTAAATCAGATCGCTATAATATTTTACTCTAGATCTCAAGGGACCTAACTATGCCGTGTCAGTGGTATCCAATGTCCTTTTGTAATATAAGACTCTTTTGTTGCAAGCTCGGTTTTATCTTTTCATAGCTAAAAGACTGAGACATTTTATTTTGATACCGTTCTACTTTTTATCTAAAGAGGTTTGGGTATTTGGACCTCGAAGTTAGGGCACATGCACTGCAAGTGATTTTTAGCCTAAAAAAAATAATTAAAAAGGACTTCAACTATACGTCGTCCCAGTTATTCAATTCGATACATCCGATGTATTATTGTAACTAATAAAATTAGTACCGTAAGTCGAGGTAAAAGTAAGAAATCGTCCGAGAGACCGGTTTTATGGGTTCGATGGTTAATGGAAAACAACTTACCTAAACCTTTCTTCTAACCTAACGTTGCTTTGCTCGGTTGAGGGTGGATGGGACTGTTAGAGTCCAAATGACTAAAAACCACCGTGGAGTTTACATGCAACGTAGACGCCTGCTACGCCGTAGCAACATCATTAACACCTGCTACGCCGTAGCAACAACGTAGCTCATTTTTATTTTCACACTAGCGGACGTCACATGGTTTCATTCGCATAGTTCCAGTTCCCGTAGGAATATAGGGATAAAAAGTAGCCTAAGTCACCCCGAGATAGTGAAGCTTCCCAACGGTAAAATAATTTTTAAAATCGGTCCATTAATTTTTAGGTTTATTCGTTACATACAAAATACAAATATTTTCTTTTTATAATATTAGTATAGATATAGATTTACTAAATCGTGATATAGTTATTAATAACGTTCAATAAATTTATCACACTAACCGGAACTGTATTAAAAAACAGTTTTTGCATTCAATAGCCCAATTCTTACAGAAGATAATAGCGTGGCCACGCTATGACCTTTAAAAGCGGGTAAAGCCTCAAGGTAAAGCTAGTTAATTACGTGTAAATGAAGAGTGAAGCAACCTCTGTACTCATTATTATCCAGTATTCAAACAAAAGATGAAGGCAGTCATTTATTTCCTTAGTTTTACCACTGAGGCTTAACTGCGTGTTTGCCAAACCGTTAATTAGTGAGAACAATGCCTTACCCATAAATAGCTCTTGAGGAAACTGTCTAAAGATGTTAACAAAATTGTTTATTCATATAGGCAGTGAGGAAAATGGTACGATTTATTTTTTACTTAATTTTGTATCTTTTTTCATAAAAAAAAATAACACCAGCCTGTTACTGTCCCACTGCAGGGCAAAGGCCTCGTCTCATACAGAGAAGGATCGAGCATTGATCACCACGCTTACTCAAGGCAGATTGTCAATTTCAAACTTAAATTAACTTTAAGTCCAGGTTTCCTCACGATGTTTTCCTTCACCGATGTCAATGATGTCTAAGGTCAACTTAGAAAGTACATATAAATAGAAAAAGTCACATTGGTACTTGCCCAGATTTGAACCACAACCTTATGTATGAGAGGTAGGCGCCTTAACCTCTGGGCTATCATGACATTTTTATAAGATTCCTTCTACTCAATAACATAAAATCCAAATATTTTTAGAACAGCGTGCTTGTATTGTCATTATTGCATGAATAGTGACCAAAACACAAATATTAGACAACTACTACTTGTGTTTCGGAGACTTTTCAGAAATGAAAACATCTGTATAAAATTATACATACAAATAGGTAAAGAAGTATGTAAGAATCGTAGCATACGGCGGCGGCGCTCTGTAGTTTCTGCCTACCCCCATGGGAAAAAGGCGTGAGTTTATGTATGTATGTATGTAAATAGGTATATAATTTTATTCTCTGTTTTAATTTTTAGAGGGTTAAATTTCACCTTTTTTGTAGTATCATACTACTATTTATTTTTAAAATTGTTTTACTGTTATTAAGTGTGTTTTTTTTCTACAGTCGGGATTCAACCGACAAACTTGTACATACGGCTACATATCAAGCTAGCATTTCCATTATAAACTGACCTCTCCTACTAAATTTAAATCAGCTTAAACTGGCCTTAGAAGTGAAACCTTTCCACTTTAACCCTTGGGCCATCATCAAGCCCGTCATAGCACAGCTTTAATAAAATTACAACTTAACGTGTTTACAAAATTAGTTGATTTTAGCGTGGCCAAACCTCGTCGAATGAAATTACGAATTTTGTTAGACGACATTTCCTTTTTGTAACCTCTTTCCTAATTAACCTTTATACTGTTTATACTAAACAGAGTGAGCAACTTAATTAAGCGATTTAATAAAACTATGTGGTTCGGGGCAGCATTCGTACAAACAACAACATAGAATAACAAGTTAAGTTTTTATGGTGTACAATTTATACACCGTGAAATTTGAATGGTTGTTTTCCCACGGTAACATAGTAGTACTGATCATTATAATCTAATTTTACTATGCCACTGATACTGTAATAGAAAAAAAATATCAGCTGTTTCATTCAAAATTAAATATTTACCATATGGAAAATATATGAAAAGGTCGTATTTTTTTTTTGATATTTCAGAATCAGTCTCAAAGTAAACGTTGTTTATAATAATTAACAGTGCTTCCGTGCAGCCGCGGGAAAACCACCATGAAAATTTCACGGTGTATAAAGGGTATATAATATACGTACATACATACATACATAAACTCACGCCTTTTCGGTGTAGGCAGAAACTACTGAGCGCCATATGTTACGATTATTACATTCTTCTTTTGCTTGGTTTACATTCATTCGTGTTGTCGTACACATACGCCGGTTGCGAGTACTACGCACCTGACCTTTCTTAAGAACCTTACCAATAGGGTTAATGTAAATCCTTCCAGGGTGTTCCCCTCCCAGCGTTTCCACTTACATTTGCCTTATATACCTTATATACCTGTCGTTAGTCGCCTTTCATTCATCCTTTCAACATGACCAAACCATTATGACGTCACAATTCAGTAAAACAGCAACATGTGACATTTTAACTCGATGTATTGTCGTTATTTTTTTATTACGTGAAAAAAGAAATAAATCATGTGTCGAATATTTTCTAGTAATCTAGAAGGGACTAAAAACTAATATTGTGTCAACTAGGGTATTTAGAAAAATCTTAGTGTACTTCTATCAAACCTTATAGGTTATGCAAATGTGATGATGTGTTGGTAATTTACTTGTTTTAGGATGTAATTCCTGCTTCATTATCATCTTGCCGTCGCACTGATTTCGGTATCGACCTGTAGATTCATTGTGGGCGTTTATATTAACGACTTCATCTAAATTCTAGGCCATTATGGTAGCTCAAATCGCCTAATAACGCATCGTGATAGCATAGAGGTTAAGGCGCCTTCTCATGGACGAGGTTGTGGTTCAAAACCGGGCAAGTACGAATGTGACTTTTTCAATTCATGTGTACTTTCTAAGTTTGTCTTAAACATAATTAACGTAGGTGAAGGAAAACATTGTGAGAAAATATCAAATTTATTTCTCTATCGATTTTTTCGTCTGTTTTACGAGTCATCATATCTATCTATTAAACTAAAATAAATCACCGAAATGTTTGTACGTGCATAACTTCCAAACGACTGCACTGAAAAGTTTAGATTGAACCCGGCAGGTGGCGCTGTGATCGGATACGAAATAATAAGTAGTTGCATCATGTATCTTCTTCTTCGTCGTATTATAATACCTAAGTAAACTTACGCCTTATTGTCATGAGGCAAGCAGAAACTTCAGAACGCACCTTCTAAGTACGACTCTCAGATACCTACTCCTTTTGCTTCATGTACCTACATACATCTGGTCATACACGCTCGCCTGTTGTTAGTACAACACACCTAACCTTTCTGAAGAACATAACCTATTAGGTCAGTATTTTTCCTTCAAAAACTGTAACGGTCTCTTATTGCATACCCTATGTGATGTACGATGTAGGTAATTATACTCTCTATTATACGACACACACAACAAAGCATGTTTGCACTTCAGAAAACTTTTTGAAAGTAAAATATACCTGGAAACCGAATTGAGTTTGCCTTAATCCGAACACTGTTTTATTCTCTGTCCTGGGGGACTTAATGGTACGGAGGAAATTCTGCTATATTCATGATAAAAGTCTAAAGAGATTGGGTTCAAAGAAGTTAATTTTTATTCTTACTGTTATGGATTTATGAAGGAGGAGCTTTGTGGATATATAATAACAGCCTCACAGGTCTATCGATGGTTAAGCTACACTGGACAAGGTTGGTCAGTGGATGGGGTACCATTCAGTACACATCAAGACGCCTCCGTGCCTCGGAAAGCACATTAAGGGGCCGTGCCTGAAATCGACTGATTTTGATCAACTGTAATCATTATTTGTGAGAAAGAGAAGAAGAATTTATACAATCCTATTTGTGATTTGAAAAGACGAGTTCCTTGCTTTGCATGTTGAGGAATTAGATTTTGGAAATAAATTACGTATTCATAGAAAATCACTAAAATTCACCCACATGTTTTCCAAAAAATGACGCGAGACTGACGTTTGATCATTTAGTTACAAGAAACTACAATAGATTTTGAAAATTAAATAATCTTACCAACACCGGTATATAGTCTACTTGCACGTGAGGGAACCACTTTTTTAATTTTTACTACAACATACGGAACAAAAAAAAATCAATGTCGTTACTTTCCGGAAATTTCAAGACTAATCAGTATTTTTTTTTCTATTGTTCGAATCACTTTTAAGAAATTTTAAAAGTAACATATTAATCTTCAGTTTATTATATGTTCGTACTATTTTTTAACTTGTGTACCTACTTTAACATGTGTACCAACATTGTAAACAAATATGTATACACAAAAATTCCGGAGATTTATTTCTCAACAGTCTTAATTTACTTAGAAACTCAAAATATGATATAAAATATTAAAACAGTTTAAGCGATCACTACGCTCGAGCTTTACGCGTGTGTTCGTAAACGGTACACACAAATATTGCATCGCAATGATGTTACCTAAACTCCAGCGAGCGAATTTTATGCACGGCCCCTTAAGCCGTTAGTCTAGACAGATGTTTGGCGGTCGTTACAGATAGTCAAAAACCCGAAAATCTGACAACCAGATTAACCAAGAGGTTTCGTGTTCCCCAGTCACTAGGCTGTGGAGCTGCGACACGCAGTCGCTCAACGTATGAAATGTTTTTTTTTACTTTGAAAGGTGTATTTGTGTATTAGTCTGAAGTGTTTTAATAATAATGTTAATTGATCAAGGGTTTGATTCAGAAAACAGTACTGTGGACACGGCTCACATTGTTAGGTGATTCCTCTCCAAGGAGCCCTGACCGCCGCCGGTAGCTTGGACCCTGTTCCCGATACCGGTGGGCTACTATTATTTTATATTTATATATTTAAAAAATCTTAATTTTCGAACAACAAAAACACACTTAAACAAACTTACACATAACTGGCGAAATGTTCGTGTACTTTAAGTAGAGCTCTGCCTAACCCTACAGCGAATACAAGCGTGATGTTAGAGTTGTAATATTCATTCCACAACCCAAAAGAATCCCGGTTCAATTTAAAAGGTGACAAAAAGCATCTCTTTACCACAGAGTTACTAAACCATAGAGAAGCATATTATTTTGACAACTGTCTGACGTTTACGTTACAAGCCTTCCAATCCTGCCTCGTGTGTCGTGTGCCTCGAGGTCATGGGTATAAATAATTTCCGGGTTGGGTAAAGTGCTATTAGGCTATTCTATCTGGAATTTCTTAGTAGCAGCCTAAGGTGTGGATTAAGTATAGGTTTAAATCTGACCAACTATGTAGGTATGCTAGATTTAGCACAATGACGATGATTGACTACATTTTAATGATTAAGTAAATAACTTCTAAACAACATTTTTCATAGTTTAATGTACCAAAAATTAAGTAACTGAGATACAAAAACAAAACATAAAAAAGTTGCTCTATGAGAATGAATTATAATGAGTTTCAATTTTAATTTTATTTCTTGTTATTTGTTTTGATTTTAATGCTGAGGGATTCAAAATCATGAACAGAGCTGATATCTTTTTAAAGCTCATATATTTATATGTACATTGTACAATGTTAATATACTATTTTAGGTTTATCAACTGTCACACGTCCAAAAACCATTTGAAAAACAGCGTCAGACAGCATCTGTATTACCGCTGAAATGATTGCTGACTTGAGACATGCCACTTATTCTTCACTGTAACATTTTGTTAATTTTATGCTTCACAGTGAATTTGATTTCTTTTTCCTTTCGTTAAATTGTATACTGTAAACATTCGAAAAACTTTTCTCTTCTTATAACGCAGCCTGGTAAAAAAATATTACGCCAGTTGGTTGACCTCTCTATTCCCCAATCGCTCTATGGTAACCCAAACGGGTCCCTTTAAACCTTATCGTAACCCGTAACCCTTACCTCCTTACCCTGTTACCCGGTAAAGACGTGCTTCACAGAAATAATATCTCATAGCATCCTTCAGGGGATTCCTCCAACGAATATAAAGTAGGTTGCGTCCTGTTTCGACGTATTTGAGTCCCAATATTGGATTTTTAAAAGATTCCTTTTATTTACCGGCGGGAATGGCCTGGGGGAGATAATGTTTGGAATATTATAAGACAGTGTTGAGTTTTGATGTCTGTTTAGGAAGACGTTTTTGGGTACCAAAGAGGAGATTAACATAATTATCATTATAACATCACGCCTTTGTGCTCCGAAGGGTTATGCAGAGGTGTCCTAATAGAACTCCCTCCAGTCGCCAGTTTTATAATACTAGTAGACGTCACGCGCTTTCACCTGCCTAGTGGCCGTTTCCGTGGGAATATGGAGATAATAATAATAACGTTTAATAATAATAACGTTTATTGTGTCCAAAAGTTATTCACAAACAATATTGGGGCTGGAGTCTTCGTTTAAGCAGATAATGCCTGTATTCAAAGACTCTGCTCCTTCACAACAGTAAGTACTTACTTTAAACACAATTAAAACAGTACATGGGTATGACAAAACAAAATATAATTATGTGAGCGTGTGCGTGCGTGTGCATAAGTTGGTTGTGTTGATGAGTGTGTGTTTGTATGTGTATGGGAGTGTGAATGTACGTGTAGGTATGTGAGAATCTCTGAGTGTGTGTGAGAAGGTCGTATGTACTTATGTAAGGTTACGTTTAGTAGGAGAGCTTCAGTGTTTTCATATGTCTGCGGTTTTATCTAATAATTTATGGAGATGAAAATGCCCATGTTACTCAAGGTGAATGTACCTTTCTAAAGGTGAAAGAATTTTTGAAATTGGTGCATTAGTTTTAGAGTTAATTCATTACAAACATACGCACTTGTATGTGCGTATGTTTGTAATTTGTAAAATACGATTTTTTCCTCTTTATAACATTAATATATTGTGTAGGTGAAGTATTATTAAAAGGAATTCATGAAATTGTGTGAGGTTTTAATAATTAAAATTCGTGACGTTGTATATGGTATTATTGTCACATTACTAAATTGTATAATTTCTGCATGCCTAACTTGGTGCAACACAATTGACAATACATTCAATTGATATCGGGAAATATATGACTATTTACTGCGTTGAGCAATAAACATTTGAATTTGAATTTAAAGGAGTATGCCCAATTTTCTACTGAGCGCCGTTCCGCATCAAAACATTGTGTATGTTGGCATAAATAAGATATAAAAGAGGGGTGATATCGTACTTCTAAAGGAAATAAAAATCATCCATTTATTTTGAGGGGTTTTTGTTGTTTTTTTTAATTTTTGGTTCGGGTTTTAGGTTAGTTCAGTAACGATCTTTTCACTTAAAGCAGCTCTTTGCTACAATATGATTTGAATTCACGAAAGACAACATAAAATAGTACCTACCAACAAATCAATAAATGATCCCAAATAAATATCACTACATAGGTTAGTCAAGATAACTGTGGTTTTATAGGTACTTTTGTAGACTCGCCTGGACACGAACACAACGCAATGATAAATTATATAAAGCACAACAAACTCAACAACTATCAATGCACAAGTAAAGACAAAAACTTGCTGCCGAATCCAAAGCACAATGTTTTGCGTTTGAAAAATTGACCATAACACCTTTGACAGCTCACCTTTCACGTAGTGTTACCAACAGATTAAAATCATTTTGACCGTAACTGATTCGTCAATGAAAGATTTTTTATTAGTAAAGTAATATTATTTTAAAGATGAGAATTAAGTTAAAATATTATATTCATAATTCACATTAGAATTGTGATAATTAAAAATATTAATACGAGGATAAAGTCAGAGTTGAATTTATTTTTGAAACTACGTGACGTTCTTAATTTGGGAACACTACTATCACCGCAATACGCCATTAAAATTTGCACTAAAATGCATTAACTACTTTTAAGTACAAAATAGTAACTCCACATACGATTTCGACCGAATGAACTATGAGAAGTTAAAAAAATATTTTATAATTAATGAGTATAGTTTTAGGGCCATACACTTTTACTATAAAGCGCCTTTTTTGATGTCAATCTCCTTTGAAAGTATATGCAACCAACACTAACAAAGTTATTAAATAAAATTGATAAAATATTAGAAACTAAAACACTCTTTTCGTTGTTTTTTTATTAAAAAATTTACTAAAAAATATACATCGTAAAAATACATCAGCACTTAGATATAGGGGTATTCTTCTTTAATAATTTTTATAACAAACTTTTTTTTTGCTTCCGATGAGTTACAAATGTTAGTATTTTTCATGAGTCATCATACCGCTACTGGGATAATGCCACGATATTACCGGGACTGTTTAGCGCTGGTATTAAAGTTTCAAGTACTAACGTGAAAGTGAAGAATGATGAGAGGAGATCAAAATATATTGTGTTGTGTGAAAAGTTGTGGAATATTATTATTATTATATCATGGAGACATAGGCATACGCTATCTTTTGTCTTTTTAAAATAATGGAAAATTCGTGAATTTTTCATTGTTTTTCATTTTATTTGTTCAGCCGTTTAGTCGTGAATAAGCATGATAATCAAACAAACGTAGTTACATTTTCATCATAAGCTCAATTCTCCCAAGATTACTCGGGGAGGTTTTTATTCAATCGACTGGCTGAAGTTATTGGCTGCCAGGGTTACTTAGCTTAGTCAGTACTTAGCTTCAGATCAATTAGGCTTCGTTCAAAGTCTAGCTTTCAAACTGGTTGCACTCTGACTCACTCTGTTCAGAAAACTGGGACAAGGTGATGAGCGACGAAGATATTTCTTTCACAACATTACGTAAGGACGTAGGTACTTTGAGGGTTCGTGGCTTAGCTTTTAAAGGTCAGTAAATGGATGGCCAACATTAAAAAGTAGTAGCAGTAGTACAAATAGTAAATCATGAAAGATTTAAATTTATTCTTTGTCTGTAGGTATGTCTATCTGCCTGGAGATCACCGAAACTGTTCTACCGATTCAGATGAGACTCACTGGCAGATAGCTGATATATTAACATTTCAATCGTGTCAATGACTGGCCTGCTGGTCTAGTAGTTAGTGACCCTGACTGCTATGCCGGAGGTCGTGGGTTCGATTCCCACTCAGGACAAATGTTTGTGCGATGAGCACGATCGTTTGTTCTGTGTCTGGGTGTAATTTATCTATAATATGTATGTATTTAGAAATGTATAAGTATGTTTATCAGCTGTTTAGTACCCATAACACAAGCTCTCAAGCTTAACTTGGGACTAAATGGCGTTGTGTGAAAAGTTGTGGAATATTTATTTATTTATTATTTATTTAATTAGAGACACATTAGAAAGACAATGACAGCGCGGACACCGGTGTCCCCTGTAGGTTTAATGAATTAAAGACTACCACTTTTCAAAAAATAATAGGGCTCCACGCTAAACAATAAATCGTTAAATTATGGGTAAACGAAACAACATCTAGTCATAAATATAAGTAAACAAACATCGATCAATCTCCTTCGCTATTGACTCAAGTTATTTAGTTAAGTTCATCTCACAGCGTAATGGTATACTCAGGAGCTAACACAAGCTATGAGCCTTATTTATCTCCGAAGTGTCTCTTAAGAGCTCATAATACCTTTGATTAAATTCTAATATCGGCAGATCGCAGGCTCAGTAGCCGGTTGAAAACGCAATATGAAGTTTGTGGCAATTTTTGTAACATAACATAACATCACAGCTGTTATCCCCAAAGGGTTAGGCAGAGTTGTACCAGTTACAGTAGTACACCCACATTATGCAAGTTATGTTTAAGTCCCATGTAATAAGGGGCAACCCTATTGCCATAAATCGGGCGCAAATCTGTGCTCCTGACTGAAAAATTCCAAATGGAAAAACTCAATAACGCTTTACCCGACCCGGGGATCAAAACCGGGACCTCATGCTCAGCAATAGCGCTTGCGACCACTAGACCAACTAACAATTGCCGGTGATTTTTGTCCTAAAAATAAGTCATTTCGGAAATTTAAAAAACATTGTATCTCCGTTACTTTTGGATAAATAATAAACACCGAACGAGTCAGTCAAAGGCACGCTATCCAAGATTGGTCCGAGAATGTGTGATTGCGATGATGTGTGAGAATGTGTGAAAGCACGGAGAAGCAAAAGAATCTGAGTTAAAGTACCAGAATCTGGAAATTGACAAAATATTTAATTCAATAGATTCCTTTCTATTACAATTGGGATATGGTAATGACGACGGTTTAAATCTTTAAAGTTATACCCTGAAACCGGTTACACTTTTAGCGATCACTAGGCCTTATACAATTATAAGATTTGTTCTGGCGGAGAATAACCTAGAGCGTAATCTCACAAAATGACAAACAACAGCTTTAATTTTTTTTTTTAATAACTGCAAATATTATTTAATAATGGAGCTCAAATAAACAAATATTGAGAAACGATGCCAGATACCTGTATCTTTGATGGTAAATATGGCGGATCGCACACGAGATTGGATCCGCACGCGCGCTTGGGATTAGGCTGATAGCTTATTATTTCGCCATTTAGTTTTTTTTGAAGTTCGCCATTTAGTTTTTTTTGAAGTTCCATGTAATAATAAGTAATGTTTGTTTATAAAACATCTTCAATATTATTTACAGCTTTATTTCACACAACTCTGATACCAATTAAGGATTTATAAAATTACGAAAGCGTGTCTGTATTGCAACAGTTTTTTACCTGCGAAAAGCCATGAATCTATCGCACGCCAAACACGACATACCTATTTAAAATATAATAAACGTAATACTAAAATTAATTGTAACTTTTCCATATGAAATAAAAGCTGTGGTATTTTTTATAACGCTGAGGATCATACTAAGCAATTTGAGGTAGTGTGGGCTCTTAATGGAAGGCACTAAGGGAAGCGATTATGCGATGAAGTGTCAATAAGATTATTATATTGCTCAATTTATTTGAAAGGACGTGCGGGATTAGTGATAACAAAGGCTTGGAAATAGTTTTGTCAGAAGATGATCGTGGATAACAGTGGCTTGAGAATATTTTGTAAGAAGATGATTGTAATGAGTGCCTGCTTCTTCTCGTAAGTCTTGTGGTTGCAATAACTACTGCAGAGCTTATACTGGAGGTTCATTTCGACCTGCTGAAATGTTATTGGGTTTTTATATCTGTTAAATCTCAGAAGCTACCAGGGGTCTAAATTTGCGCTCGGTTGTTAGAAATAAGCTCACTCCCTATTACATGGTACTTAAACATAGGTTGACAAAATGTAAGTTGACTATGGCATGTACAACTCTGCCTTACCCTTTGGTAAAAACAGGCGTGATGTTAATTGTGCGCTTTTAGCATTATAATCTTAGTTTTTTTTTTAATGCGCATTTCTGATAATGCAAGTAATGCAAATAAACGCGTTTTGGTTTTATTTTATCATTAATAGGCTCACGTTTAAACTCTATCACACCTCATAAGCGATGATTTGGTCGACGATGAATCACGCTTGTCTAAAAATAACCTGCTCACTCATGTCTTAATTTAAAGACCCTTAGGTTGTAGCTATCAGGAAACACCGACTCTGGCAGGTAATTCCACTCTTTAGCCGTACGCACAATGAATGTGTACGTATGTTTCATTCTTTTCCTATATTATGTACTTAAAAAATTCAAAACTAAAATATTTATTAATTCTATTTTTAGTGTTTGTTGTTTTCAAAACTTCGCAGGTCCATAAACATGCACAGAACTCATATGTTATCATTATACGCGACTCCATTCGTTCCATCTTGTATACATAATTGACACTTACCTCCACAAGAAAGACACATATTATATCAAAGCTGTGTCTATGAACACAGAGGGACGTTTTCAACTGGGATAAACCTCATTGCTTCGCCACGGATTAATGTAATGGGTCCTAAACCTGTATTAATGGGACCTAAATTGTGAGCACGTTTGATTCTAATGGTATTTGTGGGTAGGGTTAACTCTTAAAGGCCATTTCAGACTTTACCCATCATTGTTAGATTAATACTCGTACATACAGAAACTTCAGAACGCCAACTGTTACGATTATTTTATTAAAGAGTGAAAGGAAGTTCTGTATAATAAAGATTAAAGATTAAAGATACCGGGCTGGTATCAACTCCACGTCTAAGCGCGTATTTTGCGTATGGGCTATAATCTACCACGCGGGCCCAGTGCGAATTGGTCGATGTCACATATCTTTGAATTGTTGGTTTAATAACATGCCGGTTTCCTCACGATGTTTACCTTCACCATTTTTGAGAGCAGTGGTGATGAAATAAATTACACAAAGTAATGCGCCTGCCTGGGTTCGAACCCACGACTTACTGTTCGTAAGTCGGGGCCGCCACGACTGGGCCACCGCTGCTCTCATAATAGTCTGTACAATGATAATTATAATTATTTTGTGTATTTTTAACCAGAAATACACACAGACATGGTTCAAAAGAAAGTGGCAAACAATGGCAGACAAATTAACAATTTAATATTATTCTTAAGAATCTTTTATTTGCTTTTATGTTATGGACCTTTGGGTTATTATTATCACAATTGGATCCAGTACCCCTACCGAAGGCTCGACTAGAAAAGCGCCACCGCACAGCGATCATATTTGAAGGCAACAAAATCTGTCGGGTTCACCAGTACAACATACAGTTTAGACGTGTGAAAATGTCCCTTACACTTACACAAGCAACACTCTGGTAGCGCAACAATGTCGCGACTACCACCATATTGGTTTTACCGTCTGCGTTAGAAGCTCGCGTGACTGGCCGCAAATTGGTTTATGCAAATCTTACGGATGAGGCCTTAAAATGAGGGGTGTCCCTCCACCCCTCCCCTCCCCTCCCTAACTTTCCCTGCGTCGTTTATATTTCTATTGAGACAGAGAATTGGGTCAGTCAGAAAGGGTATACATAGGTTTCTTACTAGTTAGCATACTGATTAGGCAATTTTTTTGGTCTATAAAATTTTGATGGAGGAGAAAATTAGGTTCTAGTTTTGGCTAAGTTCATGATATTTTAGCGAAGGTTGCTAGTGAATTTTATTATGTATTGTGTTTTTCCCTCAACTGTTAACAGTTTTAGACTTATATTTCTAAAGACATATATATTATAGATATATTACACCCGGACACAGAACAAAAATGATCGTGGTCTTCACAAAATGGGTGGAAATCGAACCAACGACCTATGGTATCAGGGCAGTCAGGGCCAAGATATTTTAACCTAAAAATACCTACATACTATTTTTTTTTTTAGTATAAGTAACTTAATATAATATGTAAGTAACACTTCAATTGCATGACTTTTTGTGCGCTCTTGTGGAATTAGTCCGCGGAAGCGGCGGAACACCATATCCTGCGGCAAAAACTAACTTCCAGCACCAAATGGAGCATACACGTTAGGATGTGCACCACAAACGCCTTGAAATAAGGCACGTACCTTTTCAAGCACCATTGGCTTGTGGTTTAAATCCGAAAATATACCAATATGAATTTTCAATTCATATATTCGACTGGTCTGTTGGTCTAGTAGTTAGTAACCTTGACTGCTATGCCGGAGGTCGTGGGTTCGATTCCCACCCAGGACAAACGTTTGTGTGATGAGCACGATGAGCACGATCAGTATAAAATGTGTTCTGTGTCTGCATGTCATTTAACTATAACAATATGTATGTATTTAGAAATATACACCCCCCTTACATCGTTGGCACTCCCACGATTCGGACAAAGCGTTTCGCTTCGTCGTTTATACCGCGTACATCGAAGGACTGGAACAACTTGCCTGCTGCGGTCTTCCCGTCCGATTATAATTTAGGTGTCTTCAAGGCTAGAGTGAATAGGCTCTTAATAAACTAGTGCGCTTCACCATCACTGATTGTATCTCTGCTTACCATCAGGTGGGATTGCAGTCAAGCACTGGTTTAAAATATTAAAAAAAATATATATAAGTATATTTATCAGCTGTTTAGTACCCATAACACAAGCTCTTAGCTTAGCTTGGGACTAGATGGCGTGGAATAAATTTATTTTATTTAAATGTTAGCGCCTTCTCTGTCTCTAAGAAATGGGCCATTAATATTAATTATTATTATGGTAAAAGTGGAAGTGTAATTAATTAATATGAGTCTAAAATTGCCGTTTTATGATCTTCGTAAAAGTTACATGAATAGCTCAAGTTCTATTAACACTGCTTCTTTCGTTTCCCTTATTAAACTTAATCCGATTGCAGACGGGTTATTACTTTCTTTATCTTTCCTCTCTCTGCATCATCTCTGCATCTTATCATTTGAAAGTCAATCTTAGAAATAATACGCAAAATATACAAAATATACTTAGCAGAGATACGAGGCACATAATATTTATCATTGTTATTTCTTATTGTGGTTTGTCAACCTTATTTTTACCGAGCAAAACGAGGTTCTCAATTTGACATGAATTTGATCACGTATAACTTTTTACGGTTTGGTCCGCTTTTGTTGAGGTTTTGTACATACATGAGATGTGCAATAAAATATTGTTATACTTAATTAAATGTGTAAAATAAATAGAAAATTAATTGATAGCTAATTATTCATTTGTTCAGACAACAGATATTAGTTTACACTTAACTATTTATATACGCTAGAAATAAATATAAAAACGAAAAACTTACTCTAAAAATGTCGTCAAAAAATTATATCTGCATCGCTGTCCACTGGAAGTGAAGCCAGTCTTTTGGGTACACTTCTATCCATATCATTATAGGTAATGGGCTACTTGATAAAATTTTAGTTTTAGGCCCTCATCTAGATTACAATATTCGACACGTATTTTTTATTTTTTCACGTATTAAAAACATAACGGCGATGCGACATTTTGACTCGACATTTTATACTAGATATTATTATATAATGACGTTACAATCCCCCTCCCTCTCCTCAACTTGAATGTGCTTAATCTAAGCAGTTTTCCATCAATGTGAAAAAGAAAAAATACTTGTGCAATGTATATTATTTTTTATAAACTGATGGACAATTATTATATTCTGATGTTCATATTAAATTTATTTTATTGGAAACATCAACATTGGTCTCACTTGAAATTGAAACATTTAAGTGTAAAAATAGCGGGTGATGGATTTTTTATTTACGAAATTTTCTAATTACAGAACAAATTAATCTGCATAAAATTAAAAGCCACCTTGTTTATAACTTTTATGCAAATTTAAATGCTATAACAACTACGAGAGACTACTAAGATTATTTTGTAACATGTTATTTTTTGTTTTTATTGTGTATCAAAGCTGAGATTCGTTTCTGCATCAAGATGGAGTGATGGAAAATGCCTATGGCTTTAGGTCTGCCTTTATACATCTGTGAATGTAAATTAATAAATAAATAAAAAATAACGTAAGTTATACCTAATTTCAGCAACGTAACACAATATTAAAAATCATATTAAAATAAAATTGTGCTGTGAACGAAATGACTTAAACAGTGCCTAAAGTAGAGAAAACAGTCCATTTTAAAATTAGTTGGTTTATCAGTAGTGTTGTTATGATATTGTGTTAAAAAAATGAACACGGTACAAAGCTCGGGAGGTGGCCATGGAGGGTCGATGAAGAAAGATCACAAGCATGAACAGGTCAGTTCTAGTAATATTTTATTATTTTTTTAGGACGTGTGTTAAAAGTAAGCAACGCAGTTTAGAAAAATGCTTGATTTCGCTTACTGTGAATTAAAAAACGATCCAGATCTATTCGCAATTTCATCTAAGCTACAGTCAAAATTAGAATATTTATTTGTTAAACATAGGTGTTTATGTAATAAGTGTTAGATTAATAATATGGGTGCCATGTTTTGGTTTGAAGGCGTACATAAAATTTGTGGAACACTAAGATTTTCAAGTGTTGAGACTTTTTTTAAACAATTCGTTGTCTAAAATGTAGGAAAATTAGACTTATATATGACAGATTAAGACTGAGATTACAATGCGAAGGTTCTTGAAAATTATGACAATAATAACAACAGGGAAACATGTAAGTATATATCTTCTAGCTTTTTTCGTCTATACAATTATAATTTTAGTACATAATAAATGTATTAAAAAATAAATAAAGTTATTCCAATTTTAAAGGTGTGATACTTAGTTTTGCCAGTGTACATTTATTTACATATTATTATACCAAGTACATATTTACATAATTACATGGAACTTCTGTTTTATAGTCATAATAATTAATCTTGGGAACAAATCCCCAAGGGGTGTCTCATTTTCACTTTTAATAAGTTGTTGTTGTTCATCGTTTTACTTTACAGAATATTTTTTCTTCGTTTTTGTGTAAGGTACGCTAAGTAAATAACTATGAATAATTCATAAGTTATTCTGTGAATAATTCTGAGGTAAGATTAAAAATATTTATTTACAAAATAAGTTCAACAACTTCGTCTTTATTGTCGATTTAATTTGTCTACTATAATATTATTGACGTACAGACGTCAGCACATCAACCTACCCCAATATGTCAAATTTCTTTGATAGGTTTTCAACTTTTTCCTCTATCTTATGGTGTTTAGAACACCATAAGATAGAGTAATTTAATTTAATTGTAATCTAAAATACAGAAAATACAATAAAACTAATTAAAATAAATTAAATAAGGTTAATAAGGTTAATGTTCAATTTGGAAAATTTGCCAGTTTGGGGTAGGTTGGTGTGCTGGCGTGTATATTCATGTTGAGCATAGTGTTTCATCAAAGTCGAAGTCAAATAGTAATTTATCTCAATCAGATCATTGAAAGGCACTTTTGCTGTCCTTTGGCCTTGGAATGGGCTTGCCATGCCATCGAGAAATTCGGGAGACATTCCGATTTTCTCACGATGTTTTTCTTCACCGTTTTTTGAAGCAAGGAAAAATTATACAATTAGCACATGAATACGTAAAAACAGAGGAGCGTCTACGGGTTTGAACTCGAGACCACCTACCACTATCAGGCTTTCAATGCACACAGAGATTCCCCTTAGGAAAAGCCAGGCTTTATTTCGTTAAACCTCAAGAAGACACCGGTGTCCGCGCTGTCATTGGCTTTCTATTGTGTCTCTAATTGCCACGATTGAAAGGATAAAGCGACTTTCTTATTATCGACATTATTCTTAAACCTCCGGATCTCAATAACAAAGTTACAGACGGGTACGAGAAACAATTCACTAATGAGGGATTGATTTCTCTCTCTTTTAAACATAAAGCCTTTTAAAAAAAAATACACAATGCAGTCTGGCTTCAAAAACGTCTTTTTTATTATTTTCTTCAAACATTTCTTTGTTCAACCTTTGAAGATGTGCCAAAAACTCTTTTAAATAACAGCTAGCCATCATGGGACGCGGCATATGTGTTACATATATGAACTCACAAATTTTTCTTTTGGGCATTGGCACAAACTACAAAGCGCCATCTGCTGCAATTCTTACATACTTCTGTTAGTTCGTTTACGTGTATCCCATTATCTATACATATAATAAGACAGTAAAAAACTGTGTCTGTACATTGAATAAATTTAAAAAAAAAATTGAGGGGGGTTTAGAAACAGTAATAGAGCACGAATCCAAAAAAAAAAGGCTGTCTGTTTGTCTGTTTGTCTGATTGTTTGTACACGCTAATCTTCGGAACTACAGGACGGATTTGAATGTTTTTTTTTACATTGTATAGATATTAGGTCTAGGCAACACATAAGTTATAATTTATCTTGGAAACTGGAACACCTGATGCAGAACCACAACAGACCAGCTAAACTATAGGAGATACAAAAATGGTACCATAGCAAAAAATGTTCCATGTGATGATCATTTTTTGCTGAGAGAATAAATTTGAAGATCCGGAACACCTGATGCAGAACCGCAACAGACCAGCTAAACTATAGGAGATACAAAAATGGTACCATAGCAAAAATTGTTCCACGTGATGAGCATTTACTGCTGAGAGAATAAATTTGAAGATCCGGAACACCTGATGTGGAACTCCAAGAGCCCAGCTACACCATAACTCACATAGGAATGACGTCTTAGCAAAAGTTGTTCGGTCTTATAGGCATTTCCTGTTGACTTATAAAAATCGAAGATCAGAAACATTCTAATTCCATTGCATAATTATAAAATAACATTAAGTACCTCCACGCGGTGAAGGCGGGAACAGTTCAGGACTGATTTTCGATGACGATGGTATATCGTTGAAAATTAGACTTTACTGGCAAAAACTCCCATTTTTTTTATCGTATAAATATGCCTACCCGGTAACGCAGGGGAGCAGCCACTTAGATTTTAATTGATCAGTATCATCACCCGTCCCCGGGCTTTTAGAATTCGACAGCAGATGTTTCAGATCTTCGATTTTGACGACCCCGTTGTCGCTGGCATAAGCAACAGGATCCGCGTACAAAGTCGCGGGCAGAAGCTAGTATTATAATAATACTAAAATTATAGTATACTAAGCTATTATACTATACTAGCAGACGTCACACGGTTTCAACGGCATAGGTCTTATTCCTGTCGAAATACAGGAACAAAAAGTAGCCCATGTGTTAATCCAGGGTGTCAGCTAACTCCATACCAAATTTTATTAAAATCCATTCAGCAGTTTTTACGTGAAAGAGTAACAAACATCCATCCATCCATCCTCAAAAACTTTCGCGTTTATAATATTAGTAGGATTTATTTATACTATACGCACCCGCCGGTCGTGAATACAACGCTCCCGATCTTTCTGAAGAATATTACTAATAAGGTCTGTGTATGTCTATCTAGGGCGTCCCCTATAGGCAAAAATCGCCACACAAATGGCGACATCTTGTGAATGGTCAAATTTGTAATAAATTAATAATGGAGTAAAATCATGAAAAAGTTTCGAGCTTGTTTAATAAATTAATTGTATTTTTTCTAATTTCACTCATTTTAATAATAATTACAGAACATAATATAGGTAAGGATTCAGATTTAGTTGATAAAAATATTGTCAACATCACGCATAAGACAATACAATGGCGCAAAGAATGACAACAACAATACAATGGTGATTTTAACAGATTAACAATGTTGGAATAATTCAAGTAGTACCTACCTACCAAGATTTATTGTTCTCATTTAAAGAGTGTGTAAGAAATACAGTTCTTTAAATCGAACTGATTCACCGCAAGCGGGGCCAAATGTACCTTCCTGTCAAATTTTTGCACACAAAAACAACAACCTACTGTCCTAACATTCCCACATTATATCACTGACATTCCCATTTAAGTGTCCCTTTGTCAATCCAGCACATTGAGAGCATTCCCTCTAAATGTCAGCCAATTCGAGCTAACTGACGACGTAGATAACATCACGAAATGTATCACATTAGCATATCACTGGGACTAATGCCAATCTAAATTTAGTGTTCGCTATGTCAGTATTTGCATTATAAAACGGTAATAATAGTGATAAACTGAGACTGCAAGATAACCTAGTGTTGTGACTTTTTGAATTTATGTGCGTATTCTATAGTTTCCACTTGCTACTATAACGATGAAGGAAAACATCGTGTGGGAACCGAATGTAACAGTGATATTTTGTGACAGCTTGTGAAGCCTAGTCAGAGGCTTTTGCATGCGTAGCATGACCACCATAAAAACTGATTTTGAATATTTAAAGTAACAGATTGTAGAAACGTTCCATTTGCGAAACGATTGCAAAAACAGAGGCCTGAAAGTCACTGGTGTCTATGTCACTGATTTTACCTGTTTTATTTGCACACATAGGTACCTACTGTATGGCATGCCACAGTGCTGCCATCTCACGTAGAACATTTCAGAAAACCCTCATTAGAGACACAGTAGAAAGACAATGACAGCGCGGACGCCGCCGTTCGCATGGGGTCTAATGAATTAAAGTAAGATAAATAAATTTTATCCTTATTCTAACTACAACTTTGACCGAATTACACATAAAAAGTCAAAATTCATAGAAATATGCCGTTATTCTATTAAAACTACTTAACGAGAAGTGAAGGCGAATTGAGCTGTCATCCTTATACCAAGGGATTAACACTTAATTTATATTCTGTAAAAATCATGTCTTGAAAATGTAGGGGAACTAAAAGCGAATTGAGTTGTCATTCCATACTAATGCTAGGTATTGACAGTTCAATTCACTCAAAATTTTAACGGGGTGACTTGTACTGAATTAACCGTAATTCAGTACAAGTCACCTCGTGAAAACTAAAAAAAAAAATTAAAAGCAGAGAGCTGGTGTGTTATTCAGGTCACGAGGCACAGCTAGTCTTCAAAAATCTCAAAACACACAAAACGCAACTGTTTTGAGATTTTTGAAGACTAGCTGTGCCTCGTGGTTTTACCCACATGTTCGTGTAGCTACAGACCTAGCCACAATACAAATTCTATTTCTGTTATTGTAATCGATAAGGCGACAATAGAAAGAAAATAGCGTATATGGAATCAGCTGTTTGTCAACAAGTAGAATTTGTAATATGACTGAAAATGACACACTTGACAGTTGGCAAACAGCTGATTCCATAAACGCCATTTTCTTTCCTATAATAAAAGTAGAATGGCAATAGAATTTGTAATATGGCTAGGCCTGCTGCTTCGGTTATTGCAGGGTGCGCTAAAATTTCACACAAAAATGGCATTAATAAATCTAACTCATTCGAAATTTGTTGTTATATTTTTTCCAATCTACTTAATTTCTTTATAAATTTTAACCTGTATGTCCCTTTAAAGTTTAAGTTAAATAACTGTTAAGCTTCATTTAGTAGTTGTTGCTTGAGCAATTTACAAACATACACACATTAATCCACACAAACTTTCACATTTGTAATATTGGTGCGACTTATAATTCTTGCCTTACAATAATGAATGGCAATACCATTAGGAACCCCAGTTGATTGCTCGGATTATACTGAAACACGTACTTTGCTGAACATGTTTTTCCGGCTAAAAACCATTTTATTATTGAAAAGAAAATCTCATATAAGGGCCAGTTTTACCAAGGTATGAGAATATATTACGTAACTGCTTATTTATTGTATTTTTCATCACAGAGAAAAATAAGAATGAAATTACAAAATGGACGTGTGTGTATGACATCACGAATAAAATTTAAACGAAGCAAAACAAGTATGTAAGAATCGTAGCTGATCTCGCTCTGTAGTTTCTGTCTACCTCCATAGAATAAAGGCGTGAGTTTATGTGTGTGTATGTATATTACAAAATGTGTTATTACCAGATTTTTTTGAAATAGCGTCTTTTATACCAACTAGGTAGTCAATGTTGACAAACCAACCAATAATGACTGCAACCTTACCTTAAAACTGCTCCTATCATCGGAATATTTCCTTCAATATTCCGAACATGATCATACTGCAGATATAATTTTTCGAATTATTCCCAGAAGCTGTGTATGGCAATTTTAACTGCGGATTTTCAGTGACTTAGCCTTAATACTCCGGTCTGCATTTCAAGCTTTGCAGCGATGAAACTGGTTTTCTTTAAATTTTAGATTTTCAGAACGTATACCGTTTTGATAAGCGAGCTGTTTTGGTATAATATTTTAAAGACTGCAAACGTGATGTGTCTATTGGGTCAATAATTTATCTTTTTTATAATCTTGGTTTTGTTTTTCTTCTCACCTTATCGCGCTATTAATGCGCGATTTTTATTAGCGCGTTTGTTGTGCGTTTTTAACGCGTATTAGCAGATAGTTCACGTCTGTGTCATTTTAACAGGCCTACCGGTCAGATTGCGTTCTACGCGCGTCATCATCGCGTTAAAAAAACGTCGTGTGCAAAGGCCTTTAGCTTCGACTTTTCCGCTCCTATTTATTTCGACACCAATATGGCGTGTTCTTACCGAAATATATCACAGTATTTGCATTTTGTTACTTAAATATACGACCGTGTATGGAGATATTAATGGCCTACCTACTGACTTGTGGATGGTGAATAAAAACGGTGGTGACGCAACGCCATGTGTTTGTATAGTGTGGTTGTATTGCCTTGTCTCATTTTGTAAACTAATATGGCGTATTGAGCTGACAATTTTGGTAATTCGAATTGGTTAATGCACATTAATTATAAGATAAGAAGTAACACAACTTGACGGCACTGTTGGCGCGGAGGCTGAGCATTAGGCTGCTGCGCCGCGTGTCTCGGGTTCGCTTGCCGCACGGAATAAAAATGTGTATGGCTTGTAGTTTAGTTGTTCCGGGTCTATGAGTTAAATATTCATAAACGCATCCATGACACAGGACATATTCCTAGTGTGGGGCAACGCTTTGCTTTAAAAAATGAAACATTTTTTGAGACTTTCAGGAAACAAAACGCCATTTTTATTTTCCTATTTGTTCTACATTAAGCTCCTAAAAATAATTAAACACAAATGAGGCCCGCATTTTCTTTATTTTGAAAGGTTGCCGACTGCTGTTGTAGGAAAAGATACACTGTGCTTAAGGCCACGGACACAAAGACAGCAAGCAGCGGGGCGCCAGCGGAGCGGACATCGCTCGACTAGCGCGCAACGCTCGAACAGCGCTTACTGCCCTGCTGCCTTCGTGGCTAGTTTCATATCAATCGCGAATGGATCGACCAAAACAAATTTTGGGCTACGAGTTCCTTAGTACTAACTATATTATTGACTAAACTCATACTTAATAATTCCTGTGTTACTTCTTTTTCTTTAAACATAGTTTAAATTATTTGTGCTGTTTACTAGTTGTATTCAATTTTACTATTTTTTATCTGTGAAAACTTTTAATTGGCCTTACATTATGTTGGTCTAGTAGTTAGTGACCCTGACTGCTATGCCGGAGGTCGTGGGTTCGATTCCCCACCCAGGACAAATGTTTGTGTGTTGAGCACGATAATTTGTTCTGTGTCTGGGTGTAATTTATCTTTAATATGTATGCTGTTTTTTATCCATAAGACAAGCTCTCAAGCTTAACTTGGGACTAAATGGCGTTGTGTGAAAAGCTGTGGAGTACTTATTTATTTATTTTTATTTATTTTTAAATAAACAAAATGAAATAAAATAAATCTATGCATTGCAATGCACCGCCCCTCCGCTGCCGCGCCGCTGCTACGCACGCGCCCCACTTCCCCGCTGACTTCATGACCGTAGCCTAAGATTTGTTTGTGGTTAAAGTCGTATACTGCGACAAACGTCGCGTAAAATTTGGGGTTTTTATATTCTTGTTACTTTATTGGTAGACATTTACAAAGTATCTACTGTTTAAGCATATACTTGGATATTATGTTGGGTTTATAGAGAAATTTATGAGGGTAACCTTAACACGGTCAAAGCATATTTTTTATTATTAACCATTAGTATGAGTTTTTTTGTTGTAAGGAACTTGTGGCTCAAGAAAAATATTCGCTCTGGTTGATCGTATAAACTACGATTACTGGGGACAGTTCGTGGATGGGTAACCATTCACTACACAAAAAAACACAAAAGATATTTATTTAGGAATACTGTGCTTACCGAGGCACGGATGCCGTGGGTGTCGACACACAGACTTCCACGTTAAGGCGTTGTGATAAGAGAATTATAGATTTATTTGAAACCTGATTAACTAATTTATCAAAATAAATTAAGAATTCAAGCTGTTACGGCCTCACAGTCATTGCAGCACAGTTGCTCGTTCTAACTTGTGCCGCGCATGCTAACAGGATTTCCGAGTTGCTGTGCTTACCGCGCCTGCGCCACCGGTTCTTTAAGTCAAAATCAAGTAAATAAGTCAGAACTGCTGTAATTCAGACGTTTAAAAAAGTGCTGATCTTCAGCCTAATTTGTTTAAATGAATTTTGATATTGATTTGGCGGAACTTCACAACAGTGCTGCCCGGCGGCGTCGTTTGTTGATAGATCCGCGGCGCGCCTGCAGAAAAACCACATGCGATCATACACACAGAGCCGACCGCGCCATTAATTTTGCTGCAGGCAGCAGGTCCGATGTCACCGCGCCTATTTAATAGCCAGGCGTCCGGATAAAGTCGAACATAGTTAGGGTGTGTGATTGCGTGTCCGGCCAAAACAAACGGTGTCCGGCTTTTAAAGAAAATGGAAACTTTTTTCATGGTAATAATAACAAAAAGCTTGATTATACATTGTTTTTTTTTGTCGTATATAGGCACTGAGACACAAATCCTCTATTAAATAAATAAATACTTCAACTTTCACACAACGCCATCTGGTCCCAAACTAAGCAGAGCTTGTGTTATGGGCACTAAACAGCTAATCAACATACTTATAAAATTCTATTTACAAATCTGCATGGTTACATAATCTGACCAAGATAATGTCTGGATTTTAAAACTTTTTTCAAAAAAAAAACAACCGACTTCATAAAAAAACACTAACAGGTGAAAAATTACTCCAGTTTCGGAAGTCGGTGGCCGATAATGAATGAAACAAAACCACCAAAGCCACAGACGGGAGAAACAAGTCTTTTCTTCCAACTATGCTTTAAATTCATCACAATCACACTAAAAACTCAGTACAAAGCAATAAAAATGTATGAAATTTTATTATTGCACAGTTTATTTTTCAATCGCACCGAAAGGTGCCAATCTCAATGGATTAGCTCTATTCAGCCAGCCGATATCAATACTTTTTTTTTACGTACTTATTATTCGTTTATATCCTAATTGTTCCAAACTTAAAAAACCGGCCAAGAGCATGTCGGGCCACGCTCAGGGTAGGGTTCCGTAGAATATGTATACGAAGTTAAAAAAAATGCTTGCATATACGATTATACTACAAACTTAGTCCAGAAATTGTTTTCTACAACTTTTTGTCTTTATTGTACAAAAACTGTTGTTTCCATCAAGTTCAAAATATTTTTTTCCTAGAAAGTCCTTATAAAGTTCTACATTTCAGATTTTTTTTCATATTTTCTAAACTTATGGTTCAAAAGTTAGAGGGGGGGACACATTGTTTTTTACTTTTTGAGCGATTATTTCCGAAATTATTGACATTATCAAAATATGACATTAGTAAACCCCTATTCATTTTTAAATACCTTTCCAACAATATATCACACGTTAGGGTTGAAATTTAAAAAAAAATCACTTCCCACTTTACATATAGGGGGGCTACCCTAATAAAACATTTTTTCCAATTTTTATTTTATCACTTTGTCGGCGTGATTGATACTCATATTGGTACCAAATTTCAGCTTTCTAGTGCTTACGGTCACAGAGAGTAAGCGAGGACGGACGGACGGACAGATAGACATGGCGAAACTATAAGGGTTCCTAGTTGACTACGGAACCCTAAAAATTATTGCTGCTATTTCTGATTTAAAAATGAAAGAAATTTAAAAAAGTTATTTGGCAGTAACTTTGTTAATTTTGCTTGGCAATATTTTTGGAGTTTTATTAGACAAATATAAATTTGCCCAACAAAACTCTTAACCTTACGTTTAATAATTGCTCTTTTATCTACTATTCCTATAGGTAATACTTAGTTGAAAGAAAAGCAGAATATGCACCTCGCCTTAAGTAATTTATATTGCCCTCGTGCCTGTTAGATTAGAGCCCTCGCTGGCGCTCGGGCTCTAAATCAGGGACTCGGTGCAATAATATATTACTTTGTGCTCGATGCAATAATCTACTATTATTTTGCAATTTTTAGTTTCTACGTAGGTATGTAAAGAAAGTCTTTCAAAACTTGAAAGAATCATTGAAATTCGTTAACAATTGCTAAAGAAGTTCTATCTAATCTTTAATCTGTACATCTCTGACGGCCCCTTTTAAAATAGAAGGGCGTAATGTTATGTTATGCAAAAACAAAAGCTCAGCTTAGACATCTGACTATAGCAATTGCGAATAATTGGCTGTTATGTTACGAAAATACAGTCCGGAGGTAGTCGTAGAACTATTGCAATGGTAGTTTACGCACTAGCTGATCCGGCTTCCATGATAAAGACATCGAATGATGAAAACCGGATCTAGTGCTAAACTGTCATAGAAGTAGTTCTACGGCTACTCCGAGCCATATATTATCACGGGTTTGGATCGAATTCGGATTGGATTCGGATCGGACGTGGTGCGAAACGTCATAATGACACAGGCACTTTGACCAAATGACGAACAGCATTTTTCAATTGTTTATAGGTAAGTATTCTAAAGCTACAAAATAAAACAAGCCTAACCCGCACATTTGTCGTCAAACCACACGCATTTTGTTTGTTCCTACAAAAAATTGGGTAGGACCTAAAAAGCAGTGACTTCGCGGTCTCGAACTCCAGACATGTGGACTTATATTAACCTTCTAATAAGAGTCTATCTGCCTTTAATTAAGGGTAAAGAGTAGATAATTATGCAACAATAAGGATTTCAAGTTGCAGATGCAGGTTGCGGTCTACGGCCCCACTTGGACTTGTGTCTAAGGCCCATGGGCTGCATAAAAACTCTCACACGTAAACTAAACCCAGACCTTGGTAAACGTCAAAAGAACAATATTAAAATACACTCGCTTAGTGCCTATTATCGTAAAAGTTAACATTCGTGTTTATATCTTGCATGCACATAATATATTCAAGGTGGCAGGAAATATCGTGAAAGAATTGTTTAAAGAGTTAGTAAATTTGCATAATAAACGGGTAAACAGCTGTAGTCGAACAATATTTTGATAAGTATACATTGTGTGATTATTGACCTGTTCACTTTGCTAAATAATATTACCCTCAAAAGTCAAAGCCAAGTTAAGAAGGAGCCTGGCCGCGTCAAGCCCCTTCTAAACTTACCGTTGAGAATATTCTGAATTCGCTAGTGCTTGTACAGACGTCAAGTTACCCCAATGTGTCAAATTTCTTTGATCGTTTTTCAACTTTATGTAAAACAGAATAAGGTTCGTATTCAATTGGGAAAATTTGACACATTGGGGTAACTTGATGTGCTGGCGTCTGTACATAGTATGGGATTGCATTAATAGTGAGAGTTTATTTATGAATTCGAAAAAATTGACAAATTGTTGTATCATACTCTGCCGCAGAGCCACCCGTTTAGAAACCCATCAGTTATATCTTAAAGTACATATTACCTCATTCCTCTAATTTCTGGAGATGCCACCACGCCACGTTTGACTGGCCTGTTGGTCTAGTAGTTAGTGACCCTGACTGCTATGCCGGAGGTCGTGGGTTCGATTCCCACCCAGGGCAAATGTTTGAGTGATGAGCAAGTTCATTTGTTCTGTGTCTGGGTGTATTTTATCTATAATATGTATGTATTTAGAAATATATAAGTATGTTTATCAGCTAATTAGTACCCATAACACAAGCTCTCTAGCTTACCATGAGACTAAATGGCGTTGTGTGAAAAAAAAAAAAAAAAAGTTGTGGAATATTTATTACGAACGTGGCTTGATAGCCGGCTTTACTGACAAGTTAACAACTAGTCGGAGCATCTCTATTGACAAGGTTTCAGATAAAACGGAACCTTTTTGGATCAGGCCTTTGGATGATCTTGATAAAAGACAAGAAAAATATAAGTTGCTGTATTATTTACAAATACAGCAAAGAAATAGTATGTACAGACAAGTTACCCCAATGTTTAAAATTTACCCAATTGAATCTGAACCTTATTATTTTTGACATAAAGTTGAACAACGATCAAAGAAATTTGACACATTGGGGTAACTTGATCTGCTGGCGTCTGTACCTACGTGTAGGTACGTTAAATGCACTTAAATACATAGCAAACAATACTCCTCAAATATTTCCGAATATTTAGAATGATTTCATTATTGTGTCAGGTGTACTTTTTCGTTTACATAGACCAAAAGCGTCAAAAATATTACTATACAATTTTATAATAATAATAAATAATTTATTTGCGTTAAGCGAGGTATATAACAGTGTAAAATATAAAAGAAAATCACACAAATTTTAAACTAAGTTACAACATAGCATGCAAAAATTTGAGGGTTAGATCAGAAATGTAAAGCTTTTCGTATTAGACTAACATTTCTGATCCTTTTATTAACCGATTTCAGGAGGAGTTTCTCAATTCGATCGGTATTTTTTTTTAGGTTTGTACTCTGATTACTCCGAGATTAATAATCCGATTTACGTGATTCTTTTTTTAGTTCGATTCGGAATAGTTGCCATTTAGTCCCATAAAAATTTTACATTTTTTGACCCGGTAGTTTTCACTTTATGAACATTTAATTTATTTTTGAACATTTTTTTGAATGTATGTGCACCAAGAATTTTTCTTTTTGATTTCATCGAAATCTATTTATTTGTTTAATTGAAATATTAAAAGAAATGGAAAATAATGAATCAACTACATAAAAATCTAAAACTAAAAATTGGTTGTATTTTTTGTAAAAAGTTTTGCTATGTTTAACAGCATTTACGACTATTAGATTATGCATATCTCTATGTTTCCACCGTTGGCTGTTGTCCAACTATCCAGATATTACCCTTATTTGAGCAATTACGATGAATCGGGCTTAGCCATGACAATAGTCTTGTCTAGCTTTAGGTCATAGATATAATGGGTCTATAGAAACAATAGGCCTTGTCTTCGTAGGCGAATTCAGCTTTGATATAGCTATTATTATACTACTATTGTTATACTTAATTTGATTGAAGCGTTTTTGGTCTTGTCGCCAACATCTCTTTTTAACCGACTTCAAAAAAAGGAGGAGGTTCTCAATTCGGTTGTATTTTTTTTTTTTTTTTTTTTTTTTTTTTTTTTTTATGGTTTGTTACCTCAGTACTCCGTCATTTATGGACCGATTTTCAAAATTCTTTTTTTGTTTGATAGGGTATACTAACAGATTGGTCCCATTTGCATCAAAACTCATATCTGATGAGGGATCTTCGAGGAATTGAGGGAACTCCTCAAAAAATATAGGCACACATGCACCGATTTCAACATTTTTAGTAACAAATCAAGCTTTTTCATTTAGAAAGTAACATTTGGTGAAGAAAAACTGATGAAGAAGACAGGCAACGGAACTCTTCAACGCATAACAGCAAATTATTCGCGATTGCTATAGTCAGATGTCTATGCTGAGCTTTTGTATTCCCACAACATAACATTACGCCATTCTATTTTAAAAGGGGCCGGCTGAGATATATAGATTAATGTTTGGATAGAACTTCTTTAGCAATTGTTATCCAATTTCAATGATTCTTTCAAGTTTTGAAAGACTTTCTTTACACACAAAGAAACTAAAAATTACAAAATAAAAACTTTTTTACAAAAAAAACAACCGACTTCTTAAAAAAAAACTAACAGGTGAAAAATAACTCCAGTTTCGGAAGTCGGTGGCCAATAATGAACAAAACAAAACCACCAAAGCCACAGACTTCCGAAACTGGAGTTATTTTTCACCTGTTAGTTTTTTTTTAAGAAGTCGGTTGTTTTTTTTTTATTATAATTATGTATTATATAATTACAAGCTACCCCGGCAAACACGGTCCGCTTTTTTTTAAATTGTTTTAGTCCTATTTTCAAACCTATTGAAAGTAGGTACACATAAAATTTCATAAGAATCGTTGAGCCGTTTCGGAGGAGTTTGGTAACAAACACTGTGACAAGAGAATTTTATGTAATAGATAGATATTAAGCACTGTTTTTGAGATTCGCAAAAAAACACAATAAAGTAATTTCTCAGTAGCAACCTGGAGTCTAGGTTTGTGCCCGATTGATGGCAATAGGCTCGCCCCCTATTACATGGGACTTAAAAATAACTGGCGAAATGTGGGTGTAATAACAGGTACATCTCTGCCTAGCCCTTCGGGGATTACAGGCGCGATGTTATGTTAGATAGATATTTTACACTTTCATGTTTGTGTCTATGATTTAATTTTGTTTTTTTTGTGTCTTTCATCATAATTGCATCATGACTTTGAATAAGTATAGGTTTTCTGTATTATTATCTTACTAATATTATAAACGCGAAAGTTTGTGAGTAGGTATGGATGTATGGATGAATGGATGTTTGTTACTCTTTCACGTAAAAACTAATAAATGGATTATAATAAAATTTTGGTAAGGAGTTAGCTGACACCGTGGATTAACACATACTTATGCTACTTTTTATCCCTGTATTCTCACGGGAACGGGACCTACGCGGGTGAAACCGCGGGATGTCTGCTAGTACCTTATAATTACTTAAAGTAGTTTAATCTATTGTAGATAAATTAAAGATATAGAAGAGATAATTTTCTGTGGCAAATATCTAATTGTCATAAATACAATAACAAAAAATATTATACTAATACTTAATTATATCGACTTGTAATATTTTGCGGTCAAGTTCCAACTCTGACCCAGTATGTTTCATCGACAACTCACCAATACAAGATTCAACGACGTTTAATGGTGGCAATTACCGTCATCGATCTAGCGGCTAAGGAACTGTTATTCAGTGCCACTCCATTTATTCTCCCCTCTCCTATGTTCCAACTATCAAGTACTGATTGATAGAACGGTTTCTAAGAAAATGACCCCAATTTGCTCGCACTGTTCGATATCTCGCTAAGATATCTATCTTCTACCTAAGACATAGACACACAATACAAAATACAAAAGAAATAAAACAATTAGTGATGAATGTACAGTGTGCGGTGTGCGTCTCAAGGCTGCACCAAATGGGCGTCCAGCTCAGCATGAACCAATCACTGCTTACGGGTTCTTGAGTGAAGTCTTATGGCTTGACCACCTTTTAGACTATCACTGAGACAAAACGTAAACTAATGACTAAGTACAATCAAATACTTTCAAAGTCAAAGTCAAATAGTTTATTTCAATTAGACCCATATAAGGCATTTTTGAACGGCGGACTTACAAATTAAATTTAGAGAATGATTCTAGTTGCCTCTTCCAAAAGGAAGTATCGTATGGAAAATAATGTGCAAAAAACTCCATTTTAAAATAGATTTTACAATATTTTGTAAACATAATCAGATTATAGGACGGACTAATAATAGGAGTGAAGACGATGTACCTTGAATAAAACTACTATACTGAGATAGGTACAAGGTGATATAAAAAGCAATGCATCAGGTAATTAGATTGGTAAATTGATTGTGCTCACATATTAACATAATATTATATTTGAACCTTAGAATATTACAAAAAAAGTAATAATAATCATGTTTAAGAAATAAAATGAAAATCAAATAACAGTGTGTGATTCCGTACGCAAAATACGCGCTTGGTCGTGGAGTTGCGGACACCTGCCCGATAAACTTAACCTAGCCTACAGTACGATTTCAGAGAAGAACCAAACATTCATTTTATTACTTTGGCAACCAATCCGTTTTTGTCAAGACTTCAAATTGTCTTATGGAACAGAACCTACTATCGAGACTATGATATCCAAATGAACGGATAACTTTAATATCGCGATCTAGGCTCTGTCAGTTTGTAGTTCGGATGTGGCAAGATAGATGTCGCTACGAGTCTACGGACATTTATTGACGACTGGCCAGTGTTAATAGCAAGCGATTAGGATTGAAACGATTCTATTAATCGGCCTTTATATGTCTGCTACTGGATGGATACAGGCATCCCATTTTGTCTGCAAAGTAAATGAATGACATGGTTAGTGCAGTGAATGAGTGATAGACTTCTGCGCTGCGTGTAGTGAATTAGATACTCGCATGCAACAGATATTAAGTAAATAAATTAAAGTAGTGTGGTGTGTGGTGTGGTAGTGTGGTGTGTGGTGTGGTAGTGTGTGTTTGTGTGTTGTGTATGTAGTGTGTTGTGTATGTAGTGTGTGCAATAGTATTTAAGTAAATCATCCGGGTCTGGCTGTTTGTGTGTGGCTTTGAATACCTATACACACCAGCAGCCATGCTGTTTTAGTCCGAGTTAATAGGCTTCTTTTGGGTAAGCTCGTTCCATCGTTGACCTCATATCTGTCCTCAGGAGAAGATTGAAGTCAAGAGTAGACCCATTAGAAAAAAATGCCCCCATGTTATAGGAGAAACTAGTGTGTAATTTCTAGACTAAGAGCTATTCAAGGCACGAAGGGACTTGGTATTCTATGAATGGTCACCCGTCCACGGTCAAAAATCGGCTAGTGGTATACCAGTTATTATCTAATAGGTGTGAACATTTTATATTTGTTTTGTTTGTATTTTAATTTTAAATTTGTTGTCATTTTGATCTCATTAGCTCTCATTGTGTATGTATTTGTAATTTCGTTATGTTTTCTTTATTACTTTAATTTAATTATTTGTAATTTTAATAATTAGCAACTAATAATAATTAAATGTTTTTTTACTCACTTGAATGTTGGTCGACCTATTATTGGCGACTGTATAAGTCTGATGCTGCACTTATTACATACATACATAAACTCACGCCTTTTTCCCATGGGGGTAGACAGAAACTACAGAGCGCCATATGCTACGATTCTTACATACTACTTTTGCTTCGTTTACATTCATACATGTTGTCATACACACGCCGGTTGCGAGTACTACGCAGCTGACCTTTCTGAAGAACCTCACCAATAAGGTCTATGTAGGTATGTCCTTCTAGGGCGACCCCTCCCGGTGTTTCCACTTACGCCTTGTAAATACCTTTCGTTAGTCACCTTTCATCCATCCTTTCAACGTGACCAAACCATCATACCATCATCTTATTACGATTATTCTAATGTAATGCTGTATACAGAAGCTGTTGGTTTACCTTTAATAAATAAATGAATAAACCAGTGTTACTGTTGTTGTTGATTTATCGATCTTTCTCATTCATTAGCTTACCTTTTGACTGGCCTGTCTAGAAGTTAGAGCCCCTGACTGTTCAGTTATGTCACGGGTTCGATTTTTTTTTTTTTTTTTTTGTGGGCTATTCTCCACCGAGTTAACGGCGCTATTCTTTATCTATCTCTGCACTCATACTAGTTCTCGCAAAGCATTCCTCTCGCACTTTCATTCCGCATACTTTTTCTTTCTCTTATTCTTCTACATACATTCTAGCGGGTGGGACTCCCGCTATTATTGTTCTATTTATTCTTCTATTCTACTTTTATTTTTATCTTTATTTGTATCTTAGGACTATTGGGTAAATAACTGTGGTACGCAGTATATATTTTTGTACAGACGCCAGCACATCAAGTTACCCCAATGTGTCAAATTTTCCCAATTGAATATGAACCTTATTCTGTTTGACTTAAAGTTGAAAAACGATCAAAGAAATTTGACACATAGGGGTAACTTGATGTGCTGGCGTCTGTACACTCATATGCTGGTTACAAAGAGAATCTAATACTAACATCTTTTATCTTATACTACTTAAATTTTACACTTAATATTTACTTATTCTACTGCTTACTTTAATGACACGTATTTTACAAACATTTTTCTATGCTTATATTAATATACACATAATATATAATTAAACATAGTCGTCTCATCCTGTTTTGTTTATGTTGATTACTTTTTCCGCTATATTTTCGCAGTAGGTTATAAATTTCTTACGGTTTTTGCCCATCATTACTTCTGCCACACTTTCTCGCAAGAGTTGGATATCGATTTCCTGTTCCAGCGCGTATCGTTCATACGCGTAAATAGGGCAATCTAATATGATGTGTGGAACTGATTCCACTGCACTTGGATCGCAGCGACACGATGGGCTGTCTTTACACCTGAAGCGGTTCAGGTATTCCGAGAACCCACCGTGCCCCGTCAAGACTTGCGTGAGTACACCTGTTGGCTTCACCTTTCGTATAATACGATAGGCGGCTACGGCATCCGGAAGGAACAGTTTCGTCACTGAGGCCGTCTCGCCTGACACATATCTCCGGTTCCATTCACCTAGCGAATCCATGCGGATTTGACGCTTGATGTATGAGACCGGACACTTGTCATAGTCCGGCTTCCTCCGTGACAATAACGCTGCCTCCTTTGCCAGCTCGTCCGCGCGTTCATTCCCTGGCAGTCCAGCGTGGGCTTTGACCCAGAACAAGGACACAGCTTTGTTTTGGTCCAACGCCAGAGCCAAATTGGCTCTTGCGCGGACCGCCAGGGGATGGAGCGAGCCGTGGCTTGTCAGCGCCTGCAATGCTGACATTGAGTCGCTGTACAAGCCATAGCTCGTCTCTTTGCGCTTCAGGACTACGTCCGTCGCCTTGCAAATGGCCAGTAGTTCCGCCTGGTAGACAGTGCAGTACGCGGCGAGGCTAAGCTTGAGGTTCTGGACTTCGCCGTTATTATTCCATAAGGATAATGCGGCTCCGACCTTCCCCTCAATCTTGCTGCCGTCAGTGAAGATTCGCACTGTCTGCACATTCTGGCTGTCCACGAGTTGTTGGTCCGCCAGGCACATGAACTCAAAGGACATTTGCTTGGCAGGGTGCAAAGTTTCTGCAAATCCCACCGCACTTTCAATCTCTCTATCTCCCGGTACAAACTGGGACGACCCTCTCCTAGCCTCATACATGGCGGCTGCCTCTTGAATTCGGAGGTCTAGAGGTAGTATCCCGGCCAGCACCAGTGCGGAGTTCAGGGAGACCGTACGGTATGATTTGCAGAGCTTCTGGACGAAGCCTCGCTGGATTGAGCCTAGCTTCCTACGTATACCCAACTTTTTTGTAGCGGGTGCCCAGGCTCCAGCCGCGTACATTATGATAGGCTCAATAGTTGCAGTGTATATCGTATGGATTATGTCCCTGTGTAAACCCCAACTGACCTTCGCTGCCCGCGACAGCTGTTTATAAATATCAGCAGCTTTCTTGCACACGTTCTTAGTGTGTTCGTTGAAGGTCAGCCTGTCGTCTATGGTTAGACCCAGCAGCTTCATGCTCCGGACCATTCCAATGTCGACCCCTGCCATGGTCAGAATTGGAGTGTCGTACTTAAGCTTATTGGTTAAAATCATCGCACAGGTTTTGTGCGGTGCAAACCTAAGCTTATTTCGGACTCCCCAGCTCTGAACATGGGCGAGGGCTGCATTGGCCGCCCTTGAGACTTCAGCTGCTGTATCGCCATCCACCGCAAGGACAATGTCGTCCGCAAAAGCCTGTACGTAGTTCCCCTTCCCCTCCAGTTCGTGTAGCAGTGGATCCAATAGCAGGTTCCACAGGATGGGACCACCAATTGACCCTTGGACACATCCTTTGTTTGTCTCTCTTGTGCATTCTTCCCCGGCATACCTTACTCTAACTTTTCTGCTGTCTAGGTAGCTATCAAGGAGTCTCCTGGTGTTCACCGGGCACTTTTCCTCAGCCAGCCTGACTTTAATAGCTGGCCACCATGCGCTATCGAAGGCGCCCTCTGTATCCAATGACACTAGGACAATTTGCTTTTTCAGCCTCAACTTGTCTTGTACGTGCTGTATTAGCGTATAGAGGGCGTCCTCGGTGCTCTTCTGGGGCATAAAGCCATACTGGCGAGTACTAAATCGCGGTACGAGTTGCCATTTGACTCTTGACCCTTGAGCCTTGCTGTCTTCTTTGATCCAGGGCGCTCTCCCTTTCTCTTGCTCTGACTCTTTTACCAGAGCATAAAGTCGGTCTGCCATGGCTTTCACCTGGACTTTAATCTCAGTTTTTGTGTTTCTCGTGGAGGTCATGTGCATTTTTATTATATTAGAGCACGACTTTGCCTCGGAGACTCTGGATTTTGCTGCAGGTGGGCTAAGGCTCACAGACTCTAGGGACGTGTGCTTTGTCGTTTTCGCTGGGTTTGATTTTGGCGACCCTTTTCTGGTCTGGGGGACTACCTTTTTGTCCAGTTTTTCAGCCTCCCGTTCACCCACGCTCTTTCTGACGCTCTGTGTTGAGGTTCCCGCCTCGTCCTTAGTACCCGGAAGGCTGCCTATTGGCTGATCTGCTGGTTTTTTAGAGGGTGTGCGCATTCCAAACATCTTTATCACGGGTTCGATTACCCCCCAAGACGTTTGTGTGATGAGCACGATCTTTATTCTATGTCTGGGTGTAATTTATCTATAAATTATGCGTGTATTTAAAAAAAAATAAGTAAGTATCTTAATCAGTTCTTTAGTGCCCATAACACAAGCTTGTTTGTGGAATATTTATTTTTATTTATTTAACTCCCGTAAGTAACATTTTTTTGTAATATGACTTATAAGTAGATGTTTGAAACGCCTAATTTATCTTTATTGTAGCTATTTTCAATTAATTACATTTACCGATAATGATCTTGAATACTTTATCTGGTAACAAAACCCATTGACTATATGACACGTATTTTTTTTTGCAAAAACATCATATTTATTCCAATCATATTGTTGAAAATTAAATTGCAAACGCTGCTATGCAATTCTAAGATTTTCTTCCGATAAATAATGGTAACTCATACTGCTAACAACTTTCTGAGTAGAAAATCGTTTATCAGAACTGTCAATATCCTAACGTAACCCGATATGGCACATAAACAACAAATTAATTATCGTGTTCTAGCAATACCGGTTACTGATTAATATGTTTTGCCGTCTATAACTTGTTAGTACAACGCACTTTTAATCAATCACTTCACAAGCATTTGAACCATTTGACTGGCCTGTTGGTCTAGTAGTTAGTGATCCTGACTGCTATGCCGGAGGTCGTGGGTTCGATTCCCACCCAGGACAAATGTTTGTGTGATGAGCACGATCATTTGTTCTGTGACTGGGTGTAATTTATCTATAATATGTATGTATTTAGAAATATATAAGTATGTTTAAGCTGTTAAGTACCCATAACACAAGCTCTTAGCTTAGTTTGGGACTAAATGGCGTTGTGTGAAAAAGTTGTGGAATATTTATTTTATTTATTTATTATTTACGAGATTACGTTAGTAACCCGGAAGCGAGTAATTTGCTGTTGAAGAGTTCCGTTGCCTACCTTCTTCATTAGTTTTCTTTGTCAAATTATACTTTCTAAATGAACATGCTTGATTTGTTACTAAAAATGCAAAAATCAGTACGTGTTTATATATACAGGGTGTAATTTTGACCGTGGGACAAACTTCCACAGGCTGTTCTACTGTTGAATATGAACAACTTTCGCTATAGGACCAACTCTGAAATCGCGAAAAAAAAATCAGCTGTTTCATACATTTTCGTCGAGTAGGTATCAAACTTTTGTATGCAACAGCTGATTTTATTTTCGCGATTTCAGAGTTTGTCCTATAGCGAAAGTTGTTCATATTCAACAGTAGAACAGCCTGTGGAAGTTTATCCCACGGTCAAAATTACACCCTGTATATTGTTTAGAGGTGTTCCCTCAATACCTCGGGGATCCCATCATCAGATCGGGGTTTTTATACAAATGGGACTAAGTTGTCAGTTAAGTACATCCTATCAAATAAAAAAAGAATTTTGAAAATCGATCCATAAATGACGGAGTAATCGCTTAACAAACATACGGACAAAGAACCTCCTCCTTTATTGAAGTAGGTTAAAACTTATATTAAGGTTTTTAATGTAATTTTTTTCTAAACTGAGTTGCAACTGACACTTCCAAAGTGGTAAAATGTGTCCCCCCTGTGACTTCCAAGAATGATAAAACTTAAACAATATAATATTTGTACTGACGCCAGCACATCCAGCTACCCCAATGTGTCAAATTTTCTCCATTAAACAAGAACCTTATTCTGTTTGATAAAAAGTTGAAAATTGGTCGCAGAAATTTGACACATTAGGGTAGATTGATGTGACCATGCAAAATTTCACCGAAAATTTATTTGTACGAGATCTTGTAAGTAGTTTTATTTTAATACGTCATAAATCGTAAATAACAATTTACCTTTCATTAAATCAACCCAAGTACCCATATAAAAAACTTTTAATTTCATGGTTACTTGCTGCTACAGAACCCTTCATGGGCGAGTCCGACTTGCATTTTGCTGCTTTTTTAAATCATAGGACACATTTTCACAGGACGTTCTAACTATTAATATGAACGATCTCCACTATGGAAAATCTCGAAAAAAAAACAACTGTTTCATACAATGACTTATTAGTCGCATTTTAGAACGCAAAAATAAAAGATAACAATTAACGATAGGAACCATTTAATTACTTTTTTTTTGATAAAATGGAGATACAGTCGAAAAGATGTAATAAATACAAAATATCGTGTTTGTCCAAGTCGTCTTTAAGGTTGTTTTTATGAGTTTTTTCCACAGGCTCCTTTGTGCGCCAACTTCACCCCTGCGCAGGTCATTCTGAAAAAAACACAACGATAAGATGAATAGGCTTATTTATAACAATTACAATCCGTTACGAAATTTTCTCACAGCGCCATCTGGTCCCAAGCTAAGCAGAGCTTGTGCTATGGGTTCTGGACAACTGATAAACATACTTGTATATTTCTAAACTAACAGACGTCCCGCGGTTTCACCCGCGTAGGTACCGTTTCCGTGGGAATACAAGGATCAAAAGCCTAAGTGTTAATCCGGGGTGTCAGCTAACTCCATACCAAATTTTATTAAAATCTATTCAGTAGTTTTTACGTAAAAATGTAACAAACATCCATCCATCCATCTATCCATACTTACAAACTTTCGCGTTTATAATACATATAATAGATAATTTACATCCAGACGCAGAACAAATGTTTGTGCTTATCACTTGTCATATAATAGATAATTTACATCCAGACGCAGAACAAATGTTTGTGCTTATCACTTTTCCCTGGTAGGCATCGAACCCACGACCTCCGGCATAGCAGTCAGGGCCACTAACTACTAGACCAACCAGCCAGCCAATAATACCAATATTTTACAGGAGCGACTGCTTATTTGACCTTCAGAGCCCAGTTATTGGGTAACACGATCGGTGTCCCTTGGTTAACCTTTCAATCGTATCAATAAGAGACAATAGAAAGACAGTGACAGACTGACAGCGCGGACGCCGGGGTCCGCTTGGGGTTTAAAATTTCAATCGTGTCAATTAGAGACACAATAGAAAGACAATGACAGCGCGGACGTCGGCGTTTGCTTGGGGTTTAACCTTTCAATCGTGTCAATTAGAGACACAATAGAAAGACAATGACAGCGCGGACGCCGGCGTTTGCTTGGGGTTTAACCTTTCATTCGTGTCAATTAGAGACACAATAGAAAGACAATGACAGCGCGGACGCCGGCATCCGCTTGGAGTTTAAACTGGTAGTTATACTTTCGGGCTTATTACTACACGTGATGTCTGTCAAACATTTGTCCTGGGTAGGAATCGAACCCACGACCTCTGGCATAGCAGTCAGGGCCATTGACTACCAGGCGAACAGGACAGTCGATGTCTAGGAATGACGTGCAGATCTCGTGATGTCTTTATGTCCGTCTATCTCCCTTCCACACTGTATTACGTGTTTCACTCGCTATTTCATTGTTAGAAACTTAAGAACCACATAATTTCTAACTATCTCAAACTTCTACGAGTATAACATTATTAACGCAACGTCTTGTAAACTTCTGAACAAACTATGTAGGTACTAAGTAGAAATGAAAAGCTAACGCAAAGACTTCGTAATAAAGTACCAATCCTGTTTGCTACTTGATGGCCAAAAATGTAACCAGACGTGTCTTTTTAACTGACTTCATAAAAAGGAGGAAGTTCTCAATTCGGTAGTATGTTTTTTTGAGGATTTGTTACCTCAGTACTCCGTCATTTATGGACCGACTTTCTAAATTGTTTTTTTATTTAATAGGGTATACTAGCAGATTGGTCCCATTTGTATTAATTTCATATCTGATGAGGGATCCTCGAGGAATTGCGGGAACTCTTCAAAAAATATAGGTACACACGTACCGATTTTTACATTTGTAGTAACAAATACAGCATTTTCATTTAAAAAGTCTCATTTAGTGAAGAAAAACTGATGAAGAAGACAATCGATGGAACTCGGCACTGAAAGTTCTTTAAATTCGCTTTCACTTCACCTACATTTTCTGGTTACAACAGGCGTACTTATATCAAAATAGATAAATAATAAATAAACATATCTACCTAAGCGGCCATTTTCAGTGTAATTCAAAACCACTGGTCGCTTAAGTCGCATGTCATAGGAGACAACTTGCAACTTGGCACCGAAATTATAATCGGACAGGAGACCGCAGCAGGCAAGTTGTTCCAGTCCTTCGATCGTATCGATCGTAATCGTAGAGGTGCCAACCACGTAAGGGTGGACACTCGCCATACGCCGGTTGTCCGATGGTGGAAAGGTTATGGCGGAATCAAGTCATGTTGTGAGAAAACTGGCATTCCTGTGAGATATTTCTAAGTCAGAGACCCCGGACAGCATAAGAACCCTTACTGGTAAGTCACTAACCACAGAAAAGAAGAAGACCAATAAGCTATATAAGCATTTTTTTAATAGTTATGATTACCGAAAAACCGAAATTGCCTGGAGGAGCTACTGGTCCAGAGCTCATGAAAGAAAAATGCCATTGACACTAAAGCGCAAAATTATGGACATGTGCATCCTTCCCATTCTGACCTCCCATTCGGATCCCAGACTTGGTCTCTGACAAACAAGCAAAAGTCCAAACTCAGGGTTCGCCAACGTGCAACTGAGCGCAGTATTCTTGGCGTCAAACTGACAGACTAAATTCGCAACACCGCACTGCCATCCAAAACACAGATCACTGACGTTGCTTGAAAAGCCGCCAAACTAAAATGGGACTGGGCTGGTTTGTCGTATGCCCAATGAGCTGTTGGCCAAAATAATCACCACGTGGAGCCCTGACACAGCTAGAAGGCGTCGCGGCAGACCCCGAAGCACATGGCGGGACGACTTGGACATATTAAACAACCAGTGGCCGCCTTTGGCCCTGGATCGAAAAAAGTGGAAGTCACGGAGAGATGCCTTTGTCCAGCAGTGGGATACTGCAGGTAGCAGTATCAGTATCAGTAGTTATTATTAGTTTTGTAAACTGCACAATACTTACGTGCATGAGTTGGGGTAGGTGACTCCATTCTTGCCACACACAGGGTCGATGACCGCTGGGCAGATGCATTTCGGTGCAGCGCCGGAAACCATGGTACCCATCAGCACCAGGAACAGGGTGAATACTGGGAAGAAAAATTCACGTTATGCCCATATTACCAGCTGTTTAGTACCCATAACACAAGCTCTTAGCTTAGCATGACAAAAAAGCTTAAAAAAAAAAATATTCCACAACTTTTTCACACAACTATATGCCTAACAATTTTATTCCCTAACGGAGTCAAATTTAATAGGGAGTTAGTCTACTGATGGCTATAGGCTCGCCCTCATAAGACTCTCTGTTAAAAAAATCTCTGTTAATGCGGTGTCACAACGGATTGACTGTTTTTTTTGTTCACTGAGTGAATTCACACGGACTGCCTTCTGTATCATTTCGTCGGAGACTTGCCGGTAAGATTATAGGTTAGATTTTAGTTCTATTATAAGTTATTAGATGTAAGTATGTCACTACACTATCGAATTGGGTTACTGTAATGATAGTTGTGGTATGTTTTTTGAAAAAAAAAAAATACTTATATGCCACGACTATTCACACAACGCCACCTACTCCCAAGCTAAGCAGAGCTTGTGTAATGGGTATTAAGCGACTGATAAATATACTTATATATTTCTAAATACTTTTCCAAAAAGATAAATAACAACCAGACAGAGAACAAATGATCGTGCTCAATTCACAATCATCATTTCTTGAGTGGGAATCGAATCCACGACCTCCGGCTTAGCAATCAGAACTATTAACCAGTAGACCACACATGTTTCATGGTAATTTAATGTCACTAGCGAAGTGAGGCCTTACTACGATACACCTCTGCCTAATCGCTCGGAGATTAGTGATGTGATGTATATTTGTTTTTATATTAAACTAACTTTTGCCCGCGGCTTTGCCCGCGTGGATGTCGAACTTCCGTCCCCTATTTTTTCCCTTTAAGGGTTGAACTTCCAAAAATCTTAGTGGATACTTACTCTTCACAAAGAACACTTCTTCAAGTATCATGTCTCTAACACACTGGTATTAAAGATTTTTGGAAATTCAACCCTTAAAGGGACGAAATAGGGGACGGAAGTTCGACATCCACGCGGGCGAGCTATATTTTATCTTAAAATAAAATATCATAGTATCTTAGCCGTGTGCAGCGCCCCTTAGTGAACTCCACTGCGGGTGAAGTAACCTACGACAAAATTATTATTTGCGGTTGGTACAGTAGTCGCGTCTAGCGATCGAACCTATAAATTAATAAATTAATTTTGTTTTTTATTGTTTATACTTTTCCGGGATAAAAAGTACCCAGTGTGGTGCCCAGGATATTAAAGAATAATTATACAAAGTTTCATCGTAATCGAACCGGTAGTTTTTGTGATTTTTTTTCGTGATGCCTGAACATACAGATAGACAGACAGACAAAAAAAATATTTTAATCACATTTTTGGGTTCGGTGTCGGTCTAGTAACACCCCCCCATGCCATTTATATTTTTGATATTTTCAATGTACAGAATTTTTACTACTACAGATTTATTATAAGTATATTATACATATAGATAACATTTACTTTACACTGCACATTACTCCCATATCGTGGATTGGTTTACAAACAATTAAACTCACATACACAAACAGTCAGATCCAGAACAACTACCGGTAGGCCATTCAAACATTTTTTTCTTTGCGGGAATCGAACCCGCAGTACGCAGCGCAGCAGCCGATCACTCAACCACTGTTGTTTGGGTCAAATAAATTATTTTTCTTTCTTTCTTTTCTTTCTTCTTTATTTCACTGTGCCAACAGTGTGCTGTGTGTATAAAGTAGTGCTTGACTGCGATCCTACCTGGATAGTAAGCAGTAATGCAATCAATGATGGTGAAGCGCACTAGTGTATTAAAAGCCTATTCACTCTAGCTTAGAAGGCACCTAAATTATAATCGAACGGGAAGACCGCAGCAGGCAAACAGAAATGCTTAAATCTTAGAAGTGTCAACAATGTAAGAAATATGATAATTATGATTTTTTAAAGTTTTAAAACGAACTTACCCAAAGTAAATTTCATGTTGTCCTTGCAAAGTCACAGTGTGATCAATACTAAAGAATTCTTGAGTTCAATTGTCTTTTATACAAAAAAAGCCAACATAAGTCACTGGTTGGTTCAGTTGGCGCCAACATTGGTTAAGTAAACTCCCAAATCGTTGGCCAAGTAAGACACTAACTGTTGGCACCAATATTTTATTGAATGTTGGTCTCGCAATTGAGGAAATGGTATTCGGATGCATCGCAATTTATTGTTGAATGCAAATGAATGCAATGAAGATTATTTTATTCCAAGCATGATTAACGGTTCGTGTTTGAGTATCTCTCAGCATTTTTCCAATTAAAAAAACCGCACAAAAACCGACAAGTGCGAGTTGGACTCGCCCATCGACGGTTCCGTACGAAGATATTTTTTTCAATAAGTAATTAATAAGGAAGGGAATTAGCACTTCTTAAACGTCAAAATAACATAAGACAGTCCCCAAAAAAAGCCCGCCCCTCGCCACTTCCAAGTGTTTTTGCTGGGAAGAAGAAGTGGCTGAACAAACTCCCCAGCAACACGTGACCTGTCTGATTCGTTTGAAGAACTTGAATAATTATTAAGATAATAATAGCAAAAAATCATTAATTAAGTAATATGTTTCAAACATATTACTCAATTAATGAATTTTTAAATGACCGAATGATTGACGTAGGCAAATGGTTTTCACGTAATAATGTAAATTTAATGATCGTAATATTAATGTCCAAATGAATGCAGTATAGGTTGGCTAAAACTTAACATGTTAATTTTATTAAAATTGTACACCAAATTGTATGGGTATGTACAGACGCCAGCAAGTCAAGTTACCCCAATGTGTCAAATTTCTTTGATCGTTTTTCAACTTTATGGCAATCAGAATAAGGTTCATATTACGCGAGGACTTGTAATTGGCTTTCTGGTGACTATTACTTTCTTATTTGTTGTGTTTTTGTTAGCTGTAAGTCCTCCATGTACCTACTAAAGAAATAAATAAATAAATAAATATTCAATTGGAAAATTTGACACATTGGGCTAACTTGATGTGCTGGCGTCTGTACAGTGAAAAAATAACACTATTTGTAAGATCTTCTGTTTACCTGCGACAAATAATATAATACCTAAATGAATTACGAATCTATACAATAAAATGCTCAGTAAATGCTATTTACAAGGAACCATAATAATTTCGCCTTGAAGTTGATAAATTGGCATGATTATGTCAACACGACTAATTAGTTTAAACTGCTTTAGGATATTGTTCAGAATCTTATCAAACATACACTTACTAAGTATCCATGTGTTTACTTTGTCAAGTTAATTGGTTAATATTTATTTAAGTAAATGAGTATAAGGGCTTTTCCTTGCCAAACCAATATCAACACTGAGTCTTTACAATAAAGTCGTAAGTAAAAAACTTTATTAATGTACTCCTGTCGGCTTATCTATTGGAAGTGTTTTTATTTTTTACTTTATTAAAACTCGAGCAAGTTTGATATTCAATTGACAGAACTTGCTTAGAACAACAGATAGAAGGTTAAACTACTTTTACCGAGATGGAGGACAATATTTTTTAGCCTACAACCTAGGCCTGTAACCTAGAGGGTCTTTAAGTCAAAAGTGGATAGGTTACTTGTAGGCAAGCGTGCTTACCGCTGAAATGAACCTCATGGCGCAGCCGCAGTCTTTTTTATGTTATGACCTATGGTTTTTAATGGGCGTGTATCCAGCTGTTGCCAATAATCTTTTTACTTTCTTTCTTTTCTTAATCGTTGACCATATTTTTGCTTACCATCAGGTAAAATAGTGAAAAAGTTATACTGGTAGTTACGTAGTGCCTGAATTTGAACGCACAACCTCGTGCATAAGAAGCAGTGTGCGTTAACCACACAACCATTTACCTATATTGCAACAGAAAAAAGACGAAGTCAAATAAATTTAAATCAATGGGACTCGACAAATGGAACATTATAAGTTACATAACGCCACATACATAACGTCACGCCTGTAATCCCCGAAGGGCTAGGCAGAGGTGTACCTGGTAGTACAACTCTCATTTTGCCAGTTAAGTTGTTATGTTATAAGTTTAGAATAGTAATTACAATAATACCAGCCTGTGACTGTCCCACTGCAGGCAAAGGCCTCTTCTTAAACAGAGAAGGCACGAGCATTGATCACCACGCTTACTCAAAGCGTATAGGCGATTTCAGACTTATATTAACTACAAGTTCAGGTTTCCTTACGATGTTTGCATTCACCGACGTCAATGATGTCCAAGATAAACTTAGAAAGTAATCACCTACATTATGAATTGAAAAAGTCACATTGGTACTTGCCCGGATTTGAACCACAACTTCGTGCATGAGAGGTAGTCGCCTTAACCTCAGGGCCATCACGGCAATTTAGAATAAGAAACATAAGAAAAACAATGATTTTAGTGAAGGAGAGCGAACATTATTGCTGTTTCATTCTAACAAATGTTGGGCCAAACATGCTCCAACATTCGTCATGACAACATTCCATAGGCCATCACGCACAGTGTTCACATCTCATTGGTCAACGCCTCCACCTGGAACAATATAATTGGCCCTGATTGGTCGCAAAACGCGCGACGTAATAAAACAATCAAACGTGGTTGGTAGGTTGTATAATGAGGCAGTTACATGTCTTGTTCATTGGTTTTACCTTACAGGAAAAACGCATTGAAATCTTTGAAGTCGTAGTATAAATAATAGTCCGTATAACGTTTTGTTTTTTCCTTTAACCAAAGTTATATTATTGTAATTTTGTTGTAGTATTTCCTCAAACTGTTTCTTATTGTATGTTGGTACTGCGTTATATATTTTTTTAAATATTATAACCTGGTGCTCGACTGCAATCCCACCTGATGGTAAGCAGTGATGCCGGAATGATGGTGAAGCGCACTAGTTTATTAAGAGCCTATTCACTCTAGCCTCGAATACACCTAAATTATACCTACTCGGACGGAAAGACCGCAGCAGGCAGGTTGTTCCAGTCCTTCAACGTACGCGGTATAAACGACGAGGCGAAACGCTTTGTCCGGATCGTTGGGGTACCAACGATGTAAGGGTGGACACTCGCCGTACGCCGGTTGTTGTTGATCTGTTTTTATACATAAATTCTACTTATATTTCCATCAAGAATGGAGTATATTTTGTCCCCCTCATCTAAATTACAAGAAAATATTCGACACGTATTTTTTTCTTTTTGTAATTGATGGAAAACTGCTTAGATTAAGCGCATCAAAGTTCAGGTGTGAGGGCTTGTAACGTCATTAGCTAGCATAAACTGTACTGGCTAGTGACGTCATGCGACATTTTAACTCGATGTATCGCCGTTACTTTTTGACTACGCGAAAAAAGAAAAAATACGTGTCGAATATTTTCTTGTAATCTAGATGAGGGACTAAAACTAAAATTTTGTCAAATAGCATATTTCTCAATAACAGTCCCGAGTCTGGTTTCATGTTTGGTTATTGGCAATAAGCTTGCTTCTTATTAAATGTGGGTTCACTGTAATAGTCATACTCTCTGCTTAACCCTTCGCAGAATATAGGCGTGATGTAATACTATCACGTAATAGTAGATTATTAACCAAGGGCTGTATGACATCAATTGCATACGAGGTTTTTGGCGCCTGAGCGAAGCGAAGGCGCTAATTAACCCGAGTATGCAATTGATGCTTACGCCCGAGATAAATACTCTGCTTTACATATCGATTGTGAGGTAAGTAAACAACAAGATAGCAGGTTTCAATGAACATTTATTAAGAAGAAAAAAATGTGTATTTAATTAAAATTAATTATTTTCGCGATGCTTTCGCGCCTACTAGTAGACTGCCTTTTTTTTTCACGCACGCAAGCGCGTCAAATCTTGCTGGCCAGTTTGATTTTTAAATCGATTCCATCTAACATACGATGTGGAAACAAATAGTTCCATATTTAAAATAAAATCTTTATAAAATAAATTGTCTAGATTCCGATTCGAGTAATTAATCGATACCGAGAAAAAAAAAATAACTTTTTAAAAATATTCTTCGTGCAGTATGAGTATGACAGTTCTTTTTTTAAATTCCAAAACCTATGCTGTAATGATAGTCATACACCCCGGCATTCAGGGGTGTAAGGGTGTACTTACAGAGCAAGAGATATGTAAAGTAATAAATCGTGACCTGTCGTGTTTTGCATATTTCATACCAGGAACGCTTATGTCTAAAGCTTTTTAATTAGAAAGGTATTTCAATAAGCCGAGGTATGTTTTAAGCATTCTTTTACTCTTTTACATTTCGACATACCGCACACCGTTTACATTTATTAGGGTTCCTTCGTTATCTCAGGATTCATTAAACCCCGAGAGGAGAGTGGTATCCGCGCTGTCATTGTTTGTCTATTGTATCTCTTATTGACACGATCGAAAGGATTCGTTAAACCCCGAGAGGACACCGGTGTCCGCGCTGTCATTGTATTTCTATTGTGTCTCTAATTGACACGATTAAAAGGATTCATTAAACCCCGAGAGGACACCGGTGTCCGCGCTGTCATTGTTTTTCTATTGTGTCTCTAATCGACACGATTGAAAGGATTCATTAAACCCCGAGAGGACACCGGTGTCCGCGCTGTCATTGTATTTCTATTGTGTCTCTAATTGACACGATTAAAAGGATTCATTAAACCCCGAGAGGACACCGGTTTCCGCGCTGTCATTGTATTTCTATTGTGTCTCTAAGGACACGATTGAAAGGTTAAACCGTTGTCCCATACTAGGAGTTTTACAATGTATCATAGGTGTGTTTACAAACAGTTAAGCTAGAATTATACCGAATGAAATGAATTTTCTTTAAAATCGTTACTGTTTTAAAAAAGACATTTAGAAATTAGGTACTTAATTGTCATGTACCCCAGCACGTCAAGTTACCCCAATGTGTCAAATTTCTTAACTTTATAGCGAACAGAATAAGGTTCATATTCAATTGGGAAAATTTGACACATTGGGGTAACTTGATTTGCTGGCGTCTGTATATACCTACAGTAATTTTTTGTTATCAAAAGTAGGTACAAACTCGAGATACTTTTCAAAACTCTGTTTTAGGCTGCAGTCTTAATAGAGGTCCGGTCCCGGGTTCCCCGGGCGAGCAACGCGTGTTTAAGTTTTTCCATCTGGAGTTTTTCTCAGTACCAGCCCGGAGTCTGTATCCGTGCCCGAATGATGGAAATAGGCTCGCACCCTATTTCATGGGACTTCATTTTAACACGCAAAATGTGTGCGTACTACAGTACTGGCACAGCCAATGTCATAGTATGCAAAAATACATTTAGGTATTTATTTTTTATGTAACTGACGGACTAAATAGATATTCATTATCATATTCCTCCACTATGCCTATTGAAACTACACCTTATGCAATTAACTACAAGTCGAAAATTCTAAAGCACGTTTTATTTGATGGCCTTGCTTTTGGCCAACGCAATATGAAAGTGTTACCACTAACGTGCGGCTTGCTGTAAGTACATTGGTATCGTATTGATGTAAAAAACTATTAATTGAGTCGGAATTAAATAATGGGCAAAATGAAACGCATTGTTTGTAGATACATATTGATGGCAATATGCAAATTGACATGACACAGTTGTGTAAATGCGTGTAGAACATTAAAATTTGATGATTCGATTTTTACCCCATTGCGGGTGAGTGATCAACATTTTTGCGAAAAAAATACAACCAACTTCATTAAAAACACTTATAAGTGTAAAATAACTAGTTTCTGAAGTCTGGCTTTGGTAGTTTTGTTTTATTCGTTTTTGCCACCGACTTCCTAGAGTAATTTAAACCTTTTAGTGTATTTTATGAAGTCGGTTGTATTTTTGTTGTCAACAAGTTTTTATAAATTTTGCAATTTTCAGATGATGTTTTTTTTTATTTTTCAGTTAATTTGACATTAAAACTAAACTACTTAGCAAAATTCGATGAAATTCATATTTATAGCATCCTAGCTAAGCCCATTACAAGTATTTTAGGTAGGTTTAAAGTTTGGCCTGAAAACAGGTTAAAAAATAATACAAAAGTTTTCCAGAATATTTCAATATTATTCGTTTTTGAACGCAATATTATTATTTGTTTATTCACAAACTAATGCTGCTAACAGTTTCCAGTACGGCGGATACTGACTCCAGCACATCTGGCTCTGAAAACAAAACAACAAATAACACTGTCTTAAGTAATTAATAACAATACCGACTGACTGTTGGACTAGTAGGTAGTTAGTGTCCCTTACTGCTATGCCGGAGGCCGTGGGTTATATTCCCACCCAGGACAAATGTTTGTGTAATGAGCACGGTTATTTGTTCTGGGTCTGGGTGTAATTTATCTATAATACGTATGTATTTAGAAATATATAAGTAGGTATGTTTTTTAGCTGTTACTAAACAGATAATAAACATACATAAAAAAACTTTTTTACAAAAAAAACAATCGACTTCTTAAAAAAAATCTATAGGTGAAAAATTACTCCAGTTTCGGAAGTCTGTGGCTTTGGTGGTTTTGTTTTGTTCATTATTGGTCACCGACTTCCAAAACTGGAGTTATTTTTCACCTGTTAGTTTTTTTTAAAGAAGTCGGTTGTTTTTTTTGTAAAAAAGTTTTTATTTTGTAATTTTTAGTTTCTTTGTGTGTAAAGAAAGTCTTTCAAAACTTGAAAGAATCATTGAAATTGGATAACAATTTGCTAAAGAAGTTCTATCTCTAAACATTAATCTGTACCTCTCTGCCGGCCCCTTTTAAAATAGAATGGCGTAATGTTATGTTGTGGAAATACAAAAGCTCAGCATAGACATCTCGTCGTATCCTACGAATAGGGGCGTAACTGCATATTAGCTACTTTTCAGGAGACACTTTTTTGTGATTATTTAAATTACATATAAGTATATATGTGTTTGTGGTTTCATATAATGTGTATGGGTATCATATGGTTCGGCTAGCATTATTTTCAATAAATTATCTTTATATTTTAGACGCTTTTTGTCCCTTAAATCCTTATTCTCTGTTGTGTTAAGGCGAAATAGGGTTGGACTTGAGCAATAAGTTACATTATGCCTTTTATCTGCGGAAATGTCGAGGTCACAATCGCCTTAATGCCATTTTTATATTGTTCTGATGCGCCGGTATACACTTTTATGTTATAGAAATTTGTGTATTAGAACTATTTTACCATTACTGGGAACAAGAGAATGTAATAAAAGAAAATAATTAAAGAATCATAATATTTAATTCGAACAAAATCTGAATGTTAGTAACATATTTGCTTGGTAAATATTTAAGCATACCAAGTGAATGTCGATTAACAAGAAAAAATGTTTTCATTCATAAAAAAATATCTATGGGAATAAATATATTTTCTAATCATTTATAATAAAAACCCCTAAAAAATAAAAATAAAAAAACCCGTAACTCTACAAACCAAATAATTGTATTTTCTTAAATAATTCTGTTACTTTTAATATTTAGAAACAAAACTCGTTTGTTTTTAAACAATCAGAGCTTAATATTAAATTACACATAATCGAAATCAGTGTTTCAAATAAAATTGCACAGAATCATAATCAGTCCTTAAAATCAATTTACACAATATAATCAAAATCAGACTGGATTGAATTAGACTGGCCTGTTGGTCTAGTAGTTAGTGACCCTGACTGCTATGCCGGAGGTCGTGGGTTCGATTCCCACCCAGGACAAATGTTTGTGTGATGAGCACGATCATTTGTTCTGTGCCTGGGTGTAATTTATCTACAATATGTATTTAGAAATATATAAATAATTATGTTTATCAGCTGTTTAGTACCCATAACACAAGCTGTCAAGCTTAACTTGGGATTAATGGCGTTGTGTGAAAAGTTGTGGAATATTTATTTATTTATTATTTATTTATAAAATTAGTGTTTCAAATAAAATTGTACAGAATCATAATCAGTCCTTAAAATAAAATTGTAAATTATCAAAATTAGTTCTTAATATCAAATTACATGTTATCAAAATCAATCTCTAAAATTAAATTTGTAATTTTATTGATAACATGATCATAACTTAAAATAGAATAACTCATAACGTTGATTCGATTCTAACTGGCAAATATGTAGTTCTTTGGTCAGACTCTTCAAAATAATTTCGGATTTGGACGGGGGTTCTAGAGGGTCGCCATTCTTTAGTTCCGGATTTAGTAGATTCTGTATTTCGGACAAGATTACAATCTCACTTACACTTTCATTTTGGTAAGGTTTGTTCATGTCGTTTTCAGCATCTTGAAAGAAGGAAATGAGACTTTAAAATCATACAATTATCATACTAAACTAGTTTCGCATTATTTTTAATAAAAATGTATTTAAATTATTAGTATTTTAACTAAAATTATGAACTAAACTTACTTACTGGAATACGGATCAAGGTCGGAAACGAAATCAAGCGGAATAAAATTATTATAAAACGAATTACGCTGTTAAGCTCAGAGTTAATATTTTCTTGGATTAAATATTCTATCTCTTTTTCACAACCTCGTGGCACCGGAGCCTCTACGTGGTTCCTTCCATCATAGCAACTTTCAAGAGTGCTTACTGAAAAAAAAAATGTCGTTGACAAAGAAAACGGAATTTCGTAAGTAGCTATAATAAGAATTAGATCGTACAAATTTGCACGTTTTCTAACTATCATTAAATAGCCGTTACATTTAAAACAGAATTGTTCTAAAACTTTGGGAAAAAGGCAAAATAATAATAAGCGTAATTATAATTTTCGTGCGGAATGCTAATAATGCGGCCACAAATGCTTTTATATCAATTTTAAAGCAATAGAAAAAAAACCTAAGTGCATTTATGCCCCAAACCAGAAAAACCAAGTATATGCATAAATAATATTTTCAATGTATAAATTTGTACAAAAGGGTTAAAATCATGTGCGCGTACAAAAAAATGTACTTAAAATAACAATATGATAATTTCAAAAGCATGAAGGAGATAATAAAAGACAAAAACATAATTTGAACGTAGAAAAAAGACACAAACTTAATTAGGTCTTAGTCTCTTCTATACATATCCAATTTAGCCATTCCATAGAACACGGCCACAATCACCATAACAATCTCCGCGTTCCGCCGAATAGTGCCCGAGCGGCGCTTGCACATTCTCCCCGCGCCCGCGCACCTCCACTACTCGCGAAGAAAGAGGGCGCGACGGCTATTTGTGGCTTTATTCTTCGTTGAAAACGTAGTGCTTATAATTGTGGCTTTTTAGAAAACCTAATTATTTGATAACTTGTAGCGTTTTTAATTGTTTTGTTGAACTGATTACATGTGGTATGATGAGCAGAATTGATTTATGCAATAAAAAAAGAAAGCCCTTATGTTCGTTAGGGCACTATTCGTAGGATACGACGATCTGACTATAGCAATCGCGAATAATTTGCTGATATGCGTTGAAGAGTTCCGTTGCCTGTCTTCTTCATCAGTTTTTCTTTACCAAATGATACTTTCTAAATACAAATGTTTGATTTGTTACTAAAAATGTTGAAATCGGTGCATGTGTGCCTATATTTTTGTGGAGTTCCCTCAATTCCTCGAAGATCCCTCATCAGGTATGAGTTTTGATACAAATGGGACCAATCTGTTAGTATACCCTTTCAAACAAAAAAATAATTTTGAAAAACGGTCCATAAATGACGGAGTACTGAGGTAACAAACCCTAAAAAAAAATATATACAACCGAATTGAGAACCTCCTCCTTTTTTTGAAGTCGGTTAATAAATACTCCACAACTCTCACACTACGCCATCGAGCCTCAAGCTAAACAGAGCTTGTGTTATGTGTACTAAATAGTTGATAAACATACTAAATACATAATTATAGATAAATTACAACCGGACACAATATCAAACGATTGTGCTCATCACACAAACATCTGTTTTAGTTAGGAATCGAACCACGACATACGACCTTCGGCATAGCAATCAGAATTACTAACTACCTTAAGGCCAGTCAAATTGTGCGCCTCGAGCTGCGGCTGCGCTAGTCTGGCAGTTTTGCTGAACTGGACCTGCCTGACGCTGGTTTTCAACAAATATACTTACTCGCATGCATTAGCGTACGTCCGTCCATCTGATCCACACACAGGGATTAATTCTCTCGTGCAAATGCAACTCTGAGCGCTGGTCATCATAGCCCCCAACAGAACTAGCAACAGAGTGAATACTGTGGAAAAAGTTGAAATTACACCTGTAGGACAAAAAAATAAAAATAATAATAATAATATAATAAATAACCCCCGCAGGGCAGCTTGTGGCGAGCTGTTGGGCAGTAGCGACCCCACGGACCCGATCTCCCGGGAGAAGTCTTGTTCCTCATCTCTGGCTTGCCTTTATTGGCCGGCCGGATTGAGCACTGACGAGGAACGGAGCTCCCACCTCTTTCTTGCCTTAGTTGGCCGGCTAGAGTGGAGATTCGCAAGAGCAAACGTGCTCGGAGGAAGGAAGCATTCCCGTAAGGTGCTGGTAGGGATCTTGACCGTACTTCCGGGATTGTCCTGATAGCCGTGGAATGCCTCTCCACTCCTCAAGCACCTCAGGTTATGTTGCCCTCTTGTCGCTACGTCACTATGTGCTAGCGGCCGTTTCAGAGGGCCCATTACAGAGTGTGCAAGTCACCCCCTGCCATTTTATTCGTGTATTTATAAAGCATTGATGAGGCAGGGGCCATAGTCCTTCCATAGTACTAGGTAACCAGTTCACCTTATCCACCCCTAACCTATAGCCCAATACATTTGTTGCTTTAGTCTGCAATAGTCTTGCACTAGTCGTAGGTTTTCCTTGGGTGCATTTGCATAATGCATACAGGAAATATCTGCGATTGGTGCCTCACTGCATTAAAAACGACAAAGGGCCTCTGCGAGTTGGCTTAGGCCCCTCGTACGCCTTCCGAAGGTCCGGAACCCAAGGGTTAAAGAGTAAATAAATATTAATGAAAAATTATAAACATTTTTCTTTCTTTCGTTCTTTAGGACTGTTGCGTATCTTCGCTGACAGTTCATGCTGATGATCACTGGGCAAAGTGTTCAACGGTTATCTGTCTAAGTTCGTAATGGCTATCATCAGTGCATATTTGTTACAATTTTAATTATATTTTTATTAAAATTCTTATATAAATATACAATTTCAATGAAAATAAAAGAAAGCACTAAGCTTTCTTTTATTTTCATTGAAATTGTATATTTCCAATCTTTTATTTTAATTGACATTCTATAATTAGTGTTTCAATTGACATTTTGCATTTGTAATTTTAATTTTCATTTTTGTATTTGGAATATTGTAATTGGCTTGTGTATTTCAATTTCAGTAACGACAAAACATAGCAAGAACCATTATTACTCATAAGATCCATAATAATGATACCTATGTTCAACAAATAAATAAATGATGGTGAATGATGACGATGGCAATAAGCTCGCCTCTTTTTAGATGGGACTTAAACGTTATTATTAAGATACTAATAAAATCACCTACTTACCCAAGATCCGGCTTTTACTTTGTTGTAAGGATAAGCATTGCCGTCCAACGTGACCTTACGTGGCAATGCCTCCAGTCCTTAGGGTACACTACCAGTGGGCAGCGATGCGTATGAGTTTTTGTCGCCATGTTTTAGATCTATTAACACGTTCGCGGACACAACGGTTATAGCAGTCATATGTGATTTACTCAGGGTGACACATCGGCTATAGCCGTATATTTTTTTCGCACTCCAGGGGCACAACGGCTTTAGCAGACTATTCTCTATACTGCCACCGTACATTTTATCATTAAGTGCCCCCAGACTAAAATTTTCAAATCGCTAGGTGTCATATAACATCTCTTTTTACATCTTCAAACCTGTCACTAGTCGTTCTTATTGTGTGCGCACGCACAGTGACGCACCTGCTATAGCAGCGTGAATTGTATGGTGGTTTGTTCAGTCGGTCGGCGAGTGCCCGGTGGAGCGGATGTGTCGTAGTCGTGGTTTTTGTTTCGCTGTGGCGGTTAGTTTATTTGATTTATATAGTTAAATATGAATAATTTACCAGTAATATTTAATTTAAAATATAGTAATGTCGATATCAACAAACATTTAATACAATTTTTGCTACAAATTCGTCTCTATTTCTGTATTATTGTAGGTAACTTACTCTGAAGAGGACGGTAGTAAGGTAAAACATTTTATAACCTGCTTGATGCTTCAGTTGACTCGGCTGATTCAATTGCTGATATCGAAAATGCACATAATTTAATTCAGACAGAAACAGACAGTATCTTGCGTTCGTTTGTTACCGATATTACTCCACCAAGATCAATAGAATCACCAATGCTTTTCAGGACTGCATGGACAGTGAAAATTCAATATCTTCTAAAAACATTGATATGACAGTACTAATTCCGAGTTCCGAGGTTGATAATAAGTCAGCAGCAACCTACGACACCTCTAGATTATCAACAACATAGTACATCATCATTTTCAGACGTACCTAGGGCCAAGGCTATAGCCGATGTGTCAAATGTATATAGTTATAAACTATTCACCAGTGATGAAGCGGGTATAGCAGGCGAAGGCTATGGCCGTTGTGATTTTATTTATGTCCTTAGTAAAACCTACCAGTGACGATGCGACTATAGCATTCCATACAAAATTAAGTGACAAAGTGGCATTGCAAAAACAGGCCGAGTGTCCGCGAACGTGTTAAGTAGTTTGTAGTTTGTTTTCTTGTGTAGTTATTAAAAAAAAACAGTTGTAACAATCTATGTAAATAAATAAAAAATAAAATCACCTACTTACCCAAAGTTAGCTTCATGTTTTGTTTGTGGTGTGAATATGTTGCCATTTGTGGTTAACCTAGCATTTTATAGTTTTTTTTTTTAATTTATAAGTTAAAAAACAGCATTGCATAAATTCACTGTCTTAAATTTTATACTACAGTCAGCTGCATGACAATGGTTGCAGCCAAAGTTAAATACTTAATCTATTTCAATCAGGCCACTAAAAGGCACTTTTAAACTTTAAACTCTCAAGTTTATTCCATATCTGTACTTTGATATCTTTAAATCTATACTTAATTATATAAAGAGGAAGGTCTGTCAGTCTGTTCGCGATGAACTTAAAAAATACTCCACCGATTTCTTGCTGTTTTCGTTAATGTATAGAGTGTTTCTTGAAGAAGGTTTTAGTAAATCGTGTGTCAAGTAATGTGTACATTGGCTAAAATAAAATGATATTTATTGGTGATTTGTTGGAATAAAAACGGTTTGGGAGCTTTTAACGAAAAGCTGATTAAACCCTTTGAGGTAAAACAATCTATTATCCATTTCTTTTTGTTAGTGTGGGGTGGAAAATCCTCTTGGAGGGGTCTGTCAGCCTCTTACTGGCTGAAAACCCGACCGGTGTGGTATTCCATCTCACACCCGCGCCGGGGGTCACGGGAACAGAAGATACTTCTTAAACTCCGACTGCCTTGCAGGCCTCGCCAAGGTATACCTACATTATGTTTATTAGGTTTTATATATATGTATATGTATAGCCTAACCTAACTTGTCACACCTACCTATCCTATAGCGAACCCAACTACCTAACCTTACTACCTTACTGAAATGCATTGATTTTGAAAGATACAAAATACATCATTTTAAACTGATCAATTGTGCTGCGGGTCTCTATGTTACTTATAATGCTATAGTAGGTAGGTAGCAGTATTTCAAGTAGTAGTAGCGAGACGTAATATATGGAACAAAAAAGGAATACCTACCCGAGCTATCTTATAATATTCATCAAACATATAAAAATGATCGTGTCACAGTGTTTATTAGAAAACTTCTCCGAAACGGCTTTACTAATTGTTATGGTGGTCATATTCAGTAGGTTTGAGAAATAGGATGTAGATTGATAGATACATAGATTAAACATTTATTTAGTACACAAAAAAAAACACAGACAAACACACAAAAGAGATAAAACAATGAGTGATGAATGATACACAGTGTGCAGTGTACGTAAACTAATAAAAACTAAATAAAACTATTTAAATTGATTCTAAGGTGGAACGAAATTTGCCAAGGCAGCTAGGTAGTCAATAAAGTTAGCCTTTCTTACATATTTTTTTACTGTGTTAATTATATTATAAACTATAATGTATTGATTTGGGTGTGTGTGTTTGTGTATGATATGTGTGTGAGAGAGAGAGAGAAAGGGAGAGAGAGAGAGGGTGAGTTGGGTGTGTTTGGGTCTGTGCATGTGTGATGTGTGGGTATGTTTATATTATTCCATAATAACAATTTAGTAAACAAATTAGAGATGTAATGATACGTTTCCAGACGGCGGTTGTGATTGTAAACGAAGTGTCACGGAAACTGCAGAACACCTCCGAAACCGGGATTGGCTTGGCCGGCTAGTTAGCGGATTACTCGGCTTATTAACAGCCAAATTATCTGTTTTAGTGCAGCTTACTGTACATTCGTTTCGTGCTTTATTTAAAAACTATTCATTATGTAGGAACTAAAGAGTTTGGCAAAATTAGAACGTATTTGTAGATACATATTGATGCCAATATGCAAATTCACGTGACTTAATTTTATTCATTCAATTGCCACATTTTTACCAGTCTTATCAGTCTGTGTGTTAGGTATGCAGCAATTCAGTCAGTCATTCCCAACAGCATAATATTTAGAAAGTATATTATGCATTAAAAATATCAATAGTTTAGTGTTCAGTGAATAGGCTCTTAATAAACTAGTGCGCTTCACCATCACTGATTGCATCGCTGCTTACCATCAGGTGGGATTGCAATCAAGCACTGGTTTATAATATTAAAAAAAAACAGTTTTTGGTAGACCAAATAAATGAATAAACGAATTGTATCTCAATAGGTGGTGATGGTGAGGGCGTTATAAGGGCTGTGGGGGCTGTGGTACTCGTCTGAGGAAGGCAGTACCCTGGCTGACACAGGCTCCGTTGTAGGCTTTCTCTTTCTTGGCACAGCCCATTCTACAAACAAACAATAAATGTAGATTAAACTAATTATATAGCTTTTAGCCTTAGAATAATATTTCATAGAAGCCGCGTGTCGTTCAAAACACGGGCGAAATCGTGTGTCTACTTTATTATCATTGTGTACGTGCGCCAAATGTGTCTACTCGCGAGCTGTGTTCAACGGGATGTGACTATTGTACCTACTGATACGGCTTGCAAGAATTTCTGGCTCTTTAAAAAGAAGTGGGCCGTACTCTACCACGTGGCACCAGTGCGGGTTGGTAGATGTCACATGTCTTCGAATGTTTGGTTCTAGGCAAAGAGATTTAAAATAGGTACTCTGTAGAGGACATGCGAAGAAATGCCATATAAAAACTGTGATCTGGTGTCTGGAATAAAATACTAGTTTAAGAGCGGTAGTAGAGTGTACTAAATTAAACTCATAGACTTTTGTCCACTCGGACACAGGTATCGGATGAAAATTTTGTTCTTGATGCCCCGTCTAAAGTTTAGTATTGAATGTCTTTGGTTCTAGGACATCGTTTCTATACGATGCTTTCTGTCACCGTTTCAAGAACAGTGGCGATGAAAGAATTTAAGGTAAAACACCTGTCTGTGTGGATACTAGGCCACTTTTGACACACTGTACATGAAAACTTTTAATATTTATTTTTATTTAACGTTACATTCTTATAATGTAACATAGCATCTGTCAAATTGTCAAATTTGACGGCAGTTCTCGTGGAAATAAAACATTTTTTTACATAGTTTAAACTAAACACACACTACCACACACACATTACTATACACCTATACTCCACACACACCACACTACTCCCTTCTCCCTCCTCTTCTATTTTATTCTTTTCTAAAGTATACCTACTACTTACATAATTATATATATTTATTTATGTAGTGTGTGGGTTATGTGTGTGTGTGTTTTTTTTTTATAAATTATTTTTGTTAAATACTATTTTAACTATAACTTGGCTCCCTCGGCGGCGTGACTTACGTGCATACATTCGCGTAGGTCCTAAAATCTCTGCCGCACACCGGGTCAAATGTATCCGGGCAGTCGCATTCTAGCTTGATCGCGACGACCGGCGACTCGTACGTCATCGCCACAGCCAATACAGCTAGTACTGAAATCATTGAATAAAATCATAATAAATAAACCACCCTGTTACGGTCCCATCGCAGGAAAAAGTTCCTTCTTATAAGGAAAGGCACGAGCAATGGATAAGTAAATGGATAGGCGAGTTCGTGACGTTTTTGTGTTTGAAAGAAAGAAAGAAAGAAAGAAAATACATTTATTGGCAACAGCTAGGATACACGCATAGCAAAAACACAATAACACAAAAAAGAGCCACAAAAATGGCATGTCTCACGGCTGCGCCAAAAGGTTTATTTCAGCGGTAATGCCAGACAGATGCTGAGATCCTGCCTTGTTCGTTTGCAATGAATAGGCTCCAAAACTACTGGACCGATATGAATAATTCTTTCCTCTTTGGGAAGCTACACTATTCCCGGATTACATAGGCTACTTTTTATCCCTGTATTCCCACGGGAACGGAAACTACGCGGGTGAAACCGCGTGACATTATATTAGCTATTATAGTTTACAATCCTCGACGCGTGAACGAGGCGTGTATGATGCACGAGCAATGGAAAAATAAATGAGTTGACGAGTTCGTAAGTCGTAACGTTAGTTAGTTGACGAGGTAATCTCTGGATCTACTAAACAGATTTTGAAAATGTTTTTACAAATACAAAGCCACATTATTCGTTAAATAAGTCATGGGCTATGTTTTATTTTGAAACTAAAGGTCACACATTATACCGGCACGGCACCGGCACCTTCAAACTAGCAATTGACTTGTCATTCAATTTAGAGCATTAAATCGTGAGTAGTATAGTATATTTCACAATGTCAATAAGAAAAAACCAACGGCGAGCAGTCAGCGCGCTTGCCACTACCACACAACTCGACTCGCAGCCCGCGTGCCGATAGCGAGCGGACCATGTGCTTACAGCGTGTCGACCGCACACTTACAGCACGCCGATCTCATGCTTACTACTCACTGACTCCCGAGTCGCCAGCAAAACAACGTCATTGCGCCGTCATAAACCGAGACCTTATAAAAACGTGCAAGTCGTCGGCGTGTTTAATTATCAATGCCATATAACAATTGTGTTGGCGGTGACAGCTAGCTTGCACCTCGCGGCCAACGCTCGGGTAGCGTGCGGACTGCAAGCTGGCACCTTGCCGACGATGCGTAGTTAGCGCACTGGCAGCTAGCCGTAGTCTAAATTCGAGGCGACGCCGTGCGGCAGCTTTGCAGTTGCGGTGCCGTTATAATGTGCCATGACCTTAAGAAGTGTAAAATGCACGTGGATGAAGTCGTATGCGCAGTGCTTACTAACTATAACTAGTTAGGTTAGTCCAGGTTTCTTCACATATCACTTACTCGTAAGTTCAGAAAAGGCACCTACCTGTCATGCAAGATGTTTTGGTTCAAATCCGGTTCAAGTAAAAACGTGTAGATAGGTTATAAGGGCTCAGCAAGCGACACGTTAAAATGTGGCTAACTAGCCACACTTAAATCAGCAATACGATTCTGGTCAAATGACCGCGTGAAAATGTAGGCATAGAGAGGGCGAATTGAGCTGTCATTTTTCACAGCGTGAGTTTTACTGAATCGACCGGCAGTGTCGCGTGCGCGCGTTAGTGTGCCGTTTTTGAAGATCGAATCTTGTTTAGGTAACCTATTTACACCTTTCTCTTTTTTCTTCTCTTTCTTTCTTAGATATCGTTGATATCGGTAAAGGAAAACATCGTGAGGTAACCTGCAGGACTTCTGAAATCGCCAATCTGCATTGAGGAAACGTGGTGATCAATCGTTCGTGCCTTATTTGTATGACAAGAGCCTTTGCCCTGCAGTAGGACATGCTGGTATTATAATTAAAACACTTACCAAATAAGCACCTCATGTATAAACCGTCTTCCAGCTTGTACCACGACTGACTGATAATACTAGTCTCTAATTGTTTCCAGATTTTATACGAGTTTTCCAATACTATTATCAACAATTAGTTCAGTTATGACAATATTTTGACTTACATTACTATCTGTTTGCCTCGATTACACCAACATGGTTTCAAGTAGAGATTGATTTACAATAGTGGAATATTGTTTGGTTAGAATAATATTAAACATGTTGAAGCTGCATTGCATAGGCTGGAGTCTGGATTTGCGGCCGATTGATGGCAATAGGTTCGCCCCCTTTTACATGGGACTTTAACGGCGAAATGTGGGTGTACTACAAGTACCGCTTTGCCTTACCCTTCGGGGATTACAGGCGTGATGTTATGAAAAAGAATTGGTAATTGAATTCAAATGATACAGACGCCAGCACATCAACCTACCACAAAGTGTCAAATTTCTTTGATACGTTTTCAACTTTCTTTTGAATCTAAACGCAATTAGGTTCATGTTCAATTGGGGAAATTGACAGTTTGGGGTAGGTTGATGTTCTGGCGTCTGTACATTTACATTTGTTTGGAGTTTGACTATGTAATCTAATGCTTTTTATTTTATCTGACATTTATGTATTAACACTTTTGATGTGACAATTTTATTTTAAATAATAATAGGTACAGACGCCAGCACATCAAGTTACCCCAATGTGTCAAATTTCTTTGATCGTTTTTCAACTTTATGTCAAACAGAATAAAGTTCATATTCAATTGGGAAAGTTTGACACATTGGGGTAACTTGATGTGCTGGCGTGTGTACATAGTGATGACAGTTTATGATAGGACATAGTGATCATAATTATGTATGTCTTACTGTTACAACTTTTTACTAATGGACACACATAAAATAAGTGGAATTAAATTGAATTTAATTAATCTCGAAGTAAACAACAAAGACCAATTTCACAAGGGTAGGCCATAAGTGGGTAATAATTGCGTCTACAGTTCAGTACTTAACATAATTTGCCTAGAGATAAGACTGGCCAATAAGAGGGTAAATATGCTAATGTGGTAACTGGCAGGAAGCCAGGCCAGCACCGTGTTACCAGTGGATCAAGTTCAGATTTTATCTTATTTTGAGGTAGTTTTAAGTTAGGGCGAGGTTGCAGGCGTTTAAGTATAACTTTTATTAAAGTCTGTTAAAGTACATATATTAAATCACGCCTTTTCCCGTAGCGCGTATTTTTTCCTGCTTACATTTTAGCTATGTTAATGTTCAAACACTTACTCAGTTGCGAGCATTACGCACCTGGACCTTTCTAAAAACCATCACTAATAAGGTCTATGAATGTCCGTCTTAGGCTTCCCATACTTACTGCTGTTTCTGTTTTTCTAGTCAAATATAAAGCGAGAAAAATTCATACATAGGTACTTCTTTTGCTTCGTTGATATCCATACATGTTGTCATACACACAGAAAATCAATGTTATAAAAATTCAAAGTAAACATTATCTACAGGCCTAGCCATATTACCAATTCTATTTCTATTAAAAAAAGAAAATGGCGTACCTATATGGAATCAGCTGTCTGTCAACTGTCAACTGTCAAATTCTTCTCGTAAACACTCGACAGTTGACAAAAGGCTGATTCCATATACGCCATTTTCTTTCTAGTGTCGCCTTATCGATTACGATTATAGAAATATAATTTGTAATATGGCTAGGCCTGCTGAACAATTAATAACTAATATTTATAACGTAAGAACATTTTTCTCGAAACAAAAGCCTTGAAGGTAAAGACTGACAAATATATCACAAAGGCATCCTTGAACACCAAAACTACAAAACAACGCCAACAATTGTTATGCTGCTTATCTCTCCACTGTATATATTGTTAGCAGATGTGTGTAATGAGCCCTGACGTCAGTCCAGACGGTGACCACGAGGCCAAAGTCGAGCCCAGTTTGCAAATTAATACACAGTTGAGGCCATTTAAAAACAGAAGAATTTATTGAGGATTTTAACAGAATATTTTTATAAATACCTACAGCAGAAATTGGTGTGGTTTTTATTTTAATTAAATTTCTCGTAGTCTGCTAATTATAAGAATGTTCTATATGAGTCTACATTTTTGTTTATAATGGGCTGTTTGATTTTGTTTTAGTTTTTAGTCCCACATCTTGATCTATAACACCGACAACCCAACATCGAGTCAAAATGTCGCATGACGTCACTAGCCAGTACAGTTCATACTAGTTAACGACGTTACAATCTCCCTCTCCTCAACTTTAATGCACTTAATCTAAGCAGTTTTCAATCAATTTGAAAAAAAGATAAATACGTGTTGAATATATTTTCTCTTAATCTAGATGAGGGCCTAAAAACTAAAATTTTGTCGAATTGCCCATTATATACCAAAATGTAGACTCTTATATATTTTCCTCAAATATTCCACAACTTTTCACACAACGCCATTTAGTCCCAAGTTCAGCTTGAGAGCTTGTGTTATGGGTACTAAATAGCTGATAAATACTTATATATTTCTAAATACATACATATTATAGATGAATTACACCCAGACACAGTACAAATGATCGTGCTCATCACACAAACATTTGTCCTGGGTGGGAATCGAACCCACGACCTCCGGCATAGCAGTCAAGGTCACTAACTACTAGACCAACAGGCCAGTTAAAGGACACTTACACTGGTCCGTGGATGCGTGGATATTTATTACATACTAGCAGACGTCCCGCGGTTTCACCCGCGTAGGCCCATTTCCCGTGGGAATACAGCGATAAAAAGTAGCCTATGTGTTAATTTAGGGTGTCAGCTAACTCCATATCAAATGTTATTAAAATCCATTCAGTAGTTTTTACGTGAAAGAGTAACAAACATCCATCCATCCGTCCTCACAACCTTTCGCGTTTATAACAGTCACATTCACACACCCTCATATTCACATTCACACACCCCTACTCTCACTCACACATTTGCATGCTTTTTGTCTAGTTTTAATTTTCTCTTTTTTATTTTAAATCGCCTGTTTTTTTTTATAACACTTAAAACAAGTAATTTTATGTTAATATTTTAAGTTTTGGAAGAGCGGTGTCTCCTAACACAGGCTTTTTTGCTTAAAAGGAGGCTCCAATTAAGTTTACTTGTAAAACAAATAAAACATTAATTTTCATTTTTTCATTTTCATAATATTAGTAGGATCAAGACTACTCTGTGGCTCGAAAAGCACGTAAAGCCGTTGGTCCCGGCTGTCATTTGTAAATTCGTAGTGTTTGTTGACAGTCGTTACAGATAATCCGAAGCCCGAAAATTTAACAACCAGTCTAACAAAGAGGTATCGTGTTACCTAGTAACTGTGTTGTGAAGGTCAAATTTAAAGAATGCGAGAAAAATTCATACATACTTCTTTTGCTTCGTTGATATCCATACATGTTGTCATACACACAGAAAATCAATGTAATAAAAATTCAAAGTAAACATTATCTGAACAATTAATAACTAATATTTATAACGTAAGAAACATTTTGTTCGAAACAAAAGCCTTGAAGTACCTTCAAGGCTTTTGTTTCGAACAAAATGTTTCTGAACAGACTGACAAATATATCACAAAGGCAGCCTTGAACACCAAAACTACAAAACAACGCCAACAATTATTGTTATGCTGCTTATCTCTCCACTGTATACCTACTATATTGTCAGCAGATGTGTGTAATGAGCCCTGACGTCAGTCCAGACGGTGACCACGAGGCCAAAGTCGAGCCCAATTTGCAAAGAAGCCCGAAAATTTAACAACCAGTCTAACAAAGAGGTATCGTGTTACCTAGTAACTGTGTTGTGAAGGTCAGATTTAAGCAGTCACTTCAATATTTATTTTTGGATAATATATATAGACAACATGTATGAATGTAAACAAAGCAAAAGAAGCATGTAAGAATCGTAGCATATGGCGCTCTGTAGTTTCTGCCTACCCCCATGGGAAAAAGGCGTGAGTTTATGTATGTATGTATGTATAGGGCATCTAAAAATGTATCATCGCATCGCTGTCAACGGTAACCGTGCAAAAGACTCGCCATGGAAATGTGGCCAGTCTATTGCGCTACGGTGCCACAGACAAACAGACAGATTGACACACAGACACACACACATAGAGGTCAAACTTATAACACCCCTCTTTTTGCGTCGGGGGTTAAAAATACTTAATGGGCATCAAAAAATTCATCCGCATCGCTGTCAACGGGAAACGTGCAAAAGACTGGCCGCATTACCACGTTGAATGGCAATGCTGAATTTCTGACCTAAATAAAGGTCAGCTGGTCACGAAGAGACGACCAACCGCTTGGCGATGTCTCGGAAAAATGGCGATGATGATAAAAATTTTATGGCTTAAAATTATTTTACTTTTCTTTTTCTTTTTATTATGTAGGTATTGGTACAAAAATTGAAAAGAGTATGCTTAGATGGTTTGGTCACGTTGAAAGGATGGATGAAAGGCGACTAACGAAAAGTATTTACAAGGCAGATGTAAGTGGGAACGCCGGGAGGGGACGCCCTAGAAGGACATACATAGACCTTATTGATGAGGTTCTTCAGAAAGGTCAGGTGCGTAGTACTCGCAACCGGCGTGTGTGTATGACAACATGTATGAATGTAAACGAAGCAAAAGAAGTATGTAAGAATCGTAGCATATGGCGCTCTGTAGTTTCTGCCTACCCCCATGGGAAAAAGGCGTGAGTTTATGTATGTATGTATGTATGTAGGTATGTAATATATATTTTTTTTAAAGGGAAATAAAACCAAATAAATTATTAAAAGTCGTAAAACAAAAGTTGTTGTTTAAGATGCTAGTTGGCCCTGACAGGTTTTTGGTGTTTTAAAAATAACCCTTTATATATGTGAAAAGGCTGGGCCGGTAATGATAATATTAACATGTTATAATATTAAATATATTCAAGACCTCAGCCAATTTTACAACGCTATCACAGAGGTAACTCCAACTAAGAATTTCTCAACTTCTTAAGGCTTTGAACTAAACTAAAATCCCGACGATAAAGTTTACAAACTAGAAGTTAGCAACGTAGATGTTAAAAGTTGCTGGTTAGAAATATCCTCAGACATTTTGATTAGGTTTGTTGCTTATTGCTACATATTTTGCTCCTGCAATCTTTTTCAAACTTGCAGAAGAAAATTTCCAGACCATTAAAAGGCAGCTTTTTAAATAAGGACAGTATTTTTGTATTATATGCTACTGGGCCAATTTGAAAAATTATTCTTTCTACGTCTGGTAGCTACACTATACCCGGGCAACATAGGTTACTTTTTATCCCTGTATTCCCACGGGAACGGGAACTACGCCCGTGAAACCGTGTGACTTATTTAGACATTCAGCTCTCCCATGTTTACCATCTCAGACTTTAGTATTTACTCAAACAATTGCGAGCTCCCTACAAACCGACCCAGACGCGTCATTCTAAGAAGGGTGTTACATTAACATATTTCTTCAACACTGAGTCAGCAAGAACTAGGAGACCTCACATTCTGAATATCGAAACTAAATCAACTATTTACGCAAATCACACCTTTTTGAGATACTGCGTTAATATTCGAAGAAAAAGAAGCCTGTATAAACTTTAGTTTAGTACCAACTAGACGAAAGAAAACAGAAGTTCCATTTTTTAGGTTCAATTGGTCGTAGTTCTGCCAAAATGTACTACTGTACTGTGTGTAGTAATCATAATCATAATCATTTATTTATTTACATATATTATTTATAGTATAAGTAAAGATACCGGGCTGGTATCCGCAACTCCACGTCAAAGCGCGTATTTTGCGTATGGGCCATAATTTATCACGCGGGCCCAGTGCGAATTGGTAGATGTCACATGTCTTCGAATTTTTGGTCCTAGGACATGCCGGTTTCCTCACGATATTTTCCTTCACCGTTTTTGAGAGCAGTGGTGATCATAATCATAATCATTTATTCACAAGAAATGTGGTTACATAGTAGTGGTAAGGTACTTTTTGTCCCGTCACATTCTACCACGACAATGGTGCGTAAATATGTCAAAGTTAGAGACTATTAAACAAAAACTATTGATAAGTAACAATAATATAGGGTGACTGGTAATTAGTGACCGATACAAATACACGTGATTGTATTCATGATTTCAATAAACTTTCCCAAAGAAACTTTTTTTTATATACAATAACTTATAACAATAAAATAGCAAAAACGCTGTTTGAAATTCCCGCGCGCGCGCCTGTGACCGATCACAGAAGGCACGAATCGGCACGACCTATCAGCTGATAGTCTGACCTCGAGAAGGGCAAAATCTACTACTAGTAGTAGCGTCCAACGCTCCCCCGCCACGCCCACCGCTCCCGTCGTGCAGTACTGACGTAATTGAATTAATTGAAAGTTAATAAGTATAAAAAAAGTTTCTTTGATAAAGTTATCGTATTCATGAGTACAATCACGTGTTTAAGTTTCGGTCACTAATTACCAGTCACCATATATATTAAAATTGATTTGTAATTTAGTTAATTAATGTCAAAAATGTATTTCGTAAATAATAATTAAAATGATTGTATAAAATTAAGTAATTGTACGAGATTGCAAAGGAAAGCGAAAATTAATTTAAAAGTCAAGTATTATTTTGCTATGTCAGTATTATTATGAAATTTCAACATAAATTAATTTCATAATTTTCTATAAGTGTCATAAAATCCTTTAAAGTATTGAAACATTTTACTGCAAGCCACGCTGTAAGTTTTTTCTTAAATAGAGTAAGTCTTAATTCTTTGAATTTATCTGGTAACTTATTTTATACATCTATCGCCTTCATATAGACATTCTTGTCATAAATATCCAAATCACACCTAGGTCGGAGCGTGATGAAATAAATTACACAAAGTAATGCGCTTGCCTGGGTTCGAACCCACGACTTACTGTTCGTAAGTCGGGGCCGCCACCACTGGGCCACCGCTGCTCTCTATAGGGTAGTATATCATTACTTTTTCCCATCTACGTATGTTGGGGTCGGCTTCCACTTTAACCTGATGCAGCTACCAGTGCTTTACATAGAGCAATTGCCAATCTGACCTCAACAACTCAGTGAGTGGGTAACTCGTTACCTCTTGGTTAAACTGGTTGACAGATGTTTGGGCTTCTTCTGACTCCTCGAAAGAACTGTCAAATGAAGGATCAATAGTTGAACGTGCTTTCAGAGCGAAGGGGTTTTGTTTGTATTGACTCGACACCCATCCACGAGACGAGAAAATTGCTTAAACTTCGTTCGACCCGTGCGGTTGCTTTATTTAGCCAATCCCTTCAATCAATTTGAAAGTAAAATTGAGTAAAATTATAATAATTTTAGCTGTATCATCATCATCATCATCATTTCAGCCATAGGAAGTCCACTTCTGGACATAGGCCTCCCCTATAGATCTCCAATAAGACCGGTTGGAAGCGCTCGCATCCAGCGCGTTCCCGCGGCCTTAATGAGGTCGTCTGTCCACCTTGAGGGTGGACGTCCTACGCTGCGCTTGCCGATACGTGGCCTCCACTCGAGAACCTTTTGACCCCATCGGTCATCCGTCCTCCGTGCTATGTGCCCTGCCCACTGCCACTTCAACCTGCTAATCCACTGGGCTATGTCGGTAACCTTGGTTCTTCTACGGATCCCCTCATTTCTGATTGGATCTCGCAGAGAAACTCCGAGCATAGCCTTCTCCATAGCTCGCTGGGCTACTTTGAGCTTATTTATAAGGCCCATAGTGAGGGACCACGTTTCAGTGCCATAAGTCATCACTGGCAACACACACTGGTCGAAAATCTTCGACTTGAACCACCTTTGTTAGCTGTATAATGTTACAATATCAAAACACAATTTATACCGTTATCCATCAGTGCCGGCCGGCTCATCAATCCGCCATCTATATATATAAAAGAAAGTCGTGTTAGTTACACCATTTATAACTCAAGATCGGCTGTATCAATTTGAATGATTTTGGTCTTTTAGATTTGTCTTTGTCCGGAATAGGATAATAATTAATAAAAAACATGAAAAGTCCTCGAAAAAATAAATATCAAGAATATTCGTTGTCACAAACATTTTTCAAACGCAGCGCCATCTTGGATGACATGACAGGAGTCAAACTTCCCAGTTCATTATCAGGTGACAATTTGACATTGACATGTCTTAAACTAAACATAAGAAGGTAAGGTTGTCAATTTATACGTTCTGAAATTTATTTTGTTACTAAACTTAAAGGTTTTATGTAGCATAAAAAAGTCTTATATTTCAGAAATCAATTTACGCAATTAACAATGACAACAGAAACGAACTTTACTAATTCTTTGCAAATAGAACTTATTTTACTGTTTGGACTTTAATTAAAGTAGACCGGGAAAACTATCGGTATAAATTATATGTAACATAGATATTAAAATTATGAATTTAGTATTTTTTAAATCAATGCATTTTAGTAAGGTAGTTAGGTTAGGTAGTTAGGTTAGCTATAGGATAGGTATGGTCAGTTAGGTTAGGTTATAATTATACGTGTTGTAATTTTAATTCTATCGAACACAAAAATGTTAAAATAAGATCACAGTAGAGACTTGCCACATAAAAAGTAGTAGTAGTTATTATTGGTTTGGATCTATTAGTTGTCATCTTATTAAACGTATGTATATCTAATATATAAAAAAAATGATAAGAGCAATAAATTGACGCTAGGGCACAACGAAGTTTGCCTGGGCAGCTAGTTACCAGATAATAGCAATTTTCAATTTGTCAATACTTACCTGCTCAATATCTTTATTGCTTACCATAAGAGGGTAACTTTTTAATTGCGACCATTATGGACCCTGTAGGGCACAGCAAAAGGGCTGAAGAGAATGTTTGCTTTTTCTCTAAAAACAAAGCGTAATTTTTCCCACATTGTTTATCATCATTATTTTATAAATTTCACAATTTTAACTTTTTTGAATAGTCATCTAATCATTCAAATATATGTAAATATATGAGCACATTGACTTGAAATGGGTAAAAACATTTCAAAAAATTTAAAACGACCGCGTCTTAAGCAGAATTCCTTAGTGAAATAATAAGACGTCTGATTACTGCAAATCTCATTGCGTCTCATTCCTAAAATGCAAAGAGTTCAGTGTCCCTCAACCTTTGAGATAGTTGAAAGTCGAGATTTTTATGCTTACCTAAAATTGTTGTCTAAAGTAAATAACCTTTTAAGTTAATAACCTTTTTTTTTGCAATAAAGCATTATTTACTCCCATAATTTAACCTGCACAAAAGTTGATGCGGATGAGCAAAATACTGGGTATTTAACTTAATAACGTAATGTACGCACACACATTTACTTTTTCTTTTTGTTATTTTGTGTAAAAATTAAACAATTAATAAAGCAAATAGTAGTTCCAGTCTCAGACTGTTGCATAGATACATACTGTTATGTACAGACGCCAGCACGTCAAGTTACCCCAATGTGTCAAAATTTGATCGTTTTTAAACTTTATGTTAAACGGAATAAGGTTTATATTCAATTGGGGAAATTTGACACATTGGGGTAACTTGATGTACTGGCGTCTGTACTCGAGTTGTTTCTAGCTAGTTTTTAAATTCTTTAAGGGTCCGTTCACACAGACCGGCTCGGAGAGCATCGGCGCGCATTTTTCTTTTCACACAGACCGGATCGTATGCGCTTGGAGTTGGTCGGAGCGGAGCCGCTAACTATTTCACATAGACCGGCTGGAAGCGACCTGAAAGCGGATGCGCTCGGAGCCGGTCGGATGCGCTCGCAGCCGGTCGGAATCGCTCGCAGCCGGTCGGATACGCTCGCAGCCCGTCGGATGCGCTCGCAGCCGGTCGGATGCACTTGAAGCCGGTCGGATGCGCTCGGAGCCGGCTGTCGCTTGGTCGTTGAAAGGATTGTGCTATCAAAATGGCGGTCGGCGTGGAGAAGCGCAATCGGAACCGATTGGCTGCGCCAGCGAGAAAGAGCACGCAATCGGAGCCGATCGGCTGCGCGAGCGAGAAAGAGCACGCAATCGGAACCGATCGGCTGCGCGAGCCTTAAAGAGCATGCAATCGGAGCCAAACGGCTGCACGATCGAGAAAAAGTACGCGATCGGAGCCGGTCAGCTCCTCTTATTATTTCACACCAAGCGCCTTCAAGCATTCTTAATCAAAAAAGCAGTGCACATGCAAAAATAAATCTTAATAAAACTACTAAAAACTCTGTATTCAACGGGATAAGAATCTGTTTAGAGGTCCTTGTTAGAGGTATTTATTTTATTTATCTATTTATTTTGTTACTGTTTGTTGTCGTGATGGCCCAGAGGTTAAGACGCCTACCTCTCATGCACGAGGTTGTGGTTCAAATCCGGGCAAGTACCAATGTGACTTTTTCAATTCATATGTACTTTTTAAGTTGTTCTTAGACATCATTGACATCGGTGAAGGAAAACATCGTGAGGAAACCTGGACTTATAGTTAATATAAGTTTGAAATCGCCAATCCACCTTGAGCAAGCGTGGTGATCAATGCTCGAGCCTTCTCTTTATGAGAAGAGGCCTTTGCCCTGCAGTGGGACAGTAACAGGCTGGTATTATTATTATTATTTGTTAATAAACTAAAGTGTCTAAAAGCCATTATTTAGCTACCAGCTCCTTAATCTCTAAAATCTCATCCATCACGTAGTTTATTGTACAAGATAGAACAGATTATAGCCTGTATTTATCTTCGGAGGCTGAGTGCGGCATCAGGCCATCTTTCATAAGGATAGTAGGCTGTCTCTTTGTTAAGGGATATCTTGGTAAGCCACAACGGTCATTAGTTGCGGTCTGACGGTATACTTTGCGATTATGAGAAGTACATTTATCCTTATGGCCTTCTAGCTAGCATAATTGTTGCTAGCGACTTCGTCTGCCTGGAATTTAATAATTTATTGGTTTAACCCAATGATACATACATACATACATACATAAACTCACGCCTTTTTCTGTGCTACGATTCTTACATACTTCTTTTGCTTCGTTTACATTCATACATGTTGTCATACACACACGCCGGTTGCGAGTACTACGCACCTGACCTTTCTGAAGAACCTCACCAATAAGGTCTATGTATGTCCTTCTAGGGCGTTCCCTCCCGACGTTCCCACTTACATTTGCCTTGTAAATACCTTTTGTTAGTTGTCTTTCATTCATCCTTTCAACGTGACCAAACCATCTAAGCATACTCTTCTCAATTTTTGTTACTACATCTTCTTTGTAACCCAATTATATTATAAGTAAAAAGATGTAGATAGGTTAGACGCGCTCAGCAAGTGACACGTTAAAATGTGGCTAATTAACCTTTTACACACACTTCACCTCAGTGCGGCGTCGCGCCCCAACGGACGCGTGCGTGCGTTAGTGTGCCGTTTTTGAAGATCGAATGTTGTTTGAGTAACCTATCTACACCTCTTACTTATAATGTCATTGTTTTAACCCTACAATCTTGTTACAAGTACATTTTTTTTTGTGCGTGTGTTTGAAATTAAACTCCTCCTAAGCGGCGTGAATTCGAGACTGGTTTAGATTCACAATGGGACTTGGTAGGTGTACAGCTGCGATTGGGTTCGCAACGAACGTTGAGGCAGGACAACGTCTGTTGGGTTGGCCATTTTTATAACAGTTGCTTTCTGCCAGTGAAAGTCAAGTCAATTATTTTTAAGTTTATATTGGAAATAAATTTGTATACCTATGTGAATCAACTCAGCCTATCGCAGTCGACTGTTAAACATAGGACACTCACAGTCTGCGCCACACTACCGTTTCCTCTGTCTTTCACATCAAGCCTGAGCCAGCTACCTTCTTTAGGCCGTCAGTCCATTCAGCTGGGGGGCGTCCCACACTTCTCTTGCCAATACCTTTACTTCACCATGTGAAAACTTAAGTAAATCGATCTGTCAATGCCTACATTAGTATGGAATGGATGCTCAATTTGCCTTTACTACGCCTACATCACGGAGTGATTTTTTTAGGATAACACCGCTGGTCTAGAGACGTTCTGGTTTAATTTATGTTTCTTTTTTACACCTAGCCGATTTTCTGTCCCATCCTGTATCACGAATATGATGGAGCGCAAACTGGTATCTTATGTCTTTGAAACGCTACACTTTGTTTTACATAAAATAACTTACTTATCTTTACTTTCCGTACTCCATTACCCACGGAACGGTACAGCTAAAGGCTGCCGCATACATATAATTTTTAGTTGAACTAAAATTTTGCTGAATTTCATAAGTTTCGGCTTAGAAGGAGTTTATTAGTTTTTATTAGTTGACGTCCTATTCTCAAACCTACTGAATGTACACACAAAAGTTCTTAAGAATCGGTCAAGCTGTTTCGGAGGAGTTTTGCAAAAAAATCAAAATGTCCATTCGATTTACTTTTGATTAAAAAATTGGAGGACTATCGATCAAACAATAGTTTGTATTGCAGTGCATTATAAATAAATAAACACATAAATCCTACTAATATTATAAACGCGAAAGTTTGTGAGGATGGATGGATTGATGGATGTTTATTACTCTTTCACGTAAAAGCTACTGAATGGATTTTAACAAAATTTGGTATGGAGTTAGCTGAAAACCTGGATTAACACATAGGCTTTTTACTTTTTATCCCTGTGTTCCCACGGGAACGGGACCTACGCGGGTGAAACTGCGGGACGTCTGCTAGTAAATAAATAAATAAATGTTCCACAACTTTTACACAACGCTAACTAGTCCCAAGCTAAGCAGAGCTTGTGTTATGGGTACTAAACAGCTGATATACATACTTATACAGGGTGTAACGGAAAGGGTATATACATCCGGAGGGCACGGATTCTCTTGGTGATAAGAAACGACATGGCAACGTTTTTATACATATACATACATAATTGTAAAGTTGAGCCCGCCCGCGCCGTCGCGCCTTCGTCGGTTAGGCAGAGCCCGATAGGTCTGTACTAGGCGCGCAGAACCCGAGATAGATATACTTGAACCTTGCCGGACAGGATTATGACCCTCATAGTGCGGTGACACGTTTGTGATGATTTTGCATTTAATAAACTGTCGATATTAAATAATATCGTGAAGTTTCAAAGTTATTAGTTGGGAGCTGAAATTTTGAGGAAAGACTCGTTATTAAATACTCTATTCACCCTGTTTGTATGTATATACCCTTTCCGTTACACCCTGTATATTTCCTTATACATACATATTTTAGATAAATTACACCCAGACACAGAACAAATGATCGTGGTCATAACACAAACATTTGTCCTGGGTGGGAATCGAACCCACGACCTCCGGCACAGCAGTCAAGGCCACTAACCACTAGACCAAGAGGCCAGTCCATTAATGTGTGTATAACTAAATAATCGATCCGCGATAGCAAAAATCGACGATCGACTATACAATTGTCGATTGTGTATTGTTGTATTAAGTCCGTCGTTGTACAATTTTTTTTACTTGTGCTTATAGCTTTAATAAATAAATAAATAAATTGTATGGGCACCTATATCGACTAAATAGTTTAGTTGTGTTGAATTCACGAGAAGTACACAACTCTACTAAGTAGTTTAGTCGATGTAGAAGTTGTATGTGTGCGCTAGGCCTTAGGCGTATAAAGTGCCAATGTGAGGCTCGTCTCACGTTAAGCTTCAATAGATGACATGAATTAAGAAAATGTATGGGAGTCATACATCATGCGTGTGAACTTAATTTTGTGTGTTAATCACGCGTGAACGCAAAAGATAGCGTCAAGGTACTAAGTAATATTCTTTTGAAGACACTGGTGGTGAAAGTAAAATATCGTAAATGCCTGGTAATTATGAAATTACTGGTTTCTACCAGCGGCTTCGCCCGCAATTATCCCAAGGCAGCTCATTACCAGAGTATAAAGCGTTTTATGAATTAATACAGGATGCTCTATCTATTCGTCAGTTTTCATCCTAATCTGTGCAACGGTTTATGCGAAATTGAGTAGAAAACATTTAAACATCTTCACAAAATTTTACATGTATAATATAAGAAGGATTTTTTATGCGATAGATTGGTCACATTGAAAGGTTGGGTAAAAGACGACCAATAAAGATATTTATAGGGCAGATTTATGTAAAAACCGGGGTGAAAAAGGAAGGCATTTTAATATGGAGGTAGGCATACTCTACTGAACAGTGAACACAACCTGCTACAACAGGCTAGGTGAGTACATTTTAGTTACTAGAAAATAGACACATATTTTTCCTTTTTTCACGTAATCAAATAGAAACAGTAGACTACAGTACTTTGAGTCAAAATATCGCATGACGTCACAATTTTGTTAAGTTTAAACTGTATTATGACGTCACAAGATCCTTCTCCTTGATTTAAAAACGCTTAATGTATGTAGTTCTCCATCAATTTGAAAAAGCAATAAAATACTTTATCTATAGCATTTTTCTGCTTTTTCAAATTTTCATTTTATTACGTGAAAAATGAAAAACTTTGTGATTAATATTCTCTAGTACTCTAGATATGAAACAAAAAAATTAAAATTTAGTCAACTAAGTAGGCTTGTAAAAAAGGCTACTTGACTAAATTTAAGTTCTTAAGTACAGACGCCAGAACATCAAGTTACCCCAATGTGTCAAATTTTCCCAATTGAATATGAACCTTATTCTGTATGACATAAAGTTGAAAAACGAACAAAGAAATTTGACACATTGGGGTAACTTGATGTGCTGGCGTCTGTACATCCTTCTTTTGCTGCAGACGTACAACCATGTAGTCATACGTGGACGCCACGCCAGTTGCAAGTAGGATAAATCGGACTTTTCTTAAGAACATCACCATCGAAGTGTATGTTCTTTATTACCATATAAAACCTTGAAAAAATATATTACTGCTGTCAAATCCCTGAATCTCGAATCCAGAGAGCGACTAAGGCATTCCTTCAAATCGAAACTGTTAGGACAATGGCTCTATCCATTTAGAACGCCGCCGCACCGATTCAGTTAATTGCTCAACGAATTGGAAAAGGAATTGAGGACTAGTTCTCAATGTTTCGCATCCAATTTGCAACAGTTCGTCTTGGTTAGACTTTTTTTGTTATTTCTTTTTGGCAGGACTTATGTTTTTTTTTTATAGTTATAATTTAAGACTTGTAGAGTCCTGTTGATCAAAGTTGTATCTAATCATGAACATCGTCACCCTCTGAAAGGTTTTACAAACAATCCTATGGTTAATCTGAACATAAGTAAATAAATAAATATTCCGAAACTTTTACACACTGCCATTTAGTCTCAAATTAAGCTGAGCTAGTGCCCGTGCTCATCACACAAACATTTGTCTTGGGTGGGAATCGAACCGTCGACAACATACCAGTCAAGGCCTGTCTGTGTTTGCATGCCGATTGGTAAAATGTGGCTGAACTAAATTTAATCTTAAGAACCATTATGTATTACCCATGTTAACGAGGGTTCTTGAAATGACGACACGATGTAGTGGTAATAATACAGTATAATTAGCAAAATAACTAACAAAATGCAACACGTATAAACTTGAAATTAGCGTCTTCGTCCCGAGCGAGCGCGTGACCGTCGGGACGGTCTATGGCGGAATGGCGGCGCTGGCGCGCCGCGCGCGGCGCGCCGGCCGGCGATGTTCGGGCGCACGGCTGTGCGTTAACAAGCTGGCCCCCTTGGAGCAGGAGCAGCATCCTGGTCCAACTTCATTGGTAATGGACAGAGCCTTTTTTTTTTTTTTTTTTTTTAGGGGTGGAAAATCCTCATGGATGTCCCCCGCCCGGGGAGGCGGAGGGGTCTGTCAGACTCCTACTGACTAAAAACCACCCCGTGTTCCTTCTCACACCTGCGCCGGGGGTCACGGGAACGGAAGATACTTCCGCGACCCCCGACTGGTGCCGGCCCCGCGGGCTTCGCCAAGTCTGCGAGGGGAGTGAGGTGTTAGACTCCCCTCGCGACGTCTAAGAGGGGCGCGCGTGAACACGACGCGCCGCCACCTCGGGTCCATGTACGTGGGGGCGGCGGACATCCCCGCGTCCGTCGCCCTGGACCCATTCAGGGGGGCTGGAAGAGGGCGTTGTCCGCCCTCCGCCTGCGCCCGGTGCGTCTGCTGCGGGCAGGGTGAGTGGAGGTGATCTCCCTCTCCCTTTCCGCAGCCTCCTTCTGCGAGATGACCGTTTCGCAGAAGGACACCACCGCGTCCCAGGACTCGACGCTGCCGACCATCCTCTCGACCACGGCCGGCAGCGACAGGTCACTGCCTACTCCAGAGACAAGAGCACGGCGCGGCTCCTCCCAAGCGGCACACTCTGCCAGCGTATGCCGCGCCGTGTCCTCCCGACAGTCGACGCAGTGGTGACACCGGGCGTCCGGCTCCCTGTTTATGCGACACAGGTACTTTCCGAAGCAACCGTGCCCGGAAAGCACCTGCGTCACCCGAAACGACAGGGAGCCGTGCCTCCTCCCGAGCCAGCGCTCGAGCACCGGCCGGACCGCCTCGATAGTGACGAGGCCGGCGGTAGGGCTCGAAAGCCTGTCCCGCCATGCCGCCACCAGGACCTCGCGCAGCTGCGACCGACGCAACTCCATGTGTCGCTGCATCGGTCGCTCGCCGCGCGCCTGCATTTCCTCGCGCCACCGGTACAGTGACGCGAGTACTTTCGCCTCCAGGTCCCAGGGCGGGGATCCGGCCAGTACTCCGGCCGCCTCGTAGGAGATCGTGCGATAGCCCCTGATGACTCTGACGGCCATCGCTCGCTGCGGTCTCCGCAGGACAGCGATGCTGCCGGCCGTCAGGTCAGCCGCCCAGATCGGGGCCCCGTAAAGGGCCATCGATCGCACGATCCCCACGTAGAGCCGCCTACAGGCGGCGCTCGGGCCCCCCAGATTGGGAAGCAGCGTTGACAGCGCCCCGGCCGCGCCCATCAGCTTGGGCGCCAGCCGCCGGAAGTGGGGTCCGAAATCCCATCGGCTGTCGAGCACCAATCCCAGGTACTTCATGGTGGACTCGACAGCGATTCGAACCCCACCGACCACTAGGTGTGATCCGGCGGGTGGCGCCCGACGGGGGCCGTGGAAAACCATAGCCTCCGTCTTGCTGAGGGCCACCTCCAGGCCGAGGCGCCGTATGCGGCCCACCACCTGTGAGACCGCAGCCGTCGCCAACAACGCCGCCTCCCTGTGCGAACTCCCCCGGGCCGTGACCAGCGTGTCATCCGCGTAACACGTCAGGTCGACGCCCGGCTGGAGCTCGCCCCTCAACACCCAGTCGTACCCGATGTTCCACAGGAGTGGCCCGAGGACCGAGCCCTGTGGAACACCGCACGACATGGGGCGCTGGTGACCGCCATCACGTCCCACGTAGGTGACACACCTCTCCGTCAGGTAAGCCCCAACGAGTTGGCGGAGGTAGGAAGGCACCCTATGGTAGCACAGTGCCTCCCTTATACAACTCCAGGGCAGGGTGTTGAAGGCGTTGGAAATGTCCAAGGACACCGCCAACATCACCCCGCCCCGGGACACCGCTTCCTCCGCCAGGACTCTGACACGCGACACGGCGTGAATGGTGGAGCGCCCGTGCCGAAAGCCAAACTGGCTCTCGGCTAGATCCGGCCCGTCTCCGCACAAGTGGCCGACGAGGCGGGCAGCTATGATTCGCTCGAACAGCTTACCCACCTCGTCTAGCAGCACTATGGGCCGGAACGCGGACGGTGAGTCCGCAGGGCGCCCCGCCTTCTTGAGCAGGACCAGACGACCAGTCTTCCACAAAGTGGGAAACTGGCCCCGCTCAAGACACGCCGTGTAGAGTCCTCTCAGCTGGGGCTCCAGCTCCTTCAGAGCGAGGGCGAGCACTCGGCCGTGAATGCCGTCGGGCCCCGGGGCCACGTTCTTGGCCCGGAGCCGCAACACGGCCGCCCTCATCTCTGCCTGTGTCACCTCTGGGACGCTGATGGCGATCTCTTCTTCTGTAGGCTCCGCAGCTGTGGGCAAAGCCATCGGCGGCGGAATGTGCTCCGCTCTAGCCGGGAAGAGGGCTGCGACGACCTCCGTCAGCAGCTCGGGTTGGAGACTCCTCGCGAGTGGAGGCGCCGCGGCTCGAAGTTTCCCTCGAACCGCACGATACGGACGCCCCCACGGATCTCCGTCCAGAGTCTCCAACATCTCCTCCCGGCTTCGCGCCTTCGCCTCGCCGATGGCCAGCCGCAGAGCCTCCTTCGCCGCGCGGTACACCTCATACAGCGCGGCCTCCTCGTCAGGGACCCGACGACGTCTCCTCCGGTATCGGGTGTACTGGCGTCTCGGTTCTACGCACGCGACGCGCAACTGCGCAATCGCGGCGGACCACCAGTACACCTGGCGCCTTCCCGACTGTGTGTGGACCCGGGGCATGGACGCGTCGCAAATTTGCGTCATTGCCCCGCGGAACCACTGCGCCTCCAATTCGACGTCGACGGGTCCGTTCGTCGCCGACTCTCGGAACCAGGCCTGGACAATGGCGGCCTCCTCGAGCAACTCCCTGTCGATGCGCTTAAGCGCCCAGCGCGGACCGTCCGCAGGCGAGGCCGGTGAACCGCGGCCGCCAGTGGTCTGGGCGGAGACGTCGAAACGGATGTAACGGTGATCCGACAACGTCTCCACCTCCACGGCGACACGCCAGTCCCGCACACGGGCGGCGACAGCAGGGCTAGCGAACGACACGTCCACTATAGACCCTCCCCGCTGCCGCACGCACGTGTGTACCGAACCCCGATTAAGGACGGTCAGGCCGGTCGTGACTAACCACTCCTCCAGCGCCTCACCCCTAGCATCGGTCACTGGGGATCCCCACGCCGCAGATTTGGCGTTTAGATCACCCAGCAACAGCACAGGGCGAGGGTGGAGGCGGTCCACGACGGCACCCAACTCGACAAGGAAGCTCTCGAAGTCGGCGAGGCTCTTGTTGGGAGAGAAATACACCCCAACAGTGCCGACGCCGTCCGCGAGGGCGGCCACCCAGCCGCGACCTCGGGACGGACTGCTCAGAGCCTCGCCAATGATGGCCACCAAGCCATCCAGGTCCCCCACCCAGTTGTCTCTGGGGGGGACAAAATACGGCTCGGCGACCACGGCCACGTCGATCGACCACTGTGCCATGCTCTGGAGCAAGAGATCCTGAGCTCTGGCACAGTGGTTGATATTGCCCTGGAGGAGACGTAACAGCGCCATTAGGCACAGTTCATCTCCTCCACAGCTCCGTTCCCGGACCGAGAGTCGGTCGAGGGGCAGCTAGGCTGAGGGGGGTGTAAAGGGCCCCCGGCAGCCTTGCCGCCCCTTTTCTTCCAGTTCTTCCCCTTGGTGGGGGCGCCACAGGCGTTACTGCCCACTCTGTGCTCGGGGTTCCTCCCTGCCGCTGTACAAAGGCAGCAGTTTGGCGCCGCAGAGCACTGGGCCGCCTTGTGGCCGGGCTGACTGCAACGGTAACAAAGACCGCTGCGGTCGACGGAGGAGGCGCAACGGCACCCGACATGCCCAATGTCGAGGCACCTGAAGCACCTCAATGCCCTGGGTTGCAGCAGCTTCACCCTTGCTGCCACCCACCCCACCAAGAGACGCCCGGCGTCACCCACCTTTTGGGCCGCAGCCACCGGGCACCGCACCCAGATCCCACCCAGTCCAGAGGCGAGGGTGCGGATCTCGCCCGTCCGCACATCCCCTGGCGGACAGCCACCGGCTCGGGCAACGGCCGCCACGACCTCATCCGGGGTCACCGAGTCGTCCAGACCGTCGATGCGCAGCTCGGCGGTCTTCATTGGTCTGGAGACTCGGACGTCCTCCGGATTGAGGACTTCCCTCAGTTTGGCGGCCAGCATGTCCGCCTTCTCCGCACTTGAGGCACCCGACACTTCGAGCAGCCGCGCTCCCGTCAGCGCCGGCCTCATCTTGAAGCCGGTCGGTGTGCCGAGGTCGGGGAACGCGACTTTGGCCTTCGCCTCAGTCAGGACCGCCTTGTAGGTTATGCCCCTTTCAGCGGCTCCGGGCTGCAGTGTAATCACTACAGCCGCGGAGCGTTGGGCTCTTACCCTGGGCGGTCCTTGGGCCTTCTTGGCTGGTGCCGATGCCTCAGCTGGAGCCGGTGGTTCCGCCTTCTTCTTCTTCTTCTTCTTCTTCTTCCGTTTTTTGGCGACCGTCACCCAGCCCTCCGTCAGATTGGGCTCGGGCTCGGTTGCCGGGGACGCGGACGCTGCAGTTGCGGACGCGGACTTCTCGGATGCGGGTGCGGCCGCGGCCGCGGCCTTCTTGCCCCCCTGGCCGGGCCTCGTTGCCGGCTTTTGAGCGGTCGCGGTCCTGGTCGCGGTCGCGGCCGCATATGTGGTCGCGGACCCCGCCATCCTCCTCCGGTCAGCGGCAAGCGGAGGCCGTAGGATCTCGGCTGGAGGCAGCCGGGACTCCAGCGCCTCCAGCCGGGCCCCGATCATCTTACCGCACTGCAGCATGCAGATGCGGGCGATCTTTTCGACCTCGGCATCCGCAAGTGCGCGGGTCGAGGTCGGGGCCGGCGACGCAGGCGACGACTTCGTCGTAAGGGCGACGGCGGGCGATGAGCCAGCTGCAGCGGGAGCCACGGACAGGGTGGCGAACTGCCGCTTGAGGTCCTCCAGTTCGGCTCGGAGACGGCTGTTCTCCTCCCACAGCTTCGCCGTCTCCTCCGAGCTTGTCCTGGTAATGAGGACCTCAGCCGCCTCCCTGATGCCCTCCGCGGCATCCTTCAGGGCGCGCGTGAACGTGCCCTTCAGGTTGCCCGACTTAGTGGCAACCTTCAGGACAATGTCCACGCCGTCCAACATCTGGCGACTCAGCGCCACCGCCGACAACTCGCCTCCAGCTACCAGCCGGGCAGAGCGACGCTCTCGAGCCTGCTCGGCCAACCTGCTGACCTCGTCAGCCGCAGCAGCCCTGCGCTCCTCCCGTCTGGCAGCGTTGACCTCCGCCCTATTGGACCCAAGGAGGGACTCCTCACTAAGGTCTCCACTCATGGGTCCAAGGTCATCCGCGACCACCGGAACCGAATTCCCTACGGAAGCCGGTGTGGCGGGCCGCGGCGGCACAAAGCGGCCCCGCCCATCACGCTCTGGCAGCCGGGCGGATCCGCCCACCACCGTGCGACCCCGACCCCGACGCGCCGTTGTCACCTTCGCTGCCGAAAGATTCTCCTCACTAGAGGAGAGACCTATCGACAGCGTGTCCCTACTTCGCGGGCGCTTCCTCGCCTCGCGTGTCGCTTTTGCGACCTCTTCTTGGCGCAGGGGCTCCAGGCTCATCCGAAGCACCCTTTCGCGCTGGCGTGCGCCCTCTTGTGTCTCCACCTCAGAGTCGGTGGATACACAAGAGCGCGTTGGATGGCGCGGGTCAGCTGTAGACTGCTGACCCGCGAGACAAAAGGTGCCCCCCCCAGATACGATGGGGCAGCCCTCGTGAGAGGGGCGGGATTCCCCCCGAAGGGGACCCGCCTGGGGAATTTTTCCATTTGTCGTGTTGTCCATGTTTTGTTCCTTTTTAAGGGTGCGGTCCCTTTCCCCCGTTTCCCCCCCAAGCGCTAACGGCCGGAATCCCTCCGGCCATACGTCCCCTCGGCACGCTAGACCTTAGGATTTGGGTTATTTTTATATAGAGGTTGTCTTCCTCGCGGCCCGGACCTAATGACACGGACCCCCGGTCCTGGACTCAGGATTACGGGTTGGCCGACGGCTGGCCAGAACCAGCCGCCGCCCCGACTCCCCCGCGCTGCCGCCGGATGCCGGACAGACGCAGCGCAGGCTTCCCCCACTGTGAGTCCACTCGGCCTACCCTCTGTAAGCAGAGGTGGAGAGTGGACGACCGTCTCTCGGTCTGGAGGACCGCGGAGCAAAAGGCTCCCCACCTCGCAGAAATTCGCCACAGACAATGATCTCGCGATTATTGTCTGTGCCCAGGGTGCACCGGCCCGACGACTGCTCTTTCCCCCGAACGTATTCGAAAGGAACCAGCAGCAATCAGGCACACGAGGAGGTTTTCTGCACGCACCCCAATGGACAGAGCCTGTTCCAAGCTCTGCGTAAAGTTCCTGAAGTAGTTGCTACGTCTGCCACCCGGTTGACGCCGTCAGTGCCAGGGTAGACTGTGGTGACACGGCCCAGCAGCCATCTGTTAGGCGGCAGTCGGTCGTCCTTAATGATAACCATGTCGCCTGGCTGTGGTTGTCCTCTGTCTGTGCGCCATTTGTTTCGGATCTGCAATTCTGAAACGTACTCCTTGTAGTAACGATTCCAAAAATGTGTTTTTAACGATTGTATCCTTTTATATCTGGAGAGCGTATGAAGTGGAGCCTGGTCGACCTGGGGAGCAGGCAGCATAGTGAGTGTACGTCCAATTAAGAAATGCGCTGGCGTGAGTGGAACTAAATCTGATGGATCAGATGAAATTGGAGTGAGAGGTCTAGAATTAAGTATTGCCTCGATTTGAATCAACACAGTGTTCATTTCTTCGTAATCTAGATGAGCCATTGACAGTACGTGATTTAAATGTTTTTTAATTGATTTAACAGACCCCTCTGCTACGCCGTTAAAATGTGGGCTGTAAGCTGGACTAAATTTGAAACTGATTTCATTTTCAGCAGCGCATGAAATAGTATCATTAGATTGATTTTTTAGAAACTTAGCTATTTCGTTGCTAGCACCCACGAAATTAGTTCCATTATCGGAATAGATAGTAGCTGGCTTACCTCTGCGGGCAACAAACCGATTTAAAGCTGCAATGAAGCCTTCAGAAGTCAAATCGGTTACGAGTTCTATGTGTACTGCCCTCACTGCTAGGCAAACAAAAACAGCTATGTATGATTTCTTTAGCTGACAGCCACGACCCTTTCTGTTCGCCATCATGATAGGGCCAGCATAATCCACAGCTGTGTTACTGAATGGATAGTCTGCTTGCAATCTTTGTAAAGGTAGGTTACCCATGATAGGTTGGTAAGTTTTACCTGCAAATCTAAGGCAACATATGCAATCTCGAGTTATTTTCCTACAAAGATTACGACCGTTGACTATCCAGTATTTGTGACGCAATGTTGATAACAACAGCTGTGGTCCAGCATGTAAAAGAATTTTGTGATAGTGTGCGACTAATATTTTGGTTATGTGATGTGATGCGTCGAGTAAGATAGGGTGTTTTGTGTTGTAGTCGTAGTGTGAGTTTGACAACCTACCTCCTACTCTTATAATTCCTCCATGGTCAATAAATGGGTTATATTTGAGAAGTTTGTCTTTAGGAGACAATGGGCGTTTGTGAAGTAACTGTGAGTATTGTTTACAATATGAATCACATTGTACTCGTTTGCATAAAACTTCCAACGCAGAATTGAGCTCTTTGACAGTCAATGGACCTGTCATTTTACTGCTAGTATGTTGACAATTAAAAATGAATCTTATTACATAAGCTAAGGTACGTTGTAATTTACTAAAATCAGAAAAATTGTTGAAATAGTCAACATTGTGACAATGTGAGTCATCTGTTGACAAATAACATTGATGTTTAATTTCCGGCAAACTAGTAATGTTTATATTTTGTGGTTGTGTAGGCAACTGCATGTCTGTTTGATGTAGGAAGTGGGGACCTCCCCACCACAAAAGTGAAGATTGTAGTTGAGATGCGTTGAGCCCGCGTGAACCTATGTCAGCCGGGTTCATTTCAGTGGGAACATAATTCCACGAATTAGGGTCAGAATTTTTGGTAATCTCATTAATTCGATTGTAAACAAATTGTTTTAACTTTAATTTGCATGTTTTAATCCAGCCCAGCACAATAGTTGAGTCACACCAATAAAATGTGGAGTCAATTTTTAATCGTAATGAATTTACTACCTTCGTCATTATCCTTGTAGCTAGAAGGGCGCCGCAAAGCTCTAACTTGGGCATAGTTAGCCTTTGCTTGAGTGGCGCCACTCTGCTCTTTGCAAGTAGCAATTATACCTGTACATTTCCGGTCTCGGACACTGTACGTACATATATACAAGCTGAATAGGCCTTAATTGAGGCATCTGAAAATGCGTGTAATTCGACCTTAATGTATTGATCACACAACACCCTACGAGGAATTTCAATTTTAGCAATTTCTGGTAAGTATTTAATAAAGTCTTGCCATTGTGACTCAACTTCGGCGGGTAACTGATCATCCCATGTGATATTTTTTGCCCACAGTGTTTGCAGTATAAGTTTTGCCTGTAACATGCAGGGATTAATTAAACCTAGCGGATCAAACACTTGAGCAATAGTAGATAGAATTGCGCGTTTGTTTGTGGCTTCATTTGAAATTTTGTGTACTGAAAATAATAATGTATCTTTCTTACAGGTCCAGAGTAAACCTAGTGTTTTTGCGTGATCAACCTTGTTTAGGTTTGATAGATTGTCTGTGTTGTTGGTTTCATTAGCAATAATATCATCGAGGATAGACGGTTTATTAGACCGCCATTTACGTAGATGGAAATGAGCGCCTTCTAACATTTGAATGACGCCTTTACATCTTTGTATTAGTGTGTTTTCATCCTCATGCCCGGATATATAGTCATCAACGTAGAAATCATGTAGAATTGATTCACGTACGTCCTTATCGGTGCATTCTTGGCCTAACTGGACTAGGCATCTGGTCGCTAAATACGGCGCAGAGGCCATCCCGTATGTGACAGTGTTTAATTTATATTGTTTAATTGGCTGGCTTGGATCTGACCGCCAAAATATTTGTTGTAAACATCGTTGACTATTTTGTACATAGATTTGTCTGTACATCTTTTCTATATCTGACGTCACTACGAACTTATATTGTCGGAATCGGATTAATATGCTAAGTAAATCGTCCTGTACAGTTGGGCCAATATGCTGAATATCGTTTAGTGACTTGCCAGTGCTTGTCACGGCTGAACAATCAAAGACGGTGCGTAACTTTGTAGTGGAGCTATCTTCACGCAAGACACCGTGATGTGGCATAAAGTATGAGATGATATCGCTTTGTGTAGTTGTGTTTTCTGACATGTGACCTAGAGTCGAATATTCGTCGAGGAACTTTGTGTATTTTTCTTTGAACTCGGGGTTGCGTTTAAATTTACGTTCCAATGATTGGAACCGTATTAGAGCTTGCTGTTTAGAATCTCCTAAGGTTTCAGGTGATTCTTTTAATGGTATTGTAACAATAAATTTGCCATCTGGGTGGCGCTTTGTAGTTTGTGCAAATATTTGTTCACACTCACTCTCACCTTTAGTATGGATTTGTTGAGTGGTAGGAACTGATTCTAGTTCGAAAAACTTGTCTAATTTCTCTTCGATCTCATTGTGGTTTAAGAAATGGCAGTGGACTGTATATGTTTGATTCGTGATAAGTTTAGTGTTAGATGATTGTATGGAGCCTGTGACGAGCCACCCTAATGTTGTTTCAATCAAGGTTGGCTTGTTCTTTCCCAGGGCAATATGATTGTTTAGAAGGACATCCCAGAAGATATCCGCCCCTAGCAACATCTGTACCTCAGACGGTGTTGAGAAACTTGGGTCCGCGAGGTGGATGCGAGAGGGAATGGAAAAATGGTTGCAATTAATTTGTGAAGTAGGTATCAACTGAGTGATATGTGGTACAACGAAACAATTGACGTCAGTTGTATAACCACTGTTTGTGAGTGACGATATTGTGACGTCACATCTTTGTGTAATTTTTGAGGACTGATTGTTCAATCCTTGTACTAATAGCGAAGTGGAATAACTGGGTATTCCTAACTTAATTCGTAATGTTTCTGTGATGAAGCTAGAGGTGCTTCCATTATCGAGTAGTGCCCGAACTTTGTGTGTTTGACCATTCGAATCTTGTATGTTGATTATAGCTGTGGATAGGAGTACCTGACTGTGATGTACGGATGAGAGCGTGACACTACTTGGTTCTGTTTGTTTCTGTTCCTGTACGGTGGGTAAAACAACACATCCTTCTGATGAAGTTGAAGCCTTAGGAACAGTGTCATTATTGTGTAACATAGTGTTATGACGTTGTGTGCACAGCCTGCAGGAACTAAGCCTACAACGCTGTTCGTTGTGTCCTGACCGCAAGCAGTTTGTGCATAAATTTAATTGTTTGACTCGTTCAATACGCGTCTCGATCGGCATTGATTTAAACTTTACACATTGGTAAATAGAGTGATTATCCTTGCACACAGGACATTTAAATAGTGCTTGTTTTTGGGTTTGGTTGACTAGGAATGTCCTAGAACGGTTGTGAGTGGTATCGCTGTGTCTGCGCTGTGTTTGTTGCTGTTTTGTATGTGGTGATGATTCTTCCACGGTTTCTAGGATATCGGCACGATTTTTTAAAAATGTATTAAAATCATGTAAAGTGGGTAATCTTGTAATATTGTTGCGTTCCTTTTCCCAATCACGTATTGTGGATGGGTCTAACTTACTAGTCACCATGTGTATAATGATCATGTCCCAGTGTTCGGTAGGTAAATTTAATGTTTTTAAAGCCCTTAAGTTTTTATTGACTGAGTCTATAATGTTTCTTAAGGCCTGTGAGGATTCTTGAACTACTGGTTGTATATTGAATAATTCTTGTATGTGATTGTTGACTAAAATTCGATCGTTGTGATATCGGTCACATAGCAAATCCCATGCGACATCATAATTATCTGCGGAGAATTCTAATGATTTAATAATTACTGATGCATTATCCTTTAATGAATTCCTCAAATAATGGAACTTATGAATTTTAGGTATTGTTGTGTTATCGTGTATTAAGGACTTGTAAGTGTCGTGATATTCTAGCCACTCCTGATAGCGTCCAGAAAAGGTCGGCAATTTGATAGTAGGTAATTTAATGTTTGGCCCACCCGGCTGTCCAGCATTGTCACTAGAACCCGTCACCGACTCGGCTCCCTGCTCCGCAGAGGCAGCGCTGACCAGTTCCTGCGCGACAGCCACGCAACCGAAGTAGCTGGTTTCGAATGTTTCCCGTTCCTTGTGCTCATCACCTGGAATTTCCACAAGACTTTCTATATCAGTCTGAACGGAGTCGAACTCGTTGTACAAATCTAGTATTTTGTTTAAGCGAGCTGTTGTTTCAAGAACTTGAACTTTATTAAGATTTTTATTAGGCAAAAATGTGTCTACATATGACTTAAATATGGTAAGCTTCGCCTTTAGGCTGGCTCTGGTTTTCTTTAATGATTTAAGATCCATTGTGCAAATAAACAAAGCTCAGTATGCAATGAAATCACTCTCAAACTGCCCAGCTGAAAGCCAAACAATTATAAACACACGATTAAAGGCGAAAGGAAAGAATAATGAGGAACAATACTTAAGTTTTAAATTGCAGGCAAGTAAAGAAATATTTGCAGGTAGGCGGCAGAAATAGTGCGAAGCAGAGAGGGTAGGTTTGGTTGCCCACACCGCGACTGCTGCGAGTCACGTAGTACAAGCGCCGTGAACTTTGGACCCTCGTACACGCTGGAATGTTCGAAAAGAAATCGTTAGAAATGTACAATGGATTGCACTGTATTGGTACAAATCGGTACAATACAGCAAATAAGACCCCTATAAGAAATGTAGCTAATGATAAGCGGTATGATGTATGGAAGATTACGTAAAAGTGAAAGAGTGAATTGTTCTTGGAAAATGAATGGGCACAGCGTTACAATTAAAATATCGTATGTACCTATGTATCGGGGTTATTACGATGTGCACTGTTTACATTCATCTAAGTGAATAGATGGTGAAGGAATGAACGTGGATAATGTTATTAATTTTGTGAAAATAAATGGAAATATTCAGCCAATAATAATGACTAATTTAGTGCGCAATTAATTAAAAATATTGGAACGAACTCACAAATACCACTCTGCAAACCCGTATCTTGGTTTCTCGAACCAAAGTTGTATTTGAATACAGCACAGCGATGATTGTATTTCTTGAATTTCTTGTAATCCTTTGTCGTAGTAAGGAATTCGGATGATTCACGCCTTGTGTGATGACGCGCTGCGTAGCAATCCGTGTCTCGATGTTTCTTGAATGACCTCGTCAATGTCAATACTTCTTTGTTCCGCTTTGTCTTCGAAACGGTGTCCCAAAGAAATATCCGGCTCGAATCTTGTTAACGAGGGTTCTTGAAATGACGACACGATGTAGTGGTAATAATACAGTATAATTAGCAAAATAACTAACAAAATGCAACACGTATAAACTTGAAATTAGCGTCTTCGTCCCGAGCGAGCGCGTGACCGTCGGGACGGTCTATGGCGGAATGGCGGCTCTGGCGCGCCGCGCGCGGCGCGCCGGCCGGCGATTTTCGGGCGCACGGCTGTGCGTTAACAACCCATATTTGCAAAATAAAATTCTATTCTATTCTATTCTATTCTATTCTATTCTATTCTATTCTATTCTAAGGCCACTAACCATTAGACCAACAGGTCATGCAGTCACTACTAATAATAAAATACTTTGACTTTATTACTATTATCTATTTATTTAACCTTTCAATCGTGTCAATTAGAGACACAATAGAAATCAAATCAAATCAATTCAAGTTCATTATGGATTTATTGCTAAATCTATAATGAACACAGGTGGTAAATATTTTTTTTTACTATTTTTGACCTCACATCGAGCATTCGTGCAAAAACTTATTGAGATTACGAACATGTCTGAGAGGAAAAATAAAGTTAACATTTCACCTTTATACCTGAGAAGACTCCCCACTTTTATGTGTTGCCAGGATAATAAAGAGGTAAAAAACAAAAGGAAAAAGAAAACATTGTTCTCTTAGAACAATAGGGACCCTAGTTTTATGCTCGTGAAGTCACAAGTGCGTACTTGAGGAAGTATCTTAAGTTTTCAGCGGGTTTCTGCGGAATGACGGTATCTAAGAATCTTGTGTTTGTCAAATCTACTTATTTTTATTTATGTTGAAAACATTGCCTCACTGTTTGAATTTCTTCTGCATCTTGGGTACGTTTACAAACATTCAAACTTACGTACACGTACAACTAGACCCGGAGCAACTATCTGTATGTAATGCAAATATTTGTACCGTGTGGGATTTGAGCCAGCATCACGAAGCGCAGCAACCAATTGCTGAGCAACTAAGCCAACTGTCCATGTATACGTAAGATCATTAAACAGTGAGAGTAAAAAGCAATAAATCAAATTCTTATCTTATCTACCACACATAGAATAGTATAAAGTAGGTAAGTCACTTCTTTCTCTTAGTATCAATTGCATTGCAAAATTTGTACATTTATAATACTTGGTACTCGTATGATAAAAATAACTCTCATTAGCTTGGACAGAAAAACCGAAGAAAAATTTCAACGCTAAACGGTCCATAGGTCCATTATGTTCACCTTGTATTTTGGCTGCAGACAATGGAAAATTGAAAATAAATTTGTAGTTAAAAAATTATTATAATTCTATTAAATTAATTTGTGTTTGTTGTTTGTTTATGCATTTGTAATTTAATGACTACTTTTATTTGACATTAGTAATTTAATTTAATTATCATTATTATTTGACATTTGTAATTTATTATTTTGACATTTATTGAGATCGTACTTTCTTTTTTCTTTTTGGACATTGCAGTACTTTCTTTCTTCTTTTTGGACATTGCAATTTAATAATTATGTTCAATTCTTTTAGATCTCAATCATTGTTATTCACAAAATTTGAATGCCTAATTTAGGAGGCGGAATATGAAGAGCTAATGTTTACCTGTGTGTTCTAAAATCTGTAAAATACCATATTTCAGGCAAATAAATGAATCTAATCTAATCTTATCTATCGCTAGGGGTCCAGAATTATATTGCATAAAACTATTTTTTATAGGAAACTAGCTGTACAATGCGCGCGTTGCCACCACATCAACTAAAATAAATTGGAAAATTGGTCGTACCAACTCAGAAACCGTCTTTTGCTTATACCTACACAACAACTTTGCTAAAAATCGTCACATGATCAATTGCATAGTTTATAAATAAATGAATATTCCACAACTTTTCACACAACGCCATTTAGTCCCAAGTTAAGCTTGAGAGCTTGTATTATGGGTACTAAATAGCTGATAAACATAGTTATATATTTCTAAAACACACATATCTATACATATAAAAGAAAGTCGTGTTAGTTACACCACTTATAACTCAAGAACGGCTGGATCAATTTGAATGATTTTGGTCTTTTTGGATTTGTCTTTGTCCGGAATAGCATAATAATTAATAAAAAACATGAAAAGTCCTCGAAAAAATAAATATCAAGAATATTCGTTGTCTCAAACATTTTGCAAACGCAGCGCCATCTTGGATGACATGACAGGAGTCAAACTTCCCAGTTCATTATCAGGTAACAATTTGACATTGACAAGTCTTATGCTAAACCTACGAAGGTAAGGTTGTCAATTCATACGTACCTACGTTCTGAAATTTATTTTGTTACTAAACTTAGAGGTTTTATGTAGCATAAAAAGTCTTATATTTCAGAAATCAATTTACGTAATTAACAATGACGACAGAGACAAACTTTAATAATTCTTTGCAAATAGAACTTATTCTGTTATGACTTTAATTAAAGTAGACCGGGAAAACTGTAAGTATAAATTGTATGTAACATAGAGGCAATAGTTCAGATTAAAATGATGAATTTAGTATTTTTTAAATCAATGCATTTTAGTAAGGTAGTTAGGTTAGGTAGTTAGGTTAGCTATAGGATAGGTATGGTCAGTTAGGTTAGGTTATATATACATGTTGTAATTTTAATTCCATCGAACACAAAATGTTTAAATAAGATCACAGTAGAGACTCGCTACATAAAAAGTAGTTGTAGTTATTATTGGTTTGGATTTATTTTTTGTCGTAGTTTTTTAACGTATGTATTAGATATACATACGTTTAATAAGACGACATGTAAAAAAAATGATAAGAGCAATAAATTGACTCTAAGGCACAACGAAGTTTGCCGGGGCAGCTAGTTATAGATAAATTATACCCAGACACAGAGCAAATGATCGTGTTAATCACACAAACATTTGTCCTGGGTGGAAATCGAACCCACGACCTCCGGCATAGCAGTCAGGGTCACTAACTACTAGGCCAGTTAAAGTCAGTTTATAATAATAATAATAATAATAATAATTTATTCAAGAAAACATTGTTTACAAAAAGTTTACATTTAGCCAAACAATAGTATTTAATTTATCCTACACAATTTATACTTAGTTCTAATTATAAATTAAAGCTAAAATATTTCTACTACAAGTGGAAGTAGAGGGATCAGGTTATACGTTAATTAACGACCCACCTGAACTAGGTTTATTCAAACCTGTGTTTCAGGCCATCACTTTACATTGCAGTAACGTACATAGGGCTATAAATAAATTGTAAGTAAATCTGATGTAACTAATAGACTATTAACAACTACGAGAAAAAACCTATTGGAACATTAAAACCTAAAACTAATTTATATAAATATACAAAAATAAGTAACTTACGAAGGAAATACACAAATTATCATGACAAAACTTCTAGAAGTTGTTCTGTGTCTGTGTAATTGAGCAAAGTTAAATATTCTGATAACACCGAACTACATTGTCTAAAACTTATACTATGTATGTTTAGTACCTTGTTTATTCTGTTATACAGAAATGGTCCTAAAAATACATAAAATCGGTTAGCAAACGCATGTTTAGTTTGTGGATTTGCGCAGACCAGGTCCTTTCTCCTCTTATTGGCAGAAACTAACTCAAATGGAAGTTCAGTGTGCTGTTGTAATACTATGCTTAGGATGAATAGTTGGCGTACTGTTAGTACATTACAAGCTGCGTAAAGCTGGTGCGTAGGAAATCTAAAAGGGCGAAAAGTAGCAACCTTTAAAATTGATCTTTGAGCGCGCTCTAGAGGGAGTAAAACTGTTTTTGCAGCTCCACCCCAAGAAGTTATGCAATAAGTAATAATGGATTGACACAGAGCTAAATAAACCTCTTTGATTAATTTATAGTCAGCTATATGCCGTAAATTTTTAAAAACATATATTAATTTGCGCACTCTAGTACATAGTAACTCGATATGTTTACGGAAGTTTAGATTCGAGTCAATTGTGACACCCAGATATTTCAAATGGTCAGCTTTAACTAAAGTGGGGCAAGAACATGCAGTGTCAGCGGACGTGCTACAACAATGTGCGTAAATGTTTAGGTTAGTAAGCGGTATGTTAGTATTTCTCATTGTGAATAAAATATACATTGTTTTTTCCGCATTAAGTGTTAGGAGATTATTATTGAGCCAATCAGATACAATATTAAAGTTATTTTGAGCGAGCATGAAGACCTCAGCTCTTGATTTAGCTGAAAATAATAGGGCGGTGTCATCCGCGTAAGACATTATAATACCATTTTGGAGTGACAGGCTGCATAGTTCATTTATGTAGATTAAAAATAATGTGGGCCCCAAAATACTACCTTGGGGAATTCCATAACAACTATTTTTAAGTTCAGAACTTGTATGCTGACCTATTTTGACACATTGATACCGATCGCTGAGATAGTTAGAAAAAAGCTGAAGTTGTACTCCTCTTATCCCAAGTGATTCAAGCTTGTGCAAAAGTAAACTACAAGAAATTGTGTCAAAGGCCTTGGCGAGGTCTAGGAAGATCCCAATTGTGTGCATACCATTATCAAGATTGGTACTAATATAATTAGTTAATTTGTGGACTGCTTGGCTTGTAGATCTTTTGGGCCTAAAACCAAACTGACAATCTGAGAGGAGTCTGTTATCTTCCAGATAATTTATCAACCTACTGTTAATAATTTTTTCTAATATTTTTGAAAGTCCTGTTAGCACTGAAATAGGTCTGTAGTTATTCACACAGTTTTTGTCTCCAGACTTGAATACAGGAGTAACTACCGCTTTTTTAAGCAACTTAGGGAATATTCCTGAAGACAAACACAGCTGAAAAATGTGGGTTAGTGGCGGGGCAAGCACGGATTTAAATCTTATTAGTACACTATTAGGTATGTCATCCCACCCGGTAGCACAAGCAACTTTTAAATCGGTTATTATTCTACTTACTTCGTTTACGTCGGTATCTAATAAAACAAAAGAATTTATTTTCGAGAATGTTGTATTTAGGTTACGAGAGGGAAAATTACTGAAATTAATAGATTTTTCAGCCATGCAGCATTTTATGAATGTATGAAGAACATACAGACAAGCATTCACTTAATATATATAGGTATCTATATTTCTTATTACTTACAGTGTAAGTTACATCTACATCGAATCCAATTTTAAACGACTCTAGCTGACTCACTGTTTGATCAGATTTCAATTACTTTTTATTTGACGACCTGCTTGAACATATCTCTTTGGAATAGCTTCAAATGAAATATTTGTTCTAGATCTTGAGGTTTTATTTTATCTTAGACTCACGCTCGATTGGAAATTAAAAGCAAATCAAGCGATGTTTTAATACGATTAGTTGTAAATACAATTTAACTTTCTGAGTGGATGTGTATCCCGTAGATTGCAATAGCATCAAAACAAGATGACCATGTCTTGGAAATACCACAGTTCATATTACAGTACACAAAATTTCTAATCAATCGTTGCTATAAAAGTTGAATTGATCCTTTTGTCAAGTAGAAAATCAGCTGATAAATCGTCTAACACCTGAACAGATCTTCATAGTAAAGAGTTCGATCTGACTTAATCAAGATAACCATAATAAAATGATTATTATTTTTTATTGAGTGTGCAAATCACCCCCTACTATTTAATCCGTGTAATATAATATTAGTAAGGCAGGGGCCATAGTCCTTCATAGTTTTAAGTATCCAGTCCATTATACCCTAGCCTTTAGTCCAGTACTTTTGTTACCATAGTCTGCAAGTCTTACACCAGTCGTAGGTTTTCTTCGGGTGCCTTAATTTGTCTAGTTCTAGTGCATACAAGGAAAATCTGCAGTTGGTCCCTCATTTCATTAAAGACGACAATGAACCAATGCGAGTAGGCTTCGGCCAGTCGTACGCCTATAAAAGACAGGAACCCAAGATTTTTATATTGTAATTTACCTATATTTATTTTGAATCAATTTACTTTTATTAGATTGCACCCTTGATTCATCTGGAACAAGACTGGGCACCTCCCTAATAAGAGTCTCTTAAGATTTCTCTTAGCTGTTATACCATTATCAGTCACGACTATCGGCACAGTTACTGCTATTTTCTCATCCCACATGACGACAACCTCCCTAGCCAGATCATAATACTTATTGAATTGGTCCAGGCAGACGCAGCGGGATGCCTGTATGCCCACGCAATCCCTGTAAAACTTCTTTTGCGAGAAAACAATTCAATAGTATGAGCATCAAACTATACAACGACATACATAATAAACTAAAAATTGCAGAACTAAACAGCTTCAAACTGAAAACCTGTCTCTCTGACTGGCTTCAAAATAAGGACTACAATACAACTGAACAATTACTAAAATACAATGCATAACCTACGCACACAAATTCACACACATGCCTATACACTAACTCCAACACATACACCCACCGTTTATACATACACACTCAGCCACTTACCTCCACACATACATACTCAAAAAAAAAAACATGGCCTACCTATTATAACTAAGTGTATATAATTAATGAATAATAACTATATCCATCCTAAGCGCCCAGCGACAACGTTCACTTATCTGTACAATCGTTGTAAATTGTAATTATAGAGCCTCACCGTACGACTGAACACTGCCACCCAAAATACAAGCTTTCGCTTAGTTTGGGAGACAGTGCCAGTACCTTTAGTACATTACATTAACTTGTGCCTAATCTTAAGTCACTCTGTAAAGTGTAAACTTGCGACAATAAAGATTATTATTATAATTATTAATTAAATTAAATCTGATACAAAAAATTCTCATGCCACAGTGTTTTTGAATAATCCTACTAATATTATAAATTTGATATTTTGGCGTGCACTGCGCAAACCGTAAAAGTTACACGAATGTGCGGGTGAAACTGTAAAACACAGTTAGTTATTAATATTATACATATTTTATCCATATTTCATTTTATCTTACCCTCAAACGTCCAATGGTTGCTACACAGTATTCCTATTACAAATCAGACAGCAGCAAGACGGTCCGAACAGCACATTTGAGAGCACTGTCTCAAAGGGAATTACATTTTAATCACAGGGAAAGTCTGATTAAAGCCCAAAGCTGTCCGAACGAGCGAGTAAGCTATGTAATTGTATAGCTCTGTCCCGCTTTAGCTTGTAATTAAAGTGTTGCTACATGAAAGTCTTTCCACTAGTTGTTGGAGATTAATTTAGGATATTTTTGACCGAACACGCCGGAGGGTTTGCCAGCGTTTTATTTATTTTAGAACGTTTTGTGTAGACGAAGATTGGGTTAAAATTTAAATATAATAATAATAAATTGACTATCAGTCCCTGGGTCCATAAAACAACACCAGCACATACGCACGAGAAGCATACAAGTTTACACATGCACAAAACAGATTATACGTAGACGAATAAATTACAAAACAAAACAAAATCCATAAAAACACCATAGACAACAAAACATTATCACTTAACATGTTTAAATGACGCACGATGAGTCGTCATCCAGCGCCACATCAGCGGGCTGTCCATCCTGTCGGCCAAGATAGCCACTAGTGTGTTCGAGTTAAATATGGGCGTAATTTTTAAAGATGATACTTTAAGATTTGGTCAATGCTTGTAATAAATAATACCATCCTGTTGTTTATGGCAACACAACATTATTATAGTTTTTAGTCTTTGGTAAAGATTGTCTATGTTTTCTCTCTCTTCCGATCGCCATTATAACGTGCGTGTGCCACAGTGTGCAATACAGTGTTTGTTATTTATACAAGTCGTTTGAATCAAGGTGAACCGTTCACATTGGTCCTTCGAGCCGGATGTGTCAAATTTCTTTGATCGTTTTTCAACTTTATGTCAAACACAATAAGGTTTATATTATTATTCGATTGGGAAAATTTGACACATTGGGGTAACTTAATGTGCTGGCGTCTGTACTTACTATTGCAAGGCAAAAGTTTTTTTTCTCATACAGAGAAAGCGTGAGCAGGAAGGCTTTAGGCTAAAATAATAACAGCCGCACTGGTCGATCGAAAGTTAAGCTACGCTTGCCGAGGTCGCTCCGTGGATGTGTGACCATTTATAACATACAGGGTGTAAGGGACAGCCCTCCTCAGACTGATGGGGTGAATTCAGACTTGATTTGTTTTATTTCCTCATACTCAATGTATTTTAACCGTAGCAAAACGCACGCAGCGAGCCTTCGGGCGCCCGCCCCGTCAAGTCGTTCGTTAGAGTATTTCAAAATCCATTGTTGGTTTTTTTTTTATTTTAGCTGTATTATTTACATAAATGGAGTGCTACTTTCAGATAATGTTATTATAGATTGAAATGAAACTGAAATAACGCTAAAAAAATGAAAATTTTCCTGAGAAAAATTTCGGTGGATTATTATTCAAAATCAGGTGCTAAATGAACCCTATCAGTTTGAGGAGGGCCGTCTCTTACACTCTGTATATGCCTCCACGGAACGAAAACGACTATTAACTGTTGGTCCCGGCTGTCATTTTTATATCTTTGACAGTTGTAATAGGTAGTCAAAATCCTACTGGATATCCTCCACTCCGGAGAGGGCGGTAGGGTCTGTCAGTCTCTTGCTGAATAATAACCACCGCACAGTTCCGTCTTACACCTGCGTTGAGGGTGGTGGGAACAAAAGATATTTCCACAACCCCCGACTGGTAGAGATGTAATCTACTTGCCCTAAGATAGCAATACATTCTAACAGTAGTTATCAATCACAAGCTTTAGAACTAAGGGGCATACGACTGCGGTTGTCCTCTCTGGCCAACAGGCCAGTCAAAGTCAAGTCTAAAAGATTATCCTCTTAAGAGAATATAATTATTCGTGTTTTATATTTTTCAGTGCGTGATTTTCAGTACTCGGGTTGTCATTATACCTACGGCGTTTTAACGCTAACTTGGTCATTGAACTGGACTTTAACTAGGTAAATAACATTCCATTAACAAAATCCGATACATCATTATTGCAACAGTACACGTACCAATTAATTAAAATGCTTTTGTGAACATTCCATGTGCTTTAGTGAATTTAATGAAGCAATGCCAACACGATTATTATTTCTGTGTCGTTCCAATTAATTTCATTATCTGTATGTATTTTGGCTTATTGGTTGGTAACGCTGGTCCTGTATTCAATTACCGGGTCGGGCAGAGCGGTATTTGGTAATTGTTCCATGGCATCTGCTATGCTATTCTGTTAATGGTATGTACCATTAACAGAATAGCATACCACTTCGAAAGTCATTTCGCAAATCATCTCCTACTTACTACGCTTCTCATGTCTCCTGTACAAGTTTCGGTACTTACATGTCAACGTCAAAATACCTACTCACCCGTTTTAGTTCGTCTCACTTTGATCACCACTTGGTGGCGCCAGTGTCGAAATAACTCCATTTAAGAATACGATATTTTAACTTCACACGATTTCACTGCGGATTCAGAAGTGATTTCGCAAATAAACTTTTCAGAATAGCACTTCTGGATTTTCTTAGTAGCAGCCTGGAGTCTGGGTTTAAAAGGAAAGGAAGGGCAACTACGTAATTGGCCTTCCCTCCATACGCCATATTTAATTTGTGTGTGGTTCAGTATAAGCTGATCTCATATTGTATAGGATTTCTATACAATGCGAGGTTAGCGTAAACTGGAAATGAACAGCTTGATGTGTAGCCATGTGTAGCTATAAATATGTTATGTGGATTTGTGTCTTTTTAATCACCCTAAAATTAGTACGAAAACAATACTAACAATATGTTTTTTTCTCTTACAGGTAAGTCAATGAACTTTTAGCTGGGATGTCTCGTAAGTCCTTGTAACATACCTATATGTTCGTCAATTTAAAAAATAAAAAATAGTACCTTTAAAAATCCATAATCGAAAACTTTGGATACCTCAAAGTTTTCGCTAAGCATACGTTTTATGATAGGTACTTAATGATAACATGAAACCAAAATATCAATCTGGAATTGAGAAAAGTCAAAACCAAAACTTACTTTTTTACGTTAATGGTTTAATGTACCTAATACTTGACTGCGAACCCACCTGATGGTAAGCAGTTATGCAATTAATTATTTTATAGTACAATAGTTTATTAAGAGCCTAGTCACTCTAGCCTTGAAGTAACTTAAATTATAATCAGACGAGTAGACCGCAGCAGGCAAATTAAAATAAATAAATAAAATAAATATTCCACAACTTTTTCACACAACGCCACACAAGTTTATTTATTTATTTTATTTATTTATTTCTTTGGCTCACCAACAATTGAGTACACTCAAACAATTATGGGTTACATCTATCACTTCGGGTCTAGTGTATCAATCTCTTACAGGTAAGCACATCATGCACTACATATTGATTAAGTATACCTATTTAAAATTACAGGATATTTGATAAAAGTAGAACGGCTCCTCGGGCCAAATTAAAACTAAAAATTGAAATAAAAACATTAAAATCACAGGCAGAAATAAAATTAAGACAGAAATAAAATTATAAACCTAAATAAATTAAAATCATAGTAAAATTAAAGATAAATAAATTCAAAATAGTAATTAACATAATCAAAATAAATTAAACACAATCACAATTAAAAACAAAAAAATAACGGACAACGTAATCAACTAAACAAAATTATAATTGCAATTAAACTTTCTTTAAATTATATTATGTTAAAATGCAGACAAAATTAAAATCGAAATTATAATTATAAAAAGGATAAAAAAGGATTAAAATATAAATGAACAATAAAAACAAACATGTAACCAAAATGAATGAATTCATAGAGCGAATTCACATGTACATAATACTTCTAAACTTAGTAAGTGAGTCCGAGTGCACATCGACAAGATCACTGCAGTTGTTTAATAATTTGCACAGACGGGGTATAGGAGAGTTAGCACCTAGAACGGTTCTGCGTAAAGGAGGTCGTAATGGGGTTATAGGAGCTCGTGGGCTTTTTGTAGGCACACGGAGTTTGAACCTGCTCAATAATTGCGGACAGTCAATTTGATATCGCAGAACCTTGTATAAAAATGTTGCATCTAATAAATCTCTTCTTTTTTGTAGGGAAATCATCTTGAAATGCAGGAGTCTCTCTTTATACGACCGTTTCTTTTTAGCTATCCCCGAAGAGTAAGCCAAGTGCCACAGAAAACGTTTTTGGACCCTTTCTAATCTAAGTATGTGGGTGGCATAATGAGGTCTCCACACAGTACTGCAATATTCTAATGTGCTACGGACCAAACAATTATAAAGTAAGATTTTAGTCCTACAGCGACGAAAGCAGGTTACATTTCTTAATACAAACCCAAGCATTCTAGAGGCTTTTTTAACTACGTTTTCAATGTGGGGTATAAATGTCAACTGCCTATCGAATAAAACCCCCAAATCCCTCATCTGCTCCACTTCCTGCACAGAAGTGCCACATATATAATATGTAGATTGTGTTATATTTATTTTTCTGGTAAATTTTATGTGGTAGCACTTGTTGATGTTTAAGCTCATACCATTATTATCACACCACTTTGCTAAGGTATCAATATCTCTCTGCAGCAACTCAACATCAAGATCTGATTCAATAACTCTGCAAAATTTTAAATCGTCAGCATACATGAAACACTCAGAGAGTTTTAGTTCATTTGCGAGATCATTGACAAATAAGTTAAACATGACTGGACCAACATGTGATCCCTGGGGGACACCAGATGTAACCTTGTAGGAACCAGATCGGTAGCCATTGAGGGCAACAAAAAAGGTTCGACCTTCAAGATAGGAATTAAACCAGTCGAGGAGGGAGCCTGTGATACCGTAGGTGTTTAATTTATACAGAAGTATATTGTGCGGAACACGATCAAAAGCTCTACTAAAATCGGTGTATATCACGTCTACCTGTTTGCCCGAGTCAATGGCACCAACCAAAGACTCCGTGAAAGTCACTAGGTTCGTGCATGTAGATCTGGAACTCACAAAGCCATGTTGAGAGTTACTGAGGTAAAGTTTCAAATGAGACTGAATATAGGGACAAATTAAGGATTCGAAGAGTTTGGCGAAGGTAGACAGTATTGAAATAGGTCTATAGTTACCTACATAGTCACGATCGCTGCTCTTATGAATTGGTACCACCTGCGCTACCTTCCAAAAACTTGGGAAAATGCCCGTGGCAAGTGATTTATTAAATATTTGTAACAAGGGAGCCACCAGAGACGAAGCACACATCGAAACAAAATAAGGGGGGATTCCGTCGGGGCCAGCGCCTTTTCGACGATCCAGAGCTTTCAATTTGTTGTGCAAGGTTTCAAAATCAATGATAGGTGCTGTTAAAGGTAAACTGGAAGCTAACATGTTCTGCATGTATTCTGATGGAGATGAATGATGAGTCACATTTTGTTGACTGTACATAGCAGAAAAATGAGCAGCAAACATTTCTGAAATACTGACGCCATCTGAAGATGATGTGATGCCGTCAGTCATTGTTAAAGGATAAGAACTAGTTCCACCTCGCTTGTCCTTAATATAAGCCCAGAATCGTTTAGGATCCTTGGTTATGACAGTCTCCAGGTCACTGACGTACTTATTGTAACATGAGGCAGCCATGACAGAGCACCGTTTACTCAGCAGTTTCAATTCGAGCTCATCCATGGGGTTTTTATAAATTCTATATCGCTGACGTACCTTTTCCTTTTCTCTTAGAGTTCTTATTAAATTTTTATCGAACCAAGGAGGGTGAATCTTATGTTTACGTGAGGTAGGGGGATTTTGCAATGCTATAATATTGTTAATTTTGTCGTAAAACATACTGAGCATATCATTCACATCGTGCGTGTCACCAAATAGAAGGTTCCAGTCGATCTCGCTTAAGCTTTTACAAATTGTATCATAATCTATTTTGTAAAAATTTACTCTTTTGTTACTGTTATAAGGAAGTCTTGTGTCATTATTTGCTTTCAAATTTATTTCAATAGGGGGATGGAAAGGGTCAATTACACTTAAGGGATTTAGAGCAGAACAAACGGAACCGAAACTTAAGTTAGTAAACGCAAGGTCGAGTATGCGTCCTGACTTATTTGTAATATTGTTGAGTTGTATTAACTTGTTTATATGACTAAAATCTGTTAGCAAATTACTGATACACTAAGTTAAGCTTGAAAGCTTGTGTTATGAGTACTAAATAGCTGATAAACATACCTACTTATATATTTCTAAATACATACATATTATAGATAAATTACACCCAGACACAGAACAAATGATCGTGCTCATCACACTAAGATTTGTCCTGGGTGGGAATCGAACCCACGACCTCCGGCATAGCAGTCAGGGTCACTAACTACTAGACCAACAGGCCAGTCAATTGTTTCAGTCTTTCGATAAACGACGAGGCAAAGGCTTTGTACGGTTCGCAGAGGTGCCAACGATGCACGTAAGGGACAAATAGACAGACGCCATATCGCCGCTGTTTTCCGTGTGGTAGAAATATGATAGCGGAATTAAGTCATGTAATCTCGAATAGAATACCGAAAGCCGCCATCTGGCGCTGATTTTTTTATTAACAATGAAGTTATCTATGGAATAAAAATGGCGGATTGACAGCTCCTGTACCTATAGGCAATACGTCAAACCGACATATTTACTCAACAGATAGAAGTAAACAGTCTATTTAAAGATTTTGCTCTAAATCAACAACTACGACTACGACACGTGTGACTTGTAAGAATCCCTTATCAATAAAATACTATGACTACTGTGACAAAAATAAATTGTGAAAATCTATATTTACAAGTTAGAAATTATTCCGTTACATACATAATAAAAACAAAAATAAAAAAAAATACTTAGGTATATAAGGCATCAAAAAGTTCATCCGCATCGCTGTCAACGGAAAATTAAATAAATGAAAATCTCTCTCTCTCTATCTCTAATAAATGATCTCCTTATTCAAAATACGTTTTGTTTTTTAGTCTATTAGTGAACCCGTTGAACGTAAGAAAACGGATGCCGAGGGCGGCGCGAACACTTCCCGTTGCGTTGAATTGAAGGAAATTAAATATGGCGTCGCGTCGTCGGGTTAAACTTGGTTGAATTCGTAATAATCTATGCAGATTTTGTTGTGTTCATATTATTTCAGTAGTTTAAATAAAAATACGATGGAGAGAAAACTTAATTTATAAGGGAAACATTTCTAAATGAAATTGAGTTTGAAATGACGTAGAGATATATAAATAATTATGAATATTCTACAACTTTTACACAACGCCTAGTCTTTAGTCCTAAGCAGTTCTTGTTCTATGAGGTTTAGACAACTGATTAACATGTGTATCTATTTCGTAATACATACATATTATTGATAAATTACACCCAGACACAGAACAAATTTTAATAATCGCGCTCATCACACAAAGTTTGGTCTTGGGTGGGATCGAACCCACCATTGCATCAATAGCTCACGCCGGCACGCGTAGCATGACCAAACGTTGAAACGGATTTTGTCAATAAAAGAATTGACAAAGTGAATGATATCCATTTCTACGATGGTCATATAAACGTACTGTTACCTCGAGTAAATAGGCAGAGGTATACGTCTTGTAGTAGATATACATAGTTTCGCTTGTTCTGTTTCAGTCCTACATTTAGGGTGACTGGTTATTAGTGACCGATACTTAAACACGTGATTGTATTAATGATTTCAATAAGCTTTCCCAAAGAAACTTTTTTTTATACAAGAAAAAAACTTATAACACAATAAAAAAACATTAAGTAACGCTGTTTGAAATTCCCGCGCGCGTGCCTGTGATCGATCACAGTAGGCACGAATCGGCACGATCTATCAGCTGATAGTCTGACCTCGGGAAGGGCAAAATTTACTAGTAGTAGCGTCACACGCTCCCCGCCACCCCCACCGCTCCCGTTGTGCAGTACTGACGTAATTGAATTGATTGAAAGTTAATGAGTATAAAAAAAAAGTTTCTTTGGGAAAGTTATTCGTATTCATCAGTACAATCACGTGTTTAAGTATCGGTCACTAATTACCAGTCACCCTATATAGGACTGAAACAAAACCACCTATTATAATAAGCGGCGAACCTGCTGGCTGCTTCGCTTCTGCAATGTATCGGGGATGTTTGCACTGTATCGAACTGATGGATTTCATGCCGTAATTCGTAAGAAAACTGTATCCCTAGTCTGCAGAATGCGTGGCAGCTGCAACGGAATTCTGAAGACTGTAGCGGATAGGATCTCTTCTCCAATGTGGAGATCCTTTAATAAGCGGGTAATTTAGTGTAGTTCTTAAGTTTAATAGTCAAGTTTTAATTTTTGATTTTAATGTTAATTTAATTTTTTGATTTTACTGGCAATTTCTTTTGGTTTTTTGTTTTTAGTGTCAATTTAATTTATTTCTAATTCTGACATGCTGTTTCTAATTTTATTTTATTTGTAATTTATGATGATTTTATGGTACCCAGTTTTTTAACCGACTTCAAAAAAAGGAGGAGGTTCTATGTTTGTGTGTATGTATTTCTTTTTTTTTTTTTTTTTTTTTTTATGTATGTTACCTGATTTCTCCGCCATTTGTGGACCGATTCTCGAAATTCTTTTTTTGTTTGAAAGAGTCGACTCCTGAGGTGGTCCCATTTTAATTTGGTGAAGATCTGGTGCTGATCTTCGGAGATATACAACGGAACTCTTCAAAAATAGACGGCAAATCTATCGTGATTGCTGGAATCGCTTGGATGTTTATTGTTTATACAACATCATGACGTATCATCAAGCCTGTATGCTTAGAGGGGTAGGCAGATGTGTTCAATATATCTAGATTTCGATAGTTAGGTATGTTAAGTTTCATTTATTAGGGTTAGGTGGATAACCCTATTATAATGACATGTATTGTTAACAATTAACAATATAAAATGAATTCATGGCAAATGTTTGTATGGGAACAACTAAAAATGGAAAAATAAAAAACTTTTTTACAAAAAATAAAACCGACTTCAAAAATAACACTAAACGGTGTAAAATAACTCTAAATTCGGAAGTCGGTGGCCCATCAAGAATAAGACAGAAGTACCAAAGCCACAGACTTCCTAATTTAGAGTTATTTTACACCGTTTAGTGTTATTTTTGAAGTCGGTTTTATTTTTTGTAAAAAAGTTTTTTATTTATTTTGTTTTTATTTCAAATCAGACTGTATGAATCAAGTTGTCTGAAATAAATGAATTTTATTTATTTATTTCCACTAACAATTACATACCTCGGGCTGTTATTGTTGTGATTGTGGACATTTATAAAAAGTCGAGATTATGGGCGTTTTAAAAAAGTTGAGATTACAAACATTTTTAAAAGTAGAGATTGCGGGCGTTTTAAGAAAGTCGAGATAGCGGACATTTTTAAAAGGCTGAGATTTCGAATTGAGTTTAAACATTTTTAATTACCGGAATTGGCCTTCTGTTAGATCGTATCTGCTTCAAACTTCATCTGTCAATTTGGTTAATGTTAGGGCTGATTAGCTAATAAGGTCTAATTGTTATTGATGTTTCAAGCCTTGTGGTTGCATAGTACTAATTAAGTAGCTGTTAGCCGCGATATCGTTAAGGCGGAATTTAATTGTTTATCGTTTTGCACGGAACCGTAATAATTTATCCCTAATCAAAGTAGCCTTTTTTATTGTTATAAAGAAGGCTACTTTCATAAGCTATCTGTCAGCGTAGGTCGCGTCAAAATTGTTCTAGCTGTTTCGAAGATTACCTCAAATAAACTGACAGACAGGCAACATTTTTAAAATGATTTTTTGTATAGCATTTTTTATGGTTCTTGACTTTGGTATTTAGTAATAGCACGTTATTTTGTACAGACAGTCTGTTCGATTTAATTTAGGTATTTGTGTGCATCGGAATTGCAGAATTTAATTCTGCCAAGCCCTTTCATTCATTGGACCACTAGATGTACAGCGCGCGCCACTGGAGAATGGTGGCCATCCCACCCATAAGTACTAAATGTTTTGGGAACACATTCATTGTGCGTACAGCTAAGGAGTAAAATTCCCTTTCGGGGTCGGTGTTTCCTGATAGCTACAACCTAGGGATCTTTAAGTCAAGAGTGAATACCTTCAGGCAAGCGTGTTTCATCGTCAACCACATCATCGCTTACCATCAGGTGAGATAGTGGTCAAACGCGACCCTATCAATAATAAAAAAAAACTTTTTTACAAAAAAAAACAACCGACTTCTTAAAAAAACACTAACAGGTGAAAAATTACTCCAGTTTCGGAAGTCTGTGGCTTTGGTTTGTATTTCGTTCATTATTGGCCACCGACTTCCGAAACTGGAGTTATTTTTCACTTGTTAGTGTTTTTTTAAGAAGTCGGTTGTTTTTTTTTGTAAAAAAGTTTTTATTTTGAAATTTTTAGTTTCTTCGTATGTAAAGAAAGTCTTTCAAAACTTGAAAGAATCATTGAAATCTGTTAACGATTGCAAAAGAAGTTCTTTTTAAACATTAATCTATACATCTCTGCCGGGCCCCTTTTAAAATAGACAGGCGTAATGTTATGTTATGGAAATACATAAACCATGCACAGACATGTGACTGCAGAAATCGCGAGTAATTTGCTGTTATGCGTTGAAGAGTTCCGTCGCCTGTCTTCTTCATCAGTTTTTCTTCACCGAATGATACTTGCTTAATGAAAATGCTTGATTTGTTACCAAAAATGTAAAAATCGGTACATGTGTACCTATATAATTTGAGGAGTTCCCTCAATTCCTCGAGGATCCCATCATCAGATCTGAGGTTTGATACAAATGGGACCAATCTGTTAGTATACCCTATCAAATAAAAAAAGAATTTTGAAAATCGAACTATAAATGGCGGAGTAATCGCGTAACAAACACAAAAAAAAAACATACCGTCGAATTGAGAACCTCCTCTTTTTTTGGAAGTCGGTTAAAATAGCTCTTGGCTATTGTAATAAAGAGACAATTTCTATCCACTAGTATTACTACTAAGCCCCTAGTATTTATTACTACGTCTTTAACTCTAACATGAGAAAGGCGGGCTGTCTCCACAAACTGGATTCCGTTTGATAAAAATAAAATTTCTCCAGTTTCTCAGATATATTTTTCTAGTGTAGGATTAGTGCAGACGTGTGTTTAGGAGCGGACGGAGCAGTTGAAGCTTTTTAAAACAATAAAAGTCTTTCGTAATTGGATAAAAAGAGGTGTCCATTTTCATTTTGCCTCAAGCTCTTTTGAACACTGGTATGGTTAAAAATACAACCGAATTCATAGAAAAACACTAAGATATGTAAAACAACTCTAGTTTCGGAATACAAAGGCAAATAAATAATGAAAAAAGAAACATTTACGCCAAAGTTTTTGTATCAAAACCAATACAAATGCTATAGTCACCACACATTTCTTTTCATAGATATTATAGTGTTTACTTATTTAAAAGCTGTCACGGCATGCATTTATAACAGGTGTAGGAAATACAGTTACAATATACAAATTTACTTATTTAGGTACATAAATACAGTTAATTGTTACATTAATTCGACGTAAATGCAAATTATTAATTCAGACATTTTTATTTACGTTAGCAAATTAATATAACATGTCACTTGCTGAGCGCGTATAACCTATCGACGCCTTTTTAATTATAATATCATTGGTTAATCATGTGAAACTCTTCCACAAACTGTCAGATAGAATAATCTAGTTCTAATTTATTTATTTTCATTTCATATTTCCACCATATTTATGATAAAAAAACTAGGCAGAACAAATTGTTTCCGATCTCCTACTATTATGTCATGATCTAAATTATAAGAACCTTGTAACCCGTTTCACATGTCGTGGCAGTAAGCCAGGATATCAGTCATATTATTATTATGAAACAGAGTTTTTGTGAAACAATACCAGATTAATGCGAGAACAGATGTGACCTTGGGGCAGATCATGCAATAAAAAACTATATTAAACACTTGTCCCTTTCACCCAAAAGGGACATCAAACCACATCAGCAGGGATAATGGGCTTTTTTTTGTCCTTATTTTTTTACCCTGTTACACCTTGTTCTGTCTCTGCATCACCTTAAGGTAGACTGGTAGAAAATGCCTAAGCCATTGAGTCCGCCTTTGTGCAGTTTTTTTTTGTTGTGCGTAAAATTTTAATAAATAAATAAATAAATAATGGGTATCCTTTCAATGCCAGTGACTAACTGGCCAGTTTCGTCAGTTTTGCTTAAGTTCCATGTAATATGGGGCGAGCCTATTGCCGTCAATCAGCCTTAAATCCAGACTCCGAGCTGCTATTAAGAAATTTCACATGGTAAAATTTACCAATGTTTTGCCCGACCCGGGGATTGAACCCAGGACCTTGTGCTTGGCAGTAGCGCTTGCGACCACTAGGCTAACGACGCAGTCAAAGATACACATCATAATATTATTATTATTTTAACTTACAAAAGAGGTCTAAATCCAAGTGAATGACACATCTTTGAACTCCAAGATCCTTCTTTACTCAAGAGCACAGAGTAGCAAAATCCACGAAATATCTCAAGTAAGTCAAGATGAGGGCATTTCAAAATGTCAGTGAGACGCTGAGACCTCGCAGTCGACAGCTCTCGTCTTAGGGATTAAAGTCGAGGCATTCTAACAAGGCCTAATTGCGTCAAGATGTTGTTGTGTTCCGACTTGATATTCTAATTGTGGTCCAACAACTTACAATAGTCTGTAGATAGACTGTGGACAAGGAGTTGTTAGCATAAGAGCCTAAGGTAAAGTTTGAGTTCAAAATGAACAATGTACTCGTAATTTGTAACTTTTGAGTGGTTGCTTTTTTATTGTACACAATAAAGTAATAGTAATAGTCATAAATTTATTTGCTCTAAAAAATGGTATAAAGAAGTCAAAGTCAAAGTCAAAGTCAAATCGTTTATTTCAATTAGACCCATAACAGGCACTTTTGAACGTTAACTTACAAAATAAAATAAATTAAGAGAATGATTCTAGTTGCACATTCCAAATGGTAGTTCCGTATGGAGAAGAATGTGCAAGAAACTCCATACTTACTCTTTTAAAATAGGATTACAATACTTCGTATACAACAATCAGATTTTATGTGAGGACGATGCACCTAGAGTAATAAGAGCTATACTGAGATAGGTATATAAAAAATAAGCAATGGACTCGATAGAAAGATATTATGTTGGTAGATACATTGTACTCACATATTAACAAAAATACACAATACACTGTAGAATGTTATTAAAGGAGATACTCATTAAATAAACAAATGAATAAAGTTAAAAACAAACAGCAGATCAGTGTGTGTGAGTTCAGAGAAAAAAGCAAACAAACAAAAATTTAAGTACTTTAGCAGCCAATTTGATTTTGTCAAACCTCCTATGTCCTATGGAGCAGGACCAGCATGTTTCCAAGTATTTTTATCTTCAATATAATCCTCTAATTTATAATAAGCTTGTTTACAGAGTGTACTTTTAATATAAGTTTTAAATTTCCTTTCATTTAATTCTAATACGATTTAATTAATTCTAATACGATTCGATTTTATTACGATTCTAAGAGATCTTACAATAAAATATGTCACACATGCTGTGCTTAAAATAAAGCATACAAATATTAGTCACAATAAAAGATAAAATACCAGTTAATTCTTATAATCTAGAAAATCCTTAATGCTATATTTACCCTTAACCTTATATTAAAATAATTGAGATAACTTTAATATAAAAACGATTTGTAGTTAAAAACAAAAGTAAATTCGTATGGAGAAGAATGGGTACGAAACTCCATACTTACTCTGTTAATATAGGTTTTACAATACTCTGCATACATTAATTAGAATATGTGAGGACGACGCACCTAGAATAAAACTGACTAGTTTTTGATATTGATTAATGTGAGATTGTGGCTAGATTTTTTGTGTCTTTGGATTAACATGATTTCCGAAACATGTATCTTTCTTCCACAAACTATTTTTCTTCTTTTATCCAAACCTTATTTAGTTTTGAACCTGTACAGTGTACACAACATCCTCCGTTCAATTCACATGGCGTAACATGTAATGGAATGTCAGTCAGTGTGGTGCACTGCCCGCTGGCAGACAATCTAGAAAGGTTCGTTCTAGTGTGTCGTATCCAGGCATTTAGTTGTTCATTGTAGCTGTTTTATTGTTACAGTTTTATTATACTAGCTACCCATTGCTGTTTCTCAGGATTGCAAACATTTTACTGAAATTTTATTTAAAAAATGCCATTCAATTTAAATATTTAGTACATTATTAGGTATTAATTCTCACAGTTTTCTTTTTTATATTTACAAATATTACAACACTGATTTACATCCGTCAGTCATGATGTTCACAAAACACTGAGTGGAGAGTCATTCTTTATATTAATTATCTATCAAAACTAACAACAGTAACTTACTTATTTCAGCACTATTGTATTTATAGCGGGGGATACACTACACATGCCCGTAGTTTGCATGCAAGGAGTTGGTATGCTAGATACCAGCTCCTTGCACGTGCCTGCTACAGACTGTCATGTGTATGTGTATACGCTAACCGGTATGCCTATAACTGGCATACAAGTAGCCAGCACAACTACGCTATATTTACTTGCATGCCTGTTAAGGGAGGGTCGCGGGGGTTGCCTATGTTGTTTTTGTCTTTTTATCTCTCATTAATTTTGCTGCACATTCATAGATAACAATCAAAGTTAATTTTTGTTACTAGCAATTGACGCGGTGGTAATACTGTCTTGCCAGTATTACTTGCAAATGTTTCCGCAGTGTGCCAGTTACTCGTACATGCTAGTAACTTCCAAGCCAGCTACTTTCCCAATGTATGGCATATATTATGGCATGTGTATCCCCGCCTTTAAGGTCCAGTTGAAAACTAGTGTCAGACACTTAACTAGTTCTCTGACATTTATGCTAAACTGGGTCTATTTAGCGCAGCCGTGCGGGTCATAATACTATTTTAAGTTAGTTGTAGCTAGCGGTTTAGTGGGAAATTAGTGTGCTGACCCAGGGTCAAATAAGTTCCCCTAATTACGGTACACCAACATTTCGCCGGTTATATTATAAGTCTCATGTAATAGGGGCGAGCCTATTGTCTAAATCACGAATTGAAACTCTAAGATGCTATTGAAAGATTTCAGATAGAACACTTAATAATATTTGCCTGACTTGGATACAGAACACAGAAAGACCCGATGCATTAGACCAACAAGGCAGTTATAGAAGACATGGAATTACTAAAAGTTTTAAGAACTATGCAGCTTGCCTACCTTTATAATGATATTTATTTCAGTAAATTGTTTTTTTTACAAACGTTTTTACAATAACGTTATTTTTTTCAACAAGTGTGATTGGCTTAACTATCTGATTACTCTGAGAAGAAACACCAAAAGAAACTGAGAGATTACAGTATCTTTAAGAGTCCAGACATTATCATGGTTAGATCATGTGAAGTTCCTGCAGATTAGCGTCTAATGACGAAAGAACTATACGGATTTGAATGAACCTGTCCTGCAGTTATCTCCACACTATACATCCTATACATGAATGAGTACCTATTATTATTTTTCATTGGCTACATTCTATTTATATGTATATGTAAAATATTATTTATGTATTAAGTATATTGATAATGGCTATAGCTTGTAGCTAAATTATAACCGCCGCATGGGTCGAAAAAGGTTAAGCTACGCTTGACGAGGTCAGTCCGCGGATGGGTGATCATTTATTACATACCAAGATACCTCCGTGCCTCGGAAAGCACGTTAAGCCGTTGGCTGTCATTTGTAGATCTTTGACAGTCGTTACTTGTAGTCAGAAGCTCGAAAGTTGACAAGCAGTTTAACCTTAATCAAGGGGTATCATGTTACCCAGTTACTGGGTTGTGGAGGTCTGACAGGCAGTCGCTCCATGTAAAACACTGGTATTCAGCTGCATCCGGTTAACCTGGAAGCTGACCCCAACATAGCTGGGAAAAGGCTAGGCAGATGATTATGCTAATGGTTACTCATCCGTCACTTATCCCCAAAGGTGCATTTAGATAGATAGATAGATAAAACATTTATTTAGTACACACAAAAGACACAGACAAACACACAATACAAAATCAAAAGTGATTTGAATGTCATGAATATCATTCTGTTTCTGTTTGTCATTCTGTTTTCCTTGCTAGGCTAAAAAATAGCCTGTGTTAAGGAAGCACAGTTGCCATTCCCCAAATAGGAGTACACAATTAAATTAAGTTCTAAGTACTTAAGACATATACATAATTCTATGATGTATACTACGGCATTAAATGACAGGTAACTGGTTTAAGTGTGGAGATTTGAATGTGTGGTGTGTGTGTGTGTGTGTGTGTGTGTGTGTGTGTGTGTGTGTGTGTGTGCGTGAGCAGGGGAGGGTGGTAGCCCCACTAGGGCCATGTTTTTAAGTAATTTTTAGTTTCCTCCTTCATTCATTTAAAACAATGAACGATGAATGATATAGTGTGCGGTGTGCGGTGTGCATTTAAAAATCATTGTCGGGCAGCATCTCAGCATCTGTCTGGCATTACCGCTGAAATGAACCTTTTGGCGCAGCCGTGAGACATGCCATTTTTGTCTCTTTTTTTGTGTTATTAGGTTTTTACTGTGCGTTTATCCAGCTGTCGCCATTAAGTATATTTTCTTTCTTTCTTTCCAGTGGCCAGTGAGTGTACACCTGAATTTAATATAGATAGATAGGTATGTTAGGCACACAATTCGAAGCATTTCTAAGTGCCATACAGTTTCGCTCCGGTGAACCATATTCCAATGTTCTGTGTACCATACTGGACTAACGTTGCTCTAGCATAATTGCGAAATGGCGTGAGAATCGACATGGATGCAAACAGTATTTTGTAGATTGGAAGTTTTAAGTTTATTTTTAATTTGTCAAAGAGTCTATCTAAGAAAGAAAGAAAGAAAGAAAGAAAGAAAGAATAAGAAAGAAAATACATTTAATGTCAACAGCTGAATACACGCACAGTATTTTAAAACATAATGACACAAAAAAAGAGACAGTAAATGGCATGTCTCATGGTTGCACCAAAAGGTTTATTTCAGCTGCAATGCCAGACAGATGCTGAGAGATCGGATCACATTCAGTTTGTTTGTGAAAATCCTCTACTCTACTAAATTGGAATATTGTATAGTGTTCATTGAAAATCAGCGCTGTGCTGTGTGTCCATGGCACAGCATCAGGCTGGGTGGAATCCTTCTTACCTTATTTCTTCTTGCAACTGCCGATATTTTTTGTGATAAACCTTAATTGTTGCTTTATTTTCACTAACACAATTTTTAGCAAACTGTTTACTAACAAAATCATTACAAATATCGTTGTCTTATTCGTTTTAAGTTTGTAATTAACTGTTAATTCTGTAAAGACTGCCTTTGTGGCATTTTTTTCTACATTTCTTCTAGTTTCGTTTAGATTCATATTCGTTGATAGAAAATTATTTAAGAAATAACACAAAATATTTTTTAATGGGTACAGCTACAGAGGGCAGCACATCAAACTACCCCAATGTTTCAAATTTTATTGATAGTGTAACAACTTTATTACATAAAGATAAGGTTCATGTTCAATTGGGAATATTTGACTATTGGGGGTAGCTTGATGTGCTGGCGTCTGTACAACTCTCACTTTTTGTGAGTTATCTTCGAATCTTATTTCACGTCCATGGGGATTAACAAATGGGCACAAGTCCAGATTCCTGGCAACTACTGAAAAATTTCCAGTGCTTTTTTCCGACCCGGGAATCGAACCTAGGATCACATGTTCAGCAGGAGTGATATTACCATATTTTCAACCTACCATACCACCTACCTACCAACTATAGCAACGAGAAGACTTACCCAACTCAAAAAAAATCTTTTATTATGACAACATTTTTACAGGCTTACAGCTATACTTTATAAAATAAAGTAAAAATGTTACTTCTCTGATCTCATAGAAATACGAATAATGAATTGTATAGAAAATGCACACGAAGTAAGTATGAACAATATTTAAAAAAATACCTAAGTGTGGGTTGGATTTGCACAAGGATTCCGTACAAAATTAAAGATAAAGCGGCCGCTTAAGGTCGAGCAAAAAACGTCAAAAAGGCATGTTTTTTTAAAAGCTTTTAATTTTTTTGATGTTATTTTATTTAAATGTAAGCTAAGTTTACGAAGTCGGTGACAAAAAAATAATCCAACCAAAGAATCAAAGTCATACACTATAGTTATTTTTGGTTGTGTAGTGTATTCCTAAAGTCGGTTTAATTGTTTTGTGCAAACAATGTTCGTGCCTTCTCTGTATGAAAAGCGCAAAGAAACAGTAACAGGCTGGTATTATTTTAATTAAGTTAAAGTAACACTAGGCTAGGCTAGACTAAGTTACTTTACTTGGCTTTACTTAACTGTACCTTTGGATATTAGTTTTATTCCAAAATAATTTAAACCAATCTATGTTGTGGACGGACTTCACGTTAAAGTTAATATATTTTCATGCACTTTGAGTGATTTTTGCAAGAGGTTTTTTGAATGTTGTTAGTTACAAATTTAAGGTAGGTAATTTAGTTTTTTTTTAAATGTGTTTACTTACTATTGATTAATTTTGCTTAATACTAGTATTCTTTTTGTTGTACTCTAGAAATACGCATAGTTGTCGCATTAGGTTAAGGCCTGTCATAAAAACTCTAAGGATGTTAATAAATAAACAAGTTACGGTCCATAAGCTACAGATTGCTTACAGCCACATGGAAGGACATGGCATGCTTATTAATAGGATTCCGTTGACTCTCTTTAGTTACGGGACCCTAAAAAGTATTCCTAGTTTTCCTAGAAGCAATATTTCACAACAAAGCTGGCCGGTTGCCATGTACTGACATACATATTATTTAAATTCATACGAGTTCTGAATATGAATGTACTCAGACATAATAAAATAGCGGTTGTCTGATAAAGGATTTGTTGAAAGAAACTGTACAACCTGTTTTTTTTTATATCCCATAACTCGAGGTTTATATTCTATAGGTAAGTAAAAATAATACAAAAAGTCCTCGAAAAAATATTTCACCGGGCTACACTATTCCCGGGTGACAACACTTACTTTTTAACCCCCGACGCAAAAAGAGGGGTGTTATAAGTTTGACCACTATGTGTGTGTGTCTGTCTGTCTGTCTCTCTGTCTGACTGTCTGTGGCACCGTAGCGCTTAAACGGGTGAACCGATTTAGATGCGTTTTTTTTCATTTGAAAACAAGGATTTTTGCAATGGTTCTCAGATATGATTCATCAAAATCGGTTTAGCCGTTTCAAGGTTATCAGCTCTTTTGTGTTAGCCACCGTTGCGTTTTTAGACGTCGAAAATTTCAAACACCCATTTGTGTACTATATTAATAAGCAAGATTATGGTATATATATGGTCTGATGCAGCCAGGATATCTAGCACACTAATACACTCTTGGGAAAATAATAGCAGATATGTCGTGTTTGGATTCGTGTTAACCAGCATTTGACTCTACATTCAAATGCACTGAAAACTTCGCATAACTGTAAACTCAATATAACAAAATTAAAAAATATGGCGTGGAGGTGTCATCGACCACCATGGTGTTCAAGACATGATTATGGATCTCCCAGCGTGAAGTACGACAAATTGATTTGTACGATTTGACGAAAAACCGTCATCGGCAGTGACAAGTCCCTGCCTACTCCAGCAAGGCTATTGTATCTCCTTTGACAGTTCAAAGCGATTATCACTGGGGAAAGTCTTCAACGATAAAGCTATCATCAGAACGTATCTTAGATGACGTCATGCGCACTCGCAGGGATGCGACGAAGCGTACAGTACCCCGTCTGATAGTCTCCGTAAATTGAAGTCCACACTTAAAGTGCAATACCAATAGCTTGTAAATTCTTCCCGGTGGGGTCCCGGGTTCGATCCCCGGAACGGACAAAGCGTTATTGAGTTTTTCCATCTTGAATTTCTCTGTATAAGCCCGGAGTCTAGATTTTGGCCCTATTTTCGGACAATAAGCTCGGCTTTATTACATGGGACGTAAACGTAACTGTCAAAATGTGGGTGTACTAATGGTACACCTCTGTCTAATCATTCGGGGATAATAGGCGTGATGCTACATGAGCGTTGTGTAGTTTGAAAGAAAACACGAAAGACTAACTTTACCACTGGTATAAATTTTATTAAAAGATATAAAATAGACGCGTGTCGTCGTCGTGGTAAAACTTGAAGTGTTGGCAGCGCGACGCGAGGAGTCATAAGTGCGTCGCCCGCACACCCCTCTCCGCCGCTAAGACCGGTCGCCAGCTCTCCGCCGCGCGTGCCGCCTCAGCCGCCGCGCACCTCCAGTCCGCCGCAGAGGTGTTTTGTACAGACATGCTCCCAGGGTTGAAGTGTAGGTGATGATGAGCTATGTTGTCATGTAAATTCTTAGTTGTCATCAAAGTCCGCCAGTTAGTCACTGGCAATGAAAAAGAAAGAAAAGAAAGAAAGAAAGAAAATATTTCATTTGGACGCACAGAACATAAAACAAAAGAACAGCAATACAGATAAAAAGGAAAGATTAAATAACTAATGACAAAAATAAAAAAAAAGAGTAAAGAGGCTCATAGCGCCTTGCTGGGATGAGAGCACGGCGCAGCTCCTCCCAAGAGTATGCCGCGCCGTATCCTCCTGATACTACCAGTCAACAAACTTCAACGATTTCCTTAGTAATCTTCCATGCAGTGCGGTGTTACATGAATTATTTTAATCAAGATCACAACACTGTAAACTAGTTTAAAGGCAAATTGACCCGAAACTGGCGTAGCGGGTGATTGGAATTTCGCTCGCAAAGCCTAGAGTAAAATGTCCGAAATATTCCCAAGTTAACTTGCTGAGACTTATGGGGTCCTGGTACAACTTTGGTGATAGCCCTCGTGAAAATACGATTTGGATCCTTGGGATTAGGACGGTGAATGGAATTCTGAGGTCCCGGAATAAGATATCGGGTCTAAAACAGTCGGTGACACGGGTTGTACGAATTTCGGAACTTGATTTATTCTGATAGGTTTTGTGGCAAGACTGTGTGATAAACTTGCCTGTGAATCTTGGGGCTGCAATAGACTTTATTCGTAATTCAGAGGTAGGTTGAAGTTTTTCTTACAGGAGCATAAGCTTGTATTTATAAATAGCGTTACATCACGCTGTAATACGCAAAGGCTTGGGCAGATCTGTAAAAAACATGTGTAGGTACGGCATTTTCTTCTAAATTATAATAATATTATATCTTAGATAATTTAGAAGAAAACATCGTACACATATTTTTGAATTGGTCGGTAAACTTTATTATATGATAATCTTACTATATTATACAAAAACTTAAAATAAATAAATAACTAAAACTAACAATAAATAACTACAAAGCGTCAAAAAATTCTTTTGCATCGCTGCCAGCTGGTAAAGTGCCCTAAAGACTGGCGGCTTTGCCACGTTGAATGGCAATGCTTAGCCTCTGGCCAAAGTAGAGGCCAGCCCTTGGGTCACGGGAAGCGTCAACTAAACGTTTGCAGATGTCTTTTTAAAGAAGACGAGCACTCGGACCCCACGGCCCAAGAGTTTCATCCCCAAACGGCTAGAAAGTATAACTACCAACAAGGTTGCTATATTTACGCCGCTTGAAGTTCTCAGCAGCCGCAGCAGCAGCGCCAGCACAGCATGCAGTTGACCCAGGAAGATGGGATGGCGCAAGAGTATCGACACAAGTAGCGTCCCTAGTAGTATTTAAGTAGTATTATTATATGCTTATATTTCTCGAAATCCTTGGGTTCCGGACCTTTGGAAGGCGTACGAGGGGCGAAGCCAACTCGCAAAGGCCCATTGTCGACTTTAATGAAATGAAAGACCAATCGCAGATTTTCCCTGTATGCACTAGATAAGTGCACCCAAGGAAAACCTACGACTGGATTAAGACTATTGCAGAATATGGTAACAAAAGTACTGGACTATAGGTTAGGGTAGCTTAAATGGACTGTATACCTAGAACTATGAAAATAAATAAATAAAATAAATAAATAATAATATAGAATTGAATACTCTTTTATTATACACTCAAAAACACACTTAAGTGTGTTGTTAGTTATGGAAGTTTAAATGAGGTACTTAAGTACTGATTTTTATTTATTGGTGCTTCAAGCTATAAGGCAGAATAGTACCTAGTTATAAATTTACATAAAAAAAAAAACCAATAAATTCTTAAAAAAAATCCAGACTTAATTTCTGGTAAGAAAAACTTTTTTGCAAAAAATTAAACCGACTTCAAAAAAACACTAAACGGTGTAAAATAACACTAAATTAGGAAGTCTGTGGCTTTGGTGGTTTTGTCTTATTCATGATGGGCCACCGACTTCCGAATTTAGAGTTATTTTACACCGTTTAGTGTTTTTTTGAAGTCGGTTTAATTTTTTGCAAAAAAGTTTTTCTTACCAGAAATTAGAAGTCTGGATTTTTTACAACATCATGACGTATCATAAGGCATGTATGCTCTGAGGGGTACGCAGATGTGTACAATTTACCTAGATTTCGACGGTTAGGTATGTTAGTTTTAATTTATTAGGGATAAGTGAATGACCCCATTGTCATGACATGTATTGTTAACAATTAACAATATAAAATAAATTCATGGCAAATATTTGTATGGGAACAACTAAAAATGGAGAAATAAAAAACTTTTTTGCAAAAAATTAAACCGACTTCAAAAAAACACTAAACGGTGTAAAATAACTCTAAATTAGGAAGTCTGTGGCTTTGGTGGTTTTGTCTTATTCATGATGGGCCACCGACTTCCGAATTTAGAGTTATTTTACACCGTTTAGTAATTTTTTGCAAAAAAGTTTTTTATTTCTCCATTTTTAGTTGTTCCCATACAAATATTTGCCATGAATTTATTTTATATTGTTAATTGTTAACAGTACATGTCATGACAATGGGGTCATTCACTTATCCCTAATAAATTAAAACTAACATACCTAACCGTCGAAATCTAGGTAAATTGTACACATCTGCGTACCCCTCAGAGCATACATGCCTTATGATACGTCATGATGTTGTATAAACAATAAACATCCAAGCGATTCTAGCAATCACGACTGATTTGCCGTCTATTTTTGAAGAGTTCCGTTGTATATCTCCGAAGATCACCACCAGATCTTCACCAAATTAAAATGGGACCACTTCGGGAGTACATTCTTTCAAACAAAAACAGGAATTTTGAGAATCGGTTCACAAATGTGGGAGATATCAGGTAACATAAAAAAAAAAAAAAAAAAAAAAAAAAAAAAAAAAAAAAAAAAATACATACACACGAACATAGAACCTCCTCCTTTTTTGAAGTCGGTTAAAAAAAGACATGGAATGTTTCTACAATCTGTTACTTAGTCGAATCTTTTGTAGACAAAATCCGTTTCTACCATTGAGGTACAGACACCAGCACATCAAGTTTCCCCTATGTGTCAAATTTCTTTGATCGTTTTTCAACTTTATGTCAAACAGTATAAGGTTCATATTCAATTGGGAAAATTTGACAAATTGGGGTAACTTGATGTGCTGGCGTCTGTACTAATATATTATTATCAATGGTTTCTACTGTGATCATGCTACGAATGCAGGTATCAACAATGATTTCTAGGTAGTAGGTATTTCACCCATAAATACGTGCTATTTGGATATGCAAACATTTCGGTCCCTAGAATTGTCCACAATCACTATTGACTTATCAATTTCTGTGAATACTATTCACACAGAACAAATACTCTTGTTTGTTCTTTCATTTCATTCGAAAAACCAAGAATACTAGTCGAATAGCTAAGTGATATGACCCGTCAGCCAAATCTCGACTTCGTATCTAAGACACGCATTTTTGTCTTTTCGGATCCCTTTGCGTATTGTATATTATAAGTTGCTTCAAAAACGGTTAAAAAAAATGCAATGCGGCAATTTAAATTAAATTGATTCGTAAATTTAGGTCTCATGTCAATAAGACAATAAAATGGTCAGTTCGCTACATTTCAAGCATGCAAGTACTAGGATTTAAGGTCAGTTGTGTCGAAATCACAGAAAAACATTTTAATATATAATTATCTCAGTTACTTACGTACAAACGTATTTTAGCCAATGTCAAAAATTAAATAATCTATCTTTTTTTAGAAGGGCCTCTATTATTATCTATTTTTTATTTTAACGCCGAATAACGTATGTTTAAATACAAACTAAGGTATCAACTCCACACATATGTATTAACATAAAATGTTATAAAGCAAAAAGCTGTGCCGAATAAAGGAGACATTTTATTGTTTCACCCTCAAAAATACATTGTTTTGTTGTTGCTGATAAATATATTCAACAACATACTACACGGGTTTAAACATAGCCTCGGCAGTACACAGTTACTTACTTATTTATGTATTTACACCTTGAATCGTTGGACGTAAAACCATGCCATAAAATAACTTGACTTTTCCAGCAAACAAACAAAGGTAAAGAGGTCAACATATCAAGCTACCCCAATCTGTAAAATTTTCTCAATTGTAGATGAACCAATTTCTATTTGTAATAGAGTTGATAAACTATGAAAGAAATTTGCCATATTAGTGTAACTTGATGTGCTGGCCACTGTAGATTTATAGGTATATAACACGCCAGCGTATCAACCTACCCCAAACTGTCAAATTTTTCCAATTGAACATAAACCATATTGTGTTTAGAATAGAGTTAAAAATCAATCAAAGAAAAAAGAACACCGGCGAGGGAATTGTTGATGAAATTATTAAGCGTCTACGTATGTCACCGTAATAGATACCAACGAAATAATTTACTAAGTTTTATCAAATCAATCATAAGGCCTATCAAAGTCTAGAAAAAAAATCTTCATTATTGAGAGCTTAATTGACTAGATTATCAATGAAATAAATAATCATAGCTTTGTGTTTTTTCTTTCTGGCTTGACTTCATGGCTTTTGGATTAGCTATACTTTTAATGTTGCCATATAATATAAATCTTAGTCAAGTTGCTTAAAATGATTGGCTTTACATAATGCATTAATAATACTTAGGAAATACATGTCTGCATCAGAATACAAATGTTAAAATAAACACGATTGTTTGTGCTAAGATTATAGCGGACATAGCCTATTATATAGTCATAACCTCTTAAACTTAAAAATAAAATATCTTTAATTCCTGACTTCCTATAAAAGTATAACCAACTAAAAACTTTCAGATATTTTTCATAGGCAGACGCAAAAAAAAATTGTCAACAAAAATTTGTTTGCGAGTTCGCCGGTGTTCTTTGACACATTGGGGTAGGTTGATGTACTGGCGTCGTTGGTCCGATTTAAAACATTTCAGTGTTAGATAGCCCATTTATTAAGGAAGGCTATACATATCATTATGCTAAGACTAATAGGAGCGGAGCACCAATAAATAATGTTTTTTGTTTCCGTTTAACTATTCCACGCGGGCGAAGTCTAGGGCAGGAGCTAGTTCATTACAAAATTCACATTTGGAATGCGAGTCTACCAATGTATTTATATGCACAATTGCACGTAGTCGTGTTCTAAATCCTTAAAGGGACAAAAAGGAAAAAAAAACAGGCCGTAAAATATCCTTAGAACAAAAACGTGGATAAAATATTATCCAATTTAATGATAACCCTGGGAGCAATAGAAATATAATAGAATCGGCTCGCCATATATTTTGATGTGGGCTTATGTTTTTAGAACTAGAGAAAAGGTTTTTGGGGAAATTGGCAAATAATTTAGTAGAGGGTGAAAAAATATTTCCTTTCCTATGGTACATAGAAGTGAGAATCATGTTGTTATGGAAAGTTTTAAGAATGTGAAATGTAACAGATGTAGAAGAAGATTAAAGCACCGATGGATGGATAAAGAAAGATGATACGGCTAACTAGTAGGAGGTAACTGTATTCCGCAACGCCATTCAATACTCAATATATTTATTGCATTCCACAATATGAAGTCAGTCAGCCTCATAACTCGATATACATATCCATATTTCCTAAACTCATGAACACCTTAGCTTACACAAATTGCTAAACAAGACTAGTGAATTTTGAACCTTTAAGACGTTAATTAAATCCTGGCACTAGTCTTGTTTAGCAATTTGTGTAAGCTAAGGTGTTCATGAGTTTAGGAAATATGGATATGTATATCGACTTATGAGGCTGACTGTACATAAGGATATAATAATATGCATTAGTTTTGGATCATTGTGGGCCCTGTCGAGCATAACAATATAAGAATTAGGAGAATTAGGAGGAGGGAGCGTAGTAGTTCGGGAGCTATTATTCAGGGCTAACGCGTGTAGACGTTGTCGACATTTTTCCAAAAATCAAAGGTGTCGTCCTACTGTATTAATATTAAATACTGAGGTATAGTAGACCTTTGCCGATTGAAGAATGAACACATTTCTTCTCTTCATTCTTGACATTTTCGTGCTCACTTTGTCGATTTTTCTGTTGCCAAAATGCGTTACTATGGTGTTCATGTTGCTTGTGCCAATTTAAAATTGAATTGTGATTTGGAACCGAAGGGAAGTATACTATTGCAATCGCGGTGTGAGTCTCCCGTTAAATATTAGGTATAAAGTAATTACAATAATAAACATAATTATTAATATCTAAAGCGGGAGAGAGTACCAATAAATCAAATTAAACAATAATCAAACTACAATCAGAGCCGGTATCGTATTGGTACATAATTTACTCGAATAACGTCCCATTATTTACAATATCTTGACATCTGCACTCAATACTGATAACGTATTCCCTGGAGTGGAGCGGTGATATTGTCACAGAATAAGTGGAAACAGAATGCCAACTGTATTTCATTTTTCTTCTTCATTAAGTGAGGTTACTGTCTTTCCTGGTGTCAGAGCTTTTATGCTGCCCATGACTTGGTTTCTCATACCGTTGAAATGTATCTCTTAGGAATTACGGTTTCTTTACGATATTTTCTGCACCGGTTTTTAATCTAAAGTCTGCTAGCAAGTCTTTGTGTATCAACGGAAACACACCTGCATCTCAAACAAATGGTACGATTGCGCTCGCTGTTTATACGCATGTATATTCTCGATATAGTACACAGAAACAAATTAATGCCTTCTACTACTATCCTACCGTATCCTATTGCTTCTTTTACTTTCACAGATTTGGTTACACACACACGGCACGGCTTTATAAACTCACACTTTTTGCCCATAGGGGATAGTAAAACCATATTCTTCCCTGTACAACAAAATAATCTTGCATGCGCTTTGGCAATTAATACGACATTCTGGTTATACACACACATCAGTTCTGTTGCGAATACTACCCACCGGACCTATTCGATGAACTTGACCATTATGATCAGTATTCCTTTAGGATATTTGCTTCTGGCAATTCCACTCGTTTCTACCTGATTAAATAAACCTTTTGTTTTATGCCTTTCATTGATCATTTCTACTTGTGTCCATGTGTGCTTTCGTTTGTCCGGCTCCGCATTCCTTGCCAGGACCCATGTGTGCTTGAGTTATCACTCGATGCAAGGACCCGACATTCTGTCCCTATCTACTCAGTGGCAGTGCTATTGGCAAATGTTAATGTAACGTGTTGATATACCTACGTTGTTTATTCTGCTGATTGAGAACCCAAGAGACTTCAGATCGATGATTTCGTTCCGGGAATTCTGAATGTAAAACATTAATAACGACGGCAATTGGCAATATCCGGAACACGAATATGAAAAGTTATTGTACTATAATATTGATGTTTAATATTAATTTCGCCGTATCAAGAGGTATTGTGTTACCTAGTTCGAGTAATTGGGCTGTGGAGGCCAGACAGGCAGTTGCTCTATATAAAATACAGGTATTCAGCTGCATCCGGTTAAATTGAAAGTCCATCCCTATATAGGGTGACTGGTAATTAGTGACCGATACTTAAACACGTGATTGCACTCATGAATACGAAAAACTTTCCCAATGAAACTTTTTTTTATACTCATTAACTTTCAATTAATTCAATTACGCCAGTACTGCACAACGGGAGCGGTGGGGGTGGCGGGAGAGCGTGTGACGCTACTACTCCTAGTAGATTTTGCCCTTCCCGAGGTCAGACTATCAGTTGATAGATCATGCCGATTCGTGCCTACTGTGATCGATCACAGGCGCGCGCGCGGGAATTTCAATCAGCGTTTTTGTTATTTCATTGCATTATGAGTTATTGTGTATAAAAAAAAGTTTCTTTGGGAAAGTTTATAGAAATCATGAATACAATCACGTGTTTAAGTATCGGTCACTAATTACCAGTCACCTTATATAGTTAGGAAAAGGCTAGGCAGATGTTGATATTATTCTTGCCGTCAAATTTTTATTGGAGATTTTGCCGTACTACATTATGGCTACCCGCAAAATACTGGTAGTCATTTGCATCCAGCTAGGCTGACGGCCGGCCTCAACATAAATACGAAAAGGCTAGGCTGATAATGTCTTGATTTAATTTGTTCTTATGCAAGATAGGTCAAAATAAACGAACACTGAATCCTGTACTGTTTTTATGCATAAGCATGGCGGTAGCCAAAACCTACGGAACGTTGTCTGGTTCGATTTTTACTTTATTTTTATTTTATTTTATTACAACACGAAAACAAACAGTATTAACAACTAACACATACATCAAATTATGCAACTAAAAACCAATTACATGTTTTCGCATACATACTGCTCATACACGAACGTCTGACCTTTCTGAAGAATATTCGATATAAATATATGTATACACAAATATGAAGTATAAAAAAAACATACGTATATAGTGTAAGTGTAAGCATAATATAGTGAAAGGATAGTATAATATCATAATGAAACAAATAAAATAATTCCTTCAATCTTTTTGTCTGTCTGGACAGTTGGTTTGAGGTGTTCAAATCTTTACGGGGCATTCACCTGCAGATAGCTAAAGTTATATGAAGGCTTCTTTTATTATAAAAAGAATAAACTGTTAAATTCCGCGTGAATGAAGTCGCCGGTTAGATATTGTTGCGACATCTATTTTGTCACGTTCAAACAAAAACTGGCATATCCACTCGATGCGCGATTTAACGTACCGAGAAGAACGTACCTAATGTTACCTACACAAGATCTCGACAACAACCGTCCGATCCTCGCAGACGGCAGTCTGCTAGGATCATCGCTTTTCTATAGGGGATGCGGAACATTGCACCCTTTTCTTTCATTCTTCGTATAAACTTTTACCAATACAAGATCCCGATAGCAACCGTCTCGGGCAATAGTTAGACCACCAGATACAACACCCGGTCGGAGGACCCTCGTTTTGTTAAAAAATGAAGAACGTTATTTTTTTTTAAATATCCAGGGGTCCAGGGCCAAGTAAATTAGGGCTGAGTAAGTAGCAGATGACCCCAACTGTCCACCATTTTCGTATGTTCAACTGTATAAACTTTCACTAATATGGTCAGTGAATCACCTGCAAGCGCGCCTAACGTTCAAAAGCGCCTTTTAAATGGCCTACTTTAATGAATGATATGACTTTGAGTTTGCGTAAATTTTTCGTCAATACAAAACAGATCTTGCCTCGTGCTTCGTATAACTAGATCAACATAAACCCGGTATTATTACAAAACACAAGTTTGTCTTACATCAGTCGCTCAAGTTTAGCCGGGAAACTTGTGCCAAGTCGGAAAACTGAATTTCATTAAACACAACTTCTGCTCGTTCACAAATCATTTTAAGTGGTACAATAGATTGTATATTTTAATACTTGCCTCGCTTTGCAGCTGGGGTAAGACGTTCTATCATTTCTCAGCTGTTTTGAAGTGAATAAAGGATTATTACGAAGCAAATGCAGCTTGCACCTTGTTATCTTTAAATGCTGTACAATATAATCAGCTTGTTACCGTCCCACTTGCACTGTATGGAAAAGGAGTTTTCCTCAATAAGAGAAGAGTATTTGACTTATTTATTTACAATAAGCACACCAACAGTGCATTCACCAAAGACATCAATACATTGCGATCATACACAGGAAATGTGTTTAGCGCCACAAGATTAATGCACTTAACTGTTCTATTCCAAAAATAATCAATACTTGCTATAGACCAGACATCACGAATAAAATTTTCATCCAAAACTTGTGTTCTAGTTAATATAAAAAAATATTCCACAACTTTTTCACACAACGCCATTTAGTCCCAAATTAAGTTTGAGAGCTTGTGTTATGGGTACTAAATAGCTGATAAACATACTGATATAACGAACAAATGATCGTGCTCATCACACAAACATTTGTCCTGGGTCGGAATCGAACCCACGACCTCCGGCATAGCAGTCATGGTCACTAACTACTAGACCAACAGGCCAGTCAAGTGGACATAAGTTCAGCTCCAATATTCATAATTTATTCTAGATGGCGTTACATGGGATCAAAGTTTTTCTATGACATTGCCTTGACATAGTTTTATAGTATTTAAAATCGCTTTGAAGACTGTCAAAGAGATCGCTTAATCTAAGCAGTTTTCCATCAATTTGAAAAAGAAAAAAAAATATGTGTCGAATATTTTCTTGTAATCTAGATGAGGGAAGAAACTAAAATTTTGCCAAATAGTCCATTAGCAATGTAACAGATTGTAGAAACTTTTCTTATGCTTTGAGCACGACAATGTCAAGAATGAAGAGAAGAAATGTGTCTTCTTCTGTTGACAATAGTCTACAATATCGAGCATTATTTCTTGTATAATCGTCAGAAATGTTTCTACCATTTTCCACTTTGTCGACTCTTCCATCGACATGCCTGTGTCTGGTGATCATGCTAAGCGTACAGGCATTCAAACCTCACAGTCTTAAAACCTACAGTCGTCCGACGAAGCCGTCTCGACAGGGCAATCGTGCGGGGTGTGAGGGGCGAGACGCGGGAAAGCCGCTCCCGAACTGCGAACAAAACGATGTTCGTAGTTCGGGAGGCATTATTCAGGGCTAACGCGTGTAGAGGTTGTCGGCATTTTTCCAGAGATCAAAGGCGTCGTCCTACTGTATTAATATTTATACTGTGACAATACTATGCAACATCCGCCCTTTTAATTCTCCATCCTTTAACAACTACAAAAGGCTACCGAAAACCTAAATAAAAACAGCACTTTAGAGAAAAATATAAAAGGGAAAACGTACAATTTGGAAAGAGCATCCCATCCGGTTCCGATGCGGGCCGGAACATTCAATATATCACTGGTTGAAAGGAAATTCTTCAGCAACTTTTACGATCTATCGCCGCACGCCGGTTTTCATTCCCGTTGATACATTTTGCACAACCTGTATATAAGTAGTATTTGAGTTGCATTCTTGGATACTTCTCGTAAAGACATTCTATTTGATATTGAATTGATAGGATTCTGCTCTTCGTTTGAGATAGGTCCGATATTTATCTTAGAAATAACTTAACATCGTTATCTCATCATCTGTCAAGCCTTTTTTCAAGCATGTTGGGGTCGGCTTCCAGTTTAATAATAAAAATAAAAATAATACCTAATCATTTATTCATCTATACTAATATTATAAAGAAGAAGAAAAGTATGTAAGAATCGTAGCATATGGCGCTCTGTAGTTTCTGCCTACCCCCATGGGAAAAAGGCGTGAGTTTATGTGTGTATGTATGTAATATTATAAAGAGGTAAAATTTGTTTGTTTGTTTGTATGTAGGGGGTAATATTTGGAACTAAGGATCCAATTTAAAAAAACTGCACTGGTAGAAAGCTACAAAGCAAAGCTATTCCCGGATTACATAGGCTACTTTTTATCCCTGTAATCCCACAGGAACAGGAACTACGCGAGTGAAATCGCGTGACGTCTTCAAATATAAGCTGATAGTTCACACCAAATTGCTTATATCTATGCTAATATTACTGTGATATGTAAGTACTTAAATTGTATGATAAAAAAATACTTAGGCTTGCGAAATGAAAGAGAAAAAAAAACGGAAGCAGCTAAATATCAGTGTTTAACATGGAGCGACTGCCAGTCGTACCTCCACAACCCAGACACTATTTATTTATTTATTTATTTATCAACTATGGATGACTTACAGCTAATGCAAACAGAATAAAAGAATAGCATATGAGACTGACAGCCAATTAAAAGTCATCACTTATAAAAAGGGATCATCCAGGATCCATCAGGTGGGATTGCAGTCAAGCACTAGTTTGTAATATTTAAAAAAAAAAAAAAAAAAAGCTTGGAAAAAAAAAGATAGTGTGAACAACACAACACAGTTACCAAAAAAGGAAAACAGTAAAGCTTAAACTAAATTTACATATGGTATTCAATACAAGAAGAAACCTGAATGAAAAAAATCTTATTTAAAAAAGCTAAGGCTCAGGCACTTTCTGGCCGATAACACACTCGTCACGAATGGATCAGAATCATGCTGTTTACATATGTCATTAAAGTTTCTACTTGCACGCACTATATATGAATTTTGCCTGTAATTCGTTGAGCTAAGTGGAACACTATGTACTACGATACCCTTTGATTAAACTGGTTGTCAGATTTTCGGGCTTCCGATATCATAGACGACTCTCATAGATCTACAAATGACAGCCGGGACTAACGCTTGTATGTGCTTTCCGAGGCACGGAGCTAGAAGTCTTGAGACTCTTGAGACACCCATCCACGGGCCAACCTCGTCAAACGTAGCTTAACCTTCGACCAACCCTTGAGGCTGTTATCATTTAGCCACAAGCCAAAACAAGTTAAAATAAAGTGCCATATTAATAGTCAGTTACGTCTGCCGTGGATGGGTAACCACCTTCCACGTTGAGTCGTTAAGTTTTTACAATAACTTGACATCATTATCTGTTATAGTTCTTCTTAAAATGATCATCCCAGATAATGCTCATGCCATCATTTGCTCAAGATCGATTTCACGTTTACATAAATATGTCGGCGTCAGAGATGGCAAAGGGATGATCTGACACCGATGGGGTTTCGTGGTACCAGGTTCATAACTTAAAATAATAATCTTCGTTGCAGTAATAACCTCGCTAAACAATCGTTATCACAGAACATAACTCAGTAAATGTAATCATAAAAACAGGAAGTAATACTTACCATGAATAGTGTTGATCTTCTTTTATTTAACCCCCGACGCAAAAAGAGGGGTATTATAAGTTTCACCGCTATGTGTGTGTGTCTGTCTGTCTGTCTGTCTGTGGCACCGTAGCGCCCAAACGGGTGAACCGATTTAGATGCGGTTTTTTTTATTTGAAAGCAGGGTTTCTTGCGATGGTTCTTAGACATATTTCATCAAAATCGGTTCAGCCGTTTCAAGGTTATCAGCTCTTTTGTGTTAGCTACCGTTGCTAGTTTAGACGTCTATGGGTATTAACTTTATACTTTAAGCGGTACCCCGACGTTACGTAAAATTTCATGGCTATAGTGTTACCTATTTTTAACTTTTTAAATGTTTACTTTTTTTGCGGTGGGGGTTTTTTAAATTATTAATTTATTATTTTACAAACTTTCAAATCACAATGATCACGTCTTGCTGCGACAGATAAATAATTATTCTTACCTTGGTGGCCAGCGTTCTCAAATTTAGAAATGGGATATTATAAATTGCATATCAAATAAGTAATCGCCTATCAGTACATACTCATCATTTATATTCTTTTTTACATCAAATAACTTACTTCACTACAAATAAACTAAATGTTTAACAAAACTCAAACTGCAGATAATTCGAAATCATACATCAATATGACATTACTTTTTTCCTCATAATGCAATACAGTTAAATTTATTTTTGTACAAAAATACTACATACATAACATAAATACTGACTGCACAGCAAATTTTCCATATTTCAAGTAAAAACGTTGTGGAAGGAGGGATCCATAGGTTAGGTTAGGTTAGAACTGTCACCTACTACGTGACCTCGTGATCTTATTATGTGGTAATTAATAAATAATAAGACGACTGTGACTAATAAATTGCTGTTTTATTTAGAAAAACTGCTGTAAATAATATAAAAATAGAAGCTATATTTAATAGAAAAAGAGTTAACATGTAGGTAAAATGCGCATTAAGATTATTAGCTGTGCATTGATGAAAAAGTAGCCAATAAATGTAAAAACTACTGGACCGAATTGAAAAATTCTTTCTCCGTTGGGAAGCTACACTGTCACCGGGTCATAGAATACATTTTATCCATGTATTCCCACAGGAACTAAAGCTATGCGGGTGAAATTGCATGACGTCTGCTAGTACTATATGAGCGTAGATATCTCTTCCACCCTTGTGTTTGCACTTCCTCTGTAGCAAATTAAGATTTGAATTTATTCTTTCTTCCCAAGTTCATTATGATACTTTTTAACTTTGGTTTGAACTTAATTATGAGTATCCAAAGACCAAATTGCGTTCAATATCACATAAATAACTTATAACAAAGAATATTTTGAAATATGACGGGGCAAACCAAATATGTAAATATTGTATAATAATACAAGTATCAATATTTATGAGGGCAAAGCTTGTTCGGGCGAGATTATTAAGGAAGCCCATATTTTTCGCAAAATTTGTAAAACGTACACTTTTTTTCCTGGTACTCAATAATTTATGATTCTTTTATGCGGTACAATATTATGGCAAAATCGTAAAGAACAGACTTAGAAAAAAAATAAAACGACGATCGAGTAAAAAATGTAAGTGCGAAGTCTGGAAAGTAAATTGCTAATTAAGAAAGATTGAAACGTAACTTTTACGAAGAAAAATGCGTTACTGAAAACGTAAACGTTTGACTGCCTTGTTGGTTTAGTGATTCAGAAGCGCTACTGCTGAGCGTGTGGTCCGGGTACGATCCCCAGGTCGGGCAAAGTGGTATTGAGTTTTTCTATCTAAAATTTCTCAGTGTTGTGACATCACTACTAGTCGATTAATAGTATGCACCTCACTAGATATTATCTATGTATCCGGTTCCTAATTAGCGTCACTTCATTGTCTGTTCCCGTCTGGGAAGCTGCTACGATTGTACTACCACAGTATAAATATTAATACAGTAGGACGACGCCTTTGATCTCTGGAAAAATTCCGACAACTTCTACACGCGTAAGACTTGTTTTGTTCGCAGTGCGGGAGCGGCTTTCCCGCGTCTCGCCCCTCACACCCCGCACGATTGCCCTGTCTAGACGGCTTCGTCGGACGACTGTATGTTTTAGACTGTGGTACTAGTGTGTAATATACTGTGTGTCGAAATAAACTAAGTCAACCTCAACGGTGACTTATTTACCAAGCCTGCAGAACATAACACTCAGTAGTAGCCCGGAGTCTGGATTTGTGCCCGATTGATGGCATTAGGCTCGGCCCCTATTGCATGCCAGCACCATTTCGTTTCGTAAATGTGTTGTAACAACAATCACCAGTAATTAAATAGTATCCGTATAATTATTACCAGTTGTTATATTTTCCGTTTATTTTAGTTAAGGTTAAAGTTTTACAACCACCAACTTTTACTTTTAACTACAATATTTAAACTAAATTTTCCTCCACTTTCTAGTTTTAAATAATGCATGCTGTTAAACTTCATATTTAGCTTCAGAACCTCGTCTCACATTGTTACCATATTATTATCGTTATTAATTATATTATTATATTTAACGTTATAAAAAAGCTGTTGAGGTTCGTATCAATAAATAAATAATTTAGAAGCAAAATAGAGTTTACATCAAAATAGTTCACCGTGCCTGCATACATTTATTTGACTGGCCTGTTGGTCTAGTAGTTAGTGGCACTGACTGCTATGCCGGAGGTCGTGGGTTGGTCATTACATAATAATATAACAGATAAATTACATGAAATGTTTGATAATCTCAAGCGAAATGCAACTCTATGCTTAACAAAATAACTATTTTATTCCCCCACGCCTCTTTTCACTCTCCTATCTCTCAAACCACAGTTGATATAATATAAATCATTCTGGCTTGTTGCTCTAGTAGCTAGTGACTGCTATGCCGGAGGTCGTGGGTTCGATTCCCACCCAGGACAAATGTTTGTGTGATTAGCACGATCATTTGTTGTGTCTGGGTGTAATTTATCTATATTAGTGGGTATGTATTTAGAAATATACGAAAATAAGTATGTCTTTCAGCTATTTAGATCCCATAACATTAGCTCTGAAGCTTAGTTTGGGACTAAATGGCGTTGTGTGAAAAGTTGTGGAATATTTATTGTTAACCGAATCGACGAACCCGGGTCCGGCTTGCGACTAATCGACCAATGAGGCAGTCATACTATATCATAAAACCAACCAATACCATCCTATAACGCATTAATATCAATAACCAATTCAATTGTAAGGCACGTTTCACATCGGCGATAACGACTTATTTAACCATTCCCCCCCCCCCCTTTGCGGCTCGTTCCCGATATTATTGGAAAAATGTAAATTCCACGACACGCCGGGTATTCCGATTCATTTCAAGTATTCTTTCTTCTTCTTAAGGCTGGCTCACACGTACCATAACCACACAATAAGGTAAGACGTTACTTCACGCCGGAACAGCTGTACATTATAATATCAAGCGCAAGTTCGACCGTGCATGGAGTATTGCTCTCATAATATTTGGGACGAATCCGCCAAATACCAGCTTGATGTGCTTGAGTCTATTGGGAAATGAGCCTAGAAAAACATCGACAATTATGCACTCGTTGAGTCAAAACTCCATAGCCTTGGGCATCGTCGCAGAGTTCGTCGCCGTCCGCATCGCCGTCGGAATTAAATCGTACAATTCCGCAAAGCCCTTTTCATCATCCGACCACTAGACGTATGGCACTGCGCCACTGTTACATGGTGGACGTCCCACCCATACGTTTTGATAACACATTTATAGTGCGTACAGCTAAGGAGTGGAATTCTCTGCCGGAGTCGGTGTTTCCTTATATTTACAACCTAGGGGTCTTTAAGTCAAGAGCGATCAGGTTTCTTCTAGGCAGTCGTGCTTCATCGTCGGCCACATCATCGCTTACTAAAGTAGTCAAGAAGTGGCTACGTGTGAATAGTGTCGCTGCAGCTTTGTGTAGTTGCGTTGTGGTACCGACAAAATGTCGATGTTCATGGAATTCAAAAAATAAACATTGTTATTGAGTCAGCGATGTGGTCGGCCTATAGTTCAAAAGTCGCTGGTGGTTGCGATGTGGTCACACATGCGGTCGATAACCAATGCAAAATGTAGCACGTGTGAATAGTCCTATAATTCATTTTCAATACAAAACATACGCCCGGGTCACGTGGTGTGGTTATGGTACGTGTGGCCCAGCCTTATAAGTAATATTAGTATCTATTTATACGATGGAAACGATATTATTATGATTTATTTTATGGTGCTGGTAAAAATGAATCTCGGAACAACGGAATCCGAGTGTAGGTACAGTCGACATTAGTTCTAGTTTATAATCACCCTTAAGACTATAATCGCTTGACAGATCATAAAATGCTGTATACCTACACTCGAAGTTTCATTAAAAGATAGAATTCAAAACAAATAAATCTGACTGTCTAAAACAATTTAGATATATGTAATAAGTAAATTATTGTACTAATTAATCTGGTTATAAAAACTTAATATACATACATTTAATCAACGTTCATCCAGTCCACTCACTTATTCACAGTTCAATCAAAATACTGATATTGAAATTGCATGCATGTAGTTTAGTCTCTGTGAACACGTTACAACAAGTTTTTCGTTCACCGACCAATAGATGTATCATGTAGATCTCATTGTCCTAAACACTGACAGATAACCAAATGTCATTGACATCCAATAGCTTAAAGGATTAGTAAGATGCAGAGGCAGTGCCCCGGCCATGTCTCGGCAACCGACCACCACTGTGGAAAAGTTTTCTTGAGTGGAGACCGCGACTTGACAAACGTAGTGTAGGCCGCCCTCCAGCAGGTGGGATGACGACCTGCGGGAAATTGTTGGTAGATGGATGCGGCAAGCTGCGGCGCCCATGTCCAGCAGTGGACTACTGTGGGCTGATGATGTTGATGAGCCAGCCTCAGTCTCGGTAAAGCCTATAAGTTAATTTAGTCCCTCATCTAGATTACTAGAAAATATTCAACACAATCATATTTCTCTGTTTTGACGTAATAATATACATCGAGTCAAAATGCCGCATGACGGCTCTATCCAGTACAGTTTTTACTGAATAATTACTAAAAACTAAAATTTTACGACACAAGCCCTTCTTCTATACTTCTATACTAATATTATAAAGAGGTAAAATTTGTAAGTTTGTAAGTTTGTATGTAGGGGGTAATCTTCGGAACTAATGATCTAATTTTAAAAATTATTGTACTGTTGGAAAGCTACACTATTCCCGGTGGACATAGGCTACTTTTTATCCCCGTATTCCCACGGGAACGGAAACTACGCGGGTGAAACTGCGTGACGTCTGCTAGTTTTAATAATAAAGAAGAAGGGGCTTGTAAACCTAAGTAGTTTTCCATCAATTTGAAAAAGTAAAACAATACTTTTCTATCGTGTTTTATTATAAAACTGATGGACTTAATATAATTTCGACATTCATACACCCTGAACATGCGCATTACAACATTGTAGACACTATAGTGATTTGATAATAAAAGGGAATCGAAGTGGGAAAGTCGTTAGTTTTATTGAGTTATAAAGTTCTCTGGAGAGCAACTAAGTACAATAAGTTACGGGCGTACGTGAGATTAAGTTATACTGTTGTAGGTTACCGATATAAATACATACATACAACATTACGACGCCTCTTTTTCCATGGAGTTAGATAATCATTTCAGCCGAAAGACGTCCATTGCTGGAAATAGGCAAACATGGGAAATACCCAGACATTTTAACCTTTCAATCGTGTCAATTAGAGACACAATAGAAAGACAATGACAGCGCGGACGCCGGCGTCCGGTTCTGACCGTATACGTCGTAATCTTCGCAATTCATCCTCATATACATAATATATACAAAAGGAGAAGCTGACTGACTGACTGACTGATAAATCAACGCAGGGCATAAACTGTAGGGTTTAGAAACTTGAAATTTTGCACAGGGGTTCCTTTTATAACGTAGGTAAGGGAGCACTAACAAAGGATTTTTGAAAATTCACTTAAGGGGGTAAAACGGGGATGCAAAGTTAGTATGACACTTTGCCGTTTTCGAAGTTAAGTATTTAAATGAAATTCAGTTTGAAAGTTTTTTACTAAAAGTTCGTCCGTTTTATGGTTTCAAAGAATTTTTAAGGCTCCTACACACAGGGGCGCGCGGCAGGGCTGCCGGGTAAGCCGCCGGCCAAGCCGCCGTGCACCCGGCGGCATACAAAGCTGCCGGCTTTGCCGCATTAAGGAGCCGCCGGCATGGCCGCCGGGGTGTGCCGGCGGATTACGCGGCTTGTTGGCGTCATTCGTGCCTGGCATTCGAGCGGTAGTGATGTGCGGTTTGTGTGTATTCAACGATAGATTAATAATAAATAAATAATAGATTTATTATCGAGACAGATTTACAGTACATACACCAACGGTGATGTCAGGAGAGAGAGAGTGACAGAGCGATAAGCGACACAATGACACTAAGTGTGCGTTTACTTAAACAGTTACATTAAAACCGTTTACGAAGCTAGCCAGTTGTTAATAACAAAATCAAAATCAAAAGTCTTTATTCAAACTAGGCTGAGAATCAGCACTTTTTGAACGTCAAAAAAATACACAAAGACAGTCCCCCAAAAACGGCCCACCCTTCGCCACTTCCTAGTGTTTTTGCTCGGAAGAAGAAGTTAAGGAACAAACTCCCCAGCAACACATCTCTCTGATTCATTTGAAGAACTAGGTATACAAAGAATCTATACAATGAAATGCTCAATAAATAGCACTAATGTTTATACATATTGTTAAACATTACATTTCAGAATGATTGTCACGTGTTAGCTAGCACACTCCAATATACCGAGATTAAGAAAAATAGTAAATTCATATTAACATTGAAATCTAAACTCAAGCAAAACAACTACAAAACTGAAAAATAAGCAGCCTCCAGGTATAAAAGGCGTACCCGCTTACATATGCAATGCTGGCTTATATTCATAAGGCTGTGACTCTAAATTTAAAATGATAACCTAGGACCATCGAAGTGAAACCAATAAGCAGTTAACTGTTATAACAATAAAAAAAAACCATTGGTAAGCAAGTCGACCAGTCACCACAAGCAGCACCCGTTCACGAGCATAACGCAAAGATCAGCCATTACTCTCCTCGCCATATTTGAGGGAAGGGGGCAACCCGATCCTCGACGCTACCGCAAGCAGCGACGTCTATGGGAGCATGACGAAACATAACATCTAACACTTCCCCTTAAACTTAATGTGTATGTAGGTACTATACAGTTAAGTTTATATTATGTTTCTATAACACAACTACTAAATACCTACTTCCCCTTGAAGTTACAATAAAATTAACAAACCAGTATTCTATCAGTCTAGTAACTTGTTACCTACCTAGTACAATTTTATAACAAATATGTTTGTAACAAAAATAAACTTTCTTACAGTTATGTTGATGATCATTTACATAAACAAACTTAAACCATGCCTATGCAGATATATCAATAAACTTAAATATTCCATGTTAACAAACAAATTAAAGAATAACAGCAGAATATTTACTTCCCCTGAAACACTAATAAATGATTTACAAATTTCACATATTTATCCTTACATAGGGCCTTTGTACATACGTCAGCCAACATATCGTTTGTACAGAGATACTTTATTAATATAATTCCATCATGAACAAATTTTCGAATAAAATGATGTCTTACATCTATATGTTTTGTTCTAGCATGAAACATTGTGTTCTCACAAAGCTTAAGTGCTGACTGATTGTCATTATACAATGTTACTACAAATTCTTGATTTATTACGTTTTTAAAACCATAACCTGATGGATTATGAGGAAATAACTACAGATTGTGGCAGTAATTATAGATTTATTATCGAGACAGATTTACAGTACATACACCAACAGTGATGACAGGAGATAGAGAGTGACAGAGCGATAAGCGACACAATGACACTAAGTGTGCGTTTACTTAAACAGTTACATTAAAACCGTTTACGAAGCTACCCAGTTGTTTATAACATCTAACATAGTATACGTGGTTGCTACTCCAGGACTTTAGGGCCTCAACGCATCCGGGGTTAGGTAAAATGTGAAATAAATGGTAATTTGAAAAAGATGCGTTCTAACAATTTCCAGTCATCTAAGTACTGCCTTTTAAAATGTCACAGTAAGACAAAAGAAACCACTCTTATTAATAAAAACCATACTGTTGAACTAAGAACTCCATGTTTGAGGTCGCTCGGTCGGAAAACAAAAGACAAATTCAAAGTTTAATGTTTTACCCGTGGTTTGACGCACGCAAACACATTTCAAAACTCATTTTGAAGTCCCATTTGATCCGGGATTTATTTCAAGAAGACCCACGATCTAATCAGCTTTACCTACCTAATTTCGGAACGCAATAAAAAAAGTACCGGAATAATACCGGGATTTCGTAACATGTTTGAGCTTGCACTCAGTGAGTTACCAGCTTAATACAAAATTGTGTCTAGAAGGCACGTACTGGAGGAATGTCCTCAAAAGATTTGCTGGCAGTATACTGGAGTAATGAAGGAAACCTACCTAAGGTTGGTTAGTATTATTAAAACTAATAATTTAGCCCTAGAAGGACATACATAGATCTTATTGGTAAGATTCTTCAGAAAGGTCAAGTGCGTAGTACTCGCAACTGGCGTGTGTAGAAAAATCCTACTAATATTAAACCTATTTTAACACACAACTATTAGAAATTATTTCTTTAATTTACTGACTTTAATATATTGCGTTTGTAGACCCAGATTTTTTTAATTTATAACCCAAGTCCATCCCCTTATTTTTTTTATTTTATTCAATACCTGCAGATATTGCCTCTCTATCGCTTGTACCGCGCTCTTGCTTGCACGTTCGGCTCAAGCGGAACGTGACATTGAGTCGTGTTTTTTCGTGCTTGCAGCCAGCATTCATCGATTTATAAGATGCTATCACGTCAACAATTATTAAAGCAATAACATATTGCAACCTCGCCGTAATTACAAATTTATGATGACTCATTCTAAAATGGCGCATCCTAAGATGGAACAGCGGCGCAGCTCTTGCAGAACATTTGTTAGTGTCAGCCTAATTCTGCGCAAACCGCGGCATTAGACAGCTCTGTAGACTGTAGTAGGATGTCAGCTGCTTTATTAGGTGAAGAATAATATGTTCTGCAGATATTTAGCTGAGTTAGTCTAATTCTGTGCAAAGCGTATTATTGAACAGCTTAAATTCTCTAGCATAAGGGAGGGAAGCTGTAGGGTAAACAAAACTTTGAGAAGGATATTCACGTAATAAAGTTAAAACTTGCTTGTCACATATGAGGAAGATGAGCAGCGGTGGCCCAGTGGTGGCGGCCCCGACTTACGAACAGTAAGTTGTGGGTTCAAACCCATTTGTGTAATGTATTTCATCACCACTGCTCTCAAAAACGGTGAAGGAAAACATCGTGAGGAAACCGGCATGTCCTAGAACCAAAAATTCGAAGACATGTGACGTCTACCAATTCGCACTGGGCCCGCGTGGTAGATTATAGCCCATACGCAAAATACGCGCTTTGACGTGGAGTTGCGGATACCAGCCCGGTATCTTTAATCTTTAATCTTTTTTTTACATAATGAGGAATCTATTGCATTTAAATCATTAAAATAAATAGTTTCGACACCTTGTGATTAACAAATACAGGACTGTTGGGATTTGTATTTAAGATTGTTCTTATATTCTGTCAATAAACTTTTCTACTTTTAAATAATATTGAACTAGCGTGAAAATCACAAACCGTAAGTCCTACTCACCTAAGACAAGCCTTCTCTTCTCCATACAAACCTACCGTTTAATTAAACTTGTAAGTTTGACCTTGAAAAGTGCAAAATCACATAATTCTGTTTTTATTAATAAGGCCATCCTTATTATTAAAAACAGAATTATGTGATTTTGACTATACATTATGAAGATACTGTAGTTCCTCTACCGAACATTGATGTTGTTAACATCTGGACTTAAAGAATGACATTACACAAATGGAAGTTAAATCCGTTTACGCTTGAAAGCGCTTCGTAATGTTCCCTCTTTGCACGTTTTCATGAAGACTCGAAGTTTTGTCGCTTCCGAACGTTTCAGAAAGAATTGACTTTAAATAATTTAGAGGGAATGGTTAAAAGTCTGGAGTAAATCGGTTTAAAGCTGTCGGGAGGGGGATTGTAATTCTACCGGTAAATACCTGCTTCAGCGGATTATATACCTTATTATTGTGTCCAAAAATTAGAAGGGTAAGCATAACTGGTATGCTTCCTAAGCTGAGGAGCTTGTGGCTAAATAATAACAGCCTCACAGATCGATCGAAGGTTAAGCTACTCATGACGAGGTTGATCCGTGGATGGGTGACCATTTATTACATCAAGACTTCTCCGTGCCTCGGAAAGCACGTAAAGCTGTTGGTCCCGGCTGTCACTTGTAGATCTATGACAGTCGTTATAGAAAGTCAGAAGGCCTAAAATCTGACAACCAGTTTAACCAAGGGGTATCGTGTTACCCAGAAACTGGGTTCTGGAGGTCCAACAGGCTCCATGTAAAATACTGATATTCAGGTGTATCTGGTTAAACTGGAAGCCGACCCCAAAATAGTTGGAAAAGTCTAGGCTGATGATGAACTGTTAAGCTTACACGAGTTGTTTTAACACGTCATGTTCCCCAAACACCCATAATCTATCTTGATGTTTATAAATTCATACAACAAATACGCAATGTGTACCGAATCAATACATACTTTTTTTTTATTTCTTTTATTTAGGGGATTTTTGACGACGTCAATCCCATCGTACTTTTACAGTTAAGCTTACTTTCTAACTAGCTTAGCTTATTAAAATGACTTAATCTACTTACTTGTTTTTGTTCCGAAATAAACTTTTTTTTTCTTACTTTTACTTATCTAATAAAAAGTATATAATTGTTTTGCAGCTTCAGATATAGGCTTAGGCAACAAACTGTGGAATGCTCCAACATCCATTATCAGTACATACTAAAATGAGTATCGTAACAGATTAAAAGGTACAGGCAACTAAATTATGACTTACTGTAGAGCTTCTTCAGCAACCCCAAGTCAAATTTTTAATAATTTTACTTAGACACTTACCTAAGGCAAACAAATGTTTGATAAAATTTGTACCCTTATTTTTACCATTGCTATAAAAAGAAAATGGTAATGCAACGTGTAGAAATACAATGGTCAAATTTAGAAAGTGACTGCAAAAACTTTTATTTTCGTAAGAATGCTATTATTGGTTTTGTAGGCAATTTAACGTTAATATTCATCATCATCATCCACAGCCCGACTTCACCCACTGCTGGGTATAGGCTTCTCTTTTTATGTACCAATTTCCACGTCCCTGTGCCAGTCTCATCCACGGTACTCCCGCAATAGCAACAACGTCGTCCGCCCATCTCGCCGCAGACGCCCTACACTTCTCCTGCCGTTTCTTGGACGCCACTCGGTCACAACTTTACTTCACCGGCCATCACCGCGTCTAGCTAGGTGTCCTGCCCAACTCCATAACGCGATTTCCAATATCGATGACCTTTGTGCGTCTCCTGATTTCGACGTTTGGAACTTGATCTAGTATATTGATGCCGAGCATGGAACGCTCCATGGCTCTCTGTGCTACTCTGAGTCTGTACACAGCCTCCTGTGTGAGCGTCCACTATATGTATTAATAGTAGCAAATAGTTATCAAATAGTGCACACGGTCTCAAGGGCATATCTCACTTGGTCTAGTCATCCTGAGGTGCTGGCTGTGGTTAGGGTACTTTTATTTACTTATACATAGACACACCAAAAAGTAAATTACAAATAAAAAAATAATAAAGCATCAACAAAAAAGTCCTGTATAAGTAATTCAATTACAGGCATGCACATTGTTTCAAAAGTCCATGCTAGTTGTCTTATTAGGTGACGTACTTTATTTTACAATTGAAATTGACACTGATAAAACAAATATTAATACAAAACATTAATTAAAACAAACAATACAAACACGTTAAAAAACATTATTAACTTAAAATTCAAATTCTAAATCAATTCACTTCACTTCTAGAGATTATCCCTTACAAACTTACTTACCTCTTTACAATATTAGTGTAGATAAATAGAAATTATTTTACACTTGTTAGTGTTTGTTTAAGAAGTCGGTTGTAATTTTTTTGTTAAAACGTTTTCTTTGCTTTTACCACCCATTTCTATTTCAAGTAAGAATCACACTGCAGACTTCATATATCTTTACGATCGTTTTAATGTGCCCAGTTTAAAGCTAGGGCTTAAATTGTTACCTAGAATTTACGAGCCCGTTCATTCACGCAGCTCAAACATTAATTGTAAGTACGGTTGCCATGTTTTATTCATTAAGCAGGACATGGTAAGGAAACCGGCTTGCCTGAGAAATATTTCTCAATGGCCCATGAGCGGCATGAAAACTCTGACACCAGGCTCAGTAACCATAAAATGAGAAGGAGAGGGGCTGATGAATATGACTGATGACTCATGAATATGTACAACTTTCACCTTGGGACGAACTCTAAAATTAAGAAAAAAAACCCGGCCAAGTCGATATTTTTTTTGCGAGTCGTTCTCGCGCACGCAGAGTTCCGTATCATTGACTGGGTACAGTTCCCTCCTCCGTTGATATCAAGCAAAAAAGAACAAAAAAAACGCGTTTGTTTAATGGGAGGCCCCTTAAATATTTCTGTTATTTTAAGTATTTGTTGTTATAGCGGAAACTGAAATACCTATATAACTTGTGAAAATTTGAACTGTCTAGCTATCGCGATTCTTAAGATACAGCCTGGTGACAGATAGCCAAAGGACAGACAGCGATGTCTTAGTAACAAGGTCCGGTTTTTACCTTTTGGGTACGGAACCCTAAAAATGAGCGATTAATAGAAAAGTATAATACTGGTACCTACTACGTATATATCGTTTATGAAACCGCTTTCTATTCCAAGGTAGAGCAAAACTTTATTGAGTTTAACTATCTGATACTGCTCAGTTGCAGCTTAGAGCCTGGATTTATGCCCGGTTGATGGCAATGGGCTCACCCCCTATTACATGGTACTTAAACATAACTGGTGTACCTAAAAAAAAACACCTCTGCCATACTCTCTGAGGATCATCTAACAAGCGTGATGTTATGTTTGATTTCTGTTTTTTTTTTCCGAGTTGAGCTCTCGATTTCTTTCATCCATCCTTTCAACGTGTCCAAACCATCTAAGCATACTCTTTTCAATTTTTATTGCTACATCTTCTTTTCAACCACAACTTTGCTTTATCACATCATTCCTCAATCTGTCATTCATTGTTACACCACACATACTTCGCAAGGAACGCATTTCTACAGCATTTATTCTACTTTCATGTCTTTCTTGCCACGCCCAACATTCACTTCCATACGTTAGTGTAGGCACCAGCACAACATTGTGAACAGCCAGTCGTGCCTTTTCGGACATCGACTCGTCACAACGCCATGTATCATTTAAAGCCTCATGTATTACATAAATATAATATATGGAGTAAATGGCGTTGTCTGAAAGTTGTGGAATATTTATTTATTTATATTAAACACCTATTTCCAGCTAATATATTCATTATAGGCATTCAATACTGAATATTGAATGGATGTAACGCTGTCATTATGGACATACATAGATAATGAATTTCAACAAATAAACAGGAAAACTATTTTGCAGCTGTTTGAATTAACTAATTGAATTGAGATAAATACAAATTCGATTGCTTGTTTTACTGTTTACTACACTCTGTGGTTGTTATACATTTATGTACCTAATTGTATATACAGCACTGCCATATACATTATGTAATTGGACCATTAACACTGTTCCATGTGTTCTAATTAAGCAGGACAATGTCGTGAACGTCCAAACAGATTTGTAACAATTACAGCATTATGTTAACATATAATTAACAATATAGGCAGCTTACGTTGTTAGCAAAATGATTAGTAAGACTTACAACTGAGAGTTCCAAATAAATAAAAAACAAAAGTCATAATATTCAAATTAGGCTTACAAACAGCACTTTTTGAACGTCAATTTTGGATACTAGCAGACTTCACGCGGTTTCACCCGCGTAGTTCCCGTTCCCGTGGGAATACAGGGATAAAATATAGCCTATGTCACCCGGGGATAGTGCAGCTTCCCAACGGTGAAAGAATTTTTCAAATCGGTCCAGTAGTTTCGGAGCCTATTTAATGCAAACAAACAAACAATCAAATCTTTCCTCTTTATAATATTAGTATAGAAGACAGTCCCCTAAAACTAAAACTGACACTTTTATTGGGGAGCTTGTTTCACCGCTTCTTCTACCCAGCAAAAACGCTAGGAAGTGGTGAAGGGTGGGCGCTTTTGGGAGACTGTTTTATGTTATTCTGACGTTCAAAAAGTACTGATTCTCAGCCTCATTTTAATAAATGAGTTATGTATTTTATTTTGACACTAAAAATAAAACAACAAAACAAAACATAGAATACAATTAATAAGTAGTTGAACACCGCTGTGGCACCCCATGTGAGATGGTAACCTATGCGCAACAGTGACCCACGTACAAACAGTCTAGACGAATGGAAATCATGTTTAGGATACTGTTGGAGCTTCCCAATCTTATCAGAAAAGAAAGAAAGAAAGAAAACAGAAAGAAAGAAAGAAAGAAACAAGCAAAGAAAGAAAGAAATAAAGAAAATATATTTATTTGGGACACGCACAGGAATTTAACAGTACAAAACTAAAACTAACATTTTTAATAAAAATAAAACAAAAGACAGGTTTTTTGTTTAATTTTTTTTCGAGGCCGAAAAGGCCCCTATCTCAGCACGATGCCACGATATTTAAAGAAAAGCAATAAATACCGCAGCGCTGTTATTCTGATAGGGCCTACTGTAATGCCATGAATACATTTAAAAAAAAGAACTTTCTTTAAAGAGCTTCTTTTACGTGTGTATGGTAGTGTAGAAGCAATCAACACGATAATGCACGATTAAAATTTTAAAACAGTTTTCAAAGCGTTTAGTTTTGATTGTCTACGAGTACTACGCCGTAGCTCGGTACGCACATTAATTGCTACGCCGTAACGTAACACAAGCTATGCAATAGTGCAGATTGAGGGGCACAAATCTAAGGGTGCATCGACACGGTGCATGTAGCTGGAGCAAATAAAAGATGCGGGTTACACGCTTGAGTAATATGCGCTACTTGTTCAAGTTACTCGCTTATACTTTTACATAATGCAAATAACTTGAGCAAGTAAAGACCTGTGCTACTTGCGCAAGCAATACCCTCTAGTTATTCGCTCGTGGTCCAGAGCAACATGCGCAAGTAACCCACGCGCACGCCACAGAGCACGCTGGGTTTTTTTTAACAGTAAAATTTACGATGCATATTACCTGCGCAAAAGGTTAAATATGCTCAAGCTACTTGCACCATGTAGAAGCACCCTAAAACTGAGCATTCTACGACAAAGCACAGCATACGCTACGATGTAGTACAAGCTACGGCGAGTACAAGCCACGACGTAGCATTCGCTACGGCGTAGTACAAGCTACAACGTAGCATAAGCTACGACGTAGTACAAGCTACAACGTAGCATGAGCTACGGCGTAGTACAAGCTACAACGTAGCATAAGCTACGACGTAACACAGCAAGAGCACCGCGTAGCATTGAACAAACTACGCCGTAGCAAGGCTATGTCGCAAGCTCACAAAAAATATCAATATGCAGGTATTATCCCGAGAAAGGCCACAGACCGCAAACTACACCGACAAACTACTTTAAAAAAATTAAATAATATTTTATATCTCAAGAAATAAAAGTGATCACTTTCAGGACCCCATTGATTTTTTTATCCAGTATAGTTCCATCTATTACATGGAAAAAAGGAGTGAAATCATTTAAATTCTATACTTACAACATTATAAACGTGAATCTGACGTTTTCTTGCTGTTCTCACCTGCCCACTACGAAATTTTGCATACAGAAAAAGACAAAAGGTAACTTTTACTCAGAAAAAAATATTATTCCCAAGGGATTGACAAAACATATAACATTTAACATTAATGCCAGCTCCCAGCCACAGGCCAAAGCTATTATAGTTAGCTGTAAATATAATTAAATTTTATTTTAAACATCCACTACAAACGTAGCCCAATACCAATTGAATTAAAGCAACATTAAACCAGCCATTGAAATCCAAGTCTCGTCAAAAGAGAATTATTCACTGTAATTTACCACAGAGAGGGCGCGGAGGCTATGGGTGCAGTTGACCAATCACAATCCAGCATTCACGAGCACTGAATACAAAGCAACGGAGTAAATATACACGGTGTAAAAAGACCGATCACATAACCGATAACCACACATTCTGTACATATAATTAAGTAACTTTAACCAAAAAATAATGCTGAGAAAATACTTTTTTTTCATCTTGAAAAAGGAGATGCTTTTTATTGCGCGCATTGCATAGCGCGACAACGCAACGCAACTTTCGATCAGCTGAATGTATGGCCTCTCGCGCTTGGTTGTTGACCCCACCGGCCCGCTTGTTTAGTATCCATTGCATTTTTGTAACTTCAATTGCGTAATTTGTTTTGAAAAATTGTTAATTTTGATAATGTTTGTTCGGAAGAAAGTTTACTAATGATACTTGAAATACAGTTTAGAAAAAAAAATAAAAAAAAATATTGCACTTTGACCTTCAATATCTCCAAAACTAGTGAATTAAGTTATGTTCTAGAAGAACAAAACTATCCCAGTGATGGGTAGAATATGTAGTTTTCGTTTATGTTAAGGGTCTTTTTACACCCTGTATACTCAATTGAATTAATATTATCACATAGCACTGGTAGCCCAGTGGTGTGACCGGTAGACTACCCACCCAGCCATAGATTTCAAAGTCAAAGTCAAGCTGTTTATTTCAATTGACAGGCCTGTTGGTCTAGTAATTAGTGACCCTGACTGCTATGCCGGAGGTCGTGGATTCGATTCCCACCCAGGACAAATGTTTGTGTGATGAGCACGATCATTATTGTTCTGTGGGTGTAATTTATCTATAGTATGTATGTTTTTAAAAATATATAAATATGTTTATCCGCTGTTTAGTTCCATAACAAAAGCTCTCGAGCTTAGCTTGGGACTAAATGGCGTTGTGTGAAAAGTTGTGGAATATTATTTATTTATTATTATTTATTTATTTGGACCGTTGTACGAGTAAGGCACTTTTGAACGTCAAACTTAAGTTAAATTAAATACAAATAAACATACATAACATCACGCCTGCAATCACTTATCCTTCCCTTAATTGACTAAAATGATGTGTGTTACTATGACCTGAATGCAGATCTTCTCAACAAACTTGACCGTCTTCTAAATAACTGCATTCGATTCGTTTTCAACCTACGTAAGTATGACAATGTTTCCGCGCATCGGTCACTTTTAAAATGGCTACCTATCCGTCAGCGCAGAGCCTTGAGGGCTTTGAAAACCCTTTTCTTCTTACTTAACAATCCAACTTCTCCTTCTTATCTGACTAGTCACGTTCAAATTTTTACGCTCTGCGCACACTTTGAATCTTCGGTCCACAAATAATCGTCTTCTACGATGTCCTTCTCACCACTCAGGTTTTATTCATTCTTCCTTCTTTGTCCAGGCGGTTTTCCTTTGGAATGCGCTCCCTCTGAACACCAGGATGGCCACCAGTCGGTTCACATTTAAAGTAAAAGTTCGTGAAAATATGCATAAGATGTTGGCAGATTCATCGCAGAGTAGATTGTAATTCAGAATTGCTTTTCTTTATAAACGTATTTTTATCTCTCTTGACTATGTATTTATTTTGATTTATGTATGTACGTATCAGTGTATTTATTTTTTGTGTCACTTATTTGTCCTTTTTTACTCTGTTGCACCTACCTTGTTCCATCTCTGCACCACCTTAAGGTAGACTGGTAGAAAATTCCTAAGGCCGCCGTTGTACAGTTTTTTTTTACTTGTGCATAAAGCTTTAATAAATAAATAATAAATAAATAATCCCCGAAGGGTTAGGCAGTGGTGTATTTGGTAGTACACCCACATTTCGCCAATTACGTTTAAGTCCCATGTAAGCGAGGGCGAGCCTATTGCCATCAAACGGACACAGATTCAGACTCCGGGCTGCTACTAAGAAATTCCAGATGGAAAAACTCAATAACACTTTGCTCGACCCGGGGATCGAACCCGGAACCTCGTGCTTAGTAAAAGCGCTGGCGACCACTAGACCTACGAGGCAGTAAAAAAAAATACATACAACACAACATTTTTTCAAACAAGCTCTCATTTAAATGCTCGAAAAAGAAGAAAATAAACTTTTAAATAAATCAAACCCACTATTTTATAACACTAGCAGACTTTGCGCGGTTTCAGCCGCGTAGTTCCCGTTCCCGTAGGAATAAGGGGGAAAAAAGTAGCCTATGTCACCTGGGGATAGATCAGCTTCCCAACACTGAAAGATTTTTTTAAATCGGTCCAGTAGTTTTGGAGCCTATTCAATGCATGCAAACATCCAATCAAACCTTTCCTTTTTATCTATATATATAAAAAAAAGTCGTGTTAGTTACACCACTTATAACTCAAGAACGGCTGGATCAATTTGAATGATTTTGGTCTTTTTGGATTTGTCTTTGTCCGGAATAGCATAATAATTAATAAAAAACATCCATACAAAAGTCCTCGAAAAAATAAATATCAAGAATATTCGTTGTCTCCAACATTTTTCATACGCAGCGCCATCTTGGATGACATGACAGGAGTCAAACTTCCCAGTTCATTATCAGGTGACAATTTGACATTGACAAGTCTTAAGCTAAACCTAAGAAGGTAAGATTGTCAATTTATACGTACCTACGTTCTGAAATACTAAACTTAGAGGTTTTATGTAGCATAAAAAAGTCATATATTTCAGAAATCAATTTACGTAATTAACAATGACGACAGAGACAAACTTTAATAATTCTTTGCAAATAGAACTTATTCTACTGTTAAGACTTTAATTAAAGTAGACCGGGAAAACTATACCTAAGTATAAATTGTATGTAACATACAGGCAATAGTTCAGATTAAAATTATGAATTTTGAATTTTTTAAATCAATGCATTTTAGTAAGGTAGTTAGGTTAGGTAGTTAGGTTTGCTATAGGATAGGTATGGTCAGTTAGGTTAGGTTACATATACATGTTGTAATTTTAATTCTATCGAACACAAAATGTTTAAATTAGATCACAGTAGAGACTCGCTACATAAAAAGTAGTAGTAGTTACAACGAAGTTTGCCGGGGCAGCTAGTATTAGTATAGATTACACAATAATCTAATAAGACTCAAAACCTAGTCACTAATTTATTAGAAGAGCTTTTGTTAAGATACTTATCTGATTTATTTTATGGGTTATAAGCGCACAGCAAGTAACACGTTAAAATGTGGCTAACTAGCCACTCTTGACCTCAGCGTGCGTCGCGCTTTCAACGAACGCGTGCGTGAGTTAGTGTGCCGTTTTTGAAGATCGAATGTTGTTTAGGTAACCTATCTGCACCTTTTTACTTATTATATCATTGGGTTAGATCAACTTACTGAGCACTCTAAGATCTTGACGAACAATGTATAAATTCAAATTCAAATTATTAATTTAGACTTACATCCATAGATTGGTAGTAAACTAAGCCTAATATTAGTATTAAATTAAATTTACAAAAAGAACTAGTGTAACTATTTGGTTAAGTGCATCTGAACACTTACCCACCACGTATAAAGGATGCTTTTGAGTCGTACTAGATTATTGTGTAATGTTATTAAATGGTGGGTATAATTTATTTAGTTGGTAACAAAAAACTGGCCACCATTACATGGGACTCAAACCTAACTGGCGAAATGTTGACGTATGAAGGTTTTTATACCAGAGTTATGCATCTGCCCCATCAAAAAAACTTAATTACCATACTTATAACTTTATCCGGACTTTAAACAAAGGTTTGTCTTTGAGCGACCACTTTAAATCCAGACCCTCATTTGTGATATTCAACTGTTTCCATTACAGAATTTCGGACCCATTATAACATTTTGTATAAATTTACGACAGATGTAAGCAGATGTCGAATTAAATTTATAATCCGACTTTCATTTCAAAATGGTTGCCTGTTTTAAATACCTACACAGGACCTTTTTACTTTCAATTTACTAACTGAAACTGGTATATGCGAGAACTGACTTATTCAATGTGTCTGCAAAGTTATTTATATATTTTTTTAGTATCATTTCAGCCTTCAGGCTGCTACTGAAAAATTTTTGATGGAAAAACCAAATAACTCTTTGTTGCTTCCGGAAATCGAACCCGAGACCTCGAGCTAAGCAGTAGTACTTCCGACTACTAGATCACCGACGTTCTATGTAATAGAGGCATACCTGTAGAATAACAATAGTCGTTTATTTGAGAAGAACATGCAGAAAACAAACAATATTAAACGATAACAGCTGCAAATGTTAAAAACTGTGTCACATCTTTCAACGCCCGATTCCTAAAACAAAAAGGAGTAGGTTCTTCCTAAACATAACAATGGCATAAAAAATAGAAACATGATAAAAAGAAAAGAAATTTAGAATTAAATTTTAAGAAACAGAGTTGCCGTGTGTGTGAGTTCCTATTGTAGTTTAATAGAGAGTGATAGTCTGTGTGAGTGTGTATGGGTGAGTGCGCTCGTGTGTGTATATGTTTTTGAAGGTGTTAAACATTTTTTTCTGTTGCATCATAATTGAGTTATTTCATGAAGATCTCAAGCTTTTCCTTACATTCAATAATTCTCGTATCAGAATGACAAAGATATTGTTGTTAATTATCTATATATATAAAAGAAAGTCGTGTTAGTTACACCACTTATAACTCAAGAACGACTGGATCAATTTGAATGATTTTGGTCTTTTTGGATTTGTCTTTGTCCGGAATAGCATAATAATTAATAAAAAACATGAAAAGTCCTCGAAAAAATAAATATCAAGAATATTCGTTGTCTCAAACATTTTTCAAACGCAGCGCCATCTTGAATGACATGACAGGAGTCAAACTTCCCAGTTCATTATCAGGTGACAATTTGACATTGACAAGTCTTAAGATAAACCTAAGAAGGTTTTCTAACTACAATTGTATTGTCTTTTCTGCTACTAACATTTAATTTACGTAATTAACAATGACGACAGAGACAAACTTTAATAATTCTTTGCAAATAGAACTTATTTTACTGTTAAGACTTTAATTAAAGTAGACCGGGAAAACTATAAGTATAAATTGTATGTAACATAGAGGCAATAGTTCAGATTAAAATTATGAATTTAGTATTTTTTAAATCAATGCATTTTAGTAAGGTAGTTAGGTTAGGTAGTTAGGTTAGCTATAGGATAGGTATGGTCAGTTAGGTTAGGTTATATATACATGTTGTAATTTTAATTCTATCGAACACAAAATATTTAATAAGATCACAGTAGAGACTCGCTACATGAAAAGTAGTAGTAGTTATTATTGGTTTGGATTTATTTTTTGTCGTCTTATTAAACGGATGTATTAGATATACATACGTTTAATAAGACGACATGTAAAAAAAAATGATAAGAGCAATAAATTGACTCTAAGGCACAACGAAGTTTGCCGGGGCAGCTAGTTTAATATATTTTTGAGCTCATATAGCTAAAATGGCGTCGTGCTGCTTTCAATGTTCGAGATTTTACCTCACAAACACGATTAGACCGGCATCGACTATAGTTCTGCCAGCCTGCGTAGCATGAACACATTGAACACCGAAGAAACGGCCTTTGTCTACAGACGAATCGGCAAAGTGACAGATTATATAGACAGGAACCTCAATCTGTCAAATTTCTTTCAATACACCTGCCTGCGTAGCATGAACACTTAATTTCTTTTCTTCCGAGACACGACAAAGACCGTTTCTTCGGTGTTCATGCTACGCAGGCTGGTTCATAATTCAGCTAAGAATGCTTAAGAATTACTGCTTGAGAAATGAACAACTGTCTAACCGTTAGCAGGCAGAGAGAATAAAGAGATGTCGCAGGAAAGTGAATTGGTTTTTTCGAGAGAACTTTAAAACTGGTCTTTGAGCTCTTTCAATCCGCAAGATACTTCTTGATTGCATGTGAAGCCAAGTCAGTCAATAACCACCCTAAATTGTATATAATATATTCCACAACTTTCACAAACCGTCATCCAGACCCAAACTAAGCAGAGCTTGTGTTACGGGTACTAAACAACTGATAAACATACTTAGATATTTCTAAATACACACATAAGAATAAGTTACACCCAAACACAGAATCAATGATTGTGCTCCTCTCACAAACATTTGTCTTGGGTGGAAATTGAACTCACGACCTCTGTCAGGGTCACTAACTACTAGATCAACAGACCAGTCGAATAAAAATGAAAATAAACTTAGAACTGGACATATTTCTGGGCAACATTCTGGTCTTTCAAAAGCTATAAGAGTAAGCCTCGTACAGTTCGCCCCGAGAGGACGATCCGCACAAGTTTTTGTTTGTTCCAATAACACAACGGTCACAACTGTCGTTTGGAAACAAAATGGTACTTTGTTCTGTGACAAGCGCTTAAGTGAACAGATGTTTGTGTGACTAATGCTATATTTTGAAAAGCTTCAGGGTATTTTTATTTATTTTTTATATTTTTTACTGAAATTATAAATTGGTTAAATAGAGGATTAGAGATACAGTGATCATCCTGGTTCAGCAAAAAAATCACGTATTGGGATCTCCAAATATTATTTCGTTTGTAGTTCAGTATTAGAAGTCGCTTAACTGTTTTAAATAATAGAAGAAAAAAAACTTACTTTAAGTAATTAATTCAACATTGCCAAAAGGCCCCGGGTTCCCGCCGCCGACATCACCATCAGGTGATGTCTATAAGTTACTCGAATAATTATATGTGATGTTAGGACGACCTTCAAGTTAATTAAACGGTTGTTAAATTAACCTTAATGCAAACAGATTTCGCTACATACAAATGTTCCCAACCGCACAAATTTAACAAAAATAAAATTGTTGCGTGGTTAGCATAACAATAATATTTGGACCACAAATGCGTCACAAATGTCCCGCGTTGGTCACAACACATGTCCTCGGCGCATGAAAATTGTAACGAGTATAAAAACAATCCTGCAATGCGGAAGTGGAGTAGTCACCCACCAACAAGTATATCTGCAGAAGCTCCAATACACTTGATTTTCTTTCTTTATTCTTTTGACCAAACAGAAAATTTGGTTGAAAAAAAAAGTGTTAAAATCATCAGTCAACTTCCGCACAAAATAAAAATAATGTGTTTTAATTAGATCTTAAAATAACATTTTAGAGCGATATTCATTAAATAACAAAAAATCAATACAGTTCATAATGTGTGAGACCGGGCCTAATGTGTACAAGTCCGACTCGCACTTCGTAATTTTATTAAAGTAAGCATCAAAAGTTTATTGAGTCATTTAAACAGTGTATACTAATGTATGTTTCTTAACGAAAATAAACTATTTATTATTATTATTATAGAGTTTTCATCAGGAATTTCTCAATAGCAGCCCGGAGTCTGGGTTTGTGCCCAAATAATGGTAACAGGCTCGCCCCAGTCACATGGAACTTAAACATAACTGACGCAATATGGGCGTACAGGTACACCTCTGCCTAACCCTTCAGGAATTACAGGCGTAATGTTATTTTAAGTGTACAGAAATAAAGTACGTCCACCTACTTGTTTTTTTTATTTCTTTACACTTAACTGTAAATAAAACAAAAAAAATGACAAAAAATAAGTAGTATTGTGTGCTCTGGGTCTACTGTATGTTTCTACTTTGCGGTCAAGTCAGCTTTTTCACCGCCGGATCGTTTACGACGGGGTCCCGCGCCACCATTCTGTTTTATAGACCTCCTTATAAAGCGGTGTACTTGTCGCTTGCTAGGGAATCAACTTGTTTTTATTTACGTTACGCTTTTTACCGTCAGAGGAGTCGGCAGTGAAGGGACGCTTCATCGCATTAAGTGATGGCTTCATCCCATTAAGTGATGGACCATAGCATTAAGTGATGGCTTTTTGTTTTGTAGGTAATATTTATCGCAGTAGGTACTGATGAACATGCTGGTAAGAAAATAATGGTCTAATTGTAGGATATTACATGCTTAAGGACGTGCCGGCAAAACAAATTACAATATACTGTATTTTTAATGGGACATAGGTGTCCGTATAAATGAATAAATAATCGTTAAGTGGTAGTGTATGTGTGTAAATGTAGCAAAAAATATGTGAGAATCGTAACAGATTGCTCTCTGTAGTTTCAAAGAAAAGCGTGAGTTTCTATGTATGTAAGGCCTAGTATATAAATAACTAGAATACAGACAAAATAGGGTTCAATGTATTGCAGTTTAGACACGATTATCTTCTATCAAAATATTTAGTATATTAACTTCTCTCAGTTATTTATATTTTCTGATTATTTTTCTTTTTTTTTTTTTAAATAGTTCAGGGTAGGACAAGGGTGGTAAGATATTTTCTCTGTATTTTGAGTGTATTTACAAATATTCTAAATTAAATGCACAAACAGCCAGGCCCAGAATACAATCCGATATTGAATGATTCAACCTATTCAATATCGAACAGTATTCTCGGTATCTATAAAAGTTATAGAACTATTATACAAACATACAAACACAAGCAAATAAAAACGGCAAACAAACAAACAACAGCAAACTCTTTTACACAGTCGTTACAAGAGAAGTGAAGTGTTACCAACTTAATGCGGTTAAAGTGGACAATATAGGCAACATAATAATAATAAAATATGATGGCTGCGTTCTCATTAATCAACATACATACACTTCTGCTTAACCTTCTGTGGACTACAGGCGCAATATTATATTCCTAATCCTTAGCAAAAGTCTTAGCAGTCCAGTAAAGTAAATTAGCCGTACAAGCAGTAGCTACACTTGAGTCAGTATTAATCTAACATAATCCTAAAACGACAAGAGGATTATAACAAAAGGAATTAGCTAAAATACTGCAAAACTATTTCAGTATTAGATGTTAAATGAAGTTGGTTTCTCTACAGGTTTGATGGAAACTGGTGTGGGTGGATTGCTTCAAGTTAAGCTAAAAAGAGACATTTATTAGCGTAGCGTAATCTTCAATCGACCGATGTGGCTCTTAGTATTTAGCTACAATTCAACATAATATACAAGGTATTTAGCTTTTGCCTGTGGCTTTGCCCGCGTCAAAGTAACTTCTCAAGATTACACCAAGGAAATACATTGCCGGTGTTGTTGTGCCTTTTAGGATCTGTAGGCTAGTTTACTTGAGGATGAAGAATTCCTTGGATAGAAAACACTTCTTGACTGGACTTTAAATTCTTTTATTTGTATATTTAACAATGTTTAAATTGCAAGTGCGACTACTGACGCCACCGTACGAGACCGACAAAAAAACAAAAGAAACCGTCATAAACAGCTTTCTACAACCAATGTTGCCCGACATAAAACTTATTATCTGTGTTGGGACGCCAACAGTCGGGATAAAAAGTATTATTTGTGTTTATCCAGGAAATGGTCTATCTATGCGCGTGATAGAGTAACAAACTTTCTAACATTAAAACAAACTTTCTAATTTTGTAATATTAGTAGGATTAAAAGCGTGACCTTATAATCCTATGTAAATGTCTTCTTCGACCTTTCAGTTACATTATCATACTGTAACAGATTTAAAAAGCAACCTCGGTTTGACCTTCCATCGACCCTTGAACCTGTTATTATTTTGCTCAAAGCCATATTGCAAGCAAGATTTGACAATGCAATGTAAATTTCTCCTTTTGACCTTTTGAAATCTTTATTTATTTAGGTATTTATTACAATATAAGCTTACAGTTTGATGCAAAACGCTCATAATGCCCTGTCAGTTTTCGAAATACTCATACCATAAAAAAACTCTAGTATAATAAATAAAATAAATAAATAATAATAAGTTTATTGTACAAAAAAAATAAACACATGAGTTCTTAAAAATAACTATAGACTAAACATGGGAAGATTGTACAAGTAGTTGACAAAAACAGTTTGAACAGCTGACTCCTGAACTAAGTAAAAAGATACTTGTATCTCAGGAGACAAAGTTCTTCTTAAATCAGTGCACACATACATTTACATTACGCATCTAATACAGATACATTAAGCATACATTTACATTGTATCAATTATATTTATAGCGACGTCCATCTTGCCACATACGAACTAAAGACCAACATCTACAATTATTATAAATTGTCTCACCAACAACTATATCGCGATTCGCGATGTTAAAGTTATCCACGAGACACCCTGTTCCCCATACTTCTAAATGTTCATGAGGTGAACACTAACATTTTTTCTGTATCGTCGTAAGACAGATTCTGCAGCCATTTAGTTAGCTTAGCTTTCAATGCAAACTTAGTCAATGCGTAGATATCAGTTATCTTATGTACCCTATTATAAAGACGAGCGCTTAGGACTAAGTAATGACGGCTAGCCAAAGCGGAACGGCATTGGACAGAATTACAGACAGGACGACCGCGACGTCTTAGGAGGATGTTTGAGTCAAGAGGCAGGATGGAGTGACGGCGTAAAATTATACGCAGAATGAACAGTTGTCTCACAGTAAGAACTTGAGTTTCAGAGTACAGCAAGGCGGTTGGATAGTCTCTACGCTTAAAATGCATAACCTTTAGAATCACCCTTTGCGCACGTTCTATTTGGATTAGAAGATTTTTATAAGTACCTCCCCATACTGTAATACAGTAGGTGATTATCGAAGTACATAGACTCTGGTATACCAATGATAAAGTTGCACGGTCAGCTGAATGTCTCAACTCTTTAAATATGAAGATGAGCTTTCTCGTACGTGTACATAGTGTCTCGATGTGAGTGCGCCAGGTTAGTTTCTCATCAATATACACCCCTAGGTATTTAATATTCGAAACTAAAGAGAGCGTAAGACAACAGCAGTTTTTATCATGCCCTGAACAGGAATGAGCTTTTATTATACGAGAATCGGTAGGTAGAGGCATCGAATTGGGCAAGGAGAAACGCATAACTTTGGTCTTCTCAGTGTTTAACGTTAAAAGATTAGTTGAAAGCCACTCCATCACAAGGCGGAGAGAGTGTTCCGTTCTTTGTTTGGCCCTGTCCCAATTAACATCATATGCAATAAGCGCTGTGTCGTCGGCGTAGGTGAATATGTCACAGTTGGGGATAGACATTTTGCACAGATCGTTTATGTATATTAGGAACAGGGTAGGTCCCAAAATACTTCCTTGTGGCACCCCAAAAGAGATACACGCATCGTTACCGACAAAGGAGTTGATTTTAACGCATTGAGTTCTCCCAGACAAGTAATCAGTAAATATTTTTAACGCAAGTCCGCGTATTCCCATGTTTTCCATCTTCAACAGCAGTATGGGGACAGAAACCGAGTCAAATGCCTTGCATAAATCCAGAAAAACACCATAGCATTTTTGCTTTTTATCCAGATTACTAACAACTGTGTTCACAAGATCTTGTACAGCGTCTTCGGTGGAGATTCCCTGTCTAAAACCGTATTGATTTTTAGCAATTATTTGAAATTTGGTGAGGTATGAAATTAAAGAATTGTTTAAAACTTTTTCAAGGATTTTAGACAAGGAACTTAGAACAGAAATTGGCCTATAATTAGACACATCGCTTTTGTCTCCACTCTTATAGATTGGGTGGACCACGGCTTTCTTAAATACACTAGGAAAAGTACCGGTCTCAATTGCACGATTACATATATGGGTTATGGGTAAAGTGAGAGTGTGGCTTGATTGCTTGAGTACTTTTACTGGGATGTCATCGTGGCCAGTAGCACAGTCTGTTCTCAAACCACAAATTATTCCATACACCTGTGATTCACATACTGGCATGATAACTAAGGAATTTGGCGCAGTCGGCTGGTTCGTATTTACTAATGGGGGGTTACTGAGAGGCTTAATATTCGAGGCCAGGTTTCCGCCTACGCTCACAAAGAAGTTATTTATTTTGTTGATACACGAGTTTATATCCGTAGAGCCTAGGATAAGATTATCAGGTGGCTGAGGCTGAAAACTAGAGTTAGTGATGGCTTTGACTGCTTTCCAAGTGGCTTTGATATTATTTTTGGCCTTTATCAACTCGTTCCTGTCATGGGTGCGCTTCAGTTTCTTTAGTAGGTTATTTAGAAAGTTGCGGTAGCGTTTGAAAGTAGTTTTTAAAATGTCATTGTGGGGCGAAGAGGTCGATTTTATGTGAAGGTTATCGCGGTTTTGGATACAACGGATAAGACCAGCTGTCATCCATGGCTTGAGAATTCGGGTTTTGTTAGATACTTTTATAATTTTTGAGTGATTAGATATAGTTCCTTTAATCAAATCAACGAGCTTACCAGCTGCCCGGTTCGGATCTAATTCATTTAGCACAGGGCCAAAATCAGTGTTGTCAAGATCGCTTTTGACGGCTAAGTAGTTCAAACGGTGCGTGAAGATATTTGCAGATTTTACAGTACTCTTGCTATTCTTAAGAAACATGATGATAGGAAGATGGTCTGTTATATATGTGTCAAGTATAATTACTCGAGCGACATTTTTAGTTTGGAGTAAAATATGATCTAGGCAATTTCCTGATCTAGTGGGAAGCACATGAGCTGGTAGTAGTCCTAGCGAGGCACTAAGTGTGAGATAGGTATGCGAGTGGCGATCATGATTGTCTGGTTTGATGTCAATGTTTATGTCCCCGACTAGTGCTAAGTTTTTGAACCGTTTTAAAGATCGTACTAAGGTATCAAGGCTGCTGTAGAAATTTTCCAGATCTGAGAAAGAAGGGGAGCGATAAATACTAATTATGGCCGTATCCCCTAAATAGCATACTAAACAATTAGCATCTTGGAAGGCGGGTTCGGTAGTAGAGCATTGTATGGTGCTCTTTGTGTAAATCACAATACCGTCATTTTGGGAGAGATTATTTTGACTGGCATGACATGAATAACCTTGAAGAGTCGGGAGTGATCTGGTAACTTTTAACCAACACTCTGTAAAAACGATGACATCGTAGTCTATTTTAGTCGTTGTTAACATTGTAATAAATTGGTCAAAGTTTTTGTTGATACTTCTAATATTTATATGGATTAATTTAAGATATAAGTGAGGGTATCTAACAAAGTCCGATGACTGCTCTGGTGAGCACATGTGAGAACTAGCGATAGTGATGCTATCGATGTCCGTATTTATGTTATTTATATTCGCCATTGATATAGATAAGCTTGTGAGCGAAAAATAAGAGGGACAAGTAACAAGCAATGCAGCGGTTGAAAAGTGGTAGGCATATTTGTATACAAGAAGAGTAAAAATCAAAAAGTATGCTTAGAGCGAGCTTATGTGTTACAGCAGCAATTATACAAACAATTGAAATTAAAATATTCAGAAAAATTAGCAAAGAATCAAACTTAAATGTTAACAAAAATGCTACGCACCATAAAAAGGGTAGCACATACTTTATAGGCAATATTAAATAGGATGAAGCATACAGAAAAGATAGTCATTCCTGTTTTTTTAACGCAGATAAGCAGTTCTCAGAGGTGATCTGGATGGGTTTGTCGTCTGGCTGACACTTCATGAGGATTTTCCCATTTACACTCCAGCAGGACAGTTTGTGTGTCTTAGCGTACTGACGGCATTCAAAAAATAATTTCCTCATGGATGGAGTAAGATGTTCGGAAGCATAGATGGGGGATTTATCTCCTGGTAGCCCAATTGTTTGAGTGTTTAGCTTATCGCACAACGATCGCGCTTTGTTAAATTGTCTTATATTGGACAAGAATTCATTTCTTCGAGAGACCGTCGTGAACTCTGCTACAATAGAACGTACAGTTCCCGGTTTACCAGGCAGGCGGTAGATATCGCGGAGACTCGATTGATTAATCTCTAGGTCTATAGCCTTCCCTACTCCCGACACGAGTATTATGTTATTAGTGTAAAAAAATGAATATGTATTTATATTAAAAGTCAAAAGTTACTGCAATTATTAACATTGAAATAATTATATCAAAATTGTCATGTCACAGAGTTTGTCAACTTTTCCGAAACGGCTTGACCAAAAAATATTCCACAACTTTCACACTATGCCATCAAAATTTTAAATAATTTCAAACCGCCACTTTTGTTCTATAGATAGAAGTTATCTAACTGTCGAAAAATTTACTTTTAATGTATCAATAAATATCTAACACATTGTCAGTAAGTACATATTCTAGCAGATTAAAAGTCGCACAAATAAATGCACTTTGAAATAACAAAAAGCTTTCTTATTTCACTAAGTACAGTGACAAAGAAATATAGTAAGAAAGATAATATGGTTAAGCTAACAGAATGAACATGAATTACTCAACTACGATTTGGGCACTGAGCCAATCATAACAACTAGTTCTTCTTGAACATATTATGTATAGTTCTGTCAAGTACACTGGCATGCAAAACAAAGTACCGACTACACTTTTAATTTTATTTTTTCTATACTATACAAATTAGAGATTAAAAATAAAATACGTTTTGTAGCAATTTTTATCAGCTTTCTATTAGACTAGTTAACTTTACATTAGTAACGTTTTTTATTTAAAAAAAATGATAACACAATAAAATGAAATTAAATCGAAAACCTTCATCTACATAATAATCAATCTAGTCATTTTATTCAAATCAGGCAGAGGACTATCACTTTTTGAACGTCAAAAATTACATAAGTTAGTTCCCAAATCAATATGCTTATGTTCGGACTGAGTTCACGTCCGAACTCACGACCTATCAAATGCTAGGCTGACTCCTTAGCCATTGAGCTTTTGCCGCTTTTGCTTTGAAGAAGAAGTGGCGGAACAAACTCTCCAGCAACACGTCTGTCTGGTATGATAGAAGAACGAAGAACAAGCAGTCAGAGCCACTGCCCACTAATCCAACAGACCAGTCAAAATTGAGATGTAATAAAAACCACTTTCGCATTTTTAGTTTCATCGTAAGTAGTCCTCCTTCGTATTAGTCTTTCAAAAGTTGAAAGAATCATTGAAATCGGTTAGCAATAAATTGCTAAAGAAGTTCTTTTTAACATCTCAGGTTATTGAAATACGTAAACCATGCACCGACATGTGACTATGGCAATCCCGATTAATTTGCTGTCATGCGTTGAAGAGTTCCGTTGCCAGTCTTCTTCATCAGTTTCTCTTCATCAAGTTATTCTTTCATAATGAAAATGGTTGATTTGTTTCTATAAATGCAAAAATCGGTACGGGTGCACCTAAATTAAGTATTTGAGGAGTTCCCTCAATTCCTCAAGGATCCCATCGTCAGATCGGGGTTTTGATACAAATAGGATCAAGCTAGTAGTATGCCCTATTTAAAAAAAAAATGAAAATCAGTCCGTAAATAAATGGCGTAACACACATACAAAAAAAAACTGACAGTCGAATTGAACCTCCTCCTTTTTTGAAGTCGATTAAAAACACTCTGCAATGATTCATTTTACCAGCACACAAACTGCCAGGAAACTGTTGACATTGCCCCAATCAGTTAACAGAACCAGTTCTACCAATACGTAGGTAAATACGTGGCAATACATGAGCAGTACACAGGAAACGGATCCGCACAAAGCCTTGTATACATATTCAGTAGTGTAACTTGCTAACTGTCGCTGCAGTTAGCAAGTTACACTACTGAATACACATTACATGCGAACGCAGTGTGAATGAACAATGTAAATATTATCAAACTACCCGCAGTGCGGCAGACCGTGGGGTAGTTACAAGATAGCAGATAAAATTTAAAATATTGAGGGTGGAATTAGATTTTTGGTGAGGGGACAAAATTTTTGGTTCAGATTTTGTATATCACGCTTGTTATCTTCGAAGGGAAGGATTGGGGTAAGCAGAGATGCAGCCCAGCAACGTTGCCGCAAAATCAACCAAATTCAACATTTTACTTAAAAATAAAATTTACACTTACATTAAATAAGGTCGTTTACACACAGTCCACACAGACTCTATTAACGGGCAAAATATCGAATTGGGTAAAAATATAAAACATGTTTTTTTTACTTATTGTGTGAGAAGTCACGTCTTTTTTGCCTGAAGAATGCCTCTTATCTACTAACTCAGAAAAAGGTTAAGAGTCTCATATTTTGTGGTTAAGAGCCTGTCGAGTTGATTTAAACGAGCTCAAAGGTTCCCACTTTGTAAAGACCTTAGTGTGAGTATAAAAACCTAAATTAATTTAGAATACTAAAAGTATTTTTTTTTTAAATATGCAGTAATTTTAATATTTTGCAATCTAAAGGGCAATGCCCATTTCAGGTCATTATTTTTCGCATCTATGTGTTAAATAAATAAGTAAACCCTTTATTTCAGGTAATAAAGACCCATAGATAAATACCTTAACTTAAAAATACATACTAATGACACTTCTGTTAGTAAAATCTAATCAAACTATGTTAGGGTGCTTCTACACGTTGCATGTAGCTGGAACAAGTAAAGATGCGGGTTACACGCGTGAGTAATATGCGCAAGCTACTTGTTCAAGTTATTCGCTTGTACTTGTACATACTGCAGAAATAAATAACTGGAACAAGTAGAGACCTGGGATACTTGCGCAAGCAGTACGCACAAGTTATTTGCTCGTGGTCAAGTGACCCGCGCGCGCCATAGACAACGCGGGTTAGTTGGGCGGGTGGCTCGCTTTGGTACATGCTCAAGTCGCTAGACCCGCACATATTTTTAACGGTAAAGTTTACGATGCATATAACCTCCGCAAGTGCCTCAATATGCGCAAGCTACTTTTTCCGTGTAGAAGCACCCTTAGTATCACTTCACTTGCACGAAGTTATGTGCGTTCTTGTGGTCCGTGAAAGCAACGGAACACCACCACACCTATGTACCGCGTATACAAAAGGAAACTGGTCACCACACTTCCCCAGGGTTTTCACGCAGTTAGTATTAGTGACAGAGTCGATTTTAGAGTCTCAGTCTCAGTCTCAGTTAACGAATCAACAGCATGACACCTTATTTTTATGTTTTTCTTTCTTGACCAACATAATTAAACAACACTGACATAAAAAATGTCTTCCCAGTCCATTAAGTCAGGTGACAGTTAGACATTTGACCGATCTTAAGCTAAAATTAAGAAGGTAACACAGCATAAATTGATTTTAAAGCGGAACAAATTTTGTTCGGGCAAATAGTACCTACCTATTTAATAAATTATAAATGAATGTTAGTTTACGATAGTACAGACGACAGCACATAAAACTGCAAAATTTCCCGATAAAAAATGAACCTTATTTTGTTTCGCAATATAGTTGAAAAGTTTTCAAAGAAATTTGACGCATCGGGGTAGCAGCACATCAAGCTGGCCTCTGAACTTATCTTTACACAAAACAACTATATACTATGTTTATATAAAATTAGATCAAGAAAGGCTCAAACAATGTACAAAAACTTTTATGTTCTTTATTTTTTTCAGAGCTTATCTTACTTGGAACTTTTACTACTCTAGAAAGCCTTAAAAGTCCTAACTTGACTTACAGTTCTGTTATACAAGTTCTTGCAAAATCAGCTTACAGCACTCGTATTGCAAAATGCGTCTGGTTGTCAGTATTTAGGTTTTGTTGATTTACAAGTTTTCTAATAAAGTCATATAAAATATTTACCCTTAAAAAGCACATTTGAACATCAGATTAACAAGTTAAATAAATAAAGTAAATGATCGACTGGCCTGTTGGTCTAGTAGTTAGCAATTCTTATTGCTATGCCGGAGGTCGTGAGTTTGATTCCCACACATTTCTAAATACATACATATTACAGTTAAATTACACCCAGACACAGAACAAATTTATTTATTTATAGTTACTTAATACGGTACAACACCAATTACACTTAGTAACATAGAGACAATTACAATTATTATAAAAACAAATTCAAAATAAATATCTTAAAACTAACATGGAACAGTCCCTGGCATACTTACTCTCACAGAACACAAAGCATTCACGCATTATTATAATCCATTTATCCGCAAAGACATCAGAATCAGGGTTGGCAGCAAGAAGGGCATTCAGCACCTTTAGAATACGACAAATTGGGGATTCGGCTCTGGCTGCGGGTTTGGCTGGCAGTTGCGCAAACAGGTTATGCCAACGACTCTGGCGGTGAACATGTATTTGTCGGGCACAAATAGTCGACAGAAAAGACCATGGACCAAAAGACCAAATGATCGTACTCATCACACAAACATTTGTCCTGGGTGGGAATCGACCCCACGACCTCCGGCATAGCAGTTAGGGTCACTAACTACTAGACCAACAGGCCATTCATTGTATACATTTGTATTGTATAGACTATGCACGTTGGCACCTCGCCCAGCTGTCGATACATGTTCTCTTCACAATCTTAAAAGGAAATACGTTTTGCTTGCACCTCCATCGGTGTCTGCAATATAAGTTTATTTTTGTATATTTTAAAAGACGCATCCTGTGAATCAATTTATACGGAAGTCAGTGTGTTTGTTGAGGATTGAATAGATAAATCTGTATTGCGTTTTTTCTTGGGTAAAACTTAAGATTGTAAGTAATTTGTGTGTTTTTGCTCTGCGCTGATTTTTTTTTTACTTTTAAACATCATTAGGAGGATCATTTCTGCTGCTTTTTTAATAAATTAAATTATTATAATTTTGCTTAATAAATATATGGTTCGGTATACTTATTTAAAGTTAGAAGTACAAATGTTTATTTGAAAACATAGCATGCAACCTTTTAAACAACAAACATGTTGCGCTAAGATAATTACGTATACCTAAACAAAACGATTAACAAGACTGAAATTAAGTCCACTAAACAGAATTTATTCTAAATTAACTGGCAACATACATACCTAAAAATAAACAAACAAAAGAACAGTATTCCAATTATAGGGCATGAATAAACTCATCCGCATCGCTATCAACGGGAAAAGTGCCCAGAAGACTGGCCACATTGCCATCGTTTGGGGTTGAAACACTCTGGCCGTGGGGTCCGAATGCCCATCTAGTTTTCCGGGACATCGCCAAGCGTTTGGTCGACTCTTCATGTGACCAGAGAGCTGGCCTTATTTCGGTCAGAAATAATGACCATAATGATCAGAGAAAAAAATGAGGCATTGAACTGAATTTTGAATTGCAAGGAATCGTAGCAGTTTCTGCCTAACCTTATAGGTAAGAGGCAGATACTATGAATGAAGTTAACATGCATACATAGTTGTAGTTGCACTGAATTTAGAAACCATGTAACATGTAACATTTGTAACATTTCGAAATAATTTTAAATTCATAAGAGCATTTGAGTCACAGGTCTCCATTGCATCATCTGGTTTATTTATCTTCACAGATCGTTTTGAAAATGTTCCCAAATCCAGCTTACTTTGTAGTAGGTACGGGGAAAACATGACGGTTTCATCCCGGCCATGTCCCTGGGGTTCAAGGAAACCGGGACATGACGTTACATAACGCTGCCCTCGGGTATCACGGGAACATACATGCCAGGGTAATACCGGATATATGTAATTTATAACTATAATGAAGCTAGTAATTTAGAATTTTGACTGGCCTGTTGGTCTAGTAGTTAGTGACCCTGACTGCTATGCCGGAGGTCGTGGGTTCGATTCCCACCCAGGACAAATGTTTGTGCGATGAGCACGATCATTTGTTCTGTGCCTGGGTGTAATTTATCTTTAATAAGTATGTATTTAGAAATATATAAGTATGTTTATCAGCTGTTTAGTAATCATAACACAAGCTCTCAAGCTTAACTTGGGACTAAATGGCGTTGTGTGAAAAAGTAGTGGAATATTTATTTATTTATTATTTATTTAATTAATATACTGCTGGGCTGCCAGCCAGTACTGTAACGTTTGGCTGTGTTGTTTCAACATAATAAAAAACTGGCCGTTTTACCATACCACTGCAGGTCAAAAGTTTCTTCTCATACAGAGAAGGCTCGAGCATTAATCACCACGCTTACGCAGATTGACGTTTTCAAACTTACATTAACTATAAGTCCAGATTTCGTCACTATGTTTTCATTCAGTATTGTCAATGATGTCTTAGATAAACTTAGAAAGTCTATATGAAATGAAAAAGTCACGTAACTACCCAGATTTGTACCAGAACCTTCATTCGGCCTAAATTGAGAGCCGATAGACCGAGCCGGCTAAGTATATGATAAAACCGCTGCAGACCGCAAACTGCACGGATTTCTATGAATCTCTATGAAATTGATTGTTAGCGCGTCAACACCGCGTCTACGGGCCGCGGTGAAGCCGCCTTCGAAATCAACTACCTACCTTTAAGTAAGTACTTTTGAAATGATCAATAGACCTCCTATGGCCGATTTTAAGGATTACCTATATTATTATCTGAGTGTAAATAATATATAGGGTGACTGGTAATTAGTGACCGATACTTAAACACGTGTTTGTATTCATGATTTAAATTAACTTTCCTTTGTACTACGTATTAACTTGTTTTTGTACACAATAACTTATAACACAACAAAATAACAAAAAGGCTGTTGGAAATTCCCGCGCGTGCGCCTGTGATCGATCCCAGTAGGCACGGTTCGGCATGATCTACCAGCTGATAGTCTGACCTCGGAAAGGGCAAGATATACATCTTCTACTAATAGTAGCAGCGTCACACGCTCCCCCGCCACCTGTACCGCTCCCGTTGTGCAGTACTGACGTAATTGAATTAATTGAATGTTAATGAGTATAAAAAAAGTTTCTTTGGGAAAGTTATTCGTATCCATGTGTACAATCACGTGTTTAAGTATCGGTCACTAATTACCAGTCGCCCTATATATAAGATACCGTCGCAAATAACTATTAGAACAAAATACTAATGTTATAGAGATTTTGATTTTTGTATTTTTAACCGACTTCAAAAAAAGGAGGAGGTTCTCAATTCGACGGTATGTTTTTTTTTTTTTTTTTTTTTTTTTTGTGTGTTTGTTACGCGATTTCTCCCCCATTTGTGGACCGATTCTCAAAATTCTTTTTTTATTTGAAAGAGTATACTCCCGAGGTGGTCCCATTTTAATTTGGTGAAGATCTGGTGCTGATCTTCGGAGATATACTATGGAACTCTTCAAAAATAGACGGCAAATCTGTCGTGATTGCTGGAATCGCTTGGATATTTATTGTTTATACAACATCATGACGTATCATCACGCCTGTATGCTCTGAGGGGTATGCAGTGTACAATATACCTAGATTTCGACAGTTAGGTATGTTAAGTTTCATTTATTAGGGATAAGTGGATAACCCTATTACCGTGAGATGTATTGTTAACAAATAACAATATAAACATAAATTCATGGCAAATATTTGTATGGGAACAACTAAAAATGAAAAAATAAAAATCTTTTTTGCAAAAAATAAAACCGACTTAAAAAAAACACTAGCCGGTGTAAAATAACTCTAAATTCGGAAGTCGGTGGCCCATCATGAATAAGACAAAACCACCAAAGCCACAGACTTCCGAATTTAGAGTTATTTTACACCGGCTAGTGTTTTTTTTAAGTCGGTTTTATTTTTTGCAAAAAAGATTTTTTTGTTTGTAATGTCACCGGGAAGCTACACTATTCGTCCATCCACTGGTGTCATAGACTACTTTTTAACCCTGCATTCCCACGGGAACGAGAACTAAAAGACAACCAAGTGACGTCCACTAGTTATCTAATATTGAGCTACAATTTACAAAAGACAATAAAACAATCAAAGGCTAGCTTAAGCAAAAAACTTTAAGGCGGTTTCTAGTAAAACAAAGTTTATTTATATTGTCTGCTAATGTGTTTAAGAGCTCATTAAAAAAATTAATTTGTGACACAGATTTTTAATTGTTTTGTTTATAATTTCCATGAATGTTAAAAAAATAGAATCTTCTCTTTTCATTTTAGTAACACAGATTTTTAGTTGTTTTGTTTTTAATTTCTATTATTTTTAAAAAAAGTTATCATCTTCTCTTTTCATTTAAAATAGATTGTAAAAGAAATTTGCACCTTCACTCGTGTGCATATAGTTTAGTATTTTTTGGTATTTAAGATGTGGATAACGTCGCTAGTTACACATTTGCAATGTAATTTTAGTTTACTACCTTTTTATTACCATATTTGTGTAGCTGTATGTTTTCCCAAAAAAAAAAAATAAAAAAAAAACTGTAAAGGATTTGGACAACTTGTAAACTTAAAAATGGAATACCAATATTGAGTAGGTATTACTTACAAACAGAATACGAGTATGGTAGTAGCGAAGCGGTACGTCAACAGTCATTGGAATGTCGCCAAACTCCAGAAAGAAAACGTGCGTGAACGGTTATTTATTCGCCTTTTAAGGCAATAGTCTTATCATATTGTTCGTTTAACACTTACACCATAAATAACAAAAACGTGGTTTTAGCAGTTGTGCTGGTTTTTTAACCTTAGTGCTCATTCTTCTTATTATAATCGTGTGGTTCACAGCAAAAAATAAACGAACACGTAAAAACCTCAATAAAGTGAAATGTACATACTTAACAAGCATCAGAAGCATTCTCGTACGTGCTTTGATCTTTACGTAATGTCAAAGGCAGTCTGCTCTAGCCGACTTTTTATATTTATTTAAAAATTATACAAGAGCAAAACAAAGGGCGACTAACTTGCTTGATGCATTCTACCAGTCTATTTCAGTCTGATACGGAGGCAAAACATGTTAGGTGCAACATGACTAACATAAAATGCACGCACAGGCAAGCACTGGCAAGCACTGAACAAGAACAAGAACTGGTAAAATCTATCAAGTACTGGCTACTTCTAGCAAGTACTGGCAACTTCTAGCAAGTACTGGCAACTCCTAGCAAGTACTGGCAACTTCTAGCAAGTACTGGCAACTTCTAGCAAGTACTGGCAACTTCTAGCAAGTACTGGCAACTTCTAGCAAGTACTGGCAACTTCTAGCTTGGCTTGGCTTGGCTTTTGTTTGACCGGCCTGTTGGTTTAGCAGTTAGTGACCCTGACTGCTATACCGGACGTCGTGGGTTCGATTCCCACCCAGGACAAATATTTGTGTGATGAGCACGATCATTTGTTCTGTCTGGGTATAATTTATCTATAATGTGTACTTGTATATATTTAGAAATATATATGTGTCGTGGAAAGCGATATTTTTGAATAATAAGTTGTGAAGTTGATTAACTTAGTACGGAGTCTAGCGTGACCAGCGTGACGTTACTTGTCATTTTGAAATGGCGCGAATGCGTTTTCGGTAATGTCACGTGGACAGAGTCATGCTGGAGTGTGGGAGCTGGGCAGAGCTCAGATTGATTTGAGGCACCGACGAAGACACACATCCAGTACGAAACTGTCAGTTACCTATTTGAGTTATGTTTTGTGATTACGATTGTTAAGTAAGGTTATTACTGCAATGAAGATTGTTAGTCTACTTTATGAACTCGGTACCACGAAACCCCCATCGGTGTCTCGGTGTCAGCTCATCGCTCAGCTATCGCTGACGCCGACATATGTATGTTTATCAGCTGTTTAGTACCCATAATACAAGCTCTCAAGCTTAACTTGGGACTAAATGGCGTTGTGTGATAAGTTGTGTAATATTTATTTATTTTATTTATTTCTAGCAAGTACTGGCAAACTCTGGCAAGCAATGATAAACACTAGTCAGTACTGACAAGTGTTGGTACACAAGTGCTACCAGACAGCATTGCAAACCAACATAAAAATTACGCAAAAAAAATGCAATAAAAAAATCCGTTGCTATATAAAATTCGTTCCTATTGTACAACTGCCCAAGTTTTTTTAAATGATTGATAACTTTTAAATAAGGCGCCACTCAAACCTACACAACCGCTGATATTTCACGGCATTACTAATAAGATTAATGTCAGTGTGAAAGAAGCCCTAATCGAAAAAGTTAAATCGAATTCTAACCAGTTCCGGGGACGTGGTACGTGTCTGTTTATTTACTTCATCGAAGTTAAAGCTTTTGATTTCAGATAAATAAATAGGAAAAAGTATTAGCAAACAACCCACACTCATTGAAAAAAGTACTAAACAACATTATAATTAATACTGTTAATGTTTGCTCCATGATCAGTTTGTATAAATAAGCGCAAACGTTTAAAAAATAAATAAATTTTAACTGATTGATGAATGCAAGTAGGTATTCAAGTATTTATTGCAATCCATAATGAACATACAGGTGGAAGGTTAAACAGTGTTATGAATAAATTATTGTTGTTCAATTTTAAATAAAATTATTTACTAGGTACATGTAAGCTTGCATTGCTTGCATTGTTTAGTTTTGAGTAACAATGCAAGCAATGCAAGCTTACATGTACCTAGTAAATAATTTTATTTAAAATTGAACAACAATAACTTATTCATAGATAAAATAAACTCACACGTTTTTCCCGTGGAGGTAGGCAGAAACTACAGAGCGCTATAATCTGTTACGTTTACGGTATTGTGTCTGTTGGGGTACTACTGTAGCCCACCAGGCACAACACCCCCCTGGACCCCCCCCCCCCCTCCCTGGTCGGAGGATCCTCAATTTTGTACAGGGTGAAAGAGCTGGCGGACCACAGTGCTGGCGGACTACAGTACCAACAAGACTTGAAAGCATTCTATCCATAAATCTTATGAAACAATAAAACACAAGTTTAAGCTCTTTTTTTTTTGTTCTTTATTTTAAATTGAGGCTTTCGTTCACAATGGCAAGTCAGCCTCATCATAACTTAAACTAATCTAAACTAAATCTAAAAATACATTTTACAATATTAAAAACTAAATAAATCAGTCAAGAGGTTTGCTACCTCAGATGAAGGCTGCGCTAACATTTTAACATATGGACCAATATCAAATTAATTATTTATCTTAAGAATGCTTAATAGTAACTCTCTTTCTTTCTTTCTTTGCCCTAACACATTCCAACAGTAGATGATGAACATCTTCAACCGTTCCGCATGTTTCACAATTAGGAGAATGTACTTTTTTCACTAAAAAACCAAACTTGCGGGACGGGTAGTGACCAGAGCGTAATCTATGAAGCAGAACAATATGGAACCTATTCATATTCTTGTTGCATTCAATGGAATTTTAGGAGGCTGATACTGTATTGTTTTTTAACAGATACCGTTTTCCCAGCTTCGTTCATCAAAGTATTTGTCGGTAGATACATATATGCATCTACCAAAAATGGTCAAAATTAGGTGTAGACATTTTTCATTACAATAATAATTCGTTTTTGCTTGTAGTTGACTATTTTAGTAAATTTATTTACGTGAACAAATTAAAATCGTTGTGTTCAGAGCATGTCATTAGAAAATTACAAGATATATTTATCACGCAAGGCATACCAAATACAGTGATGTCCGACAACCAACGGTCCCGAGTTTAGTTCGCATAAATTCAGAGAATTCGCGCGGGATTGGAAATTTGAACATACAACATCATCTCCTAGATACCCCCAATCAAATGGACAGGCAGAAAGGGCAGTTCAAACAGTAAAAAATATAATGAAAAAAACTAACATGGAGGGCACAGACTTCAGGCTAGCCTTACTTGAATATAATAACACTCCTATTAGCAGCTTAATAGCCTCTCCATCGGAATTATTAAATAATCGCAAATTAAGAAGCATCATGCCCTACTTACCTAAACAGTTACAACCAAATATGCAAAAACATGTACGTGAAAAATTAATTTTGAGACAATCTAAACAGAAAATGCAGTATGATAAAGGTTCAAGAGATTTAAAAGCATTAAGTATAGGTCAAAAAGTTAAAGTGAGAGTAAACAAAGAATGGGTACCAGGAATTGTACGAAAGATAGTAGGAACAAGATCATATGCAGTGGATTTACTAGGAGGTGGTCATCTTGTCCGTAATAGAAGACATTTAATAACAGATGTTGATCAAACATCGCCCATTCACACTCAATCGTTATCTTTCCCTTACGATGATATCACCGCGCAGAATGGTTACGATGACACACTCGGCAACACGCATTCTGTTCCTTCAAACAACATTATAAGTAATCAATATGTTACACGGTTTGGCAGAATGGTGAAACCACCTGAGAGGTGGGGCTACTAGTGCATCAAAAGCGGTCTCCAGCCAGCACTACATATGATTAAATATACCAATAAGTAAAAATAACGTAAATTAATATTAAGAATAAACCAATAATGTGTTTAAATAAAAAAAAAATGTAAACAAAAAAAAAAAAAAAAATGTTTATTATTGTTATTACTGTAATAAGATTGTAATCATTATCTATATTAATGTGTTTATTAGTAAATAGTCCTCGTGCTTTGTATCAATCAAAGTAATGACGTGCACTAGCCACACATAATGTTCATAATTCATAATATTGCCTTTGATGTCATTGATACTCGCATAACTTTGTACAAACAAAGTAAACATGTATATATAATTAGAATAAGTACCACAAAACCAGTTATGCAATTAACTCGCTTACTACGTTAAGAAATTTGAATAGTCAATGTTATTATAAGGTACTGTTATTTATGTAAGTCATGTCGGTGTATTGTATAAATAAGCCGATAGGTAAAAATAATTTTGTTACCACCTTATGTTTTGTTATTTTTTTTTATTTTTTCCCAAAAAGGGGGATGTCGGTAGATGCATATATGTATGTAGAATAATGTCATTGCATGAGGGTACACGTAAATAGGTGATGGGAGAAAAGAACCAATAAACCAGTCTTGATCTGAACGTCTTGTTTGATTGTCGAATCCTTTGCGCACCTACCTAGTATTCTTTAAAACTGTCATAAATAAAACACAAGTTGGTGATCTTATAAATCATTCCTCTAAGTGACTTATAAGTTTTACTGTTTATTAAATTGCCACTGCAATGGTGTTAATGTGCAAACTTGAGCGATAAACTTTATTGCTAGAACGAACGGGGTATGTGTTTATGAAATTGCTAGTACACTTCTGAACTTCTAAGAACGATTAATTACGTATGCATGGCTTCAAGTTAGATGTATTGTCAATAAGCTGCCTAGGGTTTGCGAGTTTGATTCACGCATGGAACAAATATTATTTATTTAGCTTACAGGTAGTAGTTCCAAGTCTGGCTGTTTGTGTACCTATGTGAGTTTGAATGTTTCTAATCGCACAAACGATGGAAGAGAAATTTCTTGTGTGGAACTCCGTTTATTTTTGTAAAAGAAATAAACGAAAGGAATATCGCTATCGATTTATTTATTTATTTATTTATTTATTAAAACTTTATGCACTAGTAAAATAAACTGTACAAAGGCGGACTTAATGCCTTAGGCATTTTCTACCAGTCTACCTTAAGGTGGTGCAGAGACAGAACATGGTAGGCGCAAGAAGGTAACTAAAACTTGAAAGAAAAAATAAATTATTATTTATGATAAATACATATATACATACATATTATATAAAATCCAGAGATACCTAGGTCAAGAGAAAAGAAAAAATTAAAATAACAAAAGACATATTATTGGAGAAACTAATCTGCTTACTCAACTTAGGGATAAGTTTGCCAACACCTTGTGAATGTGTTCGCGTGCCTTTACTTTAAACGTGAACAAACTGGTTGCCATCCTGATGTTCAGAGGAAGCTCATTCCAAAGGAAAACCGCCTGGACGAAAAAAGAAGAGTGAATGAAACCAGAACGGTGAGAAGGACATCGTAGAAGACGATTATTATTTATCAGCTATTATTTCAGTAATCTAATCAGTACCCTTTTAGAGCTGTATTTTCTAGGGACCTTTACAGTTTATCTGACTACTTAGTGGGTATTTACTTCTATCAACAGAAAATTAAGCTAAAAAAAGTACTTAGATACGATCTTAAACACACGGATCAACGCGCAACGTTTTTGTCTGGCTGTAGCACGTCCTCTGTATTCAACAAAACCTTTTTTTTGTCATTAGATTTATTGTGAAAACCTAAAACCACACACCAAAATCAACACAACACACACTACACTGCAAAAAACATACACCACAATGCAGCACAACATAAACAACACTGCAACACAACACACACAAACACAACAAACCAACACATTAACACAAAAAAAGCAAACACTGACACACCAACACAGGTTACATTTATATATCAAATAAATTCATTTGGTCTTATATATATTGTGGCCAGTAAGACCATTGACCGTCGTCAGGATATAATATTATAATTTCCAAGAGTTAATCCCTTGAACAAAAAACTGTTTTTCCACGTTAATCCGACTACCGAAGTTAATCTCAAATGTGCAAATAATTTTCAACGATAAAGTTGTTGTTCTCATTTTCATGTTACATTTTGTTTGCACAGTTTAGTTTAACTAAAAGTTCAGAACCGTACCGGCATTCGTGCGGGCTGGTTGTGTTTATTCTAAAGTTAATTAGTATCCACACTGCGCAAAGTGTTGTTTACGTACTATCACGTGCTAACGGCGTGCGCCGGACCACCCAGTGCGCTTGCCTCCGCGCGATCGAGCCATGACTGATAACGTGAGTGCTCCACCGCGACGTGCGACGCCTGTATTTAATAATGATATTCGAAGCCTACTGAATGATTCTTCCGACATGGATAATATGGATGATGATGGTGGAAATAAAGAGGTCCAGTCAAGAGCGGAAAAAAGGGGAAGAGAAGATAGTACTGAAGAAGAAGAGGGTTGGACTGAAATTAAAGGGAATAAGAAGAAAGCATGCCATAGCAGTAAAAACTCGGTTCAAGAAGAAAAGTATGAAGTCTATGCTTCTTCCAAGGAACGTCTTCCGAAGCAATTCGCAATGGCACGTATTTTAAAAGAAAATAAGATAGATAAAATCCGCCACGTTAAATATTTAAGTCCGTTTAAAATACGTCTCGAATTCGAATGCGAATTGGCTGCCCAGAATCTTTTAACATGTGAGAAACTTTTGGAGAAGGGATGGAGGTTTCAGAAAGCTATGCAGCTGTCTGTCTGTTATGGCCTAATTAAGGATGTAGACTTGGACTTTACAGATGACGAGATTGTCAACAATATTACATGTCCAGCACCCGCTAAGCTTTTATCAGTCAAAAGGTTAGACCGTCGTAACAGGAATGAAGGTGGTTGGTGCCCTAGTGAGACCCTTCGACTTTGCTTTGACGGTGACCATCTGCCTCCGTCTGTTCGTGTTTGTGACATTAGTTTAAGAGTTTTGCCATACATTCATCAAGTTTCTCAATGTTCCCAATGTTGGAGGTTAGGTCACAGTAGGAGAATTTGCACTTCCAAGTACGTAATCTGTCCAAAGTGCGGTGGGCGTCATGAAAATTGCGAAACTCTTTTGTTTTCATGTGTGAATTGTAAGGGCAACCATATATCGCTCAGTAAGTCTTGCCCAATATATAAGAAGGAGAGGAGGCTCAGGGAGATTATGGCCGAGTTTGGATGTACTTACAGGAAAGCTATAGAATGTTACGTCCCCCCCGAAAATTCTGAAGATCTCTTTAAAGCCCCAGCAGATATAGAAAATCGCCTTTCTTCGACACCACTTTTTGTAAACCCTTCAAAAGTTAGCGATACGAATCAGGAAGCATCTATTCGTTCTACTTATGCTGACATCATACGCACTAAAGCAATTATACACAAGGAAAAGACTCCTGTCGCGGCTAGAAAGGAAAACCACCTTCCAAAAACTAAGTCGGTAAAATCACCGAAACCCAAGGACAACCAACCTAAAGATGACTGGATGTTTTGGAACTCCGACATGCCTTCTTCTGATCAAATATCCGATGATGGAGAGGTTAAAGATGAATGCCCATCGTTCAAAGAGTTGTGGTCAAGAATAAAAGAAGTAATCTTCCTCAAAAAGACTAGCGTGATGTTTAAGATAAGGTGTATTTACCAATTGTGCCTAAAATGGTTTACTGTAGCTTGTGCAAGTTTTATTTCAGAGTGGCCGTGGATAAAAGCAATGTTTAACTATTTTATAAGTTCTGATGGCTAACAAATTTACTAAATTAAATATCCTGCAGTGGAATTCCCAAAGCATTAGACCTAAGTTAGCATTGTTCCAACAATTATTATGCCAGGAAAAGGTCCATATTGCGGTCCTTAGTGAGACATGGCTCGAACCCGATAGTCATTTTAAAATAAGCGATTATGTTGTTTATCGCGCGGACCGGGATGACTCATATGGCGGCGTAATTATTATCGTGCACAAATCTATTAAAGCGCAGCTGCGTCGCGTCCAAGTGAATAATACCGGTATTGAGGTAGTGTGCGTGCAGTTATTTAATTGTGATCCGTTTGAAAACATTGTGTCTATCTATTGCCCTTCTAGAATCGTAACAACACAGCAGGACTGGGACAATCTGTTATCATTATGGACTTCGAGGACTTTAATTTTAGGTGACTTCAATGCCCATCACAATAGTTGGTCTTATAAAACTGACCACAGAGGCAAGCTTATTCACGACTCCCTTTTAGACAGCAATTTTCTTTCTTTGAACAATGGTACACATACGCGAGTTCGTTTAGTTGACAATAATTTACAACAGTCTTCACCCGATATATCTCTAGTATCCTCAGATATTGCGTTAAACCTCAATTGGACCGTTTTAAGTGAAAATTTAGGCAGCGATCACTTAATAATTAAAATTTCAACTTTATGTACGCCGCATCTTCCCTCAATAATTAAAAGAAACTTTGGTAAAGCAGACTGGACTTCATTTAAAAAACATTTAGAACAACAATTTTGTAATTTGTGTTTGCCGAATGACCTTCAGAAGGCATACGATATTTTTTTAAGTATTCTGAATGAAGCTGCAGACAAATTTATCCCGTTCATAAAATTTAATCAAAATCCCACTTCAAAATTCATTCCGAGGCCATATTGGACTGCAAAACTATCACAGGCTGTAGCTCAACGGAGACTTGCATTATCCAATTTCAGACGTAATCCCTGTCCTCAGAACCTTGATACTCTTAATGACCGCATAAGTATATCGCAAAGGCTAATCCGTCAGGCTAGGGGAGAGAACTGGCAATCTTTTTGTTCCTCAGTTGACCACACTACAACGTCTAGTGATATGTGGCGCAAAATGAGATGGCTGAAAGGTTGCCGTTCGCCTAGACATTTCGTTGATGCCCAAAGTGCTAGAAATCTCTTAGACACTTTAACCCCAGATTTTGTGTCCCCTATCACTCCGACGATACATCATAATAACCCTATCTTAGATAGTGAGATCTCGATACAGGAGCTAGATAAATGTATCAAGCCTAAGGATACATCTCCTGGATTAGATGATATATCCTACTCTATGATTAAAAATTTACCGGATGTAGGTAAAACCTTATTACTTAAATTACTAAATAACTTTTTTGAACACAGTTTTGTCCCCTCTCAGTGGCGCGACATTTGTATCATACCTATTCCAAAACCTGGTCGCGACCCTAGTAATGTTTCTTCACTCCGACCGATATCATTGTTGTCGTGCCTATGCAAAATTTTTCACTATGTTCTATTTAGAAGATTGGAATGGTTCCTGGAAAAAAGCAACACATTCTCTGAGAACACAGTTGGCTTCCGTAGGGGTAGGTCATGTCTAGACGGTCTCAGTTGTTTAATCTCTACAATACAAACTGGTTTTTCTGAGGGTTGTTCTACTATTGCTTGTTTTTTAGATATAAATAATGCCTATAATAACGTAAATAATACTGTCTTAATCGATGTTTTGGATAACCTTAAAGTAGGATCGCGCATTTGTAAGTATTTGTGGAACTTTCTTCACAGACGAGTACTTAAAATAAGATCTGAGAACAACTATATTAGTCGACATTCAGGATGTGGTTTGGCTCAGGGTGATCCGCTTTCTCCGCTTCTATTTAATATAGTAACTTTAGATATTTGTAAAAATTTGCAGAACCAAATTTGTATATCCCAGTACGCGGATGATTTTGCCATTTATGTTAAGTGTCCTTCTGTTAGTGACGGGCAATACAAGATACAATCTAGTCTTAATATAATCAATGGCTTATTAATGCGTGTAGGTTTGGACATTTCTCCCGGTAAAAGTAAGATCTGTTGGTTTAGTAGAGGTTATCGTTCGCCTACTATTGAAGTTCGTTTAAACGGGACGTTGTTAGAGTTAGTTGACCATGTGAAGTACTTAGGAGTGTGGCTGGACAAGGGACTTCGATGGAAGAAACATATTAATGAGGTTCGTGAACGAGTACTTAAACTAGTTAATATTTTTAAGGTATTGGTGGGGCCTGGATGGGGAATTCATCCTAACCATTTAAGACGACTGTACATCTCACTCATTCGTAGTCGTATTGACTTTGGTAGTTTTCTACTGGATAATAGTGCAGATACGCATTTGACAAAACTGGACAGGTTACAAAATATTTGCATGCGGTTAGTTGGTGGATTTATCAGAAGCACGCCGATTCACGTGATGGAATCCGAATTAATGTTACCTCCACTCTTTATTCGCCGCCGATACTTGGCTAGTAAATTCTATTTAAAATCAAAATGTTTTGATTTTCCTGTAATAGACATACTGGATAAGCTGCACGGTCTTTGCAACAGTAGTGCTTATTGGAGGAAAAAGAAAAAACCGCTTTTAGTTATGTCTCACGATATTCTGAAGAACGAACATATGTTTTGCAATAAAAAAATGGGTATGTTCTCCATGACAACATGGGTTAGCAATATGGACCTATCAGGTATTGTGAAACCTAATTTAGATTCAGTAGTTAAACCTAAACATTGCTATAATTTATGTAATTTAAGATCAATCTGTTGTAAGTCTCTAAACGCACTGTATTCTGGTTTTTATGGTGTGTATACAGACGGTTCTAGAGGGAAGAATTTCTGTGGTGCGGCTTTTTATGATTCGCAGATAGATACTTCCTATAAATTTAAGATATTGTCAAAAGTTTCAATAATGCATTTGGAACTTATAGCTATTGCTGAAGCTTTGGCTTACATCGAGTCATTGGATGGTGATCGGTTTGTCATTTTTACTGACTCAAAAAGTGCTCTTCTCCATCTGATAAAGTGTACAAGTTCTTCAGCTGCTAAGGGTCTTCCACTAGCTTATACTGTTCTAAGAGCCATTACTGATTTTGTTACCAAACATAAAAAAGTTGTATTACAATGGATCCCTTCCCACGTTGGATTAGAGGGTAATGAAGTAGTTGATCGTCTAGCAAACGAAGCCGGCTCTGATGGAGATATTTATTCATGTTCTCCTTGGCATACTGAACACCTACCCTTAGTTAGAGAAAGATGTATTCAATCTTGGACAGAATATTTTGATAAAAGGTCGCTAACAAAAGGCATTTGGTACAGGACGATTCAACCATCACTTCCACGAACTCTTTGGTTCAGCGAGGGAGGGATGACTAGACAGGAAGTGGTGACGGCTTTGAGACTCCGATCTGGGCACATACCGCTCAATAGTTTCGGATTCATGATGCGCAAAGTTGATTCTCCCAATTGCGTTGTTTGTGGAGTAGTAGAAGACGTTCATCATATTCTGTCGGAGTGTGTACGTGTCGAAGTCCAAAGGTGTCAAGCTTTTGTCAATAATCATAATGTAGGTTTTTACAATAGCATTCTTGCCTCACCGCTATCAGATGAGGCTAGAACACTTTATCATGTTATTGTTATGGGTTTAAGGTTGCGGGTAGATTAGTACTTAGTAATAATTAATTGTATCCAATCATCGGGGTGACATATTCTGTTTAGAAAAAACCCTGGAAATAAATAAAGATAAAAAAAAAAAAAACTAAAAGTTAATTGAGTTAATTTGTTGTGCTTGTATTTTGTGATTTTAGGTAGAACAGTTGTTCTACGTATGGTACTGGTGTTCGGTTGCATTTGATTACAGTGGAAGCCGACCCCAACATATCATAGCCAAGTTGACGATGAGTTTAACAGTGAGTACCTAGATTTCTTTGCATAATTGCAATTCCTTACAGGCGTTGTTAGCTGCATCCTGTAATAAAAAAAAAATTTTAGAACAGAACGTTAACGCGTTAGAAGTTAAACTTCTTTGGCGTTTATAATAAGATAAAAATGTTGCTAAAAAATATATCTTTCGGTTTATTTTACGTTTGTAGAATGTTGACACCAGCTAACTTCAGGGTGTCGGTTTTTCGTGACGGTGCATCGTAAAAATTTACCCCTAACGCACCAAAAGAAGAATAACCTCAAAATACTAATTCAGTAATACAGTTTATAGTGCTATGTTTGGGGGAGTGAGTGTTACTTTTTTAATTGAGGGAATAACCTGAAGTAGGAATCAAATAACACTTTACCTTACCTGGTAATTGAACCCAGCACCTTGCAGTCATCACTTTTAAGTTAGCCAAATAACACTATGCATGATCGAAGGTAAATAGGTGAATGTATCATTGGAACAAGACATGCAACCTATCACACTGTGAATTGGAGCAAAAGTTTTGATAGTTTATTTCACACTAAAGTTATGGCTTAGGACTCAATGCCATTGTACAGGCGCCAGCACATCAAGTTACCCCAATGTGTCAAATTTTCCCAATTGACTATGAACCTTGAGACATTTGACACATTGGGGTAACTTGATGTGCTGGCGTCAAAGAGTACATCATCATCATTGCTTTTATTTCCCAAAGAGTTCTCTTCTTCTTTTCGATTGGTTAATGACTAACTTGGTGTCCCAGTTTTATGCCGCCCACGGGTTCCTGTCTTGGCTTCATATGCCATCGAGAAACATTTCTCAGGCATTTTGGTTTCCACACAATATTTTCCTTTTAGATATAACATATTTAAAAAGAAATCTAAATGTGTGGTTTACTAAACTGTAACGCCAGCTGCCATTTACAAAAATCGTGATGTAATAATTTTGCCGGCTAGTTTGTGCGTTCACTTTATAATCCATAGATCATACTTACTTACACGATCACAGATGAAGCACTAACAAAGCCAGAGCAATAAATTTTACTTCCCCAATCCATTTTTCATTTAAAATTCCCTTTAACGAAGGTCAAAAGCCATGCGTATTTGATAATAAATAACGGTGACACGAGTCCGAGGGTCCATCACTCATTGGTTGACGTTTAGCGGGAAAAAAATATGTCGGCCATATTGGAACTGTGTTAGCGGGAAAATATGGACGCTTGATTTTGTTTGTTTGATATTTTCGTGACAAATGTTTTCTTGTTTTCATGTCAAGTGCCATTTTACACGTGTTTTGTTGATTTTGTTTTTGTTGTTCGACAGAAAATATGTCAACAAGTTTTTAATGAAAAAGAAAACAGCGTTTAGAGAAAAAAATCACAATATTACGTTAAACTCGTAGATACTAAATGTAAATGTCATTGTCAAGTTCACATTTTTGTTTACGTAAATTTTATTTGCGTACGAAGTGAAATGTTAAGTTTTTTTGTTGTAAAGAAAACCTGCAAAGTGCGAGCTGGATTCGCGGACCAAGGGTGCCGTACAAAGCAGGCATGTTAATGGTATTCCTTTTTTTTAATAGGTACATTTGTTTGTCGTTATAATAATTCCAAGATAAAGGATCTTGACAGGCAGACGGACAGACGGACAATACAGATTAGAAATTCTATAAAGGTTCCATTTTTCCTTTTGAGGGAAGAAGACGTACTTAGCGGAAAAAAACTCCCCAGCATGGAGGAACTACAACATAACCTTTATAATGTACTCACGGCTACCACATCAAGCTATACATTTCCAGTTTACGTTGACCTCGCACTGCACGGAAATCCCATACAATGCGATCAACTTATACTGGAAATGTATAGCTTGATGTGTAGCCGTGTGTACCTTTACATTGCTTATTTTGACAAATAAATTAATTTGACTTTGACTTTACCTTACTTTATAATTAACATCACCGAAGTACCTACTCTCAAAAGCAAGAACGACCTTTCTTTGAGTATTTCAAACCATTCTCAGTAGCACCACTTTACCGTAAGTTCTCCATAAAACAAATGAGCGGACACTTACATTTTCGCACAAACTATTTTCTCTACAAACATGTATTTTACCACAAAATGAAAGGCTACTTATCTAACCCAACCACAGAGTCAGGAATTGCCGAGCCGGCAGCGATTTTAGTTAACTCCATTTACAAAAGCATTTGACAGAATATAAAAAAGGTAATACTTATTTAATTTAATACTTCAAGCACACTAATGTACAGAGGCGGACTTATACTTAATACACCCCAACCAGCAATTCAGTCCTATTATTTCAGTTCATAACTCTAAAAAGCTCTATAAACGATTTATTAAGGTTTTAGCGGTGCCAGGGTGTGGTATAAAAGCGTTCTACAGTACGTTATTGCTCTAAATGCTTAAAGAGCTAAAAATACCTATAAACAAAGAATGTAAACGTTTACTACGCCATTTTATACAACCGTTATAGTCAAGTACTATAGCAAGTTCTAATATAACTGGTACATAATAATATTGCTCTATAAATTTGTCAGCAGGTGCCTTTATTTATCTGATTAGCGTATTAAGGGTTCCAAACGTACTGCAATAGTAGTTTCGTTATAGCAGTGATGAACACTCAACTAAAGGGTAATATTGTGATGTTGTGGATATTCAGATCGCTGCTATAGTACTTGTGCGTTAGTAGTCACAAAAGACTTTACAATAGAGTGTTTTTGTGATGTAGTCAAATATCAGAGCACGCTAATAGAACGTTAGTGTATTACAATAGTTTTTAGATGCATATTATAATTTTGTCGATAAGCATATCACACAGACACTATTATAGAGCAGAATTTTTGTATAACAACTTTTTTGGTGCCTAGCAATGCGCTGTTTGGTATTATAAATGGGTATCTATCACTTTAATGACGCAAAAGTGGCACATAAACGTAGATAAATGTTTCTATTAAATGACAGCTAAGTCCCATAAAGGATTATTGGCTCGCTTTTACAACAACATTCAGACATTTTGATACGGAATTAATGCAACATGCATTCTGCCCTAAAAACAAAAAATAATAATGGATATAAAGAATTGGAAAAGAAATATTTAAACGCAGTAGAAGCTTATATAAGTGAATAGACGATTTTGAAAAAGCAGCTTTGTTTTTTTTTTCATCATCAAACAAAGTAATAATAGTAGCCAAAATCAAGTTAGAATCACAATTACGGAAAACGGTTCTGTACAAAATGTGCCTTACAAAGATATTATTTCTGAAGAGAGTCCTTATTCCAGCGATTTTTCTGAATCTTCAAGCAATAATTCAACATTCGTAAAAGACCAACAATTTTGTGATGGCGTAAACACTGGGCCATTAATTATAATATTTCGCATGAAGCAACAAAAAGTTTAGTACGATGGTATATATGATGGTACATAAATAAAAATCTTTTTTAATTACATGGTTCTTTATTTTGAACTATAAAAGAAAAACCTTTCATTTCTCATCTTTTAACAGTCTTGATATCACGTTAAAATCAACCCACATAATTAACTCAGCTTGTACAGCTTGACATCAGGTACTCGAAACAATGTCAAAAACATAAAATGTTAGAATATTCACTTCACAGGAATACCTATTCAATTTGAAGCTGCTGCTGCTGCATGCTGCTGTGAGCAGCATGAAATCGTCTCGACTAAAAAAAATATCGATATCCATATTGGCGTCCATTAGGTACCCTGCAAAAATACAATGTTGACTGCAGTTTAAATTTATAAAGGTATTGCTTTAAATTTATAGTTCAGTAAAATTACAAAGAAATATAAACATTAGGTACGTAAAACTTGATATAAGTACAGTTCTTCCTAAGGAAATAAAAACTGGTTACATGATCAATTCTCACTATTCGTCAGTTAACAGTTTATAATTCAGTTTTTTTTTCATTAATGGTCTTCAGAAAAATAGTCAAAAAAATGTGTATTATAAATATATTCAGTCATGCTCACACAGAACCCCAATTTTAGGTTGAATCCACGATGACTGACAGTGAAAACATTATCACGGCAAGTACTCTAATGGCTCTTAAAATATTGAAATCACTTTATATGATAAATATTTTAGTAAAAGCTCAACAATTCGAGGGGGGCACTTTAAATTCATGGTAAACCTATCCCTAGTTTGTCAGTAAAGCTGCAGTCGCACGTCATTTCCATCGTAATAGACTATTATTATATTAACAAAATATTTTTTTCGTACCACTTGCTCAAAAAAGTGACATTCTTTGCCACAAAAAGCGAACATAACAATAGTCATTTTTAATCTGTTAAAAACAGGGAAAGAAAATTGTACTGGATTTCATTCATCCCCTAGGGAGAGAATGTGATTTAAATTTGGAATACTTACCGAAATTTATACTGAACTACATCTGTGTTTGCACCATTGAGTTTGTGTTTATAGCATTATACATCTTTTTGGAAAAGGAATACGCGTTTATTATGCAGTTATGATTATTAATTAAATAAAATTACGAAAACTGACGAGGCCGTATGAGCTTGATGCCTTTGCTTTTCCGACAAAAAAATATTAATCTAGGAATTTGCCGCGTTTTTGTTTTCTTCAAATCATGGAGCAAACAACCGGGTTGTTTGCTTCATGCTTCAAATATTTAAACGTTAAGTTTATTTTAATTTATTTTTATAAATAAGTTAATGTTCTAAAAATACGTCTACTTTTAATTCATTCATTATTTTTAATAAATGCTTATCTCATTTATTATTGTGTTATTTTTTTCGCAAATGGTACGAAAAGTAGAGTATTTTCCTCGGTGATAAAGCTGTCTTAGTCTTGGGTGAAATTAAATCCCTCGCTACACTCAGGACTCGTCTTTAAATCCCTCGCTTCGCTCGTGATTTAAGTTTTTAACACCCTCGCTACGCTCGGGAGTAAACCTCGAGTCCTTCGTTACGCTCGCGATTTAAATCGTCACCCGCGACAGAAGACACTGCTTTATCCCCTTGGTTAATAATCTACTATTTACTTACCTCAGATTACTTGTATCCTTTCGTAAGATTATTTTTATTATTTCTTGCACTCTGCACTATCACGAATGTAAAATAATGAATGGTGAATGAAAAAGGTGAGATAAAGAGGGATAGAGAGGGCGCTACTGTGCGCGTAAACAAACATCTGTTCCGCGTATTCTAAAGTCTTAAAAATAGTTTGAGTGATAAAACAGTGCAAAATAGTAACCAAAGTTATAAAAAATCGGTGCCTACAGTGATTAAAGTCAAAATACACAAGTTTTAGGCGTATTCTATGAAGATTCCTCAATAAAACTAAGTGCCTACAGTTTTAACGAACAAAGTTCAAAGCGGCAAGTTTTTTGTTATCATAATTGGCCGCTTACCAAGCTGATCCCAAGCATCCCCGTGGCCATCGGATGCAATGTGTGGATTGAAATCTAATCGAGGTACGATAGCGATTGTATAATTGACTTATTTGAAACATACCAAAATACATCAAAACTTGCTTGTCATCCTGGCCAAGTAACAGCGCCATCTATCATCTAGTACGTGAAATAGCTACAATTGATTGACACTAGTACCGATTTAGACTAGGGATCACTAGATGGCAGCACCAGTATCAAAACTAATTAAAATGTCACAACAATGCGCAGGCTGTACACAAGACCTTATAGCCACTGAATATCTTACCTGCACATTATGTAGCTATAAATACGATCTGGAGTGTGCAAACATCTCCAGAGATCATTTTAAGTCAGCAATGACTGCAGATCATAAGAAAACATGGAAGTGTCAAGATTGCCGCTGCAAAATGCCCAAAATAGGAAACTCGAACATTCCTGTAAGCCCACAGATCTCTTTCCACAACCAGCGAGCAGCTTCACCTAATGAAATATGCAATGTCACGCTAAGGAAAAGAACTACTTACCAAACTAATGATTCAATCACTTCTGATGAACGCAGTTTACTAGGAGAAACAGTCCACTCAGATGCGAAAAACCCCACAGCAAATACAAGTATACAACCCGAACTCTTACTGGAAAGTTTGAGTCAAATGATCGTAGTACGTCTAAAGGAGAACAACGAATCAATAATTTCGGAACTACGAAGCACTATACAAATAGAAATCAATAAAGCTATTGCCAAACTCACGGAAGATCTCGAGCACAAAACCAAATATCTATCAAAACAAAATGATCAAAGAAAACTAGAATTGGAAAAAGTTGACACTAAAATAGAAAACCTAATAAAAGAAAATGAAAAACTCAAAAAAGAATTATTAGAAGTAAAATCAAAATATGTTACCCCAGTAATCCAATGTACAGACAGCAATTCAAAGAAAATAGTTCTGTACGGGTTCACAGAATATTTCAAAGAATCGGAAGTTGATCTGCATGACAGAGTAATTGATATATTCCAAGATATTCTGCATGTAGACTTAACAGGCTATATAGAAAATATGAGTAGGCTAGGCAGGAATACTACCAATACCCGACCACTGGTGGTGGAACTATTAAGCAAAAGAATGGCGACATATTTAATCAAAAATAGCCATTACTTTCAAGGCACAAGACTCTTCGTATCTGAGTTTTTAGATGAAAACGCACGCAAACGAAGGCAACTCATGCGTGAAGAAATGTTAAAAGCACGAAAGAAAGGCTTATACTCAGTGATTCGGAATAACCAATTATATGTAGAGGAAGAATTAATAAATATGAGGGATGGAACGTACCAACCAAACGATAGTATAATTGAGACTAACGATTCTAATATAATAACCCAGAATAATACACGTAGTAACATCAATAACCGAAACAAGACAATAACGGGTGATGTAAATACGGGAAACTGCTCCTTTCGTAGTCACGGGACAACATTTTAACATATTATTCCAAAATGTACAAAGTATTTACAATAAACAAATTATACTTGAAGCTTTTATTGAAGAAAACCCTATATATAACGTAATATGTTTATCCGAAACCTGGCTATCGAGAGAAAAACAAACCATGTTTCAATTAAGCGGATATAAAATAGCCGCATCATACTGCCGAAAGTCGCGGGGAGGTGGTGGCGTCTGCATCCTGGCCCAAGATCACATCAATTTTAGAGAAAGAAAGGATGTAACAGATATGTCCATAGAATATATTATAGAACTATGTGCAATTGAATTACCCAAAGAAAACATATTACTATTAGTGATATACTGGAATAGAAGAGAAGAGGATATATTTATAAGTCAACTAAAAATAATTTTAAACTATATCAATAATAAATTCAACAAATTTGATATTGTTATTGGCGGAGATTTCAATATAAATGTTTTAGAGAACAACAGGAAAACTAGTCAATTCATTGACTTAATGTTAGAGTTTAAATTTACACAACACATAAAAAAACCCACTCGCATTACTCCAACTACGTGTACTTGTTTAGATTTGATATTCACAAACTGTAACACAAAACAAATATCTACAACCGTAGAAGAATTCGGTTTCTCAGACCACAGCGGAACAGCAATACAAATCTCTATACCTAATGAAATCACTACTCGACCAAAGTGGTACGCAAAAAAAAGATTATGTAACGATACCAATATACTTAGGTTTAAATCTGCATTAAAAGTTATAGACTGGAATAAAATAATAGTAAAAGACCAAAACATGAACGAGAACTATAAAGCATTTAACGACACGCTAACTTATATCCTAAACAGATGCATACCTTTACAAAAAATTAAATTACAATCTACCTTTAAAAAAAAATGGCTAACCAAAGGAATCAAAACCTCCTGTAAAAATAAGAGACTATTTAAAATCTTTGTATCTAAAACAAACAACCCAATACTATCGCAACACTACAAAAAATATGAAAAAATATTAAAACAAACAGTAACAACGTCTAAAAAACTACAATATATTCATAAAATAAAAAAATCTGACAACAAAGTAAAAACAATGTGGAATATTATAAACGAGCGAACTCATAAAACAATAAAAAAAGACAAATTTAATATAATACTACAATCAAGTGACAATAAAACAACATCGGAGCCAAAGGAAGTTGCTAATTTGTTCAACAACTTCTTTGCATCCATTGGCGAGGGAAGTCCAATACCAGCAAACGATGTATCAAAAAGTATACCGGTGCCTTCACATACCGAAAATACAATGTTTCTTACTCCAGTGGATCCTTACGAAATAAATCACATGCTAAAAACACTAAAAAACAAAAAAAGTCACGGTATAGACGAACTTCCACCCACTCTATTCAAACAATGCGCTGATGAGCTTACATTGCCGTTTTTCAAATTACTAAACCAGTCTTTTGAGGAAGGTGTGTTCCCTGATCAGCTGAAGGTATCGCTAGTAAAACCCTTGCATAAAAAAAATGACAAAACAGAGCCAAGTAATTACCGTCCAATAGCTTTACTCCCTACAGCTTCTAAGATTTTCGAGAAAGCAATGTGCAACCGCGTGTACACTTTCTGCGAAAAATATAAAATATTCGACGAATGCCAAAATGGTTTTCGTAAAAATCGGTCAACAACATTAGCAGTTTATAAATTCATACAGGAAGCGCTAAGCATATTAAATAATAAAAAATACGCAGTAGGTTTAATGCTAGATATGACTAAAGCTTATGATAGGGTTCAATATGATATATTGTTAAATAAACTTTATAGATTAGGGATCCGCGGAGGGGCACATAAATGGTTTAAATCTTATCTGGAAAATAGAGCACAGCTAGTAGAAATAGAATACTTCAATAACAATACAAACGAATTAAAAAAATTCAGGTCTGATAAAAAGGCGATTAACGCATCTATACCACAAGGAAGTGTTATTGGATGTCTTCTATTTCTAATTTACATTAACGACCTTCCAAAATTTATAACAGAATCTGGACCGTGCGTCTTGTTTGCGGATGACATCTCCATTCTCACCCAATGTCACGACAACATAAACTTAAACAGTACCCTTAGTGAAATCTTCATCAAAATAATAACGTGGATGAAAGAACACAATCTTGAGATCAACTTTGCAAAGACTAAACTAATAACCTTCCACCCCCATCAAAAAAGTCCTTTAAATTTAATCTATTCCTTTAATAATTTTGAAATAGAAACAGTAAATGAATTCACATTATTAGGCATAACCATAGACAAAAATATAAATTGGAAGTCACACGTACAAACAATAAAATCTAAACTATCCAAATTCCTATACGCTTTTCGTGAAGTAAAAAAAACCACAGATTTACAGACTGCCCTCGTAACATACTACGCCTATGCTTATGCGTGGCTTAGCTACGGTGTAATAATGTGGGGATACAGTACAGACGCACCTGCACTTTTCACGGTCCAAAAGAAATGTATCCGGATCTTATTGAACATACCACAGATAGAGAGCTGCAAACCCCATTTTGTCAATCTGAATATTTTAACTCTGCCTTGTATATATATACTAGAAATATGCAAGTTCGCTCACACACATCAAGACTTATACACTAAACGAGAGGACATACAAACTAGATACACGCTCCGACACAAAACACGACTCAATCTACCATCGTCCCGCTTAAAAATATATTCGACAAGTCCTCTAGTTATGTCTATCAAAATTTATAATATGTTACCCGAATGTATACGAAATGTAAAAAAAATACATTTATTTGCGTTAAAATTGAAAAAGTTATTATTAAAAAAAAGTTATTACAGTGTCAACGAATACTTAAATGATCAATCATTAAAACACATTACACATTAGATGCTTCGAATAATTTACTTTTATCATTATTATAAATAAATTATAAATATTATTATTATTATTGTTTTAAAAGTGAGCTTAAAATAAGTTGGATTGTGTAAAAGGAAATTTAAAATAAGTTATATTATAAGATACGTAGACGATAAGTTCTCCTCTCCATAAATTATGTATCTTTTGCTGTGCCCGACAGGGTCCATGATTGTTTCTTTAAATGTTTAAGTACCACCTAAGCCTACATTGTGGAATGCAATAAAGAATTGAGTATTGAGTAAAGAAAACTAAACTCTTGTATAGTATGAAAAAGTACTATAAAAGGTCCTACAGTAGTCAGGACATCATTATTTTGAGACCTGCATCACTGTTACAGGACTTTTATTGGACTGATTCGTCATGAGGAACACTGCAATACAATTATTTTGTCACTGAACAGAGATATAAATCCAGCCTGCTCTTAAAACCCAGTCCCCGGCAGTTAACCAGAGTATGGCGGCTGAGCATATAAATGTTGAACCAGCAATCATCCAGCCTATTCAACCCCCCTCCCCGATAACGACAGGCACTCAGGAGCTTAACGTTGCCTATGAGATTCGCTGCTTTCGTGAGGAACTTAGTGCTATGAGAGTGGAGTTGCGACAGTTCCGGGACGAAATGGCGAGTTTAAAAGCTGATGTCGGTCTGTGCAGGGAACGCATGGATGTAGTTGAGGACAGGGTTTCCCATCTCGAGAGACGTTTTGAGGAAAAGGAGCCTTCATCTTTCGACCACCTTGAGGAGACTATTGCGGAGCTGAAGCTTCAGTTAAATGAACGCGATCAGGATCAACTGCTCAATGACGTCATAATAACGGGTTTACCAGAAACCAAGGATGAGAACCCGTTACATTTGGTGCATTTGGTGTCATTAAAGCTGGGAGTTAGCATCGACGAGCGCGAAATAGTTAACGCAGAGCGTATCGGCATGGTGCGCCGCAACTTTATCGCGACCGGCGGCGGCGGTACGAACGAGGCGGAGCAGGCGCGGCCGCGACTGGCCGCGAGCGCTCGCCGTGCGACTGTCGCGCCGCGCTGCCCGCGATCAACTGTTGCGAGCGGCGCGCGTGCGCCGCGGCCTCACCACGGCGGACCTCGACTTGCGCGGGCCTGCGAGACGGTTGTATGTTAACGAACGGCTGACGCCGATTAACGGAAGGTTGTTTTTTAATGCGCGTGAGGCTGCGCAGAAGCATACATTTAAATACGTGTGGACCAAAGACGGCCGCATATATGTAAGGAAAGAGGATGGGGTAGCTCCACATCGTATTCGTTCCGAGCTTGATTTGCACCGAATTTTTGGCAATGGTTCAGTTTGATAGGCATAAAAATATTTTTTAAATTACATATTTGTTGTTTCACTCGTTATTATGTTTGTTTTTTATCTATTTTTGTGTCTGTTGTTGTATTTTTTGTTGTTATCAGTTATGTATTTTTCTATCTATTTTTTGTTGTTATTTGTTCTGTATTTTGTGTAATTTTCTGGCTGCAGCTAGCCCAGCCTAAGGGGTACATTATTTTCGTTGGTATTTTCCGTAGTGGCGCAAGTTTGATGATACCCATCTTCCATCGTTGCAAATTATTATTATATTTTCACACATATAGCATTATTTATTTATCACAAGCATTCACCACATTATCCATATTTTATTTTCTTACAGTTACTTTTCAAGTTGACACACTATACATATATGTACTAAAGGTCATTTTAGTCGCGGGTCTGCCTTTTTTGACATTGTTTTTTTATTTTTCAAAAAGTTACATTTAAATTAAATTGTTTTTATTACAACGAAAACCCACTAACCAGTTGTTACCTCTTTGCAGGAAATATTTTTCTGTGTGGCATGGTGTCGATTGGAAATACTGCTATAATTTAATGATTGCAAAGTATTTAAAAATTGGATTTCTTAACCCTGGTTCATTAGGCACTAACCATGATGATTTTATCGCTGCTATGGAACATCATGATGTCAGTATAATGGCAATAAATGAAACTTGGGTTAGAACGGGTGAGGAGGGGCACGCGCCCGCCGTGCCCGGGTACCGGCTGCGGCACGTGCCGCGCCCGGTGAGCGTGCGCGGCGGCCGCGGCGGGGGCGTTGGGTTCTACATCAAGCACGGGATAAAGGTGCGTACCCATGTGCACCCGGTTGACCCTTTCCACGAGTCAGTTGAACAGATGTGGCTAGTTCTTAACACAAATGGTGTCAAGATTGCTATCGGCACTGCATATAGACCCCCATGGATGGATGTTGATTTATTTCTAGACGCGCTTACTTGTTCAATAAATTCTATTACTTCTTGTAAACACCTTATTCTTTTGGGCGACTTTAATATTAACTGGCTTAATCAAGCAGACTCTAGAACGAACAAATTGAACATCTTTCTTCAAAGTCTCCAACTAAGTCAACTAGTGCAATCGGCTACTCATTTTACTTCCACTAGCGAGACTCTTATAGACCTCGTGTGTACGGATGCAGGGGCGCGCGACATTGAGGTGGATTGGATCAGTGCGCTTGGTGCGCATGCTTTTATTTCAGTGGGCTTTCATTTTAAAAAGGAGAAAATACCGCCAATTACTGTAACTCGTAGAAGTTTAAAAATCATACCTCTGGACAAGTTTAAGGAGGAAGTTTAAGGAGGACCTAGTCTCAGTGGACTGGCTTGCGACAGCTGCGTCATGTGACGTGAATGTTATGGTGGGTCAACTTAACTATAACATCACCTCGCTTTTTGATAAATACGCTCCACGAACGATTAAAATTATTAAGGACAGGTCATATCCATGGATCACGGACAACATCAAGTTCATGATGCGCCTCCGCAATCAGGCAAACATTAAATGTAGAAACTCTGAGTCAGAGAGCAAAATATTATATTATAAGGAGCTTAAAAGCCTAGTCAATAGGTCCTTATACTATGAAAAAGTAGCTTATTTCAAACACAATATTAATAGTAAAATACGCCAACCCAAAACCCTATGGAAAAATCTAAAGTCAACCCTACTACCCTTTAAAAGTGTGTCTGAATTACCCTCACATATCAATGATGCTGATGAGATTAATTCCCATTTCTTGAATGTCCCCGGTGATAGTGTGGCGCCAGCATCATGTTTGGCTTTTTATGAGTCGCATAGATTTAATAATGGTATTTTTTCTATTAATCAAGTAGATCAATCAGAAATTATCAAATTTTTATCAATATGTAAATCAAATGCGGAGGGCTTTGACCATATTACGCTTGACATGTTTTTTATGACCCTCCCACAAACCTTAGATATTCTGACCTCCATTGTTAACACTTCAATTTCTACATCAACCTTTCCTGACTTGTGGAAAATTGCAGTGGTGCGCCCTATACCTAAAGTCGCGAACCCAAGCACTATAAAGGACTTACGGCCTATCAGTATTTTACCCTTCTTATCAAAGGTATTAGAAAAAGTAGTAAATGCCCAATTATCTACATACCTTGAGCAAAATAACATTCTACCTGAGGCGCAATCAGGTTTTAGGAAGGGTCGTAGCACTGCAACGGCTCTGTTAGATGTTACGGATAACATATTATCGGCTCAAGATGAAGGGTGTTGTACCCTGTTAGTTCTACTGGACTTTTCCCGGGCATTTGATGCTATAAATTTATCACTTTTGCTATCTAAGATGGTGTATTATGGTTTTGATGCACCGACTGTTGCATGGTTTCGAAGTTATCTTAGCAATCGGAAACAGCTAGTTGAAATTCAAGATGCCAACGGATCCAGTATTTTTTCAAATATGACCCCAGTAACAAAAGGTGTTCCACAGGGATCTATATTGGGACCCCCCTTATTTATTTTGTATTCTGCAGATATTGTTAATGTTCTCAAAAATACTAAATTCCATATTTACGCCGATGATATTCAATTATATCTTTCTTTTAAACCTGAAGACTATGAGACCGCAGTGAAATTATTAAATGAGGACCTAGAGAGGATCGTGGACTGGTCGAAACAAAACTCCCTACTACTTAACCCGGCCAAAACTAAATTTATGCTTTTTGGATCTAAGAATAAACTAAGTAAAATAAATCCAATTCATGCAAACGTGAGCGTAATGGGCCAATGTATTGATCGAGTTTATGAAACAAGAAATTTGGGCTTAATCATGGACCAAGAATTACGATTTGAGGCCCACATTGCAAATTGTGTAAGAAACTGCTTCTACCGTCTAAAAGTTTTATATAAGATGCGTCCATACTTAAGCGAAGACCTGCGTGTACTTCTAGTTGAAAGTCTAGTTCTATCTAAGTTGAATTATGCCGATACCGTCGTAGGTCCTCGACTTCTGGCACGTACCGTGCGGCTGATCCAACGTGTTCAAAATGCTTGCGCGCGATTTTGCTTCAATGTACCACCAAGGAGCCACATTACACCATTTCTAAACAAGCATAATATTTTAAAGATGAAATCACGTCGGAAGTTACACTTAGCCTGTCTTCTCTTTGGCGTCATTAAGTACAAATGTCCTTCATACCTGTACACGAAGCTTGTGTGGGTAAATAGTCACCGTGAGCGCAAAGCCAGGCGTTGCGCTCAGCAGCTGGCTACCCCGCATCACCGTACTGCAGCCTTCCGAGGAAGCTTTCGTTACGCGGCCTCCAAATGTTGGAATAACATTCCCCCACCGATAAGGGACCTGACAAATATAAATACATTTAAAGCAAAGCTTAAGAAATTCATTTTGTTTTCTCAAATCAAGTCAAATAATGTCAATGTTGATATATCGTTTATTTAATTTCAGTAAAATATTTGACATTTAACTTAATAATCCTAGCATGTACAATCCCAAATTTAATTTTTTCCTTTGACATTTAATCTTAATCGCCCATTTTATATAATTTTAATAACTCACCAGTAAGATGTAGGTACCTAATTTCTAAGTAATATGGAGGTAGTCGGTAGCCGCTCAGTCGCTTGCGCAAAAAAACACAGGTAGTCCATTTTGCCATTGTTTGACCTTGACCGTGACCTTGAGATTTAGCGTTCTACCCGCTGTTACAAAAAAATAATTTATGACTTCCTCGAGCGACGCACTTTAAACGTGTTTACTGTTATGAATAGCCCTTTAGATAAGGAACGACGTGAGTTTGTTTATATTTCTAGTATGGGTAACAATAATATTTGAGAATTGTTGAAATTTGATATATTTTTTTTTTAGCGACTTTTTTTTTTGTTATTTTTTACCGGGTTATAGTAAAAAAATGAGATCGACAAGCATATGGTTATTTATTTTATTTTTAAACTAGGGTTAATCCTGATGTATTTAACAATATTTTAAAAGGTATTATACGTATTAAAACGTAATAAAACTTAATAAAACTCAATCACGTCCGATGACGTCACTTCACTCACAAAAATTCAATAAACAAAATATCGAACTTTTTGTTCCGTGATATTGGTGCCACTGGAACACTCTATGAAAAATGTATCTGTCTTTGATTTAAACACTTAGCTTTTGGACTCTATACCGTTGAAATACGGATTAAATTCATTTGAAAAATTTTTTTCGCTATGCAACCACAGTTGCACAAAGCAATTTACGCGGTTTTTTTTATGCAACCACAGTTGCATCAAGCAATCTAGGGGGTAGACTGAATGAGCCACTTGCGTCTATCGCCAGGATCCACGCGTTTTTCACTATCATTTTATCTTTCTTTCTGCGACAGTCATTGCTATTTTATCTTTCACTTTAGGTTTTAATAATAGTTACCGCGCCAAACGCGACAAATGTGCCTACTACGTCAATTTGATAATCCGTCGCCACGTCGACCAGCCCGGTGGCTTGCCATTGGTCGACTGATGCGCCATGTTGACAGTAAGACACGTTTACTCGATACACACTACACAGATTTATTTAAATATTACTTTTAACTGTATTCGTTTTTACACTTTTTACTGTATTTATTTTAATGATATATTTTATTTAATAATATTTATTATGTTTATTTTATTTACCTTCGTCCGTGTGTCACTGCGGGGTGCCAACTGAAAACCAGCGCTGGGTGTCTGACGCCCAGCAAACGCTGAGATGGTTACCCTTTCGGCATGGGCACGCTCAGCGCAATTTGTGTACCTGCTATTAATTTATTACTTCTGTTTTCTTGGTTGCTGTGCGCTTGTTGTGTCTGTGCTGAATAAATATTTTTCTATTCTATTCTATTCTATTCTATATAAATGCGCCACTTCCGAATAATAGAAACGTTCTTTGGGGTTTTATAGGACCAAGTACAGTTTTTTACAAAACGTTCTATGGTTCTTTATAGTACTAGTTTTTGCTGCTTGGGACAGTTTGTAACGAAAGTACAACAAGCATAATACAATTGACAACATTTCAAAATTTTAACCTCCATGTTTTATTATGTTATCTAAAAGTAAATCCAAAACTAGAGGACCCATATTTTTTGCTTTTTCGAAATTATGTACTTTTCATTCATAATTTTAACTTTGAAATTCGGTGCATTCTAAAAAGACGTAAGCGCCAAATGACGTCATTCATACGGTGGAATGGCGATAATTCCTTTGCTTTACTGTGATACGTCAAAAAAAATCAGTTTCTTAGATGTCATTGTCATTTAGCAGTTGTCAATGTCACACATTGACATTAGATATGTCTTGTTTGACATTAGATATGTCATTTTTGACGTTATATATGTCTTGTTTGACATTAGATATGTCATTTTTGACGTTATATATGTCTTTTTTGACATTAGATACGTAATTTTTGACAGAAATGTCTTGTTTGACATTATAGTTTTCATCTTAAAAATTAGCTTGCTTTCGCAAAGGTAAACACCTCATTCCACCGTATAAGTGACGTCATCGCATGGTTTTTTGTTTTTATTTTTTTTCTCAGAAATTAAGCTATAATTTTTTTTTAAAATATATATTTGAACTCAGCATACAAAAATGAAGAAACAGTATTTTTGTTTTAGGGTCATGTCAATTTTGAAATGTTGTCAATTACGATAGACGCCGAATTTATATCTATAAAAAATAGTATAATCTACTAGCAGACATCCCGTGGTTTCACCCACGTAGGTCCCGTTCCCGTGGGAATACAGGGATAAAAAGTAGCCCATGTGTTAATCCAGGGTGTCAGCTAACTCCATACTAAATTTTATTAAAATCCATTCAGTAGTTTTTACGTGAAAGAGTATACTAAAAATAATGTGGTATTTATGTAAAGACGGCAGCACATCAAGCTACCCCATACATTCAATTCTTCCCAATTGAACATGTAAGGTTCATGTTCAATTGGGAAGAATTGAATTGTTAGCTGACACCCAGGATTAACACATAGGCTACTTTTTATTCCTATATTCCTACGGGAACGGAACCTACGCCGGTGAAACCGCGGGACATCTGCTAGTTTACTATAAAACGAACCCTGAAAAACAAATTGGCCATTCAATACGTCATGATATATCGTACATAAATCTAGCCTTCGTACTATATGAACCCAACACACAATTGAACCAGTCCGGTATTACACATCTTAACTCCCTCTTAAGAGTACCCTCAGCAGTACATTTTGGTTGAGCTCTTTAGGCCTTGGCAAAGAGGTTATTTGTCAAATAGTCGGACCCTACGTTCTCAGTACGAAGCACTTAAATATGGGCCTGACTCAGGGCTTTGAACCTGTTAAGTGTGGCTACGAAAATTGGTGCAGAAAGTTTCTTATGCTTATAACGAAGTACGGGGGTCGACCAGGGATCTGCCACGGTTGCCATCGTTAGTCCGTGGTTGGGTTAACGTTTATAATATCAAGAAACCCTCGTGCTTTGAAAAGCACGTTAAGCTGTAGGTCGTGGCTGTCAATTATAGGTCTTCGACGGTCATTACAAGTAGACATAGGTCCGAACTAATTTGAAAGTGATGACAATAAGCTCTGTTTTTACTTACACATAGATTACTGGCGAAACTACCTTCTTTAGTTAAAAAGACATTATTTCACAAATAACAAATAACAGTTCACTCACAGAGAAATTTAACTAAATTTACTGTAGTACGAGTACAATAGTTTGTATGACATTCAAGCCATCCAAAAAGCCGCCTTACTTTTCGGTGATTACCGGTGTGATGTAATGTCCATGCTAATCCCAATTTGATCTAAAAACCAACATAGATAACGCAGCAAAGACTTCCTCTAAATCTTATCTAAATCTTTGTTCAGGAAATACCTCTCCGGATTATCAGTTACCGTAAGATAGAAGATCGTGCCGCTGCATACAAACTACAATAAGTACGAGTGTACAGTCAACTGCACCTATAAGGTAAAGTTTGAACCACAAAATTCGCTGACGGCCACGGACGATAAAAACAAACTAAACTAACCTAACGATAGTTTTTGCAAATATTAGTGAGGTGAATATCTAATATTTATAATATTACTAGCTGCCCCGGCAAACTTCGTTGTGCCTTAGAGTCAATTTATTGCTCTTATCATTTTTTTTACATGTCGTCTTATTTAACGTATGTATATCTAATACATACGTTTAATAAGACGACAAAAAATAAATCCAAACCAATAATAACTACTACTACTTTTTATGTAGCGAGTCTCTACTGTGATCTTATTTAAACATTTTGTGTTCGATAGAATTAAAATTACAACATGTATATATAACCTAACCTAACTGACTATACCTATCCTATAGCTAACCTAACTACCTAACCTAACTTCCTTACTGAAATGCATTAATTTAAAGAATACTAAATTCATAATTTTAATCTGAACTATTGCCTCTATGGTACATACAATTTATACTTATATCTTTCCCGGTCTACTTTAATTAAAGTCTTAACAGTAGAATAAGTTATATTTGCAAAGAATTATTAAAGTTTGTCTCTGTCGTCATTGTTAATTACGTAAATTGATTTCTGAAATATAAGACTTTTTTATGCTACATAAAACCTCTAAGTTTAGTAACAAAACAAATTTCAGAACGTAGTTACGTATAAATTGACAACCTTACCTTCTTAGGTTTAGCTTAAGACTTGTCAATGTCAAATTGTCACCAGATAATGAACTGGGAAGTTTGACTCCCGTCATGTCATCCATGATGGCGCTGCGTTTGAAAAATGTTTGAGACAACGAATATTCTTGATATTTATTTTTTCAAGGACTTTTCATGTTTTTTATTAATTATTATGCTATTCCGGACAAAGAGAAATTCAAAAAGACGAAAATCATTCAAACTGATCCAGCCGTTCTTGAGTTATAAGTGGTAACTAACGCGACTTTCTTTTATATTTAAAGATGTAAAAATAACATAAAAAAAAACTGAACTAACTATAGTAACTTATACTACTAGACTACTACTAGAATGGTTTTGTATAATATTATGAAATATTAATAATAATAATACATGACGAAGTTCAAGGAAAATACTAATGTGACATTTTGAAGTTGGTTTTTATCTACCGTCCTCTTCTAATGCTATAAGTGACTAAGAGACGGCAATTCTCAAATTTTAGTTAAGTTGTAGTACAAGAGAATGAGGGTTTTCGATATTTTTTCTGGCACCAGACGGCGCTTCGTATGCGTCAGGTTCAAACAGCTGTCAGATAGCACAGATTCCTACCGAAACTATATTTTTTTAGAGAAATTCTTCGTATTTGGAAGTGTTATTGATGTTATTATAGATTACGGCCAGAGAAAGGTTTACGAACTGCAGATTGAGCTACAAAACAGAGGTCCGAAAGTCACTGGTGTCTAATATTGTCTATGTCACTTATGCCCTCCTGTTTTATTTGCACACATAGGGACTGCACAACACTGTGGCATTTTAGAAAACAATATTCCTTTTGTAACGTTTTTAAGAACAATAAACCAAAAAAAAACGAAAAATACAAATCGTGTATGCATTTTGACAGGTGGTTGGACCTGACGCCACAGTGCTGCCATCTCACGTAGAACATCAGAAATGTCAAATTGTTTCGATAAACATGCGGCTGACTGTACCTCCTAATAAAAGTGAATGTCATTTGCATAGCAAACGGATTGGGTCGCCGTAGTTTTAGCTAAATACAGCCGTAACGTTTTAAAATGGGTATTGGATGACTTTGAAGCTATTGAACCGACAAATAGGATTTGGGAATAGATAGTTGGATGAAACAAAATGATTCTTTTAGGCTGGGAAAAGTCCCAAATTAGAACAATGTTGCCTTTTAAAAAGTTTCTCAATGTCAATAGATTTAAAAAGCGCAATTAGGAATCCAAGTTTATTAGTTACAAGTTATCGTAAGTAGACATATTTTTGAATGGTTGAAGATAAGGTATTTTAGAAAATGTGACAATGTATACATATTATTGCTCGCGACTGTACCTATAGCTGACTCATATTACACCCGTTATTTAGTCCCAGGTAATAGGCTCAGCTATGACCATCAACCGGGTACAGATCTTGACTTCAAAAACCTCAGTAGTGCGGTGCCCAACGCTTAAAGCCTTCCCGGGCATCGGACCTGGGAACTTATGATTGGCAGTAGCCCTTGCGACCACTACACACACAGTCTATTATTTTACCTGCCTGTTTGTTTGTCTCTTAACTTTTTTTATGAAAACAATTTCTTTATTTCTCACCACAACATTCACAATAACTACAAAAGCTGAAGCAATTGCAACATTTGAAATTGTTACATACTGTGGGATACTGGTGTCTATTTTAGGCTTTGGGCTTGTATTCCAGGTCACCAAACAGCCTATCTGAACAACTACTGCCTACCTTAACTCCACAATGTCCCTTAGACTGGTTGTCAGACTTGCGGCCTTTGACTACCCGTGAGGCTATAATAGGGTATATGCATGTATTTTTTTTATGATTTTAATTCACTGTTTACAACGTTTTAACATAGAAAAAAAATATAAACATATTTAAAAATGCAGTATTGAAGCTTAAAAAAATATTTAAAATACAGAATAAATTTGAGCGGTTTAAACGCCGCCATTTTCGCGCGCCATTTCGATTACGTCATTTACTGTGATCCTATTACTATTACTTGTTTGTGTGTTTTCGTTCTTCTAACCATTTCACCATGAAAAAAGCTCAAAAACCAGTTTACCGGTATTGCTTGTACCCGAATGCAATAAACATTGTCAGATTGTGCTTTTACAAAACCACTTTCAGTCATTTTTCTTAAATGTTAAATAACCTCACTATGAAGCTAAAATTACACTTGAACATTAAATTAGTTCACAACACACACGGCAATAATTATGTTTTCCAATAAAAAGTCCATTCCAATACTTAATGTCATACTTACACATTGAAGTTTCGTAGACGTTGAGTTGTTGTCGTAGTATTTGACGTCAATTTTCGTTATAACCAATGGTGATGCGTTTCACAAATTTGAATTTCCCGCGCTTAAATCGCACTTTTATTTTTAATTTTAAATGATTATGACGCTATTAAAAAGTAAAACAATGATTTAGTTCATATTTTATGCTATTAAAGATTCGGAAAAAAAATATTCGAACCATATTTAAATTACATGCATATTCCCTATTACCTAGCCATAAAGGTGCTCTAATTTTTGGAAACGAATCTATTTGGAGTGATAACATTCCCTTCAAATAGACCAGCGGCCTTATATAAGCTGTATCCTCCCACTATCTGAACACGTAAGCCTCTTATAATGAGTCCACACGTGGCGACACGACAAGTACTCTTCACAAATTGACACATGGTTTAGCGAAAATATTTCGTGTTTTCCCCGAAGCAGTTCTCTTAGTATATTCTGGATCACGTGGCTGTACTTACCTATGTTATATTTTACAAATAACAATATCATTTCTTGCTACTCATTAGTTGGAGATATTTTTATTGTTGCTTACGTATTACCTACTGTGTTTCATTAAAGAATTTCAAAAAATCAATTCGTGTAAGAACTCTTTGTTATTCCTAATGCCATGTTTTTAGGGTTCCGTAGTCAACTAGGAACCCTTTCAGTTTCGCCATGTCTGTCTGTCCGTCCGTCCGTCCTCGCTTAATCTCTGTGTTAGTTAGCACTAGAATGCTGAATTATGGTACCAATAAATGTGTATCAATCACGCCGACAAAGTGGTAAAATAAAAATTGGAAAATAATATTTTATTAAGGTAGAGCCCCCCCTATGTGTAAAGTGGGAAGTGATTTTTTTTAATTTCTACCCTAACGTGTGATATATTGTTGGAAAGGTATTTAAAAACGAATTGGGTTTACTCAAATCGTTTTTTGATTATGTCAATAATTTCGGAAATAATCGCTCCAAAAGTAAAAAACAATGTGTCCCCCCCCTCTTGGCCGGTTTTTTTAATAATATGATAATTTAATTTGACATTAATTTATTTAATTTGCATTGATTTTGTATTTTACTTTTGACATTTAACTTTAATTCAATAATGTTTCAAATGTATTTTATTTTGATGTATGTAATTCTAACATTTATGACTTAGCAAGCCGAGTAATATTAATATGTGTCTGTATTTTTATTTTATTTTAATTTTTTTTTTATTGTTGTCTTATGTGGGTCACAGGCCAGAAATGAATGAATTATTATCATTATTATTATTTGTTGAAACTAAAATAAGTTTTACATTTTTTTAAGCTTACTTCCAATGCGATTGCACATTACTAGTAGTCTTGTTAGCATTAAGATTAAAGCTTCAAGCACACAAAATTTTACAGGAAGACATAATTTAACAACATTCCGGGGCCACCAGACTCGATCATTTATTTTCTGACGAGCGAAATTTGTATAACGAAGTTGTGTTATAATATGAAATGATATTTAAAACTGTAAGTAGAACTTTAACGTATAATATTTGGCGATGGTATTGCCAAAATGACTGATCCCTGTGAAGAAATTCCGAAAAAAACTCGGGGGTCATGGTATCTTTTAAAGTCTAGACATAGGTAAGATTGTATTAATATATTTTGCGAGTCTTACGATGCTGGGCAAAGTCTGGAAAAGCCTTCTGAAGAAAAAGCTTTGATGTGAGTTGGCCTGTCTCGACAGACGGCTATGCATGTTCCAGTCATCGTGTAGCTCAACGTATTTTCCTACCACGCTAGTATAGGTATAGGTTCTATGGACACATGTCAATGGGGTCATTATACAGATTAACAAGTAATTTTGATACGTAAAAAACTTAACAATAACTACCTCACTTATTGTCTGTCAGGTGAATTTTACGAATATGTCAAGTCGTTTTTAAAAGTACTAAATCGTAAATCAGTCGGCAACACTCTCAGATACATCCCGAGGCATGCTTTAGAAATGGCTCAATGTCACATCATTCCGGCACTAGCATGGTCATCAAAGCCCGTATCTTCTCTATATAAGAAGAAGCGTATGCCCTGCAGTGGAATAGTAACGGGCTGGTATTTTTAATTATTTTTTCAAAATAATGACAAAACAAACTTAAATTAATATCTCGGCGATTTACTAGCTGTCTTCTACCCTCTTGAACCTATTTATATGTATTTTACATACATACATACATAAACTCACGCCTTTTTCCCATGGGGGTAGGCAGAAACTACAGAGCGCCATATGCTACGATTCTTACATACTTCTTTTGCTTCGTTTACATTCATACATGTTGTCATACACACACGCCGGTTGCGAGTACTACGCACCTGACCTTTCTGAAGAACCTCACCAATAAGGTCTATGTATGTCCTTCTAGGGCGTCCCCTCCCGGCGTTCCCACTTACATCTGCCTTGTAAATACCTTTCGTTAGTCGCCTTTCATCCATCCTTTCAACGTGACCAAACCATCTAAGCATACTCTATTCAATTTTTGTTACTACATCTTTTTTTAAACCACAACGTTGCTTTATCACATCATTCCTCAATCTGTCATTCATTGTTACACCACACATACTTCGCAAGGAACGCATTTCTACAGCATTTATTCTACTTTCATGTCTTTCTTGCCACGCCCAACATTCACTTCCATACGTTAGTGTAGGCACCAGCACACCATTGTGAACAGCCAGTCTATGTCCGAAAAGGCACGACTGGCTGTTCACAATGTGTATTTTCTATCTCTGAAAACTTTTAATTGGCCTTATATTGTTTATTCACTCTATCTTATTTTTGTACCTAGCTGTAAGTTTTCCGAACAAGCAAAATTAAAATAAATAAAATAAAACATAACAAAAACGGTGGACGATGTTTTTCTCGTTAAAAATGCATTTTTCTCATTTTTTATTTTCTTAATTTCCAACTAGTTGGTTGAATGGCCCCACAAGATATGCGACACGAGTTCACCCGAGTATTTTATGCTAGGTGACCACTATCTTATCAGTACGACCGACACGAGTCGTCTACTAGCTATTCTTGTATACAGCTTAAATTTAATTCAGTTGGTGCAGAGCAATGGTCGACAATAAACATTAGATTTTAGTTAACTTTGAACAAAGGATTTAAGTGAATAAATGTTGGAATGTAAGCAGTTTGTGGCTGACATGCAATTCAGTTTTGTACGGTAACCAAAAGCAATTACAAAACTATTTCTGCTAAATCATAAATAATTAGGTAAGTAATAACGTGTGCGTTCCGATTGAGGGACCACATCTCAATTTGAGTTTTGAATGCGTCAAGTTTTAATAATCAAACATTATATTATATTTGACAAAAAAATAGTATTTAGTCCCTCATCTAGATTACAAGAAAATATTCAACACATATTTTTTCTTTTTAATAACTGCTACTTCGCTCGTGACTTTGTCTGCGAGCATTTCGTACTAGTTTCCTCCTAGTTTGAAAGTAAAATATAGCCTACTAGCAGACGTCACGCGGTTTCACCCGTTTAAGTCACGTTCCCGTGGGAGTACAGGGATAAAAAGTAGCCTATGTGTTAATCCAGGGTGTCAGCTAACTCCATACCAAATTTTATTAAAATCGCTTCAGCCGTTAAGACGCGAAGAGGTAGCAAACACACACACTCACAAACTTTCGCCACGAATAATGTGGCTTTCTATTGGTGAACGAATTTTCAAAATCAATTAATGTAGATCCAGAGAATTCATCAAACCGCAAGAGGACACCGGTGTCCGCGCTGACATTGAGTTTCTATTGTGTCTCTAATTGGCCATGCAGATCAATGTCTAAGATGGCCTTCCAGAGAAACTTACTTAAGGTGGAACATAACGTGTCTACCTACTCCATCAAGGCTCGAAGGGGTTTGTGACTATACAACGTGTTTTTTTTTATATCCCATAACTCTATGGTATGATTGAGACCATATCAAAGAATCAACTGGCATATGAAATAAGTTTCAATCATCCTTTTTTTTTTTTTTACTATCATACAAAATAATTCGACAAAGTCACGATGATTAATGTAAAACACCCTTACGTGAAAGAAAAGTGACGTTAGAAAGAAGATTCGTCGTACTGGTGACAATTTTTGAACTAATTAGGTAGTAAAAATTAAATTAACAATAATAATAATAAATAATACCAGCCTGTTACTGTCCCACTGCAGGGCAAAGGCCTCTTCTCATACAGAGAAGGCTCGAGCATTAATCACCACGCTTGCTCAAGGCGGATTGGCGATTTCAAACTTATATTAACTATAAGTCCAGGTTTCCTCACGATGTTTTCCTTCACCGATGTCAATGATGTCTAAGAACAACTTAGAAAGTACATATGAATTGAAAAAGTCACATTGGTACTTACTTTACATTTCTTATATTAACAATACTTAATAATAATATTCCACGACTATTCACACAACGCCATCTAGTCCCAAGCTAAGCAGAGCTTGTGTTACGGGTACTAAACAACTGATAATTTAATTATGATTGATGATATCTCCGAAACTATGCATTTTTGGACCATCTATTCTAGGAGTTTTAGTATTATTTTTACCTACAGAATATAACCCTAGAGTTATGGGATATTAAAAAAAAACACCTTGTATAATAACCGTCACTCGGGTCGAATTAAAGGCCTGTCCAGAAATACGCGCGAGTTTCATGCGTTTTGTAATACGCTGCTCTTCAGCTAGAAGCTCTGTAAATAATGTATGCAGCATTCACAGATTGAACTTCAAATCGCGTGTCGATTCGCAGCGAATTGGTTCCTTCTGGACAAGGGCTAAAGATAAGCTACGCTTGACGAGATCGGTCCGTGCCTCGGAAAGTAGTTGGTCCCGATTGTCATTTGTAGATCTTTGACAGTTGTTACAAGTAGTCAGAACCTCGAAAGTCTGACGACTAGTTTACCAAGGAAGCAACGTTTTATCTAGTTACTGGGTGGGTACACTGGTATTCACCTGCATCTGGTGAGACTGGAAGCCGACCCCCACATAGTTAGGGAAAAGACTAGGAAGATGAAATAGTGTACTCTTCCTTACCAGGATATAATTTTAAACTACACAAAACTACATAAAATCTAATTTATACTATTACTTTCAATGCAACTTTTACTTCGGTCTAACGAGCCACAGTGTAGAAAAACTTCAGAGTTAAGACTTGCGTCGAGGTATTAAAGTAGTTTGTTACTCTGTCTGTGGTTGGATGAACGTGAAATGTTTTAGTATGAGGCTATGAACCTTTTACTAGCGAAGATGCTACGGATTATAATAATAATTATACTGTCTGTACAAGACATCTTTGCGGCGCACTGGAGGTGCGCGGCGGCTGAGGCGGCACGCGCGGCGGAGGGCTGGCGACCGGTCTTCGCGGTGGAGAGGGGTGCGCGGTGTATTAACCAAAGACATTCAGTACTTATATATCTGTAGAGATGGGACATCACGAACAAAATTTTCACCTGATACCTTTTGTTTCCTAGTGGACACAGCCTACGTCAGTATACATGTTTACATAGGTTATTATTTTCCATAAACAGATTCTAAGCTACATTCTAATTATTTACGTAATATATTATTTATTTATTAAGTATTATATTGATAAATGTTAGGTACTCATCCGTCACTATTGTCCCCGAAGGTACATTTGAAAATCATTGTCAGGCAGCATCTCAGCATCTGTCTGGCATTACCGCTGAAATGAGCCTTTTGGCGCAGCCGTGAGACATGCCACTATTGTGTCTTTTTTATTTTTGTTACTATGTTTTTTTTTACTGAGCGTGTATCTGACTGTTACCAATAAACGTATTTTCTTTCTTTCTTCATTCTTTCTTTCTTTCTTTCTATGAATTTAATGTAGTACGCTCCGCTGCCGCTCCAATATTGCTACTTATATTATGGCGTTACTGAGACGTGGGCTCATATTTTTTCTATAACATTTCTTTGCTTGTCCTCTCTAGAGTATCTTATATCTCCCTCTTAGTTCATATTATAATCCCATTGAACGATTATTTCACGAAAAAGTCATTTAGAGGGATTTAAGTAACTGTGAGGGTTGCGCTGGTGATTTTAATTATAACCCAGATAAACCATATTTTTTTACGGTTGAGTTTCATATTTTATCAACATACTACCTAGCACTGAACGATAAAATGCAAAAACACAAGATAAATTGAATTTCGCGGGTAACCCTGACACATCAAGAAAAAAGCAAGGAACATTAGATGAACACAGTGCCGAAGGCGAAGATAGTTATTATTTACTATAAAAGTTATAGCAGAACTTTCTGCGTTAACAGTTTTATTATAGTACAGGTAGTAGTACCTTAGTTTAGTATGTAGGTACCAAAGTTAGTCAACATTTCACCATTTTATTTTGGTTCAATGGAAAAATGTTAACATAACCGGAATACCTGACCCGCTTGCCTGACCTTTGGGTTCACGTAAACCCAAAATTAAAAATGCCGTAGATTGACCTTTGGGTGCACGTCAACCCAAAAACGACAAGATGGCGGACGAAAAAAATAGCGAACAAAATATCATCTTTAATTTTCTTTAGTCGATTTGTGCCAAAGGGCCTTGTATCCAGAACGCTTTAGTATTAAATTGCGCTGATGTTGGTATACGACATCACTAGTTTTGTTGTCTGTGGAGTGTGCAATTTATTTTTTTCAATGGCTGACGTCCGCGCGTGAATTGTTTGTTGTTTTTATTGTGTTGTGTTGTAAATCGTTCTAAATTGGAATTTAAAACAAGAATACCCATTGGAAAGTGATATAATCTTATTAGAAATATTATTCTAATAAGAATCTAATAGAAATGTGAAGTGTATGAGTGAACTATGACGTAATTTGTGTATTTTTCGTCAAAAGTGCCGTTTTGAACAAATTGTTGGCGTCTAATTGTTTGGTAAGTAATTTTCAATACATTATAAAAATTTTTTGAATTCTATTGCCATGATTCTTTTAAATATGATGGAGTATTAGTTATACTTTCTTGAGGTGCCAATATTTTTAATCTAACCTATCAGATTTATGGAAAAAAAAATATTTATTCTAGGCACGTAAACTTTTTTGACGCCGTAATTGTTTTCGCAAGTTTTCGCAATTTGGGATGCTTGTAAATACTAAATATTATACTGTGCAATGTGTTTTTATTCATTTAACATGTTAATAATAAACACACTATTCATTTAAAACCATGAAACATACAGGTAGTTACTTGTTTTCTTCTACTATGGGCATTTCTTTGAAATCTAACCCAAAAAACGACCTTTGTTCTAAGAACCAATTCTATAAATAAACACAATCGTACATTCAAACGAACCATGTGCTATTTCAAAGCCCTGTGACTCACCATTATAAAAACAACTCAAGTGTTTGTGCCGTTCCAAGAAACTCGAGTCGTAAACCGGTTTGTTTAGATTACGGGCGGTCGCCGAGCGCGCGCGCTGATAACGGTAACTTGAGACGCTTGTAAATAATAATTATTGTACTGTGCTAGTGTGGTTTTATTTATTAATTATGTTAGGAATGTAATTACCTTGCATTTAAAACCTTAAAATATATAGGTCATCGATTTACTTTTCGTGCTATACCTAAATTTACCACAATTTTTGGTAAAAAAACCCTTTGCTAAATTTCAACCAATTTTAGAAAAAAAACAAAGCACACAAACACAATAAACTTGAGTTAATAAAATGGCCCTGTTCATCACCTTTAAAAAAAACAATCAAGTCCATAGACCATTCCCAGAAACAAAGCCGTAAACTCAGTTTGTTTACAAAATTCCGACCGCCAAATTCCCGCCAAAAATGTACTCGCCGAGGGTGAGCAATCTACGGCCAATCCACTCCTATACCTATTTAAACAAAATGGTCAAGTTGCTTGTCCTCTCTAGAGTATCTTATATCTCCCTCTTAGTTCATATTATAATCCCATTGAACGATTATTTCACGAAAAAGTCATTTAGAGGGATTTAAGTAACTGTGAGGGTTGCGCTGGTGATTTTAATTATAACCCAGATAAACCATATTTTTTTACGGTTGAGTTTCATATTTTATCAACATACTACCTAGCACTGAACGATAAAATGCAAAAACACAAGATAAATTGAATTTCGCGGGTAACCCTGACACATCAAGAAAAAAGCAAGGAACATTAGATGAACACAGTGCCGAAGGCGAAGATAGTTATTATTTACTATAAAAGTTATAGCAGAACTTTCTGCGTTAACAGTTTTATTATAGTACAGGTAGTAGTACCTTAGTTTAGTATGTAGGTACCAAAGTTAGTCAACATTTCACCATTTTATTTTGGTTCAATGGAAAAATGTTAACATAACCGGAATACCTGCGATACAGTTCACTCCTCTTAATCTCACTCAGAACTTATATTTTCAGGATAACATTTAAAAGTTAGTTGCTTGTTGTTGTTGTTGATGTGTTGTCATATTGCTGACTTGCTATTTGTTGTTCTTCAAATTGTTTGCCGAGAGATTTGAACAAACTCGACATGTGCTGCCATCTAGTGGTAAATGTAAAAACTAAATGTTATGTGTGTTTAGCGCCATCTATTGGGAGTGAAATCATCCTTACGTATTTGGCTCTCTAGCTGAAAACAGGAATTCAGAGGCACACGTTGCTGGCGTATAGTAGTTTAGATAAAGTCCGCTAGATGGCAAGATGTGTTGTTACTAACATGGCTTAATCTTAAGATAGATGGCGCTAATTGGATGTGATGCCTGACGATTATCACGACTTTTTAGTATACATGAGGAGCGTTTGACTGCCTTGTTGGTCAAGTGATTGTTAGCGCTACAGCTGAGGTCCCGTTTTCAATCACCGGGTCGAGCAAAGAGTTATTGAGTTTTAGAATCTGGAATTCCTCAGTACTAGCCTGTAGTCTGGATTTGTTCCCGATTGACGGCAATGTCCTCGCCCCGTATTACATGGGACTTAAACATAACTGGCAAAATGTGGGTGTACTACTGCTACACCTCTGCCTAACCCTTCGGGGAAAACAGGCGTGATGTCGTTTTATGTTTGTAAGTTATATTCATTTGAAGAAAATCCATACTTAAGTCTTCGACTGTTCGATGTGGTTAGTCACTAACCTGGTAACAAGATGCCTCTCAGGCAGGTTTCTTCACGATGTTCTCCTTCACTGTTTTTGAAGTAAGTGCCAATACACGACGTACGTAGGTACCTACTATGTACCTACCTACTAATCGTGTCGATTAGAGACAAAATAGAAAGATAATGACAGCGTGGACACACTCGTTTGGTCACGTTGAAACGTTAATTGACAGACGACTAACGAAAGGTATTTATAAGGCAGGTGTAAGTGGAAACGCCGGGAGGAGACGCCCTAAGACATACCCAGACCTTGTTTGTAAGGTTCTTCAAAAAGGTTCCGAGTTGAGCTCACGATTACTGACAAATGCTTGCACTGACTGATCTGGTCCCCTCATTCTGTGTGGTTCTTTCCTCAAAAGACACTCTCAGACACTAATGTGCATAGATCTTACATGATCTGACCAAGATAATGTCTGGACTTTAAAAGAGACTTTGACCTCTGAGTTTCATTCGGTGTTTCTTCTCAGAGTAGTCAGATAGTGAAACTCCGATCTTATCTACTAGTTAAAAAATACGTGTAAAAGTGTTTGTGAAAACCTATTTACAGAAATAGATATCATTTAGGTCAGGTGCGTAATACTCGCAACCGGCGTGTGTGTATGATAACATGACTATGAATGTAAACGAAGCAAAGTAAGTTAGTAAGAATAAGTTAATAGCATATGGCGTAGTTTCTGCCTACACCCATGGGAAAAAGGCGTGAGTTTATGCAAGTATGTATGTAGAATATTAGTACTGTGGACCAGCAAGGTCAAAACACTAGGAAGTTAGCGAAAGACGGTCTTTTAGCGGAATGCATCAGATAATTTTGACTTTCAAAAAAGACTGATTCGCAGCTTAATCTTGAAAAATTAGTTTTGTTTTTTGATTTTGTCCTTGCACCCTATTATCTATAAAAAAATGAAAATGTTTTAATTCAGATTATTGATGCTATACCTATTCTTGAAAATCCATCCACTGTCTTATCGAAGGCTGCATTACTCCGCTAACAATTGGGTCAAGGAGTCTTTCCCCGGCTTACTCCCTCGTGTCGTATAAAAGCATTGCCAACAGGGTTTAAACTATAATAGGGTTCGTTTGTGATATTCTAACTTTAACAACTACAGGGTTGATTTAACCACTCGCTATACAAGGTGTTTTTTTTGATATCCCATAACTCTAGGGTTATATTCTGTAGGTAAAAATAATACTAAAACTCCTAGAATAGATGGTCCAAAAATGCATAGTTTCGGAGATATCATCAATCATAATTAAATTATCAGTTGTTTAGTACCCGTAACACAAGCTCTGCTTAGCTTGGGACTAGATGGCGTTGTGTGAATAGTCGTGGAATATTAATATTATTAAGTACTAGCTTCTGCCCGCGACTTCGTACGCGGATCCTGTTGCTTATGCCAGCGACAACGGGGTCGTCAAAATTGAAGATCTGAAACGTCTGATGTCGAATTCTAAAAGCCCGGGGACGGGAAAACAATGAGATGCGCGAGACGATTCAAGACGTTCCAGATTTTTTATTTTTGTTGGTCAACAGGAAATGCCATCAGACTTAACAACTTTTGTTAAGACGCCATTTCTATTGTGTATATGTTATATTGTCGCTGGGCTTTGGAGTTCCACTACAGGTGCTCCAGATTTTCAAATTTAGTCTCACAGCAGAAAACACTTTTCACGTGGAATAATTTTTGCAATGGCACCATTTTTATATCTCTTTTACTTTAGGTATTCCATTTTCCAAAATAAATTATACCCTATATGTTGCGTGACGTTCACGATCAGCGGTCAGTCGCGCAACTCTTTCCCCAATCTATAGAGTCGATGCGTATTTAGGTACGCTGAAAACTCAAGCGTCATGCTTTTTACGTGAACGTCTCCAACTCGCGAGACAGTGCATGATGTTCATGATCAGCGGTCAGTCATATATTCTTCACTGGTGTCTAGAGACCTGGATACCTGGTAGATGCGTAAATACGCTGAGAATGCAGGCGTGCTTCGCGATCCCAAGAAGTTTCCACGGAGCGAGTTGCAACCTCATGTTGTCGAACAGCATCAAGTCCCTCCTAACGCTCTTCGGTAGATTGTTGGGATCTTATGATCTTTAATCATTTAGCACTTTTGGAACATTGAGAAAGATTTGACCTCTTTCTAGGTATGGTTATAGTTTTATTGTGATGATACCTGATCAATTAAAATCTAAGTGGCTGCTCCTCAGCGTTACCGGGTAGGCAACCATGTAACAAAGATAATAAATGGAAAAGGAAATTAAACACTCAAATAACATAAGCCCGAAGGCATATTTATACGATAAAAAAAATGGAAGTTTTGGCCAGTAGAGTCTAATTTTCAATGATATACCATCGTCATCGAAAATCAGCCCTGAACTGTTCCCGCCTTCACCGCGTGGAGGTACTTATGTTATTTTATAAATATGCAATGAAATTAGTGATAGGTTTAATTTCTATATCAAATGTATCTGATCTTCGATTTTTATAAGTCAACAGGAAATGCCTATCAGACCGAACAACTTTTGCTAAGATGTCATTCCTATGTGAGTTATGGTGTAGTGGTCTCTTGGAGTTCCACAACAGGTGTTCCAGATCTTCGATATTTATACGTCAACAGCGAGTGCTCATAAGGCTGAACAACTCTTGCTAAGACGTCATTCCTATATATGTTATAGTGTAGCTGGGCACTTGAAGTTCCACATCAGGTGTTCCGGATCTTCAAATTTATTGTCTCAACAGAAAATGCTCATCACGTGGAACAATTTTTGCTATGGTACCATTTTTGTATCTCCTATAGTTTAGCTGGTCTGTTGCGGTTCTGCATCAGGTGTTCCGAATCTTCAAATTCATTCTCTCAACCAAAAATGCTCATCACGTGGAACAATTTTTGCTATGGTACCATTTTTGTATCTCCTATAGTTTAGCTGGTCTGTTGCGGTTCTGCATCAGGTGTTCCAGTTTCCAGGATAAATTATAGCCTATGTGTTGACCAGACTTAATATCTATACAACAAAAAAAAAAACATTCAAATCCGTCCAGTAGTTCCGAAGATTAGCGCGTGCAAACAAACAGACAAACAGACAAACAGACAAACAGACAGACTTTTTTTTTTGGATTCGTGCTCTATTACTGTTTCTAAACCCCCCTCAATTATTATTTTTTAAATATATTCAATGTACAGACACAGTTTTTTTACAGTCTTATTATATGTATAGATATGCTATATTGTCGCTGGGCTTTAGAGTTCCACTACAGGTGCCAGATCTTCGAATTTAGTTTCACAGCAGAAAACACTCTTCACGTGAAATAGTTTTAGCAATGGCACCATTTTTATATCTCTTTTACTTTAGGTGTTCCATTTTCCAAAATAAATTATAGTCTATATGTTGCGTGACGTTCACGCTCAGCGGTCAGTCGCGCATCTCCTTCCCCCACTTATCTCTAGAGTAGGTGCGTATTTACGCTGAAAACTCAAGCGTCATGCTTTTTCCGTGAACGTCTCCAACTCGCGAGACAGTGTATGATGTTCATGATCAGCGGTCAGTCATATATTCTTCACTGGTGTCTTGAGACCTGGATACCTGGTAGATGCGTAAATACGCTGAGAATGCAGGCGTGCTTCGCGATCCCAAGAAGTTTCCACGGAGCGAGTTGCAACCTCATGTTGTCGAACAGCATCAAGTCCCTACTAACGCTCTTCGGTAGATTGTTGGGATCTTATGATCTTTAATCATTTAGCACTTTTGGAACATTGAGAAAGATTTGGCCTCTTTCTAGGTATGGTTATAGTTTTATTGTGATGATACCTGATCAATTAAAATCTAAGTGGCTGCTCCCCAGCGTTACCGGGTAGGCAACCATGTAACAAAGATAAACAGAAAAGGAAATTAAACACTCAAATAACATAAGCCCGAAGGCATATTTATACGATAAAAAAATGGAAGATTTGGCCAGTAGAGTCTAATTTTCAATGATATACCATCGTCATCGAAAATCAGCCCTGAACTGTTCCCGGCTTCACCGCGTGGAGGTACTTATGTTATTTAATAAATATGCAATGAAATTAGTGATAGCTTTAATTTCTATATCAAATGTATCTGATCTTCGATTTTTATAAGTCAACAGGAAATGCCTATCAGACCAAACAACTTTTGCTAAGATGTCATTCCTATGTGAGTTATGGTGTAGCTGGGCTCTTGGAGTTCCACAACAGGTGTTCCAGATCTTCGATATGTATACGTCAACAGCGAGTGCTCATAAGGCTGAACAACTCTTGCTAAGACGTCATTCCTATATATGTTATAGTGTAGCTGGGCACTTGAAGTTCCACATCAGGTGTTCCGGATCTTCAAATTTATTGTCTCAGCAGAAAATGCTCATCACGTGAAACAATTTTTGCTATGGTACCATTTTTGTATCTCCTATAGTTTAGCTGGTCTGTTGCGGTTCTGCATCAGGTGTTCCGGATCTTCAAATTTATTCTCTCAGCAGAAAATGCTCATCACGTGGAACAATTTTTGCTATGGTATCATTTTTGTATCTCCTGTAGTTTAGCTGGTCTGTTGCGGTTCTGCATCAGGTGTTCCGGATCTTCAAATTTATTCTCTCAGCAAAAAATGCTCATCACGTGGAACAATTTTTGCTATGGTACCATTTTTGTATCTCCTATAGTTTAGCTGGTCTGTTGCGGGTCTGCATCAGGTGTTCCAGTTTCCAGGATAAATTATAGCCTATGTGTTGACCAGACTTAATATCTATACAACAAAAAAAAATCATTCAAATCCGTCCAGTAGTTCCGAAGATTAGCGCGTGCAAACAAACAGACAAACAGACAAACAGACAAACAGACAAACAGACAAACAGACAGACTTTTTTTTTTGGATTCGTGCTCTATTACTGTTTCTAAACCCCCCTCAATTATTATTTTTTAAATATATTCAATGTACAGACACAGTTTTTTTACAGTCTTATTATATGTATAGATTATTAATATTATATTTATTACCTAATTAGTTCAAAAATTGTCACCAGTACGACGAATCTTCTTTCTAACGTCACTTTTCTTTCACGTAAGGGTGTTTTACATTAATCATCGTGACCTTGTCGAATTATTTTGTATGATAGTAAAAAAAAAGGATGATTGAAACATAATTTCATATGCCAGTTGATTCTTTGGCTGAATACTTATAATGCCAGGTTAATTGAAATCCATCGGTCGAAGCGTAGAAATTAAGGAGATCCTCGGGAAGGTCTCAATCATACCCTAGAGTTATGGGATATCAAAAAAAAACACGTTGTATAAAAAGGGCTGTCTCAAGATTTTTCAGACCATAGCTACCTGAATTTTCATTTCATTAAGTTTATCTTAAATATCATTGACTTCGGTGAAGGAAAAACATCGTGAGGAAACCTTGATGACCTTGAGCGAGCTTGGTGAAAGGTGATCAATGCTCGTGCCTTCTCTGTATGAGAAGAGGCCTTTGTCCTGCAATCGGACTGTAACAGGCTGGTATTATATATAGTATGTTTATCAGTTGTCTAGTACCTACTTATAGTACAAGCTCTGCTTGGTTTGGGACTAGATGGCTTCGTGTAAAAGTTGTGAAATATTTATAGTGCTTAACCTCTGACGCAGAAAAGGAGTGTTCTCAGTTGGACTACTACGTGTTCGTCTGTGTCTCTACCAGTATCCATGTCTTTGGTACCTATCATCAATACCTATCATTCAATTTATATTATACTAAAACGACCAGTGCTTAAACATACACCCCTATTTTTAAATTAGTACAAAAAAAAATTGGGCTTTATCCGTACCTGTTAATGATCATACTCGTATTTGCGTAATCAAAAGTAAAAAAAAAACGAAGTTCAATTTTTAAATATGCCACTATTTAGTTAAACTTAAATAACGGAAACAGCTGTTCGAGGCGGGCATGCTTGAGCGAGATCACGCGAACGTGAGCGAGAGATGACGATTAATTAATACTACTATGTCATGAATAGCCTGCTCAATATTTCCCTAAATTGGGTGTCTTTTTGGGATATAAACAAACGCTAATAACTTTGCTGTTTATGAATATTATTAATTGATACTTTACAAATATAATAAGAAGACCGTCTAGAATAGGCCCTTTAAGTATTTGTACTAATTAAAAATTAGTGGTGTATAGTGTATACCTACTATTTTTTTTTTAATTTACCTTTATTTTCAGGTTTTTTTTTGTGTTTAGGTCATTATTAAACTTTTTAACCGACGCACAAAAAAGGAGGAAGTTCTGTCTTCGGTTGTATTTTTAAGCGTCTCATAACTCCGTCATTATAAGGCAGATTTATTACTGAAGTTACGGACGTCGCGTCGCCACGTCGCGTCGGTGGCAAATAATGAATGAAACAAAGCCACCAAAGCCGCCTTCAAAAACTAGACTTATTTGCAAACCCTTTCTATGAAGTCGGTTGTTTTTTTAGTTTACTACTGTTATTTACACTTGTTAAAATTTATTTTTGTTGTGCGTATTGAAAATAATGATTTTTTTCTTAGTAAAGTTAAGTAAATTTCATTTGTTTAAACATTTAAACGCAAGTCTTCGATGATCGAAGATGGAAGCACATCAAGCTAACCCAAACTGTCAAATTGAAGCTTATTCTGTTTGGAATAAAGTTAAAAAAACATCTATACATATAATAAGACTGTAAAAAAACTGTGTCTGTACATTGAATATATTTAAAAAATAATAATTGAGGGGGGTTTAGAAACAGTAATAGAGCACGAATCCAAAAAAAAAAGTCTGTCTGTTTGTCTGTTTGTCTGTTTGTCTGTTTGTCTGTTTGTCTGTTTGTCTGTTTGTCTGTTTGTCTGTTTGTCTGTTTGTCTGTTTGTCTGTTTGTTTGCACGCGCTAATCTTCGGAACTACTGGACGGATTTGAATGATTTTTTTTTTTGTTGTATGATATTAAGTCTGGTCAACACATAGGCTATAATTTATCTTGGAAACTGGAACACCTGATGCAGAACCGCAACAGACCAGCTAAACTATAGGCGATACAAAAATGGCCCCATAGCAAAAATTGTTCTACGTGATGAGCATTTTCTGCTGAGAGAATAAATTTGAAGATCCGGAACACCTGATGCAGAACCGCAACAGACCAGCTAAACTATAGGCGATACAAAAATGGCCCCATAGCAAAAATTGTTCCACGTGATGAGCATTTTCTGCTGAGAGAATAAATTTGAAGATCCGGAACACCTGATGCAGAACCGCAACAGACCAGCTAAACTATAGGAGATACAAAAATGGTCCCATAGCAAAAATTGTTCCACGTGATGAGCATTTTCTGCTGAGAGAATAAATTTGAAGATCCGGAACACCTGATGCAGAACCGCAACAGACCAGCTAAACTATAGGAGTTAAAAAAATGGTACCATAGCAAAAATTGTTCCACGTTATGAGCATTTTCTGCTGAGAGAATAAATTTGAAGATCCGGAACACCTGATGTGGAACTTCAAGAGCCCAGCTACAGTGTTTAATTTCCTTTTCCATTTATCTTCGTTACACGGTAGCTTACCCGGTAACGCAGAGGAGCAGCCACTTAGATTTTAATTGATCAGGTATCATCACAATAAAACTATAACCATGCCTAGAAAGAGGTCAAATTTTTCCCAATGTTCCAAAGGTGCTAAATGATTAAAGACCATAAGATCCCAACAATCTACCGAAGAGCGTTAGGAGAGACTTGATGCTGTTCGAGAACATGAGGCTGCAACTCGCTCCGTGGAAACTTATTGGGATCGCGAAGCACGCCTGCATTCTCAGCGTATTTACGCATCTACATCCAGGTCTCTAGAGACCAGTGAAGAATATGTGCGCGACTGACCGCTGATCGTGAACATCATGCACTGTCTCGCGAGTTGGAGACGTTCACGGAAAAAGCATGACGCTTGAGTTTTCAGCGTATATACGCATCGACTCTAGAGATAAGTGGGGGAAGGAGATGCGCGACTGACCGCTGATCGTGAACGTCACGCAACATATTATAGGCTATAATTTATTTTGGAAAATGGAACACCAAAAGTAAAAGAGATATAAAAATGGTGCCATTGCAAAAACTATATTATAAAGTTGTTAAGTCTGATGGCATTTCCTGTTGACCAACAAAAATAAAAAATTTGGAACATCTTGAATCGTCTCGCGCATCCCATTGTTTTCCCGTCCCCGGGCTTATAGAATTCGACATCAGATGTTTCAGATCTTCGATTTTGACGACCCCGTCGTCGCTGGCATAAGCAAAAGGATCCGCGTACGAAGTCGCGGGCAGAAGCTAGTATCAAATAAATTTGACACATTGGGGTAGCTTAATATGCTGACCTCTGTACATTTCATGTAAGACAATAATGATAATATATCCAATCTAATATCTTAAATGAGAAAGCAAGTCTGGTTGGCTGTACGGATGGTAATTAATTGCAATTGTTTGGTTGAACGCGCTAATCTCAGGAACTACCGGCTCGAATTGAAAAAATATTTTTGCGTTGGAAAGTCCATTTATCGAGGAAGGCTATAGGCTATATAACATCACGCTATGACCAATAGGAGCGGAGCAGCAATAAGAAATGTTCACAAGCGGGAAAAAGCTTTCGTTTTTAATGCGGACGAAGTCGCGGGCAGAAGCTAGTAACAAAATATGACTTTAAATACTTGTCATGAGATTTTTAAATAAAGCACGAATTTTCAACTAAATTATCCACAAAAATACCCTACATTTCTTAGTAATTAATTTCGTTAATCTAAATCTGAACAAAAAGGTCCTCGCGATAGGGACCAGTGACATTATTCCGTCTAATTAAATCCCTATTCTAATCCTTGTAAGGACAGCAATCCCTTAGGGACAGTACACACGAACAAAGAACAACTAAACGGATTATCTATGCGTATTTAAACAGACTGTTTATTTATTGATGTAGTGTGTTTATTAAGTCTGTTGTGGATGCTAAGATAAACAGTGATACACGTAGGTAAAACCTTGAGCCCTGTACACGCAAAGAGATTTAATGTACAATAAAGAGGATATGCAAAGAAACGTCATAGAAAAGCTGTGATTGTGTGAGTCATAGTCATAGGAGTTTATTGATAAGGGATTCTTACAAGTCATATGACTGACTGACTGTTATATGATGTGACTGGCCTGTTGGTCTAGTGGTTAGTGACCCTGACTGCTATGCCGGAGGTCGTGGGTTCGATTTCCACCCAGGACAAATGTTTGTGTGTTGTGCACGATAATTTGTTCTGTGTCTAGGAGTGTTATTTACCTATAATATGTATGTATTTTGAAATATATCAGTATGTTTATCAGCTGTTTAGTACCCATAACACAAGCTCTGCTTAGCTCGGGACTAGATGGCGTTGTGTGAAAAGTTGTGGAATATTATTATTATTATAATTATGACTGACTGACTGTCATATGATGTGACTGGACTGTTGGTCTAGTAGTTAGTGACCCTGTCTGCTATGCTGGAGGTCGTGGGTTCGATTCCCACTCAGGACAAATATTTGTGTGTTGTGCACGATAATTTGTTCTGTTCTAGGTGTTATTTACCTACAATATGTATGTATTTAGAAATATATAAGTATGTTTATCAGCTGTTTAGTATTTTTTTTTTTTTTTTTTTTTTTTATTACTGATAGGCACGCGTTTGACCACTATCTCACCTGATGGTAAGCGATGATGTGGTCGACGATGAAGCACGCTTGCCTAGAAGCAACCTGTTCACTCTTGACTTGAAGACCCCTAGGTTGTAGCTATCAGGAAACACCGACACCGGCAGGGAATTCCACTCTTTGGCTGTTCGCACAATGAATGTGTTTCCATAACGTTTAGTACGTATGGTTGGGATATCTACCATGTACCGGTGGCGCAGTGCTGAACGCCTGGTGGTCCGATGATGGAAAGGGCTTGGTGGAATTAAATCGTGCAATTCCGATGCACACTCTCCGAAATATAACCGATAGAAAACCGACAGGCTAGCAACTCGGCGTCGATGCTCAAGACTTTGAAGTTTTGACACAACGAGTGCATCATTGCCGATGATCTTCTTGGCTCGTTTCTCAATAGACTCAAGCGCATCAAGCTGGTATTTGGCGGATCCGTCCCAAAGATGAGAGCAGTACTCCATACACGACCGAACTTGCGCTTGATAGAGGACCCATAACATAAGCTCTGCTTAGCTTGGGACTAGATGGCGTTGTGTGAAAGTTGTGGATATTTATTTATTTATTTATACGTAGCGACATCTATCTCGCCACATACGAACTATCCTACATCGCGCTATTAAAGTTATCCGCGCAGTTTGAACATATACAAGCTTCCGACAACAACCGTCGGGCAGTAGTTAGCCCACCAGACACAACACCCGTCTGATCGGAGGATCCTCCTTTTTCAATGGTGGATGAGGAACTTTACACCCTGTTCCTCAAACCTCCAAAATATACAGTTTTTTTTTCATGTCTCATTAACGCCATCTATACGGCAATATTGGAGCTGCAGCGGAGCGTACCAAACTAAACTCATATCAAAATACAAAAATAAAAAAACATAAGGGAGGTCTCCTACCACGCTTAGTACGTATTATTATGAAAAAGTTAAAGCATGTAAGTTTTTTTTTTTATACCACGACGGTGGCAAACAAGCTTACGGCCCGCCTGATGGTAAGTGGTTACCGTAGCCTATGGACACTTGCGACACCAGGGGCGACACACGCGCGTTGCCGACCCTTTAAGAACCTATTTACTCTCCGTTTGAAGAACCCCATACCTACTGTAGCCCTCTGAGAAAACCTCGGCAGGGAGCTCATTCCACAATCCAAGTGTACGCGGGAGGATATTCCTCTGAAACCGCACTGTACGGGACCATTTCGGCTCCAGTGTGTGAGCATGAACTCCCTGTCGACGGCGAGCGGTGCTATTATAGAAAGTATGTGAAAAAAAAAAACATGTAGGTTTCCTTATTTCCATTCATGTAGTACTATCGAATGAAACATTGAATAAAACAAAGAAATTGGAAAGAAACGGGAATTTTTCCTGCCTTTTTTCAACGCTAATCATGTGTCTCTTTCCTGATCTCCTAATCCCTCTCCCACGATCGAAGTCTTGAATAATAATAATAATAATAAATTCATTTATTTTCAGGCAAGTACACCCATTGATAAAAAGTAATAAAACCACAAAGCAACAATAAAACCAACTAAAAAATAAAAATAAATAAAAGTAAAATGAAACTCAGTAACTTACAATTCAATTAAATTAAACTTAAACACGAACATATTAAATCAAACTAAATTCAAACACCATGTCAATCAATTAATCAATCAGAATACAAATCGGACACAGAAATTCCTGAAATATTTAACTTACCTTTCTTTACCTTTCAACACTCTAAGTTATGCAAACAAATAACATTTGATCTGAATACATGTTATCCCACCTCCCTTGCTTATCCCCTTACAAGCAATCTATCACGGCTCGGCTCGAATACTCGAGCATTTTTGCAAATGTCGAGGAACGCATTAGTAACACCTGACTCCCGACTCGGCGATAGAAGATATATATTTATTTATTTATTAAAACTTTATGCACAAGTAAAAAAAACTGTACAAAGGCGGACTTAATGCCTTAGGCATTTTCTACCAGTCTACCTTAAGGTGGTGCAGAGACAGAACATGGTAGGTGCAACAGGGTAAAGAATTAAGGACAAAAAAGAATAAAAAGTTACACATAAAAATAAATACACAGATCCATAAATGATAAAGATGATGATAGATATATGGGTTTACAATAACACACAATTCCCATTTTTTTTACCAGGCTGCAATCAAAAAGGAGGGTTATGATTTTGACCGCGATATTGTATGTTCATCGTCTGTTCCCTCATAAGTTTTAAAATGCTAAAAAATAATTTTAAATAATACCAGCCTGTTACTGTCCCACTGCAGGGCAAAGGCCTCTTCTCATACAGAGAAGGGACGAGTATTGATCACCACGCTTGATCAAGGCGGATTGGTGATTTCAAACTTATATTAACTATAAGTCCAGGTTTCCTCACGATGTTTTCCTTTACAAATGTCAACCAAGATATTCATAGTAAGTACATATTAATTGAAAAAGTCACAATGGTACTTGCCCGCATTTGAACCAGAGCTCACAGCCTCGTGCATGAGATGTAGGCGCCTAACCTCTACTAGGCCATCATAACTTTGAACTGCTTACCATAATTTAACAAATGTGGTTCCGTTTGAAGCGTCTTGCTAAGAGGTCACACACACACAGATTTCCACACACACACAAACACACACACACACACACGGTCGTACGGACGCAATGACGGTGTTTTTGGACATTATCTTGTTTCAAACTTATTAGACCGTGACTTTACAGTACTCGAGTTTAGTTTTTGAACTTATTTTTATTATTAACAGCCTACAGTTGCGATTTTTGTAATATGTCTGCCGTCCTATTTCAAAAAGATGTTTTAAGTGACTAAATTGCGAAAACACTATTGAATGAATGCTATAAACATCTATTATTCGGTGTAATCGGTTTGTGATGCGTGACCATGCAATGCTTGTCAAGACTCCTTCGCTCCCCGACGCTCAGAGAGTTGAGTTGTCATTGTTAATCTTTGACTGTCATTACGGTTAGTTAAAACCCCGAAAGTCTAATATCTCCTTGAACCAAGGGGTATCATGTTACCCAGTAGGTAACTTGGTTGTGGAGGTCATATAGACATAGTCGCTTCATGCAAAACATTGTTCCTCCGCTGTGTGCGAAGGGAAAGGCAAGGCAGGCAAGGTGATCTACACTCTTCTAAGAATTCTATGCACTACAAAACCCGAACTTAATAAAAAATCCATAAATACTATTTAACAGATCTTGTGCTGAACTAGACAACTGATAAACATACTTTATTCTAAATTCATGCATATTGTAGATAAATAACACCCAGACGAAGAACAAATGTACGTGCTCATCACATAAACATTTGTCTTGGGTGGGGATCGAACCCACGACCTTCGATATAGCAGTCAGGGCCGCCAACCACTATACCAGCGGGCAGTCAATTATAACTTTTTTTTTTCGGGATGGAAAATTCTTATGGATGTTACTCATGGAGGGGTCTGTCAGACGCTTACTGACGTCTCTCTCACACCTGCGCCGGGGGTTGCGGTAACGGACGATCCCTACACAACCCTCGAGTGACAGAATTATAACCCCGTTCAACTTACTAGGTAACTAGATAACGAAGCAATATTCCACCATTAATCTTACTTACAAACACGAAACTTCAGCCAATCATGATTTATAGATGAACTTTAAAATTCAACGGTAAATAAAATCTTGGCTAAGTTGAGTAAATGGCTTCTGCACCGGCGGAATAGCTCGACTTCAAATGAGAAAACTTTCCCAAGTTCGGGAACCGGGCAAAGAATGCATTGTCCTGGTTTCGACTCAGTTGCTGGCAATTGTATTGAAGTTTCCGGGTGTTTGAAATGAAATGATGAAATGATGAAATGAAATGAAATGAAATGATATTTATTTCTGTAAGTAGATCTTATTTATTTATTTATTATTTATTTAATACTTCAAGCACACTAATGTACAAAGGCGGACATTTTAGCCATAGGCATTTTCTACCAGTCAACCTTCAGGTGATGCAGAGAAAAGCAGTGGTAGGTGCAATTTAAAATGAAAAAAGAAAAGAAAATAAAGCAAGCAATAATAATTCAGATCTCCAGTATCTTCTCAGATACTTTTACATGTCTTTTTTTTAAACTAAAACTAAACTAGTTTGATTAGTTCTGGCCCCCGTATTTGCCTGCTTATTCGTGTAACTCTTACGGTGCACGCTAAAACAGCAGAATTGTAAAAGAAAGTTTATAAAATCAAATAATAATTTCAGTCTGTCACTCCAACTGCAGGGCAAAGGCCTCTTCTCATACAGAGAAGACACGAGCATTTATCACCACGCTCGCTCAAGGTGGATTGGTGATGCTTGTGCTATGAATACTTGACAACTGATAAACATATTATTTACTTATTTATATTACTAAATACATACATACTTATCCAGACACAGAACATATGATCGTGCTCATCACACAAACATTTGCCTTGGTTAGGAATTTAGTTGTGGCATATTTATATTTGACCGAAAGTTTGGCAACCAGTTTTAACTATGGCATAAAGATATTGCAAAAAAGATTAGAAACATTTCAAAACTTCTAGCTAAAGACAAACCAAACAAAAATAATTTCCACCGAAGTAAGTCTTTCAAACTATATCTTTGTAAAACCTTTTCACGTAACAACATGTACTGATGGTCAAACAAGCTATTTGGTGAACGGGTTCAAAATATTTATCATTCACTGGCAATCTATATCCACATACAGACATAAACTCACGTCTTTTTCCCATGGGGGTAGGCAGAAACTACTGAGCGCCATATTTTATGATACAATTCTTACAAACTTCTTTTGCTCTGTTAACATTCATACATGTTGTTAAACACACTCGCTGCGAATAATACACACCTGACCTTTCTGAAGAACCTTACCAATAAGGTCTATGTATGTCCTTCTAGGGCGTCTCCTCCCAGCGTTTCCACTTACAGCCACATTTCGATAGTCGCCTTTCATTTATCCTTTCAAATATCTATACTTAATATTATAAAAAGAAAAGATTAAAGATTTAAGTTTTTAACTTAAAAACTACTGGACGGTTTTGAAAAATTCTTGCACCGTTTTAGAAAGGGGTGTGTAATGTTTGGCATAATAACAAATGCTCTAATTTCACTTGAACTAACGTTCACATGACATAATTTTCATATGACATAATATCAAATGACATAAAATCATATGAACTAATGTTTCACATCATATAATATTCATTCAACATAATAACATTTAGTATAACGTTCATTTTGTATAATTTTCAATATGTATAACGTTCAGTTGACCTAATTTTCATATTTACTCATTTTCTGCCCAAACTATGTAGTGAATAAGTAAATATCAGAAAACATCATACTGTAATAACCTCGCCTAACCTAAATGATTCACCAACAATAGAAGAGATCTGGCCTTCGCGCGCTAATGGTCATGGTTCGAACCTAACCTAACCAAAATGATTCACCAACAATAGAAGCCATCTGGCGCTTGGCGGCCGCTGCCGCGGCACGCTCGCTTCGCTCGCTCGTCTTCGCGCGCTAATGGTCATGGTTCTAACCTAACCTAATCAACATGATTCACCAACAATAGAAGCCATCTGGCGCTTGGCGGCCGCTGCCGCGGCACGCTCGCTTCGCTCGCTCGCCTTCGCGCGCTAATGGTAATGGTTCTAACCTAACCTAACCAACATGATTCACCAACAATAGAAGCCATCTGGCGCTTGGCGGCCGCTGCCGCGGCACGCTCGCTTCGCTCGCTCGCCTTCGCGCGCTAATGGTAATGGTTCTAACCTAACCTAACCCACATGATTCTCCAAATATAGAAGGGATCTGGAGCTTGGCGGCCGCTGCCGCGGCACACTCGCTTCGCTCGCTCGCCTTCGTGCGTTAAAGTTACTTAGAGATTATGAATATTATAGTAAATGAATAATATGCTAAATGAATATTATGTGAAATGTCATATGAAATTAGGTAAAATGAAATTATATCAACAATTCATTATGTCAACTGATCGTTATGTTAAACAAAATTATGTTAACTGAAATTATGTCAAATGAACGTTAGATATTTTGTTATTATGACAATCGTTACACACCCTTTAGAAAGCTACACAATCCCCGACTGACATAGGCTACTTTTTATCAGACTTCAAAAAAAGGAGGAGGTTCTAAATTCGGTTGTTTTTTTTTAGGGTTTGTTACCTCAGCACTCCGTCAAAGGACCAATTTTCCAAATTTTTTTTTTTTTTGATAGGGTATACTAATTGATTGGTCCCATTTGTATCAAAACTCATATCTGATGAGGGATCGTTGAAGAATTGAGGGAACTCCTCAAAAAATATTTTTAAATTTTTAGTAACAAATCATTTCCATTTAGAAAGTGTAATTTTGTGAAGAAAAACTGATGAAGAAGACATGCACGCAACTCTTCAACGCATAACAGAAAATTATTCGCGATTGCTATAGTCAGATCTCTATGCAGAGATTTTGTATTTCCATAACATAACATTACGCCCTTCTATTTTAAAAGGGGCGGCAGAGATGTATAGATTAATGTTTAGAAAGAACTTCTTTAGTAGTTGTTGACCAATTTCAATGATTCTTTGAAGTTTAAAAGACCTTTAAGATCTTTACATACGAAGAAACTAAAAATTGCAAAATAAAAACTTTCTTACAAAAAAAAAACAACTGACTTCTTAAAAAAAACACTAACAGGTGAAAAATAACTCCAGGGTGTTTTTTTTGAAGTTGGTAGCTTTTTTTAGAAAAAAGTTTTTATGTCTATTACCACGGGAACGGGACTACGCCAGTGAAACCGCGTGATATCCGCTAATCAAAAACTACAACAGTGCTATTCTATAAAAAATATCCAGTGAAAATGATGGTGAAGTGAAAGCGAATTGAGCTGTCATTCCACACTAATGCTTGGTATTGACAGTGCACTTCACTCAAGTTGTCACTGGGTAATTTTTGCTGAATTGCCCGACAGAGCAACAATTGTTTCTTTCGTAAGTACATACTTTTAATAACTTGAACTTTAATGGTTATTGTATTATATTATATTTTATGATATTTATCATATTTATTGTTTACATATGTGTAAATAAACTATGTTTACTTCTCTTGAAATTTCTTACGGAATTGCACCTACCACTGTTTGTCTCTGCATGACCTAAAGGTTGACTGGTAGAAAATGCCTAAGGCATTAAGTCCGCCTATGTACATTTGTGTGCTTGAAGTATTAAATAAATAAATAAATGGTTAAATAAATCAGTATTCCACAACCTTCACACAACGCCATTTAGTCCCAAACTAAGCAGAGCTTGTGGTTCGAGCACTAGACAACTGATAAACATTCTGAAATATTATTTTAAGTTATATATTGTAGATAATTATCTAAAATATGTATATAACGATTTTAATCGTTGTGTGTTTATTTAATACTAGCTGGTACCCGCAACATTGTCTGCGCAGGATTATTACGAGTACTTCAATTAGTAGACTTCCTTGCCCAAGTCATTTATATTTTAATAAATTATTGCCTATGTGTTATTCTGATGGATAAGCTTTATTATTGTAAAGTTTTACTTTCTATGCCACGTAGGTCACCGGTGACCTCAAACAATTGAATTTGTATTGTGTCTGTTAGTCTGGCAGTCAAAGTGTTAAAAGTTTTACTAATTAACATTCGGTAGTTTTTGTGTGAAAGAGTAACAAACATCCATACAAAATTTCACATCTATATAATATAAAAGAAAGTCGTGTTAGTTACACCACTTATAACTCAAGAACGGCTGGATCAATTTGAATGATTTTGGTCTTTTTGGATTTCTCTTTGTCAGGAATAGCATAATAATTAATAAAAAACATAAAAAGTCCTCGAAAAAATAAATATCAAGAATATTCGTTGTCTCAAACATTTTTCAAACGCAGCGCCATCTCGGATGACATGACAGGAGTCAAACATCCCAGTTCATTATCAGGTGACAATTTGACATTGACAAGTCTTAAGCTAAACTTAAGAAGGTAAGGTTGTCAATTTATACGTACCTACGTTCTGAAATTTATTTTGTTACACTTAGAGGTTTTATGTAATTAGCCTAAAAAAGTCTTATATTTCAGAAATCAATTTATGTAATTAACAATGACGACAGAGACAAACTTTAATAATTCTTTGCATATAGAACTTATTCTACTGTTAAGACTTTAATTAAAGTAGACCGGGAAAACTATAAGTATAAATTGTGTGTAACATAGTGGCAATCGTTCAGATTAAAATTATGAATTTAGTATTTTTGAATCAATGCATTTTAGTAAGGTAGTTAGGTTAGGTAGTTAGGTTAGCTATAGGATAGGTATGGTCAGTTAGGTTAGGTTATATATACATGTTGTAATTTTAATTCTATCGAACACGAAATGTTTAAATAAGATCACAGTAGAGACTCGCTACATAAAAAGTAGTAGTAGTTATTATTTGTTAGGATTTATTTTTTGTCGTGTTATTAAACGTATGTATTAGATATACATACGTTTACTAAGACGACATGTAAAAAAAAAATGATAAGAGCAAAAAATTGACTCTAAGGCACAACGAAGTTTGCCGGGGCAGCTAGTTTATAATATAAGTAAGATTTACTTAAAAAATCCTGCCATTAGCGGGGTTAAGGTGCTCTCAAACGACAACCCTGAGTCCACTACTACATCTAAACCAAATAGCTAGTTTGAGTGTACTTTGCTGGCTCGATGAGTCGACGCACGCGATAAATCCGCGTCAATCAATGTGCATTAACATGGCTTACCAACGCTACAAAATAAAGTAATAAAACACAGGATTACACTGTCATGAAAATCAATTAATTTATACAGGAGACTACCTCGTTAGAGGAGCTTCCGTGAATAATAACAGCCTCACGTCACGGGTCGGTTGAAAGTTAAAAACCCTACAATCTCACAAAACACAAAAATTTTAACTCTTAAGAATCTATCTTCTATCTTAACATATAAAATTCTAGTGTTTGTTGCTAAACTCCTCCCTAACGGCTTGACATATTCTTATGATTTTTTTATTCAGTTTTTTTTTAAATGCGGAATGTGTTTTGTTAGGGCAGCTCAGCTAGTATTAGTATTTATTTATAAAATGATAAAAACAGCAGCACAGACGCCAGCACATCAACCTATCACAAACTGTCCAATGGAGACGTTCAAAAAATGTATGGGGCTTGGGCTAAAAATAATAAAAAATTTGAACAGCAATCTGACTCAGAGAATCTGAAAGAGCATATTTATTTTGATTTTTTCGAACATTGAAAAAGATTTTTCGCCACTCAGTTTTTTTTTAAATGTTAGTTGAAAAACTATAAGCTTGTATCACTATGAATATTATTTAATGAGTTGGCAACCCTGTGGCAATTGATAGTTTAAGTATTTGTGTGTATCTGTGGTACTTTCCCCGCAAAATGTAAACAATCTCCAAACTGTCACAGACGGCTTTCCGACATCGCGCTGCTTTGTTCGTAATTTCGTTGTGATTTGAATGTTGTTGTGTTCTTACTTCTATTTTGACCTTCGCATTTGCTCTACGGACTCCGAACCCTCTTTTGTGATCAACCTACCGCTTGTGTTTACTGGACAGATATTCTTTGTGATTTGGATTATCGTTTGTTCGAAAACCATGGCTGTATGTGTTAACTGCAATATTATCCTGCGATCTGACATCCTGCAGTGTGAATACCATGCCGTAGATCTAAGTCAAGAGCTAGTTATGATAATTGAAGAATGGTGCGGGCGTGAGGTTAGTTATTTTTTACATTAATCTACTAGAAGTGTTTATCTACTATGGCTTGCTGGCAAGTAATTCAGTTGTAAACAATTAACCCGTTTCTTATTCTTGTAATTTTCACAGTGTTTACCTGAATCTTGTTGGTAGGTACATTGGTACGTAAATACCAGTAAGTATGTAAGGAAACATGTTAAAGAAAACTATAAATGGAGATCAAAATAATGTAGCGCAACTGGTTACTCAATGTTGCAATCAATCAATGTTGCAATCAAAACATGCCACAAACGAGGCTTAGAGTGCGATAACTATTACCTTTGTGAAAGCTTAGTCCATTCCTAACAAAACCATAATCACAATCTATAATATTTTATAGTTTTAATATTTTGTTTACATACTTGGTCTCGACTGTGTTTTAGTAAATTGATTTATGACATTTTTTTCAGTTACTGTAATATCGACTGGCCTGTTGGTCTAGTAGTTAGTGACCCTGACTGCTATGCCGGAGGTTGTGGGTTCGATTCCCACCCAGGACAAATGTTTGTGTGATGAGCACGATCATTTGTTCTGTGTCTGGGTGTAATTTATCTATAATATGTATGTATTTAGAAATATATAAGTATGTTTATCAGCTGTTTAGTACCCATAACACAAGCTCTTAGCTTAGCTTGGGACTAGATGGCGTTGTGTGAAAAAGTTGTGAAATATTAATTTATTATTATTATTATTTATTATATTAAATAATTCCCATAATTATTTGATTTACAGATCACTGATAATGATCAGTTATGTCAAGAATGTGTTCACCTGACTGCACAAGAAGCCAATAATCGCACAGCAAATCCCATTGGTATCAGACCTAATTCACGCATGGTTATATGCATAGCTTGTGGCATTTCTTTAAGTCAACGCACAGGAAGACGACGTCGCACATTGCCAGCGAGATCTGATGTAAGAAATTACATAGAAAACCAAATATTTCCCCGACAGGTAATAAAATAATTGTTTGTTAGTTCATCTAATCAATAATAGAGTTTAGTAATATTGTTAATACATGTATTTCAATTACAGGTCCCGAATGAAGCTTGGGCATGTAATAGTTGCTGGATGCGAGCTTACCACAATACATCCCGGTTAGAAATGGAACCTCCTGTTTCTGCGGAATTCGAAGTGCCTGTGGTTCCAATCCAAACAAATGAAGAGTCAATTCTCCCAGTAGTTCCATTACAACCAAATGTGGAATCAGTTCCTCCATCAAGTTCTGTAACTTTGCCAAGTTCGGAAACAGAATCTTGGGCTGATCAGATGCCCAACGTTCAACCTCCAACTGACATGATCAGTTTGTCTTATGCTCGCGTATCAGACACATCAGTACACTGTTTTGTACCTGACTGTGTGAACCTGGAACGCCTTAGAGTTCCTCGCTATTTAAGACGTTCCATCTTGTCTCGTTATAAAATATATGTTTCCGATAATGCTAGAGTATGTTATGAACATTCAATGTTATATAACTGGGATATTTTAAATGAATTCAATTTTATACATACTTTCAACGGAACACAAATTGAAAACATGTTAGAATTATTAAGTAATTCACCAGCTTGTTGTGTACTTAATTTTGAAGATGTCGAAAACACTTCTGACAGACTGTGCCATTATTAGACTGGCCTTACAGTAGCTAACTTTTTAACATTATTTCATAGTGTAAGCCAAATAGAAATGATTTGCAATAAAACAAAAACTGCTCTTGGTATGTATCTAGTTAAATTAAGAACAGGTGAATCATTTGCACGTATGGCCAGTCTTTTCTTAACCTCTAAGGGTACAGTATCTAATTATGTAAGAAAAGTAAGGGATTGCTTAAGCAATTATTATGTGCCTTTACATTTAGGTGTTAGTCATATGACTCGAGAGCAGCACAGTGCCCGAAATCTTTTGATACCCCAGGGACTTTTTGGAACAGACACCAATAACCCAATAGTTATCTGCGATGGCACATATATATATTTACAGAAGTCATCAAATTATTTGTTTCAAAAGAAAACATACAGTTTACATAAGTATCGCAATTTGGTGAAACCTTTTTTGATGGTGACTTGTGATGGCCACATTGTTGATGCCTTTGGACCTTATGCTGCAACACAATCAGATGCTGATATCATGAAAAATCTTTTTCAAAATGAAAACTCACCACTAAGGTCTTATTTCAGGCAAAATGATATTTTTATTTTAGATCGTGGATTTAGAGATGCTATTGGTTTGTTGAGGTCCCTAGGGTACTCAATTCATAAACCTGAGGGTTTAGATGTAGGCGAAAGACAATAAAATTGTCGACTTTAAAAGCAAACAAATCTCGAATGGTTACTCTGTGTAGGTGGGTGGTTGAAGTGGTAAATGGTCGTTTTAAACGGGATTTCAAAATATTCAGGACAGAATATTTTAATTGCGCTTCCAGAAACCTCATGACTGATTTTAAAATTGCAGCTGCTATTATTAATAATTTCCATCCCGTTATAACTGACAATCCTGATGCAGAGTCAATTTTAGCTAGAGCCCTAGAAAGATTTAATATGCCAAACACTCTAGCAGACTATATTATTGAACAAAACATTAACAGACGCAGAGTCAATTTTGTTTTAATAGATGGCCAGCTACCCCATTTGGATGTGTTCCCTGTGATGGAAATGAGGGATCTTATTTTGTTTGGGTTAGGGATCTATCAAATAAAACAAGCAAGATCATACTATGGGGAACACATTCGGGAAAACGGTACGTTTAGGATAGAAGTTGACACCAATCTACTGGAGTATTCAATGAATTCAGTTTTATTAAGGGGGAGAATAAAATCGCGCCACCAAAGTAATAAAATATATTATACTTATATATTACTGAATTTAAATAACAGTACAGATTGGTGTCAGCGCATTACTAAATATTATTGCAGTTGTATTATAGGGAAACGTACCGTTGGGAGCTGTGCACACATTATGACAATTGTTTGGTATTTGGGATGGGCACGGCATCAGGAAGTTATCATTCAACCACCTGCTAGTTTCTTAGATAGTATTTTAGTTAGAGATGATGTAGAAAATGAAGGATATGAATAAAGCACAAATATTAAATAACATGTTTTTTATTACTTTCGTCATAAATTCATAATACAATGACAAACCATTGTTTACCAAGTATGTAAGTATATTTATAATATTATAGACTAATAAACTTTTTCTTCAGACCTAAATGTGGATGAATATTAGTGTTTTACATGAAGCAATTGCTAATTGTGCTGTGTAAAACAATATATCCACGGGCCAATACTAACCACATGTGATCGCAGTATAGTTAACATAGAAAGGAAACGTATTCCTCGAAACAAAATAATGATTCTATGTTCCTTGAAACAGTCTAAAGTACAATCACAGTGCAACTAGCAGCTTGTGTTTGTGATACCAGTCGGCAAGGTTTATCTATCGAACGAGTCTTCTACACCTCTTCAAAGAGATTGCACTGCACCTTGCTATTTTGCCAAAATCTCTGATTCCAACATGATTTTATCATAGAAATAATACGTATGGATTTGTGTTGCAGAAACATTGTATTTTTAGGTGTCGTTTTTGACTATTTTGTCAGTGTTATACTGGGTCGGATGTTGAGCTTTTGCGCTTTGTGCTAGATAATAATAATGTTCTGAAAGACAAGACATTTTTCATACCCGAAGAGTTGTATTCACTATTCTCACTAGTATTCTACGGCATAATGTTTGTTGTTTGTGTTTGTGTTATTCTTATTCCAACGTCAAACGTCAAGTCGACAAATGTCAATCTGACATTAATGGCAAATCCATTAATGTCAGATTGACATTTGTCGACTTCTTTTCATGACACGTTTTGATATTGCATCATCATGGTTTTAAGTATTTTCGTCCTAATAGCATACAGCTGCACCTATAGTTATAATAAAAACTCAAGGTATTTAGTAGAAACGGCAATTTAAGTCACATTTTGAATAGTAATATTGCTTAGAAATTAATAAATAAAATCATGTGCGTTTTGTTTTTCCTAAATTATTTTTCAGTTTTTTACAAAAACTGAGTACTGAAAAAAACTTATTTAGTCATGATCGAATAGTGTATTAAACAAGCTTTCTAACAAGGTATAACACATTGTTGTTCAAATTATGCCGGAATAATAGCCCATTTTTGACCGTCTCCTTTCCCAATTGAACATGAACCTTATTGTGTTTTAAATAAAGTTGAAAACCTATCAAAGAAATTTTACACATTCGGGTAGGTTGATGCGTCTGTACAAAAACATTTTATACACATGTTTTAGAAGAGAAATGTATGTGTTTAAAAATAAATATAATTTTGTTTATAAGTTGTTAGTTAGTATTCACAGCACAAACTCTACTTAGGTACTTAGTTTGTTACTAGATGGCGTTGTATGAAAGGCATGAAATATTTAATTATCTAAACAACAGATGTGTCAACGAAACATTTACTCAATGGCACAAGAAATATTTCAAAATAAAGACAGTACACGACAATATTGTCATTCTGATAACAACTTTATCCAATTGCGATAAAGTTAAATTTTCTTAGTTATTGAGTCGGTTCGTATTTTTGTCGCTGAGTGTACCCGGAAAAGGCCTTTCTATACAATTCCGCTTCGACAAAAATTAAGAGCGTATAGTTAGAATTGATTAATCTTCTGGGAGTTGAATATTTATGAAGAGGTACCGGAATTAAGGTTGTTTTTTTTAAATGGTCCTACTGGTTGGTAATTTTTAGGGTTCCGTTAGCTCAAGTGCCAACGTGACCCAATTGTCTATTAAGCATCCGTTGTACATACGTGTTACTGTCATCGGGATGTATCTCGTGGGCAGTTTCAATTTTGAATGATTATACAATATTGCCGCTATAACAAGAATTCATTCAAGAATTTACTCTACTTGGCCTATCCATAGATACTAACATTAACTGGAAATCTCATATTAAAAACATTAGATCTAAACTATCCACGTTTGCATACGCCCTTCGCGAAGTCAAAAAGACTACCAACCTTAAAACCGCACTTGTTACCTATTATGCCTATGCATATGCGTGGCTCAGTTACGGTGTGATATTGTGGGGAAACAGCACAGACGCACCGACACTTTTCACGCTGCAAAAAAGACTTGTAAGAATATTAGTAAACATAGAAGATACCGACAGCTGCAAACCTCATTTTCAAGAACATAAAATATTGACCCTGCCCTGCCTATACATTCTAGAAATTTGCAAATTTGTTCGAAGGTACCCACATTTCTACACTACACGAGAAAATATACAGTCAAGATACACATTACGTCATAAAAATAGATTAAACCTACCGAGCTCTAAGCTAAAAATGCACTCAACAAGTACTCTAGTCATGTCAATGAAAGTTTATAATAAATTGCCGGAAATAATTAAAAAGGAACAAAAATATAATTCATTCATAAATAAATTACAATTATTTTTATTAAATAAATGCTATTATACCATTAATGAATATTTAAATGACAAATTTTAAAGTACTATTAAAATTTTGTTGCTTTTGTGTATACCAAATAATTGTAAAATTAAACCCCTCTCTCTCTATCCTACTTTGCTGTGCCCTCACGGGGTCCATATTTATGTACCTAGCTTTAAGCCCTCTGTAACATCTTTTATACAATATGGAATGCAAAATAAATGAATATGAATATGAATATGAATATGAACAACAAATCTTTACTAATATTATAAAGAGATAAATTGTGTAAGTTTGTGACGTTGTATCTCTGGATCTACTGAACCGATTTTGAACATTCTTTTACCAGGAGAGAGCCACGTCATCATTTGTGAGTGTCCATATTTTATTCTCGGAGATGTTAGAAAACGAAATAAACACGGAGAAAGTGACTAGCAAAGTCGTAACCATAATAAAAATAAAGGACATAAAGAAAAGTTAAGACAATAATTTATGATCATTTGACACAAAGATCGTGAATATTGTATATATTCAAAAGTTGGAAGTAGTATCGTCAGTTTGTTAGAATTTAATCACTTTACTTATTAAAAAAATCTTAATGTTTCGGACAGAAATCGCAGTTTAAAATAAAAGAAAAGCCACGATAAAGTTAGAAATAAGAGAAAACCGACGAAAAAAATCAACGCTTAAAATTTTAATAGCAATATAAAGTAATTCAATATTAAGTTATGTATTACGTAAACAGATAAAATCGAACAACACAAAAAGAATCCCCTTAGGCGGAAAAATCAACTTTCTTACTTGGTTTTAACTTGTTTTTTTTTTCTCAAATTGGAACGGAACACTGAGTCCGACTCGTACTTAGCCGGGTATTTCTCCCCTTGGCGTTTCGTATCTCTAATCGGAGCGTCTTTTGTTTCAAATTAGTGGAAAGAACACCGGCGAACTCCCAAACAAGTTTTTGTTGACATTTTTTTTTGCGTCTGCTTATGTAAAATATCTAAAAGTATAGAGTTTGAATTTCTAAACAGTTTTTTCTTTGGTTATACTTTTATAGGAAGTCAGGAATTAAAGATATTTTATTTTTAAGTTTTAGAGGTTAAGACTGTATAATAGGTTATGTCCGCTATGATCTTAGCACAAACAATCGTGTTTATTTTAACATTTGTATTCTTCATTTTCAGCAACTTGACTAAGATTTATATTACATGGCAACATTAAAAGTATAGCTAATTCAAAAGCCATGAAGTCAAGCCAGAACAAAAAAAAAACACAAAGCTATAATATTATTTATTTCATCAATAATCTAGTCAATTAAGCTCTCAATTATGAAGATTATTTTTCCAGACTTTGATAGGCCTTATGATTGATTTGATAAAACTTAGTAAATTCTTTCGTTGGTATCTATTACGGTGACATACGTAGACGCTTAATAATTTCATCAACAATTCCCTCGCCGGTGTTCTTTTGTTCGTATTTAGTTTCTGATATCTACAAAATCGTAGGTGACCTCTTTTGTCAATGCTTTGCATACGACCGCGGAACGAAATAGTACCTATTATTCTATTCAGTCCATCAGTTAGTTAATTTTAAATAATACCTGGATACGTTTTTTTTGCTTTTCCAAATTGATGGAAATCTTAGATTAAGCTCATTTAAGTTAAGGAGGGGAATTATGATGTCGTAATTCAGTACCTAGAAACTGTACGATATCGTGACGTCAGGCGATATTTATTTATTTTATTTTAGTTAAAAACATAGCCCATGAACATGTTCATGTCGTGATAGCCCAGAGGTTAAGACGCCTACCTCTCATGCACGAGGTTGTGGTTCAAATCCGGGCAAGTACCAATGTGACTTTTTCAATTCATAAAATGTACTTACTTTCTAAGTTTATCTTAGACATCATTGACATCGGTGAAGGAAAAACATCGTGAGGAAACCTGGACTTATAGTTAATATAAGTTTTAAATCGCCAATCCTCCTTGAGTATTATTATTATTAGAAAAAAAACAAACATTAGCACAGTAAGAGGAAGTCTTAAATAATTCTTATAGAACTTTAAATAATATTACATTTTAAATAACTACCTATGCTATCCACTACGTAATTCTCCACAGATACAGACAACACGAGTACAGTATGTATAATTATGTATATGCAAGTCTGAGACTGGAATTACCATTTGGTATATTAAACATATAACTTAAACACAAAATAACAAGAAAAAAGAGTAAATTCGTATGCGTTTCTAACATACGTTATTAAGTTAAATACCCAGTATTTTGCTCAGCCTTTAGGGTTGCTTGGATTTGTTTTCTAAATACATTGTTGTTTAGTTTTTATTTGATCACGTGTAAAAAGGACATAGGTACCTATGTGTCGTATATTTTCTAGTAGACTAGCTTTTGTTAATTTTAATTTGACAATCAAATTGGACTTGTAAATTGCTTTTTATAATAGGCACTTTAGGCAAAATAAACTTCTATTTTTTACCTTTTCAAATTGATGGAAAACTACTAGGATTAAGCGCATTAATACTCAATACTCAATACTTTCAAACTTTTATTGCATTCCACATGTATTCTTAGGTGGTAAAACTTAAAATTAGATCATGACATGGACCCTGTCGGGCACAGCAAAATAAGTGAGTTTAGGAAAGAGGAAGCTTATTCTAGATAATATTTTATTAAATAAAAAATAATTTTTAAATATTACTTATCAAACTACTATTAGATATATAAAACAATATAAATATGTATGTAATGTATTAAGTATATACCTAATGAAATGATTAAAATTATTAAAATTATTTATATTCTTTATTATTAATATTATTAATTTCAAATGAAGGAGAGGGGCTTTTGACGTCATAATTCAGTGTAAAGTGTACTGGATAGTGACGTCATGCGACATTTTGACTCGATGTATCGCCGTTATTTTTTGATTACGTGAAAAATGAAAAAATATGTGTCTAATATTTTCTTGTAGGTAATCTAGATGAGAGACTAACAATCAAAATTTAGTCATCTAGCCAACTGAAAGCTCTGTACTAAACACAAATTACTTACCTGAAAACCGCCAGACGTTTAAACGTATTCCTTTAGTAATCTATCACTGGCAGCCTGCGCCTGAGGTCCAAATTCCGTCAAGGAAATCGGCCGTTCACAGTCGAGTGGCCTGGCTAGTTGCCATGACGACCGAGCTTTAATCTCGTAGGTACGGTAATGCCTGCATGAAGCTTAAGCTGTACTTACACGAACAACTTTGAACGCATTTATTGCCTAGTTACAGTGCAGGCAACGTGTTTAAGTTTTTGACCACCACGTCCAGTTTTGCTGGACGCCAACCCCAATATTGTTGGGAAAAGGTTAAGCTGACGATGTTGTTCAATTGAAATTTAATAAAAACTATTCTCCATTTATGATAGCATTAGAAAAGAGATGCTCGTAGAAGCAGAAATGCAGAACATTTTATTTTAAAGATAGGTAAGTGAACACAGTTTTTATTCGAACTGTTTTATTTTAAATTTAGAAGAATAAAAGTGGAACGAAGAATGTGGCAGTGTGTTGTTCATCCCTGCTTCTTTGAGGTTTTTATAATTGACACTACAATTTCCAACTAAAATGAAATAATATAACTAAATGAAATCCACATAATTTCTTAAAATAAATTGTTCAAATGGTTACAACTTCAGAATAGGTTGGACATTTTTTCGTGTTACTTTAGTGAACTTGCAAAAGTAACTCTGTATATAATATGTTACGAAAGCACTAATTTGTAATTTTATGTCTATTGTATGTCTAATTGTCTATTGTTTCTTTATATTTTTATTTTTTGGAGACATTGTTATTATAAACATGTATCGTTTTAATTTTATGTAATTTTGTTTTGTTGTATTGTGTAAATAGATGTTATTTAAAATAGTCAATATTATAAGTAGTCTTAGCTTTCGCATTAGGTTTCAAAACCTGTAATGATAGTTTAAGAGTTTTAAATAAATAAATAAATAAATAAATAAACTAAGTGTGACATCTGCAGTCAAAATAGATTAAGTATAATAATTTCGGCGTCTATCGTGATTTTAACATGCTTTCGTTTCAAAGTGTGTTATAAAAATAATCTTTTTTAAGTTCTGTCAATTGCTATTGTAAATGGAGTTTAGCTTTTATTAATTTAGAATTTGACAATCAAATATTCTAAGATCCGTTGAAGAAATATTTACCCTCATATGTTATTCAGTCCTCCACTACTCCACTTGGGCAGGGGAGAAAGCTGGCAGCCTTGACGTTTTCAATTCTATAATCTTTTAACTAGTGTACATTTTTTTAAATAACACTGGAGGGAAGTAGAATCAAAGATTTTATCATTTAATAATATCCGCATGCAATTTAATTCGGCAACCTATTTGCAATGTGTCCCTAAAGATAGTATAGATTTCTTATTTAATAACGAATAACATATATGAAGGTATATATTTTATTCAACGGATCTCGTACTAAAATTGGATTGTAATTTTTTGCTTTCTAAACTTTGAAAACAGTTATTTTTATTAAACATTTTAACTCTCTCCTAACACATTAAAACATAACACTTTATACATACATACTTACATACATGAACTCACGCCTTTTTCCCATGACCGCCTTAAGCTACGATTCTTACATACTTCTTTTGCTTCGTTTACATTCATACATGTTGTTATACACACACGCTGGTTACACTTTGTTACATTACAAAATAATTGATATTATTGTATTGCTTTTTTTTATTTATTATTCAAATAGTCTATAGGTATAATATGTACATACACCAAACACTACATGCTTATTATATTTTCTTCTTGATTATCAAGTCCACCCAAAGGTTGTCTGTAAGAATTCGCATGTTAGCGATAAGGTCGCCCATTGTAACACCCTATGTAGTCCTTATATTATAATTTGTAAGTTTGAATGGTGTACAATAAGGAGCATTCCATTCTATTTAAAAGACATGTCGTACTATCTTTCATAATATCGAAAATACGGTATTGTTGTTTTTCTCCGAAACAGTACTTATTTTCGGGATAAGAGATACACTATGTTCATTTCAGTACAATTTACAACGTTTATGCAAAACTTCATTATAAATTGTTTTAGTGGTTTAGGCGTGAAAAAGTAACCAACCAAAATTATTTTTGCGTATCAGTATCGTATCAGTTAGGATCAGCCCAAAAGTTGCCTGTGTAAGCACACCTTTATTAACTGATGCAACCAAATGGTGCAGAGATGCGTTGACCTGTATTTGGGCTCAGGGTCGCAGGTTCGGGCCGGGAAATAAATCTGTATGGCCTTGTCAGGTTTTGGGGATATACATTTTGCAGCGCACGTAGGTAAAAGCTGTGAACGGTCAATTCTCACGTCGTTGCATAGGTTGAGTCTAGTTTAACAAGAACTTTACTTACTTTACTTTACTTTACTTTAGATTGTAGAACTTAAATTTAGTGAATAGCCTACCAAAATTATAAATATGTATAATATGTTTGGATTTCTAGTTGTTTTTTGTTTTTTTATGAGTGTGTGGCTAAATAATATTATATGAGATAGGCTAATAACATAGTTTGCATCATTCTACATACTGTGCTATGTTCTCGTAGGAACTACTGTTATTGGTTCCGGTCGACCACAATAGGTTGAAAGTAGTAAAATAAAAAATAAAACTTTAATAATTTAATTATTTTATGCCAAATGTGTGCTCTTATGATCGCATCATTAACTACATTTTTTTCTTTTCAGGTAAGTGAGCAGTCATAGTGAACAGCTGTTGCTTTAGCGGAATTTGAGGTAACATTATCGCCTGACAGTACAGCTTACACACGAGCGGTTGTTGCCAACGGCAGAGGTAAAACTGCAGCCGTCAGGCGTCGACGGCGCACAGACGGGTATTTGTCCCTAAAAGCTGGCCAAAATCGATTTTTTTTATTTTAGTTCTACTCCCTCTAAGTCATTGTTTTCAAAAACTAAGATAACCGCTCCAAACAATAGCAAAAAACACAAAGCGCCAGCCCCTTCCAGCACGCAGTGGGCTCAGTCGGAAGTTACGGTTCGCCAAAAGTGTTCGTGTGATTGTTCGATGCGCTCAGATTTTGTTGTTTTAAAATATTTGCCATCTTGTGACTGAACGATTTTGTGCTGGTTATCACTATGGATTGTGCACAACCAGGTATGTGTTTTATTTGGCACTTACTTTTAACAACTAATCTAAAGCCTTTCTTCATTTATATGCTTGAGAAGTAAGGACCAAGAAACTGCTATAAAAAAACACTCTTTGGAAGATCAAAGGGAGTTTTAATATATTTCTCATCATTTCTAAGCCAAAATTGTAATGGTCAGTTATAGAGTAGACTTTTGAGGATGCAATTAAACAAAAAACAGCCACCCCAAAGCACCCCTCTATTTTTGGTGATTTTTTTCCGTAGGCACATTCGATACCTAGTAAATGAAGTTTTACTTATATTTTGTGTATTTTTGTTATAGGCTCTTCTGGAATGAGAGTTATGACTCGAAATGATTTATTTAATATAATGGAACGCTCAAATATCTCAACTTTTAATGAAAAGTTGCAATTTATGGAGCGGGAACTACTCAATCAATATGCAGAAAATGACCAAAATATTGCTGATGTAAAGCAAAAACTGTCGATCATCAGACACCAGTCTAAACAAAAAAAGTCAGCTGCTCGCAACACAAAGGCCAGATTCCTAGAAAACAATGCAAAAGTTAAAGAAAGAGTGCTATCCTAAAATTCACTGAGTTACTGAAACGTGCGCTGAAGTAACAGTTCAAAATCTCATGGATCACACGGCACAGCGACTGATTTTACATCTTGGTGAGGCAGTGGAACAATTGAGTGAAGCAGAACAGCAATCATTAGTTTTAATAAGTAAATGGGGCTGCGATGGATCTCAAGATGCAGTACAAAATGAAATTTGAAAATGAAGCCGATTCTGACGCAAACATTTTTCAAAGTTCCGTGGTACCGCTTCAGTTAGTTTACGGACCGGAAAGCAAAATACTGTGGCAAAATCCTACCCCTTCTTCACCAAGGTATTGTCGGCCAATAAGAATAAGATTCATTAAAGAAACCATAGATGTGACAAATGATGACGTTGATTACATAAAATCACAAATATCAGCGCTCACTAAAAGCGAAGTCAACAGCTTTTCCATCAAGCATAAAATGCTTTTCACTATGGTCGATGGAAAAGTATGCAATGCTGCTACGCATACTAAATCCACAATGAGATGTTAGTTATGCGGCGCTACGTCATTACAGTTTAATGATTTGGAGAAGGAGAGGCCAAGCAAAAAAGAAAATTTAGAATTCGGCTTATATTTGTTGCATGCTCGGATAAGATTTTTTGAGAGCATTTTACATGTAGCTTATAGATGGCCGGTAAAAATTGGTACGTGCGCCTTACTGCCGAGGAAAAGGAAGCAGTGGAAAATAAAAAAAAAGAAATCAAAGAATAAAAAAAAATCTCTCACTTTCGGCTGATGTACAAAATTTATTACTAGAAAGTGATATTTTAAATGCAAGTTTTGAAGATGACGACGAAAATGACGAATAAATGCTTGTATATATTACATATGCCTTTTATTTACCTTTTCCAAGCTAAAACTGGTATAAAACATTGTTAGGCACCCATTAGGCGAACAAAATATTTTTGGCCAACTTTTCGGACCAAATACCCGTCTGTGCGGCGGCCGTTGACATTCCAACTTCAAAAATCAGCGGCAGCCGTCGTCAGTTCGCTCAGTAGGACCACAGATCAGTTGGGCTACTTGCGTGTCGTGTCCACGCGTCAGGGAGAGAAGTTACGAAGAGGTTTAATCCAGCGGCCGCCACTGTTGCGGGCCCGCTGATTCTGTAAAAATCAAAGCAATTATTGCGAAGAGTTTTACGGCCGCGGTGTGCGCGGTTGTTCGCCGTCCCCGCTGCACCGGAGAAATTGCAGTCGTCACGGCGCGGCGGCGGCGGAAAATCAACCATCTGTTGAGTTTTGAAATAAAATAGCCGTTTTCTCTGAGCGGGAGTTCAGTGCTTTAGTTGCGTCTACCGTTGCAGACATACTGCTCTTGTGTAAGAGCTCATACAAGAATTAATAAGATTTTCATAGGCTATTTCAACGAACTTCTTATTGAGACTTACGTCTTTTTATGATTACAGCAGAATTTAAGGTTGCATGTTATTCAGATAGTTGTCGTGAGGCGTTCTTGTTAAATTGGTCGGTGTTGCATTTCAATTGACAACATTTCAAAATTTTAACCTGCATGTTTTATTACGTTATATAAAAGTAAATCCAAAACTAGAGGACCCATATTTTTCGTTTTTTTTTAAATTATGTACTTTTCATTTATAATTTTAACTTTGAAATTCGGCGTATTCTAAAAAGACGTAAGCGCCAAATGACGTGATTCATACGGTGGAATGGCGATACATCCTTTGCTTTACTGTGATACGTCCAAAAAAAAAATGTTACTTAGATGTCGCTGTCATTTAGCACTTGTCAATGTCACACATTGACATTAGATATGTCTTGTTTGACATTAGATATGTCATTTTTGTCAGAAATTAAGCAATAAAAAAAATAAAAATATAAGTATATTTGAACTCAACATGTACAAAAATGAAGAAACGGTATTCTTGTTTTAGGGTCATGTCAATTTTGAAATGTTTTCAATTGTAACATGTCTTACTCAGACTACAATATTATAATAAAAGCGCATACTATTAAACTTTTTCCTGTACAGTTTCAGCGCTTAAAAGTTAATTAGTTGGTAAAACTATGTTCGTTAACCTACACTCAGGCCTCGTTTGAATTTCAAATTGCTCATTCTGAGTGGTTACAGATGTCCAACTTCAGGTTTTCAGTTGCCATGGTAACCGACGTGTTGGCAAGTTTTGAATTTCGATATTATTTATATATTTATCACAATTATATGAACAAATAAAAAATACTGGACAAAGACGGACATAGTGCCATAGGCATTTTCTACCAGTCTACCTTAAGGTGACGCAGAGATGGAAGAAGGTAATAAAATTTCTCGTGGTATGTGAAGCTAAGTCAGCGGCCGATGGGCGGCATAAAAACTGTGAGCAGGTGCGTCACTGACCACATGAAATTTATTGAAAAAGATAGGAATAATCCTCAAAAATAATAATAATAATTCTTTTTCATCTTTTTCTCCTCCCCTATCAAGTCCATCCAAAGGTTGTCTGTAAGAGATCGCTTTTAGCGATAAGGCCGCCCATTGTAACACCTTATTGTAGCCCTTAAAGTTATAATTTGTAATTTTTTATGGTGTACAATAAAGAGTATTCTATTCTATTCTATTCTACTAGAATCAAATCAAATCAAATCATTTATTTCATGAAATATGGATGAAATATAAATAATAGTCCTTTAAACTATATCCTACCCTAACATGTGTGCAAAATTGGATCATACTCAAAAAAAACAAAATACGCGAGAAAATGGGATGACAATAATGTTAAACAATTATTGTCATTTTACATACTCAATACTCAACACATATCTATACATAACATTATAAATTCTATAATTAATTACATTTATCATTTAAATAATCATTAATTGAATAGTAGGCTTTATTAATTAAATACATTTTTAATTTACGTTTAAGTGAAATAAAACTTTTTGCTTCCTTTACATTTTAGGCAACTTATAATATATTCTAGGACCCAAACAAAATGGGCTCTTGTCAAACATAACAGTTCTGTGGCTTAAGACACGAAGAGTACTGGCTGACTGACAGAATATACTGACTGTACAGACGGCAGCACATCAAGTTACCTCAATGTGCCAAATTTCTTTGATCGTTTTTCAACTTTATGTCAAACAGAATAAGTTTCATATTCAATTGGGAAAATTTGACACATTGGGGTAACTTGTGCTGGCGTCTATACACCAAAAGGCAAGTCGATCTACTTATTCAATAACAACCACTCGCCTACATAAAGTATAATAGTTCACGCCCTTAATGTAGGGGCTTGGCGGGGTGCGGACATTTTTTTAATGATAATGTCCTTGGTTGTGAAAAGAGCAAATCGACGACCTTAACTAAATGGATTTCAAAGTAGAATAAATTTGTAATCGTATAATTTATTCTTTTTCTGCCAGTGTATTTCATTTAATTGTAGCAGTAATTTTACAGATATTAATACACTATAAATGAGCTTACTATACATATTTGGGAACTAGCTGTGCCGTGCATCCGCGCATTATAAATCAATTTATGGTTTACCAATTATGGGTTTGAAAGCCTCGTTAGTAAGGTGGTCGCAAGCGCTACTGCTGAATATGAGGTCCCGAGTTCGATCCCCGGGTTGGCCAAAGTGATATTGAGTTTTTCCACTCGGAATTTGCTCAGTAGCGGCCCCGAGTCTGGATTTGTGCCTGATTGATGGTAATAAGTTCGCTCCCTATTACATGGAACTTTAACATAACTGGCAAAATATGGGTGCACTTTTACATGTTCACCTCTTTCCCAACCCTACGGGGATTATTTCGGGGATTCGGGCGTTAAATTATGCTTTGTTATGTTATGTTATGTAGGTATTGTGGTTGAAACGATATGACCGTAAACGGTTTTGATAGACTTAGTTGTGACGTCACTTGTGTATAAACACCCATTTGTCATCGCTCGATTTGACTTACTCCCCAATGTTGATTCAGTAACATGTGGTCAACTCGACTGATTCGATGTCATATTGTTGTGGCGAGCGTTTGACAGAATACGAATTATCAAAAACTTTTTTACATACAGTCTGTGGCTTTGGTGGTTTTGTTTTGTTCATTATTGGCCACCGACTTCCGAAACTGGAGTTATTTTTCACCTGTTAGTTTTTTTTAAGAAGTCGGTTGTTTTTTTTGTAAAAAGTTTTTATTTTGTAATTTTTAGTTTCTTTGTATGTAAAGAAAGTCTTTCAAAACTTGAAAGAATCATTGAAATTGGATAACAATTGCTAAAGAAGTTCTATCTAAACATTAATATGTACATCTTTGCCGGCCCTTTTTAAAATAGAATGGCAAAAAAAACTTTAACCGAATTGAGAACCTCCTCCTTTTTTTGAAGTCGGTTAAAAATATAATTAGTCCATCAGATAGATTATAAAAATTAACACACAAGTATGTATTATATTTTTTAATTGATGGGAGACTACTTAGATTAAGCGCATTAAAAAAAAAAAAAACTTCTTTTATTCACCAAATCAAAATAACAACCTTGCACAATTCAAGTACCTAGTTTACAAATAAGTCTTACAGATGTTAAAGTTTTCGTTTCTCATGTATCGGTACTTATTATGGTTGTTAAACACGGAACAGATTCACTCTGGTCCCCGTACTAGTATAAACTGTATTACGGTGGAAATTAAAGTTGAGAAGAGAAGGCTTGTAACGTCAATATCTAGTAGTCAATACAGGGTTATTTGTAAAACACCAACAACCTCGCAGGAGTAGATTACTAACATCACTTATCATTATTATTTATCAGATTACAACAACATTTGTTCTATGACTTTTTCGAAAACAGACAAAAAAAATCAACTCTCTATACATATATCCGAACAGTCGATCGAGTTTTGCATGGAGAGTTGATTGTTTTCGAAAAAGTCGTAGTACAAATGTTGTTGTTTATGATGTTAGTAATCTACTCCTGCGAGGTTGTTGGTGTTTTACAAATAACCCTGTATAGTCAATAGTCATTTATTCATGAAGTAATTTGTATCTGAATTTAAACACAAAAATTAAACAATTACAGTTGACCATTACAATTAAAACAATTCCATTTATATTGCATAGATTGAAACAACAATTTAAGTATAAACTGAATATAATAGCTTAACGTCATGAGACATTTTGAATCGATGTATCGCCATTATTTTATGATTACGTGAAAAAAGAAAAAAAATATGTGTCAAAAATTTTCTTGTAATCTAGATGGGGGATTAAAAAAAAATTGTCAACTAGCCTTTACATACCTACGACTATTACATGCTCGTCTCTTGCTTTCATCATCAGCCCCCCTAGCCAAGTTACAAACGATTAGTATCTATTCTCTTTCTACAATCGAGAACGCCTCAAATCCCTTTGTTTTGACCACGTGACTTAGCGAAAGGTGATAATGAAATGAATACGAATCGTTTGTAACTTGGCTAGGGGGGCAGAGCTCCACCTATTACCACAGTCTAAAAACCTACAGTCGTCCGACGAAGCCGTCTAGATAGGGCAATCGTGCGGGGTGTGAGGGGTGAGACGCGGGAAAGCCGCTCCCGAACTGCGATCAAAACGATCGATGTTCGTAATTCGGGAGGTATTATTCAGGGCTAACGCGTCGATCAAAGGCGTCGTCCTACTGTATTAATATGTATACTAGATGATGCTCTTACTAATCTACTATTCTTGAATGAACAAATGTGTTGCAACGTAAAACCATTTCAAACATCCAACGTTAGTCAAAAATAAACAGTAAACGTACCCACAAACGATTCGCGCGGCGTGTTCAAACATTGATATCTGATTAAATTGCTAACTACGCTGAGTGTTTGTATGTTTGTCACCGATTCTGTGTGTACACGTCTGACAGAGGTACGGGAGCCCATCGGGCATCGGTAATGAATGTTTGCATACAATTCGATTAATATCCATGCGGTGTTTAGCTCGGTTCTCGTTCAGTTTTGTTTTGTCACTTTGTATTTGGTTTTAATTATAAACAGCGGACTGCAATTTGATCGTTGCTACGAAACAATTAAAAATCCTAAATGTTAGAGGTCAAATTTGCCTTCAATCGGGCAAAATCTAGACGAAGATCTAAAGAAAAACCAGGTGAAAAAAACAATCTCCAAATTACAAGTAAAGAAAACGAATATGGGACTGGCCTGTTGGTCTAGTAGTTAGTGACCCTGACTGCTATGCCGGAGGTCGTGGGTTCGATTCCCCACCCAGGACAAATGTTTGTGTGATGAGCATGATCATTTGTTCTGTGTCTGGGTGTAATTTATCTATAATATGTATTTATTTAAAAATATATAAGTATGTTTATCAACTGTTTAGTACCCATAACACAAGCTCTCAAGCTTAAATTGGGACTAAATGGCGTTGTGTGAAAAAGTTGTGCAACATATACATATACATATATCTTTATATAAAAATAACATAACATAACAGGACATAACCCTTCCCATTTCAAAATACAAAAAAAAAATTATCCACCGCAGAATCTTAAATGTATTTTTTTTCTTTCTTTATTTCCATATTTTTTTAATAGTTCATTAATTTTGTCTGTTAGTATTATAATTTAATTTTTTATTTACCTAGTTATAAATGCTCTAGCCTTCTCTGTATGAGAAGAGGCCTTTACCCTGCAGTGGGACAGTAACAGGCTGATATTATTATTATTATTATTTTTATAAAGATGCTTCCTGTAGTCTCCTATAATTAAAGGAGCACACTTTAGAGAATCTTTTGTAATGCTATGTTAATTGTATTTGTGTAACCTTTGTTGGAGATCCTCCTAAATAAATAAAATAAAATATAAAAAATAGCTACCCCGGCAAGTTTCGTTCCGCCTTAGAATAAATTTATTCGTTGTACCTATTTATTTTTATTAGTTCACAGCCTGTTCTACCTACTGAATAACCATGCAATATTTCATAAGAATCGAGCAAGAACGCGAGAATTTTATATATTATAGATAGTTCATGAAAACCCAGCATCAATGAGTTCTATACAAAACGTTTAAGAACCACTAAGTACCTAACTTTATGTACCGGTAGCACCTTATAAACAGCAAAAAGTTTCTCATAGATTTAGCAGTTAAAATACTAATGCTAGGCATTGTCTGTTCACTTCACTCAAGTTTTCACGGGGTGACTTTTCCTTAATCGACTGGCTGGTTGGGTAGGAATGTAGGTCCTTGAATATAATGTGTCTGCCCGAATTTGTCAAATGTTTTGGTAGTTTTTCAACTTTATTACAACAAGATAAAGTTCATCATTCAGGTCAATAAGTCGGGTTTTTTTTACAGTTTCGTTAAGTCTGATTCAATGTGTCTGTATATAAACTTTTCAGCAATACTCTTGCACTTTCGTTCTCACATTTATCACAGCGTGCACATATCACGTAGATCTCACATCAGCGGTTTTAAGACTGGCTGAGTTATGTCCTGAGTGCTGACTTCTAGCACAGAACGCTGACTCTAATGGTGAGAACCGCATTAGAGCAAGGTTTCTCAAACTTATAATACATATATAACTTCGTATAACTCCACGGAACTTAACTTTTTGTAACAAAGGTGAACGCCTTCACAAAAACTTAATTTAGATACAAAATTAGTTTTGGTATAATTTTGTGAAAGGGTGGTATTTGATTTCTAGTGCAAGGTGGTTTTTCTAATGCCACCCATGGGTTTCTGACCTTGCTTCACATGCCGTCGAGAAATACTTCTCTGATAAATCGGCTTCCTCATTATGTTTTCCTTCATCGTGAAAAAATCCTCACCTTCCTTAGAAAAGGGAGGATCTTCCAACCAGACGGGTGTTGTGTCTGGTGGGCTATAATACCTGAATATGACCTATAGACTTTAATATGAGGGTTTTTGTCGAGATCTTTTACGTTCTATCGAGCGGATAACTTTAACATCGCGATGTAGGATGACAGCCTTTAGTTAGTGTGTGGCGAGATAGATGTCGCTACAACATAAATAATTGTCATAAGTAGGCTTGGTGTTGTCGTAAATAGGCCCTATTCTCGGACCAATTTTTTTCAACTTTTAACTTAATATTTAGAACTAACGTTCAGTCTATTCTTGTTTAAGTGAAAACCCATTTTTATCTGAGTAAAAAAGTGGTGACAAGCTTGATTAAAATTAAATACGCCCTATACTTACGCACTAACACACAGTTACTTAACAATGTCAAAAATAAAATAAGCATAAGCAGCATAATGCTGTGTCATGATCAATTAATATACTAATCTGCATGATCCTCACTCGATTGATCTTACCAAAATAATGTCTGTTCGTAAGTGATTAATCAGGCAAGTCCCCGCTACTGCGTGAATTTTATCACGTTCTCCGTAAAATTTGATTGGTGCATCCCAAGGGGGTACGTGTAACTTTGAGAAACCCTGCATAAGAGCATTCGCACTGAAAGTACTTGGTCCTTAGAGACAGATGTCGTGGACTAAAATAAAACTTTTGAAAGTTCTGGTTTCATACTAAAGTAGAGAAACAAGGTTGTCACATCTACCTGTGTCAGAAATCGGACGTAGAGATGTCGAAACTGTCAAAAGTATCGATAAAAAAAATGCAGTGATTTTTAGTCTACCGTTTGCAAACGCTACGACTGACCATGAGGTCCTGGGTTTGATCACTGGGTCTGGAAAAGCGGTCTTGAGTTTTTCATGTGGAACTCTTAGTAGCACCCCGGAGGCTGAACCCGTGCCCGATTGATGACAATAGGCTCGCCTTCTTCTTCATGTAAATTAATCGTAACTGGTGAAATATGGGTGTAGGTACCTACTATAATTAGGTACAGACGCCAGCACATCAGCCTACCCCAAGGTGACAAATTACTTTGATATGGTTTTCTACTTTATTCTGAAAACAATAAGGTTCATGTTCAATTGGAAAAAAATTACAGTTTGGTGTAGATTGATGTGCTGGCGTCTGTACATTTGTGACTAGTCCTTATGGGATTTACAGTTGTGATGATAAGTTAGACAAGCTAAGTTAGTACTGTTTTGTTATAGATAGTAGGATCTACCTAATACTATTAAAGTTCACCTCTGCCTATACTCTTTAAGATTAACAAGCGAAATGTTATGTTGAAAATAATAACGGGACATTTATTAATACCACTGAATTTCTCCACTGTTTTATTAACTTTATCCAAAAGCTATTTTCTACGTAAATTTAATACGTTCCGAGAGAAAATTTATTTCAACACACTCTTTTTATTAAAAACGTGTTGAGAAAGACAATGTCTTGAAGTAAAATAACTTTTTACTTATTTTTAATAATGTATTGGGTACCAAGTATAAACTAACTTTTACACATATTATAATGTATATCATTAGAATCACGTCTTCTTTCCGAGGTGATAGGCAGAAACTAAAGAACGCAACCAGTTATGATATTTACATACCTCCCGATATCTTTCATGGAAATTGTAGTTTATTGTTTAACATCGTTTAATAAACTATCGTTTAAGAAATAAAACTCTATTGATTTATTTTTTTATTATTTTGTAATTACGGTTACATTTCAAATAAATTAATTCATGGGGTCCGAGAGCTCATAAGCCTGTACAAAGATCTTTCAAGATGCTTAGTTAACACTTCATGTGACCCCAGGGGCTGGCTTTTTAACATAGGTCAAAGGAAAAGCATTGCCATACAACGTGGCAATGCCGCCAGTCTTTTGGGTACACTTGCAGTGGACAGTGACTCTGTATTTTTGAGGAAGTTATTAGTTTTTTATTGCATTCGTATTGTATGGTTTATTTATTTATTTTAATACTTCAAGCACACAAATGTACATAGGCGGAGTTAATGTCAATTGCCAATGGTTCAGTATTTATTTTAATAAAGTTATTTTCTCAATGAAAAATAAGAAATTCGTTATAAAATAAAAACGATAGTTATTTCTGTAAATAGGTTTTCACAAACACTTAGACACGTCTTTTTTAACTGGTAGATGAGATCGGAGTTTCACTATCTGACTACTCTGAGAACAAAACACCGAAAGAAACTCAGAGGTCATAGTCTCTTTTAAAGTCCACACATTATGTTGGTCAAATCATGTAAGATCCATGCAGATTAGTGTCTGAGATGGTCTTTCGAGGAAAGAACCACACAGAATGAGGGGACCAGAAAATTAACAATTAAATCTTTAAAACAATTTAGGGAGGTAGTGAATGATAAAAGTATTGCAAACGATAATACACCTTATAAGATTGATTTAAGATGTGTTTTTAAGTTTCTAGCATAAACGTGATTTGTACGATTTTATTTGTTTCACTGTGATTGATGAAAACTTTTTAAACGAAGATAAAAAAGAAATGCTTTTGCCCCGAAATTGTCAAACAAACAAAACGTTGGAATTAATTACGCTTTGCAGCAAGAGAGATCATTTTTACGACTTCAAAACAATCTAAGACGCTCATAGTATTGTGTTTGTAAGATGAATGAGTTTTTATATAAATGTTAAATAAAGTTTACAGTACATCTTTTGTCAGTAACATAATATCATCACGCCTGCATTCCACGAATTAAGCAGAAGTCTACCTCTAGTACTTACCTACATCTACATAACTTCTGGCCCTTCAGTCGTAGTGTTTAGAGACCCTGACTGCTATGCTGCAGGTCGTGGGTTCGATTCTCTTCCAAGACAAATGTTTGTGTAATGAGTAGGTACAAACGCCAGCACATCAAGTTACCCCAAACTGTCAAATTTACCCAATTGAACATGAACCCTATTCTATGTGCATTTGTGCAATAAAGTTGAAGAGCTATAAAACAAATTTGACACATTGGGAGAACTTGTTGGCCTCTGTGCAATCCTTTGTTTCGTGTCTGGGTGAAATTTTATTTGTCTATAAATTATGTACAGACGCCAGCACCTCAAGTTACCCCAATGTGTCAAATTTTACCAATTGAATATGAACCTTATTTTGTTTGACATAAAGTTGAAAAACGATCAAAGAAGTTTGACACATTGGGGTAACTTGATGTGCTGGCGTCTGTACATTTTATTTTATTTTATGTAAGTATATACATATACAGAAGTAGAACAAACCGCAAGAGAAGTATGTACAGACCGCATAAGGAACAGTATACTTCGTTCCAAAACACAAATCGCAGACGTAGGCAACTCAGCCGCTAAACTAAAATGGGACTGGGCAGGCCACATCTGCCGCATGTCGCCACAAAATTGGGCGAAGGTATCAACCGACTGGATCCCGGACAGCAGGAGCCGGCGACGCGGCAGGCCCAGAAGGAGATGGCGTGACGAGTTGGACTCCTTTCTGAAGGATTGGCCAAAAGTGGCTGAAGACAGGAAGGAGTGGAAGAATGGAAGGGAGGCCTTTGCCCTGCAGTGGGACACCACAGGCTCATAATAATTATTCATAATAATAATAATATACATATAATAATTATGTTTTTAGGTATGTCTATGAGTGGTCTAGCACTCATTGGACAAGCTCTGCTTAGTTTGGAACTAGAGGCGTTGTGGGAAAGTTGTGGAATATTATATTAATATAGTAGGTGTATTTATATAATTATATTATAGTGCAAGTTCTTGATATTCATGGGGAGAAACACCCTGTAAAAAAATGTATCATGATTTAAATAACACTTTGCAAATAATGGGTTCTGACTGTAAAATATATGTTTTTTTTTAAATATTATAAACCAGTTCTTGACTGCCTTCCCACCTGATGATAAGCAATGATGGTGGAGCGCGCGTGTGATACCCATATCTTTAAATGATATGGGGAAATGAATAATAAATATAAAATAAAATTTAGAAGAGCATGAGGTCTCGGGTTCGATCCCCAGGTCGGGCAAAGTGTTATTGAGTTTTTCTATCTGGAATTTCTCAGTAGCAGCCCGGAGTCTGGATTTGTGCCCGATTGATGGCAATAGGCTCGCTAAAACATAGCTGGCGAAATGTGGGTGTACTACCAGGTGCACCTCTGCCTAGCCCTTCGGGGGTTATATACAGGCGTGACGTTATGTATGTGTGTTATGTAATAAAATTTAAAAATTACTTTGATTGCCCCTTCCAAAAGGTACCTTCACATGGAGAAGATTGGGCAAGAAACTCCATACTTATAACTTCTTTTGTCCTCAAATCTGTTTGTTTGTTATGCAAAACAATCTTGGTATGAGACTAAATCTACAATTTTACGGGAAGAAAGGTTCCCTTCAATCTATCCGTATCACAAAGTTCGGTTGAGTTGTTGACAAGAAAGTAGGACAAACAAATAAATTCCATTCATCTGTTTGTTTGCTTGCGAACTATGGGTTTTCCATATAAGAATATAGCACCAAATTTTGCCTTCAGTGAGTTTAGTGTTATTATTACTAGCCCGCTGCAAAATACACTTGAAAGCAAATAAATTGAGCCAGTTAATTCATGCATTATGGTTATTCAAACAAGCTATTTGGTGAATGGGCTCAAAATATTTATCATTCACTGGCAATCTATATCTTCATACATACATACATAAATTCACGTCTTTTTCCCATGATGGTAGGTAGAAACTACAGAGTGCCATATGCTACGATTCTTACATACCTCTTTTGCTTCGTTTACATTCATACATGTTGTCATACACACACGCCGGTTGCAAGTACTACGCACCTGACCTTTCTGAAGAACCCCACCAATAAGGTCTATGTATGTCCTTCTAGGGCAAAGCTTGTGTTATGGGTATTAAACAGCTGATACACATACTTATACATTTTTAAATAGATACATATTAATATAGATAAATAACACCCAGACACAGAACAGATGATCGTGCTCATCACACAAACATTCGCTCTGGGTGGGAATCGAACCCACGACCTCCAGCATAGCAGTCAGGGCCATCTAACTACTAGACCAACGGGCCAGTCAATGGTACCAACTAGAAATCCGCAAACATACATACAAAAGTTTCGTAGGTATGTACAAAGCATGCACATCAAGCTATACGTTTCCAGTATAAGCTGATCTCGCATTGTAAAGGATTTCTGTACAATGCGAGGTCAGCGTAAACTGGAAATGTATTTCTTGATGTGTAGCCGTGTAAACCTACACAATCAAAATGTATGAAACAACTGATTTTTTTTTAACTTGATTCCGAGTTTTGTCAATCGTGTGGTAGAAGATGTAGAGTTATGTTTAACTCCCATGTACAGCCAGCACATCTACCAATCCCAATGTTCCAATTTCTTTGATAGGTTTTCTACTTTATTCTAAACACAATAAGGATCATGTTCAATTGGGAAAATTTGACTGTTTGGGGTAGGCTGAGGCTGGCGTCTGTACTAAATCGGTAAGCCAAACCCAACAAGGCCTAAATTTAAGTTCTTCAACGTATCAGACAGACGTGGAGCTAGAGTTTGTAGCAATACTTCTTCCAAGCAAAAACATTAGGAAGTGATGCGGAGTGGACGTTTTAGGGGACTGCCCTAGGTCAATCATGACGTTCAAAAATAGCCTAGTTTAAAAAAAACAACCTTTTTATTTTGAAAATCACAAATCCAGACATTGGTGAGCTACAAAAAATAACCGGGTGGAATAATACATTACCCGACCTAGGGCATCGAACCCAGGACCTCATGGTCAGCAACCACTAGTTAAACGAGGCAGTAAAAAATATAACGTGCATAATAAACGTAAATCTTACACGACACTTATCCCAACAGATTTATGTCTATAAGGATTTATGTTCCGATCGTTAAGAAGATAGACGTTTTATACATAATATCTACAAAACTACTACTACATAAACATTCATTTCAAGGCTGGATATATGTATATTTAACAACGACTTCGACGGCATAAATTTCCTTGTTTTCCTTTCGAATTCAATCATAATTTTCTTGTTGTTAACGTCAAAGTCAAAATTTATTTCAATGAACAAAATAAAAATGAAATATTAAATTAATAATCCACATCTTTCACATGACGCTATCTAGTCCCAAGCTAAGCAGAGCTTGTGTTATAGGTACTAAACAGTTTATTTATTTATTTATTAAAACATGGAAGACTTACAGTTGATAAACATACTTATATATTTCTAAATACATACATATTATAAATAAACTATACCCAGACACAGAACTAATAATCCTGCTTATCACAAAAATATTTGTATTGGGTGGGAAGCGAACCCACGACCCCCAATATAGCAGTCAGGGCCACTAACCACTGGAGCAACAGGCCAGTCAATTGCATTAATTCATTTATTTATTTTGTGAACAAAGGTTTTTCCACCGGGAATTGCTTAGGATTTGAACTAGCCTGTTATATGTGACATGAACATATATCTTTCGAAATATACCCATGTATTAGATGTAATCAAGTACCTACAGACGCCAACTCATCAAATTACCCCAATGTGTAAAATTTTCCCAATTAAATATGAACCTTTTTCTGTTTGACACAAAGTTGAAAAACGATCAAAGAAATTTGACACATTGGGGTAACTTGATGTGCTGGCGTCTGTACCATAAGTATTCATCTAACAAACACATAAAGAATAGGTATCAGAAAAACAAAAGGTACCCGTAATAAAGATAAAAAAAACTGCTTCAAAACATTATAATAAAACCTTTTTGGTTACGAGCAGTAAACAAGGACCAACCTCTTTTGAGCCAAAGCCACGAGGTCTCAATTATTTCTCCAAAAACTTAATGAAGCCATCCCCTTAAATAATGAGGGTACTATACCTAAACGGAGGTCAAACCTGACCTTAAATCTTCGCAAATACATGCGATTATTAACAGCCATATTAATAAGAATCTACTATTATTACTATTATTGATGTCAAAGTAGAAAATAATTCAGGGATCAGACAAAAAGGTCGTTGGGAGAAAGGACCTTTGGTTATTTGCTACGTAGGGCGGCCCGTGTAGCTGGGCGGGCGGCAGTTAGGCGCCAGCCGCTGGCTAGGCAAGCCGCGTCCTCGAGCGATCAAACCGCTCTCGTAAAACAAAAATATCATAAGCGATACACTGTGTAAATTATTTTGAACTGTAGTGTATGTGTAGTGTTTGAAATTAAGTAGTGTTAAAACGTAAAAATAAAAACAAAAACATTAAACAAGCCATATTATTAATCAGGTACAAAACAGAATTTTATGTTGTCGTTAAATAAGAAACACTAAGTTGATCTAATTTAATTATGTACCCGATATTAACTTTTGATTTAATAAACCCGTAATAAAGGCGAGTAATTTTCTCTGGGATATCTTTTTCGCTTCGTCTGGAAGGACCAAAAATTAAAAACTGTCTCGCAGCTAAGGACCAGAATTAAAATATTATAACGACACGTAGTTAACAGTGTGTGAATATATTCACGATGTATTAGCATTACAAACGATCTGTTCCCATTCTACATTAGCAGAGGTCTCGTCGCAAAGATAAAACTTGTATAAGCTTTACATTTTTATACTTAACATACCACTTGAGCAAGCTAAACATTTTGTATATATTTTGCTAGTAAGTACCATGTTTTGATTTTGACCATAAAGACTCCTTTAATTAAAAAAACTTTAATTAAAAACAACAGTGGAAATTCTTTTTTATTTTCAGGCTGTATTAGACTTAGTAAGACTTATTGTAACATAGAATAGCATTAAGAGTTACTCACTTAATAAAACCAATTTAAGGGAAGCTACGTTTCATTATGTTCAAAATAATGTTGAACTCAAAATGTAAGCTATGGCCATATATACATTTTTGGTATCTGAGGTTATATTAAAATCTCGGTTATAAAAAAGAATAGTAACAATTCAGGTTTCATTCCAAACTGTTACTATATTTTCCATGCATTTGCTTTGCCCAATATATTCAAAGATAATCATGCCTTACTTAACTCAAACTTAACATAAACATCACGCTTGTAATTCCCGAAGGGCTAGGCAGAGGTGTACCTGGTAGTATCACCCACATTTCGCCAGTTATGTTTAAGTCCCATGTAATAGGAGCGGGCCTAATCGAGCACAAATCCACACTCCTAAGATATTCTAGATGGAAAAACACAATAACACTTTGCCCAACCCGGGAATCGAACCCGAGACCTCATGCTCAGCAGTAGCCCTTGCGACCAACGAGGCAGTCATTTTAATTTAAAACATTTTGAAAAGAATGAAACAAAACTTGCCTTATAATATTGTTTTTATTTGGTGAGTAATTGTTAATATTTCTTATTACGCCTTACGCTCATAAGCCTTACTAAGTGCACACAATACTGCAATGGAACTACATAATCGAAAAAGATTCACATTGACCCATCATCAGTATCTGCTTGCATTACCCAACCCTGTTTGGGTCGGCTGGTAGTTTTCAATTCTCAATAAGAAAAAAAAAACATACAATTTAAGACTTTGACTTTGAAACAAATTGCATAAAGTGGAGAGTCACATCTCCACTTTTTTGCAGTTTGCTTCAAAGTCAAAGTCGATTAATTTATTTCAATTAGACCGTTATAAGGCACTTTTGTACGTCATTCCTAAAAGTTAAAAAATAAGAAAATTATTGTAGTTGCACCTCCCAAAAGGTCGTTTTGTATGGAGAATAATGGGCAAGAAACTCCATACTTAAGTACACTTTTAAAATAGTTTTACAATACTTTGTATACATTTATCAGATTATTAGTGAGGACGAAGTACCTAGAATAAAAGGAACTATACTGAAATTGAGTGAATTGACGATATTCTACTTACTAGGTATAGACTGGTTGTGCAAACTGTTCTGCACAAACTGCTGTGATTAATTAGATGAATAATGATTAACAACGATTTTTGAGATGTGTGCATGTAATCAGACCTATAAAAATGTACTAGATCCTTTTGTCAAATAGGCGAATATCAGTAAGAGATGATTTTTAAACACCTGATGGAAACTTCATAAATTGTAGCCCTAAACCATCTCGATCATTGTCTGGGGTGGGCTCGCGTCAATAGTGGGGATCAAACTCGTGACCTCTCAATATCCAGGCCGACGCCTAAGCCATTGGGCTTTTGCCACTTTCGAACCTAAATTGGTTCCTTCGTTTAGTACCTATGAAGCCACTTAGCCACACATACACACATAAGAAGGCGTATGTCGTGCACACGTTGGCGATCCCAAAAAAACCTGTTCACTCCTTTTTTGGAGAACATTCTGTAGTAATTTTGGGTAAGCCTCGGTAGGTAGTTCAATTTTAACGAATGTTAATATCAATTCGGAACATGAAACGTCAGTGGAATCATTTAAATAACTATTTCTGGGAAATGTATTATGAAGTACTATTAGGTACAGTTTCAAACATATAACCTTTAATTCAGATACAGTATTCGCACATTAAATACTTTAGTTTAATTAAGTATATTTCCAAATTTCTCTATGGAAGCTTTCCGGGTAATTTCCATTGTACTGACATTTAGGGTGGAAATCTTCGATCAATAATAGGTGGAAATGGAATTAAGGCTTCAGACACGACGGCAGCGGGAGCGGGGTGTTGGAGCGGGCGCGGCGTGTTTCATTGCATAGATTCATAATATGGAACGCGCTTCTCGCCGCGCCGCTGCATTCAAGACATGTTCCTTAAGAATCTATGCATTAAAACGCGCCGCTCCCGCTCCGTCGTCGCCGCCGCTCTACTAGCGCCCCGCTTTCCGCTGACTTTGTGTCCGTGACCTGACGCACACATTTAGTGCTATTCTGCAAAAAATGCCCGTGACAATTTAGGTAAAGTGAAGTCAAATTGAGCTGTCATTCCATACTAACGATAGGCATTAACAGTTCACCTCAATCTGGTGACTTTTACTGAACTGACCAGCAGATGCAAAATAGTCTTGTCAGTCTGTAAAATTAATAAGTGCCAAGGACAATGATGTAGGTACTTAAGAAGGTCAAGGTTTAAAATTAAAAACTAGAAACTAAAAACTAGAACTAGAATTAAAAACTATTTAGTATTAAAAACCAACACCATAACTTTGTCCGCTACCTTCAGTAGCGGACAAAGTTTTGGTATTGGTTTTTAATAAGAACCTGTTTTTATAAATTATGTGATTTTTGAAATCAGAATGACTAAAAATATTATTGTTATTATTTTTTCGAAGCAAATAATTCACTTCTTTTATTAAACATTTCAGTTTATCAGATAGAAACACATTTAAGTCGGTAAGTAGGCAGCTACCGTCGCCGTCGGTAGCTTGTGGGTTGTAGTTCCTTCTACCCTTATGTTTGAAATAAAACAAAGCCGAGCTTTTAGAAGTATGAAAGGGGGTTTTAATTCCAAGAATCCTAACTATACTAATATTATAAATGTCAGAGTTGATGAGGATGGAAATGCCTAGTATGTGAGCGCAGATGTTTGTTACACTTTTAGGCAAAAGCCACTAAACGGATTTTGATGAAACTTTACAGTTACGTAGTTAGTTACACATAAAGTGGAGGAGACATCGTTGCACATACTTTTACTACAGTATAAATATTAATACAGTAGGACGACGTCTTTGATCTCTGGAAAAATGCCCCGCACGATTGCCCTGTCTAGACAGCTTCGTCGGACGACTGTGTGTTTTTAGACTGTGCTGTTACCATGAGTTGTGTACATAATTTTGAACCCTCGAATTTATAATATTTTTCATTAGTATTTTCCTTCCACTCTTTATAGGCAGACTAGTGGACCCAGCACTAGTTTTTCTTTCCGAATGTTGGTTTGGAATCAATCGCAACGCCATCTACCGTGTCCGATTGTGAATCTAAACCATTCACGAATCCACTTGAATCTTGGATCGGTCAAGCCGTTTGGGAGTTTAATTACGTGAACACGCAAAGAAGATTACAGATACAGATTCTTAGAAGCTCGAAAATCTGACAACCAGTGTAACCAAGGGGTATTGTTGCCCAGTTATTGGGTTGTTGAGATCAGACAGGTAATCGCTCCATGTAGAATACTGGTGTTGAGCTGCAGCCGGTTAAACTGGAAGCCGAACCTAACATAGTTGGGAAAAGGCTAGGCAGATGATGACGCATAGAAGATTTATAAACACATAAAGATATTGGTAAAACCACTGCTTGTATACACCCCTATTTTTTAATTACATACATACATACATACATAAACTCACGCCTTTTTCCCATGGGGGTAGGCAGAAACTACAGAGCGCCATATGCTACGATTCTTACATACTTCTTTTGCTTCGTTTATATTCATACATGTTGTCATACACACACGCCGGTTGCGAGTACTACGCACCTGACCTTTCTGAAGAACCTCACCAATAAGTTCTATGTATGTCCTTCTAGGGCGTCCCCTCCCGGCGTTCCCACTTACATCTGCCTTGTAAATACCTTTCGTTAGTCGTTTCATCCATCCTTTCAACGTGACCAAACCATCTAAGCATACTCTTTTCAATTTTTGTTACTACATCTTCTTTTAAACCACAACGTTGCTTTATCACATCATTCCTCAATCTGTCATTCATTTTTACACCACACATACTTCGCAAGGAACGCATTTTAATTAGTACAAAAAAAATGGGCTGTATCCGTACCTGTTACTGATCATATTTGCATAATCAAAAGTAAAAAAAAACGAAGTTCAATTTTTAAATATGCCACTGTTTAGTTAAACTTAAATAACGAAAACAGCTGTTGGAGGGGGGCATGTTTGAGCGAGATCACGCGAGTGATGACGATTAATGAATACTACTATGTCATGAATAGCCTGTACAATATTTACATAAATTGGGTGACTTTTTGGGATTTAAACAAACGCTAATAACTTTGCTGTTTATGAATATTATTAATTAATAATTTACAAATATAATGAGAAGACCGCCTAGAATAAGCCCTTTAAGTATTTGTTCTAATTAAAAATTAGTGGTGTATACAATTTCAACCTGCTTAAAGATTGCCAGATGTGTTCTTCGCTAAAACGTGTATGACCCAAATTTGAGGCGTTCCATAACAAAATGCAGATAGGTGGTGTAATTTGGCGACGATACTTGGCTGGCTCGTACTGCATCCGTGGGATTATGTGACGTCATTGTCCAACTTGGCTGGTTTGACTGGCCTGTTGGTCTAGTAGTTAGTGGCGCTGACTGCTATGCCGGAGGTCATGGGTTCAATTCCCTCCCAGGACAAATAATGCGTGATTTTTATTTTTGATGCTCAAATAGAGCTGATTCTTAGCCTAGTTTGAATGATGACTTTTGATTTGATATGATTTGATAAGCACGATCATTTGTTCTGTGTCTGGAAAGGTTTGATTGTTTGTTTGTTTATTTGCATTGAATAGGCTCCGAAAGTACTAGACCGATTTGAAAGATTTTTTCAATGTTGGGAAGCCACACTATCCCCAGGTGACATAGGCTTCTTTTTATCCCTGTTTTCCCGCGGGAACGGAAGGTATATACATTTATTTATATCAGTTGTTTAGTACCCATAACACAAGCTCTGCTTGGCTTGGGACTAGGGACTAGGTGGACTTGTGTGAAGTTGCGGAATTGATGTATTATTTATTTATTATTTAAATACCTTTCTCTCTTGCCTACCTCTCATATGTGATGTAGTGTATTGTGAGGAAACCTTGACTTAAAGCTAAAGTGTGAAATCGCCAATCCACCTTGAGCAAGCGTGGTAATCAATGCTCTTGCCTTCTCTGTAAATAGGTCTTCGCCCTGCAGTGGGACAGTAACACACACACACACACACACACACATTTGCACACAAGTACACGAAAACACGCATCTACACACATACGCCCAATCTCACATAGATTTCACGCACACGTACTTACACTTCTCTTAAAAAATCACACAGATGTGAGTGGACCTAAGAATCAATGTACGCATTTACTAGTATCGGTCCTGCAAGGGTCGCAAACTAGCAACTTAAACATAATTGGTGAAATATAGGTGTTCTGATAACAACTCTGCCTAACCCATGGGGGTAATTAGGCAGAAATTACAGAGCGCCATTTGCTACGATTCTTACATAAAAAGTATGTAAGAATCGAAGCAAATGGCGCCCTGTTGCGAGTACTACGTACCTGACCTTTCTGAAGAACCTCACCAATAAGGTCCGCGTGCGTCCTTCTAGGGCGTCCCCTCCCGGCATTTCTTCTTACAACTTTTTTTTTAAACAAAGCTTACTAGCAATGTGAGTTGCACATTACTAGTAGTCTTGTTAACTGCTTCAATTAAGCTTAATATGCTTGGTGCCTGGAGTGGTTTCACGTCAATAGTGCAATGGGTGGGGATAGAACTCACGACCTCTCGATCGCCTGTCCAACGCCTTAGCCATTGGGATATTGCAGATTATAAATAAATAAATAAATAAATATAAATAAATATTCCACAATTTTTTCACACAACGCCATTTAGTCCCAAGTTAAGCTTGAGAGCTTGTGTTATGGGTACTAAACAGCTAAATACATACATATTATAGATAAATTACACCCAGACACAGAACAAATGATCGTGCTCATCACAGAAACATTTGTCCTGGGTGGGAATCGAACCCACGACCTCCACGATAGCAGTTAAGATCACTACCTACTAGACCAACAGGCCAGTCAAAATTATAAATACCTAATGCTTGTGGATCTTTGATCTAAAATAAAACATTTATTTAAATTAAAACTGGATGAAATGTGGGTGTTTCATGTTCAGTTCTGCCTATCTCTTAGAGGAATACAAGTGAAATGTTATATGAATAAAACCGGTTGGAAAATGAGGAGTAAAATGCTCCATACCTACCAATCAAATCAACTTGAATGTGTCCCGCGGTGAAATACAACATTTTTAAAAGTCGAAACGCAAAAGAAACCGTTATGAATATTGATGGGTCTCGATGGGACTCAATTAGAAAAAAGATTGGCTCCATTTTTAAAAAGAAAAAATGGCTGATTTCCTGACGTGACGTGTTAAATAATTAAATGAGCGTACCCATTGTATAGGACGATACGATAAGGGCATGTTATTTTACAGAGAAAATAATCCTGTTAATGGTATTGTTAATATGAAAGTTGAATGGCCAGTTGGTCTACGAGTAGTGGTTAGAGGCCCAAGCCCCTGACTGCTATTCCAGAGGTCGTCGGTTCGATTCCCACCCAAGACAAATGTTTGTGTGATGGGCACGATCATTTGTTCTGTGTTTGGGTGTAATCTATACTTATCTATATAATATTATAAAAAGGTAAAATTTGTTTGTTTGTTTGTATGTTTGTAAGTTTGTATGTAGGGGGTAATCTCCGGAACTAATGATCCAATTTAAAAAAAAATGCAATAGTTGTTGGCAACACCGATTCAACGGCGCAAAACTCCTGTCAACTGGCGGGAGAATATTTACAAGTCATGGCCGTTGACGTCTCCAGAAGTCATATAAGGGCTGGGCACGAGCGGAGCTGCCTCTTTTCGGACTGACGAACGGCTGAATAACATCTTCCCAGTGTATTTTCGATTACTGTAAACTTATATAGATAAATATAATATAGTTGTGATTTGCTTTCGAATTTTATTAAGATTATTATCATTGATTTTTTGATTTTATATTTCCTATGTATTAGTTTATTATTGTATTAAATTATAGTGTTTATTTTGTTTATATGGGCCACAGATGCCTGAAATAAAGAGTAATTATTATTATTATTATTATTGCCATAGGTATCAGACAATAATTACCTTATTAGTCTAAGTTCACATGGTGGAAAGCAGCACTATTCCCGGATGGCATAGGCTACTTTTTATCCCTGTAATCCTACGGGAACAGAAACTACGCGGGTGAACCCGCGTGACGTCTGCTAGTTTATCTATAATTTGCATGGTTGCATGTATTTAGAAATGATTAAGTGTCTTTATCAGTCATACCACAAGATCTGCTTAGTTTGGGACAAGTTGTGGAATATTTATTTATAATGTAACAATAATGTAATTTGTGTCTCGTCCAGGATATCACTAGCTAAATAAGTAAAACATACGTGTTGAATTTAAAACCTTCTCTTATTCCGTCGGTTAAAAATAGACAGTGCTATTCTTAGCATAACCGTTCTACCCACTCTTGAACTACCCACAATACCGGTTTCCTTGGAATTGACTCACTGCGCATGTATGACAGACGTCTGACGTTGGGTAAAGGACTACCCCCTTTCATCCCCTTGTCAACGTCACAAAGGGACGTAACTATATTTTTTATAAGTCTATTCGTTCTATGGGTGAATAGTTATCTGTCTTGCCGATCATTCTTGATTATATTGTGTTGCTAGGTTTTGTTGGCGTCTTGAAACGGAATGAGCATCTATCTTTCGTTTTTTGTAATTCGCATATAGCGAGTAATATACATAAATGGTTGGCTATCTTAGAATTTCAATATATGTAGGAAATTAGAAAAAAAAGTGAAAAAATAAAGACATTCATTGAGCTAAGGAGTGAAATTCCTGCCAGAGTTGGTGTTTCCTGATAGCTACAACCTCTTTATCTTTAAATCAAGAGTGAATAGGTTACTTCTAGGGAAGCGAACTTCATCTTCGACCATAAATCATCGCTTAACATCGGGTGAGACAATGCTGCTATGAATGATAAAAAAACTGACTAATACGACTTATGCGATCGAGAATTCGTGAGTTCAATACCCACACATTGCACTATTGACGTCAACCCACTCCACATTAGACAGAGGTCTAGGTATTTGTCGTAGAGTTTGCGTTTTTGTTTGTTTAAATACATTTTGCGAGGCTGCCCATACATATTTGAATTTTCAATTCTATACATACATACATACATACATAAACTCACGCCTTTTTCCCACGGGGGTAGGCAGAAACTACAGAGCGCCATGTGCTACGATCCTTACATACTTCTTTTGCTTCGTTTACATTCATACATGTAACTTCACAATCCAAAGATGACAACGAAGCGGAGCGGGCCGCATCCAGGTCCCCTTCCTCGTCTACTTCTTGAAAGCTATGGCTTTCAACGCGCCGGAGGATGTTCACGCATCATACGCGTGAACGAGCAGCGACGGGGGACGCGGGAGGAGAGGTCTCAGCTGATCGGGTCGGCGGCCGCGCCGCGCACTCTCGCGGACAGCTTCGGACAGCAACGCACGCCTAGTACCTATCTACCGTGCAATTTAAATTCATATTGTAACCGATTTCTGTACCAAATACAATCTATATTCAAGCGGAGTCACATTTTATTTAAATATATTCAACATTTGGCGACCGTGACAGGACTCGAACCTGCAATCTTCGGACTCGAACCTAAAATCTATAAATAACGTTTTGTCGGTAGGATTATTTGCTGCAGATAATAATGAATGTACCTTCAACTCTGGTAATATTTTAGCTACAATTGAATTTTGTGGCCATTCTAAACGTTCTTTCTTTAGGAAAGAAGGACCTTCCCACCACAAGGAAGAAGATGATAGATCTTGGGGTTCAACTCCCCTTGAGGCCAAGTCAGCTGGGTTCATATTTGTAGGTACATGTCGGTGTTCAAAACCATTAGTTAACTCATTAATTTCATTTACCCTGTTGCAGACAAACATTTTTAGATTTCTCACATCTGTTTTTAACCATCCTAAAACCACTGTTGAATCAGTCCAAATGGTTTTACAATTTATATTAAATCGAAATGACTGAAGAATTTTATTAGATAATTTAGCCCCCAGCAAACAACCCAGTAATTCTAATTTTGGTATAGTCATAGGCTTTAAGGGCGCAACCCTTGCCTTTGCGCACAAAAGTCTTACAGTAACCTCGTTTTTATCGTTTATTGATCGTAAGTATACACATGCGGCATACGCTTTCTGTGACGCATCGACAAAGCAATGTAGTTCTATACATATAGGGAAATCGCAAAGAACATTTCTACTAATTTTAATATTAGAAAGGAAGTGCAAATTAGCAATGAATTTTAACCATATTTCTAATTGAGTTTGTGGTAAAGACTCCTCCCAGTTTAGCTTGATAACCCATAACTGTTGCAAAAAGATTTTAGCCTTAATAATGCATGCACAAATTAATCCTAAAGGATCAAATATTTTACAAATAGTAGCTATAACGACCTTTTTCGTAATAATTTCCGGTGGCGATTCGATCTTTGAGGGAAACCCAATAATATCTAATTTTGGAGAATAATTCAAACCTAGCACACTGGATTCTTTTGTTAAATCTACCGGGTCGAGCATAGTTTCATCAACAGCAAATGCTTGTAAACAGTTAGTACGAATCTTTCTTAAAGGGAAGCATGCTGAATCTAGAATTTCCTTAATATTTTTATAAATGTGCTGCAATTCACTTTCACTTTCCGCTCCCGTATTCAAATCATCTATATAAAAGTCACTTTTAATAATGTTCGCGATAGTGTCGTCATTACATTCTTTAGCCAGTTGTAATAAACATCTGGTACTCAGAAATGGAGCGCTGGCCAATCCATATGTTACTGTATTTAATTGTAAACTTTTAAATCATTATTATCATCGGGTTCCGTATGAGATGAATCCCTCCACAGAATTAACTGAAGGTGACGTTGAGAAGTATGCAAGGCCGTTTGTCGGTACATTTTCTCAATGTCTCCTAAGAGAACAAACCTATGCCCGCGGAAACGTATCAAAATTGAAATTAAGTCGGACTGTACAACTGGACCTACAGCCTGTATGTCATTTAATGACTTACCAGAAGAAGTCTTGGCCGAGGCGTCGAATACCACCCTCAACTTTGTCGTTTCACTCTTCTCGCGAATTACGCAGTGATGTGGAAGATAGTTGCCAAACTCTAGACCATTTACTTCACTTAAATGACCTAATTCTTTATATTCATCTATAAATTGAGTGTATGACTCCTTAAGTTTTGGATTTCTGTTTAATTTTAATTCTAAATTCAAAAAACGTTTCTTAGCCAGATAATACGAATCTCCGAGATTAGTTTCGGGTTCTTTTAGTGGCATACGTACACAAAACCGACCGTCAGGTAAGCGGCTCGTGTTTTCTATAAAGTCATTTTCGCAAAACTGTTCCTCTAATGAATATGTTTTTGTCTCTGCAGGTAGTTCTTCAATCTCCCAAAATTTCTTAAGGGAATTATCAAGATTCGAAAAATGATTGAAATAACAATAGACCTTAGACTTGGATTGACTGATACCGACTGGACCGGCTATCAACCACCCTAATTGTGATTCTTGTAAAGTTGGCTTATTAGACCCTAGCTTAATTTGATTTGTTCCAATAATATTCCAAAATATGTCAGCCCCCAACAGTATATCTATATTGGAAGGCTGGTAAAACTTTGGATCCGCGAGTTGTATACCGCATGGGATATCTAATTCTCGGACGTCTATTTCGACGCTAGGTAAAATACCTGTTATCGTTGGCACCAATAAACAGGAGACCCGAGTACTATAGGTACTTGAATGAGAATTTATTTTTACGATACACTTTCCTAAAATGTTAGTTTTAATATCATTAAGTCCACAAACCTTAAAGGTTTCACTAGAGGTTTTATTGAACCCTAATTTCTCTCTCAGAACATCTGTTAAAAATGACGATTGACTTCCAGTATCTAACAGTGCACGAGCCATAACCTTTCTATTGTTTGACTCGTTAACGATCTCCACCTGCGCCGTACATAACAACGTATGAGTCATCGTTGTGGCCGATAATGTAACCGGTGGACTATGTGCGCTTGCGCTTTGCTCTTCGCTCGTATTAGTGTCATTTCTATGTATCAAAGTGTTGTGTTTCCCTTTACATACCTGGCATGAACTTTTCAAACGACACTGATGACTATTATGCCCACTACGTAAGCATTTAGTGCATAGTTTTAACTTGGTTACTTCGCGAATCCTATCATCGTTGTTCATTTCCTTGAACTTCGAACATTTATAAACAAAATGATTTTGATTACAAATTACGCATTGATATTTATGATCCTTCCTTTCCGTGTCCGAATCCGAAGCTGCTAAGAAAGATCTCACCGATTTATTATTTTGAGAGTTCGATTTATTATGTTCATGTTTATCATATCTGTTATAGTGGGTAGTTTCCAAGATGTCCGCTCGGTTGCGTAAAAATGAGAAAAAAATATTGAGTGTCGGTAAATCCGATAAACTATTTTTATATTCCTCCCATTTCATACTAGTGACGGGATCCAACCTTGCTGAGACTATAAATATTAATAAATCATCCCACTGTTCAGTAGGACGCCCCAAAGTGTGCAAAGAACTCAAGTTTTTAGATATGTGATCAATTAAATAGCGCAATGCTTTAAATGATTCTTTCACAATAGGATCGATACTTAATAACGACTTAAGGTGGTTATTTATCAAAATATTTTTGCTGTTATAACGGTCACATAAAATTTGCCAGGCATTTCTATAATTATCAGCGGTAAACTCAATTGATCTTATAACGACAGCGGCACTATTTTCCAAGCTTGATCTGAGATAGTGATATTTATTAATTAATGGAATCGAATCATTTTTATTAATAAGGGAATCAAAAGTATCCCTGTACTCCAACCACTTTAAATAGTTCCCATCAAACTTCGGTAAATTTATTGTGGGTAATTTTATAGAATTCATGGAATGTGAACATTGGCTCGATATGCTTTCACCATTCACTGATTTTTTCTCTAAATTAGCAAATTCAATTAACTCTTTAGCTGTGGAAAGAAGAGAAAAAAATTGTGACTCAACAAATTCCCGCTCTGTCAACTGCTCATCCTCACTTGGTGACAGTAATTCTAACTCCGATTGAATTTCATTGAACTCTGATAACAATTCTTGAAATTTGTCAACCCGTAACGATAATTCTCTCACTTGAATACTAGTCAATTTATTCGCGCCTACCTGCGTTAAAACATTTACATAGTCTTTACATTTTGTTAGTCTCCCCTTTATAATGCTACGCTTTTTAACAAGATCCTTCATAGTTCCTTCCATAACTTACTAAAAGAAACAATAAAACTGAACAATGAATTAGGCAAGAAAATGGAATGTTCAAACCAGTTACAACGGTTCCGTCGATCTTCGAACCAGCCGCCCTCCCGCAGTCGGCACTCAAGCGCTTTATGGGCTCGTCAGCCACAAACCAAGCTCTGGGCCTGGCGAAAACAGCTAGCTGCGACGTAAGGCAGTAACCTTAGCGTTTATCTGGAATTTGCATAAATGAGTAACAGTTAACAATAAATCTTATGATAAGCTTATGTGGGGGTATATGGGAAAAAGTTGCTAACGGAAAAATGACTAGGCAATTTATGATAAATGGATTTATGCTTTGAAATGCAATGGATAGCTAAATGACTATAGGCAATGCCACCAACTGCAGTAAGATATAGAAATACTTTATAAATAATATAGTAGGTAGGAAATAGGCAAGCTCTCGCAATAGCCGAAACGTATAATAGGAAATATAGATAGTACGTGTACACGAAATGCTATCTTATAACGCTATCGGAGCGGCAAGCTGCACACAAGTTTGAAGAGGAAAAATAGTGGATAGGAATACAGGCCTACTTCCCTTGAGTACCCAGCCAGATGTCCAGCACGGTCTTCAGCAAAGTTCTTCACTCCACCAGGGCAGAAGGCAGCATAAGCAGCAATCCCTTCCAATCTCTTCAGCTTATATTGAAGCTATGGTCGCCAAATGACCAGAATATTTTTCGATTTTGTTCACGGTCGCCAAATGTTGAATATATTTAAATAAAATGTGACTCCGCTTGAATATAGATTGTATTTGGTACAGAAATCGGTTACAATATGAATTTAAATTGCACGGTAGATAGGTACTAGGCGTGCGTTGCTGTCCGAAGCTGTCGGCGAGAGTGCGCGGCGCGGCCGCCGACCCGATCAGCTGAGACCTCTCCTCCCGCGTCCCCCGTCGCTGCTCGTTCACGCGTATGATGCGTGAACAATCGCCTTTCCAATGACGTAACGCGCTTCAGTGGAAAAACACGACAAAAATGTAAAATAAATTTCACAGTTTTTTCCGACGATATCCGATCGAGTACCAAATCCCAATAGCAGACAGATTTTTTTTTGAAGTTGCAAATACTTCATCTGTGGTTTTACTCGTCGTATTTTTTACTCTGTAGCATTTATTTTACTGTTACAACTAACGGATTGAATTGAGATGCCTGATTTGTTTTATTACACAGCTTTTAAAAAAATACTAATTATTAAGCTAAATAAGTTAATTACCAACGTAGTTCATCCAAAGCTGTAAGAAATCGCTTTTAGTGATGAAATGTAATGAAATGATTTTTAAAAATTGACCCATCGAGTAACTATATAACTGGTTGGGATTTTTTTCCTAACGAGTCACTCTGCAACACGTTACAGTGTGACTCGTTGGGAACAATACGTATCTTGTAAAGTTATGTAGCTCTTTAAGTTATTATTTGTAAGTATATAGGGTGACTGGTAATTAATGACCGATACTTAAACACGTGATTATACTCATGTAAACGAACAACTTTCCCAAAGAAACATTTTTTTATTTCTACTCATTCACTTTCATCACAATAACCCAGCAGCCGTATGACAATGTTTAGATCGTTGCTAAATTAAAAGTATTAAAAAATGTTTCTTTGGGAAAGTTGTTTGTTTACATGAGTATAATCACGTGTATAAGTATCGGTCACTAATTACCAGTCACCCTATATAAATGGTATTTTAGTACAGAGTTTTAGTATTCTATTTTATTCCATTCTATGTTAAAGACACAAAAATATACTTGAAGCATATTTTTCAAATACGTGACGTTCGTTCGTATAAATCGCGAATCTTAATCTTAATGCGCGACTGAAAGGAAAACGTAATTCGCAGATAATTGAAAGAGAGTGTGTCTTTAGCTACTAATTTATTTCGTTTTTTTTTTGGATTACAGACGTAAAGTTGGAATTTACATGACAAATCTACCTTTAGGTATATAATAATTTTGGAGATCCAAAATCTACACAGTGGTCTTCATTTTTAAAGACTGCTAAATGTTATAGCCGTAAACATGATATAATCTAAGATAATTTTAACATTATAGTAGTCATAGTATTTTATTGATAAGGGATTCTTACAAGTCTACTTCAGATTTAACAACAAAAAATACATTACCTAAATTATTAAACAAATGTCAAATACAAGATGTCAAACCATTAAAATAATCAAATAAATAGCAGTCAAATAAAAAAAAACACAAAAAGCATTAAAATACATTATATCATATAGATATTGTAGGTATACATTATTTCTTAGTAAATGAAGCAACAGAAGTATGTAAGAATCGTAGCATATGGCGCTCTGTAGTTTCTGCCTATCCCCTTGGGAAAAAGGCGTGAGTTTATGTATGTATGTATTTTCTAAAAAGTATAATATTTTTTTTATTGCTTTTGAAACATTATATATGTAGTTATTAAAAAAATATCTCTTTCTCTTTTTATTTGTCAAGACAATTAAAAATAAATGGGACGTTTAAATTATGATATTCCCCAACTTTCACACAACGAACGCTATCTAGTCCCAGACTAAGCAGAGCTTGTGATATGAGACTATAATAGACAACTGATAAACATACTCACATAATATGTCTAAATACATACATACCTATTGTAGATAAATTACACCCAGACACAGAACAAATGATCGTGCTCATCTCACAAACAAATATTTGTCTTGAGTATAGTATAATAGCAGTCAGGGTCACTAACCACTAGACTAACAGGCCAGTCAATGATACATCGGCTTAAAATATTCTAGTGAGGTTGTTTTCTCTGTAATTTGTTTTTTTATTTAATTTTACTTCGACATACTAATGTTCTTTTACTTAGAAAAATAAACCAGTACGAACATTTCTTTATTGGTAGTCTCGATTAAAATGTTTATTGCTTAACACAGCATTCGTACATTGTCATATATTTCAATTGAGTAGTCAACCGTGTTGCTTCAAGTTAGGCATGCAAAACGATACAATTAAATGGAATGAGATTCAAACCATATACAATTTCACGAATTACAATTGATACCTCATAAAATATCATAAATTTTACTATAGCCGAATAACAATATAATAATAATATACCGATAAACATTAATTTGTTAGTTTATGGGGCATGCGGTGCTAACCTATAAGAAATTGTAATACTAACCATTAATTTAAGAATTCTATTTAGAATACATGTTAACAGTTTATACAATTGTTATTGGCCAGAAGTAATAAATAAATAAATAAATTCCAAAAACAAAATTAACTACAGTACAGACGCCAGCACATCAAGTTACCCCAATGTGTCAATTTTCTTTGATCGTTTTTCAACTTTTGTAAAGCCCCAATGTGTCAAATTTTGTAAAGCCCCAATGTGTCAAATTTTCCCAATTGAATATGAACCTTATTCTGTTTGGCATAAAGTTGAAAAACGATCAAAGAAATTTGACACATTGGGGTAACTTGATGTGCTGGCGTCTGTACATTAATATACAAAATCTAATCTATTGTTTAATAGTGTATTGATATTTTACATCAATGACTTAACTAAATTATCAGCTTTTACATCAACAAAGGATCTAAAATCACTTGGCCAGTTCTCCGGAGACAGCCTCAAACGTGTATCACTAACTACGGTAATTACCCCACTGACAATGCAATTACCCTACTGGCGACGTTATTACCCCACTGACAATATTACCCCCATTCCGGTAATATATCTCATTACTCTAATTCTTTCGAGACCTCTGCCAAAATGGTACATAGATAGGTCTTTAATTCATTCTTAAAATAAAAATGATCGTTACGGCAGCCGGGTCGCTAATGTTGTTCCGGGAAATTAGTTTAAAAGCCACGTTTAAAATTATTTAATGGTCGTTCAAATTGATATTTTTTGGTAAATTTTCTTTGTAATTTTGAAGGTCCTGGTGAAGTATTAATCGTTTTAATTCAGTACTAACAATGTATATAAATCTAAACGTTACACAAATAAAGTGTGAAATAACAAATGAGTAACAAACAATAAATGTCTTAATTATTAAAAAAATCCATACAAAATATCAGGCAGTGAAAGTGACAAAAACTAAATTCCTAAACAAAAAGTTATAAAACTTCAAGAAAAAAAACTATTTCCGATAGAAGAAACCTTAAACAAAACCAACAAAAAACCTTAAAACTGAGCACAACTAAATTCTAAACCAAAATTAATGTAGGTAAACGTCAAATTCGATAAAAAAAATGGCGTCGTCAAACGGCAAAGACAACGCCAAAATGACAGCGTCTATAGATAGTCTAAAACTGTCAAGTAAAAACACTTCAGTGTGCTCGTCAAAACACGCTTCATCAGAATCAGTGCTTTCAAGAAAAGATAAAGAATGTCTTCAGATGCAAGAATGCAAGAAGAAACTGTTGGCGATGGAGCCACAGATTATAATAAGGGACGAAAATGTGGTGTTAAGATCGCCGCCACAGAAGAAAATTGTTATGCCGCCGACGATCAATGCTGAGGTAAGTGCTCAATATTTAAATAGGGCAATAAGAAGGGATGATTGTGTGAGGGTCTTGGCCCGGGTAACGGGTTCTGTGAAAACTTATAGCTATAAAGGGAAATGGGGATAATTTCGGAAAGGTAAATGTGTAGTTTGGTTTATTTTTAACAATATATAGGTTGACGGACTTTTTATAATCACTTGCTTGATAAACTTGGAAGGAAAACATCGTGAGAAAACCTGCATGCCTGAGAGATACTTTTCGGCTTAATATAAAAACTCTGAGACTGGGTTAGTCACTAACCGAAGAAAAATATTATCAACCGTTTTGAATAAAGGTCATGGCACATTATAACGGCACCGCAACTGCACAGCTGCAGCGGCCGCAATGCGCCGCCTCGAATTTAGGCTACGGCTATCTGCCAGTGCGCTAACTACGCATCGTCGGCAAGGTGCCAGCTTGCAGTCCGCACGCAGCCCGAGAGGTACATGCTCGCCGCCTGCGGGGCTCAAGCTCGCAGCCCGCGCGCTGGCCGCGAGGTGCAAGCTAGCTGTCACCGTGAACACAATTGTTATATGGCATTTCATAGTAATACGTCATAGGCTTGCACGTTTTCATAATGTCTCGGTTTACGACGGCGCAATGACGTTTTGCTGGCGACTCGGCGTCGGCGTGCTGTAAGCGTGCAGTCGACGCGCTGTAAGCACATGGTCCGCTCGCTATCGGCACGCGGGCTGCGAGTCAAGTTTTGTGGTTGTGGCAAGGGCGCTGACAGCTCGCCGTTGGCTTTTTCTCTTTGACATTGTGAAAATATATTACACTACCCACGATTTAAGGCTCTAAATTGAATGACAAGTCAATTGCTGGTTTGGTGCGGTGCCGGTGCCATGCCAGGAGGTATAATATGCCATGACCTTAAGTCTGGCAAAATGAGCAATCGTTAAAAGGAATAGACGTTGATAAAATCTTGAAGTAGAAGTGTTAGGTGATAAATTACTGTTTTCTACAATTGAAAGTTTCAGATACTGAAAATCAAAGTTTCACTTCGTGATGTAACAAGAATGAGCTTTAAGTGTCATTCGTAGACTAACATTGAAAATTTGGAACCGAAACTAGATTCTTATATTTAAAGCGGTTAAACATTATTAAAGGAACCTATATGTTGGACTCTAATCAACATGTTTTCCTTTTGTTGTTTTTGACCTATTGGGTTTTAATAAAACCCTGTAACTTTGGTTTTCAGTCGGTCATCTGTCTGTCTAATATTATTATAATATTATCTCATTAATTAATATAAATGAACCTATCTGTCTTATTGCGTATTGTTATAAATTGTCGTTATTAGAATTAGAATAAATAATAAAAAACTAAAGTGTACTTAAGTCGTCAACTGCCGGAATTCCGGACACAAATGACCTCGAGTTCGCGGACGCCGGCTTCCGTTCGGGGAATAAAAATCAAAAAACCTTCTGGTTATATAAACTAGTAAACTTTATAACGCTAACAGGTTCCTACTTTTATTTATTTACCAACTTGTAAAAAAAAAGTTGAAGGTTATAAAATTATGTTCGTCTGTTTGTATTTCTTTTTTAACCGACTTCAAAAAAAGGAGGAGGTTCTCAATTCGACGGTATGTTTTTTTTTTTTTTTTTTTTTTTGTGTGTTTGTTACGCGATTTCTCCCCCATTTGTGGACCGATTCTCAAAATTCTTTTTTTATGTGAAAGAGTATACTCCCGAGGTGGTCCCATTTTAATTTGGTGAAGATCTGGTGCTGATCTTCGGAGATATACAATGGAACTCTTCAAAAATAGACGGCAAATCTGTCGTGATTGCTGGAATCGCTTGGATATTTATTGTTTATACAACATCATGACGTATCATCACGCCTGTATGCTCTGAGGGGTACGCAGATGTGTACAATATACCAAGATTTTGACAGTTAGGTATGTTAAGTTTAATTTATTAGGGATAAGTGGATAACCCTATTACCATGACATGTATTGTTAACAAATAACAACATGGCAAATATTTGTATGGGAACAACTAAAAATGGAAAAATAAAAATCTTTTTTGCAAAAAATAAAACCGACTTAAAAAAATCACCAACCGGTGTAAAATAACTCTAAATTCGGAAGTCGGTGGCCCATCATGAAAAAGACAAAACCACCAAAGCCACAGACTTCCTAATTTAGAGTTATTTTACACCGGTTGGTGATTTTTTTAAGTCGGTTTTATTTTTTGCAAAAAAGATTTTTTAAAATAAGTTTATCGAAAGAAAGAAAGAAAGAAAGAAAGAAAATACATTTATTGGCAACAGGTGGATACACGCACAGTAAAAACACAATAACACAAAAAAAAAGAGACAAAAAATGGCATGCGGCTGCGCCAAAAGGTTCATTTCAGCGGTAATGCCAGACAGATGCTGAGATCCTGCCTGACTCTGACGCTGATTTTCAAATGAACCTTTGGGACAAGTGACGGATGAGTAGGTACCTAACAATTATCATTATAACTACTTCATAAATAAAAAAATAATATTTTACCTACGTATATAAATATATAGAATGTAGCCTAAAAACCTGTTTAAGAAAAATAATAACCTATGGATGTATAGTTGATCGTCATTATTTATGTTTTAAATAATAGAAAATATTAAACCTAATGTCTTCACCACAACTAGAAAATATACCACATTAATTTCCATCATTCTCTGTAATCACAGCGCGCCCCGACTCATATACCATTTATTGTGCGACAAAAGTTTGTGTCTTGAAACTTAAATTGTCTGACACGACCTCAGAGACTGAAAGTTCGTCTAACTTTAATACTTATTCCAGAATTTCTATTATTAAACTATTACTGACTTATTTTGCTACCCGCATCTTCTTGTGTTTGAGTTGATGAAGTCATAAGGGTTTGCGTTGTCAGTACTTGTCATTAGGAATCTTCTTTGTTTTATAATCTAAACTGAACAAGATTGAGGTCAAGAGTAGACCCATTATATAGGGTGACTGGTAATTAGTGACCAATACCTAAACACGAGATTGTACTCATGAATACGAATAACTTTCCCAAAGAAACTATTTTCTATACTCATTAACTTTCAACTAATTCAATTACGACAGTACTGCACGACGGACGGAACGGCGGTGGGGGAAGCGGGGGAGCGTGTGACGCCACTACTAGTAGATTTTGCCCTTCCCGATGTCAGACTATCAGCTGATAGATAGTATAGATAGTGCGGGAATTTCAAACAGCATTTTTGTTATTTTACTGTGTTATAAAGTTATTGTGTATATAAAAAAAAAGTTTCTTTGGGAAAGTTTCTTGAAATCATGAATACAATCACGTGTTTAAGTATCGGTCACTTATTACCAGTCACCCTATATATATAAAAAAAAAAAACTAAAATAACAATGAGGTAAAGTTTGTGAACAGGCATGTGGTGTTTAAATATCAAAATTATATTAAGTTCATCAGTTAGATTATAAAAATACACAAGTATTTCTTTTTGTTTTTTTTTCTAATTGATAATAAACTACGAGTACTTACACTAAGTTCATTTAAATTGAGGAGAGGAGGTTTGTGGCGTCATATAAACTGTACGGGATAGTGACGTCATTCGACATTTTGACTTTTGTTTTTTTTTTGAATACGGAGAAAAAGAAAAAATATGTGGCGAACATTTTCTAGTAATCAAGATGAGGGACTAAAAACTAAAAAGTCAACTAGCCTTTTGTGAGTTGGTGAGTTTGTCATGTTGTAGAGGGTAATCCCTTGATCTACTGAACCGAACTGTCTTAGTCTGCATGCTCTTTGTACTTTAACATCCTCTATTACTCCCTCTAAGTTTCAAAATTAATAGAACACTCATGAATAACGTGCCTGTCTATTGGTAAAAGAATTTTCAAAATCAGTTCAGTAGATCTAGAGATTTCTCCGTACAACGTTACAAACTCACAAACTTTACCTCTTTTTAGTATAAGTTTAATAAAATGATCAAAATATATTTAATATTTTAATAGGTTTTTACAAACACTTTTACATGCCATTTTTAACTAGAAGGTGAGGTCGCTGTTTCAATATCTGAGAAAAAACATTGGAAGAAATTCAAAGGTCACAGTCTCTTTTAAAGTCTAGACATTATCTTGATCAAATCTAGATTTTCGGTACTTATAGTAAATTTAAATCCACCTGAAAAAAAAGAAATCATAGGGATTTTAATAATTTCTCCACATTGAGGTCAATGACAAAAATACCCAAAAAAGCAGGTAACATTGCCACAAGGAGCAGCATGTTTAAACAAATGTCATCATTACAAAATCCACCCAACTGTCTCCCATAAAAATATCGCCATTACTCACACTGGCCTTGTAAAACTAAGAGTTTAATGGCTTGTATCCAATCTCCGTGAAGTTCCATCTGATTGGGGCATCGGGATCCTAAGTTAAAGCGTAAATCAAGGACTTTTTCCGATATTAGGACGCGACTTCCCCTCGGGGCTCGCCGTATCGCTGACGATGTGAATCTAAAGTACTCTTTATTATCGATTTCTTTTGAAGAGGAAAACTTTCTGAGTGTGAATTAGGTGTAAACGGGCTTGGAGGGATTTATAGCTAAATAATAACAGCTGCATTGGGAAAGCTATGCTTTACGAGGTCGGTGCGTGGCCTAAAACCATTCCTTCTATCTACACAAATTTTATAAAACGGAAAAAATTGTGTGCGTATGTTTGTAATGAATAAACTCAAAAGCTATTTTGCCGATTTCAAGAACTCGTTTACAATTTTCAAGAAGGGTTTTTGGGGGACAGTTTTAGGTAATTTTGACGTTCAAAAAGTCCTGATTCTCAGAACAGTTTTAAGAATGGGATTGTGATAGTCGTGACTTCCCAAAAAGTTACCACAAACCATAATATCGATATTTTGTAAAAACAACAATAATTTTGTTATTTTTTGGTATGCTAGCGTAAGTGTATGACCACATGTATGAACGCAAACTAAACAAAACGAGTTAGGATTATAGCAGCTGGCGCTCTGTAGGTTTTGCCTTTTTTGGGTGTGAGTTTATTTAATTTATGTATTAATGTAAATAGGTTAGTTCAAATGCACCAAATGTCGCAGTTATGCCCCGCCACCATTTATACCCCGACATGGTCGATAATTGATTTGATGTTTTAACATACCAGCTCTTTAGCCGACTTCTCAATTCTATTGTTTATTTTTTATTTTTGAAGTACACTTTCTTCCATCGGGAACCCTGACGTACTGCAAGTTACCACCCATACCTTATAATAGGTGTTCTACACATGCGCACAAAGCGTTTTGCCTCATTCTTTACTATGCGCACAGCCAAGTAGTGGAATTCGCTGCCTGCATCGGTGTTTCCAAGTTCATATGACCCCAAAGTGTGTTAGTTGCGAGTTGATAATTATGCTTCTTTTTGGTAACTTTGTGCTATAGTGGACCACATCTTTATTCAATTATTATTTACATAAGTTTAACCTAATAATAATGAAATAACCTGGGGAAGGGCGGAGCGTCCTAATACAAGCATACTATTTGCTTAAAAGGATTCTCCCAATTGTAACTAGAATTACATATTTAAGATTAAGCAAAAAACATTTTTGTTTACATCTCTATCCTCAGGACACGATTGAAATCATTTCATCATCATCATCATCATTTCAGCCATAGGAAGTCCACTGCTGGACATAGGCCTCCCCTATAGATCTCCAATAAGACCAGTTGGAAGGGGCTCGCATCCAGCGCACAATCATTCGCCACCATTTAATATAAAAAAAACGCATATTGTATTTTTATATATAAATATACCACCACCAACATATAATATAAAAAACACACTAAGTGTTTTTTCATATTAATGAACGCAATAAAGTATTGAGTTGGAAAGGTAACGGACGAACAACCCTACGCTTTGAAGTCAGAAATTGATTTTGAACCCCTCAGCATTGAATCTTTCCGACCTCGTGATTAGAACTCAGCAGTAACGGTGAAGGTTTTCTTTCACAGTTACTGCTGAGTTCGTCATCGTGAGGGAACATGCCTGAGAGATATTTGACTGGCCTAGTAGTCAGTGGCCCTGAATGCTATGCCATGGGTTCGTTTCCCACCCAGGGCAAATGGTGACGAGCAAGATAATTTGTTCTGTATCTAATTTATCTATAATATGTATGTAATTAGAAATGTATAAGTTTGTTTACCAGCTGTTTAGTTCCCATAACACAAGCTCTGCTTAGCTTGGGACTAGATGGCATTGAGTAAAAATTGTAAAGAGTATTTATTTTGTATTTTCCACAACATGTAAAGCCGAATCAGAGGCCCATGGGCGGCATAAAATCTCTGACACACGAAAATAGAAAGAAGTAACGTTTGCGTCCACTAGAAAAATGAGGCAGTTGTGTTTTTCTAAAGCACAAAGCATATTCTCACTTCAGTTTTTACTGAATCTAGGCTAACTCTAGTCGCAATTCCCTTGTCCCCTATCAATCTAACGAATAACAAAGCGCATTCTACCATACTCTAATATATTGCACTATACGAACACTTGACTGACGGTTACAAAAGCCACATTTTGGCAAACTCCCGTCGCGTACCAAAGCTACCCAAGTAACAAAATATTACTTTGCATAAAGGTTTACTTTGCCCCAATCTCCATGTACCGGGAATTGAATAATAATATACTTGGGTACGTTTCTTCTTTCGTTTTACGTGGTGTTGACTGGATTAACATAGATTTTTTTTGGTTCGGTTGGACGAAAGGGTTTTTGACCCTTTTTTTTAAGGATGTCACGGTTTGCTTCTGGGAAAGATGCAGCAAAATTAAACTGTTTTTTGCAGTAACTTGTACGGACGCCAGCACATCAAGTTACCCCAATGTGTCAAATTTTTTCTGTTTGACATAAAGTTGAAAAACGATCAAAGAAATTTGACACATTGGGGTAACTTGATGTGCTGGCGTCTGTACATATTTTTACAGAAAATCTTACATTTACCTTTCAGGTAAATGATAGACCTGTGCTAGAAGAATCCCACTGTTAAATGAAAATCTTATAAACTGGTAAAAGCGGTGTATAGAAAAAAAATTGCATTAAAAAAAACTAGTAAAATCTCAATTAAACAAGACAAGACACATCGCAGTAATCATGACACAGTGTGTGATTGTATGTCTGTGTGTTAGTGAATCTTTTCAACGCATATTGACGATGCAACTGACGTCTTACTGCTGAAATTTTATCTAGTAGATGTCCTTCAGAGTTTAGCGTAGTTACCACACCACTATGAAGGTTATAAAGTAAGTTCAAGTTTAAAATAATAAATTAGACAAGTCCATTGATACTGACCCACAAATCATATTATAGGTATGAGTATAATTTCAGGTTAGTATGACTTTAGTTTCTTAAGACTTCTCCGTTCTTCTCCTTTTGTGTCCAAAAATGAAAAGGATTATACTCTGAATTACAAAGGCATAACTAGGCGTAAGCTTCCTGAGCTGAGGAGCTTGTGGGTAAATAAAGCCTTACGGGTCGATCGAAGGTTAAGCTACCCATGCCGAGGTTGGTTGGAAGATTGAGGTCATGAGTAGACCCATTACATTAAAAAAAAAAAAAAACTGTGGATGGGTGACCATTTATCACATCAAGATTCCTCCGTGCCTCGGAAAGCACGTTAAGCTGTTGGTCCCGGCTGTCATTTGTAGATCTATGACAGTCGTTACAAATAGTCAGAAAGCCGAAAATCTGACAATCAGTTTAACCAAGGGGTATCGTGCTACCCAGTAACTGGGCTTGTGGTGGTCTTACAGGTAGATAATAACTCCATGTAAAACACTGGTATTTAGGTGCATCAGGTTAAACTGGAAGCCGACCCAGCATCGTTGAAAAAGGGATAAGCAGATGACGATGACTTTATTAACTTACTTTATTTTTACTGTTTGTTTAAGTAACCAATAAAGAAATATTTTAGATGGAAAAACATAATAACGCTTTGTTTGACGTATGATCGAAACCAGCAGGCCTAGCCATATGACAAATTCTATTTCTATCATCGTAATCGATATGGTGAAAATAGAAAGAAAATGGCGTATATGGAATCAGCTGTTTGTCAACTGTCAAGTGTATTTCATTTTCAAATTCTACTCGTTAACACTTGACAGTTGTCAAACAGCTGATTCCATATACGCCATTTTCTTTTTATTGTCGCCTTATCGATTACGATAATAGAAATAGAATTTGTCATATAGCTAGGCCTGCAGGACCTCCTGTTCAGCAGTAGCGTTAGCAACCACTGGTCACATAAGTAACTTTCTTGAGCAATTATTTAGAACAACAATATTATCTTCACTTAACCGACATCTTCAGTTCCTAAGTACCGTGGGAGTTTTAGGTAAGTACCTAGAATGTAATTTATTCTAGGGATGTTTTAAATTAGACTCTATTTGCATAGCAATTAAGTTATTTCACCGTCAACAGGCGCCTTAAGTGTTTAACCCGGCGGGAGTGTGGTGGGGTATAGCATACCCCATCTCTAATTTACTTGGGTATATTTTTTAAGTGGTCACTCTATGATTTCGCGGCTTCGTGTAGCTGGAGTGAAGGGGTTACGGGAGGTGATAGTGGCGTGATCTCAGCGTTGCGTCGGCCGGCGTTTGGAGTACATGTGCGTAAACGTCCGTGGGGTAAGTCACACCCCGCCACATATTTCGTGTATACTTTTGGTGAAAAAAAAAAATGTTTGTTTATCGCCATATACGTATACTAATTAAGATTTTTTTGAGGTTTTCAATAAAAATGACACTGGAAGCAGATAAAAGACGACTTAGAATAGTGCTGGATGAAGCTTTAAACGAATCATCTGATGAATCAAGCTCACGAAGTATAAATAGAATTTTTCTGCAAAGAATATCTTCCCAAAGGAATGATCTACTGCGCCCTGAAGTCCAAAATATTCCTGGACGTCATTCTCGATGTGCTGATTGTCCTCGCAAGAAAGATCGGAAGACAAAACACGCATGTACAAGCTGCGGAAAAGCTATATGCTTAGAACATGCAATTTTACCTTGCAAAAATTGTATTGATCTCGATGCCAGTAAATAAGATGTCCCTATTATTATTATCTATATTTTGTGATTTTATTTCAAAGGAGGTCTCATGTGTTGTTAAGTTGTAAGATTTTTTTAAAGTTTGAATGATTTTTCTTGATTTAATGAATATTTTTAATAAGCATGATTATTTTTGCTACCAAAAACTTGTGAAAGTTGTAACTCCCTAGTAAAGTAATAAAAGTATTAATATTTTGTAATTTTTGATTTTTTTTGTATTACAATAATCCCCATACATAATTTAAAATAGTAATTTAATACTATTTTGGTGAAAAACTTAGTAAGCATGCGTTTTGTTCTTGGGGGTATGTCACACCCCACCACATACTCTAAGTAATTTTTCGGCACCACACTCCCGCCGGGTTAAGTTCAGGAACCCTTCCACGTGTTTCATTTCATTGAACACTTTTTGAAGAGTATAATGTGTAAAAATATCTTACACTTCATTATCGGTCAAACTGAAACGCATCGTATACGTATTGTTAGATGTTGTCCACGATCCGCACGTAATTTAACAATTTATTATTTTGGGCGGAACCCTATTAATGTTCTAAAATCGAGGTATCCCAGTTACTCCTTAATATTATAGTATCAACCTTCCGCTGACGGAAATCCCTTCCAATTAGGCCCAGCCGTTTTGGAGGTGACGTTAAACAAAGAGATAGTCAGAGAGACAGTCAAAAAATATTTAAAAAATGTTTAGTTACCATTTAAACTTTCATAATGAATTATAGCTTGTGTGAGTATTATAATTTTATTAATATTAATAAATGTCATTTTCCAGTGTAGGTTTTCGCATATAATGTAATTTACACAAGGTATAGAAAAATTTGAGAAATTGCAAACATAACATTTTTGAAATAAAAATGTTCACTTTATGTACCTATCACAAATATTTGAATACCCCATACTGTTAATTTGATACTACGACAGACATTTTGAGCAAGGGTGGTGATCAATTAATACTCATAATATACGAAGGCATATTAATTATGCTACTGTCTCACTGTCTTAGCCTTACAGTAGCTTGTTTAATTCATTAAACCCCGAGAGGACACCGGTGTCCACGCTGTCATTGTCTTTCTATTGTGTCTCTAATTGACACAATTGAAAGGATTCTTAGTGAAACAAAATGTAATCAAAATATTTTAAACTAAAATCCCGCAAGCTTCCAAACCCTTAGAACATCTTTCTACCTATAGCCGTTAAAATAAATCGCGATCCAAAATACTTCTATTTCACCCCCAAAGTTTTGAAATAAACTCGACACTTTCAACCCCATTCAACCCCGTACCCAGGTCCTCCAATACCGTAATGGACGGCTTAACTGATTAAATTAGGCCCTTTTCTCACTGGGGGAGACAAGCTCGGTCGTTGGTCCACGCCTTAGAATTTAGTAAGGTAAGTTTATTGCATTAAAAGGATATTCCCGTCTGTTAGTATTAAAATTTGAAGAACATTTGCTCGGGAATCGCTTGGTTAGACTTTGTGTAACGATGTTTTAATGGCCCAGTTTGTACAGTTGGCCCCATCTGTCGACCAGTGTAAACTGACCTTTTGTTATGCTAAGACCTGTATTAAGCTAGGCCCGCTTAAAGTGGAACTAGTGAAGTATTTATTACACGCATATACACAGCAACATTTTCTACGACACTGACTACCACACACGCAACGGGGCGATTATGTTCTCTGAAAGTGCATTTTAAATTACTTTTAAACTAAAATATCTAGAGACAAGTACATTATTAAGCAGGTATCAAAATCTTATTAAGATTATTTATGTATTTCATGAAATTTGACGAGGATGCAAAGTGACAATTTGTAGAACTATCTGTATAAATCGTCGAAATTGGCACATGCGTTTCTACTCTGCAGGCTTAGCCATATTACAAATTCTATTTCTATTATCGTAATCGATAAGGCGACAATAGAAAGAAAATGGCGTATATGGAATCAACTGTTTGTAAACTATCAAGTGTTAACGAGTAGAATTTGTAATATGGCTGAAAATGAAATACACTTGACAGTTGACAAACAGCTGATTCCATATACGCCATTTTCTTTCTATAATAGCAATAGAATAGAAATAGAATAAATAATATGGCTAGGCCTACTGGAGTGTCACAAACGAACAATCATGTATTGACTGATAAACACATTACCTTCTGGGTTGCACTGTCGAGTTGTACGAAGTTTGTGCACGTGTAACTGCCAATAGTATTAAAAAATTTTTTTAAAATTCTAAATCTAATACTACATAGTATGTAGATTAAAAATACATTTAGGAAACCATTTGACAGAAAACAAATTGTATTTTAAATTGAAAACAAATGTGCCTGGTTTTTTCTATGGCAATGTTTTGTGGATTTGTGGATGTATTAGCTACTGAAAAAAACTTAGTTCTTCGTGGCAGAAACTTAATAAAACACGAATGCGGTTGGTCCCAGAAGTCCGTTGTAGATTTTTGACAGTCTTTTAGAATTCCGAGTGTCGTGAGTTAGGTAGTGGCTTCACGGTACTGAACAGTATGCAATCAGTTTGGAAACCGACCTCAACATAGGTAGAAAAAAGTTAGTCGGAAAATGAGTAACCATTAAAGGACACAATGTAAATACAGCTACAGTTTCACGCTCGTCCCATTGGCTAGAGATAGTAAAATTCAACGGTTTCCTACTTTAAGCCCGCAGGCGATCGGTTAACTGCCAATATTTATGAACGTTGGTGCACTGTCCTGGGTCTAGCTTTAAAATGGGCATGTTAAAACAGTGAACTGTTTGTAGTGATACTAAAAGCTAGGTACAGTACCTCCGATCAAAACGTATGCAAATGCCATGCCATGTTGCTATAGGACTTTAAACCGTATTACCGAATGTGTATTTACATATCAAATGCAAAGATTCTTTGGATGATAACAGATTACATTTTATGTATTCTTGAACCTTTCTTTTGCTATTTATTTTATATCTTCTCTAGCAGTTCTCGTCTGCGTTCACTATAGGCATAGAATATTCTGCGCTAAGCGGATTATTATGTTTATTTAAAGGTAGAAAACAGAGTTTTATCGCTGTTTCTGAACTAAAATCTTATCTAGAGTACTCACACATAACATAACGTCACGCCTGTAATCTCCGAAGGGCTAGGCAGAGGTGTACCTGGTAGTACACCCACATTTCGCCAGTTATGTTTAAGTCCCATGTAATAGGGGGCGAGCCTATACTACTCTCCTCCTCTCTCTCTCTCTCTGTTAGAGTACTCGTAGAACTTATTTATATCTACAGAACATTGGTAAGATAGAAGTAATAATCCCTTCATAGTACCAATTAGGTATCCAGTTACGTATTCAATTAGGTCAAAAGTGCACAGGGATTTTAAATCATACCTAACGCCAATATATATTATCATGCATATCTGTAGTAGGTGCGCCTATAATTCGCCAGTTATGTTTCAGTCCCAACAGAGGACGAGCCCATTGCCATCAATCGGGTACAAACCTAGACTCCAGGTTGCTATCTATACTTCTCTTACTGTACTTTGTTCGTCAGGACGTAGAGCTCCTCAAGTTCCGGGTTGAGCTCGCGATAACTGACAAATGCTTGCACTGACTGATCCAGTCCACTCACATCTGTGTGGTTCTTTCCTCAAAAGACCATTAGCAGACACAAATCTGCGTGGTACTTACATAATCTGACTAAGATAATGTCTGGACTTTAATAGAGACTGTGACCTCTTAGTTTCTTCCCGTGTTTCTTCTCGGAGTAGTCTGATAGTGAAACACCGACCTCATCTTCTAATTAAAAAATTACACCTAAAAGTGTTTGTATAAAACTATTTACAGAAATAGGTAAATATCATTTAACTATTCTTATCTATATCCATATTATAATATTAAAAAAGAGGAAAAGTTTGTATTGATAATAGATAAACATAAAAACTATTGAACCGATTTGAAAAATTATTTCACCAGATGCCACACTATATGCGGATGGCGATGGCGTAGGCTATTTTTATTATCCCTGTATTCCCACGGTAACGGTAACTATGCGATTATATCCGCGTGAGGCCCGCTAGTCTGTCATAAATGTGAGAACAATCAATGTTCTTTTCTATATTATACGAAATTATCCTTTGCAAGGAGAGAAAGAATCGTGTTTGTATTTTATGTTACTTTTTGACGCTTATAAGTGCCTTTTTGACTTCGTTAGTGAAAATGTGACTTTTAGACCTCAAGCCGGTCTATTCAGTAACATTCATACCGTGAAAACTTAAGTACGAACTATCAATAATAATAATAATAAAAATCTTTAATTCAGGTTATAAAAACCCATAGCAAGCAGCACAGTAATAATAAATAAAAATAATATTTAAACCACACTCGGTTTATGTCGTGCTTCATTAAAGCATCTGAAAACTATTCCAGCCGGCCAAAAGTCAGTTTTGAGGAAGACTGCTTTATGCGTCGCAGGAATTTGAAGGATGTAAGACTTTGAAGAAGTTTGTAGTCCTACTCGACTTCATCCGCGACAGCTTCAATAATGTTCGTTTCTCGGCACTGACTTGACTTTGGCTCCTCCTGACTAGCATTAGCATAAAATAACAGCACCATTCGCCTAAATTTCCACGGGGTAATTTTACAGGATAATATCTAGATACTATCTAGTAATGTGGGTAGCACATTTCTAATGGACTTATGCTCCAACTAAGCTTAATGCTTGCGTCTTAATTGGGTTCATGTCAATAATACTGCTAATCTAAACTGGTGACCTTTGCCGCATGCAAAGGCTCTTTCATAATAGCCTATAAGCAACTGCTTCAGATACAAACCCGTTATATCTCAAAGCAGCCTATCTACTTGTTTGATTGCAAGTTATCGAACCAAACAGCTGTCCGCCCCCGACCGGGCCACTCGGACAGTAGCCATGTTAGATTAATTTGCAACCTCAAAGGACATATTTCTGGGTATATACAAACACATTATTATGTCATGACTGCAAAGAAAAACAGAGATTGAAATACAGGGTGGAGGGAACAACGGTTCTGACATTTGACGTTTAATTTAGTAAGTGACCCTAAACAAGTAGCCGACTATTTTAATGATTTTTTCGCATCAATTGGGGAAAACACCTCCCAAAAAACTGGTTGTAAACAAACCTATGCGCCAGTAATAAACTCCACTCTTAACACGATGTTTCTAAGTCCAGTTGATGGATATGAAGTAAATAGAATCTTAAAAAACCTAAAAAATAAAAGTAGTCACGGCATAGACGAACTCCCACCTACTCTTTTCAGACAGTGTGCGGACGAGCTTACTTTGCCTTTTTACAAATTGATAAATCAATCTTTCGAGGTAGGCACTTTCCCTGAACTATTGAAAAAGTCTGTAATAAAGCCAGTCTATAAAAAGAACGCAAAAACGGACCCAAATAATTATAGACCAATTGCCCTTTTGCCTACTGCATCCAAAGTCTTTGAAAGGGCGATGTGCGATCGTGTATATTCCTTTTGCGAAAAATATAAGATATTTGATGAATGTCAACATGGATTTCGTAAAAACAGATCTACAACGTTAGCAGTGTATAAGTTCATCCAAGAAGCTTTAAATATTATAAATAATAAACAATATGCAATAGGAATATTACTTGATATGACCAAGGCTTATGATAAAGTTCAATTTCCAATATTACTAAATAAGCTTCACGAAATAGGAGTACGTGGGAAAGCTCACGACTGGTTTTCATCATATTTAAAAGGTAGAGAGCAATTAGTCGAGGTTGAATACCACAACAAAAAAACAAAAGAAATACAGCTGATAAGATCTGATGTCCGACCAATACAAGCCTCCATCCCCCAGGGAAGCGTTATAGGATGCCTCCTATTCCTCATTTACATTAACGACCTGCCCAAAACCATAGAAGAACCATGCGTATTATTTGCAGATGATATCTCAATTCTCACCTCATGCCAAACAAATTCTAATCTCAACGAAAAACTCAATAACATACTTAATAAAATAATAAACTGGATGAGTGAACATAATCTTGACGTAAATTTTACTAAAACCAAACTGATAATTTTTCATCCCCGGCAAAAATCAAAGATTAATATGAACTTTACATTTCTCCAAAACAAATTAGAAACAGTTAACGAATTTAACCTCTTAGGTTTAACAATAGACACACATATCACCTGGAAACCACACATACAGAAACTTAAATCAAAAATTTCAACGTTTTCTTATGCCCTCAGCGAAATAAAAAAGTCTACCAACCTACAAACCTCAATAGTCACTTATTATGCATATGCTCATTCTTGGTTCACCTATGGTATCGTTCTATGGGGAAATAGCACAGACACCCCTTCCTTATTTATTTTACAAAAAAAACTAATAAGAATAATTACAAATATAGAACAAACAGATAGCTGCAGACCGTATTTTAAGAAACATAAAATTCTCACTTTAACCAGTATCTATATTTTGGAATTATGTAAACTGGTCCGTGGGTTCCCTGATTCTTATAAAACACGAGGAGATATACAACCAACTCTTTCTTTGCGTCATAAAAACAGGTTGAATCTGCCTCGTTCCCATCTTAAAATGCACTCTTCTAGTACATATTCAATGTCCATAAAAGTTTATAATAAATTGCCAGAAAACCTAAAGGAAATAGAAAAAACCAACTCATTTTTAAGAAAATTGAAACTTCTCTTAATTAACAAAGCCTACTACACCTTAGAAGAATTTCTAACAGATAATTTGACAAATTGATTTGACTATTAAATATATAAATGTATAATTTTGTATAATTATAATTGAATATAAATAAATACTATAATAAATATAATATATGGTACAAGATATCAGTATAATAACTAGGTAATAATTTAATTGAGTAATATTCTACAAATATTTAAGATTTTTAAAAAAATGTTTAAAAATGCGCTCTTCCTCTCTCCTACTCATCTTAATTTTGATGTTGCTGTGCCCGACTGGGTCCATAATTGTTACTCGAATCTGTTTAACCTTCCACCTGTATGTTCATTATGGATTGCAATAAATACTTGAATACTTGAATACTTGAATACTTGAATACTTGACTTGACACCAAAATTTGGGCAATTCCTCGAAGCGCAACCATTTCTAAGCGCAACCATCGAAGCGCAACTAAATTATTCCGCGAAGCGCAACCATTAGTTGCGCTCACAAAATAATAATAATAATTTATTTCCAATGACAAGTATTTAAACAATATGGAGTGTACTAAATCTATATGAAACGTGTAGGTTAAAACAAATCTCAAATACAACAATGAAACAAAAATGAAAATAAAAATATTTTATTTTTATTCCTCGAAGCGCAACTATCATTAAAATTAAAGAGCGAGGGGTATGATGGATTATTCAAAGAATCGATAGATAGTTTTATATCGACTGTCTAAATTATTTACTAGGCAAACATACATTGAGTGGAGCTAAGTGTTAAGCAAGTTTTAGTCAATTAGGTTGGTACAAAATACAAACAGTTTCATTTAATTTAATTATGACTGTTGCTTTGAAAAGTACCAGGGTTACAGAAATGAACAGAAAATCGACGAAACTAAAATTTTAGAGGACGTGTATTCGAGAAGAAAGCTTACTCTTCATAGCGTTGAATTTTTCGTCGGCCTTAGGAAACTTTTATCCTTTTTGAAGTGACTTAATTAGCTTTTGAAGGAAAAATCTCACAGTGTTATAAAAGAATCATAGTTTGATACAGTTTATCTGAAAAAAAAACGAAAAAAAATTGTAAAATCCTACGATAAATTTAAAATATGGATGGTCCATAATTATGTACAGAACCAATGGTCCTATCAGTATGTGTGACGATTGTATGATGGGAACAAACTAGACTCATCATCTGCCTAGCCTTTTCCCAACTATGTTGGGGTCGGCTTCCAGTTTTAACCGGATGCAGCTGAATACCAGTGTTTTACATGGAGCGACTGCCTGTCTGACCTCCACAACCCAGTAACTGGGTAACATGATACCCCTTGGTTAAACTGGTTGTCAGACTTTCGGGCTTCTGACTACAAGTAACGACTGTCAAAGATCTACAAATGACAGCCGGGACCAACGGCTTAACGTGCTTTCCGAGGCACGGAGGAGTCTTGGTATGTAATAAATGGTCACCCATCCACGGACCGACCTCGTCAAGCGTAGCTTAACCTTCGATCGACCCATGCGGCTGTTATAATTTAGCCACAAGCTCCTCTAACAAACTAGACTAAAAAACATAATTAAAATCAAAGTGTTAGTAAACAAATATAGTCACCAGCCTTTTATCAACCTACATTGGGGTGAGCCTCCATGCAGTCTAACCTGACGCAATGAGTATTTTAAACAAAACGTTGTTGAGTTGTTTTATGTGGAATTTCTCAGAAGTAGCTCGGAATCTGGATTCGCGCCCAATTGATGGCAATTGACTCGCCCCTTATTACTCGTACATGGGAAGTAAACATAACTGGCAAAATGAGGGTTTACTACAGGTACACATCTTCCTTACCATTATAGGCGTGATGTTAAACTTCTGGCCTCAGAACGTGGTGTTCCGTCTCTTCCGCGGACAAGTTCCACAGAGCAGCGCTAGTGCGTGTTAGTGAAGTGTTAGTTTTTAAGTAATAATGTTTAATTATATGTATTTTAGGTTAAGGTATTTATCTCTGGGCCTGCGTCGCCTGAAATAAAATTGATTATTATTATTATTTTTATGCGCTGATATTTCTCGGAACCCTTGGGTTCCGGACCTTTGGAAGGCGTACGAGGAGCCTAAGCCAACTCGCAGAGGCCCTTTGTCGTTTTTAATGCAGTGAGGCACCAATCGCAGATTTTCCCTGTATGCATTATGCAAGTGCACCCAAGGAAAACCTACGACTAGTGCAGGACTATTGTAGACTAAAACAACAAATATATTGGGCTATAGGTTAGGGGTGGATAAGAAGAACTGGTTACCTAGTACTGTGGAAGGACTATGGCCCCTGCCTCATCAATGCTTTATAATACACTCTTACGAATCTCCACTCTAGCCGGCCAACTAAGGCAAGAAAGAGGTGGGAGCTCCGTTCCTCGTCAGTGCTCACTCTGGCCGGCCATTATTATATTATTATTATTATTATTAATTGTTATTATTATCTGCTGATATTTCTCGGAACCCTTGGGTTCCGGACCTTTGGAAGGCGTACGAGGAGCCTAAGCCAACTCGCAGAGGCCCTTTGTCGTTTTTAATGCAGTGACGCACCAATCGCAGATTTTCCCTGTATGCATTATGCAAATGCACCCAAGGAAAACATACGACTAGTGCAGGACTATTGTAGACTAAAACAACAAATGTATTGGGCTATAGGTTAGGGGTGGATAAGGTGAACTGGTTACCTAGTACTATGGAAGGACTATGGCCCCTGCCTCATCAATGCTTTATAAATACACGAATAAAATGGCAGGGGGTGACTTGCACACGCAGTAATGGGCCCTCTGGAACGGCCGCTAGCACACAGTGACGTAGCGACAAGAGGGCAACATAACCTGAGGTGCTTGAGGAGTGGAGAGGCATTCCACGGCTATCAGGACAATCCCGGAAGTACGGTCAAGATCCCTACCAGCACCTTACTGGAATGCTTCCTTCCTCCGAGCACGTTTGCTCTTGCGAATCTCCACTCTAGCCGGCCAATTAAGGCAAGAAAGAGGTGGGAGCTCCGTTCCTCGTCAGTGCTCACTCTAGCCGGCCAATAAAGGCAAGCCAGAGATGAGGAACAAGACTTCTCCCGGGAGATCGGGTCCGTGGGGTCGCTACTGCCCAACAGCTCGCCACAAGCTGCCCTGTTATTATTATTATTATTTGTTACCATTTTTTTTTTGTAAGTGTTCAGTTGCCATCTAAGTTAGGTCTGACTAGACGCCAGTTAGTCACTAACACCGATAGCCATCAAGATACCTAAATCAACAACCGTATCATTTTGAAAGTGAGCAAACCTTATTCCCAAGAAGAAAGACCTTTAAAATTAATGAACGACGCCGACGAGCCATTCTGCGAAATACATAATCCTACAATAAAAAAGAATAAAATCGCTTTGAAATGAAAGCCGATGTAAAAATAACTTATTATTAAGAAAAAGCCGTCTAAAGGCACATAGTCTTCGTAAGGAAAATACTCGAATATGCGGGCTCTGCCGCGGGAGGAATCTTATTATTGTTGGTCCTATGAAGCGGAAGACTTTTGTTCAAAGAAAGGAAAAAAACTTGATACCTAGTATGATAGTAAAGGTTTTTTTTTTGTTTTAAATGTATTTTTAATCATTTGACTTTGTAATTACTATTATGTACACAACCTAAAAATAAACAAACAAAAGAATAGTAAAACAATTATAGGGCATCAAATAACTCATCCGCATCGCTGTCAACGGGAAAAGTACCCAGAAGACTGGCCGCATTGCCACGTTGTATGGAAATGCTGATTCTCTGACCGAAATAAAGGCCAGCCCTCTGGTCACGTGCTAGTCGACTAACCGCTTGGCGATGTCCCGGAATACTGAATGGGCATTCGGACCCCAAGACCTGACCTGACCTGGTAAAAAAGGTATATTAAAGGTAAGGTTTTCGCCGTAAAGGTTTTTTGTATTTTTCAATTTTATGTAATAACAACAACAACAACAAAACCAACACATAACAACACAACAACAACAAACAACAACCATGGCACATTACCACACACACACACCACCACACCTTGATAACAATCACGACCATCAAATTTTTTCCTTGGTATTGTTCGTCGGGACGTAGAGCTCCTCACGTTCCGACTTGAGCGCACGATAACTGACAAATGCTGGCACTGACTGATCTGGTCTACTCATATCTGTGTGGTTCTTTTCTCAAATGACCATTTCAGGCACAAATCTGCATTGTTCTTACATAATCTGACCAAGATAATGAGACTAACCTACTTTGAAAGAGACTGTGACCTCTGAGTTTCTTTCAGTATTTCTTCTCGGAGTAGTCATATAGTGAAATACTGACCTCACCTTCTAATTAAAAATGACATAATGTTTGTAAAAACCTATTTACAGAAATAAATATGATTTATAATAATAATATAATACCAACCCACTGCAGGCCTCTTCTCACACAGAGAAGAGACGAACATTGATCACCACGCTTGCTCAAGGCAGATTGGCGAATTCAGACTCACATAATATGTTAACTTTATGTCCAAGTTTCCCCACGATGTTTTTCTTCACCGATGTCAATGACGTGTAGAAAGAAGATGAACTAAGAGAGTAAGTACATATGAATTGAATAAGTCACATTGGTACTTGTCCGAATTTGAACCACAACCTAGTGCATGAGAGGTAGGCGCCTAAACCCCTGGGCCATCACGAACACCACGACAATCTAAAACATAATAAGGTAATAATAAGGGAATCTGTGGCTGATTTTGTCGCTACGTCACTATGTGCTAGCGACCGTTTAGAGTGCTCATTACTAAAAAAACTATTATACAACTTTCACACAACGCCATTTAGTCACAAACTAAACAAAGCTTGTGCTATGGGTACTAGACAACTGATAACCATACTTATACATTTTTAAATAAATAAATTATAGATAAATCCGCCAAATACCAGCTTGATGCGCTTGAGTCTATTGAGAAACGAGCCAAGAAGATCATCGGCAATGATGCACTCGTTGAGTCAAAACTTCAAAGCCTTGAGCATCGACGCCGAGTTGCTAGCCTGTCGGTTTTCTATCGGTTATATTTCGGAGAGTGTGCATCGGAATAGGACGATTTAATTCCACCAAGCCCTTTCCATCATCGGACCACCAGACGTACAGCACTGCGCCACCGGTACATGGTAGATACCTATCCCAACCATACGTACTAAACGCTATGGAAACACATTCATTGTGCGAACAGCCAAAGAGTGGAATTCCCTGCCGGTGTCGGTGTTTCCTGATAGCTACAACCTAGGGGTCTTCAAGTCAAGAGTGAACAGGTTGCTTCTAGGCAAGCGTGCTTCATCGTCGACCACATCATCGCTTACCATCAGGTGAGATAGTGGTCAAACGCGTGCCTATCAGTAATAAAAAACAAAAAAAAAAAAAAAAAAAAAAAATTATACGTATAACAAATGATCGTGCTCATCACACAAACATTTGTCATGGGTGGGAATTGCACCCCATGACCTCCGGCATAGCGGTCAAGGCTACTAACCACTAGAGTAATAGGCCAGTCAAACGGAAACTACAAAAAAAAATACCAATGTTTTACACCATAACTTTAAACATTTTGTTTAATATTAACAATCATTAGGAAAAAGGGTTCATCAAATATTGAATTAGTACGTTATTATGTCCAACTTATTTAATCAAATAAGTTACTACGAATATTTTCTAACAAAACTTATTTAATTAATAAGTAAGTTAAATTATAAGAACAACACAAAATATCCAGCAAATATTATAAACAATTGTTTTGTGTAAAACATATAGTTACTTTGTTCCCAATAGGTACACCTTTGTTCGTTAGATTAATGGAAAATTATATTATAATGAACTTTGACAAGAAAATACATGTTCTTTCATTGTTTAGTAATTTTTGGGAGAAGCACTGTTATCTGATACTATCTAAATGTGTCACAAAACATGTTACAGAAACATGTTCTAAACTTTGTTCCGAAGAGAACGAGAAAGATGAAGAGAACGATTCGTTGTTGTTTAAACTTAACTGAACTTGAGTTTTAAAACATTGTAGCTATTATTAAAGTTTACTTCGATTTAATGAAGCTACGGGGAAAGTTTTCACCTCATTTGAATTTTACAAAGTTCTTGATTTAAAATAATAATCTTGCTTTGTAATCTACAACAAAATTGAGTTTTTATCTGACTGTGCAGGAAGGAGGGTTATGTTATTCGAGTGTATTTCTTTCTAATGTGTTTGTACAGAGACCAGCACATCAAGTTACCCCAATGTGCCAAATTTCTTTGATCGTTTTTCAACTTTATGTCAAACACAATAAGGTTCATATTCAATTGGGAAAATTTGACACATTGGGGTAACTTGATGTGCTGGCGTCTGTACATCCCAGCAAACCTCTGTGAAAAGTGAAAGTAACTCTTGTTTGTTTGTTTTAAGTATGTGTTTGTTTGTCGACTTTTCACGACTAAACGGCTGAACTGATTGTTAGGAAACACGGCAAGAAGATAGGTCATATCCTGGAAACATACACAGGCTATCTTTTTTATTTTAAATTAACGGAAAATTTACGAAAAAAATGCAGATTAATATTATAATAATAATAATAATGGCTTAATAGCAAAGAGCCTCGACCAATACCTGAAGAGGCTCTCGTTGGGCGGCTGGATCAAGCGTTTGATTCAGAAAGCAGTACTACTGGACACGGCTCGCATTGTTAGGCGATTCCTCTCCCTGGAGCCCTGACTGCCGGTAGCTTGGACCCTGTTCCCGATACCGGTGGGCTACTATTTTTTATATTTTTAAATGTTTTTTTTTTATTTAAATATTTAAAAATGTATTAAATAAGATAAGAAAATGAATACACGAAATAATAATAATAACAATTTTTATTGACATAAAAAAACAATGTTACAAATCGTAATGAAGCCCTGATTCCTGAGCTAGGCTATAACCTGTGTTACAGGAATCAGTGTCTTCTCCCATATATGTTATACTAACTTTATGTAATAAATGTAAACAATTTAGATCATGCAATCCTCTAAATATATTATGTGTGTGTGTGTGTGTGTGTGTGTGTACCTAAGTGATGTGTGTATGTGATGTGTGATGTGTGTGATGTGTCTATATCAAAAGGTTTTCTGTTTGTGTGTAATCTAATGTTTGCAGCCAAGAAAATAACTTCTTTTTAGCTTCATTTTTGGAAAGTGGGTTAATTAGAAGTCCTCTGTTAATCCTATTATAAATAAACGTAGACAAGAAAAAATGTTGTCGTCTACCTGATGCTGTCTTACATTTCACATATTTACATACATTAGTGACAGTCCGTTTACTGATATATTTGTGATTTACAGGTGTTATTAGGTGTTGCTTCAACGTGAGATTGAGAAAATATAGCTGTCTCACTGTAATTAAATTACAATTTCGATACAATGCAGTGGTTGGGTACCGATAGGGCTTGAACGTCATGACCTTTAGCAGTGATCTTTGCGCTCTTTCAAGTTTAATCATAAAAGACTTACAGGTACCTCCCCACACCAAGATACAGTAACCCACTATCGACTGGACCAAGGAAAAATAAACCATGCGTAGTAGATTAACATCAGCCACTTGTCGAAGTTTTTACGCCCATACCAATTTCCTAACACGCGAGGTGGTTAGTTCAATATGAGGTCGCCAATTTAGTCTTTCATCCACGAGTACCCCTAAGTACTTTATTTTTGCGGTCTGGGAAATTAGAAGACAATAGCACTGGGAACTGTTATCTGGAAATTGGCATGTGTGTGCTTTGAGGTTCAATGCTGAAGGGTTGGTTTTGGCGAAAGTGAACTGCAAGTACGAAGTCTTGGCGATGTTCAGGGTGAGCAGGTTATCTTCTAGCCAGTGACTTACTTTATATAGTCCCAGCTCAGCCGTATGACGCACCTCCTCCCAAGTCTCTCCATGAAATATAAGCGCGGTGTCATCGGCGTAGCTAAAAATTTTTCCCATAGAAAGAGATAGCTGGCACAAGTCATTTACATATATCAAGAAGAGACTCGGAGAGAGGGTACTGCCTTGTGGAACACCACAGGTTACATTGGCTTCGTTGCTAACCACTCCACTAATTTTAACTCTTTGCGTCCGACCCGCCAGAAAATAAGGAAATATAGGTACTAAGGGCTACACCCCGAATCCCAATGTGGTCTCATTTGATCACAAGAGTGGCGAATGTGGCGATACAGACCGTATCGAAAGCCTTCTAATATTCTAAAACATTTTTCAAATTCACATGCAGCGACAATTTTAATGATTTTAATTTTTTTATTAAAACTATAAGCACTAGTAAAATAAACTGTACAAAGGCGGACTTAATGCCTTAGACATTTTCTACCAGTCTACCTTAAGGTGGTGCAGAGACAGAACATGGTAGGCGCAAGAAGGTAACAAAAACTTGAAAGAAAAATAAATTATTATTTATGATAAATACATATATATAATGATATGACAGAAGGTAAAAAATGTCTTTCGAGTTTATTATTTTCATGTGTCAAGTCCTAAGCTAAAACTAAGAAGGTAACACAACATTAATTTTTGATTATATTATACAAATTCAAGGACATTTTTTAGTAATCTTAAAAAGAGGAGCAATAACTTCTTTGTTTCTTCCTTTTATTTACCAAATTGAACTTCATATTTACTATGAAGTTTGGGCACACAATTTGCAAAACTAGAATCCATTTAAATATTATTTTAACAATAATTCAATATCGATACCGTATCAGTTCAGAATTACCCGAAAGTTTGTAGTTAATTTACAAGTTTGTGGTACAGACGGTGTAATTATTATAAACGAATGTTACAGATTTGTTGATGGGTTGAAGGTTTGGAATTGTTTACTGAAATCTACACGTGTTTTCTGGACAAAGGGATTGATTATTATTATACCCGTGTAATGTAGGTACAGAAGCCAGCACAGCAAGTTTTCCTACCTTAAACCTTATTCTGTTTTGACATAAAGTTGAAAAAAGATCAAAGAAATTTGACACATTGGGGTAACTTGATGTGCTGGCGTCTGTACATTATTAGATACCTACTAATACTGTTTACAAACTAAATGGACATCGGTTATTCTCGTGTCAATTTTGCTTTAAACTGTATAAAACCTTGAAAAACTCGAAATTTCTACCTAACTCAATGTGAATAGGAATTTCCTTAAAAAAATATGCCACTTTTTTATTTAAAATCTTATTAGGCTAAAACGAAAATTTGATTTAACACGATTTATAGTATGAACATTAATGTATTGTGGTCTTAACAAGTCTAAACATACACATACATACATAAACTCACGCCTTTTTCCCATGGGGATAGGCAGAAACTACAGAGCGCCATATGCTACGATTCATACATAACAAGTCAAGTTAAGTCTAAACATAACATTGAAAATTTAATAAAATCTACTAAAAGTAGGTATAGAACCCTCGTTGGGTCAGCCTTTTAAAGGATTTGCACCTATTTACCCCAAAGAAGAACAGTACCAGCCCGTTACTGTCCCACTACAGGGCAAAGGCCTCTTCTCATACAGGGAAGGCAAGAGCATTGATCACCACGCTTGCTCAAGGCGGATTGGTGATATCAAACTTATATTAACTACAAGTCCAGGTTTTCTCTAGATGTTTTCCTTCACCGATGTCAATGATGTCTAAGATGAACTTAGGTCACGTAAAAAATCATGTAAAAAATCTTTATTTTCTTTTCTGCTCTTCCTTATGAAGATATAAAGGTAATGTAGTGCTCGGAGTACAATGCATAACAGATGAAGCAATTGAAATACAAATTCAACAGCAGCCTTTGCACACAAAGTCATGCCACTCTTGGACAACAAGCCTAAACAATCAACGACTAGAAATCCTATCATAATCCCTCTTTCAAAAACGTAAACTTCCTAGATAAACAGCACACACACACACACAAAATGTAAGCCATAATCCCTAAACACTAAGTAGAAAATGTTCAGAAGTACCACTTTGATTTTAATGTTAGTTAAATAATTATGAATTGTTGTGCTGACACTTATTTTTATTTTTTTTTCAATTTTATACCGTTTTGCAAAGTTTTATTTTGTTATTGAGTCTAATCAATACTTTTTCTTTATTTCTGTCTTTCTTTACTGTTGGGCACACAGTGCCCACAGTAATTATTTTAACTTTGAGCCTAGCCTAGCGTTGTACGGAGTTTCAATAGAGTAATAATTATTATCGCTAGGGAGCGATCCTGACTTAAACATAACTGTCAAATGTGGTGTGTAACACCTCTGCCTAACCCATGAAAGGCGTGATTTTATGCTGTGCATAACGCAATGTACACTGTACTAAACCTTCAGTATTTTAAAATCCAGGTAGGTTCAAATTAAACGTGCACCAAGTTTTTATATAATTTATATTATATTATTTTAGGTAACTACCAGACAGTCAAAGAGTCGTCTATACTAATGTTATAAAGAGGAAAAGTTTGATTGTTTGTTTGTTTGCATCGAATAGGCTCCGAACCTACTGGACCGATTTGTAAAATTCTTTCAAAGTTGGGAAGCTACACCATTCCCGGGTGACAAAGGCTGCTTTTTATCCCTGTATTCCCACGGGAATGGGAACTACGCGGGTGAAACCGCCTGACGTCTGCTAGTGTGTTATAATTATCTAGCCTGCATTGGACCTACTCACGTTCACACCTCATTTAAAAAGTTACACGTCATATCTACACATCAACGAGTATAGAAAACTCTAAACAAATAAATGAATTACTGGGTTTATTCTCTCTGTCACCGTTTGGTGGTAGACCTTCTGTTTTTTACTTTCACCATGACCCTTTTAAAATGTCGAACATCCGACGTAAAACTATAAATCAGAAGTCGACGGTGTTCCTTGGTGCCAGCCACATAGATTCACTGTTAAAAATGCTAGAAATATACAGAAATGTCTTAAAAAACCTGCGACATTGTGTAAAGACACGCGTGCAGTTGTCTTTATGTCTGTCTGTTCACATAAAATGCCGAGGTGGTGATAAAAAAACTATTTGACTGGCTAAATGACACACTTTCAGTCACCTTGGTGGCTTTTTATTTTACCTTTATTTGTTTTAACTGTTGTTTCTTAGTAACTCAGTGTTTTTATTGGCATAGTAATAGTATTTATAAGCAAGGCGTTCTTATAAGTTTGAAAGTAGGTATGTGCACATAATTATTGTCCTAGCATGAAATTTTTCGTCGGTTTGTTTTTAATTATTTCATTTTTTTCTGATGTTATAATAATTCTTAAAGCTGTAAAGAACTATGAAAAAATCACCATTCCAATTATTTTTCCTTAAAAGTAAATAAGTTAGTATTTTTCTTTTAAAATCTTATTGATTTGGACATAAATCAAGATTGTTTAAAGTTAGAATTAATAAAACACTTCGTATGTAATAATTTTTAGCGGTCCAGAATCATAAAGAGAAGTTATGGTGTTCGGGTGTGTTTTGATGTCTGTTCCACCCTGTACAACTTTATCCTATTTCTACCTTGTTATGCAACGATGAGCTTAATATTTGCATATTTAATGGATATTGAAAAAAATTAAAACACAAATCCAATATTCTTTTAACTAGGCATAAACTCGCATCTCATTTAAGTATCTTACAACTTTGAAGACAGTAAACAACGACGAATTCGAAGACAGTAAACTCAACCGTATTATAGTAATTTAAAAAAAAAACAAAGCTTCCTAAAATTCACCAATTATAATATAACATCACAACCCCATATTTTAAAGATTAAAGCTTCAGAGAGCAATTATTTACAACTTTTGACTTTCCAAATTACCCGTAAATGGCGTAATAGAAATAAATGCTTGGCTTTGAGAGTTTTCAGAAAACACTTCATAAATTACACTGTTTAAGACAAAGAAACCAATTTAAATAATTATGAACTTATTTGTGTGTTTTTACATATGTGTTGTCCATAAGTAAAAAAATATACATATATAGGGTGACTGGTAATTAGTAACCGATACTTAAACACGTGATTGTTCTTAATAATACGAATAACTTTCCAAAAGAATCTTTTTTTATACTCATTAACTTTCAATTAATTCAATTACGTCAGTACTGCACAACGGGAGCGGCGGGGGTGGCGGGGGAGCGTGTGAAGCTACTACTACTAGTAGATTTTGCCTTTCCCGAGGTCAGACTATCAGCTGATAGATCGTGCCTATTCGTGCTTACTGTGCGATCACAGGCGCGGGAATTTCAACCAGCGTTTTTGTTGTTTATTGTGTTATAAGTTTTTTTTTTTAAAAAAGTTTCTTCAGGAAAGTTGTTTTAAATCATCAACAGAATAACGTGTTTAAGTATCGGTCACTAATTACCAGTCACCCTATATATAGAATGAAGTATTTTTTTAGCTAGATGAGGTCTATGTTTCACTATCTAACTGCTCTGAGAAGAAACACCGAAAGAACGTCACCAATAAGCTATGTGTACGTCCTTCTATAACGTCCCTACCCGGCGTTTCCACACTTAGGTACATCTGCCTTATAGATACTTAACCTTCTATTCTTATAATACTGAAGGCCTCATAATATTAATACCAGGTGGGTAAAGTCTCAGGCTAAGCTGCGTTTGTGACTTGCACTTGTACGTTCTCACGAGTAAATAAATATCGATCCAATTTCTATAAATATAAGGTTTGCTTACCCCTTTTGTTGGAAGGCGTGACTGTACCTATGTATGTATTGACTAGTTCTTTGTTAATAGTTAATTATCTGACCTTCACAGCCCAGTTACTGGGTTATTATCATAAATATACAGAGGTGGACCTGAATGTCTTAAAAAATTTCTATCAGTCTACCTTTGGGTGATGCAGACACAATCAGTGGTAGGTGCAATTCCGTAAGAAATATGAAATGAAAAAAGACTATAAATACAATACACAATATTATGAAATACTAGCTGGTGCCCGCGGCTTTGTCTGCACAAGATTAGCACGCCAGAATAGCTCGCAAATGGCAGATTTTTTTCCTACTAACTTTACACTTATCGTTTAAGTTTGGACAATTCGTTCAATATCTTTGTATATGTGTTATTCTGATGTATAAGCTATATTACTTTAAAGTTTCATCGAAGTCCATAGATCTAGTAGTTGTTGCGTGAAAAAGTAGCAAACATTCATACAAACTTTCGCATTTACCAGTACAATATTAGTAGGATAGTAGATACATTAACAAACAAATAAATACATGTCTGAAATAAATTAATTTAATTTAATTAATTATGATGTGTAAAAGTATAACAAAGAAAGTAAGAACTAACTGATTTGCCTCTAAAGGTAAAGTTTGTGAGCACATTCATATGAAGAATAGAATAGAATACTCCCTCTCTCTTTCTTTCTCTCTCTCTCTCACTCTCTTTTTGAAGTTGTCAGTTTTAATGGTCTGGTAATACTATTTATTCTGCCTTCTTCTTTTGTGCAAACTACTAACACTAGTAATAAGTAAATGAACTATTAATAACGGTCGGATTCCAGTTCCAGTTGTCCGAAAATGAAGCATATTGTTAATATTATCTAATATAATCATGTCATGATTATATTAGATAATATTAACAATATTATTGTTATACTTTTACACATCATAATTAATTAAATTAAATTAATTTATTTCAGACATAGTCCATACATTTGAAAAAATATTATTAAAAGCACATACAATAATAATACAATACAATTAATTAAATTACCACACAAACAAAAAATTACATACTTAATCATAACAATTAACAAATTTAAAATAGTAGGTACACATTAAAATAAAATAATGAAAATAAAATCAAACAAACATTATCAGTTTGAAAAATACTTGCCTGCTGCATTCTTTCCGTCCGAGTATAATTTAGGTGTCTTCAAGGCTAGAGTGAACAGGCTCTTAATATACTAGTGCACTTCACCATCATTGATATCATCACTACTATCCCCCATCAGGTGGGATTGCAGTCAAGCACTAGTATATAATATTAAAAAGACAATACGAGGAAAAGCGCTATCATAAAGCTGTATCGACCTCATTATCAGTAAATACCAATTTTCTTAATATTTTCTTGTACGAAATCAAATGTTCTATCACTGTTTTAATATTTTTATTGTATACTGGGATCACGTTCTAATACAATGTTCAAAATAGCGTTCATCTCCTGGAAGTTGACCCAAGTTTAATTAACTCGGTAACGTTGGAAGACAATCACGTGTCTCCTGGGATGCGCTGTACGTGAGTTCAGGGACCTATTCTCATCTTTGCGATATTTATAATTTGATTTGTTTAAGAAATAAAAAAAATACGGCTTTATTCAGATAATTGTGTGGCATCCCATTAATATTATAAATGCGAAAGTTTGTATGAATTTGCACGCAAAAACAAAATGTAGGAGTATTAAGGAAAATATGATCTTGGGCAAGGAAATAAACTACTCGAAGTACTAATACTACGCAGACAAAGTCGCGGGCACCAGCTCGTTAATTATAACTGGGCTTGCTTCGTTAATTTAAGCCCACATGCTGCAGGGTACCTAGTTGTCTTTAAAAAGTAAAAAGTTGATGGGATTCGTGTTACGCTTGTGTCAAGCATTCGTGATAGAGGTACTGGTATAGACGCTAGCACATCAAGCTACTCCTAACTGTATTCTAATTGAACATTGACCTAAATTCATTTATTATAAAGTTGAAAATGCGACAAAGAAATTTGACACATAGGGGTAGCTTGATATACTGGCCTCTGTACACAAAATCAATCATAGGTATGTAACCAAGATTGAATTTTATCTAAAATTTATTATTGATTTTGTTTTTTGTTAAAACATTTACGTAAGCCAGTGTTTGAATAATTGTGTTGTGCTTATGCAAAATTATTTATTACAAACTCGACTTTCGATATCAAAATATCGAATAGGCAGAATTAGGTCCCTGTCAGTCATATATGTTCTAAAATAAACCTTATTATAGAAATACAGAAGGTTGTTTTTGTTTTGTATTTCTAAGGGTCTTGATAGACAGACGGACCGGGCGGACGGCCAATAAAGTGATCCTGTAAGAATACCGTTATTTTTTCTTTTAACTTACGGAACCCTATAAATAAATTGAAAGTAGCCGTAGATTGGCAAGGGATTTGTTTAGTTTTAAAATAAACTTATAATTCTGCCTGATTTGTTTTTACCCGACTGGGCCAGAAAGAGGGTTATTTGACTGACTGTTGGTGTAGTGATTAATGGGCCTAACTGCTATGCCGGGTTTGATTCCTACTCAAGACAAATGTTTGTGTAATGAGCACGAACATTAGTTCTGCGTCTGGTTGTAATTTATCCATAATAATTAATGTACGTATTTTAAAATATACAAGTAAGTAATAATTATTATTATTATTTATTTGCATCAAGTTTAACACTTTACATTAAATACATAGTACATACGCCAGCACATCAAGTTACCCCAATGTGTCAAAGGACAATGCTCACAATGTATGGGGAAAAAACCCAGGCACGGCGCAAATGAAATGTATCTCAGATTTTAAGTATTTATATGTGACATAATATTCAGTAGGGGGCATTATCAAAATCTTTTTTTTAAATGTGATAAATTGCTAGTTGTTTTATGTAAAGAGCTTCAAAAGTGTGTTTTTTTTTAAATTATTCCTTTCTTTACTCTTATTCTATAAATGACATTTAGGCATCTATTATGACAACGCCATCTACATTTTGTGCAATGTTAGGGTAAACTTGGTTCGTTTTTGTAGCGAGCGACGACGACGGAAAGGTATTGTGTGAAGAAACAACCGGTTTAGTTTAGTGCCTCTCCGCCTTGCAACAACCACTGAGAATATTATAATGGTTAGCGTAGTATGTTAAAATATATGTATATACATATTTTATTTAAATAATTCTATTTAAAAATTACTTTCACGAAAAAAGGATTAGCAAAATATTAAGTTTAAAAACGAATTTTTGCCTTTATTTTTTTTTAGTATGAAACTACTATTTTATACTTAGAATTTGAGATATGTACCGTTTGCGCCGGGGCCTGGGTTTTTTTTGAGCATTATCCTTTCTTTGATCGTTTTTCAACTTTATGTCAAACAGAATAAGGTACATATTCCATTGGGAAAATATGACACCTTGGGGTAACTTGATGTGCTGGCGTCTGTACCTACATACAATTTACATTAATGTGGCGACACCAGCACCCTTGCTTACTTGCCAAGACAACTTGGGTTAAAGATGCTGGGTAAGTATGTTTACCTTCATACAAATGGCCATACACGCAAGCTGGTTGCAAGTACTACGCCTCCAACCTTTCCTAAAGACATTTAAAATGATTCCGTTACCACTTAAAAGTCATGTTAGAAAAAAACATTGGCAGTGCTCATAAAATATTGTTTTTATCACATCTATTCAAAAAGAGCTAGTTTATTCCTCGTAAACAGGGACCAAAATTGAATAATCAGACGAACTTACCTTAAGTGAAGTCCGATTATAATTTTATGAAGGGTGAACTGAAATATAATTTGACCACAAATAAGAGCCCTTCTCGATCGTGTAGGACACCGCGTTTTTAGAGTATATAAAAAAACGTTTTCTCTGTGGGATGGCAACCCTGATACCCTGATTTGACACTTTTTTAGAGATTATTTTATTGTTGGCCCATTCGATCAGGGACTGTTTTTTATCAAAAAACAGAATGGGCTGGGCGGGTAATTATATTTCAGTTCACCCTTCATAAAATTATAATCGGACTTCACTTAAGGTAAGTTCGTCTGATTATTCAATTTTATTTCGGTGAACTGAAATATAATTTGACCACAAATGAGATGTTTAGAGTATCAAGTCGACATGGGCCATTGCCACATGCTTGCTATGGGCAAGCCACTTGAGATAAAAGAGGATTTAACAGACATTTAGAATCAACTTTTACATGAAATCAACTTGCTCAAAGTGTTTTAACCACTTATTAGTAGTATTAGTATTTAAACTTAGTGAGAACATTGCTCAGGTATTAACCTATACAATAATTACCAAATAAATGTTCTTTAGTCATATTAACTAAACCAATTAGATTTTTAGTCACATTATAGTACTAAATGTACCTATATAAATATATTTATAATATATCAAAATCCCTTTATTACGTCCTCAAATTGGAAGCAAAGACAAAAAATAAATAAATCTGTCCTGCGGCACATTAGCATTCGCTGATGCATCATAAAACCTAGCAATCATTTAAGAGACTTGTCTTAGCTAATTGCATCATGATATTTTTGCTTGTCTTGTTTTGTACGTCTGCTACTGGGAGTCAATATTTTAGTATTATTACCACTTTCCTTCATGACTAACCATCATAATCCATCTTAATTGCTTGTCTGTAGGTATGTTCTCGTATAATATTAGTAACTAGCAAATATTTATTGTCTAATAGTAACTAGCAAAAATATTTTGCACTAGTCCCGATAGCCGACTTCGATTGATATAATATGTTCGTAAATCTCTAGTTAGAACAACCACAGCATTATAGTCCTAGGATGGTGATTTAACTGATGTCATTTACAATTTTAGATGAAATTTATGTATTTGTATTTTGAACAATATTAATTACTGTACATAATGTTCTGCCACTAAGACATGTATAAATATTTCATGGTTAAGTAAGGAAACTTCTGCATAATAGCAATAACTAATATTAAGCCAATTTGTTCTAGTTATTTGTTCAAAATTTAAATTGTCAACTAATTATTCAGTACTCTTGCACTATAGCAATAAGAAATAACGAAGGAGAACCCAAGTATTAAGATACTTGCGCAGAACGATTATATTCCGTTGAGCGTTTCGTTAAAGGTTTATCCTGATCTGTGACTTGTGCTACTTCTTCTCTCCAGCAGAAGGTAAAGTGAAGCAGTGTTTAGTAAGCTGTAGCCTTCATTTCTTCTAAGTGTTTCAGTGAAGTACCTACAGCATTACATCTAGTAATGAGGGTAGATGTCTATCTGAGTTTAGGCAGAATGACCATCAGTTTTTATAAATAATATTAAATTATTTCACAATACCTCGTGGATGATAAAATAACATTTAGTGAGCTTTCTGGCAAACCTCTGCATATGAATGTTTCTTACAGAAGATGATTGCTGCCAGGGTAAAATTTCTCAGTAAGTAGTCTGAACTGAAAAGATAATAATTCACTATTAGAGTAAAAAATTGTTGGTTACTATCAACTTTTTGTCAATAGCAATGACTGACAAGATACAGTATAATGAGTGTACTAAATATATTATAACGGCCTTTAATTCCAGCCAACAGCATGCTTTAATTAAATATTTCTATAGATAATCCCCACTCTAGCTATGTTATTATTCTCGAATCCTCATCTGCCCAGTTATCCATAGATTGAAGCAACATGCCTCAACTTTAAAAGGTATTTGCATACCAATCCCATATTCTTCAATTAATCTGATTGAGGTGTGACAATTGAGTAACAAGTGCATACTAGGGCAGTAGTTTTGTCCGAAGAACCTCATAATTACTTTTCAATTATGCAAGGCACTTCACTAATTCAGAAAGGAAAAAACTTCCATTAGTTCTTAATGGTTTATAGGATATTACATCAGAACAAGATATAGTCTATGGTCACCCATAGACCTGCAAACCTCTCAAATTCAGCCTGGAAGAGAAGCAAGCAAACATGACGCCCTGTAATTTTCCGGGGGGTCAGGCAGAGTTGTACCTGTAGTACACCCACATTTTGCCATTGTGTTTAAGTCCCACGTAATAGGGGGCGAGCCTATTGCCTTTGAAGAAGAGAAGCATCTGTAAATCAAATTTTATATTATTTAATTTAAATATTTCCTGTCTTGTGTTATGTTACCTCGCTACCATAAAATGTTGCTGTAACCCTATAAGTCATTGAAGCATCATCATTTAGTTTTGATTTTTGTTATGCTAGGTACTTCATACATTCCATTTCTTCTGTATGTAGGTAGCGGTACTGGTGGTATGGTTGGCTATGGTGCAACTAATGTCATGTCCCACATGTGTGTGATTTTGTAAACACCGTAATTTAGCATGTGTTTAGTTTACTTAGTTTTAGAAATTATAAAGCAACAAACACAATAGTTTTCCCAGTAGTTTGCAATGTTAAATTAGATAGTGTTTCTCTTTTGCTGAAGCCAAGTGTTTCAAGGTAATACATACTAATTGTTGTTTTGTTGATCAGTAAACACTTGTTATATGTATGGCCAATACATAAAATATTATTAATATTTTTATTAGATAGGAAGCCTGAATTACTTTTTTTTTTTTTTTTTTTTTTTTTTAATTTTGGTGCATGTAATGCATACAACAATATTAATATGTACCTAGAGTAGGTACAAACAGTCAAAGCTTCTAGTAAATATGATTCCTAAAGGAATATGGACACTAATCTTACTCTTAATCTGCAAATGAATCTTTGACTTTCACTGACTGCAGTTCAAACAAAATTTTAAAATCCTGCTGAACTTGCTAGATTTTATGAACTTTTAAAGTTTAATAATTATAAATCTTTGTTAAACGTTAGGTTTCATTACAAGGCATTTATTTTGAAGTAACTACATTTCCCTTATATAAATGACAGCATGGTGTTTTAGTAACCAACTGAAAAATGTTAGTAATACTCATTTGCATGAGTGAAACTTCACTGTTAAATCAAAAAATGTGACATCTGATCTGTGTCTAACAATTTTCTTTGAAATGTAACATACATATACAGGGTGTCCAAGAACCTGGCGTCCAACTGGATTCCCACGATGCCCCAAGTTCTAACAGTACTCAGAAAAATATTTTAAAAAATCCACCCCATGTACTTACAGAATTATACTGATTTAAAAAAAAAGGGGGAAATGAGCACCCTGTGACATACTTTTGAATGCTGTGACTGCTAATGCTGATAATTTCGATATTTCTTGGAGGTTTTGTAATCTAGGGTATTGCTGTGTCTAAATAGAATGTAAAAATAAAGTACTTATTGTACCATTTTAAAATAAAATATTATTTTAACTAAAGGTGATATGGAAAACTATTGAATTTCGCAACTTTGACCGACTGTAGTGTAAAAAAAATGTACCAAAATAGTATGGCAAGTGACGTCAAATTTTGACGCGTTTATTCCTCTTTTTAAAAAGGTATAATACTTACACATTAATTTGAAAAAAAAAATTTTTGATAATATTTTTACTCAACAACCCAATTTTTACGATGTCTTACAGAATTCTTAGAAAGAAAAATTTACGACGAATTGAATCTAACCTCTAAAGAATTACTATTGTATGCTCATAAAAATAACAACAGGCCTCTCAAAAAACAGGTTAGACCGTAAGGGACGGTATGTGCATGCATCTCACCATAGTGATTCGTTATTACAACAGGAGGGAGCAAGACAGAAACTATCTTTGCGATTTGCTGGTTCTTCTTTATGGTACCCCATTATTCAGGTAAGAGTGAGGGAGAAAAAGGTTAGAGGTGCGAGTGAGATAGATAGTGACGCTATCTGGGATCGTGCTATTTAGGATAACAGTACGGTCAGTACGCGTCACTGCCTCCTGCCGTTACTACGCACCTCTCTCTTATTGTTACCATTGATCACGTACTACGATTTAAAGCTTTGTTTATTGGACTCGATTACTCTTTGTGCTCTGGACTTTGAAACGAACTCTTTACGACGACCTTTGCCTGTGTTTGGACAGTTTGTGTTTTGTGTGTGCTACCATGGCGACCTACACTCCGCAAGAATACGCAAATATGCACTACATTTATGGAGAATGTAGAGGTAATGGACGAGCTGCAGCGAGACTTTACAGAGAAAGGTATCCGAGGGCTACGCGATATCCCGACCATCGAGTTTTCATTAATGTGCACAGATCACTATGTGACGGGCGGTTCCCCAATCAAGTAGCTGGTGAAGGACGACCCGTAAATGACTTCATACGCGATGAAGTTTTAGAGGCGGTGTCGGCAAATCCAAGCATCTCTGTGCGAGGAATAGAAGCTGATACGGGGATACCGAAGAGCACAGCACACAGTATTCTCCAAAAAGAAGAATATCATCCGTACCACGTACAGCGAGTGCAAAGTCTTTTACCTCGAGACTATCCGAGCCGAGTCGCGTTTTGTGAAACAATCCTGCAAAAACATCGAGAAGACGAAAACTTTATCGACAAAATTTTGTGGTCAGATGAATCAACATTTAAGAAGGATGGCTACATGAACCTACACAACTTGCACGAGTGGCATGTGGAAAATCCGCACTTGATGCGAGAAGATAGATCCCAGTACCGGTTCAAAGTGAACATGTGGACCGGTATTCTCTGTGGGAATATTATTGGTCCATTTGAGATGCCCGAGAATTTGACTGGCGAATCATATTAAAATTTTCTTCAAAATGATTTGCCAAACTTACTAGAAGAGACCCCACCAGATATGTGGTTCCAACACGACGGCTGTCCAGCACATTTTCGCGTATCCGTTAGAGAGTTTTTGGACGAGCAATACCCGAACAGGTATGGGCGATCAGGAACAATCCCGTGGCCAGCCCGCTCACCTGACTTAAATCCGCTGGATTTTTTTTTCTGGGGAACTATGAAGGAGCTCGTTTATGCGAAGCCCATTAATGACATCGCTGACCTTCGTGAGAAGATAACACAAGCAGTGCAGGTGATACGTCAAAAAAGTTACTCGCGAAACATAAAGCGGTCCTTTTTAAGGAGAGTGAGAGCTTGTATTGCCGCGGGTGGTCAACATTTTGAACATTTATTGTAATAATATATCTTTAAACTAACATTCTTTGCTTTTATTCTACTGGGAACCCATCTACCTGTGTGTATTTCCTTCTTGCTCACTCTTGGAACCGAAGTAAATAATAGTAGTAACATAACAGTTTCTAAGATAAGAAAGGGTCCGACAGTTACCGTTAGTAGGTAGGCACTTCGTAAAAATTGGGTTGTTGAGTAAAAATATTATCAAATTTTTTTTTTTCAAATTAATGTGTAAGTATTATACCTTTTTAAAAAGAGGAATAAACGCGTCAAAATTTGACGTCACTTGCCATACTATTTTGGTACATTTTTTTTACACTACAGTCGGTCAAAGTTGCGAAATTCAATAGTTTTCCATATCACCTTTAGTTAAAATAATATTTTATTTTAAAATGGGACAATAAGTACATTATTTTTACATTCTATTTAGACACAGCAATACCCTAGATTACAAAACCTCCAAGAAATATCGAAATTATCAGCATTAGCAGTCACAGCATTCAAAAGTATGTCACAGGGTGCTCATTTCCCCTTTTTTTTTGAAATCAGTATAATTCTGTAAGTACATGGGGTGGATTTTTTAAAATATTTTTCTGAGTACTGTTAGAACTTGGGGCATCGTGGGAATCCAGTTGGACGCCAGGTTCTTGGACACCCTGTATATACATAGGTACTTAATTTCACAAAGAAATGAAATCAAATGTTATATTTCCATTAGACAACTACATTATAGTAGGGTCAGTAACTTTCAACATAAACCAGGTAGTTATTCCCAGCATGTACCTAGGGACCTTGGAGTTCTCATGGAACACAGAAAATTAAAGGTTACCTGGTGGTGGACTGTAGCAAGTCCATGGTATGAACCAATGTGTCATCACCTTAGATGATTTACTCTGATACCCTTGTCAGAGTGGACCGCTCGTTTACACATAATTTATGTATTTAGCAAATATTGCTTTTGTTGCCGTTTCCATAACAGAATTAGCACATTTTTAAATCTTATTTCTAGTTGTATTCACTACACAAACTTTTAAAATAATAGGTTTGTTCATGACAAATATCACTAAGTGAATTTAGGATAGTCATTACATCTATTGTTTCATTGATTATACATCCTAGACATGTCTTTGCATACATAGTACTTTGCACATTTTGGTGGACAATGTACTCATCTCTAGTTCCCCAGCTTCAGAGATCGCTGCCCATATGAAATAAACTAGGCATTCAGAAGTTGTGAATTTTCAACTATGTGATGCATTTTGTAAATATATTTATGAATATTTAGATTTTCATATTTTTCAATGTTATATTGCATTTCACAGTATTGCATACAATGGAAATACATATGCTTGTTCAGGGACATAATATTTGGCTGCATGACACAGTGTCTCGCACTGTTCTTAATACATTAGGTTGTTCAGCAGCAAATTTATGACATTACTGACTTACCGTCATGAGTGTATATTGTTGTTCAGGAGAATCCATGATCACATTAATATATCCACAGCATCTCGTGCTGGTTTTAACACTTATAAAAGACGTTCAGGAGCATTTTGAATGTATTCTACGGTATTACGTAGGTAGTGTTAGGCCCTCAAGGTTATTTGCTCAAGGAGCTTAATCGTTCCGTGGATTTTATTGCATAAACAGTATCTCGTACCTTAATGCATAAACACGTACGTGCTGGTTTGTAACAAAGCCAAAGCACAACAGTTGACACTGTATTATTAGTTTAGACTATCAAAAATGTTATCTCGTAACAAATTTGATCTTCGTGTTGAAAGTATCACGTACCACCACGGTAGGTATATTATGCTCAACAATCGTAACCAGTAGCATTTCTTGATTTAGTTCTTGATTAGTTGATTAGTTAGTTTAGACTATCAAAAATGTTATCTCGTAACAAATTTGATCTTCGTGTTGAAAGTATCACGTACCCCCACGGTATATTATGCTCAACAATCGTAACCAGTAGCATTTCTTGATTTAGTTCTTGATTTCGTAAACACCAAATTAACTTTTCTTCGCCACTGTCAAGGCGCACAAATAGGTTTGTCACGGTGAATTTGGGGTCGCCAATTTGAGTTGCATGATTCTATTGTGTGCACACTACGATGACACTAACTTTAAACTGCATTTGCCTATTCTTTGTAAAACTTTTCTTCCGAAACAATTTTTCCCGTGCGGTGCCATTAAACGCGCGAAAAAGAAGTGTCAAATCAGGGTATCAGGGTTGCCATCCCACAGAGAAAACGTTTTTTTATATACTCTAAAAACGCGGTGTCCTACACGATCGAGAAGGGCTCTCATTTGTGGTCAAATTATATTTCAGTTCACCGAAATAAAATAGCTCATTAATCCCTAGGGACCAAAATTGATTTGAATTTGGAATGTGGATATTGTTAGTAAATGTTTCAATCAGCAAAGAGGTGAATCACAAACCATGCGGGAACAATGTATTGAATATGTGACTGGCTGAAAAACTGCGAGCGCGCCAAATTTAAAAAAAAGTTGATGAAAAATAAATAACGCGCGAAATTAAATGCATTTTTCGTTCGTAGTTGATTCTGAATCAGATTTTAGAATTATAAAAAATGAGCGCGTCTTCCTCAAGTGAAAGTATTATTATTGATTTATTTATTTATTTAATACTTCAAGCACACTAAGAAAACAACGTTTCTGACGAAAAAAGGCGGGAAACTGTTGAATGGGAAAGGCGCGCTTTTGAAATAATTTTCGGAAAATAATAGTTTTCAGGGTTTATTGTACTATAATTTTGTAAATATTTGTGTTATAAGTCGTTACTAGGTGTAAATAAGTATTTAGGTTATTGGTTTCTGAAAATGTCGAAGAAAAAAAGGAAAAGGGATGAGGTGGTCCCACCGGACAAAAAGCTGCTGCCGGAATCGACCGACTCCGACTCTGCCGAGTCTACGGTTTCGGCGACCCCAAATACTAAATACAGGGACGCTACTGATAAGTATGCCGTGTACAAGGTAAAAGGGTACACCCGTAAGTATGCTGAGGACTCGAAACAGACGGAGCTAATTGTTTTTTTAACTCATTTTGACGATCGAAACGTATTCTCTGATAAAGATCGCATGTCTCTGTCGAAGGGTATCAGAGAGCACGGAGTTTCAGGTGTGATGCACCTGCGTACAATAAATAAGTACAAGGTTGGTGTGACATTTGACTTGCCCAACAATGCTAACATGTTTTTAAAAAATAAGAAATTGTTTGAACAATTAAACTTAAAAGCAACAATACCTGCTGGCGACACAGAGGTCACTGGGGTTCTTACCTCGGTCCCTATTGATATGTCTAACAAAGATATATTTTCGTTGATAGGAAGTTCCAAAAATGTTATTCAAGTTAGGCGTTTCATGCGCAGAGTCAGGAGTGATGAAGGCTTGTCTTTTGTCCCCACACAGGCTGTAGCTGTGACCTTTGCTTCGACCATCTTACCCGACTATGTCTACTTGGACTCTTGGCGCCATGAGGTCAAAAGGTATATCCCACCTGTTAAGCAGTGCCTTAAGTGCATGCAGTATGGGCATATTGCAAAATTTTGTAGGAATTCTGAAGTATGTTCTATTTGCACTGAAAATCACAGTTATAAAGTGTGTCAGGTTAATCCAAAGAACGCCAAATGTATAAACTGCAATGGTAATCATTTAGCTATCTCTGCAATATGTAATATAAAAAAACAAAAAGTAGAAGAAAATAAAATAAAAAGTAGAAATGCAACATACTCTGATCTCTTCAACGCTAACGCATTTCCAGTGCTATCTGCGCGTAATTTAGATACACAAGTAAGTAATCTTATGAAATCAGACAAATTTTTGAATAGTTTAGTTGAAACAATTACTAGAATAGTTACCAATAAGGATACTCCTATCAATTCAGCATCGATTAAAGAAGCATTAAAAACTACTCTAAGTAATAAATTTCCTTCAACCTCGTAATGGATTTTTCTGATTTAAACGTAGTACAATGGAATGCTCAAAGTTTAAACAGTAATAAACACATATTAATCGATTTTTTATACAATTACAAAATACACATAGCAATTATCAGTGAAACATGGCTTAAACCTCAACAAAATTTTAAAATCAATCAGTATAATATTGAAAGAAATGACACTGGTAACAAACATAATGGAGTAGCAATAATTATTCACAAAAGTATTTCATACACTAAAATTAATACCTTTTTTGATAACTCATTACAAAATATCTGTGTAAAAATTAAAGTTAACAACAAAGAGTTAAGTATAGTAAGTATTTATAGTCCTTTGAATTGTAGTCCAGTATTCAAAAAAGAAAATTTTGACTTATTAGTGAAGTCTATTCCTGAACCTTTTATAATTGCTGGTGACTTTAATGCTCATCATACTTCTTGGGGCTGTAACTCTGACTCTGTACGTGGACGAAACGTTTTAGATGTAATTGATAATAATAATTTAGTTCTGCTCAATAATGGTCAGGCAACAACAATTGGTTCTTTAACTTGGCGTCCTAATGCGTTGGATTTGACGTTAGTTTCTTCGTCTTTAGCAATTAATTGCGAATGGAATGTACATGATTGTCCTCTTGGTAGTAGTTATCACATTCCTGTAAGGATAAAATTATTTATTAGCAAAAGCAATAATATTGTTAGCAATTGTACTAATGCTGAACATTTGCCTATTTACCCTAATTACAAATTGGTAAATTGGGAAAAGTACAGTAATTGTGTTGATGAATTGTTACTTGATTTTAAAGTTGATGACACAAGTCTTCCTGATTCATATTCCAAATTTTGTACCATTTTGCGCACAGCCGCTGCGAATTCTATGCCAAACTTGAAACATTCTAATACCAGTCATTTTGTCAACCCCTCATGTCATAGAAATAATCCTAAAGGGCCTTCACTTCCTTGGTGGAATCAAAAATGCACAGAAGCTGTATTGAATTTTAAAACTGCATATTTACTGTTTAAGGATAATTCATCTGAAGAAAATTATATAGAATTTAAAAGGCTTCGCGCAGTTAAAAAACTTACATTAAAAACAGAAAGGCAAATAAGTTGGTTTTCTCTTTGTGAAACATTTAACAGGTGCACTCCATTGTCTGTTATATGGAAATTCATGCGCAAGTATAATAAAACATATAATTTTAGTACTCAGGAGGATGATAATTGGGTTTTGGATTTTCTTAAAAAATACACACCAGACACTGTATCAAATGACTTAAAGTCTTCTTCCAATGCTAGCATTAATTCCAGCAATAGTTTTCTACTTAATCCTTTTTCCTTACAAGAATTAATATCGGCCATATCGTCCAGAAGAGATACTACCCATGGTCTGGATGGAATACCATATATACTGTTTAAAAAACTAAACCTTACGAGTTTGAATATTCTTTTAAAACTTTTGAATTTATTATGGGAAAATAATATTTTACCTGATAGTTGGAAGGTGGATTGTCTTGTACCTGTTTTAAAACCTGATAAGCCAAAAATGTGTCCTGATTCGTATCGTCCTATAGCCCTGACTTCTTGTGTTGGCAAGTTATTTGAACAATTATTAAAACAACGCTTAGAGTTCTATATTGAGAAAAATTCAATCTTACCATCAAATCAATTTGGTTTTCGTAGGAATCATTCTGCTAGGGAAAGTGTTTGTCAATTACAGCTTGATATATGCAATTCTTTATCTGCAAACCACAATTTGGTTGGAGTTTTCTTCGACGTTGCAGGTGCTTTTAACAGTGTAAATATAGATATCTTATGTAACGAGTTATCACAGATTGGGATACCTGAGAAAATTATAAATTGGGTTAAAAATTTTCTTCTAAATAGGCAAGTATTTGTTAAATTTAACAGACACCTCTATGGACCTAGACTATCCTCGACAGGAGTTTGTCAAGGTGGTATATTATCGCCTTTAATATTCATATTGTATATACGTAAATTTAATTTAATTTTAGGGTCTCATGTTAAAAACCTCCAATTCGCAGATGATTTAGTTGTATATGCATCTGGGAAAAATATAACACATGTAGTTGAAATAGTTAATGCTGCATTAGCGAATTTGTATAAATATTTTTCTTACCTCGTTCTTAGTGTTAATCCATTGAAATCCAAAGTTGTTGTATTTGGTAAACAAATTCTTAATATGCCTGATGTGGTGTATAACAATTGTGCTCTACCCATTTCACTTGAGGTAAAATTCTTGGGTGTTATTTTTTCATATAATTTATCCTGGAACAATTATATAAAACATTTAATTAGTAAAGCAAATAAAGCTCATAAGATATTAAAATCCTTGAGTGGTACATATTGGGGTGCAGACCCTAAAATTTTATTATTATTATACAAATCTTTAGTACGTAGTCACTTTGAATATGGTTTCTATTGCTTTGGTGCAGATTCCAAACATGTAAATAGTTTAAATATTTTGCAAAACAAGTGTTTGCGTGTAATAACTGGTGCATTCAGAAGTACTCCTGTGGTTGCAATGCAAATTGAATGCAATGTTCCCCCATTATCTATTCGTTTTGATTAGGTACTTAAAAGAAAGATTTTTGTTAAAACTTTATAGTGTATCTGGTAATAGACTACTTCTTAATTTGTTACATTCACCTACTCATACTTCTTTAAAATCTTTTTATATGGTACAAGGTCTCCAAAGTTTTATGAATTTTATTCAAAATGTTAACATTTATCAATCAAAACATATTTTACCTTGTTATGAGGGTACTTTCAATGGTAAATTTCCAGCAATTGAAGTAATTATAAATAATAGAAAAAATTTGCCTTCAAAAGAAGAAGTTTATGCTATGCTGTCACAGTGGTCTGATCATAAATTAGTGTATACTGATGGTTCCAAGAGTGATAGAGCAGTGTCTTTCGCTATTTATGACCCCTCTTCAAATATTGCTATTGGACGGAGAATTGATACGAATGCTAGTATTTTTACAGCTGAAGCAGTTGCTATTTTGAGCGCTATGAAACATATTAAAAAATGTAATTTAGAACATAGTAAATGGCTTATAGTTAGTGATAGCATGTGTGTTTTGAAAAATCTGGACAACAATAAATTACTTGCTAACACCAACTACATAATTCTTTTGATAAAGCAACTATGGTTTGAATTGTCACAGTTGGATATTGTTGTTCGTTTTGTTTGGGTACCATCACATATTGGTGTTGTGGGGAATGAAAAAGTAGATTATCTTGCAAAAAAAATCGTTGAATTTGAAGAATTAATCTGTGACACTGATGCGAGTGTTTTCCTGCCACATACAGACGTAATTAGCCTTCTACGGCGCCGCATGTGCGAGGCATGGGGGAGACATTCATACCATTGTACACATGTTGAAAACACGGGGTCTTGGTTTAATAGTCTTGATGTTCAAATTAACTCTGTACCTTGGTTTTGTAAAAATAGTAGTACATACATGAATAGAAAATTTTATTCGATTATCTGTCGTATGCGCTTTGGTCATTGTCGTTTAAATTTTCATCTTCATCGTCTTAAAATGGTCAGCTCGCCGCACTGTGATTATTGTCAATCTCAAAAAGTTCAGTCACTGTATCATATCTTCTTCGAGTGTTCGTCTTTCAACATTCAGCGCCTTGTGTTGTCGGATGAGCTTCAAAAAATTTATAAAACGCCTGATAAGGTCCCGTCGTCCATACAGACATATATTTGTACAAATTCATACTGGAGACTGTAAATGATATATAATCGTTTGTGTTAGCTATATGTATGTACATATCAAAATAATTATTACCTAAGTACTTTTATCTTCGTTATTTTTAAATAGATTTAAGATGGTTAGAAATAGCTTGTAGGTTATGTGCCTATCTAAACATAAACATGCAGAGATAGCTAAAAAAAAAAAAAAAAAAAAATTTGACATGACATTACCCAGGATTTGACTGTACTTCGTACAAACTTGGATTTGACTAAAAAACGAAAAATTGACTATTAAAAATATCGAATTATGACTACATACGAAAGACTTAAAATAAAACATTATAATTACAAGGGAAATTACGAAAGACATTATATAAAAACTTAACACGACAGAAAAAAACATACGAAAGACTAGGCGGTATGGTCGAAAGACTTTAGCCTGCCCACTGGGCAAATAAAAAAAAAAAAAAAATCAAGCACACTAATGTACAGAGGCGGACTTAATGCCATTGGCGTTTTCTACCAGTCCAACCTTTAGGTGATGCAGAGACAAACAGTGGTAGGTGCAATTAAAAATGAAAAAATAAAAGGAATCAAAGAATACTAATACATAATATGAGTATAAAATTATAAATATTTACACTATAAATATAATATATATATATAATAAATTAAATTACAAAGAGATAGAAAGAAGAGAAAACATTAGCGCTGTGAAGATACTACTGCCAACTTCTTACGAATATGCTCGCGAACCTTAACCTTAAAAGATATAACCCTTAACCTTTATTATGTCTTATGGTTCTGAATTGTACGTAAATAAATTCTTGTTCATAAGTTGCACTTGCTTATTTTCTCATAGAGGGTGATAAAAAGTAGAGTGTCCACCTCGGGAGCAACACTATTTTAAGCTCGAGTAACATACTTTTAATCCCTTGCTGCGCTCAGGATTAAAAAAAACACTCTCGCCTTTAAAATAGTTGTTTGCTCCCTAGATAAACAATCTACTATTTTTTAACCCCTGAGCAAATCAAGTCACCGATCAGGCTAATTAAATAGAATATCCTCCCTTCTGTTTGTTACGTTTTCTATGCCTCTAGGCCATTCCTAGAGTACATTGGGGTAACTTGATGTGCTGGCGTCTGTACGTTGTGCGTTGTGACGACGAACCGTTCAAAGACCGTTTTACGTCGAAACCGTTCTATCTCGTCAAAACATTCTTCGAAATACTTTGTGCGATTTTGTATTCTACGTCTAAGAACATTAAGTTGGGAACTCTTTGATTCAACTGTTACATTCGTCGAGTTGTCGTTCTTATTGTTTCGCATATAAACAAATCATACAATGTGAACTTTGACTGAGTCAGTGGCGAACAATCGATTTATGTTATTACCACTCGTCGCTTACACCCGTCGTTTGCAACTTAAAACCGTTAGTAGACTTCAAACAAGTAGCAACGTCTACCGTTTACAGGAACCGTTATCGTTTTCGGAAAACCGTTTTGCGTTTCGTCCGCCAAACATTTGACGTCGGCCTACTCCTAGTACAGTCCAACATTTCACTTAAAGACCCATTTATAATCATTTTAACTTATTTATCACCGTAAGCCCAAAAAGGCAAAATCTCATTATTTTTATCCGGGAAGCAGCTACCCGTTTAGTAGAATTATTGCAGGCTTGGGATTGGGTAATGTAAGCTCCAATCAAAACGATCGATACACATTTAGATTGGGTACAGATTTAGTATCTGGATAGGGCGCGGTCGCTTTGGGGCTTCGTAGTAAGCTTGGGGTCCGTAAAAAAACGACGTGTTGATAATACGTAAATGGCGCGTAGACATCACGTAGATGGAGTACGCAGCGTCTACATAATGTCTACGCGCAGTGTAAATGCTATGCTAGCGTCATATATGTAAACCAAAATGACAATTATCGTATTTCCATAAAGTTTGTAAATTACTCGCCACCTTTTTGCCCATAAATCCATTTTTTAGTCGTATCCAATATATTATGTTTATAATATAATGTTATAATATTATTTAATCAGTAAACTAATGCTAAGGATGTTATTAAAATACATAAAGAGCTTTATATTTCTAGCAAAAAAGATGACAATATTATAACTAAACATAAGTAGTAGGTACCAGTTATCAAATTTCTTCAAAGCTAAGAAGTTAATACAACATAAATTTCAATCTAAGGCGGAAATAAGATTGCGAGGGCAGTAATTTTATAAAAATAAATCTAGTTACAAAATATCAATATAAAGGGAGAGGTTTTATCGTTCTTTTCTTCGTACACTAAGTCTCAAAGGACAGAAAGACGGGCGAAAACAACCAACTTGCCAACTTCGTAGAATTTTAAAATAACTGTCTGTCTAGTGCTTGAAGAAAATACAGAAAACAATAGCTGTTTCTGAAAAGACTTAGCGAGGAGTTTTCTAGAACTTTTTCCAATAGAATTTTGCATAGTTATTAGGGTTCCGTACCCAAATAATAGAATAAAATAAAACTTGAATGAACAAAAATAAAAAATGTCTCAATTTCAAAAATGGTGGTGTCAATTGTATTAATGTCATCATTATCATCATTATTCATCAGGATGTGGTGGGTCATGCAATGAGTAAACTTCACAAACAATTAGAGACGGCGGTATACATACGTTAAAGCCGCATATTTTGTCAAAATATATAAAGTCGCATGGAAATTAAAATCTCAAAACCTTACCAATATTTAGTTAGGTACTAGGTACTCCTATTCATATTCATATTACTTATTTTTTTTATTTTTGAAGAACGAATAATGAAATACGTAATAAGGATTAATAAGGGTAATTATTAGGAATCCAAATTTAAAAATCCAAATCTTGTAGTGAGTCGTTCGAATCATGCGAGTTATCGTAAGAAAAGACTTAGTTAGAGTAAAATAACTCTTATTCATAATTATTATACTCAAGCCCTTTTCATCATCGGATTACTAGACGCACGGTACTGCGCCACCGGTACATGGTAGACATTCCAACCATACGTACTAAACGTTTTTGGGAACACATTCATTGTGCGTACAGCTAAGGAGGGGAATTCCTTGCCGGAGTCGAAGTCAAGAGTAAACAGGTTGCTTCTAGGCGAGCGTGCTTCATCGTCGACCACATCATCGCTTACCATCAGGTGAGATAGTGGTCAAACGTGTGCCTATCAATTATTAAAAAAAATATTATTTCTATGTACCTATAGTTTGTGATTATTTTTTACAAAATAATTGCACCACAAGTTTGTACGGAACCCGCAGTGCGCGAGTATGACTCGTGTTCGCCGGTTTTTTTAAATACATTTTAAATTAAAATTTAAAAGGCCAAGCCAAGGTATTACAGTTAAATACAGTGAAACCATAGACAGTAAAAGTCACTAAGTCTTCTTAGAAAGGAGATTGCTCACTACTAATACGTCTTTTCACGTGACGCAAATAGAAAATATATACATAAACTCACGGCTTCTTCCCATGGGGGTAGGCAGAAACGAAATACATAATCTAGCACCATCTATTACCTTAACAGTTTACTCATAATTATGCTTTATGGCGTACAGTTGTTTCTGTTCTAAATTCATCCTTCCTAACATAATTATAATATATCTAATTATCCGTAACAAGTGTTAAAAAAATAGGTAAGTATGGAGTTTCCTGCCAATTTTTCTCCATACGAAACTACCTTTTGTAAGAAGCAACTACAATCATTATTTTATTTAACTAGCTGTACCGGGGGCTTCGCCCGCGTGGATTTGGGTTGTCGTGCCCAGGCAGCTTTATTTTTTTCCAACACCTCCAATAAATGTAATTATATATTGCCAATGTAAACTTGCCAAATTATATACTAAAACCTTTCGCAAAAAACACTCTATGCGTTGGTGAAAACAGCATGAAAATCGGTGCAACAGTTTTTGAGGTTATCGCGTACAGACAGACAGAGACGTGACGAAGGACTTTGTTTTATAATATGTAGTGATAGTGATTTTTCTTAAGTTTAACATTTTAAAGTCCCTTTAAATAGTGTAAATAAAATAAATAATTCGACATTCGATTTTGACTTTGACATTATACACGTTCTGTTTCTGGTTATTCAATGACGACGGACACTTAATCAAACGAACAACAATAGATGAACCTCGAGGAAGCCACCCATCAATTCTACGACTATACGCTTGTATGTATACACTATATAGTACCTAAGGCATCAAGAGAACAGAAGGTCAGCCCCACACAGCCAGTGAAAACAAGCTGCACACTTAAAAATAAAATAATAGGTACCACTTGTTACAGTCCCAATGCTGGGCAAAGGCTTCTTTTCATACAGAAAAAGCACGAGCATTGATCACCCCGGTCGCTGAAATTTATTTATTTATTTAACGTGCAATGCTGTAACTCTTCTGGGCACGTTTGATGACAGCGATGGGGAGGAGCACTTTGAAGCCTGAGTGTTATGGTTCTGTATTTCCTTATTTGTTTTTTCTCTATATTTAATTTGTTTTTGTTTCAGTTTACATATTTATTTAATAAAAGTATTCTAAAAATATTGATCGAGTGAAAAAATCATGGGGCCAAAATTGTAGTAATTTTAATTTTAAACAACTTTATTTATTTGCAAACTAAGTGTACAGCGGCGGCCTTATCCGGGCATAGCAAATTTGAGGGTTAGCAAAATTAATAAAATTGTTTTAAGTAGTCAATTGGCTGTTACGTGTTTGCTGCTGTTTTTCGTGTAAAATTAAATGTACTTCAACAAGCCTTTAAATAAACGAAAATGTACTCCCAAAGGGCAATGCCCATTTTTGGCCGTGTTTTTCCCATCTATGTAATAAATACTAAAAATATACTAATTTAGTAACTTAAATATTGCTATTACCAATTTGGGGTGAGTACAAAGGTATCAAAAGGAGATTTCCATATGACACTCAATAATTGTATATTACGTTCTAATATTTCGGTTCGGTAGTCAGTACTATCAAAATAGGGATTTGCAATTCTTAGTAAAAAAGTCCCACCAAGTTTTATGTGAAAAACAGCTATTGTTCTTCAATCTGTGATGTCAATCCTAATGCCTATCATTTGTTTTTTCCATGTACAGACGCCAGCACATCAAGTTACCCCAATGTGTCAAATTTCTTTGATCGTTTTTCAACTTTATGTGAAACAGAATAAGGTTCATATTCAATTGGGAAAACTTGACACATTGGGGTAACTTGATGTGCTGGCGTCTGTACATCATTTGGCCTTAGGTTCATCAGCAAATGGGCATTTCCCTTTCATAGAAAAACTGTCATCCCATGTCTCAGTAACGCCATTTAGCAATGTTATATAGCAATGTTAAAGGGGCAGCGGAGCTTACTAAATACAACTCATAGACTTGTGTCCATTATGACACAAGTATCGGGTGAAAAATTAGTTCGTGATGTCCCGTCTACAGTAAGTGTTAAGTCTTTGCCTATAGCCGACCTTCTGAACTTAACTATGTTGTGTAGTACAAGTTTACGATCCGGGCAAGATTTACTACGTTTACTTTCAGTTCCGATAGATAACATACCGTCCGATAGCTCCGTGGATTTTGTATTTCTTGCCACCGGGAAGTTTCAATAACAAATTGAAAATGTATTTCTTTATTGTGAATTTCTATGCTTCGGGAGTTTTGATTGGTTGCTGTTGTTATGGCTAATTATGATTTTGTAAATGTTTAGATAACATTTAGGGTACTTTATTTGCAAAAATAGCCGTTCCCCGCGGTTATAATAATATATTCTTATACTTACTAGAACTCTTGCGGTTACCGAAGCGTAGCGTATATGTTTAAAATTCTTGTGATCATTTTGTTCTAGAACTCCTCCGAAACAGCTTCACCGATTATTATGAAATTGTGTGTATTCAGTGGGTCTGAGGCCTAATAAAAAATAATATTATTATCATCACAATTAGTATCACTGATAGATATAAATAAAGTCTTAAAAATATTTGTAAAAAAGGGTACTTTCTGTACGTTTCGACTTACTACTACTAAACACTACATTTGCATCAAGGATTTGTGTTGTCATACATGCATGCCGGTTGCGAGTACTACACGCCTGCTCTTTCTGAAGAGCATCACCAATAAAGTCAGTGTTTGTCCTTCAAGGGCGACCCCTCCCGGCGTTTCCACTAACATTAGCTTTAAGGCCGGCAGAGCTGACAAAGCGGATTATTCCGATCTGTCACCCCGCTTTGTCCCCTTAGGGTGACAGATAGGAAAAAATAATTGATCTGTCCCCCTGTTAGCAATGAGGGGACAGTTCGATTTTTATTCACTCCTTAACGGTTTCATCTGTCCTTCTATCACTGATAAGGGGACAGATGAAACTTTTTATTCCTGTTTGTCCCCCTCAGAATTTAATAAATTAATTCTTATAAGTAATACTACACGTTATAAGCTCACTTTCAAGAATGAAATAAAAGATTTGTGGTTTGGATTACTATAACTAATCAAACATTCGATTCATTTAAGGGGACAAAGCGGGGTTGTCACCCCGCTTTGTCCCCTTAAATATAAATAATAAATAGGAATAATCCGACAAAGCGCAGTAACGCGCGTTTGTTATGCTAAATCAATATCACTGTTGCGTCTCTCAAAATAAAGTCGACAATTAATTTATAACGGCGTACTTCTATCGGCATCGGGATTGATGCTCTCATATTAGTGTAAGTTTATTTATTTTTAACTCTATTTCAACTATTACAAGATTAATAACTATTTACCAGTACTTGCAAGATGGGCACTCCCCTTAATAATACATCTAGTTTCAGCAAAAACACACCAAGTCTGTATTACGTATAAGTTCTGTCTTCAAATTGTCCTAATGATACGTTTGGTCTCAGAAATGACAATTCCTTTCTGAAGATAAATGCGATGATAATCTCTTAATGAAAGACTAATGGAGTGGAGATAAGATGGCACACTTAAGTCGATGGCTTTTGTTTTGTTTGGGAATGTAGGAAAAAAAAAGCGTGTTTTTGTGTCGAGATTTCTATGAACCAAAAACAAATGAATCATATAATAACAAGAATCGTTTCTTATTAATGGGGCTTTTGAGGAAGCAAAAAGTAACAATAATACATACATAATATCATGCCTAAATTCCCCGAGGAGGTAGGACGGGGTGTAAGTACCTTTAGTACTCCCAGATTTCGTCAGGTATGTTAAAGATCCACGTCATAATGGTGCGAGAATACTCTTTATTGTGTACATCATAAGAAACTTACAAATTATAATACATATAAGGGCTACATAGGGTTAAACAATGGGTGGCTTTAACACTTCAAGCGATCTCTAACAGTCAACCTTTGGATGGTCTTAAAAAAATATAAAAAAATATTCCACAACTTTTTCACACAACGCCATTTAGTCCCAAGTTAAGCTAGAAAGCTTGTGTTATGGGTACTAAACAGCTGATAAACATACTTATATATTTCTAAATACATACATATTATAGATAAATTACATCCAGACACAGAACAAATAATCATGCTCATCACACAAACATTTGACCTGTGTGGGAATCGAACCCACGACCTGTCACTAACTACTAGACCAAGAGGTCAGTCAAAACTATGACAATGCTAAATCTCATACTGCTACATCCACGCTCAGCAAAGAGAAGCGCTTGATAGTGAAGGAGAAAAGATGAGCAGGTAGTTTGTGATGTACTATTTACACAAATACACTTATACCATAAATGACTATTTGAATAAATGTATAAAACCAGTGTAAATAATAAAAACTTCAATGCAATAAATCGGGCACAAATCCACAGTCCAGGCTGCTACTGATATATGCCAGAAAGAAAAACTCAACCCACCAAAAAATTTCATGTAAAATGTTGCCAAGACTACCACATAAGGTTTGCCCTGTGAAAAAGATATCAGATCTCATGTAGAGCCAAGCTTCTGAATCTACACGGCTAGGCCGTGTAGATTCAGAAGCTCTCTCTCTCCCTCTCTCCCCCCTCTACCCTCTCTCCTCCTTCCACTCCCTTCCCCTCCCTCTCCATCTCCCTCCCTCATATTCTTCTCCATATGAAACTACCTTTTGGAATGTGCAACTAGAATCATTCTCTTAATTCATATAACGTTCAAAATTGCCTGTTTGGGTCTTATTGAAATAACTGATTTGACTTTAACTTTGACTTTGAATATACTGAGAATATACATAATACTTAAAACCTACATAAAACTGAGAAAAAATCAAGGCAAATAAAAATAAAGTAATTGATAGTTAACAAAGCTTAGCAAATAAAAATAAAGTATAAGTACATTCGCGTTAAGAATGCAGTAAAGTCATAATTTCCCGTCGGCCTAGCCCGGCCCCTAACCAATCAAATCTTCTCAAATTCATTTTTATAAATTCATTAAACTTAATCTTTTAAAATATAATTTGTTTGAATTTAACACCAATGTGGAATACACCTTTATCTTGCAGTTGCACTGCATTTTTACTGCATTCTTAACGCGAACGATAGTAGTAGAAAACAAAACAAAAGGATGGACAAAATCTTTTCCATTCCTACGTAAAATGTTACACACGGCAAATCTTTTACCGAACTATGTCCTTACATTATTTTGTCCCGGCGTCCTTCTATGAATGAAAAGCAGGTACACTCGATGCAGTAAAGTGCAGCCTTACAATAGCATTCGTTTTGGAGCCTCAATCCACCGGCCTTTGTATTGAAGCCTGACGTCATGTGCAAGTGAAGACAGAAGGTGAACAAGTTTAATCAAAGGAAGGATAGTGGTGTGAATGTCACAGACGTCACTACGTGTATAATGTTAGAAAACAAACTTTCAACAAGGAATTTCTAAGTATAGTTAATAGGCTGCTCTAACTAGCCTCGTTGGTTCAGTTGTTGCTAGTGCTACATTTGAGTTTGAGGCCTAAGATACCACTCCTAAATCTGGCTACATTTTATTTGGAATTTGTGCCCGATTGATATTATATTTTTTTGGATCTGGATTCCCGATGGAAGAAAGGAGATGGATATTAACGGGGGGTTAGTATTGATATCAATCGGGCACCCATTAAATAAGACTTAAACCATAACTGGCGAAATTTGAAATTTGGGTGTACACAGGGACTACAGGATTGAAGTAAAATAAAGACCACTAGAAAATTCTCATCTATTTTTATTTATTATTTAGATTTTTATTTTGTGACGTAAAAATTAAAGTAGAAAGAAGAAGATTAGAAACTTAGAATAAGTATTTTTTTGGTTTTCTATTATTTATTTTATTTTAAACTTATTTATATTTAATTTAACTTTGTGAAAAACACATGATTCACTCAATACTCACTGTTGCCTCCTTGACCCTACTGATTTATTTTTCAAACCATTCATAGATGTCATTTATAATTTGATACAATTGTAATTGTTGGAATACAAACAAAAAATGTTAAGTGATTGTCGGAGTCGTTCAGAGTAGTCCTTCTGCGTCACGTATTTGTTCGGGAACATTCGCATGAATATTAATACGATTCATTTTTTTATTTCCTTCCTATTGTCAGCGATGGAACTACACAAAGTATTCCGGACAGATACGAATGTTTCTTTGTCAAGGTTTTAAAACAGTCATCTGTTTCAGAGATTTATAGGTCAGTGCTTTCGAGAGGTCTTTTATCAGGATGTAGGTCGTTTTACTAATATGCACTTGTTTCTTTAAAGTTTTAGGGGTGGGAAGTTCCTCATCCCCCATTGAAAAGGGGTTATCTTCCGAGCTGGTGGGTTACTACTGATCGATGGTTCACGTCAGAATTTTGTATAATTTGGAAACATCTACAGCGTGGCTTGCAGGTCCAATCAGAATAACAGCGAAGCGGTATTTATTATTTTTCTTTAAATATTGTCATCGTACTGAAATAACCCCTTTTTGGCCTCGCACAGGTTTTTTGTTAGGTATTTAATATGTTAGATTTAGATTTTTTGTTTTGAGCTGTTAAATTCCTGTGCGTGTCCCAAATAAATATATTTTCTTTCTTTCTTTCTAGATGTTCTACATAAAAATAAATACAACTGACTTGATAAAAAAAACACTAAAAGGTACAAAATATTTCTAGTTTCAAAGTCTGTGGCTTTTTTGGTCTTTTTTTATTTATTATGTGCCACTGACATCCGAAACTAGAGTTATTTTACACCGTTTTACATATTTTAGTGTATTTTCAATTTGTCTGTTGTATTTATTTGTAAAAAAGTTTTCTCGAAATTGCTGTACCTACCGATGTCGATAAAATTGCAATCCACCGCACGGGAAGTATGGAAACAATAAAGAAGATATTATGGTAGGTATGGAAGTATGTAACAAAGGAAATATATTTATCATATCGATCTATAAATGTTGGAGTTAGAATGTTTGTTCACATTTAAAGTAAAGGCACGCGAGCACATTCACAAGGTGTTGGCAAACTTATCCCTAAGTTGAGTTAGCAGATTAGTTTCTCCATTAATATATTTTTTTTTTATTTTTTTTTTCTCTTGACCTAGTTATCTCTGGATTTTTTATAATATGTATGTATTTATTATAAATAATAATTTATTTTTCTTTCAAGTTTTTGTTACCTTTGCGCCTACCATGTTCTGTCTCTGCACCACCTTAAGGTAGACTGGTAAAAAATGCCTAAAGCATTAAGTCCGCCTTTGTACAGTTTATTTTACTAGTGCATAAAGTTTTAATAAATAAAAAATAAATAAATATAACACATAAGAAAAATAATTAAGTTGAGAACCTCCTCTATTTTTGTAATCCTGATAAAAACGGAATACAAGCCACCAAATTATCTTTACTCTGTTCAGAATTCGGATTCTTGAAGCTAAGCCCGTAAATTCAGCCATCGATAATCCGGATAAAGACGTGTACGAATTTAAATTTCCGATTCCCGGAGTTAAATCCGCAATTCTCGAGTTACACCTTACCGAGGACGTCTAACGGAAATCCAAAGACTTGGTAATACAACTCAAGGATCTTATTCTAGAAATCTTGAACCTGACCTACCTACTTGGTTAGAAAATTGGTGACCAGAAATTGGAGCGGGATTTGCACGGTAACTTCATTGTGGTCGATGTCATCATGGTGCTGTACGACGCTTTAGTAAGGAGCCACCTGGAACACAGTGCGGTGATTTGGGCGCCTCATGAAGCGAAATACAATACAATGCTGGAGCGAGTGCAAAATAAATTTACAAGACACTTGTATTTCAAACTTTATGGGGTGTACCCATTTTACCCACTAATGTATCCTACACTGTTTGTGCTGGGTATGGTGAGGTACAGCGAACTAAGAGTGCGCCGAGATTTTACACTCGCGATGTATGCACTAAAGCTCCTGCGTGGAGTAGCACATAACCCGGGTGTGTTGCGTCATCTGCAGCTGTGCGTGCCAGACCGGTACGTTTGGCGGCGGCGACGACCGCCACTGCTGGCCGTGCCTACTGCTAAAACCAAACTGCTGTCAAAAACACCCCTCACTCGAACAATATGTGCTCTTAATGTAGTTCACGAAAGGATGGACTTATTTGAGTGCAATTTGAGTGAATTCGCAAGGGTTTTGTTAAATTTTGTTAGTTACAATTAATCTTTGTATAGTTTAAGTTTTTAATAGAATTTAAGTAGTCTTTTTTGTTTGTATTATTATTTTTAAGTTTAGATAAAGTAGTTTTTTTTTTTTTTATTAGATATTAAGTATACCTATGCATATTTTGTAACTTTGTTTGTGTGGAAACCACTGTCGAATTGGGGACACCTGTAAAGACTGTAGGTTTAGGTTTCATAAATAAATAAAATAAATAAATAAATAAATAAATCATCTGCCTGTCTTCTCCCAATTTTGATGGTTTTGTCTTCTACTGAAATTAAATAAAATGAAAAGAAAAAAAAAACAAATCACAACTTTCACACAACGCCAACTAGTCCCAAGCTAAGCAGAACTTTTGTTATGAGAACTAAACAACATACGTATATTTTTCTAAATACTTGCATACTCGTATTATAGATAAATTACACCCGGACACAAAACATAAAAAAATATCGTGCTCATCACACAAATATTCGTCCTGGATGGGAATCGACCTTCGGCATAGCGAAGAAGCCTTTAGTGAAGTGTTAGTTAAGAAATAATGTATTAATATAATATGTATTTTAGGTTAAGGTATTTGTCTCTGATCCTGCGTCGCCTGCAATAAAAATGATTATTATTTCGTATATTCATTTAAAATTCTTATAAATTACATTTTTAAATATTAATATAAAAATAAAAACATTTAAAAATATAAAAAATAGTAGGCCACCGACGGCGGGAGCAGGGTCCAAGCTATCGGTGGTTAGGGTCTCAGAGACAGGAACCTCCTCACAATGCGAGCCGTATCGAGGAGTACTGCCTTCTGTATCAGGCCTTTGACCCAACCGCGTAACGAAAGCCTCGACAGATGGTCGTCGAGGCTTTTGGCAATAAGACCATTGGCCGTCACAACTATCGGCACAATGACAGCAGAATCCACATCCCACATGTCGACAATCTCGTGGGCTAGGTCAAGATATTTTATTTGTTTTTCTTTCTCAGCTTTCACGAGATTTTCGTCATGTGGGATGGTAATATCAACTATCATTGCGCGGCGCGCTAATCGGTCTATCACAACTATATCCGGCTTATTGGCAACAATAGTCCTATCAGTAATGATAGACCGATCCCAGTACAATGTGGCATGGTCATTTTCGAGAACTGGGTCGGGCACATACTTGTAGTACGGTACCTCAGTGTCCACAAGCTGGTATCTCAAAGCAAGTTGCTGGTGAATAATCCTGGCTACTTGATTATGCATGTGCAAGTATTCGCCGTTAGCCAGACGAGAACAACCAGAGATTATATGTCTGATGGATTCGCCAGGGCGGTGACATACCCGACACACGTCAACCGTCCCGTCCTTCATAATATGTCTCCGGTAGTTGTTCGTTAGGATAACTTCGTCCATAATTGCACATACAAAACCTTCAGTTTCCCCGAAAAGGTCACCAAAACGTAGCCAGGATACCGACGCTAATAAATCTACATCGGGCCCATGAAGAGCCCGGTAGAAGCGTCCGTGGAGCTCTTTGCTTTGCCATACCTGCCTGCGGTCATCTGTACTAAGCACTACAGGTTTGCGCCAGTTCTCGTTAGCCATGGAAAGCGGGGTGAGCCCTTTGTCCACGGCGACCACATCTCGGTGCATACCCACTTCGGTTTTTAAAAAATAATCCCTGAGGCTGTACACTTCGCGGTTGTGGAGAGTCTTAGCATTTAGAAAGCCTCGACCTCCACACTTCCGCGGGATGTACAGCCTCATAACCGAAGAACGTGGGTGATGCATCCGATTTGCGGTCAGCAGTGTACGGACTCTCCTATCCAGAGTGTCAAGTTCAGTTTGAGTCCATTTAAGTATGCCGAAAGAGTACATCAAAACCGGCATGACCCAACCGTTGAAGGCGCGCACCTTGTTTCCACCTGAAAGAAGACTGTTCAATACTTTTTTTCAGGCGACCAAAGAAACGCTCCCCAACGATTGCTTCATGTCAGTAATATTGATACCTAACGCTTCCGACATACCTAAATACTTATAGCTCTCGGATGAGGAGAGGGATCTAAGGTGTATGGAATCCGAGAGTTGAATTCCCTGGGATTCCATAATCTCCCCTCGCTTTACATGCATGACCGCGCATTTGTCCACACCAAATTCCATCCTGATGGCGCTACTGAAAGTTTCAGTTACCTTCAGTAGCTCCATCAGTCGCAAATTGTTGGGGGCAAAGAGTTTTAGGTCATCCATGTAAAGCAGGTGAGATATGACCTGACCATCTCTTCTCAGTCGATAGCCTAGACCCGAATCCTCCAGCAATGTGCTTAGAGGATTCAGGGCTAAGCAGAACCATAAGGGGCTCAAACTGTCACCCTGAAATATTCCCCGCTTAATCCAAATAGGTTCATCATTCCTTTGGATCTGTCGACATCCTGGATAGCGAAGGACCGTCCTCCACTGCCTCATACACGACTCAAGGAAGGTGCGTAGAGTTGTATCTATTTTGTACAACTCCAGCACCCTCATGAGCCATGAATGTGGCACGGAGTCGTAGGCCTTCTTGTAATCTATCCAACATGTCGACAGATCCTTGTGGGATCGACGAACCTGTTGGCTTATGGCCATGTCTATGAGGAGTAGCTCCTTAGTGCCACGGGACCCATTCCTACATCCATTCTGAGAAGCAGACATAATAGAATTACTGTCAATATGTTCAGTAATCTTAGTTCTCAAAATGGATGTAAGAAGTTTATATACCGTCGACAAGCATGTGACCGGTCTATAATTCTTGGGTTCCGTGGCACTACCTGATTTATGGAGCAGGTGAGTAACACCAGTTTTAAGAAACTGTGGCAGCGACCCAGACTCCAAGGATGACTGGAACTGCGATGCCAAGCGCGAGTGTGAACTACTTAACCATTTTAACCAAAAATTGTGCAGTCCGTCCGGCCCCGGTGATTTCCAATTAGGTAACGGACGAACTGCTTTGGCTATGTCTGATGGACAGATGTTTATTTTATCCATTTCCGGTATAGTTGCACACGCGCGCTCGACATCACACATCCAGCGAGCCTCAACATGACGGACGGGCTCCGACCAGATGCGGCGCCAGAATGCACTGGTAGCGGCATCATCCGGGCGGCGCACGTCAGTCACATTTTGTTCAGGTCGCTCCCAAGCTCTGTATACCCACCTCTCATCGCTCTGGAACATGCGATTCTGTGAGTACCGGTCAACCCGCCGTTTATACCGTCGAATACGGTTTGCCCATGCACAAACTTTCTGCTTCAGGAAGTCGATGCGCTCTGTTGAACGGGACATATAATCGCGAGGACAGATTTCAGTCCCCGAGAACGCCCGTTTCACAAAGCGCATCACTCGTGGGCGTGTATTGCCCTCCCTGAAGCAGTATAGTTTGCCGATGAGTACCCTGGCCCCATCGATACGGCGCTCAATCCTGCTCTGCCAGGCTGGTACAGCTGGCTTCGGTCGGATAGCTACGTCAACATTTGGGAACTTGACGTTAGCTAAACGACATGCTGCAACAGCCGCGCAATACAGGATTGAGTGTGTATCGACGAGGTCCTCGCTGCTTTCGAAGAAATTCTCAAGCAGCGAATCCAAGGCACACACCAGCGCCCTATTTTTTCTGTGCATAGGTAACCGCGGTAAACAAGGTCTAAGTTCGGTCGGTGTTGACCTATACTCACAAAGCGCATCCTCCAGTGCTCTCCTCAGTTGGTTATTGCACTGGCTACTTACTGTGACAACCCTATCATCCACTTCGTCTCCAATAGGATTGGACCGTGGTGGGATTGCATTTACTGCTGGTACCACGGTCTATGTCAAAGTCGCGACGATATGGTTGTTCAGTACGTCTGAGCGCAGCCTATCAAGCGCGGTTTCGTCCAACCTGTGGTTACGTTGGATAACCCGCACCTGATCCGACAGTCGTTGGGCCGAGACGTTTACGGTTGGTTCCAATTCCTGAAACAGAGACAGCATCCTAACACGATACGCAGTGAGGTTAGTTCCCCCCTCTGTAGACCCGTAGTATGCGCGCATGACGTTCTCGTTCATAGACTGAGTCCATCTCATGCGCTGCACACAACCACCGATAGCGGGGACCTGGCTCGGGGCTGGTTGGCTCCTGGGTCCTAAGCTCTTCGGTGGCCGGCCTCTCCCCGGCCGACGTACAGGTGTTGGCGACGTTGGCGGGGAAAAATACTCGTCGCTGCTGGAGCTCGACGCTACTGCAACCGCCGGTGACACAGGTGACCCGATGTCCGGCGGCGGCGAGGCGGAGCTGAGCGGCGAGTCCGGAGGTGGTTGGCGTGCGCGACGTGATGCTGCTCTGGTTATCATTTTTATTTAGGCATTTCTATTGTAAATTTCCAAAATTTCGTTTTCTTGAGATATGACATGTGTCACCCGTCCTTGTGTGCTCGTATTTATTAATAATTTGTATATTCCACATTTTGTTATATTCAGTTTTGTACGTTATTTTTGGAGATTGTATTACTTTTTTTTTATCACAAAAGCTATAAATATTATTGGTAAATTCTGTTAAAACTGTTTTATTTCAATATTAAATAAGGGATAATTTAGACAGCGTCCTATGACAGCCAGAGTTGCCAGCTTCTGATTATTATTATTATTATAGCGGTCGTGGCCACTAACTATTACACCAACAGGCCAGTCGAATAGGGTGTACTATGCCAAATAGAATGCCAAATAATCGAATATCAATTGATCAACCACGACGTCTAAATACTCGAACGTCAAAGGTGATATTTGAAATGATATTTATTTCAGTAAGAAGATCTTCCCAGATATTTCTACATGTCACTCTATTTTAAAATAAATGGCATTTCCAAAATGACTGACCCCTGAGAAGAAATGCCGAAAGAAACTCAGGGGTCATAGTCTCTTTTAAAGTCCATACATAAGATTGTATGAATATATTATGCGAGTCAAACGATGCAGGGCGAAGTCTGGAAAAGCTTTCTGATAAAAGAATCAATACAGCTTTGAGTTGACCTGTCTCGACAGACGGCATGCATGCTTCAGTCATCGTACAAGTTTATGATGCTCAAACCTATTTCAGGGAGCTCGACGACTCGGCACAAGACGCTATCTACCGGTCATTTAAACTGGATGCAACTGGATACTACTTCTACTACTACTATACTATTTTACATGGAGCAACTGTCTGTCTGTCCACCACATTCCTGTTACTGGGTAACTCTGGGTACCCCTTTGTTAAACAGCATGGTAGACTCGGGGCTCTAACTACCCGTAAAAACTGTCAAAGTTCTACATGACAGCCGGGAACAGCTTAACGTTAATGTAATGTAACGTAACGTAATGCTTGTCTTTTTTATTTCTTCCAGCAGAATAATTAATCCTCCAGCCATGAAGCATTTGTCCTGCAGTGGGATAGTAACAAGCTAATACCATTATTATGATTATTTATTTAATTAATAAAAAAGGCCAACTAAATAAGTTAAACACACAGAATTACATAACATTTACACGCTCTTCCTATAATACTCCAAACTGACTGGCCTGTTGGTCTAGTGGTTAGTGATCCTGACTACTATGCCGGAGGTCGTAGGTTCGATTCCCACCCAGGACAAATGTTTGTGTGATGAGCACGATTATTTGTTCTGTGTCTGGGTGTAATTTATTTATAACATGTATGTAATTGGAAATAAATAAGTATGTTTATCAGCTGTTTAGTAGGTACCTATAACACAAGCTCTCTAGCTTAACTTGGGACTAAATGGCGTTGTGTGCAAAAAAATACTGACAAAATTGTCGTTCATTTCAATCCGCAAACACATCACAGTCGGGTTTAGCGTCCAAGAGAGCGTTAAGCGCGGAAAGTACACGCGAAATGGGAGACTGGGCATGGGCGACGACGGTGCGCCTTTAAGGTCAGCAAACAATCTATGGGATCATTATGTAAACAACACAAAAATAGCTAAACACTTTCTATTAGCCCCACCATTTCACGGACTTCGAGTAACTTATAAAGGAACAAACAGTTGGTCCTAACAGGCTTCCTATTGTTATTTGCCCAATAACATAAACTTGGTCCTATTGTACGAGAACTTACAGTAAGGACCAAACAGTTTGAGAACAGTAATCTGTAGCTATAATCTTATGCATTCGTATTCAAACATATACATATTGTAGGTTTGAAAGGGTAGGTTTGGGTTAAGTTATCTAGTAGAATCTGAGTCCCTTTGAAAGTTTAGGGGATTTGACGAACACGGTGCTAAATTCCACATTGTTCATACCTATTTTTTTATTTTTTTATGAACCGACACCGACCGGACCGAACCTCTTCGTTTGAAAGTCAGAATATTAGGAATTAATTATAGTCAGGACACATGAATTTTAAAGCGATTTTTTAGGGAAATCTAAAAAGGATAAAGAAATATTACCTACCTAAAATAAATCTTTATTTGAAAATCCTTACCCGACTACATGATAATAAAAATCAAAATAACGAGTTAACATTAATGTGGACGCAGGTGTCCAAAGCAACTTTGATTGCCGATTTTATAGCCCCGAGAATCGAACCCGAGACCGCCCAGTACAAATAAATAAAGAGCTTTTTATATCCCGTTAACGTTACATGTTGCCGACCGATAAAATTCAGTTGATTTTTTTCCTTCACACGATGTTTTCCTTCAATCCTACTATCCTACTAATATTACGCGAAAGTTTGTGAGGATGTTTTTTACTCTTTCACGTAAAAACTAACGAATGGATTTTAATAAAATTTTTGTGTGGAGTTAGCTGACACCCTGGATTAACACATAGGATACTTTATATCCCTGTATTCCCACGGGAACGGGACCTACGCGGTTGGAAACGCGGGACGTCTGCTAGTATATAATATTTTGACGAATACGCACATGAATGAAAAAATCACGAAAAGTCAAAGTCCTTGGGTTCGAACTCGAGACCTATTATTTGGCAATCCGCCGGTCACACCACTAGGCTTTCACCGCCGACTTTAGTTAACTAACAGGTTTACTGCAAGCGGAACCGACTATACTGCCGTTCTAAGCTCAAAAGCGTCTTAGGGAAAGCTAGTTTAAAGAAAATTGAAGTTTAAAGGTATGTGGAACAGGGTGTAAATTTCTTCAACCACCATTGAAAAGGGAGGATCCTCCGAACAGAAGGGAGTTGTGTCTGGTGGGCTCACTACTGCCCGACGGTTGTTGTCGGGAACTTGTATACGTTCAAATTGCGCGGATAACTCTAATACCGCGATGTAGGATTATATAGGGTGACTGGTAATTAGTGACCGATACTTAAACACGTGATTGTATTAATGAATACGAATAACTTTCCCAAATAAACTTTTTTTTATACACATTAACTTTCAATTAATTCAATTACGTCAGTACTGAACAACGGTAGCGGTGGGGGTGGCGGGGGAGCGTGTGACGCTACTACTAGTAGATTTTGCACTTCCCAAGGTCAGAGTATCAGCTGATCACAGGCGCGCGCGCGCGGGAATTTCAAACAGCGTTTTAGTTATTTTATTGTATTATAAGTTATTGTGTATAAAAAAAGTTTCTTTGGGATAGTATTGAAATCATTAATATAATCACGTGTTTAAGTATCGGTCACTAATTACCAGTCACCTTATAGTTCGTATGTGGCGAGATAGATGTCGCTACAGAAGTTTTGTAATATAGGTTTTCCTTTTACTTTACAGATTGTTTTTAAGAGTTTTTTTTTTCACATCTTTAAATAAGATGACTTTATTAGTCTAGTGGTTGCAAGCGCTACTGTTGAGTATGAGGTCCTGGGTTCGATCCCGGGTCGGGCAAAGTGTTATTGAGTTTTCCATTTGTAATTTCTCAGTAGCAGTCCGGAGTCTGGATTTGTGCCCGATTTGACGGCAATAGGCGCGCCCCTATAACCTGGACTTAAATATAACTAGTGAAATGTGGGTGTACTACCAGGTAAACCTCTGCCTAGACCTTCGGGGATTACAGGCGAGATGTTGTTATGTTTGGTGTTTAATTAAGATACCGTTGATTGACTTTGTTCTTTGGATGTGTCTTTCTTTAAAGGCTCTCAGGCCCGATTATTAAAAAAAATAATGGCCGCGACTCACCGGTAAGATGGCCGGTACCCAACCGGTTACTAGGTAAGCCGGGTATTCCTCGAAGCGCAACCATTTCTAAGCGCAACTAAATTACTCCGCGAAGCGCAACCATTTGCGAACGATTTGCATTAGGGTTGCGCTCACAAAATCAAAATAAAAATATTTTATTTTTATTCCTCGAAGCGCAACCCAGCTCAACAGTGAGCTATCCGGTGCCACAAAAATCACCTTTACATTTTTTTGAGATACTGCTTTTGAGTTTAGCACGGCGGTTTACTTTCTCATAAGTTCACTCAAGCATATTTCTCATACTTAGCTAGTTGATAACTTCATACGACAGTCACAGACGACGCGTGAATTTCCCAAAGGCATGCTACATTCAAGCGCTGTTCATTTTAATAATAAATAGAACCGGCCTATTACTGTCCCACTGAAGAGCCAAGGCCTCTTCTCATATACACAAGGCACGAGCATTAATCAGCACTCTTGCTCAAGGCAGGTTGGCGATTTCAGAGTAACATTTTTTTTTGTAAGTATTGTAGCAGATAGCGATCTGTAGTTTTTGCATGCCCCTATGGGAAAAAGTCGTGAGTTTATGTATGTATACACCACTGATTTTAAAGCACAAATACTTAAAGGGCTCAATTCCAGACGGTCTTCTCTTTATATTTGTAAAGTATCAATAAATAATATTCATACAGCAAAATTATTAGCGTTTGTTTATATCCCAAAAAGTCACCCAATTTTTGGAAATATTGTACAGGCTATTCATGACATAGTAGTATTTATTATTCGTCATCTCTCGCTCACGTTTGCGTGATCTCGCTCAAGCATGCCCCGCCTTCAACAGCTGTTTTCGTTATTTAAATTTAACTAAATAGTGCCATATTTAAAATAGTTTTTTGTTTTTTTTTACTTTTGATTACGCAAATATGATCAGTAACAGGTACGGATACAACCCAATTTTTTTTTGTACTAATTAAAAAATAGTGGTATATATCTATGTATTATTTTCAGCTTTTTCAATGTCAGTGATGTCTGAGCGTTATAATACGTTTGGCTATAGATTTTATTATGGAGTAGGTAGGAAAGCAAAAAGTACTTGCTCTGTGTCTAATAAAACTTTTCTTTACTATTATTTTTTACTATATAGCGACCATCTCAAACATGTATGGGAATATGCATGACATATTTCACATGATCTGACCAAGGAACAGGCTCTTATAGAGACTGTGATCAACTGATCACTGAGTTTTTAACGAGACAGTGTTTCTTCTCAGAGTAGTTAGATAGTGCTCCTCCAACCTCACTTGTTTGACGTGTAAAAGTGTTTGTAAAAACCAATTTACAGAAAAAAAAATCGTTTGTGATAAAAGACAAGTTTTAAATTACATTATGCGGTTCTAGAACCAAACAGTGTCATAAACAATCGCCAAACCGTTGTCTAAATCTGCAGCAGTTCGTCCAGTGCCAGAGACTGAACAATACCAAACACGATAAAATATTAACCACGGAATAAATACCAGAAGGTTTACTCCATAGAGTGAGCAAAATGGTATATTGAGCCTTTACGACTTCTACGTATCGAGGGTGGAAAAAATAAATGGGCCGTTGGGCCTTTAAGGGAAAACACTGATTATATTTTACTTTATTTTTTTAAAACAAACTAAACTGTATTCACAGATTTACGACGAGATTACCAAAACCGTGAATTGAACCAGCCAAACATTTTTAAAATGAATACCTACTCGCTATTTTATTTAATATGTCGATACAGCCATTTTTTTTTAATCAAATATCTCCATAAACCTTAGGTCATACACTCATCTATGAAATTTTTATAATATTCAGAAAACAAGATAACTTAGACTAGAACTGTTCCCTTTGAACATAAAGGCATATGAAGTACATGGTTGGGTATAATTTATCTCTAAAAACTTGTTCAAGAAATAAAACCGCATTTTTAGTTAACAAAAAACTCATTTCTAACGAATAAAAATGGTGCTTCTGATGTTGTTCTGATGTAGCCCTTATATTTGTAAGGTTTTTTGCTGTACTCGTACAATAAAGAGTATTCTATTCTATGATCTCTGTTTTTATTTTAAGACCAAATGTTTATTATTATTGGATTTTTTTTTATTTTAAGCATTATAATCTTACCGGTTAGTTAAAATAATGCGTGTTTACTCGTATTTTAGTATGTTTAGCTGGTTCCGGATTAGAAGACACGCAGTACTTAATTGACACTTTTATTGAAACTAGATAACATGCAGATAAATTACTCTGTTCAAAATAAAAAAAAAAACGTACATTAATCTATCTTAAGCTTCGACAAGTAATAGTACACTGGTCGAAGATCATAAGAATTTTAATTAACTTTTAATATTCTTAAAGTTGATTATAGTGATTTGTCAATGCCCAGCATTAGTATGAAAGAACGACTCGATTCGCCTCACTTCACACATGGTCATTTACAGAATAGCAAAGTTATTTGTACATTGAAGTTCATTTTACACTGTATGTGTATGGGCTTCTGTTGCTGTTGTGTGGACCGGACCTTCTGCTACTGTCTATTATGTGCTGGAACAATTCAACAACGCGATAAAATCTCTACTACCCACATAGAAACAATGCTAGTACGTCCATAAACCAGCATTGTTCCGTGAGGTAGTAAAATGAACAGAACACACAAAATTGGTCGTATATAACACGAGCAGCTATTCTGTAGGAAAATACTGTTGTCTTTTACTGACACTTGAGGTGGAAGACAAACACCCAGACAGAAGGCGTATGACGAGGATTCGTTGAGGACATTACAAAGACTGGGCACGGATTCCAATTATACAGGGTAGCTATTTATGCAGTGCGCAAATTATCTCAGGATGAATGATTCAAGCATATCAACAATTTTCACTATAGTATGAACTCTGAAATCACGAATAAAAATTAGCTGCATAATACATTTTTGTCGAGTAGGTCTTGAACTTTTCTAATAAAACCGCAGATTTTTTTTTCTTGATATAAGAGTTCGTCTCATAGTGTAAATTGTTCATATTTTCAGACATTCATCTTCAGGAAATTTGCCCACTGCATAATAGTCATGCTGCATGAACGGGAGAGATGCGGGCCCAGGCCCATATAATTATTTGATGCGGGATTTTATTATATTGCGTTTGCATCTGAGACACGTATCACGCACCCGCCGCCTAATTTATACCTTTGCTTCGTCTGTGCCCTGTCCTCATCACGTCTACGCCGTGTCCCTTTTGTAGGTTTTTTTCAAATAGAACCTGTACTTCGTCTCCGTCGTCTTGTCCCTTCTATAGGTTTTACTTTTGGTCAAAGACAACTATAAGAAGCGTCTACACCCTGTCCTCTATACCTCCCTCAACATACCTGAAGTAATAGTAAGCCAAACTACATACTTCAATCACAAACAAGCATCAAACTTTAAGCATATTTTCTTTAACAAAAAGATTGCCACATACAGGTTTAACTTGCTTTCCGAGATACGGTGAGGTCTTGATAATGCAATGCACCCATCCACAGACTGACCTCGGCAAGCGTAGCTTAACTTTCGTTCAGCCTGTGTGGCTGATATTATTTTAGTCACATAGCCCCACAATTGAATAATAAGTATGCGGTTCAAAACATAGGTACCGTAGTTGGGCACAACATTATCAACTTGTCCAAACAACTAACTTCGCCAACCGGATTATTGTAAAACCACGATTCTTGTGTGATGGTTCCAAACTTAGATTTTATTTACACCGAACTATCCCGGAGCTAGACAGCTTCAAATATGCAATTTATACAAAGTCACGTTAAATGGGTATTGGTACGAATATTTGAGCGAATTTTGTGCAAAGTTTGAACTTATATATTTGCACGTTGCTATCCCATTTATTAACTTTTTGAACAAGTCGAACGGCACAACTGACATGGTGGCCGACCGATTAGCTGCTGCGCTGCGTGTCGCTGGTAATCGATTCCCACATGGAACAAAATATTTGTAAAGTTTGTTCGTTTGATTGTTGCGTGTTTGTTGTTGTTTGTATTTTGTATGAGTTGTTTTGCATTTGGCAGCTTGTGCATGTGTTCAAATGCTTGTAAAGGCAAAGAAATTACAATTGATCACCACGCTTGCTCAAAGCTGTTTGGCGAATAAAAAATAATATAATTAACTAGAAGTCCAGGTCTCCTCATGATGTTTTCCTTCACTGATATCAGTGATGTGATGAGTAAGATAAACTAAGAAAGTATCAGAATCTCGTGCATGAGAAGTAGAAGGCTTAACCTCTGGGCCATTACGACTAACAGCACAAACAGGCTCAAACAGCATTGTTCTGTAAAAAAAACACGCAATAAATATAAAAAAAAAACATAAAAATAAATCTAACATAAATCTATAACTTAATTTTTATTTTATCATCAATTGCAGTCTGGGCCAAAGAGTTACGTCCAGGATTTATAATTCTTTTCACTCGCACACAACTTTTCAAATTAAGATTAAGCAAAGTGGGCTTAACCAAAATTAATGTTAAGCTTTGAAATAAAAAGTTTTAATTTTTTTTTTTTTCATAACCTTTATCCCTGGAGTCTGCAAGGTTTGATCTGTTCTCATATATCGTGTCCATTAACATGATTGGAAATTATGGATAACCAATCATAACAACAGATTTAGGTTATCTACTTGTCATTAAAAAGGATCGTTGAGCCAAAATTGTATTTGGCAGAATTTTGATTAACCCTTGATTGACTGAATATTCAAATCACAGTGGTCGTTCTTAGGCCTCATTTACGGAGACGCGGGGCGTCGCGCGTTGCGTTGAGCGGCGCGGCCCGCACTGAATTCAAATATATGGCGTTGTATGAGTGCGTTTACGGAGAAGCGATTTTAGACGCGTTTGTTTGAATTAGGGCGTTTTTTGCGGCCGAGCCCGCGGATGGCACCGACGCGTCCCACGCGGCGTTTATCGCGGCGGCGCACGCAACGGCAATTCTCGATGAAGCTATGTCCGAGGCGGAATCTTCTGTCAGTCTTATTTAGAAATCGCGCAACACAGACATAGTCACCGTCGCAATGGAGTATGATATGATCGACTTTTTTTTGCGCCGCCGCGATGCCCGCCGCGTGCTTCGCTACACGCTAGAGGATTCGCCGCGGGCGCCGCGGCGGGCACCGCCACGCTTCCCGTCTCGCTTCTTTATGAACATGGTCGTATATTGCTATAAGTTTGTGTTTATGCGTGCGATGATGCGTGCCGCTTCACGCGCCGCCCCACCTTAAACAGAAAAAAACGTCCGACGCGCCGCGAGACGCCACGCCACACGCGACGCGAGACGCCCGCTTTATGTAAAAAAAAATAAGAAAATAATTATGATTAAGTACTTGAAAAAAATATGTAAAAGAGAGATACCCAGTTTCATTAACACATCAGAACGGTATCTTTGTGTATTTGTCTCTGTGTGCGTGCGTGTGTGTACGTGCGTGCGTGCTTGCGTGTGTGTGTGCATGTGTGTGTGTATGTGTGTGAATGTGTGTGTGTGTGTGTGTGTTTGTATGTGTGTGTATGTGCATGCAGGGTTATATATGGATCATAGTGAAGGCGTGTGCCGATAGAGTGGAATAAAAGTACCTGTGTTGTTTTTTTTATTTTTAACTCGCAACCTGCCTAGCTTCGCACGGGTTTTGATGCTTTTCTTTTGAGATTATTTATACAAAACCACTATGACCAACCTGACTTCGAAAACTCTTTTCTATTGAGATTTTTATTCAGAATTACCACCCCAAATTCTCAAATTTCCTATGTATTTAAAACAAACTTTTATAAAGACCTTTTTCTGACAATAGGTACAAATCATCACCATCTGTCTAGCTTGTTCCCAACGCTGTTGGTGTCGATTTTAAAATATCTGGATGCGCAGAGAGACCAATGTTTTACATGGAGCTACTGCCTATTTGATTTCCAGAACCCTGTGACTGGTAAGATGCCTTAGGTAGACTAGCTATCGGACTTTTGGGATTCCAACTACATATAGCAATTGTATAAGATTTATTTATTTATTTATTAGAATCTCCCTTACAGCTATCATTACAGGTATGTACCTAATGCGATAGTGTGGCCTTAAAATTAACTTATTTACAAAAGAGAAGACAATTCTTTACAGATATACACAACACTTAAAATATAACCACGATTCGGACAAAGCGTTTCGCTTCGTCGTTTATACCGCGTACATCGAAGGACTGGAACAACTTGCCTGCTGCGGTCTTCCCGTCCGATTATAATTTAGGTGTCTTCAAGGCTAGAGTGAATAGGCTCTTAATAAACTAGTGCGCTTCACCATCACTGATTGCATCACTGCTTACCATCATGTGGGATTGCAGTCAAGCACTGGTTTATAATATAAAAAAAAACAACAATCTTATAGCATACACTAATCTACACTATTATAATATTAATTAAACAATAATACTTCGGCGAATTTACTCGAGTAACAAGCAAACACATCGATCATGACTTGTAGATCGTTAATAACCCGAATTGTGCGGGTCAGTGGTGTTTTGGCGAGGAGGTTGGTCCTGGCCACCGGCACGGCCAGCAGCGGCGATCTACCAAGGACACAGACATCTAGGACTAACTGCTTAACGTGCTTTCTGAGGCACGGCAGGGACTAATATGTTATGAATGGCCACCCATCCTCGGACCGACCTCGGTAAATAACCTTTGATCAACCCTTGCGGCTGTTATTGTCCTCGTTCATATATATCATCGAAAAATCCTTTATAGCTAGTGTGCTTCACCATCATTGATTGCATCACTGCTTACCATTAGGTGTGATTGCTGTCAAGCACTAGTTAAAATGTGATGGCCCAGAGGTTAAAGCGCCTACCTCTCATGCACGAGGTTGTGGTTCAAATCCGGGCAAATACCAATGTGACTTTTGTGCTTCATATGTAGGTACTTTCTATGTTTATTTTAGACATTATTGACATTGGCGAAGGAAAATATCGTGAGGAAACCTGAACTTATAGTTCTTTAATATAAGTTTTAAATCGCCAATCCGCCTTGAGCCAGCGTGGTGATCAATGCTCGAGCCTTCTTTGTGTAGCGACATCTATCTCGCCACATACGAACTATCCTACATCGCGGTATCAAAATTATCCGCGCAGTTTGAACGTATACAAGTTCCCGACAACAACCGTCGGGCAGTAGTTAGCCCACCAGACACAACACCCGTCTGGTCGGAGGATCCTCCCTTTTCAATAGTGGATGAGGAACTTTACACCCTGTTCCTCATACCTCCAAACTGGTGACCCCGAGCATGAACATCAGCGCAGGCTTCGTGCAACGTCATCCATCGTGACATCACCATCACTTCCTCAAGCTTTCGAGCAGCGAGCCACCCAGCCAGCCAGCATCCACGGCTTCAACGGGTATCCTGACCACCAGCATGCAGCAGACGCGCATACCTGGTCATCACCCACAGCCTCCTCAAGCAACCTTGGCACAGCACACTGCACTTCGGCCGGTCAGCTAGCAGAGACGCACTTCTCTCCTGGTCGACGCAGCAGCCAGCCACTCCACAACGCTGCAGCACTCCGACTCACTGGAGCATATATGCAGCATCACCCCGACTCACTGGGGCATCAGCAGCAACACCCCGACTCACTGGGGCATCACCGCAGGCAGTTCCGACTCACCGAGAACTATGCGACATCGGGTTCCGACTCACTGGAACACCTCACTGGCCTGGCAAGCACTCCAAGACTCAACCTGCTATCGACCTCCGGTCTCGGAGGAGAGTGATGTAGCGACATCTATCTCGCCACATACAAACTATCCTACATCGCGGTATCAAAATTATCCGCGCAGTTTGAACGTATACAAGTTCCCGACAACAACCGTCGGGCAGTAGTTAGCCCACCAGACACAACACCCGTCTGGTCGGAGGATCCTCCCTTTTCAATGGTGGATGAGGAACTTTACACCCTGTTCCTCATACCTCCAAATCTGTATGAGAAGAGGCCTTTGCCCTGCATTGGGACAGTAACGGGCTGGTATTATTATTTTATTTTTAGTAGTTTAAATGTAAAAAATAGAACTGCCACTAGGTTTGGCTAAAACATTATCTTGAAAAAAATCAAATGTCCAAAATGCAAACTCAGATAATCTAAAAGAAAAAAAAATAATCTCCAAGATATTGCCAGAGTAATTAAGCATAGTTCTCTGTCCACAAAACCTTCGGATGTGGCACAAAGCACACGCCCCGGGGAAATCAAAGCTAAAGTAGAACCACCATGGATTGGTAAAGCAGAAGGCCCACGGATCAGAAATTTATTTATAACAGCTCTGCTGTAGGTACTGATGTTTTGAAAAAATCTCAACGTAACATAACACTACGCCTGTAGGCGTAGGTAGTGAAGGTACCTGTAATGCACCCAGATTTTGCCAGTTATGTTTAAGTGTAATAGGCTTGTTGCATATTTTCAAAAATAACTGTTTGACTGCCTCATTGGTCTAGCGGTCGCAAGCGCTACTGCTGAGCATGTGGTCCCGGGTTCAATCCCCGGGTCGAGCTAAGTGTTATTGAGTTTTTCCATCTGATATTTCTCAGTGGCAGCCCGGAGTCTAGATTTGTGTCCGATTGATGGTAGTAGGCTCGCCCCCTATTACATGGGACTTAAACATAAATGTGGGTGTACTACCAGGTACACCTCCCCCAAGCCCTTCGGATGCCTGGCCCTTTAGATTACAGGCGTGACGATATATATGACGATATTCATATCGTCATATCTTTCTTCCATCCGTCTTTACGGATTCATGTGCATATTTTATATTTATCACTTAATTAAAAAACGGCGAAAGAAAACATCGTGAGGAAACTGGCATGCCTAAGAGATATTGCCTTCAGCAAGCGTGGTGATGCTCGTGCCTTATCTGAATGAGAAGGGGCCTTTGCCCTGGCAGTGTGACAGCTATTACGTAGTCAGTGGCCCAAATGTCTGACAACCACGAGTCTTACCGAGGGGTATAGCGTTGTTTTCTCAACAGCATGTGATGCCAAGACAGAGGCCCATGGGCGGCATAGAAAATCTGACACCAGGTTAGATATAACTGGTATTTATGCTGCTACCACGATTAAATGAATAATGGCTTGCTTTAATGTATTAGTTGATTCGAGTGGGTCTTCTGTAAATGTTTTTTTTTATAGTAGGTCTGTGGTTTGATGGCTAAACGTACGCTTATTATCATTAAACTTTGGTCTCCATGACGATATGAGCTCGAAGTATGTTAAACTGCAGATTAAAACTTACACGTGGATTAGTAAATTACTATGTAAGTTTATTTGTTTAGTCACAATAACAAAATATAATATTAACGACACAATGTATGTATTTAACAATATTAAAGATAGAATTTATACCTTAGAATAATAACGCATAGAGACCTAGTACGAGTGCAAAAAGTGGGGCAACTAAAATTGAGCTAAATTAGTCTTCTTTGCTCGACGAGCCGTCAGTAGCCACGTTCCGTTGAAAACGGCTCACTGAACAATACTTATTTGGAATCTCAAACAGTAGCAGTAACTGGCAATTAAGTGTTTATTTTTGAAGTCGGTCATATTGTTTCTTGTAAAAAAAAACTTTATGTAGGTACAGACGCCAGCTCATCAAGTTACCCCAATGTGTCAAATTTCGTTGATCGATTTTCAACTTTATGTCCAACAGAATAAGGTTCATATTCAATTAGGAAAATTTGACACATTGGGGTAACTTGATGTGCTGGCGTCTGTACATGACAGTTGCTAAAGTCACACTATGGAAGTCAAACTAAACTTTACAATGTAGGCGTTAAAGCTGTATTTCCAACAACACATTATTTGTTTACACATTAGGAATACCAAAACCAAACAGAATAAGTAAAGGGTTACTAATATCAAAGTACTTACATTATTAATCAAAATAATACTTATGCGGATTACCCAGTACCCATATCATTCATTGCGATCGCTTAATCGCTATATACAGCCGCCATTTGTACAGCTAAAAGGCTAAACACACCGGGGCTTAGCGGAAAAAACTCGGCAAAAAGGATAATCCGTATAACAAAGGTAATAAGTGATAGCTATATTCATGACCACTTTACCGCTGTGTTCTCGTAATTGGATCAAAGAAATTCGAACAAAAAACGACAGTGTTTATTCATGGAATTACGAAATAATTGGTAGGTTAGGTCAGCTAAGAAAGGTACCGTAGAGCTAGTTTTGATGAGTACGTAGCTCACAGTCTTCTCTCCCTAACACTCCCTGTAACACTACGTTACGTTTCCTATAACACTTTTATGTCCCTTTTCATGAAACTATTTCCACAAAAATTATCCACCACCCGAGTGGAAAGATTTCACAAATAAGAAAAAATTGCAAAAAGCTTATTTTACAAATACAAATACAAATCATATATTGCTTAGTACAGGTTCAGAGGATGTTACAAAAGGTTCATAATATACACTGTATTATAACCATAGGAGGTGTGCAAATCTAGTAGGAACACAATGATACATTTATTCATAATTCAGTAGTGCGATTTTGGTCAAATCACCGCGTGAAAATATAGGCGTAGTGAAGGCGAATTGAGCTGTCATTCCATACAAAGGCAAGGCATTGACAGTTCACTTCACTCAAGTTTTCACGCCGTGACTTGTCTGAATCGACCGGCAATAGTCATTAATGGACAATGTCATTAAAAATATTGATCATCATTTTTTTACACATAATTAAATTGTAATTAGTAAAATAGAAGTAATAACAGTGTCATGCAAATTAATAATTATGTGTGTACGCCTTGTATAACAACTTTTTTTTATCCGAGTTTATTTCTAAGTGGACACAAGTCTATGAGTTTAATATAGTACGCTCCGCTCTGCCTCCAAAATACGGCTATATTATTCTAGACTAAAATATACTAATATTATAAAGCAGAAGAGTTAGTTTGTTTGTTTGTTTGGTTGAACGCGCTAATCTCAGGAACTACTGGCTCCGCATAGTTTTAAAATAAATCCGCAACAAAATATAATACTCGGTGCGCGGGCGGTGCGTGAGGTGGAAAAATTGACTACTAATTATTATAGATATACATATGGGTATGTCTACATAATATTATTACATTAGTCCACATATTCGTATAAGACCCCAGTACTTTTACTAAGTACTTTTTCATTAATAATTCTGTTCCCGTGACATTTTTAGTTCCGCTCATTGCTTATAGCAAAAATTATATTTTTACCATACATATTAGCCGAGCTATCACAATTTAAGTCTAGCAAGTCGAAAAAGGGTATATACAGGGTGTAAGGGACAGCCCTCCTCAGACTGATGGGGTGAATTCAGTATATTATACTAAGATGGAGTCCAATAAACTTGGTTTGTTTTATTTCCTCATACGCAATGTATTTTAACCGTGGCAAAACGCACGCAGCGAGTCTTCGGGCGCCCGCCCCGTCAAGTCGTTCGTTAGAGTATTTCAACATCCATTGTTGTTTTTTTTTTTATTTTAGCCGTATTATTTACATAAAGCTACTTTCAGAAAATGTTATTATACATTGAAATGAAACTGAAAAACCTGAAAAGACTATCAAAAAAATGAAAATTTTCCTGAGAAAAATTTCGGTGGATTATGATTTAAAATCAGGAGCTAAATGCACCCTATCAGTTTGAGGAGGGTTGTTCCTTACACCCTGTATAGCCCAAGCAGGCGATGCGATGCGATATCAAAACTTCACGCGAACGAAGTCGCAGGCAGAAGCTAGTTATTCTAGATGGCGTTACTGAGACATGGGATCACCATTTTTCTATGACATTTCTTCGCATGCCCTCTCTATGGTATCTTAATTCTTTACTTCGAAACAGCTAATAGACTAGAAAAAAGGAACAAAACGTTATTAAATTCCTCCATTCACCTTCAAAGATTTCCAACCACAAAGGAATGCCGAATCAAAGACTGGAATCCTACACGTTCGTTATTGGCACACCGACTGACGTTAGCTGTCAGTTGGCTGTCAAAAGTGAAATAGATCAGCCTGTAACTGACTCGGTACAACATAAAGGCCACGTTCTTTTATAGAGAACGAAAGAAATGATAATCCTTCCCCCTTACCTTTCCCTTCCCTTAACTTTACGTCATTGGTTAGTGATACGCATGAGCACTTCAAAGCGACTGAAAAGCACATAACAATAACAGGCTGATTTAATAGAAATGCTAAACGTATTTTTTAATATTTCTATTATAATAATGGGTCAAGAAATATTCATCGACGGCCTTTCGCATTTTGCCGATTTTTTTTTTACTAAAAACTAGTTTCGATGTTCTTAAAATAAACAAGGCACACAATTTAGACCTCTGGTGTCTGTCTTAGCATGCCATGGCCTGGGATTTCAACGCGCTATTAACAGTTAGATTAAAGTCGAGTTGACGTAGTATTCTCCTTACGTTTCGACTGTTTATTGAGTCTCTGATATCTATAGGTATCCGGTTAAGTAGATTAGGTATTGTAAAAGATGCAGATTGAAAAGGTGCTTCCGAAGGACAAGTGAAATATATTCTAAAAGTCATTTTATCACTGAAGAGTGATATCTAAATCACTTTTCAGTAAAGTAGGTGCTCACAAGAAATACAGTGACAATAACCCAACAACTAAATATAAAAATGAATCTCGCACAAAAAAATATCGCGCTACTTTTTTAACGTATGAAAAATCACCGCCCGTTTATTTAAACTACGTGAATAACTAACCAACTCTCGTCCCAGCTATTAAAGTTAACTGCAAAATCTAACGAGATAATATTTACATACAATGTTATAACTATTATAATATAAAACAGTAAAAAAACGCAAAGCATTTATATTAATACCTTTATTACGATCTGGGTGAGATGATGCAAGAAAAAGGGTAGAAGGTTTGCACATCAAAAATTAGAATTGATTTCTTCAAATTTGGCTGAGAATCAGCAATTTATGAACGTCTAAATTGTGTAAAAAAAAAATATGAATCATTTATTAAGCGCAAAAGGCAAAACAAACTATAAATAAATAATAAAATTAGAAGACAGTTCAAAATAGCAATAACAGAACAGCCCAGTCCCCCATAAAGCTCGCCCTTCGTACCTACAGACGGCGGCACATCAGGCTAATTCAAACTGTAATTCTTTTTCAATTGAATATGAACCTTATTCTATTTGTAACTAGCTGCCCCAGTAAACTTCGTTCAGTCTTTGAACCAATTTATGTTGTGTTACCTTCTTATTCTATTCTATCTGGGGGCACGGTAGTGCCCCCGCAAAGATGAGCCAAGCAAAGCGCAAGGGCACTACCTAACTTTTGCTCGAAGTGTTTCGTCGTTTTTTTTAACCCTCATAGAGTTGGTTTACGATGTACCAGATAGTTCATATTCTCAAGATATATGATGTCTATAATAGTCTTATTAAACATACAAAGTCTCAATTGAATAGCTCTAATACTTTAGATTTTATCGATATCTAAAATACACTGATTTCGTAACTGACACACCCACTGACTCACTGACACACTGATGATCATCAATATGTTTGGCTACTTCCTGTAGTGCCAGAAAGCTGAAATTTGGTATGTAGGTAATCTAAGTTTAGTATACAACCAACAAAAAAATTCATAAAATTGTAACTTTCTCCCTCCCCCCATCCCCTAAAATGGGGGGTGGAAGTTTGTATGAGATAATATAATCGCTTAAGAGCGAAATATCGCCCTGATTTATCTCTTATATTATTATGTAGTAATCGGTAAACCATCACAGAAAAAAGGCGAAGGCAGAGAATAGGCTATGAAAATCGGCACTACTGATGTGCAAGAAATACTCCCCAAAAAAAAGAAAAAAATTAAAATTAAAAAGACTGCCTAGCAAATTACAAAAAGAACTAAAATATTGCCAAGTCGACCACATAAGGTTTGCCCTGTGAAAAAGATACCAGATTTCATGTAGAGCCAAGCTTCTGAATCTACCTATCTCTACTGACCCTAACTTTACAAATTCTACATATCAGTAAAAATTTATGGCTGGGCAGTTCCGTAACTTACTTCAGAAACTAATATAATATTCGCATCACCTCCACAGCAGCCAGCTCAATAGTCCCCTTCTGTCTAAGTTCCTACATCATCCTTCGCACAATCCGATACGGCACGGTTAGCGCAATGGCTGAGCGATTGTCACGGGCTCCATTTACTCCATTTACGCACGGAACCAATTTTAATATTTGTATAGCTGCTAGATAGTTATTCCAAGTATGGCTGTTTGTTGGTGTATGTGAGTTGAAATATCTGTAAATGCACCCACAAAATAGGAGAAAGTGCACTTTAGCTTTAATAAAGAAATATCATTCATTTGGGTCACGCGCAGACAATATAATAATAATAGACACCTTTAATCAGATTCACTTAACCTATTAATAATGTTCTGCAGCAAATAGCTTGAAAGCTATCTGTATAATTATGTTACAGCAAAGCCCTCTGCTTGTGTCTAAAACTGCAGGCAGTTGCTTATTGCTAGGATAAAAACTTACATCAAAATCTATTATTTAGCTATTTTGGAACTACAATGCCAAACACAAGATACACATATTAAAAAAAAATTGAAAACCGATTCCATCGAAAATTAAAAATAAAAATATTCTCTTCTGGAAATAGAAATGCAGAACGTTTGAGTACAAAGACAATTATAAATTCTTTGAATCAGCAATTGTTGAAGCCGCGTCCTATACCTCCTGGTAGGTATGTGAGTCAGAGCTCGTTACAATGTTGTTTGAAGTGGCTCTTCTGTTCAAGTGGTTTATTGTTCTCTTGTCGCGAATTCTGAGATTGGCAAAGTTGATTTGAATGCAAAGTGGATCCTATATTGTTGATTTTAAGTGGATATTTCGAGATGAATTGAGACGTATTCAACTTGATTATCGTTTGTTACGAGAGCTGTGTTGAGGCGAGAAAAGGGATTACTCGGCTTTTCTAAATTACTTATTGTGACCTACCATCATCACGGCTGTATTCGCCGAAGAGTTGGGTAAAGCTGTATAATACATCCATATTTTGCTGGTTATGTTTATGTCAACTCACAGATACAAACATGGTACTGATCATCGCTGTAATTGCGAGCCCTGTGGTTCACATACGCCCAAAAGGGTTCAAATGCTCTGCGTATCCAATATAATAAGGGTCAGCTCACACCGAGACGCGACGCGACGCGACGCTGCGCACACACTTTAAAAGTGCGACACAAAATACGCGGCGCAGCGCGAAACCACAAGCCTCTTCCCATCGTCGCGTATCGGTGTGAGCTGACCCTAAGGCGTTCAGGATATTGTTGCGACTGCCACGCTTCTGTAGTGCATCAGCAATGATTACCGCAGTTGTGGCGTAAGAAATTTCTCTTGCCACTGCACAGGCTGCGTGTGGAGTAAGTGGAGTCCCAATGATATTCTGCAATCGAGAATATAGAGAATATAATTAGCCAATGGCCACTCAGGCTAGCCCGCTAGTAGTGTGATCAGATTTTACGCCCGATGCAAAAAGAGGGGCACGAGAGGGGGGTGTTATAGTAGTTATCAAGTACTAACATAGGTTAAGTTATATTGTTACCAGCTCAGTGGACCTCTTTGTAGTCTGATAAATAAAATAATAATAATAAAGGGCAAGCCTATTGCCACAAATACAAACTCCGAGCTGCTACTGAGAATTTTTAGGTGGAAAACCCAAACAACACTGCCCAGGAACTTGTACCCAAGACTTCATTCTTAGTAGTTTAGAGGTTGACATACCATACCTTGAGTTTTGAACATGATTCCTCCAGGTGTTGAAATTTTTCGTCGATTTTTTCCTAATTGTCACTAATTTGTGAAAATTAGTTATTATTATAATTTTACTTTGAACTAGGAAATCAGGATATGCATACAAAAAATGATAGTAGTAGCAATAGTAAAGATGTTTTGTTTATGAATTCGGTTGTATTTTTTGAAAAAAAAAATGTATATTTTCAATAACTTAGTAGATTTATTCGTAGGTTTACGTGTACACATCTTTGACATTAATAAAGACACCAAAGTTATGTGGTGTATTCATCACAGCGGATTATCTCGCGATATTACTTACGTCACGGTTATTACGTCATCATTATGACGTGTCTTATGGTGCCATACATTCATGTCGTAATGCTATGTTGCTGGACAAATGCGGGACATTCCTTACGGAGACAATGATAATGCTTTGTCTGGAATAAAGAATGGTTTTTATTTCATTATCATGGTTTTCTGTAATAAATACTTATGTGGGAAGTGGGTACCTATGTCTGAATAAATGGATGGTATCATAAATACTAAAAATCTCAAGATTGTTTAAATCTCCGACGCAAAAAGAGGGGTGTTATAAGTTTGACCGCTTTGAGTGTGTGTCTGTCTGTGTGTCTGTCTGTCTGTGGCACCGTAGCGCTAAACGGGCAAACCGATTTAGATGAGGTTTTAATTTAAAAGGAAATTTTCTTGCGATGGTTTTTAAATATGATGCATCAAAATCGGTTCAGCCGTTTTAATGTTATCAGCTCTTTTGTGTGAATTAAATAGTTTTTTTTTTATTTTTTGATTTTAATATACCGCTGAATAAGTAATGAATCTTCCTAGAAGGTGTGTACCTACTTATTATCTCTACCCCGACCCTAACTTTATGGCTCAACGATAGGAAAGTATTATTTCTATTTAAACTTTTAAAAATGTGTGTTTTAGTTTTTTTGCGTGGGGGGTTTTTTAAACTTTTAATTTAATTATTATTTCATTATTTTGAAACTTGCTTTTTGCATTGTATAAAGAATCAAATGCTTCTACAACACATCAGAGCTTGAAACGGCTGAACTAATTTTGATGAATCATATCTAAAAACCATTGCAAGAAAGTCTGCTTTCAAATAAAAAAAACCGCATCTAAATCGGTTCACCCGATTAAGCGGTACGGTGCCACAGACAGACACACACACACACATATAGCGGTCAAACTTACAACACACCTCATTTTGCGTCGGGGGTTAAAAATTAATGCAAGTTTAAAAATATTAAAATTAATTTCACGTCACGTCACGTCGGGGTACCGCTAATAAAAGTACAGACCTACTAGGAAGATTCCTTACTTAAGTGGGTACCCCGACGTGACATGGCTTAACGATAGGAAAGTTTTTGCTAATTATTTCTTTGTTTTCCGGCAGCAACATGGACGTACTGTAGGCCTACCATCGACTTTTAGTTAGCCATTCAATTCCGATGCAAACCAGTTTAGGTTCCTAAACTGATTCGCTAATATTTATACCATGAAGTGCCTATAACTGAGTGGCGTTTGATTCGCTCATGGAGGAATGAAAGAACGAAATTTGTCGGTGGTCCGCGATGTGAGAAAGAGATGACGCTAGACAATTGTTGCATAAGTTTGTCTCTTTTACTCCAACCTATGCGTTGCGTTCCGAAACCTAGTAGTTATGATTTTAGCGGTTTCATTTGTGTATAAAATTTCAACAAATATATTTTAAAATTGCGCTTATGAGTCAAATTATATACCACTAAGCCCAATTTTACTACTCATTAATGAAATAGTAATTTATATAATTCTTTAAAATAAAAATTAAAGGGTTGCTTAGTGTCGTCGTAAAAGTAAAATGATTATGACGAGTTTAGAACGCAACACACGCGTTTTGAAATCTAAACGAACTTTTTTGATAGAACCCAAGGAGTTCTAATTAGGTAGGTAGTATTCAAAAGAGTTTTTAGTTTTTAACGTTTAACTTGGATAAAGTATTTAGTAATACGAATAATGGCGTACATTTTACATTGTTACGTAAGAAACACATATTTAACTGAAATTGGTACGTATATTTCCACATTTTTTCAAAGTTTATAACAAAACGATTCAGTTTACGCCACGAAACTAGAAACTTTTTTTGGATCGCTATTTTTGACACTATGCGAATCAATTTAGGTTCAAATGTCACCTCATGGTACGAAAAATGAACGAACTAAAACAGCTTGCGATTCAAGTGCCGACTTGATTTGGCGTCAACCTAAACCGGATCGTTTTAATGACGTCTTGGTATGAAATTGCAAAGCAGTTCATTTTAGGTCGTCAATTGAATCGTAATAATAGTTCATAGTAAGCCTCCTGATCATTATAAACATCTTTCATTATGAGACTGAGCCTGAAATATCAAAAAAAAAAGTTGACCATGTCATACATTTCCTTTTGCTAAATATTGATTTTTGTATGAAACAACTGATTTTTTTTTTGATATCCCAGTATTAGCCTCATAGTAAAAGTTGTTTATAATGATCGGCACTTTCCGTCATGCCGCGGGAAAACAACCACTAAAATTTAACGGTGTTTAATGTGTTACCGTTTGTTTTCCCCAAAAAATAAAATAAAAAAATAAAATGTTACGTTGATTTATATAATTATGCTAATTTATGACTGTTATATTAACAAAATGATTTTCTTTGTTTCAGGTAAGTTGTACGATTTTGGAGAAACGTCTACGAGTATAAAGCAAAAGAGGTAAAATTTGTGAGTTTTTGAGGTTGCAGGGGATACTCTGATCATCATCATCATCATCATCCTCATCTCCCACCGCAGGATAAGATTGAGATCAAGAGTAAACCTCAGTTATACAAATTTTTGTAATAATGTAGGATACAGTAAAATTATTAGCAGTAAAGTATTTAGATTTTTCTAATACTTTACAAATGTAAAAAAAAGAGTAGACCCATTGTATATTAAAAAAAAAACTCTGGATGTAGTGAACCGATTTTAAAAGTTATTTTACCAATAGAAAGCCACGTTATTTGTTAGTGTCATGGGTATAATTTATTTTCAAAACTAATAGTGGTAGAGGATAATGTTAAAGTACGAAAGGCTTGCAGACGAAGTCGCGAGTTAGATGCTAGTATATTATATTGGTCGTTGAACCTTCTGCGTGAAATTTTCTTTATAAGGTTACAGTCATACCTATTATTTTTTTTTACACATTTTTTTTATTATTTGAAAGAAAGAAAAGAAAGAAAGGAAATAGATTTGATTAAAACACACACATACATTTACACACGCACCCACATACATTTTTTTTTATTTGATCATTTGATTTATGTAGGGTAAGGAGAACAGTCCCAGTGTGTGAAAAAGTGTGGTTATGACATGGTGTAAGTTTCTTTATTCTATTTATACAGTAAAAAAAAAACTTTAGAGAAATTATGGGTCAATTGAATTAACCACCATCCACCATCTCTCATTCAGGCTCATATCTACCAGCCAAATAAATATTTCACTTTTTATTTTATTTTTTTCTTTAAACAAGGTTTAGACTAATTAATTAGTGCAGAAATTGGTAATTCCCACACACATTAAATTTTATTAAATTTTTCTTTCTATTAATTTTTATCGCTAGAGCTAGAACGATTTCTCATATATCACTGAAACTTGCGCATAAAAGTAGTTTAATTGCTTCCAACTACCTATTTCTGTTTATTTACGTTCTTTTTTACATTGCATGACAGTTTTAGCATAGAGAAGAGAGAAAGAAAATGAACTACAAAAACTAAGTCCCACCTCGTTGGTTTAGTGTGATGGTTTTTCAAGCGCTTCAGTTTTTTTTTTATTATTGATAGGCACGCGTTTGACCACTATCTCACCTGATGGTAAGCGATGATGTGGTCGACGATGAAGCACGCTTGCCAAGAAGCAACCTGTTCACTCTTGACTTAAAGCCCCTAGGTTGTAGCTATCAGGAAATAAATAAATAAAATTAAATAAATAATAATAAATATTCCACAACTTTTCACACATCGCTATTTAGCCCCAAGCTAAGCTAAGAGCTTGTGTTATGGGTACTAAACAGCTGATAATCATACTTATATATTTCTAAATACATACATATTTTATATAAATTACACCCAGACAGAACAAATGATCGAAAAAACACCGACTCCGGCAGGGAATTCCACTCCTTAGCTGTAGGTTCGCACAATAAATGTGTTCCCAAAGCGTTTAGTACGTATGGTTGGGATATCTACCATGTACCGGTGGCGCAGTGCCGTACGTAGCATAAAGTTCCCAGTTTCGATCCCCGGGTCAGGTAAAGTGTTTTTGAGTTTCTTTTCAACACTTTTTTTTTCAACATATTTGGCGAAAAGTGGGTGTACTATTCCAGGTACACCTCTGCCTAGCCCTTCGAGGTATAGCACACAGTTTCTGTGTGCTTCAAGTATTAAATAAATAAACGACTGGATTTATTTTATAATAGCATTCGTCTGGCATTACCACTGAAATTAGTCTTTTGGCGCAATCGTGACACATGCTAATTAGTTTTTACTGTTTTTGTGTTAATTTCATGTTTTACAGTGCGTGTATGTTTTAAATTTTTTTTAATAAATATTAGAATGGAATCGAATTCTCTTTAGTGTACACCTTAAAAAACTTACAAATTATAACATAAGGGCTACATAGGATGATACACTCCTATTAGATAAGCGATCTCTTACAGACAACCTTTGGATGGAGATATTTTTTCTTCCTCCTTTTTTTAATATTATAAACCAGTGCTTGACTGCAATCCCACTTAATGGTAAGCAGTGATGCAATCAGTGATGCTGAAGCGCACTAATTTATTAAGAGCCTATTCACTCTAGACTGGAAGACACCTAAATTATAATCGGACGGGAAGACCGCAGCAGGCAAGTTGTTCCTTCGATGTACGCGGTATAAACGACGAAGCGAAACGCTTTGTCCGAATCGTGGGAGTGCCAACGATGTAAGGGGTGTCTTTTTAATACATATTCACACAAACAAAATACATGTTCACACATCCGGAAACTTAACCACAAAGGCAGTATATCAGAGCTCACAACAATGCGTGAAGTCCAAATAACTCACAGATTTGGCACTATAGCGTGGCATCATTATTTACAATTTGTGGCTTGACAGGCGGGCCAACCCTCGGCAAGCCCGTACTTACTACACACACATACATAAATATGTACATAAATACTAGTTTCCAGATCAATTTGGACCTTGGCCTTTACACAAATAACCTATATTCTCTTGTTAATAACATGCATACTATTACAGTTTATGTAACAAGGGGATAAAGGTGATTTTGCTTTGGGTTTCGCTGGATTCAATATGGCCGTGACATAATAAAACTCAGATTTATTCTTTTGGTGCATAATCTAATATTAAGTATTTCAACATTGCACGGGTCGATCGTTGGTTAAGCTACAATCAGGGTTGAAAAAAAAACAGTTTTTTTATATTTTATAAAACAAACAGTTTAAAATGTTTAAAACAAGTGTTTTTTTTTGTTTTTTATTACTTATTACCTTTATGTATCAATTTCAAATCAATTAGGAATAGCGAATAAAAAATAATCCATTTCTAAATTATTTCCTAATTCACATTAGTAAAAATAAAAAATAAAACGATAAATATTTACGTTTTGTTGAATATCTCAGTATCTCTAATCTAATTATTAAAAAATATTATTATTATTAATCAATACAAAACACTTAACATACACCTTGTATGTAGTATAGGTTAGTAAAGAACTAGAGAGACAGAGCGGGGAATACCCGCTAATACAGTGAATTACTTTGTTTTGACGCCCGACATAGGGACTTTCCCTGCGGGAAATAATTATAATACCTCCACATAAATATATAATGTTAGAAACAAATATATCTCGTACATAATATACATATATAACACATTATAAATATTGCAGTATTAGTACTTGCTTACTATATTAAAATAAGATAATAAGTTTTTTTTTTTTTTATTATTGATAGGCGCGCGTTTGACCACTTTCTCACTCTGATGGTAAGCGATGATGTGGTCGACGATTAAGCACGCTTGCCTAGAAGCAACCTGTTCACTCTTGACTTGAAGACCCCTAGGTTGTAGCTAGGTGTTTCCTACACCGACTCCGGCAGGGAATTCCACTCTTTCGCTGTTCGCACAATGAATGTTTTTAAATTAAGTTACTGCTCCATTAGCCCTTTTCTTCCCTTCTAAGTTTTTGCTGTGCCCAACAGGGTCCATAATGATTCTTTACCTTTATATTCTTAAGACCATTTATGTACATTGTGGAACGCTATAAATATTGAGAATTGAGTACTTAAAAGCTGAATCATCGAAAATCCTTCCTAAAAAGTAGATTGCAGCATTTCAGGGTTTACGACAACTAAAGACCTTAACCCTCCTTGGATAAGAAACACTTTTCGCGTGATAAGTCTCAAATTGGACACATTATAACCCTTCGGATGCCAATAAACCCTTTGCCAAGAATTTAATGTCGCGTTCCGGGTATAATACCTACCATTGTTATCGTACTATTGTCATCTCGAACGTCTCATTTTATGGAACGAATTTATAAAAGTCTTGCATAAAAAGGCTATTGAAATATTTATAATGATGGCATTCTTACGTAACTTCCAATTTCTTTTTGCGATATTTTGTAGAATAGAACACTATTGTAATACCATGTAAAATGATAACTTTATAAGCTACACATAGGGTGTTACAATTAGTGACCTTATCGCTAAACATGATCTCTTACGAACACCCTTTTGATGTATTTATAATAATGTAATAGATGAAATACTAGCCTGTTAATGTACCACTGCAGGGCAAAGGCCTCTTCTCATAGAGAGAGGGCACGAGGATTGATCACCACGCTTGCTCAAATCGCATTGGCTTTCCCGGATTTGAACCACAACCTCGTGCGTGAGAGGCAATGATATTATAAGTAAAAAGGAGTACAGATAAGTTATAAGAAAGCGACACGTTAAAATGTGGCTAACTAGCAACATTTTACCTCAGTGTCGCGTCGCGCCGTCAAGGACGCGTGCGTGCGTTTGTGTGCCGTTTTTGAAGATCGAATGTTGTTTAAGTAACCTATCTACACCTTTTTACCTAAAATATCATTGGTGAGAGAGGGAATAAATCTTATCCCTTATCCATCCAGAGCATCACGACATGTGTTATAGAGAAAGATGAAAGATATTTAGGAACTTCGTGAAAGGCGAGTGTTTTGCGGGACTGTATTAAGTAATTTTTGACGTTCAAAAAGTGTTGATCGTCAGCCTAATTCAAATACATGACTTTTGATTTTGATTTGATGTAGTGTATGACTGATGATCATTAAATGACACTTTGTATACTACGCGTAATCAGTATAAGCTGCAACGATTCAAAAATAAATAATACCAAAATACTTAAAAAAAAAACTAAACTATTCTACATTTTCATCCATTCTATTTCTCTTTTCTTTTTTTTCTTTTTCATTTTACTAAACTTGACATTAAGTACCAAATAGGTACTTAATGTCAAGTTTAGTATTGCCTATTTCAAATTAAATGAGTCTTTATTTTTATAGCTAAAACTGTTTGCATGTCTTCGTTCTGGTAATTAGTACCTATATTATTAACTATCCTAATAAACTTAACATCAGCTGTTTGATTCTGGTTAAATCACCTCGTGAGTGAAGTAAACTGTAAAGCCCTAGCCCTAGTATGATATTTAATAACAGTCCAATATTCGCCGTCACCTCACCAAAATCAATCATTCTCCTCAATCAATCAAATGTCACTTATTTAAATTAGGTTGAGAATCAGTACTTGAACGTCAAAACTACATCAGACAGTCCTGCAAGCCTCCCACTCTTCAACACTTCCTAGGTTCTAGTACTTACCTTCATTTACGGGATTGTTTTACAGATGAACAATGCTGTAACCTGTACCTATTTTCTTAGCAAATAAAAAACAGCTATACTTTTCCATTCAAAGAAATGAATCTGTTGTTTTGTAGATACTTTATCCCACCAAAAACATTTCATGTAAAATGTTGCCAAGACGACCACATAAGGTTTGCCCTGTGAAAAAGATATCAGATCTCATGTAGAGCCAAGCTTCTGAATCTACACGGCCTAAGTCTACCGACCCTAACTTCACAAATTATACATATCAGTAAAAATGTATGTAATGTAATAAAACTAATTAAAATAAATTAAATATGTACCTACACTTAAACTAACTACAAATTAAATAGTAAAGAAAAAAAATACAAAAACCCCCTTCTAGAAAAAAAAAAAAAACAAAATCGTAACACTCAGGCGTCAAAGTACTCCTCCCCATCGCTGTCATCAGGAAACGTGTCCAGAAGACTGGCAGCATTGCCACGTTGGATGGCAATGCTAATTCTTTGGCCAAAGAATAAGCCAGCCCTCTGGTCACGCGAAGTGTCGACCAGTCGGCGAAAAATCTCCTTAAAAAGGCTGCGTGCACTCGGACCCCATGACCCGAGCGTTTCGACCCCAAACGGCTCAAAACTGTAACTTCCATTGAGGTTACAGTATTTGTGCCGCTTGAGGGCCTCAGCAGCTGCAGCAGCAGCGCCAACACAGCTCGCCGTACTTGGAATATGAGATGGCGCAAGGGTATCGACACAGGTTGCGTCCCACACCAAAGGCCTACCCAACTACCAAGGCAACAACGTCATTCCATCTGGTCTCTTTCCATCGTCGCGTACCAAGCCGTTAGGTTCCAAAACCGGTGGTGACAAGAGCAATGTAATGTAATGGATAATGTAAAGGACAATGTGTAATGTAAGGGACGCGGTGGTGTCCTTATGCGAAACGGTCGTCTCGCAGAAGGACACTACCGTGTCCCTGGACGCGACGCTGCCGACCATCCTCTCGACCACGGCCGGCAGCGACAAGTCAATGCCTACTCCAAACCTCGTCAAGCCCAGCTTATCCTTCGATCGACCCGTGAAACTGCTGTTATTAAGCGCCGAGATAAACTTATTTACAGAAATAAATATTATTTATTTTCAATAATATATTTATATTTCACTACTCTCACATTAAATATTCAATATGCAAATAAAGGTTCCAGATATAGGTGACGCGCCGTTGAGACCCGTAACTCCCTACTTATTATTCCATTAGAGTGGTTTCAGACACGTTTGACACATCCCTAAGTCTGGCAGTATCTAAAAATACGTACAGCAGTATCGTCCCGGGAACAATGGAAGTAAAATAAAATTAGATAGAAATTGGCCCGTTTAAATACGTTCAATATGCAATGCTCACTTTAGAAACTAGAATGTTGCTTTTGTATATTTATTTTTATTATACAAAATGTTTATTGAGATTCGGTACAAACAAAATTGTAGTTTTTAGTCCCTCATCTAGATAACAAGAAAACTGCTTAGATTAAGCTAAGCGCATCAAAGTTGAGGAGAGGGGGCTTGTAACGTCATAAGCTAGTATAAACTGTACTGACTAGTGACGTCATGCGATATTTTGACCCGATGTATCGCCGTTATTTTTTGATTACGTTAAAAAAGAAAAAATAGGATGTGTCGAATAATTTCTTGTAATCTGGATGATGGACTAAAAACTAAAATTTTGTCAAATAGCCCATTGACCTTTGTAGCTAGCAGTAGGCGCTTATCAGCGAAGTAAAACGAAAAGGTGATGAAAAAAACTTTTTTCAAAAAATAAAACCGACTTAAAAATAACACTAAACGGTGTAAAATAACTCTAAATTCGGAAGTCTGTGGCTTTGGTGGGTTTGTCTTACTCATGATGGGCCACCGACTTCCGAATTTAGAGTTATTTTACACCATTTAGTGCTTTTTTTGAAGTCGGTTTTATTTTTTGCAAAAACGTTTTTTATTTTTCCATTTTTAGTTGTTACCATAAAAATATTTGCCATGAATTTATTTCATATTGTTAATTGTTTACAATACATGTCATCCTAATAGGGTTTTCCACTAATCCCTAATAAATTAAAATAAACATACCTAACTGACGAAATCTAGGTATATTGTACCCACCTGCGTACCCCTCAGAGCATACAGGCGTGATGATACGTCATTATGTTGTATAAACAATAAACATCCAAGCGATTCCAGCAATCACGACAGATTTGCCGTTTATTTTTGAAGAGTTCCGTTGTATATCTCCGAAGATCAGCACCGGATCTTCACCAAATTAAAATGGGACCACCTCAGGAGTATACTCTTTCAAATAAAGAATTTTGAGAATCGGTCCACAAATGGGGGCGAAATCAGGTAACATACTTAAAAAAAAAAAAAAATGCATACACACGAACATAGAACCTCCTCCTTTTTTTAAAGTCGGTTAAATAACTTACTATGATGAAACAAAATAGCGGTTTGATATATTTCCTATTTGAAAATTATTGACAAATCAGCCCCCTAGCCAAGTTGACAATCTACAATCATAAACGCGATTGGAAAACTAGCAATGTATGGGAATGACATCACCTCTCGCTAAGTCGAATAGATACGAATCGTTTGTAACTTGACTCTTTCTACAATCGAGAACGGCTCAAATCCCTTTGTTTTGACCACGTGACTTAGCGAGAGGTGATGTCATTCCCATACATTGCTAGTTTTCTAATCGCGTTTACGATTGTAGATTGTCAACTTGGCTAGGGGGGCTGAACCAGAACTTTATTTGCTACATGCCGACGTCACGCGGTTTCACCCGCGCAGTTCCCATTCCCTTGGGAATACAGGGATAAAAAGTAGCCTCTGTCTTCCAGAAATAGTGTACCTTACCAACGGTGAAAGAATTTTTCAAATTGGTTTATTAGTTTCAGAACCTATTCAAAGCAAATAGAAATTAAAATGAAGTCTCCGTGGATCATTACTTGGCTTAGTGTTAAAAATCGAAGCAACCTTGTATGACTTAAAAAATTTTTTTAGTGTCAATAACCATTTGTTCCAATCCGTGATGTCGAAACGTTTAACTGTTTGGTTACTTCGATTTTCGTTAATTAGTTTTTTGACTTGTCTGATTGGTTAGGATTACATTTTGGGCACTCAGGTATGCGGACTTCTTTCATTCCACACCTAAAACAGAATATAGTGCGCTCTGCGGTACACTCCTTCGTAGAATGAAAATCCACACGACAACGATGACAGTATTTTTTGTTTTGGGTGCCTATAGCGTAAGTGGTTTTGTTAAAGTTTTCATTAGACGTATTGTTGTTTATCTTAAAACTATTCAGTATTATCTTTAAAAAATCATAATCATTTAGAAAGTCTTTCAAAGGGCCTTTTATTTATTTATTTATTTATTTATTTAAATGATATGGAGGACTTACAGCTAAAACAAATCAGGTAAGAAACATATACTAAAAAATAAATATATACTTATAATTTGGACTGTACATTTTATATACACTTCGTATCGTCGAGAACAGAACACAATTCGAAATTCCCGCTTTTTTTTTCTTCTTTCTTTGTTTGCTTTTGTTTTCTTTGTTTGTAGAATGTACGGTTTATAATAACTGAATTAAAATGATGATAATTATATGTATTATTAACCATAATTAATTGCAATTATTTTTTTATTATTAATCAGGAAGATTGGGGGGCACGGCGGTGCCCCTGCCAAGTCGAGCGCGAAGCAAACACTGCCGTACCATCCTTTACTGGAACCATTTCGCCACATTTTCAGGCCCCTATTTGAGAACCTCTGGATAAGACCAGAACGCAGAAATTTTCATCATGCACTAAGCTATAACCACATACCTAAAATATCCCACCATAAACATTCTGTAAAAAACTGGCCTGTCTCGATGGAGCTGCTTGTTTATCTCTAAAAAGTAATGAAACCTGACAAAGTCGTGCCAAGTCTAAGGTTCCTTACTGCGATTTTTTTTATTGTTTTTTTTTTTCTAATATTGTGTTACTTGGTCGTTGAAGGGTACACAAGGGTACAAAACCAGGTGCTCCATGACACCGTGGCACCTACCTGTCGCCAGAACCGATACCCACTTGGAAAACGTTGATTCAATAACCAATCAATTGTAGGCTTGATAAAGCTGCATATTTCAATAATACTTATGTATAGGCGAGCCTGAAACAAACAGTATAAAAAATTATTTCCAGTACAGACGGACTTCTAAGCATTGATAGATGTCCGTCTGTACGTCTATTTTATGTTAGATCGGTAGTCAATTTGACGCTACAAAAAGAAGAAAGCAGAAGTCAGCATTGTCAATGCTAATTGCATGTGTTGCACAATCAACAACAGCCTATAAAAATGAGACACTAGCGTCTAATTTCCAATACCATTATGGGCTATTATCTCGCTTAACAAACATAGGTAGTTACAACAGATATAACATTACGTGTAAACAAAATTGAACGCACTAACGTATAAAGAATGTTCAACGGCCAAGTCACACAAAATTAACTCTAATAATAAAGAAATCGCAGTAAGGAACCTTAGACTTGGCACGACTTTGTCTAGATTTCATTACTTTTTAGAGATAAACAAGCAGCCCCATCGTGACTTAGCTAGTTTTTACAGAATGTTTTTGGTGGGATATTCTTAACAGTTTAAAGAAAACTTAGTTACTAGAAAGACATTCTGAACAGTTTACTTATAACTAAAATTATGACCGCGTCGCGGCAACGGGAAAAAAAATATTTTCCATGGAAGTTTTGGCAACATTGTTTTATTTCTCAGGGCTATTGGTTATATTTGCATAGTTTGCATTGCCAGTGACTAACTGGCGTCTAGTTGCACACCGAACTTTGACAACTGAGAATTTAATTTAAAAAAAAAAATACTGTCAGGCATCAAGACCCATAGCCAACTTTTATGGACGGTTTAGTCTGAAGTAAAACATTTTTTTTCATAGCACTTATAAATAAATAAAAAATATAAATAAAAAAATAAAAATTCTTTATTTTCAGGCATTGACGGCCCAGAGCGTGTTAGTATTCAGTACAAAAATAACTTAACAGCTATGTTAGTAGTAACATCTAGACTCACACAAGAAAACAAACACACAAAAAAATAAACAGCTCGCGGAAGATTCATCAAGACCCATGTCTGACATGCAGCTTGATAAACCTATCCATCGTAGGCCCTTCCAATCTTTCTGAAAATACCTTCAGAACGCTATTGCTGCTTCCCCTCACTCTGCGTATCACTGATGCCACTTTTTGCGCATGATTGCAAAATAATCGTCAGTGTGCGCATCCGCAAACATCCCCGACGCACTACAGTAAGGTGGAAGCCCCAACAGCGCCCTGAAGGCGTTGTTATATTGAATGCGCAGAGTGCTGTCTGCTTTTTGGGTATGATTAGCCCACAGACTGCTGGTGTTAAAAAAATGACAAAAAGCCTTAAATGGTATTGCACTTTAAGTGGACCTAAAGTTACGGTGACTATCAGACGGGATTCGGTGCGCTTCGTCACACATCAGCTAGTAGGTACGCAGGACATGATAACTTAGAAACAAACTGATGACTGGTAGAGAAGTTTGCTGTTTGACAGTTAATCGTTGAACAATTGGCCCTGCTGTGCGTCAAAGGACAATGACCAAAAGCAGTCTCGAAAAGCTGCATGTATGGAAACCAAATTAATATAGAAATTACTTATATGTTTATTTTTTACAAGCTTTTCACTTCAGGAATTTAGTATTCATATCCGAAATGATGATTTTGAGATAAACAGTAAGTTAACGATTGCTAGGTACATTTCCGTATAAAGTCATGATGGACGTTTCGTTTTCTTCATTTTTACGAGTGGCGTAAGTATGAACCTTTAGACAAAAAAACATAAAAATGATACCAAACTCATAACTAGATAAATAATTAGTAAGATCATAACCATAACGTACTGTATATTATATGTATTTTATCTTTACGATAAGACAATATTTTTTTTGGGTTTCATCTCACGCAGATCCAAAACTACTGTCAAGCCATATGACAGACAGACGGACCGGCCAATAGGGATTCTGCAAAGCCACTGTAAAGCCATAAAAAGCATGAATATTACATTTTATTTTTAAATTAGCAACTGTTCTCTTCTGTTGTTTTTAACTAACATTGTTGTTTTGTACTACATGAGTGACCCGTGGTCATTTTATTAGTTGCGAGTAGGTTATATTATAATTATTGTATTATATATCATAATTTGTAGGTTATCATTATAAACTCCGGTATTTATGTTGAAATTAACACTTTTATTGAATAATTTATAAAGCGTAGTCTATAATACCTATAAAAAGATTTATTGTGTTTCAACTTGAGACGGATTTCCATACATCGTTGGTCATGATCCTTTAATGCTGTTCTCTGTTTCTTTCTTTATTATTTATTTATTTATTTAATACTTCAAGCACACTAATGTACAGAGGCGGACTTAATGCCATAGGCATTTTCTACCAGTCAACCTTTAGGTGATGCAGAGAAAAAGAGTGGTAGGTGCAATTAAAAATGAAAAAATAAAAGGAATCAAAGAATACTAATACATATTATGAGTATAAATACATAAATATGTACACTATAAATATAATATATATAAAAATTAAATTATGAAGAGATAGAAAAAAGAAAACACATTAGCGCTGTGAAGATACTACTGCCAACTTCTTACGAATATGTTCGCGAACCTTAACCTTAAAAGATAAACGGTTGGTTGCCATCCTGTTATTATCGCCAAAGTCTCAAGGTAGCGTATATCAACATTCCAAATGAGTTCCACATTAAAACTCCTGTATATTCTGCTTCTGTACATTTTGGGGTTTTCATATAATTTGAGCTTCAAATTTATGTTAAATGTGGTTTCAAGTAACGCTTTTAGCACTCGTTCGTACTCAAATATTGTGTTTTATTAAACTGGAATTCTAGGGCTAAACTTGTCTGGTATTTTGGAAAGGGTTAACTCTGTGCATTCTGAAAGTATATCTTAGACAGGGTAGCCCGCGAAATTCAATTGTTCTTCAGTTTTTGGCAAAGAGATTTAAAATACTATAAAGCGGGCATGTCAAGGAAATGTCATAGAAAAACTTCGATCCCATGTCTCAGTAACGCCATCTAGAATAATATATGAATATTGGAGCGGCAGCGGAGCGTACTACAAAAAACTCATAGACTTGTATGCAGCAGGAAACACTTTTTTGGACTAAAATGTTGTTCGTGATGTCCGGTCTATAGATATTGAATGTCTTTGATTTTTGGCAATTTGTCGTTTAGTTTAAGGCTGTGTGTTGAACAAAAAAATATTGGCGAAAATAACACCACAGTATAAATATTAATACAGTAGGACGACGCCTTTACTCTCTGGAAAAATGCCGACAACGTCTACGTGCGCGTTAGCTCTGAATAATACCTTCCGAACTACGAACATCGTTTTGTTCGCAGTTCGGGAGCGGCTTTCCAGCGTCTCGCCCCTCACTACCCGCACGATTGCTCTGTCTAGACGGCTTCGTCGGACGACGTTAGGTTTTTAGACTGTGGTAACACGTAGTGTTTACAGAATTGTAATCATTCAAATCATTAAATCGCTAAAATCTATCTATAAAATATATCTAATAAAACAGTAAAAAAACTGTGTCTGTACATTGAATATATTTAAAAAAAATAAAAATAAAGGGGGGTTTAGAAACAGTAATAGAGCACGAATCCAAAAGAAAAGTCTGTTTGTCTGTTTGTTTGTACACGCTAATCTTCGGAACTACTGGACGGATTTGAATGTTTTTATGGTTGTATGGATATTAAGACTGGGCAACACATTGGCTATAATTTATCTTGGAAACTTGAACACCTGATGCCTGTTGAGAGCGTTGCGGATGAATTTTTTGATGCCCTTTGCTTTTCTTTTTAATTTGATTACCTATGTATTAATAGTTATATAAATAACTAACTGTTAATAGTTAATTATAAGGTTCGAGTAATACTTTTTTAATAATAATTACTTAGTAGTAATAGATGAATTAGTCGTAGCAGCAAAATAATTAAAATGCCAACGTTCAGCCGTGGTACTGGGGAGTTTGTTCCGCCACTTCTTCTTCCCAGCAAAAACACTAGGAAGTGGCGAAGGGAAGGTTTTACGGGCGATTGTCTAATGTATTATCGATGTTCTAAAAGTGCCGATCCTTAGACAAATTTGAATAAAAACAATTTATTTTTTAACGATTTTTCGGCGTTTGTCGCTTGGTATGGCACAGGGCCTTTCGAGGGTTTGTTTTTTAACCCGACAGCGCCAAAAACAGGGTAACGTTATTTATTAATAATAATAATTCTTTATTCACGTGAAACACGGTAATACAGATGGTCAGTTTATAATGAACGTACATGTTTCGCCAAAGATTGGCATGCAAATGTCAACAATAGGTACAGACGCCAGCACATCAAGTTACCCCAATGTGTCAAATTTTCCCTATTAAATATGAACCTTATTCTGTTTGGCATAAAGTTGAAAAACGATCAAAGAAATTTGATACATTGGGGTAACTTGACGTGCTGGCGTCTGTACATAGTCTCAATTAGGTACATACTAAAACAACACAAAGGAGAATGCCAATTTGTGCCCCAAAGTGTACAGAGATCATTGTATTACAAATACTTATAATAAAATAAGATACGAATTTTAGAAAATAACTAACATTCCATACCAGACGTGGAAAAAAACTCACAATAAAAAGTATCTTTCTTAATATTTCACTTGAAAGTACCCTCAACATTGCCATATGATATTAACAAAGAGCAAAACAGGAAAAAACTATCTCAACACATACCTGGCCTAAAATGTTAAATATTTGTAAGTTAGCGTAACTTAAAACGTAATACATTATTATTAGTGTTTTTATGTTTTCTTATTCATAAATCGAACTGTAATATTGTTAGATTAATAGTTTAAAATAATCTGAGCATTCATATCCAACATTATTTTACTTCTATTTTGGCAACACTCAAGTCTTCGATCAAACGTCAAATGTCATTATGTCACAAATTATTCTGTCTACAAATGATACTAACCAAGTATTAACCATAATAGATTTACTTTGAAAAATAATGCCCTCCCAGTGCTTTATAACGAATACACTGGGTATATTAATGCCTGGAACAGATATCTAAACATGTTTATACCTTATTGTTTACAATAAACATAAAAATACTTAAGCCGGTAGGTACAAAAACGGTTTCTTTAAACCTTTATAACTTTTGTCCACGACTGCTGAGCAATATGCGCCTTTTATACTTTTGTTGTAGAAGATCTCTACTATGAAATTACATAGGTTTCATTTATGTACAGCCTGGGGCACAGGTTCATACAATTTTTGGCATTGTCTTTATATATTACATTAGGAATGTCAGTTTTTACATAATACTATTCATTAATTTCATGTCATTGTAATACAGACCGATTTTTACATTCTCAAATTTTATAATACAATTTAATTATTTTAACATACAAACTTATCAAATGTGCAGTTTAAAAAGTCACAAAAATCATAAAAATCATGCTTGGCTAATAAGGTAAACATTAAAGAAAGTATTATTCTATCGGTAACTTCACAGCTAAGAAACTTTATACTTACTCGGTATGAAAAGAAACCGTCTCGTTGGCACATTACTGTCTATCTACACACTCTACAAACGAAGCACTAAATCAGACTGGGTTCGCGCTTAAAATGACATCTCGAAGATTTATTACCGTTGCAGGCTTGAAGTCTGGGAAAATTTATGACTCCACGCCTTAGGGTGAAGAAGTAAGGTTACCAAGTTGGCGGGAAATCTAGGGAGATGTATTTATTGGAACGATTCTTTAGTTCCATTTTTAGATAGATATAACGTACGATCCTGGTCAAATCAAATCACCGCGTGAAAATGGAGGCGTAGTGAGGGCGAATTGAGCTGCCCCCCTAGCCAAGTTACAAACGATTCGTATCTATTCTCTTTCTACAATCGAGAACGCCTCAAATCCCTTTGTTTTGACCACGTGACTTAGCGAAGGTGATAAGTCACGTGGTCTTGGCTAGGGGTGCTGTCATTCCATACTAATGCTAGGCATTGACAGTTCACTTCACTAATGTTTTCACGGCGTGACTTACTGAATCGACCGGCTGTACGCATTATTACATTACACCAAAGAGATTTAAAATACTATAGCGCGGGCATGTCAAGGAAATGTCATAGAAAAACTTTGATCCCATGTCTCAGTAACGCCATCTAGAATAATATATGAATAATGGAGCGGCAGCGGAGCGTACTATAATTTTCGGACGAAAATTTTGTTCATGATGTCCGGTCTATAGGTATTGAATGTCTTTGCATTACACACACTACACTAAATTATTAAAAAAAAATATTCCACAACTTTCTTCCAACGCCAACGATCAAAATCAAATCAAAAGTTTTTATTCAAATTAGTCTGACACTCAGCACTTTAAGAACGTCAAAAAAATATAAAAGACAGTCCCCCAAAACGCCCACCCTTACCACTTTTTAGTGTTTTTTCCTGGGAAGAAGAAGTGGCGGAACAAATTTCCCAGCCTCATATCTGTCTGATTCGTTTAAAGAACTTGAATCTATGTAATGAAATGATCAGTACATAGCGTAAACGTTTATAGGTACCTACACTTTGTAAATCATTACATTTGAGCTGACTGTCGGAGTTTCGGGTCTCTGACATAACAACTGTCAAAGTTCAACGAATGACAGCTGCGACCAACGGTTTGTGCATCTTTAATAACCCATTAATGATTAAGTACCGATGACAACTTTTAACACTTTGTTAATTTTCTTTTGTTAATAATTATATTGTTAACAAAAATAAAACAAGCAGTAGCCGTATTTAACCAGAAGGCTTACAAAAGTACAACATATACAGTACGTAATATGTAGTCAAAAAATATCAATGTAAAAGTCATTAAACTAACTATAAATACAATTAATAATAATAAATAATAAATAACGCCATTTAGTCCCAAGCTAAGCTAAGAGGTCCTAAAAAAGCTTGTGTTATGGGTACTGAAAAGCTATTAAACATACATATATATTAAAATGTAGACAAATGACAAACACATATTTTTCTGCAGTCAACTAATTTCGTATTAAAATGATATGGAATAAACATTATACTGTTATATTTTTCTAAATTCTAATCTTATAAAAAGTAATCAAGAAACCCCCTTTTCAATGCAAATTCCGTCATACAAAATATACACACTTTTATTAAGATGACTTGAAATAGTCTATACAAAATAATAAGTAACATCTACCAATACATACCTACCTACTTACTACAATGAAGTACTACTACTTTTTTACTAAGCGAGTTTCTAATGTGCTCTTATGCCTTTTGTGTAAGATAGAATTAGAATAACGATATATATATACAGGGTGTCTCATTCAAATGGGTCAGTATGGAAAAGTCTGAAACTATAAGACATACGAAGATCTGTTCTGAGGAACCATGTCATCGATTTTAATAACAAGACAAACTGCATTCATACATTTAAAAACCTTTTTTATGTAAATATGTATGTACTTAAGTATTTTAATACAGAAACATAGTACATAAATACATACATATTGAATCAAAATCAAAATTGTACATAATCAGCACATTATAACACATACAAGTGTATTTTTTACTGTAAGAAGTCTGTAATTTTTGACTGCTTTTGTTTTTTCATTTTATTGTAAAAACAGTATCTAATACTATTGTGTATAGAAGACATAGGTAAAAATGGGTCATAATAAGCGACATGTCACTGTAAGGGAAGTCATTATATCCGACTTTTTTATAAAGAATTTTATATGAAAACCAAACTTCGTGGTGTAATTACGTCATAATAACCGGTTGGTCAATATAGGCGGAGTCATAATAAACGGATTCTACTGTATCACAATTTCAGGGTCGAAGACCTTTGTTACTATGTTATATTGCAAATACTATTATCATAGTAGATAAAATTAAACATAACTTCGGGGTTGGTCTGCAGACACCGACCCTTCCAGCTAATGTGGGAAGGTCAGCACCTGTAGGCGTATGGACGGCGCCTACCCACATATAATATTCTGTCTTGAAACACGTCGCTAATTTACTTGTCAATTGGGCAGAATTTGTTATGTTACCATGTTAGACATCATCATGTGTACAACCTATGATAAATATACAAAAGTGTTCATGGAATCAATTAATTATAATAATATTGAAAATCTGCGATTGGTGCCTCACTGCATTAAAAACGACAAAGGGCCTCTGCGAGTTGGCTTAGGCTCCTCGTACGCCTTCCAAAGGTCCGGAACCCAAGGGTTCCGAGAAATATCAGCGCATAAAAATAATAATAATAATCTTTATTACACAAGAAATGGTTACAAAGTTGTGTGAAGTCCCTGACTCCTGTGCTAGGTGATAGACCTGTGTTACAGAAGTCAGTGCCCTCTCCCAAGCGGAGATATTACAGAATCTTATGCAATAAGAATAAGAAAAATAAAAACTATAGTAACAATAACAAAAAAAAAACAAAAAAAAATAATAATTTATAAGTGTTTAAAAGCCTGTATTGAATTTGAGTGTATTTGTTTGAGTCTGCGTGTGTGTAAGTGTGTGTGTGTGCAAGTGTGTGTGTGAATGTGTTGTATGTGTGTGTAATAGTGAGTGCGGGTGTGAGTGTGAATTGAATTATCAGGGAGGGTTATCATTCAATGCCAGTGAGGTTTGAAATTGAATGTCTGACACATCTTGGCAATTAACAGAAAGAAGTGATAAATGTTATATATTATATTTCTGTAAATGGGTTCATACAAACACTTATACATGTCATTTTTTTGAATAAGAAGATGAAGTCGGTATTTCGCTATCTGACTACTCTGAGAAGAAACACCGAAAGAAACTCAGAGGTCAGAGTCTCTTTTAAATTCCAGACATTATCTTGGTCAGATTATGTAAGAACCATGCAGATTTGTGTCTGATAATGGTCTTTTGAGGAAAGAACCACACAGAATGAGTGGACCAGATCAAGTATAATTTTATCATCATTATCTTCCTAGCCAAAAGGTTAGACTGGAAGCCGCTTAATTTGAAAAAAAAAATTGAAAATTATCCACAACTTTTCACACAACGCCATTTAGTCCCAAGTTAAGCTTGAGAGCTTGTGTTATGGATACTAAACAGCTGATAAACATACTTATATATTTCTAAATACGTACATATTATAGATAGATTACACAAATGTTTGTGTGATCCTGCTCATCACACTAACATTTGTCCTGGGTGGGAATCGAACCCACGATCTCCGGCATAGCAGTCAGGGTCACTAACTACTAGACCAACAGGCCAGTCAACGTAATACCAGTGTACTATATTGAGCGACTGCCTTTCTACTTAACCTCCACAACCCAGTGACTGGGTATTTGGGTAACACGTTACCCCGTCTCATGACTTTCGGGACTCTAACTGCCCGCAACGACTGACAAACGAATATCTACAAACGAAAGCCAGGACCAACAGCGAAACGTGATTTCCGAGGCATGGAGAAGTCTTGATATGTAATTAATGGTCATCTCTCCAGGAACCGACCTCGTAGCTTAGCTTAACCTTCGTGCGGCTGTTATTATTAAGCCACAAGCTCCTACCGTTTTAGCGGTATAGATAGATAATATATTATTATGTACTAGGTGTATATGTATAAATGCTCGATGCTCAGTTGTTTGTTATATAACTGTTGCAATTAGCCCACTTGGCGTATGGCAAGAGGATATCGGCAAGTACGATCTATGTGGAGTAATTACAACATTATTCACGCCTGTGTTCACCAAAGGAACGACAAACGAAAATATTTTTGATTTAGTTTATCTTATTATAATATTATGCTCATACCAACAGGTGAGGAGGGGGAGGGGTGGGAAGGGGGAGGGGAGGGGGAAGGAGGAGGTGAGAGGGGAGGGGATAGGGGGACGGGTAGAGGCAGGGGTCGGGAGGGGTTAGGGAGGGGAAACAGAGGGAGGGGTGAGGGAAGGGCAGGGAGAGGTGATTGGAGGGGCGTGGGAGGTGTGGGGGAATAGGAGGGAGGGGGAGAGGGGGAGGAAAGGAATGGGGAAGGGGAGAGGGGGAGGAGAGGATTGGGGAGAGGGGGAGGAGAGGAATGGGGAGGGGGAGAGGAGAGGAGTTGATAAAAAATGCTATGCAATAGCTTTACCGCGGCAGTCTCCGAGTGCCACACGTCATTTTTTTTATTATATTATGTTATATTTTATGATATTAATCATATTTATTGTTTACATAATATTTATATAAATAAACGGTTGACTGGTAGAAAATGCCTCACGCATTAAGTCCGCCTATGTACATTTGTGTGCTAGAAGTATTAAATAAATGAATAATTTTAGACTTATGTAGCTGATTCCTGATCTTATTTTGTCAACCAATATTATGTTTGTATGCCAACAGACAGAATGTAGGTACTGGGAATTTATTTTGAAACAAACACCAGCATTGTAACACCTGCATTCTAAACAAATAAAGAAATTATTATTTTCATTTATTTTTTATACATACATATAAATTTTATTTTTAAATATTGATACAAAAAAGATATAAAAACATTTAAAAATATAAAAAATAGTAGGCCACCGATGGCGGGAGCAGGGTATAGCCGAATCGAGAAATTTCTCTTTCGATACAAAAAAGAAGATTTATATAATATAGTTAATGTAAATAACAGAGTAGTGCCTTGTAATACCTTTCTTTAGTCGCTATAATTAATTCGGTGTCTATCGTAATTCTAACATGCTTTATTTCGTTACAAAGTGTGCATTAAAAAATATTTTTTTAACTTCTGTTTAATGCTATTGTAAATTGAGTATAGTAACATTGCTGTCTTGCCAGAAATATGTAGATAAGACGGGAGACGATAGCCGACCGCCACTTTAGCAAACTACTTACGTGATAGGCTCTTTACACGCGACCCTTTACTACTAACGCAAACTGATAGTGGAAGGATATGGTTTAAGTCCCAGTTTATAACCAGCCTTAGGGGCAGTATTACTGACATTATGAGATTTTTTTACGGTTCCGTAGCCAAATGTCAAAAAAACGGAACCCTTATGGATTCGTCATGTCTGTCTGTCTGTCCGTCCGTATGTCACAGCCATATTTTTCCGAAACTGTAAGAACTATAGGGGAAACCGGGGCAATGCGGGCCCCTTAAGGGAAATCTTGAATAAAATCTTAGAAAAACAAGATTATGTAAAAAATCAACAGCCAGTTATTAGTCTCATTAATGTTCTTTAAAATTAACCTAAAATAATTATCGTAGTCTGCGAGTCTTTGGTGCTAATCGAACTTAAAAAAAAAGCAATAGCTGCATATTTTGCCCCGTGTCTGGGCTAAAATGGTCATATGCGGGGCATAATAGACATATGCAAGCATTTTCATTCCTGGAAGTTTAAAACCGAGCACAAAAAGGACAAATGCGAAGGGATTCGTCATCATTATCCTCTTCGCCGGCGCGAGAAGATGTGGCATGCATTGCAAGGGACCCAACCCTCAGTCAATTCCTAGTACCAATATCCACAGTACAAACACTGTACATCTTCTTCCTCCGATTCGTTTTCCTTACTTTCTTTTTTATTTTTCTTTATATTTTTCTTCCTCCCTTTCTTCTCATAAACCACTGGTTTCCGTGTCTGGGCTTCTACTGTATCCTTCATATAACTGGTTCTCAACGCCGTTTTTCCGCGTTTCCTAGTGACTCGTTTTTGGACACGTGCTTTGGGTTTTGGTAATATCTACAGGCGACATGATATGAAAAGATGTTCGAGGTAGTTGAGTTGCACATAGCTGTAGCATTGTTGATGGAGCTGGAGAAGTTGATACAGGAGTTAACAGGCGGATGCCTGATATTTGGTTGTGAACTTTGGGTGGGATTGTGAATAGTCAACGGTTGTGATTGGGATTCCTGATTCAATGTTGATGGTGGCTAAGTTCTATCTTCCTCTAGTAGTGGCGAACCATAATTTTATCTGCAGGAAAATATCAACTTAATACAACTAATCGAGGCAAAACGGGCACCCTACCCATTTTACCCCGCTCATAATGCCCCCGCGGTCAAATAAAATAAATGATAACCTAATTAAACGAATATTACCATATATTCGTTTAATTAGGTTATCATTTATTTCGGTTCGTTCAGAACTCTTTCTAGTTATTTCGACACATAATTGAACTTAGCAATTTACTTAATAACTGAGTATTTAACACAAACACGATTTAGTTATAACACAGACTCAAAAATGAAAAATAATAACAAATGCATCAATTTACGTATTTTCGTTCTGTCGACGTACAACGCGCATCTACACACACACAATAATTTCTCTTGCTAGCGCGAGGTCGTCTGGAACGCGATGCGACTAGTTTTGAGCGTCTCGGTTTAAAATCCCGCAGGGGAGAGGGGGTGTCCGTCTTACCCCGGGGGCCCGCAATGCCCCGGCTTCCCCTACTGTTGAAACTTGGTACGAAGATGTATTCTGTGAACCGCATCAAGATTTTCACACAAAAACTTTTTTGCAAAAAATAAAACCGACTTCAAAAAAACTTTTTTACAAAAAAAACAACCGACTTCTTAAAAAAAAACTGACAGGTGAAAAATAACTCCAGTTTCGGAAGTCTGTGGCTTTGGTGGTTTTGTTTTGTTCATAATTGGCCACCGACTTCCGAAACTGGAGTTATTTTTCACCTGTCAGTTTTTTTTTAAGAAGTCGGTTGTTTTTTTTGTAAAAAAGTTTTTATTTTATCATTTTTAGTTTCTTTGTATGTAAAGAAAGTCTTTCAAAACTTGAAGAAAGAATCATTGAAATTGGATAACAATTGCTAAAGAAGTTCTATCTCTAAAAATTAATCTGTACATCTCTGCTGGCCCCTTTTAAAATAGAATGGCGTAATGTTATGTTGTGGAAATACAAAAGCTCAGCATAGACATCTGACTATAGCAATCGCGAATAATTTGCTGTTATGCGTTAAAGAGTTCCGTTGCCTGACTTCTTCATCAGTTTTTCATCACCAAATGTTACTTTCTAAATGAAAATGCTTGATTTGTTACTAAAAATGTTGAAATCGGTGCATGTGTGCCTATATTTTTTGAGGAGTTCCCTCAATTCCTCGAAGATCCCTCATCAGATATGAGTTTTGATACAAATGGGACCAATCTGTTAGTATACCCTATCAAACAAAAAAAGAATTTTGAAAATCGGTCCATAAATGACGGAGTACTGAGGTAACAAACCCTAAAAAAAAAAAAAAAAAAAAAAAAAAATATACAACCGAATTGAGAACCTCCTCCTTTTTTGAAGTCGGTTAAAAATAGAAAAAAATAACAAAAAATTTTGCGGTTTCCCCATACGTAGAACAGAAACTCATTTTTTTTTCATGTAACCCATAAGTGTGAGGTCATATTGTTATCGCCAGAGACACTTCCAAAGTGGTAAAATGTGTCCCACCGAAAATTAGTTTGAACGAGATAAAGAAAGTAGTTTTTTTTAATACGTTATAAATCGTAAACCGTATAATTTACTATTCAATCAAAGTTACAACGAACTACAAGAACTTTTATACTATGCTACGGAACCCTTCATAGGCGAGTCCGATTCGCACTTGGCCGCTTTTTTGTGTTAGATTTACTATTGGATTTGAAATTATTGGGACAAGGCTAGACAGATGATTAGGATGATTTTGTCTTTTTTTTATATTTGATTATTTCCGATTATTAAAATAAACAGACCATGTCAAAATCAATAGTACAATCTCCATTATTTACAGTATCGTTGCTTCTGCAGTTAAACGTTCGTTCAATAGTTAAACAATACAGTCGTTTGAAGTCTGCGCTAAATAAACAAAACATTGCAAGTTTATGTGTTCGTAAATAGATTTTGGTAGTTTTATTGTTTAGTTAAATATAAATTATTGCCGGTGAGATAAGTATCTGTCGATGCTAGGTCTGATTGAATTCTGATCTTTATATTATTACACTAAATGCGAAATCATTGGACCCCTTTTAAGAAACTTCTTTTAAGAAACTTGCGCGCAAGGAGAAGGATAAGATTTGGCATAGTGAAAGTGTATGTTAGTGGAGAAGTGCAGAACCCAATAGAACCAACCGAATAAAATACAGAAAACAAATCATAGTTTGCGTAAATTTTAGGAGGAGTTTGTGGCTAAATTATAACAGCTGCATAGGTCGATTGAAAGTTAAGCTACGCTTGACGAGGTCGGTCCGTGGATGGGTGACCATTTATTACATACCAAGACTCCTCCGTGCCTCGGAAAGCACATTAAGCCGTTGGTCCCGGCCGTCATTTGTAGATCTTTGACAGTCGTTACTTGTAGTCAGAAGCTCGAAAGTCTGACAACCAGTTTAACCAAGGGTATCGTGTTACCCAGTTACTGGGTGGTGGAGGGCTGATAGGCAGTCGCTCCATGTAAGACATACCAGTGTTTTACATGGAGCGACCTGTTCAGCTACATCCGGTTAAACTGAAAGCCGACCCCAACTTAGTTGGAAAAAGGCTAGCCAGATGATGAAGAAGTAAATTAATAATTGCAAATTTAGCCGCGGGCATCAGCTAGTTAAACCATAAATATACGGTCTAATATCGACCACTGGGCGATCACTAGTACCTACGCAATACAAAATCATAATTAGTGGCTATACTTTTCTAGTTTACGCTGATCTCGCATTGCTCGGAAATCCTATAGAATGCGAGATCAGCTTATACTGGAAATATATAGGGTGACTGGTAATTAGTGACCAATACTTAAACACGTGATTGTATTCATGATTTCAATAAGCTTTCCCAAAGAAACTTTTATTTCACACAATAAAATAACAAAAACGCTGTTTGAAATTCCCGCGCGCGCGCCTGTGATCGGTCACAGTAGGCACGAATCGGCACGATCTATCAGCTGAACTCGGGAAGGGCTAAATCTACTACTAGAGTACTAGCGTCACACACTTCCCCGCCACCGCCACCGCTCCCGTTGTGCAGTACTGACGTAATTGAATTAATTGAAAGTTAATGAGTATAAAAAAGTTTCTTTGAGAAAGTTTATTGAAATCATGAATACAATCACGTGTTTAAGTATCAGTCACTAATTACCAGTCACCCTATATAGCTTGATATGTAGCCGTGTGTACCTTACCTATAAAAAATTGTATAATAAATATGTCGGCTAAAAGATGTAGCTGAGTTTACACTTACCTCAATGTTTACATGAAATATCTATTTATTAATAATATAAACAATTTATATATTAAACGATGCATGCGCTGATGGAGAATGTTTTGAGCAAATATTTATAATTCATAAACTAAAATAACAATGTATCTACCTGAAAATGTTTCTTTGTTTAAAATATTTTACAACAGCAAACTTAAAAATTATGTTTCTCATGGCCTTGAATGTTTCACGTTTTTAGTATCGTACGTATCGTATCGTATCGTATCTTTCTAATCATAATCTGTACCTACAAAACAATTTGGCTTTGTCTCATTTGAGACTTTAATTTCCGCTAATTTGAAAATAGCAGCTGTAATTTCACTCAAATGCATAGACACTGACACCAGTTCACTTCACTCAAGTTTTCACGGAATGAGTTTTACGGAATCGATCAGCTGTGAGTCACAGCTGATCGATTCCGTAAAACTCATTCCGTATTGACTTTTGTCACAGCCTGTGACAAAAGTCAATAGAAGCTTAATCTACGCTTACCCGGGTGGATTGGTGATTACATTTTACTTATGACATCTACCAATTCGGTATGTAAAGTATTTTTCAGGTATTTTTTTTTATTTTTATTTCGTAAAACATTTCATTATAAGCCACTAATGTTAAGCTTTTTTTATTCCCAGTAACAGGTTTTTTAATATTATATTTCGAAGTATTATTCGTGATGACGTCATTTCGTAGACTGAATAATTATGTATTTAGATATGTCATTTAGAGGTCAAATAAAAGTCAAATGGTTACGAGTATTATTGTGAAAAAAACACAATTTTGTGATATAGAGAGCTAAAAATAGAAAAACAAGGCTTAAGACCCTAAAATCTCCAAATGGTTTTGGAATCAGCGAAGGTTAATTTTGAACCGACTTCAAAAAAAAGGAGGAGGTTCTATGTTCGTGTGTATGTATTTTTTTTTTTATATATGTTACCTGATTTCTCCGCCATTTGTAGACCGATTCTCAAAATTCTTTTATTTAAAAGAGTATACTCCTGAGGTGGTCCCATTTTAATTTGGTGAAGATCTGGTGCTGATCTTCGGAGATATATTATAGAATGGAACTCTTCAAAAATAGACGGCAAATCTGTCGTGATTGCTGGAATCGCTTTGGATGCTTATTGTTAATACAACATCAGGACATATCATCACGCCTGTATGCTCTGAGGGGTACGCAGATGTGTACAATATACCTAAATTTCGACCGTTAGGTATGTTAAGTTTCATTTGATAGGGATAAGTAGATAACCCTATTACCTACCCACATACACATACACGTACATGTATTGTTAACAATTAACAATATAAAATAAATTCATGGCGAATATTTGTATGGGAACAACTACAAAAACAACTACAACACACTGAAATACAAAAATAATTAACAAAACCGGTAATGTAGGGTATTGTGACGAGTAGTAACTACGGAACCTTATACTGCATAGCCCGACACACACTTAGCCAGATTTTTTCTTTATTTTTCCTCTATCACTGTAACTTTTAATACTAAAGAAAATGTCTGTTTTAAAAAGAAAACTTTGTCATTGTATTTTTAACTCGATTGTATTTTTTTAAGTTGAAAAAACAACATTATGTTTGTTTTTGAACAGCTGGGCTGGATTGGTTAAGTTTGTTTGGTTAAGCTTCGAAGTAAAATTGAAGACAACTGGTGTATCTTAAGGTTCGCCTACAGTATACTGTAGGCGAACCTTACACCAGTTATAAATGATAAATGATATTTATTTCAGTAAATAGGTTTTCACAAACACTTTTACACGTCATTTTTTTAACTAGTTGATGAGATGGGAGTTTCACTCACCGAAAGGAACTCAGAGGTTATAGTCTTTTTTAAAGTCCAGACATTATCTTGGTCAAATTATGTAAGAGCAGATTAGTGTCTGAGATGGTCTTTTGAAGAAAGAACCATACAGATATGAGGGGACCAGATCAGTCAGTGCAAGCATTTGTCAGTAATCGTGAGCTCAACTCGGAACTTGAGCAGCTCCACGTGCTGACGAACAATACCAAAGAAAGAACATTTGGGTTGGTCCCATAAACAACTCAAACTGCCAGACAAAATGTAAAAATAAATAAATAAAAAAAATTTAAAAAATAAAATTAGAAAAAAAAATTGAAAAGAAAACCAACATAGTCCTTGCATTCACAATTAAAAAAATATATAATAAAATTCAAAGTTAAAATACATGTCATATAATATGAAGACCAAATTTTAAGACAGCTTAGCAGTATTGATGAGCTTGTGGCTAAATAAGACCAGCCTCGAGGGTTTTTTTTTTTTTTTTTTTTTTATATATATAATGGGTCTACTCTTGACCTCAATCTTGTCCTGCGGTCAGAGATGAGGTCGACGATGGAACGAGCTTACCCATAAGAAGCCTATTAACTCGCGACTTAAACAGATTGGTTGATCGAAGGTTAGGCTACACTTGACAAGGTTTGCCCGTGAATAGGTGGTGACCATTAATTACATATCAAGACTCCTCCGTGACTCGGAAAGGGTGTAAAGCCGTTGGTCCCAGCTGTCATTTGTAGATCTATGACAGTCGTTACAGATAGTCTGACGCCCGAAAATTTGATAACCAGTATAACCAAGTGGGTGGGGGGAGTTACTGGGTGTCACCCAGTAACTGGGTTATGGAGGTCAGACAGGCAATCGCTCCATTTACGACACTCGTATTCAGCTGCATCCGGTTAAAATAAAAGAAAGCTGTCCTCAACATTGTTGAAAAAAGATGATGATGATTTAAGACCACATTAATAAAATTAAAATTCGTTTTTATGAATTTTGGAAATTAAAAACATTCAATACTTACTATTGACGGGACATCACGAACAAAATATTCATACGATACTTGTGTCCTAGTGGTCACAAGTCGACGAGTCTAGTTTAGTACCCTCCGCTGCCGCTCCAATATTGCTATATTATTCTAGATGGCGTTACTGAGCATGGGGATCACATAATCATAATCATATTAATCATAATCATAATCATTTATTTGCAATAAGTGTGGTCAATTATGGTCTTAAAGTCAGTTGAAGTTCCTAATACATAGTCAGATTTAGATGACATGCAAAATTTTACAACACGAAATTCATTAAAGTTACCTTAATTAGAATAGATTAATTCATTAATCATTGACATTATTTAAAAATTCATTAACAGAATAAAATCGTTTTTCCAGTAGCCATAGTTTAAACTTTTTTTAAAATAAATTATTAGTTAGCTCTTTGAAGTCCTTTGGTATTTTATTATAGATTAGTACACACATATTAAAAGAGTTCATTTTATATAACGAAGTCCTTGACCACAGTTTTTCTACGACATTCCTTCGCATGTATTCTCAATAGTATCTGAAATCCCTTTGAAAGAATTTAATTTAATTGAATAATTCCAGTAATTAATTTATCTTCAAAATCGTAACACAATAATCCTGCTTAACGGCAGACATCTGTATAAATGATTTCACTCGCCTACCATTTCGCCTGGAGCGGTTTACCTCCTCACTACATTTTGAAACATAAGTTAAACAAGGGTTAACTACGAGTAAATTCACTGGTACTTCAAACACTGCTTACCTCTAAACAGGCGAAGCGTGAACGGTTATGATTCTCGTGACGCGTTCTACCGTAAATTATGGGCGAAACGTCATTAAGGCGCGTATACATTGTGTATCAATGGTGAGGTTAGAAAAATCAATGGGCTCTGAGGGGGGAACCACTTTATGATTGATTATTTTACTTTAAGGAAATATTGCTTAATTTTATTAAGAAACTAAACTGCATTTACAAATTGCAAAACAATACTTAATAATCAATTCTTTTACATTCCACAATGTAGACGTAGGAGGTAGGTACTTAAACATTTGCTAAAAAAAAACAATCATGGACCCTGTCGACATCATTTGTGGAGAAGAGGACTTATCATCTACGTCTCTTTTAATATAATTAATTATTCTAAACTCACTTTTACAAAGAACACCGGCGAGGGAATTGTTGATGAAATTATTAAGCGTCTACGTATGTCACCGTAATAGATACCAACGAAATAATTTACTAACTTTTATCAAATCAATCATAAGGCCTATCAAAGTCTGGAAAAAAAATCTTCATAATTGAGAGCTTAATTGACTAGATTCTTGATGAAATAAATAATCATAGCTTTGTGTTTTTTTCTTTCTGGCTTGACTTCATGGCTTTTGGATTAGCTATACTTTTAATGTTGCCATGTAATATAGTCATGTAATATAATCTTAGTTAAGTTGCTTAAAATGATTGGCTTGACATAATGCATTAATATACTTAGGAAATACATGTCTGCATCACAATACGAATGTTATTAAAATAAACACGATTGTTTGTAAGATTAAAGCGGACATTACCTTTTATATAGTCTTAACCTCTAAAACTTAAAAATTAAATATCTTTAATTCCTGACTTCCTATAAAAGTATAACCAAAGAAAAAACTGTTCAGAAATTCAAACTCTATACTTTTAGATATTTTTCATAGGCAGACGCAAAAAAAAATGTCAACAAAAATTTGTTCGGGAGTTCGCCGGTGTTCTTTAATTTATTGTAAGCTCACTTTTACAAAAAAGACACTGTTGTCTACGATTGTTCCTAACGAGTCACACTAATGTAAAGTTGTCCCATCGAGTAACAGTGTGACTAGTTGGGAAAACAATTTTAAATTTTTCCTATCCTGTCACACTGTAACACGTCACTTAGTCGATTCTTCCATTTCTACGGTGATCATGCCACGCGTGCAGGGGTTTCCAAACTTTCTCAGTTCGCAGCACACTTAGAGGTCTACTTCATCTTAAAGGATCCAATCTTTATCTCGCAAATTAAACGAAGATTGTAATGATACAAACGGATTTAATTTTGAACAAGTGTTCAGTTCAACCATCGAATCTCGAATGAATACATTTCACCTCACTTCAAACGTCAAATCTGTCATATAAAGTGTTGCCATACTTAACTCTTGATTCGACAATTAAATAATCGATTTAATATTCGATTAGAATTATAACAACTTCTCTTTTAATTTGCTTTAACTTTAAACACAATTACATTGTATTCATGGTTACATACTAGCTAGAATATTATCAAAATACCCACACCTTGGCTAATTAACCTTACAATCTTGGTGCCCTAGCTAGTTAAAATAGTAAGCAACTATACTACGTTTGACTGGCATGTTGGTCTAGTAGTTAGTGACCCTGACTGCTATGCCGGAGGTCGTGGGTTCGATTCCCACCCAAGACAAATGTTTGTGTGATGAGCACGATCATTTGTTCTGTGTCTGGGTGTAATTTATCTATAATATGTATGTATTTAGAAATATATAAGTATGTTTATCAGCCGTTGAGTGCCTACCCATAAAACAAGCTCTGAAGCTTAATTTGGGACTAAATGGCGATGTGTGAAAAAGTTGTGGAATATTTATTTATTTATTTCATTTACGTAGATAGGAACAAAAGTTAAAACATCCACAATATGAAGCTGAGTTTTTATAACCGCGAATGCTTAAGTTTAGTTTCCGGAGAATGGTTAACAAGAGCGCTTCACGGCGCCCCTCTGTACTTTCGACGCGAGCAGGGTGCAGTGACGCATACTTTGGAAACCTCTGACCTAGACTAAAACTGTTTACTTTCAACGAGTACCTATAGGGCACGTTAAATTACACACACACATGTACACCCTTCCACACACTCACTCTCTCCACAATTTACACACATATAACCACACATCCTCACATCAACAACATATTTTTGTATTAGCGTCAATTATACATTTGAGGTTAGAATCAACAACTACCTTTTATCCGACTGTTGCGTAGCCAGAAAGTGTACTTTGAAACAGTAACGGACTAGAATTATTATTATTATTACTAAAAAAGCTAAGGACTCGTTTCACAAAGAACTGACTTACCAGTAAGTCATTCTGCATAAGCTCTTTTGCAACTAACTTCCAAACTTTTAATATGAATTCCGTTAATTATTACTGGCGTTCATTAGTTTTGAAGTCTGCAGCCATTTGTGCTACTCAGACTGAATTGGATTCATTTATTATTTTTATTATATAGTGGCATGGTTGGATTATATTTAAGAAAGTAGATATAACGAATAGGTACTGTTATTATTTTACAAAAGTAGCTGTAGTGTTTAGGAATTTATTGTTTTATAGGTACTTAAAACAAAGTGACATCAGCTGATATGTATCAGTTGAAGTCCGGTTAAAAGCAGTCCAGCCGTTTCGGAGATAAGCCCAAACAGACAGACAAACAAAAATTAAAATTTGGTATTTCTACTATTTAAAATAACTTTCATATTCATATATCTACACCTACTTCATATTATAAAGAAGTAAAGTTTGTGAGTTTGTTAGGTTGTAGGTGGTGATCTCTGGGTCAGCTGAACCGATTTTGAAACCTCTTTTACCAATTATATAGAAAGCCATATTATTTGTGAATGTCATTGGAGGGGATGTTAAAGTACGAAGTATACGCGGGCAATAAATAAATAAATATTCCACAACTTTTCACACAACGCCATTTAGTCCCAAGTGAGCTTGAGAGCTTGTGTTATGGGTACTAAACAGCTGATAAACATACTTATATATTTCTAAATACATACATAATATAGATAAAATACACCCAGACACAGAACAAATGATCATGCTCATCACACAAACATTTGTCCTGGAAGGGCATAGCAGTCAGGGTCACTAACTTCTAGACCATCAGGCCAGTCTCGATTAAAGTCCTAAAAATGTATTTTATTTACCTATCAATCAATCAACCGACAGGCAGTCGGTCCATGTAAAACATTGGTATTCAGCTGTATCCGGTTAAACTGGAAGCCGACCCCAACATAGTTGGAGAAAGGATAGGCATATGATGAGTTATCAATCAAACTATACCTACGAAACTGAGTATAAAAGCCGTGTACCCGTTTGAGCTACATTAGACTCCATAAACCCCTGACCCCAAGACCATCAAAAAACATTTTATTAGTTAAAATAAAAATAACAAAAACCATGGCCAGCAAGACGACCAGTCACCACAAGTAGCACCCGTTAACAAGCATAACGCGAATTGATACTTTTTCAAACTGGCGACTTTTTGACGGGTCCTAAACCCTACTACAAACGGCTTCAAATTAACAGTAACAATTTCCGTTGTTAATATTACGTGCCTCCTTCAACTCACAAGGAAAAGGACGTGAATACTCGTGGAAATGAGCAGCTGACGCCATATTGGAACTGTAATTTGGACTCAATGGGGCAAAAGGGGGAGCGCAATCTTACACCTAACCGACGTTGTATTTAACATCGAGTGAGACTGACATATACGTATAAGCAATGATATTATAAGTAAAAAGGTGTATATAAGCGCTCAGCAAGCAACACGTTAAAATGTGGCTAACTAACCACACTTGACCTCAGTGTCGCGTCGCGTTGTCTAAGGACGCGTGCGTGCGTTGGTGTGCCGTTTTTGAAGATCGAATGTTGTTTAGGTAACCTATCTACACCTTTTTACTTCTAATATCATTGGGTATAAGTGATTAATAATAATAATTTTATTGCAGACTGAAGTCCATTATAAACTCGAAGTTACTAAAATCTAAAAGAGTATGCTTAGATGGTTTGGTCACGTTGGAAGAAAGAATGATAGGCGACTAACCAAGGGAAATTTATAAGGCAAATGTATGTGGAAACGATAGGGGACGCCCTAGAAGGACATACATAGACCTTATTGGTAAGGTTCTTCAGAAAGGTCAGGTGCGTATTACTCGCGATCCGCGTGCGTGTTTGACAACATGTATAAATGTAAACGAAGCAAAAGAAGTATGTAAGAATCGAAGCAGGTGGCGGTCTGAAATTTTTCCCTACTAAGGGAAAAAGGCTCGAGTTTATGTATGTATGTTATGTATGATGAAACTCGTTTTTAAAGTGATCTTAAGTTTGTAAAATCAACGATGTTAAATAAAATCGATTTCATTCGGTTAAAAAATGGCTTTTAAAGGTCACGACACTAGCGCGGTAATCAACCCAAAGCCATTATATTATAATCTTCTTCTTCTTATTCTTATATATAAAATTCTCGTGTCACAATGTTCGTTCCCATACTCCTCCGAAACGGCTTGACCGATTCTCATGAAATTTTTTATGCATATTCAGTAAGCCTGAGAATCGGCTACTATCTATTTTTCTAACCTGTAAGTGATAAGGGGTGTTCACCCCAAATTTTTATTTTTTATTTTTTTGATTATTTTTATTTCTTTTATTTTTTTATTATGTGGCATCAAAAAATACATACAAATCTCAATTTGCACTTTTTTGTCACCAACCCTTGCTTTTTAATAGTCATAGCAGAACTTTTAATGACTTTTTGAAATATCACGAGGAGAGGGAAGAGGGAGGGGAGTGGGAGGGGGAGTGGGAGGGGGAGAGGGAGAGGGGAGTCGGCGTGGGGATCGTGAGAGGGGGAGGGGGAGATTATGAGAGGTGAGGCAGGGGAGGGAGGGGAGGTGCAGGGGCAGTGGGAGGGATGGGGAAGGGAGTGGGGGAGGCATGGGTAGGGGAGTGGGAGAGGAGGGAGGTCAGGACAAAGGGAGGGGGTGGAGAAGGAGGGAGGTCAGGACAAAGGGAGGGGGTGGAGAAGGAGGGAATGATAGGGGGAAGGGAAGGGTGAGGTGAGAGGGGAAGCGAAATGGGGAGGGGAAGAGGCAGGAGCCGGGTGGGGGAGGGAGGGGAAAGTGAGGGGTGAGGGGAGTGACGTGGGAGGTGTGGGGGAGGGGGAGGGAGAGGGGGGAGGGGAGGGGGAGAGGAGTTGATATAAAATGCTATGCAATAGCTTTACCACGGCAGTCTCCGAGTGCCACACGTCATTTTCTCTTTTTATTTTTTAATCATTCAATCACAATGTGCCACAGCGAAGCGTGGCAGGGTACAGCTAGTCTATATATATAAAAGAAAGTCGTGTTAGTTACTTCACTTATAACTCAAGAACGGCTGAACCGATTTAGCTGAAAATTGGCAGGGAGGTAGTTTAGAGCCAGGAGAAGGACATAGGATACTTTTTATCCCGTTCGACATCATAAAAATAAATATCAAGAATATCGGTTGTCTCAAACATTTTTCAAACGCAGCGCCATCTTGGATGACATGACAGGAGTCAAACTTCCCAGTTCATTATCAGGTGACAATTTGAAATTGACAAGTCTTAAGCTAAACCCAAGAAGGAAAGGTTGTCAATTTATAATACGCACCTACGTTCTGAAATTTATTTTGTTACTAAACTTAGAGGTTTTATGTAGCATAAAAAAGTCTTATATTTCAGAAATCAATTTACGTAACTAGCAATGATGACAGAGACGAACTTTAATAATTCTTTGCAAATAGAACTTATTTTACTGTTAGGACTTTAATTAAAGTAGACCGGGAAAACTATAGGCATAAATTATTGTATGTAACATAGAGGCAATAGTTCAGATTAAAATTATGAATTTAGTTATTATTGGTTTGGATTTATTTGTTGTCGTCTTATTCAACGTATGTATATCTAATATAAAAAAAAAATAAGAGCAATGAATTGACTCTAAGGCACAACGAAGTTTGCTGGGGCAGCTAGTAATTAATAAACAACGGAATATTAATCAACGATGAATTCGTGTTTTAAGTGCATTTTTTTAAATAAAATTTAACTTAACGTTTACTAATGATAGGTACTTGTAGTAATAGTGTAAGTATCATCTATATATAACTAGCTGCCCCGGCAAACTTCGTTGTGCCTTAGAGTCAATTCATTGCTCTTATTTTTTTTTTATATTAGATATACATACGTTGATTATGACGACAACAAATAAATCCAAACCAATAATAACTACTACTACTTTTAAATTACAACATGTATATATACCCTAACCCAACTGACCATACCTATCCTATAGCTAACCCAACTATCTAACCTAACTACCTTACTAAAAAATACTAAATTCATAATTTTAATCTGAACTATTGCCTCTATGTTACATACAATAATTTATGCCTATAGTTTTCCCGGTCTACTTTAATTAAAGTCCTAACAGTAAAATAAGTTCTATTTGCAAAGAATTATTAAAGTTCGTCTCTGTCATCATTGCTAGTTACGTAAATTGATTTCTGAAATATAAGACTTTTTTATGCTACATAAAACCTTAAAAAGTTTAGTAACAAAATAAATTTCAGAACGTAGGTGCGTATTATAAATTGACAACCTTTCCTTCTTGGGTTTAGCTTAAGACTTGTCAATTTCAAATTGTCACCTGATAACTTAGACTATATACCTCTAGACGTAGCCCAATTTACAGTGTCAAGTGTGGAAGTGAGACGCAATAATACAAAGTTCGTAGGAAAATTGAGACAATGCATCGTATCTTCTGTCCCTTACGGCGTGCCGGATTTTTGCATGGCTAACTTTTGAAAGTTAGCCAAACAAAGAGCTGTCACTGTCACGTATATTATTATGCTCGATTTAATTTAAGTTTTCGGATGGTTTTTGCAATTTTTGTAATAGTTTAAGTCATTTAATGAGAAATAGACTCCATTAGATAAGTATTTAGTGTATGGTGAATGCGCTACGATGGGAGGATTCAGTATAATAGGCTGTAAAAGCCGCTCAGAAAAGGCCAATAACAAAATCTCTTTTCATTCGTAAGTATTCAATACTGTTTGTGTTATTGTATGATTATTGAATTTATACATTTGTGCGCTTTTATTGTCATGGCTTTCAGACCAAAATATGGAAGATTTCTTAAAATAAACTTGATTTCTTATATCACATAACCTAGTAATACTTACTTACAGTGTTGCTACACGTTTCAAATCTTTTCCCTTAACTGTCAGGCCTAATGTTCAAAAGGTAGGCATAATAATCAAATAAATCTATGGTGGCTAAACACACAAATTTGTGGGCGAACCCTTATTTTTAAGTTTAAGTGAACATGTGTACGAACGAACAGAGCCCTTTCGACAATCATTAAGTTTTACTCTTGAAGGCAATCGCGTGGTACTTAAAGATATTTGGAAGTAAGAATTCATTTTATAAATAAACGTTAAGTATAAACAAAAAATTAGATATTTTCAAAATAAGTTGGTTTTGTCTAAAGGACAATAGTTATTATACAGCAATGTCAATGTCACACTGGATGTCAGCCATACCTCAATATATTTGATAAATAACACGCGAAAAAATCAAAACAAGCTTCACCTGGTAGTAGTGTATTTTATTTGTGAGAATCAAGGTAAGATTGAAAGTAGGTATTTTACGTGAAATTATATTTTCTCACACATGGATACTTCTACACTCTTATTACCGCGTTGAATACGTCGTATTTTGGGACTTTTTTAGGGAATAGCAACACTGAACTTTTATATTGCTGTCGCATGTGCGGCCACGCGGTAGCTCGATCTAGAGGTATATTATCTAAGCCTGATAATGAACTGGGAAGTTTGACTCCTGTCATGTCATCCAAGATGGCGCTGCGTTTGAAAAATGTTTGAGACAACCGATATTCTTGATATTTATTTTTATGATGTCGAACGGGATAAAAAGTATCCTATGTCCTTCTCCTGGCTCTAAACTACCTCCCTGCCAATTTTCAGCTAAATCGGTTCAGCCGTTCTTGAGTTATAAGTGAAGTAACTAACACGACTTTCTTTTATATATATAGATATTAATACGCTAAGCGAAATCTTTAAATCCCCTTTTAAGACAATTCCGCACAAGGAAGAGTGTCAGATTTGGCATGGTAAAAGTTTATGTGGAGGAGAAGTGAAGAAACCCTGAAATAGGTTTGAGCTACACGATGACTGAAGCATGCATCCCGTCTGTCGGGACAGCTCAACTCAACGCTGAATTGATTCTTTCTTCAAAAGGCTTTTCCAGACTTTGCCCTGCATCGTGAGACTCGCATAATAAATGAATACAATCTTATGTCTGGACTTTAAAAGAGACCGTGACCCCTGAGTTTCTTTCGGCATTTCTTCTCAGGGATCAATCACTTTGGAAATGCCATTTAGTGTAATTTAGTTTAAAAAAAATGACATGTAAAAGTATCTGGGAAGAACTACTTACAGAAATAAATATCATTTCATCATTTAATTTTATTTATGTTAGAAATATATGAAAAAGAATTTAAAAAATTTTGTTTACGATAGCAGTTGGTAAACAATATTTTTTTTAAATTCATAATCAAATATTTCTCACATAAAAAATCAAGCATAAGTGTATTCATGGTGTTCCTCTGGAAATAAACAAAAATGTGACAGCACATTATATGTGTTGACCTTGACATAGAAATGTAAAACATGTTGTAATTTGACTGGCCTGTTGGTCTAGTAGTAAGTGACCCTGACTGCTATGCCGGAGGTCGTGGGTTCGATTCCCACCCAGGACAAATGTTTGTGTGATGAGCACGATCATTTGTTCTGTGTCTGGGTGTAATTTATCTATAATATTTATGTATGTATTTAGTAATATATAAGTATGTTTATCAGCTGTTTAGTACCCATAACACAAGCTCTCAAGCTTAACTTGGGACTAAATGGCGTTGTGTGAAAAGTTGTGAAATAAAAAAATAAAAAAATCTATTAATCATCCTACTCATCAATTATAAACGCAAAAGTTTGTGAGTATGGATAGATGGATGGATGGACGGATGTTTGTTACTCTGTCACGTAAAAACTACAAAGTGGATTTTGATAAAATTTGGTATGGAGTTAGCTGACACCTTGGATTAACACATAGGCTACTTTTTATCCCTGTATTCCCACGGGAACGGGACCTACGCGTGTGAAACCGCGGGACGTCTGCTAGTAATTTTATACAGTCGAATTTCGACTACTGGGCGATCACTAGGTAGTAAATAATTAGGATTATGAATTTGATTTTCCAATATCTCACGTAGACGTAGATACAAAGTTACCGCGACACAAAAAGGCAGAAACGTCAAATCGTACATCTTAGATTTTCCCGAATATTATGTGTTATACTAAAGCGGTATTTATTTTAATTCCACGCAGCTATTGATCGCTCGGCCGCCGGGTGGGAGAGGGGACTAATAATGGGTGCTCTCATCCCTCACTGTATTTATATAGGGTGAAACGGGCATCGACGCGCCACCTGTTACGGTCAAGTAAGTTCTCTAAATGATTCTGGACACAAGTCTGTTACTTATTGAATACTTCAAGCACACTAATCCATAAATTGAGGTGGCTTGATGTGCTGGCCCAACATCAAGCCACCGCAATGTGTCAAATTCATTTAATAGTTTTTGAACTGTTTATCAAACAGAATTAGGTTCATGTTCATTCGGGAAAACTTGACAGTTTGAGGTAACTGACTTAATGCCTTATTAAGGCATTTTTTACCATTCAACCTTTTGGTGATGCAGAAAAAACCAGTAGTTAGTACAATTGTTCGTATTTTACTTTACTTAATTCTTTTTAGAGTTACGTACTACAGTTGGCAAAAAACTTAACCACTTGTTGGATAAATTTGCTGTCGGTTTTTCTCATAAACGCCTGAAGGTATCAATCTTAAAAATTGTAATCTGTTACTACTTCGAGCAGTGAAAAAATCAAACTTTCGAGTTTGCGCTATCTAAAGATAAGGCCGTATATATTCCGTTTATGGCGTAATCCATACATTTAAGGGACTTTCCGTTATCACCGAACCATACATTTTGATAATGGCGTTGTTTTATATCATTAATTAAAACATGATTTATCCAATATTTTTTCAACTTAAAAACTAAGTGCTTCTGTTCTTACATTGCAATTCTATTTAAAGTCGATCAAAATTATTATTTTTTATTAAAGTATCACAATATCTTTATAATTAGTTAAATTTATATATATTTAGTGCGTTGATGTCCCTTCTACCCTGTTTATTACCAAGATGAGTTTCTGTAATATTCTCAATCCAGTTGTATACAGCTATACAGGGTGTCTCATTCAAATCGGTCAGTATGGGAAAGTCTGAAACTATAAGAGATACGAAGAACTGTTCTGAGGAACCATGTCATCGATTTTAATAACAAGAAATACTGCATTCATATATTTTAAAAAACATCTGTACTCCGTTCGGGAATCGAACCCGGTTATTTTGAAAAAAAAAACTACATTATTTCTATTTAGATAGCGATTGTGTAGGTCTTAAGCAGTAAATGTCTGTATGAAACATGATGTCTACAATGAATAAAATGCATTGTTTCCACATACTTTAATTTATTTTAGTAGGTGCTCGAAGTGACCACCGCCTTTTTTAACCGACTTCAGGAGGAGGTTCTCAATTCGATCGGTATGTTTTTTTTTTTTTTTTTTTTTTCTTATGTATGTACACCGATTACTCCGAGATTAATGATCCGATTTACGTGATTCTTTTTTTGTTCGATGCGGAATAGTTGCCATTTGGTCCCATAAAAATTTAACATAGTTTGATTAGGTAGTTTTTATTTTATGAACATTTTTATTCATGATTTTTTTTTTCATCGAAATCTGTTTATTTCTTTGTATGGTATATTGAAAGGAATGGAAAATAATGAATCATCTACTAAAAATAAAACTAAAAATTGTAAAATAAAAACTTTTTTACAAAAAACACAACCGACTTCAAAAAAAACACTAACCGGTGTAAAATAACTCTTAATTCGGAAGTCGGTGGCCAATCATGAATGAGACAAAACCAACAAAGCCACAGACTTCCAAATTTAGAGTTATTTTACACCGGTTAGTGTTTTTTTTGAAGTCGGTTGTATTTTTCAATACAATATTCAACACGTTTAGGTAACGATCTTACAATTGCATTTTGTATCTTCATGTGGTGAATTTGCGTTTAAATTTGTACAGCGGTGTATGTATCAAGTTGCAACATCAGCAAAGAGGTACAAACAACCATAGGGACAATTTTAAATACCTGAACTTGCTGAATATTGTAAACGTGGTCACTTCGAGCACCTACTAAAATAAATTAAAGTATGTGAAAACAATGCATTTTATTCATTTTAGACATCATGTTTCATACAGACATTTACTGCTTAAGACCTACACAATCGATATCTAAATAGAAATAGTGTAGGTTTTTTTTTCAAAATAACCGGGTTCGATTCCCGAACGGAGTACAGATGTTTTTTAACATGCATGAATGCAGATTTTCTTGTTGTTAAAATCGATGACATGGTTCCTCAGAACAGATCTTCGTATGTCTTATAGTTTCAGACTTTCCCATACTGACCGATTTGAATGAGACACCCTGTATACAGATTGGGTTACAGTACCAGCGTGTATGTATGACTAAGTTTATTAACTTTAACGAAGTAAAAGAAGTATGTAAGAATCGTAGCTGATGGCACTCTTTAGTTTTGAATTTGTATTTAAGTATAGCTCATGTCCGTGTTCAGGATATGATCAGCCGTTTAGTCGTTAAAAGCCGACAAACAAACAAACAAACAGAGATACTATGTCATTTATAGTATTAGCATTGAATACCAGTTGAGATGTCCGCTACTTTGTCTACACGGAATTAATCAACTATTTTCCTAAAATAAATTAGCCTTATAGAAAATGACAGGCTGGTAGCAATATTTTTATTATTACAAGTATTTATAAATCTATTCTCATTTCACCAAAAGCTAATATGAAACATGTTGTGCTGCCAATCACGATGTGGCAGCGTGTCACAGCTCTAACTTTAGCGAACATATTGACAAAGTTAGGAGCAGTTTTCCTATGTCACAGTCGGTATTTACGTCACCCCACAGCTTTGTTGTTCGTCACCGATGTCAGTGACGTCTAAAATAAACTTAGAATAAATAAATAAATATTCTACAACTTTTACACAACGCCATTTAGTCCCAAACAGACAGAGCTTGTGCTATGTGTACTAGATAACTAATTAACTTATATTTCTAAATACATACAGGTGCATCGTCCTCACATATAATCTTATTGATGTATACAAAGTATTGTAAAATCGATTTTAAAAGAGTAAGTATGGAGTTTCTTGCCCATTCTTCTCCATACAAATCTACTTTTTGGAAGGGGCAACTAGAATCATTTTTTAAAGTTAATTTTTGTTCGACGTTCAAAAGTGCCTTATAGGGGCCTAATTGAAATAAATGGTTTGACTTTGACTTTGACTTTGACATATATATATTACAGGTAAATTATACCCAGACACAGAACAAATGATCGTCCTCATCACACAAACATTATTTTGTCCTGGGTGGGAACAGAACCCACTCCCAGGGGCACTAACTGCAAGACTAACTGGCCATATAATTCAGTTTTTTTTATCATTGAAATCCTCTTAATAGTATTCGTATAAGCGAAATTAATATAAAAAAAAAAAATAGAAAATCAGAACAACACGTAAGGAGGTCCAGAAACATGTACAGAACACATTGACCTGGAGTTCGGATGTCCGTCGATGCCCTTTCCATCCTATAATTTGTGTATAATTGAAAAAAAACGATTGCCAAAGATGTACAAATGACAGCCGGGACCAACAGCGTTCTTTCTGAGGCACGGAGGAGTCTTGGTATGTAATGATTGGTCACCCATCCACGGACCGACCTCTTCAAGGGTTGCTTAACCTTCTATCGACGCGTGCGGCTGTTATAATTTAGCCACAAGCTCCTTTTAGTAAAAACTAGTGTCATTAGGAGCACATGACGCACTTAGGCCGCCAAGTTGGGAATTTATTTCCCCTTCATTAATTAACGATAGTAATTTTCCCACAAAACTTGTACTAAAGCGGGGGTTTTTGCATCGACCGCGGGACACGGCTATAGGTGTCTGCGCTTGACGGGTATAAACGATGCCAATTTCTCGTGGTCGCACCCGCCGATTACGTAGGTACGAGATAAGTCACAATCCAGGCAAACATGGAGTACGATAAGCCACAATCGACGCAATTCGTAGTGAGAAAAGTCACAGTCGACGCGATTTGTAATGAGATAAGTTACAGTCGAAGCGATTTGTAGTGATGTAAGCCACAGTCGATACGATTTGTAGTCACTGGATAAGCCACAGTCGACGCGATTTGTAATGAGATAAGTTACAGTCGACGCGATTTGTAGTGAGAAAAGTTACAGTCGACGCGATTTGTAATGAGATAAGTTACAGTCGACGCGATTTGTAATGAGATAAGTTACAGTCGACGCGATTTGTAATGAGATAAGTTACAGTCGACGCGATTTGTAGTGTGAAAAGCCACAGTCGACGCGATTTGTAATGAGATAAGTTACAGTCGACGCGATTTGTAGTGATGTAAGCCACAGTCGATGCGATTTGTAATGAGATAAGTCACAGCCGACGCGATTTAGAGTAAGATAAGTCAAAGTCGACGCAATTTGGAGTGGAATAAGCCACAGCTGAAGCAATTTTACGTGAGATAAGCCACGGTTGGCGCGTTCTGGAGTAAGACAAGTCGCAAGTGCAAGAAATTGAAGCACACCCTGAAAAAGTTTAACACTTAATTTTGGACCCCGAATAGCGTTGACTATTTCGTCGGCTTCGATATAATATTATATTTTTTCAAACTTTTCCGATATTATTTTCAAACTGTAAAAACATTGTTATAATTACCTATATTCAAGGAGGTTGTTTTCATTACTTGAAATAATTGCGACACATTGTAAGTCACAAATAATATTGAACAAACGTGAAATTTGAAAGAAATTCTATCTTTCCGCCACGTGTTTCCATTCAACCCGTTTGATTGTATAAAGTCTAAGTCAAATATTTTTTTTCCACCATTAAAATGGCAATTTTGAAAGTCAAACTTTGAAGTTAAATAAAATAAGAAGACAAAAAGTCCTATAGATCGTAATTGCCCCTTCATAATGTAGTTTTGGATGGAGACGAATGGGCAATTCCATACCTACCAGAAACGGTATTAAAATTATTCTTTTTGCTCATAATATAAAATTGAAAGAGCATATATGATTGATGAATTAAAAAGATTGATAAATCGACAGAGACGATAATTGGGCGGTTTTATTATCGCACTAATTGAATGATTGATTGATTCAGATTCACATCATGTCGTTCAGTTCCGCAAGTTGATTGATACTGGTTAAATGATTAATAAAGAGTTATTGCTGGCCTGTTGGTCTAGTAGTTAGTAACCCTGACTGCTATACCGGAGGTCGTGGGTTCGATTCCCACCCAGGACAAATGTTTGTGTGATGAGTACGATCATTTGTTCTGTGTCTGGGTGTAATTTATCTATAGTATGTATGTATTTAAAAAATGTAAGTATGTTTATCAGCTATTTAGTACCCATAACTCAAGCTCTTAGGGAAGGATCTGACGGAACATGCGCCGAGCGTTTGCGACAATGTACGCTCGACGCACTAACGTATCATCTGTTGAGTGTGAACGGTCAAGTGTTTTTCTATACATTTGTCTGTTCTGGCGTTACGCGACCGATAATACGCGGAGGTATTCCTCGAAGCGCTACTATTTTGAGGCGCTCCTAATGAGGCGCTCCTATTTTATTCCTCGGAGCGCACCTTTTAGGAGCGCTCCCGTTAGCAATTAAAAAAATATATATTTCTTTCGAGGAAAAAAAAAACAAATATTTCTAAAAGGTGCGCTCCGAGGAATAAAATAGGAGCGCCTCATTAGGAGCGCCTCAAAATAGTAGCGCTTCGAGGAATACCTCAATACGCGACGCATGTTCCGTCAGATATGAACCTTCCCTTAAGCTTAACGTGGGACTAAATGGCGTTGTGTGAAAAGTTGTGGAACATTTATTTATTATTTTATTTGTATTGCTGTTTTTTATTTGTATGTAAATCTTCACTTCTGATATTTGTGCGTATTGTAAAATTATAACTTGTTTAAAAAACGGTGAAGGAAAACATCGTGAGGAAACATCGGCATGCCTGAGAGGTATTTCTCGGCGGCTTGTGATGCCAAGTCAACCCATGAGCGGCATAAAAACGATGAAAACACGTTAGTCACTAACCTAAATAAGCGTGTGGTTAGTGATGCAAGTACAGACGCCAGCACATCAAGTTACCCCAATGTGTCAAATTTTCCCAATTGAATATGAACCTTATTTTGTTTAACATGAAGTTGAAAAAAAAAATTAATGCGTTTAAAAAATATAAAATAAAAATTTAAAAAACCCCCATCGCAAAAAAGTAAACATTTAAAAAAGTTAAAAATAACACTTTAGCCATGAAATTTTACTTCACGTCGGGGTACCGCTTAAGTAAGAAATGTTCCTAGTACTTGTAGGTATGTAGGTACTTATTTTAACGGTACCCCGACGTTACGTAAAATTTCATGGCTAAAGTGTTATTTTTAACTTTTTTAAATGTTTACTTTTTTGCGATGGGGGTTTTTTAAATTTTTAATTTAATTTTTATTTTATATTTTTTAAACGCATTAATTTTGTTTTGTAGAGTTTACAGTTATGAGAATTTTTCAGTGTATTGTATGTAGAGTCAAATGCTAGTTAAAACGAATCCAAACACGACATATCTGCTATTATTTTGTCAAGGGTCTACCTACTGGTGTGCTGGATAGCCTGGCTGCACCATCAGCTCACCCTGTTGCCATCAGTGCATTGTGTTTAATAATAATAATAATTTATTTATTTGTATAGAATGCAGGTGTTACAATATTGGTGTTAATTTCTATAATACGTTCCCAGTACATTCTGCCTGTTGGCATACAAAAATTTTAGGGTAAAACTTACAGCTAATTTTAGAAAACTTACATTAAAAACCAGTTACGTTTGAAAACTTATTACATAAACAGTTAATGACATTATACATATATTACAATACATCATTTAAAAAGTCTGTAACAGAATAGTAACATCTGTTGGTCAACAAAGACGACAGAAGTTTCTTAAATTTCCTTAAGGGCTGATTCTTTATACTATTTGGCAATTTGTTATATATAATAGGTGCCATACCAATAATGTTTTTTTTAAGCAATGCCGTGTTATATCCACCTGTATACAATGATCTCAAGGCAGTGGTTCGCATCCTCGTATCATTGAATGTAGGAAATAGATGCATGTTAGATTTAACGAATATGGCTACTTCTAAAATGTAAATACTAGGAAAAGTTAGAATGTTGTGTGTCTTGAAAATAGGAATGCAACTATCTGTAACCTTAAGATTAAAAATGGCTCTTATGCAACGTTTTTGGGCTTTAAATATAGTCTCCCTTTCGGAACAATTACCCCAAAATACTACACCAAACCTTAGAATAGAATCAAATGCTGGTTGAAATGAATCCAAACACGACATATCTGCTATTATTTTGTCAAGAGTCTACCTACTGGTGTGTTGGATAGCCTGGCTGCAGCATCAGCTCATCCTGTTGCCATCAAGGCATTGTGTGCAGAATCAAATGCTGGTTGAAATGAATCCAAACACGACATATCTGCTATTATTTTGTCAAGAGTCTACCTACTGGTGTGCTGGGTAGCCTGGCTGCAGCATCAGCTCATCCAGTTGCCATCAGTGCATTGTGTGCAGAATCAAATGCAGGTTAAAATGAATCCAAACACGACATATCTGCTGTTATTTTCCCAAGAGTGTATTAGTCTGCTAGATATCCTGGCTGCATCAGACCTAATACACCACAATGTTGCTTATTAATATTACACACATGATGTTTAAAATTTTAAGACATACATATGTTTGTAAGTAAAGTTAATACCCATAGACGTCTAAAATAGCAACGGTAGCTAACACAAAAGAGCTGATAACCTTGAAACGGCTAAACCGATTTTGATGAAATATGTCTAAGAACCATCGCAAGAAACCCTGCTTTCAAATAAAAAAAACCGCATCAAAATCGGTTCACCCGTTTGGGCGCTACGGTGCCACAGACAGACAGACAGGCAGACAGACAGACAGACAGACACACACACATAGCGGTGAAACTTATAACACCCCTCTTTTTGCGTCGGGGGTTAAAAACGATCAAAGAAATCCCCACGCAGATCTACATTGAGTTCAACTCAACTGAAGATTTTTTTTTTTTTTTGAGCACTTGCTGTCCATTTCACTTTAGACATTGGCAGAATAGTCGACATCGGCTCTGTTTGCCATTAAAAAAAATAGAAAAGAATATATCAAAGAAATTTGACACATTAGAGTAACTTGATGTGCTGGCGTCTGTACCTTCGAGAGTAATATTATAATATCGTAACAAAGTGTGTCACCGACTTGCTAACTTAGTATTTATTTACTCTTAACTCGCTGCACGCCTTGGAAAGACTTGGCATAGATGGAGAAACGATACTATGTAGGTAGGTAGTTAATAAAATGATAAAATTTAAATAAAACCAATCTGTCCCTGTCCCTCTGCAGGGCAAAGGCCTCGTGTCATAACTGAGAACGCATACTTTATTAACTATAAGCCCAGGTTTCTTTGCGAAGTTTTGCCTTCACTGATGTCAAATGTCAGTATGGTAAGTTTATCTATACTAATATTATAAAGAGGTAAAATTTGTAAGTTTGTAAATTTGTATGTAGGGGGTAATCTCTGGAATTCATTAACCAATTCTAATTTTTTTTTAACTGGCTGAAAGCTACATTATTCCTGAGTGCTATAGGCTATAAATTGTTTCTATAACATGTAAATTAACCGAGCTATCACAACTTTTGTCTAGCAAGTCGGAAAAAAATACCTCATAAAACAGAATTATTTGCGTGCGCTGCCTAAACAGTTGCTTAAAATTAAAAACAATGTATGGCTACCTGGTTCGTCTTAATTATTTCTACAAAAAAGTCCGCGATGCCCTATCTCTATCTTTTAAATTTTATCTTTTAAACTTCTTTTACTGCATTAAATTTTTTTTTTGCGGCATACTTACGTTTGGTTGATTATTTGAGCAACAAAATATTAATTCTTATGACAATAAATTATTTCAGTATCACAAGAACATCATACAGATAAGATTTGCCATTTACAGTATATCAATTGGTCATACAGTTTCGGAGATAATATAAAATTACTAAAACGCAAAATGCAGCATAACTTTCATTGTGCAGACGTTTTACCTATTTACCTATTACGTCATTTTTCTCCGTGGATTGATGACCATCTCGAATTATTAAGCCCACGTTGTTGTTAGTTGAAGTTCTAAATATTACATGTCAGTTGCTTATTGGTTTCGGTTGTTTCGTTCGTATGGTTTAATGGTTGTTGTTGTTGATAGATACCTCATAATCGAAAATATCGTAATTTCGTTGTACGTTTGTTTCGTATGTTCGTCTTCGTAGTTTCGTACTTCGTTCTATCGTAATAATCGATACGAGTTATTCGATATTACGATTGTTTTGTTTTTTAAAGGCAGACGGTGTTCGAGTCGCTCTCCCTTTGTTCATAATTGTTTTCAAGTCTGTGCGTAGTTTGTTGAGAGCATGCCTAAAAGGAAATCTCAACTGTCCCGGCAGACATCAGAGACAAGAGCCGCTCGAGTACCTACGCCGTACGGAAGAATCTGCCCCTGAAAATGAGCAGCGCCTCTCGAGAAATAGAGAATATATTTCGCAAGCACGCGCTAGAGAATCTAGCTCCGAGCGCTCACAGCGCCTCGCTAGCCAAAATGTGAGGACGTCGCGGGCCCGTGCTCGAGAAACTAGCGCTGAACGTGCGCACCGTCTATCTGAGTTAAGGAAGCATGTCTCAGAGACAAGGGATAGGGAGACTAGCGCTGAGCGGTCGCAGCGGCTTGGTAGGCAAAATGTCATAACATCGCAGGCCCGTGCTCGGGAATCTAGCGCTGAACGTGCGCCTGCGCAGCGTCTATCTCATTTAAGGCAGCATGTCTCTGAAACAAGGGATAGGGAGACTAGCACTGAGCGCTCGCAGCGGCTCGCTAGGCAAAATGCCATAACATTTGGTAATCTTTGAAGTTACTGATCTGATTCCAAAAAATATTTTACTAATAAAATTAAATACAGTAATATCAATCGAGTGTAATCTTATGTTAAAATAAGAAATTTTCCGCGGACGAAGGCGCGGGCAGAAGCTAGTTATTTATATGTTAATAATCAATAAGAATAGGTTATTTATGTATATATATATATATGAATAGTTATGTTTGGCTAGTTAGCCACATTTTAACGTGTCGCTTGCAGAGCGCAACACCTATCTACACTTTTTTACTTTTTTACTCATTGCCTACAACGTCAAAAACTCACAAACTTTACCTCTTTAGAATATTATTAAAGATAAAGCCTCCTACCACTTACTATCCTTTGATACTTTCTATGAACGATTTAGGGTATCGTTCTCATAGTTTCTCACCACATTTAGCTAGCATGACGATCCCAAAGTAATAAGGATCAAAGATAACGGCAGATTCTTTATTTTTCCCAATTCAAATGCATTGAAGCCGTTCTCATTCAGAACAGTTCATTCAAATAAAAACTTCGTTCAATGGACCCGCGATCCGTTCAGAAACCTCATTTCAAATCTACGGCTTTATGAATAGGGCGCTTTATATTGCATGGGAGTCCCATTCACGGTATTCATAATAAAGAGTGGAATGGACATTGACAAACAATCTGATACCATGAGTTTTGTATGTAATTTTGGACCCCTGGCGTTGTAATTTATTTTGGCTTTTTTTTCCAAAGTTTTACGTTTTTTCTGTTGTACTAACTAATCGTAACTAAATCATAATGTCTATGTAATCCAGTAAGTTCTTTTCAATTGAAGAGTAAATAATTCACCTGTTTAGTCCTTTTTTGGACGAAAATAAGTCCTAATCCTAGTTACTTTTAGCCGACTTACAAAAAAAGAGAAGGTTTTCTATTCGGGTGTGATTTTTTTAATGGGTTTTTCATAACTCCGTCATTTATGGATCTTTTCTTTGTTTGAGAGGGTACACTTTCTGTGTGGTCCCATTTGAATTTTATCGACACCGGTATGGTTATTTGGTTTTAATACCGAAAAAAAATGTGTATAAAAGATTATTAAAGAAAAAAAAAGCTCAAAACAATTTTGACAAAATTTTAGTTTTCAGTCCCTCATCTAGATTCCAAGAAAATATTCGACACATACTTTTTCTTTTTTCACTTAATCTAAAAATAACGGCGACACATTGAGTCAAAATGTGACATGATGTCACTAGCCAGTACAGTTTATACTAGATAATGACGTTACAAGCCCCAACCTTATCTTTAATGCGCTTAATCTAAGCAGTTGTCTATCAATTTGAAAAAGAAATTCCGCGTGTAGGTAAAAAATATAAATCAAGAGAGTACAACTCAATGCTGCAAAGACTCTTTCACCAAAAGCCCTTTCCAGACTTTACCCTTCAAGACATGCAGCATACATCAATCTTAACGAACCAATAACAATTCACCGCGTGACGTTGCCAGTTCGCCACATATAGGACGCTTATCCGACGCTCCATGCTAATTGGTCAGTTTGGAGTGACGCGTGACGGGAATGCTCACCACGTTACGTTACGATTGGACGCACTTCAGGCATGTCAATTAGTCGCTAATGGTCTGGATGGACTGATCTGCACGAGGCTATAGTTTGTTAGAAGTAGGACTTATAGACTGACGTAGAGGCTCTGTGATTGGCTAGTTTTGTGAATACGAATCGTGGGTCAGACTTTTTTACAGCGGTTCAGCATCTGTAAAGCCTTTTCCCAACTATGTTAGGATCGGCGGGGCTTAAGTTTGTGGTGTTTGAATTTCAAAATTCCATGTTTCCTTTCAGTTAGACAATAAAAGTATTACACTACAAATCAATCCAATATTTAATTTGGTATTTGTCTTCTTCTTTTTTTTTACTAGCGGATTTCAACCGTGTAGTTCCCGTTTTCGTGGGGATACAGGGTAAAAACCTATAGTATCACCCGGGTATAGCGTAGCTTCCCAATGGTAAAATGTTTTACGAATCGGTCCAGGAGTTTATTGTTTCCTACTAAAATCTTTCTAAATTCGTTTAGATTGGAGGTCAGTGGTTATTTGACAAAATTTTATTGACTTCGACAACCACGCAAAGAAAGAAAGAATTGAATGATACATTATATTTATTTCTGTAAATAGGTTCATACAAACACTTTTACATATCATTCTTTAACTTGAAGTTGAGGTCGGTGTTTCATTATCAACTACACTGAGAAGAAACACCGAAAGTAACTCAGAGGTCACAGTCTCATGTAAAATCCATACAGATTAGTAAAAAGAAAGCTGTTCCGCTATAACCATTTTCCCTATCTTTCCAGGAGTTAGCAGCAGCGACGCCAACACAGCGAAACTGGCGCGGAATCCTGATTGCACTGCTGGTCATCGCAGCAGTTCTTGGCCTGATCGTCTTCAGCATCGCGTTACTGACGCCAGCAGGTGACGGTGGAAGAGTCAGGGGCAGGAGACCGACGCTACACGATGTGCTGGGAGAACATTATAAGCCTTTTAATGGAACTTGGCTATCAGGTAAGGTTTTAATCTTATTGTGATACAGTTACATTTGTTGTCTTTTATCCTCCGCCCATCGCGCTTTTTTTATAACGCAATCCATCGCGTGGGGTCTTTAAAGACCCCAAACATGAACTACAATTAACTGGTATTACAAACAATATTTTGACGTATTTTTAGCTTATCCTTTAACCAAGGTAAAAACCAGCCCTTGGGTCACGCGAAGTGTCAATTAAGCATCTTGAAAGATCTATGTACAAGCTATGAGTAATTCAACTCCAAGACCCCAAACGGCTCGAAAATATAATTCCCAACGCGGTTCTTACATTTTTGCCGCTTGAGGTTCTCTGCAGCCGCAGCAGCAGCGCCAGCACAGCACGAAGAACTAGGAAGATGGGATGGCGCAAAAGTATCGACACAAGTAGCGTCCCACACAAAACAAAGCCTACCCATCTTCCATGGAAAAAACGACATATGGGTTCTAATACAGCCGGAACGCCGACGGTGACAAGAGCACGTCGGATGATGTCGATTTTATTGAACGTTATTTGTGCACCTCGTAACTACTCCCACTTCCCCTTCACCTAGTGCACTAGCCACTTCTTCACATCAAGTCTAATTGGTCGCGCCGAGGAAATGTAGGTAACGTCATAGACAGGTGCAGAAATTTAGTAACGAGACCGGGTAGTAGGTGCTTCTTTATTTTTGTCGGTGACCGTTACTATAAAACTCAAAATACCCGCATTTTACACTTTCTGTCGCAATGTATGTCTACTTTCTACAAATTATTTACCTTTAAAATAAATTTAACTCGTATAACTCGTTAGCAAAAATAAAAAGTGAAAATTATATTTTACGTACTTATAATCACATTTTATTATTTGTCAGTTTGTTTGTAATTTGGTAAGTTTGGGTTGGTCTGGAGATTCATTTTTTTTAAATTTATAACTGTGACTAATTTATAATTATTTATTTTGCATTGACTGTAGGAATTTTGCCATACTGTGATATTAGTTTTTATGTAGTAATCATCTTTCTACTTATTTTGACATATGTACGAAATAATTTATGTTTACCTCTCGCATGAGCAATATTCTTTTATTTCACATTCGGCCATTTTTGTACGCCTCTTGGCATAATATAGCGACTTACGAACTGTAATTTAAGAACTTTATTTACTACCTATATTATGCAAATAAATTTAAGGTATACATTTATTCCCATATAAATCCATAAAATACATTAAATTACATGTTTGCTTCTGTACTTCTATATTAAAATTATAATATAAAGAGGTAAAATTTGTGAGTTTGTGAGGTTTGTAGGGGGAGATTTCTGGAACTACTGAACCGATTATGAAAATTCTTTAACCAACAGCAAGCCACATTATTTTTGAGTGTCAAAGGCTATAATTATGTTATTTTCAAAACATTGGAGGTGACGGAAAAGTAGGTACGAAATTTATGCGAGAAAAGTCGCGAGCGAAGTGCAGTTTATTTTTGTACACATCAAATTCATTTTAATAAAACTTACAACATAAATTAAAGTGGGTAGTCGTAAAATAGCGTTATCTCACCGCTTATGACGTCATTAGGCATAAAATACGATGTTCAAGAAATCTTTACGCGTAATATGTTGAAGCAACTTTGTGTTTAAAAGTGTTTTGTGACTTCCGCTTTATTTTTGCAAAAATAGAGGAAAATCAACTTCATGAATAATTGAAAGAATGAGACATAACATAACGTCTGTAATTCGCGAAGGGTTAGGTAGAACCTGTAGAACACCCGCTTTTCACCAGTAATGTTAAATAAAATGTACAGACGCCAGCACATCAACCTACCGCAATGTGTCAAATTTCTTTGATAGGTTTTCAACTTTATTCTTAACACAATAGAGTTCATGTTCAATTGGGAAAGTTAACAGTTTGGGATAGGTTGATGTGCTGACGTCATTACCTAAGAGGAGGCGGGTCTTTTGCCATTCAAAATCTAAAAGTCATTCAGTCAAATTAGGCTGTGGATCAGTAGGTACTTTGAGAACGTCAAAAATTTACTTTAGACGCGTGTAATAGTGTTTTGTAAAGTTTAGTTTTCAACTGGACCTGAGGCCAAGATGTAATGAACTTAAAGCAGTTTGAAACGTAACTATCTTTCAAATTAAAATAAAGAAAGAAAGAAAGAGAATACATTTATTTAGGACACGCAAAAGAATTTTGACATCAAAATTTAAATATAACATGTAGGTAAAGCAAACAAAAGACTTGTTGTGGGAGCTTGTTGCTTACATTGTCTGTGGTTTGTCAGTCTGTGGTCTATGACGAAAAAAAAATTGATAGTCCATTCACCTCTTCAACTCATCACACATACTTTAACACACCCATCCACACCACACACTACTGCTATGATTATCTAAGTACCATCTGGTGCTAGCACAATTATTCTTCATTCTTTTTGTTTTTGATGCTAATTTGTGTGGTTAATCAATTTTAAATCCACAATTGGCTGTAATATTAGTATTATCACTAAGATAAATTTTGTGAAAGAGCTGTTGATTTTGTAAATAAATAAATAATGAGAAAATGATTAGCTTCAACTAGTGTTTGGAGTATCCTCAGAGAACTTACTCCGAATAATAACACACTTTCTAAGATATAGTAACACTCCATTCTTACCTTACTCTTTGGTTCCAGTATATTGCGCAAACAATGTGAGGTTCCGACAATGTAACACTTCGGTCAATATTGGTTCTAGACGAGGGAGGGTAGCAACATTTTTTCCCGTCAAAATGGTTGCTCTGTTTTTATGTATTTTGCACTAGCTGTAACTCGCGATTTCGTCCACGTGCAGTTTGTACTTTAAAATCCCCTACCCTTTTTTGTTTTGAAAATAAAGTACCTATAGTCTATGACACTCAAAAATAATGTGGCTTTATACTGGTAAAAGAATTTTCAAAATCGGTTCAGGAGATCCAGATTTTACCCGTTACAACCTAATAAACTTAACCTTTTTACAATTGAGGTATAGACTAGATGTTTATTTATTTTATTTTAAAGAAGGCTTAGACATGTAGTTTTTGAAAAAAAAGTCGATACTAAAAATAAAGTACCTACCCACAAATAGGTAAAAATTATAATCTGTTAAGAGTCGATAAGTTGACTAGTATAAAAATAAAAGACTGCCAAAAGCCGTCTTAAGGTCGAAACACGGTCGACACTAAGCAGGGACCTTAGTGAAACTAAGTACACAGGAAGCTTATTAAAACTAAGTAGGTACACTTCTTATACAAGGTGTTTTTTTTTGACATCCCATAACTCTAGGGTTATATTCTATAGGTAAAAATAATACTAAAACTCCTAGAATAGATGGTCCGAAAATGTATAGTTTCGGAGATATCATCAATCATAATTAAATTATCAGTTGTTTAGTACCCGTAACACAAGCTCTGCTTAGCTTGGGACTAGATGGCGTTGTGTGAATAGTCGTGGAATATTATTATTAAGTATTATTAATATTATTTTTATTACCTAATTAGTTCAAAAATTGTCACCAGTACGACGAATCTTCTTTCTAACGTCACTTTTCTTTCACGTAAGGGTGTTTTACATTAATCATCGTGACTTTGTCGAAATATTTTGTATGATAGTAAAAAAAAAACAAAAAAAAAAAAGGATGATTGAAACATAATTACACACACACACACACACACACACATACACACACACACATTTACATTTTTTTTTATTTTGTTCTTTACTTGGTTTGAGGTGAGAAATAAACGATTTATTATTATTATTTTATTATAATTCATATGCCAGTTGATTCTTTGATATGGTCTCAATCATACCCTAAAGTTATGGGATATAAAAAAAAACATGTCAGAGAAAACATTCCGCCTATAATTAGTCATTGCAGTAAAAGTAACATTTAATATTTTCCGTTGACGTAACCCCATCAGATTTGTGCGTAGTGTCAGATTAGCAACGAGTTCAGGACATGTTGCTCGCGATTTTGTCTGCGCTGAATTCAATAATTTATTGTTTTGCAAGTAACAGACATAATCAGCCTATAATGTTCCCACTGCTGGGACACAGGCCTTTTCTCTGAGAAGAAGTGGCCCTTATTCTACAACTCCGGCCGTAATTTACCAAGCGGGCCCAATGTTGGTTGCACTGCAGATATTTTAAATTCGACAGATTACTTTACTTGGAGTAAATACTATTATACGCCTTATGTTAAAAGAAACTAAACTGCATTCACAGATTTCTCGAAGATTACCTGGACCCGTAATGGGCTATTTGGCAAAATTTTAGATTTTAGTCCCTCATCTAGATTACAATATGATATTATTTGACACATATTTTTTTCTTTTTCTAATTGATGGAATACTGCTTAGGTTAAGCGCATTAAAGTTGACGAGAGAAGGCTTGTAACATCATTATCTAGTATAAACTGTACTAGCTAGTGACGTCATGCAACATTTTGACTCGATGTTTCGCCGTTATTATTTGATAACGTGAAAAAAGAAAAAAATATGTGTCGAATATTTTCTTGTAATCAAGACGAGGGACTAAAAACAAAAAAATTGTTAAATGGCCCATTGAACCAGCTAAAAGTTAATATTAATAATATTAATAATATTAATATAGTGCAATATTAAGGGCACACGATTACCCTGACCAGAACTGTTCTCTTTCAACAAGTATTAATAATAAAGAAAATGAATACACGAAATAATAATAATTTATTTATAACAAGTAACAAGACTCACAGTGTTAGTAACAAATTAACAATACACTTACAAACTACGTTAGTAACATGCGAAGACAAAACAGATATAGGTTGTGACATCACTGCTGCAAGGTGACAAGCCCAGCCGAAACCTTGCAGCAATCAAGCCATCTAGCTATCATATACAGGCATTAATGCAAGTTAAAATTTTCTTATAACTTTAATAAGACATTTTTTTAAGTACAAACTTGGTAATATTACTTTAAGTATATTGTATTAGGGCCGAGTTTGTTTTTGCTGAATATAAGAAGTGGCGGAATAAACTCCCCAGCAACACGTCCGTCAATCAATCAGTCACGTAGTCAATCTCAAAACAAAATTGTTCAAAGATTTCCAAATATCAACCTTTTCACGGTTTTTGAAACAAAATATTCGAAACATACTCCAAGTCCCGAGCGACAATTCAACCGTTATCAAAATTTATTATTTATACCCTAGAGTCAATTTACAGAAACAAATATACCGCCAGACGTCACATGACTCTCGTACGAACTCGCATTGTGCCAAAAATATTCGGTTATAACTCAATTGGACGTATGGATTTCATTCCAAAATAAATAAATATTCCACAACTTTGACACAACGCCGTCTAGTTCCAAACTAAGCAGAGCTTGTGAAATATGTATGTACTAGACAATTGATAATATATCTTCTATCCCTCTATCTTATATAATTATACAATAAAATATATTCTATTCTATTCTATACAGGGTGTAAACGGAAAGGGTATATACATACAAACAGGGTGAATAGAGTATTTAATAACGAGTCTTTCCTCAAAATTTCAGCTCCCAAATAATAACTTTGAAACTTCACGACATTATTTAATATCGACAGTTTATTAAATGCAAAATCATAACACACGTGTCACCGCACTATGAGGGTCATAATCTAGTCCGGCAAGGTTCAAGTATATCTATCACGGGTTCTGCGCGCCTAGTACAGACCTATAGGGCTCTGCCTAACCGCCGAAGGCGCGACGGCGCGGGCAGGCTCAACTTTACAATTATGTATGTATATGTATAAAAACGTTGCCATGTCGTTTCTTATCACCAAGAGAATCCGTGCCCTTCGTATGTATATACCCTTTCCGTTACACCCTGTATAAAAGGAAAAGCTGACTGACTGACTGATTGACTGAATGACATATCAACGCAGGGCCTAAACTACAGGGGCTAGACACGTGAACACGTGAAAAAAAAAATTCACCCCCTAAGGGAGAAAAATGGGGTTGAAAAGTAATTACAATAAAACGTTATATTTGGATTATAGGTTCCTAACAATGATTATTGGCGATATCCCTTTTTGTGAATTCAATTCCTAAGGGGATAAAAGAGGGGTGCAGATTTAGTATTCTGAGTATGTATACATACCTATAACCTAACCTAACTTACTATACCTATTACTATACCTATTATATGCATGATGTGTTCTCCTATAACTGAAGGAGCACAAATCTTCAAAGAACTTTTTATGATAATGCATGTAATGTGTATCCTTTGTTGGAGTTCCTTTCTGAATAAAATAAAAATAAAATAAAATAAAATAAAATAGCTAACCTAACTACCTAACCTAACTACCTTACTGAAATGCATTGATTTTAAAAGATACAAAATTCATCAGTTACATACGATACTAGAGTAGTAGGTACTATTTGAAGTATCTTGGAGATAATAATTAAACTCGATTGATATAACATCCATACATAAAGTGGTTGTAGTTTGCGGTTGTAATAAATAATAAATAGGAACTGTTTTTTACAGCTTTAAACAAAAATAACTTCAGAAATAATCGTTAAAAAAAGCACAAGAAAATTCTATACCTCAAAATCTTAAAGGGCTCATATAAATGAATGTATGTGTGACGAGGTCATTTCTACCCTGTATAATATGTATGATAATGTGTGTAGGTAGGTATATATTGAAAATCTGTTACATTGCCATTACAAAAAGACATTTCAATTAATTTGCATGTAACTTTATTAGTACCAAACAACAAATATAATATTTTACTTAAAAAGTGTTCAAAGGTTCCTCTCCCCTACTTTAAGCTTACAATGCGTTACATTGCAAGGAGTAGGATGTATAGGAGGAAGACAGGTTAAAGAGCTGAAAGATATAAACCGGTTGAATGTGATACATAATCCTTACTAATATTAAAAAAAAACACGAAAGTTTGTATGGATGTTTGTTAGGTAGGTACTCTTTCATGCAAAAACTACTGAATAGATTTTAATGAAACTCTACAGCAATGTGGCTTATCCATCAAAATAACACACAGGCTAAAATTTATAAAGATATTGTAAGAATTTCCCAAAATACATAATTATAACGATAAGTGTCAAGTAAGTAGGAAAAACTTGGAGTTCTAATTCTGCGCAGACGAAGTCGCGGGCACCAGACAGTAGGGTATATTTTGATTCAAAATAAAATACCAGTCTGTGACTGTCCTCTTGCAGGACAAAGACCTCTTTCCATACGAAGAAGGCACGAGCATTGATCACATACGCTTCCTAAAGGTGAATTGCTACGTCAAACTTCGGTCCTTGGAAAAAAATGTTTTGTTGTGAAAAACACCTTCTTAGTTTTAGAGTGACAATATTTGACATTGACAAGTCTTAAACTTGTCAATGTCAAATTGTCACGCGATAGTTGACTGAGAAGACATTTGTCACCGTCTGTCATGTCATTAAAGATGGTGCTGCATTTGAACAATGTATACGTGACGATTTTTCTCCACTTTTTTTGAGACAATTTTTGTACGTCTCCAGTGTAGGTACCTATAACCTATCTCCATGCCAAATTTTATTACGATCGGTTCAGCCGTATAGTCGTGAAAAACCGACAAACAAACAGATAAACATAGTTACTTTCTCACATATATCACATATGTTACATGGGACAATACACAACGATGTTAGCACAGCATTAATATTGAAATACCGTACGGATCCCGAAATTAGATAGATGTGAAATGTTTATTTTGCGTATTGTACTTGGTTTATTACATTCTTTGCCTTCATGACGTGATGCTGGGGCGTTTGTTCCGCCATAACCTTTTTCCAACCATAACACATACCAGGAGAAGGTACTTATAAAAGAAAAAAAATAGGAAAGTTGAGCGGCACATTAGAAAATTTAAGAAAAGTTAATGATAGTTGAAAATTTTTTTTTCGAATACAGTGCCGTTTTTGACATGACCGATGATGACATATGTCTTCCCGGTCGATTTTCAGATGACAATTTGACATATGACAAGTCTTAAGCTAAAATTAATTAGGTAACACAAAATACATTGATTCCACGGCTATATTATGAGGTTTGTCGGGACAGCTAGACTAGTGTAAAATAAATAATACACTCAAAGGTATATATTATATATTATATAATATTTTCTACTTGTCTATTAAGTCCATCAAAAAGTTTCCAGTAAGAGATAGCTTTTAGCAACAAGGCCATCCATTGTAATGTAACACCGTTGCTCTTAAAGTTATGGGACCAACTCGGAAAGCGCTAATAAAAATCTGCTGTTTCACACAAAAGTTCGACTACTCGACTACAATGTATGAAACTAAAAGTATACCTTGTATATGTATGTGAGTGTCTTTGCGAGATATAAGTTTCATACGTCACAACACTAGTTATATTTACACAAAACCACATTACCTCAGTTACCGCTCAGCAAACTATTTAAATCTCACACTAGAACGAAAGTGGGACTTTTAATTGGACATTTTGCAGACAGATGTCGCTTTTCGGGCACAATTTCCGTGACAAAGAACTGTAGGCCCGAGCTGGCTTGAGCCGACTCGAATGAATTGCTCGGAATAGGCCCCCGTGCGCGTAACTTTGCCTTTTGTGCTCGAATGTAGAGCACTATTTGATAAGAAAGATAATGAGGTTTTTCTTTCTTTGTTATTTCGACTTTCTGTTCTTTGGCCGTCGTTATTAGTAAGGCCGAAGCGATGGTGGTGTATCAAGAATTACTGGGGATAAATATGCAGCGGAATTTTAGATTTTGTCGTTACAGTTCTTAAGGAAAAAAGGTGCCATAAGTTGACGTTATAATTTACTACATATAATATTCCCGAGTCACAGTGTTTGTAAAAAAACCCCTTCGGAACGGCTTCACCGATTCTTATAACATTCTGTGTGTTTATTCAGTAGGTTCGAGAATACACCCTCACACATCCATTGCAGGATTCATAATTTTATTTTATTTATTATTTGAATGAAGTTTGTATTTAGACATAGGTAATTATAAAATTTAATTAAATAATCAGAATAATTTTTGTGTTAATAACGTGAAACAAATCATCTTCAGAAACACTGTTAAGTAATTTTCAGGGGGCCAGGGGCTTGAGTCTGCTATTGCAATCGTGTCTCAATGACTGGTCATTGATCGAATATTTGACAACTTTGACAGTTTTTGTATAGGAAATGTGTCATAAGTTTGACGTTATACGTCAAAAATCGATCATTGACCGGTCATTGAGACACGATTGCAATAGAGCAGACTCGACCCCTTAGTGACCTGACCTGCAGGTTTTATGAAAAAACTTAGTTTAGGCACCAGCCTTCCACAAATTAAATATAAAATTGTATATAGTATCAAAATTACGATTTTCCTTAGTGCGGGTTTTTCCAAACGTTGTAGACCCCGATAAAGGTTGACCAAAAACATCGAATAAATAAAATACAAACTTAGAGAAACATTCTAATAAAAAAACACACGCTAAACCTAATACCAATATTTATTCAGAAATAAAATTTCTGTAAATAAACAAATCACCCCCAGTCGACATGTGAAGGGTTGAACCGGGTTGAAATAGATGTTAATATTAACGTGTTTCAACCCCCAATGGAACTGTTCGTTTTCCCCTTTTTATGAAAATAATATATAGAAATGTAATGAGTGGTATTCGAAGAGATAGGGTTGCGGTGAAAGATATCAGAAAGAACAATATATATGTTGCAGTCAAAACTCTTCACCAGTCAAAAGTAGGTACTATTGACTAGCAAAATCAGTCAAAACTACTTTTGACTGAACAGGTTGGTCAAAAGTGGTTTGACTGAAAATTATTGGTTCGCAGTAGGTACTTTTGACTGCAAATTTGCGGTTGAAAGTACTTTTGACTGACGCTCGTCGTCAAAAGTAGTTTTAACTGCATTAAAGCATCAAGGGCTTATTCCCAACGGCCACCACTAAAACTGCCACCACTGGTGGTCGTTGGGATAAAATTTTACATTTGTTCCCAACCGCCACCACTGGGGGCGGTTGGGAACAAATAAATAAATAACGGCTTATTCCCAACGGCCACCATTAAAACTGCCACCACTGGTGGTCGTTGGGATAAAATTTTACATTTGTTCCCAACCGCCCCCGGTGGCGGTCGATGAGACATAATATATTTTAATTTTATTTCCATCGACCACCACTACACTCCCACTCTATAAGTCCACTTTTATGCTTGCGCTTAGTAATATATTCATGCCCTGCATGAAGTAAAACAACACCACCATTTCTTTGAATACAATTTAAATGTATATTTCCTGAAAGTACTTGCTCCACTGAAATCTGACATGATGCCCGGTAAACAGCCCGATAGCTACTACTGCATTAGTTCTATTATTTACATAATATCTTCTTAGTTGTAAATATTTCTATATTATGAATATATTTAGGAATACCTAAACAATTAATCGGCAAGCATTAGAAGAGGTAATAAAACACCTGGGTCCAACATTTCAAATTCTTTTGTTCTACTTCAACAAAATAAGATCATAAAAATGGATAACCGATTAGTATAACAAAAGCAAAGTCCTCGGGAATAAGGTTTGAGTTTGCAGTTGTAAATTACACCATAATGTTATTTAAACCGCACTTAGCGTAATTGTTACTATGACGTTCCCATTATTCGTATTATCCACTAAAACCATTGATACGAGTCGCCACTTAAACAGGAAAGGAAAATGAAGTACGTTTTATCATGACGTCTTAAAATAAATGAGTTGCATACCAAATAAATAATATAATAATAATTAAAAAAAAATAATTCAAGTGTTATTTATTTATTTGTTCCCAACCGCCCCCAGTGGTGGCGGTTGGGAACAAATGTAAAATTTTATCCCAACGACCACCAGTGGTGGCAGTTTTAGTGGTGGCCGTTGGGAATAAGCCGTCAAAAGCACTAAGGGATCTGGCGCTCGGCGGCCGCTACCGCGGCACGCTCGCTTCGCTCGCTCGCCTTCTTAATCAAAAAATAACGGCGATACCTACATCGAGTCAAAATGTCGCTTGACGTCACTATCCTGTACAGTTTATACAGAACAATGACATCACAAGCCTCCTCAACTTTAATGAGCTTAATCATAAAAGCAAAAAGCATATATAAAAAAAAATTAAAAAATGTGTCTGATGTGTGTGTGTGTCTGTTAGATTTCTGTGCGTGTCTCAAATAAACATATTTTCTTTCTTTCTTTATTTTTTCTATATTGTATATTCTTTTTAACCTACTTCAGGAGGGGGTTCTCAGTTCGATCAGTTTTTTTTTTATAATCTAACTGATGGACTCTACTCTTCTAATTATAATTTGATATTCATACACCGTCCACATGCCTACCCATAACCCTTTCCTTTACTTTCTTTTTTTCTTTCCTTTCCATAGGCTATTTGTATTAAAGTATTCCAGCCTGCATTCAAAAATTCCCTAACCCCTTAAGCATGAAATATAAATCAATCCGGTCTAGACAACAACAATAAAACCACACTAAGACACGCTGGCTTGAGAAAGGTAATAAATGTCTGAAGTACAATGTTATATTGTGGACTGGAACAAACATACGTGAGAGGTCCTTTTTGGTACCTAATCTATATAGTTGTCGGCGTCAGCGATGGCAGAGCGATGAGCTGACACCGATGGGGGTTTCGTGGTACCGAGTTCATAACGTAGAATCTTCATTGCAGTAATAACCTTACTTAACAATCGTAATCACAAAACATTACTCAAATATGGTAGGTTAATGTTGATGTATATTACATAAACCTAAACCTAAAAATTGCAAAAAAAAAAAACACTTGCACGTGTAAAATAACTGTATTTTTGGAAGTCGGTGGCCAATAAAAATGGATGTCAAAACCACCAAAACCACAGACTTCTGAAACTGAGCTATTTTAACCCTGCTAGTGTTTTATAAGAAGACGGTTGTATTTTATGTAAAAAAGTGTTTCTCCTACAAAAATTCGGTCACTGATTTATCGGACGTGGACGGAATTCGTTTTCCGTCCACGTCCGATAAATCAGTGAAGAATAAGAATTCCTTTTATTTGTTTTCTTAGCAGCCGCCGCCGCCGCCGTGCGCCGCGTACCTTTTGCAAGCGTGTGTTGGTCTTAGCCGCGTATCGCTTGCGTGTGTTGGTCTTAGCCGCAGGGTTACAGTCCCCGAAAAGGACCACAAATAAAAGTTCTCTTTTCAAGCTGTAAGTTATTTATTAACAACATAACTTATTCAAGCTGGCACATAATCTTCTATGTATTTATTATTCTCGTACCGTGCACACTGACATTTATGTTTCGTTGTACATTTTTAGCTCTGCACTTACAAAAGACAAATTGTTAATGTATTTTACGGTGTTTTATAACATTACTACGTTTATTTATTTAATACTTTAAGCACACTAATGTACCTATAGAGGCAGACTTAATGTCATAGGCATTTTCTGGGTGATGGAGAAAAAAGCAGTGGTAGGTGTAATTTTAAAATCCAGTTGCCACATCATTGTATTTGTAATGGTTTGGGTGAAGTGTTCACTAGTTAAGTATTAAAATAAATATTCCACAACTTTCATACAACGCCATATATCTAGTCCCAAGCTAAGCAGAGCTTGAGTTATGGGTACTAAACAACTGATAAACATACTTATATTTGTCTAAATACATACAAATATTGTAGATAAATTACACCCAGACACAGAACAAATGATCGTGCTCATCACACAAACATTTGTCGTGGGTGGGAATCGAACGCACCACCTCCGGCATAGCAGTCAGGGCCTCGAACTACTAGACCAACAGGCCCCAGTCAAAATAGGTAAACTAATAACTTGGTACTCAAAAGCCACATGTCATCTTTTGGCCCTGTGTAGAAACCACGGACACTATTTAGAAAGTAGTTTATCTACTTAAGATTTAATAATAAAAAAAATGTTTTCTTCACGTTAAGTAAACTATTTAGAGATTTTTTGTGGTTTACATTTAGTGCCTTTAGAGGCCAGCAGTGAAAGCCTATTGGTAATTCATTCATTTATTAGTTTTGTGAAAACAGAGTACAATGATCTTATTTATTTATTAATTACCATCGCATCAGAACACCGTACAGCAATTACACTAATGGAGCTGAATTCATAAAAAATAAAGTAATATCATCTGCTTCTTAACATCATTCTATCATTTGTCATCGAACGGGCGGTAGCTGCTGTAGATCAGATATGCATCATGAAAACAATGTAACAAACTCGAGGTCCCAGCTGATGTCGGACCCGCGGTATGCCAACGACTGCAGGATCTCTACGACGTCAAGACGTGGCAGGAGGCTGTGGCGTTGATCTATCCCGGCAAAAGGCCAGCCTCCCCAGCCATTGCTCTTGTACAATTTATAATGATCTATGTATGATTGCGGACTGTTAAAAGTCTCAAGAGCGGACCCAAGGCGACGTCTGTATTTTCGGATCCATATTGTGTAATTATCACTTGCTTCAAAAACGGTGAAGGAAAACATGCTAAATATTTCTCGACGGCATGTGAACCCCATGGGCGGCGTAACATAACAACTCCGACATCAGATTAAAGGTATTTCCATTGGAATTTTCCACCCTGCATACATTATTAATAACAAAAAAAAAAGTTAAGAGCGATAAAAATACGGATATAATTGACAGAGACAAAACTAATCCCGCAAATAAACTCTGAGGTAAATCTGCCAACTTCTTACTTCAGATTGTGCTCGCGTGCTTTTTGCGTCGTTAATAAAACTCTTGCCCAGTTATTTAACCGACTGAAAATAGTAATCACAATTTGAATATTCCAGTAAACAATCAACACAGTTTCTTCGGCGAACTTACAACTTTGTGCTTCTTAGAACCTTGGAGGTTGATATTTCAAGCTGTAGACGAATGGTTTTTCCTAGCAATTGGCTGATTGCTCAAGCTTTTCTGGGTTCCTTGAGAATTTAATGGAATCCTTACAATATCACTCCTTTTTCGTTTGTCACGACCAATTTGAATGACTGTGTTTTGTTTTTGTTTGTAATTGTTAGGACAAGATTTAAATAAATAAATAAATATTCCACAACTTTCGTGCAACGTCATTTACTTCATCGAGCTTCTTAACACATAATTCAAACTTCTAAGAAACGAGTCAAACTGTGGGTTTACTTAGATGTGAAGTTTTGGAGTTAACAAATATTGTAATCTTAAAGTCTCTGGTAAAGGTCTACTTACAGAAACAAATATCTTTTCATTTTGAAATAAGGAAACAAAGAAAAAAATTATCCTTTTTTTTATTTCATAATTTTATTGATCATGAACCTACCATTAAGGTTTTTTTATGACGCAAGCACAATACGCATTCATATGTTTCAAGTATCTAGAATAAAATAATCATTGCTTTAGAATGGGTTGTGTGTAATAATAATATGGCTAGGAAGGACGAAGGTGACGTTTGAGGATAATTATTTTCATTGCTTTGTGTCACTACAAGTGTATAGAACGAGCACGAGGTGCTGACGGAACCCTAAGTTTGTAATACCGACTCGCTCTTAGCCGATTGTTGTTGTGTCCGCTAGATATTACAGTCTGATTTAAGTAGAAATGCGAAGTTCATTCTAAAATATTACATTGGTTAGTATTCTTAGAAAAAGTTATCAAAGTCAGTTGTGATTTATTTATTGCTAGCCTGACACCATTATTTGTCGAAGGCGTAAGCAGGAGTCATACTCTTTTAATTCTTAGATGTAAAAAAAACTTTGTAATATTTGAACGTTGAGAAACCGAACGATAGGAAATACTAAACCACAGCACTATCCCATCAAATGGATTTACGGGCGTCAAGCCCACCTCAGAAATTGGACACGGCAAAGTATCGCCATCCCTTATAGTTCCTTATACACCTTTTTAGGGTTCCACACCAAAAAGGTGCCAAAGATACCCTTTTAAGAAGTCTCAGGTGACATAATCTTCTTTTCGTGTGACTATAGTGACTTACCTGGTGTCATAGTTCTTACGCCACCCATGGGCGTCATCTGCTACGATTTTTACATATACGTGCAAGCGCGCGCGTTCACAACCGCATTAAAATCAGTCCATTCGTTTGAGACATACGAACAACTTACTTACTTACTTTACTTACTGAATTTCTTACTGTCAGGGTTAAGATAATAATAAAAATATACTAAAGTGCGGGGGTCTTGGTATTTTGCCTTTGTATTTTTTGAATTCTCAATAAAAGTTGATGTAAATCTGACTGCCGGACGGTAAAATTCCGTGTAGTGCACAAACGCCCTTACCCTATGCAAAATCGGCGGTTTTGGCGACCTTATCAGTCGCTGTATCTCTAATCTTGTGCAATGATACAGAACTCTTTGTGTGCAATTCCGACTCGTTCCTGACCACTTTTTTTATCTATTTACTCTATCAGGTTTGACTCATAAACTAGGCGTTCAAAATTTTGCTTTATTGAAAAAACAGTGTGGGCGGGTCGCGTCACCGAGTTGGAAAATTGGACAAACGCCCTGAGCGATCCACAAATTTGGGGGCAAGGGGGCTTGAAGACTTGGCGGGTTAGAAGCTTGGGGACTAGGTCATGCGCGGAGTAATGTTAGGAGTAATCTCTGCAGATGACACTTTAATGTTGAAATGGACATAGGATAGTCTTGAATGGACTATCTACTTTCCCAATAAAGTTGTGTTATTTAATAATTGGGATAAGCCGGCGGGCTTCAGCCTATTCCAAACGGGTTCGATTTCCATCCGAGACAAATGTTTATCAAAATCAAAATCTAAAGTCATTTATTCAAATTAGGCTGACGCACTCTTTGAACGTCAAAATTACATAAGACAGTCCCCCAAAAAGCCCGCTCTTCGCCTCTTCCTAGTGTTTCAGTTGGGAAGAAGAAGTAGTGGAACAAGCAATACCTACGTCTGTCTGTCTGATAAGTTAAAAGACATTCAGTGCAATAAGTTATCATTTTTAACCGACTTCAAAAAAAGGAGAAGGTTCTCAATTCGGTTGTTTTATTTTTATTTTTTGGGATATTTATTTATTTGTATCAAAACCCATATCTGATGAGGTACTTATCCTCGAGTAATTGAGGGAACTCCTCAAAAAATATAGGTACCTACTCACGCACCGATTTTTATATTTTTAGTACCTAACATACTCACGCACTGATTTTTACACTTTTAGTAACAAATCAAACATTTTCATTTAGACAGTATCATTTGGTGAAGAAAAACTGATGAAGAAGACAAAATGCGTGAGTTTTTGTACGAATGTATGTATTTATGTGCACTAGGTATAGGCTAACTTTTTCATGTTGCCGTGTTCATTCAATTGTGCGTGGATATGGAACGCTCGTGACTTTTCATTTGTTTTGCGTTTACTTTTTATCGACGTCAGGCTGGCCACACAGGATTCGATTTATGAATGTGCAATTGACGTTTTGTTTTTATAAGCTTCTAGTTGTGTTTTGTTTTCAGTTATATTATTTGGTCTTTTTTCACAGAAAGTACGACAATTATTGATTATTCATAAATACCTGCTAAGATTGAAATATTATTTTAGAACTCACCTTCTTTAAATCCGCATTTCATACAAAGTCACTACGTCTTTAGTACTTTCGTTCTTATAATTTCCGTTCGGAAACATTTCACTTATTTCACACGCATTCGTAAATCGATTTATGAAATAATTTATAGAAGAACCGTGCATGTGTGGTCAGCCTTAGGTTATGTGACGTTATATTTTCCGTTCGGAAACAGTTCCTGACGTTTGTTTGTACCGCTAATAAAACTGCATGTATGGCCAGTCCTATTTGAATACATTTCATTCGTGTTTTTCATTGTAGGCTCGGTAGATTAAAGATCTCAGCAATTAAGGAAAGGAAAACATCGTGAGGACTGAAACATAAGTTTGACAAAGCCATTCTGCCATGAGCTAGTGTGGTTATCAATGTTGGAGCCTTCTCTGTATGAGAAGAGGCCTTTGGCCCTTCAGGAGACAGTTACAGGCTGGTTTTATAATTTTTAACCTCAGTATTCCGTCACTTATGGACCGATTTTCAAAATTCATTTTGGAACGAAGTTCCTTATCGCGCGTTGCGAAAGGGGGCTTGACGGAAAAAATTAAGACGAAAAGTTGTAACGACACTTTTTGCTATAGTTGTAAGCCTTGCGGCGTGCGCGTGTTTCTCTGTCTGTCTCTCTCTCACTCTCTTAGAAAGCAAGCCAGTTATTTTCGTTTCGGCTTTTTATTTCGCATTGAACAGTGTTTTGTCGCGACGATTATTTTTGTTGAGTGTATACAGGTTTTTTGTACATAATAACCATAATGAATCCTAACAGTGTTTCTGCACAAGTTCCGGATATTGCTGATGGAGTTAGGTAAGTTAAGATTTAGACAGACAAAACTTCGTTCCAGTCGGTTGTCCCTTGACACCCTCTTAAGTTTTTTTTATTTGATAACCCTATCAAATAAAAAAAACTTAAGAGGTGGAGAAACTGGAGAGGAGGATATACCAATAATATAAAATAAAATATTCCACAACTTTCCACACAACGCCATTTAGTCTTAAAAAGGGATAATGATTTATTTCTAAAGAATGACACATAAGTACCAAAGCCACAGACTTCCGAAACTAGACTTATTTTACGCCTGCTAGTTAACGTTTGACTAGACCAAAGAGATTTAAAAGACTATAGAGCGGGCATGTCAAGGAAATGTCATAGAAAAACTTTGATCCCATGTCTCAGTAACGCCATCTAGAATTATATATGAATATTGGAGCTGCAGCGGAGCGTACTAAAAAAAAACTCATAGACTTGTCATAGAAATCTTAAAAACTAATTTCTCAGGCATGCATTCTCCTCCCAGTACTTCAGACATACCGACAAAATCACCTTCCATTCATCCGCAAACACATCACATTCCGGTCTGGTCACATCGCGGTATTGGGGATCTTGTCCTAGTAACCGTCCGACATGGTGGCACTGCGAATAACTTGTGCTTTCGACCGCGCCGGTAGTTGTTTGGAACAAACAGGCAATTAATTTAATTAACAATTCTGTATTTAAATCGGGGGCATCTACTTTTCCTCGGAGGATTTTACACATTTGCAGCAGTTGGTCATTAGATCTTCGAACGTCCAGGAGTTGTATCCAAGGCATCCCAAGAGGAACCTAGTTGGGTACATGAATGGATAATATCCATACATGCGCTTGTAGAGGTATCTTAGGAAAGCCTTCTGAATTTTCTCTAATTGAAGTACATATGTGCTCTGATGTGGATGCCATACGCAGGAGCTAGCTTCAAGTTTGCATGTGATGTCCGGTCTATAGGTATTGAATGTCTTTGGACTAGACCAATGAGGTAGTCTTATTAGTGAAGCGTCAATATTCTGATTTAGTAGGAAGGTTGGTACTTCAAATGATGATCTACAAAATTTTAATTAATCTCACCCCTTTTATGATCTGTTTCAACACTGACTGCCAACGAATTGTTTCAAGAAATCTAATAACGTTCCATAAAATGGCCGCCCGTTCTGTTTGACGGTGTTTTAATTTGACAGTTAGTGGGCGAACCTAGTTTGTTACAAATCCAGCTGTGACCCGTGGTTTTATTCACGTTTTAACGTCTGGCCTGTTGGTTTAGTAGTTAGTGACCCTGACTGCTATGCTGGAGGTCGTGGGTTCGATTCTCACCCAGGACAAATGTTTGTGTGATGAGCACAATCATTTGTTCTGTGTCTGGGTGGGATTTATCTATAATATGTGTATATTTAGAAATATATAAGTATGTTTATCAGCTGTTTAGTATCCATAACACAAGCTCTCAAGCTTAACTTGGGACTAAATGGCGTTGTGTGCGAAGTGGTGGAATATTAATTTATTTATTTTTGATCGTGATATCAAATTATTTTTTACTTCTAATAATATCTAATAACTAGGGATCGCCCAGAGTTCAGAATTCGACCGTTTATTTAATTAGTACTTTTACACATATTCAAAATTGCGCGCAATTTTCCAGATTCGCGCAGATTTCAATAAACTTTCCTAAAGAAACTTTTTTTTATACTCGTTAACTTTCAATAATTCAATTACGATAGTACTGCACAACGGGAGCGGTGGGGGTGGCGGGGGCGCGTGTGACGCTACCGTGCTCGATCACAGGCAGGGACCGGACAACCCCGCTTAAGAGTTAAGCCTTTGGACAGGGTAACCCGTACATGGGGTAACTCATATCACAGTGTTACCTTTTGATCGAGTTACATCCTCGAAACCCAGCGTACTGGTTAACACCTTTATTAAGGTAACCACGTGAAGGGGTTAACCCCTTCAATGACTTAAGCCTTTGAAGAGGTTATCTTTTCGAAAAGCTTTTTTTCGTGTTACCCTGGATTACCTAATAAACTTGAGCTGCATGTAGGTGGGGGGACTTGCACCCGTGCGGCGCCGTTTTGCTTTACTATTTTTCTTTAGTTAATACGATTTACAACTTTGACAACAAGTGATGAAGTGACGCGTCACGCGTGACATTTAAGCGAAGTAACAATTAAGATGAGTAACACAGGTAAGTGATTATTATTTAAAGTAAGTACTGAGTTAAATTCATGTTTATATTATGACAATGTCATGTAATTAAATTTGTTAAGTAATAAGTGAACCGAATAACAGGCTTGTACCTACCTACTTATTTGGTACTGATATTATTACCTACTCAATTACCAATATGATTGATTGTGTTTCAGGTGACGCTAGTGATACTGATGATGATGTACAATTCCAAGAATATAGTCAGCCGCTCTTTACGGAGAATCAAGACGAGTTCCCGAATGCGATTTCTAGCACTGAGATGGGCAGTGGGAAAAAACCCGACGGGAAAATTTCCAGGTTTTTTCCCATTTGAGAAAAAACCGGGAATTTATGTAGGAAAAAACCTAATTGACGGGAATTTTCATTATTTACCAAAATCATCACAATTTTATTGTTTTTTTGGGTTCGGTACCTCAAAAGGAAACAGCAGCACCCTTATAAGGTCACTTTGTTGTCCGTCTGTCTGTCTGTCTGACCAACCCCTTTATTTTGTAAATATGTGAAGGTATCAAATTGAAATTAAAACCGTATACTCAGGTCTACGGTACTATGGGGTTACGAAAAAATCAAACTTCTAAGTTTACGTAAAAACGATGCGACTGTGAATTAAGCAAAAAATTACACTTGGACACTTTCAAGGGAATCAAAATTCATAAGATAAGTACTTCCCGCTGATCTAGAACTATGAAATTTGGCAAATAACATCGTTATAAACTATATGTACAAGAAAAAGTCTCAAAACCGAACGTTTCTTATTAAATCTTAACAAAATAGGGGGTCAAAATGTTCATGGAAGGCCGATTTCAAATTTAAGCTTCTAGTTCAAACGGGGTATCATATGAAATGGCTTGATGAGCACATTGCAAAATATATCATATTTTATTTTTTGGACGACTTATTTATTACTTACTTGTATTGAAAAATATAAAACATCCGTCTTTTTTTAGAAAAAGCGCAATTCTATTCCTGAACAATGATTTTTGTTATATTTATCAACGTACAGTTCGGTACACGTACTACACGTACATGTACCGGTGGGCGAGTCCGAGTCGTATTTGTCCGGTTTTTCATCTTTAGTCATGATAAAAAGAAATCTCCTTTTTCATGAAAAGAACTGCATTGGCACAAAAAAAGGAGATTATATTCTGCGCATTATGATGGAATCGCCGTTAATTGCAACAAAACCTAACCAGGAAATTGGCAACTAAAAAGAAAGCAAAACTAAAGACAATCACAATTATTTAATACATACAAATGCCACAAAAGTATTCAAATTCAAAGGTTCCTAAGTATTCAAAAGAAGGTTGTTCGTCATTAATTGGGCTGTTCAACAGGCTAGACAAGATGTCTAGTAGACTGTCTAGTTATAGTAGATAATGGTTCGCCATCTTCGTCGTTTCCATTATCTTGATTTTTGTGTAAAAGTTTCCAGTTACAGGATATGAAAGCTGTCTTTGCTGCTCTATCTGTAATTAATCTGTTTCTTTTGTGACTGTAATATGCGCTTGTGTGCTTAATGACCTTTCAGTGCCTGCCGAAGTACAGGCATCAGACAGAGGGCGTACTGCAACCCTACTCAGCTATTTGGAACTGCAGAGTCCTCTCCACTAAACTACTGGATCGTTTTTGGCGTCTATTTTTCCATATAAATAGGCTGCCCCACAAACCCTGTTTATGTACAATAACTATTGCGTACAGAAATCTAACTGAAACCAAAATACATCGATTTTAATTAATAAAATGTACAAAGTTAGCAAGGTATTCTAAAATATACTAATACTCTTTAGTCTTACAGAACAATTCATTATGATCATATCAGCCTATTGCAGTCCGCTGCTGAACGTAGGCCTTCCCCAAAGAACGCAAACAATATGTTAATTATTAGGACCCTATTAAAAAAAATTGTCATGTTTCTATTAATCTCAAACCTACCCGTAAAGTAATGTGATAAGAAGATATAGCTACCGAAGTCTGTAAGGCTAGCAGTAGCCGAAGTCGTTCATCAAAAGTAAACCACGTTTTTGATCACTAGGCAATCAAAAGTTCACAAAACAAAATCCAGGTCGACAATAGAACAAACAAACTATTACAAGTACGTACGCATGGTTCGAAGCGAAAACAGCGTGTGATACTTGTAGATCACAAACGCGTACAGCGTATTCGACAGGTAACTACAAGCCCCCTCGGCGGAGTTAGTTTCGATCGGGTTACTGGTCGCCAAGAGCGGATGAACAGTACATGATACATAAATAACCAAAAAAACAAGCTAAATAAGTTTTATTCATAAACAAATACTTAATACTTAGTGCAATTTAAATATATAAACATTTAAATTGCACTGAATATTAAGTATTATAAAAGTAAATTCTGAACCTTAAAATAACACATTCCACGTCAAATAAAGCTCTAACTTGTAGTAATTAAACTTAAATACTATGTACTGTTTAAAATATACATATTGCCAGGATGTTACATAGGATAAATAGAAAAAACCCGTATATTTTCCCAAATCGGGAATTTTCCCGGAATCTTTCCCCATATTTTCTCACTTTTGGGTTTATTCCGGGTAAAATCCCATCTCTAACACAGGCGACAATGATGGTAGGTAATCGTTAAGAATGATTTGGATAAACTGAGTAGGTATAGCATATTTGGTTCGATGCAAACACTATAGCGGTTGTGAAGAGAAGCGCCGCCCGGCAGGTATAGGTAAAGGAGCCTAATATAGGTAAGCTACAACACAAACTTAAACATCAACACAGCTAAATGCTTTTACTTCCGTAGTTCCGTCCGAGTTCCGAATCAAATGACGAATGATGAAAATAAACAAGTACCTATAGTCACGAAAAAATAAATATTATTACAATGCTTAGCATGTGTGACGAACAAAATTAAACTATATCTTGATGTAAACAATAGTCATTTTTCCATGTTTACAAGTCGCTCGGCAAGTCGGTACACGCAAGATTGGCGGACCGCCGCGCGCTGCCGGGTGCGGTACGATGTCACGTGCGGTCGTGGTTATGCAATTTTCAAACTAATATCGATTGTAAACAGTGCATATTACAATGTCCTGAGTTGGAATGGCTTACCCTGTTACAATGTTACAGGGTGTTGAAAGGGCAACCCCTTCGTAACGGGTTAATTAAACCCGTTCGAAGGTGTAACATGTATCATAGGGTTTTTTTTTGAAGCGCTTAAAAAAACCCCTTCAAAAACCCTTTCAACGAGTATCCGGCCGGTCCCTGATCACAGGCGCGCGCGCTGGAATTTCAATCAGCGTTTTTGTTATTTTATTGGGTTATAAGTTATTGTGTATAAAAAAAAGTTTTTTTGGGAAAGTTTATTGAAATCGTGAGTACAATCACGTGTTTAAGTATCGGTCACTAATTACCAGTCACCCTATATAGTATAGATAAATAATGAACTGAATCCCATTCAGAGGTAAACGCTCCTGTTCCCCGCCATCTGAAAGCCTCAGTCAGAGTCACATTCAATTTGCATCACATTAATTATACAAGGACTTAAAACGACCGGTGTTTTGTAACTTTTGCTTCACAGCGGACGCCGAATGACGTCATCGTTTAAATATTGTACAATATTAATGGCACCTGCCGTGTTGGTTTTGTGGTCGCCAGTGCTAATAGTGAACATGGGGTCCCAGCTTCGATTCCCGGATACACAACAGTAGCAGTGAATTAGCGACTTTGTAAATTTTTGCAGTAAAGCAAAAGCTGCATCAAAAAAAAACTTTTTTAACAATTAAACAAAGCCAAAAAAGCCTTTCTTTTATTCATTTCATTTATTGTAGACCGGCTTCCAAAACTAGAGTTATTATAAACCTGTTTTAATTTTTTTGTATGAAGTCGGTTGTATGTTTTGTAAAAAAGTTTTCAGTTTGCAATTTTTAGTTTTTTTTTTATAATAAAACCGCATCATTAAAGTTATTTATTTAAAATTCAAATGGGACCAAGCGTAAGGTAGGTATACCATCTCAAAAAAAAGAAAAAAGAAAATCAAATCGGTCCTTAATTAAAGAACGGAGTTGTGAAGTAACACAATTATTGACAACCTCCTCCTTTTTTGTAAGTCGGTTGAAAAAAAAAATAAAAATAAAAAAAATCTGAGGAAATATTTAAACTGGGGGGGTCAAGAATGTTCAGATGTGCAAGGGTGTCCCTTCTTGTCTATATAGTAACTGGTTTCTTTCACCCTTAATTCTTATACCCTCATCACAAGCTTCACACAGAACACATGACCAGCGCCTTTTTAATTACAAGGCGGAACTTTTGCCACAAAACGCCGTGTCATCGTCATAAGACACAATAGTCTAATGACTGTGTGGAACTCGAACAAAAACGGTGAAGTTAGCACCAGCTTGGGATGGCCTCTGAGGCTGAGGCTACATTAGGCCGCGACGCGACCTGCGACACATGAGCGATTAAAACAAGTAAATGAATGCTCACGTATATGGCTACACCGTACATCAAATATTACTAGCGATCTTTGATTTCTTTATGCGATAGGAACAACATTACTGAAATCATGGCATCGGCTACATCAACATAATGAGCGAATCGCTGAAAGTGAATCGCTCTTGCTAATTCGTTGTTGAGCATGTGTACTGTAGCCATGTCATCGCCGAATATACGCCGGAATTTCGCTTGTAATATAGCCCATACAATGTTTTTCTCGTTTCGCTATTCCAGTCGCATCGCAAATCGCTGCCTACTGTAGCCTCAGCCTGACGGTCTAGCCTGCGGTGGAACGAGGCAGTAAAGTTGTTGAAGATAGGGATGTAATTTTGAAGGAACGAACGTACGATGTACATTTCTTTCTTTCTTTCTTTTCTTTCTTTATCTATACCAAAGACATTCAATACTTACTATAGAATAGACGGTACGTCACAAACAAATCTTCATCCAATTTTAATACTTGTGTCCTAGCCAAGTACAGTAGAATCCGTTTATTATGACATCGAAAGGAATTGACAACCACGTCATAATAAGCGGACGTCATACAAAACGTTTTGTGAAATGAAAAACCTTTTTTATGTAAATATGTATGTACTTAAGTATTTTAATACAGAAACATAGTACATAAATACATATGTATACATACATATTAAATCAAAATCAAAATTGTACAGACGCCAGCACATCAAGTTACCCCAATGTGCCAAATTTTCCCAATTCAAAATGAACCTTATTCTGTTTACCATAAAGTTGAAAAACGATCAAAGAAATTTGACACATTGGGGTAACTTGACGTGCTGGCGTCTGTACATAATCAGCACATTATAACACATACAAGTGTATTTTTTACTGTAAGAAATCTGTAATTTTTGACTGCTTTTGTTTTTTCATTTTATTGTAAAAACAGTATCTAATACTATTGTGTATAGAAGACATAGGTAAAAATGGGTCATAATAAGCGACATGTCACTGTAAGGGAAGTCATTATATCCGACTTTTTTATAAAGAATTTTATATGGCGAGAAGTTATGATGGCTACTTATTTTTTTAAACTTCTACGCGGCAATAACCACAATCCGGCAATACTGGAGGAACTCAGATTGTGCGTGCCGGATGCATATGTGAGGCGGCGGCGGCGGCCGCAATTGCTAGTGGTAGCATCGGCACGCACCAATCTACTAAAGCAAGCGCCGATGTCGCGCGCAGTGCGCACAATCAACGCGGTAGCCCATCGAATCGATTTGTTCCACTGTTCGTTGAACGACTTCACAAGGGAGGCGTATTCAATAATATGTTATGAGAATGTTAGTTAGGTTTAAGTTATGCAATTTATATAATATTTTTTTAATAATGAATAATAATAATTATATTTAATAATGAATAACAATAATAATATTACTTTATATAATGATATCTGTTATGTAAAATAGCTTCTCTATCGCATTAGGTTAGCCTGTTAAGATAGATGTAAGTAAGGTTCCAAATAAATAAAAAAAAATAAATAAATAAAAAAAATAAATATGAAAACCAAACTTCGTGGTGTAATTACGTCATAATAACCGGTTGGTCAATATTGGCGGAGTCATAATAAACGGATTCTACTCTACAAGTATTAGACAGACGTTAAATAAGGTTATTTTTAGTGCACACTTTGTAACGAAAGTACAATTAAGCGTGTTACAATTACGGTAGATGCCGAATTTCAATATTTATTATTTAATTTATTACAATCTATTTTCACAGCACCTGTCACACTTAGTTTCAACCATTTCAACAATTTACTTTAAGAAATGATGTGGATTTCATTTAGTTATTACATTTCAGTTGTTTTTTTTATTATTATTATTGATAGGCACGCGTTTGACCACCATCTCACCTGATGGTAAGCGATGATGTGGTCGACGATGAAGCACGCTTGCCCAGACCCAACCTGTTTACTCTTGACTTGAAGACCCCTAGGTTGTAGCTATCAGGAAACACCGACTCCGGGGTGGAATTCCCCTCTTTTGTAATTCAGTGTGGTAGTGTCTAATTACAGTGTGAATGATAAAAACCTCGAATAAGCAGGGATAAACAATACATGGACACGGTTTTCGTTTCACTTTTGTTCTTCTAAATTTAAAATAAAACAAAAAAAAAATTGGTTTTAACTGACCTTCTTGTATTCCTGCTTTAACTAACCTCTTTTTTCTAATGCTATAAATGGAGTATAGGTAACACAAGAACCTGACAGCCCTAACTGTTTCTTTTTCGGGTCTCAAACAACACTGGCTGTTGGATCCCGCCTCGAACTTGGTAATTGGATTCAAAAACTTTGTATTGATGAGGCAATTCGATAAGTTCGCAAGCGCCAAAGAGTTTGTTCCTTCAAGGGTTTATTGAGTTTTTTGGCGCCTGACGTTGTAGAAATTCACCTTTTTAAGTGCTGAAGTACAGTTAAACGAAGAAATAAGAATACGAGTAAGACTGCTAACCTGTATGTAAGTAAATTGTAAACAATTTTTATTATAATAAATGACAAATCTAATATAAAAAAAAAATAAGAGCAATAAATTGACTCTAAGGCACAACGAAGTTTGCAGGGGCAGCTAGTATATATATAAAAGAAAGTCGTGTTAGTTACACCACTTATAACTCAAGAACGGCTGGATCAATTTGAATGATTTTGGTCTTTTTGGATTTGTCTTTGTCCGGAATAGCATAATAATTAATAAAAAACATGAAAAGTCCTCGAAAAAATAAATATCAAGAATATTCGTTGTCTCAAACATTTTTCAAACGCAGCGCCATCTTGGATGACATGACAGGAGTCAAACTTCCCAGTTCATTATCAGGTGACAATTTGACATTGACAAGTCTTAAGCTAAACCTAAGAAGGTAAGGTTGTCAATTTATACGTACTACGTTCTGAAATTTATTTTGTTACTAAACTTAGAGGATTTATGTAGCATAAAAAAGTCTTATATTTCAGAAATCAATTTACGTAATTAACAATGACAACAGACACAAACTTTAATAATTCTTTGCAAATAGAACTTATTTTACTGTTAAGACTTTAATTAAAGTAGACCGGGAAAACTAAAGTATAAATTGTATAACATAGAGGCAATAGTTCAGATTGAAATGATTAATTTAGTATTTTATTAAATCAATGCATTTTAGTAAGGTAGTTAGGTTAGGTAGTTAGGTTAGCTATAGGATAGGTATGGTCAGTTAGGTTTGGTTATATATACATGTTGTAATTTTAATTCTATCGAACACAAAATGTTTAAATAAGATCACAGTAGAGACTCGCTACATAAAAAGTAGTAGTAGTTATTATTGGTTTCGATTTATTTTTTATCGTCTTATTAAACGTATGTATTAGATATACATACGTTTAATAAGACGACATGTAAAAAAAAATGATAAGAGCAATAAATTGACTCTAAGGCACAACGAAGTTTGCCGGGGCAGCTAGTTTAAAATAAAACAGTTTAAATAAAAACTGCACTTACTTATCTTTAAAATAAAATGTTCTGCATTCCTGCTTCTACAAGCCTTTTTTTCTAATGCTATTAAAAATGGAATATAAAGACATTTGAAACTAAACAAGGCGAAAACGTAAATTCAGAAATAAACAGCATTTCGTACTGCATTCCGAAATTTATGGTCAAAGTTGTGCTAAGTCTAGACCAGTTGGCTCGTCAGCTGTATACCTCTAGCTGGCTCTTTTCCAAGATGGCGCAATAACAAGAACAATTCCCTTACAATTTAACTGAAAATTTTCTCCAAAATGGTGCTGCGGCTTGGGGTAACGACTAGCTAAATTTTAACAGGATTTAAAAACGAGTGAGTTCTAGATATTGATTGAATTGGAGTTCGACATTTTGGCTTTGAATCATAGATTGACTGGCCTGTTGGTCTAGTAGTTAGTGCTCCTGACTGCTATATTGGAGGTCGCGGGTTCAATTCGCACCCAGGACAAATGTTTGTGTGATGAGCACGACCATTTGTTCTGTGTCTGGGTCTAATTTATCTATAATATGTATGTATTTAGAAATTTATAAGTATGTTTATCAGCGGTTTAGTACCCATAACACAAGCTATGCTTATCTTGGGACTAGATGGCATTGTTTGACAGTTGTGGAATATTTATTTATTTATTTTATACAGGGTGGACATCAACCGGCCACCACGAAATAAAAGTTAGGAATTTAACTTTGACTTTGATCCCTCTTGAGCAATCTGCCAAATGCTCATGATCAATTCTAAACATATTCTAAGCATTTAATTTATCCTAAGCACGAGGGTCCCTTCGTGAATAACCGGGAGGTTATCTTAAAGGCTTGAGAGACATTCCAAAATGGCATACCAAGAGGATTAAATTCCTAAAATCATGCAACCGCATTACTTGAATATTGTGGAGTTTCCAAGATTTTGTGTTTATCCTTTACGAAATGTGAGGAGTAAATGGGAAATTCAGTGCCAGGTACATTTGCCTGGCACATACTGAGCTGGACTCCCATTTGGTGCAGCCTTGAGACGCATACCGCACACTGTGTACCTATTCATAACCATTGTTTTATCTCTTTTGTTTTGTGTGTTGGTTTATGTCTTTTGTGTGTGCTAAATAAATGGTTTAACTATTTATTAATTCTAGACACTTGGAGGTTTTAATAGTACCTAGTACCAATGCTCAAGTCTTTGCTTGAATTTTGAGTTTAGTTTTTACGTGTCGCTTGGCGCATTGTCTTCTGCACTAAGTCGCTTAGTTGTTTTCCGCTCGGAATAAATATTTGTATCGCTTAGATGCAGTTGTTCCGTGGGCGGCTGTTTGTGTATTTATTTTTAATATTATTAACCAGTACTTGACTACAATCCCACCTAATGGTAAGCAGTGATGCAATCAGTGATGGTGAAGCGCTCTAGTATAGTATAGTATAGTGTAGTGTAGTATAGTCTAGTCTAGTATATGAGTTTAAATGGTTCTAAATGCACCGATACAGGAACAGTTTCATGATAAACGTCTGTATGAAAAATTGAATCTAAAAAAACTGAAACTTAAAAATGAGTATCCTATATACGTTCAAGAATATGTTATTCGCCTTATTGTGGTGGCAGCCATCTTTGATTTGAAATTTGTTATACTGTATAGTATTCTTTACTAGTCTATATGGGTAAAGGGGTTCCTTTCATTTGATACCTACATTGGGGGAGTTGTGAAAAACATGTCATCATTTTGAGGCGGCAACCATCTTGGACCGATTTTCATCACACGTAGCTAAAAACACTCCCGACCAATTCAACTTTCAAATAATAAAAACGAAATCAAAATCGGTTTAACCGATCGGGAGCTACGATGCCACCGATAGACACTCATAGACACGCCAAACTTAAAGCACCGCGTCGCTTTTGCATCAGGGGTTGAAAATGAAATGAAATGTTATTTATTTCTACGTTTTTGGTTTAGAACGTCATGAGGTTAGATAGAAAATAAAATAGGAAAATGTAAAACTTGGAAAGGAGCCTCGCCAAATTTCAACGCTGCTTCGATGGACAGTCAGCATCAAACGTCGATTTTCCTAAACTAATGAACACATTTGCTTACACAAATTGCAAGACTAGTGACAGAATTGAATGATAATTATAATCTTTAAACTTCAAAATTAGCTGAACAACAATTTGCATGAATTTACTTAACTGGCTGTACTTTCCACCATCACTCGTAAATGATAAAACGGGTTTGGTATTACGTATGAGACCGTATTATCCACACGACTGGGCTCAGATCTCGGATCCAGTTTATTTCAGCTTCTACTACGATTTTTAAGCTGTTTCTGAAATTCTAGTTTCCGAAGCAGGATTTTAATACATGGCTCTTTCGTAAGAAGCTCTCTCTATAAAGCTGTCGGGAAATCGGTCGGGATTCACCATTCATTTTGTTTATGTCCGACTTCTTGTAGGACGTGTGCGTTGAGCTATTGCCATGGGTTTGTTTTGTTTTTCTCCTACTAAATTTCGGTCACCGGGTATTATCGGACGTGGGTGACCTTCCTAATGTATGCAATAGAGAATAGAATAGTTTATTTAAGCACTTCAAATTACAGTTCTCTCATAAAACTATAATACAAAATCATGTTAAAGAATACATATTTGTAAGAAAGAAAAGAAAATATTTTATTTGTACGCACAGAACAGAAAACAAAAGAACAACAATTCAGATAATGAAAAAAAACAAGAAAAGATTAAAATACTAAAGACAAAAATAAGAGAAGACGAGAAGGGAGAGAGAGACAACGAGAGAGAGAGACGAGAGAGAATGAGAAGGGAGATAACGTTGACGACTATATACTAGTATGAGCTGTGTCACAGTCGCCAGTGTCTTCCACACTAATTGATTAAAAACGCAATTATTGTTTACAACAGGCTGTCTGTATTGATGGAGGTGGGAGATTCACGATCAACAAACCAAGAAAACAATATAAAATAAATAAAATAAAGATAATATTACTTACTGTGTTTATGCAGAAAAAGCAAAAAAAATGAGCATGAGAAGTAATCCGTTACCATTAAGATGTGGAGACGTGTATGCAGTGTGTAAGTATTTATGAGTGGGAGTAGTGCGAGTGAGGTCCCGAGCGTGTATAGTAGATGTGAGAGTGTAAGTGGATATCTTACATAGCATTCAACATAAAATTGCGAGTCAATTCGAGGCCATCTTCTTATCCTGTGGTTAGTGACTTACCTGAAGTCAAAGTTTATACTCTAACTTCAGGTTCATCTGAATTGGCTTCACACACCGTTTGAGAAGTATCTCTCAGGCATGCCGGTTTCTTCACGATGTTTTCTGTCACCTTTTGTAAAGCAAGTGATAATTATACAATACGCTTATGAATCCGAAAACTCAGAAGTGCGTGCTTTGTGCGTTACACTTCTAAAATGTCACTGTTTTTCGTGATGAGCGTTTGAACTGCGAACCCTTAAATACCTGTAGTCCCCGAAGGGTAAAGCCTCGTCCCCACTAGGAACATTTGTCGAGCGACATGTGTCCCCAGAGACATCGGGCGATGTCGCCCTACATCGCCCCACGTCGCCCGATGTCTTGTCTTCGTTCACATTCAGTCTAACCTCTACTCTTCATCGACTGTGCGACAAGGAACAGTTTCAACAATGTCGCGGCGATGTCATCCGACGTCGCCCGACATCGCCCGATGTCACAGGGGACACAATGACATGTCGCTCTACAAATTAATGTTCCTTGTGGGGACGAGGCTTTAGGCAGAAGTGTACCTATACTATACCTACATAAGGACGCAAGTCCATTGCATATAACTAGCTTGTGGCTGGATAATAACAGCCACACGGGTCAACCGAAGGTTAAGTTAAGCTAGACAAAGTCGGTCCGTGGAAAGGTCACCATTCCTAACATACTAAGACTCTGCTCAGCCTCCACGTTAAGCTGTCCCGGCTGTCATTTTTAGATCTTTGATAGTCGTCACGGGTACTCTGAAGCCCAAAAGTTTGACAAACAGTTTAACCAAGAGGTATCGTGTTACCCAGTAGCTGGGTTGTGAAAACCATATGAAAAAAATGAAAATGAAAAATGAAAAATAGTTTATTCACTTAAGCAACACAGACAACAATACAATTATTACCTCCGCTAAACTGCAAAACAGTTTGTTGGCAGATGTAGCTCCCTTTGTCTATCACAAGCAATTAAATTTACTTACGTATTTCTTAAATGGCTATAAAAGTTATACACTTAAAAATATAAAATAACTAACTTTCGTATACATACTTACATACCTACATGCAGTTTTGCGGAGGTAATAATTATATTGTTGTCTGTGTTGCCTAGGTGAATAAACTATTTTTCCATTTCATTTTCATTTCATTTTTTTCATTTTCACTGATCTACAAATAGTTGGGAAAAGGTTAGGGAGATGATAAGTCCATTGCATATATCCAAAAATAATATTGTAAAAGAATTCAAGGGTAACACAAGTCACACTCATTTTAGAGCACAGTGTAAAATAGTGTAATTTAAACATACATTATACAAAATTGTAGAGATAATATAATTGGAGCACAATCCTAGAAGGCTTACTCTCATATCACGGCTCACACGAGCGCGGTGCAATCTAGTTAGTGTTAATGCGATGAGCAGGTCTAGACGAGCGGGCTGACTTGGGTACATTTATATTATTTTATATATTAGTACTAGCTGTACACTGCCACGCTTCGCTGTGGCACATTGTGATTGAATGGTTAAAAAAAAAAAGAGAAAATGACGTGTGGCACTTGAAGACTGCCGCGGTAAAGCTATTGCATAGCATTTTTTATCAACTCTTCTCCCCCTCCCCTCCCCTCCCTCCCTCTCCCCCATACTTCCCACGCCCCTCCCCTCCCCCCTCCTTCCCCCTCCCCTCGCCCTTCCCTCACTGTCCCCTCCCGGCTCCTGCTTCTTCCCCTTCCCCTTTCCCCTCCCATCTCACCTCCCCCTACCCCTCCCCCTCTCCTCCCATCCAGACTCTGGGATGTTTTTGAGAAATTCTAGATACAAAACCCAATACCACTTTGCCCGAACCGAAACTCGAATCCAAGAGCTCTTGGTTAGTAGTAGCGCGTGCGAACACTAGGCCAATGAGGTAATCATAATTCAGACTTATATCCCGGTACGGGAATCACGATGGGGAGTTATGCAGCGACATCTATCTCGTCACATACGAACTAACAATTGACATTCTACATCGCGGTATTAAAGTTGTCCGCGCGATTTGAAGGTATACAAGCTCCCAAGAACAACCGTCGGGCATTAGTAGCCCACTATAGTAACCTACGTTCGCGTTAAGAATGCAGTAAAGTCATCATTATCCGTCGGCCTAGCCCGGCCCCTAACCAATCAAAACTTTTCAAATTCATTTTTATAAATTCATTAAACTTAATCTTTTAAAATATAATTCGTTTGAATTTAACACCACTGTGGAATACACCTTTATCTTGCAGTTGCACTGCATTTTTACTGCATTCTTAACGCGAACGAACTATAGACACAAAACCCGTCTGGTCGGATATCCTCCCTTTTTAATAGTGGATAAAGAACGTAACTCTGGGTGGGTGTTAAGTTCTCTATCTATACTAATATATAAAGAGGAAATGTTTGATTGTTTGTTTGCATTGAATAGGCTCCGAAACTACTGGACCGATTTGGAAAATTCTTTCACTGTTGGGAAGCTACACTATCCCCGGGTGACATAGGCTACTTTTTATCTCTGTATTCCCACAGGAACGGGAGCAACTCGGGTGAAACCGCGGGACGTCTGCTAGTCCACTATTAAAAAGGGATACTCATACCTCTAAAGTATATTGGCCGTTGCAATAATCACGATCAAACACGTTTTGCTGATCTAGCGGCCCAATTAATTATGCCGCGCTAAATGCAACGCGACATCAGTACATGTTCAGACACCAAACAGGGTGATTCTGTACTCATTAGCAAATGAATCCTAACCGATAAGAGTACATTGTATAACATACTGTTCTATGAATAAACCTTGATTACCTTGACCAGCCGCGATAGCCTAGTGGTGTGACCGGCGGATTGCCAAATCATAGGTCTCGAGTTCGAACCCAAGGCACGCACCTATGAAGTTACAGATTCGTGTGCGTTTTGTATAATTATCACTTGCTTCAAAAACGGTGAAGGAAACTATCGTGAGATTTCTCGACGGCATGTGATGCTAAGACCAGTCACTAACCACACGATAAGCAGAAGATGAAGCTGGTTTCCTCGTGCACACTCGCAGAGATGTGACGAAGCGCAAATCTAGGCAAATTCATTGTAGTCCAGGTTTCCTTATTTATTTATTTAATTTGGCTCCTCAACAATAAGAACACTGTTACATCCATATAAAAGCATTACAAACTTAATTTTAAGTGCCCCATCACTTATAGAAGAGCTCTACATAAATAAATAATTAAATAAATTCCACAACTTTCACACGACACCATCTAGTCCCGAGCTAAGCAGAGCTTGTGTTATGGATACTAAACAGCTGATAAACATTCTTATATATTTCTAAATACATACATATTATAGATAAATGACACCCAGACACAGGACAAATGATCATGCTCATCAGTTAAACATTTGTCCTGGGTGGGAATCGAACCAACGACCTCCGCCATAGCAGTCAGGGTCACTAACTATAAGACCAACAAGACAGTCAGAAATGCAGGACAATATGCGTCTTAACAGTCAAACAACAAAAAACGAAATATAAATATAATAACAACGAAAATGACAAAAGAACAGTCAATAAAATAATTTTAAATATGATCATCATTAAAATTCCTTACTATCGTTTCCTGTCATAGATATTTAAGATAAAAAAGTATATTTAAATTAAGTAGTCACTAGTACTTGCCTGGATTTAAACTAGGGCAGATAGAAAAAGACTCCTAACCGAAACTTTTGACTGGCCTGTTGGTCTAGTGCTATGCGTTTCAAATAAGGATAGGAACGTCAATGACCTCTATCTGTCAAATGTCGCTTAAAAAGTACGGCCTGCAACGAAACCTTAATCGCGTATCAATACAGGGTTATTTGTAAAACACCAACAACCTCGCATGAGTAGATTACTAACATCATAAACAACAACATAATTTGTTCTACGTTTTTTTCGAAAACAGAAAAAAGTCAACCAACATTCATATGAGTGAAAAATTACAAATAATCAAATTAAAGTTAAAAAGGAAAACAAAATGAAATAACAAGTACATACATAATGAGAACTAATGAGATAAAAAAGAGAGACAACAAATTTAAAATTAAAAATTAAAATAAAATTAAAATAGAAACAAAACAAAATAAAATATTCACACCTAACAGAAAACAATGACGTAAAAATTTCAAGAATATATAAATCGTATAATCAAATTATAATATAAATATTGAGTAGGTATTGAATGTATGGAGAGTAGAATTTTTTTGTCTGTTTTCGATAAAGTCGTAGAACAAATGTTGTTGTTGTAGTCGTAACGAATAGTTTTCTAAATTGTACTGTCTTTGACAGTACAAATTAGAAAACTATTCGGTAGTATTTCGTAAATAAAATATATTTAGAAAAAACCTTGTTTTGCTGATCTTACCCAATTTACTCGAATTGACAGCTATGACGTCACAACATGGTGCAAAGTCATTCCTATTCTCATTTGAAACGCATAATAGTTAGTGGCTCTGACCATGCCGGAGGCCCGGAGGTCATGGGCTCAATTCCCACAAATGTTTGTCTGATGAGCACGATCATTTTGTGCTGTCTGGTTGTAATTTATCTCTTTATAATATGTGTGTATTTAGAAATATATAAATATGTTTATCAGTTGTCTAGTACCCATAATACACGCTCTGCTTAGCTTGGGACCAGATGGCGTTGTGTGAAAGCTGTGGATTATTTATGATTTCATTAACCATTTGAAATTTTCACCTAAGACAGTTACAACCATAGCGTTTTGAACGCCCGTCTGCGCGGTCAAGAGCGTGCAATGCAGCCTTAAATCCGTTCAAGAAAATGCTTTTAGCTCGCATCGACCTGGCTGCCTCTTATTTTTAGAATCAATCTTCAAGACCTTGGTTTATATAATATGTAGAATATGTTAAAGTATAACTAGGTATATAGAACTTGAACATTGAAATTTCAACAGAATATCTCACCTACGCTACGGAGCAATTGGCTTTTTTTCATTGCCACTGACTAACCAGCATCCAGTTGCACATCGGACTTTGATGAAGACAACTGAAAATTAAAAAAAAAATGGTTCCTATTGCATTTTAAGTGGGCTTTAAATTACGGTGAGTATCTGACTGAGTACTGTGCGCTTCATCACGCCAATTTACGTCTTTGCAAGTGCGCATGACATCATTCTAGATACACACAGATATGATGGCCCATGGCTACTATGATAGCCAATACGAACGACGGTTTCTACCTTACGTGTGGTTCATCATCATCATCATCATTTCAGCCATAGGAAGTCCACTGCTGGACATAGGCCTCCCCTATAGATCTCCAATAAGACCGGTTGAAAGCGGCTCGCATCCAGCGCGTTCCCGCGGCCTTAATGAGGTCGTCTGTCCACCTTGTGGGTGGACGACCTATACGCTGCGCTTGCCGATACGTGGCCTCCACTCGAAAACCTTTCGACCCCATCGGTCATCAGTCCTCCGTGCTATGTGCCCTGCCCGCATGTGGTTAGAGAGTGACTAACCATGAGCCTCTGACTTGGCATCACTTGCCGTCAAGAAATACCTCTGTGCCATGCCGGTTTCCTCACGATGTTTTCCTTCACGATTTCTAAAGCAAGTGATAATTCTACAATTCGCACATGAAAAGTCAGAGGTGAGCCTTAGGTATGAACTAGAGATCTATGAGTTGGCAATCCTCCATATATCGCGACGGTGCAATGCTGCCATCTCTCGGAACACAAAAAACACACTTCTATCTTCACACTTATGACGCCTCAGACATGTATACAGGGTGAAATATTGCTGGAAAAATACCTTTTTTCCATCTTTAAAAAAGAGATGCTTTTTATTGCGCACAATGAAAAGCGCGACAAAGCAACGCAACTTCCGATCAGCTGAGCGAGCGGCCGGCCGCGGCCTAAAACTATCCCAGTGATGGGTAGAATATGCTGTTAAGGTTAAGGTCTTTTTACACCCTGTATACACATAATTCTTTGTCACATCGCACTTAGTTATAAATACACAATAACCTTTGAAGTAACGCACAGCCTACAGAAAAAAAATAGGACGTAACACTGGTCACTGAGCAATTAGGTCGGGCAGTTAGCGACGTGAGAACTTCGCCTATATTCAAATACATTGCCGGGATTACTCTGACGGTTTGACATCGTAGGCCTAGTGGGGTAGCAATGATGCTATTGGCTTTTTATTCATTGGAGTAGTTCATGGATTTGTTTGGATCAGAGGATTATAGGGATAGAAATAGGAAACACGCTTTAGTCTAAAGCATCGTAAGTCGCACGCGTGCCAATAATCTTATGTGACACGGAGTTTAAGATAAAGATAAAGATAAAGATAAAGATACTTTTATTTTGCAAATATGGGTAACAAAAGATGACAGAGAAAATAAAGAAATAGTACAGCCATATTTTACCATGCAGGCATGCAAAAGACATACACAATTTAATGTACTACGACTAATACAATTTTAAAATATCACAAAATAGTAAAACAATACAAAATTATATAAAACACTATCTTAAAAATCTTTCTCAGTGAGGTATTCTGTTACATTATAATATGCTTTCTCTACTAGAAACCGTCTGAGTTTCTTTTTAAACATTGTTAAAGGGAGCTCTTTCCAACTTTTAGGTATTTTATTATAGATGACTGGAGCCATGCAGTAGACACTTTTGCGCATAAGTGCTGTCTTAGCTGGTTCCTGACATAAGAGGCTATTATCGCGTCTGTTGCGGGGAAATACATCAGCTATGCGCTTAAAACGACTAGGATTTGTCTTCACAAACACAGCTACTTCCAGTACATACAAACACGGCAATGTTAATATGTTATGCTTTTGAAAATATGGTTTACAACTATCCGTAGGTTTTAGCCTAAACATCGCTCGGATACATCTTTTTTGTGTTTTGAAGGCGGTTTCTCTTTCGGTAGAGTTTCCCCAAAATATAATCCCATACCTTAAATGTGATTCCGCTATTCCATAATAGGCAGTAAGAAGTGCATCCGTGTTGATTATAGTTGATAATGCGTATAGAGCGTATGCAGACTTACTCAATTTCTTACATAAAATATCAATTTGGGATTTCCAACTTAATTTTTGATCAATTTGTAGACCTAAAAATTTTGTACTTTCAACTTCTTCTACGGAATTATTACTGTAGTGTATATTTAAGTTAATACTAGAGGTCTGTTGTCTAAATTGGATAAGTTTCGTTTTACTCAAATTTATTTTCAAATTATTTGAATCTAGCCAATTTACCGTCTGTTTTAAACTATTATTTATGTCACTCTCATACGTAATAATGCTTTTACAAGGTATTGTAATTGTGCTGTCATCTGCAAAAAGTGTAATTGGGCGCTCAATAGATTTCGGTAGATCATTAATGTATAAAATGAATAAAAAGGGACCCAAGACACTGCCTTGCGGTACTCCAAATAATACATTACGCTCTGAAGACCAAAATCTCTCTTCATGTCTAGTAGCTATATTAATTTTTAAGACTTCAGTTATCTGTTTTCTATTTTGTAGATATGAACTAAGTAACTTAAGGACATTACCTCTGATCCCGTATGCTTCGAGCTTGTCTAAAAGAGTAGCATAATGGACATAATCGAATGCCTGGGTCATGTCGCAAAATATACCACATACAGGGTTCCGGCGATCTACATTTTTAATTATATTGTAAATAAAATCATATATCGCCATATTAATAGTCTTATGCAAACGAAATCCTTTCTGTTCTTCACACAAAATATTATGTTTATTTATGAATTTATAAAGTTCCCTATAAATATACTTTTCAAATATTTTAGAAAATACTGGAATTAATGATATTGGTCGGTAGTATTCCATACTTTGCCTATTCTCTTTTTTAAAAAGAGGCTTGATTATTGATTTTTTTAATGCATCAGGGTAAACACCTGCGCTAATGCTTAGGTTAATTATATGACTTAAATGACCGCTTATTTCTCTCGACACATGTTTCAGTATTTTTGTAGCAATACCGTCGTATCCTACACTATTTGTATTGTTTAATGAAATGATGATCTTCTCTATATCTAGTGGTATACTAGGAGCCATAAACATTGAGTTATTATTGTTATCAATTTTGTTATTTCTTTTGGGTTTGCTAGTCACGTCGAGTTTCCCTTGTACTTTGTCGATAAAATAATTATTAAAAGCTTCAGCAATGTCTTTAGGTTTAGAGAAAATTTTGTTATTATGAATAATTTTAGTAATGTTAGTTTTGGGTAGGTTATATTTAGCACGATTAATGATTTGCCAAGTAGTTTTAGATTTATTTTTAGATAAATTTATTTTATGATTATTTTGCACCTTTTGTGTTAGATGGATAATTTTTTTATGCAAGCGAGAGTAAGCAGTGAAAGCATGTTTATTCATTTTACTTGGGTTTAACCGATATTTCCACAAAAGACTTCTTTTTTTTTTACTGCCTAATTTGATTCCCTTAGACAACCATTTAGGTTTTTTCAAGACATCTACTTTCACTAGTTTAATTGGAAAACACAAACCATATATTAATTTAAATAAATCGAGAAATTTATTATATGCTTCATTTGGATCTACTGTATCATAAATCCCTGCGAAGGATAGACTTTTTATGTAATTTTTAAACTTCATAATATTTTCTACACTATAATCTCTTTTAGCCGTGTACCAATAATTAATGAGACATTTAGATTGCACTGGACAATGAAGCAGCTGTGCCGTATGATCGGACAATGCTAGTTCTATTACGTCAGTTTTACACACTTTATTGAAATTATGAGCAAAATTGTCTATGCATGTCTTACTGGCCATGCGAGTCGGTTGTTTTAATGCTAGTTTTAAATTATAGCTCATTAAAAGACATTCAAATGCATTTGAGTGGCTATTAGGTTTAAGCATGTCTATATTAAAGTCCCCAGCTAGTACAATGTTGTTATACCGTGTGCGTGATATTTCTTGCAAAAGCATTTCCATTTTATCAAAACAGTAGTTAACATTATTTTTATTTGGTACTCTATAGATACAGACAACTATTATCTTAGGATCGGTAAGCTCAATAGCACAGCATTCGAATATACCTGATGAAGACAATTTAGAAACTTTTGGTATTTCTTTATATTTAAGACCATTTTTCACAAGAATACATGCCCCTCCTCTTTTACTCCCTTCTCTACAGAAAGAGGCAGCTAAGCTGTAATTAGGTACATACAATTGATGTTGGGTACCCTCCATAATGAAGTGTTCCGTTATGCATAAAACATCTACGTCTATATTTTTCTCAGACAATTCTTCTAAGCAAACAGTTAAGTTATTAGCTTTGTTTACTAAACCAGCAATGTTTTGATGTAAAATTTTAAAATATTGATTACAGAAAAAACTGATCGTTAGTTATATCTTTTGTGGTTGAGGGCGAAACAGGGGGTAACTCACCATAATCTTGAATATCTGAATGAAAATCTTGACCACTATTGATCTCATCAAGCATTAAATTAATATTTTTGAATATATTTACCATGCCATATTCATTGACTGATCCAGTTTTTGGTAAAAACATTTTATAATCGTATGACAAATAAAAGTTAGTATCGAACAAATATGCATAGTGATGGCTACAGGCATCCAAGTATAAGAGACTGTTAAATGTTTCTATTCTTCCGTTAAACATCATAGAATAGTCATTGATTTTAAATGTTGGTGCACATATTACAATATTAGTATAGTTTATTTTTAAAAGTGTTTCACGTAAATTAATTATGAGGTCGACATAGTTGTTAGTACGGCGAAAGTCTTCCTCGCCGATGAAGATTAGACAGAAATCGTCCATAGTGTAATCCTTCAACTTAACATCCAAATTCTTAATAAGCTTCTCTAGTCCATAACCCGGTGTTAAGTAGTGACAAATTTTGTAATCTAAGAATGTGTTTTCTGCAATCCTTAGTATTTTATTTTTACTATTTGTACTCAGAATGCATAATTTTCTTTGGCCCAGTATATTTTTGGGTTGTTTATTATTATTATGTACGTGATATGTTTCATTTTGGTTTTTCTGTTTTGCAATTGGTGTATTGTTGTTCGGCTGGTTCATACTACAAGTTTGTGACAAACCCTTGTTGGAGGTAGTATTTCCCTCAATTTTCTTTTTTATTTTCCGCGTCGATGTTGGTGGAGTGGAGGGGGATTCTCCATATCCCACCTTTTTGTAAAGTTCTATAATTTTCTGACACCTTTCCAATTCCCATTTTAAGTTAGTATTTTCTGCGTTTAAATTATCGATTTCATTGTTAGCAATTATTAATTCCTCCTGTACAGATGACAATTTTATTTGTAAATCACGTACTTCTAAACTTTCGCATGTGTCGGGTAAACTTTGCATTGTTGTATCGAAAAGTGACGAATCTGATGTGTTCATAATCGACACATTATTATGCGAATTCGTTTTCCGCATCTTCCTTAGGGTAATATTAGAAGAGCTTCCACTCGACATTTTAGAAATTAAGTATCAATTTTAATTAATCTATTTTCGGTTTTATTATATTTTTTCACTTGATAAATTGCTACAAGTGTGTTCAGTTATCATAGAACAGTACTATTTAGTTTATAAAAATACAAAAAGAGTGATTTGTTAGGCCAAGATTTGAACTCGGGTCACGACGTTTACACGGGTAGAATGCTTCGCCGCTGCGCCACACGAGCCGTTGCCTAAGTTTTTAAAATTGGTGTTCTGTCTGTGATATTTTATAGGAAAGACGTTAAATGCGATGTAATGACTTTTTTTAAAAAGTTTTTAGGTACACCGTCATCACTTTTTTTATTTATATTTTTTATATTTTTTCCGTGTTTTTGTGGTTTATATGCACTGGATTGATTATCACTTTGGCACTTATGTTTAGTTATGCAAAATATACACTGTTATTCTACTGTTCTATGTCGTTTTATATTCACTGATACTGTCACTTTGTATATTGTTTATATTTTAAAGTTTTGATACACCAATAGTTTTTGGGTGTTTTATGCACTTTTTCTTTATTTGTTTACTTTGATAACACTATCACACGTTATTTATGATTAATTGCGAATATTTTACTACTTATTTATCGTTTTTGTTGATTATAACTATTTTTAATTATTAAAATACGCGGAGCTAGTTGTTGTTCGTGGCGGGTGCTGCCAGCTACCAAGGCTTCAGCATACTTGTTACACACGACGGTTTTACGACCCCATACGGTTTTATTGGACAAATCTGAAAAACGTTTAATTGCTTCACTAAATGTAATGTAGCCAATGAGGACAACAATTGACGTCGTATGGCATGGTGTGTAATAGGTCTGTTGTCAGCTTTAATAATACGTAGGTTTTCCTCGGGTGCAATAAGACTTGTCTAGTGCATACAGGGAAAATCTGCGGTTGGTGTCTCATTTCATTAAAGATGACAACGGTCCTCTGCGAGTTGGCTTCGGCCCCTCGTACGCCTTCCAAAGGTCCGGAACTAAAGGGTACCGAGAAATAAAACCGAATATAAATAATAATAATACCTATATTTATTTATCAGATAGCATGATCCATTATGGTTAGTAACAATGGGGAGCTTATATAGGTACACTATGTTAGTAGACAAAGAATTTAAATTACAATCATTAGGTACACATTTCATTCATTTTAATGTTTTTTGCAATAATTATTAGGTTTATTATTTAACATTCGATGCGCACATTACACGACTTATGTCAGTTCTCTACGTACAGGTTTTTCACAACGAAATTGGATCAAAATTAAATTGGATCTTACACACTTAGTTTAAAGTCTCTATTTTAATGCGTGGGTTTTTTAGTTGTTACCTTTTAACAGTCACAAGTGTTGATAGGTACCTACTACTTGCCGTACCTACTATATTAGTTCCATCGTAATTTTAACCTCTTACACTGTTTTGTGGTGTACCTACAAGTAGTTGTCCTGTAGGCATCACAAATATTTATTTTGTTCCGTGCGGGAATAAAACCAGCGACACACAGCTTAGCAGTCAATTCTCCAGCGACTATGCCGTGCCGTTAAAAGTTGTTTTTTCCTCATTCCAATTCAATTAACATCGAGTCTGTTCAAGCTTTTCCCCTAATTCCATAACTTGATTGATCGAAGACGCCCCACCAATTACACAGACCACAGACAAGACACATCTATCAATCAGTAGAACCATCGGAACAAATCAATGAACATCCTTGCCCACAAAGACAGAACACGACGAATGACAGTGTACTGACAGGCGGCCATCTTGTTAAGATATTGACGATGATTTTGTCGCATGAGAATAGAATGAATATTGTTTAAAAATCAAAATACTTTATTTACATAATATGGGTAACTATACTCCATATATTGATTTATCATATTAATTAGGTACTTTTTATTCAAGTTCTTCTAACTTACCAGAAGTATTTATTGCTGCCTAATTTACTGCGCTACTTCTTTCTAGCAAAAACACGAGAAAGTGGCGAAAGGTGGGTATTTCAAGGGAAAGAGGGGAATATTTGTTTTTGACGTTCAAAACGTGCTGATTCACAGACAAATATGTATTAATATATTAAAATAAAATGGTGTTTCGTTTTCTGAAGAGTTTAGACATTATTATTGTTTAGAATTGTAAATTCGGACCCTCGTTCTCCGATCCTCATCAGAAGTTACAATCGGCCAACTTTGCGGTCGAACCCTTATAAGGAAGATATCGCTCGCCCCTGTGTCTCCTTGAAACTTATGGGTTGTGAATTCGTGATATTAATTTAATTGATAACAGTTGACAAAATATGTTTATTTATGTATTTCACAGTAGGTACTAAAACCTACCTATTATTGCCAGTGACTCACTGGCGTCCGGGGCTTGAGTCTCCTATTGCAATCGTGTCTCAATGACCGGTCATTGATCGAATATTTGACAACTTTGACAGTTTTTGTACGGGAAATGTGTCATAAGTTTGACGTTATACGTCAAATATCGATCATTGACCGGTCATTAAGACACGATTGCAATAGCAGACTCGACCCCCAGTTGCACGCTAACTTTGATGACCACTAAGATATTACTAAAGGTGCGTACAGACTGGTGAAACGTAACATGAAATGTGTCATGCAATGAAAGAATGCCCCGTACACATTGCTGCAATGTATCATCAAAGGTATAAAATTTAGTAACAATTTCTCATAGTTGTTAGCGTTTGTTTAAAAAAATCAAAATATTGTACTAGAGGCTATTTCATGACATAGTATTTAGTATTTATTAATCGTCATCTCTCGCTCACGTTGGCATAATCTCGCTCCAGCATGCCATGCCTCCAACAGCTGTTTTCGTTATTTAAGTTTAACTAAATACTTATTATTTGAAATATGTTTTTTTTTTTTTTTTTTTTTTAATAATAATAATGTTTTATTAATAATAATAAAACATTATTATTATTAATAATAATAATAATAATAATGTTTTTTTGATTCTCACTTGATCAGTAACAGGTACGGATACAGCCTATTTTATTTTGTACTAATTAGAAAATAGTGGTGTAAGTATAAATAAATATATTATATTTTAGACAAACAACTTCTACTAAGCGTGACTGCGTGAACAAACTAAGTTACTTATCTATACCCACACTTTGAGTATACATATAATTACATAAACTTACTTCCGAAACATATTAGATTATTGGAATACCATCAGGGAACAGCATCCGACACGGTTTAATTATCAAAGTTATTAATTACGCCAGTAGGTACTGTAGCCGAGCTTGTAGCTAAATAATAACAGTAGCACGGGTCGATCACAGGTTAAGCTACACTGGTCGAGGTCTGTCCGTGGATGGGTGACCATTAATCATACAATAATAAATAAATAAAATAATATTCCACAACTTTTCACACAACGCCATTTAGTCACAAGTAAACCATGAGAGCTTGTGTTATGGGTACTAAACAGCTGATAAACATACTTATACATTTCTAAATAAATACAAATTATAGATAAATTACACCTAGACACAGAACAAAATGATCGTGCTCATCACACAAACATTTGTCCCGGGTGGGAATCGAGCCCACGACCTCCGGCACAGCAGTCAGTCACTTACTACTAAACCATCAGGCCAGTCGAATTAAGAAAACCTTTTCATAATTTTGGACACAAGCATGACGCCTTTCGAAGGATTTTAAAATTTAAATCACAACTATGACATGTCAAACTGTTTTAATTAAAGTACCTAAATAAATAAAGCTAGCAATAAACATCGTTGTTTATGCTGTTACTACCGGTTGTATTATGTAGATCTTTGACAACCAGTAAGTCTGAGAACCAGCAGGCCTAGCCATATTACAAATTCTATTCGTTAACACTTGACAGTTGACAATCAGCTGATTCCATATACGCCATTTTCTTCCTATTGTCGCTTTATCGTTTAAAAAATCTTCTTCCTCCACACATTAAGGCAATGCTTGTACAGGCACTTATCTTTCCCATAATTGACTATGCTGATGTGTGTTACTTTAACCTGAATGCAGATCTCCTCAATAAACTAGACAGACTTCTTAATAACTGCATTCGATTCGTCTTCAATCTACGCAAGTACGATCACGTTTCCGCGCATCGATCACTTTTAAAATGGCTAGTATGGCTACCTATTCGTCAGCGCAGAGCCTTGAGGGCTTTGATAACCTTCTTTTCTATACTTCACAAGCCCACGTCTCCAACATATCTGACTTCTCATTTTAACTATTTGTGTTCGGCATACGATAAGATTCTTCGTTCCACAAATAATCGTCTTCTACGATGTCCTTCTCACCGTTCTGGTTTCATTCACTTTTCATTCTTCGTCCAGTCGGTTTTTCTTTGGAATGAAAGAAAAACTACCTACCGCTACCTCTGAACATCAGGATGGCAACCAGTTTGTTCACGTTTAAAGTGATGGCACGTGAGCACATTTACAAGGAGTTGGCAAACTTATCTTGAACTTAAGTTAGCAGATTAGTATTTCTCCAGTAATATATCTTTTTTTTTTCTCTTGACATCGCTTGTATTTGGATGTTATATAATATGTATGTATCTATGTATTTATTTTAAATTATTGTTGATTTGTCTTTATAGTTTTTGTTATCTTCTTGCGCCTACCATGTTCTGTCTCTGCATCACCTTAAGGTAGACTGGTAGAAAATGCCTAAGGCGTTAAGTCCGCCTTTGTACAGTGTCTTTTACTAGTGCATAAAGTTTTAATAAATAAATAAATAAATAGAATAGAAATAGAATTTGTAATAGGCTAGGCCTGCAGTTTTGTTTAATCAAGGGGTAGGTATCATGTTACCCATGTCGCTGGGTTCTAGAGGTCAGATAATCACTCGCTCCTTGTAAAACACTGCAGCATCAGCAGGTCGATTCCGTAACCCAGTGAAAACTTAATTGAAGTGAACTGTAAATTCCTAGCATTTGTATGGAAAGACAGCTCATTTTGCCTTCACTTCACCTACGTTCAACGGGGTGAATGCTGGTTAGATTTGAAGCCAACCCTTACATATAGTTGTCAAAAGGCTGGCAAGGGAATCTTGTTATCGGTACAGACCGTTATCAACCGATTAGGACCTCCTGTTCCAAAGTATGTTCATGTTTGTAAATTGAAGCAGTACTTACAGTAATAGTTATAGTATTGAGCGAGCAGGGAACTCTTGGTCACGCCCGCAAATCGCCAGTGTAATAAGGCCCTAACACTAAATGACCAGTGTGATAATATTAACCACTAAGCGGCCAGTAAAATTACAACGTCTAAGTAGTTCACGCACGTGCTCATAGATGGCGCTATTCTACAAAACATGGCGCTGAGCAATTACGCCCACAATAGGCTTAATTCGCCTCGCAATATCCCACTGCTATGACTCGATTACCATAAACACTGCCTTAGTACCAGTTTCTAGTAATGAAAGTACTTTTCTTAGTTAATTGAGTTCTTACTAAAAGAGGTTTATTATTACATTTATTGTAGATTAAGTTTAGTGTCTTAAATTGTTGCTAATAGGTTAGCTGACAAAATTTAATTTTTTAGTCCCTTATCTATACATATTACAAGAAAATACTCAAAACATATTTTTCTACTCCTACGTAATCGAAAAAAAAACGGCGATGCGAGTCAAAATGTCGCATGACGTCACTCTCTTGTACAGTTTATACTAAATAATGACCTTACAAGCTCTCCTCAACTAGTAGTTTTTCATCAATTTGAAAAAGAAAAACAAGATTTGTGTATTATCTATATATATAAAAGAAAGTCGTGTTAGTAACACCACTTATAACTCAAGAACGGCTGGATCAATTTGAATGATTTTGGTCTTTTTAGATTTCTCTTTGTCCGGAATAGCATAATAATTAATAAAAAACATGAAAAGTCCTCGAAAAAATAAATATCAAGAATATTCGTTGTCTCAAACATTTTTCAAACGCAGCGCCATCTTGGATGACATGACAGGAGTCAAAATTCCCAGTTCATTATCAGGTGACAATTTGACATTGACAAGTCTTAAGCTAAACCTAAGAAGGTAATCAACTTATATGTACCTACGTTCTGAAATTTATTTTGTTACTAAACTTAAAGGTTTTATGTAGCATAAAAAAGTCTTATATTTCAGAAATCAATTTACGTAATTAACAATGACGACAGAGACAAACTTTAATAATTCTTTGCAAATATAACTTATTCTACTGTTAAGACTTTAATTAAAGTAGACCGGGAAAACTATAATTAGTATAAATTGTATGTAACATAGAGGCAATAGTTCAGATTAAAATTATGAATTTAGTATTTTTTAAATCAATGCATTTTAGTAAGGTAGTTAGGTTAGGTAGTTAGGTTAGATATAGGATAGGTATGGTCAGTTAGGTTAGGTTATATATACATGTTATAATTTTTAATTCTATTGAACACAAAATGTTTAAATAAGATCACAGTAGAGACTCGCTACATAAAAAGTAGTAGTAGTTATTATTGGTTTGGATCTATTTGTTGTCGTCTTATTAAACGTATGAAAAAAAAATGATAAGAGCAATAAATTGACTAACGAAGTTTGCCGGGGCAGCTAGTTTTTTTATAATTATCTAACTGATGGACTAATTAAATTTTGATACTTATTCATTTTCTGTCAAAAGTAAGATCTAGTACAGACGCCATAGCACGTCAAGTTACCCCAGTGTGTCAAATTTTCCCAATTGAATATGAACCTTATTCTGTTTGATATAAAGTTGAAAAACGATCAAAGTAATTTGACACATTGGGGTAACTTGATGTGCTGGCGTCTGTACATAAATTAATTAGAACGGTTTAGTCTACACACACAGACTAGGTCAGTCTAGTACAGTCTAGTCTAGTCTAGTAGTCCCTCCAAAACCTGTGTAGTTTTGAAAATAAAAAACAACGTATGTTACTCAGTGTTAATGTAGCTTTCAAATGTTGAAAGAAGTTTTACAATCGTTCGCTTAGTTGTTGTAATTACTTAATACTTACAAACAAACAAATTAAAAATCAAATTTAAATGTTTCCTCTTATAGAAAACAAAGCGAAACCCAAAAACAAAACAACACTCTGTGACTCAACTCTCAGCTTTAATAATTATAAAAAATAATTTGCAAGTTTTTTGGTGAACAATATTGGATTATTCTATTCTTTAAAACTCCGGCCACTTTTTTCATATTATACAGCACACTTTATTAATAAAAACTAATAACGAAGTTGACTAAGATAATATCTTATAACCGCAATTGCCATATTCTCCAAGTTAGTATTCTGTAATTGAATCAGTTCGATAGCTCGGTATGCCAGCTCAGCGTAATCATTTTAATGACTTTTGCTGTAGGGGGTAAAATATCGGACTGGGTAACCGAACGGGCCTGCAGCCAAGCCGCGTCGCGCTTAAAATTTCGAGAAATTATGTTTTTTTAAAATAATAATAATATTCTTTATTTTAGACGTGGCCCGCATATAATAAATAAACAAATATTCCACACACCTTTTACACAACGCCATCTAGTCCCAAGAGCTTGTGTTATGGGTATCAAACAGCTGATTATCATACTCATATATTTCTTAATATAGTAGATAAATTACACCCAAACACAGGACAAATGATGTCAAAGATTACGAAGATTTGAATTGATTTTTTTTTTAATTTTGGTTATTGTAAGTTTTCCAAACTTTAAATTATAGTATTTTCCATGTAAGGATAACACTAGCTCATTGATACCATTATATTAAGCTCCAGCACGCCATATATTAAATGTATATTGTATATATGTACGTGTGTTTGTATGTGGCATCGTAGCTCCCAAAGGAATGTACCGATTATAAAGCGGTTTTTTTTTGTTTCAAAGCTGATACTCACCCTTCGCAACTATAGTATAATCCTCGTCCTTGCGCGGTGTGAAGGGCATCGTATACCGAAGAGTCAAGAGTGATGCGGATTTGGTCAGACCAACGTATTGGACTGCGTCCAGGAGGCCTTTTCCCATACACTTGGCCCGTCTCAAAGAGCCTATCAAGTTTACCACCGGTTTTTCTTACTATGTGACCGAAGTATTGAGGAATCTTACGTAGTCACTCGGACGACAACCGCGGGCAGATTTTGAGCTCTCGCAATATGGATACGTTGCTACGAAATGCTGTCCAAGGGATACGGAGCATCTTTCTCCAGCACAGTAATAGTATAAAATATTAATAATACTATAAACAATCAAAACGTGCTTTTCCAAACCGCAATTCTGTATGTTTCCAATAAGTTCACTCAATGAGCTAGTATTTGCGTTGGCGAACCATTCACTGGTAATTGAAAGCCTTACATAACATCTATTTACTTTAGGTATGTGTTTGATGAAGTACTCGCAAATAACGCATACAGAAAATGATGATAGAAATAGAATGAATATGATAGTGAGTTCTGGTTCTGGTCATGAGCTTACTAGGCAGAGTGGGTACAAAGTCAAAGTCAAAGTCAAACCATTTATTTAAATTAGGCCATAATTAAGGCACTTCTGAACTTCGAACAAAACGTAACTTTTAAATTTGATTCAAGTTACCCCTTCCAAAAAGTAGATTTCTATGGAGAAGAATACGCAAGAAACTCCATACTTGCTTTTTTAAAATAGGTTTTACAATACTTTGTATATGTTACTGTAAAAGCTCGAACTGCAGTAAATCCTAGGATATTCCAGTAAAACCTAAGATCTACCAATTTCTAATGGTAAATGTCCAAAAAGATTTGCGATTCGAACTTTTACCACCATTCCGTTGGTAAATCTTAGGATTTACATCAATGGCATGGTAAATGTTGAAAAACAAAAGTGGAAGTGGGCCAAAATGTAAGACTGAAAGTACCTGAAATTGACAGAGCTAAAACTGACCCTAAAAGCATTATTGCAGTTGTGTAAAGGACAATGAGTTTTACCAACTAGGTACCAAAATGGGAATACTAAAACAGCTTTACACCAAGAATCAGTTCGCCGCATGCTCTGAAGATTTAATAAAGAAAGAAGAAATTGTTACGGATAAAGAAGTGAGTCTTCGAGAAGTTGTCGGAAAATTGTCCTTAACTGGAGGACAAGGATTCAAAAAATGTAATTGTCAAAAAAAATGCTCGACGAAAAAATGCACCTGGAGATCATCAGGATTACTTTGTAATTCTAAATGCCACAACAGCAATCCGTGTTGTAACAAGTGAAATGTTTTTTAGGAACCTTATCTATTAATCAATTACATTTGATTGTCTTTTTTTACTTCTAAACCAAATAATAAGAAAAATATTAATTAAGTTAGACTAGCTTTTATAAGCATTATGTTTGTATTTCGTTGTTAAATTCCAAATAGAGAAGTAATGATTCAGTTAGATAGATATGACAGAGATTGAGATATTCAGATATATACGTTATGTGTTTTTTCAAAATAATTTAAATAAGTTGATATTAGTTTGTACAGACGGCAGCACGTCAAGTTACCCCAATGTGTCAAATTTCTTTGATCGTTTTTGAACTTTATGTCAAACGGAATAAGGTTCATATTCAATAAGGAAAATTTGACACATTGGGGTAACTTGATGTGCTGGCGTCTGTACTTGTTACTATCATTATGATATCTTTATAATACTATGTACCTGTTTTGTCTAATAGTTCAAAGTAAATAATTAAGAATTACTCATTGTTTTATTCCTAAAACCAACATCTACCAGCTGACAGTGGTAAAACCTAGCATATACTGAGTTCGAATGGTAAAAGCTCGAAAAAATCGTCGTATCTTCAGAAAACTTACATTTACCAACTCATGTCGGTAAATCCTAAGACTTACACTTAAATCTTAAGATTTACCGTAGTTCGAGCTTTTACAGTAACATATACATTCATCAGATTATATGTGAGGACGATGCACCTAGAATAAAAATAACTAAACTAAGATAAGTATAAGGAAATAAAAAATAAACAATGGAGTTGATAATTACATAATAAATTTGGTAGATACATTGTGCACACATATTTACAAATTTAATAACATTCATTAAAAAAGTATTATTAGATTAGCAACCAGTTTGATTTTGTCAAGACTCCAAGATTTTTCTATGGAGCAGGACCAGCATGTCATGGACGGTATGGGAATCGCAACATATAATTAGTCAATCAGTTAGATTACAAGAAATAAAACACAAGTACTTTTTTGCTTTTTCTAATTGATGAAAAACTACTTAGATTAAGCGCATTAAAGTTGAGGAGAGGAGGCTTGTAGCGTCATTATTCAGTAATCTGTATAGGATAGACGTCATGCGACATTTAAACTCGATGTACCGCCGTTATTTTAAGTAAGTATTGAATGTGTTTGTGTATATCCATTCAGTAGTTTTATGCTTATTATTAGGTTAGGCAGATGATGATGAGTAATATAATATAATATACAGGCTGTCTCATTCAAATGGGTCAGTATGGGAAAGTCTGAAACTATAAGACATACGAAGATCTGTTCTGAGGAACCATGTCATCGATTTTAATAAAAAGAGAAACTACATTCATACATTTTAAAAAACATCTGTACTCCGTTCGGGAATCGAACCCGGTTATTTTGAAAAAAAAAAACCTACACTATTTCTATTTAGATATCGATTGTGTAGGTCTTAAACAGTAAATGTCTGTATGAAACATGATGTCTAAAATGAATAAAATGCATTGTTTCCACATACTTTAATTTACTTTAGTAGGTGCTCGAAGTGACCACCGCCTTTTTCAATACCGCCTCTGGACTATTTCTTGTGGGGTTACGTTAAGGATGAAGTGTACAAAACAAGCTATGACACCGTTGTAGACCTAAAAGTAGCCATAGAGACAATTTTAACGCAAATTCACCATATGAAGATACAAAATGCAATTGTAAGATCGTTACCTAAACGTGTTGAATATTGTATTGAAAAAGGCGGTGGTCACTTCGAGCACCTACTAAAATAAATAAAAGTATGTGGAAACAATGCATTTTATTCATTTTAGACATCTTGTTTCATACAGACATTTACTGCTTAAGACCTACACAATCGATATCTAAATAGAAATAGTGTAGGTTTTTTTTTTTCAAAATAACCGGGTTCGATTCCCGAAAGGAGTACAGGTGTTTTTTAAAATGTATGAATGCAGTTTCTCTTTTTATTAAAATCGATGACATGGTTCCTCAGAACAGATCTTCGTATGTCTTATAGTTTCAGACTTTCCCATACTGACCCATTCGAATGAGACACCCTGTATAATAATAATCTATAGGTACTTAAAAAAGAAAGTCGTGTTAGTTACACCACTTATAACTCAAGAACGGCTGGATGCATTTGAATGATTTTGGTATTTTTGGATTTGTCTTTGTCCGGAATAGCATAATAATTAATAAAAAACATGAAAAGTCCTCGAAAAAATAAATATCAAGAATATTCGTTGTCTCAAACATTTTTCAAACGCAGCGCCATCTTGGATGACATGACAGGAGTCAAACTTCCCAGTTCATTATCAGGTGACAATTTGACATTGACAAGTCTTAAGCTAAACCTAAGAAGGTAAGGATGTCAATTTATACGTACCTACGTTCTGAAATTTATTTTGTTACTAAACTTAGAGGTTTTATGTAGCATAAAAAAGTCTTATATTTCAGAAATCAATTTACGTAATTAACTATGACGACAGAGACAAACTTTAATAATTCTTTACAAATAGAACTTATACTTCTGAATTGAAGTAGACCGGGAAAACTGTAAGTATAAATTGTATGTAACATAGAGGCAATAGTTTAGATTTAAATTATGAATTTAGTATTTTTTTAATCAATGCATTTTAGTAAGGTAGTTAGGTTAGCTATAGGATAGATATGGTCAGTTAGGTTAGGTTATATATACCTACATGTTGTAATTTTAATTCTATCGAACACAAAATGTTTAAATAAGATCACAGTAGAGACTCGCTACATAAAAAGTAGTAGTAGTTACTATTGGTTTGGATTTATTTTTTGTCGTCTTATTAAACGTATGTATTAGATATACATAGTAATACGTTTAATAAGACGACATGTAAAAAAAAATGATAAGAGCAATAAATTGACTCTAAGGCACAACGAAGTTTGCCGGGGCAGCTAGTAATATAATATACAATAATAATAGGTCTTTACCTATGAAATTGCCGTTTTGTATAAAAAAAAGTTTTTTTTATTTGTATTAATCGAAGTAATCACCCATGCAATCAATGCATCTTTGCCAACGCAGTGGCAGTATATTGATGCCCTTCTTAAAGAAATCAGCTGGACGGGAGGCCACAAATTATTCAAAGGCATTTTGTACTGCCTCTCGGGTATTGAATTTTTTTCCCGCCAAGAAGTTATCCAAATTCTGGAAAAAATAGTAGTCTGTAGGCGCAAGGTCTGGTGAATAGGGCGGATAACGGAGAGCTTCCAACCCCAGTTCTTGCAACTTGGAGACCGTCTGCTGTGCAGTATGAGGTCGCGCGTTGTCGTGCAGGAGCAGCGGAGACGAGCGATTGACCAATGCTGGTTGGAGATGTGCCAGCTTCTCCATCATTGTGTTCAGTTCTTCACAGTACACATCTGCAGTAATGCTCACCCCGTTTGGTAAGAAGCTGTGATGAATCACACCAGCGCTAGACCACCAAACAGTGACCATCACTTTTCTAGGGGTAAGTTTTCGTTTAGGGCATTGTTTAGGTGCTGAACCAGGATCCAACCAACTTGCTGAGCGCTTGCGGTTATCAAACAGAATCCATTTTTCATCGCAGGTAACAATGCGGTTCAAAATTCCTTCATTTGTGTGTCTGTTGAGCAGTGCAAGGCACGTCTCGACGCGTAGGTATTTCGCGCTGGCGATCATTGAGTTCGTGGGGCACCCATTTGTCAAGCTTTTTTACCTTGCCAATTTGACGCAAATGGACCAATATTGTTTTGACGCTAAAGTCGAAAGCTGCTGCTAATTCAGCCGTAGATTGTGTATCATCAGCTTCCACAATCGCCTTTAATTCGTCATTGTCGACCAAAGTCTTCGGACGACCGCGAGGTTCATTTTTCAGGTCGAAATTTCCAGAACGGAAGCGAGCAAACCAATAACAGGTGGTGCGTTGGTTTGTAGTGTTAGCTCCGTAAACGTCGTTGATGTTGCGTGCCGCTTGTACCGCGTTGCTGCCACGACGGTACTCATATTCCATAATTACTCGAATTTTTAACGTATCCATGATGACGAAAAAGATTGAAATGCGATGAAAATGTAACACTAATCAATAAACAAATGACTACTTTTGGAAAAAAAAAACAAGTTTTTAAAATAAAATTAATTTGAAATTAGAATTCTTAGCCAAACAAAAATTATTAAAATGGCCAGTACTGCAGAACGGCAATTTCATAGGTAAAGACCTAATATTATAAAGAGGAAAAGTTTAATTGTTTGTTTGTTTGCATCGAATAGGCTCTGAACCTACAGGACCGATTCTTTCACTGTTGGAAAGCTACAATGTCCCCGAGTGACATAGGCTACTTTTTATCTCTGTATTCCCACGGGAACGGGAACTACGCGGGTGAAACCGCGTGACTTCTGCTAGTGAGTAATAAAACTCACAACTCAAAATCGTAGTAGTTCGCAAGTAATATTTACTACGAGTAATAATAGAGCACCTACTTTCTTCCTTTAAAAAGTTCCAACCTGGATAAAAACTACTTCTCATTCCTTAACAGCAATTACTTTTTCAAACAAAAACTCCGGGGACAAAGATTTTAGATAAATCTGAGCAGTGAGCAGAAAGAATGGTTGGCTTATTTTATTTCTTTCGTCAAAGCCACGTAATTAGTGTCTGGAATTACCTGCAGACAAACAGCTTTCAAAGTCTTTTAACTCTGTAGTTAAAGGAATTAGTGGGGTATTCTTTGTATTTAACAAAAAAGGGGTTTCAACAGGTAATAAAGTATTTAGTAACTGTGTATTGTTTAAAGTTAACGTCTTTTTTATTTCGCAAACGGCTTTGTTGGTTGAGCATGCATTGTAGTTTGCGAAATGAATTCTTGGTTTTTGGGGTCTGGTAAAGTTTTGTTATGTCTTTTCAACTTTATTACAATTTGAATAAGGTTCATGTTCATATGGGACAATTTGATAGTTTGGGGTAGCTTGATGTACAGACGCCAGCACATCAACCTACCCGAAACTGTCAGTTTTCCCCAATCAATTTTGAACCTTATGCTCTAGAAATAAAGTTGAAACTTCGACCCTAACCAGCCGTCCTATCTCCGACCGTATCTTCGTTGACAGTTCAAAGTGATGATCACTGGGCAATAAGTTTAATGATTAACTGTCAAACAGCTAGTTTAGTATTGGCTATCACCATTGCGTATCTAGGACGACGTCATGCGCACTCGCAGAGATGTGACAAATCGTAATGTGCCCCGTCTGATAGTCACTGTAACTTGAAGTCCACTTTATTTTTTATTTATTTTTATTTTTATTTATGAAATCATTTAGAATAGAATAGAATAGAAAAATATTTATTCAGCACAGACACAAGCGCACAGCAACTAAGAAAACAGAAGTAATAAATAGCAGGTACACAAATTGCGCTGGCGCGGGCGTGCCCATGCCGAAAGGGTAACCATCTCAGCATTTGCTGGGCGTCAGACACCCAGCGCTGGTTTTCAGTTGGCACCCCGCAGTGACACACGGACGAAGGTAAATAAAATAAACATAATAAATATTTTTAAATAAAAATAAATCGCAAATAAATACAGTAATAAGTGTAAAAACGAATACAGTTAAACGTAATATTTAAATAAATCTGTGTAGTGTGTATCGAATAAACGTGTCTTACTGTCAACATGGCGCATCAGTCAACCAATCCGAGCCACCGGGCTGGTTGACGTGGCGAAGGATTTTTGACGTCGTAGGCACATTTGTCGCGTTTGGCGTGGCAACTATCATTAAAACCTTAAGTAAAAGTTATAATAGCAATGACTGTCGCAGAAAGAAAGGAAAAATGATAGTGAAAAACGCGTGGATCCTGGCGATAGACGCAACTGGCTCATCAAATTCAGTCTACCATTTGGTCTTACAAGCTAACAGACATACATCCAAAGCGCTTACAAGATTAATTTGACATCTAATTGATTTGTAAACATTAATGATTAACAAAATACACGGTACATAGTTACAAAATCAATACAACCTAGGGGTCTTCAAGTCAAGAGTGAACAGGTTGCTTCTAGGCAAGCGTGCTTCATCGTCGACCACATCATCGCTTACCATCAGGTGAGATAGTGGTCAAACAAGTGCCTATCAGTAATAAAAAAAAAACAATAAAATAATAATAGCAAAATTTAATAGGTAAGGATTAATTAAATGTCAGATTAGTAATATACATAACACAAATAGTCCTAAAGATAAGATTATTATTATTACATGTCAATAGGGTATATGCATGTACTTTTTTTATATTTTTAATTCACTGTTTACAACGTTTTATATAAACATATTCAAAAATGCAGTAATGAAGCTTAAAAAAATATTTAAAATACAGAATAAATTTGAGCTGTTTAAACGCCGCCGTTTTCGCGCGCCATTTCAATTACGTCATTTACTATGATCCTATTACTATTTACTAAGGATGTTTTCGTTCTTCTAACCATTTCACCATGAAAAAAGCTGGAAAACCAGTTTAGCGGTATTGCTTGTACCCGAATGGAATATACATTATCAGATTGTGCTGTTACAAAACCATTTTCAGTCATTTTTCTTAAATGTTAAATAACCTCACTATGAAGCTAAAATTACACTTGAACATTAAATTAGTTCACAACACACACGGCAATAATTATGTTTTCCAATAAAAAGTCCATTCCAATACTGTTTTGTAGGCGTAACTTGTCTTGTTGTCGTATTATTTGACGTTACTTTTCGTTATAACCAATGGTGATGCGTTTCACAAATTTGAATTTCCCGCGCTTAATTCGCACTTTCATTTTAAATTTTAAATAATTATGACGCAACTAAAAAGTAAAATAATGATTTAGTTCATATTTTCTGCCATTACTGATTCGGAAAAAAAATATTGGAACCATATTTAAATTATATGCATATTCCCTATTATATCTCTATCTCTATGCTACGTCATTTAAAATTATGCGAAATTTATTGTACAATTGACCAAAACCATCGGCAAATAAGTCACTTAAAGTGCAATACCATTTTCTTGTAAATCTCAGTTGTCATCACAGTTCCGTGTGCAACTGCAATACCACCCAGCATCTTATAAATCACCTCGAAAATACCAACCTCCATTTGTAAGGTCTCATAAAATATTCTATTTGTGATGCATCGGACAAATTGATGTCCGGTGTGAGCGAGCCACTTCCGGCGCGGCCGGATGCGCTGCCATATTGTGCTGCAAACAAAATGGCGGCTCATTAGTAAATGGAGGTGTGGATTAGTCTGAAATATTTGAACAATAACGGTTTTTTAAATTTAGTTTTTTTAGTATTGTTGCTAGTAAGACTGAGGGTCCCTATCAATGGGGCCCCTGTGCGCTGTATATAGGGTGACTGGTAATTAGTGACCGATACTTAAACACGTGATTGTATTCATGATTTCAATAAACTTTCTCAAAGAAACTTTTTTTTATACACCTTAACTTGTAACACATTAAAATAACGCCTGTGATCGATCACAGTAGGCCCAACTCGGCACGATCTATCAGCTGATAGTCTGACCTCGAGAAGGGCAAAATCTACAATTAGTAGTAACCTCACACGCTCCCCCGCCACCCTCACCGCTCCCGTTGTGCAGTACTGACGTAATGGAACTAATTGAAAGTATATCAGTATAAAAAATAGTTTCTTCGGGAAAGTTATTCGTATTCATGAGTACAATCACGTGTTTATGTATCGGTCACTAATTACCAGTCACCCTATACAGGGTGTCTCATTCAAATCGGTCAGTATGGGAAAGTCTAAAACTATAAGACATACGAAGATCTGTTCTGAGGAACCATGTCATCGATTTTAATAACAAGAAAAACTGCATTCATACATTTAAAAAAAACATCTGTACTCCGTTCGAACCCGGTTATTTTGAGCACCTACTAAAATAAATTAAAGTATGTGGAAACAATGCATTTTATTCAATTTAGACATCATGTTTCATAAAGACATATTTTACTGCTTAAGACCTACCCAATCGATATCTAAATAGAAATAGTGTAGGTTTTTTTTTTCTATATAACCGGGTTCGATTCCCGAACGGAGTACAGATGTTTTTTAAAATGTATGAATGCAGTTTTTCTTGTTATTAAAATCGATGACATGGTTCCTCAGAACAGATCTTCGTATGTCTTATAGTTTCAGACTTTCCCATACTGACCCATTTGAATGAGGCACCTTGTATATTATGTATGTTGTTACCAAGGGGATCCAAAAGATATTAGATGTAAAGTTGTGGCAAACTAAGAAGTACATTTGGACAGTTAAAAAAAATGTAGAGACAAATCGGGTGCGATTCGTTAGCGGCAACACTAGCGAGCAGGTTATCTGCCCGGGCAGCTATCGAGTGCATGTAAGATATCATTAATCAAAATTAATTTAGATCAAACTAAGTTTAATTGAAAAATACGAGTAATGCCAGACACATGCTGAGATGCTGCCGGACGCTGATTTTAGAATGAACCTTTGGGGACAAGTGACAGATGACTGCTGGGTAGCCAGCCTCATCCACGATATTCCCGCAATGGCAACAATATCGTGCGCCCATCGGTTTTATATCATAGAAAAAAAAACAATTAAATTGACAAATTTATAATTAACTTACACAAAATCATAAACTACTTACTACTAAACGTTACATATTTGATTCCTTGACTCACTAAACATTAAAATAGAACAAACATGGAGTTGCTAATATTCGTTCAAATAGTGATGGTAAAAAGAAAACTGTTGCTACGAGCGTACTACGCTGGCTACGCACGTAGTAACCGTAGCCGTGATGACGTCATCCCGTCAGTTGCTACGCCGTAGCAACAGCGTGGTCATTTGATGTATAATGTTATAATATTATAATGTCAAGTTCGTGAGGATGAATGTATGTCAGTATGTGTTACTCTTTCACGCGAAAACTACGGAATAGATTTTAATAACACTTAACAATTATGAAGCAGACTAGCCTGTTGGTAACTAGTAGTTAGTGGCCCTGATTGCTATGCCGGAGGTCGTAGGTTCCATTCCCACCCAGGACAAATGTTTGTGTGATGAGCACGATCATTAGTTCTGTGTCTGGATGTAATTTATCTGTAATTTGTATGTATTCAGAAATATTTAAGTACGTTTATCAGCTGTTTAGTACCCATAACACAAGCTCTGCTTAGATGGCGTTGTGGAAAAGTAGTGGGACCCTTTAATTTTTATAACTTATACATAATCAAAATAATATAGGCCATTTATAAAAGTAATATGTAAATTATTGCAAAAAATGACGAGGCATTTTTTCAATCATCAGATAAGTCTTATCCAAGGAATAAAAATGGTGATTTGACAGCTTTTGTATCTAAGACTTTATACCCAAACTCCATATTTATTCTTCTTATAAGAGTTATCTGACTATAGAAAAATTGCCCTAAGTCGAATAAAATGGGGTATTTGAAAAATTTTTAGTTCGTCATCATCTAGATTACAAGAAAATATTCGACACGTATTGTTTTCTTTTTGAAATTGATGGAAAACTGCTTAGATTGTGCGCAATAAAGTTGAGGAGAAGGGGCTAATAACGTCATTATCTAGTATAAACTGTACAAGCTAGTGACGTCATCCGACATTTTGACTCGATGTATCGCCGTTATTTTTTGATTAAGTACGTGAAAAAAAAAAAAGTGTCGAATATCTTCTTGTAATCTAGATGAGGGACTAAAAACTTAAATTTTGTCAAATAGCCCATTTTGCCATAAAACGAGATTTCTTTGCATGCGCAGCAAAAACTTTGTGTTACATGAATATATGGGTCGAACCGCGAGGCATAGTTAATACAAAAATAAGTCACTCTTTTACGGCCAAAATAAACATAAGCAATTTGGATAAACTTGTGAACACAAATTTATTGAAATTGCTGTGGTTTATGAACTAATGAACAAGATGTAAGATGCTGGGTCGGATTATCGGGTCGGTCTAAGTGTTTGATTTTCCATCTGAATAACCTAAGTAGCAGCTGAGTCTAGAATTGTGCCTAGTTATTAGCAATAACTAGGCTAACTCTATATTCTTCTTTTTCTTATTTTCTCTCTTTATTATGTTTTGCAATCAATAATCTTTCGCCCTGGATTAGCTTACATGTTCTGTAATAATTAATAATATAAATAAATAATATAGTAAATAATAAATATTCCACAACTTTCCACACAACGCTATTTAGTCCCAAGTTAAGCTTGAGAGCTTGTGTTATGGGTACTAAACAGCTGATAAACATACTTATATATTTTTAAATACATACATATTATAGATAAATTACACCCAGACACAGAACAAATGATCCTGCTCATCACACTAACATTTGTTCTGGGTGGGAATCGAACCCACGACCTCCGGCATAGCAGTCAGGGTCACTAACTACTAGACCAACAGGCTAGTCAAATTACTTTTTAATTTCTTTGGATAACATTGTGTCCTATCCAGGTAACATTGAAACTGTTCTGGCTTTTGCACACATAACCTCGAAGGCGCACTGACTTCTAAGAAACAGGTTATTCCTAGTTTAGAAGTCAGGGTCTTTTTGTTCTGGCCCACTTAGCCATGATCCTAAAACTGTAACTTTTTTGTATACTTTTTGGAAAATAAAGATAAAGAATAAAGCCACCGGGTTCCATGACACTGGACCTCTTTTTAAAATCATCAATCATATTTATTTCTGTAAAGTGTAAATAGTTTCATACAAACACTTATAAATGTAATTTTTTATCTAGAAGGTGAGGTCGGTGTATCACTATCTGACTACTCTGAGAAGAAACATCGAATTAAACACAGAGGTCACAGTCTCTTTTAAAGTCCAGACATTATGTTGGTCAGATCATGTAAGAACGATGCATATTAGTATCTGAGATGGTCTTTTGAGGAAAGAACCACACAAATATGAGGGGACCAGCTTTGCTATTCTGTAAATGATAAATCACTTCGAAAGTCATTTCGCAAATCATCTCGAAAGTCATAGTCACTACGCTTCTCATGTCGCCTGTACAAGTTTGGTATTCACAGGACTTCTTCTTCTTCTTCTTCCACCTGGCGTTAATCCCAGCTATTGCCAGGGTCCGCCTTCCGACTGAGCTTCTTCCACTTTGCCCGATCTTCAACATCCTTTTCAGTCAGGCCATTGGCTCTCATGTCGGACTTGACGACGTCCAGCCAGCGTTTGCGAGGGCGACCACGGGGCCTAGCCCCAAGGACAGCCATATACATGCATCTCCGACCAACGTACTTGATAGGGCGGCGCATGATGTGTCCATACCATCGCAAACGACACTCTTGCAGTTTTTCTCCCACGTCGCGGACACCAAGACTACCCCGGATGAATGAGTTGCGTATGCGATCGGTTCGCGTTACGCCGCTTTGGTATTCACATGTCAACGTCAAAATACTCACCCGTTTTAGTTCCTCTCACTTTAGTCATCACTTGGTGGCGCCAGTGTCGTAATCACTCCATTTAAGAATACGATATTTTAATTTCACATGATTTCACTGCGGATTCAGAAGTGATTTCGCAAATAAACGTTTCAGAATAGCACTGCTGATCATTTGTCAGAAATCGTGAGCTCAACTCGGAACCTGAGCAGCCCAGTTTTTATTATAAAAATGAAGTGAATTGTGAGAATACTTAAGGTACAGAGGCCAGCACATCAAGTTACTCCAATATGTGAAATTTCATCGAAAGGTTTTCAACTTTATTGCAAATAGGATAAGGTTCATATTCAATTGGGATTTGGCAGTTTAGGGTAGGCTGGTGTGCTGTCGTCTGCACAAGAAGCTTAATAAAATTGTGAACCAGACAAAGACACGAAAACAAATGGTATTTTAAGATCACCGGTTTTATTGTTATTACTTCAAAAACGGTGTAGGAAAACAGCGTGAGGAAACCGGCATGCCTGATAGATATTTCTCGACGGCATGTGACGCCAAGTCAGAGGCCAATGGGCGGCAATAAAGCTCTGAAACCAAGCTAGTCCAAAAAAAAACGCGACAAAAAATATCTCCAAAAACACTCGTACAGGAAGCCTCACTTAAAAACCTTCCTATCTACATAAAAATCATAATAAAATCTAGTAACATTACTCTTATAAATCACTTTAATAATTACTACCCACATTCGGATGTTTAAAAATACCCACTCGGGTAGAGTGTCCTTAACCGGATTTCGCTCCGGATAAGCCACGCCTACCGACTGAGTTATACGGATAGATGAGTCTTAGGGCTTGTTCAGATTGTAAACTGGTTATAAATAAACTAAATAGTGAAAGTGTTTCTAAGTGGTATTTTTGAGAGATAAATTTGACTAGCTTGTTGGTCTAGTGATCAGTGGCTCTGACTGCTATACCGAAGGTCTTGGGTTCGATTCCCACCCAAGACAAATGTTTGTGTTTCAAATTGACGGAAAACTGCTTAGATTTAGCGCGGGAGAGGGGTGATTATGATTGTATCAGACGTCATCGTTCCTCTACAAGTGCAAATCGGTCCCTTATTTCAGTTAATGCATGATAATGCACGACCGCACACCGCAAGAGTTGTAAGACAGACTCTCGCCGCAGCTAACATCAATGTCCTGCCCTGGCCTGCTCAGTCGCCGGACTTGAACCCGATTGAGCATGCATGGGATATGCTACAGAGAAGAGCTCTGCCGAATATGGAGGGTATCCAGTCGCAAGAAGACCTTTTTTTGTTGTTGCAACGAACATGGCCGGCCATTCCACAGCGTGATTTGGATGAACTCATTTTGAGTATGCCAAACCGATGTTCTTGTGTTGTTAGTGTTCGCGGTAGAAACACGGATAATTAATTGTTTAAGTTACCCAATAACATTTTAAAGAAAACTGTTATTTCAGTCTTTTTTTCGAACTTTAATGTTAGTGGTTCAAATGTCAAAAATCCCTTTATTAGGAAAATGGCAAATTTCTTTATTAATGCAAAGGTGACTTGGTTTATCGTTACTGTGACAAACGAAAACACTTTATTTGATGAATCCTTAAAGAAAATTTTAATTAATATCAATCTGGAGAAAAGTTATTGCAAAAATATATGTTGATCCCTAGACACTTTTGATGTGTGTATTTTCTTAATCAGTCCATAAATATCGGAGTTATGAGGTACACAGATAAAAAACAGCAGAATTGAAAACTATCTATAATTATACGAAGTTTCTTTTTGCATCCTCGTCAAGTTCAAATTCAAGGAAGGAAGGTCAAATTCTATGCTAATGATTCTCGACCAAAAATCAATAACAAAATATGAATGTCCGTCTGGATAACCGTCCTACGAACTGGCGCCCAACGTGGGGCGCCAGTTTGTGGAACGGTTTTAACGACTACGTAACGTGACGTCGGACTCGCATCGCAGACGCATACGGTCACGTTACGTAGTCTTTCAACCATCCTACAAGGAGGTTTTTTTTTAAATATTTTCTAGTAGACGACACGAACGCACACAGCGACATAGTCTTGTGATACTGCGTAAACATACACAACTAGGCGATTTTTATTTCTAAATACAATTGTATAGATTTATACACCCAGTTTGTTTGTCTATAGTATTTAGAAATATTTAAGTATGTTTATCCGTTATCCGTTGGTTGTCCGTCCGTTCCGTTGTAAGGAAAACATCGGGAGGAAACCTGGACTTTTAGTTAGTTAATATAAGTTTGAAATCGCGAATCCGCCTTGAGCAAGCGTGGTAATCAATGCTCGAGCCTTCTCTGTACGAGAAGAGGCCAAGACCCTGCAGTGGGACAGTAACAGGCTGATGTATTATTATTATTATTATATTATCCGTTATCTAGTAGGTACTCATAGTTGAGTGAAAGTTGAGGAATATATATTTATTTGTTCTATGAACAAAATCCGACAACCAGTTTAATCGAGGGATAAGGTGTTATCCACTTACTGGGTTGTGGAGGTCCAACAGGCAGTCCTTCCATGTAAAACACTGGTATTTAGCTGCATCCAGTCAAACTGGAAGCCAACCCCAACATAGTTGGGAAAAGACTAGGCAGATGAAAATGTTTTTTGAAGAAAGTGCTGTATTCATGCTTTACATGTTTTCTTAGGCACGGATTGGCAAGCTAAAATTACACACCCGCATTAAAATCTCATACATTCAAGACCTCTCAAACAAAACAGCATTCCAGGAAAACTCTTATAGAAAACCCTTGAATGGCAACAAAAGGAAAGGTCCTATTTCAGGCGGCTCAAGCCGTAACGAATTACATTTACCAGTACGCCACTCACATACTTAAGGGAGGGTGTTAAAATATGAGGGTTATTCGAAGGCGGTATGAGTAACTATAGGTACCACATAAAGGTTGTTATAGATCGACTGTGTCGTAAAAGACTGCGGAATTACCGACATTTACCGACATATAATGTAGTTACTATTTTGTTATTCTTCTATTTCTTGAAACGCTTCAAAAGCAAAGTCGACTGTTTTATAATTGTAAGATTATTTATTAATATTCCACAACTTTCACACAACGCCATGTAGTTCCAAACTAAAAAGTACAAGATACCCGATGAACATACATATATATTCCTAAATACATACATTATAATATATACAGAGAGATTACATCAAGTAATTAGTAACCTGTGTCGGGCCCTATCAGAATAACAACGCTGTGGTATTCACCTTTTTTTTAAATATCGCAACTAATGCTTAGATAGGGGCTATTTTGGCCTTGCAAAGGTATTTTAATTTTTGATGTCTTGAGTTTTAAATTGTTTGTATTTTCGTTTGTTAAAATCGTCCGAATAATTTTTCTTTCTTAATTATTTCCAGTATAAAATATGAACTACCTGTAAAGCTTTAAAAAGTTGCAATGTACTTATGAACAGTTTTACATTTACACTATATATATATACATATACACAAGCTACCAGACCCCGAACCCCCTACTTGTAGGACATACAGACATTTGTTCCGAGCGAAAATCGAACCCCCAACACGCAGCGCAGCAGCCAATCACTCAACCACTGCACCAACATTGCCGTGCATGATTTTTTTTTACAGAAAAATATTTTTTTTTTGCTTCAATAGAAGGAAGTATATTGTTAGTACTCTGTTACGTTATAAAATGAAATACTTCAACCTAAATGTTCATTACGGAGCGGCCGGGACGGCGGGCGGACGGAATCAGAGACAATAGAGGAAAGCTTTTAAAATGATTCGCCGCGCTAAACGTCACAAGTGTTGGCAACTGTGTTACGTGATATTATTTTGTAGGGTTGGCACTAACTCCAGCGGGGGTTAATAATAATAAGCTAATTAAATATCTTGACTTCGCTCGCGATGTTGTCGTTTTGTCGCACCTTGATAACAAAAGTGGCACTATGCTGAACTTCTTCTAAATGTATGTTATCTAAATAACTCCACAATTGATCGGCACGTTTTTAGTAAAAATAACTTACAGTATAGTACCTATAGTGTAGGTAGTCAATAGTCAATCTGATAAGTAAAACTAATTGCCGAGATATTCTGGGTGTAATTTATCTATAATATGTATATTGTATGTATTTAGAAATAGATAAGTATGTTTATCAGCTGTTTAGTACCCATAACATAAGCTCTCAAGCTTAATTTGTGACTAAATGGCGTTGTGTGAAAAGTTGTGGAATATTTATGTATTCGCCCCATTTGGTTGTTTTTATTTATCCACACAAGATAAAGTAGCATGGGGTTATTACCGACTAACTCATGGCATAATAATTGAGTTTTACCTATCCAAACAATAACATTTCGTACCCTTATCATCCGACTATCAATCATGTCTTCTGACGTCAGGGAAAGGGATGGGGCATTATGGCAAAAATGTTCTAATGCATTTGGCCTTTTTACTTCGTCGAAAGTTTTAATACCAGCTTGTTACTATCCCACTGGCAAAATCTTCTTCTCATACAGAGAAGGCACGAGCATTGATCACTACGCTTGCTTATGATGGATTCGCGATTTCAACATTTTTTTTTAATAGACCTCAGAACTTTATTTATAGACCGATTTGGAACATTCTTTATTTGTTTGAGTACTTCCGATAAGTAACTTTTTTCTTTATCTGCGTGGCAACCCTGACGAGAAGCGACAGCTGACAGATGGCCGTGTGCTTATGTCATAACATTACTGTGAACTCCAGCATTTCTATACTACCATTATACTCTTTGAAAAGCTTTTGGGGTGAATTCCACCAATGAAACTGAACGTGATCAGCATAATATATATAACGCCTTCAAAGGGTATAAAAATATTGTATTTCCTAATTTATGTTATGGTTATTTTGACATGTTTGAGCAATAACTGAAACTATAAAAATGCGAATAACAGTAATGCTAGTATTAGCCCGGATTCTGAATTTGTGCCCGATCCGTGACGTTAGGCTCGCCCCCTATTAGGTACATTGGACTTTAAACTGACGAAATGTACCTACTACAATATTACACCTCTGCCTAATATTTTTTAATGTCATTAATGTCGTAATGGAATTGAAGTTTTAAGAACTGTTTTTAACCTTTCAATCGTATTAATTACAGACACAATAATAGAAAGACAATGACAGCGCGGACGTGCTCTCTTGGGGTTTATTGAATTAATCTAATTTAATTTCATTAATTTTAATGCTGTAAATTTTATCTGATAATGGTAAAAATGTTATTTATTCATTTACCTGACAATTTTTGTTCCACTTTTTTATGAACTTGTTGTTTAAACTGATTGTGTAATCATAACCAATTTAGTTTCTTTTTATATTTTATATTTTTAATATAGTTTACCCATTAATAGTGTATGTGGTCTATAAGTAATTGCTACACTTATAAATTGTAGATATATTTTTTTAATTGTAAATGCACTGTGTAAACAATGGTTGGCTGACCAAACAAATAAATAAATTTTAGGCGTGATGTTATATTATGTTATATAAATACTTTCTGAAAATTCAACATAAATGTACGTAACCTTTTCCCGACTACGTTGAGGTGGTAACGCAAATACCCCTAGATTAAACTATAGGTAGTTGTCAAATATCTACAAATCGGCTTGAGCATTAAGCCTGGAAGTGGTTTATACTCCTATAAGTGTAATTAGCAACTATGTAATTAGATTGTCAGTTTTAAATCACAGTTAGCAGTTTTGTGTGCCCACTTCCTTGTTTTATAAATCAAAGACATACATACGTGCATTCCCGTTGACCAACATACTATATACATACATACAACTATACTTAGTTTAGTTTAAGTAGTTAACTAGCGACCCACCCTGGACTCACGCGGGTGAAATGTAGAAACTAATGTGTATGTCACTTTCCTCTTAAATCAATCGGTTTACACCGCATTATAATCTGCCGGTCGATTCGATTCAGTAAAAGTCACGCCGTGAAAACTTGAGTGAAGTGAACTGTCAATGCCTTGCATTATTATGGAATGACAGCTCAATTCGCCCTCACTACGCCTACATTTACACGCAGTGATTTGACCAGAATCGCACTGTTGCTGCCCAGTTTAAAAGATCTTAGCGTACAGTGCCCTAAGTGCGAGTTGTTTTTACGTTAACGCGATCGAAAGGTAAACCGCGTTTGGCTCTCTGATTGGTTAAAAGCTTGGAGCGGGCCAATCGGAGCGCCGAACGTCATGAACGTGTCGATCGCGTTAACGTAAAACAGACTCGCACTAGGCACTCAGATGGCGGAAAACGAGTTCGTTTTATACCATGAATGAGATTAGAAACGGTTTCTATTAACCTTTTATTCGTGTCAATTAGAGACACAATAGAAAGACAATGACAGCGCTGACACCGGTGTCCTCATGCGGTTTAATGAATTTAATGTAACTATTTTTAGGCATGCACATGTAGGTACAGCGTGGAAAGGGCATTGCCGGATGAATTAGACCCATAATAATGAATAGGCATTTAAAATCAAAAGCCATTTATTCAAATTACATAAGGCAGTCCCCCAAAAAGCCCGCCTCCGCCACGTCTTAGTGTTTTTGCTGCTTCGAAAAAGTGGCAGATGAAAAGTCCCCAGCAACAGATTTAATTTCCATCCTCGAAAATTCTTGAAAATATAAGGAAGAAAGAGAAATATTAATTTCAACGCTGAGAGGTTTAATCTATACCATCAATTCATACAATAGTAAAAGGAAAAAAATGTAACATGTAATGAATAAACTTAAAAACTAGGTACTGACCCATCCCAAAAAATGTTTCAACGTTGTGAAGCTACACTATCCCCAGGTGACATAGGCTACTTTTTATTCTTGTATTCCCACGGGAACGGGAACTAGGTGAAACCGCGTGAAGTCCACTAGTCTATTGTTTCACCAACGCAGCAGCATGCTTTTATTCTAAAGTTAACTTATTTCATTCTATTTTATATATTTTTATTAATTTATATTCGCGTTTTAATGTGTGTGTAAATTTTATGTGTCCCCATGCGTCCATAAAATGCTTTACTTTCTTCCTGTCTTTCTTTCTTTGAACAAATGAAAATATTTCAAATAAAAAAGTTGTCCAATCTCATTGCACGTATGTCAGCGTCTCGGGTAGGAACGTAAAAGCCGACCTGTGTACGGACCCTTTCGTGATTGATTGAGGTAATGGTTCGGTGGAAACAAACTACCCTATATTACGGCCCCTGTTTTGGGTAGGACCACCAAAATTAAACCTCTGCTTAGTAAACATGGTCTTGGTAAGGGTAGACAGGTAAACATTTCGGGGTCCAGGAGGCCTATACAAAGTCACATTTGGAGAAAAATCTGAAGAAAAATATGTAATTGGCATAAGATTTCAAAATAGGCTACATGAGTTTTATTGAATAGAAAGAAGAATAGAATAGAAAAATATTTATTCAGCACAGACACAACAAGCGCACAGCAACCAAGAAAACAGAAGTAATAAATTAATAGCAGGTACACAAATTGCGCTGAGCGTGCCCATGCCGAAAGGGTAACCATCTCAGCATTTGCTGGGCGTCAGACACCCAGCGCTGGTTTTCAGTTGGCACCCCGCAGTGACACACGGACGAAGGTAAATAAAATAAACATAATAAATATTATTAAATAAAATAAATCATTAAAATAAATACAGTAAAAAGTGTAAAAACGAATACAGTTAAAAGTAATATTTAAATAAATCTGTGTAGTGTGTATCGAGTAAACGTGTCTTACTGCCAACGGCGCATCAGTCGACCAATGGCAAGCCACCGGGCTGGTCGACGTGGCGCCTGATTTTTGACGTAGTAGGCACATTTGTCGCGTTTGGCGCGGTAACTATTATTAAAACCTAAAGTGCAAGATAAAATAGCAATGACTGTCGCAGAAAGAAAGATAACATGATAGTGAAAAACGCGTGGATCCTGGCGATAGACGCAAGTGGCTCATCAAATTCAGTCTACCGACTACCTCCATATTACTTAGAAATTAGGTACCTACATCTTACTGGTGAGTTATTAAAATTATATAAAATGGGCGATTAAGATTAAATGTCAAAGGAAAAAATTAAATTTGTGATTGTACATGCTAGGATTATTAGTATAGTATAGAAGATAGTTAAATGTCAAATATTTTACTGAAATTAAATAAACGATATATCAACATTGACATTATTAGATTTGATTTGAGAAAACAAAATGAATTTCTTAAGCTTTGCTTTAAATGTATTTATATTTGTCAGGTCCCTTATCGGTGGGGGAATGTTATTCCAACATTTGGAGGCCGCGTAACGAAAGCTTCCTCGGAAGGCTGCAGTACGGTGATGCGGGGTAGCCAGCTGCTGAGCGCAACGCCTGGCTTTGCGCTCACGGTGACTATTTACCCACACAAGCTTCGTGTACAGGTATGAAGGACATTTGTACTTAATGACGCCAAAGAGAAGACAGGCTAAGTGTAACTTCCGACGTGATTTCATCTTTAAAATATTATGCTTGTTTAGAAATGGTGTAATGTGGCTCCTTGGTGGTACATTGAAACAAAATCGCGCGCAAGCATTTTGAACACGTTGGATCAGTCGCACGGTACGTGCCAGAAGTCTAGGACCTACGACGGTATCGGCATAATTTAACTTAGATAGAACTAGACTTTCAACTAGAAGTACACGCAGGTCTTCGCTTAAATATGGACGCATCTTATATAAAACTTTTAGACGGTAGAAGCAGTTTCTTACACAATTTGCAATATGGGCCTCAAATCGTAATTCTTGGTCCATGATTAAGCCCAAATTTCTTGTTTCATAAACTCGATCAATACATTGGCCCATTACGCTCACGTTTGCATGAATTGGATTTATTTTACTTAGTTGATTCTTAGATCCAAAAAGCATAAATTTAGTTTTGGCCGGGTTGAGTAGTAGGGAGTTTTGTTTCGACCAGTCCACGATCCTGTCTAGGTCCTCATTTAATAATTTCACTGCGGTCTCATAGTCTTCAGGTTTAAAAGAAAGATATAATTGAATATCATCGGCGTAAATATGGAATTTAGTATTTTTGAGAACATTAACAATATCTGCAGAATACAAAATAAATAATGGGGGTCCCAATATAGATCCCTGTGGAACACCTTTTGTTACTGGGGTCATATTTGAAAAAATACTGGATCCGTTGGCATCTTGAATTTCAACTAGCTGTTTCCGATTGCTAAGATAACTTCGAAACCATGCAACAGTCGGTGCATCAAAACCATAATACACCATCTTAGATAGCAAAAGTGATAAATTTATAGCATCAAATGCCCGGGAAAAGTCCAGTAGAACTAACAGGGTACAACATCCTTCATCTTGAGCCGACAATATGTTATCCGTAACATCTAACAGAGCCGTTGCAGTGCTTCGACCCTTCCTAAAACCTGATTGCGCCTCAGGTAGAATGTTATTTTGCTCAAGGTATGTAGATAATTGGGCATTTACTACTTTTTCTAATACCTTTGATAAGAAGGGTAAAATACTTATAGGCCGTAAGTCCTTTATAGTGCTTGGGTTCGCGACTTTAGGTATAGGGCGCACCACTGCAATTTTCCACAAGTCAGGAAAGGTTGATGTAGAAATTGAAGTGTTAACAATGGAGGTCAGAATATCTAAGGTTTGTGGGAGGGTCATAAAAAACATGTCAAGCGTAATATGGTCAAAGCCCTCCGCATTTGATTTACATATTGATAAAAATTTGATAATTTCTGATTGATCTACTTGATTAATAGAAAAAATACCATTATTAAGTCTATGCGACTCATAAAAAGCCAAACATGATGCTGGCGCCACACTATCACCGGGGACATTCAAGAAATGGGAATTAATCTCATCAGCATCATTGATATGTGAGGGTAATTCAGACACACTTTTAAAGGGTAGTAGGGTTGACTTTAGGTTTTTCCATAGGGTTTTGGGTTGGCGTATTTTACTATTAATATTGTGTTTGAAATAAGCTACTTTTTCATAGTATAAGGACCTATTGACTAGGCTTTTAAGCTCCTTATAATATAATATTTTGCTCTCTGACTCAGAGTTTCTACATTTAATGTTTGCCTGATTGCGGAGGCGCATCATGAACTTGATGTTGTCCGTGATCCATGGATATGACCTGTCCTTAATAATTTTAATCGTTCGTGGAGCGTATTTATCAAAAAGCGAGGTGATGTTATAGTTAAGTTGATCCACCATAACATTCACGTCACATGACGCAGCTGTCGCAAGCCAGTCCACTGAGACTAGGTCCTCCTTAAACTTGTCCAGGGGTATGATTTTTAAATTTCTACGAGTTACAGTAATTGGCGGTATTTTCTCCTTTTTAAAATGAAAGACCACTGAAATAAAAGCATGCGCACCAAGCGCACTGATCCAATCCACCTCAATGTCGCGCGCCCCTGCATCCGTACACACGAGGTCTATAAGAGTCTCGCTAGTGGAAGTAAAATGAGTAGCAGATTGCACTAGTTGACTTAGTTGGAGACTTTGAAGAAAGATGTTCAATTTGTTCGTTCTAGAGTCTGCTTGATTAAGCCAGTTAATATTAAAGTCGCCCAGAAGAATAAGGTGTTTACAAGAAGTAATAGAATATTGAAGGTAGGTACAGACGCCAGCACATCAAGTTACCCTAATGTGTCAAATTTCTTTGATTGTTTTTCAACTTTATATCAAACAGAATAAGGTTCATATTCAGTTGGGAAAATTTGACACATTGGGGTAACTTGATGTGCTGGCGTCTGTGCATCGTCCTCACATATAATCTGATGAATGATACAACGAGGCAATGCCGCCAGTCTTTTGTGACTTTGTGATAAATCTGTACCAAGTTGATTTTGGAACAACTGTTAAATACATAAGGTCACACCCGATGCTGATCGCACGAGTAAATAGTTATAGTAGTTTATTGATAAGGGATTCTTACAAGTCATATACAGATTAAATATTACACTCTTAAATGATAAATGATATTTATTTCTGTAAATGGGTTCATACAAACACTTATACATGTCATTTTTTTGAATAAGAAGATGAATTCGGTATTTCGCTATCTGACTACTCTGAGAAGAAACACCGAAAGAAACTCAGAGGTCACAGTCTCTTTTAAAGTCCAGACATTATCTTGGTCAGATGATGTAAGAACCATGCAGATTTGTGTCTGATAATGGTCTTTTGAGGAAAGAACCACACAGAATGAGTGGACCAGATCAGTCAGTGCAAGCATTTGTCAGTTATCTTATCTAACATTTTTCACATTGTGATAAAAATTGTTATTAAACCATTGTTTCTTGTTGTTTCAGACGAGGAGCTGGTGTTCAGAGACCGATGGGGAGGCCTCACGTTGTTCAACGTCAAGAACTTCACCACCAGACTACTCATGAACAACTCCACCTTTGTAAGTATCCTGTTTATCAAACCTGTTAAGCAAATACACTAGACATGTCGGAGCAGTGAAGTAAAAAAACTTATTTATCACAAAGTATAATAAGGAAGCACATACAAAAAGCTTGCGATGAAATTTTGCGACAACGTGCATCATAATCAAGTTATATCGCAGTGAATATCTTTCGCAGTAACGTACATCGAAGTGTGGTGGCTTCGAATAACCCGTCTTTCATGTAACATGTAACGTGCATCGCAGTTTTGTAGCATCGTCTTAGCATTCTTAGCACTCTTGAAAAGTTTACCTGTAGTCAAAGACATTCAATACTCAGTAAGTACACCTACATTGAGTACCGTTGCGTATCGCCATCAATCAGGCTCCGGACTCAGTTGAGCTCAGTCTCCGACTCTCCGGACAGCTACAGAGAAATTCCCGATGGAAAAACTCAATATACAATTGAATCTGGTAGATTAGAAGTAAACCCCAAAATAATTGATCTTTTGTGAAAAGAAAGAAATAAAAAACATTTATTGGCCGCAGATTGAAACACGCACAGTAAAAAAGATGATTTTAAAAATGAATTTTAAAATAATCTTCATGTTAAAAGGATCAGGTATTTGTGCTGTTGACTGACAGAGGCCAGCACAATACATCTAGCTACCCCAATGTGTCAAAATTCATAGATTGTTTTTCAACTTTATTACAAATAGAATCAGGTTCATATTCAATTGGGAAAATAGTAAGTAATTTATTTTATAACAAAATGATTATGGTTGATTTTTAATACCCGACGCCAAGAGAAGGGAAGATAAGTTTGACGTCGATGCCACGTCGGAGTACCGCTACATACCTACCAGGAAGATTCTTTACTTAAGCGGTACCCCGACGCAACATAAAATTACATGGGTCAACGATATGCTATGCTATTGCTGCTTAATGTATCAGGCCCGAACGGAAACCGGCTTTCACGAACAATAGGTAATTTAATTGTGACTAGAATTATATCTACGAGTAAGATAGAATTCCAACTACCGAGTTTTAAATAGTAACTTTAGGTTAAAAAACGAGCAAAGAAATAATATATGCATAAAAATATCTCGCAACTCTAACATACTAAAGTCCACCTCAGATATAGCTTTAAGAACAGCTCTATCCATATGCTTCGTGTGAATAGCCTCATAACCTCGCAGTCAGCTTACCTCGCGATGTATAGAATAGCGTGCAGATAAGTAGAAACACGTACGATCTTGTTTGAGATTACAAGTCACCTTGCGGAGGAAATGAGACTGCAACGATACGTCGTCGGTCGGATACCTACGTGACAATCTCAGATAATATCTTGATAACATAACATAACGCTTGTAATCCCCAGGAGGGTTAGGCAGAGGTGTACCTGGTAGTACACCCACATTTCGCCAGTTATGTTTAAGTCCCATGTAATAGGGAGTGAGCCTATTACCATCAATCGGGCATAGATTAGACTTCGGGCTGCTACTGAGAAATTCCTGATGGAAAAACTCAATAACTCTTTGCGCGACCCGGGGATCGAACCCTGGACCTCATGGTCAGCAGTAGCGCTTGCGGCCACTCGACTAACGAGACAGTCACCATAATATTTAGATATACCCTATTTTGCTAATATATTACTAGCGTTTGCCCGCACCTTCGTTTGCATTCATTTGGAATTTGACAATCGATTCGCGTTGTACTTCCTATGCGATTTGCATAACAAAATGGCAGTGCACGTTAAATAATAACTTACAGGAATCTGGACTTGTGTCCATTTAAGGATTAGACTTTCCCACTATCACCTGGGACTTAATTGTACTTAATTGGCGAAATGTGGGTGTACTATAATTGGCCTTAACCAAAGACATTAAATACCTATAGACCGGACATCACGAACAAGATTTTCGTCCGAAAAAGTGTGTCCTGCTGGATACAAGTCTATGAGTTTTTTGTAGTACGCTCCGCTGCCGCTCCATTATTCATATATTATTCTAGATGGCGTTACTGAGACATAGGATCAAAGTTTTTCTATGACATTTCCTTGACATGCCCGCTCTATAGTATTTTAAATCTCTTTGGCCTTAACCTTTAGGAATGTAGTTGAAGTGTTATTTAATACTAGTACTTAAGTATAAAACATTACAAAAAAACCTTAAGAAAATAAAGTGTATTACCGAAAAAATGCATCTTAAGCCTCGGATTGAAAATAGTACACACACATACATACAAAGTAAGACGAAAGATGACACTTCTACACCAACTAACTTATCCATAAATACATACATAAAATCACGCTTTTTTCCCAATAAGGGTAGGCAGAAACTACAGAGAGCCATATCCTACGATTCTTACATACTTAACTACTTCTTTTGTTGCGTTCACATGTTGGGTGAGTTCACAAGCGCCATGTATACCTAGTTAAATAAGTTTATTTTAAACTATACCTACTCCACTTATTAGCATTAGAAAAAAAGTGGCTTGTAGAAGCAGGAATACGAAACATTTTATTTTAAAGATAAGTCAAAACAGTTTTTAACCGACTTCAAAAAAAGGAGGAGGTTCTCAATTCGGTTGTATATTTTTTTTTTTTTTTAGGGTTTGTTACCTCCGTACTCCGTCATTTATGGACCGATTTTCAAAATTCTTTTTTTGTTTGATAGGGTATACCAACAGATTGGTCCCATTTGTATCAAAACTCATATCTGATGAGGGATCTTCGAGGAATTGAGGGAACTCCTCAAAAAATATAGGCACACACGCACCGATTTTAACATTTTTAGTAACAAATCAAGCATTTTCATTCAGAAAGTATCATTTTGTGAAGAAGAACTGATGAAGAAGACTTCGACGGAACTCTTAAGCGCATAACAGCAAATTATTCGCGATTGCTATAGTCAGATGTCTATGCTGATCTTTTGTATTTCCAGAACATAACATTACGCCATTCTATTTTAAAAGGGGCCGGCAGAGATGGACAGATTAATGTTGAGATAGAACTTCTTTAGCAATTGTTATCCAATTTCAATGATTCTTTCAAGTTTTGAAAGACTTTCTTTACTTAAAAAGAAACTAAAAATTACAAAATAAAAACTTTTTTACAAAAAAAAACAACCGACTTCTTAAAAAAAACTAACAGGTGAAAAATAACTCCAGTTTCGGAAGTCGGTGGCCAATAATGAACAAAACAAAACCACCAAAGCCACAGACTTCCGAAACTGGAGTTATTTTTCACCTGTTAGTTTTTTTTAAGAAGTCGGTTGTTTTTTTTTTTGTAAAAAAGTTTTTATTGAAATTGTCTTATTTTAAATTTAGAAGAATAAAAGTGTAACGAAGAATGTGTCCGTGTATTGTTCATCCCTGCTTCTTTGAGGTTTTTATCATTGAGAGTACTATAATTTTCAACTAAAATAAATTAATGTAACTAAATTAAATCCACATCATTTCTTAAAATAAATTGTTGCAATGGTTACAATTAAGTGTGACAGCAGCTGTAAAAATAGATTTTCATAAATGTCAAGCATGTCAAGGAAATGTCATAGAAAAACTTTGATCCCATGTCTCAGTAACGCCATCTAGAATAATAGATGAATATTGGAGCGGCAACGGAGCGTACTAAAAAAAGCTCATAGACTTGTGTCATGTGTGGATGAAAATTTTGTTCGTGATATCCAGTCTATAGTAAGTATTGAATATCTTTGATTATAAACAACTTTTTTTAACTTCTGTCCAATGCTATTGTAAATGGAGTATAATAGCTTCCCCGGCAAACTTCGTCATCCTTGCAATCAGTTTATCTAGTGTTACCTTCTTAGTTTTAGCTTAAGACTTTTCAATTGTCAAATTGTCACCTGAAAATGGACTGGGAAGACATTTGTCATCTGTCATGACATGAAAGATGGCGCTGCATTTGAAAAATGTTCAATTATCGTTAAGTTTTTTTAATTTTCTAAAGCTCCGCTCAACTTTTATATTTTTTTCTTTCTTTCCTGACAACTCTTCTCCTGACAATAACAAATACAACAAAAAAAGAATTAGCGATATTGGTTCAGCCGTTCACGCGTGATGCCATGACCAAGGAACATAATTATATTATACTAGCAGACGTCACGCGGTTTTACCCGCGTAGTTCTCGTTCCCGTGGGAATACAGGGATAAAAGTTAGCCTATGTCACTCGGGAACATTGTGGCTTTCCAACGGTGAAAGAATTTTTCGAATCGGTCTAGTAGGTTCGGAGCCTATTGGATGCAAACAAACAAACAATCAATCAAACTTTTCCTCTTTATAATATTAGTATAAGTAGATTGCCCATAAATAAATGTTGTCATACACACACGCCGGTGTATATGTAACTTAACCAATATGCAAAAAAAGGCCTATAATAATATAACACGTCTCTAAAAATGCGTTTACATTACCAGCAATCCACAAAAAAATCTCGCTTGAATGATGCGAGTAAGACGCTGAAAAATGGCCCAATTCTTTATTCGGAAACAAACATCCCCACATATATCACTGAGGCATCGGATAAAGTTAATACGCATCTCCAATATATTATACATTATTTGTCAAAGTATCTACTATTGTACGCTTAGGTAATCTGCCTACGATCGGATCCGATATATTTTTGTATTTTTTTTATCTGCCAAGTTTATTGGTGGAATTTGTTACACTTACAGTTTAGTGTAACATACACACACGCGCAGACGCTAGCACATCAAGTTACCCCAATGTGTCAAATTTCTTTGATCGTTTTTCAACTTTATGTCAAACAGAATAAGGTTCATATTCAATTGGGAAAATTTGATACATTGGGGTAACTTGATGTGCTGGCGTCTGTACCTAAACCTACTCAAACCAAATATTTTCTTAATCAGTCCATGGTACATACATTGTAAATGAGAGCTATATCTGCCAACAAACTGCTTTACAGTTTGGCATAAGTGTTGCTCTTTGAAATGTTGTTTTTTACGTAAATTTTAAAATGATTTAACTTCAGGCTTCATTGGTTTTTAACCGACTTTCAAAAAAGGAGGAGGTTCCATGTTCGTGTGTATGTATTTTTTTTTTTTTTTTTTATGTCTGTTACCTGATTTCTCCGCCATTTGTGGACCGATTCTCGAAATTCTTTTTTTGTTTGAAAGAGTAGACTCCTGAGGTGGTCCCATTTTAATTTGGTGAAGATCTGGTGATGATCTTTGGAGATATACAACGGAACTCTTCAAAAATAGACGGCAAATCTATCGTGATTGCTGGAATCGCTTGGATGTTTATTGTTTATACAACATCATGACGTATCATCAAGCCTGTATGCTCAGAGGGGTAGGCAGATGTGTTCAATATACCTAGATTTCGACAGTTAGGTATGTTAAGTTTCATTTATTAGGGTTAGGTGGTTAACAATTAACAATATAAAATAAATTCATGGCAAATATTTTTATGGTAACAACTAAAAATAGAAAAATAAAAACTTTTTTGCAAAAAATAAAACCGACTTCAAAAAAAACACTAAACGGTGTAAAATAACTCTAAATTCGGAAGTCGGTGGCCCATCATGAGTAAGACAAACCCACCAAAGCCACAGACTTCCGAATTTAGAGTTATTTTACACCGTTTAGTGTTTTTTTTATTCACTCTTTAAAAGAGCAAAAGAAGCCAATACAGTAATAAAATATGCAAAAAAAAGAATTATTAATTCGTGGTCATCTGCTGCGATGCAAAGTGGTGCAAATGGCAAAATTGCGTATCGCGATGGACTCTTTTTTCGATCATTCCCAAGTCCGTGACTTTTACTTTACAATTTCATGGGCAAAGTAAATAATAATATAGTGTATACTCAAACCTGTCTGGACTCATGCTTTGCAGCTGTGGGGTACTGCATCCAAATCAAATGTTGAAATATTACAACGCTTCCAATCAAAAACCATACGTATGATAACTGGAGCACCATGGTATGTACATTACAAATAATCACCTACACCGTGATATAAAAATCAAAACCGTAAAAAATGAAATAAAGAGCTCTTTGCTACCTACTGCAAGAGAATTGTAAACCATCCAAACCAATTGGCAAGAAGTTTAATGGAACAATGAAATACATATATCCTATATAGTACGTTATGGTAATGATATTACTAATTATTAAGCTATTTATGAGTTTGATATAATTTTTGTGATGTTTTGGTCTAAGGGTTCACACTTACGTCACTCGTACAAACGAAGAGACCGAAACGTCAATCATGACTTTCTATGGAAATGTAGTACCTAGCAATCTTTTATTTACTGTTTGACTTAAGATCATAATTCCGGATACGAAAGTAAATTCCTGAAGTGAAAATCTTGTAAAAAATAAGCAAATAATTTCTATGTTAATTTCATTTTGTTTCATGCATCTTTGCTAGCCTGCTTTTGGTAATGATCCTTTATAAAATAAAAAAATAATAAAAATACATTGTGATTTTAGAGACAAAAGAAAACGTTAGTTTAATAACTTGAACAACCAATTTGATTTAGTCAAGGTCATACCTACCCTATATTTATTATGTTCAAGCAAGATTCCAATGACAAAGAATATATTCCAGATTATTCTATCCCGCTCAATTCGGTGTGACACGCCCAATCTCAGGCTCGATTACTCCCACCAACATGAAACACTGGATACGGATTTATCAGTATTTTTCGTGAGCGTAAAGTGTGTTGTATTGTGTTCCTTTCTTTATTGTATTGTATTGGATGTATTGGTCCTCGGTGTACGCGTGCTGAACGGCTTAAGTACTTTCTGTTGAGATCCGGAAGCTCTTTGGGGGATTTATTGATCGAATATTTTATTGTAAACGTTGCAGGGTTTGGGGAGCGATAATGTTATGTTTTTGTGTTGAGAATATTTCGCAGGAAATGCTGTAGGTACTTATAAAGAGTGGAAGGGACCTTGACGCACATTCGACTGGCCTGTTGGTCTAGCCGTTAGTGGCCCTGACTGCTATGCCAGAGGTCGTGGGTTCGATTCCCACCCAGGACAAAGGTTTGTGTGACGAGCACGATCATTTGTTCTGTGTCTGGGAGTAATTTAACTATAGTATGTATGTATTTAGAAATTCATGATTCTAGTTTGAATGGAGGAGCTTATGGCTAAATTATAACAGAAGGATAAGCTACGTTTGACGAGGCCGGTCCATGGATGGGTGACCATTTATTACATACCAAGACTCCTCCGTGCCTCGGAAAGCACGTTAAGCCGTTGGTCCCTGCTGTCATTTGTAGATCTTTGACAGTCGTTACTTGTGATCAGAAGCCCGAAAGTCTGACTACCAGTTCAACCAAGGGGTATCATGTTACCCAGTTACTGGGTCGCGGAGGTCTGACAGGCAGTCACTCCATGTAAAACATTGGAATTCAACTGCATCTGATTAAACTGGAAGCCGACCACAACACAGTTGGGAAAAGGCTAAGCAATGATACACAAATTATTATTTATTTATTTAATACTTCAAGCACACAAATGTACATAGCGGACTTAATGCCTTAGGCATTTTCTACCAGTCAACCTTTTGGTAATGCAGAGAGACAAACAGTGGTAGGTGCAATTCCGTCAGAAAATGTGAAGAGAAGTAAACATTATTTACTTATATATATATATATATATATATATGTAAACAATAAACATGATAAATATCATAAAATAAAACGAAACGATTAAGCGACAATAGCCCAATAGCTAAGGAGTCGGACTGGCGATTGTGTTGCCGTGAGTCGATCGTGTTTAGCTTAGTTGGAGGGGTTAACAGGACTACTGAAACAACAGGAAACAGGACTACATCCCTAGTAAAAACGGGTTCACGTTAGAAACTTACGCTTTTTATGTAGGTATGTCCTAACATATTTTTAACATCTTTAATGCAATAAACAAATAAGTCAAAAAACTTGAGAGGTGTCAAGGGACACCCTCTCCCCCTCCCCCTCCCCTCTCCCCCTCCCTCTCCTCCCTGCTCCGCCTTCCCCTCCCTCCCCCTCCCCCCCTCTCCCTTCCCCCTCCCCCCTTCCCTCTCCCTCAACAACTGGCACACACACAACAAACACACACACACACAACAGAAAAACACGCGCACGCCGCACGGCCCACAGCAAAAAGTGTCGTTACAACTTTTCGTATGATTTTTTTCCGGGCTAGGCGGAAAAAAAAATCCTTTCGTAACGCGCGATAAGGAACTTCGTTCCAATAAATTTAAAAACACTGTTAAGAAAAACCTCCTCTTACCTAGAAGCGATTTCAGTGCGAAAAAAAAAGAAAACCTTTCTTTGGGACACACACACGATTTCTAACGGCAGAAACTAAAATTAAAAAGTGGGCCGAAATGGCTCAACATTATAACGTTACGAAGGTAGGAATGTTTCAAGTGAAAATCCGTGTATTCATCACCTGTTTTTCCTATCCGTTTTAATATCCGTTCAGTTCATTATGTATTCTGTGAGCGGAACTACACCACATGTCTGCCAACACTCCTCCGATATTTTGGCGCCAAACTGTCGGCTTTATTAAATACTAGCTGCTGCCCGCGACGTCGTCTGCGTGAAGGTCCTACAGCACCAAATATACCTACCTAAGATTCCAGTCTCGCTATAGCATTATAAGTTAACAACTTTAAAAAAGCATTAAAATATAAGTTACATGAAGAGTTTTTTTGTAAGTAATTTTTTTTTTATTTTGCAATTTTTAGTTTCTTTGTATGTAAAGAAAGTCTTTCAAAACTTGAAGGAATCATTGAAATCGGTTAATAATTGCTAAAGAAGTTCTTTCTAAACCTTTTAAAATAGACAGGCGTAATGTTATGGGAAATACATAAACCATGGACAGACATGTGACTGTAGCTGTTGCGAGTAATTTGTTGTTATGCGTTGAAGAGTTCCATCGCCTGTCTTCTTCATCAGTTTTTCTACACGAAATGATACTTGCTAAATGTAAATGCTTGATTTGTAACCAAAAAAAAATGTAAAAATTGGTACATGTTTTCCTATATTATTTGAGGAGTTCCCTCAATTCCTCGAAGATCCCTCATCAGATCTGAGGTTCAATACTAATGGGACCAACCTGGTAGTATACCCTATCAAATAAAAAAACGATTTTTGAAAATCGGTCCATAAATGGCGGAGTAATCGCGTAACAAACACACAAAAAAAAACACCGTCCAATTGAGAACCTCCTCTTTTTTTTTTAAGTCGGTTAAAAATACGTTCAAGGTATATACCTTATAACACTTCCCTATAAACTACGTTGATAATTATACTGCCAGGAGCCAAAATGTAAAGATAGTCAGGACTGGTGGCGCGGGAGCAAGCGACGTACAGGTGCCCGTGTGAGAAGCAACTCGTCCTGAGATCTACACCCGCTGCTCTGAGTATCGGCTCCTGCGATTTATTGATTGTCATCACTAAGCAAACACTCACGGGGAACTGTACGCGCTCGAACTGGATCGGGAAACTATGAAGTATAAGGGGAATGCGTTGTATAAATACTGCCTTGCCGACGCCACAACCCGTAATAATTTCCACCTCAATGGTGTCTGTGGAGAGAGATGACTTTAAGGCACCACCCGTTACACAACTTTGGAGGAGATTTGTTCCTAAAATGCATAATCGGGACGCCGACCTTCATTCAGCTTGATGGTATGCGCTGGAAGTCAACTTGCTGACAGGAAGTTCAAAAATTCCACGGGATAATGTGTGGCGTCATCTTGCTCGACGACAGTGCTTATCGACGTATAGACCACTTCATTCCCCTCAATGTCCGAGAGAATGCATTCGTTAATTGCTGCAGCATGATCATTTTTGGGCGCCAAAATGGCCCTCTCACACGAATTCTGCTGGTGCGCTATACGACTGATGTCCACGTACACACAGCGAATGAGTTCTTCGAAGCTGGATACCACTCTACCGAGAGACTCTGAAAGCACCGCCTGTCCACTTCTCTCTTCTGGTAAAGTGCCTTTGCCAAGACTTAGAAGGACATCGGAGAATTCTTGAGCGCGTGCAATGTCGCCGAGCCGAGCTCTTATATTAATGGTCAAGCGCAGCGTACGAACTTGTGACCACAACGAAGATCGTTTCACCGAAGCATTCATCTCGTCAGCCCTCGATCCCCGCGTCAACTCGGGAAGCGTTTGCCTGAAATCGCCACTGAGCAGAACTGTGACACTACCCATCAAATGTTCGTTCCTGCAGATGCCCTGCAGGGTTCTGTCCACGGCCTCAACTGCCTTCCTTTTGAAAATCGTACACTGATACGATCCCATATGATGATTGATTTTTATACATTCTCATAGATGGCGCTGATTCCAAATTGTCTTTATGCTACTAACATTCATTAAACTTTGTTTCTCTGCCAAAGTTACTTAAATGGCGTAGTTTTATTAGTGTAAAGCTAGATAATAGCATAGCTTACTTAAAACCAACATTTAAATATGCGTCCTTTGATTACACGCTTCCACAGAATGAGTTAGAAGAATAAAGATTCACTGCTCCTCCCCCGTAGGTGATAGCAAACAGACAAACAGACAAAAATTCCAAAAAGTCACTTTTTGTCACCAGTTACGTTTTTCTAACAAAACCCACTTATTTTTTCTTGAAAATTCTCAATGTACAGTTTTTATTTCGTTACTGTTTTATTATATGTAGATGAAAAAAATGCACAATGCCATCTATGAATTTAAAGAATAACTAACTACTAACCTCACCAACACGATCAAAATTTAAATTAATTTTCAAAAAGTGTTTATGTGTTACTTGATTTGATTTTTATACATTCTCATAGATGGCGCTGATTCCAAATTGTCTTTATACTACTAACATTCATTAAACTATGTTTCTCTGCCAAAGTTACTTAAATGGCGAAGTTTTTATAGCGTAAAGCTAGTTAATAGCATAGCTTACACAAAACCAACATTTAAATATGCGTCCTTTGATTACACGCTGCCACAGAATGAGTAAGAAGAATAAAGATTCACTACTCCTCCCCCGTAGGTGATAGCGTGATAATATATAGCCTATGAGTTGACCCGACCTCTTAGTAATATTCATGCAAAATTTGAAGTAAATCCATGCAGTACTTTTTGAGTTCACCCCGGACATACATACAGACAAACAGACAAACAGACAAAAATTCTAAAAAGTCACTTTTTGTCACCAGTTACGTTTTTCTAACAAAACCCACTTATTATTTCTTGAAAATTCTCAATGTACAGTTTTTCTGTCGTTACTGTTTTATTATATGTATAGATGGCGGACGTCAGAGTACGTGTTTGTGGTCGGCGAAGATATCTTTATCAAACTTACTTACTTCCTCAGTCTTTTCGGGACGTGTTTTTGAAAGAAATAGAAAGACAGAATTAACAGTTATTTGGCACAGGCGCGCAGTCTGTAATTCATCTATCTATATATACATATAATAAGACAGTAAAAAAACTGTGTCTGTACATTGAATATATTTAAAAAATAATAATTGAGGGGGGTTTAGAAACAGTAATAGAGCACGAATCCAAAAAAAAAGTCTGTCTGTTTGTCTGTTTGTCTGTTTGTTTGCACACGCTAATCTTCGGAACTACTGGACGGATTTGAATGATTTTTTTTTTGTTGTATAGATATTAAGTCTGGCCAACACATAGGCTATAATTTATCCTGGAAACTGGAACACCTGATGCAGAACCGCAACAGACCAGCTAAACTATAGGAGGCGCAAAAATGGTACCATAGCAAAAAGTGTTTCACGTGATGAGCATTTTTTGCTGAGAGAATAAATTTGAAGATCCGGAACACCTGATGCAAAACCGCAACAGATCAGCTAAACTATAGGAGATACAAAAATGGTACCATAGCAAAAATTGTTTCACGTGATGAGCATTTTCTGCTGAGAGAATAAATTTGCAGATCCGGAACACCTGATGAGGAACTTCAAGAGCCCAGCTACTCTATAACATATATAGAAATGACGTCTGAGCAAGAGTTGTTCAGCCTTATGAGCACTCGCTGTTGACGTATAAAAATCGAAGGTGTGGAACACCTGTTGTGGAACTCCAAGAGCCCAGCTACACCATAACTCACATAGGAATGACGTCTTAGCAAAAGTTGTTCGGTCTGATAGGCATTTCCTGTTGACTCATAAAAATCGAAGATCAGAAACATTTGGTATAGAAATTAAAGCTATCACTAATTTCATTGCATAATTATAAAATAACATAAGTACCTCCACGCGGTGAAGGCGGGAACAGATCAGGACTGATTTTCGATGACGATGGTATATCATTGAAAATTAGACTCTACTGGCCAAAACTCCTATTTTTTTTTATCGTATAAATATGCCTTCGGGCTTATGTTATTTGAGTGTTTAATTTCCTTTTCCATTTATCTTAGTTACATAACTGTATGATTTTGCTGCCACTGCAGCAAAATCTAAGTGGCTGCTCCCCTGCGTTACCGGGTAAGCTACCGTGTAACGCAGGGGAGCAGCCACTTAGATTTTAATTGATCAGGTATCATCACAATAAAACTATAACCATGCCTAGAAAGAGGTCAAATCTTTTCCAATGTTCCAAAGGTACTAAATGATTAAAGATCATAAGATCCCAACAATCTACCGAAGAGCGTTAGGAGAGACTTGATGCTGTTCGAGAACATGAGACTGCAAGTCGCTCCGCGGAAACTTCTTGGGATCGCGAAGCACGCCTGCATTCTCAGCGTATTTACGCTTCTACATCCAGGTCTCTAGACTACAGTGAAGAATATGTGCGTGACTGACCGCTGATCGTGAACATCATGCACTGTCTCGCGATTTGGAGACGTTCACGGAAAAGGCATGACGCTTGAGTTTTCAGCGTGTATACGCATCGACTCTAGAGATAAGTGGGGGAAGGAGATGCGCGACTGACCGCTTATCGTGAACGTCACGCAACATATAGGGTATAATTTATTTTGGAAAATGGAACACCTAAAGTAAAAGAGATATAAAAATGGTGCCATTGCAAAAACTATTCCACGTGAAGAGTGTTTTCTCCTGTGAGACTAAATTTGAAGATCTGGAGCACCTGTAGTGGAACTCCAAAGCCCAGCGACAATATAACATATATTTATAGAAATGGCGTCTTAGCAAAAGTTGTTAAGTCTGATGGCATTTCCTGTTGACCAACAAAAATAAAATATCTGGAACGTCTTGAATCGTCTCGCGCATCCCATTGTTTTCCCATCCCCGGGCTTTTAGAATTCGACATCAGACGTTTCAGATCTTCGATTTTGACGACCCCGTTGTCGCTGACATAAGCAACAGGATCCGCGTACGAAGTCGCGGGCAGAAGCTAGTATATAAATAAAAAGGAAAATATGTTACGAAGAAATTCTTAATAGGTACCAACAAATTCATGTTTCAAAAAAGAAATCGTTGCCTTCCATGTGGATATACGAATTTCTCCTAAGTCGTGGGTGGACCTTTACAAACATATTTTAAACTCTCACAAACTGAACTTATTATTATTAGACCCGGAACAATTAACTCTAGGCATCGATCGCTAATTTCTTTATTACTGATCGATGTCTCTAGGTCATAGAAAAGCTGTTATGTCGCCATTTTTAACCGACTTTCAAAAAAGGAGGAGTTTCTATGTTCGTGTGTATGTATTTTTTTTTTTTTTTTTTATGTATGTTACCTTATTTCTCCCCCATTTGTGGACCGATTCTCAAAATTCTTTTTTTGTTTGAAAGAGTATACTCATGAGGTGGTCCCGTTTTAATTTGGTGAAGATCTGGTGCTGATCTTCGGAGATATACTACGGAACTCTTCAAAAATAGACGGCAAATCTGTCGTGATTGCTGGAATCGCTTGGATGTTTATTGTTTATACAACATCATGACGTATCATCACGCCTGTATGCTCTGAGGGGTACGCAGGTGGGCACAATATACCTAGATTTCGTCAGTTAGGTATGTTAATTTTAATTTATTAGGGATTAGTGGAAAACCCTATTATCATGACATGTATTGTTAACAATTAAGAATATAAAATAAATTCATGGCAAATATTTTTATGGTAACAACTAAAAATGGAAAAATAAAAAACTTTTTTGCAAAAAATAAAACCGACTTCAAAAAAAACACTAAACGGTGTAAAATAACTCTAAATTCGGAAGTCGGTGGCCCATCATGAGTAAGACAAACCCACCAAAGCCACAGAATTCCGAATTTAGAGTTATTTTACACCGTTTAGTGTTTTTTTTATTCCTCAATTATTTGATCATTGAAAAATAAGCCCCCCTTAGTTTACAAAATATTGACATGTGAAAGTCTAGCAATGATCTACTAGCAGATTTTAATATCATGTCATGTTACATAATCACTAATCATCAACATAATAGGTACCTACCCAGTAATTAGGGTGTAGAGGTCAGGTAGGCAGTCACACTATGTAAAACACGGGTAATCAGCTGCATCCAATTAACCCGGTGGGAGTGTGGTGCCGAAAAATTACTTAGAGTATGTGGTGGGGTGTGACATACCCCCAAGAACAAAACGCATGCTTACTAAGTTTTTCACCAAAATAGTATTAAATTACTATTTTAAATTATGTATGGGGATTATTGTAATACAAAAAAAAACAAAAATTACAAAATCTTAATACTTTTATTACTTTACTAGGGAGTTACAACTTTTACAAGTTTTTGGTAACAAAAATAATCATGCTCATTAAAAATATTCATAAAACCAACAATAATCATTGAAACTAAAAAAAAATCTTACAACTTAACAATACATGAGAGGTCTCATGTATTGTTAAGTTGTAAGATTTTTTTTTAGTTTCAATGATTATTGTTGGTTTTATGAATATTTTTAATGAGCATGATTATTTTTGTTACCAAAAACACCCTTGAAATAAAATCACAAAATATAGATAATAATAATAGGAACATCTTAGTTACTGGCATCGCGATCAATACAATTTTTGCAAGAAAAAATTGCATGTTCTAAGCATATAGCTTGTACATGCATGTTTTGTCTCCCGATCTTTCTTGCAGGGACAATCGGCACATCGAGAATAACGTCCAGGAACATTTTGGACTTCAGGGCGCAATGGCTCATTCATTTGGGAAGATATTCTTCGAATAAAAATTCTACTTATACTTCGTGAGCTTGATTCATCAGATGATTCGTTTAAAACTTCATCCAGCACTCTTCTAAGTCGTCTTTCATCTGCTTCCAGACATTGAAAACCTAAAAAATTATAATTAGTATACATATGACGAAAAACAAAAAAAAAATGTTCACCAAAAGTATACACGAACTATGTGGCGGGGTGTGACTTACCCCACGGACGTTTACGCACGTGTACTCCAAACGCCGGCCGACGCAACCAGGGTCTTTTCACTTAGTACATTTGTAACTTGTATGGGTAGAAAGGCTCGGGCAATGCTTTCGTCTTTCCTCAACAGATGGCGCATGTGTAACTATCTTAGTCGCATTATATTTCACAAAAACTCATAAAAATGTGTTTTATTGATTAAGTGTCAGCATCAAAGCTTAACTCATAAATTATATAAATAAGAAAATAAAATAAAATAAAGAATAATAGTATCAAATTATACTCTATAGCAATACTGTAAGAAATTAGTAGCACATCCGTTTCTTTACATGCATTTTCAAAACATTTCCAATCTTTTTCCTTCTTGGTTTATTTGCATTTTTTCTGTTTGATTATTTTTTTTACATCAATTCAAGTTTAGCTAATATCATTATTTCCACTTCATAGCTTTGTAAATTTAAATATAAATAAATAAAGAACTAAACCATGAAACTAGAAATATAATGGAACATCATTAGCTACAAATTCGGCCATGTTGGTTTTTTTACCGTCATTGGCAATTTGTCAATATTATTGTTTTGAAGTGTTTTTCCAAAGAGATTTAAAATACTAGGTATTGAATGTCTTTGTGTTTTTCCAACCTTTGATATGTGATGGTCTATCATAGTACCTGCGTGTTATTGGCAAAATTGTGGTGTCTCTCTTCCACAAATGCCATAAAGAAGAGTTGAAGTTGAAGTGATATGCGTTTCGGATTTTCTACCTTACGACCTGGCTTTGTATTATGGACTTTCGTGACCGGGTCTTATTCTATCGGTACTGCCTAAATAAAATAGTAAGGTGTGTAAATTTGTGTTTTATTTAAGAAAACCATAAATATAATAACATATTATATACAGTATGTTAGCACTACTACTACATAGACAACACAGATACACACATAGAACAGATATGTAACCATCATTACAAAGTATGTAAGTACTTGTGAATGTAACTTTGTCGTTAGTCACCAGATGGCGTGGCAAGGAAGGCTCAGCTGATGACTCTATACCCTATAGTATAATGTACTCTGTGGACGCAACACTGAACAGGAACACTGAGATCATGCCACTATCACCTCCCGTAACCCCTCCACTCCAGCTACACGAAGCCGCAAAATCGTAATGTGACCACTTAAAAAAATATACCCAAGTAAATTAGAGATACCACACTCCCGCCGGGTTAAACTGGAAGCCGACCCCAACATAGTTGGGGATAAGCTATGCAGATAATGACGATCACTTCATTTCATTTATCATTTTATGTCAAAATCACTTTGCCCGATCCATCAATTGAACCTAGGCTCATCAATACCGCTCGCAATCACTACCAATTAACTGAAATGTAAATGAAAAGCCATGCACATTAAAATTGACATTTAAAACGTAGCACTCAATTGTTCACGACCTCTTTGTGGGTTCGCTTCAATAATGTCGGCGGAATTACGGCGGCCATATTGATTAAAATTTAAAACCGATAAATAGTTGTAATAGTTTCGTGTTAGCTCAGTGGTTGTGGTCTTGCTTCTAGCTATGGTTTCCGAGAACGATCGAGGGATGGGTGACACATTTATCACATAGCGCTTACTACGAATTTAAACTTGTATGGGCTAGAATTCATGGTTTTCTCACAGTGTTTTCTTTCACTAATGTCAATTGCGTTGCGATGTCTCAGTTAAAAGAATTAGGAAGTAGGCACTACATTATGAATTATAAAAACTCCGAGTCAACACTGAACTGGTTCTGCTACTAGCGTGGGTACAGATTTTCTATGTAAGTAAATATAAAACAAAGTTATATTAGTTACACCATGTATAAGTTATAACTCAGGAAGGGCTAGAACATTTTTTTATGATTTTTGTGTTTTGGGATGTGCCTTCGTCCGGAATAGAATAATAACAAACATGAAAAACTCTCGAAAAAAAAATATTAATAATCTTCGTTTTATTAAACACTAGCAGACGTCACGCGGTTTCACCCGCGTAGTTCCCGTTCCCGTGGGAATACCTACAGGGATAAAAAGTAGCCTATGTCACTCGGGGATAGTGTAGCTCCCTAACGTTAAAAGAATTTTTCAAATCGGTCAAGTAGTTTCGGAGCCTATTCAATGCAAACAAACAAACAATCAAACCTTTCCTCTTTATAATATTAGTATAGATTTTCCAAAAGCAGCGCCATCTTGGATGACATGACAGGTGCCAAATATCTTCCCAGTTCCCAGTACCATGTGACAATTTGACATTTGACAAGTCTTAAGCTAAAACCAATAAGGTAACACAACATTAATTTTACTCATTCTAAAGCGGAAAGATTGAAAGAAGCTTGCCGGCGCAGCTTGTTATAAATAAACAAAATAAAATAGGTAAAGGCACTTCACCGCACTCAAAGCGAGGCACTCAAAGGCGAAACATTTAAAAGATAAATCGTTGAACAGTGGCGTAACTGCGTAGGTGTCAAAAAGGCAACTTGTCACAAGCGGCCATTAATTTGCGCGGGAAACAATGTGAAGTTTAATGGTTCGTGAGTTGTCGAGTGACGCGGGACATATTTTATTTTTTATTTCCGAAGCGGAGAGTTGATTGAATTTATTTTAACAATTTTTTTAACCGTTTACTCCACTAGTGATCGGTTTAACATAGGTACACGACTTAATTGTATATATTTTCGGGGTAGGAAGTACATCAACACATATCCAGCTAGGCTATTAGCCATCTTTTCATTGCCGTTGTCTTACTGGCGCCCAGTAGAACACCGAAGTTTAATGGCAACTGAGAGTTTACAAAAAAAAGTAGACTTCAAGTTACGGTGACTATCAGACGGGGTACGGTGCCCTTCATATCTCTGCGAATATAATGTAAAACGTCATCCTAGATACACAGTGATGATATTCAATTCGAAACTAGCTGTTTAATAATAATAAATAATAATAATAATCATTTTATTTCAGGCTACTAAGGCCCATAAGTAAAATACACACAATTAGATAATACAATAATAACAAACTAATACATAATAAACAGTGATCAGTAACTAAACACGTAACGTCGGCGTCGTGTTTCGCTGCGAGGTGTCGCGTAACCGTCCTCGGAAACGCCGGAAAACGACACCTTTCGGCCAAAAGCCCTCCTTCAAAAAAGGTCTGGAGATGTTGGGTTGGAACACGTACACAAATGACTTAAAGTTTATGTTGTGGCGCGGTTCCAACCTTTCGACCCTCAGAGTCCAACTGGTCTTCACTTTCAGATACTGCACGACTTCCTCAATCGTCGTGGAGTGATGCAGACGTGAAAAATACAGCTGCGTCGTAGGCACAGCAGGGCGGAGCAGCATGTTAGGACCACTCGGTGCGGTACCACAGAGGTTGCGAGAGCAGGGCTTCTTCTGTTTGTTCTTCTGTGTGTTTTGTGTTTGACAGGTGTCCTATAATAGAAGCGACTGTCATGCCAATCATTTTCGTTAAAGACTGTTAAAGTTCATCAAAATGTTTATTGCTTCCAGAGAGAATTAAACGCGGTGGACTTCAAGGTGTCAGCGGACCTGAAGTTCGTGCTGCTGATCTCTGACGTTAGACCAGGTTGGAGACACGCAAGACTTGCCCGGTACCACGTGTATGACGTCATCAACAGGTCAGTTCCAAAAATAAATAAAAAAACTATTTTAGAATCAATTCAATATTAATTCGTAACAAAGGTTCCCGAGATTTCCTCATGTAGCATGAACACTTTAGTTTATGACCGTCCTTTTCTTATTGTTTAGGAGAGAATAGGATGAACATAGCTTAAAATTTGTTTAGTTTGGCAAGACAGGAATTGGCACCAATTTTTTTTTATTTTTTTATTTGTGCGCCATAGTATGGCAGGACATGCTGAAATACCTCAGTAACCAGATGGTTCAACCTGTTTTTAGAACATGGTACAATATAGAGATCTATATTGTACCATGTTCTAAAAAATAAACATTTTTGATTTGATTTGATTTAAATTAATAAATTAGGGTTGGTAACATTAATAAATTAATCTATGCTGCATAAGGCACATTCTGGAGAATATCTACATGACGTGACGCGTGCAGTCGTATCCACCGCCCCAAAATCGGCGAGTGCCACTATCGTTGTAATATCGGGTGTGCAAGTGTGTGAGTAGGTAAATTAAATTTATTAATTTTAGGTAGGTAACGTATAATATTAATAAAAGATAACAAAATATATAAAAATAAAGCGTAATCTCACACTAGGATACCTGTCGTACGATTATTATTATGTTGATGACATAATATCAACAAGTGGGTAGTTCAATAAAGATTTGGTTACTTATTCTAAACAATACTTAGACTACTTGCATATCCAAAAGAAACATTTTCAATAACAATATACATAAGGTTTGTGTAATTAAAGTTGTGTGTATGTGTGTATTGGCACAGTCTAAAAACATACAGTCGTCCGACGAAGCTGTCTAGACAGGGCAATCGTGCGGGATGTGAGGGGCGAGACGCGGGAAAGCCGCTCCCACACTGCGTACAAACTGATGTTCGTAGTGCGGGAGGTATTATTCAAGTCTAACGCGTGTAGAAGTTGTCGGCATTTTTCCAGAGATCAAAGGCGTCGTCAGCATTTTTTTAACACAGCTGACGGTCCTGAAAACTGGTCAAACTGTTTGAAAGAGTAAGTACGGAGTTTTTTGTCCATCCCTCTTTATATGCTACCTTTTGGCAGGGGCAACTGGAGTCACATTTTTGAACTTAACTTGATTACTAATAATTAAACACTGACAACCTACATCGTGATGTTAAGATTACCCGCGTGATTTGTACGTGTACAAGTTTCCGACTACAACCGTCGGGTACTGCCCACCAGACACAAAACCCGTCTGGTCGGAAGATCCTCTCTTTTCTATGTGAGATGAGGGACTTAACACACCGTCCCTTATACCTCCAAAATTTGATTTAACGACACGATAATAAAAAATACGTTTGTTCCCAACGATCCGAGTCACACTGTAACCTGTAACAGTGTGACTCGTTAGGAATTATTTCCCAACCAGCCACACTGTTACTCGTTGGGAAAACTTTTTAAAGTTCGTTCCCAACGAGTCACACTGTAACGTTTTAGTGTGACTCGTTGGGGTTTTTTTTTAATTGTTCTCCCAACCAGTCACACTGTTACCTACTCGATGAAATACACCTAAGCGGCCCTACTTGCTAAGAAACAGTACATTTTCTATTTCAGGAATAAGATCCCTGTGTCCCCGATAGAGGACGACCGCTCAGCTCCTTTGATCCAGTACGCGGAGTGGTCTCCGGTTGGGGCCACCCTGGTGTTCGTGCACGACAACGACATCTATTACAAGCCTAAGGTGTTCAAGACGCTGGTCTGCAGGATTACTAATAACGGTAAGCTTTGGCGGCTTTTGTTTTTTACATACGGAGCGGAAAGTCTTCATGGATGTCCTCGGCCCTGGTTAGATCTGTCAGATTCTCTGACTAAAAACCTACCCCGGTGGTCCATCTCGCGCCTGTGCTGGGGGTCCTTTGCAATCCCTTAGGTACACCAAGTTATTCCAGGTGTCTCACCACCGTCAGATAAGTAACCGAAAAATGCACTAATAAATCATATCACCAGTATCCAGGGGTAGCACTTGGCTTCGGCCCGTACTATCCTATAAACCCGGCACATCGCCGAGCTACTTAAATGTATAAAAAAAGAATAATAATAATAATATAATAATTAATTCAAGAAAACATTGTTTACATTTAGCCAAACAATAGTACATAATTTATCTTATACAATTTATACTTAGTTCTAATTATAAACTAAAATAACCCTACAACAACATAAGTTTAAGACTTCAATCCCAGGTATATTCAAAGAAATAAACCTGTGTGTGCCCGACAATTACGTATTGGGAAGGCGACGGCCACGTCTATTGGCGGTTCCCAGTAGTTAGACCAATCTACTGCGTAAAGCCCCTATAACGCGGACCTTGCGTATAGACAGCATAGATCTTTTTACTTGTTATCTGGGTGAGATCACAAAAACATGTTACGATACTTGAATAATAAAATTGTAATTATAGCCATACTATTGAATAAGGACATTCCTGTAATGATAGTGATGATGAGTTAACAAATAAATAAATAAAAACACCGTCTTCTGTTTCATTCCAGGAATCCCAGGCGTGATCTTCAACGGCGTGCCAGATTTCCTGTACGAGACAGAAGTTCTGCGACTGGACAAGGCCCTCTGGTTCAGTCCGGATGGGCAGACTCTCATGTACGTGACGTACAACGACTCGCTCGTCCAGCCACACAAGTATCCGTGGTACGGCCTGGACCTACAAGAACCGCCCGCGTATCCCACCATACGGGCCTTGAGGTATCCAAAGGTGGGTATTCTATGGTAGCCATACATGAATCCACACACAATCATACATACCTATATACACACGAACATTTTTGTATCGCTCTTTTTTACCCGAATACGGCGAAGCAAAAGGAGGGTTATGATTTTGACCTGTATGCATGTATGTAGGTATGGATTTTCATCTGTTCCCTCAATACTTCTAAACTACTAATTAGATAAATAAGGTGTCGTTAGAAGCCTCTTCATTGTCCGCTGGTTATAGATTGCATGACGTTACGTTAAATTGTCTACAGCGCTTTCTAGGGGACATAAAACTAAAATTAAAAAAATAATGTTGTGTGGGGTATCAAATGAAAGAGCTTTATTAGCACATTTTAAATATTTAAACATTATTAGCTATTGCTCACGGCTTTGCCTGCAATCGCCTAATAATTGCAATAACTCCAAAATAAGTATAATAAAAAGAAAGTTTAAAAACTAAAAACCGACTACTAAAACACGCTCTAAAAAGTACGAAACAAGAAAATAGTCTCCGCTAAAATTATAATGTACAAACTATTAAAAAAATACCGGCTAATAAATAAACAACTTATACTTACACGTATTAACTATTAAGGAAAGCCGTGGTCGTATTCCACCTACTGTAGCAAAAGCAGATTCATTATAAAATAAAATCAAACTGGCATACGATCACGGCTTTCCTTTCAACAAATCTAATTTAATAATTTTATAGTTTGTACCTAGTTACATTATAATTTCAGCGGAGACTATTTTCTTGTTTCGTACTTTTAGAGCGTTGTAACGCGGCAACCCCACGACTATAGCGTTAATGTTAGTGTTGGTCCCACTGATAGTAACATCCAATCGGATGAGCGCGGGGACAGTAGGACGGTTGTCACCACTGATTTAGGCAACCAATCACGCGCCACGATTCTTCCCGCGCACCGCGTTGAGCAGGCGTCTCTCGCGGCCAAACAGAGAGTTGAGTCGGCCTTGGAAACGTGCACACGACGTGCTTCGAACCGCACTCGTAGAGTGCCGGCCATGTTAGATCTGTAAACTACCTGCTATTCTTGTATATTATTCTATGTTCTTCTTGTTTTGTCCCTATAAGTGTAAAAAGTGATTAAAGTAGTGTAAAATCTTGCAAGGGCTTTCACTCAGAGGCCTGAACCCTATGCCCAACGGCTACAACGTGTATTTTTAAATCTATCATCGGCTCGCGGAGTTATTTTGAGTAGATAAAGAACATACCTACATAGAAAATTAATTATCATTTTATTTTATTATTTTTCAGGTTAACACTAAAAACCCGGTGGTGACAGTGAACGTGGTCAGCGTGAAGACTCCAAAATACCTGTTCTCACACGCCATTCAGTTCAATTCACAAGTCGATGACAGTACGTATGATTGCTAGCTTTATTTATTTACTTTAATTTAAACGGTTTGACACGTAGTTGTATTTACAAAAATCTTTCGAATTCGCATTACGCCTACCGATGACAGAAATTGAAAAAAATACTTTATTTGCTACAACACTCTAACAATAACTCTTTTTTTATTAAAACAAAGAAAAACAAGTAAAAAAAAACAATGGCGGACTTAATGTTATGGGCATTCTCTACCAGCCTACCATAAGGTGATGCAGAGACAAAACATGGTAGGCGCAGTAAAGTAACAAAAACTTGAGAGTCAAATAAATAACTTTAAGCCTAAATATATAGGTAGATACATAATATTGAAGAAGAACATCGTGAGGATCCGGCATGTCCTAGAACCAAAAATTCGAAGACATGTGACATCTACCAATTCGCACTGGGCCCGCGTGGTAGATTATGGCCCATACGCATAATACCAGCCCGGTTTCTTAATCTTTATCTTTTTACATAATATTGTATTTTTCCTATTACACTTTCATCAAAGAATGGCAATTAAGCCCTAACACAATAGGGTTTAGGATCCTTTGTGGACACCTGGCATACCGGTCATAAAAAGCTTAATTGTACAATTTTCAACTTTATGATTTTTGTAATTTTATAACAAATTCTAGTGAAACCCTTACTGGTTCTGTATTTTAAATAATAAATTCTCATTGACTTGACACTTGAAATTATCAAACGTCTGAACAGACGTGAAACTCACAGCAGTTGCGAGAACCGCACTCGCGGCATAATTAAATTTTACACGCTGGGCGTGATTTGCTGCACAGCCGTATTGGAAAATATGAAATCACAACCGGGTGTGCGCGAGCCGCACTGGCGTTCCGGCGGCGATAACACAGCGTATGTGAGTCCCGCAGTAAAGGAGTTAAATCTCTTTGCTTAAACCTCTTAATGTACTTAGATGTAACGTATTGAACTTGACCAGTCTTGTTGAAGGGTGGGAGTTTATAGGGACTGTGTTAGTTATGTAACTTGGACGTTCAATAAGTGCTAGTCAGTTTGAATAAATAAAAAAAATAAAAAAATAATAAAAATAGTTTATTTGCACCCTCAAGTAAAAAATACAGTTTACAGTCAAATAAAATAAACTGACTTTTGACTTTGATTTTTTCATTTTTAAGTTTGCAGGTAGTCGTGGTTCAGTTGATGTAATTCGTGCTAAGGTAACTGTTTTGCCTATAAGTACCTACGGGAGGTACGGTAGATGACTGTGAGCTCGTGTGGCAAACCTCGTCACCTGTCAAAAGGTTTAGGTATTTAACACATTTGGCCTAATTTGGTGTCATTATTATTTACAGGCTGGTACGTGAGATGGACGGGTTGGACGTCGGAGAAGCAGCTGGCGGTGCTGCTCCTCAATAGGCCTCAGAACATCTCCCTCATCAGCGTCTGTAGCGCCGTGCATTACAACTGTCAGGATGTGAGTGTTGCCAGCGTTGAAAAAGCAGGAAAAATTCCCGTTTTATTCCAATTCCGTTGCATTTTGGCAAAGATATTCAATACTTAGGTATTATAAACTGCGTCGTAGTGGACACATGTCTATTAATTTAATTTAGTACCTACGCTCCACTGCCGCTCCAATATTGCTATAATATTCTAGGTGGTGTTACTTAAACTATATGCTAGCAGGTAGGCAATATAATTCGACTGGTACTTACAGAAATAATGTTCAAACTAAAAACAAACGAGCGCTTTAGATTTTATTATATTAATTTTATCACTCGTAAGTATGTAGGTAAATATGAAACACATTTTAGTACCAACCACATACTTGATTACTGGTAAAGGTTTACATTGACGTTTTGAAACTGACTACGTGATATTCAAAACACGTAAACAGTCTATAAATTAAACTTTCTCTTTTTGAAAAAAGTAAGTATCTATTTATTTTATTATTTATTCGATAAAATTTAAACTACATTATCAGAATACGTAAAATGAATCGTGGTTTATATTGGCTGCGGGCCGGGTGAGTGGAGGTAATTTCCCTCTCCCTTTCCGCAGCCTCCTTCTGCGAGATGACCGTTTCGCATGTCTAGCGTAAACTGCTGCTACGCTGCTGTTCAGCAGCGGTACGGTTCTCTGTAGTTTAACCAAGCCGTCAACACAACGCATCATCATGTAAAACAACACAAAATGATCAGCCGTCACTAAAATCCTTTCCCACTCCCCAGATATACCGTGACGAGTCAGACGGTTCCCGCTGGTCAGGTCTCGGCTCCGAGCCCGTTGAAGACGACTGCGGCTGGTGCGGGGGCATGGCGCTGGTGGGCTCCAAGTCCACCGTGTACAGCACCATGCCCGTGGCCGACCTGCCGCCGGGGGGCGCGGGGGGGTGGTGGCGCCACGCTGTGCGCCTCACGCAGGACTCCAGGACCACCCTGACGCTTGGCAGCTATGAGGTCACGCAGCTGATGGGGTGGGATGAACGGAGGAATTTCTTGTAAGTTAACTTGGTTATTTTACCTTCGTTTTTGCTTGTAGAAAACCAGTACCTAATTAGCACTTTGTCACTACTGTGTCTCTGCATAACCTAAAGGTTGACTGGTAGAAAATGCCGAAGGCGATTAAGTTCGTCTCTGAACATTTGTGTGCTTTCAAGCAGTATTGAATAAACAAATAAATAATTAGAACCAAGGGAAACATTTAAATGGAACGCGCACAGACAATATAACGACAAAACCATAAAGGTAACAAGTGAAGAAATAATAAAAAAAACCGGTGCGAGGCTCCGGCTCAGATTACTGTTACGCATAGTGTTATGCTGATACAGGCCTTGCTTCTGTCAGTTACTGGGCATCACGATGCCCCTTTGGTTAAACTGGTTTTCAGACTTTGAAGGTCCTGACTACCCCTAACGACTGTAAAACAACTAGAAATGACAGCCGGGACCAACGGCTTCCATGTTTTCCGAGGCACGGAGGAGTCTTGATATGTAATGAATAGACCCACCAACAGACCAACCACGAGAAGTTTACTTACACCATTTTGATTTTGTTTTATAATTGTTCGGTACAAATCGATGATCGCCTGTCTTGCTCATTAAAGCAGTACGGAATAAACCATCAAACCGTAAAGACGTGTTATTTTCACTTCAACAATAATAATATATCCTCGTCCTGCCCATTGTGATTTTAAAATCACAAATCTCTCTTATTACAAATCCCTACGTAATCGCTGCAGTCGTCTGTGTCAAGATGCTAAGAGACGCTATTTCCACGAACAACTCAATAACCGCAGTTCTTCCGATGTTTGGAAATTTCTCAAATCTGTAGGCATAGGCAAGGCACCTACCAACCAGTGTAAGGATGTGAACCTCAATGATCTCAATAAACATTTCTCTCTCCTTCCCTTTTCTCTTGATCCGTCTGTCAAAGCTGCGACATTAGAGAGTCTTGCTAGTTTACCGTTACCTCAATGTTCTCACTTTAAGTTTAGCGATGTTACTGAGGAAGACGTTAAGAAATCTATACTTGCAATTACTTCTTCAGCAGTCGGTAATGATAAGTTGTGCTCAAGAATGATAACCCTTATCCTTTCCTCGTTACTTCCTGTTCTAACTCACATCTTCAACCACTCATTTTCCTCTTGCTCATTTCCGTCAGTTTGGAAACAGGGTCACATAATACCTTTACCTAAAACTAATAATCCTACTTTATTAACCCACTTTAGACCTATTTCTATTCTTCCATTTCTCTCTAAAGTTTTTGAGCACTTAGTTCATAGACAATTATCATTTTTCTTAGCGTCAAACTCGATAATATCCCCTTTTCAATCCGGTTTTCGCTCGGGTCACAGTACTGTAACCGCACTTTTAAAAGTAACTGACGACATCCGCTGGGCAATGGAGAATAAGTCGCTCACTGTTCTTGTATTGCTTGACTTTAGTAGCGCTTTCAACTCGGTGGATTTCGACATTCTGCTTGGTATCCTCAAATCTATCAATCTCTCTTCTTCAGCTTTAGCTTGGTTTAGTTCTTATCTTCGGGGACGCTCTCAGTGTGTTCGCCTGGAGGAGTCTTTCTCTGATTGGTGTAGCCTCACTGAGGGTGTTCCTCAGGGTAGCGTTCTCTCTCCTCTTCTTTTTTCAATTTTCATCAACTTTGTTACCAGAGTAATCTCCTCTAGTTTTCATCTCTACGCAGACGACTTGCAGATTTACCGACATTTTACTGTAGCTGACGCGGGTTCCGCAATTGCTGCTATGAATCATGACCTGGCCTGCATCAGCGGTTGGGCTAAGTCGTTTGGTCTGCAAATTAATCCTACTAAATCTCAGGCCATGATTATAGGCAGCAGATTCGTTCGCAGTGCGGCTGATGTTACATCTCTGATGCCTTTATATCTCGATGGTGTTCGCATTGACTATACCGAAACCGCCAAAGATCTGGGCGTAATTATTGACTCCAATCTCTCGTGGCGTGCTCAAGTCAATGAGGTCAGTCGAAAGGTTCATTTCTCCTTTCATTCGCTGAAAAGCCTTCAAAGTCTCCTGCCCTTGAAGACTAAAATCTCTTTGGCACAAACGCTTATTCAGCCGATTATAGATTATGCCGACGCATGCTACCTGGATGCTACTGAGGAGCTATTAAATAAGCTTGAGCGCTTGCAAAACTTGTGCATTCGCTTTGTTTTTGGTCTTCGAAAGTATGACCATGTTTCTCACTTTCGCAAGGAACTCAAGTGGCTCCCAATCCGCCTTCGCAGGAACACTCGGATTTTATGTCTCCTCTTCAACATCTTACACAACCCGTCTTATCCTTCCTACCTGCGCGAGCGTTTTTCTTACGCTCGCCCTAGCGACGCACCGTGTAGATCCCACCTTAGATCCCTCCTTAAATCTCATCCTCATAAAACTAGCTACTATTCTTATTCCTTCTCTATCCATGCTGTAAGATTGTGGAACTCGCTACCGCCTAGCATTCGCGATATAAAAACTGTGTCGCTGTTCAAATGTCGAGTAAAAGAGCATTATCTTTCTTCTCAAATGTGAGTATTTATATATAGTTTATGTATGTTTAAATATTTTAGCTGTATGTATTTATATAAGTATATGTTAATTTTGTATTCCGTTATATGTGTAGGTATATTTAATATTTTAGTTTAAGACTTCGACTAGTCATATTTTTCTCTTCTTGTTCTCACACACTATTGTCTACATTTCTTTTCATTTCTCCTTTCGCAGGTCTGCTGGAAGAAATTTCTATAGAAATAAGCAGTACCTTTGTACTCCTAATTATAAGTATCATGTATATCAATCTATTTTTCTGTGTGTACATAAATTGTAAAATAAATAAATAAATAAATAAATAAAACATACTTCACGGTTCCTGCCCAGCTAAAATATTGTAAAGTTCAAAATTCCGCCCACTGTCCTTCAAAAGGCACATATTCTAATTTCGCACCTAGCATTTATATTTTCTACTCAGCTGTCGTTTTTGAAGTTCCCTGTGATTGGTTAGGTTATAACCAATCAGTGAACCTTAAATCTATTCGGGTAATAGACAGCAGATTAACGTCGGAAGCCATTTTAGTGTTAAAAATGGAGTCACGTCGGAGAAGAGGTATGTTTAATCTTTTACTATCATTTAGATCGGTGGCTTTTCTTAATTAAAAATAAACAAGATTAAAGTTAAATAATCAATACTTTGAATTTAGTTACTATTTTTAATTTTCGTAAATAATTGCATTTTTAGTAAACATAAATAATATTATGTGATCTAAAAATCACATTGGGCAGAACATTTTGGTAAATTGTGTTTTTTTTTTTGCAGAATTGGACGCTTTATCCTCCGGCAATTTGTTAGAAGGTTCTGATGACTGGTGACTTCAAATGAGTAATACTTGTTACCAGTAGTTATTCTTTTAAACATGAGCCGTCGTACTTCTGAGGCAAAACATATGCCTATATTGGAAGAGAAACAGTCCAAGTGCAGGTCCTGCCATTACAGCAAAACCCACTTCAAATGTGGTGCATGTCGTATAAACTTGTGCTTAACTAAGCAAAGAAATTGCTTTGCTGATTTCCATGCCTAACTATTTTTTTAAAAGGATTTTATTTTTTAAAGTTTTTAAAATTAAGAGAAGGTTTCGTTTTTTTCATTTTTTTTTCCAATTGCCTAAGTCTAAAGAATCTGTAATAAATGTAGATACATTTTTTACTAAATACAGAGAAGAAAGTTCAAGACTGATTAACAATACATAATAAATAACATAAAAAGTAACTTTTGTTTTATTTACACAATTGTACCCAGTGTCTTTTATGAAGGACAAATAAAGTACAGCTGATTTTGGTAATACTGCCCAATGTTCTGTAAAAAGAACAAAATGTATGATTTTAAAAATAGCGTGAATCTGTTCATTACGATCTATTTACTGCCATAAAAAAATATAAAAAATATATATCTTATACATGACCTTTTTTTTGTTTTACTTATTCTGGGCAGGAAGCACTTGTAAGATTTTGTACTTTGTAGAGAACAGTGGGCAGAATTACCAAACAGGTTCAAATTTGCTTGGGCAGGACGAGGATATATCTACAATATTATAAGCTTCGTGGTTTTAATCAGATTTGATATCATTTTCGATAGTTTTTTGGGAGAATGCACATCCTGCAATGTGTTAAATGTGCTGTTTGTATACATGAGCTGTGTAACCAGATGATTGCTGTGTCGTTCTAGGCGTTGTTTGTAAGAGACACAAGACTATTTCCTCCCAAACTTTCGGAATTTACAGATACCCATGCACTTTAGTGTTCCGTGTGAGCCATGGTGCATTGACTAATTTACTTACAGCATGGTAATATTTTCACAGATACGTGATAGGAACAGCTCCCGAGAAGGCGGGCGAGCGTCACCTGTACCGAGTGAAGGTGCCGACGGACCCGGCCAGCTGGCCCGACCCGCCCGTGTGCCTCACCTGCCCCGGCACCGACCTGCTGCCGCCCGATGCTACTAGCGAACCTGTTAGTGAAGACCCGGTGAGTACGAGCTGTTGGATTTTTTTGAAAAAGCTCCCTTTAAGATGCCTCGGTGGTCTAGTGCTTAATTTTTAACCCCCGTGTATTTAGCTACATTGGATTAGACTTGTAGCCGATTCCAAAATAGTTGAGATAATGCTAGGAAGATGATGACTGAGTTTATTCTCTATTCGTATCTACCTAGATATTTTTATTATTATTAGGTACCTAAATATTTACTTTATTTATTGACTGGTAATTAGTGACCGATACTTAAACACGTGACAACGAAACTTTTTTTTCATACAGAATAACTTATAACACAATAAAAAAACAAAAACGCTGTTTGAAATTCCCACGCGCGCCTGTGATCGATCAGCTGATAGTCTGACCTCGGGAAAGGCAAAATCAACTAATTGTAGCGTCACACGCTCCCCCGCCACCCTCACCGCTCCCGTTGTGTGTGCAGTACTGACGTAATTAAATTAATTGAAAGGTAATGTACAAAAAAAAGTATCTTTGGGATAGTTATTCGTATTCATGAGTACAGTCACGTGTTTAAAGTATCGGTCACAAATTACCAGTCACCCTATACATATACTTACATACACACACACCCTCTCACATTTTTTTAAGTTTGTATTATTATTTTTTGCCTAGTTTGGGAGACATTCTATTTAAGTACTACGTATGTTTTCATCATTGTGTTCCAAATAAAACAATATTTTGATTATTTTCCTGTGAAAGAACAGTCTAATTACGAGCATATTTAGCTAACAAGGAGGCTCCAATCACTAACGTGTTTGTTTTTGGTTACGAAATAAACAACTTTTTTATACTTATTCTAGGAATTCGAGAACGCAACATCAGCGCTGCCAGCGTGGCCGACATCGACGGTGCTGCCACACATCGCGGATGAAAACGACACACTGCCTTCAGAGTGCCTCTACAACAGGATCATATTCAGCAAGAATTACTCTTATTATGTGCAGGTAAACTTTATCATCATCGTATTAGTCAAAACACATCGACTGCTGAACAAAGGTCTGGCCCAAATATCAAGCGGCAATACCCCAATGGATAAGGCGTCGGTCTGACGTTTGAAAGGTCGAAGGGGATTGAACATCCCCACCTGTAGCACTATTGACATGAACCCTCTCCAGACACAAGCATATTTAGCTTAGTTGGAGGGGTTAACAAGACTACTAGTAATGTGAAATCCATATTGCTATATCTACTTATACCTTTAAAACATATTCGTATACATTCTATTTTTATAAAGTCACAGATTGTGACAGATTTGAGGAGCTTATAATAATAGCCGCATGGGTCGATCGAAGTTTAAAGCTATGCTTGCCGAGGTCGGACCATTTATTAGATACCAAGACTTCTCCGGCTGTCATTTGTAGATCTTTGACAGTCGTTACTTGTAACTGTCACAATTCTGACAACTGGTTGTCAGACTAGAGCTTCTTCTGCTGTCTGACAACCAGTTTAACCAAGACGTATCATGTTACCCAGCTGACAGCGAGGCAGATGACGAGATAGTGACAGATTTGATTTGTTTTGTAATTTTTTTAATTTTCTTATTGGTGTTTGTGTGTTGGTCCATGTCTTTTGTGTGCGCTGAATAACCGTTAGACCGATCTACCAGGAGTGCCTGGGCCCGGGCCCGCCGGCCACGTTCGTGTGCTCGCACTGGGGCGCGCGGCGCGCCGTGCTGTGGGACGGGCGCCCGCTCGCCGCCAACTTCGCGGCGCTCGCGCATCCGCAGGTCAAGGACTTCAGAGTTGATGTAAGCATTATCATTATGTACATAAACTCACGCCTTTTCCTCGTGCAGGTATGGTAGGCATACCTACCAAAAATACAATGATTTTTTATTTTTTGTCTGTCTGTTAGTTTGGGTTAATCTCCGAAACAGCTAGAAGATAGCTGATGTTAAGAGAACCTAAGCTACTTTTTTTTAAAAGTGAAAATAAAATGTCTCTAATAATTTCTTGACTCCAGCTAATGTATGACCTAAATGTTCCAGGTCCAAGCATACAGAGCGGCCCGCGTCCGCCTGCTTCTTCCTCCAGGGTTTAGAGAAACAGACGACCTGCCTCTACCACTGGTGTTACATGTGTAAGTTACCCAAAACTAAAACCAATGTTATTCATCACAAGAATTTAAATTTAAAAGAAAATTGCTCTAAACATCATTCGATTTCAATGAATATCTTGGGAAATATCGCAGTTTTAAAATAACACCGCAGCAAAATAATGATTACTTAGGTAGGTACTGCGCGCGCATTTATGATGTGCAAGGGCGGCCCCGGCGCCGCGGCGGGCAGTTGAGAATAACCTACAACCTACTGATTTAAGAAAAGTCCCTGTATTTTTACCTAACGTTTTAAAGTTCCACTCTCACTGAATAAAGCTTGTATGTATATGTCGCTCGCAATATGATAGATAAAGCCGTAATATGGTTATATCCATATGGATATAATTATATACCGTACCATAGTTATACGTAAGCGATTCATTACTATATTACGGTCGCAAGAGTTTGCTTCCATAATCAGGACTTGGGGCACCCTGGCGTTAGTTAGGTTCCTTTTAAACCCTGCAGTCAGAAATAGGGGCGGGACTCCGTCGACTACGCTTTTTAAATTTCTTCTTTGTTAAGCCTATAAAAATATGTTTTAATATCATTAGGCGTAAACTTAATCTAGTAATATAATTATAAAACATAACTTGAACCGTATTATAATTATATTCCTAGTAAGATAGTAATGAATTGCTTATGTATAACTATTGTACGGTATATAATTATATCGGTTATAACCATATTACGGCTTTATCTATCATACTGCGACATTTGTACCTAAAATAGCTCCGTAACGTACGTATTATTTAAAGATATATTACCCTCTACGTAAACGAAGCCGCGGGTTAAATTTAGCGTTAGCCCAAAGTAACTATTCCACGCGGACGAAGTGACGAACAGAAGCTAGTCTTAATCTAATTCTGTTGTGGTTATTTGATTCTTCGAATTGGAACACCATAAACTGCGCGAGATTGAAGTTCGTGGCTAAAACTGTGATTTATTTATGGCATTGTGTTTATATTACTTTGTGATTAGTATTTATTTCGTGTTTGACTTTCAATTACAACATGAGAGAACCTGAAGTAAATGGCTTCGATCAAGGTATTGGTTCTGCCGCTGACTAAGCTCTACGTAGGTATTGGTGTAGGTAAACATAATGTAATAATATAAAATTTGGGTGTTACATAGGTCTGCTCAACCCGGTGGTCAGCTGGTAACAGAGCGATGGAAACCCAGTTGGGGCTGGTACCTGGCCGCCGCGAGGAACTTCATTGTCGCCGAAATAGACGCCAGGGGTTCTGGTGGACAGGTAACCTGACCTTCTGTGTTAGACCTAGAATAACATGGTTTAGTTCTGATTCGAGCTACATGATTACTAGCAAATAAGCACTGACTTATATGCACTGACTGCCGGTCGACTCAATAAACTGTCAACGCCTAGCATTCTGCTATTCGTTATCTGAATCGCTCTGCTGGACTGGCAGTCTCTGGTTTATTCCTCAAAATACCATCTCAGATGCACGCATACATATTACCTATGATTGATCCGACCAAGTTTTTATCTGGTTTTCAAAAGGGATTGCGAGAGATTTTATGCGCTTGAATTTGTTTTGGTGTTTCTTCTCAAAGTAGTCTCCTAAGAAACAACTAAGTACCTCATCCAGTTCTAATTTTTTCTTCGGCGTGGAAAAGTGTTTGGTAAAATCTATTAACAGAATTAAATATTATCACCATCTTTTTGAATCAAACTGTACTATTACCATTGAAATAGATGGAAGTTACTTCGAAAATTTCACACACATTTCTCCACATTTATAAAACCGAAACCCTCAAGTCCTTTCCGCTCAAAATTTAAGGGTATTTAGATTTTCTTGAATTGCACTTCATCGTCTTCATCATATCAGCCGAAAGACGTCTACTGCTGGACAATGGTCGCCCCTAACGATCTCCACGACAATGGTATGCATGCAATGGCATATTGCGGTGTCATCCACCTAATAAGATATTTTTTAACATTTTTCAGGGCGAGGAACTCCGAACAGAAATCTATCACAAGCTTCTGTCTGTGGATGTAGAAGATCAGATAGCAGTTCTATCGTAAGTAATTTATGTTACTTACTTATGATGAGGACCGGCGAGTCCTATTTGAACATGGTCGGATCTTCTTAGATTCTTAGTCTATTTCGTTCCTGTTAATGATAATCGTGTCTGATACAACTCGGTGACCATTCAACTATGGATGTGGTATCGGATATCGTACAGACGCTAGCACATCAACCTACTCCAATGTGCCAAATTTCTTTGACAAATTTTCAACTTTATTCTAAACATTATAAGGTTCATGTTCAATTAGGGAAATTTGACAGTTTGGGGTAGATTTATGTGCTGGCGTCTGTACCTATTGAATGATGTACCTATCGGGTCTATCTTAACATGACCGATGATTTTTAACATGATGTCTGATCTGAAATTGTCAAATAAAATTGATTTGTTATTACCCTCCACTCCCGCAGCTACCTGCGCGACAACCTGAAGATGGTGGACGGGTCGCGCGTGGGCGTGTGGGGGCGCGGCTACGGCGGCGGCGCGGCGGCGGCGCTGGCGGCCGACGACGCGCACAACGTCACGCGCTGCGTCGCCGCCATCGCGCCGCTCACCGACCTGCGCCATCACAGTGAGGAGCTGCTCTTTATCAACTTACCTAGTAGTAATACCTCTGTTCGAATCGGGTAGAGCTTCCGACTCCGCAAACTTTAGACCCTATATCTGCGCCACCCAACTTAGCAAGTAGTTTAATATCTAGCTCAATAAAAGTAACTAGTTTAATATCTGAAAAATGTATGCTAGATCGACATTTTGATAAAAATCGTTATTAAATAAGGTTTTACAAAGATACACGCTGGTGTTAAACTTCGTGTGCTTATTTTGAGACCTGGGTGAAGTTACGTAATTTAATGATTTGTCTAAAGCATTCGATTCAGTTTTGCATGATAAGTATATTGTTTTGGAAATTGCATCATAATGGATTTAGAAACACAGTCTTTGGTGTTCTTATTCTTTACTTAAATCCGAATGGATGTCAATAGAAAGCGATCTTCAGGATCGAGTATTACTTAGGGAGTTCCCTAGGGTTCAATTCTGGGCCCCTTGTTATTTCTTACATATTTAAATGACTTACATTGCCAAGTCTAAGATTAAAGGTTTGTCATAGTTACATTGCGTTTTTCATATGCACATGGTATGTATTCTTGAATGTCTAGATTCGTACTGGACGGAGCGCTACAGCGGCTACGGCTCGACGTGGGCCGGCACGCTGGGCGTGAACGCGGTGTGGCGCAAGGCGGGCAACCTGGCGCCGCGCCGCGTGCTGCTGGCGCACGCCGCCGCCGACCTCACGGCGCCGCCGCACCACGCGCTGGCGCTGGCCAGGGCACTCATACGGAACACGGCGCTCTATACGCATCAGGTGAGCTTTTTTACTATTATTTAAAGGTTGCGTCGATGGTCGACGATGAAGCACGCTTGTCTAGAAGTAACCTTTATCCTGTTAATAAAAATAATCAATAAAACAAAAAAGAAACTTTACCCGTGGTAAATCCATGTGAGCTCACGTAAGTGGGCCACAGGCAATGCTTGGTCCTGGGTACATCTTGTAAATTCCTGAGACACTTAGGTACCAGCTTGTCGGTTCACTATGATAGAACACACCAACCAATCGTTTACTAGGTTAAATTTTGAGTATAAGTCATAGCGCAGATGCCCTGGAGCAGACCAACATAACCTTGTACTCTTAGGTCCAAAGTTAGTTGGTGTTGATAAAGAACAAAAAGGTAGAGAGAACTCCACCTTCAATCTACCTTTAACCGGTAGTATGCCTTCTCCCTCGCCATTGTGCTTAATCACAGATTTAAAAGAAGATTAAGTATCAACTGTGCACAATCTCTATCGTTTTCTTTTTTCGCACCGCAAACACTACATTACACTGCTGCTGACATCAATAATTGTGTTCCAGGTGTACCCTGACGAAGGCCACAGCTTCGAGCGCTCCACGATCCACCTCCATAAGACGATGGAGCAATTCTTTGACGAGTGCTTTGGGCCAGTCGAGGTGGCGGACTGGGATACCGGCGGTGTTGGAGGCCTGTTCCCTTTCAGAGACTAGTCCTACGATGAGGGGAACAGCGAGGCCTCCCCTTAACCCTTTACAAAAAAATGTTAAAGGAATCGATATGATTTCTCGATTCTTGAGGTGGCGAAAGAAAGTTTTATTTCTAGGCACTCTCTGGGTCAGATAGTTAAAATTGAAAAGGCATTACTGAAAAGCTGCAATAGGCATAGGTTTCCTTTTTTATGTACTTGTAATAGGTAGTAACAGCAATATTCAATTTACTTACATTTGTTATAGTTTAAGATGCCTACAGTATTATTTTAAAAAACAATTGGTGTGATGCAATAAAAACGCAAATATTTGACGCTATTCGACAGGAAATGACGTGCGTTCATGGAAGTTTCCTATAATCGGAAATTGAGTAACTGTTTTGCCAAAAGTTGCACTTGCTGCTGGCGCGGCAGTTTCTTTTCTGAACATAAAAATTACAGAATTGTTAGTGCAATATGCAATATAATAATTAAAAGCTCATTCGAGTGATGCAATTAAATCGTAAAAACGTCTCGCGTTTTTAATATGGCCCGCATCTACTGAAATTTTCTTTATTACAGTAGCGGAGAAAACTCCTATTTTACAATTAAATATTGTGGAAAGCGTGGCTTAGCAAGATTCGAATTCGATGTAAAAAATGTATTAATTAAAATGCCAAATTTTGACTTCCATGATTAAAACATAAAAAAATTAGAAAGCGTGTTTGTGTCTAAAAGAAAAAATGATTTTGATCAAATTAGATTTCGTTCTGTACGTAAGGCAGGGCGATTCTATATTTTAGCTAGAAGAATCTTCATGTGGGATTCATATATGTACATACTTATGTAAAATATGGATTAATAAAAGAAGTTTTTAAAAAAATCGGTAAAACCATGTTTTGACCACAAATATTTGAAGCGCTACAAAATGGTGTTTTAATTGAAAACAAAACATCTTTTATGTATGTATGAATATTGTCAAGCGTAAAATAAACTGTAGTTAGGTAGCTTGGTAGGTAGATATACATAATTAAAACAATGACTTTTCCTTAAGTCCATTTTGTGTTGAAGAAATCATTGTATAGACAAAGAGATTTAAATACAATTATATAGAGAAATCGAAGAAACTAAACTAAACTAGACTCATCGACTTATCAAACAAATGGACATGATTGATAATTATTAAAACATGGTTTTAAACGTATCTAAAATATTTCAGTAATGGTGCATAACTGTGTTTGCAGTTATAAAATAACAATTTATATATTGTTTATGCCTAAATACGTCGCTAATTAGATAAAAATAAAAATGAAAAAAAAAAACAATAAATGTTTACGATCGTTAGTGTGTTAGGAACATTATGTATTGTATTAATTTTAAATAAAATATTACGTGGGTGTAGTTTATGGACAATTTTGTGCAAAAATATTATCGTGAATATGACAAATAATAATAAAACGTTATATTTTCTACGTTACTACCTTATTACCTACCTACCTTATTATTTTTCAATTAAAGTGTAGATACGACAAATGATTAAACAATACGACATTCCATTAACAGATACGACTTAACTTACGCTGTCTCTTCTGTTGTTTAAAATTGTCCACAAACTAAGTAAAAGGGATGAAAAATATCCCTGAAAATTTTCTTATGATTACTATAAGGAGAAGAAAACTTATTTTAGTGTATAATGTATCAACTTTTATCTATCTGTATATTTCTATGTCGCTTTCAATGTCAGAGAAGTAGCTTTAAAAGTATACCGTTAGGCACGTTTATGTCTAAATGAGATATTATTTAGTTTTGACTATTCTAGTCGTAAAATCTAGTCACTTAGTCTAAAAATCTATGTTTATCTGTATAATTTGGGCACAATGTCTTGATCTCTTTCCAAATATTGTTACGAATTTAGACCTTATTTCAGATGTAGTACAATAGATATCTAGTGCACTATTTATCATAGATGGAACTTTCTAGGTTCCTGACGGCAAGGATAAACAGTATGTCACGTAGAACTTGGACCATAACATCCTAAGCTAATGATTTTAACAAAATGATCCATGATAGTATGTACTGCATATGATATACGAATGCAAGTAGTTTACTTGTTTGTCAGAGTCCTCTACCCTCATTATTCAATAATTATGTTTAAAATTAAGACACCAGAACATCAAGCTATCCTAAACTGTCCAAATTTCACAATTGAACATGGACCTTATTCCTCTGTAATAAAGTTGAAAAACTATTAAATAAACTTCCAGTAGCTTGATGTGCTAACTTCTGTACCTTAATACGTGTAAGTGCAAACACTATGCCTTATTTGTTTGTTGTATTTTTAATCTGTTGTAACTAACTGGTATTCAAACAATTCTTCACCTCCTGCGCCTTTCTCACTATTTTAAAACTTAAAATTAGTTTTAAATCTATTCATGTTGTTTTAAACTTATAAAAATAGGTTTAAATAAATGAATTTGTTAAAAAATTAATAAATAATATTCGATCGATGTTGAGACTAAAATTATTAAGAATGTGATAGGTGTTTTTAAATAATTTATATCATTATTACTGTAAAGATTCATTGGAGTGTATTACATTTTAATTGTGTAACCTTTTTGGCAGGTAACATAGTAGTTAAAATGTAGGTTATTCCTACTATTTATCCCACAGTATTTTTGTAATTAATAAACAAGATCTTGATTAAGTTTTGATGTTATAAAGTTACAATCATTATAAAGCTTGATTAATTTATGACTACTTATAAATGGAATAGAAGAACCGCCTAATCAGAATGTAAATCAGCAGCCGGTCTTTCGACCAACAGACCAATGAGGCAGGCTAATGAGAATAAAATCAATAAGATATCAATAAATATCAACTAAATTACTTTTTTTTATTAAATTCGTGGCCAAAGCATGTATCTCTTTGTTTTTGGTATATCTGTTTGAAAAGACAATACGGCTAAAATCACAAATGTCTTTAAAAGCAAATTTTAAGCGAATACTACAATTCATTTTTAAAAAATGGTCGTCGTATGACATTTGATTAAAAATTACTACACTTATCCAAGATGGCGTCATGTCGTAATACTATAATCAGGTCCTATGACTCACAACTTGTAACTTTATAATTTTAAACGGAAAAATTCTACATGCTTACTTCGTGCCAGTTTCCCACCCAGCCATTAGTTTGGATGAAAGAGGTTTATCTATACCAATCAACCTTTAAACCCTGTCAAAATATGTAGTATACAGTAATTACAACGTGACTACAAACAATTAAAAAATAAATTCTTGATAGTTGAGTGTAAAATTGGGACGGGTGTAAGCTCCTAAGTGATAGTAAATCGTATGTAAAGGATGCACCTACTAATCCGCGATGTATCCCCAATAGCTGAGTATTTGTCACAGGTAGTGGTGATATTTGTGTATATGCTCAGGAGAAAACAGCATTATGTTGAGACATTGTTTTTTATAAAAAAAATATAGAGAAAAGTTTGTTCCGAACTGATTTTTTTTATTTATTCCAACCATCTATTATATTATTATTTCCTATATATTTAACGGAAAACCCCTCCAGCAAGGCAATAGTTTCGTATTGGGTATCATCAGTGTGTGTCTAGGATTACGTCATGCCCACCCGCAGAGATGTGACGAAGCGCACAGTAGGTACTTACTAGGGAATGCAATCTCGATCTCGCGAGATCTCGAAAACACGAGATCTCGGCTATTTTTTCGATATTCAATCTCGAAAATATGTAATCTCGTTCGAGATCTCGACAATATCGATCGAGATTTTGTGAGTGCGCGAATCATAACAAGAAAGAAGCTATTTTCAAAATCACAATGAATGTGTGTTTGTGTACTGTGTACCTACATAATTACTTTTTTTAAATAATTCAAAGATGCGCGCCATAATACCGTACCTATTTTTTGTTGACTTTTTTGAAATAAATAGATTTCATTTTAATTGTTCATAACTTCATAAGATATTACAGCGATATCCTAACAAGTATTACGAGTATTTTAATTAATGTAGTATTCTAATCTAATAGCATTCCTCGAGTTTTGTATCGATTCAAGGGTTTTTGAGTTTAAAAACCAAAATCTTGAAATCTCGCCAGATCTCGACTTGTTTTGCACGAGATCTCGAAACTGCTAATCTCGACACCAGGTTCAACAGCCGAGATCTCGATTTGCTAATCTCGGCTCGAGATTGCATTCCCTAGTAGGTACATACCCCGTCTGATAGTCACCGTAACTTGAAGTCCACTTAAAGTGCAATACCAATTTTTTGTATATTCCCAGTTGGGTTGAAAGTACGGTGTGCAACCTGGACGCCAGTTAATGACTACAACAGCCCTGTTGAACGATTTAACCTATTAAAAACAGTTATTAGGGGACATCCATTAACCAATTTGTTGAAGCAAACGTACTATTTGCGTTGATCGAGATTACTACGTCATGCCACCAACTATATGCGTTGAGTGTACTTGAGGACTTTTTGGCGATCGCCGACCCCATCCTTTTTAGTGAGATATCCTGAGAATTACATGATATTTTTTGCAGGTACCTTTCTCTTCCCCACGTGAGATTATGTGAAAAGTGAGAAGTGAAAATGTTATAAATAAATATAATAAAATACTGTAGTTGTGTGGAATTTTATTTATCTTACACAGATATTATCACTTATATTACATTTGTCTATTCTAGGCCCAGAGTAACTGTGTCCTGCAGGCATAGCACCCTCCTATTACCTGCAAGTAGGCAAAATAGAAATATAAATATAAAAAATATACATAAGTAGTAAATATCTGTACTCTGAAGTGTAGTGGAGACAAATTTTAATATTTTTACCTGTATACCTAGCTTGACAAGCGCAAGCAACTAAACGATTTCTAATACAATTTAATTCGATGGCAATATTTCAGGGATGAAAGTACTGATTCGACCACTTACGGGTATACCTTTCGGAAGAAGCAAGTTTTTTTTTATTTTACTTATTATTCCGATTTCATGAATATTAATACGATTGGAAGGGTTACAAAAATAAAGAAAGACCAAAGAAACAATTAATGAATTGTGTGAAAGATGATATATATTTATGATTAACAACCCTGGTATTTATTTATTTATTGTGGAATATTTACTTTATTACAACTGCCCTGTTGGTGTAGTAGTTAGTGACCCTGACTGCTATGCCGAAGGTCGTGGGTTCGATTCCCACCCAGGACAAATGTTTGTGTGATGAGCACGATCATTTGTTCAGTGTCTGGGTGTAATTTATCTATAATACGTGTGTATTTAGAAATATATAAGTATATTTATCAGCTGTTTAGTACCCATAACACAAGCTCTGCTTAGCTTGGGACTAGATGGCGTTGTGTGTAAGTTGTGGAATATTTATTTATATTTAATCTGTCACATTGTCGATTATTTTGTCTTGTGATGAATGTGTACGTACCATCAGCCAATTTACTTCCAGCGGTTGTTCTCGTAGTCCCACTTGGAGGCGAGACCGTCCACGGGGTTGACCTTGAGGTCCAGCATACGCTTCAGCTGCGCCTTCTGGTGCTCGTCGTCTAGAGACTCAGGCAGGGGACTGTATACTGCGAAGAGGAATAATTAACAATCTGTTAGTTACTATGACAAATGAATTTGGCGCAAAAAATCCGCCATATTGTTTTTTTTTTATTTTGACATGTCCAGGGTCACTCTCATCGTAAATACGAATCTAAAGACACCTCTCAAGCTAAAATCAATCGAGCCGTTCGGGCTGCAGAGCGTGCCAACCAATTATACATACATACATCTTTGGAGGTATGAGGAACAGGGTGTAAAGTTCCTCATCCACCATAGAAAAGGGAGGATCCTCCGACCAGACGTGTGTTGTGTCTGGTGGGCTAACTACTGCCCGACGCTTGTTGTCGGGAACTTGTAGAGGTTCAAACTGCGCGGATAACTTTAATAGCGCGATGTAGGATGGTTCGTATGTGGCGAGATAGATGTCGCTACACATCCATACTCTCGGAAAACATAACCCTCCTTCTGGCGCAGTCGGGTAAAAAATACAATAGGCATGACGACGGTGACCTAATGGTGTACAGATGTTCGGTGATGTCCCTTGCACTCAAGGACATTAAATACTTACTATACCTACACGGGACATCACGAACAAAATGTTCATCCGAAGATAAATCAAAAAATGATACTAATAAATAACAATAATACAATTAATATCTATTGAATATATAACAATAATACTAATAATCAGTAAATAATGTAGGTAACAATAAAGTAATGTCAAATATAGGTATAAATGGAATTTTAATAAACCCCAAACATTTGAGGATAGTTAATTTGTTCATGGTCTTAAAATTTAAATAATTCTTCTATTACAATGAAATGATCACGTTAAGCAAGGCTTCCTCTCTCCTACCATTTTTGCTGTGCCCTACAGGGTCCATAATGATCTCATTTATATCCCTACCACCTAAGAATACATATGGAAAGCAATAAAGATATTGAGTATAAGAATCTCGAGCCATCTAATAATATACCAATATCATCATGCGGCATCGGAGGGTATAACATCCACACGGGTCAATCAAAGGTTAAGCTACGCTTGACGAGGTTGGTCCGTGGATGGGTGACCATTCATTACATATCAGGACTCCTCCGTGCATCGGAAAGCACGTTAAGCTGTTGGTCCCGGCTGTCATAAAATTTGCAGATTTTTTACAGTTGTTAAGGGTTGTCAGAAGTCCGAAAGTCTGACAACCAGTTTAATCAAGGGGTATCGTGTTACCCAGCTACTGGGTTGTGGAGGTCCGACAGGCATTCGCTCCATGTAAAACACTAGTATTCTGACTCCATGTAAAGGACTGGCCTGTTGGTCTAGTAGTTAGTGACCCTGATTGCTATGCCGGAGGTTGTGGGTTCGATTCCCACCCAGGACAAATGTTTGTGTGATGAGCACGATCATTTGTTCTGTGTCTGGGTGTAATTTATCTATAATGTGTATGTATTTAGAAATATATAAGTATGTTTATCAGCTATTTAGTACCCATAACACAAGCTCTCAAGCTTAACTTGGGACTAAATGGCGCTGTGTGAAAAGTTATGGAATATTTATAAAAAAAATATATATTTATTCAGCAGCATCCGGTTAAACTGGAAGCCGACCCTAACATAGTTAGGAAAAGGCTAGACAAATGATGATCAGAGCGTACTTAATTAAACTCATAAACTTACCCACCACTAGGACACAAGTATCAGATGAAACTTAGGTTGTGATGTCCGTCTATAGTAATAAACATGTTTTATTAAATAGACGCTTGTCGTGCTGGCCCAAAGGTTAAGGCGCCTACCTCTCATGCACGAGGTGGTGGTTCAAATCCGGGCAAGTACCAATGTGTCTTTTTCAATTCATATGTACTTTCTAAGTTTATCTTAGACATCATTGATATTGTTGAAGGAAAATATCGTGAGGCAAAGAGATTTAAAATACTATAGAGCGGGCATGTCAAGGAAATGTCATAGAAAAACTTTGATCCCATGTCTCAGTAGCGCCATCTAGAATAATATATGAATATTGAAGCAGCAGCGGAGCGTACTAAAAAAAACTCATAGACTTGTGTCCGGCAGGACACACTTCTTCAGACGAAAATTTTGATCGTGATGTCCGGTCTATAGCTATTGAATGTCTTTGTCGTGAGGAAACCTGGACTTTTAGTTAATATAAGTTTGAAATCGCCAATCCGCCTTGAGCAAGCGTGGTGATCAATGCTCGAGCCTTCTCTGTATGAGAAGAGGCCTTTGCCCTACAGTGGGACAGTAACAGGCTGGTATTATTATTATTAAACGCTTGTGGGTTCCTTACCGAAGATCTTCATAGCCATGTAAATCCAGACTGCGAGGGAGGCGACGGCGAGCGACCAGCCGAGGACGCCCTTCCACTCGCCGGTGGGCGCTTGGAACTCGGCGAAGGTCTGGCAGAACGACGCGCGGTACAGGGCTTTCTTCTCCTCCAGGGTCAGCTTGCGCCAGTCTCCCTTTTCCTTGTCACGGAGGACCTGGTGACAAAAGGGACAATTTTTGTATCATAATACGTCGTATTTGTTGAATACTCTATTTTGATTAGAAATCACAACATCTTTTCATATTTTAAACATCACAAACTCCATTTTGGGTCTCAAACTTGCCTTTTAGGGTTCCATACCCAAAGGGTAAGTGACCGTATTACTAAGACTCCACTGCATCTTAAACAACTGAACTTTTTACAGATAATGTATTCTTGTTGCCGCTATAACATCAACTACTAAAATGAGAATGAAATAATAATAATAATAAATTCATTTATTTCAGGTAAGTACACCCATTGACAAAAAGTTATAAATTACAATTAAAAACTCAATAAATTACAATTAAATTAAATTAGACTAAAACACAAACAAATAAAGCATACAAAACATATTAAATCACACAAAAAACAGAAATAAACATTAAGTTGGGGCTTCTATACAACATACATGACTTTTTTTTACTGCTTTTTTACTATACGGATAAAGAGAGATAAAGATAAAGATAAAGATAATTTATTTGTCAAAACATGAGTAAGCAGTACAAAAACTGGATTGCAAAGCATGGTGTTTTAGATAAAAAACAAAAACGTCCTAACATGTTTTGCCTAAAATAGGCGAACAAATATTTCTTTTTTTTAAAAGTTCGACTCATTTTATTCAAGATACAGTTAAGTTAGATAATAAGTATAATAATAGCCCTAATTATTAATAAGTAAACACAATTTTATTTTTTGAATGATTATGTTACCATTAATTGAATTATTTATGATATTATTAGTGACTGTTTTGATTCTATATATTATAATTATTTAATATTTCATGAATATTTTAATTTTAGTATTCTACGACTTAGATTTTAAGTAATTGCTATATAATTAAACAATATTACGACGGACGGACGGTACGGAATCCTTCGTGCGCGAGTCCGACTCGCACTCAACCGGTTTCACAAGTAGACAAGCATTGCTTAAATCCATGCTGATTTTAAGCCAATAGCGTTATTAGTACAGACAGACAGAAGGCTTCTATTTGGTATGGAGCCCTTAAAATAGGGTAGGTTTACCTTAAGGTCAGGTGTTTCTCCACGGAAGCGCACGGCGGGCATGGGGAAGTCAGGCCTGTCCATGTAGTTGGGCTGTCCGTTGAAGCCGTAGCCTACCCACTCGCGGTTGCCGATCTGAAAACAATAAACAAAAATTTAATAATAAAAAATCTAAAATCAATTTATTAATATCAGAATCTGCACTTTTTAAACATCAAAGGTACATAAAACAGGCCAAAGGCTTTCAAAATTACTGGGATTAAAAGTATGTGTGTGATGTGTTAATCCAGGAAATGGATTATCTATGTGCCAATTTTTATCCAAATCTGTTCAACGGTTTACGCATGATTGAGTAACAAACATGATCAAACATCCAAACATCACATAAATAAATACATATTCCGCAACATTCACAAAACACTATCTGGTATATCTATCTTAGGGGGTGAGAATCAAACTCACAACCTCCGGCATAGCAGACAGGGCCATTAGTAGAATTGGAAGTGCTGAAAAGATTTGTCAGATATACAAGGTGTTTTTTTCTATATCCCATAACTCTAGGGTTATATTCTGTAGGTAAAAATAATACTAAAACTCCTAGAATAGATGGTCCAAAAATGCATAGTTTCGGATATATCATCAATCATAATTAAATTATCAGTTGTTTAGAACCCGTAACACAAGCTCTGCTTAGCTTGGGACTAGATGGCGTTGTGTGAATAGTCATGGAATATTATTATTAAGTATTATTAATATTATTTTTATTACCTAATTAGTTCAAAAATTGTCACCAGTACGACGAATCTTCTTTCTAACGTCACTTTTCTTTCACGTAAGGGTGTTTTACATTAATGTCGTGACAAAATCGTGACTTTGTCGAATTATTTTGTATGATAGTAAAAAAAAAGGATGATTGAAACATAATTCATATGCCAGTTGATTCTTTGATATGGTATCAATCATACGGTCATACCCGAGAGTTATGGGATATCAAAAAAAACACGTTGTATACCTAATCAGACTTGGGTTGTTAAAGTTAAGACAATGGTTTCCTTACCTTGGCAACTTCGCCGAGAGATGAGGAGGCACGTGCGCACACTGGCACGCGGATTGCGTCAAGCACCGCACGGCGCAGCAAGAGATTGGCCATTTTGCTGTGGAAACAGAAAACATCAGGCATTAGGTAACTAAAAAAAAGAAAGAAAGAAAAAATATTGGCAACAACTGTGTTACGCACAGTAAAAACATAATAACACAATTAAGAAAAAAAAACACAAAAGTGGAATTTGAATCTAAATGTGGTTTTTGCTAAAATCTTGCTTCGAGAAAGTGAAGCCATCTTCACCCAAAGAGATATAAAATACTACTTATAGATAGGACATGTAAAAACTGTCATAGAAAAACGAAAAGGTATCGGGTGAAAAATTTATTTGTGATGGTCTCTATGGTAGTATTGAACTCCTTCACCAAATTTTTCGCCTTTTTGTAAAAGAGAATTAGTAGAATTGGTTCATTAGAAAAACTTAGCTTTAACTGACTATTGATAAATCAGCTTTAAAATAATTTTAAAAAAGTGTGTTATCATAATTAGATTTTGCCATTGGTCAACAGTGGTTTTCCTTTTTGGCTTTTAGCATGACAATAGAGGACAATGACCTACCTACTTCCTAAATAAATAACTGATGTGAATTTCATAATTTAATGCCTGGCCCGTAGCGTAGAAAGAACAAAGCTGACGGACGCTCTCGAGCACGCACTCCAGAAAAAATGGAGATGGGCAGGACACCTAGCCAGATATACAGACAGAAGATGGACAATTGAAACCACAAAATGGAAAGGCCCCATAGGAAAGAGAAAAGTTGGAAGACCAAAAATGAGATGGGAAGATGATATCAAAGAAATAGCGGGAAAAAAGTGGATTGAAATTGCAAAAGACAAGAAAAGGTGGAAAGAATTGGAGGAGGCCTTTACCCGAAAAGGGACTATACAAAAAAGAAGAAACTAATACAACTAACTTACTAATAAGGATAGATACTAATAAAACTAACAAATAAGTTTATAAGATATGAGATAAGTTTTTATTATGTATAAGTTTAAGGCTTAAATAAATAAATAAATAATGCCTGGCCCGTGACCCATTTCCATGAAGAATCACTAAGGCACATCTATCTATGACAGGATAACAATTCAAAAATGTCCTATATACATATTACATAACCCCAGGAAATGTTAAAAGATATGAGACACACCCACTTTAGTAGCCTGCATACATAAGGCACTCATTGCTAATATGCACTTCTAGCGTGAGTTACCTTCATGATCATGAAGACCATTGAAATAAGGTTTATAGACAAAGAGCTGCAGACTCCAGGCCAACATGAGTTTGCTTTTAATTCACACTTAGTCCTGAATTGGATGGACAATTGTGGCAGCTATGGCGGCCATTTTTGGTAACTCTCCCCTGGCTAATGTTAAAATCCTCTCTCTCTTACACAATTACAGTCCTCACACAAAAAAAATATAATAGACCCGTCATCTCCAAGATGGATAATGTAAAATTCCTCATTGTTATCTCCTCTTATAATTCTAATAAATTACATAAAATTGTTCAGAATGTAAACCTTTATTGTTTGATTCTAGGAATTAACCCCGTGACAAACACGTGGGGGTACTGTGCCATCAAATTTTATGGTGACCCCACATTTGGGGAGGGACTGAAAAGATAACATTTTAAAGAGGAAGAAAATTTAAAATCATTCCAAACATAAAATTTTTAAACCTATCTTACTATTTGTTATATCTACACACGGCTACACATCAAGCTAGATATACATTTCCAGTTTACGCTGACCTCGCATTGTACAGAAACCTATACAAAGTGAGATCAGTTTATTCTGGAGATGTATAGCTTGATGTGTAGACATGTGTACATCTTTCATCTTTCTGCATAAGTATTATAAAATTTTACACATGAACCTTAATGTTAGTTGTTGTAATAAAAAAGTAGCAGCATTAAAAATAAAATCCTAGCGTCACTTTATTCTTAGCGAACATTTCAAACAAACTGTTTTTAAAACAAAGTCTTGTATAGAAATGGTTAATTAGGTTTCAATGTCTTTGAAGAATAAATATTTACATGCATCATTTTTAAAACAATAAAATGATCACTCTAAAACCATTGATTGCTTTATGTATAGGGATGTTGGATGTCCCGTTTTCAACCAGAACATCCGGTATTCTTTATGCTTGTCTCATCACAAAATCCCTGGTAAACCGGGCAATAGATAAGTCCAGTAAACAAAGTGCGAAATAAAAAAAATAAAAACTTGTCCAGTTTTTTCTTTGATCACATCTGGCATCCCTATTTATGTATGGTATGTAAACTATTATCAGATAGATTAGACTTCAAATAGATAAAATAATGATTATTAGTTTTGTAACACACCTATGTAGTGAAGAACTACGTAACTACCTACATTAAAAAGCTATATATTCAACTGTTAACCTTTACACTGTAATCCTATCCTTTAAAATAGAATTTATGACAGTAATTATTTTTGAACAAATATTGTCTACTAAAAGATCTATGAGTAAATAATGTTTTACAAGAGTATTTCCTGATGCATCACTAAAAAATACGGTTTAATTATACGTATCCTGTACACGTAGCGATCCCATGGTTTCAGAACAGGAAAATTTTAGAGAAATTATTGGACCTAAGAGGTTATGTCCGTAGCGATCAATAGAGAAGAGTTACATAACATGAACTTCATAGCTAAATCAATCACTGTGATCTCAATAATTAGAGAATATAAGTAGATGATTAATCATAAACTTAATGTTACAACAAGAAACAATAGAAGGTTAGTGGCGAAAAAAATTAAATTTAAATCTAGAACCCACTTACGTATTTGACAACTTGCACTTAATTCGGAATGTTTTTTTCGCAACTTACCTTTTTTAAAAAGCTAACAACACCAATTTGAAACAAATAATATGTAATAGATCACATAACACAGTAATATTAAGTAAAATAAGGTTTCTTTACCTCGAAAATGTGGTTTCTCTTGGAAAATAATCTTATCACCACCCAAGACTGAAAATTTAGAGCAGAGGAGGCGACATCTGCCGCCGAGGTGGATAAGTTTTTCACCATTGATTTTTTGCGTTTCGTTTCACGCATAGCAAGAATATTGACAAATTAGTCCTCCCCCTAAATTATGGACGATTGAAGGACTGCTCAAGTCCACACTGGCCTAAAGAATGTGAATCTCACAATTTAGTGTAAAAGTACCCCATCATAATAATTTCACTGCAAATACATTTTAAAATAAATACGCAGTGAAAACTACACCGTGGGCCTCGCAAAGACAACCATTTATAGTAGTCTTTACTTTGCACTTTTGCAGTGGAACTGTGGAACTTTATTTATGATTTCAGAGCTTTTTAGCTGTGCAAGGTGTATAAAAGATGTGAAAATTACGTTAGGGTATACCTATCGACTGCCAGATATTTTACACCTACAGTCAGTGGGCCAGATATACACAGAAGGCCTACAGCACCCTCCGGGTTCAATACAACAATGCTTTTCGGGTGCTTCCGCGGTACTGTAGTTCATCGGGCATGTTTACCGGAAGGTCCAATAACATTTTGAAGGTTATTGTGGAGCGGCCAGACTGCCTTTTTCTGATGTACTGGTCCCGTAGACACAACTGCGGGCCCAATGCTGAGGAAAGATACCTCGGTACTTAACTTCTAAAAATATTTAAATTGTTTAATATGACATATCAATTTAAATATTTTTATACGTTAAGTTTGATATGGACGCTAAAATGGAACTAGGCTGGACACATCTGCCGCATGTCAGACGATCGGTGGGCCAAACTCACGACCCAATGGGTTCCTTTACATGGCAAACGACATCGCGGTAGGCCCAAGCGAAGATGGCGAGACGAACTGGACTCCTTCGATAAGGACTGGTCCCAAAAAGCCCTTGACAGAGAGAGGTGGAAGGATAGTAGGGAGGCCTTTGCCCTGCAGTGGGAAAACACAGGCTAGTAATAGTAATAAGTTTGATATGGTAATGTTTAGTCTAGTTTTAGTGCTACTAACATAATTTGCAAGTTGACAGTACTAATACAATATGTATAATGTCTGAAATAAATGTTAAAATTTGAATTTTCTTAAACATCTCAATGAATCACTAACACGATCGAATAATACCAGAGAGATTTAAAATACTATAGAGCGGACATGCGAGGAAATGTAATAGAAAAACTTTGATCCCATGTCTCAGAAACGCCATCTAGAAAAATATATGAATATTAAAGCGGCAGCTGAGCGTACTAAAAAAAACTCATAGACTGGATCGACACAAGTCCAGCAGGACACAAGTTTCCGACGAAAATTTTGTTCGTGATGTCCGGTCTATAGGTATTGAATGTCTTTGAATAATATTATGAAATAAAACAATGAATTTTCCGATTTAGTATATTATTCGGTACCTACACCTGCGATTTATTAGATAACATTTAAGCACAGCCTGGTATCAAGTCAAATATCGAGACGCAAAAAATGTGGAAACAAAATGAATGCTGTAAACCTATAAGACGTATGCGTAAGATAATCGCGTTTGAGTCCCAACTACCAATCCCGAACGAACATTCTCGCCCCTCGAGGATCAAGAACGCCTCGTGTATAATGTTTGCTTTCAGCTGCGTCAACTACGGCCTCATTAAACAATTTTAAAAGATCGTTTTGAGAGAATATACCAAAAATACCATCACTACTATTATGTCTGAACGTAACGTCTGTATACTTATCTTTGTTGTGAACTGTTTTTACTTTTTTATCTTTTCTTTTGGTGTTATTTGAGACACTATTATCAGATTTACTCTGTGATTGATCGTCAGAAGCATGCTTGTAAATATCATTATCACTATCATCGGTATCGTCACCACTAGTATCTTCCTCTGATGTTGATTCATCCGTTTTTTCATTATTTTCTTGTTCGGAATTTTGCATTGTAGACTTAATTTTTGCTTCCTTAAGTTTTGGCTGTTTAGATTTATTTTTTACTTCCCCACGTTCCGGCCGTTTAGGTATAAATACTTCTTCAGTTTCGGAAGATTCCTCATCGGTATCTGATGTCAATAGCTCTTGTATGTCAATGTCATCAATAAGTTTGGCAATATTTTCCTCCGCTTGTTCTTCTTCGTTTATCTTGCTGATCCGCTTGCTCTTCTCACGCGGTAGCGGCGTTGTATTTTTTTCATCCCTTATTTCTTCTAACTCATCAAAGTTGACCATTGTAGTTACGATTCTAACTGATCCTTTCTGATGTTGAGGATTGTCGTAATCGGCAGAAAAGTGTTCCTCGATATCAGCTTCTGTAGTTGGTTTGTTAGTCGGTTTGATAATTGCAGCTCTCGACATATCCTTTGTTGTTGCCTCATCAGATGAGTCTGTATCAGGTTGTACTTGTTCTAAATATTCATTAACTTCGTCGCTGCCAAACATTGTCGCAATGAATTCTTTAAAAATAATATTTTCATCTAAGTTTCTCAAGGCGTCCGTACTCGGAATAGTTGTTGGGCGTTCAGATACTGTGAAGGGAGTGATTTTAAATTTACCCTCAGTAGCTCTTGTAAAGCTTTCAATGCCGTAGCGCTCCCAGGTTGTCCTTTCTGTAGTGCCCTTTTTTCCTTTAGGTGTTTCCTGGAATTAGGTTAAAAAAAAATGAAATTTTATAATCTTTGCCTCCTTGCGTCGTTTCAGTATTTAGTTGTACATTCCGCCTCAGTTCCGATGAATCTCCCTTAAGGCTATAACTACTTGTACTGGCGGCGTCAGAACTATTTTCTCGACCGCTCACACGCACATTACGTAGCTCATTCAAGGCCTTTTGGTAGCTTAATGATTCACCGCAAGTGGGGCTGAGTGTACCTACACATAAAGTTTGGAGCTTTGGTTCGTGTCTTCGTGAGGGTAGAATATTATTGCACATAGATATCGCAACTACAATTGGGTTCATATTAATTTCAATAATGTATTAAAGATATTTTTTTTTTAGTTTACGTTTTCTTGATTGGTGGTTTGGTACCCAAACATTGTAGAATGGTAATACAGTTTGAGTTTGAGCATGGTAAATGAAGATTTTGTGACGTCATAAGTCAGTATAAACTCTACCTAGGTAATGACGACAAGCAAAATTGCCAGTAGTAGTGCCGTTGTAAAAAATATGTAAAGTGAGGGACGTAATTTTAAACTAAAATGTTTTCCTTTAAATACTTACCATCTCCATGATGCCTTCGATCCATTCAGTGTAGTAGCCCAGCTTGGTGAAGACTGTAGGCGCGTCAGGAGCTCCACAGTTTGGTGCACCGAAGCTGACAACTCCGAATAGCTTGCCGTGGGCCACGCCCGGCCCACCGGCGTCTCGCTGTCGTAAAAATAATTAAGAATTTAAATAAAAATACCTATAAATACAGGGTAGAAAAGTATATACGGAGACTATAAGATCTGTAGGTAGGTACATGATTTCGGAACCCCCAGACTTTTTGTTTCTATTTTTACGACCTTTTCTAATGTCAGTTTTGCTTTATACTGTATAAAACCATGAAAATATCGACATATCTCTCTCTAACGCAATGAGAATTATTTCAAGGACTCCACTTATTTCAACCTTTTTTGTGCTGTTTTGGACTGGCTCGTTGGTCTAATAATCGCTACTGCTGAACATGAGGTCCCAGTTTCGATTCTCGGGTCGGGCAAAGCGTTATTGAGTATTAATTTCCATTATCTAATATTATATTAAATTTTTTACTTACTTTGACTAAATTTTAAACATATTATTTTGTTGAAGTTGCTGATAAAAACCATAATTAAGGCCTTGTTATCTCTTAATATTGTAACCATTTAAAATAAGGGATAGAGCGAGACACCCCAACACAAGTATTGTCAATTACTTAATGGGGCTGCCTCAATTGTACCTACAAGCCACTACAATATTTCAGATAATAAACTTTATTTTATTTTTTTTATTATCTAGAATTTGTTAGTATTGCCTGGAGTCTGGATGTATGCCCGATTGATGGCAATTGGCTCGCCCTCATTACATCGGACTTTAACATATCTGGCTGAATATTGATGTAGGTACCTACTCCAAGTACACCTCAGCCTAACCCTTCAGGGGTAACAGGCTTGATGTAATGTTATTTGTGTTATTTTGTCTTGTATGCTTTGTACAGTCTGTACAGACACAACAAGCTATGCCAAACTGTCAAATTTTCCCAATTGAATATGAAACTTATTCTCTTGCAGTAAAGTTGATAAACGATCGAAGAATTTTCACAAATTGGGGTGGCTTGTTGTGCTGGTCGCTGTACTTAAAATGAGGTCCGGTCTTCTTTTACTCACGTTGCATGCACCACCGCCTTTAGAGAAGAATCCAGCACAAAAGTTCTTGTAGTTCACGAACTCTCTAAAAACAGTATCTTAAAATCAACAATATAAAAAAAACAGAACGATAGGTTATGAAAGTCCATAGTTTTCTCATCGTCGTATCTCATTGGGATATTATCCCAATGACATTTTTAATTAAAGAACTGAGTTATGGACATTTAATTAAATCAATTCTTAACACATAGAAGACACGTTTAGTACTCTTCATACTCACTACTAAATCGTGTGCCTACTTTATTATCTTTTTGTGCGTAAGCCAACTGTGTTCGATGAAACGTGACTTTTAATAACCAATTTTAGCTGTCTCACTTTTTGCACTCGTTCTAGGTTTCTATGCGTTATTATATTTATTTATTTATTTATTAATAACCACGTTTACAAAAAACCTTTACTTAAACTATGCCCCACAAAACCGTTTTCACGGTTTGTCTGTGGGAACGGAACACTGAATTTTAGGTCACAAATAACAAAACATGGCACAATAGTGCGGACTATATACTATATTAGGTAGGTTCGTTCCATCTTAAATATATTTGCTCTTAGGGTATAGGTAAATACAATTAAATCTTACTTTGAATAAACTTCTTGACATTCTCTTAATGGGTAGAAGTCAAGCACTGCATATGAAAGTCGATTGCTCCAAACATTTGAAAGAATATTGGACATCTGCAAAACAAAAGAAAATCTCAAAAATTACGTTTCTTCTATGATTTTTTTTTAATATTATAAACCAGTGCTTGACTGCAATCCCACCTGATGGTAAGCAGCGATGAAATCAGTAACGGTGAAGCGCACTAGTTAATTAAGAGCCTATTCACTCTAGCCTTGAAGACACCTAAATTATAATCGGTCGGGAAGACCGCAGCAGGCAAGTTGTTCCAGTCCTTCGATGTACGCGGTATAAACGACGAAGCAAAACGCTTTGTCCGAATCGTGGGAGTGCCAACGATGTAAGGGTGGACACTACGCCGGGTTGTCCGATGGTAGAAAGGTGATGGCGGAATCAAGTCATGTAATTCCCGTGCACACTCTACAAAATGTATCCTATAGAAAACCGAAAGGCTAGCTATCCTACGCCTATGCTCAAGGCTTTGCAGATTGGTTCTAACCAAATCCTTCAATGTCTTTTATTTATTTAATGTGTAGTGTCAATGGTGCGAAAACATCTGATCTACCAGTTCAGTTAGGTTACAAGGTTTAATAATGGGTCCATTGTATACTGCACTCCTATGGCTATCTCTTCGGGGACTACTAGGTGTATTGTTATCTAGCCTATTGTTTTAGTTCAGTCAAGCAATCAACCTTTGGGTGGTGCAGAGACAAATACTACACTTACCGATTTTGCGCCCCAACCAACAATTGTAATACCCGGTGTATTAGAAGCCATTGGCCAAGGTTCCCTATCAAAATCAATCTTCTTAATCCTTGAGACTCTCCTCCCGAACTTCAGAACTCGAACCAAACGCATAATAGCGAGGTTGTTTCTCAAATTCTTAGGGTTGTAATCGGGATGAAAGTACACCTCCAAGATAGGGATGTTCTCGTCTCCGCCCTCGTATAAGTTGCTGCCGACTTGCACTGAGAGGAAGGCGGGATTCTCCCTGAAGAAGCGGTTGTTCCAGGCACTGACGAGTTTAACACAACATTAAATAAAACAAATGGGTGGCGTACTACAGGTATATCTCTGACTACCATTGGAGATTACCGGCGTGGCGTTAAGAATATTTATTTGCCAGAAACATGGTATAGATATAAGTATGTCCCTAAATGTGGTCTTATGACCACATTTAAATACATCTATACCATGATTTATTTTCATGTTTCTATTAGAGTGCTACAGACGTGTCTCACCGCCTCAACTGCAGTGCGATTCTGGTTACATCACCGTGTGAAAATGCAGGCGTAGTGAGGGAGAATTGAGCTGTCATTCGTTACTAATGCTAAGCATTGACAGTTCACTTCACTCAAGGCGAAGAATTTCACGGCGTGAGTTTTACTGAATCAACCGGTTTGTAAGTAAAATTCGTATAATTTCTATTATAATCTATTACTTGCTTATTAATTTAAAAAATACTATTCAAATACTGGTCAAATGCAAGTTGGAACCATAGCAATAAAGTCTCTGTTTTTTTTACTGTGTGGCAAAAGAGATCAACATGCAGCAGGGTTCGATTTACATCCTTTCGAAAATACTATATCATCTATAGGTGTTGTAATCCAAGTATATATAGTTCTAGCTGGTGCCCGCGACTTCGTCTGCGTAGGATACTAATCCTACGCAGACGAAGTCGCGGGAACCAGCTCAAGTAAATAGTCGAAGTACAGTACTTCGACTATTTACTTGACACAGCTATGTGTTTTTCTAATGTATTACCTATAATATTGTGAACAAACATCAATACAAACTTTCGCGTTGATAATATTAGGAAGGATAAGACAGACAAAGAAATCAGCATTCATTTAAAATCTAACTTAAACGAACTCTTACAGTTGCAAACACGACGCTGAAGTGATGACAAGATCTGATTTAATGATGGAGCCGCCACATTGGAACTTCTTGAAGAACTGGACGCTGGCCATGAAAGGAAACCGCTTGATCGATTCTCTACGACCCTGATAAATGCGGCGACTTGCGCTGGAGCCTATAAAGAAAATCATAATATTAATTACTTTTTAAATTCAGGTAGACGTGGGATACGTGCAAACATTGTTTTAAAGATTAGGAAATCGTGAGACCTATTAAGCCAGCAACACGGTGCTGCCCCAAGTCGAGCACAGCCGTACTGTCTTTTCCTCAAAATGACAGCACTCTTGATTGTTTTAAATTGTTGAAACAATCTACGACAAAATACTTTTCTAAGGCAATGGAATTGTAACCAAGAACAAAATTATACTTACTCCAATATTCATTGTTTTTCAAAAGATCACCATCTTTTTCATTTATGTCTTGGGTTGCTTTTGTAATATTTTGCAAAGTATCAATCGAATTCAAATGACTCAACACATCCTTATTTATACCAAATTTCGAATCATTGTTAGCCAAGCCATACTTAAATTTTAAATATTCAAGTTTTCTTATAAATGTTTCTATATGTGCTGTTACATATTCATCATCCTCTGTTGCTTCGTTGGTTTTATTGTCTTCATTTAATGCTTCATTTATTTGTGTAATAAAAACCTGTGTACGGTTATCGATGTTATCGACACTGGCTAGCTTTGAAATTTCCTTCAGATTGTCGTCATCTTGAAACGTGATGGTGACGAAGAAGTTGTGAATTACTGTGAAATCCCCAAAACTCTTTTTATGGTTCGCGGGTTCCAGATTGAGAATGGAGAATAAACTATTGACAGTCTTTCGTATTGCAGCCTCAGCTATAACTAAATCTCTGTCTTCCTCACGAAGTTTATTAAGGCTCTGAACTTGTATAAGAACAGTACAAACAATTAACCACGAGATAATATTCTTCGTGAAAAACATGTGAAGAAAGATACTTTTTTGTATCAAAGAAATATAATATAATGGTAATGGAAAATTTCTCAACAGTATCAAAATGATTTTGTGTTTGAGTGGTTGCTCAATAAATTGAAATATGTTTTATGGAGTTTATTTTATTACCCTTTCTATTGAAAAACCGTCAATAAAGAAATTGTAAAAACCAAGCGATATAAATTTAAAAGTAAACACTGTTTATTGAAGATTAACCTAAACAGTTAGTTCAAACGTTTTGTTGTAAACACTAAGTCAATCCATTTTTGTAATTATTTAATTTACAGTAATTGTTATAAAATGAACTTGGCTGCCATCGTTGTATTTTTTATTCCCGTGGTGGTAGCTAGACATAATCATAGAACAGTTATTGAAAGTATATTAAAGTCCAAAGACAATTTACACACCAAAGTAGAAAACAAAGTTCAAAATGTGATGAACAACTTATTTGATGAACTAAATTTGGCTCAAAGCTTTATAGAAAAATCGAGAATCAAATTATTGTTAACAATGCATTATGATTTAAACAGCATAGCGGAGAAAAATTATGATGTACACGAAAAAATTAAAGAAGCTTCTCGTCCTGATAATGGAAATAAAGGTTCAAGTAGTATAGCATTATACAAACTAATAGAAAAAACGTTACACGATGAGCCTTTTAATATTTCCGTTGGATTAAACGAAGCTAAAATGTCACTTGCGCCTACTATCCATGAGGATACAATAGTGCAACACACTACAACAATGTCAACAACACATATTTCATCCTTAGAAGATACCACTCAGTCTGATCCTGTCTTTGCAGACAGCAAAGAATTCATGAAATTCATTAGAGACTTTATTAAAAAGGTTAATAAGATTAATGAAACAGATTTTTCTAAGTCCAAACTGTTGTTACCACCTCTTGAAGAAGATACTCCACCACATGAAGTTGACGTTTGGCGTAAGTACCTACCTAGAATCCTCACTACCTAAAGATACCATTTCAGACCCAAATCTGCATGGTTCTTACATAATTTTATCAAGATAATTTCTGGACTTAAGAGACTGTGACCTCTGAGTTTCTTTCGGTGTTTCTTCTCAGAGTAGTCAGATAGTGAAATACTGACCTCCCCTTCTACTGCCTTTTAGCTAAAAAATGGCATGTTAAAGTGTTTGTACGAACCTATACGTGTACAGAAATAAATACCATTTATCATTATCATTGAGACAATTTTAATAGGCGATTTTGCGAATGACCAAAATTCTTTGTAGACGTGAATATCATTGATTTATTTTGTTGATCTCTCATTCAAATAAAATCAAAATTACATAACACTAAATAATTACAATCATTTGAATATGTACATCATTCATTCTTATGAATAAATTAAACAAAACAGCGAAATATTTGCCAACTAATGGCGACGTTGCTAATTTTAAGAATACAACTACAACCATTACTCGTATTAACCACTTCCCAGTCCCATGAGTCGCATATTGATTGTATATCTATTGTGTCTAGATACTTTGTGGATAGTGAAAGTGTTAAAATGCGTTTTCAGAGCCACCAACGTTCGATTACTCCAATGACTCTGACACCAGGAGGATATTTAAGGGCAAAAGGAGCAGAGCAAAGACTTACCCTTTCATGGCCAGCATTCATCTCATGGAAATGTTCGTATGTGCCGGTTCCATTGTGGCAAGTGACTTGGTCATCACTGCCGCTTCCTGCTTGCAAATGTAAGTGACAATGTACAATAAGTATTTAATTTCTTTCACTGTATTACTTAACAACGACACCTCTAACTAGATAAGTTTTTTTTTTAATATAAATAATAAGTCTACTCTTGACCTCAATCTTGTCCTGAGGTCAGAGATGAGGTCGACGATGGAACGAGCTCACCCAAAAGAAACCTATTAGTTCGCGACTTAAACAGGTGGGGGTCATTATGAACTTGGGAACACCCATGCAGGCAGGGAATTTCACTCCTTGGCTGTGCGCATTATGTTACACAGATATGTTTCGAGAAACTGTTAAAGTATAGGTATAATAAACTAAAGACTCATTCACGACTTCTCTGCGTGCATTTTGTACTTTAGCATTCCCTCGACCACTCTTAGTTTTTAAAATAAATTATAATAGGCCATGACACACACAGATAGTGTGGCTTTTTATTGGTAAAAGAGTTTTAAAAATCAAGTCATTAGATCCGGGATCACCCCTTACAACGTCATAAACTCACAAAATTTACTTACTTATTTAATTAAAACAAAACCTAAAATAACGTTAATTAACCACCGATGATTTTTACATTAATTCGGCTATCGTTAGCGATACGTCGGTATTTTTGAAATAGGTACCCACTTAATCGTTTAAGACCCATATGGTCAAAAGAGCGAAATGACAAATGGATTGCAAATTGTCAAAAGAGCAGAACGTCAAAAGCGCAGAATGTCAAAAGCGCATAAAGTCAAACGCTAAAAATGTCAAAAGAGCACTTTGTCAAAAAAAAATACTTCAATGCGCTAGCTGTGTTCTGACTCACACTTCCAGTGGAAAAAAAAGGAAAATAGTATGTACCAACCCTATTTCAAATAGGTCATCATTACCTCATATTTTAAACGGTTTTAATGTGACTTTGTAATGATAAGCATTTTTAATAAGAGCCACGAAACCAACCACATACCTTTTTTTTTAATATTTTTTTATTTATTTCCCACTGCAAGTAAGTCAGAAGACAGTTAACGCGTTGATGAAGAATTGTTGACATACTGCGCTTTCGACGTTCGAAAAAAGTAGAATGCTGTTTTGACAATTTACAACCCATTTGCCATTTTGCTCTTTTGACCATATGGTATGGTATGGTTTGATAAGTTTTGTATGTTTTTTAGACTTCACAACAACAGATTCTTCAGAGAAAACCCCAGGTCTGTGAAGGTACGCGTCGGGAGCGATTACTTCAGCAAAGGAGGGGAGATGATACCAGTTCTGGAGACGTTCTTCCACCCTTCTTATAACCCTAAGAACTTGGCCAACAACTTGGTTCTCCTTCGACTGTATAGGCACCTCAGATTTTATAAGAGACAGAAATTGATTAAGAAGATCCGGTTTGACAGAATGAGGGCACACTTGCCTTTGAACATTGATGGAATTGTTGTCATCGGTTGGGGTTCGCGGAAGGTAAGCTGAATAAGTGGCTGGTTTGTGCTACTGATTACCTAGGCAACAGATTTATGTGTTTCCACATGTTACTATTTCGCATCATCTAGTTGCCTCATTGATCTAGTGGTCGCAAGTGCTTCTGCTGTACGAGATCTAGGGTTCAATCCCCGGGTCGGGCAAAGTGAGTTATTGAGTGCCCGGAGGCTGAATTTGTGCTGGATTGATGACAATAGGCTCGCCTCCTCTATTACATGGTACAATCATAACTGGCGAAATGTGGGTGTACCTACTACAGTACACCTCTGCTTAACCTTTTGGTGATTACAGGCGTTATGTTTGTGTTTTATGAATTCAGCATCATTGAACAATTTTGTTATAAGTAGGCATAAGGATAAAGTCAGTTCTAAGTGATTTTAACTTTAAATACATATGTATTCATGTTCTGTAGCCTTAAAAAAAATATAAGTATTTACATAAATACAAACGAAGTATGTGTCGTGTAATTATAAATAACTAGCAGACGTCCCGCGATTTCACCCGCGTAGTTTCTGTTCCCGTGGGATTCCAGGGATAAAAAGTAGCCTATGTCATCCGGGAATAGTGTAGCTTTCCACCAGAGCAATAATTTTTAAAATTGGATCATTAGTTCCGAAGATTACCCCCTACATACAAACTTACAAACGTACAAACTTACAAACAAACAAATTTTACCTCTTTACCACCCGCGTAGTTCCTGTTCCCGTGGGATTACAGGGATGAAAAGTAGCCTATGTCATCCGGGAATAGTGTAGCTTTCCACCAGTGCATTTTTTTTTAAATTGGATCATTAGTTCCGAAGATTACCCCCTACATACAAACTTACAAACAAACAAATTTTACCTCTTTATAATATTTAGTATAGATGATTGAAGAATGATGTGATAAAACAACCTGGTCGTTGAAAAGAAGACGTAGTGACAGTAATTTTAAAGAGTATGCTTAGATTAGATGGTTTGGTCACATTGAGAGGATGAATGAAAAACGACTAACAAACGCCAAGGCAAGGTTTTGCTGATATTGACCATAATTTTTCCAGCGTAACAATGTAATCGATCAGTTCGAGAGAATGATGGTAGCAAAACTAGATGTGTACCAGCTGCATGAATGCGCTGATATCTACTCCGAGTAAGTTTTGAATTCTCATGCACTTTATTATCAATCCTCTTCTTTTGTGGAAGTGAAAAATATCTTGGCTAAAGTGGACGTGGACAAGTGCTGTACGTAAACAGAAATGTGATTTATAAAAGCATGCTCGATAGAAAAGAAACATAAAGATGACACTATAGGTACAATTCCAAAATGGGTCGCAGATCGCGAACTGCAACAGCAAACAGCAAGCGACACCGCTGGTTTCTATGAATCTCTATGAAATTCATTCCAAGCGCGGCAAGAGACTACAGCACTGGGTGGGTTGGCTTATAGTTTTAACCCTGATTTTGCCTGTTTTTTCGTTAAAAAATCATGTCAGATATTAATCTACATGGTTCTTAAATGATCTGACCAAGATGTCTGGACTTCAAAAGAGACCTCTGAGTTTCTTTCGGTGTTTCTTCTCAGAGTAGTGAGACACCAACCTCACTTTCAAGTTAAAAAATTACATGTAAAACTGTATGAACCTATTTACAGAAATAAGTATCATTTAACCTTTTAAAACAATTCATTGCACTTATGATAGCTAATATCGTATTCTTATTTCAGTCAGTATGTGACCAACAAGCATTTCTGCGCGGGATTCATATCGACTGGTGGAGGAGCATGCAATGTAAGTCATTCATACACAAGCTCTGGGGGTCGAGTCTGCTATTTAATTGCAATCGTGTCTCAATGACCGGTCAATGATCGTTTTTTGACGTATAACGTCAAACTTATGACAGATTTCTCATACAAAAACTGTCAAAGTTGTCAAATATTGGATCAATGACCGGTCATTGAGACACGATTGCAATAGCAGACTCGAGCCCCTGCTTAGCTTGGGACTAGATGGCGTTGTGTGAAAGTTGTGGAATATTTATTATTTAATTATTCATTCATAATTGCATAATCTAAATTAAAATTAGTAATACCCCAGCCTGTTACTGTCCTACTCCAGGGTAAAAGCTTTTTCTCATACACCGAAGAAACGAGCATTGGACCAAAACGGATTGCCGATTACAAACTTACATAATAAATATAATTATTGAATATGAGTCTACTGCAATTTGACTTTATGTCTAGATTTTCTCTTTATCTTCGTAAATAATCTTATTTTATCTTTTAACACCTTTGTTTAGTCGACCATTATAAAGTGTGCTTATAAGTACGAGTAAAAAAGAAGCTTGCTCATGAGGTTACCAGCATGTGAAATATGAATAAACAGTTAACTTTAGCTGTCGAGTCCATAGTCGATAATAAAGTGCCCATAATTGTTATTGACTTGTTAGAGTTCCATGATTATCTTGGAAGTTATGCCCAGACAGCTGGATGAAGTTTCAGATAAGCAAAGCAGGCGTTTTGGGCACGGCTATCATTTTAAGGAGGTTTCTTACTATTGTCGCTGTTCGCTTGGGTCTTACTACCTTACCTTATATTCATATATTTTTAAAACTTACAGAAAGATCTTGGTGGCCCAGGAGTTGTCGGTGGGCAGTTAATTGGAGTTATCAGCTTCGGAGCTCCGTTGTGCGGCGCTATTGATGCCCCTACAGTCTTCACTAAACTTGGATACTACGCTCAATGGATTGACAGCGTCATCAACCAGGTAATTCCGAGACGTAGCTTAGAAGAGGCCTATGTCCAGCAGTGGTCTGCGATAGACTGAGTTGATTCATATTCATACAATCCTAGTAAACCACGTTTATCGGCCCGGCTGTCATTCGTAGATTTATTAATTCCCGCAGAGTATTTAATTTTACAATTTAAGTCATTATGTCTCAAAATGATTGAATAATAAATTGAATAATTTTACAAGTTTTAAGAAAAATTATATCGGAACTACTTTAAAATGACCATCACATCTGTGAGTACAGCACATGAAGCTATCCCTAATGTGTCAAATTCGTTTTGTGTTTCTTTATTAATTTTCAGTTTTTTTGCAAATAGAATGAGGTTCATGTTCAATGGGGAAATTTGACTTTTTGGGGTAACTTGATGTGTTGGCCTCTGTACCTACATTATTGTCAAGTAAATGATTTCTGTTTTCACTGGTTTACAGACTGGACCCCCGATTGCAGTGAGGACGACGCTCAGATATAAGACTGACAAACACTATTTCTTCGACCCCACTCCGCCCACGCGAGTGAATCCCTACTTCGCTCCCTACAAAACGACAAGAGGAACCATAATGCCACTTATGAATATTCCTGAAGACGAAGCGAAGGTAATTGAGTAACATCAGTTTGGATAAAAGAAGAACTTGAACTTGTAATGATTGAACACATGATACTTACTTGCTTGAATAAAAGTACACACAATGGTATCTAAATTCGAAAAAAATTCCGGTCTTTTACAGTATAAACCTGTAGTTAAAAGACGAACGACACCCAGAGGTCAGATTCATACACTTTCATTTACACCTACCTCGAAATATTCTACGTCATTATCATTACAGAAACAATTACAACGAAGCAATCTTTACGGTGACTATGGACTTGAGACAGAAGATTTTAACGACATGTTTAAGACAACTACATTTTTTGATATTGTACAACACCCCTTGGTGAATTTGAGTTTATTTCCGATACCTGGGGTACACAAAGAAGAAACGTTAGAAACGCAGTCGACGACGGAATTTGTTCCCATTGCTCTAACAACATCGCCGACTCGGCAGCCGTTACCACCAGGATTTACATATGCTACTCCTGCTCCGCAGACTGTGTGGTATTATGATCAGGGAATCCCGACAGAGCCTCATATTTCTGATGTGTTGACAACTATTGATGAAGACTTGTGGACCGTAAGAAGACCGCGTTGAGGCTAAGGAGACAAAACAAATTAAAAAAAAATTGTCAAGGAGGATCCGCAAACAGTCCTAATAAATGAGGTCTCAATGGACAAGGATAAAACAATTTGGGTTTTCAAGGGGTACAATTAGCCTATAGCCCTGTGTAGTTGGTTTTTCGATATAACATGGTGTATGTGAAAATTAAACCAATAATCCCCATTACCAGTTGTTTCCGCTTGTCTATGAGGTTATGAGTTTTAATAAAGGATCTTTTATTTTTGACACACATTTAAAAACTTTGATATTAACCAAAATTATAACTTTATGAGCGAAAATTTCAGATAATCCTTCGATTTCTTTTCTTTTAATGTTACCTGTGGCAATATTTTGTATACCGATACTTACGGCATAGCATGGCTAAACTCTAACACAGCTGTAATATCTTGTATACTTCTGTGTGTATACAATGTTTAAACAAATAAATGTATCTGTATCTGTTCTTTTACCACGAACACACCAGCTGTAGCAGGCCTTTCAGAAACTGTTGTAATAAGAACTAAATAAAATGAAATTGTCTTGTGATCAGAATTAAAAACGATTGTGAAAAGTTTCAATTTTATTTGTCTACCTAATGTAATAATTAGTAGTTGACTGGTTTGGAGAAACTAGGGGGTAAAGGGTGTTCTCAAGGATGCAGGTGGAAAGGGCATCAAAGGCACACCATGAGATCTCCAGATGATTCTGGTCCCCCTCAGCGTAGTTGTCTGATTTTCATTTTACTTTGAATTGTATAAAATCTCAGTTTTTGTTGAAACAAATTAGATTTGGGTTAGATAGGAAGAAAGATCTTTTTAATTTAGTGTTGTACAAGCAAGAGTAACATCCTTTTATACATGTTTTGCTTTTATGCATAAATTTCAAAGTTTATCAAACTCATTAATCACCACTTTTTTCCAGATGAATATATAAATATTTAAAACTTTTATTTCTATGTTAGGTAGTTTGGGTTATATTCGGATTATTTTTATATTGTTTATCGTAATCTAAAAAAGAATTACCTTCAATTTTAACAACCACTTTATATTTTAATCCAAAAATGCCTATTGTTGTGCGTAGTTCAGTCAATAAAAATATGCTGGTAGTCAAAATAATCATATTTTTCATAATAACAACATCAACTGCTAAACATCATCATAGCAATTTAAACCTAAACGACGATTTTTTCGGCAGTGTTTATGTAGCTATCCAATCTGTTGTGGATATATTATTTGAATCTATTGATATTAGTACAAATTTAAAAAAAAAATCAAACGTACAGTTACTGTTAACTATGCATTATCATCTAAGTAAGATGGCAGATAAAACGTTTGAAATCTACAATGATATTCAGCAGATAGTCAGAGATAGTAACAGTAATCAATCTTACTTATTGTATTCATTTGATCAAGCTGAAGAAGACGTATTCAAATTAGACTCTATAGTTAACGATATATTAAATAATAAAAACTATGATGTATACGGCTTAATGAAAGGAAATAATAACCATAAAATAAAAGTCAAAAACAAAAGTACGAAGACTGAAAGCAATCCAATCTTCAATGACAGTAAAGAATTTAAAGAATTTATAGTTGACTTTTTGACCAAAGTTAATAATCTCAACTTGCGAGATTTTGAGAAGATTTCAAAACGTGGCAGATATACGGTTCCATATCCAAGGAATCTTAAGGAGTGGGGTGAGCTTATTTTTCAAAAATCGTTTTCTGCCTAGTGTACCTTTTTTGAGAACAAAAACACAACCTTAACACTATACAATAAACCTGCCTGGATGTTTCAACTCTCTATCTAGGTCTTTTCGGACTACATACGTCAGTGGTTAGCCAATATCAAATCCATAATATTCTTGTTTCTCCAGCGGCGCCATCAAACCTTTTTGACCTTGAGAGCACCAGAAGGATCTTCAGAGGCTCGAAGACTCAAGTTGACAAATTTTCTTTCATTGTGAGCATTCATATCATGGGCGTGTTTGCGTGTTCAGGTTGCCTCATCAGTAAGAACCTCGTCATCACCGCGGCTTCGTGTTTGCACATGTTAGTCTGTTTAATGTATTTAATTTACGCCTCTATCTGGCATTTTGTGCAACATAAAATCGCAAAAAAAAATGCTGTTCAGTGGGAACATTTTGTCGAGTTACATTTATACATAAATGGACTGAAGAGCCGATTTTATTTCCAGTGTTCGTTCCATAGTAAAAGTTGTTCATAATAATTAGCACAAATTAGCCTTTTTTCCAGATTGCGCGTTTATTCTTTTACATGTTGTATAAGTCAAAGCACATGCTACATTACTAACATTACATTTATCTGTCTTTACCATGTTTTGCTATTCTAGCTATGTTTGGTAGCTTGCTGAATGTCTACTTGGCATAAATAAATAATGAGAATGATTTGATTTGATTTGTTAAAATAATTGCTTATTAAAATGGATTGATGTATTAGTTCAATACTTAACAACATCTAATTCATTATTATTTTCTTCTACGCTTACAACATTTTAGTTTACTTGCAACAGATTTATCAACTGTAATTTTAATGGTTTGCTTAATTTTAATATTCTTTCTGAATACATTCATTTGTCATAAGTCTCATATTTAAAGTGTTTCATCAACCGACGTCATCATATTTTAATGTTTTCCCCAGAGCTTACAAGAACAAATTTTTTGAAAGAAATCTTAAATCGATTTACGTAAGGCTCGGTAGTGACCACACTACTCACGATGGCGAGACAATACCTGTACAAAATTTGTACTTCCACCCTGAGTTTAAACATGAGAACTTATTAAATAACCTGGCAATAATAGGACTGGAGGAGAGGGTTCGTTTATCAAAAAAGCAGATGAAAATCAGACGCATCATATGGGATAAGAGTCCAGAAGTTCTGCCAAATGATACTAAAAGTGTTCTTATAGTAGGATGGGGTGCTTCAAAGGTAGGTCGAACGTGTCTGCAGTTAAAAGCCTAGCTTTTTCAGAACTATTTATATTATCAGCATTTACCAGTAATAGTCAAGTGGTGCGAGCAGTGGACTACCAAGCCAACTCGAAAGTCTTGAGCCAAGGCACGCTCCTCTGATTTTTGGAATTTAATTGCGTATTGTATAATAAATTGTTCCTTGCTTCAAAAACGGTAAAGGATAGCATCGTGAGGAAACCTGAGAGGTATTTCTCGACGGCATGTGAAGCCTAGTCAAACCACACGAAACATTCCAGTAACCACCCAAAAGAAGAAAAAGAAGGTACAGAGGCCAACACATCAATCTATCCCAATGTGTCAAATTTCTTTGATAATTTTTCAACTTTATATCAAACAGACTAAGGTTCATGTTTTGGTCGATGTGCTGGCGTCTGTACATTAAATTGCTTTATAATGCCTCGGGGATTGGATAGTCCCTTAAGAACCTTCTAATAGATAATAATTTTGTTATGTTTTACATTATGTAGATGCAGAATGAAAAAACATTATTTTTCAGTCTGGCCAAGTTAAGGCGAAAAAAACAACGCTAAGAGTGGGTATGCTTGACGTATACAACATCGATGAGTGTAGACAAAAGTACAAAGGGTATGTACCATGTAATTTCATTATGAGGAAATTCATACAAATTTAGCTGTATATTCATCATCCTTATCCCCAGGTCGAACGTCATCATTGACTCTAAGCTGATAGCCGTAATCAGCACTGTTGTGCTAATCTCATCTAGGTTCTACATTAAGCAGCATCAGTAAGGTTCAGTTTAATAATCTAATAATTAGATCATTTCAGAGACTTCATAAACAAAGAAAACTTTTGTGCTGCTGAAAAAGGAGAAAGTGGCGGCGCATGTAACGTAAGTAGCTCATACCTATTAAGTATCTCCTAGTTAACTTCTTCAAAACACTACTTCCAAAAAATTGTAGCAACATCAAACTCGCCACATATGAAGCAAACTAACATATCCTACATCGTGAAGTTAACGTTATCCAGAAGTACACGTATAAGATCCCAACAGCAACCGTCGGGCAGTAGTCGCCCGACACAACACCAGTCTGGTCGGAGGATTCGAGCTTTTCTTTGGGAAATACGGAACTTTACACACCTTTTCCCATACCCCTTAAAGATTATGTAACATAGCATAGTTATTATAGGTAAATTTACGTGTATACCTATTTATTTGCTATAATATATTTAGTAAAGTAAATAGGTAATGCATGCCATTCCATCTTCTCACAGAATCGCAAACACTCTAACTTTGTCATCTTCGTTTATAAGTAAACAAGTCCAATCCAGGATTGATGTCCAAATAAAAACTCATTTATTCAATTTAGGCTCAGAATCAGCATTTTTTGAACGTCAAAAATACATGAGGCAGCCTCGCAAAACACCTACCAAAACTTCACCACTTCCTTGTGTTTTTGCACGATTTAGGGGAAGTGGAATGAGCTACAGTGCGACAAACAGGGTCATTTAAAAGTTATTGCTTTCTAAAGCTATTGTAATTATGATGTATGTACATTTGCTTTCAGGGAGACGTGGGAGGTCCAGGTATAGTTGGCACAGTATTAGTGGGAGTGGTCAGCTTCGGTGCACCGGAGTGTGGAGCGGCTAGTGCCCCGACGGTCTTAACCAAGCTCGGCTACTACGTGTCATGGATTGAAAGCGTGATGGTAAGACAGAAATCAAAATATATTAACGGAATAGTTTTTATACTGCGAAAGATACAGTTCCTATTTATTTTTTTCAGAATGCACATAGCAGAAAAAATCAAGCAAACCATAATAATACTATCACACGGAGAAAATCTAAGGATTTAAAACTTAATAAAGCGGCAACTAGGGATCAATTACGCAGCCATGACAATGAGTATCCAGATGATATAAAAGCTGTCAGAGATGGACTCTTAGAGTTAGTGGAAACGGACCAGTCCGTTGTAAACGATGTCATTTACGGAGATTATTACGATGAATTCAGTAAATATTTCAAGAGCAATGAAGAAATGGAATTGAAAGAAAGTTCGATATCCACAGAAAACGAAAAAAATCACCAACCTACACTTACCTATACAACCGATAGAACATTTCAAATTAAAGTTAACCTTGATTCCGAAGCCACAACTTCCGATAAAACTTTGAGCCTAAGAAAACCTCTAATCGACTCTGATTATGAAACAGACAACGACGTAGTACATAATGATTATGACAATTATGAAAATTCAAGTGAAGAAGAACATGCGTTAAGTATTGAGGTTCCTAGTACGGAAAAATACTTAGAAAATAAAGGTGATATGCTAACAAGAACAACAAATTCCGAGAGCGAGTCAGGTCTAGCAATTCCAAATGAATCAAATGTATACTCGGATGAAACTAAAGAGTTCTATGTAAGAACCGGAGACAACTTAGAAAAAAAGGATTCCGACAAAACGCATACAGCAGCAACCACTTACATCACAGGTGCTCGTTTAGACGTTAATAATATAGCTGATACGCCATTCGCACTAGAAAAAAGTAAGCGAAAGGGAGAAAGCACAAAGGCAGTGATTAAGAAACATGAACAACTTTATAAACATGCAAGTTCTGTTCTTGATGAAGGTAAATTGCTTGCAACAAAGACTTTTATTATAGATTTTAATATAGCAGATGTACATGTTGCTAACGATAAAGTTCTCAAAAATAGTTGAACAGACGTAAATAAGTTCTAAGAAACGTGACGATAAATCTAAGTCTTAAAACATTATTATACAATTTTGACAGTACAATTAAAAATATGTTTTATTATGCCTTCTATCCTTCTGCCTAAATGTAAAAGATTGTGAAGATGGACGGACGGACGTGAGTGTGTGTTTGTTACTCATTCACGGAAAAAGTACAATTTATTTTAATGAAAGTTGTTAGTTGTGTATATGCAAGAAAACCGCGGTGCACCGCTAGTTGAACTATATTTATACCATTTAGTGTTACTTTTAACCTGATTCTTGTCTAAGTTCATCTCAACACTAAAACATACAATTTCGTAAAGTAAGAAAAATAATTTAAAAATATATCGAGCCCTAGATCTAGATTTAGTTTAATTTTGTTTCACTTCAATTTACTTTTATTGCAATTTTAATTTAATTTTATGTGGTTCTCGAATTGATGCTGTTTCCAAACTTCATCTTGCGATATAAATTTTAATTATTTTTATTGTTTAATTATTTTGACTTAAATAAATGGAATATTCCTTTACAGTATTGGCTGTACAATCATGAGGCACAGTCGACAATAATTTGGTTTAAAATTGTTCAAAGGAGCACGCAGCACTAACCAAAACCAAAACAAAAGAAATTATCCACTATGGATAACTTTGAAGAAAATGCTGGTTTTCGAATTTTTCGAATTTCGCACCTAACCGCACTTAGTAGCTGGCCGTTATGAATTGCTTGACGCCCGCCGCCCGCCACCTCAGTCCGGAGCGCGCTCTCGTGGTAGTAGGACTTGCGTATAGTTCGCGCGGGTCTCACAGACCCGACCAGGCACATGACGTGACGTTTCTATGTAAGTATTTTTGTTAGTGTTTTTGGAAATTGATGTTATTTTTGTGCTTAAATATAATATTTATACATTATTTTAGTTTCAAAATGGGGAGCCATCTGTGCGATGATGATATTAGTAATTTATTACTCGACGCGTCTGAAGAAAATGACGTAATTTTCAACTCAAGTGGAGAAGAGTCCGATCACGTGAGTCAGGGAAGCGAGGCATCTGATTCAGAGGTACAAAACAATGATTTTGATGGGGCTGTTGTGGAAGAAAGTTCATCAGATTCTTAAATGTACTTGCCGTTGTCTACGCTAGCTTCACACGAAACTCCAGAAAGTGGCCATTGACACTGTTCTTTTGGATGCTCAATACTGCTGGCATCAATGGCAAAATAATTCAAATGCTCAACTGTCCAGAAAACAAGTATAGTCGAAGAAGTTTCATAAAAGACTTGGGCTTTGCACTGATTGAACAACATTTGCAGTCAAGAACTTCTACAGATCTTCGCAAACGAATAGGTAGTCCTTTGGGTACCCAAGATGACACGCCATTGAAAAAATCGACTCCTGGTATAACACGTAGATGCTACGTATGCCCAGTCAAGAAAGATCGCAAAACGCAATATATTTGTGAGACCTGTAAGAGTCACTTATGTCTGGATCATGTAATTTTCCAATGTGCAATTTGCTTCCGAGCCAGAGCCCTGGAAAATGTTGATAGAAGTGATGAAGACTGAATATTTTCTAATTATTAATAAGTCCACAGAAGTGCTTTATATTTTTATATAGTTTGATTGAGATCTCTTTAGTTTTTAATAAGTAATGTGTGTTATAAGAGTAATGAAGTATTTTTTTTTGCCAAAAACACTACCTAAGTTTAATTGGAAGAACAATTATGAAAAGTAGTTGATTTGCAATGTTTTTTAAATTTATTGTGTAACATACACCCGTAGTAAAAATATTAGTACATTTGAATAACTTATTTATCAATAATTATTTGAGAAATTATAATTAAAAAATCCGGGTCTGATAGACCCACCAGGCATACCGTGTAACTTCTTGCCACCAGGCATACCGAAGGTTAAGTACCAGTGTGGATTGACTTAGGAATATGCAATAAAAAGTTTGAATTAAAAGGTTTTTATTTGATAGTTTGTCTGGAACGGTTTAGGAAAAAATGAACACATATAAACTTATCCAAATCTGAGCATCTTTGTTAGACTTACAGCCGAAGAATAAAAATGTAGGTACGAGTATAGCTGCAGAACATTATCTTGAATCCTTTAAAGATTTTTTCTACTCTTAAATACTTTCTTACTTCCGTAATCAAGGAGGTGGTTCTTGTAATTGAAGATCACCTTTCGCACGAACCAGCCTCCGCAACGTGCCTATTATTCTTAAGCCACAAGTACCTCTGCAAATCTTTTTAGATAAATAAAGTTCTATTTAGAGATCTTTTCATAATCTTACTATATTATACAAAAAACTTAAAATAAATCTATATATATAAAAGAAAGTCGTGTCAGTTACTTCACTTATAACTCAAGAACGGCTGAACCGATTTAGCTGAAAATTGGCAGGGAGGTAGTTTAGAGCCAGGAGAAGGACATAGGATACTTTTTATCCCGTTCGACATCATAAAAATAAATATCAAGAATATCGGTTGTCTCAAACATTTTTCAAACGCATTGCCATCTGGGATGACATGACAGGAGTCAAACTTCCCAGTTCATTATCAGGTGACAATTTGAAATTGACAAGTCTTAAGCTAAACCCAAGAAGGTAAGGTTGTCAATTTATAATACGCACCTACGTTCTGAAATTTATTTTGTTACTAAACTTAGAGGTTTTATGTAGCATAAAAAAGTCTTATATTTCAGAAATCAATTTACGTAACTAGCAATGATGACAGAGACGAACTTTAATAATTCTTTGCAAATAGAACTTATTTTACTGTTAGGACTTTAATTAAAGTAGACCGGGAAAACTATAGGCATAAATTATTGTATGTAACATAGAGGCAATAGTTCAGATTAAAATTATGAATTTAGTATTTTTTAGTAAGGTAGTTAGGTTAGATAGTTGGGTTAGCTATAGGATAGGTATGGTCAGTTAGGTTAGGGTATATATACATGTTGTAATTTAAAAGTAGTAGTAGTTATTATTGGTTTGGATTTATTTGTTGTCGTCTTATTCAACGTATGTATATCTAATATAAAAAAAATAAGAGCAATAAATTGACTCTAAGGTACAACGAAGTTTGCCGGGGCAGCTAGTAAATAACTAAATCTAACAATAAATAACTACAAAGGGTCAAAAATTCTTTTGCTACGCTGCCAGCTGGTGAAGTGCCCAAAAGACTGGCGGCATTGCCACGTTGAATGGCAATGCTTAGCCTCTGGCCAAAGTAGAGGTCAGCCCTTGGGTCACGGGAAGCGTCAACTAAACGTTTGCAGATGTCTTTGTAAAGGAGACGAGCACTCTGACCCCACGGCCCAAGAGTTTTAAACCCAAACGGCTCGAAAGTATAACTACCAACAAGGTTGCTATATTTACGCTGCTTGAGATTCTCAGCAGCCGCAGCAGCAGCGCCAGCACAGCATGTTGACCCAGGAAGATGGGATGGCGCAAGAGTATCGACACAAGTAGCGTCCCATACTAAAGGCCTACCCAACTTCCAAGGGAATAAAGACATACCGTCCGGTCTTTTGCCTTCGTCGCGTGCCAAGCCATTGGGTTCTAAAACAGCTGGAACGCCGACGGAAACAAGAGCACGTCGGATGATGTCATTAATGTGTGCATGCCGTGCTATGCGACCCGCACTACGGCCGCTTGATAAACCGTGATGCCCCAGGCTGTTGACATAACTTCCCCACAGTGACAGCGATAAGGAGAAACACATGTAGCTCCTAGACGAAGGGAAGCAGCGAGGCGGAAAGTAGTGTCATCGAAAAATAGAGTGACAAATAAGAGATGAAATTGAGAAATAAAGTCCGTATTAATATTCTAAGATGTTGAACAGTGAGCGGCGTAGCAGGAAAATTACATGGTCAACTAAAGTAATCCCGTCGTCCGATGAGCAAAAATAGCTCAGCATCTTAGATAAGGAATATGACTGTGGAAGACTTGGATAAGATTAACTACGTGAACATAAGGCAATCTTAAGAAAGTAACAGATAATTATAAACTCTATTCTACATTCAACACTTTACATTCAACATTACTCTATTTTACTGCCTTAATGGTCTTGTCTCGTCGGATTGGGCAAAGCGTTATTAAAATGTCTATATACAATTTCTCAGTAGCAACCCGGAACCTGGATTTGTGCCTGATTTATGGCAAGCCTCCTTTTACAGGGGACTTAAACATCATAACTGGTGAAATTTGGGTGTATAGTACGCAACTGCCTAACCTCACGAGTATTACAGGCGTGATTTTATGTTATGTTACTCTATATAAATTCAATCAAAGGTGGTTACAAAATCAAATCTAAATTTTTATGACCCAGATAAAAAGTGTACGTACTAAATATTTCCCAAGAAATAAAGAACTGAAACAAAACGCAATAAAATAATACTTCTGTACATTGGGCAACTACTTTAATAACACAACCATTTGGATACAACAGTGAAATTTTTCATAATTGTTATAATATTTTTGTTATTTCATAGTTATCGTCTTAAAAAAATATCCTTCTTCAAATGTTCTCCGCGACGAGTATAATCCTGTGCCTTACATTTTTTAACTTCCTCTTTTTCGTTCAAACTACTCTTGAAATACCAGACGAAGATAGTTACGGCATCGTCGGTACAGAGCGGGCAATACGAAAGACTGTCAACAATTTATTCTCCACTCTTAAGGTTATAAAGAAAAATCTGAAGTTGAAACAATATTCCACAATTCACAACTTCTTTGCTTCACTAACTTTACGAGATCACAACAATCTGAAGAACATCACAAAACTAACTCAAGTTGATAACATCGATAACGGCACTCAAGTTTTTATTACGCAATTGACTGAAGTACTAAACGAAGATAATAAAACTGATGAAGCGACAGACTCCGTTTACGTTACGGAACTTATTGAAGAATTTATTAGCAGACTTGGTCATTTGAAAGAAACTAAAGGGTTTAAAAATAACACGAAATTTGATTTGAATAAAGCTATTATAAAATATTTTAGTAACAATAAAAATGAGTTGGAAAATACAACATATCATAATAAAATACTAGAAGAACTTGGGAAAGAGAATTATTCTGATACGAATGTATTGAGCGCTAATGAATTTTGGCGTAAGTAAAATATGTATGATATTTGAATTAAAATATTTTTAAGACCACGGTGGATTATTTCTACACGGTGATGCAAAAACGATGCGTATCCTTGGTCCGTAGGGTGCGGGGCAGCGCCAACAGCATCCTGTAAGATAAACAAGCAGGCTTGTCTGTGCGTTTTTGACATTGCTGCAAGGTTTCGGCAGGGCCTGTCACCTTGCAGCAATGATGTCACAACCAGTTTCTGATTTTCTTTTTACCGTTGTAAGTATACTACTAATATAGTTTGTGAGCACATTATTACTAACACTATGAGTCTTGTAGCTTGAATTAAGCTTTGGTATGCCGGAAACGTGGATCCACGAGACACAATTGCTTTTTAATTGTTTCTATAATTACCGCCGTTTGGGGTTAATCATGAGGCCCGTGTGCACGCAGCCTATACATATAATGAGATTTCTCGCCGACTGGTCGACACTCCGCGTGACCAGAGGGCTGGCTTATTCCTTGGCCAAAGAATTAGCATTCCAACTTGGCAATGTTGCCAGTCTTTTCGGCACGTTTCCAGATGACAGCGATGAGGAGGAGTACTTGGACGCCTGAGTGTTCCGGTTTTGTTTTTCTTTGGGGTTTTTTTATTAATATTTCATTTGTAGTTAGTTTAAGTGTACAAATTTAAGTTTTTTAATTAGTTTTATAGTTTTAATAAATATGGTACTATTCTTAAAAAATATTGGATTAACATAGTTGCTTATTTTATAGGCAAAAACATATTTTTGCACGATACTCTTTAAATTAAATTAAATTAAATTCATTTATTGGTGTGATTTTTGGTACATTTTACATGAGATCTTAATAATAAATAATTCGTTCCTCAAAAATCTACCTTAAGTCTTTGGACGCCACGTCGGACACACGTTGACCGCGAACAATTAAATTTCTATTGTGTCTGATAGTTGGCAGTCAACGTGTTAAAGGCGTACACTCTTTTACGTACTTATCGTTAATAAAAGAAATAATCAAAATAATTAAAATAAAACACAAAATAACACAAACAAAACATTAACAATTGAGTATACATATAAATAATAAAATGGAAATAAAGATAAAAATACAATGTCAATAATAGAATGTAATAGAATCAAATTTACCTACAATGACAGTTAAAGAAATGTCAATGACGAATAAATATTAATTAAAATTCTTTCTCAGTAAGGAATTCATTGAAACTATAGTACGCTTTATGAGTTAAAAAACCTCGGAGCCTGCTTTTAAATAAAGGCAGTGGCCATTCTCTTGAGGAGCTTGTGGCTAAATTATAACAGCCGCATGGGTCGATCGAAGGTTAAGCTACGCTTGACGAGGTCGGTCCGTGGATGGGTGACCATTTATTACATACCAAGACTCCTCCGTGCCTCGGAAAGCACGTTAAGCCGTTGGTCCCGGCTGTCATTTGTAGATCTTTGACAGTCGTTACTTGTAGTCAGAAGCCCGAAAGTCTGACAACCAGTTTAACCAAGGGGTATCATGTTACCCAGTTACTGGGTTGTGGAGGTCAGACAGGCAGTCGCTCCATGTAAAACACTGGTATTCAGCTGCATCCGGTTAAACTGGAAGCCGACCCCAACATAGTTGGGAAAAGGCTAGGCAGATGAGTGGCCATTCTCTTCATTGCTTAGGTAATTTATTATAAATGACTAAAGCCATGCAGTAGACACTCTTGCGCATAACTCTTTACTTTATTAATAAAATATTTTCAGAGCCAAGTGGTCGCCGCATCTTTGAGGGTAAACTATCTGGTATCACACAATTTCCCTTCATGGCTAGCGTTCAGTTCTTCAAGAAATTTCAATGTGGCGGCTCCATCCTCCAATCAGATCTGATCATCACCTCAGCGTCGTGTTTGCAATTGTAAGACTAAATCACCTATTATCTTAAACTTTTGGTTATTAAATTATTTGTTTCACACTTTTAGGTGGATTATTCCGAACCTGACGCAAAATCCTTACTAGGTCGGGTACGGAAGGCTCGTGAAAAAAAAAATGTTCCAAAAGTAACCCTGATCTGTCGTTCGTTGTGTCTATCACCACCAGCACCCTCCAGTGTCTTCCTATTGTTTTAGCTCGGAATAATATATATCCTCCTCCTCCTTGGTTATTAAAATCATCTACATCATTACTTATTTCACTAGAGCCTGGAACAATCGCTTCTTCCGCGAGAACCCATCATTCCTCTCCGTGCGAGTTGGAAGCACCTACTACGAGCGAGGAGAGAGCATTCCTGTCATGGAAATTCATTTTCACCCAGACTTCAACCCCAAGAACTTGCGGCACAATCTGGCGCTCATGAGGCTGACAAGGAGTTTGAAGTTCTCGAAAAGACAAAATAAGATAAAGAGGATAAAATTTGATACAAACCCGTGGCCATTGGCATCTAATGTTGATGGCATCGTTATTGTTGGCTGGGGCGCTAGAACAGCAAGTATTTTTATCTATATCCTGTTATCTGTATCTCAATTATTTGCCGTGTCAGTCATTACACAATACTGATAATCTTTTGATTGATAATAATTGATGATAATAATATACGAAGATTTAAAATTTAAATTTAAATTTTCTAAACATTTTGTTCCTTGACTATGTCCATGCCTAACTTGTAATTTTAACAATATCTTTTTTTAGCTTGGCACGCAAGTTCTTACTCCTTGGAAGAATAAACTTTCATATTCAACTCTAGATTTCTACCCATTAACGGAGTGTCAAGAGGTGTATACCAAGTAAGTCTAGCTTTTTCATTTGATGTTTCTCTCAACAAATTTATCTAGATGGACTCAACTACACTTACTTATGAATGGTACACCATTCATGACTGCCTTTAGCCTCCATACATCCAGATAAGCAGCTTTTTCATACAGTAGACCCATTGCGTAGACTACAGCATGGGGTTATTCAAAAAAGGGTGAAAAGGTTTCTACAGGGTTGACACCTCTTGTGATGCAAACATCCATAGTCTACGGTAACTGCTTACCATCAAGTGGGCTGCAAGCTTCTTCAAAAACCTGCCAGCTAGGTATCTAAATATATCAACATTTAATGAAATTTTCAGTGATTTCGTGACAGACAGAAACTTTTGTGCCGGTTTCTTCTCGAAGGGAGGTGGCGCATGTAACGTATGTTGATCTCTGATTATTTTATTGAATTATCTTTAAATAGCAATTACTTTATGCAGGGTATATCTGCATTTTTTGTAATGTCAAAATAATAACTTGGATTCATATAAAAAAAGTCAGGCCAAGCACCCATTTTTTTATTATTGTCTGTTTGTCTATCTGACTATTTGTTACGGTTTATCTCCGAAAAGGCACACAAATTTTGACGGGACTTACACTAAAATGTTGTTGACGTCATAAGACGTTATGTAGACTTCATTTAAAAATACTTTTAGGGTTTCGTGGTGAACAACGAATTGTTATGTTCCGCGCGGATGAATCACTAGGATAACAACAAGTGTCATGTAATTTTAGTAGAAATTTTTAAAAAAGTATTTTCAATCGATTATAATTATGTTTTTTTTATATCTTGTTGGAAAAAGACAGACATTTGAACCAATGTTTAGTTAAAGCTTGACAATATATTTAATCTTTTTAGTTTCTCTCGTTACCTACAATCTTTTGAGTTTCTACTCTTGTTTTCTTGATTTAAAACTAAGACTTTAGAAAACGTACTTCTATTTTTGGTTTTCTAGCATGATGCTGGCGGACCCGGTGTGTTAGATGGGATTCTGATGGGCGTAATCAGTTTCGGCTCACCCATGTGTGGCACTCCTGACGCACCTACTGTCTTCACCAAACTTGGTTACTACGCTGAATGGATCGAGGAAGTCATGGAAATGGTATACCTATCTACCTAGAATTCTTGCTTATCACGAGCGAGGTTATAATTCAACAAGCATATTTACACACATATGTGATGACTTTGAGATGTCAAAGCCTTAAAAATTTAGAGTTTGAGAATTTATTTTTGTTGTTGTTATTGTAGTAATAATACCACAATAATTTCTTGAATTCCTTTCACAGGACACGGCTCAAGGAAGTCAACCGACTACACTCCGATCACCCGATTTTGCTAAGTTTCAGTTAAATCCTTTCACTAAAAAACCTCCTCTTAAAATTTTGCCAATCATTCACGAAGAGCCAACAAGATTGTTAAGAAAAGATCCGAAGACTCATGGTTATGATGTTCTAAGAAAAGGTGATAACAAACATGAATTTAAAGACTTTATGAAAACAATATTCAAGAAAAAGAAAGAACCAAAAAAACAGATAGAACATGAACTTAAAGAAAGTGAAAAACAACCAGATGACGCAAACGAAGTAACTGATTCTCCAGATATAACTCAACCAGAAGTAAAGCAGTTCAAACCCAAACAAGCATTAAGAAATAAAATTGAAACAAAAACAGAAACCAAGGACAAACATGAACTATCATCAACAAGCAACACAAAATTGAAACGCAAAGATAAAATTAAATTTGCAACAGAATCGCAAAGTCAGTCAAAAGAAAATTCAGAAGATAAAAGTACTGCTGTACGTCCTTATACAATTTTTGGAAATTATAAAGATAAAGTTACAATATTAGATGATAATTACGACGTCTCTGCTGAAACTGATAGTTCTTCTAGAGAGTTCACACCATCTTTTAAGCAACGGAATGACGGAAACGAAGAAACTAGCTCTGACGAAGAAAAAGAGTTTGATGAAGCTATCGAGAATCTAATAGATGATCTTAACATAAACTTCATCACGGAAACTAAAAAAAGGTTGCCTGCAGAAAATGTACGTAAAGACCCACAGAACATAAAGAACAAAGACCAATATCCTATATTATCAAAAGAAAAATCAAGTCGCGAAATTGAAAATAATAATCTTAAAGAATATCGGGAAAATGAGAGTGATGAAAGTAATAGCAGTGATGAAAAACCCGAAAATGAAAAGAGCGTCAGTACCAATGATGAAGGTGAAGAAGAAGATCGTTTTAATGAAAACAGAAACAATGAGAAAAGTAAAACTGACCATAAAACTAAGGCAACTGCTGATAAAAGTCAAATTGCTTTTTACACGGACAGCCAAAGCAGTGACAATTACGAAAACGAACTTAGTGAACAAGTTGTGCACAGCGTTAATAAGAATAATGAAAGACATGATTACGAAGTAGATGATAAAGATGGCACAAACGAAAATTTTGAATCACTGAGCATACCAGTCGAGTCATTTGAGCAAGAAAATTCAAGTAATAATAGTACTGAGAGGCTTGTGGATTTGATGGAATATGAAGATATTTATAAGCTCAGATATTTATCAGGGCATCCAATTTGAGATATACCTAATTTACAATATCTACCTATAATAATGGTATTAAGAGAAAAGATTTGATTTTTTGTGTGTTTGTTTTTTTGTAATGGTTTTGATGATTGAAAAACTACTCGAACAAAAATTCTTCACTTTTAGAAAGCTGTATTATTACCGAGTAACATAGGCAGCATGAAAGTTTGACAACCAATTTAACCAAGGGTTATAGTGTTATCCAGTAACTTATGGAGGTCAGACAGGCAGTCGCTCCAAATAAAACACTGGTATTCAGCTGCGTACGAATTAACTGGAAGCGGAGTATTTTATTTCAAAACTGAAGGGGATATTCAAGTTTGAACAGATAAGTAAGAAATATCAGGCGGATGCAGTCGCAAGCGCATATTAAGCCTTTATGACAAATCAGCCAAGTGGGAGTCTGCCTCGCACGTAGTTGATGGACGTTTTGTAATTATTACAGGAAAATTAAATGATATCTGTAACAAGCACAGTTTTGTATTAATCAAAATCATTAATGACTCAATATAGACAAACAAATATAGTATACGTCCACTGAACTATGCAAAATCTCGCAAAAAAAAATCGACTCCTTTGCCATTGTAGCCTCTTTTCGAACCAAACCTTCTTGAACATTTAGTAGCCATATAACCGTTTCAATTTCGATAATCATGAACTGTCATGTCATTTTGTCAATAGTTTGAATGAAAATGTCGTTGCTAACGTTAAATGGGAAATATTATTCGTGGTTTTTAATAAGAGGGAGAGGAATACACGGGAGATGCAGGATCGGGAACCGCGACTGGGTCGGGTTTGGAGTCAACGGCAGTGCCAATTACAAGGATGATGCTCACTTCCCATTCCCCGCCATCAGGTTCAAGGAGAACACCAGAGATATTTGCGTAATGTATATTTACATTTTACTTAGGTACAGACGCCAGCACATCAAGTTACCCCAATGTGTCTTTTTTCAACTTTATGTTAAACAGAATAAGGTTCCAATTCAATTGGGGAAATTTGACACATTGGGGTAACTTGATGTGCTGGCCTCTGTACATTCAAATAGCTTAGTCGCGTTGAGAGGATAAATGAAAAGCGACTAACAAAAGGCATTTGCCACGCCGTGGCAGTGGAAACGCCAAGAACAGACGCTCTTCAAGAATCGAGGGTGTTCTCATCAAAGAACACATGGCACAGTAAGGTCCTATTATGTTCTACACAGACCATATGGTAATTGATGTTATTTTTTTGGTTTTTATGTTATTTTTTCTATTGCTACTATGGTATGACATTGTTAATTTAATTATTTTTTTTAAATTTTCTTTCCTAATGTGCTTTGAATTTAATTTTGATTATAATTTTTGTTAGCTTTGTATTTTATTATGCATGCTGTGGTCTCCTGTAATGCCAGCCACACACTTTACAGTATACTTGCGCAAGTCCAGACTGGCGCAAGTATATTGTAACGTGTGTTGGAAGTTTTGCGCTAATTTTTGGCTTGCACATATTCTTGAAAAGTTCAAATTTTTATTCCCAACTTGTGTTTGCGTCATCCATAGCACAAGTAGCTCGCTGCATGTCCGCACCCGTGTACAAATATCACTGAAAATGATATTTGTGCAAGCAAGCTTGAGCCGTTTGTGGTCACCTCCGAAATACGTGTATTTGTGCAAGTCTGGACTTGCGCAAGTATACTGTATAACGTGTGTGGCTGGCTTAAGTAAAGGAGTACACTTATGTAATACTTTTGTCATCGCTGTTTAATTGAATGGGTCTGTGTGTCTTTTGTTGGAGATCCTAAATAAATGAACACAATGGGAACTATATTTTCTATCACCAAAATTTATATTTGTCATCAAGTTGTATCACCTAATAAATAGATCTATCGCCATGAAATATTTTCGTTCTCAGATAAACAAAAATTGTTCCCAGGTATGAATTATCAAATTAATGTTAATATATGTGTAAAATAAGAGATCGATAACCAATAAAATTATATTGCATTACATGAATATAAACTTCGTTCTTATAATAACAGTTTTGTTACTTAAATAATTGCTCTGTGCTCAGAATGGTATAGTTTTGTGTTTCTTAAATAATAGGGTTTGTCCTCAAAATAGTAGATCTGTCACCAAAATGTAGTCACCAAACAATGCAAACAATATAATTCAAGTAAAACAGTTACTCAAAATGGAAACGGCTAGGTTAGGTTAGGTTAGAACTGTGACCACGCAGCGCCAGACAAAATATCTTTAAGTTCTAATCTACCATGCATGCGTGCATTGCAAAAAAGGGGCATCTATTTGGTACTAGACCTTATATCTCAGGATTTTAGGTGATTTATTGTGGAACTGATTTTGCATTGTTTGGTGACTACATTTTGGTGACAGATCTACTATTTTGAGGACAAACCCTATTATTTAAGAAACACAAAACTAATTAAATTGGTGATAGCTTAAATGATACCCAAACACAATCCATTATACTACTACGTACACCATTCTACATTCTCAGGCACTTCGTGAGAAAGAGAAAGGAGACTGGCGAATGCTTTGCTGTGAAGAGAAGAAGGCTCTATACCGAGCATCTTTCTGCCAAACTTTTGCAGAGTTCCAGCACCCCACGGGCCAGTGGAAGGCGATCGTTGGAGCCGGGCTGTTCCTCTGCTCCTTCACGTTCTGGGTCTTCATGTTCCTCCATCATTATGGTATAAACAGTTTCTTTTTATTATTGAGAAAAAAGATCTTCATCATCATCTGCCTCCTTGTCCCAACTATAATAAGGTCGCCCATCAGTTTAACCGGATCCAGCCCAACACCAGTATTTTACATGGAGCAACTGCCACTCCATTCACCTACCAACCTCATCAAGCATAGCTTAACCTTCGAAAAGATCTTATTAATACTAGTTATAATTAACCAGCCTAATTTCAAACGTTTTATTTTTTGTTATTCTATCTCTCCTTTAAAGCTTGTATAAGTCTCCTATAAGTCTTCAAAGTTGTATGATCTTTGGCATAACAGCGGGTCCAATCAGAATACCAGCGCTGCGGTATTTTTTTTCTTTCAGTATCTTAGGATCCTGTAGAGATAGGGGGGTTATTTTGCTTTTTAATTTGTTTCATGCTTGATAAAGTTGATTTTCAGTACACAATTTTCAGGATTTAAAAAATAGTTGTGCAGGTATGTACATACATAAAATCACACCTTCGTCCCATGGCTGGCAGGCAAAAACTACAGAACGTCACTCGCTACGATCCTTACAGACAGACTCCTTTTAACTTAGCATTTAACTACTTTTATTTAATTACTTTCATTTAATTACTCTTTCAAAGTATAAAAAGTGCCTCAAAAAGAATTGCTAATTGTTAATTATTATAAGTTTTTATTCAAATCTAATTTATTACTTTATTACTTTTTTATTGTTTTAATTATTATTTTTCGATTTTGATTTTATTTCTCTATTGCTGCTTCTGTGACATTTGTTTATTCAATTTAATTTTAATTTTATTTTGTTTTATCAATTATATTCCCCATAATGTTTTAAATTTTATTCTGATTATTTGTTGTTGGCTTAGTTATTAAGTAATTTTATTATGCATGCTGTGGTCTCCTGTAAGTGAAGGAGTACACCTACATAATACTGTTGTCGTCAATATTTTCTTTTTTCATGTGTCTGTGTATATCCTTTGTTGGAGATCCTAAATAAATAAATAAATAAATAAATAAATAAACTAAACAGTAGACATCAGCCGAAGCCATTTTTCTGTCATTATTTTCTGTTAGGTGTGAATATTTTATAATTTTAAATTTGTTGTCTTTTTAATCTCATTAGCTCTCATTATGTATGCACTTGTAATTTCATTATGTTTTTTTTTAACTTTAATTTGATTATTTGTAATTTTAATAATTAGTGAGCTAATAATAATTAAATGGTTTTTCACTCACATGAATGTTGGTCGACCTATTATTGGCGACTGTATAAATCTGATACTTTTTACTATTATTCTAATGTAATGCTGTATACAGAAGCTGTTGGTTTACCTTTAATAAATAAATAAATAAGGCATGAAGAGATGTATTGTTCATGTGACGATCGATCTGTCTTCCAGTGTTCGAGCCTCTGCCTGCGAGTCTAGCAAATGCAGCGCAGAAGGTACAACTCCGAAGGATGCTAGAACTTCGCGTCAATCCTATAGATGGACTGTCTTCCAAATGGGATTATGACAATGACCGATGGAAGGTAAAAGTATGACATTTTAGAGAACCGTCCAGGACGCGTCTCCTGTCGAGGGTTGCGGAAGAATCGTCTTTTCCCACGAATCAAAGCGCAAGTGTGAGACTGAAAACCTAGGTGGTTTTTAGTCGATAAGAGTCTAATAGATCCTCAGCCATCCCTAGAGCAGAGGACATCCATAAGAATCTTCCACACCGCCATAAACACACAGTGCAAGGACGTGCTTGTGTGAATTTATTATTTATTTATTTATTTATTCACAAGCACGTCCTTGCACTGCGGACGTCACACAGTTTCACCCGCCTATTTCCCGAGTGGGAGTATATAAAATTATAGCTTTGTCATCTGGGAATAGTGTAACTTCCAAACGGTAAAAGAATTTTTCAAAACGGACCAGTCGTTTTTGAGATTAGCGCGTTCAAGCAAACAAACTCTTCAGCTTTATAATAAGAATGGATTTGTTGGTTGGATTCACTATAGTCTTACTGGCGTTGTTGACTTGTACAAGTAAAAATAAGTAATACAGAAGCTACAGACACGTTTTTAAGGATTGTTTTCTTATTTTCAGACATAAAAATAATGCAGTCAACGCGAACCCAAGCAAGAGCAAAACAAACACGAAGCATCGTCACGCATTGCACACATTGCTTTGTCACTAAACGCAGTGCGGCCCCAGCTTAATAATGACAAAGAAATATTTGGCTACAGACGCATTGTGTATTGGGTTTATTTCTTTTTTCCGTGTGCTTGCTTTTTATCAGTCATCCTACTCCTGCAGTCTCGACACTAGACAGCGACAAAAATCGGATGCCAAGTCGTATCGTTGTCAAATTTCTTTAATACATTTTCAACGATTTCGAAAGATTAAGGTTGAAAATCTATTAAAGGACTTTGATTAAAGATTTTTGTCGTTATATTAGTCGAGATTGCAGGGCCTAGCGTCCCACAAATGCCCACAATATCTACTTTGGATTCGCTGTTGTGTCTGTTTGTTTAGTTCTCGCCAGACGTTGGGCCCTTTGTTAGTCTTTTGATTTTGTTAAGTTGTTATTTATGCTGATATTTTTAGTTAATAAAATAAAGTTTTCATTTTTCGACGCATTTTATTTTACGGTTGTTTTTTATGTATTACCTTTTGTCTATGAGGTAGAAGAAACATCCCACATTCCGGACACCATGATTTAACTCTCGACTGGTAACCCCTTCTGTCTGAAATCGTAATGAAACGAACTTCTGTCGAAACCAATTGCGACATAAAGAGGGGTCTAGAATCAAAAACAAAACTCACCGCATCAGTATAAGTGTGACGATGCCCTTTCCTTCGCTTTGATATATGTCCATTTGTCCATGTCTTCACTATGTCTATGCTTATGTCTAAGCGTGTGACGATATGACGTAAGTAAAACGTTCCAATCGCCATCTTGTGTGTCAAGTACACACAAGATGGCGATTGTCAGCAGTCTTTATTTTTGTACGACTAGGGTACATACTGAACCTCTGAAGGAACAAATCTGGGGAAAAGCAGACGAACTTGAGATTAAAATAGAGTATCATGCGATATGTCAAGAAATGTCTGCTTCGTTGGTTTAGTGGTCAAAAGCGCTACTACTAAGCATGAGGTCCTGGAACCGTTTCGCGGGTTGGGCAAAATGTTACTGGGTATTACACGCAGTGGCGTCCAAGAGGGGGTCGTTGGAGTCATGACGTAGTAAGCAGCACTAGAAATTATAGAAACCCTCCAACCTGATTGCCCAAACCGCGTAACCTGATTACGCTAAAGTTTTATAAATAAACAAACCTTCATCATGATGCAATTTTAACAACTTCTAACTCAGCCACAACAATTAATGAGGTTAAATAGTTATTGGCAGTTGTAATTGAAATAGGTATCTAATTAAGTATTTTGTACCTACTCACAGTATAGGTACCCAGGAATTGGGTTGTGGAGGTAAGATAGGCAGTCGTCCCAGTCAAAAATACTGGTTTCTACTCAGCTGCATGCAGTTAGTCGGTAGGCGAGGCGACTCTAATATAGTTGGGAAATGGCAATCTCGGGGTAGTGAGGGCGCCACAGTGCCACGGTTCACATCGTACTCGTAATTATATAATTTTTAAAAAATATACAAGTAGCAAAAAGTGTAAACAGTGCAAGAAAATTGTAAACGGTGCTTAAAATCACTAGGACAATATAAAAATACTGAGTGAAAGAACTGTAAAACTGTGTGAAAAGTGTAAAATACGTTAGAACATTTGACTTTGAAATCCGTTTAAATACAATTAATTTAGTCTTGTCCAGTGCAAATTACTATTGTTGAGAGGGATATTATAATAACACTACGAAAAAAATACGCAAAAGTGGTCATATAAGAAGTAACAATAAACTATAACCTCAGAAGTGCAAATAAACATAGTGACTTGCAATTTGATAATACTTTACAACATACGATCTCTTAAGAAAATCACCAGCAGCGCCATCTATCATTACTAGTTGTAACTTGTGTCACACTAAGTTAGACACCTTAACAAGCGCCGGCGCCGTGCGACGCGCGGCGCTCGATTAATAATTGTCCAGGACTGAGAATACTTCTGTAATACGTTACTTTCCTAATAGAGGTCGCTGGGCATCACATTTTTACTCAACATGGACGAAATAAAACAAATGTTACTAAAAATGCAACAAGATATGGCACAACAAAAACAAGATATGCTAGATATGAAGGAGGATATAAAGAACACAATAAACAACAACATAAACGAGAAATTCAACATTCTAGATCAACAAAATGCTATTTTAGAGAAAAAAATAGAAGAACAAAGCACAAGAATAGGCAACTTAGAAAGAGAAATTAGATGCAAAAACCTGGTCATGTTTGGGGTGGAAGAATGTGAAAGATCCTACCACGAATTAGAAGACATACTGATTGATTTACTAAACAAGTACTTCAAACTCTCATATGATAGATCTCACATCGAAGCAATCAGAAGACTAGGAAAAAAAGGCGAAAAAATCAGACCAATTATAATAACATTTGCTACAATGGGCTTCAAACTTAGGGTTCTGAAAAACAAGTCGTGCCTGCAGAATACGTCATACTATGTTAAAGAAGACTACCCCATAGAAGTCCTGAACAAGCGCAAGGAATTACAAGCGCAACTACAGAAGGAAAAAGAAGCAGGCAATACTGCTTTTATAAAGTACGATAAACTTATAGTACTTACTAATAATAAGAGCAACTACCGCCAGCCAACAAGTAAGAGGAACCTGTCTGAATCCCCGGAGATAATACCACCACACTCCGGTAGCCAAAATGTCCAACACAATAACAAACAACCACTAAAGAAAAATAAAGCTTCCAATATGAGAGATTATATACTTCAAAAACCGAAACTGACGTACGATCAAACCGATACCCCACAAAAACAAACACATACATCACAGACCAATTTAGCATAGCAACAACAGACGGGCCCCCTACTCCCCACTCACCTCCCACCACGGCTGGTCACCGCGGGAGTGTCAGACCAAAACCCTCCAAAGAATATTCGTTCAAAAAACAAACTTTCATTAAATATTTGTACCCTCAACGTCAGATCATTATCAACACCTGAAAAACTACTAGAACTGAAAACAGCTCTTAGTAGCATAAAACACGATATACTGGGCCTATGCGAGGTGCGCCGACTAGGTGAAAATATAATAGAAGACGAAAACTATATTCTATACTACATAGGACAAACAAAGGGTCTATATGGCGTGGGTTTCCTAATCAAAAGAAAATACAAAGAAAATATCATAAACTTTTCCGGGATATCTGAAAGAGTTTGCATGTTGGAAATAAACTTAGGGAGCCTACACTTCGCAATTATACAGGCATACGCACCAACAGAAGGCTCAACACAAGAAGACTTAGATAAGTTTTACACAGACTTAAAAGAGGCTCATGATTCGATTGCTACACAGTATATAATAGTGATGGGCGATTTCAACGCACAGATCGGCAAACCGAAGTATTATGAGAGCAGAATAGCAGGTAGTTACGGTTTTGGAAACAGAAGCAAGAGAGGAAAACGACTGGTTCAGTACGCATACGAACATAATCTGAAAATAATCAATACAATGTATAAATTGAAAGCTAACCAACGATGGACCTGGATTTCGCCGGACAAAAATACTAAAAAAGAAATTGATTATATAACAACAACGAAACCCAAATTGTTCACAAAATTTGAAGTGCTGAATTCTTTCTCCTTTGGCACAGATCATAGACTCCTGAGAGCAACGTTGAGCATAGGTAAGGAAAAACGGAGCAGAAGAAACTACACTAGTCCCAGAAACCCTTTAAAGACTGAGGATGAGATGGATAGTTATTTAAAAAGCTTAAATGAATTTATACCTGAACTAATAGACAACCCGGAAAGATATACAGTCGCGGATTTTTACAAGAAAATAGAAAACTCTATAATAACAAGCCTAAAAAATAAAAAACAATCAAGAAAAATAAAAATTCTATCAAACAAAGCAATTCAATTAATGGGAAAAAGAAGCACACTACAAAATAAAAGAAACCTTACTAAAAATGATAAGGAAGAATTAAAAGAGCTATATAAAGAAACAAATAAAGAAATCAGAAAATGCTACGAAAACCACAGATTACACGTACTGGAAAAATGTATAGAAAGCACAAGATCAGCTAAAAAGGCATACAAGGAACTAGACAAGTCAAAAAAATGGATACCCTCCCTTCAGCGGGGTTCTACAATTTGCCAATCTCGAAATGACATCATTAACATAGCTACAAACTTCTATACAAGCCTTTATAGCTCTACACCAAGCTTAGTGGAAAACACAGAACTTGATCAACTAAAAAACACATCAACTGTACAAAATTTTACTGAAACTGAAATCTTAAAACAAATATATAATTTAAAACCAGATAAGAGCCCAGGACCGGACAGTTTGAGTAATGAGTGCATAAAGGTCGGTAGAACACTTTTATTAAAACCCATTACAATACTCTTCAATAAAATACTGGAAGAAGAAAACGTGCCAGGGCAGTGGACAGAATCGGAAATCATTTTACTATATAAAAAGGGCGACCCTAAAGATATAGGAAACTACCGACCGATAAGCCTAATATCTTGCTTGTACAAACTCTTTGGATCCTGCTTACTACACAGAATATCCCCACAAATAGACTTATGCCAACCCATGGAACAAGCGGGATTCAGAAGTGGTTTCAGCACAACAGATCATATTCACACCGTAGACCAGGTCATCGAAAAGTATGTTGAATATAGAAAACCGCTCTATATAGCGTTTGTCGACTACAAGAAAGCTTTCGACTCTATCTCTCATAACAGCATCTGGGAAGCATTAAACAAACAAAATATAAACGCAAAGTACGTAAATATTATCAAAAACATATATGTTAATTGTATTAGTAGAGTCAGGCTAGATAGAGTGGGCACCAGGTTCAGCATAAGTCGAGGAGTCAGGCAAGGCGACCCTATATCGCCGAAACTATTTATAGCTGTATTACAAAATGTAATGGAAGATTTACCATGGTCAAAGCAAGGAATTAATGTGAATGGTAAATATCTAAGCCACTTACGCTTTGCAGACGATATTGTCGTGTTCTCTGAAAGTCCATATAAGCTCAACACAATGATTAACGAACTTCAGACAGCTAGTGTTCAAGTAGGCCTGGAAATGAACTTAGGCAAAACAAAAATCATGACGAACAGCGAGATGACGCCAGTACTAGTTAACCAAGAGCCACTTGAGTACGTAGAGAGCTACATATACCTTGGAAAACAAACTTCATTTAGAAAAGATCGAAACATAGAGGAAATAGACAGGAGAGTAGCTATTACATGGAGAAAGTACTGGGCACAAAAGGAGATTCTTAAATCGCAGCTACCGATTAAACTAAAAAGAATAATTTTAGACACAACAATTTTACCCTGTCTAACCTATGGGTGCCAAACGTGGATTTATGATCACAAGGCAAGGCACATAATACAAACAACTCAGAGGGCAATGGAAAGGAGCTGTTTAAATATAAAACTGAGAGATAGAGTACGTAACGTAAAAATTAGGGGAATAACCAAGGTAAAGGATGCTCTACACTTTTCTCAAAGTCTCAAATGGAGATGGGCTGGCCATGTTGGGAGATACGATGACAAAAGATGGACAGTTAACATCACAAAATGGAAAGGACCGCATGGCGTGAGAAGTAGAGGTCGCCCGGGCGCCCGGTGGCAGGACGAGATTGTATCCGTTGCAGGAAGTGACTGGATGAACATTGCTAAAGATAGGGGTAAATGGAATTCTTTGGGGGAGGCTTTTACCCTGAGGGGGTCCACATTAGAAGGAGATGAGTAGTATAATAATGTATAAATTTCAAAATAAAATAAAATAATGTAAATCTAATTTATTGTGGAATTAAATAAAGCTTAATTATTATTATTATTATTATTATTATTATAATCTCGGGGTATGGTTAGACAAGTTGTCATACTGTCAGAGTTCTGACTTTATAGTAACAACTGGATATCTACTGGTAATAACTATCAAAAATTTACAAATGACTGCCAGAACTAACTCGCTTAAAGGCGCGGGCCCACCGCGGCGCATGCTATGCACGGGCACGCGGCGCATTTTAGCTGCGTGTATTAATTTGTTTGACAATGTGGGTCTACGTTTCCACTGGAGTACACGAATATGACCCACGACTATGTATAACGTGGCACGGCGCACGGAGAGGCTACGCACGTGCCACTGCAATCCATGGACACAGGCTTCGTTGCGGGGGGTGTGGGGAGGTGGGACGGGCGGGAAAGCGAGCGACGCCTGCAGTGTTGCCAGAAGGTTACTTTTGTAACCTTTTAGGTGATTTTTGAACTGCATTAATTACTTTTAGGTTACTCTAATACAAAGGTTACTTTTAGGTGATTTTTTGGAATTTGTAGAATTAACTTTTAATTTCTTACATAAAGGCAACGTAAAACGAAACACTCGTTTTAGAATTTTTAGTGTGCCCGTGTCTCCAGTGGAAACGTAGACCCACGTTGACAGCGTTGAGCTATATAACCGCCTATTCGAGCAAGCCACGCTTGTATCAATGGCGTCAATTCATGCGTAGCCTCTCCGTGGGTTGTTGTGGACACAACTACATACATTTTCTTACAAAGCGAAGCTTAATACACGTGCATAGCCTCTCCGTGCACCGCGGTGGGCCCGCGCCTTTAGGTAAACGCAGCTATCAACGACCCATCGAAAATCTGCAGGTATTACCGACCTATAAAAGTAATTCGAAATTTTTACGTTTCCAGAACAATTCTAGCTAAGTAATTAATGTTTTGCCGGTACACGGATGGCTCTTGATAATAATGATTGCTCACCTATCCACGAACCGACTTTGGCGGTTGGCCAGTTTAACTTAACCTTTTTTTGATTCAGGGTGGAACATCCTCGTGGATGAACTCCGCACCCGTGAGGGCTGTGGGTTTTTAAGACTCTTACTGACTTGAAATCACCCACGTATTTCGTCTCAAACCTGAGTCGCGGGAATGGATGATTCTTCTTCACCTCAGGTCCTTATTTATACGGCCTGAACCCATTTAGGGAGGCTGAAAGAAGGCGTTGTCCGTACTCCTCCACCTACGCCTGTTGCGGGCCGGGTGAGTTGAGGTAATCTCCCTCTTCTTTTTCGCAGCTTCCTTCTGCGAGACGTCGATTTTGCAGAAGGACACTACCGCAGTGTAACTTAACTTTCGCCCCCGATGCGGCTGTTACTGTTTAGCCTCTCTAAAATATAGGTACACACGTACTGATTTTTACATTTTTAGTAACAAATCAAGCATTTTCATTCAGAAAGTATCATTTTGTGAAGAAAAACTGATGAAGAAGACTTGCGACGGAACTCTTCAACGCATAACAGCAAATTATTCGCGATTGCTATAGTCAGATGTCTATGCAGAGTTCTTGTATTTCCATAACATAACATTACGCCCTTCTATTTTAAAAGGGGCCCGGGAGAGATGTACAGATTAATGTTTAGAAAGAACTTTTCAGGCTCAAAAAAGCGGAGGAAATTGAAGCAGCAGTAGTGCAGTTTACTAATCTCATACAAGTTGCCGCGTGGAGAAGCACACCTACTACTGAACATAGGAACCAGCCCACAAACGTACCACTGGAAATTAAGATCATGGTCCAGGAGAAACGCAGACTACGCAGAGTTTGGCAGATGAGCCGTCATCCGCAAGACAAGGCCGACCTTAATAAAGCTATTGTAGAATTGAAAGAAGCTATAAAAAATATTAACGACTTAACCATGCAAGCAAAGTTGGAGTCTCTAACTGCTACTAAAGCCAGCAACTACTCGCTCTGGAAAATCACCCGTTCTTGTGACAGACCTAACTTACCAAAAACCCCAATAAAAAGGGAAAATGACTGGGCCAGAACAAGCCAGGACAAAGCAGATCTGTTTGCGGACCATCTAGCAAGCGTTTTTAAACCGAACGTAACACTAGACAACTCATCAGAAAAATATGTTGATCTCATCCTAAAACAAGACCTTCAAATGGACCTTCCCCCTAGACCTGTGTCGCCCGCGGAAATCATAAAAATGATCAATCGGCTGGACAGTAAAAAGGCTCCGGGTTACGACCTGATAACCAAAGAAGTACTGCTGGAGCTACCAAGAAAGGCTATTATCTTCATCACCATCATCTTCAACGCCATGTTACGAATAGGGTACTTCCCGACTGCGTGGAAAGTCTCTGAAATCATTATGATTTACAAGGCTGGCAAACCAATGGCCGAAAAAACATCCTATCGACCAATCAGCTTGTTGCCTACTCTATCCAAGATACTGGAGAAGACAATACTTCGCAGAATTATGCCAAGCCTCTTGGATCGCAAAGTGATACCAGACCACCAATTTGGCTTTAGAGAACGTCATGGCACAGTGGAACAAGCCCACAGGGTATGTAACGCCATAAGAAAGTCCTTGGAACAAAAGGAATACTGCTCGTCGGCCTTTTTGGATATCCAGCAAGCGTTTGACAAGGTCTGGCACAAAGGCTTACTTTGCAAGATCAAGCAGAACATTTCTCACTCATATTTCCCAATTTTCCAATCTTACCTCGAGGATCGCATTTTTTATGTGAAAGAAGGTGACGCCACTTCTAAGTTCCGAGAGATTGACGCCGGGGTGCCACAAGGATCTGTTCTTGGCCCCATGCTCTACACATTGTACACTGCTGATCTACCGCTAACGCCAGGAATAACCACAGCTACATTTGCAGACGACACCGCTATATTAGCCAGTAATAAAGATCCAAGACTAGCATCAGAGAACTTGCAGAAAGGCCTTGACAAAGTTGGCGAATGGCTCCAAAAATGGAAAATAAAGTCTAGTGCAACAAAGTCAGTGCAGGTGACATTCACCCTCAAAAAAGGAGACTGCCCACCCGTAAAGTTGGACGAATGTACTCTACCCCATAGTGACCATGTGAGATATCTTGGTTTACACATTGACCGGAAACTGAACTGGAGGCACCATATCAAATGCAAAAAGCAGGAGCTCCAGCTAAAGTACAACAGCCTATACTGGATGCTAGGAAGGAACTCAAGACTCTCTTTGGACAACAAACTACTTATTTACAAAGTCATCCTCAAGCCCATTTGGACATACGGGCTGCAACTGTGGGGCAGTGCAAGCGATTCCAACATAAATATACTCCAGCGCCAACAGAACAAGATCCTAAGAACAATTACAAAAGTACCATGGTACATAACTAACAATGAAGTGCACGAGCATCTTCAAATGAAGACGACCAAAGAGGAAATTCGGAGCTTGGCAGCTAAATACAAAGAACGTTTAATCCATCACCCTAACGAACTGGCTCGCCAACTCACCATGGACCACTATGTGAGACGACTGAAACGTTATCACATACTAGAGCTAGAAGACCGGCAGTAGCTCTGGCAAGCAGATGAGTTGATGCTTCCAATGGGAAGCCACTCCACATGACAGCATCACAGAACAGATTTGCTCATAGCCTTACGGCTGATTGCAAATAAAAACGGAAAAAAAAAAAAAAAAAAAGAAAGAACTTCTTTAGCAATTGTTAACCAATTTCAATGATTCTTTGAAGTTTTAAAACACCTTCTTTCCATACGAAGAAACTAAAAACTGCAAAATAAAAACTTTTTACAAAAAAAACCACCGACTTCTTAAAAAAAACACTAACAGGTGAAAAATAACTCCAGTTTCGGAAGTCGGTGGCCCATAATGAACGAAACAAAAACACCAAAGCCACAGACTTCCGAAACTGGAGTTTTTTTCACCTATTAGTGTTTTTTTAAGAAGTCGGTGGTTTTTTTTTTGTAAAAAGTTTTTTCTTTCTTATAGAATACTAAGCTTATTTATTCAAGAAGATACAGACCTACTTCTGCAAATGATAAGGATATAAACATATCAAAGTTTAATTATGCAGTCAAGACGATGATGATTAATGTAATTTAATAGTGCAATTCTACCATAATGTATTAGTTCCTGCGATTACCGACGGCAACAAAAACCAACGGATTAGTATGTAATATGTGCTTCATTAACATTCTAATTACATTGTTTTTATTGTTTTGAATGGCGACAGAATATTGAAAAGGAATTAGTTCGGTTTTGTCGATGGTATGTACATGTAATATTATATGCCTTGTTCGTGTCGTTCTGATGATTTCCGACGAAAAATTACATGCAAATGACTTAGGCTCTACTATGCGAGCGCCTGGAATAAACTCTAGCAGAAGAACCATTTATTTATTTATATTAGGCTTTTCAACAAATTTACTTGATATTCAGTATTTTAGTCAAAGTGTTAAAAGTTTTATGGAGGACCTGCGAGGAAATTTCAAAGGAAAACTGGGTTCCCACGTCTGAGAAACGCCATTTAGAATAATACCTATAGCAACATTGTAGCGGCCGCGGAGCGTACTAAATGAAACTTAAGGCTTGTATCCACTAGGCCATAACTACCGAATGGACCTATGAGTCTACAGTAAGTATTGAATGTCTTTGATTTTAGTATTGTTCACACACTAAAATTAAGCTTTACAACAGATTGCCTCGAAATAGCAAAGATCAATAGGTCCTACAATATTAATCTGTTCAATCACCCCGTGAAACTGTAGGTAAAGTGAAGGTGAATTGAACTGTTACCTAAGCTCCATACTAATGCTAGGTATTGACGGTTCATTTCACTCAAGTTTTCACAGGGTGACTAACGGAACAGGCCGATGAGTTTCTTAATACATATACTTATGTCACTTTTTAGTTTATTATTTGTGTTTATGTGTTTCTTTACACACATCTGAACATGGTAAACAAATAAGAATAAAAAAAATAGGTAATTAATTCCAGCCTGTTACTGTCCCACTGCAGGGCTAAGGCCTCTTCTCAAACAGAGGAGGCACTCTGTCAATGAACTTCTAAAATAAACTTATTAAAAGTACATATGAATTGAAAAAGACACATAGGTACTAGCCCGGCTTTGAACCACATCCTCGTGCATGAGAGGTCGGCGCCGTAATCTCTGGGATACAAGTACGTATTATTTTCATGAAGGTAAGTCAATGTATTGTTTAGGAAATGAATTGTAAGAAAAAATGGTAGCACATACCTATTTGTTGGGATTTCCACCAATGGGCAATGACACAAGCCCGAAATCAGTTTTTTTTTTCTCTTACAAAAGTAAAAAACAGAAACACCGTCGAAAGGGCAACTCATAACTTACAAATGTATAATGCATAAATGATGCAAAGCTTCCCGTCGAAGGATGTCTGTTCCGCCACTGATGCGTGACCAGCACCAATCGGTATAAAAGGCCAATGCTAATCAAACATAATTCAGTTTACATTTAAGTGAAAACCTAAAAATACACAAACATAAACATGAAGTGCGCGGTAAGTGACGGTTATATTTTTGAAAATAGAGAATGTTGCTGTTCGAAAAATAAATTTGCTGACAACGTTAATGGATTCCAAATTCGATTTCTGGCAAAATTGGATCGTGCTGATTCGTGCTTAAATAAAAGCCATTCGAATTCTTCTTTTTAGGGTCGGTACCTACATATCTGACAGAAGATGCGCCGAGTGTATGCGACACTGTGCCTCGACGCACTAACGCATCATCGGTTGAGTGTGAAAGATTGAACGTTTTAATTATTATATATTGGTATTGCAGGTCGATTCAGTAAAAGTCACGCCTTGATAACTTGAGTGAAGTGAACTGTCAATGCCTAGCATTAGTATGGAATGACAGCTCAATTCGCCCTCACTACGCCTACATTTTCACGCAGTGATTTGCCCAGAATCGCAATGCTGTTCTGGCGTTGCACGACCACGACCGATAATACGCGACGCATCTTCCGTCAGATATGTACCAACCCTAAGGGAAGGTTCATATCTGACGGAACATGCGTCGCATATTATCGGTCGCGTAACGCCAGAACAGACAAATGTATAGAAAAACACTTGACCGTTCACACTCAACAGATGATGCGTTAGTGCATCGAGGTACATTGTCGCAAACGCTCGGCTCATGTTCCGTCAGATATGAACCTTCCCTAAAATTGAGTAAATTTGAATTTGTCTAACCCTTTAGAGACCATAATGTTCAAATTTCTAGTTTCTAAGGTCGGGAAACGTGTTATTAACTTATTAGGTTTTTCCTTCTGGAATTTATTCTGTAGCTGCCGGTATCTAGGCTCACCGCCTATATAATTATGAGACTGAAACTAAATCTAGGTGTACTGTAATAGGTAATCATTGTAAAACCCAAAATAAAAACAAAAACAGAAAGAAAAATATCTATAAAACTCGCACAAAACAAAATGAAGTAAAGATAGGACTGGCCTGTTGGTCTAGTAGTTAGTGGCCCTGACTGCTAAGCCGGAGGTCGTGGGTTCGATTCCCACCCAGTACAAATGTTTGCGTGAAGAGCACGATCATTTGCTCTGTGTCTGGGTGTAATTTATCTAAAATATGTAAGTTTATTAAAAGTATACAGTTTATCATCCATTAAGTACCCATAACACAAGCTCTGCTTAGCATGGGACTAGATGGCGTTGTGTGAAAGATGTGGAATATTTTTTTTGCAGGATTTTTTTTCAAATTTTCAAATGATTCTGTCTTCTTCCACAGGTGGCATTAGTTCTCGCCCTGATCGGCCTGGTGGTCGCCAACCCTGTCCCTCCACTGGGACTGGGCCTCGGTAACTCCTCATTTCATTATAGACACTATTTGAACACTAAATCCAAGTCCATGCATAGAAAATTCCGTTAAGGTAAGCAGAAGTTCTGTTTGCTTGCCTACACACAATTCAGGGTGGGACATCTGCGCACACACAAGCTAATCACATGACTTCAGTAGGTACCATCGCCCCCGCTTGCGGTGAATCAGTTAAGTAACGAAATGCTTTGAACTGCGTGACGTGCGTAGGAGCGGCAAAGCTTTGAGTTTGGATGTCGGGTGCAAGCGAGGCCTTAAGAGTGATTCACCGGAACTGAGGCCGACTGTACCTACATCATTCTGGACCCCAAAAGTTGAAAATTTTCTTAGGAGCCGCTTCTTCCTAATTTTTACGTGTCTTTCTGCTATTCAATTTTACTTTAAACTGTAAAATATCATGAGAAATTCATCTAAATTATCTGCCAAACCAAATGAGATTTTAAATAAAAAGTTATTTTACTATTAATTTAAAATATCATTTCAAAAAAACTTTTTAAATAAAAATCCGAAATTAGATAGAAATCATTAGTATCTTAAATCTCTTGGGAAGTCATGATATTTTATAGGTAATCAGCAAAATAAACGTCAGAAACAAATGTAGTAATTAGGTAAAACCGACGAACAATACAACCCACACAATACAATACAATACAATACACTGGGGTATCCTTAATCATAAATACTGAACTTATAGTTTTAGGTTTTACGTAAATGTAAATTACATAGATGTTACATACCGTCACACGCTACCTTACATTGCAAGTACACACTACTCAAGCTACATACACTGCCTACTTAGCTAAATTTTTGTGGACTTAGCTTAACCTCGCTTTCAATTTGTTTGCAAGCAGCCTTCCATAAATGACGTCACACGTTTACGTGGACCAAAGATGGCAACAACGAGTGACAAGTTATAACTTTCGAAACGTCACTTTAGGTAATTTAAAAATATAAATCTTTAGAATGGCCAACAATTTTTTTTTGAGAAAATTACCTATATTTAGGAGAATTTTACGAAAAATAATTTGAGCTTACTGTTTTAAATTCAAACATTTCAACTACGTAAAATTTCTGATTTAACACTTGGGATTTCACAAGAATTATACGACCAGCCAATTGTGTAATGGGCCGAAAGAAGCAATGTATCACAAAACAGCTGAAAACGCTGTTTGATCACTATTTGTTGCGTAATAGCATTGCGTTGACATTATGTATTTAATACTTTACTTTAATCACATCAGATGTGAACTCAATACCAAATTCATTTTCTACCAGTCAACCTTTGGGGTGATCCTGAGAAAAAACCACCCCAAAGGTTGTAAAATAGCACCTACTGTTTGTACTACAGTAAGTGAAATTTAAAAAAAAAATAAGCGATAGGATACCAATACATATTAGAGATTAGTAGCCAATAATATTATAAGTGAAAAGGTGTAGATAGGTTATAGATACGCGCTCAGCAAGTGACACGTTAAAATGTGGCTAACTAGCCACACTTCACCTCAGTGTGGCGTCGCGCCCCAACGGACGCGTGCGTGCGTTAGTGTACCGTACCGTTTTTGAAGATCGAATGTTGTCAAACATTGACAAAACATGAATGTTGTCAAAACTGTCTACACCTTTTTACTTATATTATATGTATATCATTGTTAGTAGCCACTAGACAGACACAGAGAACAGTTTCAATTATTCCAAATAACGTTTTTTTCTTTTGTTTAACAGCCTCCCACTACGTGGTGCCATCTTACTCTGTTAGCTCCAGCCTCATCAACCACGGTGTGACAATCCCGCGCGTGGTTGTGTCCGCCCCAGTTGTCCGCCACGTCGTCTCCGCCCCAATTGTCACCGCTCCCATCATTCGCACTCCTATCATCGCGGCCCCAGTGAGCGTCGGCTGGGGTGGGCTCGGATGGGGCTCGTCTCTCGGTGGCTGGGGAGGCTACGGCTGGGGCAAAGGATGGCATTAAACCCAAAGACACGAAATTATTTTCTTTAATATAATAAAATGAATTCTCGTTCTGTTAAAAATCGTTGTCACGTGTAAACCTTGGACGTCTGTCGTTATTTTTTTGTATATAGTATTTTTATTCTTTTTATAGTTTTCGTGTAATAAAATTTTTCTATTAGCTCTGATATTTGTTTTTTTTTTATTGCATGTGGAAATAGTAACTGAATAGTTTTGCGAAATTGTTAAGTAACTAATTGGCAGTTCATAGTATTGATTTATTTTTGAGTGCATTCCTCAAATGTATACTGGATTGTATTAGGTACGTTATTTAACCTTTCAATCGTGTCAATTAGAGACACAATAGTAAGACAATGACAGTGTGTGTCCTCTTGGGGTTTATTGAATTAATTGAAAGAAAGAAAGAAAGAAAGAAAATATTTTATTTGGGCGCACAGAACTTATAACGAAAGATCAGCAATACAGATAAAAAAAAAGAAAAGATTAAAAAAATAAAGACAAAAATAAAAAAATAAGATAATAATAAAAAGACCTGTGCGAGACCAAAAAGGCGCCTATCTCAGCATTTGCTGCGACATTTAAAAATATAAATATCGCAGCGCTGTTATTCTGATAGGGCCCGTTGCGTTGTGATGCCACGGACACACTCAAAAAAAAAAAATCAAAGTATAAAAAAATAATATATATATAAGATAATATACAATAACACAGTTAATACAAAACTAAAAAGCTAACTACTACTTACTTAATTAATTTAAGTAACATTGATATACTAAAGCGCACTACACACCAAAGCCGCCGACCCGCCGACAACCTTCGCGCATGTCGGCAACCTTCGCGCGCGCGAGTTGCCCGCCGACACGTCGGCGGCTTGCCGGCGGGTAGCGTACGCAAGCGCTCAGTTGCCCGGCGAGTCGACATTTGAGCTGCAGTGACGTACAGTACTGTTTCTGATGTCGAGCCGCCGACATGCCGCCGGCAAAGTTTTACGACTTGCAACGACTGAAGCCGCCAACCTAATCCGCCGGCAAAATGTTGCCAACATATGCCGCCGGGCTATGCGGATTTGGTGTGTAGTGCACTTTACCTAGAGGTAAAATTAGGTAACAAGTTTGCTGGCAGATATAACGAAACCTCCTGTCTAGTGCGTGTATGAAATGCACTAAAATTGCAACTAAAACGGATATATAGAAAGGAAACAGGATACATACACATCTGTTTTATAAAGTATTTCAACCGCTTGTACCTACGTAGGGTTACGAAAACATCCGTTACTTTGTTACTTAGGTATATTACTAGTACAGTAGTGACAAGCAGCGATACTGATAGCCTAGTGGTGTGACCGGTGATTGCCAAATCATTCGTCTCGAGTTCGAACCATTGACTTTTCGGATTCATGTGCGTATTGTAATTGTATATGTATGTATGTCGGATCCTGTGATGATGCTTTGTATGCACATTATAACCGAAACATTCGAAGCGTCTTTATTAGGCTTGTGCGGAGTCTAGGGGTAGGGTGTCGGAATGGAACGACAGTGATTATTGAGACGCGGTCGCGACACCTAGTAGCCTAGGAACTGCTCAGTGTTTCCAATTAAGTTAAAGAGTCGTACCTGGTTGACTCTAATGTTACTGTATGAATAATGTAGTTGTGAACGTTAAAAGAGTTTATTTTCTTTTAATAGCCCGTATCCCAATTCTACGCCCACTATATTTAATGTCTGATGACGGCGAATACAGGAGTCTTTCTTAATACCTATATTTGCATAAATAAATAAACTACTTCTCTCTTTTTAGTAGTAAACCGAATCAAGAAACAAAATGGCGGGACGGCCATGTCGAAAAATGGCGACCATTCTCTTTATAGTAATAAATTCAATGAAATACGTGACGCCGCATATAGAACCTCTGACTGATTTGTCTGAAGAAGGTAAGTATACGACAAAATGTAGTTTAGTACCCATAACTCAAGCTCTGCTTAGCTTGGGCCTAGGTGGCTCTGTTTGAAAGTTGTGGAATATTAAAGACAACCTGCTAAGAAGAAGTTACAAGTCTAGTTATGTATACCTGTTGTTTAATGAAATATTAATGAAATGTTACAACATTTCATTAATATTTCATTAAAATAGCAGGATATAATACATTATATATGACATTTTAATGAGTATGGCGGCAGAACAACGCCCCTTTAGTCTTGTCTATCACTGGTGTTAATCCAAGTAATGTTGATTAAAGATCTTGCGGAGAAAGACTATAGACGAAACGGCAACAAGGAGTTCCAGAAGAACGAGTTCGAAGGTCTGGCCATAGAGTACACGCAGAAACCCAACAAACTGGAGGAAGCCAATGAAATTGTTACACCTGAAATGAGTAAGGGTTTTTCTCAAAGCTGGTTCTTCTATGACCTAACGGAGGGGTCGCTTCAGGTTGATGGTGAATGCGTGAGCGATTCTCGTACCCTCACCCATTAGGTCGGCCGAGAAACACCTTACTGGATTAATCTGGTAAGATTTCGGCACACATTCTTGTCTTCTCCAGACGGGGTCTATGAAGATTACCCCAAGTAAGAAACAGCAGTGGCCCCAGGTCCCAAACTAGATACCGCACTAACACAACATAAGGGTGCATACACGGAGCATGTAGCTGGAGCAAGTAAACATGCGGGTTACACGCGTGAGCAATATGCGCAAGCTACTTATTCAACTTACTCCCTTTGTACTTTTACATAATGCAAATAAATGGAGCAAGAAAGACCAAGGCTACTTGCGCAAGCAGTACGCACAAGTTATTTGCTTGTGGTCAAGAGCTACATGCGCAAGTGACCCGCGCGCGCCACAGTGTACCTACGCGGATTAGTTGCGCGGGTTGCTCGCTTTGGTACATGCTCGAGTCGCTAGACCCGCACATGTTTTTAAACAATAAAGTTTACGATGTATACAACCTGCGCAAGTGCCTCAATATGTGGAAGCTACTTGCACCGTGTATAAGCGCTCTAATACCCATTCCTTCCTGCGCATCACGTGCCTATACTATAACAAGCGATTTTAAGTATCAGCAGTTATATTAAAAAAACCCTGAAATAGGTTTGAGCTACACGGTGACTGAAGCATGCATTTCGTCTGTCGTGACAGGTCAACTCAAATCTGGATTGATCCATTGCTACAGAAGGATTGTCCAGACCTTGCCCTGCATTGTTAGACTCGCAATATATTAATTCAATCTTAACTAGGTATTTCCGAACTTTAAAAGTGACCACGAACCCTGAGTTTCTTTCGACATTTCTTCTCAGGGATCAGTCATTTTATAAATGCCGTTGCGCCCGTTGCCCCATTAAGTTTTAATAATCTCATGTAAAAGTAAAGGGAAGATCTACTTACTTACAGAAATAATTATCATTTAATTTAATTTCAATAACATAAACTTTGTCTCTTAGCTACACTGTCGACTGCGACCTCGACAAAGCGCCTGGTACTAGATCGTCGCTACCGCCGCATCTACAACCCTGATGAAGTGGCTACCATCGAAGAGTTCCCTTACATGGCTGCTCTCTTGGTCAACAACGAGCTCTGGTGCGGCGCTGTCATTATAGATAGGGACAAGGTTCTTACTGCGGCACACTGCTTGCAACTGTGAGTCATCAATCATTCTCATAAGTATAAAATATTTCATGTCGACGCAGCCTGCCTTCTTTTTCCAAATATCTATATTTGTCGTCATCTCAATAATATGAATCATTATCTGCCTAGCCTGTCCTAACTATGGTACCTAGAGAACAATTGACTACTTTACGAGAATTACTACTGAGAAACTTAGATCTTACTCTCGTCTATCATCGTACAAGATATCCATGAAATGTAAAATTTTGTACACAAAATTAAAGTCCTGCCAAATAAAAAAAAAATACTGTGCTAACCTAACTTGAGCGCATTAAAACTCTAACACCAGCAGTGCTATTCTCTAAATGGTAAATCACTTCGAAAGTAATTTTTCGCAAATCATGTCGAAAGTCATACTCATTACGCTTCTCATGTCGCCTGTACTGTACAAGTTTCGGTATTCATTTACATGTCAACGTCAAAATACTCGTCCGTTTTAGTTCGTCTCACTTTGATCATCACTTGGTGGCGCCAGTGTCGAAATTACTCCATTTATGAATACTTACGATATTTTAATTTGACATGATTTCACTGCGGATTCAGAAGTGATTTCGCAAATAAACTTTTTAGAATAGCACTGCAGATTATTCACTAATCACTGTATCCACACAAATAGTAGTAAGACTTACCTCACTTAAATAGTTTCTTATCCACAGCCAGTACAACAACAGATTCTTCCGAGAGTACGTCAAGATGCTCACAGTAAGAGTCGGCTCCACGAACGCCACTTCAGGAGGCGAGCTGATGCGCGTCTCCGAGATCTTCTTCCATCCCAACTACAAGCCTCAGACCCTGGAGTTCAACTACGCCGTGCTGAAAACCCACAAGAACATGACCTTCGGAAGGAAAGACCCTTATATTGAGAAGATAAACTTCGCTAGGGATCGAGTTGTTCCCGTTGATAACCAGATCATGTTCCTCGGATGGGGATCTGTTCTGGTGAGGATGATTTGGACAAATTTGTAGCTGTAAATAATGTGTGACCGGTTATTTTGCTTTAGTTTGTTAGTAGGTTCAGATTACCACTCAATGGAATCATAATCTGCCTAGCCTTTATTCCAACTATGTTGGGGTCGCCTTGCAGTTTAACCGAATGCTGCTGAATACCAGTGTTTTTTACATGGAGCGTTTGTCAGTCGGACCTCCACGACCCAGTTACTGGGTAACACGGTAAAATTTGCTTAAAAATTATTACCTCTCTCCTAACACGTCTTAATATAATTGTTCGTCACTCTGTAAATGGTTTGTATTTATGTATTTATTTTATTTATTTTTTTTGTCTTGATAATTATTATACTTAAGTATTATATATGTATATTCAAATAGTCTTGTATGGTATATATTTGTGTAAATAGTACACCACACACTGCCTACTCATCTTATTTTTCCTCCACTATCAAGTCCATCCAAAGGTTGTCGCGAGATCGAGATCGCTTTTAGCGATAAGGCCGCCCATTGTATCACCGCTTGTAGCCCATAAAATTATTATTTGTAAGTATTAATGGTGTACAATAAAGAGTATTCTATTCTATTCTATTCTATTCTAACACGAAGCCTCTTGGTTAAACTGGTTGTCAGGTTCTCAGGCTTCTGACTATCTGTAACGTTTGTCATAGATCTACAAATGACAGCAGAGATCAAAGGCTTTACGTATACTTTCCGAGGCACAGAGGAGTCTTATTATGTATTGAATGTTCATCCATTCACGGACCAACCTCGTCAAGCATGGCTTAACCTTCGATAGAATCGTACAGCTGTTTTTATTAAGGCACAAGCTCGAAATCGAATCACTAGACCCGACTTCTTAGCACACAAAAATTGGAGTACATTAGAAGTAGGACTACAGTAACAAACTTCAAGTCTTACATCCTTCAAATTCCCGCGACGCATAAATCAGTCTTCCTCAGTACCGTACTGACTTTTGGCCGGCTGGAATAGTTTTCAGACGCTTTAATGAAGCACGACATAAACCGAGTGTGGTTTAAATATTATTTTTATTTATTATTACTGTGCTGCTTGCTATGGGTTTTTATTATATAACCTAAATTAAAGATTATTATTATTATTAGTATATGTATAATAGTGGTTAAATTGAAATGCAGGGTATCAACGGCGCTGGAGGACAGGTGCTGCTACAGAAAGTCACGCTTCCAGTATACGACACATCAGATTGCCAAGAAATTTACGGAAAGTAAGGTCTCACTACGTGTTTACACCATGTAGAACTGTTCCACTCTAATTTAATTATAAGTAAAGTTTTTCTGACGATGTATTCCTTCAAAGGTGTCAGTGATGTCATGATGTCTATTTTCCGAGTGGTTAGTGACTGGTGTCAGAGTTTTATTGCCGCCCATGGGCCTCTGACTTCGCATCACATGCCCTCGACAAATATCTCTCAGGCATGCCGGTTTCCTCACGATGTTTTCCGTCAGCGTTTTTGAAGCAAGCGATAATTATACAATACGCACTTTGGTTCGAACTCGAGACCTATGATTTGGCAATCCGCCGGTCACAACTATACCTACTATCACTGCTTGTCTATGATAAACTTAGACAGAACATCGGTGCGCTAAGTGCGAGTTGTTTTTACGCTAACGCGATCGAAACGTTCACCGCGTTTGGCTCTCTGATTGGTTAAAAGCTTGGAGCGGGCCAATCGGAGCGCCGTACGTCATAAACGTGTCGATTGCGTTAACGTAAAAGAACTCGCACTAGGCACTCTGAATTCAGAAAGTCACTTCGGTACTTGCTCAGAATAGAACCAAGAATCCCAAGCATGAGAGCCGAGGCCATAACCACCACCGGACCATCACAACACGGTTTATCCACTTAACTCATTGTTTGATTTATTTCACAGAGAATTAGTAACCCGTTCAAACTTCTGCGCAGGATTCATAACGATCCCGAAAAATGTCTGTAACGTAAGTTTTTAAACCTAATAACAACTGAATTCACAAAATTACGATTCAGATTTATTTGACCTGCACTATGGGTGCGTTTACAAACATATAGCTGTAATAACCATAGACTACAATATTAAATAGGACATAACTACACAAACGGCCAGATCTAGAATAGAAGCAAATTTGTTTAGTGCGGGAATCAAACCTATGACACGCAGTACCTACCGTAAAATTGTGTAGGTACCTAAGTATCAAGATTTTATCTGCAATAACCCCTATAATAGGCAATGTGATTCTCATAATACCGTGAGTGCGGGTGCGTGCGTGTTTTTTTATTTATCCTCTAGGCCCTCTAGGGTACCTAAGTACGTTAAATTGTTCTTACACGTCTGAGGACACAACCCTTCTGTACCTGGCATTACCGCTGAAATGAACCTTTTGGCGCTCATGCCATTTTTGTTTCTCTTTTTTTTGGTTATTGTGTTTTTGGTGTGCGTGTATCCAGCTGTTGCCAATAAATGTATTTTCTTTCTTTCTTTACCTTCAGCACGATGCTGGTGGCCCAGCTGTCATGGACGGCCAGTTGATCGGCGTGCTGTCGTTCTCATCGAAGCGCTGCGACCAAGCTGACCAGCCGGCCGTCTTCTCTATCGTGGGCGCTATCGCCGGCTGGCTCGACAAGATTGGCGAGAAGAAGAATAAACCTCGGTTCGTGTAAGAAACATGAGTCTTGGATAAAGGGCTTACTACACTATTCAATTTGTAGGGTCCTAATTAGGGACAGTTAGGAAGCAACCAAGCAGTCGGTACCCTCAATCTGATCCAATCTGCGATTACATCTACCGATTTCCTTGTGAGGTTTCCTACAAATTGAATAGTGTAATAAGCCCTTTATGGTCAGGTCATCTTGATCGACGGCCTTTCGCATGTCGATTGAAAATGATCTTTCTATTAGGTAGGTACCTACCTACGCATTGTGCCGATTCACGGCTTATGTTGTCACTGACTCTGGCTTGGCCTACCTATAACCCTAAATATCTTTTGTCTTTTGTCGAAATTTGTCGCCGAATATCAGAATTTGTTTGGTACTGGTACCAAACAAATTCTGATATTCGGCGACAAATTTCGACAGATTAATGTCAATTTTCAAGCCAGAGACAATGACACACCTAACTACCTTACTGAAATGCATTGATTTTAAAAGATACAAGCTGTGTTAAGTAATTGTGAAGGTTTTCATTTTCATTACAGGTCGTTAATGCAGTGAAGCAGAAAATACGGCCTACAAAAGTTCATGTAAAATAAATAAACCTAAAAAAATAGGATTGATTTAATTTATTTTTAGCAGTGCATAGATTGGCACTTGAGGCGACCCCAATCTATCTCTTTCATATTTTTTCAACTTAAATACAAAATAATAAGGTCTATGTTCAATAGGGAAACAATTACTGTTGGGTGCTGCTCTCAGCTTGATGTGCTGAAATCTTTATCGTCAAAAGAATAAAGTCCACTTTCGATTGAGAAAATTTTACAGTTGGGTAGTTTGATATGCTGCAATCTATACCTACATCTTCATGGTTTTTCAACTTTATTACAAGAGAGCTAAGGTTCATGTTGAACTGGGAAAAAAAATACAGTTGGGTATAACTCGTGCTGGGGTCTGTAAAATAATCGGCAGAAATGTTTTTACCATCTGCGATTCTTCCGTCGATATATGTACCCGTCTTTTCCACTCCCGACCCGTGGTACAACTGCGATGTCCAACTGGTTCTACTACGGAGAAGTAAATTTACCCGTGGTTCAACTGGTTGTTCTATGGGGAAATATCTTTACCAATGGTTCAACTCGAGTGAGTTGTTCTTTCCTTGGTCCAACTAGTTGTACTTCTGGGAATTGATTGTATCTATGGAACAACTACTGGTAATAAACAGGAAAAGGTTATCTATCAATGCTGAAGTGCCATAACAACGAAGAAATTTAAAAAGCGTAGACGACGGAGCCCCGCTACACGGGGCTCCTATTTCTGTCTGCTGGGTTTAAAGGAACCTAACTTACCTAACGTCGGGATGCCCCAAATCCTGTGTTTTAGATCATCCTATCCCCTTGGTCCAACCAGTTGGACATAATTCCACCGTTGTACCACGGGTCATAATCATAAATATCAGAAAAAAAGAGTTGAACCATGGGTAAATTTCCTTCTCCGTAGTACAACCTGTTGGACATCGCAGTTGTACCACGGGTCGGTCACTGTCTTTTCGGTGATCATGCTACGTGTGCTGATATAATTGGCTGTTTAAACAGGCCTACCTATAATAGGTTACCAGGTATACCTAGTAGGTAGTAGTAGTAGTAAAATCATCTGTAATGGTCACAATCAATAATATTATAAGTAAAAAGGTGTAGATAGGTTACATAAACAACATTCGATCTTCGAAAACGGTACACTAACGCACACACACGTCTGTTGGGGCGCGACGCCACACTGAGGCCGAGGTGAAGCTGGCTAGTAAGCCACATTTTAACGTGTCAGTTGCTGCGCGCGTATAGCCTATCTACACCTTTTTACTTGTAATATCATTGGTCACAATACAATAAAACAATAATAACGGTACAATAACATTTATATTTCACTAATACTGTACACGCTCGCCACTATTCAAGAAAAGACCATTAGTATTCATTTTTTAAACTTTATATATTTTCTATTCAACATACAACATTGAATAACATACAATTTTAAGATTAATAAAAGGTATATTTTTTTGTTGTGTTCTTGTTCGGACCTTCGAACGTATTCTGGAATGATACCGAGCTGATCTCTTAACATAATAAGAATATTGAACGATTATTTTATAAATAGGGCGAAACCAAGCGATACTTGTATTTACAGCTAACGGACAGTTGTTCCCGCGTATTTTTAACATTTACCGCCATTTTTTAGTAAACGGTTTGCGCGTTTGAATATAGAATGCATAGTTATTCTGTCAAAATCGATGTCGTTCACGATTGGCCTCAAATCGATTTGTGGTCGATTCTTGACGCTCGTTTTTCCCGCATGATCGAGACTTCCGCGCGTAAGCTATGTGCCTATCAATAAACAGAAATACCATAGAGATAACAACTAGATTGGTGATCGTAAAATGTTTAATACACGACAAACGGACATCACAATTAAGCTTAGACGCGGTAGTTGGCGTGCAGTTCTGGCTTGATGTCGTACACCAGGCGAAGCATATCTTGGATCACCTGCAAAAATAAAATCAAATATATTACAACTACTTGACCTGGCACGCTGTAAAGAAGTCATCAACTGGATTCAGTAACATTTAAAAACCATCCAGAGACCAACTAAATCGGTCCAGCCGTTTAGGGGGTATAAGGTGTCAAACGCCCATACAGAAGAATTGTCCATGTAAAGAGGTGCATGTCGTAATTAAATAGCCCAGTGGGTATAGCTTTGGTTTTCAAGCACAGGTTGTAGAGTTAAATCCAGGTAAATATCAACTATCAATAATGTGACTTGTTTAATTTGTAAGTACTGTCTATAATTTATCTTAGACATCGTTGACACGGCGAAGTAAAAACATCATTAAGTAGAGGTGAGGCATAAATATTACATTAGGTATGTGGATTAGGTATTTTTCGATACGAATCCCTACCTAATCCAAAGGATCGAGGATTAGGTATGACACAAAATATTCGTACTCAGAAAATATTCCGTACCGTACAGTAAAAAAGACAAAATAATATGTTGTTTGAGTGGTTGGAGAGTAATCCTACAATGAACTTTAGGCAGTGCAAGTGCATCATGCATATGTGACACAAATATTTTATCATAGTAGGTAAGTAAGCAAAAGTATTCAAGTTGACTTTAAGTACCGTTTGCACCATAAAAAAACGAAATATAAACCAAAGTACCTAATCCATCGTTCCACAATATATCAGAAACTGAATGTCCAAACTCCATGCCGAGTATTTTTTACCCAATCCAAATACGATAAATAATATCGTAACAGGCCAGCGAATATATTGAATAAATATTCGGATTAGGTAAATGGATTAGGTAGTTTTATATACTAGGATTAGGTGGATTAGGTATCTTTTTTACCTAATCCGACCCATGTCTATCATTAAGGTTAAGTCTGAAATTGCCATACTAATAAATAATAATAATAAATATTCCACAACTTTTTACACAACGCCATCTAGTCCCAAGCTAAGCTAAGAGCTTGTGTTATGGGTACTAAACAGCTGATAAACATACTTATAAATTTCTAAATACACACATATTATAGATGAATTACACCCAGACACAGTATAAGCAATCATGCTCATCACGCAAACATTGTCCTGGATGGGAATCGAACCCACAACCTCTTGCATAGCAGTCAGGGTCACTAACTACTAGACCAACATCCCAGTCCAAACTGCCTTGTAATTTCTTCTAGTACATCTAGTACATTAATACTTAGACTGGCTTATTGGTTAGTGTATATATATATAGAAGGTTGTAGGATTGATTTGCACAATCATTTGTTCTGTATCTGGGTGAAATGTATAAATTTGTATGTATTTGTAAATATTTTACTCATAGCACAAGCTCTGCTTAGTTTAAGATTAAATTGCTTTGTGTGAAAGATGTGGAATATTTATTTATTATAGGTAGTAAAATTAACATACCGCTTCCTGCTGGTTCTTTACCATGTTGTTCATCTCGTCGATCTTGATCCTGGTCTCGGCTTCGATCTTGTTGGCAACTCCTTCCCGGGTGCCCATATGCTACAGGACAATACGGAATGGTAAATGTGATGAAAATGTAATGAAAAGGTGACCCTCAATGACCCTTACTTAACGGTCTTCATAAATATGTCATTGCTGGTCACTTCATCAAGAGACCATCTTTGACAGGTGTAACTTGATCTTTATCAACTCATGCAGGTGTTATTACTTATTCACAAGATTCTTTCTATTAATAACAAATCTTAACTTAGATAGATAACAATAATCCATATCTATCATTTCTATCAAAACCATAGAGAGAAATTGATAAAACGTTGTGCTACTAAATGAAATCTTCTTCTCTTTCTTCAACTTAAAGAAAACTACAACAGTAAGATACCTACTTTTAATGAAAGCACTAAGGAAGTAAGGAGGCCAAAAGGCTACAATCTGAAGTCTTATGGCCTTCTTTGTTGTCTCGGCATAGTCACTATAACCATAAACAATTTGAGTAATCTTTTACAGTTTATGCCTTACCTTTGCCTCAAAGTCTTTGAACTGCCTCTCGCGTTCACTTCTGTACTTTTCGACCTCATCCTGAGCCTCCTCCTTTGCCTGCTTTAGGCGTCTTGCTTTCCCTGTAACACATAATTATTAAATTAGCCATTGAAACACCCAGCTGTGCAATATCATCACACAGGAATTAACATTGGACATGAACTGTGAAATAATTTGACACTATAGTCATAATATTGAGGTTTCGGAAACTTGTACACATCTTCTACTTTTAATCATTGGTATTTGCAATACTAATGATTAAGTTGTTAGTAGTGACAAATTTTTGCAAAACAGTCAAACTTTGACCACTGAACAAACCATTTTTACTGACTAATGGTAGCGCAGTATTCAAAATTAGACTGATTTAGCTTTCTGCATTTTCTTTCCACATAATCTTTAACAAAGTTAAATATCAAAATCCTCCCTGTGTGATACATTAAAAGAGACCTCATATTTGCTTAACAGATTAATATGATAATTGTGATAGGTACCTACTTTAATCATTTACGAAAGATTAATATCTTTTTAACCGATTCAATACAACCAAAGATAGTGCCAAATGCTTTAGATGCATTCCCAGGTGCCCATTTTCCAAATTATGGGCTGCTAATGAGGAATATACCCAATATCACTTTGCCCCACCTGGCAATCTAACCATGGAGTTCGATTAGCTCAGCAGTTGTGCTTGAAACCATAAGATGAACAAGGTTCTTTACCTACGCAGTACATTTTTATTATAAAAAAAATTCTTATATAAGACTATTCATAATTAAGGAGCATGATGAGGTCATAGAGAAAATAACAGAACCTAATTTACAATGAACTACAGAACAACAACACTACAGCTGGAGTTTGATATAATCATTGACAAGAAAAATTATACAATTAAGAAGTAATCTTATATTTCCTATGTTTCTTTTATTACTTGGATTAAAGTAAATCATAGATAGGTGTCTCTGTTCTACAATTTTCACAAAGGAGTAGAGGACAAGTACATCAAGTATGACCATTGGTTTCATCAACTTTATTCCAATTGATTTGAGTCATTATAGCATGTCTTTTCTTCTACCTCATGTAATACTACAGCTGTAACTCTATGACCGATGTTAGGCCTCAATTTACTTCTAAATTAAGTAAAAACTAAGTTTGATCTGACGATAAGGGCACATAGATGCTGTTATCAATTGATTCAGTCATCAAGCAGCGGGTAGAACGTAAAAATCATGTGATCACGCCCTAAACGATAACCCACACATAATAAATCGTGATTATATCAAGTTTCCTCCAGATATAACTTAGCTGGACCAAGGGAACGAGAATAATTTGATGATTGGGCATGGCAACTTCTACAATGGAAACGTACAAACAAGGCTGAATTGTAAAATACGTAGTGCTTTAAAAATAACTTACGCTTCCTCGCTTCTGAGACCTTTTCGGCAGCCCGCTTTTCAGCCGCCAGCAATTGTTGAATTCCCTGTGTTTGACTCGCCATTTCTGGTACACACAAAATCTATGTTGAGCGAGAATCAAGACCGAGACACAAATCAATAGGCGCAGTAGATAGTCGTGACGAAAGTCATATGATTACTTTAGTTCCACCATGTTGTCACGATTGGCGCTGTCAGCGGCTCGTGCTTTTGTATGTCTGCGTGGAACGGAGCTATTTGCTTTTGAAAGTGGAAATGTATGAATGAAAAAATAAGTATTGAATTTTTATTTAGTGGAAAAAGTTTTATATAGTTTTATGAGTAATTAAACAAGACTCCACAATTGTTATATTTTAAATAATATGTGCAAAATTAAAAAATGGGAACATAATGCACTTGCTTATGATGAAACGTTGGTCGTTTACGATATAGTTAGCAAACTAGATGGCGGTGTAGAGCTCAGTTTTAAAAAGTTTGTCTAAAAACGATTGCAAATATTGTAAATTATAGTCTGATGAAATTTAGAAAGGAGATGTTTCTTTTTCGGCCATCAGATGTACGTATGTCGAAAAAAAAGGAAAAAATACCACGAATTGGGGAAAAATAGTATCTGGTGAATTAGAGTCTGATTTGTTGTGTACAAAAAATAATAGTTTTTCCTTAGACTATATACCTCTAGACGTAGCCCAATTTACAGTGTCAAGTGTGGAAGTGAGACGCAATAATACAGAATTCGTAGGAAAATTGAGACAAAGCATCGTATCTTCTGTCCCTTACGGCGTGCCGGATTTTTGCATGGCTAACTTTTGAAAGTTAGCCAAACAAAGAGCTGTCACTGTCACGTATATTATTATGCTCGATTTAATTTAAGTTTTCGGATGGTTTTTGCAATTTTTGTAATAGTTTAAGTCATTTAATGAGAAATAGACTCCATTAGATAAGTGTTTAGTGTATGGTGAATGCGCTACGATGGGAGGATTCAGTATAATAGGCTGTAAAAGCCGCTCAGAAAAGGCCAATAACAAAATCTCTTTTCATTCGTAAGTATTCAATACTGTTTGTGTTATTGTATGATTATTGAATTTATACATTTGTGCGCTTTTATTGTCATGGCTTTCAGGCCAAAATATGGAAGATTTCTTAAAATAAACTTGATTTCTTATATCACATAACCTAGTAATACTTACTTACAGTGTTGCTACACGTTTCAAATCTTTTCCCTTAACTGTCAGGCCTAATGTTCAAAAGGTAGGCATAATAATCAAATAAATCTATGGTGGCTAAACACACAAATTTGTGGGCGAACCCTTATTTTTAAGTTTAAGTGAACATGTGTACGAACGAACAGAGCCCTTTCGACAATCATTAAGTTTTACTCTTGAAGGCAATCGCGTAGGTACTTAAAGATATTTGGAAGTAAGAATTCATTTTATGAATAAATGTTAAGTATAAACAAAAAATTAGATATTTTCAAAATAAGTTGGTTTTGTATAAAGGACAATAGTTATTATACAGCAATGTCAATGTCACACTGGATGTCAGCCATACCTCAATATATTTTAATGATAAATAACACGCGAAAAAATCAAAACAAGCTTCACCTGGTAGTAGTGTATTTTATTTGTGAGAATCAAGGTAAGATTGAAAGTAGGTATTTTACGTGAAATTATATTTTCTCACACATGGATACTTCTACACTCTTATTACCACGTTGAATACGTCGTATTTTGGGACTTTTTTAGGGAATAGCAACACTGAACTTTTATATTGCTGTCGCATGTGCGGCCACGCGGTAGCTCGATCTAGAGGTATATTATCTAAGAGTTTTTCAATTATTGCCATGTTTTATTCAACATGGCGTCTCGTTTGCTTGCATACTTCATTCGTTCTGAAATCATGTCTTATCAAATCCATTAAACATAGAAAATAATTGAAAAATGTGTGTATTCTTGTACGGTTAAAAATAAATTACTATTATTCTCTTGTACATATTTTGGGTAAATATAATTTTGAACGCCATTGTCACATATATGTGACAAACGAAATCTTACCCTGAACGCCAACGTCACAAATATATGACAAAATGCACGTCGCACCATATTATGAAATAAACAATTTAATCATTACTTTTGTGTTTTAATGTTTATGAAGGTCATTTGACAGAAAAAGTGGCCTGGCGTCAGGGGTACGGCGATACGTTTATACTCTGGCGTTCAAAAGGTTAAGTGTGATGATTTCATCGTTTCAAAAATCTTTAGTCTCCATTTTTGAACTGTGTTTCTGAACGAATTAAAAAAACAGCTTGACTTGAAACTCATTTATGTCACTTGTCAAGTTGTCAGTGACAATTTCGTTCGACTCGATTTGATTTTGGCTTTCGTGGTTTTCAGTGTTATTTTGCATTTTCTCAATTTTATACTACTACAACTTCGGTTTTGTGATATCTGCTCATTCTTGGATTGACTTTGGCTTTGTTTTGCGGTACTCGAACTCAGAAATCTGCGATTTGGATTCGTCTGCCCATTGGAAATCTTCTGTTTTACTTACATTGAAGGTAAATTATTGAAAAATATTTGTAAATCAGTTGGATTAAGTTGGAAACACAAGGTTTACCTCATTGTTTTTTGCAGATCCTTTGGCTTGTTGGAAAATGGCTTGTGTGAAGTGCAATAAAGGGATACTCAGTGATGAAGTCATTATATTGCAGCAGATTTAGGTCCAGAGCTTTTGTTTAATTTTTTAACAAGACATGGCTCAAGAGGTAAGAATATAATTTTTAAACAAACAGTTTCAAACATGTGCGACTCAACAAGTAATAGGTATCACTGGGTTTCATGTTGGAACTTATATTAAATGTAAAAACAAATGTTAAATACAAACACATGAATGCAATAAAGATTTTGAGTTTGAGTTTTATCCTTTCAACTGTCACATGACTATAAACAGTTCTTAATATGTTAACAAGGTATTATGAACTTGTTTTCTAAGTATATATAAGTATGTTTTCAGATTGCTCCTGATGCTGCATTATGCAAGGCATGTTGTAACTCAATTAATAATCTTCTTGAGAGTACTCATAGTAGTACTAAAGTAACGCAGGATAATGGAATAGGACCCATCAGTGAAACATATGAATCAAATGTATGTGTCTGTGTCATAATGTATGTGGTGCCTTTTACCTTTAATTTCAAGGAGGTTGCATAATTTAACGAGTGGCCTCAGAGAGATGCAATATCTAATTTAATTGCCCCAAGACAGGTACCTATTATTTGCAAACAGTTCACTTTGCTTTTTTTTGGCTTTTACAACAATTTATAGTATCACTAACATCATGATAATAATTTCAGATACCAGATGGTGCCATTGTTTGCCATTGATGTGCGGTGAGTGCCTGCAGGCTGGTAGATGTATCTACCAGATCTCTTTCTCTCTCAGAGAAGATCACACAGTATTCCACATGGTCCTGAGAGAGATGAAATGACAGCCCGGATAACTCCACAACAGGTCTGTTACCTACTTTATATATGCGTTATGTATGATTTTTATATATGTTAAGATTACACTTACAATTCTCCTGCAATAGACTGATTCATGCAATAAGAAAGTAATGATTGTCAATTGTATGGGAAAAATACATAATAAAACTATGAAAATGTTTTATCAAGCTTGGTAAAAATCCTAACAAATGTATTATTTTTAGATACCCTCTGGAGGCAGAGTATGTTATTCATGCTGGGTATCTGCTAGAAGAAATGTACAGCGTGCAGCCAATCTTCACCTTAATAGTAGGCATGTTTGTGTTGTATGTTCAACATCAACATTGAGACGTCGCACACATTTGTTCCTGAATGCTCCAGAAAGAGATGTCATTTCTAGAAGAATATAACCTAGACAGGTGTGTAAAATAGTTAACTGTAAATCTATGTAGTATGTGGTTTTTATCTGTATATGACTTGTAAGAATCCCTTATCAATAAAATACTATGACTACTATGTATTGATCTGTGAATGTGTGAGTTTATTCTGTATTGTTTTTACAGGTCAGTTATCGTTCATTGGTGTGCAATGTTTGTTGGACTCGGGCTAGAAGTGCTGTTTGTTTAGAATATGAACCACCTATCGTTGAAGCTGACTCTAATCCAAACTTACCTCCACAGGTTTTGCCCATTACATATAATTAAACTCATACAAAAAAGTTGGTATATCTAGTTTGAGTTGTTTTGTACCAGGTTGTACAAACCTAGAACGACACAAGTGTCTGTGTTCTTGATGATGTATCAGTAAGAGAAGAAGAATAAAGTTTTAAATCCTGATTTGTTCTTTTATTTCTTTTTTTTTTGGAGAGTCCCTACACTCCTTCTGTAGTTCACCAAAGGTTTAACATCCCTCAGAAAGCATGTTAAGCCTAATGGCTTACTTATTTATTGATCTCCATCGTCATTTGAAGATATTTGACAGTTGTTATGGATAGATAAAAGTCAGTAGGTAAATCTGATACCAATATTTACAAATGGTAGGTAGGTACCATGTTACCCAGTTAGCGCGCTCTTTATATTCTGCGGCATCCAGCTTAACTGGAAGCCGACCCAAAAAGCAATGACCTTTTCTCCAATGGTTTTGGGGTCGGCCGGTACCTTGTGCTCCAATTATGTACCTACTTACATTTTTAATTTCGATCTTACTAGTACCATACCAATCTATTCAATAATTACAGCATCATTATAGCATATTCTGTATAACATTAGACAAATGAGACCGGTTAGCTGAAGGAAATGTATTGAAATAAACGCATCCAGCAGGGATTGAACACAGTAGGTTTTAACTTTTATATGATAAGCCAATACTCCTTAAAGAAATGATTCTTGATCTTGCTTTAGTGAACCACTTTTTTCTAATATTTTTTATGAAAGATCACAGTAATTATGATCTTAGACTATTAATGATTTATTTGTTCGATGAACAAAAACTAAACAATTATATTATAGGAATAGGTTAAGTAAACGTCATCTTTACAACCTGTCATGGATGGCTGTCAATAACCCTTAGGACAAACGTCAAACTTTTTCAATTTTAATTTTGTACACAAAATCCATGTGTTAATATGTAAAAAAATTAACTTTATTCTATTCAGGGGTAAGTTTCGCAGCTTCGCTGACGACGTACATGTTATGGCCGGAGGCCCATACAAAAATGAAACATGTCCTTTGGTTTTTATTGGGAAAGTAATTTTATTTTATAATTGGCTCATCATTCCATAAAAACAATATTGTTCTTAACTAAATCCGTCTATTTTACATAATATTTTGTCTGTGGTAAGACATGGATATAATTGCGGCAAATTCAAATTGATTAAACTGTCATCGTGATCGTACTCTGTTGTAAAGGTAATTTAAGGTATCTATTTCATTCATTTGTTTTTGTCGGACTAAATTATGATAATCGGGTGCTTTACCTGCTTTAAATTGCACCAGCATAAAATAAAATGGGTATAATAATAACAACGATAAATATTATAGCAACCACGAATTTGTGGCAATACCAAGCTGAGGACTTCACCGATAGCTCTGTCTCTCTTTTTGCACCGCACTCAAACGAAACAAAACATCAATTCCGTGCGAGAACAAACGATTGGTGTTTCACTGAGATCGCATAGCGTAATGTACATTGATGTATTGGTACGCGTCTCGTTGACCATATCGCGCAATCGAAGCAGTAATGAATGTTGAATAAACACATGTTATTTACATAGATCAACAACAAAGTACAGAGCCCGCGCTCCCCGCGTTAGTAACGTCACTGTTTTCTTTATCATTTCGGAGGCAAACTTAACATAGTATGGCCGTCGTCTGGAAGTATTCACAGTTTTACTTCCACAAAGAATACGCGATAAACATTGCGCAGAGCGAATTAAGAAAGACATTTTTAAATAAATTATTTACGCGAGTGAGATAAACATTACTGAACAAGTGTTTTACCACGGTATTAAATAACGTTTCGACCTTCTTCTATTTTGTTTTCTTCTAAATTTTTTGACAAAATGTGGTTAGTTAGCCAGCCAAATTCTGTGATTTTGGAAGTCAAAGTGGAACCCAATGCAATTGGACAGGACTGCCTTGAAAAGGTAAGATTGGACAACTATTACAACATAATGTTTATATTTTCTGTAACTTTTACAGCATAATTTTCAGAATTTCAGTTGTTTGCAAAGTAAACAATAACTTTTTGTAAACGTTACTAACAAGATTCAAGGTATGGACAAAGGAGTGTAACAAGATGTGACTGACTGAGATAAACCATAAAACGCCAATTAAGATTTAAGAACTGCTGTTTTGCGGACCCGACGTGACTATTTTAACTTAATATGGACTAATAATGTAACCCATAATAATTCCAATTATACCCGGATAGTAACAATATCATTGGTTAACTAATTCAACATTTATAATTTAACAAAAGCATTGTTCAATACACGTTTGCCCGACCACGGACGGCGACGTCAGTTTACCTTGCGGACTTTGGACCCGGCAAATGGCATTCTATCTACACGTTATACCTTCGTGATTGCTACGAAATGCAATAAACGCCTGCCGTTCTAAAAAAATAACGATTTTTATTAGAACACGGTGGTGTCTGGTAATAATTTATTAAAATCATATCTATAGGTTTATTTTTTAAATCTTTTCTGTTTTGCTGCCATAAAGTTTAGAACGTTTTTCTCTTTTACAACTGGCCGGTTGCCAGCCAATAAATTCGATGCATTTTGAATTTAGGGCAATCCTCATCAATGTTTTGGTGGTTCAACGCAGGCAAAGGTAATATCGCAATAGAGCATAGCAACAAGCTGAAAACAGACTTGTAACATTTAGCAAGATTGCACAAACGGATTTTGCAGATCGAAATATTTTGTTAAAATTAACGGTCTTAGGTATTTAAACTGTCAATGAGATTAACGTTAAACACAAAAAAGGAAGGTAATAATTTATAAAGCGATGTTCACACTACACTCTGAAAGATTATGACTAAACGAAAGTATGAGTGAACGAAAGGTCTACCAAATCTGAGAGCGTAGATAATGGTGAGTTACTATATAGCAACCTATTTGCAGACAGATACATACCTAAGTAAGTAGGCATATTACACTAAGTAGGTACCTACCTAAATGTCTTCACCTACTTGGTAACGCTTGTTATCAAAATAACGCTTAAACAGCTATTATGAGTCCACTTTACGCCTTCTTGACAAATAGTTTCCAATTTAGATAGAGCATTTAGAATACTCCCAACTAAAATGCAGATTCACGTGATTATTATTGACTTAACGTGTGTTAGGTTAGGCCGAGACATCGTGCAAATAAAAACATTATGGCTTGTATGAATATGTATTGATAATACCTATACGTACATAGGTATAACCTACACACACTACTACACTTTAGCCATCCACTCGTGAGTCGCATCACGTAAGAAACTTACTCATACTTATTAATTTAACAGTGGATTGAGAGCACTGACCTACAAAGCCTACAATTTTAACAAAGCTAAGAAAAATAATGAACAGTGACGTCATCAACCCATCTTCATTAATAACTGCAATCAGTCCACGTAAAACACCTAAAAACTAGCCTTTGGGCTGATTTTTTATTATAGATGGCTGTTCGGCGGCTTTTCTATGGATATTATGTCAAACCGCCATATTCGTTCGCCATATTGAAAAACGTAACCCATAAAAAAGTCACAAATAATTTGCCCTAAGTATAGGTAGGTACTAATAATACCTACAATCTTGAAGAGATTTTGAATACAAGATAACCTTCCTCCGAGGAATTTAGGTCCTGTCACTTTAATCGTAATGTAGGTAATAATACAGTATTATATTAAAGGTATAGTGATTATTAGTAAACTAGGTAGGTATATTAAGTACGGCTATGTTGATATCTCCTCTTGTCTTTATTAAAATCATAATCAACGGATAAGTAGGTAACAACAAATGTGTTGCGGTAGGCATCGAGCACATCTTTGATGATCAAGATAATTTTACGTGTGTACTCGACTGTACCCACATTTTACATGGAATTTCCATTTTTTTATAATCATGACGAAACATAATAAAATATCGTAACAAAAGCGTCAGTGTAAAATAGATCGGAACACGATAAAATGATAAGTACACAGTATCTCCACATATAGGTAGATATTAACTTTTTTAAGAAGAAAAAAGATGACTCAATCAACTAACATCTCCAAACAATTCAACGAGTCGCTAGCTTTACATGCTATTCACGCGGTTACATACACTTCACCGGTGATTGTGGCTCGGGTCCAAAGTCCACTGTTTGAACAACAGCTGTGAACTCTCTACCGTGCGCAGCCGCACGTGCACGAGGCGTGATTTCAACCTGAAAACTCAATTTCAACCTTCTCACCATGAGATACGAGTCTTTTTTCAGTGTACCGAATTAACTTTTCACGTGACGAATTAAATTCTGCTTTTATAGTTGAACATAATCTGTGGACCTTTGGACTCCCCAATGTAGAGGGTATTGTGTGTGCGTGTAAATTGTCCAGACAGTAGGTCAATTGCATAGATCAAATACCTAACTGAAAATACTCATTTTGTTTTTTTAATGTTTCTCATCAAGGATATACAAAGATTTACTAGTGATCAGAATAGTTCAGTGATACATCACTGTAAACCGCAATACTAATATTAACAATTTCAAAACTTGCAATTCCATTTCAGTTTAAACAGAAATAATTAAACTGAACTGAACTTTACGTGTTCACAAATAAGGTCGGCTACTCCCTGAAATATAAAAAGAGCTGTGTAGCACAGAAACATCGCTGGGTACAAACTCCAACAGTTATATTTAACTTGTCTCACCACGTGGTGGCTTTATTACTCACTAAAGAGGTTAATTGGATCATCTGTTATTTTTATTTTATCTACGGAACGGTATAAAGGTAATCCAATAAAAGGTATCATAATTATGAAGTTACCGTTTGTTGTATCAAAACAGCTCAATTTTAATGTCGAATCCAAACTAGATCAAGATTATTTTTTGCAGGTTAAAATGTTTTGTTGCAATGCTAATGCATCAAGGCAATACCCACATAAATCTTTAATTTTTCATAAAAATAACACAAAGCTCTTGTAAAAACACAAAATAAAGATTACAATCACAATAATCTTGTCCAAAAAGTAAAAAATACTATTTTTCCTAATACCAAATTCGTACACATACCAGTCGTTAGCAAGACTATTGTGTTCCAAAAATTTGCATATCTAGGTACCTTTAGGTAGCTCCGCTTCGGCTTAAATTCACGTTTTAAACCTCGTGGTTTTAGGAAGTCGCTTAATTATAATTGCAATTAGACAACATCAGAAATTCCATTCAGGAATTTAAACATATGTATTTTGCAATGTAAAATTCAAACTAATGAAAAACTTAACGTTCTAGTTTACTTTATTGTGCTGATCTAGGTATTGGGTTAACAAATAAGTTAGGTACTTGAGAATATGTTAATGATGGTTTAAAATTCTCTCCTAGCAACATTGCGAAATTTGCAGAACTTCGCACTCATCAAAACTCAAATTGGCCTACTTTACTTTAACGACTAATTTCAACCAACAATTTAGACCAAATAGTTGGCGCAAACGTTTTGCTTCCAATGTTGAACTTTCCAATTGGTACTGTGGACTTGGTTCCCTGACGTCATCAACGGCCTCCGTTGTGTAACAGTCTCATTGTTTGTCACAATATCCTTCGAGTAGTTTATGTCTCCCTGGTCATGTTTTTCTTTACCAATATCGTGAACAATAAGAACTGTTCGTATGTTATATTTATTATTGTTGGATAATTTTACTGTGTTCTCTCTTGCTTTCCCTTCAATCACGGACAAAAAACCGCTTTTGTGTCACACCAATCTTGTTTCATGGAGGAAAATTATTCTCTTGAATATTTCCAGAAACTGTCAACATCAAAATCTTGTCTATTGACAAGTCCCATGGTCTGATGACTAATTCTGTAAGTCTTATTTGCATTCAAAATTGAAATTCAAACACACGCGATATCATTCAAGTTTCAAATTTATTCATTGTTGAGATTGTAATGTATATCAATAATCCAATTATTACTAACGTGTATCTTTGTTCGGCTACAAAGGTATGATTAATTGTCCCGAAACGAATACAGAGCGCACATTATAATCCTAAAACAATGCTCCATAGCCCCATGTGCCGCAACTCCTTAATTTAATGGGATATTATAGTCGTCACAAATATATTATTATGGACTCAACAAAATTTGCTTTGAATTCCATATAAGTTTTTATCACAACCGGACTAAAAACATACGCCACATCTGTTTGTAATTGTCTGTTTCGTCCAGACTTCAGATGTGGCAAGGATATATATGATATATTAACACTTTGTGCGCGCGGATTTCGAACTTCCCTTTAAATCTAATCGGGATGAACGAGATGGATCACAAGAAGAATATGGTCTATTTCCAAGAAACACATTTCTCAAATATACTTACGTCAGAATAAACCCACGATTGGAGAGCATTAGCACCGGCAAAAATAAGGTCGTTTGAGTATGCGAAGATAATAACAATGTGAGCCAAGGTTTGCAATCACGGCGGCGCAACGTGCACCCGTTAACTGCTACGATGTTAATTACCTGACCTTAGGAATGAATAAATGTTGCTGGAATCCAATGGTAATAACAATATTGTAATTGCAAATGTGTCTTTTAATTTACACTCTAAGTTGATCTTAGACATCACTGACTTCGGTGAAGGAATCATCTGCGTGTAACAATATTGTAATTGCAAATGTGTCTTTTAATTTACACTCTAAGTTGATCTTAGACATCACTGACTTCGGTGAAGGAATCATCTGCGTGTAATTAATGTAAGTTTGAAATAGCCAACCTGCCCTGAGCAAGAGTGGTGTTTAACTGTAATGCACGTGCCTTCCCTGTATGAAAAAAAGGCCTTCCAGTGGGAAATTATAAATCTGGGAGCCGACATTGTAGATATTGTTTCTGATTATTATGATATAAGCTGGACTTTTTACCTTTAAGGTAGATATTTCGGCAAATCTGCTCTAAACGTCTAATAAGGAATACTAATGCTTATTAAGAAACTTGCTGTATGTTTATATGTTAGTTGTTACACGGTATGCATCTTCACCAAGTCCCAAAGTCGGACAACATAAAATGTTTAGAGTCATGCTTGATTACTACAAAAGTTAAATAATATTATCCAATAATAAGACATCATCTAGGTAAAATGCATTGAGTCCATGATAGCGAATTAAAATGATTATGTCTTAATGGATTGATCATTTTCCAAGATACTTCAGTTGTTTTCGAAAACAAGTTGATTGATTAAAACAGTGCGTAGGTATTAAGTTGCTCAGTACTTGCAATTTTCTTTCCGTACCTAATCGCATAAATTAAGGGATTAAAGGAAAAAACATCGTTCGATTATAAGTCGATCAACTATCGGCTAGGTAACTACGCATTATTATGAACTTGTTTATGACTATCTAAGTAAAGTGGGTGTGGTGGCGTAATTAATCAAATATTCTAATATTACGTCAATGTTATCCGATAATCTTTAATTCAATAGGTAGTTTTGAGAATTAAAAACTTTTTGGCTAATAATATTATATGGTATATGGAAAATGGATAATCTGTCACACAAGGGTTACTGAGTCGCGGGAAATCCCTTCGGCCGAAAAGTTCTTAGAAAATCTGATGACTTGGCCACCAGTTCCTGGTCAAAGTTCCATTTGATTGATTGCTTGTTCATTATCTTCATTGGGTGTTCTTACAATGGTCACCAGTTTTAATGATAGCACGATGATGGAAAAACCAAACAGAATCATAGTGCATTTGCAAGTTAAAATGCGTGACAATTACATTCAGTCTAAGTTGGTAGAGTTAAGTATAATATAATATAAATAATACCTACACAATAAATTAAAAATAACAACGTATTTATTAAAGTAATAACATGTCCACTAATGTCATTATAACATGTTTTAACTGTCATTATAATAGCTATATTTCTTCACCACTTGTCACTTGGCTTATCTTTTCTAAACAAAACTAGACGGTAAATATAAAATATTGGCATATTAATACCGCCATTTAAAATAATTACAAAGTAAGAGATAATAAATGTCACTAAACATGAAACAATTGACGTTGACCTGTGATAGCCCGACTTCCGAAGATCATTGTGAACTTAGCTGGTAATCTAAAAGTACCTACTGCAGATAAAATTTACACAACTGATGTAAAATAACCTTTTATATCGATTACAAATGTTTCAGATAACATTTGGGACAGATAAGAGATCAAAAGGGTATCGCAATTTGCCATGACTCTGAAATAAAAATTTCAAAATTTTGATAATTGCGTCATTTAATTTTTTATAATTTTCTGATAGACAAGGCAATTAAGTTTTATAACTTGAACTTAAAGATAAAGAACACGTTTTTCGGTTTTTTTTTTCATCTAGTGGAACTATTTTTTTCTTACGTTCTATATGTGTTAAAGTTTCATGTTCTGCCTCTTCCTTGACACAATCCTTAGCTAGTTGAACCCTTTTATTGGATTCTCTAACTGACTGCCCTTAACTACCATATCTTCAAGATCTAATTCTATCTACCTACTATCAGTTCTATTTTTTACTATGATATCTTCTACATTTAACTGGCTTTATCAGTGCGATCTAACTGTTAATTATCCACCATTGTACCTTTTGTTATATCAGGGTGCTTCCCCTGAATTACATGTAAATTCAGTCAGTGATAAGATATAAAAGAAACTCCTAACTTGTTTGTTCTTGTTTGAATACAAAATATATTTTCTGCATTATAATATCTGTCTTCAACACTTTCCAAATGACTTCTAAATAAAGTTTTAAAACAGGTTTTGGGTATAATGTTTGATGTGTTAGACGAATCTAACGGCGTAGTATGGATAACCTTCAATACTGATTGCAATTTAAATGTTGTCAGTTCATTTTACAAACATTATTCAAGCCTATGTCTGACTGGTAATAGTTGGTTCAAAGGGGGCGAAATTTTCAAACACATTCAATGTGCTTTGAGTGTCGATATATATGTATAAATTTACAAAAATACGCCACTGATTTTATTATCCTAATAATGTGAAATTAGATTTTGATTCTCTCTTTATCAATAAAATTTAGGTTCACGTACACTGACGGCAAAACCGTCGAAACACATAGATAAGCGTCTTATCCCAGCAAGTAACGACTTTATTTATTCTGATATTTATCTGCACCTGGTTACAAGTTCCGAATGATTAATTGATTAGGACACGTTACTCGCTAACTGTTAATCTGATCATAATCAGTCTATAATAATATGTACTTATGTTTGTACTTTAGACTGATAAAAAGCCGGATCCGATGCCTATTTAATGCATGAAATTACAAAGTCATATTAATGTCATTACTGCCGAGTGCAAAGGTTCAATCAGATAAAATAATCATGTGTCACTGAACCATCAAAAAGTTAGAGATAAAAATAGAAGTGATAGTAGCATTAGAATCATTATCGAACTAGAAGGCCTTCAAAACTATGATGAAACGAAAAAAAAACTTGTCTCATCACTAATTGCATTTTGTTTTCAATATCTATTTTATGTTAGCTATATAAACATCACACATCATCATCACATCATCACGCAAACCCAAACTTCTTTCTTCTGCAGAGTACTGAGTAATTCTAAATAGAACAATCCAAATCAATTCCCCCAGTGATTAAATTTAGGACCACGTGTTCAGCAACAGTAGCACTTGCGACCAACGATTAACTAAACGTAACATTGGCAAGCTTGTGTTGTCAACGTAAAACGTTGCTTTGTATGAGAGCACGTGGTGATAGCGTGCAGTTCCCACCTCGGTTACGTCCGTTGGCGAACCGGTAATCCAGTGGGGAGTGCATACGTGATCGTCGCTGCGTACAACTGCAGCTACTTCGCGGTGTTACGCTGGGCGCAGTACTGGGCCTACTATTGTTATGTGGCCTTTTCTGTACACTGAAATGTCTCAATTTTAGTGTCAATGGATATAAACGACGAGGTTAGCAGTAAACATGATTGAAACAGATAATAAAAGATTAAAAAAGACAGTACAAGGAATTATGTCAAGTATTTTAGTACTTTTGAAGTTAAACATTTCCGGTCGAGTGGCAATCACAAGATTTTTCGGTCAACTCCATAATCAATATCTGTTGCTTTATCCACGAATTAAACCAAATCTGGTGTTACAACCTCATTGACAAAGTTCAAGAGGTGTAACGTGCAAGTGAGTGACGACTTGAACTGGGTTGTTCAAATATTAACCAAAGAAACCATGTAATTGTATTTGTCTACCGATGTTTAGTTTTTTAACGTTATAAAAGTTACACTACACGGCGCTTATCGCCAAATGAAATCCTGATTAATCCCCACAGAGGAACACAACACGATTATTCTAAAAAGGATTCTAGTTCTACATAACCATTTCCTCGTAGATCATTACAAGGCAATATATCCAACGAAATAAGTGACGGTAATTATAGCTAAAACATAGCATTTAAGCAGTTTTAAATCGTAGCCCCTAAGCTTAACAAGTACGAATTTGGAAATACAAATGCTTTTAAACACGCAACAGAAGAAGGAGGTAATATAAACAGTCCTATCTGGAATATATAATTATTCAACCACCCAGCACTTTAACTAAGTGTACACAGGATAATTGCGCAATCAATTCTTCGAATTTTGAAGGATCTTTCGAACACTTTACTAATTTACTTCAAAGACAAGCTAATGATGATCGCACCGATTAGTTCTCAATGTACAACCATGCCCAACAGTTTTTCTTTACGATTCTTGATGCGTACCTTAAAAATAGATACTCATAACGTTAATGACGTGTATGACGTTTAGTCGTTCACCGTTTCTTTCAGGACTAAGTAAAATAAATTAGCGTTTCAATAGTTCATCAAAACAATTCCGAAAAAATAAATTGTACATTTTGAAAATTGACTCATTCGAGCAAAAATCATTTATATGTAGGTATCAAATGCCAACAAAAAGTAGTAATGACCAGTAAAAACTCTTTTGGTTTAGAATTTCTAAAGTCCCAATGTAATTGCATCACGCATTGGAAATGCATTCTCCTTGTACCTAAGCCTTGTACACTAATGCATTTTATCTTTTTAACCGACTTCAGGAGGAGGTTCTCAATTCGATCGGTTTTTTTTTTTTTTCTTATGTATGTACACCGATTACTCCGAGATTAATGATCCGATTTACGTGATTCTTTTTGAGTTCGATGCGGAATAGCTGCCATTTGGTCCCATAAAAATATAGCATAGTTTGACCCGGTAGTTTTTATTTTATGAACAATTTTATGAAAATTTAATTTACATTTGAACACTTTTTTGAATGTATGTTCACCGATTACGCTGAGATTTATGTACCGATTTACGTGATTCTTTTTTAGTTTGATGCGGACTAGTTCCTTTATGGTCTCATAAAAAAATTACATAGTTTGGCCTGGTAGTTTTCATTTTATGAAAACTTTTGTTCATGAATTTTACTTTTTGATTTCATCGCGTACAGTTGCTGTTTATTTGTTTGATTGTAATATGTAAATATGTGTTGTAGAAATGGATAATAATTTATCATCTAGCTAGGTATATAAAAATAAAAACTAAAAATTGTTAAATAAAAACTTTTTTACAAAAAATACAACCGACTTCAAAAAACACTAACCGGTATAAAATAACTCAATTCGGAAGTCGGTGGCCAATCATGAATGAGACAAAACCACCAAAGCCACAGACTTCCTAATTTAGAGTTGTTTTATACCGGTTAGTGTTTTTTGAAGTCGGTTGTATTTTGTATTCTTAGATATAGAGGTTCCACATTTGGCAAAAGAAATCAAGTTTCAAAATTGGATTTTACTCTGTTTAGAGTTTAACCGCCATAGGCAGTTGCCAAATTATACTGAACAATATTTTTATCTTCTGCGAAGTGACATAATTCGATTGAAGTGTTGAGTCTATTTGCACGCCCCAGTCATTCAGAACCTTGTGCTGAATTTCAGGAACAACGAGAGACTAAAGTACAATGTTGTACCGTCTCGTTTTCGGTTACGTGGGAGATCCCACCACACGTCAGTTTCACGTTCAGGCCGCGTGCTTCGTTGGAACTCGTCCAAATTTTCTGGTAAACTCAGTGATTGAACTTGGGAAATCTGTTCTCAGTATTTGACGATGTATGCGGAAAAATATTTATGTACATCGATTTTTTATGTGCGGCGTTTGGACGTTAGCTGTAGATTGAATGGAAGTGTCGTTCTATACATTGTATGATATCATTTTTACATATTTTTAAATAAAAAATGAGTAAAAATTATTACACTCCCTAGTATCTTAAACTTTCCCTTATACTTATTCCTTTTACACCTCTACTAAAATTCTATAAAGGTAACATGACCTCCTTATATGACTATTACTAGCTTTTATTTCGTATAAGTAAATAAAACGTATTTAAAGGACAATACTGTTATAAATATTTTGAATTTGGCGCCACTCCATAATTTTTTCCCTATTTGGTGTTGCCCGCTTAGTCAGATTTTTTAACCTTCTATTTTTAATACAAGGTTATACGTTGTTCGATAGGTCAAATAAGTTTTTTGGTATAAAACGGATCGCATTGTGTGGCTTTAAAGTTAAGCCAATTAACAACACCATCAGTAATTGTATAGTAATGTGTAAAATTCGCAGTCGATTTTTGACACCTATTTTGAAAAGTTACGAATTTTACTCATTTCACGTAAATAAAAGTAGTCTACACAGTGAAATTTTTATTTAAAGTCGCAAAACCCGTGTATCACATTTAGCCTACTCTGTGTGCGTCCAAAGAACTTTTTCTGTGTCAAATTATGAAACACTTCTTAATTATTGCGTCTTCCAGCTTTTCAAAAATTTCTTTATCGTCACAGAAGTACATGTATAATATAATTTATTTACACTTCCATGAAGGTGACCCGATTTATAAAACCGTCCTTTTTAGTTACACCTATCTAATCTATCAAGCCGTATGTACCTAGCAACCGGTTGCGCCTGCTCGAGAGGTTGGACTTTAGCCGGTAGAGGCTCCTCAAGAGGCGAAATGGCCGCTAGCTATTGTTAAGATATGTTAAAAAGTTTTTACATGGGTCTATAATAACCTGACTTGTTTGACACGACCGTGACTTTGGTAAAAACCCGTAATCTTATGTAGGTACCTAGTGTAAATTTTTGCCAGTAGCTAAGTGAGAAATTGCGATTTGAACGCAGCAGTTTTATTCGGTCGAAATTCGGAGTTTATTTTGATAAAGATAAATCCAATATAAACTCATAACGATTATCGTCAGTGCTCGCAATATTTTTTTGCAAATTCTCTTTTTATCGCTCGTTGCTACCCAGGCGGCCAGGTTTATATTGATAAGTTCTACCTTGTGACGTCACGTAAACAGGGATTATAATATCAGCGTAAATAAATAGAAATGTAAGGATTTTGGTATCTTTGCTTAGATTATTGAACTAAGTATGTTTATAAGAGCGTAGTGCGCAGTTACTTATCAATGTCGAAGTACATTTTAATGCGCGTTTGAATCTTTACTTTTACCTTGGCGATTGTTATGCTACGGCGGACAAATCATTATAACTTTAGATTGTCAACATCACTATTAGGGTTTAAAACCATATTTATACTAACCCAATCAAATATCTTAACATATTTTACTCCGTTTTAAAGAATGTGCTTTGTTTCACTGCTTTGAAATTATCGTCTGTTTGTTTATTTACATTTGTTCGGATGTTTGACTTGAAAAAAGATAATAATTTGTGGTCACACATTTGCACAAACAAGATAAAAGTTATCGTGTGCTGATTCTTTTATTACCTGCCTGTTTTTCTCATGATGACACAGTTCTACTGTTATAAGTGAATCGAGTTTAATTGCACACAAAGCAAAAATATAATTTGAATGTAACTGTCCCAAATTATTTTAAATAAGTTTTATAGCTGTAAAACTGGAGCGTGAACTAAACGCACACAATCGTTCTTTGTTATCGGTTTTTCCCAATTTGTAATGGCGACAATTCATTGTTTTGTCGGTATGTCCTAAATTAATCAGGATTATCCAAATATTGTGTTAATACATTTCGAAATTTAAAGCGAAATCTTCAGATCCATAAAGTGGGTTGAGATTTGGCATGGTTGAATTTTATGTGGAGAAGGAGTGCAAAAACGGACAAATTCGGACCAGTGGCCACTTTTAGCCCTGGATCCAAAAACTGGAAGTGTGGGGAGAGCCTTTTGCCGAGCAGGGAGATGATGCAGGCTAACAGTGTCGGTATCAGGAGTGCAGAAAGCATTAACGGTCCAATTTTGACCACTCAGCTCCCACTAGTAAATTAAAATGATTATAAGTAGGAAGGTATGTCATATAAGTTATAACCGGTGTCTGGTACCTACTTGAGTAATAATTTGAATAGAATATTTAATAGAATGGGTGACTTCAAGAATCAAGATGGCCGACATGTTTTGCGCGCGAAATACATGATCGCCGTGCGGTAGAGGACGGCTATAAAATGCGTAATCTATGGACGCCCGGCGCTTATTACTATGTAAATGTTGAAGTTAAGTCGGTAAACGGTCTAGCTCGAACTTACTTTGTGCGGTCTATTTTCAGGTATGTTTGTCCACCTAAAATCCTAAAATGTTTGCTGTCATAGGTTAATTTCATTGAAAAGTAATAGCAACTCAAAAACCTATTCAAAAAGTTCAAAGCAGCGATTAGTTGAACATTCACACGATATGTTTCGCGATTAAAAACTACAAATTAATTATATGAACGGTGTTCCGAACATTCAGTGTTCCGAACATTCGGTGTTCGAACTTCTCGTGGATTTTTTTACATATAGCACTTTAAAGACAATGATTGCCAACTCATTTACTTACCTTACGTCAGTAGTAACTATTTAAACAAGTAGATACTTGTTTAAATAGTTACTACTGACCAAATAGAGAAATAGAATTTAATAACCAAAAAGAAGCAATTCATAGATGAACGTTAAGCTAAGAAAAAGTAATACATTATTTTTCTGACTAGACATAGTAGACATACAAAAGAAGCTATTGGCGCCAGTGCAATATTTTTTAATGTATTACGTCTGCTTATAAATGCACGTTTATCGTCATAGCTAAAAATACTAGCAAGCCAAAATATGATATAGTAGTGACCCCTTTAACATTGAAAATCAAGCATTTCAAACAATTTGTTTCGCTTATATGGCGTTCCATTGTAAATCTGGCTTATTATTAAAAAGGCAAATATAGTTATTCCTCTAGACGACGATAATTACTAATATAAAGCTTCTAATTCTATAAAGTCGATATCCTAATAAGTGATACAACAGTACATGAAACATGCAAATGATTGAAAATAAAGTCTCCAATAATGTAGCTAGGAAATTCTATATTTTTCTTCGCATGTTATTATCTGTAAATAATATATTTCTTTCATTCGATCAGCTTTAACGATTTACTAAGGATGGCAATCTGCCAATATCCTTACAGCATTACGTGATATAACTGCGAAGCCATTTACGGTAGTGAAAGTATCATTAAAATCGTTATAGTAGGTACATTTTGAGTAAGGTACACAAACACTGATTACACCAGCCATACAAACTGCAGCTAATGCAGTTTGTATGGCTGGTGCTACTTTGCCACCAAGAAAGGCATTGAAGTTATCGTTGACTTATCGCCCGTTGCTGATTTCAATCAAATCTACATTTAAGCACCAGTTGTCATCTTAAAGTTTCACAAATTACTAGTTTCGTGAAGGGTACTCCTTTATTAAGATATTACGACAAACAACAACGTGAACATTATATGCACAGAATGCGATAATAATGTCGCAAGGTTTATGGTTATTTTTTTCCTTCAAAACCAGTCTGCAACAGAAATAACGCGCAGTATTTGGCATTTGTGTGTTAATCACGCCTTTTGCTCTATCGATACGCAATACGGAATTGTTATAATCGAACAGGTTCTATTGACCAAAACAAAGTGTTGGTAGGTTTGCTACCACAAACGTAAAGATTTATGTGGTTTGTGTTATAGAAATCTATTAAAACTTTGCATTTTACCGCAACATCAAGCCTTTTTGTTTACTCTACACCGGGATCACTTTCTTCTTCCATGGTATTCATGTCTTCATGTTTCATTTTGGGCTTACCAGCACCATTTAAAATATCCTACTGATGGACATAGGTACACTTAAACATTCAAATATAGACTCTCTTAAGACTTGTTATTCTCACTATAAATTATTTGCCGCACCTTTGATATACCTATATTGCATAACTACACAAACACAATGGCTCTAGCTGTCCATTTAAAGGCCGTTTATCAATATTTGCTGATGCCATGCATAACCTAAGATACCATACAATGTGCACTATTAATTCACAGGTACACAACCAATGTTTGATGTACAGACGCCAGCACATCAAGTTACCCCAATGTGTCAAATTTTCCCAATTGAATATGAACCTTATACTGTTTGACATAAAGTTGAAAACCTATCAAAGAAATTTGACACATTGGGGTAACTTGACGTGCTGGCGTCTGTACATGATACTCTAATCTAGAATGATCTGTCCGGGTGCTTCATGTTTGTCGTGTTCCTGGTCTAGGATAATGTCGGATGTGGTACTGAAACTAGAATCTTAATCAAGAAAAGTTCCTTCATTCCATATCATCTCTTCCCGACTAAGAAGACCTTGGAAGGCTTACTCGTTGAAGTCACAGTCTCTAGTAATAAAACTTCAGAGCAGTATTACTTTTGCAAATAATAATATCCTTTCGATTAGTAATATTTTTAAGATATGACATTTACAAACTTTACCACTCTATGTTTCGTTCTGACAGATTGATCTAATGACAGTAATTCTCAATTCACGTCATTGATAGTTGCAATAAATTTTAATACTCTAACACCCGTTCATAAATCATTAAGGACTTCATATCTACTTACTACTGATTACGGTGAACACAATCAGTATTATTGTTATTCATATGTAAAAACTTTTTATTGATGCAAGAAAGATAAACCAATCTATTGCAAGGATTAACATGTTTTTCGAAAATAATGATAGGTACTTGCCTATAACAAATGCCTATTACGCATCAGAAAAAATGCAAAAACAAAAACATCATATCAATCGTGTTATTCTGTTTAACTTATCCAATTGTTATGGCACCTTACAGCTGTGGGCTACACAATAACCTATCCCACCCACATGCCACGAATGCGTATTATAAAGTATCAAAGTCCACTACAGAGGTTTCACAAGCTAAAAACTACATTATTGCTAATATTGAGCAAATAAAAAAAAAACAAAGTATTCACCTGGTCTGGGCCCCAGAATTTTATTGTTCTTTGATCTATCAGGTAGGTCATAAGTAACCTCTTAAAAATAGTTAATCGACTACAAATATTGACTACAAAGAAGAATTGACATAATTCCTAAGTGGTTCGTAGAGCATCAAGATCTCCTAGCAAAGCTTCCTATTAGCACGATTTCTTGATCAGGGATCCTGTGAACTGTTTCGACTCTTGGAGATACATAATGCTTCTGCCTATTAAAATCTATAATAATGTGCTAGACATTAGTGTGCATTAATAGTCCTTGAATAATTCGTCCAGATATTACAATCGCTACGTGGAAGTGTCCAAGGTTTCCTTTGTTACCTAAGGTCTGTGCGTACCTATTTAGTAATGCTTAGATTATAGCTTTTTGCTTCTACGTTTGTTTGGTTAGCTATACTCTTTAAAGCAGTCTTTGAAGCCAAAAGTTAATATTTAGAATTGTGTATTGTAGGAGTAATAGAACACTCACAATTTCTAAATATTCCTCTTAATGCCCACTCCTAAATAAAGCTTTATGCGTTTGTTTACGGAATGCGTTTTCTTCCTTATTGCTTTGTTTAGTGTTGCATAAACGACTACTTATAAGATGAAAGACTCAAGTTCTACTTATAAGACTTCTACTTGCCCTTGCGTTTTATAATACCCACGCGGACTCATTACGTCATAATCCAACATGGCTACCCAGCTTACCTACTGGTAAAACTAGTCTACTATAAATACCAAAGGACTTAGTACTTAAATATTAGTCACATAAAGCTTAATTTACAATCTGGGATTATCTTGTTAGCATTTAGAAAATAACCATAAATTAATACTTATTTTATTACCACGTGTTCGGTATATGGTTGGTAGATAACGTTGTTGTTACAGACCTACGCGTTATTTTAGGTATCGTATAGAATTGTCACGACACAACTAGAGAACGCGAGGTAATGTTTTCATTAGGTTAGCTAGAAAACATGTTCATTTTCCTCGAGATAAAAATATTTGTTACGCAAGATTTGTGATTTGTTTCGCTTCTACAATGTTTTGTTTGAAAATTTTCACTCTGTCTACTGCAAAGCTATACAACAATTAAAAAGAAATGAAATTGGCTTAGTGACCTTAAAAGCAGCCCAATTCCCACTATTCAAAGCATATTCGAGCATTTAGTGCTTTAAAACCCAGAAGTGTTTCCAGACTCACAATTCCGTTACAGAACATTAATGACCAAGAGCCTTGCTGTGACTTTGATACAAAAATATGACGACCAAAAGCGTAAACCTTTGTTCTAAAACCAGCTTAACAGTTAACGTATAAATCACGTTGCAGACCAGCTTTATTATGGAATTGAAAAAAAAACAGTGCTTTAGAGTTTCGAAATTTGAACTTTAACACTGCTTGCTTTAACGACTTTCCTCATTTAAATTTTGACGGATGCGTTTAGCTTTCGCTCTCATCAGGGATTACAGGATTATATACCTATAGTGTCCACTTTCTTTTTCTTTGTAACAAGCCATACTTCACCAAAGCTATGTTTTATAGAGAATCCAACCTACTATGACTAGGAGTGGTTCAGAAGCGGGGCACGTGCGTTGCATCCTCGCAGGCCGTCGACCTTACAATGGCAGGAACTGGTTGGGTTCTAGCAAAGTTTTATCCAAGAAATGGTGGCAGGAGTCAAGACACGGGTTTCTGTAAATATTAGATCTAAACATTTGAGGCTATTGCAAGCCAATGAAGTGATTTTTGAGAACCTGCCATTCTTTGCCAACCTAGCACGATATTGTAAAGAACAGGACTAAAGTCACGTAGGTATCTATGCTAACTTGCTCAGTTTCTGACCTATTAGAACATCAATTTGTGCCCCGTATTTCCTCAATGATGAGGACTTTGTACCAAGTCAATAACATTGCATTACCATAAGGAAATTCAGGGTGCCTACTGCTTAGTCTATAATTATACTGTTATTTAACTTTCCTTGTTAGGCGACTACCTACAGTTTGTTTCCTTGTAACATCAATGTACGCAAATTAAAAATGCAGGTTAAATATAGATCAAATTTTAACGTTATCTTTCAAGGAAACTCGCTTAATCTTGAGTGGCATTGAGGGTACAGTCTGTAAGTATTGAAAAGTAACTGTCATTTGTAAAGTCAAAGAAGACTCTAAAGTGACATGAAAGGGCATTGACATATACAGAATGCCCATTAGGGAAGCTGGCATCTCAGATGAGATGGCAACATGGAAACAAATAACCAAAACAGACTTGGTTGAAGGCCAAAACGTATCAGTTACGCTGGACTGTGAATACTATGTCGATTAGCGATAAGATACTATCTAATTGCTGGTGACATAATGACTAAATCTATTTGGGAATTACGTGACAACTAACGGGGTTAATCACAGTCTTGAAACTTTTGGAGCGCTATCCTAACAGATAGAAGTAACAAAAGCCTGACTAGGAAAGGCCTTGGCAGCTAGCGATAAAGTAGGAAGTACAAACCTAATCATGATCTATCCTTAATTAGGCGTATTATATTCAAGCATAAGGAAGGTAATGTTGTACAATATGCCGGTTTAAATAGCTCTGGAAACAGACCAGTCACACAAGATGTCGCTAAATTCTAAACTTCCTGGATGTAATCTGAATCACGATAACGAGCGGTTGTCTCTCTCGGATCTTTGTTTGTAAACATTTTAATTGTTTGTTAAAAACGTCCCCCGTTTGGCGGTTGATGATGTAGCTCCGTATGTTTTATGTGAAATACTTTTATGCTCTACGAGATTGAAAACAAGATATTTCCGCCGAAATAGGTCAGGTTAGAGCGCAATTGAATATATTATACTGAATGCAAAATAAAAATCCTTTTTCTCTTGGCACTGTAAAGTAGTCGAAACAAAAATAGAAGAGCAAAAACATTGAATCAGAAAACGACCAACCCAGATGTTTTCTAGCCGTCTCTCTCTAGCCCCAATGCTGTCTCAACAGAATCACGCAAGGCCAGCGTGCGCGCAACTGTCGATCAATCGCCCAACTAATCGAGTTGAACGACCAAACTTTCGTTTCTGAACCCAACCAGTCTACTAACTGGTCGACTCCACAGAGTAGCGTTCGTGTCCTGCCAAATATATAATCTTTTGTTTTGTTTTCATGGAAATCCGTATTGCCCAGATAACTGATTTGAAGTGAGGTTGCTGGTTGATAATATTGGTATCTCGTTCTAGATATAAAGGTTAAAAGAAAAACAATTTGTCTGCCTTGTATCAGCACCAGCTACCTGTAATTCCGTTATCAGGTACTTGTGCGATGTACGAAAACGGGTTTCGATGATACTCACAAGAAATGGGCAAGCAAGCGACAACTTTGAAATGCAGTTTCAAGTGATTCCCACGTCTGCATACCTCCAACTACTTCAATATCAATCCCTTTTCTTCCCAGTTCGGTTTTAACGGATCTTTTGTGTTCATATATAATATATTTTTACGCGTAGTAACACGCAGAGCGTCATCCATGATAGCCCATGGCACAGAAAAACATGGTTTCTCCCACACTATAAGCACATCAATCCGCTAACACACAGGTAGACATCTTAGAACGACTCTTCATGATGAATAGGTGACTGAACTATTGTCTGTTTAGTAAGAAAATATTTATAAGACGGCGCGTTACTATAATGGAAAGCGACCAAAATTATAATTATGTATTATGTGTAGTGCATAGCGGAAATGCTGACCATAAAGAGTTCCATAGTTTTTATCAATAATAACAAATATATTCCACAAAACATGTATACATTTTAGTGAGAGTTGAACTTTAAAACCAAAGCTTAGAGTCGGTGTTCGTGTGCCTATTGTATAGGGAAGAAAAGTACTCGTTATCATTACATGAGGTTAATGATCTCTTATTTTGATTCAACGAAAATATTTATGTTAAATGATAGCATGATTCCCTGTTAAAAGTAACTACACGACTATCTTTTGTTTGGCGAAATAACGGACAAATTATAACCTCCAATGATAAATTCACTTGTGGAACATAGAGACTTGAAGAGCCAATAAAAAACAAAAAACGCTAAGAACATTTCCAGTCCTTGGACTGGAAGCAAGTAAAACTGACTTACCGGACCAACGAATGGACAACAAGGGTTATGGAAGTCGAGCTACACTCGACAGCTGTAATACGTAAGATCACAAACTTGATACGGGCATTATGGTTGAAAGCATTAACAAAATTGTCAGCAAGTTTGGAAGAGAAAGCAAATTCTGCCAATAATGACGACCGATACATTAGAATACAATCCTTAATATTTATTAGTACTTACCCAAATAAGTGTAAGTAAATTATATATATATAGTTTAAGGAAATTTGTAATTGGCCTTCTTTTTTATATAACTGTTGACTATTTCAATATTATTAGCTCTAAGTTTTCTTAGAATAAGACCTACTTAGAGTGTGTGACAGATTGCCCAAAACTCTCAAAATGAATTGGTGTTTCCAGTTCTGTGAGCACAATATAACGCCTAATTGATATTAAATAATAAATAATAATAATAATATATTTATTCAAAATTAAAAATGGGTACAAAAAAATTACAATAATCTTATTGAGAATTACAGAGGGATTCGAATGTTAGATGCCTGTACTAGGTTAGATAAACCTGTATCACAGGCGACAGGAGCTAATATTGATTGGTAGTACAAAAGAAAAGGTTATTAACAATATTTAACATAATTAAAGATAATGACATTTAAGATATTATTCTATAACTAAAAACTATTATTTTAAAAACTAAAACAGCTGTTTTATTTATTTGCAACTTGTGCCACTTATGTAGGTAGGTACTAGATATTAAGCGTCAGCAAAACAAAATAATATAATAATAATATTAGTCGTCTAAGTTTTCTTAGTCGTCTTAAACCACTCCTAAAGTTATATCTTCATTATTTTGCAGTCCTGGGAACGGCTGGCATTGAATACCGCTAACTATACCATGCTATTACGGTTTCCTCATACTGTTATTTGTCCACAAGTCCACATGAACACAGTAAGCAAACAGAAACAAGGTTGTATTAGTTACACGCCAATATTAAAGATCTAGAATATTACATACAACTTATGTTCAATAAAAGCAAAGTAAATTATAAAATGTATGAAGAACAACGTGAGTCACTAAACTTGTTATGCGAATATTTAATATATGGAAGTAAATTTTAGTTCATTTTCCTAGAATTATACCACTTATAAATTTTATTTTAACTTCATGTACCTAATAATACGTTTGAGAATAGAAAGGTTCCTGAATAGAAACTGGAGCGGCTTAGGTGCGCTTACTTTAATTGTGTAATTACTTAGCTATAAGGGGATGTATAATCATTTCTATTAGTTGGGACGTATGGTCCAAAACGCCTGTGACGAAACGATTTGGAAGCTATGAGGCCACAAACTAACACAGCTCTACAAGTTAAACGTATAACACCTGTCTTTTTGCGTCGGGTGTTGATAAACCTAAGTAAAAGACAATTTCAAACAATGATTTCGATTGGTTTTATGTTGTTTCCTTCAGACAGATACTCGAGACGTAATCGATATTGACCAAAACAGGTATGCTATAGTCTGGTCAGACGAAGCTATAACTTCCAGGGTAATTTGTCCGACAATTCCACGAAATACCCCGCACGTGGGCTTTCCCAACGGTACCGGGCATTACGCAAATTGTTTTTTTTACGAGTTTTGTAAGTAGGAACTGTTATTTTTAATTAAAAGGGTGGAGAGTACAATACCTCCTACAAGAACTATTATTATATTTAATGGGGAAGAGGAACATTGAGTAGGTAACCCGTCCTATATCGCAGGAGTCTTCATTTAGAGTTAACTGTGTTGTTTACTCGCGAGCTGTGTTCGATGGAACGTGACTTTTAGTACCTACTGACACGGCTCGCCGAGCAAAGAAGCCAGTTCTGGCTCAGTTTTAGTTGCTTCACGTATTGCACTCGTACTAGGTTCCTATGCGTTATTATCATAAGCTTAGCATGTAGGTAGTAAGCGGGTTATGCAAATGCAAGAAGGCTATATTTGCTTCATGGTTGTACTCAAACCTAAGCGAAAGTTGAAAATATTTTGTTCATGCTAATTTATAAGCGACAGAAAATCTGAAATACTTACAAGATCTGTTTTCACAACATACAATGCAAACACATTGCTTGCCCAAGATTTCTTGTCAGTCAATAAAGATCCACGAGTTTGTAGCATGCTTTAATAATTCCTATATAAATCAAACAACAGAAGATGACGCTCTCGACACGAGATACATGCGTGATACCGATGATATGCAATGATAAAGGATACAATCAGATAGCTTCACTTTGTCTCAATGACAATAATGCATGCAGTAAAACATTCAAACAAAAACACAGCAATGATGTTTAGACATATATAAGAAACTAAAAATGATGTTAAAATCAACATCCTTATATGTGATTTTGTTATTGATACTGACAATGGGAAGTAATGACGATGAGATTTGACAGGAATCAGAGATATGCAAAGCAAAACAAAACATTTGTTCATACATATCAAAAAGATGGGATAAATGGGCAAATAAGAAATTCATTTTCAAAAATCTTTATTACCACGAACATTTAAAAAACAAAATGCATTTAGTTTACCTTAAGTTACATCAACTCACTATAATTTAAACACTTTATCAGGCTAGTGATTCGCCTTTCAAAGCTTACAGACATCATTTGAAAGTCTTACAACAAACACTGTAACACGCAATAATTCTGGGAACAAGTTGATAATTCATTAGGCAGATTATTAAGTTATAATCTGCTCATAATTACAAGGTTTAAAAAGAATTAGAACAAACAAAATGTTACTCTTTATTGTACAACTTAAAAACTTACAAAAAATTACTTGAAGAGCTACTCGTACATAAGGTGTTACAATTGGCAGCCTTGTCGCTAAAAGCGATCTCCTACAGTTGATTTTTGGCAAATAGTTCTGAGATTTGATTAGAAAACTTGTTAGTATCTTTGTGGGAAACCACAAAGATACTAACAAGCACATGCCTTTCAGTTGACTGATGATTATCAATAGACCTATAAATTGTAAAGTATATGACCCTATTATGTTGTGTTGTCATAAATAAGGAACTACTACCTCAACTTGTTTTGATGCATCCAACAAACACATCTAAGTTACTAACTCACATGATTCTAAGTACGTAAACACGAGATCGCATGACAAATATTTACTACAGGCTGCGCAGGAGTTTGCAACGTGATACCGGAGGTAAAGTGTCAATGAGAATGGCGAGATACAAATGATACAATTACTTCAGTGTAGTTTACAATTGATTTAGCTGATATGGATGCATGGGTTCGTAAAATGTCTTTATTTGTCATTGGACTTTGAAGTCGTTACTTTCAGGAAGAAGAATTGGCAATAATGATGTGGTGTTAATTAAAACAATTATAGTAAATTAATTCAAACAAACCATGTCTTAGATAATCTAAATATAGACGTCTGCAAATAAAACTAAGTGTAAATAGAAAATATCACGCCTACGTCAATTCGCTTGAAAGTAGCAAGACATTAGATGCTAATGATACATACAACAAACATACCACCACGCAGGTAGGCAGTACACCTATAACTCGCCATTTATGTGTCAAGTCTCACGTGATGGGGAGAGCCTATTGCGTTTTGAAAATGATGCTAATGATCTTTAAGAACATTATGTTCTAATATTTAATCGACCTTTATGAAACTGATACCACTTCTTGTATTGACTTAAACGTTACTTGATTAGATTACGTTACAAACAGCCGTTAAAGAGCATTAAAACAAAACAGGTAGACTACCTAAGCCCGCATTTACTACACTTACACTATACTTAAGTAAAAAAATCGATTCAAATTATGTTTAGTTACTAAAATGATGACGTCAATCATTGCAAACATCGACATCATCTTTCGTTGGTTAGTGTTATGCTTCAGAATCCGTAGAAGTAAAATAAAATATCAATGAATGGACTATCTACGTAGAATTTCTAGCATTTGACGTTATACGCATAGGTTTATTTTTATTATCTGGGTTGCTACTGTTGCTAGCCTATGCTTGTGAATAATATTAAACTAATTGCAGTCACCTACCATGCAACTTTTATCATTATCAGCTATACACATTGCTGCAACTAATAATTGAAAATTGTGTTAAAACATTCAGCATATTGAAGTTACCGTGCAACTGTTATCAGCCTGCACTTGTAAACGCAACAAATATGCAATTTTAACTTGTTATGATGTTACTATCTTTGTCATGTTTACGATAGTGACGGCGCCCTCAACATCCTAAACATTTACCTGCATTAGTGTTAATTGCGAAAACAATATAAGTGCATAAATACTTACGATGATGCGCAATTAATTTAAGTAAACACTCCATTCTTTACTTAAAAGTATTCGTCGTTGTTGACAATATGTCGGTAGGTATATGCGCAGTTAACTGCTGCATACAAAGAAATATGTTAATGAACAGTTGGAATCTACTGGACGGGGCGCAAATAGACGTAAAATATAACGGTCATGCAAAGAAGTTTCAAAAACTTAATATGGGGCAGACAAAATATCTAGAACTTCGGAGAATTAAACGACAACAATTCTGTAGTTGATCATAGAAAGTAAGAACCATTCTTTACGGCTAAGACTGTCGATCGATATGTACCAGACAGAATTTTTGATATAACATCTGTTGAGAGGTCTCCTACAGCCTCCAGCAAGACTCGAGACGCCAGACGTGTTCAACATTGATAAATAGCTCCTAATAATAGGTTTTTTGGTTGCCAACTTTCACTTCGTAACATTACCAAATTGGTTCTTAGACTATAGTATCCATATACGCTGCAATATGTAATTATTTAGTAAATATCAAATATTTTGTTGCGAAAGTTAGCAATCTAATTAACGCTATAGATCTTGTTATAGGCCATATGCATGTAGGTCTGCTATTTTGGTATGATGTGTTAATCTCGCTTTCTTTTTCGTAAAAGTTGTAGTGAGTAATTGCGAGATTCTACGTCATAAACACGTCCAAAGTTTTAAAACGAAAAGACAAAACAATAAGCCTTTGTTTAGAATTTCTTAACTGACGACAACTTTTCTTTGTTTCCAGGTATGCGAGAAACTGGAGATCGGTGCCGAAGCGGACTACTTCGGCCTCCGCGTATCTCCAGTCTCCGGTCCCAGCAGATGGCTGAACTTGCGCAATCCCCTCGACCCGCACCGCATCCCCAGCAGGCGCCTTGACCTCCGCGTCAAGTTCTGGGTACCTCCACATCTCCTAATCAACGAACCCACCCGCCATCAGTTCTATCTGCACGCTAAACTCGACCTCACTGAAGGAAGACTCGTTGTAGCTGATCTAGAAGTCGCTCGCAGGATTATCGCTTACATAGCGCAAGCTGAGACAGGAGACTGCGATCCGGACCTTCCTCCAACTCACATTTACGAGGAATGCGACAAAATCGGCCCACAAGGCGAGCGACCAGAAGACCATGTCGACAAAATCATTGAATACCATTGCGAAATTTCAGGAATGGGCGCGTCACAGGCAGAGTACAGATTGTTGAAACAGATTTCGAAGTTGGAGTCGTTTGGTGAAGAGTTGTTCTTCTGCAAGCCAGTGACTATTAACAACAATGCTCATAACCTGTACAGCCATTTGCTTTACCATAGACAGCAGGCCGAAGAGCCTAGGGCGAGGGACGAGCAGGAGATCGATGGGGGAGCTACGGTCGGGTGCCTGACGTCAGGACAGAGTGGTGGGGGATGTGGGTGCCGACTGAGCACTTGTGTGGGGGTTGGACCACATGGCATTGTGGTGTACAGACCAGCGTGCAATGGAGAACATGAGATTGGAGTCGAGAAACAAAGGTTGGTGTAATTTATTTAATCTCGTCAGTATCCTTGTAGTAAACGTGTGTTGGATGAGGTATAATTAATTGGTTTTATCCATTCAAGAACCAGAATTGAAAAGAATAAGCTATAAAAAGTGAAAGTCATGTGCGACGATAATTTGATCATTCAAAATTAATCTGAAATTCAACGTCTCTGTCCTTGGTATTCCCCCTGCTCGTCACAAACAAAGTGAATTTATTAAACGTTCGAATAAAAACTTTATAAAGTGACCGTTTCAGCTTAAGGCAAACTCCACTTATTATTCGTAAAAGTTAGTCAGTACGTACAGGTCAAGACAATGGGTACATTTGTATCTGTTTTCGGTGACAGCTCTTGAATTCATTAAAATGACATCACGGACCTAAATACGACGAAAACATTTTTATTTACTCAGCAACATATAGCATTTTATCGGTAACTTATTTTAATATGCAAAATCACCTTGATTGTGATAATTTTGCATCGGCGCCCGCGCAAGTTAAAAAAACATGCAAAACGTGCTGTTCGGATGTTGTTTTTGTCTATTGCGCTGTTAGTAGACGATTGACATAAAAAAAACAGCTGAATAAATTAATTTACCTATTTGCACACACGAACAGCAAACTGAGCTAGAACTATTGTGAAATTTTAAGATCCATAATATTTTGCTGACGCATAAACAGACGTTTTGTCCAAAGAAATATTAATTGCACAACATGCCAAGAAAAATAACTTGGTAAGGTCACGTTGAAGAAATGTACTCTATGACCCATTTAGATAAATCACCGATGATAGTATTGTTTCCACTCAATTACTTGGTAATTAACGATATAAAATGTAATTAATAGGAAGAACTAAAATGATAAACCCTAACCCCCCCCCCCCCCCCCCCTAACCCTTTTGTGATATACAAATAAATAAATAAACTATATGACTCTCACATTCACGAGGTATTCGACCTATTTGACCTTTTCAAATCCTATTATTAAGTAGAACCTAAGGGCCTACTTTCTAAGTTCAAAAGTCATTTATTTAAATTAGGCTGAAGATCATCAGTTTTTGAACGTCAAAGTTACATAACTTAAGAGTCCCACAAAAAGCCCGCACTTCGCCACATCCCAGTGTTTAAGCTGGGAATAATAAAAGCGGAAAAAGGAACAGGTTAATAGACATCGGTGAAGGAATACGTAGAAAAGCAACTTGTAGCAAAGAGATAAGAAGTAAGTCCGAGTTAGGCCGCATGCTGCAAACTGCACGGATTACTATTGAGGCCTGCAGCTGCGGTGAGCAGCTTGTGGCCGCGATGCGGTGTTGCCACGCTCGGAATCAAATTCATAGAGATTCATAGAAACCTCTGCGGTTAGCGGGCCATCTTGGAATTGTACCTTAGATTAATGCTCGTGCCTTCTGTGTATGAGAAGAGGCCTTTGTTCTGCAGTGGAAGAGTAACAGGCTGTCATTATAAGATAGCGCATTTTTACCGGTTTCTATTTTTAATGAGGTTACAATATGTATGACTCTTAAGTACACAACACTATTATCATTGTCCTGAATTTACGATAACACAAAACAAATGTTTGAGTAGGTATGATAATAAAGACAAAAGCTTCTTTAGTTTTTTTTTTCGTTTCTTTTCGAAATTTCTCGGTCTACAGTAGGTATAAGAATTTCTTTGTTTTGGGCTTATCACGTTTTATCTTCACACATCGCTGCGAAATAATTTTGGAGTTAAGTCAATACCAAGTTATCTTGATGACAGCTTGGGATTAGGGAAAAAAACCTGCGGTAATAGTGAAAGGTTTGTATGAAGCAAACATTACTTATATTCACTAACATTTAGACGCTAGAATTTGATTCAATCCTTTATTCAACTAAAAGGCAGATAGCTAAGTAGGTGTAGCACCTTTAAAAAAAAGAATAACCAGTTACTTGTTGCAATCCCCAATACCTGCCTTCACCACTTCGTAGTGACTTTGCTGGGAAGAAGAAGTGGCGCACTATCCGGCTGATTCGTCCTTAATTCATGGGACACTTCTGCCCTACCCTTCAGGTACTACGAGCGTGAGTTTATGTATGTATGTAGGCTGAGAATTTGAACGTCAAATATTACAAAGACTATCTGCCCAAAACGTCCACCATTCGCACTTCGTAATGTTTTTCCTCATTTCCGCAACAATCTTCCCAGCAACCCGTTGGTCTGAGTTCCTATAAACCCAGGACAACAATACTTAACTTGGAACTAATTGTGAATCCTGTCTCCTTTCCTTCCAGCATCGCATACACAGCGATCCACCGCGCGCAGCCATTCCGGCGCAACTTCCAGATGTCTTACGTGACCGACGAGGGTCACGAGGCAACTCTTCACGTCAAGATGGCCACGTCAGGACAGGCGGCTGCCGTGTACCGCGCCGTGACGGAGAAGCACGCCTTCTACTGCTGCGAGACTGTTCGCACTGACGTCACTGAGCAGTTTATCAGGGATCTAAAGGTGAGCTACATTTCCAAGATCACTTTCTCTAGGGTTACAGGACACATTGTTGATTGAAGCACACCAGTACGCAGTATCCATCGCTTTCGGAGGTCGCCGACGAACAATTGCGCTTTGTCGTTCCATACTTTGCTTTCTTTCTCTATGGACAAGCCGTCGAACTCCGACGATCAATGTGTCCTGGACCCTGACCGTTATTCAAAATCAAAAGCCATTTGTTCAAATCAGTCTTGAAGATCAGCACTTTTTGAACGCAAAAAATAAACATAAGATAGTCCCCCAAAACGCGCCCTTTACCAATTTCAAATATTACATGTAAGTGGTATTTTTAAAAAAAGCACGATTGGCGCAGTGGTTGAGAGATTTTCTGCAGCGCTACGTATTGTAGGTTCTATTTCCGTACCTACGGAATAAATACTTGTATGGCCTACTAACAAGGTAGTTGTTATTGGACAAGCTTATGAGTTTAAATGTTTGTTTGTAAACGCACCCAAAAATCAGGAGAGTTTCCTAGTGTAAAAACAAAGAAAATCATCTTCAAAAGAGAACGTTTTACCCGACCCGGGGATCGAAATCGGTACTTTATGCTCAGATCACTTGCGACCACTAGATCAAGGAGGCAATCAATAAAATAACATTAACGTTTAATGAAGCAATAGATTGTATATTTTATCGTTCATGTTACAAGTCACGTAGTTAAATACGCCTTTCTGCTTACAACCTTGTGGAAAATATTAATTAATACTTCAAGCACACTAATGTACAAAGGCGAACTTAATACCATAGGCATTTTCTATCAGTCAACCTTTAAGTGATGCAGAGAAAAAGCAGTGGTAGGTGCAATTTTAAATTGAAAATTCAAGAAAGCAAAATAATACTAAGACATATTTTGAGTATAATTACATAAACATAGAGGTAGGAAGATGACAAAACATTGGCACTGTGAATATACTACTGCCAACTTCCTACGAAGATGCTTGCGAAGTTTAACCTACACCCAAAGACATTCAATAGACTACCTAACTAAAATACACATCCAATAGGTACTATTGTAACGTAAAGACTCATTTTACATTGAAAACTAACCCATTAAATAACATTATAATTGGTTATTTGCGGTTACAATAAATTAACAAAGTTGTATTATGTATTAGCCCAAAAACATTCAATTATCCTTATATGTGGTTTAGGTAACCAAGTTATAGGATTATTCCTATGTATATTATTCCCTGTGTTGAACATAACAAATGAGTAAGCATATTTGCTCATACACCGCTAATTTTTAATTAGTACAAATACTTAAAGGGCTTATTCTTGACGGTCTTCTCATTATATTTGTAAAGTATCAATAAATAATATTCATAAACAGCAAGGTTATTAGCGTTTGTTTATATCCCAAAAAGTCACCCTATTTATGGAAATATTGTACAGGCTTTTCATGATATAGTAGTATTCATTATTCGTCATCTCTCGCACACGTTTACGTGATCTCGCTCAAGCATGCCCACTCTAACAGCTGTTTTCGTTATTTAAGTTTAACTAAATAGTGGCATAATTAAAAATTGAATATCGTTTTTTTACTCTTGATTACGCAAATATGATCAGTAACCAGGTACGGATACAGCCCATTTTTTTTTGTACTAATTAAAAAATAGGGGTGTATAAACTTATATATATGTATTCTACATTAAATAAACTAAAATTACCATCTATCTGCCTAGCCTTATCTCAACTATGTACCTACATACCTACTATGAGTTCAACAGATTATATTAGCACTACTGACCTTCAGCAGGTCTATTGCTAATATCTTCGTTGACAGTCTGTAAGTTCCTAGTAATGATCATCCGGGCAAAGTGCTCAACGATTAACTGTCAAACAGCTAGTCTCGTATTGGCTATGATCAGTGTGTATCCAGGATACGTCATGCCCACTCGCAGAGATGTGACGAAGCGCATCGTATCGTACCCCGTCTGATAGTCACCGTAACTTGAAGTCCACTTAAAGTGCGATAAGTACCTACCATTTTTTTGTAAGTTCTAAGTTGTCAGCAAAGTTCGGCGTGCAACTGCTGGACGCCAGTTCGCCACTGGCATTAAAAAGATAGACCATAGGCCTGCAGAAAGATAGAAAGAAAGAAAGAAAGAAAGAAAGTACATTTATTGGCAACAGCTGGACACACGCACAGTAAAAACAAAATAACACAAAAAAATAGACAAAAAATGGCATGTCTCATAGCGACATAGTATAAAAAAATCTTCTTGTTGAAAAATACAGACTGTCTCACAGCAAGCTTGCTCAAAGGCTGATTACGTAAAAAATAGCGATCAGCAACGACTGCTTCGTTGGTCTAGTGGTCGCAAGCGCTACTGCTGTGCATGAGGTCCCGGGTTCGATCCCCAGGTCGGGCAAAGTGATATTGAGTTTTTTCATCTGGGTTTTCTCAGTAGCAGCCCGGAGTCTGGATTTGTGCCCGAATGATGGCAATAGGCTCGCCCCCTATTACATGGGACTTACACATAACTAGCGAAATGTGGGTGTACTGCCAGGTACACCTCTGCCCAGCCCTTCGGGGATTACAGGCGTGACGTTATGTATAGCGATCAGCAAAAAAGTTGTATGGACGATTTGACACTCAACTAAAATAGTTTTTATTAATTTCACCTAGAACGACACTACAAAATACAGTCAATTTCAAACATACCCACAATAATTTTCATGATGTAGGTAGGTACATAAATTACAGCAATAGTTAGGCTGGCCAAAACCCACTGCGGACGTGAGCATGGACTTTGTCCCGCCCAATATACACTGGTTCGCTTCATGACCTCTTGCTATTCGTTGTCATAACAAGCGTTTAGTATTGCCACATTGGACTTTGTACTACTAAACGATTCAGTGGCTTCTGGTAAACAATTAAATAGGTATTCGCGATTGTGACTGAACTGAAATTGATTCATTTCGGGTGACGGGATGAGATAATGATTAAAAATAGCTGAAAGGTTGTGTGATAGATATTTACATCTGTTTTTATAAATACTTAGTCTAAATAGACGCGTTTGTACGCCTATTTTAGGCAAAACATGTTAGAACGTTTTTATCTAAAACACCATGCTTTGCAACCCAGTTTTTGTACTGCTTACTCATGTTTTGACACATAAACTATCTTTATCTTTAAATAAACTAGGAATAAAAATTAAAACTACGAAATAATTAACTTTAAAATATGGCGTCAACACATTCATTTGCATCGCTGTGGCCTGGTACCGACTACTTATTTATTTCACACTTTAAAATAATTAGATACGACTACTCCGTTATTCGATTGCTTATCACACAATTAACTTTGTGTCTTGCTAACTCCTTGAAATCTTTTCATGAGAAAATTAAAATTAATCACAGGTTTATTTGAAACAATTACTTACCTAAGTACCTACATTTTACAAAGTCCATGAGAGCAATTGTTTTAAAGTAGTTTTAATGAAATCATGATACGGAAATCTGGTTATTAAAAACATTAAAACATTATAATATAATTAAATATAATTACAACAATAAAACCTACAAATTTTATTTTAAAATACAGCGTATGCCGCGTATGGAGTCCAATCTCTTGGAGATCTCACTCCCTCATTCCCACCCAAGATAAATGTTTGTGTGATGAGCACTATCATTTGTTCTGTGTCTGGGTGTAATTTATGTATAATATGTATGTATTTAAAACTAGGTATATGTTAAGTAGCCATAACACAAGCTCTGCTTAGCTTGGGGCTAGATGACGTTGTGTGAAAGTTGTGGAATAATATTTATATTGTTTTTTACATCTACAAAGACATTTACAACTGTTTTAAAAAAATAACTGTACACTAGAAAACAAACAAAAAAATCTAAAGTAAGGCGTCAAAAAACACATCCGCATCGCTGTCCACTGCACGCTGTGTACGCAAAAGACTGGCGGCATTGCCACGTTGTATGGCAATGCTTATCCTTTGACCAAGGTAAAAGCCAGCCCTTGAGTTACGCATCGTCATTTATCATAGTCATCATGGTTATGTTCATCTACATTCCTTCTCTCGTCTCGTCTCGTCAACTCTTTAGCTCAACTACACGAGTCACCTCATTCCCACTCCAACCAATACATCTTACGCAATAGGATATCCTAATAACTGTATACCAGAGAGCTCGGAATCGCCGCCGAACGTAGAACGTTGCCCCACACCAGGAATATCTCCTGTATCGTGGGTGGGTGTACAAAACATTTGTCCTCACAAACAGTCAGGTCAAACTAATATTTGTTTCGTCCGGGAATCAAGACCTATATAGGGTGACTGGTAATTAGTGACCGATACTTAAACACGTGATTGTACTCATGAATACGAATAACTTTCCCAAAGAAACTTTTTTTTATACTCATTAACTTTCAATTAATTCAATTACGGCAGTACTGCACAACGGGAGCAGTGGGGGTGGCGGGGGAGCGTGTGACGCTGCTACTAGTAGATTTTGCGAGGTCCTTCCCGAGGTCAGACTATCAGCTGATTGATATCAGGCGCGCGCGCAAGAATTTCAAACAGCGTTTTTGTTGTTAATTGTGTTTACAAGTTTTTGTGTATAAAAAAAAAGTATCTTTGAGAAAGTATATTGAAATCATGAATTCAATCGTATCGGTCACTAACACTTTGACTGCCAGACTACCAGACACAATAAAAATTCAATTGTTTGAGGTCACCGGTGACCTACGTGGCATAGAAAGTGCTAATTACCGTCACCCTATATACGAGTACGCAGCGCAGCAGCCAATCGATCAACCACTGCTGCAACCGTTGCGATATTGTTATTGGGAAGTTTATTCTTCTTCCCAGCAAAAACATTACAAAGTATCTAGGGACGGGCAGGCGTGCCTTATGTAATTATTGACGTACCTACAAAAAGTGTTGATTCTAAGAGTAATTTGAATTAATGAGAATTGATTTGATACTTAGCCAAAATTGTTAAAATTTTAATAGGTATTTACTAAGTATAGACGGGAAATCACGAACGAAATTTTCATCCAATACTTGTGTCCTAGTGGAGATAAGGCTATGAGTTTAGTTAAGTACGCTACACTGCCGCTCCAATATTGTAATATTATGCTAGGTGGCGTTACGAAGACATGGGATTAGAGTTTTTCTATGACATTTATTCGCATTTCTCTTTGAGAACTTCCCTCGAATGCACATAGTCAGAATGTTAACAACAATAGTGCTTAGCACTGCAGCCATTGAGTCCTCTTATAACCCCTCCTGTCTTCTCTTGCAGGGTACGATCGCTTCCATCTTCAACGACTCCACGACGCTGGGCCGCCGCTACGTGTTCGACATCCGGCGCACGTGCCGCGAGGTGCACGACCGCGCGCGCCGCGCCGCGCACGTGGCCGCGCACGAAGCGCGCGCGCGCAGGAGGTCCAGCGAGGGGCCGGAACATAAGGTACACTACCACTACACCATGGACCTCTAAACCTTTCCATAACCAATCATCACCAGCGAAGAATCGACAAGTGACAGATTGTAGAAATATTTCTCTTGTTTTAAGCACCGCAATGTCAAGAATGAAGAGGAGAGATGTGTCAATTCTTCATTCGACCAATAGTCTACAATTCCGAGCATTATTACTTCCATAATAATCAGCAGAAATATGTTTCTACAATCTGTAATTTTGACGATTTTTCCGTCGACATTTCCGTTTCTATACTCATGCTACGCATGCAGAAAGAAGAATCTTTAATCTAGAGCTACCTTTCTTTAAACATCCTATAAACATGAAAGGCAGAGAATAGCAATTTCATAACACAATGCAGAGGCCCCCTTTCATCTTGTACAACAATTTCCACCATCACACAGTTCTTTTGGGACTCGACAATAGATTTATTTGCAAAGCTCGGGTGCTATATTATACTATTTGATGTACAAACCACATGCTAACCATCTCAATTTTCTCTCAGGAGCCCCGTTCAAGATCTCACAGTGGCGGATGTCGTGCCGAAGCCCTCGCGTGTCGCGTGTGTATGGACGCGCCCATCGACTCACTGTTCCTGCCGTGCAGACATGTTGTATGCTGCGGGGAATGCGCTCCCAGGTATGTACTTCTACTCCTTAATAATCATAGTATTTATTTTACTTTTTAAGAGCAACCAAATTTATAAGAGCAATCAAACTTATAAGAGCAACCAAACTTATAAAAGCAATCAAAGTTTATAGAAGCAATCAAATATATAAGAGCAATCAAACTAAGCTTAGGTATACGAGCAATTAAATGTATAAAAACAATCAAATTTATAAATTCAATCAAACTTAAAAGCAACCAAGCTAATAAGACCAATCAAACTTATAAAAGTTGCCCAGTAACTGGGCTGTAGAGGTCAGAAACGCAGTCACTCCATGTAAAATACTCGTTAGACTCCACAAAGCCACCTCGAAGAAATCTAGACAGATGTTGAAAGAAATCTTGAGTATGAATATAATAATTAAAGTCCCTCTCTCCTCTTTTCAGATGCAACCGCTGTCCTCTATGTCGCAGCGAGATAGAAAAGTTGATGCACATCTTCCTGCCCTGCGACTACCCTAAGAGTCCCGGCCTAGTGAAATGAGTACCGCGCTCGACCGACTCGGAACTGGATTACGATGATTTTCTACGCGAAATGATTCCACGCAGCGCGCCCCGCCTGCGAGCTTATGAAGAAGTGCCCTTATGTATGTGTGTGTGATTGTCTAGTCACTAATAATTGACTCCATCTGACAAATGCATTTCAGGGACGTACAAACGTTCCTACCTATGATAACCTGTACTTATTTCTTAGATATTAAATACGTTAAAATTCGTTTATTGGCTAAATCTAAGTTGATATTATGAGAAGAGATAAAAATACAACAACAACAAAAAAAAAATGAAGTACCCATAAAACCATTGTTAATCACCTTCGTTTTAGAAGGTTTAGTTTAATATTTTGTGATAATTATGATGTATGTTTTTTTAAGGAAGACCGTTCAGAAAAAGTGCATTTTAATTAAACTTAAATTTAAACTTGCCTGTCATCATTTTTGGTAACTTATATTCACTGTAACGTTGATTTTAGGTTCGATTATAAGTTAAATAATTGTAAGACCTGTGGTCTGTAAGTGAACTAATGGGATAAAAAATAAAATACATGTTAAGTAAAAATACTAATACTGCCGAACTATTGTTTTATTTGTGGAGTGGGAACTCCAGATTCCTGTGAATACTACGCGCACGGAGAGCGAGTGAGAGATTCAGCAAACTTTAAACTAAGTTCGTACGAAGGAGTGCAGCCGGTTGATTCAATAAGTCACCCCGTAAAATATTGAGTGAAGTGAACTTTAAATGAATGAAATCCAATTTACAGGCCTTTCCCTTTTTTCACCGACATTTTCAAGGACGGATTTTAACAGATTAATTAGCATTGCAAAGCTCGGTATCACGAAGGATACCGAGGTTTGATTTGAATTTTAATCCTATAGGCGTTGAATTAGAAATCTTTTCTAATTCAATGCCTATAGGTAAACATGTCCACTGTCTATCTGCTTCTGTACTCATTCACTAGCCAACAACTTTAAACGATGTGAATTTAAAATCTTCACGCCAGTTTAATGTTATTTATAACATACAAAGACTGTGTTCTACTGATTGAAATGAAGTATTTTAATTTTTTGTTAATCTCGCCATCTGTACGCTTAGATTTTTTAAATTACTCAACGGATATTAATGCGGGTTTTATTAATATATAAAGGAATAAAATTATTAGTAGATAAAATTAATTGCCAGTAGGCAGTAGATACTGCTAGTCTGTTGTGTAATAAATTAGGTGAGTTGAACTATTATTAGGTAGTCCTGTCAGTATGCAATGATAGCTCAATGCGCCTGCACGTACCTACATTTTATCAGGTGGAATTTATTAGAATAGAAAACTACATACTCTGTTTGTCTGGTGTATTATCTGGTGCTATTTGATTAAATGATATGTGCCTTAGTATGCTGTCCACTAGATTTACGTGCGTGCTACATAATACAATAAGTAATGCCTGTAATGTTAATAATGTGACTCCAAGACGAAAAGCTTTGTCTGGAACCTGATATTTATAAATAAGATTACTGATATTTATTAATAAGAATGCTGTTTTGTTTGATCACAAATAGTATATCCAGGCTTTGGCTAGATGCTCTCTTTCACGCCAAATCGGACTTCAAAAAATGTTTGGCTGTCAAACAACAGTTCTCTTTCTTGGGAAGTTACCTATTTGTTGGAATCTTGATGTATCAGCAACATCTGAAAAAGTATAATTATTTTATACCTACTGAGATCTGTACGATAATCTATATCAATCAGATTTTTTACATTGTTTAGTTTATGTCTCAATGGTTAAAAATAAATTATCTTTAGTCGTTGTTTGGATTTCAAAGACCTCCGTTGCTGCATGTAAGTAGGCAGGGTTTCGTCTATGTTTCTCTCGACGATATGTTTGCTCGGGCATGGCCCTAACTACATCTTACGATGAATAGTTCAGTATATTGCATTGCACTAATTTTTCCTTACTAGCCACCAAGCCCATTTCATCATCGGACCACCACACGTACCTACAACGCGCTGCGCCACAGGTAGGTACATGTTTGCCGTACTGGTAAACGTTTTGGGAACTCATTCATTGTGCGTACAGCTAAAGAGTGGAATTTCCTGCCGGAGTCGGTGTTTCCTGATAGCCACAACCTCGGGGTCTTTAAAACAAGAGTGAACAGGTTCCTTCTAGACAGGCGCGCTTCACCGTCGACCACATCATCGCTTACCATCAGGTGAGATAGAGGTCAAACGCGTGACTATCAATAATAATAATAAAAAAAAAACAAATATTGCTGACCTCTGAATGTCATTGCAGTCAAACGGTCTTTATAAGAAGTCGAAGAAGTAGCTACATCTATTTATTTAGATTTTAGATCCATGCTATTTTTGCCCACTTCCTGCGGAGATTATCATACAAGGGCCTCGTCGTCACAGTCCGACAGCTAACACAATAATTATTTCAGGCGCTAACAAGTGCCCGACAAGATTGACGGAAAGTAAAGGATGAGCCTTCAAAAATAAAATTATGTCAATGGCTTCGGTTATCATCATCCTGTTTAGCTTCTGGAGTTAGGCCGTGTAGATTCAGAAGCTTGGCTCTACATGAGATCTGATATCTTCTTCACAGGGCAAACCTTATGTGGTCGTCTTGGCAAAATTTTACATGAAATGTTTTGGTGGGATTTCAGTTCTTTTTGTAAGTTGCTAGGCAGTCTTTTAGTATTTTTTTTTTTTGGGTGTATTTCTTGTAGCCCATTCTGTCTTTGGCTTTTTTCTTTGATGGTTTACTGATTACCATAAGCGATAAATCACGGCGATATTTCGCTCTTAAGCGGTTTTATTATCTCATACAAACGTCCACCCCCCCCCCCCCCCCATTTTAGGTGATGGGTGGCGAAAGTTATGAGTTTATGAATTTTTTTGTTGGTTGTATACTAAACTTAGATTACATACCAAATTTCAGCTTTCTAGCACTTCAGGAAATACCCAAACATTTTGATGATCATCAGTGTGTCAGTGGTAAAATCGGTGTATTTTAGATATCAATAAAATCTAAAGTATTAGAGCTATTCAATTGAGACTTTGTATGTTTAATAAGTCTATTAATGACATCGTAATATCCTGAAAATATGAACTCTCTGGTACATCGGAAACCAACACTATGAGGGTTCAAAAAACGACGAAACACTTGGAGAAAAGGTAGGTACTTAGTGCCCTTGCGCTTCGCTTGGTTCGTCTTGGCGGGGGCACTACCGTGCCCCCAGATTTCTTCTCTCCTGGTAAAATAATTTTACAGCACCCCTTTTTTGTTTGCAATCAGGCTTGAATAATTCATGAAGAAAATAATATAATTATTGATAGGTTAATTTTGGTTATATTTTGATTTCCTACGCCTGCGATGGCAGGACTTTTCTAGTGCAATATCCTACTTATTAAGTACCTACATGTTGCAAATAAATAAAAACCCTTTATTTCTTTCATACTTTGGAGACCTCTGAGCATTTTTGACATTATGAGCATTTATGGGAGACAGCCCAAAGCTACGCTATTGTTCTCAGTGTATGAATGTAGGTACCTATCCACCTAAGAGTGACATTGCTTATTCAGCATTTTATCTGCGCTATATATTCACCTAGAATGGGGTGGTCTGACTACATGGTAACAGTTAAGTGATTTAATTTAAAGTTAAATTCTGTCTAGGCAGCCAACAATGCCCCTGTTTGCAGAATGCAGTATTAAAATGGCATCTGAAAATTGCCGATGGCAACATTATTTTATGTAATACCATGGGAATGGAGAACAATAAATTATTTGTTGGACTAAACACTGCAATACAGTAATCTCATAATCTTAACTTTGTGGCATTTAAACTCAAATTAAATCTAAACGCTAAATAAATGTAAAAAAGTATTTTATTGTGACGTCACGCGTCATTGATTTGTTTTGATTGACGGACCTCTATTGACATTGACACGACGATGACGGGTAAGTAATATTGCCACTTTTTTTCAAAAAGTGTATAAGGATTGATTCTAAAGGTTAAGTTATAATAAAATAGATCTTACAAAACTGGGGTCTTTCTAACTTTCTCCATACATAGCACATTCTTTTTTAGAACCACCAGCTTTTTGGAAAATTGTCCTTGGCTCTGCAAAATGATTCCTACACTTTACCTGATAAAATAGTGGTTGTCTGTGGACAGTTAAATGTTACCATATGTACAAAATTGTCCAACATACAAGGAACTTCAATTTGTAAGTCAAGTTTAGTGTAACAATAAATTAAAGTCTTTAATATTTTCAGTGTAGTTAAAAGAAATCAACGCTGCAAAAATATCGTTTCGCTCTAGCAAAAAGTATCATATTAGAACACTAAAACTCTACTTTTAACTAATTGCTATACTACTGCTAACACTGTTCTCCGATTTATTTTATTAAAATTGAAATGTTGATACTGAAATAACCAACTAGAAATATGAAATGATGGCTACGGTTGAGAATAGAAAGTGAATATTTTAGAAAATTAACAAAACTTATGGAGTTAAATTTGTTTCAATGTTTGTAGCAATTACTAATTTACACTTGGGAACAAAATAATATATCAAGCCATTACTTTTTTCACGTAATACTAGTTTTGCTAACATTAACATTAAAAATACCATTTTTGTTTCAGAGCCAGACATTCATTTATTAAGGTTGGGATCAGTTTAATTTATTACCAAAAAATATAAACCATTTAACGTGAAAAAGGGAAGTGGCTCGATTTATTTGCTCCCAAGTTAACTTCAGTATAGTTTAAACCACAGTAACAGTTGACACAATGTTTAATAAATAAACAAAAATAAAAGGTAAACAGATGGATGGGAAAACTATGTCAAAGACTGGTAACATTTCTCCCTGCTCATACGAACGCAAGATGGCTGCCAATTTATGTGAACGCAAGGACAAGTAGAAAAGTGATATCCGTTTGTGATATTTCGTATATATTTGTGATAATAACGTTATAAATATTATCATTGTTTAGTGTATGTGCCTGGAGGAAGTTTTTGTGCAATATATTATGAGTTATTAATGTTTTAAAGTAGTTTGTGTAATCTTTCGTTGGATGGTACAAAATGTTCCTTGTTGAATTGTGATTATTTAAGCAGTGATACAAGTTTGTGGATCGCTATGACGCTTGTTGTTGGATGATATCTCTGTTATCACGTAAGTGTGTTAATTTTTTATGTTAATATAGTTGAAAAATGGCGAGTTTAGGTGGGTTGAAAAATTTCGTCAGTGTTGTAACCTATTTGCCTATATAGGGGTTTTTCAGTGGCGTGGCTGTTGAGCGAACCGGCGGCTCGCCGGCGCTTCGCCCGCCACAGCTGTTAGCTTCACATACCAATAATGCCTTTAATGCGTCCACAACTCACTTTATTTACCGTTAAAAACTTTAAAAATCATGCAAAGGAATGTTTTTACATGTATTAGTCATGTAACAGATGTTTTAGTAATGATACGTCGAGGCAGGCTCTCCGTGCGCATTTAAATTGTTGACTACATTAACAAACGGCGTTATCTCCGATGTCAGATTTTATAAACAAGTTAGGACAATCAAATCGTCGTCACAGTACTCGGAGACGAACGCGTGATGATTTCGTGTTTTCTATGCATGCAATAAACTTTTATGATTATAAAGATGACTGAACAAGCTTAAATTCATTTCAAATACATGTTTTACACCATTCTGTATATTAAATAAAGGATACGTAAACAAATAACTGGGCCACACATAAACTTTTTGCTTTTAACTTTCACTGTTCGCTAGATTACAATAAAATTGTTGTTGGTTAACTTAAATAATTCTCCTCATGAAGGTACATTCTAGTTTATTAGTCAATAGACATGTCAGAAAAGACTTTGTACCATTGAGCAATAATTCTGAAATCTCTACCATACCATAGCTTTCTCTTTTATAAAAAAAATCATTTAAACTATGCACATTGTTGCAATCACTATTCTACAGCATTGTGTGACATAATAAATTATCATATCCAAGCTATTTCCGTGCATTAAAACAATGATTATTAAAGTCCTAATGTGTCATTGTAACCTCTGCCTTGTCTCCAAACACTAAAAATAAGCACAATTTTACATGGTACTTAAATATGTAGTTAACATTACGAACTTCCTTCTTTTTTATAATTCTTGTGAATGTAGGTATAGGTAATCAAGACAGGAAGAACATCTTGCCCTGATACACCTTCATCAAACTATAATAATTTAACAACTAATTAAATTATTTACCGAATTCTCTATAAAAATACCTTGGTACTTTGGTTCATAGTATACTTGCAACACAATCCTATTAAAAGAGTTGGAGTCTGAACTGTTTAGTCTATGCTCTTAACTTTATACTGAACTAGTGGACGTCACATGGTTTCACTCGCGTAGTTCCCGATCCCGTGGGTATAGAGGGATAAAAGGTAGCCTGTGTGACCCGGGGATAGTGTAGTCTTCCCAACGGTGAAAGAATTTTTCAAATCCGACCTGTAATTTCGGAGCCTATTCAATGCAAAGAAACAAGCAATCATATCTTACCTCTTTATAATATTAATAATAAGATAATGTACCTGACAAAAAAACCTATCCACCTCTAAAGTCAAAGTCAAACCATTAATTTCAATTAGGCCGTTATATATATATATAACTAAGGCACTTTTGAATGTCAAACTAGTTAAAACTTAAATATAAGAATGATTCTAGTTGCCCGTACCAAAAAGTAGATTTGTATAGAGAAGAATGGTCAAGAAACTGGACAAGAAACACCCTGTATGGTAGGATCATCCCGAATCATTTGCCTTGGTCCTTGGAATCTACTTTCTTCCATACATCAATGTCAGCAGTCATTCAAGAACCAATTCGCTTACTTTCTAGCCATTCATCTTGTTCATTATTTGTCTATGAACTATATCTATGGTACAGAGAGGAGTCTGGTTTGGTATAGCGCAGTAAATTATGCTATGTTTTGCATGAAAATAAACAATTAGCTATGAATCTGTTAAGAGTTGAAGCCATCTTGTGCCTACATGCAAAATGTGTACTATTTATGTATGATTCAGGTGATATTTCACTTTCTCCTGTGTTGTTACTATGTAAGGAACCCAAATCTAAAATACAGCATATCCCCACAGAAACAATAAGTTTTTTTTTCACTATAAATGCACCTAAAACTCAACTTCTGCACCCATGAATGATTTTTTCTGCGCTTTTTAAATAATAATATTTGCTCCACAATTTAAACAACAAACATTTAAACTTACATACACATTACACAAGCAGCCAGACTCTGAGCATTTAAAAAATATTTTTTCACACCACCTGCTCGAAAATGTCAAATTATATGTCAAGCAACCTTAACCTAAAGTGAGTCATTAGTGACCGGGGGCACAGCCGGTCAATAATGTTGTACTGGATTTCATTATGACCCGCTGGTCAATAATGTGATTTGAATTTGGAATCTCACATGCGCAGCTAAATTGGCAGTAAAGTACTAACAAACAAAGGGAGGAAAGCTATTCTCGATACCCTTAGGTACTACACGTGAATGATATTCTCGATTTCCTACAAAATCATAACGACTGCTTCTTCATATCGTTGCCATGTTTTCGAAGACGTAATATTGTAAGAATAATTAGATAACTACGAACCATTTTTTAAAAGGAATGGAATAACATTAAAACTGGCATTAATAATAACAAATACCGTACCGCGCCGTAATACCGTAATAGTAATTGGCTGTAACATAATTAGTTAATTTATTTTAAGTAAACTGCGCAAAGATTGCTGTGGATTTTGTGATTAAATAAATAAATAATAAAACCTTTCTGTACTACAGTCGATTTATCACATTTTATCAAAAATACTCTATTTTCACGAGCGTCTCCAATGACGTTCTAAATAATTCAAAATGCATACAGCCAATCATCCAAAACGATTCTACCAGCCCTGTATAAAGTTAGTTACACAAACGCCACTTCCATGAGAGTGATATCAATAGACAGACAACACAGGACAAAACCGTAGAAGAGACTTTTTTTTTTGAAAATCGATTTGATCGTGTCTTGGCTACTTATTGGTAGACGCAATAAAGGCGCGAACTTTTGGCATTTAAACTTTAAATTTATCAACAAAGTATTGTAAAATGTCGAGTGATGAAAGTGATTGTACTCCTGAATTCATTACAACCGAAGCTAATTATATTTCCAATGATTTTAAATACTTACATAGTTTTTCGTACTATGGCTATTATTTTCTCACAGTAGGTGTAAAAAGTAGAGTATCCTCCTCTGGGCTAAAGGTGTCTTTGCCTTGGGCTAGCTTGAATCCCTCGCTGCATTCAGGATTCTTGTATTAACTCCCTCGCTTTGCTCGTGAGTTAAATCCCGAATCCTTCATTGCGCTCGAGATTCAATATGACGCCCGTGACATAAGACACAACTTTAGCCCCTCGGTGCATAATCTACTATTTTTATTTGATTTGTGCAGGATCAATCTTATAGTAGCCAATTGCTTAGACAGTGCATCCACTGTGCTGTAACAATAAAATTGATAGTAGTTATAGTTAACCTACCACTCGCAAATGAATACCAGGCTCCATACATTAGCTTCTAAACTTCTGTGTATACCTTCAATGATATTATCATACCCACTCCCATGACAATTGTGTTTACATAAATTATTGTCTTCAAGAACAAGCTGTTTCCTTTCTGTCAATATTGCTTGTTGTGCAAACGTGTCATTTACTTGTAAGGTTGGTTGGTTGTTGGTAACTCATCCTTACAAAATACGTATGCGACTAAAATTATAAGGCATGGTGGGTATTCGGCGTTACAGACTAGAAACTTACGTCGTAAACAACTTCCAAAAGCAATGGTTTACTTACACGGCTGGTCTGTGCACAATACGTTTGTGAACGCGCCGTTGACGCGTATTTGAAGCGATACAGACGCGATACGCACGTGATTCAGACGCTACGCTGCCTGTAGACACTTGCTCTAGCGCTGTAAAATAGAAGCGCGCTGTCGACGTACATTTTTAATGCTGGAGCCGTTAACCGTAGGTGTAGCAACAATTGAACGCGATAATTAATGGCATTTCTCCCATCATTAAGGGCTCTTAATACTCTTAGGTAACTTGCGTTACTACGACAAGTGATTTTCTGATCAGCTTCACGACAAACACACCACAGACTGTAAACTAAAATTGTATGTTTGATTCGAGTCCTGCATTCTAAACGCGTTGACGTTATCAGTAAGACGTTTGGTTTACTGCGGCGTTGTATTATAACGTGGACTGGAGCCAATACAACAAAATGCAAACTTGAAAACAAAAGTTAAGTTTTGGCCTTTTAACTACGTGATAATAACCACTACTTTCCGCGACATTGTGCTATCTTCTAGCCGTTATAAACAGCATTTAACAAAAAAACAAGTAGGTAATTATTGGTCTGGGTTTAAAATTATCTTTGACTTTGACTGGCCTGTTGGTCTAGTAGTTAGACTGCTTTGTGCCGGAGGTCGTGGGTTCGATTCCCACCCAGGACAAATGTTTGTGTGATGAGCACGATTATTTGTTCTGTGTCTGGGTGTAATTTATCTATAATATGTATGTATTTAGAAATATATAAGGGTGATTCTACGCTATTTGGATTCCAACGGCCTTTAGATTTTTTTTATGTTAAACTAATTACATTGCCGTTAATGTGTGCTTATGCAATAAAGTATAACTTCTTTCATTTGGACCACTTAGTCAATTCACGATAGTGGTTTAATTTTACACATTAACATTATAAAATAGTAACAAATGTATACTCCCCTGGCCTACCCCATTACTGCATTTTTTTCATTTTTATGGCCTAGTACTTTTAATATTTATGGTATTGTGTTTTATTTTAATATTGTGTTATAGCTAATATAACTTTGAAACATATGTTATAACAATACATTGCAAAAGTGTTTATTATATAATTTAAAAAAATCTTATTTTCACGTCACTTGCTAAAAGCGTCACTTCACCTGGCGAAATTGAAAGACTGTGATTTTCACCTAAAAGTGCTAAAGTATATTTTTGGCCATAAACGACGCGCGTGGGACAGTGTGAAGTTAAATGCAAGCTAACAGTGTTGAGCACAACTAAAACAATGTGGCGTCAGTTTTCAATTCATTGTCTGAGAACGTGCTTGTGCCAGTAGTTCCAGTATTTCCCTTGGTAAGTATATCTTTTTATATTTCATCGTTAAATAATTGTGAATTTGCACAGTGCAATGTTTAGTGTGTGTAGATGACATTTATTGTGTAAAATGTGGTCAGAAAAACATGCGGTGTTACTTTTGGGAGATTATGTCCAATTTTGTCACTTCTCTGGCGTCACTTCTCTGCCAGTTTCTATGCCAGGGGAAAATAATACCATGCAGGGGCAGTGACAATTTTTTTTTTGTAAATATTTACTATTCAAAACGGTTTATTTCATTTGTTCTAGTTACGCAGATATCATGTCAAACATGATAAAGAAGCAAACAAGGGATGAGAGGCTAAAAAAACAGATCCAAGCAGAAAAAATACGCTACCAAAAAATTATAAACAATCTGATTAAAAATACAGAAATACAAGCGAAAGAAAAGCAAAATTTTCAAAAAGGAGAAAAGGGATAAATTAAGTGTATTAAACACGACTGAAAGGGAATGGGCTGATTTTTTTCTGATTTTACTTGGAATTATCTTGAAACCGGATATGGTATCAGATGGGCATGTAGACAAACCTTGCTACAATGGACAACTTTACCAGAGATTTTTTTTTTTAAAGTTCTATCATTCATATGTTAGTGATACCTGTGATTTTATACTTGTGGAATACCAGATAAGTGATAAAAAATATAGTTATGCTGCCGTATGCAAGTCTGAATTTGATGACGAAGAAGGAGAGATTATTATTTTAATTTATTTAAAGAAATCTATTAAAGGTGCTACTCTTTTTTGCCAGTTTACTTATGATGAGTAATAGAGTATTCTAAAATTTTTTAGAGCTGGTTGATGTGCTCAAAAAGTTAATTATTTATTGTTTAGTATATAAGTAGAAAACACTTAGTTTAACCGAAATTATTGATTCAGTTCTTTCTTAAAATGGAAGTTTACATTTATAATAATGATTTTTAAGTTTACTTGCTAAGATAACCTCTCATAGGTGTATCATTTTACTATTTAGGTAAGCCTTAAATGTGAAATTACACTTTTTCGAGTATTTAATTATTAAAAACTGTTGAACAGTAAGTGTTGTGATTATTTAATAGGAAAAATTACTAATTTTGTTCAATTCACAGACGAGAGTGGTATGCATTAATATATATATTATATTATAATTAGATATTATTATTGTTTTATTATTATTTTCATATTTAAATTATTTGATGGTGATCGAAACTTAATTTTTTAAGAACTTAATATTGTGAATATGTTTCAACTGTTAAGGCTGATTGTATTCTATTCATTAAAAATATAACGATAAAGCTATTATTTATTCATTTTACACAGTATTATTAAAATTCCTTAGATAATACTTAGTAGCCTGTCACTTTCCTGCTATAATTTGTCACTACTCTGCCAATAGTGTCTCTCCCCTGATAACACATTTTCCCCTGGAGCCTATAAAATGAAAAAAAATGTAAATATCTTCTGGCCCTTGTAATTACTTAGGCAAAATAATGCCCAGTAGTTGAATTATTAATATTAAATTAAACAGATGATTTTTTCTTTGGGGACACAAAATACTCAAATACCGTAGAATCACCCATAAGCATGTTTATCAGCTGTTTAGTACCTATCCACAACACAAGCTCTCAAGCTTAACTTGGGACTAAATGGCGTTGTGTAAAAAGTTGTGGATTTTATTTACTTTAAAATGACAATGGTAACGATACTTAACTCTGATACGTCGCGCCCTGGTCAGTCTTGCCTTCTATTACCACCTCGGTGATTAGACTCATAATTCTTCTTTTCATATGATTAGTAATTAACCTGGTATCAGAGATTTTATACCGCCCATGGGCCTCTGACTTGGCATCACATGCAGTCAAGAAATATCTCAGGCATGCCGGTTTCCTCACAGTGCTCCTTCACCGTTGATGCGAGCGATAATTGCAATACAATTCGCACATGAATACGAAAAGTCCAAAGGTTCGTGGCTTGGTGTCAAGCTGCAGACTTATGACTTAACTCGGCTTTCTGTGTATTGACATCAATAAAGCAAACATCGAAATAGCATCAGCATGTCTGCTAGAATGGGCTTTTTGACAAAAGTTTAGTTTTTAGTCCCTCATCTAAATAACAAGAAAACATTCGACACATATTTTTTTTTCTTTTTCAAATTGATGGAAAACTGCTTAGATTAAGCGTATTAAAGTGGAAGAGTGGGGGCTTGTAACGTCATTATCTAGTATAAACTGTCTAGTGACGTCATGCGACATTTTGAGTCGATGTATCGCCGTTTTTTTTTTGTTTACGCGAGAGTGTCTAATATTTTCTTGTAATCTAGATGAGGGACTAAAAACTAAAATTTGTCAAAAAGCCCATTGCACAGACATCGCGTATCCATTACGCATGATAACAAATAAATAAATATTCCACAACTTTTCACACAACGCCATTTAGTCCCAAGCTAAGCTTGAGAGCTTGTGTTATGGGTACTAAACAGCTGATAAACATACTTATATATTTCTAAATACATACATATTATAGATAAATTACACCCAGACACAGAACAAATGATCGTGCTCATCACACAAACATTTGTCCTGGGTGGAAACGAACCCACGACCTCCGGCATAGCAGTCAGGGTCACTAACTACTAGACCAACAGGCCAGAATACCATTAACAAATAAGTATTGTAAACACCCATACCTGACGCGGGGATATCCCCAAACAAACACCCCAAAATAAGTAATTAAATAGCCATTAAATAATGCAATTTATGTGCAATGGCTTACACTGATTATTCATCATTATTTTTGTCATACGCATACATACTATACAATACAGTATTTTAATATTTTATTGTTCTTCAAACGTGTTTCTTGTCTGTAAACAATAAAGTTTACTTACAAAGAAATCGATTGTGTCAAGAGCAAAGACATTCAATACAATAGACGGGACATCACGAACAAACTTTTTATCCTATATTTGTGTCCTAGTGGAGACAAGTCGATTAGTCTAGTTCAGTACGGTTTACTGCCATTCCAATAATTCAATATTTTTATTTTATTTTATTTAGGAAATTTACAGCTATAGTACCTATAGTTATAATTTTATCTTGCTGAAAGCCAATTACAAATTTCCACTTATAATTAAACAAATAGCTTAGTTTTATTACATAATAATAGTAGGCTACACTACAATTACAATAAATTATTCGAACAAACATGGATGCTAGGATATGTTAGCAAAGAATTGGTTGCACAGAGTTTTTCTCAATCTGCGAACGTCACAAAAAAACGGATCGACGTCGACTTCCTGGCAAGCCACATATTATATTATGCATATTACGCTAGATAGCATTACTGAGACATTGGACCACAGTTTTTCTATGACTTTCTTTGCATGTCCTATGTATAGTTACTAAATCTCTTGGGTTACGAGCAAAGAGATCTGCTTATGACAAAAAAAAATATCGTAAAATACGTCCCGGATTGTTGTTCAGTTGAGGCTTCATGCGTTTTTGATTTCGACACGAAAAGTATCCGATGTCCCTATTTGAGTCTTAGGTTACCTTGAAAATCTTATTCATCGCTGTATTCTTTTGCTTGCTATATATACCCATGTAGTTATTATTATTTTTATTATAAGCCTGTATTGTCCCACTGCAGGACAAAGGCCTCTTATGTAGATGAGCTAGACTCCGTCATAAAAGGCCCGTTAGACCAGGTAAAGTGAAAAAGGAAAGGGAAAAATATACCTAGTTTAAAATCAGACTTCGTTTACTCAAATCAGGCTGATTTTTGAACGTCAATATGTATGTAATTAAGACAGTCCCACAAAGCTCACTCTTCCACACGTCCTTGTGTTTTTGCTGGGATGAAGAAGTAACGTAACAAACTCTCCAACAACACATTTGATAAAGTTATGTACCTATATCGTAAATGGCAATAGAGGGAAGGCAGAAGCAACAACCTCGTAATACAACGAAATTCTCCTTCATTGTCTCGCTCAAATTAGTACACGGACGCGTTTATGGAAGTTTATCACGTTTTCGTTACGTTATGGGACAAAGGGTAGTCATATTCTCACGTCGTTGTTTAGTATTTGCTAACAACCACTGCGTCATTGTTCCCACTGTTCTGCCCACGTAATAGTTGTCCTGTCAAATGTCGAAAGTCTAATCAATTTCATCTGCATGCGTAGCATGAACACATTGAACACCGAAGAAACGGCCTTTGTCTACAGACGAATCGGCAAAGTGACAGATTATATAGACAGGAACCTCAATCTGTCAAATTTCTTTCAATAAACCTGCCTGCGTAGCATGAACACTTAATTTCTTTTCTTCCGAGACACGACAAAGACCGTTTCTTCGGTGATCGTGCTACGCGTGCTGTAGTTGAATCGCGTCACTGCTCAGATTGTTAGTTGTTGTGAGTTTGCTCAACCAATCATAGGCAGGGAACATGAGCTATGATGCTTGTTCACTGATCAGAAACCTGATCAGACTTTCAGTATGTTTCCGACTATCCATGAGATATTCTGCCACGAGTATTTGTTCGTCCAATATCCCCAACGGACGCATCACGAGGACGCACGTACTAAAACCGCGAACGCATAAAGTTACTATAATATTTACACATTCAAGTCGCGATTATAATGTTTTCAAACAATAAATTATTTAAATTACGATATGAAAAACAAATACCGTGTCACTACAAGAAACAATTCGATGATTGTACAATACGAGCCGTATATAATTATATACCATATAAAGGTAATTGAAAGCAAACTCATTGCCAAAATAGGTTTTCTGTTGACGTAAGACAGCTAATAATTAGTAAGTACTTGCCTACTGTAGTAGTGATTTAACGATTCCCGTGTTTTGCAGTAGAAGCCCGGTCTGGATGTGTTCTGGATTCAATAGCAATAGGCTATTTGTTTAAGTAATTGCCTACCTACGGAATGGATATTGAGTTCGTTCTGGCTGATCATCGCCAGTCCGCAGCATTTACAGTGGATGTGCTTGATGGATCATCGTTTTGTGCACATTGGGGCTCGTTCATGTCCATCAAAGCCACTTACAGTTTATTTAGGATAACGCCAGCTATATCGTTCTTTCCTTTATCCTAAATTATTCGGTGTCGAAGCAGCGTATTATCTCTTCTTCCATGCGTCTGTGTCTGCTGTCTTCTCAGTTGTCATCAATATTTGGACAGACTTTATGCCGCATGCCGTGGTAATTGTCAGACTGCTTGCCAATCGGTAAAGAGCAAGCAGTGTTGTTTTACGACGTAAAAGCAACAAAAGCTATTTAGGTACATATTTGCCAATTACGGTGAACTTTATAAAGTAGGTAATAAAATTATTATCATTTAAAAACATGAATGTTGCTCTCGGAATTATATTTTATTATGATTACTTACCGTAAAATTAATTTGGAACGCGACGCAACAAAACAGCATGATATTTGCAGAAAGGAAATTTTGCATTTCGCGGCATACCTACATTAATGCACGGAGAATGTTTTAATGCTCCGTCCTTTTAAAATCACCACCAGCAGTGGCCATTTTGAATTCGATTCGACGGTTTAGGGCCTCGTTCCGTGTTAAAAAACAGAAAATGTTCCGTTTCTGGCTAAATCTCGAGCCGATTCCCAAAATTGGCAAAATATTTTAAACTACCTACGATGATATTTTTTTAAAAGGATGAATGAAAGGCGACTAACGAAAGGTATATTTATAAGGCAGATGTAAGTGAAAACGCCGTGAGGGGACACAATACAAGGACATCCATAGACTTTATTGGGGAGGGTCTTCAGAAAAGTCTGGTTCGTAGTACTTACTCGAAACCGGAGTGTGGGAATGACATGTATAATGTAAACGAAGCTAAAGAAGTATGTAAGAATCATCGCATAATTATGGCGCTCTGTAGTTTCTGCGTACCCGGGGGAATTTTCAAGCGTGAACCGCCGTCATTACATTCCCCTAAATGTTAACGAAAGAGACATAATATTTAAAATGCAATATTTAAGCAATTCTCAGAATCTGCTAAAGTACCAGAATCTGGAAATAGCTGAAATATTCCATTAAATACATTCTAAAATTCACCCACACCCAATTCACTCACAAGGGGGTGTTGTGAAAAAAGCGTGAGTTTATGTTTGATGTGTCATGTCAGATTATTTGGTGCATTTTGGGTCATTGACACTCCACCCTAACGTACGTTGAATCCAGCCAGGGTTCGCTCCGTTTAAAAAGAACTGGTCGTGTGATCATTGGCACGCACAGTACCGGTTCTCCAATCCATCATCTTATGGCGGCTACTGCTTTTATAAGTAGCCCACGTCTGCCCTCTGTAACCCTAGGGTATACCATGTTTTTATTGTGATTTTATCTGTGTTTAAAGAGTCGTCTGAACTGGCTCGTTACAGTAATTAATATCATATCTACAAAGGCAAATATGTATCTGTCATAAAATTTACGTGGCGATTAAAAACCAGCTCTGCGCTCTGGACCTACAGCATAATGCTGAGTGGTATTTTCTTGCCACATTCACGTAAAACTGCCGCCCATTTTCTGTATTTCTTAGGTTTGACTTAACCAAACATAATTTAAGCATTTTTTTAATTAAAAACACCTAGTATAGGTAGCTAGTATCCTAGTATTGTCTTCTTTTATAAATGAACCCATGAATCTCTCAAAGGACTAAACTTTCGACAAGAAATAAACTGGCAAATAGCTGATTTTGTAAGAAGTATCTTAGCCTACTTTTATTTGACGAAATATATTAGGGTTCTGCGCAAAATTAAAATAAACAGTTCTATTTCACTTGGACGAATTCGCGGGTAAGGGCAAGGCCTCAAATATTATTCGTTCGACGCGCAACCTAATGCCGCGTCTGTATCACGAAAACGAATACTTATTTCTCCCTTACCGGGCAAATTTATTAGTCTCTAAAGACCTACAGCTTTAGCTTAAAGGTAAGGTCTCATAAGTTTGCGTTAGGAGAACCATCTTACCTTTTTAAACGCACAGAACTTATAGGAAACTAGTGGACGTCACGCGGTTTCACCCGCTTCGTTCCCGTTCCCGTGAAAATACAGGTATAAAAAGAAGCCCATGGCATTCGGGGATAGTGTAGCTTTCCAACGGTGAAAGAATGTTTCAAATACGTCCTGTTATTTTTAAGCTTTTAAACAAGTGTTATAATATACAAAAATACAAATTTCCGCTTTTTCTTTAATAGAAGTATAGAATAGTTTAGAAATAAGTTTAACGGTACTGGTATATTTTGGCCAGAAGCAGCACAAATCCACCGTCCAACCATTTGATAGTCTGGCCTTGCCTCTGACGTCATTCGCAAAAATTAAAGGGGAGGCCTTTTGTACCCACCCAGGAACCACGCGGCACCAAGTGTCAATGACACTCTTAATACTGAGTTGGCTTAATGGTGACTGGAATTCTCTGTGTCAACACACGTATGTAGGTGTTTTGATTGAGTCATTAAAAAAAAATAATTTATAATATTTGCATGTGAATCATGTTGAATATTGTTGAATGTTTTTAGTACTTCTTCCATCAAGGTTGGCTTGCTAGGTTGAATGGTAGGCATGTCTATATTTGCACACGTTAAAGTAGGCAATATTATGTAATTGTAATTAATTTGATTTAGACAGTCGGGAATTCTTCGTCCTGTCTCGAGCCTCAATAACTATTGAAATGTGTGGCAACAGAGAGATGTAATTGATAATGATTATCGATTACCCTAATTTTATTTCTTCTGATGAGAACACGAGTCTTGCATGTTACCTAAGTATTTGCTATAGAACAAGAATTTTCAATTAAAAAACCGCGATCCTTTTACGAGAAAGTCATACATTCTACCGTCAAAGAGTCCTCAATCATCATTAATAGGCTTTCAAATACTTAAGCTGTCATTATAGCAATAAAAAATAATAAAGAATTATATTCCTTAGCAATTTATCGATGATAAATAATGGAGAATAGCTTGCTAAACACACCTGCATGGTGCGGTGCACCTGGCTTCGATATCGCCATTGATCCATGGGGGTTTTGTGGAAACGATCGAAAGTGTTCTTAACCGTCAATTTTTTTTTCAATGCGGTTTTATGGCATTTCAATCCAGTTTTTTGTTGCGGTTTTATCAGCTTTTTAACACTAATCGCTAGAATCTTGAGTGGCCAAAACTTTATATTAAATACTAGCTGGTGCCTGCGACTTTGTCTGCGCAGGATTAGTATTTCGAATACAAAATTGTTTAGTCGTGAAGGCGTAACAGATCAATTTGTTACTACCTAATGTGCATTAGACATCAAAAGTTTAATTTTTATTGTAATGTATGGTTCACTATTTTGACGATAATGGCTTACACATAAAAGATTTTGAAGAGACATTTTTGTAGGACTGTTTAAGATTTAAAAATTTCCGATATACGTTTTATACGAGTAACTCACGGTTTTTCAGCGCACGCTAAAATAGCTCGCAAATTTCAGAATTTTTACCTACTTACTTGACACTTATTGTTATATTTAGAACAATAATCACAATATCTTTAAAAATTATAGCCTAAGTATGTGCTCTTCTGATGTATAAGCTTTATTATTGTAAAGTTACATTTAAAATTGATTCAGTAGTTTTTGCGTGAAAGAGTACCAAACATCCATACAAACATTCGCGTTTATAATATATATATTATGTTAGAATATACTGTATGAAATTTACTTAAAGTATTTTAACGTAAATAAAATCGCCATGTACCTACTGATAGCAGAACTGAGTAAATAATTTCACGAAATAACCAAATCATTGCAAAATTCAGATTTACGCTTGAAACGTAATCCCCGTTATTACTTCGTTAAACCGCCGAAAATGTAATTTAAATTTGGGTTATTATATTTTAACAAATGTAAGTACGTAATGAGATCCATTCGGTTATTATAATATTAAAATTATTTTAAGCTGACGAATAAGTTTTCATCGTAACATTATAAGTGTCTGGGTACCTGGGCCAAAATTATTTTTATTACCTAAAATATCTGGTTAAAATTTTAGATGTCTCGAATTATTTACCTAATGTTACATTTTAGTCGTCAATTGTGGACCCATTGAGAGCTATGTAACATTAAGTACCGTAAAATGTAGTATTAAACAGGGACTCAAGGGTGAATAGAAAAACAAAAATTGAGAAGGATTTTCACCTATGTTAAAAGTTAACAAAAAACCTTTATCTTACGTTAAAATCCTACTCAAAGTTTGGTCTGTGTTACTATTCACCCTGTTCTGCCGGTAGTGAAGTAGTGAAGCAATTGAAAAGGCCTACATTTTCTGTATTTATGGCTGTCTAGACCCGTCATGTTACCTCGATTAGCAACCCGCCGCCAATCAGTCACGTACTAGGCGCTAGTGTAGTTAGTAGGATTTTCACCTATGTTAAAAGTTAACAAACAACTTTTAACTTACTTGAAAATCCTACTCAAAGTTTGGTCTGTGTTACTATTCACCCTGTTCTGCCGGTAGTGAAGTGGTGAAGCAATCGAAAAGGCTTTAGGTCTACATTTTCTGTATTATAAGGCTGTCTGGTACCCGTCATGTTACCTCGATTTGCAACCCGCCGCCAATCTGACGTATTAGGCGCTAGTAACTAACTTAGTGTGGTTTTAATGCCGCCCATGGGCCTCTTGATTTGGCTTCACAGGCACCTAAGAAATATCTCTCAGGCATGCCAGTTACCTCACGATGTTTTCCTAAATTACCGGTTTTGAAGCAAGTAATAATAATAATAATATTTTCTTTATTCATGAACAAGAGACAACCTTGCAGAATAACCTCATTACAAACACAGGATTGACAAAAATTGTATAAAATTATTTTCACACTAAAATTTAGACTGTTTAACAGTTAGAGAATGTGAAACGGTACCTACTCGTAGAGTGTGAACAAATAGTTTTGTTGTCTTAGGACTAATTGGCCCTATCCTCTTGTACTAGTATAAAAAAAAAACTGTATCACTAGTAGTGTTGGGAATTTATCCGGATAAATACTCAAAATGGATAACTACTCATAAATATCCGTTTTTACTCGAGTATTTATCCAAAACTGCGGATAAATATTATACACGATTTTAGTAAGGGAAATTTTATATTTCTACGAAGAAAAGGATGAAATTATGTGAAATTCTAAAACTTATTAAGAAGTTTTAAAAAAACAAGCCTGTCTAACCTAGGATTACACACAATAATAAAAAAATTGGGTTATACTTTCCTTTATGGGTCATCGATTTATGGATCGGAGAGGGGCTGGGGAGAGGGAGGGGGAGATGAGCTACCCCCCTGTCGGATTCCCACACCGCGGAGCCCCATGGTTATGGAGATATTCATTGTTAAAGTTTGAGGTTAGGTTAAAACACTAATTTCCATTATTTTCACTCTAATTTCCATATACAGCGTGGTGATGACAATGCGACAATAAATGAAACTTCGTATACTTAAGGACGTTCCCAGTCTACATACAAAAAATCATTTGAAAATATCCAGTAGTTTAGTCACAGGAGGTGATTTTACTTTTTTAACATTTGTTACATCATGTATCTGTTATTACGGAAGCACTGACAGGTTAACGACCCCCGCATCGGTAACATCAAAACGTTAAAGACACGTGGTGACGTGGCCAACTCGCAACCTACTTAAAAACTTTCGCCAAATCAGTTTTTAAATTTAATTTAGTGAAAATTATGCTTTAAACCCGTGTCATAAGAGTCATAAAGCGTGTCATGTCATCAGAGTTCGATAAGAAAATAACGCACGCGGAAGTAAGTTGCTATGCACTCATATCAATAGAAAATTTAGTGTGTGCGAAAGAGATAAATCTAGTTTCGTTTGCTTATTACTTCACTTTCTTGTCGAAACTTGCAACTACAAATTTAGGTCACGGTCACTGGTCAGTGTATCGCCGTAATCCTGTGACGATCCACGCGTCATTGATTTGTGCAAGCGCACTAGTGCCGCAGGCAGGACCGGCACCGGTGCTCGCGCCGCCTTTGAAGTACCTACCCGCCGCCTTTCAAGTACCTACCCGCGCTGCCCGCCGCGCCGCCGCCGCCGCTCGTGTGTTTTTGTAACGAACGACTGATTATAAGTGCGAAATTGGACGCTTTATTTTAGTGATAAGATCATAACTATGACACGTTTAATAGTAATAGGTACTTAGTTAAATAGTTAAGTGAATGTGCGAAATTAAACGCTTAGTTTTTATTGTGCTTTCGTGTTTTTTGTTAAAAGATAGGATAATATTGTCTGTTAATAAATTAAATGACATGGCTGCAAATGGTGACCTCTTAGCAAACGTTAAAAATAACCTTCTCCGACGGTGCGATTTGTGTATTCGTATTCATGGCGGCCATATCGAAAAACGAAAAATTTAGTGACATAGGTACCTACCTACCTACTGAGTTATGTGATTGAATAGTGATCCTGATTGTGATTAATAATTTGATTAATAAATGACGCCCTGGTGAGAGTTACCTGATTATTCAGTTAATAATCTGTGATTCAGTGTTATTGTTTTTACTGAGCATTAATAATGGCGACAAAAGATCAAGTCGCTGCAAGACCGCGCTGTTGCCACTTTTACCACAGGTTAGTGAACTAATGTTTCTAAAGGGCGTTCTATTTTGTTTTCAGTTTTATACCATTTAGTTTGTTTGATTTTTATTTTTTTTTAATTTTGGTGTTAGGATTTTTTTGATGGTTTAGAATTATTCCTAGGAACTAGCAGTGTCCGTGATTTCATTTATTGTCGCATTGTCGTCACCACGCTGTATTTATGGGCCGGGGAGGGCGAGGGTGGCAGGGGCCTACCTCCTGTACCATCTCCAACCCGCGGAACCCCAAGGTTACGGAGATATACGTATTTTAAAATTTAAACGTTAACATTTTGAAATTAGTTTCGGGTATTTTTCGGATAAGTTGAATAAAGCACAAGGAATATTATTATTCTTATACCCTTACCTGCCAAGATGTCGCCGGAGCCGCGTGGCGGCGCTCCTACTTCTGGGTGGTTTAAAAAAATAACCACGAAGGAGGTGGAGAGGAGTCTGTGTTCGCTCACTCACTACGACCCCGCTACTTTTATTTTTTTTTAGTGGTGGAAAATCCTCATGGATGTCCCCCGCCCCGGGGAGGGTGGAGGGGTCTGTCAGACTTACTGACTAAAAACCACCCCGTGTTCCTTCTCACACCTGCGCTGGGGGTCACGGGAACAGAAGATACTTCCGCGACTCCCGACTGACTGCGACCCGAGGGCCTCGCCAAGTCAGCGAGGGGAGTGAGGTGTTAGACAACCCTCGCAACGTCTAAGAGGGGCGCGCGTAAACACGACACGCCACCACCTTGGGTCCATGTCCCATGTACATGAGGGTGGCGGACGTCCCGTGTCCGTCGCCCCTGAACCCATTCAGAGGGGCTGGAAGAGGGCGTTGTCCGTCCTCCGCCTGCGCCCGGTACGTCTGCTGCGGGCCGGGTGAGTGGAGTTGCTCTCCCTCTCACTTTCCGCAGCCTCCATCTGCGAGACGACCGTTTCGCAGAAGGACACCACCGCGTCCCAGGACTCGACGCTGCCGGCCATCCTCTCGACCACGGCCGGCAGCGACAAGTCACTGCCTACTCCAGAGACGAGGGCACGGCACGACTCCTCTCAAGCGGCACACTTTGAAAGCGTATGCCACGCCGTATCCTCCCGACATTCGACAAAGTGGTGATACCGGGCGTGTTATTTACAATTTATATGGAAACTTTTAAAAAATACGTTTCTCTTTATTATTTTATTATAACTGGGAGTCTCCGCAACTTAAAAAAATGTAAAAAACCTTCTGCTTATGAGTACTATCTACAAAAAAAAAATGGACTTCCAACTATATGGCCCATAAAATAAAGTATAGCCCGAGCGCGTGTAATTTTGCACAGATTTTATTACGTCTATGCAGAGGAGTCGTCGGAGGAACTTGTGGCTAAATTATAACAGCCGCATGGGTTGATCGAAGGTTAAACTACGCTTGACGTGGTCGGTCCGTGGATGGATGACCATTTATTATATACCAAGACTCCTCCGTGCCTCGGAAAGCACGTTAAGCCGATGGTCCCAGCTGTCATTTGTAGATCTTTGACAGCCGTTAATTGTGGTCAGAAGTCCAAAGTCTGACAACCAGTTTAACCAAGGGGTATCATGTTACCCAGTTCACTGCCTTGCCTTGCCACTGGGTTGTTTAGGTCTGACAGACAGCTCCATGTAAAACACTGTTATTCAGCTGCATCCGGTGAAACTGGAAGCCGACCTCAACATAGTTGGGAAAAGGCTAGGCAGATGATGACGTCTATGCAGAGTTTAATAAAATTGGTGAAAATTTCACATTTCAGTGCGTAATGAGCTAGCAAGAGTGTGCTAGCTCATTACGCACTGCTAGCAGTTTAGAGGCACAACATGTTGTTAAACTTTTTTTACTAAGTTAGTTTAGTACTGCGCAGCACACTATTAATTTGCTGGCTCATGACGCACTGAGATTTCAAAACAAGGGACTCTTCAATCTTTTGTAGGTTTTTAGCGTTATCAACAATAATAAAACTACACTTTTCTATTTATTTTTAGTAGTTTACTTATCCGCCGATTTTATTCAGTGTTTAAACCTTTAACAAAGAAAGGTTCAGCTGTTAAAACATACCTTGAAACGCTATAATCCAACTTCAAAATCACTTAAATGTCTCATAAAACTAGAACACTGTCCATATAATAATTATTTTGTTGTTAAAAACGCACTCGCGCGTGCGCTATCTAAGACACATACCTTGGCACAGCGCAGGCGCGGTGGTGTGAGGGGAAAGGTAATAAAACAAAAGGAATGGGACAAAAGGAGGCCGGGATATAGTGCGGTGCGGTTAGAAACACGTTGCTTCGTCTTTACAATCAGAACTTGAAAAAGTAATAATGTATTAAGTATTTTCGAAAGCCTTAATAGTAAAACTAGCCTATCAATGTAAAAAAAACATGCAAAATAATAAATATCCATCATTTTGGGTAAATATCGGATAAAAATGAGTAAAAACGAGTATTTATCCACTTCGGATAAATACTCGAGTATTTATCTTTCGAGTATTTATCCTTTGCCCATCACTAATCACTAGTGCATAGTCTTCCTCAACCATAGAACAACAGATTACCACAGTCCACAAGATTCCAGTTACAAGCCACAACATAATTATGCAATACGCGCGTAAATCGAAAAGTTCCTTCTGAATACATTTACATCGTACAATTTGTCAGTATTTTCTGTATCGACCGCGGCTTAAGTCCCCCACATATTTTTACATTGAAACCGTCTATCATGATCGGTCAAACTTGTTGGGAACGTCGCACTCGGCTTGTCAGGCAACCGTGGTTTTCTCATATTCGTCATATTTTACATATTTACACCAGGTAACTTAATTTTCTACCTATCTTTCTAACTGGCTATGCCCCACAGCTCTGCCTATAATGTAAAGTTATTAGTTTTTGAACTGAACAATAGCTTTAAGATAACTTTGCTGCATAAGTATGTCTGTTTTCAATTCGCTATCTTTGTAATTCAGCCAGGGATTTGATTTTCGCAAAATAGTTTCATAACACGTAGCTTTCTATTGAATTACAACTATAGTCTTTAATTTACCTTTCGCGGCTTGGGTTTTACGATAGTCTTACGAACCAATACCCTGTTGTTTTACATTTACCAACTGACTCGACCACACGTTGCTTACTTACACTGCCGTCTTAATCTTTTATTTGCAATTAAAAACATTGAGGTCAATAATCGAGATAAGAATCTATCATTTAAATTGGGCCAAATCACGCACAGTTAGCCAAATTTCATAAAAAATGGTAGGTATAGGAGCCGGAGTTTATCGAGGACGAGACTTTTATACTAGTATCTATAAAAGTCTGCCCCGGTAAGCTACGTTCCGCATCAACAAAATATTTACGACCTATTCTCAGACCTAGGTACTGAAAATACACACAAAATGTCATAAGAATTGGTCAAGCTGTTATGGAGGAGTTTGGTAACAAATACTGCGACACGATCATTTTATAATATTAGATAGGCGTAGATTAAAAAACATGTCTAGAGCCCTATTACTGATTTGCGTGGATGTAGCTTGTAGGTAGAACTTTCAATACAAAAGATGTCTTAATAGTAGAAATGTTTAGTAATAAATATCGTTATGAAAATACTTAAGGCTTAATGCCTCTGAAAAGGTCACGAACCTCGTGTAAAAGCCTCGCTTTCCGTTATTTTCTTGCTCCATTAACTTTGAAATATTATCATCATGTTAAGAATTTATTTAAGTACGGGAAAAAATGAACTTATTTTAGGATAAAAAAAGCTTGTAGATTGGGCTCATGTCTTAACGATACTTTTTAACCGACTTCAAAAAAAGGAGGAGGTTCTCAATTCGACGGTATGTTTTTTTTTTTTTTCTTTTTTTTGTGTGTTTGTTACGCGATTTCTCCCCCATTTGTGGACCGATTCTCAAAATTCTTTTTTTATGTGAAAGAGTATACTCCCGAGGTGGTCCCATTTTAATTTGGTTAAGATCTGGTGCTGATCTTCGGAGATATACAATGGAACTCTTCAAAAATAGACGGCAAATCTGTCGTGATTGCTGGAATCGCTTGGATATTTATTGTTGATACAACATCATGACGTATCATCACGCCTGTATGCTCTGAGGGGTACGCAGATGTGTACAATATACCTAGATTTCGACAGTTAGGTATAATAAGTTTCATTTATTAGGGATAAGTGGATAACCCTATTACCATGACATGTATTGTTAACAAATAACAATATAAAAATAAATTCATGGCAAATATTTGTATGGGAACAACTAAAAATGGAAAAATAAAAATCTTTTTTGCAAAAAATAAAACCGACTTAAAAAAAAACACCAACCGGTGTAAAATAACTCTAAATTCGGAAGTCGGTGGCCCATCATGAAAAAGACAAAACCGCCAAAGCCACAGACTTCCTAATTTAGAGTTATTTTACACCGGTTGGTGTTTTTTTTTAAGTCGGTTTTATTTTTTGCAAAAAAGATTTTTTTAGATATAATTTCTGGGCTTACTGATACGTAGAAACGTGAATTGTAAAGGCATACGTTCTGTCCTAGTCCTGGGTCCAGTTTTTAACTGTCAATGTGACCTGTCTATACTATAATGTAGTACAATAAAAAAGTCAATCCGTCTATATCTTCTATAGACTTTAATATTACAAAGAAGTTAGATTTTTTTGTTTGTAGGGATTTAACTAAAAAACTACTGAACCGATTTTAAAAATTCTTTTACTATTAGATAACTATAGGTATTATCACCGAGTAACATAATATTATATTTATTTGCAAAACTACTAGAGGATCGAGGGAATGTCTAAGTTTAAAGAGAAAAGTATGAAATTCACACGAACGAAGTGCAAGATTGTTATAATATGTCATACACTTGCACACTACAAAAAATATGGAAGGAACTTGACAAATTGTCTGATTGTCGCTGTGATCATCAACAGTCGTGCCTTCTCTGTATAGAGTTCTCTCTATACAGAGAAGGCACGACTGTTGATTGCCTTTGGCCTGCAGCGGGATAATAACAGGCTTTTATTATTGAAGAAAACGCTTCTCGAGTCAATGTATCTGCCATTACCTTACATATCTCAGCATCAGCAATCTAATATATGTATCTACCTTGTGCTGATATCGGGTGTAATACAGAGAATGGGCCGATTCATCAACCGCCCGTACGACACTGACGGATTAGCGGACGAAATCCTTCGTGTGGTGGGGCCATTAGAAACGCGGGCGGAGTAATCGATATTGAAAATGTATTTTAGTTTTATTTTATAGAAATATTGTTTTATAAACGAAATGTGAAAAGCTGAAAATATAGTTCAGTATTTTTTTTATTAGCATAAAACGAACGAACGAACTGACGAAGCGGACTTAAGTTAACCCTTAAACTTCTTTATTATTCTTCATTAGTTTGCCAAAAATAGCAATGGATATGTGGGGAAAATGTGAGTGGGAAGATAAATAGGTCCCATATCTGTATCGTTTATTATTTCTAACAGAAAGATTTATGATTTTGTACAATATTAAAAATAATACAGCGTAGAAGAGACATCAACGGACAACTTGATACCATGAGCTCTGTAGTTACATGATTATTGGGTGGGTTTTTTATTCAAGTTTTTTTATTTTATTTTTTACTTAAAATGAGCTGTGTTTTAAATAAAATCCTTATTAGCGCATGCACCTACATTCGCAAAGCACTCGTAATAACAGCGAAAGTGTCGCATTATTCTAAGTTAGAACGTTCATAGCCCAACAGGTATGGCTTATGTGTCTAAGTAACCAGTTTGAAACGCAATTCATTGAGAGTGTGTTGACCGCCATTCATGCGCATACTCGCATGATTTATGAATTAAATCTATTATGTACGATAGCCTGGCTCTGGCGTTGTGAAACGAGAGGTTATAGGTCAAGTTATACCAGAAGATAAGGGGCGTTATGTACTTGTTTAGTTACGTTTTCGTAGTAAGTAGTAAACGACCGACAATAACTTCTTTTTTACGGCCGCAAATGTAAACATAATTTCAACCTCATTTGTGTTTTCCGTCGAAAACCGAATATTAAAACTTTTTGCATAGGTTTTTGTGTGGTGTAAAAAAAAATTCGGCGAACCTATTGCCATCAATTAGGCACACCCAAACTCCCGACTGATATTGAAAAATCCAGATGGGAAACTCAATAAAGCTCTGCCCGACCTGGGGATCGAACCCGGACTTCATGCTCAGCAGTGGTTTTACTAGTAGGTACTATAATTGTTTAATGTTATTACATTTTTCTCAACTTGTTCCCTAGAAAAGTGATATTTTATGTCAATATGTTGTTTTGACCGTTTATGACATGTCGGGTTATTGGCTATACTTATACAGCCATTATTGTCTTCACAAATGACAATTGGTACAGTGATAAGTATATTTACACTGGCTGGTAGAGACTTAATAATATACCCCGTTTTCCATACGGAAACATAGGAAATTAGCCAGTCGATTCTGTAAAAAACAACCCGTGAAAGCTTGAGTAAAGTTAAATATAAATGCAATGCATTAGTACGGAATGGCAGCTCAATTCACCTTCACTTCACCTAAATCACGGGGTGAATTTGACAGAATAGCTATGCTGGACATAGTATTAGTAAAAATATTCGAAGAACGCTACCTTATCGAGTGACGTCAGTAACATTGACAGTCATAGTCGATCATAGTTTGCCTCGTTACGATGCGCGTGCGCATTCACACTATCTATTTAGGACAATAGGTTTCCATTGACGTACTGCAGTAATAAATGTATACGTATGAGTGTCATATTTATAAAAGTGAAGTTACTTACTGTACTACTTAATGATATTTTCAAGTTTACGAAATTCCTAATGAAAAAACCAATTACTTAACACTGCTCGACCCAGGAGTTGGACCTAGGGCCAAAATCAAAGGTCATTTATTTAAATCAACACTTTTTGAACGTCAAAATTACATAAAACAGTTCCTCAAAAAGCCCGCCCTTCGCCACTTCCTAGTGTTTTTGCTGGGAAGAAGTTGCGGAACAAACTCCCCAGCAACACGTCAATCTGATAATGGCTATCATGCTAATTAGTTGTGCTTACCACCACTAGACCAATATGGTAGTCTTGGAAATATAATTAATACTGAGTGTGCCAGTCCTGTTTATCACATTCATATCCACAATTCACCATGTTTGAAGCAAATAATAACTATACAATACACACATGAATCCGGGGACCTATCAGTAGCGAGGGGTCAATATTCTTAAGAGGGAAGCCGACAAAAAAAAAGTTATAGTTCGTTATATTCGTATCACTATTTTTTGTCTCTCTTGAAGTCATCGGTCTACCTACCATCCTGTGTATACATTTTGTGTACTTAAATGCCTTATATTTGGTAATACTAGAGTCTTGCTGCCATTAGTCAATAGGGCAAGAGTTGCTCTTCCGAATATCCAAGGGGAAGCTGATAGGAATAAATAAAGAAACAAAGAAAATATTTTATTTGGACGCACAGAACATAAAACAAAAGAACATCAATACAGATAAAAAAGGAAAGATTAAAAAACTAAAGACAAAAATAAAAAACAAAATATGAATAATAAAAAGACCTGTGCGAGACCAAAAAGGCGCCTATCTCAGCATAAGCTGCGACATTTAAAAAAAAAAAAACGACTATAAAAAAACGAGTCGGAATCGAGTTGTAGTGTGGAGACTTCGCAACTGGGACCTATGTTTTGGCAGTCCACCTGTCCACTACTTATATCTTACTAATCGTAATACTAATATTATAAACGTGAATGTTTGGATGGATGGATGGATGGATGTTTGTTACTCTTTCACGCAAAAAATACTGAACGGATTTGGATAAAATTTAGTACCTACACAGATAGTTTATAACCGAGATTAACACATAGGATAGCTTTTTATAACAATAATAATAAAATTTAATTCAGAATTGCTTCCATAATTTTTTAGTAACAATCACAAACAACCTAGTGTTAGTAAAAGCACAATAAATTAATAATAATAAAAACACAAATAATAATCACATTATGTCAGGCGCTTTCCTTGGCGTGTAGGCTTAAACCCCGATTATACTACCCTCCCCCGTACCTCTTTGGTTATGCTTTTATCCCGAATATATTATCTTCCCGTGGGATATTTTTCGAGTTGTAGCGGGCGAAGCCGCTGACAACAGCTAGTCCACAATAATAGTAGCTGAAAGATTTTAAGCCTACTCGAATTCTGACACCATATGTGTATCGACCAGTCTATACCGCGCCTTTGCCGATCCCATATCCATTCATACTTTTACGTGTGCCAACCACACCTTGCTTTTCGCTTTCTTTGCGGGTGGAAAATGCCAAATACATGTATCAAAGTATCTACAAAGGCACTTAAAGCATATCACTCGCCTGTCTACTAATACAAGGTATAAACAACTTGTAATAATAGATAGATAAGCTGCTCGCAGAACGCAATAAAATTTTAGAAATCTCCTAGGACTTAGGTACAGTCAGTGAGCTGCGTTACCTGATCCATCCTGATCCACTTTAGAAAAAAATATAAGGAGAAGGTGGGTCAGGCAACGTAGCTCACTGACTGACTGTACATTAAATTAAACGAACCCTAAAAACCTTACCTTAAAAAAAAAAAATACATACAAAATTTCATAACTGGTCAAGCCGTTTCGGTGTAGATTTGTTACAAACACGAAAATTTAATGTACAGTCAGTCAGTGAGCTACGTAGCCTGACCCACCTTCTCCTTATTTTTTTTTCTTAAGTGGATCAGGGTGGATCAGGTAATTAATTCTAAGGCGAATTAATTTATTAGTTTTGCGGTGCGCTGCTCGTAGCAGAGGTAGGAGCGTACGTCGTCGTGGAGTCTCTTAGAAACAATTTACTAACCTGATGTCAGAGTTTTTATGTCTTCCATGGGCTCCTCACAGGGCCTAAAATTACTATTAGATACTGTTATGAAAAGATCAAACCAATTTCAACGTAATACATTTCCTGTGTAATTTTGATGGGTGCCTTATCGCACTAATATTGTTACGAGTATCGTCGGTATCTTATCAGAAAGCGGGGCATCTGTCTGAATCGTGCTCGTTCGCCATTACACATCACGATTTGTGGTCTACATTGTATGAGCCACGCACGGATTTCGTACAATATGACTGGAGCACGCGTGGTTGTGTAACAGCATCCTTCTAGAACATTAGCCGTTTGAAATGACTGGGAATAAACGGTTTTAGTAACTTCAACTTCAGTTTTTACCAAAGATATTTAAAATACTATGGAGAGGACATGCGAGGATATATCATAGAAAACTTTAAACCCAAGTCTCAGTAAAGCCATCTAGAATAATAGCGGCAGAATTAAACTCATATCGGATGAAAATTTTGTTTGTGATGTTCTGTCTGTAATAAGTATTGGATGTCTTTGGTTTTTACGCTCCCATCATAATCCGCTTTTGCTTACTACAAGTGATAAAGTGATAACTGTATGTGTTAGAAACCTACTATCCCATGCAACTGCCTGTAAACGCTCTTCCCAATTATTCCGTGTCCACCATCAAGTCCAGTTACCGACTTAGTTGCTCCGAAAACCAAGGCCACGTCACACATGCACAATTTTAGTCTTCAAGGTGATTCAGTGTGCCCAAAATTTCGCACATTGTCCAACCATGTACGGTCGGCACGTTATCTGCAAGGGAACCATCTGTCGTACCACTAAAAGTCGTGTGCGCTTGATTGAGTCCATACCTACATCACGACTTGCGACATTGTTGTCATTAGACTTTAGTCTTGCATGCTCTGAATGAGACCAAAGGTCGAGTAAGGAGTGGCTGTTGAACTAAGTGAAACGTAACGAATTGCTTGGTAAACTTTGAGTAGTTTTGAGGTGTGTGGTTTCATGCGAATGGATGTATAGAGGACCTAAAAGTAATACTGGAGACCGAGAACTTGTGAAGAAGTTTGTTGATATGGTATGGGCATGTATTGAGGAGGAATAGATCCGGACTGGAACAACTTGCCGGCTGCAGTCTTCCCGTCCAATTATAACTTAAGTGTCTTCAAGGCTAGAGTGAATAGGATCTTAATAAACTAGTGCGCTTCACCATCATTGATTGCATCACTGCTTACCATCAGGTAGGATTGCAGTTAAGCACTAGTTTATAATATTAAAAGCATAAATGTAGACGAAGGTCAAAAACGGTAGATGGAATGTTTGAAAGATAATTTGCCTAGAAAAGAGGTTACTATTGGAGTGACGGCAAATAGAGGCACCAAACACATTAAAATAAGGGCTAAGTGGAACATGTTGATGACTTTGTGTGGTAAAGACTACCAGTACCAGTAAAATGGGGTGAATATTGACTCATGGGTGAATAGAAACAAAACTTCAAGAATAATATTCACGCTAGTTTAATATTATTTGATACTAACAAGATGTCGAAACTATTTATAATCTCAATTATTTAAAGGCATTGAAGAGTCCTCGTATGTAACAAACAACTTTTAACTTTCTCGAAGTTTTATTTCTATTCACCCTTGAGTCCCTATTGGATAAGAGAGCTCCAATTTACTTGATCCAGTTTTTCATACGTCCGAGTATAAGGACTCATGCTGTGGAAAATTTAGCAAAGGGAAGTAACCAATGAAAGCAGACTTAAAAGAAATAAAAGAAAAACTTTCCACGATAGTCGTGTTTATCAACAAAAATATCAATAGCTCAGCTTGTTGTTTATTTGTGGTCGCGACCTTACTCACTGCTCGCCCCCCACTATCACTTAGGCTCAGGCACACTCGAAGATAACGTGTAATGCTGTAGTCAATTGCGTACGAACATTACTATTCACATTCACACACACAAATGATGACCACTTCGTTACGTAATTTTTTTTAACCGACTTTCAAAAAAGGAGGAGGTTCTATGTTCGTGTGTATGTATTTTTTTTTTATTTTTTTTTTTTTTTTTTGTATGTTACCAGATTTCTCCGCCATTTGTGGACCGATTCTCAAAATTCTTTTTTTGTTTGAAAGAGTAGACTCTTGAGGTGGTCCCATTTTAATTTGGTGAAGATCTGGTGCTGATCTTCGGAGATATACAACGGAACTCTTCAAAAATAGACGGCAAATCTATCGTGATTGCTGGAATCGCTTGGATGTTTATTGTTTATACAACATCATGACGTATCATCAAGTGTTCAATATACCTAGATTTCGACAGTTAGGTATGTTAAGTTTCATTTATTAGGGTTAGGTGGATAACCCTATTATAATGACATGTATTGTTAACAATTAACAATATAAAATGAATTCATGGCAAATGTTTGTATGGGAACAACTAAAAATGGAAAAATAAAAAAGTTTTTTTACAAAAAATAAAACCGACTTCAAAAATAACACTAAACGGTGTAAAATAACTCTAAATGCGGAAGTCGGTGGCCCATCAAGAATAAGACAAAAGTACCAAAGCCACAGACTTCCTAATTTAGAGTTATTTTACACCGTTTAGTGTTATTTTTGAAGTCGGTTTTATTTTTTGTAAAAAAACTTTTTTGTTTTTTTTTTGCAAACTACATAGATCCTTAAACTATGCAGTGTTTTGTGTACTACATAGTTTTGTGTCTGAATGTAAGGAAATAAATACGAGCACATAGAAAAAGGTGACCTTTTTTTAAGGACGGGGAATCTACCAGGGAAATCTATTCTTCTTCACCCAAAGCGGGAGAAAATGACTTCTCCCGCTTTGGGTGAAGCAGAAGGGAGTGTCAGACTCTTAGTGATTAAGACCCATCCGTGCTTATCCAAATGCTCTTTGCGTTCTAGGGCCGCAGTGACTTTTTCGATCAAATTCCGCGACCAGGAAAAGGAGACCTACATTATTATACATTACTAGCAGACGTCCCGCGGTTTCACCCGCGTAGGTCCCGTTTCCGTGGGAATACAGGGATAAAAAGTAGCCTATGTGGTAATCCAGGGTCTCGGCTAACTCCTTACCCAATTTTATTAAAATCCATTCAGTAGTTTTTACGTGAAAGAGTAACACACATCCTCACAAACTTTCGCGTTTATAATATTAGTAGGATTACTATCATTTATTATACATTATTATCATTCATTCAATCCAACTATGATGGTGTTTGAAAAGCTAATCAGGGATCCCGGGATGTGTAGCTATGCCCAAGATTCTTCTAATAACTTCAACCCCTTAGACAGCGAGCAAGTACAATCCCACCACACCATTCCCAAACCACTACAACTCCTAAAAGCCAGAATCAGCAGTGGCGATTACCAGAAAAGCTTCGAGTCACTAATGCCCATTGGATCCGAACGGTTTAACTTATAAAAATACCAATTGATCATTTAATCCACGGGTTGTAGGTAAATCCTTCTTGAACTTAATTAGTGAGCTCTGGATATCTGTACTCTTAACACGTATGCATGTATGTCGGCCATGACGACACGCCCACTATTGATACATTGAATCGTCAGCGAATGGGCGTTTGTTTAGCTCATTATCTTAACCGCGACCGCGATGCAGTGCCAACTGCTACAGAGTACAGACGATAAAATGGCAGAGTGTAGATATCGTTGTTACGTCTTATCGGCTTTGTATTTTTGTAAGTTTTGGGGCTAATTCACTTCCACTTCAGTGATAGCCGTCGCGAGTTTGAACTCAAGCCACGCATCAATGGCTTTTCAGATTTATATGCGTATTGTATGATTATCACTTGCTATTAAAACGATGAAGGAAAAACTTACTACTACTTTTTAAACTTACTACTTTTTATTACCTTGCGAGAATATACCTGAGAGATTTTTCTCGACGGCCTGTGAAGCCAAGTTCGTGGCCCATGGGCGGCATATTAACTCTGACACTTGGTTACTCATTTAACCACCCATGAAAGAAGAAATCAGGAGGCACTTCTACCCCAAACTGTGATTTTTCCCAATTGAATATGAACCTTATTACGTTTGTTATAAAGTTGAAGAACCATCAAAGAAATTTGACACATTGGGGAAGCTTGATGTGCTGGCCTCTGAACTTAAACAGCGTCATAAAGAAACTTGTCCGTGTATCTACAATACAAAAATTTCAATAAGGGATGTCGGCTGGCTTCAGTAATGATAGAACAATAAACAACTTGGCCTTTAGGCACCTCGCGCACTAGACGGCCACGACCACGACCAGTGGCCGCAAGTGCCGCAACGATCAGATTTGAAGACGGCGCGTTGCGGCTAAGTGCGCGACGTTTATATGGTTTCTTTAGTAAATCTGATCGTTGCGGCCACTGGTCGTGGTCGTGGCCGTCTAGTGCGCGAGGTGCCTTACGGGTAGACCAACAGCTGTGTAACATCGAAATTGATGGTTATTGAAAGAGTTTGTAACGAAAGAAAACCAATAAATAAATAAATAAAAATGTAAACGCGTGACGCATACACAAGGGAATGGTGAGTGGCATACGAGTCATATTTACAAACATCTATAATAGGCGTCTTGATGATTCACATACAAATGGTTCGAAAACATTAAAAAAACATGTTTATTGACCTAAAGCCTAAATAAACTAGAATTTGAGTAAATTTTTGAGTTTCAACCACCGCCATTACCTTCCACGAAATGTAATGTGGAAGAGGATGTATTTAATGGAATATTTGAGCCATTTCCAGATTCTGGTACTTAAATAATTTAGCAGATTCTGAGAATTACTGAAATATTGCATTAAATATATGTCCCCTTCATTAACATTTAGGGGAACTCAGTGACGGCGATTAAATGTTGGAAAATTCACCCATTTATCAAAGTACAAGAGCCTTTGACTAGGGCACCGCACTTAGAAACCCTGATCTCTAAACTAGGTGTCCCTGTATCTTAGAGATAAGTGTATCAGTGTAACATGTCTAGTTTGGACACACCAATAGCGAATCCTACATCACAATTATTCAAAACTAGTGAACCCGACAGACTTATTTTGCCCGAACGTTGGTTTTGAACTCGATGGAAGCGCCACCTTCCGGGTCCAGTTGTGAATCAAAACTATCCAAGACCCAAAACAAATACAACCAAAAAAATAATTATCCAAATTGGTGCAGTCGTTTGGAAGTTATGCGCGTAAATTGTATACATTTCGGCGATTCAATAGATAAATGCGTTATCGTGTTCTCTACAGTGTAAACACATTAAAAAAAAAATTGTTCTAATAAATATTTAAGGGAACAATGATTGCGAAGCGTCAACTTTGGATCCTTTTAGAGGAATGAGACCGGTACTCGACCTCAACATAGTTGTGAAAAAGCATAGGCAAATGATGAAAAGGAATAAACATGAATCTCGAATTGTTTCGTGTGCTACACTATATTTGATACGTGTCACTTTTACCCTAGATAATTCAATACACATTTAAATTATACCAGCAGGCCAAGCATGTTTACCGTAGAAATAGGTGTAGGTGTATGTGGTGTACCTCAACTTTGGGCGGTTCATTGAGTTCAAAGCCAAGGTTGCTGCTAGGAAACTCGGCGTTCTCGCAAAGGTCCGGCGGTACTTCACACCAGCTTCTTATGTTATACAAAGCACAGGTCCGTTCGTGTGTGGAGTACTGCAGCCACATATGGGCTGGTGCTGCCAGATGTCATCTAGCAGCTTTGGACTCAGTGGAGAGGCGTGCGAATTACGCTTGCGCTTGGTGGTGACCCAGATTTGGTTAGAACCAATCTGCAAAGCCTTGAGCATAGGCGTAGGATAGCTAGCCTTTCGGTTTTCTATAGGATACATTTTGGTGAGTGTGCACGGGAATTACATGACTTGATTCCGCCATCACCTTTCTACCATCGGACAACCCGGCGTACGGCGAGTGTCCACCCTTACATCGTTGGCACTCCCACGATTCGGACAAAGCGTTTCGCTTCGTCGTTTATACCGCGTACATCGAAGGACTGGAACAACTTGCCTGCTGCGGTCTTCCCGTCCGATTATAATTTAGGTGTCTTCAAGGCTAGAGTGAATAGGCTCTTAGGCGATTAACACACGGCACCGCGCACCAAGGCGGTTCTGAAGGTCTGGCGCCCCGCTCGACCGCGCGGTCGGGCGGTATTCGTGTGTAAGGCATCAACGGATTTATTAGAGCCCAGAGCGACATTAGATCCGCTTCACCGCCTACCGCGGTGGTGCGCGGTGCCGTGTATTAATCGCCTTAATAAACTAGTGCGCTTCACCATCACTGATTGCATCACTGCTTACCATCAGGTGGGATTGCAGTCAAGCACTAGTTTATCATAATAATAAAAAAAAATGTCGATGGAAAATTCGACAAAATGACAGATGTCAGAAACATTTCTGCCGATTATAGAAGGAATAATGCTCGATATTGTAGACTATTTTTGTCGGCTGAAGGATCGACACATCCCTTCACTTCATACTTGGGATTGTCGTGTTCAAAACAAAAGAAATGGCTCTACAATCTGTCACTTTCGACGATTCTTCTGTAGACAAAACCTGTTTCTTCGGCGATCGTGCTACGCTTGCAGGAAACTACTTATGTAAAGAGTTCGGTAGTCAGCTGGAAACGTACCCGTGCGTTATAATAGGTTGCCAAGGAAACGGTGAATAGTAAATACATTCATTCTAATAATAGAATAGCGTACTTAGTTATATCCTGTAATTAACTCACCCTATGATTGTGGTTTTGTGGTGACAAACCGCAGCTATGTTATCTCCTATCGACTATTATAATAGGTATAGAGTATTGTGTTCGAACTCTTGTTATTGATTGCAAATTTGCAAGGACTGCAGCAGAGCAAGAACTTTGTCGTGTATTATATATACATCTACATCATCTATGTACATCTTTCTTTTTCTAATAAAAATATATGTTAGAAAATGAAAGACGTATTATAATGGCTGGTTGCATTTTCCTGAGACCCTTACCTTTGCAACAAAACTTTGTACCACGCGTACGAGGTGTGAGCCGTGACACGTCTTCGGATTTTTGGTTCTAGCCCATGCCAATTTCCTCACTAAAAGGATACTACCAATAAATAAGTAATTATACTCAATCCGTACAGCCGTTTATGCGTGATTGAGTCACGCCACAATGAGTACTCATCTCCACTAACTTGAAAGTAAGGATTAGTGAGTAGGATTTAATTTCACGAATGCCTGAGCAGTTTGTAGGGACATGTTATTTGTTACGTTGCCATATTGTTTTCAACATGATTCGTCAAAGCTTTGCGTGGAAGTGGGGGTCCGATAAAAGGAAAATATCCATATTTATTGATCATACTTACGTCATTATCTGACGTCGTACGTTTCGGAGGAGTTTTGTTACAAACACTGTGAAACGACAATTTTATATAAGTATGTGATTTATACATACATACGTTTAATAAGATGACAACAAATAGATCCAAACCATTACTAACTATGTACTACTTACTACTTTTTATAAAGCGAGTCTCTAATGTGATCTCATTTTATTATTTTGTGTTCGATAGAATTAAAATGCCAACATGTATATATGTAACCTAACCTAACTTACCATACCTATCCTATAACTAATCTAACTACCTAACCTAACTACCTTACTGAAATGCATTGTTTTAAAAAATACTAAATTCATAATTTTAAACTGAACTACTGCGCTGCGTGCCTCTATGTTACATACAATTTATACAGTTTCCCCGGTCTACTTTAATTAAAGCCCCAACAGTAAAAAAAGGTTCTTTTTGCAAATAATTATTGAAGTTCGCCTCTGTCGTCTTTATTAATTACGTACATTTATTTTTCTGAAATATAAGACTTTTTTATGCTTCTTAAAACTTCTTTTTAAGTTTATTTATCTTTATGGTATGGTGTTAAAGTTCAAATTGACGTGTAAGTTTTATTACGAATCGTTTGTAGATTATAGAAGTGTTGTTTTTAGACTTTTTCAGGCATTTACAAAAAAACCTTCTGGCTGCATCATCCTCGTACTTCAAGGAATATTCTAAAAAAGAATTAGAGAAATCGGTTCAGCTGTTCTCGAGATTTGCGCTTAGCAACACATTTAGCGATTCATTTTTATTATATAGAAAGATAAATACTGTAAAACGGGATGGACAGAAACTCAAGGGTGAATAGAAACAACTATTAGGAGGATGTTTACGTATAGACCAGGGTCGATCATTTTTGAAACCAAAAAAAAATAGAAAAGGAGGGGAATATGATTATTATTTGCATTTTCTGAGAATATTTACTATAGCAATGTATATTTCACAGAAATCCTTTACTTTCCTTTAAATTATACACCATCAGAAAGTAGAGATTTCAATTCAACGAACAAACAGACTTTTTGGAAAAAGCTGATATTTTGACGGGAGAATTTTCGATTGAAAATTAGGGTGCTTTTTTGATATTAAGTTAAAATAAGGCAAAAAAATTAAATATTTTTCATCAAATAAATTACAGTGTAATTGGGACATAATAAGGTAAGTTTTCACCAAATTTCGTAAATAAAAAAACATTTTTGTAAAAGATAGAAATAAAAAACCAAAAACTTGGTTATTTGAATTTTTCATCTAAATTTTGAGGTTATGTGAAAAAAAATTCAAAACAAAAGTTGTAGAACTTTTTATTACCTACAACTTTGCCATTCAACTTTTTTCCATAGGACTTGTAGTTTTGCCGGAAATCAAGATAAACCATTTTTTACCCTTAAACCCCCCTTCCCTCCCACTTCCCGAACTCGGATCGACCGTAATTTATTTTTCCTTTCATTTTTATCATATCCCCTCCTTTTCTAATGGGTTTCATCCTACTGTAACTTTTTTTCATTTTTTACCATTTTCGGCACTGGTCTAGTAAGTTAAAAGTTGTTTGTTACTTACGAGGACTGTAAAGCTTATATACTTAATTGAGATAAATTTTTGTCACTACACTTCTACAAAAGTTGTGAGATCTCATGTTAATGTTATTTAACTTAGCGTCTATGGAATAGGGCATGTAATATCGGATGATTTTCGATTCCGGAACTGAGTTACGATACTATTGGTTCAATTCCGGAATTCCGGAACCTGTTCCGGAATTAGAAAAAAGTATAGAAAATTAAGAAAAAAACAACAAATAAGCATTTAAGTGTTTTGTTAAATCAAATCTTCATTAAAAAAAAAAACTTAATAAATCGACAAAACTCTTGATTGAGATCAATTAAACATCCTTCTAGGTCTTTCTTGTAAGAAGTCAAGTCAAAGTCTAAGAGCGAGCTTCGTAGGCGGTTACAAAAGTACCCGACACACGAAAATACTCTTTCACTCTCAACACTTGTAGGAAGAACACCTAAAATATAATTGTATGCCTGTGTCAAATAAATATCACGTTCTCCACCATTATCGTACATGGCTTTCTCAACTTTTACGAATCCATCAAGATCAAAATGTCGTTTTCGATTCGTGCAAGGTTCTATGCATTTACTGAGTTCCTTATCCAGCTGTTCTTGCAGTGATGATTCATTGACTTCAGCTTCGTCAACACCTATATCACAGACTTCGGCATCACCTTCATCGTTGATCTCACTTGAAACGGCATTATCTTTGTACTTCAATAGTTGCAGCAAAGTATTAATCGTCTCTTCAATCTCCTCACTATTTGGTTCACGAAAAGTGTCACCCGAGAGCGGCGCTGCATTAGCGCCGCTGACTTTTTTTTTATATGTATTGGGTCGACTCTTGACCTCAATCTTGTCCTGCGGACGGAGGTGAGGTCGAAGATGGAACGAGCTTACCCAAAAAAAGCCTATTAACTCGCGACTTAAACAGATTGGAGTAATATGAACTCGGAAACACTGATGCAGGCAGGGAATTCTACTCCTTGGCTGTGCGCATAACGAAGGAACAGGCAAAGCGCTTCGTACGAATGTGTGGAACATCTACAAGGAATGGGCGGTAACCTGCGGTACGTCTGGATTCCCGATGGAAGAAAGGAGATGGTGGAATGAGCTCGTGGAGCTCTAGAGCACACTCACCGAAATACAGTCTGTAAAAGACCGACAGACATGCAACTTTGCGGCGGTGGGCCAGGGCATGAAGCTTAGCACCCACCAGCTTTTCGTCACCAATGAGCCTCTTGGCTCTGCGCTCTACTGAGTCGAGTGTGGCTAGTTGGTATTTGGCTGAGCCATCCCCAAGGTGTCAACAATACTCCATGCTGGACCAGACTTGAGCTTTATGAAGAACTAAAAGCTGGTCAGCTTTGAAGTACCGCTTAACTGTATTTAGGAGGCCCAGCTTTTTTGCCGCAGTTTGAGCTTTCTACTCAATGTAGGCACCAAAGTTAAGATTTGCACTTAACTTCGTGCCAAAAAGCTCGAGGCCGCCGGAACTAGTACAGATGCACCTCGGAAAGTAGGAGCCAGATTGAAGGGGCTCCTTTTGGCGGTGAACAGGCACACTTGTGATTTAGTGGCGTTGAAAACAACCAGGTTTTCGTCACCCCACTTGGAGACAAGACTTAAGGTTGCATTCGTTCGCTCTACCATGGCCTCTCTCAAAGAGCGAACTTCATCACCACTGACTCTTGCGCTACATGTATAACTCTCCATGACAGTGCTGTCGTCTGCATACCCAACAATACCTGGAACAAGGAGGTCATTGATGTGTATCAGGAAAAGTGTCGCGGAGAGAACAGACCCCTGAGGAACTCCGGCATCAAATGGCGAACGAACAAAACGCAAGTGTCCATGGCGGCGATTTGAAATTAAAATTCGCGCGCGTTACGGTACATTTTGCAAAACAAATATGCAAATTTTATTATTGTGGTAACTTATCTTACAAATAATTATATGAGTATCGGATTGCGATATTTACTTCAGTTCCGGAATTGTAATATTGTAAAAAATCATCCGAAATTCCGGAGTTACGAAATCTCGGAATTCCGGAATCCATGCCCTACTATGGAAGCACCTAATCAACAGCTCTACTGTTATAAATTGTTATCTTATCAATTACCTATCCACATTTTTAGTAAGCGTATCAATGTAAGATACCTTTTTTCAATAATAATTAGTCATTATGACTTGGCTATTACACGGCAAATTTTGAATTAAAATTGTAATAGGTACTCGTCGGGGCGTGCACCAAATAGTAGACAAGTGTGTGCCCCGACACAGATATAGTTATATTCTTGTTTAAAACCGTTTAAGAATCTTTATTACAAGTACTAACTTACCGGGTAAAACTGGATGAATAGAAACTCAAGAAACTAAATTTTGAGAAGGATTTTCACGAAAGAGTTTAATATTATTTGATACTAACAAGGTGTTCAAATTCTTTATCACAATTATTTAAAGAAGCATTACTTACAGTCCTCGTATGTAACAAACAACTTTTGCTTTAGCTGCCAAAGAAATATTATAAAGGCTTGCTCGGCAACGATTGTCAGGTTGTCTGGTATAATTCCAATCTGACAAAACTTTGACATCCCGATCTAGGATTCACGTTTTTGTCCACCCCTGGTCCGGTCGCGTCCGTGCCTCGTCCTTTCTATATGTTTTACAACAGTGCGCAGACGAGTAAACGTCGTGTCCGAGCCCTGTTCTTTCTTATGTTTTTCGTCGCGTCGCTTCTATACATTTTGTATGAAAGGGCCGCGGACGGGACATGCCTGCGCCTCGCCCTCGTCTTACGTCGTTTCTGTGTGTCCAGCGCCTAAGAAGTAGTACATACCTACCAAAAAAACATGTACTGTATACTCAAATTAAATAGGTACTCAAGAATACGCCATTTTACAGTTTCTTAGTGGAACTTGACGTTCGCTAATTACCATCATTCGTTAAGGTGTCGTGTGTCATAAAGACGCGAACTGCCTGGGTAATGTGGAAATAACCCGCGCGGGTTGAATCCTAATTATGAATAAAATATTAGTGTACTACCTACGCCATACATAGTTCAAAGGGCCATAAAATTCTTTCGTAAATGTGGTTGAACAAAATTATTTAAATTGATTTTTTGACTGATTTTTATCTTTCCATGGGCTTTGGGTGTCGCAGTCCCAACTTCAGATTTCAAATATTTATACTTAGGTTTGCGCTACACTCTCAAGATTTTTTGGGACTTTGTCAAATAATATCAGTCATTGCAAAATTAGCTTAACTTGCACGGCTATGAAGTTAATATTTCTTTTTGTGGAAACTACATGAATCGAAAATATATGGAATACTCCACAATCAGCCACAGACTTGTCTGCCAATAATCAATGTCCATTGCCGAGCTCAGTGCTACCATAATTACGATGAATGGGCGACGGATGATTATGGAAATATTTTTTCTCCCCGCTTATACTCAGTTTAAACATTAGATTGGACTGGTAAGGCCTTTAACTTTATCTTTTCCACCAGCCTGTTACTGTCCAACTACAGGGCAAAGGCCTCTTCCCATACAAAGAAGGTACGAGCGTTGATCACCAGGCTTGCTCCAAGGGGATTTCATACTTATATTAACTTTAAGTCCAGGTTTCTTTACGATGTTTTCCTTCACCAATGTCAATGATGTCTAAGATAAACTGAGAAAGTAAACTTGCCAATATTTAGTAAAATATAGCAGGGATCACTGCTAAATATCCTTATTAGAATAAGAATTCCTAAGAGAGACTTTAAAACCCCATCAGTGCTGCGGGCCTTGCACTTTATTTTAACACTGTAAAGTTGATTTTCGAGTGCTTTAATAAAATTCTCTCCATTGCTCCTCTCTGTCTGCGCTAACCCTACACTTAAGTACTTACCAAAACATCATTCAAAACAAATTATCACCGTATCGGTAGTCGATGGTGAGTAGCGATGCCATTAACAAAATCGTCATGAATGTTTATCTACGTTTATTAAAAATTCAAATATTCACTTTGCCGCGGCAATTTTGAACTATGACCCGGGCGACTCCGACCATTTATCTGTCAAACCTATCGAATGTCGTTAACGTGACACGCCCACGTCTCGTGTCCGTAGTATCGTCGTCGGGTCTTATGTGAGCCGTCATAATTACTAGTTTAGGCTGACCCGCGATTTGACTCCAACATTTTTATGTACTTAATACTGGTAGCTTCAAAAGGGGAGTAAATAGGTTTTTAAAGGGTCGGCAACGCGCGTGTGGCGCCCCTGGTGTTGCAAGAGTCCATAGGCTACGGTAACCGCTTACCATCAGGCGGGCCGTAAACTTGTTTGCCACCGTCGTGGTATAAAAAAAAGCTTATTTTAAAGTCTTTTATCATCTGCCTCGTCTTTTCCAACTATGTTGGGGTCGGGTTCCAGTTTAACAGTGTTTTTCATATGTAGCCTCTCTGACCACCACAAGCCGGTTACTAGATAAACCTTACTTAATTAAAGCCCTGTTTGTTAGACTTTCCGGCTTCTGACTACCCGTAACGACTGTCAAAAATCTACAAATGACAGCTGGTACCAACGGCTTAATGTGCTTTCCGAGGCACGGTCATCCATCCATGGACCGACCTCGTCAAATGTAGCTCAACCTTCGACCGACCCATGAGGCCTTTGTTATTTAGCCAAAAGCACCTTTATTTAAAAAAATATTACAATTGATTTCCACACAACTGCTCCGTGTCCGACGCTTTATTCAGACGGGTCAAACAATTCCTTTTTATTTATTTCTCAGAATGGTAAGCAATTTATCAGAACTTTAACTTGAAACCAATGGTATTAATTAAACTAATGGATCTTTACTGGATTAAAAGTTATTTTCGCCTTTGATAATCCCATTCTTAGAGGTATTTATTAAATTAACATCATCAGATAAAACCGCAGGGCACAGTTATTTTACATAATTTCTTAAAGGTGCAATGGTCTGAAAATAAATTAATAATAGCGGAGATATATTATGTAGAATCATTGCCGGGCCTTTTTCGTGTTCTATCAGTTAGGTAAGTGGTTTCCAAAATGCAATTCTGACTCTAATTTGTTCGGCAATAAACTTTTTATACCCTGTTCTGAGAATATCATCGTGTTACCGTTTTAACCTCTCATGTGTGAAATGTTTATGTCACCTGCTAAGTGACTCAGAATACGCATAAAAAGAATCTTCTCCGTATTTCAGCGTATTATTTGTTCAGGATTTGATAATTAGTTTAGCACCAATTCGATTCGATGTCGAAATTGAAAGTTTAAATGGGTGAATTAGCACAATTTGTCAGTTATTTATTGGAGTGATTAATTTCTGGGTCGTAAGTGTGAAATCGTCACTTCGCTGATATTTGTTTGTACAAAATATGTTTTCTTTAGGTGTTACGTATACGGTTTGGGTTTCCCCAAGACAGACCGAACACTATAGCAACCAAACTATTTGTATTAACATCACATTGTAGACTTTTTTTGCAATAGAATCTTCCTATAGGACTGCTTTGTTGGTCTAGCTGTCGCAAGAGCTACTGCTGAGCTGGTTAAATGGGTCTAAGTTCAAATTCCAGATCGAACTAATTGCAACTAGGTATTTCCACACGGAATTACTCCACCAGGACCTAATGAACACAGGAGTAATTTATGTGTTGCGTTAGCTATCGTCATCTGCTTAGGCTTTTCTCAACTATATTTGATGTCAGCTCCCAGTCTAATCGGATGCAGCTGAATATCAGTGTTATACATGGAATTACTGCTTAACTGACCTTCACAACCCGTTTACTGGGTAACACTATACCTCTTGGTTTAACTGGTGGTCAAACTAAGGTTGAAATAACATCGGCCGAAGGTATAAAGTGCTTTCCGAAGTACGGAGAGGTCTTAATATGGAATGATGCTCTTGAATGGTCAATCATCCACTAACCAACCTTGACAAGCATAGCTTAACCATCGATCGACCCGTGTGCGGCTGTTAATGAATATTATTTGTGCGTGCTGTCGCGTAAACTATACTTTTCATACTTAATTAGTTTAATTTAGTCTAACTATATTGAGTCCGGATCCTGGATTAGTGCCCGATTGACAGTAGGCTCACCTCCTATTACATAACTGGCGAATAACGGTAATGTGATTTGCATACAACCCTTTATAACCTCGTATTTTCCTTAAACGAGAGAGTTTCCACCATGACCTTCCATCGTAATCCAGCGATATTCCGAGAGCATTCGGCACTCGGTGCGGATGTACAAACACTGTTTACTCTGAATCAGCTTGATTGAACGCATGTTTCGTGTTTACTCGATGCAAATACAGGGCTGCTGCGTTATAATTGTATTCGATTATTATCGATCGGTTATTAACAATGCTCGGTATGTCTACGATAAATCAACGCAGGCTAACAATTAATATTGCCGTCGTGCTACTGTGTTTTATACGCAGTCGCTAGGTACTAAATCAATGTAGCTCTATGCATTCTTTTAATATTGTATTTTCGATACTATGCTTTTAGAAATTATAACGTTTTTGTTCCGAGAAAGAAGTCATCAACTGTCGCATGACTACAAGCGCAAAATTTTCTTACTAATGAGACGCGTGATATTTTGATGTCTAAGAACGTCTTCTTAACATGTTGAGAGACAGTACGCCCGTCGATGTCAAAGTCTTGACTTGTCTGCAATCAGAACGTCTTGAAGGGTTCTATTTTCTTTACTAATGCAAGATGAGGCATTCCGTAATAGTTCATCAAGGTAGAATTTTAACCATTTACTGTTTTTCCGTCTGATTTTTTGTAGCATCGATAATCGGATCGGTCGGGATGCACCATAGAATTTCTGACTCTTGTAGGTTGCACGTCGTCGTTGCACTATTATATACGTTCTATTATTCTCCCACAAAAAATCGGTCACCGATTACCGTACGTGGGTGAGCAGCCTAAAAAATCACATACATGGATAGTGACAATGTATCAAATTTTGTAGTGACCTAACCCGTTCCAACTAATGATCCCTTATTAGACAATATTCCCGTATTTTCTGTCAACATTAATGTCATGAAACAACATAAGTAGCTGCTGCTATCGAATGGATATTTAATGTTTTAAATTGCCAGTTCAACTGTTACTTGTAGGTACGTTCTACGCTCTATAGATAACCCACCAATTCGATACACCAAGTTTGACAGGTCGAAAGTCGTGTCTATGGTATTGCGGCCCAGATTGGCACACAATGGAACAGATTTGGTTTGACAATGTTCCAAATTTGGCATATGCTCTGATTGAGTACAGTACAAAGCTTTCGTAGCCCCTCCGAGCTGATTGCGACCTTTTTAATATGAGACTACGTTGAATTTTGTTGTTTGTTAAACGTTATAAACTCCTCATAAGTTTCCCACAAGGTGAACCGAGGATCTTGTTATGATCGCAGGAAGCCATTATTGAAACCGTTGGGCCCCATGTCCAGCAGTAGACGTCTTTTGACTGCAATGAAGATGAAACCACAACAACGAAGTCTTCGATTTCTCATAGTCTTGAATTGCACTTACATTATGCAATTTTCGAGTCGCTTTCTTTTTTCAATCGTTTGTTGCAACCGACCGAAGTTTTGCAAATACAGATTTCAACAAATCGTTACTTTTACGATGTCTTTATCGAAGCGGCAAAAAACTACGGGTGTAAAATTCCGCCGATAAAAAGCACACCAGAGACATTGTTTCCGCGAATATTTTCTTTATAGCCCTCCAATGCATTTGCCACAGACGAGTAGCCACGAAACGTTCCTCAGATATGAACAAGGAGGGCTCAGCCCTAAACAAACAAACATCACAATGATGCTGTATACCCGCCATTGTTAAAACAATGTCTAAAATAAATCGATATCCAATCACAACGGACCTGCGTAGTTTTCGTTTGCGGTCGTTGAAATTTGGGTCAGCGAATAAAATTGTAATACGATATATTTCAATCGATACAACCCGATGCGGGCTTTTAAATCGGATTGTTTCTCTATCCATCGGTTGGCTTTTAATTTCAAATGGAATGGATAGATTCTTCAATTATCTAGTTGTTGCATGTGCTCCTGGGTTGGACTTCCAGTTTGGAGATATTGCTATTCTTTGGCTTTCATTGTTGTAGCTGTAATTTTGCAGTGTTCTTATTTCGTGTGGATGGTGACTAACGTGGTGTCGAGTTTATGCCGCCGTTTATGTCTGTGCTATTTTGAAGTAGTAATCAGGAATTAGTCCTCGGTTGAGCACACGTAGCAGGATTCCCGTAAAAACGGGTTATGTTAGCAGAAAAATCGGCGAAGTGACAGATTGTAGAAAAAAAAAACATTCGTTTTGGAAATTCTGTACAAAAGTAATATTCTACCTCTTAAACTATAAGTACCTGTATCTTAAGATAAAATCATTTCTCTTCACTCTTGACATTGTCATGCTTAAAACGGATGAAATGTTTCTACGAATCTCACAGACGAATCGAACTACAAGTTTCACTTTGTCGATACTCCCGTACATAAAATTTATTTCTACCGTGCTCATGCTACGCGTGCGCTGGTGAAGTATGGCTACCTACACGTCCGCCTTGCTACCACCGTACAGGAGTTATATAACTGTTTGCGAATTAACGATTTCACATTTTAAACACAAGCGGTCGCCAGCCCCAATCGAAATACATTTGTGTCGTTTTTCACTTCCTCGTTAATTACGGCCCATTGAACGCTGATTTCTTTTTGATTTTAATGTAATTAAGAGAGAGAGATTTATTGAAAAGTTCGCTGAATTGATTATTATTGTTTTATTCTTCTCTCGTTCATTACATATTGAGTTGAGTACCGTAGCGCTTTCGGCAAAGGCGATTTACATTTGGTTTTTGAATTTAAAGTTGTTCAACGATACGCTTTTGCGTTATAATGATTGCAAATATTTTTACTGAATGTTGTACAAAGGCCTTGAACTACGTAGCGACTACCAATGGGCTTATCGCGATAATAAAGGGCCTCCCAGGAGTAACGGTGATATATCTCGCACACATTCGCAGGAAATGAACACGGAACACATTCTAGATTCTGGATAAAATCTAGATTGCGTTTATCTGGAATTTATGTCGCTCGGATATCGGAGTTAAAGCTTCGCATAAAACAATCTAAAGATTGCGAGTGTCAGAATGCAGTTGTGCAGCGGGCGGCCGGGGTTTTCTGTAAAACGTTAATAAATTCTGATTGTAAATCAATGAAGAAAGTTTTGTAGTTCTCAATTTTTTGGGTTATTAATGTCTGATTGCCGCGATGCAGTCGAGGAAACTGGTTGTCTTTAATTGGGACTTGTATTGTCACTTCCAGCCAATCAATTGTGTTAAAATCTTTCTGTTGACTTGGGTGAATTATACAGCCAGTGTCACACAGCTTAAATAGTGATTTGAGACACATTACTAGCTTTCGAATAACACTTAGTTAATTATCGATGGCTTGAGCTTAAACAAATAATCTTGATGGTTGCACTAATTCTTCTTCCATGTTTTCATGGAGCGATTTATTACAGAATAACACTGTGTCTAGGCAGCTGTCTGTTGTTCCATTGCCACCACTCCCTATGTTCCATGTTAAGGCAGCCAGGAAGCATGGAACACGCCAATTTGTTCCACCCATTTATTGCTGAACAAAGAGTCGATTGAACAGTTTCGTGTTACAATGACTAGGCGAATCTTTTTTACATAATCTCTAGTTGCAAAAACATTTTTTTTGCAGTGTTCACCCATTGTTGGTTCGTTTTCGTCATGTTAGCCTCGATCTCAAGGTCTGCTTGCCAAACCGCTGCTGAGCCTCCGCGGCACTTAGTTTGCGTAAAGATTGTGCCAATTTTTATACATTTCGTGTGGGAATGGGCATGCATGATATATATTCTTCGGGTGCAGTAAAATGTTCGTTACAAAACGGTTTCCACGATTTATGGTACTGTTCTTGATAAATGGTTTTTGTATGCGTTCCTGGTTTGTTTTGTTTGGCGGACCGTGACGCGTGCGATTGGAATGTGAAATATTGTGATAGGTTTTTGCGACCGATGACCAAGGTGGCAGGGGGGCAATGGTGGTTATAATGTAAACAGCATTATTTTCCTGAAATCGTCCGGTTCGTGGTCTAATAAGAGGCAGGCTTTAACCGCAACACGTTACTAGCACATTATTATAATTCCTTGCGGTTGTAATACATTGTTACTTCGTGCTTAGATACTCCTTGAATGTCGAAATTATAAGGTCTCAAGACCTTTGTAAAGAACGTCCATTGGTATTCAAATCTTAACACTAATATGGCAGAGATGAATGAATAGTGTTTGAAAAACTTGAGGTTTGCTTCGTATTTTACTTAAAAGGCATTTCCTTTCAGTAAGTAGGTAGAAATTGCCTCTAATAACTGGGCAAATGAAAGATTCGAGCCATTCTCCGCGGTAAAATTGTATCTGAGTAAATGACAGTAAATTAATTATAGAATAGAATACTCTATTTTACATCATAAAACCTGTAAATTGTGTTATTCGTATTTATATTGCACTTAGAGGTTTCATCCGACCCGTTTAACGTTCGCGCCAAAGCTCCCGGGGCAGATATAACCATTTTCCCATCTGCTCCGTAAACGAGACGGAGGTATGAAGGTACCGGCTTCAATGGGTCCGAGTCATTTAAAGTGGGTTTTCTGCTCTTTCCCTGTGCTCTTCCAAACCAGTTCACGCGTATTAAAAAGTCTAAACATTTTTACGACTGCTTTTTATAACGATATTAATTTTATGGTTCCGATCTAGTTCGCGATTTCTTATGATCTCCTGTTATGATTTGTAAACAATTCTTCTATTAGAACACGGGCTATTGTTACGTCTTTCTTTGTCCCAGCCAGCTTTTAGGGTAACGTAAATGATTGGCAAAAACGGAACACGAATGATTTCGGCCTTTCCGTCAGACTGTTTGTCCGACCGGATTTTACGCAGTCATTCTACTCTGATACTATTGGCATTCTGTTGATGAACAGAACATGGTAAACATAATAAATTGTCAAAAAATAGTGTAGTTGAATTACGTAAAATGTTATTAAGAGCGACTTTTAACGGGTTAATAGGAAAGTTGAATAATAAATTAAACATTTATTTGTCTTATAAATAGAAATATGAAGACACTACATCTGATAAAACCTTTGCAGGCGATTGATATCTGCACTAGGAAAAACGTGTCAAACAGATTGCCAGCTCTGCCTTTTAAACAGTGTTTGAGTATTAAATCTTAAGTTAACCATCACAAATTATTTTCACCATTGTCGTTTATCAATGCATTTAAGCTTCTGATTTTTAAAAGAAATTCAATGGTTCTAAATGATTTTAAAAGTGCTTCTGATGTTACAACTGTAGGTACTTTTTAATTTTCTACAGCCTGTAAAGTATTAACACACTACGGAACCGTTCACTATGCGTGGTTCCACACGCACATGGCCAGTTTTCTATAAATACAACATGGTGCTAATGTCCTAATAGAAGCTATTTGTGATAATGAACTCTGTTCAAGTCACTTTAAAGATTTTAAGGCACCATATAAATATATTATATTGTGATACATACCTCAAATATTTATTTACAAGACAAAAACAATGTTACTTATGCGGAAGCATCTCGTACGTTTTTATCTCTGCAAAAAAATCAATGTAAGAATATTAAAGTGACACGTTCCGTAATGGCTCCACAGCGCTGTGCTGTGCCACATTTTTACTCCAGAATTTACATTGTCGTAAAATACGCCCCACGTAAACCAACGTGCAACAAAAATGACTAATATTCCTATAATTCTTACTAAAATGACAGCTCGGAGCGGTTTTTTCTCGGAGTTCAAAGGTCGGGTTTCAGGTACCGATCTTTTAAACAGAATCCTGTTAGGAAATCGTAAGCCGTCATAGCCATACTTCTTACTCAAGACTTTCATTAGGAAAGTACTTCTTGAAGTACTGCTAGTATTACTTACGGGTTTAAAAACTTCTGAGATGAGTTAATGGCATACTCTTGACGAAAAATCTTGGAAACTTGGGTGAAGTAAGCGACGCAGTTAACTTCCGTGTCACCCACTAGGATTATGTATGATAAGGATTGGCAAAGAAATAAATAATTCAGATCAGAATCGAGATCACCGTATATTTTGTGTGTTGTTGAAAATTGTATAATAGGTCTACTTCAGAGGCAATATATTTATATGTCTGATGACATCACTGGATCGCACTGGACGCTCGGCTTCCAGTCAAAACACCTGTGTGTAACGTTTCTCCCTCCCGCTCTTCCTTTCTAACTTTCCTCATCCTCTAACTCAAACTCGGAGTTAAGTCGCAAACAGTAAAATTTCCAGATTTATTCTACATTTCTTGGGGCTAAAGTTTTGCAGAGTTTTGGACTTACTGCCACTTGAGGCTAAATATGACTGACTAACGATACGTTTAGGATGTAACGTAAAACAGAAATGCAAAATGGGACGGTGCATATATGTTACGGGCAATTTGATAAGTCCGGGCACTATTCATAATGGCCGGTCTGTATTCATAATGACCGACTCAGTTGGGCAATGTGATTAAAACAGCATTAATAATTACTTTTCCCGGCCATTATGAATAATACCCACCCTATCTTGGGCAAAGTAATAAATAGGTGAACTGTAGTGTTTTTGAAGATATTTTATCTGGCGCTCGGCGGCCGCTGCCGCGGCACGCTCGCTGCGCTCGCTCGCCTTCGCGCGTTGCGTGGTCACAGTTCTAACCTAACCTAACCTAGCCGTTTCCATTTTGAGTAACTGTTTTACTTGAATTATATTGTTTGCATTGTTTGGTCAAAGTGGGTGATTTTCTGGTAGACTATCGGCAGAATGTTGTTCCAATTCAGAAGAAGGCTGAACATCTGCTCGAGGGTTTTTATTTATTATGTCACATGGACCACGGGCAGTCGGGCATTATTAATAATGGCCGGTCAAAGTGATAAATTAATCACTTTGCCCATCGCTCTTGGGCATTATTAATAATGGCCGGTCCTTATTAATAATGCCCAGTTAATCACGTTGCCCGTAACATATACAACATGGAAGAGAATTTCCATTTAATTGTAATTAAATATAACAGGTCTTGTCTGAATTAATATTTATTTGACGTATCTAACCAAAATTTGAACGAAATTTTTACGTGATTTAAAAAAAAAAAGATTAATTAGTAATTAACTCTTTTTTTTAATCATTGGTTAGATACGTCAAATAAATATTAATTCAGACAAGATCTGTTATATTTAATTTCAGTGACTCATTGAAGGATTCTCTTTTGCTCAGGTATATTGAAGAAGTACAAATCTTGCGAGATATATTTCTTTCGTCAGGTCGACTCTTGTTGACGGCATAAAGTATAATATTTAAAGTGAACTTATGTTCAGAATGGGAGCAGAAATACATTTGAATGATTCTGTTGAAATAAAGGGCCTTTGTGAATTATACGTTGGCAGATTGAATCATTGCATTGTAAATTTGTAACGGGATTTTGGCAAAACAAAACTTAATGGCAATACGGATCGACTGAAGGAAGTCCAACCGTGGGTGGAAGACCATTCATTACCCTTTACTGCCACGAAAAACACGAAGTTTTCAAATCCAGAGAATAGTATAATATTGATATAAACTTAGATAATATTGGATTAGAATAACATTGGTATCTTATAGACACAACGCACTTGCTAACTGCGAGATTAAACGACACAGCTTATGACATCACCCAACTTGCATGTTATTTGGTTACCACAACATTTTACTTTAAAGAACACTCAAAAAATTGCTTTAAACATCTAATTCTCCCCCACCACACGTCCTCATTTCTAAAACAAGGAATATCGAGTTTCTTACTCAGAAAAGTTCAATGTATGACGAATTCCCTTCAAGTGTTTTCGAAAACGTTTAAGTTACCAAGAACAGCAGTGTTGCGTCGAATGTTTGAAAGTAAAAGTATTGTGTAGTTTGAGTAAATATTTGAAAACTATTTTGCTGGGTTTATGCCGACTAGTGGCTTGCTAAGTGCGAGTTGGAATTGTTTTGTGGTCTGTATAGCATTCTGTGTAGACCAGACCATTCATATTCATGCTAGAAGTTAGACTCGAAGTATACTTTTACAACTAAAAGTTTGATAGCCTAGCTATGTGACGTACTGTCGGGTCTCAAGTTCCAAGTTTCCAACCCAAGGCACGTACAGACACCAGCACATCAAGTTACCCCAATGTGTCTAATTTCTTTGATCGTTTTTCAACTTTGTGTCTTACAGAATAAGGTTCATATTCAATTGGGAAAACTTGACACATTGGGGTAACTTGATGTGCTGGCGTCTATACCTCTGACTTAGGATTCAAAAACGGTGTAAGAAAACATTGTGATTGAGATATTACTCGACGGCATGTGACGTCCAGTCATTGGCTCATGGACGGCATACAAATTCTGACACCAGCAGGGCTAACATGCGCAAGTCGACAACATTTTGTCGACGCATTATCTCGTGCTGAGACGACATATGTCTGTTTGTCGATGAGAGCTAACATGGCGCCACTTATATCTCGTGTCGTTCTGTTAAAGAACTTATGTCGTACTGTCAAACCTGTTTTTGTCGTCAGGCTCTAACATGCGCGCTATATTTAGTCGAATTTTGACATTTTCCTATGACAAGTTTCTCGTCGATGGTTTTCGTAGACGAGAAACCGCGAATAACTGAGAAAAAACTGGAAAAAGGGGTAACAGTGTTCTGTGAAATTTATGAAACAATTTAAGTATAATGGCGGTGCCGTACTATAATTATCAATTAACTGTGTATGAGGAAAGGGAAGCAAGAAAAATACAGAGGAAGGTGATTCGACGTCGTTTATATACAAAGATCAAAAAAAGAAAACAAAACTATGTAAGTAGATTGTTTCTGGTAGATGCCAAATCCAATTTGGGCTTATTTTTTGGCCAAACTTACCACCTTCTACTGTTAATAGACTTACGCGGCCCAAGCTCATCGAGGGCCGCTTTTACTCGTTCCCACTGCTCTCATATTCAGCGGCACCCTGCGGAGTTTTAAAATCTCCTGCCGCAAAGTTTGCATGCTCATGCATATACTCACACAAATATTTAATTTGGCCTTTTGTACTGCGTATTCTGAAACATTACAGTTCAATTTGTAACTATCAATCTCTTTTTCAATTATTAAGGGCACTATTATTTTACAGTACACACAATGACAAGTAAACTTTCGTTCGTATTACGAATAATGTTTTACAGTAATGGCAGAACGTTGATACTTGCTGAATAGTGAACATTCAATAGGTATTGATTTACGTATAGCATGGTGTGTTTATTTTGTACATTACAGTTAGTACATTTCATCGAGATATATCTCGATGAAATGTAGCAAGTATCAACGTTCTGCCATTACTGTAAAACATTAGATATGTAATCATAATATTATGTTATATTATATATATATAATATAACATAATATTATGATTACATATCTTAAAACTCGTAGAAAATGCATCCTTCACACGGTTTGTTTTGGAAGTCACTAAAGCACAGTGAATAAAGAGTTGCTAATAAATTTTTCAAATAGTATTGAAAACTAACGCACCACAATCAAAACAAATTTTGAATTCACAAATATGGCAGCGTTCACGCAATTTCCACCTATATTGACCGAATGAAACCGGCGTTACTAAACTAGACTCTGGTGTGTTTTCAAGAAATGCCAACATCGGTTATCTCGCGTCGACAAGGCGAAGTCACGACGAGATATCTTCTCGAGCGTGGTGCGCATGTTAGGAAAAGTGACAAACGAATCGAGATCGACAAAGTTTGTCATCTCGTTTATGAGATATGTCGACTTGCGCATGTTAGCCCTGCAGGTTAGGCATTAACTATACGAAAACAAGAAGAAGAAAAAAACTATATATTTGTAAGTTTAGTTAATGTAATCATCTCCTACAGTACTTCCTATGTGCACTTATAATACTATCACGTAAACCAATGATATTATAAATAAAGGTGTAGATAGGTTACCTAAACAACATTCGATCTTCATAAACGGCACACTAAAACACGCTCGCGTCCGTTGACGGCCCGACGCGACACTGAGGTAAGTGTGGCTAATTAGCCACATTTTAACGTGTCGCTTGCTGAGCGCTTATAACCTATCTACACCTTTTTACTTACAATATCATTGTGTAAAACCTTTTAATGTATAATATTCGTAACGTTGCAAATTTTAACCGAAATTATGATTGTCACATATTTTAGATATGACGATCTGATTTAAATTAATACTTAACATTAAATTAACATGGTAGGTAAATTCGACATTGTCGTATTAATCGTTTTACTGCAGTGAAGAGACGCATTAATTTTCATTTTGATCGATGAATAGTGGTTATTGTAACCACATTGCGATCAAACTTTCCATGGCATTGTATTTTATGCTCAAGTTGATAATTTCACATTTATTTTAACAGATTTATTTAATTAATCTTTCTCGTGTTTATATTACTTATTATTTGTTCATCTTTAATGCAGTACATATCACGAGCCTGTTTTGTTATTATTTGTTTTACTTTTTTAATTAATAAAGATGCATGTTTGCAATTTTAAACTACCTATAGTTTACTGAACGAGTATATTTACCTTAACGTTTATTTACCTTTTTGCTATTTACTGAGCATTTAATTGAATGATTTAACTTTTTTTAAGCCAATCAGGTAGATGTGTTACGGCAAAAATATTACGAAGTGGTGTAGGGCGAGCGCTTTGGGGACTGTCTTATGTCATTTTTGACGTCAAGCAGATTCTCTGCCTTTTTTGAAGAGTTTGGATTGATTTTGGTATGGATTTAGGAGCCTGAAAGTCTGACTACCATCTAACGTTCAGGTATCGTGTTACCCAGTTACTTGCGAAGGTCAAATAGTCGTTCTATGTAAAATACTGGTATTCAGCTGCATCTTTTAAGCCTTTAAATACTGACGTGTGGTCTGACAGATACTTCGAGAAGTCTAAACAATATCATTAATGAGAAATATAAAGAAACACAATTTTCATTCCTTACTTAAGCTAAGGTGGTCTAACAAACCTCACGTCTGTAATTATGTTACCAAAACGGTACCTACATCGGTAGTCAAAGGTTAGTCTGAACTCCGTCAAGACATATGAGGAAAGACTTGACACAACTGTATTTAAATATACCTTTTTAAATTCCGTCCATATATTTGTATTGACGTCACCAAGCATTGCAGACACGCCTCTTAATTAACCAGTGTGTTCGGCGCTTCTCTCCTAATAGTGCTAATCGTGAGATTTGCTCTCATGTTACTAGGTTATACCGTGACTTACATGTGACCTTCTTGGTTTAGCGAATAGCTGTTAGGTTTTCCCTATTGGTTAACAGTCTGCGTCGTTTTTTTTTGTTATGTTGGTATGTTTGTACGGAGCTGTCTATGATTTGATGCTGAAGTGGAAGCAAAGAGGTTTTGAGTTTTGAAGGAAGGTCTCTTTTTGTCGTAGTTTGTTTGAAGCTGTCTACCTCAATGTTAATTTAATTTCGTAGTCGCTTAGATCTGTTAAACTGCGCCCTTGACGCCCCTCAAGTTGAAGGGCAAAATTTACAAGTCCGCGGAATGTTGGCCTGTGAAAAAGACGGATAAAAAGAATTCATGTAGTGGAGAAGAGAATATTGTGATAGATGTGTGGTGTGATGAGAAAAGCGTAAAAAAATATTGCATCAGAGGAAGATTGAAAGTGGCGCTAGTGACTGAAAAGTTGAAGAGGAATCGTTTGTCTTTGTATGGTCATGTAAAGAGGACGGATAAAACGCATGTTACTAAAAGAATTATGAGTGAACATGTGGATGGGTGGAGTGGGAGAGGAGGCCATAAAAAGATGGATGGATTGTGTGACGAGTGATATGAAAGAGAAGAAAGCTAGTAATAGCATGGCAGGATATCCAGGATAGAATGGAAGAAAAACGCTTGTTGCGCCGACCCCAAATAACACGGGACAAGGGCAGGAAGATGATATCTGTTAAACTTTACGACGGATTTTTAATGCAATTTTCATCAATAGACTGACAGAATGATTCAAAAGGAAGGTTTTTATCTACATTGCTCCCGTACGAAGTCAGGTCGGGTCGCAAGCACTGAATTAATGAGGTTAAGAGTTGTGCCTGTTTGTGTTTTGTGAGATCACTCTTATTTCTGAAACTCCCAGTTTTATTTGAAATAATATTTTTGTATTTGATACCTTGATTCTTGAGAAAGGTTATAAGTTATGTAGAATTACGCTGCGAAAACCGTCAGTAGCGGGATACACCTCAAGACACAGCTAATTTTATATTATAACTATAGCACTCTGCTCGCGACCTCGTCCGCTTGTATTTTGTTTTTTAACATCTTTCCTCCTCCTTTCCTAAAGCTGTAGAATTAAATTCATACACTTCAATACATAATAAACCGTTGCCGCGTTCCAGTATTTGATCAATACTTACACAAAATTCAGCAAATTTCACGTCGTTAATCGTTGTATCGACCTCCTCCGTTTATTATTACAGCTTCTGTAGGTACTCCCTCGACCTTTACCCTACATTTCAATGGCAAACGCCAACTTTCCCTCAAGGTCCTTGAACAATTAAGTTTGTAAACTTTTCCCTCCTCCACAGCAACACGTTTTGATCAAGTTGCCTTATTCAGTTTTAATGTAGGTCATAATTTTATTTTAGTTTTGTTACTTGAAGATAGAGTTACCAAATCTCGACTTTTACAGTAATCTATATATATAAAAGAAAGTCGTGTTAGTTACACCACTTATAACTCAAGAACGGCTGGATCAATTTGAATGATTTTGGTCTTTTTGGATTTCTCTTTGTCCGGAATAGCATAATAATTAATAAAAAACATGAAAAGTCCTCGAAAAAATAAATATCAAGAATATTCGTTGTCTCAAACATTTTTCAAACGCTGCGCCAGCTTGGATGACATGACAAGAGTCAAACTTCCCAGTTCAATATCAGGTGACAATTTGACATTGATAAGTCTTAAGCTAAACCTAAGAAGGTACCTAAGGTTGTCAATTTATACGTAACTACGTTCTGAAATTTATTTTGTTACTAAACTTAGAGGTTTTATGTAGCATAAAAAAGTCTTATATTTCAGAAATCAATTTACGTAATTAACAATGACGACAGAGACGAACTTTAATAATTCTATGCAAATAGAACTTATTTTACTGTTAGGACTTTAATTAAAGTAGACCGGGAAAACTATATAAATTGTATGTAACATAGAGGCACGCAACGCAATAGTTTGGTATAAAACTATGAATTTAGTATTTTTTAAGTCAATTAAAGTAGACCGGGAAAACTATAGGTATAAATTGTATGTAACATTAAAGGCTCTAGTTCAGTTTAAAATTATGAATTTAGTATTTTTTAAATCAATGCATTTTAGTAAGGTAGTTAGGTTAGCTATAGGATAGGTATGGTAAGTTAGGTTAGGTTATATATACAAGTTGTAATTTTAATTCTATTGAACACAAAATGTTTAAATAAGATCACAGTAGAGACTCGCTACATAAAAAGTAGTGGTAGTTATTATTGGTTTGGATCTATTAGTTGTCATCTTATTAAACATTGACTCTAGGGCACAACGAAGTTTGCCGGGGCAGCTAGTTTATTATAATTATTATATCTACACTAATCTATATTATAAAGATAAAAAATTGTGTGTGGGTATGTTTGTAATGAATAAACTCAAAAACTACTTTGCTGATTTCTAAAATTCTTTCACCATTTATTATTATTATTGGAAAGCTACATTCACCCTGAGTAACATGGCTACTTTGTATACCTGTATTTCCAACGGGAACTACGCGGTAAAACTGCGTGAAGTCTGCTAGTCTATACTAGTATTATAAAGAGGTAAAATTTGTTTGTTTGTTTGTAAGTTTCTATGTAGGGGGTAAATCTGGGGGCACTGGTGAAAAGCTACACTATTCCCGGATGACATAGGCTACTTTTTATCCCTGTAATCCCACGGGAACAGGAACTACGCGGGAAACCGGGTGACGTCTGCAAGTATATTATAAAGAGGTAAAGTTTGTGAGTTTGTGATAGGGGGATATTCTCTGGATCTACTAAACCAATTTTGAAAATTCTCCTACTAATAGAAAGCTACATTATTTTTAAGTGTGCAGTGTGTGTGTGTGTGTTTGTTTTTGGCTATATTTTATTTTCAGAACTCGCGAGCGTTTTTCGTACTTAATAGATTTGAAAGATAAACGATTTAAGTTTTTTGTTTGTTCGTAGGAACTTAACTCAGAACACTGCTCAACTGATTTGTAAAATTCTTTCAAAATTAAATGTTTTATTGTCACTGAGTAAAAAGTTAAAGGTCATAGGGAAACGTTCTAAAATTACAAACAAAATCGCAAGCGAAGGGCTGGTTATTAATAACTTGAACTATTAATTACAAGTAGTAATCCGTTCAGTTATCGAAATTTGACTTTCAGGACCGATTTTTTCAATGGTCAAATAATGGATGAAATGTCAAACCGCCATATTTATTCTTTGGATATTTATTAGACTATTGAGAAATCTGCCCTTAATCTTGTAGCTATACAAAAAGTTAACAACCCGGTTCACGAAGTCATGATGACGTCGGAAGGTCAACCTTTTAATTTAACATTTTGTAAAACAAAATTCAAAAGCAATCGCATACCGTCTATTTAAAAATACTGTGTCATGGTTTCCTCTAATCTTTTTTATAGAATGGCGACGTGACCCGAACTCTCCTTGAAAGGTACACAGTTTATAAAGTTGTCCATGCCTACCATACTTAAAAGTATGCCCACGAAACCCTAACAATAAACAACCTTTCAATTCCGTCCAAAAGTTACCGGAATTAGGGGAAATGTTTTTTGCAAGATTTTTTGCTCTTTCAAAAGTGTGCACGTCGACTTCATAACACCGCGCCCGTGAAGAAAAAAATATTTTTAACGGTCCGCTAAAACATTTTTTGAAACTACCTACTTTTGAAACGAAACTAAGACATTCAATAATTATTATAGACGGAACAAAATCTTCATTCGATACTTGACCAGATCTACATCCGATTAGTCTAGTTTAGTACGCTCCGTTGCCACTCCAATATTGCTATATTTTGCTAGGCGTTGCTGAGACATGGATTACAGTGTTTCTATGACATTTCTCCGCATGTCCTCTCTATACCTATAAGTTATCTTAAATCTCTTTGCTCCTATAACATGAAGAGCTTGTTGTAGAAGTGATAACCTAGTGGCACAGTCTAAAAACCTACAGTCGTCCGACGAAGCCGTCTGGACAGGGCAATCGTGCGGGGTGTGAGGAGCTGGAAGCGCGAAAGCCGCTCCCGAACTGCGAACAAAACGATGTTTGTAGTTCGGAAGGTATTATTCAGGGCTAACGCGTGTAGACGTTGTCTGCATTTTTCCAGAGATCAAAGGCGTCGTCCTACTGTATTAATATTTATACTGTGCTAGTTGTGTGACCGGAGGACTGCCAAGTCATAGTTCTCGATTGCCAACCTACTCGTAAGACCTCTGTCTTGCTTAAAAACGGCGAAAAGAAGCTTTTCAAAGATGTTTTTATGAATACCTACACCCATAAGCAAGTAGTGGGTGTGAGCACATTGATATAGCACAAATCTCACCTCTCACCAATGATTGGACACATCGATAGTTGTAATTTGTAGGACTGATAATTGGATCAGACGGGTTGCACTATATTATTTCAAGCCGACTTTTTGTAGGACCTGTGCTTTTGTAAAAAAACTTTTTTTACAAAAAAAACAACCGACTTCTTAAAAAAAAACTAACAGGTGAAAAAAAACTCCAGTTTCGGAAGTCTGTGGCTTTGGTGGTTTTGTTTTGTTCATTATTGGCCACCGACTTCCGAAACTGGAGTTATTTTTCACCTGTTAGTTTTTTTTTAAGAAGTCGGTTGTTTTTTTTGTAAAAAAGTTTTTATTTTGTAATTTTTAGTTTCTTTGTGTGTAAAGAAAGTCTTTCAAAACTTGAAAAAATCATTGAAATTGGATAACAATTGCTAAAGAAGTTCTATCTAAACATTAATCTATACATCTCTGCCGGCCCCTTTTAAAATAGAATGGCGTAATGTTATGTTGTGGGAATACAAAAGCTCAGCATAAACATCTGACTATAACAATCGCGAATAATTTGCTGTTATGCGTTGAAGAGTTCCGTTGCCTGTCTTCGACATCAGTTTTTCTTCACCAAATGATACTTTCTAAATGAAAATGCTTGATTTGTTACTAAAAGTGTTAAAATCGGTGCGTGTGTGCCTATATTTTTTGAGGACTTCCCTCAATTCCTCGGAGATCCCTTATCAGATATGAGTTTTGATACTAATGGGACCAATCTGCTACTATACCCTATCAAACAAAAAAAGAATTTTGAAAATCGGTCCATAAATGACGGAGTACTGAGGTAACAAACCCTAAAAAAAAAAAATACAAACGAATTGAGAACCTCCTCCTTTTTTGAAGTCGGTTAAAAACTGCCATTGATTATCGGAATCGAGGGGCATCCTTATTAAAATACTTATTATCTCCGCAAAATGTTTAAGAGATCGCGAGATTTTGTTTTTAAATTCGGAATAAGTAAGAATAACTAACTCGCCAATATTTTCCATGTCTTATTTTCCTTAAACATTATATCTACCAAACCGTGGTTTCCAACTGGAACTGAGTTCTGAGGTGTCACGTTTTAAGGCATACTTCCTAGGCTTCACTCGTAATTTACCCACTTTCAAGCGAAATGCCTTACTGATATTTAATTAAAATGGTGATTTTTTAAATCAAAAGTTGAATAAATTTCCAAACTGTTTTAAATAATCGTGTCAGTTCACTAATATTTTAGTTTTAATTTCCTTGTAACGGTAATAGTTTTGACAATTTAGTTGATAGTTTTAATTTGAAGACAGATTAGAAATTAATAGTCTGTTGTGTTATAATTTGTTGCTTGATTCGTTTTGTGTGTCATACTTATGATGTAATGTTATCGGCAGTTCTGAGATTTCTAGAATCACAGATTTATTCGTCAGGCGAGGTGGCGATGGACGAATGTTGTGAATTTCTGATATCATCATATCACCTTTACAATAGATCGATTTTACGACTGCCAAAATGAATCATCAAACAATGGCTCTCTGCCCTTCTTATTATTTAACTAATGAGCTCTCTGCTCTCTGCCCTCCCGCTCGTGCTAATAGAAAATAAGTGTTAACAATTATTGCTTTTGCGCCAAGATAGCACCCGAAGTACGAAATATTTCTGTAGAACCTTGATGCCTTTCAATCGTTTGCCTACGATGTATAAAATCAATCGCTTCAGAAATCAAATCGATATTAATTTATTCAAATCTATTTTTAGTCTTTACGGTGATCCCTCGGTGCCCCGATAACTTAGCCGTGGTTCCCGGCAGCCATTCGTAGATCTGTGATGGTTATGATATTTGTCGGAAACCCAAATCCTGACAGCCTGTGTAATCAAGGGGTATTGTGCTATTTAGCTTACTTTGCAGGTCAGATAAATAAGCAGTCGCTCTATCGAAAATATTTCCAGCTACATTTAGTTAGACTGGATTTTTTTAATGTCGGGGTATAATACCCTTATTGATGTGGAGGGGTCTGTCAGACTTATTGCCTAAATGCCCTTATTGATGTGGAGGGGTCTGTCAGACTTATTGACTAAATCCACTTCAGGGTGTTCACACAACCGGGGTCGCGGGAACGGACGATACTTCTGCATACTCTGTCTTAAAACAATGCCGATGTTAACTATGTTGTATGTTTGGAAGCCGACCCCAACATAGTTGGCAAAAGGCTAGGCAAATGATTATGATTCAGAGCTGTGGTGTAAAAAACTGATATTAATTTATAACTCTGTTTTTCTTTAGCTCTCTGTTCGGAAGTGCTTATTTTTACAAAACCGATAAATCAAGCGGGTTGTCACGTCGTATCCTGTGTCATATTTGTTTGGTAAGCCATAAAACTATGGGAAAAGACGGTGACGCCACCGGAAGTGACGGTCTCTGATCAAAGATTATAAAGCTGCCAGAATTGTGATTACATTGGTTGTGAATTTCGTGATGTGCCAGTGGCGCCTACCTCTCATGCACGAGATTATGGTTCAAATCTGAGCAAGTATCGATGTGGTTTTTTTTTAGAATTCATGAGTACTTCCTAAGTTTATCTTAGATATCATTGATATCAGTGAAAGCATCGTGAGTATGGAGTAAAACGGAGTAGATAGAAAACTCAAGGGTGAACAGAAACAAAACTTTGGAGGATATTCTCGTAATGTACCAATGCATGCTAGTAATTCTACTTACTAGCATGCATTGGTACATTACGAGAATATCCTCCAAAGTTTTTAATATTTGTACGGCCGAAATGCCGAATATAGTGAAACCCGTTGAACATAACATCATATTATTATGTAGTACCTATATTCTTGCAAATAAATAAATCATTCATTCATTAAGTTAAAAGTTGTTCGTTATATAATACGAGGACTGTAGTACTTTTAAATAATTGAGATAAATAGTTTCCACACCTTGTTAGTATCAAAAAATATAAAACTAGCGTAAAAATCCTCCTCAAAGTTTTGCTTCTATTCACCCTTGAGTTTCTATCCACCCCGTTTTACGGTAAGCCTGGACTTATAGTTAACTTAAATGAAGCTGCCCCGGTAAACTATGTCTCGCCTTTGGATCAGTGTATGCCTGTTACCTTCTTAGTTTTTACTTTTAACTTGTCAAATGGTCACCTGAAAATGAACTGGGAAGACATTTGATACCTGTCATGTCATCCAATATGGCGCTGCATTTGAAAAATGATTAAAGGAACTAATTTTCTTCACATTTTTTGGTACAAAAGATGGCCTTTGTCCGTCCTCCAGGATAATGGTCTATCACCTTGCCAAATTTCGTAACGATCCGTTCAGCGGTTTAGTCTTAAATAGCCGACATACTTTATCATATATTTTATAATAATGTTAAGTAGTATGGACATAATATTTATTTAGTGGTCATCCCCGAGTTTACCCTTGGACTACTACGTAATTATAAAAGCAAACCTTTATCCGTAAAACGTGTTTCCGACCAGGGTTTTACAATTATATCCTGCGAGCGAAGCTTCGGACGCATCTAATTAAAATATAGAAACAAAGGACCTATTTATTCAAGAAATAGTATAATTAACATCGGGTCTGTATTCCTCGAAGGGTAAGGCCTCATGCCCACGAGACGGTTTTAACACGGTCCGGTTTTTAGCCGGTGGCGGGTAGAAACCGTCCGACGGTGTACACTAGACGGTTTGTACACAACCCGGTTCTCCATTGCGTTGGTAGCCCTGTGCACGCCGCTCGTAGGTCCGGTCACGTGTGCATGCGCTCACACACTGCCATACTCCACTGCGCGCCGGGCGTATACACGGCGAGCACCGTGAACGGTTGCACGGCGACCGGCTCTAGCGCCGGCGTAGTGTGGTTAGCTTCATAGAGTTTCATACACGACTGACGACCGCCCGTAGACCCGGTTTGACGCCGGGCTTAGCTCTGACGCAAAACTGTCTCGTGTGCATGAGCGCTAACGGTGTAACTAATAATATTCGCCTGATCATCAATATCTGCCCAGTCTTTTCACGACTATGTTGGAATCGGATTCCAATTTTTTTATTATTATTGATAGGCACGCGTTTGACCACTATCTCACCTGATGGTAAGCTATGATGTGGTCGACGATGAAGCACGCTTGCCTAAAAGCAATCTGTTCACTCTTGACTTAAAGACCCCTAGGTTGTAGCTATCAGGAAACACCGACTCCGGCGTTTAGTACGTATGGTTGGGATATCTACCATGTACCAGTCTAATCGGATGCATCTGAAATCCAATGTTACACGTGTACATGGAGTGACTGCCTATCAGTAGTGAGATTCTGGTCAAATCACCGAGTGCAAATGTAGTCGTAGTGAGGGCGAATTGAAGTATCATTCCATACTAATGCTAGACATTGACAGTCGCTTTAATCAAGTTTTCACGGCGTGTCTTCGAATCGAATGGCTGATCTTCACAATCCAGCGACTGGGCACACGATACTCCTTGGTTAAACTGGTTGTCAGACTTTTAGTCTTCTAATACCCGAGTAACGACAGTCAAATATCTACAAATGATAGCCGTGACCGTCATGGGCTAAATTCATTAAACCCCAAGAGGACACCGGTGTTCGCGCTGTCATTGTCGTTCTATTGTGTCTCTTATTGACACGACTGAAAGGTTCATGCTTTCAAAGTATTGCTAGGGTCTCGATATACAGAATGTGTTTTTAATAAAAATTTCACTCAGGGTTTTTACCCATGAATGTGAACAATTTCACTATGGGAGCAACTCGGTAATCGGATTTAACATCCATTCCAGCTTGTAGTTTTGAAAAACTAATATAGCCTATGTTACTCGGTGCTATGATAATAAAGACTTCTTATTTAAGACTAGATTGTTACGATAACTACTGTTACTATTAACCTATGTAACCTTTTTGAGAGAAACAAATGAAATAAATATTATTCGAGAAAAGGTAGGTGCCCTTGCGCTTCGTTCGGCTCGTCTTGGCAGATTATTATTATAATAGTGTCATAATTTTTAAAATCGGTTCAGTAAGTAGTTTTCGTGTTAAATCCCTACAGAGAATCTTTTCCCTTTATATTAAGTGAAGCAAATAAATCAATCCAGGAAATGTATTAGTATGAATTCTATCTAAATACATGAATGTCAGATTCGCAAGTCGACCTGCGTCATTCGCTTATCTCTAGCTTTAGAATGATTACGCACCGGACCAGTGTTCACGTGCCTGAAATGTTTAACAAATATACATATCTAATATTATATTACTTTACTACCTCGATTTTCTAATGGTTGCAAGTGCTACAGCTGACCATGAGGTCCTGGGTTCGGTTCACTGGTCGAGCTAAGCGTGGCTAATTGTGTTTTTTCATCCGGAATTTCCGGAGTCTGGATTTGCGGTTGGCAATACATTCGTGCCCTATTACCTACACGGGACTTGACATTATTGGCGAAATGTGGGTGCACTTTTATGTAAAAAGGAGGTCTACTCTTACTTTTCTGTAAGCTGGGTTGTTGATCAGTCGACTATGTTAAACCGCGACAACCATTTCTACAAAAATAATGCACATCAAGCTACTCCAAACTGTCTAGTTTTCCTGAACATGAACCTTATTCTACTTGTAATATCAAAGAAAATTTACACTTTGGCTTCGCCGGATGTGCTGGCCTCTGTAGGTGCCTTAATTTATTTCTTCTTTTACTCAGTTACATATATTTTATATATCGTAAACAAGACTGCAAAAAGCAACTTAAAAGTTTCAAACAAGATTACAGTTTTACATTTTAGTTCAATCTCAGGTTTTACAAGCAGAGCCTACTAAAACTGAACGAAACAAAATAAAATATTCATCAAAACATCGTGCAACTGTCGAATGGTTTGCTAACGCGGATCGATGTGCTATCTGCATCTATTGCAGCGTTTACACAAACTAACAGCTATGTGAATTAAATATTTGTACGTTTCTAGCTACCTACGTACCGGTGCTAAAGCCAGGGGGGTAGGCAGGGGCGTCCACCCACCCTTCGATAACAATATTGAGTCCCGATTCGGTGCCTATCGCCATTTTAGCGGACACAGTTCCAATCACTGGATATAAGTTTGTTTCATACAATGGCTTTGTGTTTTCAATTTTTGTTGTTTTTGTTGTGTTACTGTGGATGCAGTGCTTTTCTAGCTCTATTGTTGTGTAGCAAGCTAGTTTATTTCAGAAGCAGACTGAGACTTACCGGGTTTTTTTCATTTATGTATGTTAAAAGTATTGAAAACGTTATAGCTCAGTCGAATCAGGACTAGACGTGGATACAAGTTATTATTAAACTAGCAGACATCCCGTGGTTTCACCCGCGTAGGTCCCGTTCCCGTGAGAATACAGGGATAAAAGCCTAGCTATGTGTTAATCCAGGGTGTCAGCTAACTCCATACTACCAAATTTGATTAAAATCCATTCAGTAGTTTTTACGTGAAAGAGTAACAAACATCCATCCATCCATCTTACTATATTTACAAACTTTCGCGTTTATAATATTAGTAGGATAAATAAAATAATCAACCTCAAATTCAAGATGAGGGTGCGAATTCAAATAACTGAAATGTAGACTACCTTGCAGTGGCGATCTTTTTCAACGATTTCTAATGAAAATGCTACTATTTTTTTCCGTGCCAACCTCGTTTAAGATCTTATCGAAAGGGCTATTAGAAGGTAGGCATATTCAATATACAAGATAGATAGATACATCGATAAAACGTTTATTCATTGCACACTTTAGACTAACACATACTTAATACAAAATACATAAGAGATAAAACAAATACAAACAAATTAATTTATTACTAACCCATTACCTGTGCATTAACCCGTGATAATGCATCTTGCAAAATCATTTTTCTTTCTTTCACATCAATTCACAGAAGCTACTAACTAAGTACCTCGTTTGGGCCTTTGGGGCCATATCTAATGTATTTGAGTACAATATTGCTAGTCTTTTGGGACGAGAGATTATTTCTAAATATACTTTCTATTGTAATTCAAAGAGGCATGTCTTGTCTACCAACCTAATTGTAATGACATTTTGAATGGCATGAATCATAACACGTCTCAGTTGGAATCGATTTCATACTCAACACAAACTAATAATAATGAATGCTACTCGTAGTTCATTGAAAAATAAACATGTTTTGTTATAAAACAAAAAACGGTTGTGTAATGTGTACAAGTCTCTATAGACTTGTACACATTACACAACCGTTTTTTGTTTTCGACTGTAGGTTTCTGTAGGTTTTCGTCGTCTGACGAAGCCGTCTAGACAGGGCAATCGTCCGGGGTGTGAGGGGCGAGACGCGGGAAACCCGCTCCCGAACTGCGAACAAAACGATGTTCGTAGTTCGTACGGAGGTATCATTCAGAGCTAACGCGTGTAGACGTTGTCGGCATTTTTCCAGAGAACGAAGGCGTCGTCCTACTGTATTAATATTTATACTGTGCTATAGGTACGCGTGATCTGGTTGGTTAAAGAATTTTGATTTAAAACTATTTATTTCAAGAATATAAGATCAGCTGGGCTATGGCTTATCTCTGTTGAAAGGTCATAGTGATGATCACTGAGCAGTGTTCAACGATTAACTGTTAAACAGCTAGTTTCGTATTGGCTGTCATCAGTGTCTATCTAGGAGGACTTCAGGCGCCCTCGCAGAGATGTGTAGAAGCGCACATTACCCCTTCTGATAGTCACCGTAACTCAAAGTGCAAAACCTACTATTTATTTTTTTTGATAATTCCCTGTCATCATAGTTCGATGTGCAACTGGTCGCCAATATTAGTAACTGGCAATGAAATGATGGCCCTGCCCTGCAGGTTTGGATTAAGTCTTTGGTCCTTTTGTCAGTACTAAGGACCACTTGTTTCTACTATTTGGTTGTCAGCATCTGAAGCCAAGCTCTGACACCAGGTACTTAAGTCACACTAACCGAAAAGAAAATTCCATACCTACGTAGTCTAATTTCACACTATCATAGAAATACCTGCTGTAGTACTGACTTTGTCATTTATAAGTTAAGTTTCTCTAGAACAACTTAACATTTAAAGGAATCAGACTTTTCCAATGATACTCAATACTCAATACTCAATTCTTTATTGCATGCCACAATGTAGGCTTAGGTGGTACTTAAACATTTCAAGAAACAATCATGGATAATATCGTTGTCAACACAAATGTTTTAGCAAATAAATAATGGACGAAGAATTTTTTCCTAACATCTATTCACGGTTCACAAATAGATTGTAAGATATATCTGTTCGTTCTTTATGTATTTACGAGCAGCTAAAACAGATAAATAATATATTTTACCTGTTTCCCGAAAAAACTCGTGAGTTAGACATTATAATAGACACAAAAATACCTCGGGTCTTTTGCTTACATCAAAATATGAGAAACCAATGGAGCCCATAGAAAGGGTACGGCTTCTAACTGAATTTATATTTTATTTACCTTACCGGCCTTACCGCCTACTCGATACGATAGTTCGGTTAATATAAGTATTTGGATAACAGCAAAGTGGTCAGGGTTGGCAGAAAGTATCAAATTGAGTAAGAAATGTCGTTCCTCGATTTTATCTTTAATATTGATCAAAGTGGCTTTAAGATTTGAACGGTATTGAGTGAAGGAAAATGTTGTGCCTCTCTCGATTCTGTGATTTTATTTTCTAAAATATATGTTTACTAGCTGGTGCCTGCTACTTTGCCTGCGCAGGATTAGCACGCCAGAACAGCTCACAGATGGCAGATTTTATGCCGACTTACTTTAGACTAATCGTTATATTTTGGACAATTAACTCAATATCTTTATAAATTATAGCCTATGTGCTATTCGCACTAAGCTATATTATTGTAAAGTTTCATTAAAATCCATTCAGTATTGTGCGTGAAATAGTAGCAAACTTAAAAAAAAACATTCTCATTTATAAATATGCATAGGATGCTTTGTCCCCTGCACTGCCATACTGTGTCTGATTTTAATAATAACAAGCTATAATTATTATTGCTTATCTTCCTTGTTTAGGTAATTACTAGTAAATTTAATTCTCCCGGCTCATCTAACAGTTCAAAAGATGTAGTTCTTAGATAAGAGTAGTTGCCTAGATTTTCTCCTTTTCACTACCGGTGCCCTTTAATTCTTTGATTTGTACATTGTTACTTACGATTACACTTTAAATGTCGACACTATTAATGTCGGCACCTCTTGAACTTTGCCATAAAAAGCGCTAAAATAATTGCCTAGAAAGGTGTGAAACTTCTACAGACGTCGTAGGCTTTTAATAGATTTAAACGCAGAGCTGAAATTTAATTCTTCTTCTTAGCTTGTCGAACGCAAAATTAAACAAAATTTCTTAATTTTGTTATTTGGCAGTATTCAGCTACGGCAACGCTAACCGCTGACGCAGTCATTAGGTCTTCACGTGTGCAGGTGACAGGGCAAACAGAGCAAGATAATAGGTTTGCCTTGGTCTGCAGAGAGATAGTCATAGTATTTTATTGATAAGGGATTCTTACAAGTCATATACAGATAAAACAATTATTAAAAAATAAAACCTAAATTATTAAACAAATTTCAAATACAAGATATCAAACCAGTAAAAGAAGTAAATAAATAGCAGTCAAATAAAAAAAAAACATTAAAATACATTACATCAATCTACAAATGATACCGCATAGGTCGGTGCGAGTTATTCGTCATCTCACCCGACCAAATCTCGCCCGATCGGGGGAGATGGCACAAAATAATTTAATTTATTATTCTTGTCGTCAACTCGCACGACACTTAAAATCATTGCTGATTTGGTACAGTGAGCTATAAAAGTCTTTTGGAGTGTATCTTTTATGTAGGAAAATATGTAGTTTACAATAAAATAAAACAAAATTATAATTTAAATAATATACATATAATAATCAAAAACCTAGAATAAAATACTACTTATTTATAATAATCAACATTACATACTAAAAAAGTATCTAACATAAAAATCACAATACAAAATACTAACTTACCAGGCAAACATAAATAGACTGGAATTAAGTGTTAAGCAACTTTTAGTCAATTATGTTAAAGAGACATACAGGTTCTTTAAATTGAATTATGACTAGTGTTTTGAATAGTACCAGGGTATCAGAAATGAACAGAAAGTCGACGCCTATAATCAATCTGGTTACAAATTTATCAATCAGCAATAAGACTCTACAAGGCATGCGTAAAAAGAGAGTATAATAAATCATACAATACCTTAGTGAAGTTAAATATTTAAAAAAGAAATGATTTCGTTTTCGCACTTAATATTGTTTAAAAATGTTTTGTAATGACATGACAGTCTGATTCAAATCACAAACAAAGATCACTTCGCCTACGCTGATTTTGTATGAATTATTACACTCTTTATAACTTGGTGACCAGATTGTTTATAGGAGTCGATTTTCTGTTCATTTCTGATACCCTGGTACTTTCAAATCAACAGTCATAATTCAATTTAAAGAACCTGTATGTCTCTTTAACATAATTGACCAAAAGTTGCTTAACACTTAGTTCCAGTCAATTTATGTTTGCCTGTTAAGAAAATTAGACAGTCGTTATAAAACTGTCTATCGATATATTTGATTAATCCATCATACCCCTAATTTCAATCATAGTTGCGCTTCGCGGAATAAAAATATAATACTTTTATTTTGATCTACTCCTGCGAGGTTGTTGGTGTTTTACAAATAACCCTGTATAAATAAACGATTCTGTGTGAAATGTATTTTGTATTTGACTGTACTTTACACCGGCGTGCGAGTTGACGAATATAAGAATAGGTAAATTCAAATCTGTGCTGTCTCCCCCGATCGGGCGAGTTTATTGAGGGCGAGTTGATGAATAACTCGTCGGTGCCATTTGCGAAACCTCAAATCATGTGTTTAGTGACTAGCCATATTACAAATTCTATTTTTAGTAACGTAATCGATAAGGCGACAATAAAAAGAAAATGGCGTTATGGAATCAGCTGTTTGTCAACTGTTAACGAGTAGAATTTGTAATATGGCTGAAAATGAAATACACTTGACAGTTGACAAACAGCTGATTCCATATACGCCATTTCCTTTCTATAATAGAAATAGAATTTGTAATATAGCTAGGCCTGCAGCACGCGAAGCATAGAAACGAGTATCGACGGAAGAATTGTCAAATTGACAGATGGATGAAACATTTCTGCCGATTATAGAAGAAATAATGCGCTATACCTAGATATAATGTAGACTATTGTCGACAGAAGAATCTACACAATTCTTCTCTTCATTATTGTCATTATCTTGCTCAAAACAAAAGAAATGTTTTGACTGTCAATTTGTGGATTCTTCAGAGAGCATAATTAGTTTTCTACGGTGGTCTTGATAGGCGTGCTGATGTCAGACTTTTCATTCCGCTTATGAACCTCTGACTTGACATCACATGCCGTCCAGAAATATCTTTCTAGCGTGCTGGTTTCCTCACGATGTGTTCCTTAAACGTTTTTGAAGCCCAAATAAAACATTATATTACTGAGTAACGTTGCGCTAGCCCTATATGAATTAAAGGGACGATTTTATAGAAAATAATATTCAAACGAAAACCCGTTTCGGCGAAGTGGGTGGGGGTTATTGGGGTGGTTGCCTCCCCTTTTCCGCCATGGCCTGTACGCCCGGGGAGAGGCTGATACAAATCGTAGTCATTAATGTTTAATAAATATTTATTCTGTACGAAATTGTTGATGTTCGGCTATCGTGGGTTCCGTCAATAATTTGGATTTTCAATTTTGTTTCAATGTTTTATATAAATCGAGAATGTTGCTTTTGATTTTAAATTGTTGAGCCGTAGCTGGGCATGCTCTTCTGGCGACCAGAAGTCATGTGTCTACTTTTAATCTATGTTTAATGGCTTCTAATTATACATTAGAGCTACAGAAAGAAGCATTGCCTTTTCCTTATTACTTTTAATATAAACTGTACGAAATGTTAGCTATAGGTACAGTATAAAATTTTTTATATCAGTATTTTAATTTTAACAGGGTGTGCCACAAACCATGAATACCTATGAAGAACTTTCGCTATAGTCCCAATTCAAAAATCGCTTAAAAAATTCGACCTCCTGGTAGGCAGTTGTCGTTCTGTACTTAAATGATAAATAATATTTATTTCTGTAAATAGGTTCATACAAACACTTTTACATGTCATTTTTTTAACTAGAGGGTGAGGTCTTTGTTTCACTATCTCTGAGAAAAAACACCGTAAGAGGCTTACAGGTGCGTCTCTTTTAAAGATTTTTTGTATCAACACTACTCACATGTTAGTTTGCTGAGGGTCTAGTTTGATAATATGATTCGTACCTAACCTACTAAAGTACCATAACGTTATGGACATTGTTGCGACTTAATTGCTACAAACCAAACTCAATTTCAAATTTGAATAGAAACATCCGACGCTAATATTCGTAAAGGTACTCAATTAACATTTTAGAAGTCTTAAGAAAACTAAATTAAATTGGAGTAGATTGCTTGAATATTTGGCCAGAGAACCAATTGAAATCGGTTTGTTATGAAGCCATTTCTCGTTCGGTTCTACCTCAGTAATGTTGATTTTATTGATTACTTGTCCTTTCTTATTAACCATCGGACGGTACTTCTGACTTATTGCCACGATTTACGATTTTTTTCTTGTTTTCACGGATCCAGCAGGATATCAGCGCCAGGTACATTAGCCTGGCACATGCTGAGCTAGATCCCCATTTGGTGCAGCCATGAAACGCACACCGCATACTGTATCGTTCATCGCTCATTGTTTTAGCACTTTTGATTTTGTATTGTGTGTTTATCTGTCTTTTGTGTGTACTAATAAAATTTGTTGGTTTGTAAGTTTTTTAAGTTTGTATGTAGGGGGTAATCTTCAGAACTAATGATCCAATATTAAAAATTATTGCACTGGTGGAAAGTTACACTATTTCCGTATGACTTAGGCTACTTTTTATTTCTGTAATCCCACGGGAACAGGAACTACGCGGGTTAAACCGCGTGACGTCTGCTAGTAGTCTATAATATCGAGCATCATTTTGTTCTATAATCGGCAGAAATGTTTCTAATATGACTATTGTCGATTCTTTTGTCGACATTCTGGTTTTTACGGTCATCATGCTCCACCGGCTTGATGATTTTATCTTTCCTATTTTAGAAGTGGTTACATTTCGCGTATCTTCCGGAAGTCTTTGGGAACACATAAAGATTATATTTGCCATTTCAATTCAATGCCAGATTCCTACTGGTATAAAATTTTGATAAGAATGAGTCCGATTTCGGTGCACTTTATCGGATTTGTAAAGAGGTACGGCCAGGTTGATAGTTGATAACTGAAGTAGGAACTACTACTTATAATGAACCGATTTATCTTCACATGATCGATATAAAGATATAAATTAAGATTAATTATAAGCTCGCCATTAGCATGATGTTTATCTTGTTTGCGATAACCCATTTGACGTGCTCGGATTTTACGATACATAGACCGGTACAATAAATAAATAGCCATTAGTGATTCATATAATATTTACCATTCAGTTTGAATAGCTGGTTCATAGAATATTCAAGAAGGTGTTTTCAATAATATTAATAGCTATGTTTTATAAGCTAACGTTGTTGTAAATATTCAATAGTACCGTTTTTTAATACTTTTGATAATAGCCATTTAGAAAAGAGTTTAATAGACGAGTCATTAGAAGCTTGAATTATGTTCCTACTTAAATAAAATGTATTTACAAATAGGCAGTTTTTAAATAGTATACAAAAGCTGGGAGTCTTGCGTTGGATGCCCGGTTCCCTTTGGTCAGGCAAAGTTTGCGGTGGGTTGCTTAAACGTAGTCTACCACATTGGGCACCCGCTGATATGGCACCTGCGAAAAATGACGATTGGTGCCGTATGTGGAATACCTACCTAGCTCAAATAACATTTGATCAGGTGCCATTACAGCGGGTGCCCAAAGTGGAATACGTCACTTAAAACTAGGATTCCTTAGTAAAAGCACTGAGTTTGGATTTGTGTCTGGCGCGCCCTCTTAAACATGGCTGGCAAAACGTCCACTATTTGGTATCAATCGTTTCTTTTATATTGTTTTCCTACGAGAAATACAGGCGTGATGTCTTTATAAACATAACATCACGTCGGCAAACCCCGAAGGGCTAGGCAGAAGTGTACCTGGTAGTAGACCCACATTTCGCCCGTTATGTTTAAGTCCCATGTAATAGGGGGCGAGCCTATTGCCATCAATCGGGCGCAAATCCAGACGCCAGGCTGCTACTGAGAAATTGCAGATGGAAAAATTCAATAACACTTTGCCCCACCTCATGATCAGCAGTTGCGCTTTCGACCACTAGAACAATGAGGTATTCTAGATATCTTTGTAATTAAAACAAAACCTTCCCTACAAAATTGATCACAACAGCAATCATAAGATTTTTCAATATGCCTATAATTTTTATCACATTCCGTTCGTTATTTGCCAGACATTTTAAACACCACGAAATCTTGCTTCGCCCGTTGATTCAGCCTTAACAAATATTGGCTGCCAATCGTCCTTGATGTCGATTGCCTATTTGCTGCACGCCAATTGGTAGATGCTATTAAAAAGACATATATTGTAAACAACGGCCGCAAACCAGACTGAACCGGTTTTGCATCGGTTGATAAGTAATGTTATCGCAATTATCTGTGGAAGAACTCTTTTTAGGCGGTGCTTACAGTCAACAACATAACAGACTGTTGAAAATGATTTCAACAATTGAGTGCGTTTATTAAACTTTGTGACTGCCGTTGGTGTAGTGGCCGCAAGCGCTACTGCTGATCATGATATCCCGAATTCGATTTCCGGGTCGAGTGAAGCGTTATTGAAGTTTCCCATCTGGAATTTCTTGGTGCACGATTATATTCCTTTGGTTTCCGATGTACCGAGTTATTAATGAAAGGCGTCCTTATAAGATATCTATGATAAGATTTATTCCTATATATGACTATTTTTAAGCTATAGCGACCCACCTCAGATTCGCAAGGAAGCGAAAAAGAGATGTGAAGAATCTAAGCAGGTGGCGTTCTGTAGTTTCTGCCTACCCGGGTCCATGGGAAAAAGGGGTTAGTTTATATATGCATGTACCTAAACTACAAAAAAATAATATCTTTATTCTATTATGCACGTAACTAACATACGATTACACCTGTTATCCCCGTAGTACTTTGTGCGTATCCCAAATAACTAGTTTTCTTTCTTTCAATTGCAACCAACATTCCATCAGTAAAATGGCTTCGTCAAAACATTGATTGAGGCAACAGCGCCGCACAAAAATCTAACATTACAGTCTACGGCTTTCATTTTGACATCATGTTATTAAAATGTGCGTGTACATGTACGCACAATATCCGCCAAACCCATTTTGGGGAGGTACCTAGCCAAAAACCTCACACACGCACAGACATACAGTAAGGAAACACTTGTTCTACGAAAACAACCCTTACTACTACGACATAGAGGTGTCGTCAAAGTCAAATAGTTACCAATGCCACAGTCCAGACGATCCTACTTATGTATAACCACGCCGGCATCACAAAGGGCCGGCAATTAGACCCGGCACGTCACTCGTATATCGATCCGATTGTCCGTCCGTCATTGTGATCCGACGTGTTTGCATATATGCGAGCCTGGTAGCTGTATATTTACTCGGGATGTAATGGGGGTGGTTTTATCGAATCAGGATTCCGAATTGGAGTTTTACAATTTGGTTTATTGGAATCAGAGCCTAAAGAGAAATAAAATAATAAATAAATATTCCACAACTTTTCACACAACGCCGTTTAGTCCCAAGCTAAGCTTGAGAGCTTGTGTTATGGGTACTAAACAGCTGATAAACATACTTATATATTTCTAAATACATACATATTATAGATAAATTACACCCAGACACAGAACAAATGATCGCGCTCATCACACAAACATTTGTCCTAGGTGGGAATCGAACCCACGACCTCCGGCATAGCAGTCAGGGTCACTAACTACTAGACCAACAGGCCAGTCACTAGACCAACAGGCCAGTCAAAATGTGTGGATCATATAAAATGAAATAACAAACATTATGCATCAGTTCTGCGAAACGATTGGTTAAGTTTATTTTCCGATTATAACCTCATGTTGATCGGAACCGAAATCAAAAGAGGACGTGCAAAATTAATCGAAAGTTCAGACCGTTCAGAATCGGAACGAAAACTCTGTAACATCCCTGCTGATATACACACACCACCTACATATATGTATGTCCATGTATGGAGTACAGGTAGGTGGTAGATGGTATGTATGTTGTTTTTGGGGGTGAGGAATGTCTGTCGATGTCACTGGAGGATGTAATTTTATGTGTTAAATTTTAATCACTGTTGGGCGCCAATTCATGCGTATCAATTTGTAGGTGGAAGTACGGCGGATGATAAAAAATATTTATTCCTAGCAGACGTGCCGCGGTTTCACCCGCGTAGGTCCCGTTCCCGTGGGAATACAGGGATCAAAAGTAGCTTGTGTGTTAATCCAGGGTGTCAGCTAACTCTATTACCAAATTTTATTAAAATCCATTCAGTAGTTTTTACGTGAAAGAGTAACAAACATCCATTCATCCATCCATCCTCACAAACTTTCGCGTTTATAATATTAGTAGGATAAATTCCACAACTTTCACACAACGCCACCTAGTCCCAAGCTAAGCAGAGCTTGTGTTATGGGTACTAAACAACTGATAACCATACTATATAATATTTCTAAATACACACCTACATATAGATATTATAGAAAAATTACACCCAGACACAGAACAAATGATCATGCTCATCACACAAACATTTGTCCTGGGTAGGAATCAAACCCACGACCTCCGGCATAGCAGTCAGGGCCACAAACTACATATTAGACCAACAGGCCAACACTGGGTCTAAAGATATAATTTCATACTCACACCGTTTTGAAGATTATCCGTTGTAATATATCTGATAAACACGATCAAATGTTTACCACAGGAAGTGTCAAGTATTGATGACCGGTTGGTAGATTGACATTAAGCAACTTCGTTGGAACTCGTCTCGTTGAACATTTAAAACAAGGTATGAAGGAGATTGATATTTCATAGAGTACAAGCGATCGCCTAGTGGTCGAAATTCGACCTTATATTATATGTTTAATAGAAAATTTCAACTTAACTTTGAATGGGCTATTTGACAAAATTTTAGTTTTTAGTCCCTCATGTAGATTACAAGAAAATATTTTACACATATTTTTTTTTCTTTTTCAAATTGGTGGAAAACTGCTGAGATTAAGCTCATTAAAGTTGAGGTGATGGGGCTTATAACGTCATTATCTAGTAAAACTGTACTGGCTAGTAACGTCATGTCCCGTTTCCGTGTTTGTCAATTTGTCAATGTCAACTCATATACTGCTGTCATATTCTTGTTTGTTTGTTTCCAAAAAGTTTGTCACTATGGTTACTTTATAAAATTGATGTTGGCAGAATTGCTAAACGTCTTAAATTTACGTAAACAATGAATATTTAACTTATTTTTTTATATATTTCTAATTCTAACATAAACTTAAACACATCAACTTTCACTATGCCAAATCTCACACTCCTCCTTACGCGCATTTTTCTGAAAAAGGGTTCTAAAGATTTCACTTAGCGTATTAATGTATAGATTCCTAAACACTAGCATGCACGCGAACATATTGATAATAATACACGAGACGAAGAAACCCGTGGAGACAATGGATACAGTTTCTTTTTAAAAGTTTGTATAGGAAAAACCTTTTTTCTTTCTATCCATTCGTTCCATGGAGGGCTACAGAAACATTTTCAGCAGAAAATATTATTAGCCGTAAAAAAATACGAACCTTACAGTAGGTAAGGTAAGCAAATTTTTAATTTTCGAAGCTTACAATTGAAATTGAATTTATCCTACAAAATTGTACAACAACATTTATTATTTTCACGAAGGACGCCGAGGAAATCGAGTTAATTGACGCGGGAATTTACATAACCAATCGAATTAGTCGGCGCTGCTTCACCCACTACTTGCAACCTACGAAACTAATCTATCTTAGACAAACACAATTAAGCTTATTATGATGAGATTAAATACCTATTCAAATTTTCGTAAAGGAGATAAAATTTGTTGACATTGCCCGTTGTTTGTTCTAAATATCTTAATGTATCCTCAAATTTTTGCTTCTTCATTTTAATTAAGTATACTTGATTAACTTGTTAGATGGTAATTCCCTATATTAAATTCCTTGAGCTACACGAAATACATAATCTTTGTTTTCATTTAATAATGTTATATAATATAACAACGTTTATGTTTTCACATAACTCAGTGTTTTATATCATCGACATACTAAGAGCACACGCTGACTTTTGGTAGCTTATATGATGCCGCGCGTTCGCATCGATTCAGTCGCGATACGGTCGCTAGCTGTTTACACTCGCCCACACCACGATTCTCGGTCGCGATTGCAAATGCGATACTGTCGCGCGTCTGTCGCGATACGTACCAGTGTGACCATTTGTGGCAGATTTCTGCCATTTAGCTCCTAAATTTTGTCCGTGGCATATTATGTTGACGATTTACAAAAGTGGCAGATTTAGGCAGATTTTAAAGATAGCGACTAAAATCTCATTATTTAATATAATGTTCAATTAATATACTTATAATTAAATTATAAACTGTATTTTTATGTCCTGGTATTTGACAATTTCAAAAGTCAACAATTTTAACACTTTATTCCAATGACATTATGTATTTAAACAGCAATCAAAGACATTTCAGAAGTGTATTGTGTCTTTTAAGTTTTTATTTGAAAACAAAGATCCACTTTCAATTCATCCGAACTCCACTGTGATCTCTTTGCCCCTGATACACATATAGGTATTTAGGAGTTAATGTCAGCACTGAAATCGATCACTTATCCGTAGTAAGTATGAAACCTGGAATCCAATTATTACTTCAAAGCAGAATGCAAACCTTTCTGACTTAACTGTGTACTTACTCATTTAAGTTAACTACGATAAATTAAATTTGATAGAAGAATACAAGACATGTTACAATCAGGTGGAAGTAGCACCGCTACTTCCACCTGATTGTAACATGTCTTGTATTAATCTTGAACTCGAATGGTGCTACAAATTATCCAAACAGCAAATTTCGCGAAAGCGTTATTATGTCTGCCGAGTTTATTAAGGACACGGAGACTGGCTTCTTACCTCCTTTAAACCAACTAAAAACGTGGTCAAAAAGATGTAGTGCATAAGAAAATTCTTTAATATTATTGTTATTACAGAAATTTCATTTAATTCGTTAGGATTTTTTCCTTTTTGCGTGATGGCATTTTTTTTGGCATTTTTGGCGCCTAGTGTGGCAGATTTTGGCAGATTTTAGCCCAGTTTGTGGCAGATTCGCCATTTATGAGATGGTCACACTGATACGTACGCTATTCAGTATCGGTTCTCCGTTTAAGCTCCACACTCTCGTCGTTCTCTCCCCGATGTCACCCAACACGTTCGCACGTTTGCATCGATACAGTCGCGGTGCTGTAGTGCATTGGCACCGCTTCTGCCGCGCGTTGCAGATTCGACTAATGCGCGTTTGTAGCGATGCTGTGAGCGAGTGGCCTTAAAACAATTTGTCAAATGACCAGTCATATCAAAAGTCATCAATCATTTCTTCAATACCTATTTCTCAACTCTTGTTGAGAATCCACTTATTCTATTATTTACTCCGACATTACACTGCCACTGCATCTGCATACTCGCTCCCCTGTATACAGTCATTCAAATTGTAACACTTAACCTAACCTAGCCTAATCCGGAGGGTTTTCGTACTAATCAGTATTCCTGGTTTACTTTGTATGTTGTCTAATGTGGACTGCTGTTGGTAGTCAGTAAGCATTGCTAAACCCTCGTGTGTCGCAGTATGGGAGGATTTCTCTAAATCCCCGGATATCGTAATCTAAGTCTGTTGAGTGAGAGTAAGTAGGGGTGACAGCTGTTGTTGATCAGTTTGTTTCATTGCACTGGCGGCTTAAGCATAACTATCTTTATGGAATTGCTTCTATAATTATATATTATGATTAATTTCTGCACATATTTGATAGTAGGTATCTTAATCAAACCTCGACAAGAAGAATGACTGGCTCGTTGGTGTAGTGGCCGCAAGCGCTATTCCTTAGCATGGGGTCAGTTACCAAGTCGGGTAAAGTGCTATTATAATAAAGTACCGTACTACATTATGGTTTTTGAATGTGAAATTTCTCAGTCTGTAGCAGCCCAGAGTCTGGATTAGTGCCCGGCTTAGAGGGACACTAATCCAGGCTCTCGGACTTCACCGGACTTTTACTGCATCTCTCTCTTTACTCTTCTTTAAATCACCTCTCTGTCAGATAAGCTACATGCTTCCTCTTATTTTATAAAATTGTTTAGGGTTCCGCGCATCACAAATGTTAAATCCCTTGTGGATGAAGTCGGAGGCCAGCTCCTTGATTCTTGCACGAGCATAAGTACAAAAGTTTAAGTAAGTACGAAACTACTTAAATTGTCCCACAGTTATTACCGTTTCATTCCTATAACAAAAAGATCTGGGACAGTACCACAGTTCATTGTACGTGCCACACAATGAAAGGAGCACGTCATCGTGTTTTCGCATGTTCGCGAATGTGCCGACGTCAGACGATCGATCGATGCGTTGGGTGATATTGGCTGTTATTGTGACGTGAAGACGACCACGTCTTTCAGGATGATAACTGTGACGTGTTCCGACATGTCCGAACACGTCACAGTTATCATCCTGAAAGGTTTAGTGGTGATTCGTCAGAAGATTTTAGAGGTATAATGACTAGGTACGTATTTAGATGGTGCGCGTGGTAAATGCTAACATACACAATTATGTTATCTCTCTTCAATTCGTAGAGATGTACCTTTAATAATCCCAGCCTGTTACTGACTCTCATATGGAGTAAGCACCACAATAAGACACTAGTATTTCTCAAGGCGCATTGGTAATTTCAGACTTATACAGGGTTATTTGTAAAACACCAACAACCTCGCAGGAGTATTACTAACATCATAAACAACAACATTTGTTCTACGACTTTTTCACAAACAGACAAAAAAAAAACAACTCTCCATACATATATATATATATCCGAACAGTTGATCGAATTTTGTATGGAGAGTTGTTTTTTTTTTGTCTTTGGCTTCCTTAGGTTTCCTCTCGATGTTTTCCTTCACAGATGTCAATGATGTCTTATACAAACTTTGAATAGTAGGTACCGACATTTTGTCAGTTATGTTAAAGTCCTATGTAATAGGGGGCGAGGTTATTGCCATCAATCGGGCACTAATCCAGACTCCGGGCTGCTACTAAAAAAAATTCAGCCGAGAAAAAGATTTTTAAACTCGCTTGAGTCGTTTCTGAGTTAAATCCCTACAAAGATACAAACGTACCATCTCATCAGCCGACCAGTCGCCATATTATAATCAAACGCCTAAAGCCTGCGTGACTCATTAGCACAATCGCGCGACACGATCGCTTAGTCGTAATATGTAACAAAATATTCATTAATGTACGGCTATTATCGCGGTTGGGCGCCGATTTCTATAGGAGAGGGTCGCTGTCTATAATTTGGTAGAAAGTCCCGCGGAAAGGGTGTATTTCTGTATTCACGCATATATGCCATTAGGGAAACGATCATGTTTATTTTTAGTGGTGAAATTCAGCTTACGAATCGTGTCGGTTCTGTCGAAAGTGAATATACAGGTGAAAACCTAACTACTTAAGAATAAAAGGATTTTTATATCCACGCTTAATAGTAATTAAGGGTCGTGCTAATTAACTTAACGTAACATCACGCCTGTACATGTAGTACAATCAGCATCCAAAATATTAGGATGAACAGACTAATCTATACTTAATCTGTGCCCTAAGTGCGAGTTTGTTTAACGTTAACGCGATCGACACGTTTATGACGTTCAGCGCTCCGATTGGCCCGCTCCAAGCTTTTAACCAATCAGAGAGCCAAACGCGGTGAACGTTTCGATCGCGTTAGCGTAAAAACAAATCGCACTTAGGGCACTGTACTCTATACTAATATTATATAGAGGTAAAATGTGTTTGTTTGTAAGTTTGTATGTAGGGGATAATCTTCACTGGTGGAAAGCTACACTATTCCCGGATGACATAGGCTACTTTTTATCCCTGTTATCCCACGAGAACAAGAACTACGCGGGTGAAACCGCGTGACGTCTGCTAGTACTCGAACAATGCAAGACTCTCAACAACCAAGAAGGCGCAGTTAGTCTTAAACAAAGACATTCAATACTTAATATAGACGAGACATCACAAACAAAATTTTCATCCGATACTTGTCTCCCAGTGGACACAAGTCTATGAGTTTAATTTAGTACGCAATATTATGCTAGATGGCGTTACTGAGACGTAGGATCACAGTTTTTCTATGGCATTTCTTCTCATTTCCTCTCTTTAGAGATTTAAGGTACCTACTATAGGTACCTTAAATCTCTTTGGTCTCAAAAGACAAACAGACGGACGCCGAAGTCATTTTATAAGGGCTCCATTCTTTCCTTTGAGTTACAGAACTCTAATGAAATGAAATGAAATGATATTTATTTCTGTAAGTAGATCTTCCCAGATACTTTTACATGTCATTTTTTTTTAACTAAATGGCACTAAATGGCATTTCCAAAGTGACTGATCCCTGAGAAGAAATGCCGAAAGAAACTCAGGCATCATGGTCTCTTTTAAAGTCCAGACATAAGATTTTATTCATTTATTATGCGAGTCTCACGATGCAGGGCAAAGTCTGGAAAAGCCTTTTGAAGAAAGAATCAATTCTGCTTTGAATTGATACATATGTTCTTCTTTTCGCGTAGATAGTGACTAACCCGGGGCTTCCGACCTGGCTTCACATGCATGATGCAGTCAAGAAATATCTCTCAGGCATGTCGATTTTCTCACAACTTCACAAAGTATTCCTTTAACGTTTTTGAAGCAATTGCAACATGGATCCTAAATGTCGAAGGTGCGTGGTTTGGGGTAGAACTCTGAATCTATGAATTGGCAGTTACCACTGCTTATATTGTATTCAGGGGGCCAGAATAAGCATGTGAACGGTGTATGAATATCAAAATATTATTAGTCCATCAGTTACATTATAAAAATAATACACTAGGTTTTTTTTGCTTTTTAAATTGATGGAAAACTACTCAGATTAAGCGCATTACAAGTTAAGGAGAGGGGGCTTGTGACGTTATTTTTAGGGTTCCGTAGTCAACTAGGAACCCTTTTAGTTTCGCCATGTCTGTCTCGCTTAGGGAGCGTTCAAGTATTACGTAACGCAATTTGGGGGGGCGGGGGGGTCTCGTAAAACGTTACGATGCGTTACACGGGCGGGAGGGGGTCCTTCTTACAACACGTTACGTAACATTATTTCTTTTTTTATATAAAAAAATAGGGAAATAAAACTCTCAAATTAAACAAAATACGCAGGTGTTGCGAATTAAAAATCTCTTGTTTTATTATAAGGCAATTAAAACTATACGAAGGATAAAAACTATAACAACTTTTTGCGACTTCAGGGTAAAAATGATGACTTGAGTGTTACGTAACCTTTAGAGAGGGGGGTGGGGGGGGTACAGAAAAACGTTACGGAGCGTTACAGTGGGGGGAGAGGGGGTCAAAAATCTTCAAAAATTGCGTTACGTAATACTTGAACGCTCCCTTAATCTCTGTGACCGTTAGCACTAGAAAGCTGAAATTTGGTACCAATATGTGTATCAATCTCGCCGACAAAGTGGTAAAATAAAAATTGGAAAAAAATGTTTTATTAGGGTAGCCCCCCTATATGTAAAGTGGGAAGTGTTTTTTTTTAATTTCAACCCTAACGTGTGATATATTGTTGGAAAGGTATTTAAAAATGAATAGGGGTTTACTAAAATCATTTTTTGATAATGTCAGTAATTTCGGAAATAATCGCTCCAAAAGTAAAAAACAATGTGTCCCCCCCCCTCTAACTTTAGAACCATAAGTTTAGAAAATATGAAAAAAAACTGAAAAGTAGAACTTTATGAGGACTTTCTAGGAAAATTATTTTGAACTTGGATGGAAACAGTTTTTGTACAAAAAAGACAAAAAGTTGTACAAAATAATTTCTGGACTAAGTTTGTAGTATAATCGTATATGCAAGCATTTTGAACACTTATTGTGACGGACGGGAAACTACGGAACCCTACACTGAGCGTGGCCCGACACGCTCTTGGCCGGTTTTTTTAGTGTTTAAAACTACTACTGAAAAACAGGATAATGAGTCTAATATTTTCTAGTAATCTAGATGAATCTAAAATTTGGTCCACTAGCCTTTGTGGTGAACGAAACCTTAAAATACCAAGTCTGCCGTTAGCGGCTTCTCATTTTCAAACTTTACCCAAGTCGCGTTCGCAATTTTTATTATGATAATTCTTTTGTGTCATAAATTTAATTAATTTCACTATCATTATTCTCCGCTCGTAATTTCGCAGCCTTCCCTTTTTCTAAGTTATTTGTAGGTCATCCTTCATTAATGGGCAGAATTCCAAGCGGAATTACCTGGAGTCACGTAGTGTGTAGACGTGAGCGGTTTAAAAATTACAAATGGCGCATTAGTATTGATGGGTTTCTTGATTTATTGATCCTAAAATACACTTGGACTTCGTTCCTGTTGAAGCATTATAGAATGCCTTAAAAAATGCCTTCAATAATAATGCCTTCGCAAGTTTTTTGAGGAAGGTATTTCTATTAGTGCTCGGGATGCGTCAATTTTATACTTATAGCAAAAAGTAACTTTCTATAACAAACATCGCGCCTATTTTTCTCAAAGCCTTAGGCAAAGGTGTTTTTATCTTTACTTCTTTTTCATGTGGTCTATGACTAACTTGGTGTCGGAGTTTTTATGCCACAAATGGGCCTCTGACTTGGCTCAAAATGCCGTCGATAAATATCTCTCAGGCTACCAGTTTCCTCACGATGTTTTCTTTTACCTTTATTGAGGCAAGTGATATTTACACATTTACCAGAGATGTACACAATAGTATACACCTTAGGCCGCCAATACACGGACTGCTCGAGTAGTTACCTAGTGATCAACATCACGGACCGCTCTTGCAATCAAATGTCAACAGCTTGAGGCTGCCATTCATAACTGCTCGAGCAGTTAGTTTAACTGTTCGAGCAGTTGGCAATTTCAAATCAGTATCATCATAGATTTTGAGGAGGAAGCACTTCTGCTGCTTTTGTTCAGAAAATTGGGGGTTCATCCAATATTAGAAACACTAAATTGTAATGGAGAATTTAATCGCTTGTTTTTGGAACTAAGGAATGAAGAGTGCGGGCGGGGGTAACTGCGCGAGAGTAGTCGACAGCTCGACTGAGCTCGAGCAGTCAGTGTATGCCTGGCCTGGCGACTGCTTGACCGCACGATGAAAATTCCAATAATTAAATTTGACTGGCCTGTTGGCCTAGTAGCCAGTGGCCCTGACTGCTATGTCGGAGGTCGTGGTTACGATTCTCACCCAGGACAAATGTTTGTGTGTTGAGCAAAATCATTTGTTCTGTGTCTGAGTGTAATGAATCTATAATATGTATGTATTTCGAAATATATAATTATTTTTATCAGCTGTTTAGTACCCATAACACAAGCTCTGCTTAGCTTGGGACTAGATGGCCTTGTGTGAAATTGTGTAATTATCATAATTTATTTATAATACTTTATTCGACTCGGCCATCGAACCCAGAATCTCGTGCTCTGCAATGTGTATCACCTGAGTTGTGTGGAAAGACCAGAGGCGGACTGGAGTTTTCCGGAAAATTAGAGTTGTATCATTGAAGTAACGTTCTAATTACAGTTGACGTCACAAGAGATCATTAGCCTCACGTAAAGAGTATCTCTCTCTCTCTTCAAGTATTATTGCAGGCGTCGATACCCGAGATTGCTTATCGTATTGACAATTACGTCAGAACCCATCGAGATACTATACTTGTTTGGTTGCCATTTTGTATTTGTGTTTAATGTCGATATTATTGGAAACAATACGGTCCATATGATTACGCCCACTATTTAATTTTCTACTTAAATGCTTAATGTTTCTTACTTTTGTGTAGTTATTACTTAAGGCTGTTATATTGTGAGTATTAATAGGGACTAGTGGTCGACTAGTGGTCTAAAATCTACTGTTTAAACTTCCTGCTCTTTTTTACAACTTTTATTTCATAACACACAAACCTACATTTGGTTACCTTTGGTCTTTACTAAATTATATTGTAACCGTTGTATTTGTTGGCGAGACTTACTTGAGTAGGTAATAAATATTGTCTATCGAAAGAGACAGGATCCTACGACACAGGGGCTCTTAGTGCGGAATCCAGTGTCACATTTAACTTTGTAACACTTTATGTAAACAAATAAACTTTATTACTTTATTAATATTATTATGTATTTAGGGTACATATTATATAGGTTGACTGGTAATTAGTGACCGATACTTAAACACGTGGTTGTATTCATGATTTCAATTAACTTTCCCAAAGAAACTTTTTTTTTTAACACAATAACTTATAACACAATAAAATAACAAATGCGCTGTTAGAAATTTCCGCGCGCTTGCCTGTGATCGACCACAGTAGGCACGAATCGGCACGATCTATCAGCTAATAGTCTCACCTCGGGAAGGGCAAAATCTAGTAGTAGTAGTAGCGTCACACGCTCCCCTGCCACCCCCACCGCTCCCGCTGTGCAGTACTGACGTAATTGAATTAATTGCAAGTTAATGAGCATAAAAAAAAGTTTCTTTGGGAAAATTATTCGTATTAATGAGAACAATGACGTGTTTAGTATCGGTCACTAATTACCAGTCACCCTATATATTAAGCCCACCACACACAATTAACAAAGCTACTGCCAAAAAGCAAAAATAAATCGCAATAGACGTTTGTTTTTCAAGATATTTTCATTAAACTTCCATATTATTTGCAGACTAAGCAAAGAGTTTATTTAGAAAAGTGCCCTGTTTGATATTCATGAGTGTTACCTTAATTCTGTTCGTGAACAAACATTGGCAAACTGCCACAGTTCACTTTCCTATTAACTTCTCACAACCTATATAGATGTCTTGAATAGCTTATCAATGTGAACTAGAAAGCTATCCATGAATTTCTTGATATTACTTAAGGGAATACGAGAAATAAGTTTCAAACATGCTGTGAATTGCGTTTTCATCCGCTCCTAGATATCATCCAGTAAAAGTTCCGTCCAAATTGCCCCAGCTGTTTTAGAGACTACCTTAAATAAACAATCATACAAACAATCAATTTTTAGGGTTCCGTAGTCAACTAGGAACCCTTATAGTTTCGCCATGTCTGTCTGTCCGTCCGTCCGTCCTCGCTTAATCTCTGTGACCGTTAGCACTAGAAAGCTGAAATTTGGTACCAATATGTGTATCAATCACGCCGACAAAGTGGTTTTTAAAATAAAAATTGGAAAAAAATGTTTTATTAGGGTAGCCCCCTATATGTAAAGTGGGAAGTGATTTTTTTTTATTTCAACCCTAACGTGTGATATATTGTTGGAAAGGTATTTCAAAATGAATAGGGGTTTACTAAAACCATTTTTTGATAATGTCAATAATTTCGGAAATAATCGCTCCAAAAGTAAAAAACAATGTGTCCCCAAATCTGAAAAGTAGAACAAAGATAAGGACTTTCTAGGAAAATTATTTTGAACTTGGATGGAAACAACAGTTTCTGTTCAAAAAAGACAAAAAGTTGTACAAATTAATTTCTGGACTAAGTTTGTAGTATAATCGTATATGCAAGCATTTTGAACACTTTATTGTGACGGACGGGAATCTACAGAACCCTACAATGAGCGTGGCCCGACACGCTCTTGGCCGGTTTATATATTAGTTTGACTAGCTGCCTTGGGAAACTTAGTTCCACCTTAGAATCAACTTATTAGATTTATTTTGTTTTGATTAGTTGACGTCCTATTCTCAAACCTAGCTAGCCCAATAATAGCTAAGTTAGTTCATAAATTAAAATTTAATAGGTAACATGTGGATAATGTTGTGAGTATACTAAAAATTTTAGATAATAAGGATTATTGTTAAAGACACTTTGTGTAACTGTTTATTACCCCCAAAGAAATAAATAAATAAATTACATAAGTACTGAAAAAACACACAAAATTTCATTAGATTTGGTCAAACTGTATCGGAGGAGTTGTTTACAAACACACGACACGAGAATTTTGTACTTATGTTACATAATTTTATATATTAGATACACATACTTTTAATAAAATGACAGCAAATAGATCTAAAATAATAATAACTGCTTTTGTTTGAGTGAGTCTATAATGTGGACGCATTTAAACATTTTGTGTTTTATAGAATTAAAATTACAATATATATAACCTAACCTAACTTACCATACCTATCCTATAGCTAACCTAACCACCTAACCTAACCACCTTACTGAAATGCATTGATTTGGGAAGATACAAAATACATCATTTTAAACTTAACTACTGCGCTGTGTGTCTCTATGTTACATGACAATATACCTACTTAGTATTCCTGCATGCATAGCATGAACACATTGAACACCGAAGAAACGGCCTTTGTCTACAGACGAATCGGCAAAGTGACAGATTATATAGACAGGAACCTCAATCTGTCAAATTTCTTTCAATAAACCGGCCTGCGTAGCATGAACACTTAATTTCTTTTCTTCCGAGACACGACAAAGACCGTTTCTTCGGTGATCATGCTACGCGTGCTGGTCTACTTTAAAGTCCAGACATTATAAATACATATTTGCAAAGAAATGCCGCCTGGTCACTCCAGTAGCCTATCGCTGCTTAAAAGACGTGAATTTAATAATAATAATGTCCATTCCAACTTTCACAACGCCGATTGGGACTACCCAAGCTAAACAGAGGTTGTGTTATGGGTACTAAACAACTGATAGATAAATTACACCCAGACACAGAACAAATGATTGTGCTCATCACACAAACGTTTGTCCTGTGTGAGAGTTGAACCCAAGAACTACTAGACCAACAGGCCTGTCCAAAGGTATAAAAACTTGTGAGGTGTCAAGGGACACCCGAATGGAACTCGGGTGTCTTCGTTACAACTTTTGGTATTTATTTTTTCTCTCTCTCTCCCTCTTTCTCATAGAAGTTCCAATAACTGGCTTGCTTTCTATGAGAAAGAGAGAGAGAGACAGACGGATAGAGAAACACGCGCACGCCGCATGGCTTACAACTAGCAAAAAGTGTCGTTACAACTTTTGGTCTTATTTTTTTCCGTCTAGCCCCCTTTCGCATCGCGCGATAAGGAACTTCGTTCCAAAAGTTAAAGTGTGTTGAACCATACACATTCTCTTATACCTTTGAAATAAAAAAATATCTGTTATTAAGAAAAGGTACCTTAAGACCACGAATACCACGATATCATTCCTGTATTAAGCCGCTACCCTTTTTGAGGTACTTTTAAAGATAAAAACATTTGATTCTTGAACATCTATCTCAAGGTATATGAGCCGTATTAAAAGGAACCTTCACCCTTTTAAAACTAACTTAATATTCTGCTGCGATAGGGTTGATTTTGCATCAGCACCCTCAAAACCAATAAGCCATTACTCTTTCATAGATGGATGGTGGTCGTGAAGAGGGAAAAATTCAGTGTTTTCGCAGTATCTCGGTTGTATTTCGAGGTCTTTAATGATACTTTCGCAGCGATGTAACCCACATTATAAGGGTCTGTCAAAATATTTACCATCGTCTGCGTGCAGGTCAGAAATCTTGATTGTTTTTTGGTTAATATGTGAGATGACCTTTAGAAATACTGTATTTTTCCTTTTTTTAATGGCATTTGTCTGCGAATACGGTATACACGTCCTCTGGGGCAAATAAACGTATTTCATTTATTTCTAAGTGCGTGCAGCTTTAACTTCTTTGGTTTGTGTTCGACTTAAATTTGAGACCGTCCTAAAATGACAAATTTTGAATGTCAGCTACAATCAGTCAGATCCAGCCTTTTCGTGCTGTCGTCTCCCAGCGACCCCCATAGTTGGAGTCCTTAGCGTGTAGCAGCTTACTTTTTAAGTTTATTCCTAGACTGGAGGTGACCACAGGAAAGTTTTTTTATCCCTATCTGGAACTTTCCTGCGGGTGACCCGCACATGAAAGTTTAACTGCGATATGCCACTAATAAAAAAGCCAGCTACAAATCTTAAACACACCTCTGAGTCGTTGTAACACGACACCGTGTTCCTTTGATTGGATGTGCACTTAGTCTAGCCTTTGAGTTAATTTGCCTAATCTTTTTTTTTTTTGCTTACCAGCGGACGGGTATGGAGAAGGCCAAGGCGTACATAAAAAGCTCGCTGGCGTCAAAGCCGGCGTCGCCGTGTGCGTCGCGCGACAAAACGGCGCCCGCGCAGGACGACGTGCGCGTGTGCTTCGTATGCGGCGGCGCCGGGTTCAGCGACCACTACACCGTCAGAGTCAAGCCTGATACGCAGGTAATATGATACCGACTTATACGGGACTCAAGGGATTTAAGGCCACCGTCCACTGCTACGTAAGGTGGTTATCTCACTGCAACAAACAAGCTTCGGTGTGCGTTTACTTTACACTGTAGTGTCTTGATTAACATGTTGCAACCTTAGGGTACACTCACACCGCATCTCCGTGCGGGTTACGGCGCGCGCAACCGTACTGATTACGTCTTCGCAGCAGGATGCGGCGGTAATGTGGTAACCGCTTTAGATGGTTTCGGGGCTACCCACGAACATACCCATTTAATTTGTTTACCAGCCACCCATTTGTGGGTAACATTGTCTTGGGGCGCAACCATTCTCGATGATCCCGCAGACATTCTCTTAGGAAGCTGCTAAGTCCTCGTGTTTAGCCTGCTTTGGAGAAGCTCGATTCGGATCAACTATTATAAGTTCGTTGTTGCATTAGTTCCGTTCCGAGTAAAACTTATGTAACTACGACCAGCCTAGTGGTTATATTTGGAATTTATATGTAAAGCAACAGCAACAAGAGTCCACAAACAAAACCAGCTGTAAATATATTATAGCTAATCGGAATCCCTTATGGCTTCCTCCGAGGTTTTCTTTCTGAATTTCTCCGTGTCATAAGAAAGCAGCAGGCAGCCGTAAGTAATCGCTGACCTACTTATCGAAATAACTCAAGACATATTCGACATTTTCCCCGTGAAACGCAAAACCGTTTTTCCTCAACAGCAAATCATAACACATCCATCATTTCGCAACGGTGTCTTGTCGTCTCCAACGACATTGTCACCCGATTTGCGTCTTGTTAAGGATAGTCATGTGTTTGGGCCCGAGCTGGTTCCAACCGGATTGCAATTGATGGAACGCCTAAAGCTATTGACATTTGACACGTAATTACGTCCAGCGCATGGGTGCGGTTATTGCTCGCGTGCTCATGAGTTCCTGGTAGTCTGTTAATGTATTGAAGAGCACGTAAAAGAAGGTTTGCTTCGCATAACACATTAATGACATAGGAATGGTTTAACTAAGTGAGTAGATAAACGATTATGATGTATGAGGTTTTGAATTATTCATTTGATTCGATAGGTGTGTCTATGTACGCAAAATGCGCGCTTGGACGTGGAGTTGCGGACGCCTGCCCGATAAACCTAACCTAGATGTGTCTATGTGGACTGGATTATGTTCGAGATAAAGGATCCATAATTTCCACTACGTATTTTAGAATAGAATACTCTTAATTGTTCGCCATAAAAACTTACAAATATATTAATAATAGCTTAAAGAGCTACATAGTGGGTACTACAATGGGCGGCTTATCGCTAAAAGCTATCTCTTCTTATTTATTTATTAAGTAAATATGGTAGACTTAAAGCTAGAAATGAACAGAGTTTAAACAGCAAAGTAGACTGAAAGCAAATTTCAAGTCTCCACTTATAGATTCAGAACAAAATTATAGAACAACTTTAGTATTTTATTGAATTCTGACATCAATCTCCACGTTCTACTTGAATCGCCTTTTTTGTAAAGCCAACCATTTCATAATAATCCACTTAAAGCGTGGCATAAAGTTGCAATTCAAAATTCCATATTACGTAATAGTTTCAAGATAATAGAAGTAAAATATGATAATAATTTCAATACCTATTCGATAAAAACAAATTACAATATTGGAATCAAATCGAAACATCAGAATATATCCATTTTAACGTGGTCTCTATACTAATTCTAATTTTGTTTTTCGTATAATATGACCTAATTCTTATACAATAATGGATCAATATATTTTATCAGTAGTCTCCTCTGGTCCATACTATGAGTTCCATTTATATGTATGAGTGTTTATGACTTGACACACGTGCTCATTTTGGGGAGTCATGTCACGTGGTGAATAGCGCCTATACTGTAACAGTATCTCCAACTTTATAAACGTATTTTCATCAATAGTAAATTGTGACATTAATTCCCTGTTTCATACATAGTCATTTGCAGGCAGTTGAATAGTATTTTCAGGACTTGTCGAGCTTCATTGACTAGACGCTTTTCTAGTGGTCGCCAAGATTCAAATGCAACAGGGAATTCTTTCCACACTTACTACGATACACGATACTTTAAAAGGGTTACGTTTTGCCCGATTGAGGTGCGGTATGGTATCCCAAGAAACATAAAAATAAGAAAACATAAAACCTCGTGGTTTCAAATAAATCGGAGCTTCATTTTGGATCCTATATTATCCTGCCTCATCGGCCTAGCCTTTTCCTAACTATGTTGGGATCGGCTTTCAGTCTAACCGTATGCAGCTTAATACCAGTGTTTTACATGGAGCTACTAACACGATACCCCGATCGATACCCCTTAGGTAAACTGGTTGTCACCCTTTCGGGCTCTGACTACACGTAACGACTCTCAAAGACTTACAAATGAAAGCCAGGACACAATGACATAACGTGCTTTCCGAGTTATGAAGCAGTCTTGGTACCGGGTAAAATGGGGTGAATATATACTTAACGTTGAATAGAAACAACATTTTCAGGAAGTTATTCACGTAAGTTAAAAGTTGTTTGTTATAAACGAGGACTGTAATGCTTTTAAATAATTGTGATAAACAGTTTTGACACCTTGATAATAACAAACAATATTAAACTAGCGTGAAAACCCTCCTCAAAGTTTTGTTTCTATTCACCCGTAAGTTTCTATTCACCCCGATTTACGGTATGTAAAGAATGCTCACCCATATCCACGGACCGTCCTCGTCAAGCGTAGCTTAGGTTTAGATCGATCCATGCGGCTGATATTATTTAGCCACAAGCTCCTATTTTCCATTTTTGAAATTATGTACGAAACTGTTATTCCGCTAATAGGTCACGTAATCAAGAAACTGTGTCTGTCAATTTATTATCGTGGGTTTATTGGGTAGCTGTTTGCCAACATATTGTCTAACACGCGCCTCCAGTGCATACGCCTCCTAATGCGCGTACGCAATCGGTAAGTAAATAGATATGTGGAATTGTGTGCATTGTTTTCTTGACGATTTAACTTATGTATCGTTCGTACTCGATAATCGTTTGATACTTGATGTAAAATTTCTCAAAACTTTTTATTTGTCTTACGTGGTTTTAGATTTAAGTGCATGCCGTATTCACAGACAACTATATAAAAAATATAAGTGTCGAATTAAGAACCCTCACACGTTTTTTCGTCGGTTAGAAAAAAAAGAAGAAAGCAGTAGGTACTGCTAATGATAGTGTTAGTAAACATTTAGCTTTTTCCTTGTCTTTTATTCTCCTAAGCATAAAAAATACAGGTCAGGACTGTATTTTACGGACTCCGGAAACGACCAAGCTGCTATTTTCTTCTAACATTTTCATTTTCCTCTACCCAGTGCACGGAACCGTACTTCCCGTTCCTGGGCGCGCATGCCCCTCCGGCTGGGTACCGCGCAGAGGGCGACGAGGACGGCACCGTGCGATGCTGCTGCGTGTGCTACACGTTCCTGAGGCAGCAATGGGAGCAGTACGACCGAGAGAACAAGCCGCACAGCCAGCGGTTCTATTGGATGAAGAGGCTCGATGGGAAACCTTTCATAGGTTAGTACAATGACCTTCAAACTCCATATTATTATTTATTTAGTAGCAGTGATGGCCTAGTGGTGTGACTGGCGCAGCGGACTGGCCAGTCGTAGGTCTCGAGCTTGGTTGGACCCAACCCTCGTACCTCTGGCTTATCGGATTCATGTGCGGTATTGGATGAGGACGTCTCACACTTGCTTCAAAACGGTGAAAGATAACATCGTGAGGTTACCAGTATGCTTGAGAGATCTCTGCAGACGGCATGTAAAGTCAAATCAGAGGTTCAAGAGGTTAGTGATTAACCTGGTGTCAAAGCTTTCATACTGGACACAGGTTGGCCACATTTTGGTTTAGCATGGTTATCTAAAATACATGACTGTGGCGATCAATAGGTTAGAATATTATAACAGCTTAACGTGCTTACCTAAGCACGTGGAAATCTTGATATGCAGGGGTAGAAATTGGAACTGTGGTTCAATTTAAGCCTCAGTTCCATATTGGGTACTCTATTGTAATGAATGGTCCCCATCCATGGGCCGACTTAGGCAACTTTAACGTAAGGCCACGGTCACGAAGTCAGCGGGCAGCGGAGCTACGGCGGCGGTAGAGCGTGCGCGGCGCGTTCAAATGCATAGATTTATATGGAACTGGCCTCGAAGGCAGCGGCGCGGGGAGCGGCGCGGAAAGCTCTGTTCGAGCGTTGTGCGCCAGTCGAGCGTTGTCCGCTCCGCTGCCCTCAGACTTCGTGTTCGTGGCCTAAAAGTCGATTGGCCCGTGCAGTTGTAATTATTTAACCACAAGCCCAAATACCATCTCTGCTGGAAACGCACCCTTAATCTTCGCCTACAATAAATAACAATGTCTTCACAACGTATGTACCTCCATCGACTATTAAACGCATCAGATCAGTCGGCGTCACTACGAATCGTACAACAACGTTGCATTCCGATTTATTCCAAATGGCCGTCGTAAATCCAACGCCTTTCCGCCTCGGCTCGCCTCGCCAGATAAATAATATTAAAACAAAGGAGACGAGGTTTGTGTTGTGGACATGGAAGAAGTATTTTACTGTTATTTTTTTTCTGTTTGAAATGGGTTGGTTTCCGTGTTCAAGAGCGTACCAACCAGGCCAGTTGGAGTTGCTTTGACTCTGTTTACGTACAATCTAAGGCCTTATCCAGATATACCCGCGACTTTGATGCGTTTTGTAATACATTTCTCTTCAGCTAGAAGCTCTGTAAATAATTTATGCAACAAACATAGCATTGAACTTCAAATCGCGTGTCAATTCGAAGCTAATTAGTTCTTTCTGGACAAGGACTAAAGCAATAAAAATGGCAGCCAATGTACAGTGGACAGCACATCAAGCTACCTTGATGTGTCTAATTTCTTTCTTTGATAGTTTTTCGACTTTATCACAAATAGAATAAGGTTCATGTTCAATTGGGAAAATTTTACAGCTTAGGGTAGCTTAATGTTCTGGCGTCTGTACCTTATCTAAAAGTACTTGATTTGCAAAAAACCTATCAAGTGTGTCTGAAACTGTCTGTACATTATTTGCGAAGACGAAAAATAAAGAACTTTTGTTCGAATTAAAGCTCTCTCTCCCTTTGATATCCAGACAAAAAACAACAAAGTACTTATCTCAGAAATTATCAAAGGAAATTTCTCTAAAAGGTTGATTAATTTAAATAGATGCGGCTTCTCTTACAAAGCTGATCCACGAGCCGAGATAAAAATGTAACATCCAACATTTTTTTAAAGTAAAAAAATAAAACATTCTGCGAAAAATGTCCCTAAAAAATGTTATCAAACATTATTTCAACTGTCAAAACGGGTCGTGTCGTACAAAGCGCCCCCTGGCGGATTATCCGGGAGGTTGGGCCCTCCCACGGCACTCTTTTGTCTCCGGCTGAGCCAAGCCTTGATAGACGCACAGAAAGTGTCCTATTTTTTTGTCCTTTTTTTTTTAGGACGTTCTGTATATATACGTAGTACGGAGGTAGTAGTTTCGGGAAGCTTTTTTGGTATAGAATTTTATTTAAGTACATCATTTTTTTAAAATGAAGCGAGCTTTTTTGTTTTTAAGCTTATTATTGTGCACGGGGGTTTTTTTAAAGGCAAAATGTAGCCGTAATGTAGCGCCCAGCATGGGCATTCATTAATTTGTTCCTGGTTTTAGTCTTGTGGATGTACTACCAGGTACATCTCTGCCTAGCCCTTGGGGATTACAGGCGTGACGTTATGTTTTAGTCTTCTAATAGTCTGCTATGTTATTACGGTGCTGTAGGGCATCCCTCTCTTGTTTAGATCTATTTAAATAAATTTATAATTTAGTGCGCATTATTTTACACATTCATATAGGGTAGGTAGCTAGTTGTCGCATAGTGTTGGTAAAAACGAGTATAACAAGAGAACTAAATTAGTCTGTTTAGCGTATTCATCGAAGACTGGGCACTTCTATAGTGTTAAGTAGACTTTTATTTTCCCATATCCATGTATTTCCATTTGCAATTAGAAGCGAGTATACTGACTGGCTCTTCTCCTGCTGAAAAGTCCCTTACTTCAAATAAGATCTGCAAAAATAAAAGGTGATATTTATTGTCCTAGCCTTATTCATTTAAACCCTAACCGCTATCGAATACAGTCCGGATTTAGGTTTGGCTTAAGCCAAGCATTCGATTCGAGCTACGGCTACTGGTGTAACTACCGCCTTTTAGGTTGAAGACGGTACTAAGATTCTTAATGAAATTTTTCAATAGGAGCCACATTCTATCATGTTTACTTACCATTGCGTGGTACGCCATTGTGGTGTGCGGCCCCACCGCCGAAACAATGCCTTGTTTTGTAACGTGTCACCTGTGCCAAGAACTTACTTACACACATAAAGTCACGCGTTCTTCCCATGGGGGTAGACAAAACCTACAAAGCGCCACTTGCTACGATTCTTGCATAGGTACTATTTTTGCTTCATTGACGTTCATCAGTCTAGAAGAGAGTATACACGGACCTTATTGCAGAAAGGTCAGGTGTGTATACCTGACCTTTCTGCAATAAGGTCCGTGTATGTCCTTCTAGGGCGCCCCCTGTCAACGATTGCACTTACATCTGCCTAGATACCTTTTGTTAGTCCTCTAGTCCTCTTTCATTCACATTCTCAACGTGACCAAACCATCTAAACATACTCTATTCAATTTTTCTCACTGAATTCTTTACTTTTGTAAAATGTTTAAAATAGCAAACTGCCTGTCTGTTGCACAAGAACCGGCTAAAATGTAGCACATATTCTTCTAGATATACATACCTATATTGACGCCTGATATGTACATCAATGTGTATACATGATGCATGCACGTACCTATGCAAGTATTTATACATAAATGTATAGCATCGGGTCCCTCTGGGACAGACAAACGGTTTGCGAATGCCGACCGCTGTGCAGACACAAGCCCCGATAGTAATAATAAGCTCTTTGATGTTGTATAGAGTAAACATGGCGGACTGTCTACTGCAATGTAATGATAGGAGACGAATGTGTGTGACTGATGTAAAATATACATACATAATATGTATATGTTGCAGTCAAAACTCTTAACCAGTCAAAAGTACTATTGACTAGCAAAATCAAGTACTTTTAACCAGCTCCATTAGGCAAAAGTACTTTTAACTGTTATTTTAGTCAAAAGTATTATTGACTAAAGCTTTAGTCAACTACTTAACTACTTTTAACTAAGTGTTTCCGTCAAAAGTGGTTTTAACTGGTTTTACCAGTCAGGTAAAAACGTCTATGGTTGGCGAATCATGTGGGTTAGGTTAGGTTAGAACCATGACCATTAGCGGCCAGATCCCTTAGTGCTTTTGACTGATGCTTTAATGCAGTTAAAACTACTTTTGACGACAAGCGTCAGTCAAAAGTACTTTTAACCGCAAATTTGCAGTCAAAAGTACTAATAACCAATAATTTTCAGTCAAAACCACTTTTGACCAACCTGTTCAGTCAAAAGTAGTTTTGACTGATTTTATTAGTCAATAGTACTTTTGACTGGTTAAGAGTTTTGACTGCAACATATATACTCCATTTACTATAGCATTATAAAATAGAGTCTCGTAGAAGCAGGAATGCAGAACATTTTATTTTAAAGATAATCTTCTTTTTATCGTGTGGTTAGTAACTAACCTGGTGTCAGAGTTTTAATGCCGCCCATGGGCCTCTGACTTGGCATCACATGCCGTCGAGACATATATCTCTCAGGCATGCCGGTTTCCTCACGATGTTTTCCTTCACCGTTTTTGAAGCAAGTGATAATTATACAATTACTATAGATATTCCATTTACTATAGCATTAGAAAATAGAGTCTCGTAGAAGCAGGAATGCAGAACATTTTATTTTAAAGATAATGGAAACCATTTTAATTCAAATTGTTTTATTTTAAACTTAGAAGAATAAAAGTGAAACGTGTCCATGTAATGCTTATCCCTGCTTCTTTTAGGTTTTTATCATTGACACTACAATTTTCAACTAAAATTATATAATATAACAAAATGAAAACTCACAAGTCTTTTAGAAATTCATCATCGTCATCCTCCTACCCTTATTGCAATATATATAGCACTGGCCTGTTCGACTAGTAGTTAGAGACCCTGACCAACAACCTCCAGTGTTGGTCCCATTACCACTAAGGACAAATGTTTGTGAGTCAACGCAACAGATCTTTTCCCTTCATCTCTAATTGCCGCCATCTGAATCATAGTCAGCTCCTTTTTAGCCATGTCATCTTTGACACAAAACATAGTTTCTTTAGTCTTTCTCAAGTCTTGAACGCTTATCAGTTTCCTAAATTACTGGAGACTACTGCTAAGTACTTTCTGTGACCTACTGCCATTTCATCCGCCCTGTGCAAGAATTCTGTGCTTAACATCAAGTTACCCCAATGTGTCAAATTTCTTTGATCGTTTTTCAACTTTATCTCAAACAGAATAAGGTTCATATCCAATTGGGAAAATTTGATACATTGGGGTAACTTGATGTGCTGGCGTCTGTACAAACAATTATTATTTGCATATCTTTTTCCAAAATCGGCAGAAATGTTTCTACCTTCTTTCAGTTTGTCAATTCTTCCGTCGACATACCCGCTTCTGTGGTGATGATGCTACGCGTGTTTGACAACTTTGACAGTTTTTGTATGGGAAATGTGTCATAAGTTTGACGTTATACGTCAAAAATCGATCATTGACCGGCCATTGAGACACGATTGCAATAGCAGACTCGACCCCCTGGTCACTATTCACACTGGCTAGTAGCTTCATGCCGTATGTCAAACGTTGACGAAATATGAATCACGGGCCCGGCCAGACGACGGGGTACCAAGTCTTTGATGTTATATAAATACGACTGGCCGCCGCTCGAGACCTAGGGATGTCACGAGAATCTAAACAAGACATTTATTATTTTAGACAAAGATCTAACAAGTATTAGTTTTTAAAAAGCCGAAATACGTTATCGTTTATTCAATTTTTTTTTCGTCCTTTTTGGGCTAAAATGGTATACTAAGGTTTTTCCTTTCTTTCTTTACATTATGTTGTGCTACTTTCGAGCATAATCACTAGGACGTGGGCAAAGGCGGGTGTTTGGGAAAGCGTCGTTGTAATTTTTGACGTGCGAAAAGTACTGAGTCTAAGACAGTAATTTAATAAATGATTTTGAGTTATTTTATTTCCTTTAATATCTACGAAGCTATAACAATGATCATTTATTTGCAAAACTTTAAGTGAAAATAATGTTACGTTGCACGTATGTACTTACCTAGTTTTCATAAAAACATAATATTATCGCTGCAAAAACCGTTAGTGTTCGATGAAAATGCGATTAAAACCACGGGTACAGGTAGAATGTATGATTTAAGTATAATTTTCACTGGTTTACATGCTATACATCAAGCTATACATTTCTAGTATTATAAGCTGATCTCGCATTGTATAAGATTTCCGTATAATTCGACGCCAGGCTAAACTGGAAATATATATATAGCTGTAACCGTCTGCACTTGACCCCTGTAAAATTACGACTGAATTTCGTATGGAGAAAACCCGAATTCACCAAAACCGCTTACGACCACTAGTTCAACAACCCAGTTTTGTACCAAGAGTTATGTCTAACTAAATCCGAATTCGAATCTTTCCTGCTCTCAACAACAAACAATTCACGATGTTGGCTCAAACAAAACTGAAACTACGCACACTAGCGTCAGCACAGCCCTGATTGCATCGAATTAGCCTCTGTAAATAAAAGTGAAGTTCCACTAAGCGGTTCCAACCGGTTCTGGTCGTTGCATACTCAACGTCGTATTGTTCACACGACATGGCTAAAGTGACCATTTATTCTGTCCCTTAAAGTGGGACACCTCCATCAAATTAACATCAATGATTTAAAATTAAAAAACAACTTTTCAAATGTCAAGTGAGTGACATGAAATAAAAAAGCAAATTTTGGACAGAGCGTGAATTTTCGTAATTAGAAACATTCAAAATCTGCTCGCCATCTTATTTATGTAAGCGAAAATCGACGACAAAAATGTTGGTAAATTAGACATTATTTTGACAGTTTGGGACTGATATTGAACGATCGAAATTCTAGCAAAAGTTTTTTAAAATAATTAATTGACTCTCTGGTGTGTTTTCAACACTTTTCTAAAGAGCTTTACTTTCATTCGAGGCTGTAAAACTAATTTGTATAAACGACATTTTCTTAATGTAAGTACCTATATTTTTGGAACGTAATGGTTCGTGGTCCGAAAGTTCGACCCTGAAGTTTATTTGTGTAAAAGTGTTCAAAGCTTTCACACACTGCTACAATCAAGTTTTCGTATTTAAGGAACAGAGGGACACGTCATTAAAAAAATACGTGTTGAATTAAGAATCTCCTTTTGTTTTGTAGTTACTTAAAAAGCCGGATTATCTCGCTTCAAGCCGAGCGTATGGTCACGTTAGACATGACCTACTGTGATAGTTCGGAGCGCTTTAGTTCAGAGTCGCGAAATTAGTTTATTTAGTTTGCTGTTTTGTATACTTAGATAGATGTTACTTTTCTTCTGCTTGTGGTATCTTTTAGGTAGTGTTAGGAACATGTATATTATATAGGTTTCATGGTACTGTAGGTCCAAAGATAGGTGGTCATTCTCTTGATATCTCTCTCTTTTGAGATTTTGTTAACAGTATATTGTAACAAAAGGATGTCTATGCATCTTGTAAGATACAAAATTCTCCTATTTTTACGTTCGCATTCTAATTTAATTATACATCTGTCCTAAAACGTCTATAGTTACTACTATGTTGGGGTCGGCTTCCAGTTTAACCGGATTCAGCTGAATACCAGTGTTTTACATGGAGCGACTGCCTGTCGGACCTCCACAACCCAGTTCTGGGTCCCACGATATCCCGAGCTTCAGACTATCTATAACGACTGTTATTGATCTACAAATGACAGCCGGGCCCAACGGTAAAGCCGTTGGGCCCGGCTTTTCGAGGCACGAAGGAGTCTTGATATGTAGTGAATGGTCACTTACTCACGGACCAACCTTGTCAAGCGTATATAGCTTAGCCTTTGATCGACCGGTGAGGTTGTTATTATTAAGTTAAACAGAAGTGTGTATTAATTATTCTTTTTATTTAATCAGCCCGAGTTGTCCCACTGCTGGGCAAAGGCCTCCCTCCATTCCTTCCATCTGTTGCGATTCTGTGCCACCTCTCTCCAATTCTCAAGGAAGACATCCAGGTCGTCCCGCCATCTCCTTCGTTTTACGAGCCCATCGCTCGTTCGGTATGCGGCAGACATGTCCTGCCCAGTCCCATTTAAGTTGAGCAGCCTTTCGTGCACAGTCGACTATTTGTGTTTTGGAGCGCAGTGTGGTTAATTTTTGCATTAAAATAGAATTTTTAACACAAATGTATGGATGTGTTTAATATTAAACTACCACCAAACTAGGCCAAAGTTAGTACGAACAATTCCGTTCGCGGACTGTTCCGCACACCTACTACCCCAAATTGTCTATTTAGTCTAATTGCTGGGGTGTCTGTTTGCAAACTTAGTAGGTCTGTAGATACCTATTTAATTATCTTTTGTTGCTAGGTTAGGGGTTGCTTGTCGTTAATTAATAACAGATGCACGGGTCGATTGAGGGTAAGCTATGCTTGACGAGTCGGTCCGGGGATGGATGACCATTAATTTCAAGACTTTTTAATGCCTCTAAAAAGCACGTTAAGCCGTCGTTACTGGTTGACATTAGGGGATCTTGACTATCCTCAAAGGTATTCAATACTTACCTACCTACTATAGACGGGACTTCACGAACAAAATTTTCATCCTAAACTTGTGCCCTAGCGGACACAAGTCGATTAGTCTAGTTTAGTACGCTCCGCTGCTGCTCCAATATTGCTATTTAATGCTAGATGGCGTTACCGAGACATTGCATCACAGTTTGTTTATGCAACTGCTTCGTATGTTCTCTATATAGTATCCCTGGTGTCTTATAGTGATTTTTTGCCGCGCCTTGACCTTTTTGTACGCCTCAACTTTAATTCTTTATAATCTTATTTTTGTACCTACATTTTTGAAAATTACTAATTTGTTTTGATTTATGGCCTCTGACTAAATATTGTCATAAGCAATTTCTTCCAAACCTTCGGGTTATGCAGAGACAATCAGTTGCAGGTGATGTTCTATAAACAAAAAAGCATTTGCTGTCTTTCTTTCCTATTGCAAAACATACACCTAAGTATTAACAATTCAAACTCAAGTCCTATTCAGCAGCCGAACAATTGTAAAGTTATTAATAAAGCATTGTTCCATGGTATTCGCATGAGTATTACAAATGGCTGAACTATTTTCACTGCTGTATTGTTTGAAGTTGGAAAACTCCTTGTGCGAATGTACAGACGCCAGCACGTCAAGTTACCCCAATGTGTCAAATTTCTTTGATCGTTTTTCAACTTTATGTCAAACAGAATAAGGTTCATATTCAATTGGGAAAATTTGACACATTGGGGTAACTTGAAGTGCTGGCGTCTGTACCTATGGTGCACAAATGTTGGATTTGGCAAGTCAAACAGGTAAGGTGTTTATATAGAAACTGGGTACAGGAAATATTCATTTATTTCAGTTTTATCAGAAATTAACTCAAGTCTGCTTTGTAGCACTGACTCTGCAAATACTGAACTAGTTCCCGAGATGAACCAACTGTTCTTAGGTTTTTTACATCCAGAATTGGTTCGTCTTTTTGTGTGGTTATTAACTAACCTGGTATTTAGAGATTTTATGCGCCGCACATGGGACGTGGTTTCACATGCAGTCGAGAAATATCTTTGCAGGCATACCGGTTTCCTCACGATGTTTTTCTTCGTCTTTTTTTAAGCAAGTGATTATACTACACAACAACAACAACACTACACAACAACAACAACATTACACACATAAATCCGAACAGTAAAAAGAGCTCAAATAAACTAGGATTTACAAAAGTAATCGTACATAGACAAGAGGCTTTGACTAGGGTACAACACATTAAAACCCTGATCTCTAAAGGAGAGTCCCTGTATCTTGGCGATCAGTGTCCCGCCGCCCGTAAACAATGTTTCAAGCCACTATTTATCCATTACTCAGATGCGTTGGGTTCTAACTCGAAACCCATGACTTGGCAGTCCGCCGGTCACACCACTAGGCTATCAAGATCTCACTAGCACCTGCTGGAATCTAAATTTGTGTCCTGTTGTCGGCAATTGGCTCGACCGCTATACATAGGGGTTGAATATAACTGGTGAAATGTTGTTGTACTAATAGGTACACCTTTGCCTAAATTTTATTGGCAATCGGCTTGCTGGAAGTCTACCACAGTATTTGACCAATAGATCGAAGGTAAAGGCGGCCACTTTTGTTCTCTCTGTTCAGTCAGTCCGGTAAGTGATAGTGGTAAACTGGTATACACACTGCGTGTGTATACATTAAGTCTGTCTGTTCTGTGTGTATCTTGTTTCTTTGTTTTTTTCTTTCGAAATTCATGCTTGACGGCATGGTTGGCGCAGCGGCTGAGCAACTAGCTGCAGCGCCGCGGGTCTCGGGTTAAATTCTCGCTCGGAACAAATATGTATTTGTATGGCCTTTGTTTGGTAGTTGTTCCGGTTCTGGTTGTTTGTGTATGTGATTTTAAATGTTTGTGAACGCAACCCAGGACATTGGAGAAATTGATAGGATTTATCAAAGTCAAGAAAACATTTCTATTATTTATTTTATCTAGTTGTCAGATGATGTTGTTGCATCCGTCCTAAAATCTCTGAAGTTACTAGTTATCCTGTTACCCGCCGATGTAGTAGGTAGGTAGTGTAGGTACTTATGTCTTTCATTTCCATATCTGGGCGTACCCTCAAACCGCCTATTCGACTTGGTCATCTTGAATTCAACCATCACCATTCGTTTTGCCCTTTCCCCCGACATTCTTTCCCCGCAATCGTTGAACATAAAAATAATTGTAGTAATTATTATAATTGCCCGCTTTTAAAAAGTGTTTCCCGGTGGTCCAGTGACCCTCGTGACCTTATCTTAAGGCCCTGTTCTTGTAATGCTAGCAGCCAGTAACCTGCTACCGGTTCTGTAACTAGGTCAAGTATAAGCGGAAGGCAGAAATACAATTCAGTTTTGATTTCGAAGTTCTTACCTGTACCGGTGTCCGGTACCTATGAAAAGAAAAACTAATATTTTGTGAACCTTCAACCTTCCCAGCGTTGATTATGTATTGAACATAATTGAAATGTAGGAGTCAAGTTCTAACTTATTTGTTGCTGGGAAGTTTGTTCCGCCACTGCTTCTTCCCAGCAAAAACATTAGAAAGTAGCGAATGACGGGCTTTTGGGAGACCATCTTGTGTAATTTTGACGTTCATAAAGTGCTAATCCTCAGCCTATTGAGACATTATATGCCGTGTTGAAGCCGAAAACCACATTCGTTACCCACTATTACCACAGTCTAAAAAAACACAGTCGTCCGACGAAGCCGTCTAGACAGGGCAATCGTGCGGGGTGTGAGAGGCGAGACGCGGCAAAGCCGCTCCCGAACTGCGAGAAAAACGAAGTTCGTATTTCGTGAGGTATTATTCAGGGCTAACGCTTGTAGACGTTGTCGGCATTTTTCCAGAAATCAAAGGCGTCGTCCTACTGTATTAATATTTATACTGTGCTATTACCATATATTATCTTGTATAACAAAACAAACAAACATTGAAATTCCCACGAAAAAAAGTAAAAGTATTTCAATTGTATTACTGCACTAAACCGCATAGGTCAGTTCGTTTGAGTCGGTCAGCTGATCACGGTGGCACTTTCACTGCCACTGCGCCGAGGTCGCGACGTAAGCGCGTGCGCACCCCGGACCATAAATGGCCTGTCGGTACGTATTTTACCTACGTATACTCCATTTATGCATTAGAAAAAAAGGCTCGCAGAAGCAGGAATGCAGAACATTTAATTTTAAACATATCTGAAAACAATTTCTATCCAAATTGTTTTATTTTAAATTTAAAAGAATAAAAGTGAAACGAAGAACGTGTAGTCCGAAAAATATCTTTTTTTGCAGTTTGCGGTTCAGTGTCTGGTTGTACTTATGTAGTTAAAATATGATACGCGATAATTTATAATTTCAACTTGATGAAAAGAATAATGTATCAACAGCTCTATTTCAGCGCGCAGTTGACAACCCTAATACACCAACGTGACACAAACATACAAACATACATGTATTTAAATGGAAAAGTAATCGTTGGATAATTGACTTGTAGTTGATCAACTTAATAATAGTATTTGGTTGGTTTTGTGTATGCAGCTTAATCGGTTTGTGGTTAAAAGGAGAGTGTAATTTCAGATCATTTAAATTGCGTCTCCCATAGTATGGTATTTATGAGCAGTGCTGAGTTAAATGCTTTAAGAACTGGTTCAGCAGGCTTTGACAAAATTTAATCTTGCTAAGAAAAATACGTTTGACAACTAACTTCCGCTCAGCATTCTTAGGGCGAGACTCCACCAAAGCGGAGACGAGCAGAGTTGTATCTTACAACCAATCAGCTTGCGTCCTTTTTGCCGCTCACCGCTTAGCTTCAGCGCAATAAAATATCCTATTGGTTAATTACGAGACTTCTCCTCTCGTCTCCGCTTTGGTCGAGTCTTGCCCTTAAAGTCGCCATATTAAACTCTTGTCTTAAGTTTGTTATTTTAAACTAGGTTATGCACACACAATATGGCAGAAAGTACTTGGCAATAGTGTTGCTGCTTTCTATCTATGTGAGATTTTTTGTTATCAGGTGAATGCTTCTGGATAAAAAAAACCAGAAAACAAACTTACATTTTTAACCTACTTTTTCAATATAATAGAAGTTACATATGCCTTAAAGAAACTGGTTAATCTGACTAAAATCAATTCTATATGTGCATTAACACTAACTACAATTAGAATTTAAATAAAAAAACAACGGAAGAAAACAAATCACAAACATGAACACCTTAGTCGTCAAAGTATTCATAGTTTAGTCAAATCTGATAAACATACTTAAATAAACCCACGCAAAAACAATATTCAACCTCTAACTCAGTTCTTTCTTCGTATTCTAGGAGCCGACATGTCATTCCAAGGAGAATACGCGGCGCAAGTTCTGGGCCTTACCGGTGAGGGCACGCGCGAGGAGGCGGCGTGCTCCCCGCGCCCCGCGTCCCGCCCGCTCTACCCGCTGGACGCGCCCGCGCACCCCGCACACCCTGCACACCCCGCACACCCCGCACACCCCGCGCAGGACACCTTCCGGAAAGACGAGAAGGAGCAGAACCATGTGAACAAGTTTAATAATGTAAGTTTTTCTTGTTTCTGCCGTTTTGTGGGAGCTTTAAATATTTATTCATTCAGTCTACCTAAATAGTCTCTGTGTTTCGTGGGAGGTAGCTGACTAAAGACTAACTAGTCTTTAGTCAGCTACCTCCCACGAAACACAAAACCGAATCTAACTAGATTAATGTTTGGAAGATCGTCGATTGAGAATATAAAATTGAGATGAGCGTAGGACTTTGCAATGGCCACAGAGAATTTCTAGATCATCATGGCCTTTGGTACAGAGACATCTATCAGTTTGATATAAGCCTGTGATTTTTGAGCTTGTTTCAGTGTTTTCTAAGAACACTCCTCATTTAGTTTAAATTATTTATTGTTACTGTAAATGCGTTTTTAAAACTTCAACTGATCTTATTAACCATTATGACTATTTTTAAATCATGAAGTAACATTACCTGTTTTGCATTACAGCAGCGGTTTAGCGGCGGGGGTGCGGGCGCAGGCGGGGGCGCGGGTGGTGGCGGGGGCGCGGGCGGGGAGGAGGAGGGCGGCGTGCTGGACCTGCGCGCGCGCGAGCCGTCCGTCATCTCGGTGGGCTCGCAGCACTCCGGCGCCTCCGAGCCGCACGGGTACCTCGATGCCGTCAGGTACTACTACAGCAGCGGTTTAGCGGCGGGGGTGCGGGCGCAGGCGGGGGCGCGGGTGGTGGCGGGGGCGCGGGCGGGGAGGAGGAGGGCGGCGTGCTGGACCTGCGCGCGCGCGAGCCGTCCGTCATCTCGGTGGGCTCGCAGCACTCCGGCGCCTCCGAGCCGCACGGGTACCTCGATGCCGTCAGGTACTACTACAGCAGCGGTTTAGCGGCGGGGGTGCGGGCGCAGGCGGGGGCGCGGGTGGTGGCGGGGGCGCGGGCGGGGAGGAGGAGGGCGGCGTGCTGGACCTGCGCGCGCGCGAGCCGTCCGTCATCTCGGTGGGCTCGCAGCACTCCGGCGCCTCCGAGCCGCACGGGTACCTCGATGCCGTCAGGTACTACTACAGCAGCGGTTTAGCGGCGGGGGTGCGGGCGCAGGCGGGGGCGCGGGTGGTGGCGGGGGCGCGGGCGGGGAGGAGGAGGGCGGCGTGCTGGACCTGCGCGCGCGCGAGCCGTCCGTCATCTCGGTGGGCTCGCAGCACTCCGGCGCCTCCGAGCCGCACGGGTACCTCGATGCCGTCAGGTACTACTACAGCAGCGGTTTAGCGGCGGGGGTGCGGGCGCAGGCGGGGGCGCGGGTGGTGGCGGGGGCGCGGGCGGGGAGGAGGAGGGCGGCGTGCTGGACCTGCGCGCGCGCGAGCCGTCCGTCATCTCGGTGGGCTCGCAGCACTCCGGCGCCTCCGAGCCGCACGGGTACCTCGATGCCGTCAGGTACTACTACAGCAGCGGTTTAGCGGCGGGGGTGCGGGCGCAGGCGGGGGCGCGGGTGGTGGCGGGGGCGCGGGCGGGGAGGAGGGGACTAGAGTTCGCCGAGTTAAAGGTGTAAGAATAGGAGGGCCTAGGTCTCTCTACCAATTAACTACTATGACTATGACCACGCTAGCGATTTTACACTAACGTTTGTGTGATGAGCACAATCATTTGTTCCGTGTCTTGTTGTAATTCAGCTATAAAATATTATGTACGTATTTAAAATATAATAGTACATTTGCTGCTTAGCTTGGGACTAGATGGCGTTGTGTGAAAGTTGTGGTATATTATTAAACATAATAAGACAAGCACAAGCATACGCACACGCATACGTGCACACACACATATTTATTTTAGACTAACTAACCCGCTCCCTGCTTGGTGTCACGCCAGAGCGCAACCCCGGACGGTTAAGAGCGCCGATCCAACTCCCACTACTGCCGTAGATATTTCTTTTCATTTATTTATTTTGTTTTCTCTCTCCCTGTTCCAGGTCGACAGTGTCCGTGTACTCCGGCAACTCCAACTCGAGCTCGGACCGCGACATCCTGGACCTGTCGATGCCGGACAAGAACTCCATGACGGAGGTGTGCTACGTGTGCGGCGACGAGTACAAGCGCGGCACGCTCTACAACCTGCACACCAAGGAGCCGAAGGACAAATCGGTAAATTATAAATGAATTTGAGATCTCACGGTACTAATTCTAAGACTACTTATTCTTTAGTGAGTAAGGAACAGGGTGTATAGTTCCTCATCTCCCATAGAAAAGTTCGGATCCTCCTAACAGGCGGTTGTTCTATCTGGAGGGCTAAAACTGCCCGACGGTTGTTGTCGGGATCTTGTATACATTCAATCGCGCGGATAACTTTTACATCGCGATGTAGGATGTCGTCGTGAGACGAGATAGATGTCGCTACAGACTAACCTGAAGATAGATGGCGTTGTGTGAATAGTCGTGGAATATTAACGATTCCAAATACACCTAGTGGGTATTACCGAGTATAGCTTCATTGTCTCTTGAGCAAATAGTTCAAGTACCCACTACTAGATGGCGTGAGTAGCCACTATTAAGTGTTTATTAATCTGTGCAGAAATCGACACGACTAGGTTGCAAGGCGTCCGAATAAAGCCGGACATTGTTAGGCTTTTAGATTGCGTGTCCGGTCAAAATAAACGGTGTCCTAATTTTTAAGAAAACGTAAAAAAAGTTTTATGTTATTACTTAATTGAAATGTTTGGTTTTACATACATTTTTTTTGTCGTAGACTGAGACATAAAATCCTCAATAATGTAGGGTTTCCGGCCTTTTTACCCAAATGTCCGGCTTGTAGGTTTGGCGGCCTGGCAACCCTTATTACTCGACTGATCTATAGTAACGGCAGTATTGTGATGCATTCCTCTATTGGGATTCTACTAATATGGAATGACACAAGCATGTTTAGCTTAGTTGGAGGGCTCAACAAGACTACTATTAATATGCAACCCACATGGCTAGTAAGCTTTAAAAAAATACCTCACTGACCAATTCCAGGATTAACTCGTATGATATATTAGTTCTGAAATTTATCAATAGATGGCTCTCCATTGATGTTCGCATGACTTAATCAAGCATAATCCGTTGGTCGGATTTGGATACAATTACATCTTGTGAATTATTTTACACGCGGGTGAAGTCACCTGCAGAAGCTTGTAGCTTACATTATTTTTATTTTATTTAGTACAATAGAAATCAATGACAGTCAAAAGACAGAAAATAAAACACAATAGCAGTAACTATAAATAAATCAACATCAAATTAATGGAAAATAAAATAATACAAATCTATAGGGCATTTAATTACCCTGGCATACATTTTCCTCCTAGCATCTTAGATCTTCCGACAAATGCAAGCATCGTAGTCAGTGTTTGTCTTACAGTGTTGAGATAAGAAAGAAAGAAAGAAAATATTTCGTAATCGATCGATTTTTTTTTTGAGATCACAGATTGCCCCCCACATTGTAAAACTGTCTTACACATCAGGCGGCGTCACCCGCGTAGGTCCCGTTCCATTGGGAATATAGGGATAAAAAGTAACCTATGTGTTAATCCAGGGTTTCAGCTAACTCCATACGAAATTTTAATAAAATCGCTCCAGCCGTTTAGGCGTGAAGAAGTAACAAACATACACACTCACAAACTTTCGCCTTTATAATATTAGTTGTAATAATATGTTGTATGCACAGTCATTATACTAACAAATAGTTACGTTCTATTTATGATGTAATTATCAGTAAATACGGAATTAGCCACGCCAGTTCGAACTGGTTTGCTACTGACTGGTATACCACTTTATTTCTAGTAAATATGATGCCTCGTTTGTTGAGTGGTCGCATGAAATCCCAGGTCTTCAATAATCCTACTAATATTATAAACGCGAAAGTGTGTGAGTATGGATAGATAGATGGATGTTTTGATGTTTGTTACTCTTTCTCGTAAAAACTACTGAATGGATTTTAATTGTAATCACATAGGCTACTATTTATCCCTGTATTCCCACAGGAACGGGACTTACGCAGGTAAAACCGCGGGACGACTGCTAGTATTTAATATTATTAGGTTTCAATTCAGGGACAAAGGTATTCTATGACCTTCTCTGTCACCTGACAACGTTGTAATTGAAACAATCTTCATGATCGATGGTTTAGGCGTGAGAAGGTAACAAACAAACTTACTGTACCACTTATAATATTATTAGTACCAACAGAACCGGGCCACATGTCTGACGTCACCAATCAACGCTCTCTCAGCAGTGACTGTAGCCAATAAATTGAAATATCTCCGTAGAGGCTATCGGGGCCAGCGGGGCGGGCCGCAGGCCTCAGGTTATCGCGCAGTGGAAAATATCGCGGCGTTGTCTTGTCGCTGACCTTGCGATCCTGGTTCATAGGCTATCTGTGTGACGTGGCCGGCGGTAGAGTGGGCAGCCAAGTTGTGTTTGTGTGCGATTAACGAGTAAAAACTTAATTGTTGGAGAGTTGATGAAGATGGACGACTTTTTAGCCGACCTGGACTTAGCAAAAAGTAGGGTTTTGATTACACCTACATGTATTGAATAATTTAGGAAGCGTAAAGTACTCGTGGATATAATTAACTTTCATCCTGAACAGATCGGTTGTTGGATTAGAATCCAAGAGATCACGAAACGCGGCCAGAGTGCGAGGTTTTGGAGACTTAGCACGTGTAACGGTGCGATATTCAGGAACAAGCAAAAACCCTTTTTCGAAACCCTTTTTCTGCTGTGAAAGTTTTTATTCCGTGCCTTTTTCTTCTTTTTCTTTTTTCTATTTTAGGGTCAGCTTCCAGTCTAACCGGATACATCTGAATACCAGTGCATAACATGAAGCAACTGCCTATCTGATCTCCACATCCCAGTGACTGGGTTATACTAACCCCTTTGGCTAAAATGTTAAAAATATAGAAAACTAGCAGACGTCACGCAGTTTCACACGCGTAGTTTCCGTTCCCGTGGGAATACGGGGATAAAAAGTAGCCTATGTCCAACGGGAATAGTGTAGCTTTCCACCAGTACAATAATTTTTAAAATTGGATCATTAGTTCCGAAGATTACCCCCTACATACAAACTTACAAACATACAAACTTACAAATTTTACCTCTTTATAATATTAGTATAGATGAATAAAATTATTATTGGATGTAAACAACTTATTTAATACTAAAAACAATAATAATAATACTGCTAGCAACAAAGTATAAAAGCAACGACATACCTACGTTTATTTGCCACGAACAAATTAAATTATTTTGTAATTGCCGAACTTGACCTCTGCTCTACCGTGCTCCGACATCATTACTGAGAACAGTCGTTACCCTCATGATGGGACGTATCAACTTAATCGTGTTTTTATTAAAAGGTTCTGCAGTAGTGTAGCCTTATTTCTTATACTTATTGCGTGAGCAGAATTTATAGTGCGGGTACAATCAATTTAATCAAAATCAAAATCAAAAGTCTTTATTCAAACTAGGCTGAGAATCAGCACTTTTTGAACGTCAAAAAAAAAAAATACATTAAGCCAGTCCCCCAAAAACGGCCCATTCTTCGCCACTTCCTAGTGTTTTTGCTGGGAACAAGAAATGGCGGAACAAACTCCCCTGCAACACATCTGTCTGATTCGTTTGAAGAACTAGGTATACAAAGAATCTATACAATGAAATGCTCAATAAATAGCACTAAGGTTTATACACTTTGTAAAATATTACATTTCAGAATGATTGTCACGTGTTAGCTAGCACACTCCAATATACCGAGATTTAAAAAAAAAAAGTAAATATAAATATTCATATTAACATTGTAATCTAAACTCAAGCAAAACAACTACAAAACTGAAAAATAACAGCCTCCAGGTATAAAAGGCGTACCCGCTTACATGTGCAATGCTGGCTTATATTCATAAGGCTGTGACTCTTAAGTTTAAAATGATAATCTAGGACCATCGAAGTGAAACCAATACCTGCCCAGCCTTTTCCCGACTTTGTTGGGGTCGGCTTCAGTTTACACGGGCGCAGCTGAATATCAGTGTTTTACATAGAGCCACTGCCAGTATGACCTCCACAACCCAGTAACTGGGTAACACGATACGTCTTGGTTAAACTTGTCAGACTTTCGAGCTTCTGCCAGCTATGAATGGGTGGGTATAATCAAATAAGGAAAAAATTGTGATTACCATTATATTGGTTTGAATTTTGAGTTAGGCAGCCCGTATTAAGTTTCCTGTTTTGAAATATTCGGAACTCCAACTATGTCTTATAATTTCTAAAAAAAAAAACCCATTGTATTACTTAAAATCCACAATAGCAAGGGACGGAAGACCTCTCCATTCCGGCTTCGCTCAGAAGTGGGACACAACAGGCTAACAGAAACAAATTAAAGTGAAAGTAAAAAAAAACTTTTTATTTACTGCCTCGTTGGTCGAGTGGTCGCAAGCGCTACTGCTGACCATGAAGTCCCGGGTTCGATTCCCGGGACGGGCTAAGTGTTATTGAGTTTTTCCATCTCGATTTTTTCATTAATAGCCCGGAGTCTGGATTTGTGCCTGATTAACCTTTTGAGCCCCTAGCGCCGGAACAAAAATTGCTACAAATAAATAAAATACATAATATCAACAGTAAATAGGGAGAAACAATCTTTGTATCGATTTTTAGTTTTTGTCACATAAATAATGTCTTAATTCGATAATGGTTTTAGTTTTACCACACAGTCAGTATTTTGAAAATTAAACGAAAAATTCATACATGTTCTCTGTCGCAGAAATACGACACGCGCGGTAGGGGCACGAAAATATGTGTCGTATTTATGCGACACACACAAGTGGTTAAAGAGTTATTGGCAATAGGCTAGCCCCCTATTATATGGGACTTTAACATCACTGGCATAATGTGGGTGTACAGTACTACAGGTACACCTCTGCCTAACCCTTAAGGGATTACGATTAGAGGGTGGATGTTAAGTTTTAGAAATCTATCAGAAACTAACAAAATTTTTACTTTTTAACCTAAATGTATGTATCAATTTTAGGTTAGTTTCTGATAGCTTTTTGTTGTTAAATTTCTTGTATGTGTCCCAAATAAATAGTTTGTCTTTAAAGATAAAGATCATTTTATTTGTCTAAACATGTATATACATGCTAGTGAAGCATGCAGGATGCTACATTAAAAAAAATATTTCACCCGTAAGGCGTACAAATATATAAAATTAACAACAAACAGAAAACAAAAAATATAGTACAAAATAAACAAGTCAGTTTATTTCTTGCTTTCTATTTCTAAGATGTGCACAGCACTAGTTCAAACATATTTCAAACCGACAACGTCTAGTTAACGGTCAAAAATAAATACTTAACAACAGTGACCCCTACTTATCGAGAGCAGTAAAGTAAATAATAATAGTACATTGATAACAATAAACATTCTTATCTGTGTGATGAACTACCGACCCCTATTATTGTAGAAGCTTTAAGATACCACACCGTTCTACGTGGTATTTACATTGTTGTGTAATTACGTCTATTTCTGTTGTACGCAGTTAACTGGTTAAAGGTTAGATGGGCGAAGATGAAGGTTAGGTTAGTATCTGTAGATGAAATGGTAGCATATAGGTCATCCGGCTCGAAGGACCGAAGTTGTAGGTTAATATTCTGGTCTTTTGAACCGCATGTTGCCATGGAATATAATAAGGAGAGTACATAGTTAAACATTATTAAGAATTGTTTATCAGTTAATTAGAAATGAAACGGAGTATAATACATTCAATTCCTATAGAAGGTAGTTTGCATATGTTGTGGTGAATCCAATTAAAGATTATTACATATTACTTCGTACAAAGTTACTGGAAATCATGCATTCAATTAAATATAAGTTTGGTGTTTCCAGCAGTGTTCGAAGAAAATAAACCTCTATAAGAGTAGGTTCAAATCTATGAAACTAAGTATGAATTGTTTGTAACGGATTAACTAAATATATTTTTATTACACCTCAAGAATAGTACACACGGCTAACACATCAATCCATACATTTTCAATTTACGCTGAACTTGCATGATTCGGAAATCCTATACAATGCGAGATTAGTAAAGATTAGTTTAAGTAGTTTTTTTAATGCTTTTGTCTTTTTTTCTTTCTTTTAACAATTTGAGTCGAGTGCTGCTATCTGTGATCGCGGCTTATGATTGTAAATCTACACGCGAGGACTTGTAATTGGCTTTCTGGTGACTATTACTTTTTTATTTGTTGTGTTTTTGTTAGCTGTAAGTCCTCCATGTACTAAATAAATAAATAAATAAATAAATTAGCTTATACTGGAAATTTATAGCTTGATCTGTAGTCGTGTGTACGTCTAATCTGTTTTAATCAAATTTAACATAAAGGGCGTCATTCTCTGAGCATTGTAGTAACCATCTGCCCCACTTGTGGTGAATCTGTTCACTAATAAAATGCTTTCAATAACAACATGTGCATGAGCGGTCAACCTCGGTTTCTAAAAAGTCAAATCATTTATTTCAATTAGACCCATAAAAGGCACTATTGAACGTCAGTCTTACAAATTAAATAAATGAAGAGGATGATTCAAGATGCACATTTCAAAAGGTAGTTTCGGCGTTCGCACATGCGACTATAGCCTTACAGGTGATTCACCGTATTGAAGACTTACTGTATATTATAGCAATGGTTGTTCCACGCAGTATTCGTCCCAAAGTAAATGTTGTTCATAATGATGAGTACAATAACAATACAACTAGGGGTCTTTAAGTCAAGAGTGAACAGGTGGCTTCTTGGCAAGCGTGTTTCACCGTCGACCACATCATCGCTACCATCAGGTGAGATAGTGATCAAACGCGTGCCTATCAATAATAATAATAATAATAATAAAAAAAAAAAAAAAAAAAAACCCTGTTCCCGATACCGGTGGGCTACTATTTTTTATATTTTTAAATGTTTTTTTTATTTTTGTATTTAAATATTTAAAAATATAATTTATATGTATAATAATGAAATAAAGGAAATAATAATAATAAAAAAACATTTATTTCAGGTATCATAACCCATATTAGACACATGTAGAAATCTTTCAATAATATTTAAGAGTCACATAAAAATAAATAAAATTCAAATACCTACAACATAATAATAAAATAATTCGCTAATAATCATAATAATTCTCTAATAATCTATCTATCTATTCTCTAATAAAAAAAAACCATTTTCGGGGTTCGCGTATTCTAAAAATAAGGTTGTTCAACTTTAAAGTTTTAAAACTTATAACACCCCTCTTTTTGCGTCGGGGGTTAAAAAAAGCGTAAAATGAGCTAGCCTGTACAATTTCTCATGGAAGGTGGTATGCGTGTGAGCCACGCACATGTTATCGCCATGTTTTCTTTGACCCGTGCACTTTGTGCAGATGTTTACTCAACAAACAGGCGCATTAATGTTGGTATATTATTAGCAGCAAGCTAGGGATGGCTGATCACTGTGTATTGTATAGGTATATATTTTCTTATTCTCCATCATAACAAGTCTAAAGGTGGTTGCTTTTAGCGATAAGGCCGTGTTTTAATTTGTATAAATCTTAAAGTAACCTTTTTTTTTGTTACTGGGATAAAAATCCTCATGGAAGTCCTCTGCCCAGAGGAGGGACGGTGGGGTCTGTCAGACTCTTACTGACTATAAACCACCAAGGAGTTCTGACTCACACCTGCGCTGGGGTTCACAGGAACAAAAGATACTTCCGCAGCCTCCGCACTGGTTTGGGGGTTGCGGAAGTAATAACATTAATATTTTTTTATATGTGTCTCCCAAAAAGGGTACATAGGTTAATAGTAACAGAAGTTATCGTAACAATTTATCCCTTGTAAGAGCTGAAGTCTATACTAGGTCGAGACCTGTGTGATGAATCTCTATGCTCCAGGAGTTATCTTCTGTTCCTGCAGGACGGTTATTGCCGGAAAAATAGAGAGTCTACTGCCTCGTTCGTTTAGTGGTCGCAAGCGCTACTGCTGAGCATGAGGTCCCGGGTTCGATTGCCGGGTCGGGCAATGTGATATTAAGGTTTTCCATCTGGAATTTCTAAGTAGCAGTCCGGAGTCTGGATTAGTGTCCGATTGAAGGCAGTAGGCTCACCCTCTATTACATGCTACTTGACATAACTGGCGAAATATGGGTGTTCTACCAGGTACACCTCTGCCCAATCCTTCGGGGATTACAGGCGTGATGTTATGTTAAATAGAATGTTCACTATTGAGACAATCGACACACATCTATGTTAAATAATAATTGATTCTTATTGTATTACTGAACGTGAACATAGTCTGTAATTTTTATTTGCATGAATTTACTAACACTATATAGAAAGTTTTCTATACAGTGTTAGCTTCCACCTGGGCACACATTGCAATGGCCGACTTGGAAAACTCTGAACAGACTCCGCACCCAGGTCGGCCGCAGCAAGGATAATCTCCTGAAGTGGGGTTGCGCAGCTAGCACCGACCCGCGACCTTCAGTGCCTGTGCGGTACCTCTTCACAGAGCATGGCCCACATGTTGTCTTGCGCCGCGTGCACTGTCACCTGCACACGTGAGGAATTCTGGGCTAAACATACAATTTAGAATTTAGTGTCTTTGTTTGCCATTGACACGCTAAGAAGAAGAAGTAAATTCATGCAAATAATCTGAAATGAGAGAAATTGAATTGAAAAGATCCCTAATAAATTCAATTGCATCCAAGCCCTAACGCATCAGTAATCGGCTGGAGGTCTTTATAACATTAGAGCTCTTATCGGGTCAGGAGTCGGCGGGTCAGTTCCGAGACCGTAACTACTGCCAATATCATAATATTGATGCCACGACAGTCATTAGTAAAGCGGTAATATTGGATCTTTAAGTGGTCTAATCGAAATATTATATGATCTGACTTTGACTTTGGATTTGATCGCCAAGTTCTATTTTGTTTTTTTTTATTATGAGACAATTATGACAATATTCAGAGGATCAGTATTGCCATTCAATGTGGCAATGCGGCCAGTCTTTTGGGCACGTCTCCCGTTGACAGCGATGCGGATGATTTTTTTGATTCCCTTTATTTAATTTTCTTTTTGTTATTATTACGTGAATAAATAAATAAATATTCCACAACTTTTCACGCAACGCCATTTAGTTCCAAGTTAAGCTTGAGAGCTTGTGTTATGGGTTCGAAACAGCTGATGCATCATACTTACATGTTTCTAAATACATACATATCTATATATGTAAAAGAAAGTCGTGTTAGTTACACTACTTATAACTCAAGAACGGCTGGATCAATTTCAATGATTTTGGTCTTTTTGGATTTGTCTTTGTCCGCAATAGCATAATAATTAATAAAAAACATGAAAAGTCTTCGAAAAAATAAATATCAAGAATATTCGTTGCCTCAAACATTTTTCAAACGCAGCGCCATCTTGGATGACATGACAGGAGTCAAACTTCCCAGTTCATTATCAGGTGACAATTTGACATTGACAAGTCTTAAGCTAAACCTAAGAAGGTAAGGTTGACAATTTATACGTACCTACGTTCTGAAATTTATTTTGTTACTAAACTTAGAGGTTTTATGTAGCATAAAAAAGTCTTATATTTCAGAAATCAATTTACGTAATTAACAATGACGACAGAGACAAACTTTAATAATTCTTTGCAAATAGAACTTATTCTACTGTTAAGACTTTAATTAAAGTAGACCGGGAAAACTATAGGTATAAATTGTATGTAACATAGAGGCAATAGTTCAGATTAAAATTATGAATTTAGTATTTTTTAAATCAATGCATTTTAGTAAGGTAGTTAGGTTAGCTATAGGATAGGTATGGTCAGTTAGGTTAGGTTATATACATATTGTAATTTTCATTCTATCGAACACAAAATGTTTAATTATGATCACAGTAGAGACTCACTACATAAAAAGTAGTAGTAGTTATTATTGGTTTGGATTTATTTTTTGTCAAACGTATGTAACGTATTATTAAACGTATGTATTAGATATACATACGTTTAATAAGACGACATGTAAAAAAAAATGATAAGAGCAATAAATTGACTCTAAGGCACAACGAAGTTTGCCGGGGCAGCTAGTTATAGATAAATTAGACCCAGACACAGAACAAATGATCGTGCTCATCACACAAACATTTGTCCTGGGTGGGAATCGAACCCACGACCTCCGGCACAGCAGTCAGGGTCACTAACTACTAGACCAACAGACCAGTCTAGTCCATGTAGGTACTTACGTAATGATTTCTTATTTAGTATTACGTGCTAAATAATAATAATAATCAAGCATATATTTCAGGCGACTTATTAATACAATACATTTTTACAAAATAATATCAAAATTTTAATAATACCACCATGGTTCTTCCATCGTGAAATAGGAATAGCGTTATATGTCCTGTATAGCTCCATCTATCTCTCTCTCTCGCTTTCTCTCTCTCGCTCTCTCTCTCTCGCTCTCTCTCTCTTTCTTGCGGAAAGTATTCTAATAGTTATCGGCAACAATTTGTACTAAGACTGAATCTTCTTGAATAATCTTACTGACACAAATTAGTTCATGGAATTTTATGAATTCCCTAGCTCCTGCGCTAGTGTCTACTGTGTTACAGCAGCTAGTGTATTTCCAAAACAATGTTACATGCCATTTATAACACCGATTGCCGATTACAGTTCGTAATCTTTAACCACGAACTTCATACTAAGGGTACATACAGGAGTCAAATCGTGGCTTTGACTGGCCTCTTGGTCTAGTAGTTAGTGATCCTGACTGCTATGCCAGAGGTCGTGGGTTCGATTTTCATCCAGGACAAATTAAAATATGTATGTATTTAAAAACATATAAGTATGTTTATCAGTTGTTTAGTACCTATAACACAAGGTCTGCTAACTTGGGACTAGATGGCGTTGTGTGGAAGTTGTGGAATATTAATGAGCGTCAAGATAGCGGGATCAAATCCCCAATTTAAAATAACTCAACAAAAACATTAATCATCATATTGGCGTGACCAATGTTTTAATCACGTAACTTTAATTTGGCACTAACATTGTATTGAAAATCGAATATATATTTGTATAAATATAGTACTAAGTCTTCTGGTGTTAATTATCTGTCTCTGAGTAGCGCTTCCACATTGACGTCAAAGTGGCGGGACCAAGAACGTTATGACGTACTTCCTTTACCTATAGAGGTACAAATGTCTTGTTTAGGGGACAAATAGTACATATAGTTTGTTCATCTTTTGAACCGTCCTGCCGCCATCTTGACGCTCACGAATATTATTATTATTATTAATCCTGAAACGGTCTTAACGTAACGTTACGTATTCATTTCAGATCAAGCAGGCGTACTTCCCGATCTTCGGCGAACAACACCCGCGACCTCCGCGCTCGCGGCCCAAGGACGCGCAGGGCACCGTGCGCGCCTGCGCCGCCTGCCACCACCACCTGCTGCAGCAGTGGAACGCCTGCCAGGTCAGTGTTAGGCGAGATATCCCTTCGGCGAACAACACCCGCGACCTCCGCGCTCGCGGCCCAAGGACGCGCAGGGCACCGTGCGCGCCTGCGCCGCCTGCCACCACCACCTGCTGCAGCAGTGGAACGCCTGCCAGGTCAGTGTTAGGCGAGATATCCCTTCGGCGAACAACACCCGCGACCTCCGCGCTCGCGGCCCAAGGACGCGCAGGGCACCGTGCGCGCCTGCGCCGCCTGCCACCACCACCTGCTGCAGCAGTGGAACGCCTGCCAGGTCAGTGTTAGGCGAGATATCCCTTCGGCGAACAACACCCGCGACCTCCGCGCTCGCGGCCCAAGGACGCGCAGGGCACCGTGCGCGCCTGCGCCGCCTGCCACCACCACCTGCTGCAGCAGTGGAACGCCTGCCAGGTCAGTGTTAGGCGAGATATCCCTTCGGCGAACAACACCCGCGACCTCCGCGCTCGCGGCCCAAGGACGCGCAGGGCACCGTGCGCGCCTGCGCCGCCTGCCACCACCACCTGCTGCAGCAGTGGAACGCCTGCCAGGTCAGTGTTAGGCGAGATATCCCTTCGGACGTATGTCAGTTAAGCTCTTTTCAGACTACGCTATACTATTGTGATATAAATAGTGTTATTTTAGTCATGGGATTTTTTTACAGAGTGTTCTTCCCGTGAATATGAACAATTTTCATTATGTGATCAACTCGGATATCGCGAAAACAAAACAGCTGTTGCATACAAAAGTTTGATGCCTACTCGATTAAAATGCATGCAACAGCTGATTTTTTTTCGCGGTTTCCGAGTGTGATATGTGACTAGATGAAGTGACTAGCTTCACAACGGCACTGTTGCATTTAAATTAGCGATAAAGTAGAGAACTATCTTACTACCGAATGGTAGATATGTTCACTTCGGCATCTTAGCGAACACGTATCGTAGGTACTAAACATACTCTTTTCTTCAAAATCTTGGTTTCCCAATTACAGTAATCAATAGGCTATTTGACAAAATTTAGTTTTTAGTCGCTCATCTAGATTAGAAGAAAATATTCGACACATATTTTTTCTTTCTCACGTAAGTAATCAAAAAATAACATCGATAAATCGAGTCAAAATGTCCCATGACGTCACTAGCCAGTACAGTTTATACTAGATAATGACATTACAAGCCCTCTCCTCAACTTTAATGCGCTTAATTTAACCAGTTTTCCATCAATTAGAACAAGAAAAAAATGTGTCGAATATTTTTTTTCAATCTAGATGAGGGACTAAAAACTAAAATTTTGTTTTATAAAACGAATACACTTCTAAGCCATCAACATAAAAATATATCCCAACGTAACGCGCTTCAAACACACTAAACAAACACCTCACTTCACTTTGTGTAGACACAGTTGCGCAAGCGCACACATTACGAACAATACTAAGTTATTGTGTGACGTTGTTGGTAGGTAGGTAGTTGGAGATAGTTATTTAGCTTTACATGAGTACATTGTTGACACCTTTCTTTCAAGTACTTGTTTTGTCTTGTAACAAGGCGTGTAACTTTGCCTATCGGAAAAAAAACGTGATATTTCATTCCCTGATTATTCAATATGGGATGGAAACTTAGAGTAATGGCTGTTGGGGAAAAATTAACTTCTACATTAAAACTCATTTATTTAAATTAGAATTAAGAATATAACGTAAGACAGTCCCCCATAACACACGCCCTTCACCACTTCCTAGAGTTTTTGCTAGGCAGAAGTGGTGGACATATAGGGTGACTGGTAATTAGTGACCGATACTGAAACACATGATTGTGCCTACTGTGATCGATCATAGACGCGCGCGCGGGAAATTTCAAACAGCGTTTTTGTTATTTTATTGTTTTAAGTTATTGTGTATAAAAAAAGTTTCTTGGGGAAAGTTTATTGAAATCATGAATACAATCACGTGCTTAAGTATCGGTCACTAATTACCAGTCACCCTATATAAATATATCGTACAGGATAGATGGAAAGAAGCAGATGATGAAATTATTTTATTAACTTTGCTCCATTGGTGTAATTGCTATACTTCGTTCTAATAGATCGAGTATAGATAAATGACTATCAACATTGAAAACTTAACTTAAGCAAAAGTCTACCAAAGGCTAAAGGATTCTCGTGTGGCGATTGCTTATCGGAATACGCAGTGTGAGAGTTGCCAGGTCGCCAAACCTAACAGCCGAACAGACCAGCCCGTTTGGCCGGACATGTGAGTAAAAAGGCCGGGCACCCTACGAATTGAGGATTTTGTATGTAAAATCCATTAAAAAGTTTACGTTTTCTTAAAAAGCCGGATACCGTTTATTTTGGCCGGATGTGCAATCAAAAAGCTTAACTATGTCCGGCTTTCTCCGGACGCCTGGCAACTCTTAAGTGTGAGTGTGAAAATCGCGGGAAATTGATGAATGAGGGCAGCGCAAGACCGATCGTTGTGGAAGTCTAGGGTAGGCTTAAGTGAAAATTATAGATCAGGGATTTTTTAATTTGGAAATGCAAAGGACATTGCCATTTCCTATAAATAAGCGAATGCGTCCACTTCGCAGAATTCCGTGTCATCTCGGGCTATCGCCATATTTATTTTGTAGATTAAAAATACAATACACATGTTCGAAAAATGATTAGCAACTTAAATTTTTCAAATACACAGTACACACCCCCTCCACACATAATTATGTTCTAACAACCTCTAATTATTACGTCACAACTACTAGCTAAATCTCTTTCTAGCTCATATGTTAGAGCGAGACTACAATACAAATTTCTTGAGATAATCTCTCTGCCAAGTGCCAAGGTAAATATTATTGAATTGACTTGTAAATATTTTATATATTTACACTGTAAGTTTGTCGAGTTGAGTGCATTAGCTTGTGTTATGTAAGTTAAGTGTAAATTACATATAATTTCATTTAAAAACGGTGGAGTGTCGGTGCGTGGCTACACAACACACATGATATGTTTAGTATGTATAAAAATTAAGACCTTGTTAAACGCGTTTATTTGGTGAATTTGGGAAAATGTATTTGTAGATTGTAAAAGCCGTTTTATGTAGGCGACGACCTTCAATTTTAATCACCATCAGTTTATTTTCGTCACCAGTTGCCACGTCAATCATTTGTAGCTGCATTCGTTCGTTAGCCTTTTAGGAACAAGGCCTTAAACTACTCACCAAGGGTTCTCGTGTTACCCAAGCACTGGGTTCCACAGATGATGACTAGGCCAAAATACATCATTTCAAATTGCTCCTATCACTAAATAGGGTAATGGGCTATTTGACAAGATTTTAGTTTTTAGTCCCTCATCTAGATTACAAGAAAATATTCGTTGCATATTGGAACGAAGTTCCTTATCGCGCGTTGTGAAAGGGGGCTAGACGGAAACAATTCTTACGAAAAGTTGTCACGACACTTTTTGCTATAGTAAGCTATTGTAAGCTGTGCGGCGTCGCATATTCCCAGGGAGAGGGAGAGGGAGAGGGAGGGGGTAGAGAGAGGGAGGGAGAGGAATAGGGTGTGGGAGAGGGGGAGGGAGAGGGGGAGGGGGAGAGAGAGAAGATTGAATAGTTCACTAATCAATCGAAGGAAACTTCGTTCCATCCGGGTGTCCCTTGACACCTCACAAGTTTTTTTTTTCTTTTTTCACATAATCTTATAATAACGTCGATACATCGAGTTAAAATGTCGCATGATGTCGCTAGCCAGTACAGTTTATATACTAGATAATAACGTTACAAACCCCCCCCCCCCTCTTCTCAACTGTAATGCTATTCTTAATCTAAGCAGTTTTTCATCAATTTGAAAACGAAAAAAATACTTGTGTATTTTTTTTTTTTGTAACCTAACTGATGGACTAATTATATTTTGATGTTCATATTCTGTCAAGTAGGTACCGTATTAAATAGTTTAGTCGCAGATCATATTTTGTCCAACTTAGAACCTGACACTAAATCATAAATCATTAATTCATTTGCGAATATGGGTACAAAAGAAAAAGGGTGTAAAATAATAATAATAAATCATTTTATTTCGGACAACTAAGAGATCCATAACTATACTGAACGGCAAATTGCAAGAAACACAAGAAAATTTGAATTTCGCTGGCTACCCTGACGCTTCCACCTTATGTGGGAACATTGAATCGGATAATCATCAACACACATTGATTGACGTGACGGCCTTTCTCATTTTGCCGATTGACAAGGAACACACTTGAATGCCGGCCGACCAGTCGACAATGCGTGATGGCTCCAAGTTATATCGTAGTAAGCGCAGCATTCTATGAACTTAATCTGATTCAATATTCGCACTAAACTCTCACTAACCTATTTAACGTTTACTATTGACATTTAAAACAGACACACAACAGATAAAAACGACCTTTTAAAATAATATTATAATTACTTGAAAAAGGTCATAATGTCAGACCACATCCGAAACTAAAATGTTATATAAACATTATTATGAATGTGTCACTCGTTTGCTTGCTGATGTTCTTGTATCAAACAGACGTATGCGACGTGACGTCATGGTGTATGTTCAAGAACAAACGCACTTGTACTATTTGGTTATCGCTCTGGGGCAATGGTTGAAGGCTTTTCGTTAATTTTGAGTGCTTCGAAATTTTGTGTTGTAAGTTAATTAGGTTGAGAATCTTTTGCCCTTCGTTATAACTGTCATTATTGCTTTGTAAAATATACCTAATAAAATGTAAAAAAGACAGGTATGTTGTAAGCTAATCCAAACATTGTCACGTCAGCGGTGGACAAAATCAAAGTCAAAGTAACTATTTAGCAAAATAACTAAAATAGGTGTAATATTCCGTTTTAGAATGGTCTAATTAAAAACATTCTGAATTTCGCTTAGGATTTGATAAATTGTTACAATAACTACTGTTACTATCAACGGGGTTACTTGATGTGCTGGTTTCTGTACATAGACAGAAGCCAGCACATCAAGTTACCCAAATATGTCAAATTTCATCAATAGTTTTTCAACTTTATTGCAAATGGAATAAGGTTCTAATTCAATAGGGAAAATTTGACAGTTTGGAGTAGGTTGATGTACTGGCGTCTGTATTGATGTACTGGCGTCTGTACCTACCCTTTTTGAGAGAAACAATTAACATTATTATTATTATTTGGCTTATTTTCATCCACATACACAATTTAGAGACCTTTAATTTGTAGAAGTACGTTCATAGTTTATTTAATTCGTTAAACCCCGGAAGGACACCGGTGTCCGCCAGTCATTGTCTTTCTATTGTAGCTCTAATTACCTCAATTGAAAGGTAAAACTACAACAAAAACATTGTCTTTTTACATGCGTATTGTAACCTTTCTAACCTTTCTAACTTCAATATCAAGATAAAATATGTTTGAAAATCAGCCTCTAATGGGCAAATTAATAAGGATAAGTAATTTTCTCTGTGCTGATAGGAAGGATACTTCCAACTTATAAACATCGTTCGACCTCTGACACGGCGGTATATCTATCAGTACCTAACACTAAAGATAACCCTTTATTGCTTACAATTTGTTGTTTTTCCTCTATTTCTATAGAGACGTTTAATGTGCCAAGTTGAGAGGATTAATGAAAGGCGTCTAGCAGAATATAATTATTAGGCAGTTGTAAGTGGAAATGCCGATATGTCGCTTTGTGTTTCAATAACTAGCATACGTCACGCAGTTTCACCCGCGTGTTATTTTTCAGTTTTGTATTCGTTTTGCTTGAGTTTAGATTTCAATGTTAATATGAATATTTTTATTAACTTTTTTTTTCTTGATATAGTGGAGTGTGCTAGCTAACACGTGACAATCATCCTGAAATGTAATATTTTACTAAGTGTATTTATAAACTTTAGTGCTATTTATTGAGCATTTCATTGTATAGATTCTTTGTATAGTTCTTCAAACGAATCAGACAGATGTGTTGCTGGGGAGTTTGTTCCGCCACTTCTTCTTAGCAGCAAAAACACTAGGAAGTGGCGAAGGGTGGGCCGTTTTTGGGGGACTGTCTTTGTGTTTTTTTTTGACGTTCAAAAAGTGCTGATTCTCAGCCTAGTTTGAATAAAGTCTTTTGATTTTGTTGTTCCCGTTCCCGTGGGAATAAAGGGATAAAAAGTAGCCTATAGCCTATAGCCGGGGATAGTGTAGCTTCCTAAGGGTGAAAGAATTTTTCAAATCAGTCCTGTTGCTTCGGAGCCTATTCAGTGCAAACGCAAATGAAAACAAATAAACAATCTCATCTTTCCTCTTTAAAATAATTATTAGTGAAGACAACTTGTTTTTACTCTATTTCTTTAGAGATGTTTAATGTGCCACGTTGAATAATTTGATTGCGAAAATAAACGGATAATTTTAATAATGACTCCAATTATTGAAACAATATTCTTAGAATTAATACGTCTATCAAATACAGGTTCTACTGATTGACCCTAGATGTCTGAGATCATGTCGTTGAGTAATGAATTATTTATTAAAATGAGTCGTAAAACATAACTATTTCCATCTTAATGTAGCAACTGTTTTATTACATTTTATGTGAAGCTGTTTTCACCAACGAAGCTCGTAAATTAAGAAATATAATATATTTTATACTGATTGCAATTCTCAACTATTATACTTAAGTAAACAAAAGGGGTAGGTACTTATAGTAATTGTTCTCTATATTTATGTCAAGTGTATGACAAAACACCAAAAAAAACCTATCCCTTGTCTGTAAAGTTGTGATCAATAAGCTTTTTGCTAATAAGCATTTGTTTAGCAATAAGTGTCATCAAGTTGTAGTTTTGTGACGTCACTTCAATGAGAAGATCTTTATTCAGTGTCTAGATAAACATTCTTAAAACTTGAATAAATATGACTAGATCATTTCAAAACAGCGTGATTAATCGTAAAACATCTAATAGAAATAAAGTGATTAAATTAATTTTGTGAAATATTTTCGAATACTTATCATTTATCCGATTAATCAAAAGTCCCAGACAGGCAACGATATTGATAAGTCGTATTTTATTTTTATCTATTCAAATAATGAGTTAAACAAACATCCTTCAAACTGCATCTCAAGTTAGACCCGCGCCAGTAGCTAAGTTTACCGACTTTCACGAGCACGTCATCTGTGTAAACTCCTATCGTAATGTTTGAACATACAATCATTGATGGCGGCTACCGGTTGACCTACAAACGATAACGCAAACCGCCCCTCCAGTCGCGTGCGACGCTTAACCGCGAGCGAACGTGTCGTCCACACAACTTCATCTACGTACAAAAATTTCTACTACGACTTGATAATAACCCTTGTCTGTGCCAAGACCCAAAGTATCGATAACATATCGCGTGATAGTCATTTTGTGTGCTCATGTGTGTTACAGTGACTGTGTTATGTGAATATTGTCATACGTTAAAACAGTGTAAATGTGATATTTAGTGGATTATTGCAATGTTAGTACGGATGTGTGGGAACGAAGATAGGACACCGATGAACTGCAAGGTAATGCGACAAGTTGGGTGCACGCATCGTTGGTAGGAACGCGCGTGATTCGTGCATTTATGACATTGTTTTGTTTGGGCAGATAAGTGGTTTCGTTGGAAAGTGTGATGCAAGAGAAATAAAGAAATTATTAGACACCAATTCAAAAACAGTTAAAAGGTGCAATTGGGTATAATAGTTCGATCACAAAAGTCAACAATATTAAGAAAATTATAATAGAAAAACCAAGCCGCCCCGTCGCTAGCCAAAAAACCAAACTAGCCCCTAGCAACGGGGTTGCCAGATCTGTCGCCAACAGAAATTAAGCAGTCATTTTACGTAAGAATGGCGAATCATGTTTTAGAAAAAGTTTAACTTCGTCGAGCCTTTTCTCTGTCTTATCTTTGTGACAATTTGTATCTTATGCTCCAAGTGTCTCATATATTCCCGGATTGACTTCTGATTACAAAAGTTACATATATTCTGTCTATTCTGAACTCGATGCAAATCTGATACACGATACACCTTGTCCGTAGTTTTCCCGCCAGAAATGACTGGACCAGTTCTTATCAAGTTATACTTATGGATACTCTTGCTGCTAGGAAAAACTAATAAAAGTACCCTGACTCTGTCCGTCTTAAAAACGATGATTTGTCATTTACCTATCACACGTTGGGAAAATAAATCCAACATATCGGACTTCAGGGTTCATAAAGAAATCGGACAGTACTTTGACATCACTACACGTCCATCACTATCTGTGCACGTACCGAGATTGGTATGAACTTGTGTTTTCCTAAGGTTATAAGACCGAGTTTTTGCTACTTAATTATCAATCGCTGCCTTACACAAAATGTCTAATCTCACTAATATCTTACTAATATTATTTTGGATGGATGTATGGATGTTTGTTACTTTTTCACGCAAAAACTACTAAACGGATTCTATTGGTGGTTTCCTCTTCCCTTGTTTCGCCTCCGCTTTGGTGAAGTTCCAACCCAACTGTTTTACTTTGTCCATTTTCGTTTTCTCACAAATTAATCTTACTAAGTAAGTAAGTATCCTTTTCCCTGCTAAGTACTTTATCTACATCTCTGCTCTGAATTTTGTAAGGCCCAGGTTCCATCAAAGCGGAGACGAACGATTCTAATGCTGGATTCTTCTCCTTTTGGCTCGACTCCTCTTTTTGAAGTCCCGGTTAATGGACGAGACGCATACGCGTCCCTTTAGCGGAATGCAGAACGGGCGCATCACATACAGAACTGGTGTTTTCTATGGACAAAGCTGAATAAAGCTGAATGGAACTGCACAAGTGTGTGTAATCCCTAAAACAGCGTACTTAATAGCGCGGGTACTCAAACCTTCGGCTTACGACGACCACAAACCCTGCATGAATGCTGATAAAAACCACTCGTACTTACCCACTGTTACCAGTATCATGTGCAATTTATATTTATAAGATCCTTGTACCTTATTAATAAACATATAATCATCCATGTCCATGTATGGGTGTAATATCATAGGAATTAATCGTTATTTGAAATTTATAATAATAGTATGCTACGTTTATCTGGTTCTTGCATCGCATTGAGGAAGATCTTATCGACGGTACCGGAGATAAGTGAATGAAATAGTATACTTGATGCAATATCTTGTGTTTTTGTACGACTTAGGTGGTTAAGTACGTGTTTATGGCACTTGGGAGCTTAATAATAAATCTCTTTTATTTGAGAGCTACTTAAGTGATGTTAGATATCGATCTTCAAATGATGAAGTGGAAAATTTCGATCTTCATTTCATCTTTATTAATACTGATAGTCGGATAACACCATTCTTCACTTGGGAGCAAATAGATCGAATCACGCATTATGGTTTATATTTTTTATATGATAACACGAATCGATTCGGAACATTTTTATGGTGGTTTCAGTTTTATGGTCTTGGTCTGTACAATAAAGAGTATTCTATTCTATACTAAAAGGTTCTTTAATAGCCTTTACAATGAAGCTACCCTCATCGTAAAGACTATTATTGCACTTCACATTAAACTTTAAGTCATTAAGTAATAATATAAGGTCCAAATTGATACGTTCCATATTATCAAAAATATTGACCCTTATACCTACGTGTAAAAAGATATTTCTTTCCAAGTATATTTGATAGTATTTTGTTACGGTTTTGCCGATAAGATTGACTGTGTCATCGAAACTCGATCCTCAGTCTTCTTATACTTCTTAAATATGCATTCTTGGTCACCATCGTAATTTGTGACGACATTTTGCCTGTTCACGTATCCTCATTGGACACCTTTTTCCCCGCATTTCATGAGTCTAAATTTTTTGTCCTAAAATAAAATTGATATCTTGCATTAAGAAATTTTCAAGTATACTTAAATATACTTAATCATCACATGCCTAGACTTTTCCCAACTATGTTGGGGTTGGCTTTCAGTTGAACCAAATGCAGCTGCATACCAGTTTGTTACAAGGAGCCACTACCTCTCTGGCCTCTACAATCCAGGTATTGGCTAACAAGCTACCCCTTGGTTAAACGGTTTGTCAGAGTTTTATGCTTCTGATTACCCAAACGACTGTCAATGATCTATGCTTTCCGACGCACGGAGTAGTCTTGATATGTAATGGATGGTTAACTATCCACGGACCAAACTCGCCAAGCGTAGCTTCGATGGACCCTTGAGGTTGTAATTATTTAGCCCAAAGCTCTTTTTTACTATATACTCTGGATTTCTACTTTGGTTATGTTTAGCCCGAAAACCTTCCGTTCTCGAGGATCATCGCGACGCTCTAATAGACGCCCTCCCTGACCCTTGCTTGAGCCAGCCCGCAAAGCTGATCCACTAGATGAGTCCCTAATTAATATAACTGAGATCCAGCTTCCCTTTGCTGTCCCTTTAGTGACACTCTAAGCCGAGGTTCGAGCACCACAGGGGGCGCCCTTAGCGAGTGTTCACTTAGAGTCACGATCATTAATGCCCTTTTTTTTTTTTTTTTATTCTTTTTTTTTTTTTTTGAGGGGTGGAAAATCCTCATGGATGTCCCCCGCCCGGGGAGGTGGAGGGGACTGTCAGACTCTTACTGACTAAAAACCACCCCGTGTTCCTTCTCACACCTGCGCCGGGGGTCACGGGAACGGAAGATACTTCCGCGACCCCAGACTGGTGCCGGCCCCGCGGGCCTCGCCAAGTCTGCGAGGGGAGTGAGGTGTTAGACTCCCCTCGCGACGTCTAAGAGGGGCGCGCGTGAACATGACGCGCCGCCACCTCGGGTCCATGTACGTGGGGGCGGCGGATATCCCCGCGTCCGTCTCCCTGGACCCATTCAGGGGGGCTGGAAGAGGGCGTTGTCCGCCCTCCGCCTGCGCCCGGTGCGTCTGCTGCGGGCAGGGTGAGTGGAAGTGATCTCCCTCTCCCTTTCCGCAGCCTCCTTCTGCGAGGTGACCGTTTCGCAGAAGGACACCACCGCGTCCCAGGACTCGACGCTGCCGACCATCCTCTCGACCACGGCCGGCAGCGACAGGTCACTGCCTACTCCAGAGACGAGGGCACGGCGCGGCTCCTCCCAAGCGGCACACTCTGCCAGCGTATGCCGCGCCGTGTCCTCCCGACAGTCGATGCAGTGGAGACACCGGGCGTCCGGCTCCCTGTTTATGCGACACAGGTACTTTCCGAAGCAACCGTGCCCGGAAAGTATCTGCGTCACCCGAAACGACAGGGAGCCGTGCCTCCTCCCGAGCCAGCGCTCGAGCACCGGCCGGACCGCCTCGATGGTGACGAGGCCGGCGGTAGGGCGCGAAAGCCTGTCCCGCCATTCCGCCACCAGGACCTCGCGCAGCTGCGACCGACGCAACTCCATGTGTCGCTGCATCGGTCGCTCGCCGCGCGCTGCATTTCCTCGCGCCACCGGTACAGTGACGCGAGTACTTTCGCCTCCAGGTCCCAGGGCGGGGATCCGGCCAGTACTCCGGCCGCCTCGTAATCATTAATGCCCTGACTTGAGGTCCTTGTGCACAAGAGCCGTCCGGTTAAGCAGTCTTCACCCTCAGGTGCATTGCGAACCTCACCGAAAAAAAAACTGGTTATGTTTTGTTTCCATTATCAATCTTTCTTGACTATTGCTGCATAGTTTACGACATGTATAACGTCAACCACAGCTATGTAAACAGAACTAGGAACTCAGAAGCTCACAGCCGTAACTTGTAATCTTATCACGATAAACATTGCAGCTCTGTCGTGTATTTGTCCTACACTCATACTGCACCGGGTCACGGATGTCTGCCGTCAGTTTACTCTAGCATTAGCGACTGCGCTGTCTAATTTGTTCACTTTCATCCTCCGTTGCGTCGCCTGTTGCATGTTTTCTCATTACGTCTTTCTGTCTCTACTGCATTTGTAAGCTGTTCTTTTCCGTTTCCTAGCATTGTTAACCGACTTTAAAAAAAAGGAGATTTTTTTTTAATGAGTAGTTTCGTTGTCTATGAATCAATTTCCATTTTTTTTTCTTTTGTTTACGAGAGTATACTTTTTGTGACGTCTCAATTTATGAGGTCCAATATCACGGTTTTGTTAGTTGGTTGTCGAAACAAATGGAAAAATAATAAATCATCTACATAAACATAGCAATTGAAATATATGTAAGAATCGTAGCACATGACGCTCTTTAGTTTCTGTCTACCCCAATGGAAAAAGGCGTGAGTTAACTAAGTTTAACATTCTTTTTTTAACAATTAACATAATTGTCTCTTGACGAGTCATCAACATTAAATTTAAAGAAAAAATCCTCGACAATATTTGGTCTATGAACGCATATATATAAACGAATTGTTGGCAAAACATTAACAGTTTAATGTAAGTTTTATAAACCATAATACGAAAATATTGACGTGTTAAAATGTTGTCAATTGGTACAAGTGTGTTTTTACATATCTACTTACATGTTCATATGTATTCAGGTGCCCACATTATATTTTAATGACGCACGGAATAATAAAATAGTTACCGACATAAAAAAATAAGATTTCGAAAATTTATAAGCAATTATAAAACTTAATAAAGCACAAAGTATGTTCCGCAGAATCGAAGTGTGTGTGATAAGTAATGTGTATTTATGGGTGTGTCCCCGTAGTTATTTTATTTTAGGAGGTGACAGACTATATTGGTTGTGGTCCTCCAGAAAGGCCAGGTGCGCAGTACTTGTAACTATAGCGTGTGTGTGTAAAACTAAAGGAGTACCTATGTAAGAATCGTAGCAGTAGTTTCTGCCAACACCTCCGGGAAAAAAGCGTGAGTTTATGTTTGTACACACGGCTACACATCAAGCTATACATTTCCAGTATAACGTGATCTCACACTGTGTAGGATTTCCATAGAATGCAAGATGTGTAGCTTGAAAATACGGTCCGGAGTAGTTGAAGAAGATTCTATGTGGTTTTAGTAGTTTATGCAATACATAACAAGCAAGCAAGCAAGTGCAGTGTGTGTGTTTTGCAAGTGTAACAATTGTGGATAGACCAATAAATAAATAAATAATACTTACATCTGGCTTCTGTCATCCGATTTCTTTATGACGGAAGCCGGATCTAGTGCGTGCACTACCATTTTTGTTTTAAACATTTAGCTACCTAACCCTTACAAGTCGTAACACCAAACTTTGTCAGCTGATACGACGTTATCTGATAACAATTATTACAAGAGTATTTAGACGATAATGAAAAATCTAAATTTAACTATGTCCATCAATTACCTTATCTTTAATAATACACGTGGCGTTCATTGCGATTTATTCACCGTGCTCTCTCACTGCTTTTATTAATCGTAGGTGCCAACTTTCATTATGAATTTGTTATAAGATAAGCTATCGAATTCATTATGAAAGTAAGTATCTTCGTTGAATGGATTGCTTTTCTCATTGTGGGTGGTTAGTGATTCGTCACAATCGTCACTAAACTACACAATAAGAAGAAGGAGCCACCCTGGTAACATGGAGTTTTTATGCCGGCCGCGCATGGGCGACGGCGTATGACTTGGCTTAATATGCCGTCGAAAAATATCTCTCAAGCATACCGTTCCTTGACCGTTTTTTAAGCAAGTGATAACTATACAATACGCACATGAATCGGAATAGAAAGAGGTGCGCGGGAATGGATGTATTGAAGCATCAATACAAAAAAAAAAAGAAAAAACAAAAGAACTAAAGAGGTAGCAGATAAAATAGTATGAAAATAATTAAGGATCCATCTAAGCTAGCTATTAGACACACTTGTGTCTTAAGTGAGTTTTAGTTAATAGTGAGAAAAGAAAAAAGTTTTAGCTTGAGAAAAGACTTCTCGATCGCCAGGCCGATGCTTTAACCATTGGGCTCTTGCAGTTTTTCCCAACTATATGGGTGGATTGATCGGAATCAATCCACCCAAATAGTTGGGAAAAACTGTTACGCGGAATTGGGCTCTTAACGACGGATCGTTAAGAGCCCAATTCCGCGTAACTACAAATGTTAAATACTACGAATATACACCTTCTGTGATTGGGTTGGTTGGCACCTATTCACAATATTTAACAATTGTAGTGTCGCGAAATTGGGCTATCGACGTTGATAGCGCTCAGGGGGTCTAATCTTATTCAACGAAAAACGAAATTTCGTTCGCAATTCTGCATGTTTCCTGCCACAGTTCCATCCGTTTCGAATATTTCGTCCAAACGCTTTTTTTTGACATTTAGATTCTCTAAACCTACTCTAATTCATATTAGAGGTGACTACTCGTATGCAGATTACAAATAGAGATGTAAGTACAGACCTCAAATAAATAGAAATTATGGCAAGAGGTCTGGACTGGGGTAAGCTTCCAGTTTAACCAGACGCAGTTGAATACCAGTGTTTTACATCGAGCGACAGCCTATCTGACCTCTGCAACACAGTGACTGGTAACCCGATACCCCTTTGTTTAAGCTGGGCTTTTTGTTTAAGCTGGGATTTTTGTTTAAGCTGGGATTTTGGGGCTCCGTTGAGAGGATGAATTAGTGGTAACAAAAACTTTTTTGCAAAAAATAAAACCGACTTAAAAAAAAACACTAAACGGTGTAAAATAACTCTAAATTCGGAAGTCTGTGGCTTTGGTGGGTTTGTCTTACTCATGATGGGCCACCGACTTCCGAATTTAGAGTTATTTTACACCGTTTAGTGTTTTTTTTTAAGTCGGTTTTATTTTTTGCAAAAAAGTTTTTTATTTTTCCATTTTTAGTTGTTGCCATAAAAATATTTGCCATGAATTTATTTTATATTCTTAATTGTTAACAATACATGTCATGATAATAGGGTTTTCCACTAATCCCTAATAAATTAAAATTAACATACCTAACTGACGAAACTAGGGATATTGTACCCACCTGCGTACCCCTCAGAGCATACAGGCGTGATGATACGTCATTATGTTGTATAAACAATAAACATCCAAGCGATTCCAGCAATCACGACAGATTTGCCGTTTATTTTTGAGGAGTTCCGTTGTATATCTCCGAAGATCAGCACCAGATCTTCACCAAATTAAAATGGGACCACCTCAGGAGTATACTCTTTCAAATAAAAAAAGAATTTTGAGAATCGGTCCACAAATGGGGGAGAAATCAGGTAACATACATAACAAAAAAAAAAAAAAAAAAAAATACATACACACGAACATAGAACCTCCTCCTTTTTTGAAAGTCGGTTAAAAAGGGGAGTCTGTGGACATGCCATAAAGCAACACCCTAGAAGAACAGACACTGGGCGGCCTACCCCAACACCAGCCTCTGGCCGTTATTTCAATTTTAGTTATTAGTCCCTCATCTAGATTATAAAAAAATAATCGACACATATTTTTTTATTTTTTCACGTAGGTAATCAAAAAATATCGGCGATAAATCGAGTCAAATGTCGCATGACATCACTATCCTATACAGTTTATACTGAATAGTGACGTTACAAGCCCTTTCTCCTCAGCTATAATGCGCTTAATCTAAGTAGTACTCTATGAATATGAATAAGAAAAAAATACTTGTGTATTATTTTTTATAATCTAACTGATGGACTAATTATATTTTAGAATAGAATAGAATACTCTACCTCTTTACTTTTGTTATTCATATTCTGTCAACTTGCCTATTGTATGCATTTGAAACGCGCACTCGCTGTTTTCGTGACCATGGCCTTACAGACAACCTTTGTATGGACTTGATAGAGAAAGAAATGAGGAATGACGGTAGGTATAGGTGTCTAAGGTAGGTTTAGGTGTCTAGACATTTTTTTATTGAATAAAAAGGTTGAATGCATTAATCAACTAAGTACTTTATATACCTTGCCGTAGGTATTGCATACATTTTGCCGTTATATTATCTGGCTTTTAGGTACATTTTTCTGTTATCGTTTATCAAAGAAAATCAGCTTATGCGATTGCGTATCTTTTTAATGCCGAAATACACGAAACGTTTTAGTAATAAATGCTTAGATTACATCAACTGGCGAATGGTAATCCCTGACTGTAAGGTCTATTTTGTTATATTTCTTTGTTTACGTATGGTTGTAAAAATATACATAGACTCACGCCTTTTTAACATAACAAACTAGTGCTTCTGCGATACCACCTGATGGTAAGCAGTGATGCATTCAGTGATGGTGAAGCGCACTAGTTTATAAGAGCCTATTCACTCTAGACACCTTCATTGTGCGCACAGCTTGGAGGAGGAGCACAGCAAGGAGTGGAATTCTCTCCCGCAGTCGGTGTTTCCTGATAGCTACAACATAGAGGTCTTTAAGTTAGGAGTGAATAGGTTACTTCTAGGCAAGCGTGCTTCACCTTCGACAACATAATCGCTTACTCTAAGGTAAAATAGTGATCAATCGCGAGCCTATCTTCTACACTAATATTATAAAGAGGAATAATTTGTGTGTGTGTGTGTGTGTGTATGTTGGTAATGAGTAAACTCAAAAACGACTATGCCGATTTCAAAAATTCTTTCACGATTGGAAAGCTACATTCACCCTGAGTAAGATGGCTACTTATTATCCCCGTATTCCCATGGGTACGGGCTCTACACGGTTGAAACCGAGTGTCGTCTGCTAGTCATTATTAAAAAAAGACAGAAACTGCGCTAACTAGCTATCGCTGTTATTATCCTTACTATATACTTCTTTTGCTTCGTTTGCGTTCATATATCTATCTATACTGCTGGCCGGTTGCAACTTTGCGAGTACTATGCATCTGCCTTTCTCAAGAACATCACCAATAAGTTCAATAAATGTGCTCTTAGCCCCCCAAGCACCCCACGTCAATTAATCGGCGAAATTAAGACTACGTTTATTATTTCTCTCAGGTCATAACTTTTTGTTGATCTCTTCAAAATATAAAAACTCTCAGTGTTGTGACAAAACTATTCCGAAACGGTTTGAATCAAAATTCAATACTCAAAACTACTACATTGATTTTAATTCGGAACGAAATTTGCTGGGCAGCTAGGGTGTCTATATATGTAATTTTTATAAATATCATCATAGGTACATAACATGTCTCGTGTATTTCCCACTAGACTTAGTCAGCCATACACACCTCTGAAAAATAAAAGAATAAAAGTAGAAATTTCCGATTCATACCCGACACGTCATATTTTCATTGGTATTGTTAATTTATCTCCATATCTCCAAATATTATATCGACACTTAAGATAAGCTGACATAAATGATCACTATCAGCTGTTATCAGGCCATCGTTTAGACGTTATCTTCCTTATGACTTAACGTTCACCTGTGGCGATACATTATTTTTGGATATATTTTATTTCTGTTTGTTTTTATTGCTACATGTTCATGATGAATTTCAACTTTTTAACGTTTATTTCAATATACTTGATGGTACAGCAGGACTTCGTAACTAATACTAATAAAAGAGAAAATAAAGACATTTTGAATGTAAAGCAAAAACATCGATCGTATTTGATTGATTTTAATTCTTGATTTTGAATTAGATTTTAAGTTTATTTAATTTAATGTTCCTTATTTAGTATGTATTGTTTGTTTAAATTATTGTTTGTACCTATTCATATTTGTTTTATCTGTGTATTTTATCATGATTTGAATTATAAAATAAGTTCATTACTATGTTAACTAGCATCCCTATTTTAAAGAAATGACTTACTTACACAGAGCTTTTTTGTTGGTGTTTATTAATTTTTCATTTGTAATTAAGTAGTTGGTGTGCGTACGTATAAATAAATAAATACATAAATACTGCACAAGATCTCTTTCGAATAACTAAACTGATAATAATTATCTAAGTACATAAGCCTTAAAAAGACAGAATTGTGTATAAATAATCATAATGTTTGATGGTTGTGTACAAACGGGAAAAAAAAGAACAAAAAAAAACTATATCTATTTCTTTATTTATTATTGAAACACCGCGAGGAGACGCCGTAGAAGGACATCCCTAGACCTTCAGAAAGGGTTGCGAGTACTACGTACTTGAGCGTGCGTAGAACTTGCAACCGGCTTGGGTGTATGACTATAATGTATGAATGTAAACGAAGCAAAAGAAGTATGTAAGGATCGTAGCAGATAGCGCTCTGTAGTTCCTGAAGTTACTGCCTATATATGTATGTAAAAACTATTTCGTCACCTTGAAACCGTGAGCTTATAAAAATACGTAGACTTTAGTTAAGATAAAACAATATAATACTGTTAAATAAAGCCAATAGACACTATCGCCAATCCAACATCAATTAATAAAGAAAACAAAACTATTAATCGTGCAATATACCAATAATAATAAAAAGTTTAAATAATCAGCTGCACCTATATGAACTGGCGACCTATCAGGAGCAGTGCACTCTGAAAAAGTGTTGACACCAGATAGCGCTCTGACCCCTCGTAATACTGACACTTTATGTGCTACTGTTATAGAAATTATCGCTACTTTGACTATTATACTCATTCGGAATTATATCACTGAGTCATTTGCTAAATTTATCAATTCACTTGTAAAGTTAAATAAAAGAATAGCAGCTTATTATTGTTCCACTTCATGATAATGTTATGAATCTGATATCACAACATTCACAACACAACAAAATTATGGAGATTCAGTTGCAAAAATATCTCTAAAGTATTTTTTTAAGATTTTGTTTAGTTGACCGACTTTAAATTTAAAAAAATAAAAATAAAATAAAGAATACCGATGTTTGATCTCTAAGTAACTTGATCTAGACTTAGAGACGAATTCAGAATATACAAATAGCTAATATCTAAGGAATTAGAATGGTGCTTTAATCAGCCTGACCTGAAGACCAGACTGATTTATCAGTGGGTCAGTGTGAATGTCTATGAGTATTTTTTACTCCTGTCACATTAAAAATAAAATTGAATATTCGTTAACAGGTTGTCATTTGAAATGTGAGAGTATTCTTTTGATTTCTGATCTTCAGTTGCATCAGTTTAAAGTGTTTAAAAATAACTTACAGTTGATAAATATTCTTCTAATCAGTTTATTGACAAAGACTCTCGAATTATTCCCAACTCAATACAACAGATAATTCGGTCGAACGATATCGTTTATTTATACGATTTGAATGTGGCCTATGACCCGACCTCGCTGATCAGGGGGCAGATCGACTGTCAGCCGATAGCCTCTATGATATTGTGCCTATTGTTGTAAAAATGGCCAGATACGTGTATAAGAATATTCCGAGTAGAAAATGATTTACTTGGTAGTAAATAGCGACGTTGCTTCCAAAGATGCAACGCTGCTTTCTACAAGTCAAATGAAAAGAGCAGTGCCTTTGTTTTATTACTCATACAAGATTTACTGGAAACACCAAATCCAGCACATTCATGTTGCGGTGTTGTTGTTAAACAACAATAGCATTATTAATGTCGTGTGGTGATGTAAAAGCTTATGATGATAATGCTATCAAATCAAGATTGACTACTGCAATTTAGGCTAAAATAAGTTTCTCGGCCAAAATAAAGACTTATTATATTATATTACAGTAATTCAATCAATGCCTTTGACAGTGTACGTGTCAGATTTTAAAGATGTTTTGACACAAATTACATAGAGCATGCGAGTTATCATAATCTGTATTTAGTTTTAAAAGGATGACGTCAAAATAAGGTCAATATCATAAATATATTTTGTTTTGCTCTAAATAACAACTGAGGCGTACTACAAGGGGATATACTTCGACCTACATTACTTTTGTTGTGTTAGCGCTTCTTATCGTCAATATTATAATAACGCCGTTTATCTTAGAACCTAATTATACATGTGCTATAGTAAACATAGATAATAATATAACTCTCTAAATAATTTATCGTTATATTATGTGGTGATAAGTATCTGCTGATAATGCTAACGATAATGCTAACGATCAAGTTATAATTGCTGTGGCAACGCTATCAGTAGTTATTCAATTTATAGAAATGTTTGATTTTAATAAAATACGATTCAAACCATTTACTCAGTATTTACAGCATAGTCGTTGCTTGGTATTTGTACTTTGTAATCACACAACAGTTATCTGTACATTTCCAAATGTAATATTGATTTAATACAAGTGTGCAATTCAACAAAATTCAATAAACATGTTCTAAAGTAAACATGTTGCCTGAGTAATGCTAGTATTAGATAATAGAAGCCCTGATACAAATGAATATCACGCCTGTAATCCGCGAAGGGTAAGGTCGAGGTATACCTTGTTACACCCACATTTTGCCAGTGTAGTATGTAAAACATGTAACACCTATTCAGCTGTATCCGTTTAGACTGGAAGGCGAATGACAAATCTCACATTTCTCTGTGCACTGTTTTGTTTAAAAGTACAGTGCACAGAGAAATGTGAGAACCTACTTCTAAAAAAACCACTAAGAGGTGAAAAATAACTTAAGTTTCGAAAGCGGTGGCCACAGACTTTTTTTTGTAAAATAGATTTTATTTTGAAATTTTTAGTTTCTTTGTATGTACAGAAAGTCTTTCAAAACTTAAAGAATCATTAAAATTGGTTTAACAATTGCTAAAGTAGTTCTTTCTAAACATTAATCTGTACAACTCCGCCGCCGGGCCCCTTTTAGAATAGAAGGGTGTAATGTTATGTTATGGAAATAAAAAAAAACTCTGCATAGATATCTGACTATAGCAATCGCGAATAATTTGCTGTTATGCGTTGAAGATTTCCGTGGCCTGTTTTCTTCATCAGTTTTTCTTTACCAAATGATAATTTTTAAATGAAAATGCTTTATTTCTTACTAAAAATGTAAACATCGGTGCGTGTGTACCTATATTTTTTGAAGAGTTCCCTGAATTTCTCGAGGATCCCTCATCAGATCTGAGTTTTGATACAAATGTGACCAATCTATGTATCGGTCTATAAAGGACGGAGTACTGAGGTAACAAACCATAAAAAAAATTACAACCGAATTGAGAACCTGCTCCTTTTTTTGAAGTCGGTTAAAAGGGGTTTTGAGCAAGAGGAGAGTCTCAGCGCAATAACCGACTATTGTGAGGGTCAGGTGGTGCGGTATTGTGCAGCGATTAGCGCAATAGTGCGCTTCACAGTCGCCATAAATCCTGTCAAAGGGGTAATAGTATTGTGGTAGCTCTTTTAGCCGCCAATCGTCTTTCACGTCAGTTAGCCAAACATGGTATTTTCATTTGCTTAGGTACAAGTCTGTGTAGCGTATCGTAGCAGTGACCCGGCGCGGTCGATCCACGCTGATAACCTTAAGTCGTCTGCGTGACGATGTGCACGTGGTTCTGAGACGGAACTTTGGAATTGATAGAATGTTCTGGAGAATCTAGGCCATTGGTAAACTGCTTTTTTGGACAGAGGATTCTCTGTCCGAAAAGGCAGTTCCATTAGATTCTTTAGTTACTTCAAAATCAACTTGTTCTCCACCAATGCTGACATAATGTCACTTAGATTCAAATAATTTAATCACTAACTGAACTCTTTGTTTTTTCTTTTTTTTTACGTAGGATAATAATTATGATATTATGCGAGTCTAAAAATGCAGGGCAAAGTCTGAAAAGGCTTTTCGAAAATTACGTATACTGATATTATACAGTTTGTGTTTGTTTGCTAACTCAATTTACCAGTCAGTTACCAGTTATTTTTACAAACCTATTCTCTTTGTTGCAGATGCGAGCCGTCCCGGCGAACGAGCGAGTATACACATTACGAACTCGGCCGCCTTCCCTCCTCCCCCCTTCACCCCTTAGCCTCGCCAGTTCTGGCGACAAATCCTTAGTAGCCCACACGCATTCACCTTCCTTAGAACGGCCGGCGAGTCAGCCTTCCGCGCCTTCGGCCACCGCTAGTTTCGTCTGTTATGTCTGCGGGGTTAGTGCCCCTAGTTCGCAACTAAGACTGGTCTACTGCTGTCCTAACCCCGAAAGGGAACCTTATTATCCTTTTATAACGACGCTCAAACCTCATCCGGATGCCAGTCCTATCAGTCCACAAGGTGAGTCAAACACACAATGTCATCTATTACACTGACTTATATAGCCCTGCTGATCGGAGAAACAACTGTCAGATCAGATCACACATGATAACTGTTTTACGTATTAATTAGTTTTCTGAAAAATGTTTCGTCAATCTTTTCTGAATCTCGAAAAATTATTCAATGGTGGTTACTATTAAGACGTATGAATACGGAAGAAGACGACAGTTTGTGGTACGCAGACCCCAAATAGACTGAGATAAGGGCAGGAAGATGATCACATCGATGTTGTGTATTATTTGCAGGCATGGTACAAATATGCGCGTCGTGTTACAAAAGTATCCCCCACAAGTACCCGGCGTACGGCGAGAACGGCGAGCCGAACGCTGCGCACAACAACACACACACCAACAATATTAGGTAAGCACACACTGTACACGCACACAAATCATACTTTATCATTTCATTATTTAATTTTCCTTTCACAAAATGTCACTACCTTTAGTTAACGTGTTTAGTCGATTGGTTTTGTTATTTATTTATATACCTTTCGATTTGCAAAACATGTATGGAGACAAAATTTACTATTTAAACTCTAGAATACTCTAGATAGTCAATTTTTTAAAACCATCTCCAATTTTGTGACGAAATCCTTGTTCAGTAAATTACAATTACCAGAAAGGTCTTTAATATTTCAAGAGCGAATGCATGCTAAATTAATAAATGTCTAAAATGAGATTAACGTAATTGTACAGGGTGAAAGGGATGTTAACGCACATCTAGACATCATCCCCCTTATTAATAAACACGAATTAAAGTTACTCCAAACTTAATCCTTAAAAAATTTTTGGAAAATCCAGAGATCATACTAGTAGTACTAGTACATACCGCATGAGTTTAGTACGAGTACATAAATCTGGATTCTTTCTTCATTGAAAATACTCTGCGGTTATTTCCTAATTTGTACGATTTTTCTGATATTACTTTCGCTTAAATCTGTGAAAAAACCATAAAACAAACATCATTCCCATCTAACCCAATGGCATTTTTCCTTACTAAGTAAATAGGTTACTTATTTCGTTGCAAAACTGTGTTTTTGGACAGAAATCACGATTTCATACAGTTTAAAGTAAGAAGAAAATCAGGAAATAAGATAAGGTAAAACCGACGAAAAATTTAAACGCAAGGGGTTTCACAATAATGTAGAGAACTCACGGTGTAACAGATGAGCGTCGATGTCATTTCCACCCTGTACAGTTCTTCTATTTCTTTTCAATGTTACTCTAACTTAGTATACTTGTTGTTTTAGGTTTAAGCCATACGACATCAAGTCCAGTTCGAGTCAGTCAAATAAACGGCCGTCGAACGCGTTGTCGATCAGTCCGCAGAGCCAGATCGTGTCGGGAGAGAATGGCATGGGACTGTACAGGTTAGCCACACATACATCTAGCGAAATGTCTATGTTGAGAGGATGAATGAAAGGCTTATAATAAAAGGTATTTAAGCAGATGCAAATTGAACGTTAAGTCATTGGTCCCGGCTATTATTTGTAGATATTTGACAGGTCCTGATGTTACGTATAGTCAGAAGCCTGAAAGTCTGACAACCAATTTAACTAAGAGGTAATAGCCTCCTGAAATTTTTCGAGAATGCTAGACCAAATGTTGTATTTATAACAGTAAAGTAAAGGGAAGGTTAAGCAGTCGATGAACTTAGCAATGTCGAATATTTTGATACTGTGGTGGTCATAAGAATTATGGGTCATAGTGGCCGATATGAAGATAATGAGCCTTCTGAAGTCCAAATACATTTTCAAATGTTTGTTCCAGATGTTACGTGTGTGCGGGACTGTTCCCGCAGCAGTCCATGGAGTGGCTGTCGACGTCAGCGGAGTACATGAACTCTCACGCGATGCACTTCCCGTGCCTGGCGGGCGCGCGCGGCGGCCGCGTGCTGGCGTGCTCGCGCTGCGTGCGGCACCTCGCGCGCCAGTGGGAGCTCATGGACGCCGAGCGCGTGCCCTTAGAACATAGGAGGTCTGTACCCGCTCCAATCTATACAAACTCTCACGCGATGCACTTCCCGTGCCTGGCGGGCGCGCGCGGCGGCCGCGTGCTGGCGTGCTCGCGCTGCGTGCGGCACCTCGCGCGCCAGTGGGAGCTCATGGACGCCGAGCGCGTGCCCTTAGAACATAGGAGGTCTGTACCCGCTCCAATCTATACAAACTCTCACGCGATGCACTTCCCGTGCCTGGCGGGCGCGCGCGGCGGCCGCGTGCTGGCGTGCTCGCGCTGCGTGCGGCACCTCGCGCGCCAGTGGGAGCTCATGGACGCCGAGCGCGTGCCCTTAGAACATAGGAGGTCTGTACCCGCTCCAATCTATACAAACTCTCACGCGATGCACTTCCCGTGCCTGGCGGGCGCGCGCGGCGGCCGCGTGCTGGCGTGCTCGCGCTGCGTGCGGCACCTCGCGCGCCAGTGGGAGCTCATGGACGCCGAGCGCGTGCCCTTAGAACATAGGAGGTCTGTACCCGCTCCAATCTATACAAACTCTCACGCGATGCACTTCCCGTGCCTGGCGGGCGCGCGCGGCGGCCGCGTGCTGGCGTGCTCGCGCTGCGTGCGGCACCTCGCGCGCCAGTGGGAGCTCATGGACGCCGAGCGCGTGCCCTTAGAACATAGGAGGTCTGTACCCGCTCCAATCTATACAAACTCTCACGCGATGCACTTCCCGTGCCTGGCGGGCGCGCGCGGCGGCCGCGTGCTGGCGTGCTCGCGCTGCGTGCGGCACCTCGCGCGCCAGTGGGAGCTCATGGACGCCGAGCGCGTGCCCTTAGAACATAGGAGGTCTGTACCCGCTCCAATCTATACAAACTCTCACGCGATGCACTTCCCGTGCCTGGCGGGCGCGCGCGGCGGCCGCGTGCTGGCGTGCTCGCGCTGCGTGCGGCACCTCGCGCGCCAGTGGGAGCTCATGGACGCCGAGCGCGTGCCCTTAGAACATAGGAGGTCTGTACCCGCTCCAATCTATACAAACTCTCACGCGATGCACTTCCCGTGCCTGGCGGGCGCGCGCGGCGGCCGCGTGCTGGCGTGCTCGCGCTGCGTGCGGCACCTCGCGCGCCAGTGGGAGCTCATGGACGCCGAGCGCGTGCCCTTAGAACATAGGAGGTCTGTACCCGCTCCAATCTATACAAACTCTCACGCGATGCACTTCCCGTGCCTGGCGGGCGCGCGCGGCGGCCGCGTGCTGGCGTGCTCGCGCTGCGTGCGGCACCTCGCGCGCCAGTGGGAGCTCATGGACGCCGAGCGCGTGCCCTTAGAACATAGGAGGTCTGTACCCGCTCCAATCTATACAAACTCTCACGCGATGCACTTCCCGTGCCTGGCGGGCGCGCGCGGCGGCCGCGTGCTGGCGTGCTCGCGCTGCGTGCGGCACCTCGCGCGCCAGTGGGAGCTCATGGACGCCGAGCGCGTGCCCTTAGAACATAGGAGGTCTGTACCCGCTCCAATCTATACAAACTCTCACGCGATGCACTTCCCGTGCCTGGCGGGCGCGCGCGGCGGCCGCGTGCTGGCGTGCTCGCGCTGCGTGCGGCACCTCGCGCGCCAGTGGGAGCTCATGGACGCCGAGCGCGTGCCCTTAGAACATAGGAGGTCTGTACCCGCTCCAATCTATACAAACTCTCACGCGATGCACTTCCCGTGCCTGGCGGGCGCGCGCGGCGGCCGCGTGCTGGCGTGCTCGCGCTGCGTGCGGCACCTCGCGCGCCAGTGGGAGCTCATGGACGCCGAGCGCGTGCCCTTAGAACATAGGAGGTCTGTACCCGCTCCAATCTATACAAACTCTCACGCGATGCACTTCCCGTGCCTGGCGGGCGCGCGCGGCGGCCGCGTGCTGGCGTGCTCGCGCTGCGTGCGGCACCTCGCGCGCCAGTGGGAGCTCATGGACGCCGAGCGCGTGCCCTTAGAACATAGGAGGTCTGTACCCGCTCCAATCTATACAAACTCTCACGCGATGCACTTCCCGTGCTGATAATCATCTTTGGAGACCAATCGATGCCCGTCGCCCGACTCGCTAGTGAACAAGGAGAAAGAAAGTGGCATGGATAGGGTATAATATCACTTCTTCTCAGACCAAATAGTTTTCCGGGATCTCATGCAAAGCAATAAAGATTTTTCGTTGTTAAAATTCTAGTGACAGTAGTGTTACCTGTCACTTGAATTTTAACAACGGAAAATCTTTATTCATGTTACTTTATGCCTGTGTGTCAATTTTACCAGTTTTCAGTTAAGTGTTAAAAAGTTAATTGCACAATCAAATGGTACATCACTCTCATTAAAATTCCATCTTAACGACTAGGAAAAAGCACGAGATACCTTTGGTAACTTTTGCGACTTTTCAAAGACGTTTGATTGCCTTAACCATGAGACACTACTGGTAAAACTGGATCATTATGGGAATAAGAATACAGGTCTAAATTTAAAAAGATCTTACCTGAAAAACAGACAGGTTAAATTTCAGATTAACGACAAAAACTCATTACAGTCTGAAGTAACAGTGAGTGTCCCTCAGGGTTTAATACTGGGTCCGTTCGTCTTTTTAGTTGTGTTAATGATTCCTCATTAAATTCAAAATCAATTAGATGGTGTTACTTGCAGATGACACATCACTGATTTTTGAAAACAACGACGACGGTCAAATTTTGACGACATCAATAACTCTTATTCTTCCAAAATTTACCGCAAATAATTTGGTACACAATTTCTTAAAAAAATCAAATGTGTTAGATTTGCGTACGGAATTCATTAATCAAACTATTTTGCACGGCATCACGCTAAACTAGAATTTAGCACACAACACACACACACACTGTTCTGTTGTGTTTTCATTTAATATTGGAGTCTTCTACTACAGGCATTGTTTGCTTAAAAGAAGGCTCCAATCACAAACTAACTGTTGTAATCTTGTTAAAGAAATAAACAATTTGAATTTGAATTTGAATATTAAAGGGGTAACTAGAATCACTTGTAAATTTAACTTAACTTGTAAGTCTGACGTTTGAAAGTGACGAATTGAAATAAATTATTTTACGACGATTTCTATCAATACGCTCCTCATTTGCACTTCCGCAAGCCGTCAAAGAAAATAATTCCAAAAATATATTAACGTTTTCTCTAGTACCAATAGGTATAAAACATTTGATTATTTATTTATTTATTTTATTAATTCTTTAAAACCCCAAGCGCTGGCGTCCGCGCTGTCATTGTCTATCTATTGTGTCTCTAATTGACACGATTGAAAGGTTAACTATCATTACAGGGTTTACTCGAATGCTACAGTTAAGAACTTATATTTAAGCACTTATTCAATAAAACAGAAAAACAAAAAATGTAAACGTTAGGAAAATAACATGATTATTTTTAATTCCAGATACAATATTCCGTCGCCCCTTCCGGCGAACTCGTCTATGAACGGCGAGCGAGTCATACCCACCCCACCGTCGACTACGTCCGACCGGACAGTCGCTAGTAATAATGGTGAGTTATAATATACTACTTAGATATTTTGGAAATTTTAAACTATATCGAGATCACATTTTTTAGATTAGCCTATAGAGATATTCTCAATTGCTATAAACCTTAGTAGATGCGTGATTCTTTATTTTATTGCAGAGAACGCCTGTTGAGTTTTTTTTTAATGTTAGGTGTGTAAATAGTATCGTTCTCGACACGTTTTCGAAACTCATTCTTTATCGAAATATCGTTGAAAATATTGGTATATCCGAATAAAAATATCGGTAATGTCTCTAGAAGCCTATTACTAACCTATTAAAATCACCGGTCTAAATACGTGTCTTGAACTAATGCTGTTCTGGCCTGACCCAAAATATCTCGTATGAATTCAAAAATCGACGCGTTTCAGTTTAATATTCATGATTAGTCTTTATTATAACAGTTACAGTAGATCCTACCTAGCATAATCATCATACCAACACAAATACTACTCACGCCAAAATAGTCCTTATTACATGGTAAAATTCACACTCGTTTCGGCAAGTCGTTGACGTAATTGCATTATTATTATCTTAATACTTCACCATTTTTTGATTGATGAATATGAAGCTTAATTTACGCTGACAGTTGACGATCGTTAACCAGTACAAGTCTATGCATGTTGATATTATTCCGTAATAATAATAAACCTTTAAATGATTTTGTCAAAGAAACAATAGTTTTTCATTTTCGGTGGTGTGGCTCATCAAGATACCGCGTTTTAGTTGATAATGCTCCGAGGGCATAGAGCACTGTCTTTTTTCCAGCCGTTTCATTTAAGCTTGTATAAGACAAACACACCGTGATATCCTATCCTATCCGATGAGATAAATTTACTTGTAACTGTAATCCACTGCACTTCTGTGAGAATATGAAAGTAATTCGATTATAAAATGAATTCTTTTCGTACCCATAAGATATTATACATTATGTCAAATTAAAACACGTAGTCGAGCGGGTTATACAGTATTATTATTCAGGGAAAACTTGGAAATTCAGGAAAGCGGAAGAAAAAATTCTACTCTGTTCAGAATGATGTTGAGTAGTTATCATGTGCCCTCCGTATACTCCTCTGGATACCCTCCGTATACTTCCCGCTCTAAGAACATCTACATCATCGTTAGTAGCTCTTGTATAAATGTTGTACAGAGGCCAGAACATCAAGCTACCCCAATGTGTCACTTTGATAGTTTCTCAACTCTACTACTAATAGAATAAGGTTAATTTTTCAATTGGGAATATTTGACATACTTAAATAATAAATATTCCACAACTTTCAAACAACGCCATCTAGTCCCTAGCTAAGCAGAGCTTGTGTTATGGGTACTAAACAACAGATAAACATACTTATATATTTCTAAATTTATACATATTAATTATTGATAAATTACACCCAGACACAGAAGAAATGATCGTGCTCATCACACAAACATTTGCAATATGGGATTTTATTTCATTTTATTTAGAGACGCCAGCACATCAACCTACTCCAATGTGTCAAATTTCTTTGATAGGTTTTCAACTTTATTCTAAGCATAATAATGTACATGTTCAATTGGGAAAATCTGACAGTTTGGGGTAGGTTGATGTGCTGGCGTCTGTACAGTATGTTCCAACAAACAAATATTAAGATTATGGGTAAATGTACAATCAACAACGTTTCCACAGATTACTTCTGTACATTATTAATTAGATGAGTAATTGCAAGTAACAATAAAACAACTAATTTTATCTTTAACTAGGTATATCTTTAAATACCAACATTTGTCATTGGTCCGGCTTGATGTCATGGCGTCTGTACACCCCGCTAAATACTCGTTTAGTAGCTCTTGTACACGTGTTGTACGAGTGCTGCCAACGATGACAACTCGTTGAACTCGCTCGTTTGCCACGTCGCGTGGCAACAGCACAGTTGACGATGCCGTGGCCCCTGTACCGTGTTGTCCCGCAGCCTGCACGTCGATCTACTGCTTCCTGTGCGGCCTGCACTCGGACTTCACGCTGGCGCGCATACTGTACGGCCAGCCGCAGGGCAACGCGCCTTACTTCCCCTGTCTGCTCACGCACCAGGTGAGCACATACACACACACATACACATATACTACAGTAGCACTTACTGTGCGAGACTTATAACATTCCTTGTAACCTTTTGAACGCCACGTTAAAACAAAACGTGCCCTCAGTGTCAAGCTGCGGATCGATTCTTTAAATTTGTCATGTAATCGTGACGCTTGGCGTGCTGGGCATATTTTAGTTTGAGGTCAAAAGTATATCTCTTATTTAAATGAAAATAAAGCATCTCTTTGAGGTTTGCCATCCCTGTCTGAGACACATTCGTGTTGCCCACTTCATTTTCCATTTACTTTCAAGTTGCATTGGAAATGGGTTCAATGCAAAGAGATTTAAAATACTATAGAAAGGACATGCGATGAAATGTCATAGAAAAACTGCGATCCCATGTCTCAGTAACGCCATCTAGAATGATATAGCAATATTGGAGCGGCAGCGGAGCGTACTAAAGTAAACTCATAGACTTGTGTCCACTAGAACACAAGTGTCGTGATGTCCTGTCTATAGTAATAATTGAATGTCTTTGGCCGAATGTAAACGTGCTATATGAGATGGCATTTTGTAAAGAAGAGACTCAATAATGGGCTATTTGACAACATTTTAGTTTTAGATTTAGAGTCCGTCATCTAGATAACAAGAAAATATTCGACACATATTTTTTTCTTTTTCAAATTGATGGAAAACTGCTTAGATTAAGCGCATTGAAGTTGAGGAGTGGGGGCTTGTAACGTCATTAGCTAGGATAAACTGTACTGGCTAGTGACGTCATGCGACATTTTAACTCGATGTATCGCCGTTATTTTTAGATTACGTGAAAAAAGAAAAAATACGTGTCGAATAATTTTCTTGTTAGCTAGATGAGGGACTTAAAACTAAAATTTTGTCAAATAGCCTATTGATAATGTTAATTTGTCGACAGAGTCATCCGAACGCGGAGCAGTTGCGTGAGAACGGCTCGGCTCTAGTCTGTACCTTCTGTTACCACTCGCTGCTCAGCCAGTGGAGGAGGTGAGTACACTTCGACACTCTATTTGTATTTGTTTACGGTTGAATTTTCTTTGTAAGTGTTTGTGTCCCCATATTGAGAAAAGCCCGTCGTTTGTATTCTTTTTATAGAAATTTTGACATTATGATGGTAAGCTGGTGAGATACATAGCTTTCAAAATGAAATAACAATAAAGTGTGTGTGTTCTTATGTACAGACGCCAGCACATCAAGTTACCCCAGTGTGACAAATTTTCCCAATTGAATATGAACCTTATTTTTTTTTTAAATAAAGTTAAAAAATGAATAAAGAAATTTGACACATTGGGGTTACTTTATGTGCTGGCGTCTGTACATGCGTTAGAAGTTGTACTTCTTTGGCGCAACAAGATAAAGATCTATTAGATGCAATTTTTTTTATCTTTCGCGTTATCTTACGTTTGTAGAAAAAACGACACTAATAAAAGAAAAAAAACTAAAAATGTTGACTATCTAACTTCAGGGTGTCGGTTTTTCGTGCGGAGTGTGCGCGCATCGTAAAAATGTACTATCATTTTTCTCTAACGCGCTAAAATAACTTTAAAAATATTTATTTTGTAAGGCTCAGAATCAGCTTACCATTAATAATTTAAAATATGATATAGCAATGTTCCATAAAACGGCATCATCTCACTATATGGTTGTAAACACTGCAACAAACAACTTGTAGTGTTTACAGCTCTATACATCTACAGTAACAGATAGTATAATAATATCTAACAGTTTCAAATTGGTTTAGATATATGTATAGTTGTATAGTTGACGGTTTTCGGATAACTTTAGACCCCGAAATTGTCAGAGCTTACCTTTATAAATACTCCGTTTTTTTACGTTTCTGTCCTATTCGCTATAAGATACCCCTTGTTCCAGGTACGAAGCGTTAGGCGGCTACCCTCCCGAGAGAAGAGTGTATAACACTCACGATTACCACTGCCACCTGTGCGGCATTAAGACGTACAGGAAACGAGTTAGAGCCCTACCTATTAAAGTAAGTACATGGCACACAGTATCTTCTCATACAGAAAAGGCAGGAGCATCAATCACCACGCCTGCTCAAGGCAGGTTGGTGATTTAATACTTATATTATTTACTTAGACTGTCACATAATAATATATATGGACATAAAGTTGTATTTGTTTTTTTGTTATTTTCTGAGTAAGGTACTCGCAGATATAATATTAGTTAACAGCAAAAAAATAAACAAAAGTTATAATTATTTATCTGTAAAGGGTGGTTAGTGTCTTTTGTCTGTAAAAAGAGCACGTCTGAAACGCAGTGGCGTGCGCTTTTAAGTTTGAAGTTTGTCTTTTAGTTTGTAGATGTTAAAATTGTTGCCTTCATACATTTCTATTTAGATCATTATTATAAGTACTTAACAGTAAAAATAAAATAATGTTAGACCATAAGTCGAAGTTTTCTCACGATATCTTTCTATTACCGATGTCAGTGATGTCTAATATAAACTTTCAAATCTGCCCCTTATTACATGGGACCTAAAACACATGTGTAAAAATGTTGGTCTATCATAGATTATGTAGGCGTTAAGATGTTATTTTATTTTTAAAATTATTATTATTATGAGCCTGTGGTGTCCCATTACAGGGCAAAGGCCTCCCTTCCATTCTTCCACTCCTTTCTGTCTTTAGCCTCTTTTGGTCAATCCTTTAGAGAGAAGTCCAACTTTTAAAATAATAATTTTAATTAAATGCTATCTTTTGTTTCAGGAATTCCCATTCTTAGTGCAAAGGCGGACTGAAAATTCATTATTATTAGAAAATGGCGATTATGCCGTAGTATGTTTAGACTGTTATGAAAGCTTAAGGTTAGTAACATTTTATTTCTAATAAGTATTTCTTGCAACCTCTAGGGAATTTATTTAGTGCGCTGTTGTATATTCCAATTTTTTTTTGGAAAAGGTAATGTTGTACCGACATATTATTAGAAACACATATATTATATGTTATTACATTGGGAAGAAGCATGAAATCACGAGACATTATAACAGAATAATTATAATATCATCTTAATTGTTGTCATGTTTTATTTTAAATACTGTTAATAACTCTTTGTGCTACAATTACCAACCTGAAAGAGCTCCTTTGGCTTGAGATACAGGTTTCTCTAACTTATAAGAATCGTCATTATTTTTCCTATTTTAATTTTGAATAAATATTCCTATTACTATCACTATACAGGAGATCCACTTATCCTCGCGTCTAAACTGTCAGATATGTAGTATATTTATGATGGAAACATTAACGTAGAGGCAGAATTAGTTCGGAAACCCTGCTATAACAAAGTTCCAGTGCAGTGTGGTCAGTTCCTTAGCTAACGAGTGTTCGTGTGTCAGGACGCAGGCGCAGGACTACGAGCGGCGCGGCGTGCCGGTGGACAAGCGCGAGTACAACTGGCTGCAGCAGCCGCCGCCGCCCGAGGACTCCGCCGACGTCACCATCGCGCGCCTGCCCTCCGGCGACCGATCCGACAAACTTGTGAGTCGCAGCTTAGGAAGCTTTTGCTCCATCCGACTTTTGTTTAGTTATGATTGTCAGGAAATCTGTGAATGTACAGACGCCAGCACTTCAACTCCTCCACTCTCTTTTTTTATTCATTTTGCTCCATTAGTGTAATTGCTGTACGGCGTTCTGATGCGAGGGTAAATAAATTTATAAATAAATGTGTCAAATTTCAAAGAAAACCTATCAAAGTTTCCTATGCAATAGTTGATTATTTAGTTTAGCCTTGCAGCTGATTATTATTTAAGTATGAGATTTTTTTATGTAAGAACACTCTGTGAAAATTTGTCTCATTATTGAAACTTTCACTGTCCACAAAGCAGACACAATAAATTAAAAATCAACATGAGTCATATGTGACTCATAGAAGTGGTTAAAAAAACACATTTTATCATCTTACTTCCACATTTTTGGTACCTATACGTACCAGCTAACAAGTGCCACCGTTCAACAGATACCTCAATCACTGGTGATGTCTCGCAGCAGTTCGAAACGAAATAGTCCAAAGCAGCCGAGTTCAGCGGTCACGGACCGGAGGTTAACGCCGAACAAGATCGAGAAGCCCGACCAAGGTATGTCACACTCATACATTTATTTTTAAAGTAAAACTTGGAGTAAGCTGGTGAATGCGTTGCAAGACGATTACAATGCGTTACGAAAAGTGTGATCGGGCGAGGCGAACGGAATTTGTGAGCGAGATGTAAGTTAGTGAAGATAGAAAGAGGGTTACGTTTCGTATATTACTTTAGGGGCAAGAAAGTGAGGTGTGAACACACATTTTCTTTCTCTCATAGCCGTTTACGTTTCGTATATCTAAGACACAGTGCGCCTCTTATATGTCTAGGGTCCGAAACTTAAACACGTAATTGTAGGTAGGTAAGGTACTCATGATTACGAATAACTTTTCCAAAGAAACTTTTTTTATACTTACTCAATAAGTTTCAATTAATTCAATTACGCCAGTACTGCACAGCAGGAGCGGTGGGGGTGGCGGGGTGCGTGTGACGCTACTACTAGTAGATTTTCCCCTTCCCGAGGTCAGACTATCAGCTGATTGATCGTGCCGATTCGTGCCTACTGTGATCGAACAAAGGCGCACCCGCGGGAGTTTCAAACAGCGTGTTTGTTATTTTATTGTGCTAAAAGTTATTGTGTATAAAATAAGTTTCTTTGGGAAGTTTATTGAAATCATGAATACAATCACGTGTTTAAGTATCGGTCACTAATTACCAGTGACCCTATATGAATCACACTGTAGGGGCAAGAGAGAGCAGTGCGCGCGCACATTTCTTTAAAGAAGATTTACTTCAGGCGTGTGGTCAGAAGCATACTAGCTTTTTTAATTTCATGGAAGACTTACAACTAAATATGAAGGTGGCACCCGGAAAACCTTTTAAGTGAAAACTTCTTTAGGAGCGTTGGGCATTTTCGAGATGGGAAAAACCATTGATCTCGCGACACTAACTGTTACTGTAACCGACACCTTCGCATATAAGTAAATTTTACGTTTTACGTGCCGTATATACTTCCATTTTGCACTACGCCTGCGACTTCGTCTACGTGGATTTTGTATTTTCATTATTGACCGCTCGCTACTCACATTATTCCGCATAATAAAAACGCGCGCGGTACTTGATTTCCCTGACTTTCGATCATTACGTACATTAGCCCAAATTTCAGATAAAATGCTTATGTTGTTTCGGAGTTAATCGGGACAGATACGTAACGCTTAATTTTTATAAATAAAGATATGTGTATCTTGCCTTATTCTAAGGCTCTAGACAGACGGACTGCATTTCAACTGCACATCGACTGCAAATTTGTTGTTTGAATGCAATTTAGTACAAACAGCAGTTGGCAGTTGTACAGAGTGCACGCAAACTGCGCAGTTAAAATGCAGTCCGTTTGTCCAGAGCCTTATAGAAATATAGGTATGATTATATTACCATACTAAAACTATCAGGTAAAAGATGACCAACACTTTTTCAATACAAAATAAACAGAAAAATCTCATAAATACAAAAAAAACGTAATTTATCCCAACCCCGTCTTCACCTCTTGAAACCTTTTAAACTCCCGAGCCTCTAATATGGCGCATAACAATATAGCCGCTAAAATGGCTAACCACCTGTGGATGTCCATAAAGTGCCTACCCTCCTAACCAAGATTCACCAAAGAGTAAACAGTAAAAACTTTTGGTATAGTATTGTACCTACGTCGTGGTAGCCTCTTAGAGGTAGATAGGTACTCATAAATACAAAAAGCATGAGCTAATGAGTTGGCCTGGTAGAAACTACAGAGCGCCATCTGCTACGATTCTTACATACTTCTTTTGCTTCTTTTACGCGCATACATGTAGTGATACACACGTTGATTTATTTTTACATGTTTTTACACACTCATACAAATTAAGATGAGGTAACTAATTTGTATACAGGTATTATAATGGTCATTCGTTAGGTATTTAGATTTGTCATCTATAATTCTAATTTAGTGGAACGGAAAAGTAAATTTTAGCTATAAAGACATCTGAAAGTGATCTTTTTAATTAAGACATGTTTTTGTGATTTCTATTTATTTGCCAATTGAACGTTATTTTTTGTTATTATTCTGAATTATGTCTAATATACTTTCCTTGCGAAATAAGGCAATGCGTGATATTGCAGTGCGATCATGTTGTCGAACAGCGTAGTCTTTTAATACAATACAGCCATTGTTTGCGTAAAGGGAGTAAAAATAAAAACCAAACACGTATTTATATAAACAGATTTGTACTTGTATTTGGCGATTTTGTCACTTACTCGGCCTCTATACTTATTATCTATAATCCGATTTCAACGGTATTCCAGCCCTGTAGGCACAAAACTTTTAATCACAAACGTTTATCGCATCTGCGATTAACCAACTCTATCCCCCTCACCGACCCTACCGGTAACAATACACCATCTTAAGTGCGCGCGGAGTATCGCTGACGGCGTCCCCCCATCCCTGCCCCCTACCTATGACGTCATCCCCCATCTATCCGCCGTCGTCTTTCGTAAGACTTCCGAGCGCGCACTTTATTACTCTTTGTTCATGAAATACGGAAATTACTTAATTCAAATATTTTGTTTTTCTTTTTTCCGGGGGTTACGAAATTATGAAAGGTAGACTGAATAAATGATTTTTTGTATTCTTAATCCGGTTTTGTTGTCAGTTGGGATTTATTTGAATGTGTTATTTTTAAATATAGACTAAAAGACGTCAGCACACGCTCGTTCCATCATAGGCCCCATCTATCCCTTTCCATCAGGTTTGATAGAACTCAAGATAAGGTCCAATTAGCAATCAAAATGAACTAGAAAAAATCTTATACACATAGCATGCAAACACATAATAAAAAATCTAAATCAAATCACTTGAAATCAAATTCTGGACCTGTCATTCTCTGCACATCTTGCTGCAGCCACCGGCCGTTGGTTATTTTAGTTTTTTTGTGTATTAAGTACCTACTAAAATTAGTGATAAGATATTTTACTAACCAAGTGGATCATGTCCGAATCTAAATAAATAAAAAAAATATAAATAAATAATAGAGTCCGAGATTTTTTTGGCGAATTTATGGCTGTACCACGGCAAATTTTGTTGAGTTCAATTTGGCCTATCATTCATTTGGCCTTTACCAGGCTAATTACCCTGACACGTGTCTGTCTACCCCAGCAAATGAAGTTGGGTAAAAACTATACTAAGGTTCAATAAAATATGTCGTATCACATATCTTTTTGCTCAAACACATTGACCGAAAAAGCTTTTCCTATACGAACAACTTCGAACACATATTGCTTTTTTATCAGATCGAATTTCAACCTAAACACTGTGTAATACGGTCTATTTTGTAATGTGAAGGTTGCGCCATATGTCCTTTGCGTGTAGCAAGTGTTGCGATGACGGGAGGTCTGGATAACGTTACATATTGGTATTACGCGTATATTGTATTTGGATTGGTACAAGCTATAAGCTTATAGCGATTACTATTCACTATTTTTATTGTTAGAAAATTTCGTTGCGGTCTGGGTCTTTAGGAAGCCGCTTCACGATTTAAATTATAACTAGTGAACGCCTGGTGGTTGAAAGGCGACCGTTTATTTATGTTTAATAGAAAACTACAACTGCTCAGCATTTTCGTGTCGATCAACACACCGAATGTCACATATTTGCTGTCATTTTTTGTTTATTTCCAAAAGGTTGATAACTATGGTTACTAGAAACTTGACGTTGACTGATTTGCTAAACGTCTTAAGTATACGTTGGTAAATAATGAATATTTTTATTTACATTATTTAATATATTTCTTACATAATCGTCAAAAACTATTAGGTTTCAGCACTTTTCCTCCACGTGAACTTTCGCTATGCTAAATCTCACATTCCTCTTTCCGCGTATTTTTCTGAAAAAGAGATTCTAAGATAGATAATAAAAAGATTCGGCTTTGGATTCGCCGCGCGGATGATGTTCCGCGCGGGTAATCCGCGTCAACGACAAAGCCTGCTCGAGGTACTGACTCCACCGTCCCTCTTCAAGCTAATCAACACATAACTTCTAAGTCACCTGTTGCTAAATGCTTAGATATTGGCGACCTCCACCAATCCGCGCCCCGTTATAAATTATTCCGCGGCGGAAGTGACGCCACGTGCGTGGACGGAATTGATCCGCGTCCTCGACAATGTCTGGTTGATGTGTGTACGTTTGAATACAACCTGACTATGAGTATTTGTGACTTTTATGTACGGAAGGAGTTGGCAGAGGTGTACCTATTCTAAGTCAAAGTTAAAACGTTTATTGCGAGCAAAAGTGTACATTCTTGGTGTCACTGAAGACTTTGCAGCCGCTTTCCAATTTCATAGTATTGATAAGTTAATTAGATACCAACCATTTGGCAAGTCATGGTGTTATCTTTTTTATATTTTGATTATCGTGCCTTGGGTTGGAAGTCGAGACTTATGACTTGACAGTAAACCGGTCACAACATTAGGCTATCACCGTTTGGTAGTTGGAATCTGTTATGTTGACATTACTCGAACAAACACACACTTTAATTTTATTTATTAGTATAGATTTGAGTTATAAGTGTGACTTGACTATAACTTAAACTGTCAAAAACAATATCTTTGAACCAAAACAAATATTACGTAACATCTCTCAACGAAACGTTTGGTAAGTATAAGAAAGTTAAACAATCTTTTGTTCCGGGAATCTGGAGAAGTTGTCTAATTAACAATATCTTGTATAATCCTGTCGCCGACAAATCGCAGCTGTGTGGGATAGAAAAGAAAATACGCTCGCTTCCAATCGGCACTTCTATTGTCTATAGCTCAGTGGGAAGAGGCAGGGGCCTAGTGAGCGCGGTGCTAGAAGCGGAGCGGGAAAGATTATTTAGTTCACAAACGACAAATTAGAACCATAACAAAAAATATTGTGAGTATGCTTTTTTGACGTAATAACGTCTTTTAAACCGATGAGCGCCTGTTGTACGCTCGAAGAAGCATGACTCATTTTCACGTTCCGCGTAAGCCGAGCGTGCAAAGCGAGAGCGCGGAACAAGCGATAGAGGGACACGATTCAATGACGTTATCACGTAAAATTATCGTCCGTAAACCGACTTTACAGACAACAATTTTTTACATGGGAAAAGTGTGACGGCACGGTTAAGCGCTGGCTGCGGCGCCGCGTGTCTCTAGTTTGGTTGCCGCACGGTATAAATATTTGTATGGCCTACAGGTAATTAGTTGTTCCTGGTCTAGTTGTTTTTGTATGTGAGTTTGAATGTTTGTGAACGCACCTTGCGTGTAGAAGTTCTTTTTTTTTCACTGAAGTGAAAATATTTGTTAAATACGTCTGTTTTTCGCGAAAGGATATGCATAGGTGTAAATTAGTAGCCTTCAAACTTTTTGTCACTGGCGCCACACCTCACGCCGTCTCCCTGTTCATAGCACCACAAATGACTTTCCAATAATCCGGGCTTTGACGCGGCGCCGTCCCGCAGACCCTCAAATTAGTACCTACTCGACGCTTTTGTCCAATGTCCTTTTGTCAAATTGAGATGGTGGTAAACATTGTGTCTTAACACTGATGGGTGCGATTAATAATCGAATAATCAGACGAGTTACCTTAGAGACACAATAGAAAGACAATGACAGCGCGGACACCGGTGTCCTCTTGGGGTTTAATGAATTAAGTGAAGTCCAATTACAATTTTAAATCAAATCAAATCAAATCAAATCAAATCATCATTTATTTTGCAAACATGGGTAATGGGTAGGTACATAGATGTTACACTATAAATTAGGTGTAATTAGGTGGTGTGTTAGTTAGGTGTTATGAAGAAACATTGTGCCTTAACACTGATGGGTGCGATTAATAATCGAATAATCAGACGAGTTACCTTAAGTGAAGTCCGATTACAATTTTATGAAGAAACATTGTGCCTTAACACTGATGGGTGCGATTAATAATCGAATAATCAGACAAGTTACCTTAAGTGAAGTCCGATTACAATTTTATGAAGAAACATTGTGCCTTAACACTGATGGGTGCTATTAATAATATGTATGTATATATGTATTTATCATAAATAATAATTTATTTTTCTTTCAAGTTTTAGTTACCTTCTTGCGCCTACCATGTTCTGTCTCTGCACCACCTTAAGGTAGACTGGTAGAAAATGCCTAAGGCATTAAGTCCGCCTTTGTACAGTTTATTTTACTAGTGCATAAAGTTTTAATAAATAAATAATAATCGAATAATCAGACGAGTTACCTTAAGTGAAGTCCGATTACAATTTTATGAAGGACGTCACGCGGTTTCACCCGCTTAGTTCCCGTTCCCGCGAGAATACAGGGATAAGAGAAAAATATACATTAGAGAATATAATAATTATCATTTAAATTAACCTTTCAATCGTGTCAATTAGATACACAATAGAAAGACAATTACAGCGCGGACACCGGTGTCCTCTTGGAGTTTATGAATTAAAAGAGTGAGTATGGAGTTTTTTGCTCATTCTTCTTTATACGAAACTACGGTTTGTAACTAGACTCATTTACTTACCTAATTTATTTAACTTGTAAGTCTGACGTTCAAAAGTGCCTTTTATTTATTTATTTATCTTTCGAGATTTTATAGTTCGTCCGCGTTAAGAATGCAGTAAAAATGCATTGCAACTGCAAGATAAAGGTGTATTCCACAGTGGTGTTAAATTCAAACAAATTATATTTTAAAAGATTAAGTTTAATGAATTTATAAAAATGAAAAGATTTGATTGGTTAGGGGCCGGGCTAGGCCGACGGATAGTGATGACTTTACTGCATTCTTAACGCGAACGTACTATAGTTAGTTATTTTCTAAGAATGCGCGTAGCTGTCGTTAATACATGTAGGTATCTAAGATAGAAACAACATTATTGCTCCACTCAATCGTAAAAGAACAACACAAAACAAAATCCAGCAAAATCGTATACAGTAGGTACAGTAGGTACAAATAATTTTAAACTGAGCCATTTCCCATGTAGGTATCACTCAGTCGATTTTTCTCCCCCAGTGACGTAACCACAAACAGCATCTCGAAAGTAGCAATACACGCTTAAAATAACTTAACGCTACCCTACTCGACTCGCTTTACTACTAATTCGAGTTACCCACTGTCACTGTCTACATAATATTAAATAAATATGAATCGCTGAAATGAATGTACGACTTTTAAACGACTGCACCGAATTGGATAACTTTATTTTTGTGTTGGGTCCTTCCTGGATAGTTTAGATTCAGATTTAGACCCGGTAGGCGCTGCGATCGGGGGCAGGACAATATCTTCTTGGTCCGCTAGTTTATAATGTAGCATATTGTATACTGATAAGTTTATCTTTTTGAAGAGTGAGTACTTGAATAATTGACAAAGCAAAAAGATGGCGAGCGATCGACTAAGATGTTATAAAACGTTTTCATTCTAGAAGTTTTCAAAATAATTAAACAAGTTTTTAAGAAGTGAAGATAAATTTATTTTGGTAATCCATAACCCTCTAGTTTCGGAAGTCAGTGCCAAACAATTAATTTTACACCTTTACTTAGCTGTTTTCCCCGTTCTTTTTAGCCCAGTCACTAAGTCTAAGGAGCTTGTTTTTTATTCTATTTGTTAGGGACAAAAAACAGTTACATGCCAAGCTTAACTAAAGATTCTTAAATTAACACAACTTAGAAATACATTTATACACAATCTCACATATTTATATTATTACACATGTAACCAACAACATTGTCCATGAATTCACAAAAATAAAAATTAATAAAAATAAAAACAGACAAATCGTGTGCACCGTAAAAGATCAGTAAAAAGAAAGAAAAAAAAGAAAATGTATAATTATTATACATTTTCTTTTTTTTTCTTTCTTTTTACTGATCTTTTACGGTGCACACGATTTCAGTAAAAAGAAAGAAAAAAAAGAAAATGTATAATTATTATACATTTTCTTTTTTTTCTTTCTTTTTACTGATCTTTTACGGTGCACACGATTTGTCTGTTTTTAGAATGACTAAACTCACCAGTATAATTATTATACTGGTGAGTTTAGTCATTTTATTGCTCTTGCCTTGAAGCGATCTTTGGAAATAATCCTTGTTAAACACTTACAGAGCATACTCTCTTTATATAATCAGTTGCAACTATAATTAGAGAAGGGTCCACGGGTTTTCCCGTACTTACCACCGTCTTAAGTTCTTTAGCGGCACGTGTGGCTTCCCACGGCCCTTGGAACTTAAACTTCTTCGTAAGCGTACATTATTTAGTGAGCAGCAGTTTATTGTCCATTTCCGAGTAACATTGTACGCGTAATTAGTACGGCCGGCTATACACCACTAATTTTTAAATAGTAAAAAAAAATTGGCTGTATCCGTATCTGTTACTGATCATATTTGCGTTATCAAAAGTAAAAAAAACGAATTTCTATTTTTAAATATTATGCCACTATTTAGTTTAACTTAAATAAAGAAAACAGCTGTTGGAGGCGGGTCATGCTTGAGCGAGATCACGCGAACGTGAGCGAGAGATGACGATTAATGAATACTACTATGTCATGAATAGCCTGTACAATATTTCCATAAATTGGGTGACTTTTTGGGATATAAACAAACTTTGCTGTTTATGAATATTATTTATTGATACTTTACAAATATAATGAGAAGACCGTCTAAAATAAGTCCTTTAAGTATTTGTATTAATTAAAAAATTGTGGTGTATATAACTATGATATTAGTATTCATATTGCATGGATGAACAAGCATGCATTTGTCCGTCTGTACTTTATAATATAAATCATATACAGGGTGTTAGTGTGAACACCGTTATCCTTGAAACCAGTGGTTTGGTTTCACTTATAGACCGTAAATTCAACGAACATTTTTTTTTTATTTTTTAAGTAAAGTCTCAATTTTTCCTTTAAATTGTTTCACCCTATACAACGGCACGCAAGTACATAGTAGACAAAGTGGCGCCACGGGTAACTGCGCTTGATCAGACACCGTAAGCTGTGCGCCCGCGCCCGCACACACACCTCAGTCTGGCTATAGCCTCGCTATCGAGCGCACGTCGGTTTAGACACGTTTTTCGTACACAAGTGGGTAGTTAGATAAAAGTAATTATGTCGTACACAAACGTACAGTGGACGAAAATGGTACGGCTTTACGCCGCGGCTGGTGATAACCTGGCCGAGGCTCGCAGAATGTACGTAGATTTATTCCCTGGACAACCTGTGCCAAACCGGGAAACGATGTTGACGGCGACTCAAAGGTTATCTTTGGGGGGAAATGAAGCGCCGGGTGTATGCCACTGAGTTTCATAATACGTCGGAACTCAAATTGCGGATTCGTAGTGCGTTCAGAGACATACAAAGTGACACTGTTGTGCTTCCCAGAGTGCGAAACAGTGTGCGAAAACGTGTGGAGTGGATCCCATTTTGAACATCTTTTAAGACTAATGTAAGTACTTAATTCAATCAGTGTAGATATTCAATCAGTGTAAATTTAACCAGTATTTTTTAATGAAACTGTAGATAAAAACCCTACCCAGTTGTTGTCTTTCTTTCATTTTCGTTGTTGTTAAATCTAACTTACATTTGGACCCGTCACGCAACAGAAGGTAGTAGGTATTTTTGCCTGTCCTAAGCCAGGAAAAGTATGAAGGAAAGTTACATCACAGGTTATGTGTATTGTGTTTTTATTGGAATATTGTGTAGGTAGTTAAAACGGACGGTCAGTGCAGCAGGTCAGCGCCCTTTACGCGTAGTATCCATGAATTTATGGACGGTGTCGGACAGAAACTTTCTTATATTTTTGAATGAAAATAACGTTTATTTATTTTTAAATTCAGATAAACATTGTTATAATTAAGTCAACTACCTATGGTTTTAGTGATAACGGTGTCTACACTAACACCCTGTGTAAAGTGTGTATGACAACATGTTTGAATGTAAACGAAGCAAAAGAAGTATGTAAAAATAATATATAAATATATGGCGCTCTGTAGTTTCTGCCTACCCCCATCAATGGTTACCTTCGCCAAATTTCGTTGCGACATGCGGCATATATGTAGTAACAATATGAAATAAGGAAATACTTTTTGTACGGAATAAGGTCCGAAACAGCTGTACCGATTTTAAGCATTTTCCACCAATAGAAAGCTAAATTATCAGGAAGGATCAAAATGTTAAAATATGTTTTCTTTTTCTATTAACGTCATGAAAATGGTTAAACTACCATCGAGTTAACTTAGCTGTACATGATTTTACACTTTGTTTTCAATTAGTCATCATTACCATCTTCAATTAAAAGTCTTCTCCCCAGCAAGTGAACAAAGGATTTCCATCATCTGTGCGATGAGTCTAATGAGACACAATAACTTTACATATACTATTGTGAACGCTTGTGTATTTGTTACTCTTACATTAGGTTTTAGACAGACATAATATCTTTCAACTGCAAATTTGCAGTTTTCGTGCAGTTTACAATAATGCAATAAAACTGCCAACGGCTCTGTGTACTAAACTGCATTCAAACAGCAAATTTGCAGTCGGAGCGCAGTTAAAAAGCAGTCCGTCTATTCTAGAGCCTTACACCCTATCCCAGTCCATTTGTGACGTCACTGGCACTACCTCCGGTGAGTGGCACTCAGCTAGTTTGAACAACAATAGTTGACGTGATCACGTGACCGCGCTACGTAGAAACTAGGGATGTTACCTACCGAGGTGCTTTCATCGGAACCGATATCGGAATCTGAGTTTTGGTTTGTCGGAACTGTAAATGAAATCTGAGGCGATAGCTAAAGGCATTGTGTCTCAAGCCTAATTAAAAGAAGGTGCAAAAATGTTTCGTCATTTTTGTTCTTGTCTTATCACTGATAGTTACTTTACAGGGCTTCGTAAGAGCGTACAAAGAAATAAATAAATATTACACGACTTTTACACGCCATCTAGTCTCAAACTAAGCGGAACTTGTGCTAATAAGTACTAAATATCTGATAAACATATTTATATATTTGCAAACACAAACATATTATAGATAATAAATGAACATACATACATATTACAAAATGATCGAGCTCATCACAGAAACATTCGTCTTGGGTGGGAATCGAACCCAATCAACCCAATTACAAACTTTAGTTTTGTTATGCAGTTTTCTGCATCTACCTTATCATATTGCGATAGCTGTTCGTTTTATAACATCACTGTTGATTAGCTCTGTTAAACTGATTGGCCAGAAACTTCGTAGAAGAATATATTTAATTAACAAGTATACTTAATGTGAAGAAAGTCCAAAATACTTTTGGCTTAGAATGCCACGCGTTAAATAATGGGGTACTTATTTCTATAAGCAATTAAAACGAAACGGTTGTTAACTGCAGTAAGTCATCGATATAAAAGCCTCGTCGTATCGAAGTACCTCTGCTGGGCGGGAAACAATCGTGTCAAGTGTTACGGCCATTAGTTCAATCGTGAAAGTTACGTCTTGGCTAACCTTGAACACTATGGTAATATCGGCTTCCTATATTTGAACTAGCGGACTCGCTATACGTTTTCCTAATCTCAAATATTCAGAAACCCACCCACACTCATTTAATAGGTTAGAGGTCTAAATTTTAGTTTTTAGTCCCTCATATAGATTACAAGAAAATGTTCGACATCCTATATTTTTTCTTTTTTCACGTAATCGAAAAATAAAGGCGATAGATCGAGTCAAAATGTCGCATGACGCCATTATCTTATAGGATAATGACGTCAGAAGCGGGTCTTCTGCTCGCGCTTAATCTAAGTAGTTTTTCATCAATTTCAAAAAGAAAAAAAATACTTTACTTGTGTATTATTTTTTATTATCTAACTAATGGACTTTTTTGATATTGATATTCTGTCAACATGGCCATTCAGCCGTTTAGAAGAAGTTAGGTGAAGTTTGTATACCCACACTTTATAATTTAGCTATAGACCCATACGTTTCGTAGCTTACCTTGACCGCTTGGCTACAGGCTTGCAAGGTCGCCTTACTGGCGCCCACCGTGGGGCAGCTGTCATGTGTTGTTCCGCTTTTGTTTTTATTCACAACGACTTAAAGAGTGTCTCCTGTCGCCTGCTAGCCTATGTGTTTGTTTGTTTTATAGTTTAGTAAAGCCTATACGGGCAGTAGCTGAATTAGGTTAAATTCCAAGTAGTTTCACTCCTGCAAATAAAAAAAAAACCTTAGTGAACCTAACCTGAGCGATGTCAATCCGCCATATTTAAACTTAGATAAAAGTTATTTGACTTTTGAAAAATCAGCTATTAAATAAGAAAATCGATTGATTGCTAATACGAATTCTATGCACGTTTCCTTCTTTCTTAAACGAACCGTTTTGAAGGAATGTTTAAAAATATGCTTATTACAAAGGCTTTGAATTTTATATGGACGATCTTTTTAAAAATATTGTTCAAAGTTAGACAACTCTAAAATCAGTTGTGGTTTGCTTTTATCGTAATTTACGTTTCTTCATTTTAGTTCCTCGATTATTCATTATAATTTTTCATTATTTATCGGATCAATAGTGAACACGGCTACAGATCAAGTTTTACATTTCCAGCATAAGCTGATCTCGCATTGTATAGGATTTCCGTATAATACGAGGTCAGCGTAAACTGGAAATGTATAGCTTGATGTGTAGCCGTGTGTACCAATTTTATATAAATACTATTCTGACCGTCCCCTTATAAAAACATGCTACAACAGTACAGTTAAAAGCCTTGTTGTGTCTTTTCGAGTGAAGTGTCGCTTTGTACTGCCACCACTCGGCTGCCGATGTTTGTAATGGCGGTCGCGCTTTGTCGCATGTCGCAGCCACTTGTCGTATACATCTCTTTGAAGTCTGGTCGTTGAAACAAGAAAGTCTTACTGCAAAGAATATGTCTTTCAAAAGAACATCTTTACAAAAGAAAATAAGATTTTCGTTGTTAATTTTGTAAAAAAAACATAGTCAAAGCAGGTGATGTGTGTGGAAAAAGAAAAGATAAAATCTCGATGCATGACTTCTTAATCTCATTCATTTCCAGAGATAAAATGATTGATAAAAATCCAATTACTCAAATCGAATGGCATTCTGCAAAATCTAATTAGCATGTAGGTGCATCTCATTGTTTTACCTATAAAACCTACGATTTATGTACATATTACCAGGACTTGGAAACTGGTGGAACCTCTGTTTACGCTCGGTAATGAGAGTTTCAAATGAAACCTTTTCAGTTTCTTGAAATGGTATACCGCCACGAAATATTCCAATAAAGCGTTTGACTCAATCCCAGCTGGGCGCCAGTAGTCTATGTGGACGCCCAACGTGGGACATTCGACATTCTTGATCACCTTCAGCATCATGACGTTGTTCTTAAATTCGCAAAGCGCTTGCTTAGTTTTTGAGGGTTATTTGTTTCTTTGTTTTTTTTTCTAAATGGCTAACTGATCTACCCTGATCTGATCTAGGTGGTTGGTCGGCTACTATCGTTAAAAAATCATTACTGTTACTCAAAACAAACCCGTAAACAACATGACAATGTAGTACTATACTGCGCAGTGACAAGTAACAGTGGGTAGTTAGAACAGAGATAAAGATCTCTTCAACACGTACGTATCCCCTCTGATATGCTCGTGTAGGTGGGTACAGTCGAAGGAGCTATTTGGTTAACTGGCGAAACTATTTGTATTTTCACTATCAATATTCGAGCTTTCTTACGTCTGGAGTACCCTGCGTATTTGACTTCTGACTGGCTTATCTTTTCACCACTATGGTAAATTTAAGCTCAATGATAGTGACTATGTTTGATATCGACACGCTAAGAAGTATTGTGAGCGCATTAACTTTTAAAGTGATTTATTATATGGCATGGTTGGCGCAGTAGCTTAGCAATTAGCTGATTCGATTCCTGCATGGCACAAATATTTGTATGGTCTACAGGTACCTAGTTTTTCCGATACTAGCTGTTAGTGAGTTAAATGTTTGTTAACGCAGCCACGGAACAGAAGAAATTTTTGGTGTGGATGTACCTTTTTCATCAAGAACGCGTATTGCTTAGTTAACAATTTCTTTGTCACCTCAGATTTAAACTAGAGCCAAGAGTAAACCCTTTTGAAATTAAAACAAAACAAAGAAAGTAGTTGCAAGTTGGCTGCCGGTTTGTGCACCAAATAGCTTGTTTGAGTATACTTACATCACGGAGCCCATTAGCAGTGCTGTCACGAGCCATGCGCTAACCACAAGCTCGCATTAGTGCTAAACACTTGCAGATACGGACGATATGGGATTGTAGTGTCGTCCTTTGAGTACTGTAGTGTGTCGACGCACTGTGTTAGATATATTGTCTGGTTAAGTACTAACACTAGATTTTAAGTCGTGTGTATACTAACCAAATGGACTTTTGTGTTCGAAATAATTTTTTTTATTTATTTATCGAGTTATAGTGTCGAGTTATTTCTCTGGAGATATAAGGATAGATATAGAAATGATCGCAAAAGAAGATAATTTTAGTGTAATTGTTAGTTTATCGAAGCGCTTAAAAGAATTCGAGTCCGTGACACTCATCTAAATCAATAGCATAAAGAGGCAAGTTTTACTGTTTGTTTAAATTTAATAAGCTACAAAACTACTGGACCGGTTTGCAAAATTATTTCAACGTTGAGAAGCTACTATTCTCGGGTGACAGACTTTTTTTCCCCGTATTCCCACGGAAACGGGAACTACGCGAGTAAAACCTTATGATGTCTGCTAGTATAAGAAATTTAAATGTTCAATAAGCAGTTTTACTGCTACTGAGTGTCCAATGACGTCCTACTATTTAAAATTATTTGAAATTAATATTTTACTCACAATAATATCAAATTAACGTGAAAATCTCATTAAACTTGTCTCGATATTGCGATTCCCTACGATTCTATTCACCCTGTTTTACCTGTAATTGGTTGGTATAATTCTTAATAAATTCATCTCACAGCTTTTCCGAGAACTTCATTGGTGATCAGAATTAATTAATTTCAATTCGCCGTACAGCTCTCTCTCAGCTTCACTGACGAGTACCTACACACAGTCTAGTTGCATTCTCTGGCTCTGTTTGTCTACTATTACGGGAGCTGGCGCCCAACACGGGACCACAAAATGATAAACTCAGAAGGTTGACTCTGTACAGCGAAAACAGGTACCTTCACGTGCACGTCACAGTACGTTAAGCATTTCTATGTGTATTGACCTTCTGTATCTTTTATATTTTGTGATGGGTCTATAGTATTATTATACGTATGTTTGCATAAAGTTGATGCAACGATCGATGCCGAGCTACACGACCTGGCTCGTGTTTCCTGTTTGGGAGGCTGGTTATGATATGTGATTGATGGTTTGAAAATTGTGCATAGCCACGACATACAATTTAGTTTTCTGTGATGTACTAATCAGGCACTGACAGGCCGATTGGGGGGTGAGTTTACGAGCGATACGACGTTTTTTTATTTATAAACAGAGGTCTGTCTTTGACATTGTGAAGGATGAGTGTGCTAGGAATTAACGGCTTACTTTTAGTGGGGAACTATTATCTGTTATTTTTATTCTAGACAACATTCATACACACGTAATAAACCTTCTTTTTTAAACGAGCGGATCCCATGACATCGCTTACATAAACAAGACGACATTAAACCTCCTAGATAGAGCGTCGCACAATGTAAAGATTACCAGCGTAGCACATTAAACCGACGGTTATCTTCAGTTTGCGACGTACGCCAACAGAACTTCGCGACGTATGAGGGTAGTTGGAGTTTGTACAGTCTACCCTTTTAACGAGAGGGGGACCGTTAGCGGCCGCGTTCAGACGCCATTCGAATTTTGAATAGTGAAAGTTGACGTGTTGGGTTATTGGTTTTCAAGTCATTGGTTGGAGATTGTGGGTCGCTTACTTATGTGCGGATATTAACAGTCCACTGTGTTGATTCATAATTATTTAATTACATCAAAGACAGCAAATGGCCTGTAGAACTCTTCTTGAAATAGAAGTAATAGGGACATAAGAGTAAACAATATGCGGATTTTAACTATTATTTTCTTTGACCTTGATTGTATTGAGGTCGCCAAATGTGTTTTTGAACTGAAAATTCTCAATAGCAATCCGGGTCCCGACTTTGTGCCCCGCTGGTGGCAAAAAAATCACCCTCCATTTAACTTAAACAAAACTGGTGAAATACAGGGTGGCAGGGACATCGACGCACATCCGCTTACCATGGATTCAGTACATGATTCTGGACCCCCCTGCGTTGAAATATTTCGTCGGCTTTTCCTTAAATTTTACGTTTTTTTCTGCAAATTTTTTTACTGTAAACTGTATAAAAACATTATTTTTACCTATTCCAATGAGATTTTTAATTAAGAAATAGTAAATTCACTTGTTTCACTTAAACCAGCAATGAAAGTAAAACTCGAAAGGGCTACCTGATCAGCTGTTTTTCTAAAGTTCATATGCGAGGTCAACACTAGCATAGTAGGTAGACATCCTATTGTCGGCATTTCGGGGAAAACCCGCCACAAAGGACGCCGCCGCCGGCGGCGCGCGGTCTAGTCTGTACGATATATCCCAAAGAATCTAACAGACGCGTCATTTGAGGCATTTTAATCATCTACATAAATGAATGACTCGCATTTACTACTTTTATTTTAGATTCATTATGGAGGATAATAATTTCTTTTGAGCTTTGTCGTGTTACGTAAAGAAGATTAAAAAAAAACGTCAAAGTCACGTAATTGTTCGACAATTTTTTGTTATCAACATTAATTTTAGTTTTGAATGCAATTCAACAATGTAATTTATTGTTTCATAAAAAAAAACACATCCATTATCGCAATTAATTTCATGAGGAGGTAACTAGGTACAACTTAATGTGTTTGTACACTCTATCATGTTGTTGATCTGTTGAAAGTGCGGCAAATTGAAAGAGAATTAGTAAACCTACATTTCTTTTGCATTTCTCCGATTTTTGTCAGTTCCTAGATTTCGTTGATCGCAAGCGGGCGTGTTGTTTGTCGCGAATTTGTGATCATAACGTACCTACCTAGTAGATTTTAAAATCAAAAGTAATTTTCTCTTTGCGTGTGTGTGTGTGTTTGAGAGCGTCAATTGGAAGATTCGGTCCGCAACCATGGCCAGCTCGCTCACAGGACTTGACCCCATTAGATTTTTTTATGTGGGGTTACGTCAAATATAAGGTGTCTGTGACCGAGTGCAATACCGCAGCAGAAATGAGAGATCGCGTTGTGAAATGTGAATGTGTTTGCGACGCTGTGTGAGGAGTGTGTCCAGGATCACACTATTTTACCCCGTGTCCACGCAGAAACTCCGCGCCGCGCTCAGATCTGCGAGCGACCACTTCGAACCCTATCTCATTAGGAATGAGCGAGATAAAGGTAGGTAAGTTAATTAATTGAACATTAGGTACTGTATCGCTAAGTTCTTATCAAGAATCTTTTTTGTTATCAATCCTCATCGATAGGTACCTATCGCTATTTTGTGAGAATAAGCTTAGGTATTGTTAGTTTTATTTCTTTTTAAGTAACTACCATCAGTTATCGAGACTAATTAAACAAGATTTCATGTGTTAAGTAACTATCAATGTTGTCATGCGGCGATATTTCGTAGTACGTTCACGTTCGTCCGGCAGCAGAGGCGCGCGGCGGCGGCGGCGCGCGGTGTAGCGGGGGGCCGCGCTGTCGACGTACCTATGTGTGTGTGTAGGTTAGGTAGGACACGCGCGCGCGCCTTCCGCAGAGCGTTTTGATCGCGTTGTTTGCAATACATTGCGCACTCAAAAATGACAATTTTTTTAACCAGCCATTTCCGAGATGAATGACCTTCGTAATTTCATTTATGGCATCAGGTGCAACCTTTTCACGACGTTTGCGCGTCGATGTCCCTGCCACCCTGTATAAGTTTAGAATAAACCACTCAAGATTAAAAGACAAATAACAGTCAATTCACTTGTAACGAATTTCCACAAGTAACAATTACGCGACGTATACATTTTACTCAGTATTCAGGCAGCGTACCGTTGGCGCCCAGCGCCTGTCTCGTCTCGCCCATGGCACAACAAAATGTGGGTACTTCAACTTTGTTTGTACATCCTACATAATGATGAGCTAATTGTGCAATCGTATGTTACAAATCCTGTTGATTTTGGCAAATGGCAACCGGCAACCGCCCCTTATTTAGTAATAGAGATGCGAATAGTTTTATGTCGACTCTAAATGTGTTTTTTTTTTTAATAATTTTTATCGTGCTGGTATTGTCATTCAAACCTAACCTATAAGAAAAGTTTCAACTTAATCGGTATGGAATAATTGATATAAAATTCAGTTGAAAGATTTGACCCATTACAACAAAGTTAAATAAAAACTTGTAAAAACTTGTCTTAGAACCACCACATCAAATCCTTCTTCGTAAACCGTATCCATATCGATTCACCCGTTATAGAGTGACTATGTTGAAGACTGACATATAGCGTTCAAACTTATAACAAACACCCCTCTTTTGGCGTCGGGTGTTAAAATGACGAATGTTCAATCCGGGCTATATCAGGAATTCAGAAACTTCTATGGTATTTAATTAAAGTTTCGCGGACCCAAGTTGGCAAACTGCATAGAGTGTATAAGCTGCTAGTATACCAATTTTGACCATTAACTCCGTTGCTTACATTGCATACTACCATTCCTTCTCACTCGTCCACAGACAGACTCACAACTCACATACCGCTCAAACTTTTGGCGTCAGGTGTTAAATATCAATGACTGTACTTCTATTTTATTTAATGAAAGATTCGCGACTTTATGGTGGCAATTGTGGCAAACTGCATAGAGTCTACAAACTGCTAGTATACCAATTTAGAACACTAACTCCCTTATTTAAATTCCTCACTAGCCCGCTCACTCGTACGAGTAACTCTCCCACTCAAAGGCACTCCACTCAGTATTCCGCTGGCGTGTCGACTCGCCGCCAAGTATTTACTGCTCTGTGTACCGACAGCAGTGCGAGTAGCTACACTAGCTGGAGAGCTTTCTTTGTGAGTCGACCAGCGTCGGGAAATTGTTATTAGCTCAAGAAACTTGTTGGGGGCGAATCTCGTTATATCTACATTTTCTGAATGCTGGAAGAAGTCTTGTTTTTTTTTTAATATTCTTGGAAGTTGAAAGACGAAAGACGTACTTATTTATTGTAGTGAAGCTTCGTCTAGTTTACTGTTGTGCTCTTCGAGAAATATCGTTGAGATCCCTTCTCTAATGGAATAGTTTCCAGTCTCGATGTCGGTCCTGTAAAGTTACCTTTTCCATTTAATTAGTTTGTTCTCCACTTTTATCTCGTCAATTTATCAACGTTGGACGATTGCTATTAGTAAGTAAAAGTAGGACAAGATGAGATGTCTGATGTAGTAACCGGAGTCTGCTATTTTTTTTAATGATATCTTATTTTTCTCTCACTACTGCCTTGTTGGTTTAGTGGTCACTAGAGCTACTGCTGAGCATGGGGTCCTGGGTTCGGTCCCCGAGCCGGGCAAAAGGTTATTTAGTTTTTTCATCTGTTATTTCTCAGTAGCGGACTGGAGTCTGGAATTGAGGCCTATTGATGGCAATAGGTTCACCCCCTATTAAGTGGAACTTATCTAACTGGCGAAATGTAGGTTTAAAATAGGTGTGTTTATTTCTTCTTCATTATGTAATTTCCTGTACTGGTTCTTACGATTAGACTGATAACTGTTCCAAGCCTTGCTAAAGCCAATTCAATACCTTTTATATTTTTGTAGAGATTTTTTTTGTTTGTCATATAATTTATAAGCTCTTATAAATGATCTATATTACAACGATACGTCACTGTTTGTGCTCCCTTCGACAAGGAAACCGATACGGTCGTGTGCACTCAGAGAAAGTCCACTTTACCCAACGCTCCCTCTAATGTAAACACTGGGACACTAACACGGTAAATTATACGAACAATTTGGACTCTCCCCTCAATAACAGAAGAAATGATGCCAAACAAACGGAACTGCTGAAGGTCTTACTAAATGGACATGTGTCATACTATCGTTGAAATACTGCCAAGACTTCTAGTAAGCTAATTTGAACTTTATCTCAACGGTGTAAGGCTCTTTTTCTATGGCACGGTTCTTGGCGGATAAATCGAGTTTGTGCATCAAGACGTTATTGCCGTGCTACCCCCTTTTTACGAGCGCTTAATCCCCAGGTCGCTATGTGTAGTGGTCACGCGTTTCCATTACACGTGCGGTACGGGATTTTTGTCGTCCGAATTGATAGTAGAAATCCCAATAATCCTATGATCGAGGCGGATACTACTCTGAAAACGCGTATGTTTTTAAAGCGACTCAACAATTGCTAAGTATTTTTATGACAGGTCTTTTCGTGTGACGAATCAGTAGCTTATTTGTGTAACCGGCGGACTGTCACGTCATAGATCTCAACTTTACTGGGTAACTTTACGGATTCATGTGCGTATTGCATAATTCACGGTTTAGGAAAAACATCACGAGGAAATCGGCATGCCTGAGAGATATTTGTCGAGGGCATGTGAAGCCAAGTTAGAGGCCCATGCCATGGGGTGGCATAAAAAGTATGATACTAAGTTAGTCACTAAATACACGAAAAGACCTATGACACATGTTACCATAGTTTCAAGCTCTACTTTTTACCAGCTTCGTGAAACACATTTAGCTTCTCCTTTACCCTGCTCTTATACAAATTAAGTTAGACGTTGTGGTCTTCTTTCCCTTCCCACAACACTTCGTATCAAACCATTTCTTGTTACAACTAGCTATCCCGTACTACCAGTCCATCATAATTATAGACGCGGTTTAGTCGTTTGTCGTGTGTTCAATGGACACGTGCTCGTACAGCGCATGCGCGTGGCGGTGTGGATGCGGGGCGCGGACTGTTGCGATGTCCGTTAGCACCACGGACCTTGCTATGTGGCTCGGCGTTGACTTGTTATTATTTGCGCCTTATGTATGTTTCTTTCTGCTATGTTACTGTTTATGGTTTATTAAATAAATACATCAGTTCTAACGTCGAACATCAAACTCATTCACTAAATAAATGAATTTTATTAAGAGGTGTAAACTAATCTAGTGTAACGAGATGTTTTTGATTGCCTAATGAAATGAAAAGAATCGAATACTCTTTATTGCACACTGTAAAATCTTACACATTATATCTTTTAGGAATTATAGTAAAGAGTGTCTGTTACTGGTGGCCCTATCGCTAGAAGCGTTCTTCTACAGGCAACTTTTGAATGGACAAGTCCTATAAGATAGAGAATAAAGGTAAAGTTTTTGAAATTCTTTGTCTTTCCCTTTATTCCATTTCAAGTGTCAAACCTGGTGTCTGAGTCTATTAGTGCTTATTGTATATTTTCTTATTTCCATTATTTCTATTATTTATCGTGCTTGTTAGTGAACCTAAGATTTCTGTAACTTATTCTCTTTCTACACGTGAGCACCTGTAAATGGCTTTGTGTTGCTTAATAGTTAGTAGTTCTCCTATCTATAAATCAATAAAAAAATACAAAAGCTTATTATATCTAACTACCCTGTCAATACTCCAAATTACAACATATTACAAAATCATCAAACACGATGACCATAACCTTTTTGAAAGATCAAATAAGATCTGAAACGCCTTCCACTGTAAAATCTGAAACCTTTAATCCGAACCACTGCTACTTCTTCTTTTATAATACGATCTCTTGGTCGGGATTTATTTAATGCGGCCCGCTTTACGACCCGACCCGGTCTAATGAAATTATGCGTTCATCAGATTACGGACCAAATTCGTTTTTTTCTCGACCTCCAACGGCCACGCCAGTAATGAATGCGCCGTCAGCCGAACTTTTAAGATTCCGCAAGTAATGTGAGAATGGTATAATAGACCTTTATGTTTAGATGACTTTACTCACCTTGGGTTTTGACCCTCACTTGGTGGATGGACGACCTGGCGGGGGTCGCAGAAAGTCAATAGAGAGCAACGCAAGACCAATCGTGCTGGAGGAAGTCTTAGGGGGATTATGTCCAGTGAAATGAAATGAAATGATATTTATTTCTCTAAGTTGATCTTCCCAGATACGTTTACATGACAATGTTTTTTTTTAATTAAATGGCATATCCAAAGTGATTGATCCCTAAGAAGAAATGCCGAAAGAAACTCAGAAGTCATGATCTCTTTTAGAGTCCAGAATTAAGATTGTATTCATTTATTATGCGATCTAACGATACAGGGCAAAGTCTGGAAAAGCCTTTTGAAGAAAGAATCAATTCAGCTTTCAATCAATTCAGTTTGAGTTGACCTGTCCCGACAGGCGGCATGCATGCTTCAGTCATCGTGTAGCTCAAACCTATTTCATCCCGCTCGACGACCCACCAATCAACGCTTTCTGCCGGTCAGTGTTACTTAGCTTGAAAAAAATAAGAACAGACAATTACATGGTTGGTACAAAGATAGAAGACCAATTCCTTGACACTGTAGGTACCTACTTCACTGAAGTCCATCACGTATGTTTACGAAGACGCGCATCGATTACTTCTACGCTACTCTGCGCAAGCGGTGCGCGTCAGTGCTTCGGGCTATAGGCAACAGCGTTCTGGGTATAAAGCCAGTACGCTTGTCTGTCTGTACACGTATTAACCCAACTTGTGCCAGAACGTAGATCTACGCGAGACTCAATTGCTTTTTATTGTTTTTATAATTACGGCATACGAGTGGCGAGTGACTCACATGAGAATTGATACCTAGATTCATGGATCTCTCTGACGGCGAGTAGATTAAGATTGTCTCACTAACACTAGTTATAAACACACATAACATCACGCATGTAATCCCCGAAGGGTTAGGCATATAATAGTACACCCAAATTTGGCCAGTTATGTTTTAGTCCCATGTAATAGGGGGCGAGCCTATTGCCATCAATCGGACACAAATCCAGCCTGCAACTGAGAAATTCCAGATGGAAAAAAGTCAAAAACACTTTGGCCCGATCTGGGGATCGAACCCGGAACCTCATGCTAAGCAGTAGCGTTTGAGACCACTAAACCAACGAGGCAGTCACTACTACAATTACTAAACTACTTTTACTACTGCCAATAACTACTAGTTACATTTATTTATTTAATACTTCAAGCACACAAATGTACATACATACAAACAGTGGTAGGTGCAATTCCGTATGAAATTTGAAAGAGAAGTAAACATAATTTATTTATAAATATATAAATAATAAATACCTATGTTAAATATCAAGTAAGTGTAAGTGTTATACGTTTTTATTTATTACTACTAACAAATTCTAAAAAATAATATCGTTAAATATTATCACCAACAAATCAACTTGCAATACTCCAATAAAGAAAGTAAACACCACCCGCGGAACCTTACGGACAATTGGCATTTTTTCAACACAGTTGGAAAACGCGCTCGGGCAGATTTTAATTGGTCCGTTTCAGACTGTTATTGTAGCGATTGAGACGTTAAGTGGGCCGGATTTTGTGCGGAGGGGCCTTAAGGAAATGTAGACGAGTAATAGTGGTGAAAAGGGAAGTCGACGCGTACGTTTGCGATGTAATGGTCGGTTGAAGGGAAGGTATTATATGGAGGAATTGAGTGGAACTTGTTTCCTTTTGTAGCTGTATTTGACTTTGTTATAATAAGCTTCATCTTTTTTATGTGCACCGCTCTAATGTATTGACTGGTAGCGTCGTGTGGCTTTAAGGAATTGTAGATGAGTAATAGTGGTGAAAAAAATAAATTAAAAATTTAAAAAACCCCCACCGCAAAAAAGTAAAACATTTAAAAGTTAAAAATAACACTTTAGCCATGAAATTTTACTTCACGTCGGGGTACCGCTTAAGTAAGGAATGTTCCTAGTACTTGTAGATATGTACCTAGGTACTTATTTTAATGGTACCCCGACGTTACGTAAAATGTCATGGCTAAAGTGTTATTTTTAACTTTTTAAATGTTTTACTTTTTTGCGGTGGGGGTTTTTTAAATTTTTAATTTAATTTTTATTTTATAATTTTTAAACGCATTAATTTTGTTTTATAGAGTTTACAGTTATGAGAATTTTTCGATGCATTGTATGAAGAGTCAAATGCTGGTTAAAACGAATCCAAACACGACATATCTACTATAATTTTGTCAAGAGTCTACCTACTGGTGTGCTGGATAGCCTGGCTGCAGCGTCAGCTCAACCTGTTGCCATCAGTGCATTGTGTTTAGAATCAAATGCTGGTTGAAATGAACCCAAACACGACATATCTGCTATTATTTTGTGAAGAGTCTACCTACTGGTGTGCTGGATAGCCTGGCTGCAGCATCAGCTCATCCTGTCGCCATCAGAGCATTGTGTGCAGAATCAAATGCTGGTTGAAATGAATCCAAACACGACATATCTGCTATTATTTTGTCAAGAGTCTACCTGCTGGTGTGCTGGATAACCTGCTGCAGCATTAGCTCACCCAGTTGCCATCAGTGCATTGTGTGCAGAATCAAATGCAGGTTAAAATGAATCCAAACACGACATATCTGCTGTTATTTTCCAAAGAGTGTATTAGTCTGCTAGATATCCTGGCTGCATCAGACCAAATACACCATAATGTTGCTTATTAATATTACACACATGGGTGTTTGAAATTTTAAGACACACATATGTTTGTAAGTAAAGTTAATACCCATAGACGTCTTAAATAGCAACGGTAGCTATCACAAAAGAGCTGATAACCTTGAAACGGCTGAACCGATTTTGATGAACTATGTCTAAGAACCATCGCAAGAAACCCTGCTTTCAAATAAAAAAAACCGCGTCTAAATCGGTTCACCCGTTTGGGCGCTACGGTGCCACAGACAGACAGACAGACAGACAGACAGACAGACAGACAGACAGACAGACACACATAGCGGTGAAACTTATAACACCCCTCTTTTTGCGTCGGGGGTTAAAAAGGGAAGTCGACGCGTACGTTTGCGATGTTATGGTCGGTTGAAGGGAAGGTATTAAATGGAGGAATTGAGTAGAACTTATTTCCTTTTGTAGCTGTATTTGACTTTGTTTTAATAAGATCTTTTTTTATGAGGACTACGCAAACGTATTGACTTGTAGCGTCGTGTGGCCTTAAGGAAATGTAGACGAGTAATAGTGGTGCAAAGGGAAGTCGACGCGTATGTTTGCGATGTAATGGTTGGTTGAAGGGAAGGGATTATATGGAGAAATGTAGTGGAACTATTATCTTTCGCAGCTGTTCATGATTCTGGTTGCGTCGTGTAATGGCGGGTCGATGAGCTTCCTATAAATAGGTGCTTGCATACCGTCTGTCGGGACAGGTCAACTGCAATGGTTCTTCCTTCAGAAAACCTTTCCAGACTTCGCCCTGCATCGCAAGACTCGTATACTATTTTAATAAAACTAATGTCTGGACTTTAATAGAGACCACTGACCTCTCAGTTTCTTTTGGCTTTCTTCTCAGGAGTCAATCAATTTGAAAATGACTAGCGCCATTTAGTTTTAAATATTGTCGAGTAAAAGTGTTTACAAATAAATTTAATTACATTTCTTGATTTATCTGTTGTTGTGTCGGAATACTTTTATAAGGAGTTAGGAAGAACGCTAGACACGCTCTAAGGCTGTGTTACTCTCATGGGAATGAATGGCTTAGACTATGGGACAAACTTTAAAAATATCGCGATACTAGCTTCTCTATACCCACGTATGTACGCATAGCTAAACGAATTTTGGTTTTAGCGATTTTAAGATCATAAAGGTACTTAAAGCATATCCATCATTTTACCAGAACTCGTGTAGGTACAGTCAGCTGAGGCAGAAATAACAGAAACTAATTATGTGGTTCTTCCATTAATTCTGCAATTTCTTCTATTCAAATTATTATTCATTTCTTAGTACCATTCATTCTGGTAGTTACATCTTTACCAACTATTCAGATATCCAAACATCTGCAACGAAAATGCTCGTTCGAATAAAGTAATACTTCAGTCGTTGCGCCACTGCAGATGCGACCCAACAAACTCAAACAACGTCGTTTCTTAACTTTTAATATTGAGAACTAGTATACACAAAAGTAAATAGTCTAAAGGTGGCATTTACGACGGCGGTATATTCCAAGCTTCTTCGGCCCAGAATAAAATCGTGTATAGTCCATTTTAGAGTCGTCCAGCCTACGCATGGCTCGACCAACCGTATCCCTTAACAGCGGTTCGAATCGTAAATAGGTACGTATAAAACGCGCCCCTTGACATGGCATTATTAATTCAGCTTCAAAGTTGGTAATAACCGCAGAAAAAGAAGATGACAGAAGGTCCTTTTTGATCTCAAACGTCAACTTCACCAGTAAATTATTCGGGATGGTTAAATGTTAAGCTACACTTGTCAATGCTGTCTTGAAGATGAGCGACCATTTCACATCGGGACCCCTCTGTGCCTCAAAACACTCAGCCGGTTAGACAGAGAGACAATCAACATGTTCCTAAATGTTTTGGCAGATGTTGACACCTAAATACCTCAAAAAGCACGTTGATTCGTTTGTTCCAGCTGTCATTTGTAGACTTTTAACTGTAGTCACGAGGCTTCATTGGCTCGAAACTTTTCTAGCTAGTCGCTACTGATGATTCCAAGTTTCAAGAATGGCAGTTGTTTAGGAATAATGTGGTGCGATTATATAGTCGAAACCTTTGATATACTTTGATTGTTAGACTTTATCCAGTAACCTGGTTATGAAGTTCACAAAGTCTTCGCTCTGTGTATAATACTGGTATTCAGCTGCATCCAACTAGACTCCCGACCCCAATATAGTTTTAGAAAAGGCTTGACAGATGAAAATGAAAAGCATAAAACGTCAAGCCTTGCACACAAGGTACGTTTGTTTGTAGGGTTTGCCGCAAACTTTATTCCGAAAAAGCTGTTGTATGATGAACAAACAAAAGGCAGTAGTGTCAACAGTTTATAGTTCTAGAGGTCTTTATCACATTGCATCAGTCGATTAGAAGCAATGCTCATCAGTCTATTTCAATAAGAACTTAAAGATGTTTTGATCACCAAAGTTAAGAGAAATAGGATACCAAAAATGATTCTATTTACCACTTCCAAAGGTAACTTTCGTATGGAGAAGAATAGGAAAGAAACTCCATACCTCTATTTCTCTTTAATACATACATACATACATAACGTCACGCCTGTAATCCCCGAAGGGCTAGGCAGAGGCGTACCTGGTAGTACACCCACATTTCGCCAGTTATGTTTAAGTCCCATGTAATAGGGGGCGAGCCTATTGCCATCAATCGGGCACAAACCCAGACTCCGGGCTGCTACTGAGAAAACCCAGATGGAAAAACTCAATAACACTTTGCCCGACCCGGGGATCGAACCCTGGACCTCATGCTCAGCAGTAGCGCTTGCGACCACTAGACCAACGAGGCAGTCTCTCAAGTCAGTCAGTCGTCTCAGTTCTCTTTAATTTATGTACAATTTTAATATTTTGTGTATGTGAAGGCTACCCTGAATAAAAACTATCATACTAAAGTGTAGTTCAAAGTAGTAGATTTACGTGCATGTTTTGAAAGAGAATCTGTGTAGGGAGCTCTAATTAAAATATCATATTAAGTTTGACACCGTGCGCAGCCGAGGCGGGTCGCAGTCGCAAGTTTTAAATATTATTTCACAGCTTATATGTGAGTGTCTAAACATTACTAATTAAACTGGGCGACACCGAAATTTTTACGGCGCTATTCTGTAAAAACTATCCCCGTTAAAATGTAGGTCTGTAAAGTGGAGACGAAGTGACCTGCAGGTAGATTGTATTAAAATCACCGCTTGAAAATGTAGGCAAAGTAAACGCAAATTGATCTCTCATTCCTTACTGACAGTACACTAGTTTACAGCTAGTCTTTTAAAGAGTCCACCCGCTGTTTTATCCCATACTAACGCTAAGGATGGTCGGTTCACATCATCGCTCACTTCACCCAAATTTTTACGGGGATATATTTTTTTACAGTTAGCACATCAGGTCTCACACTCACACATATTATTATGTAGATAGTAGACCTTCTGTAGTCTCGTACCTCGTTCAGCGGCACAACGACCGTGGCTCCGCGCGGCGCGACGCTCAGTCGTCCGTTTCGAATTATTCACGTAGACTTTCTGACGGAGTGCATACTTCCCAATCCTAGTTGTGTAGTGTTGGGATTTCGATTGTCGGGCTTTTTATTCCAACCTTTTTGGCGACTTTCTTTTTTGGTGCGTAGTGCTGTACCTTATCTGCATTTTCAAATTTATGTAAATTATTGAAATTTCTTTACGCACGCTTGACTTGGGGAGTTAGCTGGTCAATGCATAACGAGAGCGTTACGAAAAGTGTGATCGGCGAGGCGAACGGAAGTTTAGAGGGAGATATAAGTTAGTGAAGATAGAGAGAGAGATACGTTTCGTATATTACCGTAGGGGCATGGCAAGAGCGAGCAGTACGAGCGCACATTTTCTTTAAAGAAATTTTACTTCAGTCGTGTGGTCTAAAGCACACTCGCTTTTGTAGAAATAGTGTGTTGAACGATGACTTTGTTAAGCTTTGCGGAACATTTATCAAAAGCTACACCATCACGCGTATTGTGATCACCGTACAAACGTGATTATGTCGACTGAAGATTCGACTAGTGCCAGATTGTAGAAACATGTCTGCCGATTTTCGTAGAAATCATGCTCGACATTGCAGAGTCTTTTCGACTGAAGAGTCAACACATTTATTCTCCTCGCTCTTGACGTTGTCATGCCCAAGACGGAAGCAAAGTTACTGCTATAGGCCACTTTGTTGATAGCTCCTTAGAGAAAATCTGTTTGTTCGATGATCATGCTGTGTGTGCAGGTTGCTAGAGAAGGTAGAACTTTTCTAGACTTCACCACTAGGCAAAATCTATAATAACATTGCATTTTTTTTTATTGAATCACGTACCAGCAATTCAACCACAACCCATCGTACAACTATTGATCAGTCTCTAAACACATCCACGCCGACAGGATCGCGAAATTACAAACACATTAGCACCTATAAATTGATACCTATACGTTGGAAGGCAATCTAAAAGGACTTTAATATCGATATCGCTCGCACCACTACCGGGAGGCGAGGGTGGGACAAAGTTTCCTCGTGATTAGCAGAGCGCTGTCGCTATACCCATACATGCGGGTATGTATGACTGAAGCACTCATGTAGCTACTAGACCTGGAAATTGTAGTGTGAAGTTTATAGAGCTGAGATTGTATCGGTGTTCTTTGACTAGGTTTGTTGAAGTGGGTGGTGAATGCTTATGCGAATCTCGTACTCCTGATATAAGTCAAGGTGGAACACCGTGGTTGTTTTAGCGGGTAATAATAGTCCATGCCCCTCAGTCACTCCCATAATGGAGAAAATCTTTGAAGGTTTTTTGTCATGACCATGATGAAAAGCGAGCTTGACGTTCGAAAGGTTTCAGATTTATGTCCATTCCTATTTTAATAAATGAATTCTAATTGCGAGTACTGACTTTGTTGGTGTCGAAAAGCTATGCTTAGTATTTCTGCCCGACTTACTCAGTTAAAGACGGTGTTAAAAAATGTAAGACTCCAAGACCTGGGGCCTGTTCTAGGTGTATAGACAAAGTAACATTTCCATTAACGATAACATATTTGATAAATACGAAATGTATGGAAGTCACCATTTTATAATTATAATAAAAAGCCTAAAAATTTAAATGATTTAACGATTTTCGTCTATAGTTACTTTGTGTAGAACCCCCGGCCATCATGATGGAATTTCTATTGAATTACGAGTTATTTGACAATTTCATGTCAGCAAACTATCGATGTTAATTTCTGATTCAATCTTTCGTAGGTACGTCACTAGCACATACTCGTATATACTTACACAATGCACATACATGTAACAACATTCGGCTATCGGTTGGTTATTTGACGCGCTGTGACCGTGATGAAATGGCGAGCGGATATTTGAATAGTTTCACCAACTGTTAGCTTTTCACTCTGATTAAATATCTAGTGCAATAAACCGCATTTCAGTGGCATTATTTTCTTCAATATCGGTGAAGGAAAACATCTTGAGGAACGCCTGAGAGATATTTTTCGGCAACATGTGAAGGCAAGTCAGAGGCCCACGGGCGGCATAAAAACTCTGGCATCAGGTTAAACACTAATCACACGACAAGAAAAAGTGTCTCTTATAAAAGATTAATAATACCAGTACACCTGGAGCTTGGCACTCACCATCCGGCTCGAAGGACCAAATGTTGAGTGCCAATCTCCAGGTGTGTTACTGGTGGTCTTGACTTTGGATAAAACTCCGACAAAAGACTGTTTAAGTTCCGATATATTATGTAACTAAGTACTTAGGTATAAGATGACCGTGTGCGCACGCTAAAGGGTCGGCGAGCGAGTGAGGTGGCCACCGCTGCCCCACCACGTCGATGCCGCGGTGGGGCCCGATGTGACGTCAGGAACAACCAGCCTGTCACTGCCCACTGCAGGACGAAGTCTTCTTCTCATACAGAGAAGACACCATTATTAATATAATATAATATAATATAATATAATATAATATAATATAATTTTTTATTTCTTAAAACACCCTTTAGTACATTTTTACTTATGTTCCAGTATCTAGAGTGAAATTTGCACTAAACTACATATTAATGAATGTCATTGTGTTTTCCTTGCTAGGCTAAAAAATAGCCTGTGTTAAGGAAGGGATTATTGACTACCACTTTTGAGAAAGACTGGTTGGTGATTTAAAACTAACCATCATCGTAACATCACGACTGTCAAAAATCAAAATTAATTTATTCTAATGAGGCTGAGTATCAGCACTTTTTGAACGTCAAAATCAAATTGGACTTTCCTCCAAAAAACCCGCCCTCCGCCACTTCCTAGTGTTTTGTACCGACTCCCCGAAGAATTAAGCAAAGTGTACCTACCAGTAGAGACACCCAGATGTAAGTATCATGTAATAGAAGGCCTATTGCCATCTATGGGGCACAAAATCAGAATCTGGGTTGCTGCTGAGAATTTTCAGGAAAACTCAATAACGCTTTGACCGTCCCGGGGATCGAGCACTGGACTTCATGCTCAGCAGTAATGCTTGCAGCCACTAGACCTTTCTTGTTAGTTTCCTTTTCGGCACGTTCATAGAGAGCCATCTCAAACAGGCGAGTTCTCCACAAAGAGATTTAAGACACTATAGAGAAGACACGCTAAGAAATATCACAGAAAAACTCTGGTCCCATGTCTCAGTAACGCCATTTACGTCCTACTTTCAGACCTACTGAATAAACACACAAAATTTCATAAGAATCTTGTCTAGTACCTACGTCACAACGGGTACAAAACTGATTCAGCAATTCGCTCATCGCTTCCCCACGCGCCACACGCAAACCTATAAGGCAGTATATATCACATACGGAACAGTCGGGGGTGGCAAGCCAATGATAACTGTGGCATAGTCGCGATACATTGACTTTAGAAACTGGATGAGGTCGCCGTGTCTCCGTCAGAAAGGGTGATTTTAATTTGTTTATGATTCATTTACACGACCCTGAGTAAAATGACTTGGAAAGTTACGTAGAAGGTAAAATTCAGTAGGTGAAAAATTTATCGTCCTCAACTTTCTACACTTAGACTTGGTTTTGTTATTTCAAAGAACACCAGCGTATTTTCATACATTTTTGGTCCGAAAAGAAATATTGCTATAACTAATTTATGCATTTTTTATTAGGGCACCAAACAAGCAAAAATTTTAATATAATATGAATTTTATTTCGGTGAACTGAAATATAATTTGACCACAAATGAGAGCCCTTCTCGATCGTGTAAGGACACCGCGTTTTTAGAGTATATAAAAAAACGTTTTCTCTGTGGGATGGCAACCCTGATACCCTGATTTGACACTTCTTTTTCGCGCGTTTAATGGCACCGCACGGGAAAAATTGTTTCGGAAGACAAGTTTTACAAAGAATAGGCAAATGCAGTTTAAAGTTAGTGTCATCGTAGTGTGCACACAATAGAATCATGCAACTCCAATTGGCGACCCCAAATTCACCGTGACAAACCTATTTGTGCGCCTTGACAGTGGCGAAGAAAAGTTAATTTGGTGTTTACGAAATCAAGAACTAAATCAAGAAATGCTACTGTTTACGATTGTTGAGCATAATATACCGTGGGGGTACGTGATACTTTCAACACGAAGATCAAATTTGTTACGAGATAACATTTTTGATAGTCTAAACTAACTAATCAACTAATCAAGAACTAAATCAAGAAATGCTACTGGTTACGATTGTTGAGCATAATATACCGTGGGGGTACGTGATACTTTCAACACGAAGATCAAATTTGTTACGAGATAACATTTTTGATAGTCTAAACTAACTAATCAACTAATCAAGAACTAAATCAAGAAATGCTACTGGTTACGATTGTTGAGCATAATATACCGTGGGGGTACGTGATACTTTCAACACGAAGATCAAATTTGTTACGAGATAACATTTTTGATAGTCTAAACTAATAATACAGTGTCAACTGTTGTGCTTTGGCTTTGTTACAAACCAGCACGTACGTGTTTATGCATTAAGGTACGAGATACTGTTTATGCAATAAAATCCACGGAACGATTAAGCTCCTTGAGCAAATAACCTTGAGGGCCTAACACTACCTACGTAATACCGTAGAATACATTCAAAATGCTCCTGAACGTCTTTTATAAGTGTTAAAACCAGCACGAGATGCTGTGGATATATTAATGTGATCATGGATTCTCCTGAACAACAATATACACTCATGACGGTAAGTCAGTAATGTCATAAATTTGCTGCTGAACAACCTAATGTATTAAGAACAGTGCGAGACACTGTGTCATGCAGCCAAATATTATGTCCCTGAACAAGCATATGTATTTCCATTGTATGCAATACTGTGAAATGCAATATAACATTGAAAACTTTAGTTTAAATGGTATCTTATGTGATCCAAATTGATTCTGAGAAACCTAAAAGGTATTTCTTAATGTTTGAAATGACATCATTGTCTCACTTGACTGTTGATTATAATTATCAGCAGGAGTCCCAAATGATCAAACCCGCGAGGTAGACATTTGAGATATTTTACTACGATTTCTTTCTGATTTGTATTACAAGCACTGGGCCAAGAGTATGAATATATTAAAAAATATGAAAATCTAAATATTCATAAATATATTTACAAAATGCATCACATAGTTGAAAATTCACAACTTCTGAATGCCTAGTTTATTTCATATGGGCAGCGATCTCTGAAGCTGGGGAACTAGAGATGAGTACATTGTCCACCAAAATGTGCAAAGTACTATGTATGCAAAGACATGTCTAGCATGTATAATCAATGAAACAATAGATGTAATGACTATACTAAATTCACTTAGTGATATTTGTCATGAACAAACCTATTATTTTAAAAGTTTGTGTAGTGAATACAACTAGAAATAAGATTTAAAAATGTGCTAATTCTGTTATGGAAACGGCAACAAAAGCAATATTTGCTAAATACATAAATTATGTGTAAATACAAGCGGTCCACTCTGACAAGGGTATCAGAGTAAATCATCTAAGGTGATGACACATTGGTTCATACCATGGACTTGCTACAGTCCACCACCAGGTAACCTTTAATTTTCTGTGTTCCATGAGAACTCCAAGGTCCCTAGGTACATGCTGGGAATAACTACCTGGTTTATGTTGAAAGTTATTGACCCTACTATAATGTAGTTGTCTAATGGAAATATAACATTTGATTTCATTTCTTTGTGAAATTAAGTACCTATGTATATATATGTATGTTACATTTCAAAGAAAATTGTTAGACACAGATCAGATGTCACATGTTTTGATTTAACAGTGAAGTTTCACTCATGCAAATGCGTATTACTAACATTTTTCAGTTGGTTACTAAAACACCATGCTGTCATTTATATAAGCTTTGACTGTTTGTACCTACTCTAGGTACATATTAATATTGTTGTATGCATTACATGCACCAAAATTAAAAAAAAAAAAAAAAAAAAAAAAAAAAAAGTAATTCAGGCTTCCTATCTAATAAAAATATTAATAATATTTTATGTATTGGCCATACATATAACAAGTGTTTACTGATCAACAAAACAACAATTAGTATGTATTACCTTGAAACACTTGGCTTCAGCAAAAGAGAAACACTATCTAATTTAACATTGCAAACTACTGGGAAAACTATTGTGTTTGTTGCTTTATAATTTCTAAAACTAAGTAAACTAAACACATGCTAAATTACGGTGTTTACAAAATCACACACATGTGGGACATGACATTAGTTGCACCATAGCCAACCATACCACCAGTACCGCTACCTACATACAGAAGAAATGGAATGTATGAAGTACCTAGCATAACAAAAATCAAAACTAAATGATGATGCTTCAATGACTTATAGGGTTACAGCAACATTTTATGGTAGCGAGGTAACATAACACAAGACAGGAAATATTTAAATTAAATAATATAAAATTTGATTTACAGATGCTTCTCTTCTTCAAAGGCAATAGGCTCGCCCCTATTACGTGGGACTTAAACACAATGGCAAAATGTGGGTGTACTACAGGTACAACTCTGCCTGACCCCCCGGAAAATTACAGGGCGTCATGTTTGCTTGCTTCTCTTCCAGGCTGAATTTGAGAGGTTTGCAGGTCTATGGGTGACCATAGACTATATCTTGTTCTGATGTAATATCCTATAAACCATTAAGAACTAATGGAAGTTTTTTCCTTTCTGATTTAGTGAAGTGCCTTGCATAATTGAAAAGTAAGTTCTTCGGACAAAACTACTGCCCTAGTATGCACTTGTTACTCAATTGTCACACCTCAATCAGATTAATTGAAGAATATGGGATTGGTATGCAAATACCTTTTAAAGTTGAGGCATGTTGCTTCAATCTATGGATAACTGGGCAGATGAGGATTCGAGAATAATAACATAGCTAGAGTGGGGATTATCTATAGAAATATTTAATTAAAGCATGCTGTTGGTTCATTCCCTCCCAGAATCAACACAAACTCCAAATTATATGTGGCTGGAATTAAAGGCCGTTATAATATATTTAGTACACTCATTATACTGTATCTTGTCAGTCATTGCTATTGACAAAAAGTTGATAGTAACCAACAATTTTTTACTCTAATAGTGAATTATTATCTTTTCAGTTCAGACTACTTACTGAGAAATTTTACCCTGGCAGCAATCATCTTCTGTAAGAAACATTCATATGCAGAGGTTTGCCAGAAAGCTCACTAAATGTTATTTTATCATCCACGAGGTATTGTGAAATAATTTAATATTATTTATAAAAACTGATGGTCATTCTGCCTAAACTCAGATAGACATCTACCCTCATTACTAGATGTAATGCTGTAGGTACTTCACTGAAACACTTAGAAGAAATGAAGGCTACAGCTTACTCAACACTGCTTCACTTTACCTTCTGCTGGAGAGAAGAAGTAGCAGTGACGATCACAGATCAGGATAAACCTTTAACGAAACGCTCAACGGAATATAATCGTTCTGCGCAAGTATCTTAATACTTGGGTTCTCCTTCGTTATTTCTTATTGCTATAGTGCAAGAGTACTGAATAATTAGTTGACAATTTGAATTTTGAACAAATAACTAGAACAAATTGGCTTAATATTAGTTATTGCTATTATGCAGAAGTTTCCTTACTTAACCATGAAATATTTATACATGTCTTAGTGGCAGAACATTATGTACAGTAATTAATATTGTTCAAAATACAAATACATAAATTTCATCTAAAATTGTAAATGACATCAGTCAAATCACCATCCTAGGACTATAATGCTGTGGTTGTTCTAACTAGAGATTTACGAACATATTATATCAATCGAAGTCGGCTATCGGGACTAGTGCAAAATATTTTTGCTAGTTACTATTAGACAACAAATATTTGCTAGTTACTAATATTATACGAGAACATACAGACAAGCAATTAAGATGGATTATGATGGTTAGTCATGAAGGAAAGTGGTAATAATACTAAAATATTGACTCCCAGTAGCAGACGTACAAAACAAGACAAGCAAAAATATCATGATGCAATTAGCTAAGACAAGTCTCTTAAATGATTGCTAGGTTTTATGATGCATCAGCGAATGCTAATGTGCCGCAGGACAGATTTATTTATTTTTTGTCTTTGCTTCCAATTTGAGGACGTAATAAAGGGATTTTGATATATTATAAATATATTTATATAGGTACATTTAGTACTATAATGTGACTAAAAATCTAATTGGTTTAGTTAATATGCCTAAAGAACATTTATTTGGTAATTATTGTATAGGTTAATACCTGAGCAATGTTCTCACTAAGTTTAAATACTAATACTACTAATAAGTGGTTAAAACACTTTGAGCAAGTTGATTTCATGTAAAAGTTGATTCTAAATGTCTGTTAAATCCTCTTTTATCTTAAGTGGCTTGCCCATAGCAAGCATGTGGCAATGGCCCATGTCGACTTGATACTCTAAACATCTCATTTGTGGTCAAATTATATTTCAGTTCACCGAAATAAAATTGAATAATCAGACGAACTTACCTTAAGTGAAGTCCGATTATAATTTTATGAAGGGTGAACTGAAATATAATTACCCGCCCAGCCCATTCTGTTTTTTTATAAAAAACAGTCCCTGGTCGAATGGGCCAACAATAAAATAATCTCTAAAAAAGTGTCAAATCAGGGTATCAGGGTTGCCATCCCACAGAGAAAACGTTTTTTTATATACTCTAAAAACGCGGTGTCCTTACACGATCGAGAAGGGCTCTCATTTGTGGTCAAATTATATTTCAGTTCACCCTTCATAAAATTATAATCGGACTTCACTTAAGGTAAGTTCGTCTGATTATTCAATTATTCTTCCCTAAGACAAGATAAGATACCGGGCTGGTAACTCCACGTCAAAGCGCGTATTTTGCGTATGGGCCTTAATCTACCACGCGGGCCCAGTGCGAATTGGTAGATGTCACATGTCTTCGAGTTTTTGGTTCTAGGACATGCCGGTTTCTCCCCGATGTTTTCCTTCACCGTTTTTGAGAGCAGTCTGTGGTGATGAAATAAATTACACAAAGTAATGCGCCTGCCTGCTGCACGACTTACTGTTCGTAAGTCGGGGCCACCGCTGCTTTATTATTATTCTTGCCTAACTTGATTTTTAACTGGATAAGAAAAGGTATTCCCTATTCAATAAAAATAGAATAATTGAAATCGGTTCACTGTTAAACTTATGCATGGTCAAAATAAAATACGTGTCGCATTGAGAACCTCTTTTTTTTCGTCGGTTAAAAAGAAGGAAACCTCTTTTTTTTACTTTACCTATAGCTAATAAACTTTGTTTTTTTGTTTCAGGTAAGTGTCTGTTTTTGATATGTCGTAAGTATTGAAACCGTATCCGTGAAGTTTGCGAACCCCGGCTTCGTTTAGAGGTAAGTCTTTAGGCCAAGTTCACATTAAGCAACAACTTTGTGTTTTTTTTTTAATGCATAAACATAAACATTACGTCACGCCTAATCCCTGAAGGGCTAGGCAGAGGTGTACCTGGTAGTATACCATTTTTTTTTTAAATTTGATGTTGTTTTCTGTTTATTTTTTTATTACTACGTATCCATTTAGTTGGCCTGTAAAAAAAAGGACTCTTCTCTGTGAGACGACGTGGGCCGAAATCTACCACGCGGGCCCATTGCGCGTTGGTAGACTTCACGTGTCTTCGAAATTTTGGTTCTAGGACATCGTGTTCTCACGATGTTTTCCTTCACAGTTTTCAAGTTGACGCTGACGATCGGCAGCTGACTAAACGTTTCTGTGTGAACACGGCTTCAATCTTGAAGCTGAAATTAATGAGGAAGTAGGTAAAATGACAACGAAAAATATCTCGACTTAAATACCTTGTCGCCTCCATACCGCTACTAAGTCTATGGTAGTCACAGGACGCATGCGCTCACCGCAGTGGTTAGTGCGGCCGTATCCTCACTAGTTACACGGGGTCCCCACGACCGGGCGCGATCCGCCCCGCACTTTGTACCCCGTCCGTGTGTTATACGCGTTATGCCGGTTATACGGTGCTGTAGGTACGCGTCGCAGCACTAGTGGCGCGATCATACGAGTGCTGTGTTGAAGTCGTATTGTTTAGGGATGGGACTGTAGTGCGGTTTGAGTTATCGATGTTTTTGTAAATTTAACTATTTAACAAGTAATTTAATTCTACACTTAATTATATAATACTGGACTAATATTTATAACAAAAGCGTATAACGGGCTACCTTTCGCACAGCGATGTCTTACCGACAACCTTTTAAATAGACTGCAAGAAAGAAAATAGATTGAATGATTTAACAATAATTTCAATGTATTTACATTACCAGAATATGCATTTAAATCCTTTTTTATTTTTATGTTTTTTGTGTTAACGTTGCTCTACACTAGGATTTACTCCTGTGTCGTTGGTGCGTTTAAAGACATTTAAACCAATCTCTTTGGCGGGAATCAAATCCGCGACCCGCAGCGCAGCAGCCCATTGCTCAGCTATTGCGCCAACCTTGCTGTCAAATACCTAGTTAGGTATACCGCACGGTTGTAGCCGGCTCAACACAAATAAGGCATAGATTGCACTGAAGCTTTCAGGTTTTACTCGGAACTATAAACGTATCATATGCATCAATATTTTTGTTTGATCGTGAACAAGTTCCTTGGAATCTGTGGGCCTAACTCGAACGCGCATCGTGAAACGAAACGTTAAAAGGAACGGTTTTAAATTTGAACAATAATCGTTTTGTATACATAGAACAGTTGTGTTCTGTCACGGCTTCGCAATGGTGCAACATAATTTTTTTTTTTGATTTACAATCAAAGTTCCCCCTTTCCTCCCTTTAAGTAAAAAAATTCAAAAATCCGTTCTTCAGTAGTTTTGATTGTGCGTTGCTCCAAACTAATAATATTATAAAATGGAAAAAATCGATTGTTTGTTTGTTTGCGGAACAAAGATAATAGGCTCCGAAACTACTGGATCGATTTGAAAAATTCTATCACCGTTGGGAAGCTACACTATCCCCGGGTGACATAGGCTACTTTTTATCCCTACATGCTCACGGGAACGTTAGCTACGCTGGTGAAATTTAAAATAAAATTCCACTTATCCTATTCTGAAGAATGGTTGTTCGTAATCGTGCGTTTTTTCCTCGCGTTCATCGATGGACTTTTGGACGGCAAATTAAAATTGCCTATTTAATAACGGCGTTATCATAAAATATATTTTTACTTCCTAGAATTATTTCCGGGCTCACGTAATTACTTTTCCAGTTACTGAATATTAACTTATTTATTTTGGTTTAATTATTAGTCCTAATCCTCGCCAATCGTTGCCTATCACAAACAGAGGCGCGAGCGCTGTAATTAACCAGCACTGTATTTAGACTACGTGTTTTTTAAACATTTTGCTGTGTTGTGTCTGGTGGGCTACTACCTGCCCGACGGTTGTTGTTGGGTTATTGTTGTTCAATCGCGCGGATAACTTTATCATCGCGATGTAGGATATTTCGGTTTAGTTCGTATGTGGCGAGATAGATGTCGCTACACAGTTAACATTCTTAATCTTTTCGTCTTACTTTAAAGTCTAAGATTGATTTAGTTTTTTACTGTATAGAGCTATCAACTCAAATACAAAAAAAAAAATTAATAAGCACTACCTACTTATAGCTTTTTGGGTGAAATTACAATATAGGCAGCCTTATTGCTAAAGGTGAATTCTTAAAGACTGGATGATTTTTTTCAGTTTATAAATACTTTCTAAGATTATCTTGGAATAACACTTCGTTCGCGACTTCTTCCATATGCATTTCTGACTTTCCAATCCATCCCTCTTAGCATTAAAAATAAAATATAGCCTATGACACTCACAAATAACGTGCCTTTCTATTGGTAAAAGAATTTTCAAAATCAGTTCAGTAGATCCGTAGTGGTTGAGGAGCTTGTGGCTAAATTAGAACAGCCGTATAGGTCGATCCAAGGTTAAGCTACGCTTGACGAGGTCGGTCCGTGGATGGGTGACCATTTATTACATAGGTACCAAGACACCTCCGTGCCTCGGAAAGCACGATAAGCCGTTGGGCTCGGATGTCATTTGTAGATCTAAGACAGTCGTTACAGATAGTCTGAAGCCCGGGATATCGTGGGACCTGGGTTGTGGAGGTCCGACAGGCAGTTGCTCCAATTAAATCACTGGTATTCAGCTGCATCCAGTTAAACTGGAAGCCGACTGCTGAACATAGTTGGGAAAAGGCTAGGCAGATGATAATGAGTTCAGTAGATCTAGAGATTGATTAGTTCAGTAGATACCCCTACAATGTCACAAACTCACAAAGTACCTATAGCTCTTCACAATATAAGTATAGATTAATACTCGTGCCTTCTCTGTATGAGAAGAGGTCTTTGCCTCGAAGTGCGACAGTAACAAGCTAGTATAATTAATAAAGGTACTTACGTACTAAATATACTACTAATTATCCGCATGGAAGCGAAAGCACAGGCTAACAAGCTCAAATAGCATTAATGACGATGCAATATTAACTAGACAAAGGCAATACTCAACCCAGCATTGCAAATAAAATTCCTTTTCGCATCACAACGCATCGGATCGGTTCGCATCAAACCGTTCGCACAGATGTACAAATCGTACATACAATCGTACACAGTGGCGAATGCGCGATCTATAAATCTAGACCGTGTAATTGAAACATTATAACTCAATAACAGGTCTGTGTGCCGTTAGTGATGTGATATGCACTGCTGTGATTTTATCGATATTCGAGATTCAGATTCTGATATCTTTATTTGCTCAAACTTGGGTTTACATCAACGACATTCACTACTCACGAGATTCATTCACGTGACATCACGAACAAAATTTTCATCCGATACTTTTGTCCTAGTCGACAAAAGTCGATGAGTATAGTTTAGTACCCTCCGCTGCCGCTCCAATATTGCTATATTATTCTAGATGGCGTTACTGAGACATGAGATATAAGTTTTTCTATGACATTACTTCGCATTTCTTCTCTATAGTAATTTGAATCTCTTTGGTTTACATTCAATTAAACATAGAAAAAGTGTAAAATATGTATGACGCGTGCGTGCGTTAGTGTGCCGTTTTTGAACATCGAATTTGGTTTAGGTAACCTATCTACACCTTTTTACTTATAATATCATTGATTCCTTCGTAAAATAAATAAATCATGCCCTATGTTACTATCTGATAATTTGAACTTCTCTTGCTAAAACAATGGTTAAAATCAGTCTTGTAGTTTCGGAGCTTATTCGTTACAAATAAACGAAGTATTTTTAACCCCCGACGCCGCAAAAAGAGGGGTGTTATAAGTTTCACCGCTATGTGTGTGTGTCTGTCTGTCTGTCTGTCTGTCTGTCTGTCTGTCTGTCTGTCTGTCTGTGGCACCGTAGCGCCCAAACGGATGAACCGATTTAGATGCGGTTTTTTTTATTTGAAAGCAGGCTTTCTTGCGATGGTTCTTAGACATAATTCATCAAAATCGGTTAAGCCGTTTCAAGGTTATCAGCTCTTTTGTGTTAGCTACCGTTGCTATTTTAGACGTCTATGGGTATTAACTTTACTTACAAACATATGTGTGACTTAAAATTTCAATCACCCATGTGTGTAATATTAATAAGCAACATTATGGTGTATTTGGTCTGATGCAGCCAGGATATCTAGCAGACTAATACACTCTTGGGAAAATAACAGCAGATATGTCGCGTTTGGATTCATTTTAACCAGCATTCGATTCTGCACACAATGCACTGGTGGGAACAGGATGAGCTGATGCTGCAGCCAGGCTATCCAGCACACCAGTAGGTAGACTCTTGACAAAATGACAAAATAACAGCAGATATGTCGTGTTTGGATTCGTTTTAACCAGCATTTGACTCTACATACAATTCACTGATGGCAATCAGTAGGTAGACTTCTCATAACTGTATAATTTATAAAACAAATTAATGCGTTTAAAAAATTAAAAATTAAAATTAAATTAAAAATTTAAAAAACCCCCGCCGCAAAAATGTAAAACATTTAAAAAGTTAAAAATAACACTTTAGCCATGAAATTTTACGTAACGTCGGGGTACCGTTAAAATAAGTACCTACATACATACCTACAAGTACTAGGAACATTCCTTACTTAAGCGGTACCCCGACGTGAAGTAAAATTTCATGGCTAAAGTGTTATTTTTAACTTTTTAAATGTTTTACATTTTTGCGGCGGGGGTTTTTTAAATTTTTAATTTAATTTTTTTCTTCCTTAAAACTCAACATTTTATTACAAAGCGAAAAAGCTAAAACGATCCTTTTTGGTTGCTTTATTATATGACGTCCGGGACTTCTCGTTTTTTTAAGTTGTTATACTTAGTTATTTTTTTTTATTATGTTCCAAAAAAGACAGATTTATTCTGTTAATACACATACTTACGCTAATTTCTTTAGAGTTTACTTACTCATTCATTCTATTAATACATTTCGAAACAATGAAACACGCTTATATTTCTGCAGTGCTTTTTATTCATTCTATTGACGAATTTCAACGTAATGAAATTCCTCTCAATTAATTAATTTTCACATGTAATTTATTAAAAGTCTGAATGCAATATTCAGCCTGATAAATCATGCGACTCTGTCAACGTTGTGATATTTCGGGAACTTTAATACGTTTCATGTGGCGAGAGTAGTCTGACAGTTAAATAATATTTTTATAGGCAACGCTTCATAATTATCGCCTGAATGTGCGCGTACGCTGTTGACGGATGTCATAGCTTTTCCAGCCTATTTAAAGAATGATTTACCCTTTATATGTATTAGCAGAACTAACGATCCTGGATATAATTGTAGGGTTGTGTTTTCCCAGATTTAGGTATCTGCAGAAAGGACTTTCGACGTTTGATCTAACTATGAGTTGATTACGTATTCATGAATCCCCAATGTTTTTTTTTTTTAGTTTTACCACTTTTCAATGAGATTTGTCTTACTTTTATCTGTAATAAGTCGTGATTTCTATGACAATTCAATATCAATTCATTTCAATAAAAAAATATTCAATATTTATTGTGTCGTTTTTTGTAACAAAATATTTCAGGAGAATCGCTATTCTCTCGGGTTGAAATAGTCTTTACCACTAAACTGTTAGATTAAATAATTATACCTAAACAAATTATAAACGTCAAAAAGTTTCGTATAATAAAAATAACCTATCTTAGATTAGCGGGTGGTTGAGTTATTAGATACCTACTTAGCACCACCGCTCCAAGCCACAAGCCCCCAGTAGCCGTTCGATGCAAGCGTAATCGCGTTACCGAAGCGCGCCCGCCACGGGGCAAATCTCATTTTTATTAGGGAAGTAACGTAGAAAGAGTGGAAATGACACTGCACCGCGCACTTCCGACCCCTACACGTTTATACAGGTGTCTGTGGTCCACCATCCACCATAACAACCCTTACTTTATACGTGATAAAGTATGTTTTTGAGTGGCACAGAGTTAATTCCTAGCGCATGCGCAATACGATGGACGCCTGTGTTGTGTCAGTCGTCAGTCGGGCGTCGGGCGCACTAATGAGTGCACGTGTGCCGCGCGATTCTTTGCGCAGTAGTGATGTGACGTTTGTAACAACATCGATGTAAATTATGTTTGTGTATTTTTTTTGAGTGATTGTGAACGAAATTGTGGGATCGACCGAAACATTTTTCGGTTGTTTGTTGTGAATGAATTCGAATGGAATACAAAGTTTAAAAAAAGCAACAAATTGCTCAACTGAAATGATTAAAGTGAATCATATAAGCACTACAGTGTAGGGTGGCGTCGAGCGCGCTCCGGCATCGCGGTAGTCCCGTCGAGTGCCACAGTTTATGTTTTAATAATGGAGGTATTAGCGTCGCGGCTGTCACCCCCGACGGCACTCCGCCACTGCTACTGCCGCCACGAGTTACGCAAACCGTGGACAATCTCTTCTTACTTTCAAAGTTTCAAACTTCGTACACTACCGAAATCGGATTGTTCCGGACGAATTGTATCTGAATTAACTTAATCTTTTCGGTGTTCGTGACCTAAGAGAGATAACTTGGACCTGCTCAACATTTTCTATATTTACTTACTGCGGAAATGTATATGAACAAAATTATTTTGTAGATAGTAGAACTTATTTCAACTGCAATTTTTTTTAAAGTTTTTTGAGCAATTCTTTTATTGGCAAGAGGTCATCCCCGGAAGTAGTGAACCGAATGCAAACATTCTTTCTTTGATAGATAGCTACGAAGATTGAAGAGAGAAGAATAATTTCACTATGTGTTTATTATACACAGATGATATCTATACATAGACCGCACTTCCGAGAAGGATGTGAGAATATCCCATGACAATTGAAATTTGGCGTAGGATCAGTATTACGATCATTTTGGTGGACGTAACTATACCTCTGATAAAATAGTCCGTTGGAACATATTCCTTATTGAAAGCAAGGAACCGATTACTGGCATTTCATAAGAGCTCCATTTGGTCCTAATCAAACTTAAGATATTCTGAATCATATTGTCTAAACAATAAAGGTCAATTCGATTTGGCCGTAGTGGTAGCTTAGGTAGCCACCATCCATTCAAAAGCTTCCTAACTCTTGGCCGGAACGACAGACTCACGTTTAAACAACTTAACGACTCCAGCAGCAATAACTCGTCTTCGTTAGAGCTCAACATTCTACAGAAGTCAGTAAAAGTATATTTATACATCCTTTGTCGCTACTGCTAACGAGATACCACTTTTAAAGACTCCCAGCAAGTTGCGAAAAACAGAATCTCATGTAAAAACGAGAAGTGGTATATACATAGAAGTATACAAATAAATAGGAGTGTCAGTTTCAGAAAGTATTACGTTAATTAAAAACAGCCATTTTTTATTTTTGTTTGTTTGAGCTAATTTCTTTTGACAGGACTTTTACCATCAGAAAACTCACGTTACCTACAGGGAAGTAACTATAGAAAAATAATTACCTACACATTGAAGTAACTCCATATAAAAATATTAACGTTAGCTCCGCTCTTCTGGTGCAATGCCACACAGTATTATCTTTGTATACCATCATTGTATTGGATATCCAATATACTTACTAGATATATGGACTAGTTTTGGGACTAATTGACAGGCTTACAAGCTGGCAGACAGCAGAAAGTCAATTGAAGTTCAGAAAGTTCAAGAACTGGCGAAATGTGGGTGTACCTACTTCCTACAAGTTAGCTTGATTAGTAAGATATTCAAGATAGTATTGTTTAAAAACCGGAACTGCTATGGACTCAGACGAGTTTGTCTCAGAAATTTAGAGCTTCTTTACGTGTGGTTATGGACTAAATTGTTGTCAGAGTTTTTATGCCGCCCATGGGCCTCTGATAGCTTCACATACCGTCGAGAAATATTTCTCAGGCATAACGGTTTCCTCACAATGTAAATTTTGATATCCTGCTTTATGAAACAACATGGATTAACTCGCGGATAAAACCAACGAGCTAGTCTTGCTTACACTTTTACAAACAATTTTTTACAATGAGTCTCGTATCAGTCATATAAAAATTAAAATAAGCAACTATTGCATATTGTTTTCCGTTACGCAACTTTCTGCCATTTCCCTGTCATTTGTGTTTGTATTCGTAATTCTGTTTGCGTTCATAGGAACAATGGCAAGAGCATTTGATTAAATAACGCTGCTGCCATATCATTTCATTACTTAGCATAATTGTGTTATACTGCACATAAACAGTCAACTATTTTACATGCTGATTTGAAGTGATTTGTACTCCATAAATTTCTTTATAGGCGACTAAACAAAGACCCGTTGACGACCTCGTTGGCCTAGTCACATGTCCCAAAGGTTCATTTGAAAATCAGCGTCAGGCAGGATCTCAGCATCTGTCTGGCATTACCGCTGAAATGAACCTTTTGGCACAGCCGTGAGACATGCCATTTTTTGACACTTTTTTTTGTGTTATTGTGTTTTACTGTGCGTGTATCCAGCTGTTGCCAATAAATGTATTTTCTTTCTTTCTTTCTTTCTAGTGGTCGTGGATCCGGAAAGTGTTATAGGGTTTAGCCATGTGGAATTTCTCAGTAGGGTGGATTTGTTCACAGATCATGTCAGTAATCTCGCCGCGCCCCCAAGCGAAATGTAGGTGTTCGATCTTCTCTTCTTTTCGGCTTGCCTGCACGCGCAGCATGACCACCTTAGAAGCGGATTTAATCTTTGAAGAATCGACAAAGCGACAGATTGTAGATATATTTCTTTTGTTTTGAGTACGACACTGTCAAGAAGAAGAGAAGAAATGTGTATATTCTTCAGTCGACAATATTCTACAATATCAAGCCACAGTATAACTATTAATATAGTAGGACGACGCCTTTGATCTCTGGAAAATGCCGACAACGTCTACACGCGTAAGCCCTGAATAATACCTCCCGAACTACTAACATCGTTTTGTTCGCAGTTCGGGGGCGGCTTTCCCGCGTCTCGCCCCTCACACCCCGCACGATTGCCCTGTCTAGGCGGCTTCGTCGGACGACTGTATGTTTTTAGACTGTGACCATGCATTATTATTATTTCTGCTGACATTGGCAGAAATGCTTCTACCATCCGTCACTTTGTCCATTCTTCCGTCCACATTCCCGTTTCTGATCATTTTTTGATCAAACAAGATGTTACTCAGTCTTTTTATCTTTGTAAGTGAACCAAGCAAGCCTCACTCACTTCAATATCGACAGTTTGTGTTATTAAATTCCACAGGTCTCGAGTTTATTAACAAGAGCCCGTCTACAACGCTGTACCGAAGTGGTTTATACTAGCGAAGTTCTACATAGCCTTCTGCTGGGAACTGTACAGTATGCTTATTGATTTTCTCGGTACCTACGATTAAGAGATGCATATTTGATGCCTTCAGCAGAATGAGTGGGCCTTGTTTGTTGGTATGCTACTTGGAATGATTCTTTATTTATTAGTCCACAATATTTAAGCATCGAGGAATAAGTAATTAACGTAGCAACAGATGTTTGCCCCCTTCTTGTTATTTGACGTAGTGAGGTGTATAGGGTGCAAGACAGACGGGCACCATGAGTTCTGTACATGCTTCTGGCTGTAAAATTTGTGAAATAAGTGGCTAAAAAATTCAATGCCAAATCAAGCAGAAAACTCTAATTCCTTTCCAAGAATGTTGCTAGTGAAGTGTGAGGTTTCGCATTTTATATGGGAAAGAAGTGCAGAAAGCCAAAGTGTAGACATGAAGCTAAGCATGTAAGCTATACACTTGCCACAGAATGGGTATACCATTTATTACATATCAAGACCAGCTTGCCTCGGAAAGCACGTTAGCCCCGTTGGTACCGGTTGTCATTTGTATATCTTTGACAGTCGATATGGTTAGTCAGAAGCCCAAAAGTCTGATCCAATTTAACGTGTTGTCCAAGTAAAACCTTGGTATCCAGCTGCGTCCTGTTAGACTGGAAGCCGACTCTAAAGTAACTGGAGGAAGGCACTGTAAAAATATTTCCGTAAACGTTCCCTAAACATCCTAAATACTCTCTAAAATTTTGTCAGAGGTATAAGGCAATCTCTGGGTCAGTGACAACATTCGGTACGGTACCCGCAACAAGCACTTAAAAGTACTAAACCGCGTTGAAAATAATTTATTTTAATTACAACACTTAAAAATCCAGTTTAGCGTACATCTCTATTAAGGCCGGCAGCCTTACCTCCCTTGGGAGCTGTGTTTGTTCTGTTTGTAAATATGCCATGCGACATTAAGCGGTGCACAGCGCTTTTTCAGATGTTTTGTATGAGCCACCTGGCTGGCTAGAAAGAATCATTTATGCGGATTTGGTGCTGTAGGGAAGTCGTGATTATTATTTTACTTTGCTGTGCCCACGGTTTTATTTGCAATATTCGTGTAAACCTACAAGTTCTAGTTGGTCCGTAGATTGCAAACTGCATGGGTTTTTATGAAACTATGAAATTGATCATAGAGTTTCATATAAACCCATGCAGTTTGCGATCTACGGACCAACTAGAACTTGTTGTCCGAGCGCGGCAATACCGCGGTCGCAGGTTGCGCGCTACGGCTGCACGCTTCAATTTCATAGAAACCCGTGCAGTTTGCAGTCTGAGGTCCATCTCAAACTTGTACCTTTACGGTTTTCACAGCGCACGCCAAAATATCTTGCAGGTGGCAGAATTATATCCGACTAATTTGATATTGTTTTATTGCTTTGTACGTTAGGAATATAACTGTTTTGTTTCATTAAAATAATATTGAATAGTTTTATTTTACAGTTATTTTGATTGCGGTTGTATTTTATTAAGATGGGCAAATCATGACCAAAAATGAGCATGGTCCGTTAGGTACACCAGCTGCAAACACAACAAAATTCCATACTGCATTTCTTCCGCTTAAGGAATGTGGTCTAAAGCTCACTTTTCGCTGAAAGCGCCACACTCCTCCACACCGTCCGATACATGGTTTTATAGCTTTCTGTGCGTGCCGCCGCGAAGAGCTTCGTGTTTGTTAATTTGCCACCTTCCTTCCCCTCTGTCACGACCTCCCCTCACACTCCATCGAGCTCGGAATACACGGAACCCGAGTGCGGTCGTGCCTGTTGCGTTTTAATCGTCCCCTGACCACCTACACAATGTGCTGAGCGATTTGCAAGGACCCGTGTTGGTTGCTACGCCTGCTTGCATGCCATTATTGTTTTTGCGGCTACCTACCTTTAATATCTTTAACCCACCACCTTATTTGAATTACCTTTTATGGTTTTAAGTTCATAATTTTTACGGAAGTCAATTTTACCGGACTGCCTCGTTGGTCAGTGGTCGTAAGCGCTACTGCTGAACACGAGGTCCCGGGTTCGATCCCAGGGTCGGGCAAAGTGTTATTGAGTTTTTCCATTTGGAATTTCTCAGTGGATTTGTGCCCGATTTGATTAATTGCAATAAGTTAGCCCCCTATTACATGGCACTTTAACATAACTGGCGAAATGTGGGTATGGTACACCTCTGCTTAAACCCTTCGGGGATTACAGGCATGATGTTATTTGTCAATTTTAGTCCATATATTAAGTAGTACGCAACATTTTGGCAACAATTGCGCTATGTGGACGGACAGGCACTTAAAAGTCCCGCATGTGGAGCGACTTCGTCTCCTAGTGATACATAGATAAGGGCTCCATAAAATGATAATGATCACCCATAAAAGCTGAACGAAAAATACAATCGTATGAATACCATATCTGTTACATCTCTAGTTAAACCCCTTTTTTGTTCCAACCGTGAAACTGGGCAACGTTTATTAGGTACTTTTTCCATTTGATCTGTCGTTTTTCCAATTGGCGGGCGGTTTATATTCGACTGCCCGGGCCGTTTGAATATTATATTATGTTAAATGCATTTCGATCAAACGTGAAAACACAGATCGGGAACAGTTCATTAAAATTGTTTAATAGTATTCTGTACACAGTGGATGTCGATGTTAAGTCTGCGATTCGGTCAATAGATCGATACTTCATTAAGTATTCTGTATAAGTATTAACTTTCATCAGTTACATGTTTCAACTTATTAATTCTGCTCATTAGCGTGATGTCATCCCGACATTCGAATAAATAACTCGGCAATTAATTTTAAACGATTCTGTGTAAAAATAAAGACTAGATAGGTGTACACCCGCCTATCGAGTAGGCAGTCTTTCAAGCGGCCAGGCTGAGCGCAGCTGCTTCGACGGAACCCATTCAATTATACCGAACGACGTAATTGACGCTTTTTTAACGTTATACATTTGAAATTCCGATTCTGTGAACGTGTTCGGTGTGACGATTTTATCGATATTTCATTTGAAATTTAATTCCTCATCCTTATTTGGCGCAATGAATTAGTTTAGTTTTTGTCATCCGCTTTCTCGTTTGCAACACTGATTCTCATTATATCGAATTCCTATGCGTATAGCTGGTAAAAAATGGTATATTGGACCCGCGAATACAATGACTGATCAGAATAAAGAAACCTTTGTAGCCTTACACATTATTCTTGAGAGTATAACAATACAGTTTCTCCAATCATAAACAGGACCACAGCCGAAACCAAAATAAATAAACGGCGCTCCAACTAAATTACTTAAACTATTAAATAAAACTCATCTCGCATTATTAACTTTAATGGCGTCATAAATACATAAATAGTCCAACAAGTGCGTGTAAACCAGTCCGGCTCAGAATACTTACATCAATTAGTTTAATGCGCGCACCGAACACGGCTCGATTCATCCGTCGAGCAGTCGGGCTCCTAGCGCCCTCTTAATTATTTATGAGTTGAGTATAAAGTGCTCCCGGCGAGACTGAAGGAGAATGCGCGTCGACCGACAGCCGCGCTAAATCACGCGCCAATTGACATCAGCTCGAGATAAAACGCTCTCACGCGGACACAATGGCCCGCGCATCGATATCGATGGCCCATACCTTCGTGTACGTTCGCATCACTACTTTGTATTCCAGGAGAGTTCAACATTTTTAACATTCGGAAATTGAACGGTGAAACGAAAAGTGAGGGGGTAATGTTGAGTGTTGTGTTCGCGCGAACGGCGCTGGTGTTGTGTCTGTGATGTGCGTTTAGTGTGTCGTGATGGATTACCGGGCCCCTACCCCCATGATGAACGCCGGCCCGCCATACTTCCCGCATCCAGGTAAACAACGCTTTTGGTTTTCTTTATTTTAAACTAGCGGTTTTCCCGTTCCCATGGGAATACAGGGATAAAAAGAAGCCTATGTCATTCGAGGATAGTGTAGTGTGTGCTTCCCAACGGTGTAAGAATTTTTCAGTAGTTTTTTTTTTCAAGTGGAGTTTCGCAATCGGTGCGCGATACAAAATACAAATCTTTGCACTTCTAAATTAAGAATAGATTACCTACATCAGTATGTACGACATAATTATATTCTTCTTTACATTCAGTCCAAGAAAAAATGGTTAGGTACATATGATAAAACCTACGTAACTATACTGTTGGTACGATGTCCTAACATGATCTGGTCAAGAAAATAATATCTTGCCTGTACTTTAAAAGAGACTTTTGAGTTTCTTTCAGTGTTTTTTTTTTCAAAGTAGTCAGTCCAATTGCCCTAATTGACGCGTAAAAGTGCTTGTAAAATCCAATTTAACTGAAATAAAATCTCACTTTCAACTCGCGTACTACGTAATAATAAGCCATCATATCAATATAAATAAATACCGTATCATTAAACCCTTAGCAGCTCTTAGCATGAGAATCCGTAGCTTTAAAGATAATTATACGCGTAAGGTCGGGGCGATCCCCCGCGGCCGAGGGTCGCCGCAGACGGGTTAATTGAGCGGCTTGAGAGCAAAATGTCAACCGGACCGGTGATGGATGACGTGCCATGGAATGTTCACGTCCAGAGCGCGAGAGACAGTATCACAGAAGCCCATGACGTGACTGAACGCTTTTGATGTTGAGCAGTTTGACTCCTTAAAAATTTTCGGTACATTGGTTTATTGATATGGCCTTTTTTTTGTAGTTTCATGAACTACGGAAGCCGACCTTACTTTCTTTCATCCCCTTCATTCCATTTTCGATCTTCGTCATCCATTTTTTTTTGTAGCCATGGTCTTCTACTCGTCAATGTAGCATCAAGCCCACTCCCGTTGAATCAGTTAGGTAACGAAGTACGTTACGCAACGTGCGTAAAAACGGTCAAGGGCTGATTTCGGACGTCGGATGCAAGCGATTATAGCCTTGACAGGTTTTTCTGGAACTGAGGGCGGTTGTACATGGCCGTGCCATCTCAGTCTCCATGGACTCTTGCATTTTATCCGCAATTTCTGTACATGAGAGTCAAACATAACTGGCGAAATGTGGGTGTACAACCGGAAACCACTGCCTCCGGACGTGATATTATATTGTGTAAAGAGCGTCCTCGAAAATCTTACTAAAATTGCGCATTTTCTACTTACAACATAGCCTATGAAGACACGTTACCACGTACTTACGTACGAGAAAAGAGAAAAGTAAAGAGTAAAGAAAGCAAACGATTTCCTGCTTAAACACCCAAACATCAGTTTAGTCCCTGTACAAGTGGAGTTTCGCAATAAATAGTTAGTATCTGCGGCGGGGGTTGCGACCCGGCCGGGTGCGGGACTGTCTCGCAACCCCGCGATACCATCGTCACCCTATAGAGCTGCGCGCGCACGCCGCCGTCCCGACTCCTTGTTGCGCGCGCCCAAGGTAGAAGCGGATAGCGGGGTATCCAACAGCGTTAAAGTCATCCACCCCAAGTTGAAAAACTGTCAAAGAAATTTGACACATTGGGGTAGTAACCCCAATGTGTCAAATATCTTTGATGTGCTGGCCTCTTTTCATTATATGTAGAGTACATTAAGTCAAGTTGAGGTGACTTGACACGGCAAATTGGAAACCTATCTGACAATGTAAAAAAAAAATACCGATCGAATTGAAAACCTGAAGTCGGTTAAAAAGTAACCGGCAGGTTTAAGACAGCAAAGATGAACGATGTTAATAATGGTAGCGAGGTAATACGTCACCCAATGACGATCCTTGTAAAACATTATGAACGTTTCTCCGCTAGTTCTAACAACCTGTTAAGACCGCTCGCTTTTATCGCTCACCCCACACGGTAACTCAGACCCCCAGCGTTGGGTGGTGGGGTGTTACGGTACCCGTCGGAAATGGCCGTCAGATTTGTCGCGCCCCGCCGGCCCGCCAATTACCGCCCCGCGATAATTTATATGTAACTTTACTACCTACCGCAATCATTATGTTGTGGGTAATGGGAGTTTCTGGGTTTGCTACACCTTTTGGCGGGTAAACTGCTGAAATTAGGTGTGTTATGTTGATAGTTAGCAGGTGATAATGAAAAAGGGCAATCGCACCAGTCGTATTCATACCGTCCCGTTGACTTAAAGTGCTCAACTTCAGTCTGATCAGAATGTCTCCGATCAATTTTGTATTTACTGCCAGTATGTAGGAAACCAGAAAGAAATGCACCGGCGGACTGTCAAGTCATAGGATTCGAGTTTGCATCTAAGGCACGGCAAGGCACCTCTGACTCTTCGGATTCATGTGCGTATTGTATTATAATTATCACTTGCAACAAAATCGTGAGGAAACTGGGATGCCTAAAAGATGTTTATTAAGAAAGCCAATTCAGAGGCCCATGGGCGACATAAACTTTGACACCATGTTAGGCACTAACCTCACGAAAAGAAGAAGAATTATGCAGAAGCGTGGCAGAACAACGGTCACAACTTCTGCAATCCTCACTATCTCTCTCGGAAGCCTGTAGCACCCTCAGAAAGAATAGAATAGAATACTCTTACGTACTGGGAGGGTTTACGATGGCTGGCATAAGAATATGAGGATAACCTTTTTCACCACGCACAATGGTCCTATAAACCTAAACTTCTCTTTGCCTTCTACATCGTCCTAGGATGTAAGTTACGTGATACATTCCTCTACATCATTCCCTGAGTTGAAAATAAACAAGTCTTAAATCTTTGCGGCATTTCCTTCCTTTGAAGAATGAGATCTAAAAATTCTTTGTATATTACACATAATATCTTCGCCAGTGCGTAATTGGTAATTCTTAACCTTTACAAATCGTCTCAACAAAGAACCGATCATGTTGCTGTATGCCCGCCATTTTAATAGAATCTCTGATACGCATTACTTGTTGATATAACATTTTTTGACAATTTTTTCTGATTTGTAGACATTCCATTAAGGATTAAAATCGCTACATCCGTTTATGTTGTCATGCCGAAGCAGTTCTTCCTGTTTTTTTTCTAAGTCATAATATTTACTTTAAGAATTTGACCCGTGTCTGGCCTACTAAGTCCCCTCCCCTGTCCGGTTAACCATATGAACCGGTGCGGATATCCTTATCCCGCGAATCGGGGGCCATAGTATAAAAATATCCCCCCGGGGTCGGGCTTAGCGGGGGCGCTCCTGTCGGTGACTTCATGATTGCTCCTATAACCTATTACGGTTCATTCGAGGATATTGCTCCATCTGCAGTTGCGTAATAATTAGCTTTAACGATATATGTATAGATGGGTGTGTTAGTGTATCTATAAATGCGTGCGTTTGAGGGACTTGTTAGAGATTTACGCCTCTTCTTTGTCTAAATATTCCAAACTATTCTTTGATTCCTGGTCCTTATAATTTGTCTCGAAGGACCAAAACTCAAGAGGTTCAAGTTCATAACGCAGATGCCATAAGCTAATAGCTGTTAAGATAATGGCCCATTGAATAAATATCTGTCGGCCTTTATCCAATCCCTTACTTAAATCGATCCAGTAGACTCGTAGACACACAAAGAGCGCTCTCCCGCAACCGAAGCGAATTACAATTGAATCTGCTTGCCCCCCTCTATCAATCAAATCATAGTGCTGATGGAAAGCGCCATGTCATCAAATCAAAACAGTTGAGCGCACGCGTCAATCTAATAATACAGTGACGCTTATTTATCCACTCAGCCGACGACACCCACCGAACTTTTAATTAAAGTTTGACGAACAACCGCCACCGAGGATTACCAGCATCTATATAAAAATACACCTAAAATACTCCTTACCACCCGAACAATAAGAACACGCGACACAACGAAAATCGACTCTGCAGTCGACGCCGCAAATCACGTATTACTCCAACAAACAACCCTTAGAAATCTCGATGGATCCGTGTCTGTGTAAATTATACTTTATTGTTACCGCCACTGAGTTCACTTTCAAGTGATGGCGTCAACGCGAGGCGCCCAAATGGAAATTGAATCGGCCCGAAACGTAAGGTCGGAAGCGGCTTGTGTACCGTCCAATTTGTGTTGACCCGTCGACGGATGGATCCGTCACCCTCTGTGGCGTGTTACAGTAGGTTTGCGGGGACCGCGGTAGTTCCGCTTAGAGTGGTGATTCCAGACGTTTGTTAGCTATGTATGACGCTGCGGTAGTGAGGGCTCGATACTCTCGAAGTGGCGAGGGTGTACGATTACTAACAGTAATCGCCTTGATCCCAATGAAGTTGGTAACAGACTGCCGTTGCCTGAACCCGTAGAGTAGGTAGAAAACGGATGTGACAATTTTCTCTCTTTATTTTTAAACCACGCTCTTTAGATATGCAAATTCTCTTTAAATGACGTAACACCTACTTACTATCTTTCATTACTTATTCGACATGAGTAATGAAACTACAATTGCTCATTTCTGCATGGTTAAAACAGCTTCAGTAGTCTTCGTTAGCGCAACAGCTAAGCACGAGGTCCTGTGATCAATTTTCGATACGGGTACAGTGGGTTTTGTCCATCAGGATTTTCAAAAAAGCAGAATGCCGCTATAAATTGCCTAGTATGTCGCTTAGAAGCACTTAAATAGATAAACTGGTGACTTCATGATTGATCCATGGTTACCTTTCGAGGACTGCAGGCGTGATGGTATAATATAAAGAACGTAGAAAAATAAAAGTAGATTACCTTACTATGAGAATTGACCGGTCACTTTCCAACTGTATTTCCAATCTTCAGTGAAGCACTGTATTCATGGACATCCAAATATCAGTGACGCATCAGTAACATGTGTCGGACGGGCGGGCCGCGGGGAGGCGCGCCTGTAATGGAAATCCGCAGACGTTATACACAGCCGATGGTGCAAGGAAAAGGGTAGAGCGGGGTCAAATCCAATCATGGATTTATTACCGTTCCCACAGTTCGCATTTAGACGCAGAGTATTGCAGCGCCATCTATTTTGCCAAATTATGAATTCAACGAACGTCCTACATTGCGATGTTAAAGTCAACCGCAATTGAACATATACCCGATAACAACAGAACTACCAGACACAGCACCTGTCTCGTCTGAGAATTCTCCGTTTTCAGTGAGGGAGGATCATCAGGCCAGACGTGTGCTGTCAAGATCTTGCATACGTTGTATCGCCCGGGTAATTTTAACCACCGCGATGCAGGATTAATAATAATAAATAAATAATTATATTAGTCATAGTTTTTGTGTGACGTCATAGATGTCGCTAGAGTATAAAACACAAGCCCTGCTTAGCTAAGGACTAGATGGCGTTCTGTAAAAGTTGTGGAATGATGTAACCCGCTCCCCGCTCTTAACTTGGTCTCACGTCAGTGCGCAACCCCGGACGGTCGAGAGCGCCGACTCAACCCCCCACTGCTGCCGTAGATAGCTACTCATACAGTAGCACTACTGTAAGTAAGGTCAGATACACCATCACGAGTAGTGACTGATTGTTGTGAATTGTCACAGTCTTGCAAAACAAATATTGGAGCTGTGTGAAGCTCGTCTTGTTCTTCTAAGTGACTTAACCCTAGTGTCAAATCTTCTGCCGCCCATGGGCCTCTGACTAGGCTTTACATGCCGTTGATAAATATCTCTTATGTTTACTCAAGATTTTTTCCTTCACCGTTTTTTGAAGCAAATGATAATTATACAATAAGAACTCTAGAGCAGTCCGCCGGTCACACTACTAGGCTATCACGAAAAAGATCTAGAGTTCTTATTGTATATTTATATCACTGTCTAGCAGACGTCCCGCGGTTTCACCCGCGTAAGTTCCGTTCCCGTGGGAGTACAGGGATAAAAAGTAGCCTATGTGTTAATCCAGGGTGTCAGCTAACTCCATACCAAATTTTATTAAAATTCATTCAGTACTTTTTACGTGAAAGAGTAACATCCATCCATCAATCCATACTCACAAACTTTCGCGTTTATAATATTAGTAGGATAAGTACATAAACTGCTGTTAAGTGCACCAAACTTGAACATACATGAACTATCACGTCGTCAATCGAGTTCCTGATTATTTATTTAATACTTTAAAGCACACCTATGTACTTGAAGCCATAGGGTTTTTCTGCCTTAGGTGATGCAGACACAAAAAGTGGTAGGTTATACCTTCTAAATAAATATCTTGTACCATAAATATAGGATCAATGTATAAAATTCTCCTGTCACAGTGTTCGTTACAAAACTCCGCCTTATATTTCATTAGACCATCAGAAAAGGCGCCTTTGGACGTCAAAAGCAACAAACTGTGTGTCACATACTCTGTGGCCATTTATTTGAACAGACAGACAGCCGAACATATTTGTGCAGGGGATGCAGTAATACTCGCTAATTGATCCGCGTCTCGCCGACTGCCTATACGATGAAATATTGCATTCGTAGTGATAGGTATCAACGTGTCGTTGTGTGAAACATACAGCGATATTTCCTCGTTCAGGGCTGCCAATTGAGTTCTTTCATACCTAAGTACATCTTTTTATATAAAAACTAGCTGCCCTGGCAAACTTACGCCTTGAGTTTTTTTTTTAATATAGTTTACGTCCTATTCTATTCTTACTTTACTGAATAAACACACAAAATTTCACAATGATAGGTCAAGCTGTTCCGGAGGAGTTTGGTAACAAACACTGTGGTTCGAGAATTTTATATAGCAGAGATCTTGTCTTCCTCGTTTTTCCGGTCCGTTCCGGTGTTTTACATAAAGCGACTGCTCATCTGACTTCCACCACCCAGTTACCAAGTAACATGATAGTCCGTGCTTAAACTGATTGTTAGTCTTTCAAGCTATCCATAACGACGGTTTAACGTGCTTTCCAAGGCACGGTAAGATCTTCTTAAGTTGATAAGTATGTAATTTATAACAACAATTTTTCGTACCTATGTTAACAAAATGATCAAATGAATTATTGTTCCTACTCTTCTCTCACGTATTTCATTTCTTAGTGTACACAGTTCCGTATTCCGTTACAAAATAATCACGCAAGATGGTAAGTTACACACTCATTAATGATCTCTAACCTCAGTTTCCTAGTCTTAAACACGGTTATTTCCGTGTTTTATTTAAATCATCAACAGTAACCGAATGTCTTAGAGCAGGGGTTCTCAAACTTTTGAGGTAGTAAAACAATCACGGAACTCTTTTAACGTTGAAATGTCACATCAAATAGTAACAAATCAAACCGGAGGAGGTCTGATTTCCTTGCTTAGGTGCTCCTTAATGCTGATAGTCGTGACCACCTCATTGCAGTAGGACTTTATTGTGGATTACTTGGCCTCATCAATTCCTAACTGCCGCCAAGTGTAAAGAATCGTGGACTGTAGTGTTGAAAGTGGTACAAAACTCCTATTAGACAAAATTTTAATTTTTAGTCCGTCATCTAGATTACTAGAAAATATTCGACACGTATAATTTTCTTTTTCAAATTGATGTAAAACTGCTTAGATTAAGCGCATTAAAGTTGAGGAGAAGGTGCTTGTAACGTCATTACCTAGTATAAACTGTACTGGCCTGTGACGTCGTGCGACATTTTGTCTCGATGTATCGCCTTTTTTTTTGATTACGTGAAGAAAGAAAAAATATGTGTCGAATATTTTCTAGTAATCTAGATGTCGTACTAAAAATTAAAATTTTGTCAAATAGCCCATTAATCACGGGATGACTTTTACTGAAGGGACCGGGAGTTTCGTACCACTTTCAACACTACAGTCCACGTAATGACAGCGTTTTGTTAGTCGCCTTTTGATACACCTTTTACTTAAAAACGCCAGAAGAGGAGGTCGTAGAAAGATATATATAGCTTGCACGTTATTGGTGATGTTGTTAAGAAAGGTCAGGTGCTCGCAACCGGCATGCGTGTATGACCACACGTATACGTAAACGAAGCCAAGGTCTCATGGGAAAAAGACGTGTGCTTATGTTTTTTCTCTCCTGGTTGTAATCATTCTTTTTGGCAGTGTGGCAATGTGCAAGTACAAATCAAACCCCGCAATTCAAATTCAATTAGAGAGAAATTGTTTTACAATTGTAAAGTCGATAGTCGATATATCGTCCGACAGTTGCCAAAACTGACTGTAACTTTTCCACAAACCCACTTTAGGAAACCCTGTCTTAGAGGGTTCCCTTGCGTTTACGTCATCGGCCAGCTATAATCACCCAACCATATACCCTTAACAGTCGTCTAATGATACGATAAAAGTATATTTAGTTCATCGTCACCCTCCATGACGTTTTATTTCTAAAAACAACCGGTTCTGAATGCGTTAAAAAGCGTATAAAAATGTTTCTTTAAAGCTTTTCTTGACGCATGATTAGAACCACATGTCGACTTGATTTCAAGCCAAATGGGTGCGATGTGACTAAAAGCGTGATGACTCTTGAATAATTTATTATGATGAAAATAAAATGTTTGGGTTTTTTCTAAAGAAATCATGGTTTTCAAATTAAATTTTAAATGTGTTGATTATTTTCTATGAATATAAATTGAGGGTGACGGCGGCCTTACATGCACAGCTTTTGATTCGATTTTCGAATCAGTTTATTTTCCATTTGGAAATATGGAACATAAATTACACATCTGTGCGTTCGTAAAATTAATTAGCAGCAATTAAGGGCTAGTTAAGTTACGATTCATTCTGTCATAGAGTAATTGGTTTTAAGGTCATAGTCGGTTGCCAAAAAAAAGTAATTTTCTGTCGTATGCAGGGAAAAAGAACACATCATCATCTCGTTTGTGGAATATTTATTTATTTATGAACTAACCACCTAAGAATACATATGGAAAACAATAAAGATATTGAGTATTGCATATAGAAAATGCTATGCCGATCCCAAATAAATTGGGATAAGAGGGAGGTTAATAATCGACTAATATTAGTAACAACCCTAGCCTTTACACGTACACACTCACGTGTTAATGAAAGCACACACACGCGCAAATGCGTCGCCAGCCAATTAGCGTAGCGAATTCGAGCTAGGGCTGTCGCAATCAATACAATAACCAATGTTTTGAACAGTCGAAACGTAAACATAGAGAAGATTACGTACCGAAAAAACAAATTCACTTAAAATTATTCAAACGTTTCTAAATAAACAAATTAGGATAAAGAGTATTGGATTTCGCTTAACGGTTAACTCAAATATTGACTTAGATTATTTTTGATAAATAAATTAAATGGTAACTTTATCCGTTGGTATTAGGTGGGATCATAAATAATTTAAAACCGGTGAATCGTCTGTACTACTACGTTGAGTTAAACAAATTGCGATAGAGCTATCTTACACTCTAACTTTATGGAAGTGTTTCGACGTCATCCATTTATGTCTAGAGGCCAGCTCAGCAAGCTTCCCCAATTCTTTGATACCTGGTTTTTCAACTTCATCAATAAAGAATAAAGGCACAAGTCCAAGATGCGAAGTTACAGCAAATTCGAGATGGGCCGCAGACTGCAAACTGCAACCGCAAACTTCACGGGTTTCTAAATGTCTATGAAATTGAAGCCTGCAGCTGCGGCGTGCAATTTGCGGCTGCGTCGTTGCCGCGCTCGGAAATAATTTCATAGAGATTCATAGAAACTCCTACAGTTTGCGGTCTGCGGCTCATCACGGACCTGCTGTACCTTAGGGTTCATGATCAGTTGGAAAAACTCGATAAAAGGAAACGTTTCTTGGAACTTTTCCCAAAGGTGTAGGGAGAAAACAGAACGCCACCTGCTACGATCCTTACATAGGTAATTATTTTGCTTCGTTTACGACCTCATTCTTTAAGTAAAACTATCTTCGCTCTCATACAAAACTGCCTATCTGTGACACACGATCACGATCTAATCTATGACCGGTGACGTGGCGCGGCACCGAGAGGTTGACTTCTCTACTCAAATTAGCGCTTCAGACTAAATTAATTGCCGCTCGCCGCTTCGTTGACAACCCTCTGCTAGGGCTGCTCAACTGTCGCCTTGTCGCTATGTCGCGACGTTGTTGGTTCAACTAAAGCTATTTTGACTACATGATGAATTATGTGCAGTCTAGAACGTAAGCTGATTTGACTAGATGGCGTATTGTTCTCTGATATTGTAATGTACTTTTACATTAACGTAGGTACTTGCTATTAAATAAACTACTTATGAAATTAATCGTTTACGACGTATTTGGCAAACGATAAGAACGTCCACCTTTTTCTAAAATAAAATACTACACAAGATAAATAAAAACAAAACAACTAAAAACAGCTGAATTATACAGAAGAAACATAAGACTTGTTTATTTATATAAGGACAACCAACAAAGCATACCTACACCAAAATACATGTTACGAACACCTATTTGTAAAAAAAAAGTGTTAGTAAAGGTTTAACTCAAAAACTACTCAAGCGTTATTAAAAACTCTATCATATCACCAAGTAGAATAATTCGTTATGTCTCACTTATATTCTTGGGTGGTTTTATGAAACACCGTTATATCTCTATTAGAGTGTGTGCGAGACGTCCGCTCATCTCGACTTCTGTCAGTTTAATACGGAGAAGGTGGCTTGCAAGAGCACATATTCATTTAATTATTTTATAGTACCTACATCATAATAGCCTAAATTATTTTTTTCAAAACCAAGAATAAAAGTAAAAGAGTCCAGGAAGAGGGGATGTAACAAATCGAAGGTAAAATCACAAAATTCACGCGGACAGAGTGTTAGTAGGTATCATAATAATGTTAAAAGCTTTGTGAATACAATAATTAATGTTTATATTTCTCTTTTGTTACAGGTAAGAATGCGGATTTGAAAGGATTTCTTTACACGGGTAAATCAATGAAAGATCTACGGTAACGTACAAACTTGAATTAAATCATCGTTTTACGTGGTGCTCGGTAACAGCAAATATACTTAATTAACACGATCATTAGCATCATCTACCTAACCTTTTCCTAATTATGTTGGGGTCAGCTTCCAGTCTAAGTAAATGCAGCTGAATTCCAGTATTGTACAGACGCCAGCACATCAAGTTACCCCAATGTGTCAAATTTTCCCAATTGAATAATGAACCTTATCCTGTTTGATATAAAGTTGAAAAACGATTAAAGAAATTAGACACATTGAGGTAACTTGACGTGCTGGCGTCTGTACATGGAGCGACTTCATATCTGACCTCTACAACCCAATGACTTGGTAACACGATACCTATTGGTTAAACTGGTTGTCAGACTTGGACTATTGACTAAAACGTAGCAACTGTCAAAGATCCGCAAATGACAGTCGGAGTCACGGAGCGCAGGGCTTAATGCTAGGACTGATTTTGACGATACATTTACTGTTATAATAAAAATTATAGCTGATGTTAAGTAAAATATTTGAAGAAAATAATTTGTGGAGCCTGCAAAACAATCAATTGTCAAATACCGCGCGTTATACGAGGTCGCGGCAAGAGCTAGTAAGCACATAAATCAAAACAAATAAACCCCAAACCGGTTATAACCAAATTTGAAATTAATAAATACTGGATCTACATAGTGTTAAGCGATGATGGTGTGAATTCTATTCCTGTTAGTGATGTACCACGCGGTCGTCATTCACTGCAATTGACCCCCGAGATTAATGTGCCCCCGCCACTTACTTACGCGCGTAAGGGCCTGCGCGCACTGGCGACAAGGCAAGGGATTTTTATGCGACGAATAGGAATGTAACTTTATTGACTAGCTGTTAAAGCACCATAAACATAATTTGAAATTCCCGCCCTTTCTAATCCTACCATATCCTGCGCACACAGCGCCACCTAGCGTCTTGGACACTCATCAATTAGTTCCCCGCCATATCTCACCACGAAACATATCGACTCCGTAAAATAATCGTGAAATACTGCAACCAAGTGTTATCAAGACAATAATTGTGTGTGCCATCAACCTACTATCATCCACATCATCAAGAAACAAGAATTGGGGCGCCCCACAGCATAAAATTATCAGGTATTTGGCGCCAGCCGGCGCTCTTCAGCGAGCTTCGGTGAGTCCTTCTACCCTTTCCTTTTAGATACAGTCCACTTTCCTATCAAATAGAATCATTTTATAACATTTTTCATGGTCCTTGCTAGCCGGATTGCTGAAATAGTATCAGTAATCCTATTTTTTCTATTGTGAAAAGTGTGGGGTCAGCCATATTTGTTCGCAAAAACCAAATTGCAACAACAATCATTTACTCAATTTAACATAATCTTACCATATTTCTATCATCTAACCTCACTTTTGAACATAACTTTTGTTTTATTTACGGGTGTCAATTGTTTCACAACATAGCAAGTGTATTTTATCATATTTCGAAGTTAATCATAACTATCATTCATCATCGCGGGAACTCATTCGATCAAACAAACATAACATTCAAAAACATAACATAAATATCAAATTGTGCCAGTGTTTTGTGTTCATAATCATTTTGTGGTAGGTAGTCATCATAGCTACGTACCCACCAAACGCTCACTTGTACGCAGTCGGGAGCGAGTTGTTTCGTCATTGATAACAGCGTTTCTCGTTCGTGTTATCACATACATTTTGTGGATGGAATTCGGCAACAAACATAGCCTGTAACCATCATTTTCATTATAATCGTGTGTTTTGGTGTAGCATACAGCGCCTTAAATTGACATTTTTGTGTTGGAATCCTCGGTGCAACATATAACACTAGGATTTCATTGTGCATCATTGTAATAGGTAGTAGGTACCTACTAACTACCTACATTTTCTCGTACCATTCGAGTTTTGTGTTGGTACCCCTGCCAAAGTTAGTGCCAACATAATTATTATCATTTCAACTAACCATAGACTATATTGTGTTTGTAAGGGTTGTTTCAGAACTGTTGTGATTGACAGTTTAGACAAGTGACATTTACCATAGTGGCGTTAGTGTAACTTCAGACAGTGACATTGACAATCAAGTGTGTTTTGCCTGTTTTGTGTTCACTCATTCGTTCAAATACAATCATTTCGATTTTGTTTACCAATCGATCAACTTTTTGTAAACAAGTGCTTTCTTATAACAAAGTGTGTAACTAATTATCAAAATGAGTGAAGCATTGATCGCACATTATGAATCTAAGCGTAACATGGCGCTTAAGCGCCTTCGTGATGCTGTAATTTGCGCACGAAATTGCAAAACAGACCCAAATCAAATAAATAGGTTAGAAACTTGGTGTTCGCGCGTAGATCAAATTCTTGAAACATTTAACGAAGCCCACGTTCAATTAATGTGTGAGTACAAAAAGGCAGGCATGGACGAAAAGGAAGTGCAACAAGCTCAATTTAAGTTCCAAGAACAGGCCGATGATATGTTCTTTGAAACATTGGAGGCCAAGCGTAAATACTTGTCATCAAAGGTTGAGACTTCTTCGTCGTCCAGTGAGCCAAAAAATAAAACAGCTAAGTTACCACCTATGAAGTTGCCTTTATTCACGGGGCAATTCGAAGATTTTCCAGGGTTCATTGACCTTTTCAACACATTAGTGCATAACAGAAATGACTTATCAAATGTAGAAAAGTTTCAATATTTGATCACATCCTTATCTGGGGATCCAATCAATATTATTCGTGCGTTTCCTGTTTGTGAGGGTAACTACATCAGTGCATATAAAGCATTAGTTAATCGTTATAACAACAAGAGGTATTTGGCTTTCATGTGTTGGGAACAGATCAACAATTTGAAGGCAATGCACTCCGGTTCTGCTCAAAGCTTGCGTACAATATTAGATGTTTATAATGAGAACTTATCAATGCTCACATCTTTAGGGCTACCAACATCACAGTGGGATTTTGTGTTATTTCACTCATTGCTTACAAAATTAGATAAGGCATCTCGGGAAGCCTTTGAGTTGGCCAATACCAGTAGTGATTTTCCAAGCTTCAAGGAATTATCCACATTCTTGGTAGATAGGTGTAATGCCCTTGAACGCTCAACATTAAATGTGAACAATCAATCATCATCATCAGCTGTGCAACAGCAAAATAACAAGCGTGTGGTTTCAAACAACCAATCAAAGCCAACAATGCTTTTGGCCCAAGCGCCTCATCAATCATGTGTAGTGTGTAAAGAGGATCACCCTCTCTACTTGTGTTCCAAGTTTTTATCAGAAACTCCTCATGAGAGGTCTCAAGTTGTGAGACAAAACAAATTGTGTTTCAACTGTTTACGGTCAAACCATATCACAGCCAACTGTAGTTCATTGCATACATGCAAATCATGTGGACAAAGGCACAACAGCCTTCTACACTTTCCAAAAAAGACAGAGACAAGTGGGTCAGTCAACTCTCAACATAAACAACCAGGTGTTTCTCATTCAGGGAAAGGCCCACCACCAACTTCTGATACCAAGGAAAATGTGATCACACCCGTTACATCATTATCAAACACAACTGCAGGATCAACATCAAATACTCATTTTGTGATGCTTGCCACTGCTGAGGTGGAGGTCAAGGACGGTCGAGGCTCCTTTCAAAAGGTCCGTATCTTATTGGACCCCGGTAGTCAAAGTCACATCATCACCAAGGTATGTGTCCGTCGCTTAGGGTTGGCACAGTATAAAACTCAAACTCCTATGTCAGGTATAGGGGACGTTCCTGCATTTTCCACGGGCAAGGTCTTCTTAGAAATCAGACCAATTGGGAAACCAGAGCCCTCTTTTACAACAGAAGCGGTGACTTTAGACAAAATTTGTGGTGACATGCCCACCCATCCAGTGGACATTAACAATTTTCAACATTTATCAAATATCAAATTGGCTGATGAGAGATATCATTCCTCTGGTCCTGTGGATATCCTCATTGGTGGAGAGATATTCCCTCAAATTCTTTTACCAGGGAAAATTGATGGTGGTCCACATGCAGCAACTGCCATCAATACCATATTTGGATTTATTCTCATGGGAAAAACTTTATCAAAGTCATCATCATCCATTCCTCTTTCAATCAATCATGTCTCAATGGACGACAATCTGGATATTGCCGTTCAGAAGTTGTGGGAGTTGGACAGCGTACCGTGTGAAGACAACAAACAAGCTCACTCGGTGGATGACACACATTGTGAGGAAATATTCCTATCAACACACAAGCGAGACAGTGAGGGACGATACATTGTCCAGTTACCATTCCGTGATCAAACATCAGTAACCTTTGAGGGCGCTTACAAAATTGCTCACTGGCGCTTTGTACAGCTGGAAAAACGCCTTATGGCAAAGCCAGCTTTTCATGAGCAATACAATAAACATGTTTTGGAGTACCTATCAAGTGGTCAGATGGAGAAGGTCCCTGCAGCTGAGTGTCAATCTCCTACAGCATTTTACTTGGCGCATCATGCCGTATCAAAATCAGATCGTAGCCTTCGTGTGGTCTACGATGCATCAATGAAGGATAAAAGAGGTGTATCCTTAAATGACACTCTTCTTACAGGCGCTAAACTTCAGACTGACATCACCAACATTCTTTTGCGTTTCAGGCTTCATGCCATTGTGTTTTGTACGGATATCCGGCAAATGTACCGGCAGATCCGAATAGCAGCAGAACATCTGGATTTTCAGAGAATCCTGTTCAGGTGTTCCCCTAGTGAACCAATACAAGAATACCGTCAGAATCGTGTGACTTTCGGTGTATCATCAGCACCCTTTCTAGCAATTCGTGTATTACATCAATTGGCCCGCGACGAAGGCAGCTCGTTTCCAGCTGCAGCTCGGGTGTTGTTAGAAGACGTCTATGTCGACGATGCCGTTACAGGATGTCGGAGCATCGAAGAGGCGGTCGCTCTTCAGCAGCAGCTCATTAACATCATGGCAGCTGGAGGCTTTGAGCTAAGAAAGTGGTCCAGCAATCATGCGGCTGTATTACAAAACATTCCAGAAGAACATAAAGCAGTGCCAAATGTCAATCAAACATTCGATAGTGACGGTAATTTTGTGAAGGTTCTCGGTCTAGCCTGGAATTCCCAGGAGGACATATTCAACTATCAAGTGAATCAAATCAATCGTGAGTGTACCAAACGTACCATGCTTTCAGAGCTGGCACGCATTTATGACCCCATTGGTCTTTTAACACCATTAACATTTTTAGCAAAGCATTTAATTCAACGGTTGTGGTTGCTCGGTTCATCATGGGATCAACCCGTTCCGGACGACATCAATCAAATTTGGACAAAGTATGTTCAGCAGTTGCCTCACCTAACCCAACTTAAGATACCACGTCGCATCACATCCGACGACGCTGTGACTTATCAGGTGCATGGGTTTTCAGACGCAAGTGAAGCTGGTTATGCAGCTGCTGTGTATCTTCGTGCTACCAATCAATATCATCATCACCAGGTCATCCTGGTTAGTGCGAGGTCGCGTGTCTCTCCAACGAAACGCAGAACGTTACCAAGGCTTGAGTTGTGTGGCAGTTCTTTGCTGGCAGACCTAATGAGACACAAAATCAACATATACACCAAACTTCTCTCCATAGAAAGTGTACATGCGTGGACTGATTCCATGATAGTTCTGTCATGGATCCAGTCAAAATCATCAAATTTTAAGGCGTTTGTTGGCAATCGCATTTCCAATATTCAGCGTAAACTACCAGAAGCAATTTGGAACCATGTCCCAGGAAAGCAAAACCCTGCGGATGCCGCGAGTCGTGGGTTATCACCCGACGAACTTATCAATCATGACCTGTGGTGGACTGGCCCTCATTGGCTATCCTCAAATCAAGATCAATGGCCTAAAGTGCCTCAACATTCAAACTTGACGCATCATCCAGAGGTGAATTGTGAGCAACGTGCCTGCGTTTTGAACGTGTCAAACGCAGTAGAAACTAATCCAATAGATCATTTATTAACAAGATTTTCATCATTAAGGAAGATTCAACGTATTTTATCATATTGCAGTCGTTTTATCAACGCCCTGCGAAAAAACAAGCTTACAGGTCATTTAACAGAAATAGAGCTTCATCATAGCCTCATGGTACTCGTGAAACACACCCAACATTCCGAATTCAGTGAAGAAATCAAACATGTGAGATCAAATCATGTATTATCAAAATCATTCAGAAAACTTAGTCCATTTTTAGATTCAAACCAAGTCTTGCGTGTGGGGGGGAGGCTCTCTCAGTCAAACCTTGATTATGCAACAAAACATCCAGCTTTGCTTCCTCGCAAGCATCGTTTGACGCAACTTATCATCCAGTGCACACATAACGAAAATTTACATCCTGGTCTGCAAACAATGCAGTATCTGTTACTACAAAATTTTTGGATTTTGTCACCAAGGCGTGCCATTAATCAGATAATTTCAAAATGCTATCGTTGTTTCCGTATGAAGCCACGAAACTTTCAGCCAGTAATGGCAGATTTACCACATTCTCGCGTCAATCAAATCAAACCATTTCAGGTTGTGGGTTGTGATTATGCAGGACCCTTTAACATTACGTTTCAACGTTATCGAGGTGTGCGTTCAACAAAGGCATACCTTTGTCTTTTCGTTTGTTTTTCAACAAGAGCTCTTCATCTGGAGCTTGCCAGCGATTTATCTTCCTCTTGTTTTTTGGCTGCTCTACGCAGATTCATTGCTAGACGCGGTCGTTGCAACATCATCCATAGCGATTGTGGAACCAATTTTAAAGGTGCGCAGTCACAATTATCAGAAATCATGCGCTCAGCTTGTGAATCGGAGCGCATTGACTTCAAATTTAATGTTCCAGGATCACCACACATGGGTGGCCTTTGGGAAGCTGGGGTGAAGTCCGTAAAAACTCACCTACATCGTGTGATAGGTGATCAAATCCTAACATATGAGGAGTTAAATACACTCTTGACACAGATCGAATCAGTTTTAAATTCGCGACCAATATCAGCATTGAGTTCAGATCCATCAGATCTAACAGCACTTACACCAGGACACTTTTTAACATTAGCACCTCTAACATCATTGCCTTCACCAGACTATTCCAACACAAAAATGAATAGGCTAACACGCTGGCATCTATTACAGAAAATGCACCAGGATTTCTGGACTAGATGGCATAGTGAATACCTTACAAATTTGTCACAGCGATTGAAATGGACTGTGAACTCACCTCCAGCAAAAATCAACCAGCTCGTTATTATCAGGGACGAGACTGCTCATCCACTGCGATGGCGTTTAGGTAGAATCGTCGAATTACACCCAGGACGCGATGGCGTTTCTCGTTCTGCTGCGGTCAGGACTGCACAAGGTATGCTTAAAAGGCCACTTGTGAAGTTGTGCCCATTACCAGATATGACTGAATAGTCTTATTTTTTTTATATAGATTCATATTGTGATCAAAACATTTCAATTACCTATTCAGTTTTTTATATATTCATCAGCATTATCACATTTATCCCATCATAATATCAAAGCAATGGTTGTTGTGAACAAATATTTACTTCAGACTTCAGTCTCATCAATTCGCCAGCAGGGGGGGAAGATAATGTTAAAGCACCATAAACATAATTTGAAATTCCCGCCCTTTCTAATCCTACCATATCCTGCGCACACAGCGCCACCTAGCGTCTTGGACACTCATCAATTAGTTCCCCGCCATATCTCACCACGAAACATATCGACTCCGTAAAATAATCGTGAAATACTGCAACCAAGTGTTATCAAGACAATAATTGTGTGTGCCATCAACCTACTATCATCCACATCATCAAGAAACAAGAATTGGGGCGCCCCACAGCATAAAATTATCAGGTATTTGGCGCCAGCCGGCGCTCTTCAGCGAGCTTCGGTGAGTCCTTCTACCCTTTCCTTTTAGATACAGTCCACTTTCCTATCAAATAGAATCATTTTATAACACTAGCTTTTGCCCGCAGCTTCACTAGCGTTAATTTAGATTTTGAATTATTATAATTTAATCATGATTCGAAAGACACGTGGCGCCATTTATTGTCTTAACAATGTTATTGTTGTTTTCGTCTTCGGAAAGTACTTTTTCGGGATGAACAAAAACTCACAGATCGAATAGACTGACAGTCGCTGCATGTAAAACACTGGTATTCAGCTGCATTCGGTTTAACTGGAAGCTGACTTCAAGATATTTGGGAAGTGGCTAGGCAGATGAAGAATGTATAGGTACATTAAACATGTGAAGATGATGTACAGACGCCAGCACGTCAAGTTACCCCAATGTGTCAAATTTCTTTGATCGTTTTTGAACTTTATGTCAAACAGAATAAGGTTCATATTCAATTGGGAATATTTGACACATTGGGGTAACTTGATGTGCTGGCGTCTGTACCTGGAATGAAAAGCAACTTTACTAAGAAAAGTAACATCATTTCATCTCCACTTCCATGATCAAGATGTTTGGTCGAAATGTAACGTCTATAATTCTCGTTAGTGTAGTTCCGCGTAGCTTCTATTGACCCCTCAATTGACCCGTAAGATTAATGTGCCCCGCGCTAGCCTATTACATGACTTAGGGTCGCGGCGACCCAGTGCCATCATCGTCCAAACTGGGGTTTTGTATTGCATCTTGAATCCTCAGTAAAATTAGATGTATTCTAGTTTCTTACACGAACACGGTATACGGTTTCTAGGTCTCTTAGTGATGACCTAGTATTCATGATGGCCTAGTGTACAAGTACATTCAATACAGCAACAGTAATAGTCTTGTGGTGTGACCAGCGGATTGCCGAGTCATAGGTCTGGAGACGCACCTCAACATTTTCGGATTGATGTACAGACGCCAGCACATCAAGTTACCCCAATGTGTCAACTTTCTTTGATCGTTTTTCAACTTTATGTCAAACAGAATAAGGTTCATATTCAATTGAGAAAATTTGACACATTGGGGTAACTTGACGTGCTGGCGTCTGTACATATTGTATTTAAAGTACCACTTGTGAAGCCTGAAAGATCTATCTCGACGGCACGTAAAGTCAAGTTGGAGGACCCATTGGCTTCATAAACACTCTGAGACCAGGTTAGTCACTAACCACACAAAAATAAGGAGAAAACTTACTTTGGTTGAGGAAAAACCTCGCGAAGAAACCGAGACTTTCTGAAACCTAACTTTTTTAATACAACCTACATACTTTTGTTATCACCGCCCAAATCCAGATTCTGACATCCAGCCAATCGACTCATGTTGATCATTCAGACTACCACTAACAAACAAAGGCAGGCACAGCGTTTATAATTTAGATGGTTAATATTATGACAAGTAAGGGAAGACACACATATAAATGGAAAACGAAAAGACTTTGTAGGTTATAGTAATGGAACCCAAAATACGTGTCATGTCGAATAGTGTGTCGAACAAAGTATGGGCATTCATCCCTCGCCGTGTTTAATTTTCCTAACGACGCAGCTACGTCGGAATGGCCACCCTAATGTGTTCCCAGCTCAGGTGGGATCTCGCAAACAACCGTCCGTAGACGATAACTATTACTTGGATAGCGAGATAATAGTATATGTATGAGAGTGTGTATTGATCGCCAGTGCTGGAGCGATTGACTTTCTACGCTAGTTTGTTTTCGATGCTATGATAGTTTTGAATCTAGTTTATGTATGATTGATAGAGAAACTCATGGCTAAATGAAAACAGCCGCAAGGATCGATGGATAGTTAAGTTACGCTTGACGAGGTCAGTCCGTGGATGGATAACTATCAATTACATTATAAAGACCAATGATATTTAGTAAAAAGTTGTCGATAGGTTACCTAAACAACATTCGATCTTCAAAAACACTAACGCACACACGCGTCCGTTGGCGGCGCGACGCAACGCTGGGGTCAAATGTAGCTAGTAAGCCACATTTTAACGTGTCGCTTGCTAAGCGCTTCTACACCTTTTTACTTATAATATCATTGATGAAGACTCTTCCGTGCCTCAGACAGCTGGTTAAGCCCTTGGTCTCGGTTTTCATTCGTTGATCTATGATACAGTCGCTTCACACACACACACACGTTACAGCTTTTTGCAACCTCATTACTGAAAGAATGGACATTTATAAGGATAATTTATAATATTTTGTTTTGTAATTTATCTGAATTAAATAAATTGAATGAATTGAATTGAATGGGCTATTTGACAAAATTTTAGTTTTTAGTCTCTCATCTAGATTACAAGAAAATATTCGACACATTTTTTTCTGATGAGTGTCTTGAAGTCATCGGTCTATACCTTTGGTTTAAATAGCTATAGTATTGTCAATACTAATGTCTGGCTACCATAATTGAATAGCGGTAGAGTAATTGCTATTCCGAATCTTTAAAGGGAAGCCGATATATAAATCGAGTTGTATTGTCACTTCCTAGCCGCTAGTACGCGACTTTCGACGTCACTGCCAGCTGGCAATTATCACACTGCGTGGCAAACCCACAAGAAAGGCAATCATGGCTGCTAAATCACCTTACTTCTCACTACTGTTAACGTGTTCCCAGAACAAGCAATATCATAAAAGGCGTACAATTTCGCCTTATACAGGATACGACCGGCTATAAACGTGATTGGCATGCTCGTTTCCGCGTCCATACATCGAACTGCGAGTACGATCATCCGCAACTCAATAGTAACATTTGAGCAACGAACATTCGCAAAATGCTAAGACATTCAATACTTACCAGACAGGACATCACGAACAAAATTCTTTTCCGATACTTGTGTCCTAGTTGACACAAGTCGCTTAGTCTAGTTTAGTACATTCTGCTGACACTCCAATATTGCTATATTATGCTAGATGGCGTTCCTGTCACATAGGATTACAGTTTTTCTACGAAGTTTTTTCGCATTCGTGCTGTCAAATTTAAATTGTTACCACGAACGTGCAGACAACTGTATAACCAATGCACGAAGCTATATCGTTCCGGATTAATTACAAAGGTCTGGACTTAAGTCCGGTATCGGTTTCGACGAAGGCGCTGTGTGGTTTATAATTGAAGCCGAAACTGTAGATGTTAACAAAAGCTTTCTAAAGCTTATTCAGTCGGCGGTTGTGGAAGAATCTTCTGTTACCCCGTCGCAGGTGTGAGATGGAACAGCGGGGTGGTTATTGGTCAGTATAAATCATAATGGACATCCATGAGGGCTTTCCACCCAAACATAAAAAATGCTGGAATCAAAGAGATTTAATATACTTATAGCAAGTATTAAATGTCTGGCTGGAATAAATCGAACTGAAGGTACCTCTCTTAACTTGTTGGCATCCACAGCTTAACTCCGCCCACTGCTGGGTATAGGCCTCTCTTTTTTGGTAACAATTTCCACGTCCCTGTGCCAGTCTCATCCACGGTACTCCCGCAATGGCAACAATTTCGTCCGCCCATCTCGCCGCAGGACGCCCTACACTTCTGCCGTTTCTTGGCCGCCACTCGGTCACAGCTTTACTCCATTTGAGTTCCATACAAAATTATTTTTAGTATGAACAACTTTTACTATTATACGAACAACAAACGTTAAAATCGCGATGTAAAACAGAAGTTCTATACATTTTCCCCGGTTACCTACGTGTACAAAAATGTATAAAGTCACGGATTTACATTTCGCGATAGTGGACGGACGTGCAGAAATCTAAAACAATTGAATTTCGGCAACTAAACGAGTATCAGTATAACATTATTACTCCAAGATGAACTATGATACATCTGATTGCGTATGCGTCAGTGGCGCCATAAGTAACAATTGAGCGGGGGCACATTGATCATAGGGTCAATTGTGAGGTCCACTGGAGCGACGGCCAGGACCTGACTAATGAATGCACGGATATAAATGACTGAGATGGTTTTAACATAGACTAGATAATTATCATAATATTTTTTAGTTCAGACAACATAGATTTCTATCAATAGAATTCGAAGCTAGCGTAAACATGCTTTGTTGCCTCATAATATGTACAGAAGCCAGCACATCAAGCATCAGCAAGCAAAATTTTCCAATTGAACGTGAACCGTATTCTATTTGTAATAAAGTTGAAAAGTTATTAAAGAAATTTGACGCATTGGGGTAGCATGATGTGTTGGCCTCTGTACCTGCCGCCTACCGTACCACGACAAACAGACTGATATGAATGGTATTACAGTGCAATTTATTTTTAATCATACTTACGTTGCATGAACTTTTTAATCACCAATCGCCCTATGTAGTATACCATCAAGCTGCGTTGTGAGCAGTGTACAGCGTCATGTCAATACCACGGCTCGTCATATTTAACTAAGTGTGAACATAATTACCGGAGGGTGGAAACAGCGGTTCGGTGTTGCCACCAAGTAAATGGGTACAGAAGTTCAACTGTAATAATTATGCATTTTGTTAACACGTGAAAGACTAACAACAGCTAAAACAAATTGAATGATTGATGAGGTTCCTCAGAAAGGTCCGGTGCGTAGTAGGTACTCGTAACTGGGGCGTTTGTATGACAATATGTCATCATCTGCCTAGCCTTTTCCCAACTATGTTGGGGTCGGCTTCCAGTTTAACCGGATGCAGCTGAATACCAGTGTTTTACATGGAGCGACTGCCTGTCTGACCTCCACAACCCAGTAACTGGGTAACATGATACCCCTTGGTTAAACTGGTTGTCAGAGTCTGTTTCATTCGCAAATACCCGATACTAAAAAAAAAAACTGCCGACAAATTGATATATTTTTAATCGATTGAGACAATTTTTTGTGACCCAGAGATACACAATTGATCGGTAAGAAGCAAGTTTAATAAAAATTGATCTGAGAGATCACCCTGTCAAGAATCAAAATATGTATCAATCATATCAAGACAAGTGACATAACTAAATCCTTTTTTCAACACGAACAAACCAGAAATGTTATCTAAAATTTATGCGAGAATCGAGTGCTCAAGTTCCATAATCTTGCAAAGTTTCACTTCTGCAGGTCACACTATTGTGATGGGGAAAGCACAGCCGCTCGACTACTGCCTGCTGTTGACGTGATACCATAAAAAATATAGAAACACGCCAATGAAACGGCAGTTCTGAGCACAAACATGCGGCTTGCGACAGCTGGCCCGGTTCCCATTGGTGGAAATTATAAACGAACAGTTCGTAATTGGTGTGGCAACGCGCGTCACTGACAGCTGTCTGTCCCTTATCGATATGATTTCGAATCGTGTTTTTAACTGACTTTTTTATTGTTCTAATACTGAATTTCCTTTTTTAAAATTGTTAACCGTTTTTATGGTGGACAATAATGGTCCTAGAGAAGAGAGATGTAATGACCGAAGTTTTAGCTTTCTACTTTTTTTTTTGTTTTGTTCAGTTTTTCTCCATAAAGGTAAACTTTAACTACCAAATCTTACCTTCTCATCAAATTTTGGATCCCTATTTATATTAGGATGATGACTTCATGAATGATCTTGCTCATGAGGTTACCAGCATGTGACATATGTAGGTACGCAACATTTATAGTGCCGATAGTCGTATCAGTTAATGGTCAGATTAAGCGAAGAGTTTAGACCAATATCTCGAGAAACTTAAGCTAAACAGCTGGATCAGGAATCATTTTCAGAAGGCGAGCATTATGAGGAGGTCCCCACTCTAGTAGGTACCTTAAACTCCGTTACCTTGAGTTTAACCACATCGCTGGAAGCGTAGCACCTAATATTTTTTCAGAAAATATTGTTGGTAGTTTATTTTCTGTTTAATTAATTGAGCTCGGCAGTCTAAACAACAATGACAGCTGGTGCTTCAACGGTGAAGTTTCAATGCTAGACTCATAATTATGAGCCTCTTTTTCTACAAGTCAACAACCTTCTGGATGAATCCACTGTAAAGATAATGTAATAAACCTCTGCCTGTTGTCAACAGGTGTGAGTGCGAGCAAGATTCCGAAGCGCACGGAGATTCCTCCCAACAAAGGCGGCCCGTTCGCTGCGGCGCTGCGGACGCTCGCGAAGAACGCGGGCCCCGACGTCAAGGACGGTGAGTGGACCAGTAGATAGACAACCTTGACCTTGGGCTAATGGCTGGTGGACTGTGAGCGCAATGCGTAAAAAATCCAAAGAAAGAACGTATAACTCTCGTAATTCTATGAAAATATTGGAGTTCAAAATGTTCTAAATGTACAAGTCCGATATGTTGCAGTTGCAAACTCCAAGCGACACCACGAGTTTCTATGAATCTATGAATTTGATTCTGAGCGTTAGCTAGCGAATCTCTATGAATTTGATTCTGAGCATTAACTAGTTAGCCTCAGTGTCGACTACGTTTGCAGTATGCAGCGCATCTCTCGTCTTGTACCATCATTGAATAGCTCCAAAATTTCTTACAATGACAAGATTTATATACCCATCATCATTAAATTCCAATGTTACATTACAGTCCACTGTCCTACTAGTCTACTTATTTCATTTTCTTTTATCCCCCTTCAGCTTCGGCGTGCACTTGTTGGGTTGTTCACTTGTCCATACGTGTACCAATATTGTCAACTACTTATTTCGCTAGAACATAGTTATTACTTACATCAGACATATTGTGAGGATTGACCAGAGTAAGCAACGGCGCACATTGACCGGCCCATGCATTAAATTATGTCTGTTGTTGTATACTTCAATTGTTTTTTTGTGTATACGTGGAACAACAGCTAACATGGACTGGTTAAAGTGCTAGAATGCAAGTTTTTTTTGAATAATAATGTTTCCATTGCTCCAGTCAATCCGTGAAAAATGCTTGTTTCATATAAAATCATTGTATTATTATTAACTATAAGATATTTTAAGAGTTTTCCGATCCTGTGTACAAAAGTGATATGCTATTTTTTGTTATTGAATGTTTTTCTTTATAACAATTTCAACTTGTAATTTTATTTGTTGATTTTATTGCGTTTAGCTCTTTTTAGTGTGTGGTTTTTTATTCATTCTGCATTTTTTCTCACTTCCTCGAGTAGGGTTTTAGAATATTATTATTTAGATGCCTGTACTGTTGTTGGGCGGGATACAATAGTTGTATTAACTATTATATTGTGTGCTTGAGCAAATCTTTTTTATTACTCTTTGTGAACACGTCAATACTGTTATAATAGTTTAAAAAAGTGCAAATAATGACGTGTGTATCTTCAGGGTTACATAAAATATAGCAGGCCCAGAGAGAGATACTTTTCTACTTTTCGATCTTCGTTTTACCATTTTGGTTAGTATAGTAAGAGCTAAATGCGCATACGTAGCTGGGCCCCAGCCCGGGGGGCCGGTGGCCCTGCTGACTGACGAGTGTGCAGGCGGCGGCTCGGGGCCCGCAGCGACGGAGCGTGACGGCGGGAAGGACAAACCTGCGCCCGCGCCGCCTAAGCGCGCCTCGCCGCACCACCTGCCCACCAGTGGGTTCCAGCCCTACAGACCTGATGAAAGGTAAAGCATATAGCATTTTTTTACTCTGTTTTTTCTTCAAAACAGCCCCACAGTGTGGTATTTGGCCCTAAAACTTGGTCAAAAATATTTTACGACTCGATTGACGATTATTTGTGTATACATGTTAGAATAGGTAATAAAAGACTTATTACAGTTAGAAAAAAATATTTATTCATCACTACTACATACATTTTATTGGTCAGATCACTCTCACTAAGTAAAAGATGTGAAATCAATAGATTTGCCGTATGATCCATTATTTTTTGTTCTTGTACCTCAGCACACGTTTCGGTAACGCGATAAAATTCAGGATAGCATTCTTTCTTAAGTTTTTGCAGCACCGAAAAACGGAAATAAGGGCATTTGTTTCTCGTACTCGTTCATATTGTGCTTTTGTTAATCCAGCTTCGGTGAACATAGACAAAGCATTTTAAGCATTTAAAGGTGACAATTGGCAAGGTTGATCTTGTGTCCGAATACTATTTCTCATTTCCATCACATATTGTTTAGCTCTACGCGGACTTTTCGTAACATCTTTTACGACTTTCGAAGCATCAACTTTACCAACTTTTCGTTTGAGTAGCGTAGGTCAATTTGCTCCACGTCTTTTGATCAAAGATCTGCCGTTTTCCGTCTTTTAGTCCTTTCGCTAGAACCCACAAAAGATTTGGCCAGAGGAGTGGCCAAAGCTGATTCCTGTAACAATAAAAAAAAGGTTTTTCTTTTTATATTAACGAGTTTAGAGAGAGAGGTAAGTTACAATCATCATAACAAAATACCATTATAGTTGACCTAGCTACCTGAGTGTCAAAGAGTTCTTGGAAACCCGAAACACCTAATTAAATAAAATAATTGTCCAGAGTCATGCCTGTAGCTGGTAACGATATTGATTCGGATAGCCACTCTAAGTTATTTTCTTCGAATCTTGCTTTGGTTTGATGAGCTGCTAACCATTTTTGCTTGAAATTGTGTTGTCTATTAGCGATCTTTTGATTTATATCGTGGATTCTTATATCATAATCAGAGTGAGAACTTAGCAGTTGCTGCTTCAAAAATGCCAATTTTCCGACAAATCTTGACTCATTAGAACCTTGCATAATAGCAAACAACTCATTTCGAGTCATAAACTTCAATTCTGATGTCTCTGTAACAAAAGACTAAATCTTAAGAACGAATATTTATGCAAGATTGTAAGGCACTATAGAAAATAATTCTCAAAAAAAAGGGGGCGGGTACGGGCGGCAGCGCTTTTCAGAAATTGTTTCTAGGCCGTGTACTCTACAAGAAACAATAGTATTTGTATTTAAAGAATGCTAAATAATGTAACAAAAAGTCTATTAAACATAGAAAAGTAAGAATTTTAGTAATAGTTTATGACAGGTTACTTTTGGAGCTATAGATTAAAATTGATTGAGATTTTTGTAGAAAAAAAATATGGACCATATACTTACATACCTGGCTAAAAGGAATCAATCACAAAAACCACCACAAAACCGTTTGTCCCTAAAATATCACGTTATAAAAACAAGTAATATTTGAGCGTATCGAACAATCACACGACCACTGTAAGCGAACGTCAACTTCCAACTACAAGTGCGTCAAGAGTTGACGAGTTGGCTCGGAGTTCTTTGGCCATTTTATTGGCCAACTACTTAACTTTTAAAAGATCAGTAATATGTAGTAGTAAACTAATAAAAAAAATATCCATTTTTGGCCAACTTTTGGGGCCTAATACCACACAGTGAGCCCGTTACTGTGAGGAGCTTGTGACTTAATTATTACAGCCGCATGGGACGATCGAAGGCTAAGCTACGCTTGACGAGGTCGGTCCGTGGATGGGTGACCATTTATTACATAGGTACCAAGAGTCCTCCGTGCCTCAGAAACCACGTTATACCGTTGGTCCCGGCTGTCATTTGTAGATCTTTGACACATGTAGTCAGAAGCCCGAAAGTCTGACAACCAGTTTAACCAAGAGATATCATGTTACCCAGTTACTGGGTTGTGGAGGTCTGACAGGCAGTCGCTCCATGTAAAACACGGAGATACAACTGCATCCGATTAGACTGAAAGCCGAACTCAACATAGTTGGGAGATGTTATTTTTTAGAAACTTCACTCATTAATATTCAAGAAAATAAAGGCGAAATGTGTTAAAGGTTTACTGTCGATAGCCGGATAAAAATACATGGTTGTAATTTTTTTTTCGGGCTATTCCCGTATTTTGAAGTTCACATTCAGACTGGCCTATTGGTCTAGTGCTAAGTGGCCCCGACTGCTATGCCGAAAGTCGTGGGTTCGATTCCCACCCAAGACAAATGTATGCATGACGAGCACAATCATAATGACTTTCTTCAACGTTGTATGTTTCGACTTTACTTTTTTAACATGATCTGACCAAGATAATGTCTGGACTTGAATAAAGATTGACAGTTTCTTTCGATGTTTCTTCTCAGAGTACAGGTAGTCAGATAGTGAAACACCGACCTCGCCCTTTCTAGTTAAAAAATGAAATGAAATGTGTAAAAGTGTTTGTAAGAACCTATTTACTTACACTTACTTACTTGACTGCCTCGTTGGTCTAGTGGTCGCAAGCGCTACTACTGAGCATGAGGTCCCGGGTTCGATCCCCGGGTCGGGCAAAGCGTTATTGAGTTTTTTCATCTGGGATTTCTCAGTAGCAGCCCGGAGTCTGGATTTGTGCCCGATTGATGGCAATAGGCTCGCCCCCTATTACAAATGGGACTTAAACATAACTGGCGAAATGTGGGTGTACTACTACCAGGTACACCTCTGCCTAGCCCTTCGGGGATTACAGGCGTGACGTTATGTTTGTTTTGTTATGTTTGTTTATTTACTTACAGAAATAAATATACTTTATTTATTAAATTTTCGTTTATCATTTACGTTTGAGTGATGTGACGCCAAAGTGAGTGTGTGTGGGTGTGTATAGTAATGCCTGAGGTCCATTTGTTGTAGACTGTCGCATCCGGCGGCGTCGTTCCCGTTGCTGGACCCATCTGCCTACTCGCCCTACGCGCATCCCAGCATCTACTCCAGCGCCGCGCTACAATACAGGTACAGGGCTCTCTCTTGCATTCTAACTTGTTTAGGCGGATGGAAGTCTAACATTAGGAAATTGTCAAGGGTAGACGTTTTGGGGACTGTCTTAAGTAATTGTGACGTTCAATAAGTGCTGATTTTAAGCCTAATTTGAATAAATGAGTTTTGATTTTAATTTCAATCGAGTGTAAAATTGGCATGCCAGTTTGCAGTTCGTAGAATGGAATATAATAGAATATATTTTATTGTAAAACACGAGTGTACAGCAAGCAATTCTGTGTAAGGTCTTAGATATACATGTAGATCTGCGTGTTCTGCCATTTATGGCGTAAAAAACTAAAGTATGTTTGGTTTTTTAAACACACAACATTTGAATCTATGCATTAAACATCGGAAAAGAAAAACAAACAAAGGTAGAGTTGGTAAATGAATAAATAAATATGAAGCGCACTAAATGAAATATATTAGTGTAAGACATGTACAATTGTGCAGGCTAGCAGCAGAAGAGCAAATGTACCTGGAGCGCGTGTTCCGCAGCGGCGTGGGCGTGGGCTGGCTGCCGCCCTACGCGCTGTACCCGCAGCTGGCGCCGCCGCTGCCGCTCGTGTCGCACGTGTCGCACGCGCTGCACGACGAGCGCGACAAGGAGCTGGCGCTGCAGCGCGAGCGCGACCGCGAGCGCGAGCGGGAGAGGGAAAGGTGAACACTTACTTGTCATTGTGTGCTACTCTACTCCATTTACAATAGTATTAGAGAGATTTTTTAAAAAGGTTATAAGCCACACTGTTGTAACGAAAGTACAGACAGACGCCAGCACATCCAGCTACCACAAAATGTCAAATTTTCCCTATCGAGTATGAACCTTATTCTGTTTGCCATAAAGCTGAAAAACTATCAAAGAAATTTGACACATTGGGGTAACTTGATGTGCTGGCGTCTGTACAATGAGTAATTACGATAGACGTCGAATTTATTATAATTTATTTTCAGAGTAGCTGTCACACTTAGTTGAAACCATTGCAACAATTAGTTTTAAGAAATTATGTGGATTTCACTTCGTTATATTATTTCATTTTAGTGGAAACTTACAGTGTTAATGATAAAAACCTAGAAAAAGCGGGGATGAACAATACATGGGCTTGTTCTTCGTTTCAATTTTATTCTTCTAAACTTGAAATATAACAATTTTAATTAAACCATTTTCACTTATTTTTTTATTTAAATTTTCTGCTTCTACGAGCCTCTTCTTTCTAATGCTGTTATTAGTGGAGTATAATTTCCTTGAACATTTTACATTAACGTGTATTAGAACAAACTTAACATAACATCACTACACATGCTACATTACTTAAATTAAAACAAATTCAAATACTATGCGTTTCAAATGAGAATAGGAACGTCAATGACCTCTATCTGTGAAATGTCACTAGAAAAGTACGGTCCACAAGACTAATTAATTTAGGACGTTTTTTCATTTTGAATAACCGCGTTTCGGTAAAACAAAAAACTAAAAATAATTGATTACGGGAATAAGGTTTCGTTGCAGAACGTACTTTTCAGGTGACATCTGACAGATAGAGGTCATTGACGTTCCTATTCTCATTTGAAACACATAGTACTACATCTTACTTTGTTTTAAGTTAAATAAGTTCACCTTAAAGTAATTGTTATTAAGTTTTAATGTAACAATTTGTTGGTGGACCAAATTAGTAAATCACGCCTTTAATCCCCGAAGGGCTAGGCAGAGGTGTACCTATCTGTAGTACACCAACATTCGCCAGTTACGTTTAAGCCCCGTGTAATAGAGCGCCTGATTGATGGCAAAGGCTCGCCAGCCTATTGTCATGAATCGAGCACAAATCCGGACAACAGATAACTTTAATTTTTTCGTAACATTTTGCGAAAAAATAATAAAGAACATACTTACATTGTAGGAAATTTTCTCTATTTAATTGTGTTTTTTTATGTAAAACGAGTTCTAAAGGAAATATATTGGCAAAAAACAGCTTTTGGTTGCCATTATTCCAATATGGTGGCGCTAGCGGCCAGAATACGAGGTGGCAAAGTGGGAATTAGAAAAGACACATCAAAGTCTATAAAACTACCCATTTTCTCAACTCCCGGAAGATTTTCCAGGTGACTAGGTACCTTTTGAGTGTACTAAATAGTAGGAACTTGATAATCGATGAGTAATGATTCAAGCTCCATTTTTAGTGCCTTTCTGGCAAACAAATACTAAAAATGGAGCTTGAATTTATCGTCGACATCGACACGCTAGGTAAAAGCAGAAAACAAGATTATAATTTATCACAGCTTCAAATAAAACAGACTTTGAAAACATAGTACGTTATGTTTCATATTTATTGCATACACATACATACTTACACATATATTACATTTGGTTACAGTCACGACTATGGCTAACCATTGGTTTAATGTTAACGATCATTGCATCAAGACTTTCGAACTGGAATGTATCATTTTCTTTTAGTTAGTTCAGTTCAGCAAGAAGCGTGTTTTTATAAAATAAAACTATCAGAAACATTACAGTTAATACATTATGAATTACTAGTGCCTACTTCGCTCGCGACTTTGGCCGCGTGAATTTTGACTTTTAATTCTTGGTCCCCTCCACATTCTCGAAGTTTTGAAAATAAAATATAGCCGAATACTTAATTTTGGTTGAGTAGTTCTTGAGTAAATCTTTGCAAAAAAAACATGATATTTAATATTTACTCTTTAGATAATGATTGTAAGTCAATGTTTGCAGCAGCAGATTAATTATAATACATTTATTTATTTCAGACAGCCCATTCTGTAGAAAAATTTAAATTAATACACATTCAATAATAATACATTACTATCGATTAAATTACCACATGCAAAAAATTACATATTTATATCAATAATAATAGCTATCAATATCATTCTTGAAACGGTCTTTTATAAATAATGTGTGTGACCAGTCGAGCAATTAATTTTTAACAGCAATAGTAAAGTAAAATAAAAATGGCACAGATAACAAATTAAAGGTGTTTCTAACAAATATCAAATAAATGTGGTAACTTTTAAAATATATTAAAAAAGGAAGGTTCATGTCCAAAAAAATAAGTTTAGTATTTTAACCGTTTTAATGTAGAGAATATTGGCAATGTGTTTCCTATTGATGATTTTGTTTCGATAAAATGTATTTATTATAATTTAGAAAGTAGGTTTGTTTTTGTTTAGACCACTATCTCATAATATGATGGTGAGTAATGTAGTCTACGATGGAGCATGATGAGCCCTGAAATAACCTATTCACTCTTGAATTCTGTCTTAAAAGTAGTTGAGGTGGTTTTGGTTTTCATAATTTGTGTCATTTTTTAGGCTAAGTATTTTTGCATAATTATGCATTTTCTATAAATTTTAGGGAATTTGTTATACCTCTAGGTCAGAAAGTCTAGCAAACTAAAGTCATTACCTCATTAATTAAATTGTAGTCAATTCAAAATCCACAGAGAACGAGAACGGGAACGGGAACAACGAGAGAAGGAACAGCGGGAGCGAGAGCGCGCGCTTCGCGAGAAAGAGAGGGCGCGGGACGAACAGCGAGCCCTCGCCGCCGCGCTGCACCCGCACGCCGCGCACGCCGCACACGCCGCGCACGCACACGCTGCACACGCGGCGCACCCGCACCACCTGCTGCCGCCGCCCGCCTACCTGCCGCGCGCGCTGCTGCCGCCGCCGCTGCTGTACCGGCCCTACCGCCCCTACCACCCGCACCACCACCACCACGCGCCGCACGCGCCGCACGCGCCGCACGCGCCGCACGCCGCGCACGCGCACCCCGCGCCGCTGGCGCTGACGGCGCACCACACGCCGCCGCCGGGCGACGCGGCCCCCGCGCCCGCGCCGGCCCCCACGCCGCCGGGCCCCGCGCCGTCGCCGGCCCCCGCGCCGCCCGAGGACGAGCCGCGCGCCGCAGGTGACGAGACGCCGGCCTGACCGCCGCCCCCCCGCCGCCCCCGCCGCCCCCGCCGCCCCCGAGTGACCCCACGCCTCGCCCCTCCCGCGCCCCACCGCAGTGCTTCCCCACAGTGACGTTACTGCCACTACAAAGTCTTTCCCCTTCCAACATTTCAAGTTTTATAAGAAACGATACGTTCGCGTCTCGCGGCACTCGTGCTGCTAATGACGGCATGCGGGGACAGCTCTGTGCAGTAAAATGATAGAATAGAACCTAAATAATGTTGACGTGTTTATCAAAAATTTTTGACCACAGTAACAATTACGCTTAATAGAAATATAAAATTGACAGCTATGTATATAGAATTTTGTACAAAATTATTATTCTATTTTTCTGCACTATGCAGAGATGCCGTCCCCGCATGCGGGCATCAACGTACAAATGCCGTGTGATGCGAATACAAATCTCTAATCCCGGTCTGTCATGTATCGAACCGACCACATCTTACCGTGACGAAAATATGTCACAACTTTCCCTTCAATAAAACTATGATACATCGAAACTTAACAAGTATGTAAACGCGGTCAAGATAGTAATATGTAAGCTGTAAAATAGAGTAAATAAGGAATAAAATAATATTATTAATTTTGACATGAGTTATGGTCAAAAGGCCTTTGCTATCACTGCCACTAGGAAACGCAAAATACAAGTAAGTATTACAATATTTGCCTGTGTGTAAATAAGGCCTGTTTAGCGAACTGGTAAAATGAAATAATAAAATATACTGGGGGTTGTTCCAACCGGGAGTAAATCTCTGTGCCGCAATAAAATAATGGGCCAAATAGACTGATAGTGAAACATGTAGAGTAGCAAAATATCGTACAAATCTGATATAGTTAAGTATGGGCACTTTACGACCGTGCATTAAGCATTGTAAATTAAACCTTATGTCGATGATACACGCTCGTGATTAGCATGTCGTGTCGGATTGCTGTTATCACCTTTATATCGGCTCGGTCGGTCTCGTTACCATGACAACAGAAATTGACACTTTTGACGTAAAATAAAAACAATTCCCCCCTCCCTTCCAGTTTACCTTTTGCGTAATAATAACATTAATAATATCCGAATGTAAAGTTGATTGTTTCAAGAACTTAGTCGTTTAAGATATTAAAAATGTTATCAATTTTCAGTCACTTGTTTAATATTTACCAAAATATCTTTTTTGTTTAGTTGAATTTTAACTTTGTTTCTTGAAGCCTATTAAACAATCGTCGCAGAAGATCTGTTGTAATGATTGGACGTTACTGTTTTGATTTACCAATCACAGCCAACAGAATAATTTTCCGATTCCTTAATAAGTCTTTTAGAATTCAAATAAAATGATCTGAAAATTGAATACGCGCAAAACGTTATTGTGTCCACCATGTTTTATTTACGTGAGTCTTGATATAAATTAGTCGTGAGGTTTTGTATCCCAATGTATTAAAAAGTTTGATATGACGAGGGATCTAGTAAATATCTTGAAAATTACCAATAAACTTGGTATAGAGATATAATTTTACTTTAAGACAGGGGTTTTACTTTAAGTTAATTATTACATCAACCGCTGTTACCAAAACGGTGAAGGAAAACATCGTGAGGAAACTGGCATGTCCTAGAACCAAACATTCGAAGACATGACATGTGACATCCTGCGTATGTGTAAGACATGTGACATATACCATGCATACAGGGATAATATTCAATGACCGGCCAAATTTTCACTGGGTGTTCTACCCATGAATATGAACAACTTTCACTATGGGACCGACTCTGCAATCAAGAAAAAAAATCAGCTGTTTCATACATTTTAGTCGAGTAGGTATTGAACTTTTGTATGAAACAGCTGATTTTTTTTCGTCATTTTAGAGTCGGTCCCATAGTTTATTTTGATTACCGCCCACTCCTTTTCACAGAGATGAGATCTGTGTCCCAACAGTGGGAACATTATGGGCTTTTTTTTAAATAAAGAACTACCAATGTGGATTGCACATTACTAGTAGTCTTGTTACCCCCTCCAACTCAAAGAGCTTTAATATACTATGAGGGATACAACACTCAGATTCCAAATAATTGTTATTGAGCCTCACGTTAATAAATATCAACAACTTAGTCAGTTTACTCAGTTTATCTGTCCTACTACAAATCATTGTATCTAAATAAAAAAACTATACTCCATCCGATTAGATAATTAACAAAAGCTAAACAATTTTGACATGTATTTTTAGTTAGTTAATACTGAAAACAAATTTAGATACAACAAAAACGATAACATGATCAATTAAACAATTTGTTTAAACAGTAATTGTATTTAATTAATAAGCGTTTATAAAAAAGACTTGTCAAGATTGTTTACCTTTAGTTAACTACCTACTCGGATGGAGTATAGAAACATAATTCATTGATTGAAACTGTTGTTATTATAATTATTGTGTGCATTTATCGAAACCGATTGATTTATGTAAGTAACCACCTTTTTCTTACAATTTAGAAATTGGCTCGACAACTTTATGCAAATGGTTATTATGTTTGTTTTGTCTTGAAAGCAGAGCTGTATAGGGAGGTGTCAAACTTCATAATGGTTCCAGTGTGTATAAAAGATGGCGCTATTTGCCCTAGATAGTTGCATCTCTGTCTCGTATTAGAACAATTTTATTTTGTTTGGTGTTTCTATGCGGCATTTTCAATTGATTGGCGATTATAATTGGTATATTCATGAGAAAAATGTTGAGCTTTCTTAACTGCAACATTAAAGGTATAATTGTAACACTGATAATTAAGTTTGAAGTTTAATATTGTTGAAATCATCATTAAATTATTCTAGTGTTTTTGAAGTTAATTATTTGCTATTATTGTTATTACAATTTTTATATTGAAAATATATTTTTTGATGAATCAATTTCTTACCTAGCAGCAATAATGTAAAGTTTGTCAAGCTAATGATGTAATGTTTACAACGTTTATAACTTGTTTTTTATCTATTTTAAACACAATACAAGTGATCAGTTTCGATAGAAGTGCACTATTAATAGTCGTTACTACTCACTTTGACGCAATTTGAACCTTATGTCAACGGAAACGAGCATCAATTTGAGTAGCAAATGGCTTTAGTACTATCTCTTTCTTTAGCTGTGTGTGCGAGAGAGAGGTCGGAGACGACCAAGTGAAGCCAAACGATAGAACTGCCAAGTTCCTACATTATATACTTTGTGTCGCCGCGCGGACATCTACTTTATGTACTTGTGGGATATTGTGTAAATAAAAAGATTAATATTGTAATGACAAAAACATTGTGTGAAATTAGAAAGTTTCTCCAAAACAACCTTGTTGCAGCAACGTTGTATGCAGTGAATGTTACAGCAACACTGTTGCGTACGCGCAGTACGCGGCGACACGCTGCACATACTCTACGCTTACTAAAGTCGCCACTAAGATTATATACACATTGTAATTATTACTTCGCTATGATCAAACTGACGAATAAACGCCTGCCCGGAGCAGAATGTACCAAGATAGGCCGAGTGGTCATTTAAAATTATATATACACATCTAGATGTAACACAACTGTACCGACGTCGGCCGGTCCACTATGTAATGTACTATCGCTCGTCCGGGGTCTCCGTAACTTAAGTAGCTCGTAAGTTGCCGCGCGTGCAATATGCTTCGCAATATTGAACTCTACTGCATTTGTGATAAGACTTGATTCTCGTTGCAGTATTCACGAACACGACCCCGCGCGACCGACGACTGCAGTGTTTAACGAACATTGAATTAAAATGAAAAGCAAAAAAAAAACCACGAAATTTTATAACAAAAAAACCTCTTTATACGTTAACTTAGATAGTTATTATTAATTTTAGCTTTTAATAGGTGTTCAATATTTTTCAATCTTTTTGTTCGATCACGACCAGCATTTAGGCGGACGGCGTGTTGTCGAATTCCAAGTGTCAGTGTCCGATATGTCATGTAAATATTATATTTAATAGTTAGATATGATATGGACAATACCTAACAAGTGGAAAAATATGGTTTTATTGAAAAATACATTCAATGAAATTAATAGTGTGCATGCTAGCGAGCCGCGAGGGAGCGACGTGCGAGGCCTCGCCTCCTCGCCGCGCGCGTAGTCACTTTTATTTTTGTTTTCACCCTCCCACTCCTACAGCTTGAAGTTGGCATGTAGTTAGTATTTGTGCAGCTTCTAGGTACGCAGCAACACTATCGACGTATTTATAGTACTGATATGCATCGTTATAAACTCTCTGAGCGACATAATTTACACAAATTTTCTGCACCATTACAAAAGTTGTGCAACAGGCACTGGGTACAATAAATATAAGAACAAACAGGTTGTTCAAAATGATCTTGACCACAGAACTAAGACCTTTATCTCAATTGGTGAAAGTGATTGTTGAATGACTGTTGACAGTTGTCACTTTCAAAAAAAAAATCAAAATTTAAAATGTTTATTTCATTATATTACACGTTGTAGATTAAACATAGATGCCTGTGCCAGGAGGCGCCGCTCTTTTATATCTTACACTTTGTTTGCTATAATAAAAATTATATATCATTATTCATTTTCATAGCTGTGTAGATAGATCATTTTGAACAGTCTGTTCTTCTCGATATTATTGATTCTGACTACAATATATACTAAGTAAATGAAACATTTGAATGGCAAGAAATTCGAAGTGTTGTTTGGTGCTGGTAGAGAGATCGTGATATTTGACCTCTAACGATTTTTTTCTCTATACAAATCAAATGTCATTAGGCTTAGGATTAGCACTTTTTGAAACCCAATATTACATAAGACAGTCCCCCAAAAAGCCCGCACTTCGCCACTTCCTAGTGTTTTTGCTGGGAAGAAGAAGTGACGGAACAAAGTCCCCAGCAACACGCTTATCTGATAAGATAGAAAAACTTGAAGAACGACGCGGCGGTCGTTAAATTTGTCATGTAGTCGTGACGCGTGGCGTTCTGGGCACATATTAGTTGGTCGTCTGTACAGCTTGGAATGTAACAAGTGTGCCTGGCAAACGTCTGGAAACATGTTTTGCTACCGCGTCGAGTGCTAATGACAGTTAACAATCCTTACTAGATAAAAGTTGAGGTTGTTTGAGTGTGTAATTTCGCTCAAACTGTTTTAGCATTTTCCATTTTTGTACCCTGAGGATCCAAGTATTGTCTCACAACTGCCACCGGTACTCTAAAAGCTCCCTGAATAGCGGAATGTGTGTAAAGCACTGGTGGATTGAGCTCTCAATCTATAAACTAAAAATGAAATCTCTATGGAATACCATAGAGATTTCATTTCTACGTAAGATCTAAAATAAATCTACGTAGATCAATAATAAAATACTTATTTTTTTATGTTCTATTTTAGTGCAGGTAAGGTTTGTACGACACAAATTATCTGATGAATGACTGTAGAAAATCAATAATATAAGTACCTACAAATGATCAAAACAATAAAGCTGTGTGTTATAATATAATAAATAACAACGCTATTTAGTCCCAAGATAAGCAGAGCTTGTGTTATTGGTACTAAACAGCTGATAAACATACCTATTATATTACTAAATACATACATTATTATAGATAAATTACACCCAGACACAACAAATGATCATGCTCTTCGCACAAACATTTGTCCTGGGTGGGAATCGAACCCACGACCTCCGGCATAGCAGTCAGGGCCACTAACTACTAGACCAACAGGCCAGTTAATTGGGGTATCAGATGCAGACAATTGTCCAAAATGTAACAAAAAATGTCAAATCTTTATTTAGATAACAAAGATCCAATGTGTTAGCAATAACAAAAAATGACTTACAACCTATCGTTAGTAAAGTGATACAATATTAGTGATTTTAATTATATCACCGTCCTCACCGTTATTTTTGAAATTGGAGAGGTAACATTCTCCCCTATTATTTTGAGGATGCTGTTGTTGGATTCTAACAAATTTATCACCTGCGAGATATTTTGGCTTGCCTGTGAAACCCTTCAGAGTTACACGAATAAGTATACGTACGTAAGCTTTCAGATTTCTAGTATAAGCTGATCTTGCTTGATGTGTAGCCGTGCGTAGGTACCTATGTTATTGAGTAGAAACACTTAGTTTTCGGCCTTTTTGGGATCTGTGATGTGTCATGCAAACCTCTCGTGAGCGAATAATATGTATTGTTATAGACATACTATGATATTGCTGAAGAGACATAGGTAAAATGTTGACACACAATCGTCTAATGAACAAGTGGGTATAGTAACATTACGAGCCGATTGATGTCATGCTTCCTGGCGAAACCACCTTTTCCTTTTCCAAGTAAAAGTAACGTAAAAAATTCTATGGAATGTCTATAAAATTCTAGTCTTATTAAAAAAAGTCTATAGCTCTAGTTTCGACGTAAACTTTTATTTAAAGTGGTTGCGCTGTGTAGTATCCTTCCCGGCAAAACCACCATAATATTTCTATTACCATACATAGTATATGCTAATATATAGTATCTAATAATTCTATAACAATTCTATATTGAACTAACACCCCTAAATTCTCAATCTGATTGAAATATACGAAGAAAACGGTGCCTCAAACTAAACGCCTAGAGGACATTGTATGATATTAAAATTTGACGTAAACGTTATTTGTTAAGAACTTTAATCTAGGCACTTAGTGATTATTTCGAAGACAAAGTTTGATGCACCGTTTATTATGTTTTGTGTAATTATAAAGAGATTTCATAGAATTTTTTACGTTACTTTTACTTGGAAAAGGAAAAGGTGGTTTCGCCAGGAAGCATGACATGCCGATTGCCCAGTGTCGCTATTAAATCCAGATGATTGTTGCGGATACATCGGATTAGATAAAAAGTAACGAGTGAGTTACTTAAGCCCTGAGTTACCTTCTGTAACAGCATTGAATTCAACAGGTTGGCCACCCTACCTGTTGAATTCAAAGTACGAATATTGTGGAATATAGACAGGTCCAATCATAATGAAGATTACATTTCATTTTTTTACACATTACACACACATTATATAATAGAAATAGTCTGCAAAGCTTAACGTAGGAAATTGTTTTTAATAGGGGGTTACAAGTTGCTGATAAAAAGTCTAACCAAGGCTTGTCGTAGGTAATATCCAGTTACTGGGTTGTGAAGTTCAGGTAGGAAGACGCTAATTGTGAAACCCTGGTATTTAACTGCACACGGTTCGCTGAAAGCCGGATCCCATCATAGTTAGGATTAGTAAAGGCTTGGCAGATAAACAAATAAATAAAATCTACAACTTTCTTACAACGCCATCTTGTCTCTAGCTAAGCAGAGCTTGTGTTATGGGTACTAAACAGCTGATAAACATTCTTATTCATTTCTATATACATACGTATTATAGATAAGTACCTAAATTACACCCAGACACAGAACAAATAATTGTGCTCATCACACAACCATTTGTCCTGGGTGGGAATTGAACCCACGACTTTCGGCATAGCAGTCAGGGTCACTAACTACTAGATCAACAGGCCAGATGATGATGACATGCGTTGCTTAGATCAACCAGGCAATAAAAATCAGAGCCTCAAAATTTTATTTAACCTACATATCTACCGTGCTAAGCGCAAAAGCGGTATATCAGGGAAAACTTGGTTCGAGAAAATTTAGAGTTTTGATATTTAGTTCTTTTAACTTTGATTGATTGAACTTTTTAAGGGTTTTTTATATCTTTTAAATAATAATATACCGCTAATTGGATTAGTTCATTGGATGTGTGTTTCTTAGTTATCTGATGCCATAAAAAATACTTTGAAAAACCATTTTGAACTTAGCACGACAGTGTAGATAATTCATTGAGGTCTATCCGTTTTCATTGAGGTCTATGATAGAGTATTTTCCGAGTACCTACTACCTCTAAGGTTTTCACTCAATTATCTATGGTGCGTCAGGGTTAAAGAAGTCGACAAAACGCTGTCAGAAACTGTCAACGTTCGCTGTCAACAAAAATCTTCTCCACAACAAAGCAAAAACTAAAGCGAGCCACAAACCACTAAGTCACGAAAAACAGCAACAATTTTGTACCTCAAACTGCATAGTGAACCAAAAAAATGTACCCCAATGGCCCGACCAGTATTGAACGCTGAAATCCTGAATATTACGCACCAAGGTGATGGAGGGAACGAAGTAGTCACGCCAAGGAAGACGCCATCATTATTAGACGTAACAATAGATGGTATAAAAAGTAATACGAGCAAGAATTTGATATTAGGGACTGTTACTGGATGGGTTTCAGGCCTGTCAGTTGTCAAAGTAGGTAGAATAGCCGCCTTTGGTCTAGGAGGCGGGATGATTCTTCTACACTTCGCGGCTGAGTTTGGGTACATCTATGTCAACTGGGAGAAGGTCAAGGTTGCAGCAGGAGAAAGCCAAGAGTGGTTGGATAAGTGTCTCCAGTTTGTGAGAAGAAATAACTGCTTCTCCGTAGGTTTTCTCGGCGGATTCTTCTTCGGCGTGGCTTCCACGTAATGTTAGGTAAAAAGTAATCGAAACAGTGTATCTCTATTATATGAAATTGTACTTGTAATTATTAATTTATCTCTTATTGTATAATCTTCCAAATATTCTTATCTGGTTAGGTACTGTTATCAGCTACCTGCATCGTTTCGTAGGTACGTAGGTAAATAGTACCTAGCCTTTCCCCAAATTGGTTTGGGTGAGCTTTCGGTAGGTATTTTACATGGAGTCACTGTCTATTTGAGTTCTACAACCCAGGAACTTCTTGGCAAGACTCTCTTAAGATCTGCAGGCAGAGGTGTGATTTTGTAGGTAGGTATAGGTAATACCTACCTACAAAATCACACCTCTGCCTCTCTTTAGACCGATAGAAACTGTCTCTCTCTGTATTTAAAGCAGATCTTCTACCTAAACATAGGAAAGCTTTGGCGAGCTGAACTTTATGGGTTAACACCTAAAACTAAAGACGCAAGCAAGCAGAGCGTTCTGTCTCACGTCACGCACGTTTTTGTTGCACTGCGTCATGGAAGAAGGATCGCGATCTACAGAGCCAAAGACATTCAGTACCTACTATAGGCGGGACATCACTAACAAAATTTTCATCCAATACTTGTGTCCTAGGGGACATAGGTCCATTAGCCTAATTTAGTACGCCCCTCTGCCGCTCCAATATTGCTATATTGTGCTAGATGGCGTTACTGAGACATGGATCCACTGTTTTTCAATGACATTTTTTTTGCATGTCCTCTCCAGCTTACCTATCTTAAATCTATTTGTTCGGAGCTAATACGACGGAGATAAGTTCACCTCGTTAGAACAGTATATTGTGCGTTGTAACCAAAGTATTAAAAGAGGTGAAACGATGCTCGCTTTAGACAAGGTGTTGCCACCTGTGGCATCCCATTTTCGATACTGAATATTCTAACCCTTCTACGAACTCAGGTTCTTATTGTAAGTATTTGAGGCAAACGTTTTTAACCGACTTCAAAAAAGGAGGAGGTTCTATGTTCGTGTGTATGTTTTTTTTTTTTATGTACAGCTTGGCAAAAAAGTGTAGAAACGGAACTAAATTTTTGTCTGTTGGCAACATTTCCAAAATAATGACATCTCATCATAAACAAAGTTCACGATTTCGTAAAATTTTTATTTCGACCACCAAACGTTGATTAATAAAGGTAAAAAGTGAAGAATAATGAATAAAACCATTCGGAGTGCTGGCAGGGAGGTTATTTATAAGGTGTACAGGCGATGTCTGGCTGAACATGAGGCCCAAACTATTCTTTCTGAACTTTACAATGTTTACCAAAGAACCGCTGATAAGACAGGTATGTAAGAGTTTGTTTTGTTGATTTTAGTTGAATCAAGTGTTAATTGATGATTACAAAGCTATATTAATTGGCTTGTATAAGGAATAACTAGAAATTTGAAACAATAAATGTCGAGCACATAGGTTATATTTACATTTTTTCGGCATTACTCGGGTATAGCGCGCTGAGATAAATTGATACTTTGGTGACTTGACTTTAAACTGAATGAAAATTCAATTTCTATGTAAATTATACTTTAAGTGCGATATCAAGGGAGATAATTATTTGTTCTAGCGTTTGCATTAGAAATGTAAAAGAAATGGTCGTGCCATTGTCTAAATCTTTTATTTAATTCAGGGAAATCTGTTATCGTTCTAAGCAAAATCGTGCTGGGAGGAGATAAACAAAATTTTCTACATCCGGCTTATTAACAGTATGTGATAAAAATGTTTTACTTTTAATATTGTTAGGGATAAATGAAATATTTCGTCTTTACAGGAAGCAGCTGAACGTGCATTCCAAGCTATTACTAATTAAGGAGGATTGAAAGAACTCGTGCTAACGTGTAATAAAAATAGAAAAGGATTACTGGAAACAAAATAACTATGAACGAGGAAATAGACCGATTAGTAATAAATCTAGAAGATGATAGCAGCATCACCTCTGAAGCCGAACATGACTGAGTTTACGGCCTACGTGTTCGGGGTAGAATATTGAGAGGAAGATTTACTAGAATAAAATATAAAAATTTTGTTATATAATGTAATGTTTTCTTTTTTTATAATTCCTAAACAATGTTGTGAACTCAGGAGTATTTACCCAATTTGTTATTTTTAGGTAAGTACCTAATCAGTTGCATGTCGAGAACACTTCCTAGTTCAATTAGTTACTGATTTAAAAATATAATACACAATTAGATTAATTTGTCTAAAAAATACAGCTAAGTATCAAGACTAGGTTGGTACGCTATGCGGTTGGCACGGGTTGCCATACGAAGAGCACAGTGGCGCCTCCATTATTTTCTACTCTTTTTTGCCAAGCTGTATGTTACCTGATTTCTCCGCCATTTGTGGACCGATTCTGAAAATTCTTTTTTTATTTGAAAGAATAGACTCCTGAGGTGGTCCCATTTTAATTTGGTTAAGATCTGGTGCTGATCTTCGGAGATATATAATGGAACTCTTCAAAAATAGACGGCAAATTTGTCGTGATTGCTGGAATAGCTTGGGTGTTTATTGTTTATACAACATCATGACATATCATCACGCCTGTATGCTCTGAGGGGTACGCAGGTGTGTACAATATACCTAGATTTCGAAAGTTAGGTATGTTAAGTTTCTTTTATTAGTGATAAGTGGTTATCTCCACTACATGCCATGTTAATAGGGTTATCCCCATTACCATGACATGTATTGTTAACAATTAACAATATAAAATAAATTCATGGCAAATGTTTATAAGGGAACAACTAAAAATGGAAAAATAAAAAACTTTTTTGCAAAAAATAAAACCGACTTAAAAAAAATCACTAACCGGTGTAAAATAACTCTAAATTAGGAAGTCTGTGGCTTTGGTGGATTTGTCTTATTCATGATGGGAAAGTTTTTGGCACTTCAAGTTCGAGTCGGACAGGATTTAGAGACAGATTGTTAGTACCTGCCTATGTGGTACAGAGGAATGAAGCAACAAGTAGCCAACCTGTCGGGGACGTAACGTGGATACGTTGAGATAAGTAGGTAGACGAACATGGACATAATATATAATAGCCTGTATAACTTGAACTGGTGAGGACTTACGAATTTTGACGGCAGGGGTTTGCAGGGGTTGAGCGATTGGCTGTACCGCTGCATATTTACCTACAAATAAAAACAAAATATAAGAATCCTACGGCACGGATAGCTCAAGCGCGAGTGGACTTTTAACTCTCACCCCATATCGTTAAGCCAAGTCCTATGCGTCAACTTGCCACCTAAAGCCCTTGTTAGTACTTCTATAAACATCACGCCTGTAGGTCCGCTGTACCTACTGTAATACACGATACACCCACATTTCGTCAGTTATCTTTATGCTCATGTGATAGAGGGCGAGTGTATTGCCAGGAATTGGGCACGAATCCAGACTCCGGGCTGCTACTGAGAAGCACTTCTAGGTATAAGTAAGTATATTAAATAAACTGTATTAGGTATAAGTATAACTGAGAAAAAGTATTCAAAAGAGTGTGGGAGTTTTTAAGACGAGAGTAAAGACTAGATTCTGAAATGAAATCGATAATCGGTATCAAACCTTACCACAAATAAAAAACTTGAGAGGTGTCAAGGGACACCCGGGTCGAACGAAGTCATATACTTAGTTATATTATTTGTTAACTGAACAAAATTAATCGTCGCGACACCACACTGTTCAATGCGAAATAGAAAGACGAAACAAAGAGAGAGAGAGAGAGATAGAGAGAGAGAGAGAGAGGGAGAGGGAGAGAGAGAATCCTCTCTCCCGCCCTCCCTCGCACAATGCAAGAAGGAGCGCTGAGCTACGCGACCTACTTGCACGCTATCTGCAAGATGTCATAGGCAGAGGTCACCGATTAACATAGTAGGTATACAATATACTTACTCTTGGGGTTCAAAGTAAACAACTAACTCTGCCCTCAAAGACAGTCATTTTCTGGGCACGCATGTTCTATCATGCCTTGAACGCCGCTTTCTATTACGCGTGATCGAAGTCAAGTGCAGGCAGTATAAAAGTAGATAATTAGGTACTGACAGTAATCTATTTGGTATCAAACTTAGCGAAATATCGATTTATTTGTGCAGCCAAAAGACATTGTAACTAGCATAAAATAGCAATATCGATGTAGATAATAGAAACATTGATAAGTATTTTTTTCGTCAAATTGAACAAAAATAACCCAAACCAAAAAATATAATAATATGGCATTAAGTGACGTGGAGATTGGCACCAAAAAATACCCGCAGTGGGTAAAGTCGGGCAGTGGATGATGATCATGATGATGATGATGGCATTAAGTCCGCTTCTGTTACTGTAACGAAGTATTAAAAAAAATACTTTGGAAGTTTTTAGACAAGCCTATCATTGATTGTTGAGAAACCCATCGTTCGCATCGCGACGCCAACGCTTGCTTCTTTTAGGACAGCTAGTTACCTAAGTGCTTTACGCCCTAATTAAGCTTTGTCGACCCTTATAATCATTATAATTTATTTATTTGTTAAACATAGGTATCATTATTATGGATCTTAATAGTAGTAAAGGTTCTTGCTATGTTTTGTCGTTACTGACATACAAATTAAAATTCAAAAGCCAATTAGAATTCCAAATACAAAATGGCAAATAAAAATTACGAATGCAAAATGTCAATTGAAATTACAATTATAAAATGTCAATTAAGGTAAAAGATTGGAAATATAAATGTATGAGAGAGAGGTTAGGAAATCTCAGGGAAACCAAGTCAGTTTATGGTTGTAAAGTTTATTCAGTAGGTTGTATAAAAAAGCCTAACACTAATTTTATTATTACTTAATGTATTTCGCGTAACAATATTGGAAGCACGGATAGAATAGCGGTTGCGCGGCACACGGAATGGGGAACAAGTTCGTACGTGACGCGCGTGGGCAACGGACTGGCGAGTGGCGAGCGAGCCGGCGGGCGGACTGACGCGCCACACTCAAACCGGTAACGGCCAGAGGCGCGAAAAAGGTAGTCCGCGTATATTTGAAACCTGGCGGGAATCGACCGCGGGACGCTCGTATTGGTCGAGACGGATAGGTCATAGTGGTGTGGTGGTTTACTATAAATGTCAATAAAATTAAATAAAGCACAAATAAGAATTGTCAATAAAAGTAAAATTTAAAATGTAACAAATATAAAATGTCAATTAATTTAAAAATCATAGCAAAATATACTTCAATCACAATAATTCAAACGAAAGAAATATCATTAAAATATTCATCCACACTGTAGTATCATTTGTCCAGTAGTATGTCCCGAAGAGACTTTTTAAATCTGTTTAAAGGCAATTTAAAAAAAAAATGCAAAATTATAATAATAAGGGTCACAAACTCAGGTACTAAGCATCCAGCAAGGCTATTGGCTAACTGTTCATTGCCAGAGGCGTCCAGTTGCACTCCGAACTATGAAAACAACTGAGAAAATACAAACAACGGGTATTCCACTTTAAGTGAACTTCAAGTTACGGTGACTATCAGACGGAGGTACGGTGCGTATCGCCTCATCTCTGCGAGTGCGAATGACGTCATTCAAGATAGAAGAATAGAATAGAATAGATTTTATTATCTCACCACAAATTACAATATAGAGTTTCATTAGCCAACAGATACAATTTTATATTTAATTTGTGGAAGACTGGTGCCTAAACTAAGTTTTTTTAAAACCTGTAAGTCAGGTCACCAGGCCCCCTTACAAATTTAAAATTACTTAAGCAGAGTTTCTGAAGACGTTTTGTTTACAGTCAAAATATAATAATACAAAAATTATTCTGATTACTTAACAAAATTACTTTTATATAATTGTGTTTTAAAACGAATTTCATTAACATAATAAATAAAATAAAATTAAGAATCATGCAGTGGATGTGTAAGGGTGTATGTGTGTGTATGTGGAGGTGTGAGTGTGTGTACAAGGAGGTGTGGGTGTATGTATGAGGTTATGTGCGTTATTTTGGGATGAATTAATTAGGATATGGTAGTTAACAGTTCTTCGGTTTGAGTATAATCTAACGAAAGCAACCAATTTAACAATGTTTTTTTTAAAAGTGTATTTAGTAAGAGTGTGCGTCGAGAGTAGGTTATTTAATTTGTTATACAGAAAGGGCCCCAGAAAAAGGAAGAAATTGCGAGCAAATTTAGTTTTATAGATACACACATGATAGCAAATACGAAACTAGAGGTTTGACAGTTAATGGTTGAACAATTTACCCGTTGAACTTATTTACCCTGTCTGTCCGTGGTTCAATTCCTGGGTCTGGTAATTTGTTATTGGGTTTTAAATAGTGTCCGACCGAAAGTTCGGTTTCGGCCGAGTTTCGGCCAAAAATCAAGTTTTGGCGGCAGTTTCGGTTTCGGCCTAAATTGGCCGAAACTTTTGCCGAAACCGAAACTGATTTCGGAAGTAGTCGTACACGCTGATAAACACCTGAGAACTTAATTTGAAAAATATTTTTAACATTTTTTATAAATAAATAAATGATTACATCAAACTTAATATACTGTGTTTTAATTTCATGTGGTTATTAATGCATCAAATTTCAGTATTTTAAGGAATTTTATACTTGACCACATGAGTTTCGGTTTCGGTTTCGGCCGAAACTGAAGCCAGGGCCGAATATTCGGTTTCGGTTTCGGTTTCGGCCGGAAAGGCAGTTTCGCTGGGACTCTAGTTTTAAATTGGAATTCATCAGCGGTAGCCCAGAGTATGAACGTGTGCCCAGATAATGGCAATACGCTCGCCCCCTATTACTTGGGACTTAAAGTAACTGATGAAATCTGGGAGTTCCTATTGTAGGTGCGCCTCTAACTAACCCTTCGAGGTATGCAGACGTGTTACGTTAATTGCCTTACTTAAAAATACGTAAGTTTACCTACTCGAAATTACAGTGACAACATCCAACAGTGCGCTGTTATAATGCATTTAATTACAGACTAGTTTTAGGTCAAACGTTTAGTCTAGATACTTTTCTATAATTATAATACTTATTTATACAAAATTTAGGATATCTGGTAGATGTAGGTAGTACCTACCTACAGTAGCAACCTGTGTCTATGTTACAGACACATTTACACGTCAATATCTAAGAAACTAAATGGCGTCAGCATTTTTAAAATGACTTATCACTGACAAGAATTGCTGAATGAAAATCAAGGGTCATGATTTCTTTTAAAGTTTAGACATCTATCAATAAAACAATGAATCCCTATTTTCCTTGGTCATCACGCACGCGTGAACGGCTGGACCAATTTCGCTAATTCTTTTCTTGTTGTGAGTGTTATTGTCAGAAGAAGGTTTTGGGTTGACCAGCCCCGACACACGGTATTTATGAATGTCCGTTTCGTGTAGCTCAACCCTATTTTAGGGAGCTCAACGACCCGTCACACGACGCTAGATCTGACTCCATGCCCTGTCACAAAGACGCTACCTAGGACATATTCGTTCGATGCTGGTGACGTACGCACGGGTCTGCCTTTGGACAAAATAATTTGGCCGTAAATCTAGTTTGGCCCGTAACATTATAGCTGTCAAAACGTAATATTTGTTACAGCAATATGGCGTCGCGTCAATTAAGTGATGTCGCACAGACTATAATGTACTGTATTCATATTTAGCACAGAAATCAAAGCCGCAAATCAAATCAAAGCAGGACCATCATAGTCATGGCCGTATGACAGCGAGGCTTAATGATGTTTTTAAGTTTCATACAAAATCAAAATCAAAATCAAAAGCCTTTATTCAAACTAGGCTGAGAATCAGCACTTTTTGAACGTCAAAAAAAAAATACATAAAGACAGTCCCCCAAAAACGGCCCACCCTTCGCCACTTCCTAGTGTTTTTGCTGGGAAGAAGAAGTGGCGGAACAAACTCCCCAGCAACACATCTGTCTGATTCGTTTGAAGAACTAGGTATACAAAGAATCTATACAATGAAATGCTCAATAAATAGCACTTATGTTTATACACATTGTAGAACATTAAATTTCAGAATGATTGTCACGTGTTAGCTAGCACACTCCAATTTACCGAGATTAAGAAAAAAAAGTAAATTCATATTAACATTGAAATCTAAACTCAAGCAAAACAACTACAAAACTGAAAAGCCTCCAGGTATAAGAGGCGTACCCGCTTACAAGTGCAATGCTGGCTTATATTCATAAGGCTGTGACTCTAAATTTAAAATGATAATCTAGGACCATCGAAGTGAAACCAATAAGCAGTTAACTGTTATAACAATAAAAAAAAACCATTGGTAAGCAAGTCGACCAGTCACCACAAGCAGCACCCGTTCACGAGCATAACGCAAAGATCAGCCATTACCCTCCTCGCCATATTTGAGGGAAGGGGGCAACACGATCCTCGACACTACCGCAAGCAGCGACGTCTATGGGAGCATGACGAACTTGCTCTGGTTACTCAAAAATAAAGATAATTAAAGAACCGTCGAGGTCGCTAGTTCACCACATATTGCTATACAACTCATTACTGTAAAGAGACTACGATGAAAACTGTAAAGAGAGGATTTTTGCTAAAAAAAATAAAATAAAATAAAAAAAATAAAAAGTAAAAAATAAAATATCAAATTAAAAGTTACAAATAAATTAGCAATTTATAGCTTGTCAGTAAGCTAACTAAGTGAAAGAACGTAACAACATTGTCTGGTGTTCAACAAAGCGACCAACTACTCTTGTCGTCTAAATAATCGTTGATTGAATAGTATGCCTTCGAACAAAGATACCGGGATGATGATGGGCGGGATGCGACTGGTATATATTTATATTCTACGTATTACCTGTTCAGGTGTGGTCACATCAACAGGTTGCCAGTGGCGGCTATTCTCATCAATTTGGAGAGACAGGTGGTTTACACCAATCACGTCGGGGTCACCAGTTTCAGGGTGGGCACTTTATATCGGTGTCCTCGAGGTAGAGCTGGCATGAACATTTAAAGGTGTAGCGCGTATTAATTGAGTTTCACAGCTTTACTATAGAAGACCACAGTCCACAGTTATGTCAATTCATTTATATTATATCTGTAAGTTATAATGCTCACAATAATTAGGATCGGCTTTAGCCCAAGTAACGCCCGGGTGGAATCTATAGCCCGTAATTCGCAAATTCGGTACCTGTATATGGTCTAAAGGAGCCACTGGTGGTGCGTCTTGCTTCCTCGATGTCTGCCATAATACACAGTAGACTCGCGACAGTGAAATCGGCGGCGGTACCTCGTAATACCACGCACATGTGCTCTGCACTGTCAGTACCGAATTTTCCGAAAGTGCTTTTCGGAAAAACCTGTACTGACAGTACGTAAAAATAACATCTTCCACCAGTAGGTACACATTCACACTATAATGGATCACAATCTTAGGGACCAATACCTACCTAAGATACCTAATACCTATACCTCAGATTACAGATTATATAGGTAACTAAGATTGTTATCCATCCATGTTTATGCGCCATGTAACTAAATACACAAGTGGGTACCTAAGTACCTAACCTATATGATTAAAGCTATTCGAATTAGCTGGATATGTCTAGAAACGCTTTTAGAACGCTTGCCATATCTATTTCGATAAAGAAACTTGAAACTGAGCTCATGGATGTAGGTACGGATGTGTGACGACATGCCTTCCATCCTGTATATTTAAAAAAGTCGCGTCCTTGTCTCATCGCTGCCCAGTCTGCAACGTGTCCTCGTAAATATACTTAAATTAAATCCAGTAGGCATTTCTATACGACGCTGCGAACCAGTAACCCTCGATGTCTGTAGAGCTAATCTGTAAACATCATGCCGTGTAAATGTAGGTGAAGTGAACAAGAATTGATGATTCCATTTAATAATATAGAATCATCAATTCTTGTTCATTCTAGTTAACTTCAGTCAAGTTTTCACGGGGTGGCTTTTATAATGTAAACGCTTTCATCCTCTAATATTAATAGAAGGAATAGTTGTTTTGCTACAGTAGTAATAACTATTCTTCTTTCTGAATGCATATTTCGTTAGTGCGTGTTTAGATGCGAACCTTCCTAAATCCCTTTCTCAGCATGATTTTTTTTTCATTTCAATTCAATGTCCATGTCTATGCCCTACCACAGGCTTACAAATAATAAAATAGGAACAAATAGTAAGTTGGTTTAAACTTTTATAATATTAACATTGCACAACACAGTGATTTTCAATGAAGTTACATTGGGTGGGTGTAAGTGGGTATTCTTAGTTAAGAATTCACTGAAAATACTAATTACCTTCATCCTTTATTTTAAATAAGGAACTTGGCAGTTCTCCGGACTAAATCTTACTTACTTAGTATATCACACACACTCACTCACACATGAATCAATGAATTTTGTTTCCATATTTTTACATAATTATTAAAACAGAAGTAATGACTGAATCAATAAGTTCTTGAAACAATATCAACACTGTGTAAGCAAACATTTATAACACGTGATTAGATTGTAATCACGTGTAAATATTTTAACAACATTCTAACACATAATTTCTCACGTTGCAGTGATTGTTCCTGCGAAGCCGAGCACTCCACTAATACCATTAGAGCAGGAGAGAGCCCTCCCACCAGACCCCATTCCCCCCAAACCTCCAGAACTTTACAAACCTGAAGAAACTGCTATGTTTGAAAAACCCGCTTTCCTCCCCGCTAAGCCAATCCCACACTCTCCGAAAATCTCACCATCATCTATACCTAACCCAAACCCAAGTGTTATGACGCCGAAACAGGTGGAAGGAGGGTACCCAAACTTTGGCAGTTACCTTTATTCAATACCAGGATACTCAGCGTTTCAGCCTATTAATTCGGTAACCTACCCACCTATAGCTGCACCGAGCATTCCTCCTCCAATACAGAATGAGTCTCTGAACCCTGAATTATACCCACCCTTACCCTACTCAGCAAAACCCAAAGAAAATCTTCCACCACCTGCGGTTGAAGAACAAAGTACTGACATGGAAACACCTCAGGATATCCTAAGCCCACCGACTGACTATGAAGATCAATTCACTTCTGAAATTATAACAGCTACATCAACGCCTGAAATGAATACAATTCAAAGTACTGAGTCAAAGATGAGCATCACGTCGTTAGCTCAAGGTTCAGGAGCTACTGTCATTATACCGTCCCAAATTACAAAAAAAGAGTTAAAAAAGAAACCAGAAAGGTTTAGTTTGAAAACCAGCATACCTATAAGTAAAATTGATTTGAAATGCGTCAGCAATCCACCCGATACTGCCTTCCAAAATTCTATAGCAAAGAAAACTTTCACCAAAGAATCCCCGAGAGTTGAAATTCAGAGTAATATTATAATTAAAACTGCTACGAAAGAACCTGAAGTCAAAGAAGCACTGCCCAGTGTGATATCAAATAACAATATGAGTACTTTAATTAATGCTGCTGAAGCTATTCACAAAACGGAAAATCCGTTTCGGGTGCCTGAACCAAAAGTTGACCCACCAATTGAAGCTAAAGAGTCTTCTACATTACCAAAACCGTTATTCAACCCAATCAACATTGAAACAAGCAAGGTCAATTTTAGTAAACCACCGGAGGCAACTTATAATGAACAGAAAAATCAAATAGTATTTATACAAAACAAGAACAATTCAAACTCAAAGATGATGCTTACGATACAGCAGAACCCGAAAGTATTATTACAACGAACAAGTTTCGAGTCAAAAAACCTGCAAGCTCCTTCACGACTATTAAACCAGAATAAGAAATGTAAAGAAGACGTAATGAACGAAAGCACGTCGTCAAAAGTAGTTGCATTAAAAAGGTTACACCAGGAAAATAGTGACGAAAATGATTTCGAGAATTTAATCACTGAGAATCAAATATATGGTAACAAGATAGTCGTGAAGGAGAAATCACAAGGCACATTGCAGGAACAAGATTTAAAAAACATAAAACTAACAGAAAAAGTTACGACAACAGCTGAGCCGATGAGCGTTGTTTTACAACCTTGCAACAACTTTGTGTACTTAAGCAATGTTCAGATTCCCGCTAATTTCATGATGATAAAAAACACAAACTCAACTAAAGTAACACAAACTCCTGACGCTTTTAAAGCAAAAATAGCGCCAATAGTAAGTAGCCGAGTAGCACCTGAAATAAGTACTGTACCAAGTACAGAAAGTATTACAGAAATAACGATCTCAATACCTGAAGCAACAGCTAGTAATGAAGTTCATGTTATGAATTCTAGCGGAAGCGTTATACAAAGTATACCAAACATAACAAAACCGGACATAGTGATTCAAGCTAACCCAACGGTTATTGTAAGTCCAAAGATTGTCTACCAAGTTCCAATTTCATCTATAATGGAAGCAGATAAAATAAAACCACCCTTGAAAAAACGAGATTTTGCTAAATTTATTCCTCCAAATGTAACAAAAATTGCCCCAAAACTAGCACCGAAAATTCCTCAAAAGATCGCCCCAAAGAAAGAACCTCCTAAAAAAATAGATCAATCGAAGACAAATGACAAGTTATACATAGCCTGCCCTTATCAAATGGACTCAAAGTTACAACCTAAAATAATAATAACTAATATTCGACCAGCAATAAATAAAGTTGAGGAGATTAGTTCTTTAGATAGTTATGAAAAACGTAAACGTTTGAGACGACTTAAGTATTTATCCAATCGTGATAGCAAAGACGTTAAACCTGATGCCAAAAAGGTGGAAAAGACTGAAATTCGTAATGTAATTACGCCTGATAAAGTAAAAAATGAGATTTATAAAGAATTTGCAAATACTAAAGTAGGGACAGATGAAGGCAGCAGTGAGAGTGACTCTGATGATTACGGGGAGGAAGAATTTAAGATATACGAAGACATCATTGAGGAATACGGCGCTAAAGCTGACAACAATAATGGGAAGGTTGAATTCATGGCTGGTCTTAGTTTAGCGACACCAGAAGCTTGTAAAGGTATGTCTGTTGTAGATAAGATAAACCAATGATTGTAAGTTTTAAAAGTATTTAAAACTAACAATCGTTGCGAAAATACAGCAAGTTACAAATAATAATGTATTAGTTTCCTGTAACTCAGATAGCGGTTATGACTGCAATATTTAGTACCTATAATAAACATCTTCCCAAAATATTTACAGAAATAGACCTCGAGCTTCAGGACAAGGTGCTAAGAAATGATTCAGTGGCATTAGCATACGCAGCAGTGGGTCGACTCGACGTGTTTCTCAATATCCCACCCGTTGAGATAGCTGATGACATCGATGATGATGAAGAGAAGACACCGGACGTTGTTCAAAAGGAGACCAGGACCGCGACGCAGAGGAAGAAGCTGTTTCTATCGAAGCTGAAGCTTACACAAGTCACCCAGAAATATAAAGAAGGTAAAGCAAACATTTAAGATACAGGGTTACTAGTAAAACATCAACAACCTTGTTGGACTAAATAAATAGCATCATACGCAACAACTTTTGTTTGACGATTTCTGACATAACACAATGCATGGAAGAAAAAATGTTAATTCAAGTTTTTATTGTTCTGTTGGTGTCGTGACATTTGTAAGTCTATGTTTCATTCATATAACAAAGTTTCGGGCACTTGCGACGTGCCCCGCTCCACCGTGTCCCCAAACCCGCGCGCAGGTTTTGTTAACCTTATCTTTGCAATGCACGTAGATTATAGTTATTGGGGCTGGCTGTTTCTGTATGCCTGTTTAAAGGTGGTTTCTAAACACAGTGAATTACGCATCCACGGCACAGGAGAAATAACTAGTGTAGAAAAAACAAAATGATTTGTCATAGAGCCAATTATTTATTTCGGAATGTTTTAATTTTTTTTTATGTTGTTGTTTTGAGCACTAAATAAATGGTTTGTCTGAGTATCTAACTGGCAAAAAAATCAATTTAAAACAGTGTCCAACTTTTGCTAGAAACGCTTATTAACGGTTTTCCCATTTCAATTACAGAATACGATAAAGTGTGGCAAGAAATATTAAAAGAAAGGAAACGTCGCGACAGCAATCCAGATGCAGAAGACAGTACTAGCAAGGAAGCACGCTTAGGGTTTGACCCTAACTGCCAACTCAGGTTGCTGACCGAAATCAAGAAATGCGTCAACGAAAATAACAACCTAATCAAAAAGAGATTAGACTCTGTTTCCAATGGAGACGCGAACGACGACAGCATAAAGGTGCTTGCAGAGAAAAACTTCTCCGAACTAAACCGCTTATCCGAAATGGCCGACAACAGCGTCAAACTGTTCAAGACGCCGAGCACAAAAAAACGAGACCTAACGCCCGGTTTCGACAGCGAGAACATTAAAAAACCAAACATAAAGATTCAACAGCCATATCAAGATTATCCTAAAATTAAAATTCCGAGTATTTCAAAAATTATTTCGTTAAAATCGACGCAGGAGTGTTCGTCAGCATCGTCGACACAAGCTACATCTATGGACGAGCCGCAGAACTCGGCGGCGGGGGTGAAGGAGATGTTCGACGAGTCAACGTCTTCTGGGAAGACGAGAGACATGTCATGTCAAGTGAACGAACCATCGTGGCCAGAAGTAGAAGCTTTGGTTAAGAGTTACAGGGACTATGATGCGGGTAATGTCAACAATTAATCTTTTTCACATAACAAAACTCAACCGACTGCTTAACAAACAAATTGTATACCTACTACCGAAATCAGAACATCCTCCTTTTCTATAAGTCGGTTAAAAGGTGTAAAATAACTCTGGGGAAGTCTGGGGCTTAAGTGGTTTAGTTTCATTTAGTATTTGCCACCGACTTCCGAAACTAGAGTTATTTTATTACATTTTAGTGTTTTATTTGTATGTGGGTAAGGGTGGTTTTTATGGATGACATAAACAGTATAAGTGGGTATCTATTTTGTGCGTTAAACACAGTGTGGGAAACACATATGTACTAAATAAAACTGACTTTATTAAAAAAAACAAAAGAAGTTGTAAAATAACTGTAGCCCTATTCGTGAGTCGAATCGTTTCAATACTCCCAAAATACACCCTGAGAGTAACATCCTTACACAAGTAAGAAAGAGTAGGAATATTCCACACAAAACAAAGCAGAGCTTATGCAATAAGTTCCTACTAGACAACTGATAAACATACCTACATATATATGTATTTCTAAATAAATACTTACTAAAATAATATGACTGGCCTGTTGGTCCAATGATTATATAGTGACCCTGACTACTATGCCGGAGGTCGTAGGTTTGATTCCCACCCAGGACAAATATTTGTGTGATGTTGAGTTTAGAATAAGTTGTCAGTAGCAGCCCGGAATCCTGGACTGGCAATAGGCTAGCCCCTATTACATGGGACTTTAACATAACTGGCAAAATGTGGGTGTACTACAGGTACACCTTTGCCTTACCCTTCAGGGATTACTTACAGGCGCGATGTTAATATATTATGTTAAATAGTGTAACCAATTTTTACAATATGATTCCAGCTCGCCGAAAAGAGACAGCCGATCTACACAAGCGCAACACTACTCTCAAAATAGAGGGCGCGCACATCACCTGCTCAGCTTCCCGCGACTCCGACCATGCGCGTGCGCTGCTAGCCGAGCGACAGAACCTCTCCGTAGAAGAAAATAACCTCCGCCTGTCACTGCAGAGAATACAACAAGCAATCGAAGTTATTAGGAATTATTAGTTTGATTTAAGAAGCCTATGCCTTATAGTCTATGCCAATGACATTCAATACCTATTGACCGGACATCACGAACAAAATTTTCGTCCGAAAAAGTGTGTCCTGCTGGATATAACAAGTCTATGAGTTTTTTTTAATACGCTCCGCTGCCGCTCCAATATTTATTTATTTATTTATTAAAACTTTATGCACTAGTAAAATAAACTGTACAAAGGCGGACTTAATGCCTTAGGCATTTTCTACCAGTCTACCTTACCAATATTCATATATTATTCTAGATGGCGTTACTGAGACTCAAAGAGGGCTCAAAGTTTTTCTATGACAATTCCTTGACATGCCCGCTCTATAGTATTTTAAATCTCTTGATCTATGCAATTATTTTGTTTCCAAAAGAATTCTTTGTACACATTCAAACAAGAGGTAGGTCAGTGCTAAAGGAATCAGTTATCTTTACGTGTAGCACGTCGGGCGGCGACACGGGTGGCTGAATTCTTTTGTTGTTATAACTTTTGAGTTTCAACTTTTAATTAATGTAAATTAAGTTGAGTCTACGCAGAGCATACCTACGTATCTGGGTTCGATTCTTAGGCCGGGTAGAGTGCAGTGCGGCACTTGCGTCGAATCAGTCAGACTGGGGGTCGAGTCTGCTATTGCAATCGTGTCTCAATGACTGGTCAATGATCGATTTTTGACGTATAACGTCAAACTTATGACACATTTCCCATACAAAAACTGTCAAAGTTGTCAAATATTCGATCAATGACCGGTCATTGAGACACGATTGCAATAGCAGACTCGAGCCCCTGGCCTGTTGGTCTAGTAGTTAGTGACCCTGACTGCTATGCCGGAGGTCGTGGGTTCGATTCCCACCCAGGACAAATGTTTGTGTGACGAGCACAATCATTTGTTCTGCGTCTGAGTGTAATTTATCTATAATATGTATGTATTTAATGTAAAGCGAACTTATTTGCTTCTCTTTTTGCGGAATCGTCGCGTCTGGATTCTGGGGACGCGCGGCCCCCTGCAGCTCTTGATGGATGCGAGACGAGTATCATACGCTAGAGATGTAGACCGATTTCGACGAAAGCCGTATTGCCGATCACTGAGGATGTCATTAGCTTCTAGGTATGCCAGGAGCTTAGTGTTAAGCACCCGTTCCATACTCTTACAGATGATGACGTTACAGAGATGGGTCTGTAGTTAGCCGGGTCAGCCCGACTGCCCTTCTTGGGCACGGGCTGCACGTTAGCTTGCTTCCAATCAATCGGCACTTTTCCGTCCTTCTGATGGATGCGAATATCCGACATACTCGGAGTATCATACCTACCTAGAAGAATCCATACCTAGAAGCTAATGACATCCTCAGTGATCGGCAATACGGCTTTCGTCGAAATCGGTCTACATCTCTAGCGTATGCCATTCACATCTGGAGTTAGGCCATCGAGAAGCATGGGGAAGCGCTTGCCGTCTCCCTCGATATCACAAAGGCTTTTGACAGGGTCTGGCACAAAAGTCTCATTGGTAAGCTTCCTTCTTTCGGTCTGCCCACTGGTCTATGTGACTAGATTGCTGACTTCCTGAGTGGTCGGTCCATCCGAGTTGTAATTGATGGCTGCTCATCCGGTCAGTTAGACATCAAAGCCGGGGTCCCTCAGGGGTCGGTACTCTCGGCAACATTATTCTTGCTGCATATTAATGAACTGCTTAAGCCCGGTACCTTTGGGTATGCAGACGACAGCACTGTTGTCGAGAGCTACATGTCTGACGCACGGGCTAGTGGGTCACAGATCCAGTCTCTCCGAGAAGCTATGGTCGAGTCTTGAACTTGTCCTTGAAGGCAGTCGCCGAGTGGGGTGATGCCAATTTGGTCAAGTTCAATGCTGCGAAAACCCAGGCGTGTCTGTTTTCCGCCAAGCGGAGCCTATTTCACCCGGCTCCATCTTTCCGAGGTGTTACCGTGCCGATAACCGACCATCTTGATCTTCTTGGTTTAACGTTGTCATCCACTCTCAATTTGAGCTCTTACATCGAGGCAAAGGCTCAAATAGCTGCAAAAAAGTTAGGTACCTATCTTAGCAAAAGTGAGACGTTACTTCACGCCGGAACAGCTGCTCAGCCTCTATCAAGCGCAAGTTCGTTCGTGTATGGAGTACTGCTCTCATCTTTGGGACGGATCCGCCAAATACCAGCTTGATGCGCTTGAGTCTATTGAGAAACGAGCCAAGAAGATCATCGGCAATGATGCACTCGTTGAGTCAAAACTTCAAAGCCTTGAGCATCGACGCCGAGTTGCTAGCCTGTCGGTTTTCTAACGGTTATATTTCGGAGAGTGTGCATCGGAATTGCACGATTTAATTCCACCAAGCCCTTTCCATCATCAGACCACCAGACGTACAGCACTGCGCCACCGGTACATGGTAGATATCCCAACCATACGTACTAAACGCTATGGAAACACATTCATTGTGCGAACAGCTAAAGAGTAGAATTCCCTGCCGGTGACGGTGTTTCCTGATAGCTGCAACCTAGGGGTCTTCAAGTCAAGAGTGAACAGGTTGCTTCTAGGCAAGCGTGCTTCATCGTCGACCACTTCACCAGCGCCAGTTGAACGTGAACCCAGTTGTGTTTAGAATAAAGTTGAAAACCTATCAAAGAAATTTGATACATTGTAGTTAGCTGCATGAAAGAAATTGTAGTTAGCCGCGTACAAGAAATAGAAATACGCGCATTGTAAAAATTTGGTCACTGACAAAAGCATTTTTCTTGGATTAGCAATATTTTAGTTAAGGGCAATATGCACTAGATAGAAGTGCTAAAAATTGTAAATAGTTTTATATGTAGGGGTAAGTAAGGAAGTAGTTGTATTGACGGAGACAGATATTTTGTAAAATTCATTAAATGTAAGTGTTTTGTTGATTTATTTATCACTTAGATGGCCTAGCCAGCTTGTCAGCTGATGTGCAATACGTAGATTAAGGTCCACAAGTCTGTCTGCCCCACAGTACAGAAGAAAAGGTTAGAAGTACGATGGAACGAACTTAGTACGGCGAGCAGTGTCGCCACGCTTTCTCCGGTCAACCTCAGCCAGACAGCCTCTGGCGAACAAAGATCAAGAAGTGTTTTAACGACTTCCCTGACCCACGAGTCACATATAACTCTTGTGTCTACTTTGTGGAAGGTAAAAGTATTAAGTCTGAGATTAGTTTTCCGGGAATTTTGATACTTTCCGGGTAGGTTGTCATTTATCAGAGACCTAGGATAAATGCCGATAAGTGATTCTTATATCAGATAAAGAACTAACAAAAAATATTTTCGGCCTACAGGTTTGTTTTTTTTTCTTAAAATTGATAAGTGTAGGTAGGTACCTAAGATAACATCGATTACAATAAAAATTGTAAATAAATAAACGCAATAAAGCGGTAACATAGAATTGTGTAGGTACGATAAGGGGTATAAATGTTTCAATAAGTCCCCGTAACCTATTTTATGTACAGACGCCAGCACGTCAAGTTACCCCAATGTGTCAAATTACTTTGATCATTTTTCAACTTTATGTCAAACAGAATAAGGTTCATATTCAATTGGGAAAATTTGACGCATTGGGGTAAATTTATGTGCTGGCGTCTGTACATTTAATCTTCTAAAGCTGAAAACCTAAGGTCTAACCTAAAGGATTCAAATTGTACCAAAAATTGTAGAAAATATTATCTTTTTTGTCAATTTAACTGTAATATATGTATAAATAACTAGTCAGTTACTCTTAGGTTCTATTTATAACTGTAGATGTTATGTACCTTAACGTTAAAATAACGCAATAACTACAAAAAAGATATTTTATATAGAAATTAATTTTAAGCACCATTTTTTAAAGAATTTTTTGTATGGTTTGCTCAGTATTTAGTATGAGAGTGATGCTAGCAAACTATGAGTATTATGGCAACACTACATAGTGTTTCCCTAATACTCATAGTTTCTCTCCAATTACTTAAAATGTTGCCAGCCATTAAAATATACTGGGCACGCTGTATGGAAGATATTGAAACGCATGTTTTAGTAGAACACAATGTTTTAATGATGTATAGTAAAAGTGACATTTAATATTTCATATATTATACATTAATACCATTCACCTAGCCTAGTTCTGGTTAGAATTTCACTGATCGATTTGCCGATTGTAGGTATTACTACTATATTTATAAATACAATATATATATCTAATAATATGCATTCATATTTATACATATACCGACCTTGTCACGTAAACTTGTAATCAGATTACTTTCTATTAAATAGCTTGTCATCTGCTAATTATTTTAAAACATTTATTGTAAAATACATTTTGCAAAAAAACAATTTTTATTAATGAAACAATAAAAAGATACTCGACATTTTAAATCTTGTTTTATTACGATTGATGATACTATCATGAACAAGGACTTACCCTACATTAGGGACATATTACATGGGTACGTTAATTTAGAAGCATTAAACATAAGGTAGAATCGGTATTTAAGAATAACAATAATTTATTATCTGTGGAGGCTTGAAATTAGCATTTTGCAATACAATTCTGCGACACAATAATTTGTTACTAATGTAGGTATTTAGACAACCACATAACAATAACATTACGTCTGTAATCCGTCTTCGAATTCTTGGTTTTAGGACATGCCGGTTTCCTCACGATTGTATTTGTAATATTATTATGTACCTATATATTAAACACCAGTAATTTTTAATTAGTTCAAATACTTAAAGGGCTTATTCTAGACGGTCTTCTCATTATATTTGTAAATAATCAATTAATAATATTCTTAAATAGCAAAGTTATTAGCGTTTGTTTATATCCCAAAAAGTCACCCAATTTATGGAAATATTGTACAGGCTATTCATGACATAATAGTCATCTCTCGCTCACGTTCGCGTGATCTCGCTCAAGCATGCCCCGCCTCCAACAGCTGTTTTCGTTATTTAAGTTTATCTAAATAGAATTTACTAATATTTAAAAATTGAACGTCTTTTTTTTTACTTTTGATTACGCAAATATGATCAGTAACTGCCTGCGTAGCATGAACACCGAAGAAACGGTATTTGTCGTGTCTCGGAAGAAAAGAAATTAAGTGTTCATGCTACGCAGGCAGGTGTATTGAAAGAAATTTGACAGATTGAGGTTCCTGTCTATATAATCTGTCACTTTGCCGATTCGTCTGTAGACAAAGGCAGTTTCTTCGGTGTTCAATGTGTTCATGCTACGCAGGCAGGTACGGATACAGCAATTTTTTTTGTTCTAATTTAAAATAGGGGTGTATTTAGAAATATATAAGTATGTTATCAGCTGTTCAGTTCTGTCTAATGCTACTGTAAATGGAGTATAGATACAGAGACCAGCACATCAAACTACCCCAATATGTCAAATTTCTTTGAATTTTCAACTTTATTTAAATCGGAATAAGATTCATGTTTACCAAGCTGAAGTGGCAGTAGGCCGACCATTACCTCGCGAAGAACCGACCACCGCTGGGCTAAACGTGTTGTTCAGTGAAGACTGCGACTTGGCAAACGTAGTGTAGGACGTCCTCCAGCTAGGTGGGATGATGACCTGCGAAAACTTCAGGCATGCTGGATGCGGCAAGCTGAAGGGAGGCCTATGTCCAGTAGTCCAGTAGGTACTAGACTATTGTGGGTGGTTGATGATGATGAAAGTTGATGTTCAATTGGGAAACATTGACACTTTGGGATAGCTTGATGTGCCGTATGTGTCTGCCATTATACTTATTTTAGTACCTACCGCCGGCGTTCTCAACTGGGTTCTTCAAAACAGCAAAGAGCTGTCCCCGCCATGATCAGCACTATGCCCATGATAGACTCTGAAAATAAAACGTGTCAATCTTATATCTGGGAACATTAGGCTTTATAAGTATTGGGATTTTTATAACATTAATAAAATATGACGCCAAGAATCGGCCATTTTATTTTAACAATTTCGATATATCCAGTATCACTCTAAGGGTCTCTCCACATTTATCGACGCGGAATCGGCTAACACCGGTCAAAAAAACCTTTATGTCTACGTAATAAGGGCATTACTAATACCATTCGCATCGGCTCGGCTCGGACGACGCGTCGCAACGCCGCCGGCCGAGGCGAAACGAGCCGTTTGTCGATAAGCTGAGCGATAAGTCGAGTAGTGTGGTGATACGCACTCGGCTTAAGCAGTTTCCGCGTCGATAAATGTGGAGAGACCCTAACAATTAAAAATTGCTACCCGAAGACAGCTTCGGCGTCTTTAGGTATGCTTACGACTACCAAGGCATCCCGAAGCCGCATGAAGCCGCCCGATCTGTACCGAGCCGCACCGATGCCCACCGATAGTGGGCGCCGCGCCTTAGGATCTACATACTTGCATCCAGAGGCTCTTCAGTCCCGACACCCGCGCCGGTGATGGCGGTGAACACAAACGCCAGGCTGTTGGCAACGGGCACCGCCACCGACAGTGGCGCTCGTTGTACTGCCGCGAGGTAGCTCAACGATCCAGCCTGGTTCACCAGCCACGGTAGGACGTACTGAAACATTACTCTGACTGTTGAAATGATCGTATGGTTCTTACATGATCTGACCAAGATAGTGTCTCAACTTAAACTTTAAACTTTTCTTCTCAGGGTAGACAACTCGATTCCTATCGGTTTTCCTTTAACGGTTGGGAAGAGCAAATCTACCGCTATTGAATAATGGCAGCTAGGTATACAGGGTTGCAGATAAACCAATGGACTTTAAGAGTCATCAAATAGGTAGGTACCTACTGATCTTAATAGAAGAAGTTTTTTTGTCAGCTTCCCTTTAACCTCTTAACCGCCTGACTGATTATATCGATTGTCGTGCCCCCAGCGCCCGACTTATAAATCGTCAATACATTTATCATATTGCCTGTATTAGCCTATTTTTGGGAAGAATGTAGGTTAAGTAGATCCTAAAAATTTAGTTTGACAAACATTTGTTTTTGTCGAATAAATACTTCTCAGGCGGAATGCATGGGCCCGTAAATAGTTATCCGATTTAGGCAGTTAAAGGGTTAGAGAAAATGTACCCCTCGCCACTGGTAGTCAGATAGTTAAACACTGACCTCACTTACTAGTCAAAAAATGTCGTGTTGTTTGTGAAAACCAATAAAATTTATGGATATAAATATTATTGATTACTAATACTAGCCGCCAAGCTAATCTGTGTGGTTCCTAGAACAAATGCCTTTTTAATCTCGGATTGGAAAATCCTCATGGATTTCCTCCAAGGGGTCTATCAGCCTCTTATTGACTAAAAACCAACCCAGGGTCCCGTCCGTCTGACATTTGCGACTAGGGTCGTGGGATTATACAATTTTTAAGCTCGATTCTTCTTAAGGAGCTTGTGGCTAAATAAAAATGGGGAATTATAAAACGAGCGATTAAAAAAAAGCTTTGCAACTGATGATGACATAGGTACTGTATTAATAACTTGAGCGGTATGAATTTGAGTAAGCGAAAAATTAACTAAAGTAACGACGAATATTGATTAATAATAAAATCCAGAACAAGCTTACAAAAAGTGGATTGTGATAAATCCATTTCATATATTAAAATTTTATCCGAGCGACTACATTACTAAGTGAGCGACTGGAAATACAGAGAGGGCAACTTCAATATTAAGATAGAACAAAACAGTTACTCAAAATGGAAACGGCTAGGTTAGGTTAGGTTAGAACTGTGACCACGCAAAGCACGAAGGCGAGCGAGCGAAGCGAGCGTGCCGCGGCAGCGTCCGCCGAGCGCCAGATGCCCCTTTTTTGCAATGCAGTCGCTCAAATATTAGGAAGCTGCTCATTTTGTATTTTAAGTAACTCAAATTAATGTTTGTTAGATACTATTCTGTTGATTTTTCGTCACTTACAGTCAGTCGCTTACTTAGTAATTATATAACCCAAATGTTGACACTTAAAATTGTAATTTACAGTCACTCGTTTTATTGCTACCCCAATAAAAATCGCCTAACGGGTCGATCGATGGTAAAGCTATGCTTGATTAGATTGCTCTGTGGATGGGTGACTATTCATTTCGTACCAAGACCTCTTTGTGCCTCGGAAGGCACGTTAAGCCGTTGGTCCCGGCTGTCATAAAATTAACAGATTTTTGACAGCCGCTAAGGGTAGTGAGAAGTCCGAAAGTCTGACAACCAATTTAATCAAGGGGTATCGTGTTACCCAGTAACTGGGTTGTGGAGGTGAGACAGGCAGTCGCTCGATATAAAACACTGGTATTCAGCTGCATCCGGTCAAACTGGAAGCCGACCCCAACTTAGTTGGGAAAAGGCAGGCAAATGATGGCTTTTATTTCATGTAGGAACTTACTTACCACAAATAAATCTACTGCTTACCTTCCAATTCCCGAGCAGAAAGGTAACTTCAGCCCACACCTGTCCTCGCACCGTGGTGGCTGTGACGTCACGGAGACCCTTCGTACCCTGACGTATAAAAGGGTTGGTGCATCCCCACAGCACGCCAGTCAATACCAAGAGACCTGGGAAAATATAATAGACGGTGGCGTTTGTATATCTGTAGTCTGTGACTAAAATAAGTTCAAAAAGCGAGTGTGCTTTAGACCACACGACTGAAGTAAAACTTCTGTAAAAAAAAAGCGCGCGCACTGCACTCTCTTGCTTCTACAGTGTGATAGGTACCTATCACACTGTAGAAGCGAGAGTGCAGACATGGCTTGCACTGTGTCTTAGATATACGAGTCATAATTGGCTATGAGAAAAAGAACAATCGTGTGCTCGCACCTCTCTCTCTTGCCCTTACACTTATAATTATTACTCTCTCTCTCTTTCTATCTTCACTAACTTATATCTCCGTTTCAACTTTCGTAACGCTCTCGTCACGCATTCAGCAGCTTGCTTCCCAAGTCAAGCGTGTGTAAAGTTTTAGTTCAAAAACTAAAACCCGACTATAGTACGTTCGCGTTAAGAATGCAGTAAAGTCATCACTATCCGTCGGCCTAGCCCGGCCCCTAACCAATCAAATCTTTTCATTTTTATAAATTCATTAAACTTAATCTTTTAAAATATAATTTGTTTGAATTTAACACCACTGTGAATACACCTTTATCTTGCAGTTGCACTGATGACTTCACTAACGAACTATAGTTAGTTTTCGCTCGGAATCAATTTTACAGTTTCATAGAAACCCGTTGTGTCGCTTGCAGTTTAGAAACTGTCAAATTATCCCAATTGAACATGAGCGTTATTCTAGTTGTAATAAAGGTGAAAACCCAGCAAAGGAATTTGACACGTTGGGGTAGGTTGAAGTGGTGGCCTCTGTACCTTTAGACACCAATGTGTTTAACTGTAAAATAAATTGTAACTTGAGACTTTAGACAGCAGAATAGTTGCTCTGGGACCGTCAGGTCTTATTTTCACTGGCCTGTTGGTCTACTGGTTTATAGTGGGCCTGACTGCTATGCTGGAGGTCGTGGTTTCAATTCCCACCCAAAATGGGAAAATGTTTGTGTGATGAGCATGATCATTTTGATCTGGGTGTAATTTTTCTATAATAATTATGTGTGTATTTATTCATATACCAGTATGTTTATCAGTTATCTTCTACTCATTTGGACTAGACGGCGTTGAGTGAAAGTTGCCATACCTACCTATATATTTTTATTTTTAGGTTATTCCATCTGGATGTCTCAGTGGCAACTTGATGACAATAGGGTCGCCCCCTATTACATGGGACTTAGCATAACTAACTGCTGAAATGTTAATTTTCTATTAGGTAGACCTCTACCTAACCCTTTGAGGAATTCAGGCGTGATATTAGGTAAAAGACAAACAAAATTCAGTGGATAAAAAAATATAGTTTATTTGTTATATAAAAGTTTTTAAGAGTAAATATAATTGCATGGATATTACTTAGCTAGTTATACATTATATAAAACTAAATATTACCTACGCTTTATAAAATTTTTCAGTAAGTATTTTATTGTTTGTTATATAATTATCATTTGACATTATTTAAAGTAACAAATCGGATTTATTATGTAAGTATTTATTTTAAAAATTAATTTAGAATTTATATAATTTTATTTAAAAAGTATTTGGTCATTTTCAAAATAGAGATCATCTGTTGCCTAAACAAACTTATCAATTTTATTAATTTAAATAGTATCTACTCATAATATCATGATTTAGTTTAGGATTATAAAAAAGTTATACAATAATAAACTCGTGGAAAACATAACAATAGTCGCATGGCTGAATCCGTGGATGGCTGACAATCTGTTGCATACCTCACATGACCATTCATTATATACATAAGATCAAATAGATTTAGGATACATAGAGAGGACATGCTAAGAAAGTGTTGTAGAAAAACTGTGATCCCAAACAATGTTGGCCTTGAAATGTTACTATAGCATCTCTGACTTCTTAACTGATAAAGAATAATTTTGACTTCTATAATTTGTGACAATTTCCAATAGCAAATGCAATTTAGTGTTTTGTTATGGTTTCCTATTGTTTGTGGACCATGTAAAAACCTGTAAGATTTGTACACCTAAATGGTATAGCATGTAGCACATCCTCATATTTATGACCATTGCATGCATTTATTTGTATTGTAATCTACTCATGTTAGACAAATAAATTTATCTTTATCTTTATCCATTTATCTTTTTTTTTAATGTCTCAGTAAATGTTGAGATTGGAACGCAATCATGAAAGTACTCACGCCCTCCACGGGTGTCGCCACTGTCGCTTCTGTCTGCTTTCGCATCGTGGTTGTTGTATTGCGCTACTTATTAATTAAAGTATTATATTTCGTTCGATAGTAAGCTTTTATTTCAACCAAAATTCCTACAGTAAAGCTATCTAGTATAATATAGCAATATTGGAGCGACATCGAAGCATACTAAACTATTAGATTTGTGGCCACTAGGACACAAGTAATGGATACAAATTTTGTTTGTGATGTCCCATCCATATTAAGTTTTAAATGTCTTTGCCTAAGATCTATCAAACTCATTACTTATTAAAATTATAATAAATAAAAGCAAAATTTTTATACACTTCAATTTGTTCATAAAATTTATTAATCTGCATGCATTTTTTAGTGTAATTTATTAATTTTATACTTTAATAAAAAAAAAATTTAAGAGATCAAGAATTGGCCATTCAATTCAAATTCAAATTGTTTATTTCTTTAACAAGATTACAAAAGTTAGTTTGTGATTGGAGCCTTCTTTTGAGCAAACAATGCCTGTAGTAGAAGACTCCGCACTTCCATAACAAAAGAAAGAAGAAGAAAAACATGAAAAGCTAATTAAATATCTAACAAAAATACAAATATAATAAAAGGCAAGATGTACATAGGTGTAGTGTGTATGTGTGTGTGTGTGTGTGTGTGTGTGTGCGTGCTTGTGTCGTGTGTGAGTGTGCCTGTGAGTGGTTATGTTGATAGCATTCCTTTGAAACAAGTCTCAGACTAGATTTGACTGAACTTTTAATTACGTGGGCCATAATATTTGGGCTTCTAATTACCCATCACAACTGTCAAAGACCAATGAGTCCTCCCTGGCTCACATTCCACTGACCAGTGTATATTTTAGCCTCCAGTCTCTTTAAAAATAATAGAATTTATAATGGTTAAAATCAATCACAAACTTGATCAAATTACTTACAAACAAAACCTTAAAAACTAAAATAAGAAAAGTGTAAATTATGAAAACATTACAACACTTACATTTTTATAAAAAAGCTTAACATGTTAACCGCCTTAGATGAATTCATCCAACAAAATTATTGGTCGACTAATTTGGTATCTTAGTTCGACTGAATATTATACCCAAAAATTACTTGTTCCAGGCAACATCATATAGGTATGTAAGTACAACCCGGTCACATCACCTCGAGACCTCGCTGGAATGCGAACCTCCCGCCCCTTCTCCTTACACCTCCCCGCGCTCACCACGGCGCGTCAGTACGGTTACGCCGAAGCGACGTGACGTCATCGACGCCGGGCTCGAGTCTGCTATTGCAATCGTGTCTCAATGACCGGTCAGTGATCGAATATTTGACAACTTTGACAGTTTTTGTATGGGAAATGTGTCATAAGTTTGAAGTTATACGTCAAAAATCGATCATTGACCGGTCATTGAGACACGATTGCAATAGCAGACTCGACCCCCAGGTCTCGAGGTAATGTGACCAGGTTGTACCAGTGGTGAGGGGTAAATTTTCTTAAGAGGGAAGCCACTAAATAAAAAATTACTTAGTGTTCCTATCAGATTGCTGTCTCTCTTGAAGTCATCACTCTACCTACCACCTGTATGCCTTTGGTGTATACCTTTAGTTTATTTGGCAGTGCTTAGAGTCTTGCTGTCATTATTCAATAGCAGTTAAGTTGCGCTTCCGAACCTCTAGAGGAACTTCAATAGGAATCGAGTTGTATGGACCTTTGCCACTGGTGGGGTACTCCAACTTTATATAAATGTATATTCAGACGATACAAACGTTAACCTACCTACATACATACATACATAAACTCACGCCTTTTTCCCACGGGGGTAGGCAGAAACTACAGAGCGCCATGTGCTACGATTCTTACATACTTCTTTTGCTTCGTTTACATTCATACATGTTGTCATACACGCACGCCGGTTGCGAGTACTACGCACCTGACCTTACTGAAGAACCTCACCAATAAGGTCTATGTATGTTCTTCTAAGGCGTTCTCTCCCGGCGTTCCCACTTACATCTGCCTTGTAAATACCTTTCGTTAGTCGCCTTTCATCCATCCTTTCAATGTGACCAAACCATCTCAGCATACTCTTTTCAATTTTTGTTACTTTACATGATTTATATTAAATGCATTATAAATTGATAGAAAAACTGAAGTGCACAATGTTAGCACCGCGCCCAAATAAGAATAAGAGTGTATACACGTTGAAATCTCGTTCATTTTGAGCAGATGAACATACTACAAGCAAATAATTATGAAAAAAAATCATGCCCAAAGAAGTTCACGATAGAATATTTCACTTTAAAAATTTAAAAATTATGTTGAACTACTTTTGGCATTTCTCCTATTTTACAGGTGTCTTCTAAAATATTTAAACTCATACAAACATACAGCCAGACCCGGAACAACTAGAGCATAGGCCATTAAAATATTTCTTCCATTTGGGAGCCGAATCCACAACGTGCAGTACAGCAGCCGATTACTCAGCCACTGCAGTACCATGCTACAATAATAAAATCACACACCTAGGTAGCAGGTGGTATTTTGCTTGTTATTTTTTAGTCCCATGTAATAGGTTGCGAGCCTATTCAAGAGTTTTACAGAAGCAGCCTGGAGTCTAGGCTGCTACTGAGAAATTCTAGATCGAAAAACTCAATAACACTTTGCTCAACTCGGGGTGTTAACCCAGAACCTCACACTCAGCAGTAGTGCTTACGACAACTAGACCAACGAGGCAGTAATAAATTTATAACAATAAAAAAAAAAAAATTGTTAGACGTTAATCCCCGAGTGGTACACCGAGTTTCATACTGTTCACTTCACTGAATTTGCATTGGTTGTCTTCGTTATCGACCCAGTCCACAAAGGTTTGAGCGACTGCAACAGAAACTTCCATTGTCATGACACAGTCATTCTCTGCACGATGGGCATCACTTGCAGGACGTCCTAGTACACGCTCATATAGATCTTTCATTTTATAAGACAGATTAGGGCTTTTACCAGGCTCTTCACCAGTCTTTTTAAAGAATAACTTTCTTTTAACTCGATCTATGTTCTTCTTTGGTTTTGGAACTGGAACTCGCTTTTTCTGTATAGGAGTCTTTTCATTCTGTTGTTGTATTAATTGCTGGTTATTCAAATCATCGTTTACCTCGAAATCTTTCATCAATTCTTCCGTTAAATGCTCCTCCAAATGTGAATAGTCATCATAACACATTTTTTCTTTTTGCTGTTCTAATTTCTTATCAGATATTTCATTAGGCTGTTCTTGATTACCAGATGTTTCATTTGAATTTTGATCATCAGCCAACATATCCATCTTATTACTGTTCTTCTTACCCCATCCCAAACCAAATATATCATACATAGCGTGGAGGCTATCAGCACACAAGATATCTTCTGACAAACTGACTCCCAGCTTCTCAAAGTGGTTTTTCAAGATTGGAAAGTCAAACGAGTGACCATTCTGTGCCACTAAACACACAGGCTTCTCAAAACATTGTAGGAAACAGTTGATAGTGTTAAATACGTTCATGTTGAAGCGTGTGTGGTGTTCCAGGAGGAAGTTGTCCAGCCCAGAGACGTCTGAGCTGTCAGGATGAATGGCACGCCCAGGATTGAAGCACAGAGTTAACTTTTCCAGCACGCGCGGCGCCGCCCCCGGCCTTGTGTCCAAAATATGCCTCCGACTAACGACCACCATGCTCAACTCAGTAATTCTTGTTTTATTCAACTCATGCTGCGGTAAACTTGTGGTCTCTAAATCTACGAACACGTACGTGGCCACCCGCGTCATGTTTAAAACTGTCGTAAGATTAGAAATGCAAATGCTTACCGATCGCTTCCAGCATTATGCAGTTATTTATAAGTACGTATCGTTATCAGTTGATAACGCAGTCAGCCAGTTATTATCACCACGTTAAGCTAGTGTTCTAACATAGTGCACTACTCATTATTATATAAAGGGATACATTTAATATTACGTATTTACATTTTCTCACAAACTCAATCTGTAATACTTTTTCGACTTTCTTTTAATTAGTTTTTGTCTTGCTTGTTGCTTGATTTCCATTATTTCAATCAAGTTCGGACATGTTTGACTTTGACGTTTCTTTGACTTTGACAGTTTAATTTTTTTCGTTCAGAAATTTTATTTTAAGAAGTTAGTACCAAGGCTTTTGCCTTGCAGTGTTCTTACCTACTACCTTGTATGGTTATAACATTAAATTACTTTCTTGACTTGTAAAACGGTAAACATTGCTTAGTATCATGATTGTGACTAAGAATATTGTGAGATTTAAATCTAAGAAATACTAAGACAATTTTAATGTTCGACACTGCCGTGTTTTATTGTTCATGGCAGTTGACTTGAGGTGTTGACACAAGTCTACCAGATATAACTGTTTTATTTTAATGCTACAGCTGTGAACCTTGCCGCTATATCGTTAACAATAATTTTAAAATGCACACTAAGAGCCAGAAAGGGAACAGAAAAGTATTGTATAAACCTTATTAAATTAATATCATCATCTGCCTAGTCTTTTCCCAAATATATTGGGGTCGGCTTTCAGTTTAACCGGATGCTGCTGAATACCAGTGTTTTACATGGAGCGACCGCCTGTCTGACCTTCACAACCCTGCTAGTGGCTAACACGATACCCCTTGGTAACGCCTGTCATAGATCTACAAATAACAGCCGGCACCCAACAGCTTTACGTGTTTTTAAGATACCATAGAGAGGACATGCGAACAACTGTCATAGAAAAACTGTGATCCAATGTCTCAGTAACGCCATCTAGCATAATGTTTCAATATTGGAGCGGCCGCGGAGCGTACTAAACTAGACTAATCGACTTGTGTCCGCTAGGACACAAGTATCGGATGAAAATTTTGCTTGTGATGTCCCGTCTATAGTAAGTATTGAATGGTCTTGATTTGTAATTAACGGTCACCCATCCACGGACCAACCTTGTCAAGCGTAGCTTAACCTTCGATCACCCGTGAAGCTGTTGTTATGAAATAACAATATTAAATTTTATATTATTAAAGACTCCATTATGCTTGTGCACCGGTTTCAGTAACTGTACACTAACATCAAATTGGGTGTTTTGGTGTTTACCTACCACCACCTTTGGTACCGCAACGTCGCAGTGGTCGCAAGTACCTACACGTAACATTTCAACTGTTTGTCAGGAAATGACAAAAAAGGGGAAACCGAAGTTAATGAAAGATTTTAAGTCGCCGGTAAACTTGGTACTTCTAAATATTGAAGAGTTTGAAATTAAATTATTTTAGTTTACCTATAAGCTTTTGCTAGAGTTGATTTGCCTATGGAAAGCGTACCTACGATGGACCGAATTCAACATAAATAATATAAATAAATAATAAATAAATAAATAATCGACAACTTTCACACAACGCTTATTTAGTCCCAAGCTAAGCTTTAGAGCTTGTGTTAAGGGTACTAAACAGCTGATAAACATACTTACTTATATATTTCTAAATACATACATTTTATAGATAAATTACACCCAGACACAGAACAAATGATCGTGCTCATCACACAAACATTTGTCCTGGGTGGGAATCGAACGCACGACCTCCGGCATAGCAGTCAGGGTCACTAACTACTAGACCAACAGGCCCGTCAAACTTACAGAGGCCCCTTGTCGCTTTTAAACGAATAAGGCGCAATATTATAATTAGGTAATTATTATAATGTTAATATTATAATATTGATGAATAATTTACTGTCGACTTCAAAGACTGATTAATCCGTTAATTAACTTCGGTGACATTTTGATTTTGACAATACATACTTACATTATGATCGTGGTTAGGTGTTGTTAATAATGATATTGTTAGATGGTATCTTTAAATTAGATTATAGCCTTATAAAAATCGGTTTCCTGTGAATTCTTTTATGTTTAGGAAGCTCACATAAAACACGTCACGATGAAAAGAAAAATACTCTCTTGTCTAAAAAGTCATCGTGTTGAAGTTTCACTAAATAACTTCGTTGACAAAGATGTGCAGTCAATGTTTTTACCTTTGAATAAAATTTGATGCAAACTGTTCAGTTATATCCAAAATATTGGATTAAAAATAATTTTGTAACTCCAAACAGTTGTCTATCAAATATCGTGTCTCCGTGTGGAACTGTTTTACTTATAACTCTATTATTTTTTTACTGATACATAAAAAACTTTGAAGATTCTTTTAGTGATTTGAATGAAATACTGATAATCTCAACCAAATTTGAATTTGTATTGTTCTGCTTGGGATTGTTAATAAATTTTGTAGAAAGTGGATTCCAAAGTAGTAGCAATGTTACTTTCCTTTTAAAATTTCAAGAAATTCACAGTTATCTCAATAGAAAGATCGATTGCAAATTCGGAAACTGGTTCGCACTCATCTTGCTCTTAATATTTTACATCTGTTCTGTCACAGTTATTAGAGTTTTTACAAACCTACATTTTTACTCATTATTGAGTGCTGCAGTTGTAATGACTTTTGACGCAAACATTGTTTATAAAATCAGACTTATGCTGCTGAAAGATAAAGTTGATCTGTGGAATATTCAAGCTCTTCAGTACCGAAACATGGAGAATGGAAACAGAGAAGATTATTGTAAAAAAATGTTTCAGGTTTACGCAAATATACTAGATTGCTATGACATATACAAGGATACTGTTCAGCAAAAGGTAGGTTAGAATGTGTTCTAGCATAGTTACTAGAAGTAGTAGTAGTTCTAAATAGCTACGGGCATTATCTAGGCTATTTGGAGGAGCTTGTCGCTTGCTTTTGTTTTACGACGTAGTAGTAACTAAGAACATTATTATGCGTTTCAAATAAGAATAGGAACGTGATTGACCTCTATCTGTCAAATGTCGCTTGAAAAGTACCGTCTGCAACGAAACCTTAATCGCGTATCAATTATTTTCGTTTTTTTATTTAATTATGTTTGTTACATGGTTGTGTGTTGTTGTTAATGATATTTGTTTATGTTTTCATCTCCTTGACTGCTCGAAAATGTGTTAACGAGGTGCTGTTTTGCATGGGAGGGCTCTATACATTATCTCCAATGTAAACAAATTACTTTGAGAGTACAATTTACTTAGAAATTTATTCGATCGTAATTCGTAAATAAATTATATTAAGAAAAAACCTTGTTTTGCTGATCTTACCCAATTTATTCGAATTGACAGCTATGACGTCACAACATGGTGCAAAGTCATTCCTATTCTCATTTGAAACGCATAGTAATTGATTGTTTTATTGCAAATAGGTACTCGTATTAATACTCGTCAATCAAATGTCATAGTCAAAATCCACCTCCTGACCTGATCCACCATGTTTAATTTGTTGTGTTGCTCTCCTTAAACAAGTTAATTTGAATGTACAGACGCCAGCACATCAAGCTCCCCAAACTGTCAAATTTTCCCAATTGAACATGAACCTTATTAAGCTTAGAATAAAGTTGAAAACCTATCAAAGAAATTTGACACATGGGAAAGGTTGATGTGCTGGCGTCTGTAGGTGCATACACCGACATGAAGTTGAAATTAAAGAAAATTAACAATAAAAAAATGTTACTGTATTATAAATCGATATTTACTTATTATTGTTCATTCTTATACTGTACAGAAGCTAGTACATTAAGCTACCCAAATGTGTCAAATTTCTTTGAAAGATTTTTCAACTTTATTACAAGTTGATTAAGGCTAGTGTTCAAATTGGCACAAGTTGACGGATTGGGAGCTTGATGTGCTGTCTGTACATATATGAAACAAATTGAATTTAAAAACAAATAACATTAAAAAACGTTTGACTGTATATTTACATACTTATTATCCATTCTAATGTGTGCATAGTGCTGGCCCAGGCTCCATACATTTCTGAAACCTCTTAATTACTAAACTCAAAATTGTTTGTAAATTTCAGATCGTGTTTTATACTATATTGGTCATATATCACTTTATAGTCTGCACTCAGTATTTGATTGAACATTTTAAATTAGCTGACTTTACTGTGAGTATTAATTTGTTAAGTCAAATCTTTTATGTAAAAATATAAATTTTACTTCGGTGAACTGAAATATAATTTGACCGAAAATGAGAGCCTTTCTCAAACGTGTAGACACCGCCGCGTTTTTAGAGTATATAAAAAACGTTTTCTCTGTGGGATGGCAACCCTGATTCGACACTTCTTTTTCGCGCGTACAGCTTGGCAAAAAAGTGTAGAAACGGAACTAAATTTTTGACTGTTGGCAAAGACATTCAATAAACTATAGACCGGACATCACGAACAAAATTTTCATCCGTAACTTCTGTCCGAACGGACAGATGACACATAGTCTTACGTAGGACATCTGCCTGTCAAGACGCATTTGTGTCAACTTTGTGGAAAGTTGAAAAATATTATTTTCCACGAAAACATGCATGGTTGCGCCTTACGTTATTGCAAATCCAGTTACGACAAAAATAATGGACGTCACTACGCTTTATTTTCGTAGGTATTCTTTGTATTTATTTAGTAATTAGAATAAAATCATTTTCATAGATTGTTCTAGAACATTTGGCAATTCTGTATTTAACGCCCTCTTGTGTTGAGTAGCTAAAGTACTGTTTTGTAGAGATGGGATAAAGTTCATCGATTCTGTTATCGATAAATGTCAAAATAATAATAAATAGATAACTCAACAAAATATTACAATATTAAATTAAATTTATTAAAATATTATACTGTATGAACATTTCAAATAGGTTTCTGTTATTTAAGGTTTCCTAAAGAAAATTGTTGTGAACACGAGACTTGGATACGGTTTTTTGTGTGAATTAATATGCATAATTTAACATTTCTCACATATCGTATTAAATATTTTAACAGTATTGCTAAGCCAGACTAGGATTCATTTCACCTCAAAAAATTAAAAGATAAAAGATATTTATTTCCAGATAGATTGTACAGTTCCACTTACAGACTAATAATATAATCTATTAAATTTATATAACTCAAATTTGTAAAAAGTATAATGAACTCTGGTACCCAAGGTAAGATTTAACTTGTGTTATGGATACCAGTGCTCTCTCATGGTTTGCACAGAGTTACATTAAATATTAGATGGAGGACGTGGTTTTGATGTAATTAGTAGAAGGCAGTAAGTATTTTTATACATAACAGTCTACACACAAATTTTAATAACTAACAACAAAGATTCATAGGCACCACTTACTTTAGCGGCAAGAAAATTGCAGTCCGGAGCTTCATTAGAATTTTTTTCTATGTTCTTATTTCTATGCATTAATTTTAGTAAAGATACGAGTTTTGCGTATGTTTCAATATGCACGTTATGTTTTATTTTCAAAGTAGCTTTCAAAAATTGGGTAAATACTCCACATTGCAGATGATCGCCTCGTCTGTAATAAATCTAAAAAATAAGATAGCAACACAGTCTCCTAAAAACTGCTTGCACCCTTTGTAAGTCTCCATTCATTGAAGACATGGTATGCTTTCAGATATTTCTCAGGTAGGAAACTTAATTCTGCATTAATAACTTGTTGTTTCAACTCTTCCGGTGTTATAATACTGTTCTCGTCGCTAGTTTCACTTATATTTACGATTATTTTAATATTTTTTAACTTATTCAACTCTTTTCGCCAGCCAAGAAATTTTATTCCCGCTCTTTTATTTAAATTAAGACGTGTTTGGAAATAGCACCCATGATATTTTATTAAGTACTCAAAATATATTACGTAACATTATTGAAACTAGAAATAAATATTTACAGGTTAAATATCAGTTTTATTTGCATTAGATACTTATTTTCGCTTAATACAACAATAAGTTAATAATTCTATAAATTACATTACAAGACATAATTATCTTTTTGCTAAATTTCTTTAGTTAGTACGAAATTCCGAACGTGTTTGTCTTTGAGGTCGAATTCAAAATCAGAACTTCGAAAGGGCTGGTCTTTGTCTCTCTCTCTCTCTCTTTCTAATGGCGGGAAAGAGATAAAATTAAAAAGTTACTTGGTCTCACTGATTTCAGGCAGCAAAACCTACATGTTTGAGCTACTGAAGTGAAAAAAATATTATAACTTTTATCAATATTATCGATACCTTAATCTAGATGGTAACATCCCTATCACAAGTTTCTACTTTCTACTTTACGGCACGTGGTACTGCCAGACTTACGATTTATCCGTTTATCTACGTATTTTCGATCTTGCTTCGGATATATCATAAACGTATACGTATAAGATTCATAATCTATATTTTCTTGGTTTATTTTTTAATAGACCATACGTAAGGAATACTGCGCTATTAAGTAGGAAGTTTTAATAATTTTCTACAATATACGGCGCCAGCGCTGAACCAAACACAAGGTCGTAATAGTGAGCAGACCATATTCATTATTATAAGCATAATGAAACTGGATTTATTTTCTAAGTCAATAGTTTTGTAATTAGTACCTAAGGTAAGACGATAATCACTTTCTCATTACGGTCCTCTTTTAATTTCAGTTACAAATGTGTTTCTTTTTTATGCCTGGCTTAATTTGTTTAGTTTTAATACCTATTTATTTAACTGATTTGAAATATTTTTTATTTTTCCGGCATTTTCCTTTGATCTGACAACACTAAAATTAAATTCGGCTATAGCTCGCTTGGTGGCCACCAACCAGAATTATTATTTTAGTCAATTTCATTCTTGAGTTTGCCGTTGCCGTTCTAATATCGCTACTTAATGCTAGATGGCGTTACTGAGAGATGGGATCACAGTTTTTGTATGACATTTCTTCGCATGCCCCCTCTATAGTTTTTAAATCTCTTTGACTGTTGGCAACAATTCCAAAACAATGACATCTCGTAATAAACAAAGTTCACGATTTCGTAAAATTTTAATTTCGACCACCAAACGTTGATTAATAACCGTAAAAAGTGAAGAATAATGAATAAAACCATTCGGAGTGCTGGCAGGGCGGTTATTTATAAGGTGTACAGGCGATGTCTGGCGGAACATGAGGCCCAAACAATTCTTTCTGAACTTCACAATGTTTACCAAAGAAACGCTGATAAGACAGGTATGTAAGAGTTTGTTTTGTTGATTTTAGTTGAATCAGGTGGTAATTGATGAATACAAAGCTATATTAATTCGCTTGCATAAGGAATAACTAGAAATTTGAAACAATAAATGTCGAGCACATAGGTTATGTTTACATTTTTTCTGCATTACTCTGGTATAGAGCGCTGAGATAAATTGATACTTTGGTGACTTGACTTTTAACTGAATGAAAATTAAATTTCTTCGTAAATTATACTTTAAGTGGGAGATAATTATTTGTTCTAGCGTTTGCATTAGAAATGTAAAAAAAATTGTCGTGCCATAGTCTAAATCTATTATTTAATTCAGGGAAATCTGTTATCGTTCTAAGCAAAATCATGCTGGAAGGAGATAAACAAAGGGGTATTTTCTATATCTGGCTTATTAGCAGTATGTGACAAAAATGTTTTACTTTTAATGTATTGTTAGGGATAAGTAAATGAAATATTTCGTCTTTACAGGAAGCAGCTGAACATGCATTCCAAGCTATTACCGAGGAGGATTGGAAGAACTCGTGCTAACATGTAATAAAAATAAAAAAGGATTACTGGAAAAAATATAACTATGAACGAGGAAATAGAGCGATTAACAATAAATCTAGAAGATGATAGCAGCTTCACCTTTCAACCCGAACAAGACTCAGATGAGTTTGCGGCCTACGTGTTCGAGGTAGAATATTTAGACGAAGATTTACTAGAATAAAATATAGAAATTATGTTATACAATGTAATGTTTTCTTTTTTTATAATTCCTAAACAATGTTGTGATCTCAGGAGTATTTACCCAATTTATTATTTTTAGGTAAGTAATCAGTTGCGTGACGAGAACACGTCCTGGTTCAATAATTAATTACTGATTTAAAAAATAATACAAAATTAGATTAATTTGTCTAAAACACAGCTAAGTATCAAAACTAGGTTGGTACGCTATGCGGTTGCCACGGGTTGCCATACGAAGAGCACAGTGGCGCCTCCATTATTTTCTACTCTTTTTTGCCAAGCTGTATAATGGCACCGCACGGGTAAAATGGTTTCGGAAGAAAAGTTTTACAGAAAATAAGCAAATGCAGTTACAAGTTTGTTTCATCGTAGTGTGCACACAATAGAATCACGCAACTGCAATTGGTGACCCCGAATTCGCCGTTACAAACCTATTTGTGCGCCTGGATAGTGGCGAAGAAAAGTTAATTTGGTGTTCACGAAATCAAGAACTAAATAAAAAAAAAATATAAGTATTCCACAACTTCTTCACACAACGCCATTTAGTCCCAAGTTAAGCTTGAGAGCTTGTGTTATGGATACTAAGCAGCTGATAAACATACATAAACAGGGTTCTTAAACCCTAAAATTCTGATCGCTCTGAGTTGACCCAACTCCCGATTGAATGAATAAAATATTCTTTAACTTTTTAATAAGAAGGTTCATATAAAACTACTTGTTTACATCACATAACAAATAGTTAATCTTCATCGTAATAAAATATTTTAAGTTATATTATCAATACTTTTGCCACAATTTGAATTTGAAATCGTGTGATTTTATCTCATCGCTCTGCGCTGAGGTAAAACATCGCGCTCATCCCTAGTTACGCGTTATAGACACTCTATTGCCCGCGGGGTAACCCTGGCAGTGGTCTAACCGCCGAGGAGGAAACCTGTGTGCCACGAACCAGCACTCCAACATTACGAAGGTAAGTTTATGATTGCTCTGGATTTGGTTCTCAAATTTTATTATTGCTATGGCACGTTATTTAAATTAACTAGTAAGCTTATGAATGTGTCTGTTATGTGAATTAAGTAATCGTTGTAATGTTTTTTATGAGACGTAATCATAACTTTCTACTGCTTTTAAATTCGGCTATATGATTTTGTGATTTTTCTGATCGCTATGGCTGTGATTGATCTGTCCAAAAAGAACAGAACAATGATATTTTGCATTAATTGTACGTTATAAATCTATTGTAAGTAGTAGTAACAATGACAAATGATGAACTATACATATGACCTTTAATTTATAACCATTCCTGGGGGTTTCTTTGGGTAACCTAAACCCAGAAACAGATATTGACGTATTTTACCTTGATGATAGACGCACAATGGCTTGTAAAGTCAAGAGAGAGTTACCAAAGGAAAAAAAGCTCGGGGCAAAGTACTACCAATGAGTGACTGATCTATTGACTATGAAAATTTAATTAAGTACTCCAAGTATTTCCGAGGTAGTTTTATCTTCGTTGGAAAAAAATAACACCTTGACATAGGTTGCTGCAGCAGAAGATTTACCCGACTCCGACTCCGAGTACTATTCAATTATCTGAGCTTAAAATAAACCTTATTTTTTAGTTTCTTGATCAACTAAGCCTTATAAAAATTTTATTTTTTACTTTGTGTTAAAATTTGTATCATTATAATTTGAAAACAATACTTTGATCTGATCTGACCATCTGAATTGCATTTAACTTTGTGTTCTTCTTTTTAAATCTTCACTTTCCACTAAAGATATACCTAGTTAAGGAAAATGTGATCATTACAAATCTCTTACATATCTTGTAGACTGTTATTTTAGTCATGATTCTAAGTCGTGATTTAATTAAGTCCAAATAAATGAAACTAAGCCAAAAGTTGATCTTTATAATTTTGTTAATTTGTTATTTTAGCAATTATTTTATACAAAATATTCCGTATTTTTAATATGGAAGTACTTATGACTGATAATATGCCTTGACCTTTTTCTAAAATGATACATTTCTCTTACATATAATAATCTTGTTACACGTACACTAAACATAACTTAAAACGGCTAAATAAAGAATATTTTATCATTATTATTTATTTTTGTTTCACTAATTTCACCATTTATGATCGCTCTGGCACCAATTATGATTGCTCTGGTCGCGAAATTTTTTGAACTTAAATATTTCCATAACCGTTTGTGTAAATTGAAGGCCAATAATAGAAATGTACTATTTGAATATCATTCTTTTTAATGAGATACATTATTACCATTAAATATCAATATCTGAAAAGCACCAGAGCGATCACACGAATACGCCCGTTTTGGAGATTGACCCAGGTGTAAAAAGCCTGGCAATATGATATTTATTTTAATTTGATATAATGATATTTATTTTTGTAAAACCTATTTACAAAAATAAATATCATTTATCATTTATCATATCATTTATCATATAATTTATCATATCATTTATCATATCATTTACCATATCATTTACCATATCATTTATCATATCATTTATCATTTATCATTTATGCCCTAAACAAAGTCAACTTGACATTACTGTCACATTTTGCAAATCTGCGGGCCAGCATGTTGCATCGTACAAGTCCTTTTTTCTTGAAGAATTTGCATTTTTTTACGAAATTCGATTCTTCCACTTAGAAATTATTTTATAGTTGGCCCATTCGACCAGGGACTGTTTTTTTTTCAAAAAACAGAATGTGCTGGGCGGGTAATTATATTTCAGTTCACCCTTCATAAAATTATAATCGAACTTCACTTAAGGTAAGTTCGTCTGATTATTTAATTATTATTGGAACAATTTCGACACATATTTTTTTCTTTTTTACGTAATCAAAAAATAACGTCGAAACATCGAGTCAAAATGTCGTATGACGTCACTATCCCGTACAGTTTATACTGAATTATGACGTCACAAACCCCCTCTCCTTAATTTGAATGCTTAATCTAAGTAGTTTTCCATCAATTTGAAAAAGAAAAAAAATACTCTATATCTAACTGAAGGATTGAAATGTTATTACAATTTTGATATTCATACAATTGTTATGATGACGGTGTATTAAAAAAGAAATAAAAAAAAATCAGCAAAATGCGAAAGGCTGTCGATCAATGTGTCAAACAAAAATATTTTTTTCCATATTTGTTTTTTTTTTCATTTGCAGTTTAATACTTGCGTCTTAGCTATCTGGATTAGCTTTTGGGACGTTAAATATGTACTCAACTTTAACTGTGAGAACTTATCGTACTCGACTTTAACTGTGAGAAGTTCTACATAGCCATCACGAATATTCAAGATGCATGTGCTTTTCTTTCGGAATCAAATTGCGCAGGTAATTATAAGGGTCGGTACATATCTGACGGAATGTGCCTAACGTATGCGACAATGGCCATGGGCATTGACCTGTTGGTCTAGTAGTTAGTGACCCTGACTGCTATGCCGGAGGCCGTGGGTTCGATATCCACCCAGTACAATAATTGTTTGTGTGATTTGCACGATCATTTGTTCTGTGTGAAATTTATCTGTAATATGTATGTGTTTAGAAATATATAAGTATGTTTATCAGCTGTTTAGTACCCATAACTCAAGCACTCATGCAAAACTTGGGACTAAATGGAGATGTGTGAAAAGTTATGGAATATTTATTTATTTATTTAATGTACAGACGCCAGCACATCAAGTTACCCCAATGTGTCAAATATCTTTGGTTGTTTTTCAATTTTATGTCAAACAGAATTCAATTGGGAAAAGACACACTGGGGTAACTTGATGTGCTGGCGTCTGTACCTCGACGCACTAACGCTTCATCGGTTGAGTGTGAAAGGTTGAATGTTTTATTATACATTATTGTCTGTTCTGGCGTTACGCGACCGATAATACGCGATAACCGTCAAATCCGCAAAAATGTACCGACCCTACCTAAGCTTATATTTTATCTTAATGGCTTATCAATAAAAGTTAGCTAACGGCAAAGTTATTGAAACAGGATAGAAGAGACACCATCGCAAATACTGATACCATAAGTTCTAGACATGATTCAAGACCTTAGGCTAGTTTTATCGTAATTTTTACGATTATCTCTGATGTAATTTTTGTATAAAACTGTAAATAACTACATATTAACATTCTTAATATATATAGCCTTATCAATTCTTTATAATTGTGTATTTATAAAGAATTGATAAGGCAGGGGCCATAGTCCTTCCATATAGTACTAGGTAACCAGTTCACCTTATCCACCCCTAACCCATAGCCAAATACATTTGTTGCTTAAGTCTGCAATAAACGCCTACCAAAGGTCCGGAAACCAAGGCTTCCGAGAAATAAAAATGAATAATAATAAAATATTATTCATTTATATACGAATAGTGTCCTTTTGCACTTTTACTCAAGATAAATAACCATAAAAAATATCACTCCAGAGTCCTGTCTATTCATGTCTAGGTTTGTTCCAATTCAATCTCAATTTTTTCGACAGAAATCACGATTTTTATATAGGTTAAAGTAAAAAGAAAAATGAAATAAAAAAAGCAAGCAAGAAAGAATGAGAGAAAGAAAGACAGGGAAAAAAACATTTATTGGCAACGCTGCAACGGTTTAAAACATGCACATTAAATAATGATACAAAAATGGCATGTCTCACGAATGCAAAAAAAAAAGAAAAGAGCATCGGACGGAATTTGGAAATAATGGATGGCCCGGGATGATGATATTAAGGACTCATGGTGCCCGAATGTGGTTTAATATCCTTCCAGCCTGTATACAGGTTGTGTTTTTGATCATGGAAAAAAATTTCACAGGCTGTTCTACCCATAAATCTGAGCAACTTTTACTATGGGATCAACTCGGAATTTGCGAAAAAAAACAGCTGTTTCATACATTCATAAAACTTTTGCATACAAAAGCAGTTTTTTTTTTGCTATTTCCGAAACGATCCCTTACTAAAAAATGTTCAGATTCATGGGTAAGAACACCCAGTGATTTTTTTTCCATTATTAAAAATACACAATGTATAAATAGAACTTTTACAAAATAATATCGTCCGCAATTGTTACAGATGTCGAGAAAAAATTATGCAAGAATATCAAAAGTCTACATCGAGCGAGATTCGACAAGTTGAGCGCCAGTCGGATGTTCTACGTTGATGCTACTTTATCAATCAATATTATATCGTTACTTGCTAACTATATTTTTGTGCTGTTACAGTTTGCCTTTCTCTAATCATGTAACTACAAGGTTGTATCGAAAAAAAAAAATATAATTACAGTATATAATTGTCGTGGACAAAAGAACAGTCTTTTGTTTTTTCTTTGTTGTACAGACGCCAGCACATCAAGTTACCCCAATGTGTCCAATGTCTTTGATCGTTTTTCAACTTTATGTCAAACTGCATAAAGTTCATATTCAATTGGGAAAAATTTGACACATTGGGGTAACTTGATGTGCTGGCGTCTGTACACTTCCCGTCTGGTATATCTACATATTTTATCGAAATCAGTTGACTTGAGTTTGAAATCAAAATAACTGAACAAATAATAATCTACACTAATATCACAGTATAAATATTAATACAGTAGGACGCCGCCTTTGATCTTTGGAAAAATGCCGACAACTTCTACACGCGTTAGACTTGAATAATACCTCCCGCACTACGAACATCGTTTTGTTCGCTGTGTGGGAGCGGCTTTCCCGCGTCTCGCCCCTCACACCCCGCACGATTGGCCTGTCTTGACGGCTTCGTCGGACGACTGTATGTTTTTAGACTGACTGACTTTTTATCCTACAAATATTGTAAACACGAAAGTTTGTGAGGATGGATGGATGGATGTTTGTTACTCTTTCACGTAAAAACTACTGAATGGATTTTAATAAAATTTGGTATGGAGTTAGTTGACATCAATGAGTAACACATAGGCTACTTTTTATCCCTATATTTCCACGGGAACGGGACCTACGTGGGTGAAACTGCGAGACGTCTGCTAGTAATATTATAAAAAGGAAAAAATTGCGTGTGTGTATGTTTGTAATGAATAAACTCAAAATCTACTGCGCTTATTTCAAAAATTCATTCACCATTTTTGTATGCTACATTCACCCTGAGTAACATACAGGCTACTTTGTATCCCTGTAGGTATTTCCGCGGGACGTCTGGTAGTCGTCTGGTTAGAAACAAAAAAGAAAAAATAGAAACAAATAATATTGATAAATAATAACTTCAAGTCATCTTTGAAGACTCTAAAAATAAATACGTTAATAAATTTCGGCGACATTTTAAAATCATTAGATACTACAGATAGTACGGATACAGATTGTGTTAGATATTGAAAATAATGGTACCTATTCGTAGATGGTATCTTTAAATTAGATTATTGCCTAATAGTTAATACTCGTACCTGTTATTATTTTATTTCCTGTTTTCGAAGCTCACAAAAAAGAAATTATGAAAGAAAACTACTGCCTTGTCTAAAAAGTCATCGTGTTGAAGTTTCACTAAATAACTTCGTTGACAAAGATGTGCAGTCAATGTACTCTTTAGTTTATTATTTTTTGACCGACACATGCAAACCTATGACGATTATATTAAGAGTTAAAATAAATTATTGTTCATCTCAAACAAAATCGAGTTTTTCTCGTTAAGTATAGTGTACAAAGTGGTTTCAAAAGTAATAAAAATTTTGAGTGTCTTTTAAAATTTCAAGGTATTCACAGATATGTCATTATAAAGATCGGTTCGCAGTCAACTTGCTCGTTACATTTTATATGTGTTCCGCCATTATTACTTGTATTCTTACAAACCTACATTTTCACTCAATATTTAGTGGTGCCATTAATGATTATAACAATTATATACACCAGAAAAAAAACTACTTAATAAAGCTAAAATATGGCGTTTTTGCACATGAATACATCTAGAAATTACAATACATTCAAAATGTAGTAAAAATTTTACATGGGGGTGCGAGGATCATCACTGTACTTCACAATATTATGAACTGAAAGCCTGAATAAACACTGGCTTTAAACGTTCCACCTCAGACATGTTTGGAAGAGGTTGTCCCTATTATAGGCGACGCGACTGTCCTGATTGCCTGCTCCAAAGTAAACAATTGGGACCGACGTAGCCCAGAGCGCCTTCTCCAAACCAAAGCAGGCAGTAAATTGAGCATTATGGGGCAACTATACTAATAAATATTAAAATAAATAAATATTCCACAACTTTTTCACACAACGCCATTTAGTCCCAAGTTAAGCTTGAGAGCTTGTGTTATGGGTACTAAACAGCTGATAAACATACTTAGATATTTCTAAATACATACTTACATATTATAGATAAATTACACCCAGACACAGAACAAATGATCGTGCTCACACAAACATTTGTTCTGGGTGGGAATCGAACCCACGACCTCCGGCATAGCAGTCAGGGTCACTAACTACTAGACCAACAGGTCAGTCAAAGTATTATAATAATACACAAGTGCTTATTATTATTATTTAACGCTTTTTTATAACTATTGGATATAAACAATGGCCTATCAACTTCAATTAGGGTTGTGGGCATCCCAACTGTGCCCGCGCGTTGGATCCATGCTTGCTTCGTTATGCCTTTATAAAAAAAATAGTTTAGTACCTATTCTGAGACCTACTAAAAATTAAATACGAATCGGTCAAGTCGCTTGGGAGGAGTTTGGTAACAAAAACTGTGACATGACAATTTTATAATAAAAAATGCATACTTTTAGGTAATAAGATGATAACAAATAGATCCAAAACAATAATAACGACTACTACTTTTTGTTTAGTGAGTCTCTAATGTGCTCTTTAAACAATAGGGTATACTTATGCATGTATTATTTTTATACTTTTAATTCACTGTTTACTTACAACGTTTTAACAAAGTAAAAACATATAAACATGTTTAAAAATGCATTAATGAAGCTTAAAAAAAATATTTTAAATACAGAATAAATTTGAGCTGTTTAACGATGATGATGACGCCCTATTACTATTACTTTGGGTGTTTTCGTTCTTCTAGCCATTTCACCATGAACTAAAAAAATATTCGAACCAAATTTAAATTACATGCATATTTCCTATTGGTGTTAAGATAGAATTAAAATGACGACATGTATATACATATAACCTAACCTAACTTACCGTACCTATCCTATAGCTAACCTAACTACCGAACCTAACTACCACACTAAAATGAATTGATTTTGAAAGATACATAAAACATAATTTCAAACTGAACTACTGCGTTGCGTGTCTGTTACATACAATACTAGAGTGTGTAGTAGTATTTGATGTAGTAGCAGTAGGAGGTAATAATTTAGCTCGGTTGATATATATTATCATCCATACATAAACGAGAGCGCATAGAGCGCTGTCTGTTCGTGCGAATATAATAGCACGCAGATTTGCTCGTTGTTCAAGAGACGTCAAGATCACCCTATTCAGGGCATTTTGCACGTCCTTCTACACGAGCAGTCTGTGGGTGAATTATACGCAAAAGCAGTACAGCGCTCTACGCGTCCAATACAATAATGCATTCAGGGTGTTGTTGGGGCTGCCTCGCTACTGTAGCGCTTCGGGGATGTTTGCCGAAGCGCGCGTGGATTGTTTTTATACAACCATGCGCAAGCGGTGCACATCCCTGGTGCGCAGGGTGCGGGTCAGCCCGAACAGTATCCTGAGCATGTTCGCCCAGCGATTCGACTGCCAGTACATGTATCACTGTGACATGGTACATGTACGGGCTAATGTGGAAATATTGTTTTAATTGTATTGACTTGTATTTGTATTGTAGTGTATTTTATTTGACATTGAATTTGTATTGTATTTTATTGTATTGACATTGTATTGACATTGTATTTGTATTAGTTTATTTTTATAATTGGTCCGTGTTGGCCTTTAACTCAATAAATAATAATAATAATAAAGTACTACTTTGATGGGCCTGTTGATCGAGTGGTCAGTGGCTCTGATAGCTATGCCGGGTATCGTGGGTACGATTGCCATTGCACCCAAGAAAAATGTTTGTGTGATAAACATAATCATTTGTTCTGTCTAATTTCAACCAGGGTTAACCGGAATATTGTTAATTTAAATGATTCTCTAATTGTGTTTTTTTTTTCATTTCAATTGCCAGTTGCCACGTATTAAATGAAACATAGATCATTAATCTACTGTCAACTTCAAAGGCCAATTTCAATAACATAGTGACAAATAACCTTTAATGAAATGATTAATTACAAAAACCAATTTTCAATAACATAGTGAACAAAATAGTAACCCCAATGATTAATTATTTTGAGTAGATTGCGTTGCGCATAATAAGATGATATCTTAAAATTATTACTCATCTAAAAAAAAGATGGAACAATGATTTTTGTGGTAATTCATTCATGTTCCAGAAGCCCACATACAAAGACACAATGAAAATAAACATACTTTCCTGTCTAAAAAATCGTGTTGAAAATCCACTTAAAAACTTCGTTGACAAAGATGTGCAATCAATGTTTCTACCTCTGAATTTTATGCAAACCATTCAGTTATGTCCAAAATATCGCATTAAAAATAATTTTATAACTCCAAACAGTCGTCGATCAAATATCGTGTCCTTGTGTGCTACAATATCAAATATTATAATATTATTTTATGAACATTATGCAAATAGCTTTAGAGGTTATTCCAATGGTTCTAGTAATTTATTGATGGTAACAATCAGAATCCAGTGTTTTTCCATAAGTTTGGGATTAATTATAAATAATGCACTAAGTTGTTTCCAAAGTAACAAACACGTTAAGTTCCTCATTAAATTTCAAGAAATTCACAGATGTCTCAATGAAAAGATTGATCGCAAACTTTTCATTTTACGAAACTGGTTCGCAATCATCTTGCTTCTTATATTTTACATGTGTATCGTCACTCTTTCTAGCTTACTTTCAAAATCAATTTTTCATTCATTCTTCGTTACCGCAATTATAATGACTTTTGACGGAAATATTGTATATGCGATCAGACTTATTCGTTTGTTGCGAGATAAAGCTCATCTGTGGAATATTCAAGCTCTTCAGTACCAAAACATGGAGGATAGAGCCAGAGAGGATCACTGTAAAACCATGTTTCAGGCTTACGTAAATATACTAGACTGCTATGACATCCACAAGGATACTTTTCAGTTAAAGGTAAGCCATTACACACTAGCCTCATTCAGGTTCTTGGTGAAAAGCAGCCTTAAACTAAAATTAAAAGTAGTTGTATATTTCAGGTGGTGTTTTATGCAACAATGTTAATATGTAATTTTATAATACGCACTCAGTTATTGATTGATGACTTAAAAATATCAGCATTGTACGGTGATTTATGTGTGAGTATTTGGAATGTGCAATTTATTTTCTCAACTGAATGACAAACATTTCCAAAACAGGTATATATAATTAGATATATTCTAGATTATATTTTCCTACAGGGTGAAAGAAACGTAGCACAATATTAACTGACTTGAAAATTTCATCTCTTTCTCAAAAATTTTACGTTTTTGTCGATTTATTTTTGCTTAAAACTGTAAAAAACTACGTATAAATTTTCATGCATATGAGATTTTTCCTCAAAAAAGACATCTTTAATAAAATTATTAGAAATACTAGCTGATGCCCGCGACGTCGTCTGCGTGAAGGCTCTACAGCACCAAAAATACCTATGATGCCAGTGTCGCTATAGCATTATAAGTAAACAACTTTTAAAATAGCATTAAAATATAAGTCATATGAAGAGAGTTCTATAGGATTCCTCTTGAGTTCAGTCATACGATGTGACTGAAGGAAATAGAGAAAATAATGCAGGAATACATTCCAGGATACAAAAGATTAAAAAGACGTACAAAGGTATCATTCCTTAGAACACTTCCCTATAAACTACGTTGGTAGTTATGCTGCCAGGAGCCAAAATGTAAAGAGAGTCAGGACTGGAGACGCGGGAGCAAGCAACGTACAGGTGCCGTATGAGAAGTAACTCGTCCTGAGGTCTACTCCCGCTGCCCTGAGTATCTGTTCCTGCGACTTATTGATGGCCATCACTAAGCAAACACTCACGGGGAACTGTACGCGCTCGAACTGGAACGGGAAGCCATGAAGTATAAGGGGAATGCGTGGTATAAATACTGCCTCGCCGACGCCACCACCCGTAAGAATTTCCACCTCAACGGTGTCTGTGGAGCGAGATGACTTTAAGGCGGGTCCCGTTACACAACTTCGGAGGAGATTTGTTCCTAAAAAGCATAATCGGGACGCCAACCGGGCTTGATGGTATGCGCTGGAAGTCCACTTGCTGACAGGGAGTTCAAAAATTCCACGGGATAATGTGTGGCGTCATCTTGCTCGACGATAGTGCGCCAAAATGGCCCTGTCACACGAATTCTGCTGGTGCGGTATAGTTACGACTGATGTCCCTGTACACACCACTACCACCACCGATACCACTCTACCGAGAGACTTTGGAAGCACCACCTATCCACCTCTCTCTTCTGGTAGAGTACCTTCGCCAAGACTTAGGACATCGGAGAATTCAGGAGCGCGTGCAATGCCGCCGAGCTGAGCTCTCGTGTTAATGGTCAAGCGCAGCGTACAAACTCGTGACCACTACGTAGATCGTTTCAACGAAGCGCATTCACCTCGTCAGCCCTCGATCCCCGCGTCACCTCGGGAAGCGTTTGCCTGAAATTGCCACTGAACAGAACTGTGACACCACCCATCAAATGTTCGTTCCAGCGGATGTCCTGCAGGGTTCTGTCCACGGCCTCAACTGGCCGTGGCCAGTTGAGGCCATGGCCATGGCCTTTTGGCCATCGTACACTCATCCCATGATACGATCCGAACTGTGCTCAAGATTTTGAGGGTTTCGTTGGAACTTGAATTTGTCAAAACGAACTATACGATACAACTTTTATGAAGAAAATGCACATTACCATCTATGAATTTTAAGAATAACTAACTATTATATTATTATTATAATATAATATTACTTACTATTTATTACTATTGTTATTATTATATAATATTACTTACTATTTATTACTATTGTTAATATTATATTTTTATTGTCATTTGTTAGTTTCATGATTTTTTTGTACCTATTTTTATTTTTAACGTGTGCCTGTGTCGTGCCAAATAAATGCTTTTTTTTCTTTTTTAAACTACTAACCTCGCCAACACGATCAAAATTTAAATTATTAATTTCCAAAAAGTGTTAATGTGTACCTAACTTGATTTGATTTTTATGAATTCTCATAGATGGCGCTGATTTCAAATTGTCTTTATACGACTAACATTCATTAAACTATGTTTCTCTGCCAAAGTTACTTAAATGGCGTAGTTTTTATAGTGTAAAGCTAGATAATAGCATAGCTTACTCAAAAACAACATTTAAATATGCGTCGTTAGATTACACGCTGTCCACAGAATGCGTAAGAAAAATAAAGATTCACTGCTCCTCCCCCGTAGGTGATAGCGTGATAATATGTAGCCAATGTGTTGACCCGACCTTTTAGTAATATTCATGCAAAATTTGAAGTAAATCCATGCGGTACTTTTTGAGTTTACCCCGGACATACATAGGTACAGACAAACAGACAAAAATTCTAAAATGTCACTTTTTGTCACCAGTTACGTTTTTCCAAAGACATTCAATACCTATAGACCGGACATCACAAACAAAATTTTCGTCCGAAAAAGTGTGTCCTGCTGGATACAAGTCTATGAGTTTTTTTTAGTACGCTTCGCGGCCGCTCCAACATTCATATATTATTCTAGATGGCGTTACTGAGACATGGGATCAAAGTTTTTCCATGACATTTCCTTGACATGCCCGCTCTATAGTATTTTAAATCTCTTTGCGTTTTTCTAACAAAAGCCACTTATGTTTTCTCGAAAATTCTCAATGTACAGTTTTTCTTACGTTACTGTTTTATTATATGTATAGATCAATCGTTTGGTCACAATTCTCAATTATAATTATTTTAAAGTTTAAAGTAAAAAGAACATCGGATTAAACTTGAAAAATAGGGAAAACTGAAAAAAAAATTTTAGATATCTTATAGTGTTTGATTTCAGACCAACAAAAAAGAAGACAGTGCGCCGCGAACATCAACAGTGAAGCCACAAAACCGTGCTCTTGCAAGTAAAATACACACTCATGCACACACTCACACTATGACCATGCTCCTCGCACTTAATGTCACTGCCGCATTAAGAAGGCAGTGACATTAAGAACGAGGGTTGCTATGATATGATTTAAATTTTCTCCATTGGATTAAACATAAATAAGATTTCTTACTTCGAGATAAATATTTCTGTTTTCTTTTGTAAATGTATTTAATACAATTGAGCAACAATACTCTACGTTATCTTACTAATTCTGACATAAGCTTCCACGTGAAATATTATTCCCCCAGTTATAGGGAGAAACTTCGACAAATGGCAACACTTCGAGACACTTTAGATAAAAAGGTGGCTTCACTTTTGAGGTTCGCGGTGCGCTGTCTTCCTTTTTTTGTTGGTCTAGGGCCCTAAGGTGCGTCGATTTATCTTCCAACTCGGGTCTGACGAAACTTTAAAAGCCAACTTTGTCACAAAATCACAACAAATTAATTAATTTACTGTTGTTTACAGCTAACAACTTATTTTATGGTCTTGTGGACTGCCTTTTGGTATGTTAAATTTTTGGCATTGCTTATCCTTTTGAACATAAACTGTGAGAAGTTCTACATGGCTATGTCAAATGTTCAAGATTCATGTGCGCGTATATTGGAATTGAATTGCACAGGTATGTCTATTGTCTAATCCCATTTGATCTATTTTTTTATCTCCACACAAAAGACTGTCTCTGAATCTTGACTGTCCTGCATCTGATTCGTTGGCCCAAGTGGTAGCGCTTCTGCTAGGCTTGAGGTCCAGGGTTCGATCCCTGGGTCGAGCAAAGTGATATTGAGTTTTTCCTATCTGGCATTTCTTAGTTGCAGCCCGGAGTCTGGATTTGTGTAAATGCATGCACGACTTAATGCATTTTTCATTACCAAGAGAATAGGCAACGCTTTCTTATGGACTTAACGTACTTTTCACCGTTTATTCCCGTTGTCCCCGTACACCGTGTCCCTGTACACCGTGTCCCCGTCCTACGGAGACAGCGGTACTTCAATTAAATACTTCGCGTTGTCCCCGTACACTGTCCCCGTTAATAAAGTTGAATAAAATAAGTAAAAATTATTGCCCGCAGTCCCCGTTTTTTCTTTTTTCTGTAGTATCATGTGTGAGTCGGCATCTTTTATCCAATAAACAAAGTGTATGGAATATTGGTAGATTAGTCTTGGTACCCGGCAGATTAATATAAAGGATTTAGACCTTTTAAGTAGTATTTTTTATATACTGAATATGACAGAAATAGTAGATTTTTGTGAATGATAATGCCCTGAATTTTGCCAAAAAAATTGGTGAGTACGCAATCTTAAACTTATTTAATTACATGTTTATTGTTTTTAATGTAGGTATCGCACATTCAAAGTTAAGTTTTCTAGTAACTATGATAAACGGAGCGACCTTAAAAAGGATACGCCTGCGCCGCGCGCGCCCTTGCAGCTGCGGAACAAAAGCGCAGCAAACATTGTTTTTGTCGAGTTCTCATTGGCTCATGCAAAATCTCACTCCAGAATTCGACAAAGGGATCTAATTAGTTATTGTAATTACTTGTGAACTTCATATTTAGAACTGGTGATAAAATAAATAATTTACCTATCACTAAATAGGTAAATTATTTATTTATTTATTTTATTTATTACACACATACAGTGGCAATCATTACGGAATTGAATCCAATGCGATAGATGTAGACAAACATAATACAAATCTACATTAACATTTTAACAGACAGATTAACAGATTTAAGAGGACAACGACTCGTGAAAAGTTTACTTCCCGTTGTCCCCGTTCGCCGAAGGTACGTTATGGGGTCAACGGGAAATAAATTTTATCACGTCCCACTATCCCGTGACGGGGACATGGCATACGGGGACAACGGGAATAAACCTTTTCACTACCAAGAGAATACTCAACGCGTTCTTATGGACTTAATGCACTTTTCACTAACAAGAGAATAATCAATGCTTTCTTATGGGCTTAATGTACATTTCACTACCAGGAGAATAGGCAACGGTTTGTTCCGAACTTACTTTTCAAGGCATGAAGTGGTTTTACCCGGAGTTATAACAGCTACAATTTTATCATTACAGATGTTGAGAAATATTTATGCAAAAATATCAAACGTCTACATCGAGCGAGATTCAACAAGCTGAACGCCTGTAGGATGTTCTACGTTGATGGTACTCTAGCAATCAAGATTATATCGTTACTTGTTAACTATACTTTTGTGCTGTTACAGTTTGCCTTTCTCTAAAATTATGTAAGAACTTCTAAACAAATAAATACAATTGAAATATGTGTATACGAGTATTATGTTAAAATATCAGTGTTTTACTAAATACATGGGAAGGTATAAGTGGTAGTTTAGTTCCCTATATTAAAACACCATTTAATCCTACTAATATTATAAACGCGAAAATTTGTGAGTATGGATGGATGGATGGATGGATGGATGTTTGTTACTCTTTCATCTTCTCCCAGTAAGTTTAAATGTCTAATACTCCAGAAGCTTGACGTGTGTAAGTACAGGAAATCATGATAGTTAAGTAAGATTAGTTTTTATTGGAACGAAGTTCCTTATCGCGCGTTGTGAAAGGGGGCTAGACGGAAAAAATTCTTACGAAAAGTTGTCACGACACTTTTTGCTATAGTAAGCTATTGTAAGCTGTGCGGCGTCGCATGTTCGCAGGGAGAGGAAGAGGGAGAGGGAGAGGGGGAGGGAGAGGGGGAGAGAGAGAAGATTGAATAGTTCACTAATCAATCGAAGGGAACTTCGTTCCAACCGGGTGTCCCTTGACACCTCTCAAGTTTTTTTATTATTTTGAATATTCACAGTAAATCTGTTAACAACGATGTGGGCTACAATATGTAAAAAAAAGTTTATCTAGGAACAAAAACACAAGACAATAGGTACAATTAGTAAAACGATAATAGCTGCAAAATAATAAACTGTAGCGCAGAAAGATATTGTTGCATTGTTACGTGTATCGCTTTTATTTATAAACTTTATGTTGTACTTAGCTTGTTGTTCCTCTTGAATAAAATTAAATAGAAATAATTATGTTTTATTCATATTTAACCTTTCAATCGTGTTAATTATAGATACAATAAAAAGACAAGGACAGCGCGGATGCCGCCGTGTCCGCTTGGGGTTAAATGAATTAATCTGAGAAAAGATTTAGAGATTTAGGAATGTATGAAATGTAACAAAAGTAGAGACAGACCAAGAAAAACCATTGATAGATTGTATGAAAGACGATATGGCTACGATGGAGGTCACTATTGAGATGACGGCAAATAGCGATAGAAAAAAAAATAAAAAAACGGAAAGACCTCAAAGAAATTAGGATTAGGTCAGTATCATCCTTCTACGCTTGTCCCAATTGATTTCTTGTGACAGTAGATTAATGATCAATGTTTCAACTGAGGCTAATTCCAATAGCAAAAGTTATTGCAAAAATATATGTTGATCCCTAGACACTTTTGATGTGTGTATATTGGTTATCAATTACTACAAGAGGAAAACAACATCAATATCAACAGTTGTTGTCCAGAATAATAATAGATAACTGTGCCCAAATTTGAGGCGCGGTCCGCTGGCAGATTGTGCCGCTAGGGAGGGGCCGCGCCGTGCCCTTATCTCTGGAGTAGGCAGTGACTTGTCACTGCCGGCCGTTGTCGAGGCGATGTGTCCTGGACGCGATGGTGTCCTTCTGCAAAACGGTCGTCTCGCAACCACGAATATAAAAAAAACACTGTAATGCTTCCTGTCTCATTTTCTCCTACGTTAAATCCTATGAATTTATGTGTCTGCCTCTGTTTACTATCGCTTTTCCATTTATCGTCTTTTAAATCGCAACGATGCTGAAGAAGTTTTCACTTCGAAAATGGTGTTTGGATGTGTGTCGATGTTTTTCCGCCCTGTATAATATGATCCCGGTAAATCTTTAGGCACCGAGAGCATCGCAAAAGTACAGCACATAAATAAATTTATTGTTATTTACAGCTATCGACTTGTGTTATGGCTTTGTGGACTAGCTTTTGGTATATCAAGTATTTGACATTGCTAATCGTATTCAACATTAACTGTGAGAAGTTCTACATGGCAATGTCAAATGTTCAAGATTCATGTGCGCTTATATTGGAATTGAGCTGCACAGGTACTTCAAAGCCCTTATTTTTTACCTTTTCAACCGCACACACAATACTATATCCGTACTTAAGTAATACTTTAAATCGTGAGTTATTAAATGTCATCATCATTAGCCTAAACATTTTCTAAACTGAGTTTGTATCGGCTTCCAGTCAATTCGGATGAATCCGTATACAAGTATCATACATTGAGTTTTTGCCAGTTTGCACCACTACCCAGGAAATGGGCAACGTTAAGATAACTTGTTAAATTTTATCGTTACAGATGTTCAGAAGAGTTTATACAAGAATATCAAACGTCTCCATCGAGCGAGATTCGACAAGCTGAACGCCTGTCGGATGTTCTACGTTGATGCTAATTTACCAATCAAGATTATATCGTTACTTGTTAATCATACTTTTGTGCTGTTGCAGTTTGCCTTTCTATAATTATGTAACTACTCTTGAACAAATAAATAAAGTTGAAGTGTTGTGTGGTCATACATATTTTAACAATGGGTGTCTTGATTTAGTCTAAATAAAAAATATGTATATATTTTATTCTCTGATATAATGATCTTATTTATAATTCAAATTCAAATTCAAATATATTTATTTGGGGTCCGTAATTTTACTTCGAGAATCATTTGTTCGATTAATGAAAAGTTGACTGAACGATTGTTCGAATGGAATTTATTGCGAAACAACCTTTTATCGCCAAACGCTACTTCGACTGAACGATTCATCGAATATTTTTTAATCGACGGATTGCTCCTTCGAATGAGTTTTAGTTATTGTATGGTTTAATAACGGAAAAACTAATTAAAAATAAAACGATTTTTCGTCACATACATATTATTTCATACATTAACGAGGAAATCAAACACTTTTAAGATAACGTACGTTATTTCCTTAGATTTTGAAACATGTTTGGTGAAAAGGAAGATAATAAAGCACAAATGAAGGGAAAAATGTTTATTATAAAAAAAAACATTTACGTTTACGATTTTTGCACAAAATTAAACGTAAATGTTTTTTTTTATAATAAACATTTTTCACTTACACAATATGTATGTGACGAAAAATCGTTTTATTTTTAATTAGTTTTTCCGTTATTAAACCATACAATAACTAAAACTCATTCGAAGGAGCAATCCGTCGATTAAAAAATATTCGATGAATCGTTCAGTCGAAGTAGCGTTTGGCGATAAAAGGTTGTTTCGCAATAAATTCCATTCGAACAATCGTTCAGTCGACTTTTCATTAATCGAACAAATGATTCTCGAAGTAAAATTACGGACCCATTTGTGACACATAGGTATAATGTATAATTACATGGTGTTAAATATAAAGAGTATCGCTATGCGCTGCCTTGCAAGGCGTACAAAATATTTCCTTTACAGGAGAAAAAAAAAACTTAATTCCACGTACTTAAATGTCTAGGCTAAGTTTAAAAATACAAAAAAAAATATACATCTATAAAACATAAAATAATAACAATGAAATGTAAAATAATTGATAATAAAGGAAAATGGGGCATTTGTTGGGGTCTTATTTATCTTGTAGGTAATCATTTACGCAGTAATATGCTTTCTGTATAAGGTAATTATGAAGTCTTTTTTTAAAAATATATAGGTTTTTTGTGGATGTTATAAATTTGGGTCGGAGATCTTAAAATTTTGCGGAGTTCGGAAAGTTATACCACTTTCATCTTACCTAAAAATACTGGCACGCACTGTCGAGATGTTTGGTGGATTGTCGATAAAGACCGCCACCGCATTAGATTAAAAAAAAAAAATTTGACTTTCTAGATAACATTTAGAAAACTGCAATTGCCTTTACCTTTCATCCCTTATTAATTTGCAGAATTGTCATCAAAATTATTCAATACTTAGTACATTTATTGCTTCCACATGTGAACTTAGGTGGCAGGTTTTACAAAAATATGATCATTTTGGACCCTGTTGGGCAGAGCAAAGTAGGAGAGAGGAATAGTGTACTGTTTTAATAAAAATATATATTGTATTAAATAACTGACGTCAATGAAGGCCAGTCAGTATGGTGGTAGAGGCACAGTTTACCCACAGAATGTTTCAACTGTCAATAAAATATTTATACTAATAAATCGACTAATAGAACTTCATCGAATGTAGAGGGTTAAAAAAAGAAGACTAAGATTAGGGACTATTTAATTGAAATGAAAGCAAAAAGGGATGAAAGAGACGTGCTGCGTTGACCCCAAACGAATTGGGATATGGGTAGCAGGATGATGATAATGCAATGGAAAGTATTTGATAACACATTGATCATTAATCTACTGTCAATTTCAAGGGCCAATTCCAATAACATAGTAAACAAATAAATCTTGACAATGATTATGAGTAGATGGTGCCGTGTATTGAAAGTAATGGTATCATTAGATGGTATCTTTAAATTAGAATATGTTCCTAAAATAATGATGAAACAATTACTTTTAGTTTTGCGAAAATCCATTCATATTCCGCTCAAATTTAAGATTGAACGGCACAATGAAAAGAATCATACTTCCCTGTCTAGAACTTCGTGTTAAAAATACACTTAATTTTTTTGTTGACAATGATGTGCAGTCAATGTTTCTACCTTTGAATTTAATGCAATCAATGTTATGACAAAAATATCGCATTAAGAATAATTTTATAAGTTAGCGTAGAGCGCTGTCTGTTCGTGCGTATTCACACGAACAGACAGCGCACGCAGATTTGCTCGCTGTTCAAGAAACGTCAAGATCACCCTGTTCAGGGCATATTCCTTGTCCTTCTACGCGAGCAGTCTGTGGGCGAATTATACGCAAAAGCAGTACGGCACTCTACGCGTCCAATACAATAATGCATCCAGGGTGATGGGGCTGCCTCGCTTCTGTAGCGCTTACGGGATGTTCGCCGAAGCGCGCGTGGATTGTTTTTAACCCCCGACGCTAAAAGAGGGGTGTTATAAGTTTCACCGCTATGTGTGTGTGTCTGTCTGTCTGTCTGTCTGTGGCACCGTAGCGCCCAAACGGGTGAACCGATTTAGATGCGGTTTTTTATTTGAAAGCAGGGTTTCTTGCGATGGTTCTTAGACATAATTCATCAAAATCGGTTCAGCCGTTTCAAGGTTATCAGCTCTTTTGTGTTAGCTACCGTTGCTATTTTAGACGTCTATGGGTATTAACTTTACTTAAAAACATATGTGTGTCTTAAAATTTCAAACACCCATGTTTGTAATATTAATAAGCAACGTTATGGTGTAGGATATCTAGCAGACTAATACACTCTTGGGAAAATAACAGCAGATATGTAGTGTTTAGATTCATTTTAACCAGCATTTGATTCTGCAAACAATGCACTGATGGCAACAGGATGAGCTGATGCTGCAGCCAGGCTATCCAGCACACCAGTAGGTAGACTCTTGACAAAATAATAGCAGATTGTCGTGTTTGGATTCGTTTTAACCAGCATTTGACTCTACATACAATGCACTGAAAAATTCTCATAACTGTATAATCTATAAAACAAATCAATGCGTTTAAAGTTTTTAAAATAAAAATTAAATTAAAAATTTAAAAAATCCCCACCGCAAAAAAGTAAAACATTTAAAAAGTTAAAAATAACACTTCAGCCATGAAATTTTACGTAACGTCGGGGTACCGTTAAAATAAGTACCTACATACCTACAAGTACTAGGAACATTCCTTACTTACAATACTATTCCTTACTTACATTAATTACTATTTTTTTTTCTAGGTGGTCTTTTATGCTACGATGATAATCATTTCATAATATGCACTCAGATTTAATTGATAATTTTAAAATATCTGCATTATACGGAGATTTTTTTGTGAGTATTTGAAATTTACAATTCAATATATAAATTATACTTCTCAACTAAATAACTAAGTATCTTTTTTAACTTCGCTTGTTTACAAAATAAAATAGATAAAGTAATGAAAAAGAATTATAAATATTCCAAAACTTTTCACACAACGCCATCTAGTCCCAAGCTAAGCTAAGAGCATGAGTTATGGGTAGATACTAAAATTTTGACAAATATACTTAATAAATTTCTAAATACATCGATATTAACCAAAAAATAAACAAACAAAAGAACAGTAAACCAATTATAGGGCATCAAAAAACTCATCCGCACCGCTACCAACGGGAAAAGTACCCAGAAGACTGGCCGCATTGCCACGTTGTATGTCGATGCTGGTTCTTTGACCGAAATAAAGGCCAGCCCTCTGGTCACGTGAAGAGTCAATCAAACGCTTGGTCCCGGAAAAATGGATATTATAGATAAATTACACCCAGACACAGAACAAATCATCGAGGTATTCACTGGTGGGAATCGAACCCACGACCTTCGGCATAGCAGTCAGGACCACTAACTACTAGACCAACAAGCCTGTCAAATGAAGAATGAAGAAACTTATGAAGTACCTATCTAAATCTTGCTCATAAGGCTACCAGCATGTGGAATATGGACTCAACATTTCTAGTGCCGATTGTCCTATCAGTTGATGGTTTGATAGCGAAGCGTTTCGAACTACATCTAGAGAAACATTCATTGAGCAGCTAGATTAGGAATGAGATGCAGAAGACAGCCGTCATGTATACGGCACAAATTGAGAGGAGGTTCCTCACTTGATACCTTACCACCGACAGCTTGAATTTACCCACCTCGCTGCGAGCGGAGCACTATTTTTTATATATATTTCTCCAAGTACGCTTAAAGTCAATGTAATAGGAATGCATATTAATCCCTCTTCTATATTAAGGTGTGCAGCTGATAGATTCTTGTAAATAAAGAAGTCAATCAGATCTAGTATTCCTAATCCTACTAATATTATAAACGCCAAAGTTTGTGAGTATGCATGGATGGATGGATGTTTGTTAATCTTTCATCTTCTCCCAGTAAGTTTAAATGTCTTCAAGGAGCTTACTTGATGACGTGTGTAAGTACAGGAAATCACGATAGATAAGTAAGATTAGTTTTTATTATTATTTTGAATATTCACAGTAAATCTGTAAACAACGATGTGGGCTACAATATACAGGGTGTTAGTGTAGACACCGTTATCACTAAAACCATAGGTAGTTGACTTAATTATAACAATGTTTATCTGAATTTAAAAATAAATAAACGTTACTTTCATTCAAAAATATAAGAAAGTTTCTGTCCGACACCGTCCATAGATTCATGGATACTACGCGTAAAGGCGCTGACCTGCTGCACTGGCCGTCCGATTTAACTACCTACACAATATTCCAATAAAAACACGATACACATAACCTGTGATGTAACTTTCCTTCATAATTTCCTGGCTTAGGACAGGCAAAAATACCTACTACCTTCTATTGCGTGACGGGTCCAAATGTAAGTAAGATTTAACAACAACGAAAATGAAAGAAAGACAACAACTGGGTAGGGTTTTTATCTACAGTTTCATTAAAAAATACTGGTTAAATTTACACTGATTGAATATCTATTGTTGCATTGTTACGTGTATCGCTTTTATTTATAAACTTTAATATGTGGTAGCATGTTTTTGTTCCTCTTGAATAAAATTAAATAGAAATAATTATGTTTTATTCATATTTAACCTTTCACTCGTGTCAATTATAGATACAATAAAAGGACAATAACAGCGCTGATGCCGCCGTGTCCGTTTGGGGTTAAATAAATTAATCCGAGAAAAGATTTAGAAATGTAGGAAATGTAACAAAGGTAGAGACAGACCAACAAAAGCGATTAATAGATTGTATGAAACACGATATGGCTACGATGGAGGTTACTATTGAGATGACGGCAAAAAGTGATAGAAAAAAATAATAAAAAAACGGATGGACCTCAAAGAAATTGGGATAAGGTCAGTAACATCCTTCTACCCTTGTCCCAATTGATTTCTTGTGACAGTAGATTAATGATCAATGTTTCAACTGAGGCTAATTCCAATAACAAAATAATCAACATAAAAACCTTAGTAAAGCTAAGGTTTTTATGTTGATTATTTGTTAATGATTAAGTATTACGAATAGATTGTGTTGCGTATTGAAAATAAAGATAATATTATTAGATGTTATCTTTAAATTAGATTACTTTTTTAAAATAAAAGTAGGATGACTTTAGGTTTTGTGTTTAAATCATTCATGTCCTGGATGAGTAAATAACAAGACACAATGAAAATGAATATACTTTCCACTCTATATTCTGAAAGTTCACTCAGTAACTTCGTTGACAAAGATGTGCAGTCAATGTTTCTACCTTAGAATTTGTTGCAAACTATTCAGTTATGTCCAAAATATCGCATTAAAAATAATTTCATACGTCCAAATAGTCGTCTATCAAACATCCTGTCCTTGTGTGCTACAATATCATTTATAGCACTATTATTTTATGAAACTTACACGAATATCTTTGAAGACTATTCCAATAGTTTGAATATATCCTTTATAGGGTCACCCAAAATCGAGTGCGTCTTGATAATTTTGGGATTGATTATAAATAATGTACCATGTAGTTTCCAAAGTAACAAAAATATTTTGTTCGTTATAAAGTTTCAAGATGTACACAGATGCCTTAATAAAAAGATTGATTGCAATATCTTTAGTATTGAAAACTGGTTCGCAGTCATCATGCTTTTTATATGTTTTGTCTGTATCGTGACTTTGTCCAGCTTAGTTAGTAATTCACCTATTTATTCAATATGCAATATTGCAATAGTAATGACGTTTGATGCAAACATAATTTTTGCGATTAGACTCATTCAGCTGTTGAAAGTTAAAGTTGATCTGTGGAATATTCAAGTTCTTCAGTATCAAGGCATTGGTGATAGAGACAGAGAATATTACTGTAACAAAATGTTTCAGGCTTACGTGAATATATTAGACTGCTATGACATCCACAAGGATACTTTTCAGCAAAAGGTAAGCCTTATCGCACTCTAGTCTAATTTAATGTAATAATCTTTAATTAAAATCGAAACTATTTTTGTATTACAGGTGGTGTTTTACGCTACAATGTTAATTTATAATTTTATAGCACGCACTCAGTCACTGATTGATATTTTTAAAATTTCTGCAATAAACGGCGATTTAAATGTAAGTATTTGCAAAAAAAAAATGAAACTTCTCTACTGAATAACAGAATGAATATAATGGTTATCATTTACTACAAGAGGAAAGTGACATCATTACCAAGAGTTCCGTACTTGATTGTAAGTTACTGAAAAATGTCTGTTGTCCAGAATGATGATAGATAACTGTGCCCAAATTTGAAGCGCGGTACGCTGGCAGATTGCGCCGCTAGGGAGGGGCCGCGCCGTGCCCTTATCTCTGGAGTAGGCAGTGAACTGTCACTGCCGGCCGTTGTCGAGGCGATGTGTCCTGGACGCGATGGTGTCCTTCTGCAAAACGGTCGTCTCGCAACCACGAATATAAACAAAACACTGTGTAATTCTTTCTGTCTCATTTTCTCCTACGTTAAATCCTATGAATTTATGTGTCTGCCTCTGTTTACTGCTTTTCCATTTATCGTCTTTTAAATCGCAACGATGCTGAAGAAGTTTTCACTTCGAAAATGGTGTTCGGATGTGTGTCGATGTTACTCCGCCCTGTATAATATGATCCCGGTAAATCTTTAGGCACCGAGAGCATCGCAAAAGTACAGCACATAAATAAATTTATTGTTATTTACAGCTATCGACTTGTGTTATGGCTTTGTGGACTAGCTTGTGGTATATCAAGTATTTGACATTGCTAATCGTATTCAACATTAACTGTGAGAAGTTCTACATGGCAATGTCAAATGTTCAAGATTCATGTGCGCTTATATTGGAATTGAGCTGCACAGGTACTTCAAAGCCCTTATTTTTTACCTTTTCAACCGCACACACAATACTATATCCGTACTTAAGTAATACTTTAAATCGTGAGTTATTAAATGTCATCATCATTAGCCTAAACATTTTCTAAACTGAGTTTGTATCGGCTTCCAGTCAATTCGGATGAATCCGTATACAAGTATCATACATTGAGTTTTTGCCAGTTTGCAACGCTACCCAGGAAATGGGCAACGTTAAGATTACTTGTTAAATTTGATCGTTACAGATGTTGAGAAGAGTTTATACAAGAATATTAAACGTCTCCATCGAGCGAGGTTCGACAAGCTGAACGCCTGTCGGATGTTCTACGTTGATGCTAATTTACCAATCAAGATTATATCGTTACTTGTTAATCATACTTTTGTGCTGTTGCAGTTTGCCTTTCTATAATTATGTAACTACTCTTTAACAAATAAATAAAGTTGAAGTGTTGTGTGGTCATACATATTTTAGTGTCTGATTTAGTCCAAATAAAAAATATGTATATATTTTATTTTATTATTGATATAATGATCTGATAATACGGAGATCTTAAAATTTTGCGGAGTTCGAAAAGTTATACCACTTTCATGTTACCTAAAAATACTGGCACGCACTGTCGAGAAGTTTGGTGGATTGTCGATAAAGACCGCCACCGCATTAGATTAAAAAAATATAATTATTTGATTCTCTAGATAACATTTAGAAAACTGCGATTTCCTTAACTTTTCATCACTTAGTCATTTGCAGAATTGTAATCAAAATTATTCAATACTTAGTACATTTATTGCTTCTACATAAGAACTTAGGTGGTACGTTTTACAAAAATATGATCATTTGGGACCCTGTTGGGCAGAGCAAAGTAGGAGAGAGGAAGAGTGTACTGTTTTAATAAAAATATATATTGTATTAAATAACTGACGTCAATGAAGGCCAGTCAGTATGGTGGTAGAGGCACAGTTTACCCGCAGAATGTTTCAACTGTCAATAAAATATTTATACTAATAAATCGACTAATAGAACTTCATCGAATGTAGAGGGTTAAAAAAAAAGAATACTAAGATTAGAGACTATTTAACTGAAATGAAAGTAAAAAGGGATGAAAGAGACGTGCTGCGCTGACCTCAAACGAATGATGAATCAAATCAATGATGATATGCAATGCCAAATATTTGATAAAACATTGATCATTAATCTACTGTCAATTTCAAGAGCCAATTCCAATAACAAAGTAAACAAATAAATCTTAACAATGATTATGAGTAGATGGTGCCGTGTATTGAAAGTAATGGTATCATTAGATGGTATCTTTAAATTAGAATATGTTCCTAAAATAATGATGAAACAATTACTTTTAGTTTTGCGATAATTCATTCATATTCCGCTCACATTTAAGATTGAACGGCACAATGAAAAAAATCATACTTCCCTGTCTAGAACTTCGTGTTAAAAATACACTTAAATTTTTTGTTGACAAAGATGTGCAGTCAATGTTTCTACCTTTGAATTTAATGCAGTCTATTCAGTTATGTCAACAATACCGCATTAAGAATAATTTTATAAGTCCTAACAATTGCCTATCAAATATCGTGTCCTTGTGTGCTACAATATCATACATAATACTATTATTTTATGGAATTTACACGGATGCCTTTAGGGGCTATTCCAATAGTTTGAATAATAATAATATATTCTTCATAGTGACATCTAGAATCGAGTTCGTTTTGTTTAGTTTGGGATTGATAATGAATAATATACTAAGTCTTTTACACAGTGACAAAAACGTTATGTTTCTGATAAAATTTCAAGACGTTCACAGATGTCTCAATGTGAAAATTGATCGCAAGCTCTTTATTATAGAAAACTGGTTCGCCGTCATCTTGCTTCTTATATTTTACATCTGTATCGTCGTTCTTTCTAGTATTCTTACTAAATTACCTATTTACACATTATTAAATTTTGCGATTGTAATGACTTTTGACGCAAACATCGTTTATGCAATCAGACTCATTCAATTGTTGAAAGATAAAGTTGATTTGTGGAAAATTCAAATTCTTCAGGATCAAAGCATTGATGATAGAGACAGAGAATTTTACTGTAACAACATGTTTCAGGCTTATGTAAATATATTAGACTGCTATGACATCTACAAGGATACTTTTCAGCAAAAGGTAAGCCTTATCGCACTATAGCCTAATCATTCTTTGTGCGAAAAAAATCTTTTAGTGAAATCACAATTACTATTTTTTTTTCTAGGTGGTCTTTTATGCTACGATGATAATCTATCATTTCATAATATGCACTCAGCTTTTAATTGATAATTTTAAAATATCTGCATTATACGGAGATTTTTATGTGAGTATTTGAAATATAAAATTATACTTCTCAACTAAATAACTAAGTATTTTTTTTAACTTGGCTTGTTTACAAATAAAATAGGTAAAGTATCGAAAAAGAATAAATAAATAATATTTCAAAACTTTTCACACAACGCCATCTAGTCCCAAGCTAAGCTAAGAGCATGAGTTATGGGTAGGTACTAAAATTCTGATAAACATCCTTAATATATTTCTAAATTCATAGATATTATAGATAAATTACATCCAGACACAGAACAAATCATTGAGGTATTCACACAAACATTTGTCCTGGGTGGGAATCGAATCCACAACCTTCGGCATAGCAGTCAGAGCCACTAACTTCGAGACCAACAAGCCTGTCAAATGAAGAATGAAGAAACTTATGAAGTACCTATCTAAATCTTGCTCATAAGGCTACCAGCAAGTGGAATATGGAATTAACATTTATAGTGCCGATTGTTCTTTCGGTTAATGGTTTGATAGCGAAGCGTTTCGAACTACATCTTGAGAAACTTTCATTGAACAGCTAGATTAGGAATGAGATGCAGGAGGCAGCCGTCATGGATACGGCACGCATTGAGAGGAGGTTCCTCACTAGAGACCTTACCACCGACAGCTTGAATTTACCCACCTCGCTGCGAGCAGAGCTCTTTTCTTATATATAAAATTCTCGTGTCACAATGTTCGTTCCCATACTCCTCCGAAACGGCTTGAACGATTCTCATGAATTTTTTTATGCATATTCAGTAAGCCTGAGAATCGGCTACTATCTATTTTTCTAACCTGTAAGTGATAAGGAGTGTTCACCCCAAATTTTTTTTTATTATTTTTTTGATAATTTTTATTTTTTTAATTTTTTTATTATGTGGCATCAAAAAATACATACAATTCTAAATTTGTACTTTTTTATCACGGACCCTTGCTTTTTAATAGTCATAGCAGAACTTTTAATGACTTTTTGAAATATCACGAGGAGAGGGAAGAGGGAGGGGAGTGGGAGGGAAGTCGGAGTGGGGATCGTAAGAGGGGGAGGGGGAGATTGTGTGAGGGGGAGGGGGAGATTGTGAGAGGGGAGGGAGGGGCAGGGTTAGTGGGAGGGATGGGGAGGGGAGTGGGGGGAGTGGGATAGGAGGGAGGTCAGGACAAAGGGTGGGGTGGAGAAGGTGGGAATGAGAGGGGAGGGGTAGGGGAAGGGTGAGGTGAGAGGGTTAGGGAAAGGGGGAGGGGAAAAGGCAGAAGCCGGGTGGGGGAGGGAGGGAAAAGTGAGGGAGGGGTGAGGGGAGGGGGAGGGAGGGGCGAGGGGAGGGGCGTGGTAGGTGTGGGGAGAGGGAGGGAGGGGAAGAGGAGTTGATAAAAATGCTATGCAATAGCTTTACCGCGGCAGTCTCCGAGTGCCACACGTCATTTTCTCTTTTTTTTTAAACATTCAATCACAATGGGCCACAGCGAAGCGTGGCAGGGTACAGCTAGTTTTTATATATATTTATCCAAGTACGCTTAAAGTTAATGTAATAGGAATGCATATTAATCCCTCTTCTTTATTAAGGTGTGCAGCAGATAGATTCTTGTAAATAACGAAGTCAATCAGATCTAGTATTCTTTCTATGTCGGTAGCCAGTATCAGGGTTTCCCTGTCAAAATCACCTTGCACTTGATTTCTCTGATAGCACATATTAATTCTTTAGCCTTGGTATTAGCCAGCCAAGAGGCTCATTGGTGACGAAAAGCTGGTGGGTACCAAGCATCATACCCTGGCCGACCGCCGCAAAGTTGCATTTCTGTCGGTCTTTTACAGACTGTATTTCGGTGAGTGTGCTCTAGAGTTCCACGAGCTCATTCCACCATCTCCTTCCTTCCATCGGGAATCCAGACGTACTGCAGGTTATCACCCATTCCTTGTAGATGTTCCACACATTTGCACGAAGCGCTTAGCCTGTTCCTTCATTATGCGTACAGCCAAGGAGTGGAATTCCCTGCCTGCTTTAGTGTTCCCGAGTTCATATGACCCCAATCTGTTTAAGTCACGAGTTAATAAGCTTTTTTTGGGTAAGCTCGTTCCATCGTTGACCTCATCTCTGACCGCTGGACAAGATTGAGGTCAAGAGTAGACCCATTATGATTATATACATATATTAAAAAAAGTCTGGAGAAAAAAATCTAATCCAATAATATAATCCTAAATAAAAACTCCTCAAAACGTGAATAAGTCACTTCTGTAATTAAAAATAATTACACGAAAATCAGGTAAATGATAAATGATATTTATTTCAGTAAATAGGTTTACACAAACACTTTTGCACGTCATTTTTTCAACTAGTAAGTAGATGAGATCGGAGTTTCACTATCTAACTACTCTGAGAAGAAACACCGAAAGAAACTCAGAGGTCATAGTCTCTTTTAAAATCCAGACATTATTTTGGTCAAATCATGTAAGATCCACGCAGATTAGTGTCAGAGATGGTCTTTTGGTAGGTGAAATTAGGGATAACCAGTGACGAAAATTCAATCTAGAATGATAAAAATAACTAATGGTGATCGGATGTGTGTCGATGGGCGTTGCATCCTGTATGAAAGTCTGATAAATCTTTAAGAGCCGAATAGATCACAAAAGCACAACACATTATTAAATTTATTGTTATTTACAGCTAACGACTTATGTAGTGGCTCTGTGGACTGGATTTGTGTATGTTAAGTATTTAGCATTGCTAATCGTATTCAACATTATCTGTGAGAAGTTCTATATTGCTATGTCAAATGTTCAAGATTCGTGTGCCCTTATTTTGGAATTGAATTGCACAGGTATGTCTCATCCTATTTAATTTATGGAAAAAAAGTAAATAGTTTATTCACTGATATAACATGCAACAATATGATTGTAACCTCCGCCAAACTGCAAAGCAGTTTGTTTGTAGATTTAGCTTCCTTTATCTAATGCAAGCCAACACATTTAGATATTCTTTACACATTCACATTAACTTTTTTATACATTTTTTATCTGTACGTACAATACTGTATTACCCCTTATTTGAGTAGTACTTTATATCGTGAGTTATTAAATATCAGTCTAGACTTTTCCAACTAAGTTTGAGTCGGGTTTCAGTGCATGGTTTGAATATGTTGAATTTTTATTTCATGACACTCGACGGATACGGACGTGCACATAAAATGCATAATAAAATTAATTAATTAACGTTTGCATAAACACTAACACAGTTTTACAGTATATTAGCGTGTTTGACAAATTACCTAAGTGTTTTTTTTTAGTTACACAATGGTCTGACTAGATTATAAACATTTTTTCTATAATCTGAAATATGGACAACGCCAGCCCCTTTAATCGGAGCGGGATGACGCCACGCAGCCTTCCGCCAACACCGACACCAAGACCATTCAACCACCCCAGCAAACCCAAGAAGAGGAATACTATTCTTAGTGTTTTCCGCAGTAATCACGGTTGGATTTTATCGTTACAGATGTTGAGAAAAGTCTATGCAAGAATATCAAACGTCTACATCGAGTGAGATTCGACAAGTTGAACGCCTGTAGGATGTTCTACGTTGGTGCTACTTTACCAATCAAGATTATATCGTTACTTATTAACCATACTTTTGTGCTATTACAGTTTGCCTTTCTGTAATTATGTAATTACTCTTTAACGAATAAATTAAGTTGAAGTGTTGTGTGATCATGAATTTCTTTACAAAAAATTAACTGTCCACGAAAAGAGTTATTCCGAAGAAGAATACATTTCAACTAAAAAGTACTTTTATGTATAGTCCGGTCAATTTAGACCAAAAAATGAGAGTGAAGTTACATAAAGTCCCAACAAGCTGAATTTCAGTGAAATTGTTCAAAATATAATTATAAACAATGTCTAGAAGTTCCCCATCATTCCCCTGTAAGGAAAAAAAAATATTCACGGTCAAAGGTCAAAAAAATTAGTTTTTCGCGATTTTCAGCAAAACGGTAAGTTTTATCATAAAAGTACCTCCGACAAAAATTGTAGAACATAAAATTATCTATAAAAAATGTAACAATACTTTTTTTCTTACGAGCCACCGTTTCTGAGATATAACGATTCAAAAAGTTATAAAAGTTGTTATCGTCATAATATGCATGAGTACGCCACGTATATACATCTAGAGTTGTAATATTTTATATAATATATATACATATATGTATTATATATTAAATGTTTAAATATTTTTCTATCGGTCATTGTAACTTATACTTACAATATAAAATATACATAAGTTTTAACTACAAGAATATCAAGTAAAATGAAACCCGGTCCCTTAATCTTTAAGCCAGTGTAACCCTACAGACTGGGGTTGGAAGTTGGTCAACAATATGTTAGAGCCAGTTCAAACTTTACTTCCACCTGCGCCGGAAAAACTGCTGAACACTATTTTTTGCAACTGCAAAAAGGGATGCAGTGCTAAATGTGGTTGCAAAAAAGTCGGAATGTCTTGTTCTTTGGCATGCAAAAATTGTCAAGGCCGGTCGTGCTCTAATATTGAATCACAAACAATGGAGGATTCGTTTGACTCCGACGAAGTATCATGCGATACATCGCTATTGACGCAATTTACTTGCATCCAAAATGAAGATGAAGAAGAAGCAGGAGAAGAAGATCAAGAAGAAGATCAAGAAGAAGAACAAGAATTTGAAACTTACGAATAAGACGAATAAACTTCAACACTTTTTTTTCATTTACATCGCTTTTATCTTTCCCAATCTTTGAAAATTTCCGTTATTTTGCAATAGTTTTACATTAAACAGGATCACAACTGACCCGTGGAGTAGGCCTACTGGAGAAACCACGTTAAAAAAAACGCGCTAAGTACACTACCTCATAGGTGGCGTGGAAACGTTTGCATATTATGACGATAACGACTTTTATAACTTTTTGAATCGTTATATCTCAGAAACGGTGGCTCGTAAGAAAAAAAGTATTGAGACATTTTTTATAGATAATTTTATGATCTACAATTTTTGTTTGAGGTACTTTTATGATAAAACTTACCGTTTTGCTGAAAATCGCGAAAAACTCATTTTTTTGACCTTTGACCTTGAATATTTTTTTTTCCTTACAGGGGAATGATGGGGAACTTCTAGACATTGTTTATAATTATGTTTTGAACAACTTCACAGAAATTCAGCTTGTTGGGACTTTATGCAACTTCGAATGTCTAAATAGACCGGACTAGTAGTCTATCCCAGATTTTTAAGAACAACCTTTTATCTTAAGCCGTGCCTTATACTTTACTAGCGACCTGTCCTGTCTTAGCTTGGAACCAATTTAGACCACAAAAAGAGTTGCGCTTGTAATATTATTTTTTAACGCGAGTGCGCTCCCTCTTCGTGGTCAAACTTAATGGTCAAACTGATTTGACCACTGGGAATTTTGATCTAGATAGTCAAACTACCTACTTAGTTTAATGAAAAATATCCACCCTTTGTAACAGTTGTTAATATATTTGTGCAGCTATTAATAAAAATAATTATTTTAAAATTTAAAAAGTAGGGTGAACTCATCTAATTCTGTGACTCGCCTAATTCGGTGATATTTGGTTTGAGCGCTATCATAGGGCTATACGAGTGAAATCAATGGTTTGAAATACAACCTTAAGCCTCTGTGATAAAGTTCAAATTCGTCCGTAAAGTTTGGGGATGCTCGAGTGAGCGAGATAGAAACAGCTAACGGTTTTGTCAGTTCGCGCGCGAATCTCGTCGGTTTCGGCAGTGTTTGTGAATTGGTGGCGAACTTTGCTGTATTTATGTAAGTATTTAACCGATTTTTTAGCTTCTTTCTAATAAAATGAATTGTAATTGATATTCCCTTGATGTGGCAGTAAAAAAATCGTCATAGTTCTGCGTCTTTTTCGTGTTAGAGCTTATTTTGTTCGTCAAAAATATTAGCGTTTTAGCGGTTGAGTGGTTTCTGTGCTATCACAGAATTATAGTAGTTATGTACAAATATTTGTGGTTTTAACTGAAATTATTGACTTATTTTGAGTGTAGTAGACAAGATTGATGTCATTTTATTACTTTTATCTGGTCTTAATTAAAATGACGACTTTGAGCCAATATTATATTTTGCTATCACGGAATTGGGTGACACTTTTTTTGGACTTGTCACGTAATTGCGTGAGTAATTTACCAAATTTCGCAGCTTTTTTTTTATTAATATGAGCTCAAATTTGGGCAGACGCTAAAATTTGAGCAGGTAGGTACGTATTTATTATTTTAATTTGCTTGTTTACTTTCAGATATATCATGGATGACCCCAACAAGAAGAACAGAAAATACTCGGAGACCGATCTCAAAACGTGCTGCTCTAAAACGTACCACGTACATTGCCAAAGTCAAGAATTTGAGGCTATTGAGACGATTTTTAAGTGCGTGTTTTTATGTGTTGCGCCGAAGAATAATTCTAGAAGATGTTACTAAAATGTTTATCTTGTTTTTTTATGTTTATGTTTATTTTATTATAATATTAATATTGTACTACTTAAATAAAGTTAACTTGCCTAATTCCGTTATATCAGAATTAAAGTATTAGCTATCACGGACTTGAAGAGGTCACCACGGAATTAGGCAAGTTGACTTGGTTTAGTAAATTTGGTATAACTCTTAGGTTTCTAGAAAAAAATCTGATTATTTGTGCTAATATTCCTCATAAAAGACTGATTAAAACTCATGCTGAGACTGAATTAAATTAATTAATAATTTATTGGTATTTTGTTACTCAAATGCCTTTGTCACGAAGTTAGATGAGTTCACCCTACCCAATACTTATATTATCACCATGCTGATTTACATATCATAATTATTTTTAATCATTAAAGAGGATGTTATAAAGCAGCAGCTACACGGACACGTGAAGACATGACGGAGCCGAGCATATACTGAGCAGCCTGAGCACAGCTTTTTCAATGTTGAGGCTCGTGCGACCAAAACATTCATTTTGTTCCTCTGAGCATGCTCGGGCGAATGAGCGGCTCATTCGCCCGAGCATGCTCAAGTGGATACATACAAGGCTTAAGAGGGGCGCGCGTGAACATGACGCGCCGCCACCTCGGGTGCATGTACGTGAGGGGTGGCGGACGTCCTCGAGTCCGTCGCCCCTTAAGCCATTCAGGGGGCCTGGAAGAGGGCGTTGTTCGCCCTCCGCCTGCGCCCGTTGCTTCTGCTGCGGGCCGGGTGAGTGGAAGTAATCTCCCTCTCCCTTTTCGCAGCCTCCTTCTGCGAGATGACTGTTTCGCAGATGGAAAAGTCGGGTACCCTAACCTTACCTAACCTCATGAAAGTAGGTATTTATTTTAAAGCTTCTCTGTAAACAATGTTTGTAGTTGTTCTATTTTCCGGTAGTAAAATAATCTTGTTTTCGGGTGATCCAACTCGTGTTATACCAGCGTATAACTGCCCATGGGTGAAATATCCTTATCGCAGGTCAATGCCGACCAAAGAGAAAGCAAAAGAAACATGCTGCGTGAATCTTACTTATATTATAAACGCGAAAGTTTGTGAGCATTGATAGATGGATGGATGGATGTTTGTTACTCTTTCACGCAAAAACTAATGAATGGATTTTTATAGAATTTGGTACGAAATTAGCTGACAACCTGGATTAACACATAGGGTACTTTTTATCCCTGTATTCCTACGGAACGGGACCTACGCGGGTGAAACCTTGCGACGTCTGCTAGTCTCAAATAAATTGGTATTAAATTAATTCGATAACTTTCACGAAACGCCATCTAGTCCCAAGCTAAGCAGAACTTGTGTAATAGGTACCAAACAACTGATAAACATCCTTATATTATTTCTAATTATATTCATATTATAGATAAAGTAGGTACACCTAGACACAGGAGAAATCATTGTGCTCATAACACAAACGTTTGTCCTGGGCGGGAATCGATCCACGACCTTCGGCATAGCAGTCAGGGTCACTAACTACGATTACCACGTATTTAATGAAACATGTAATTTTAAGGTTTTAGATTTTAGACTATTTAAATTTAAACTATACAGCACATAAACACAAACATAACTTCACGCTTGTAATCCCCGAAGGGCTAGGCAGAGGTGTATCTGGTAGTACACCCACATTTCGCCAGTTATGTTTGAGTCCATTGTAATAGGGGGCGAGCCTATTGCCATCAATCGGGCACAAATCCAGACTCCGGGCTGCTACTGAGAAATTCCAGATAGAAAAACTCAATAACACTTTGCCCGACCTGGGGATCGAACCCGGGACCTCATGCTGAGCAGTAGCGCTTGCGACCAATAGACCAACGAGGCAGTCAACAAACAGTCAGTAAACTATAGAAATGGTTAGTTAATAATATTTTTTACAGTGTTAAAGATTTTTTGGACGAGAGACATTTTGTTATGTAACAAATTTTTGCTTGCTATGTACATGTGTGAGTACCTACTTATTATTTAATTTTACCAACTTCCATAGCATGTTTTGAATAAATTAATACTACTCTTATTTTTATTGATCATTAATCTACATCTTCTTCAAGGGAACTGATAAATCTGTCAACCTAATTCAATGACATCGTAAACATATTGACCATAAAAATGAACAATCATTATTTGGTACCAAGTAGGTACCTATAGATTGTTGGGTGTAAAAGAAATAGTATTGTTTGATGTTATCTTCAAATTAGATTAACGCCTAATAAAAATACTGAGTTCTCTGTTCATATTTTGTGTTCCAAAAGCTCACGGAAAGACATGATGAAAAGAAAATTACGTTTAAGTCTAAAAAGTCATCGTGTTGAAGTTTTACTTAATAACTTTGTTGATAAAGATGTGCAGTCAATGTTTCTACCTTTGAATTTGATGCAAACTTTTCAGTTTTGTCCAAAATATCGCGTTAAGGATAATTTAGTAACTCCAAATAGTCGTCTATCAAATATCGTATCCTTGTGTGTTACGGTAATATTGATAAATCTATTATTTTACGACGTTTACACGAGTACCTTTGAATGCAGTTTCCTTAATGTGAATATATTATTAATCGTGGCATCCAGTGTCGAGTTCCTTTTGTTAAGTTTAGGATTATCAATAAACTTTGTGCTACGTCATTACCAGAGTAAAATAAATGTTATGTTCCTTATAAAATTTCAAGACATTCACAGATGTTTAAATAAAAAAAGCAATTGCAGACTCTTAACTATCGAAAACTGGTTCGCAGTCATTTTCATGTTTATATTTTTCATCTGTAGTGCCAATCTTAATTTTATTCTTACAAATTCACCAATTCACGCATTTGTAATTGCTGGAATTGTGATGACTTTTGACACAAAGATTGTTTATGCAATCAGTCTTATTCAGATGTTGAAAGATAAAGTTGATCTGTGGAATATTCAAGCTCTTCAGTACCAAAACATGGGGGATAGAGCCAGAGAGGATCACTGTAAAATAATGTTTAAAGCTTACGTAAATATACTAGACTGCTATGACATACACAAAGATACTACTCAGCAAAAGGTGAGTCAAAAGAATAGATTACGGAATCTCGACGCACAAAATGTCGATGAACGCTAACACGATGATACAAAACCGCGATGCACGTCACCGCGAAAGATATTCACTGCGATACTACTTGACTTTGATGCTCCTTACCGCAAAACATGATTTCTGCGGAGCCTCGGGCTTGAAAACTTTAAATGAATTTGAATTATTAAAATAATTGGGGAGCAGTTTTATTGCGAGCAAAGTATTTCCATGTGTAATTGCTAATTACAAACGCCAGTCTGTGGGTACTTCCGAACGGTTTACCTATCACAAGGAAGCACATAGATGCACAAGATGGCGATGAACTTTTGCGGCAACGTGCATCAAAGTCAAGTAGTATCGTAGAGAATATCTTTCGCGGTAACGTGCATCGACATCCCGGAGTATCGCAGAGACAGTCTTTCGCGGTAACGTGCATCGACATCACGTAGTATCGCGGAGACAGTCTTTTGCGGTAACGTGCATCGACATCCCGTAGTATCGCAGAGACAGTCTTTCGCGGTAACGTGCATCGACATCCTTTAGTATCGCAGTGACAGTCTTTCGCGGTAACGTGCATCGTGGTTTCGTAGCATCGTGTTAGCGTTCATCGACATTTCGTGCGTCGAGATTCCGAAATCTACTCCAGTCAAATGTAATTTAGCATATTTTTTTTTGTTTTAATACAATATGTCGAACTCAAAAACATTTGTGTTTTTCCAGGTCGTGTTATATGCTACTATGTTAATATTTCACTATGTAGTATGCACTCAGTTATTAATTGATCATTTTAAAAGACCTATATTTGCCAGTGATTTTTTTGTGAGTATTACATAATATACAAAAGCCAGTACATCGAGTTGTTCCAAATTGACAAATCTCAATTGAACCTTATTTCTTTGTGACAATATTGAAACATTTTAAATAAATTTGATAGATTGGGGTGGCTCAAAGACATCACGAACAACATTTTCATCCGATACTTGTGTCATGGTGGACACAACTCGATAAGTTTTGTTTAGTACGCCGTTGCCGCTCCAATATTGCTATATCTACTATTCTAGATGGCGTTACTGAGACGGGATTGCAGTTTTTCTATGATAATTTCTTCGCGTGTGCTCGCTATAGTGTTTTAAATCTAATACTTAAACCACCTTAAACATTACATTTTTATTTTCAACAGTCTACGCTAGTCGGACATGTAATACTATTGAAGACATGAGATATTAGGTACATTTACAAATATTATATTTTATCAAAAAACTCAATAAGATTATAAAATATACACATAAACATAAACATAACGTCACGCCTGTAATCCCCGAAGAGCTAGGCAGAGATGTACCTGGTAGTATATCCACATTTCGCCAGTTATGTTTAAGTCCCATGTAATAGGGGGCGAGCCTATTGCCATCAATCGAGCACAAATCCAGACTCCGGGCTGCTACTGAGAAATTCCAGATTGAAAAACTCAATAACACTTTGCCCGACCTGGGGATCGAACCCGAGACCTCAAGCTCTGTAGTGGCGCTTGCGACCACTAGACCAACGAGGCAGTATTATAAAATATCAATATTTTTTAAAATTAATTTATAAACACGAAAATGTGTTTAAAAATTAATTTTAAACAAATACAACTGCTTAATTCATTTTCGCGCTGTCATTGTCTTTCTATTGTGTCTCTAATTGACACAATTGAAAGGTTAATAGCCGGTGGTAACTGATTATACACACGAATAGCAGTAACATTTACTTTACACACACTATACAATTTTATAATACATCATATTGTTAATAACAGGTAAATGAATGTCTTAATTAGGTATGTTTTGATTTGAAATTCCAAGGAGTGGAATTCCCTGCCTGCATCAGTGTTCCCGAGTTCATATGACCCCAATCTGTTTAAGTCGCGAGTTAATAGGCTTCTTATGGGTAAGCTCGTTCCATCGTCGACCTCATCTCTGACCGCAGGACAAGATTGAGGTCAAGAGTAGACCCATTATATATAAAAAAAAAAAAAAAAAAAATTAAAATGAAAAGTTTTTTCGTGATGTCCGGTCTATAGTAAGTAGACACAGAATGTCTGAAATTGAAGAACTAAGTAAAATTAATTCATTTATTTTTACTTTCATTAAAGCTATGTTTTAAAACAACTTAGTAGCCAAAACACTATTCATGCGTTGATATTTTTATTTTCAGCAAATAGATTGTGTTCTTGTTGTGTGGGCTAGCGTTTTGAACGTTAAATATTTGGTATTGCTATTCGTATTCAACTTTTGCTGCGAGAAGTTTTACATGGCAATGAAAAATGTTCAAGATTCATGTACACTTCTATTGGGATCGAATTACACAGGTATTTCTAACCCCTTATAGGGTAGACAGTACTATTGTTGGCACCCTATCAATGATTGGCACTTTGCTAATTTATTCGATGTATTATATTTATTAACGTTTTTTACGTCATAGCAACAAAATAACTTGGCAGAATACACGATTCCTTATGTACTGGAAACACTTATTTATGTTTCAAACTTCTACCATCTTGCTTTGACAGCAGTTTTAGAAACCGGTCCCCATAAATAAGTTAAAATTTGTTGAAAAAATGATGGGGTGCTGTGTTTTGAAGATTTTATGTGATTATAAGGTAAGCTTTGGACATTATTTCTTTAATTTTTGGCATCATTTAATAAAGTTAAAGCATATAAAAACGCAAATTTTGCGTCATAAACATTTGTTGATGTGTAATGACTACACTTTATTTTGTTCGATAACACAATAATGATTGGCACTCATGCCAATATACTGTCTATCCACTGCACTTTCAAATTTTTTGATATGATGAAGAGTTTTTGGCTGCACAATAGTTTTTTATCCATTTGGAACATTTTTCTAGTCGGAATGCAGGCTTTTTTATTAAAAAATTATAATTAGCACTGCTAATTACTATAGTTTTTAGGTAGTGTCAATTCATAATTCTTTGTCTTGTTATAGAAGAATGCCGAAAGTACAGAGGGGGAAAAATAATCGAAAGGAAATTCAGATGTCGATCTAGACAAGGCTTTGGAAGACCTAAAAAACGGTATGGGGAAAAAAACTGCTACTTGAATGTTTTGCATTCATGTGCAACTCTGCAGTTCCAGCTGTTGCAAAATTTTGTGATAAGTCGACCTGGTCCTGGCACAGTTACAACTATTCAGGAAGAAAGCCAGCTAGTAAAATGGATAGTTCAATCTCAAGGAGACTTGCCAAAAGAAATAATACAACGACGTGGATCAAGTAAGCCTCTTTCAAATGAACAGCATAATTATGAAAATATTAGAAGATTTTTTTAGAAAAACAAGAAGAAGTTCCAAGAAGCATTACCTACTTCATAAGACTGTCAATGATTGTATCCCAAATATAGTGCCATTGACTATGCTCAAGTGCCAATGATTGTACTTTTTCGTAGAAATAAGTATAAAAAAGTTTTAAAGATAATTAAACATTGATTTTAAACTTAATGCCTCATATTATTATTGATTTCAAATTAAACCAGTACCCAATAAAGCTATTTATAACAATTACCATTTATTTTTAATATATTATATCCTTAAGTATATTCTATAGTCAATTAATTGTAAATTTCAGCTTACAGTGCCAATGATTATACTGTTTACACTATCAATTTTTTTTTTTTTTGAAAAACCGCTGAACAGATGTATTTACTAGCAGACGTCCCGCGGTTTCACCCGCGTAGGTCCCGTTTCCGTGGAAATACAGGGATTAAAAGTGAAAAAGCCTATGTGTTAATCCAAGGTGTCAGCTAACTCCATACCAAATTTTATTAAAATCCATTCAGTAGTTTTTACGTGAAAGAGTAACAAACATCCTCACAAACTTTCGCGTTTATAATACATATTAGTAGGATTGACAGCCGGGACCAACGAATTCCCAGGAGTCTGGATGGTCTGTAATGAATAATCACCCATTCACGGGCTGACCTCGTTTAGCAGGGGCCGTAGCTTAACCTTTGATCGACACGTGTGGCTGTTATTATTTAGCAACATAATAAATAATAATAAATATTCCACAACTTTTCACACAACGCCACGTATAGATCACACAAACATTTGTCCTGTGTGGGAATCGAACCACGACCTCCGGCATAGCAGTCAGGGTCACTTATTACTAGGCCAACTTGTCCTGAATCCATGATTTTCCTGATATTCTTTTTACTTAACCCTAGTTAGCTAACGTTTCTGAACTTCTAAGACAAGCTAACCATCGACTTTTTGACGAACATTTGTTTTTATGTGTTTAACTGAAACTTTACTGTATTTTAACCTGGTTTTTATCATGTTTAAAGGAAATAAGAGATCTATATCAAAGATAATAATTACAAAAAATAATATTTAAATAACTTAATAAATCACAAATCAAAAACTTTAAATGGGACATGTTTCTTTGTGATCAATTTAGGTGCTAAATCTTACAATCATGTGTATGAAATGGGTGACCATTTAATGTAATCAACACCCCTTCGTGCATCGGGAAATATGTTGAGCTGTTGGTCTTGGCAGTCATTTGTTGACCATAGTCTTTATGAGTTATCAGAACTCTAAAAGCCTAACAACCAGTTTAACTTAGGAGTATTTTGTTACCTAGTCCGTGCCACGCTGGGCTGCGGAGTTATCCAGTCGGTCTAAGTAAAACAGTAGCTAGTATATTTAAAAATGTATTTAATAAATTTCATTCGAAATGTTTCAGATGTCAAGAAAAGTGGCAAGAATATCAAACGTCTACATCGAGCGAGATTCACCAAGCTGAACGCCTGTCAGTTGTTCTACGTTGATGCTACTTTTCCAATAAAAATTATAGCGCTACTTGCTAACTCTACTTTTGTGCTGCTACAGTTTGCGTTTTTGTAGCAATGAGTATTCTTTCAAATAAATGAGGTGTAATAAAGCATGTATACAAAACGCAGGTATACTATCAGAAATAGGGTTTATTTTACTGGAACGTGGCGTACGTACGGGGGTAAATGAAATATTTCTCAAAAATCTCCGTGTCTACATTTATTTAACTCAATTGCTCAGTAAAACATGTCTTGTGTAGTTTGTAATGCACGTTAGTATTTTAAAGCTTTTTAACTTTGTTTTTCTTCATCCATGATAAGGCAGCAAACTGCAGTATCACAACAGTGTACTCCAACACCAAACTGTTGAACTTTCGAGGGAGCGTACCATCGATCGTGAAGATTCCGCAAGCAGACATCTTGTAATAATCTGCACGGTTCATTCGCTGCACGTTCTTGCAAAGCCTCTTCGCTTCCACTGTAACATGAGTACAAGGTCTGGTGTACAAAAAGGTCTGGACAAATGGCTTGCTATACAGCAAGTATACACTTGAGAAAAAAAAACTAGTTTTTTTGTATAATATATTCCACGATATTCCACGACTTTTTTACACAACGCCATCTAGTCCCAAGCTAAGCTAAGAGCTTGGGTTATGGTTACTAAACAGCTGATAAACATACTTATATATTTCTAAATACATACATATTATAGATAAATTACACCCAGACACAGAACAAATGATCGTGCTCATCACACAAACATTTATCCTGGGTGGGAATCGAACCCACGACCTCCGGCATAGTAGTCAGGGTCACTAACTACTAGACCAACAGGCCAGTCAATGTGATATATTTATACAGGGTGTAAAAAGACCGATCACATAGCCGATAACTACACATTCTGTACATATAATTAAGTAACTTTAACCAAAAAATATTGCTCGAAAATTTAAATTTGTTGGTGGTTATGTCTCGTACGAACTTTTAGACCATGCTAAAATGCACGCCTTTTTTGCTTTATTTTGTTTTATATAATATGTATATGTCATTAAAGTCAAGTCATTTTAGAAAATACTTTTCCAAATTTCAGGTTGATATAGGGAAACAAATACGTAAGTAAGATTTAGTATATTTTTATTGTCATATTTTATTTAGTTAAATAGGCGGACTTTTCTATCTGAAAAAAATTAAAACTTATGTGACGCGACAAATGCCTTTTTTGGTATAATGGCTTAAGCTTTCGTTAGATCTTAACGGACAAATTGGGCATTGTACAAATACAAAATACAAAAAGCTTTATTTCTTTAAAAAAAATTTCCTTCTTATAATTAGTTGTTGGAGTCTCCTTTTAAGCATGTAAATATGCCTGTGTCAGGAGGCTCCGCTCTTCCTTAACGTATTAACAGCATAGCAAGAGACATGTAAACATAAGTTTTGTATTTTAATTATTTAGTGGGTAAGTAAATTTAGTGGGTAAGTATTTATTTATTATTAGCCTAAGGTGTGCTGTAAGATTCCCTAGCCCCAAGAAGTTGGGGTCGGTTACAGTACGAGTAGGGTTGTGTGTGTGTGTGTGTGTGTGTGTGTGAGTGTGTGTGTGTATGTGTGTGTGTGAGAATGTGTGTGTGTATGTGTGTGTGTATGTGTGTGTGCGTGTGTGTGGGCATGTGTGTGTGTGTGTGTGTGCGTGTGTGTTTCTGTAATCAATGCATGTTTATTCCACGTATAACAATATTTTTTCTGTTTCTTCATAATTTAGGGTTTTTATCCACTTTATCAATACTAATTTGCACTCATGAGAGGTCTTCGAAAATATCTGTAATATTGTGTATCTTTACCTACACTATACAAAACTGCAATGAAACAAAGTGACGTATTCTTACTTACGCCTTTATCGCACTGGGAGTTCGATATTAGAAGATAGGTTAATGTCTTACCAGTGCTCCCCAGACTTTTCAGCAACCTGCTGCAAGCGGCGTCTGCCTTCGATACAGACATATAAAATTTCTCACAATAAGTACTAAATATAGTGACGAAGGCAACATTTTTCATTGCCCAAATGAAGATGAATAATTCATATGCTCTGGTGTCGTGCTGCAAGTTACAGATCGACATAAAAAAAAATGATTAATTCAAAAAACAAAAACAACAAGACATACATATTGGTGAGGTTCTTCAGAAAGGTCAGATGCGTAGTACTCGCAACCGGCGTGTGTGCATGACAACATGTATGAATGTAAATGAAGCAAAATAAGTTTGTAAGAATCTGCTTACACCTATGGGAAAAAAGCGTGAGTTTATGTATGTATGTATGAATGTATTAAAAGAGAAACAGGTTAAAAGTGATGATAACGAGTTTTGCTACAATTATTATCGGTACCTGGATGAGCGAGATTTGCTCATTTTTATTAACCCCGAAACCCCCTGCTTACGAAATTTCTTGAATATCGTTGGAGCCGTTTCCAAAATTAAAATTATTTATACAAATTTAAGAGAATTGCTCGGCAAAGGCATTAGTTTAATGGTTTATAGGCTATTTTAAATAACTCAACCACAGTTGGTAAATGGCTGGTTTTTTATAATTAACACGTTAACTGCCAACTACCAGACACAATAGAAATTTAATTGTTCGCGGTCAACGTGTGACCGACGTGGCGCTCAAAGACTTAATATATAGTTTTCTTTTCTATATATATTTTATTTGTATTCACTAATCCATATATTTATCTGTTTATGATATTTTTATTTCTTACATTATTATACTGATCTCGTCAGTTTCCCAATCATCTTTAATATTAAGTATTAATAGCATTTTCAACTACCCATTGTATCTGCCGTGGATAACTGTTATTGGCTACTCATGTAATCTTAGATAATTACTTAATTGAGAGTTGAATGCTGTTGTTATCCCTAAGAATAAATAAATAAATAAATAAAACAAACAAATGTATTCAAGTCATTGTTGTGGTTACCGTGCCATTATGTGTTACTTCTGATATTGTTATTTCTACAACTATTTGAAGGTACAGCAGACCTTGGAAAAACGTGTCTAATGCTTGAATTAATGACTGAAAATATATAACACTTAGCATTAGAAAGGACACAATATATTACTAAGAAAACAAACGTGTCAATAAGTTGTTCTTACTATAAATTTGAATATGTTCTTGAAAATGTTAAATGCTTCCATTAAATTGATATATGCCTGGAAGAGCTTTTGCAATTTATCATTATATTTTTCTTCTCCTTGCTCCAAGCTCAGTTTACAATAATATTCAATCTCAGAGATCCATGAAATCATTCCATCTCTAATCAAGCCAATTATTAAAACACCATATGTAAAGTTTATATCCAAGTAAAGCAGAGTATACAAATATATTGCCATTACTATATCGCGAGTGAGAGCTACACTGAATATGTAGTCAAAACCATGCCGCACAATTCCGATCCAGTTCCTGATGATTGGTTTTTTGTATTGTTGAAAATTGCTTAACCTGAATGCTTTTTGAATCTTTAAAATCACTTGAACATGATCGTACCTCTGAATAATATTGAGCATGTAAAAGGAAACGAAAGGGATCACAAACAAGATGAGATTTATCTCCAGTAGGAAAAGAAGAATTTGATTGACTGCCCCATCAAAATTCTGTAGTTTGAGATAAGAATTCAAATGGACACTTATGAATCCAATAGTACCAATGAGCGACACGATATAATACGATGAACGATGAGGTCTGATACAATTATACTCAATGGAGAAACTTGATATGAAGACCATGTGTTGTAAGCACCGGAGGGGAAGGAGCACATTTTGCAATCGCCTGTCCAAGAAATTATTGCTGATAGGATTAATGTTAATATGTGTGATCATTTTTTTAGTTGATAAAACAAGCAAGCGTTTAGTTTAGTGTTTAGGACTGGACTGTCGTTAGTATAATTAATTTATTTTAATTTTATAACAATATTTGTTTAATTTAGTTTTAATTAAGTAAATGGATGTCGTTATTTTAGCAGCTAAGCAATATATTTAAGTGACAAAAAATGTACCTATTCATATAACAATGTATGTATTTTTTTACGAAAACTGTTACAAAGTAAGGCTTCATAAAATCTAAGGTTAGAGCTATTGCACCTCCTTTTAATAAAGTTGGAGTAAAATCCTCAATTAGTTTTTTATTGATCTGGACGTGTTTTCTTTTGTTCCATCAGATCATGACCTTGTCTGGACCTCTAGCGTTGAGAAATTTCAAGATCCAGACCTTCCATCCTATTAAACATGTGTGTATCGACATGCACGATTATTTGTTCTGTGTTTGGGTGTACTTCATCTATTATATGTATGTATTTACAAATATTTAAGTAGGTTTATCAGTTGCTTAGCAGCCATAAAACAAGCTTTGCTTAGCTTGGGTAGATGGCGATGTGTGAATGTTGTAGAAAATTTATAGTATAGGGATAGTCACTTTGGGAATGCCATTTAGTTTAAAAAAAAATGACATGTAAAAGTATCTGGGAAGATCTACTTACAGAAATAAAAAACGTTTCATAATCTGAAGCAAGTGATAATTATACTAAATGCGCTTGAATCTGAAAATTTTGATGTGTGAGGAGTGTCGTGGGATCGGATCCAAGACTTGATAGACCACCGGTCACTTCATTAGGCTATCTACTACTTATACTACTCTCTACTCCTGCTTCAATCCCAATTTATTTGGGGTCGACGCAGCATGTGTTTTGTTCCATACATCTCTATTTGCCATCATTTCAGTACTCACCTCCTTTCTAGCCATTTCATCTTTTGCTATCGTTTCTTTAGTCTTTCTCTACTTTTGTGACTGTCCACAATCATGCGAGGTTCACATACCATCTCATTTTTAAAAGTTATCAATTAATGTATGTTGTTCGCACTAGTAAGAGTTTTATTACTATTTGTTGCAGTTAATAGCAATTTTTTATTTATTTCATTTATTGCATCAAATATGGTAGGTATATGAAGTTCTTATATATAATATTTAGTAACACACATTTGGCCAAGATATAGCATGCAATAGTACAAGTTTTACACATTTATTAAAACATTAATTAGGAACAATTCTATAGCTTAGAAATTAAATATGTCTGTGCTTTAAAGTATAAAATTTACAGGGATACTTTTGAAAGAACTCATCTATCGAATAAAAGCACTCTTGTAACAACCACTTCCGCAACGCAACACAAAACTTATTGAAGGATAGTTGAGTAATTGACTTAGGCAAAGCATTGTAAACTAAAGGAGCCATATAAACGCAGCTCCGCCGAAATAGTTCTAGCTTTGGAATGGGCATTTCAAAATCTAAATGAGTAGGTTTCCTTTTATTAGCGTAATCTTTGCGTTCAAATACTTCAAGATTGGACCTCACAAACCTAGCAACTTCGTAAATATAAATACATGGGACCGTCAATAGATTGTGTAACTTGAATATCGGCCTACATGAGTCAGACCACTGCATTTTAAATATCGCACGAACACACTTTTTTTGGGCGACAAAGATTTTCGCCAAATCAGAAGAGTTTCCCCACACAACTATACCGTATCTTATTACTGAGCAGACGTATGCGTGATACACCATTATGGCGGTATGCAAAGATGTAATACTTTTAATTCTCTTTAGGGCAAATACGAATTGGTTAATTCTTTTTGAAATTATTTCGATGTGATTCTTCCAAGTAAAATGCTCATCAAGTGTTACACCCAGGAACTTAGCATTATGTACCTGTACTATATTAGTATCGTTAAGTGCGACATTAAGGCGTATAGGTTTACTTTTAAATGTTTTACGGCATTGCTTTGTATATCTGGGTGTTAAAGAAGTTGGTTTGTGAAATAATTTTGAGCTTGTACTTTGAGAAGTTCTATGTAGCCATGAGTGATGTTTCAATTTCATGCGCGCTCATATTGAAATCCAACTGTACAGGTAATTTTAATACCATTACTTTACAATACTATCCTTTTTACTGTCCCAAAACACTGTAAAGGCCTCTTTTAATACAAAAAAGGCATCGGTATTTATCACGATAATCTTGTTTTCTCATGATGTCAATTATGTCTAAGATAAACTAAAAAGTAATTTTGAACGCAGTGTCGTGCATTAGTAGTAGGTGCCTTAACCTCCAGGCAATCACCATTCTCTACAATGTTTTGAATTATAGTGTTAAGTTACTGTGACTTAGCATATGTGTCTCGTGTTATCAAAGATTTGTTGCGATAAGGTCATTTTTTGGTTATCAATAATACGATAAGCAAGAGGTTAGTAGAAAGCGTTCGCAAGAGGTTTGTAGATTAATCCTGTGAACGTATTGTATCTTTAAGACAAACGATATATTATTTTTCGTTTGTAACACATTGCTAACATAACTTATGACAAATCCAATGGGATACAAAATCAAATCCAAATAACTTCCGAAGTACATAATATTTGAGAGAGGAGAAATGCAGCTCATATGAGTGATGACTGTATAAAATTACAGATACACACCACGACACACAATGACACCACTTTCAATACAATACTATTTGGATATATACTTAAAGTATTTTTTTAATACGATACTTGGGGTAGAATAAATAACGGTAATGGTATAGTGGTAATTTTGACACCAATATTATGAATGACGTTTAAAGACCTGAGCATCGATTGAATATCTTGGTCAATTAAGTAATTAAACGAAACAGAGTCTCGACATGATCACTTTTTAAGACATTGACATTCTTTTTTTCTTAAAAACTTTATTGTGTTACGATTATTTCGACACGAGTGAGTAATTCAACTCAAAGTGCTACAGTTGTCATTCAATTTTATCTATATCCATTAGGAATGGCCATATGCGACTTTATACACAATTTTATTATCTCTAAACCATTAGGAATATTAATCTTCATCGACTACTTGTATGAAAATTTCACACACGTGTGTGTGTCCCAAAAGTGTATTTAAGCCTGTGGCGTAGGTACAGACGCCAGCACACCAAGAACATGAACCTTATAAAGATTAGGTATAGAGATAAAGTTGAAATACTATCAAAGAAATTACACACAGCTTGATGTGCTGGCCTCTGTAATATCGACGACTATTTTCAAAAAGCCGGTTAGTTTTCAACCAAAACGAATCTGACGCTCTTATAACCGACCTCTTTTTCTGTCAGTAGACAGTTGCTGATCGATTTACTTATACTATCTTTAGTTTTTGGCCGGTTTATGTAGGTATGATGTTACTGATATATAGCAAAAAAACTTAAGTACGTCACGTCGCTTTTATAACCAGAAAGTGTTAAAAATGTCTTCTCGCTACTAACATTCTCGGCAGACCTCCCGGGAGTTTACAGTCAACTGTTAGGCCTGTAGTTCATACACGTTTATCGCTGTAAGGTACGGTTTCTTGACCGTATCACATTTACCCAACGTCACCTGAGTTCTATGGATCGTTATGGTCCCCTTTTTAACCGACTTTCAAAAAAGGAGGAGCTTCTATGTTCGTGTGAATGTATTTTTTTTTTTTTTTTTTTTTTTTTTTTATGTATGTTACCTGATTTCTCCCCCATTTGTGGACCGATTCTCAAAATTTTTTTTTTATTTGAAAGAGTATACTCCTGAGGTGGTCCCATTTTAATTTGGTGAAGATCTGGTGCTGATCTTCGGAGATATACAACGGAACTCTTCAAAAATAGACGGCAAATCTGTCGTGATTGCTGGAATCGCTTGGATGTTTATTGTTTATACAACATCATGACGTATCATCACGCCTGTGTGCTCTGAGGGGTACGCAGGTGGGTACAATATACCTAGATTTCGTCAGTTAGGTATGTTAATTTAAATTTATTAGGGATTACTGGAAAACTCTATTATCATGACATGTTTTGTTAACAATTAACAATATAAAATAAATTCATGGCAAATATTTTTATGGTAACAACTAAAAATGGAAAAATAAAAAACTTTTTTGCAAAAAATAAAACCGACTTCAAAAAAAAACACTAAACGGTGTAAAATAACTCTAAATTCGGAAGTCGGTGGCCCATCATAAGTAAGACAAACTACCAAAGCCACATACACACATCAAAAGTGTCTAGGGATCAACATATATTTTTGCAATAACTTTTCTCCTGATTGATATTAATTAAAATTTTCTTTAAGGATTCATCAAATAAAGTGTTTTCGTTTGTCACAGTAACGATAAACCAAGTCACCTTTGCATTAATAAAGAAATTTGCCATTTTCCTAATAAAGGGATTTTTGACATTTGAACCACTAACATTAAAGTTCGAAAAAAAGACTGAAATAACAGTTTTCTTTAAAATTTTATTGGGTAACTTAAACAATTAATAATCCGTGTTTCTACCGCGAACACTAACAACACAAGAACATCGGTTTGGCATACTCAAAATGAGTTCATCCAAATCACGCTGTGGAATGGCTGCCCATGTTCGTTGCAACAACAAAAAAAGGTCTTCTTGCGACTGGATACCCCCCATATTCGGCAGAGCTCTTCTCTGTAGAATATCCCATGCATGCTCAATCGGGTTCAAGTCTGGCGACTGAGCAGGCCAGGGCAGGACATTGATGTTAGCTGCGGCGAGAGTCTGTCTTACAACTCTTGCGGTGTGCGGTCGTGCATTATCATGCATTAACTGAAATAAGGGACCGATTTGCACTTGTAGAGGAACAATGATGTCTGATACAATCGTCTCAGCATAAATTTGAGCGTTGAGGTTGCCTCTGATCCAAATCAACTCAGTTCTTCCGCCGATCCAAATACCCGCCCATACCATGATGGTTCCACCACACTATAAGGATGGACTTCCTGGCAGGATTTTATCGCTGTTGGCGTCCAGGGGTTCTCCAGTGTCGTATACGTCTTGTATCCGGTCTCATACCAAAACGAGACTCATCAGAAAGGCACACGAAACGCCATTGTTCTTCTGCCCAATTTCTGTGTAAAAGAGCCCATTGATATCGAATCCTACGATTGTGCATTGCTATAGGTGGTACCCGTAGCGGTCTTCGGGAATGAAGGTTCACTTCATGCAAGCGGTTTCTGACTGTTTGGTCGCTAATTAAGTTCCCTGAAGAGTGATAAATCCTCACGAGTTGTAGGACAGACTCTCGCCGCAGCTAACATCAATGTCCTGCCCTGGCCTGCTCAGTCGCCAGACTTGAACCCGATTGAGCATGCATGGGATATGCTGCAGAGAAGAGCTCTGCCGAATATGGAGGGTATCCAGTCGCAAGAAGACCTTTTTTTGTTGATGCAATGAACATGGGCGGCCATTCCACAGCGTGATTTGGATGAACTCATTTTGAGGATGCCAAACCGATGTTCTTGTATTGTTAGTGTTCGCGGTAGAAACACGGATTATTAATTGTTTAAGTTACCCAATAAAATTTTAAAGAAAACTGTTATTTCAGTCTTTTTTTCGAACTTTAATGTTAGTGGTTCAAATGTCAAAAATCCCTTTATTAGGAAAATGGCAAATTTCTTTATTAATGCAAAGGTGACTTGGTTTATCGTTACTGTGACAAACGAAAACACTTTATTTGATGAATCCTTAAAGAAAATTTTAATTAATATCAATCAGGAGAAAAGTTATTGCAAAAATATATGTTGATCCCTAGACACTTTTGATGTGTGTACTTCCGAATATAGAGTTATTTTACACCGTTTAGTGTTTTTTTTTGAAGTCGGTTTTATTTTTTGTTACGAATAGTGCATACGGTACAGACGCCAGCAAATCAAGTTACGCCAATGTGTCAAATTTCTTTGATCGTTTTCAACTTTATGGCAAACAGAATAAGGTTCATTTTCAATTGGGAAAATTTGACACATTGGGGTAACTTGATGTGCTGGCGTCTGTACATTCGCAACTGTTACCGTACCGTGGATAATGACGGCGAAAAATGTGAGTGAACAACGGGCCTTAGACTAAGAGCCTAAGGTATTTTCTTTTATCTAGTTATATTGTTATAACGTCTTATCCAGAATTAGTCTGGACCATATGTTTGAAGAATGTAACCAGATTTATACAAATGCGAACTACATGCATACTGATGAAGATAATACTTTTACAAAGTGTAAAAAAAATACGTTTACGTAATACTAACTTGTTTCGAAATAAGCTTCACACTTTGAATTGACCAACGGATAAGTAAAATAATAACTTATCTAATATAAACTATAATGGAGCGCATTTGTGCCTAGTCATGGAATAACATAAGTACGTATTTAGTCATTACAGAATAATAATAACAGAGGCACGGGTTGGATCGAAAATAAAGCTTATCGGGGTCAGTCCGTAGATGGGTAGTGTTTTGTGCCTCCGAAAGCAAGTTAAGCCGTTGGCCCCGGCTGTCATTTATAGATTTATGACAGTCTTAATGAGTACTCAGCAGGCTTAGCCATATTACAAAAAAATAAATAAATAAAATAAAATTGCGTAGTGTATTTCTTTTTCAGCGATAATTAATACAAATTCTACTCGTTAACACTTGACAGTTGACAAACAGCTGATTGCATATACGCTATTTTCTTTCTATTCGATGACTATAATAGAAATAGAATTTGTAATATGGCTAGGCCTGCAGAGCTCTGATAGTCTGACAACCAGTCTAATCAAGGGGTATCGTGTCACCCAGTGACGGAGTTGCGAATTCGGCATCAGGAAGTGGCTCCATGTGATACACTGGTATTCAGTTGCATCCGGTTAGTCTGGAAGCCCACCTTAAAATAGGCTAGACAGATATGTGTAGATTTCTAGAAATCATTAATTTACTTAACTTTTCGATTTATGATATATTTTTTTTAGGATTTTTCAAATCAAATCAAATCAAATCATTTATTTTGCAAACATGGGTAATAGGTAGGTACATAGATGTTATACTACAATTAGGTTCTCCACATTTTGCCGTCACATGGGCATGCAAATAGTTATACAATTAAAATAAATTTATAAAATTAAATAAATAGAATAATAATTTCATACATTTAAAATTTAAAAAAATGTCAAAGTTATAAAATAGTAGATTGTTTATCTAGGGAGCAAACAACTATTTTAAAGGCGAGAGTGTTTTTTTTTTATCCAGAGCGGAGCGAAGGATTCTAGAGTAGAATCCCGAGCGGAGCGAGGGATTCTTAACTAGAATCCTGAGCGCAGCAAGGGATTAAAAGTATGTCACTCGAGCTTAAAATAGTATTGCTCCCGAGGTGGACACTCTACTTTTTATCACCCTCTATGAGAAAATAAGTAAGTGCAACTTATGAACAAGAATTTATTTACGTACAATTCAGAACCATAAGACATAAAATATAATATAATTAGAGGCTGATGTTTATATTTGAACAATTATGGAAAGATTTTGCTCTTCTTGCATTTTTCCAAAGGATGAAATTGTTGTATGCTTTGACATATTGTTCACGGGATTTTGTAGGTAAAAGACTTTCCATCACATTTTTAGCGTCCGATACAATATTCTCTGGAGTCAATATAATACTTTCACTTGAGGAAGACGCACTCATTTTTTATAATTCTAAAATCTGAATATGAATCAACTACGAACGAAAGCAGAATGCATTTAATTTCGCGCGTTGTTTATTTTTCATCAACTTTTTTCAAATTTGGCGCGCTCGCAGTTTTTCAGCCAGTCACATATTCAATACATTGTTCCCGCATGGTTTGTGATTCACCTCTTTGCTGATTGAAACATTTACTAACAATATCCACATTCCAAATTCACATCAATTTTGATCCCTAGGGATTAATGAGCTATTTTGGTCCCTGTTTACGAGGAATAAACTAGCTATTTTTGAATAGATGTGATAAAAAAAATATTAAAAACAAGTTGATTAACAAATTACTAAAAATTCTATGTCATGTCAAATTCTTTTTCATTAAGGAACTCAGTAACTAATAATAGGCTCTGGAGGTCAAAAAAGTACGAAGTTTATTTTTAAACATAGATTGAGGAAGTTTTCTCCAAGTTTTAGGTACTTTATTATAAATTACTGAAGCCGTACAGAATACACTTTTGCGCATTAAGGTCGTCTTAGCGGATTGAAGACAAAGTTGACCATTATCACGTCTATTCGTCACACGCGTGGGAATATGTCAGCTAGACGTTTATAGTAACACGGATTCGACTTAACAAACTTTCTATAAATTTAAACAGCAATTTAAAATAAAGACATTTATTTCATTTAGTGCACTTTGTAGTCATTATCTTTATAAACATTGGATTGTAGTGATATTCTGTGCACACATTGAAATTTACATGAGCGTTTGTTAAAACTATGCACTGGAGGGCTATTCTATGAAACTCGCCTAGTGAAAATTTAGAAGAACTGAAGTTAAAATAAGTTGTTAATCCTTAGCATAAGGTTGTGTTTCTACCAAAGGTGTGCGAGGCAGCAGAGCGGTGCGAGGATGCGTAACGTAGCTGTGGATCACTGCGTTGTGCTAGGCCAATGAATGGGTTTGCAGCGAAACTGTGAAACGGTGCGCAAATGAGCTGTGCGAGTATGTGTAAAGGGCTCTTTTCAAGTGCGAGCGAGCGGGGTTGAAGTGTGGTGAGTGCGGGTCTAGTAACTGTTACCAGATTCTCACTCACATCCATCCCTAGCACACATCCCTTGCACATATCCCTCGCGTCCATCCTCTAGCTTGAAAAAACCTCGCTTCGTTAATAAGCCATTGCCATAAAAGCTTCGCTGAGCGAGGTTGGCAAATGAAGCGATTATTTTGGCTCTTAACAGATTCATCCCTCGTAACGCATTCTCGCACGCTGCATTAGTGTGGGATAACAGCATATTTTACAAAACTGACTGACTGACAGCTACAAATGTAATTTACAGAAACGCAAACTGCAACAACACAACAGTATAGTTAGTCAGTAGAGCCATCAGACGTAATATATGACAGACGTCTATGGTAAACATCCCAAATACGCTCATTTTGCGGAAGGACGCACGATGCAAACGAAGGACATTTTTGCATATCTTTCTTTCTTCATCTGTAAGTAACGAAATAGTTATAAACTTTGAATACATAGTTTCTCGCTAAATATGTGTTGGTGTATGACAGTAAAAGGGTAGTGAACCTGTATTTGAGCTCACACTATTATTATCTTATGCGTTCTTGAGTATTTTATTTTAAATTTAAATTTGCTCAGGCGACGTCCTGTGTGAGCGATATAGAAAAGAATGCAAAGCGGCGCCGCGCGAAAACAACAAACAGTCGTAAGTCGTAACCTATTGAAATGTCCGTCCTACGTGACCAAACGCACGTGGCGTCCGGTGCAATGCGGCACGTAATGGACTGCAACGTAGCAACGTGAACGTAGTATGAGAAAGGTGATAGTGTACCGCCGGCCTTTTTTGACAGCACAGTCATCCCGACGTCAAGGATCTTGGTTTGCACGTTGACAATTGCCTTGGCTGGCGGAAGCAGGTTACAACCATCATCAGTCAAAAGGTCACCGGAACGTTGCGGTCTCTTTATCGTTTAAAGAATCTTCTCCCTCCCACATTAAGGTAATGCTTGTACAGGCCCTTATCTTTCCCATAATTGACTAAGCTGATGTGTGTTACTTTGACCTGAATGCACATCTCCTCAATAAACTAGACAGACCTCTTAATTCTTTTAACATTCGATTCGTCTTCAATCTACGCAAGTATGATCACGTTTCCGCGCATCGATCACTTTTGAAATGGCTACCTATTCGTTAGCGTAGAGCTTTGAGGGCCTTGACAACCTTATTTTCTATACTTCACAAACCCACGTCCCCAACCCATTTTCACTATTTATGTTCGGCACACGATAAGAATCTTCGTTCCACAAATAATCGTCTTCTACGATGTCCTTCTCACCGTGCTGGTTTCATTCACTCTTCCTTCTTCGTCCAGGTGGTTTTTCTTTGGAATTCGCTACCTCTGAACATCATGATGGTAACCAGTTTGTCCACATTTAAAGTGAAGGCACGTGAGTACATTCACAAGGAATTGGCAAACTTATCTTGAAGTGAAGTTAGCAGATTAGTTTTTCTCCAGCAACATGTCTTTTTTTTTCTTGGCATCGCTTGTATTTGGATTTTATATAATATGTATGTATCTATGTATTTATTCTAAATTATTATTGATTTCACTTTCTAGTTTTTGTTATCTTCTTGCGCCTACCATGTTCTGTCTCTGCATCACCTTAAGGTAGACTGGTAGAAAATTCTTAAGGCATTAAGCCCGCCTTTGTACAGAGTCTTTTACTAGTGCAAGTTTTAATAAATAATCATAATATTAATCCATATTATTCAAGTAAAACAGTTACTTAAAATGGAAACGGGTAGGTTAGGTTAGGTTAAAATTGTGACCACGCAACGCACGAAGGCGAGCGAGCAAAGCGAGCGTGCCGCGGTAGCGGCCGCCGAGCGCCAGATTGGGTTTCTTCTCATACCACATCTCATATGGTGTTTTGTCATTGAGACCTGATGCTATAGATCGATTTTTCAAGTACACTGCTGTGGATACTGCCTCTGCCCAAAACCTTACATCTAACTTAGCATCAAACAACAAGCATCGTGCTTTCTCAACAATTGTTCTGTTGTTTCGCTCTGACATACCATTTTGTTCTGGCGTATAGGGGTTGGTTTTTTTGGTGTACAATACCAGATGTTTTCAAAAATTCTTCCATTACTTTTGAACAAAACTCTCCCCCATTGTCTGTTCGTAAGATTTTAGTATTTATTTATTTTTTTATTAAAACTTTATGCACTAGTAAAATAAACTGTACAAAAGCGGACTTAATGCCTTAGGAATTTTCTACCAGTCTACCTTAAGGTGGTGCAGAGACAGAACATGGTAGGCGCAAGAAGGTAACAAAAATTTGAAAGAAAAATAAATTATTATTTATGATAAATACATATATACATACATATTATATAAAATCCAGAGATACCTAGGTCAAGAGAAAAGAAAAAAAATAAAACAAAAGATAATATATTAATGGAGAAACTAATCTGCTTACTCAACTTTGGGATAAGTTTGCCAACACCTTGTGAATGTGATCGCGTGCCTTTACTTTAAACGTGAACAAACTGGTTGCCATCCGGATGTTCAGAGGAAGCTCATTCCAAAGGAAAACCGCCTGGACGAAAAAAGAAGAGTAAATGAAACCAGAACGGTGAGAAGGACATCGTAGAAGACGATTATTTGTGGAACGAAGATTCTTATCGTGTGCCGAACATAAATAGTGAAAATGGGTTGGGGACGTGGGTTTGTGAAGTATAGAAAATAGGGTTGTCAAGGCCCTCAAGGCTCTGCGCTGACGAATAGGTAGCCATTTTAAAAGTGATCGATGCATGGAAACATGATCATACTTGCGTAGATTAAAGACGAATCGAATGCAGTTATTAAGAAGTCTATCAAGTTTATTGAGGAGATCTGCATTAAGGTCATAGTAACACACATCTGCATAGTCAATTATGGGAAAGATAAGGGCCTGTACAAGCGTTGCCTTTATGTGTGGCGGGAGATTTTTCAATCGATAAAGATACCGTAACGTTCCGGTGACCTTTTGACTGATGGTCGCAACCTGCTTCCGCCAGTCAAGGCAATTGTCAACGTGCAGACCAAGATCCTTGACGTCGGAGCTAAATGGGATAATAGTGTTGTCAAAAACGAGCGGCAGTACAGTAGACCCTAAAGTGATAACCTTTCTCATGCTATGGGGGCTCCCTAAAATGATAGCCTGACACTTAGAAGGGTTAACCGATACCCCGAAACGATCAGACCAATCAATATTGGCATTTTTCTGTTTCTCTGCCATAGCCTTGAATTCTCTGAAGAGTTTAAACACCTCATTTTTGTTTTTCATGAAGTAAACAATTACATACGACTGTAGTCATCTACAAATAGAAGAAAGTATTTTGACAATCCAATCGATTTCGTTTCCATAGGCCCACATACGTCAGCGTGCACAATGTCTAGCACTTTTGTACCTCTAGAGCCCGTGGGGAATGGCAGTCGTGATTGTTTTCCCTCACAACAAACGACACAGTTAGATTTTGTCACTTCACAAGTGCCTTCATAGCAAACACCTTCCACGGCGCCATTCTTAATTTTATTTAAGTCTTTAGTGTTTATGTGTCCTAGTCTCTTGTGCCATAAAAGAGCACTATCTCTGGCAAGTAAACATTTAGTCACTGGTGTAGTACTTATATCCAGCCTACACACCGTGAATTAGCTTAGCAACAGCCACCAATTCTTTCTTTGCATTGTATATCAAACATTCACTATCTGAGAAAGAAACACTGTTGTTGTTTTTTTATCAATTGACTTATCGACAATAAGTTCGTTGTCAGGCTTGGAACACACAAAACATCCTTAATATGTAGTTATATCATAGCCTTGCTGAGTAGATATATTAACATTTCCTTTACACGTAACTTGAAGTTTCTCGTGATTAGCTATCATGATTTCTGGGCATGTCTGTGGTTTCGAAATATCTTGCAGCCAACTTGCGGTAGCCGTCATATATGAGCACTGGCTCCCGAATCATACCACTCGTCTTTACTATACTTAGCATTCAAGAAAGCAGCACTGAATGCATTTGTCGTCTTATTTTTGCCTGTTTTTACTAATAATGGACATTGATTACGAAAAAGACACGGAGTTTTACATTTATAGCAGGTTATAATTTTATTTTCATCTGTCATTTTGGCATTTGTCGTTGACTTCCTGTTATTTGCGCTCTGATTGGTGTTCCCACTGTTGCCAGGTCTTGGTTTTTGTTTCGACCATTTTGACGTAAACGCCGCTTCGGTATTTGGCGCTTCGTTCGATGTCATTCCCGCCAATTCTAACGGTTCCGAATCTAACAACTTTGTCTTTATGAGGTCGGCTGAAATTACGATTCCGGAATGCTCAATGGCCATAATCATTGGCGAAAATTTGTCCGGTAATCCTGCAAGCAACAATGATCCAATCCACTGATCAGTTATTTCAAAACCTGTTCCATGTAACCTTTGCGATGTTTCCACAATTTGTGTCACGTAGGTGGTCATATCTTCACAATTTTCTCGCCATATTGAAATCAAGTGACGCAATAACGAAATCTTCCTCGAAAAACCTGAGTCGTCAAACAGGAATTTGAGGATATCCCACAACTCTTTCGAAGTTTTCGTCTTCTTGATATGCACGTACAAAGCCGGGTCGATGGTCAGTCATAATTTAGCACGCGCCTTCGCATCGTCTTCTGATTTAATGTCTTTTCCAACCACTGGCTGCACACAAAGTAACATTTCTTCCAATACGAGCACATTTTCAACTGCAAATGTCCACTCATCAAAGTTTTCCCGGCCCTTTAGTTTAGGCACACTGGCTAAATAATTTGCGGTCATCTTGCACAACACAACCGTGTCCGAAATAATATAAGTTTATCACTGAATACTCAATACTTTTTAATAAAAACTGGATTGGCGTGATAGCCCATAACCTATAAAGCAAACACGTTTGGTTACTCGGTGCAGACTGACTTTATTTCATTCCACGCTAGTTTACAAATTTTATGTCATGCCTAGATGTCGCCAGTAGTGTGTTTAATTTGATAAGATTAGTTACAACAATCGCTACACAAAATGGCAACATGAACCGCACACGTAGGACATAGCGTCAGATATTTGCCGAAATTTGGATGAAAAGAATGTTATAATGTTGAATGTTATGTGTTGTTGTTTAGAATCGTACTGACGGCTTCCACGCAATCGTGCGGAAGAAAATAGCATCTGTGGAAGCTAGAACCCGGGCCAGTGGCAACAGCATTCTGAAAACAGTGGCTGGAAGTGTGTTTTCCCCTTTATTGAGGCATTTTGTGGAGAAGATGACTGAGTAAGTTACTTGGTCATCTTCTGTACAAAGTGGCTCAATTTCACTTTATTTTCATTTTGTTTTTATTTTATTTGTGTACTAACACTAGATATAAGGTACGTTACTAACATTGTGGATCTTTGTTGTCCGATTGTTTAAATAAATTATTATTATTATAACTAACAGCTCTCGGTCAATTTAGCTTACCTGTACAATTTGAACCCAAAACGATAGCACATGAATCCTGAGCACTCTCCACCGTGGCATAGAACGATTCGAGTTGCAAACTAAGTGCGAAATGTAATGTAATGTTTTTTGTAATCCATAAGATTAGTAGTAATCCATAAGCTAGGTGCTGAAAAATAAGATGAATAAATATTTAGGGTATGGTTAAGGTTTTTTATTTTTTGTTCAATTTAATTTTTTGTTACCCCTCTTACTCCTTGCTTCCTCTTCGCAAAAATATTCTTAAGTATTAAATTAACGACAAAAACTATAGTTTTTTTTTGGTTTTTGACAAAAAAAAACTTTGGTTTTTTATGGTATCTGTTTTTACCTAGTTACATGTCCTTTAGAACTAGTTATTTATGATATAAATGCGGTAAGTTGGTTTTTTGTCACGAGTTTGTAAATACCAATTTCTGCACGTGTATCATACAACATTCTTCAACACATTTGCGAGACAACAGTACAATTACGTAATGAAACAAACTGCCGCGCATTTGCAAATGCGCCACATGCACGTGGTGAAAATTAGAACTACAACTTTTATCTCATTTACTCTTTAGTATTAAAGTGAGACAAACGTATTGAACAAAAGTGCTTCCATGGAGGTTCGTTCAGTCGGCTTATTAAATTTATTCTAGTAATGTGAAACTCCTTGGTGGAATTCTTATATTACTTTTTATGGAAATTAAAAAAAAACCGTTATGAATACGAACGGTGCTATACAACGGGGTGTGGACCGTGCTGTAAAATAGGTACATAGGTGAGAGTACATATTTTACCACACGTTCCGTTGTATAGTGCGTAATTTTTAACTTTCGAATAATGTATACAGTCTCCGTAAATGTATTTTTCGAGCAAATGTGTCGAAAAAAATATTTTTGATTGAATTTAATAAAAAGCGGTATCAGTACTTACTGGCAGTGGTTCAATATTGAAACCTAACTTCGAAAAATCTATTAATATTTGACAGGTGACCAATTCATGAAAGAAACATTCAGCTGTTTTGAAAAGTGTCTGAAAAGAGAGAAACGTACTTTACACAAGTTACGCGACGTCCTGCATGAGTGATCTAGAAGCGGTGCGCAAAATAACAAACAGTCGACATCTATTGAAGTGGTCTACGTGACCAAACACTCGTCAATGCGGTGCGGCGCGAAAGGAAGTCACATCTCTGCGAGTACACAATATGTACTCGCAGATTGGCTATCACGATGATGATCCCCCTCCTTGCGTCGGTCGTACTCCTCAATGCTGATTTTTTTTACGATGTTCCTCTATCTGCTTCTGTCTCTGGCGGTGTGAAGGGCATCGTATACCGAAGAGTCAAGAGTGGTGCGAATCTGGTTGGACCAACGTATTTGGCTGCGTCCACGAGGCCTTTTCCCATTCACTTTGCCGGTCACGATGAGCTTTTCGAGATTACCACCGTCTTTCCTTGCTATGTGACCGAAGTATTGAAGGATCTTACGTAGACACTCGGACGACAACCGCGAGGACATCTTGAGTTCTCGCAATATGGATACTTGGTTCGAAATGCTGTCCAAGGGATTCGGAGCATTCTTCTCCAGCACCACATCTCAAAAGCGTCAATACGTTTGCGGTCTGCAGTTTTCAGCGTCCAAGTCTTAGCAAAATATGAGAAGATCGAGGAGACAAGAATCGGAAAAGTTGAGTATGTATGAAGATAAACAATCAGAAAGTGATGGATTGAGTGAAAGATAATTTTGCTGCAACCATAAAAGAAGATATAAAAATGTTAAGTGATAAAGATTTTTAGAGAAAGAAGCTTGATCCGCGTGACAAAAAATGTTATTTCATCATTATAATATTCAGTTATTACAAATACACTAGAAACTATTATGTACAGAGGCCAGCACATCAACCTACCCCAATGTGTCAAATTTCTTCGATAGGTTTTCAACGGTATTCTAAACTTAATAAGGTTCATGTTCAATTGGGAAAATTTGTCAGTTTTGGGTAGCTTGATGTGCTGGCGTCTATAGTGTACATACTTAATAAGAAACAAAAAGACAAAAAAAGTTTTGGTCATCAAAAAATTCATCCGCATCGCTGTTAACGGGAAAAGTGCCCAAAAGACTGGCATTCACGTTGAATGACAATGTAGTAAAGGACGAATACACTAGTAGATTTACTCATTACTCACTGTTGGTTGAGAATGCTTTTTGACTGTCTTGTAGCATTTCAATATTTGGACATAGGCCTGAAACATCTTTTGACAGTACACTTCGTTTTCGCCATCATTAATTGGATTTAATATTTGTGTCTTCCACAAGACAAGTTTATCTGTTATTAGTGACATCAATCTAATAGCGTAAACTGAATCAGAGTCAAGAGCCAACAAAACATATACATGGATGACCGTATACCATGGAGGGTGCAGATATTTTATGTGCATATAGATTGCACAAGAAATAAAAAACCCGAATACCAAAGCGACACAGATCCAATTGATAATTATAGAATTTTTATTACTGTCCTTATTGTTGAGAAACTTGTGCACTTCTTGAAAGGCTAGCACAAATTTAACATTTTTCTTGGTTTGAATGACAAAGGTAATATATGTCATGATGAAACCCGCACAAAAACCGACGATATCGAAAGTAGACGCAAAATAAAGGAAATTTATCGCTTGATACCGTCTGAGGTTACAATCTGACAATACAATTACGGAATTATAACAATGAGTTGACATACAAAACACAGTTGTACACAACGCAATGAACTTAATAAGACTATTGTTAGGAGTTATATAGTCGTTTCTAATTTGATATTTGGGGTATAACACTAAAATTTGCATTAGATTCATAGGAAAAAGTAGGGCCTGCACATTTTTGTCGACTTTGTTCGTAGGAAATTCTATGATTTCAATACTTAACGACGGCATTTTAGATTCTCTATTTTTTAATAAAATGATTAGTTAAATGTAGCCTCAATTTAATGGGCTCGACAAATAGGTAGTCCACTCGTAAGTACTCAACAAAATGGAAACGTTCAATGTTTACCTTAAGTTGTGTAAATGAATTGTATGTTTTTAGGGTTCCGTAGTAGAATAGAATAGAAAAATATTCAACTAGGAACCCTTACAGTTTCGCCATGTCTGTCTGTCCGTCCGTCCTCGCTTAATCACTGTGACCGTTAGCACTAGAAAGCTGAAATTTGGTACCAATATGTGTATCAATCACGCCGACAAAGTGGTAAAATAAAAATTGGAAAAAAAAATGTTTTTTAGGGTAGCCCCCCTATATGTAAAGTGGTAAGTGATTTTTTTTGTAATTTCAACCCTAACGTAAGATTTATTGTTGGAAAGGTATTTAAAAATGAATAGGGGTTTACTAAAATCATTTTTTGACAATGTCAATAATTTTGGAAATAATCGCTACAAAAGTAAAAAACAATGTGTTTGTTTAGAAAATATGAAAAAAATCTGTAATGTAGAACTTTATAAAGACTTTTTGAACTTGGATGGAAACAACAGTTTTTGTACTAAAAGGCAAAAAGTTGTACAAAATAATTTCTGGACTAAGTTTGTAGTATAATCGTCTAAGCAAGCATTTTGAACACTTATTGTGACGGACGGGAAACTACGGAACCCTACACTGAGCGTGGCCCGACACGCTCTTGGCCGGTTTTTTTATTTATATTTTATTTTATTACAATCTATTTACACGTCATGTATGTATGTATTTTGTCACGTCATGTATTATACACATACATATTATTGTGTAATTGAGTATGAAGATATAAACGAAGACTTAACTTCTATACTTAATCTTGTATGTAAAACTAGCTGATGCCCGTGGCTTCGTCCGCATGTATGTCGGTTATCGCACCCAGCTCCCAGAAGGCTTATTTTTCACCTCCAACAAATACCATTATATTTTTGCCAATGTATACAAAATCTTAACAAATTATAAAGGGTGGCAGGGACATCGACGCGCAAACGTCGTGAACAGGTTACACCTGATACCATAAATTAAATTACGAAGGTCATTCAGGTTAAAAAAAAATGTCATTTTTGAGTGCGCAATGTATTGCAAACAACGCGATCATAACGCTCTGCGAAAGGAGCGCGCGCGTGTGCTACCTAACCTACACACATACATACTTTTGCTGCGCGCCCCCCCCCTGCCGAACCGCGCGCCGCCGCCGCGCACCACCGCTGCCGGACGAACGTGAACGTACCTACGAAATATCGCCGAACGACAACATTGATAGCTAGGTACTTAACACATAAAATCATGTTTAATTAGTCTTAATAACTGATGGTAGTTACTTAAAAAGTACCCCATATGGAAATAAAAGTCATAAAATAGCGATACCGATGAGAATTGACAACAAAAAAGATTCTTGATAAGAACTTAGTGATCCAGTAATGTTCAATTAATTAACTTACCTACCTTAATCTCGCTCATTCCTAATGAGATAGGGTTCGAAGTTGTCGCTCGCAGATCTGAGCGCGGCTCAGAAATAATGGGATCCTGGACACACTCCTTACACAGCGTCGCAAACACATTCACAATGCGATCTCTCATTTCTGCTGCGGTATTGCACTCGGTCACAAACACCTTATATTTGACGTAACCCCACAGAAAATAATCTAATGGGGTCAAGTTCGGTGAGCGAGCTGGCCATGGTTGTAGACCGAATGTTCCAATCGACACTCTCAAACACACACACACACGCACAGAGAAAATTTCTTTTGAATTTATATCTATCTACGTTATGATCACAAATTCGCGACGGACAGCACGCCCGTTTTTGATCAACAAAATCTAGGAACTGACAAAAATCCGATAAAATCGGAGAAATGCAAAAAAAATATAGGTTTACTAATCTTCGTTCAATTTGCTGCACTTTATTATTTATTATTTTTTCTGTGCCTACAGTGCCCACACCGGACATCACACAGATCAACAAAATGATAGAGTGTACAAACACATTAAGTTGTACCTAGTTACCTTCTCACGAAATTAATTGCGATAATGGATGCTTTTTTTTATGAAACAGTAAATTACATTGTTGAATTGCATTCAAAACTAAAATTAATGTTAATAACAAAAAGTTGTCGAAAAATTACGTGACTATCATAACGTCAACACGTTTTTTCTAAACATTATTTCCCAAACTGTTAATATTGTCTAAGGGTGGTATTTTAATGATATTTTTGGCAATAACCTTAGTAAGAACAAAGTTAATACACTTAATATAACATCACATCATGCCTGTAATCTCAGAAGGGTTAGGCAGAGGTGTACTTGTAGAACACACACATTTCGCCGGTTATTTCAAAGACCCATGTAATAGGGGGCGAGCCTAATGAACTTCAAACACAAAATAAACAAAATGTTGATAATTGACTTATACAGTATTCAAACGAAAATTTTAAAGCAACAAACGTATTCAGGTGACATGCTGAATGGTATCTGTCAAGGATAGTTAAGAGTAATTAGAAAAGAATTTCCACATATTACATTTAATTCAACAGAATTTACAAAAACGCAAATTGTAGTAACACAACGGTGTAGTTAGTGAAAAGACTCATTAGACTTAATTGTAATGCAGCGTCTATGTAGAATAGTCCACACACACGTATCTTGCTGAATGATGCTCGATGTAAGCGCAGTACGTTTTTGCATAGTTTCTTTCTTCCACCTGTTAAAAATTATAAAGTTAAGGTTAAATAAAAGGTATAAACTTAGAATAGGTGCCGCGTTAAGTAAAAAACACGGAGCGAAATCGTGAGTCCACATTATTATCTTTGTGTGCGTCAGCCACATGAGTTTACTTGCGAGCTATGTTGATCAGCAACCTTGATTTGTCTTGCATGTTCACCCATTCACGAACCAACTTCGTCAAGCGTAGCTTAACCTTTGATCGACTCGTGCGGCTGATATAATTTAGCCACAAGCTTCTCATAAAGTTTTAGTTTAAAAATAAATGAATTACCTGAACAATTTGATCTCAAAATGTGTGTGCAAGAATCTTGACCACTTTGTATCGCTAGATAGATTTTCTCGCATTGCTGGCACAATATTGCCTGCCAGGTCAAATCTTTTGTCATCCAACATAAAATGGACAGCGAACCCAAAGTTGCTTCACCCTTTTGTAATAGAAAAAAAATTCGCTGTAACAGTAGCTCCATGTAGGACTTTGGTATCTATCTGCATACAATCCGGTTAAACTGGAAGCTGACCCCAATATTTGGGAAAAGGCTTGGCAGATGATTTACAGAATGGGCTTTTTTTTGCACGTAATCAAAAAATAACGGCAATACATCGAGTCAAAATGTCGCATGATGTCACTAGCCAGTACAGTTTATACTAGATAATGACGTTACAAGCCCCCTCTCCTCAACTTTAATAAATGTTAAAATGATATTTATTTCTGCAAATGGGTTAATACAAACACTTATACATGTCTTTTTTTTAATAAGAAGATGAGGTCGGTATTTCGCTATCTGACTATTCTGAGAAGAAACACCGAAAGTAACTCAAAGGTCACAGTATTTTGAGGAAAGAACCACACAGATATGAGTGGACCAGATCAGTCAGTGCAAGCATTTTGTCAGTTATCGTGAGCTCAACTCGGAACTTGAGGAGCTCTAATACGCTTAATCTTAGCAGTTTTCCATCAATTTGAAAAAGAAAAAAATATGTGTCGAATACCTATTTTCTTGTAATCTAGATGAGGGAATAAAAAATAAAATTTTGTCAATAGCCCATTCGTCACGTTTTTTTTATTTTTTAATCTTTATTGTTTTACCGGAGTTTTTATCCACATGGATGCGTCACCCCATCATGCCTTATCCAAGCTATCATTTACTACTACTCCGATCTTAATTTGAATGGAAATGAAAATTTTAATCATTTAAGCACATTAACATTGTATTAATATTAATAGTCATACGTATGTAGTATGTATACAAGGTGTTTTTTTGATATCCCATAACTCTAGGGTTAAATTCTGTAGGTAAAAATAATACTAAAACTCCTAGAATAGATGGTCCAAAAATGCATAGTTTCGGAGATATCATCAATCATAATTAAATTATCAGTTGTTTAGTACCCGTAACACAAGCTCTGCTTAGCTTGGGACTAGATGGCGTTGTGTGAATAGTCGTGGAATATTATTATTAAGTATTATTACTATTATTTTTATTACCTAATTAGTTCAAAAATTGTCACCAGTACGACGAATCTTCTTTCTAACGTCACTTTTCTTTCACGTAAGGGTGTTTTACATTGATCATCGTGACTTTGTCGAATTATTTTGTAGGATAAAAAAAAAGGATGATTGAAACATAATTCATATGCCAGTTGATTCTTTGATATGGTCTCAATCATACCCTAGAGTTATGGGATATAAAAAAAAACACGTTGTAGTGTAAGATTTTAATAAAGTTCAGTCGTTAAGATTAGATAGACACCTATTAGATATAAGTTGTTTTTTAACTTTGTTTGGGTGGAAACCACTGTTACGTTGGGGACACGTGTAAAGACTGTGGGTTTAAGTTTAGTAATAAATAAATAAATAACTGGCATACAAATACTTTTAGCCACAACTGAAGATGGTTTGTACAAGCCTTCGGATTGTTTTTATTTCCTAGAACTTACATAATACATATAGGGTGACTGGTAATCAATGACCGATACTTAAACACGTGATTGTACTCATGAATACGAATAACTTTCTCAAAGAAACTTTTTTTAATACTCATTAACTTTCAATTAATTTAATTACGACAGTACTGCATAACGGGAGCGGTGGCGGTGGCGGGGAAGCGTCTACTACTAGTAGATTTCGCCCTTTCCGAGGTCGGACTATCAGCTGATAGATCGTGCCGATTCGTGCCTACTGTGATCGATAACAGGCGCAAGCTTGGGAATTTCAAACAGCGTTTTTGTTATTTTATTGTGTTATAAGTTATTGCAGTATTTTAAAAAAAAAGTTTCTTTGGGAAAGTTTTTTGAAATCATGAATACAATCACGTGTTTAAGTATCGGTCACTAATTACCAGTCACCCTATAAAACTTACAAATTTTACCTCTTTATAATATTAGTATAGATAGTATAGAAGTATAAATAACGCAACTTGCTCTAGCGGAATCAATTATTGCATACGGAATTACAAGTTATGGGCGAACATTTAAAACTTATATGGAAAGAATTTCCAAACTGCAAGTTAGACTTTTAAAACTTATTGTACCTAGAAAAATAAAACGACAATTTAACGATAATATCATCGAACTATTTAAATATTGTAAAATTTTGCCAATACAGACTAGACTCAACATGGCCCTCTTGATTGAGCAATTTAATAACGACAGCATTCAAATACCCGTATCACATAAAATTATCACAAGAAGTATCTCCAAAAATTAACTTATAGTACCTCAGGTTAGAAATTATTATGGCAGGCGAACAGTAAAATACTTGATTCCTACGATCATTAATGAAATACCAATAACAATAAGAAACGAAATAAACTCGGAAAACTATAAGCAAAAATATAAAAATTACTTCCACAAATCCATATTAAATTTAACTCAATAAAAACTATAAATATAAAGTAAAAGTGGAGCAACCTGTATAGGAATGTGTTTACGTTACTACCTACAACCGGTCTTCTAATGAGCGGCTTAATAGCACAGCGAGCAAAACTTTTATTTAGCTACCTGCTTACTGATAGATGTTTACGATGTTTTAATTAGTTATGTGCATGCATTATTGTGAATATGCCTACATTATTAGCCTAAATGTATATTTACTTACTATAGTAATTAAGGATTGTTTTTTTAAGCGAATGTGAGTACCAAGACAAACCATCTCTGGTTTAATGGTACAATAAAAAGTGAACATGTGTAAGACTGTGTGCATTATAAATAAATAATTATAATAAAACTAAGACATGGGATCACAACTTTTCTATGACATCTAGTATCTTCAATCTCTTCGCATAGAGCACAGAAATTACAAAAATGATTACAAAATAATACTTACAAAGTTTTCATCGATAACGCCCATTTTGAATATTTCTATTGTCATCTGGATGTAAAAAAGAGCATGGATAAATGCTTCTATCGTGTAAAATAGTATCTGAAAAATTACAAAGACATTTCGTTAATAATATGGATATTGTTTTATCAAATGAATTGCTTATTTGTAAAGGTAACACTGCTGCATATTTGACATTTGTGATAAATGACTGGTTGGTTGAATTAAATCTTTACATGTATAATGCACTACGACACATTAAATTAATTAATTTTGCAGTATTGCATTATTTATGAATTTATACCTTCTTCCCAGCAAAAAACATTAAGATGTGGTGAGGGATGGGGGTTTTGGGGACTATCTTATGCATTTTTGATGTTCAATAATTGCTGATTCTCAGCTTAATTCGAATAAAGAAGTTTTGATTTTGAATAATAATTATGATAAAGTGTAATTTAATTATGATAATTATTATGATGATGTATGTAATAATTTTATTATGTTAACCATTTGCTGTTCGTATTTCTATTTATTTCAAATGGGTGTATAACTAAATTACTTAAATGTTATTTGATCTTTCTTTTTTCATTAAAATTCCACAAAGCAATTATTGAGAGTAGGTATCTTTATACTCACAAATAGCTGAAAACAAGCTTGATGGATTTTATAACACTCTAATATATCAACGTAAGCGTGGAACATTTCTTTGTAATAAATGTCTCGAGGAGTGTCCAATTCTTGAGCGTCCAAAGCTTTCACATTCCATAAGTTAAGTAAATTTTCCAACAATTTAAGGACACGTGTAGCATAAACCACATTTAAATCGAAAAAAACTAAAAAGTAACTAACATAGAAATAAAAGATAGGTAGACGTGACTTAATCGCCAAACCAGTGTAAATGACGACATAAAATCCAAAAGCCAAGATCACATTAATCCAGTTCCAAATGATTGAGCTTCCAGAATTAGTTTTGTTATTTATAAATCTATGAACTCTTTGATACTTTAACACAAATTTTACAGAATTTTTAGTTTGAAGTATACCAATCCCGAAATTCATGAAGAATCCAAAAAAGTAGATAACGCTGTCAAAATAAGTGTTGACGTACATAAAAGTAGAAAAGCCAATGGCATCTTTGAAAATAAACACCATATAGTTGCGAAAAATAAAGCAACATATGAATACTAGTGTAGCCACCAATGAAACAAAATTAGAGACGAAATTATTGGAAAGTATACGACCGTCTTTTATGCGATATTTGGGGCATATCATAATATACTGCATCACATTCAAAGGCAAGAGAATCGTTTGTACATCTTTATCCACTATATTGTTTATATTCATGTTCACAGAATAGTTCTGTTTAAAAAAGCGGAATTTCTTTATAATATACATAATTATTTTGTTCACCAATAGGAATGGCTTCCTTGCAATTATGACTATACTTTCTAAGCACTTGTACACATTTAATTTACTAGAACAACCGGAATGGAATCGACAATTAATCACTTTAATGAATAAACTAGAAACAAACTACTGTTGATATAAAAGGTACCTATAACAATTTATTTAGATTACTGTTGTACTTGCTTTTACAAAAACACTAACTGTAGCTACACGGCAATGTAGTGAAAACAGTTATTGAATTAGACATAGCAATACAATACAGCGCAGTAAGTACTAGATATTCTTCAAATATCAATATCTCATAATCTGTCGTTAAAATAACTGTGAAATTTAATAATTATCAAAATGTGGCTAAAACACTTTGAGGAAAGGTGGACTTATGATAAAAGTAATCAGCATTTGCCTTTCCTTTTTCAGTTGCACGTGGTGGGCTCAGCTTTAAGCCTAACCGGATACAGCTGAGTACCGTATTTTACATGGATCAACTGCTTTTCTGACCTCGATATCCTATTTACTAAGGTTACCAAGGGGATTGTTGATAAACTGCTAGTCAGATGATCTTTTTACCCATAACGACTGTCAAGGATGACAAAATGAATGACAAAATAACAGCCAAAAGAAACTGTGTAACGTGTATTCCGACGACGTACTAAAGAGTCTTGCTTGATATATAACGAACTAGCACTTATCCACAAGCTGATCTTGGTTAGTCGGTAAGCGTAATTTAAACTTCGATCAGCCCTTACGATAATAAATATACACTCATGAGCACTTACAATACATACATAAACTCACGCCTTCTTCCCATGGGGGTAAGCAAAAACTACAGAGAGCCCAGAGACATATTTTTTTTTATTTGTTAACATTCATACAAGTCTTCATACACACACGCCGGTGGCGAGTACTACGCGTCTGACCTTTTTGAAGAACCTCACCAATAAGGTCTATATTGTATGTCCTTCAAGGGCGTCCCCTTCCGGCGTTTCCACATACATCTGCCTTACCTTTTGTTAGTCACCTTTCATTCTCACTTATAAAAAATATTGTAAGTATATATTACTCAACAACATAATTCTATCTTGGTAAAGTACACAATTATGGAATTAATAATTCATTTATTACTTCCGTAGTTAGTTTAATGTGCTGCTAAACCATCGATCCATTTGTGTCACATTCGACACTCGTGAGTTACAAAATTGAGCAACGTGAACTAAAATAATATATTTCAAAATAATTATGAGAAACAAATGTAGTGTTAAAATTATTTTGAACAATACAGTGGACAGAGATGTGCAGTCGATGCTTTTACCTTTAAATCTGATGCAATATATTATATTATCCCCAAAGTATCACATTTATAATAACTTTATAACTCCTAATGGTTACATATCTATTTTCTTGGCAGTGGTTGCAACACTAGTACTATCCGTTTTATTGGTTTACTCGACTTACGAAGTATATCATAACGATGACTATTGGGAAGTAACTACATTCTTATATTACATATCTTTTTGTGAGTTTGTCCACTATACCTTCGGATTTATTTTTAATTATGCTTGTGCAATGGTTCAAACAGAAACGTCTATTAAATTTGTTCTTGCTTATCAAAATGTACATAGAACTCTCATAGATGAATCCAGTTTTAAAAATTTCATCTATTGGAATTGGATCATTGTAATCATTGCTTTTGGTGGTCATTTCTTCGTTTTTACTAGTATTTGCGTGGTGTCTGGTTTACCCTATCTATCGTTTTATGAGGTCTACATTTCAATTATATTTGATACAAATATCCTTTATGCCATTCGATTGCTTAAATTGCTAGAAAATAATGTTGTTCTCTGGAGTGCTAGCGTTGTAAATTCTCAAGTAATAATTGACACACACGGAAGCAATTGCAGTAAAAAGTTGTTTCAGGCTTACGTTGATTTATTAGAGTGCTATGGCACCCTTCAAAAATGTTTTCACCAACTTGTAAGTTTACCTTCAATTTCACACAATCATATTTCTCATTATTATGAACGGCATTATAATAATATGTATACTGTACTACAGTTTTTTTTTATAATTAAGCTTGTAATAATTTTCAACATTTTTTTTTTCAGATACTTTATTACATTGTTGAACTATTCATACACACTCTAATATACTGTCAAATATTAATCGATTCCTTTAAAATTGGGTTGATTGTCAATGAAATAGTAAGTTTTATTTATTTAAATATCTACTTTTAACTTTGTTTCAACTTAAATGTGAACTGTGTTGACGTATCTGCTAATCTTTGCTTTTAGCAAAGAGGTTTGTAAAATTAGAGAACAAAATTTTTTTAGGCAACCCATATGCAATATATTTATTGACATATATTATTAAATCTATATATAATATAAGTCGTGTTAGTTACACCACTTATAAATCAAGAACGGCTGGATCAATTTGAATGATTTTGGTCTTTTTGGATTTGTCTTTGTCCGGAATAGCATAATAATTAATAAAAAACATGAAAAGTCCTCGAAAAAATAAATATCAAGAATATTCGTTGTCTCAAACATTTTTCAAACGCAGCGCCATCTTGGATGACATTACGGGAGTCAAACTTCCCAGTTCATTATCAGGTGACAATTTGACATTGACAAGTCTTAAGCTAAACTTATGAAGGTAAGGTTGTCAATTTATACGTACCTACCTACGTTCTGAAATTTATTTTGTTACTAAACTTAGAGGTTTTATGTAGCATAAAAAAGTCTTATATTTCATAAATCAAATACGTAATTAACAATGACGACAGAGACAAACTTTAATAATTCTTTGCAAATAGAACTTATTCTACTGTTAAGACTTTAATTATAGTAGACCGGGAACAGTTCAGATTAAAATTATGAATTTAGTATTTTTTAAATCAATGCATTTTAGTAAGGTAGTTAGGTTAGGTAGTTAGGTTAGCTATAGGATAGGTATGGTCAGTTAGGTTAGGTTATATGTATATACATGTTGTAATTTTAATTCTATCGAACACAAAATGTTTAAATAAGATCACAGTAGAGACTCGCTACATAAAAAAGTAGTAGTAGTTATTATTGGTTTGGATTTATTTTTTGTCGTTTTATTAAACGTATGTACTATATATACATAAGTACGTTTAATAAGACGACATGTAAAAAAAATGATGAGAGCAATAAATTGACTCTAAGGCACAACGAAGTTTGCCGGGGCAGCTAGTTAAATATAAAATAGGTTTCATCCATTCGGCTCTCATTTCCAACCAGCTCGGTGAAGGTCGGTCTTAACGGGATCTTATACTACTAGTTCAACAACTTATTTAAAATTAGACATTTGACATCTCTTGCTGACTAACAGTTTTAGAAAAGGACAGAAAAATACAGTAACAGATAAGAACTAAGTAAGAGCTCTTACACACGAGTGGCTTGTTGCCAACGACAGAAGGCAACTGCTGCCGTCGACATTACTCGGTGGTAGCCCAAGTGACTCCTATACTGAGAAAGCTGAAAACGGCTGCCTCCAAGACGTGTCGTCGGCTGCAGTTAGGTACCTCTACTATCATACCGCTCGTGTTTAAGAACTCTTAGAGATGTTTAATTAGTGTTTTCCTTGAACTTTGCCATGTTTTTGATGATGCGTTTGAAATATCAACTATGTCAGTATAAACATAAGTTTGACTAATATTGACAGCTCTTAAAAATGTCCATACTTTTGTTATTGTTTAAGAGAGAAAACGGTTACTTAGATTAAGTTAAGTTTGACAAGAAGAGAATTGTCACCAATGTAAGACATATAAAAATAAACGAAGTACATACAGATGCCAGCACATCAAGCATCCTAAAGGGCTTATTACACTATTCAATTTGTAGGAAACCTAACTAGGAAATCGGTAGATGTATTCACAGTTAGAACAGATTGGATCCGATTTAAAAAAAATCGGAGGTTCCGACCGTTTCGTTGCTCCCTAACTGTTCCTAGTTAGGTTTCCTAGGAATTGAATAGTGTAATAAACCCTTATATTCTATTTTTTTTTGCAATTGAACATGAACCTTATGGTGTTTGTAATAAAGTTGAAAAACTATCATAGAAATTTTACACGTTGGGGTAGCTTGATGAACTAGCCTTTGTACAATCGATCATAATAATATGACGCAGACATTATTTTAAGAGATCATACTTTAAGAGTTAAGTACTGATTACAACCAACCATTTTGTTTTAGAATGTGTCGAACTGGGGAGCCTTAACTGTAAGCATGTGGTTCATAAAGAATTTGATATACCAAACAATATTGAGCAGGCAATGCGAAAAATTTTACATATCTATTCAATGTTTGCAAGATTCGTGCACAACGATTTTAAATTCAAATTGTTCAGGTAACATCGTTTCTATAGACGTACGGTTTTTTGATGTGATTATATTTGGCGCACTTTGGCAGTTAAGGCGAAATTATTATTTTCTTGTGTCTCTGCAAGATGCCGTTCAGGGTCAGATTGTGTGTTGATTTAACCTCTAATAATAATAACAATAATAACCCTGCAGGGCAGGTTGTGGCGAGCTGTTGGGCAGTAGCGACCCCACGGACTTGATCTCCCGGGAGATGTCTTGTTCCTCATCTCTGGCTTGCCTTGATTGGCCGGCCAGAGTGAAATCTGACGAGGAACGGAGCTCCCACCTCTTTCTTGCCTTAGTTGGCCGGCTAGAGTGGAGATTCGCAAGAGCAAACGTGCTCGGAGGAAGGAAGCATTCCAGTAAGGTGCTGGTAGGGATCTAGACCGTACTTCCGGGATTGTCCTGATAGCCGTGGAATGGCGCTCCACTCCTTTAGCACATCAGGACATGTTGCCCTCTTGTCGCTACGTCACTATGTGCTAGCGGCCGTTTTAGAGGGCCCATTATTGAGTGTGCAAGTCACCCCCTGTCATTTAATCTGTGTATATGTAACATTGATAAGGCAGGGGCCATAGTCTTTCATAGTTCTAGGTATTCAGTCCATTTTAGCTACCCTAACCTATAGTCTAGTACATTTGTTACCATATTCTGCAATAGTCTTACTCCAGTCGTAGGTTTTCCTTGGGTGCACTTGTCTAGTGCATACAGGGAAAATCTGCGATTGGTGCCTCAATTTTTTAAAAACGACAAAGGGCCTCTGCGAGTTGGCTTCGGCCCCTCGTACGCCTTCCAAAGGTCCGTAACCCAAAGGTTCCGAGAAATAACAAGGAATAAAAATAATAATAATAATATTATACTCTTGGGGTTTAATGAATTAAATATGTTTCGCGACCTTAACACACCGTGTCTTTAACCCTTTAACCGCTTGTGTCGCATAAAAATATGACACATATTTTCGTGCTCCTACCGCGCGTGTCGTATTTCTGCGACAGAGAACATGTATGACTTTTTGTTTTACATACATATTTTCTAAATACTGACTGTGTGGTACAACTAAAACCATTAACGAATTGAGATATTATTTATGTAACAAAAACTAAAAATCGATACAACGATTGTTTCTCCTTATTTACTGTAGGTATTATTTTATTAATTTGTAGCGATTTAGCCAAACGCTTAAAAGGTTAAAGAATGATAAACATTACAATTATAAAAAAAACAACCCTCTGAGTTTATATAATCCCAAATCAATTGAATGATAATTTCATGAATCATTCAATGTGATTAAAATTAACTTTGAGAGGGTTGTTTTCGTGATTTCAATGTTTATAATTCTGTAAACCCATACATACGGGTTACGGTCGGAAATTATATTTTAATCAACATACAAACTGACACAGAACGTCAAATTGCAAAAAACACAAGCGAATTTGAATTTCGCGGGCCACCCTGGCATATCCCTGTATGTCGTGACGACAAACGATACGATGTTCTCAAATGCACGCCACCGCCACCGCGCCACCACTATCTGACTATATTATGTTTTACATGTTTAAATGTCCTTTGCACTCCTTATATATTTTTCTTTAGAGGTCATAGCTTATTAGAGCCACCCGGCAGCCACTCGGCACTGCTTTGCCTCCTGCGGTTAGTATTCATGGACTTTTATTGGTATGCACTCACTACATAGACTCCGTAGCGTCACCGGATCACCTCAGTTGTAATCACTTCGGTGACAACTCGCTGCTCGCATGCTTGCCTTGCCTTGCGTTGACTATGCATTGACCGCGCATTGAATGGTTGACTGCGCGCAGTTTTTTGGTGACAACGCGGCGTCCACCCGTGGACCACCTGTCGACAACGAGTCGATGCCGTGCGACGGGGCGGTGCGGAGTAGGTGCCAGGTGCTTGGGCTCTAATAAGCTGTGACCTTTAAATACTATTTTATTGAAATTGTTTTTAAAACATTCAATACAGGGTGTTTTGGGGATGAGTGTAGGCATTTTGCAGATGGATAGGGTCGGTCCATACGATTATTTTATAGTATGGGAACTATGGTCCGATATCCTTTAGTTTTTAAGTTATGGGCAAAAATTGTTTTTTATGAATACTTTACACTTTTTGGGTTATGAAGCTAAAAATAAACACAATTTCATATTAAATACAGTTTTTTTATTATTTGTCGATTTAAACACATAACACACGATAAATTAAAAGTCTTACAACTATTCCGGTAGCAAAAACAATCAAATAATTTTTGCCCATAACTTAAAAACTAAAGGATATCGGACCATAGTTCCCATACTATAAAATAATCGTATGGACCGACCCTATCCATCTGCAAAATGCCTACACTCATCCCCAAAACACCCTGTATAATTCGAATGGCTGATACTAATTTTTCATTGGTTTTTAAAATAAATGAAGTGCGTGCCTTGGGTTCGAATATGCACCTCTGACTTTTTGGATTCATGTGCGTATTGTATAATTATCACTTGCTTCAATAACGGTGAAGGAAAACATCGTGAGGAAACCGGCATGCCTGAGGGATATTTCTCGTAGGCATGTGATACCCAGTCAGAGGCCCATGGGCGGCATTAAAAGTCTGACACCATTTTAGTCACTACACGATAAGAAGAAGAAGATTGGCACAATATATCACCAGCCAGAACATGAGTTAATTCGAGCAATAGCTTTTCTATTATCTTTAAGTCGGGGCGTGAAAATGTGTTTTAAATAGTTTGAACCAAAGAGATTTAAAATACTATAGAGCTGGCATATCATGGACATGTCATAGAAAAACTTTGATACCATGTCTCAGTAACGCCATCTAGAAAAATATATGAATATTGGAGCAGGACACATTTTGTTTGTGATGTCCGGTCTACAGCTATTGAATGTTTTTGGTTTGAACCGATCTCCCGGAGGTTCTCAATTCGGTTGTATTTTGTTTTTTCTTTTTATTAGGGTTTGTTACCTCAGTAACAAACGTCATTTATGAACCGATTTTAAAAAATTTGTTTTATTTGTTAGGGTATACTAACAGAGTGGTCCTATTTGTATCAAAACTCATATCTGATGCGGGATCCTCGAGGAAATGAGGGAACTCCTCAAATAACATAGCTTCACACACACCGATTTGTAAATTTTTTGTAACAAATCAAGCATTTTAATTTAGAAAGTATGATTTGGTGAAGAAAATTTGATGAAGAAGACAAGCAACGGGAGTTCCGTTCAACGCATAACAGCAAAATATTCGCGATTGCTACAGTCAGATGTCTATGCGTAGTTTTTCTATTTCCATAAAATAACATTATTAATTTATTATTCCACAGATGATCGGAAAAAACTATGCAAGAACGTACTGCGCTTACATCGAGCATCGTTCAGCAAGATACGTGTGTGTGGTCTGTTCTACGTGGACGCCGCGTTACAATTGTCTCTGATGACTTTAGTAACTAACTATATTATTGTTTTGCTACAGTTTGCTATTCTGTGAAACCACCTTAGTAGTTTGTATTAAGTGCTGTTTTCAACACACGCCGTACGGATCGATCAAAGGTTAAGCTACGCTTGACAAGGTCAGTCCGTTGATGAGTGACCATCAATTACATAAATTAAGACTATTCCGTGCCTCAGAAAACACTTTCGACTGTTAAGTGGATCTTTGGTAGCCATAAATACTTCAGAGCTCCGTATCTGTTTATCTAAGCAAAATTCTTTTTAATGTGTGAAGCTCAAAGAAAACACATCAGTTATTTTCATTGCAACTGAACTTATGACTGCTACCAAAGCAAAATGGCAAAATAAGGCATTTATATCAATAAAGTACTATTATTATTCCCATTTATTTCCTTTATACACCCCTATTTTTTAATTAGTACAAATACTTAAAGGGGTTATTCTAGACGGTCTTCTCATTATATTTGTTTTTTAAGGACTATAATGAAAGACGCTAATACTGTTACTGATAAATTCATAAAACTCATTAGTTGTTCTATTTCGGATAATACGATTATCAAATAAGTTCCTTCTAAAAAAAGGATCTTGAAGCCCTGGATTACGCCTGGTTTATTGCGATGCATTAGGAATAGAGACGCGCTTCATAAAAAAGTACAAAAATATCCAGATAATGAAATGATTAAAATTACGTACAGGAGATATAGAAACTTTTGCGTTAGTATCCCAAAGAAAGCAAAAAGACTGTATGATAGTCAAGAATTAGCTAAAGCAGGTAATAACCCAAAAACTTTATGGAAAACTATCAAACGTATAACCAATACTACGAAAACTAAAACCACAGCTACACAACTACTTTCTTTGTCACACTCACCTACAAATTCATGCAATAGCGTTAACTCGCATTTTGTTAACATTGGCGAAAAGCTTGAAAATGACATTGAAAAATATAGAGGCAATAAAATAACGACTCTGCTACAAAACATATACAATCCCTCAACGGCTTCCTCCTTTGTTTTAGACCGTGTTGATCCAGAAGAAGTTGTTTGTGTCATTAAATCGTTGCGGTCAAGCGCTGCTACTGGTTGGGATGGCATCTCACCACACTTTAAAAAAAAACGCGCTAGGGTATCTACGTATTTTTTTAAAAAGTGTACATAGATTAAAAATACACATGCATATATAGATTATATAGGTTACATATATAGGTTCTAACCCATCCTTAGCAATATTTTTAATCTATGTTTTGAAACTGGTGTCTTTCGGACATCCCTCAAGAAGGCAATTATTCATCCAGTTTTTAAAGGAGGGGACGGAAAAGAGCCAAGTAATTATTGACCAATAGCTGTTCTGAGTGCCTTGTCGAAGGTGCTTGAAAGACTTATGCATGACCTTGAGCATTTTCATATGATATCGTCGCAGCAATTTGGCTTTTGCAGAGGTAAATCCACCACAGACGCGGTACAAAGAACAATGCCAGCTTTCGGCCTACACAACTTTTAAAACTAAATTCACGCGGACACAAAAAAAAATCCTTCAACAATTTAAATATAAAATACAAACTTATAAAAATATTAGTTGTGCTTTTTGGGAACTTCTCTAAAAGAAAATCATTTTAATAAGTAATTCAATAATTACTTCAATATTCAAGTTCTTGAATTCCTGATTTAAGCAAAAAAGTTGCCAGTCTTGCTACTGTAATCGATAATTCCAAATAATTAAAGTCCTGCCACTGTAATCGATAATTCTAAATAATAAAAAAATACTCTTTACTTTTTATTTACCACCGAATCGTCTTTTATTAATTATTTTTTACTTAAATTATACGTTTATCGAGTTCATTTTAATACATTTAGTATTTTGCAAAGAAAAAACGAAATTCAAGAAATCGATTTTCTCGATCTGTGATCGATAACTTAATCGTCATCTTGTAATAGCAACCCTGTAAGATCGCGCGCGCTTAAGCTGACATTGGCACATCTTGTAGGTATTGTTATCGCCTGTCGGTGTTGTTTTTGGTGTACGTTTGTTTCCTTCTCAAATTCCTCTGGTTTGCGGTATAGACTTATTGCTTTATATCTGTACCACACATTTTGTGACAATTTCCAATCAACTACGTTGTATTTTGTAAGGTAGGTAATGTATTTGTTGTTTATCTTACTCTGTGTAAAAATACCTAACCTCCAATTTTAAATGTCTGAATAACTTCGTTTTTAGAAGTTCTATGTACCTAAAAGTAAAAATCACATAAATGCTTTAGACATTAAACAACACAAAAAAACGTAAGAATAATCATAATCATAATCATTTCATAATCATAGAATGTTCACTGTCCATGACAAATTAATATTGGGCCTAAGTTACTATGGGCATCTGGCATTGTTCTTTTACTATTAAATGTTGTGCATTATTTGGATAAAAATAAAAAGGTATTAACTATGTTTATAGATCTTGCGAAAGCGTTTGACACCGTTCCAATTCCTATGCTTTTACAAAAACTGGAAAGGATTGGTGTCAGGGGTTTGCCGCTGGGTACATACATACATACATAAACTCACGCCTTTTTCCCATGGGGGTAGGCAGAAACTACAGAGCGCCATATGCTACGATTCTTACATACTTCTTTTGCTTCGTTTACATTCATACATGTTGTCAAGCACACACGCCGGTTGCGAGTACTACGCACCTGACCTTTCTGAAGAACCTCACCAATAAGGTCTATGTATGTCCTCCTAGGGCGTCCCCTCCCGGCGTTCCCACTTACATCTGCCTTGTAAATACCTTTCGTTAGTCGCCTTTCATCCATCTTTTCAACGTGACCAAACCATCTAAGCATACTCTTTTCAATTTTTGTTACTACATTTTCTTTTAAACCACAACGTTGCTTTATCACATCATTCCTAAGTCTGTCATTCATTGTTACACCACACATACTTCGCAAGGAACGCATTTCTACAGCATTTATTCTACTTTCATGTCTCTTTTGCCACGCCCAACATTCACTTCCATACGTTAGTGTAGGCACCAGCGCACCATTGTGAACAGCCAGTCGTGCCTTTTCGGACATCGTCTGGCTGGTCACAACGCCATGTATAGCGCCATTCACTTTATTTCCTGCATTTACTCTCCTTTCTACATCCGCGTCAATCTTTCCATCCCCTGTAAACAGATTTCCCAGATATACAAAGTCATTCACTTGTTCTACACTCATATCGTTTATTTTCACATTGCACAACGACACGTTTTCGTCTCTTTCAAACACCATTACTTTCATCTTATTCACATTTATATTCATCCCTTTCATCTTATATGCTTCATTCATCTCAGTCACCATGTCTTGCAACTGTCCCGCTGACGATGCAAGAAGAACTTGATCGTCTGCGTAGAGGAGGCATTTGACAGACAACTCATTCATCCTCAATCCACACTCACTCTCTTTTAAATCTGTCAGACAACTATCCATGTATAAGTTGAACAGCCAAGGCGACGCTACACAGCCCTGTCTAACTCCCCTAGAGATGTTAAACCAGTCTGTGTATGCTCCGTTTATCCTGACACAGGCACTGGAATCCCTATATAAAGATTTCAGTGCCCGTACCAAGCACCAGTCCGTTGCCGCTGGATCTTTTTCAAAATTATCTTGCAGATCGCGTACAAATGGTTAGTATAGATACCCACAAAAGCGATGAGCTTCACATCTACTACGGAGTACCCCAAGGAAGCATATTGGGTCCGACGCTTTTTCTAGTATTTATAAACGACCTCTGCAACCAGAACATTACAAATGCTAAGATAGTAACTTTCGCAGATGACACCGCTATAACGTTTGTTGCTGACACCTGGTCCGAACTTGAGCTTGTTACACAGTCTGGTCTCAATAAAACCTTAATTTGGCTTTATTCCCACTCATTAACTCTCAACACATCCAAAACTAACTTTATTACCTATTCAATAAGTCCCGTCACCCAGCCAAGTGAAATGAAATGAAATTATTTATTATGCAAGTAGGATATGGAAATCACTTTTATACGTCATTCACACACGATTCACAAGACGATTCAAAATCTAAATTTCAAAACCCAAATTAACCAACTTACCAGTAGAGTCCGTAAATTAATTTATATTTTTAAAACCCTCCGAAGTATTGCTAACCCAAACATTATACGTGTTGTTTATTTTTCTCTATGCTCATTTATTGTTACATACTGTGTCACATGCTGGGGTGGTGCTGCGAAAACTACTCTTAAACCACTTGAGATCGCCCACCGAGCGATACTGAAAGTAGCTACTTCGAGACCTATCTTGTTCCCTACTGATCTATTGTATGGTAGTTTGACTGGCCTGTTGGTCTAGTAGTTAGTGACCCTGACTGCTACGCTGGAGGTCGTGGGTTTGATTCCCACCCAGGACAAATGTTTGTGTGATGAGCACGATCATTTGTTCTGTGTCTGGGTGTAATTTATCTATAATATGTATGTATTTAGAAATATATAAGTATGTTTATCAGCTGTTTAGTAGCCATAACACAAGCTCTCAAGCTTGACTTGGGACTAAAGGGCGTTGTGTGAAAAGTTGTGGAATATTTTTTTATTTTTTTATTTTAGTTGTAATGTTCTTAACGTTCGGCAACATTTCATCCTACAAACAGCTCTCCTTCAGCACCGTAAAACCCCCTATAAAATAGTTACAAAGCGTAGGAAAGATCTAATTGTACTGTTCCACGTGTGCGCACATCATTTGCAAAAAGATTTTTCTACTACTTAGGCCCGACACTATACAACAAATTTAACAAAATCTGCATGATCTACGGATTACCTAGTTTTAAATGTAAAAAGACTCTTCGTTCATTTCTTCAAAACAAAAACTATGACGATTGGTTCGTCATTCGTATTTACCGATCAAATACAAATACCATACATCACACACATACACCACAGCACATCACATCACATCACATCACATTACACTCCAATAAAAACAACTCATACTACCCATCTCACTCACTACATCATACACTCACACAAACACACACTCGCACATACCACGTAATTATTATTTTGTATTAGTATTGTAGTATTAAAATAAATAAATAACAACTGAAAAAAATTGTACTCGTGTATTGAAACTTTTGTAAGGGACAGGGACTGTTAATCCTTAATACAGGTTATTCTATAGCCTAGCTAGGAAAACAGAACTTCACCCACCAGATTGTGACTGACATTGTACAAACATCATATTTATGTATAACTTTGTGTACTACAATCTCCTTTTTAATGAAAATAAATTTATTATTATTATTATTATTTTTATGCGCTGATATTTCTCGGAACCCTTGGGTTCCGGACCTTTGGAAGGCGTACGAGGAGCCTAAGCCAACTCGCAGAGGCCCTTTGTCGTTTTTAATGCAGTGATGCACCAATCGCAGATTTTCCCTGTATGCATTATGCAAATGCACCCAAGGAAAACCTTCGACTAGTGCAGGACTATTGTAGACTAAAACAACAAATGTATTGGGCTATAGGTTAGGGGTGGATAAGGTGAACTGGTTACCTAGTACTATGGAAGGACTATGGCCCCTGCCTCATCAATGCTTTATAAATACACGAATAAAATAGCAGGGGTGACTTGCACACTCAGTACTGGGCCCTCTGGAACGGCCGCTAGCACACAGTGACGTAGCGACAAGAGGGCAACATAACCTGAGGTGCTTGAGGAGTGGAGAGGCATTCCACGGCTATCAGAACAATCCTGGAAGTACGGTCAAGATCCCTACCAGCACCTTACTGGAATGCTTCCTTCCTCCGAGCACGTTTGCTCTTGCAAATCTCCACTCTAGCCGGCCAACTAAGGCAAGAAAGAGGTGGGAGCTCCGTTCCTCGTCAGATTTCACTCTGGCCGGCCAATCAAGGCAAGCCAGAGATGAAGAACAAGACATCTCCCGGGAGATCAGGTCCGTGGGGTCGCTACTGCCCAACAGCTCGCCACAAGCTGCCCTGCGGGGTTATTATTATATATTTGCTTCACATTAAATAGAACTGCAGGTGCATAACAGCGTAATAGCCAATAAGTCCCATTAAACACATCGGTAACTTAGCGTCTACGTAGAACAAGCCAGACGCGGTCATCTTTCTGAACGATCGATTTGCGCGTATCACGCTCATGCAGAGACAACTATTACAGTTTGTAAAAAAATGAAACAGGTATTATAATGATTACAAGCGACATCTATCCCGCCACATACGAACTAAAGACTGACATCCTACATCGCGGTATCAAAGTTATCCGCGCAGTTTTTGAACGTATAGGTACAAGTTCCCGACAACAACCGTCGGGCAGTAGTTAGCCCACCAGACACAAAACCCGTCTGGTTGGAGGATCCTCCCTTTTCAATGGTGGATGAGGAACTTAACACCCTGTTCTTCATACGGTCGGAGGTTATCAGACAGATATGTTGCTGGGCAGTTATTAAGCCCCACTTCTTTTAACCAGCAAAAACACTAGGAAGTGGTGAGTGGCGCGCTTTTTGGGGGACTATCTAATGTAATTTTCTCGTAATTGTAATTGATTGTGATTATTGCACTGTGAGAAAAAGCCTACTACATAGTTGACAATAATAAGTGGAAATATTACTGATTAATTTTTATATTTGCACTTAACGAATTAATTAATAAAATTTATAGAGTGTTTCATCGTCCCGCGATTGGATGAAATATGACTGACCAGTTTATCATTTTATTAAGTAACACGTGTATGTTTTGTGATTACAATTTTATTCTTTAGACATATTGTTTCATTATAATAATGATTTTACAAGTCAAGTATTGCTCCTAAACCAACATTGACTTGATATGACTGTGTCACAATGTCTCAAACACGACAATTGTTACTAAATAATAGACTTGACAAAGATATAGAAAGTGTAGCGTTTTGTTTTAATTTTCCTTATAATCTTGTTTTGACTTCGAAATATGTTATACGAAAGAATCATATTTATCCCAATGGAATAAAATATCATGTGTTTGTGTTCAGTTTATTATGTTTTATTAATGTGTTACATGTGTTTAGACTGTTCACCATACACGACACAAGAGTGAATAGAATGCTTTTCAAATATGATCTCTTTTCACCTTCTTTTGTTATCCATATGATTGGATCTTTAATTGTATTGACATCGATGTTCATTCTGGATTTCGTGCACAAAGACAACAACGTCTTACTCATTTTGAAGATCCAAACTTTAAACAGAAGCATTCATTTTGATAACAGTATTAGGAGTTTTATTATTTGGAACTGGATTTTCACTATTACCTCAATCTTCATTCATATTTTCTTAGATATTAGTCCTTTATGGACCTATGAATTTGATGCTATCTGCTATATTATTGACGTTCTATGTGACTATTTATGCATCGCAACGGATAACAATCTTATAATAGCCATTCGAATAATAATTTTGTTTCAAAAATATATTGATAAGTGGATTGAAGAAGTATTGTTGAGGAATGATGAGCACGACAATGAACAGCAATGCCGCAAACTGCTTGGGACATACAAAAATATATTGGAAGCTTACGATCTGTACAAAATATGTTTCCAGTTATCGGTAAGTTTAGAGTGTAGATATACTCATTAATTCATTAAACCCCAAGAGGACACCGGTGTCCGCGTTGTCATTGTCTTTCTATTTTGTCTCTAATTATTATCGACACGATTGAAAGGTTAAACTCGTAAGTTACTACCTGCTGTTTGATGCAGCTCGATATTATTAAGCAAACAGTAGACTATAATTATGGGAATTGATGTATGAGCTGATATTAAAAGACGCAACTCCACTGAACTCATGGCGTATAATAAATACTTCCACTCTGCAGGCCTAGCCATATTACAAATTTTATTTCTATTATCGTAATCGATATGGCGACAATAGAAAAAAAATGGCGTATATAGAATCAACTGTTTGTCAACTGTCAAGTATTAACGAGTAGAATTTGAAATATGGCTGAAAATGAAATACACTTGACAGTTGACAAACAGCTGATTCCATATACGCCACTTTCTTTCTATAGTAGAAATAGAATTTGTATTCAAAATATAATAACTAGATACTTATAAAGTTATCATCAAGAATATGTATACTACACTAATATTTGTTTTTTTTTTAAGGTTCTATTACACACACTATCCACATTTCAACGCGCTTTATGTTACGTCAATTTCGTGATTTATGATATGAGCAATATTGCTGAGTTGGGAAATGAGGTAAGTGTGAGATATTTTAAAATTAACTTGCATGGCTTAATTGGCTATCTTTTTAATGCCAGTGACTAACGTTACAGGCGTCCAGTTGCACAACTGAGAATTTATAAAAAATTGTATTGCATTTTATGTGGAGTTCAAGTTACGGTGACTATCCGCTACCGGGTACTGTGCGCTTCGTCTCATATCTGCGAACTTGCGCATGACGGCATCCTAGAAACACACTGATGATAGTCAATATAAAACTAGCTATTTGACAGTTACCTTATCGTTGAACACTTTGCCCAGTGTCCATCACTATGAACTTGCAACGGAGATACGCGATAGCCCTGCTGATCTGTGCCCTAAGTGCGAGTTGTTTTTACGCTAACGCGATTGAAACGTTCCCGCGTTTGGCTCTCTGATTGGTTAAAAGCTTGGAGCGGGCCAATCGGGGCGCCGAACGTCATGAACGTGTCGATCGCGTTAACGTAAAACAAACTCGCACTAGGCACTCTGTGCGCTAAGCGCCAGTTGTTTTTACGCTAACGCGATCGAAACGTTCACCGCGTTTGGCTCTCTGATTGGACAAAACTTGCAGCGGGGTAATTGGAGCACCGAACGTCATAAACGTGCCGATCGCGTTAACGTTAAACAAACTCGTACTACTACACGTACACTCTGTTTTTGAAAAAAAAAAACAATATTATTTTATAAAACGAGTAATCACCCTCTTTAACCGACTTCATAAAAAGGAGGAGGTTCTGAATTAGGTTGTATTTTTTTTAAGGGTTTGTTACCTCACTACTCCGTCATTTATGGACTGATTTTCAAAATTATTTTCTTATTTGATAGGGTATACTAACATATTGGTCCTATTTGTATCAAAACTCATATCTGAAGAGAGATCCTCGAGGAATTGAGGAAACTCCTCAAAAAATATAGGCACACACGCACCGATTTTAACATTTTTAGTAACAAATCAAGCATTTTCATTTAGAAAGTATCATTTGGTGAAGAAAAACTGATGAAGAAGACAGGCAACGGAACTCTTCAACGCATAACAGCAAATTATTCCCGATTGCTATAGTCAGATGTCTATGCTGAGCTTTAGTATTTCCATAACATAACATTACGCCCTTCTATTTTAAAAGGGGCCCGGCAGAGATGTACAGGTTAATGTTTAGATAGAACTTCTTTAGCAATTGTTATCCAATTTCAATGATTCTTTCAAGTTATGAAAGACTTTCTTTACATACAAAGAAACTAAAAATTACAAAATAAAAACATTTTTTACAAAAAAAAACAACCGACTTCAAACGACGACAACAAAACCACCAAAGCCACAGACTTCCGAAACCAGAGTTAGTTTACCTGTTAGTTTTTTTTTAAGAAGTCGGTTGTTTTATTTTTGTAAAAAAGTTTTTATTTTATATTTATTTTTTCAGGCTTTGTCTACCAGTCTCGGGCATATATTTTTCTTCTCGAAAGATGTAGCACTAGTCATTTTACAAAGTTTATATTGTGAGAAGTTCTACATGACTGTAGAAAAAGCTGAGACGACGTGCGCGCAACTAATAAGTAACGGAGACTTTTCAAGTAAGTTAACGATCCGGACAAAGCGGTTTGCCTCGTCGTTCATGCCGCGTACGTCAAAGGACAGGAACAACCCGCCTACTGCGGTTTTCCCGTCCGAGTATAATTTAGGTGTTTTCAAAGCTAGAGTAAATAGGCTCTTAATGAACTAGTGCGCTAGACCATAATTGGTGGGATTGCAGTCAAGCACTAGTTTTTAATATTTAAGAAAAAAAAAAACTGCTAAGAGTTCTAATTTCACACATTTACCACCAAAACCTATTCTGCGCAAAATAGTCTATTTGCTCCTTTTTTTATAGCATGAAGTGCATTACTTTCATGAGACTGGCCTGTTGCGCTAATGGTTAGTGGCCCTGGCTGCTATGCCGGAGATCGTGGGTTCGATTCCCACCTGGCACAAACGTTTGTGTGATGAGCACGATCATTTGTTCTTTGTCTGGGTGTCATTTATCTATATTATTGTACAACCTGGTCACATTATCTCGAGAACTCGCTGGAGTGCGAACCTCCCGCCAAGTTCTCCTTTCACCACCCCGCGCATTAAATTAATTAACACAATATTTGTTTTGATGGAAATCGTATTGTTTATGATAATATCCTACTAGAGGATGCTTGTTTTGCGCACCATATCAGTGCCCTAAGTGCGAGTTTGTTTTACGATTGCTCCGATTGGCCCGCTCCAAGCTTTTCACCAATCAGAGAGCCAAACGCGGTAAACGTTTCGATCGCGTTAGCGTAAAAACAACTCGCACTTAGGGCACAGAGCGCCGACACGTCGACGCCAGGGTCTCGAGATAATGTGACCGGGTTATACCTACGTATTAAGAAACATAATCCTAAGTATGTTTATCAGAGTGCCTAGTGTGAGTTTGTTTTACGTTAACGCGATCGATACGTTCATGACGTTCGGCGCTCCGATTGGCCCGCTCCAATATTTTAACCAATCAGAGAGCCAAACGCGGTGAACGTTTCGATCGCGTTAGCGTAAAAACAACTCGCACTTAGAGCACAGTTATCTAATAATCATAACACAATCTGTGCTTAGTTTGCGACTAGATGGCGATGTGTAAAAGTAGTGCAATATTTATTTATTTATTAATGCCTAACCTACAGTCAAAGTGTATGAATAAAGTGCGTATTCTTTTATCTTTTCAGAGTCACAAGAACGTCTGAACAAAAATATAAGACTTGCTAATCGTTCGTTCAGAAAGATGACCGCGGGTGGCCTGTTCTACATAGACGCTAATCTACCAGTGTATTTATTAGCAATTATTAGTCATTACAGTTTTGCACACTTACAATTCAATTTTCAGTAAAATAAAATGAATGTTACGCATGTCTTTTTTATATTTACATAGTTATTTATTGAAAGGAGAACCAACAGCTGTAGCAGATGGAATTTAAATAAGCAACACAGAGCCAATTACAGGTTCTCACGAGTAGAAAACAGAATAGAATACAGAAATCTTAGGATCACTAATAAGCACGATAAACAAAGACATTCAATACCTATAGACCGGACATCACGATCAAAATTTTCGTCCGAAACTTGTGTCCTGACTCCTGCTTGGACACAAGTCTACGAGTTTTTTTTAGTACGCTCCGCTGCCGCTCCAATATTCATATATTATTCTAGATGGCGTTACTGAGACATGGGATCAAAGTTTTTCTATGACATTTCCTTGACATGTCCGCTCTATAGTATTTTACATCTCTTCGACGATAAATAACAGAAATAATAGAAATAAGAAAGGTACAATAAGCACTAAATACACTCAGATAATTATCCTTACTATTCCATAACTTCCTTGTCAAGTCATCAAATAATTACATCTTTATACCATAATATGCTACTTACAAAATTATTAAATGTAACCACAATCTTGAAAAATAATACCACTCATGTATCTCCAATTAGAAATAGCTCGTTAAGAATGAGATTTAAAGTTGAACTTCTTAAGATTACGTGTTGTACAAACGCCAGCACATCAAGTTACCCCAATGAGTCAAATTTTCCCAATATGAATATGAACCTTATTCTGTTTGACATAAAGTTAAAAAACCATCAAACAAATTTGTCATATTGAGGTAACTTGGCGTGCTGGCGTCTGTACTTACGATATCTGACAAATATTTGACAAGTCAAGTAGAGTTAAAGTATTTTTTAGCAATTTTTGAATATTTTGTTTTTTCGTATGTAGGTGATTTAGTATTTTTCCCCTAATGGGCGCCACAGCGCCTTGTCTTCAGCTTGCCGCTCCCAGAATCTGCCAGCAGGTCATCATCCGATCTATCCGGAGATCGTCGAACAATACGTTTGCCAAGTCGCGGTCTCCGATCAAGAACACGTTTACTCCAGCGGTGGTGTCGGCGAAAGTCTAGAAAGTCTAGCCTAAAAAGATCTATTTGAAACATATTAACTTATTCGAATTTAAGGTAAAACAATCTACTTCCAGAAATAATTGATATCATCATTATCTACCTAGCTTTTTCCCAATTAATTTGGGGTCGGCTTCGAATTTAAACTGGATACAGGTGAATACCAGTGTTCTACATAGAGTGACTGCCTGTTTGACTTCTAAAGTCAAAGTCAAAGTCAAATCGTTTATTTAAATTAGACCCATAGCAGACACTTTTGAACGTAAAAACAAATAAAATAAATTAAGAGAATGATTCTACACCTACAAACCAGTAGCTAAGTTATACGATACCCCGGTTAAACTGGTTGTCAGACTTTCGAGCTACTGACACTGTCAAAGATTTACGAACGACAGCCAACGGAAATCCGAAAAAAAAACAGAAATAAGATAAGATAAGATAAGATATTTATTTCCAGATAGAATGTACAGTTCCACTTAAACTACACTAAAACTTAATTAATACAAAAATATATTTACTTTAACTTAATCAAAACTTAATTAATAGAAAAATATATTTAAGTAATACACACATTTACAAAAAGGTCTTGACAGACGTCCGTGTTTGACTAGATGACACAACTGTCAAATTTTCCCAATTGAACATGAACCTTATTGTGTTTAGAATAAAGTTGAAAATCTATCAAAGAAAGGAGAAGGGAACGACTCCATAGACTTCTGGGCCCAGGTGTTAACTGAATCAAACTAGCCTTATCTTTAGGAGGATTTAATACCAAGGCCTCACTGAAAATCTGGTGAAATTTGGCTATCCAGGAACCAAGTTGGTTTTTGATGAATTATAGCAAAAGTGAGGTTATATTACAACATTGTAGTTTTTCTATGTCTTAATAGGCTAAAAACACGATTTGAATAGGTTAAAAAAAAATTGGTTAAAACTTACAGGCTGAGATGCACGCCACTGACGAATAACTGATAAAATCGCCTCATCTTCTAAGAGTCTTCTACCAATAGAGTTACTGCGACCAGTCGCAATCGTACAATTTACACAGCGATCCATGTCGTAAATATCTAATCAATAGGCGCAAACAGTTGTCCAAAATAAATAGCCAAGTAGTTTAGAACAGCAAGATCCGTCAAATAGTCCTTTATATTATAATATGCAAAGCCTAGGTCGTGAGATTAATTCATTGTCTTTCTGTTGTGTCTCTAATTTATACGAATGAAAGGTTAAACAATAAAGCAAGGAAAATATGTGCACACAGAACGAAAGAAAACGAACGAGTGCATCTGTCACTTCTGTCAGTCGGTGGCTGACGGATATCAGGCACCAGTGTTGCCAGAAGAAAAATTAAAGGAAGTCTACTCACTATGAATCGATTCCACGAAACGCTTGATAGGCACTTGTCACTCGATTTTCATACATATTCTCAGCTAATAGGTACTGATTTACTCATAATCAATTACTAGTAATTCAGGAATCATTTAATCAATTATTTAGTTTCATTAGCTTAATTTAAATTTTCTCGCTACCTAGATAGAAACATGGTACCATATTTTGTGATATTCTTTGGAAAAATATAACGGTTTATATTATACATTTCAACTAGTTAACTGCTGGGCCCAGAAGTCCCCTTCTCCTTTTACACATTCTGGTAGGTTGATGTGCTGGCGTCTGTACATAAAAAATGAAAGGTGCCTGTGCTAGATCCACCCCACTTCCTAATGGAGTAGAAATGACACTACATGATTTTTGAGCCCACCATATAGGCACTAACAAAACAGCCACAAGTTTGGCTGAATGAAAATAGTGAAAAAAAAAACATAGAACAGAAAAATATAGGGAGATTAAAAGAAAAGAAAAACAATTAAGAAATTGTAAAAATGTGTGTGTATGGGCTATGAAAAAGGTGAGTATTGCGATGAGTGTAGCGAGTGTAGCGTAGTATGACGAAGCAAAAGAAGTGTGTAACAATCGTAACAGATGGCATTCTGTAATTTCTGCCAATAAAAAATTAGAACGAGTTTATATAATGATATTATAACTAAAAAGGTGTAGATAGGTTATAAGCGCTCAGCAAGCGACACGTGGAAACATAAAGGAAAAGGCTCACAGCAGGAGTGTAAAAACTACCGCGGCATAAGCCTTTTAAGCGTAATTGGTAAACTGTATGCAAAGGTTTTGATTAAAAGAGTGACGTCTGACAGACGAGAAATTACGGAACGTGCAGGCAGGGTTTAGAGAGGGAATGGGATGTATGGATCAGATCTTCTCCTTGAGGTGCATAGCTGAAAAATAAAGTGAATGGCGCTTTATATGGCGTTGTGACCAGCCAGTCGATGTCCGAAAAGGCACGACTGGCTGTTCACCATGGTGTGCTGGTGTCTACACTAACGTATGGACGTGAATGTTGGGCGTGGCAAAAGAGACATGAAAGTAGAATAAATGCTGTAGAAATGCGTTCCTTGCGAAGTAAGTGTGGTGTAACAATGAATGACAGATTGAGGAATGATGTGATAGAGCAACGTTGTGGTTTAAAAGAAGATGTAGTAACAAAAATTGAAAAGAGTATGCTTAGATGGTTTGGTCACGTTGAAAGGATGGATGAAAGGCGACTAACGAAAGGTATTTACAAGGCAGATGTAAGTGGGAACGCCGGGAGGGGACGCCCTAGAAGGACATTCATAGACTTTATTGGTGAGGTTCTTCAGAAAGGTCAGGTGCGTAGTACTCGCAACTGGCGTGTGTGTATGACAACAAGTATGAATGTAAACGAAGCAAAAGAAGTATGTAAGAATCGTAGCATATGGCGCTCTGTAGTTTCTGCCTACGCCCATGGGAAAAAGGCGTGAGTTTATGTATGTATGTATGTATGTATGTACTACAAATATTTGCACGACCGATAAGTCGAATATAGTGAGACTAAAATTGTGTTACTATGTAAGTACTATATTCTGGCAAATGAATAAATTTCATTTCAATTCATTTCATTTTACCATAAGGTGGGATTGCAGTCAAGCACTGGTAAAAAATATTAAAAATTTCTTTTCAAGTATAATTCAGCCAGGAAATGCCAATCATCTAGTTATAAAATATTGACCAAAATAATGAAGTGTTAAGAAATAAATCTATTTTAATAAATAAACTAGTCGATGCCTAAGGCTTCACCCACGTGGATGTCGGCTATCGTGACAAGCTTCCAGACGGCTAATTTGTTACCGACACCTCCAACAAATACCAGTATACACAGTATTAAAAAACTTGACAAATTGTATTCTAAAAACTTCGTCGAGAATAATAGGATAGCTGTTTGACACTTCACCGTTAGACACTTTGCCCAGTGATCGTCACTATGAACTGTCAACAGAGATACGCAACAGCTTAGTAAATAAATAAGAATCATCATCATCATCATCATCATCCATAGCCCGACTTCACCCACTGCTGAGTATAAGCCTCTCTTTTTATGTACCAATTCCCGCGTCCCTGTGCCAGTCTCATCCACGGTACTCCCGCAATGGCAACAATGTCGTCCGCCCATCTCGCCGCAGGACGCCCTACACTTCTCCTGGCGTTTCTTGGACGCCACTTGAAATAAGAATCCCTACGATCAATTATTTTCTAAATTATTTTTGACTAGCAGACGTCACGCGGTTTCACCCGCGTAGTTCCCTTTCGTAAGTATTTGTTTACATTGGAGATAATCTCTCGAGCCCTTCTATGCAAACAGCGCCTCGTTCACACATTTTCGAGCAGTCTGGGAGATGACATTTGACAGATAGAGGTCATTGACGTTCCTATTCTTATTTGAAACGCATAGTATGTGATCCTAGCCAAGATCAGACCAAGGTATAGCGCAACTAGTAGCTGAAGTCAATATTTCATGTATGTTGTCCTTTTGTAACAGCCTGTACCGAGTAAACAAAATCATTTCTATAAGTTGTAATATTGAAATTGAATCAATCATTAATCTAATAAATCATCCATTAAACTTTGATCGACGTTCTCACGTTTGGATCGATTGGAGTAACTCGACACTTATTCATGCGTATTCAAGAAACCAAAGCAATCAGTATAAAATGGACTTACTACGAGTACAAGAAGATACATATCACATTATAAGAAATCATCGTGTGGAAGTTTTATTAAATAACTTCGTCGACAAAGATTTGCAGTCGATGCTTCTGCCTTTGAATTTGGCGCAAGCCGTTAGTTTTTGTCCAAAATATCGAATTAAAGACAATTTCATAACTTCAAACAGCCGTCTATCACGTAGTGTGTCATTATGTGCAACGCTTTTCTTAATTTCAAATTTATATTATGTTCTTTTCAAACTCTATGATATACTGGTCGAGCAAAGAAATATTTTTAAAGAAATGGAAGCGTTTGTATGCGTCAACATTGACGTTGGGATTTCTAGTTTTGGGTTACTGATAGTTTGTTTGGTTAATAACTTCCATACCGAAGGAAATGTTTCATTCGTTTTAAAATTACAAGAAGTTCACAGATATCTCAATAATGAAAAGAAGTTCAAACACTTTATTAGCGTTAACTGGTTCGCTGTCATCTCGTTTCTAGTTTTGTGTTCCGGTGCTGATATTTATTTTTGCGTCATGCTACAATTGTCCGCTAACGTAATATTTAATTGTATAGTTTTATTAAGTGTTGATGTAAACATTGTTTATGCTATAAGACTCATTCAACTGTTACGGGACAAAGTTAACCTATGGAAAATTTACGCTGGTCAATACAGAAGTTTGGACGATAGAGGGCAAGAAAACGATTGTTGTCGCAGAATGTTACAGGCGTATCTCAATATATTAAGCTGTTATGATAAATATAGGGCTCATTTTCAAGTAATGGTAAGTAAAAAATAATATGCTTTATCTTCTTCCGCGTAATGCTGTTCGACTTTAATTAGGTATTTATTAGTTTGAAAACAAGTGGCGGTTTTCAATTATTTCTACAAGTTTCCTTTTAATTAAGCAAACGACTATTTTATTGTATAGTATTAAACATAATACTATTATGTTTATTTACTTTGTATATGTAAATGATGTTTAAAGGGCATTGCCAAGATTCGGCTCGAATCATGTAATGTCCGACAAGCTTTCCATATTAATGATAATTCATAATATAAAATAGTAAGAATTATACACTATAAATAAAATCTGTGGAAGTACACCGTTTAAAAGTCATTTTAAAAAGTTATTTAATTTATCAACACGTTTCCTTACAACCATTTCAGTTAGAAATGTTGCCAACACCAAAATAAAATAATATCGATTCGAAATTGAACTTGCAAATCGATTCCATTCATATCATTATGTAGCTACGTAAATGAATGCATTACTCACATAAGTTATAACTCGTAATTCTTATAATATTAAATATTGTTTACTTATATTTTTAACATAAATATAAATTAACATATTTATTAAAATATTGTAATAATTCAATTCGATAATCAAAACAGTTAAGTATCGATTTTCAAAATAAATTGCTACCTGTCTTTATAGTACTGGTAACACTTGATCTTGTAGTTGTCATTGCTTACTGTAATACTGTAAAAAACTTTCCTCAACTTACACAGGAAGATTTGATATTAATTGCTTGTGGTACTTACCAAATGAAACAAGCGCGGTCTTATTATGGTGAACATATTCGGTACAATGGTTTCTATACTATTGAAGTATGTAGAGAGGCTCATCTTAGCAACCTACGGGATGAATAATTGTCGATCTTCCAAAATCACTGGCTTCTTCGAGGGAAAATTCAAAGCAGACATATAAGTCGAAAAATATATTATGTTTGTATCTTAATTAATAATACTGGTAGTGGAAAAGACGCACTTGTGCAATATTGTTGTAATTGCAGAGTTGGGCGAAGAACCGTAGGTTGCTGTGCACATACAATGACAATGTTATGGTTCCTTAATTGTGCAGGACATCATACAAATATAACCCCTCCAGCCCAGTTTTTTAGACTATTTATTAATTAAATATGATGATGTGTTGTTTGATGAATAATAATGGTTAAAAAGTATACACGTGTTTTTTATTCATTCTAAAATAATGTAGGTACCTATGTAATATATATATTTACTATAAACACAACAATTTTATGTGAATACAATGTGCCAAAAATCATTAATTTAATTAATCATTTAATACTTTATTTCATGGTTTCGTTAAAATTAGAAGTAGTAAGTGGTCAACTTTAAAGAACTATAACTTTTTTTGGTGTACTTCTTTTAGAAAACTAAATATACTATCAAATTCTATAATTATTTTCCTTTTTTATGACACATCTTTGTCGGTTCTGGCCGTGACTTGAAGGAAACGTTGGCATTCTCTTTTATGCTACTGCTTGCGATGTTAAATACACAAAAGGCATTTGTGTGCTGTTGTAAGCGAAGTCTTTTAGGTAATTTCTTTTGTATCAAAAATTTCCTTAGTACGTTAAATTGTAGTTCTTCTTTAACACATAATAAACTTTGACTAAGTACATTTATTTGTCAACTTTCGTGGAATATATTTTCTCGAAGATCTTTAAAAATCAAAGTTATTTTGAGGTTTTTTTGTCACATAAAGTAAAAAGTACTGTGTACATCTAAATAGAAATTATCTCACCGTCCTTAGACCTAGGGTACCTACCTTAGGTACCTAAACATAGTTAAAAAAATATTTATTAATTTATTTTATTTTAGGAAAAACAAACAGTAGCACAGTACAAATAAGTCATAAAATCTTAAGTTTATTTTAATCTTAATCTTAAGTTTGTTAATTTTTTATTTATTTCATTTTAAATAACTATGATATCCACTACGTTCTCCACAGATTGCAATATTACTTGCACAATTACCTATAAGTCTTTTAAAAAATCTAACTGGTTCTTTTTGTTTTCCAGATAGTTTTTCAAACCACTGATTTTCTGTTTAAGTACGTCATTAAACTTCAGTCAATTCTTAATGTTTTAAAAACATTTGCATTAACTATGGATATTGATGTAAGTAAGTGCTTTGGGAACTGTATTACATTTGTGTTTTTGTAAGTAACAACTGCTGTTTAGTAACTACATGTTTTTCTTACTAATAGTTCTTCTAAATAACTTCAAGTTTAATGCGAAATTGACAAGATATAAAAAAAATAAGATCTCTCTGTTTTATAATGGTATGCTAAATTAATAATCAGTTAAGCTAACTGATGACAATACCAATAAACAGAATGACAGTTACATCTGAACGACGGCTAAGTAGGCGCTGTAATTTAGCAATCGGCTGCTGCATTGCGAGTCGAGGGTTTAAATGCCGCTCGAAAAAATATTTCCATGGCCTACGAGTAAACGCACTTACGATACAGGAAAATTCTTAGTGTGTGAAAAAGTTCCCAACATTTTGATGAGTAAAAGTTTCACTTCCTCAAACAGATATGATTTCGTTTATTAATTTATTTACGACTAGCTTCTGCCCGCGACTTCGTACGCGGATCCTGTTGCTTATATCAGCGACAACGGGGTCGTCAAAATCGAAGATCTGAAACGTCTGATGTCGAATTCTAAAAGCCCGGGAACGGGAAAACAATGGGATGCGCCAGACGATTCAAGACGTTCCAGATTTTTTATTTTTGTTGGTCAACAGGAAATGCCATCAGACTTAACAACTTTTGCTAAGACGCCATTTCTATTATGTATATGTTATATTGTCGCTGGGCTTTGGAGTTCCACTACAGGTGCTTCAGATCTTCAAATTTAGTCTCACAGCAGAAAACACTCTTCACGTGGAATAGTTTTTGCAATGGCACCATTTTTATATCTCTTTTACTTTAGGTGTTCCATTTTCCAAAATAAATTATAGTCTACATGTTGCGTGACGTTCACGATCAGCGGTCAGTCGCGCATCTCCTTCCCCCACCTATCTCTAGAGTCGATGCGTATATACGCTGAAAACTCAAGCGTCATGCTTTTTCCGTGAACGTCTCCAACTCGCGAGACAGTGCATGATGTTCACGATCAGCGGTCAGTCGCGCACATATTCTTCACTGGTGTCTTCCTGGTGAGACCTGGATACTTGGTAGATGCGTAAATACGCTGAAAATACAGGCGTGCTTCGCGATCCCAAGAAGTTTCCGCGGAGCGAGTTGCAGCCTCATGTTCTCGAACAACATCAAGTCTCTCCTAACGCTCTTCGGTAGATTGTTGGGATCTTATGATCTTTAATCATTTAGCACCTTTGGAACATTGGGAATGATTTGACCTCTTTCTAGGCATGGTTATAGTTTTATTGTGATGATACCTGATCAATTAAAATCTAAGTGGCTGCTCCCCTGCGTTACCGGGTAGGCAACCATGTAACGAAGATAAATGGAAAAGGAAATTAAACACTCAAATAACATAAGCCCGAAGGCATATTTATACGATAAAAAAAAAGGAGTTTTGGCCAGTAGAGTCTAATTTTCAATGATATACCATCGTCATCGAAAATCAGTCCTGAACTGTTACCGCCTTCACCGCGTGGAGGTACTTATGTTATTTTATAATTATGCAATGAAATTAGTGATAGCTTTAATTTCTATACCAAATGTTTCTGATCTTCGACTTTTATAAGTCAACAGGAAATGCCTATCAGACCGAACAACTTTTGCTAAGACGTATCTCCTATAGTTTAGCTGGTCTGTTGCGGTCTGCATCAGGTGTTCAAGTTTCCCAGATAGTTTATAGCCTATGTGTTGCCCAGACTTAATATCTATACAACAAAAAAAAAAACATTCAAATCCGTCCAGTAGTTCCGAAGATTAGCGTGTACAAACAAACAGACAAACAGACAGACTTTTTTTTAGGATTCGTGCTCTATTACTGTTCCTAAACCCCCATCAAAATTTTTTTTTTAAATATATTCATCTATTTTTAAACATATTCAATGTACAGACACAGTTTTTTTACTGTCTTATTATAATATGTATAGATATAGATAGATTGTTTTTTTGCAGGAAAGTAAAGATGTTGATGTTGTAACAATCTGGGCAAGCTTGTGGTTAATTAAATCACTAGCATTGCATATCGCATTAAACATGCACTGTGAGAAGTTTTATATAGCTATGAATGGCATACAAGATACATGTGCACGCATATTAAACTCTAATTGTACAGGTACTAATTTAATTACTTCTTTTATTAACTACCTATATTTCTCTACAGGTTAGTTTGTACAAGTAAACATGCATAGATAGACATTACAATTTTTAGACATAGAATTTGTTTTTAAAACGTTAAAGCAATTATTCCTTCGAAAGCCCGTGAAGCTGACGCATGATTGATTTCAATAAATTACAGCCATCAATGGGCTGTTAATGAATTTCAAGGAATATGTATACCAAACGGATAAAGTAGATCAGTAGCAGTGAGCAGATTACATAGTAAAAAGAACTTATGGCCAATTGAGCGAGCCGTGAAGTCCTCGATTGGAAACCACGTACTGGCAAACGCAACGTTGGACGTCGACCCACAAGGCGGACAAACGATTTGGTGTAAACCAGATTATTGAGCTGGATACAAGTCGCTTCTACCCGTTCTATTGGAAATCTATAGGGAAGGTCTATGTCCAGCTGTCTAGTCTACATCCTACGAATGATATGATAATGATGAAGGTTTTGTTAAATACTAGGCCTAAAGCACGACCCTGAAGCATGCCAATGCTAATTTTACTAAAGTCACCATTAGGTTAGATTAGCCCATGTATCGCTTTTTGTGTTGGTGTATGGGGGAATATTAGCGGAGTTTAATGTATCAAATTCTTTGTCAAAGTCCTTCATAACAGTCGATGAAAACACCTTTTTTTCATTGCATAACATATATTTACACAATTTTTCAATAAATTATAGATGCTGAGAAGAGGTTATGCAAGAATATCAAACGTCTACATCGAGCAAGATATGTCAAACTGTATGCTTGTCGGTTAATTTCGGTTGATGCAACTTTACCAACCAAAATAATAGCTTTAGTTGCGTACTTTACTTTTGTACAGCTGCAATTTGCGTTTCTGTAATATCTACTTAGCTAACATTTTTAACATCCCTACCATAATTAAACGCTAATTGGTTATTTTGTTTATTGATTTGTGTATTTTCTTTGTAATGATTAATTTAATGTAATATTTTGAGAAATAAAATAAAACATGCCGAAAACATATTTGTTGAAATCGACAAAATCAAAAGTTAAAATAACTTTTGATTTAGTCCTTTAGTAGGTCCCGTTGTTTTATTTGTATTAAATAAAAACTTCTAGACTTTATTCTATTATTTACTCTGTGGCCCTCTTTTGCCGTAATTAAGTTAATGCGATGACTAGCGGACTGGGGTGGATTAAACCCCTTAAGGAAATGTCTAATCAAATCGATTCAAGTAGTAAGTGCTAAACAAGGTAGAAGAGACATCAACGTACAACCAATACCATGACGAATATACTTTATTTAAGGTTGAATGAGCTATTTGACAAAATTTTAGTTTTTAGTCCCTCATCTAGATTACAAGAAAATATTCGACACAAATATTTTTTTCTTTTTTCACGTAATAAAAAAATAACGGCGATAAATCGAGTCAAAATGTCGTATGACGTCACTAGTCATACAGTTTATAGTAGATAATGACGTTACAAGCCCCCTCTTCTCAACTTTAATGCACTTAATCTAAGCAGTTTTCCATCAATTTGAAAAAGACGAAAATATCTGGCCATCTCTATCTAGTCTGGACCTGGCTAGGCTCACCCCTATAAATATAACAGGTAAAATGTGGATGTAATACCGGTACCTACACCTCTGCCTAACCCTTCGGGGATTACAGACGTCATGTTATGTTATATTGTCAAGTATTAGAAAAAAGCCTAGAAATTATAAAAAAAATTCGACGAAAATGTACAATGCGGTCCAAAATCATGTACTGCAGAGCGATTCTCTAGAAAGCACCCTATGAAAATGAAAGTTAATTAAACCGTCATTTCTTACTAATGCTAACAGTTGACTTTTCACTTCACTCAAGTTTTAACGGGTGAATTTTACTGAAACGAGCGACTGCACTCATGGTTGTCCGTCGATGTTTCTTCACCCCGTATAAAACTGTAAATAAATTAAATTAATCCAAATTCTTAGGCTTTGTATGGTTAATACGTTAACGATTGATCAGGTATCTCTAATGTGCTTATGAACTACACTGTTGATAATCTTGTAATAATGAAAATTATCAGTTTTATTCCCAAGAAACATCCCGTGAATAATATTAAAGATAATGCCGTGGACAAAGATGTGCAGTCTATGCTTTTGCCTTTAAATTTGATCCAATATATTATGTTCTGTCCAAAATACTGTATCAAAAATAATTTTATAGCACCGAATAGTCTTATCTCCAAGTTTGTTTCAATGATTACAACACTTGTATTCATTTTCGTTTTTGTGTATCGCGTCTATTTTAAACGGGAGTACTAAACTTATTTCAAGATCCTTTTGTTTGTCTCTTATTATGACTACACAATTAACTTCGTGATCGGGATTATTCAAACCAGAAAATAAATTCAGTTTGTAAGTAAGGAAACTTTTCAAAGAGTGCACAGGGTTCTAAACAATGAATACAGCCTTAAAAACTTTATTATTTGGAATTGGATTACGGTAATCTCTGCGCTGAGTTTTTTGTCATAGTTTTCGCTTATTTCTGTACTCAGCTTAATTCTTTCACAATGTATAGCGGAATACTTTTGGTGGTTTTCGATTTCAATATAGTGTATGCTAGTAGAGTCCTTAAACTGTTGAAAGATAAAGTTGTTCTGTGGAATATTCAAGTTCTAGAATCTCAAGAAATCAAAAGAGACTTAATCAGACAAAGTTTCTGCAAACAAATGTTCAAAACGTACGTTGATATATTACAGTGTTATAATATTCTAAATGTTTGCTTCCAGCAATTTGTAAGTGCCATGTTTTCTAGCCTTGAACGATATAAATACATTGTTGATTGTCCAAAAAAGCTGTACTTTGAACAAAATTTTTACTTTTCAGATTCTTTACTACATTTTTGAAATATTAGTCCACGCCTTGGTGTATGTCCAAGTAGCAATCGAAGTGTCTAAAATAGGCATAGTGAGTATTATTTTAATATCTTTTTACTTTGAATACACTAACATAGTCTGAATGTTGAGATGAGTGAGTGGAAAATGATCAAATTAATATAAGCTTTGATAAATAAGTTTAAAGAACATACTTTTTATCTCGTTAGAGACATGGCGATCGAAAACTGAGTCTTTACGATGACAAACATAAAATTATGGCAAAAATAACATGTTTTACCGACCCCAAGTTACATAAAATCACAAGCAAATAGTTAGACAATAGTTTCCACATCATTATGATCATCCCACAGTAGTCCACTGCTGGATATAGGCCTTCTCTAATAAGCACCACTGCGCCTAGTCTTCAGATTGCTGTATCCAGCATCCGCCAGCAGTCTTTCGCAGGTCATCTTCCCAGCTAGCCGGAGGGTATCCTGATCTATGTTTGCCAAGTGGTGGTCTCCACTCAAAAACACGGTCACCTTAGCGGTGGTCGGTTCTTCGCGTGATATTGTAAACCCACTGTCAATAAAATTCAGCTTGCTAACACTTTGAGCTGTGTCTATGAGATTGGTTCTCGATCGAATATATTCATTTCGAATTCCATCCTTCAGAGAAACTTCTTTTGATAGCATACTATGCTGCTCTTATTTTAACGCTGTGCGCTGTAGACCAGCTTTACCATGAGCTTCCTCGTAGACATTATTGTTTAGTAGTATTTTATGATCACGACTTACGAGTATATAATTATTTTGTTGTAGTGTCCTGCGTCAATTTTCACGTTGCTGGCCATATTCTGTTGGATGATAAAAGATTTATTTTGGCAATTTCTGTTTATTCAACAGTGTGAAAAGTTCTACTTAACAATTGAAAAAGTTCAAGATTCCTGCGCAGTCATTATGAAATCAGCTTGCTCTGGTATTCGTATTTTTAAACCTACAAATTAATATATTGAGAAGTGTTCATTTTTTTTTATATCTTATAATATTATTTAACAGATGATGATAAGAAAGAATGCAAGAACGTACTGCGCTTGCATCGAGCAGCATTTAGCAAAATACGTGTGTGTGGTCTGTTCTACGTAGATGCCGCGTTACAATTAAGTCTCATGAGTCTTCTAACTAACCACATTATTGTACTACTGCAGTTTGCGGTCTTGTAATCCGAGCAAAAATTAATACATTTTAAACATTGGCATTGTTTTTTCATTTAATATTTTTGCTTTTTAAATTAATTCATTCATTCATTAATTATTTGCCACCGCCTTCCGATACTAGAGTTATTTTACATGTTTAAGGTTTTTTAAGTCGGTTGTACAGTAGCGGACTCAAGTCGATATTCAGTCTCACAAACTAATAGATTGACACTTTGGTTTAAGTTACGACCTTCTTATAATAAGTTACTTCTATACTATAGACACACACAATCTCATTAATTTACGAATGTTATTATTTCATTAATTCAACCAATTGAATACATGTCACAATAGCTATGAGGTACACGTTCATTGCCAAGCCAAAATGCTGAACTTACATAGATGGCCAAATTAAAAAAAATCGTTGGATGTGGTTTACATTGTGCCAGTAATACTTTTATATAAGGAATCTACCATTATTTATTTATTTATTAATTATTTATTTATTTATTTATTTATTAAAACTTTATGCACAAGTAAAAAAAACTGTACAAAGGCGGACTTAATGCCTTAGGCATATATAATTTTATATATTATATAATATATAAGTTCATAAATATATAATGTGTATATTTTTATCACGCGAAGACGTGTGATCGGCCATACGGGACGCATTTATTTTATACATATTGCCTACATGGCCGGTAACGCGAATTCGCGTGATTTGTATTTACATGGCAAAATAGGCTTCATTAGTAAAAAAAACATTCAAATGCATTTTGTAATAAACTTTTATTAGAGATCAAAATCACTTCTTATAATAATGTAGAAACATGTAACTTATAGGTAACAATGAACTTATAGATAGACTAAGAAAAACAAAAATTACACTTTGGTAGGTGATTTTACTTATTAGAAAAACCAGCAAACTTGTGCAGGTCAAAAAAACAATCAATACAAAACGGGGGGGAATCAGGGCATTGCTTACATTCCATAGTAGTATTTACCCTTTTTTTATTCGAATAACAATTTCGACAATCTTTTCTGGCCGTTACAGTAGATTTTCTACCAGTACTGAAAAGACGCTCTTTAGATTTCTCTATTTTAGTCAATCTGTGGTTTACAGATTGCTGCGACGCCTGCGACACTTGTGGCTCAACTTGACGTTCAGGCAAAAATGACTCAATGACTTTTTCTCTAAAATCATATAACGATAAGCTAGGCTTGCCTGAGAATTTGTTGTAAAGTTGTCGAGCATTTATCATGCTCATCATTATACCATGTATGAAAATTTTCACATACCACCTTAGAGTTTTTCTTTCACAGGGGTAATAGCTGAGCATTTGATCTTCATTTGAGTCTACGCCTGACATGTTTTGATTATATTGTAGGACAGCTAATGGTTTTAATACAACAATGCCGCGTTTGTAGGTAATTTCATGCATTTGATTCGCGAATTGCGATGAGATATAATTTAGTTCTCTTTTGTCCTTCCATTTTCCTATATGAACACCGTTACGATAGCGTGAAATATTTTCACCTTTTTTTAGTTTTTTGGAAATCACTTCTGATGGATTATCTTTGCGTTTCTTGTTCAGTGTGCCAGTGCAGTAGGTATTCCTGTTCAATAATTTGGTAGCTAAGCTATAGCTGTTATAGAAATTGTCCATAAAGACAGCGTGGCCGGAATCTAAATTATTTTGCAATAACTTTTCTACAATTTTTTCTGTGTATCCTGTGCCAGAAGTTTCGTCCATTATACTGGCACAAACATGAACTCTTATAATAGTTCCATTTGGTTCTGCCAATGTATAAAGTTTTATTCCGTATTTGTGTCTTTTTCCTTTTATGTATTGCCGAAATATTAGGCGGCCACGAAATAAAACCATAGCTTCGTCCAAGGACAAATTTCTACCGGGATAATAAATCCTGTCCATTGTTTCATTGAAAGTATTTGTGATCATTTTGCATTTATTCATGCGGGCAGGATCTTCACCTTCTTCAACAAAATGTAGGCATCGCAAAATAAGTTGGAACCTGTTTCTCGACATATGTTCAGAGAAAACTGACTTATACAATCGATGCGATTTCCAGTAATCAACCAAGCGGTTAATTTTTGCTGTGCCAGTGTGATAAAGTAAACCAATGAATATTCTCAATTCTTCTATAGTTAGTGGTTTCCAATTCGTAATACGAGACCTGCGAAACTGCGTAGAATTCCTTATGTTTTCTGCATTTCTATTAGTACAATCGACGATTTTTTGTAGATAGTCATCAGTAAGAAATAAATCAACATATCCTCTAGGACTGTCTGGCGGTGGCACAAGCAGTTCATTTGTCTTCGTGAAAGAAATATCTCTCATCGAACTAGAATCGGTGGTCCAACGTGTCGTAGATGCTGTTCTGGATGGCTGCTGAAGGTCAGTCGGTGGCGACGATGGAGTCTGATCACTAGAGGCATCGAAACGTTGTTCAGGCACTGCCTCCACGTTTTCCTCCTCCTCCTCGTCTCCTGCAGATTCTGAACTTGCATCACCTTCGTCGGCTATGTAGTCTAAAACATCTACATCACTCCCTGCATAAACATCTTCGTCTGAGTCCCGTAAAAGCTCTTCCATTTCCGAACTTTTTAGTCGTTTTCTTCTTGCAACTCGCGATGTACTAGGCTCTGATGACCTTTTTGTCAGATTATTACTCATTATAAATACAAAGTTTTGATGTAAACAAAACGAAAACAGCCGAGAAATAACAAAAACACTTCTGCCCCACGTGGCTGCACAGAGCAAACTAGTGCGCGGCTAGCTGCACGCGAAACAAAAAATTCAAGATGGCTAACCGCAGGCCACGCCTACAAATAGATAGGTAATTTCCTTCCCTAGTGGCCAAAACTAGTGATGGCAATTAATGCGATTTCGCATAAATTTCATTAGCATGTGAATTTCTTCAGTCTTAGCATGTTAATTGCTATTGCTAAACTATTTGCTAAAATAACGACAATTTATAATTTATTCAATATACGACGTTAAATACGAGCAAATCAAAGATCATAAGGTAATAAATTGCTCAATCTCATTTTTCGCACCACCCTGCTAATAATTTAACGAATTAAACGATCAGACGCATTCATACAATTTACGCCCCTGTGTACGAGCAATTTAAAGATAATAATTGTATAACGTCATCCTTCGCATCACATGCACCTGCTATTCGCTAAAAGTCAGTGTAACGTGAAACAGATAGATTTAGTATTCCCGTGGGTGCGACGGAGAGCGCACGCTGCCGCTGAGTGCCGCTGCATCAGCATGAACGAAATACGAAGTAATGAATTCACTTCGCACTTCACAGAATTTCGCAACTACATTTCATTTGCTAAATGCTAAATAAGCATTCGCATGTTAAAAATGAATGCGAATGCTAATTAATCCATCACTAGCCAAAACTAATACCAGAATCCAATACGCTGCATATACAATTGTGGCACCATCACGCGACGTCGCGTGAACAGCCACAGCGTAATAGGCCGCTTCGCGCGACATCGCGTGACGTGGCAATGAACGTGTTGAGAACGCATTAGCGTTAGTGCGTTGATAACAAGTCGCAAGTTCGAACCCACGCACGGCGACTGTTTTTTAATATTTTAAAATTCACTCAAGTAATTTGTTACGCTATTTTTGTTCTTTGTTAATAATAATAATAATAATAATAATAGTTTTATTTCGGACAAAAGAATCCATATGGTGTTAGTATTACAAAACAAAAACTTATTACCTAGTGTTAGTAAATATCAACCTCCGAACAAACTGCTGCATTATCGGAGAGCCGACGCTCTCAGCTACAGTTTTCAGGATGCTGTTCCGACTATCCCTCACTCTCCTCAGTAGCGACGCCGTTTTTTTGCGTATAATTGCATAGAAGCCATCGGTGTGGGCTTGTGCAAACATTTCCGACGCGCTACAGTATCGAGGTAGCCTCAACAGCATCCTGAAAGCATTGTTATATTGAACGCGCAGGACGTCCAGCGATCTCTTAGTATAATTGACCCATAGATTGCCCGTGTACAGACTTTGGCAATATGCCTTGAAACGTGTTACTTTTACCTGGTCTGTTAAACTCGTCTTGTTCACATATCTCGTAAAAGTTTTTGATTATACCCACAGACAACTAAATGACTTAAAGTAATATTAAGGTAGACATATTTAATTGTAGCCAACTGACGACTCATTCAACCGCGACTAAACAGAACGTGGTTGGTTGGTGTTGTCATTGTGAGTTAGTGACGTGTGTTTAATCTATCAGCGGTGTTACTCTTCATTTTAAAATGCAAGTTACTATAAATATGGAAACGGTAGCAAATAATGTAATTACACTGCGTAACAGCGGACTTTAATAATAAGTATTATGTGACAAATATCTAAAGAGCCTGGACTGAGTGTGAGTATTATGATTTAATTATTGTATCAAACATTTATGTAACAATTATAACTACTGATTACTGAATCTAAATTTTTGTTTACTATTCATATTCATCATAAGGTTCAAAATAAAAGAAACAATAATTATAACTTCATAGGTAATATATTTACCCAGAGTAACGGAATGATGAAAATAGCACAATACTAAATAACATTTATGTGGAACTTCTATCTTCAATAATGTTGTGTCTAAATAGAAATGCAATATGCGTAATAATAGTATTTTGCTTAATAGCCCAACAGTACTCCTTTTTAATTTTAGATAAATACCGTGAGTTGGTAGGTGTTAAGACGAGGAAGGAACCTTGCCAGTTGAAACAGAAGTGGAATAACCCAGCTCATAAAAGAGGCGCAGCAACTGCACCTGTGGGAATATGAAACAAGTGGTTTCATACTGACTTATTGTTTTGGCAAATTATTCGATAAGTCTAACGTCTTGGCAAACCGTCTCCCATGCACTTACGCAGAAGGTTTGCATCATCGGAAACCAGTTCAAAAATCATATTATTTTGAAGAAAACCAATAACATGAATGCTTACGTTTAGACAGAGAAGACTTCAACTAGGAAACGACTATAATTTCGTTAGTAAGTATAGTTAAAAAAATATTATGTTAAAAAAGTAATGAAATAAACCTATTGATTTTAGCAATATTAAAATTAAATTGTGTCATATCCGGAATATGGATTATTTGAGGATTAGTTTCAATCCTCTTTTCACAATGAAAATGAATACTTAAGCAACAATCTCAATTAGTCTAATTAAATATGATTTGTTAACTTTGAGGTTTGAGTTAGAACAAACTCACTAGCAATAGAATCAAAGTGGTAATACTGAGTTATTTATTTGTATTGTGACAGCGTAGTCCTCACTTGTTATATTTAAGTGGGTAGACGTAAGAGTTTGCTTTCTATGGTTTGTTAGAGTACCCACACACAGTAGTATTTGTGACAAAATAATATTATACCTATTATTAAGAGGGAACTATATTTTCTATCACCAAAATTTATATTTGTCATCAAGTTGTATCACCTAATAAATAGATCTATCTTTCGTGGCGATAGATCTATTTATTAGGTGATTTTCGTTCTCAGATAAACAAAAATTGTTCCCAGGTATGAATTATCAAATTAATGTTAATATATGTGTAAAATAAGAGATCGATAACCAATAAAATTATATTGCATTACATGAATATAAACTTCGTTCTTATAATAACAGTTTTGTTACTTAAATAATAGCTCTGTGCTCAGAATGGTATAGTTTTGTGTTTCTTAAATAATAGGGTTTGTCCTCAAAATAGTAGATCTGTCACCAAAATGTAGTCACTAAACAATGCAAACAATATAATTCAAGTAAAACAGTTACTCAAAATGGAAACGGCTAGGTTAGGTTAGGTTAGAACTGTGACCACGCAACGCGCGAAGGCGAGCGAGCGAAGCGAGCGTGCCGCGGCAGCGGCCGCCGAGCGCCAGATAAAATATCTTTAAGTTCTAATCTACCATGCATGCGTGCATTGCAAAAAAGGGGCATTTATTTGGTACTAGACCTTATATCTCAGGATTTTAGGGGATTTATTGTGGAACTGATTTTGCATTGTTTGGTGACTACATTTTGGTGACAGATCTACTATTTTGAGGACAAACCCGATTATTTAAGAAACACAAAACTAATTAAATTGGTGATAGCTTAAATGATACCCTTATTAAGATACAATATTTCTTGCTTGATTGTCATAGTTTACTAATTACTTAATTAGCTTTTTGACTGTATTAAATTTATCTATATAAGAGAATAAACTGTTTAAACTATGCAGAAGTTTATTTGTTTTTAAACTTGACTTCATAAAATTATAACAATTAAATAAATACCCTCTTGTTAGCTGCATCTCCAACCTACACCCCTCCAGAGAGCCCGGAGAATGTGATCGAGCCTATATAAGCCAACGTGTAGCGTGGCCAGAGGCGCATTCGGTTCATTCCCGCATCCGGCGCGCGCACTCACACTGTTCCCATTGATCCTGACTAATTTTGTACTTAACGTAAATTGATAACTTTTGTGTTTTTGTGTTCTAAATAGATTACTTTTGTTACTTCAGATAATAGTTATTTTATTTCAAATTCCTAAAACTCTTATAAAACTTTTGTATTCATTTTCCCTATTAATAATATAAAATCAATATAAAAAAAAGCAGATGAAGGATATTATGGGAAAGAAAATTAAAGTCTCATCTCGAGATTAGAACCCAGACCTCTGGGTTTAAGGATCCAATTCTGTACGATAGCAGCTATTTACACTACAATAAATTCTTTTGAATTGAATTTTAGCATTGGTATGAACGGTCAAAGATTATGCGTGTGTAAAGGAGCAACAATATAATAATAATAATAATATGTATTTATTTATATAAAAACAGATTGCAATACATGTTTCAGTTTTTACAAAGTGGGTAGTTTTGATTATCTGGCAATCAGGTGGGTGACGTGCCGTTCTCCTAGCTAGGCTTTGAAAAGGCCTGTATTAAGGAGTAACAGTGCCGATCCCCTCTAATTTTACAGTACAATATTTAGTTTTGCAATTTAAAACTTAGAAAAATAAATAAAATAAAACTAAAGATTTTAAAATAATACAACTATTTAATTGCGCGAGGGCGCTTGTTTTGTGTGTATGTGGGTGTGTGTGTGTATGTGTGTGTGTATGTATGTCCGTGAGCGTGCAAGTGCGTGAGCGTGCATGTGCGTGCGGATGTGTAAAGCGTGCGTAAGTAAGAAGACTGGATTAGTGTGTGTATGTTTTGGTGAGTGGTCCAAGATACAAACTTATCATAGCTTAATTATTAAAATAAATATTTTTCTGTTTCGTCATAGGTTTGATTTTGAAGGAATGTGCGGACAGTCTATATGTTTTTGTTTCATTCGACGCAACTTCACGCGAGCAAGTTCGAGGTGTGCGCGCTATGTATTGATAAATCGTTTTATGCACACAGACGTAGAACGGTGCGTACCGCCCGGTTATAGCATTATAATCTTTAGCGGGTTTATGAACGTGCCTTTGACTGAACTTTTTTTTAACAAAAGTTGCTTATTAGTTCCAGACATTTTTATACCTGGTAGTCTATTTTAATAAATAAACAATTAGGCGGCGAAATTGATTTAAAACTGGCTATCGATACCATTATAGCGTAAAGCCATTTAATATTCCAAATATAGAAAAAAGTAAATAATTCTGTCACTTAGATTTTTCCTGTTGTCACGTTTTCTGTTTTTTTTTTTAATGTAAATTATATTTTTACCATATGTTTGCTTAAATAAGCTGTTTGTTAAGTTACTTGTATCTTTGTAAATAAAAGTTTTATAATATATCTACTGATCTTCTGACCGCTGTTTTCTCCTTATATTGTAAAAAGTATTTTACAAGAGCGTGGACTCACACTCGACCCAATAACTTCTTCACCATTCATGAATGATACCTCTTCATCATGGTTACGCTTTGAGGAAAAAACATAAAATATTTTTGATTTGAATTGTGAGCGCAAAAGTTGCACTCTGAGGTATAATCTAGTTGCGCTTAAAGTTAGTTGCGTTTTGAGGAATACCCAGAATTAAAAAAAAAACTCCTCGTTTTTTTGTTAGTGAGTTAAAAATAAAATCCAGTAGGATTAGACTGATGGAAATCATAACTTAGGTATACAACTTAAAGTATTCAGAATAATATTTACTTAACTCAAGGTATTAGGATGTTTGTTACTCAGACCAATAAAAAAGTATAGACAGAGCATTGCGCTCCTAAAAGTGTGGCACGAAATATGAAGACGATTCGCAATATGAAGACGGCCGCTCGGTAGTCTGCCGCTAGCAAGCGAGAGCGCGTGACGTTGTTTTGTTTTAATCATAACTACGAAATTATGCCGCCCCGCATCATAAACTGCTGCAAGAACAATTCCTGTTTCCAAAATAAAGCTTCTGGAATGATTTTTTACAAGAAAGTAACGTTTGTTTAAATAAAATCGTAAAAATATCAGAAATAATTTCTCGGAACACGCCATTGTGTCGGTGTTGCAAGTTAAGAACATTATTTTTTCCCAAAAAATAAGGAAAATCGTAATGTTTTACGGACACTTCACAGCATTTTTTTTTATAATTTTACTATTGGACACAGTCAAATATAATCAAATAATAGTATGATTAATACGATATTTTTAGGTTCCCAGCTCATAAAACGTGGAAAGCAAAATGAATTAAAACTATACGGGACAACAGAAATAATAACGAGTGCCTCCCTTCAAAATTTAGTAGGATCATGACCAACGAAGTATGGAAATCCGTCTCAAGTTGAAACAAAATAAGTCTTTTTTTTATTATAGACTACGCTTTATATACTATTATACTTATAAAAGTATTCATTTTAACATAAATACCCGAGTTTTAAAGCAAACAAATATGGAGATAATCTACAAATTATGTCTATGCTACTCGCAACTCGTACATAAATATAAGGTTCCATCATGTTGCGAAACAAGAAACTTTACTCAAAAGTTATGACTCAAAACGTCAGACATATTATAAAAAGGTGACACAACATAAGGGGCATTAATAATTTCACTTATTCAGAAAATTAATTATTGTTATTAAACAAAAATATCTTTCATTTCATACAATCAAGATAAACACTAAACTACATACATAATAATAAAACTTAACCAAAGTATCTCTCGCACTTGGGAGTCGCAGCGCAACGCTTGCAACATTTTTCTCTAGCACACATGCGCAAATCTGCGATGTCATACACCAAGTTACGCACACAACGCCAAAAGTAGTCCTCACTTTTTTAGTCGCGATTGTTCACGACGGCTCCGTCTATACTTTTTTATTGGTCTGAGGTTTGTTAATATCCTTTCCAATATTTATAAATATAAGTCTCTAATAAACACGAACATTTATTAAGTCAAATTATTTATTTAATTCTTCTAGCACACATTTGCAAAGAGGTGGACTTATAGCCATTGACGTAAAAAAACTGAGTAAAACGTGACTCATTTCGAATAGAATTTATTGTTAGGAATATTACAAAAAAGCAAACTGCAGCAAAACAATCATATAGTTAGTGGTTAACCACGTCATTTGGACCAGTAAATTAGCATCAACGTAGAACATTCGACAGACATCCATCTTGTCGAATCTCGATTCACGCAGGCGTTGAATATTCTTGTACAACCTTTTTTCAGCATCTGCAATGCGTATAAAACTAATGGTTTTAGTTGCGAGTTCTGGCGATGTGCAATGAGGAACCTACATCTTGATTATGAATGTAAGGAAAAACTAGAACTATCTTTTTCTTTATGCTAGCAGTACGTTGAATAACAATGCTGATACTCTGGCCTAAATAAAGTTTAGGCCGGAGAATCAGCATTGTTATTCAACGTGCCCAAGTTGCCAGTATTTTGGGTATTTCCCGTTGACTGCGATGTCAATAAATAATCTTTTACTTTTCTTAGTCTTTATGAAAACATTGATAAATGATAAATAAATGATAAATGATGATAAATGTTAATGTAATGTTTTTTTTATAAAATTTGACAGAAACCAACCAAGTGCATGCAAGTCTGAATGATAAGGTGTACTACAGTGTAAAGGAAATTATATAAGAAGGAATCCTTAAGGCCCATGATATTTATTAGATTTTCAATATGTAATAAATAATACGTTAAAGTAGTTGTAGAATAGAATATTCTTTATTATACACCATAAAAACTTACAAATTATGACTTTTCTATTGTTGTAAGTTATTATGTCATCATCATCATATCAACTATAATTAAATAGTCCTTGACATTGAAAAATAAAATGCTGATAGTGATTTACTAATTTAATTTTGTTGAAATGTTTATTGTTGTTCAGTATATTCTGTTAAATAATAATAATACCTGCTTGTTACTGTCCCACTGAAGGGCAAAGGCCTCTTCTCATACAGAGAAGGCTTGAGCATTGATCACCACGCTTGCTCAAGGTGGATTGGCGATTTCAAACTTATATTAACTATAAGTCCAGGTTTCCTCACGATGTTTTCCTTCACCGATGTCAATGATGTCTAAGATAAACTCAGAAAGTACATATGAATTGAAAAAGTCACATTGGTACTTGCCCGGATTTGAACCACAACCTCGTGCAAGAGAGGTAGGCCACCTCTGGGCCATCACGACTATTCTGTTACAAGTTTGTAATTAACGTATAAAATTTTGCATGGCCTTGTGACGACAGAGCTTGGATAAAATTATCTGTAGGTACCACAAAATAAGTCCCAGGCGCGTTCCTAAGGTATCAACCCCACTTTGTGTCGTGGAAAGCACGTAAGGCTGGCTTAGTAGGCGACTCGGACGCTGAGTCTCGTCCGATCCGGCCGAGACAGGAATTTTATTATTATAAATATTTTTGAGTGGTGTTTCGGACGATACATTTTTTTAAGCAAATTTTGTACAGTCAGAATGAAAAACCTTAGGTAGAGTTTTATTACTTAAGTAAAAGTCAGGGAATTGTTAGAAAGAGATAAAGTTTAATATACAATTACAACAATCAACAGTAAACATGATAAATGACAATAATCAGTCTTATATATCAATTTAAAAGCGTACAATAATAATTATATTGCGCAAAAAAGGTGTATAAGAGCTATAGTAGGAATTCGTCCGTATGTATCATGTAAACCAATTTTCCATAAACTAAAGATACTACCACTTCCATGTTTATATATCTTTGAAACTTGTGTTTTTGTCAGACAACATATGCACCTTTTCAACACGGCCAAGGATATCTACCCGCGTTCTGTTAGACATTGTGAGCAGTTAGTACATTTGCGGGCACCAAAAACTGCTCTTTATAACAAAAGTTGTCTCACAATGACTATTAAATTATATAATAAAATACCTACGAGTATTAGAGAGTCAGCATCCTTTAACATTTTTAAAAACAAACTGTTTACTTTATTAGCCAAGCATGCTTTTTATGATGTAAAGGACTATTTAAACTGCAAATTTGATAAGTAAGTTTGTATGTTAAAATAATAAAATTGTATTATAAAATTTGAGAATGTAAAAATCGGTCTGTATTACAATGACATGAAATTAATGAATAGTATTATGTAAAAACTGATATTCCTAATGTAATATATAAATTTGTGTTGTTTTTTAGTATGTACCTAATTGAGACTATGTACCTATTGTTGACATTTGCATGCCAATCTTTGGCGAAACATGTACGTTCATTATAAACTGACCATCTGTATTACCGTGTTTCACGTGAATAAAGAATGATTATTATTATTATAAATGTTAACAACAATAATCAGTCTTTTATATCATTTGGAACGTGTACAACAAGAATATTAAATGTAAATTACTATAATCAGTCTTATACAGGGTTACTGGTAATTAGACGTGAGGGGCTGATAAGGGGGCCAAAATGCAACAAATTGAACCCCACATATTTATGGCCGAAATTCAATAGTTTTCGAGATATTTGAATTTTAAGGGTTTTTCGATATTTAACCAAAATTTTCCTAATAAAAAAAAAATATTTGAATGGGTACCATTAAGAATGATGTTGTAGCTGGCACTTTAATTAAACTATGGACATATTTCAAACTACTTAATAAGAATAATCTCATATCGCTCATTATTTTAATTATTTTGTTTTGAGATATTATTATCTTACCAATATTTTCATTTTACGCTTCAAAAATGTTGCTTCGTCACAAAAAATTCTATGACATTAATCGTACAAATAAATAAAACAACTTGCCTATTCTGCAAGTTTTCCAAAAAGGTATAAAAGTTAATTTTAAAATACATAATCGTGGCATGGCATGTGTCTGAATCGGCACGGGGAGATAAAAGGTCATTTGTGTACCTTATGTCTACCAACTAGAAGTTTTTATGTCTCAATGTGCGTGCAAAATGCCAAAAGTCAAAAACTAACCGACTCGTGAGAGATCAGAATTTAGAATTAGAATTTATTTAATTATAATAAGAATGTAGTTTTACATAGTATGCTATTAATATTTTTTAAGTTCTATAAACTCTACCATAACATGGTGTACACATATTGAAATGTCATTCTTATATAGCTAAGTACAATTAATTATATGATTTAATGATTGACAATAAGTCCAATATGAATCATTTTAATTAGGTAATCGTTACTTTAAAATCAATGTCAAAATTAAGTACATGTCGTCTCGGATTTTAACAATATTCCACCATTACCACCATTTATTTATTTTCACATAATTATGTCATAAAACAATGGATCAATAACCAACTTGTCCGTAGGGATGTATACTATACCGATACCGATGCCGATTTATCGGCAATACTCGAAGCTTGCTGTTAAATCGGCATCGGCGATATTTTTATGGCCGATTTAACGAAACTTTTTAAATTTCGCGCTTTGAAAATGTAAAATAAACGCGCGTGTTGTCTCGTCTACTTTGTTTTTGATACAAAAATCTCATCAATGTTAATTTTAATTACTAAAACTATTAACTAATCTGAACCTGTCTATAGTTTCAAATGATTTTGTTTAGTTTGTCCTGTTATTATTATTTTTATATTATTATAAAAATAACCTGTCTTGTTACGGTATCAGTATGGCAGATATTTTATATAAGAGCCGATGCACTTATATAAAAATAGGATACGGTACTGATACCGATGTATCGGTATCGTATCAAAGCAAGAGTGAGCTGACAAGTAGGGATACTTGTCATCTCATCACTCATTAATAAAAAATACAAAAAAATCTTTATTTTCAGGCGTCGACGGCCCATAGCGTGTTAGTATTCAGTACAAAAGTAACTTAAAAACTATGTTAGTAGTAACATCTAGACACACACAAGAACACAAATTATACACAGCAAAATAATAATAATAATAATAATAAGTTTATTTATTTTCTCTCACAATGGTTTTGTAGCACTTAACAGTTTTGAACTATAATAATTCACATTGTGAGAGCTGGTGCCTGAAGTAGGTTTTTAAAAAAAAACCTGTGTTACAGGTCACCAGAAATAAATCAAAAAATCAAAATCAAAATCAATGTCTGACATGCAGCTTGCTTGATAAACCTATCCATCGTAGACCCTTCCAATCTTTCTGAAAATACCTTCAGAACGCTATTGCTGCTTCCCCTCACTCTGCGTATCACTGATGCCACTTTTTTTCGCAAAATGTGCAATGTGTTTTAATGTTTATTTTATTTGTAAATAATAATTTATCCATAGCGACAAAGTAAAATATGTATTATTTAATTATGTGTCTGACGGTACTTTGCCTCTAAAAAAGGATGCGTCCGAAACACCACTCAAAAATATTAATAATAATGAAATTCCTGTCTTGACCGCATCGGACGAGACTCAGCGTCCGAGTCGCCTACTAAGCCGTAAGGCTATTGATCCCGGTTGTCAATATAATTTGTAGGTCTTTGACAGTCGTTAGGGGTAGCCAGAATCCCGAAAGTCTGACAACCAGATTAACCAAGTTTTTAAGTTCAATAACTTACTGTAACCTCATTGGAAGTTACAGTTTTGAGTCGTTTGGGATCGAGACGATCGGGTCATGGGGTCCGAGTGCTCACAGCCCGTTCAAGGAGATTTCTCGCCGACTGGTCGACACTTTGCGTAACTAGAGGGCTGTCTTATTCTTTGGTTAAAGAATTAGCATTGCCATCCAACGTGACAATGCGCCAGTCTTCTGGGCAGGTTTCCAGATGACTGCGATGGGGAGGAGTACTTTGACGCCTGAGTTTTCCGATTTTGTTTCTCCTAGGGGGTTTTTGTTTTTTTTAGTTACTATTTTATTTGTAGTTACTTTAGGTGCCGAATTAATTTTGTTTTTTTTTTATTGTATAGTTGTAATTTACATACATAAAAATATAACATAAGACAATCAATGAAAGCGTTGTTACAATTGTTAATTCTCATTACCTGTACATTTCGAGTTTACTAAGACTAAGCATATATCCTTAACTTCGTTCATAGCGGCATAGAATCTCTCGAACTCCAAACTCAAAATGATTTCGGTTATAAAGTGTTTAGCTATCCAAGCGTTTATTATCCATATCATCCATTCGTAAGTCATGTCCTAAAATAAGACCAGATAAAATTATATTAATAAAGAAAATAGCTAAGATAAATATATTTTTTTTTGTGTTACTTACAGCATGTTTCAAGTGGAATATTAAATTTTGATTGTAAATCAAAGTGTAGCTAAAGTAACTGGTATAATGAAACAAGATCTGCAACCAATAAGAATATTAAAGATAAGAATTTTTAAAGTAACTATTAATATTATCAAAATCAAAAACTAAATTATTTTGTTTGCTTTGAACATTTTTATGTTCATACAATTGTATATGATAGCATTCTTGTTGGTAAATAAATAAATAGTCCAGTATGGTTTACCTACATAGGTGGATAAATGAGTAATCTCCATCATGTTTGATTCTGCGAGTTACAAAATTGTTCAAGTCAAATTCATTGTGAATAGGGAAAAGTGAAAAAAATGACAGAATAAAGATTACCAAAATAAAAGATAAAATCATGTCTAATACTGAAATGTCAAGGCAACTAAAGCTTCTAATTATCATACTGGTTGTAAAAAGACCCATAACTTAAACAAAACTACATTATATTCTACCCATTACTGGAATAGTTTTTTTTCTTTTAGAACATATTTCACTGGTTTTGGAGATATTGAAGGTCAAAGTGCATTTTTTTTTCAAAATCGTATTCCAGGTATCATTAGTAAACTTTCTTCCGACCAAACATTATCAAAATTATCGGTTTTACTAAACAAATTACGCATTTGAAGTTACAAAAATGCAATAGATATTAAACACAAGCGGGCGCCGGGCGGTCGGGTCAACGAGCAAGCGCGAGTGGCCGTGGCCGGCCGTACGTTCAGCTGATCGGAAGTTGCGTTGGGTTGTCGCGCTTTTCATTGCGCGCAATAAAAAAGCATCTCTTTTTTAAAGATGGAAATAAAAGAATTTTCCCAGCAACATTTTTAGGTTAAAGTAACTTAATTAACGGTCTTTTTACACCCTGTATACTATTTTCTGCGGCTTAACCCACATTTAAAGTAACTTTCCCAAGATTTTCTAAAGGGACCAGAATAAAAAGTACCTTATGTGCTTATTCAGAGAATATGTTCTATCTAAGTGCCAATTTTCATTTAAGATCTGTTCAACAGTTTACAAGTAATTGAGTAACAAACATCTAAACATCTGCACAAAATTTCACATTTATAATATTAGTAGGATTACTAGTCACCCACTTTGGCATTGCCCGATATAACAACAAACAACAAAAATACAACAAAAGAAGAATTGGCAAAACAGGTGCAGCCCCTTTATACTGTAATGTGCGTACAAACATTTTTTGACATTTTATTTTTATTACTTAAATAAACACCGATTTGTTATAACTTACCCATTGTTGAAACAAAACCTTATAAATTTCATAGCAATCTAATATATTAACATATGCCAGATATAACCTTTTCAAGTAATCCTCTCTATCTCTGTCCCCTAATTTTTGCAAACGCATCATTTCAATATTCCATGTATCAACTTTATCTTTTAACAGCTTCATGAAACGAATAGCATGCACGATATTGATGTCAAGAGCCGATGAAATTAAACCACAGAATGAGTCTATGATTGCAAGTTTTAGCATAAAACAAATCATGACAACCATATTTATATTAAAACCCACCACTATAAAAACACTCAACCAGTTAAATATGATAAAACGTTTGAATTCAACTTTGTTACTGAGAATACTATGAATGTAGCAGAATTTCAAAACGAATACGACATTTTCATGACTTTGATAAAGAACAGCGAAGAAATTTATAAGAAAACCAACACTGGTGAAGATAAGTTCGACGTGATCCATTTCTTTATTTTCAAGATTGTTTAATATATTGTACTTAATGCGATAGAATAGAACAGATATATATAAAATCGTGCCACACAATGATACCAAACGCCATACAATACTATTTGGAAAGATAAAATTGTTCTTGATTCTATATTTGGGACAAAAGACAAGTTGTTGCATTACATCAAATGGCAGAAGCATCGACTGTATCTCTTTGTCTACGAAATTGTCTGATTCAAGATCTAAACGACAAATTCGAGTGGTGTTACAACGAATTTTTTTTTTGTTCAACTTCATTATTTAATTTTAAATAAATTCAGATATCTCACAAAGACGTTAGTTTTCAAGGAATGATGGACTTAATTTCAATGTAAGTGGTCATAAGCACGACTAATGGATATTATCAGATAAGATTAAACGTTAATACTACATAATTTTTTTATACTGTACACTAATGTGTATGGTCAATTAACCTATGAAATGACCTGTAGTTGACCTTATTATTTGTCTAGTATAGCAATTTTGAAAATACATGTTTTTATCGGGCTCAAGGTGGTTTCTTACCTAGTTTTAACTAACTTAAAAACAGGAGGAGGTTCTCAATTGGGTTAAACTTTTTTTTCTTATGTGGTTTCCTCCTCCACCTCCCTCGTTTATGAGCCGATTTGAAAACATATCTTATACAGGGTGACTTTGAATTAATGCGGTAAAAATAAATGGGAGCTTCAGTTACAATAACATAGTAATGATTAACTGTATTTTCTACAATCTAAATCGTTAAAAAAATTCGTTATTATCGTTTTAAAATGGTCCATTGACGTTGTTATCTTCATTTAAGTACGAATTATCGGTATTCAAATAAATAAGAAAAACTAAAGTAAGTATCTAAAAATCACGTCCGACTCATGGCAGTGCTCAATAATCGTCGTCGAATACTCATGTTATTAAACGTTGCCGTTCATGGCGGTCATTTACCTAATTTTCTAGTGAAGTGTCGCGCGACTTTAATATTTTAACGTTTGTCGTAACACTAAACAGTTCATAAATTTTACATTTATTAATGTTCTATTATTTTCTTGACAACACATGTATTGTATATTTAAAGTTTTCGCATATTTTCAAGTGCATCCTGTATAAGTAATATAAAGCGCACAAAAGCCGCCGACCCGCCGACACAGCCCGCCGACACAACCCGGCGGCTTCTGTTGAAAGAAGCATGTCAGCAACCTACGCGCGCGTGTTGTCCGCCGACACGTCGTCGGCGGGTTGCTGGCGGCTAGCGTACGCAAGCGCTCAGTTGCCCGGCGACATTTGAGCTGTAGTGACGTACTGCCAAATAAGTTAATGATGTCGAGACGCCGACATGCCGCCGGCAAAGTTTTACGACTTGCAACGACTGAAGCCGCCAACCTTGCCCGCCGGCAAAATGTTACCAACATATGCCGCCGGGCCGGTGGTTTTGGCGTGTAGTGCGCTTAAAATTCTCGTATCACTATGTTAGTTACCATACTCCTCCGAAACGGCGGTCTGAGAATCGTCTACTAGTACCTATCTAGTTTTTTTAGAAAGGCGGAACGAAGTTCACCGATTGATTGAACCGATGAAATCGGTTTAGTAGTTTGGTTGAAATATCAAAACAAATGGAAAATTAATAAATCGTCTCCATAAAAATACAAATAGTAGGTAATTCTAGTTTCAGAAGTCGGTGCCCAATAACGAATGAAACAAAACTACCAAAGCCACAGACTTCTGAAACTAGAATTATTTTACACCTTCTAAGTGTTTTTTTATGAAGTCGATTGTAAATATTATTTTTTTTTGTATTATTTATTTATCAACTAATGTTTGTTTCTCTTTTGGCGTTAGTTTTCTTTTTTCTTTGTACTCGTAATAATAATCTACAAGTAAAGGTTTTATATGCTCTTGCGGATTTAAAATAAAGTAAATATACTCTGTAAATTGAAGTAACCTGCGTAAACCTGCCATGCATAATTTTACAATGTTGTTGAGTACACTTGATGTTAAGCCGTACATATCAAGCTATAATTTCCAGTATACGCTGATCTCGCATCGTAGAGGATTTTAATACAATGCGTAGTCAGCGTAAACTGGAAATGTACAGCTTGATCTATATAGCCGTGTGAATCGCAGATCAAAAGACTTATTATTATTTTTAAAACTGGCTTATTTTTTCTCACTGCAGGGAAAACGCCTCCCTACTTTCCTTCCACCACTATATATGTCAAGGGCTTTTTGGGACCAGTCGTTATCGAAGGATTCCAGCTCGTCCCACTATCTTCGCCTGGGCCTACCGCAATGTCGTTTGCCATGTAAGGGAACCCATTGGGTCGTGCGTTTGGCCACAGATCGTCTGACATGCGGCAGATGTGTCCGGCCCGATTCCATTTTAGCGCGACAGATTTTTAAGTGACATCAAAAGATTGGAGTTTTGCAAAAAATAAAGACAATAATAAACGTTTATTCAAACCAAGATTACAAGATTGCAAACTGTAGCAACACAATAGTGTAGTTAGTCAGAAGACTCAACAGACCCAATTGTAACGCGGCGTCTACGTAGAACAGTCCACACACACGTATCTTGCTGAATGATGCTCGATGTACGCGCAGTACGTTCTTGCACAGTTTTTTCACATTAACTGTAAATTGTTGTACATACAAAGTTTAATAGAAATATAATAATAATAATAATAATACCAGCCTGTTACTGTCCCACTGCAGGGCAAAGGCCTCTTCTCACACAGAGAAGGCTCGAGCATTGATCACCACGCTTGCTCAATGCGGATTGGCGATTTCAAACTTATAAGTCCAGGTTTCCTCACGATGTTTTCCGTCACCGATGTCAATGATGTCTAAGATAAATTTAGAAAGTACATGTGAATTGAAAAAGTCACTTTGGTACTTGCCCGGATTTGAACCATAACCTCATGCATGAGAGGTAGGTGCCTTAACCTATGGGCCATCACGACCTTCCTATGGGCCATCACGACCTTAAATAGACCGAAATATAATAATAGGCAGAATATGAATAACAAAATATAATTAGTCCACCAGTTAGATTTTAAAAAATAATACACAAGTATTTTTTTTCTCTTTCTAATTGATGTAAAGCGATACAGAGTATAGGATAGTGACGTCATGCGACATTTTGACTCGAAGTATCGCCGTTCTTTTTTGATTACCTAAGCGAAAAAAGAAAAAAAATATGTGTAACTTAAAGTTTTTTAGTAATCTAGATGAGGGACAAAAAATTTGGTCAACTAGCTTATTGAAAAGCGCGTTTGTTAAAAATAAAGATATCGATCATTTAAACGGATGATTTCAAAAGTCTTGAAAATGAACTGTTCTGTTGCTCAGTACCTACTAAAAATTCAACCGTTTTGGCTTTCTGGAAGAATTAGTGCAAACGACATATTTGGCTACATCTCTCTCTCTCTTAAGCTACCATTTTATCATCTCTCGTAAGTACAGGTAGTCAGTTAGGAAATGCCGACTTCAACTAGCTTTAAAGGAAAAAATGACGTAAAAGTGATTTCCATATCCTACTTGCATAATAAATAATTTCATTTCATTTCATTTCATTACACGAAATATGTAAAAAAAAAACATTTATTTCAGATATCTCGGATATACACAGGCCAAACATAACAAAAGATAAAATCAAATAATATACAGACTTCAAGGAGAAGAGAAGGACAGAACGGACGGACGAAATTTCCTAAAGTAAGGAGATTTTTTTGACGTTTTAATAACATGGCTATACTTACCTATATATTATATAGTTTGTGTACGTAAATATTTGTTTTTGTAAATCCACCCACGATAAGGAAATATCGCACCACCAGTGGCACAAAGGCGTAATAAGAATATACTAACTTTACTTGAGAGCAAAAAAACTGTTTCACTCTATATCTATTTAGCATTTGTAAAAGTAATTGCTTTTTTTCAACAATAAATTTAATATCTTAAATTGTCGTGTTTATAGAATTGTTAATATTTTAAGTTTTACACACGTTTTCCTTATTTACCATTGACCAATTTTCAATTGTAATGTTGTTTACTCCGATCATAATTTTTTTTTTTTTTTTTTGGCTGGCCTGTTGGTGTAGTAGTTAGTGACCCTGACTGCTATGCCGGAGGTCGTGGGTTTGATTCCCACCCAGGACAAATGTTTGTGTGATGAGCACGATCATTTTTTCTGTGTTTGTATCTATAATATGTATGTATTTAGAAATATTTAAGTATGTTTATCAGCTGTTTAGTACCCATAACACAAGCTCTCAAGCTTAACTTGGGACTAAATGGCGTTGTGTGAAAAGTTGTGGAATATTTATTTATTTATTTATATATTTATTTGGACACTGTAACTGCTCGTGGTTATGTCTTTTACGAACTTTTAGACCATGATAAAATGCACTACATACGCTTTATTTTGTTTTATATATTGTCATTTTAGAAAGTAAATTTACAAATTTCAGCTTGATATAAGAAACAAACACGTAAGTAAGATTAAATACTTATATTTTTGTCAAATTTTATTTAGTTAAGTAGGTTTATGGACTTTTTTATCTGGAAAAATGTAAAAGCTATGTGACGCGACAATTATTATCATATATGGTAAAATGGCTAAAATATTCGTCAGATCTTAACGGACAGTTGGTAAGTTCTTCAGTTAATATCTGCGCTATACGAAACTGGAATAAAAAGTGACCCTGAAAAAAAGTGTGCCTTTATCGCACTGGGGGCGCAAAATTACCTGAGCGATTTAAATTTAAAATAAGTGCACAAGAATCATGTACACTTTCAACACTTATGTAGAATTTCTCGCATTGCTTGCTTATCATCGTCTGCCATATCAAGTCTTTTATCAACCAAATTAGTACTAACAATGACCCTAAAAGTGATGAATTCTGTAACACAATAAAAATAAACTGCAATTATGATTTAATTGTGAAAGGTACTAAAACATCAATAATTATGTACAGACGCCAGCACGTCAAGTTACCCCAATATGTCAAATTTCTTTGATCGTTTTTCTTCTTTATGGCAAACAGAATAAGGTTCATATTCAATTGGGTAAATTTGACACATTGGGGTAACTCGATGTGCTGGCGTCTGTACAATAAACAATCATATAGGTATAAGATACAAAGATCCGAAAAGTAAAATCGTGATAATTAACATCTGTGTATATTATACACCACAAATTTTTAATTAGTTCAAATAATAAAAGGGCTTATTTTAAACGTTCTTCTCATTATATTTGTAAAGTATCAATAAAATTAATAATATTCATTAAGGCGCCGTGCCTGATTTTGATCAACTTTAATCATTATTTGTGAGAAAGAGAAGAAGAATTTATACAATCCTATTAGTGATTTGAAAAGACGAGTTCCTTGTTTTGCATGTTAAGGAATTAAATTTTGGAAATAAATTACGTATTCATGGAAAATCACTAAAATTCACCCACATGTTTTCCAAAAAATGACGCGAGACTGACGTTTGATCATTTAGTTACAAGAAACTGAAATAGATTTTGAAAATAAAAAATCTTACCAATACCAGTATATAGTCTACTTGCACGTGAGGGAACCACTTTTTTAATTTTTTCCTACATACGAAAAAAAAAAAATAATGTCGTTACTTTCCGGAAATTTTAAGCCTAATCAGTATTTTTTTTCTATTGTTTGAATCACTTTTAAGAAATTTTAAAAGTAACATATTAATCTTCAGTTTATTATATATTCGTACTATTTTTTAACTTGTGTACTTTAACATATTGTGTACCAACATAGTAAACAAATATGTATACACAAAAATTCCGGAGATTTATTTCTCAACCGTCTTAATTTACTTAGAAACTCAAAATATGATATAAAATATTAAAACAGTTTAAGCGATCACTACTCTCGAGCTTTACGCGTGTGTTCGTGAACGGTACACACAAATATAGCATCGCATTGATGTTACCTAAAATCCAGCGAGCGAATTTTATGCACGGCGCCTTAAACAGCAAAGTTATTAGCGTTTGTTTATGTCCCATTAAGTTACCCAATTTATAGAAATATTGTACAGGCTGTTCATGACTTAGTATTGTATGTTGTTGTTGTGGTATTGTGTGTTGTATTTGTCTTGTATTCATTAATCGCCATCTCTGGCTCACGTTCGCGTGATCTCGCTCAAGCATGCCCCGCCTCCAACAGCTGTTTTCGTTATTTAAGTTTAACTAAATAGATGCATATTGATTTCGTTATTTTTTTATTACAAAAATATGACCAGTAACAGGTACAGATACAGCCCAATTTTTTTGTACTAATTAAAAAATAGTGGTGTATAAATCAATCACTGTTTGTAAGTCTTACAAAACTCAAAAACGATAGCATTTGGATAATAAAATTCTTCTCGTGTTGTATTTGTGTTGGTCCCCGGATGGTTTAGGTTCTCAATTAAAAGCCATAGGTGGCGCTGCAATCGGATTAGAAGTCACCATTCGGGAACACAACGTCTGTAATTATACTTTGTTAATTTTTCATAGCAATAAAGTAACTTACTTCAACGCAAGTTAGTTAATATAGTTTTTTTATGCTGATAAAAGGACTGCAAAAAACATTTGTTAAAATACTCACCGTGACGTTTTCAATCGTCACTGGATTCTTCACTATTTCAATAACCACTTGAACGTATACCAGAGAGTGAATAAATAATTCTATCATGTAATAGAGCATCTGAAATTTTAAATATTAGAGTCCTGTTAAATAAGTTGACACATTAGCTATGCAATGGGACACAAGCTTAAAACGTAAAAAAAATCAACAAATAAAATTGTTGGCAATAAAACATACAAAAACGTTGAAATGCACACAAAACTTCTTGTTACTACGTTACTTACAAATTCTTGGGAGCAAACTTTGTGAATATTATAACATTCTAATATTCCAACGTAGGCCTTAAACATATTTTTGCAATAATTATCTTCTTGTGTTTCTTCTATTTTATAAGAATTTATAGCGAGAATATTCCACTGAATGATGTTATTTTCAAGCAATTTAAATATACGGATTGCATAAAGTAGGTTAAAATCGAAGAAAATCTCTAAATAGCAAACGAAGATGTAAAAGAAGGATACTTTTAGCAGTGCACTAATATAAGTGAAAACACTGATATAACAACACGTAGACACGGTAACAATAATCCAATTCCAACGCGTGAGATCTCTGGTACAGGTTTTGCAGTTTAAAATTCTGTGCACAGTTTGATAAGTTAGAACAAACTTGACAGCGTTTCTGCTCTGAATGACCCCGATCATGTAGTTAATAACATATCCGATACAATAATAAACACAGTCGAAGTGACTGGCAATGTTTATGAAAGTGGTAAATCCCAAAGTTTCTTTGATTAAATACAACGTATAGAGACGGTATACGAAAGTTAATATAAAAATGAGTGTTCCAATCATTGAAACAAAGTTAGAGGCAAAACTATTTGGAGTTATACAATTGTTTTTGATTTGATATTTGGGACAAAATGAAAGATATTGCATCAGATTTAAAGGCAGGAGCATTGACTGCACATCTTGGTCTACCAATTCATCTATAACATCATTTTTAGGAGAATGTCTTCTGTTATTAAAAAGTTTGTTAATTTTTAAAATACCTAGACCATTAACCATAGTTTCCAACTTCACTAGTGATACGACAAGCAATGAAAAATTTTGTAACTACTAATACTCATTTGATAATGAAGAAGGAATCTATAATGAATATTGCACTTAGTTAATTTGACCAAATATGTAAACAGACAAGATCAAACACATGTGTTTTTTTTTCGGAAATATGGACTTATTAAATTGTCTAATATTTGTTTAACTATCATATACTGGTATAGTAGTAGTCGCCTCATACTGGTAAAAACCATTTTATCTTTCTTAATTTATTCGGTATTTTAGTTTTTAAAAAGACGAACGGTCACCATTAGTAGTCGCTAATATGGTCGAAATTCGTCCATTCAAAATCAAATCAAAATCAAAAGTCATTTATTCAAATTAGGCTGAGGATCAGCACTTTTTGAACGTCAAAAATTACATAAGACAGTCCCCCAAAACGCCCGCCCTTCGCCACTTCCTAGTGTTTTTGCTGGGAATAAGAAATGGCGGAACAAACTCTCCAGCTACACGTCTGTCTGATATGTTAGAAGAACAGTTTAAGCAGCATTGGTAATTAATAAACTTAATCATTTAAATTAAATAATTTGCTACATGCTAGCTAGCACACACCAATATACAAGACAGTAGTAATAAGAATAGTAAGTACCGACGTTGACAACTAAACTCATGCAAAAAAATAAAATATAACTAACTGAATAAAATATATAAGCCTTCAAGTAAAAATAAGGGCGTGCCCGCTTACATGTACAAAACTGGAATACATGACTAGGTCTACGACATTACATCAAAAATAAATAAAAAACGATACAATAAAAAAAAAATGATACACTAGGACCATCGAAGCTAAATAAAAAATCAGTTACTAATTAAACAATAACAAAACCAAGGTCAGCAAGACGACCAGTTACCACAAGCAGCACCCGTTCACGAGCATAATGCAAAGATCAGCCATTACCCCTACCTATACTTATATAAAAAAAAGGTCAGGCAGTAAGTTAATTACAGTGAAAGAACATTATAACATTGTCTTGCGTTCATTTAATATTTCTGCACTTTATTCCCATATATTATAAACTTTAAACACATTTTTAGATTAAATTAAATAAATAAAATGAAATTATTTAATTCAGATAACTAAATTACATGATCCCTACAGTGCAATTACAATTAAATAAAATTAAGATAAAATCGAAATACTGCTACTAGGCATAATTACCTAAGCTTCCATGCCCTTTCTAAGTTTATTTTCTAAGACATCGATGGCATCGGGAGGACAACTTTTTATAAACCTATCTCAGTATAGTTCCTATTACTCTAGAGGTGCATCGTCCTCACATAATAATCTGATTGTTGTATACGAAGTATTGTAAACCTATTTTAAAAGAGTAAGTAGTTTCTTGCACATTCTTCTCCATACAAAACTACCATTTGGAATGTGTGTAGCGACATCTATCTCGCCACAAACAAACTATCCTACATCGCGGTATTAAAGTTATCCGCGCAGTTTAAACGTATACAAGCTCTCGACAACAACCGTCACTCCCTTTTTAATGGTGGATGAGGAACTTAAAACCTTGTTCCTCATACCTCCAAATGTGCAACTAGAATCATTCTCTTAATTTATTTAAATGTAAGTCTAACGTTCAAAAGTGCCTGTTATGGGTCTAATTGAAATAAACGATTTGACTTTGACTTTGACAACTAGACTTATAGTTAGATAAGACGGAAATCTGTCAAGCAAGCATGGGTGGTCAATGCTCCTGTAAGATGAGGCCTGGGCTGTGTGGGTGGTGGGATAGTTGTAGGCTGGTTCAATAATTTATTAATAATTTGAAATGATTTTAAATTAATCTTTCAAATAATTACGAGTTTTAAATGTGTCTGTGAGGACTATCCCTTACGGGTGTGTAACGATTGTCATAATAACAAAATATCTAACGTTCACTTGACATAATTTCAGTTAACATAATTTTGTTTAACATAACGATCAGTTGACATAATGAATTGTTGATATAATTTCATTTTACCTAATTTCATATGACATAATGAACATTTCCTTTAATGCACATTTCACATAATATTCATTTAGCATATTATTCATTTACTATAATATTCATAATCTCTAAGTAACATTAACGCGCGAAGGCGAGCGAGCAAAGCGAGTGTGCCGCGGCAGCGGCCGCCAAGCGCCAGATCCCTGCTATATTTGGAGAATCATGTGGGTTAGGTTAGGTTAGAACCATGACCATTAGCGCGCGAAGGCGAGCGAGCAAAGCGAGCGTGCCGCGGCAGCGGCCGCCAAGCGCCAGATTGCTTCTATTGTTGGTGAATCATGTTGGTTAGGTTAGGTTAGAACCATTACCATTAGCGCGCGAAGGCGAGCGAGCGAAGCGAGCGTGCCGCGGTAGCGGCCGCCAAGCGCCAGATCTCTTCTATTGTTGGTGAATCATTTAAGTTAGGTGAGGTTATTACAGTATGATGTTTTCTGATATTTACTTATTCACTACATAATTTGGGCAGAAAATGAGTAAATATGAAAATTAGGTCAAATGAACGTTATATTAAAAGAATATTATACATATTGAAAATTATACAAAATGAACGTTATACTAAATGTTATTATGTTAAATGAATATTATATGATGTGAAACATTAGGTCATATGAATTTATGTCATTTGATATTATGTCATATGAAAATTATGTCATGTGAACGTTAGTTCAAGTGAAATTAGAGCATTTGTTATTATGCCAAACGTTACACACCCATCCCTTACACCCTGTATATAACTCAAAGGTGACTGACTGACATAGTGATCGATCACAACGCACAGCCCAAACCACTGGACAGATTGGGCAGAAATTTGGCATGCAGGTAGATGTTATGACGTAGGCATCCGCTAAAAAAGGATTTTGATCAATTCTACCCCCAAGGGGATAAAATAGTGGATGAAAGTTTGTATGAAACTTTGTCAGTTTTAAACCGATCGAGCTGAGACTGTGCAGCATAAAGCTACAATGACGTAGGCATCCTATAAGAAAGGATATTGATAAATTTCACCCCTAAGGCGATAAAATAGGGGATGAAAAAGGCGAAACTGACTGACTGACTGATATAACGCAGGGCCTAAACTGTAGGGGTTAGAAACTTGAAATTTTGAACATGGGTTCCTTTTATAACGTATGGGAGTAACAAAAAAGGATTTTTGTAAATTCACCCCCTAAGAGGGTAAAACGGTGGTGTAAAGTTAGTATGACACTTTTCCGTTTTTGAAGTTATTTGAATGAAATTCAGATTAAAAGTTTTTCACTGAAAGTTATGAAACACTTACAATTTTTGTTCGAAAATCATCCCCTAAGGGGGTAAAACAGGGGTGCAAAGTTAGTATGAAACTTTGTCGTTTTTGAAATTGTTCTAATGAAATTCAGTATGAAGGTTTTTCATTGAAAGTCATGAAACACGTAACAAATATATTTTCGTAAATCATTCCCTAGGGGGTAAAAGTGGGGGGTAAAGTTAGTATGAAAGTTCTCTGATTTTCAAAGTTATTTTGGATAAGATTAGGTACTTATTAGGGCTTTTAACATTTTTTTGAATTCAATCCCTAAGGGGGAAAAAGAGAGGTATAAAATTTAGTATATATGATACATATAACCTAACCTAACTTACCATACCTATCCTATAGCGAACCTAACTAACTTACTGCAATGCATTGATTTTGAAAGATACAAAATACGTCATGTAAACTGAACTACTGCGCTGCGTGTAGTATTTGAAGTAGTAGTAATAGGAGGTAATAATTTAACTCGATTGGTATAACATCTATACATGAAGTACTACTTTGACTGGTTGATCGAGTGGATCCGTACTTGCGTCGCGGTCGTCTGTCTGTCTGTTCGCGATAAACTCAAACATGACTACGCCGATGTTGTTTCCACCTGTAGATAGAGTTTTTATAAAGGAAGTTGTTAGTATATAATTTGTTAAGATTTTGTATACATTGGCAAAAATATAATGATATTTGTTGGAGGTTAAAAATAAACCAGCTGGGAGCTGGGCGCAATAACCGACATCCATGCGGGCGAAGCCGCGGGCATCAGCTAGTTATGAAATAAAGACAGTTTTTAAATATCATGTAAAAATACGTTTATGTATTAAGTATTCTACTTTACTTTCAAGACAAATTGCCTCATTATGTTAATGATATTTCAAAGTCAAGTATTACTAATAAAGCGACTACTATGCTATAACCACACAACCTACCAAACGTACCATTCAATGTCGCAAATACGAAAATTGTTATCAAATAATAGATTGGAAAAAGATATAGAAAGTGTAGCATTCTCTTTTAACTTTCCTCTTAATCTCATACTGACTTCAAAATACTATGTGCGAAGAAATCACATTTATCCAAGTGGACAGAAATATTGTGTGTTTGCGTGTTGTTTATTTTGTTTCAAATATGCGTTGCATTTGTTGAGAATGTTCACCGCATACACCGCCAACATCAATACAATGCAATTCAAATATGACCTCTTCACGCCTTCTTTTATTATTGATTTAACCAATTCTATGATTGGATTGACATTGATGTTCATTTTAGATATCGTCCATAAGGACAACAACGTCTTACTTATTTTAAAGATACAAACTTTACACAATTGCATTCATTTTGATAATGGTATTAGAAGTTTTATCGTTTGGAACTGGATTTCTATTACAACCACAATCTGTTTACACATTATTCTATGTGCTGTAATGATCGGCGGACCTGAATTGGATTATATTATTGACTTTCTATGTGATTTTTTCTACATCGCATTAGATAATAATCTCGTTATAGCTATTCGAGTCATAATATTTTTAAAAAAATATCTTGACCAATGGATTGAAGATGTCTTAAATCTGAATGATGGGCACTACAATGATGAGAAATGTATCCAATTACTTGAAACGTTCAAACATATTTTGGAAGCTTACAATCTATTTAAGAAAATTTTCGAGATATTGGTAATTCTAGAGTTTATAACAATAATCTTTTACTAGTCATGGTCAATAATGATGCTGCAGTTTGGTATTAAGCAAATAGTACACTTAAGCTAGGATTTAAAGTCTCAACTGCCGTGAAACTGATAAATTAAATTCAAGACAGACACGGAAACACAGCTTTTGAAGCAAAGCTAAAAAAAGTTAATCTTTTCGTAGATCTAAATCATTCTTGACTAAACTGAAGGAAGGTTTCTCAGAGAAACCTTGTCGTCAAGAAAATCTAGAAATAGATTTCTAGCAAAGATAATCAATATTTACTATAGACGGGATTCAAGATGGCGTTACTGAGATATGGGATCACAGTTTTTCTCTGATATTTCTTCGCATGTCCTCTTTATAGTGTCTTAAATCTCTTTGGTTTCCAGTGGTAAAGTTGTACCTTTACGTAAATAATTGGTAATTAACTCCCACCCTGGATAGTTGGAATGAATACTCCCTAAGTTAAGATTATCTCTTTTTCTGTTTTAAGATTCTGTTTCACGTACTGTCTACATTTCAACGCGCTTTATGTTACGTCAATTACATGATCTATGATATGACCAATTTTAATCTATTGGAAAAAGATGTAAGTGTGTGCCATTAACTTGCTTTTTTATCTTCTACGCAAAAGAGATTAGCTGTAAGTCTGACGCGTGTACGAGTATTTGTGTGTATCTCTGTGTCTCTCTTCTCTGACTTCTTAGGTCCGAAGTGAATGGTCATATTTGAGTGCGGTTTTTTATTTTTTGTAATAAGATTTTACATAGCTATATGTTTTTTTCAGGCTTTGGCAACGGGTATCGGGCTAATTTTATTTTTTACTAAAGATATAGCATTAGTAATTATGCAATGCGTATATTGTGAGAAGTTCTACTTGAGTGTGGAAGAAGCTGAGACGGCGTGTGCACAACTAGTGAAGAACGAAAACTCGTCAAGTAAGAATATATTTTAACCGATTTTTGGGTCTCGTTTTTGATACCTTTGTTATACATTATAAAATTGAAAATAGTAATATTTAATAGGTGTGTTTTTATTATTTGTTCCATTCATGGAAAAAGCTGCGGAGCTTGTGCCTAAAGTATAGCAGCCGCGCGCGTCGAACGAAGGTTAAGCTACAATTGACGAGGTCGGTCCGTGGATGGGTGACCATTTATTACATACCAAAACTTCTCCGAAAAGGGCATTTACCTTTACAATTAAAACCAACATGGAACAGTAGACTCCTGGCATACTTTCTCTCATAGAACACCAGACATTTTATGTATACGTACAATTTTAATACATTCGTTTGCAAACACATCATATTCAGGGTTGAATCTGGCTTCATACAGTTTTGACTGGCAGTTGCACAAATACATGCTGCCAGCGGAATAAAGACAGACATGGGACCATGAATATTTATGTATGGGGCTGACTTAAGCTACGCGTAAAAGCCCCTATAAAAAAATAATGAAAAATATTATAAAATTGGCAACTCAGTATATGGAACCTTAATAATATAATGAATGCCTTGAAAATTTAATGATATATTTATTTCTTTTACAGAGTCACAAGGACATTTAAACAAAAACATAAGGCAAGCTAATCGTTCGTTCTGTAAGATGACTACGTGTGGACTGTTCTGCATAGACGCTAAGCTACCAATGTATTTGATAAAAGTAATTGTTCATTATATTTTCATACACTTGCAATTCTATTTTCTGTAAATGATTAAATGTATACGATAAAGACGCTTGTTTATTTAATAAAATTTCTACTGTACCTCAAACTTGTGGTCTATCAATTAAATTATGAATCATCCATACACAAACCAGTATTAAAGCCAGGTAGGTATATCTCCTAGGGTTTTGTGCGCCTAGCTAATGCTAGGCGTACAAAACCCTAGGAGATATACCTACCTGGCTCTTGAAAGAATTGACCCCCTGCTAATTCAAGGGGTCAATTCTTTCAAGAAGGAAGTCGTCAAATAAAAATGTATTCGTGTCACTATTTCTCGTCTACCTTTCACCCTTGGCGTAAATTCCTAAGATAGTATATTAGGCAATACAAGCGTCTGGCTGCTATTGTACAAAAGCGGTAGAGTTGCTCTTATGAACCTCCAAAAGAAAGCCGAAAGGAATCCAGTTGTATGGGCACTTTGCCACTAGCTCCTAGTACAGACCAGCCGGGTTTTGCCTAGCGGCAAGGTTGCGGGCGGTAGAACTAAAGGCAGGGTCAAACAAACAGACTATTTTGTAACTATCTCTTCTGGAAGTCTCTGCTGTGACTCTGTGCGCCTAGTACACGCGTGCCGCACAAGGCATGAACGTGGACGGCTCCACAGCATCGGCAGTGCACACCTCTACTGAACGACTGATACACACTTACACAAAAAATCCAGTATGTGCGGGTCGGGGGGAATATTGAACTCAGCTATAAGGTAAAACGCTAAGTAATAATGAAGCGAACACGGAAGCTAATCTGGATTTTCAAGACATTACGTCATGTAATCTCGAGAAAGCTCCTGCTACAGATTTACATCTCACTTGGTCAGTCCGTCCTGACTTATTGCCTACCCGTCTGGGGAGGCGCCACTAAAATGAAATTCCTAGACCTTGAAAGGGCTCAGCGGTCCCTACTAAAAGTAATGCTTCTTAAACGCTTCCGGTTTTAAACCGAGAACCTTTACCAGATCTCAGATGTTCTGACCGTTGAAAAGCTTTTAATATAATTCTGACAAAGCACAAAACTCTATCGTTTAATCCGCAGAAGACCAAAGGCAGAAGGAAAGACACGGTTGCTCCAACTGTGCCAGTAAAATCTACATTCGCAAAAAGACAATATCCTAGAGTCCTAGACAATCATCCAATCACTATACCCACTAACCTACCGCGAATGCAAAAACGCCTTGTCTAAATGGGTTAAGTCAAAAACCTACGACGAAGTGGAAAATATGACGCAATCGATGAGACTTTATTATACACATACCTAATTAATTACACTTGAGCAAGGTGGCCGCTAATGAAAGATAATATCCTACATTAATTCTGATCCCAAGACTTGTCATAGGGTTAGCTTGCATAAACTGTAGATTACCTCAAATTTCAGTTGATAATAATCACCACCTGTACACCTGTAGTTGGGGTGAGGGATTGAGGTATCTCAATCCCTCACCCCCACACCAACTCGCACCCACTACTCACATACACACTCATCCACACACATAACACTCATCCCAGCGCCTTGTTTGCTTTTAAAAACTCTAAATCCATTCAGTTCTTTAATTTTTATTTATATGTATAGGGTGACTGGTAATTAGTGACCGATACTTAAACACGTGATTGTACTCATGAATACGAATAACTTTCCTGTACCTTTTTTATACTCATTAACTTTCAATTAATTTAATTACGTCAGTACTGCCCAACGGGAGCGGTGGGGGTGGCAGGGGGAGCGTGTGACGCTACTACTACTAGTAGATTTTGTCCTTCCCGAGGTCAGACTATCAGCTGATAGATCGTGCCGATTCGTGCCAACTGTGATCGATCACAGGCGCGGGAATTTCGAAAAAAATACAAAAAAACAGCATTTTTGTTATTTTATTGTGTTATAAGTTATTATGTATAAACAAAAAGTTTCTTTGGGAAAGTTTATTGAAATCATGAATACAATCACGTTTTTAAGTATCGGTCACTAATTACCAGTCACCCTATATAAGTTCTAACCTAATAATAATGAAATAACCTGGGGAAGGGCGGAGCGTCCTAATACAAGCATACTATTTGCTTAAAAGGATTCTCCCAATTTGTAACTAGACTATATAAGATTAAGCAATCAACATTTTTATTTATTTATTTATCTATAATATGTATGTATTTGGAAATATACATATAAGTATGTATTTCAGCTGTTTAGTACCCATAACACAAGCTCTGCTTAGCTTGGGACTATATAGCATTGTGTGAAAAATATAGTTTTTTTTTTTCAATTTATGTTTCCTATTTCCATATTAAGATCGAGGCTGGATGTTAGGAAAACGTAATGATTGCGTAAAAATAATAATAACTTTGATAGTCTTAAAGTTAAATATCTTTGTGAATAGGTAAAAAAAGTAAACTTACATTTAAAATAAACAGGCTGCACGCTCGTTCGGATGCCGTTGAACAGATTCATCCAGCTGACGTTATACTGGTTTGCGTTATTGTTCATGATCAACGATGCCAGGACAGGATACCTTCTGGTATTCACTAATGTCGTCCTGGTACTTTTAATAACTTATCTAGCATATGGCTACTATCCTTATCTCTAGTCGACAAAATCTTTACTAGGTTACCTTGGATACAACTCCCTTGAGGTAAAGCGAGCTCGAGATCAACTCGCTATAGCCTGTAAGACGCCCCGTGGCGCTATCGATGCTCCTGATCTGCTGGATGCGCTGGCGCGCTTCTTTGTACCAGACAATTACTGCCGGGGAAGAAAGCACTGGCTGTTTGCTTTGCCTCCATGTTGTACTGTCGCTCGTGCTAATTTAAGTCGCCAATACTTCGCACCCTGGTCTGGCTTAATGGACTCTAATCCAACAAGTGATCTGTTTGCGGATGGATGGTCGGAAATTTTATTGGTATGTCAGGAGTACTGTGAGATGAATTCATGAACGTGTTTTCAATCTTGTTTTTTTATTTTTCTTTAATTTGTTTGATTTTGTATACTTGATCTGTAGGTAATTTTAGTTACAGTAATTGGTTGAAACGTAGTAATTAAATAAATAAATCAAAAGTAATAAATAAATAAATGATTGGCGATAATATATTTGCTGTCGATTACGGAAAAACAACACGCCGCGTGTACTTCTTTTGTAGACAATTGTATCACTTTCATTCTAATTACACAACATACTTGTATTAAAGGAATATAAACTGTAAAAAAACTATAATATATGAAGCAATAAAACTTGAGTATTCTACAGGCAGCTCGGCGTCTATGGTGAACATGCTACACAAGCTCACCTTCTTAAACGATGCTCTTTGTAAACGTTCGATGTTCTTGCAAAATTTTCTTACTGGACCTAAAAAAAAATATCTTGTAGTAAACTATCTCAAACACTATATTTACTTTTATCGCTTTTTCATTGTTATTAGTCTGTAAGCTTTCTTTAAAATTTAATAATAAAATAAAAATATCGTTAATTTTACAACACGTATTATTGATGTATTGTATTTTTTCTTATTTATACTTGTTTTATGTATTTATTCAAATAGTTATTTATTTATTTATTTATTTATTTTGGGATAAAAAACAGCAGTACAAAAACATGTTATACACTATATATAAACTTAAAATAATGGCACTTATTGCACTACCAACACCATTATCCACTGATCACTAGCTTATGATTAATTATATGCTACGTGAGTTAAAATACAATAAAATATAAAGTTACAAGAGAAAGAGAAACAAGCAAAGAGAAAAAAAAACATTATCAAAATAAAAAAAAACTAAATTACGATGCTAGTATGGATTCGACTACAAGTACCCTAAAGGTAATGGCCCATTTAGTGTGAAAAATATACCCACGGCGTACAGAAATAAAATATGTGGGAATCAAAGACAAATGATTATACTTTTCAATGGTAAGTGGCGCATTACTGTGGCTCATGGGGATCATGAAATAATAATAATAAAAAATGTAATCTACCTAATATGACAGAGACAGCAATATACGTGTGTTATTACCTGACCGAACGAGTTAGCTTTATGTGTGATGATATTTTTATTTAACAAAACAATGGCAAAATAAGTTTGTTTGTTTCATTTTCAAGTCTAAACCACTGACCCGATTTTGACTAAATTGCCGTGTAGAGATATATGAGATTTGGAGTCGGACATAGTATACTTTTTATCCAAGTGACATGTTTCCATGGATAAAATAATTTACAGACAGGCGAAACCGCTGGTGCAGCTAATTATTATCCAATTTTTATTGGTCTGCTGCAAGATCTCTCCAACGAATTTTTTTTTTCTTTTTACATATAATGAAAAGTGGGTTATGCCTGCATTATTTACCACCATTTTCGTTTTTGTACAAAAACATTTTTGAACCGGGTCGGATTATGGGCCATGACCAGTTAGCGATCAGGTTAAATATATCTATGCTCTCAAATTTGTCATTATAAGAATCCACAAGTTGACGCAAAGGAGCGCGAAAACCAGCATTAGAGTGACATACTTGGCTGGTATTAGTTGTCAGTAAACTTCTCAGTTGTTCTCCGAACAAGGTGACATAGTTTATTAGAAATTTCAGAGCAATCATATTTATTATGAATAATACCGTGAAGAAACATTGCTCCAAGAAACAGCCTTCTAGGTTCTAAAGAAAGCAGATTATAATTATTTAACAATGTATCATAAGAGGCTTGGCTGTGACAACATCTCCAATGCATGGCTCGCAGGAACTTTCGTTGTACTATTTCGATGGAGTCAATGTACTTTTTATAGAAGGGGTTCCATATCACAGTTGCAAACTCCAGACATGGCCTAACTAAAGATATAAACAAATATCTATAAGTTGATGGGCGTTTAAAATCTCTACTATTGCGCATAACGAAACTGTACATTCTAAGCGCGTTGTTGATGATGGTATCTACGTGCGCGTTGAAGTGAAGTTTTGAGTCCAATACCACCCCGAGGTCCCGCAGTGAGTACACTCTATTTAATTTGACGTTAGATAAATAATAGTTGTATAAATGTTGTTTTTTATTTTTGGTAAAAGTTATAGCGTTACATTTGGGTAAGCTTAGTAAAAGTTTATTTGTGATACAATAAGTAGATAGCCGATCTAGGTCACTTTGGAGTAATACACAATCTTCAACACTTTTTATAGTTTTGTAAATTTTTAAATCATCTGCGTATATTAGAAAGTTAGAATATTTGAAACAATTAATTATATCATTAATGAATATAGTAATGTATGGTTTAAACATATAAATATGTAATTGGTACACAAACTACCAGCACATCTTATCTTTTTGTCTGTTAGAGATCGCTTTTAACGATAAGGTCATTGTAACACCCTATGTAGCTCTTAAAGTTATTCATTGTAATTTTGTATGGTGTAGAATAAATAGAATTCTACTTCTATTTGTAGAAAGAAAGCTCATAAAATAAATTTGCTTTATTAAGACAGATTTTATTTACATCATGGTGTGGCGACATCTATCTCGCCACATATGAACTAATGACCGATATCCTGCATCGCGATGTTAAAGTTATCATGAAAGTATACAAGTTCCCGACTACAACCGTCATGCAGTAGTAGTTCATTAGACACAACACCCGTTTGGTCGGAGGATCCTCCCGATGATATACGAAGATTCTTTCTTTTTAGGGTTCCGTAGTCATCTAGGAACCCTTACAGTTTCGCCATGTCTGTCTGTCCGTCCGTCCGTCCTTCCTTGCTTCCTTCCTTAATCTCTGGAACCAATGATATATTGTAGGAAAGGTATTTAAAAATGAATAGGGGTTTACTAAAATCATTTTTTGATAATGTCTATAATTTCGAAAATAATCGCACCAAAAGTAAAAAACAATGTGTGTCCCCCCCCCCCCCCCTCTAACTTTTGTACCATAAGTTTAGAAAATATGAAAAAAAATCTGAAAAGTAGAACTTTCTAAGGACTTTCTAGGAAAATTATTTTGAACTTGGATGGAAACAGTTTTTGTACAAAAAAGACAAAAAGTTGTACAAAATAATTTCTGGACTAAGTTTGTAGAATAGTCGTATATGCAAGCATTTTTTTTAACTTCGTTTACATATTCTACGGAACCCTACACTGAGCGTGGCCCAACACTCTCTTGGCCGGTTTTTTTCTCCTTTGATTAATAGTCAAAACTTACTTACATAAAACTAACTCGATTCAGGAGGAAATTAATGTATTAAATAGAAGTTTTATGTCTTACCCGAACAATGTGTTGCGTTCATGAGCATCACAGACGTACTCTGAACATCTCTCATTGCTGCGTAGAATCTTTCACATTCAACGCTCAAACATATAAGTATGATAATATTCTTCACGTTCCATGTTACAGTTATTATTAGTATCGCAAAATACTGAAATAGTAATTGGTATCATATTATTTAATCTCTAACTTACTTAATCTTGATTGCTTTGCAAACAATGTCGGAAAGTTTTATTTTCAAGAACATTTTATACTTTGAATTGTTTTATAAGGATGCTTTACAAACTCTAATACTGATATATTCAGCAGTTAACTAAATATCAATCTGTAAACTTTCATAGAAACCGACACATTATAGGTCGTAGCCGTAGCACACGTATCAACTCGGAAAGGGATCGTCACGAGCCGTTCAGTATCATTTGTATGAAACTCCTTACTGCAACGCACAATAATCGGAATTGTAACGTAATCGCCTCGCCTTGGGACATGTTCAGCTCGCGGTGCAGTGCGTGGTCGACTTGCAGTTCCCGCGCTTACGGTTTTGCGTACTAGCTTACGTCTCTCCGTACCCTAGCTTACGTCTCTCCGTACCCTAGCTTACTTCTCTTCGTCCACGCCCCACCCGCGGCATAACCGTGCTTTACACTTAATGTTTGGATCAAATGATTGAACTAGTACCGCCTAACCGTCAACGTAAGCCCCGTGTCGCCTAGCTGTAGCCGAGTCGACGTGCCGGAGTTTTTTTATCCGCTTACGTTGTGTGGTTACATTAAGCGTACTACACACCAAAGCCGCCGACCCGCCGACACAACCCGGCGGCTTATGTTGAAAGAAGCATGTCGGCAACATTCGCGCGCGCGCGCTTGCTGCCGAAACGTCGGCGGCGGTGTCGGCGGCTTGCCGGCGGCTAGCGTACGCAAGCGCTCAGTTGCCCGGCGACACAATTACTAACTGCCAAATAAGTTCCTGATGTCGAGCCGCCGACATACCGTCGGCAAAGTTTTACAACTTGCAACGACTGAAGCCGCCAACATAGCCCGCCGGCAAAATGTTGCCAACATATGCCGCCGGGCCGGCGGCGGCTTTGGTGTGTAGTGCCCCTTGGTCGCCTGTTTGATGACAAGGGGAAAGGCAAGGCGGTGACGATCCGCTCGTGAGTTGATATGTGTGCTGTGAACCTATAACGAGAAACCAAATCACTTGACAAAATAAAGAATCCTTGAGGTTTCAAATCAAATAAAATTATTTCAGTAGACATTCACTCACTTCAATTTCAACATTTGCAAGTAAATGTTTCAAAGTTAGTATCGTGGCCACGCACCGCAGACTTAGGTAAGCTGATGATATTAAATAGAAAAGAATCTGAAAAAAATGGTCATTTATTTCGTTCATTCCCATTATTTCGATTCATTAGTTCGATCGTCGAACTAGTGAGAATTTTTTTTCTCATTTGTTCGACCGTCGAATTAATTAGATTTAAAAATAGTTCTACTACATTTAAATGTTTTACTAATTTCGTAATAAAATAAAAAACGCTTGGTTCGTTAAAAATATATATTCGTGTACTTATCTTTAAATATAAAAGAAAGTCGTGTTAGTTACACCATTTATAACTCAAGAACGGCTGGATCAATGTGAATGATTTTGGTCTTTTTGGATTTGTCTCTGTCCGGAATAGCACATAGCATAATAATTAATAAAAAACATGAAAAGTCCTCGAAAAAATAAATATCAAGAATATCGGTTGTCTCAAACATTTTTCAAACGCAGCGCCATCTTGGATGACATGACAGGAGTCAAACTTCCCAGTTCATTATCAGGTGACAATTTGAAATTGACAAGTCTTAAGCTAAACCCAAGAAGGTAAGGTTGTCAATTAATAATACGCACCTACGTTCTGAAATTTATTTTGTTACTAAACTTAGAGGTTTTATGTAGCATAAAAAGTCTTATATTTCAGAAATCAATTTACGTAATTAGCAATGATGACAGAGACGAACTTTAATAATTCTTTGCAAATAGAACTTATTTTACTGTTAGGACTTTAATTAAAGTAGACCGGGAAAACTATAGGCATAAATTGTATGTAACATAGAGGCAATAGTTCAGATTAAAATTATGAATTTAGTATTTTTTAAATCAATGCATTTTAGTAAGGTAGTTAGGTTAGATAGTTGGGTTAGCTATAGGATAGGTATGGTCAGTTAGGTTAGGTTATATATACACCTTGTAATTTTAATTCTATCGAACACAAAATGTTAAAATAAGATCACAGTAGAGACTCGCTACTAAAAGTAGTAGTAGTTATGGTTTGGATTTATTTGTTGTCGTCTTATTCAACGTATATGTATATCTAATATAAAAAAAAAATAAGAGCAATAAATTGACTCTAAGGAACAACGAAGTTTGCCGGGGCAGCTAGTTATATATATAATTTTAAATCAAAAAATGATGATGATAAAGTTTGTTTTTTTTAAACAGTTACTCAAAATGGAAACGGCTAGGTTAGGTTAGGTTAGAACTGTGACCACGCAACGCCAGATAAAATATCTTTAAGTTCTAATCTACCATGCATGCGTGCATTGCAAAAGAGGTTATTTGGCGCTCAGCGGCCAGCGAAATTAGTAAAACATTTAAATGTAGTAGACCTATTTTTAAATCTAATTAGTTCGACGGTCGAACAAATGAGGTAAAAAATTCTCACTAGTTCGACGGTCGAACAAATGAGAAAAAAAAATCTCACTAGTTCGACGATCGAACTAATGAATCGAACTATTGGGAATAAGCCATTTATTTGTCTGATTCGTATATATATTCACTTCGCTCGCGGCTTCTCTCGGTAAACGGTAAAATTCTTTATTAACAGTAGCGTCGCGTCATATTTTTTGGTCCATAGATAAGTATCTTTATTTCTCTATGATTGCTAGGGCCTGTTTATATATAATGTGCACAAAAATAATGGTAATCAATGAACATTTTGAAAAACTTACCATATTATCAAATGTCTTCTCTATAAATTTGTAAATTTCCAATATTTTCCGATAAACATCAAATAAAACATTCCAGTACTCTTCTCTTTGTGACTCCTCGACGTGTCTCAAGTTTCGAACTTTTTCAATCCATACATGAATAATTTTCTTAAGTAATTTTAATGCTAATAATGCATAAACAACATTTATATCATAGGTAATGCAGGCATAAGACCCTATAATTTCGACAAGGTTTCTTTCCATTAAAATAAATGAAACCGCGAAAGCGATGGAAAAAATATTTAAAATGATAACCCACATCCAGTTAAGGACAATACAACTTTTCAGTTCGTTGCCATTTGGCTGTAGAATTTTAAGCACGTGTTGGATTTTCAAGACCATTATGATATTTTCGTCGCTATAAACAATATTTAAGACACTGTTTATTAAATCCCCGAAGAAAAAGACAACAAAGTCAGAAACTGCGCTCAAAGAATAGAACAAACTATAAATACTCCATCTGTCAACATAATATGAATTGATTTCAATGCACAAATTGTGCAGACAAGCGCTTTGATATATGAGCATACAAATGACTTTAATAATGTTGTAAGTATAAGTGTTAGAAGTGATCATGTTGTCGCGGATTGAATACTTTGCACATAAGAATAGACTTTGAATAAGATTCAACGGCCTCAGTATTGATTGCAAATCTTCACCAATCACATTGTTTAGTAATATTTTATGAGATGAAATCATTTGTATATTCTCAGTGACAACATTGATTCTGTCACATTTAGAATATTTTCCTACATACAAGAACATGTTTTTACACTGTAGTTTAAGTTCAATTGAAGTCGTATGAGGAAGTTAATCGATCGGAGAGTAGATATTTAGTTTTAATGATACTTAAGCAAATGGTTTTTTTGTTAATAGCTATTCCTGTGTGTGTATATTTCATTTCATATTTAGAATTCACTTAATTATATATGAAGAAGATTGCTCTCCGCCCATACATTGTTGGCCCTGGAGCCAAGCGCATCGGAAAATTATGTACTTATTGTATTCTCTATTAGTAAACTCCTATAGGATCTTATTTCATAGCGGACTAGCTGCAGAATAGATATATTTCAAGAAAAGGTTCAGGTTTTGAGGTTATAATCGAACCATAACAACGAATATTAGGTATGATTTTTCATAACTCTGAGTGATTTTTAAGAAATTGAAAACCGATATCATAATACATTTAGCTAGTTTTAGTGCCTACCTTAATAATTAAAGACTTGTGCATTTCATTTTTTCTAAAACCTAAGTGGATAACACCTAAGTAATTTTGACAATGATAAAGGACCATAGTTACGTCAAAAATAGGGATAAGAAATGCGATACAATTAATCGATATTTCCTAAGATTTAGTATGCAATACATTACAAACTGTCTTAATACAATATTCAACTTTTGTCAAACCATCACAAGTATGAGAATGCCATATTTTACTTTTAATAACATTCATCTAAATTTGTTAATATTACTACATACTAATATTTGTATCGATATCTTTCTGAAAAAATAGTTTTACTGAATACATAGCAGATATTTTATTGAAATATCTGCTATGTATTCAGTAAAAATATTTTTTTTTCAATTAAGTCGAAAAGGAGGGTTACCTTTTATCGTAAATAATTAATCGTTCAGTTAGTTATAATAACACACTTTTCTAAACGATCACTAGAAAACCCTGACCTACATAATATGTAAAATCAAATATGACCGCATTTTTAAAATATACGAATAGAAAAAACCAAAGAGATTTAAAATACTATAGAGCGGGCATGTCAAGGAAATGTCATAGAAAAACTTTGATCCCATGTCTCAGTAACGCCATCTAGAATAATATATGAATATTGGAGCGGCAGCGGAGCGTACTACAGGAAACTCATAGACTTATGTTTCCAGCAGGACACACTTTTTCGGACGAAAATTTTGTTCGTGATGTCCGGTCTATAGGTATTGAATGTCATTGGAAAAAACTATCAATTAATCAATTGATTTAGTACATTGATGTTTTTTTTATGCCATTGATTGGCCATCCATGATCCCAAGTGACATTTGGTGTAGATGGCAGCTGGTAGATGTTATTAGTCGCTTAAAATACTATTAAGTGTACATTTTGGCATACAGCTAGTCCGTGTTGCAGAAGTATTTGCAACTTTCATAATAAAAAAGACAATTAATTATCGTATATTCCGATACTCTTTAATGCACAGGGCCATTGTGGTCATTATCCTTTAACACATTGAAGTAGCTTGATCTGCTGGCGTCTGTATATACATCATTTCTATGCCAGTTCGTACAGAAATAATCTTAATGAAATTTACTGAGTAAAAACAGAATTATAAATCATTACAGAAACGTAAACTGAAGCAACACAAAAGTATAGTTAGCAAGTAAAGCTATTATTTCTATTGGTAACGTGGCATCGACGTAAAACATGCGACAGGCGGACAGCTTGTCGAATCTCGCTCGATGTAGGCGTTTGATGTTCTTGCATAAACGTTTCTCGATATCTGTAACGATTGCGAATGTAAGGTTTAATTTGTTAAAATACATGCATACAAACATACATAAACTCACGTCTTTATTCCATGGGGGTAAGCAGAAATTACGGAGCGCCATAATGCTACGATTCTTACAATCGTAAAATAAATAAATAACATTTGCTTCAATGTTATTTATTTATTTTATGGCTACAGTTTCTAAACATTGCTTAAGGTATAATTTATTCTATCTAATAACCAGCAAACTTCGAAACTTTTTAATCGATATTGCTGGATAATAACATTTCTTTGGGTGGACCAACCTTATCACTTAAGATGGAAAATGAAACGACGACCTTTGGCATAGCAGCCGGGCCACTAACCACTAGACCCACGTGTCACTCAACAAATACAATTCAATTTACCTAAAGACGTCCTAAACATAGTAATTTGGGCCTCAAGTCTGCTATTTTTATAAATATTGTCATTCCAACACGATCCCATTGTCATTTTGCTAAAAGTTCGTAATCTAATTCATAATGGTCGATCATTGATGGGTCAGTGGTCTCGTAATAGAATTGTGTCATAATGACACTGTAGTGTTGCCATTATTATAAAACCCGTTGGTAGAAATGACTTTCGAAAAACTACTACGAAATTTGTTCATATATTTATGCCTAATTTCATTTATATTTATTATTTATTCGTGTTATGTAATCTGAAGCAGTTAGTTAGTAGCAAAAACATTAAATGTATGTGTATCGATAAATTTGAAACTATGCAACTTAATAATATTTTATCTGTTTAGCTATCAAAGTCAAATGTGACAATACTGCTAAGTGATGTTTATCTGTTTTTATTTTTAACGGCCGGTATTTTATTTATAATAATAAATAAGCAAGATGCGTCCATAGCACCTTTCTGGATAACAAATGAAGATAAATATATCTTCATTTGTTATCTAGATTCAGATGCTATATTTTATTTTCAAAATGAAGAGGGGCTGGAGGGGGTGTTAAAGATAGAAAGTGCACGCGGACGAAGTCACGAGGGAAGTGCTAGTTAAATATAAAAGAAGTGACGTTCGCCGAGATAGCCAAAGAAAAATTTAGTAGTAATACCTGTACAATTCGATTCCAAGATAAGCGCGCATGAATCTTGAACATTCTTCATAGCTATGTAGAACTTTTCATGGTATAGGTTCAATGCAATTACCAATGCCAAATATTTAACGTTCCATAAGCCAGACCACAATGTTATTAGAAGTACTGCATCCTGAAAATAACACAACATACTTATTTATAAAACCAACAATTATTGACACAGTTTACACATAACTTATATAACGCAGGCTGTATATTATCTGTGGTTGTTGCTACGCCACGCGACGGTTAGTTTATACCCCTACTGCTCGCAGAGCGTGCGGTCCGCTTGCCGCTAGCTGTGGCAGCGGACGCATGCCGCTAGCTGTGGCTGTGGCAGCAAGAGAGCGCGAGAGCAGACGCTTGGCGCGAATTATCGAATCTACTATCATTTTAATTTATACCAAAGTTGTGGGCGATTAAACTGTTATTAATAACTCTAAACTTATTATTAATAGTGCAGACTATCCCACTCATGCGTTAAGGTCTCAGTCAATTCAATCAATCAAATCAATTCAATCAGGTCAATTCATCTGTCCACCTGTCTGTCTGTTAGCGTTGTCTAGCCTTTTCCTAATTACGTTGGGGTCGGCTTCCAGCTAAACCATCAGTTGAGTACCAGTGTTATACTTGGAGTGACTTCTTGTCAGATCTCCTCAACCCAGTAAGTATCGTCAAAGATCTTTGAATGACAGCTGACATCAACGACCTAACGTGCTTCCTCAGGTACGGAAGTCTTCGGAAGAGTTTTCGGAACCGACTCCTTAAAGTGTAGCTTGTGTGTATTGACCCTGCGCAATTTTGCATGCCCACATTTTCATTCTTAAGGAAGAGGTGGTGATCAATGTTCATGCCTTCTCTGTATGAGAAGACGCGTTGGCCCTGAAGTGGGACAGTAACAAGTTGGTATTTAAAGCACAGCTATCAATACTTTCGTTAATCCCTCTCGCAGTACTTCTGACATGTCAATAGAATCTTCGTCTACTCATCTGCAAACAGGTCGTAATTTGGATTAAAACCCGCGACCAACAATTAACCGCGGCCGGTTTTGTATTTGTAAAGTCTTGTCTTTTGTTTCAGTAGAAGTTACACCACAAACTATACGTACATAATAATATTTTTTGTCTTTTATCAAGTCCATTCAAAGGTAGTATGTAAGGGCACCAAACTACTCCTTATCTTCACCTCTTTTCTCCTCTCTTTTCTCTCTTTGAGTTTTTATTTGTGCGTTTTTATGGTGTACAATAAAAAATATTCTAATCTACTCTAGTACAAAATTGATACTTACATTAAATTTAATAGAAATTTTCAAATTATTGATAAACATTTGAGTGCTGACAGCGTAGTAATACATGAACAATATAGTATAAAACACGATCTGAAACATGAATAAGTCCTAAGTATGTTATTAGATTTAGTTCACCTTAAAATATTTTGCTAGAATGCGTTATTCCTTACCATTTTTTGAAAACTGTTCTTGTGTATGTCATAGCAGTCCAATATATTAACGTGAATTTCATACATTCTTTTGCAGTAATACTCCCTGAATCTATCCTCCATATTTTGAAAATGAAGAGCTCTAATATTCCATAAATCAACTTTATCTTTCAACATCTTAATAAGTCTGATTGCATAAACAATGTTAGAGTCAAAACTCATTATAATTGCAGTACCCAAAAACAAATGAAAAGGTGTATTCGTAAGAATACAGAAAAACCCTACAGAATTCGTGTAAAATACAAGAAGAAAGATCACGGCGAACCAGTTATCCATATGAAAATGTTTGCAATCGATCTTTCGAAACAGATATCTGTGAATATCTTGAAATTTTAGAAGGAAGATAACATTTTCATTACTTTGGAAAACGTTTAGTAAACAATTCATAATTAATCCCACAGTGAACAACAAAAGATCCATTTTGGATATAATGAAAATGAATATACTTAAATACCAGGTTACGTTTTCAAATTTAGGTATGTAGTTAAGGTTATAAAATAAAATTGTTATAAACAACATCGTAACACACAGTGACACGATATTTGAAAGGCGACTATTGGTAGTAATCAAATTATTCTTAATGTGATATTTTGGACACAACTGAATGGTTTGTAACAAATTCAAGGGAAGAAACATTGACAGCACATCTTTGTCAACGAAGTTATTAAATGAAACTTCACCAGGATGGTTATACATATTATTATAGGACAGTATGCTTCTTAAATATCTTTGTGTTCAGTATAAGACAGTTTTTCTAACATGAATGCTTGAAAACAAAGCTTACAAGTACTTAGTTTGATTTATTTAATGAGTAAAACATAATTTGAAGATAACATCTAATAATTTCATTAACTTCAATATGAATAAATCATTGTTTATTTCAATCCAATCAAATGTTGATTAAAAATAACGTTACTTTAACTATAAAAGTCATTTATTATATATGGTCAAAATTAATAAAGGCCGGGCTGTACCAAAATCATTTTATAATCGTATAACTAGTACAAGCGCGTTACCTGCTTTATTTGTGTATTTTTTATGACCACAGAAATTGAATGACATTAGTATCTATACGCCTTCTTGACCTCTTCGAGAAAAATATTCGTTCTGTGCGATGATGAACGAAGTCATCCCTGCGGCTTGGAACTTCACGCACGCAGCGCTAGTGGTGTCACCACAGATAGATAGACCTAAATAACGCAAGAGCAACTACTTCACGCGCCACTTCGCGTACCGAACTTACGTACAAAAATCGTAAGTGGCCACTTTCGCGCTCAGTTTCCCTCCATCCAATGACCTTCCATCGTTAAGTCATTTTGAGATTAATGTTATGCTTAATTAATTTAAAAAACAATTCTTTTTAATCTTATACCTTCGGTAACTACAAATTTGAGAAAAATAAAAAATTGCGTACAGTCAAAAAATGGCACGCTTAGTTTTCATATAGATTGTGATACTTGCGTTATCTAGGTCTATCTATATCTGTGGGTGTCATGAACCGCAGAGCGTTCACAGGTCGATCGTCAATTTTAAGGCATGGTTCTATGCATTGTGCAGCCGCGGCATGGTTCGGAATAGAAGCAACTGCCACCGCAGAAAGCACTGCGATTAAGCCCCGCAGGCCTAGCCATATTACAAATTCTATTTCTACTATCGTAAACGTTATGGCGACAATAGAAAGAAAATGGCGTATATGGAATCAGCTGTTTGTCAACTGTCAAGCGTATTTAATTTTCAGCCATATTACAAATTCCACTCGTTTACACTTGACAGTTGACAAACAGCTGATTTCATGTACGCCATTTTCTTTCTATTGTCGCAATAGAATAGAAATAGAATTTGAAATATGGCTAGGCCTGCAGGATCTGCAGAAAGAAACTTATGGTGCCTTGTTGAATCGATACAGAAAGGAAAGAATATCGGATCGAATGGGCATTTGACAAAATTTTAGTTTTTAGTCCCTCATCTAGATTACAAGAAAATATATGACACTTATTTTTTCTTTTTTCAAAATGTCGCATGACGTCACTAGCCAGTACAGTTTATACTAGCTAATGAGGTTACAAGCCCCAACTCCTCAACTTTACGCTTAATCTAAGCAGTTTTCCATTTTGAAAAATAAAAAATATGTGTCGAATATTAATAATTAAGCAACTTATGTACCTATAAGTTAAATTACCCACAAATTTGTTACTATTATTTATTTTATTTTTTGCTATGGAAGAGCGGGGTTTCCTAACACAGGCATAACTTGCTTAAAAGGAGGCCCCAAACACTACCACCCATTGTTGTAACTATTTGTGAATAAAACATTTTTTTTTTTTTTTTTTTTTTTTTGATTTTTTTGTTATCTAGATGAGGAGCTAAAAACTGAAATTTTGGCAAATAGCCCATTGTGACATGTGATGAAAAGTGGATTCTTTACAATAACTGTAAGTGAAAAATGCAATGGATGACCCCAGGTCAAACGCCGCACCAGTGACCTAAAGCAAAGCTTACCAGTAAAAAGGTAATGGTAACTGTTTGGTGGTCTCAGCATGGTGTTATTCACTAGGTATATAGCTTTCTCCGATCTGGTCAAGCAATAACGGCAGATGTATACTGTACTGAATTCCGAACAATGATAGCTCAGAAATTAGATAGTCCATTATGGAGGCAGTGGATTAAAATCCATCTTGAATAATAATATAAAATGTATTAGAGTAAGTTTGTGCTAACATTTATCGTAAGTTTCTTTTTATGTATTTTACTAACACTTTATGGACACTAGTCTGAAATTAAAGATATTATTATTATTATAGCAAAACTAGCAGTGAAACAACCCCGACTCATGAATCGATCTTCACCATTATTGCTCCATGATAACGCGAGACCTCATACAGCACGAGAAACCGTTTTGCATCGAACCGTTTGGCATATCCTGTAGAGTGGCCTGGTATGGATATCCTGTAAAGTGGCAGGTGAACAATGGTTTCTAATGAGAAACCATTGTTCACCCTCCGTATTCGCAAGACTTTGCTCCAACTGACTGCCATGTTTTTGTGATTTGGACAATTTTCTACGTGATATAAAGTTTTCTTCTCAGGAGGCAGTACAAAATCCTTTCACACAGTTTTTCAAATCTAGATCACCAGAGTTCTATCGCAGAGGCATAAATGACCTTCCTATTAGATGGAAGCAACGTATAGATAATAATGGTAATTATTTCAATTAAATAAATATGTTAAATTAAAACAAAACGAATTTCAATTTTTCAGTACAAATCGGCTTTTTCATACTTTAACCCCTAATGCTTATTACGGTTGGATAGGTAGTTTTTCAAAAACAATTTATCATAATCACTTATATGTGGTACTTGTACAAGTGGAAAAAAAGACATGATCCTCAATTTACGCATAGTGTTAAGATGTTTTGGACGTAATATTGTTCAGCTACTTTTGACAATTTAGCGTTAAGTTAATTCATGCAAATTGTTGTTCAGCTAATTTTAAACTTTTAAGATGTTCATTCAATTCCGGCACCAACCTTATTAAGCAATTTGTGTAAGCTAAGGTGTTCATGAGTTTAGGAAATATGGAAATATGGTCAGTGACTTTTGATGCTGACTGTACTCAACATCAATCATAACACGAGTCAGGAAGCTCTTACGTTAGTACAGTATCTACTAAAATTGACTATTTAATTTACTTAAATAGGAAAACAAATAAGTCACCAATTTTAACAACGTTTATTGATCAATAACTTGACGCAGGCGTTTAGTATAGAATGTTCAGATCAGCAGCTCACATTCCATGACCATATTACAGCATTGGCCAAAGAGTCGTTTTGGCGATTAGGTTTTGTTCTTCGAAACTCCAACGATTTCCAAAACTTTTGATTACTCAAACTTATTTACAGCACGTTGGTAAGATGCAAACTTGAAGCTAGCTCCTGTGTATGGCATCCATATCAGAGAACATAATATATGCACTTCAATGAGCTTTTTGACAAAATTTAAGTTTTTAGTCCCTCATCTACAATTTTTAGTTTTTATTTTTAAATACCTAGATGATAAATTATTATCCATTTCTACAACACATATTTACATATTACAATCAAACAAATAAACAACAACTGTTCGCGATGAAATCAAAAAGTAAAATTCATGAACAAAAATTTTCATAAAATGAAAACTACCAGACCAAACTATGTAATTTTTTAATGAGACCAAAAGAAACTAGTCCGCATCAAACTAAAAAAGAATCACGTAAATCGGTACATAAATCTCAGCGTAATCGGTGAACATACATACAAAAAAGTGTTCAAAAATAATTTAAATTTTCATAAAATTGTTCATAAAATGAAAACTACCGGGTCAAACTATGTTATATTTTTATTGGACCAAATGGCAGCTATTCCGCATCGAACTCAAAAAGAATCACGTAAATCGGATCATTAATCTCGGAGTAATCGGTGTACATACATTAAAAAAAAAAAAAATACTGATCGAATTGAGAACCTCCTCCTGAAGTCGGTTAAAAAACAAATTGTATCGAATATTTTTTTTCTAGATGAGGGACTAAAAACTAAAATTGTGCCAAATAGCCCATAGAAAATTCAGAAGGCTTTCAAGATACTACTACAAGCGCTTGTATGGATATTATCCATTCATGTACCCAACAAATTCATGAGTTCAACTCCCTGGACGTTCGGGGATCTAATGACCAACTGCTGCGAAAGAGTAAAATCCTCCAAGGAAAAGTAGATTATTTCAATTAGGCCATTTAAAAGGCACTTTTGAACGTTAAACTTACAAGTTAAATAAAATTTAATGATTCTAGTTGCCCCTTCCAAAAGGTAGTTTCGTATGGAGAAGAATGGGCATGAAACTCCATACTTACTCTTTTAAAATAGTTTTTACAATATTTGTATACAATAAAAAATACATTATATGTGAATACGATGTACCTAGAATAAACAAAGTAAAATAAAAAAATAAATAAAAAATAACATACTATGCTAAGATAGATTCAGCATTTTAGTAGATAAGTACATAATTATGTGGATAGATACATGGTACTCTCACATTTACAAATATTAAAATCACGGATTAATATTTAACAAATCAAGAAAATATTAAATAAATAATAATACAAAAAAAATACACAACAGAATAGCGTGAGTGTTGAGAGCAAAATAAAGCAAATTGTTTTGTTTGTTCAAAACAACTACGGCGCGGTTGAAAGCATAAGTTATTCGCAGTTCCAACATGTCGGACGGTTGCTCGGACCAGATCCCCAATACTGCGAGCCCTCGCCTCACTTAATGCCCTCCTGTACACCAGACCGGATTGTGATGTGTTAGCCAATTAATGAAGGGTGATTTTGTCGGAAAGTCTGTAGTACTGGAAGGAGAATGCATACCAGAGAAATTAGTTTTAAAGATTTATATTATTTTATTAAATGATGTTTTGTTTGTGTTTTACTGTCTTTTTACTGTAATTGGTTTCTTTTTTACCGTAGTAAATAAATAAATAAGTCAGGCAATTATGAAAAAAAAAACAATTATAGATTTAGAATGCCAACAATCATGATAGGAAATTGAGTATAAACACACACATTTCATCGCTATCAACTTAAGTATTAGTAAGTAATCGCCTATCGATTGACTTTTATTTTTTGCCTTAATTGACATCAAACTGCCTACTATAATAAACATGTTTTCCTGGTTCAAAAAATGTCCTAATTCTGAAATGTTGTTATAATCGTGAATGTACTGACAGTTTATACAAACCAAATATTAAAAAATAATGTGATTGACAAAGATTTATGTTCAGTATGCATCTAATGCTACGATTATTTTTATGTGCAAAGTATTCAATCCGACACAACATTATCAATTCTAATAGTATTTTTTATAACTTTTGGAGACTAATTTGTATGATCATGAGTTGTTGCGCCTTTTCCCACCATATGATAACTATGATCCGGTTATATTGTAATGAATGGCAGAGCTACAATAGTAAATTATACACCACTAATTTTTAATTAGTACAAATACTTATATATTTTAATTAGTACAAATACTTATAGTCTTCTCATTATATTTGTAAAGTATCAATAAATAATATTCTTAAACAGCAAAGTTATTAGCGTTTGTTTATATCCCAAAAAGTCACCCAATTAATGGAAATATTGTGCAGGCTATTCATGACATAGTAGTATTCATTAATCGTCATCTTTCGCTCACGTTCGCGTGATTTCGCTCAAGCATACCCTGCTCTTCTTCATGTTCTTGCATTCTAATTATTTTTTGTATAGTAGCAATTTGTTGTCTTTTTTTTACAGTAGCATATTATTTTGTATATATAATTGAGACTTATGTCGCCGCGACAGTTGATGTATGGATTTTATACACTTTGTTAGTATTTAACTTAGTAGAAAAAATGCTTCGCGTGTGGATTGATAAAGTTAGAAACACCGACCATCTAGACAGAGAAGAGTACTGTAATACAATGCTTGATGGATACTTAAATATTCAGGAGACATACATGATTATTGAGATGATATTACGACATTTAGTAAGTTCTTTTTAAAAAAAGATTAAAAGAATTTATAGTACAGTTAATATTTTTTGTGCGGTATCATAGACGTATTAAAATTGTAAGAGAACAATTTTGGAAGTAGACGACATATCATTTTTTACTACAGTTGCTCAAAAAGTGGCTTATTCCAGGGACGTATAGCGTTCGGGATGTGGGCTACATATTCGTGTTTTTTTTTACCTTTCCCGAACTCGTGCGTTCACTTTCCCAACTGTCAAAATAATGTCTATTAAAAAGAAAAACCAACCATGAAGTTTTTACTAAAAAAATTCGTAGAAGTTTTTATGATTCATGCAAATACGTATATTTCTAAAAAGAAGCTACTTAAAGGAGACAGTTTTTTTTGGGCCCACTATTAAACGGTAACGTTTATTAATCATATTACACATGAAGAAAGTGATCATCTTATAACTATTAACAGACCAAAAATTATATTTAAATGTAACCGGAATACTGAAATAATAGTAAAAAAGTGTTACGGCAAAAAATGCTTGTTTAGGAGCGTTTACATATTTGTTTTCACATTAAAATTAACCTATTATTTTAATGTGAAAACAAATATGTTACCCCGGTGCGCAGCAGTAAGGACATCGGCGTTATATTAAGCGTTTAAAGAGATAATTATTAATTGATACAGTGAACTTGTTTTTAAATCTTTTACTAACGGAATATCAAGTAACGTACTTTAAAAACACAGTGGAACGAAACGTAATTAATAGCCCGTTGCAGATGCTCTGTGGTCCAATTTCAATCAGTTTGACACTGACAAACAACATTATTATTTCCGATATTATTGTTTCCGATTACTAAATAATTGCATGTTTCTTCTGTTCTTTTCGTATTTTAATTCTAAAGATTTTATGAAAATGGCATCTGTAGATACAGTGCATAAACTACAAAGCCTTTGGAAGCAATTGTGCTGCACCATTTCAACGGAATTGGGGCTGCTCTTGCTGGATCAATGCTGGATACTGTTGTAATTGTTTAGTGGGCAGAGGCACTGTTGGCTGCTGTGCACATGTGATGTGTATAGTGTGGTTTTTATCTTGGGCGCGGCATCAAGTTAAAGTTGAGCCACCTGCATCATTTTTAGATGAAAGTATTTCATCTAAAAAAGATGCAGGTGGTTTAACAAAGCTTTTAAGAGAAGATTTTGAAAATTATGACGAACAGTAAAAAATACTTCTTGTGACATACTATAATGTGTTTTTTTTATCTCCTGACACAACCAGCTCATAACACACCACCTTATTATTATAGATCTCCAGTCCAAGAGATTTAAAATACTAAAGGTACTAAGGTATACATACTACTTTCGATATTGAATGTCTTTATTTACAGTCTATGGCCGGAAAAAGTGTGTTTCGTAATGAATACATCTAATCTATTTTCGTAAATATCTCTGCCTATCAAATCGTGTAAATCACATCAAAATCAGTACAGACGTGTCTTTGTTTTATACTTTATATTATTACACACTGAACAGTGTACTATTTTAACTTAAAATACCAAGGATACCTATCCACTCATTCAACAATCGCTCTTCTGAGATTTTAGGTTATTATGAGAGTCAAGTTTTGACTATCGTATTTCACAGTATTCCGGTTACATACTAGTTTTGCTAATATTACCACTGTAATCTACAGATTATAAGGAATAAACTAACGTGCATTTCATTGCTAAACGCCACAATTTGTGGTGGGCCTATTCCCCAAACAAAAAAAACTGTCTCCTTTGTTTCAATATCAGCTTTAATGATTTGATTGAATGAGTTAGGTTAGATTTCATTTCATTTCATCACATTAAATTTAATTTTCATTTCATATCAATAAAAAAAAACTACTGAAGACTGGTAGTGGGTAGTGGTGGTGAAGCTGATATGGGCATAGTTCCCTTTGCCTACAAGAATGGGAGAAGAAAAAAAAATATCTGCTTATATTCTACGGTTGGCACCATTATTCAGAAATTTTCTTTGCGAGTTTTAGTTGTTTGTGTCACAAATTCATCAGATTCAACTCAACAACTAGCAAACGCCATTGTATGACAAATATACATGAACAATCATACGTAATTAACAATAGTTTGTCTTAAACAGTAAATATGCAACCTAAAACTTCCCCAGTTAGTATAAAAAACTGTACCAATTTCAACGTATTTGTGAATTTTAACTTTTATAAGAAATACATTATTGGTTAGTTGAGTTTATTGTGTTTTTATTATTTTATTAAATTGCTTCATTTTTCGCAATTAAAAATAGTCGTTCAGTACACGTGCGAAACCGTCATTGCAACTTGTTCCGACTGTAAACTCTCGCCTTCGGCTGCGCCTCGGCTCGGGTATACATTTGTCGGACCTCTTTGCAATGACAACCTTTCCGCACTTTTTTTATTTCAGGTTGTCGTTTATAAAATGTTGGCGGCTTCTGTGAGTTTGCAAAACGTGACTTCCGTATTATCTCTAAGACCTTCAATAGCAAACGGCGAAATTAAAGTACGTAAATTACTCTCTTTATGAGTAGATCGTGCGCCTGTCATTATTTAGTCAAAAGCCCTTGTGGCTGGGTAAAGATTTTGGCTAAATTATAAATGCCGCACGGGTGATCGAAGGTAAAGCTACGCTTGCCGAGGGCGATACGTGAGTGGGTGACCATAAACTGAATTACAAGGCCTTTTATGCCACAGACCGGCTTTTATTTCCAGATCAACACAACCATTTCGATGGTTTTGGATTGCCGACCATCGTCTCGACCACGGCCGGCAGCGACAAGTCAGAGACGACTGCCTATTCCAGAGACGAGGGCACGGCGCGGCTCCTCCCAAGCGCCACACTCTGCCAGCGTGTGCCGCGCCGTGTCCTCCCGACAGTCGACGCAGTGGTGACACCGAGCGTCCGGCTCCCTGTCTATGCGACACCGGTACTTCCCGAAGCAACCGTGCCCGGTAAGTATCTGTGTCACCCGAAACGATAGGGAGCCGTGCCTCTTTCCGAGCCAGCGCTCGAGCACTGGCCAGACCGCCTCGATGGTGACGAGGCCAGCGGTAGGGCGCGAAAGCCTGTCCCGCCATTCCGACACCAGGACGTCGGTCGCAGCTGCGCGAGAGCTGCGACCGACGCAACTCCATGTGTCGCTGCATCGGTCGCTCGCCGCGCGCCCGCTGTTCCTCGCGACACCGGTACTGTGACGCGAGTACTTTCGCCTCCAGGTCCCAGGGTGGGGATCCGGCCAGTACTCCGGCTGCCTCGTAGATGAGGCGGCCGGAGATGAGACGATGTGACGTGTAAAACACGTCAGTTCACAGCTCAGCTCGACAAACAATTACCTAAGAGAGGCTGGGAGGTTAGGAAGAGTGAGTAAGGTACAGAGGCCAGCACATCAAGCTACTTTAGTCTGTCGATTTTTTCTTTGATATCTTTTCAACTTTATTACAAAAGGATAAGGTTCATGTTTAATTAGGTAAATTTTACAGTTTGGAATAAGTAACTTGATGTACTCAAACTGGTACTGTACCTTTACAACAATATATAGTGTTTATAATACTCTCCATAATCGCCCGACTTTTAGGTATGTTTCGCATTGACAGCGATGCGGATGAAGTTTTTGATGCACTAAAAAAAAGTTAAATACTTTTTTTTTTTGTTCCATTTGTATGTTTATAATGATTTCTTATGTATAATAACAATAAAGTACTAAGTAGTTGAAAATAGCTCATCATTATTTATTAATGAAAGCTGTCACGATGAACGAGAAAACCGAAAAAAAAACATTTTTTAATATCATTGTCATCTTCAAATGTTTGAATGGCTAGTGACAAACTTGAAACGACGGAATAAAGAAAAAAATATTCCACAACTTTTACACTACGCCATCTATTCCCAAACCAAGCAGAGCTTGTGACATGAGTAGACCAGGTATACTTGTAAACAAAAAAATATTTTATCTTATCTTATATTTTTCAATTGAAAGATTGATTGTGTGAAAGATGATATATAGCTAGAAAGTTGGTGACTATTAAGAAAACGGCAACTACGTGGAAGAAGAAAACATGCTGCGCTACTTAACTCTTAATAAATTGGAATAAAGGTAGGAGAAAGATAATAATGATATCTTCAATAGAATAAAGAATAATTTTCTTAGTTCATAAGTGTTTTTTCCAATACGGAACATGTCGCTTCTTGTTTTATTTAATGTGTTTACTTCCACCATTTACTTGTTTATTCATGATAACTATAAGTCTTTCTAATAAATTAGTTTTTCATGTGCCGTTCATTTACTTCGGGAACCTCAAAGTGGTATCCATGGAAAATAATATTGTTGAAATTCAAACATATTACCAGCACGATGAATCAGATTTTGACAATATTGTGGACAAAGACGTGCAGTCAATATTTTATCCTCTGAACCTGATGCAAATATTAGTGTTCAACCCAAAGTATTCTATGAAGAATAATGTCATAAAACAGAATAACCATTGCAATAAGTTCGTTTTAGTTTTTGGGCTTGTAATATATCTGATTGGTTACACAAACAGATTTACCGAAATATTGGTAGATGATAACTTGAAACGTTACGGCTCCATTCAGTTTTTGTATTACGCTTCTTCCTACGACTTTGTGTTCTACAGCGCAGGATTTATCATGAATATTGTTCTTCATTGTATACACGCAAAGAATATTATTACATTCGTCTTGACTTTTCAAGAAATACACAGATTCCTTAATAATGATACCAGTGTTACGTGGTCTGTCATTAGAAATTGGGTCAACATTACTATACTCTTCTGTTTATATTTTGTATCTGTGCTTTTTATGTCTGTTATTTACGACCAGCCACCGTGGTACGTTGTCTTAAATCTTATATACCTGACAAGTCTTGATACTAATATAATTTATTTGATTAGCTTCATAAAATTATTGGCTGATAAAGTTGAATTCTGGAATGTTCGAGCTTTACTCTGCCGAAGATCTGAGCAAGGTGAACATACGGAAAGTGATTGCGACCGAATGCTAGCAGCTTATGAGCATATTTTAAAATGCTATGATATTTGTAAAAATATTTTCCAACAACCGGTAAGTCTGATTAGGTATTCATTTAACCATTTTATCAATAGAAAAATTTAACCTTTCTATCGTGTCGTATCTGGGTATTGTGTGACACAGTCACTGGGTTGTGGAGGTCAGATAGGCAGTCACTTTTTTTTTATACCACGACGGTGGCAAACAAGCTTACAGCCCGCCTGATGATAAGCGGTTACCTTAGCCTATGGACACTTGCGACACCAGGGGCGCCAAACGCGCGTTTCCGACCCTTTAAAAACCTATTTAATCCCCTTTTGAAGAACCACATACTGTAGCCCTCTGAGAAAACCTCGGCAGGGAGCTCATTCCACAATCCAAGTGTACGCGGGAGGAAATTCCTCTGAAACCGCACTGTACGGGACCATTTCGGCTCCAGTGTGTGAGCATGAACTCCCTGTCGACGGCGAGCGGTGCGATGATAGAAAGTGGCCGTGGACATCATATATAACAATTCCTTGGAACACAACCCATTATACAAGCGGTAGAACACACATAGGGAGGCAAGGTATTTAGGACGCAGTTAATGTAGAATTTAGCCTGTCTCTGTAAGGATGTACCTACTTAGAGTCCGGGTTTATTGTAAACTAACTAAAACAAATCTAAGCGGCACTAAGCTATTAAGGTGATGACGATAAACTAAATTAGACCTCATGACTCAAAGTAAATAAGTACCTACATAATTTATATTAAGTTTATAAGTAATTGAAACTAACCTTTCAAAGCTACCAAATCTTTTTTCTTCTTTTAATAATTGATCGTATTTTGTTTTCGTTCTAGAGTTCGTGCCTATCTTAGTAACTTATTATCCTTTAATTAAGTAATAAAATAAGTTATTGAGTCAAATAACTATAATATTTTAGGTTCTTTATCAAACAATAGAAACTTTCTGTCGCTGCTTGATCAATGTGCAGGTGATGATTGAATTTCGGAGACTAATTTTTGTAAGTGAAGTGCAGATTTAATTAGTATCTAAGTTACTTACAAATAAAACATCTAATTGATTTTTTTAAATTTTTTTTCTCATATTACAGGTGACAACCCCGCTGGTATCAATATTTCTTTATTTTTGGATGATAAAAACCATGGTTCTGCAACTGACGCTTAGTCTGCAAGCCGAAACGTTCTACGAAGCTTTAAAACTTGCTCAAAATTCTTGTTTAAAAATTTTGGCATCACGCTGTACCGGTAAGCATTAAAAAAATATAATTAATTTATAAATCGCACTTGACGACGCCGACGCGGCGACGGTTCTATTGAACAAGCTATAGAATATATTTGATTGCTAGTGAAAATCTACAAACAAACATGATGTATTCCAGCCAATGCAAGTGAAGGCAAGTCAAAGTTGCTATGTACAGTCACGAGCAATAATATGAATACATTGTCACATTTTCTAAAATATCTTAACTTCGTACGATATTATTTTCGTACACATAATTTTGAATGGTAGAAGTTGTAAATGTATACATAATATTGCTCGTGACTGTACCCGTCACACCCGATATTCAGACTTCTACTTAGAAAATAGTCAGAAGAAAGCGTTTCATTACATTTTATCTAGTCTAGGAACAGTTTACGCTCAGATGCACTTGCAACTACCATATCAATGAACTATAAATAAAATAAATAAATATTCCACAACTTTTCACACAACGCCGTTTAGTCCCAAGCTAAGCTTGAGAGCAAGTGTTATGGGTACTAAACAGCTGATAAACATACTTATATATTTCTAAATACATACATATCTTCTTATATATAAAATTCTCGTGTCACAATGTTCGTTCTCATACTCCTCCGAAACGGCTTGACCGATTCTCATGAAATTTTTTATGCATATTCAGTAAGCCTGAGAATCGGCTACTATCTATTTTTATAACCTGTAAGTGATAAGGGGTGTTCACACCAAACTTTATTTTTTTATTATTTTGATAATTATTATTTTTTTTATTTTTTTATTATGTGGCATCAAAAAATACATACAACTCTAAATTTGCACTTTTTTATCACCAACCCTTGCTTTTTAATAGTCATAGCAGAACTTTTAATGACTTTTTGAAATATCATGAGGAGAGGAAAGAGGGAGGGGAGTGGGAGGGGAGAGGGGGAGGGGAGTCGGAGTGGGGATCGTGAGAGGGGGAGGGGGAGATTGTGTGAGGGCGAGGGGAGAGATTGTGAGAGGGGGGAGGGGGATGGAGGGGTGAGGGGAGGGGCGTGGGTGGTGTGGGGGAGAGGGAGGGAGAGAGGGGAGGGGAGGGGGAGAGGAGTTGATAAAAAATGCTATGCAGTAGCTTTACCGCGGCAGTCTCCGAGTGCCACACGTCATTTTCTCTTTTTTATTTAATCATTTAATCGCAATGTGCCACAGCGAAGCGTGGCAGGGTACAGCTAGTTATAGATAAATTACACCCAGACACAGAACAAATGATCGCGCTCATCACACAAACATTTGTCCTGGGTGGGAATCGACCTCCGGCATAGCAGTCAGGGTCACTAACTACTAGACCAACAGGCCAGTCAAGTCAAATTCATGATAAAGACCCTGTTGCCAGTAACAACAAAGTTGCACGTCTTGTAGCAAGTTTAGAAATGTCAAATTCAACTCGGTTTATTGCAGTCAACTGCTGGATATATGTGACTCCCAGGCTGTGACACAACAACTTGTCCTTTGCATTCCGCATCTTGCTTGACCTAGCCATCTTCTTCAGGTCGTCAGTCCATCTACGCTTGCCGATACACGGTCTCTATTCCAGACCTTGTCTGCTCCACTCCATCGGACAGTCATGACCAGCTCACTGCCACTCCCAAGTTTAGAATGTTATGAACACAGCCAAGGAAGATGATTACATTAACAATTTTAAAAACCCCCACCGCAAAAAAGTAAAACATTCAAAAAGTTAAAAATAACACTTTCCTATCGTTGACCCATGAAATTTTACTTCACGTCGGGGTACATAAACGTCTAAAATCGCAACGGTAGCTAACACATAAGAGCTGATAACCTTGAAACGGCTGAACCGATTTTGATAAATCATGTCAAAAACTATCGCAAGAAGAAACCCTGCTTTCAAATAAAAAAAACCGCATCTGAATCGGTTGACCCGTTAAAGCGCTACGGTGCCACAGACTGACAGACAGACACACACACATAGCGGTTAAACTTATTACACCCCTCTTTTACCGTCAGGGGTTAAAAAATAAAGTATTTTTAGTTTAAATGTTTATGTATTTTTACCCAAATTATGTATTATTATTTCTTTGATTTTTATTTCAAATTGCACCTACCACTGCTTGTCTCTGCATCACCTAAAGGTTGACTGGTAGAAAATACCTCTGGCATTAAGTCCGCCTCTGTACATTAGTACATTAGTGTGCTAGAAGTATTAAATAAATAAATAAATACACATTCATAATAATATAACTCTTGAGAAACACTCCAACTAATTGGCCGCACAACTCAGTATACTAGATTGTATTATCAGGCTCAAAAGACTCAAGATCTTACAACTGGACGACTTGTAGAGAGCTGCGTTATTATGACGAGAGTTGCTCTTGATCTGCTAGCATAGTTTCTGAAATTGATTGCAAGATAAAAATATATGATCTACATAATTCTAATATCTTTGTTCACAGACGATCAAAAGAAGTTATGTAAGAATGTCTTGAGGGTGCACCGAGCGACATACAGCAAGATGACCGCGTGTGGCCTGTTCTACATAGATATTTGTCAACCATTGCGTGTGATGGCTCTTCTCGCTCACTACACTATTGTGTTGTTACAGTTTGCATTTCTATAGTCATCATCGTCATTAATATTTTTGCCTCAGAACACAATTTAACTATCGTCAGTGCAACACGTCTTCTTTTTCCATAAAACTATATCTATTTCTCATTATCTCCATATTCACCTCTTTTCTACACTTAAAGCATCGGTTTCTTAGTCTTCTCTTGATCTTATAACACTCCTCATAGACTCTTAAACTTTCGTCACGACATGTCCCTCATTGCTCCATAATCCCATTTCCATGCTTTTTCTCCAATTCTAATTATTGTGTATAATTAGCTTTTAGACAATTAAACCTGCCCTTGCTCCTTTATTTTACAATCTTTGCAATTTAACTTGCCCTATTTTTCGTAATTTTATTACAGTCTTGGTACCAAAAAAACGTTTCAAAATTGTTATATTGTTTTAATATTCCACAACAGAAAACAAGATGACTGTGTGTGAAACAATCAAGCACCCCAACCAAGCAATATAATGCAACAAAATAATCTATTCTAATATTATAAAACTTTTTTACAATAAAAACAACCGACTTCTTAAAAAAACAGTAACAGGTGAAAAATAACTCCAGTTTTGGAAGTCGGTGGCCAATAATGAACGACACAAAACCACCAAAGCCACAGACTTCCGAAAGTGGAGTTATTTTTCACCTGTTAGTGCTTTTTGATGTTTTTTTTTATAAAAAAGTTTTTGTTTTACAATTTTTAGTTTCTTCGTATATAAAGAGAGTATTTCAAAACTTGAAAGAATAATTGAAATTGGTTAATAAATAATTAAAGCTAAAGAAGTTCTTTCTAAACATTGATCTGTACATCTCTGCCCCTTTTAAAATAGAAGGGCGTAATCTTATGTTATGGAAATACACGAACTCTGCATAGACATCTGACTATAGTAATTGCGAATAATTTGCTGTTATGCGTTGAAGAGTTCCGTCGCATGTCTTTTTCATCAGTTTTTTTTCACAAAATGATACTTTCTAAAGGAAAATGCTTGATTTGTTACTAAAAATCAGTACGTGTGAACCCATATTATTTGAGGAGTTCCCTCAATTCCTCGAGGATCCCTCATCGGATATGAGTTTTGATACAAATGGGACCAATCTGTTAGTATACCCTATCAAATAAAAAAATAATTTGAAAATCGGTCCATAAATGACGGAATACTGAGGAAACAAACCCTAAAAAAAATATATACAACCGAATTGAGAACCTCTTCCTTTTTTTTTGAAGTCGGTTAAAAACAGTCTGGAACTCCTTATCCCATTTAAAAGTTCTTTCATCAATAGAAAGCTACACTATTGCTGAGTGCCATAGAATATGTAAAGATTATTATACACTAACGAAGTCGTGGGCAAAAGCTAGTATGAATTATACTTGATGAAAAAAAGGAACACGCCTTACAGTAATCGCATACATGATGTGTAACATCTAACATGTTGTGGTAAATACGCAATAGTAACTTTAATCCTGATAAAAATGAATTGGAATTGATTGGAAATAATTTTCTATCGATTAAATTAATAATCTTCTTATATATAAAATTCTCGTGTCACAATGTTCGTTCCCATACTCCTCCGAAACGGCTTGACCGATTCTCATGAAATTTTTTATGCATATTCAATAAGCCTGAGAATCGGCTACTATCTATTTTTCTAACCTGTAAGTGATAAGGGGTGTTCACCCCAAAATATTTTTTTTTAATTTTTTTGATCATTTTTATTTTTTTTATTTTTTTATTATGTGGCATCAAAAACTACATACAACTCTAAATTTGCACTTTTTTATCACCAACCCTTGCTTTTTAATAGTCATAGCAGAACTTTTAATGAGTTTTTGAAATATCACGAGGAGAGGGAAGAGGTAGGGGAGTGGGAGGGGGAGAGGGGGAGGGGAGTCGGAGTGGGGATCGTGAGCGGGGGAGGGGGGAGATTGTGAGAGGGGAGGGGGGAGATTGTGTGAACGGGAGGGGGGCGATTGTGAGAGGGGAGGGAGGGGCAGGGGTAGTGGGAGGGATTGAGAGGGGAGTGGGGGGAGGGATGAGTAGGGGAGTGGGAGAGGAGGGAGGTCAGGACAAAGGGAGGGGGTGGAGCAGGAGGAAATGAGAGGGGGAAGGGAGGGGAGGGGTAGGGGAAGGGTGAGGTGAAAGGGGAAGGGGAAGAGGCAGGAGCCGGGTGGGGGAGGGAGGGGAAAGTGAGGGAGGGGTGAGGGGAGGGGGATGGAGGGGTAAGGGGAGGGGCGTGGGAGTTGTGGGGGAGAGGGAGGGGGAGGGGAGGGGGAGAGTAGTTGATAATAAATGCTATGCAATAGATTTACTGCCGCAGTCTCCGAGTGCTACACGTCATTTTCTTTTTTTTTAACCATTCAATCACAATGTGCCACAGCAAAGCGTGGCAGGGTATAGCTAGTCTATATATATAAAAGAAAGTCGTGTTAGTTACACCATTTATAACTCAAGATCGGCTGGATCAATTTGAATGATTTTGGTCTTTTTGGATTTGTCTTTGTCCGGAATAGCATAATAATTGATAAAAAACATGAAAAATCCTCGAAAAAATAAATATTAAGAATATTTGTTGTCTCACACATTTTTCAAACGCAGCGCCATTTTGGATGACATGACAGGAGTCAAACTTCCCAGTTCATTATCAGGTGACAATTTGACATTGACAAGTCTTAAGCTAAACCTAAGAAGGTAAGGTTGTCAATTTATACGAACCTACGTTCTGAAATTTATTTGGTTACTAAACTTAGAGGTTTTATGTAGCATAAAAAAGTCTTATACTTCAGAAATCAATTTACGTAATTAACAATGACGACAGAGACGAACTTTAATTATTCTTTGCAAATAGAACTTATTTTACTGTTAGGGCTTTAATCAAAGTAGACCGGGAAAACTATAGGTATAAATAGTAGGTATGTAAGATAGAGGCAATAGTTCAGTTTAAAATTATAAATTTAGTATTTTTTAAATCAATGCATTTTAGTAAGGTAGTTAGGTTAGGTAGTTAGGTTAGCTATAGGATAGGTATGGTCAGTTAGGTTAGGTTATATATACATGTTGTAATTTTAATTCTATCGAACACAAAACGTTTAAATAAGATCACAGTAGAGACTCGCTACATAAAAAGTAGTAGTAGTTATTATTGGTTTGGATCTATTTGTAGTCGTCTTATTAAACGTATATATATATCTAACATAAAAAAATGATAAGAGCAATAAATTGACTCTAAGGCACAACGAAGTTTGCCGGGGCAGCTAGTAATCTATATATATAAAAGAAAGTCGTGTTAGTTACACCATTTATAACTCAAGATCAAATCAATTTGAATGATTTTGGTCTTTTTGGATTTGTCTTTGTCCGGAATAGCATACTAATTAAAAAAAACATGAAACGTCCTCGAAAAAATAAATATCAAGAATATTTTTGTTGTCTCAAACATTTTTCAAACGCAGCGCCATCTTGGATGACATGACAGGAGTCAAACTTCCCAGTTCATTATCAGGTGACAATTTGACATTGATAAGTCTTAAGCTAAACCTAAGAAGGTAAGGTTGTCAATTTATACGTATTTATTTTGTTACCAAACTTAGAGGTTTTATGTAGCATGAAAAAGTCTTATATTTCAGAAATCAATTTACATAATTAACAATGACGACAGAGACAAACTTTAATGATTCTTTGCAAATAGAACTTATTCTACTGTTAAGACTTTAATTAAAGTATTTAATTTTTAATTTTAATTATAGTAGTATAAATTGTATGTAAATGAGGCAATAGTTCAGATTAAAATTATGAATTTAGTATTTTTTAAATCAATGCATTTTAGTAAGGTAGTTAGGTTAGGTAGTTAGGTTAGCTATAGGATAGGTATGGTCAGTTAGGTTAGGTTATATATACATGTTGTAATTTTAATTCTATCGAACACAAAATGTTAAAATAAGATCACAGTAGAGACTCGCTACATAAAAAGTAGTAGTAGTTATGTGGCTTTGGTGGTTTTGTCTTTTTCATGATGGGCCACCGACTTCCGAATTTAGAGTTATTTTACACCGGTTGGTGTTTTTTTAAGTCGGTTTTATTATTTGCAAAAAAGATTTTTATTTTTCCATTTTTAGTTGTTCCCATACAAATATTTGCCATGAATTTATTTTTATATTGTTATTTGTTAACAATACATGTCATGGTAATAGGCTTATCCACTTATCCCTAATAAATTAAACTTAACATACCTAACTGTCGAAATCTAGGTATATTGTACACATCTGCGTACCCCTCAGAGCATACAGGCGTGATGATACGTCATGATGTTGTATAAACAATAAATATCCAAGCGATTCCAGCAATCACGACAGATTTGCCGTCTATTTTTTAAGAGTTCCATTGTATATCTCCGAAGATCAGCACCAGATCTTCACCAAATTAAAATAGGACCACCTCGGGAGTATACTCTTTCACATAAAAAAAGAATTTTGAGAATCGGTCCACAAATGGGGGAGAAATCGCGTAACATACACAAAAAAAAAAAAAAAAAAACATACCGTCGAATTGAGAACCTCCTCCTTTTTTTGAAGTCGGTTAAAAATAAGATCACAGTAGAGACTCGCTACATAAAAAGTAGTAGTAGTTATTATTGGTTTGGATTTATTTTTTGTCGTCTTATTAAACGAATGTATATCTAATACATACGTTTAATACGACGACATGTAAAAAACAAATGATAAGAGCAATAAATTGACTCTAAGGCACAACGAAGTTTGCCGGGGCATGGCAGCTAGTAAATAATAAATATTCCACAACTTTTCACACAACGCCATTTAGTCCCAAGTTAAGCTTGAGAGCTTGTGTTATGGGTATTAAACAGCTGATAAACATACTTATAATATATTTCTAAATACATACATAGATAAATTACACCCAGACACAGAACAAATGATCGTGCTCATCACACAAACATTTACTACGTTATACTTCGTCGTCGTCGTCGTTCGTCGTCTATGTTTACTTCTCTTCAAATTTCTTACGGAATTGCACCTACCACTGTTTGTCTCTGCATGACCTAAAGGTTGACTGGTAGAAAATGCCCAAGGCATTAAGTCCGCCTGTGTACATTTATGTGCTTAAAGTATTAAATAAATAAACATGTGTCCTGAGTGGGAATCGAACCCACGACGTCCGGCATAGCAGTCAGGGTCACTAACTACTAGACCAACAGGCCAGTCAATAATTTAATAATAATAATACTTAATAATAATTTATTTTATTTTATTTTTAACAAGAATCACTGTGTTAGTAACAAATTAACAATACACTTACAAACTACGTTAGTAACATACGAAGACAAAACAGATTTAGGTTGTGACACTGCTGCAAGGTGTCAAGCCCAGCCGAAACCTTGCAGCAATGGTTCACAAACACGCAATCAAGCCTGCTAGCTATCATAGACACGATGCTGTTGGCCCTGCCCCGTACCCTACGGACCAAGGATGCGCACCGCTTCCGCATCCCCGTGTAAAAACAATCCACGGGTACCTCAGCAACATCCCTGACGCGCTGCAGTAACGGGGCAACCCCATTAGCATCCTGTATGCGTTATTGTATTGTACGCGAAAGGCGCCAGACCTGTGTGTAGTATGTAGTCTGGCATATTGTTCGCAAATCGCTACGAGTGACCTTAGCCCGCAGATAATAATATATAAAATTAATAATATACAACGTGTATTTTTGATATCCCATAATCTAGGGTATGATTGAAACCATATCAAAGAATCAACTGGCATATAAATTATGTTTCAATCATCCTTTTTTTTAACATCATACAAAATAATTCGACAAAGTCACGATGATTAATGTAAAACACCCTTACGTGAAAGAAAAGTGACGTTAGAAAGAAGATTCGTCGTAATGGTGACAATTTTTGAACTAATTAGGTAATAAAAATAATATTCCACGACTATTCACGCAACGCCATCTAGTCCCGAGCTAAGCAGAGCTTGTGTTACGGGTACTAAACAACTGATAATTTAATTATGATTGATGATATCTCCGAAACTATGCATTTTTGGACCATCTATTTTAGGAGTTTTAGTATTATTTTTACCTACAGAATATAACCCTAGAGTTATGGGATATAAAAAAAACACCTTGTATATGATAAAATATGTAATTGAATTATAAAGAAAGAAAGAAAATAATACATATATATATATTTGGGACACAAAGAGACAACAATTGGGACACAAGGAGTAATGCAATTGCACACACTATGTGGGCCAACAGTTGTACAACGTGGTAACAATCTGAAGCAAAATAGTTTGGCACAATCTCACAGCCGTCTCTTCGCCATCGCGCGCGCTCATTGCTCAAATCAATCAATAGCACGCTCTTACCGGTTTCCTGTTAAATATATCCGTCACACATACGTGGACAAGAGTACAAAAACATTTTATTATTTATTTATCCTTCAATAAATTACATTTGTGTGGATCAGTATTTTTAACAATAAATGTGACACAAAATTATATAGTTAGCGTAAAATAACTCGCATATAAAAAAGCCAGACCTAAAACCATTAGGATGCATTCAGATGACAGCTGTCCGCTGAGCGTACGCAATGCGTGTCAGCACCCGCGTGTAACTTGCTTTGAAATTATTTGCATATAATATGAGTCTTAATCAAAGGCATTTCATCCTAAGAGTCGAGAGTCGCGCCACAAAATTAATTTCAAGACATTAATTTGTGGTACGGGTTCTATCACACCATCTGGAGACCTTTAAGAAATTGTACAAGAGTAATGGCTGGTGAGGCGGGCTTTTTGACGGGATAGATTAACGCCACAGCCTCCTGCCACGTCTTGACGTCGTGGAGATCCTGCAATCGTTGGCATACCGCGTGTCCGACATCAGCTGGGACCTCGAGTTTGTTGGATGACTTACACACTCAGTATTGGGCCCTCTGAAACGGCGGCTAGCACAAAGTGACGTATCCTGAGGTGCTTGAGGAGTGGAGAGGCATCCCATGGCTATAAGGACTTAAGGCAAGCCAGAGATGAGGAACAAGACATCTCTCGGGAGATCAGGTCCGTGGAGTCGTTACTGCCCAACCACTTGCCACAAGCTGCCCTGCGCTCCCCTGCCCCCCCCCCCCTCTTATTATTATAATTATTATAAGATTTGTAATGAATGGGAATCATCGACCAACTCCAATCCTGACACTTCCCTGTTTGTACATCTTCGAAATAGCTATGTTTGTCAAGCAAAATCCATCTCGTTTTGAGCGCCTGGCTGTTGTATTCCCAAGGAATAGGCGTGACAATAGCAAATTATGTCAAGTGTCATGTCGAACCACTTTAATGCGTAGGAGCGTTTCTTGCATGGCCCCAATTATTTACAATAAATTACCGATTAGTTGGAAAGCCTTAAATACAGCACAATTTAAGAGTAGATTACGGATTTTTTTGTTAGGTAAAACATACTACAGTGTAACTGAGTTCTTATCGGAGAAAAATATTTGTTAATTAGTGACATCTTGATTTTGAAATTTTGACCTTTAAATTCTTTTTTTTTCCATTTTATGTTATTTTTATTTTTGACATTTTGATTTTGTTTTTTGACATTGTAATTGTAATAATAAAGATATTTGTAATAGTAATGACATGTTAAATAATGTAATGATAAAAGTATATCTGTAATAGTAATGACATGAGTAATTTAATGATACTAATTAATATTTTCCTTTGAATATTAACATATGTTTTTAATTAATTTGAAGATTTAAAAATATTGTAATAGTAAATTTTAAAATGGATCAAAATAAGTGTCATAATAATGATATTAATAATTTCAAATGTTTGCATGCCGATTGGTAAAATGTGGCTGAGCTAAATTTAATCTTAAGAACTATTATGTATTACCCATATTTGCAAAATAAAATTCTATTATTTTCTATTCTAACTGTAGGCAAGCAAAGTTTATCCCTGGATCGACCCATGCGGCTCTTTTTATTTGGCCACAAGCCCTTATCTCTAGGAATGCTAGACGTAAACATGACGTCAAAATTTTATTAATCATCCCAAGTGATGAATATAGGCCGACCAGTCGCCTTGGTTTTACCCTTTCTTCAACCTTCGCCGTCAATAAACATTTAGTAATTAAAAAAACTATCCATTATTGAAACGTCGTGTATTTATAGAAGTAGGTAAGTGCAACGATAAAAATTTGATCCAACTAATCGGAATGATTGCTTTCCATATATTGGTCTGTGGCAGCCTACATTCAATACCATTTACACTACCTACTGGAATAGACATGTTTGTAAACGGAAGGAATAATCTAAACATTACTACTATTAGAGTAATAACTAGATCAGAGAATGTTATTAGCGATGGACAAGAAAAGAATGTTGATGAAAAATATTTACAGTCTATTTTTAAGCCACTGGACCTGATGCAAGCATTGTTCTTCTGTGCTAAGTACCGAGTAGACAAAAATGCGATCAAAAATAATACTCTTACCTATTATATCATTTCAGCATGTGGAACTGTTATTTACATATCTGGTAGCTTCTACCTTGTGTTTGCTTCGTCATTCAGTATCGTAGGAGAAAAAGGCTGCAATTTTGTTTTTTCAGGCACTGTTAACGACGTTGTTGTCTTTACCACTGGGAGCATTCTTAATTACGGCACTAATTTATTTCAAAAAAGGAATAACGTTTTGCTGTTCTCTAGCATTCAAAATGTGCATAGAATTCTCAAAGTTAACGGGAAGGCTTTTAAATATTTCGTTGTCTGTAACTGGATTTACGTTATCGCTTTGAACTGTTTTCATATTGTCTGGATCTTTTATTACTGCTCCATCTTTACTAATATTAGTGTTGTAGATGTTTTAACCAGCTACTTCCACATTTGCTTTGACATCAATATCCTTTATGCAGCTAGGATTATGAACTTAAAGTGGAAAACTGTTTTGGTATGGATCAAAACTGTTCAAGAATCAAAGTCTATAACAGATAATAGTGACTGTCATAATTACTTTAAAGCTTATATGGGGATATTAAAATCTTATCAACTGGTTGAGAAGACTTTTCAATGCCTGGTTAGCTTATTATTTGAGTTTTTTTTTGTAACGACACATATCTTTTTCGTTAAATGATAATTTGTAACCTTTTTTCAGATATTATTTTACAATATTTATATATTTTCAAACGCTATGGTAGATTTAGCAATTCACATACAGGCAAGGAAAATAACAATCGGAAATAATGTAAGTTAAAAACACGTAACCGAGGCAAGTTTAATATGTAATAAGTATTGTTTATAATAAAACTAAGCATTTTTTCTAGTTTGCTGTTGAATTACTAACATCTCAACTTTGGCTTCTCAAAAGCAGTATTTTACAAATATCTTTGAGCGTAGAATGTGAAAGATTCTATGCAGCCATGGAAGAAGCTCAGAGATGTTGTTCGAAATTGATAACGTCGAGAAATACATCAGGTAATGTTCAATTAATTGTATGTATATAATGTACGTTTACGTAAAAGTTAAGGAGGACAAAAAAAATGAGAGGCGAGTGTAAAGGATAACGAGATTATGATAAGAAAAAAAGTAACTTTTGAAATATAATTTTAAACTCTTTAATTCAGCATGCATTTATTAAATAATTACATTTTAAAGTAAAAGATAATATTGTGTGCGCTTTCGCTTTAGGTGTTACTCGCTCACATGTACTCAGTCCAGCACATCAAGTTACCCCAATGTGTCAAAATGCTTTGCAAAGCAAGGTGCTTTTGAAAATCAGCATCAGGTAGCATCTCAGCATCTTTCTGGTATAACAGCTGAAATAAACCTTTTGCGCAGCTGCAGCCGTGAAACATGCCATTTTTGTGCTATTATATTTTTACTGATGCGTGTATCCTATAAATGTATTTTCTTTCTTTCTTCTTTCTTTGATAGTTTTTTTTTTAACTTTATTACAAATAGGATAAGGTTCATGTTCAATCGGGGAAATTTGACATTTAAGGTAGCTTGATGTTCTGGCGTCTGCGTATATTTGTCCGTTAGTAGACAGACCTACGCCGAAGCTCTTCTCCCATTCCAAACTTTTCAGTGGTAAAATATGCTACGCATCACCGTTACTAAACTTGATCACTTTCCCTCTTATTATAAAACGTGGTCTTGAAAAAAAAACCGGGTTTAGTACTAGGTTTAAACCATGAACTTGAATAAACGTTATTACAAAAAGAAGTTTATCGCTAATCGTGACCCCTAGTTTAACTATGGTACTAAAACCTAGAACTTTTAGTACTGTTTAAACCTGGTACCAACTTACGGAAGTTTTATAATAAAATTTTTGTTTAACTTTATATTTATGTACATTATTTTTTCTTCTAACGTCCAACAGAATCAATGAAGCGGGTTTGTAAGAATATTCCACGTGTACATCGCGCTGTATTTAAAAAAATGGGCGTGTGTAGGCTGTTCATCATAGATGCATTACAGCCTTTGCATTTTTTCGCTCTTATCACTACGTTCACCGTCGTTTTGTTACAGTTTTCCTTTTGACAAGTTTGCCAATAGGTTATTAAATAATTAAGTAAATGTGTCTACCTTGCTACACTTCTACACTGTGTCGTTTTGTATTTGCATCAAATTTTAGGAGGCTGAATGACATAAATAATGTATTTTTATTTGTTTGAAATAAATACTTAACTTGATACACTAGTAATGAAAATAAAATCTAAAAACCAACTCTCTTGTTTTTTAGTTATTTTAGATTGAAAGTATTTTAGATTACACCACTTTTCATAAACTGAATCTCCCCGTTTTGTATTGGGCAGGCAGTGTCACACAACTACGACAATGCATGCGTGTGTATCGACGACCACATCCGACCCACGGCAGGACACGTGAGTCTAACACATACCAGTTTAAAAAAATCGGAAACAAATAAAAAATATAGCTACTTACTTTATTATTGATTCGTGGCGAGGCAATTAGTTAGCTCCTTGAATTTGACAGATAGATAAGGGATTTTACAGTATAGGCAACCTTTTTTTTAACCCTTGTAAAACTTTTATGCAAGTACAATTTTATAATGAAGTAGGTATACCAAAATTATATGTTTAATGAATAATAAACAAATAAATAAATAAATATTCCACAACTTTCACACATCGCCATCTTGTCCCAAGCTAAACAGAGCTTATGACAACAACAGATAAACATACTTTACATTTCTAAATATACATTATACGTAATATATTATAGATAAATTAATAATGTATTGTCTGTCTGTCCGTTTCTTGTGCTGTTATTCGAAGCGTCTGGACCGATTTTCACTGGAAGATAGTTAATGCTATAAGAAGTAGGCGCAGAATCGTTTAAATTATCTAAAATAAAAGTAATAAAGCTAGTTGATATAAAAAAGATTCCGCGAAAAATAATAAATTTTAGAAGTTTGCGCAAAATACATAACAATACAAATGAATAAAAAACTTGTTAAAAACAATGTTTTTTATTTATTGATTTTTTTATAAATCAAACTCGCCGTGAATAATAACACAGTTGTTTTTAATGGCACACGAAATTCAATACAATTTCTGTCCAAATTCGGTTAGAAGATTTTCCCAAAATTGTACTTCTTCTACATCAAATGAATTTCCCGTTATCAGTTCTTTACCAATGTCGAGATATTCTTGGTTTTCGAGAGAGTATGGTGTCCAATTAGCGCCTGAAGAGTCATCAGCCAAAGGGTTTCTGATAACATAATAAATACTTGACCTTAAACTGGTAAAAACACTAAGATAATCCGATAAAATACTATCAGATAGTAGTGTAAAGCTGTATGCAGAAAAAACTATAAAAATTAAAAAAATAACACAAGCAGCTGATAGTTGGTCCACAGCTTTATGACTTTTTCAATACAAATAACAAAATACAAATACAAATACAAATCATTTATTTGCATAACACAGGTTCAAAGGATGTTACAAAAAGTTCTTATGGTACACTGTATTATAACCGTGTTAGGTGTGCAAATATGTTAGGAACATTATGAGATTAGGCTCGCCCCCTATTACATGGGACTTAAACATAATAGCGAAATGTGGGTGTACTACCAGGTACACCTCTGCCTAGCCCTTCGGGGATTACAGGCGTGACGATATGTATGTATGTCAATTTTGAGATTATAATATATTCATATTCAAAGTTTATTATGTTACAATGTCATTCAGGCTATAGATGGTCAATATACACACAATTAAACACACACAATTAATTTAGAATTAGTAATTTATAAGATATGATATTTATGATTGAACTCAATGACGTTCTTGTCAATACTAGGCTGATATCTAGAACTAGTGACCAACCATGAGCAACAACTGGGGCTCGAGTCTGCTATTGCAATCGTGTCTCAATTACCGGTCATTGATCGAATATTTGACAACTTTGACAGTTTTGTATGGGAAATGTGTCATAAGTTTGACGTTATACGTCAAAAATCGATCATTGACCGCATCGAGACACGATTGCAATAGCAGACTCGACCCCCTGGTTTATCTCCAACCAAGTCACCTATTCTCATTAAATGAGATACAACATTTAATTTTTCAGTGCAAGTGAATTTGTAGATCGAGGACATATTTTATTCCATCTCATTGTAAAGAATACGGACAAATCCATAGCATAGTTTTTCCTAATTTCTCCCAGTCATCAGTAATTGTTTCGAATTTTTCATTATTAAAATAGTATTTCCTGATTTTTGTTACAAGTTCCAATTGTTTATTAATGATAAATCGAGTAGCACTACGAAACGAAATACACACAACAAAATAGGTATAGGAAAAAAAAATTGTGGAAAGTTTTTAGCTTGCTCAAGACTTTCGTTGATATTGCCAAAAATGGCTACACCCATCAGGCCTTCATCGGCAATGTAACCTATCTTAATCTACATCTATCATATCTCCATTGTTAAACCTCTCATTGTTTCCAAATTGTTTTTCATCAGCCACACTAAAATAAACTTGGGTTCTTTCTTTTACGGTGTAAACTATAGGTACCACAGGTGGAACAAGTGTATTGGTTGGTTGTTTTAAAAAAATCATAAAATTCTAGTACATTATCAGAGTAAAAACCTAATTTTCTTGCCGGAGCAAACCCTCTCTCACGTGGTTTGTATGCTTGTGCCCAGTAAGCAAGACTGACATCACTTAGAACAGACTATAATTCTCTTGAATAACCCTTTTGTTATCGAAGATATTAAGTGGTAAGAGACACTGACTAGACCTGCAATCTCACCGAAAATCGTTGTATTGTCTGGATCGCCACCGAAATTGGCGATATTCTTCTTGACCCATCTAAGAACTTCCCCCTGATCTTTCATGCCAGCGTTTCTAGGTACATCTTCTGTGTCTAAACAAACCAAAAACTTCAAGACGCAACAAGAATGTAAATAATAATAATACATTTTCATTTGAATGACATCTACATCTTGTCTTACTAGTAACTTAGGACCATATCCATCATCTTCAACAGCGCCTGATATAAAACCTCCTCCATGTATCCAGATCATAACTGGTAAGGGTTTGTCAGGTTTAACATCAGGTCTGTAGACATTGAGATACAGGCAATCTTCACTGCCGATTTGTCTTCCTTTATCGAAGAACAGTTCAAATTGAGCACACTTGTTACTAAATTTATTAGCGCTACGAAGCCCTTCCCATGATTTTTTGGGGTTGTGGCGCCTGTAGATAGTAGGTTTGTGATCAAACAAAAACAAAATCAACATAGGTATAACTTAGTGTTTAGGTAAAAACATCAGAAAGAGTGTACTGTCAGCATTCGATATCAGGCGGTTGTGTAATCAAATGTTTCGTTATCTACGCAATGCCGTGTTAACTCGGTTAACACTTTATATAATCAGATAACATTTCTTTAACTCTTTCAATCAAAATAGTTGTTTAGCGTGGAAACAGTGTCTGCGGAAAGATGATTGAACTAAGTAAATTCAGCTATAGTTCACATAAAAAAGTTTGTGTAAATACAATTTTTCTAGTGTGGTACTTTCTGGCCGCGCCACAGTCGTATTTTGAATCGGGGTTAATTAGAATAAATGTACACAATATGTTCATTATTGTACTAAATAAAATAAAAAAAGTACTTGAAACATTCCCGAGATATTTAACGAAATCGGTGGCGCGGCCAGAAAGCATGCTTCCTAGCCGCGCCACCGCGTACACTGTAATAAATACGTTATTTATATACGAACTCAATGGTAAACAATTGTACGACTATTGTTCATTCTGTTGGTTATGGGAAATACTGCAAAAAGTCATTATTTACATGATAAATTTAATACAAAAATCGAAACTACAATACTACCTACTTCGACTATGGCAGAACTGTCAGACATGGAAAAAGATAAGTGTATGGATTATTTTAGAGTTTTAACATTTAAAATAATACATAAACTTATCTTTTTCCTTGTCTGACAGTTTAACATCGTAGTTTTATATTGTCCTTGCACTAAAACTGTTAGATAAATCATCATCAGTACCAACTGCAGCTAGTCTTGTCTGATAAATCCGGATTTTACTACACTTCAAGGTCTTTTTGCAAAATAATTGTAGAAAATTTCGTTTTGCCGACAGATAAAGGTTTTGCCGACATACGTGAAGAAAGCTTTCTGCTCACATCTTTGTATAAATAAGTACATTAAGTACTTACGCTAGTTGGTAATGTGATGATGCTGAAAAATTGTTTCTCAAATTCTTAAAAAAGCAGATTTCTGTTCTTCTAGACTCACAGATAACCGTTTTCCACGCTTTATTCTACAGAATGTATGAAGATTAATTGTAAAACTAACACACTGTATTTAAAAACTTAAAAAAAAACAACCGACTTCTTAAAAAAACACTAACCGGTGAAAAATAACTCCAGTATCGGAAGTCTGTGGCTTTGGTGGTTTTGTTTCGTTCATTATTGGCCACCGACTTTCGATACTGGAGTTATTTTTCACCTATTAGTGTTTTTTTAAGAAGTCGGTTTTTTTTTGTAAAAAAGTTTTTATTTTGCAATTTTAGTTTCTTCGTATGTAAAAGAGGTTTTTTATAACTTCAAAGAATCATTGAAATTGGTTAACAATTGCTAAAGTAGTTCTTTCTAAACATTAATCTGTACATCTCTGCCGGGCCCCTTTTAAAATAGAAGGGCGTAATGTTATGTTATGGAGATATAAGAACTCTGCATAGATATCTTACTATAGCAATCGCGAATAATTTGCTGTTATGCGTTGAAGAGTTCCGTCGTAGGTATGTCTTCTTCATCAGTTTTTCTTCACAAAATGATACTTTCTAAATAAAAATGCTTGAATTGTTACTAAAAATGTAAAAATCGGTACGTGTGTACCTATGTTTTTTGAAGAGTTCCCTCAATTCCTCGAGGATCCCTCATCAAATATGAGTTTTGATACAAATGGGATCAATCTGCTAGTAGGTATACCCTATCTAATGAAAAAAAGAATTTTGAAAATCGGTCCATAAATGACTGAGGTAACAAACCCTCAAAAAAACAACTGAATTGAGAACCTCCTCCTTTTTTTGAAATCGGTTAAAAACTGATTTTCTCGAAGTTAAATTACGGACCCCCCATCCGCTTATGCAGTAATTTATGATTTATAGAAAAAAACGATACTCACATATTATGTAGGTAGTTGTAAAAATACTCAGTACCTAGGTATTGATATTAAAGTACTTACGAAAGCCTTATAATTCCTTTTTTACAAATAAATACCTACACTTATGAGCATTGGATAACCGATTTTTAATATTTGATATGTCTTAATGACTTTTTGCAGTTTTTCCCCTAACCAATAGAATGAACAATAGTCGTACAATTGTTTACTATTGAGTTCGTATATAAATAACGTATTTATTACAGTGTACGCGGTGGCGCCGCTAGGAAGCATGCTTTCTGGCCGCGCCACCGATTTCGTTAAATATCTCGGGAATCTTTCAAGTACTTTTTTTATTTTACTTAGTACAATAATGAACATATTGTGTACATTTATTCTAATTAACCCCGATTCAAAATACGACTGTGGCGCGGCCAGAAAGCACCACACTTTTTCTAAAACAAAAATTTATCAACATTACTTAATAATTGACTCTTTTTAAGAATACGGTAAACAAGCGCTTCATACTGTCCAAAATTTATACAAATTGGGCCATTATGAAAAATGTGATAGCTACCCCAATGTGTCAAATTTCATTAGTAGATTTTTGTTCATGTTCAATTGGGAAAGACAGTTTTGGGTACCTTGATGTGCTGGCGTCTTAACCTATTCACTCTTGACTTAAAGACCCCTAGTTTGTAGTTATCATGAAACACCGACTTATGCAGGGAATTTCAGTCCTTAGCTGTACGCTCAGTCGCACAATGAATGTGTTCCCAAAACATTTAGTACGTTAACGTTAAAACGTAGAACACCGACGCACATTCATGAGTACAGCATGATTCTTACATGCCTACATGGTTAACAGGAAAATACTTGCCCGCTATTTCGTGGGATTTAAACACTGATGGGATGTGGGATTACTGGTGCGCATTTAACAATTCAGAGAACACAGGCGTAGTTTTATATTTATTATGTATAGATTTATCAATAATATAAACGAAGTCAGTTAACGAAAATCTAGTAAAAATTCAACATTATTATTTCATTAACGCAATTACATATTCGTTAAAATTTAGTATAGAAATTATTCAGAAAAATTTAGTACACATTCTGTCCATATTCCGTCAGAAGATCTTCCCAGAATTGTACTTCTTCTTCATCAGGTGCATTTCCGGATGCCAGCTCGTTGCCAATGTCCAGATAATTTTGGTTTTTAAGAGAATACGGTGACCACTCAGCACCTAAAGAGTAATCAGGAGTTGGATTTCTGGAAACAGCAACAAAGCTAGAATTAGAACTGGTAATGTTAAAAAGTTAGTAACAAAGCGACTACCCATGTATCCGATAAGATAACATCAGATTAGTGGTGTTCAGACGTGCACTGAAATAAATATTATTGAAGCATCGAAGGCCGATAAACAGCAGCAAGTCCTAGGCCAGATCCCTAAAAGAGCCATTTCCCAGTAGTTGCTTCTATGAAAGCACGAATAATATTAAAATTATGCTTTCAAACAGGCGTTGGAAGCCTAGAAAAGCAATTGGTCTCAACAACGGCCGCAATTAACTTATCGTTCAAATATTCGAGAAGTCGAGAAGATAATTATAACCTAAAAGTTTAACAACCAGACTTTTGAAAAAGTATCGTGTTCTCCGGTATGTAGAGGCAGTGGCTTTATATAAAAAACTGGCCTTCAAAAGCATTCAGTTTATCTGGAAGCCAAGCAAAACACGATAGTTGTGGAAAGGCTCTCTATTGATTCGCGCATAGTCTAGCATACCACAAATACCACTTACCCATATTTAGCAAAGTTAGTCCAAAGCTTTGTGACTTTCTCAATATGTTTGAACTCAATGGAGTTCTTATCAAGAGTAGGCTGATCCTTCGAACTAAATAGATACGCTAACTCATCACTATGGGCAACAACTGGTTTATCTCCAACCAGGTCAGCTATTCCCATTAATTCAGAAATAACGTTTAATTCAGACGTGCAAGTGAATTTGTACAAATATATTTTGTTCTGCTGAGAGCGAGCACATATTTTAATCCATCTCATTGTAGAAAATACGAACAAATCCATAGCATAGTATTTTCCTAATTTCTCCCAGTCATCAATAGAATTGAATTTTGCATTATTGAAATAGTATTCTCTGATTTTCGTTCCAAGTTCCAATTGTTTATTTACTGATAAGTCGAGCGACATAGGATATGAAACGAAAAATTGTGGTAAGTTTCTAGCTTGCACAAGACTTTCATTGATATTGCCAAAAACAGCTACACCCATCAGACCTTCATCGGCAGTGTAACCTATCATAATATCCACACCTTCGTGAACATTATTCGACACAACATCGATCATATCTCCATTGTAAAACCTATCATTGTTTCCAAATTGTTTCTCATCAGCCACACTAAAATAAACCTCTACGTGGGTCCTTTCTTTTTCGGAATAAGTTAAAGGAACCGTAGCTTGTACAAGTGAATCGGCTGGTTCATTTTTCAAAAATTCATATACTTCTTGTATATCATCAGAGTAGAAACCTAATTTTCTTGCCAGAGCAAACCCTCTCTCACGTGGTTTGTATGCTTGTGCCCAGTAAGCAAGACTGACACCACTCTGAACTATAGCTCTCTTGAATAAACCTTTTGACATCGGGGATATTAAGTGGTAGGAGACACTGACTCCACCTGCACTCTCGCCAAATATTGTTATATTGTCTGGATCGCCACCAAAATTGGCGATATTCTTCTTGACCCATCTAAGAGCTTCCACCTGATCTTTCATGCCAGCGTTTCCAGGCACATCTTCTGTGTCTAAACAAAGAAAACCAAAAACTTCAAGACGGTAGTTAATCGTAACAAGGATGACATCTACATCTTGTCGTACTAGGAACTTAGGACCATATTCGTCATCTTCACCAGCGCCTGATACAAAACCTCCTCCATGTATCCAGACCATCACTGGCAGTGGTTTGTCAGGTTTAAGGTCTGGTGTGTAGACGTTGAGGTACAAACAGTCTTCACTGCCACTTCGTCTGCCTTTATCAATAAACAGTTCATATTGAGTACACTTGTCACCAAATTTCTTAGCGCTGCGAACTCCTGCCCATGGTTTTGAGGGTTGTGGAGCCTGTGAAGCAATCAAACAAGAAAGAGTTTAGCCGATTTCTTATTCTTTTAGTGGAAGCATCAGGAATTCGATATCAAAGTGATATCGATATTAAAGTGTTATTAGTATGTATTTTTAGGTTAAGGTATTTATCTGTTACCTGAAATAAATGGTTTATTATTTATTATATCACAATTTGATTATAGACATAAAATGCTTCCTTAATCATGTAATGATAACGTGTGTAACTCGGTTAACTCTAGGCGGGATCAGATAGCTCTTCTTTTCCAATCGAAACTGCCTAAATACTTTTACTATCAGTCTTTATTGGAGCTTAATACAATACGAGCTTAACAGATCTTTTAATTTTCATAGTGGAATGAACTCATCTCATCTATATGTTTAATTTCTTAAGTGTTTAAAAATACCAATCGACTGAAATAAAGAAATACATATTATCTTTAATACATATAATTATTAACTAACCTACTTTTAGAACACGGTACATTTAACCCCACTTGAATATGCTTTGCTTAATATGTAAAATAACTGAAAATATGTAAGTAAAATAAAAAATAAATAAGATATAGTTACCTTGAACCTCAGGTCTCCTAGTGGCGGCTGTGCGTACGGTATCCCTTTGAAGCTAAAGTATGTCCCGCCATACTCATTCTGCACCAGCTCTCCTTCCAGCAGGCCCTCGTTCACTTTTACTTGTACCATCGAATTGCATTTAGAGCTATTCGCACTCAAAACCAAACATACTAACAAGGTACCTATTTTTAAATCCATTTTATAATATTTTTTATTAGTATTTTTAAAAACAATTTGTAATTAAGCGAACAGCTTATTGTAGTTATAATCTATCACACACGTATAAATTATCATTTTTTGGATCTGTACTACTGAATACCACAGCAATTTACAGATCTGTGAATGTGACTGTGTCTCTGCACAAATATATATTGTGTTGATAGAATCAAGCCTTGATCAATATCTTTTTTCTAGATATCGTATCATGCCGTCTTCAGACACGTTGATATCTATTAAATCTACATCAACAGGTACAGGCACAAAAGCACCTGTTGTTTTGGATAAAATAAGATGTTTTGAAAGATAATAAGGCTTTGATAATAATGATGCTGTTACCATCCGGAAAAAGTAATGTAATATAGCTATAATTTAAAAAAAATGTTGGTCATGATTGTATCAATACCCTTTGCAACTAGAACTCTGGCCTTCCACGCTAGTGAAACGGGACAAAATGGGGAAAAAATTACACCGTTATAAAATTTTCCAGCAGTCGAAAACTTAAATTGTATTACAGAAATGCAAACTGAAGCAATACAGCGGTATATGTAATAAGAAGCGCCGCCAGGTGTAGCAGAAGACACACGTCTACGTTGAACAATCGACAAGCGTCTATCTTGCTGAACGATGCTCGGTACACGCGCCTTACATTCTTGCACAACTGTTTGTCTTCATCTGCAAAAAAAAACAAAATTTGTTTCTTTATTAATGTTTTTGCTCGTTTTAGAATAGAATAGATTAGAATAGAATACTTATTTGCGTAAAACATGGTATACAAGGGTGTTTAATACAATTTGTTACCTATCATAGGTCACTTCTTACATACCAGTACAATTTAATAGCAGAATATGAGCGCATATGTCTTGAGAATTCTCTACTGCTATATAGAATCTCTCGCAGTTTAAACTCAGCATAGTTTGCAATATCAAGCTCTTGAACACCCACATAATATATATTATCGAAACTGAAGATGATGATGCCAAAAACTAGAAAACAACGACACTCTAAATGACTTGACTCGTATGTGTAAATTCATTCTTATTTAAAGTTGTTTTTAAAGATTGATGATTACTTACACGCTCCTTTATTTCTTTGGGTGTTTTATAAAATTCTATACATAATTGAAGATATAATAAGGAATGTAAAAAACAATGCACCGTATAGTAGAGAACCTGAAATTGAGTTTATTATGTTAAAATTATTATCTTTGTTATCTTATCTTTATTTTAAAAAGTAGGAAACATATATGTTAAAAATTTAAACATATTTTCTTCTTACTTACCATTTGATGGAACAGCGTTTTATAAATTTGGTAACTCTTTAATATTTGGATGTAAGTTCGAAACAATCTTTTGTGACATGTATCATTATGACCATCATTGAACGAGTGTATGACTTGATGACCCCATTGAACAACTTTGTTTTGAACCAGCTTTATAAATCTGGTTGCAAAAATCATGTTGAAATCAAAATGTATTACAGTCGCAGAAGCGACAATGACATAGAAGGTAACGCCTGGCATTGCAAAGTAGTGACCAATCAAAAAAAGGATATAGGTACAAAGAGAAACAAAAATAATGATCCGAGTGTTTCTGATAAACCTCTTGGAATTCATCTCATTGTTGAGAAATCTATGAATTTCTTGAATGGTCAGAACGAATTGTACACTATTCTTCGTCTGAACGAAACCAATGAAGATAAAATTTAAAAAAAAACCGCAGAAATGATAGCATAAGTCGTAATACGTGCCATATATCATAAATTTTGTAATAGAAATCATGTCTGTATTGGTCATCTCATAAATTCTATACAAATATAAAGAAATGCATATGAGTGTTCCGCTAACTAACAAACATTTATTGTAAAGATCATTTGGAGTTATGGCATTGTTTTTTATGCGATACTTTGGACTTAACAGAATGTTTTGCAAAAGAGTGAAGGGTGAAAACATTGTCTGCACATCTTTATCTAGCAAGTTATTCATTGAAGCTTCCGTTTGAATACTGAGATCGATGATTCGGAAATTTGTGCTTTTGATAGACATTATTTCAAAATAACTTTTCAAACACTAATGATTCCGGATCCAAAATTGATTGTCTGAAACAATCAATTTTGGAACAAATTTATTGTATGTCAATAATTATATTACGTTGATCAAAAAACAATACGAAATGACAAATTACTCAACGAAGTAAAAAAAAAACATTATTGATGGTTGTGTTATAAAATGCGTATGAAGATTAATTTACTATTTGTTTTCTTGAATGGGCCTTATCGGTATATATAGAAACTTGATTTACATTTTAATTATTTTGGAATAAATGATAAACGACCAGTGATCCCTCTTTCTTAGAATTCAGATTAGTGATGATTATACACGTATAATGTAGGTAGTACTGTCATAATCAAATAAATACAGTACGATTGATGCATTAGTAAAACACTTGGTTGGTCGATAGAAGTGTGTTAGGGAGACGCAATTACAATATACATCCGAGCGCATTCGTTCGTAGAGATCACTTAGGTGCATTTTGTACAGGTAAGCTCATATTTACAATTCGTGTGAAGAGTTGTATGGCTGACTTATATAGTATCTACATACTATTCTTGAAATATGTCGTTTGTCTTGTCTATAAAGTACGAAAGTTTATTATATGGAAATTGAAACAATTACTAAGTTTTTTTTAATTTGAGTATTGTGTATTTTAAGTACTATTATTCACGTACTATGGTCCAATATGCGACTAAGTGTGAAAATAAAACTCGATGGATAAAGATAGTTCAAGTATTATTATGCGCTGATATTTCTCGGAACCCTTGGGTTCCGGACCTTTGGAAGGCGTACGAGGAGCCTAAGCCAACTCGCAGAGGCCCTTTGTCGTTTTTAATGCAGTGATGCACCAATCGCAGATTTACCCTGTATGCATTTTGCAAATGCACCCAAGGAAAACCTACGACTAGTGCAGGACTATTGTAGACTAAAAGAACAAATGTATTGGGCTATAGGTTAGGGGTGGATAAGGTGAACTGGTTACCTAGTACTATGGAAGGACTATGGCCCCTGCCTCATCAATGCTTTATAAATACACGAATAAAATGGCAGGGGGTAACTTGCACACTCAGTAATGGGCCCTCTGGAACGGCCGCTAGCACACAGTGACGTAGCGACAAGAGGGCAAAGTAACCTGAGGTGCTTGAGGAGTGGAGAGGCATTCCACGGCTATCAGGACAATCCCGGAACTACGGTCAAGATCCCTACCAGCACCTTACTGGAATGCTTTCTTCCTCCGAGCACGTTTGCTGTTCTCTCCACTCTAGCCGGCCAACTAAGGCAAGAAAGAGGTCGGAGCTCCGTTCCTCGTTAGTGCTCACTCTAGCCGGCCAATAAAGGCAAGCCAGAGATAAGGAACAAGACTTCTCCCGGGAGCAAGAGCAAGTATTATTATTATTAGTATTTTAAATTGGTTTTCTAAAACGAAAAAATAGGTGCTCTTGCACTATTGCATTTTCTTGTACATAAGATAAATAATGGTTGTTTTACCAAAGTATTTTTGTAGTATAATATGGTTATGGAGATCAGATAAGTTGTCGTGCTAACTATATAAAATACTGGTAAAGAAAAAAAAAGGAATTCATCCATCACCCATTTACTGCCCTGTCTCTGCGATAATATGTGATTGCTATATACGCTAGCTATGTTTGTTTAAAAACATTAATTACTGCATCGTTAGAATAATAGTCGAAAGCGCTACGGACTGCCAAGCATGATGGGGCAAAGTATTATTGCGTTTTACCGTCTAGAATTCCTTCGTTGCAGCCTAGAGACTACATTCTGGCCTTGTTGATGGTGATGGGCTTGCCTCCTATCACATGTGACTTAGACAAAGCTTATGAATCATAGGTCACTTCAAACTCTTCACAGATTTGTTAAACTTAATTTGGATTGATTTTATTTGTTAAAGAGTTCCCTTAAAGATTAAACGCACTTATCTAGATGTACTGAAATGTTTAACTCGAAAGAATTTGTTTACTATCAACGGGTTTCTTTAAATACTCTTCTTTCCCAATCATTTTAGATTATGCAAGCGTAGATCGATCAACTATTGACTCATGGTACATATGATACAATGTTGTTTTTCATACCTACATAGACGAAGTCGTGTGCACAGTTTGTATATCATGTGTCACTTCAACATTATGTTCTTATAATCTACCAACAAATTAATTAGTTCTATCAACACATTACTTGAATAATCCTTTCAATCGTGTCAATTAGAGACACAATAACAGCGCAAACGCCGGTGTTCGCTTGAGGTTTCATGAATTAAATAGTCGTCGATTTAGCAATATTTCAAAGTCATACATAGGTACGCAATCGAGCTTCAGACAGTTCAAGATAGCAACTGTCTTTTAAAAATGTTAAGATAATCGAAAAATCTCACGTCAAGAAGGTTACAATAAAAACTACTACTAGGTTACTTGAAAATGAAATTTAAAGAATAGTAAATTCTTTTGATTACGTGCTTAAAACTGTTTTTCTCTTCATGGTATTGTATACAGAACGATAGTAATTACCCAAAAAGAAAGAAGTATCATTTCATAATTATCTTTATGCTTTACTTTGCTCATGAGCGCGTTGAGTATGTATAGAATGATTATCATTAACATGACGGATAGAATTATGAATTGTACAGAGTTTAACTTTGTCAACTTCTGTAGTGCTCTTTATTACGTGTTTTATGCCATCGGTTTCATTATGTTATTAATTCTAGATATTGTTCACGAGCAAAATAATATCTCTCTTATTTTAAAAGTTCAATCTATCCGAGTATCGACTTAAGTAAAAATATCCGGAGTTTTGATCACTTGGAACTGGATGACAGGAACTACTATTAGCTGTTTTATTTAGTTATATGTATTTACCTTTAGGCTTCGTTTAGTGTATTGTATGATAACTCAAGCGTTGGAGAGATTATTTTACTTTTGTTTAGTGATGTTATCTCACATTTGATGTCAACTATGTTGTTGCCATCAGATTAATGATATTGTTGACACAATATCTCAATGAATGGATAAAATAAGCGCTGATTTATTTATTTATTGGATCTCCACCAGAAACTACACAATTACATGAAAGTATACAGAAAGATCAGGGACAAGTACAAGTGTGCGCTTCCAATTATAGGAGACCACATCATTCACTTATAATCTAGGTAGGTACATACAGTAAATTTGATAACTTATAACCAACAGGAAAACGATGAGAACAAAAAAGTTTTACGGTTTAAGACATTAATTTTCCAAAAGTAATACAATTCACTTAATATGACAAATACAAGGTAATCTTAAAAAAATACAAGAATTACTTGTGAATACGATATGTATTCAAAAATAAATACCTAAGTTAATAATATGTAGACACAATTTTAACAGTGTAGTATGGAAAAGGAAAGAAAAGTCAGTGTACTATAATTACATATCGACTCTTAATTAATTAAACCCCAAGAGAACACCGGCGTCCGCACTGTCATTGTCTTTCTATTGTGTCTATAATGGACACGATGCAAGTCAAGAGCAATCACACTTTGAACTATTTTTATGTCTTATAACTTTGAATATGTTTCGGAAACACAAAGTTTTACCAATATTATTATGTTTACAGGCATTATGCCACGTGGCAGACGCACTATTCCGGAGTATATTATTTATTTATATGATTATATTTACATTCAAACGATTCGCATTGTCGGGTTGAGATGTGAGTATAAAAATTAAATTATCAGACGAACTTACCTTAAGTGAAGTCCAATTATAATAGGGAATATGCATGTAATTTAAATATGGTTCGAATATTTTGTTTTCCGAATCTTTCATAGCAGAAAATATGAACTAAATCATTGTTTTACTTTTTAATAGCGTCATAATTATTTAAAATTAAAAATAAAAGTGCGAATTAAGCCTGGGAAATTCAAATTTGTGAAACGCATCACCATTGGTTATAACGAAAATTGACGTCAAATACTACGACAACAACTCAACGTTTACAAACTTCAATGTGTAAGTATGACATTATAAGTATTGGAATGGACTTTTTATTGGAAAACATAATTATTGCCGTGTGTGTTGTGAACTAATTTAATGTTCAAGTGTAATTTTAGCTTCATAGTGAGGTTATTTAACATTTAAGAAAAATGACTGAAAGTGGTTTTGTGAAAGCACAATCTGACAATGTTTATTGCATTCGGGTACAAGCAATACCGGTAAACTGGTTTTTGAGCTTTTTTCATAGTGAAATGGTTAGAAGAACGAAAACACCCTAAGTAATAGTAATAGGATCACAGTAAATGACGTAATCGAAATGACGCGCGAAAATGGCGGCGTTTAAACCGCTCAAATTTATTCTGTATTTTAAATATTTTTTAAGCTTCATTACTGCATTTTTAAATATGTTTATATTTTTTTTCTATGTTATAACGTTGTAAACAGTGAATTAAAATTATAAAAAAAATACATGCATATACCCTATTGTATGAAAGGTGAACTGAAATATAAATGATCAATTAATAACACATCAATAACAGGCTTTTCACCTTTATTAAATTATAACATTTTCCCCACAGCGATTTGAGACTAGCCCCCATAATAACAAATGTTAGTCATGAAAAGAGCTTTCTGACGACATACGTCTGGTCGTTATTGGTCGGTGGGTACGCGACCCATACATTTTTGCCCGTCATCCTTTGAATATAGTAATTATTCCCAACTCTAGTTATGCTATTATTTTTTAATCTACATCTGCCAGTTACCCAAATATAGTAGCTTCATACCAATCCCATATCTTTCAATTACTCTCATTGAGGTATGGGAATTGAACAACAAGTGCATGCTAGGGCAAGGGCAGGGGGGGAGTTATATCAATTTGAATAACATCATAATTACTTTCCAATTTTGCAAGGCACTCTGTGCCAATGCAAAAAGGAAAAAAACTTCTCTTTTAAAAAAAAAGAATTTACAGATTTTTCGACAAGCATACCGACCTAAAAAAATACTACTATAAAGGGTGTCTCATTCAAATCAGTCAGTATGGGAAAGTCTGAAACTATAAGACATACGAAGATCTGTTCTGAGGAACCATGTCATCGATCTTAATAACAAGCAAAACTGCATTCATACATTTTAAAAAACATCTGTACTCCGTTCGGGAATCGAACCCGGTTATTTTGAAAAAAAAAACCTACACTATTTCTATTTAGATATCGATTGTGTAGGTCTTAAGCAGTAAATGTCTGTATGAAACATGATGTCTAAAATGAATAAAATGCATAGTTTCCACATACTTTAATTTATTTTAGTAAGTGCTCGAAGTGACCACGGCCTTTTTTCGACAATGAATTTAAATGTCAACAAATAGGTTAATAATAATGGACGAACCATTAGTAAATTAATTCATGCCTGTCCTTTATTTTGTGTTACTTCAAAGCTGCCAATGGCGATAGACAAATTACCGTTAATCAAAAAAGTTTTAAATTTAACAATATGACCATTACTATAAAAAATGTACAAGCAGTATCATCTAACAATATATTACTTAGCAACGTAATCGAAAAGGATTTACAATCAGTACTTTTGCCGCTAAATCTGATGCAAAGATTGTTCATGTGTGCGAAATATTCCGTCCGCGATAACATTATTACTGCTAATACTGCCCTGTACAATTTTATGAGGGTGTTGTTCATGATTTGCTATGACTGCGCTTTTTTGTATAGCTTACACAATGAACTACTCATACAATTCCCTACATGGAGCAACAATTTGTTCCACTGTTTGTGTTGTGTTTTTGACTGTTTTATTTATTTGATAGGGGATTTGATAAACACTGTTACTAACATCAAGCACAGACATTTGAATGTCTTACTGCTGATGAAAATTTAACTTGTCCTCAGAGTCCTTAAAATTAACAGCAATAAACTCCGAGGTCTTATAATATTCAACTGGATTTCCATTATTATTCTTAACGCTATTTGTGTTGTCTTAACTTTCATATATTTCTTTGTTTTACAAGACTTAGACGCTACTGAGGTTTTTGCATTTTATTTAAGTTTCTCATTCAATATGAATGTTATGTACGCCATGTTAGTATTGAAAGTAATAGAGAAAATGCTTCGCGTATGGATCGATAGAGTTCAAAATATCGAAGATTCTAGATCGGAAGAGTTTTGTAACACAATGTTTGATGTGTACCTAAATATACAGGAGACTTATATGATTGTAAATACGAGCTTTGGGCAAATGGTGAGAGTTTGTTTTTGGTTTTCGAAGTGAAAACTTCTTTTGACGCTCCTCACTCAGCTTCTTTCGTAGGTAGTAAGTTAGGCTGATCCGTCACGCTCTAAGATGACAGGCATCGAGCCCGGTTAAACTCGGGACCGCCGAGAGTACTCGAGCGAGAAAGATACAGTCAGCTGTTCTTCGCTTTTGTGTCGCTGTGTTTAGTATAATCAATTCATACGTAATAATTATCTTAGTCTATATGCACATAAATTGATTACGATTGCCAATGAAGATTTCAGTTCTGCCGTGCAGTCTCAAGCACACATTCTTTTCTATTTTTGTCCGAGTTTTTTTCGAAGAGCTACTCAAGCACCTGAATATCTTAGCCAGGAAATAACCCGGAACCAATAAAAACGAAGGGTTAGAAAGCATAGAATGGAATACACTTTAATTTTCACCACCAAAACTTACGAATAATAATTTAAGAGATACATAGGGTGTTACAATGGGTGGTTTTACTGACAATCTTTCAAAGGAGATGGATAGAGAAGGAAAAAAGATATGTTGATAGTTTGTGGTGGACTCGTGAGCAAGAGGTATACTAACCATTGCACCTGATTGTCCAATGTTTTTAAATGTTGATGATTATTATTTTCAGATTGTATTTTAATTAATATTCACAGTTTACGTTTGCCTACGTAATCTAGTTTTGATGTTAGATTTAAGAAATTTCGACGATATAGAAGCTAACTCGGTAAGTAGTAGGTACTAGATCATTAAGTGGATAGAAAATAACAACACAATTTTAATGCGCTCGTTAAATTTTCAGTTTTGCATTCTAATAATTGGAACTCAAGTCTGGAACGTAGCAAATATTTTCATATTTATCTGTTTGAGTGTTCGCTGTGAGAAAATCTATTAAGCAGTGAGAGATGTTCAGAGTACCTGTGTAATTCTCGTGAAGTCTAGAAATGGATCTAGTAAGTGTTGTTGTTGCAAACCAAATTGTGACACAAAATGATTCTTCAAAGCTAATATTTTCAGTATCCGAGCTATTGGTTGCTGAGCTACAGTTTGTTGATCCAGGTCTGTTTGTAGGTGTATAACAATAATACCAGGCTATTACTGTCCTACTGAAGAGCCAAGGCCCATGAGAAGAATCTCATACATTGATGTCGCGAGCATTAATCATCACTCTCGCGCAAGGCAGACTTCGTAATTTATTTATTGGCCTAACTAGGTACAGACGCCAGCACATCAAGTTACCCCAAAAAATCAATTTACACAAGCATAGTATACAATATAATGCAATAGACACAAAATTAAAACATTAATATAACATTACAGGTAGTGCAAAAATGACGCCTATCCGTAGAGACTTAAAGACTATTTTGTTGGACTTTCGCTTAAATTTTTGATTATTGATTTTTGATGAATTTCAATCTTATTTTATCAATAGCTCCTGGTTTCCCCACGATTTTCTTTGTCACATTAAGCCAATGATGTCTAAATAAACCTAGAAAGTACATTATTATGGATTGAAACATTTGCATTGGTATGTACTTGCTCAGATTTAAACCACAAACTCGTACGTGAGAGTTTGACCTTAACCGCTGGGTCATCAAGACGTTGTTTGTTGTCATCATTATCATCATCATTTCAACCTTAAGACGTTCACTGTTGGTTATAAGCCTCGCCAAGTGTCGCCACGTCGACCGGTCCTGTGCGTCGCGCATCCATCGGATTCCCGCGACTCTCACCAAGTGGTCCTTCCACCTTGTGGGATGCCTCCCAACGTTGCGTATTTACGGCCCCAACGACCATCTGTTCTGCAGCAATGTGTCCTGCCCACTACCACTGTTAGTACTGTACTACTGTACTGTGTTTGTTGTATGTGACTTTAGATGTTTGTAAACAAAACCACAATACTGGATAAATTCTTGGTGTGGGGCAACGCTTTTAAGTCATTACTGAAAAACATCGCAATGGTTTATTGATATGGCTTGGTCCCATCGTCTCGTTTTCCAGACACTTTTAGACAGTTAATAGATGATTACGTACGTTTGAATACCAATGACTTTCTTCACATTTTTAGATCAAGAGAAAATTTACGATAAATTTGGATGTGTTCCGTAATACCAAAAATTATGAATGAAAACTTAATGTTTTTCCATTTTTTTTTTCATATTTTGTAACTTGATAATATAAGCTATGTTTCTACGTAAAGAATATTAGAAATATTGTTGTTTATAATACAGAAAAAACAAAATTAAAACATGCCATTTACGCTGTAAAAACGTGCGAAATTAAATTCGCTTTAACTTCATTTTGCGATAGTTTTTTTAAAAAAAAACGACGTAGGAACCTAGATATTTACTGTCTAAATCCAAATATCAGCCTAATATGATGGACATTATGTTCTAACTGCAAATGATTTTGGTATTACGTTTGTATGGAGAATTCATGCGTCGCTGGCCCCTTAAGTGCATATTTATATCAGAACTAACATAGTATTAAGTGAATACTAACTAATATTGTGGACCGAATAGTTGTCTTTGAATAAATAAATAAATAAATATTATTAAGTTTCAGGAAACTGTAATTGATAATAAATAAAAAAATAAAAATCTTTTATTGACGTAAATGTTGTTACATATTAAATTGAAGCCCTGACTCTTGAGCTAGGTGGTACCTATATGTTACAAGAGTCAGTGTCTTCGCCCGTTTGAGGAACATTAACAATTTATACAATAAAAAATTACAAAGACAAATTAGTGCAGCTGCTCTTGTGTGGATTGGTGTCTGTGTGTGTGTGTAGTGTGTATGTGGGAGTAAGCATATTGAATGGTGTGTGCGATTGCTTATTGACTGTGCTAGATGGTTTCATTTTGGATTATATAGGACTATAGGTATTAGGTATATTGTTGGTTAACCATGTTCTCTGTCTGTGAGTAGTCCAGTGTCTGAAGCCAAGTGTTTAATTTTATCTTTGTTTTCTTTTCAGTTAGTGGGTTTGGGTTCAGAATTTTGTTCAATACTATATGTTATAATAAATATAAAATTAGGTAAGGATGTTGCCGTCGTGCGGCTGCAGTTTTACATTTGACAGTGCGACACATATTACCGATGGTTCTTTTATGTTTATTTGTTTGATTTATTAGCGTGATTTCAAGTTGTTTCAGTGTGAGATTTTGAAGATATAATTGACTCACTGTAAGTGCTTGACAGCATTCATATAGAGTTTTTGTAGGGTACCGATATGGTTTAAAAGTCATGACTTTTAGCAAAGAGCGTTGAGCTCTGTCGAGGTGTATCATATAGCTTTTACAGGCCCCTCCCCATGCCGTGATACAGTATCCTACGATTGACTGTGCCAGTGCCAGATACACGTTACGGAGTAGCTCAAAGTTGCACACCTGTCGAAGTCTCTTCAACGCAGTCTCTTAAAAAAATCAACTCTCCATACATATATATATATGTATGGAGAGTTGATTTTTTTAAGAGACTGAAAAGTTGATCGAGTTTTGTATAGAGAATTGTTTTTTTTTTGTCTGTTTTCGAAAAAGTCGTAGAACAAACGTTGTTGTTTATGATGTTACTAATCTACTCCTGCGAGGTTGTTGGTGTTTTACAAATAACCCTGTATATGAATATTGGAGTGGCAGCGGAGCGTACTAAAAAAAAACTCATAGTCTTATGACCAGTAGGACACAATTTTCGGTTGAAAATTTTGTTCGTGATGACCCGTATATGGTAAGTTTTGAATGTTTTTGCAACTAGTGATCTAAAATTGACAAAGACGAGAGCATTCACGCAAAAACTTACACACAGCACACACATTGTATGACACAGACCAAAATATAATGATATAAGGATTTATTTACATATTATATGTGTCGTGGAAAGCGATATTCTTGAATAATAAGTTGTGAAGTTAATTAACTTAGTACGGAGTCTATGGTGACCAGCGCACTGTGTGGTATTAGGCCCCAAAAGTTGGCCAAAAATGGATTTTTTTTTTATTAGTATACTACTACATATTACTGATCTTTTAAAAGTTAAGTAGTTGGCCAATAAAATGGCCAAAGAACTCCGAGCCAACTCGTCAACTCTTGACGCACTTGTAGTTGGAAGTTGACGTTCGCTTACAGTGGTCGTGTGATTGTTCGATACGCTCTAATATTACTTGTTTTTATAACGTGATATTTTAGGGACAAACGGTTTTGTGGTGGTTTTTGTGATGGATTCCTTTTAGCCAGGTATGTAAGTATATGATCCATGTTTTTTTTCTACAAAAACCTCAATCAATTTTAATCTATAGCTCCAAAAGTAACCTGTCATAAACTATTACTAAAATTCTTACTTTTCTATGTTTAATAGACTTTTTGTTACATTATTTAGCATTCTTTAAATACAAATACTATTGTTTCTTGTAGAGTAGACGGCCTAGAAACAATTTCTGAAAAACGCTGCCGCCCGTACCCGCCCCCTTTTTTTTTGAGAATTATTTGCTATAGTGCCTTACAATCTTGCAAAAATATTCGTTCTTAAGATTTAGTCTTATTTTGTTACAGGGACATCCGAATTGAAGTTTATGACTCGAAATGAGTTGTTTGCTATTATGCAAGGTTCTAATAATAAGGTTCTAAAAGTCAACATTTGTCGGAAAATTGGCATTTTTGAAGCAGCAACTGCTAAGTTCTCACTCTGATTATGATATAAGAATCCACGATATAAATCAAAAGATCGCTAATAAACAACACAATTTCAAGCAAAAATGGTTAGCAGCTCATCAAACCAAAGCAAGATTCGAAGAAAATAACTTAGAGTGGCTATCCGAATCAATATCGTTACCAGCTACAGGCATGACTCTGGACAATTCTTTTAGTTAATTAGGTGTTTCGGGTTTCCAAAAACTTGTTGACACTCAGGTAGCTAGGTCAACTTTAATGGTATTTTGTTATGATGATTGTAACTTACCTCTCTCTCTAAATGAAAACATAAACCTTTTTTTTATTGTTACAGGAATCAGCTCTGGCCACTCTTCTGGCCAAATCTTTTGTGGGTTCTAGCGAAAGGACTAAAAGACGGAAAACGGCAGATCTTTGATCAAAAGACGTGGAGCAAATTGACCTACGCTACTCAAACGAAAAGTTGGTAAAGTTGATGCTTCGAAAGTCGTAAAAGATGTTACGAAAAGTCCACGTAGAGCTAAACAATATGTGATGGAAATGAGAAAAAGTATTCGGACACAAGATCAACCTTGCCAATTGTCACCTTTAAATGCTTAAAATGCTTTGTCTATGTTCACCGAAGCTGGATTAACAAAAGCACAATATGAACGAGTACGAGAAACAAATGCCCTTATTTCCGTTTTTCGGTGCTGCAAAAAATTAAGAAAGAATGCCATCCTGAATTTTATCGCGTTACCGAAACGTGTGCTGAGGTACAAGAACAAAAAATAATGGATCATACGGCGAATCTATTGATTTCACATCTTTTACTTAGTGAGAGTGATCTGACCAATAAAATGTATGTAGTAGTGATGAATAAAATATTTTTTTCTAACTGTAATAAGTCTTTTATTACCTATTCTAACATGTATACACAAATAATCGTCAATCGAGTCGTAAAATATTTTTGACCAAGTTTTAGGGCCAAATACCACACTGTGCAGCGTGACGTTACTTGTCATTTTAAAATGGCGCGAATGTGTTTTCGGTAAAGTCACGTGGACAGAGTCATGCTGGTGTGTGGGAGCTGGGCAGAGCTCAGGTTGATTTGAGGCACCGACGAAGACACACATCTAGTACGAAACTGTTAGTTACCTATGTGAGTTATGTTTTGTGATTACGATTGTTAAGTGAGGTTATTACTGCAATGGAGATTGTTATTCTACGTTATGAATTCGGTACCACGCAACCCCCTTCGGTGTCAGCTCATCGCTCAGCCATCGCTGACGCCGACATTGTAAATCACACTCTTGAGACCCAAGATCCAGATTATTGTCTCGTTTGGTCTTGACTGGTTATACAACTACTACGGTTACAGTACTTTTAGATAAAGTTCGTCTGACAAATTTAATTGTACCCAAAGACATTCAATACCTATAGACCGGACATCACAAACAAAATTTTCGTCCGAAAAAGTGTGTCCTGACGGACACAAGTCTATGAGTTTTTTTAGTACGCTCCGCTGCCGCTCCAATATTCATATATTATTCTAGATGGCGTTACTGAGAAACGGGATCAAAGTTTTTCTGTGACATTTCCTTGACATGCCCGCTCCTATAGAGCGGGCATGTCAAGGAAATGTCACAGAAAAACTCTATAGTCTTTTAAATCTCTTTGATTGTACCTGTGTATAATGTCAGTCATTCTTTTCCCTGAAATAAATATATTTTATTTCTACTTTCTAGTTAGTCTGTATATATCTAGTTTATTTTAATTTTATAGAATAAGAAATTGCAGCTTAATGGTGACATAATTAGAAATGAGTCCCATCAACTGTATTGGTAGCCTTGCATCTATACAGAAACAGCCACATGCCGACATCTTTCTAAACGTACGGTTTATCTGAATCAGTTTCTTGCAAAACTGTGTTTGGCTTTCTGAAAAATAAAAAAAAGACGTGTGGCACTCGGGGACTGCCGCGGTAAAGCATAGCATTTTTTATTAACTCCTCTCCTCTCCCCCTCCCCATTCCTCCCCTCCCCCATACCTCCCACACCCCTCCCCTCACCGCTCCCTTCCCTCACCCCTCCCTCACTTTTCCCTCCCTTCCCCTTCTGTTCCCTGCCTCTTCCCTTCCCCCTCTCACCTCATCCTTCCCATTCCCCTTCCCCTCCCCCTCCTTCTCCACCCCCTCTCTCTGTCCTCCCTCTCCACTCCCCTCCACATTCCTCCCCTGCCCCTCCGACCCCTCTCACAATCCCCCCTTCCCTCTGTCACAATCTCCCCCTCCCCTCCCCTCCCCCTCCCCTGTATTTTACATTCTCGTGCGATAGTATACTGATAATTACAATACTTTCAGTGCAATAGGTTAAAAAAAAAAACAAGCTTTTATCATTAAATCCGATTCTTATGTGTATTGTTTACAAGACGTTTTACGTCATACCCAAGAAAATTTTTAGATCATCATGGCCAACAGCGTTTTAGATTTTGGAGTATTAAGCTACATAAAATATAAATTCACTATTTTACTGAATAATTTGGGATGGGTAATTTTCTTCCGAATAAAAAAACTAATCACTTACCAATATTTGAAAAACTGTCTTGTGCAAATTGCAAGCTTTAAAAATATCATTGTAGATTCTAAGCATTTTATGACAATGCTCATAATTTTCCTGTTCTTCATTCATCATCCATCTATTTATCCATTCATTGAGATATTCTCTGAGCAAGATTATGATTCGGATGGCTATTACTAAATTAATGTCACACGCGATAATCATAACGCCACAAATAAAGCCAAAAATAATGTTTAAAACAACATAAAAGTTCCAGGATATATAAAATGTGATAAGGAAAACTAAATCAGCGCAGATAATAGTAATAACGGAGATCCAAGTCCAAGTAATATAATTCCGGATTTGCCTTAAAAAGATGTTTTTATGTATAGTTTGAATCCTTATAATGAGTAACACGTTATTGTTTTTGTGCCCTAAGTCCAAAATAAACATAATTATGAACCCAATCGCACACAACAAGTAAAAGAGAAAAGTAAGGAAACCTATGAAGCCTTTTATTATATATGTATGGTTTATACCAGAAAAGTTTGCGGTGAAAGTCTGATAGCCACACATCGCGGTCAGAAGTATAGTCCAACAAAATGAAAATATTTGATATCTTCTTCCATTTGGGTATAAGTGATTTTTCCGGATAACATATTTCGAAGTCAAAAAGAAATTGAACGGAAAGTTATAAGAGAATGCTATTCTTTGTATTATTTTTTCCAGATGATTATCTAAAAATACACGAAATGTCACTTTTAGGTATTTTTTTTGCTTTTGCATCGTGATCCATAGATTTTACGACCTCTACTGATATAAATTTTATGATAATATCAAAACTTTACGTCAGAACTACTAAATGTTTTTTTCCTTCAAGTATAGGTTTTGATGGTTAGATAATAATAATAATAATAATATGTATTTATTTATATAAAAACAGATTGCAATACATGTTTCAGTTTTTACAAAGTGGGTAGTTTTGATTATCTGGCAATCAGGTGGGTGACGTGCCGTTCTCCTAGCTAGGCTTTGAAAAAGCCTGTATTAAGGAGTAACAGTGCCGATCCCCTCTAATTTTACAGTACAATATTTAGTTTTGCAATTTAAAACTTAGAAAAATAAATAAAATAAAACTAAAGATTTTAAAATAATACAACTATTTAATTGCGCGAGTGCGCTTGTTTTGTGTGTATGTGGGTGTATGTGTGTGTATGTGTGTGTGTATGTATGTCCGTGAGCGTGCAAGTGCGTGAGCGTGCATGTGCGTGCGGATGTGTAAAGCGTGCGTAAGTAAGAAGACTGGATTAGTGTGTGTATGTTTTGGTGAGTGGTCCAAGATACAAACTTATCATAGCTTAATTATTAAAATAAATATTTTTCTGTTTCGTCATAGGTTTGATTTTGAAGGAATGTGCGGACAGTCTTTTTACAATTATAATAAGATAATCTGTAAACTGGACAGTTCTTATTTAATTTATTGTAGAGAGAGGGACCTAAATAATAAAAGAATCTTTTAGTAAACATTAAGCGGGTTTTTGGAAGGTTACATATTTTATCTTTTCGGCGTTTAGTAATTTCAATATATGGGGTTAGGCGGTGTTGCAACATAATTGATTGTAAAATGAAGTGTTGCCGCACGTTGAGGACGTTGCAGTCTTTGTATAACTGATTCGTTGGATAAATTAGCGGCCGGAAGGTGGCCACTTTTAGTATGGCGCGATCAATGTTTATGACGCAGTTAATAATAATATTCATACCATCCACCATTACCCACCGTTAGCAGGATTAAAGTTGATTATGTGTACAAAGTATGTATGTAAACGTAAGTTAAATGTACAACTTATTTAAATGATGTATATAACGTTATTAATTTGGATCTTCATAACGCAGGGCAAATGTTTCTCATTTTATTTCAACTTTTTTTTCTTTATGGCTATTTGGGGCCCAATTTGATCAAAGGATTTTAGTTTCACTATATCTTTTTTCGAAGTATCATATTGTCAATCCAATAGGCTAGTTGACAAAATTTTATTTTTAGTCCCTCATCTAGATTACATGAAAATAGTCAACACATATTTTTTCTTTATTCACGTAATCAAAAATTAACGGCGATACACTTCGAGTCATTTATTGTCGCATGACGGCACTATCCTATACGTAGTTAACCACCAATTTTAAAAAGAAAAAAAATACTTGTGTATTATTTTTTATAATCTAACTGATGGACTAATTCATTTATTTATTTATTATTTATTTAATACTTCAAGCACACAAATGTACATAGGCGGACTTAATGCCTTAGGCATTTTCTACCAGTCAACCTTTAGGTCATGCAGAGACAAACAGTGGTAGGTGCAATTCCGTAAGAAATTTCAAGAGAAGTAAACATAGTTTATTTATACATATGTAAACAATAAATATGATAAATATCATAAAATATAATGTAGGTAATAAAATAAATATATACAAAAAAAAACTTAAACACATGAACATGATAAATCATACCAAGGGAAAACATTAGCACTGTGAGTCTGTGACGAAACTACAGCCGTTTTTTTGTGAATGTGCTCACGAACCTTCAATTTAAAAGCTAATTATGTTTTGATATTCATCATGTACAGACGCCAGCACATCAAGTTACTCCAATGTGTCAAATTTCTTTGATCGTTTTTCAACTTTATGTCAAACAGAATAAGGTTCATATTAAATTGGGAAAATTTGACACATTGGGGTAACTTGATGTGCTGGCGTCTGTACATAATTCTTTTCTTAAATCTCACCTCAGTTGCGTGAAGTTTCCTTTTATTTATCCATTTTTAGTCTATTCCACTTTTATAAATCTGACTCATTAGTGTAGGTTGAAGTAATTATATCGAGAACATTGCAAGCAATTGGTGATATTTTTGATCATTTTACTGCCTCGTTGGTCTAGTGGTCGCAAGCGCTACTGCTGATCATTGCTGATGATTATTTTTTTGTAACCTAAACTAAAAGTTTCATATTTTTATTATAAGAGCACATTTTTGTATCTGACTACGTGATATCTTGCAAAAGGTGTTTAAAGTAGAGTACCTATTTTTCACGGTTATAAAAGTGTCTTGGTTTATGCTAGCCTTCACTTTCAAGCTTTCCCTGTTAGCTCGGGAGTCAAATCTAGAAACCTTCGCAAAAGATCTCTTAGACTACGCTATATTATTGTGATATATTTTAACTGTGTTTTTATTTATTAATTAAAAACTTATTTATTAAAACTTTTTGCACTAGTAAAATACACTGTACAACGGCGGACTTAATGCCTTAGGCATTTTTACCAGTCTACCTTAAGGTGGTGCAGAGATGGAACAAGGTAGGTGCAACAGGGTAAAAATTAAGGACAAAAATTGACGAAAAATAAATACACAGATACATACATACTAAAAACAAAATAAATACACAGATACATACATACTTAAACAAAATAAATACATAGTCAAGAGAGATAAATACATTTAAAGAGAAAAAAGAATCTAAATAAAAATCATGTCTGCGATGAACCTGCCAACATCTTGTTTTTCTAGATGCTGATGATGGAAAACCAGATTGTCCCTTGTTGTTGTTTAACAGTCTTAACGGTCTAACGGATAGACAAAAGCCCGATCTGACTACTAGGTTAAAAAAGGGGTATATGTTCCTGGAGGCGAAAGTACTCGCGTCACAGTACCGGTGGCGCGAGGAAATGCAGGCGCGCGGCGAGCGACCGATGCAGCGACACATGGAGTTGCGTCGGTCGCAGCTGCGCGAGGTCCTGATGGCGGCATGGCGGGACAGGCTTTCGAGCCCTACCGCCGGCCTCGTCACTATCGAGGCGGTCCGGCCGGTGCTCGAGCGCTGGCTCGGGAGGAGGCACGGCTCCCTGTCGTTTCGGCTGACGCAGATACTTTCCGGGCACGGTTGCTTCGGAAAGTACCTGTGTCGCATAAACAGGGAGCCGGACGCCCGGTGTCACCACTGCATCGACTGTCGGGAGGACACGGCGCGGCATACGCTGGCAGAGTGTGCCGCTTGGGAGGAGCCGCGCCGTGCCCTCGTCTCTGGAGTAGGCAGTGACTTGTCGCTGCCGGCTGTGGTCGAGAGGATGGTCGGCAGCGTCGAGTCCTGGGACGCGGTGGTGTCTTTCTGCGAAACGGTCATCTCGCAGAAGGAGGCTGCGGAAAGGGAGAGAGAGATTACTTCCACTGCCCGCTGCAGACGCACCGGGCGTAGGCGGAGGGCGGACAACGCCCTCTTCCATCCCCCCTAAATGGGTCCAGGGCGACGGACGCGGGGATGTTCGCCGCCCCCACGTACATGGACCCGAGGTGGCGGCGCGTCGTGTTCACGCGCGCCCCTCTTAGACGTCGCGAGGGGAGTCTAACACCTCACTCCCCTCGCTGACTTGGCGAGGCCCGCGGAGCCGGCACCAGTCGGGGGTCGCGGAAGTATCTTTTGTTCCCGTGACCCCCGGCGCAGGTGTGAGAAGGAACACGGGGTGGTTTTAGTCAGTAAGAGTCTGACAGACCCCTCCGCCTTCCCGGGCGGGGGACATCCATGAGGATTATCCACCCCTCAAAAAAAAAAAATGGTTATATGTTACCAAGTTACTTGTTGGGTTGGAGAGGTTAGATAGGTCACTGTTAGACCAGTAGCTGAACCCAATATAATTTGGAAATGGCTAGGCAGAATAGGTCATGATGACCTTAAATTCACAGTTAACATAACATATTTATTTTGTACCTGGAATGTTTAATGTTTTTGCCTGCATGGCTACATCTACAAAAGAATTAGTATGACGTTGCTAGGTTGTCTAATAGGCTGTGGATAGCAATAGTTTATATTTACAAAGAATTTTACAGCTTGTGAACCGTAACATTCTGGCGATCGTCTGAATACTTTGTACTACACTATAATAGAACAGTTTGGGCTCTGGGTTGAGCTTTAATCTACTACTAACTCATTCATTTAAAAAAATGGGCCTGAACATTGGCCTCCATAATCGTGTGATAAGAAACTATAAGGATATTTTTGTCAGCAATGTCAAAAAACCAGTCTACGACTATAAATCGCTGACTTGAAATACTTTCACGCCACCTGCAACTGCCTTATTGCAACAAAAAACTAAACTTGGTCATAAGCTTAATCTGTTGATGTGTTTAAACTAAGAGACTGTGGCTGTAGTTTTTCTGTGTTAGGAAAAATGCTTTAAAGACCAAATCCATATATTAAAATTAGATTACAAAAATGCAAACTGTAGCAACACAACGGTGTAGTTAGTTAAAAGACTCATCAGACCTATTTGTAACGCAGCGTCTACGTAGAACAGTCTACACACACGTATCTTGCTGAATGATGCTCGATATAACCGCAATACATTCTTACATAGTTTTTTCTCTCCATCTGTAAATTAATTGCCTTTAATAGAAATGCCCATTAGCTGAGAAAACTTTGGCCAAGTGATGCACATGAAAAACAAATGATAGGCGTTAGGATTGACATTATAGAAACAACGGTTGTTCATGGAGAACTAGGTGGGACTTTCCCAATCCCTACTTGGACAGTAATTACTGACCACGGAACAAAAATATTAGAATGCAAATTATAATTGAGCGTCACAAAAAATCGTCTTTTTAACCGACTTTCAAAAAAGGAGGAGGTTCTATGTTCGTGTGTATGTATTTTTTTTTTTTTTTTTATGTATGTTACCTGATTTATCCCCCATTTTTGGACCGATTCTCAAAATTCTTTTTTTATTTGAAAGAGTATACTCCTGAGGTGGTCCCATTTTAATTTGGTGAAGATCTGGTGCTGATCTTCGGAGATATACAACGGAACTCTTCAAAAATAGACGGCAAATCTGTCGTGATTGCTGGATTCGCTTGGATGTTTATTGTTTATACAACATCATGACGTATCATCACGCCTGTATGCTCTGAGGGGTACGCAGGTGTGTACAATATGCCTAGATTTCGACAGTTGTTAATGTGAATGTTTATTTTCATTTATTAGGGATAAGTGAAGTTCCTCAACAACTGGTATTCTTTAGGAACCAACGACACGTGAATGTTGAGGTAATACAGCTGCTAGACAAACACAGACATTTTGCGTAAGCTAAAAAGAACTCAACCTAAAATTTTTGTAAAATTTTTGTAAAAATTAGTGTAGCAAAGTGAATGAATAATAGTAACAATGTACACATATAACATATGAAAATAGAACATAGTGTTTTTCTAATAAATAATATCAGACTCTAAGAAAGTACTACGGATTTGAGTCAAATGGACACTATTCATAGTTATTAACATAATCTATCACGTAACATATTGAATTAGAATTAAATTGCATAAAAGTCTTTTGGAATAGATCGTAATTTATCATTATTTAGAATGTTGTTCTAACTAATATAGTATAAGAAAATACCCCAGAGGCTTGATTTCACAATGAACGTGCAAGAATCTTGAACAAGTTGGATAGCCAAGTAAAATTCCTCGCAATGTTTGCTCAATAATGTCTGCCATATCAAATCCTTTATCATCCAAAATAGTGTAGTCAGCGTTGTTAGAGTTGCGACATCCTGTAACGAACTCAAATTTAGACGATAGAAAAAAAGCATAGCTTAACAGCGAACAGGGTCATGGTAGAGGTGAGTGGCCTAGGACAGAGTTTATCGTATTGTAATTATTTAGGCTACTTATTTATTTGACCAACTTTTACTAACAGTAAACTACCTCAAATAAAAGATAAATGGCGATTGTTAGAGGACATGCTCACTTTTAAAAAGAAAGATATACTTATATTAGTTAACACACATAATAACAATTTGACTGGCCTGTTGGTCTAGTAGTTAGTGACCCTGACTGCTATGCCGGAGGTCGTGGGATCGATTCCCGCCCAGGACAAATGTTGTGTGATGAGCACGATCATTTGTTCTGTGTCTGGGTGTAATTTATCTATACTAATATTATAAAGAGGTAAAATTTGTAAGTTTGTAAGTTTGTAAATTTGTATGTAGGGGGTAATCTCTGGAACTCATAATCCAATTCAATTTTTTTTTTAACTGGCAGAAAGCTACATTATTCCTGAGTGCTATAGGCTATAAATTGTTTCTATAACATGTATATTAACCGAGCTATCACAACTTTTGTCTAGCAAGTCGGAAAAAAATACCTCATAAAACAGAATTATTTGCGTGCGCTGCCTAAACAGTTGCTCAAAATTAAAAACAATGTATGGCTACCTGGTTCGTCTTAATTATTTCTACAAAAAAGTCCGCGATACCATATCTCTATCTTTTATATTTTATCTTTTATACTTCTTTTAATGCATTATTTTTTTTTTTTCAGCATACTCACGTTTGGTTGATTATTTGAGCAACAAAATATTAATTCTTATGACAATAAATTATTTCAGTATCGCAAGAACATCATACAGATAATATTTGTCATTTACAGTATATCAATTGGTCATACAGTTTCAGAGATAATATAAAATTACTAAAACGCAAAATGCCCCTAGCATAACTTTTATTGTGCAGACGTTTTACCCTTCTAATCTATATACATCTTTCTATATCTATATCTATATACTTATAATAAATCTGTAGAAGTAAAATTTCTGTACATTGAAAATATCAAAAAAATAAATAGCAGGGGGTGTTACTAGACCGACACCGAACCCAAAAATATGATTAAAAAAATTTTTGTCTGTCTGTATGTTCAGGTATCACGCAAAAACTACGGGTTCGATTACGATGACACTTGGTATACTTATTCTTTAATATCCTGGGCACCACACTGGGTACTTTTTATCCCGTAAAAGTATATACAATAAAAAACAAACTTAATTTTGCGGTTCGATTTCTACACCCGACTACTGTAACAACCGCAAATAAAAAGTTTGTCGTAGGTTACGTCACCCGCAGTGGGGTTCACCAAGGGGCGCTGCACAAGTCGGGGGTCGCGGAAGTATCTTCCGTTCCCGTGACCCCCGGCGCAGGTGTGAGAAGGAACACGGGGTGGTTTTTAGTCAGTAAGAGTCTGACAGACCCCTCCGCCTCCCCGGGCGGGGGACATCCATGAGGATTTTCCACCCCATAAAAAAAAAAAAAATGGACTATCACACACTACGAAGATAATTATGTACATTGAATATATATTCAAAATTAATATTGGAGGATGATTGGTGATCGATACTGATGCCAAAAATGCAATCAGTAAATGTTTGAACCATTTAACTTAACGCGTTTGTGTGTCCCCACTATGTCAAAGTGTGTGTAAGAAACGATCCTTTTAATATGTGTAATTACTTGTAGCTAAGTAGTCTCAAAATAAATTCATTAGAAGCAACACCTCTTTTAGTTAAACCAACACCCTAACAAAGTAAACTCAGCCTTACGTACCAAAGAACATGGTCGAATTTCGAACCGGATAAATAAATCTACCTGGGTGGTCTAGTGATCAGTGCGAATACAAAGAACCGCATTCCTTAGATAAGGAACTCGTTAACTATAAGTGATTTGTGCCAATATTAAGAACAAGTAATAAACATATGTTTTACCGAATATTACGATTAGATTATCTCTGCAAATAAGTGACCTATATTGAATATTTTCTGGAATAATGAATACTACAGCGGATCAACTACTTACGGAGTTAGAAGACATCGTGTTGTTACTACAAAAGGCGCAAACTAATCTAAAGAAATGTCCAAAACAAAGACTTACGAAAGGATACATCGAAACACGACTGCAATCTATTGATGAATATTGGAAGAAGTTTTGTACAGCGCATCATAACCTATTAAAAGTGATACCTAAAGAAAAGAAAAATGACATTCCGTATTTTGTAAATGAAGAATACTTTATTATTGAAGATTTGTACTTGTGTGTGCAAGGTGATTTGAAGGATCTTTTATCGGTTAACCAAAACCCGAAATTAAGCGACATTGCTTGCAATACCGGCGTAACTTATGAAGGAAATCTCAAACTGCCTCAAATACAGTTACCTGCCTTTTCGGGAATTTATGAGGATTGGACCACATTCAGGGATCTCTTCTCATCGTTAATTCACAACAATGCCACGTTGTCCAAAGTTCAAAAGCTTCATTACTTAAAGAGTAGTGTTACCGGAGAAGCAGAAACATTATTAAAGCACATACAAATAACAGAAAGTAATTACGAACAGGCTTGGAATTTGCTACGAGATCGATATGGTAACCGACGGATCATTGTGAATTCTCTTATTCGAAAACTAGTGATGCAGAGAAAAGTAAGTACTCAAACTGCTAATAATATAAAGGCATTATTAGACACAACAAGTGAGTGCATCAATAGTCTGAGAAACCTTAACGTATCAACTGATTCTTGGGATCCATGGATCATATTTGTGACTGTGCAGAAACTAGACCCAGACTCACACCGGGAATGGGAACAGTTTGCGTTTAAGGATAATTTGGATGAATTACCTAAATGGGAGGAACTTGTAAAGTTTTTACAAACCAAATTTCGCACACTAGAATTGATCACACCGCCTACAAGAGAAAAACCATCAAAGGGTAAAGAATATACAGTCCACTCTTCAACACTACCTGATAACAACAAAACAAGAACGTGTTTGCTTTGTAAAGATAATCATACACTATGTCACTGCAAGGATTTTACTAAAATGGAACCAACCGAGAGGTGTGAATATGTGAAGAAGTACCAGCTATGTTTTAACTGTTTGGCACCTGGACACTCAGCTAGGAAGTGTCGATTAAACATGTCTTGCCGCATATGTCATAAGCGCCACCATTCTCTTGTCCATCAACATGCACGAACAGGTACCAACAATCAATCAGAGAACAAACAACATCAAAATGAAGAACAAACTAAACCAAAGGAAGCTAATGAACAAGTTGAGCTTGCGTCGCACTTCACTACCACTACATGCACAGCACTATTGGCCACAGCACTCGTGCCAGTGTGCGATGAATCAGGACGATCGACGGTACTGCGCGCGCTCATTGACCAGGGCTCACAGGCCACATTCATTAGCGAAAGAGCTGCTCAGCTGTTGCGATTAAAGAGAATACCAACACACGCAACAATTAATGGAGTTGGCTCGACCACAACTGCTGTTAAACACGCCGCTTATCTCGAGCTTCGATCAAGACACGACAGCAGTTTCAGGTTAAGAGTTAAGGCTTATATTATGTCAACAAGAGTAACCACGCAATTACCATCACGTACCATTCCAACCAACATCTGGTCTCACTTAGACGGTCTCGTATTAGCCGACCCAGGCTTTAACAAACGAGGAAGAGTAGATTTGCTACTAGGTGTCGAAGTATGTGCCCAAATATTCAGAAGCGACATTATCAAAGGTCCCCCAGGCTCTCCATGTGCTCAAAATACCAGCCTTGGGTGGATCTTGTTTGGAAACATACACGAAGAAGGAAATACTAATGATCTTATCGTGATGCACCACAGCCTTGACGTAGACAAGATGTTAAAATCAATGTGGGAGTTGGACACCGAAACTAAAACTAAACTAACACAAGAAGAAAGAAAATGCGAAGAAATTTACCAATCCACTCACACAAGAACAGAAGACGGACGATATATCGTCAAAATACCAACAAAAACGGACAAGTTGTTATCAAAACAAGGAAGAACAAGAGAAATAGCTATGAAGAGACTTTATCAATTAGAAAAAAGATTAGAGAAGAACCCTACACTAAAGACAGAATATATAAAGGTCATGGATGAATACATAAATATGAATCATATGGAAGAGATACCGCAAGAAGAAATAAACAAGGACAGTGTTTACCTGCCACATCATGCAGTGGTAAAGGAAAATAAAGAAACTACGAAAGTCAGAATAGTTTTTAACGCATCGCAAAAGGGAAACAACGATGTTTCTTTGAATGACGAACTTTTAGTTGGACCCCAGATACAAACTGATATGAGGAGCCTTATTATGAAATGGCGTATGAAGAAGATTTGTTTTGTAGCTGACATACAACGCATGTACCGCATGATCTTAGTGACGACAGAAGACAAGGACCTACAAAGGGTAGTATGGAGAAGTGACCCTAGTCAACCAGTTAAAGATTACAGACTCACCAGAGTCACCTTTGGCACTGCATCTGCTCCATACTTGGCTGTCCGCACACTACATCAAATCGCAGATGATGAAGGAACCATATGCCCAGATGCTGCTCAAATGATCAAAGAAGATTTCTATGTTGATGACCTGATGGCTTCTAATGACGATCTTGAAAAGGCGATACAAATAGCGAAGAACGTAGAGGCTATATTAGAGAAAGGAGGGTTCAAACTACAAAAATGGTGCTCAAACGACGCTAACTTTTTAAAACAGTTTGAACCTGAAAAACGAACATCACATGCTAGTCTAGACATCACCATTCATGGCACCATCACAGCCTTAGGTCTTCGCTGGGACATGGGCAAAGACGTGTTTCAGTACAGTCTAAACTTACCTCCTATGAATGATTCAATTACCAAACGCACGATCCTTGCTGACGTTCAACGTCTGTTCGATCCACTGGGTTGGTTAGCACCAGCTATGCTACCAACAAAGCTACTGATACAAAAACTTTGGTTGCAAGGTATCGGCTGGGATGAAGAAGTAGATACAGATATTAGACATGACTGGACTGCACTAAGACATAGCCTTCAACATCTTAATGAAATTGAAGTACAAAGATGGCTGAGAATCACAAATAATAAAGCAACAAACCTAGAAGTTCACGGCTTTTGTGATGCCTCTACAAAAGCCTACGCGGCTGTTGTTTATGTCAGAGTTGGAAAGACGAATGAAGAAATACAAACACAGATAATAGCCGCAAAGACTCGAGTAGCACCGGTTAAACCAGTATCTCTACCACGATTAGAGTTGTGTGGTGCCCTTCTCTTATCTCGATTGCTTAAACAAATTAAAACGGCAATGAGAATACCTGATGACAAAATATTCGCATGGAGTGACTCCACAATAGTACTTTCTTGGTTATTTGGAGACCCAACAAGATGGCAAGTCTTTGTGAAAAACCGGGTTGTTGAAATATTGGATAACACAGGAACCAATTGGTTTCATGTACAAACACAAGACAATCCTGCAGATGTTGCGTCACGGGGAGAACATATCCTAGAATTGAAAGAAGATGAGCAATGGTGGAAGGGCCCAAAATGGCTTAGAGAGAAAACAGTAAAATTCAATAGACCTAACAACCTAATAACAAGTTTAGAAAGCAGAGAAATTATACAAACAAATTTGAAATTAGAAGAAGAAAGTCTAGACACACAATTCAATCAATTTGATAGCTTGAACGAAGTTTTAAAATCAATAATTTACTGCAAAAGATTTCTCAAGGGGAAGAAGATAGTAAGCAAAGATACAGTCATAACTACTCAAGAAATAGATGAAGCACTTAAAACTTGCATTAAAATAACTCAAAGGGATAGATTCTATGATGAAATTATGAATTTAAGCAAAGGGAAAGAAGTAAAGCAAACTAGCAAGTTAAAATTACTGAAGCCGTACCTCGACGAAGAGAACATTCTCAGGGTCGGCGGTAGATTGCGACATGCAAATTTATCTAAAGATACCAAAAATCCTATTATATTGGATAATCACAGTAATTTAACCATACTCATAGTAAAGGATGCCCATCTCAAGTCATTACATGGTGGGATTCAAATGATGATGGCTTATCTAAGAACTAAGTTTTGGATAATCAAAGCAAAAAGTATGATCAAGTTTAGAATCCACAAATGTTTATTATGCTCAAAACATAATGCTGCAACCAAAAACCAACTCATGGGTGACTTACCTAAAGTCAGAGTAACTCCAGCCAAACCATTTCTGAACAGTGGGGTGGATTTTGCCGGACCATATCAAGTTTTAGCATCCAAAGGTAGAGGAGTGAGAACGAACAAAGCCTATGTCGCCGTATTCGTTTGTATGTCCACCAAAGCCATACACCTAGAATTGGTCGGCGATCTTACAACCGAGTCCTTCATTGGTGCCTTCAAGAGGTTCGTAGCCAGACGTGGAAGATGCTCACAGATATGGAGTGACCAGGGCAGGAATTTTGTAGGAGCCAATAAGGAACTGGCAGCAGCGTGGAAGGAGGCAAATTTTGAACTTAAAGGAACAATAGCGAACTCACTCGCACTAGATGGAACGCAGTGGCACTTTATCCCTGCGTACAGCCCTCATGTTGGTGGTTTATGGGAGGCGGGCGTAAAATCCATGAAATACCACATGAAAAGAATTCTGACCAATCATTTGACGTTTGAGGAGATGAGTACCCTACTATGCCAAATCGAAGCGTGCTTAAACTCCAGGCCACTAAGTCCATTAGATGATGAAGACACGGATAACCTAAACCCCTTAACCCCAGGCCATTTCTTAATTGGTGAGTCTCCAATAAACGTACCACAATCTGATCTTCAAGACGTTCCAATCAGTAACCTGTCACGCTGGAGGCACATGCAGAAGTTGATGGGAGATTTCTGGCGTAAATGGCAAACAGAATACCTAACCAGCCTACAGCAGAGACCAAAATGGCTCAAGCGATGCAAGGAGCTTGATATCGGAGATATTGTACTCATCAAAAATGATCAGCTCCCTCCGGGTAAATGGGCATTGGGACGCATTGTTGCTAAGCACCCAGGCGATGACGGAGTCACAAGAGTGTACAGTGTCAAAGGGGGTGACAGTGTGGTTAGGCGAAGTTTTAATAAGTTGTGTCCTTTGCCTATAGATATCGATGATTAATGCTCTAATATTATATAATTGTTAATGATGATGTTATGTTTTATGTTATTAATGAAATTGTCTTACACCACTTTTTTCTAAATGTTTGAACATTCTCACAGTGTCTATGACTTGTGCATATGCTTGATGATGAAAATCTAAATTATTTTTTATGTAACTAGGTTATTTATGAAGTCTTTATAAGCCTTTCGGTGGGCGGCATGTTTGAACCATTTAACTTAACGCGTTTGTGTGTCCCCACTATGTCAAAGTGTGTGTAAGAAACGATCCTTTTAATATGTGTAATTACTTGTAGCTAAGTAGTCTCAAAATAAATTCATTAGAAGCAACACCTCTTTTAGTTAAACCAACACCCTAACAAAGTAAACTCAACCTTACGTACCAAAGAACAGTAAATGTTTTGTCTGTTTGTGTCTCTGTCTGTATGTGCACGCATAATTCAAAAATAGGGATTTTAACCAAACTTGGTACTGTTGTAATCAATACGCCTGGGCAGGTTGATCTTAGTCTCAGTTGTTGTACACGTGATCAGTTGTACGGCGCTCTTTCCTGGGTCAGTAGTTCCAGAAATATTTATACATACATACCGGAACGATCAACTTTGAAAGTAGTCTATCCGGAAGTATTATGCTAAAATTATTAAGTTTATATATCAACGCTCAGCCCAAACCGCTGGTATAAGAGACATGTAACTTAAAGGGGTGTTCTTAGTGATGTAAGTATCCACTAAAAAACGGTTTTTGGAAATTCAACCCTTAATGGGAAAACATAGGGGACGGAAGTTCGACATCCACGCGGGCGAAGCCGCGGGCAAAAGCTAGTCTATAATATTTATGTATTTAGAAATATGTAAGTAGGTTTATCAGCTGTTTAGTACCCATAACACAAGCTCTGGCGTTGTGTGAAAAAGTTGTGGAATATTATTAAGCTCACTTTTAAAAAAGATAGCTATACTTAAATTAGTTGATATAGTGCTAAGAGGGGCAATAAACTCCAGCACGCTTATCATGACCACCCTATAAACGGATTTTGTCTAGAGAAGAATCGACAAAGTGTCAAATCGTTGAAACATTAATTTTGTTTTGAGCATGACGATGTCAAGAATGAAGAGAAGTAATGTGTTGATTCTTCAGTCTACAATGTCGGGCATTCTTTCTTCTATAATCGGCAGACATGTTTCTACCATCTGTCACTTTGTGGATTCTTCCGTCGACGTACCCGTATTACCCGTGTCTACGGTGATCATGCTACCCGAGCAAGTAAGAATTAGAAGTGTTCATGCAGTTCTTCTATTCAGATTGCTGATGATAAAATAGTCCCAGTAAGCATGAAATTATTAAGTACTTACAACACTATTAAACCAGTTTCCATTTTTCCAAGTTTCGATTGTTAATTGAATATAAACCAGAGAGTGGATGAATGCTTGCATTATGTATCAAAGTAAATGTATAAAGTATCTGAAAATGGAAATATTTAAAGATTAAATATGTTGATCACAGTGTGTGGCTAAAATTAATTTTATTTTCTTTTTTTTATTCTTTCTGTGTCTCTCTTTCTTCTTTTTTTCTATACTAAAACCAATTTGACTCTTCTTAGGTTAAGTTCAACGCTTTTGGTGGTGGCTTATCACGTCGGGGTGACCAGTTTGGAGGTATGAGGAACAGGATGTAAAGTTTCTCATCCACCATTGAAAAGGGAGGATCCTCCGACCAGACGGGTGTTGTGTCTGGTGAGCTAACTACTGCCCGACGCTTGTAGTCGGGAACTTGTACACGTTCAAGTTCCGCGGATAACTCTAATAGCGCGATGTAGGATAGTTCGTATGTGGCGAGATAGATGTCGCTACATGTACACTACAATACAATTTGTGTAAAGGGTACACAAGTTATATGTGTGAAACTCATATAAGTGAAACAAGTAAGTACTTACAATTTGCTGGAAACAATCTTTATAAATGTTATAGCACTCTAATAAATCTACGTAAGTTTCGAACATTTTATTGCCATAATTTTTTCTTTGAGTTTCGTCCATATCTTGAACATTTAGTGCTTGAGCATTCCATAGAAAAACCTTATATTCCAACAATTTAATTAATTGAGTAGCGTATATTATATTAAAACTTGTAAAAACCAAAATGGCCACAAAATATATGTACGTGAAAGGTAAACTTATTATCACGAATATAGAAGTGTAAAGAGAGATGAAACCGAACTGAGACACGATAACAATAAACCAGTTCCAAATGATCAAAGATTTCTCAATACTGATTTCTGTTTTGAGAAACCTATGTACTTTTTGAAAAGTCAGGACAAACTTAACATTTAATTATGTGTGCATTATCCCGATTAAGAAATTTATGGCAAATCCAAAACAACAAAATACGCAGTCAAAATAAATAGTGATGTACTTGCTATATTGGCATCCCTCACAATCGTAGTCAGACATTAAAAAAGAACGGTAAACGAATGAAAACATAAATATCAGTGTGCCGATCATCGAAATAAAATTACAGAATAAACTATTTGGAGTTATCAAATTGTTTTTGATGTGGTATTTAGGACAAAACATAAGGTACTGCATCAGATTTAAAGGTAGAAGAATGGACTGCACATCTTCATCCAATGAATTGTTTGACACAAAATCTACATCATAATTTTGTTTTATATAATGGGATTTCTTCATTTTTCAGTGGATCATTATTCAACGAAAGAAATTCTACGGCAAATGTTTTATGTAATGTGATCAAGTAATTACTTTAAAAGCAATAAAAGTATATAGGTTGGTTTAGGTAATAAATTATTTTAAGTAATTTGTTAAGCTAAAACCAAAAAAGAAAAAAGTGTTAAACAAATTGTCTCGACACTTATTTAAATTAATTTTTATACTATAAACAATAAAAATACTTCTAAAATTCTTAAAGTTCAGAGTATTGGAATTTGTGGACAAAATTAAATAAAAAAGTAAGCAATAAGTAGTAAGTAAGTAACGATTTTTAAAACATATTCCTGAAGCAGATTTATTTTTTGGCACCCAAAGCACAATTGCAAAACATGTATATATTTATTTAGACGACAAGAAATAACAAGTTTTTAAGTTTGTTTTAGTTTTTGTTATTTTATGTTACTTCGTTTTTGTTTTTCTATTTCATTTTATTAGTTTAATTAGCTGTTTAAGTAACAGTATAGTGTAATTTATGTATCTATATGTATTATTAGTATAGATATAAGCGATTTGGTTTTAACTGTTAGCTTATATTTTAATGAATAAATGATTATTAATGATTATTAAAAAATAATAAAAAATAATTTACAAATATGACATAACAACCCAGTTTATATCAAGACTAAAACAATGCTCCGATTCCTCAGTAGCAGCACGGAGTCTGGATTTGTGTCCGATTGATGGCAATATGGCTCGCCCCCTATTATATGGGACTTAAACATAACTGGCGAAATGTGGGTGTACTACCAAGTACACCTCTGCCTAGCCCTTCGGGGATTACACGCGTGATGTTATGTTATGTTTTTGTTCAATGATTGCAGTAATATATGATTTTGATATATTATACATGTCAGTAGTGGTTTACGTAAGAGTCGGTCTCATGTTATAAGTGACCCTACCGAATGAAGCCTTGAGATCTGGCGATCTTATTGACCAGAATAGAATATAATAGAATAGAATACTCTTTATTGTACACCATAAAAACTTACAAATTATAACTTTAAGGGCTACATAGGGTGTTACAATGGGCGGCCTTATCGCTAAAAGCGATGTCTTATAGACAACCTTTGGATGGACTTGATAGTGGAGGAGAAAAGATTAGTAGGCAGTTTGTGGTGTAAGTACTATTTACATAAATATATAACATACATGACTATCTCAATAGATGTATAAAATAAGCATGTATAAGAAAAAAGAAAGTAAAAAAAAACAATAAAATAAATACAATACATAAATACTAATCATTTAAAGAGTAACGAACTGTTATATTAAGACGTGTTAGGAGAGAGGTAATAATTTTTGAGCAAATTTTTAAACGATGGTAATGTTTGAGCTTGTCTCACTCACACAGGCAAAGCATTACATAGCCGAACAGCTTCCACTGTGAACGATTTTCCGTAGAAATTAGTGGTATGCAAGGGCATATCTAGACTCAAGTTTTCTGATTACCTTAGATATCTATTATGTGTGTCATGAAGGAACAAGAAGCGTTCTTTAAAATAATTGGGGGTTTTGGGATTAAACAGAATACTGTAGAGTAGGGACAAGATATGAGTATTCCGGCGAAGACGTATTGGAACCCACTTGAGTTTTTTACGAAATTCGGATATGTGATCATGTTTAAGCAAGCCAAATATAAATCTTATGCAAAAGTTTTGAAGTCGCTCAAGTTTATCAAGTTGTGACTCAGTGAGATCGAGATAACTAGCGATAACAGAGACTGTGCAAGCGCAATTTTAGTGGCAGTAGGCAAGAAATTACGCAACGGTCTGAGAGACTTTCCGGAAGCAAAAATTTTGCGGCTTACCTCTGTTAACTGAGGTCCCCAAGCAAGATGCTTGTCAATCTAAACCCCAAGATTTTTAACCTTCTCGCTCACAGGAATAATGGTTCCATTAAACAAAACTTGAGGGAGCTGCGTCCAGTTTACTTTAGGGGTTAACCGAGAGCTACCAACAACAATGACCTGAGTCTTCGTAAGGTTTACCTTCAATCCATGCGCCTCACTCCATTCGCAAATGACCAGCTCAACCATTACATTCCTGCTTTGATTTTAAAAGTATGTAAGTAACTTAGATCAAGTAAAGAAGAACTTTAAAGCGATTAGATACTTGTAAGAACAAACAGAAAAAAATACACTAAAATTTCCAGCCACTTTCGTCGTGTTATCATTTATCATTATCTACATCTCAATGATCGTTCCATGTATTTTATTATAGTGTTCATCAATAATTAGTTTTGCTTCTTAATAAACATTTCAATTATATAAATAAACTCTTCAGTAACTATATCTTAAACATCTTTAAAAGACCGAAGAGTAAACAGTAAAATATGTTTAAAAAAAGTCAAGTGATTTCTTTAACCTACACGAACCAAGTCGAAGTATTACGTAATAATCCAAAAAAAAAGGAAATACAAAAAATGTTTTTCCCTCTTAACTTAGTACTGATGCTTTTTTTAAGCCATAAATTCAGTATTCGAAACAATAACATTACTCCGATTCCAAAAAAGCATATTCTGTTTCGATTTCTTAACGTAACTTTAATTGTTATTGCCGCTGTTCATAATTGTATGGTGGTTTACCGAACTAACAGTGGCAAAGGCATATTGACTTTCTTTTTACCCTTATGTTTTTGGTTGTTCGTGACTTCAGGTTTTATAATGCTGTTTATAATTGAAATAGCCAACCGATATGACCACTTCTTGCTTATTGTATTGATCCAAAGAATACATATCAGCACCAATTTTAGTAACGGTGTCAACAGTATCGTCATTTGGAATTGGATCTCAGTTACAACTGCCTTCTTAATTAAAGCCATTATACAAGTTTATTATTTTATTTCTATTGATGTTATAGATCCTTATTTTTTATATTTCAATGGCATGTATACGACGTTTGATATCAATATAGTTTATGGTGTCCGTGTTTTAAAACTGTTATTAAAATACTTCGATGAATGGATCAAATGTGTGCTGATGCTCAATGATGAGCAAGACAATGAACACCAGTATAAAACATTAATAGAAACGTATCAATGCATTTTCCAATCGTACAATTTGTACAAGAAAATTTTTCAAGTACTGGTAAGACGTTTGATCTTGTAAAAAATAATATTAGAAAATCATGTGAAATTAAAAAGGCAATATATTCTTTTTTTTACAGATTCTATACTACGCGGTGGATACCTTTTATGTTAGTTTGTTGTGCTACGAGAATAGCTTGCAAATGTGGGAGGAACGGATAGATGCGAATTACATAGTAAAAATATTTTTGCTTTGTTATAGACATATAGATATTTCGAAAACAACTCAACCAATATACATAATTTGAATAACTAGCTTCTAGCCAAGTTCCATGATATTTTTTTCCAAATCCATTCAAAGAGTTATGCTTGATTGAGTAAAAAAAACATCAAAAATATCATCTATTGATACAATTCTGAATTGCTATTACCCCAGGGATCAAAACGTATCATACGTATTAATAAAATAAATAATTTATCTATGTGACAATTTTCATTCAAATCTGCTCAACGGTTTACACGCGATTGAGTAACACATATCCAAACATCCATACAAAGTTTGTGACATATTCACACTTTGTTTGGGTGTCTGGATAGACGTAAATTCACAAACTTTCATATTTCTAATATTAATCGGATTATAAAAGCCTGAATGATCTCAGACAACATTAAACTTATAGATTTTAGGATTTATCAACTTAAGTTTTTTATATGTCTGAGTATAAGACATCTTTTTGGGGTTTTTCAAGTATGCACATTGTCGTTCGTTCGGTTCGTGCACGAAACACAATATATTTGTATGGCAGGAAGTTGTAGAAAAAAGCAAGTTTTTTTTACTTTTTTTGTAAAGTAGCATAAATAATCCACCGTTGATACCTAGTTGAAATATTTGTATCTGTGGTAAAACCTAAGAATGGAATAGAATACTCTTTATTGTACACCATATAAACTTACAAATTAAAACTTTTCTAAGCCTGTCTGCTAAAGGTCCTAAAAGCTTGTGAAAGTCCAAATTTAAAAACAAAATGACACGTATGATTTACTAAGACTTTGTTGTCTAACTCTTAGTAAATCAAAGGTGTCCTCTAAATACACACATCAAAAGTGTCTAGGGATCAAACATTTTTATGCGGATTTCTTGAGATTAAGATGTGGCTTTGTAATAAATTTATGATTTTATAAATTTATATGGATCCTTTTTGGTGCATTTCATAATTTGAATCAGGAACTGTGAATCAAATTCGAGTAAAAGATGAAAATCAGCTGTCAATATTTTCCCTATAAAAACATACAACGCATTGAAGACATTATTAGTGCTACTGTTTCCCTACTACTGATTAAAACCAACGTTATTATGGAGCGGCGACGTCATTTAAGCAGGGAAGAAATGCTCAGAGCCGTGGGAATGATAGAAGCTGGTTCCCGGCAACGTACTGTGGCTTTAGCTCTGAATACAAGTCAGAGTGTTATCAGTCGACTTTGGACACGTTACCGAAGCACTGGTACCGTGGCTGAGCGCCATGGAGGACGGTATCGCTGCACCACACGGAGACAAGACCGATACATTCAAATCTTAACTCGAAGAGCTCCAACAATAACCGCCATGATGTTAGCCGTGAGGCTTCATCACTCTTCAGGGAACTTAATTAGCGACCAAACAGTCAGAAACCGCTTGCATGAAGTGAACCTTCATTCCCGAAGACCGCTACGGGTACCACCTATAGCAATGCACAATCGTAGGATTCGATATCAATGGGCTCTTGAACACAGAAATTGGGCAGAAGAACAATGGCGTTTCGTGTGCTTTTCTGATGAGTCTCGTTTTGGTATGAGACCGGATACAAGACGTATACGACACTGGAGAACCCCTGGACGCCAACAGCGATTAAAATCCTGCCAGGAAGTCCATCCTTATAGTGGTGGAACCATCATGGTATGGGCGGGTATTTGGATCGGCGGAAGAACTGAGTTGATTTGGATCAGAGGCAACCTCAACGCTCAAATTTATGCTGAGACGATTGTATCAGACGTCATCGTTCCTCTACAAGTGCAAATCGGTCCCTTATTTCAGTTAATGCATGATAATGCACGACCGCACACCGCAAGAGTTGTAAGACAGACTCTCGCCGCAGCTAACATCAATGTCCTGCCCTGGCCTGCTCAGTCGCCAGACTTGAACCCGATTGAGCATGCATGGGATATGCTACAGAGAAGAGCTCTGCCGAATATGGAGGGTATCCAGTCGCAAGAAGACCTTTTTTTGTTGTTGCAACGAACATGGGCGGCCATTCCACAGCGTGATTTGGATGAACTCATTTTGAGTATGCCAAACCGATGTTCTTGTGTTGTTAGTGTTCGCGGTAGAAACACGGATTATTAATTGTTTAAGTTACCCAATAAAATTTTAAAGAAAACTGTTATTTCAGTCTTTTTTTCGAACTTTAATGTTAGTGGTTCAAATGTAAAAATCCCTTTATTAGGAAAATGGCAAATTTCTTTATTAATGCAAAGGTGACTTGGTTTATCGTTACTGTGACAAACGAAAACACTTTATTTGATGAATCCTTAAAGAAAATTTTAATTAATATCAATCAGGAGAAAAGTTATTGCAAAAATATATGTTAATCCCTAGACACTTTTGATGTGTGTATCTTAGAATTTAACTAAGTTTAAATTACATTAACATCAACTTAATTTTTAAATTGATAAATGTTTCTAATTAACCACATCTTTTCAGTTAATTTACAGCATGTCAGTTTTGACCTATCTTATAAAGAGTATGACCCTATATGTAATACATAATGTGCTATGTGAGAAATTTTATATGAAAGTTGAAGAAGCTTCGACGGCATGTATACAGCTTGTCAAAAATCCGAACTGTCCAAGTGAGTTAACTCTCCACTACGAGTATGACACTTTTTACAGGTTGATAAAAGAGTTTGTTTATCTTTTATTTATTTATTTTTCAATCTCATTATATTTTATAAGTAGCAATGACGTGAAAGCAAATGTACGAGTACAAAGGCCATCGCACCAAGCGACTCTAATGGGCCTACCACACGTGCAAGTATCACCACAGTTTTGCCTGCGCAGGCTGGCTTGTACACGGAACACCGTGCGTGTAGTTGGTAAAACTGTATCACGCACCAACCCCCTAGCGCGGCTTGCGCATTTTTTGACTCGTTTGAAATGTTGCCTGCGCAAGCCCGGCCTGCGCGTACTTGCCTGTGCGTGTGGTTGAGTGTACAGTGTTCAAGCCGCAGTCGAGGCGAGTCGTCGTCCGGTGAGGTACGAGGTCTTCAGTCACGAAATGGCAGATTTGCGTTCATACAATCGTGAGTTCACAACGGAATCAATAAATTTATACGGAAAATCAAATCGAAGGATTATTCAGACCGAAATAAAAAAAAATATGCCTACGAACGAATGATTAATAAAATGAAAGAGGCAATATTTGTTTGTTTCCACACCGACGATTTTGACAAGAATGTGGCTTTCAAGTACTTAACTGTGCCGTGTGGTAGCGACGTCCATGTTCAGTCTTTCTATGCGAGAAGCTTGCGCCAGCCAAACTGTGGTGATACTTGCACGTGTGGTAAGCGCATAATAGCCCGGCTACACGCTCCGTCTTGCTTGCGCAGTCCAGGCCTGTGCAGTCATGACTGTACAAAAAGACGGAACACCGTGGCCATACGTGCAGGTAAGCTCGTGCAAACTCAACTGTGCAATCCTAGTTTTGTTTTGAGAGCTCGTCACACGCCACGTCTCGATATGGCCAACAGTTAAAAATTCCTTTGAAAAACTAATTACATCACTCATTTTTAGATTTGCTATGTTTACTTTGTCGATAATAATTTCCTTGGACTGATGCTCGGGCTGATGCGCGGCTTGAATGACCGGCCACACGTTCAAATAAAACCGTGCAAGCCAAGTTTGCGCAGTCCAAATCAACGATTCAGCAAGTCAACGATTGCACAAGCCGCGCTTTCGGGACTGCGCGTGCTACCGTCTTGCCGTCCACACGCACGCGCTTACCTGGTTTGTACAGTTATGCTCGCAGGCAAGACGGAGCGTGTAGCCGGGCTTTTATTAGTAAATATCTAAGATAGTTTTTCAACTTTATTGTGAAAAGGATAAGGTTTATGTTCAATCGGGAAAAAATACAGTTTGGGATAACTTGATGTGCCAATGTGGACTGTCCGTAAAACTTTCGGAATAAATGACGGACTGGCCTGTTGGTCTAGTAGTTAGTGACCCTGACTTCTATGCCGGAGGTCGTGAGTTCGATTCCCACCCAGGGCAAATGTTTGTGTGATGAGCACGATCATTTGTTCTGTGTCTGGGTGTAATTTATCTATAATATGTATGTATTTAGAAATATATAAGTATGTTTATCAGCTGTTTAGTACCCATAACACAAGCTCTTAGCTTAGCTTGGGACTAGATGGCGTTGTGTGAAAAAGTCGTGGAATATTTATATTTATATTTATATTTATTTAATTCGCTAAATAATAGAAAAAAATAACTAAATACATCATTTAGGAATATTCTTTGTGAAAGTTTATTGAAATCATAAATACAATCATGTGTTTAAGTATCGGTCACTAATTACCAGTCACCCTATATCAAGGAACGATTTAATTGTTAACGGATAAACTCAAAAACTACTTAATACTCCTAGATACTCAATAGACACTTATGGAAAGCTATACACGACAATGCCAGCGAATAACATATGCTATGTTTTATTTTTAAAACTACAAGAGGGTAAAGCGGTTAAAGTTGGAAGGGAAAAAGTACCTACCATTTACGTGGACGAGATGGTAGTGTCTACTAAATAGATATTAAGGTGGATTTTATTTCTTCTTACAGAGAGTCACGAACGTCTTTGCAAGAAAGTGCTACAAACTAACAGAACGTTCAGTAAGATGACCGCCTGTGGCTTGTTTTATTTAGACGGTGCGCAACCAATATATTTGATGGGACTTCTCATCAATTACGCTATTGTACTGTTACAATTTGCGTTTCTATAAAATTACAATGTTTACTGAGCGGAGAATCTGTGGAATCTCAAGTAGGTGAAGTTAGTTTTTGTAAATGACTAAATGGCAAGGCAAGGCAAGGCTCTATAGATCCAAAAATGTAACATCTTTAGTAGGTACTTTGCGCTGAGCTGTGGCTCTTTTGGCATTATAATCTGTGTATTTCATAGTTTTAAGGTGTATTTTGCTGTAATGCCAATAAACGCATTTTTCTTTATTTCTTTCTTTTGTAGTTATTTCTCCATTTCTTTTCTTTTCATATGATTATTTTTATGTGTGATTTGACTGTTATTCATTTGTTTCTTTTATTGGTTTGATTTCTTTTACTATTTGTCATTTTGCTTTATAATGAAATGTATTTTTAATAATTTGTTATCCGTAATATAATTTATCTGAATATGGCACGTAAGAATAAACTACTTCTACTACTATGACTATCAATGACAAATCAAAATCATCTACAGTCTGTCCGTTGGTTCAATGCAGACTTAAAACTAGTGTCTGCGTGTGGAATCGTATCAGAGTCCTTAAACGCTTCAATTGGAGAAAGTCCAGAAGTCTTTTATGAGTGTTCTTGTACTTAACCAGGTTCCTCTTCCACCTTCGAAGTCCAAAGGCTTAGTGACCAACTTCTGCTAGTGTGTAAAATCCACCGAGTAAAATTAAATGCCCCTGATTCAAGTTAGAGCTGTTGTCGCTTCTTTGTACCAGTTATCTGTGGGAGTAGGGCTGCCATCCGTCCGGGTTTCCCCGGATTTGTCCTAGTTTGGAAGGCGTCCGGGGAGCGTCCGGGCGGGGTTTTATTTGTAGTCCGGGTTTGACACTTTTCAAATAATCAACGGTCGCGGGCGACTCGAAACGCGCGCCGCTTGGCGTGACACGTGACGCGGCTCGCCCCGCACCCAGTGCCGTGCAGTGTTTTTTTTATATGTTTACGTACATTAAACATGTTCGACTGATTTTTTGTTTTTTTTTTTTTTCTGAGTTCCTTTTAAAGCTTTTTAAGAAAATTTTGTTTTGTTAAAAGAGTAGAGATATTTTTTTGTTACAAAAGTCTAATTTTCTTTTATTTAAAGAAACGAGAAATGTAAGTTCCTTAAAACTTTAAGAATATTTTGTTTTGTTTCCTTTTTAGACGTAATTTAGTTTAAATTGATTAAAAATAATAAGTAAATATTTAAAACCATTAAAACTATATTTTTTTCCACTTTCCACTTAGAAAAAATAAAATCTCTTGAAACGTCCGGGTAGTAAGATCCAAAATCCGGGGTTTTCACGTTTCTTGTCCTGAGTGACAGACTTTCGAGATGGCAGCCCTATGTGGGAGTCCAAAGCATAAGCTCTTTGTAATACCAGCATGTAGGGCTGTTGCTTGGGTAAGATCCCCAACACCGCGAGCCTATGAGTTCTCGAGAATTATATCTCATGGCATGCCAATTTCGTCACGATGTTTTTCTTCACCGTTTTTTAAAGCAAGTGATATTGTTGTACAGACGCTAGCAAATTAACCTCCCCAAACTGCCAAATCTTCCCAATTGAACATTCACCTTATTGTGTTTAGAATAAAGTTGAAAACCTATCAAAGAAATTTGACAAATTGGGGTAGGTTGATGTGCTGGCGTCTGTACAATACGCAAATAAATCCAAAAAGTCAGAGGTGCCTTGGGCTCGCACAATATTGGTGTAGTGACAAAAACCGAAAAGAGCAGATCAGATGTGCTTAGATGGTTTGGTCACGTTGAAAGGATTTATGAAAGGCGAATAACGGCAGGCGAATAAACCGACCTTATAAGTATATCTAAAAGATGATCTGGATATGGAGAGAGAGCGCAGAGCATTGTCAGTTAGGGCGAATATGCTGGCCCGCAGGTTTTCTCGATGTACACCAGTAGTTAAAATGGTCCTTTTTAAGGCGTACTGCACATCGCTGTACTCGGGAGCCCTGTGGTTCACATATACCCAAAAGGCTTATAATGCTCTGCGCGTTCAATATAATAATGCGTTCAGGATATTGATGCGACTGCCACGCTTCTGTAGTGCGTCAACAATGTTTACCAACGCACGCACTGACGGTTTTGATGCGTTGTGGCGTAAAAAATCTGCCTCGCTACTCCTCAGGCTGCGTGGCAGTCCCAACAGTATCCTGCAATCGATAGCTGCTCGGGCAGATAGCCCGCTAGTGTGGGCGCTAACGAATCGCACCCGATCTGTTTTAGTTATTAAGTACTAACATAGGCTAAGTTATATTATTACTAACAAAATGGACTCTTTTGTTGTCTGATAATAAATATAATAATAATAAGTGAGGTTATTCAGAAAGATCAGGTGCGTAGTACTCGCAATCGGCGTGTGTGTCTGACTACATAGGTAAATGCATGTAAACAAAGCAAAAAAGAATCGGCGACGATGCGAAGTTTTTGTTCAAATGCATGGCCCACTTTTGTAAAGTATATTTGTTAACGATACGATGGGACTGAAATACGCTACGCGTAAAAGTCCCTATATATTATACAAATAAAAAAAAATGTGGTTATCGTAGCAGATGGCACTCTGTAGTTTCTGCCTACCCCCATGGGATAAAAGCTTGAGATTATGTATGTATGCAAAATATTATTTTGCACTATGAGGGTTTCATACCCATCCTGTATAGGTTTTACTAGGGACTATCTTACTGAAGGTAAAATCCCTTTTTCTTTTCGAGAAGGAAAGAATAGTATCAGACGTATACCAGATGACTGTTTTTTACCTTTTTGACTTTGTTTTGATGGAAAAAAAAGGGTTAAAAAGGTACCTAAATGGAGTCTTTTACTCCGTTTACCGTTTCTACCCTATTTCGCATAGCATAATTTTTCATACGAAGAAATTTATATATCAATAAATACTACACATGGAAGTAAACTTTTCATTTTGGATCAATATAAATCATTGCCCTGAGTTCTGCGAGCAATGTGCCCAGGCCATTAAACATTTAAGATTATTTAAGTTTGGAAATTCGTTAAATCCTGGACTAGTACGTAACTATGTTGTTTACCTAATTCTGAAATCGCCGTCCCCCTTCGAACAAGCGTATTAATTATTGCCCGTCAGCAGCTGTTGCCTAGCTGTCATTGGACAGTTATAAATATAGACATACCTAGATTTTATTCAAAAAATTATTTGAAGCTTTTTTTTAAATATTATAAACCAGTGCTTGACTGCAATCCCACCTAATGGCAATCAGTGATGGTGAAGCGCACTAGTTTATTAAGAGCCTATTCACTCTAGCCTTGAAGACACCTAAATTATAATCGGACGGGAAGACCGCAGCAGGCAAGTTGTTCCAGTCCTTCGATGTACGCGGTATAAACGACGCGCTTTGTCCGAATCGTGGGAGTGCCATCGATGTAACGGTGGACACTCGCCGTACGCCGGGACGTCTGATGGTAGAAAGGTGATGGCGGAATCAAGTCATGTAATTCCCGTGCACACTCTCCAAAATGTATCTTATAGAAAACTGAAAGGCTAGCTATCCTACGCCTATGCTCAAGGCTTTTTTAAAACAATGCCGAGTATTAAATATTTTATGTGCTGGCCTTGTCCTGTGTATTAATGAAAAAGTATGGGTGCACCATTTAATTCATAGTTAAAAGTTAATTCATTACGATAATGGTAGTACAAAGTATTTCAAAGCAAAAGGCATAACAATACGGAACACAATGTCCAGAACACGAAATTTTGTATCGAACAATAGATTGGAAAAAGATATGGAAAGTTTAGCGTTTTCTTTTAACTTTCCTCTTAACCTTATATTAACTTCAAAATTTAATATAGGTACGAAGGAATCACATATTTCCCACTGGACTTACATATCGTGTGTTTTCGTGTTGTTTACTATGTTTTATAAGTGCGTTGCATTTATTTAGAATGCTAACTGTGTACAATGTTAACGTAAATAAACTACAATTCAAATTTGATCTTTACTCACCTTCTTTTGTTCAAATCAAATCAAATCATTTATTTGCCAATAATGCAGGTATACAATATGATGTTATCCATGTATTTTTTACCTTAATTGGATTGACAATGATGTTTATTCGTCTGGATTTCGTACATAAAAACAACAATGTTATTCTTATTTTGAAGATACAAACTATACACAAAAACATTCATTACGATTACCGTATTTAAGAGTTTTATCATTTGGAACTGGATTTCCACTACCACTACAATCTGCCTTCATTTCCTTAGTGCTATTATGACCAACAAACCTGAAATCGATTATATTATTGACTTTCTATGTGACTTTTTCTGCATCGCATTAGATAACAATCTTGTAATAGCCATTCGAATAATAACACTATTAAACAAATATCTTGGCAAGTGGATTGAAGATGTCTTAATGATGAATGATGATTACGAAAACGATGAGCAATGTCTCCAATTGCTTGTAATATACAAAAATATTTTGGAAACTTACAACCTGTACAAGAAAATTTTCCAAATATCGGTAAGTGCGATGATTTATGACAGTGAAAAAAATTGGTTGCCTGTAAAGTCGGTATACGGGCGAAAGTTTTACGTGACAACGACTTTGAGTGGTAAAATAATTTTAATGTGAATATTCATTCGTATAGTAGGAAGAAGGATGAAATAATAGTAACAATTTAAAACATTTATTTATACAAAGAATTATATTTAAAACATTCACTTTTTATGTCTGTCTCTCTCGCTCTTAGGCGGGCTAACCATGCCCGAGTGGAAGGGACGCGTGCCTCTCACTCGCTCTCATTGTGAGCGCATAACGTGAGCGGAGCGTAACGCAGTTTCTTGAAGTGTCACCCGGCAAACCAATTTATAAGACGTTGTCACGTCAAAATGAAATGATCTCACAACCGATTTTTGTCTTTGTATATTACTTACGTAGTTTGTAAGTTCATTTTACTAACACTTACCTACACGTATTATGTGTCTTGTTACTTGAAAAAAAAAATGTTACTATTATTATTATTTAACCTTTTAATCGTATCAATTAGAGACACAATAGAAAGACAATGACACCGCGGACACCTTTTGATGAATTGACACGATTGAAAGGTTAATGAATTAATATATTTTACAAGTTACCTACTGGTCAATAATGATGCTGCAGTTTAATTATAAAGTAAACATTATACTGAGATTGAAAGACGCTTCACAGCTCACGTTTGAGCAGTGTTCATAATCTATATTGAAATTGATAACTGCACAGCTTCAGAAAGCAAAGCTAAGAGAAGTTGATTTATACATAGATCAAAATCATTCTTGTCCGAAACGAATTTTTGTCTACAGTAGAATCGAAAAAGTTACAGATTGTGGAAATATTTCTTATTTTTTTTTATATTTTTTTTAGCTACGGCATCACCATTCACTGACGCTGACATTAGATCCTCACGGGCGTGTCCTGTCAGCGTGCAGCTGACAGGACACGCCCGCAGCGCAACTAAAAGGTGAGCCATGGTCTGCAGAGACGAGCCGCACGTAAGGAGATTTTCTTTGCTGCGGCCGACTTGGGTGCGAAGTCTGTTTAAAGTTGTCAAGTCGGCCATGGTAATTCGTGGCTAGGTTAAAGTGTCTGTGATGGTTTGACGAAATGATCAGGAGGCTTGAATATCTCTCACCAAAGTTAACTAATTAAAAATCTTTTCACTTTACAAATTCCTTTAATTAAATAAGAAAGACATCTTGAAAAACAACACAATTAAAGACACACTTTTTATTATTATTGATAGGCACGCGTTTGATCACTATCTCACCTGATGAGAAGCGATGATATGGTCGACGGTAAAGCACACTTGCCTAAAGAATTCTATTCACTCTTGACATAAAGATTACAAATATGCAAACTGTAGCAGCACAATGATATTATTAGCAAGTAAACTTATGAGACCTAATAGTAACGCAGCGTCTACGTAGAACAGGCCACACACACGTATTTTACTGAATGATGCTCGATGTAAGCGCAGTACATTTTTGCATAGTTTTTTCTTATCATCTGTCAACAAAATTGTAAAGTAAGATGAAGATCTAATGAAAACATGGCGATATACACTTGGGAGAAAAAGAAGCGAGCCACTTTCTTTTTCATTAAACTTTTTATAAATGGTTATGTATGTACACTAAAACTAGCTACAAATAAAATAATAAAAAAAAAACAACTGAGGGAATACAAAATCAAACCACTCAGGAGTCAAAGTACTCCTCAATTTCGTTTACGCCGAATTAAGAGGCTTTTAGAAATAATTATAATTTCAGCACATTGCGCTATGGAGGAATTTTACCTTTACAAGACATTTTAAAATTTAAAAGAACTACACAAAGGAGTACTGTCTGCGCCCGTGTGTTCCGGTTTAGTGTACCTACATAAAATAATTATTTAAATAATTTAAATGATTTATTTATTAATATAAATAAATCATTTAAATTAAATAATAATTTATTAAAAAAAAATTAAAACTATGCACTAAAACAGTGCATATTTTTAATTTTATTTTAATAAGTTCAGAATTTATTAATTATTATAATTGTTTTTTTACAGTGCAACTAAAACTTTAAATCGCTGCAACGATTGCTTCTTTTTATTTATTGTTGGTATTATTTTAATTTGGAGCAATAGTAAGCGGGCGCTAGGGGCACGGCAACAGATATTTAGCCAAGCGGTTAAAAGTTTAAAAACAAATTTCGTTATCTTAAACATTTTTCAAATGCAGCGCCATCTTGGTTGACATGACAGGTGACAAAAATGTCTTCCCAGTCCACTATCAGGTGACAGATCAACATAAATCGATTCTAAGGCGTAACCAAGTACCTATGCCTATGGGCATCGAGTTAGTTGTAAGAGCCATATTTTATTTTAAAAAACTAAGAGGGTTGGGAGGAATATAAAGAACGATATGGACGCGTACTTAGTCGCGAGCTTAATTTCTTAAAGTTACCTGAACAATTTGACATCACTATGCGTGTGCATGAGTCTTGAGCACTTTGTATAACCGAATAAAATTTCTCGCATTCCATGGTAAACAATGTTAGATATGTCAAATTTTTTAACATCCAAAAGACAATAGATGTATACCAGAGAACTCCATAATCCTTTAACAAAAATAAGTTTAAGCCAGCACATCAAGCTACCGCAATATGTCGAATTTCTTTGATAGTTACACGAGAGTCAGTAGTGAGTACACTTACACCCACTCACCCACACACAAACTCACACACACTGACACACAGCTGGTTTAACAAGAATGGGAGAAGACACTGATTTCTGTTAAGCCTAGCTCAGGAATCAGGGCTTCATTGAAAAAACTTTCGTTTATGTCAATATTATTTTTATTATAGTTTCTAACTTTAAAGCAAATAGCACTAGGTTCGTATTCGATTGGCAAAATTTTACAGTTTGGAATAGCTTGATGTACTGGGGTCTGTACATCTCGGTTCAGTTTCAAGATATTTATTACTAAAAACAGACCATTGCAGTTTGCTTAAATAGTGAGAAAAGAAAAAAATTGTTTTATAACAGTATATGAAAAATACTATGATCAAACAAAAATGTAAATTCAGTAATATTATTGCGTTTCTATAAATTTATAAAGCAAATTCATGTTAGTGGCACCATAATAACTCAAGACCAGATAATTGGATCTTCATGATTTTTGTATTTGTCAAAGAACTAATCAAAATCATGAAAAAATCACGAAATAATAAAATGTGAAGTAAATTATTTTTGTCGTTTATTTTTCGTATGCAATGATGATTCTGATGTCATAAATGGTGATAAATGTCATTTAATAGACTTACTTTCTAATATCTCAAGGTGTTTTAATGAGAAGATTCGATACGAATGCAACCCATCCAGCAACTTGCAGCAATTTATAAAAGTACGGACTGTTAACTGTTATATCTTCCCAAAAGTACAACAATGCAGTGCTGTCGTTCAGTGTTAAAGTTATTTAAAATACTACTTACTATGTTGCCCATCGCTGCTTTATATTTTAACAATTCAATAGCCACTTGGATGTACATAAGAGATAAAATTATGACTTCCCCAATAAAGTGAAGTATCTGAAAGATAATAAAACAGAGTAATACTCGTACAATTTATTAAATAAATAGAGTGCTACCATAACTAATGCTGTTGAAATGCGTTCCTTGCGAAGTAGATGGTGTAACAGTGAATGATACATTGAGGAATGAAGTGATAAAGCAACGTTGTGGTTTAAAAGATGTAGTCACAAAAATTGAAAAGAGTATGCTTAGATGGTTTAGTCACGTTAAAAGGATTAATGAAAAGCGACTAACAAAAGGTATTTACAAGGGGTACGGTAGGGGTAGGGTAAGTGGAAATTCCAGAAGGCTAGGTAAACATAGAACGTATTGGTTAGGTTCTTTAGAAAGGTCAGGTGCGTAGAATTCGAAAGTGGCGTATGTATCTGACAACACGTATACATATATTTTTTGTGTCTGGGTTAGTCAGAAGAGAAGCAGAATGGGTTACTTATATGGTTAGTCACACAGTTTTATAGATTAACAGTGAGTCACTTACGAATAGCTGGCAGCACACTCTTTGAATGCCATAACAATCTAAGACATCGGTATAAGCCTGGGACATTTTTTTGATATAATTTTCGGACAAGCGTTCTTGTTCGTGAAGATTCAAAATTTGGGAACTCCAAAGTACAATTTTGATCGTCAACAATTTGATTATTCGAATAGCATAAAGAACATTGAAGTCAAACACGGCCAAAAAGAGGTAAACCGCAAAATGTGAAGTGCTTATCATGGTATAACAATGTATGAACACCGTGATGAAAATACCAAAACTCATTATAAAACTAATCCAATTCCACACAATAAAGCGGTTAAAACTAGTTTCATTTTTAAGCAATCTGTGAAGTTTTTGAAATGTTAGGATAAACTGAACAGATTTTTTGGAATAAATAATTCCAACCACAACATTCATTACGAATCCTAAACAATAATAGATTGTGTGAGAATATAAGGACGTTAAATAAACAATTGCAAGTTGTTTTTCTCCGGGATAATAATGCGTCATGTAACCGCGAAATACAAATGCCAATATAAACAGTAGTGTTCCCAACATTGATATAGAATGAATTACGAAACCATTTGGAGTGATACGATTATTTTTGATGCGATATTTAGGACAAAAACTTAAACATTGCATTGTATTCAAAGGCAAGAGCATTGACTGCACATCTTTGTCCACCACATTGTCTAAAATAAAATTTTTGGCCATTGTATAATTTCATTCGATTAATATTTATTTGGATTTATTAAATTTGTTTAAGCCAATACAAGTAACACAAGAATAGTGAACTGTGAACTTAAAGCTTAATCATTATAATTAATGATTACAGATGAAATCAACTTTTTCCATTACTTCGTCACTGTAAATCAACTTACACATCTAATCAGATAGTTACAAGGTGAAAAGTCACAATATCGGTTATTGCTCTAGCCAGAAATTTTAAGGTTAAATTACAGAATAGTACCTATAAATAAAATTAAAAAAAAAACAATGTTTCTGGTTAAAAAAAAAATGGTCCTAATACAAGAAAGCTTTCAAAACAGTAATCTTATATTGACGTGTAATTAGGCTTAAATTTCTGCATGCAGAAGAAAATATCATTTCTTATTGATCACTTCTGTAAATCATTGAGAAAAAAATAATTAATAACACATAATATTTACAAAAATGCAAACTGTAGCAGCACAATGATGTTAGTGGCAAGAAAACTCAAAATCCTAATTGTAACGCAGCGTCTATCGTAGAACAGTCCAGACACACGTATCTTGCTGAATGATGCTCGTTGTAGGCGCAGTACGTTCTTGCATAGGTTTTTCTCAGTATTTGGGAAAAATTGTAATTTTTGGGATAACTAGTAAAAAAAAAAATTACAGGAAGAATGACTCATTAATATGAACAAATTTAACTATAGAACGAACTCTGAAATCAAGAAAAAAAACTTGAGAGGTGTCAAGGGACACCCGAATGGAACGAAGTTCCCTTCGATTAATTAGTGAAGGAATTGTAATAAAATTTTATTTTTTTTAAGTTATAATAATATCTACAATCTCTGTCTATTAATTTAATTTTGATTACGACAATTTTGAACATTACTATACTCATAATAATATTGTTTCCGATGAACATTATTATAACATTATCCGTGCTGGTATAGTTCGACCAAAGTTGCTTTACCGGAGGACGCCATCTGAAAAATGGCATAATACTTTTAACGAACAAAATCACGTTTAAAGTGGGTTATACAATTAAAATTTTATAATTTTTAGCCGCACTGCTTACAATAGCTTACTATAGCAAAAAGTGTCGTGACAACTTTTCGTAAGAATTTTTTCCGTCTAGCCCCCTTTCACAACGCGCAATAAGGAACTTCGTTCCAAAAAAAACAGTGGGTTCATAAAAAAACTTCAGTACATCACATCAACCTACCCCAAACTGTCAAATTTTCCGAATTGAACATGAACCTTATTGTGTTTAAAATAAAGTTGAAAACCTACACATTGGGTAGCTTGATGTGCTGGCGTCTGTACATAATATATCATATGTTTGTATCGGTGTATACCTAAAAAAAATTACGTAAGTAGGAACCGAAAATTTAACAACACTGTCGTTAGGTGGTAAAGTAATTTAAAATAATACTTACTTTGTGGCCAATCTTCAAGTTAAATCTTAGCATGTCAGTAATCACTTGTGTGTTTATGAGAGATTGAATTACCACTTCCATAATGTAATAAAGTATCTGAAAGAAAGCAAAATAAGGAACCACACTAGACATTTCAATCAGGGACTCATTTTGATTATATTTTCCTTTACAACTTAAATCATTACTTTTGTTCATCTCATAACTCGCGCCATTAAAGAATTGTAGATTTAGATTTTGCAAAATAGGGCTTATCATGCCACTTCACTTGTACAGTTAGTAAGTATGGTGAGTACTAAATAAATAAATAATTCACACAACTTTCACACAACCTGCCAAGCTAAGCAAAGCTTATGTTATGGATACTAAACAACTGATAAACATACTTGTAAATTTATTTATTACTTTACATAATTATTATAGATAAATAAAACCTAGTCATAAAACAAATGATCGTGCTCAACACACAAACATTTTTCTGGGTGGAAATCGAACCCACGACCTGTGGCATAGCCGTCAGGGCTACTAACTACTAGACCAACAGGCCAGTGAAACTATCGTTTACTATTAATTTCTTCACTGGCACAGGTTATTCTATCCTATGTTTTTTGTAAGCTACGTATAGTTGAAAACAGATTTTTGAATGTCATCACACTCTAATAATATATCTACATCAGCCTGAATCACTTTTTTTTAATGTAATTTACTTCAGACAACCCCTCTAGATCATGAGGATTCGAAAGTTGAGACCTCCAAAGAGCAACTTTAAATCAAATCAAATCAAATAAATTTATTGGCACACACAAGTTAGAGAAAATACATAGAAGAAAACACTAAGAAAGAGCATTAATAAAACAGCAGAATAGTAGAAGTAGCCGTGGGCCCCAAACTAGGTACAGCCTGTATCTTGGTGACCCAAAATATAGAATTAAAGACAGATTGAGTAGACTACAAAAAAGTTTGACACAGCACAGCAAGAGTAGGTAACAATTAATTATAGTAGTAGCGATTCTAATCATCCAGAAACAAATAGATAAATTAAGGAATAATCAATCGACATCTTTGTTACTCGAAAGGCGTAAAGTACATTGAAGTAAAAAACGGTGTAAAAGTAGAAACCATCTAAATGTAAAGAATAATGTATCTCAATTTATAAACAAGTCACCACTATATTGAAAATACTAATACTCATGATTAATGTAATCCAATTCCACACGATGAAGCAGTTAAACCAGGCTTTATTGTAAAGAAATCTATGCACTTTTTGAAGAGTAAGGACAAACTTGACAGATTTTTTTGAACCAATAATGCCAATCACGAAATTTAATGTGAATCCCAAACATTAATTGGCTGTGAATATATGGCACTCAAAAAACGAAAGATTTTTGTTCTACTTTGTAATCAATAATATATAGCATGTAAGCACAAACCACAAATAATAATATTAACAGTAGACAGATCCATCATTATTAGATAATTGAAAACAAAACCATTTGGGGTGAAAAGATTATTTTTGTCCACCACGTTGTTTACAACAATACTATTCGACATTGTAAATTGCCTGATATCTTATAACGTTTATTTTTAAGAAGGTTTTGTCTATGATAGAAGTTATAAAATGATAATTTATGTCTGTAAATAGATTCATACAAAAACTTTTGCACATCATTTTTCAGCTAGGTGAGGATGGCGTTTCACAATATGACCACTACAATTTCAAACTTACTATTGATTACGAACAGATGAAGCCAACGTTACTACACTACTGTGTTGAACATACATGTCATATCTTATCACATACCAGTAGTGAAGTAATAACATCTAGTATGGTTTTAAACTTTTAAAATTTCTTAGCCAAATAGTAAAAAATTAACCTTTAAAGCCCGTCCACGACCTTTGTGAAAGTGAAAGTATGAAAATGTACGAAACGCGCCGCTCGACCGACTCGTGGCGTGCTTAGTACGTTTTCATAATTTTGAATCTTACTGCTCGCTGACCCGCACATAGCCGTCGCTCACAGCGGTAAGGACGTGATCGGGCCGTTAGTATACACTGCTATACGTCTATGTCCATCTGTGTTGCTGGGGAGTTTGTTCCGCCACTTCTTCTTCCCAGCAAAAACACTAGGAAGTGGCGAAGGGTGAGCCGTTTTTGGGGGACTGTCTTTATGTATTTTTTTGACGTTCTAAAAGTGCTGATTCTCAGCCTAGTTTGAATAAAGACTTTTGATTTTGATTTTGATCATCTAACCATTTCTTCGGTATAATGCTATTCAGCCATTCCACTAAATGACTATTCGCAAACTCGGAAGTATGTAGCCCCAGTTCAAAATTTACTATATTATTATTATAACAACAGTTCTTTCTTCAAAAGGCATTCCCAGACCTAGCTTTGCATTATTGTTGTGGTATGTAAATTTTCACATCCCCATAGAAGAGGGAGAATCCTACGACCTGACGGGTGTTGTGTCTGGTGGGTTACTGCTGCCCAACTATTTTTGTCTGAATCTTGACCATGTTCAATTGCGCGGATTACTTTGGCATCGTGATTTAGGATGTCAGTTTTAGTTCGTGTGTGGTGAGATAGATTCTGATGTCATGATAAATTACAAAAGCATACTATTTTATTATAATGTTTGAACTCTGAAGTTGCTTTGTTTTTAAGGTTCCGATTTGAACCAGAATGTAATCAACCACTCCTTACGCACACGTTATGTCTCTCCACTTAACATATACTCATGACGATCAAAAAGTGTTCGGAGTGTCGTATTGGCAACAAAATGTGTCCACGTTTGCGCAGCGCTTTAGCAAACTTTGGAAGTAAAATTTTGAACAAACACCGACGTGTCTGAAAAGATTTTCTTATAGAAATAAATATAACTTCATCAAGGGCAGGTGTCCGCAACTTCACGACCAAGCGCGTACTTTGCGTACGGTTAATTTAAATAATAACTTTAATAACTTCATCTAATAAATTCTTTTAATAGCATGATAAAAACGAACTGGTTATAATAAATGATTCCATACACACTAATTTACAAAACAGCAAACTGTAGCAATACAATGATGTTATTAGCAAGATAACTCGTGAGACCTAACAGTATCGCAGCGTCTACGTAGAACAGGCCATACACACTTATTTTGCTGAATGATGCTCGATGTAAGCGCAGTACGTTTTTGCATAGTTTGTTCTTGTTATCTGTAAAAAAAAATGTAACGTACGATAAAGTACAAATGGAGCCAATAACACCACTACATTTTTTTATTTACAAAAAATTAGGCTGAATTCTTTTTTGTAAAAAGGAGTGGTTGGAGGAGGACCGGAGGAGCTTGTGGCTAAATATTAACAACCTCACGGGTTGATCGAAGGTTAAGCTACGCGTGACGAGGTTGGTCCGTGGATTGAGACCATTTATTACATTTCAAGACTCCGCCGTGCCTCGGAAAGCACTCGAATGGTCCCGGCTGTCATTTGTAGATCTATTACCATCGATAAAGAGAAGACCGAAAATCTTTCAACCAGTTTAACCAAGTAACTGGATTGTGTAGGCCGACAGGCAGTTGCTCCATGTAAAACACTGGTATTTAGCTGCATACGGTTAAACTGGAAGCCGCCCCAACATAGTTGGGAAAAGGCTATGCAGACGATGACACGGTTTAGTCTGTCTGCCTAGCGACATAAAAGTTGAGGAGATGGGGCTTGTAACGTCATTATCTAGTATAGACTGTACTGGCTCACTAGCCACATCGAGCGCGGCGATACATCGAGTCAAAATATCGCATGACGTCAATACGTCATGCGACATTTTGGCTCGATGTAGGTATCGCCGTTATTTTTTGATTACGTGAAATAAGAAAAAATATGTGTCGAATATTTTCTTTTAATCTAGTTATGGGACTAAAAACTAAAATTTTGTCAAATAGCCCAATAAAAACAATGGCTGTTCATCCAGTTTTTGGAACGTGAATTTGAAGTTTACGTCAAACTCTGCTTTATTTTTCATTCCGTGTATTCTTAAAAATCTCTTGCAAAATCCAGAATTAAATCTTTTTTTTTTATTATCTTTAACCCTACACACACTGTCTTTACAGTTTACACCCAAACAACAAATATTTAATCTAAATCTAAATCTAGCACGAACCAAACGGGAACGATACCTATCGTGTTGACGCTTAGGGCTGTCATGTGTATGCTTGTGTGTGTGCGTATGTGTTGTGCGTGCGTGCCACACACACCACACATATTAATAATGACGATAACTTAAAATAAATAAAAATACGCAAAGCAACCTAACAGGCAGCGAGGAAACAACTACATACAAGCCAACCACTGAAACTACACAAAAACTGTCTTTTGCTGAAGTAGCTAGTACCGATACTGAATCAAAGCAACCAGTTCAACCCGGTGAATGGATTACTGTACAAAAAAGGCGATTGAAAAATAAGACTTACACTAAAGGAGGTGTCGGTATGGCGGAACCCGAAAACTCCGAAAATTTTAAAGCTGCCGATACCAAGATTGGCTTGTTTATATCTAACGTACATAGAGACGTATCGGAACAAGACATAGCCAACTATGTTTACAAAAATACAGGTGAAACAGTTTCTTTGGTAAAGATAAAAATGAAAAGAGAAAAAGACTACAACGCATATAAAGTCCTTGTTGTCAAAAGTAAAATGGAACTGTTCCTGAATATGAATTTGTGGCCGTCTGGAATCACGTTCAGACGGTTCATGAATTATAGAGAAAGGCAGTTCAATGAGGATTGTTTGGCTTTGGCAGAAGCTTGCTAGCTCTTGTAAGATTATAGTGAAATAGTGACAATGAAGTTATGTATGTACCAACTAATATGAGTATTGTGCTTGAAATAAAGTTATATTATTATTATTATTATTATAAATCAACCAAATTAAAATATTTTCTACATGTTAGCTAGCACACTCCAATATACAGAATACTATAATATATAACTAAGTAAAAAAATAAGTATACTATATCTACTATATAAAAATAAGTCGGGTTTTCCTTCCTGACGATATAACTCCAGAACGCACGAACCGATTTGCACGGTTTTGCATTCGTTGGAAAGGTCTCGGACTCCGTGAGGTTTATAGCAAAGAAAATTCAGGAAAAATAACAATAAATTACATTATTAGGGCTAATAAAAATAAATTAAATTACATAAATCAGATGCAACCTTCATAGTCACTATGAAAAACTAAGACACAAAATTAGAAAAAAGTAAATGACAGATTGACAACTGACATAATGTCAGGCAAAAAGTAAATATATTGATAAGTATTGTGTTCACTGTGAAATTGTGAAAAAAAGTAAAAAAAAAAAAGTAATTCGTTTCCTAACATTTAAATTGGAAAACATCAAATCAATAACGTGTATTGTGCAAATTTTTATTGAATTTCAACAGCAGACATTTGTCTTTAAGGTGGTAAGTTGAACTGCGTAAATTATGTGGATCGTGCATAGTTAGGTAATAGAAATAATATTAATAATCTTCTTTCTTAATATATAAATTTTTCGTGTTACAATGTTCGTTCCCATACTGCTCCGAAACGGCTTGACCGATTCTCATGAATTTTTTTATGCATATTCAGTAAGCCTGAGAATCGGCTACTATCTATTTTTCTAACCTCTAAGTGATAAGGGGTGTTTACCCCAAATTTTCATTTTTTACACATAACATAACGTCACGCCTGTAATCCCCGAAGGGCTAGGCAGAGGTGTACCTGGTAGTACACCCACATTTCGCCAGTTATGTTTAAGTCCCATGTAATAGGGGGCGAGCCTATTGCCATCAATCGGGCACAAATCCAGACTCCGGGCTGCTACTGAGAAATCCCAGATGGAAAAACTCAATAACACTTTGCCCGACGTGGGTATCGAACCCGGGACCTCATGCTCAGCAGTAGCGCTTGCGACCACTAGACCAACGAGGCAGTCACTTGACCAACGAGGCAGTCATTTTATATTTTTTTGATATTTTGATATTTTTATTAAGTGGCATCAAAAAATACACACAACTCTAAATTTGGACTTTTTTATCACCAACCCTTGCTTTTTAATAGTCATTTTCATAATTTTATCATTTTCTATCCCGCTCGATAACATCAATTATTATCACTTGGTAAGTTATCCCCTCCATATGTCTACCGGTGTCACTTCTCACCCTGTAAACAGCACGGAGTAGGGATGTTACCTCTACAGTTTTCTTGCTTGCTTCAAGCGTAGTAGTTAAACATTTTTACTATCTCAGTGTAACTCTCATATCAAATATATTCTCGAGTAACTTTATTATTTATTTATTAATCTATAATATAAAAATGAATCGCAAAATGTGTTGGTAAGCGCATAACTCAACAACGCCTGGACAAATTTGGCCAATTCTTTTTTTTATTGTTTGTTGAAGTTCAAAGATGGTTTTACGTCGATAAAAATTCGAATAGTTGCCGGAAAACCTCTAAAGAGATTTTCGTCAAACATTGCCAGCTGATGAACTCAATGCATGTCTAAAGTCCTACAATTGTGGAAACATGTCAAAGTACTTCATTTAAGCAAGAATATGGATGTCAAATTGCAAAATGACCAATCTGGAAACATATTCTCTCAACAACGCATTGGAAGTGGCAAATTTCCTATAGACATGTTGGCTGCATTAACATTTCTCAAAGTGTTTGTCTGTTAACTCGATCAAAAGATGAACTTATCCAGAAGGTGTTTCCAGATGTTTCTCAAAATTACAGGAACCATGATTGGTTGAGCGAACGAGCTATATTGGCTGCAAAAAACATAGATGTAAATGAATTAAATTAAAAAATGCAAGAACAAATTACAGGCGAATCGAGGATATATAAATCAGTTGATTCGGCTACTAACCAAGATGATGTAGTGAACTATCCACCAGATTTTTTAAACTCGCTGGATTTTCCAGGATTGCCACCTCAATCTTCAAATTAAAGGTTGGATCGGTAGTTATAATGTTGCGAAATATCAACCAACCGCGTCTTTGCAATGGCACACGGTTAGCGATAAAAAAATTACTAAACAACGTGATAGAAGCAACTATTCTGAAAGGAAAGTATAAAGGAGAAGACGTTCTCATACCGCACATCTCAATTTTTCCAAATGATGTGCCGTTTGACTCTAAACGACTACAATTTCCAGTTCGGCTTGCTTTTGCTATGACCATAAACAAGTCCCAGGGGCAATCATTAAGTGTTTGTGGTATTAATCTGGAAAACCCATGTTTCTCACATGGTCAATTGTATGTTGCCTGTGCCCGTGTTGGAAAACCATCAGATTTGTTTGCGCCAGATAATCAAACAAAAAACATCGTATATCACAAAGCACTACAATGAAAATAAAACTGATTTTTGTTAATAATTATGATTCACATGATTAACAATAAAGGGATTACTTATTTTTAAATGCTTATATATGTTTTATTTAATTATATTTCTTATTCACAACGCCCTATCACCAGGGTGACGGTTCTGTTCAGGAGATTTTTTTGCCCCGACTATAAATTTTATGTAGGAACAAAAAAAAGTCACATTACAAATCATTTTGACAGGAATTTATTGCAATTTAATTAGGCAGTACGAAGTCTGCCGGGTCAGCTAGTTAAGTATAACTATTGACCGCTTGAGAGCCCCGGCCGTCAACTACCTATTATTTTAAGACCTTTCACACAATGTATCATGAAATGAAATGAAATGAAATGAAATTATTTATTATGCAATTAGGATATGGAAATCACTTTTACACGTCATTTTTTCCTGTTTTGCATTAAAATTTAATATTCTTATCTATTCGATAGTTATGGTTTGTGTTATTTCGTTCCAAAAAATGATTTATATTTGCAATACTTAAGTATGACAAAATCTCAACTTCAAATACACATTTTTTAGAGGCTTATGGCATATAAAAATGTTAAGTCACAAAAGGTTACCTGAACAATTTGACATCAGCAGAAGTGCGCAAGAATCTTTAGAACTTTGTATAGCCGAATAAAATTCCTCGCATTGCTTGGTCAACATCGTTAGATATGTTAATCTCGTTAATATCCAAACGGAGAGGGATAATAAACTCATTATAGTCGCTGCACCCTTTAACAAAAATAGGTTTTAAACTATACATAATTTATTATGAACCTTTGCCTATTCCCAAAACAATAATGCTGACGGGTTTTAATTAATTAAACCCCAAGCGGACGCCGGCGTCCGCGCTGTCATTGTATTTCTATTGTGTCTCTAATTGTAACGATTGAAAGGTTAAGAAGCTCAGACCAACAACAAAAGTAAGACAAGGCGTCGCGATCATCAAAAGTGAAGCCACCTTTTTATCTGTGTCTCAAAGGGTTGCCATTTATTGAACTTTCTCCATATAACTCGGGATTAATATTTTATGCGGAAGTTAATATTGTACAGAGGCCTGCACATCAAGCTACCCCAATGTGTCAAAGAACAATGCCAGCTTTCGGCCTACACAACTATTAAAACTAATTTCGCGCGGACACAAAGTGTTTTCTTCCAACAATTTAAATATAAAATACAAACTCATAAAAATATATTTTGTGCTTTTCGAGAACTTCTCGAAAAGAAAATCATTTTAATAAGTAATCATTTTATATTCAAGTTCATGAATTCCAGATTTAAATAAATAAAGTTGCCAGTCTTGCCACTGTAATCGATCATTCTAAATAAAAAAAAATACTCTTTACTTTTTGTTTACCACCTCATTCAAATTGTCTTTTAATTTTTATTTATACTTAAATAATACGTTTATCGTGTTTATTTGTGTAAATTGGAGATAATATCACGAGCCACGCAAAAGTGCCTCGTTTACTCACTTTTGAGCAGTCCGCGAGACAAAAACATAAACAAATAACAACAATAATAACAACAAACAACCGCGTAACAAACAAAATTAATAAATAAAACGTAAGCACTCCACAAGACTAATTATTTTACGAAGTTTTTTCAATTCGAAAAACTGCGATTCGGTAAACAAAAAAAAAACATTATTGATACACGAAAAAGGTTTCGTTGCAGACCGTACTTTTCAAGTGACATCTGACAGATAGAGTTCTCTGATGTTCCTATTCTTATTTGAAACGCATAGTAAGATATTTAGAATAATAGTTACCTTGTTGTCAATCATTACGGTATATTTTAACAATTCAATCGTAAGTTGGACGTATAAAATAGATAGAATTATTGCTTCTATAATATAGTAAAGTATCTGAAAGTTGTAAAAAGTATAATTATAAAGTATTAAAATTTATATATTTGACCTAATCCGTGACTATTTTTTTATTATATGTGTCTGTCAAATTAGTCAGAAAATAAATGAATTTTAATTGTTTAAGTTAAAATTTACGATACTCTGTATGAGTATTTTCTAAGGGTACCTCATAAAAGACACGAATTTAAAAGAGTTTCTTTGCGATACTAAACACACTCGCACGGTGCTCTGAGCAGACATGATAAGATCCGCCATGTCCTATTTATTTCTTTAATGGCATGGGATATATGCAATCCCATGTATTGATAGCAAATAAAATCACTTACGAATAACTGGGAACATGCTCTTTGAATGTCATAACAGTCTAACAAATTGACATAAGCGTGAAACATTTTTTTGATATAGTTTTCTTCAGCCAAGGTATCCTGTTCCTGAAGATTCAATATTTGGGAGCTCCAAAGAACAACTTTGTTCTCCAACAATTTAATTATTCGAGTAGCATAGAGAATGTTAAAGTCAAAAACGACCAAAAAGAAGTAAATAAGCATGTCTAGAGAAAAATCTGCCAAATAAAAATAAAAAAAGAGCGCAATATTGTAGCCAAAAAAACCCATGATAAAAGTTATCCAGTTCCCGAGGATACAAAGCTTGAAACTGGTTTTATTGTTAAGAAATCTATGCACTTTTTGAAAAGTTAGGACTAACATAACGGATTTTTTAGAATAAATAATCCCTATCACGAAGTTTATAATGAATCCCAAACAATAGTAGACTGAGTCAACATATATGGAGATAAACAAAAAAACATTATTTAAACGGACTTCTTTTTCATAATACCGGAACATATAAGCATGGATTACAAATGAACATATAAAAAGTAGTGTCCCTATCAATGATATAGAATGTAACATAAAACCATTTGGGGTGATAAGATTGTTTTTGATGCGATATTTAGGGCAGAAACCAATATGTTGTAACATATTCAAAGGCAAGAGCATAGACTGCATATCTTTGTCCACCACATTGTTTGACATAATATATGCCATTAGGTATATATTTCCTTTTAATATTAAGAAAGATTGCTTTCACTTTTTGAGTAGTCTTTATTCAGCGGTTCTACAGCACATCCTATATGACTATATTATATGACTATATTCGATTATTGTTGAATTACCCGTTCTAATCTAATTATGATTATTATAGATGAAATCCTTTTTATTATTGTCGATCATTATCTACACACATGTCATCTTATCACATGCAAGGTGTGAAATAATTATATTGGTTAATGACTATATTCGATTATTGTTGAATTACCCGTTCTAATCTAATTATGATTATTATAGATGAAATCCTTTTTATTATTTTCGATCATTATCTACACACATGTCATCTTATCACATGCAAGGTGTGAAATAATTATATTGGTAAATGACTATATTCGATTATTGTTGAATTACCCGTTCCAATCTAATTATGATTATTATTGATGAAATCCTTTTTATTATTTTCGATCATTATCTACACACATGTCATCTTATCACATGCAAGGTGTGAAATAATTATATTGGTTAATGTTGCTAGCTAGAAATTTTGGAGTTCCTTTATAATAAAAAAAAGAACTTTAACAAGTTGGTCTGTCGAACTGTTCGTCTTTGGTCATCGTTTTTATTTTATACCAATTTATTAAAATATCTAAAAATATAATAGGTAGAGATAAGAATGAATGTAAATCAACGAATAACCATGATACTATTCCACAACTTTAACAACACAACGCCTACTAGCCCCAAACTAAGCAGTTTGTGCTAGACAACTAAATAACTACTATAATTAAGTAGATAACTTACACCCAGACACAAAATAAATGATATCTATCCATGTAACCTAAAAGTATAAAAAAGAACTTACAAAAAGAAAAACAATCATTTCATGTGATTAACTATTTTAATTGCATAATAAAGATAATACACACTGATTACAGAAACCCTAACTGTAGCAGCACAATGATGTGATTAGCAAGAAAACTCATAAGACCTAATTGTAATGTGGCGTCTACGTAGAACAGGCCACACAAACGTATCTTGCTGAATGATGCTCGATGTAAGCGCAGTATGTTTTTGCACAGTTTTTTCTTATCATCTGTTAGAAAAATGTATCGTGTTAATGAAGATAGATAAAAGATTTATTTATTCACGTTTTTTTTTCTTTCTCATTATGAAAACATGTTCATAATGCTAAACCCAAAGACAAAGTTAAATTATTCAATCAGGCCATTAAAAGTCACTATTGAACACTCAAACGCACAATTCAAGTACACCACTCTGCAACCAATTTAAAGAAAATACTTAGATATTTTGTGTAGCAGCCAACGCTATTTAAAAAAAAAACACGTTATCTTATGTTTAAGTTATCAATAGACAAGTAATTAATTTGTATTGAATGAAAAGCCAAGGTTGCTACTATAAAATTCGGCGTTCTCGCAAAGGTTCGGTGGTACAGACGCCAGTCCATGTCAATTGAACATGAACCTTATTCTGCTTGTAATAAAGATGAAAACTATCCAAGAAATTTGACACATTGGGGTCGCTTGATGTGTTTGACTCTGTACTTCACATGGGGGCAGGTTCTAACGTTATACAAAGCACAATGCCCGTTCGTGTGTGAAGTACTGCAGCCACAGTCATATGGGCTGCTGCTGCATGACGCCATCTAGCAGCTTTGAACTCAGTACAGAGGCGTGCGAAGAGGCTTATTGGTGACCCAGATTTGATTACGACCAATCTACAAAGCCCTTCAGCAGAGGCGCAGGGTAGCCGTCCTTTCGGATAGTATGCATTTTGGAAAGTATTATCGGGAATTACATGACTTGATTCCGCCACCATCTTTCCACCATCGGACAACCCAGCATATGGCACCTCTACGAGCCAGACAAGGCGTTGCACCTCAGCGTTTATATCGTGTAAATCGAAGGATTGGAACAACTTGCCTGCTGCGGTGTTCCCTTCCGATTACAATTTAGATGTGTTCAAGGCTAGAGTTAATAGGCTCTTAATAAACTAGTGCACTTCACCATCATTGATTGCATGACTACTTACCATCAGGTGGGATTGCAGACAAGCGCTAGTTTATAATAAAACTATTCAGTAACTAGATGTGACTCAAACATAGGGTGTCAAAAAAGTCCCATAGTTCTCACGTTAATAATATTTCGTTACAGAAAGTTACCTGAACAATTTGACATCAAAATAAGTGCGCATGAATCTTGAGCACTTTGTATAGCCAAATAAAATTTCTCGCATTCCTTGGTAAACAACGTTATATATGTGAATCTCTTCAACATCCAAAAGCTTACAAATACTAACCACAAAGTGGCACCCTTAAACAAAAATAGGTTATATATGTACATTTAAAGGGAAGGCATCATGACACATACACTAGCAGATTCAATGAAATTCATCCCTTGAAAACTAGAGTGAAGTGAATTGACAATGCTTAGTATTATTATGGAATGACAGCTCAATTTTATTTATCTTCTCTCCTCATTTATTTTCTCAGTATTATATTATTTATATTAAGATTACCTTGAGGATAAAAAAGCTTGGGAATGTGCTGCTCCTACTACAATTAAAAAATGATGACATTTCTAACATTAAGTTTAGTTAAAAAGTTTTTTTTTTTGATTACCAATTAGTTTTTTTTATATTTCTTTTTTTGCATTATTTATGTAGTATGTTTTACACTTTGACATTTAATGTTAAATGACATGTATTTTTACCTTAAGAGTATAATATTATTTAATATTAGTGTGAATGTAAGGCCTGATCTTTATATTTTGTATCTCGTTTCTAAATTTGTAAGTTCTTTTCTAACTTTTTGTCTGACAGTTTGAGTACTATAAGGGACCAACCCAAATGTTCTTGCTTTGGTACTGTTCGTCAGCACGTGGAGCCCCTCAAGTTCCGAGTTGAGCTCACGATTACTGACAAATGCTTACACTGACTGATCTGGTCCCCTCATATCTGTGTGGTTCTTTCCTCAAAAGACCATCTCAGACACTTATCTGCATGGTTCATACACGATTTGACCAAGATAATGTCTGGATTTTAAAAGAGACTATGACCTCTGAGTTTCTTTCTGTATTTCTTCTCAGAGTAGTCAGTTAGTAAAACTCCGATTTCATATACCAGTTAAAAAATGACGTGTAAAAGTGTTTGTGAAGACCTATTTACAAAATAAACATCATTTATCATTTTATTATTTTTATAGAATAGCATTTCTGGACACAATGAGTTCAGTAGATGATCCTCAACTGCTTTTAATTGTAATTTTCGGTTTTCCAAGTTTTTTCTGACCTTCTTTTACTTCAAGCTGTATTAAAACAATATTTCTCTTTAACTCAATTAAATTTTAATTGAAAGAAGGTGGTTATATACTACGGTTAAAAAAAAAACTCATTTAGTTCCACAGTAATGCGTTTTACCGAAATTTTGTCATTTTATATTAAATTAAATTTTATTTTAAACAGCAACATCTGTTTATACTTCTGCGGTGCGAGTCCTCTAGCTTTAAGCCCATAAGATCTTATCTATTATAAGATACGTAAATATGAACTTACTAAATTATCAAATGCCTTAGAAAATTTAAACATTGCAATAGTCATAAAGACGTAGATCAGAGATTGAATTACCAATTCGATAATGTAATATAGTATCTGAAAGGTTAGGAAACAACATTAATAAGTACAACTAAAATTACCTTATCAATAAACGATTTTCAATACAATTTATAACACAAGGTAATGTTTTCCCGCCCTGTAACCTGCACCATTAAAAGAACGTATTTTCAAAGTTTCCTTGTCTTGGAAATACGGCGCGTTGCACTTTTAAATCCCCTAGATCTGTCACCCAGGGGACTACACAGCACTCTATGATCGTAGTGGAGCCACTACGATCCCCTATGCAAAGGATTCTCCAAGTACTAATAAGTGATATTCCTATTATATTCCCATTTAAATAAAAACGCCACTTACAAAATAATGATATGTTATAAATATAATATAATCAAAAATCTGCCCACAGAAGGGATAACAATGATGTAAATTAACTTTTTATCACATCTATTCAAAAAGATCTAGTTTATTCCTCTTAAACAGGGACCAAAATAGCTCATTAATCCCTAGGGACCAAAATTGATTTGAATTTGGAATGTGGATATTGTTAGTAAATGTTTCAATCAGCAAAGATGTGAATCACAAACCATGCGGGAACAATGTATTGAATATGTGACTGGCTGAAAAACTGCGAGCGCGCCAAATTTAAAAAAGTTGATGAAAAATAAACAACGCGTGAAATTAAATGCAATCTGCTTTCGTTCGTAGTTGATTCATATTCAGATTTTAGCATTATAAAAAATGAGTGCGTCTTCCTCAAGTGAAAGTATTATTATGTCTTATGGTTCTGAATTGTACGTAAATAAATTCTTGTTCATAAGTTGCACTTACTTATTTTCTCATAGAGGGTGATAAAAAGTAGAGTGTCCACCTCGGGAGCAACACTATTTTAAGCTCGAGTGACATACTTTTAATCCCTTGCTGCGCTCAGGATTAAAAAAACACTCTCGCCTTTAAAATAGTTGTTTGCTCCCTAGATAAACAATCTACTATTTCTACATTAAGTCAGATGTTGAAAAAAAAAGTGATTGAAGACCGCTCGGAGCCTGGATTTTTGCCCGGGGGATAGCTAGCTGAAGGGTCGCTCCGTATACGTATCGTTTATGTGACATTTAAACATAATTGACTAGATGCGTGTTATAAGTACACCTTTGCCTAATCTAGGTATCCCATCTAAATAATAATAGGATCCAATAGTCTAAATGGCTGTACTTCTTATGTACCTTGTCCTTAACTTAAGATTCAAAAGGAAATTAGAGTTTTAAATGATCCCCTAGGGGATCGTAGTAGTCCCTTGGGAGACTGATCTAGGGAATTTAAATAGATTGCGCCGAAAATATTACAAACGTATCTCACACTAAAGTTCTAATCAATCGGACCTGCAGATAAAAAGATTTTTTTCTCAAGAAGTAGGAAATTAACTGATGATCCCACTGATGTCTGATAAATTGGTATTGTTCTTCAGAAAGGTCAGGTGCGTAGGACTCCTAACCAGTGTGCGTGTGTGACCAGACATATTATTTACAGACCAGCGCCTCATGAGCTTTATTCTGTTTATAATAAAGTTAAAATACTATCAAAGAAATTTGACACATTGGGGTAGCTTAATGTGCTGGTTTCTATACCTAAACGAAGTTTGTAAGTACTGAAGCCAGTGGCGTTCTGCAGTTTTTGATAACCTTTATGAGAAAAAGATGCACGTACTCCTATTATGTATGTATTTTCTATTAATACCTTTAATGGTGCGAGTTATATAATCAATTTATTAATAGCAAATGACTTACAAGTAGCTGAAAACAAGTTTTCTGAATGTTATAACACTCTAATAAATCGACATAAGTCTGAAACATTTTGGCGTTATAATTGGCTTCGGACAAGCTTGCATTCAAAATTTGTGAACTCCAAAGGACCACTTTAAACTTTAACAATTTAATGATACGAAAAGCATAAAGCATATTTAAATCAAATACGACCAGAAAGTAGCTTATATAGACCAGTTCGATAGGAAGGCTCATCAGTAAATATAAACCAGTGAACACACAATTATAAAAGCCAAAACTCATGACTACATTAATCCAATTCCACAAGATGATGCGGCTAAAACTAGCTTCGTTGTTAAGAAATCTGTGTACTTTTTGAAAAATTAGGACAAATTTAACAGATTTTTTGGAATAAATAATCCCAACTAAGAAATTGATAACGAATCCCGAACAATGGCAGACTACGTCACAACATGTGCTGAGATACATGACAGCATTAACATTATAAAAATACACACTGAACATCCAGTTAATAAACGAAAATAAATACAGTAGTGTTGCAATCATTGATACAGAATTCAAAACGAAACCATTTGGGGTGATGCGATTGTCCTTGATCAGATATTTAGGACAGAAAAATAAATATGTTAACATATTCAAAGGCCGAAGCATTGACTGCACATCTTTGTCCACCTCATTGTTTGAAATAATATCATTCATTATATTGGTCTTGTATTTCAAAATAAATGATTGCCTTTACGTTTTGGTAGGATTTGGTCAGTGGTTCCTTAGCACAACGCAAGTAATACTACAATGATTGATTAATGTAAGTTTATTAGGATTATTACCGATAAAATCAATTTTATTCACTTTACTGTTTTCGAACAATATATTACCTAATTACATTAAAAGTGTGGAACCAAATAATAATAATGATAGTAATATACCACATATTAAAACTAGCTGCCCCTGCAAACTTTGTCCCGCCTTAGAATCAATTTATGTAACCTTCTTAGTTTTAGCTAAAAACTTGTCAAATCTCAAACAAGATAAATGTGGACAGGGAAGAAATTTGTCACCGTCTATCATATTACCAAGATGGCGCTGCATTTGAAAATGTTCAAGAAAATTATTGTTTTCATATTATTTTTGGTATTAAATATATATAGCCTATGTCCGCCTCTACTTCTCTGGGGTGTGATCGATCTCATTACGAAATTTGAATACGATCTGTTCAGCGGCTTAGTCGTTATAGTACCTTCAGAGTTACATTACCTTCTCATTTACAATATTAGTAAGTATGGATTGACTATTGTGTTAGACTTTTTGGGGTTTCGTATCTAAAGCTAAGAATAAACTATAAAATTATATGTTTAAAATATGCCAATCTAAGTCTTTCATTTGATACCTAACACGACATTATTATGGGTTTTTGTTCTTTATGTCTAACGCGTGTTCATAAGTACACACACACTTTTTTACACCTGAAATACCTGTAGTTGATGGCTCTGCTCTTACGGTATAAAATAATTATGCAACTAAGCAAATGACATGTGTGTGTGTGTGTGTGCGCGTGTGTGTGTTGGTATGTCTGTGTATGTGTGCGAGAAGGAGGTCTTTATTAAGTCACACATTTCAAAAGTGACTCCAAATGATCATATTTAAAATTTTGTAAACCGGAGGTGAGTGATGTATTCGCCATTAATATTGATGCCGAATCCTTTCCATTCCAGGAGCTTGAAAACGTTCTCCAAAGTGGCCGTAAACAGTTTCGGAGATATCACGTCTCCCTGTCTTACGCTTCTTTTCAAAGGGATCGCCCTCGAACTCTGTTCCTGTACTTGGACCGACATGGTGGCGTTATTATACAGACACTTCAACACTTCGATGTACCGATAGTCAATACGGCACCGCTGGAGAGACTCAAGCACAGCCCATGTCTCGACCGAATCTAAGGTTTTCTCATAGTCCACAACCGCTAAGCAAAGTAGCAAATTATACTCTTCGGTCTTCTGTATAACTTGTCGCAGCGTATCGATGTGGTCTATGGTACTGTAGCTTCTTCGGAAACCGGCTTGTTCGGAAGGCTGAAAGTCATCCAGCCTGCGCTCGAGACGGTTCGTACTGACCCTTGAAAACAGCTTGTAAACATGGCTAAGAATCGAAATGGGTCTGTTGTTCTTAAGCTGATTCAGGGCCATTCTAATCTCGTACAGGCTGATGTCCAGGATATCCTCGGTAAAGTGTCGGGTCAACTTGGCTCTTGGGTCGGTCGCCGTGCTGCCAACAGGATTAGCGACCGAAGCGTATAACTGTCCATAGAACCTTTCGATCTCCTCCAAAACCCCTCAGCCTTGGTCGACGCTATACTGCCATCTTCTCTCTTCAGCTGCAGTCAACTGGCTTTGCCCAATAGACAAATTTCTTGCGAACACTTTGGAGCCTTTGTTCCGCTCGATTGCCTCTTTAATTTGTTTAGTATTAAAGAGACGTATGTCGTGTCGCAGAGATTTGGAAATTTTCTGTTCTGAAAAAAAATTGTCTGTTGAGCTGCCTATTATATTATGACTCTGCATCATCGGAAGACTGCAGTCGAAGTGAGCATCGTTTAGCCATGAGTTTTTGAGTGTGATTGGAGAGTTTCTGAGGTCTATTTGAACGGCGGGGTCTGAAGTGTTTAGAGCCCACCGTTTGGACAGTTTCTACGAGCCTGTTGTTGATCTCGTCCACCGACGCAAAGTTCTCTAGGCAATCAAAGCAATTTGAAAGCTCAAGCTGAAAGTTCTCGGGGTTTTGGATTTGGACACGAGTAGGTCGGAGTGTAGACTTCATCAGGCGGGACCTTTCGAGTTTAACGTTAATACCCAATGTCCCTCTTACGATTCTGTGATCACTACCGGTTTTCACCCTGTGGATCACGGAGACATCACTGAATATTCGTTTCTCGTTGGTTATGATGAAGTCTATCTCATTCCTCGTAGAATCATCAGGGCTCATCCAGGTGCATTTCCTGTGCGGCGGCTTCTGAAAGAAAGAGTTCATCATGAAGAGTTACTCTTTCTCCAGAAAGTCACCCAGCCTCTGTCCCCGCGGTTTCCGTTGTCCATATCCAAATTGCCCCACTCTCAAGTGATTTTCGGTTTTGTTACCCAACTTTGCGTTGAAGTCCCCCATAACAACAGTGAAGTGGGTCTTAAACGTGTGTATGGCCCTACTTACGTCCTCATAAATAATCTCCACCTCATCGTCTGGGCGTGCCGAGGTCGGTGCGTATACCTGAATGACCTTCAGCGAATATCTCTTGGATATTCTGAGTATTAGGTATACAACCCTGCTCGACACACTTTCGATGGTAATGATGTTGTTAATGAGGGATCTGTGAACGAGAAAACCGACACCACCTTGCGACTGCTGGTCGTCTTCCCGGTAGTAGAGCAGGTTGCCGGATCTTAGGGTTATCATGTCCTCGCCCTCTCTACGGACTTCAGACAACCCCACAATATCCCAGCGCAACCTACTCGACTCTTCTTCCAGCTCAGCAATCCTCTCGTCAGTCCTCATCGTGCGTACGTTGTGCGTTACCAGGGCCAGTCGTCGAATGGGGTGGTAGCCGGATCTCTGCCGAGGATTCTTAGCACCCCTTGCTCCGCCGTTACCCTGACCGCTACCGGAGCCTAGACTAGCGGAGCTGCCGGGGACTGGGGCCTGGTCATATTAGTGTCTATCATGGGGGAGTTTGCCCATAATCACCACGCAGGGCAGGCGTGTTGGCGATCGCAGGACGTAGCTTCACAACGAGGATGCTGCTGCCCATCCTTGCCCTGTGCCATTTTAGCTACGCCGATTTGGAATGGTTATACCGCCATTGGTCGGTTCCGCTGTATCTCAGTAGGCTTCTAGGACACCTGGTACTAAAGGGGGTACTATTCTACTCTGCCGACACCCCACGGCCAATATCATTGTATCAAAAGATGTCATTTTTTTATGTTCTTTTTACTCAAGCAAGCTTAATTCTTTGAACGGATTTGAAAAAAAAAATAGCTTAATGCCATATACAAGGTGTTTTTTTTTATATCCCATAACTCTAGGGTTATATTCTGTAGGTAAAAATAATACTAAAACTCCTAGAATAGATGGTCCAAAAATGCATAGTTTCGGAGATATCATCAATCATAATTAAATTATCAGTTGTTCAGTACCCGTAACACAAGCTCTGCTTAGCTTGAGACTAGATAGCGTTGTGTGAATAGTCGTGGAATATTATAATTAAGTATTATTATTGTCACCAGTACGACGAATCTTCTTTCTAACGTCACTTTTCTTTCACGTAAGGGTGTTTTACATTAATCATCGTGACTTTGTCGAATTATTTTGTATGATAGTAAAAAAAAAGGATGATTGAAACATAATTCATATGCCACTTGATTCTTTGATATGGTCTCAATCATACCCTAGAGTTATGGGATATAAAAAAAAACACGTTGTATATAACAAAGCAAAAAATTATTTTAATTTTTAATTCGCATCTAGATCCGTTTCTCCAACATTTGAAAGCTACTCTTGTAGCACAACAAACTAATATAAAAGGTATCCACCACGTAATATAGAATCTGTAAAAAAATACGGATAAGTATATTACTTTTTTAATTTTACATGATTTTCTTGGTTGGGTACGCACCCAAGAAAATCATGTAAAACTAATTTGACATAATAACAAAAGTTCTAACGATCACATGACCTAATTTCATTTGATATATATTTTTTTAAGTATAACGTGAAATGATATAATGAATTATTGATATAAATTTAGTTTACCTTATTTTATATGGTTTAATAATCTTTTTCTTTAGCACACATTTGAACTAATATTCAGTTAGTATAATATCCAAATTCTATTAATCTATATATATAAAAGAAAGTCGTGTTAGTTACACCACTTATAACTCAAGAACGGCTGGATCAATTTGAATGATTTTGGTCTTTTTGGATTTGTCTTTGTCCGGAATAGCATAATAAATAATAAAAAACATGAAAAGTCCTCGAAAAAATAAATATCAAGAATATTCGTTGTCTCAAACATTTTTCAAGCGCAGCGCCATCTTGGATGACATGACAGGAGTTAAAGTTCCCAGTTCATTATCAGGTGGCAATTTGACATTGACAAGTCTTAAGCTAAACCTAAGAAGGTAAGCTTGCCAATTTATACATAACTACGTTCTGAAATTTATTTTGTTACTAAACTTAGAGGTTTTATGTAGCATAAAAAAGACTTATATTTCAGAAATCAATTTACGTAATTAACAATGACGACAGAGACAAACTTTAATAATTCTTTGCAAATAGAACTTATTCTACTGTTAAGACTTTTAGACCGGCAAAACTATTAAGTACTAAAAAACAAAACTACAAAACTAAACAAAACTATTACTTAAGGTAGACTGGTAGAAAATGCCTAAGGCATTAAGTCCGCCTTTGTACAATTTTTTTTACTTGTGCATTAAGTTTTAATAAATAAATAAATAAAACTATAAGTATAAATTGTATGTAACATAGAGGCAATAGTTCAGATTAAAATTATGAATTAAGTATTTTGTAAATCAATGCATTTTAGTAAGGTAGTTAGGTTAGGTAGTTAGGTTAGCTATAGGATAGGTATGGTCAGTTAGGTTAGGTTATATATATACCCTTTCCGTTACACCCTGTATACATGTTGTACTTTTAATTCTATCGAACACAAAATGTTTAAATAAGATCACAGTAGAGACTCGCTACATAAAAAGTAGTAGTAGTTATTATTGGTTTGGATTTATTTTTTGTCGTCTTATTAAACGTATGTATTAGATATACATACGTTTAATAAGACGACATGTAAAAAAAAAATGATAAGAGCAATAAATTGACTCTAAGGCACAACGAAGTTTGCCGGGGCAGCTAGTTTAATATAATTTTCACCTCATATATACCTGCGTCAGATCCCTTCTTCTGTTGGTGAATCATGTGGGTTAGGTTAGGTTAGAACCATGAGCATTAGCGCGCGAAGGATATTCTTTACTGCACCAAAAGCCGTCGCAGTACAAGAACCATAAGCTAAGAGCATAATAATATAAGGTTTATAACTAGGTCAATATCATTTTCCCTGACTCCTAAACTAGGTGTATCTGTATGTGTCTTAGGAATCAGAGAAATGACTTAAAAAATATTATAACAGAACTAAAATGATAACAACGGTTTATTTATTCCTTTTTTTTTTCTTTTTCAGAGTCACTAGGACACCTTGACAAAAGCATAAGGCAAGCCAATCGTTCGTTCCGTAAGATGACTACTTGTGGGCTGTTCTGTATAGACGCTACGCTACCAATGTATTTGATTACGGTTATTGGACATTATATTTTTATACACTTGCAATTATATAAAAGCTACGTTACAGGCTGGTATTACTATTATTGCTTCATTTCATTAGAGGACGATGCTGATAGTCACTAGACTAGACATTATGGATCCGATGGAGTTTCTTGCCCATTCTTCTCCATACAAATCTACCTTTTGGAATGGGCTACTAGAATCATTTGTTAAAAACTAAACAAAGGAACGGTTGCTAATTTAAAAACAAAATGTACTGTTCATGCTTTTAATGGCTTTAAAGCGGCTTTGCAGAATTCGTATCGGCCGGTCCGTCTGTCTGTCATCTGGTTTGACGGTAGTTTTGCATCTGCGTGAGACGAAACACAAAAATAAATATTGACTTATCGGAACAATAAAATACTTATAATAGTCAGTATGTTATGGTTATGATATTACTCATTATTTTGCTATTTATGAGTTTGATATCATTTTTGTGATGGTTTGGTCTAAAGGTTCATACTCTAATAATATTTGAGCTCGGTTGCCCTTTATCCCGATGATATGTTAAAATCAAGTGACCAAACGAAGGAACTCGTGAAGAAAATCATACGGCCGGATCAAATGAAGCTGCACGTTCGTGGTGTCCGAAATACAAAAAAAGGTGGCGTAATTGTCAGTACTGATACAAAAGATGACGCTGATAAACTGAAGCACGCAGTCCAGCATTCAACATCTGGACTTACAGCCGAAGAGCCCCGCAAGCGCAAACCTCGGATCGTGGTTGTAGGAGTACCAACTGCCATGACTGAAAATGAGGTCTTTAGTTGCATTTTTGAGCAAAACGTAGCTAACAAGTTGCCAGCGATGCCCTTAGAGTCCTTCCTGGACTTAATAAAATTAAGCCACAAATCGGGGAAGAGAGATGCTACGACCTGTAACTACGTTATAGAAGTTTCAGCCGAAATACGAAAAGCGCTCATCACTCAGTCAAGGCTTTTTATAAATTGGACGTCCTGTCCTGTCAGGGACTTCACATTAGTAGCAAGGTGCTATAAATGTCATCAATACGGTCATGCAGCAAATTTTTGCCGAGAGACTGAGCATTCGTGTGGTCAGTGTGGATCTGCTGGCCATTCGATGTCCGAATGCGCGAAGAAAGCCGAAAATCCGAAATGTGCATCGTGTTCTCGTTTTAAAAAACCCAGTGACCACAAAACAGGGGACGCTGAATGCCCCGCTAGGAAAATAGCTGAATTTAGATATATTAACTCAATCGACTATGAGGGCACCTAGTGCATCATACTTGTGGCTTGTGTCTTTATCGCTTGTTGATGACTCAAAAATATACCCGTGCATTGCTCTGTCCTACTTACTTACCGTCATCGTGAAACTGCTGTCTAAGCACTATAACCGAGTGTTATTAAAATTATGCCGGTGATATCATGTGCAATAATTGTTTAAACCTATAAGTAATTAATAATACTGCTGACTCAATCTTTTTCGCGAAACAAGTGCTAACAACAATTATTCGTAAATTGTGATGATTTATTACTATCTAGATATTTAAGACCGTAGTTATAAGAGTTTTTATGTAACCCATAACGTATTAAAACAACAATGTCAGAACGCACTTCTCAAATTAATTAAATATTGTTATAAAACCAGTTGTCGTGATAAACAATAATTTTAAGAACTAATGTCGCCTTTGATACAGGTTTATCCTAGTACAGGCATAATAATTTTGTAATACCCATTTTATTTCTAAGACTAAATACTGTATTTTACCAATTTAATTTTTCAAATAAAGATTTATTATTTATTATTATTATTACTCACGTCACTCGTACAAATGAAGAGAACGAAACGTCAATCATAACTTTCTATGAAAATGTAATACCTAGCAACCGTTAATTTACTCTTTATCTTAAAATCATTATTCCAGATGCGAAAACGGAATTCCTGAAGTGAAAATCTTGTAAAAAATAAGGAAATAATTTCTATGTTAATTTCATTTTGTTTCATGCATCTTTGCTCTCCTGCTTTTGGTCATGATCCTTTTGCGCTTTGCCCAAAATTTAGCTACGGCATTACCATTCACTGACGCTGACATTAGATCTTCACGTGTGTAGCTGACAGGACACGCGGCGCGGCTAAATGTGGACCATGGTCTGCAGATACGAGCCGCATAGGCACTGTAGGTAGGATTCATCTGCGAAGCCCTACGTAAGGAGATTTTCTTTGCGGCGGCCGACTTGGGTGCGAAGTCTGTTTAAAGTTGTCAAGTCGGCCATGGCAATGCGTGGACAGGTGAAAGTGTCTGTGATGGTTTGACAAAATGATCAGGAGGATTGAGTATCTCTCGCCAAAGCTAACTAATTAAATATCTTTTCACTTTATAAATTCCTTTAATTAAAAGATAGACATCTTAAAAAACAACACAATTAAAGACACACTTTTTATTACTATTGATGGCACGCGTTGGATCGCTATCTCACCTGATGGGAAGCGATTATATGGTCGACGGTAAAGCACACTTGCCTAAAGAAATCTATTCACTCTTGACTTAAAGATTACAAATACGCAAACTGTAGCTGCACAATGATATTATTAGCAAGTAAACTTATGAGACCTAATAGTAAAGCAGCGTCTACGTAGAACAGTCCACACACACGTGTCTTGCTGAATGATGCTCGATGTAAGCGCAGTACGTTTTTGCATAGTTTTTTCTTATCATCTGTTAACAAAATTGTAAGGTGAGATGAAGTTCTAATGAAAACATGGCGTCATTCACTTTACTTTTTATAAATGATTATGAACACTAAAACTAATAAGAAAATAAAAACAACTCTGGTCTGATTTTGTATTCCCAATTTTGTTTACGCCAAACTATAAGGTTTTTACAAATAAGGCTACACAGGTATAGGCTTTTTATTCCCGTATTCCCACGGGAACAAGAACTATGCAGGTAAAACCGCGTGGCATACGCTACTAATTTAATAGGTTTACTTTATTTGGTGTGTTACCAATGATAATAATGATTATTAAGTAAAAAGGTGTAGATAGGTTACTTAAACAACTTTCAATCTTCAAAAACGGCACTCAATCGCACGCACGCGTCCGTTTGCGCGCGACGCCACACTGAGGTAAAGTGTGGCTAGTTATCCACATTTTAACGTGTCACTTGCAGAGCGCGTATAACTTATTTACACCTTTTTACTTATAATATCATTGTGTTTTGTAACAAACAAACAGACAGAGTTTGGTTGTCGGCTTTTCACGACTAAACTGCTAAAAGGATCTTCATAAAATTTGGTAAGGAGATAGATCATATCCTGAAGACAAACATAGGCTATATTTTGTGTTGGATTAAAAAGGAAATTATTTATTTTGAAGCAATTTGGTTTTCTTAACCATATTTTAAATGCAGCGCCATCTTGGTTGATATGACAGATGACTAAAATGTCTTCTCATTTACTGGTGACAAATCAACATATTTATGTTGATCTGTCACCAGTAAATGAGCGATTATGAAGCGCAGGCCACACCGCCAGCTGGCGGGCGAGCGAGCGGGGCGAACGAGGCCCTTTTCATATCTCATTCGGTTCTTCAGATAGTTCGCGGTGTGAACCAAAGTATGAAAAGAGGTGAAACGATGCCTCGTTCGCCCCGCTCGCTCGGCCGCCAGCTGGCGGTGTGGCCTGCGCTTAAGGTGGAACCAAGTTTGCCGGGGCCCCCACCCAGGCAAACTTGGTTAGTTGGAGTGTCTATGCTATATTTTATTTTCAAAAACTAAGAGGGTTGGGTGTCCGTGAACTTAGCAGATCATTTTCCAGCAGAGCATAAACGAATGTGAGTTCTATTCGCATGCAGCATGGTTCTTGAGTTATATATACTTTTCAGAAATAGTTCTGGCGTTTTTGCCTGAAAAAAGTAATATGAAAATATGATATATCATTTTTTCCAAAACCAAAATTTTAAAATTGCTTAAGGAGCGCAAAAACGACATTAATAGTTCCTAATTTGTTGAAGAAATATGTAGTTCTGTTAATTTGACGAAGAAAAAAATAAAAATGTTCTTTGGACTAGAACAGGGAATTAGTCGACCTCAATTGCATAAAAAGTGAATGTCAATACATGATTATGATAGAAAAGAGTAGAAAAATAAAAGGACTATAGATAATTTTTAGTAAAGGAATAAAAAGTCCACAATTCCTGATAGACAGATAATAGAACTATAAAAACACAAGAGATTCAAACCTAGAACTCTCAATCAAATATCAGCAGAGCATAGGTGTAGATTGAACGTTTAACAAAAATTGAGATAATTTAGTGTTTCCCAAAACATAATATAAACGTAAACTTCAGGCATGAAAACTCCTTATTTAGTGGTAAAAAGACAAAAGCACTATACAAACACAATAAACTCAGACCAAGAACTCTCACTCAAGTATCAGCAGAGCATGGGTGAAGATTGAACATTTTACAAAAAGTTATTAAATTTAGTATTTCAGTCAAAAATACCAAAAAAAAAATAAAGAAAATCTTCAGGAATGGAAACTTCTCGATTTCTAATAGATAAAATTTACGCACACGAGGGTTGGGAGGAATTTTATAGAACGACGCGGACGGGCGAGCTTAATTTCTTAAAGTTACCTGAACAATTTGACATCACTATGCGTGCGCATGAGTCTTGAGCACTTTGTATAACCGAATAAAATTTCTCGCATTCCTTGGTAAACACTGTAAGATATGTCAAATTTTTTGATATCCAGCCTAAAGATGTTGACCAGAGAACTCCATAATCCTTTAACAAAAATAAGTTTCAAAATGTACAAAGGTCAGCACATCAAGCTACCCCAATGTGTCCAATTTCTTTGATAGTTACATGAGAGTCAGTAGTGAGTACACTCACACACACTCACCCACACACAAACACACACACACTGACACACAGCTGGTTTAACAAGAATGGGAGAAGACGCTGATTCCTGTTAAGCCTAGCTCAGGAGGCAGGGCTTCATTGAGAAAACTTTCTTTTATGTCAATATTATTTTTATTATAGTTTTTCAAATTTACAACAAATAGAATTAGGTTCATATCCGCTTGGGAAAATTTTACAGTTTGGGCTAGCTTGATGTACTGGGGTCTGTATGTACATATCGGTTCGATTTCAAGATATCTATTCCTAAAAAACAGAACAGTGCAGTTTGCTAACATAGTGAGAAAAGAAAAACTTATGTAAATTCAACATAAATGTGTGATAATGAGTGAAATGAAATGAAATGAAATTATTTATTTTGCAAGTAAGATATGGAAATCACTTTTACACGTCATTTTTTCCTTTAAAGCTAGTTGAAGTCTGCATTTCCTAACTGACTACCTCTGAGAAGAAAAACCGAAACAAACTCAGGGATCATCGTTTCTTTTCAAGTCCAGAAATTAAAAAATATATTAACAAAATTTTCGTGTGACGAACCATGCAGAACAGAGTCCGGTTTAGCCTTTTGAGAAAAGTGCCAGAAACAATTTGGGCAAGCAGCATGTATGTGCCAGCCATCGTGAGCTCAACTTTGTGGTTAAGGAGCTCCACAACCCGACGTAATGTCTAGTCAGTTAATAAAACAAATAAAAAATAATAAGCATACCAATTACCCAAACCACCGAATTATAGAATTATAAACTGAGAGTATTCAGTCTGCATGGCGTTTGTGTAAACGCCATGCAGACTGAATACTCTCAACAATAGATTTTGTGGTTTTTTTAACTGAATTAGTAATAAAAATAATTAAAATGTCATTCTTATACACTGAAATACAGGGTGTCTCATTCAAATCGGTCAGTATGGGAAAGTCTGAAACTATAGGACATACGAAGATCTGTTCTGAGGAACCATGCCATCGATTTTAATAACAAGAAAAACTGCATTCATACATTTCAAAAAACATCTGACAACAGTATATTGAAATAGAGTGAAAATTCGTGGGATCAGTTAAGCTACCGGATTTGAACAGTGGAATTACTTTGCTAAGTTTCATCAAATCAGGAAATATACCAGATGTGATACAAGAGTTAAAATGAATTGCTAAAAAAGGTGAAATTATATCAATTATTGAAGAAATAGTATATCCCCAAAGGTCGGCTGTCTTTTGTACTACATCGAGATTCTTAGAGAAAAGATTCTATACCCTTTATTTCTATTGTCTTTAGCAGTCACAGCCCTAAATTCAAATTGTTCGTCACATTTTGGTACACATCCTGTAAGTATACGGTATGCAGTGTTTTTACGTCAATAAAAGTGATAAATGAGTTAAGTGAGTGTTATATTATTGTGTTTCTATAAATATATAAAGCAAATTCATGTTAGTGGCACCACATAACTCAAGAACTGCCAAATCTATTTTCATGAATTTTGTATTTGTCAAAGAACTAATCAAAATCATGAAAAAAAAAAACACGAAATAATAAAATGTGAAATAAATTATTTTTCTCGTTCATTTTTCGTATGCAATGCCAAGTCTCTGATGTCATAACTGGCGATAAATGTCATTTAATAGACTTAATTTCTAATATCTAAAGGTGCTTTTATGAGATGATTCGATACGAATGCAATCCATCCAGCAACTTGCAGCAATTTAAATAAGTACCAAGTCTATCAAGTTCATCCAAAGGTTGTCTGTAAGACATCGCTTTTAGCGATAAGGCCGCCCATTGTAACACCCTATGTAGCCCTTAAAGTTATAATTTGTAAGTTTTTATGGTGTACAATAAAGAGTATTCTACTCTATTCTATTCTAAAGTGCTGACTGTGAACTGTAAAATCTTCCCGAAAGTACAACAATGCTGTCGTTCCGTGTTAAAGTTATTAAAAATACTACTTACTATGTTTCCCATCGCTGCTTTATATTTTACTGATTCAATTGTCACTTGGATGTACATATGAGATAAAATTATAATTTCCGCAATAAAGTGAAGCATCTGAAAGATAACAAAACTGAGTACTGCAATTTATTAAATAAATAGAGTGGTAGCAGTTAATGCTGTAGAAATGCGTTCCTTGCGAAGTATATGTGATGTAACAGTGAATGATACATTGAGGAATGAAGTGATAAAGCAACGTTGTGGTTTAAAAGGTGTAGTCACAATAACTGAAAAGGGTATGCTTCTGGTTTAGTCACGTTGAAAGGATGAATGAATGGCGACTAACGAAAGGTATTTACAAGTCCGATGTAAGTGGGAACGCCGGGAGGGGACGCCATAGAAGGGTAGGTAAACATAGACCTTATTTGTGAGGTTCTTTAGAAAGGTCAAGTGCGTAGTATTCGAAACTGGGGAGGACACAAGTAAGTATATATTTTTTGTGTCTGGGTTAGTCAATTAACACACAAAAAGGTAGAAAAGATGAATGGGTTACATAAATTGTTAGTTACACAATTTCATGGATCAACAGTGAGTCACTTACGAATAGCTGGCAGCACACTCTTTGAATGTTATAACAATCTAAGACTTCAGTATAAGCCTGGAACATTTTTTTGATATAATTTACTTCGGACAAGCGTTCTTGTTCGTGAAGATTCAAAATTTGGGAATTCCAAAGTACAATTTTGTTCGTCAACAATTTGATTATTCGAATAGCATAAAGAACATTGAAGTCAAAAACGGCCAAAAAGAGGTAAACCGTAAAATGTGAAGTGCTAAACACGGTAAAAAAATGTATGAACACCGTAATGAAAATACCAAAACTCATTATAAAACTAATCCAATTCCACACAATAAAGCGGTTAAAACTAGTTTCATTTTTAAGCAATCTGTGAACTTTTTGAAATGTTAGGACAAACTTAACAGATTTTTTGGAATGAATAATTCCAACCACAAAATTCATTACGAATCCCAAACAATAATAGATTGTGTGACAATATAAGGACGTAAAATAAACAATTGCAATTTGTTTCTCTCTGGGATAAAAATGCGTCATGTAACCGCGAAGTATAAATGCCAATATAAACAGTAGTGTTCCCAACATTGATATAGAATGAATTACGAAACCATTTGGAGTGATACGATTATTTTTGATGCGATATTTAGGACAAAAACTTAAACATTGCATTGTATTCAAAGGCAAGAGCATTGACTGCACATCTTTGTCAACCATATTGTCTGAAATAACAATATTTGTCATTGTATAATTTTTGATTAATATTTTGATTTATTAAATTCGTTTAAGCCAAAATACAAGTAACACAAGAATAGTTGGTTAGTGAACTGTGAACTTAAAGCTTAGTCATTATAATGAATGATTACAGATGAAATCAACTTTTTTCATTACTTCATCACTATAAATCAACTTACACATCTAATCAAATAGTTACAAGGTGAAAAGTCACAATATCGGTTATTGCTCTAGCCAGAAATTTTAAGGTTTAATTACAGAATACTTAGTATAATTAAAATTAAATAATAAAACAATGTTTCTGGGTGTAAAACAACATTTCAAAAAATTTGGTCCTTATACAAAGAACGCTTTTAAAACAGTACATCTTATATTGAATGGTAATTAGGGATAAATTTCTGCTTGCAGAAGGAAATATCATTTCTTATTGTTGACTGCTTTAATTAATTGTGAAAACATAAAATTAATGACACATTCTATTTACAAAAGTTAGTTAACATTATAATAGCAACTAACACACATACACACTGTTATGTTAGTGTAACAATAAAACGACTAAGTGGCTTCCAAGCTAGTTTATTACTGGTGTAATGACGAGGACGCGCGCGCGCCGTGGGCCGAGCACCGCGCGCTACACATATACATATGCATGCATACATCTCATTCCTCCACCATTACTCGTTAAATACTCTAGAACAATAAACAATACATAGGCACATTAAGGTAAACTTAAAATAACTTTTTATAACATACTTGTTTTCTTTCCCTAACTGACCGACCGAGTCCGGACGTCCCACTGTCCGGTTCTATTTGTTTGTCACAACTAGATACCGCATCAGATCGTTCGGGCTCGGTACTTACAATTTCCTTTAACCCATCCCCCGCAACAACATCCGCCCCTTCTTTTACTTCTTCTGTGGGAATGTAATCTCCACTTTGCAGTTCAATTGTTGGCTGCGAGGGTGATGGTGGGCGTGTTGGTGCGGCTGATGAGTCATTGGTAGGTAAACTTAACATTGTCTGCTGCTGCTGGGACTCCGTACATTCAGTAGTCTCAGCTGGCAAATATTCATCGCAACAATTATCACTAGTTTTTATATTTACTTTTCTTTTTTGCTTACTTATTTGATCAAGGTGTCTGTTACATATAATTTTTAATTTTACAATATACACTTCAAAAAGTCTTATTCCTGATTTCCTTATTATTTTTCCCAATTCCCATTGCTCTTTCCTTGAAACCGCGAGAAACCGCGGGATGTCTGCTAGTTATAGATGAAATCATTATTACTGTTTTCATTTCATCATTATCTGCACATGCCATTTTTTGCAAGGTGTGATTCTATTAGTTATTGTTGCTAGCTAGAAATTTTGGAAATCCTTTAATGGTAAAAATTGAACTTTCACAAGTGGGTCTGCCGAACTGTTTGTCGTCGTTTTTAATCGACTTCTAAAAAAGGATGAGGTGGTCAATTCGACTGTATGTTTTTTTGTGTGTTTGTTACGCGATTACTCCGCCATTTATGGACCGATTTTCAAAGTTATTTTATTATTTGATAGGGTATACTCCCAGCTTGCAAATCAGGGATCAAAACCCTGATCTGATGATGGGATCCTCGAGGAATCGTAATTGATTGAAATACTTAAAAATATAATAGATAAGAATGAATGAATAAACTTTCACACAACGCACACTATCCAGTACTAGACCACTAAAAATACATTCTTCGATTAGATAGATAACTTACACCCAGACACAGAACAAATGATATCTATCCATGTAACCTAAAATCATCAAAAAGTTTTGAGCCGTTTGGGGTCGAAACGCTCGGGTCATGGGGTACGAGTGCACGCAGCCTGTTCAAGGAGATTTTTCGCCGACTGGTCGACACTTCGCGTGACCAGAGGGCTGGCTTATTCTCTGGCCAGCCATCCAACGTGGCAATGCTGCCAGTCGTCTTGCCACGATTCCAGATGGCACTCGGGCATCAAAGTAGGGAGGTACTTTGATGCCCGAGTGCCATCCCCATGTACCTCCCCATCAGCGATGGGGAGGTACTTTCCGATTTTGTTTCTTCTAAAGGGGATTTTTATTTGTTGATTTATTTATTTATTTATTAAGACTTTATGCACAAGTTATTAAAACTGTACAAAGGCGGACTTAATGCCTTAGGCACTTTCTTTCAGGGGGTTCTTTCTTTTTCTTTTCTTAGGGATTTTTGTTTATTTTTTGTAACTATTTTATTTGTAGTTAGTTTAAGTGTAGGTACAGACGCCAGCACATCAAGTTACCCCAATGTGTCAAATTTTCCCAATTGAATATGAACCTTATTCTGTTTGACATAAAGTTGAAAAACGATCAAAGAAATTTGACACATTGGGGTAACTTGATGTGCTGGCGTCTGTACATATTTAATTTATTTTAATTAGTTTTATTGTATAGTTGTAATTTACAGAAATAAACTTACAAAAAGAGAAATAATCATTTGATTTTATTAACTATTTTAATTGCTTAACAAAAATAACACACACTGATTACAAAAACCCTAACTGTAACAGCACTAAGATGTAATTAGCAAGAAAACTCATAAGACCTAATTGTAACGCAGCGTCTACGTAGAACAGGCCACACAAACGTATCTTGCTGAATGATGCTCGATGTAAACGCAGTACGTTTTTGCATAGTTTTTTCTTATCATCTGTAAAAAAAATGTAACATGTTAATGAAAACATGTCCAAGATAGCAAATTCAAAGTCAGATGATTCAATCAGACCATTAATTCATCAAACCCCAAGAGGACATCAGTGTCAGCGCTCTCATTGTCTTTCTATTGTGTCTCTAATTGACACGATTGAAAGGTTAAGAGACACTTTTCAACACTCAATCATGTAAGTTAAGTATCTGACACCAAGCTAGTGACTTATTAAACGAAAGGAGAAAATGATTGATTGTCACAAATAAGGCTAATTTAAAAAAGCACGTTAACTTATTACAAAAGAAACAAAAGAACAGTTAAACAATTATAGGGCATCAAAAAACTCATCCGCATCGCTGTCAACGGGAAAAGTGCCCAGAAGGTTGGCCGCATTGCCACGTTGTATGGCAATGCAGATTCTCTGACCGAAATAAAGGCCAGCCCTCTGGTCACGTGAAGAGTCAATCAACCGCTTTGCGATGTCCCGGAAAAAGTTACCTGAACAATTTGACATCAGTATAAAGGCGCATGAATCTTGAGCACTTTGTACAGCTAAATAAAATTTCTCGCATTCCTTGGTGAACAACGTTAGATATGTTAACCTCTTCAACATCCAAAAGCTTACAAATACTATCCACAAAGTCCCTGCGCCCTTAAACATAAATGGGTTATATTATATCTAAACATAAACAGGAAAGGCATCATAGAGCATCCACAAGTCGATTCAGAAAAAGTGACCCCATGAAAACTGGGGTGAAGTGAATTGACAATGCCAGTGTCAATGTGTGTGTATGTGTGTGTGTATTTAGATAGCCTTCACTTTAACTTTATAATCTTTTCATTTTTTAACGGAATAGCATTGCCCCCTTTTGTTGAAATGTTGTGACCTATTTTTGCTTCAGACTGTTTAAAATCAATATTTCTCCTTTAACTAAATGAGATTTCAATTAAAAGAATGTTTATTTACGATTTATTAAAATCTCATTGGGTTCGATAATTATGACACGTGTTTCATAGTGTTTTAATTACCGTAATTCCTTCATTTTGTTTTAAATATATTTAAAATAGTAACATCAATTTTATACTTTTTGCTCTGCGAGGTCCGTCATTGTCCTTTAGAGGTATAAGAAACAGAGTGTAAAGTTCCTCATCCACCATTGAGAAGGGAGGATCCTCCGACCAGACGGGTGTTGTGTCTGATGGGCTTCTTACTGCCCGATGGTTGTAGTCAGGAACTTTTATACGTTCAAATTGCGCGGATAACTCTAATACCGCGATGTATATTGGTTATTAGCTCGCATGTAGCGAGATAGATCTTGTCCTCATGCATTAAGCCCATTGTAAGATCTTATCCATTGTTTGGCACAATAGGAAATACAAATTAGTATATTATTATGAATATGAACTTACTAAACTGTGAAATGCCTTAGTAAATTTAAACATGGCAATAGTCATAAAGACGTAGATCAGAGATTGAATAACCAATTCTATAATATAATATAGTATCTGAAAGGTAACAACATTAATAAGTAAAACTAAAATGAACCTCATAAATAAACATGATTTTCAATACAATTTGTAACACAAGGTAATGTTTTCCCATCTTGTAGCCTGCACTATCAGATGAACGTATTTTTAAGGTTACCATGTCTTGGGAATACCACAAAAGTATAACACTAAATTTCTAATCAATCGGTCCTGTAAAAGTTGTTTTTTTTTTGTCATGATATAAGAAATTAACTGATGATCTTTCTGATGTCACTTTGTTGTTGAATTGGTGTCATTCTTTAGAAAATTCAGATGCGTAGAACTCGCAGCCAGAATGCGTGTGTGACCTACATTATAAGCTACCCAAAACTGTAATTATTTTCCAATTGAACAATTGAATTTCTGTTTGTAAAAAGTTTAAAATACTATCAAAGAAATTTTACACATTGGGGTAGCTTAATGTGCTGGCTTCTGTACCTTAATGATGCGAAAAGAAATTAAGTATATAAGTACAGTACTGCAGCTGCAGTTTCTAAATCCTCTAGGAGAAAAAAGTGCACGTGTATATACATATACGTATTTTCAATCAATTCCTTTAATGGTACAACTTATGTAATCAATAAATTGAATTAAAAACAAATAACTTACAAGTAGCTGGAAACAAATTTTCTGAATGTTATAGCACTCTAATAAATCGACATAAGTCTGAAACATTTTCGCGATATAATTGGCTTCGAACAAGCTTGCATTCAAAATTTGTGAACTCCAAAGGTCCACTTTGAACTTTAACAATTTAATGATTCGAAAAATATAAAGCATATTAAAATCAAAGACGACCAGGAAGTAGCTTATATATACCAGTTCGATAGGAAGGCTCATCAGTAAATATAAACCAGTAAACATGATATTGTATCAATACGCGCGCTCGAGCCGCTGCGAACGGACGCGCTTACTTCACGTTAAACAAAAAATTAACAAGTTATAAATTATCTACACTCTGAATTGGACACTATTTTCGTTTACCGAAAGCTCAAAGTTGTCGCGCGACGTCATATTGCTGTCTTGTCGCTCTGGCCACAGACCTGCGAACGGATAGACAGTCAGGTTGTCAAGATGTCGGACTCACCAAAGACACTTGCGCATTCACTCCCGGATCTCTCTGTGAACCAAATAGCTGAAGGATCACAGGAAAATATCACACATCGCCGCACGTATAAGCGTGGGCATGATGCCGAATGTGACCAGCGTTTTGAAGAGTACACCAATAAAATATCTACAATACTAAACGATTGGAAAAAGGATTTCGGACGGGATATATCAGAGATCGGTATTACCATGAAGAATCTCAATCAAAGCACCCAAGAATTAAAGACAGAATTAGCCGGTATCAGAGAAGAATATGTAAAGATGAAAAGTACCATTCATAGTTTGGAAACTAGACAAACTATGATGGCAGAGGGACTTGAGTCACTTCAAGAGTCGATGCAATTCCACAGCAGCGAGTATGAAGACGTAAAGAAGAAACTCGAAGTTCACACTAAAGAATTGAAGAATTTAGACACTCTTAAAACTGAATTGGCGGAGATCAAGGAACAGAATAGGAAACTGAGATCTGACGTAAACGCTAACGAGCAACGTGAAAGGCAATTGAATATTGAAATTGTGGGCATACCTGAACATAAAGAAGAAAACTTGAATGAAATCATCTTACAGATAGGTAAACATACTGATATAGAAGTAACAAAGGATGATATTCTCCAAGTGAACCGAGTGACTGCAAAGTCTAAGTTTCAAGGTAGGCCAAGAAATATAGTTGCGAAACTACGCACTCGTCAGTTGAAAGATAACATTATTTCTCAAGCACGTAAACGTCGCCTGTCAACTAAGGACCTTCAAATCCAGGGCAAAGGTGTTCCTGTCTATGTTAACGAGCACTTAACAGTATACAATAAAAGTCTTCTAAAAAAAACTAAAGAGATGGCCAAATTTAAGGAGTACCAGTTCACGTGGACAAAAAACTGCAAAATCCACGTGAGGAAAGCAGCTACAGTTGCTCCGATATTTATCATGGACGAAGAGGATCTGAAAAAAATAATTTAACTTTTCGGGCAAGTCTTCAGCTCATTGTTTGTAATATTCTATTTTGTCATTATGTTTTTAATTGTAATCTTTTGCAGGATTGTTTACTTAACATTTATGTGAACGAGGTTGGTTGTTTGTCATTCGTTTTTGCCGAGTCTGTGTTTACTGTGTTCTGTGCTTTGTTCGAGCAATGTGCGGTAGTTATAGCAGTTAAAGTTCGTGTAAAGGAAACGCGCTTAGTGAGAGTGCGTCGATTGAGGTATGCATGCTTCATATTTATATAAGTTGGTCGCTCATGGGATCGATTATTATAGGAACGAGTATACGATGTTCAAAAGAATATTTAAATGGTATTTCAATGTTATATCTAAACTAATAATTCAAAAAACTTGTATGAAATATAATATATACATTTTAGGATACATAGTTACATGTTATCGCTTTCGTTACAATTATATGGAACTAACGTTGAATCATATGTTAGGTATTCTGCATACTCATACGACTAACCTAGAATATAAAATCATTAACTGCTATAGCCGCGCTGACTCGGGACGCACCTATACGTGGCGCATGTGTTTTACGTGTTGGCTATCTCACAACGTACTTTTGTAACTTTTTAGCAACTTACCCACTTTATGTAGCAATGGTAATTTGTTTATTAATAACACTAAACGTATGTAGTGATTATTTGAAGATAACGCAAACTAACTTTATTGTAAATTGTCATGCGTTGGAATTGGGTCACTCCTCCCCGGTAGTAATGCCGGACCGGATTACCACCAATTATTATTATTCTACCCACGAGTGGCTCGTTATGTTTGCTCAGTTTTTGTTTTTGTCTAATCGTCTGTTGTTTGTAACTTTCCCTGTATGTACTTTCAGTAGAAAAAACCTTTTACAATGAAGCCCGGAATGCTAAACGTTTACTATCAAAACTGCCGTGGTTTAAGGACTAAAACTGTACAATTCCAACAAAGCGTTATGTGTAATTGCTATGATATAATAATTATAACGGAAACATGGTTACACAGCGGCATTTTTGATGGGGAATTGAGTGACGATAGATATGACGTGTTTCGTAAAGACCGTGATTTGGGCGCGACTGGCAAATCTTTAGGTGGCGGTGTGATGATACTCGTGCGACACGAGCTGGGTGCGTGGTGCATTGAGCACGTAGGTACAAAATGCGATTGCTACGGAATTGTTGACCATAGTAATACCGGCTCGCGCATTGTCGGCGTCAGCTGATCTTTGTGTAAGCGCTGCCTACGTCCCGCCGGATACTCATCGGATACCCTCGGATATTGACTACGTTTTGCAAAGTGTAGCGAAGGCATTTACTCACAGCACTAATATGTGTAATTGCTTACTTGTGGGCGATTTCAATCTTCCATGTATACAATGGAATTTAAGTGGACCGACTTTTTTAAGACAAGGTGCCGTCGAGGTGCAGAACGCTGCCGCGCGCTTAGTTAATGAATTGTCGTTTTCAGGAGTAACACAGTACAATACACTTCCCAACCACAAGGGGCATACTCTTGATCTGGCATTCTCCAACTTGCCACTTGAAATAACCGAGTGTCTGTCACCCCTTGTGAAGACTGACCTACCTCATCCAGTAATTACTATCGAAATATCTGACCTCACAGTTTCTCCGCTCCGTGAGCTGTCCACTCGTAGACATAATTACCGTAAAGCTGACTTCAAACTGTTAAATAGTTATTTTTCTGAACTTGATTGGCGCTCAGTTTTAGACAACACATCAACAAATACTGCCGTGGAAACATTCTATGAAATAATTCAAACAGGAGTTGATAAATATGTACCTTTTAATCGAAGATTGGGATCACGTAAATATCCTGTCTGGTATAGCAACTCTTTAATTAAAATTATTAAAGAAAAAAGTAAGGCACACTCGCGATGGAAACGGTATCGTAATTTAATAGATTATGACGAATTCGCATTATTAAGAGATAGGGAGCGACAAGTCCACGAGATTTGTTATAATAAACACTTGCAGGAAATGGAACGCAATTTAAAAAAGGACCCAAAAAAGTTTTGGACCTTCATAAAAAACATGCGTGGAGGCTCCAATTATCCAAAAATGTTATCTCATAATAATAACAATTATTCTGAAGGTCGAGACATTTGTGAAGCTTTTAATGACTTCTTCCACGGCGTATTTGGTGAACCCTCTCACTATAGCCTTGCTAATTCATTGACAACGGACGAGAAAGATAACTGTCCTGACATAATTTCCAAGTTACAATTCACTTCGTCAACGGTGGAGAGGTCGTTGAGTGCATTAGGCGTGGATAAAGGCCCTGGATGTGACGGTATACCACCACTATTTTGGAAGAACTGTGCAAATTCTTTGGCTCCTCCAATTAGTACTATTTTTAATATTTCTTTAAATGAAGGCGTCTTCCCAAGTGAATGGAAAAGAGCTCTCATCGTTCCAATTCATAAAAAAGGTTCGCGGTCAATGATAGGAAATTATAGGGGTATTTCTATACTAAATACAGTTGGTAAAGTATTTGAAAAACTAGTATACGACGCTATCTATCCATATATACTCAGAGGAATCTCTGATAAACAACATGGTTTTTTAAAGAAACGCTCGACTGTCTCTAATTTGGCCAGTTTCTCTAACTTTGTTCTTGAGAATACAGATAACGGGGGGCAGGTTGACGTGATCTACACGGATTTCGAAAAAGCTTTTGATCGTGTGGATCACGTCATCTTGCTCAGAAAGCTGTATAGACTGGGTATACGCGGGGATCTTTTACGATGGGTACAATCATATTTATTTAAACGCTCTCAAGCTGTGGTTCTAGGTGGTTACCGTTCAAACTTTATTGAAATCCCTAGCGGTGTTCCCCAGGGATCTCATTTGGGACCTCTTTTTTACAACGCATATCTATTTGACATCACTGATTATTTTGAACACTCTGATCATTTAATGTACGCTGATGACAAAAAAGTATTTTATAAAATAACATCACCCGATGATTGTCAGGCCCTTCAAAAGGACCTTAATAATTTAAATAATTATTACTCAGAAAACAAGATCACTGTAAACGTTGCAAAGTGTCAATGTATCAGTTACACACGTAAGAGGAACCCTATTGTTTACTCATATAATTTTAATGGAATTGTCATAAGTAGAGTACAGATGGTGAGGGATTTGGGAGTTGTGTTTGACGGTAAATTAATGTTCTCAGATCACATAGATCTTATTAGCACAAAAGCTTATAAGAACCTGGGATTTGTTCTTAGGTCATGTCAGGTATTTAAAAATATTGGAGCTCTAAAATCTGTATATTTTGCTTATGTGCGCAGCGTTTTGGAATATGCGTGTCAAATATGGAACCCCCAATACATAATCTATAAGACCCAAATAGAAAGGATTCAAAAAAAAATTATCAACCATCTTAATTATCGCCTCCGTAAACCTCCGATGTCATACGAAGATAGCTGTCGAACCTATGGTCTGCTAACACTGGAAGAAAGGCGTAAAGTGCTGGACATGTGTTTGCTGTATGACATACTCAATGGACGCCTTGATTGTCCGGAGTTGGTCGCACAGATAACGTTTAACACTCCCCTACGGCGCACTCGTCACACACCGATGTTGCGTGTTCCTCGGCACTCCACTAACTATGCCCAGAACTGTGTACTGACTCGCATTGCTCGAATTTATAACATGGAATTTTCTGAAATTGATTTGTTTAGTTGTAATAAACTTACCTTCAAAAAACGAATCATGAAGGTTATAAACGGATGTAAATGACAGACAACCATTCTTCGTCTTCTTCTTTTATCTTTTTTGTGCTAAATTAACAAAATTGTAAACTAAACCTATTCATTTTGTGTAATTTTGGATTGTATTGCATTTTTATTTTGTTTTTTTGTTAGTCCGTTCGCATGTCTTACATTATATCCAGTAATACAGGGTAACCTATAATTGGCCATAGAAACTGTAACAAGCATATTTTGTAATATATTTTAATTTATCGCTGTTGGTTGCCTAAATAAATAAATAAATAAATATTATAAAAGCTAAAACTTATGACTACATTTATCCAATTCCACAAGATGAAGCGACTAAAACTAGCTTCGTTGTTAAGAAATCTGTGCACTTTTTGAAAAGTTAGGACAAATTTAACAGATCTTTTGGAATAAATAATCCCAACCAAGAAATTGATAACGAATCCCGAACAATGGCAGACTACGTCACAACATGTGCTGAGAAACATGACAGCATTAACATTATAAAAATACACACTGTACATCCAGAAAATAAACGAAAATATAAACAGTAGTGTTGCAATTATTGATACAGAATTCAAAACGAAACCATTTGGGGTGATGCGATTGTCCTTGATGAGATATTTAGGACAGAAAAATAAATATGTTAATATATTCAAAAAAAAAATATTCAATATTCAAAGGCCGAAGCATTAACTGCACATCTTTGTCCACCTCATTGTTTAAAATAATATCATTCATTGTATATTGGTCTTGTATTTCAAAATAAATTATTGCCTTTACGTTTTGGTAGGATTTGGTCAGTGGTTCATTAGCACAACACAAGTAATAATACTACAATGATTGATGAATGTAAGCTTATTAAGATTATTAAAGATGAAATCAATTTTTATCACTTTACTGTTTTCGAACAATATATTACCTACTTAATTATATTAAGTGTGGAACAAAGTTTGCAGGGACAGCCAGTATTAATATACCACATATTAATACTACAAATACGGCGTGTTGTGTTATGTTGTGTTGTGTTGCAACACAAAATAACACAACACGCCACAAAACTGGCGCGCTACATAATAATAATAATAATAATAATAACGTTTATTTCGTAAAGAGATTGCAGAGGTTACAGATGTTGCATTTATATACATATTTTAGGACATACAATATAGACGGGTGGAGTACTGTTCTCCTAGATAGGCTAAAAATTAGCCTGTGTTAAGGAGAGACAGTGCCAGTCCCCTAATTGGTGGATTGGAAAACAGCATCTGGATTGGATTGTAGTGAGTTGGAAATAATATAAAACTTATTACAATATATAAAACTTAAACTTATTACATCAAAAGTGTGAGGGTGTATGTGAGTGTGAGTGTGTGTGTGTGTGTGTGTGTGTGTGTGTGTGTGTGTGTGTGTGTGTGTGTGAGAGTGTGCTCGCGCGTTTGTGTATGCGTATGTGTATATGTGTTGACGTGTCTACATTGTGAGGAATGATTCAGTGTCATCGTAATTGAGGTCCAAAAGGAGTGTACGAACAGTTTTTTTACAATTGAATAACTGGCAAAATGTGGGTGTACTACCAGGTATACCTCTGCCTAGCCCTTCGGGGATTACAGGCGTGACGTTATGTGTATATTAATACTAGCTGCCCCTGCAAACTTTGTTCCGCCGTAAAATCAATTTAAGTAACCTTCTTAGTTTTAGCTAAAAACTTGTCAAAGGAGATGCTCTCCGCCCATACATTGTTGGCCCTGGAGCCAAAAGCAGCGGAAAATTATGTATTGTATTTATCATGAGTAAACTCCTATTGGATCTTATTTCTGGGTGTGTAATGTTTGGCATAATAACAAATGCTCTAATTTCACTTGAACTAACGTTCACATGACATAATTTTCATATGACATAATATCAAATGACATAAATTCATATGACCTAATGTTTCACATCATATAATATTCATTTAACATAATAACATTTAGTATAACGTTCAATTTGTATAATTTTCAATATGTATAATATTCTTTTAATATAACGTTCAGTTGACCTAATTTTTTACTCATTTTCTGCCCAAACTATGTAGTGAATAAGTAAATATCAGAAAACATCATACTGTAATAACCTCACCTAACCTAAATGATTCACCAACAATAGAAGAGATCTGGCGCTTGGCGGCCGCTGCCGCGGCACGCTCGCTTCGCTCGCTCGCCTTCGCGCGCTAATGGTCATGGTTCTAACCTAACCTAACCAACATGATTCACCAACAATAGAAGCCATCTGGCGCTTGGCGGCGGCTGCCGCGGCACGCTTGCTTCGCTCGCTCGCCTTCGCGCGCTAATGGTCATGGTTCTAACCTAACCTAACCCACATGATTCTCCAAATATAGAAGGGATCTGGCGCTTGGCGGCCGCTACCGCGGCACACTCGCTTCGCTCGCTCGCCTTCGCGCGTTAAAGTTACTTAGAGATTATGAATATTATAGTAAATGAATAATTATGCTGATTGAATATTATGTGAAATGTGCATTATAGGAAATGTTCATTATGTCATATGAAATTAGGTAAAATGAAATTATATCAACAATTCATTATGTCAACTGATCGTTATGTTAAACAAAATTATGTTAACTGAAATTATGTCAGTTGAACGTTAGATATTTTGTTATTATGACAATCGTTACAACACCCCTTATTTCTATAGCGGACTAGCTGCAGAATAGATATGTTTAAAAAAATGATTTTGACGTTTTGAATCATAACAACGAATATTAGGTATGATTTTTCATAACTCAGTGATTTTAAAAAAAACTGAAAACCAATATCATATTACATTTAGCTATTTTTAGCACCTACCTTGATAATGTGGATAACACCTAAGTGACTTTGACAATGTTAGAGGACCATAGTTACGTCAAAAATAGGGATGTGAAATGCGACACACTTAATCGATATTTCCTAAGAATTAGTATGCAACACATTACAAACTGCCTTATTACATACTAACATCTGTATCTCGTTTGCTATATTGTTTTTTTAATTAAAACATTTGTAATGTATTAAGTAGAAATATTTTTTTTCAATAAAGTCCAATAGGAGGGTTGGGTAGGTTAGGTACCCTTATCGTAAATAACTGTTTAGTTAATCATAATCACACACTTTTCTAAACGATTACTAGAAAACCCTGAAAAATTATCATGATGCAATATGTTTTGATCACTTTATCATAATCCTAACTACCTACATAGGTTAAATCGAGTACGACCTCATTTATAAAGCATACTTATGAGATTTTTCAAAGTACACTACACTAATAGAAAAAACATCAATTATATTTTCATAGCTCCATTCTTCAGATATTGTATTACATGTAGTTTCCCTAACGTACTAGGTAGTGTCGCACTTTTAGATTTATATCGATTATTCTTAATCGATTTCGAATTTCAAACCGTCATCTGTCGTCTACGCCTCACTAGCGCGCCTTTGACTTGCTCATTCCTTTTTTGTGCGCGGTAGTGAACGCACGTTACTTCAAGTTATCACAAAGAACGCGTTACCGTTACAATTCAAATATGCCGAAACGAAAGGCTGAAGATAAAATAAAACGGTACAAAGGAAAAATCAAACGTTTAGAAGGACAACAAAAAGTGCATAAACAACGACGAAATATTATAAATTCCGATTCAGATTCTGATATCGAAAAACAGGGTAAGTAAAAATATTAAGTAAATGTTAATTATAATGTAAGTGTTAACGAATTACAAAAACCGACTTCAAAAGTAACACTAAACGGTGTAAAATAACTCTAAATTAGGAAGTCTGTGGCTTTGGTACTTTTGTCTTATTCTTGATGGGCCACCGACTTCCGAATTTAGAGTTATTTTACACCGTTTAGCGTTATTTTTGAAGTCGGTTTTATTTTTTGTAAAAAAGTTTTTTATTTTTCCATTTTTAGTTGTTCCCATACAAACATTTGCCATGAATTCATTTTATATTCTTAATTGTTAACAATACATGTCATTATAATAGGGTTATCCACCTAACCCTAATAAATGAAACTTAACATACCTAACTGTCGAAATCTAGGTATATTGAACACATCTGCCTACCCCTCTGAGCATACAGGCTTGATGATACGTCATGATGTTGTATAAACAATAAACATCCAAGCGATTCCAGCAATCACGATAGATTTGCCGTCTATTTTTGAAGAGTTCCGTTGTATGTCTCCGAAGATCAGCACCAGATCTTCACCAAATTAAAATGGGACCACCTCAGGAGTCTACTCTTTCAAACAAAACAAGAATTTCGAGAATCGGTCCACAAATGGCGGAGAAATCAGGTAACATACATAAAAAAAAAAAAAAAAAAAAATACATACACACGAACATAGAACCTCCTCCTTTTTTTGAAGTCGGTTAAAAATGTGTGCAATACCGCGTCGATAAGTCTACCTGGAGGGTAACCGTGAGTTATACACGATGGTTAGACATGACGCAAAATATAAGCCTGGAGGTTGACCGAGAGTCATACACGATGGCAAAATGCATGTACCTAGATACATTGTGAGCATTTACAATATGTTGTATGTGTAATGCAATAATCCATATGGGTGATATAATTTTTAGTTATCAAAGTAAAAACCACATTTTTACCTTATATTTTCAGATTTCCAAATACCCGAACATTATAATATTGAGGAAACTATGCACTATGACTACCCTAATACACGGGATGAATCGTTACCGATGATACCGATTGACATACCGTTATCTACTACACCAGTCTTATGCGACCCATTGCAATCGCAAACATGCGTGGACACAAATCTCAAAAATGATTGCGAATTATCTGAAACCCCAAATCATCCTCTAGAGCAAAATAAGACGGTTCCTGCAGGCCTAGCCAAGTTACAAATTCTATTTCTATTCTATTTCTATGATAGAAAGAAAAAGGCGTATATGGGATCAGCTGTTTATCAACTGTCACATTTTAAGTCATATTACAAATTCTACTCGTTAGGGCGATAATAGAAAGATAAACATTGGCGTTGGTTGCCAAGTTGACACACTGCGTCAATCGCTCATTTCATAGCGAAGATAGAAAAAAACATTGTCTATGGCGAGCGCAATGTAAAAATGCGGCTGTATACTTCGTACGCTGGTGAAACTAGTATACGATTTGAATTTGTTATTTTAGCGTCTAAATTAATTTGGAATTAAGGTAAATCTTCCCTTTACTATCGTTTTACGTATAATAACTATAAAATTATGAATGAAATTAAATTAAATTAAAAAATTATGAAACCAAATTATGTATCGTTTGGCTGGGGTATCAGATAGTTTGGCAGAAATTTTACCCCAGTTGCGATCTACAACTTCCCTACCTTCAACCGATATACTACCTGGGGATGTAAATCATATTTAAATAAACATACAACATGTTGATTAAAATATGATTTCAATTATTAATTTGGTTTCTAGTAAATAAACAAACAACATTTGAAACAAAGTTATGTGTTTAATTTTTATGGTTGATCAATATAGGTACATAGAATAGAATAATGTTTATTTGTTTAAACCATGGTATAAAAAGATGATAGAAAACAAAAAAAGAACCGAACAGACAAGTTTACATGTGGTCGAAAGTAGATTACAGATACATTAGTGTATAAATATATGAGTATAGGTAGAACCTCATATAGCTAAACTTTTTTAAATTTATTAGAAATTTACAACTTTGCTTTGCTTTTGCATGACAATGACAACTTACAGAATTGTATTTCACTAAAATGCTGTAATTTTTTGTTTATTTTCGCAGGGTTGATCACTATGGTTACGTTATAAACTTGATGTTGGCAGAATTGCTAAACGTCTAAAATGTACGTAAGCAATGAGTTTAATTTAATTTAAATTGAATGTATTTCTAACATAAACCTATAAAAATATTAGGTTTCTACACTTCTCCTCCCCATAAACTATCACACACTCTTCCTTGCGCGCAATTTTCTTGAAAAGGGATCCAAAGATTTCGCTTAGAGTAATAATACCTACATAAGATTACCCAATCACTGTTTTTTTATCGTAGCCGATGCAATAAACAATTCAGCATGGCTCTGCCTTAAATTAGCTCATTTTGGCTACCTCCAGAAATGGCGGTGGATGTTTGCATGCTTATGTTATGTCCATCTTCATGCAAAGTTGGAACTGGTTGTGGTGGTGGTAAACGAGCTTTCATCGCAATCTTGTGTAGCACACAACATGCTGTTGTTATTTTGCTAATTACAAAGGGATGATAGTGCAGTACCCTGTCTCTAAGCAAACAACTCCACCGAGCTTTCTGTAATCCAAAACAGTGCTCAATGCTGTTACGCGCTTGCACATGCTTTTGAGTAATTATATTGTTCTTCTCTGGAACCTTGAACTGCATTGAGGATGGGAGTCATTAGTCAAGAGCGTTGCGGATACCCAGAGTCACCTGAAATATTTATTTATGAAGAAGAAACAAACAGACATTCCTACTAATTAACTTGATTTTTATGATTTCGTAAACATTTACCTAATAACCATACTCGTTCTTTATTTTGATGAAGTTCACGCATATATGATTCAACTCTACTCGATGACCACGTGAATCATGTGTAGCTCCACAAAACTTTGCATTCACATTGATAATAATATAAAGAACTGTCACAAATCTGTAAAATAAAACTGAAATTAAGGAATGTTTTAATACTATTATACCTACCTGAACAGAATCAAAATCACAAGTCTTTTATTCAAATTAATTATTAGTCCTCGGTCTTGTCTTGTACTCGAAAAGACAATCTATTTCGCCATGATATTTTGGTGATTCAATGCATGAACAACTTGTCTGATGCAGCGACTAGTTGTGCGTTGAGTAAGGTGGTGAGTGATACCAACAATTCGTTGATACGATCCTGTGGCCAAGAAACTAAGAGCGCACAACACCTGATCGAAGACAAACAAAAAATAAATAATGTAATAAATGTATGCACATTATGAACTTAATTACCTTGACTTCCAATGGAATCTCGTTGGACCCTTTCAAAGAAGTTTTCCCTCGTAGGTTTTGAACTAAGGCTTCGAAAGTCTCTTTATTTCAAAGACATTCAATACCTAAATCTCTTTGCTTTATTTAATCGAAATCGCTGGATAAACAAAGTGTCCGACATTTCTTCTATAGTTTCCACGCCATGCCGATATAGTTCTCTTCTCCAGCGTCTTAACAGCACTTCTTCGTTATGAGCGCACCACAACATATTTAAAGTATGCATTTTAAAACTTTATTTCAAAATCCAAGAAAATCAACAACATCACACTTGACAGTTGACAAACAGATGATTCCATATCCGCCATTTTCTTTCTATTGTCGTCATAACGATTACGATGATAGAAATAGAATTTGTAACTTGGCTAGGCCTGCTGGAACCTCAAATGAAGTACCTATAGAACTTGACCCAGAAATACGTCTTGCATTGGGAGATCCCATTGAAGACAGCCCTAAATAAATAAATAAATAAATAAATAAATATTCCACAACTTTTCACACAACACCATTTAGTCCCAAGTTAAGCTTGAGAGCTTGTGTTATGGGTACTAAACAGCTGATAAACATACTTATATATTTCTAAATAAATACATATTATTGATAAATTACACCCAGACACAGAACAAATGATCGTGCTCATCACACAAACATTTGTCCTGGGTGGGAATCGAACCCACGACCTCCGGCGTAGCAGTCAGGGTCACTAACTACTAGACCAACAGGCCAGTCTTAAATATGGAGCTAATGTACACAACGATTTGTCTCAGCGCTGGTTGCCAATCCTAAAGAAAGGATTGACAAAAGATGTTAAAGAAAACTTGTTGAAGGAACACCATATTCCAGATAACTGCAGATTACTAAAATCACCCAGTTTAAACCCCGAGATAGCCGCTGCTGTTGCAGAAGCAGTTCGAAGCAGTGATAAAAAGATGGAAATAAAACAAAATCAATTAGGATTGGGAATCACTGCTATTTCAAGGGCATTCGAAATAATCATAAATGACGGAAATAAAATTGAAACTATAAAACATCTTTCTGAAGGTTGTAGAATATTGACAGATCTTCATTATACAGAAACACAAATTCGGACTAAATTACTCCGTGTCTAGATAAATCTATACTGAACATAATTCAAGAAGAGGAAAGAGATGAGTTCTTATTTGGCAGTCCATTATCAGAAAAAATAAAGGCTGCCAAAGCCATAGAAAAACCACCTCCTCCTCGATATCCCTCGTCGTCGAGCAGGGGGGGCGCGGAGCGTATATGACGAGCAGAGTACATCCGAACACGCAATTTCGCCTTCAAGCACCGCAGCCGCCGCCGGCAGCACAGTCTCAAGCGAGGACATCCACATTTTCCAAACAACGTGCCCCAACACGTCAATAGTTAAGGTACATGCAGGTAGATTAGCCTTTTATTATGATTGTTGGCTACACATAACAAAAAATAAAACGGTGTTTAATTATATTTTAAATGGCTATCGTATACCATTAATAAATAATGTAACACGACTGCATATCCCAAATATATCTTTATCATATAAAGAGAAACAAAAAATGCGAATTGCTATTAAAAACCTTCTCGACTTAGGAGCTATTTCTGTATGCGAAACCCACACTGAACAATTTCTCTCACCAATTTTTTTGATTCCAAAACCTAATGGGACAGATCGTTTCATTTTTAATCTAAAATACTTTAATGAATATGTAAATAATGAACATTTTAAAATGGAAGATTACAGAAGTGTCTGTACTTCATTATCAAAAAACAGTTATATGGCTAGTATTGACCTAAAAGAGTCGTACTTATTAGTTCCCATTCACCCCGAACACAAAAAGTATCTAAGGTTTTAAATTGAAGACGATTCACAAAATTTAATTACGGATGAATTTAATGCAATCCCTTACGGCTTATCAGCTGCACCAAGAACATTTACAAAAATAATGAAGGAAGTCATTGGTTACTTAAGAAAACGTGGTTTTAGTTCAGTAACATATTTAGACGATATGTTGTGTATCGAGAATTCTTATGAAAAATGTCTTTTGAATGTAAATGAAACTGTCAAAATCCTCGAATGTTTAGGTTTTATAATAAATTACGATAAAAGTTCGTTAGAACCAAAACAAACATGCAAATTTTTAGGTTATATGTTTGACACACAAAATATGACTATTTTCTTGGCAGAAAATAAACAAACTCATATATTACATTTGGTGAAAAACATCAAAACATTACAAAACTGTACCATTCGAGAATTCTCTCAGTTTATAGGTGTGTTAAAAGCCGCATGTCCAGCAATAAAATACAGCTGGCTATACACAAAGAAATTCGAAAAGGAAAAGTATTTCGCCCTGAAAAAATGTAACAATAATTACGATGCGATTATGAAGCTGTCGAATAACATTTTACCGGATTTAAAGTGGTGGGAAAGAAATGTATTAATTTCTAAGAATTTTATTTCACCTTCAACATACAAGTTGGAAATTTTCACAGACGCGTCAAGGTCAGGCTGGGGTGCTGTCTGCAACAATATGTGCGCAAATGGTCACTGGAAAGAAAGTGAGCTAAAATATCACATTAATTATGTAGAGTGTTCAAGCAGCATTTTTTGGCCTTAAATGTTTTGCCCGAGATGTTACGACAACACTACGGCCATCAGTTATATCAATAGAATGGGCGGTATACAATTCCCATACTCAAATGACTTAACGAAATGCATTTAGCAGTGGTGCGAAGAACGCAACTTGTGGTTATTTGCATCTTATATCAACTCCAAAGAAAATAAAGAAGCTGACTAGACTTGTGCATCTCGCACCAATACCAAATGCAGGGTATACATATCTTGGAAGCCAGACGCGTCAAAATATTGTTTTTACTGCTTTCCTCCTTTTGCAATAATTCAAAAATGCTTACAAAAAATTGTCAGCGAACAATCAACTGGAATTTTCGTTTTTCCTTATTGGCCCACACAAGTGGGTTTATTAAATAATATTATAATATCAGACATAATTTTTCTAAAAAATGCAATTCGGTCGGATTACAGGATACATCTACCCGCGCAAACTACCCTGGCAGCAGCCATTGTCTCCGGGAAGCGTTCGTTAAACAAGGCATTCCATCAGAAGCCATCCATCTAATGATTTCTTCGCTGGCGGCTAGCACCATCAAACAGTATAACACAACATTCAAACTGTGGTGGAACTATTGTTTGGCCAACCATATTAATTACCTAGAAGCACCAAAAGCAGCACTAATTTTATTTCTTACGAAACAATTCGAAGATGGCGCTTCTTATGGGACACTAAATAGCCATCGTACAGCTATATCACTGCTTCTAGGCAATAATATAGGTTCTAACGAACAAGTTTCACGGTTACTAAAAGGAGTCTTCAAATGTAGACCTAGTATACCTAAATATAAGCTACCTGTGGATCCCATATGGTATTCCATATGGGATCCACAGGTAGCTTTAGATTTCATGGATAAATGGTTCCCTCACACAAATTTATCACTATATAAATTAACTAAAAAGTTAGTCACACTTTTGGCTCTTTGTACAGCCAATCGCGTACAAACACTGTCTTTAATAAAAACAAATATTATTAAAGTCCATCAAGATCAAATCATTATAACTATTTCAAATTTAATTAAAACCTCGGCGATCAATCGTGAGCAACCAACCTTAGTTATACCCTTTTTTATAGACAAACCTAGTATCTGTCCTGCAAAATTTTTAGAAGATTACTTAGAAATTACGAAAAGTATTAGAAATGACTCTTCTAACTTATTTCTAACTTACAAACGTCCTCATAAACCAGTGAAATCACAAACCATCAGTCGATGGATTAAAAATGGGTCCACCCTTTATAGCAGAACTTTTTACGTCATAATTTTATTTTGCATAGCAACGGATAGCATAAACCTCTTTTCGCAGAAAATCGTTTGGCATACACTCATTTACCATACACTGAAACCCATAATTTTGTAAGTCAGAATCATCTTTAGGCATAAATTTCATATCCATAATAATCAATAAGTATAACCATCATATCGTAGAAAGTTCACAACCAGAATCATCTTTTAGCATATATTTTATATCCATAATAATCAAAAGTAGAACCATCATATCGCAGAAAATTCACAGCCAGATAAAAATATCTTTAAGTTCTAATCTACCATGCATGCGTGCTTTGCAAAAGAGGGGCATCTGGCGCTCGGCGGCCGCTGCCGTGGCAAAATTTTATAATCGCCCCATTATTTCACAAGAATTAGCTAGGTCTGTTTTTGAAACGTAACGCAATATATGCAAATAATTATGTTAATTGATTAGGAATATTGTATGAAAAATTATTTATATAAAAGTTGTGATTATCAGTTAAGTTAAAAATTGTTATTTAGAAATCGTTTTAAAAGTTATTGAAATGAAATCATTTTAGTTTCTATAACATTCGTTTTATTTAAATACACTTTCCTGCCAAAACTTTCTGAATAATATGCATTACTTCAGTTCTATGAACATCTACATGGTAATACAATATCTGAAGAATGGAGCTATGAAAATATAATATATGATCAAGCGAACTTCTAGAAGGAAGTTCGATCATTATTATATGAATAGCTCCATTCGAAGATATACGAACCCACCCACCTCAACCCTCTGTAAAAGTTTTGGTATCTCTAAAGGAATGAGCAAGTCACAGGCGCGGTAGTGAGGCGTAGACGACAGATGACGGTTTGAAATTCGAAATCGATTAAGAATAATCGATATAAATCTAAAAGTGCGACACTAACTAGTACGTTATGGAAACTACATGGTAATACAATATCTTCGAATGGAGCTATTCATAATAATAATGATCGAACTTTCTTCTAGAAGTTCGGTTGATCATATATTATTCGATTTAATTTTTAATCGATTGATTCATGTTTTTTTATTACAATTGATTGGGCATCCTTAGTGACATTTGGCAAAGATGGCGGCTGGTGGATGTTATTAGTTGCTTAAAATACTATTAAATGTACATTTTGGCATACAGCTAGTCTGTGATGCAGAAGTATTTGCAACTTTCATAATAAAAAAGACGAAGAAGAAGGTCTTTCATTTGATACCTAACACGACATCATTATGGATTTTTGTTCTTTATGTCTAACGCGTGTTCATAAGTACACACACTTTTTTACACCTGAAATACCTGTAGTTGATGGCTCCGCTCTTACGGTATAAAATAATTATGCAATTAAGCAAATGACATTTGTGTGTGTGTGTGCGCGTGTGTGTGTTGGTATGTCTGTGTATGTGTGAGAGAAGGAGGTCTTTATTAAGTCACACATTGCAAAAATGACTCCAAATCATCATGTTTTAAATTTTGTAGCCATATTGTATTGTATTGTACTATTAACAACACAACATAACGTCACGCTTGTAATCCCTGAAGAGCTAGGCAGAGTTGTACCTGGTAGTACACCCACATTTCGCCAGTTGTGTTTAAGTCCCATTTAATAGGGATCGAGCCTATTGCCATCAAACGGACACAAATCCAGACTTCGGACTGCTACTGAGAAATTCCAGATGGGAAAACTCAATAACACTTTGCCCGACTTTTACTAATATTATAAATGAGAAGGTACGATAACGTCGTATATCCTACTAATGTTATAAACGCGAAAGTTTGTGAGGATGTTTGTTACTCTTTCACGTAAAAACTAATGAATGTATTTTAATAAAATTTGGTATGGAGTTAGCTGAGACCCTGGATTAACTCAAATTCTACTTTTTATCCCAGTATTCCCACGGGAACGGGACCTACGCTAGTGAAACCGCGAGACGTCTGCTAGTGTGGTATATTAATACTAGCTGCCCCTGCAAACTTTGTTCCGCCTTAGATTTTTTAAAGATGGAAAAATAAGTTTTTTCCAGCGATGTTTTTATTGCGCGCAATGAAAAGCGCGTAACTTTCAATCCGCTGAGCATACGGCCGGCCGCGGCCGCTCGCGCTTTGTTTGAACCGACCGACCGCCCGCTTGTGTTTAGTATTTATTGCATTTCTGCAAGCTTTTAATTAGGTTCACCTGTCGCGATGTCTGTCTGTAACAGAATTTTGCAAGTTAATTTGGACACACTTCCTGGTTTCCGATTGAGCTGAAATTTTGCACACATATGGATACTCTAAGATTGGACGGACTAGAGTGTTGAAGAGCTTTATTTTTGTTCTAACTTTCTTTAATTCTTTACTGTTTCGCAATTTAGACTCATTTGTGTTAATTTTATGAGTGAGACTAGATACACTGAGGCATTGACATTTGTTTGTTTATTTTTACTTATTTACAGTTGATGACTAAAACATTACCTTCTTACATTATTAAAGTCAAATATCATCATAGCCACAATTGTGTATGTGACTAGTTTGTAAATATTATTAGCGATAACACTAATGGACATTGTCTTTCGATTCTATTTAAATACGATTCATATTTTTTTTATCTACCTAATGGTTCAATCGTGCCCACAAACTTGGAATAAAATGAAGTCTATTCAGAACAAAATAGAAATCTTAAGAAGAACCAAGCATTGTGTAAAGCTGAATGGAGATAATTTAGTTGATAAAGATGTGCAGTCGATGCTTTTTCCATTAAATTTAATGCAAAATATTCTGTTCTTTCCAAAGTATAGCATTAGAAATGACAGCATAAAACCAAATAGTGTTTTGACACTTTTTGTTTCATTGTGTGTCACTATATTGTTTATTCTCATATACTTTTATCGCACCTACGAGCTACATTATAACAATGCCACTAGGCAACATTTCAATGTTAAGTACATCATCTCTTACTTTGACAGTGTCTTTTATTCTATCGGTTTCGTAATTAACTACACCGCCAATGTGTTCCAAATGAAAAATAATATTTCTTTTGTCTTAAAAATTCAAGACGTTCACAGATTTCTTAACCGACAGATACATTTGAAACGCTTCGTCATTCGAAACTGGCTTAACGTGGTTTTTATCCTGTGTTACGATATTGTGATCCTAACGGAAATTACAATACTTCTTAAACTTTCTTATTATAATCTTATTTGTGATTTAGCCTTGCTTTGTACCGATGCAAACATGGTGTATGCTATCAGAATCATTGCTCTATTAAGCGATAAATTGAATTCATGGAACACTGAAACCTGTAATCTTCAGCAGATCAATCATGGTGACAAAAAAATGTATTGTAAAAGAATGTTTCAAACTTATGTAAATATATTGGAGTCCTATGAAATTGTCAAATCTTCTTTTCAGCTAATGGTATGTGCTTACTGGTACCGCATGCTTAAGTGCAAAATAATAATGTGTAAAAAACAATCTAATTTAATTCTAACATTTATTATTTTCAGATAGTGTACCATACTGTGAATTATTTTCTTCATACTTTAATCTACATACTATTAACACTTGATGGTATTAAGTTTTCCATATGTTATAGGGATTATGTAAGTATTTTACTAATAACAAAAAAAAATGTGTGTGTGTATTTGTGTACACACGTAAGCGTGAAACTTTTTTATGACATCTTTTTTCAAAAAATTATCTACTATTTACAACTTTACAGAAAGTGGTTAAATAAAGCTAAATTAGGTAAAGTTTAAGCAAAGGGCTTTTATTATCATAGACATGGATACAAATAAATATGGCGGGTAACGGAAAAATGAGACAAGATGGCCCGTAATGGAAAAACGTTACATTGCTATAAAATTTCTCCCATATGTCGATAAAAAAGTTTCACTTCAATAATATTTTAACTATCCTCTTGTTTGTATCCATCATTTTGGGTTGGCGTAACGTTTTTTTCTTTTAAACTTGTCCATCATCAGTCTAATGTAATTTTGCATACAATACAGTCAGTAAATAAATGGTTATGATTATGATTAGTTTTTGATCAAATAAACATGGCTACTCTGAAAACTGATTTCTACACTCTTAATTTGGACTGGCCTGTTGGTCTAGTAGATAGTGGTTCTGACTGCTATGCCGGGAGTTTGTGGGTTGGATCGAGGACCCAAGACAAATGTTTGTGTTATGAGCATGATCATTTGTCCTGTGTCTGGATGTAATCTTATATATAAATTTCTACTGTCACAGTGTTAGTAACTATACTTCTCCGAGACGGATTGACAGATTCCTATGAAACTTTGTGTGTATATTCAGTAGGTCTGAAAATAGGACATTTAAGTATTTTTTGTGAAAAAAAGAGGCAACGCAATTTTTTTGGGTCAGCTAGTTTATCTATGATATTATGGATGTATTTATGAATCTATAAGTATGTGTATCATTGTCTAGTACTCATAGCACAAGCTTAGCTTAGTTTGCGACTAGATGGCGTTGGTGTGAAAGTTGTGAAATATTTATTTATTTTAATTGGTGCCGCGTACTCCTTATTCCCTTACCTCATTTCATTTCTTATATATGTCTTATTCTTTCAGTTTGTATTGTCTGTTGGTTTTACCGCATTGTACGGTTGGATGGCCAAAAATTTGTTGTTACAAATAATGTTAAGCTTGCATTGTGAGAAGTTCTACATGGCTATGAATAAAGCTCAAGATTCGTGCGCACTCATTTTGGATTCAGATTGTACAGGTATTATTAAAAACAGTACTCAAATACAGTGTTTCACAAAATTAAATTAAAAATTTAAAAAACCCCCACCGCAAAAAAGTAAAACATTTAAAAAGTTAAAAATAACACTTTAGCCATGAAATTTTACTTCACGTCGGGATACCGCTTAAGGAATGTTCCTAGTACTTGTAGGTATGTAGGTACTTATTTTAACGGTACCCCGACGTTACGTAAAATTTCATGGCTAAAGTGTTATTTTTAACTTTTTAAATGTTTTACTTTTTTGCGGTGGGGGTTTTTTAAATTTTTAATTTAATTTTTATTTAAAATTTTTTAAACGCATTCATTTTGTTTTATACAGGGTGTAACGGAAAGGGTATATACATACAAACAGGGTGAATAGAGTATTTAATAACGAGTCTTTCCTCAAAATTTCAGCTCCCAACTAATAACTTTGAAACTTCACGATATTATTTAATATCGACAGTTTATTAAATGCAAAATCATAATAAACGTGTCACCGCACTATGAGGGTCATAATCCTGTCCGGCAAGGTTCAAGTATATCTATCTCGGGTTCTGCGCGCCTAGTACAGACCTATCGGGCTCTGCCTAACCGACGAAGGCGCGACGGCGCGGGCGGGCTCAACTTTACAATTATGTATGTATATGTATAAAAACGTTGCCATGTCGTTTCTTATCACCAAGAGAATCCGTGCCCTTCGTATGTATATACCCTTTCCGTTACACCCTGTAGAGAATACAGTTAAGAGATTTTTTCAGTGCATTGTATGTAGAGTCAAATGCTGGTTAAAAGGAATCCAAACACGACATATCTGCTATTATTTTGTCAAGAGTCTACCTACTGGTGTGCTGGATAGCCTGGCTGCAGCATCAGCTCATCCTGTTGCCATCAGTGCATTGTGTTAAGAATCAAATGCTGGTTGAAATGAATCCAAACACGACATATCTGCTATTATTTTGTTAAGACTCTACCTTCTGGAGTGCTGGATAGCCTGGCTGCAGCATCAGCTCATCCTGTTGCCATCAGGGCATTGTGTGCAGAATCAAATGCTGGTTAAAATGAATCCAAACACGACATATCTGCTATTATTTTGTCAAGAGTCTACCTACTGGTGTGCTGGATAGCCTGGCTGCAGCATTAGCTCATCCATTTGCCATCAGTGCATTGTGTGCAGAATCAAATGCTGGTTAAAATGAATACAAACACGACATATCTGCTGTTATTTTCCCAAGAGTGTATTAGTCTGCTAGATATCCTGGCTGCATCAGACCAAATACACCATAATGTTGCTTATTAATATTACACACATGGGTGTTTAAAATTTTAAGACACACATATGTTTGTAAGTAAAGTTAATACCCATAGACGTCTAAAACAACAACGGTAGCTAACACAAAAGAGCTGATAACCTTGAAACGGCTGAACCGATTTTGATGAAATATGTCTAAGAACCATCGCAAGAAACCCTGCTTTCAAATATAGAAAACCGCATCTAAATCGGTTCACCCGTTTGGGCGCTACGGTGCCACAGACAGACAGACAGACAGACAGACAGACACACACACATAGCGGTGAAACTTATAACACCCCTCTTTTTGCGTCGGGGGTTAATAAAATAATAGATACCACCTATATTATAATATTATTAATAATGCTTCCTCTCTCCTAACTGATTATTTTGCTGTGCCCGACACGGCCTATATGATCTAGTTTTAAGTTACCACCAGTTACCACCTAAGAACAAACATGTGGAATGCAAATGAGTATTGAAAACGGTAAAGTCAGCCGACTTTTTAAAATGATCTCAACAAAAAACAACCGACTTCTTAAAAAAAAACTAACAGGTGAAAAATAACTCCAGTTTCGGAAGTCTGTGGCTTTGGTGGTTTTGTTTTGTTCATTTTTGGCCACCGACTTCCGAAACTGGAGTTATTTTTCACCTGTTAGTGTTTTTTAACCCCCGACGCAAAAAGAGGGGTGTTATAAGTTTCACCGCTATGTGTGTGTGTCTGTCTGTCTGTCTGTCTGTCTGTCTGTCTGTCTGTCTGTGGCACCGTAGCGCCCAAACGGGTGAACCGATTTAGATGCGGTTTTTTTATTTGAAAGCAGAGTTTCTTGCGATGGTTCTTAGACATAATTCATCAAAATCGGTTCAGCCGTTTCAAGGTTATCAGCTCTTTTGTGTTAGCTACCCTTGCTATTTTAGACGTCTATGGGTATTAACTTTACTTAAAAACATATGTGTGTCTTAAAATTTCAAACACCCATGTGTGTAATATTGATAGGTAACATTATGGTGTATTTGGTCTGATGCAGCCAGGATATCTAGCAGACTAATAGACTCTTGGGAAAATAACAGCAGATATGTCGTGTTTGGATTCATTTTAATCAGCATTTGATTCTACACACAATGCACTGATGGCAACTAGATGGGCTGATGCTGCAGCCAGGCTATCCAGCACACCAGTAGGTAGGCTCTTGACAAAATAATAGCAGATATGTCGTGTTTGGATTAATTTCAACCAGCATTTGATTCTGCACACAATGCTCTGATGGCAACTGGACGGGCTGATGCTGCAGCCAGGCTATCCAGCACACCAGTAGGTAGACTCTTGACAAAATAATAGCAGATATGTCGTGTTTGGATTCATTTCAACCAGCATTTGATTCTAAACACAATGCACTGATGGCAACAGGATGAGCTGATGCTGCAGCCAGGCTATCCAGCACACCAGTAGGTAGACTCTTGACAAAATAATAGCAGATATGTTGTGTTTGGATTCATTTTAACCAGCATTCGATTCTGCACACAATGCTCTGATGGCAACTGGATGGGCTGATGCTGCAGCCAGGCTATCCATCACACCAGTAGGTAGACTCTTGACAAAATAATAGCAGATATGTCGTGTTTGGATTCATTTAAACCAGCATTTGATTCTAAACACAATGCACTGATGGCAACAGGATGAGCTGATGCTGCAGCCAGGCTATCCAGCACATCAGTAGGTAGACTTTTGACAAAATAATAGCAAATATGTCGTGTTTGGATTCGTTTTAACCAGCATTTGACTCTACATACAATGCACTGAAAAAATCTCATAACTGTATAATCTATAAAACAAAATTAATGCATTTAAAAATTTAAAAATAAAAATTAAATTAAAAATTTAAAAAACCCCCACCGCAAAAAAGCAAAACATTTAAAAAGTTAAAAATAACACTTTAGCCATGAAATTTTATGTAACGTCGGGGTACCGTTAAAATAAGTACCTACATACCTACAAGTAGGTACTAGGAACATTCCTTACTTAAGCGGTACCCCGACGTGAAGTAAAATTTCATGGCTAAAGTGTTATTTTTAACTTTTTAAATGTTTTGCTTTTTTGCGGTGGGGGTTTTTTAAATTTTTAATTTAATTTTTTTTAAGAAGTCGGTTGTTTTTTTTTGTAAAAAAGTCTTTATTTTGTAATTTTTAGTTTCTTTGTATGTAAAGAAAGTCTTTCAAAACTTGAAAGAATCATTGAAATTGGATAACAATTGAACAAAAAACAACCGACTTCTTAAAAAAAACTAACAGTTGAAAAATAACTCCAGTTTCGGAAGTCTGTGGCTTTGGTGGTTTTGTTTGTTCATTATTGGCCACCGACTTCCGAAACTGGAGTTATTTTTCAACTGTTAGTTTTTTTTAAGAAGTCGGTTGTTTTTTTTTGTAAAAAAGTTTTTATTTTGTAATTTTTAGTTTCTTTGTGTGTAAAGAAAGTCTTTCAAAACTTGAAAGAATCATTGCTAAAGAAGTTCTATCTAAACATTAATCTAACATCTCTGCCGGCCCCGTTTAAAATAGAATGGCGTAATGTTATGTTGTGGAAATACAAAAGCTTAGCATAGACATCTGACTATAGCAATCGCGAATAATTTGCTGTTATGCGTTGAAGAGTTCCGTTGCCTGTCTTCTACATCAGTTTTTCTTCACCAAATGTTACTTTCTAAATGAAAATGCTTGACTTGTTACTAAAAATGTTAAAATCGGTGCGTGTGTGCCTATATTTTTTGAGGAGTTCCCTCAATTCCTCGAAGATCCCTCATCAGATATGAGTTTTGATACAAATGGGACCAATCTGTTAGTATACCCTATCAAACAAAAAAAGAATTTTGAAAATCGGTCCATAAATGACGGAGTACTGAGGTAACAAACCCTAAAGAAAAAAAAAAAAAAAAAAAAAAAAAAACATACAACCGAATTGAGAACCTCCTCCTTTTTTTGAAGTCGGTTAAAAAGAAGTTCTATGTCTAAACATTAATCTGTACATCTCCGCCGGCCCCTTTTCAAATAGAATGGCGTAATGTTATGTTGTGGAAAAACAAAAGCTCAGCATAGACATCTGACTATAGCAATCGCGAATAATTTGCTGTTATGCGTTGAAGAGTTCCGTTGCCTGTCTTCTTCATCAGTTTTTCTTCACCAAATGATACTTTCTAAATGAAAATGCTTGATTTGTTACTAAAAATGTTGAAATCGGTGCATGTGTGCCTATATTTTTTAAGGAGTTCCCTCAATTCCTCGAAGTTCCCTCATCAGATATGAGGTTTGATACAAATGGGACCAATCTGTTAGCATACCCTATCAAACAAAAAAAGAATTTTGAAAATCGGTCCATAAATGACGGAGTACTGAGGTAACAAACGTTACCGTTCCGTTAACGTTACGTGAGGTTGTGGAACTGATTTTGCATTGTTTGGTGACTACATTTTGGTGACAGATCTACTATTTTGAGGACAAACCCTATTATTTAAGAAACACAAAACTATACCATTCTGAGCACAGAGCTATTATTTAAGTAACAAAACTGTTATTATAAGAACGAAGTTTATATTCATGTAATGCAATATAATTTTATTGGTTATCGATCTCTTATTTTACACATATATTAACATTAATTTGATAATTCATACGGGGGAACAATTTTTGTTTATCTGAGAACGAAAATATTTCGTGGCGATAGATCTATTTATTAGGTGATATAACTTGATGACAAATATAAATTTTGGTGATAGAAAATATAGTTCCCGATAATAACAGTAACATGAAAAGCATAATAAGTGACAGAAAGTCGAAAGTCTGTGGCTTTGGTGGTTTTGTTTCGTTCATTATTGGCCACCGACTTCGGAAACTGGAGTTATTTTTCACTTAATCTGTACATCTCTGCCGGGTCCATTTTAAAATAGAAGGGCGTAATGTTAAGTTATGGAAAAACAAAAGCTCGGCATATACATCTGACTAAAGCAATCGCGAATAATTTGCTGATATGCGTTGAAGAGTTCCTTCTTTATAAATTTTTCTTCATTAAATGATACTTTCTAAATGAAAATGCTTGATTTATCACTAAAAATGTTAAAATCGGTGCGTGTGTGCCTAGTTTTGATACAAATGGGACCAATCTGTTAGTATACCCTATGAAATAAAAAATAATTTTGAAAATCGGTCTATAAATGACAGAGTACTGAGGTATATAAGTATGTTTATCAGCTGTATAGTACCCATAACACAAGCTCTCAAGCATAACTTGGGACTAAATGGCGTTGTGTGAAAAAGTTGTGGAATATTTATATTTATTTATTTATTTAACAAACTCTAAAGAAAAACAAATTGAGAACCTCCTTCTTTTTTTGAAGTCGGTTAAAAAAGAACAAATGGTGGATGAGGAACTTTGTGCTCTGTTTCTTATACCTTTATAAACATATAAAAATACTAAGACCAGAGTGAAATGATCATTATAATATTTAACTTGTTCTTTCTAATGTTACAGATGCTGAGAAAAGGCTATGTAAGAATGTTAAACGCCTACATCGGGCAGCATTCAACAAAATGGCCGCCTGTGGAATGTTCTACGTTGATGCTACGTTACCACTCCAAATGACAGCGTTAGTAACTAACTACACTGTTGTGCTGTTGCAATTTACAATAGCATCCATTTTGCAATAAACAAGTACAATTTCATACACGTTTCATTTTTTCCAGATTCATTTTCCTATGGGCTATTTGACAAAATTTTATATTACAACAAAATATTCGACACGTATTTTTGCTTTTTTCACGTAATCAAAAAGTAACGGCGATACATCGAGTTAAAATGTCGCATGACGTCACTAGCCAGCACAGTTTATGCTAGCCAATGACGTTACAAGCCCCACTCCTCAACTTTAATACGCTTAATCTGAAAAAGAAAAAAATATGTGTCGAATATTTATACAATGGACTATTTGACAAAATTTTAGTTTTTAGTCCCTCATCCTAGATATTCGACACATATTTTCTTCTTATATCTTATTATTTATTTCCTCGCAAATATGTTATAAATCGTCGTATGACATACGTGCGCTTTGATAGTTACAGCCTCTGCTTTCTTGTAGCCCTCGCCTACGGCTCGGATTAGCAATATCGCCTCGGCTGTAATGATCAACTTACCGCACTTATATCATAATGTACTATTAGTACACAACCAACAAAAAAATGCAAAAACTTATAACTTTCGCCCCCAATGTATGGCTTGGCTGTTTCGTTACTTACTTCAGAAACTAAATATTCGCATCACCTCCACGAGCGACGCAACGGTAGCGACATACATTTTTACTATAGAATTTGTGAAGTTAGAGTCGGTAGACTTAGGCCGTGTAGATTCAGAAGCTTGGCTCTACATGAGATATGATAATATCTTTTTCACAGGGCAAACCTTATGTGGTCGTCTTGGCAATATTTTACATAAAATGTTTTTGGTGGGACACACATTTTCGAGTAGTCAGCTAGACAACAACAAAAACGAATAAAAACAAACAACCTTGTTACAAACTGATATAATAAAACTTAAGCACTCCACAAGACTAATATTAAGGATAACTGCGACTTAATAAAACAAAACACTCGGAGACTGCCGCGGTAAAGCTATTGCATAGCATTTTTTATCAACTCCTCTCCTCTACCCCTCCCCATTCCTCTCCTCCCCTTCTCCCCATTCCTCTCCTCCCCCTCTCCCCTTTCCCATTCCTCTCCTCCCCCTCTCCCCTTTCCCATTCCTCTCCTCCCCCTCTCCCCCTCCCTCCCATTCCCCCACACCTCCCACGCCCCTCCCATCACCGCTCCCTCCCCTTCCCTCACCCCTCCCTCCCCTTCCCTCACCCCTCCCTCCCCTTCCCTCACCCCTTCCCCCTGTTTCCCCTCCCTAACCCCTCCCGACCCCTGCCTCTACCCGTCCCCCTATCCCCTCCCCTCTCAACTCCTCCTCCCCTCCCCCTCCCCTCCCCATCCTCTCCCCTCCTCTCCTATCCCCTCCCTCCCTCCCCTCCCCACCCCTCCCCCTCCCCCTTCCCACTATCACCACTATGCCTGCAATATAAATATATATATAAATATATATGCAATAGCTTCGGCCTTCAAGCCACACCTCCTTGCCCGTCGGAGTGGGGAGCGTGAGGTTTTTACGTTACGGAATTTCTGGATTCGGTCCCCGCGCTCAAGGCCCGCGATAGAAGCTATGCAATAGCTTAAAAAAAACATTATTGATAGACCGTACGCGAATAAAGATCCGTTGCAGACCGTACTTTTCAAGTGACATCTGACAGATAGAGGTCATTAAGGAGGTCTATTCTTATTTGAAACGCATAGTACACGATTTCGCCCGTGTTTGTACTAAACGCGGCATCAATGTGTTTTTTTAAGCTTTGAGCGTACACATGTGCAGTGGCAGAAATAATCCAATAGGCAATTTCTACCCGTTAACCGGGTTAGTGCATAAAAAGTCCCTCGAACGACGATGTAACTTTTATGAAGGCTGAAAACAAATGGAATGATGAGACGGTCAAAATTATTGAAACGATCAACCAAATTTTTATCAAATTGGCGTACTTAATTGATTTTTTAGTCCACTGCTTATAATGTCTCATAGCTACTGAGTTAAAAATAAATATCATTGTTGTTCAAAATTCGACATATTGTTATGTACAGACGCCAGCACATCAAGTTACCCCAATGTGTCAAATTTTCCCAATTGAATTTGAAACTTATTCTGTTTGTCATAAAGTTGAAAAACGATAAAAAAAATGATTTCATTAGTCTTTTCAAAATTAAATTACCCATTATCATGCATGTAATCTCTGAAGGGTTAGGCAGAGATATACCTGCACGCGTAGCATGATCACCGAAGAAACGGTCTTTGTCGTGTCTCGGAAGAAAAGAAATTAAGTGTTCATGCTACGCAGGCAGGTGTTTTGAAAGAAATTTGACAGATTGAGGTTCCTGTCTATATAATCTGTCACTTTGCCGATTCGTGTGTAGACAAAGGCCGTTTCTTCGGTGTTCAATGTGTTCATGCTACGCATGCTGCAGTACTTAATTTTTTACCTATAGTTATGTGTCACCAGTTGTGTGTAGGGTGTAGTGTGTGCATTTGTTATGCGCAATGATATTATAAGTAAAAAGGTGTAGATTGATTTTAAGCGCTCAGCAAGCGACACGTTAAAATGTGGCTGACTTTTAGCCACATTTGACCTCAGCGTCACGTTCGCGCCGCCGGTGCCGCGCCGTCAACGGACGCGTGCGTGCATTGGTGTGGCGTTTTTAAAGATCGAATGTTGTTTAGGTGACCTATCTGTAACTTTTTACATTATACTATCATTGGCTATGCGTGTGTTTTATTAAATTATGAGAATCCGACGCCATATTATCATATCATTAGTAAATTTCAGCTCGAATGAATTTGTAATTCTTAAACTACATCACAAAACCTACAATCATCACACATTTCATCCTAATAGGCATGTAGGAGTATAAATATCCATATCCTATATTTAATCCATCAGATGTTAAAAAATAATAGACATGTACCTATTCTTTTGATTTTTCAAATTGATGTGTATATCTATATATATAAAAGAAAGTCGTGTTAGTTACTTCGCTTATAACTCAAGAACGGCTGAACCGATTTAGCTGAAAATTGGCAGGGAGGTAGTTTAGAGCCAGGAGAAGGACATAGGATACTTTTTATCCCGTTCGACATCATAAAAACAAATATCAAGAATATCGGTTGTCTCAAACATTTTTCAAACGCAGCGCCATCTTGGATGACATGACAGGAGTCAAACTTCCCAGTTCATTATCAGGTGACAATTTGAAATTGACAAGTCTTAAGCTAAACCCAAGAAGGTAAGGTTGTCAATTTATAATACGCACCTACGTTCTGAAATTTATTTTGTTACTAAACTTAGAGGTTTTATGTAGCATAAAAAAGTCTTATATTTCAGAAATCAATTTACGTAACTAGCAATGATGACAGAGACGAAATTTAATAATTCTTTGCAAATAGAACTTATTTTACTGTTAGGACTTTAATTAAAGTAGACCGGGAAAACTATAGGCATAAATTATTGTATATAACATAGAGGCAATAGTTCAGATTAAAATTATGAATTTAGTATTTTTTAGTAAGGTAGTTAGGTTAGATAGTTGGGTTAGCTATAGGATAGGTATGGTCAGTTAGGTTAGGGTATATATACATGTTGTAATTTAAAAGTAGTAGTAGTTACTATTGGTTTGGATTTATTTGTTGTCGTCTTATTCATACGTATAAAAAAAAATAAGAGCAATGAATTGACTCTAAGGCACAACGAAGTTTGCCGGGGCAGCTAGTATAAATATATATCTACTTAGATCAAACGCATTTAAATTAAGGAGAAGGGACTTGTGATGGAACTTGTCATAATTCAGTATAAACTGTACGAAATTGTAACGTCATGCGACATTTTGACTCGGTGTATAGCTGTTTTTTTTGGATTACGTGACAAAGGAAAAATATGTGTCTAATATTTTCTAGTAATCTAGATGAGGGACTAAAAACTAAAAAAAATTTAACTACCTATTATACAAATACACTGAAGTATTTATTAACTTACACAATATAACGTACAATGACATGATGGAAGAATATGTGGGTGAAAAAAGCCCTATATTACTATGTGGAAAACAAAATAAAGGATAAAATAAATATTCCACAACTTTCACACAACACCATTTAGTCCCAAGCTAAGCAGAGCTTGTGTTATGGTTACTAAACAGCTGATAAACATAACTATATATTTCCAAATACATCTATACATATAATAAGACTGTAAAAAAACTGTGTCTGTACAGCTTGGCAATAAAGAGTCTGACGCGGTGACAGTTGAAACTAAAAGTGGATGAATGTGGCAACATTGATTTATTTGTCTAGTGCTAGTACATCATGTGTCAAAAGTGCGTAAATCCTCGTCGTTTTTCATAAATTTAACAAAATTATTAGGTTTCGTTGCAAAATTAACGTTTAAAAGTGAATAAAACCATTCGTAGTTGTATCAGAGCAGTGATTTACCTCGTCTTTTTGTGGTGTTTGGCCAAATCTGAAGCAGGACAAGTTTTATCTGATATCGGGAATGTTTATCGAAGAACTGCCGCTAGGACAGGTATTTATCTACCCTAATTAAATCATTGTACATTAAATAAGTTTTTCTAAATGTTTTCAATGCGTAGTTTTGTTGATATACAGATTTAAGTAGCTATTTGTCTTGTTTACAGAAATTGAAATTTAAGGTTATGTTTTGTAGTTTAAAGAGCCTCGTATACCCATATTTGATACTTGAAGATAAAAAATAGGGAATTAATAATAAAGTAGGTACCGTATCTTTTTGTTTTAGGTAAATCTGTCAACACAGTAAGAAAAATGTTTATGGAAGGTAAAAATAAGATATTTTTAAACACCGGGAAAACTTCAAAGGTCGCTTGAAGAAAGTTACCACCTTATCATTGTGACGTGAATCTACTTGAATTAATATGGGGCATTGCAAAACATTAAATTGCTTCAATCAATGTTGGATCCATTGATATAAAGGTATGTAGCCTAGTTTATACATATTTAAATTTGCTATGTTAGAACCATTGTTTATGATTATTTTTTGTTTTTAAAGGTGGCTGCTGAACAAGCATTTGCAAACATTACTAAGATTGGAAAAAATCATGCAAGGAATTGTAATGAAAATAGAAAAATAATGTCATGACAGTAATAAATCTCACAGATGACAGTAGCAGTGATTTATCAGAATTAGAAAATACTAGTGTTTCAGAAGTTGCAGGAAGCTCTAGCCAACATTTGAGCTTTTCCGGGATCCGCATATTTGATGGTACTGTGTTCGATTCGTCTGATTAAATTTTTGGTATTAAAATAAAACTAAAAAAAACGTGTTCTTTCATTATCTTATCCCTGTAAACAAACTATTGTCGTTAATTCCTAACAACCTTACGGTTAGACTGCTCTCGAGGGCATGATTATTATCTGTCTGTGTATACCTAATGCATCACTTTCGTGCAAGGCTTCAGTGCCCACTATAACATACATAGGTATATTAACTCTCGCCTCTTTCCCACGCTGGTAGGCAGAAACTAGAGATCGCATACGAAGCAAAAGAAGTAGGTATGTAAGAATCGTAGCATATGCATATGCATTCTTACATAGTTCTTATGCTTCGTATACATTTTTACATGTTGTTATGTATAACAACATGTAAAAATGTTTACATTTGCCCACTATTAATAGTGTTAATACTGGACATTGAAGCCTTCCATGGTGTTTGCATAGCATCCGACAGACAGAACCACCCACTTAACTTTGGCAAAAAATAACAAGTGTCAAACCTGTTAAGTCGTACTATTCAGGGTGGCCACATGCGCGATACTAGCGACCTCATTTATTCCACACTCTTTTTTGCCAAGCTGTACATTGAATATATTTAAAAAATAATAATTGAGGGGGGTTTAGAAACAGTAATAGAGCACGAATCCAAAAAAAAAAATCTGTCTGTTTGTCTGTTTGTCTGTTTGTTTGCACACGCTAATCTTCGGAACTACTGGACGGATTTGAATTTTTTTTTTTTGTTGTATAGATATTAAGTCTGGTCAACACATAGGCTATAATTTATCTTGGAAACTGGAACACCTGATGCAGGACCGCAACAGACCAGCTAAACTATAGGCGATACAAAAATGATCCCATAGCAAAAATTGTTCCACGTGATGAGCATTTTCTGCTGAGAGAATAAATTTGAAGATCCGGAACACCTGATGCAGAACCGCAACAGACCAGCTAAACTATAAGCGATACAAAAATGGTCCCATAGCAAACATTGTTCGACGTGATGAGCATTTTCTGCTGAGAGAATAAATTTGAAGATCCGGAACACCTGATGCAGAACCGCAACAGACCAGCTAAACTATAGGAGATACAAAAATGGTTCCATAGCAAAAATTGTTCCATGTGATGAGCATTTTCTGCTGAGAGAATAAATTTGAAGATCCGGAACACCTGATGCAGAACCGCAACAGACCAGCTAAACTATAGGAGATACAAAAATGGTCCCATAGCAAAAATTGTTCCACGTGATGAGCATTTTCTGCTGAGAGAATGAATTTGAAGATCCGGAACACCTGATGAAGAACCGCAACAGACCATCTAAACTATAGGAGATACAAAAATGGTACCATAGCAAAAATTGTTCCACGTTATGAGCATTTTCTGCTGAGAGAATAAATTTGAAGATTCGGAACACCTGATGTGGAACTTCAAGAGCCCAGCTACACTATAACATATATTGGAATGACGTCTTAGCAAGAGTTGTTCAGCCTTATGAGCACTCGCTGTTGACGTATAAAAATCGAAAATCTGGAACACCTGTTGTGGAACTCCAAGAGCCCAGCTACACCATAACTCAAATAGGAATGACGTCTTAGCAAAAGTTGTTCGGTCTGATAGGCATTTCCTGTTGACTTATAAAAATCGAAGATCAGAAACATTTGATATAGAAATTAAAACTATCACTAATTTCATTGCATAATTATAAAATAACATAAGTAGTACTACGCGGTGAAGGCGGGAACAGTTCAGGACTGATTTTCGATGACGAAAGTATATCGTTGAAAATTAGACTCTACTGGCTAAAACTCCCATTGTTTTATCGTATGCCTTCGGGCTTATGTTATTTGAGTGTTTAATTTCCTATTCCATTTATCTTCGTTACACGGTAGCTTACCCGGTAACGCAGGGGAGCAGCCACTTAGATTTTAATTGATCAGGTATCATCACAATACAACTATAACCATGCCTGGAAAGAGGTCAAATTTTTCCCAATGTTCCAAAGGTGCTAAATGATTAAAGACCATAAGATCCCAACAATCTACCGAAGAGCGTTAGGAGAGACTTGATGCTGTTCGAGAACATGAGGCTGCAACTTGCTCCGTGGAAACTTCTTGGGATCGCGAAGCACGCCTGCATTCTCAGCTTATTTACGCATCTACATCCAGGTCTCTAGAGTCAGTCTCGCGAGTTGGAGACGTTCACGGAAAAAGCATGACGCTTGAGTTTTCAGCGTATATACGCATCGACTCTAGAGATAAGTGGGGGAAGGAGATGCGCGACTGACCGCTGATCGTGAACGTCACGCAACATATTATTGGCTATAATTTATTTTGGAAAATGGAACACCTAAAGTGAAAGAGATATAAAAATGGTGCCATTGCTAAAACTATTCCACGTGAAGAGTGTTTTCTGCTGTGAGACTAAATTTGAAGATCTGGAGCACCTGTAGGGGAACTCCAAAGATCAGAGACAATATAACATATACATAATAGAAATGGCGTCTTAGCAAAAGTTGTTAAGTCTGATGGCATTTCCTGTTGACCAACAAAAATAAAAAATCTGGAACATCTTGAATCGTCTCGCGCATCCCATTGATTTCCCGTCCCCGGGCTTATAGAATTCGACATCAGATGTTTCAGATCTTCGATTTTGACGACCCCGTTGTCGCTAGCATACGCAACAGAATCCGCGTACGAAGTCGCGGGCAGAAGCTAGTACATAATATAGATAGATTACACCCAGTCACAGAACAAATGATCGTGCTCATCACACAAACATTTGTCCTGGGTGGGAATCGAATTCACAACCTCTGGCATAGTAGTCAGTTCCACTAACTACTAGACCAACAGGCCATTAACAATATTATGTTGTTACAGTTTTATTGTAAGAGATGACAGTTTTATCAGTATTACAAAAACTCAAACTGTAGTATTACGATGGTGTAAGTAGTGATGAGGGCACACAAACGCAACGACAGCGCGGCGTCTATTATGAACAAGCCACACACGCACATTTTCTTGAAGGAAAACTTTTGAATTCTTAGAATATTCTTGCAGACTCGCTTTTGCGTATCTGTAAAAAAAACAATGCCAAATTCAAAGATTTATTTGCAGAAGATAAAAATAGTTACAAAGGTTCTTACAATTGGATAGAACAGAAGCCAGCACATCAAGCTACCCCAATGTGTCAGAACTCTTTGATAGTTTTTTCAATTTTACAACGAATAGAATAAGGTGCATTTTCAATTGGGAAAATATGGCAGTTTGGTGCAGCTTGATGTGCTGGCATCTGTACAAGTAATTTAACATATTCAATCATAATCATAACCATAAAATATACATAATTATATAAATGACACTATATATGACATGCTAATTTTTTGGAATAGAATGGAATAAATTGATGCGATTGATTTTTTTATAAGAGAATTGATTTTTATTGGTCTAATTATTTAATTTATATAATTTAATCGTACATAAATAGATGATTTAAATTTAAACTCAAGGATTTTTTTTTATATCATAAACGGATTCTTAATTAACCATCTGTATAAAGCACTTCTGAAGCAGACCATTGAGAGTTTTTCTATTGAGAATCACTTTTTTTGTTTTAATGTCACCTAGTTAGGATGGCAGTGGTGTTTATAATACAATGATTTTTTCATTAGTACAGACAACAACGATTAACTCATTTCCAAAATATTCTAATTTGACTTAAAGACTGTTTTTGTTAACCCGTAAAATACCTATATTTTTAATGAAATAAATTATTCTATCTTTGTTTGAAAGGGAAATGCCCATTTTCGGCCATGAAACGCCCAACAATTTGCTTTTGTTAGAAAAATACGTCTGTTTTTATGGTTATAAATAGCGGTATTCATTTATCCAAAGAAGATTGGAAAAATATTGCACAAATAAAAAGTAACGAAATGATAAATGACAAATCCGCAGGTTACGGAGAAAAATAAAAGTGTTGCCAATTACTAATCACGTTAAAAAAAATCGATTCTCTGTTTGTCGATCGATTTTTATGGTGTTATAATTTATTCTGATGTTATGATAATGAAACAAGTGAATTGCTAGTTGAGTTACTATAAATTCTTTAGATCATAACGAAAATGCACAATTATTCTAATCCTTTCTATAAAACACACAATTTAAATAAGTACAAGAAAATGTATTTTACAAGACGTGCAGAACTAAAAGCGCTTTATAGACTTTAATTAAAATTCAAATGAAAAATCGATATCGATTATGGGTCTGTTAAGTGGCAACATCGAATCTGTCAGCTGTCACGCGAAATTACAAGTGTTTACATGCTCTGTGATCACAACAAAATTACCAAAAGTCGAATTCGTTTGCATTTGTGTTATTTTGTTAACAAATAGCTCAATTCCTTGATGATGTGCTGATTGTTTATGATACAAATGATGTATAAGGTTATAAAATATCTTATTGTAAAACTGTAATATGTGAAAATATAAAACCTTTATATCTTAAAAATCCGGACTTTTTTTGAATGAATTCCTTAACCAGTTCATTCTTTTTATTGCATACTATCATTTCCATATGCTTTTATATGTGGGCACCCGTGGCCGAAGTGTCTATGACCGGTGGGCATTCCCCTTTAATTATTGTAGCAGTGCCCACGTATCATCTTCTTCTTATCTTATATATAAAATTCTCGTGTCACAATGTTCGTTCCCATACTCCTCCGAAACGGCTTGACCGATTCACATGAAATTTTTTATGCATATTCAGTAAGCCTGAGAATCGGCTACTATCTATTTTTCTAACCTGTAAGTGATAAGGGGTGTTTACCCCAAATTTTATTTTTTTATTTTTTTCATAATTTTTATTTTTTTTATTTTTTTATTATGTGGCATCAAAAAATACATATAACTCTAAATTTGCACTTTTTTATCACCAACCCTTGCTTTTTAATAGTCATTGCAGAACTTTTAATGACTTTTTGAAATATCACGAGGAGAGGGAAGAGGGAGGAGAGTGGGAGGAAGAGAGGGGAGGGGAGTCGGAGTGGGGATCGTGAGAGGGGAAGGGGGAGAATAAAAGAGGGGTGGGGGGAGATTGTGTGAGGGGGAGGGGCAGTGGGAGGGAGTGGGGTATGGATGGGTAGGGGAGTGGGGGAGGGATGGGGAGTGGGGGAGGGAGGGGAATGTGAGGGAGGGGTGAGGGGAAGGGGATGGAGAGGTGAGGGGAGAAGCGTGGTAGGTGTGGGTGAGAGGGAGGGAGAGGGAGAGGTGTGGGGGAGAGGGAGGGAGAGGAGGAGGTGAGGGGGAGAGGAGTTGATAAGGGGAGAGGGAGGGAGAGGAGGAGGGGAGGGGGAGAGGAGTTGATAAAAAATGTTATGCAATAGCTTTACCGCGGCAGTCTCCGAGTGCCACACGTCATTTTCTCTTTTTTTTTAACCATTCAATCACAATGTACCATAGCGAAGCGTGGCAGGGTACAGCTAGTCTTATATATAAAATTCTCGTGTCACAATGTTCGTTACCATACTCCTCCGAAACGGCTTGACCGATTGTCATGAATTTTTTTATGCATATTCAGTAAGCCTGAGAATCGGCTACTATTTATTTTTCTAACCTGTAAGTGATAAGGGGTGTTCACCCCAAACATTTTTTTTTTATTTTTTTTATTATTTTTATTTTTGTATTATGTGGCATCAAAAAATACATACAACTCTAAATTTGCACTTTTTTATCATCAATCCTTGCTTTTTAATAGTCATAGCAGAACAATTAATGACTTTTTCGGAGTGGGGATCGTGAGAGGGGGAGGGGAGAGATTGTGAGAGGTGAGGGGGAGATTGTGTGAGGGAGAGAGAGCAGATTGTGAAAAGTGAGGGAGGGGAGGGGCGGGGGTAGCGGGAGGGATGGGGTGGGGAGTGGGGGGAGGGATGGGTAGGGGAGTGGGGGAGGGATTGGGAGTGGGAGAGGAGGGAGGTCAGGACAATGAGAGGGGGAGGAGAGGCGAGGGGTAGGGGAAGGGTGAGGTGAGAGGGGAAGGAAAAGGGGGAGGAGAAGAGGCAGGAGCCGGGTGTGGGAGGGAGGGGAAATGGAGGGAGGGGTGAGGGGAGGGGCGTGGGAGGTGTGGGGGAGAGGGAGGGAGAGGGGGGAGGGGAGGGGGAGAGGAGTTGATAAAAAATGCTATGCAATAGCTTTACCGCGGCAGTCTCCGAGTGCCACACGTCATTTTCTCTTTTTTATTTAACCATTCAATCGCAATGTGCCACAGCGAAGCGTGGCAGGGTACAGCTAGTAAATTCTATAAAATCGTTCCGGGTCTGGCTGTATGTGAGTTTATGTTTGTAAACGCACCCACGATACACAAAAATCGACTTCTCATTTTTCTTTAAAGTAGGTACAAAAGTCCTCTTAAAATCTATTTCTAGAGACATACTAATTTAGTTTACAAACAATTATGTACCTTTATACATGCAGAATATTAATAACAGAAAAAGTAAAATAATTATAGGGTATCAAAAATTTCATCTGCATCGCTGTCAACCGGAAAAGTGCCCGAAAGACTGACCGCATTGTCACGTTGAATGGCAATGCTGATGCTCTGACCGTTTAATTAGATAAAGTTTAATTTTCTTAGTTGTTAACGTGCGCGATATTATCTTTTTATTTATATAGGTTATGCTGATATGCCCTTTAAATGTTGATATAGTTTCACTTACCTGAACAGTTGCTTGAGTCAATTAGTTGTGTACAAGTACTCCCAACATCTTTCATTGCTGAGAGAAACTTCTCATTTTCCACGCTCAAAAATATAAGCAAAAGCATGTTCTTTATTATCCACGTCAGAGATATAAATGATAATACAGCAAACTGGAACATGAAATAAAAAAAAATTTTACCCAAACATCTTTTTGCTATCGATTTTTTTTATGGTTTTAAAAATTTTAATTTAGAGAAATAAATTTCATTAAGGTTTCATGTAGCAAATGAAAATTACTATTGAAGAATATTTATCTTTTGTATGGCATATTCATAGACGAGTAATGTCTGTATCATAATGTATAGTCATATATAAAAGGTCTATAGCTATTATAAATCTTAAAGATTGTTAGATTATAATACTTAAGTTGTAATTTTAAAAACTATAAATAATTGTGAGATGTTATCTCTTCTTACAGTAGTGTCGCTTCCAGGTGTTATCTTTTTCATCTCTATTCGTATCGCTATCGAAATTAAAGATTTGGAGACTGTAAGTGCGATATAGTACAAAATCTGTAACAAGAATAACACGATCACTATTACGTCTGCTTTTGCATTTATGTTAATACTAAGGTACTAGATGGTACATACCAACTGATGAAAAGTCTTCCGAAATATTTTGTAGGCTTCCAATATTTCTATATAAACTTTAAACATTCTCTTCCAATAACCTTCGCTCTCCGTATGTTCGATGTATACTGACATTTGAACATTTTTAACCCAACTTTTGAGAGGCATCGTCAGAAGTTTCACAATTCTTGTAGCATACAAAATATTCATATCGAGACTCATCCAAGTGTAAGTGGCAAAAGTTAAGCCGAGACCCAAAAAGTCAATGACGTAGTAGGAGAAGAAAATCCAAGCAATATGATAAAAGTTCAAAGCTAATATACATATCCAGTTGGGAATGATGAAACGTTTCAAACTATCGTTGATTTTGAGGGCTGTGTAGACAGCTTGGATTTTTGTGACAAATAGGACATTATTGTGCTTGTTAATGATATCGGTAAAGTAATTCAAAATGGTACCAATAAAAAGGACATAAAAGACATAAATTTTAACCAAATATTGGTAGTACGGGAATCCTTCCACAGGTTCAGTGGCTGTGCATCCAAAAATAAAAATGTAGGTCCCACTATTAAATATTAACATAGCAGATACGCAAACGATGTTGTAGAAAAGACTGCTTGCTGTGATAACGTTGTTCCGAATCTTGTACTTAGGACAGAAGAAAATAATTTGCATCAAATTTAACGGCAATAATACTGATTGTAAGTTTTTACTAAGTACATTATTAAATAGTGAATCATTACTTTCATTAGTTGCGATCGGTTCAGTTTCAACAATGAAGTCAGATTTAGTCTGACTAGTTTCAGTTCTATCATCAGCTAAACATGTTATTGAAGAAGACATGTCTACTATAGAGCGCAAGTCAAACTAGCCTAGAAACTGCGTGCCGTTATCATTATATTTTTTTTGGACGCATTGAAACTTTATTAAATTATGTCAACAAAATTTTAATAAAAGATAATGTGAACGTGCGCTACCTCGTGCGTTCATAATATTTGTTTAACTAGAAAATGATCACACTAAAGTATTTCCGTTTTTTTTATTTTGATACTACTCGTAGCTGCGATAAAATAACTTAAGGACCGGCTGAACCATGGTGTTACAAGAAATTATTAGGTATTCGCAAAATGTCCAGTTGTTTGCAGAATTTCCTATATTCCTATTACCTTGACTATCAACGTGTTTTTTTTTTGATATCCCATAACTCTAGGGTATGATTGAGACCATATCAAAGAATCAACTGGCATATGAATTACGTTTCAATCATCCTTTTTTTTTACTATCACACAAAATAATTCGACAAAGTCACTATGATTAATGTAAAACACCCTTACGTGAAAGAAAAGTGTCGTTAGAAAGAAGATTCGTCGTACTGGTGACAATTTTTGAACTAATTAGGTAATAAAAATAATATAAATAATACATAATAATAATATTCCACGACTATTCACACAACGCCATCTAGTCCCAAGCTAAGCAGAGCTTGTGCTACGGGTACTATAAACAACTGATAATTCAATTATGATTGATGATATCTCCGAAACTATGCATTTTGGACCATCTATTCTAGGAGTTTTAGTATTATTTTTACCTACAGAATATAACCCTAGAGTTATGGGATATAAAAAAAAACACCTTGTATACCAATTCTTGATACTATTAGTGATTGATGGAAGGGTGATGTGATTATAAATATTGTCTGGTGTGGTCTGTTTGTGACCGCTAGTCTTCCTGGGAATTGTACATTCTGCGCCTAGGAGCCGAATTATAAGAAAGACCTAATAAATATCTAATTATTAGAAACATAAAATAAAAAGATAAAGATCAAGGTAGTTTATTTGACCAAATATGAGTAAGCAGCAGCAGGAGCAGCAGCAATATGCGTGGTTTTACAATGGTTTCTCTAAAATAATATATGTAGCTGTTATTAATACATTATTATTAATATGGCTGAGTAAAGTTGAAACATTACAAAGACAGTCTCCCAAAAAGCTCAGCTTTCACCACTTCCTACTGAGTTTCCTGTGAAGGAGAAGTGAGCAACATATCTGTGTAATTAGTTAAGTATTGTAATAAAATATTCATAATGTTAAGTCCAACAACCTATTATGATGAACTTTTGTTTCATTTTGTTTAAACTTGTAAAGTGGATAAATTAAACGCAGCGTGTACCTACTTAATGACGTAGCTAACAGTATAGATCTTTTTACTTGTTTTCTGAGTGCGTTTATAATAACCACGATGCATAAAATATGTATACATAGTAAATTTTAAAACTATAACTTTAGCCACACTATTAATTTATTTATATTTTAATTTAATACAATTTTTTTTTTCTGTAAATGATTTGTATGTCAATTGGCAAAACATAGCGCACTACCTAATTTTTAAGATCTTGTCTGTAATTATCACCTATGTTTACGAATAAATGATTCTGATTCTGATTCTGATTCTAAATTCCTGTAATGAAAGTGATGATGAATAAATATTTTAAACATATCTAGCCAGAAAAAACATAAATTACACTAGGCTTAAGGTTGCATTTTAACTGCAGCTTGGGTGCATTTGGTACGGCTGCAATAAAGCTGCCAACTGCTAATTTAAATATTGCTATTTCGAGTACCAATTTGTAATAAGTACAAAGGTATCAAAACCCATTTTTTTTATGACACTCGATTGTTTATTGCATTCTAATATTTTGATTCGATGGTCAGTACTGTCTCGAGTAATTTCTTAATCAAAAAGTCCCACAAAGGTCGTCATCTGTGACGTCAATCCTAATGAATATCATTCGTTTCTTCCGTGTATATCACTTGGCCAACGTTTTCTCAAATAGGCATTTTCCGTTCGTAGTCGGAGTGCAGTTGAAATGCAGTTCGTCTGTTTCGAGCAAAAGGCTTATTTTCCATATTTACAAAAGCTCAAACTGCAGTATAACTATAGTGTAAGTGGTGATAAAAGCACACAGACGCAATGGTAGTTCTCCGTCTATGGTGAACAGGTTCCAGGCATAAATCTTCCTAAAGGTAGAAGTGTGAAGTCGTCTGATGTTCTTACAGACTCGTTTTTGACTGTCTGAAAAACAACATCAATTACAGTTATGTTTCAAAGTTCATGCGTGGTCTGAATTTTAAAGATTTAGAATTTTAATAATTGGCATGGGCGAATGGTGGTGCACAGTGACAGTATGAAGATCAACATCTTTATGAATGGAGCAATCCAGATATAGTTTGACCAACACTGCTGTACCGCGCCTTAGGAAGGCGCGCGGCGAGACGGGGGGGAGCATCGGCTGTTGCGCTTCGCATAACGCTCATGGCGGTCGCTAGTGTCATTTGTACCAGACTGTCTATGTGAGAAGCACATGAGTTAATTATTCAAAGATGGGTCGTGCGTTATCTCGTGATGTTAAGACCGTCATTTTTAAGGTGGCCGAACATTTTAAGAAAAGAAAAGCAGACAAAGAAAGCTTTAAATTTAAAAGTGATGCGAATATTGCCCTGTTTAGTTAATGTAAATGAAATATTTGCATACGTTGAATCGCGCGGATAACTTCAATATCGCAATGTAGGATAATTTTATGTTAGTTTTTAGTTCGCATGTGGTGTGATAGAAGTCGCTACAGTACCACTTGCAACTACTGGTCTAACGTGACAGTATGACAGGCAGTGGTTTCTGCCTAGTGTATTACCTGAGCCTCGGTTGGCGTTTGTTAGTTGTATACAAGTATTCCGGACTTCTCCCATAGCCGAGTAGAATCTCTCGTTCTCGACGCTCAAGAAAAAAATTAGGAGCATATTCTTTATGATCCACGTTAGAGAAATAAATGAATGCACTGCGTACTGAAAATTTAAAATTATTTGCCTTTAACGTTGCCATCATCAGAATTTAACACGTATTATGTTGCGTGCATACTTTTGCTTGGTTTACGTTCATACATGTCGTCATACACGCACGCTGGTTGCAAATACTATGCACCTGATCTTTCTAAAGAACTTCATCCATAAAGCCTGCGTATTGTCCTTCTAGAGCACCAATTCCCGGCGTTTCCACTTACTTACATCTGCCTTTTAAATACCTTTTGTTGGTCGCCTTTCATTCATCCTCTTAACGCCACTAAACCATTTCAGCATAATCTCTTAAATTTTTGTCATAAAATTTCTTCTTTTAAACCACAACATCGTTTTGTCGCATCATTCCTATTTAAACGAGTTTTTAAGATGATTCTTACAAGAATATTAGTTCCATTTCCAAAAAATCCGTATTGAAATTCAATACGTAACATAATAGAGAACAATGATTTAGAGGTGGTGTGTATGATGTAGAATAAAATCTGAAACAAGAATCGAAATCAATAAAAGCTAATATTGTACAGACGCTGGCACATCAAGCTACAAATGTCCAATTTTGTGATACATTTGCTAAACTATCAAACAAATTTGACACATTGGGGTAGATCGATGTGACTCTGTACATGTTAATATTTGAAACTGCCTTGAATAACCAATCAAATCAATTCAAATCAGGCTGAGGATCAACACTTTTTGTACGTCAAATTTACATAAGACAGTCCCCAAATACCCCACCCTTCGTCACTTCCTAGTGTTTTTACTGGGAAGAAGAAGTGGCGGAACAAACTAACCAGCAACACGTCTGTCTGATAAGTAAGAAGAACTTGAAATTATAGTTATTACTATAAAACAATTTCAAAAAGTTATTCGCTACATGTTAGCTAGCACACTCCAATATACAGAATACTAGTAATACTCGTATATAGGTACCGACATTAATACTAACTAAACTCGAGCAAAAGTAACTGACTAATTAGAAGCCTCCTGGTATAAAGGGCGTGCCCGCTTACATGTGCAGAGTTGGATTATATTATTGCACAGTATCTACTAGATATAAACAAGTTGAACTTGTACTGTAAACGCACCTACGGTACAATATAAATTCGTAGTGTGAACAAAAAGAAAAAAACTTAATATACAAACCAATCGATGAAAATTCTTCTCAAATATTTTATAAGCCTCCAATATTTTTATATTAACTTCGAACATTATTTTCCAATAACAGTCATTACTTTCGGCATATTGAGATTTCCAAACGTATTCAACCCAACTTTTGAGAGGTCTGACAAGTAGCTTGATTGTCCTCGTCGCATGAAAAATATTCATGTCAATACTAATGAAGCAATAAGAAGTGAAAATGTTTCCAAACCCCATTGCTCCAAATACGTAATAGGAATAAAATATCCAAAAAAACTGAAAACTGTTCAACGTAATAACACCAACCCAATTGGGAAAAATCAAGCTTTTGAAACAGTCCTTAATTTTCAGAATTCTGTAGATATCTTGGATTTTCATTACAAACAACACGTTGTCGTATTTCTGTGTAATATTATTGAAACAATTCAAAGAGCAACCAATACTGAGTAAGACGTAGCCCAACACTTTACTCAACTGTACGATATAGTCAGCAGAATTTGAATCTAATGTGAATGTTCCAATTATGGTATAGAAGCTGCCGCACAAAAATGTTAGCGTGGCGAAGACTGACACAATGTTATACATAGTACTATTTGGTGTAATTAAGTTGTCTTTAATCTTGTACTTAGCACAGAAAAACAATGCTTGCATTATATTAATTGGCTTTAATACTGATTGCAAGTCTTGCTCGAGCAAATAGTTTGGTGGTGAGTCGTTTTTTTTAAGATTGGTTGTGGTTGATTCCGTTACAAAAATAGCTTCGTGCTTTTTAAATTCTTGATCATCTCTAAAAGTTGAAAACACTGATGAAGAAGGAGTCGCGGACATGTCTGCTATGGAAAATTGTTTAAAATTGATTGGTATGTACGGTCAGAAATCAATAGATTTTTAATTTGGACGAAATTACGTATATTTTAAGTGCGGTCACAGGAATCCTACTTTATTTTTAATATTATTAATGTGAAAGGTAGTGAAGATGTTTAGATATTTCGATGGCTCTTACTCAATTCTATAGATATTACTTAATAGTTTTATGCTGGTAATGTAATTCGTTGGAATAGTAGATCAGCTTTTTAACCGTTTGAGCTCCGGCGGTCATTGTTGTTTTGACAACCGACTCAATAAATATAGGATGGCCATCCAAAAAAAAATAGTTTGAAGTTTTATAAATAGATGTCGTTGCCTTCATTTTTGCATGTTTTTTACTCAAACAATCGCGGCTTCGCACGGTTAATAGTTTTGCAAGATGAAATTTAACCGGACTGGACTAAATTGTCCGTTTAACGGCGGATTTGGTTAAATTTGATCCCAGTGATCTCGAATGTCTGATTACGAGACAATTTAGAATAAAACTTTTTGAATGGCTAAATTAATGTAATGTTCATAGCGTTAAGGATTTTTTAGATCATAAGAGTTAACTGGTATTTTATCTTATATTGTGACTTATTGCTTGCTTGTGACTGCATGCTTTATTTTAAGCAAAACATGTGTGCCATAATTTTTATTGTAAGATCTCTTTTATACCTTGCTTCAGAGCAAATTAATAATTATATTACGATTCCTATTATAAGTCTTTCTCCACGGAAGAGCACTGACTTCCAATATACAGGTTTTTACCTAGCTTAGAAGTGAGAAGTTCATTTAGTTAAGCTGCCTGATTGTATATTTTGTGTCTACGTTCTTAATAGCTGTTTACAAAGTAATTTGGCCTACCTAATAAGGTAGGCCTAATTACTTTGTCAAAATAACCTGATGTTATTATTAATTTTACTTCAATTGATAAGAAAACAGTTTATAATTAATACAATTATTATTAATACTATTAGTAATTTTATTGCCAAATCCTTAAAAGACAAAGAGCTATTCGAGTTTCTTGTAACCCATTGGTTTACATCAATGATATTATAAGTGAAAAGGTGTAGATAGGTTATAAGCGCTCAGCAAGCGACACGTTAAAAGATGGCTAAATAACCACACTTGACCTCAGTGTCGCGTCGCGCCGTCTACGGACGCGTGTGTGCATTAGTGTACCGTTTTCGAAGATCGAATGTTGTTTAGGTAACCTATCTACACCTTTTTACTTATAATATCATTGGTTCACATTGATTTGGTATTTAATCTGAAGGCCAATTTCCGTAACCACGTTTCAAATCTAATTGATATATCTTTTCTACGAAAATCAATGTTTAAGCACAGTATAAATATTAATACAGTAAGACGACGCCTTTGATCTCTGGGAAAATGCCGACAACTTCTACACGCGTAAGACTTGAATAATACCTCCCGCACTACGAACAACGTTTTGTTAGCAGTGCGGGAGCGGCTTTCCCGCGTCTCGCCCCCCACACCCCGCACGATTCCCTTGTCGAGACGGCTTCGTCGGACGACTGTATGTTTTTAGACTGTGGTTTTAGTATGGACTACAGTCTGCAATAAATTATTATTATTAAAACATGTAGAACAAACAAATGACAACAAAGAAATGTTCTGCATGTAAGAAAATAATTCGACGTATTTTTTTGACAGATATAGACTGTGTATAGTATGCGAACGCTTTTAAAATTTTAGCATTTGACTTCAAAACTTACTCCATATAATGTTAGTTTTCAAAATCAAAATCGCTCAAGTGGTTTCGGAGATTACCTCAAACAAACAAACAGACAGATAGATAGACCAAAATATAATAATACAATAATGTTTATTTCCATCAAGGTAGGTACAAAATTTCTTAATCTAATAACAATTTAAATCTTCCTTTAGTGGTTGTGCGCTGTCACATAGAATTATAGAATTCCCTAACTCCTAAAATAAAATGAATAGGTGGCTCGATTTATTTCCTCCAATTTTGTTGATTCTCGTTGTTACTACTGTTTAGTAGAAAAAGCCCAGTCAAAGAAATTTAAAATACTATACAAGGTGTTGTTTTGCATCCTCGTCAAATTTCAGGAGGGTGTCATAAAATACATAAATAATCAATTGAAAGTACGTTAGCGGGTAATAACTAACAAGCGCTGCATTTTTTTGATGTTGAAATTTAACAGTGTTTCAGAATTAAACTCTTAATTCAATACAAATAAAACAGAATAACCCGACTTCGCACACAGCGACAATGCAGCTGTGTGCGTGAGTGTCGACGTCTTACCTACGAAATGCAACGCGCGAACGCGACGAAGCAATGACCGCCATGACCGGTAGCAATAATTTAACCTAATATTATTTCCAAAATCACCTACATTATTGTCATAAATTTTGCTTGATAATTAACTAATTTTTGAGCATTATTGGAGTACGGAAATCTTACTAATGACAGTTTAATACTAGTGCGCCAAAGAAAAGTTCACTGACCTGTTCTCAGATGATTAATAAAATGTTAGTTTTGCTTTAACCTTCAACCTAAAGTTTTCGTAGTGATTATGTTTTACTTGTGGATTAAATTGGTGGATTTGTAAATTTCCTTTCTGGCTTAGGACCGGCAATAATACCTACCTTAGTTGGTGTACCGATCTACTAAATCTAAAAATGTTTTCTACGTTTGATGGAAATGGAAAGACGTGCTAGTTAAGTGTAAGTACCTAACTACCTACGTGGTGATACTTTCGACTCTTAAGTATTGTTGGCGTAGTTAAAAATTTGAAATCAACTTATTTACACTAATAAAATTTAAGCTAACAACGTATTTACAAAATGTACAAATAAATTAATTACCTACTTAGGTTACCCGGGGATATTGTTCAAAGTGGCCACCATCACACTCTTTGCACAAACGAGCACAACGTAGCTGGTTTTCCTTCAGCTTACGTAACACTAACACATTCGTTTTTAAAGTGTCGAAAGCACTAATGATCCTTGCACGTAATTCTGTTACACTTGTCACATCCCCCGTGTAAACTAACTTTTTAACGTCTCCCCACAAATAAGTCTAGAGGCGTCAGGTCAGGAGAACGCGGAGGCCAGGCCACAGGTCCTCCGCAACCTATCCAGTGGTCACCAATGTACCGAGAAGCGGCATTCCCGAATTAGCAAAGCACCCACACGCGTCGGCGACATCAATCATACTGGGGTCGCAGGGTCGCGAGGGCGTGGCTAGATGCTTGCGCGGGAGAGTTCCTGCACCGTGATTGGGGCGGTATTGATTGCCTACGGATTGATCGTTGCGTATGTGTTGTGTATGTATTGTTTGCGTTTGTTTGTGTGTGAAAGCGCGGTGATAGGGCTAGTAACAGACGGGCCGCTTTTAAATACGGCTGGTTCACACATACGGTTTTCCGTAAATAAGCAAAAAAAATAAAAAAAATACCTACTCATTTTATTATTGATTTGGGTCGAGAATCATTAGCATAATTACGTCCTTGAATTTGACGAGGATGCAAAACAACACCTTGTAGAGGGGACATGATGGAACAACTGTGATCCCATGTCTTAGTAACGCCATCTAGAATAATACAGCAATATTGGAGCGGCAGCGGAGCGTACTAAATTAAACTCAATCGTAAGTAGTGGATAAAATTTTGTTCATGATGTGCCGTCTATTATATAGTGAGTACTGAATGTCTATGAGCCTAATTAAATAAAATCGGAACAGGGTTGGTACGGAAAAAAATTGTAAAAAATTTTCTTCGGAAAATATTCCGGTTTTCGAGATTCGCAGCCTGTTGCAACATCTGGAATTTGAGGGTGAATAAATTGTTTATTGATATTGTAGCGACATCTATCTCGCCACATACGAACTAATGACCGATATCCTACATCGCGGTATCAGAGTTATCTGCGCCATTTGAACGTATTCAAGTTCACGACTACAACCGCCGGGCAGTAGTTAGTCCACCAGACACAACATCCGTCTGGTCGAAGTATCCTCCCTTTTCAATGGTGGATGAGGAGCTTTACACCCTGTTCCACATACCTCCAAAATATAAATAAATAGATTATTAGTTTATTAAAAACAAATGTTTGTTTAAAAGACATGACGTATTTTCAGAGTACTAATTAACCGACTTCAAAAAAAGGAGGAGGTTCTCAATTCGACGGTATGTTTTTTTTTTTTTTTTCTTTTTTTTGTGTGTTTGTTATGCGATTTCTCCCCCATTTGTGGACCGATTCTCAAAATTCTTTTTTTATGTGAAAGAGTATACTCCCGAGGTGGTCCCATTTTAATTTGGTTAAGATCTGGTGCTGATCTTCGGAGATATACAATGGAACTCTTCAAAAATAGACGGCAAATCTGTCGTGATTGCTGGAATCGCTTGGATATTTATTGTTTATACAACATCATGACGTATCATCACGCATGTATGCTTTGAGGGGTACGCAGATGTGTACAATATACCTAGATTTCGACAGTTAGGTATAATAAGTTTCATTTATTAGGGATAAGTGGATAACCCTATTACCATGACATGTATTGTTAACAAATAACAATATAAAAATAAATTCATGGCAAATATTTGTATGGGAACAACTAAAAATGGAAAAATAAAAATCTTTTTTGCAAAAAATAAAACCGACTTAAAAAAAAACACCAACCGGTGTAAAATAACTCTAAATTCGGAAGTCGGTGGCCCATCATGAAAAAGACAAAACCGCCAAAGCCACAGACTTCCTAATTTAGAGTTATTTTACACCGGTTGGTGTTTTTTTTTAAGTCGGTTTTATTTTTTTTTAATACTTTTTTAATGACTTATTTACTTTAACTTTCAAACATATCATTATTAATACTTCTTCTGACTTTCATGTGGTTAGTGATTAAAATAGAATATACTCTTTATTGTCAACCATAAAAACCAAATTATAACTTTAAGGGCTATAGGCTGGGCCTTATCGCTTAAAGCGATCTCTTACAGTCAACCTTCGGATGGATTTGATAGTGGAGGAGAAAAGATGAGTAGGCAGTTTGAGGTGACAACCCTTGTGTTAGAATTTTTGTGCCGCCTATTAAGCAACTGGACTTAGTTTCACAGCCCGTTAAAGAAATATCACTTAGGCATTGATTCTTTCTCATGATGTTTCCTTCACCGTTTATAATACAAGTGGAAATTATACAATTCACACATGAACCCGAAAATCATTTTATTTAAGCTAAACAGATTAGTATCCAGGCAGTCTGCTCACTTCCAATTATTTCTAAACAATGTTACAAGTGTGCTGTGAAACTTGCTTATGACATCACTTTTCTATGTAAGATTATTAATCCATTATACACACAGTAATAATGAATTTTGACATCGTAGTGGAAAATAAAATGTCTGCATACTCAAGTCTTTTGGTGCCTACATGATGCAATAATAGAATTACATACACGCACACACACACACATAAACATGAATATAATTTAAATGTTGACATAATTTATATCTTTTATAATCAAATCTAAATGGTAAACCCAACCACATATAATAGCAGTAACACATACGAATCAGTGTGAGTATAATGGAAACTATCTATATATATAAAAGAAAGTCGTGTTAGTTACACCACTTATAACTCAAGAACGGCTGGATCAATTTGAATGATTTTGGTCTTTTTGGATTTGTCTTTGTCCGGAATAGCATAATAATTAATAAAAAACATGAAAAGTCCTCGAATAAATAAATATCAAGAATATTCGTTGTCTCAAACATTTTTCAAACGCAGCGCCATCTTGGATGACATGACAGGAGTCAAACTTCCCAGTTCATTATCAGGTGACAATTTGACATTGACAAGTCTTAGGCTAAACCTAAGAAGGTAAGGTTGTCAATTTATACGTACAGTCAGCCTCATAAGTCGATGAACATATTCATATTTCCTAAACACATGAACACATTATCTTACACAAATTGCTACACAAGACTAGTGAATTTTGAACCTTTAAGACGTTAATTAAATACTGGCACTAGTCTTGTTTAGCAATTTGTGTAAGCTAAGGTGTTCATGAGTTTAGGAAATATGGATATGTTCATCGACTTATGAGGCTGACTGTACCTACGTTCTGAAATTTATTTTGTTACTAAACTTAGAGGTTTTATGTAGCATAAAAAGGTCTTATATTTCAGAAATCAATTTACGTAATTAACAATGACGACAGAGACAAACTTTAATAATTCTTTGCAAATAGAACTTATTCTACTGTTAAGACTTTAATTAAAGTAGACCGGGAAAACTATAAGTATAAATTGTATGTAACATAGAGGCAATAGTTCAGATTAAAATTATGAATTTAGTATTTTTAAATCAATGCATTTTAGTAAGGTAGTTAGGTTAGGTAGTTAGGTTAGCTATAGGATAGGTATGGTCAGTTAGGTTAGGTTATATATACATGTTGTAATTTTAATTCTATCGAACACACATAACGTCACGCCTGTAATCCCCGAAGGGCTAGGCAGAGGTGTACCTGGTAGTACACCCACATTTTGCCAGTGAACACAAAATGTTTAAATAAGATCACAGTAGAGACTCGCTACATAAAAGTAGTTGTAGTTATTATTGGTTTGGATTTATTTTTTGTCGTCTTATCAAACGTAGGTATGTATTAGATATACATACGTTTAATAAGACGACATGTAAAAAAAATGATAAGAGCAATAAATTGACTCTAAGGCACAACGAAGTTTGCCGGGGCAGCTAGTACTGTATAAAATACAATTGGTCGAAATTATGTCGCACCGAATTTTGTACTTAACACTGAAGAACAAAGCTTTTATCATATTGACCGGTTTGAAAGCAGATTGCAAGGTTTTGCCAACATAATGGTTGAGCCTTGAGCCATTCATTACACTGACTCTTATATGTGCCGTTTCAATAATATGGTTATTTGCTTTTATGTCTTCAGTATCTCTACTAGTAGAAGACATGTCTTCTGTTACTGGAGTCCATGTAAAGGACAATGCCCGTTATGTAAGGAAAGTTGGGTCCCAGTGGAAAATGGTTGTGCCGTGAATTTTTTTATTTTACATAATAGTAAAAAAAATGTATTTCCATAATCCGAAACCATTTTTCATTTACTCACCCGGGTTCAAGAGATATCATCGTTTTTCTGTTGTAGAAATCTAGGATAAACTTAGGAATTTGACATTGACATTTCCTTCTTATTTAATTTAGGTTAAGTACCTACTTCTACAACCTATTCTATACATCACTTTGAAGATGAGATTACGTCTCAGTTACTTTATATACATATAATAGCAGCACAGCACACAAAAATACACACACTAATAATAGCAAAAAGCAAAGAGAACATCATTAATAAGAGTCAAGTATCTCACAAAACGTAATACACTCGAGGAACTTATTAGCTTAACTTAGTAGTAACAAAAAAACCACGTATCGAAATAGTAACTAAGTAAAATATTACGGAATTCATAACTTAACGGATGTAAACAAAGCCATCACGCACGTAACGTACCACAGAACAAAGTCTGTTCTGTGACATGCGCAAGTAAATGTTGCCAGATCATTTTTTTTAATCTATTTATAAATCGTTATCAATCGATCAATCTAATTGTTTTTTTATTGTTTTACTATCGTTTTATTTAGATATTGCATACTCAATTGATAACAAGACGTCATTAGTTGTTTAGTTCTTTGATACCTGACAACATTTTTTGGTATAGCAATCAAACTACAGACAACATTGAATCAAACGGATGTTGACGTAATGTTTAACAATTAATTTACTTTAACTTTATTTCCAGGGTGAAAGAAATTGTAAAAAAAATATCCTGTACACAAAAAAATACATAATATGTTTAGGTTATTGTTATAATCAGTCACACGATACCACAAAAGGGACCTGCTTCGTGTCAATCTCCTTTGGGGCCAGTTCTTATTAGATCGTTGATTGAAATTTCTTTAATTAAATTACTTTTATTACATTACCAGAATACTTAGCTACCTACTTACTTATTAACATTATGCCAAGGTGTAGTAAATCAATTTGACAGTGTATGCTACTATTGAATAAGTCATAAATTGATAAAGTTGTAACGCAAAATGAACTTTATTTGTAGGTGTTAGGATAGTCTTCTGTATGCAACTCATAGGCTTCGGAGTATATAATTCAGATACGTGCTATTTCAGGTTGGGTTGGTCGGTTGGGTCATCTGTCGATGTTATTGATGATGTGTTGCTAGGCAGCAGCAAAATATTTCATTTCAATAAATTGTATTAAATTACTACAAAAATATTTAATAGTATAATGGTTACAAAAATGCAAACGCAAGTAGCACAACGATATAGTTTGTAAGAAGATCAATCAGAGTCAATAAAAACACAGCGTGTACGTAGAACAGGCCACACGCACTTATCCTTTTGAATGATGCTCGATGTATTCGTTGTATATTCCTGACCAGCCTTCTCTTTTCATCTATTAAAAGAGCACGGTATATATAAATATTATCATCATTACTAATGTATGACAAGATTGACTAGGACCAATAATATTCTAATAAATATATAATTATGTTAGACACTTACAAAAGCACCAAAAAATACATGAACACACTTTTCATCATTTTACATTTCTGTACAAGCCACAAAAGGATGGCTTGATAAAACCAACAAGAAAATATAAAAATGTAATAAACGTATTATTTGTCTAATGACTAATGGTCGCTATGCTAAAGGCAATACGTCTCAATTCGGACGTTTTCGAGTCTGCACTTCGCGCGATCACAGTGATAATTGACTTAGACTAATAGATCAAACGACACTCTGAGTTGAAGGAGTTAATTGAATCAATCAATCAAAATTAATTTGTTCAAATTAAAGGGTTTCGGTTGGTTTTAGGGGTTTGTTAAATTAGAGGGGATCGGCACTGTTACTCCTTAAGCCTAGCTAGGAGAACAGCACGTCATCCACCTGATTGCCAGATAATCAAAACTTCCCACTTTGTAAAAACTGTAACATGTATTGCAATCTGTTTTTATATAAATACATACACATTATTATTATTATTAAATTAGGCTAGTGATCAGCACTTATAAACGTCATAATGACATTAATAATACAGAAGAAAGTTCCCCAAAAAGCTTGCGCTTTGCAACTTCCTAGTGCATTTGCTGGGAAGAAGAGGTGGCGGAACAGACACCATAGCGATACGTCTCTCTGATAAGTTGGAAAAACTTGTACTAGTAGATACTTGGAAAGCATTTCAAACCATTGGACCAACTATCATTAGTGATAAGCAGTTCGAGTAGTTTGACAACCACGCTCGCCGAATCATGTCGATAGAAATTTATTGAACGAGGGACGATAGTGCCTTAAGATATAGACGGTTAGTTAACTCTCTCTATTAAATATTACCGTTTTTTTTCTCATGTTGAAGTCATCAAAATTATAGCTGTCATAGAAACAATTTTTTTTTAAGAAAGTAATTTGTATCGCGTCACTGAGTTTTGATATTCATATGTTAAATACTGGCCGTGGAGTCCACAGTAGTCATGTAGAGATTATGATAAAAATGTAAGAAATAATTATTAAAAATACCTGTGCAACACGAGCTCAAAATAATAGCGCAACAGTCCTGAACTTTTTCAATTGCTATATAGAATTTTTCACATTGCAGACATAATATTGTTTGCAACAATAAATTCTTCGTCAGCCAAAAATATACGGTTACCGAAGTTATTAACGAACCTCTCTAAAACACAAAGCGAAGCATAAAATTAATAAGATAAATTATTAGCTAATAGCAAGCAAAATAATAATTCTGTGTTTTCTCACCATATCATTTTGTTTCACACCATCTTTTATTACCTCGAGTACTATTTGAAAATAAACTAAAGAATGAATGAAAACCTCTACTGTGTAATATAATATCTGAAATTAATCAATCAAATAGTCAGTTCTATTTCTGTTACCAGCATTGAACGTAAGCCTTAAAAATGTCTATGAAAACCTTTTTTTTTTACTTATAACGAATTCTTACGTCCACTAGGACTTGACACCAGAAAAGACAAAACTTCAATTAATTGCATATGTAAAATCAGATTGTTTTAGGCCACTGCCTCGAATTTTGCGGGCAGCGGGGCTGCGGCGGCGGCGGCGCGGGGGCGGCAGGATCTTATGCGTAAAATCAAATGGACCGGTTCTCGAAAACAGCGGCGTGGCAGCGGCGCGGAGGCGGGCAACGAGCGGTGCACTCCAGTCAAGCGGTGACCGCCCGCGTTGCGCTTCTGCATTGTAGTATAGTGTTGTACATTCATTTTCACTCTTGATAGTTTCAAGAATATAGTCAAAAGTTTCTACTCATTCTGGTTTAGAATTTGCCGGGATTTTGTCTCTGTACTTCATAATTTCTATAAAACTCGCCATTTCTTTTCCTTGCCCTATAGTAGGGATCCACTTTTTCTTTTGCCCACAATAAATCGAGCGTTAGGAATAAATTTGAATCAAAAAGATGTTGTCGCCGTTTTTCAGACATTTCGTTCCCGAATAAAAACAAATATCTAGACAACACAACCACGAACACAACAACACTACACCGCTATAGCACCGCGCGATCTGCCCGCTGGTTTGGAGAACAGGTATGCGTTGCCCGCTCCGCTGCCGCGCCGCCGCCGCCGCCGCCCCACTGCCCGCAAAATTCGAGGCAGAGGCCTTAAAAGTGCAATGATAGACTTACAATCTTTTTGTAACATATTTTGTAGATTTCATAACATTCCAATATGTTAACGTAAGCTCTAAACATTTTTCTGGTTTCATCCACATCATCAATTCTTTGCGGATTCAGTACACGAATACTCCATAAAACGACTTTACTTTCCAAAAGTTTTAATAATCGAATGGCATAAATGTAGCTGAAATCAAAACTAACCAAAGAGTAACAACTCAAAACATAAAAGTAAGGCAAATTAAGTTTTAAACTACAACTGACGAAAATGATGACAAAGAAACTGCCAGCTGTAATAATACTGAACCAATTCCAGAAAGTGAACCTTTTGAATTTTTCTGCATCATTTAGGAACCTGTGTATCTTTTGTAAAACTAAGACGAAGGAAATATATGTTTTAGTGTTGTGAACCCCACAAATGAAGTTCGTGGCCAATCCAAGGCTGTAGTAAACAGTATCAAACAAAGAGATGGCATTCTGTATAAATAGATAATTTTTCTCCGTTGAACTAAAATACAAAATAAAAAGACGGTTTAAAAACGTATAAATGAATATGCCAGTGCCGATAAATGACGCAAAATTATAGAAAAAGCCAACTGGACCAATGATATTGTTTTTGATGCGATATTTTGGGCAAAACATAACGTTCTGCATTAGATTCATGGGCAATAGCATCGACTGCACATCTTTGTCAACCACGTTATTCGACAGTCGTTTTGTTCGCTGCGGTGTGATAACTAACATTGTTTCCAGAAGCTTTTAAACTTCCACCGGTAATACAACACGCCAGTACAACAATCACTTAAAACTGAACTCGTTGTGTAAATATTATTAGAAGAAACCTTCAAAGTAATAACATGAATAATTATTACCCTTGCCTATCTATCAAAGGCATCAGGGTTGACCACTAATTATTTATGTATCACAACCATATTCCAAAACAATTCCATCAACATTCAATTATTTAGTATGTACGTTTTCAAGAACCTGAAACTGCTGTTGTACTATCAAAAAAAGTGGTTTCAAGAAGCGATTGATTTATGCATATATTGCTTTAAGCACACAAACGTACAGCCACTCATCAAATCAAGCCAGCCAATCGAAGACAACTGCGTAAATAAAACGAGCAATAAAATATTACCTTACAGTAGATCAATACAAAGTTTCTCCAGATCTTTCACAAACTTAATATATGAATAATGTAACCATCAATGTTCAAAAACAATATTTTCTAATGTAAACGATCGAGACGTCTCACTCGCACATAATCTTTCAAATTAAGATTAAGCGAAGTGGGTTTAATCAAAATTAATGTTATACTTTGAAAAAAAAGTTTTTTTTTTTTTAAGCTATCGCAATATGTAAAATTTTACCAATTGCACAATAAATTTGACATATTGGAGTAGCTTGTTATGCTAGCCACAAAGGGGACGTGGACTTATTACCTCTGACATTTACTAACAGTCAACCTTTGGGCGATTCAGAAAGAAACAGTAGTAGATGTTCAAAGGAGTGCTGTTAATAGCGCGCCGTCCAGCAGCGTGTCTAGCGGCGTGACCAGGCTTAGTACAGATGCACGCTAGATAGTTTTTCAACTTTATTACAAGTACAATAAGGTGCGACAACGGATAAGAAAAGAAAAAGGTTTGGGGAAGCTTGATGTGCTGGCGTCTGTACTAAGGCTGGTTCTATAGTCACGCCGCTTGACACTCTGAGCAGCGCGCTATTAACAACGCACGCTTGGTTCGCTGTTAAACGAGATTATCGGCGCGTTCGGCTGTAATGTGAGTTCTGTACAATACGAAAGTGAATGTGGTTATACCACTAGATATTGACTTTTTATGGAAACAGCGACTTCATTGTTGGTGGCACTTGGTGAACAGCACGCGTTTACTGAACAAGCGAGCGACTTGAAAACGCATCGTACTACTACTGTATGTAGTGTATGTATACACCTCCAAACGCGCGTGCTCCAACGGCGCTGTTGAAACGCGTAACTATAAAACCAGCCTAAGCTGCCCTTGGTTAGACTGGAACCCAACCCAAACAAAGCTGAAAAAAGGCTAGGCAGACAAAAGATAATGAATGGGACAGCTGACTGCGATAGTAATTATTAATACCATAACAAAAATTGATTACATCGTAAAGAAAAGATTAATGATGAACAAAAAGTAACGTTGTACAGATGAGACTTAAGATTAGTTATTAATGCATGATCGACACAACAGGCTTAAAACTAATGAGTACATGACCCTGCAAGGGCGCAGCAAGATAACTTACAACTAGGTTAGGAATATTGCAATAAAATTTAGCTTAACTTACCTTACATTATATCTATCTAGGTTTAAAATAAAATATTATTATATATATGCTAATTAACAAATGAATAAATATTTTAATTTATTATCTTCTAAGTATAAATTCTTGAATATGCCTAAGGTAATTCGTTTTATACCTGTATGCTTCGATACCGACTGATTATTATCCTATGGGTATATAGCTTGCCTTTAATTATTTATTTAATACTTCTTTAAACACACACAAACTCAAAAGTGCACTTAATTATATAGGCATATCAGCAATATGGGGAACGGGGAAAAACTGGAATTTATTCATCGCTAGATGAGAAATTACAATGGGGACCTCACTTAACAACACTTGCAGGGCGGTTAACCTCAGCCACTTTTGCGGTTAGTAAAATAAGACAGTTGACAGATGTAGAAACCGCGCGTTTGGTATATTTTAGCTATTTTCTCAGCATTATCTCTTATGGTATTTGGACCCCGACCCGATCTATTTTAATTGTACAAAAGAGAGCTGTCAGAGCCATTTATAATCTACCGCGTCGCGAATCTCTAAAGGTGGGTACTTACCAACGTTACGAGGTGTAATGTAACATTCGCATCGAGCATGTTACGCTGTGTTTTAAAATCGGCGTAACATGCTCGTCAAAACTCTGTGCTCCGCTTTCGCCGTTAGTACACTAAAGATGGCCGACAGTGAGGACGCGTTGGTATCTTTGATTCTACTTAATTATTGATTCCCCGAAAATCTGACAACCAGTTTAACCAAGGGGTATTGTGTTACCCAGTAACTGGGTTGTGGAGGTCTGACAGTCGCGCAATGTAGAATACTGGTATTCAGCTGTGTCCGGTTGAACTGGAAGCTGATTTGGGAAAAGGCTTGGAAGATGAGGAGTTGGCAAATTAGACAGTTTGTATCCATTGATCTTCAAAAGAGTGAGTGAAAAAATACGACATGAATATTATACCTATAAAAATAACTTACTTTAAAACAATCATCATCATCATCATTCCAACTTAACAAATTAAGAAGAAGAAAAAACGTTACTGGACATCAAACTTATTTTAAAACAGAGGCGTATGAGGTGGTTTGTCATTGATGGCAACATAAAAAACCAAATGATTACTGGACAGTATAAAAACTTTGTACGCATGTCTATGTGCGCTCGGGACGACTTGCAAGACCGTACTGACCGAACCGCGTAACACTCAAAGGATTCGCTAAAAAACCGACAGCAGGGTGGAGCACTCAAAGCGAACTCGTTGCCCGCTGGTTTCCCCTTAACACGACGTACTAACTGCACGAATGCTCGCGGTATAACACGTTACATTACGCCCCGTAACGCCGGTCAGTACCCACCTTTAGGGAACTTTTTAAGAAAATTAATATTATGACAGTGCCCTGTCAATTTATTTTTGAAAATATAATGTATGTAAGGAAAAATCCACATCTTTTCAGCAAAATTAGTGATAGACATAATTTTAAAACAAGGAATAAAGATAGAATAGCGCATCCAGATTTCAGGCTACCTGGCCAAAGTACAAACATCTTTTTTGGGGTATTGTGTCAAATGTTACAACAAAATACCTCGTGATGTATTAGAATTAAATGAAAGGAAATTTAAAACTTTTATTAAAAGTACACTCTGTAAACAGGCTTATTATAAATTAGGGGACTATATTGAAGATAAAAATACTTGGAAACATGCTGGTCCTGCTCCATAGGACAGGAGGTTTGACAAAATCAAATTGGCTGCTAAAGTAGGTACTTAAATTTTTGTTTGTTTGCTTTTTTCTCTAAACTCAAACACTGATTTGCTGTTTGTTTTTATTTTTTTTCATTTGTTTATTTAATGAGAATTTTCTTTGATAACATTCTACAGTGTATTGTGTATTTTTGTTAATATGTAAGTACAATGTATCTACCCACATTATATTTTTTTATCTATCGAGTCCATTGCTTATTTTTTATAATCCTATCTCAGTATAGTTCCTATTACTCTAGGTGCATCGTCCTCACATATTATAGTCCTCATAATCTGATTGTTGTACATACGAAGTATTGTAAACCTATTTTAAAAGAGTAAGTATGGAGTTTCTTGCACATTCTTCTCCATACAAAACTACCATTTGGAATGTGCAACTAGAACCATTCTCTTAATTCATTTAATTTGTAAGTATAACGTTCAAAAGTGCCTGTTATGGGTCTAATTGAAATAAACGATTTGACTTTGCTTTGAATTCCCAGTATAATATACTAGGTACCCGTAGCGTGATCATCGTAGAAACTATTTCAAATGCCGACGGAAGAATCGACTATGCTACGTTTCACATGGAACTACTGCTTGTCAGCAAGCACTAGTTCCATAAAAAATACTGATCTTAAGATGTATAGGCTAGCACAGACCTGGCGAAGCGTTATAACGTACTTTTTTCCATGCTGAATCAATATCACCATTACGCCTCTCAGAATAAAGTCTCAAATAAACCGCGTACATCTATCGGCATTGGTGCTCTCGGATTATTTATTTATTTATTAAAACTTTATGCACTAGTAAAAGACACTTAACTGTACAAAGGCGGACTTAATGCCTAATGAAAATTAATGAAAATTTATTTTTTTTCAACTTTATTTTAACCACTGCAAAGTTAATAAATGTTTACGTGGTTTTGACTGCGCTGGCCCTATGCCGTTAGACTGAAAGTAGACTCCTACACCAAAGAAAAAAAGTTAGGCAGATAATTATAAAAGAAACACAACAACAGTAAAGTTAAGTTTTTTTATTAAATGAACAGCTATTAAAACACGGACAAAAATCAAGTAATAGTAACAATAATAGTATTAATTACTTTATTTCGGACACAATAAATCCATAGAGTGATAGTAACATAGAAAAACTTATTACCTAGTGTTAGTAACAATTAAACTCCGCAAAAACTGCTGTAGAATGGGAGATCCAAAGCTCTCAGCTACAGTTTTCAGGATGCTGTTATGACTGTCCCGCACTCTCCTCAATATAAATGCTGTTTTTTTGCATATAATTGCGTAAAAAAAAAACAAATCCTATGTCTATTTTTTACAATAAGCACCAAACATCATCAAACTCAAGATTGGTATTGCAAAGCATCGTAAGTAGGTATTACAGAAACGCAAACTGCAGTAACACTATTATATAAGTGGTAACAAGGTTGCAGAAATGTAGCAAGGTGGCGGCGTCTACCACAAAAACTCCACAAGCAGTTATGTTCTCAAAATTCTCTCGCGTAATACGAATTAAGTTTTTCCAGGTTCTTTTTGATGGCACTAAAATCAAGTAATTTTATGTAATTATTTATATTATGGTACACAAGCACAAGGACCATTTTGTTCAAATGAAAATTGAATCCATTTTCTATCGGTTGCGGAATATTTTTTGTAGGAGTGATTTCAAGAAAAGGGTCGAAGATGTGTTACAGAAAACCGGGAAAGCGCGTGCTATTTGATTTGAGCAGTGCGCGCGGTGAGATGGCTGTGAGATTGAGCCAATCCATTTAGCGTAGGTTTGTAAAGAGGCCAGCACATCAATACCTACTTAAATGTGTCAAATTTCCATGATTATTTTTCAACTTTTTTAAAAACAGAATAAGATTCATATATTCAATTGGGAAAATTTTACAGTTTGGGGTAACTTGATGTGCTGGCTGGTCTGTGCTATGTCGTACTGTCATTTTATTTTAAGGCGGCGTATTAAGTATAATTAAATTTACCGCGATAACATGTCATATACACATTTTATGCGACTACTGTAACCTAATTTATATCTAACCAAATAAGGTTTTTCCTCAAAAAGTAAAATTATAGTAGGATAAAGCAGAAAACAAGAGGAAGACGACGACATTTTGCAATGCACCCAGCGTTCAAAATCATGGAAAGAAGTAATGGTATCCTAAAGTTTTTACTTACAGTTTTGAGATAATTTTAATATCACATTTGTATGAGTTTTCGTGATTTCTCGATAAAATTCTTCGCAGGCAATGCACAATTGAGTTTCCACAAAGAATGCCTTGGATAACAACAATACCATACCAACAGCATGACTCAAAATCATGTTTTTTTGCCCCTAGAAATGTATAAATTATAAAAAATACAACATTTGACTGGACAGTTTTCAGTACAAATGTAGATGACTGATATGGCACAGTACCCTGAAAAACGATAGATGTTTTAAAGTTGATATTGCCACAAAAGTGTCCAACTGAGGTGGCAGCTGATAAAGATGCCAGTAAAAATAAAAGTGAACATATTAATCTAATAATAGGGCCATAGGCTACAGCCCTATTCCCTTTGTCCATAAGTAACCAGTTCACTTCACCCGTCCTGGCCAATAGCCCAATTCCTTTGTTTTTATAGCCTGTATTAGTTTTGGTGACCTGTATATAGGTTTTTATTACCAACCACAGGCACCTGTGATTCACAGCTATGTGTGTAGGTACACTTGTTTATGCCAATAAATAAAAAATATTATACACTTCTGGACACATCTATTGGCCCACCTTAGAGTTTAGGTTTCGATGGCCCCTACCGAAATATGATTGCTAGATTGAACAAAAACTGTTGATGCAGTTTTAAACCTGATACATTTTACCATCTTTTTCGATCGTATTGTTTTAAATTTGAATTCAGAATACCATACGACATGGAGCTTCGCCTAACAAGTCGGATATGCGCCTTGTTAAAGGCAATTGATTTTTGAATAAAAAACATGTTTTATCAATTAGAGGTTTAATTTAATAACGCGTGTTGCCTCCATGGGTATCTACCACAGCTCTCATACGATTAGGCATAGAGTTTATCAACCGCTCTATGAAATTTTGAGGGATCATCTCCCATTCCTCTTCTATGGCAGTTTTCAACTCCTGCATCGTCTGGGCAACTGGCTGACGAGCCCTAACACGTCTTTTTAGCTCGTCCCACATGTGCTCAATGGGGTTCATGTCTGGGCTTCTGGCTGGCCAGTCCATAACTGTGATGTTCACATCCCGAAGATATTCCCTGACGAGGCCGGCCGCATGGGCTCTTGCGTTATCATGCATAAAAAGGAAATTTGGGCCCACATAGTCCGCGTATGGTATCACGTGAGGTTCTAAGCACTCACGAAGGTACCTTTCAGCATTTAATGTTGGCAGCCGTGGTCCTGTAACAACCTCAAGTTGAGTTTTGCCGCTCGCGGATATACCGCCCCAGACAGTCCATGAGCCACCGCCATAAGCAACCCTCTCTTCAAAGCAGCATTGTGCGAAACGCTCTCCCTTACGTCGGTAGACCTTCTTCCTTCCATCATTGCCATGTAACACTGTTTGTTGTTGCACTCTGTGTTGGTTTTGTATCTTAATGGAGGTAAGGTGACGATTTCTCAAGCTGGTCTTCACGATGAATCGATCCTGCCTTTCAGTTGTGACCCGAGATCGTGGCCTTCCTTGGCGACGAACAAAGCCGCCAGTCTCTAGGTACCTCCGATAAACATTTCGGACCGCAGATCGACTTAAATTAAGTTGAGCACTCACGTTTCTTTGGCTGTGTCCGGCCTGAATAAGTGCCACAGCTTGGGCGGAAACTTCAGGTGAAGTATCCATAGATTATTGATAGAACCTCACCTTAATGTTAAGAATAAGTAATGTTTGTTGCAAAACCAAAGATATCAATCACTTTTTCAAGAATTAAATCCAAGTAAACCAATAAAACCAAGTTTTCTTAGTATTCGATTGTTTGATATCAACAAACAGGCTCCAAATTGTCTTTTGTTTCTTTAAATTCTGTGTTCGAAATTCAAAAAAAGACTATTGAATGAAATTGTGAATGTGCCAGGTTCAAAACTGCATAAAAACTTTTTGCTCGACCTAATATAAAATTTTAGCTAGGACCAAACGAAACTGAAAATACAAGGTGGGCCAATAGATGTGTCCAGAAGTGTACATATATTACTTATTCCTGCAACGGCCGAAAGTTTTTTTCTTGGGTGCATTGGCCTAAAGCATGCAGGTAAATCCTGCGGTTGGTTATTTCATTAAAAACGTCAATTGGCCTCTGCGAGTTTACTTGGGCCCTTCATACGCCTTTCGTGTTTCGAGGAACGTCAGAAGTGCTAATAATTTTTACTTACGAAATGCATTTTTGACCATTGTATCAGAACTTCAGCGTAAAACATAGACTGTACAAATGTTGTAATGTATTGAAAAAGAATCTAAAACAGAACATATTCAAATATAATATTAATATTAGGTCACAACTTAAGAAAAGATTATTAATGAAAAATATAAAAGAATGTATTACTATAGCACCGGATGACGCTTTTATAAGATCCCAAGCTTCATTAATAGACTTCAATGCTTTATCCATTTCTTTTAATTCTGTACTATTGTCAAACATAATTGCATCATCAGTAACTTTGTCAAAGTTGGTATTTTTTATAATCTTGTTCCATATTCTAGTTTGGTATCTCAACATTTTAACATTTATCATGATTTGCACCAGTTCCATATCTAAGACTGCCGATATTGACACAAAAATGCCTCTCATGAAAGACCAGGTCATGTCGCATGCTACTTTAAAAAGTACAAGGACAAAACAATTGGTTAGAATAACAACGATTGACACCCATGTTATAATCTTTAGTTTCTTTATATCTTTGCTACTATTAAGGCTTTTATTGATCTTATATAGAATTGATAGCAAGCGTACATTTTTGCCACTAAAGTATAAATTTATGAAGCACACCGCTGCAAAGTTTAATGCATATTCAAAATAAACAAAATAGTAGGCTAATTTGAATTCCAGACCAAAATGAGTGTATGTCATGACTAAATAGTACAAACAAATCAATAAACAATTAACGATTATAGCACATATAATGTTTTTTCTTGTTATAATTTCCACACTACTATCATAGATATTGTATTTCCGCACACATAATATAGTATTCATGTAGTAGCAAGGGTAGAATACATTAAGAAATTCGTCATTTAACAAAATTTTGCTGCTTGTAGATTCCATTTTGTATTTTTCATCAAACAAATTTTAATACTTAACAAGTATTTAGACACCCATCTTCAGACTAGTGAAAAACTAAAATACAATAATAGGAACCTATTTACATACGATGATATCAAAAGGAACTGTCACTGCCATGGTAACCAAATACTTTAAATGATGTTAATAGATTAATATTGTTCGAATAATTTTACATGTAAACTGTGAGTCACATGGCTTTGTAAATTAAAAGTGTTTTCATTAATTTGAAAGCTCTACTTTACCTTACTTTTTCTACAAAGAATTGCATATGTGGTAAGTTATCAAGTAGCACAGAGCTGGTGTCCTGAGACAGAAAGACGGGGTCGCGGCAGACCACGAAGGAGAAGGCCGGACGAAATAGATACATTTCTACAGAACTGGAAAGACGAAACGCCAACATCGGGAAAAGTGGAAGGAACGGAAGGAGTGGAAGGGAGGTCTCAGGGTAAAGATATTTCTTGAAAAAAAAATGCATACCCACTACGTCTTATTTCTCTGGCATGCTATTCCAAATCTACTAAAGGAGATGGAAAATGGTGGGCCCAAATGTAATAAGTTGAGATAAGGTCTAAAAAAATTGTCATATTTTTTTATCTTACAATATGAAAAATCACGTCAATTCTCAATCTGGAAGCGAAGAAATATGAGAAAGACAGTTTTCGTGAGATTATCGCTTAAGTAATCGATTACACAGTTACGCAAATAAAACCATGGTAAGAGATTATCAACTCAAAGTATTTTTTTTTTATTTTTATTTATTTTGAGCTTTATTTATCCATACAATTACATATTATTTGATTACTGAGAAAGTTACATATTTATTGTATAGCCCCTGTAGGGTAAAAAGCCTCCTCCATCTTTTTCCATTTTTGTTTGTCTTGGGCGGTGTACATCCAGTTTTTTCCCGCTGTTTTTACGATGTCGTCAACCCATCGTTTCTTTTGCCGTCCTCTTTGTCTCTTTCCAGGCGGGCCGAACCACTTTGTTGTTTGTAATGTCCATCTGTTATCCTGGTATCTAGCTATATGGCCTGCCCACTTCCACTTCAGTGTCATGGCTTGTTGCAGTGCATCCGTGAATTTTGTTTTATTGCGTATGTCTGCATTTCGTATCTTATCTATTCTTTTTAGTTTCAAGATACTTCTTTCCATGGCGTGCTGGCACGAGAGGATTTTGTTTTTAGTCCCATTAGTGAAAGTCCAAGTCTGACTGCCATATGTTAAGGAGGGCAAGATACATGAATCCATTATGATCTTCTTTAACTTCAGACTGTAATTTCCTTTAAGTATTTCCTTCTTTGCCCAATATTTTTTCCATGTTATGTTTATTCTTCTGTCTACTTCATTCTCGTTTCGATTGGCGTCAAATGACATAAGTTTTCCGAGGTATATATATTCGTTGACATATTCTATCTTCCTTCCATCTATCTGTATTGCGGTTTGAATATTATTGGTCATTATTTTCGTTTTGCTGGCATTCATTTCTAATCCTACTTTCTTGCTTTCTTTGTCGACATTTTGAAGCATTTTTTCTAGGTCTGTGGCAGTATCACTAAAAAGAACAATATCGTCAGCGAATCTTAAATGGGTTAGACGTCTATTTAGTATCCACACCCCTTTATTTGTCCAATCTATATTTTGGAAGATATCTTGTAGAACCGCAATGAATAACTTCGGCGAGAGCGGATCTCCCTGCTTTACGCCTCTTTCTATAGGAAACTCCTCTCCTTTCCTTTCCAGTTTTATTCTGCTTACGCTTTTTGAGTACACATTCTTTATGAGGTTTATGTATTTTTCATGTATGTCGTTATTTTTAAGTGCTTCCCATATAGACGTATGCGCAATACTATCGAAGGCTTTTGAATAGTCAACAAATGCAACATAAAGTGGTTTATTAAATTCTCGGTATTTCTCTATTAGTTGGTCCATTGTGTGGATATGGTCGCTGGTTGAATAGTTCGGCCGAAACCCTGCTTGTTCTATTGGTTGATTTTTGTCAATATTCTGTGCTATTCTGCTAAGCAAAATCGACGAAAACAACTTATATACAGCCGATAGCAAACTAATAGGTCTATAATTTCCTACATCCAGTGGGTTCCCTTTTTTGTAAAGTAGAACTATGTATGATAGACCCCATTGTTCTGGTATTTGTTCGGATTCTAAAATCCGGTTAAACAGTGTTGTCAAGTATGGGATTAAAATCCGTGCTCCGATTTTTAGTGCTTCATTAGTTAGATTGTCTGGTCCTGGGCTTTTTTCTGTTTTCAGTGCCTTTATGTGTCTTAGGACTTCCATTTCGCTTATTGAATCTATTGTTTCTTGGGTTTGTTCTTTGTCTTTTTCATTATTGTATTTGTTTTCATTTATGGATAATTCTTCTCTTGGGGATTTTTTGTAGAGGTTTTTATAGAAATTGGTAGCGCAATTGAGGGTGTCTCGCCTGTTTTTTGTTTCATTCTGGCCGTCCTTTAGGTTTTGAACCCATGTTTTGTGTGTTGACAGTTCTTTGTTAGCTCGTTTTGAACTGCGAAGCAATGTCAGGTTTTTTTCGATTATTGTCTTTCTATAAGTATTGTAGTCTTCTCTGATGGCAGTTTTTGTTTTTTTGAATAATTGTTTCAATTCATCTTTCTCTTCTTTAGTTTTGTTTTTTAGTAGTATTAGTTTCCCACGTCTGGCTATAAGGTCCAACGTGCCTGTAGTTAGTATTTTGTGTTTCTGCGATTTTGTTTTGCTTTCGAGTTTGAGACTTTTTGTTATCAACTGTTCTAGTTGATTATTCATCGTTTGTATATCAATTTCGGTTTCTAAGGTTTCGTCTAGTGATTTTGAGTACTTTTCTAGGTTTTTAATGTATGTTTCTCTTTCGGTTGTAGTCTTAAGTAGGCTTGTTGAAAGTTTAAATGATTTCCGACTAATTTTGGGTGCTTGAATCTTTAGCGAGCATCTAAGCATTCTATGGTCTGATGAAAATTTGGTTAAGTTGAGTACTTCCACATTAGCTACAGACTTTGGAATGTTAGTCAGTACATAATCGATTTCATTCCTTGTTTTCTGATCAGGTGATATCCATGTCCATCTGCGGGATTGTTTCTTTTTAAAAAATGTATTCATAATGGACAATTTGTACTCGTTTGCATATTGTATAAGGCGTTCTCCCCTGCTGTTTCTTTTTCCATATCCAAATTCCCCTAATGTCATATTTTCTTCTGGGGTTGGTTGCCCGATTTTCGCATTGAAATCGCCGACCACAAGCATGTGTTTGTCTGATAGCTTCTGTGCTCTCCTTAGGTCGTTGTAAAACTTAACAATTTCTTCTTCGCTTGAGCTTACAGTGGGTGCATAAGCTTGAATTATGGTGAGTACCAATTCTTCAAATTTAAGTTTTAGAATTGCAATTCTTTCTGATATTCCTTGGAAGTTTATTATATTATTTTTGAACATTTTCTTTATTAGGAAGCCTACTCCATGCAGGCCTGCTGTTTCGCCTATATAGCATAGTATATAGTCTTCATGTTCTTCGATTTTTTGGCCCATTCTTCTGATTTCTGCTAGTCCTATAATGTCCCAGTTTACATTTTCAATTGAGTGGTTTAGCTCTAGCAGTCTTTCTCTTGTTGATAAGGATCTTACATTGTATGTGCAGATTTTGAGATTACGTGTTGTTTTCAATTTGGTTTTAATTTCTTTTTCTTCGTTGTTTGATGGAGGGTAGTGGTCGTTATCCCCACGGGGACCAGCCGGATTGGGGAATTGGGTTATTGGTTTATTCTTACATAATGTTGTTGTTTCTGTTTTATTCCGGATTTTCGGTTGTATGTATATATCTTTTTGATTTATATTAGTTGCATTAGTTGCGGTTTGTGTTTCTGTCCGATAGCGAGTAAGCCCTTTCCCGCATGTATTGAAAGGCATCTGTTTGAGGCGCGCCTTTCTGAAAAGCGTCCTTGGTGCTCGTTTTTTGCAATTTCGAAGTTGTTGTGTTTTGGTTGCCAGGGCTTGGGGTTTCCGATCTTTTTCTTTTCTCGGTATCTATTTTATCTGTGAGGTTTAGCTTGTTTTTCTTTCTTTTCTCTAGTATCGCTTTTGGAAGGTCGTGAGTAATGTAAACGTTTCCTTGTAGTTTATTTTTGTTTTTCAAGATCTTGATTTTTTTCTGCAGTGTTGTTGTTGCAAATAGGATTGGTCTAACCTTTTGATCATTTTCTCCTCTTTTCCCCAGCCTCTGGATTCTGTCGATATCACTTGTTCCAATTTCTACCTCGATATCCTTCATCATAGATATTACAATAGAATTTAGATCTTCGATACTTTCTTTTTTAGTTTCAGGGAGCCCATGAATTAAAATGTTGTTTCTCTTACTGCTAGTCTCGAGATTTAGTATTTTGTTATTTAGTGATTCCACTTCTTTCTTAAGTTTTTCATTTTCTTCTTTAATCGGTTTAATTATCTCATCCACTTTCACTAAAACAGCTGATGTGATATTGTCAGTTATTGTGGTTGTTTGCAAATTTAGTTGTTCCTTTAGTTTAGTGAAAAGTAGTGACATCTCTGGTGACAGCTCGGCAGACATTGTGTGGTGAAACGAAACGTAAATTTTTCTTGAGGTTTCTGAACGAATCTTTGTTTCCGTAGGTTGGTAGCACAGTGGCAGCTGGCTGTTGTTTATGTTTGAGTTTGACATATAACCTCAAACACAGTTGGTTTTAAAATGTGTTTCGTAATTTCTTACTTTGGGTGCGTATTTCTGTTGTTTTTGTTTTATTTTTCGAAGCACACGCGTATGGAAACTATTTGAGTTGGCACTTTTACACTCGGTGTTTAAAAAAAGTAATTAAATGCACTTAATATAATTATATGCAATATAGAGTATATAATTACAGTCATATTAATAAATAAAATATCAATTAATTACTAAAACAACAATATTAATGATTATCGATTTCATATCGATTACAAGCAGTCTTTATTAACCGACTTCAAAAAAAGGAAGAGGTTCTATGTTCGTGTGTATGTATTTTTTTTTTTTTTTTTTTAATTATGTTACCTGACTTCTCCGCCATCTGTGGACCGATTCTCGAAATTCTTTTTTTGTTTGAAAGAGTAGACTCCTGAGGTGGTCCCATTTTAATTTGGTGAAGATCTGGTGCTGATCTTCGGAGATATACAACGGAACTCTTCAAAAATAGACGGCAAATCTATCGTGATTGCTGGAATCGCTTGGATGTTTATTGTTTATACAACATCATGACGTATCATCAAGCCTGTATGCTCAGAGGGGTAGGCAGATGTGTTCAATATACCTAGATTTCGACAGTTAGGTATGTAAAGTTTCATTTATTAGGGTAAGGTGGATAACCCTATTATAATGACATGTATTGTTAACAATTAACAATATAAAATGAATTCATGGCAAATGTTTGTATGGGAACAACTAAAAATGGAAAAATAAAAAACTTTTTTACAAAAAATAAAACCGACTTCAAAAATAACACTAAACGGTGTAAAATAACTCTAAATTAGGAAGTCGGTGGCCCATCAGGAATAAGACAAAAGTACCAAAGCCACAGACTTCCTAATTTAGAGTTATTTTACACCGTTTAGTGTTATTTTTGAAGTCGGTTTTATTTTTTGTAAAAAAGTTTTTTTTTAGTCTATTTATGACACTGGCATGACAGCTGACTATCATTGACACTAGACAGTTGTCGACTGCTCTGTTCTTGTTTGCTCACTCATTTCGTGTTTTCCGATGCGTTTTGAGTGCTATTCCGTCTATTATTCATTTTTTACGACCTTGCTTTCACACTTGACACCGAAGATTGCTCACTCGTTTGACTTGGAATTGTTATTTTGGATTTTACCGCCGGCTTGACCTTTGTTTAATCTCTTATATCTCTGTTTTCAGATTGACAAAATGCGTAGGATTTTAAGTGAAAGGTTGATAACATATAAGTTATTCATTGAAAAATTGGTATAATTTCATCTTTTTACAACTGGGCCCAAGATTGTATGTATTCGTTTCAGTCTCCATTATAAAGCTGAAGAGTTTGTTTGTTTGTTTGTTGACTTGAACTCGAATCTCAAGAGGTCCAATTTGAAGAATAATTTCAGTGTTATATCTAACACTGAAATATTTTTTGGCTTATAGCCTATTTATTATTGGTATGGTAAAGCTGTATGCTAAGTTTCGTCACGCTAAGACCGGAGCGGAGCACCAATGATGATGATGATAAATGCTACTACACCATTACAGAGTTCATCTCTCATAAGCGGAGATACGAGGTTTCGACTTGCTAAATCAAAAAACTATTATAATTTGTTGATAATTTGTTTAATAATGGGACACAATGATTATATAATATAATATTTTATTTTTATTTGGCATTGTCTTTAATTCATGAATGTTCAATTTTGTTTGTTTTTTCTTGATTTTGCACGCCATCACTTGGCAAACATAGTAAGCATATTTTCAAACCATTCCACCTGTAAACAAACCTATGTTGGCAAAATAAAGGATTTGATTTGATTTTGATGTTAATGTTAAAAATCGGAGGTGTTTTTTCCTTTTGAGAGCTTTCGCTGCGTGCGCTGCGTAAACGGTCAACGGTTCGCAAAAACATGTATGACTGAATGGTTTCTCCTTTATTTTATTTTTATTTTATTTGGGAAAAACAAACAATTGTATAGTATGTTTAACAGCAAAGAAATATTAACATTAACTTTAAAAGTTCTAAAAAAGTCCGCGACAGCATAAGCACGTTGTAGTAGGGATGTGAAGGTGTATCTTTTTAAGGGGTGTGTAGTATATGCCATAATAACAGATAATATATTATCACTTGAAATAACGTTCAGATGATATAATTTTCATAATAATGCTATAAAAACAAATAACCTTATTTCATGTGATCTAATATTACATTTCATGTAAACTTCTTTTGCTCTAATAACATTTCGTATAACGTTCATCTCATATAATTTTCGATTCGTATATTGCTCTTTCCATATAACGTTCAGTTGACCTTATTTTCATATTTACTCATTTTCTGCCCAAATTCTGTAGTAAATAAGTAAATATCAGAAAACATAATACTGTTATAACCTCATCTGACCCCAATGATTCACCAACAATTGAAGGGATCTGGCGCTTGGCGGCCGCTGCCGCGGCATTATGTAAACTGAAATTATATCAATAATTCATTATATCATTTCATCGGTAAACTAAAAAAAAATTATATCAAATGAAATTAGGTCATGTGATCGTTAGAACTTTTGTTATTATGGCAAATGGTACGCACCCCTTTTTAAGGCCTACTGCCAAAACTTCTACACGTGCAGCTTGTGGGTGAGATATACGCAAAGGGCCTACAACGTCCTACGCGTTCAGCTTATCAATGGGTTTAGGATGCTGCTGAGGCTTCCGCGTTTATGTAGCGCCTCGCAGATGTTCGCGGAAGCCCGTGTTGATGATTTTCATGGAATAATGAGGAACAGGGCGGCGTCAATAATGAGTAGGTTGCGCGGAGGCTCCAACAGCATCCTGAATACATGGTGTAACAAGGTGGATAGCCCTTTTATTAGGCACGTTCCAACATGTGTTGAGCCTCGCACTTATTAGTTGTGATTATGTTTAGGTTTAATGTGTAAGTTTTACTAATGTAGTTTTATAGGTCTTTGTTACTAACTCTAGATAGATTGTGTGTATTTTTAACCCCCGACGCAAAAAGAGGGGTGTTATAAGTTTCACCGCTATGTGTGTGTGTCTGTCTGTCTGTCTGTCTGTCTGTCTGTCTGTCTGTCTGTCTGTCTGTCTGTCTGTCTGTCTGTCTGTGGCACCGTAGCGCCCAAACGGGTGAACCGATTTAGATGCGGTTTTTTTTATTTGAAAGCAGGGTTTCTTGCGATGGTTCTTAGATATAATTCATCAAAATCGGTTCAGCCGTTTCAAGGCTATCAGCTCTTTTGTGTTAGCTTCCGTTGCTATTTTAGACGTCTATGGGTATTAACTTTACTTACAAACATATGTGTGTCTTGTAATTTCAAACACCCATGTGTGTAATATTAACAAGCAACAACATTAAGCAACATTATGGTGTATTTGGTCTGATGCAGCCAGGATATCAAGCAGACTAATACACTCTTGGGAAAATAACAGCAGATATGTCGTGTTTGGATTCATTTTAACCTGCATTTGATTCTAAATACAATGCACTGATGGCAACAGGATGAGCTGATGCTGCAGCCAGGCTATCCAGCACACCAGTAGGTAGACTCTTGACAAAATAACAGCAGATATGTCGTGTTTGGATTCATTTTAACCTGCATTTGATTCTAAATACAATGCACTGATGGCAACAGGATGAGCTGATGCTGCAGCCAGGCTATCCAGCACACCAGTAGGTAGACTCTTGACAAAATAATAGTAGATATATCGTGTTTGGATTCATTTCAACCAGCATTTGATTCTAAACACAATGCACTGATGGCAACAAGATGAGCTGATGCTGCAGCCAGGCTATCCAGCACACCAGTAGGTAGACTCTTGACAAAATAATAGCAGATATGTCGTGTTTGGATTCGTTTTAACCAGCATTTGACTCTACATACAATGCACTGAAAAATTCTTGTAACTGTATACTCTATAAAACAAAATTAATGCGTTTAAAATTTTTTAAATAAAATTTAAATAAAAATTTAAAAAACCCCCACCGCAAAAAAGGAAAACATTTAAAAAGTTAAAAATAACACTTTAGCCATGAAATTTTACATAACGTCGGGGTACCGTTAAAATACTACATACCTACAAGTACTAGGAACTTTCCTTACATAAGCGGTAGTCAGCGGTACCCCGACGTGAAGTAAAATTTCATGGCTAAAGTGTTATTTTTAACTTTTTAAATGTTTTCCTTTTTTGCGGTGGGGGTTTTTTAAATTTTTATTTAAATTTTTTATGTATGGTCCGCAATAAATGTTTTAATAATAATATGTCTATTTTTTAAGGTTGGCTAACTATAACTTTTTTAATGCTAACTAAATTTGTTGTAAAATAAAGCATTATTTGCGAAGGTGTTTTTATGGACATGATACCCATAAGATGATGAACTTATCCAAATAAATACGTAATTAGTCACAAGTATTTAATTTAATATAAAATTGCCCTAAACATCGAGATATCTCAGTTTTAAAATAGCATCGGAGCAAAATAATGATCACTTAATGCGCGCGCATTTATGATGGCACCTGTGGCGGGCAGATGAGAATAACCTACGGTGTATCTTCTTACATAATTTAAGATTAGGTATAAAGACAAAGTAATTTTTACCTAACTTTTTAAAGTTCCACTCTTACTGATAAAAGCGTGATGTACTCGTAGGTACCTAAAATAGCTCCTTAACGTCCGTAGTTAATATTTAAATATTTTAACTTCTAGGTAAACGAAGTCGCGGGTTAAAGTTCGCGTTAGCCCAAAGTAACTATTCCACGCGGAGGAATTCGTGGGCAGCAGGTAGTAAAAGAAATAAATATCTTATAAATTTATTATAATATTGTTATTGTAATGTATTCTTTTAATAAAACATAAATGCTTTTATTTACTATAAGCTGGGCTTTACAAACAACTTTACAATCGGAACAATTTTTGCGAGATAGAATCGGAACAATCATTTAATTAATATTTTTACAAATGAGCACAAGTTGATAATGTATATTAATTTGAAGTTTGAATTACACTGATTCGAATAGAACAATATTACTATTAAAAGCTTGCTGTAACTAGAGTTCAGATAAAAATCTTACATAAACGAAACTCCAAGAAAAAAGGTAATTAAAACTCGTAATTTCAGCAAAATTACAATTGAATCAATATTTAAACAAATACAGTGGTAAAATTATTAAACACTGAACAGAACTATATTAATTGTACTGCATTTTCTTCTAATTCTAAATATGAATAAGTGTTTACTATTAATTTATTTAAAATTAAGTTCAAGGTTCCCAATACCTAGTTTTCTTACCTAAAAACATCTTACATCAGTACATAATTATAAAAGTGAACCGTATACTTTAAAACAGGCGTAATTAAAATGGTACATCATAAATTGTTAAAAAATTAACTACTGACTACGATTTTTTTATTTATCTATGACCACATCAACGCTTACCGTCAGGTGATATAGTGGTCAAACGCGTGCCTATCAATAATACTTAATAAAAAAACATATCAACGTAAACGTACTACTATGTATTAAGAAATATTTTAGTGCGTTTATGAGTTGTCTAGTACTTATAGCGCAAGCTCTGTTTTGTTTGGGACTAGAATGGCGGTGAGTGAAAGTTGTGGAATATTTTATGATAAAAATGAAAAGAAATTGTATTGCAGCAGAACAATGTTATAAGTAGTCAGTACTCCTATCAGCATAAATGGCAGCGAACCGTCTACATAGAACAGTCCACACGCGGTCATCTTATTGAACGTCCGTTTTGTCTGTAGTATTTTTTTGAAGAGGTGTTTTTGACTGTCTGTAAAGAAAAACAACTTAATATGAAGGAGTAATACAAAAGAAAACACGAACTGAAATTTTAAATTCATCAATAGCATCTTCATCGTCCCACAAACACTCTTCAATCAATCAATCAATCAATGGTTTCCATTTGTACACATGGTGCAAGGTGTTACGATAATTATATTGTTTTCACTAATCTATAATATTGAAAACAATACAATTAAGTTTCTTTCGGTGTTTCTTCTTAGAGTAGTCAGATAGTGAAACACCGACTAGGTTTACACAAACTCTTTTTCATGACATTTTTAACTAGAAGGTGAGTTCTAGTTTAAACATGTCACGTAAAGGTGTTTGTATAAACCTATTTACAGAGAATTTTATCATATAGTTTAATAATCATAAATTGGTAAACATTTTAACTCATAATAAGTGGCACTGCTTTTAAGCAGTGTCACTTTTTATGGCACTAGGGGGGGCTTAGGGTAGAATATTGTGTGTTGCTGGATCCAGTCTCTTTTAATATACACATAGAGCAATAATTATAATTGAGAACAATAATATTAAAGTAAAACTAAATTAACACAACACAACCAAAAAAACATTATTGGGGTGAAAAAACATTTTATTTTAAAAACATTTTCAGTATATGGGCGTGTACAAAGAGGTGTGTAGTGAGGTGTGGGGATAAGTGGGTATGTGTAGGTATGTGTGGATGTGTATGGGGTGCAAGTCGGTGTGAGGGGTTGCGTGGGGTGTGTAAGTGTGTTCGTGTTTATTAAGAAATAGTGGTGAGGTATTTATAATAGTTTCTCAATGTTTTGCCATTTCACGTACAAATGTACCTACATTTAAAGGAGGCTTTTATCAAGTTAATAAATCAATAGCTACTAATATTATATTAAAGCTATTAAACTCAGAAGTCAATATCAATTATTTTAAATGTTTAAAATAAAAGCAAAATCATACAAAGTACATGATTTTACTTTCATTAAATAGTTTATAGTTGGTCTCGAATAATAATGTTTTCCTAAGATGCATCTAAGCCTCAAAATAACTTACTTGGACAGTTTTTCTTCCTGATGAGCTGAAAACATGCTGACTCGGCATCTTCTATAGTTATATAAAATTGCTCACAGTTAATACTGTACAAAGTAATCAGTATTAAACTCTTTATTAACCAAAGAAAAGTCACACCACACCGAAATAACGGCTGAAAAATAAATAGTACAACATACATACATAAACTCACGCCTTTTTCTCATGGGGATAGGTAGAAACTACAGAGCGCCATATGCTACGATTCATACATACTTCTTTTGCTTCGTTTACATTCATACATGTTGTAATACACACACGCCGGTTGCGAGTACTACGCACCTGACCTTTCTGAAGAACCTCACCAATAAGGTCTATGTATGTCCTTCTAGGGCGTCCCCTACCGGCGTTCCCACTTACATCTGCCTTGTAAATACCTTTCGTTAGTCGCCTTTCATCCATCCTTTCAACGTGACCAAACCATCTAATAAAAATAGTACAATTGAATATGAAACAAAAAATAAAACCGACTTAAAAAAACTATTAACCGATGTAAAATAACTCTAAATTAGGAAGTCTGTGGCTTTGGTGGTTTTGTCTTATTCATGATGGGCCACCGACTTCCGAATTTAGAGTTATTTTACATCGGTTAGTAGTTTTTTTAAGTCGGTTTTATTTTTTGCAAAAAAGATTTTTATTTTTCCATTTTTATTTGTTTCCATACAAATATTTGCCATGAATTTATTTTTATATTGTTATTTGTTAACAATACATAATGGTAATAGGGTTATCCACTTATCCCTAATAAATGAAACTTAACATATCTAACGGTCGAAATATAGGTATATTGTACACATCTGCGTACCCCTCAGAGCGTACAGGAGTGATGATACATCATGATGTTGTATAAACAATAAATATCCAAGCGATTCCAGCAATCACGACAGATTTGCCGTCCATTTTTGAAGAGTTCCATTGTATATCTCCGAAGATCAGCACCAGATCTTCACCAAATTAAAATGGGACCACCTCGGAAATATACTCTTTCAAATAAAAAAAGAATTTTGAGAATCGGTCTACAAATGGGGGAGAAATCGCGTAACAAACACACAAAAAAAAAAAAAAAAAACAAAAAAACATACCGTCGAATTGAGAACCTCCTCCTTTTTTTGAAGTCGGTTAAAAACAGTAAGATTATGTAAACAAACTTCACAATCCCACAAATACATTTCGCAAAGACATTCAATACTAACTACAGACAGGACATTACGAACAAAATTTTCATCCGAAACTTGTGTCCGATCGGACACACGAATGGACCATGTGCTTACAGCACGCCGATCGCATGCTTACTACTCGCCGACTCCCGCCAGCAAAACAACGTCATTGCGCGGTCGTAAACCGAGACATCATAAAAACGTGCAAGTCCTCGGCGTGTTTAATTATAAATGCCATAGGTATAACAATTGTGTTCGGGGTGACAGCTAGCTTGCACCTCGCGGCCAGCGCGCGTGTTGACTGCAAGCTGGCACCTTGCCGACGATGCGTAGTTAGCGCACTGGCAACTAGCCGTAGCCTAAATTCGAGGCGACGCCGTGCGGCAGCTGTGCAGTTGCGGTGCCGTTATAATGTGCCATGTCCTTTATTCTAGATGGCGTTACTGAGACATTGGATCAAAGTATCTCTATGAAATTTCCTCGCATGTCCTTTCTATAGTCTATCCTAAATCTCTTTGGTATTTCGAAACTTAGATGGGAACTGAGAATTAACAAAAAAAATCGTATTGGACCTTAAATGGACTTAAGTTACGGTCCCTATCAGACGAGGTAGGTACTGTGACACGTCATTACATGGCAGCGAGTGCGCATGTCGTCATTCTAGATATACACCATGATAGCCAAAACAAAACTAGCTGTTTGACAGTTAATCGTTGAACCCTTTGCCCAGTGATCATTACTATGAACTGTCAACAAAAAGAAAGAAAGAAAGAAAGAAAGAAAAAAAGAAAGAAAACATATTTATTTGGCACATGCCACAAGTGCACAAAACAAAGTAAAAAAATAATAATAAAAAACTAAGAACTAAACACGTATGTGTATGTCTTTATACGTCATCTCCCTTCCGGTGTTCATACTTACTTATGGCCTTTACCTTTACCTTTTATCGATGATTTATTAAATTATTATTATCTTATACCTTTTGTTAATCGCCTTCCAATCGTCTTCTTAACGTGACCAAACCATAAAAAAATGTGTGTGTGTATTACACACGTAAGAAGTGAAACTACTTTAGGACATCATTTTTTTAAAAATGATCTAAAGTTAAAAGTCAAAAAAAGCTACTAACAAGTTTACAGACATTGGTTACATAAAGTTATTAGATAAAGTTTAAGCAAAAGGCTTTTATTATCATAGACATGAATACAAATAAATATGGCGTGTAACGGAAAAATATGACTAAGAAATAAAAATGGCCCGTAACAGAAAAACGTTTCACTTTTTTTGCATTGCTATAAGATTTCTCCCATACGACGATAACGAAGTTTCACTTTAAATATTTTCTTTTCAACTACTGTTATTTTAGATCACAACGTTGTTTCATCGCATCATTACAATGAATAATGATGTGATCAACATTAAAATTAATATATACACCATGACACTGTTAAAACTTGAACAAATTACACTTACTTTGGATCCAACATGTTTTCTTAGCGTGTAAAGCATGTGGTAGTTCATAACAAGATTCCGATTGATTAAGTTATATGTAAAATATAAAACCTGTGAAAAACAAAATAATAATGTTTTAGCTGTAGGTAAAAACTAGAACAGAATATAAACGTTTGACTATGAGATCATTATCATATAGTCCAGTCATATAGTAAGTTCACCTCGGAATTCGAGATACCCAGCTGTAAGTCTGTAAATACAAGTTGTCTCAAAACCTACTTAAGGTAGGGTGTACGTAACTATTAAATTTCAAGGTCAAAGGTCACAAAAATCGTTTGCATCTCATTTCCTATGGGTTTTTGCTATTTGTATTTATTATCAATATTGTAGAATACAAAATTCTCTACAAGTTTTGTTTAGAAATGTTTTTATACGGTGAACCGTTTTCGAGATAGAGGGCGGAGAGCGCGCGGTCACAGGATCACTTTAGGTCAACAGGTGCCTCCGGTCGAAAACGCACCAAAAAAACGATTTTTGTGACCTTGAAATTTTATAGTTGCGTACACCCTACCATATGTAGGTTTTGAGACAACTTTTAGGGTGTCAATATATAAGTATTTACAGACTTACAGCTGGGTATCTCGAATTCCGAGACTCTTACCTAATTTAAGCTTAAATGACTGGACTACTAAGTTAACTACACTAAACTTCCAAACTTGCTAACTTACTAAATTGTTTGAACGACAGATAGTTAAATGTCTAGATGACATTGTTGCCAGCCCGATTAAATCATGGCTGATACTATCACAAAAGTTTAGAGCTGGCTAAAAAAATCTACTTGACGGAATATTTATCAAAATAATGCGATATAAATAAAAATATATTTTAAGTCCATTTATTGATACCAAGATTTACAGACAAATAAAATCACTGCTTAGAGTGTTATTACTAACTATCAGTTACATAAAACAGAAAAAAAATGAAGGTAAGCAACGTGACATAAAATACTAGTGTGAAGTATTTAACATCAAAACATGAACCAAACCAAACAGGGATTCCAATGCCAATTGATATCTTAGCTGCTTTCTTATTGATTGTTATTAATAATTATACGAATCATTTTTAATTAACCTTTCAATTGTGTCAATTGTAGACACAATAGAAAGACAATGACAGCGCGGACGCCGGGGTCCTCTTGGAGTTTAATATGAATCAAACTTCTAACTTACCGTGACAGGAAATATTTTCTTGTACAGATCGTAAGCTTTTAGGATATTTTTGTATGTTTCAAACAATTTTCGACAAAGTTTATCATCTTCTTGTTCAATATTCATCAATAAAGAAATTTCTTTATTCCACTCTGCGAGATATTTCTTTAACAATATAATTATTCGGGTGCATACAACTAAATTAACATCCAGTGAAATGAACGTTGTTTCAAATATATTGTCTATCACCATATCAGCCACATAATCGTAATAGGTTGATAAATAATACAAAGCATTTACGAAAATACTTATAAATAAAATTGTTGTGGTTGTAATCCAATTCCAAATAATGAAACTCTGAATACTCTTACTGAAGTCGATACTTTTGTGTAAGGTCTGGATGTTCAAAATGAGATAAACGTAGTTGTGCTTGTGTACAAAGTCTAAAATGAACATTGCAGTAAATCCGATCAAGTATGCGACTAAATAGATTATAGCAAAGAGCTGCAAAAAGTCGCTTTCCAAATGTTCCATGTCCTTGTCTGTAATATCTAAGCGAAACATACGGTACAAACATAACGTATCTATTATTAAAACATAGTAGAACGCAAGTATTTGAAGTTTACTTCCTCTTGCATAAATATAACTATTATTTATACTATATTTTGAAGCCAAAAACATACTAAGTACAAAGTTGAAAGAATAAGCCAATCTTTGGACATCTTTGTCTAGTTGATTTTTGATTAACACTTTAAATGACACTTTTGGAAAAAAGTATTGTTTTATACACATTTTTTTTTTGTTTTTTTTTTTACTTTAGCTGTCTATTGTTGTTTGAGTAATGCTTGACGTTAGACATTTCACAGAAAAATGTTGACACGTAAATTAATAAGTTTCGATATAATTATAGATTATGAAGGTAGGCATTGTTGTACGAGTATTTATGTTTCTGGTTAGCTAATGTGATGAATAAATCGATCGAATTTTATGTTCCTAATAACCTTGAATAGAAAAAAAATCAATGATTTCAGTTCCATATACAATACAATTATAACTGAATGAGCTTCAAACATCATGTAATTGTATAATAAAGTTATTATTTTAATTAGTGTTATAACACTTTAATATGTCAACGTAAGCATGAAACATATTTTTAACATATTTTATTCTGTTGAATTCGTCCATATCTTGAGAAGTTAAAGCTTGGGCATTCCATATAATAGCTTTATTTTCCAATAACTTAATGAATTGGATGGCGTAAATTGGATTAAAATTTGTAAGGATCAAAATATAGACACAAAATAAATACACAAAACGTATCCTTAAAAAGATGAAAAAATAAGTGTAAAGAAAAATGAACCCTAACTGAGACACGATTACAAAAATCCAGTTCCAAGTAATGAAGCGTCTACAGCTGATTTCTGCGTTAAGAATTCTGTGCACTTTTTGGAAAGATAAGATTAATCTGACATTTTTTTTGAGTTGATTAATTCGTTCAAAAAATTAATAACGAATCCGAAACTAAAGAAGACGCAGTCGAAGTAAGTGGTGATGTACTTAAAATATTCACATCCCACACATGCGTTAGAGAGCATTAACAAAGTGCGGAACACGAAAAATAAAATGAACGCTAGTGTCCCAATCATTGAAATCAAATTAGAGATTAAACTATTTGGAGTTATTAAATCCTTTTTTATGTGAAATTTAGGACAAAACATAAGATACTGCATCAGATTTAGAGGCCGAAGAATAGACTGCACATCTTTATCTAAAGTATTGTTTAACAAAAAGTTTTGCTCTATGTTACGGTATTTCTTCATTTTTAAAACGTTTAATAATAAAACCTTCCAGGACCACAAGAGATGCAAGTGGTCGACGGTAAATGCATGAAGTAATTTTTGTCGAACTCTGGAAATAATGTTTACTATCAATTTATTTGAGTAATTTGGTAGAAGCTAAAATACCAAGTCATTAAAAAAGAGCCTCAATACTTATTTCAAAACATTCAGTGGAACTGCAACAACATCATGTTCTAAACAATATAGAACGATGATATTTTATTTATTGAACGAGTATGATTTGATACGATACATTTTGGTGATAAATGATAAATAGGGGAAGTTGAACTTCGGATATTTCAATTAGTAAACTAATAGACATTTGTACACATATATTAAAATAAATTAAGTAAAAATTTAAGAGAATACACTATTTTTTGTATTTCTTTTTCCAGACGATTATAATGGAATATTTGAAATTTTTTTTATACCTTATTATAAAGAACAAAATTCTTAATAATTAATTACGATCTAGCCTAAAAGACTAATAAGTAATTTACTTATTTATTTATTTATTTATTTATTTAATACTTCAAGCACACAAATGTACATAGGCGGACTTAATGCCTTAGGCATTCTCTACCAGTCAACCTTTAGGTCATGCAGAGACAAACAGTGGTAGGTGCAATTCCGTAAGAAATTTCAAGAGAAGTAAACATAGTTTATTTATAAGTAAACAATAAATATAATAAATATGATAAATATCATAAAATATAATAGGTATAATATAATACAATAAATATATACAAAAAAAAAACTTAAACACATGAACATGATAATCATACCAAGGGAAAACATTAGCGCTGTGACGAAACTACAGCCGTTTTTTTGTGAATGTGCTCACGAACCTTCAATTTAAAAGCCAATCGGTTGGTAGCCATCCTGATTTCCTGGGGAAGCGCATTCCACAAAGAAATAGCCTGGACGAAGAAGGAACAGTGAATGAAGTCAGTACGATGAGTGGGACATTGGAGAAGACGGTTATTTGATGATCGTAAATTTCTATTGTGGTTGGCGCAAATGTACTGAAAGTGAGGGGCTAAGTAAGAAGGAAAATTGGGACTGTTAAGGAACGAAAACAAAGTGGTTAGTGCCCTTTGCTCTCTGCGTTGACGTATGGGCAACCACCTTAGAAGCGATCGATGTATAGAGACATGGTCATATTTACGGAGATTGAAAACAAATCGAATGCAGTTATTTAGAAGACGGTCAAGTTTATTGAGGAGATCTGCATTCAGGTCATAGTAGCACACATCAGCATAATCGATGATAGGAAAAATTAAGGTCTGCACAAGCATTGTCTTTGTCTTGGATGGTAAAACATTCTTAAGTCGATACAGAGCCCGCAGCGTTCCAGTAACCTTCCGGCTGACATTGGCAACTTGGGTCCGCCAGTTTAGGGTACAGTCGAAATGCAAGCCGAGGTTCTTCACATTTTTGCTGAATGGTATAATCGTGCTGTCGAACAGGACTGGCGGCAAGTTTGCAATATCCACTCTACTCATGCTTCGAGGGCTTCCTATGATGATCGCCTGACACTTAGTAGGGTTAACTGATACGCCAAACCTATCGGACCAAGCTCCAATGGCTAAAAGGTCCCTATTTAACTTGTTAATAGCGTCAGACAAATCATCAACACTCCCCTGGCAATACAACTGCAGATCGTCTGCATACAGATGATACGCACACTGAAGTTCGGAAGTAATAAGATTAATAAAAATAGAAAACAGAAGAGGAGAAAGAATGCCGCCTTGAGGCACGCCAGTGTCCAATCCGCACCAACGAGATGAAAAATCCCCAAAACGAACCGACTGCTGGCGTTCCTGAAGGTAAGAGGAGAACCATTCCAGTGCCTCGGGAGAGATCATAAAGTGGGAAAGAATGGCTAACAGGATATCGTGACTGACGGTATTAAAGGCATTTGAAAAATCGACCAATACCAGTATGGAAACTTTGGTATCTTCCAGTCCAGCCCTGATATCGCCAGTCACTTTCAGAAGGGCGGAGACAGTGCTGTGCCCGGGCCTGAAACCAGATTGGAGTGAGCTAATGAGAGAATTGCGATGTACAAAATTAGAAAATTGTTTGTGAACACAGGCCTCGAGCACTACTTCTAACTTAATATGTTACGTGATAGATTATTTTAAAAACTAAGAATAGTGTCTATTTGCACTTTAACTCAAGTTCGTAGCACTTTCTTAGAGTCTGATTAATTTATGAAAAACACTATGTTCATGTGTTATATGTATAGCACAACATTGTTACTATTATTCATTCACTTGTACACTACACTAATTCAAAAGGTTTAGTTCTTTTTAGCCTACGCACTAAATCTGTGTTGTCCAGCAGCTGTATAGCCTCAACATTCACGTGTCGATGTAGTCTGTGTTCGTGAGCTTCAGCAAAATTTTGGATAGTAGTGGTGACGACTTTCATTTTGAGGTCACGGTGAAGGTCGTCATTTCTTATGTACCAGGGTGCATTGACAGCGTCCCTGAGCACTTTATTTTGGAATTTTTGAATTACCTTGACGTTGCTTTTTTTAGTACAGCCCCAAAGTTGGATACTATACGTCCAAATTGGCATCAAGATATGCTTATATAGCGTTATTTTATTATGTAATGATAGACAGGATTTCCTTCCGAGTAACCAATACATACTTTTATAACGTATATCGAGTTCCTGTCTTTTCTTTTTGACATGTGCCTTCCAACGCAACTTAGCGTCGAGAGTAATGCCAAGGTACTTGGCTGTATTAGCATAAGGCACTTGCAAGCCATTTATATAGATTGGGTGATAGTCCAAGTGTTTGTTTGTGAAGTCAATGTGAATTGATTTTGACTCATTCAGTTTGATCTTCCATTTTTGTGTCCAGTCATAAACTTTGTTCACAGCTAGTTGAACTTTCGCTGCTGCTTCTTGGTGGCTTGATCCGGTAGCCATTATTGCAGTATAAAGCAGAATATTTGAAATGCAACCTTTGGAACCTTTTTTGACATTTGTTGTTTTAACTCAGCCCACTCCTGATATAACTGAATTGATATAACGGTATACTTGAGGACAACGCCACAGCCTCCTGTCTCATCATGACTGGAGATTCTGCGGTCGTCGCTGTACTGCGGTTATGACATCACCTGGGAAACTAAAACTACTACTACTATTTCTTGAACTAGTTGTTGCCTGATGATGAAATAATAACTCCTCTACAAATATGTACATTGATGCCCTAGACCGTAAAATATTTGCTCCAAGCCCGCAGGTTTAAAGAAATATAATGATGAAAAATATAAATAAAATAAATATACTAATGACGAAATTTTCAATAACGGTGTAGACGCTTCGTTATCGATAAGTTTGGTGGGAGTTGTTATTCAATACATTATAATACTGCTGCAGTTCAACTTTCTGTAAAACCATTTATTTTATTTTATTTTATTTGTGAAGAATTCTAAGGTTGGGAGCACTCTGCATAAGGGAAACCAATAAAACACGTAGTAACTCACTGAGACAAGTATAATGACTGCCGAGGTTACATTCGCCGACTACCTTCAATACTTATTATAAACAATATCGACTTACCCACTATAACTTAATTCTAAACACATACATTACACCTCCCTTCTTATTCTTAAGTACATACACATACATATTTATGAATACTACGACAGTTTTACAATTAATCTATTTCAAACCGCACAACCGGTCTGCGTATTCGTTTGGAGTGCGTCACTGGTGGCGTACCCAACCAGCAATTCAGTCCTATTATTTCAGTTCATAACTCTAAAAAGCTCTATAAACGATTTATTAAGGTTTTAGCGGTGCCAGGGTGTGGTATAAAAGCGTTCTACAGTACGTTATTGCTCTAAATGCTTAAAGAGCTAAAAATACCTATAAACAAAGAATGTAAACGTTTACTACGCCATTTTATACAACCGTTATAGTCGAGTACTATAGCAAGTTCTAATATAACTGGTACATAATAATATTGCTCTATAAATTTGTTAGCAGGTGCCTTTATTTATCTGTTTAGCGTATTAAGAGTTCCAAACGTACTGCAATAGTAGTTTCGTTATAACAGTGATGAACACTCAACTACAGGGTAATATTGTGATATTGTGGATATTCAGATCGCTGCTATAGTACTTGTGCGTTAGTAATGACAAAAGACTTTACAATAGAGTGTTTTTGTGATGTAGTCAAATATCAGAGCACGCTAATAGAACGTTAGTGTATTATAATAGTTTTTAGATGCATATTATAATTTTGTCGATAAGCATATCACACAGACACTATTATAGAGCAGAATTATTGTATAACAACTTTTTTGGTACCTAGCAATGCGCTGTTTGGTATTATAAATGGGTATCTATCACTTTAATGACGCAAAGTGGCACATAAACGTAGATAAATGTTTCTATTAAATGACAGCTAAGTCCCATAAAGGATTATTGGCTCGCTTTTACAACAATATTCAGACATTTTGATACGGAATTAATGCAACATGCATTCTGCCCTAAAAACAAAAAATAATAATGGATTTAAAGAATTGGAAAAGAAATATCTAAACGCAGTGGAACTTATATAAGTGAATAGACTATTTTGAAAAAAGCAGCTTTGTTTTTTTTTTCATCATCAAACAAAGCAATAATAGTAGCCAAAATCAAGTTAGAATCACAATTACGGGAAACGGTTCCGTACTAAATGTGCCTTACAAAGATATTATTTCTGAAGAGAGTCCTTATTCCAGCGATTTTTCTGAATCTTCAAGCAATAATTCTACATTCGTAAAAGACCAACAATTTCGTGATGGCGTAAACACTGGGCCATTAATAATAATATTTCGCATGAAGCAACAAAAAGTTTAGTACGATGGTATATATGATGGTACATAAATAAAAATCTTTTTTAATTACATGGTTCTTTATTTTGAACTAAAAAAGAAAAACCTTTCATTTCTCATCTTCTAACAGTCTTGATATCACGTTAAAATCAACCCACATAATTAACTCAGCTTGTACGATATCAGGTACTCGAAACAATGTCAAAAACATAAAATGTTAGAATATTCACTTCACAGGAATACCTATTCAATTTGAAGCTGCTGCTGCTGCATGCTGCTGTGAGCAGCATGAAATCGTCTCGACTAAAAAAAATATCGATATCCATATTGGCGACCATTAGGCACCCTGCAAAAATACAATGTTGACTGCAGTTTAAATTTATAAAGGTATTGTTTTAAATTTATAGTTCAGTGAAATTACAAAGAAATATAAACATTAGGTACGTAAAACTTGATATAAGTACGTAAGTTCTTCCTAAGGAAATAAAAACTGGTTACATGATCAATTCTCACTATCCGTCAGTTAACAGTTTATAATTCAGTTTTTTTTCATTAATGGTCTTCAGAAAAATAGTAAAAAAAAATGTGTATTATAAATATATTCAGTCATGCTCACACAGAACCCCAATTTTAGGTTGAATCCACGATGACTGACAGTGAAAACATTATCACGGCAAGTAACTACTATAATGGCTCTTAAAATATTGAAATCACTTTAAATGATAAATATTTTAGTAAAAGCTCAACACTTCGAGGGGGGCACTTTAAATTCATGGTAAACCTATCCCTAGTTTGTCAGTAAAGTTGCAGTCGCACGTCATTTCCACCGTAATAGACTATTATTATAATAACAAAATATTTTTTTACTTAGGTACCTCAGATTACTTGTATCCTTTCGTAAAATTATTTTTATTATTTCTTACACTCTGCACTATCACGAATGTAAAATAATGAATGATGAATGAAAAAGGTGAGGTAAAGAAAACTAAACTCTTGTATAGTATGAAAAAGTACTATAAAAGGTCCTACAGTAGTCAGGACATCATTATTTTGAGACCTGCATCACTTTTACAGGACTTTTATTGGACTGTTTCGTCATGAGGAACACTGCAATACAATTATTTTGTCACTGAACAGAGATATAAATGCGCCACTTCCGAATAATAGAAACGTTCTTTGGGGTTTTATAGGACCAAGTACAGTTTTTTACAAAACGTTCTATGGTTCTTTATAGTACTAGTTTTTGCTGCTTGGGTAGTCGTCGGCTCAGTACTACAACTAGATGGATCAACGCTCGGAGGTATGGAAGGCACAATATTTATTTGAGAATCACTACTACATTTGCCTATCAGACCATCCTCTTCATGTATACCTACTTGGTCTTTGAACAATTGTCTCGACTGCGTAGCCTCCACCAAACCATCAGCTTGCAATGGCACAACAATCTCACTTCTGTCGCTTGGTTCTTTGTTATCTTCATTTCCTTCTACAGAAACATCAGACAACCGTGAACGACGCCTGATTTGATCAATGTGTCTTTTGAAAAGCCGACCATCACCGCTATCCACTACATACCTACGAGTACCCTCTACCTCTCTCACAGTTCCTTTCACCCACTTGTCTGATGTACCGTACTGTCTCGCCCAAACTGTATCCCCTTCGCACAGAGTTCGTGGTTTCAGTCCCTCGTTCTCTGTCTGGCGGCCCTGTATCTCTCGCACTTTGTTTTCTACCGACCGCTGCCCCCGTAATAAGTCAAGCCGAGAACGAAGTGTGCGTTTTTGTAGTATAGACGCAGGTGTCTCGCCTGTCGTACTGTGTACTGAATTACGGTACGCTAACAGGAATGTCTGTAAAGCAGTATCAACATCAACCCTGTCCCTATACGCCTTTTTAATGGCCCGTTTGCAAAGTTTGACCGCGTTTTCTGCCGCACCATTCGATGCCGGGTGGTAAGCAGGTGAGAAGCTTTGGCGTACGCCATTATTTTTTAAAAAAGAACAGAACTCTGCGCTAGTGAATGGGGGTCCTTGATCTGACACTAACTCTTCGGGTATTCCGAATCTTGCAAATGTAGCTCTTAAAACCTTTATTAAGCTTAAAGCATTTGTGTGTTTCATTTCAAAAATTTCTATCCACTTTGAGCTGGAATCAATTAATACTAAAAATTTTGTACCCTGATATGGCCCTAAGAAATCTATATGTAATCTGGTCCATGGTTGTGCGGTATATGGCCACGGCTGCGGCGGCGCCCGTGGTGGCGCGTCGGCCTCTGCAGCGCATGTTTCACACTGCTTGCACATTGTTTCTATATCCGCATCTATGTTGGGCCACCAAACATAACTTCGCGCTAGCCCTTTCATTTTTACGATACCCATATGCCCACTGTGTAATTGTTTTAAAACAAGATTTCTTAATTTCGATGGTATTACCATTCTGTACCCCCACATAAGACACCCGTATTCCGAATATAACTCACGCCGTCTATTAAAATATGGCTGCATATCCGGTGTAGTTGGACATTCATTGGGCCAACCGGACTGTACGTAAGACATTATTCTGCATAACTCGATATCTTTTTGCGAAGCCTCCTTAACATTCGTATGCGTGATGGGTAAAAATTCTTCTACAAAATGCACATACGTACTGTCTTTCCTACTGTCAGAGTGTATGTTTGCCTTATCAGGGAGTCGTGACAATGCGTCTGCGCAATTTTTTTTAGATCCTACATATTCTATGCTATAATTATAAGCGGACAACAGTACTGCCCATCTCTGTAAACGAGATGCCGCCATAATCGGTATTCCTACTTTATTCCCTAAAATATAAGTCAATGGTTTATGATCGGTTTTTAGTATAAACTTTCGACCGTATAAATATTGATGATACTTTCTGACCCCAAACACTATCGCCAGAGCTTCTCGATCTATCTGAGAATATGAGCGCTCAGCTACATTAAGTGACCGCGAAGCGTAGGCTATTGGCCGCTCGCCGGTCGGTGTGATATGCGACAGTATGGCGCCAACCCCCACGCTGCTTGCGTCGGTAGTCAGCACGAGTGGTAACTCAACCGAATAGTGTGTTAGTACCTCACTACTAGTTAACAACGCTTTAACTTTCCCAAACGCATACTTACATTCATCACACCAAATATACTTTACTCCTGATCTTAATAAATTGTACATTGGTGCTAAAACTGTACTGACATCTTTTATAAACTTAGCATAATACATTACCATGCCTATGAACGCCCTGAGCTCCGATATGTTTGACGGTGCTGGCGTGTTTATAATTGCCTTGACCTTATCCGCACAAGTATGAACACCATCTTTGCTAATTACGTGCCCCAAGTAAACCACAGATTTGGCGAAGAATGAACATTTGTCCTTCTTAACCCGCAAACCGTATTGTTCTAATCGATCAAAAACTTTGCACAAATTAGTCATGTGTTCGGTCGCCGTGCGTCCCGTTATGATGACGTCATCGAGAAATACACCTACTTGCGGTAAATCTACAAACATCTGTTCCAATCGTCTTTGGAATATTGCCGGGCTTGACGCAAGCCCATACACTAATCTATTATATCGAAACAAACCTCTGTGTGTGTTAATAACCGTGTACTTCCGCGAATCATTAAGTTCAAATTGAGCATACGCTTGGGAAAGGTCTACCTTACTATAATGTTCCCCACCGTTTAACCGAACTAGTAAGTCTTCAACCCTAGGTAGTGGATAGCGATCGACTTCTATTACCTTATTTAATGTGAGCTTATAATCGGCGCAAATTCTTATGGTGCCGTCCTTCTTTACGACTGGCACTATGGGCGTCGCCCAGTCTGAACGCTCGACAGGAGTGAGAATGTTGTCCCTTACCAGCTGATCCAACGTACGCTCAACCGGCTCGCGCAGCGCATACGCCAGCGGACGCGCGCGCATGAACACAGGCCGTGCGTCTGGCCGCAAGTGGATGCCAACTTTACCACCAGTGAATCGCCCCAAACCGTCCGCGAACACTTTAGAGTATCTGGAACTAAATGCGTTTACATCAAAATTTGTTTCGTTACAAATATTATTATTGTTAACATAAGAGTCATAGTCCTTAAGGTAGACTGGTAGAAAATGCCTAAGGCATTAAGTCCGCCTTTGTACAGTTTTTTTTACTTGTGCATAAAGTTTTAATAAATAAATAAATAAATAAATAATCGAGTACTGGCAGTTGTATTGCTAACTCTGCCATCCATTGTCTCCCGAGTAACATTGTTTTGCCATTTTTTATCACGTACAAGTCTAAATGTATACATTTGTCTTTATATTTGACCAGAGGTTTAATAACCCCCAGTGGTTTTGTAGTTTCTCCCGTGTAATATCTTAAAACAATATTGCTTTTTTGAATAGTTAAGTTACTAAATAGCTCATAATACATGCTTTCATTTATACATGAGATAGCACTACCTGTATCGCACTCAAACTTTATAATTTTTCCTTGAACCTCTAATGCTACAAAAATAGGTTTACACTGCGTTACAGTCAATTTATTGAGTTCAATTATTATTACCTCGTCACTATCTTCGTTGTTCACTACGTCTTCCTCGCACTCAGCCTTGACCGTATAGTGCTGTGTGAGTCGCGGACACATACGCCGCAAATGGCCTGGCTTGTTGCACACCCGGCATACGTAGCGCCCGAACTTGCAAGCGGCCACCTCATGTGGCCCGCCACACGCTCGACACTCTCGCTGTTGCCGCTCCCGCTCCACCATAGAGGACGCAGGCGCCGATGACGCCACGGTTGCCGCCCGGTTCGCTTGGAGCCGCGCGCGCTGCACGTGCTCGCCTGTCGGCAAGCGGCCAGCCGCGCGGCCACTGTGCGCTCCGCCAGCGCCGCTCCGCCGCGTACTCATATGCTGACAATCCACCGACTCCTTCGCCTCACTTGTTGCACTAACAGAACCTTCCACGACTGCTGCTGCATCTTTCTCTGCCGCCTCCATGCTCACGGCCAGGTTATATGCCTTCGCGAAATCTAACTTGGGTTCTGCAAATAGTCTTTGTCTAATGGCCTCGCTTTTAATCCCGCAAGCTAATTGGTCCCTCAAGCTTTCTTCAAACCACGCTCCAAACTCACATGTTTTTGACATTTTCTTTAGAACAGCCACGTAGTCTGATATATTTTCACTGATTTGTTGTTTGCGATTGCGAAACTTATAACGTTCTGCCAACTTCTGGCTTCGGCTGAAGATGTCTTTCCATAATTAACGTAATTTGTTCAAACTTTTTTGTTTTCGGTTTCGCCGGAGTACACAAGTTCACCAACAACTCGTAGCTAGCTGCACCCATGACGGTGATTAACGTCGGTACTTGCAACTCACTCGATACTTTATCTTATATATAAAATTCTCGTGTCACAATGTTCGTTCCCATACTCCTCCGAAACGGCTTGACCGATTCTCATGAAATTTTTTATGCATATTCAGTAAGCCTGAGAATCGGCTACTATCTATTTTTCTAACCTGTAAGTGATAAGGGGTGTTCACCCCAATTTTTTTTTATTTTTTTTTTGATAATTATTATTTTTTTTTTTTTTTATTGTGTGGCATCATAAAATACATACAACTCTAAATTTGCACTTTTTTATCACCAACCCTTGCTTTTTAATAGTCATAGCAGAACTTTTAATGACTTTTTGAGTGACTTATCACGAGGAGAGGGAAGAGGGAGGGTATTGGGAGGGGGAGAAGGGGAGGGGAGTCGGAGTGGGAATCGTGAGAGGGGGAGGGGGGAGAACGATAGAGGGGAGGGGAGGGGGAGCGATGGGTAGGGGAGTGGGGGAGGGATGGGGAGTGGAAGAGGAAGGAGGTCAGGACAAAGGGAGGGGGTGGAGAAGGAGGGAATGAGAGGGGGAGGAGAAGGGAGGGTAGGAAAAGGGGGAGGGGAAGAGGCAGGAGCCGGGTGGGGGAGGGAGGGGAAAGTGAGGGAGGTGTGAGGGGAAGGGGATGGAGGGGTGAGGGGAGGGGCGTGGGAGGTGTGGTGGAGAGGAAGGGAGAGGGGGAAGGGGAGGGGGAGAGGAGTTGATATAAACGCTATGCAATAGCTTTACCGCGGCAGTCTCAGAGTGCCACACGTCATTTTCTCTTTTTATTATAACCATTCAATCACAATGTGCCACAGCAAAGCGTGGCAGGGTACAGCTAGTTAACTATAAAGTACTGCTCAAGTCGTTCGACGTATAACCTCTAATCGTCCTTATGTATGTCGAACTCGTTAATCTTACCGAGTGACATTTTTTTGTTGATTAATTTCACACTGACACACGTTATCTGTTTAGTTCATTTACTGTTTAGTTTATCCTCGTCGCCACTGAAGAATTCTAAGGTTGGGAGCACTCTGCATAAGGGAAACCAATAAAACACGTAGTAACTCACTGAGACAAGTATAATGACTGCCGAGGTTACATTCGCCGACTACCTTCAATACTTATTATAAACAATATCGACTTACCCACTATAACTTAATTCTAAACACATACATTACAATTTGGAACAACAAACAGCAGTATATTAAGGATTACAGACAATGCAGTTCTGAATAGAAGTAACAAATATACTACTAACGGCGTTATTCACAGATTACAATAAATAATAGCTAGCTGTTGTTTAGCATTTTCAAATTCGAGCTTATTTACTGCAGTGATAGCGCAGTGCTGTGACCGGCAGTCATATGTTTTGAGACTTAGACATTGAAATATGATATTGAAATCAAATTGACCTGTAATCACGAGGTCCTTGGTGGCGCCGATCAAATATGATGCCTGTATATCCGAAAGGATAAGGCAAAGCTGTTCTGTATTTATGTCCCATATTATAGGGGAAAGTCTACGTCTATCAATTGCTAAATTTATACTAAAACATGTAGTTAGCTTTTGAGGTGTACAGACACCAGCACATCAAGTTACCCCAATGTGTCCAATTTTCCCAATTGAATATGAACCTTATTCTGTTTGACATAAAGTTGTACAGACTCCAGCACGTCAAGTTACCCCAATGTGTCAAATGTCTTTGATCGTTTTTCAACTTTATGTCAAACCGAATAAGGTTCATATTCAATTGGGAAAATTTGACACATTTGGGTAACTTGATGTGCTGGCGACTGTACAACGATCAAAGATATTGGGGTAACTTGATATGCTGGCGTCTGTACAAATTTACCTACCAGTCTGCTTTTTATATGCACGTTTGTTTTCTGTGAAAAATAAACAATTTTAAAGAACTTTTTCCGTCTTTTTTTTTAATTTAAAAACGTAACATCTCCAATAAAAATGTAATATAGGTTACATTTGTTTCCATTTATATATTGACGCACTATACCAAATGTAAAATATAAGATTTAGAATCAGTACCTTATACCTGTACCCGCAGAAGAAGTCTTCCCGTTTAATTATAATTAAGGTGTCTTCAAGGCTAGAGTGAATAGGTTTTTAATAAACTACTGCGCTTCAATAAAAAAGATTGCTCGCTTAGTTCCCGTTCTCGTGAGAATACAGTGATATAAATATGTCCTACGTCACCCGGGAATATTGTAGCTTCCGAATTTCGAATCGGTCCAGTACTTTTAAGTTTATTCGGTTAAGAAAATAGATGCTCAAATTAATAATGTTTAATAACATTGATTAATAAACGCGATTACAGCAGGTAAGTACAAGTAATTTATTAATAATGTGTCCCCTTATAAGGTGTATACCTTAATTTGTTTAGTCATCATTTCAAACGTCAAAATGGTTCCTAAGGTTTCGTTTAAAAATTTACAATATAATCGACTGGAAAAAGATGTACATAGAATAGTGTGTTCTTTAAATTTTTTATTCAATTTATTTGGAAGTTCAAAATATAGGTTAAAGAGAAATCGGATATATCCAAACGGAAATAAATATCACATATTTGCGTCCTGCCGCGTTGTATTAATAACTGTGCTTTGTTCATATCGAGTCTTCATTGTAGACTTCACAAATCTTAATACAAAACAGATTGAAAGTGTCGTCATGAAATTCTCTTTTGTTCTTCATTATATCGGCGTTTTTATCGGGCTGATGTCTATGTTTATACTAGACATTATACACAAGGACGACAACGTGTTTCTCATTTTGAGGATCCAAGCTATTCATAGCAGCATTAATTTTTATAAGAGTTCCCGAAGGTATATCATTTGGAACTGGGTTTCACTCACAGTATAGTATTTATCAACTTTCTAATGCTCATTTGGTTTTCTTCAACAACCAGTCGTTCTTGTGACATTGGTTTAATTATTGACTTTGTTGTTGGAATATTGTGTTTCGCATTAGAAATTGATTTTGTTAAAGCTATCCGAATTATTATATTGTTAAGAAAATATCTAGAAGTGTGGATCAAAGATGTACTTCTGATGTTAAAAGAAGAACGCGAGAGGGATGGATTGCTTGATATATACGAAAATATAATGAAAGCTTATTATTTATATGTAAAACTTGTTCAGATAACTGTAAGTTCCATTTTCATTATTTCAAGTTTCTCAAAATCTTTTAGTACTGATAGAAAAATATAAAAAAAATACAACTGACTTCATAAAAATACTCATAGTTATAAAAATGTCTCATACAAAGTAACCAAAGACACAGACTTCTGTGTCTTTGGTTGCTGTGCATAGTTTTTTAGTTTTGCTGTGCATTATTCATTATTAATAATTATATTTTTTATTTTTATAGGCATTGTTTTACACTTTTAGCGCATTTTACCAGAACTTAGTGTATTTTAACATAATGCTCAATCGGGTGAAGAATTCCATAGTCGATCACAAAGTAACTATATTTTTTTCTTTAATTTTGTGTTACTATTTAATTATTTCGTGATTTTGTTGACATTCAAAAGTACCTATTCAATTCTTTAAATAATTTAAAAAAAATAAATAGGGACCTTTGAATGCGCATTAAAATTTAAGGGAAGTAAAGGCAAATTGAATTGTTATTGTATATTAATGCTAGGCATTGACAGTTCTTAAGTTCTTGAATTTTAACTTGGTTACTTTTACTGAATCAACACTCTGGACACGTTTAATTCAAAAAGAGATAAGATCGCGAAGATACGAGCGGCACACGATCGCGTGTGCGTACCCCGATCCCGTTTTTATGCCGACTTGGCGCAGCGCGAACGCATCGCTCCACCTCTCGGTGGGGTGGAGGTGTTTCCGCCCCTCCCGCAGGCTTCTCACCCTCGCGGGCCCTACGGTGTCTTGGAGCGCGTTACAAGCTTTGTTTGTTTGTGAATATTTTCATAATTTTATTATTAATATAATGATCATCACCACTACGTGGAGACCTCACGTTAGGTCCTCTCTCGAGATACACGACACAATTTATTGTTTCTCTACTTAATAGATACAAACACCTCATTTTTTTTCAGCAGCCTTCCATTCACAGTCTTGTAACAATATTATGGGGATTGAAAAATGTTGTGTTAGTGATCATTCTAAGTATATACTGTGAAAAGTTCTATATAACTGTCGAAAGAGCTAAGATGGCGTGTATACAGCTTATGAAGAACAGGAACTGTCCAAGTACGTAAATGATAAATTAAATATAAAATATAAATATTCCACAACTTTTCACACAACGCCATCTAGCCCCAAGCTAAGCTAAGAGCTTGTGTTATGGATACTAAGCAGCTGATAAACATACTTATATATTTCGAAATACATACATATTATTAAAGATAAATTACACCCAGACACAGAACAAATGATCGTGCTCATCACACAAACATTATTATTATTACCTTTCTCCTAACACGTCATAACAGTCTGTTACTCTGTAAATTATTAGTATTTATGTATTGTATTTATTTATTTTCTTTTTTATTTGTTTTCTTATTTATATCTACTTATTATATATTTGAATGTTAATTATCTATGTAAATAGTACACCACAAACTGCCTACTCATCTTTTCTCCTCCTCCATCAAGTCCATCCAAAGGTTGTCTGTAAGAGATCGCTTTTAGCGATAAGGCCGCCCATTGTAACACCTTATGTACCCCTTAAAGTTATTATTTGTAAGTTTTTATGGTGTACAATAAAGAGTATTCTATTCTATTCTATTCTAAACATTATCCTGGGTGGGAATCGAACCCACGACCTCCGGCATAGCAGTCAGGGTCACTAACTACTAGACCAACAGGCCAGTCAATTATATTTATAAACCTATTTATATATATAAATAGGTTTTTACAAACACTTTTACACGTCATTTATTTAACTAGTAGATGGGATCGGAGTTTCACTATCTGACTACTCTGAGAAGAAACACCGAATGAAACTCAGAGGTCATAGTCTCTTTTAAAGTTCAGACATTATTTTGGTCAAATCATGTAAAATCCATGCAGATTAGTGTCTGAGATGGTCTTTTGAGGAAAGAACCACACAGATCTATATTATTTATTATTTATTTATTGACACACCAACGACTATATGAGGGGACCAGATCAGTCTGTGCAAGTGTTCATGTGTTGTCGTATGTTTTAATAGGCATGCAGTAAAATGTACATAATATGATTCTACTAGTCACATGATAATAGCCGCGGAGGTCCTGCTTCCGTCAGAATCAGATTGGTCGTAGCTCATAGCTGCACACGTTTAGACTGGAAGCTAACTCCACCATAGTTGTAAAAAGTTGACCAGATGTTGTCTTTGTCTTTTTCATTGTGTTGTTAGTGACTGATCTGTCTCTAACCACAGATTAGTCACTAACTTTTTATGGGTCATGGGTTTCTGACTTGGCTTGACATACGGTCGAAATATTTCTCTCAAGCAGTTTATCATCATATTTTTATCGTTTGTTGGAAGCAAATGATAAATTATACAATACGCACACAAGTAAAATAAAAGCTGAAGTAATTAATGTACATAATTGAGTATCTGATGGTGTAATCTTTTGTTACAGAACAAAAACATTTATGCAGAAATGTGATACACTCAAATCGATTATTCAGCAGGATGACTGCGTATGGCTTGTTCTATGTAGATGCATCGCTCCCGTTAAGTTTGGTGGGAGTTGTTATTGAATACATTATTATACTGCTGCAGTCCCACTGTCTGTAATACCATTTAATTCGATATTATGCTCATATAATATGGGCTTAGAATTGAGTACTGTAGATACTAAAAAAATTGTCAACATGCATGAGATGTTACGAGTCAAAGTAACACTGGATTTTCACACTGCTTAACGCATCGGCAATACAGATATTAATAACAAAATGAGACTGAAACGAATACGTACAATCTTGGGCCCAGTTGTAAAAAGATGAAATTGGTATTAATGAATAGCTTATATGTTATCAACCTTTCACTTAAAATCCTACGCATTTTGTCAATCTGAGAACAGAGATATTAGAGATTAAACAAAAGTCAAGCCGGCGGTAAAATCCAAAATAACAATTCCAAGTCAAACAAGTGAGCAATCTTCGGTGTCCAGTGTGAAAGCAAGGTCGTAAAAAATGTATAATAAACGGAAAAGCACTCAAAACGCATCGGAAAACACGAAATGATTGAGCAAACAAGAGCAGAGCAGTCGACAACTGTCTAGTGTCAATGTCAGTCAGCTGTCATGCCAGTGTCATAAATAGACTAAAAATAAAGACTGCTTGTAATCGATATGAAATCGATAATCATTAATATTGTTTTTTTAGTAATTAATAAATATTTTATTTATTAATATGACTGTAATTATATACACTATATTGCATATCATTATATTAAGTGCATTTAATTACTTTGAGTTGATAATCTCTTACAATGGTTTTATTTGCGTAACTGTGTAATCGATTACTTAATCGATAATCTCACGAAAACTGTCTTTCTTATATTTCTTCGCTTCCAGATTGAGAATTGAGGTGATTTTTCATAATCTAAGATAAAAAAATATGACGATTTTTTTAGACCTTATCTCAACTTATTACATTTGGGCCCACCATTTTCCATCTCCTTTATGGGTAACATTCTATTCACAAATTACTAATAAAATTATATTAGCTTTAATGATAATGGCTGATTGCATTAATACATTACTGCATTTTCCCATGCTTTAGTATTGTTAAACATTTATTAATAGTTACATAAAATTGACGATGTCACTTTCCTACCTAATTGTTATAATGTTTCAAGTCAATCTAGTTAATTATTAACTAACAGAAACTTAAATAGATGTGATCATAATCATTGAATTAAAATGTACTAGTTCAAACGAGGTTTTAAGATACCTTGACCAAGCGTTAAAATTAGAAACATATGTGTTCGTTTGAAGTTAAATAGACAATTTAGCACAAAGTTTGTCTTTTGATCATCTTTATCTTAGCTGATGATCTGGCCTCAGTGTATAAAACTATTCCATTCAAGGATGTACATTATTAGAGATGGCTCATCATCATCATTTTCCTGTCAATGTCCCATGCTATTTAGGTCATACTTCTCTCTACTCTTTATACTTCGTACTAAAAATAACTCCTTTCTATTTCATATCATTCTTCACACGAACCATCCATCGTTTCTTTGGTGTATCTTTCTTTCTCTGTTATTTACCGTTATAATATATATCTTCTTTTTTGTTTCTGTTATCTTTATTCAGAACATGTCTTGATCTTTATTTTTATTTCTTTGTACAATATTAATATAAGTACTATGCTATGTTGCGCTACTCAACCGTCACTCGTCCCAAAAAGGTGCATTTGAAATCCAGCGTCAGACAGCTGCGTCTGTCTGGCATTACCGCTGAAATGAGCCTTTTGGCGCATCCGTGAGACATGCCATTTATTTTTTTGTTATTTTCTTGTTTTAAGTGTGTGCATGTTTTTACCTGTTGCCAATCAAATCAACATTATTTCTTTCTTTCTTTCTCCTGCACGATTATTAAAATTGTATGTAAATCAATAAAAACAAAAATCTTTATCGACTTTTTCTTTCTTTTACCTAAACCAGTAAACTCCTATTTAATTACTCACAGTACTTCTAACTTTTCTAATTCATGTGCGCATTCGTAATTTTATAACTTGCTTCGATAACGACAAAAAAAAATCGTGAAGATAGCGGCATGTCTAAGTGATATTTCTCATGTGAAGTCAAGTCAGAAGTGTCATTGGACTTGTCGATCGATGTATATGAAATGTTGTTCCTTCCTTCCTTTTCGTGGGGTTGGTAACTAATCTGATGTCAGAGTTTTATGTCACCCACAAGACTCGGTGTCACATTTTTTTATATTATGTGCGTAAAATCAGGAACTTTGCTTAATTTTGCATCCACTATGATGTGTCAGTGACTTTTAGCTTAGTAACTGCCATTTCTTAGCCAAAAAAAACAATATTAAAAGATTACCCACAAAATTGATATAATAAGACTGAGGTTACAGAAATGCAAATTGCAGCAACACAAAGGTATAATTAGTAAGAAGACATAACTGTAGCACAGCGTCTAGATAAAACAGCCCACACACACGTATCTTGCTGAATGTAGCTCGATGTACGCGTTATTTGTAAATTTAATCATTACAAAATTACACCAATACCTGTATATAAATGTGACAATAGTTTTTAAACAAATTTACCTGAAGCACTTGATTGTAAAATGAGAGTGCAAGAATCTGGAACACGTTCGATAGCTAAGTAGAATTTCTCACAATGCTTGCACAGTAGTGTCTGCCAAGTCAAATCTTTTATCATCCAACAAAACGACGGCATCGCCCTAATAATCGCCTCTCCCTATTAAAAACTCAAATTTGTGTCAATTTATTCATTTATTTATTGCACAAAACACAACATAAGCTTACACAGCTACTATGACTAAAAAGCTTACATGCTAACAATTTCAATTAAATTAAAATTAATTTCATTTAAATTAAAATTTCAAATTTAATTTTTAACATAGCATTGTGAGAACGTTATGTCGGTATAATAATGAACAAAAATTCGCGTATTTGAGTGCATTTGTTTAAATTTACAGCTAATGTTACTGAACGCTTACTATGAAACTCGTCATCATAGTGTATGGATGGATATCATAGTAATCGTATAGAATTCTGAATAGATTTTTCAATATTTTACGTAGACGTACATACAAAGTTATTGCGGCACGTCAAATTGTGCTTCTTAGATTATCTTGAATTTAGTATAAGATTTTGCATATAATAAAATTAGTGTATGGCGAAGAAATAGTAATCTTGGGCAGATTTACGAACGATTTACGTTTAAAAATATCATAATATTTAAAATTAGTTGCTGTCTATATTTATAATGATAATATAAATGTACTGTATAATATGTACTTAAAATGTAGAAGTTATTATTTAATCTCAAAGTGTTTAATTTCTGTTAATTTCTTTATGGCGTAAATTTTGTGGTAATTAAATATTTATGTAGAATCATATTACATTTGAAATGTAATTTTCATTACTTAAGTCAAATAAACACTCAATAAATTGTTATGTAAATTTTAACCAGTTTTAGAAATATTCTAGAATGGTTAACACCTTCCCATACATTTTGAAATAATCTCGTGTAAAATGGAGAAAAGAGTTCGTCATGTGAAAGCGTTTTTGTGTTGCTACGTAGACAAAGATGTGCAGTCCATGTTTCAGTCTTTGAACCTGATGCAAACTCTTTCGCTAAATCGCAAGTATCAAATAAAAAATAACTTCGTCAAGACTAATGACTTTCTTAATCATCTGCTATCACTCTGTGGCTTAGTCATGTTCTTGTTTCTAAACATATGTCGGATGGTGGTGGTGTTTGACGAGAACATGCGGCGTTACCAGACGGTCAATTTTATCTACTTCGCGACTGTTTTCGATTCTTGCTTCTATGCTTTTGGCTTCGTCATGAACTTTGTCCTGTATATCATTAATTCGAGAGACAATGTCAGATTCATTTTGTCTTTTCAAAGAGTTCATAGTTTCATTCAAAACTTTGCTCACACTAAGTTGGTTATTAGTAGAAATTGGTTTAGTGTCATTATGCTCTATGTGTTCTACATCCTGATAAGTATGTATGTTTACGTCGTTTACATGCATCCACCGTGGTACGTAATTTTTTACATTTTTGCGTTGATCACCATCGATTCTAACCAAGTTTATGCGATTAGCTCTATTATGTTACTAACCGAGAAGGTTGTTCAATGGAATGCTAAAGTTTTACTTTCGTTGAGCAATGGTAGTCGTGTTATGCGTTGCAACAAAATGAGCCAATCTTACATAGAAGTTTTGAATTGCTACAACATCTACAAAAAAGCTTTCCAGCTACCTGTAAGTATAGTAAGTACATTAGTATTTTTTGTTAAGAAATTCATAAAGAGATTAAAGATACTATGAAAGAAAACATGCAAAGAAATGTCGTAGAAAAACTATGATCCCATGTCTCACTAAAACCATCTAGAATAATATTATATATTATATTAGATAAGAGCGGTAGCGGAGCGTACTAAATAAAACTCAGACTTGTGTCCGATCGGACACAAGTATCGGATGTCTTTGGGAATTTATAAGCATAGATAATTAAATAGATACAATTTTCAGGTACTTTTTCACACTGTTGAAACTATTATCCTCAGTCTGATGAAAGTTCAGTTGTTGATTGATTTTTTACATTTCAATACCAGAAATTCGGAGTTCGTAAGTCTATGTGGTTTTATATTAATATTTTTATGTAATTTTGTTCTTTTAAATTAGCCTTCTAGGCAGATACAATAATTATTCTTTTCTTATTTCATAAAGTGGAAGAACTTGAAGCTTTATTGTAAGGATAATGATTTGTTTCCATAGCCTTTTATTAATTTGGGCGTCCAAATCAAACTAGCAATTTGGTACCCTGGCATAATACTATTTGACTGGTAGTCCCATATACTCCAATATTACAAAACACAAAAAAAAAATGTTTTTAATTTGCAGGGCTTCACCGTCACACAGGGATTGCTCTATGTATTAATACTGAGGTGTTTACTAATACAGATCGCTATTGGCTATTACACTCATGCGTTTTATGATGCAATGAAGATATCACAAGATTCATGCATTCTTGTTTTGGCATCAAACTGTTCAGGTGAAACATTAAAACTTCTTGTTAGTTTTATTCTTGTTCTTGGGCTCTGACTTAGCTTCACATGCATGCCGTCTGTCGGGACAGGTCAACTCAAAGCTGAATTAATTCTTTCTTCAAAAGGCCTTTCCAGACTTAGCCCTGCATCTTGAGACTCGCATAATACATTAATACAATCTTATGTCTGGACTTTAAAAGAGACCATGACTCCTGAGTTTCTTTCGGCATTTCTTCTCAGGGATCAGTCACTTTGGAAATGCCATTTAGTGCCATTTAGTTTAAAAAAAATGACATGTAAAAGTATCTGGAAAGATCTTCTTACAGAAATAAAAAAAAAATGCCACCGACAAATATCTCTCAGCGTGCCGTTTTACAATGCAGACGCCAGCTGCACATCAAGATTCCCCAAAATGTCAAATTTCCCCAATGAAATATAAACCTTATTCTACATTGGGATAGCTTGATGAGCTGGCCTCTGTATACGTATCTATGTGTCATATCGCATTTAATAGACTGCACTTGTTTACATAATTGTTTCAAATTATTTTATTTACATTTACAGATGACGAAAAGAAGCTTTGCAAGAATATTCAACGAGTACATCGAGCGTCATACAGCAAGATGCGTGCCTGTGGCCTGTTTTACATCGACATAAGTCAGCCTCTTTGTGTGATTGCACTTCTGAGTAATTACATTGTCGTGCTATTGCAATTTGCACTACTGTAGTAAGTTGACGGCTAACTAAAGATTTCATCTGTCTTTTCGTAGCTGTGGAAGTAGTCTCATTTGAGTACTTACAAATTTTTTGATAGAATTATTTAATTACTATTTTCTTTTTTTTTTGGTTCAGGACCGAGGTATTTTACCCAGGGTGTAACGGACATCCCTCCTCAGACTGATGGGGTGAATTCAGTATATTATACTAAGCTATATTATACCGCTAGCTAAGATGACCGGCACAAGAAATTATTTCAGGAACGTTATAGGAATCCAATAAACTTAATTTGTTTTATTTCCTCCTAAGCAATGAACTTTAACCTTCGGGCGCCCGCCCCGTCAAGTCGTTCGTTACAGTATTTCAACATTCATTGTTGTTTTTGTTTTATTTAAGCCATATTATTTACATAAATGGAGTGCTTCTGTCAGAGAATGTTATTACAGATTGAAATGAAACTAAAAAACCTGAATAAACGTTAAAAAAATGAAAAATTTCCACAGAAAAATTTCGATGGATAATGATTTAAAATCACCGTAAATAAATTTAAATGCACCGTATCAGTTTGAGGAGGGCTGTCTCTTATTCCCTGTATTATAGTACTCGTAGGTATTTTAAAAGCAGAACACGATTATTGTTTGACAGCTGATTCTCCGTTTGCGCCTTCATCCTTAGTCAATTTGCCATAGACTACACACTGACTTACCACAGACAATGTAAGACGCTGGACCTTGGAAGACGCGTTGGATAGTTGTTTCTCTTTTTCTATTTTATTATTGTTTTTTATTTATTTTCTTACTGTATTATTTAAGAAAATTAGGTACTACAATTCTACTTCTACTTATTAATGTTTATTTTATGCAGTGGTATTTATTGTTTTTCTTTGCTGAAATAGGGGCTTTTTGGACTCACACAGGTCTTTTGTTTCCTCGACAAATTAAATTTAGTTTTTGTTGGTGAAATTCCTGTGCGTGTCCCAAATATAAATGTCTTTTTTTTCTTTTTTTTCTTTCTACGTTAGGGTCGCCTTGCAGTCTAATCGGATGCGGTTGTATACCAATAGTTTACGAAGTGACTAAAGTCCCTGGTTACCTGACTCTACCACCCAGTGACTTAGTAATGCCACTCCATTTGGTTAAACTAGTTGTTAAACTTTGAGTTTACGACTAGTCATGACGACTATCAGTGGTTTCCTTCAAAAAGAACTTCTCAAAGGACCTATCCATGGACCGACCCATGTAACCCTTATTGCTTAACCTTATACTCTTAGAAATATACGCGTGCTGGTATTCAGCTGCATCGGAGTAACACTGGAAGCCGACTTCAACGTAGTTGGTAAAGGCTAGGCAGATGATGATGAAGTGCTTAGAAATAAAATATGGTTATGTTTATTTTATTCTTCTAAAACCATGATCAATGTTTGATGAATAATAAGAAAATGTATCACCAGTTTCAAATGACTAAGGTCTCTTTAAAAACACTACGTTGATATAATAATAATAATAATAATTTATTCATTAAAACATAAGCTTACAGTTAAAACCAAATCGCTTATATCTATACTAATAATACATTTAAATACATAAATTACACTATACTAAGTCGATGTTGTCGTCTTGCAACGCCACGCATGATTGATATTTTATCCTTAAGAAGACAAGAACTCTTGTTAAGGCTAAGGCTAAGGCTATTCGGATGTAAGGGCTTTGATAAAGAAAATATCACTATTACTTTTACAATAAATTGAATGTAACAATCAACAGTGATAGTTTTATTTAGATGAATAAACAGTACATTCTAAGTAAGTTATTTTATTTAAAATGATCGAAATCATTTATTACTGAGAAAAAAAAATACTGAAAAATGTAAAAGTGATTGTCGTGTTTTTAAATCAAGTTGATAATTGTATAACATAACATTTTCTTAAAAGTAATTAGTTGAGTTGATTTCTTACAGTGGTGTCAAAATGAATGAAATTGAAAGGAATCACTATAGAATAGAATAGAATAGAATACTCTTTATTGTACACCATTAAAACTTCCAAATTATAATTTTAAGGGCTACAAGCGGTGATCTCTTACAGACAACCTACACTATTCACTACATTTTACACGAATTAGGACGACTAACTTGTGAGCTTGGACAAAGGAATTTGGCAGGAAACATGCAGCACCACTGATCCACCGTCTCCAAGATCTATCTTCCGCGTCGGTCGGCAGAGAGGTCGAGTCCTTGCTGGATTCAGGGCGGCACACGAGGGGGCGCGCACATCTGTGCGCGCCCCCTCGTGTGCCCGTGCTCGTGTGTTTACTACTTCACCACATAAACACGCACTTTCGTAGTGTTTCAGACAATAGTTCGTAATTATGCACTCGCGGCAATTCGCCACCGTAAGAAAAGAATAAATTTATAAGAGAGCATGTTCTTATCAACGCTACTCTCGTTCAAGTTCATTATTTCCATGTGCTATGCTTACAGTATCGATCATCTGGTTAAAACAAATTTTAATAATAAGTAATAGTATATTTGCAATTGGACAACTTACATGACTGTAGCAGTTTAAAGTTAATACGAAAGCGATATTCCGCAAATTAAGGTATGTAGTAAATATAGTATAAAATGCAATCTGAAAACAACAAAAAATGTATAAACTCGTTCGGCTTGAGCTGATAACAATCATTATCAAAAAAACTCCTACCATTTGTCCAAATATTGTCTCTAAAATCTTGAATGACTCTTGTATATTGAAGTAAGTATTAAACATAACATTCCAGTACTCTTGTATCTCCAAGTCCTCGTTGTTTGAATTTTGAACATTTTCTATCCACACTCGGAGCATTTTCTCCAATAATTTTAATACCAATATCGGATATAAAACATTAATATCGAAAATAAGGCTAGCGTAAGTTGAAAAATATTCAATTATCCGAAAGACAAAGAAAAGTCTACAAAGAAGGATAAAATTAATGCAGAAAATATTAAGAACGATAACTGAAGTCCAGTTGCAAGCAATGAAACTTCTAAGTTCGGTGCTGTTTATTTTTAGGATTTGGATTGACTGTTGAATTTTTAATACCAACAAGACATTGTAGGAGCTGTGTTCGATGTTTGAGAAGATGTTTACTAAGTCCCCAAACAAGTCGAAGATGACAGCAGAAACTGCGGCAACAGTGTACATTATCCTGTAACTCCACAAATATGTTCCTGCTTGGATTACGAAAACAATCATTTCAGAAAAGGTGGCACATCGATATATGGCTGTGCAAAATATTTGAAAGACATTGTAAAGAAAAGAATTTGAAGTGATAATGTTGTCACAAATAGAGTATTTTGAACGCAAGAAAAGTCTTGGCATCAGATTTAACGGTCTTAGAAATGATTGTAAATCTTTTTCTATCACGTTAGTACCAAATATTTCGCTACGTGTTCGTTTAGTGTCTATGGTTACGATATTGTTTTGGTTTTCGAAACACGAATACATGATTGTCATGCCGAGCTGGCAAACTGGCCAATGCTAATTCGGTTTACGGAAGACAAGTCATCGACTGTTATTGCAATCAATAGAGTTTTATCTATATTAAAATTCTTATGATTATGATCTACTTTCCTCATTTATTTCAAATTACCAGTGATGTATTACCGTAAGCTGTCATTGTGTCAATATTTTCTTGTTTATATTCAACACATCGGCAATGTAATCGAACAATGTTTATCGCCAGCAAATATGTCATCTAGACCACGTCGGGCATCGGTGGCGAACTGGGCAACTGGTTTTGACTTAGGTTTTGATAATTAATGTTCCATATTTTTTTCTATAGTTGAAATATCACCTTTTTACGTTTTGATGAGACAGCCGGTCAATTCAGTAAATGTCACCCCGTAGAAACTTGAGTGAAGTAAACTGTAAATGCCTAGCATAAAATGGAATCACAGCTCAATAAATTAGCCCTTACTTTACCTATAATTTCATGGGGTGAGTTTTACAGAATATATCTCATCATCTGCCTAGCTTTTACCAATATATATAGGCATAGGCATAGGCATGGAGGAGTCTTGATATAATAATATAATAAATGGTCACCCATCTTAGGACCAACCTTGTCAAGGGCAGCTTAACCTTCGATAGACCCGTGAGGCTGTTATTATTTAGCCACAAGCTCCTTTTACAGAATAGCACTGCAGGTGTTAGTAAAAAAATATCGAATTTAGGAAAATATTGATAAAAACGAAAATTATTGGTTTAATTTACAAACAACGATCAAATCGTCATTCACGTCCTACAGATACACAAATCCCAATATAACAAGTACATAAGTTGATATAAAACTCATCAGTTCTAAAGGTAGCTTGGCGTCTATGATGAACAAGCCGCACGCGCTCATCTTCTTGAACGATGCCTTCTGTACCCGTTGGATATTTTTATAAACAATTTTCTCTGGATCTGAAATGTAAAAGAAAAAAAATAGGATATAATACTTTTTTTATCACATCTATTCAAAAAGAGCTATTTTATTTTTGTTGTGTATGTATTTTTTGGGTTAAGGTATTTATCTATGGGTCTTTGTTACCTGAAATAAATGGTTTATTATTATTATTATTATTCATCGTAAACAGGGACCAAAATAGGTCATTAATCCCTAGGGACCAAAATTGATTTGAATTTGGAATGTGGATATTGTTAGTAAATGTTTCAATCAGCAAAGAGGTGAATCACAAACCATGCGGGAACAATGTATTGAATATGTGACTGGCTAAAAAACTGCGAGCGCGCCAAATTTAAAAAAAGTTGATGAAAAATAAACAACGCGCGAAATTAAAGGCATTCTGCTTTCGTTCGTAGTTGATTCATATTCAGATTTTAGAATTATAAAAAATGAGTGCGTCTTCCTCAAGTGAAAGTATTATTATGTCTTATGGTTCTGAATTGTACGTAAATAAATTCTTGTTCATAAGTTGCACTTACTTATTTTCTCATAGAGGGTGATAAAAAGTAGAGTGTCCACCTCGGGAGCAACACTATTTTAAGCTCGAGTGACATACTTTTAATCCCTTGCTGCGCTCAGGATTAAAAAAACTACTCACCTTTAAAATAGTTGTTTGCTCCCTAGATAGACAATCTACTATTATTGTACACCATAAAAAATACAAATTACAACATTATCCGGCTGCCCATTGTATCACCCTATGCAGCCGGATCGCTAAAAGCAATCTCTACAGGCAATCTTTGAATGGACTTGATAGTGGAGCAGAAAAGGTGAGCAGGTAGTTTGCGGTGTACTATTTACATAAATAGCATACATGACCATAGTCATGTATGATATGTACATACCATACATGACTATTTTAATAAATATATAAAATAAGTATAAATAAGAAAAATAATACTTTAATACTAACAATTTTGAAAAGTTACGAACTGTTATACTAAGACGAGTTAGCGAGAGGTAATAATTTTTAAGCATATTTTTAAAGGAAAATTGCATTTTTTAAGAACTGGACGCAATCATATGCGCTGCATAAGGACTACTAGACCAGTGCCGAAGCTTTCAAAATCGGTAAAAAATGAAAAAAAAATACAGTAGGATGAAACCCATTAGAAAAGGAGGGGAATATGATAAAAATGAAAGAAAAAATAAATTACGGTCGATCCGAGTTCGGGAAGTGGGAGGGAGGGGGGTTTAAGGGTAAAAAATGGTTTATCTTGATTTTCGGCAAAACTACAAGTACTATGGAAAAAAGTTAAATGGCAAAGTTGTAGGTAATAAAAAGATCTACAACTTTTGTATTGACAATTTTTTCACATAACCTCAAAATTTAGGTGAAAAATTCAAATAACCAAGTTTTTGGTTTTTTATTTTTATCTTTTACAAAAATGTTTTTTTATTTACGAAATTTGGTGAAAACTTACCTTATTATGTCCCAAATACACTATAATTTATTTGATGAAAAATATTTATTTTTTTGCCTTATTTTAACTTAATATCAAAAAAGCACCCTAATTTTCAATCGTAAATTCTCCCGTCAAAATATCAGCTTTTTCCAAAAAGTCTGAAAGCTTTTTGTTCGTTGAAATCTCTACTTTCTGATGGTGTAAAAAATATACATTACCATAGTAAATATTCTCAGAAAATGCAAAAAATGGGAAAAATACTCAAATTCCAAAATTTGTTTTAATCAGTACAATTTTGAGCTATTAATTAAAATTTACACTTTAATTACTCAATAAACGTAAGATTTCATGTTACATTGATAATTCTAGTTGCGAATATACACAGTATAGCGAATACGAAATACTGTCGGTCTTTTACAGACTGCATTTCGGTGAGTGTGACCTAGAGCTTCAAGAGCTCATTCCACCACCTCATTTTTCCATCGGGGATCCAGACGTACTGCGGGTAACCTCCAATTTCATGAGTTGTCCCATACATTCGTGCATTCACACGAAGCGCTTTTCCTCTTTCTTTATTATGCGTACAGCCAAAGATGGAATTCGCTGCCTGTATCGGTGTTCCCTAGTTCATAATCATGACCCCAATCTGTTTAAATCGCGAGTTAATAAGCTTCTTTTGGGTAAGCTCGTTCCATCGTTGACCTCGTTTCTGTCCCCATGACAAGATTGAAATCAAGAGTAAATCTATTGTATATAAAAAACTGTTTAAATAATACTTACTAGAACAATGTGTCGACTTCATCAGCATTACACAGGTACTCTCAACATCTCTCATTGCTCTGTAAAACCTCTCACATTCCACACTCAAACATATGAGCAAAATGATGAACTTCATGTTAAAGACATTAATAAATATTAGTTGAATGACACACTGAAACAATAAATTACGAATTTAAGCTTAGTCTAGAATCTACCTGTATAATATGACAATTAACACCTTCCAGTCTCACCATTTAAAAATAATAGTTTTTATTTTTAATACAAGGAGCTCATAAAATTAATACTAGGTCACATAGCACCCCTTGGTTACCAGTAGCCAGACTTTAGGATTTCTAACTACCCTTAGCTACTGACAATAACACTCAGTAAGAAAATCTAAGGATTAGCTTATTTTACTATCAATGGACTAAACTCTTATTGTCAAAGTCAATTATTCAAGACATTAGTCAGTTTGAACAAAGAAAAATAATATTTTTACTATATCTATATACAGCAAAAAATAGTTCAGTGTATGGTTCTGTGTGGTCCATACAAACAATTTTGCATGTAATTTATTAACTAAAAGGTGAGGTCGGTGTTTCACTATCTGACTACTCAGAGAAGAAAAACCGAAGAAAGTCAGAGTCACAGTCTCTTTTAAAGTCCAAACATTATCTTGGTCAGATCATGTAACTTAAAAATCATGCAGATCAGGGATTGAATTGGTCTTTTGAGGAAAGAACCACACAGATATGAGAGTATCAGATCAGTCAGTGCAAGCATCTATCGGTAATCGTGAGCTCAATTAGGAACTTGAGTCCAAGTTTTCAAAGTGTAATGGTATATTTGTAATTCGTCTACTTACATCACTGGTGCAGTTTAAAGTTAATACAAAAGCGACATTCCGCAAATTAAGATATGCAGCAAATATCGTATAAAATGCAATCTGAAAACAGCAGGAAATTATATTATTATGTATTCTTTCAGCTTGAGCTGATAGTAATCGCATTAGAAATCGTCCAGTGGAGCGAGAGTTTTGTTATTTTTACGATTCACATGAAAATTTATAAAACACTTACCATTTGTCCAAATGTTATCTCTAAAATCTTGAATGAGTCTTGTATATTGAAGTAAGTATTAAACATGTTATTCCAATACTCTTGTGTTTCAAAAGCCTCTTTTTTTGAATTTCTGACTCTTTCCATCCACACATGAAGTAGTTTCACTAATAATTTTAATACCAATATTGGATATACAACGTTAATATCGAAAACAAAGCTAGTGTAAATGGATACATATTCAATTATCCTTAAGTAAAAGAAAAGTCTATAGACAAGGATGTAAATAATACAGAAAATATTAAGGATGACTACAGAAGTCCAGTTGTAGGCAATGAAACTTTTGAGTTCGATGCCATTTATACTCAGGACTTTAATCGACTGTTGAATTTTTAAGACCAACAAGATATTGTAGTAATTATAAAAGACGTTTGAGAAGATGTTTACTAAATCTCCAACCAAGTCGAAGATGACAGCAGTAATCGCGCACATAGTATAGAATAAGCTGTAACTCCCACTATATGTTCCTGCTCGTAAGAAGAAAACGACCATTTCGGAAATGGTGGCACATCGATATGAAATCGTACAAAATATTTGAAAAACATTGTAAAGAAAAGAATTAGAAGTGATAATATTGTCCCGAATAGAGTACTTTGATCGCAAGAAAAGTCTTGGTATCAGATTCAACGGTCTCAGTAATGATTGTAGATCTTTTTCAATCACGTTATTACTGTTTATTTGTTTAGAGTCGAAAGTAACGATTTTGTTTTGGTTTTTGAAAAACGAGTACATGATTCTTATGACAGACTGGCTAGCTAGCTAATGTTAATCGGGTCAAACGAAGGTTAAATGTTTTCACATTACTCAAAAAAAATGAGTTTCATTTATATTAAATATACTGTATCTGATAATTGAGATCTACTTTCGTCGTTCATTTTGTATTGCTGGTATTACCATCATTAGCTGTTATTGCGTCAATTATCTTCATTTTTATTTATCAAATGCGGCCAGACTTTTCGGCACTTTTCCCGTTACAATGTTACGGATTAATTTTTAGATGCCCTTTAATTATATTTTAATTTTCTTTTTGTTTTTAGGTATGTATTTGAATATATGAAGAATAGTTGTCAAATAATAATAATTAAAGAAATATATTATATAATAATTACAATTCATAACTCATTTATAATGGCCAATATTTTTGGTATCATCGACCATATAAATTTCCACCAGAATAACACCAATAACCTTTCAATCGTGTCAATTAGATATACAATATAAAGACGTTTAATGAATTAAGATGGTTTTATGCAGAAACGAATACATAATATTTTTCCACAAAAAATATTCACAGAAACGCAAACTGTATACACACGAAAGTATAGTTAGCAAGTAACCCTGTCAGCCTAAACGGCAATGTGGCATCAACGTAGAACATCCGACAGGCGTTCAGCTTGTCGAACCTCGCTCGATGTTGACGTATGACATTCTTACAAAACCTCTTCCCAACATCTGAAATGATTGTAGAGTTAATATATCAATCTTTTGTTACCAGTGTTAAACACTAGCTCCCTTCTTAATAAACGTGGACTAAAGTTATCACCAGTATGATCTCCGGATTTAGCATACATTTTCCGAGGATTAAGTTTGGCGTAACTTCACTCGATGTTTATTAATAAGGGCGTAGATGTTTGGCATTCTTACTGAACAGGGAATTGCGTATCTTCGTTGACAGTTCATAGTGATGATAACTGGGCAAAATGTTCAACGATTAACTGTCACACATCTAATTTAGTATTGGCTATCATCAGTGTGTATATCTAGGATGACGTTATGTGCACTCGCAGAGATGTGACGAAGTGCATTAAGTACCCCGTTTGATAGTCACCGTAACTTGAAGTCCACTTAAAGTTCAATACGTTTTTTTTGTAAATTCTCAGTTGTCATCAAAGTTCGGTGTGCAACTAGACGCCAGTTATCACTGACAATGAAAAGATCTTCAATTGCCTGCTAAACCTATTATTTGGCACAGCTGCAAGGCACCCATATAACCAAATTATTGTAAGTATTAAGTCTAATTATTAAATTACTTGAATTTTGGTTTTTCATTTTCAAGCTAGATGATTTAATTTTTTCCTCTTAAATAGCTTTAGAAATGCCCTATTAAAATATATATACTAGTTATGCCTTACCTGTAATATTATAATTCATGATCCGTGCGCATGGGTCTTGTGCATTATTCATTGACATGTAGAACTTCTCACAGTGTATGGTCAATGCAATTTGTAAAGTAAAACGTTTCGTTACCAAAAATGCGAACCACGGTATGACATTCTTCATTATATCCTGCAAAAAAGCAGCATTGTTACGTAAAACAATAAATGAACAAAAGTTACTTTGGTGAGATGGGCGGATGACCTTGTTGCCATTGCCGGAATATCGTGGTTGAGGCTGGCACAGGAACGTGGAGATTTTCACGAAAACGAGAGGCCTATGCCCAGCAGTGGGTGAAGTCAGGCTGTGGATGAAGATGATGGTTACTTGAGGAATATATCGTCTAAGATTGACTTAAGACTGACTTGACTGGCCTGTTGTTCTAGTAGTCAGTGGCCCTGACAACGTGTGTTACTACTACTGAGTGATGAGCACGATCGTTTGTTTTGTGTCTGGATTTAGTTTATCTATATTCAATGCGATTTGTTTTTAAATTCTCAGTTGTCATCTGTCAAAGTTCGGTGTGTAACTGGACGCCAGTTAGTCACTTGCAATGAAAAGATAGGCTTGCAGTAGGTTCAGTACTTGCGTGACAAATGATTCCCGTTTAGTAAGTTTAAAAACATCAAGGAGTGACTGAATGTCTGACAGGTTATACATGAACTGTGCAGTATGGAACACGATCTGGAATACAACGATATAAGTTAATAGTAGTATAACTTTAAATTTTATTCACTTGTCGTCAAATGAATAAAAACTTGAAATTCTGAATGAAGTTCATCATTATTGAAAATAATAATATTCCACAACTACTTTACCCAACCCCATCTAGTTCCAAGCTAAACAGAGCTTGTGTGGGTACTAAAAAGCTGATAAATAAAGTTATATATTTCTAAATACATACATATCATACATAAATCACACACCGATACCTTACAGAACCAATGATCGTGCTCATTGGCCTGGGTGGGAATCGAACCCACGACCTCCGGTATAGCAGCGTCAGGGCCACCATCTACTCGTACTAAGCCAACAAACTAGTCGTTGTAGTTGAAAACATGGATAGACGTTTGCAAGTGGACGCTGTCTACACAGACTTCAAAAAAGCCTTTGACAAGGTTGATCATGAAATCCTACTTAACAAAATTGCATTTAACGGCATACGCGGCAACTTGCACCGGTGGTTTTCCTCGTACATTAAAAACAGAACACAGAAGGTGGTTGTGAGTGGCCATCAGTCCGATGCAGTTTCTGTAACTTTTGGTGTTCCACAGGGTTCAATCCTGGGACCACTCCTATTTAATATATATACAAATGACATTGGGAAATGCTTCTTACGTACAAAATTTCTTATGTACGCTGATGACTTAAAAGCCTTTAGAACTATTCATACTGTAGAAGACTGTTTAATGTTTCAAGAAGACTTGGATATACTCTCAGCATACTGTCTTGACAACAAACTACACTTGAGCATCTCCAAATGTCATTACATAAATTTCACCAAGAACAAATCTGTCACAAATTTTGTGTATAATCTAAATAATGCCCCTCTGAGTAACATCTCTATTGTAAGGGATCTTGGTGTTCTCCTGGATAGTAAGTTGTCGCTTAATCAACACGTAGAAAGAATTGTTAATAACTCATTTAGGATGTATGGTTTTGTCATGAGGTCATCCACTGAGTTCAAACGGCCCTCCACCTATCTTTACTTATACAAGACACTTATACGCTCACAGCTAGAGTATGCGGTCCCTATCTGGAACCCGTTTTATAAGAAATATGTGGATGAGATCGAGAAGGTCCAGCGTAAATTTATTCGCGCCATGTACTAGAGGTGTTATAATAGGTTTATGTCATACTCACAATTGCTGAGTAAATATAATTTGTTAACCTTAGAATCTCGACGTACATTTTTAGAAGCCAACATACTACAAGGTATTGTTCACAATAACTTTGATTCCATGGATCTCACAAGCAAATTATGTTATGTGGTCCCTCGTACTGTCAATAAGCGTAGTGTTCGCGCAGGTACATTGTTCGCTGTAAATACCTGTCGCACTAATTCAGGATTGCGTTGCCCTGTCCGTCGTATGGTGGAATCTTATAACAGCAACTTCATTGATATTGATATTTTTGTATGTTCCAAATCGAAATTTAAATCTAATGTTTTTAAAATCTTGTTTGATGATAATAAGAAATAGTGTGAGTCCTTTATTTTTTAATTTTATTTAAATTAATTGCAAGTGTTTTATTATGTTTAATAATGAATTAATTATTTGTATTGTAATGTTAGTTCTTTTTTTTTATAATTTTAATTTTAATTCTTACCTGTGATGTTAAGGTACAGTCCCACATTTCTAATTTTAATATTTTAATTCTTTCTATTTTCTTATTTTAAATTTATCCAAAAATGTATTACTATTTTATTACTTAATTCTATTTTATTAGTTTTATTCGTTTTTTTTATTTTTTATTTATATATTTATTATATCTGAGTAATGCTAATCTAGTGGCACTTTTTAGCTATTAATCAACAATTTTGTTAACATGTGGATAATGTAGTGGGCTGCAATATTGTGAATACCACCTAAGGACCTATTTTATTGTTTGTAAATATATATTGTAGCTGTTTATTGTCCCAAAATAAATAAAATAAAATAAAATAAAAATAAAACTAGTCATTACTATTTATTTAACGCTATGATTAAATAACTATACCCATTTGTCCATTTGTTTTTTTGTCTGGCATTACCACTGAAATGAACCTTTTGCAGCCGTAAGACATGCCATTTTTCTGTCACTTTTTGTGTGTTATTATGTTTTTACTGTGCGTGTATCCAGCTGTTGCCAATAAATGAATTTTCTTTCTTTCTTTCTTTCCATTTATTAAGAGAAGTGTTGAAAGAGAAAGATGACAGGTTTATTACATTTTGAAATCAAACGTTTTATATTCTCACTCACCATTTGTTGAAAAGAAACCTTGTAAATGTCATAACAGTCCAAAATGTTCACGTAAGTTTGAAACATTCTTTCACAATCATCCTCTGAGACTCTATCCTTCATACGTTTGTATTGAAGAACTTGAATGTTCCATAGATCAACTTTTTCTTTTAACACCTCTTTGAGTCTGATAGCATTAATGATGTTTGCATCGAAACACATCAAAATTAATAAACCCAAAGTATCTTGAAATGGCTTGTTTTGTAAATACACAGAATAAAGTACATCCAGTGACATATAATGCAATGAATATGATGACAATTATCCAATTTCCGATGATAAAAATTTTGAACCTGGTCGTATTATTGAGATATCTATGAATACTCTGAAATTTCAAAACGAACGAAACTTTTATTTTTGAACAGAAAACATTTACTATGTAGTTCATTAAGAATCCAATACTAGAAAAAATGAAGTCTGAAATAGGAAACACTGATGTCAAAACACTAAAACGCCATGAATGTAAGTGGTGATGAAGGTTGAAAAATGATATTGATAAAAATAATATCGTGCCACACGATGACACGAAATTTGATAGACGGCTGTTTGGAGTTATGGTGTCATCTTTAGTACGATACTTTGGACAGAAATTAATAGTTTGCATTAAATTCAGAGGCAAAAGCATCGACTGCAAATCACTGTCAATGAAGTTATTTGAAGCTCCCACAGGGTTATTGTTGATTTTGGATCGAATTACTATTTTCATTGACTTCATTTTATTTAGGCTACTTGGATGTAAATGAATCAATGAGTTTGAAAATAAATGTGTAACACAAGACATAGATTTTAATAAACCTGAAACTTCTAATCAAATTACTATTTAAAGAATAACAATAACATAATGATAACAATAATAATCTAGGTTACCTACTGATTGTCCTTGGGATTGACAGAACAAAAAAGATAAAATGTTTTCGTAAGTAATCAGAATTTATATTATTTGACCGTGGACAAGTAAATTGTTTGTCTTGAAAACAATGTAATGCATACAATCATACATACATATATACTTTTACCTTCTTTTTTTTCCTTTTTCCTATGAAGGTAGGTAGGCATAAACTACAGAGCGTCCAAGATTCCTGCTTGATCATTACTGCCAAATATTTTACGAGTAAAATTCTGTTCTACTCGTATGTTTGGGTCGGCTTTTAGCTTCACCAGATGCAGCTGAGTACCAGTATTTTACATGGACCGACTGCTTATCTAACCTGCACAACCCAGTTAATGGAATAAGACTGGAATAAGACTGGTCATCCGGATTCGTGCTTTTGACTTTACATATTTATGCACACTCTCATTTGGTTTCCAAAAGTCTTAAAATAGAACAAATCGTGCGAGTTCCCGTAAAGCCTTGAGTAATCATGGTAATCGTAATCTTGGTATGTTTAATAAATAAAGAAAGAAAAATACTTTATTTGGACGCACAGAACATAAAGCAAAAGAACAACAATATAGACGAATACGCGTATAGGCGTTGCCGCAGGAGCATTCACAGCGGGCCGTACATATGGGCCTTGTGGTGCCATTTGATGGCGTGGTACTATGCATTGCTGAATTATGAATGCATGGTTTCAAGTTCAGTTTCGTCCAGCCAGCAATGTATTCCACTTAACTAGATTACGCGCACATTAGATCGCTTACAAAACAAGGCACAGTATTAGGCTCAAGACTATTAAAGATCTATGACTGAGAGCCGGAGGTAGACGGTATATAGTGGAACCTGTATGTACGGGGGAAGGGAGGGGAAGGAGGAGGTGAGAGGGGAGAGGAGGGAGGAGTGATGGGAGGGGCGTGGGAGGTGTGGGGGAATGGGAGGAGAGGAATGGGGAGGGGGAGAGGAGAGGAGTTGATAAAAAATGCTATGCAATAGCTTTACCGCGGCAGTCTCCGAGTGCCACACGTAATTTTTATTTACAGTTTAAAACAAGTTAGGCAAAGATATTCTGCGATTGCACCTTGCTCTATTCAGTAAAATGCCCGCGTGTTCTACATATAGATATCTGTCATCCACTATGTTTATTAGCACTTAACACTAAATACGCAGTTTGCGTTTTTGTAATCTATACTTATTGTAAATAGAAATTTATCGAAATAACATTATACGACTAATATGTAGTCATGGAAATGAAAAACAAAAACAAATAAAAATTGTAACAAAGAAAATATTTTAACTGATTAAGAAATGGGGATAAACATTTCTTATTGATTGACTTTAGGTCGGTGACAAGCATGAACATTAATAATTATTTTACCATCTACGTTGACTTTGAAGTAATTATCGGTATTTTACCAGTGCGTATAAACACGTTTATTTAAAAGAAGCAGAAAAATAAAATGACTTCAGTAATAGAAAATTTACCAAACTGTGAGACTAACGAAACGTGTCTTAGCAATGTTATTGAAAAAGACGTACTGTCAGTAACAAAACCGTTTGACTTGTTGCAAGCTTTTTTCATCTTGTCTAAGTACAAAATACGGGATGGCTTCATCACTTCAAATAGTCTGCTCTACAACATCGTTTCTGGTATCTGGTTGCTGTTGCTGTCAGTTTGCTACTTTTTTTCCAACTTTTCAAATATACTGTATGCTGGATTGGATGGTTTCAATGTTTTTAAATGTTACTGCAATCTAGAAATATTCGTCGTCTATTTCTTGGGAAATATCATCCACTACTATAACAATGTGACACAGAGGTACAACAATGTATTGTTCGCCTTGAAAATCCAGATTATTTGTGAAATAATCAAAGCAAATGGAAAGAGTTTGAAGAATCATATTAAACTCAACTGGATTTACAATGTTTGCTTGGTTTGTTTTTACATATTTTGGATCTTTTATTTTGATTACGCCTTTTCTACCATTTTTCCAATCGGTGAAACTGTTTCAAACATTTTGTATGTTATATTTGACGTGAGTATCTTATACTGTGGAAGGCTTGTAAAACTTATTAGGGAACCCCTCAAGGAATGGATTGAAGAAGCGCAAAAGTTTGAACACGTTACAGATTCCGAAAATGAATATATTTGGAACAAAAAATTCCAAGTTTATATGGAAATTGTTGAATCTTTCGAAATTGTTGGGAAAACTTTTCAAATGCTGGTAAGTCACACACACACATTTTCATAGGAATCGGTTAAACCGTGTCGAAGGAGTTTTAATACAAACAATGTGACACCAACATTTTATATGCTAAGGATTCTTTACTTTTATTTATTTATTTTTATTTATTTATTTTTGGCACTCCAACGACTTATTCTCTAATACATTTTAGGGGTACAGTTACAGTGAAACTTAAAAACTAGAGTGGATTTGTCACTTACAGGTGTGCACAGCACTTACTTATCGATATTGTTTGAAAGTTAATCGAATATTATAATGCTATAAAACAAAATGTAAAAAAAAGTGTGGAAACTAAAAATCAAAACTTAAAAAATTGGTAAATTATGTATATAAGTATATACGTATATACTCGTCTAAAGAAATTTAAATATTAAAAAGTAGCAGAATCTTTTTGTTGATGTAAAGATATCAACTGTGGCCATTGTGGATCAGTAACAATAATTTGCGAAACAGCGATAGCTTGTTGCCAAAGATGTCAATGCTATTGGAACGTGTATGGAGCTCATTGTATGTCTTTATCAACCTGTTCATTGGTGCCGAATGTCCAAGGTTAGTCTTTGTTGGGCGTAGAGTGAACATATTTAAGATACGTTTAGATCTAGGCGCAGCGTGGCGAGGGACAGATATTCCTATTTCGACGAGAAGCTTTGGAACCTGTATAAATCCATTAATTATTTTATGAAGCAAAATCAGGTCGTTAATATGCCTTCGTTGCTTTAAAGTTATCATTTTGAAATGACTTAGCCTTTGCGAATAGTCAGCGTTTCGAGAACAGATATCAGATTTGTACCGCAGATAGCATTTTAGCGGCCCAAGAGACAATAGTGTCAATGTGAGGTATTAAGGTAAGCTTGCTGTCACAAGAGGACACCTAAGTGTCGGTTTTGGCAACCTTTGAAGAACCTTTCCATTGAGCGAGTACGAAGAACTAAACGTAAGGTGTTTTTTTGTAAATGTAATATAGTAGCACTTATCAGGGTTAAGAAACATGTGATTTTTAGAACATCAACTATGCAGAGAGTTTAGATCTTCCTGGAGTAGGGCAATGTCTGCACTTGTGTAGATGACCCTATATAGTTTCAAGTCATCAGCGAAGAAGGAACAAGTGCTATGTTGGATACTGTTTACTATAATATATATCATTGACGAATATAATAAACCGCACAGGGCCCAAATGGGAGCCTTGCGGGACTCCGGATGTTGAAGGGTCCTTACCCTTCAACATCCGGAGTCACGCAAGGCTCCCAGAGACTGATGACCCTTTAAAAAAAAAGATTAAAGATACCGGGCTGGTATCCGCAACTCCACGTCAAAGCGCGTATTTTGTGTATGGGCTCTAATCTACCACGCGGGCCCAATGCGAGTTGGTAGATGTCACATGTCTTCGAATTTTTGGTTCTAGGACATGCCGGTTTCCTCACGATGTTTTCCTTCACCGTTTTTGAGAGCAGTGGTGATGAAATAAATTACACAAAGTAATGCGCCTGCCTGGGTTCGAAACCACAACTTACCGTTCATAAGTCGGGGCCGCCACTACTGGGCCACCGCTGCTCTCATGATTCTTTTTATTCATTTTTATTTTATTCTCTCACTGATGACCCTTTACTACAACTCTCTGTTTTCTTTCGATCAAATAAGATTTAAACCACAGTAAGAGCTGACCAAATATGCCAAGGCATGATAACTGGTGCAGTAATATTTTGTAATCTACTTTGTCGAACGCACTGCTGAAATCGGTGTAAATAGAGTCTACTTGCTTACGTGAGTCCACTGATATGGAAAGATCATTAACATATTGAACTAATTTGGTCGTTGTAGATCGTTGGGCGCAGAAACCATGTTGTTATGGTGCTATTTCTATTTTAGAATGAGCGGTTAAAATGGGACACATGAGAGACTCGAAAACTTTTGAGGCATTTCTTGTGTGCCTGATTTTTTCGCTTCAACAAAGGACCAGAAGAGTTTTGGATTATGGGTTATGCCCTTCTCCATCTTCCCACAAAATTTATCATAGCTACTTTTGATAACTTGATTAGCTCTCTGGCTCAACAGTTTATATTCATAGTCATCACGCGGATTCTTGTAAATTTTGTTTTCTGAGTTTTTCCTTTTCATTGAGAATGTTTATAAGACTTTTAGGGAACCATAAGGGGTTTTTATTGCTTTTTGTTTTGGATTTTGGCACAAATGAACCTATGAAGTTGTCCAATATTTTATAGAGCTCAATTATGGAATAAATAATATGACGTTTGATGTCGATCCCAATATAGACGTCGTTCAATATAGTCAGGTGTTCGGTACTTGCGGTTCATTTACGTGAAAAATCTCATGATTGTATGAATATGAATGAAGCAATAGAAGTTTATAAAGATACCTATTAGCACGAAGCGTAATAATATGATGTTACACACTACATCGTTGGCACTTCCACGATTCGGACGAAGCGTTTTGCTTAAAATAAAAATTAAATTTAAAATTTAAAACAGCCCCACCGCAAAATAGTAAAACATTTAAAAAGTTAAAAATAACATTTTCCTATCGTTGAGCCATGAAATTTTACGTCGGGATACTGCTAGTAAGGCATGTTCCTAGTACTTCTTAGTACTAGGAACATGCCTTACTTAGCACGTTCGCGTAAGCAACGTCTTACAACGTCGTGTTGATATAATTATTATGAAATGGCGCAACGTCATATGACGGGCTCTAGATTGTCATATTTATTTTGACGGAACGTCTTTGGACGCCTATTTTATGGGCTTATTCCTACGGCGCATATACTTAGCGCCGCAACGCGTTCGATTTTCAAACCCACAACCGCCGCATGACCAAAAAAAACATCTTCCTAGTTTTGTACGCACACTTGCAAATGAAGCGCACACAAACTCACAACGTCGACGTCTTATGATGTCCTCCCTTGTACCGCTATCCCCACTGCCAGTTGACTTGCGCTCAGTGAGACGACCTAACATGTGTGTATTGTGAACGTTGCGCCACATAACATAGTTCTAAAACGTGCGTATTACGGCGGGACGTCGTTAGACGTTGCTTAACTTTGTATGGGAAAAAGGTGCGCCTGAGTAATACCAACTTCAGAAATGAGGTTGCTCACGCGAACGTGTTAAGCGGTACCCCGACGTCAAGTAAAATTTCATGGCTCAACGATAGGAAAGTGTTATTTTTAACTTTTTAAATGTTTTGCTTTTTTTGCGGTGGGGGTTTTTTAAATTTTAATTTTAAACTGTTAAATTCCTGCGCATGTCCCAAATTAATATATTTTCTTTCTTTTTATCACAAGGAAAAAAAAGAATGAAAAATATCATTTAATTTCAGGTTTTTTACTATTACATTGACACTTTTGCAAATGCTGTGTTTGCTATTATGATACGAATAGAACTAGCAAAGGTTATTGGTAACAGCATGATTAAGGTAAGTAACTTTAAATATTTTTATTTAACCCGCTTGGTCCTGTTTATTTTTTTCTCTTTTGTTAATTTTTATTTTTGTCTGTGTTGCAATTGGAATAACAAACAAACTGCAAATAAGTTTTAAGTAGTCAATGAAACAATAGTAGGCTAGTTGACTAAATTTTAGTTTTTAGTCCCTCATCTAGATTACAAGAAAATATTTGACACATATTTTAAATTTTTTTAGTTAATCTAAAAATAAAGGCGATGCTTCGAGTCAAAATGTCGCATGATGTTGCTATATCTATTATAATGTTTAAACTGAAAAATGACGTTAAAAGCCGCCACGCCTCAACTTTAATGCGCATAATATCAATTTGAAAAAGAAAATTAAATACATTTGTATTATTATTTATCATTCCACTGATAGGCTTATTATTTCTTGATATTTATATTATGTTTACATGCCTATTTGTGTTCCAGGTGGCAATATCGTCGATATCTCTAATATGGATAGTAAGGAATATGGCTCTCATAATAACGTTGTGCTTAGAGTGTGAACGATTCTACACATCTTTAACAGAAGTACGGTGCACTTGCATACAACTATTAACATCAAATAGATGCTCTGGTAAGTAATTTCTTTTTATCATTTTAGTAGTTAGTTTTTAGTCCCTCATCTAGATTACAAGAAAATAAACGACACGTATTTTTTCTTGTTTCACGTAATCAAAAAATAACGGCGATACATCGAGTTAAAATGGCGCATGACGTCACTAGCGAGTACAATTTATGCTAGCTATTGACGTTACAATTCCCCACTCCTCAACTTTAATGCGCTTAATCTAAGCAGTTTTACACCTATTTGAAAAAGAAAAAAATATGTGTCAAATATTTTCTCGTTACCCAGATGAGGGACTAAAAACTAAAATGTTGTCAAAGAGCCCATTGCATTGCAATGATAGCCCGTCAACTACGAGGTCTTAGGAGTGAAATTAAGCGCCATCTTGGATGATATGACAGGTGACACATTACTTCCCAGTTTATTACTTACTAGCAGACGTCTCGCGGTTTCACCCGCGTAGTTCCTGTTCCCGTAAGATTACAGGGAAAAAAAGTAGCCTATGTCATCCGGGAATAGTGTAACTTTCCACCGGTGCAATATTTTTTTTTAAATTGTATCATTAGTTTCGAAGATTACCCCCTACATACAAACTTACAAACGAACAAACAAATTTTACCTCTTTATAATATTAGTATCTAGATAAGGTGACAATAAATAAATAAATTCTAAGGCGGAACGAAGTTTTTCGGGCCAGCTAGTTTGTTATAAACGAGACTATGACCTCTGAGTTTCTTTCGGTGTTTCTTCTCAGAGTAGTCAAATAGTGAAATACCGATCTCATTTCCTAAAAAAGGTGACGTGTAAAAGTGTTTGTAAAAACCTATTTACAAAAATAAATATCATTTATCATTTATAAAAATAGTTTCATTGTTCCCAGAAACTCAGAAAAGAGTCTGCAAAAATATCCTACGAGTTCAGACTACCTCCTTCAAGAAGATGACTGCGTGTGGCATGTTTGTCATAGACCAGGCGTTACCCTTACAATTCTTTGGTCTTCTTACTACATACATAATTGTTGTCTTACAGTTCGAGTTTCTTTACTCTTAGGCATCATGCCCACGAGACGGTTTTAACACGGCCCGGTTCTCCATTGCGTTGGTAGCCCTGTGCACGCCGCTCGTAGGTCCGGTCACGTGTGCATGCGCTTACACACTGCCATACTCCACTACGCGCCGGGCGTATACGCGGCGAGCACCGTGCCCGGTTGCACGGCGAGCCGGTTCTAGCGCCGGCGTCGTGTGGTTAGCTTCATAGAGTTTCATACACGACTGACGACCGCCCGTAAACCCGGTTTGACGCTTAGCTCCGGCGCAAAACCGTCCCATGGACATGAGCGCTTAGAGTTAAATGCCCGGATGATGAAGACATTTTGGCTAAACGAATGCTAGGCACGTGTGACTTTTTAAAAAGATCAATCCCTACTTCAATAGTACTGACCAACGAAAAGAAATATTAGAATGCAATAAATATGAGTGTCATAAAAAATGGGCTTTTGATACTTTTGTTCTCATTACAATCTGGCAATGGCAATAGCAGTATTTATTTCATGGATAGGATAATCATGGGCAAAAGCGGGTATTTCCCTTTTTACCCTACATTTACGCGTTGTGATAAAAAAAGTGTGTGAAAAAGTTTTACACACGGTGCTGCTCGCCAGTTCTGTTAGTTCGAACTAGGCTTGACGCTCCTGCGAGTGAAAGTATGATTCAAACTCACACTTAATTTTAAATCTAATTACATTCCACAACAAAGAGCAGACGCCAGCATATCAAGATGGCCAAACTGGACGTTTTTTCCCAATTGAACATAAACCTTATTCTGTTTATAATGAAGTTGAAAACTATCAAAGAAATTAGGCAAATAGGGGTAGCTTGATGTGCTGGCGTCTGTACTATGACGCATGTTATATTATTAACTAATTAGCAGTCTGTGTGTCTGTGTTTTTTGAAAAACTTTGTAAATTTTAATGAAGAATTGTTTAGTATATTATAAGCAAGTCGTTCTAAAAACGAAACTTTACGTAAACAAATCACTATATGTATTTCAATTAGTTACTGCTTTGTAAAACGCACCTAACACAAACCTCGCACTATGATAAATTGGCTCTTCTTATTAATATTAGGGAAGATACTTATAAATAAGAACCGAAGAAGTTTTTGTAGTTTTTACGAGTATTAGGCAATTAAATGAAAATTTTTGGTCAACGGATTCGAAGTTTTAATCGTAAACCTATTTACTTGCTGACAATAAATAATTAATGTATCTTTTGGTAATGGTTTTGTCAGATTCTGCTTCTGTCACGAAAAATTGGCGGCACACGTACCTATATGATAATAATAAGGGCAGCTTGTGGGCAGTAGCGACGCACGGACCAGATCTGCCGGGAGAAGTCTTGTTTCTCATCTCTGACTTGCTTTTATTGGCCGGCCAGAGTGAGTACTGACGAGGAACGGAGCTCCCACCTCTATCTTGCCTTAGTTGGCCGGCTAGAGTGAGAGAGGCTAGAGATTCGCAAGAGGAAGGAAGCATTCCAGTAAGTGCTGGTAGGGATCTTGACCGTACTTCCGGGATTGTCCTGATAGCCATGGCATCCCTCTCCACTCCTCAAGCACTTCAGAATAAATTTGAGCTGTTTAAACGCGCATGTTCGCGCGCCATTTCGATGACATCATTTACTATTATCCTATTACTATTACTTTGGGTGTTCTTCTAACCATTTCACCATGAAAAAAGCTCTAAAACCAGTTTACACATTCCCAATTCAAATCAATTTTGGTCCCTAGGGATTAATTAGCTATTTTGATCCCTGTTTACGAGGAATAAACTAGCTCTTTTTGAATAGATGTGATAAAAACAAATAACTACAACTAAAATATGGCGTAAAAAAACTCATCCGCATCGCTGTCCACTGGAAGTGTTCCCAAAAGGCTGGCGGCCAATGCCACGTTGTTGGGCAATGCTGATCCTAAGACCAAGGTAAAAGCCAGCTTTTGAGCCACGCAAAGTGTCAACTAAAAGTCTTGAAGCTATGAGAACTCGAAATCCATGAAAATACGAAGTGTAAGGAATATACATAAAGAAGAATGTAAAAATAATAGTAGATGGCGCTTTGTAGTTTCAACCTAACTCCATGAGATTATGTAGGTATGTATGTATTCATTTTTAGTGCTTAAATAACCTGATGTAATAGACAGATGTACAGACGCCAGCACATCAAGTTATGTGTCAAATTTTCCCAATTGAATATGAACCTTATTCTGTTTGACATAAAGTTGAAAAACGATCAAACAAATTTGACACACTGGGGTAACTTTATGTGCTGGTGTCTGTACGTAGTCGCTCTATGGTTTCTTTTTACAATTTTGATTTGGAACCCTAGAAATCAAATGATTATTATATACAGCATCTGCCCATAAGTCGCCAAAGATCCAAAATGCACCAACCATAAAAATTCAAACAATGCAATGGTAAAATTGCACCTACCATTGTTTTTCTTGGCATCACCTAAAGGCCAAGGTGACAGGTAGAAAATGCCTATGACACCAATTCCGCCTTTGAACATTAATGTACTTGAAGTAGGTACCAAATAAATAAACATAAGTATAACATAATGCCAAAGACTTAATAAGAAACTTTAATGTTCCTTCGTATTCAGAAATAATATTATAGTGGTCGATGCAAACTCATTTTCTTAATGGATTGTAGTAAGCATTGAACGCCATCCATATCTTGCTTAATAATATTTTTTGTAAAACTCTAAACACCATCACGAAATGAAGTCCATAAAAGGAAAAACACATTTAAATAAAATAAATCGTTGTCATCTGACAGATGTTCTGTTTGATAACTTAGTTGACGAAGATGTTCAGTCGATGCTTCGACCTTTCAATTTTATTCAAACTATTATGTTCTGCCCCAAGTTTCGTATTAAGGATAACTATATATATCCAAATAGTCTTTTAACAAAACTAATATCGTTGTGCGTCGTGATATTATCCATTATTTTTTATTGTTCTCAAACCTACGTACTGCATTTTACCAAAAAAATAAGATATTATTTAAATATTTCGTACATCAGCTCCTATGTCGACTTGTTTTTGTATTCCACCGGGTTCGTTTTAATTTATATTTTCAATGTACTGCAAACTAAAAGAAACATTTCGTATATCTTGAAAATTCAAAACACTCATAGGTCTCTCAACAAAAAGAGTTTATCCAAGCGTTACATCATTTGGAATTGGATTACTTTAGGCGGTATTTTAGGGACCTACACTTTCGCTGTAATCTTTTCTAATACTACCGTAAGACTACCCTTTCTCCATATTTTCTATGTGTTGACTGAACTTTTTATTGACATAAACATTATTTACGTCATTAGACTTATAAAACTCTTAAACGATAAAATTGACCTGTGGATCATTCGAGCCCAACCTTCGCAACGGATGAATAAAAACAACGACAGTGAATTTTGCAATAAAATGTTTAGAGCTTATGTTAATGTTTTAGATTGCTATGAGATCTTCAAAAGTTTCTCCCAATATTTGGTAAGTGCGATATCTCTGTAAGACCACATCGAAAATATGCATGATCAGTATAGTACAAATATTGTTTTAGATCTTGTTTCAAAGCACAGTATTATTTTGTAATGCTTTGGTGAAACTGCAAACCTCAATTGGGATATTCAAGTTTGCTGCGCTTAAACATGGACGTGAACAAAACATGATGGTGAGTATTATCTTTGAAATTGAATGATGTAAATTTTATTACAAAATTGATCTGAGGGTAAGCTCCCTCAGATCAATTGCCTCAAAATTGGCAAAAATACGTCCGAATAACCTACTTTTTTTGTCAAGTTTTTGACATTGAGTGTCGCTAATATAGCGAGAATCGGTCTTCTGCAGAGCAATTGCATGTCCTCGTTGACATTTCATGGTGATGATCACTGGGCGAAGTGTTCGACTATGAACTGTCAAACAGCTAGTTTCGTATTGGCTATCATTAGTGTGTATCTAGGATGAAGTCATGCGCACTCGGAGATGTGACGAGTCGCACAATAGACTCGTCACTTCTCTGCGAGTGCGCTAGATTTCATCCCCGTCCGATAGTCACCGTAACTGGAAGTTCTCTTAAAGTGCGATACCATTTTTTGTAAGTTCTCAGTTGTCATGAAAGTTTTTTGTGCCACTTGACACCAGACTAACAATGAATAGCTATTAGACCTGATGATCGCTGTGGTGTGGTGTGTGGTGTTTTTAGCAAATTTCAGCGTCGATATTTTTGTTTTAGTTTACAGCAAGATTTACCATCATTTGTTTGTACATATGGGTTATAAAAACGTTGGTTTATGAAATCGTCTTAAGCTTGTATTGTGAAAAGTTCGACATAGCAATGGAACATGTCAACACTTCATGCGCGCTCATTTTAAAAACCAACTGTACAGGTAACTATATGTTTTTTTTTTTAACTTATAGTGCTGTACAGTAGTAGTATTTATTTTTGATCGGTATAATATTACCAAATACATTGATGAGAATAAGTAATCATAATTGTGACGTAAAATGAACTGTGAAAATGTTGGAGACCTAATATCAGTTACATCTTCATTAATACTTTGGATTTATACCTATCTACACTAATAAAATTTAAAAAGAGGATTTTATTTTATTTTTGTTTATAACATTAAAACTGAATAAATTCTAGAACGATTTGAAAAAATGTTTCATCGTTAGGAAGCTTCACTGTCCCCGGGTGGCATAGGCTACTTTTTATTGCTGTATTGCCACAGGAACGAAAACTATGCGTGTGAAACCGCGTGACATCCACTAGTTAGATAAAATAAATTGTTTATGTCAAAATTGCAGATGCTCAGAAGAAAATGTGCAAGAATATTAAACGTCTACATCGTGCAACATTTAACAAGATGAATATCTATGGAATGTTTTACATTGATGCCACTTTTCCATTAAAAATTATAGCTTTAATAAGTAACTATACTGTCGTTATCCTGCAGTTTGCGTTTTTGTGAACCTTGTCGAATAAATTGACCTTAAATAATGAATTAATCTTACTGTAATTTACTTTTAGAGTCTTGACAAAATCGGGTTGGTTGCAAAAGTAATTAAATAAATGTTTGCTTTTTCTCTAAAATTACACACTGTTACTTGATTTTTATTTCATTTTATTAATTTCATGATTATTAATTTTCATAAGTCGTACCTATGATCTATCTATCAATACACAAATCTACTTATTAGCTGCATTGCTTATTTTATATAACCTTTTCCTTCTTCGGAATAGTAGTTTTTATTTAAGGTAGGTACGAGAACATCGTCCTTACATAATTATAATCTGATTATGTATACAAAATATAGAAATAGTTATTTGTGCAACAAGAGAGCAAAGTCTGATTTTGAATCCTGAGCAAACGAAGGATTCAACGATTGAATCACGAGCGTAGCGAGTGATTCTAAAGTTTAATCCTGAGTGTGGCGAGGGATTCAAAGGCACGAGATGCAAAAACTTTGCTCTCGTGTAACACATATAACTTTTCACTTCAGCAGCGAGAACACTTTTTGAAACTAGAAATAAATGTTTGCAGGTTAAATATCAGTTTTATTTGCAGTAAATACTTGTTTTCGTTTAAATCCAACAACGAGTTAATAATTGAATAAATTACATTAAAACACATAATTATGTTTTTGCAAAAAAAAAAAATATTTAGCACGAAATTCCGAACGTTTTTGTCTTTGGGGTCGAGGGTCAAATTCAAAATTGGAACTTCGAAAGGGCTGGTCTTTGTCTCTCTATCTTTCTAATGGCGGGAAAGAGATAGTGTGTGAATGTTACGAATTTTATGACTAACCCAAGGCTGAATAAGATACATATTCTCGGCTTTCTGAAAATAAAAATTAAAAAGTTACTTTGTCTCACTCAGCCAGCAAATTCGCATTTTGCTTACTGATTTCAGGCAGCAAAACCTACATGTTTGAGCTACTGAAGTGAAAAATATATTTTAAAAGAGTAAGTATGCAGTTTCTTGCATATTCTTCTCCATATGAAACTGCTGATTTTTTTTTAAATGAAATGAAATGAAATTATTTATTATGCAAGTAGGATATGGAAATCACTTTTACACGTCATTTTTTCCTTTAAAGCTAGTTGAAGTCGGCATTTCCTAACTGACTACCTCTGAGAACTTTTGTACTAATAATGTGTTATTTTTTTAACAACAACAACAACATGAATTTGTTTGTGACTACAATTACGTGAAATTCAGTTATTTGCAGATATTTAGGGTTCAGTTGACATCGAGTGTAAGTGCCCTGTCAAATTCATTAAATTTCGTACAATTTATTATAGAAAATTTAAATATACGTTTAATATATTTTAGCATCGATAACTGTACCTATTAATTGTGCTTAAAAAGGAAGTTTTTAAATCAAGGTTGATTAAGAAAAAGTGTGATATCCACATCACCAATCGCTGGGGCTTAAGCTATAAAGCTGTAAACTCATCCAGTTACCGTCAAAGGGCGCGTTACATTATTCAGCATGCATCGACTCGTCCAATCAAAATATTATATATTTACAGTATATATATGATATGTTTTGTGAATTGGCACCTATTTCATATTTTTTCGTATAGAATCTGACTTGGTAATAGCCACGTAGCGATATACATACATGCCTTTAATAAAACCATCTAAACGACCAACAACATCATAACAGTTATAGACACACTTCAAGTTTTGAATCTCAGTTTGTGAATTATAAATTATATGTAAAGTACAGTAAGTAACAGTAGGATAAATAATAAAGAAGTCTTCCTTCACATTTAGTCAACATTTATATTAATAACAGACGTCATTTCTATATCCTTATTTACATGGAGAGACAGCTTATCTCCACCGCCAAAACTCAATTGGGTAATATGTATAATGTATCTTTACCCCTTGGATATCTTATTTCTGACTAGCTTCTGCCCGCGACTTCGTACGCGGATCCTGCCTGTTGCTTATGCCAGCGACAACGGGGTCGTCAAAATTGAAGATCTGAAACGTCTGATGTCGAATTCTAAAAGCCCGGGGACGGGAAAACAATGAGATGCGCGAGACGATTCAAGACGTTCCAGATTTTTTATTTTTGTTGGTCAACAGGAAATGCCATCAGACTTAACAACTTTTGTTAAGACGCCATTTCTATTATGTATATGTTATATTGTCGCTGGGCTTTGGAGTTCCACTGCAGGTGCTCCAGATCTTCAAATTTAGTCTCACAGCAGAAAACACTTTTCACGTGGAATAGTTTTTGCAATGGCACCATTTTAATATCTCTTTTACTTTAGGTGTTCCATTTTCCAAAATAAATTATACCCTATATGTTGCGTGACGTTCACGATCAGCGGTTAGTCGCGCAACTCTTTCCCCCACTAATCTAAGGTGTTCCGGATAAGCATCAGGTGTTCCGGATCTTTAAATTTATTCTCTTAGCAGAAAATGCTCATCACGTGGAACAATTTTTGCTATGGTAACATTTTTGTATCTCCTATAGTTTAGCTGGTCTGTTGAGGTTCTGCATCAGGTGTTCCGGATCTTTAAATTTATTCTCTTAGCAGAAAATGCTCATCACGTGGAACAATTTTTGCTATGGTACCATTTTTGTATCTCCTATAGTTTAGCTGGTCTGTTGCGGTTCTGCATCAGGTGTTCCAGTTTCCAAGATAAATTATAGCCTATATGTTGCCCAGACTTAATATCTATACAACAAAAAAAAAATCATTCAAATCCGTTCAGTAGTTCCGAAGATTAGCGTGTACAAACAAACAGACAAACAGATAGACTTTTTTTTTGGATTTGTGCTCTATTACTGTTTCTAAACCCCCCTCAATCATTATTTTTTAAATATATTCAATGTACAGACACAGTTTTTTTACTGTCTTATTATATGTATAGATTCTCCGACTTAGATCAAAGATCTCCAGTTAATGACAGCGAGGACTCAACAATTATTTTTGATGGAGGACACCCATCTGTAGTGTTCGAAGTAACTTAACCCTAGCTAGATTCATAAACATAATTACTCGTATGTAGTAGTTTTCAGCCACAAACCAACACAAAGAGGAAGACGGTGCGCCGCGAAAATCAGAAATAAAGCCGCATAACCTTTCACGCACAAATACACACACACACGCACAATAAAACCATGTTCATCGTTCTTAGTACATCGCGAGTCGTCGTCTAGTTAAACATTGTCAAAAAAAAATTAATTATGGATTGCTGCGTAGTAAAAACTTAAGAAAAGTCTCACGATATTTTCCCCAAGTTATAGGGGGGAAGTTCAATAAATGGCAACCCTCCGAGAAACACATATATAAAAGGTGGCTTCACTTATGATATTTGCGGCGCGTTGTCTTCCGTTTTTTGTTGGCCTCTGCCCGCATCAAAAAAAGGGAAAATTGCACTTGAGAAACTGATGATTGTAGGACTCAGGAAGGTACTTTAAAAGGTAGCTATCGTCTCTTTCACTCTAAAATATTGTTTATTAATCGAGGATTAACCTTCAAAAGGCTTATGCGGCCGTTTATTTATTTATTTAATACTTCAAGTACACTAATGTACAGAGGCGGACTTAATGCCTTAGGCATTTTCTACCAGAGAACCTTTAGGTGATGCAGAGAAAAGCAGTGGTGGCCGTTGTTAGTTAGCATCGAATTCTAATTAATATTTTATGATAAACATGTTTTATGATAAATAGTCTATTAGAGTAATATCCAACTATAATAGACTGTTATAATATTAGACTAAAATTCGGTATAAGTGAAGTACTTCATTTATTATATCATAATAAATTAAAGTACGTTGTAACAACATTTTACACAGCCGCAGCAGTTTTTTTTTATTATAACATCATTTTTGAGGACGGAAGTAACCTACGAAAGCAAAGTTAAAATATTTAAAACGAGTATTATAAATAAATGTCGTGCGAGAAACTATGTTACGCAATACGGTGGATAAAGATGTACAGTCGATGCTTTTGCCTTTTAATCTGATGCAATATATTACATTTAGCCCGAAGTACCACATTTATCACAATACTATAAATCCTAATGGCTTTACTTCTATTGTCATTTCAGTGATCGCATTAATAGTACTAAGTTTTTTATATGCTTACACAACTTACTTTGTGTATTTTAGAGATGATTGCTTCCCAGTGACTTCTTTCTTTTACTACGTCTGTTTGTATGATTTTGTCCACTATACCTTTGGATTTACTTTAAATAGTTTCACTGCAATGGTTCAAACTAAATTAAATATCAAATTCGTCCTTACTTATCAAAAATTACACAGAATTCTCAAAAACAAATCTGATTTCAACCATTACATAATTTGGAATTGGATTACTGTCGTCGTGGCTGTTGGTGGTCACTTCGTTGTTTTCAATGGTATTTTCATGTTCTCAGATTTACCTTATCTTTCGTTTTATATTTGCTTTGTTGCAATCATTTTTGATTTAAATATTCTCTATGCCACACGGTTGTTGAAACTATTGGAAAATAACGTTGTTATTTGGAGTACTCACGTTTCAAATTATTGTACAATATTTCACGCACATGAAGACAATTACTGTAAAAGACTGTTTCAAGCTTACGTTCATTTATTAGAGTGTTATGACAACTTACAGCACTGTTTTCAGCAACTTGTAAGTTTGATTTTCAGTTTACGATCATAGTTTCCTTTATTATATGCTGTGTTATATGTATGTGCACTATACGATTAATTTTATTATTAAGATTTTTTCTGACACTGCGAACTGCTGATCGGGTTTCCCAACGTAAGAAATATTCTCAAAGGAACATGAAACTTTTGTTTTGAAGAAAGTTAAAACCTATCAAAACAAAGATATACAATACTTAGTTTTATCAAAATATTGAAAGAATATGAATATCAAAATATAATTAGTCCTTCAGTTAGATAATAAAAAATAATACACAAGTATTTTTCTTTTTCATATTGATGGAAAACTACTTACGCATTAAAGTTAATGAGTGGGGGCTTGTAACGTCATCATTCAGTTTTTAAAACTGTATAAGACAGTGACGTCATGCGACATTTTGACTCGATGTATCGCTATTTGATTACGTGAAAAAAGAAAAAATATGTGTAAAAACATTTTCTAATAATCTAGAAAAGGGACTAAAATTTTGTCAACTATCCTATTGGTGCTGGCCTCTGTTTTTAAGATCTCCTAGTAAATTGTTAAAATTTAGAGATTAAAGCCTGGATTTTTTTATTGACTTCAAAACACTTTTGTACTATTTCAGATACTTTATTATATTACAGAAATATTTGCACACACTCTGATTTATTTTCAAGTATTAATCGATTCTTTCAAAACTGGCATGGTAATTAATGATATAGTAAGTATCATTTTAATTTATCTATAATAACGTTGCTTTAACTTAAATGAAGGTCCACGTCTACTTCATCATACATTTCTTTTACCAACCATTTTATTACAGAATGTGTCCTATTGGGGTGCTACAACCATAACCACTTGGTTTATAAAGAACTTAATGTACCAAACATTGCTAAGCAGGCAATGCGAGAAATTTTACACATCTGTTGAATATATGCAAGATACTTGCACAATGATTTTAAATTCAAATTGTTCAGGTAATATTGTATCTTGACAGTCGTTGTTTTTATTGGTTTAAAAGACAATTTGTCATACGTGTTTTCTGTATTATTATACTTAATCTTCTTTTTATTTCACAGATGATCACAAAAAACTATGCAAGAACGTACTGCGCTTACATCGAGCATCATTCCGAAAGATACGTGTTTGTGGACTGTTCCACATAGACGCCATGCAACAATTATGTCTGACGTGTCTTCTGACTAACTATATTATTGTATTGCTTCAGTTTGCAATTCTGTAAACAGCTTCTAAGCTAAAACTGTATAATGTAAAAGATTTTAAGATAATTGTGTTCCGTTATTATCGTTATGTATGTTTTTGTTTTATTTAATACACTTTTCTCGCAACTTCGGCGTATACGTATGCTTACAAACTATAACACCCCTTCTACCCACTCGTAGTATTGACTATAAACCTTGCCGGGGTCGCGGAATTTGTTCGAAAGAGGCACCGCGGGCCTGGAACGCAAAAGGCATTAAGAGGAACACGGATGGGTTTTAGTCAGTAAGAGTCTGACACTCCCTTCCGCTTCACCCAGAGCGGGAGGAGTCATTTGATGATTTCAAAGCTTAAAACACTAACACAAATTAGGGTCAGCAGTAGATCCAAAGATTACTTCCTACAACGTTACTCACAAACTTTACTTCTTTATAATAACAACATAACATAAAATTACGCCTGTAATCCCCGAAAGGTAAGGCAGAAGTGTAGCTGTAGTTCAACCACATTTCGCTAGTTATGTTTAAGTCCCATGTAATATGGGGTGAGCCTAATAACCTCTCTTTGTAAATATAGTATTGAAAAGAAAAAAAACAATACTAGAAATGAATTAAAACCTCCTTTTATTTTAGTTGTTGATCAAATCAAAATAAAAAAATATTTGTCTGCCAGAATAGGTATCAAAGGTTGTACAGACGCCAGCATATCAAGTTACCCCAATGTGTCAAATTTTCCCAATTGATTTATGAACCTTATTCTGTTAGACATAAAGTTGAAAAACGTTAAAAGAAATTTGACACATTGGGGTAACTTGATGTGCTGGCGTCTGTACAATGGTTTTGATTCGGCATAACATAGCGTGCAAATGTTTTCACAATTGACAACATTTCGAAATATTAACCTGCATGTTTTATTACGTTATTTAAAAGTAAATCCAAAACTAGAGGACCCATACTTTTTTTGGTTTTTTAAATTATGTACTTTACATTCATAATTTTAACTTTGAAATTCGGTGCATTTTAAAAAGACGTAAGTGCCAAATGACGTCATTCATACGGTGGAATGGCGATACATCCTTTGCTTTACTGTGATACGTCAAAAAAATACTGTTACTTAGATGTCACTGTCATTTAGCAATTGTCAATGTCATACATTGACATTAGATATGTCTTGTTTGACATTAGATATGTCTTGTTTGACATTAGATATGTCTTGTTTGACATTATGGTTTTCATCTTTAAAATTAGCTTGCTTACGCAAAGGTAACTACCTCATTCCACCGTACAAGTGACGTCATCGCATGTTTTTTGGTTTTTATTTTTTTTTCTCAGTTCTCCTTTGGTCTATCGTAATTATAACATGCTTAATTGTCCTGTGAATATAAAATGTGAATTAAAAATAACCTTTTATAACTTCTGTCTAATGCTATTGTAAATGGAGTATATGTGGTATCGTGTTGCCTAGTATCTGGGTTGTGGAGGTCAGACACGCAGTCATTCCAGGTAAAACATTGGTATGCATCAGGTAGCTGCATCTGGTTAAACTGGAAATCGACCCCAACATAGTTGGGAAAATGGAATGGCAGATGATAAAATATGAATTAAAGTAGTAATAACGCTAGTACCTGTACAATTTGAATTTAATATGCTTGCGCAGGTATCTTGTATGTTATTTTTCTCGCACACAGACAGCGAGTATCCAGCTTCACCACAATGACCACACGTTGAATTGACTTCTCTGCATGTTTTAGCTGCATGACCATATTGTTGGCATTTATAACATCTGGTTACCAAGGTAAAGACCCTGACAGGACAAGATGTCCAATTTATGAAAAGCCTTGCTTGAGAAATGATGGGTTTGCGTATATGGGCTGGAACTTCAATTACGTAGTTGCAGGTTGAAGAGTCCTTCTTTCCAGATTTGTGGCTCAGTTTGATGGAGGTCAAAAAGGATCCCATGGTTGAAGCTGGTTGATGGCTGGCTGTTATTAAGGAGTATCTAAAAGACAAATCAATAGATTCTGTAATTTGTAAGCTCGTTTAATTGACATCGCTAATTGACAACATTTCAAAATTGACATGACCCTAAAACATTTCCAACTTTTCTTCATTTTTGTATACTGAGTTCAAATATATTTAAAAAACATATTTTATATTATTGCTTTGTTTCTGAGAAAAATAATAATAAGTTTATTTGTACATAAAAGCAAACACATAACATGGCGTAGAGAATGAGGTGGTTTTACAGTTTAGTCAAAATCATTATCGAATTCCCGAGCTTTTTAACTAGGTACGCAGACCAGTATCTTAGGAGTCGAGGGTTATACGACTTCTTTTAATATTATACAACCTTGACATTTTTTTTACTAATACATAGTATTTGTATGTTTAGTGTTTGGAAGCTAACGTAACTGTTTTTACTACTGTAGGCTTACTATGAACTATTATTACGATTCAATTGACGACCTAAAATGAACTGCTTTGCAATTTCATACCACGACGTCATTAAAACGATCCGGTTTAGGTTGACGCCAAATCAAGTCGGCACTTGAATCGCAAGCTGTTTTAGTTCGTTCATTTTTCGTACCATGAGGTGACATTTGAACCTAAATTGGTTCGCATAGTGTCAAAAATAGCGATCCAAAAAAAGTTTCTAGTTTCGTGGCGTAAACTGAATCGTTTTGTTATAAACTTTGAAAAAATGTGGTAAAATTCAAGGTATTTCAGTTAAATATGTGTTTCTTACGTAACAATGTAAAATGTACGCCATTATTCGTATTACTAATTACTTTATCCAAGTTAAACGTTAAAAACTAAAAACTCTTTTGAATACTACCTACCTAATTAGAACTCCTTGGGTTCTATCAAAAAAGTTTGTTTAGATTTCAAAACGCGTGTGTTGCGTTCTAAACTCGTCATAATCATAATCATTTTTATGCCAAGTCAGAGGCCCATGGGCGGCATTAAAACTCTGACACCAGGTTAGTTACTAACCACACGATAAGAAGAAGATAATCATTTTACTTTTACGACGACACTAAGCAAACCTTTAATTTTTATTTTAAAGAATTATTAAATTACTATTACATTAATGAGTAGTAAAATTGGGCTTAATGGTATATAATTTGACTCATAAGCGCAATTTTAAAGTATATTTGTTGAAATTTTATACATAAATAAAACCGCTAAAATCATAACTACTAGGTTTCGGAACGCAACGCATAGGTTGGAGTAAAAGAGACAAACTTATGCAACAATTGTCTAGCGTCATCTCTTTCTCACACCGCGGACCACCGACAAATTTCGTTCTTTCATTCCTCCATGAGCGAATCAAACGCCACTCAGTTATAGGCACTTCATGGTATGAATATTAGCGAATCAGTTTAGGAACTTAGACTGGTTTGCATCGGAATTGAATGGCTAACTAAAAGTTGATGTTATGCCTACAGATCAAAATTATGAATTTAGTATTTTTTAAATCAATGCATTTTAGTAAGGTAGTTAGGTTAGGTAGTTAGGTTAGCTATAGGATAGGTATGGTCAGTTAGGTTAGGTTATATATACATGTTGTAATTTTAATTCTATCGAACACAAAATGTTTAAATAAGATCACAGTAGAGACTCGCTACATAAAAAGTAGTAGTAGTTATTATTGGTTTGGATTTATTTTTTGTCGTCTTATTAAACGTATGTATATCTAATGTAAAACAATAAATTATAAGAGCAATAAATTGACTCTAAGGCACAACGAAGTTTGCCGGGGCAGCTAGTTTGAAATAAGAAAAGAAATTTAAACAAACCGTTTAACAGTCCGATCAACCGATTTTAACTTCTATTTCGTAGTTAAAAGGATGGCATTATAAGCAAAAACGCGGATACAATACCAATTATTTACTTCAGCTGCCATTTGTCATGCTACCAACGTAATAGAAGTCAACACCGGTTGACGGGACTGTAAAAAAGGCTTATTTAAATTTATTTTCTTGTAAAAAATAGACTACAGATACAGCTGCATAGTTTTTTGTTTAATTTGGTCGTATATCACAAAGTCACACTTTTCATTACATACAAATTACTTGTTCACGGTGAAATGATTGATATTTGGATTATTGATAACAACATATATATAATTTTTTTCCTGTCAATCCCAAGGACAATGACCAAAGCTAGTTTGTTATGATAATGTCAATGTTATCCTTTAAATAATAATTTGACTAAAAGTTTCAAGTTTATTAAAATCCATGTCTTTGATTAATCTTAACAAGTTTAATCCTTAATTACGAATAATATCAGAAAGGTTTATTTTCAAACTCTTTGATTCATTTAAATACGGGTAGTCTTGATAAAATGATGTCAATGAAAATACAAGTTTGTTCCACGACTAACAATCACCCTGTGATAGTGTCAACTCCTGCATCGTCTGGGCAACTGGCTGACGAGCCCTAACACGTCTTTTTAGCTCGTCCCACATGTGCTCAATGGGGTTCATGTCTGGGCTTCTGGCTGGCCAGTCCATAACTGTGATGTTCACATCCCGAAAATATTCCCTGACGATGCCGGCCGCATGGGTTCTTGCATTATCATGCATAAAAAGGAAATTTGGGCCCACATAGTCCGCGTATGGTATCACGTGAGGTTCTAAGCACTCACGAATGTACCTTTCAGCATTTAATGTTGGCAGCCGTGGTCCTGTAACAACCTTAAGTTGAGTTTTGCCGCTCGCGGATATACCGCCCCAGACAGTCCATGAGCCACCGCCATAAGCAACCCTCTCTTCAACGCAGCATTGTGCGAAACGCTCTCCCTTACGTCGGTAGACCTTCTTCCTTCCATCATTGCCATGTAACACAATTTTAGACTCATCAGAAAAGAGTACACGGCTCCAATCTTGCTGTGTCCAATTTAAATGACTGCGTGCGAAATGAAGGCGCGCTGTTCGGTGGGCTCGCGTTAGTTTGGGCCCATTAGCTGGCTTGTGTGGTACCATATCGCGTTCTTTTAACCTTCTCCGAACAGTTCGAGCGCTCACAGATACTCCGTGGAAGTCGCGAAGTTGGTTTTGTATCTCTATGGAGGTAAGGTGACGATTTCTCAAGCTGGTCGTCACGATGAATCGATCCTGCCATTCAGTTGTGACCCGAGATCGTGGCCTTCCTTGGCGACGAACAAAGCCGCCAGTCTCTAGGTACCTCCGATAAACATTTCGGACCGCAGATCGACTTAAATTAAGTTGAGCACTCACGTTTCTTTGGCTGTGTCCGGCCTGAATAAGTGCCACAGCTTGGGCGGCGACTTCAGGTGAAGTATCCATAGATTATTGATAGAACCTCACCTTAATGTTAAGAATAAGTAATGTTTGTTGCAAAACCAAAGATGTGAATCACTTTTTAATGAATTAAATCCAAGTAAACCAATAAAACCAAGTTTTCTTAGTATTCGATTGTTTGATATCAACAAACAGGCTCCAAATTGTCTTTTGTTTCTTTAAATTCTGTGTTCGAAATTCAAAAAAAGACTATTGAATGAAATTGTGAATGTGCCAGGTTCAAAACTGCATAAAAACTTTTTGATCGACCTAATATAAAATTTTAGCTAGGACCAAACGAAACTGAAAATACAAGGTGGGCCAATAGATGTGTCCAGAAGTGTAGTTGTAAACGTTTTATCACTTGGAACTGGATTATTGTAATCGCGTCTCAGTTTGGCTATATTTTTCTTTTCATTAACTTTTTATGATTTTAAGATTGCATTTCTTCTATTTATATTGCGTGTTTATTTTGATACTTGTAAATTTTTATGTAATTTATTGCACGCAATTTATTAAGCTGTTAAAAAATAAAGTTGTTCTATGGAATGTCCAAGTTTTAACTTCCTATGAAATGGATGAATCGCACAGAAAAAAAAATATGTCAAAAAAATGTTTCAGGCTTATAATGATTTATTATAGTGCTATGACACTTATAGAGATTGTTTCCAAATATTTGTAAGTACTCATTACTTCCAATAATACGAGTTTTACACAAAACATTTTGTCCGCGTAAACCATAAATTCTACTATCTAAACTTCTATACAAATATTATAAAGAGTAAAGAATAGGCAAGTTGACAGAATATTAAAATATAATAAGTCCATCAGTTAGATTATAAAACATAATACACAAGTATTTTTTTTTTTATTGTTGGAACATTACTTAGATTAAGCGCAATAAAGTTGAGAACAGGGGGCTTATAACGTCATTATTCAGTGTAAACCATAGACATAGAGAAAAGGACTGAGTAATACCCGCAAAAAAATTACCACTCTCTAGAAAAAGACAGAGGGACCGTGCAACCCAATACCCGTCTCTTTTCTGTGGGTATGTGGTTAAAGAAAGAAAGAGACAACTATTGGCCGAACGTTCGTTTCTCTCACACTTTGTTACCAGTATTTACTTCATAGCTGGATAAGGAACACTCAGTCCATTATCTTTGTCTATGTCTGTCTCACATGACAGTTTGTCTCAATGTATCTCCATTACTTTTGATTCCTTGAAAAAAGAAAAAATATGTGTCGAATATGCTTCCCGAGGCACGGAGGAGTCTTGATTATGTAAATAATAGTCGCCGATCCACGGGCCATTTCATGAAGCGTAGTGTGTGTTATTATTTAGCTATAAGCTGTTTATGTCTCAGATATGATTATATTATATGTTTTTATAATATCACAGGTTGGTACAAATCTAAATTGTTTCATTACTCTGTACATCAGTTTACCTACTAATTAAAATATACGTAGTTCGAATTCTACAGTCATACTCGTTTAATAAAATATTAATTGTTGGAATACATTAACATAGTTGAAAAAGGTGTCAGGGCTAGTTGGTAATGACTTTGTACATTTTAGCTTTCGTCAAATTACTCATCAAAATTGATTGCAAACATTAATGATATATAGTTCGATTAAATTGCTGCAGACATTTACCGTCGATCACTTGCGTTTTAGTTATTCTGGAAGCTCGTAATATTAAATGTTTGAAAAATGAACGAATACCGTGATATAGAAACAAACTTTTTGTTAAAAAATACGTTGGATAAAGATATGCAGTCCATCCTTCTCCCTCTAAATCTGATGCAGTATCTTATGTTCTGTCCCAAATTTCACATCAAAAAGGATTTAATTACTCCAAATGGTGTAATCTCTAATTTAATTTCAATGATTGGTACTCTAGCGCTCATTTTCTTTTTCGTGTACCGCACTTTGTTACTGCTTTCTAGCGAATGTGTGGGATGTGAATATTTTAAGTACATGACTACCTACGTTGACTTCGTATTCTTTAGCTTCGGGTTCGTCATAAATTTTTTGAACGAAATAATTAACTCAAAAAGAAATGTCGGGTTAATCCTAACCTTTCAAAATGTGCACAGATTACTTAACACAGAAAGTAACTGTAAACGTTTTATCACTTGGAACTGGGTTTTTGTACTCGTGTCTCAGTTTGGGTTCATCTTTCTTTACACTTATTTTTTCATCTTTTTTAGGATACGTTTCTTTTTTTTATGTTGTGTTTATATTTTGATCTTTACTAATTTTAATACAATTTATGCCATTCAATTCATTAAGTTGTTGGAAAATAAAACTATTCTTTGGAATGCCCAAGCTTTAAGTTCTCAATTTATGGACGAATTTCACAGAAAAACATATGTCAAAAATATGTTTCAAGCTTACATTGACTTACTTAAGTGTTATAGCACATATAAAGATTGTTTTCAAATATTTGTAAGTACTCAATACTTTTACCTGATGATATGAGTTCTATACGATTCATTTTGTCAACGTTACCCATGACCAGATTTTTTTAGGTTATGGGTTTGTCACAATTATGTTGAAAGTCAACGTAAATATTATAATGATCTTACTATTTTGTTTCTATCTTCAGATACTTTATCTCACCATTCAAGTATTACTTCACAGTTTGATATACATTCAAATAATCATCCACATTTTGAGAGTGTATGACATTCAAGTAGTAAGTATTTTGTAACTTCATGCCAAATAAGATTTTTAACATTTCTATCATCAACAGCAACCCACTAATAATAAATGGAAGGCCTAAATCTATACTAATATTATAAAGAGCTTAAATTTGTTTGTTTGTAAGGACAATGCTCATGGATATATGGAATCCCGTACCAAGCTGCCTCAAAACCAAACTTGGTTTTTTATAGTCTATACTTATCATATGAACTCCTATAAAAGGTTTTTGTAAACAAACTAGGGATTTTATGAAGTTTTATGAAATCGAAAATAACCTCAAAACAAGACCTGCTTACCTGAGTAGGAGTTATCCACGATTGTAATAAGTTAATCATTGGAGTAGACACTTGTTCTATAGAATGTGTACGTTGGTTTCTGGGTATCAAATGTGAACAATTGATACATCTATTTTGCCGGGTGATCCCACGACTCGACATTTTTGCAAAATCAAATACACAGAAAAAGTTCACAAAATTAAACAATTTCTACTTCTCAATTCGCAATACGAAAATAATGATTAAACGATATGATTATCATTAATCTAAACACTAAAACACAGACACGAACGTATTAGCATGAGCTAGCGTTAGCGGTTAGATGTGACATCTATCTAATGTCAGTAAAAATGCGCCCGCTAAGATTTAGGGATGCGATCGATAAATCGATTTTTTTAGTAAGAAAAACGATTTTATGTCAATTAGCAATACTAAATCGATTCGGTGTACTGGATTTACTTAATTGTTACTATTATTCTACGAGTAGATAGCAAAGGTTAAATATACATATATCATCTAAAAATTGTTTTTGAAGCAAACGTTAAGATATTTATTAAAAAAGAAACGATTGGAATGACTGTATAGTCGAGTCATCATTATTGTTTCTTATAATGCACTACATCCCTATAACCGGTTGTGTGAACCCCATATAAAGTAATTAAAAACAATGTTCATACTTGTATACTTTAATAGTAGATTGTTTATCTAGGGAGCAAACAACTATTTTTAAGGCGAGAGTGTTTTTTTTAATCCTGAGCGCAGCAAGGGATTAAAAGTATGCCACTCGAGCTTAAAATAGTGTTGCTCCCGAGGTGGACACTCTACTTTTTATCACCCTCTATGAGAAAATAAGTAAGTGCAACTTATGAACAAGAATTTATTTACGTACATACAATTCAGAACCATAAGATATAAACACATTTTCCGAAAAAGATTTTGCTCTTCTTGCATTTTTCCAAAGAATGAAATTGTTGTAAGTTTTGACATATTGTTCACGGGATCACATTTTTAGCATCCGATACAATATTCTCTGGAGTCAATATAATACTTTCACTTGAGGAAGACGCACTCATTTTTTATAATTCTAAAATCTGAATATGAATCAACTACGAACAAAAGCAGAATGCATTTAATTATTAATTTCGCGCGTTGTTTATTTTTCATCAACTTTTTTTTAAATTTGGCGCGCTCACAGTTTTTCAGCCAGTCACATATTCAATACATTGTTCCCGCATGGTTTGTGATTCACCTCTTTGCTGATTGAAACATTTACTAACAATATCCACATTCCAAATTCAAATCAATTTTGGTCCCTAGGGATTAATGAGCTATTTTGGTCCCTGTTTACGAGGAATAAACTAGCTCTTTTTGAATAGATGTGATAAAAATTAAATTCCGGGTTCAAACATCAAATCCCTGACGCGTAATGTCGTAAAAAAATATAAAAATAATTACTATAAAATTTTAATCTTAATGCGTGAGACTTTTTGGTACCATTTTTGGGCATCTCTTTTGTAAGTTTGTAAGTTTGTATGTAGGAGGTAATCTTCGGAACTAATGATCCAATTTTAAAAATTGTTGCACTGGTGGATAGCTACATTAGTCCTGTGTGCTAAAGGCTTAAATTATATTCATATCATGCATTTTAGCTGAGCTATAGCATTTTTGTATAGCCAGGCGGATAGAAATCCTCTGTTTTTCAGTTTAAGATTTCCTAATTATACAAAACAGTTTCATACGTACAGATCCCAGCAAATCAAGTTACCCTAATGTGTCAAATTTTCCCAATTGAATATGAACCTTATTTTGTTTGATATAAAGTTGAAAAACGATCAAAGAAATTTGACACATTGGGGTAACTTGATGTGCTGGCGTCTGTACTTTGAGTTTAAAACGACGTTTCAATGTAATCGGTTACAGTATTTTTCGACGTTCTTACGTTTGGACAAAATATTATCCACAAGAATTTTCGAACACCCTTATTCCATCTGGCCTGCCACCTCACGAACTGCTATTGAAAATTGGAACACTTATCATGCTTTTAAGAAATTTGAAACCACCCAACCTGTGCAATGGCACAAGGCTACTAATAAAATATTTAAAAGATAACTTAATTGTAGCGGCCATTCTCATCGAACCAGGAGCTGGCCAGTTGGCGTACATCCCGAGAATTCCAATGATTCCGACGGACCAATATCGTTCAAGCGACTCCGGTTTCCCGTCACAAACAAGACGTCAGAGGGACAAACTTTCTCTTTGGTTGGCATTGACCTGCGAAAAGAATGTTTTACCCATGGGCAGTTATACGTTGGTTTATCACGAGTTGGATCACCCGAAAACCAGATTATTTTGCTACTGGAAAATAGCACAACCCAATTGTTTACAGAGAAGCTTTAAATTAAATACATATTTAATTTCATGAGGTTAGGTAATGTTAGAGTCCTTCTGTGAAACAGTCATCTTGCAGAATGAGGCTGCGGAAGGGGAGAAGGGGATTACTTCCACTCACCCGGCCCCCAATAGACGCACCGGGCGCAGGCGGAGGATGGACAACGCCCTCTTCCTGCCCTCCTGAATTGGTTCAGGGGCGACGGACTCGGGGACGTCCGCCACCCCCCACGTACATGGACCCGAGATGGCATCGCGTCGTGTTCACGCGCGCCCCTTTTAGACGTCGCGAGGGGAGTCTAACACCTCACTCCCCTCGCTGACTTGGCGAGGAGCTTAGGGCCGGCACCAGTCGGGGGTCGTGTGAGAAGGAACACGGGGTGGTTTTTAATAAGTAAGAGTCTGACAGACCCCTCCGCCCTCCCCGGGGCGTGGGACATCCATGAGGATTGTAATTTTCTAAAATTCTTTCATTTATAGAAACCTACAATATCAGCGAGTAATACTCATGGACTACATTTTCAAAATCTACGCGGACGATGTCGCGGGCGTAGTGCTAGTAATAAATAAATGCGAAGTAATGAGCTCCATTTTAGCCATTTAATGACCGCTATGCGGCTACTTTGCAAAGATTTGATCTTTGTTCATACCATCAAGCTTGAGTTTGTTATAGGATAAAACAGTTCATTCGACACTGCTTATGTTGTGTTGGGTCTTGAAAGATGTTATGTGGCAGACACTGCTGAGCAAGCATTGTGAGAGATTTTACTTAGCCATCGAACGTGTTCCAGATTCTTGCGCAATCATTTTAAAATCAAGTTGCTCAGGTGAATTCTTTATACATAATGGTCACATATTTTATGATGGTAATATTTTGATAATATAAAATAACAAATTTACAGATGGAGAGAAGAAACTTTACAAAAACGTTTTGCGCTTACATCGAGCATCATTCAGCAAGATACGTGTGTGTGGCCTGTTCAACGCAGACGCTGCGTTACAATTATGCCTGATGAGTCTTCTTACTAATTACACCTTTGTGTTGCTACAGTTTGCATTTTTGTAATTTTGCCTTAATACATGGATTTTGTGGATAATCTTCATGTTTTTTTCTTCCTTTGAGGATAGGTCTTTGTGGCACGCATTAGTTTTATTTTACTCATCTAGGTTTTATGATATTTATTTCTCAAAAAAGAAACAAAGTCAGTTACTTGAGAACAATAATTATTCCTTATACTAAATTAATATATGTCGGCGTCAGCGATGGCTGAGCGATGAGCTGACACCGATGGGGGTTTCGTGGTACCGAGTTCATAACGTAGAATAACAATCTTCATTGCAAAAAATAACCTCACTTAACATTTGTAATCACAAAACAACTCAAATAGGTAACTGACAGTTTCGTACTGGATGTGTGTCTTCGTTGGTGCCTCAAATCAATCTGAGCTCTGCCCAGCTCCCACACACCAGCACGACTCTGTCCACGTGACATTACCGAAAACACATTCGCGCCATTTTCAAATGACAAGGAACGTCACGCTGGTCACCATAGACTCTGTACTAAGTTAATCAACTTCACAACTTATTATTCAAGAATATCGCTTGCCGCGACACGGCCATCATGACCATCACACATCCTCGTGTCTACTTTCTTCAATATTTGTGAAAAAAATGAACACACACACACAAAACACACGTATACGCACGCAACCACGTATTGGTCACATACTTCAAAACTCGGTCATTCTGACCACAACAATATTTTCAAGAATGTATGTCAAACCTTGACACGTCTAATAGAAACAAATCCAGGCAGAATGAATCGTCACTAAGGCCGATAACATTACTAGAACTGAAAGTGTACCGACTAAGGTAGTGCTATGCAAATGCACGACATAGTATTACATAGACTTTCACACAGGCTAAAACTAACAGGTGCTACACAGCCTCACGAGTGCCGCGCAGGCTCACGGGTGCCACGCAGGCTCACGAGTGCCAAGCAGGTTTACGGGTGCCACGCCGGCTCACGGGTGCCAAGCAGGCTTACGGGTGCCACGCAGGCTCACGAGATCCACACAGGCTCACGAGTGCCCCACAGGCTCACGGGTGCCACACAGGCTCACAGGTGCCACACAGGCACACAGGCTCACAGGTGCCACACAGGTTTACACAGGCCACACAGGCTCACGGGTGCCACACAGGCTCACAGGTGCCACACAGGCTCACAGGTGCCAAACAGGCTCACGGGGGCCACACAGGCTCACGGGGGCCACACAGGCTCACGGGGGCCGCACAGGCTAGTTGTTGCCACACAGGCCAGTCATTGCCACACAGGCTAGTCGTTGCCACACAGGCCAGTCGTTGCCACATAAGCTAGTCGTTGCCACACAGGCTAGTCGTTGCCACACAGGCTAGTCGTTGCCACTCAAGGTAGTCGTTGCCACGCAGGCTAGTCGTTTGCCACGCAGGCTAGTCGTTGCCACGCAGGCTAGTCGTTGCCACGCAGGCTAGTCGTTGCCACGCAGGCTAGTCGTTGTGCCACACAGGCTATCATTGCCACACAGGCAATCATTGCCACACAGGCTAGTTATCTGCCACACAGGCTAGTCATTGCCACACAGGTTAATTATTGTCTGCCAGTCCATCGGCTTGTGATCCAACCCCAGAAGCTAACCATTGCAGCCGCGTAAGTGCTACCCCTCGGAAAGGATATCCTGCGCATAAAAAGCAGACCACGCGCACCTCTTACATGCTCCGGCGCAACTGGATCGGTCACCAAACACTCACACTTAATCCATAGAGTATACGTTAAGTTACATGAAATGTATTCCAAAAGTTTACAGATAATCATTAGTAATGACTACTCAGTACTCACAATAACTAAACGAACTTTAACTAAGCTATTTTAAGAACTTAAACACGGAAGGTTCTTCAAAGCCTCATAATTATCAAATTTTAAAAGTAAACACACTACTCATGGCCCTGCCAAAACTATTGACAATTCAGTATTGCCTAACATATTATTATCGTTATCATCTCATGTGATACGACCAACATTTTTCATCTAGAGTCGGTTGTTTGCAAAGACATTCAATACCTATAGACCGGACATCACGAACAAAATTTTCGTCCGAAAAAGTGTGTCCTGCTGGATACAAGTCTATGAGTTTTTTGTAGTACGCTCCGCTGCCGCTCCAATATTCATATATTATTCTAGATGGCGTTACTGAGACATGGGATCAAAGTTTTTCTATGACATTTCCTTGACATGCCCGCTCTATAGTATTTTAAATCTCTTTGGTTGTTTGTTATTTTAAGTATAACCAGATGGATTTTGTGGAAAATCATAGAATAAATAATGATTAATAAAGATTTAATTTGAAGTACGTCCGTTACATAAAACGTCAGTCGCCATAGAGACAGAGTGTGTCAAGCTGACACATAATAGCGTCGTTTACAAATCCAACATAACCTTTGTAGTTTGTTTTACGATTGTATGCAAAACATTGAGTGTTGTCCAAATTATTATGATAATGTCGTATATGCTATATCAGTATTGATATTACTAGAAAACGTTCTTCGGGTGTGGATTAAAAAAGTTCATAACCTAAAAATATCTGAACAGTCAGAACAAGTTGTTGATTGAAATTTAATGTTTAATGTTCAACTTCAACGCTTAACAGCAAATTATTCGCGTTTGAAAAAGTCAGATGTCTAAGCTGAGCTTTTGTATTTCTATAACATAACATTACGCTCTTCTATGTATTTTAAACGGGGCCCGGCAGAAATGAACAGTTTAATGTTTAGCAATTTCAATGGTTCTTTCAAGTTTTGAAAGACTTTCTTTACATACGAAGAAACTAGAAATTGCAAAATAATAAACTTTTTTACAAAACAAACAACGGATTTCTTAAAAAAACACTAACAGGTAAAAAATAACTCCAGTTTCGGAAGTCGGTGGCCATAATAAACGAAACAAAACCACCAAAGCCACAGACTTCCGAAACTGGAGTTATTTTTCAACTGTTAGGTAGTGTTTTTTTAAGAGGTCGGTTGTTTTTTTTGTAAAAAAGTTTTTATCTATAATTATATATGTATAAAAGAAAGTCGTGTTAGTTAAACCACTTATAACTCAAGAACGGCTGGATCAATTTGAATGATTTTGGTCTTTTTGGATTTGTCTTTGTCCGGAATAGCATAATAATTAATAAAAAACATGAAAAGTCTTCGAAAAAATAAATATCAAGAATATTCGTTGTCTCAAACATTTTTCAAACGCAGCGCCATCTTGGATGACATGACAGGAGTCAAACTTACCAGTTCATTATCAGGTGACAATTTGACATAGACAAGTCTTAAGCTAAACCCAAGAAGGTAAGGTTGTCAATTTATACGTACCTACGTTCTGAAATTTATTTTGTTACTAAACTTAGAGGTTTTATGTAGCATAAAAAAGTCTTATATTTCAGAAATCAATTTACGTAATTAACAATGACGACAGAGACAAACTTTAATAATTCTTTGCAAATAGAACTTATTCTACTGTTAAGACTTTAATTAAAGTAGACCGGGAAAACTATAAGTAAAAATTGTATGTAACATAGAGGCAATAGTTCAGGTTAAAATTATGAATATAGTATTTTTTAAATCAATGCATTTTAGTAAGGTAGTTAGGTTAGGTAGTTAGGTTAGCTATAGGGTAGGTATGGTCAGTTAGGTTAGGTTATATATACATGTTGTAATTCTAATTCTATCGAACACAAAATGTTTAAATAAGATTACAGTAGAGACTCGCTACATAAAAAGTAGTAGTAGTTATTATTGGTTTGGATCTATTTGTTGTCGTCTTATTAAACGTATGTATTAGATATACATACGCTTAAGACGACATGTAAAAAAAAATGATAAGAGCAATAAATTGACTCTAAGGCATAACGAAGTTTGCCGGGGCAGCTAGTTTACAATAAAGTGCTATTGTCGTAATTCAACAACAACAGGCTTGCCGACTTCTGGCTATCTGTAACGACTGTCAAAGATCTACAAATAACAACTGGGACCAGCGCGAGCGGTTTTACGTGCTTCCCGAGGCACGGAGGAATCTTGATGATGTAAATAATGGTTGCCGATCCACGGGCCATTTCATGAAGCGTAGTTTAACCTTTGATCGACCTATGAGACTGTTATTATTTAGCTATAAGCTGTTCATGTCTCAGATATGATTATATTATGTGTTTTTACAATACCACAGGTTGGTACAAATCTAAATTGTTTTATTACTATGTCCATATCAGTTTACCTACTAATTAAGATATACGTAGTTCGGATTCAACAGTCATACTCATTTAATAAAATATTAATTGTTTGGAACACATTGATGTAGTTGAAAAAGATGTCAGGGCTATTTGGTAATGACTATGTACATTTTAGCTTTTGTCAAATTACTCATCAAAATTGATTGCAAACATTAATGATATATAGTTCGATTAAATTGCTGCAGACATTTACCGTCGATCACTTGCGTTTTAGTTATTCTGGAAGCTCGTAATATTAAATGTTTGAAAAATGAATGAATACCGTGGAATAGAAACTAACTTTTTGTTAAAAAATACGTTGGATTAAGATATGCAGTCCATCCTTCTCCCTCTAAATCTGATGCAGTATCTTATGTTCTGTCCTAAATTTCACATCAAAAAGGATTTAATTGCTCCAAATGGTGTAATCTCTAATTTAATTTCAATGATTGGTACTCTAGCGCTCATTTTCTTTTTCGTGTACCGCACTTTGTTACTGCTTTCTAGCGAATGTGTTGGATGTGAATATTTTAAGTACATGACTACCTACGTTGACTTCGTATTCTTTAGCTTCGGATTCGTCATAAATTTTTTGAACGAAATAATTAACTCAAAAAGAAATGTCGGGTTAATCCTAACCTTTCAAAAAGTGCACAGATTAGTTAATACAGAAAGTAATTGTAAACGTTTTATCACTTGGAACTGGGTTTTTGTAATCGTGTCTCAGTTTGGGTTCATCTTTCTTTACACTTATTTTTTCATCTTTTTTAGGATACGTTTCTTTTTTTTATGTTGTGTTTATATTTTGATCTTTACTAATTTTAATACAATTTATGCCATTCAATTCATTAAGTTGTTGGAAAATAAAACTATTCTTTGGAATGCCCAAGCTTTAAGTTCTCAATTTATGGACGAATTTCACAGAAAAACATATGTCAAAAATATGTTTCAAGCTTACATTTACTTACTTAAGTGTTATAGCACATATAAAGATTGTTTTCAAATATTTGTAAGTATTAATTACTTTTACCTGATGATATGAGTTCTATACGATTCATTTTGTCAACGTTACCCATGACCAGATTTTTTTAGGTTATGGGTTTGTCACAATTATGTTGAAAGTCAACGTAAATATTATAATGATCCTATTATTTTGTTTCTATCATCAGATACTTTATCTCACCATTCAAGTATTACTTCACAGTTTGATATACATTCAAATAATTATCCAAATTTTTAAAAATGGAGGTTATGACATTCAAGCAGTAAGTATTTTGTAACTTCGTACCAAATAAGATTTTTAACATTTCTATCATCAACAGCAACCCACTAATAATAAATGTAAGGCCATAATAATAAATGCGAAGTAATGAGCTCCATTTTAGTCATTTAATGACCGCTATGCGCCTACTTTGCAAAGGCATTATCATTGTTCATACCATCAAGCTTGAGTTTGTTATAGGATAAAACAGTTCTATCGACACTGCCTATGTTGTGTTGGGTCATGAAAGATGTAATGTGGCAGACACTGCTGAGCAAGCATTGTGAGAGATTTTACTTAGCCATCGAACGTGTTCCAGATTCTTGCGCAATCATTGTAAAATCAAGTTGCTCAGGTGAATTCTTTATACATAATGGTCACATATTTTATGATGGTAATATTTTGATAATATTAAAAAAAACAAATTTACAGATGGAGAGAAGAAACTTTACAAAAACGTTTTGCGCTTACATCGAGCATCATTCAGCAAGATACGTGTGTGTGGCCTGTTCAACGCAGACGCTGCATTACAATATTATGCCTGATGAGTCTTCTTACTAATTACACCTTTGTGTTGCTACAGTTTGCATTTTTGTAATTTTGCCTTAATACATGGATTTTGTGGATAATCTTCATGTTTTTTTTTTCCTTTGAGGATAGGTCTTTGTGGCACGCATTAGTTTTATATTACTCATCTAGGTTTTATGATATTTATTTCTCAAAAAAGAAACAAAGTCACTTACTTGAGAACAATTAGTCCTTATACTAAATTTAGGGAAATTATAAGTCTAGTCACAAAATTATTTATTGGACAAGTTATTAAACTTCTAATTTTATAACTATGCAACGGGAAAATCACATAGCCAATAATAAACTAATTCGTCTTTTTTACAACGCCAACTAAATCTATATATATAAAAGAAAGTCGTGTTGTGCCATTTATAACTCAAGAACGGCTGGATCAATGTGAATGATTTTGGTCTTTTTGGATTTGTCTTTGTCCGGAATAGCATATAGCATAATAATTAATAAAAAACATGAAAATTTAAGTCCTCGAAAAAATAAATATCAAGAATATCGGTTGTCTCAAACATTTTTCAAACGCAGCGCCATCTTGGATGACATGACAGGAGTCAAACTTCCCAGTTCATTATCAGGTGGCAATTTGAAATTGACAAGTCTTAAGCTAAACCCAAGAAGGTAAGGTTGTCAATTTATAATACGCACCTACTTTCTGAAATTTATTTTGTTACTAAACTAAGAGGTTTTATGTAGCATAAAAAAGTCTTTTAAGTATTTCAAAAATCAATTTACGTAAATAACAATGACGACAGAGACGAACTTTAATAATTCTTTACAAATAGAACTTATTTTACTGTTAGGACTTTAATTAAAAAAGACCGGGAAAACTATAGGTATAAATTGTATGTAACATAGCGGCAATAGTTCAGATTAAAATGATGAATTTAGTATTTTTTAAATCAATGCATTTTAGTAAGGTAGTTAGGTTAGGTAGTTAGGTTAGCTATAGGATAGGTATGGTCAGTTAGGTTAGGTTATACATATATACATGTTGTAATTTTAATTCTATCGAACACAAAAGGTTGAAATAAGATCACAGTAGAGACTTGCTACTTAAAAAGTAGTAGTAGTTATTATAGGTTTGGATCTATTTGTTGTCGTCTTATTAAACATATGTATTAGATATATCTAATACAAAAAAAATGATAAGAGCAATAAATTGACTCTAAGGCACAACGAAGTTTGCCGGGGCAGCTAGTATTCTATACAAAGCGTCAAGTAAAGATCATCAATTATTGTGACTTGTCCTTCTTATTTATACATTGCTACCTAATTTACTAACTCGGCCACGGATTTTACATCTAGTCACCATTTTACGTTTTACATATATTCTCAGCGTCTGAAATAATAGATCATGTTCTTTTATCGTGAAAATGGGGGCGCTGCACGATTTGGCACGGGTACATATTAGAATTTCGAACATTTAACATACTTTCTGCGGGAGATTGAAGGTATGATTAGTCATTTTGAACTGGGTAAAATAAGTTAGGTTAGGTTAGAACTGTGACCAGCCGCGCGCGAGCCGAGCGAGCGCAGCGAGCGGTTCCGCGGCAGCGGCCGGCGAGCGCTTCTTCTCAAAATAAAAAGGATTTGTACCCTAACAAAAAAATATATATTTCTTGTTGTGTGGTTCGATAGCTTAAATTTTGAATTTACGAACAAAAAATGCTGGCTTGATATAGAAGAAACTTACCGACGTCTTTTCTCCGTTTTGCGCTGTCCCGGGACTAGGAATCCATTTACAGATGTTCACAGCACTTAGCACAAGAGGATTAGACAGTTTTCACAGTTGTTATTTAGTAATTTTCAGAGTTTTCTTAATATTTTACGGAGCCCCGCACGCGTTTTCTTTCAAGATGTCTCTCAAGGTGGCGCTTTTGCATTCCTTTGCTCATTCGTTCAGAGCGCTGAGAGATTTCCGCGCGTCTCATTGGTTGAGCGCGTTGAGGCGGGAAAGATGGTTCGTTTCAAATCAAGCCAGTAAGAAATAAACCCAACATTTCCCCCCACCGAAATCCGCAAGGATTTCCCAGTTACGATACCAGGTTATGTGAGGTTTGAATTTGTTGAACCTTGAATTATGCAATGAACTAATATAAGAAGTGAAGTGTGTTTGTGTGTTTAAAGTATTTGATTTAAAGATAAATATAGTATAGCAAGTGGACTGTATTTTTATAGTAAAATAAACAATAATAGAAAGTCATACGTAAAGGGATTTACCTAATGACCGTTAGAAATATGACAATAAAGAATTATTCTGAGTCCTGGTCCAACGGGAGAGGACTCACTTTTGAAACAGGACGAGTGAACTCGTGGTTATTGGCAGTGTGTACACTTATTACACGCACGACCCCGTCTGGTCCACTATGCAATTTGGAAACTCGAGCTAAAACCCATTGAAGCGATGGTGCATCAGAATTTAAAAGTACAAGATCACCGATACTGAGTTTTCGACAGTTGGTAAACCACTTTTGCCGTTGTTGCAATGTATGCAAGTAGTCTTGTCTCCAAAGCTTCCAGAATTGTTGTGACATTTGTTGGACAAGCTGCCAACGACTCAGTCTAGAACCGGACAAATCTGTCAATTCGTATTCTGGTACCGATAGGAGTTCCCTACCTATGAGGAAGTGAGAAGGAGTTAGAACCTCAAACTCGTTAGGATCACTCGACAAAGCACAGAGGGGCCTTGAGTTTAGCACAGCTTCAGCTCGGCAGAAAACCGTACCGAGTTCTTCAAAAGATAGAGCCCTAGAACCAACGGCCCGTTTTAAGTGTAGTTTAGCAGATTTAATCACAGATTCGTAAAGTCCACCAAAGTTACTTCCTGTCGGAGGGTTGTGTCTCCATTTAATTCCACGAGAGACGAAACCTCTGGATATATTTCTCGAATCAGTATTAAGGAAGTCGGTAACTTCTTTTAGCTGTTTGCCAGCTGAGACAAAATTGGTGCCGTTGTCGGACACAATGGAACAGCATAAACCTCTTCTCGCTGTAAAACGGTCGAAACATGCGAGAAAACACTCTGTGCTCAGAGAAGATAAGACTTCTAAATGAACCGCTCGTGTGGCACAACACACGAATACGCACAAATAGGATTTGGATACGTGAGCGTTTCTACGAGTTGACTCCTTGGTAGGAAAAGGTCCGCCTATGTCGATACCAACAGTGTGAAAGACATGAATATCTTGAGTGCGGAACTTAGGCAGTTCACCCATTATAGGTTGTCGATTTGTAGGAGACACCCTAAAGCAAGACATACATTTAATTGTACGTGATCGAATAGCACTACGCGCCGAAATGATCCAATATTTTTGATTGATTAAACTTTGTAGGGTGCGTGGACCCACGTGTAAATGAAGTTTATGAAAGTGATCGATTAAGATACTTGTGAAGTTAGATTTCTTTGGAAGGAGAAGCGGATGCTTCTTTTCGTAAGTTAGATCCGATTGGGAAAGTCGACCCCCCACCCTGAGGAAACAGTTGGAATCTATGAAAGGGTTGAGCTTTCTCAAGGATTGACTGCAGTGACCGTCCTTTGATAATGTTACAATGTCATTCGAGAAATGATGTTTTTGGACTGATTTTACTAGAATATCATGTGCCTGTCTGAGGTCAGTGACCGAGAGTGATCTACGCTTCTGAACCGCTGATCTGCAATTATGGATGAACTGGTAACACACAGCAACAATGTTGAGCAATTTAGTGAAGCTAGAATACTTTTCTGTGAGATTGTAAAGTGAATCATCGGTTGTTTCAGTGGAAACGAGGACCGTCTTGGGACACTTAAGTTCAGGAGGATTGCAGTCACGGAATTCACTCATGGTTTTGATTGGCCACTGTACCGGATCAAGATTGAGCCAGTCAGGCCCGTTGAGCCATTCGTGTGTCACTAGCAATACGGATGGTAACGCGCCGCGAGAACAAATATCAGCTGGATTTGACACACCACTGACATGATACCAGCATTCACTGGGCACACTATCATTGATTTTGGACACCCTAGTGGACACAAATGTTTTGAGTGTGTAGCTGGGAGTATTGAGCCAGGCAAGCACGACAGAAGAATCCGTGAACAACAATGTTTCATTGATCTCAAGTCGATTGAGTAGAATGGATTGGACGTACTTAATAAGCTTGGCTAGCAAGTGTGCAGCCATGAGTTCCAGACGAGGAATGGTGACTGTCTTTAAGGGCGCGACTTTAGATTTTGCAATGACTAAACTGACTTTAGTGTCACCATCCGCATTCTTAGTTCGAAGATAAACAACAGCAGCATACCCAAGAGTTGAGGCGTCACAGAAACCTAAAATCTGACAGTAGGTATGATGCACTACCTTGACATGCCGTTCATGTTTTAAATTAGTCAATAATGGAAGTTCCTTGACGTATAACTGCCACTGAGCCTCGAGATCTAACGGCAAGCTTTGATCCCAGTCTAACTGGCGAGCCCAAAGTTCTTGCATGAAACATTTGGCATAAAACATACATGGAGCCACGAAACCTAGTGGATCGAACTGACGACCTATTTGGGATAGAACCGTTCTCTTTGTAATCACTGAGCTAGATGGAGTAGTAGAAAAGGAGAATGCATCAAATGCCGGTAGCCACTGAAGCCCAAGCACTTTTATGGACAAATTCGCCTCATCGTCGAATGCAACTGGCGTTTCGCGATGAGCTTCATCTAGATGTTCGACAACCTGCTGGCAATTGCTAGACCACTTACGGAGTATGAAGCCACCAGCTTTCAATAAGTCCATGAGCTCCTTCTGCAGCTCAAGCGCCTCTTCAACAGTAGCCACAGACCATATAAGATCATCCATGAAAAAGGCTGATTTCAAAAGAGGGGCGGCTATTGGGAATTTGTCCGCTTCGTCGTCCGCTAAAGTGTGTAACACCTTTATTGCCAAATATGGACAACTAGCTACGCCATAAGTTAAAGTATTCAACTCAAACACTTTAATAGGCTGATCCAAAGAGTACCGCCAGAGAATATGTTGATAAGGTCGTTGAGTTTGATCAAGGTCAATCATTCTGAACATTTTACAAATGTCTGCTGAAAGACAAATTTCGTGGAGACGGAAGTTTATTAAGAGTTGATTGATATCAGCTTGAAGTTTGGGACCCGGTAGTACCAATGAATTGAGCGAAACGTTATTAGAAGTCTTACCAGACGCATCAAAGACCACACGATGAGACGTTGTGGTACTTGTTGGTTTGATGATACAGAAATGCGGGATGATGTATTTTGACTCCACGTTCTGGACATCACCAAGACAAGTCATATGACCGAGGTCCTCATATTCGTGCATGAATTTATGATATTGAATTTTCAGCTCAGGTTCCCTCTCTAGTTTTGACTCTAAGTTGAGTAGTCGACGAGTTGCCATTTGGCTCGAGTCACCGAGTTCAACTGATGGCCGAAGTGGACACTTGACCACATACCTACCCGTAGGATCACGACGATGTTCTTTGTCAAACAAACACTCAGCTAATTCGTCGTCCGGGCTGCGACGCTTCACCTCCGATGGTACATTTTCAACCTCCCAGAATGAGTGCATGATATTATCGAGGTTCATGGAGAATCCACAAAAGGGGCCATCATTAGCGGATAAGGTGGCAGCGGTGTGATTAGAACGATCGAGTTCAGTCTGACCTAGTATGACGTACCCAAATACTGAGCTCATGGCAACAGGTAAGCCATGTTCGCGTGGAAGTAACTTTTGACCGTCGTAGATGTAAGGAAACAGGTCGCCTGCTAGCAATAACTCGACTGGCGCGGGTTTATAGTAGGACGGGTCGGCCAACATTAGGTGTTGGAATTCAACAATAGTCTTATCAGAGAGAGGCATAGTAGGTAAATTACCCGCAATATTCGAAACAATAACCGCATCAGTCGACATGATAGGACCAGCACAGTGTCGCGGCTTAATTTTGCAAGTTGTTAACCCGAAATCCCGCACTGGATTGCCACCTAGACCGATCGGCTCAAAGTTGCATTTACGTCGCGACAGCCCTAGGCGTTTTGCACAGTCTTGAGTTATGTAGCTCGACATAGCGCCGCTATCAATTATAGCACGTACGGTTTGGTACTGACCCCAACAATCTACGACGTGTATAACCGCGGTGCCGAGTAAGACTGTCAAATTAGCTGAGCACGTTAATGCGATGGCACTAGAACTCGAATTTGCAAAAGAATCTATGTGCAATGTGTGATGATGCTTTTTTTTGCAGATCGTACAACGTACTTTCGACGGACAGTCGTCGATAGAATGCTTGCGTAAACAATTTTCGCATAGTTTTAATTGTTTGATTTTATCGAGACGCTGTGCGGGTGTCAAGTCGGTGTAGTCGATACATCGATATATAGAATGCATCTTTTTGCAATACAGACATTCCATGGATTTATTTGACTTTACAGGGTCGTCTGTATTGGCAACAGCTGACGACAAAGTATGCCGTTGTGAATTGAAACTATTTGATTTTGACCCAGAAGGGTGGTTGACCTTTGATTGACCTCGAGTGGACGTTACACTTTTTATAGCAGTGGAATTTGTAGTGCACTCGGACATCTCGAGAACGCGCACGTGTTTTTCGATAAAAGTTATCAATTCGTCATAAGTAGGTAGCTTATCTTGCCCCAACTCTGGTTCTAACTCACGCCTAGTTACGGGATCCAGGTTACGCAACGCGACATAAAACAATAGAAATCCCGACAAATCCTTGATTTTAAGCAGATGAAGCGCTTTAATATTTTCTTGAAATGTTTGTAAGAATTCATTAAGTCCAGATACTGACTCATTTAATAAAGGACTGAAGTTAAATAGCTTGTCGAGATAGGCAGTCGCTAATGCGCGTTTATTTTCATAACGTTTCACCAACGCATCCCAAACTATCTGGTAGTTAGACGATGTAACCGGCATAGACTTTACAATCGTTATAGCAGACCCGCTTACTGCCGATAGAAGATAATAAAACTTTTCAATATCCGCTATTTGTTTGTTGGTATGAATCAGGCTAGAAAACGTATCGCGAAAGGTGGGCCAGTTTTCGAGTTTACTGTCAAAAGGAAACAGTTCCAATTTAGGTAACCTAGGCTTTACACAACTTCCCTCCGATTTCTGTTCAGATCGATTTTGTTTTATATCTATGTTCACACTACTCGAAATTCGGACAATGAAATAATAAATTTCGTCAAAACTTTCAATTTCTTTATATGACGGAACGTAGTCAGGAAAATATTTTCGTTTTAGGATAGTGATATTTTGTATGGATTTTTCGAACTTTTCCTGCCAACTGGGCAGTTCACTAAAACGAGCGTTAAATTCTCCTAATAACTCGGGTTTGCCACTAACGTTCTTGGCAATCTGATATAAGGCTTGCAGTCTCATAAAACACATTTCTTTTGTAGCAATATGTGGCTGTACCAACGTATCGAACTCCTCCTCAGTCATTGTATCAGTTTTAGGCATTTTAGTACAAAATTATTAGAAAGCACACGGCAAATAACAATGGCGGCTACCCGGTTTCGATAATTTTACGTAAGAAATAATTTGAAATTCAAGATTAGAAATATGAAGTTATGAATTGAAATAGACGTTGGATTAGGTAACAGAATATCTAAAAATCTGTTTAAAATAGGTTTGGAACTTGTATCATGTATATTTACTGAGATGCAAGCGAATTAGTGTGTAAGATTACGGAGTGTACCTAGTGTGGGTACCTACCTACCGGCCGGCAATGGACGAATCGACAAAGTTTGCAAGAATTATACCAATAAATACGTGTACATGAATATTATAGATAATTATATTTAACAGTATTGATTTCGTAACTGGATAATCCTGACTCGAATGACCAAAATGTGTGGTTCGATAGCTTAAATTTTGAATTTACGAACAAAAAATGCTGGCTTGATATAGAAGAAACTTACCGACGTCTTTTCTCCGTTTTGCGCTGTCCCGGGACTAGGAATCCATTTACAGATGTTCACAGCACTTAGCACAAGAGGATTAGACAGTTTTCACAGTTGTTATTTAGTAATTTTCAGAGTTTTCTTAATATTTTACGGAGCCGCGCACGCGTTTTCTTTCAAGATGTCTCTCAAGGTGGCGCTTTTGCATGCTTTCGCTCATTCGTTCAGAGCGCTGAGAGATTTCCGCGCGTCTCATTGGTTGAGCGCGTTGAGGCGGGAAAGATGGTTCGTTTCAAATCAAGCCAGTAAGAAATAAACCCAACACTTGTAATCAATATCTAAAGACATTACAAAACATTAAACAAAATAATCCTTGTCTTTGTTGAATAATCAAAAATTTATGTGAAAAAGCATACAATCTATTCTACTTGATGATAATATTAGATAAATTTGACGATCAGTTAATGTTAGATGACTTATATTTTAAACGCACTGTGTTATAAAATTAAAAGCCAATAGAATTACTATTTGTGTAATACAAATTTAGATGCCAAAAAATAAGCACCATGCTGAGTTATATTTAGAGTGGCTTACATAGAAGATAGCTAGTGGCTAAGACAGTTATATTCAGAGGCGCGTCGATTGTGGCTGACTTAGTAATTTAGAAAGCCACATACATTTTTGGAGGCGAATAATGATATTAAAAAGAAGCCTGTTTAATTAGCACCCTTAAATTAATATATAACAAAGGTTTGTCACCATGTAAACTCATCTAATGTAATTAGTTTTTAAGTAGATATATTGATGAAAAGTGCCTAGCAGAGGCCGTGCACAGTGATATTATAAATTATTTAATTAAACACATGTATGTCTCCAGACATTTTATTTGGAACAATTACGTTCAAACCATGACAATCATAACTATGTGACAGGTTACAAATCTAACGGCCAGTATCGGCCGTATTATCAGTACTAACCTCCAACATATATTTCGAGGGCATGTGATGCCAAGTCAGAGGCCCATGGGCGGCTTTAAAACTCTGACACCACGTTAGTCACTTACACTATAAGAAGAAGTAGATATTTTATAATTGCTTTTTACATATTGTGCTAGTTGGTTCTTGAATGCATTGAATGAGCGTACATTTTCTACAAATGGGGGTCATCTTAGTGAGATAATAATATTAAAAGAGCAATTATGTTCATCATTGCTCTAATCATCTGTCCAGGACAATGAGAAGATTTAAAATCTTTTGGTGTTTCTCACTAATTTATAAATATTCTTTGTTCGTAGGACGTTCAAAAATGTTTCTCAAAAACCAATTTACAGAAATATAGGGTGACTGGTAATTAATGACCGATACTTAAACACTTGATTGTATTCATGATTTCAATAAACTTTCCCAAAGAACCTTTTTTTATACAAAAAAACTTATTAACACAATCAACAACAAAAACGCTGTTTGCAATGGAACTCCCGCGCGCGCGCATGATCGAGCAGCTGATAGTCTGACCTCGGGAAGGGCAAAATCTACTAGTACTTAGCGTCACACGCTCCCCGCCACCCTCACCGCTCCTGTTGTACAGTACTGACGACGTAATAATAAAACAGTCATCCGTGTATCAACTCTTGTACCCAAGAAGAATTCTACCAACTTCAACAACAATGTGAGACAGAACGCCGTCACGCGGCTAACAGCTGATCGGTCAAAGGCGCGCGCGCGAATTTCAAACAGCTTGTGTGTTATGTGATAAAAGAAATAATGATTATAAAAAAAATCTTTGGGAAAGTTATTCGTATTCATGAGTACAATCACGTTTAAGTATCTGTCACTAATTACCAGTCACCCTAAATATATCATTTATTATTTAACCTCACAATTAATGCCCGGTTTTATTTTATTGGAAAATACTTTGTCAAAGTGCTATTAAATATTTTACTTTATCGCTTTTAATACTAATTAAAATTAGTTACTAACTTTCCATTGATTGTCTTTTTTTTAATGTCACTTACCACCATACTTTCTTATAGAACATATGTTTTCGTATTTCAAAAACTGTTCTCAATCAATCGGAAAAATTGTAATTATGGAAAATATATCAACAGTCTCTTCTAACAAATCATTATTTAATACTGTTATTGATTACGATTTACAATCAGACCGAAAGACCGTTAAGACCGTTTAATATGGTGCAAAATATTTCACTCTGTGCAAAGTATTCAATTCGTAACAACATTATTACTTCTAATCATTATTTCTACTACTTTCTAAGCGTGTTTTTTATGTTTATGGATCGATGTGCCTCCTTGTATGAAATGATTATTTTGTTCATCTCCTGCAGTTATAGAAGAGATCGTTATAATTTGTTTCGTATGTCGAACGGAGTTAATGACTTTATCATTTTCTTGGTCGGAGATGCCATAAACATCTGTTCTAATATTATATTCAGCTATTACAATATCTTGATGGTCTTGAAAATTCAACACATACTTAGAATTCTAAAAATAAACGGGAACGAGCTCAGAGGTTTCATTATTTGCAACTGGGCTTGCGTTATTTTTTCCAATATTTTGAGTATAACCTTCGTAGTTTCTTTTATGATTGTATGCAAAACATTGAGTGTTGTCCAAATTATTATGATTTTAACCAGCAGCGTATATGATATTAATGTGGTATATGCTATATCAGTATTGAAATTACTAGAAAATGTTCTTCGGGTGTGGATTGAAAAAGTTCATAACTTAAAAATGTCCGAACAGTCAGAACAAGTTGTTGATTGGAATATAATGTTTAATGTATACCAAAATATATTGGAGACTTATTTTATAATTGAGGCGACTTTTCAACAAACAGTAAGTTCATTTACTTTAGTGCTCAATTTAATTATAATTAAATACTAGTATTGAGCTGCCTCCAATAAGACAATAGCCAAGGAAAAAACGGATCAATAGGAAACCGGCATTCCTTAGATATTTTTCTAAACGGTATGTGAGGTCAAGTTAGATTCATAAGCGGGAAAGACTCGGACTACTTAAGAAAGAGAAAAATAATGGTATATTTTTTTTACTTTCAGATCTTATTTTATACAATATTCACCGTTTACATAAATTTGCGGAACTTGGTATTGATATTGTCTTTAAGAAACTCGATAGCTAGTGGTAATGTTACGGTAAGTTGTAGGATTTAGTTGAGACATAATACTTTATTAAATAGTTGTGTTGTTTTTAAAAGTGTTATTACTATTCTAGATGATCTTTATACTAGTAGCAACCCAAATATGGAACATGAAAAATATCATCATACTAAGTTTTTTGAGCGTGGAGTGTGAAAGGTTCTATTCAACAATGAGAGATGTTCAGAGTATATGTGTGCTCATGAAATTGAGGCAGCGTTCCGGTAAGAATCATCATGATTGTAGTAAATTACAGGCTTCATTAGAAAAGTGCTATTGCTCGAAAAATTGACTCTAGCTCCTAATAACCTATCTTGCCACATAAAAACTGACAGCTTACGTAGCGATGTTAGGGCGCCTTCAAATTAGCCGCAAAGAGCCGCGCGGTGGCAGCGCGGTTACAGCGCGGTTACAGCGCTGCCGCCGCGCTGCAACCGCTAGGTTGGAGCATCATAGTGTTGTACATTTAGTTTCAACCTCATCGATAAATTGTTCAAGCTGATTTTCGTTCATGTCTGAATAAAAACACGTACGCATCATCACTAGTCGATTGATGAACCGATGCGCGGCGGCAGCGCGGCACCTGGTGGCATATTTTGATGGCGCCCTTAAAGTTATACGTGCGATTAACAGAGTGCGTATACAAGATCGCGGCGACTACCATCGGAAAGTAGTAGCGCACTAGACATAACACCCGTCTGGTCGATGAGGAACTTTACTTACACTCTGTTCCTCATACCTTTGTAAATCTTTTATCGTTTCTAAAGGAAAACAATATATTACAATATATGTAAAAAAAATTTACCGTCGTGCCTCGGAAAACATCCTAAGGCGTTCGATCTCGGCTGTCATTTGTGAATCTTCGACAGTCGTTACGGGTAGTCAGAACCTCGACGGTCTGAGAACCAATTTAACCAAGATGTATCTTGTTAATGGATTGTTAGTTCTGCTGCATCTAGTTACACATATGGCAGATTTGTTACTGGGGAGTTTGTGCCGCCACTTTTGTTTCCAGCAAAAACTCTAGAAAGTGGCGAAGGCCGGGCTTAAGCTTAATTTGATTATATTACTGTTGATTAAGATTTTTGAGATGATGGAAAAGCTTTACTTGCATAAATTTACCATTTTTTTTTCACTTTATCAGATTACGAAGACAGATTTTGTAAGAATGTCCAACGTTTGCAGAGAGCATCTTTTAAGAAGATGAGCGCGTGCGGCTTGTTCATCATAGACGCTCAGCTACCTCTACAGTTGTCAAGCTTTATTACTTGTTACACTATTGTTTTCTTACAGTTTGTGTATCTGTAATAAAAGTACGTAGTTCTTATTGTTAGATTAAAAAGTTATAAGTTTTTTTTCTATTTTACAAAAAAAAAATCTTTTGTAACGACCTACTTGTGTGATAAACGAACCTCTTGTAGTCATCAGGCCACGTCATTCTAGTAACGACAATTAATCGAGTTTGGTTGTTTTTAATTAATCGGCGAGCAATCTCTGACTGTACCTCATTACTTGCTGAGGGGCACGGTTTAAGATATAATTCGGAAAAAAGTGAAGTCCTTATATTCCGGGCCGCCCCAATAAGGGCGTGGATAAATATCCAGATGTTTCTTTGAATGGTGTTATCTTGAACCGTGTTTCTCAGTTTAAATATTTGGGACATATTGTGACTGATGATTTAAGGGACAATCTAGATGTTGAGAGGGAACGAAGAGCACTGGCGGTGAGGTTTTCACGCTGTTCAGGTGCAGTCAAAGTGACACTATTTAAAGCCTTTGCTCAATTTTTTACACGTGTAGCCTTTGGTTAAGTTATACTCTAAAGTCAGTCAGTGCTCTTCGTGTCCAGTACAACATGCATCCAGGATGCTGTTGGGGCTGCCACGCTTCTGTAGCGCGTCAGGTATGTTTGCTGACGCGCATACGGATGACTTCGCTGCGATCAGACGCAAGCGTGCAGCGTCCTTGCTGTTCAAAGTGCGTGCCAGCTCTAACAGTCTCCTGCGTGACATTCCTGGTAAGCTTGATTGTCCATTTGTGCACTTTTTAAGTCAACTACACGTGGTTGGCTCAAAAAAAAACCATTTACTAACACAGTTTTTAAGTAGGGCTACTAACATTTTATTGTGCATACTTTTACTGAGTGATATGGACTGTTGTCTGTATTAAATGAATTATTATTATTTATTACTAAAAATTTTCATTATTTCTATTAATAACTCCGATATATTTTTATCCAAATTTTATTTTAATGTTCCTGCAAGGTCGAAGCGATGGTACGCACCGTTGCGTGTTCCACAACAACGAATTACAGGCAAAATTCATATAATTGTGCGTGCAAGTAGAAACTTTAATGACATATTATACGAGTATGTAAACAGCATGATTTTGATCCATTCGTGACGAGTGTGTTATCGGCCAGAAAGTGCCTGAGCCTTAGCTTTTTTAAATAAAATTTTGTTCATTCAGGTTTGTTCTTGTATTGAATACCATAATTATGTAAATTTAGTTAAAGGTTTACTGTTTTCCTTTTTTGGTAACTGTGTTGTGTTGTTCACGCTATCATTATTTCCAACCTGTTTTTTATAAGTGATGACTTTTAATAGGCTGTCAGTCTCACATGCTATTCTTTAATATGTTTGTAGCTGTAAGTCATCCATAGTTGATAAATAAATAAATAACTAATTGAGTATGAAAACTAACAATTATAAGAGCAGCAGTACTCACATAGCTTTTATTAAATGTATCCTGTTACTATGCATGACCCGTGCGGATGTTACAACGTATGTAGCTTCACACTCCACCCAACCTAAATACGACTACTTTACTACACTTAACCAATTATTATTGACTTGTTTGTAAAGAGCTTCATTAATCAGGTAAAAAATGTGTCAACAAACACATGCATTTAGTCCGGTCAATTTAGACATTTGAAGTTACATAAATTCACAACAACCTGAAAGTTGCTGAGATCGTTCAAAATATAATTATAAATAAAATTTGAAAGTTCCCCATCGATCCCCTGTATGGAAAAAAAATATTCAAGGTCAAAGGTATAAAAATGAGTTTTCAGCAAAACGGTAACTTTATCTTAAAAATACTTTCGACAAGAATTGTAAATCATAAAATTATCTACAAAAACGTTTCTATACATTTTTTCCTACGAGCCACCGTTTTTGAGTTAAAACGATTCAAAAAGTTGTAACCATCATAATATGCACACGTTTCCACGCCGCCTATGAGGAAGTGTACTTAGCGCGTTTTTTTTAACGTGGTTTCCCTAGTAGGCATATTTCACGGGTCGTTTGTGATCCTGTTTAATTTGGAACTATTGCAAAAACAATGGATAATCGCAGGAATTGAAAAGATAAAAGCAAAATTTAATCGTCCGAATCGTAACTTACCTGACCTTGAATATTTTTTTTTCCATACAAGGGAAAGATGGGGAACTTTCAAATTTTATTTATAATTATATTTTAAACGATCCCACCAACTTTCAGCTTGTTGTGAATTTATGTAACTTCACTCTTATTTTTTGGTCTAATTTGACCGGACTAATTCGTTATTCGAAAACTCATTCTATAACAACTTCCCCAACACCCTGTCATTTTTCGTCGGGGGTTACAAAATAATGTCAAAGTCAAAATCAAATCATTTATTTCAATTAGGCCGTTTAAAAGCCACTTTTGAATGTCGAACTTATAACTTAAATAAAATATAAGTAATGATTCTAGTTGCCCCAACAATCATCATCATCATTATTTCAGCCATAGGAAGTCCACAGCTGGACATAGGCCTCCCCTATAGATCTCCAATAAGACCGGTTGGAAGCGGCTCGCATCCAGCGCATTCCCGCGGCCTTAATGAGGTCGTCTGTCCACCTTGTGGGTGGACGTCCTACGCTGCGCCCTGCCCACTGCCACTTCAACCTGCTAATCCGCTGGGCTATGTCGGTAACCTTGGTTTTTCTACGGATCTCCTCATTTCTGATTCGATCTCGCAGAGAGACTCCGAGCATAGCCCTCTCCATAGCTCGTTGGGCTACTTTGAGCTTACTCATAAGGCCCACAGTGAGGGACCACGTTTCAGTGCTATACGTCATCACTGGCAACACACACTGGTCGAAAACCTTCGACTTGAGACACTGAGGTATGTCGGACGAGAAGACATTACGCAATTTTCCGAACGCTGCCCAGCCGAGTTGGATTCGGCGACTGACCTCTTTCTTGAAGTCGGACCTACCTAACTGGACTACTTGTCCTAGGTACCTAACTGGACTACGAGTCTACAACTTCAAGAATCGAGCTCTCAACAGATATTGGGGTAGGTACAACATGGGCATTACACATTACCTTTGTCTTGTCCATGTTCATTTTAAGACCCACCTGTTGAGAAACTCGGTTGAGGCCTTCGAGCATCGTGTTGAGATCTTCCATCGATTCTGCCATGACTACAATATCGTCGGCAAACCGGAGGTGAGTGATGTATTCGCCATTAATATTGATGCGGAATCCTTTCCATTCCAGGAGCTTGAAGACGTTCTCCAAAGTGACCGTAAACAGTTTCGAAGATATCACGTCTCCCTGTCTTTCGCCTCTTTTCAAAGGGATCGCTCTCGAACTCTGTGCCTGTACTCGGACCGACATGGTGGCGTTATTATACAAACACTTCAACACTTCGATGTACCGATAGTCAATACGGCACCGCTGGAGAGACTCAAGCACAGCCCATGTCTCGATCGAATCAAATAATAATAATAATAATAACAACCCCGCAGGGCAGCTTGTGGCGAGCTGTTGGGCAGTAGCGACCCCACGGACCCGATCTCCCGGGAGAAGTCTTGTTCCTCATCTCTGGATTGCCTTTATTGGCCGGCCAGAGTGAGCACTGACGAGGAACGGAGCTCCCACCTCTTTCTTGCCTTAGTTGGCCGGCTAGAGTGGAGATTCGCAAGAGCAAACGTGCTCGGAGGAAGGAAGCATTCCAGTAAGGTGCTGGTAGGGATCTTGACCGTACTTCCGGGATTGTCCTGATAGCCGTGGATTGCCTCTCCACTCCTCAAGCACCTCAGGTTATGTTGCCCTCTTGTCGCTACGTCACTGTGTGCTAGCGGCCGTTTCAGAGGGCCCATTACTGAGTGTGCAAGTCACCCCCTGCCATTTTATTCGTGTGTTATAAAGCATTGATGAGGCAGGGGCCATAGTCCTTCCATAGTTCTAGGTAACCAGTTCACCATAACCACCCCTAACCTATAGCCCAATATATTTGTTGTTTCAATCTACAATAGTCCTGCACTAGTCGTAGGTTTTCCTTGGGTGCATTTGCATAATGCATACAGGGAAAATCTGCGATTGGTGCCTCACTGCATTAAAAACGACAAAAGGCCTCTGCGAGTTGGCTTAGGCTCCTCGTACGCCTTCCAAAGGTCCGGAACCCAAGGGTTCCGAGAAATATAAGCTCATAAGATAATAATAATAAAATAAATTTATTCACAAATAAAAGATACACAAGACCTATGAAGTCCCTGACTTCTGATCTAGGTTCAGAGACCTGTGTTACAGAAGTCAGTGTCTTCTCCCATCAGATGTCACAACAGTAATCATTTTTTGCACAGAAACTTAAAAAATAGAAAGAAATGTGAGTAGAGTGTAAATGTGAAAGGTGAATGTAAAATTGTGAAGTGTGGATGTGTAGTGTGGATGTATGGATGAAAATTGTCTTTTATGATGTTATATGTATGAAAGTGAATGTGGAATAGTATTACATTCCTAACATGGGGTGCGTTTAGGGGAGCAATTTTTCGGTTTGGCCATAGTCTAAACCAAGCAGCCATTCCTTAAGTAGAATTTTAGCTTCACGACAGGAAAGAGGGTGGAAGTTTTTTAGTTTATTTATTTTATTATATAAGTATATAGACATGTAGCATTGTTGTCTTCTAGCAGATGCTGTAAGATATTTGACTGATGGATGTACATCTCTGATAGTACGCTTACTATGGTAATCCGCGGCATTATATGGGGAGATCTTATGTTGTTTAATAAGGAGGAGAAATAAATACAACTGTCTTACTGTAAGCACTTGACATGACTCGTACAAGGTTTTTGTAGGAAATCTATATGTCCTGAATGTCATAACTTTCAGTAAAGATCGCTGTGCTCTTTCCAAGCGTAACATAAAGGTTTTGCACGCCCCTCCCCATACAACAGTACAATACCCAAGTACTGACTGAGCTAAGGCATAGTAAACAGTCCGTAAAAGTTGAAAATCGGCTACATGTCTTAGACGTTTAAACACCCATATAAGCTTCCTAGTACGAGCTGTAATCAATCCTAAATATGGACGCCAAGTCAATCTTTCATCTAGTATAACCCCAAGATATTTCACATCGGTGGACCCTGTTAATGAACGGCATGAACAATCTGTATGAGAAGAATAATTACAAGAATGAACCTTTAGATCAACATTTGTTGGCGAAGTTTTGGCAAAAGAAAACTGTATGTACGTAGATTTTGCAAGATTTAAAGATAATAAGTTTTTATTGAGCCATAAACGTATTCGATGAAGTCCCGCCTCAGCAAATACTTTGACCCCGTCCCAAGAATCACCATGAAAAACTATAGCGGTGTCATCAGCATAAGTAAAAATTTTTCCATTAAGAAGTTGTTGATCACATAAGTCATTAATATAAATTAAAAAGAGGCTCGGGCCGAGGATACTGCCTTGGGGGACCCCATACACCACCGGAGTAGCCTTACTGACATGATTTCCGATCCTAACTTGTTGCATACGGCCGCAAAGGAAATCTTTAAAAATCATTAGTGTATTTTCCCGGATACCAATGCATTCTAATTTGTTCACAAGGGCAGGAATCAAAGACTTTCTCATAGTCCACAAACGCTAAGCAAAGTGGCAAATTATACTCTTCTTCGGTCTTCTGTATAACTTGCCGCAGCGTATGGATGTGGTCTATGGTACTGTAGCCTCTACGGAAACCGGTTTTTTTTTTTTTTTTTTATTTATTTATTCAAGAAAAGTAACATGATAAATTTTTCACAATCTTCTGCCAAACTGCTTTACAGTTTGTCGGCAGTGTTCTCGTGGATACAATATTCTTATCCAAGTAGGTACAAATTTTATACTTAATTTCTACATGCATTGACGCAAAGTCAACACAAAATTAAAAATGAATTATGAGAATGGGATTATACACATTAAATGCCTACTGATGGGATTAGGTTCACTTACCCACCGGGCTAGCATGAGCGTGCACGCATTCAGTTCAACCGTCCCGACCGCCCCGCTGTCGCACCTACCCCGCCAGAGGGAGACAAGCCCAGCGCGAGTGAGCCGCCGCGATGCGCACAACATTAAACATAACATCAACATGCCGCACGCGCATGCCATACCGGCCGGTCCGCGCCCGCCTCCTTCATCAATAGTTCTTACAGTTTGCGAGTTACGCCACAGAGCAACCATTAGTACTAATATCTTACGCTAGGGACACAAACCTAAATAGTGTTTACGCAGAAGATTTTTTAAGACATTTTTGGACAGTGCTTCAGTTGTTATTTGCGATGGTAATTCGTTTAACAGTGTTGGAATTAGCCATCGCCAAGTCCTTTTTCCAAAATAATTAGTAACTTTAGGGACTAAATATCTGTTTCTTTGCGTAGCTTTACGGGTTGGCCGGTTATACACTCTTTTAATTTTATGTTCATTTTTTTTGTGGTATCCTAAGATTACAGTTAATTTTAATTTTTCCTGTACTGGCAATATTCCACAAATTTTAAATAATTTTTCATACTCCTTATTGATGTTGTCTTTAGTTGCCTTGTTTGATAATAATTTCAATAGACGAATTTGCAGTTTTTTTATTTTATTTAAATGTACCGGAAACGTCAGTCCATAAGCAGCCAACCCGTAGTTTATTGTTGCATCTGCGAGTGCGTAGTAAAGAATGTACAGAATTCGCTTACTTACTATAAATTTTAAATTATTCAATTTCCCTAAAACTGAGCGCAATCTACCACATACCGTGTCAACATGTGCGTCCCAAGTAAATCGTTCATCAATTGTTAGTCCTAGGTACTTATACTTCGCCACGCGATCAATACATTCACAATTTAACTTATCATCATGAAGGCATTCATAAGAGTGGCCTTTTAGCGAGATATGGGCATTTTTACCTAAACGGTTATAAGGAGAGGATATCAGCATACATTTGGTTTTATTTAAATTGATAAGAATGCCATTTTCGTGCGCCCATTTAAGTATGTTATCCAGATCTTCTTGCATTGCCGACTGGATCAGTTCACAGTCCTGGCCGCTGTATACCAAGCACGTGTCGTCTGCATACATATAAGTTCTACAATTTTTGATGACGTTGACCATACTATTGACGTGCATGATATACCCAATCGGTCCATAAACTGAACCAGTCGGCACACCGTAGTTGACTTTACCGAGTTCACTATCTGTTCCTTTAACCCTAACTTTTAGATACCTGTTGAGCAGATATTGCCTGAACCACTTTTTTACGTGCCCTCGTATTCCACACTCATCCATGGCCTGCAGCAAGCCCGCATGGTCCAACGTATCGAAGGCTTTTTTAAAGTCAATAAATGTTATCAAAATTAAGTCCTTTGAATTTAATGAGCTGTTTATATCGTCGGTAAACTTATATATAGTATAACGGGCCGGTGTCCGCAACTCCACGTCAAAGCGCGTATTTTGCGTGCGGGTGGGAGACTATTCTAACCATCCCAATTCCCCGAGAAAGGCCAGCAGTGCCCCGATGTTGCTGGCTATCTCGCGGAGAGTACCTGGGTTACCTAAGTACTTTGCCCTGTATGTTGCAACCACTGGGCAGTGCAGAAGCACGTGGGCTGCTGTCTCGTCTTCCTCCATGCAGGCACGACACAGGGGGCTGTCTGTGACTCCTAAGACAAAGAGGTGTTTATTAAAAGAGCCATGTCCGGTAATAGCGGCTGTTACTGTGCGCAGCTGTGGTTTGGTCAACCGAAGCGCGCGTTTAGTGAGGCGGCCGTCGATAGCAGGAAGTGCTTCCTTGGCCTGCCTACACTCGCCGTGGTCTAGCCACAGCTTGTGGTGTTGTTCACTAGTTCGTTTCCTTACCAGTGTGCGTAGGTATCCGAAAGGGAGTGGTACGATGGGTTCGGGTCCCACCGCTGCCATGCTCGATCCCCTTCTAGCGAGTTCGTCCGCAGCATCATTGCCCCGGGAATCGCTGTGTCCTTTGATCCATTGGATGGTTATATTATTGAGATTACCAACCTGGTTCAGGCGTTGGTGACACTCGTATATTAACCCAGAGTTCACTGTGTGGTTGTTTAGTGCTAGCAGTACAGCCATGCTGTCCGAGAGTATGCGAATTGAGTGGTCCACAACCTCCCTGGCTAAAATGGCAGATGCCGCCAGAGAAATGCCCATGCATTCTGCCTGAAATACCGTGTTGTGGGCCCCCAAAGGTTTGGCTATGTGGATGTTGAGATCCTCCGAGAAGACTCCAGCCCCAGTACCAGTACCTGTTTTAGATCCATCCGTGAAGATCCGTAGTTCCGCGGGGTTCAATCCCTCGCAGCGGTCATCTTCGTGGAGCTGAATTTTGTATTTCTTATCGAATACGAATTGTTTAGGTACCCGATCGTTTGTTGCTTTCGCCAGGGGGAACTCATTATAGAATCCCTCCAGTACCGCGGTGTGCTGTGTTTGTCTCTTGCTCCAGAGTTGAAGTGTTTTAAGGCGTACAGCCGTCGTTGTCGCTTCCTGCTGTATGAACAGATGAAGCGGTGGGAGCCCCAACATGGCTTCGAGAGCCACAGTCGGAGTAGTCCTCATGCAGCCTGTGATCGCCATGCAGGCGAGCCTTTGCAAGCGTTGCAGTTTGTTGCAGGCTGTAGTTAATTTGGTGCGGGGCCACCAGACCACTGCCCCATAAGTGATCATAGGTCGGATCACCGCACAGTACAACCAAAGTATAATTTTAGGGGATAGGCCCCACTTCTTACCTATCATCCTCCTGCATTGCCAGAAGGTAATGCAGGCCCTGTTTATTTTATTGTCTAAGTGGCTACTCCAGTTTAACTTGCTGTCTAGGATGATTCCCAGATATTTGACCTCATTGGCTAACTGGAGTTCTGTATCAAAAAGTTTGGGTAGGCGATAAGGGCCTAGTGTTCGTTTTTGGGTAAACATGACTAGTTCAGTCTTCGTGGGGTTCACTGAGAGGTCGAACTCTCTGCACCAACGTTCAACGATGCGTAGTGCCTGTTGAGTGAGGTCGCAGATTGTCCCCGTCACTTTCCCCGAAATGAGGATAGCGAGGTCGTCGGCATACCCTATAGTGTAGAAATGGTTCGCGTTGAGTTTCGTGATGAGGTCATTTATCACCAGATTCCAGAGGAGCGGGGATAGTACGCCACCTTGGGGGCAGCCTCTGGCTATCATGGTCGGTAAACTTACTTAGTGCCGTCACTGTGCTTCTATTTGGCCTAAAACCATGTTGGTTTTTAGTTAGAATATTATTAATTTCTAAAAACACTGTAATTTGGCCTACAATAACTTTCTCAACAATTTTATTAATAAGGAAGGTTTGTTCGGAAGGCTGGAAGTCATCAAGCCTGCGCTCGAGACGGTTCGTAAAGACCCTTGAAAACAGCTTGTAAACAGGGCCCAGAAGCGAGATAGGTCTGTAGTTCTTCAGTAAGGTATTGTCACCTTTATTAAAGAACAGCACCACTACGCCTCTGTTCCACGCTTCTGGCGTTATGCCCTCGAGGACGACGGTGTTAAAGAGCCTCTGAAGGACTTTAAGTACCGGTGTTCCACCCGCTTTCAGAAGCTCTGAAGTGATTCCGTCGTCACCCGGCGCCTTGTTGTTCTTAAGCTGATTCAGGGCCATTCTAATCTCGTACAGGCTGATGTCCAGGATATCCTCGGTGAAGTGTCGGGTCAACTTGGCTCTTGGGTCGGTCGCCGTGCTGCCAACAAGATTAGCGACCGAAGCGTATAACTGTCCATAGAACCCTTCGATCTCCTCCAAAACCTCAGCCTTGGTCGACGCTATACTGCCATCTTTTCTCTTCAGCTTAGTCAACTGGCTTTGCCCAATAGACAAATTCGATTGTCTCTTTAATATGTTTAGTATTAAAGAGACGTATGTCGTGTCGCAGAGATTTGGAAATTTGTCTGTTGAGCTGCCTATATGACTCTGCATCTGTGAACGAGAAAACCGACACCACCTTGCGACTGCTGGTCGTCTTCCCGGTAGTAGAGCAGTTTGCCGGATCTTAGGGTTATCGTGTCCTCGCCCTCTCTACGGACTTCAGACAACCCCACAATATCCCAGCGCAACCTACTCGACTCTTCTTAAATAATTTTAAATGAATCAAGTTACCGTTTTTTAGTATCTGTGCACACACCGTCTCAGCTTCTTTTACACTCATGTAGAACTTCTCACAGTTTACACTTAGTATGACTACTAACGCTATATTTTTTGTAAGAATTAAAATGAACCCGAAACTCGTAACCAATACCTGAGAGAGAAACATATTTTGTTGTGTTACATTTATGTGTTCATTGAAAGTGATTTAAAAACAAATCACACCAAATCGAACTGTATGTTGTTTTGTGAGCTACGTTGAAACATACAGATACATACATTGATTGCACCCTAAAACTTTCTTAATTTGTGTGTGGGGGATTTAGAAAAAAAAAACAATATTGATGATTGATGTCTCACACTCACTTCATTTCTCACCTGAGCAAAATTGCTCATGACGTCATAAATCATGATATTGACGTAACATAAAGCGCATTGAAATGTTGATAGTATGTGAAATAGAATCTGAAAACAAAAATATGATTTATTGTTTTCCTTAACTTGGTAAGTTAAGTATTCATTCGTGACTCACAATAAAAAGCACATACAAAAGACAACAAAAAATTAAACATTAGTCTACCTAAAGTGGTAAAGATTGCGAACTCGTTTGGTTTTTTAACAATTAAACTAAAAAATCACATTCTAAACGACTAAACACTACTATACTATCATAGACTCAATCACAGCTTAAGTTCGCTTAATATCGAGTTGCGTGATCGTCCATGACAAGCACGAGTGACAAGTAAAAGTTTATTGTAATAAATTCAACCACTAACCAATATCTGGAAAATGTTCTTGTAGAGATTGTAAGCTTCCAAAATATTTTTGTATACTCCAAGCAATTTGAGACATTGATCATCATTGTCGTGCTCATCATTTCTCATCAAGACAATATCTTCAATCCACTTGTCAAGATATTTCTTTAACAGTATTATTATTCGAATGGCTATTACAAGATTGTTATCAAATGCGATGCATAAAAAGTAACATAAAAAGTCAACAACACAATCAGGTCATTACAACACATATTAAAATATGAACACCGATTGTGGTGGTAGTGGAAATCCAACTCCAAATGATAAACTTCTTAAAACTGTTGCCAAAACGAATGCTTCTGTGTAAAGTCTGTATCTTCAAAATAAGTAGTACGTGGTTGTTCTTATGGAAAATATCTAGAATGAAGATCAGTGTCAATCTAATTATAGAAGTGATTAAATCAATAATAAAAGAAGGCATGAAGAGGTCATATTTGAATTGCATTGTATTTACGTCTACATTGTACACGGTGAACATTCTCAACAAATGCAACGCATTTATGAAACATAATAAACAAAAAGCTAACACACGATATTTTGGGCCACTAGGATAAATGTGATTCCTTCGTAAATTAAAGGAGATTGACAGCAAAAAAGGCGCTTTATAATAAAAGTGTATGGCCCTAAAACTATACTCATTAATTATAAAATGTTTTTTTAACTTCTCATAGTTCACTCGGTCGAAATCGTATGTGGAGTTACTATTCTGTATTTAATTAGTAGTTAATGCATTTTAGTGCATAATTTTAATGGCGTATTGCGGTGATAGTAGTGTTGTCAAATTAAAAACGTCACGGTGTTTCAAAAATAAATTCAACTCTGACTTTATCCTCGTATTAATATTTTTAAGTATCACAATTCTTATGTGAATTATGAAAATAATATTTTAACTTAATTCACATCTTTAAATTAATATTACTTTATTAATAACTAATCTTTCTTTGACGAATCAGTTACGGTCAAAATGATTTTAAACTGTTGGGTTTCACTACGTGAAAGGTGAGCTGTCAAAGGTGTTATTGTCAATTTTTCAAACACAAAACATTGTGCTTTGGATTCGGCAGCGAGTTTTTGTCATTGATAGTTGTTGAGTTTGTTGTGCTTTATAACTTATCATTGCGTTCTGTTCCGTCGTGTCCAGTCGAGTCTACAAAAGTACCTATAAAACCACAGTTACCTTGACTAACCTATGTAATAATATTCTTTTGGGATCATTTATTGATTTGTTGGTACTATTTTATGTTGTCTTTCGTGAATTCAAATCATATTGTAGCAAAGAGCTGCTGCTTTTAGTGGAAAGTTCGTAACTGAACTAACCTCAAACCCTAACAAAAAATAAAAAAAACAACAAAAACCCCTCAAAATAAATGGACGATTTTTATTTCCTTTGAAAGTACGATATCACCCCTCTTTTATATCTTATTTATGCCATCATACACAATGTTTTGATGCGGAACGGCGTTCAGTAGAAAATTGGGCATACTCCTTTTGAAGTCAAAATAAGGTTAAGAGGAAAGTTAAAAGAAAACGCTACACTTCTAATATCTTTTTCCAATCTATTATTAGATAACAATTTTCGAGCTTGGGACATTGTGGTATGGTACGTTTGGTAGGTTGTGTGGTTATAGTAGGAGTATGGTGTTCGCTTTATGAGTTATGCTTGACTTTGAAATATCATTTTCATAATGAGGCAATTTGTCAGGAGAATAACATTGTATACATTCTACATAAACATTTTGTTACTTACAAACAACCTTTATTTTAATAATCAATACATAAGACATATAGTTAATCGCTAATAGTAATATTGGATAAAAAATCATTAAGCTTAAAAGGCCGGGTTTTGACAACAGAACGACCAATGATATTCGTCATCTTAGTTTTGCAACAAAAAAAAAAAAAAGACATTAACATAAAAAGAAACATTAGAAGTTAAGTAAATGAATTAATTTAAGGACTGATGCAAAAGATAAAAACCAACACGCTTTAGTATAATTTATTATTATGTCTACGGTAGATAACAAGAAAAGCTAGTGTCAATGTATAATCTTGTCAAACAATATCGTTAGTTATCTTAATGACTATATTTAAAATAAGAGTATCATTCTAGAAGAATGACGTCTTCACCATTTCAAATTCTCCGAATTATTTCATTGAAGTTTAAAAATAAGAAATTATTTTGTAATACCACTCGAACTTGTCGTTTGGATCTAGAATTAGACAACTTTGTGGACAAAGATGTACAGTCGATGCTTCTGCCCTTCAATCTAGTGCATAATCTTGTATTTTGCCCCAAATATAGAATCAGGAACAATTTCATCTTTCCAAATAGTCTTGTATCGCGTTTTGTATCATTGTGTGGCACGATTATGTTCATATCTATTCTTTTCTATCGCTTATACCATAATTTGTTGCGTAAAAATGAAAGTAATGGAATTGATTTTTTCGGTTTTATCGTTACCAGTATTGGTTTTCTTATAAATTTGTTCTCTTTTGTTTTTCAAAGTCATACAGCCGTCGTATTCATTTTAAAGTTTTTGTACATCCATAGTTTTCTCAATAATGAAGTCAAATTTAAACGCTTTATCATAGGTAACTGGTTTAGTGTTATTTTAATATTGGTTTTTCGTATAAATATGGTTATCAGTCTTTGTTTGATCCTAAAACTTGCATTTAACGATTTCTTATGTGGTTTAATTATATCGGCTCTCGACATCAATGTCGTGTATGCTATAAGGCTCATTAAGCTGTTAAAAGATAAAGTTGATATATGGAATATTGAAACGATGCGTTTTCAAAAACGAGGGAACAGCGATAGTGGGGATTACATGCACAGGTTATATCTGGCATATGTTTATATACTAGATTGCTATGACATTTACAAGGTTTCTTTTCAACCAGTGGTAAGTAACAAATTTGTCTATATCAAAAAAACCAATTGTCTAAAATGTATGTTCGCCTATTACATTAAAGCGGCTGCACCTGTTTTGCTCATTCTATTTTTGTTGTATTTATATTTTTTTGTCAGACCAATAGTTGTTTGAACTTTTATTTTACTTTTAGTTTAAACTGCAGCTGTGCGAAACCAAAACAGGTCGTTTACAATATTATAGTAATATTCAACAACTTATACACTATACCATCCATTCCATCCTTTGTCCATCAACGTCCCATCATTTTCAATTTATTAAAGTCGCTTTAAAATAAATTATTGCTAATAATGTTTACAGATTGTGTTTCACTACACGAGCTACTTTTTCTACGTTTTGATTAACATTCAAAATGCAATTATCCACTTCAAGCATGCTGTAAGTAACACAAAAAAAAAGAATAAGTACGTTAGCTGAGTTTTGACTATATATTTAGTTTCTATCTGGTTACTATTTTAGGACGGAGAATCCAAATGGATAATATGGATAATAAACGCCTGGATAGCAAGAAATGTTATTATGGAAATCACGTTTAGTATAGAGTTAGAAACGTAATATTTATTTCACTTTTGTGTTTATTTCTTACTACCTTCCCTGGGAAACTGTTTTTCGTCTTAGAATTAATTTACAATGAGTTACCTTCTTTGGTTTGATTTTTTCTTTTTTCACGTCGTAATCAACAAATATCGGCGATACATCGAGTCAATATGACGCATGACGTCACTAGCCAGTACAGTTTATACTAGGTAATGACGTTACAAGTCCCCTCTCTTCAACTTTAATGTGCTTAATCTAAGCAGTTTTCCATCAATTTGCTTAAGCTTAGACCAAGCAAAAAATCAGCATTTATTGGAATTATAAACACCACTATTACCGATCACTTCATGATTTTCCTAAAGATATCAGATTTGACGAAAAAATACCAAATAATTAAGACAAAAACAATAATAGACGTAGATAAAGCAACGGAACTCTTAAAATCTAGTAATATTCAAGACCTTTTAAACCTAACCAACCCCAACGTTCTAACAGATAACCTAATAAGTTTGTTACAAGAATATCTCATCACTAGCACTCTTGTTAGAAGAATCCCCTAAAAAGTAGACTAATTAAACCTTGGATGACTGTAGGATTCCGTATAGGAACCGCAACAATATGCAAAGAAAACTAAAACTAGACCCATGCAATGAAATTCTGAAAATCATCTTTAAGAGATACCGAAACTATTGCAGCTGCATATTAAAAAAACAAAAACGTAAATATGATCGCGAACAACTATATAAGGCACACAAGAACCCCAAAAAGTTATGGCATACCATTAACACTATAACCCAAAGAAAGCCACCTAAACAACAAAACATAGAATTTTTGGAATCAGCCGTTACCCCTAGTGAAGCAGTAAACAACGTAAACAAATACTTTTCTACTATAGGCAAGCATCTGGCTGACGACATTAAAAACCCGGAGAGGCCAGCTGTCAGTGACCGTAGTGTACCTTTAAGAGATGTAAATCCACCTGTCTCGTCCTTTGTATTTTTCAACTCGGACCCTGATGAGGTTGCTACCGTAATTAGAAGCCTAAAAACCGATAGTGCCACTGGCTGGGACAAAATTCCTGTAATTTTTTTTAAGGCTGCACAGCTAATTATTTCGCCAATTATTTCTCACCTTATCAACCTATGTTTTGACCAGGGAACTTTTCCCACTGCCCTGAAACAAGCTATAATAACACCTGTGTACAAGAGTGGGGACAGAGCTGATCCGTCCAATTACAGACCAATATCTGTCCTCCCGTCCTTGTCTAAAATAGTCAAAGAGTCATAAACTATCGCTTGTTATTTTTTTAACTAAAAACAAAATAATCTTTCCCTCTCAGTTTGGCTTTAGACAAGGCAAGTCTACAGAAGACGCAGTCATGGCGCTTGCTTTCATTGTCACTGAAAAAGTAGACCGTGGAAGTAAGTGCTTGGCAGTATTTCTAGATCTCAAAAAAGCCTTCGACACAGTCTCTGTTCCCACACTTTTACACAGGTTAGAAGACATTGGCGTGAGAGGGGTACCACTTAAGCTGTTTCAGGAATACCTTAGCGAGCGCAGATATGTGGTAAAAATAGGAGTAGCCACCAGTTCTGAAGAAATTGTCACTTACGGAGTGGGACAAGGTAGTGTGCTGGGGCCAACACTGTTCCTTATTTACATAAACAATTTATGCAATATAACTTTAGATGATGCTCACATATTCTCCTACGCTGACGATACAGCAATAGTTTTCTCGGGAGAATCATGGGACAGCGTTGGCCGTACTGCCGAACGTGGTTTGTCTACGATAGCTTCTTGGCTCGATACCAACCTTTTAACTTTAAATATCTCAAAGACTAATTACATCTGTTTCTCCATATACAACCGTTCCCAGCCATCACAAGACTTACATATTAGAATTCATACATGCTCTGACTCCTCCAAAAACATTTGCACTTGTCTCAAAATTAACAAAGTCAGTAACACTAAATACCTTGGTGTTATGCTCGACCAAAGACTATCTTGGCACTTGCATTTGGAATTAATAATGAGTAGAGTTAGGAAACTTATATGAAACTTCAAGTCACTTCGTCATGTGGCTACGAAAGACCTTATCAGGCGAGTTTATATCTCTTTGGGTCAGTCTATAGTAATGTACTGTTTACCAATCTGGGGCGGAGCGACAATAACAAAGTTTTTAGAACTGGAAAGAGCCAGAGAGCACTACTGAAGGTCATGTTCCTCAAACCACTGAGATTCCCTACTGAACGTATATACTTAACTGCCGATCTTTTATCGGTTAGGAAGCTATACATTCTTCAGATCGTTCTAAAAAAACACAAATCCCTTCCCTTCATCTCTTCTAGGACACAAACCAGGAGGAAGAATACCCCTGGATAGGATACCCCCCAACGTTTAGCGATCTCGTCAGGAATCGGTGGTCCAAAGACTTCATCCTTTCCCTTCGATTCACCGAGTGCTTCTAATATTTCCTGTGGTAGGGACTCCTGGGTGGTGGCAGCTATGACCGCATCCTTACTGGTACTAGGGCCTGGTTCTGAGGCCAGGGTAGGTACCCCGATTTCTGTTTCTTGTTCGATAACCCTATCCGATAGGGGGGACGTGTTTGCATTCTGAAACGTGGAGCATGGAGATACCGCGGACCTGATTTGTCGTACTGACACGTACGAATCATCCGATTCTAAGGGGTCCGCCCGCGCTTGATCGATCGGCGGTGAGTTCCCTGGTGATAGTGGCCAAGGGTCGGAGTCTGTAAAGAACAACGCGCGCGTTGTTTTTAAATTACACGAAATAATCGCATGCTGCCTTTGCAGCTGTGTACTTTTAAGTCATTGGTTATAATCACGTAATAACACGAGACTGTATGGTTATCAGCCATGATCACGTCATGGAGAATAACGGTGTCACTTCATTACTACATGCCATAGTTATCTGTAGCGATCACGTCGCTAAGAATAATCGGCAGTTAAATAGGAATCTATCAGCCGCGATCGCATCGCGGAGAATAGCATCCATCTGGTAACAACATTATACTTAATATTATAGTTGCATCAATAATTCGTTACGGTAATTAGGGATAGTTCTTCAGTAAAGTAAACAAGTATGACTCACCTTCGCTCGTTTCCGAGAAGTGGTTAAGTTGTTTTTGTAACCGTCTTATTTTCTTCCGAATGTACGATTCTTTATCTTGGTGTTTTCGTTTACCCATTTTGGTAAACCAGAGTCACACTCGTTATGAATGCGCTACCTGTCTTATCTCTAGCAAGTAGTCCGGTGGGAACGATAACGGTACGCTGATCCCAGTCGCGACGGGCGGGCTCTGCTGACCAAGCATTCTCGATATTGTTAGACTGTAACGCTATACGCTAGATAATAAGTGAATGTTTATCCAGTTGTTAGTTAAGATAGAATAAGTTAGTCTGAAATAAACGGTTGTCAAGTAAAGTTGTGCCTTTTAAAAACTCTCCGAGACTCCCCGGTAACTTAAGTGGCGCAGCCGGTAGGATACCCAAAATTTAGCCTGTGCTTCGAAGGACACGAAATCGGTTCTGTGCGCGTGGTATTGGGTAAACTCGAACCAAACAAACTCCTGTCAACCGGGTGCCGAGAGTTCCTGTTTCTACGATTGCAGCTCTACGGGAAGGCATGGGATCGAGCGAACTGTGAGTAGACCTCCTTACGATTCCTGTCTTGTCCTTGTTATTTCCTGTGGCTACGAAAGTAGATATATATCTTAATTTTCGAACTAAAATCGTCGAAAGTTATTTGACTTCATCAATATTTGTTAATTAGGTAATTATTTTAAGTGTGAAGTGTTTGAACATTATTTTCGGAATTTTATATTTTTATACCTAAGTATTTTAAATTTTATATTAATAATTTTAATAATGGTAGACCAAGTACAAGTTATTCCAAGAGAACTGCTCTCCCTTATCCCTAAGTTTGATGGGGACCAAAATATGTTAAATTCATTTATCAAAAAGAGTGAATACATATTGAGAAATTTTAATGGACCAGTAAATGCGATACAATCAACATACGTATTTCATTGTATTACTAGCCGACTATGCGGTAGAGCCGCAACTCTACTAAGTGAAAGAGACGACATTAATTCTTGGGAACAATTGAAAAATACTCTCATATAGCATTTTGGAGACCCTAGATCAGAGGAGTGCGTAGCGATTGAGCTTGAAAATTTAAAAATTAAAAATGATGAAACTTACTTACAATTTTGCAACAGAATTCAACAAACGCGTAGCACCCTCTTCTCTAAGGTAAACCTGCTCGCGGACGAAGGTTTAAAAGCTGCTAAAATGATAATATATAATAATATGTGTCTTAATGTGTTTTTATACAATCTTCCGGAGGATCTAATTAGAATCGTACGTTTGAGAAACTCTAATACTTTAGAAAGTGCACTTAGCATTGTCATGGAGGAAGTTAACTTTCAATATCAGTACAAAAATAAAAACAAAGCTCAGAAACAAACTTCATTACCTAATCCTAATAATTCTGTAGATCCTAGATCGCCTAAACAAAACTCTTTATCGCCCAACAGCCAGCCTTTTAAATTTGGAATCCCGCAACAGGCGCAAAATAATACTAGGCCTGGTTTTAATAATGTTAATCGATTCGGCACACCACAGTTCACACCAACAAATTTTAAGTTTGGTATTCCAATAGTTCCTCAGCAAGGTTTTAGGCCCAACTTACATGGTCAACAAAATTTTAGATTTAGAATCGTTCCTCAGCAAGGTTATCAACCCCAATTTAATACTCCAAATCAGGCCAAGCCAATTTCCAATGGACCAAATCAACAATTTAAATTTGGCATACCCCCACAAAATCAACCGCAACGTAACCTACCACAGTTACAGGAAAGTGATGTCTCTATGCGTACAGCTCGCCCGATGAGACAAAACATGCTAAATATTTTACTCGATGACGATAATAATCTATTCTACAATATAGAACCCGTAGAGACCCCGTCAGAACAATCCAATCAAAATGGCACTTATTATGTAGAAAATTATGCTTATAATTTAAAGATGCCTGAAACCCAAATTGACAATGAACCTTCCGAAAAGAAAAATGATGAAAAACCACACGATGTTGAAAATTTTCAGGTACTAGCCTCCAATTTTCACCTGAAGTAATTCAATTGAATTGTGATTCACTCCTAAAACTCCCGCATATAGAAATTCCCGAAATCAAGGCCCGTTTCATGATAGACACTGGAAGTACGCGGTCTTTTATAAGTCCTGTCAAAGCAAATGAATATTTTTCAAAATATAAATTATACGAACCGTTTGAGGTCATAAGTACACACGCTCGTAGTCAACATAATGAAGTAATTTATATACCACTTTTAAAGACCTTTAAAACTTTAGGTAAACATAAGTTTTATGTATATGACGTAGATAAAAGATATGATGGTTTGGTAGGCTCAGACTTATTAAAACAACTAGAAGCCTCTATTGATATGAAAAACCAAATATTACGTACACCCACGACAGACATTCGTATATTATATAACCCGCCATACGAGGTCACATCGTCGTATCCTACGAATAGTGCCCTAACGAACTTAAGGGCTTTCTTTTTTTATTGCATTATTCAATTCTGCTCATCATACCACATGTAATCAGTTCAACAAAACAATTAAAAACGGTACAAGTTATCAAATAATTAAGTTTTCTAAAAAGCCACAATTATAAGCACTACGTTTTCAACGAAGAATAAAGCCACAATAGCCGTCGCGCCCTCTTTCTTCGCGAGTAGTGAGGGTGCGCGGGCGCCGGGCAACGTGCAAGCGCCGCTCGGCCACTATTGGGTACATTGAAAAAAGCCCTTATGGTGATTGCGGCCGTGTTCTATGGAATGGCTAAATTGGATATGTATAGAAGAGACTAAGACCTAATTACGTTTGTGTCTTTTTTCTACGTTCAAATTGTGTTTTTGTCTTTTATTATGGCGACTGTGACCTAAACATTTCCGCAGATAAAAGGCGTAATGTAACTTATTGCTCAAGTCCAACCCTACTTTACCTTAACACAACTGAGAATAAGGATTTAAGGGACAAAATGCGTATAAAATTTAAAGGTAATTTATTGAAAAAAATGCTAGTCGAACCATATGATACCCATACACATTATATGGAACCACAAACACATAAATGTTCATAAGTAATTTAAATAATCACAAAAAAGTGTCTCCTGAAAAGTGCTATTATGCAGTTACGCCCCTATTCGTAGGATACGACGACATTAGAACCAAGGACAGAGTCGCGAGTTAAAGTTCCGACCGATATGAAAAATGGAGATGCTATATTAAACTATACAGATTTCGGACAGGGTGTTAGAATGCCGAGTGCTCTCGTGAAATGTATCGATTCATTTGCAACTACAGTTATACAGAATGCTTCAGAATATAGCGTCACATTAACGTTTCGGCAACCCTTGATTACATGTAAATTAAACGACAATACTTGTGAGATAAATATGACAAATAACGAATCATTGAACAACTTTGAAATCGACGATTTACTTAAAAATAACTTAACTAAATTACGACTGGACCACACCAATGCGGAAGAACGTGAGGCTATAACCAAATTATGTTTTGAATACAGAGACATATTCCATTGTGATGAACTCCCTCTTACTTTTACCAATCAGGTAAAGCATCAGATTAGAACTAAAAATGAAGATCCCATTTATGTCCGCCCCTATAGACTTCCACCATCGCAAAATGTAGAAGTACAAAAACAAGTTGAAAAATTATTGCAAAATGACGTCATTCAGGAATCTTTTTCGCCTTGGAGTGCACCCGTACATCTTGTACCAAAAAAAATGGACGCCTCGGGTGAACAAAAATATAGGATGGTTATAGACTATCGACGCTTGAATGACATAACTACGGACGATAAATATCCCTTACCTAACATAAACGACTTATTTGACAAATTAGGGAAGTCCACCTACTTTACGACACTAGACCTCGCAAGTGGCTACCACCAGCTGGAAATAGATAAACAGGATAGACCCAAAACTGCGTTCACTACCCCATCAGGGCACTTTGAATTCACCCGCATGCCCTTTGGTCTTAAGACCGCACCTGCAACATTTCAACGCGCAATGGATAACGTGTTGAGGGGATTGCAGGGTATCCATTGCCTGGTTTACCTAGACGATATAATAGTCTTTTCAAATAGCTTGCAGGAACATATAGATAAACTTAGGAAAGTTTTTGATCGACTTAGACAAACCAACTTGAAGGTGACGCTTGACAAATGCGAATTTTTACGTACAGAAGTACTTTATTTAGGACACAAAATTACCAAAGACGGACTAGAACCCAACAATGACAAAGTAAAAGCAGTAATAGACTTTCCGTTACCGAGAACGCCCACTGAAATAAAAAGTTTCCTGGGTTTAGTCGGTTATTACCGTAAATTTATAAAAGACTGCTAAAATCACGCAACCACTCACCTCTTGTTTAAAAAAACGAAACAAAGTACAGATCAGCCAATCCTTTTTTTCGATGCCTTTAATAAGTGTAAAGAGTTGCTAGTAAACGCGCCTATTCTTCAGTTCCCCGATTTTTCCAAACCTTTTGTCTTAACCACGGACGCCTCCAATTATGCTCTAGGAACAGTCCTTTCACAAGGCCCTATTGGAAGTGACAAGCCCATAGCCTACGCGAGCCGCACTTTAAATGACGCGGAGACACGTTATAGCACAGTAGAGAAAGAAATGCTAGCCATTATTTGGGCAACAAAACATTTTCGTCCGTACCTGTATGGGCGTAAATTCACTATCTACACGGACCATCGTCCTCTAGCCTGGCTTACCTCATTTAAAGAGCCTGACAGTAAGCTCACTCGATGGAAGCTTAGATTGGCTGAATTCGATTTCGATATCATTTACAAAAATGGGAAACAGAACAGTAACGCGGATGCCCTGTCACGCATAAAATTAAATATACTTACCAATAATAATGATAACGAATCCATGCAGTGTAACGCAAGTGACACGAACAAAGATAACGATACAATAGTCATCTCCGATTCATCGGAAACGCTTAGTGCGCGTTCACTTGCCTTTTATCCAGTCGGCTCTGCAACATCTAGTACTATTACAGCCTCGTCATTACCTGAAACAATTCACTCTGCCGAGGATGTTGATACCGACGGAATCCCCATATTAAACGAAGCAGTAGACACGAAGCCCCACCAAGTTCTTGTCTTTACCTGGAACAGAAACCAGACATCAGTTAATGATTTATCACGAGATAAACAAAAAGTTTTAGAGGTTCACTTACCTGTTGATAATCCCAGTTTAGTTAAAAACTTCCTACTAGAATACATAAAACCTAAAACTAAATATTTCTTTTATTTCGAAGACAAAATACACAGAAGTCAGTTTACGGATGCCGTTACTCGATTATTTAAAAAGAATACCGTTAAAATTTATGAATGCACTAAAAGAGTGGTATACATCGAAGACGAGGACGAGCAACGCGCAGTTATACTTACGTATCATCGCGGTAAAACATGTCACCGCGGAATTAAAGAAACGCTCATGCACCTTAAACGGACATACTACTGGCCAAATATGGATATAACTGTTGCTACTTTGATTAATACGTGTGACATCTGTAAGACAATGAAATATGACCGCAAACCCATTAAACCGCAATTACAGCTTACTCAAACCCAAACCAAACCATTTGCCGAAATCTTCATAGACCTGTATTCTATTGAAGGGAAATACTTTCTTACCATAGTTGACGCATTCAGCAAACTAGGACAAGCCTTTGAATTATCCAATCGCTCGACTCCTGAAGTAGTTCGCGCACTCATCAAATATTTCTCATTTTATGGCGTACCAAATAAAATCAGTGCTGACCCTGGGTCAGAATTCAACAACACTTTATTGAAAGAAACTCTACAATTCTATAGAATAGACTTGCACATAGGCACTGCACATAATCCCAATTCCATGGGAATAATAGAGCGTTTTCATTCTACTATAGCAGAGATATATCGTAGCGCTAAATATGAACATAAAATAACAGACGCAGCCAACGTCTTGACATATGCGATTATGGCCTACAATCAAAGTATTCATTCCACGACAGGTCTTACACCCTTTGAAGTTGTTTTTGGCCATACCGAATCTAGTAGTACTTTTGCCGTAAATTTCGAGAAACAATACACACAACAGTTAGTGAAAGATCATGTTCAGCGAACGAAATATCTCTATAAACTGCTAACAGATAAAATAATACAAAATAAGGAGAAGGTAAAGGAAAAACGTGGCGGAGAGACGTCATTTGATGCACAAGAAGGGGATGATATATACATAAAAGGGGCAAACATCAGACGTAGCAAAGACAAACCTCGTTACCAAAAAGCTACAGTAACCGGAGATATTACTAGGAACACTTGCCCAGTTAAAATCAAAACCCGCGATACCAAAGTACCTATTAAGGACATTAAACGACCTTCACAGGTACCTCCTCGTGCTCCTGATCCTGACCTTCAGGACCCAGGCCCTTCAACTGCACAGAATTAATAAGAATCCAGGAGTGATTCTTACGAAGCAAGGCCAAGCTAGAGTAAGCTATGATAAGTGGAATATTATTAAGGTTTTAGATTTAAGTTCGATGCGAGAAGACTTAGAGTTGAATATAAAAAAATATGTAAATTTCAATAACCAAGTCAGAAGTTACTTTGGAAATAAATCATTCGATCGACAATTGATGGACGTGAAGTTTCAAACCGATTATGTCATGAATTCCTGTATAGAAAAATTCAACCAGTTAGCTCCATCGATTAGAATTAAGCGAGGGATCTTTAACCCCCTAGGATCTATTATTAAGATAATTAGTGGTAATTTAGACTATGACGATGCTATCAGGTACGAACAATTGATTGGGGATATAAAAACACGTCAAGACACTTTAACTAAAAAAGTAATCGTTATTTCAGAAATGTCCAGATCGCTGATTAACGTGGCGAATTCTACTATGAATAATTTCATCCACATAAATGAAGAGTTATGGGAAATGCGAAATTTGATACACAAAACTGATATTAATATAACAATACATAATTTCGCTATTGTGTACAATTTATTCTTACATCATTTCCAATTACTCTACATTCGGTGGGATGCAATTGAAACTTCGGTAACCTTCAGTAAACTAGGAATGTTGCACCAGTCTCTTATAAACTCACATGAATTACTAGAATTATTAAAAGTAATAGAACAAACTAATAAACTTGTATATCCAGTTAATTACGATAATCTAGTAAAATTAGAACAGTGTATAAGTATAAAAGCCTTTTCAAAAGGAAGTCAAATAACATTCGTTCTAGATATACCTATAGTAAAAAATGATATATATAACTACTACCAAGCAATCCCGATTCCTACAACTAATCCTTCTAACCAAACTACGCTCATAATTCCAAAATATCCTTACCTGCTAGTAGAAGGGTCGAAAATGGTCTCGCTCTCCCAGCCATGCACCGAACTCTATGAGGAGACATACCTATGTAATGAAGGTATGATGCCATTCGTGGAGGAAGATACTTGCATAGCGGCTTTGATGAAGTTCTCCAACAACATTAGTTCCTGCAATTCAGTTCCAGTCGAAATCAATAACCTAAAGATCCAGCCTGTGGGGAAAGACCGATGGATACTCTACAGTAAAGCGGAAACCATCCTATCAAAGATCTGCAAAAATAATGAAATAACCAAAGATAAGATACGAGGTACTTACTTCTTGATGTTAGACGATAACTGCAATGTCCAGATTGGCGAAATGACTCTTAAAACCCGCTATAGCACCACGAGTAACTTGAACCTGCCGAAACTGCCTATCATTAATCTTCCTGAAATCGTGCTCTCCGAATCTCAGATGCAGCGAAAACCTATTAACTTGGATACAAGTGATTTAGTGAATTTACAACAACTTAATGGCCTGTTAAAAATCAGTGAAAGTGAAGTGGAAAATAACCGCGAGGCGGTGGTAAATGTGAAAACCGTTAGCATCGGAACTCTATTATTATATATAATCATAATTTTAGGCATTTCTGTAACTCTAATATATAAGTACTGTAATTTCAAATTTCAAAATAATCCGAGCGATAACACTCCCTCGGATAATTTTGAAGCTGCGGGGGGAGGCGTTATGAATGCGCTACCTGTCTTATCTCTAGCAAGTAGTCCGGTGGTAACGATAACGGTACGCTGATCCCAGTCGCGACGGGCGGGCTCTGCTGACCAAGCATTCTCGATATTGTTAGACTGTAACGCTATACGCTAGATAATAAGTGAATGTTTATCCAGTTGTTAGTTAAGATAGAATAAGTTAGTCTGAAATAAACGGTTGTCAAGTAAAGTTGTGCCTTTTAAAAACTCTCCGAGACTCCCCGGTAACTTAAGTCACTTATCACTAACTAACACAATAATACGGAGTTGATGTTGCGATGCCCGCACAAAGAAAGCGAATGACAAGAGCAATGGCGGCTTGGGCACAGGTAGCATAGTGGGGGAAGGTACTACGTCAACTAGTTTATTAACTTACTTTAAATATGTATTTTTTTAGCTCTAAATATTGTGCGATGCCTAGTACATTAGGAAGTGGACTACTACAAAGTGAATTTCATAAATCTGAGGATGTGACGTCGCAGTATAATTTAAAAATTAAATTAAAAATTTAAAAAACCCCCACCGCAAAAAAGTAAAACATTTAAAAAGTTAGAAATAACACTTTAGCCATGAAATTTTACTTCACGTCGGGGTACCTAGTAAGGAATGTTCCTAGTACTTGTAGGTATGTAGGTACTTATTTTAACGGTACCCCGACGTTACGTAAAATTTAATGGCTAAAGTGTTATTTTTAACTTTTTAAATGTTTTACTTTTTTGCGGTGGGGGTTTATAAATTTTTAATTTAATTTTTATTTTAAAATTTTTAAACGCATTAATTTTGTTTGATACCTAGAGTTTACAGTTATGAGAATTTTTCAGTGCATTGTATGTAGAGTCAAATGCTGGTTAAAATGAATCCAAACACGACATATCTGCTATTATTTTGTTAAGAGTCTATCTACTGGTGTGAAAGAAAGAAAGAAAGAAAGAAAGAAAATATGTTTATTTGGGACACGCACAGAAATTTAACAGTATAAAACTTAAACTAAATTTAACATAATAAAGGAATAACAAAAAGACCTGTGCGAGGCCAAAAAGGCCCCTATCTCAGCACGATGCCACGGTATTGAAAGAAAAACAATAAATACCGCAGCGCTGTTATTCTGATAGGGCCTACTATAATGCCATGAATACATGCACGTACAACAGCCTACAAAGAGGCTTAAAATGAATATATATAAATAAATAAGTAGATAAAAAAAACAAAATATAATAAGAATATATAATGTTAAAAATAGGGACACAAGTGAAATCAATGATATATTTATAATTAAACAAAATTAAACACACGCATCTCCCACGTTCCAGCGACTAGTTTTACCACTAACACAGCATGAAATTGTGCTTACATAGTCTGTGGTCTGTGACGAAGGACGCGGGCGCAACCGGAGAGCCGGCTGTCATTTATAAAACTAATACTTCTTAAACTTTTGAAAACACAAACAAAACAAAATATCTACAGATTACAATAGATTTGTAAATATCAAGAATATCAAGAACTACAATAGAAAAAAAACAATAGTACTTCTAAATAAAAAGAAATGAGTACTCAAATGAAACTACTTATTTGTGAAAAGCGGGTGTACAGAATATTGTTGTGTATGGCTGTTTAGTGTATATTTGTGAAGCGTGTAGCTTGTTTATTGAGAAAAAAATAAATAAAACAGAAAGTGTAATGCTGCTGGCTCGCTTGCTGAGACATTAGATATTGCCTTAGTCAACATGCAGCGTGCAAAACCCGGGGTAAGTTTTAATCAGTTTCCTTTTGAATACGCAGCAAATGTTGCTTGTATTTCATACTAAAAGTACGAACTGGTGTGCTGGATAACCTGGCTGCAGCATAAGCTCATCCTGTTGCAATCAGTGCATTGTGTTTAGAATCAAATGCTGGTTGAAATGAATCCAAACACGACATATCTGCTATTATTTTGTCAAGAGTCTACCTACTGGTAAGCTGGATAGCCTGGCTGCAGCATCAACTCATCCTGTTGCAATCAGTGAATTGTGTTTAGAATCAAATGCTGGTTGAAATGAATCCAAACACGACATATCTGCTATTATTTTGTCAAGAGTCTACCTACTGGTGTGCTCGATAGCCTGGCTGCAGCATCAGCTCATCCTGTTGCCATCAGGGCATTGCGTGCAGAATCAAATGCTGGGTAAAATGAATCCAAACACGACATATCTGCTATTATTTTGTCAAGAGTCTACCTACTGGTGTGCTGGATAGCCTGGCTGCAGCATCAGCTCATCCAGTTGCCATCAGTGCATTGCGCGCAGAATCAAATGCTGGTTAAAATGAATCCAAACACGACATATCTGCTGTTATTTTCCCAAGAGTGTATTAGTCTGCTAGATATCCTGGCTGCATCAGGCCAAATACACCATAATGTTACTTATTAATAGTACACACATGGGTGTTTGAAATTTTAAGACACACATATGTTTGTAAGTAAAGTTAAATACCCATAGACGTCTAAAATAGCAACGGTAGCTAACACAAAAGAGCTGATAACCTTGAAACGGCTGAACTGATTTTGATGAATTATGTCTAAGAACCATCGCAAGAAACCCTGCTTTCAAATTAAAAAAACCGCATCTAAATCGGTTCACCCGTTTGGGCGCTACGGTGCCACAGACAGACAGACAGACAGACAGACAGACAGACAGACAGACAGACAGACAGACAGACAGACAGACAGACAGACAGACAGACAGACAGACAGACAGACAGACAGACAGACAGACAGACAGACAGACAGACAGACAGACAGACAGACAGACAGACAGACAGACAGACAGACAGACAGACAGACAGACAGACAGACAGACAGACAGACAGACAGACAGACAGACAGACAGACAGACAGACAGACAGACAGACAGACAGACAGACAGACAGACAGACAGACAGACAGACAGACAGACAGACAGACAGACAGACAGACAGACAGACAGACAGACAGACAGACAGACAGACAGACAGACAGACAGACAGACAGACAGACAGACAGACAGACAGACAGACAGACAGACAGACAGACAGACAGACAGACAGACAGACAGACAGACAGACAGACAGACAGACAGACAGACAGACAGACAGACAGACAGACAGACAGACAGACAGACAGACAGACAGACAGACAGACAGACAGACAGACAGACAGACAGACAGACAGACAGACAGACAGACAGACAGACAGACAGACAGACAGACAGACAGACAGACAGACAGACAGACAGACAGACAGACAGACAGACAGACAGACAGACAGACAGACAGACAGACAGACAGACAGACAGACAGACAGACAGACAGACAGACAGACAGACAGACAGACAGACAGACAGACAGACAGACAGACAGACAGACAGACAGACAGACAGACAGACAGACAGACAGACAGACAGACAGACAGACAGACAGACAGACAGACAGACAGACAGACAGACAGACAGACAGACAGACAGACAGACAGACAGACAGACAGACAGACAGACAGACAGACAGACAGACAGACAGACAGACAGACAGACAGACAGACAGACAGACAGACAGACAGACAGACAGACAGACAGACAGACAGACAGACAGACAGACAGACAGACAGACAGACAGACAGACAGACAGACAGACAGACAGACAGACAGACAGACAGACAGACAGACAGACAGACAGACAGACAGACAGACAGACAGACAGACAGACAGACAGACAGACAGACAGACAGACAGACAGACAGACAGACAGACAGACAGACAGACAGACAGACAGACAGACAGACAGACAGACAGACAGACAGACAGACAGACAGACAGACAGACAGACAGACAGACAGACAGACAGACAGACAGACAGACAGACAGACAGACAGACAGACAGACAGACAGACAGACAGACAGACAGACAGACAGACAGACAGACAGACAGACAGACAGACAGACAGACAGACAGACAGACAGACAGACAGACAGACAGACAGACAGACAGACAGACAGACAGACAGACAGACAGACAGACAGACAGACAGACAGACAGACAGACAGACAGACAGACAGACAGACAGACAGACAGACAGACAGACAGACAGACAGACAGACAGACAGACAGACAGACAGACAGACAGACAGACAGACAGACAGACAGACAGACAGACAGACAGACAGACAGACAGACAGACAGACAGACAGACAGACAGACAGACAGACAGACAGACAGACAGACAGACAGACAGACAGACAGACAGACAGACAGACAGACAGACAGACAGACAGACAGACAGACAGACAGACAGACAGACAGACAGACAGACAGACAGACAGACAGACAGACAGACAGACAGACAGACAGACAGACAGACAGACAGACAGACAGACAGACAGACAGACAGACAGACAGACAGACAGACAGACAGACAGACAGACAGACAGACAGACAGACAGACAGACAGACAGACAGACAGACAGACAGACAGACAGACAGACAGACAGACAGACAGACAGACAGACAGACAGACAGACAGACAGACAGACAGACAGACAGACAGACAGACAGACAGACAGACAGACAGACAGACAGACAGACAGACAGACAGACAGACAGACAGACAGACAGACAGACAGACAGACAGACAGACAGACAGACAGACAGACAGACAGACAGACAGACAGACAGACAGACAGACAGACAGACAGACAGACAGACAGACAGACAGACAGACAGACAGACAGACAGACAGACAGACAGACAGACAGACAGACAGACAGACAGACAGACAGACAGACAGACAGACAGACAGACAGACAGACAGACAGACAGACAGACAGACAGACAGACAGACAGACAGACAGACAGACAGACAGACAGACAGACAGACAGACAGACAGACAGACAGACAGACAGACAGACAGACAGACAGACAGACAGACAGACAGACAGACAGACAGACAGACAGACAGACAGACAGACAGACAGACAGACAGACAGACAGACAGACAGACAGACAGACAGACAGACAGACAGACAGACAGACAGACAGACAGACAGACAGACAGACAGACAGACAGACAGACAGACAGACAGACAGACAGACAGACAGACAGACAGACAGACAGACAGACAGACAGACAGACAGACAGACAGACAGACAGACAGACAGACAGACAGACAGACAGACAGACAGACAGACAGACAGACAGACAGACAGACAGACAGACAGACAGACAGACAGACAGACAGACAGACAGACAGACAGACAGACAGACAGACAGACAGACAGACAGACAGACAGACAGACAGACAGACAGACAGACAGACAGACAGACAGACAGACAGACAGACAGACAGACAGACAGACAGACAGACAGACAGACAGACAGACAGACAGACAGACAGACAGACAGACAGACAGACAGACAGACAGACAGACAGACAGACAGACAGACAGACAGACAGACAGACAGACAGACAGACAGACAGACAGACAGACAGACAGACAGACAGACAGACAGACAGACAGACAGACAGACAGACAGACAGACAGACAGACAGACAGACAGACAGACAGACAGACAGACAGACAGACAGACAGACAGACAGACAGACAGACAGACAGACAGACAGACAGACAGACAGACAGACAGACAGACAGACAGACAGACAGACAGACAGACAGACAGACAGACAGACAGACAGACAGACAGACAGACAGACAGACAGACAGACAGACAGACAGACAGACAGACAGACAGACAGACAGACAGACAGACAGACAGACAGACAGACAGACAGACAGACAGACAGACAGACAGACAGACAGACAGACAGACAGACAGACAGACAGACAGACAGACAGACAGACAGACAGACAGACAGACAGACAGACAGACAGACAGACAGACAGACAGACAGACAGACAGACAGACAGACAGACAGACAGACAGACAGACAGACAGACAGACAGACAGACAGACAGACAGACAGACAGACAGACAGACAGACAGACAGACAGACAGACAGACAGACAGACAGACAGACAGACAGACAGACAGACAGACAGACAGACAGACAGACAGACAGACAGACAGACAGACAGACAGACAGACAGACAGACAGACAGACAGACAGACAGACAGACAGACAGACAGACAGACAGACAGACAGACAGACAGACAGACAGACAGACAGACAGACAGACAGACAGACAGACAGACAGACAGACAGACAGACAGACAGACAGACAGACAGACAGACAGACAGACAGACAGACAGACAGACAGACAGACAGACAGACAGACAGACAGACAGACAGACAGACAGACAGACAGACAGACAGACAGACAGACAGACAGACAGACAGACAGACAGACAGACAGACAGACAGACAGACAGACAGACAGACAGACAGACAGACAGACAGACAGACAGACAGACAGACAGACAGACAGACAGACAGACAGACAGACAGACAGACAGACAGACAGACAGACAGACAGACAGACAGACAGACAGACAGACAGACAGACAGACAGACAGACAGACAGACAGACAGACAGACAGACAGACAGACAGACAGACAGACAGACAGACAGACAGACAGACAGACAGACAGACAGACAGACAGACAGACAGACAGACAGACAGACAGACAGACAGACAGACAGACAGACAGACAGACAGACAGACAGACAGACAGACAGACAGACAGACAGACAGACAGACAGACAGACAGACAGACAGACAGACAGACAGACAGACAGACAGACAGACAGACAGACAGACAGACAGACAGACAGACAGACAGACAGACAGACAGACAGACAGACAGACAGACAGACAGACAGACAGACAGACAGACAGACAGACAGACAGACAGACAGACAGACAGACAGACAGACAGACAGACAGACAGACAGACAGACAGACAGACAGACAGACAGACAGACAGACAGACAGACAGACAGACAGACAGACAGACAGACAGACAGACAGACAGACAGACAGACAGACAGACAGACAGACAGACAGACAGACAGACAGACAGACAGACAGACAGACAGACAGACAGACAGACAGACAGACAGACAGACAGACAGACAGACAGACAGACAGACAGACAGACAGACAGACAGACAGACAGACAGACAGACAGACAGACAGACAGACAGACAGACAGACAGACAGACAGACAGACAGACAGACAGACAGACAGACAGACAGACAGACAGACAGACAGACAGACAGACAGACAGACAGACAGACAGACAGACAGACAGACAGACAGACAGACAGACAGACAGACAGACAGACAGACAGACAGACAGACAGACAGACAGACAGACAGACAGACAGACAGACAGACAGACAGACAGACAGACAGACAGACAGACAGACAGACAGACAGACAGACAGACAGACAGACAGACAGACAGACAGACAGACAGACAGACAGACAGACAGACAGACAGACAGACAGACAGACAGACAGACAGACAGACAGACAGACAGACAGACAGACAGACAGACAGACAGACAGACAGACAGACAGACAGACAGACAGACAGACAGACAGACAGACAGACAGACAGACAGACAGACAGACAGACAGACAGACAGACAGACAGACAGACAGACAGACAGACAGACAGACAGACAGACAGACAGACAGACAGACAGACAGACAGACAGACAGACAGACAGACAGACAGACAGACAGACAGACAGACAGACAGACAGACAGACAGACAGACAGACAGACAGACAGACAGACAGACAGACAGACAGACAGACAGACAGACAGACAGACAGACAGACAGACAGACAGACAGACAGACAGACAGACAGACAGACAGACAGACAGACAGACAGACAGACAGACAGACAGACAGACAGACAGACAGACAGACAGACAGACAGACAGACAGACAGACAGACAGACAGACAGACAGACAGACAGACAGACAGACAGACAGACAGACAGACAGACAGACAGACAGACAGACAGACAGACAGACAGACAGACAGACAGACAGACAGACAGACAGACAGACAGACAGACAGACAGACAGACAGACAGACAGACAGACAGACAGACAGACAGACAGACAGACAGACAGACAGACAGACAGACAGACAGACAGACAGACAGACAGACAGACAGACAGACAGACAGACAGACAGACAGACAGACAGACAGACAGACAGACAGACAGACAGACAGACAGACAGACAGACAGACAGACAGACAGACAGACAGACAGACAGACAGACAGACAGACAGACAGACAGACAGACAGACAGACAGACAGACAGACAGACAGACAGACAGACAGACAGACAGACAGACAGACAGACAGACAGACAGACAGACAGACAGACAGACAGACAGACAGACAGACAGACAGACAGACAGACAGACAGACAGACAGACAGACAGACAGACAGACAGACAGACAGACAGACAGACAGACAGACAGACAGACAGACAGACAGACAGACAGACAGACAGACAGACAGACAGACAGACAGACAGACAGACAGACAGACAGACAGACAGACAGACAGACAGACAGACAGACAGACAGACAGACAGACAGACAGACAGACAGACAGACAGACAGACAGACAGACAGACAGACAGACAGACAGACAGACAGACAGACAGACAGACAGACAGACAGACAGACAGACAGACAGACAGACAGACAGACAGACAGACAGACAGACAGACAGACAGACAGACAGACAGACAGACAGACAGACAGACAGACAGACAGACAGACAGACAGACAGACAGACAGACAGACAGACAGACAGACAGACAGACAGACAGACAGACAGACAGACAGACAGACAGACAGACAGACAGACAGACAGACAGACAGACAGACAGACAGACAGACAGACAGACAGACAGACAGACAGACAGACAGACAGACAGACAGACAGACAGACAGACAGACAGACAGACAGACAGACAGACAGACAGACAGACAGACAGACAGACAGACAGACAGACAGACAGACAGACAGACAGACAGACAGACAGACAGACAGACAGACAGACAGACAGACAGACAGACAGACAGACAGACAGACAGACAGACAGACAGACAGACAGACAGACAGACAGACAGACAGACAGACAGACAGACAGACAGACAGACAGACAGACAGACAGACAGACAGACAGACAGACAGACAGACAGACAGACAGACAGACAGACAGACAGACAGACAGACAGACAGACAGACAGACAGACAGACAGACAGACAGACAGACAGACAGACAGACAGACAGACAGACAGACAGACAGACAGACAGACAGACAGACAGACAGACAGACAGACAGACAGACAGACAGACAGACAGACAGACAGACAGACAGACAGACAGACAGACAGACAGACAGACAGACAGACAGACAGACAGACAGACAGACAGACAGACAGACAGACAGACAGACAGACAGACAGACAGACAGACAGACAGACAGACAGACAGACAGACAGACAGACAGACAGACAGACAGACAGACAGACAGACAGACAGACAGACAGACAGACAGACAGACAGACAGACAGACAGACAGACAGACAGACAGACAGACAGACAGACAGACAGACAGACAGACAGACAGACAGACAGACAGACAGACAGACAGACAGACAGACAGACAGACAGACAGACAGACAGACAGACAGACAGACAGACAGACAGACAGACAGACAGACAGACAGACAGACAGACAGACAGACAGACAGACAGACAGACAGACAGACAGACAGACAGACAGACAGACAGACAGACAGACAGACAGACAGACAGACAGACAGACAGACAGACAGACAGACAGACAGACAGACAGACAGACAGACAGACAGACAGACAGACAGACAGACAGACAGACAGACAGACAGACAGACAGACAGACAGACAGACAGACAGACAGACAGACAGACAGACAGACAGACAGACAGACAGACAGACAGACAGACAGACAGACAGACAGACAGACAGACAGACAGACAGACAGACAGACAGACAGACAGACAGACAGACAGACAGACAGACAGACAGACAGACAGACAGACAGACAGACAGACAGACAGACAGACAGACAGACAGACAGACAGACAGACAGACAGACAGACAGACAGACAGACAGACAGACGCAGACAGACAGACAGACAGACAGACAGACAGACAGACAGACAGACAGACAGACAGACAGACAGACAGACAGACAGACAGACAGACAGACAGACAGACAGACAGACAGACAGACAGACAGACAGACAGACAGACAGACAGACAGACAGACAGACAGACAGACAGACAGACAGACAGACAGACAGACAGACAGACAGACAGACAGACAGACAGACAGACAGACAGACAGACAGACAGACAGACAGACAGACAGACAGACAGACAGACAGACAGACAGACAGACAGACAGACAGACAGACAGACAGACAGACAGACAGACAGACAGACAGACAGACAGACAGACAGACAGACAGACAGACAGACAGACAGACAGACAGACAGACAGACAGACAGACAGACAGACAGACAGACAGACAGACAGACAGACAGACAGACAGACAGACAGACAGACAGACAGACAGACAGACAGACAGACAGACAGACAGACAGACAGACAGACAGACAGACAGACAGACAGACAGACAGACAGACAGACAGACAGACAGACAGACAGACAGACAGACAGACAGACAGACAGACAGACAGACAGACAGACAGACAGACAGACAGACAGACAGACAGACAGACAGACAGACAGACAGACAGACAGACAGACAGACAGACAGACAGACAGACAGACAGACAGACAGACAGACAGACAGACAGACAGACAGACAGACAGACAGACAGACAGACAGACAGACAGACAGACAGACAGACAGACAGACAGACAGACAGACAGACAGACAGACAGACAGACAGACAGACAGACAGACAGACAGACAGACAGACAGACAGACAGACAGACAGACAGACAGACAGACAGACAGACAGACAGACAGACAGACAGACAGACAGACAGACAGACAGACAGACAGACAGACAGACAGACAGACAGACAGACAGACAGACAGACAGACAGACAGACAGACAGACAGACAGACAGACAGACAGACAGACAGACAGACAGACAGACAGACAGACAGACAGACAGACAGACAGACAGACAGACAGACAGACAGACAGACAGACAGACAGACAGACAGACAGACAGACAGACAGACAGACAGACAGACAGACAGACAGACAGACAGACAGACAGACAGACAGACAGACAGACAGACAGACAGACAGACAGACAGACAGACAGACAGACAGACAGACAGACAGACAGACAGACAGACAGACAGACAGACAGACAGACAGACAGACAGACAGACAGACAGACAGACAGACAGACAGACAGACAGACAGACAGACAGACAGACAGACAGACAGACAGACAGACAGACAGACAGACAGACAGACAGACAGACAGACAGACAGACAGACAGACAGACAGACAGACAGACAGACAGACAGACAGACAGACAGACAGACAGACAGACAGACAGACAGACAGACAGACAGACAGACAGACAGACAGACAGACAGACAGACAGACAGACAGACAGACAGACAGACAGACAGACAGACAGACAGACAGACAGACAGACAGACAGACAGACAGACAGACAGACAGACAGACAGACAGACAGACAGACAGACAGACAGACAGACAGACAGACAGACAGACAGACAGACAGACAGACAGACAGACAGACAGACAGACAGACAGACAGACAGACAGACAGACAGACAGACAGACAGACAGACAGACAGACAGACAGACAGACAGACAGACAGACAGACAGACAGACAGACAGACAGACAGACAGACAGACAGACAGACAGACAGACAGACAGACAGACAGACAGACAGACAGACAGACAGACAGACAGACAGACAGACAGACAGACAGACAGACAGACAGACAGACAGACAGACAGACAGACAGACAGACAGACAGACAGACAGACAGACAGACAGACAGACAGACAGACAGACAGACAGACAGACAGACAGACAGACAGACAGACAGACAGACAGACAGACAGACAGACAGACAGACAGACAGACAGACAGACAGACAGACAGACAGACAGACAGACAGACAGACAGACAGACAGACAGACAGACAGACAGACAGACAGACAGACAGACAGACAGACAGACAGACAGACAGACAGACAGACAGACAGACAGACAGACAGACAGACAGACAGACAGACAGACAGACAGACAGACAGACAGACAGACAGACAGACAGACAGACAGACAGACAGACAGACAGACAGACAGACAGACAGACAGACAGACAGACAGACAGACAGACAGACAGACAGACAGACAGACAGACAGACAGACAGACAGACAGACAGACAGACAGACAGACAGACAGACAGACAGACAGACAGACAGACAGACAGACAGACAGACAGACAGACAGACAGACAGACAGACAGACAGACAGACAGACAGACAGACAGACAGACAGACAGACAGACAGACAGACAGACAGACAGACAGACAGACAGACAGACAGACAGACAGACAGACAGACAGACAGACAGACAGACAGACAGACAGACAGACAGACAGACAGACAGACAGACAGACAGACAGACAGACAGACAGACAGACAGACAGACAGACAGACAGACAGACAGACAGACAGACAGACAGACAGACAGACAGACAGACAGACAGACAGACAGACAGACAGACAGACAGACAGACAGACAGACAGACAGACAGACAGACAGACAGACAGACAGACAGACAGACAGACAGACAGACAGACAGACAGACAGACAGACAGACAGACAGACAGACAGACAGACAGACAGACAGACAGACAGACAGACAGACAGACAGACAGACAGACAGACAGACAGACAGACAGACAGACAGACAGACAGACAGACAGACAGACAGACAGACAGACAGACAGACAGACAGACAGACAGACAGACAGACAGACAGACAGACAGACAGACAGACAGACAGACAGACAGACAGACAGACAGACAGACAGACAGACAGACAGACAGACAGACAGACAGACAGACAGACAGACAGACAGACAGACAGACAGACAGACAGACAGACAGACAGACAGACAGACAGACAGACAGACAGACAGACAGACAGACAGACAGACAGACAGACAGACAGACAGACAGACAGACAGACAGACAGACAGACAGACAGACAGACAGACAGACAGACAGACAGACAGACAGACAGACAGACAGACAGACAGACAGACAGACAGACAGACAGACAGACAGACAGACAGACAGACAGACAGACAGACAGACAGACAGACAGACAGACAGACAGACAGACAGACAGACAGACAGACAGACAGACAGACAGACAGACAGACAGACAGACAGACAGACAGACAGACAGACAGACAGACAGACAGACAGACAGACAGACAGACAGACAGACAGACAGACAGACAGACAGACAGACAGACAGACAGACAGACAGACAGACAGACAGACAGACAGACAGACAGACAGACAGACAGACAGACAGACAGACAGACAGACAGACAGACAGACAGACAGACAGACAGACAGACAGACAGACAGACAGACAGACAGACAGACAGACAGACAGACAGACAGACAGACAGACAGACAGACAGACAGACAGACAGACAGACAGACAGACAGACAGACAGACAGACAGACAGACAGACAGACAGACAGACAGACAGACAGACAGACAGACAGACAGACAGACAGACAGACAGACAGACAGACAGACAGACAGACAGACAGACAGACAGACAGACAGACAGACAGACAGACAGACAGACAGACAGACAGACAGACAGACAGACAGACAGACAGACAGACAGACAGACAGACAGACAGACAGACAGACAGACAGACAGACAGACAGACAGACAGACAGACAGACAGACAGACAGACAGACAGACAGACAGACAGACAGACAGACAGACAGACAGACAGACAGACAGACAGACAGACAGACAGACAGACAGACAGACAGACAGACAGACAGACAGACAGACAGACAGACAGACAGACAGACAGACAGACAGACAGACAGACAGACAGACAGACAGACAGACAGACAGACAGACAGACAGACAGACAGACAGACAGACAGACAGACAGACAGACAGACAGACAGACAGACAGACAGACAGACAGACAGACAGACAGACAGACAGACAGACAGACAGACAGACAGACAGACAGACAGACAGACAGACAGACAGACAGACAGACAGACAGACAGACAGACAGACAGACAGACAGACAGACAGACAGACAGACAGACAGACAGACAGACAGACAGACAGACAGACAGACAGACAGACAGACAGACAGACAGACAGACAGACAGACAGACAGACAGACAGACAGACAGACAGACAGACAGACAGACAGACAGACAGACAGACAGACAGACAGACAGACAGACAGACAGACAGACAGACAGACAGACAGACAGACAGACAGACAGACAGACAGACAGACAGACAGACAGACAGACAGACAGACAGACAGACAGACAGACAGACAGACAGACAGACAGACAGACAGACAGACAGACAGACAGACAGACAGACAGACAGACAGACAGACAGACAGACAGACAGACAGACAGACAGACAGACAGACAGACAGACAGACAGACAGACAGACAGACAGACAGACAGACAGACAGACAGACAGACAGACAGACAGACAGACAGACAGACAGACAGACAGACAGACAGACAGACAGACAGACAGACAGACAGACAGACAGACAGACAGACAGACAGACAGACAGACAGACAGACAGACAGACAGACAGACAGACAGACAGACAGACAGACAGACAGACAGACAGACAGACAGACAGACAGACAGACAGACAGACAGACAGACAGACAGACAGACAGACAGACAGACAGACAGACAGACAGACAGACAGACAGACAGACAGACAGACAGACAGACAGACAGACAGACAGACAGACAGACAGACAGACAGACAGACAGACAGACAGACAGACAGACAGACAGACAGACAGACAGACAGACAGACAGACAGACAGACAGACAGACAGACAGACAGACAGACAGACAGACAGACAGACAGACAGACAGACAGACAGACAGACAGACAGACAGACAGACAGACAGACAGACAGACAGACAGACAGACAGACAGACAGACAGACAGACAGACAGACAGACAGACAGACAGACAGACAGACAGACAGACAGACAGACAGACAGACAGACAGACAGACAGACAGACAGACAGACAGACAGACAGACAGACAGACAGACAGACAGACAGACAGACAGACAGACAGACAGACAGACAGACAGACAGACAGACAGACAGACAGACAGACAGACAGACAGACAGACAGACAGACAGACAGACAGACAGACAGACAGACAGACAGACAGACAGACAGACAGACAGACAGACAGACAGACAGACAGACAGACAGACAGACAGACAGACAGACAGACAGACAGACAGACAGACAGACAGACAGACAGACAGACAGACAGACAGACAGACAGACAGACAGACAGACAGACAGACAGACAGACAGACAGACAGACAGACAGACAGACAGACAGACAGACAGACAGACAGACAGACAGACAGACAGACAGACAGACAGACAGACAGACAGACAGACAGACAGACAGACAGACAGACAGACAGACAGACAGACAGACAGACAGACAGACAGACAGACAGACAGACAGACAGACAGACAGACAGACAGACAGACAGACAGACAGACAGACAGACAGACAGACAGACAGACAGACAGACAGACAGACAGACAGACAGACAGACAGACAGACAGACAGACAGACAGACAGACAGACAGACAGACAGACAGACAGACAGACAGACAGACAGACAGACAGACAGACAGACAGACAGACAGACAGACAGACAGACAGACAGACAGACAGACAGACAGACAGACAGACAGACAGACAGACAGACAGACAGACAGACAGACAGACAGACAGACAGACAGACAGACAGACAGACAGACAGACAGACAGACAGACAGACAGACAGACAGACAGACAGACAGACAGACAGACAGACAGACAGACAGACAGACAGACAGACAGACAGACAGACAGACAGACAGACAGACAGACAGACAGACAGACAGACAGACAGACAGACAGACAGACAGACAGACAGACAGACAGACAGACAGACAGACAGACAGACAGACAGACAGACAGACAGACAGACAGACAGACAGACAGACAGACAGACAGACAGACAGACAGACAGACAGACAGACAGACAGACAGACAGACAGACAGACAGACAGACAGACAGACAGACAGACAGACAGACAGACAGACAGACAGACAGACAGACAGACAGACAGACAGACAGACAGACAGACAGACAGACAGACAGACAGACAGACAGACAGACAGACAGACAGACAGACAGACAGACAGACAGACAGACAGACAGACAGACAGACAGACAGACAGACAGACAGACAGACAGACAGACAGACAGACAGACAGACAGACAGACAGACAGACAGACAGACAGACAGACAGACAGACAGACAGACAGACAGACAGACAGACAGACAGACAGACAGACAGACAGACAGACAGACAGACAGACAGACAGACAGACAGACAGACAGACAGACAGACAGACAGACAGACAGACAGACAGACAGACAGACAGACAGACAGACAGACAGACAGACAGACAGACAGACAGACAGACAGACAGACAGACAGACAGACAGACAGACAGACAGACAGACAGACAGACAGACAGACAGACAGACAGACAGACAGACAGACAGACAGACAGACAGACAGACAGACAGACAGACAGACAGACAGACAGACAGACAGACAGACAGACAGACAGACAGACAGACAGACAGACAGACAGACAGACAGACAGACAGACAGACAGACAGACAGACAGACAGACAGACAGACAGACAGACAGACAGACAGACAGACAGACAGACAGACAGACAGACAGACAGACAGACAGACAGACAGACAGACAGACAGACAGACAGACAGACAGACAGACAGACAGACAGACAGACAGACAGACAGACAGACAGACAGACAGACAGACAGACAGACAGACAGACAGACAGACAGACAGACAGACAGACAGACAGACAGACAGACAGACAGACAGACAGACAGACAGACAGACAGACAGACAGACAGACAGACAGACAGACAGACAGACAGACAGACAGACAGACAGACAGACAGACAGACAGACAGACAGACAGACAGACAGACAGACAGACAGACAGACAGACAGACAGACAGACAGACAGACAGACAGACAGACAGACAGACAGACAGACAGACAGACAGACAGACAGACAGACAGACAGACAGACAGACAGACAGACAGACAGACAGACAGACAGACAGACAGACAGACAGACAGACAGACAGACAGACAGACAGACAGACAGACAGACAGACAGACAGACAGACAGACAGACAGACAGACAGACAGACAGACAGACAGACAGACAGACAGACAGACAGACAGACAGACAGACAGACAGACAGACAGACAGACAGACAGACAGACAGACAGACAGACAGACAGACAGACAGACAGACAGACAGACAGACAGACAGACAGACAGACAGACAGACAGACAGACAGACAGACAGACAGACAGACAGACAGACAGACAGACAGACAGACAGACAGACAGACAGACAGACAGACAGACAGACAGACAGACAGACAGACAGACAGACAGACAGACAGACAGACAGACAGACAGACAGACAGACAGACAGACAGACAGACAGACAGACAGACAGACAGACAGACAGACAGACAGACAGACAGACAGACAGACAGACAGACAGACAGACAGACAGACAGACAGACAGACAGACAGACAGACAGACAGACAGACAGACAGACAGACAGACAGACAGACAGACAGACAGACAGACAGACAGACAGACAGACAGACAGACAGACAGACAGACAGACAGACAGACAGACAGACAGACAGACAGACAGACAGACAGACAGACAGACAGACAGACAGACAGACAGACAGACAGACAGACAGACAGACAGACAGACAGACAGACAGACAGACAGACAGACAGACAGACAGACAGACAGACAGACAGACAGACAGACAGACAGACAGACAGACAGACAGACAGACAGACAGACAGACAGACAGACAGACAGACAGACAGACAGACAGACAGACAGACAGACAGACAGACAGACAGACAGACAGACAGACAGACAGACAGACAGACAGACAGACAGACAGACAGACAGACAGACAGACAGACAGACAGACAGACAGACAGACAGACAGACAGACAGACAGACAGACAGACAGACAGACAGACAGACAGACAGACAGACAGACAGACAGACAGACAGACAGACAGACAGACAGACAGACAGACAGACAGACAGACAGACAGACAGACAGACAGACAGACAGACAGACAGACAGACAGACAGACAGACAGACAGACAGACAGACAGACAGACAGACAGACAGACAGACAGACAGACAGACAGACAGACAGACAGACAGACAGACAGACAGACAGACAGACAGACAGACAGACAGACAGACAGACAGACAGACAGACAGACAGACAGACAGACAGACAGACAGACAGACAGACAGACAGACAGACAGACAGACAGACAGACAGACAGACAGACAGACAGACAGACAGACAGACAGACAGACAGACAGACAGACAGACAGACAGACAGACAGACAGACAGACAGACAGACAGACAGACAGACAGACAGACAGACAGACAGACAGACAGACAGACAGACAGACAGACAGACAGACAGACAGACAGACAGACAGACAGACAGACAGACAGACAGACAGACAGACAGACAGACAGACAGACAGACAGACAGACAGACAGACAGACAGACAGACAGACAGACAGACAGACAGACAGACAGACAGACAGACAGACAGACAGACAGACAGACAGACAGACAGACAGACAGACAGACAGACAGACAGACAGACAGACAGACAGACAGACAGACAGACAGACAGACAGACAGACAGACAGACAGACAGACAGACAGACAGACAGACAGACAGACAGACAGACAGACAGACAGACAGACAGACAGACAGACAGACAGACAGACAGACAGACAGACAGACAGACAGACAGACAGACAGACAGACAGACAGACAGACAGACAGACAGACAGACAGACAGACAGACAGACAGACAGACAGACAGACAGACAGACAGACAGACAGACAGACAGACAGACAGACAGACAGACAGACAGACAGACAGACAGACAGACACACCCACATAGCGGTGAAACTTATAACACCCCTCTTTTTGCGTCGGGGGTTAAAAATAAATTAAACACTAGTACAGAATATTTAAAATAATAATAAAAACTTACTTAACTATCATGCTATCTGCACTTATCATTAAGAGAGCTTCTTGAGTATTAGACATTTAAACTTACTAGGAGAACATGCAAAATTAAAATGTGTTCAGCAGTCAAGTATTAGACATCTAACGTACATGGTATCATCACAGTCTAAAAACATACAGCCGTCCGACGAAGCCTTCTAGACAGGGCGATCGTGCGGGGTGTGAGGGGCGGGACGCGGGAAAGCCGCTCCCGCACTGCGAACAAAACGATGTACGTAGTGCGGGAGGTATTATTCAAGTCTAACTCGTGTAGAAGTTGTCGGCATTTTTCCAGAGATCAAAGGCGTCGTCCTACTGTATTAATATTTATACTGTGGTATCATTTAGTATAATACCTACACCGTGAAATTTTAGTAGTTGTTTTCTCGCAGCAACATGGAAGTACTGATAATTATAAACAACTTTCATTATGAGACTGAGCCTGGAATATCAAAAAAAATATTAACCGTGTTATACATTTCCTTTTGCTAAATATTGATTTTTTTATGAAACAGCTGATATTTTTTTGATATCCCAGTATTAGCCTCATAGTAAAAGTTGCTAATAATGATCAGCAGGCCTAGCCATGTTACAAACTCTACTTCTATTCTATTTTTAATAAAGAAAGAAAATGGCGTAAACGGAATCAGCTGTTTGTCAACTGTCAAGTGTGTTTCATTTTCAGCCATATTACAAAGTCTGCTTGTTAACACTTGACAGTTGACAAACAGCTGATTCCATATACGCCATTTTATTTCTATTGTTGCCTTATCGATTTCGATAATAGAAATAGAATTTGTAATATGGCTAGGCCTGCAGTACTTTCCGTTATGCCGCGGGAGAACAACCACTAAAATTTCACGGTGTATAGTATTAATCATTATATGTAATTAAAATAAATGGAAATAAAAAACATGTTTAAAACAAGCTTTCACTTAAATGCTGTAAAAAAGAAAAAATAAACTTTTAAATAAGTCAAACCCACGATTTCATATCATTACACAATAATGTAATAACACTCAAAAGCTTGTCGCGTGGTTTTCTTTTATAATACATTTTTCATTAAGACCTTAGAATATGGCTTAATAAGTTGATCAAGCCAATAAAATAAATCAAATACATTAAAATATCTTGACACACGCTTTTCTAATTAGTGATGAAAAAGTCTCGGGACTAGCTTTTGTGTCTTAACTGCAATTTATTTATAACAATTAAGTTCTTACAATAATGGAGATCATCCTTCAATGACAGGCCTGTTGGTCTAGTAGTTAGTGACCCTGACTGCTATGCCGGAGGTCGTGAGTTCGATTCCCACCCAGGGCAAATGTTTGTGTGATGAGCACGATCATTTGTTCTGTGTCTGGGTGTAATTTATCTATAATAATGTATGTATTTCGAAATATATAAGTATGTTTATCAGCTGTTTAGTACCCATAACACAAGCTCTCAAGCTTAACTTGGGACTAAATGGCGTTGTGTGAAAGTTGTGGAATATTTATTAATTAATTTATCTATTTATCCCGTGCCATGGGCATCGTCTTATAAAGCATCATTCAGTATTGAGCCTAATTACAACGATCGACAGTATTGCCCAGCATTTTGTGTACCTACGAACTGTGAAAACCCAGTAAAACAAAAATAGCAATCATTTTAAATTTGGCTCCTTTTCTTTCAGGCATTTTTGACGACCACTTTAAAAGTCGTTGTTTAAAATAATTGGATTACTTATCCTTATCAAGCCGCAACTGTCTTTGAGAGAGCGACTATTCATCTGATGATGATTTTTTGCGACTCAGCGTTGCTGTTTTGCGTTATTGCTTTTGGTGGCTAGTTTCTCTTACCATTTTACTTTCGTTTTCTATAACCTTCTCTTTCTTTGTGTTGACGTTTATTTTTTTCCATTTCCTTTCCACGAGTACCAATGATATTTCTGTTGACTTTACGTAGTCAGAAGATATTCATATTTGTGCAAAATTTCAGCTTAATCAAAAACCAGGACGTGTGTCCAATTTAACTAACAAAATTCTATTACAGACAGACATCGCGACAGGTAAAACTAAATAAAAGCTTGTAAAAAATCCAAAATAATAAAATATTGGATTTCTAAGATATGACTATTTTCTAATTTAATGAATGTATAATCAATGTAGCAATCAAGAATAATAAATTGAAATTACTATTTCATATAAGTAAATTTATTAAATTAATTTAGTTAGTTGCATTGCATAGTGGAAGGAATAAGTTGTAAGGGTGTCAGAGTGAAACTTTGTATCGCGAATCTAATCGAATAAAGCTTTGAATTAAAGTAGTAAATTAAAAACCTTAAGAGTTAGATAAAATAATTATTTGTTTTTTTTTATTTTCAAGCATAAAAACACCAGAGAGCAACGTATAATCACAATTCATAAGCGGCCCGGATGCTCACCCTTTTAGATTGTGCGGTTATGTCCTGGTGGGAACCATACCATAAACTGTAACAGTTCGGGCGCCAGCACATCAAGCTACCCCAAACTGTAAAATTTTCCCAATGGAACATGAACCTTAATCTGTTTGTAATAAAGGGTAGCTTGATGTGCTGGCCTCTGAAAGTTCCACTAGTAAAATTTTACCTAGTCTATGCTGTCGGTATTTTTTTTCTAAAAGTTCTCTATTCAATAATAGTTAGCTAACGTTTCTGTCCCACGTTTCTTCAGTTTGCTAAAGTAATGATTAGCACACGAGCTTTTAAGCAATCATTTAGATCACATCGTATCGTGTTGATAAGTCATTAGCTACACATGGATTATATTGTAAAGTGATTCTTACTTGATCTTCTGACTGACCTCCCAGGTTGGTTGTTATTAGAAGAAGCTCAAAAATACATAAATTGCGACAAAACGCATTGAGCGTACGATGTAGTATCTGTAAAACAATAAGATAACTAAACCATCAAAAGGTACTTGCTAAAACAAACTATTTAGAGTGCTATAAACTTACCAATATTTGGGTTATCGTCTTGTAAACATCAAAAGCCTTTAAAATATTTTGATACGTTTCGAACAACCTCTTACAATATATTTTATAATTTTCCTGTCCATCGTTCATCATGTGAACTTTGTTTTTCCATTCATCGAGATCCGTAATTAACAAAGCTAGAACTCGGACAGCATATATGTAATCAATCTCAAAACTAATAAATATTACTTCAACAATACAGGTTGTTGCATCAAAATAAGAATGAGACACTGTCCGGAAAATAATAAAAGTGAATATATTATAGCAAGAAACAGTTGACACTAAGATCCAATTCCACATTCTAAAACTGCGCATAGATTTACTAAAACCTATGTCTCTATGAATAGCTTGGATCAGCACAACGAGCAAGACGTTGTTGTGACTATAAACAATATTGATAACAAATGTTATTACAAAACCAATACAACGAGAAGTGGGTAAGAAAATAGAAAGAAATAACACGATGGGCATGTTTTTGTCGCGGATATTACGATCGATATCTTGACGAAATATTCGATAAATATTTGCAGCCACCACAAAACAAACGCAAAGAAACCGTGGTACGTAGAACTTTTTTTCACTTGGAGTAATATTGTTGCTTCGTATGCGGTATTTTGAAGAGAATAATAGAGTCAGCAGAATGTTAAAAGGGTGAAACAGTCTTCGAACTTCTTTATCTAGACGATTATTGCCATATATTTCTGCTAGGTAAGAAGCCATTGCGTGATTAGATCTAAACATGATGATACCAAATAATGTATTTAGCTTATGACAACGCTTGATAGATGAAACATATTTTGTGTCAATTCATCATAGAAGTTAAACCACATTACTAAATTAAGCTTAATATTCTTTAGAGCCTTCATAAATATTATATTTAAAACGTTGATGGCAAGCTATGAACATAATCAAAAATAATAAACAGTAAACCCAGTAAACTCACCGATGATGGTTATTAAAAGTGAAAGTCAGTATAGATCGTAGTACGTCGTTTATTTCTCTCCCCGACGCAAAAAGAGCGATGTTATAAGTTTAGCTTCTGGATCTGTTACATCCTAGTTCCAAAACAAATAGGCCGATTTTGTTACTTTTTTTTGTTTGAACGCTGACGTGTACGAGACAGTTTTTAAATATATGAGGATTCCTAAAGAGTTATTTTAGTCAATCATGGCCGTTTGTGACTCAACGCGGCTAAGTATCTAATCTTCACTTCCTATAATTTTACATTAGTGATTATATTTATGGTATGCCATTAAATATGCTACGAGGTCTGTAGGCTTTACAGAACATTAAAGTTAATTTAACTACAATAAAGAAGTGACAACAGATATTCAATACTATCAAGCGTTGACTAAAGATATTGTTGCATTACTATGTTTAAAAGTCATCACGCAATGGCTTCTTACCCAGCGGAAATATTACTCAATAATCGTTTAGATAATGATATTCGAAGACTGTTTCATCCTTTCAACATTCTGCTGACTCTATTTTGCTCTTCAAAATATCGCATACGCGACAACTATATTACTCCAAGTAAAAAAAAGTTTTACATACCACGGTTTCTTTGCGTTTGCTTTGTAGTTTTAGCAAGTATTTATCGGATATATCGCCAAGATATCAATCGTTGTGTTCGCGATGATAACATGCCTGTCGTGTTATTTCTTTCGTTTTTCTTACCCACTTCTCGTTGTCTGGGTTTTGTTATATCTTTTGTTTTAAATATCGTTAATAGCCACAACAACGTCTTGCTCGTAGTGCTGATCCAGGTTATTCACAAGGACATTGATTTCAGTAATTCCTTCCGCAGTCATATGTTATGGAATCGGATCCTTATATCAACTGTTTCCAGTATTAGCATATTTGCTTTTCTCATTTTTGGAGTACCGTATTTTTCCTTTGATGCTACAATGTATGTTGTCGAAGTAATATTTATAAGTTTTGAGATTGATTACATTTATGGTATCCAAGTTCTGATATTGTTAGTCCAGTATCTCGATGGATGGATTACAAAAGTTCACACGAGAAGCGATAGACAGGAAAATGATAAAGCATATTATAAGAAAACGTTCGAAACGTATCGAAATATTTTAAAAGCTTTTGAAGTGTACAAGACAGTATCCCAAGTAGTGGTAAGAGCAGAGCACATTAAGTAGGAGACCATATTATAAAATTTCATGGGCTTTTCATGTTTTATTACATAATTTTATTTTCAGATACTACATCGTACGCTCAATGCATTTTGTCGGAATCTTTGTATTTTTGAACATGTCCTACGAACAATCAAAGTAGGCGAGCGATCAAGTACCCAAGTAAGAATACACTTCTGAATTATGAATTGCGTATTATAACTTGCCTAATAATGCCGAACCCACCGTTCGAATAACTATTCAATTGACGAAATTTAAGTGACCTTAAAAGTTCAGCTCATTAGAGTCACCGGGCACCCACTCTGCAGCGCCTAGCCTCCTGCGGCTAGTATTATATATATGAAGTTGTATAGGTATGCGCACACTACATCAACTACAACAACTCGCTGCTCGCAGGTTAGCCTTGCTTTGACTGCGCCTTGCCAACGCGCATTGACTGGTTAACCACGCGAAGTTTATTGCTGATAACGCTGCGTCCACCCGTGGACCACCGACCACCTGTCGACAACGTGTGGACGTCGTGCGGCGAATCCGGGCGGGATGTGTGCCGGGTGGCTCTAATGAGCCCTTTAATGTATGACTTCCACCAAACAGATTGTGTCGGAGCGCATTTAATACTGAGCAGACTAATTCAAAGTTCTGTAATAGTAAAGTGTCATGTTTGCATGGCATTAATACTGCTTGGAACGCGGCATAAGCACGAATCTAAGCGAATAATTACCAGTGTAAATCCCATGCAATGCTGGCAAGGTGGCTATGTATATTATGTAGGACTAGCCTATGCACAATGGCCAGTGTGCTGCAATATAAATGAGAGGCAATTTTCGTATTTTAGAGCGCGTTCGTCTCCTAACCGTAGCCTATAATATATCTGTAAAAATAACGTCCATTTTCCCCACGTTTTAGACATTGATTGTGGCTGAGATAAGATTGCGACTACATTTTTAACGCAAACATTAAACTTCTTTCAGGATCGCTCTTCGATTATATTTTTCACTATTTTATCAATAGCGGGGATAGTAAAGGACGCGCTTCAAGTAATATTCCATTGTATATACTGCGAGAAGTTTTATATCGCCGTCGAGGAAGCTCGAATGGCTTGTATCCAGCGTTTGAAGAATGAAAACTATACAAGTAAGCGCATCTGTTGGACTATGTCCCTATTTGATGAGGGCAAGGATTTCTTCCATAACGTTTTTAAATTATTTGTTCTAATATAAACGTCCATTAATCAAATTACAAACAGTTTTTTTTATAAGAACGCACACCGCCATTACAAGAATTTTCTAGTGGAGTGTATTTGGTTGGTTAACAGAAAAGCTACGAAAAAGTCACGATGTTCACGGCGCAGAATGCTTCAGCTATTCGCCGCTTGCTGACGTTGTGGATATATTGAAAAGGATCCATATAATGTTTTGCACAAGTTACCGTTTTTTTTAAGCCAAATTCGCGATGTAGTTTTTATATCGATAGTAGCGTTAGTTGTACTATTAGAACTCCACAACATTTGTTCGGATATTTCCCAAAACTTTCATTATTCTTACAGAGTATGAAGAAAGACTTTGTAAGAACATTTTAATAGAAAGTCGAAGTTTCACAAAGATGACAGCGTGCGGCTTGTTCTACATAGACGCTGCGCTACCGATGTGTTTCATGGGACTTCTAACTAACTACGACGTAGTGTTATTGCAGTTCGCTTTCCTATAAAAATGTTACTCGCAAAACTCAGACTTACATTTACTTAATATTTAAGTTTATTTGAAGTTGGTAAATAGGTTACAAAATACGTTAGATATTAAAACTTTTTTTTCCAACCCGTTATTTTTGTTACCTACTTTTTTTAAACCAACCAGACAACTGTATGCTTATGTATTCTTAGATGGTTTGGTCACGTTGAAAGAATGAATGAAAGGCGACTAACGAATGGACTTTATTTATTGCCTCGCAAATCTATATAAAAGAAAGTCGTGTTAGTTCTTCTCTTCTTCCACCTGGCGTTAATCCCGGCTATTGCCAGGGTCCGCCTTCCGACTGAGCTTCTTCCACTTTGCCCGATCTTCAACATCCTTTTCGGTCAGGCCATTGGCTCTCATGTCGGACTTGACGACGTCCAGCCAGCGTTTGCGAGGGCGACCACGGGGCCTAGCCCCAAGGACAGCCATATACATGCATCTCTGACCAACGTACTCGATAGGGCGGCGCATGATGTGTCCATACCATCGGAGACGACACTCTTGTAGTTTTTCTCCCACGTCGCGGACACCAAGGCTACCCCGGATGAATGAGTTGCGTATGCGATCGGATCGCGTTACGCCGCTCATCCACCTAAGCATCTTCATCTCCGTGACGCGGAGTTCCTGGGTGTGTCTACTTAATGCTGGCCAACATTCGCCGCCGTACAGGAGGACAGGCCGTATGATGCATTTATATATCTGCCCCTTGAGCTTCGGAGGCATTTTGCGGTCGCATACAACGCCCGTTACCTCGCGCCACTTCGCCCAAGCTGCGCCTATACGTGCTTGGACATCGTAATCCACGTAGCCAGACTCGTGCAGCACGGATCCAAGGTACCTGAACTTATCGGACTTAGAGATCAGGTCCGAACCTATTCGGATGGTATTTGAATCCGTGCTGCCATAGGACATGTACTCAGTCTTCGCCACATTTAGTCTCAGACCACCGTTTTCCAGCGTATCCTTCCAAATATTGACTTTGCGCTCAAGATGTGATATGTTCTGATTTACGAGGGCAATGTCATCGGCATACATCATTAGCCATGGAGGCTGATCTTGGATGTTTGCCGTAACTACATCGAGCACTACGTTAAACAAGAACGGGCTAAGAGCCGAGCCTTGGTGAACGCCAACAGATATTGGAAAGCCATTGGATTCGCCAACAGCGGTCTGGACAGAGGACACGGAATCGCGGTACATGTCTCTGATAATGTCAATATAGACTTCGGGAACGCCCTTGAAGCGAAGTGCCCACCAAATGGATTGCCGAGGTATACAGTCGAAGGCCTTCTGCAGGTCTAAAAAGGCTATATGCAGAGCTCTCCTTCTCTCTCTGTAAGCCTCAGCCAGAGTCCGTAAGGCAAACACTGCGTCCATGGTACTGTTACCCGCCCGGAAGCCATATTGACACTCAGAGACAGTGCACTCGCTACGGAGCCGTGTGTCAATGATGCGCTCGAAGAGCTTCATGGTGTGGCACATGATTTTGATACCGCGGTAGTTACTACAATCCTGTACGCTACCTTTGCCTTTGAAAACAGGAATAATGAGGCTATATCGCCACTGGTTCGGCATTTCCTTGGTGATCAGGATGCGGTTAAAAAGATCCGTCAGAAGGTCCACACCATGTGGGCCCATCGCCTTCCACACTTCAATTGGCACATTATCAGGTCCGATCGATTTCCGGTTCTTCATGCGGCAAAGAGCAATGCGGGTTTCGTTGGGGGAAATAGGGGAAATAAGTCCAAGGTTAGCAGGCGGTTCGGGAGGAAGGTTATGGGGATGCTGTTTGTTAGACAGCTCCGCAAAGTATGTGCACCATCTCTCCTTAACAAGGGGTGCATCGTAGAGCAGCTTACCCTGGGCGTCCCTTACACAGAGACATTTGCTAATGTCTCGTGTAGCTTTTTCCCGGGCACTCGCCAGCTTAAAAATAAGCTTTTGCCCCTCCGCAGTTTCTAGCTTGTCGTATAAGGGCAACAGACTTTTGCTGCGAGCTCTGGCTACAGCTTTTTTGCAAGCGCGCTTAGCCGCTCCATATGCTTCCCTGTCATACGGAGAGTTGGACTCTTGCCATTGTTTAAATAACCCCTTCTTCTTCCGAGTCGCCCCCTGCACCCCGTCATCCCACCACCACGTCTCCTTGTCTATGGTGCGGCCACCACGAGAAGTGCCAAGGACGCGCTTACCCGCAGCGGTGATTGCTGAATGGATTCTACTCCAGATCACTTGAGCGGACTCATGCGGAGCACTAACCTCGAGATGCTCGACTTCCGCGATGAAGTCCGACTGTTTAGGACCATTAAGCAACCACCACTTGGTGCGGGGTTTGCGTTTCTCGATTACTTTCTTTGTTGGCACGACCGCAAAGTCCAGGACAAGGAGGCGGTGTTGAGCCGTTAGGCTTTCGCCTGGGATGACTTTGCAGTTGGTAACCTTGCCAATGTGGCACCGTCGCACCAGCAGGTAGTCTATTTGGGTTGAGTAGGCACCACTACGGTACGTAATAAGATGCTGGGGCTTCTTCTGAAAGAATGTGTTCGCGATGGCTAGGTCAGACACAGCGCAGGTCCTGAGTATGCTGACTCCCTCTGCATTTAGTTGACCATAACCAAAACCACCGTGAACACGTCCGTGCTCTCCAGCAGACTGACCTACGTGACCGTTGAGATCCCCCCCAACCAAAACACCTTCAGAATTCGGAATAGCGCGTAAAACATCTTCGAACTCATCCCAGAATGCCTCCTTTTCAGACTCACAGCAGCCAGTTTGAGGGGCATAGGCGCTGATTAGGTTCGTTACCGACCCTTCAATCAGCACCTTAACTCGCATCAACCGGTCGCTGTATCGATCTACTTCAAGGAGTCCATCCTGAAGATCCTTAGACAGCACTACGGCCACTCCGTTCCTGCCCGATGGTGATCCGGTGTACATTAGCCGGTACCCCTGCCCGATGTCGCGGGACTTATTCCCCTTCCAGCGTGTCTCCTGAAGGAAGGCGCACTGGACCCGACGCTTCGCAAGTACGTCCGCGAGTTCTCTGCAACGTCCGGTTAGGGAGCCAATGTTCCAGGTGGCAAAGCGGAACTTTCTTTTGGGTACTAACTTCTTTAGCCGTGCTCGTACTTGACACGGTAGCCCTAGCCCACTTATCACAGGTTTAGGGCGATGTGCCTGCGCGTCGTTGTGCGGCGACGCCCTAGCCCGAGTACCCTTCCTTAACTTGTCCCCGTCCATAAAAGTATTTGACTGAAGTTGGCTTTACGTCGGGCGACCAGCCGTCTGACCCCCACAACCCTACAAGAGGGAAACCAAGTTCGCCAGAGCCTCGTCCGTTGGACAGCAGGGTGCACCGCTAGCAGGTAAGGTTGGCTTGGGTCCTTAAGATGTAAACGGACCCCATACACCCCAAAGTCGTGTTAGTTACACCATTTATAACTCAAGAACGGCTGGACGAATTTAAATGATTTTGGTATTTTTGGATTTGTCTCTGTCCGGAATAGCATAATAATTAATAAAACACATGAAGAGTCTTCGAAAAAATAAAATATCAAAAATATTCGTTTTCTCAAACATTTTTCAAACGCAACGCCAGCTTGGATGACGCATGACAGGAGTCAAACTTCTCAGTACATTATCAGGTGACAATTTGACATTTGACAGGTCTTAATTAAGTTAAAACTAAGAAGGTAAAGTAGTCAATTTATACATTCCTACGTTCTGAAATTTATTTTGTTTCTAAACTTAGAAAGAGGTTTTATGTAGCATAAAAAAATCATATATTTGAGAAATCAATTTACGGAATTACTAATGACGATCGAGACGAACTTCAATAATTCTTTGCAAATAGAACTTTTTTTAATTTTTGGTCTTTAATTAAAGTAGACCGGGAAAACAATATAAATTGTATGTATCATAGAGGCACGCAGCACAATAGTTCAGTATAAAACTATGAATTTAGTATTTTTTTAATCAATGTATTTCAGTAAGGTAGTTAGGTTAGCTATAGGATAGGTATGGTAAATTACTCCTGGAGATTTATCGGCAGATGGGGGGTTATACATGTTGTGATTTTAATTCTATCGAACACAAAAATGTTCAAATAAGATCACAGTAGAGACTCTACATAAAAAGTAGTGGTAGTTATTATTGGTTTGGATCTATTAGTTGTCTTCTTATTAAACGTATGTATAGGTATCTAATATATAAAAAAAATATAAGAGCAATAAATTGACTCTAGGGCACAACGAAGTTTGACGGGGCAGCTAGTATGTTATAAAACGTCGTATGACATACGTGAGCTATGATAACACTGGTCCGCAACAAAGAACTCCTTTGGACAAAAATATGATCAGTAAGAAGTATTCAGTATCCTGAATCTAGATCTGATTTTAATTTTTTGCTATCACGTATATATTCTTTTTTTAATAGCTTAAAATTTTGTATTTTTTACTGTTGTTTATACGTTAGCTTAACTTCATTTAGTTGAGATAGTACTAAAAAACGACTTGTTCCGATAGAAAGAGAGAGAAAAATACTGACTGATGTCATTTTTATACGAATACATGCGCCTGCGCAGATATCGCTGTGACTACGTGGCGCTCAGTACGTTCAGAGGGAGAGGGAGAGGGAGAGGGAGAGGGAGAGGGAGAGGGAGAGGGAGAGGGAGAGGGAGAGGGAGAGGGAGAGGGAGAGGGAGAGGGAGAGGGAGAGGGAGAGGGAGAGGGAGAGGGAGAGGGAGAGGGAGAGGGAGAGGGAGAGGGAGAGGGAGAGGGAGAGGGAGAGGGAGAGGGAGAGGGAGAGGGAGAGGGAGAGGGAGAGGGAGAGGGAGAGGGAGAGGGAGAGGGAGAAGGGAACTTCGTTCCATCCGGGTGTCCCTTGACACCTCTCAAGTTTATTTATTTATTTTTTATCTAGTGGCACTCATTATCATATTCTTAACGATAATATGCGGATAATGTAGTGGGCTGCAATATTGTTAATATTCTGTATTATCTGTACTCTATTTAAACACATATTGTAGCTGTTTATTATCCCTGAATAAATAATATAAAATAAAAAATTTAATTATATTGCTGCAGGCAGGTACATACATAATGTAAAGGAGACATTTTTTATTTTATTTTTTTGCAGACCAGTATAATTACAGTCTCTGCTTTCTTGTAAACTTCTTTTGCTTAGTTTACATTCATACACACACGCCGGTTGCGAGTACTACGTACCGAGGGTGATGTAGTGTGTAATGTTTAGTACTTAGATTAAGGATGCTCATGCCTGTAAAGACAGTCGTTCAATACACGTCGTACAGAAAGGCGTTTTTTATTTCCCTACCACCTCGTCCCTCTACATGGCGATCCTGCCAGAGGCACGGTCTAATGAAATGAAATGATTTTTGAAATGAAATTATTTATTATGCAAGTAGGATATGGAAATCACTTTTAAACGTCATTTTTTCTTTAAAGCTAGTTGAAGTCGGCATTTCCTAACTGACTACCTCTGAGAAGAAAAGCCGAAACAATCTCAGGGATCATCGTCTCTTTTCAAGTCCTGTAGGCTTACTATGAACTATTATTACGATTCAATTGACGACCTAAAATGAACTGCTTTGCAATTTCATACTAAGACGTCATTAAAACGATCCGGTTTAGGTTGACGCCAAATCAAGTCGGCACTTGAATCGCAAGCTGTTTTAGTTCGTTCATTTTTCGTACCATGAGGTGACATTTGAACCTAAATTGGTTCGCATAGTGTCAAAAATAGCGATCCAAAAAAAGTTTCTAGTTTCGTGGCGTAAACTGAATCGTTTTGTTATAAACTTTGAAAAAATGTGGAAATATACGTACCAAATTCAAGGTATTTCAGTTAAATTTGTGTTTCTTACGTAACAATGTAAAATGTACGCCATTATTCGTATTTAATACTTTATCCAAGTTAAACGTTAAAAACTAAAAACTCTTTTGAATACTACCTACGTAATTAGAACTCCTTGGGTTCTATCAAAAAAGTTTGTTTAGATTTCAAAACGCGTGTGTTGCGTTCTAAACTCGTCATAATCATTTTACGTTTACGACGACACTCAAGCAAACCTTTAATTTTTATTTTAAAGAATTATATAAATTACTATTACATTAATGAGTAGTAAAATTGGGCTTAATGGTATATAGTTTGACTCATAAGCGCAATTTTAAAATATATTTGTTGAAATTTTATACACAAATAAAACCGCTAAAATCATAACTACTAGGTTTCGGAACGCAACGCATAGGTTGGAGTAAAAGTGACAAACTTATGCAACAATTGTCTAGCGTCATCTCTTTCTCACACCGCGGACCACCGACAAATTTCGTTCTTTCATTCCTCCATGAGCGAATCAAACGCCACTCAGTTATAGGCACTTCATGGTATGAATATTAGCGAATCAGTTTAGGAACCTAAACTAGTTTGCATCGGAATTGAATAGCTAACTAAAAGTTGATGGTAGGCCTGCTGACATGAAAAAGAGTCTGACCTTTCCGATAAGGTATATGTATGTCCTTCAAGGGCGTCCCTTCCCGGCGTTTCCACTTAATACTCAATACTCAATACTCAATACATTTATTGCATTCCACAATGTGAACTTAGGTGGTAGGTACATAAGGATATAATAATAATATGCATCATTGTGGGCCCTGTCGGGCATAACAATATAAAAATTAGGAGAATTACGAGGAGGGCTATTATAAATATTTCTATATAATTTTTATATTAATCTCTACTACTCTTTTGTTTAGTGTAGGTAGGCTGAGGTAGGCTTATAAATACTTGTACCTATACATATAATTTTTACTACTCATGTGTTGAACTTATACATTGATATTTGTTTAAATTATTATATTATTATTATTGGTAAGTATTATACAATATTTCTGCTTTTCTTTTTGGTATTATTGTTTATTTATTAAATTTATCGTTTAAATATTCGTTTATATTATAATAACATTTACGGATTAGAAATTGTTTTAATTTATTTATAAATATATTATATTTTTGAACATTTTTAATTTCGTCTGGTAATTTATTATATATTTTAATTGACATTACTAAATTAATTATATATTTTAATTACTTACATCTGCCTTGTAAATACCTTTCGTTAGTCGCCCTTCATTCTGACCTTTCTGATAAGGTCTATGCATGTCCTTCTGGGGCGTCCCCTCCCGGCGTTTCCACTTACATCTGCCTTGTAAATAAAACCTTTCGTTAGTCGCCCTTCATTCATCTTAGTCAATAAAGCCGTTTTATTAAAATTTGACGTTCATTTACTTTTGAACAATTATCTTATATGTCATGATTTCTTTTTAACTAATTCACAGAGGTATCTAACTAAAATACGTAAAAGCCATATTCATGTATTTCTTCAGAAAAGTTCATGTTTTGCAGATTCTTCAGTTTAGACATTAATTCATTGAGGGGACCTAGATAAACCCCTATCAATTTGTAATGTCATGTTCTACAGATTTGGGAATTTCTTAAAATATTTAAGAATATCTTAAATAAATATGAATAACTCAGAGATAGTACTTTTTAAGATTAAGCCTGTGTGACTTTACGCAATCATCTGGATTGAGGGCCCAAGTTATTTCATCATAACAGTTTTAATTCACGTTTAAGAAATTTATGGCCCGGCTTTTAGTTTTACCTATTTTCGTTTTACCTATATTGCTTTACCGTTAACGTAGCTAGCAACAGATAAAAATGATTATTAACTTATGCATAAGTAAACAGACATTGACACGTTAACATCCTTATAGTTTTACTTCACTGAAGTTAACATATAACAAATGACAGAGGTTAGAGATATGAATGATAACAAGACAACACGCAAGGTACTTAATATTAGACACAAAATATTACTAAACCAATATTAAGTACTAACGTCACTTTCTATGATTCCTTCTTTAATCATCAATAAACAGTCCAACTTAACAAACATGTTTTCTTATTTTAAAAACTGCTTCAAGCTCAATAAAAAAGTTATTTTAGTCGAGAAGTTCTCGACAGTTGTAGTCTTATCTAACACAATAGTGTTTAATAACCATTTGATTGAAGAACATCTACAATCATTTCTAAGACCATTAAATATTATGCTAAGTATTTTCTTGTGCGCCAAGTATTCTATTCGTGACAATATTATCAGTTATAATGGTTACTACTACAGCTTAATAAGGATACTTTGCGTGTTATTGTTTGGATGTGTTAATTTGTATCTTATGGTCATTTTCATTACTAGATACCTTATTAAGCAGTGGGGTAAATACGCTTTGTTTTATGCCGTGACGGGTAATATTGACTTCTTATTTTACTTAACCGGGGATTTGATGAACAGCGTCTTAAACAAGTCGCACAAATATTATAATATGTTGTTAATCTTAAAAATTCAACACGTGCTCAGAATTCTACAAATAAATGGCAATGAACTGAGAGAATTAATTTTCTTCAACTGGACATGTGTTTTCATTTTGAATATGTTTTATGTTGCTTTGCTTCTTGTCTTTAAATATAACTTTGACATTGGTATTTCATATTGTTTATTGATTTACGCCTCTATTGTTCACGATATTAATGTTGTGTATGCGATGTCATTATTGAAGTTAATGGAAAAAACACTTAAAGTATGGATTGAAAAACTTCAAAACCCACGGAACGACGAAGATTCAGAAGAGCACTGGAAAGTTATGTTTGACGTTTTCATCAATATACAAGATACGTATATAGTAATAAAGAAGACGTTTCAACATATGGTAGGTGTATTGTTTAAACGTAGAAGATATGTGGATAAATAATGTACGTTGCGCCGTCAGCCAGCTAAAGTCTAATACAAGAATTAAATCATGATTATAGTTTCTGCGCGAGCCCCTATTAGCCCTAGGTCCCTACGACCCTTCGTCTTCGAAGGGTTAGGCAGAGGTCATTAGAGAAGTATCTGTAGTACAGACGCCAGCACATCAAGTTACTCCAATGTGTCATACTTTTCTGTTTCTTTTCTGTTTGAAATAAAGTTGTAAACCGATCAAAGAAATTTGACACATTGGGGTAACTTGATGTGCTGGCGACTGGCGTCTGTACCTAAACCCACGACGGTATCGGCTTACTACCCCACCCCAACATAGTTCGGAAAAAGACTGAGCAGATGGGATTAATCTATTTTTATTTTCAGTTTCTTTATTATATTACATCGACCGCTTACTTCTGTTTGAAGAACATGGCAAACGTGTTGACTCTTGAACAATTTAAAGAAAGAGAAAATCAAGTAAGTAGTGTGACTTTTGTGCATGTCATTAAACATTAAACTGCTTACCGTGATTACTTTCTAAGAATTTTGTCTAAATATTACAGAAATAAGCTCAGCGCATGATCATAGATTTATTAAAGTGAAACTATTATGTTTATCCGTTACAGTACATTTTTCTGCTAATCGCACTCCAAACAAGTAACTTCAAGAATGTCTGCATAGTTATTTTCCTCAGCGTGCAATGTGAGAGGTTCTATGCCGCATTGAGAGATGCTCAGACTACCTGTGTAATGCTTATGAAGTCGAGATATGATTTCGGTAAGAATATTATTATTGCTTTCAAAGTTTTAGATAATGTAAAGCTTGCGATCTCTATTAATCGGCTGTAGGGCTGTAAGCAAAAGCTTGTAGTTGTAGGTACTAGCAAGGCCTTTCGCACACGTTTTATAGTTGGAGTCACTATTTATTAAGATTTTTGGTAAGGTTTTGATTGAGTTTAGTAGTCAATGGCACTATTATTAGGTGTGTGTGGTATACCTGTATATTGGCGTGTTTAACACACTAACATTTAGCAAATAATTTAATTAAGATGATTGATTTATCATGTTTATCTACAAACATTCAGGTGTTTCCTACTGATTAGGCAGATGTGCCGTGGCAAGTTTATTACGCCATTTTTCTTCCCATTAAAAATACTAGGAAGTGGCTATCGGGGAATTTGGGGGCCTAAAGAAATTTTGACGTTTAAAAAGTACTGATTCTAAGCCTAATTTAAATAAATTGTTTTTGATTTTGATTCTTTTATACGGTAAGCGTCGCCTCGTCGTTTATACCGCGTACATCGAAGGACTGGAACAACTTGCCTGCAGCGGTCTTCCCGTCCGATTATAATTAAGGTGTCTCCAAGGCTAGAGTGAATAGGCTCTAAATAAACTAGTGCGCTTTAACATCATTGATTGTATCACTGCTTACTATTAGGTGGGATTGCAGACATGCACTAGTTTATAATATTTAAAAAAAAGACAGGAAGACTAGATCTGAGAAATAAAGATTATCTTTTTATTCTAGATTCTGCTAGAACGATTTCTAAAAACATTCAACGTGTACAGAGAGCGACATTCGAGAAGATACGCGCGTGCGGTCTGTTCATCATCGACGCCGAGTTACCTCTGCAGTTGCTAAGCTTCATCATTTCTTACACTATCGTTTTATTGCAGTTTGTGTTTTTGTAAAAAATCCTTCGTAAGTGAATTTTTGACATCCGCACTTTGACAATACTCATTTTAACATTTTTTTTTATATTCCTTACTGTATTATTCCATGTGTTTTAGAATAAGATTGACACATAATGTTTACGCGAAGGACTTACGCGTCATTAGATATACCTGCACTATTAGATACTAAGTAAAACTGTTATTTGTAATGCTGTAATAATTTTAATAAATTCAAATTTAATATTGTGCTTGCCGTAAGGTAAAATGTATCGGGACAAGAACCAAATATTCCAACCTATATGTATGTGTATACCTATCAGCAAATAAATGATTTCTTTCTTTCTATCTTTTTTTGAATGATTCTTGTTTAACGGTTTTATTTGACCCCGGACTGTCAAATTTTCCTGTTTCTCAGTATATTAAGCCCGAAGAGTCGCCAAACTTATGAGGCAGTGAGCAGGACTCATTACTCGAAAAACGGAAGGTCTTTGGGGCCGTAAAGCTCTAGTGGAATAAGCAGCGTTGGAAGGCCTCCCACAATGTGGACAGACGACTTGGTGAGGGTCGAGGGAGTCCGAAGGATGCGAAACGCACAGGACTGGTCGTTGTGGCTACACTTCAGGACGGACGTCTTTCAGCTGAAATGATGATGAAATGGTGGTTGGTTTACCGCACTATGGAAAAAATATTTCTGTTCTCTCTCGGTTTTGCAGCAAGTAAATGACAAAACCTTTAAATTTTACGAATAGAAGCAAATTATATTGTAGATCCATATAAAAAGATAGAATGATTGTTACCTCATATGAATTACATTACACAATAAAACTATTAACTGAAGTTGTTATCATTTTGGGTTTTGTGTTCTACTTCAATCAACATAAAACTTCTTGGTTTAGCAGACATGTGTGTCATCAGATCAAACACTACATAATAATGCGATCAAAAAAGTTAGTCCAGACTCCACTTATAGACTTATTATTTTAAAAGTTGTCATACACATTAGTGAATTATTTATTTTAGAGGCAGTACACGCGTAACATACTCGAGTGTTCAGTTTGCTACCGTCTAGCAAACTGAACGTCTAGGATAGACGGCTGACCTTGAGTGATCAATTGAATAATTCAATAATCGCAACTTTATCATTTAAGTTTTTAATGTAAAAGAACATCGGTAACAAAATCATACACTAGGCAACGGTGGTCTCATATGTGAACTCTATTATTTTAATAAAACCGGCGAAAAACAATTTTTACAAACTTTTAATAACACTAAACAATGGACTCTTGTGTGACAAAACTGTTAGGTATGTGATACGAAGGGATGAGAAACATAATGCGAGGAAAGTTTTAGGCATAAATGTGGGGGATACAAGAGTAAAGGAATGCCAAAAAAAAAAATAAAATAAATGATAGATGGATCGTAGGTATGGTACGGCTAGGAATGAGGTGACTATTGCCATAACGGCTATTAGAATGAAAAAACAAACGAATGGAAGATGAAGACATTCTACAAAACGTTTCAAATCGACTGGGGAGACTACTATTTATATAATTACGCAATAAGACTTAAGTCAAATAAGTCATTAAAATAAATTAACTACTTGAAACGAACAACATACTAGGTATCAAACTAATACAATCTAAATAGGTACTAGACTGATCTCCGTCAGCATTACATCAATAAAAAAAGTGTCTACCAACATGTTAACGTCCAAAAACCGTGGTATTTCAAAACGCGATGTGGTTTTTAGAAAAAGAATATCAACAATTCCATTCAATAATGCAATCGAAGAAGATTTCCAATCAATTTTAAAACCATTGAGTCTGATGCAAGCCTTATTCATCTGTAAAAAGTATACGATTCGCAACAACTGCATCACTTGCAACAATTTTAAATACAACTATTTCGGAATCTGTTGCACGCTCTTATACCTAACTGTCCATCTATCGCTTTGTATCTTCAAAGCTCGCATTTTCTCTAATAAATCTTTATGGTCATTAGTTAATGTGAGCCATACGATTAACATTGCTTGCTTCTCGGTTGGATTGCTGCTCAACTATTACACAAATGTTGTGCAGAGCTACAATAACATATTATTGGTCTTGAAAATACAACATGTGCATAGAATCCTTAAAATTGATGGCACAGATCTCAGATGTTTGCTTATTTATAATTGGATTAGTGTCTTCGTCTTAAATATTGTCTCTACTATTCTGATCGTGGTTATTTATTTCTGCTTTCCAATCATCCAGATTTTTTATGTCGTGGCCAATGTAGTCACTATGTCTTTCGATTTAAATGTTATGTATGCGATAACAATTTTGAAGTTATTGAACATGGTCCTTCGCATGTGGATTCTAGATTTTCAAAACTCGAAAAGTAAACATTGTCAGAAGAAAATGTTCGAAGTGTATTTAAATAGTCGAGAAGCATTTCAGATTGCCGAGAGAGCTCTTCGACCATATGTAAGTTTTATCTTTCATTAAAAAAATATCTTTTATTACATAGATATCTAACTGTGTATTTGTTTTTACCTCTGAATGTAGCGGTTTGTTTTATGTTTAAATTATTTTACTGATACAAAAAAATTACACAGTCGCGGAATGCCATGGCACGGATTTTATGCTTAGAAGTTGACCTGAACGCGGACAAAAGTTAAGTTTCCAGCAATAATAATTTGCTCATCATTTTATCATGAGAATGAAAATTCCAGACGCTGAACAATGCTCAATTATTTTTGTCAAATGCACCCTTATGTTGAGATGATAGTAGCATAAAGTTTGTAAATATAGAAACTTCAAATATTTGTAACAGTTTGTTTTTCTCTTTTGTCTCAGATTTTCTTTTATACAGCATACACAGCTTTTCACATTTTACATAACATAGCTACTACATTAGCTGTCAATGAATTAATAGGAACAAATGTATTCAAAGTGAGTATCTAGTTTTTACACTTATTCTGGGGTAACTAGGTACTTTATCAGTTTACTGTTCGCTAAACTACCTTGCTAAATTACGTGTCTTCAATGCAAGAGTGAATAGGTTCTAAGTAAACAAGATTCACCATAATTGATTGCATCGCTGCTTACCATCAGGTGGGATCGCAATCAAGGACTAGTTTATAATATAAAAAAAAAACATTTTATATTGGAAATCCCTCAAAACATTATCACTCTTCTGCTTTTCGTTTTTGGTCAATATATTTATATTTCAGGTATTGTCATCTGGAGTTTTTACTCAGTCATGGGTCTACAAAAACCTATTCTTGCTGATTTCTTTAAGTGCGGAATGTGAGAGATTTTATACAGTAATGAGAGATGTTCGCACAACTTGTATACTGTTCATGAGAACACCAGATTATTCAGGTAAAGTACAGAAATGTCTCCTTTACGCAATCTAAGCTAGTCCGTGAGTGACAACGTTGTTTTTATTCTATTGCAACTTGCTTACACACGAATGTTATTGTTATAGGAATCCCACATACATAACATCACGCATGTAACTCCCGAAGGAATAGGCAGAAGAGTGACCCACATTTCACCAGTTATATTTAAGTCCCATGTAATGGGGGTCGATCCTATTGCCATCAATAGGGCACAAATCCAGACTCCGGGTTGCTACTGTGAAATTCCAGACGGCAAAACTCATAAACACTTTGCCCGACCCGGGCATCGAACCCGGGACCTCATGCCTAGGTTCCCTCACGATGGTTTTCCTTCACCGACGTCAATAATGTCTAAGATAAATTTAACTCTAAGAAATGTTCTAACTTTCCTTTAATTTTCCGCAGATATGCAAAGGAGGGTTTTCAAGAATATCCAACGCGAACAAAGAGCGTCGTTCAGTAAGATGAGCGTGTACGGCTTGTTCCCCATCGACGCCACGCTCCCGCTACACTTGATCAGCTTCATCTTCACTTACACTATCTTGCTATTACAGTTTGCATTTTGTGATTCTAGTGTATACAATGGCTGAATAATTAATTAACTCTACTGGCGGCACAGTGGTCAAAATTCGACTGCGTCCTGCACTTTTTCTCCTTTGTAAAGGGCTTATAACACTAGCAGATTTGTAATATCCTAACTAGGATCCTAGTTAGCAACCAAGCGGTCGGTATCATAACTCAGATCCACATTGTCCTAACTGCGATTACATCTTCCAATTTCTTAGTTAGGTTTCTTACATATCGCATAGGGTAATAAGCCCTTAAGCTGGAGTCAAGGGTTTAAGCTGAAACCAAGCGCTTGGCAACCTTCAATGGAGCCTGAGCATAATGCTCAGGTTTAAATTACGACGACGTTTATTTATTAGCAATTATATAACTTGGAGAAAGGCGGAGAATCCTAACACAAGCAAACTAATTCCGTAAAAGGACTCTCATCCTTGTAATCTAGACTAAGTTGTGCAATAAACATTTTTTTATTACTTTTGCTTTCAGTATTACCAGTTCTGTGTATCCATGTACTATTATTTTAATGGAGACAATAAAGTTATTTTCTAAGTAGTCTATTTCTCATCATACATTTTTATAATATGGGTGTTTTCTATTTGTTGCCAGCCACAGTTTGCGTGTATGTTTGGACAGATTTGAGCACGAATTTCAATCGGTGTAGGGGGCTGACATGACTTCATGGAAGAAAAAGTGATAAATTTGGTTTTGTTGACATTTAGAGTAAGAAGATTTGTGGTCGGCCACCTCATCACGGTGTTCAAGGCAAACTTTTGTGTCAATAAAGCTTTTTTTTTTACTCCGAGTTTAGGCGAGTTTCAGTCCAGTCCCGGCAATGAACAATCAGAGCTGTGTCGTCGGGATAAGCTATAATTTTGCAGTTTGGTAAGGATAACTGACACAGCTCATTCACATATATATGAGAAAGAGTGGGTGTCCGGGGACACTGCCCTGCGGGACACCAAAAGTAATTGTCTCCTGGTTGCTGACATAGTTTTCGAGCTTAACTACCTGTTTACGACCTGTGAGATAACTCTTGAAGAGATCGTGGGCCGAACAGCGAATACCAATTTATATGCTCTAGCTTCGAAAGGAGTATCGGAATCGAGACAGTGTCGAAAGCTTTGGATAGGTCTAAAAAAACCATTCACTTAACGTGCTTACGGAGGCCCGGAGCAGTCTCGATGTACAATGGTTCGATCGCCGTTATTTTTTGATTACTTGAAAAAAGAACAAATATGTATCAAATATATTTCTAGCAATCTAGCGGAGGGACTTAAAACTAAAATCGAGTCCACAAGCCTTTTTATTCTTAATTTTTAAATGAGGCTTTTGTCCACGATGGCATGTCTACCTCATCATAACTTAAACTATTCTACACTAAATCTAAAAATACAATTTACAATAATTATTAAAACTAAATAAATCACTCAGAAGGTTTGCTACCTCAGATGAAGGCTGCGCCAAAAATATTACTCAGGGACCAATATGAAATTTATTTATCTTCTGAAAGCTTAAAAGAAGTGTACTAGCCTAATAATAGGTCTTTACCTATGAAATTGCCGTTTTGTATGAAAAAATTTAAACGATTTTTTTTCATGTATTTTTTATTTGTATTAATCGAAGTAATCACCCATGCAATCAATTCATCTTTGCCAACGCAGTGGCAGTTTATTTATACCCTTCTTAAAGAAATCAGCTGGACGGGAGGCAACAAATTCTTCAAAGGCATTTTGTACTGCCTCTCGGGTATTGAATTTTTTTCCCGTCAAGAAGTTATCCAAATTCTGGAAAAAGTAGTAGTCTGTAGGCGCAAGGTCTGGTGAGTAGGGCGGATGACGGAGAGCTTCCAACCCCAGTTCTTGTAACTTGGAGACCGTCTACTGTGCAGTATGAGGTCGCGCGTTGTCGTGCCGGAGCAGCGGAGACGAGCGATTGACCAATGCTGGTTGGAGATGTGCCAGCTGCTCCATCATTGTGTTCAGTTCTTCACAGTACACATCTGCAGTAATGCTCACCCTGTTTGGTAAGAAGCTGTGATGAATCGCACTGGCGCTAGACCACCAAACAGTGACCATCACTTTTCTAGGGATAAGTTTTCGTTTAGGGCATTGTTTAGGTGCTGAACCAGGATCCAACCACCAAAACTTGCTAAGCGCTTGCGATTATCAAACAGAATCCATTTTTCATCGCAGATAACAATGCGGTTCAAAATTCCTTAATTTGTGTGTCTGTTGAGCAGTGCAAGGCACGTCTCGAAGCGTACTTCGCGCTGGCGATCATTGAGTTCGTGGGGCAACCATTTGTCAAGCTTTTTTACCTTGCCAATTTGACGCAAATGGACCAATATTGTTTTGACGCTAACGTCTAAAGCTGCTGCTAATTCAGCCGTAGATTGTGTATCATCAGCTTCCACAATCGCCTTTAATTCGTCATTGTCGACCAAAGTCTTCGGACGACCGCGAGGTTCATTTTTCAGGTCGAAATTTCCAGAACGGAAGCGTGAAAACCAATAACAGGTGGTGTGTTGGTTTGTAGTGTTAGCTCCGTAAACGTCGTTGATGTTGCGTGCCGCTTGTGCCGCGTTGCTGCCACGACGGTACTCATATTCCATAATTACTCGTATTTTAAACGTATCCATGATGACGAAAAAGATTGAAATGCGATGAAAATGTAACACTAATAAATAAACAAATGACTACTTGTGGAAAAAAAACATGTTTTTAAAATAAAATTAACTTGAAATTAGAATTCTTAGCCAAACAAAAATTATTTTGATTTGAAATGGCCTGCAGAACGGCAATTTCATAGGTAAAGACCTAATATAATAAAATGTTAATATGATCTTTACTTTTTATGTATGTACGTACAAAACTATATCGTTTGTTTTGAATTTTAGTGGCCCGCTTGTGTTTAGTATCTATAGCATTTTTGTAACTTCAAATGCGTAATTTGTTTTGAAAAATCGATCATTTTGATAATGTTTATTCGGAAGAAAGTTTACTAATAACTAACTAAAGAAACTTACTTGGAATACGATTTTGAAAAAACTACGAAAAATATTGCACTTTGACCTTCAATATCTCCAAAACCAGTGATTTCCCAGGTATGATCTAGAAGAAAAAAACGTTCCCAGTGATGGGTACAATATGTAGTTTTCGTTTCCGTTAAGGGTCTTTTTACACCCTGAACTAATACACTATCCCAATTTGATTGACAGATGACAATTTACTTATAGCTTACGCATTTACTAGCCCATTATACATTATACGAGTTCTGTTATACATTATATTATTATCTTTCGCTTTTCATACTAATCATTATTGCTTTGCCTTGCGTAACAGACATGTTTACATTTTTCATAAAACGTTTCAAATTAAAAAGAAACGATGTCATCACAGAAAATGTTTCAACCATCTCATTAAATGACGCAATAACGCCTAATAACGTGGTTGAAGAAGATTTACAATCAGTGCTTAAGCCCTTGAATCTCATGCAGAGTATTTTCTTCTGTGCCAAGTATTCTATCCGTGATAACATTATCACTTCCAATACCGATCTTTACAATTATATCAGAGTCATTCTTTTGATTATATACCGCTGTGTCTGCCTTCATCATATATTCATAATAATTAACAAGTCTTGGAAAGAATGGCGCGGATTCTACAGTGCTTACTATTGTATAGAACAAAGTCTAGATTTCGCGTTCTATTTGATTGGGGATATAAAAAACAGCGCCTTAAACATCATACAGGGCTACTACAATATATTATTGGTCTTAAAAGTCCAACACGTGATCAGAGTCTTACAAATAAATGGCACTGATCTCCAAGGTTTCGCAGTTTACAACTGGACTTATGTGATCATCTTAAACACGTTTTGTATTAGCTTTATCGTTTCTTATTGTTTTATTTTTGATGCCGTACACTTTGTAGACATAATATCGGCATATACAACGATAACTTTTGATATTAACATCGTGTATGCCTCCATGCTGTTAAAATTATTGGAAAAAATGCTTCGTATGTGGATTGAAGCAGTTCAAAATTCAAGAACATCTGAAGAAGCAGAAAACCAGGAGTGCTGGAACAAAATGTTAAATATTTACCGGAATATACAGGAGATATACTTGATGATAGGGACGCTATTCCAGCACATGGTAAGTGCTATGAAAATATGGTATAAATGTATTGAACGTTAATAAAATTTATGTAGCACTAGCAGATGCCCACGACTTCGCACGCATGGATGTTGGTCGCGCCCAGCTCCCACAGGGCTTATTTTTCACCTCCTACATATATCATTACACTTTTGCTGATGTATACAAAAACTTGACAAAATAAATACTAAAAACTTTCTTGAGAACCCACAGGTGAACACAGCTTCGGCGTAGTCATTTTTAAGTCTTTAAATAAAATATCTTCAATGGACCATTTAAAAATGATAATCCGTGATTATCGTTTTTAAATGGTCCATTGAAGTTGTTATCTTCATTAAAGTACGAATAATCGGTATTCCAGATAAATAAATAATATGCAAAAAATAAGAAAAACCAGTATCAAAAATCTCGTCCGACTCATGGCTGTGCTCAATAATCGTCATCGAGTACTCATGTTATTAATTAAAAATTGCCGTTCGTAGCGGTCTTTTACCTAATTTTGCCTATTTTATAGTAAAGAATCGCGAATATATTTCACAATGTCAAAGTGAAAAAGCCAACGGCGAGCAGTCAGCGCGCTTGCCACTACCATACAACTCGACTCGCAGCCCGCGTGCCGATAGCGAGAGGACCATGTGCTTACAGCGCGTCGACCGCACGCATACAGCACGCCGACCCCGAGTCGCGAGCAACGTCATTGCGCCGTCGTAAGCCTACACATTATGAAAACGTGCAAGATAGGCGTGTTCAATTATAAATGTCATATAACAATTGTGTTCGCGGTGACGGCTAGCTTGCGGCCAGCGCGCGGGCTGCGAGCTTGCACCCCGCAGGCGGCGAGCTTGCACCTCGCGGGCGGCTACGTGCGGACTGCCGACGAAGCGTAGTTAGCGCATTGTCAACTAGCCGTAGCCTAAATTCGAGGCGACGCCGTGCGGCTGATGTGCAGTTGCGGTGCCGTTATAATGTGCCATGACCTTTAATCTCTGCTCTCTCTCTGTATCCGTTTCGAAAGCATGAAATAAAGAATGACGCTCTCGGTCACGCGCAAGTCGTATCCCACGCTCCTAACTGCTCTCAAGTGATCGAGGAGTCTCAGTGCGGAAATGCTGAAGACTCAACCTCTGATTTCTTTGTGTAACCCTTTCGGATGCGAGAGACAAAGAATGATGATCTCGGTAGATAGCTAAACACATTTCCACGCATTCGCTAAATGGCGCTGTGTGAAAAAGGTGTGGAGTATTTTTTTATTTTATTTCTTGTTGTTCCACTCTATCCTGAGATTGGGAAGCAGTAGTGCAGACTCGTTTAAATTCTAAACTTAGTGCACTACGCTCACGGTTAGCATCTAGCCATTGTTCACGCTCTGCGTCGGTTTCGAGAGATCTAACTAACTTGCGCATCTTAGAAACCCTTGAGTTTCGAGACAGATTTAACATTTTTCTAAAAGGCATAGCTAACGATATTTAAATCAATGAATCGAGTAATCGAATAAGCACGTAAGAATTGCTATAGTAAGTAGAAAAATAATAATTATTCGTAGGAAAATTAAATACATCAACCAACACAGATAACAAAGGATAGGAGCGGCACATCGGCACCAATAACATCACTTTTTGGAAACGAAACCATAGCGCGATCTATTCGACGCCAACGACATCTAGTCAGAAAACGGAATTTACTTATTTTATTTAAAACTAGCAGACGTCCCGCGGTTTCACCCGCGTATGTCCCGTTCCCGTGGAAATGCAGGGATAAAAAGTATCCTATGTGTTAATCCATACCAAATTTTATTAAAATCCATTTATTAGTTTTTACGTGAAAGAGTAACAAACATCCATCCATCCTCACAAACTTTCGCGTTTATACTCGTAATATTAGTAGGATTTATTCAAAAATGCTAATCGCAAAAATAAAAAATTTAAACAATAAAAAATATTTCGTGTCAACTGAAATTATATAAAAAATTAATAGTCTAATGTCGGAATCGGGAACCGGTTTAAATCAGTTTAGTTTCTTTTAAAAAAATAAAGCAATTTTTTTTTTAAGTACAATAATATAATCTATTTCAAGGATCTAAAGTGGTTTTCCTTTATCAATCATAATATATTTATTTAAATTCGATTTTAAAATCATTGTTACGTATTGTTTCAAAACGTCAAACATAAATTTTATTGTGCTAGGGCTACTGTTATGCCCGTTTTTGCTTACACTAGGCGGCTCCAATGTTATGGCAAGTTAGTTTTGCTCTGCCACATAGTGCAATAATAGTGTAATAGTACTTTTTATATAAACATTGCAATTAAGTAGATACTGTTTAGTTAACTAATTACGGACACTTGAGGCATTACTCTGTTAACCCGTGTCATTTAATTTTCAGATTTCATATTATGTGGTATTCACAGCGTACATTAGTTTGCGGAACGTTAGTGACGCTCTATCTGTCAGAAGTTTGATAGCAGACGGTGTCTTTAGAGTAAGTACTTGGTCGTCAGAACGTAATATTTATGGATTACTTTAAATAAAATATGCGTATATTGCATGTTCTAGTTTGTCATTCGACCATTGGTAACTCAAATCTGGAATTGGAAGAATACAGTCATACTCATATTTTTGAGCGTGGAATGTGAAAGATTTTATGCAGCCATGAGAGATGTTCAGAGTACTTGTGTAATGCTCACCAAATCAACACACTGTTCTGGTTAGTATTATTTTTATTCATGGGTTCTGTTATGTTCTTCTAATACGCTAAAAGAAAGTAAATATTTTTATCATTACAGAGACAGAAAAAAGGGTGTGCAGAAACGTCCAACGTGTACAGAAGGTTTCATTCACGAAGATGAGCGCGTGCGGTTTGTTCATGATAGACGCCGCGTTGCCGCTGCAGGTCGCTAGCTTCATCGCTTCTTATACTATTGTGATGTTCCAGTTTGTCTATCTTTAATACGTAAACTGCGTGACGTGTAATTATTTGTTTTACTTACTATACCTATTTATTTCGTTCTGTTTGCTTTTAATTTATTTAAAGATGATAGCGTCACCGGTTATTGTTATTATCTAATTGCTTTTAGTGTTATTTGACGATTGACAACATGAGCCTCCATATCTATCAATACATACAGAGTTATGTTCATTGTTCATGTAACGCAATATTATTATTATCGTTTGATTGAATTTTAGCAGTATGTTCTTTGAGAGCGAGTGATAACGTTGTTAAAATGTATGAGAAAGGTATGAAGAAATTGAAACCAAACTTGCCACTGTATCCACTAAGTTATTTTCTAGTACTAGAAAAAGAAGTTCAAAGAATGTTTTATCCTATGAATTGTCTACTCTTTGTGTTGTTTGCTTCAAAATATACTATACAAAATGACTATATTACTCCTAATGGGAAGAAACGTAATATATTATCATTTGTGCGTGTGTGTTTTGTTATTGTCACCTATGTTTACTATATGTATTTTGATGAATTCAACGACAGCTACAGAAATCTTCATAAGAATATGATTATTTCGCTCATTACAACATTTACATTTACTTACTATGGTTTCGGTATTATAATATTTTTCATTTTTAACGTCATTCACGGCCAAAACAACATCTTGCTCATTGTCACAATTCAAACCATACATAGAAGCATTGATATTAGTACAAACGTCAAAAGTTTCGTTATTTGGAGTTGGGTCTCAGTTTCAATTATCTTCGGAATTAATGTATTCATTTATTTGACACATTTGGCAATGTTTAATTGCAATTTTTGGCATTTCACAATGTTTCTTTGTAATTTCACATATGTTACATTTGATATTAATTGTATTTACGCTATTAGTATTATAATGTTGTTAACACAATATCTCAACAATTGGGTAAAGAAGATTTTGGAACTGCAAGAAGAACAAAAAGACGATACGTACTGTGTCGAACTAGTTGACAGCTATCGAAATATATTGAAAGCTTACAGGCTGTTCAAGAGTTTATTTCAAGTGTTGGTAAGATTAGACTTATACAAACTATAGATATTATTATATACTTAACTAATTATAGTTTACTAGTAAGCTGGTGCTTGACTGCGATGGTGAAGCACTTTAGTTTATTAAGAGCTCATTCACTCTAGCCTTGAAGAGACCTAAATTATAATTTAATAAGAAGACCGCAACAAGCAACATGTTTCGGTCCTTCGATGTCGCGGTATAAATGCCGAGGCGAAACGCTTCATCCGAACGTAGAGGTGTACTGTGTACTTTGAAACATGACGATCGAATACACTACCGAGACAGAGCAAATCACTCAAGTATCGTACCGTCGTTGTTGCATGAAAGTAGTAGTAGTTAATATTCCCTATTTGTTGATTTTTGTAAGCAAACTTGAGCTAAAATGTTGCTTGTTGCTTCTATTACTTCTTGTTTTACAGATATTGTTTACTACAGTTAGTGTATTTACTCGCAACGTAGGTTATTTGGAGATGCGACTACAAATGCTAAAAGATCCGATCACATTCAACGAGGTAACGTTAACATAATCAACCATTTCTGAATATTACATTGTTGGATTTCCTTGGCAATTCCACAAACCCTGGGTATTAACAGCTGTGTTTTCTATTTAGTACCACAATGCAATCGCCAACCGGTTTACAAATGCTTAGAGAGTTTGTAGATTCCCCTTCATCAGCATAGCTGATATATTTAATCCACATTTATTGGGGTTGTCTTCCAATCTAACCGGATTCAATTGAGTGACTAAAACATTTTTATTTCCAGCAAATATTCCGGACGCCAGTACTCGGTTGTGTGACAATTCTTTGGTTAATGAAAGATTTGTTACTTGTTATTATTCAGAGCCTGAAATGCGAGAAGTTTTATAGAGCAATTGAGAAAGCCGAGACGAGGTGTATTCAGCTTATGAAGAACAAGAACTGTCCAAGTACGTACAACCATTCCAGTATAAGGTAACGCTCCTAGTAGCGTTTCATAATCAGAAGATAACACTGATGCTACTTTTTATTGCTCATTGAGTAGGTACAACTATTCTAGACATTTGTTTTCACTTTCGTACCATGCTTATTCAGCATTGCATGATTTCAAACAAGTTTTTAAAATGAAACTTTAAATTTACTAAAAATGACCAAAAGTCACAAATTCGATCCTAGCGAATTTGTGACTTTCATCGTCAGCCCCAAAAATGGTGAGAATTAGCAGTAATCCAACAGGTTGGGCTATGCAGAACATGTGAAGACAAATGTACTAAACTCTTATTGCCGCTTAAAAATGTTTTTCATAGTAAAAATATGTGTTTTTTTTATTTTACAGATAATCAACTACGTTTGTGCAAGCAAGTTCTTCAGGCAAACCGAACGTTCAGTAAGCTAACCGCGTGTGGTCTTTTTTTCGTGGACGCTTCGCTACCGATACGTTTGATAGGACTTCTTAGTAGCTACGTAATAATACTGTTGCAATTTGCTTTTCTGTAATATTTAATAAGTTAATAGTTATCTTTCTGATTTGTCGCATTCTAACTAGGGTATCGGGAGGTGTGAAGTTAGGACAGATTGATCCGATTTATAGCACCAAACGCTGGGTTGCTCCCTAACTAGAATCCTAGTTAGGATGCTACAAATCTGATAGTGTAATCAGCCCTTTAGCTTTAGGTCTGAATTTTAATAAAATGTGTCGTTTGCTACTATTTGCTTTTCATTTCCACTATTAATTCTAGTCACACATCATTGCCGCAAGGTGACAGGCCCAGCAATGGTTCAAAGCCCACAACCAAGAAGCCTGCTCGCTATCATAGACAGGATGCTATTGGCGTTGCCCTGCACCCTACCGACCAAGGATGCGCGCTGCTTTCGCATTACCGGGTAAAAACAATCCACGTGTACTTCAGCAAACATCCCTGATGCGCTGCAGTAACAGGGCAACCTCATCAGCACCCTGTATGTGTTATTAAATTAGACGCGAAGGGCGCTGTGTGATTTTTGAGAATAATGTAGATAGATACCTACTTACACACGACAATCCAGACGTTTACAAATCAATCCTAATATCTAGTAGATGCTAGTATCTAAACCTACTGTGTAAAGAACGATGAAGTGCTTTTACTATAATTTGATATATCAGCTTACCATTAACAACGATATGATCATAGAAACATACAACATAATAACATTATAAGAACACTCTATTACTTAGTACTAATGTTTAAAGTCGCATCCATTATTTGTTTTGATAGGGGCCGGTTATGTTGTTGTCGAATGAAAATAAAGAAATGAAAATATTTAAGAAAAAAGACAGGCTTAGCTTGGCGTTGTGTCGACCGGAAGTATTACTAAATAATCGTCTAGAAGATGAAGTGCAAAAAATGTTTTATCCTTTACACTATCTATTGTATCTCCTGTGCTCTTCAAAATATAATATTCAAGATAATTATATCACTCCTAACACGAAGATCCGCACTGGATTATCTTTTTTGAGAGTTTGTTTTGTTATAGTGGTCTGTTTTTATAATATGTATTTCAATGAATCGAGTATAGACTACAAAAATGCCCATAGCGACACTATCGTTTTTCTTTCAATCTTTTTTTCGTACATTTACTTTGTTATTGGCATGCTCATAACTTTTGTACTCAACATTGTTCAGAGTCACAACAATATCCTCTTGATTGTAATGATTCAGATTATTCATCAAAGCATCGATTTGAGCAAGATTAGTATCAGAAGTTACATCAATTGGAATTGGATCTCAGTTGTTACAGGCTTTGTTGTTAACATGTATATTTGGATCTCTTATCACATAATATTTAAATATAGTCTTTTTAATTTTCCCATACTTATTCGGAACTGCATACTAACTATATTCGACATGGATTGTATTTATGCGATTCGTGTAATGGCGTTGCTGACAAAATTTCTCAATGAATGGATCAAAACAATTTCAAAGCTGAATGATGAACAAGTCAATGATACATGTTGTTTCAAGCTATTTAAGATTTACCAAAACATTTTGGAAACTTACAACATTTACAAGACCATTTACGAATTATTTGTAAGTTCTTATTAATTACTGCCGTTGGAACTTAATTTGTGAATAAACATAATACTACTTCGATCGTTGCTATTTTAATCTTCTTTTGCAGATTCTGTACACCACAGTCAATGTATTTTTACGCAATTTATTTATATTGGAGACCATTTTGAAATTTCTTGAGCATCGAACAAAATCACAAACCGAGGTATCATTTTAATTTATAATGTTGACAGCGATACGGACGAATTTTTTGATGCCCTTTATTTGTTTTACTTTTTTGTTTGTTTACTTTTTAGGTATGTACATAGTAGTTGTAGGTTCCTTAATATATATATATATATGTTTCAACAGTTGAAATAAAGTAATTTATATGTACCAGTCCAATTCATATTGAGCATTATGGTTTTCCGGTAACAATATTTAATATGTTACTGTTGTTTTAAAAGATGTGCTTTTTGGAAGCGTAAGTAGTTTCTGTTTTCTAGTCCTTGATCCGCGAAGTTGAAAAGAGTTTTGTATTTACAGCAGATCGAAAGCATGCAGTCTCCGTTGATGGTATTGGCTATCGTTCTATGGATAACCAAGGATATATTACTAGTATTCATCCACAGCTTGGAATGCAAGAAGTTTTATATAACTGTTGAGGACGCTGAGACGACGTGCTTACAGCTTATGAAGAACATGAACTGTCCAAGTACGAAACCAATACTCTGTTTAAATGTCCTTGAATATTAAAATTATTGACTACAAATATAAGATAAGTTATATATTAAAATAGAGATTAAAAATGCTTAAAAGAAATTTACAAAAAACAAAACCCTTCGAAGAGGCACAAGATGTAATCCGAGTCCTAGTGTAACCCTCCAACTATTTATTATTGTATCTAAGTACGAAGTATATGGTGGCGACATGTATGTGCTGTCATTGTCACTACAAAGTGGTTAGTTTAACTTAACTTTGTGTTTCTTGCAGGTGATCGAGTACGCCTTTGCAGGAAAGTGTTGCAGACAAAACGAACGTTCTGTAAGATGACCGCGTGTGGCCTGTTCTGCATAGACGCTGTGCTACCAATTCGTTTGATGGAACTTCTTACTGGCTACGTGATTGTTCTGTTACAGATCGCTTTTCTGTAATTTGTTGTTGCTTTTTAGATGTAGAAACAGAGGCAAACACATCAAGCTACCCCGATCTGTCAAATTTCTTTGATAGTTTTTTAACTTTATAACAAAAACAACTTAACTCAACTTTTTAACTTTTAGTTTGGATAAGCTTGATGTGCTGGCTAGGGCTTCCATTACGTAATTACGTAAATACGCAATTACGTAATTACGAACTCTTTTTAAAGTATTTTCAATTCCGTAACTGAAGATGTCAATTCCGTACTTACGTAATTATTGGTATCATAAATCAATCAAAATAGTCAACCAATAAAAAAGCATTAAGATACGTACCATATTAAAGTTATAATGTGGATACACTATACGATATAAGTACAGACGCCAGCACGTCAAGGTACCCCAATGTGTCAAATTTCTTTGATCGGTTTTCAACTTTATGTCAAACAGAATAAGGTTCATATTCAATTCGGAAAATTTTACACATTGGGGTAACTTGATGTGCTGGCGTCTGTACTAATATCGTATACATCGAAACATACAAACGACGGGGATACTCCGCAGTTTATTTTATCGTTCATCAAATCTTGCAAAAAAATAGTTTTAAGACGTACAGAATTGAGTTCTCATTTATCAACTCGGCGAGTCGGTGGGGCCGGGAAGTCCCTGGCGAAAAGTCCTACGACTACTGGGAACTACTATGCTCTTCACTTTCTTAACTAAAATGAAAGTGTAGTTTCATTGCTCAATTGTCGGTTGTTCAGTTCGCATCGCTAGACTCTGGACACAGTTGACACTTGATTACTAAATTGAAAGCGCAAATATTAACAATTTGTAGCAGTTGTATCTTTTTAACCGACTTCAAAAAAAGGAGGAGGTTCTCAATTCGACGGTATGTTTTTTTTTTCGTGGGTGACTTTGTATGTGTGGAATCCCTTAAAATATGTAAGTACACTAAGTACTTAAACCAAAGGCTTGATCAGTATTTTAGTATTAAAAGAGAATAAAAAACCCCCGAGCATGCATAATTCATACAAAATAATTAGTAAATCAAGCATTATCAGGCGGATATTTTTGGAATAAACTATAAGAAGTTACCTGAGTGACAAAACTTTAAATGCTTTATTTAAGAGATCACATTTTCAAGAAGAAAGATTACATTCGGGACGAAAAAATATGGTTTGACTTTTACTTAACTGATAAGTTCCTGAATATTTTTTTTTGTTTAAATATTGTGTCTATTTTGATAATTACTTGAATATAAAATAGTAAATGACAATTATAAAAATTGTAGATACTCTATCTAAGTACAATATTTACCCAAAAACATAGTCGATAAAAAAAAATAGGAAAAATTGCGTAATTACGTAATTACGGAATTGGAGAAAAAAGTTGCGTAATTAGTTACGTAATTGACATTTCCGTAATTTTGGATGCCCTAGTGCTGGCTGTACTTTCCCACCTTCATTTGGTCTATGGGCGGATATAAATAATATATTGTTTATCGATTTTAGTTTCCTAAAGTCGTAACCTTAGAGTCTAATAATAAAAATTCTCTATCCGTGAACGTCTCCGACTTGTATTTATTTACTTAAGTCCCCTTGCTATAGTAGTAATGTCAAACAATGATACGTACGTATCATTGTTTAGTTTATTTGGTTACCTAAGTATAAATATTTCATAGGTACCTATATTATAATCATATATTTCCTATGCAATTTTCCCTTTAAAAATACATCGCAACTATTTTACAGCGCAAAATAAATCTATTTCACAATGATTAGTACGATAACTACCGAAATAGACTTCATATTAAAGATTTAGTGCATACTGTGGTTTGGAAGCATAATTACAAATGCAGGATAATAACTTACTTCAGAACTTAGTGTTACATATTTTTGTAGTATTTCTAAAAATGTCGAACAAAAAAAACATTATTTTCATGTTAAATGTTTCCATAAGGTTTGCCCTGTGCAAAATATGTAAATCTCATGTAGAGCCAAGCTTCTGAATCTACACGGCCTAACTTTACCGACCCTAACTTCACAAATTCTACATATCAGTAAAAATTTATGGCTTCGCCGTTTCCACTGCAGACCCACCGTGCCCCTGGCCGTACCCCTGGTGGTACGGTGGGTCTTTTAAAGTTTAACGGTACCACCAGGTAATAGTGTCGTATTGCTAGTTAAAACGACTTCAGGCACCAAAAAAAATATATAGTATTTTTTTTCATAGACACCTATTTATGTAACACTATATCGTCAATCTACCACTAAAATATATACAATATGTACAAATCAATAAAAAATATTAGCCATAAAAAATTAGGCTGGCTGTGTTGCCTCGTTGAATGGCAATGCTGATTCTTTGATCTAAGAATTGGCCAACCCTCTCGACAAAGAAGTGTCGAGCGACCGCTTGGCGATGTCACGAAATTTTTGTTTTTTTTTTTACTTTTCAGTTTCTTGTCCACCTAGTATTTACATCAGCACAACACTACGGTCACTTCATACAGTGGTACCGTTAAACTTTAAAACACCCACCGTACCACCAGGGGTCCGCCAGGGGTACGGTGGGTCTGCAGTGGCCGTTTCGCTACCGTCGTGGAGGTGATGCGAATATTTAGTTTCTGAAGTAAGTAGATAACGAAACAGCCATCCATACATTTTTACTGATATGTAGAATTTGTGAAGTTAGGGTCGGTAAAGTTAGGCCGTGTAGATTCAGAAGCTTGGCTCTACATGAGCTTTCATATCTTTTTCACAGGGCAAACCTTATGTGCTCGTCTTGGCAACATTTTACATGAAATGTTTTTGGTGGGATTTCAGTTCTTTTTGTAAGTTGCCAGGCAGTCTTTTTAGAGCTTATTTTTTTCTTCTTTTTTTGGGATGTAGGTATTTTCTGCACATCAGCAGTGCCGGTTTTCATAACCCATTTTCTGTCTTTGCTGATTGATTACCATAAGCGATCTAACAGGGCGATGTTCGGACTTAAGCGATTATACATATTATCTCATACAATCTCGGATGGGGGGCGAAAGTTGTAAGTTTATGATTTTTTTTTTGTTGGTTGTACCTATACTAAACTTATATAACATGCCAAATTTCAGCTTTCTAGCACTTCAGGAAGTAGCCAAACATTTTGATGATCATCAGTGTGTCAGTGACGAAATTGGTGTATTTTAGATATCAATAAAATCTAAAGTATTAGAGCTATTCAATTGAGACTGTATGTTTAATTAGTTTATTATTGACATCATATCCTGAGAATATAAACTATCTGGTACATCGGAAACCAACTTTATGAGGGTTCAAAAAAATAACGAAACGGCTCGTCTTAGCGGGGCACTACCGTGCCCCCAGATCGAATGGTTAATGTTGACGACATTAACCATAATACAATCATAATTTCATTACTATCCATTAGCAAGTAGGTATATGTTCTTAATCATTTAAAATTCATTGTAAATGGATCAAGCCTTGTTCATTTATCCAGATAATAGCAGACTGTTAATGTTCTTAACATGTGGTATAAGATTTTGAATATTTTCCAAAGAAAGAAAATTAAACCAAACTTGTCATTGTACCCACAAGAAGTTTTATTAAATAATCGTCTAGATAAAGAAGTTCAGAGAATGATCTTTCCTCTACACTGTCCTCTCTTACTATTGTGCTCCTCGAAGTATAGTGTACAAGATAATTATATTAGTCCCAACGGAACAATGCGTAATATTTTGTCTTTCTTGAGTGTCTGTTATGTTTTGATAGTCTGTATTTATTATATGTACATCGATACATCCGACGTCAGCTATATGAGTATTCATAGCGATATTATCAATTCGTTTTTAATTTTTTTTTCATTCATGGCTTTTTTAGTCGGTACGGCAATGATTTTTGTTCTTAGTGTAATACATTGTCAAAACAACATCTTGCTTATTGTAGTGATACAGGATATACATAAAGGTATCGATTATAGTAAGAAAGTAACAGGTTTCATTATTGGGAATTGGATCTCTGTATTCATTAGTTTTGGTGTGAACTGCTTCATTTGGATCGGATTTCATACAGTGTCTGAGTACAGTATCTCAGATTGGCCAATGCTAATTCGTAACTTTATCCTTGCCAAAATTGACATGGATTGTGTATATGCAATTCGTGTTTTGGTTTTGTTAACGAAGTATATCAATGAATGGATCGAAAAAATAATACACCTAAACGATGGACAACGACATGATATACTATGTTGCAATAAGCTACTAAACATTTACCAAAATATTTTACAGGCGTATAAATTGTACACGACCATTTCCCAAGTATTGGTAAGTAGTAAGTACATACATATACAGCGAGCGCTTGAAATTGTATTGTCCGGATCAGTAATGTATCACTTATTTTATTTATGAATTGTCTTGCAGATATTATATTCAACGGTGAATGTATTTACACGCAACTTATGTTTTGTAGAATCGATCTTACAAATGATCAAAAAGCAAACAAAATCACAGCGCAAGGTAAAATTTTCATGTAAAAGTAGTTTCACCACTATCCCCACTGATGGAACATATTATACATACCTACTTTGCCATTCCTCGTGGTTCTAATGGCAGTACTTACCTAAACAGGACAAATTAAATTTTAGTTGAGGGCCTACGAGAAACGACCCAATTAATTAATAATAATAATAATAATAATTTATTAGGCATCAACAAAGTAAGCAACATTTGGAACTTAATAATAATCGACAGAGGTGGCTTTAAATTGATATTGATCATTGACCCCCATGCTAGGAAAATCCTGTGTTACAGGGGCCAACCGATCGCCCATTGTGGAAATACCAAAAGTGATTTGCCAGTAGAATAGTCGTAGACAATCAATTCACGTAAATTATTACAAACATAATGCTATTTTAGAATGACAAAGTAAAACAATCTTATTTAAAAAAGTAAGGATAAAAAAAAATAAAAGAAGGACTACAAATCTGCTTGTGTGTTTATGAAGGTGTGTGTTAATATGGATGTGTGTGTGAGTGTGTGTGTTAGTATGTGTGTGTGTGTGTGTGTGTGTGTGTGCGTGTGCGTGTAAGTGAGTGCGCGTGTGTGTAGATGTCTGTCAGTGTATGTTGTTTTGTGAGTGGTTGTGATAGTGGCATGAGTTTGTATTCATGTATTGAGAAGCTAAATTAGGTTAAATTTATTAAGTTTTGAGTAATTCTTCTGTGTCGTCATAGTTTAGTGTGAGTAGGTAGGCTTTTAATTTGACTTTTAATTGGAATAAATTTAGATGATGTATGTTTAGTTTTTTATGCAATTTGTTGTAAATCAACGCACTTAAATAGGAGTTATGTCGTCGTGCAAAAGTGGTGTTAGTGTATATATTTGGGCATACTGGTTTTGGTCTCCTACGTGTAGTGTGGTAGCTGTCTTTTTCGAATGGAACGAGCGTGTGTTTTCGCATAGAGATGCGCAAAGCGTAAAGTTGTCGCACGGTTAGTACCTTATAGTCAGAGTATAACTGTTTATTACAAGTCCCGTTTCTTCATGACATAAGACAGCTGTTTTGTCCTGATACACAAATGCAGATATAAATAAATTGGATTTTTCAGATACTTGAGATATTTCAGACTCCGGAGACAATATTCATGATGACTTTATGGGTAGGTAAAGATATAGCAATAGCAATTATTCACAGCCTACAATGCGAGAAGTTCTACAGATCTGTTGAGGATGCAGAGACGGCGTGTATACAGCTCATGAAGACCAAGGACTGTCCAAGTACGTCAATATGCTCTTAATAATAACGAACGTCTGTGTAGCTCAAATTGTTTTGTTATTGTAGTGTCGTAGTTTGAAGCTCTGAAGTTCTGGTCACACTTTTTACTTTTTATTTTTTCCCTTTTTGTGTCTATTATTTTTAATTGTGTCAATGTCATACTTACATACAAATGAAATACACACATCAAAAGTGTCTAGGGATCAAGCATTTTAATGCGGATTTCTTGAGATTGAGATGTGGCTTTGTAATAAATTTATGATTTTATAAATTTATATGGATCCTTTTTGGTGCATTTCATAATTTGAATCAGGAACTGTGAATCAAATTCGAGTAATAGATGAAAATCAGCTGTCAATATTTTCCCTATAAAAACATACAACGCATTGAAGACATTATTAGTGCTACTGTTTCCCTACTACTGATTAAAACCAACGTTATTATGGAGCGGCGACGTCATTTAAGCAGGGAAGAAATGCTCAGAGCCGTGGGAATGATAGAAGCTGGTTACCGGCAACGTACTGTGGCTTTAGCTCTGAATACAAGTCAGAGTGTTATCAGTCGACTTTGGACACGTTACCGAAGCACTGGTACCGTGGCTGAGCGGTATGCGGTATGGCATGGAGGACGGTATCGCTGCACCACACGGAGACAAGACCGATACATTCAAATCTTAACTCGAAGAGCTCCAACAATAACCGCCATGATGTTAGCCGTGAGGCTTCATCACTCTTCAGGGAACTTAATTAGCGACCAAACAGTCAGAAACCGCTTGCATGAAGTGAACCTTCATTCCCGAAGACCGCTACGGGTACCACCTATAGCAATGCACAATCGTAGGATTCGATATCAATGGGCTCTTGAACACAGAAATTGGGCAGAAGAACAATGGCGTTTCGTGTGCTTTTCTGATGAGTCTCGTTTTGGTATGAGACCGGATACAAGACGTATACGACACTGGAGAACCCCTGGACGCCAACAGCGATTAAAATCCTGCCAGGAAGTCCATCCTTATAGTGGTGGAACCATCATGGTATGGGCGGGTATTTGGATCGGCGGAAGAACTGAGTTGATTTGGATCAGAGGCAACCTCAACGCTCAAATTTATGCTGAGACGATTGTATCAGACGTCATCGTTCCTCTACAAGTGCAAATCGGTCCCTTATTTCAGTTAATGCATGATAATGCACGACCGCACACCGCAAGAGTTGTAAGACAGACTCTCGCCGCAGCTAACATCAATGTCCTGCCCTGGCCTGCTCAGTCGCCAGACTTGAACCCGATTGAGCATGCTTGGGATATGCTACAGAGAAGAGCTCTGCCGAATATGGAGGGTATCCAGTCGCAAGAAGGCCTTTTTTTGTTGTTGCAACGAACATGGGCGGCCATTCCACAGCGTGATTTGGATGAACTCATTTTGAGTATGCCAAACCGATGTTCTTGTGTTGTTAGTGTTCGCGGTAGAAACACGGATTATTAATTGTTTAAGTTACCCAATAAAATTTTAAAGAAAACTGTTATTTCAGTATTTTTTTCGAACTTTAATGTTAGTGGTTCAAATGTCAAAAATCCCTTTATTAGGAAAATGGCAAATTTCTTTATTAATGCAAAGGTGACTTGGTTTATCGTTACTGTGACAAACGAAAACACTTTATTTGATGAATCCTTAAAGAAAATTTTAATTAATATCAATCAGGAGAAAAGTTATTGCAAAAATATATGTTGATCCCTAGACACTTTTGATGTGTGTATTTTCTTTTCTTTTTTCTTTTAATTATGCATACCTGTTATTCGTATGGTTACTGTAATTCCTTTTCGCTATGTAATTTTTATTAGAATATTGTTGGTGACTGTGCTGTTGGTGTGCTTATTGTAAATAATTCAATATATATATCTCAATATTTTTCATTACCTACTCTCTTTTTCTTACAGACGACCATGTAAGTCTTTGCAAAAAAGTGCTACAGGAAAACCGAACGTTTAGTAAGATGACCGCCTGCGGCTTGTTCTACGTGGAAGCTGCGCTACCTGTTAGCTTGATGATGCTTCTCACTAGCTACGTAATTGTTTTGTTGCAATTCGCGTTTCTGTAAAATAAATACTTGTATTATAGGCCTTAGAGGTTTTAGAGGACCAATCTCTTATAAGCATCATGCTTTTTAATATAAGTAGTAGTTATTAGATTTTTATTTAAAAGAGTGTCTATGAAGTTTCTTCCCTGACTGACTTAGTTTTGATATAAATGCTTTCGAGTTGGAACCTTGCTTTTTATCAGAATACATTAAATATCCTAACAATCTAAATGTTTGGAATGTGGAAATAGTGACTAGAACCTAACGATTTGAGGCAAATATTAAACGACAATTCAAGTAGCGACATCTGCATTGTCCTTTTAACATTGGCTCACCAAATGACAGATATGGGAAATATTTGTGCCGATTGTGGAAGAAATAATGCTCGATATTATAGATTTAGAATCGACACATATTTTCTCTTCATTTTTGACTGCTCAAAACGAAAGAAATGTTTCTACAATCGGTCACTTTGTCGATTTTTCCGCAGACAAAAGCTGTTTCTTCGGTGTTCATGCTACGCGGACCGATGTTCAAGGAATCAAAATAGTAAAATACCTATCATGCTACCCGTAGCATGATAGCTATTTTACTATTTTACTTTCAACAATACGAGGAAGTGGAAGGGATGTTGAACTTAGGAGGGAAGAGTACGAAATGCAAGCGGACGAAGTTGCGAGCGTTGTTATCAAGAATATAAACAGTAATGAAACGTGGTAACCTGAAAATTAATGTAGATTTGATTAAGAGATAAGTCTATTTTGCATCTGGAACACAACATTAAATTACTTAATAACTTAACACTACCTGTGATGCTAAGCGTCAACCTTTTGGCATTTTACGCATCGGATCAAACGGATGATTTTTTCACAATGCGTCCACCTGATCGGTAGCGATCGCATTTGCCGCCGCAACTACCAGCAATCGCATTCCCGACGCAACTTCATTCGGTCGTGCGAAATATGTCTGTGACATTGTAGCTTATTCTCTAGCTGTCATAAAAGCTATAATTAAATTACTTACAGCCCGCGTAGCATGAACACTTAATTTCTTTTCTTCCGAGACACGACAATTTTCTTTCTGTCCAACTTGACATTTCTTCTACCCGAGCATGAGGCGACTCGTCGACAAGCGTTTGTACGTAGAGAAAAGAAATTTAACATGCTGTCTATAGCAACTGTCAAGTTGCTAGAGGTGTAGATTGCTTGTCTAGGTCTCATTTTATGTAGACTGATTGACACTTGTTAACAGGAAATGTTTCGAAAAGAACTGTCATAAGTGGAGAAAATAGGTACGCACTTCATGCTCGGCATTGTTGATTCTTGTCTACTGACGAATCGACATATAACTTCTCATCTTTCTTGACATTGTCATGCTCGAGACGAAAGAAATGTCTATATAATCTGTCACTTTGCCGATTCGTCTGTAGACAAAGGCCGTTTCTTCGGTGTTCATGCTACGCAGGCAGCAGTAGCCGCAATAAAATGTATGCTTAAAAATTTGCAAGAAGATTCCTCTTCCACATGCTCCAATTAGCAAATTTAATAGAGCCAAGAATACAACAAAGATTGAATAGGTATTACCACAATAGTTCTAGATTTGTATAGCCCAGCTACATACACAAAGATCTTTTAGATGGCGTAATGAAAAACGAGATAGCCATCGATATTAAAGAAATTTGAAGTTTCATAATTACTTAACCTTATAAATTATATAAGCTTTTTCAACAACTACAGCGACGTCGACGACAACACAGGAAAACGCAGACTACAGTAGGCAGTCAGTGTTTCACAAAAAATCAAGGACCAACTCGGACAAGAAATAGAGAAGGCGCTAAAACAACATACCTCTATTGCAACTATAAGCCCATCAACACGCAGTTTATGCTTGGCGAAGCCAAGAAAAATTGATAATTTAGATCTAATTTCTACTAAACCATCAAGAGAAATACGTACCGGTACGGATTATCTTTTTTTTTTCACATGCGGATTCAGTGTATGGAATGTCTGCTACATAATTAATACAATATAGACTTCAAAATGTGGTCAGCTCGGGGTGACAACAAGGATTTAAAGAGGCAAGGAAGGATGCGACATTGCAAGAATTTTGAGAGCAAACAGGAATCTTAACGTAACACTGTTAAAAGATTTTTTCAGGACTTCAATAGAACATTCCAAATGACTAAAATTGATACCAAATTAGTAAATCAATCAATCAATAAAAACTTTATTTCGAACAATAGTCCATATGGGTTAGTAAAGAGGTTGTACATTGTATTACTGACAGTTTCTTCTGGGAAACGTATTAACATTGATCGTTACAGAAATTATTGCAGAGAAACAGCAGAACTGCATGTGAAGCTTTATCCGTGGTATTACATGCCAGCGAGTGTCCACAAACTTCTAATTCATGGTGCAGATATTTTTTAATATTTTGGATTTATTTCCATGGGCCTGCTAAGTGAAGAAGCATCTGAAGTAATGAATATATAGTTTAGAAATACGAGAGAGATGCATACTAGAAAAACAGGAAGAATACCTACAAACAAATGTAGTTGCATAACTTTTTAATAAGTTTAGATCCAACACGCGATACCTTGTAGGCAAATTTTGACAAAATAATGTAAAATTATCGCATTAGAACTAACAAAAAAACTTATAAAATTGTAAAAACTCGGTGCAAAAAATATTGAAATTTAGAACCCTCTTTGCAGGCAAAGCCGCCCGAGCCCGGACATTTTTTTTTTAAATTTTATGTAACAATATTTCTTTACAAAATTCTTTCTCTTTGGGTCTTTGGGTCTTTGGGTCTTTGGGTCTGGGCTATTCATGAAAAAAAAAAGTATATTTTCTGGAATAAGTAAGTATATTTTATTGTCATAAAATACCGATTTATAAGAAAAGTCGTAGAACAAATTGTGATATTATTCATACAAAAACCTACCGAATGAAATTTTTTCCGACAACAAAATGTCATTTTTTATCGAACTGTTTTTAATATCGAGCCAGTGTGCGGCGCCGGCCGTTACACAGATTCGAGCGATCCGTACGATGCGGATGGCACTTGTGTGACTTTCTATACAAAGAATACTACGATCCGTTTGATGCGATGCGATACGTCCAATGCGTACAATGCCGTAAGGTGGACGCTTAGCTTAAATCTACATTCTACCTTTACGTGAGGCAATTTCTTTAAACAATACTTTTAACTCCTGTACCTAATACCTACGTTAACAAAATAAATAAAATTAAATTAAATGAATGAATAAATGATGAAGAACCAGTTTCTTTTCAAAAGACTTTCGCGGATTTCTCAACTTTCAATAGATCTGTAAATAAAGGTGCAATCTATCGTGCAATCTGTTTTGCTTTTTTCATCACATCACAGTGTTACACAGTTACAAAATGTTAGGAGGTACTTAGTACTTATTAATACAAATATTCACAGTATTGATAATCATTTATTATTTAAAAAAATGAACGCTAGTAAATAGGACGTTACAAGTATACCTAATTATTTTCGCAAGATATTTCCGAGAGAGAGCGACACTATGTAGAAACATTTCTAGTTACTATCGCCCACCTTGCCTTATGACAAGACCTCAGGTTATACTATTAATAACTGAACAATCATCATGTAGGTAATGTACGTGAAACACGAAATAAAAAATAAGTAGGAACAAACAACATATAACTGAATGTATTAACTTGTAATAATTTACAAGTTGGTACACTCGAGCAACGGAACTGCTACATTGAACTTGTAGACCGAAAAGCTTGTTCGACTGTACAGTAGGCCGCAGAATTACAGTGGTAACACTTTGATCTTGAGATGGACCGAGGAAAAGTTGTCTGTACATTAGAGCAGCGACGCTACATTGCAGAGAAACGGAGAAAAGTTAACCAATAGGATTGCGTAAATTTCCGCTCTGTTTTAATTTAATGTTAATATTTCTCCATTTCTCCATAATACAGCCTAGCTCCCAATTCAGTGGACAGGCAACCTTTAAATACGAAGTTTTATTAGAATGAGAGTTCAGCTAACATGTGAAGATTATTAATTGACTGTCAATAATCTTATAAATGTCTTAGCCTTTTTTTATTTTAACTGGAAGGCTTACTCCAGAGGATTTGATTATTAAAATAAATAAATAATACTAGAAACAAAACCACTAACCAATATTGACCCGACAAACAAACTATTACAATTTTTACTACTTATGTATAGTTTTTGTATCAGCTATGCATAAACTTTATTAGACTGGTAACTATAGGTACCAAATTATAGGTACATGAGCTATAAGATAACAACTTTCCAATACCTACCAAATAATAATGTCCAACCATAATGATTTTGTCTAGTGTCCAGACAACTACAATATTAATATTATAAAGAGGAAAAAATTGTAATTTTGTGTGTATGTTTGTAATGAATAAACTAAAAACTACTGCGCTGATTTCAAAAATTCTTTCACCATTGAAAAGCTACATTCACCCTTAGTAACATAGGCTACTATATATCCCTGTATTCCCACGGAAACGGGAACTATGCAGGTGAAACCGCGTGACGTCCGCTAGTACCTATTAATCATGGTAGACTCTTATCCTCTGCCTAATAATAACTCTATTGTCTTTTTGGAAATTGAATTATCCTAGTTGTATTAGTGTGCGCTATCATAGTCTTTAGTGTTACGAGTTGACAATACCCTATCTTCCTATTAAATTGAGCATTATAAAGTTTGGTTGTGGCGCAATCAATAATATTGCTTGTACTAGGTACACAACACCCAGTTTCATGAAGGATATTTGTGTAATCAGCTGTTTAAAACATTTCTATACTTCATGTAACTTGACAGAATGTTAGGAACAGCTGTTTTTTGCACATTCAACATTTTACATTACACTTAATGAAGAGTCACAAAGTGTGTGCCTGTACACGTTGTGATTTATCATTAGGTACTGCTACCTATACCAGCAATATTGTAATAAAATAAAGATAAATAAAATAAGAGTATAAAATAAGAGAATTTAAATAAAATTGTCTAATCAAACAAAACAAATCAAGACACCCTGATAACAACAAGAGAGCAACTTCAAGAGAGTAAATTACAATGCAGACAAACAGATAAAAATAAATGGAAATCAAACTCACTTGAGAGTAGGAAGAAACTAAATAAACAATAAACTATCATCATTGTATAAATATTTCTAGCAACGCCTAGCATTTTTACATAATTATTGGAATAGTAGGTAATTGACATTTCTAGTTTAACCCTACATAAAATATATAATAAATAGCTGCTAGCATCATAAATAGGAATGATGATATTGGTACCAAATACCTCTTCAGGAAACCTCTATCATCCCTACCAACAACCGTCTTCTTCTCTTTATATTTCTTCTTCTTCCCACTTAACTTCCACTCATACTCCGCTAGCTCTTTACGGTTCTTTTCTTCCTCTAATTCCTTCAATCTCTGTTTTTCTTTCTCTTGTTCTATTTTAGCAGCAACTTTCTTAGCCTCACAGCTTTGGTCACACAGTATCTTTGATTCTCCATTCCTAACTGAGTTGCAGGGAGCCTCCTTTTTTATATTACCACATGGGCAGTGCACTTTTGTTTTTTTAGTGCATACTTGGTTACCGCAAGATCCAGAATGACATGTGTTACGGCAACGATGTCCACAGTCTAAATTCTTAGGACATTGTTGCGTGCATGACAACTTTTCTTCAGTAGCTGTAGACAATTCTCTACACCGCAGGTATATCTCTGTTACACCACAATGACAAGCAACACGCTCCAGGATCTCACACGGGCGACATGGTCCAGGATGACAAGCCTTAATGGAACATTTATGGAGACATTTTTCAGGACGGGGTACTGAACATTCTCTGTTACATTGCTTACAACTGGAAGGCACATTTGGGTATTCAGCCACAGGGCTGTAAAGATGACAGAGTAAAGTGCACTTGTGATTGCCACACACCAATGGTTTTCCACATTCTCTACCACAAGGCCTTCGTGAAGCTGAATGGCAAGCTTGCTGATCTGTCTCATGCTCTCCAAAACAAACCATAGATACAGGTGTGTCGCACGGTGGACAGTCTAAAGTCATTATCTTAGTCTTTGGTGGTTGAACTTCCCATGGAGTAGCAGGTTTCTCAACTTGTTTGAACAACACTGCAACATACTCGTGACACACTGCTTTACATTGGTGACTACATTTAGGATACTGCTTGTCACAGATTGCTTTGCAAGGCGGGCAATCACCAAAATGACAAGAGTGTTTGTTTTCTTCACTATGGCCACACTTGTATTTTATTTTGCACGGCAAGTTACATCTTGGGGGTTTAGTCTGGCGTTCCCTACCGCATGGGACTGTTACATATGTTTCTTTGCACCTGCACGTTACTTTAGATTCTAACGGGCACGGATAGCAAGGTCCCCGGTGACAGATATTTGTACACTTATGCCGACCACAATGGAGGCCTTTGTCACATGTCTTCTCACATGGAGGACAGTTTCCATTACAGCATTTTCTTCCACAACCATGTTTGCCACAGAGTCTTATTCCTCTACATTTGGTCTCACATTTGAAGTCCTTGCTGCATGGCAGGGATCTTGTATGTGTTGAGCAGTGGCACTTTTTTTCTATGAGAACTTGGCAAGGTGGGCAGTTACCGTTATGACATTTTTCAGGGCACTTGTGCTCACAATCTTCATGCCTTTTACCACATGTTCCTAAACAGGTTTCCATGACATCAGGACATTGAACAAAGCGCTGATTAGCGCCGCATGGACATGATAGTGTTCCAGAGTTGGGACAGTCTCCACACATACCAGAATGGCAGATTTTATCACATTTATGATATCCGCATGAAAACATTTTGTTACAAGGCTTCTTACACTGCCAGAATGGATCATTACATGGTCTCTTAGCTTTCTCAGAACCACATTGACATGGCTGGATACTAGTATAGCTGCATTGAGAACAATCACCTGCATGACAAAGATTTTCACAATAGTGAGTTTTACATAAAAGTGTTTTCTTACATACTTGGCCACAGGACCATTTGGCAGCGCTGCATCTTACTCTTTTATGTTCCTTCTCACAGAAACATATTCCATTGACAGTCTGTGGGCACGGAGGGCAGGGACCAGGGTGGCATAGAAGCAAGCATTTATGTTTACAATTGTCACCAATTGACAATCTCTTTCCGCAGACCTCTCCACAAGTATGAGGAATGAGCCAAGGATGGTGCTGTGGGTCATCAGTTTTGCCACAGAAACAGCGGTATTTTCGAGGTATTTCCTCCTTGGAGTAGGCGTTTCGACACTTAGGGCAACACCATTCGATTTTCTGTTGTTTAATCACAGCTATTGGGCCCGTACTTTCTTCGCTGCGCAAGCTTATGCTGTCGTTCGACCATTTTTGAATACAAGAGAGATGAAAGTAGGAAAAGCAATGATCACAAGTCCATATAGCGTGAGATTTTTTGATCGACCCTATGCATATGAGACACGTAACTGAGCGGCCACTTATGGCTTCTTCAAGAAGATTTTTAGTCCTGTTAAGCATGTGAGTGTCTCCGCCGCCTCGCCAGTAGCTCTGGAACATGCTCTCCAGGACGCTGGACTCGCAAGGATCCTCATCTTCAGATGATGATAATTCTTTCATTCCTTTAAGATGTTTCTGGACGTTTTGCTGCAATTTTGCAGCAGCGTCTCTGTATCTGCGCGCCATAGTTGTTGCGTGAAATTTTACTGTAAAGTTTATGTTGTTTTTCAGTTTTCCGGTGAATATCGAGTAGAAAATAACGTGACAGACATCATTTCAACAATCGTGTCGATATCGATATTTGACGTTTCGCGGTTTTATTAAAATTACAAGTGTCAAACGCTATGGACACGTCGTGTTTTTGGAGGTAAGATGAGACCAGTATTGTAAAGAAGAAAAATTATAATATTTTTTACTAACTTACTGTTTTATAATTTAATCTTTTATAAATCTTTATTTTATTTTAAAAACGAATCATCACGTTTATGCTCAATAAAACAGCAGCTTTATATAAAAAAAGAATATTTTTTTACCCTGGTAACATGCCAACTAGTTCCAACCATAGACTAAATGAACTTCTAGCAACAGAAAGTTATGTAAAAAAAACAATAAAATTTGGCAATGTGCTCAAAATAGGTAATTTTATTAATTGTTTAATCGATTAACAAACATTTGTTAAATTTTGTGAAATTAAAGACGATAGAATGTCGCGACGACGACTCATCAAATTACACTACTCGGCAACAGATGGCGCTTGCAGTCAGAATTACACGACAGCGAAGATTGTTTGGACAAAAATAGGTACGTACTTAGACCCTAACAAGCTTCAAAGTTGGTACTTATAGTTTTATAAACAAAAATATTTTGTTTTAAATGTTGTTGTATACATTGCCATAAGTGCCTCGGTACTTACCTATATTGGAACCTACTTTCAAAATAACTATTAGGTATGTACATACCAAAGAAACCTTCAGAACTTATTATCTTTTGCTACTTTTAAGATGGAGCTTGTTTTTGTAGCACTCAATAAAACACTATATAAATATAGTTATCTTAGGTCTTATGCAAAAAGATTTAAGAACTTAAGTAGGTACCTACTATAAAACGGACATATGTGAAGAAATGTGATTGAAATACTGTGATCCCTTGTCTCAGTAACGCCATCTAGCATAATAAAGCAATATTGTATACCTAGTACTAAACCAGACTAGTCGACTTGTGTCAACTTGGACACCAGGTTTCGGATAACAATTTTGTTCGTGTTGTCCCGTCTATAGTAACTATTTATACAATATCTTTGGTCGTAGGTATGTAACCCTGTAGGCCTGTGAAAATAATAACTAACTAAAGCTAACCGAGCCATGTCAATAATACCTAATTCATTTTACACAACGACGTGGCGCAAGCGGCAAAACTACTGTAGTAAGTAATAGGGCGAAGAAATAACAAAAGTAACATAATAATTAGATGTTTATTTAAAAATCATTTAAGTTACAATCAAGCTACATTATATCAAGTTGTACAGCTTACATTTTCCATCAAAATATCGACTAAAATATTACAAACGACATCACGCAGTCCTTAGCTGCCAATTTCGATTTCAAATCACAACACTCGACACTTTAGTTTTACTTTATAAGCATTAAAAATTTAAAATCCATAGAAAACTTAAATCTTAAGAAAAATTAAATTAAAATTATTATGCACAGATATTTTCAATATCTTATTAGTATTAAAAGCATTTTACGTACCTAATTACTAAAAGTAATAAAATGGTAACATTATTGATTTGAATATAAAATGGATAATGGCACTAGGAAGTAACCACTAGGCACTATGTTATTTATTAATATTTTAACGACCGTAGCACCGCTGGTGAAAATCAGGTATTCAATTATAAATTTTCATTCATGATGAACTTGGTATCAGGTAAAAAAAGCTACCTAGTTTAGGTTTAGGAAACTCAACCAAGTTTACTTTTCGCTGGAGTGGCGTATGTTCACACAGTGCATCTCATTTAGTTTTGGATTTCGTCTTTCATTAATTGGGTTAGTAACCGATAGACTTTACATCGAATTGAGATACGAGTACACGACTGATGCACACTTTGTAAGTACAATAGTTTCGAGTATGGCACTCATTCAATTGTAAATTTATTATTATCAAGAATCAACCGTGGTAAAATAACGACCAACATTTTTTTTATGTTAATAAAAAAAATGCTGCGCTATTCAATTTAGACTCGATTAATTCAACAAATAGTAAATTCCCATAGTATAAAATTAAATAGTTAACGGACTCTAGTGTTTACTTCTGGCTTCTTCTTGCTCGACAGTTTGAACCAGCCTGCCTTTTTGTTATTATCTTTAGGCATCGATATTGATCTGGAAACCCTTTCTCGGTCGCTTTCCCGACTTATCAACTCGCTTGATTGACTTTTCTTGCCGTCTCTAACGACCGCCTTCCTTGGTGTAGTGTTGCTGGTATCTTTAATTCGTTTATCAGATTTTTTGTACAGTGTTGTACTAGAGCTTGTTAGTCGATTATTTTGCGGTCGGCGAGTCAGCGTTGTTTGGCTGTACGACTTATTTTTTTGTAGTGTAGCAGGTTTATCTTCTGTTAATGTCTTTGTTGAGGATGCCTTTTTAACGATTTCTTTGGGTTTGGGTTTCCTCGGTCGTTGTGCGTAGTGGACGTCATGTTGGTCGTTGTAATGCTTCGGGGTCCAGGGGGCGAATATTGAGAAGCTCTTCGTGGTGCTCCGCACTTGAAGGTTGGAAGAGTTCACTGAGGAGACATCGTCCCGGGAACGATTGCGTGTGATGCGGCCTGGGTCCGGGATGTCACCAACTGTAATGAAGATAAAAACAAATTATATCAAACTCAATACAAATTGTAAATAGCAGCCTGTGAAAACTGAAAAAAACTTGTAGATGGTTTCCATAACCTTCGAAGATTGCAACTTATTAACATTTTTTACACACATCGTATTGACGAGTATATTGCTGTCAGTTGTTGTTGTTGTTGTTGTAGTAACTATAAATAAATAATTGTTTGGCGTCAGTTGTACAGACCTTGGCACAAACAGAACAGTGCATCTATTGATTGTTGCCCCCAGTCTTTGCCATGACTTTAGGTCCAACAAACTGCCTTCATAGGTATACAAACTTACCGGTAGTAGCATGTAGGTAGACGACGCTGCGCTGAGATTGTTGGCTCGAGTCACCTTCTGTGCTGCTTTCATTGGAGTTGGTGACCGGGGTCCTGCGCCGGTGTCTGCAATACACAAAGGTTTTGTTAATCATTTTTGGCGTTTAGAACAATGTTGGTTATAGGTAAGTAGGAAGACTTTAGGAATAATAGAGTACAATTTTATTTTTAACTACAAGTAAAATATTTAAAAAAAAAAAGTACGCTGGCAATAGACGATGATTTTTAAACCGCAACCAAATCTTTAAAGTGGCTTTCAGGGTTTTTCATGTTTAAAAAGTTCTAATGACGCTATGAAAGAATTTTATCATGCGAAACGTTGCCAAAAATTAAGTCTTATAATATCTTTTCTAGAATATTTCTAGGATTACTCACTTCACATCCCTGCTAAGCTCCTGCTTGCTTCCTCTCAACTCAGAAGAGCTTCCCCTATCATCGGGCCTCCTCCTCACGTCTCCTTTAGATCCCTTCAAAGTCTTCGAACTACTATGACTCCTAGACCTTTCATAAGGACTGATAGGTGGCTTAGCATTTACCTTCCTATCAAATTGACTCTCGTTTTCGGAATTACTTTGTATTTCTGATATATTCTGTAGGTTCCGTTTATATTGTTTGCCGTTCGGCGATTCGCTTTTGTCTTCCCGGTGTAAGTTGGATAGCGAATAGCTCTTGTTTTTCAGCTCACTGTGGTCTACCTCATCAAGTCCTGTGCTTGAATTTGAGATGGTCTTTCTCAATGTGCCGTGTTTTGTATGTGTGTAACGTTTGGTTTCGTTTGAGGGCTTGACGTTTGCGTCTGAATCTGGATCTGTGTCTCCGAAAAAGCGAAGGTTCTTTGCTGGTGATGTTAGAGGCTTGGAGCCTGGTTTTGGATAGTTCCTGCGTGGTGCCTCGTCTTCTGTTGTTATTATACTTTCCTTTTCAACCTGAAAGTTAAATGAGTTTCAAATTAGTAGTTGTAAAATGGTCGCCAGTGTTCTAAGACTTAAAAGTCGGGCAAATGTTAGAAGTGTTTGTAGAATGTTAATTTACATGGGAGATATAAACCCTCCAGTTGAAACTGAGGCGATCATCTGCGCGCGTTTGGTTTTTGCGTAAAAATAAGGAATCCACGCAACTATTCGTGTTAGTTTTAACACACCTTCATAATACATGTTAGCATCCCCCGCGGGATTTGCCTCAACGTGGCCAGAGCTATGAATCTGAAGCGAGATCTATATCCAAATACGAACGAACGACTGACATCCTACATCGCGGTATTAAAGTTATCCGAGCGATTTGAACGTATACAAGTTCCCGACAATAACCGTCGGGCAGTAGTAGCCCACCAGACTTTACTCCCTATTCCTTACTCCCTATTCCTCATACCTCTAAAAATCCACGAAACTTTGGCATACCTTGGTATTTTTTCCCTTCTTCCTAGTTAGCCTATCTAGGGATTTGAACCAGTTGCCGCCAGTGGGGGGCGCAGGGGCGGTCTGTCTCCGCGGGGGGGAGGGTGTTGGGCTTGGAGTGGCCAGTCTGCGTCTCTCGCGGTATCGCTCAGCCTGTAAAGATAGGATCAGGTTTAGTGGAATTTCTATGGAACTCTTCAATTTTATCTCCAAACGGATACATGGAGAGGAATTAATTTAATATGAGCGGTGTCATGAAGTAGGTAAGGGACAAAAGCGAGGAACATCCGTACAGGCTGTTAATAGACAAGCGTTGTTCTTACCAGGCCAGATACTTATTTTGCGCTACAAAAGGCTAACATAATATTTTGTTTCAAGAAATATTTTGCTTAAGATGAATAGGATCGCATTATCCGTTTTAGTTGAAGTTCATTCAAAATTATACGTGTGACATCAAAAAGGCTCATCGCGTCACTAAGCTTATTACTTTCGCCAAAATAGGTGACCTAGGTTTAAAATCACCTAAAAAGAGAGGGGGGGCTCTCATTTTATACGATTTTACACTTAGGTCGCCTCCTCCGACCTTTTTAACGTGCGATGTATTTTATAGATGACCTCTAGTGAAAATAGATACGTATCTACTCGATGTAATGTACACATTAACACATGCATAGTTTTTTGTGGTCTGAGATCACCTTATTATTTTTCACATACCTGCTACATGTTAGCAAGTCTGTATAAGTTCAATGACACTGCACATATTAATATAATTTCTAGGGATCTCATGTAAGTTACGACGAAAATTTCAAGTGTTTTTTGTTCGTAATTAGAGAAACAAAAAATGTAGTAGAGTATCAATATTTGATATAGAGAGGTTGCCATTTGACCTCTTCAATTACTGGCAAGTACCGGTCTTCTATGTTGATGGATGGGCTGACAGAGGGAAGGCTGTTGCTAAAAGTACCTACTTATACCTACACACAACAGTACACAGATTTCTGATAAATGCTTGCACTGACTGATCTAGTCCCCTCTTATCTGTGTGGTTATTTCCTCAGAAGTCCATTTCAGACACTAATCTGCATGTTTGTGTCTTACATGATCTAACCAAGATAATGTCTGGACTTTAAAAGAGACTATGACCTGTGAGTTCAGTTCGGTGTTTCTTCTCAGAGTAGTCAGATAGTGAAATTACGACCTCACCTTCTCGTTTAAAAATGACATGTAGGTAAAAGTATTTGTATGAACCTTTTTACAGAAATAAATAGTACCTATTTATCATTTTTACATTTGAGTGATGAAGAAGCAGTTTGTGAGAGATACTGGCTGTGCCCATAGGAACCAAAACTTTGTATAAGTACCTATTTAAAATATTGATTATTAACTAGGTATCTATTTAACCAATTATGACTTTAAAAGCAAATAGTAAATAACAGGTGATGAATGCTGAGTCTGTGGCCAATAAAAAATAACGTGATGGTTGAATCTTGATGCTTGTAGTTTGAGCACGAATAAATCTATATATATAAAAGAAAGTCGTGTTAGTTACTTCACTTATAACTCAAGAACGGCTGAACCGATTTAGCTGAAAATTGGCAGGGAGGTAGTTTAGAGCCAGGAGAAGGACATAGGATACTTTTTATCCCGTTCGACATCATAAAAATAAATATCAAGAATATCGGTTGGCTCAAACCTTTTTCAAACGCAGCGCCATCTTGGATGACATGACAGGAGTCAAACTTCCCAGTTCATTATCAGGTGACAATTTGAAATTGACAAGTCTTAAGCTAAACCCAAGAAGGTAAGGTTGTCAATTTATAATACGCACCTACGTTCTGAAATTTATTTTGTTACTAAACTTAGAGGTTTTATGTAGCATAAAAAAGTCTTATATTTCAGAAATCAATTTACGTAACTAGCAATGATGACAGAGACGAACTTTAATAATTCTTTGCAAATAGAACTTATTTTACTGTTAGGACTTTAATTAAAGTAGACCGGGAAAACTATAGGCATAAATTATTGTATGTAACATTGAGGCAATAGTTCAGATTAAAATTATGAATTTAGTATTTTTTAGTAAGGTAGTTAGGTTAGATAGTTGGGTTAGCTATAGGATAGGTATGGTCAGTTAGGTTAGGGTATATATACATGTTGTAATTTAAAAGTAGTAGTAGTTATTATTGGTTTGGATTTATTTGTTGTCGTCTTATTCAACGTATGTATATCTAATATAAAAAAAAATAAGAGCAATGAATTGACTCTAAGGCACAACGAAGTTTGCCGGGGCAGCTAGTATTACATATTGATAATTAATATTACATTCGAAACAAGTATCGTTTGAATTAACGTTACGTTCACGTCAAGTGTAAGGACACTTTGCTAGACGCATTGAATCAAAGTCATGATTTTCCTAACCTTTTTCCTATTTCCCAACTGTGTAGAGGATGCAGCTGATTACCAATGATTTACATAGAGAGACTGCCCTGTACTCAGTTGCTGGATAACACGATAACCCTTTGTTAATCTGGTTGTCAGACTTTCGGGCTTCTGACTAACCGCAACGACAAACAACAGCTGGGAGAAACACCTTAAAGTGTTTTCCGAGGAATGGAGGATATGTAATGAATGGTCGCCCCTCCACCTCGTCAAATGTAGTTTAACCTTTGATTGATGAGTGTGGCTGTTATAATTTGGCCACAAGCTCCTTCCTTGTGAATCAAAGTGTTTGTTAAAAATAACAATTCTTTGTCTCACATTTCATTAAATAGGTAAGTACCTACTTATAAAAGTAAGTAGGTAAGTACTTAGTAAAAAACCATAAGGTAAGCCAACTGTTTGTTTTTAGCAACTCAAATACGATATCGAACGCTTGCCTATGATAACGCCCTTCCGGGAACAATGCCCTGAAGATAAAACTGTCTACGAAGAAGAAAAACATTGATTTCGACGCACATGAACATAATGTATTTAGACAAAGAAACCATAAATATAAAAGAAAACAATAATTGAGTGAAAAAAAAACTATAGAACAAAAGTAAAAAGACCTGTGCGAGGCCAAAAAGCATCCTATCTTAGCATTATTAGCTGCGAAATTTAAAAAAATAAATATCGCAACGCTGTTATTCTGAGAGGGAGAGGACACAGGTTCAACAACTATTCTGTTTAACCAGTACTTTCAGTGGGAGACGAGTCCGACCAAAAGTTTTGGCTAAACAGAATTGTATTGAAAATGGAACGCGAGGTTGTGCTCTGCACGTCTGCACAGTTCCAATAGCAGTCATGTTGTGCAGGTCAGTTAAGCAGTTGCTCCATGGTATTCAGCTGTATCTGCATTGGGAAAAGGAAGGCAGATGATGAAGATGATGGAGCATATGCATTTGATATAGTCTGATAGATGTACGTCACAACGCAAGTGACACGACATAGTCACTTAAATAACTCTTTTGCAATACAGCATCCGGAAAAATGAGCAACTTATCAATGACTGTGTTGTTGGCCTCAAACCGCCCGCCATCTGCTCTGTGACCTTAACTGACTTATTTTGGTACAATGAAGGTAATACTTTACTCTTTACTAAAGCGAACATGAAAACTTAATACAACGGAAATAACAACCTGAGGTGCTATTGATTAAGATGATTTCAGAAGGGTAATAACGATCAGTGAAAAGATATCAATTAATTGTCACTGTCGTGAACATTGTGACACTCAATTCGCACCAGAATGGCTTGTACGACACGTTTACACGAAGAATACTGTCAGCAGTATTCAACTTGACTGAATTTTCATTATGAATCTGATCAACCGTTTTGTTTTATTACCTTCGATCGACCCGTGCAGCTATTATTTTTAAGGCTCCTCCTCAATTTTTAAAAATACTTAGGTGCGAGTAGAAATAAATGATAAATGATATTTATTTCTGTAAATGGGTTCATATTTAAACACTTTTACATGTCATTTTTTTTTTAAAAGAAGAGGTCGGTATTTCGCTATCTGACTATTCTGAGAAGAAACACCGAAAGAAACTCAGAGGTCACAGTCTCTTTTAAAGTCCAGACATTATCTTGGTCAGATTATGTAAGAACCATGCAGATTTGTGTCTGATAATGGTCTTTTGAGGAAAGAACCACACAGATATGAGTGGACCAGATCAGTCCAATAATAGGTATCATTAAAATTTTGTTTAATCATGATGCTAGTATATTTAAGTACCCCATGTAATAGGGAGCGAACTCTTTGCTATGTAACAGGGCACATATCAAAACCAAGGGCAGCTACCATAGAAATATTATTTATATGTATTGCTGCTACTAAGAAATTCTAAGAAAATTATGATTTGTGTGGCTTTGTCTCGAACACAAATTAGTGTAATAATCGTGACATTGTCTTGCTCTGTTTCGGTACTTTGCTCTGATTAACATGTGGAGGCTGCGTCTTTAAATAAGTAGGTATATAAAAACGCAATTCTGTGTAAACTTTCATTTTTTTACAAGTGACATCTTTACCCTGCTTTAAAAGTCGCTGACATTTGGCTCGCCCCCTATTACATGGGACTTAAACATAGGTAACTAGCGAAATGTGGGTGGTTCTACCAGGTACACCTCTGCCTAGCCCCTCAGAGATTACAGGCGTGTTGTTGTTATGAAATTGACATCAAAAACTCCGTTTGGCGGTCGCGTGGACTTGTATATATTTCGACGGTGATCCCGGTAATTAATCAGTTACTTTTTAAAAGCTACCTAACCAAGGGTACTTCCCGTCGACCTAGCAGCATGAAAGAACATTGCCCAGCTGCCGTACGTTGTCATTCTCAACAGTGGCAGTCACGTAACATAATCTGTGCTTATAAAATGATGACCACTTTCAACCGAAATAAATAAACTAAAGTAAGAGACACCTGAGATTTTAAATATTTATAATACATATGTTTTAGATTTTCGGCTCACTTAAATCTCGTATACAACGTCTTAGTTCATCGTGTCAGTCACAAATGTATAAAACATAAAAATTAAAAAAAAAAATACCAATTCTTAACACAACATCACGCCTGTTATCCCCGAAGGATACGACAGAGGTGTACTTGTAAATCACCAACATTTCGCTATGTTTAAGTCCTATGTAATAGAGGGCGAGCCTATTGCCATCAATCGCAAATGCGACTAAAAAATCTTTCTACAAATTTTATCTTTCGAGTTATCTTACGTTTGTAGAAAAAACGACACTAATAATAGAAAAAAAACTAAAATGCTAACTATAGCTAACTTCAGGGCATCGGTTTTTCGTGACGGTGTGCGTGTGCATCGTGATAATTTACTCTCATCAATTTTCCCTGACGCGCCAAAAGAAGTATACTTTACTTCAAAAGATCTTTGACAGGCGAACAATTAAGGGATAGTAGGTATATTGGTTTCGATTCATAGAGCCCTAATAACGGTCCTGTTTCCAAACATTTACACTAAGAAAGCAGATGTTGCAAAACGGTAAAGATGCATTCTAGAAAGATCTAAAAGTAAATTAAGATTGTTTAGCGCGCACCGTCTAATTGGAGATGTGGTTTGCGGTGTAGAGGTAAGCAAACCATTTTTGACCTCAATAAGATAAGTATTATTCAAAAATGTAGAAACAAACAAAACATTACCATGTTTAAATACAAACACTGAAAAGTATAGTTACCTTCATAGTTCCTCAAAATCTTGGAAGTTAAAAAATGATGTAATTTCACTTATCAAAGTCAAAGTCAAATCATTTCTTTCAATGAGACCGGCAGAGCTATTTCGTATCTCCGTTGAAAGTTCAGAGTGCGATGATCACTGGGCAAAGTTTTCAACGATTATCCGTCAAACAGCTACTTTCGTATTAGCTATCATCAGTGTGTATCTAGGATGATGTCATGCGCACTCGCAGAGTTGCGACGAAGCACACAGTACCCCGTCTGATCGTCACCGTAACTTGAAGTCCACTTAAAGTGCAATACCAATTTTTGGTAAATTCTCAGTTGTCATCACAGTTCAGTGTGCGACTGGACGCCAGTTAGTGACTGGCATCCAGTTGCACACAATGCAAAGAGATTTAAAATACTATAGAGCGGGCATGTCAAGGAAATGTCATAGAAAAACTTTGATCCCATGTCTCAGTAACGCCATCTAGAATAATATATCAATATTGGAGCGGCAGCAGAGCGTACTACAAAAAACTCATAGTCTTGTATCCAGCAGGACATACTTTTTCGGACGAAAATTTTGTTCGTGATGTCCGGTCTATAGGTATTGAATGTCTTTGACACAATGCAAAGATAGCAAATACCCCTGCTGGCTGGACGTAGTAAATAAGTATAGGTTTGAATACAATACAATATAATCAGGATTCTGCGTCTGTTTATTTAGCGAGCGAGACGTCGAACTTATCCGCTTAAGAACACACGTATGACATCACTGTCGGTGTCAAATACACGACATTGAACTCGGGTCACTAACCCCGCTCGTTAAGGCTGGTCTTTCAGACTAATCCTTAATCTTGTGGTGATATATAAGTCCCAGAAATCTTTTCAATTTGGTTCTGTGTTATTAACCTTTTAGGGTATTCATGTTTTTTGTTTTTAATTAAACTAATAAATTATTAGACTGTAGGTGCAGGTATTGCCGCACCGCAAGGCAACACCTCTTCTTATTATAAGAAGGAACGGTTATTGATCACCATAAATACCTCTATGTATTTTGATAGTAATCAGACTAGACGAGGGCTCTAACTCAAATTCAAATTCTTTATTTGTTTTCTCTAAATAACTTACAGCGTTAGAATTAAAGACAATTCCAAAAGAAATAACCAGTATGTAAGTACCTACTTTAGTTTCCCATGGTCCAATCGTTAAGGCTTCGCTTCTCTTACAAGACGCGGAGCTTTCAATTACTATTGCAATTGCAAGTACCTATTAGTGACTTTTCCAATTTATTTGTATTTTTAAAGTACCTAAGTCTTGAACAACTCCGACATCGGAAAAGGTAACCATCGTAAGGAAACCAAAACTTCTAAGTAATTAAGTTTGAAATAACTAACCTCCTTTACCAGTTTCGTGCCTTCTCTGTATGAGATTATATAGATATAAATAAATATTCCACAACTTTCACACAACGCCATCTAGTCCCAAGCTAAGCAGAGCTTGTGTTATGGGTACTAAACAGCTGATAAATATACTTATATATTTCCAAATACATACATATTATAGTTATATAACACCCAGAGACAGAACAAATAATCGTGCTCATCACACAAACATTTGTGCTGGGTGGGAATCGAACCCACGACCTCCGGCATAGCAGTCAGGGCCACTAGACCAACAGGCCAGTCGAATTATGAAATTGTTACCAAGACGGAATCACGGAACGCAATATTTTATGTTTTTATTGGCCCACAATTAGTAACTGGTTTTTATTCCAACTACCTATCGTACACGTTGTGCGTTTTATAGCGTGGGTGTATTGGTACGCAAAAACTGCAAACGTTTGCAGCTAAAATATAGGCCACCTCTTATATCGACCAGGAGCGCGGGCTGTCACTTTACTTTCACTTTCATGTAGCCCTGGTACCCCAAGGCAAGAACCGCAGCGTTGTCAACGCAGAAACCTTTCAGTTTTGGGAGACAAAACTAAAACTGTTATCGATGGAAACAAATGGATGAGAAGCAAATTGGAGGCCGTTACACAAAGTAACCAAAGCCAAATCTGGTAATGGCGACTTTCGTGTTTAAATAGTAATTTTTAAGATGTGAAGAATAAAATCAAGAGTAAACTAGCCCGGTATAATTGCCATCACGGTTTAGTGCTAAAAGCTCGTTCTTTCTGTGTAAAATACGAGGTTTCTGCTGATTCGAGGTAAGTAAGTACTCATAGTAACAAGCCTAGTAAGTATGTGACTTGGAGTATAGACAAATATTGCAGTCGCCTAGAAGCAGTGTTGAAACATTCCTCCGCTTTAATTGTCGCATTGATTGCGTTAAATAACTTTAACTGCCTTTATTTTATTAACATTAGCGTCTATTACATGACTTGTTGGTTCCGGTATTTAATTGTTCTAGTGCAACTTTCAGCATTAAAATTTACTTAGAAAAGACATCCCCAAACTTGCCTAATCATCGTTTTAATTGGGTTACGATTCTAATGAGGCTTTAATTTAACTCCTCAGTTAGAGACTGACAGAAGAGATTTGACATTAAACAATTTGAAAGGACAATAAAACAAAGCGTTGAGCTCTTAAGTAAGACATTAATAAAACCCGGAGATAAAAATGATTGACATTCTCATCGTAAGGAAAACGCTTAACGACCCAATCACTAATCCATCTGAGATTACCCTGTCTACGTTCACGTTTTTTTTTTGTTCTTTTTATAATCTACTAGCACTTTGCCCGCGACTTCGTTCGCGAAGCTTCCGAAAATGTAGTCCATGAGTATTACCTACTCGATATATTGACGTCACGCAGTTTCACCCGCGTAGATCCCGTTCCCGTGGGAATACGGGGATAAAAAGTAGCCTATGTCATCCGGGAATAGTGTAGCTTTCCACCAGTACAATAATTTTTTAAATTGGATCATTAGTTCCCAAGATTACCCCCTACATACAAACTTACAAACATACAAACTTACAAATTTTACCTCTTTATAATATTAGTATAGATTAGTATAGATATAGACAAGTGAACAAATTCTTTACGTAGCTAAAGATTAATATTTTAATGATGATAAAAACAGCATATTTAATCAGTGCGCAGGTATGGCGATTTATTTCGGCGTGAAAATAAAAGAGCCGTTGCATTCGGCGTCAGTCGTTGCTATCTAAGTCAAATCGTGCATTGGTGGTGATAACCAAAGAACAGAAATACTTCGCATAACCAAGGGTTATGGAACAAAGACGTAGGTAATTCACGGGTGTAGTGTGCACTGTGCAGGTATCAATCAATTGACAGCAAGGGAATATCAAACCGCAGAGTTTATGCGAACAGTTGTGTAATGACGCCCCTACTATTGTGGTGACTGATGAGTTAACTTTTAGCGACACCTGTCTCACCACATGGGAACTAAAATGGACATCCTACATCTCGATGTTAAAGTTATCCGCGCTTTTGAACGTGTGTCCTGGCAACAACTGTCGGGTAGTAGTGTAGTCCACCAGAAACAACACTCGTCTGGTCCGAGAATCCTCCCATTTTATATGGGGAACTTTACACGCATACCCCTTAAAACTGATCAACTTTACCCAGGTTGTAGTCAGGTTGTTGTTTGAGTTGAACTAGATTCTAGAACCAATGCTCCTACTGAGCAGTGAAGATTGCCGCGTTGTAAGTGATCACGATGACACGTGTCTAATTTACAGGTCTGTCGGTCTATGCCTCTGCGGTTGCTGTGAGGACCAAAAAGAACCAAGACGCAGTTAAATTAAATACCGTGAGTTGACAATTTTTTAATAAAACTTATTTTAAGATGGGTTGTACCCGTTGTAAGCGCCTAAGTCACGACATATGTCAATCAGTCATAAAAGAACGGTCACCTTAATAATATAATACGTCATGCCACCGCCCTTCGTTTTAATTTAGTTTTAACGTAATACACTACTAAACATCTTAACTATGTAAACAAAATAAAACAACCAACGTAGAAAAAATATCTAGAACAACTTTTCGTGTCTTTGCTTCGGATTTATTTAAAAAAAAATAGTTACACTGCCAAATACGACCGATACTTGAAATTAAAATTATTCCCTCACCTTTAGGCATTCGTGCTTTTTATTTTCACGCGTTGTTTGTTCATGAAGCACTGCCCCATAACCCTAGAACCAGGTAACTGCGTAACGCCCTTAGGTAAAGCTGATTTTCAAGCTTCTATAATTAGATTTTTATGCGAGTAGATGTAAATGCGAGTTCAACCACATTTCAAGTGAGAGACAAATGGTAGCGCCGTGTTGTGCACCTCCGACCTTTAGCATCGATAGGTCAGCGCAAGAGTATTGTGCGATGACGACTCGCATTCTGTTCCGCATTGCACGCCGGTGCTCGGACGAAGCCCCAATTAACACTTGTTCTGGCCAATTTATATTCACTCATAGAATCCTTGGTCTTTTACGTAAGATAAGTGAAAAATAATTGGTTATTCACATTGAAAAGTTGAAGGGTGACGATGTTGGCACCCGACTACTTCCGGAGTAGAGATTGTCGCTGATGAGTATGTAGTTAAAGATGACGTTATCCGATACATATTATTGACTATCAAATTGACTTAAAGTGCCCATTCACTAAAACCGGGTAAATGTGGAATTAAATAATAGATATCTATGATTGGAAAATTTGAGTTACGTCGAAACTTTAAAGATTTTTAAACAAAAAAATGATAATACCTAGATGTCTCTGCTAACATATGTAAAAAAAATGAAAAAGAAACAAACGAAGGGTTCCGCTTCCGTACCAGGTAGGACAATAAATGTAATGTATTTAAGGAGTCTTTGATAGACTACAGGCAGACAGACGGATAGACGTTATAATACGATTCTGTTGACACTATCACGAAGCCTGAAAATTCGAATGCCACTGCTAATATCTTACAATTCTGTAAGTCCTTCTACCAAACAGTCTGTACCACAAATGTTTGCTAAGACGACAGCAGTAACTTACCAGAGCGGGCGAGTCTAGTGGTCGGGACCTGGACTTCCTCAGGTCACTCTCTCCGTCAGAAGGTCTTGACTGCCTGTCGCTCTCTCTGTCCGAAGAATGGTACCGTCTCTTTTCCTCCTTACGCTCCTTGTATCTTCTGTCTTCTTTCAGTGTCTTGTCATATCTAGGAAAAAAGCTTAGTACAGTTGTTGAAAATAATCATCGCCTTACTTTTTCCTAACTATGTTAATGTCAGCATTGTGTCTAGCTGGATGCAACTGTATAAGTACCAGTATTTTCCATGGAATAACTATATTTAAAGACTTTAAGGCTTATATCTTTGATCTTAAAATTACAATTCTGATCAACAATTGACGACGTTTTGTGGTAAAAAGAAAGGATATCGACGCACATACGGACACCATGACTTTATTCAGTACATGATCTTGTACCCACAGCGTTGAAAGTGATTCATTGAGATAGATAAAAATTACGATGGTAAATAATAAGTAAAAGGATCAGGAAATAACTTTTGGAAAATGGCAAGGCCGACGAAATATTAGTGAAAGTGAGTTTATGGTGTCCAGATGTGCTGGAGTGCCCTTCCAATGTTGGATGGTGATCCATAAGCGGTTCGACCTCGGCGAGCGTAATTTATACTTTAGTCCCTGCTAGCGTGCTATTACCATTTCTCAACTAGTTTTAGAACCTTCTAGAACCAGCTGGGACTCCTACCTTCCATCATACTCCTCGCGGTACTTCCTCTCATGCTCATACTTCCTCTCAGGGTCGCTGTCGCGCGGGTCGGAGCTCCGATACCTGTCCAGGTCTTCCCTGGAGCTCCTGTACCTCCTCTCGTCAGCCTTGCAGTCGTAGTCTATCTTCTTCACCACGATGTCACTGGGTTCAGGGTCGGTGTACCTGAGTTGAAAAAAACAAGTTAACTATGCAAAGATTAACTTTTAGTAGTCGTTAAACAACTAGCGGGTTAATATTAATACAATGATTCTTTTCTTATACTAGACTTCCGTCTGGTATTAACATGCTGGTACTGATACTGACCGACCAACCTTTTTTTTTAATAAGTGGTCCATTATTAACCCCCGACGAATGTTTATCTGTCTGTCGGTCTCTGTGTGTGTGACTGTCTGTGGCATCGTACCTCTCAAACGGATGGACCGATTTCAATGAGTTCAGGTTCAGGTGAGTTCGGTTTCAGTGTGTTCTCACTTGAAAGTCAATTTCCTTGTTGGGTTGTATGTCTAGTCTTTACAAAATTGTTAGTATGCGCTATAACATCATGAACATGTTACTCGGTTTCACTAACCTAAGTACATATTATTGTTCTGCTGAATTTAACCCCTGAGCGTTAAGCCGAACGTTGAAAATCTAAAAGTGGGTATCATTTCCGTTCATTTACAAACCAAGAATGATTTAGTACTTAATAAAGTTAAAATCTCTTGTTGAAATAAAAGAAACTAAACTAGTATAAAAGCTACGAACTCTTCGTATTTGATACCCATCTTAGAACATCTCACTGCCTATCACTAACATCGTGATGATATTTTTCCTGCTTCAAAGTGAAGTATTTCCTGTGACACACTCGTTTAGAATAACTAAGTTACATGTATTTGTACACGACTATAAACAGCTACTTAGTGTCTAGTTCCTTATTCATCGTTCTACTAACAAACAACGCAGTGACGCTATGTGAGGCGATGTGGAACATAAAACTATTTAGGTACTATTTGTTTTAACAATAGCCTAATGAGAAATATTTAAACAACAAACGTTATTGGTGCTCAATTGTGACCATTGTGATTCGTTTTATAGTTTGCATGTACAGACGCCAGTATATCAAGTTACCCCAATGTGTCAAATTTCTTTGATCGTTTTTCAACTTTATGTCAAACAGAATAAGGTTCATATTCAATTGCGAAAATTTGACACATTGGGGTAACTTGATGTGCTGGCGTCTGTACATGTACACAAACTGCTATGTACAGGACTGAAACGGAGTATTTAAGAATCGTAGCAGGTGGCATTCTGTAAGGGTCTGACTACCCCATGGGAAAAGGCTGGTGGTATTATTTGTGAATTTTAAGGTAGCTAGTCTCACATTGTTAAGGATTTCCGTACAATGCGAGGTCAACGTAAACTGGAAGTTTATAGCTTGATGTGTAGCCGTATATACAAGTATAAGCGAGAGAAATTTAAGCAAACTTTGGGTAACTTTAAAAGAGCAATGCGCTCATGGAGGAGTGATATAGCAGCTAGCAGAAGTACATAAAACTAAAACAGTCAATCTTTGACCATAAAGCGACCACTAATTCTAATGAAGACTTAAGGGAAGTTATTTTAAACTGAATAGGGTTTGGAAAGTACAAGCCCTTATTTTTAAGGTAGCGATCATTATGTGTGTCTATAGTCATGTCCCGTTTAGCATTGTGTCGCATCGCTAAAGTCGCCTATCTAGGACGCGGGTAAGGAGCGCGCATGCGTCACGTGGGATTTTCATGTCACTCACAATTTTATCAGATGAAAGTTGTGCCCCGATTTCATGCGGTTGTTGTTTTACTTTATCTAATAATGTCTTAGAATAGACAACGTTTAGTATTGTTCTAGAGAATAATAAGCAATACCAGCCTGTTACTGTCTTACTGCAGCATGCGTAGCATGAACACATTGAACACCGAAGAAACGGCCTTTGTCTACAGACGAATCGGCAAAGTGACAGATTATATAGACAGGAACCTCAATCTGTCAAATTTCTTTCAATAAACCTGCCTGCGTAGCATGAACACTTTATTTCTTTTCTTCCGATACACGACAAAGACCGTTTCTTCGGTGATCATGCTACGCGTGCAGGACAGTAACATCTCATACAGAGAAGGTTCAAGCATTGTTCTAGAGAATGCAGTAAACAAATATAATAAAAAAGCTCACATTTAAAAATGTTAAAATAACATTTTCCTGTCGATGAGCCATGTAATTTCATGTCGCGTCGGGGTACCACTTAAGTAAGGAATCTTCCTAGAAGAATCCGTAGACGGCTAAAATTGCAACGACAGCTAACCAAAAACAGACAACACAGCAAACGAGCAAAAGAGCAAAAGAGCTGATAGCATTGAAACGGCTAAAAATTTTGACGAAACATGTCTAAGAACCATCGCAAAAAACCCTGCTTTCAAATAAAAAAAACGCATCCAAATCGGTTCACTGGTTTAAGCGCTACGGTTTCATAGACAGACAGACACACACGCACACATAGCGGTCAAATTTATAACACCTCTCTTTTTGCGCGGGGGTTTAAAATCGGTCCATCGGGTTTTAATGAATCGTACCTTCTATACTCGGAGTCGTCTTGGGCAAGATGTTCAGGGCTCTTGAGCACCCGTGTGCGCGTCTTGGGCTGGACTACTTCCTTCTCCTTCTTGCTCTTCTTAGAAGAGTCGCGAGAGAATAGCAGCTTCATCTGATAAATAGAGCATACACTTGCATTTGTTAAAATTGTGCAGTTGCTTTTTAGCATCTATAAATATTAAAATACAAATACGCATATAAAACTTAGAAACAATATTATTAAATAAATAAATAAAATAAATATTCCACAACTTTTCACACAACGCCATTTAGTCCCAAGTTAAGCTTGAAAGCTTGTGTTATGGGTACTAAACAGCTGATAAACATACTTATATATTTCTAAATACATACATATGATTGATGTAGGTACCTTTTCAAGTCCAGTTAATTTCTTCGCTTTCGGCGGTTTCGCACTGACTTTATCATCAAGTCTGCTAGGACTTTTGTCGTATCTGTCAATTTTTGGCTCAAAATGTGATCCTTCATCGGCACTTCTATCTCGCCCCGCGTACTCCTTTCTGTAACCATCGTCCCTGTAATCCTTAAACCTTGCCAAATAATCTCCATTGGCATATATCTGCTCAGCAGGATAGTTATCTTCAGTATGTTGCCTTTCACTAGCTAAGAATAGGGATGTATCTCGGACGTCATCGTCACTTTCATGTCTCCTGTGTCTTGTTCTATGAATCTCTCCACTCGAGTCTTTTCGGAAATCGTTTTCAATTCCTGAATCAACTAATCGGTTATCAATTTCATAGCGACGTGGAGATCTATCATCTCGATAGTATTCCCGACTGTCTCCTGAATCGTGTCGTGTCATTCCAAACTCTTCTTTGTACCTGTCCTTGTTCTTAACTCGTCGTAGTGAGTGATAAGAATCGGCATATTTTGGGAGATTGGCATAATTTTCTTCCCGTTCTTGAGCAATTTCAGGATTAGAGGAGTAATGACCTTTTCTTTTACCAAAATATTCATCTTTTCCTTTGTATTTCTGTCCAGTTTGAAGTACATCATGACTAGAAGTGAATTGCTTTTTCGCTTTGTACTTTTTTTCTTTATATTCGTCTTGGCTGAGCAGTGGTTTGCCTGTGTTAGAGTCTAAGCTTGGAGGCTCGTACTCAGGCTCAGGAGGAAAATCTTTCTTATTTCCTTTAAATCTAGGATCCAGCCTGTCAATGAACTCACGCCTATCAACTTCTCCTTTTGGAACTTTCTGGAATGTTCGACTCTCAGTATTATATTTTACCTTATGGTTATCTGAGTCGTACTTGCTGAAATCTTCAGTAACACTGCTTTCAGCAAAACCATCCCTTTCTAATGTGTTTCTATAGTAACGCACTGTTTCGTTCACATATCGTTCTGTTGCTTGCATGCGCTTTTCTGCTTCGTAAATAGGATCTTCTGGTAAATACCTAGATATAGGCTCTTCTACATTTCTCTCACGATCAAGTCTACGAGCATTCAATCGTGACTCTAGAAGTTGACGTCTGTGACTTAGCTCATTGAAATCTAAATCCACCTTCGCTGTTTCTGGTTCATATGTTTTTTTCTTTGTATCCATGCCATCACCCCTTCCCCTATATTGGTTACTTAATTCTGGTGACTTGTCTTTTGGAGAGTATTCGTTTGCATACGTTGGTTCAAATTCGTCAAAACTAGTTAATTTGTACTCTCTGAATCTAGGTCTAATGGGTGAATCTGTGATGTTGTATGTTGGCTCAGTAGTGGTAAAATTCTCATTTTCTTTGTTTTTGTAATCATAATCATACATACGAGTTTTGGTAAACTTGTGTCTCTCTTCGTAACCTAAACCTTCGTCTTCATCGGAGAAGTTCCCGTACTTTTCTCGGGATGGTGAATAAGTTTTGTGAACAGTCTGTTTGTTAAGCCTGTTTACATGAGAGTCGTGATCTCTTACAACATGGGCATACACTACGCCCTTATCCATTTTGTTTATAGGTGAAGGCACTCTATCAGGACTAGTATTCCTCACGAATAAATTAGGATCTGGGCTAACACTTGGTTTGAGATAAGAAAAGGGTTGATTTGTATTTGTTCCGTTTGGCGGAGAGATCAAATGAGATTTCGGTGGTGGTGCAGATTGGTCTTCCCTTAGGATTCTAACTAAATGATCGACAGTGTGCCCTCGAGTCAAAGGCGGCTTATCGGGTGGCTGCTGGCTGCTATGTATCATTTCTTTATCACCATAAACGTTCTCTTCAATTTTTCTTATACTATCTTTAATCCTATCTTTGACTTCGACTGGATGGATATCTTTATTTTTCGTTGAATCAATCTCATCCACAAGTAATGTTTTCTTGATCTCTGTTTTTCGTTTAGGCGTATCAGTTATTTGTGGCGATTTTTCTTTTTCCTTTTCCTGTGACTTGCTCTTTTTAGCTCTGCTTGGTGCTTTTGGTTCTGGTTTATCAGGAGTTTTATATCTAGGAGGTTTTTCGACTGGATTAACTTTCTTGTCTTCAGATTTACTGTCCTTTAGAGCAGATTTTTGTTTCTGGTAAATGTCTAGAGGAGACGTTTTCTTGAAGTAGTCTTCTCTGGGTGAACTCTCTATGATGGGCGAAAGCTGAGTCTTCTTATTTCTCAATGACTTTAAGAACTCCTCAGTTTCGCTACCAGATCTTTTGCGAATTGGTTTGTTTTGCGTATTGTTCAAGCTTGTATTAGACTTTAAATCGGATACGTCACTTTTACTTCTCTTAACGATGGTGATGGGTTTTGAGGCAACAACAACTGGTGCATCAGGGCCTTTATTCGTTTGGGCTCTTCTGAACAGAGTAGACAGCGATGTTCGTTCTTTCCTCTTTTTAGCGCTTACATCACTAGTAGAGCGTCCTAAGGGAGTTTTGTCGGGAGAACCTTCGTCGCTGTTTCTCCTTCCAATCCTATTTTCTTTTTTTCTTCTGTGTGGTAGAGAAAAGAACTTTTCTGGTGGATGATCAGATGTGCACGTGATGCCCTCGGCTTGAGCCCGTACTTTGTTAGCTTCTTCTATTAATTCTTTTTCCGACAGATGTGTGAATGGTTCCTTTCTGATCGATTTAGGTTGGTCGGATGACGTAGTCCGCGTCGCACGCGGCTTATCTGCAATAATAATTTATTTGTTTAATTACTTGTCTGGATTTTAAATGTTAAAGAAAATTATAGCAAGTTAGCTTTTGTAATCAGTTATTATTAATAATGTGAAGATCTAGGAAACTATAAGTTTTATATTTTGAAGTGGTAATTGTTTAATAAAGGTATCTGTTATAAGTGAAACTGTGTAAGAGTACCATAAAACTAATTATTAAAAAGTCTAACTTATAAATATTTGTCAAAAATATCTTTTTGGCGTAAATAAATCCCATGAGTTATTATGAAAAGCTGCTTGTATTACAAGTACCAGGCATACATGAAACAATGAATTATTATTAGGTATAAATATAATTATGCAAATTACTTATACGTAGAATGAACTTTAACGTAACAGACATAAAGCTTACAATCCAATGAAAAAAAAAACAATTTTGCAAAATTCTAGTAAAGTCACACAAACCAGTTAAGTTAGACCATTAATTAAGCTGTCAGATGTTTATGTATAAAATAATAAATAGATAATAGAAATACATAAGTACTTGTTTGGTCATAAAAGATGAGCATTCATCTTTTTTGTAAGTCTGACATATTTTTTTAAAAAGGTTTAAAGGACCATTCGTCTTGTTCACTCCGTGTAGGAGAATAATTAATAATTATATACTTAGATAGATGAAACTACTATCTAGGTACCTACGTATTTAGTAGTTGAGCTAGTAGGTGAAAACTTAGGAAATATAGGATGAGAATTATTATGTCCCGGCCTGCCATACAGAAGTTCGGACTATGTAAATATCTTTGACACCCTACTTACATTATTTTTGACCAAGTGTACGAATAAGTGCAAAAGTAAAGGTAAATAATCTATGTTAACGATTTTTTTTTACTTCTGCAACTATACAACTAGATCGTCGATTGTGTGTGTCTCCCCGCGAGACGTTAGATACGAGTAAAGCATGCGTTAACCGTCAAGTACGTGCATCCATCAGTATGGGTTGACAGCTGACTCCGCCTTCATCAGTAATTCACCAACATTTTTCCGGGATAATTTTTGCACAATAGCACTGCAGTTTTGTTAACATAAGGTAGCACAGTGTAGCCGCCGAGAGAATGCATTTCTAACACAACGGCAAATATCACAAAACATATTTTTTGTTGCGTACCGCGCGTCGCGTTTAACCGTTTTATTTATATACCTACTTACCATTAATTGCCAAATTCAATTAAACATTCCTAACATTTTTTTTTACATTTCGGGTTATTACTTATCATCTCAAGACCTCAGTGTACGGTTCCAAGTTTCATCAAAAAGTGCCGCACATATTTATGTAGGTACCTAAAGTAGCTTCACTGTATATGAAATTCATATTATAATGCAATAAGAATACAAAATGGTGGCGTCATAATGTAACGGGTAGTATTGCGAGCAAAGAACTTATTTTTCTGACTCCTACGCATGTTAGTAACCCCGCGTCCTGACTCCGAAGCAAAAACTAACAATAGCTAATGATTTAGAGACGATGCTTAATGTTCTATCATTTAAGGATATTGACACCTTAACCGTCATCATTTTGACCAGAACAAATTTTATGAACAGAATAAATTAAGAAAATATCTGTTAAAAAATCAAGAAAAGTGAAGCTATTATCTATGTCGACAGTGTCGCAGAAGACAATAATGAACAACGCTTAGTTGATAATTAATGACGAAAAAAGGAGAAACGCTAACAAACACTAAGAGTATTCTCATTAGTATCGTCCATGACTTTGTTTGAAGATATCACCATCTCTCCTGCCCAGCATGCAAAACCACATGCACCTTCCACGATTTAAATGAATAACAGTGCAATTAGTTATACAACGATCAAGACACGGAAAAAAGAACTAAAACTATTTGTTTTTAGCACTGACGTAGCCATTAGGTTATTACGGGTGCTAGTGACGCACCAGTAAATAGAATGTCATCAAACAGTATTTGCGTTCGTTGAATTTGGTACCAAATTATGACAAATCATTTTATCATTTATTAAGGAGAAGAATGATCTTGCTGCCGCAAGATGTTCCTACCGCCGCGTTCTTGGGTATGACAGAATAGAGAGAGTTGAAGACCGCTCGGAGATTTTTCATATATGGGACTTAAACAATAACTGACTGGATGCGGATGTACCGATGTAGGTACTATTATTGGGTACACATCTGCCTTACCCTTAGTACCCTAGCCTAGGTATCCCATCTATATTATAATAAGGATCCAAGAATCTAAATGGCTGTACTTCTTTTTGGGGTAGGTTGATGCGCTAGTGTCTGTACCTTGTCCCTAATTGGGGACTCAACAGGAAATAAGATTTTTGTATGATTCCCTAGGGGATCGTAGTAGAACATAGAGTGTTCTGAACTCCCCTGGGGGACTAGTCTAGGAGATTTTAGTGGAACGAGCCCAAAGGGCGGCCTTATCGCTAAAAGCAATCTCTTACGGACAACGTTTGGATGGACTTGATAGTGAAGGAGAAAAGAAGTACGCATAGTATATACCCTCGGAACATGTTACAAATTTATTTTTAGTTGTATACTATTCTTTCAAAACAAACAAGAAGTCCCCTTTCCTTTCTTGAACTTGACTTAAGAGTCACAACCCTTTTATACCAATACCAGTCTCATAAAAAAACCACATGAAATTCAAAAAGTTGTTTGCGCCAAAAGTCAGCGCTAAAAATAAGCGTGAACGCAGAAGCGTGACGTCACGGACTTTAATACGATTACGACGATTCCGAATAAACGGTATGCAGAAATGGACGACATCGAATTTCATATGATAGGCTGGAAAGTCATCCCGGAATAAATACGCCGAAAAAAGTCATGGATTTATGTCGTAGGAGATTATGACTGTAGCAGTTAATATTTAATGCAATTAGAGGCATTTACCTCAGTGAAACAGGGGTTTGTCCCCGGAATCTCTACGAAGACGGCATCTTTACAGTTAAGATTAGATTTAAGTACATAATGCACTATGCACTATAACCGCCTATCCATCCAAGAAATGGTCTCAGCGAAATTATTAATGATTATTTGTCTAAAAAAGATCCATTGGCCTTCCCTTAAATATATAAACAGATAAAAAAAATGCAAGAGTAATAACTATAGTAGTTTATTACTCTTGCATTTTTTTTACATGTTTTAAATTTATTAATCCGGCCATGTATCTAAGTAATTCCACCCATTGTTTCTTCTCTTTCAGCCAATATTTTCCAATCAATGTTGTGTTTTATTTCATCCTCATGACCGTACCTTGATTAAAATACCTAAAGTTTCAAATATTCTTGACCAATAAACTGTGTTCCCAAGCGTCTATTGAGTATTCGCCGGTGGTCTAAGCAGTGATACACGATACTTTTACTTCAAAGATGTTAATCGTATTGTAAATAATCCTTCATAAATTAAAGGCTTATAACGGTGTTCTACTAAGAATTGGTTGTCAGGTTTTACAAGTATTTGTTGTCTATTTATCTTCGCATCATTTCATTATACTGTTCAACTATGTCGCGTCCAGAATAACAAGGATGCTGCAGAAAGTAGAAACCTACTTATAATGACGTCAGACGTCACTCCCGTTCCCGTGGGAATACAGGGATACAAAGTAGCCTATGTCACCCGAGAATAATGTAGCTTCAAACAAACAATCAAATCGTTCCTTCGTATAATAGTAGTATAGACTAGCACTTTGCTCGCGACTTCGTCCGTGTCCATTTCGTAGTTTAACATCCCCTCCACCCTCTCTTAGTTTAAAAACTATAATGTAACTAACCTATGAAATTCACAAATAATATGGCTTTCTATTGGTAAAAGAATTTTCGAAATCGGTTCAGTAGATCCAAAGATTATCCTCTACAACGTCACTAAGTCACAAACTTTACCTCTTTATAATATTAGTAGATAGTATGTAGATAAGTGGGTTGCTTTAAAAGGGGCTCGTGGCAAAATGATAACAGCCACACAGTTCCTTGAAAGGTTAAACTTCACTTGCCGAGGTCGGAAGTCCGTCTGACAAACGCATTGATACCTTTCCGTACCTCTGGAAAACAACTGTGTGGAACTTGTTAAAAATTTGGTCCTGGCTGTCATTTTTGTAGATCTTTGACAGCCGCTACAGAAGTCAAAAGCTCGAAAGCCTGGCAGTCGCTCCATGTAAAAAAACTATATTCTATATTCACTTGTGATTAAACTTGGAGGAGGAATCGACTGGAGCAGATGTGAGACGAAACACGGAGGTGGTTTTAATCTTTAACAATCTGACAGACCCCTACAAATTCAGAAAAACGCAGTGTCCTCCAACAAAAAGGCGGAACGGATTGTTTAAACATAAACAACATCAACCCTGTAATCCCCTGTACCTGTAGTACTTACACCCACATTTCGCCAGTTATGTTAAGGTCCCATGTAAAAGGGTGCGAGCCTATTGCCATCAATTGGGCACGAACACGGGCTGCTACTGAGAAATTCCAGATGGAAAAACTTTGCCCGACCCGGGAATCAAACCCGGGACCTCATGATCAGCAGTAGCGGTTGCGACCACTTGAGCAACGAGGCATCAACTTGTTTATTCTTTTAAAATATTTTAAATGATTTGTATTGGCACAACAAACTCTATACCTAACGTTGACATATACTTATAATGCCATATGTATTTATGTACCAATTAGCATGTATTATTATAATGTGAAGCACACTGTGTGACCGTGGCAGTGACGCTCCGTTGTCTACACAAGACGACGGTATTCAATAACTGTTCATACCCGTCAGACAAGGATATTATTATTGTGAATATTACGGATTTTATTATTCTTTATCATTTACCGGAGATTCTGCGAATTTATTTTAGAGATTTTTTAAGAGGATAAAGATAATCCCAATCCTCATAAGAGCGAGACTTTTGAAATGGCTTAATTGACTTTCGTGATTAGTTTGAACTCCATTGAGTAACGGCGCAAAAACAACATTGTGAGCAAATCTTAATATTGCCAACATGGAGATAACTAGTAAGTTATCAAAGTGTCTGCGCTTCACTTAGTTAAGTAAAGTGCGGTTCAAAATGTGAACCATATCCGTAAAGGTTTAATGAATGTTTCATGTTCGTATAAGCCAAAATAAATGAATATTTTCAGCAAAAGCAAGCTGGCTAAGTGCTAGTCGGACTTGAGCACCGAGGGTTCCGTCCAAACTTGTTGACAGCGTTAACTTAGAATTTACTTTTTACACTGCCCCAAGGGGTTCCAAACGCGAGAATTTGATATTGATTTCAGCTTGAGAAAGCTTGAGAAGCGGCAACAAAGCGATCCTGTAAGTTTTTGGCGCTGAGGTACGATACCCTAAAAATAGATTCAGTATTTTTAATCGACGTCTCTAAATGCGTCATCAAGAGTTCAGTGAAGAACGTAGATCGAAAACTTACAAAGCCTTTCATGTAGTAGGTATATAGTACATCGTAAAACTCAGTTATTGATGTCAGTGTTGCACTTGATAGAAGGTAATATCCTTGTCGCGCGACCACCTGTGCTCATAATAAACATCTGCACACTCACACGTCACGAACAACATGTTTGTTTTTCATGTTTGATACTTTGTCTGGGAAACAATGAAGTACTTAGATGTGGAAATAAGGAAGCTTTTGTCTGTAAAAACTGTTTTATTGTAAATTATTATCCCTTCATCCTGTGTCATCATCTGCCTAGCCTTTCCACTTTTGGTTGGCTTACGCTTACGTTTTACATGGAGTGACTGCCTGTCAGACTGTGTTACTGGGTAACACGATCTATTACTGGCTCTTGTCTAAACTGGTTGTCAGACTTTCGGGCTTTTGACTACTCGTAACGACTGTCACCGATATAAAAATGACAGCCGAGGCCCACAGCTTAACGTGTTTTCCGGGCCACGGAGGAGTATTGATATGTAATGAACGGTCATCCATCTACAGCCCTACCTCGTCAAGCGTGGCTTAACCTTCGTTCGACCCGTGAGGCTGTTATTATTTAGCCGCAAGCTAAAGCAAGCTCTTCCTTTCACTATGTATACTTATGTTTCATCTTTTTAAATCTCCATCGCAATGTAAACCATCGTCGTATGGCTCATACCGCGACTAAAGGAGACGAAGACCGCCACCAAACGATCGACACTCTTGCGCGAAGTAACTTAGGGTGCTTCTATACGGTGCAAGTAGCTTGCGCATATTGAGGCGCTTGCGCAAGTTGTATGCATCGTAAACTTTGCCGGTTATTAATGTGTGTATGTGCGTATCAAAGCGGGCCACTCGCGCAACAGACTAACTCGCGTACTCTGTGGCTCGCGCGCGGGTCACTTGCGGATGTAGCTTTTGACCACGAGCAAATAGATTATGCGTACTGCTTGCGCAAGTAGCCCAGGACTTTACTTGCTCCAGTTATTTGCATTAGGTACAAGTACAAGCGAGTAATTTGAACAAGTAGCTTGCGCATATTACTCACGTTGTAACCCGCATCTTTACTTGCTCCAGCTACATGCACCGTGTTAAAGCACCCTAAAGAAGACGATGACCGCCACCAAATGATCGACACTCTCGCGCAAAGTAACTTAGTCACCAGTACAAACATCCGTGTAGATGATGACAAGCAAACCTTGGCACAGGATAATCCAATTCGTACGTAGGATTATTTGTACACTATAAGTGGGTATCTACTAAAATCATTGTTGTTTAAGTCAATATTATGTACTTTAATTTAAGTTATGTGGTGGCAAGCCTTATGTACACGTAGCATGATCACCGAAGAAACGGATTTTGTCTACAGAAGAATCGACAAAGTGACACAGTGTAGAAACATTTCTTTTGTTTTAAGCACGACAATGTCAAGAATTAGGCGAAGTAATGTGTATATTCTTCAGTCGACAAAAGTCTACAATATTGAGCATTATTTCTTCTATTAACGGTAGAAATCTCTCTTCTTTGTCGATTCTTCCCTCGACTTACCCGTTGCTACTTACCCCAAACTGTCAATTTTTTCCAATTGAACATAAACCTTATCCTATTTGTAATAAAGTCGAAAAACTGTCAAAGAATTCTCTGACACAATTGTGTAGCTGGTTGAGCACACTGGCCTCTGTACCTTCGTCTGGAATTCTATGGTGGATTTCAGCTGTCTGTCTGTTACAGCTTATTTTTGAAATCTAGGGGTTTGTTTATTTATTTCTTTTGGAAAACTTACTGCTAAACATACAGACTAAGATATTGATAAAGTGACTGACAATGCATTAAAAACAAAGCAGAAAATTAAGATCAATCCTACTAATATTATAAACGCGAAAGTTTGTGAGGATGTTTGTTACTCTTTCACGTAAAAACAACTGAAAGGATTTTAATAAAATTTGGTATGGAGTTAACTGGGACCCTGGATTAACACATAGGCTACTTATTGTCCCTGTATTCCCACGGGAACGGGACCTACGCGGGTGAAACCGCGGGACGTCTGCTAGTTGTAAATATTTACAACCAATGTATATCCAGTTCAATAGCGAGTGAGACAAGAGCTGAATGCCTAAGGCTACTAATATGCGTCTACATACATTAATGTTATTTTACGCACAACACTATAGTAACCAAGTAAATTTTTGTACTGTAGCACAATGCAAAAGGGATACAAATACGCAGATAAAAAAAAATGCCCGAGTCCTTGAATTTCATTTTCATCTCACAAGGTCAGTATTTCCTTCAAGTTTCCTTATTTTTTAAACGTGTACTTAGTACTTGTAACAGAGGTGCTAAACTGACGTGTCCGTGTTTAGGAGATTGATACACAAAGGCAGACAGTCATTAGTGGGCAGTGAACCTTGGAGGCTTCCGTTTTAAAGTGGGCGAGTTTGTGCACAAAAAATATGTTCGCGAATTGAAGCCACATTCAGTTGTTAGAGAGTGCGCTATGGGAGTGATGTTTTTTGATGCTATTTATAAAAGTAGAACAGAGAGATAGTAATCTTTTGTCCTATTGTTTGTCGAGCACCATAAACTTTTATTTTTTAGTATATTTTCAACAGACTTATAAAAGGAATTGGTTATGCATAGGGCGAGCTTTTTTCTTGTGTATGTACAACATTATATTCGTGATTTGCGTGTGTTTTTGGAAGCTCACAATGTAGTCGAAAATAAATTGTATTAGCAATGCTTCAGTAGTTTATAAAGTCGGATGTTGTTGTGAAATAAATATGATCATCGTTCTAAGTTCTAGTGCACTGTTCTTTAAACTGTTAGTCGCGGTCCCTAGGAAAGACGCAAAGCCTTACTAGGGGGGTCGCGGGTCAATCAATATACATAGGTCCCATAGGTAAAAGAAAGTAAAATATAAACGCAGTCTTTTAACTTACTTTACATTTTATTTATTCATGGCTAATCAAATAGGGTCACTAGTTTTATTTGGCTTGCAAAGAAGGGTCGCGCATTAAAAAACACTGTTCTTGTTGTTAATGGAGTTGGAGCTCCTTAAGTTCCGAGTTGAGCTCACGATTACTGACAAATGCTTGCACTGACTGATCTGGTCCCCTCATTCTGTGTGGTTCTTTCCTCAAAAGACCATCTCAGACACTAATCTGCATGGATCTTACATGATTTGACCAAGATAATGTCTGGACTGTAAAAGTGTTTGTAAAAACCTATTTACAAAAATAAATATCATTTATTATTTATCAATAACTTTTTATAGCTCTACGTTGACCACATAGCAGACACTAATACAGTTATCCATCACATGAGGAGTATTAAGTTTACCGACACCCATCACCATTAAACTAAAACAGAGTGATGCTGCCTCTCAGCAGCAAAAATAGGTGCACTTAGTGAAACACCTGTGTGAAGCCTTGGACAACAAGTTATTAATCGAGATATTGCGGAAACAATTTGTCAAACCAAAGCTATTTATGCACACAACATGCAAAGTTTAGTATCAAGTGTTATGTACAGACGCCAGCACATGTAGTTACCCCAATGTGTCAAATTTCTTTGATCGTTTTTCAACTTTATGACTGACAGAATAAGGTTCATATTCAATTGGGAAAATTTGACACATTGGAGTAACTCGATGTGCTGGCGTCTGTACAAACAATGTACAGTTGTACATTGTATTTTTATGACACATAACTTTGAACGAGTTGTTTAAGGTCATTTTGAAGTATTTGCTCTGTGGGATGGCTGATAGCAGGTACACTAAACTTTAATTAGAATAGTTGTATATGAAGTTGGTTTACAGTTTTAAACCTTACTCATTTTTAACCGACTTCAAAAAAAGGAGGCGGTTCTCAATTCGACGGTATGTTGTTTTTTTTTTTTTTTTTTTTGTGTGTTTGTTACGCGATTTCTCCCCCATTTGTAGACCGATTCTCAAAATTCTTTTTTTATTTGAAAGAGTATACTTCCGAGGTGGTCCCATTTTAATTTGGTGAAGATCTGGTGCTGATCTTCGGAGATATACAATGGAACTCTTCAAAAATGGACGGCAAATCTGTCGTGATTGCTGGAATCGCTTGGATATTTATTGTTTATACAACATCATGATGTATCATCACGCCTGTACGCTCTGAGGGGTACGCAGATGTGTACAATATACCTAGATTTCGACAGTTAGGTATGTTAAGTTTCATTTATTAGGGATAAGTGGATAACCCTATTACCATTATGTATTGTTAACAAATAACAATATAAAAATAAATTCATGGCAAATATTTGTATGGAAACAACTAAAAATGGAAAAATAAAAATCTTTTTTGCAAAAAATAAAACCGACTTAAAAAAAACCACTAACCGATGTAAAAACTCTAAATTCGGAAGTCGGTGGCCCATCATGAATAAGACAAAACCACCAAAGCCACAGACTTCCTAATTTAGAGTTATTTTACATCGGTTAGTGGTTTTTTTTAAGTCGGTTTTATTTTTTGCAAAAAAGATTTTTATTATGAATAAGGTTTAAAACTGTAAACCAACTTTTGAACTTTTAGTGAACCTGGCGTTTCATTATTTCACAGCATATAGGTATTCCTATATGCTGTGAAATCATGAAACGCCAGGTTCACTTGATACATGGTGATTTATTTCTGTATATAAATAATATACCACAATTTTCACACAACGTATCTAGTCCCAAGCTAAGCAGAGCTATGGGTACGAATCAACTGATAAACATTCTTATATATTTCTAAATACATACATATTATAGATAAATTACACCCAGACACAGAACAAATGATCGTGCTCATCACACAAACATTAATTTGTCCGGGTGGGAATCTAACCCACGACTTCCAGCATAGCATTCAGGGTCACTAACTACTAGACCAACAAGCCAGTCTATAGATTTCATTTATCAGTGTGTAGATTTCATTTATCTGAAATAAACTGATTGATGATGCATTGCATTGTATACCTACAACTGAATGCTATTATAACCAGAGTAACAGTGATATACAGAGGTATTATGGCAGCAGCAAAATTACCCTGCAATGGACGGTCTGGTGGCAATGGCATTTGTAGATTAAAATCCTTGATGAGCCCACGTGACTGATGATTAAAATATTCGGCCAGATTGACCTACATTTATAAGGACTGAACTTTATGAAGGTGGAAATCAAAGGTTAAACTTTAAGTTAAATTAGTTAACTTTCTGTGGCTATTATGAAGAAACGAATTTAAGGAAGAAATTACTGCAAAAGTCATCAAGTCTTACTACTTCCATTACCTTTTTATATTGTCTTTATCTGACCATAAAATAATCAGAAGTTAATGATCATTACAGCAAAAATAGTGATTAAATTAATGCAATTAAAATAATAATAAATATTTACGGTTATGGTTCACGCTGCATATATCTAAAAGACTGCAATAATTTGAAAGGTTACATGAGTAACACCAAACACGCATAGTATTCATTCAATTATAATAACAGAGAATTAAGTGAGGAAGTCATTGCAATTGATTAGTACTCTACTAAAAACATAGCGGTTTAAAAAATGTGTCATGTGACCTTGAAATTGAAATCACGTAGATTAAAAAGCAGCATTTCGATAAAACATTTAGCATTAAGTAATCATAAGCGCGAACAAGATATCACTTAAGCCCACATAAAGCTATTAGACGTAAGGTTTAAAGATAGAAATAAGCACAAAAGCGACAGGTTGCCACTCACCCACCCACGTGCTCTTTAAATTCCAATATCAACTTATTTACCTTCAAAACAGCGATAAATAACTCATTTGTCAATTCAAAACCTCTATGACGTTTATTAAAAGAAATCGTTCGTAATTAACTAATAAAACGTTTGATTATAACTAAAATTCGCAATCTTACTATTGGCATTCATTGAAAACGTTTCTGTCGGTAGCTTTCGCAACGGTTGACCACAAAAGGCTCCTTCGTTTAGGTCAATGCCGACTCAGAAACTGTCTTTATATGTCTTATATCGTCATCGCAAGCCGTTTTTGGATCGTCTGAGTAGTGCCAGATTACAGAGGATCCGCCCCCTACAAGACACAAATGGGTGCCTCAGGGTACGACTGTGGGCTCACTTATGTCGATATAATCGATTTTCGAGGTAATGAGTCTGTTTGATAGTGTGTAGTCTGAATGTTTTTGGGTATCGATTAACAGTGAACGTAACGTAAAAGTAAATAGTTGTAACAATAAAACTTTTGAAATATTCCTACTGCAGATTTTTGAATCGCAAACACTTAACAGTTTAAGTATTTCACGTTTTTGCCTAAGTAGGTTCCACTATTTATATTTCTGAAACTAGTCCCTGCTAGATACGAGTACTAGTGTACGTACGTCTACTTAAAAAGTTACAAGTTATTCTTTTACAAACACAAAACAATTTGACGAAATATACTTTAAATACGTTTCATAAGATTTATGACTAGTTACAATAAATTAGAGGAATCCAATCCAATTATCAAACATAACGATTCTAGTTATGATAACTGACGACGAATGATTTACGATTTGTTGTGTCAGAATTACGCGTTGTCTTTGATGAAGATGATTTGAAGACTCTGCTTCAAAGAGACGGATTAAATTGGTTTATAAAGGAGCGGTTGCTAAACGTGACTTTGATTAGTACCGAGTTACCGAAACACTGACACATGACATGGAACATAAATAATGTTATTACAAGTTTGATGTAATCATCTAGAGACAAAAAAGATAAAATCAAAGTTGTACATGTATCTAACAACTAACCAGTCAAAGACCAAAGATACGATTTGTGGATTGTCGTGTCATTTGTCATTCGAGATGACGACAAATGACATGTATGAGGAAGTAGACTTGATGCGCCGACCTCCAATAAATTGGAATAGAAACAGGAGGATGATGATAAAGTAACGATTCAACAGATTTTTCAATTTGTTACGAAGTAAGATTTTTCCCGTATCGTGGATATGTCGCAAACAAGATACCGAACTCAAAACGATTTAATTACCAATAAAATATTAAGAAATGTGAGCGAGAAGTTTTACTAATATGGAAAAGTGGTCTAACTGCCTCGTTGGTCAAGTGATTGCAAGTGTTTCTGCTGTGTCTGTGCTGTGCAAAGCAAGTTATTGAGTTCTTCAAACATAGATTCCTGTGCAGCAGCAGCCCTAAATCTGGATTTGTGACCGATTGATGCCATTAGGCTCGCCCTTTATTACATGAGACTATAACATAACTGACGAAATATGGGTGTACTACAGTTGCATCTCGGCCTAACCCTTCGGGAATTTTAGGCGTTATGTTACGTTTGTAAAGACGGTCTCTCCTTCGGCTATCTTCACGAGTAAGGATATCAGGATCAATAGGCAATAAACTTAAAACAACCGTGCTAATTCAATGAATTAAGGCATTCCGATTTAGACCACGATCTCAGTAGTTGCATAATTATGTGGGCCTTACAAGCGATTACAAACCAATAAAATAATTCGGCACTCCTGCCGCATTTCGTAAACCCTTATCTGTACACACAAGATCTACGAGTATGTAAGAATGTGGTAATGCTATATTGTATAATGCTACAACCGGTCAGCGTAGCCCGCGGGCAGAGCGGGGACTTTTACTATTGTAAGGAAGTGTGGGGAAGAAATTATGAGCGTGTTTTGTTTTTAGTTGCTCAATTTATATGATCGGGCTAGCATTCATTGTTGGGTAATTGTGATTGGCTGGCTGTACTTAAATACTCCAAAAACAATCGCATTGCAACTACTTATATGGTAGCAAAACACATCTGTATGTATCTTGTTTTCGTGTAGTTTGTAACTAACGCTTTTTCCTTCACGAAGTTTTCCTTCCCCGGTTTTAAAGCATGTGATAATTATACAATACGCACATGAATCCGTGCGTGCCTTGGGTTTGAACTCAAGTCTTATGACTTGGCTTTCCACCGGTCACAGCATCACTGCCACCAAATTAAAATGAATCTATCAATTGTTATTAAAACACCAGTAAAATATGTATTTAAGATAGTAATATTTTAGGTAGAACCGAATCAACCAAGCATTATGAGGCCTCCGCATTTTTCCATGCAATGGAAACGTTAGAGGACGAACTGAGAGGAGTATCTGTGGGAGTAGACCAGAGAACCACGCAGGCCAAGTGAGACTCGGTTGAAATTTGCACCATCCTATGACTTGACTACAATTTGCCAAACGCCTAATTCGCTAAGAAAACAAAAATAACCCTAATACCAGGAATACATGAAACCAAGATGTAGTGATGAATGTAAAAGATGCAAATCTTGACGTGCTTGGGAAATTCGGTGACGCTATCGTACTCGTATTTAATTACTTTGTGGGACAAGGATACTACAAGGATAGTAAAGTTGAGAATATTTTGTCCCATTTTAATTTGGTGAAGATCTGGTGCTGATCTTCGGAGATATACAATGGAACTCTTCAAAAATAGACGGCAAATCTGTCGTTTTTGCTGGAATCGCTTGGATATTTATTGTTTATACAACATCATGACGTATCATCACGCCTGTATGCTCTGAGGGGTACGCAGATGTGTACAACATACCTAGATTTCGACAGTTAGGTATGTTAAGTTTCATTTATTAGGGATAAGTGGATAACCCTATTACTATGACATATGTATTGTTAACAAATAACAATATAAAAATAAATTCATGGCAAATATTTGTATGGGAACAACTAAAAATGGAAAAATAAAAATCTTTTTTGCAAAAAATAAAACCGACTTAAAAAAAACACTAACCAGTGTAAAATAACTCTAAATTCGGAAGTCGGTGGCCCATCACGAATAAGACAAAACCACCAACGCCACAGACTTCCTAATTTAGAGTTATTTTACACTGTGGATTTCTAAATACGTTTGGATGGTAAGTCATCCCTCTCGAGACGACCTCCGCAATCATATTTTTATTAGAGCTTAACTGATGTAAGATATAGATTATCTGATGTTACTGCAGCTGACAGCTGCAGCTAGTAAATTGCACACACCTAGATGTGTTATTTCTGAGTTCTTCAAGCGGAAACAACAACAATTTCATCACACATAATTTCCATACATACATAAATATCACGCCTGTTTCCCCGAACAGCTTAGGAAAATATTTACAAAAGTGCATCTTCATTTCACCAGTCATGTTTTAAGTCCCAGGCCGGGAACCAGCCTATGGGCACCAACCGAGCCAGAACTCTGACGTTTAAGTGATGCCTCAAGAAAATATTCAATAGCAATTGACTTGGCTTGAAAAATTAACCCATGACTTACCCATGGCTTAGCAGTAGACATCTAGCGACCACCGGACATGCTAGGTAGATAAGCAGCCAACAAATGTACACAGTGCACATTTGCACTTATTTTAATAAGATCCGTTATAAAAACCAAGATTGTATCTCCAACAGTCGAACCTGCAGACTCCTCAACACATGATGGCAAAAATATAAAAATAAAATCTAACAAGCGTGTTCTCGATGCTACCAAAGATGACTATCCGTCAATCCCCACTGATTAACAAGTCTGTTACAGTCACGATAGGTCGCAAAACAATAATGATCATGTCATGGTTTTTGTTAACCTTAATGAGAATAAACATGGCATGTATATTGATAAAGATGTTACAATGAATGGTGAAAAATTTGTTTGTATTGTAGTGGTTTAAGCGATCTTGATAACGTATCGATGGGTTTTGATTATTCAAAATAGGTTAACTGAATATTAATTAACGAGATTACTTTTGCAACTCTGGGTGACTTCGATAAATAATTAATTACTCGATATTTAAATGTTTCACTCCATTTTCTACGAAAGGTAACACACAGCTAACTATTTATTTATCTATAAAATAATGTCGTTGGCTTTGTTCTACCAACGCGGCCGCTATACCATTAGTTCAAATTGTGAGTGGGCGAAACAACATTGAAGAGATTTACTCTAAATATTCGTCCAAAAATGCTGTCGAGAAGGGTGATAATACCGGCAATGGATTATCATTAAATGAATTATCGTAGGGCATCTGAAAACCTTTCTTATCACAATGGTCAATTGATCAACGGGAAATTGGCAATGCAAATTAAGGAACGTTATTATGTTATCATTCGAAGAGTCAGACACTTTATTTTCCTTTTCAATTTTCCGGTTTAACAGTTCAGATAAAATCATATCAATTTTTTATTTGCAAGAAACATATAGGTATAATTTATACAAGGAAACATCTTTAATCATTAAGATCGTAAGCCATTGTATTCTGCCTGCAAGCAAGCGTTAGGTAAGTAAGGTTTCAAGTCACTAGATATTATGTATGTCTTATTAAAAATAACAGTTTAGCGATTTCCCAACCATTCACAGGGGTCATATTTTAACCTGAGTTGATACAGCTGAATCCATACCTAACCTCACTGCGTAACATCGATACACAAAGGTCAGATCAATGATCAGACTATCGAGTTACTGACTACCCGTAACAATAGTATGTGGTATTTTAATGACAACCACAACCTTGTTCCTAACAAGGAAATTTATGATTCGTTTATTTATCCAGAAGATCCTAAAAATACAAATGATCTTGGAGGTATTTTGCAACATCTTTGTGACACTGATCATTATTCTGAGCAGCATTCCATCTGAATGAGTAGCATGGACGAGGACAGATGTCTCGATAGTGAGCGAGACCAGACGCCTAGACCCGCTACGGTATCTCTAGCACGGACATATGGATTTACGTAACGGTGATTTCAATATCCAGCTATCGTGAGACAAACAAAACAATATATTGTAGATTTTTACCAAAATCAACAGAACAATCATTTTAGATTTATTGATTGGTGCCACAATCAGGCCGGACAGAGTCCGTGATTGTTACAAAGAATGTTAACTTATCACCTAATAATATACACATAGCAGAATCCAATAATGATTGAGTGTTGGTCCAGTGATTAAGTGCTACTGCTGAACTTGAGTTTCACGGTTAGACTCTTAGGTCGAACATAATCTAGGCCCAGAGCCTAGATTATCTGCCTATTTGATGACATTTTTTCCGCCCCTGCTCGTATTACGTAGGAGTACAACTTGCAGAACTGGCGAAATGTGGCCGGAAAAAATACACGCGTAATGGTATGTTCATATAACAAAAGAATCTGTAAATATTTGAGAAAATCACAAATATTATGTTTTGTATTTGGATTAACATGTTTAGTATGAGGAGCATCGTCTTCACATCGCGTGGATCTCTAACAATAGCACGCAATCATTAAGAAAACCAGTCACAACAAGGTTACACTACTCAAAGTTGTAAAACTTTATAAAACCACTTTACCAGAATCAAATATTCATTTACTTTAAATTGTCAACCATGCGGACCCGCAGCGATCAAGGTCGATGGTGTCTACCAAAAAACCAGATTTTAAGTACCTCAAACTATTTGTAAAAACCACCTTAAGGCAACTCGGTCGTTTCGGAGAAACAATGTTACTAACAGGAACAAGTAACAAACATAACAAATGCTATACTATCAACAAACTATGCAAATATATTCTATGTCGTGTTAGTTATAGCAAGAGCGTCTTGAAAGAACTACAAGTAGAAGTCTTGACGACCCAGTACACACATGTTAGGCAAAGAATTTTGGGAAAACGGACGTCATCCCTTAAAGAAACTTTAAGCAAAGATAGGGAACGATAGCGTGCAAATATAACGTAAACAACTGGCCCTGTAAGCTGGAATTCTACCCTTTCGTAAGCGTTGGTACCTCTCTTTTGTGCTTTTGTAGCTTTTGTACCCTGGATAAAAAAGCCTATGGCATTAAATCTGCCTCTGTACAGTATAATTATGTGCTTGAAGTATTCAATAAATAAATCAGAGGAAGTTTTAGGAAGGGCGGTTCCCTGGATGACTTTTGAGTAGGTATATCAGTAGGTTACACGTCAGTGCTTATATAGTATAAACTAATCGCATTTTCTATTGGAACCCTTTACAAGACCAAGCCAGCTGATGGTAACAGTGTTAATACTGCCCTGTAGTTTTCTGTACCATACTGCGTCTAAAAATCCTTAGTACTAATAAAAGGGGAAAGATTTGATTCTTTGTTGATATGAATTTTTTTTTCACATTTGCGAAGTTACACTATCCCCTAGTGACATAGGCTACTTTTTTGTCCCAATATTCCCACGGGAACGGGAACTATGCGAACCCTGCTATGAACAATATGTCCTGCTACATTACAGTATAAAAATAATTTTACAAAGACCCTGTCTCAGATCTACCGTGATCCTCATTCAAAACCTACGTATGAACACAACCTGATGTCACTTTACATTGAGGAAAAACATATAAACAAGACACCGGCGAGAGCCAACAAGCCAAAACAAAATTCCTACGTAACATAAAGCAAATATAAATTGCTATTATTCTGTCCTCCATCTATTTGAAATTCCAGTTACACAAACAGATAAAAATCGTTCTTACAAAATAGTTACATCAATTACGCATAACGTATTTTTTATGCTATTTCTTTTTACACTTTCGTCTCAATTTCACGAATAAACTGTGTCTTTATAAATATTTTGTTTTTTATAACTATTGATGATCTGCTGTGAACGCTCGTTAAAATATGCCAATTATGATTCGCCACGTACAATTGCAGACAATTGTGTTCAAATTATGTTTCTTTTATTATTTTTTGTTTGTTAAGGCCTTGTTTCTTACTTCTTCGTCTCAATGATTAAATTAATAATTATTCTGTCAAGTGCCGTTCTACTAATATTATAAACGCGAAAGTTTGTGAGGATGGATGGATGGATGGATGTTTGTTACTCTTTCACGTAAAAACTACTGAATGGATTTTAATAAAATTTGGTATGGAGTTAGCTGACACCCTGGATTAACACATATGCTACTTTTTATCCCTGTATTCCCACGGGAACGGGACCTACGCGGGTGAAACCGCGGGACTTCTGCTAGTTATTCATAAAGTCATGATATTTTATGTTGAAGTAATTGTATAAAACGAGTGCTTTCCGATAACCCATTTTTATCTATTAATTTTGGTAGATGCGTTAGAGTAATCATTCTAGCCAAAGTTTATTATTTTATCAAGCTGTCTCCCTTTTCATGTCGACACGAAGGAAAAATACAATCATCAAGTCAGTATTGAAGACGTCAATATAAACTATAGAGTAAATAAGCATAATTATTGCACAAAAAATATAGATCCAGTCACAAAGATTTACTAAGGAAAATCGATAGAATAAAACTAATAGATATACAGAAATTTAAATTAAAACTTAACAAGCACCGACGCAAGATATACAAAACTTTTTTACAAAAAATAAAACCGACTTCAAAAAGAACACTAAACGGTGTAAAATAACTCTAAATTAGGAAGTCTGTGGCTTTGGTACTTTTGTCTTATTCTTGACGGGCCACCGACTTCCGAATTTAGAGTTATTTTACACCGTTTAGTGTTCTTTTTGAAGTCGGTTTTATTTTTTGTAAAAAAGTTTTTTATTTTTCCATTTTTAGTTGTTCCCATACAAACATTTGCCATGAATTCATTTTATATTGTTAATTGTTAACAATACATGTCATTATAATAGGGTTATCCACCTAACCCTAATAAATGAAACTTAACATACCTAACTGTCGAAATCTAAGTATATTGAACACATCTGCCTACCCCTCTGAGCATACAGGCTTGATGATACGTCATGATGTTGTATAAACAATAAACATCCAAGCGATTCCAGCAATCACGATAGATTTGCCGTCTATTTTTGAAGAGTTCCGTTGTATATCTCCGAAGATCAGCACCAGATCTTCACCAAATTCAAATGGGACCACCTCAGGATTCTACTCTTTCAAACAAAAAAAGAATTTAGAGAATCGGTCCACAAAGGGCGGTGAAATCAGGTAACATACATAAAAAAAAAAAAAAAAAAAAAAAAAAAAAAAAAAAAAAAATACATACACACGAACATAGAACCTCCTCCTTTTTTGAAAGTCGGTTAAAAATACAAAAAAGAGGAAACGTAGTTAAAATTAGTCTTATTAATTTGAACATATTAGTTCCAAGGTGAATCGGTTATTATATTTTGTTATTTACAATATGTTTTTTAAGATTTCCGATGCACAGATAAATGAAAAATTAGTATGTTAAACGGCAGTTCCTTCTCTATAGAATAAGAGATGTAACCGAGTCAGTTATATATCGACATTCGTTGACTCACCGAATCTTTTGACGTGTACGTCCCTATTAAACGATACAGTTCTCGGCTTAGTTTCTTTCGTTTCCTTCGTTTCGGTATCGACTCTCGTGTCTTTGGCTACCTTATCGCCATCTTCGGCATTATCCGACTTGACAATTTCATCAGTCATTGGGTAGATGAGGTACCCGGCTCTTGGTACCTCGGTTACTGTTTTGTTTACCGTCAACTCGGCAGTTTGCGTTTCGGTATCATCGGTTTTGCTTTTATCTGTAAAAAGTTTCACCGACTTAGACCCGGTCTTAAGCGTGATGTCTTCCCAAATCTACTCTATATATCACAGTACATAATATGGATTTAGTAGAAGAATAAATTAAGAATGATTGTGACAAAATTCAATTCAGAACATAATGAATACATAAATCACTTATGAAAATTTTAAATATAGCTGTGAAATGTACGTGTAGTTAAATAATGACGTTGTTTTATATGAAAAACACATAAATCATATCTTGAAGACAAAATTTTCATAGTAACCAGTTCTTTTAAGTAACATAAGTTAATTTTGGGTGTTCTACTAGGGACATATCTTTGATTGCGGTAGCTTTTATTTTGTAATGATTGTAGATGTTCATACCTTATCGTGTTATTGTACATTGGTCCAGCTGCGTGTGTTCACATTACCAACAACCGTGGCTTTGACCGCATTTTGCACCAAACTTCCTGTAACAACATGAAAAATACAATTAGATAGATCATAAAATTATATCCTTTGAAAACAGTTGACCCTGTTCATTTTTAATAGACCTTAAAATAAAAGATTTCTATTCGACCCGCATTTATGTTTGCATGCTTGCGGATTTCTCAAAAACTGCTAATCCGTTATAGATTTGAAAATATACAAATTTATACAAAACTAGGGAAAATGTGAATGTGTGATGACTCAGGTTCATTTCGATCAAAGGCATTTTTGTGAAATGTTTACTTTAACAATTCTTAAACCGAACGATCGCACCGTATGCTTTTGTAGATCTAAGAACTCATTAGATACTAATATTGCTACACCTCATAGCAGAAGGCTATCATTATTAAATACAATCTCGTCATACACAGGCTTAGTTCAAAGTTCAGATGATAATCTATATCATGATATATGAACGCCGCGATCATCAGCTAACAATCAAAGTATGAGTATGTAGTTGTGAAACATAACGATTTTTTACGATCTGTCCATCAATATTTGATCTAGGCACATATTAATTTGTCACTAAGCCTTGCTTTGTGTTAGCCTACACCACTCACTGAGATAAGCTAGAAAAAAATCTAAAGCCAAATTACCACATTTCAGAAAGGTCAGGTGCGTATTCGCAACCGGCGCGGGCGTGCGTGTATGACCTGATGTGAAGGAATTTTTGTTTTGTGTAAACGAAGCAGTATGTTAGGTAGGATCCTATTGGCAGACGGATTACTGTAATTTCTTCCTTCATGTTTTTATTTATTGGCCTATCTCTAATTTTATTGTTACACTGTTACACTTACAAGCATAGTGTACAGTACAATATGATGCGGTAGACACATCATGCAATAACAAGATTAAAACATTAATTTAATATTACAGATAGTGCAGAAATATCGCCTTACGCGCGCTAATTCGCGCGGATCTTTGATCGGTTTTCCTGCACTACAATCCTCAGGTACCATAGTATCCAAGCACACGTTTATGGTATTCTGCTCAGGATTTCGTGCTAAAAAGTAAATGATTTTGGCAACAATAACAGCTGCATGGCATGAAAACTCACAAATGAAGCTGCAACGCGATTTTCAATCTTCCGCCTCATCATCATCTACCTCTGTTTCCTCAACTATGTTAGGATCGTCTTCTACTATAACCCTTTGCAGTCTGACACCAGTGTTGGGAACATACCCCTTGGTTAAATTGGTTGTCAACTTTCTGGGTTCAGACTATTTGTAACGAGTGCGAAAGATCTCATGTATGTATAATGGTAATCTTGATATTTACGCACGGAAATCGGCAAGTCTAGCTTAACCTTAGATGGACGCATGCGGCTGTTATTATTTAGATACAAGCCCCACTTTTTTACTGCAATTGTAATACCTAAGTACTACCTCCTTGGAGTAACTACCTATATTGGGTGAATGGGAGTCGGGACTATGGCTTCTTGCACTACCGTCGTCGAACATAGGTACGGTTTTCGATGACACTACTTTCCGCCTCGCTGCTTCCCTTCGTCTAGGAGCTCCATGTGTTTCTCCTCATCGCTGTCACTGTGGGGAAGTTGTCAACAGCCTCGGGCATCACGGTCTATCTTGCAGTCGTAGTGCGGGTCGCATAGCACGGCATGCGCACATTAATGACATCATCCGACGTGCTCTTGTTTCCGTCGGCGTTCCAGCTGTTTTAGAACCCAATGGCTTGGCACGCGACGATGGCAAAAGACCGGACGGTATGTCTTTATTCCCTTGGAAGATGGGTAGGCCTTTAGTATGGGATGCTACTTGTGTCGATACTCTTGCGCCATCCCATCTTCCTGGGTCTACATCCTGTGCTGGTGCTGCTGCTGCGGCTGCTGAGAACCTCAAGCGGCGTAAATATAGTAACCTTGTTAGTAGTTATACTTTCGAGCCGTTTGGGGTTGAAACTCTTGGGCCGTGGGGTCCGAGTGCTCGTCTTCTGTTTAAAGACATCTCCAAACGTTTGGTTGACGCTTCCCGTGACCCAAGGGCTGGCCTCTACTTTGGCCAGAGGCTAAGCATTGCCATTCAACGTGGCAATGCAGCCAGTCTTTTGGGCACTTTACCAGCTGGCAGCGATGCGGAGGAATTTTTTGATGCTTTGTAAATATTTTTTGTTAGGTTTAGTTATTGTTTTTTTTTTTAGTGTTTGTATAATATAGTTAAGGTTTTACAGAAATAAATATTTCCTACTACCTATATGTATGATAAAGTTTATGTTTGGTGTGTCGATATGTCCCACATTGACGCCGGCGCTGGTCGGTCGCGGCTACTGGACTGATTACGAAAGCAAATGGTCACTTGCCAGTAACATTACTTAGTTTGCGACGCGGCGTGCAAGTTACAAGCGATTCGCCTGTTTTCTATATTATTAGATTAGAATGTACCATCTTATGTGTCACCTAGTGAAGTAAGGTCGGTGTTTTACTATCGAATTACTCTGAGAAGAAACACCGAAAGAAACTCGAAGTCAACATATTTTTAGTTGTCAATTTAAGCACACGTTCTGAAGTTTAGTTTGTTACTTAACTTAGAAAGAGGTTTTATGCTACTTAGAAATATCTTATATTTCAGAAATCAATTTACGTAGTTAATAATGAAGACAGAGACGAACATCAATAATTCTTTGCAAAAAGGCATACCTATTATACGAGTACTGTCCGGATTTTAAAGTAGCCCGGGAACACTAAGTAAATTGTATAGGTACATCATAGAGACACGCAGCGCAGTAGTTCAGTTTAAAGTGATATATTTTGTATAATTCAAAATCAACGATTTTTCAGTAAGGTAGTTAGGTTAGGTAGTTAGGTTAGCACCGAAAGAAACTCGAAGTCAACATATTTTTAGTTGTCAATTTAAGCACACGTTCTGAAGTTTAGTTTGTTACTTAACTTAGAAAGAGGTTTTATGCTACTTAGAAATATCTTATATTTCAGAAATCAATTTACGTAGTTAATAATGAAGACAGAGACGAACATCAATAATTCTTTGCAAAAAGGCATACCTATTATACGAGTACTGTCCGGATTTTAAAGTAGCCCGGGAACACTAAGTAAATTGTATAGGTACATCATAGAGACACGCAGCGCAGTAGTTCAGTTTAAAGTGATATATTTTGTATAATTCAAAATCAACGATTTTTCAGTAAGGTAGTTAGGTTAGGTAGTTAGGTTAGCTATAGGATAGGTATGGTAAGTTAGGTTAGGTTATATATTTATATTTGTTTTCATTGTAATTCTAGACACGCAGTAGCATGTCAAGCCAAGTTCAAGCAACTGATATGGAAATGACACACACAGTCGCTGCGCTCGTGCCTTGCACCGCTGAAAACTTTTACTCCTCGCAGCCAGCGGGTGTCATTATGATACATCGAAGGTTTAATGACCTCATTACGTTTTTATCTGTGTGATTTCTTACTAAAACTTTAATAAAGCATTATTAAAGCTTCTATTATAAAATTTTATTCGCATGAAAATGCTTTTTGTGGCGAGTAATCGCTGTAAGTGTGTTTAGTGTGGCCCTGGATTTAATGTTAGTTAAATAGAACTACATTATCTAGTGAAGCGTGATTGAGTAATAACTATGTAGTCATCATTATATATGTATTAATGTTATAAGGGTGTTATGCTAGTTGGAATGTAAACGCGTCAAATAACTTCGGGAGAAGAGACCATAACAAATAGCTTGAGCAACTGTTTCAAGTAGTTTCTATTTGATTCTTGTTTTTAGGTTACATAGTTTAAGTAGAATAAGTAGTAAAATTAACTAATAGCCTACAAAGGTCCCTATTCCTATTGGGAATGTAATAGATTGTCCATTTATTTGTATGCCTTTCTTGTACCGTTAGTTGTATTAAGTAATTATTGTTTTTATAAATAACAAAAGACGCAATAAAGCGATTCTTTACCTTCATAATTATATTTAGTTTGTCATTCTAAATACTTCTGAAAAGTGTCATTAATTGACCCGTGTTTGACAACATATTTTTGTATCGTTTCGTGTAGTTTTTCCTTTTAACGTGTGCCAATTCTATAGTTCAAGGCTTGTCGAAACTTGTGGAGCATAAAAACCTCTTCAATTTATGCAAAATATTTGATGTCCTCACAAAAACGAAATTAAAAGGTGTCACGTTTACGTGCCAGTTTGCAAATATTACGATAAATCTTTACGTAATGAGTTGTCTGCTAACAATGATACTTTGTACATTATTGGGCAGTAACCTTTTGCTTGGTCCACTGCACACTGCACGAGCAGTTATGTGAAACATCTTGTTTTGTCACTCAATAAATAGTAGATATCTCTTAAATGTCACAAAAGTTTGAACATTACGAAGTTTACGACCGTCTTGGCGAAATCAATCATGTGTGCAATGGCAATAATGAATTCGGAAATTACACTTTTATTATTTCTTATTCGAAGCTAATATTAAGGGAGTGAGTTTATTAATTTATTTAATACTTTAAGCACACAAATGTACAGAGGCAGACTTACTTCCATGGGCATTTTCTACCTTTAGGTGAATTGGAAAAATATTAAGCTAATAAACCTAGTGGTTAATAGTTTGGTCGTTCGTGATGAGAGGATGAATGAAACGCGTTCTTGGAATAAATAGGTACACTGACTTTATTGATGAGGTTCTTCTGAAAGGTGCGTGTATGGTCAGATGTATGAACGGAAACAAAGCAAATGAAGCATGCAGGGACTGCAGTAGGTGGCGATCTGTATATTTTTTGCGTACCCTCATGGAAGTGGATTTGCATGAATTTATGTAGGTATGTTTGTATAATCCCATTTAAAAGGGCTCAAATATTGAGAAATTGGGTACCGCTAATAGTTTAATATGTTAAGGACAACCGAGAATTTCCTCCTACGAGGAATGTAACTAACGAAAAACCCAGATGTGGACTGAAGTGCCTTGACTTTCTTCTATATGTATATATAAAACGGTATAAATGGTAACAGAAATGCGTATTTTCTCACAGACTGGTACCGGGAAAACATAAATAACAAGGAAAATTAGCGACAGAACTGCAGAGGTCGGCTGCACCTTGAGGCCCACGTCAGTTAAGCAATAAGTTTATTTAACGCCTACATTACAAATTCTCCCTTCAATGGTGTTTACTAAAATAATGGCCTCACGCTGTGTGGATTGCACCGACCGAACACATCATTGAGATTAGCTTGATATTAACGCCTGATTAATATCCAAGACGTCAAATAGCGTTAATAATTTTATTGTTATAATAATATCTACACTACTTAGTTGGCTTTCTTTTTAACCTTTTTGGTGGTATATTATTTTAAAAAAATATATTTAAATAAAATAAATCCCCGCAGACGCGACAGACGACTTTTTGTATTTGCGATCGTGACGTCAAATTCTAAACATAATCCGATTTTAAGGTAAAGAAGGGTAACTCCCCAAATCACACTTACCTATGTGTACTTTTCATAGCGAAAAACCAAAAAAACACGCGAGCATCTTTACACGCAGACCTAGTGTGGTTCAGTATTAATATAAATATAATATTAGTGTGCATCAGTGGTAATGCCTGAGGCGAACTCGTTTCTCATTGATAAGCTCGGAACGGATGGAACGTTTTTTGTGAAACTTTATTAAAAGTAATCCAAAACATCTATTGTACAGTCGCAAACGGAATTGCTAGACTACAATGTAACATGTAACTTTAAGGTTTCACGGGAGCGCATCCCGCTTAGATCTGTGTTCGACTCCGTAAGGGGACCCGGAGTCACAAAATAACGTGTGTTTTCATACTACTTTTGGTATTAACAATCAACACTGAAACCGCAACCCCCATCCCGGTCCCGGTCGCTCCGGTGTGCGATATAAAATCTAATTACAATTGCCTTATAGTTTGTAAAGCAGTTATTTTACCCTTAAGAGTCGCCATTAATACCTATCATGTAAGAACATCGGCTCCTAAAACACTGGCTTTAAACCTAGTTTCGCCATTTCGTATGACACTATTGTACAGTATTTGAATAATCATGTATTGTTATTTGAAATGTGCAAATAAACTTATATTATTATAGTGTGATATCCGCATAAAATACTACTGACTCTGTTTACTATATTGATCATTAGCATAATTGTGTTTTTAATCAGTCTATCAAAATGTTCCCGCTGATGGCACAACTACATCGACAGGCCTGTTTATAGAGGTGCTCTAGCATGTTTTAGTAGGTAACATAAAATAGAACATTTTCTCCAACCACTTTTAAAAGTAAGTGTACAAAAAATACCTGTTTATAGATAAGACTGGCGAATATATTATTCGTGGATGACATTTTAATTTAATCGATCGTGAGCGAGCTTTAAACTCGGAGTACTCCAATCTGATGGAATCAATAACGATTTATTACTAGAGCCAGTAATTATATTTATTTCACGTGTTAAGTGCACAGCGAATCGTAGAGCATCGTTTTTGAATTGAAGTTTTGTAATGACTTTGGAAATTGTAGTTGCGTAATGATACTTTTGTAAGTTCCAGAATGATGTTGTTGTTTAATAACATTCATATGTGTATTTGACGATTCCTTCACTTGAGACCAGAGTCTGGGCTGACATAATTATATGTCAGCCCAGAGGCTGACATATAATTATGTCAGCCCAGAGTCTCAAGTGAATAAAGTTATTGTTATGTTATGAAATAGGTCTTTATATGATTAGAATGTAGTTCGGTATGTAGGTACACCAAAATAAGTTGTCAAATTACATGTAGGTCTAGGTAGGTACACTCTGCCTTAATATAAAATGTGAATTTTATGTAAAACAAAGTACAGGATAATAAATATATTATTACAAAAAACATTATTTCAATCCTGCACAGAAAGCATTAATCCTGAAATCTGTGAAACGTAAAAAATGTTTCACAGTTTTCAGGATTAATGCTTTCTTTTGGTAGCAATTTGTGCTCGCCTATAATAATAAATAAATTTCAAACTACTTATATACTACAGATAACACAGACAGATTGTGTTTTCAATGCTCAATACTCAATATATTTATTGCATTTTTTGCAGATTTCATTTCAGATGGCCTGGCTCATCGTGGTCTGCGAGGCGCGTGAGAGCCACACAGCCAACTTTTGCTGCTGCCACTGAGAAATTCCTACTTGACAAAACCCACTAACACTCTGCCCGTCGTGATGGCCCAAGGTAAGTACCAATGTGACCTTTATAATTCATAAGTACTTTCTTACATCTATACATCACTGATATAATTTATTTATATATTAGGTTCACCAATAATTTTTTACACTGAATACAGCGTCACTTTACAATCTTAAAATTCATAAATTCAAGTAAACGTCACATGCACAAAACAATAAATACAGAAAATAAGCTAACTTACTAAATAATAAGTGCCAATATTCAATCAAATTAAATTACACACATACAGTGGAAAACAGAAAAATTACAAAATCGATAAAAACATCGGTGAAGAAAAGACATAGTAAGGAAACCTGAACTAATTCATTATACTTAATTCTGAGTTCACAAACCTGCCTTGAGCAAGCGTGGTGATTAATTTTCGTGCCTTTTCTATATGAGACGAGGCTTTTGCCCTGCATTACAACACTACAAACCCCTTCGAGGGCATAGAGTAGAATATGTAACATACATTCTCTTAAAAGCCGCCTCCAAAAGATGTACCTGCCTTCTGTCCTTAATACCAGCGCCGTATCGTGATTGTTGCAGCACAGTCCTCGTATAAGGCAGCAAGGACGCCCATTTCGGTACATACAAGCACTGCATATATGGTGACAAATCCAGTACACGTTTAGGTTTTGTAAGCCTCAAGGTATTTTAATGTGTGGAGAAAGGTGGTTCGATGTTAATCATAATGATACCAAGTGTTGATGACCTGTGTTTGCCAATATAACTTATCTTATTTAATTGAACTTCATGTTACATCTTGCATTTGTGTATATTCATGATTTTAGCAAAATAAATAATCTCGCATCTTGTAATATTTTTGCAGTTGTGAATTTTGGTCGGGTGCTCAGGAAATTCTGTAAGGACTATGAAGCCTTTATTGTGCTAATGAATTATAATGTCGTTGCTGGGCAAAATTTTTCCGTTACCAATTTTTCGCCAGATTTAATTTAGAGCATCTGTAGGTGATCAATATTTTTCTTGGTCATCACTTCACGTTGATAGACAGACACAACACAATGCTCGATGTAAAAGTAAATCTCAATCGAGGAATTACTCTACTACATAGTTCCGGCAAGTCTGATTTACAGCATCTTTGCTTACTAAGTTATCTTTAGTTTGGTAGCCCTTTTGCTTAAGTTTAGATTTCAATGTTATTAAGATTTTTTTTCTTGGTGGAGTGTGCTAGCTAACACGTGACAATAATCTGAAATGTAATGATTTGCTAAGTTTATAAACTTTATTAATACTATTTACTGAGCATTTCATTGAATAGATTCCAGTTCTTCAAACGGATCAGACAGATGTGTTGCTGGGGAGTTTGTTCCGCCACTTCTACTTCCCAGCAAATACACTAGGAAGTGGTGAATGGTGGGTGTTTTGGGGGACTGTTTTATGTTTTTTTTTTACGTTCAAAAAGGTGCTTTTTTAGCCTAGTTTTAATAAACATTTTGATTTTGATCTCTACGTTTATTGTTTTCCAAATTTAATTCGCATTTTATTTCATTTCCTAAACAAAAACAAAAGCTACGACGCGGACGTAATAATCCGAACTCCATACATGGCGAAACTTTTTGTTCCCGTCCGATTACCAAAACAAAGATGGCTGGGTTGTTAAAATGCAGCGGTCGTTCGGTCAACAACATCGTACCATCGATCGGGACGATTGTCGTGCTTTTTCGACCATATTACCATATTTTGAGGAGGTTTTATTTTATTTAGATTTCGAATTGACTGCCCCCTGCGGAACGGTAAGGAAGAACGTTGAAGACCAGTTTAAGTTCTTCAACCTTATGCTACCCTGGTAGTCACAATAATAATATTATAAAGAGGAAAGATTTGATTCTTTGTTTGCTTGCATTGAATAGGCTCCGAAACTAATGGACCAATTTGAAAAATTCTTTCGCATAGGATACTTTTTATCCATTCCATTCCCACGGGAACGGGAATTACGAGGGTGAAACCGCGTGACGTTTGCTAATTACAAATATCACGCCTTTTTCCGATAAGGGCTAGCCAGAAATTATTGAACCCCCCAACTTATATGTCTAGTAGTTTGTCTACATTGTTAAAATGCAGTTATCGTAATTATTTAAAAGCCTTGAATAATTATGCAAAATGAGTTGAGATTGACAGGAACTCAAGAAGAAAGGTCAACATAAAATAATGTTTATATTCAATCTCATGGAACAATGGCACAGTCCGTGATGACATGATTCTTAAAAGCGCAGGTATTTTTAATGTCAAAATAAATAAACAAAATGGTATTCTTTTAAACAGTACCTCGTCGAGCTTGAACTTCCTTATTAATATTAACATCAATAAACGCAAACTTCTGGGTATCGCGGAGCTCCTTGTCAACGTCAATCCGTTGATATACCGCCCGTAGTGACGTGCCTTGTTTACTCGAGTTTACACAAAAAAAGACGTGGGATATTAAGCAAAAATATGGACGACGATGTGTTTTATTTATTTTTACATTATGCAATGGTTATGTAAGTATCGTTAGGTTGTTAAGCAGTCACGCGGATCAGTCGACGATTTGAATCTACTCTAATATTATAAAGAGGAACAATTTGTGTGTGTATGTTTGTTATGAATAAACTTTATCCTCGTATTCCCACGGGAACGAAAACTACGCGGGTGAAATCGCGTGATTTCGGTTAGTTTAAAATAAAAATGTGTCGCTTTAGTCACTTTAGTGCATTCTTGCCGTTTAAGGTATTTATTTAGGGTAAAGAATAGAAGGAGTTAGTAGAGACTCAATCGAAGAGCAATGATTAATATTATTAAATAACACTCGAAAGCAGTTGACGGCAAATAAAGATGTTTGGAAGAAAACGACGCTGTACAGACCCCAAATAAATTGAGATTTGACATTTGGCAGGGGTATGATGACTCGTATCTACTCGTATCGAATATTGCTACTCGCACTCGTGTCGAATTATCACTATCACCTATCATATATCCCATCCCTACAGCATCAAGCAAGCCCAAACATGGTCACAAGGTCCAACGACCCATTGCCCGGGGACTCACCTTGTGCATTCGGAGGTCACCGAGAAAGTAAGGGTGTGTTCGTCGTTTATTTTCACTCGCTACCGATCGTAAAGGAATCACGAAGCAGTTTTTTGTGCGTGAGAAAAAAGGTTTTACTTTTAAGGAGTACTTTCGAGGTTTCGAAGGCTCGCGGCCAAATTACTTTCGTTCTCATCGAATATTTTGATAGTGGGTTTTGTTGATACCCAATTGTGGAAGTTAAAAAGGTGATTATGGAGCGATTGTAAATACAGTGCGAGATGAATGTGCTGTAAGTAAAGAGCGCTCGGCGGAATTACAGGCACATTATTTCGGCGATTTCTTCAAGGCGTATGCCTTCGCCGAAATAATGTGCCTGCCTCTCTCTGCCTCTTTATGCCCATTTTTGGGAATCAAGAGGATCGTTTCGGGATTGTGTGTTCTGGTATGGCGTTACAAGTACCAGCATGACTAAAGCAAAGCAGTGGCAAAAGAAAGAATTACTTAGTTAAATACAAAAACTAAACTACAAAATTTTACAACGTTTAAGGTGAAGAATAACACTTTGCTTACAGTGTTTATTAATATATTCACTTAACAATAGACAGTTTATAGATACTGTAACAAAAATCACAAAAGCAAAATGTGAACGTAATTGAGTCAATTCAAAACAAAAGTATCCACTTAACTCTTCGCTTAACTGTCTTCACGTAACTGATGATCCAATGACAGGCCAATTTGTAGTGATGCGTCTACAAAAAAGTTTACCACAATCCCGTTTTTAACCGCCACCCAAGATGTAAACCGAAGTGAGTTCCACATTATGTCAATTTAAAACAATTACTTGCCACAATTCCTAGAAGTGTTTATAAGTTATTATTTACTTTGTTTTTTTTTTGTGTAATTATAGTCAGTTTGGTTCCTAACGAACGGCTAATACTAGCCAGTGTGTGTGCGTGTATCTTGTTTGTCGATCTGCCACAATTTGTTAAAATGTCAAGAAAACTTTGTGGTGTTTGTGGTTCTGTGAATTACTTGAATTTTTTGTTGGTAAGAAATTAAATAGTAATTTATAAACATTATTATAATATATCATAACTCTTTACTGTTGTGTATTTGTTCCCCAAACAGTAATGAGAATTCAGAATATTATTGTTAATGCTTTTGTTAAGGCTGATGATCCTGCAAATACACAGAACAACAAGAGAACCGGAATTTCGAGTATCCCGGACGTTCACAACACTACTCAACAAACTCAACAAACGTTAAACTTTTTACTACCTCACTAATTACCTATTGACAAATAAATGAACTGATCGAATCTATTCATTCCATTCAATCGTTCGCGCGTGTAAACACGTGACATGTTTTCAATCGCTTTAAATAATGACGCCGTCGACCTTCACCAATAGTAGTTATTAAACGCTTTGTACCTTATGCTATCCTAGTACTAATTAAGTCTGACGACGACGTAGAAAACCAATACAATTTGTGCTTGAGAGATTAAAAACAAACATCTGTGCAAACTGGTTTACTGTCAAAACTAGTATTTATAATAGGTACCACGTTTTTTTATTATTAAATGTTGTAAATAATAATTAGTGCCCTCCATTACGAATTTATTAGATAAATGATTATTCAAGAAATGATAATTACCCCGGTGTCCTAATTGTGACTAATTGTGTTTTAGTTAAGAAAATTACATTGATTTGTATAATAAGAGATCTCGATACCGTCACGCAACAACATGTGACAAGAACTTATCAGTGAACTTAAGTATCGACGCTGTGCTCACCATTATGTGCCAACCATTAGAAGGGGTAACATCCCATACAGGAATAACAGTTTACTTCAGGCTTATGTCACTTAACTTATTGGCGGGATATTTTTTACAGAATAGCGACAGGACAAGTTTAGGTTTACAAAGGGTAGGATAAACCACTTTTAATTCTTTAATTCCTAACATAGATTATTTAAAGTAAAAAAAACATAAGTACCTACTTTTAAAAAAAATAAAAAAAAAGCTTGAGAGGTGTCAAGGGACACCCGGATGGAACGAAGTTCTCTTCGATTGATTAGTGAACTATTCAATCTTCTCTTTCTCCCGCTCCCCCTCCATCTTCCTCCTCCCGTTCCCCTCCCTCTCCCTCTCCCCCCCTCCCTCCCCCAACCCTATCCATATCCCCCTCCCCCTGTCCCTCCCCCTCTCCCACACCCTCTTCCTCTCCCTCCCTCTCTCTACCCCATCCCTCTCCCTCTCCCTCTCCCTCTCCCTCTCCCTCTCCCTCTCCGTCTCCCTCTCCCTCTCCCTCTCCCTCTCCTGGTGATGTCCCAGTGCAGCCGGACATCGCTGAAGGAGGAGAGAGCCCGGAGGCGGGCAAAGAAGTTCGATAGGTAGTTAGGATCGACAAAGTTAGGTTCGCTCAAGTTAAGTTCAATAAAGTTAGGTTCGGTAAAGTTAGGTTCGCTCAAGTTAGGTTCGCTATATAATAGTTTTTTAATATTTGACAGGAGTGGAAAATACTCATGTACGCCCATACTGACCCACTGATGAGTCAGTCTAGGCAGAAGCGAACTCTTAACGGGTGTAAATTATTATCTATTTAAAATCTGTTAAAGCACCAATTCTGTTCCGAATTCCGGCGATTGAAAAATGTCCCAAAGCCACAAGAACAATTGACTTGCAAATGAATTGCCAAGCCTGCAATATGTAGAATGTTTTTCTTAGTTTAGTTTTTCAAAGCAAATAATTCCTTGAAGCACATTAACTATCTTAAGGATTTAAAATAGGTTTCCTATCAGGGAACAATGATTATTTAATTTTATACAGGTAGGTAGAAGCACCGAAACTCCTACAAGTGTTTAAGTCTGGATAAGGCCTAAGCTGCGTTTTGGAATACCCAGTCCCTCGGTGAGGTCTGCACTTAATCAGGTAACAAACGGAACAAAATGGCAACCGCAACCATGATTGTAATGCCAAAGTAACCTTTACACAAGCCGCCGTGATCGCTTGCCAAAATTACACACAAAATGTCCTTGAATTCACCATGGGTGTAATTTTCATTTCTATTCTAAAAGCCAATCCGTTGCTAATGAAATTATTCAGTTTCAAACGTGCACGTGTACCTTACGTTATGTTTGTAGATACCGTTTGATTCTCGTCAAGTTGTTAGAAGGACGTGTTCACGTGTCGGCTAAGATTTGTCATGCAAGAAAAAATGGTATGGGTGTTGAACCCACGTAGTAGATCAATATGTATTTAGTTGGTGGCAGTGCTCATAGATCTATTTCTGTCCTTATGTGTAATGTTAGTTTGTACAGTGCAAACGGTCGCGAAACGAGTGGAATATGTAAAACAGAAGTTGGTGCGATTTTGCTAAACCTTTTCTGGTTTTGAAGCCTTATGCGATGATCCGTTTAATCCTTCAGTAATTGCAGGTTTGGTATATTATTTATACCTACCTATCTATGTATATTTTGATACTTTACTAGAAAAATAAGGAGTACCTATCGATAACGTATTCATAAAATTTTATAATGTAATGCAGAACTTTATGTATGGGTTTTAAAGTTACTTTGTTTTTTAGTTCACACGTTTGGAAGCTAAAATATTAACACAGGGTACGGGATAGGTATTAATCTTAGCAGTGTAATGTTGAATTTATTTATTCGGGACAAATAAAAACAGTCACATGCTCCGAAATACAAACACATACTAAAAATAAGATTTGTCAAACATTTGTAACCTACACCATTATCCACGAATTAACTTAAAAAAATAAAAAATAATTAAGAAAATAAGCATTAAGGACAAATGACAAATAAGACAATTAAACAAAAACAAGAACAAAAAAGATACTGTGATTGCTTAGCCTAACTTAGTTGAACTTGACATAATTTAGCCGGCAATGTATCATATTATCCAGAGCCACTTATTATATTTGAATGCACATCCACATAATGTACTTGTAGATAACCAAAATTACATGAAAAGTAACACTTGTGTGATTGGATTTTCCCGTACGTGAACCGAATCATTGTGTTAATGTAACTAACTCATACATTATGTATGACTTTGGTGTAAAACAGGTAACATCAAACATCCTTACATTTAGAATTTGTGACACTGCGTATAATTTCAAGTATGGGGAAACCCAAACATCAATATTTATTTACACATGGTAGGTACCGAGTAAGGGCTGATTTTAGTTGAGTACTACGTGAGCTCCACAAACAGAGATGCGAATAACACTTGTGGGACAAAACTGCACGCTTGTGCGTCAAAGTATTTTCAACCAGAATTATATTTAAACGTAAAAAAATACTTAGGTACTCTACCTACTTATAATATACATTATTTATAAGTTAATTTGTATTAATCAGGGGTTGGGGAAAACAGTCGCAAAGATCTTAAAGTTTAAATTGTCCAAAATATAGTGGTTGAATGTAAAACAACTAAACTAAGTTCGTCACATTGTAATACAAAAGCCAAGGTCTTCCACGGGTTCACTAACACGGTTTTATCTCAATAATTATACTGTTTACTTGCGCACGCGTCCATTTTGACTTTTTACTCATTATGTACATGTTTGCGCGTTGCCAACACAAAAACTCGTATTTAGATCCTCCAGCCGATAGTTTCTGCGAGAAACTGAGGTTGAATATCACTTTTAGAGTTCCTTGACGACTTTCCTGCCTTTTATCGTTATAATATTATTTTACATGACATTCTGTACTTTTGGTACTTGACGGTAATTTATAAAAAATATTCTAAAGTGTTGAGCCAGCACTAACCCTGCCCGCTTATGCCTGTATTTCCTGATGGGCTATGAAGAGCTGCACTGTACTTTACTGAGAAAGTTCTGATGAATCTGATAACAGTCCTAATAACATTCGCCACCTCGTCAACCAACACTTTATTTTTAAATTCCAACGTAAACAAAATATTCAGAACAAAATTGTAGCCTTTATAATGACCATCTTACTGTAAGTATTGTAACGTATTGTAAGTAAAGTTACTGACATAGATATACATACAATCTCCATTACTAACAATCAGATTGTAAGAAAAAACTGTTAAATAATTGAAATGTGCTAATTCACTCAACCTCCGCTGATCAACATCCTAACCTCGCAACAGCAGCTTAATAATATAAACATTTACTAATTGTCTACAGAGCAAACGATCTAAATTACTGTAATTAGGTACCAAGACCTGTCTAGGTATAGAATAGATCTTATTGATTTGTAATAAGACTTAGTTTTGGAGTATTCCCGTTTGAGCACCTATTTTTTGACCATCTATGCATTTAGCACCAAAGGTATTCCCATTTCCCATACGTTAATGGATAGGTGCTCAATAAATAGGTGCTCACACGGGAATACTCCTTAGTTTTGTTGAAGTAAGTGATATTGTGTCTGTTATTTCTGGTAAAGCAAAATCATACTTTTTTGAAAAAGTCTGGTCTTTAGTGGCGAAGGACAGATGTGCGTGGAGAAGGGAGGGAGACTTTTACATGCTGTAGGACATAATAAGGCTAATCAGACAATACTTGAAGAAAGAGATCTGTCGACAGTGATGTTTTGAAGTTATACTTCTTAGGGACAAATGATGAGAGTATTTTTTTACGATGCGCGCGAAAAAAAGTACCTGAGACTACTTCTGTTACGCAATATACGGGGTGAAAAGAACATCGACGCACGTCGGTGCACCATGACTCCTCTTCATCAGTGTGGACTAGGGAATGCAATCTCGTCTCGCCGAGATCCCGATCTCGCGAGATCCCGGCCATATTTTACGAGATTGGATCTCGTCAAATTTCGTACGAGATCTCGCGAGATAACGAGATCGACAAATGCAGCGTGACGATGTGTATTTCATAGCGCGGCTGCGCGCGAACTGAATCCTGGCCGGCCGACATGATGTGATTTTTGAGAAGCCATTTTCAGACAAACTAACTTGCCTTTCCGTACCTTGATAACTTCATCTGACTTCTACTTTAAACTTCTTTTATTTGATTAATACGATCTCACAACATTTATTTAAGAACTTGTGAAGTTAAGTTTTTGTTTTGTTGTATTTATTTGCCATAAGTAATGTTCCTATTACTCTTAATTATTGAAACTAAAGTAATAATTTACAAAAGACTAAATATAGATAATTATTGTTATGTTACCAATATTGTAAGAATTTGAACTGATTAGCTACAGTAGGTATAATAATTATAGACATAAACAAATGTTATTAGAGTTAGAGACAAAATAATAAGTACTCTGTTGATTTTTAAAATAAAACTTACATTATTTTTATAACTAAGCAACGCAGTTTCTATTTAATTACATATCATGTCAATTACTAGTTCTTAAAACAAGCATTTGCATATGTTTTAATTGCGATTCTCCCAATCTCGCGAGATCCCGTAATTTGCGAGATCTCGCGAGACTGGGTTTTGAGTCTCGCGAGATCTCGCTAGGCGGAAATCTCGTACGAGATTGCATTCCCTAGTGTGGACCTCACTACGTTGAAATATTTCAACGGCTTTTCCTAAGATCCAAGTTTTTCTCGATATTCGTGTTACTTTAAACTGTATAATATTGTGATTTCTATCTAAACCAATGAGACTTTGTTTTCAATTCAGTATCTTTTAATGTCAGAAACTGTGATGTATCCAACTGTTAAGTTACTGGATACAATTAAAAATCTATCTATACATACTCGTAAATTACATTTAAATAATCAATATGTTATAAGTCGAGCAAGTGTCCTTCACACTCAACACTTCCTACATTATGTAGTGATAAAATGTTAATAGCTCCGCTATGTACCTACTATGTATGTACATAATTACATAGTTAGTAAGGTGTTACAGTATAATTTTGTTACAGATTCTACAAATGATCTAATTTGCACTCAATCTGCAATTAGGTCTACAGATAGAGATATTGTAGTATTCTATTTAATAATGTTTCTTCCTATAGAGTGACAATAACCTTTACTAATGATACTAAATAAAAACACACTATTAGAAAGCCAAGTGTCCAAGGAACCAACGTGGATGCATATGCAAAATAAGATACAGCAGCACTTATAGCAGTACTAGCTAACAGACAGGCAGACGATGTCGCAACGTGAGGGTTTCTTGATTTTCGGACGAAAGTGGGTTCTCAATACACAGACAATAGGTTTTTGGAATGGTAGGTTACACTATTATAAAATCAATCTCTTACTAACTCACTTGACATAAGAAATGCCTTAGAAAGAATTAGACTCTTATAACTTGACATCGTGGGATTCTTAGATGATGTTATGCTTAAAAATCTGGTACTAGCGAAGCATGTTGGGGAAGAAATCTGGCTTGTTATAATCGTCATAATATAACCAAATTTTTAAGTATAATCTCTTCCAAGTATCTCACTAATACCTGTTCATTCGTAAAGACAAATCAGCGTGTAAACATAACATTCAGCGCCAGCCGCAGAATAAACGTCTCGCAAAGTGAAGGCGGTGCGGACCGACCGACCTTGCGCCGGCTGCTCTAAATAATATCTCTAATGTGTTGAAAAACTTACAACTGCTTGTATCCGGGAAAAAATACAGGTTTTAAAATTGTTTTGCGCTTTTTGGTGTACTTTAAAAGGGTAACGTGCAAAATTTGTGTGTCAAAAAAGTGATCTTGATTCATTACAATCATATCTCTAGCGTATCCGTCTACTAAATTTGGTTTATCTTCCCTTATTTCGGCACTAGTCTAACAAAAACTCCCTGTATTAAGGACTGGTCAAAATAAATATCCATAGTCTCTCTGAGTCTCTAGTTCTCTACCCCACTTACCAGGGCACAACTTCTTTGGAATCTAGTACCCAAAAAGGGGATGAATAGAAATGCACAGGTGAATATGATTTCCACGTTTGTTAAATATTACTAAGCACACAAAGACGTAAAGTTATTGGTACACTGACAACCTGGAAACTAGAAACTACAAAGCTAGAAACTGCTGGATGCCGCTGGATGTAAAAGTCACAATACTCCAGCTGTCGACGTCTTTTAGCTGATTTTATGATGAATATGAATATATTGGGTCTTAAGTAAAAATCTCTTCTCTCGTACCAGCGACCGGCTGCTAAAGATGAAAACTCCAGTCTAGTAGTAATAACACCTATCATTACCTAGTTATTAGCTATAGTTACCATTTCTCAATAAGACATGGCGGTCACGTTGTATGTTTTTCTCTTTGTTATGATAATTATAGTTGTTACGCTGACCTTGAGACGGACAAATGTTGTCTAGAAGACATAGCTAAGATTTATTTTATACCTACTTGACATTCGTTGGAAGAACAAATTTTGGATTTAAATTATATGTAGATTGAGATCGCGCAGTGCTTATAGCCTCGTGTCTCATGCACGATATTGTATTGAAGATGTATTATTTGTCATCCATCTCTTTTGTAATTGTAGTCTTGACATATCAGCAACGTAATGAGATAACATGGAACTTAGCTCATTTGATTGATTACAGGCTACAGCCAGCAGTTATTGCAGTTTACCCATCGATGACTTGTTGATTGTTTATTAATACGCAAATGAGACTTTTTAAGATTTTTTCGTTAGAGAGGACGAATAACCAGCAGCTGCAGTGAGTCATGCACTGATGATAAATTTAACACACTCTGAAAAACTACTATAGGGTGCAAAGTCATAATGTAAACAACATACAGATAGGTATTGTAACGACCAAGGGCCAAGGTCCCAAACACGCTTAGAATCAGCAAAATTCAAACGATGTCCCTTCATGTTTCCTTATGACCAAACAAGGCACTATATGTTGACCTGCCTGGCCGATGACCCACCAGATGTCAAGCTGCAACCTCTGCTATCATCGGCCATACATCGACAGCTAACTCCACCGGCACGTACCTTACATGTTATTACTTTGTGATTGCACACAAACAAAGCTGGTCAAAGTCTTGTTACAACGAAACAGTAATAGCAAAATAATAAGCCTATGCAAACAATAATGAGGCCAGATATTTTGTTTAATTTAAACGATAACAGTGAATGTCACTGTCGCCAACCCGCCAAGGCTTGCATGCACCAAATCGGTCTTGCGACATGCAGTATTTTATGTTAAATACTCTATCGGTCAGGAAACAGACGTGAAATATGTGGAGATTTTGTAAAGCAAGCCTACGATTTATTGCTTCAAACTGTGGGGTCCCAGTACTAGGAACACATAGCTATAAAAGAGGTTTACTTGCAGCAGTTTTTCTTTTAATATTGCTTTTGGCTCAGTGCCATCTTTGATACAGAGGAAAGTCCTTTGCGCACACACTTGTCAAATGTGTAGTTCTCGTAAAGTTTATATTCTAGAAGAGTTAGACTTTATCTTGTCTAATAAAATTCAATTATTTGATTCTGATTTCACTTTGACAGCACCAGGCATAGTCATGACTAGAGACCGGATTTTATGTAAATACAGTTGCATACTTGGGCTAATCCTCTAGGTTTTGGAATATTGCAGCTAAAACCAATAGTGCATATTTGGAGAATCTTATCGTTTTACAATATAGAACTGTTTTCGACTGTGTTGTATTTTGAGTTGCATATTATCGGGTGCCTAGGCAGGATTACTTGAAGCAGGTAGTATTTTAGTTGCGTTTGCAAGTACCTCGTGTTTGGCTGTAGGCCTGTCACGTTGAGCTGAAACCACAAATGCGGTTCACACATCAAATGTTTAGTACCTGTTTGCCACAATATGATATTGAGTTACTTAGTACCTCTTTTTTACGACGTATCTTTAATATTTACCGGCTTAGGCGGTCGGATAGAACACACGAGTAGCTACATCTGCACGTGCATCATGATGACCGTAGAAGTGGGTATGTCGACTGAAGAATCGACACATTTCTTCTCTTCATTCTTGAAATTGTCGTGCTCAAAACAAGAGAAATGTTTCTACAATCTACTTCTGTAGTAGACGTTTCTTCTTAAATTTTAGAACTGTATTCACTACGTATGTTAAACAAATAAAAATGATTATTATTATTATTCGGTGATCATACTACGCGTGCTGGTTACACTAAAAGCCAGGTTTAACATAATTAGGAAAATACAGGTAGATCATTAGATGAATACGTTGTGAAGGATGTTCCCATAGTCAGATAAGAAACACACGACGTCATATAGTTTTTATTTACTCTCAGTTTGTTTGACGTGCAAACGTTTTTGTTAATAACAATTTGCATAGATGAATATAATTTATCATTTAAAATAAAATATAATAGCATAGAATTAAGCAAATTCCCAAGAAATACCTCACTTTGTAAGCTTGTGGCTAAATTATAACAGCCGCATGGGTCGATCGAAGGTTAAGCTACGCTTGACGAGGTCGGTCCGTGGATGGGTGACCATTTATTACATACCAAGACTCCTCCGTGCCTCGGAAAGCACGTTAAGCCGTTGGTCCCGGCTGTCATTTGTAGATCTTTGACAGTCGTTACTTGTAGTCAGAAGCCCGAAAGTCTGACAACCAGTTTAACCAAGGGGTATCATGTTACCCAGTTACTGGGTTGTGGAGGTCAGACAGGCAGTCGCTCCATGTAAAACACTGGTATTCAGCTGCATCCGGTTAAACTGGAAGCCGACCCCAACATAGTTGGGAAAAGGCTAGGCAGATGAGGCAGATGATGACAGTAACGCTAAACCAAGTCACCTTTGCATTAATAAAGAAATTTGCCATTTTCCTAATAAAGGGATTTTTGACATTTGAACCACTAACATTAAAGTTCGAAAAAAAGGATGAAATAACAGTTTTCTTTAAAATTTTATTGGGTAACTTAAACAATTAATAATCCGTGTTTCTACCGCGAACACTAACAACACAAGAACATCGGTTTGGCATACTCAAAATGAGTTCATCCAAATCACGCTGTGGAATGGCCGCCCATGTTCGTTGCAACAACAAAAAAAGGTCTTCTTGAGAACTCACGGGAGGTTGGAGGTCACTGGAGAACCCCTGGACGCCAACAGCGATTAAAATCCTGCCAGGAAGTCCATCCTTATAGTGGTGGAACCATCATGGTATGGGCGGGTATTTGGATCGGCGGAAGAACTGAGTTGATTTGGATCAGAGGCAACCTCAACGCTCAAATTTATGCTGAGACGATTGTATCAGACGTCATCGTTCCTCTACAAGTGCAAATCGGTCCCTTATTTCAGTTAATGCATGATAATGCACGACCGCACACCGCAAGAGTTGTAAGACAGACTCTCGCCGCAGCTAACATCAATGTCCTGCCCTGGCCTGCTCAGTCGCCAGACTTGAACCCGATTGAGCATGCATGGGATATGCTACAGAGAAGAGCTCTGCCGAATATGGAGGGTATCCAGTCGCAAGAAGACCTTTTTTTGTTGTTGCAACGAACATGGGCGGCCATTCCACGGCGTGATTTGGATGAACTCATTTTGAGTATGCCAAACCGATGTTCTTGTGTTGTTAGTGTTCGCGGTAGAAACACGGATTATTAATTGTTTAAGTTACCCAATAAAATTTTAAAGAAAACTGTTATTTCAGTCTTTTTTTCGAACTTTAATGTTAGTGGTTCAAATGTCAAAAATCCCTTTATTAGGAAAATGGCAAATTTCTTTATTAATGCAAAGGTGACTTGGTTTATCGTTACTGTGACAAACGAAAACACTTTATTTGATGAATCCTTAAAGAAAATTTTAATTAATATCAATCAGGAGAAAAGTTATTGCAAAAATATATGTTGATCCCTAGACACTTTTGATGTGTGTAGTTGGAAAAGGTTAGACTGATAATGGTGATTTCTAAGCAAATCCAAAAGAATTATGTTTGATTATTACGACTGGCCTGTTGGTCTAGTAGTTAGTGATCCTGACTGCTATGCCAGAGGTTGTGGGTTCGATTCCCACCCAGGACAAATGTTTGTGTGATGAACACGATCATTTGTTCTGTGTCTGGGTGTACTTTATCTATAATATGTATGTATTTAGAAATATGTAAGTATGTTTATCAGCTATTTAGAACCCATAACACAAGCTCTCAAGCTTAACTTGGGACTGAATGGCGTTGTGTGAAAAGTTGTGGAATGTTGTGTTGTTATTACAAGTGGTTTGTTGTACCTATTTGTGTTGGACTCTGGAAGGGTTAGGTTAGGCGCTGCGATCGGGTTCGAAGCCAGTCCGGGCAGCACAAAGTCTGTCGGGTACGCAAGTTTCTAACAAACTGCATTTACTAAACAATGACGTTAAGCATTCATAAGTGAAATTATGCAGCAAGGCAACCTTGACATCGCAGATACTAGAACCTTTAGTACAGGCGCGTCACGATGTAGTAATTAAAATGAATATTACTGTTTATTCACTATCTATATCTTTTGCCTTTAATTGTTTAGTATCAGGTAAACATCGGCTGACCTAAATCGCCGGCAGATTTATTAAGACCCAGTTTAACTTTATTCGCAGATAACTTTTTTTTTCGTCATTGGTTTACAGTAGGTATTGAGTTTAGCACACGCATTTTTTAAAGTTCATTACCAAACTCTACATAAGTACATACACATGCCAAAGCTATCAATGTTCAAGTAAATTACAAGGGACCATTTTATCCAAATGTTCCTTGTGTTACTACTTCGTTGATGTAGTGGCCGCAAGGGATGCGCATGAAGTTCTGGGTTTTACTTACTCCATATAGTTGTGGGGTGTTTTCACCTGAAATCTTTTGGTAGCTCAGGGTCTGCACTTGTTCCCAATAGATAACAATAAGCTCATCCCCTATTATATGGAACTTAAACATAAATGGCTCTAAACGAGCTTTTGAATGAGCATCTGTAATACGGATCGTGACTGCGAATATTAATTATTTTCTAATAAATACATGAGAAGGTGAAACTATTCACACACACGTGTAAGTTTAACCTACAGTTCTTACTGCCAAGTTTGTTTAATTATTTAAACAGCTGCAGTTTTCCGTGTTTCATTTATTTTGAAATTGGTAATGTGGCTGTAACATGCACACATTAAATTTTATCAAGCCACAATATTTTATTGCAATGCATTAGAATGTTTAGTATTTAAATGTTCAAGTTCAAAGTTTTTCAGTTAGTTCCGAAGGTTATAACTGTACTATTAGCAAATGCAGTACGGCTATAAGTATTTTATTTAAATCCAAACGAGTAACTAATTTTTCAATTGCAGTTTCTTAACACACGATACCTTTCGCCAACTGTTTGGAGTCGCCATCTTGTCAAACCAGATTTCCCACAAACGCAGTAGGTACTTCTATAAGAAGTAGGAACCTAATACTAAATAATATGAACTTAAAATTATTATATAATTTGACCTCTGACGTAATGACGTAACTTGCCTATAACGACAATAATGACCGCAGGCGCAAGCACGCCAATGCAAGGCCATATCGAACGCTGTCAATTGTCACATGTGTCATTTTTATGATAATCGAAAAGCAAAATCAACACTGTCACTTTGTTATAAAGTTGGAATTGGATTAGCATACAACGTTGCATTTGAAGACCAAACGCACTGACCTTGTCAGGTGATATCAGAATTATTATTTTTAATTATTAAATCGTGACGTGTCTGTCATATAGCCAGTGGACTAGTGTCAAGGTCACATGGACTGCATAAAATTGTTTATTTTGATTTTATAACTGCTCTTCCTTATCGGTGCCATCAGTTTTGATGGGTTCGCAATAATGTCTAGTATTTCTATTGCCATAGTCTGACCTACAAACTAATAGTATTCGATGGTCAATTAGAGACGCACCGCGGAATTCTTAAATAAATTATTTATGTCAATGAATTAATAAGATTGTGCAAATATTGTTTGCGTGATGAAATGACTGACTTAAGTAATGAATACAACTGAATGTGTCACCTCAACCTCTTTACCTACGCGATATAATTGTGAGTCAATAGGAAACAAGATGGCGGGTGGGTGGAAGTAGCACTGAAATGTCATTATTATTGATCTTACAAGTTTTTATGCCTCTGATTAATCGACAATGGAGCAACCATTCAAGCGTTACAAAAGCGACAAAAAATAAGTTATGATTATCTTCGTTTCGGAACCAAAGTAACTTATTCAATATAAATTACGATTATTTAACCTTCAATGGCAAAGATAAGCTAATAATTCGTTCACATGAATATTTTAATTAAAATGGCTTTCATGAAAAAGCAGCAATACTCCTAATTAATGCAAATAGATCAACGATTCAATCGAGAGCAGGAAATATGGACGTGGAGTGCTAATGGCTGCTAATATTGAGCGATAATTAGATCCCAAGAACGATCGACAAAGGTCACGTCATTCAGATGTTTGGTATTTATTTTTGCGTACTTACAGCATTAAGTAGGTATATCTATTAAGTATTTTCGTTGTACATATATAAGCCTACAGGTTCTACCGCTACTAAGGGCATAACTCATAGAAATCCATTTGACTTTGCTGAGACGCTGTAAGTTGTCGACTGACTATAAAATGTATGCTGCTATGACTTGTACAAGATACTTTAGCTTAAAGCCATTTGGGTAACTTTTGGACAGGTTTACCCATTTTAGGCGTTAGTTTTTCACTTATTATTACGTTTACGTTTTACGTTAAATTTGGTTCAAGGATATGAAATGCGGATACCCATTAGGTGATTTCAATTCCAGGTTTCCTATGAGCTTGGAAAATACCTTCTGTGAATGGCTAATAACTTAAGTTAATAGATTGCTCGTTTATTGAATATAGGCATTTATTATTAGAGTAATATATCAAAATATGCAGATACTTAATGGTCCTTATTACGTATTTATCAACGTCGTATCTCATTGCGATTCTGCGGCGATCGTGTCACATTTGAATGCGTGCGTGCATCGGAGGCCATTGAGCCGAGTGCGTTGTGATTGTGACAGTTGATACCTGTCATTACTTATGTGATCCTGGTAGATTGTTGACTGCTGATGATTAAACTGTAGACAACGAAATTTATACTACTTAAACACTCGGCCAAAAAATTGTGAAGGAACTTATACTTAAAATATGAGCTCCTTGTAGATGTTTTGGAAAACAACCTTCGCTTACTTACATGGAAACGTGATAGAACATAATTGGTTTCTGCTAGATGAAAAGTCCATGTGGTGGTTCCAGGGGAATAAAAGGCCTTAGAAGGTGTCTTACCTGCTAACTTACAAGAAGATGAAAATATAATCTAGACAGTCTATTAATAGTAGCATTGTGTACGATGACACCTACATACTCGCTACTCCAGGAACTACATAAAAGGCGCTAACACACGTCGACATTATCACAATGCCAGAGCCCGCCCGTTTCAGAATCCTTCATTAAGTTGTGTGAACTGACGATATACATATTCATATTGTCATACATTATGTAAGCACTTGTTAATCTTTGTTCGTATAAGTGTGGGACCAGCTTTATCCGGTTCTGAGTATTTGTGGTTCATGTTTTTCGTATTCCAGGATTTATTTAGGTACATTGGGATTGGGATTAACAGAGGATGAAAAGAAGAAGTCACAATCATCTTCTGTCCAGAGTTTTGCTAGATACCAAAGACAGAATCTATTTCCAGGTTTATCAATTGTTGTGATTGTTGTGAATATTTAATAATAATAATAATAATAATATTATTTAACAGATCATACAATCCAGTTTGTTAGCAATCAGTAAGTACACAACTTAAGCACTAGTGTTAGTAGGCACACACATTTGGAGGATATTGATAATAATTACTAATAATGTCAAAATCAGAAAATGTCAAAAACAATAATGACAAAATCAAACAATGTCAAAATTATCTCTAATCATGTCAAAGCCAATAAACAATATTATTACCTACCAATATTATTACCATATTTATTGTCTCAATACTCAATTCTTTATTGCATTCCACAATGAGGGCTTAGGGGGTACTTAAAAGTACAGGTACAGCAAAAGAGCCAATTTATGGAGAGGAGAAGTGTAAAACCTTCTAACGAGTATCAGTTACAAAGAAAGAACAGTCACCCAATACTGACCGTAAGCCTCATCCCTTTTTGGAGTATGGTCCACGAATAGACATGGATTTGCTCTATATGCTTAGTACTAGGACATCATGATATCCTAGTACTAAGAATCATCAATCGGCGTCAAATATTTCGCTGCTTTGATTAATTTATTAACGTTACTACACGTAAAACAAAATATTCGGTGTTACGATATTAGTTTTTGCAATTTTGAATAATCTAATATGTATGGATGTTATACCAATCGAGTTAAATTATTACCTCCTACTACTACTACTTCAAATACTACTACTACCTACTCTAGTATTGTATGCAACATAGAGACACGCAGCGCAGTAGTTCAGCTTCAAATGATGTATTTTGTATCTTTCAAAATCAATGCATTTCAGTAAGGTAGTTAGGTTAGGTAGTTAGGTTAGCTATAGGAAAGGTATGGTAAGTTAGGTTAGGTTATATGTATATATAGGTACTAAATTTATACCTCTCTTTTACCGCCTTCATTTTTAAAAACCTTCATTTTATCCAAAATAACTTTGAAAATCAGAGAACTTTCTTACTAACTTTGCGCCCCCTCCCACCTTAAGAAATGATTTATACGAACTTTACGATTACCATTTTTTATTTTTATGATTTATAGAATGATTTATATTTGTTACGTGTTTTATGACTTTTAATGAAAAACCTTCATACTGAATTTCATTGGAACGATTTCAAAAACGACAAAGTTTCATACTAACTTTGCACCCCTGTTTTATTGTTAAAAATCGGCTGTTTCATACATTTTGTTTGAGTAGGTATCGAACTTTTGTATGTAACAGCCGTTTTTTTTTTCGTGATTTCCGTGTTTGTCCCATAGTAAAAGTTGTTCAAATTCATGGGTTCGACTAAAAAACATCGTGTATAGATGAGGATGAATTGCGAAGATTGCGACGTATAAAGTCTATAGACCAATTTGGTCCACACGCTGTTCGACTGACTGACTTGCCCGAATTTCCTGAATTCGATCACGTTCTTGCGTGGAATGAACAGACACCTCAACACGCATGTCGTGATATCTTTGCCAAACAAGTGCGTTGCGTTGCTCGGTTGCTCGCACTGCTCGTCTGTCTCCAAAGACCGAGCTAGAGCATGCTGTGAGTGGTCTGCACTAAGGCGCGTCTCATGCTCTTCAGGATTCTTAAGTGATCGAGATGTAGCAGTGCGAATACGCTGGGAGCTTAAACGCGAGTCTCCCTGCGTGTAAGTCGCCGAAGTGCGAGATACTGTCACTGTGTGGCGCTCGCGATCGCTTGCTTGACATGTATCACGCTCCTGACTGTTCTCTGAAGGACCGAGCAGTCTCAGTTACTGTTTTATTATATGTATAGAGTATAGATCAATAAACAGCGAAATATTAATAGCTATCGAAACTATCTCTATAGACTTAACAAAAATATGTTATCTGTAGTTATCGTCAGCTAACTCCTCCTCATCAGAAAGCTTGGCACACAATGATCCCACGTCGCGCCACAGTTCACGAGTTATGCGGCAGGTGGCGCCTGTTTCTTCGCGCCACGTTTCTGCACGTAGCGTACAGAATACAATTATGTGCGTGTGGGCTTCTTACAGTGCTATATCATGCTCGAAACATAGAATAAGCTGGCCTTGCATTTTATTGAAACTCCCTATCACGCTAGGCCATAGTCAAAGTGCTATCACCGATATGCAGTACATGAGCTAATGAGATGTTTAAGGTACCTATATTTACGAGTTTAGTCAGTCTCTGGCCGCCGGTTTAAGTAATGAACAATTAAGTAATCAGCAAGCCTAGCCATATTACAAATTCTATTTCTATTATCGTAATCGAATAGAAAGAAAATGGCGTATAAGGAATCAGCTGTTTGACAAACAGCTGATTCCATATACGCCATTTTCTTTCAATTCAAAAGTCAAGTGTTACTTGAGTAGAATTTGTAATATGGCTGAAAATGAAATACACATGAAAGTTGACAAACGTCTGATTCCATATACGCCACTTTCTGTTTATTGTCGCCTTATCGATTACGATAATAGAAATAGAATTTGTAATAAGTATGGCTAGGCCTGCTGGTTGTTAGTGAAATAGTAATGCTAATAATTGAGTAATTTGAAGCAAGAAGGTCGGGATTAACAGTAACTTCCATTAGCTCAAAACATGTCGGATGCGAGAAAAAATACCGCCATGGAATTAGTAACTTCTCTAAAAGAAGTTCTCCGTTTCGCCTCGTTGTTTGTACAGCGTACCTACATCGGTCGGAGGACTGGAACAACATGCCTGTCCGACTATAACTAAGGTGTCTTCAAGGCTTGAGCGAATAGACTCTTAATAAAATAGTGCGCTTCATTACAATGCTTGCATCACTGCTTACCATCAGGTAGCATCGCGGTCAAGTACTAGGTTATGCAATTAAAAAAAAAAGCTCTCAAGTGTCAATGTCAGGAATAGTTTATCAATACTGCCGAATAAAAGCTAAATCTATTTCGTTATACACAATACCATCACTTGCTTTGTTCTATGCAGTGTTACTGCTGAATACTAGAGTTTTACGTAAAGCATCTGTCTTTTTGTCCTCCACAAGTTCCACAACCCAGTTACTGGGTTACATGTTAACTGTTGGTAGGATTGCTTACCAGCCTTGCGGGGTCTGGCTATCTGCCGGTCGATTCAATGAAAGCCACCGCGAAAACTTGAGTGAAATTAACTGTCAATGCCTAACATTATTATGGAAGGCAGCTCAATTCGCTTTTGCTTCATTTACATTTTCATTGGGGTAATTTGAAAGCTACGAGCATTATACAGAAGCAAATCTATACATATAATAAGACTGTAAAAAAACTGTGTCTGTACATTGAATATATTTAAAAAATAATAATTGAGGGGGGTTTAGAAACAGTAATAGAGCACGAATCCAAAAAAAAAAGTCTGTCTGTTTGTCTGTTTGTCTGTTTGTCTGTTTGTCTGTTTGTCTGTTTGTCTGTTTGTTTGCACACGCTAATCTTCGGAACTACTGGACGGATTTGAATTCTATACATATAATAAGACTGTAAAAAAACTGTGTCTGTACATTGAATATATTTAAAAAATAATAATTGAGGGGGGTTTAGAAACAGTAATAGAGCACGAATCCAAAAAAAAAAGTCTGTCTGTTTGTCTGTTTGTCTGTTTGTCTGTTTGTCTGTTTGTCTGTTTGTCTGTTTGTCTGTTTGTCTGTTTGTTTGCACACGCTAATCTTCGGAACTACTGGACGGATTTGAATGATTTTTTTTTTGTTGTATATATATTAAGTCTGGTCAACACATAGGCTATAATTTATTTTGGAAACTGGAACACCTGATGCAGAACCGCAACAGACCATCTAAACTATAGGCGATACAAAAATGGCCCCATGGCAAAAATTGTTCCACGTGATGAGCATTTTCTGCTGAAAGAATAAATTTGAAGATCCGGAACACCTGATGCAGAACCGCAACAGACCAGCTAAACTATAGGAGATACAAAAATGGTACCATAGCAAAAATTGTTCCACGTGATGAGCATTTTCTGCTGAGAATATAAATTTGAAGATCCGGAACACCTGATGCAGAACCGCAACAGACCATCTAAACTATAGGAGATACAAAAATGGTACCATAGCAAAAATTGTTCCACGTTGTGAGCATTTTCTGCTGAGAGAATAAATTTGAAGATCCGGAATACCTGATGTGGAACTTCAAGAGCCCAGCTACACTATAACATATATTGGAATGACGTCTTAGCAAGAGTTGTTCAGCCTTATGAGCACTCGCTATTGACGTATAAAAATCGAAGATCTGGAACACCTGTTGTGGAACTCCAAGAGCCCAGCTACACCATAACTCAAATAGGAATGACGTCTTAGCAAAAGTTGTTCGGTCTGATAGGCATTTCCTGTTGACTTATAAAAATCGAAGATCAGAAACATTTGATATAGAAATTAAAACTATCACTAATTTCATTGCATAATTATAAAATAACATAAGTAGGAGGTACTACGCGGTGAAGGCGGGAACAGTTCAGGACTAATTTTCGATGACGATGGTATATCGTTGAAAATTAGACTCTACTGGCTAAAACTCCCATTTTTCTATCGTATGCCTTCGGGCTTATGTTATTTGAGTGTTTAATTTCCTTTTCCATTTAACTTCGTTACACGGTAGCTTACACGCAGGGGAGCAGCCACTTAGATTTTAATTGATCAGGTATCATCACAATAAAACTATAACCATGCCTAGAAAGAGGTCAAATTTTTCCCAATGTTCCAAAGGTGCTAAATGATTAAAGACCATAGGATCCCAACAATCTACCGAAGAGCGTTAGGAGAGACTTGATGCTGTTCGAGAACATGAGGCTGCAACTCGCTCCGTGGAAACTTCTTGGGATCGCGAAGCACGCCTGCATTCTCAGCGTATTTACGCATCTACATCCAGGTCTCTAGAGACCAGTGAAGAATATTTGCGCGACTGACCAATGATCGTGAACATCATGCACTGTCTCGCGAGTTGGAGACGTTCACGGAAAAAGCATGACGCTTGAGTTTTCAGCGTATATACGCATCGACTTTAGAGATAAGTGGGGGAAGGAGATGCGCGACTGACCGCTGATCGTGAACGTCACGCAACATATTATAGGCTATAATTTATTTTGGAAAATGGAACACCTAAAGTAAAAGAGATATAAAAATGGTGCCATTGCAAAAACTGTTCCACGTGAAGAGTGTTTTCTGCTGTGAGACTAAATTTGAAGATCTGGAGCACCTGTAGGGGAACTCCAAAGCCCAGAGACAATATAACATATACATAATAGAAATGGCGTCTTAGCAAAAGTTGTTAAGTCTGATGGCATTTCCTGTTGACCAACAAAAATAAAAAATCTGGAACATCTTGAATCGTCTCGCGCATCCCATTGATTTCCCGTCCCCGGGCTTATAGAATTCGACATCAGATGTTTCAGATCTTCGATTTTGACGACCCCGTTGTCGCTGGCATAAGCAACAGGATCCGCGTACGAAGTCGCGGGCAGAAGCTAGTCAAATAATAAATGAATAGAATAATAGACAATAACTTCAATAAATAAGTACGATCAACTTGTAAGTACAGTACAGTCGCACGCGCAGGTTGCAGTGACGTCACCGTGTCACCTTGCCGCGCCCACGCTCCACTGCAATAATTATTTACAACGACACCACCTTTTAAATACACTTAAACAAACCACATCCAACCTTATCTCGACGACATAAAGCATGTTAATAAAGCATAATCATTATTTATTGCTGAACCACAATTGTTTGTCACTGAGACATTCAATTTTCAGCCTTATGCGAAGGTGTTAAGAGTTTTAGTATGTGTGTTATTGATTTGGGGATTGTAAAGTAGGTGTAGGAAGACGATCTATGAGGCATCTTCAGTTTTAACAGATCGCAACTTTAGTATTTAAGTAATAGATTGACCAACGCTTTGGAAGCTATTAAGAGTTATAATTTTACACTTTTAACATCCATCCGTCCACCATACTATTCATGCTAAAAAAATAACCCTCTGTAACATAAATACACTAAGATAAATGCAGAGTCGAAAAAATCGATGGGCTTTTAAGGGAATCAACTTTTAATATTCATCAGATTGATTATTTTACGTAGGAGAAACATTCCTTTATCTTCACGGATTCCTCGACCAACACACCTAAACTGGGAATCGAAAAAACTAAAAAATAATAAATAAACACGCACTATTTTATACAACTCATTGATAGTATTTATTGAGACACTTTCACACACAGTTGACACTTCCCGTGACCCAAGGGCTGGCCTCTACTTTGGCCAGAGGCTAAGCATTGCCATTCAACGTGGCGATGCCGCCAGTCTTTGGGCACTTTACCAACTGGCAGCGATGCAGAAGAATTTTTCGACGCTTAGTAGTTATTTATTGTTAGTTTTAGTTCTTTTTTTTAGTTTTGTAAAATATAGTTAAGGTGTACCTACGTACGTTTTACACATTTATTACAATAAATATCTACAATATAAGCTTTAAACACTTTTGTTAATAATAAAGATTTCAAACTCAAACTCAAAATCTTCTAAAAATTAATAGGTAATAAAAATTAATAATTTCATAAAAATATTTTTATTTTAGTAATTAAATTTTTAAATTGATCATCAGTTGCAGTCACGTACCGTAGACAAAATAAAACGTTCTATAATTACTTTAAAACTTTTCATGAGAACTCCTCGTCTAAAAAGCAAATGTACGACAGAATTGTTATAACCAATTAAACGATGTAAATCTTATCTAATAGCTGATTTTAAATATTCACTTCAACTTTTATTTAAAGAATAAATTTGGCATTTTGACACCGCTCAGGTTAGGTTCGCTCGAGTTAATTTCGCTCAAGTTGGGTTCGCTCGAGTTCGTTATTCGCTCAAGTTAGGTTCGCTCGTGTTAGGTTCTAGGTTCGCTCGAGTTAGGTTCTAGGTTCGCTCGAATTAGGTTCGCTCAAGTTAGGTTCGCTGATTTAGTTTCGCTTAAGTTAGTTTCGCTCAAGTTAGGTTCGCTCTAGTTAGGTACGGTCGGGTTTTTATTATCTAATTGTCGATTACAAATTGGCCTCTAAGTCTTCAACTTAGTGAAATATTACCAATCTTTTATTTTTTCGAAACCACAGCCTTTAACTACAAATAAAGACCTCTACTTTTTTTGGAAATGACGTTAAGCCGTTGGTCTCAGCTGTCATACGTAGATCTTTGATCGTCGTTACGGGCAGTCTGAAGCCCGGAAGTCTAACAACCATTTAACAGTTTAACCATGGAGGTATCGTGGAACGATGTAGAATTCTGTTATTCAGCTGCATCCAATTAAACTGGAAGCCGATACCAAAAAAGTTAGGAAAAGGTTTTGCAGATGACGATGATGACAATGTATAATATTTAGGCAACTGACCCAAAAAGGCCAGCGAAGTTTCTCATAGTAACACTGTGATCTCCAAACTCTTCATCTCCACTCTTATTTGCTTCTGTGTCGTCGACCTTACCACTTATTAGCACGCAAATTAACTGATTTTTCTTAATAAATTAAAAGTTGGAGAAGCAAATTGCTCTTAAAGTTCAATGTGCTTCATCTGCAGATTAATTTATTTATGTAGTTCAACGTACAATGTCGCCCAGTGACATTTAAAAATACTTACACCTACTTGAAGCGCTTCAAGAAGAGCACTGAGTTGCTGGGACTAGGGTTACCATATTTCTGTATTTGTCCTGAGATCTCAGGATTTTTGGACTGTTCTCAGGATTGAGGGCGGATTACGCAAATCTCATGAAATCTCAGGATTTTTTGAATTTTCTATATAATACAGCTTAACTTTTAAAAATAAGGCTACGGCATTTAAACAGTACACCTCATAGATCCCAGATCTCGATTAGTTTGTTGAATAATTACAAAGCTTCCCAGACTCAAATAAGGTTCAAATAATCCTACTGAAGCAAATCATCCAGAAAAGGCAAAGAAACAACTTCAATAGGCTGCATCACGCAGCAGGTGATCCGCGACTCATTCATTACCTTTTAAAGTAAAAACATAAGACAAAGAGAAATTCCTCGTACTCACCCACTTCCTACAAGCAATCCAGCCAATAAATATACAAGAATACAGTAAAAAACTGAGTTAAATAACTTTATTCTGCGCGTGGGCACGCACGAGCCAAGGTGACAGACGTGTCGACCAATCAGTGGGGGTTATTGGTCTGACGTCACTAGTCGGGCGCCCACTAGATTGAAATTGTAATGATTCGCATTTATGGTGAATGAAGTAGTTGTGGAGACTTAAAAGGAATTAGGTTAGTGCTTGTTTGAATGGGTCAGTTAACACGTAGAACATCGTCATCTGCCTATTTTTTTCACAACTATGTTAGGATCAGCTTTTAGCCTAACCGGATACGGCTACATACTCACTGGCTATATACTTAACTAGCTTCTGCCCGCGACTTTGTACGTGTAGAATAATTACTTTGGGCTAACGCTGACTTTAACCTGCCACTTCGTTAACGTAGAAGGTAAAAATATTTTTAAATAATACGTAGGTACGCTAAGGAGTTTAGAGAATTTATAAATTCTTATGAATAATATACTGCATCCTCTTGATCCATCACGTTATAAATGGACATGTAGTTCATGCTATTCCTGGAAGTTTACCCACTATATTTTTATTAATGTTATCAACGCCGCGCAGTACTTGAGCAGTATTTTGCAGCCATGTTATGTTAAAACTGCGATATCTCCCAAGATACTCATTGAAATCGAATGATGTTCAGGGCAATTTTGTTTTAAATTAAATACTTGTGATGAGTAACGTATTTCTTTTGATAAGGACTTACCAACGACCAGTCAGCGACACATGGACGGCATAAACACTTTGACACCAGGTCAGTCACACGCAAAGAAGATGATGAAGCGACTGTCGAGCTAGCCTCCACAACCCTGATCTAACGATAACTCATAGCTAGACAAGTTATCTGACTTTTGGGTTTCACACTCCCCTAACGTCTGTCAACAATCTACTACGATTCACGGAGGGGTCTCGATATGTAATGGAAAATCCTCATCCTGATGGAGGGGTCTGTCAAACTCTTACTGACTAAAACCCACCCCGGTGTTCCGTTTCACACGTGCGCCGGGAGTCACGGGAACAGAAAATACTTCCACTACCCCGACTGCTGCTGGCCCTGCGGGCCTCGCCAAATGTAATGGTCAGCCATAAGCCAACCTTGGCAAATGTTGCTTAACCTTCAAGTTGACCTGTGCTTACTTAGCTACGACACGCAAAATAACATTATTAAATCTAAGAACAGTAAAACTAAATACGAGTAGCCTTTTTTGTAACACAAACTTGATGCTTCTTTCCATAACGTTTGTAGGGGGTGGGCCCTGAACCCTTAACTACCCTTAACTTAGAACGGAAGCGCTCCCTTGTCGCTATAGACCTATTTATGGAAATAAAACTTACGCTTATTTGGATCCTAATTTTGACTGATTAAAACTTACAGTTTTCTTTATTTCGTGTTATTACACTTCTTTGTAAGCGCTACATGCGTAAATCGTTCAGTATTGATAACTTGATTGGTTAACTAAACGACTTCTTATTCCATTTTATAAAAAAAATATGAACTAGTCTAACATTAAAAGTCTTTGAATAAACTCTAAACAAATAATATATGGTAAGACTACATAACATAACACAACTTGATAACGATCCTACTTATTATTCCATTGTCAGAATGTTGGCCATTATAACAAACACTACCAAAACATATGTATGGCGAACGCAAAGAGAATTACAAGTATGTACATATTTCAAGTGTTAAAAATTCTGTAGAGGTAATATATTATGTACTTAACATCTTTATGTACACTTTAATGTTAGTATGCTATAACAAGAAGTCCGTACATTCCTGAACATTGGCACTACAATACCTCTTCTTCAGAGGTACCTATTGCGCGATCTTCAATAATTGTGATTTGTGAATTTTCTGTAAATGGGAACTTTACAAGAAGGATAAGATGGACGAACAATTACATGGACGTTTACATAAGTGCACTCAACCGACACTGAAAAAATAAAACAGGGCAATGCGGGTGTCGCCATGTCGCATGGAACCTTTCATATCTAATATTACATACAACGCTTTCAGAAAACTGATAGGGTTGCTATGGCTCTGCTGATAGGGAGTTTATTGCTGGCGGTCGAGGCATCAACATCCCCAACAGGGTTCTGAAAATGATTGCTGATAGAGTGGACAGTCCGCCTAAACATAGTTCATTGCTGTCAGTTGCATGTGTCACCGTAGTTTGTTTTTTTACTTAACCTTTAGGAGTCTGCTCGAATTAAAGACTTTAGAATTAATTTGTTACGTGATTTTGCATACGTGTCACACTTACCTACTACATTTCTGTTTTGGGTGTGTTGTATTTTAAAGGTGATAACTGATTCAATTTTATTGCAGCCCTTCTTCATGTCATTAGATGTGAAATACTTTTCTAATCCTACTTATATATAATACAAGAAAGAAAACTGTACATTGTGTGTTAACATATCAATAATAAAAATCTCCATAAATACATCCTAGTATACGGAAAGCATTAAACACGTGTTCATAATTAAATACCGATTATAAGCCCATTTATATCTGTAATCGTTGTTATGTGTTGCCCATAAAGGAAACATTTGAATGGGCAAGATTATTAAAAAATTAATCACAGTTTAATTTCCCCTAACTCTACCTACCTACCATAAAGATTGAATAAACCATAATTAACGTAGGCTTAACGAAAGATAAACTAACGTTTCGTTAGTTACTTCTTAAAACTTAAGTTTTACCCCCACAGTTTATTAAACCTTTTGTTGAAACTATTATTGTAAATTAAAATATCTATTTTTGTGTTGTTTAGTTTACTGAAACTACACTCATTTCTTTTTAACTAGTTTTTACTCTGGCGATTACTGGGTGTTTCATTACTATCATAGACCTGGTAACAGGCACTTTTGAACGATATACTTAGAAATTAAATTAATTAATAAAATGATTCTAGTTTCACATTCCACAAGGCAGTTTCGTATGGAGAAGATATTGGTTTACGGGGTATTGATTCACATCGTCGATCGTTTTTATTGACATTTAGATTAAGCTTAAAATCATTTAAACCAGAACTGTTTATATAATTACTTAGCCGATCTTTTTATCTCCAAAATCAAGAATATTCATAGTTTATACATATTTAATATGAAACAGTAATTATAGTTCATAATCATAATTTACGTATAAAGTTAACAAGTCAATCAGTGAGATGCTCGCAGAATGAGCTCTGCTCAAACATACATAATTACAGCCTAAGGTCAACCTAACGAGACGTGATAAATTAACCAAACATTAGCGGATATTAATAACTAGTTTTTAACGTAACCGTTATTCAAAAAGCGCTTATTAGAAAAAACGTTATAATTAGGTAACGTTATCGTAATTGTAATCAGTGGTAGCCTTGTTCTACTATCATGTAAACAAAGAAGAGTATTATTGTGTTCTTCCTGTTCTGAACAATGTACTACTACTGTCTATAGGTCGGCTTCCAGTCTAACTGGGTGCAGCTGAGTCCCAGTATTCTGTACGTGATAGTTGTTTAATGCACTAATTTTGACATCCGCACTTTGACAATACTCATTTTGACATTTTGTTTTTCAATTTTTTTTTTTTTATATGCTTTAGGTACCTACTGTATTATTCCATGTGTTTTAGAATAAGATTGACACATAATGTTTAGGCGAAGGACTTACGCGTCATTGGATATATCTGCACTATTAGATACTGAGTAAAACGGATAATTGTAATAATGTATTTTAATTAATTTTACTAAATTCAAATTTAATATTTTTGCATGCCGTAAGGTAAAATGTATCGGGACAAGAACCAAATATTCCAACCTATATGTATACCTACATTATCAGCAAATAAATGATTTCTTTCTTTCTTTTCTTTCTTTCTGCATGGAGCATTTGACTATCAGACCTCCACAACCCTTCGACTGAATAACACTCGATGCCGGAATTTCAGGCGTCTCGTTTAACGTGCTGCTAATATGTAGTAGGAAGGATGGAAGCAGCAGGCGTTGCGTCTGGAAGAACGTCCAGTTAGGCAATTATGACTTAGCTACGATCACCTCTTGCACTACCTATACCTTCTATCTACCTTTACAGAATATAATATGTATACTACTTAATGTTGTAAGGAGGAAATGGGTCATACACAAAAAACGAAAAAAAAAATGTTCTTGCAACTTAAAACCGATATTTCTCTATCATATTAACATTAGATACACTGAATAGTCTTTTGTCACGAAAACTTACCATATTTCACAAAAACTTCGCGCTTTAATGAAATTTACTTATTTTTTTTTAGTTTTGAATCTAAAGAAATCTCCTTCTGTAGACTGTTCGGTTGCCAACTAGTTGAGTTTAAGTGATGGTTAAAAATATATACACATACTTTCGATACTTATAATTCATTACATTACATCAGTTATATGATCAAATATTGATAACACAGCGTATTAAAAAACATGTAATTCAATATTTTAAAATAAAACGTATACACAGCATGTTCACAGAATTTTGGTCTCCTTCTGTAGACGCATAAAATGACTCAAACTGGGCCAAAGATAAACGCATCGCTTTTATTTTGTCTTTTGTGTTGGTAGCACTGTATTCTCTATCATTTGCTCGATTGTGATTTTGCGTAAAGTGCGTCTGACGTGGAAAATTAAAATTTTATTTAAATACACACGTTTTTGGTCGAGATCAGTGTATCTTTCCTGTGCAAAGGATACCTGAATAAGTAGCCTTTACAAATAAATAAAAAGATCGAGATAGCATATGCGTATGGGCGTGGTATGCAAATATCACATTGTTCAAATTTTTAATTTATAATTTAGGATGCCATGTTTGATTTATCAAAATTTGTCTCTCCTGTAGACATCTTTACTGTAGACTTAGTGTGCCCACAGAAGCCAAATTCACCAGGGCTCTCAGATAGACTCACACTAGATCTTTCTACAGAAATACTTAATCAAAAGCATAGATCCCAGAAGAAAATAATCTATTCAGACGACTCCAAAGCCTCTGAAGATTCACCACAGAAAAAACGGCCGAGGAATTTCATGTGGGACGATTCTGACGAGGATAATATACTTTAACACTTTGTTCCTTTATATGCCCACAGAAGCATTTTGTCTGTTCTGTAGACAAATTTTGATTATTTTTTTGTACGGAATTGATAAAGATTTTTGATTATGACTTGTTTAAGGGTTATAGAGAATTCAATTTCAAGTGTTTTGTTCATTGTTTCTATTCTTGATCTTATTGATATGATTATATAAGGTCAATTTTTGTTCTCTTCTGAGGACAAGGCAATCTCTTCTGTAGCCGTAAAAAAACTAAAAACGTGATTTATTCCTAAAATATCCAAGACTGATCTCGAATGATATTTTTGTAAGAATATTATAATCGAACCCTAAATAAATATAACGTTTCACAATAATTCGTGGAGTTTTATTATTATTATTTTGAGTTGTTCACTTTTTGTGTATGACCCAAATATTTGATTGTTTATTTGTATTGAATAGGCTCCGAAACTACCGGACCGATTTGAAAACCTTTCACCGTTGGGAAGCTGCACTATCCCCGGGTGACATAAGCTACTTTTTTTTATCCCTGTATTCCCACAGGAACGGTTACACTCAGGTGAAACCGCGTGGCGTCTATCTGTACATTCAATATTTTTTGTGCCACACTTTAGGATTAAGACAAGTAATAGAATGCAAAAAACAGTTTTTCTTTTTGGCCTGATTTGCTGTTTGTCTGTTTGTTAAAGACGCAAGAACCACTGATTGAATTAAAAATCTAGGTAATTACTTCAAAAATATTTAGCTTGGTCGTCGCGCGCACAGCCAGTGTACAATACAAATGTAGAGAACCTTCAGTTTCAACCGTAGATTTTATAGTAGGAGCGTTTTAATACAGTCTGCTATTATTGCCAGCATAATTTAGAATATATTCTAGAATATCAAACCTACGTCATGCATCTACATGTTTTATCTATACATATAATAAGACTGTAAAAAAACTGTGTCTGTACATTGAATATATTTAAAAAATAATAATTGAGGGGGGTTTAGAAACAGTAATAGAGCACGAATCCAAAAAAAAAAGTCTGTCTGTTTGTCTGTTTGTCTGTTTGTCTGTTTGTCTGTTTGTTTGCACACGCTAATCTTCGGAACTACTGGACGGATTTGAATGATTTTTTTTTTTGTTGTATAGATATTAAGTCTGGGCAACACATAGGCTATAATTTATCCTGGAAACTGGAACACCTGATGCAGAACCGCAACAGACCAGCTAAACTATAGGAGATACAAAAATGGTACCATAGCAAAAATTGTTCCACGTGATGAGCATTTTTTGCTGAGAGAATAAATTTGAAGATCCGGAACACCTGATGCAGAACCGCAACAGACCAGCTAAACTATAGGAGATACAAAAATGGTACCATAGCAAAAATTGTTCCATGTGATGAGCATTTTTTGCTGAGAGAATAAATTTGAAGATCCGGAACACCTGATGCAGAACCGCAACAGACCAGCTAAACTATAGGAGATACAAAAATGGTACCATAGCAAAAATTGTTCCACGTGATGAGCATTTTCTGCTGAGACAATAAATTTGAAAATCCGGAACACCTGATGTGGAACTTCAAGTGCCCAGCTACACTATAACATATATAGGAATGACGTCTTAGCAAGAGTTGTTCAGCCTTATGAGCACTCGCTGTTGACGTATAGATATCGAAGATCTGGAACACCTGTTGTGGAACTCCAAGAGCCCAGCTACACCATAACTCACATAGGAATGACATCTTAGGAAAAGTTGTTCAGTCTGATAGGCATTTCCTGTTGACTTATAAAAATCGAAGATCAGATACATTTGATATAGAAATTAAAGCTATCACTAATTTCATTGCATATTTAAAAAATAACATAAGTACCTCCACGCGGTGAAGGCGGGAACAGTTCAGGGCTGATTTTCGATGACGATGGTATATCATTGAAAATTAGACTCTACTGGCCAAAACTTCCATTTTTTTTTATCGTATAAATATGCCTTCGGGCTTATGTTATTTGAGTGTTTAATTTCCTTTTCTATTTATCTTTGTAACATGGTTGCCTACCCGGTAACGCTGGGGAGCAGCCACTTAGATTTTAATTGATCAGGTATCATCACAATAAAACTATAACCGTACCTAGAAAGAGGTCAAATCTTTCTCAATGTTCCAAAAGTGCTAAATGATTAAAGATCATAAGATCCCAACAATCTACCGAAGAGCGTTAGGAGGGACTTGATGCTGTTCGACAACATGAGGTTGCAACTCGCTCCGTGGAAACTTCTTGGGATCGCGAAGCACGCCTGCATTCTCAGCGTATTTACGCATCTACCAGGTATCCAGGTCTCTAGAAACCAGTGAAGAATATATGACTGACCGCTGATCATGAACATCATGCACTGTCTCGCGAGTTGGAGACGTTCACGGAAAAAGCATGACGCTTGAGTTTTCAGCGTAAATACGCATCTACTCTAGAGATAAGTGGGGGAAGGAGATGCGCGACTGATCGCTGAGCGTGAACGTCACGCAACATATAGGCTATACTTAATTTATTTTGGAAAATGGAACACCTAAAGTAAAAGAGATATAAAAATGGTGCCATTGCTAAAACTATTCCACGTGAAGAGTGTTTTCTGCTGTGAAACTAAATTTGAAGATCTGGAGCACCTGTAGTGGAACTCTAAAGCCCAGCGACAATATAGCATATACATAATAGAAATGGCGTCTTAGCAAAAGTTGTTAAATCTGATGGCATTTCCTGTTGACCAACAAAAATAAAAAATCTGGAACGTCTTGGATCGTCTCGCGCATTCCATTATTTTGCCGTCCCCGGGCTTTTACAATTCGACGTCAGACGTTTCAGATCTTCGATTTTGACGACCCCGTTGTCGCTGGCATAAGCAACAGGATCCGCGTACGAAGTCGCGGGCAGAAGCTAGTTTTAAATAAATAAAAACTAGTAGTAAAGCAAATTACTAAAAACATGTTATTTGAAGAAGTCGCTTTACTACTTGGCATCTACATTTGATAACATTTGGCCAGCAGTACCAGCACTGCATACACACTAGTAGTTAACATTTATTTGACACCTGACGACGTGACGTTTGTACGCCGTGCACACATTACAGACAGAGCAGAGCAAACAAAAACTGAACTAAATCGTTACTAAGCGATTGCGCTAGCGCACTTTATGTTACCGTTTATTCATAGGGTTGCCTCAGACACAGGTCTTAACAACTAGGATGTTGTAAGTACACGCAGCAGATGCATTTAAGAAATAAAAAAATTGATGATCACAATACCTAAATCAAAGTTAATTTTTGACTAAAGAGGGATTAAATATTATTATGTAAAATGCGATTTAAAAGCGACTGTTTAATAATTGGACAAGTGTCGAAGATCCTAAATTGAAAAATATTTTTTTTATGAGTAATTAAGAAGAGGGCTTTGTCTTTCACCATTATTAACTACCTCGTAAATAAAAACAAGTTTTATGAAGTTAAAGCCCCTGTTTGTTTGAACGTGCTAATGTCTAAAACTACACGTTGGATTTCAAAAAATATTTATGGGGGTAGTCAATTTAGGAGAAAGATTACGGGCATCAACAATAGTAGTATCAAGTCAGTAACGTTGCATAGAGATGAAGTAAGGGCAACCCTATGCGTCCTAAAGGCCATATCGTCACGAACATTAAACATGTTCTTTACAACTCTCTCGTAAATGGAGTATGTGTCGCGTGGACAAGGTTTGTACACGTCTTCACTAATGACACGCCAAAGGTCACGGGGGGTCTGTTTACAAATGAACTTCTTTTAAGTCTGGGCTACTGGTACTCCATTACGTGATGGGAAAACTAGGACGAAGGTCAATGTTAATTTTCTCAAAAGAAAAGAGTAACGGATTATTGTTCCAGCAACGTGTAAACTTGTAAATTATGTTATTTTTATTTGCTTTTTGTACCGATCTTTGCTTACCTTGCCCTTTTCTCTGCGCTTTCATCTTGATCAACAGTAGGTACCTACAATGCTTTAAGGAAAGTTGAATAAAATAGATCACAGTCCCAACTTTTTTAAGGAAACTCCATAACGATCTTTTAACTACAAATGACAGCCAAAACCAACGGCTTAACGTGCTTTCCAATGCGCGGAGTAGTCTGGCTTGATGTGTTCTCCTCAATGGTCGCTCATCCAGAAACCAACTTGTCAGGCGTAGCCTAATTTGTCGGGTGCAGTTGTTATTATTAAGCCACTAGCTCTTGTGCCGAGAATCGTCGATGTTATGCAGAATTAAAAATCTGTCTACTTTCAAATCAAAGATCTTGATAGTTAATAACATCTCATAAATCTACTCCAAGACTAATAGATCTAAGTTCTAACAGATAAGCGTCCACCTGCAGCTCTAGTATCGAAGGTCGCGTGTCGACATCGACATGTTTAGCAGGCGCTCCACATACAGCGCTGTTGGCCAATTTCTGTTGTTTTAATACGCTGATTTGAATCTCTTTAGAATAATATTAGGTGTGGTCTGAGCTGAGATCTTGTTTGTGGTTGAATCAAGTGTCACTTTGCAGCGCATGAATTGTAGGTAAAAGCATAGGTTCGTGTAGCATTTGTTTGTAAATTTCGTTGTGCTTAGCACGAATGCCTGACGTAAACGTAGCGTCCATTCGACCGTTTCCCAATTGAAAATACTCGATTGGAATATAGTATTGGTTAATTTTGAAGGCATTATTTTATAACCTAGTAATTGTGCCTTATAGTTTTTTGGAACCTAAATGCAACAGGATATATTCATTGTGTTTTAAAATTAAAAATAGTTACGTTTACATTCACACTAGCATTCATGCTAGTCACATTGGTCATGTTGATGATTGATCTTAAACTGTACAAAGTATGAATAAAAATATATATGTCACCGTTCACTTGGACGGAATGTAAATCAAGATATCCGAGTAAGGTTGTCTGTCCAGGCAGATTAAAGTACAAACATTGATGAATTCCGAATGCATCTAGATATTCTTCTCATATTCCCGTGTACAATGCATCATTATCATCTTGCGTAGTTCAAGAAATACCAGGACCACACGAATGTATGGAGCGCAACTGATCAAGGTCTTCAGATAAAAGTAAAGAGCACAGGAGAACACCCACATAATACACGACGTATAATGAGCAAAATGATTGGGTCATCGAATTAAATTAACCGTAAATCAGTCGTAATGAAAGATTTTTATTTTGTTTTCTGACCAATAGGATGGTTAAAAGTAGCCTAACAAATATAACAATTTGACCGCTTTTCTTATATTTAATACTAATAAAAAAGAAGTACCAGGACCATATGAATGCAAGGAGCGCAACCGATCAAGGCCTGCAGATAAAAAGTAAAGAGCACACCCACATACTGAGTGTAATGTGTAAAATGATTGACGCGGAGTGCAGCGCTCGTGCGGGGCTATTATTACACGTTTTGATATCTACATCTGATGGACGTGGATTTTATACGCCTGAGAATGTATAGAGGGTGCTTTGGATAATAAAATGTGTTCTAAAGTATTATAAGTAGATGATGCTCCTTGGGATTTATGTCGTCGATAAATTTTTTGATGCGCAAAGATTGCTGCGAAAAAACCCTCGTCGTAACCAGAATTATGCATGAAAGTAACAAAGAAAAAGGTCTTAAACTCTATGGCTGCTAAACTTTCGTAATGTTCAGTCAGGTCAGATGGAAGTCAAATGTAAACTTTTGGTACTGGTAGGTTGTAATTAATTATTTGCACTATAACTAACATCAAGAGAAAATACCACAATGTATCTAATCACACGTCACAATTAAATTCAAAATAATAAAACAGTGCGGGGTTAAAGAAACTGTTAAAATTAAGAGATGAGCTATTTTACCAAATAATGACATCATCCGCCGTACTTTTGATCTCAGGCACTCAAAAGGTCTCTGACCTCCAATAATGTATACTTTGTGTAAATTATAACCAAAGTTTAAAAATAATTAATGTTATCTAGATTATAATTTTATTGCTCATACTGATCAGGGGCCTTAAAAGGGTTCTTGGGTATTAGCTAAAGGTGGTTAAGACAAGTTATTAAAAAGTAAGAAAGGAAATCATATTAATAATGTTACCTACCAGAGCCTCATCAACTGTAAGGAGTGATCAGCAAGCGAATTTTACGGATTGATCTGTTAGGTAGGTATATCCTTTTGGAATAAGAAGAATTATTTATTCCTTAGTAAAAAATCGTATTCTTGTGGGCAAAAGCTATGTGGGTTTTTTCCACTATACAGAATGGACAAAATAAATAGGCCCTGAATAAATCACTTTAAATTCTTAAAAGAGAATATTTTACGTGAAAGAAACATTCCTTTATCTTTATAAAGAAATAAATCTGCTACTTAATTCCAAAACTCTATGTATTATGCAAAATGTTTACGTACCTAAGTACCTATTGGTTGAAATTGAAACAGCCTGTCCATGTGTACACAATATATTAATCACACCAGCTGTCCATTTGTTTAACATTCGCCACACGTAATCTAAAATGATTACATAATATACACACGTCTAGTCACTTGTTTTGGTGTACAACGACAAAATATTGTCATTTCTAGCATTGTCATAACTCTGTGGATTCATGCCTCCCTGGTATTCTCACAGTAAACGTTGTTATTATTGTTAGCAACACTCTCACGCTTAATTGTTATGTTATGTTAATTTGAATTAAATTACTTTTTATGATAATGTGATTCGTTTACTGACAACAATCTTTAATTTGTTTGTAATTGATATCTTGGTATACCTACTTTTTTCTCTTTAGTTGTTGGTTAACTATTGCAGCTAGTAGGAGCTTTCGTTGATCTGCATTATGTTTAAAACATTATGATTTTTAAGCTTTAAAACCAGGCTTATTAATTTAAACTAAGCAGCGTATTTTTTAGCTATTTAAAAGTTTGTTTCACTGTGTCCCGAACACATAAATACAAGTATTTATGCCAAAAGAATAATTAAACTGAAACCAAAAATTATCTACTATAATTTGCCAGATATATTGACTGCAACGCTTCCGAAGTTGGTTTTACATGTCCACAACTTTAATTTATTAGGTGGCTTCAACTACCGTTCTGCCGAATTAAGAAAATTATCAAAATAACTACATTGTCAGAAGTAAAAATAAAATCTATTGAATCTGTGTCGATTGAAACTGTGTCGCACATAATAAATTAATAACCACATTTTTTAAGGTTTTTTTTTGTCTGTGATACAAGTTTATTTAATGTCATCTTTAGTACATTATTTGTTATTTTATTTTTGATGACACCTGCGCGCTGCGTTTTCATGTCATCGATTATAAAAAAAAAACTATTGGTACATCGCTCTTGTATAACAGATGCCAAAGTTATTTGCAATACGGAATACCTACAGCACAGCCGTCTTGCACTTTTTTTAATATTGTGTAAAGTCCGCAACACACTGGTCGCAGTTATCAAGGCTATTCACTTTTACTGTCGGTATGTTTCAGTATTTACGGTACATACATAGTACATCTGGGCTAAGTACCCACTGCGCAGATCGATTGGGGTTGATCAATGTTTGCGGCCAGTTTTTGGATGGGTATTCGTTGGCATTGATATTCAATGTACGTCGTAGATGAGAATTCGTCTGAAACAGGTGCGTTAGATACAATGCAGCGCTATTTAAAACATCCCGTGAAAACGAAGGTAAAGTGAAGGCGGATTGAGCTATCGTTCCATACTAGGCATTGTAAATTAAATTATTTAAATTTCTACAGGGTGACTTGTACTGTATCGGCCGGCTAGCGGCTGCTGCCAGCCTTTTCTCGGGGACAGCAATGAATGCGTCATGATTTTTTTGATGCCCTGTGATTCACCCTCTCTTTTACCTATGTGTATGTTCATTGTAAACTGCTTTCATTATTTGATTTATTATTATACTTATAAAACACTGATTGCCACGTCAATTAAACAAAAACATGCCCATCAGTGCCAAGCTTGACATGGCGAATTAACTTTTTAAGGACCTAGTAAATAGTTGCTTGTAGCTTTTAAATAGTTTTTCATCCATACATGCCTGCGTCAAAGTTAATAGAATCATAATGGAGTCACTTTTATATAGAGTCGGTACTTATCTAACGCCGAAAGGCGTCGAGCGCATGCGACGCTGTACCTCGAAGCACTAACACATCATCAGTTGAGTGTCAAAGGTTCAATATTTTATTTATATAAGTATATTTATCTGTTCTGGCGTTACGCCACCAATACCTAAAACGCGACGCGTTTTCCGTTAAATATATACCGACCCATAATATCAAGTAGGTACGAAGTCCGCGTTGATGTCTTTCGTTCGCGACACTGCAGCCCATCCATACTAGTGAGCGGCTGATCTTGTTGTTGATCATGTTAGTCTGTGCCTCCCAGTGGCTCGGTGACGTCAGTAGGACACGCTCGGCCGCAGCTTCCAGCCCACGTTACGCCTGCGCACTGCCACGGTTTTTGCTAAAATTGGGTTCGGTCATAGTGAGAGCGGGAAGCGGGAGCGGTATTGTAAAGTTGAATCTCAAGGATGTGTTAACCGGCTGTTTTATTCTTTTAAGTAGAATATAAACGTAATTCTGTTTCTTCTGTTCAAATAAAATATTTACCTTCACTATACGTTACGATTACGATACGTTAACAAACAAAAACATGTTGATTAGACATATTATTAATGTTTTATCAAGGATCATTCTAAAATTAATACCTAGAAGTAGATTTCATTTGGTCACGTTTTTCATTATATTGGCAATGGCCGAAGATTTACGTATTTGATTTAAACAGATAAGTAATAAGATACGTATTTAATTTTAATTAACTGATATCAGAGGTTTAGGTGGCTACCTACAAATTTTGCATGTATAATTTAGCATTGACATAGTTTTCGATTATTTTAACAGCTTTAGTTTATAAATAATTACAATGTTATGTTATAAAATTGCATTGATCAGCCGACCTCGCAAAGGTAATCCGACCCCTGACGCTACCAAGGAGTGACATCTAAGGAAGCATGACGAACTTGCAACAATCATGCCATCCATTGTCGAGGTTGCTAGTTATAATCACATATTGTTAACTTAATAAATTAAATGAAGAGAAATTACTATAATACCTACATTACAAATTACAATATTGTCTTGCGTCTATATTATAGCCGAGTATTTTATAATCTAAGAAGTCGTCGATTGAATAGTAGGTACTACAAACTAAGGGTAGACAACATTAGCATTAAAAAGCAAGCCTAGCATAGACGGGTTTATTATATATACTAATATTATAAATAGGAAAGATTTGTACTAATGGATGTAACGAATAAACTAAAAACTTCTAAACCTATTTGAAAAAATCCTTTACTCTTGGGAAGGTACACAGTCCCGGGTTGACACAGGATACTTTTCATCCCTGTATTACTACGGGAACGAAAACTAAGGGTGACGCCTACTTGGGTTAGATTTAGGTAGTATTTTTTTAGATAGGCCGGATAGCCCGGTTTCTTTCGTGACAAATCTTTACGTGTACTTACTTCAAGTGAGTTAATCTTTAAGTGTTCTTTTGGTGTCTTTTGGTAGCTACTGAATAAATTTGCAAATAGTTATACGGGGACGCTTGTTATGCGTTAAATAAAATAAAATTTGACACACTAAAAAAACCAAAGCTTACAGAGTCGCTGTCACAGTAACCGCGGCCTAAACTACAAAAAACAGGCTACTACTAATTAACAGTGTCCGAGCACCGCCGCGTAGATTCGCTTTTTGCGAACATTGCTAATATTATGACTATTGACGAGGCTGTGTGAAAGATGGGTTGCGCAACAAAACAATATTATTTTTAATCTCTTTGCGGGCCAAAGAAAAGTAATTTCGTGATGCATGTACGCTTAGCATGGACACTTGACATAAAAGTCTAATCTATACTAAGTATTATAAAGAGGTATGGTTCGTGACGTTTGTAGTGGGTACCTAATCCCTGGAACAACCGAACCGATTTTGATTTTCAAAATCGGTTCAGTAGTTCCAGGTTCCTTTTACCAATAGAAAGCTACATTATTTGTGAGTGTCATAGGTTATATTTTATTTTCATAACTAAGAGGGGCTGGCGCGGATGTTAGAGTACGAGATGCACGCAAACGAAGTCGCGAGCGAAGTGCTAGTTAATTGTAAAACTGAGAACACTCGTTTTTCACGTATATTATCGTATTTAGTTTTAAAAGATTTTATTGAAATTTATGAGTTCTAGACTTCTAGGTGACCTACTCATTGTGTATACTGGAACCAAAATTAAACGTATTTTCCGTTACTTTAACGTTAGTTTGTTCGTGCTCGGGCCTCTGGGGTCCAGCAGCAATGGTTTTAGGGTGGTGAGGTATCGAAAGCCAGTCAAAGTACTAAAAAGCTTTTTTATTATAATATCAATATTACACTATTATATCTGCGTTTCTAACAATATTAAGTAAATATTTATTGCCTTTTTCGAAGTTACGGTACTTTTCTATTTTTTAATTATTTTTCAATGTACATATTGGTATTTTCATCAGCTGTATACATTATTACTTACTTCGCATTTTCTGTATTAGTGCTTTTATTTGAGTTTCTAATTTTATTATAAGCCATACCAAACTGCGGTCGGCAGGTTACAGCAGTATTTTCCAACAATTTATTCATAAAAAAATACACTATAGTTATTATACCAACGTCGGAGCTGTGTCGTCATATTCCAATAATATCCTGCACTTTCGCAACTTGTTTATTTAATTTTGTTCATAAGAAAAATGTCTTCAAAACACGCGAACGTTAAAAACCTTATGACGCAACACTAAATTGGAGGCAAAAAATACTTTAATGTGCCATAATTAACGTTCAAAGGGTTCCGTAGGGTATTAGGGAGGATCTTATTTGATTACCTGCCTCGGGAGGAGTTGCCAGCTAAAAAAAGATGCCAAGCTTTGATAGTAGCGAGCCTAGTACTAACGAGGTTCCGAAAGATATTTGTTAAGGTGGATGTGAAAGAGTAGCCCACGAAATTATAAGTTACTTACTTGTGTTTTTGTAATTAGCTGTTCAGTGTCAGGCTGTTGTTGTTGTTGTAGCTGTTGTTGATTTGGGACCATAACACGTATGTGATTACAGAATAATAATCATTAAAACAACCTTCTAACTTCGAATAATCTAAAATAATGATTAGGTATTTCATGAAAATTTAGTGGCATTAGATTAATTCAGGGTTTAATTGGTGACTGCTCAAATAAACCATATCTGTTACGGCCGCGGTTGGTAAGTATGTTCAGTTGGAGCAGCTAGTTAGTAATGGTCGGTGGGGTTCGAATCGCTGTCGAGTCCACCATGAAGTACCTGGGATTGGTGCTCGACAGCCGATGGGATTTCGGACCCCACTTCCGGCGGCTGGCGCCCAAGCTGATGGGCGCGGCCGGGGCGCTGTCAACGCTGCTTCCCAATCTGGGGGGCCCGAGCGCCGCCTGTAGGCGGCTCTACGTGGGGATCGTGCGATCGATGGCCCTTTACGGGGCCCCGATCTGGGCGGCTGACCTGACGGCCGGCAGCATCGCTGTCCTGCGGAGACCGCAGCGAGCGATGGCCGTCAGAGTCATCAGGGGCTATCGCACGATCTCCTACGAGGCGGCCGGAGTACTGGCCGGATCCCCGCCCTGGGACCTGGAGGCGAAAGTACTCGCGTCACTGTACCGGTGGCGCGAGGAAATGCAGGCGCGCGGCGAGCGACCGATGCAGCAACACATAGAGTTGCGTCGGTCGCAGCTGCGCGAGGTCTTGGTGGCGGCATGGCGGGACAGGCTTTCGAGCCCTACCGCCGGCCTCGTCACTATCGAGGCGGTCCGGCCGGTGCTCGAGCGCTGGCTCGGGAGGAGGCACGGCTCCCTGTCGTTTCGGGTGACGCAGGTGCTTTCCGGGCACGGTTGCTTCGGAAAGTACCTGTGTCGCATAAACAGGGAGCCGGACGCCCGGTGTCACCACTGCGTCGACTGTCGGGAGGACACGGCGCGGCATACGCTGGCAGAGTGTGCCGCTTGGGAGGAGCCGCGCCGTGCTCTTGTCTCTGGAGTAGGCAGTGACCTGTCGCTGCCGGCCGTGGTCGAGAGGATGGTCGGCAGCGTCGAGTCCTGGGACGCGGTGGTGTCCTTCTGCGAAACGGTCATCTCGCAGAAGGAGGCTGCGGAAAGGGAGAGGGAGATCACCTCCACTCACCCTGCCCGCAGCAGACGCACCGGGCGCAGGCGGAGGGCGGACAACGCCCTCTTCCAGCCCCCCTGAATGGGTCCAGGGCGACGGACGCGGGGATGTCCGCCGCCCCCACGTACATGGACCCGAGGTGGCGGCGCGTCGTGTTCACGCGCGCCCCTCTTAGACGTCGCGAGGGGAGTCTAACACCTCACTCCCCTCGCAGACTTGGCGAAGCCCGCGGGGCCCAGGGCACCAGTCGGGGGTCGCGGAAGTATCTTCCGTTCCCGTGACCCCCGGCGCAGGTGTGAGAAGGAACACGGGGTGGTTTTTAGTCAGTAAGAGTCTGACAGACCCCTCCGCCTCCCCGGGCGGGGGACATCCATGAGGATTTTCCACCCCTAAAAAAAAAAAAAAAAAAAAAAAGCTAGTTAGTAATGCCCGGTGTCACCACTGCGTCGACTGTCGGGAGGACACGGCGCGGCATACGCTGGCAGAGTGTGCCGCTTGGGAGGAGCCGCGCCGTGCCCTCGTCTCTGGAGTAGGCAGTGACTTGTCGCTGCCGGCCGTGGTCGAGAGGATGGTCGGCAGCGTCGAGTCCTGGGACGCGGTGGTGTCCGCATGCGAAACAGTCATCTCGCAGAAGGAGGCTGCGGAAAGGGAGAGGGAGATCACTTCCACTCACCCTGCCCGCAGCAGGCGCACCGGGCGCAGGCGAAGGGCGGACAGCGCCCTCTTCCAGCCCCCCTGAATGGGTCCCGGGGCGACGGACGCGGGGATGTCCGCCGCCCCCCACGTACATGGACCCGAGGTGGCGGCGCGTCGTGTTCACGCGCGCCCCTCTTAGACGTCGCGAGGGGAGTCTAACACCTCACTCCCCTCGCTGACTTGGCGAGGCCTGCGGGGAGACCAGTCGGGGGTCGCGGAAGTATCTTCTGTTCCCGTGACCCCCGGCGCAGGTGTGAGAAGGAACACGGGGTGGTTTTTAGTCAATAAGAGTCTGACAGACCCCTCCGCCTCCGCGGGCGGGGGACATCCATGAGGATTTTCCACCCCTCAAAAAAAAAAAGCTAGTTAGGTAGTAATAGGTACCTAGTTTAGTCGGAATCAGGGAGAGTAACAGCGTGAGGATGCGAAATGTTTCCAAGGGACTCCCTTTTGAGTGGTCTTTTTATGCTTATAAGAGAGAAATTAACCAAATTTATAAAAAGAGAAGTAAACAATAAATCGAGTCCTTTAGAAGCTCATGAATAATTAACTGCCAGATTTATATTTTCAATTATTCCAAGGGTATCAACCTCCTTTACCAATTCAGATTGAGAGCACTTTAATTTGAAATTGAAATTAAATATTCTGAATACATTATTAATTTAGTCTTGATATCACCTCAAACAAGTATTTGTAAAATGGTTTTGCAATTGCATGTTTGTTGACATACCTAATATACTTTTCAATAACCCATTGGATTAGTGGGTAATAAGCGCCTGCGCAGGGTTCGATTCCCACAAGACAGCATTTGGTTGAAAATGTGTTTAATGTAAACTAGAGCCCTCATCTTGACAAATTGTAAGGCAACACTTAGTTATCTACTTCTAGTTAAGTTAGTATCATCATGACCAGAGAAGACAAATAAAAATAGCTTTACTTAAAGTTTAACAAATTAAGAATCAGCTTCTTTGGCGTAATAATGAATCCTCATATTGTTGTGGTCTTCACTTTGCTAGATATCAAAGCTTACAACATTCCAACTTTCAACCTAGTTTCATATCACGTCTGAAAACTTTGGTAAAGTTGTCTCCATCGCGCTAAACCAACAGTAAGTTGAACCAGGAACCAGAACTCACGACGCTAAATAACGATATAATATTTACAAAAACAATCCACACGGACTTGTTAAAAAGTTTAACATTGCCGCAGATAAATCTACATGAAACATGACCGACAAAGGTTGTAGAATGTCTCAAGTCTGTTCCAAAGGTCCGTTTGATTCGTTGTGCAACAAACAACGCGATACTTAATAAATAACAACAATGTACCAACAAACGTGAACACTACAAAAATCTAAACGCTCACTTATGTAGCTGTGCCCTATAATACTGTACCAAATGTGGAATATATCTCGTGTTTATTAGAGTGGCCAGTCGCGAGTGTCCTTGCATAGTCCTTTTACGTCAATTACAGTCATTAGTCGATATGTTAGAACACTCTTTATCTCAATCATTATGTATCCGGCGCAATTAGTCAGGTTCTAAAACGATCTAATCGCGATTAAACCTTTTTTGTGCAAGATAAAATGTTAAACAGGAAGCGAAACTGTATCAGCATTACAGATCGCTCGTTTAAAAGCGACAAAATAAATCACCTCAATTCAATTAAATTAAAACAAAAACTTACCGAAAAATGTCCTTTCCGGGCACGAACAGTGACAGTTCAAACGGTATCGAACAGAAGAAAAAAAACTTAGAAACACAGCACTAATCACAGACCGAGATCTCAGTCCATAGCTCTGAGATAAACAACACGAATAAATTAAAAAAAAACGCACTTTTTTTCAATAATGTAATTAATTTCACTACACTATTATCCTTTTTTTTTACTGGCAATCAGTGCTAGCACAGTCACAATATCAGCGCGAAATTTGACAGTTCAGCAAACAAGACGGCGTGCACCCGCTCTCGGCGATACCTCGAGGTCGACTGAATGAGTTAAATCAAATTGGCGAGTGAGAGAGCACCTATTACGTAGCTAAAAGGCTTTGCCGCATATATGCATGAGGCTGTTTGCAAGGAAAACGGCTTGGAGTTACTTTTGGGCGAACGAAGGTGTTTGTCATACTGCCAAATTGGATAATGTTAAGATTAGAGACATAAGGCATGATGTCATGTGTGGACGTTAAGAGTCATTAGTCGACAGGTTTCTGTTTTTGTGTGTTGGCGCCCTGTGGTCAGACTGGTATTCTCCGAAAGTCTTTTATGAGTTTGAGAGCGTGAAAATCTTGCATTCATTTACGATAATGCCTCACGCCAATCATTTATTGAGCCATTATTTCTCATTGTTATGAAATTACCCAAGTTGTTTGATTATGTAGTCCGTTTATCCCCATTTTGAACATAGTTACTCGGTTATTATGAACTTGCTCGGCGTATGTTTAACTGATCAAAAGAAAATTAATCAATGGATCCACTTTTTGATCTTAGTTCGCGAAACTCTAAATGTAATAGACAAAGAGATTTATGCAAGTATTGATAAATTACACTTGACGCAAGGGTAATGGTTACTCGTTTAGATGATAGTCTTTAACTTCCTGAAAGTTTTAGATCCGTTATCACCCGTAGCATTTTGTTCGACTGGCCAATTAATAACTAGGTAGACTCTCCAAATTCTTCATAAACAGCCACTTTAGGTACCTACATTTATTTACCACAATGATGACTAGATTATATTCCTACTGCATTATAGTGATTTATTAGGTACTACTCACTACTGGTACTGGCTAGTAGTCTCTATCAACAGCATCATACACAGTGATATTAATAACAAATTCTACGAACTATGGCTATTGTGTTTGAGTTTACCACGTGGAAGCTCCATTCTGTCCTTATACAGGCAACCGCAGTCCCACGTCGTGTGACTGACTTGTCTCTTGTTCTACAGCATTTAAAATAACTTGGATCACATCACCACCTGTAATATCTTTTCGACCAAAATTCAATGTGTCCTGAAATATCGCTTGTTTGAATCAGCGGTGTGCCGCTCTCCGACTACTTGCAATCCTGCTTTCCTACCTTACAGTGCCTTCAAAATTATCTTTAAAAATATAATAATAAATAATAATAAAATTTTTATTGCAGTAAAGTTACATACAGTCTTTAACACTGGCCCCAAACTAGGCAAGCCTGTATCTTGGGTACCAGTACGGATGGTTTGTCCTTACACAATTTGATTAAACTTTGTTCGTAGGAATTTAGACTTAACATAGAGCAACAAAAATAAAATATAATATAAAAGTAATAATAAAAAAAAAAAGCAATTACAAAAATTACAAATTAAAAAGAAATGTTATATAAATAAAACGCCTGGATGTATGTAATGGTAAGGGTAGTGTTTGTGTTTGAGAAAAATCTGTGTTTTGATGGTGTAAGTGTGAAGTGAGTCTGAGTGTGAGTGTGAGATGAGAGTGAGTGTGAGGTGACTGTGGATGTGTCGTGTGGGTAGGAATGAGTTCTAGGGTGTGCAAGAGAGAGACACGAGAGTGGCAGGTTTATGCAGAAATTATTTTGCCACATTAATTACTTCTTCTGCCTCGTAGTATGAAAGGTTTAGTAACCAGGATGTTAGTTTATTTTTAATTTGTTTACGAGTACAGTTTCTTATATTGCACTGTTTGATTACCGCATTATAGACGTGGAGATGTAGAAAATGTGGAAGTCTTTGCGCGAAAGCAGATTTGACTGCGGGAGTTGGAACTCTGAAATTGCGTTTTGCCTGCAGACTGCACAAGTCACTTCTTTTTGAAATTTCGATGTGGGACTTTGCAGTAACATTCAGTATGAATAATTTTCTGACACTCAACAAGGAGGCCTCTGCGTACAGAGTTTCAGTAGGGAAACGGAATGGCTTATGTAACAGTCATATCTATAAATCTTTCTTCATATGTAAATCCTCAAAATGACTGCCTCGTCTAGTGTTTAGTGGTCGCAAGCGCTACTGCTGCATGAGGTCCCGGGTTCGATCCCCGGGTCGGGCAGTGTTATTGAGTTTATCCATCTGGAATTTCTCAGTAGCAGCCCGGAGTCTGGATTTATGCCCGATTCGTGGCAATAGGCTCGCCCCCTATTACACCACACACACACACACACACACAACACATGCCATGACATCAACATAGCTGGCGAAATGTGGATGTACTACAGGTAGGTACACCTCTGCCTAACCCTTCGGGGATTACAGGCGTGATGTTTTGTTTAATACATTTAACTTTAATTCTTAGAATTTTAATATTTGTTCGCTGGAAATAGCAGAATATTACGGACGTCATTATTTCACCTTTGTAACAATAATTTTCCAGGACAATTTTATTGATTTATATTTAAAATGGACACTTCACTCGATCTATCCAATTGCTACCAGTCACCCTAAAAACATGGAACCTCCTCCTGGCAAAAGGCCAGATTCTGTTCTCTATTGAAACTGATCGCAGACAGCCACAGAATTAAACCAATATGACAGAAGACCAATTGAACAGATTTACTGTCACCAGATGAACTGATCATCACTATACTGAGTATGGCTACTGCCAGATATCTACCTATGTGGTATGGATATGCAACGGTGCTTAACCAGTGATCCTCGGACCACTAGTGACCACACCTGAAATGACCCGAACTGGTCCACGAAGCCATCCTATGAATAAATTGTGTTAACTTTTTTTAATTGACATATCTACGTTTAAGCGAGCATGGCGTCTCGGTGCTTCTGTAATTAAAAACAAGCACCGAAGTTAGTTGGATGCCAGTATCCATGCACATGCGTTTGGTTTTGAGTACTTTGTACCTTCTAAACCAATGATTCTGAAGCAAGTAAGCAGTCCGTAAAATTGCAATTTATATGGACCACCACCTGGTGGTTCATGGCAAGACAAAGATACAGCCAAATGGTCCACTGATCTAGAAAAAGGAATTAGTTTCTTTCACAATTATTACCTTACATATACTTAAAAATAAAATAAATAAAAACCTCACCTTACACTTAACCCTACTTTCCTATTTGAAAGTAAAATACTTACTTACACACGTTAAATAAAATTTACCCAAAATAAAAGTTATTCATAATCATGGTTGGGAACTTATATCGAGTACATGTATACCAAGTAAGTATCCCTTGTATGGACACTTATGAAAAGTTTAAAGTCACTAATTTATACATTTGAGCAGTCGGAAGATCACACAACGAAGTAATGTGTTTACTTCGCCTTACAAGGCACGGTGACGGCAACATTGCAACTGTTGCACTGAGACTACTTCTACAAGGCTAGAATAAGTAATGAAATATTATATTAACAGTGTTCTGGGTGGACTTTCCAAAGGCGTGTTGTATACAGCGCTACATGAAGCTTATAATGAGATTAACACGGCTTTCCTATTAAACGCAACGGGTACTATAGGTGGCGTACAGTCGCATGCTGCAGCTGTACGAATTTGAGTGAGTTGATCATCATAATAATTGTGTATCTATTTAGAATCGTCCTATTTTATAGGCGGACCCTGGCAATAGCCGGGATTAACGCCAGGTGGAAGAAGAAGAAGTAGAAACATCCTTTTTCTATTCAATGAAGGAGGTAAGTAAACCCCTTTTGCCCGAGCACAAGTCCAAACTAAATATCTACTTTTTTTTCATGTGGTTTCTGGTTTCTGAAAAAACTGGTGTCAACATTTTTATGCCACCAATGGGCCATTGACTTGGCTTCTCATGCAGTCACGTCGGTTCCCTCACAATGGTTTCTTTCTTTCATCGTTTTTTAAACAGTGTCTTGGCTTTGAACTCAAGCCATGAGCCTAACGTGGTGCCGCGGATTACACGACTAGGCTATTATATACCCTGTTAAGAATATCCTGGTGGATAAACCAATAAGCTTGACCTAGTAGATCTAGGCACCAGTCCTAGGACCCAAAGCATTTCTCTTAACAGACAAACAATCCCAGTCCTTGACGACCTTGCCATAAGGTGTTCACTATTTTACGAATGAATCCGCGTAGTTCAACTCGGCCAATTCGAAGAGAAAGAAACTGTAACTCGGACCTCAAAAGATTAGCGGATCAGGATATTGAGGTTTTGTATAACAAGGTTATTCCAGACCAGGGGGTCGAGTCTGGTATTACAATCGTGTCTCAATGACCGGTCAATGATCGATTTTTGACGTATAACGCCAAACTTACCTAGCTTCGATGGTCCTAGTGTATCATTTCTTTATTTTTTTTTATTGTATCCTTTTTTTATTTATTTTTGATGTAATGTCGTAGACCTAGTCATGTATTCCAGTTTTGTACATGTAAGCGGGCACGCCCTTTTTACTTGAAGGCTTTTTTTTTTTTTTTTTTTTTTTTTTTTTTTTTTTTTTTTTTTTTTTTTTTTTTAATAATAATAATAAGTTTATTGTACAAAAAAATAAACACATGAGTTCTTAAAAAATAACTATAGACTAAACATGGGAAGATTGTACAAGTGGTTGACAAAAACAGTTTGAACAGCTGACTCCTGAACTAAGTAAAAAGATACTTGTATCTCAGGAGACAAAGTTCTTCTTAAATCAGTGCACACATACATTTACATTACGCATCTAATACAGATACATTAAGCATACATTTACATTGTATCAATTATACAGGCTTATATTGTCAACGTCGGTACTTCCTATTCTTATTACCTACTATAATACAGGAATAAATGATTATTTAAGTTATAAGTTATTGCTTGGTGATAGGATGAATCTATAATCTGTAGTATTTTTGTTTTTTTTTTCTTTTGGCAACATTTCAATTGATATAAATCTTATTTTGCATGCTGCTGTGTCAGCGAGACATGAAGAACTGTTTTAAACTTAATTTTACAACCTTGTACCGTGTTTCTGGCAAATAAATAAATTATTATTATTATTATTATACTGTCTTGTATATTGGTGTGTGCTAGCTATCATGGTAGCAAATTATTTAATTTAAATGATTTAGTTTATTAGTTACCAATGCTGTTTAAACTGTTCTTCTAACATATCAGACAGACGTCTTGCTGGGGAGTTTGTTCCGCCACTTCTTCCCAACAAAAACACTAGGAAGTGGCGAAGGGCGGGCGTTTTGGGGGACTGTCTTATGTAATTTTTGACGTTCAGAAAGTGCTGATCCTCAGCCTAATTTGAATAAATGACTTTTGATTTTGATTTTTTATGACACATTTCCCATATAAAAACTGTCAAAGTTGTCAAATATTCGATCAATGACCGGTCATTGAGACACGATTGCAATAGCAGACTCGAGCCCCAGTAGCACTCGACTCTTTGACGATACCTTCGAGATAAGGCAGCACGCACCCGGTGTGATATTGTCACTGCTCCACCCACCTCGTGTCCACTAATACCTGATTAGAACATAACATATTATTGACTTCTTCTAGACGCTCCCTATCATTTTAGATCTAAGATAGGTTGGCGTTAGCTAAACAGTTACACGAGTGTGGACGTAGTACATACGAACCTACCACAGATACAGATAGACCTAGATAACACAAGTATCACGATCTGTTTGAAAGCCAAGCGTGCCATTTTTTTAATGTACCTACGCAATGTAGGTAATACGAATCTTTTGTTTTTCTCATTTTTAGTATTACCAGGTATTACTGAGGGTATTGTATTAAAAATATTTGTTTTTTTTTTTAATTGATTACGCATAATATTAATCATTATTATAATGACTTACCGATGGAAGGAAACGGAGCGAGAAAGTGGCCACTTACGATTTTTGTACGTAAGCTAGGCACGCGAAGTGGCACGCGAAGTAGGTACCTAGTTGCTCTTGCGTTATCTAGGTCTATCTATATCTGTGGTACCTACGTAATCCTATGTGCGGTGTAGTTATCAATTAATACAATTATTAAGGCAGCCGTATCGAGTCAAAATTGGTAACTAAAGTTTTCATTTAGGTACCAAGTCTAAGTTTATTTTTTTAACGTTATTTCAAATGATATGCGGATGGTGATTCATTGAAATAACTTATGAATCACCATCCGCATAAAATTCCGCCACCGCTCTCAGGATATAGGTAGTTGCGTGGAGTACTAAAAATTAACAACATTCACTTAATCCTGAAACAATTAAATCATCCCTAAAAATCTGTAAACACTATAAATCCATTTACCTATTAATATATTTACCTACGAGTTATTTTTCAAACTATGCTTAGTTGCCCTTTTCAAGACCTACTCCAACACGTATGCACACAATAATTGCTCCTTAATATTTTGCTACAAGACAACTCAAAGGAAGCTAGTTACCATGCTTCCAACAATCTTTTTCTACCGTTCTTTCCACAAGTTGACTCAAAGCAATGCCATCTGTTGTCAAATAGTAACACTAAAATCAGTGACATCTAGTATCCAGTAGATTACTCATACTTATACCTAGCGCCTCTAGCGTACAATTTTAGAAAATTCCCATTGATATAAGTTTACGCGCATTATCCTACGAATTTAGCAAGGCTCTCGTTTTATAAAGGACGTGACGAGAATATGGGACATTGCAAAACTGTCGGATAACATATTATTATGATCGCATTGACACTCAGTTTAGATGAAAAATATCACCATTCGAAATGTGACATAGTTGACCCATTTTTTGTTAATTCTAGCCAATTTTAACGTAACTATATAGAGCAATATTTTTTGAGTAATAATTCTTAAAAAGTATTTATTTTTATAATAATATTGTGTTAGTGAAGAGCCCAAATATTTTTCTCTTGTAATTCCTGTTATTGTCTACTAAGTGTTATAAAATCTACCTAATTACGTGCCGTGTTGACGCTTCTAAAGATGAAGTTATAAATTTTACTCTATTTCTTCTATTTTTTCCTGTTAACATAGTTTCTATAGATATAAATCGTTTTGAAAATGTCGTTCGTAAAATGTTGTTTTGAAGCTGGAGAGGGCCATGATTTTTTGGATTCGTTCGTTCAAAAATGTACAGATCCAGGATGTAAGTATTTTTTGCAAATTAATATTACATCTAGTAAAAGTCCTATATATAATTTAATTAAGCGTTGTTGGCGCCCGTTCAAGAATGGTCTTTTGTTATTGCCAGCTACATTATTGATTGCTTACTTGTAATTGCCGCCAAGGGCGCAAACTTTCGCTAACTTCATACGCATTTCCGGGGTTACAAGTCGTGTTACGATTTCAATCCAAAGAGAAGAAAGATAGTCTAAAATAAAAATCTGTAGGAGCCACAATTTATTTTTAAATGTTTCAAAAGATTATGCCAATTCTAAAGAACTATTTAGGTAGCATAATTAAAGTTTAAAGTAGAGTTACGTTAAAGGACAATGAAGTCCAATTTGTAATTATTGTCTACGAAAAGTAACAAGTGGTAAATAAACTTTGTCTCTGGTAAAACTGGAACGCGCCTCAAAATAATCGATCGACTGACAGACTGTCTTGTTTTGTAGATTTTAACTAGAAAGTATTTTTGTATTATTATCAGTAGCTTATAGGGCAAAAGGAAACATGGCTGGTATGTCGTATTTTAATTATTTACTTTAAGTACGGCTTTAATTAAACTTTGCTTTATTAACTGGACTTTGACAGTTACTTTGGGTGGCGCCATCTTGCTCCCTCACCTGTCATCAATATTAGCGTGTTTTCATGGTGTTTTTCCTGCGATTTACGGAGAGTTTGTCAATAATAATTAAATCTAATGTGTTTAAAAGTGATATAATTTACAAGAAATGTGATTTAGTACACTATTTCAAGAAGTTTCGTACTAAAACTCTTGAAAAGGTACAAGGTGCCGAAGTTCCATAATGACAGCTACAACAGTGCAAAATCTAGCTAAAACAGCTACTACAACACCTGCTAAGGCTCAGAAAACCTATGGGAAGATCGTTCTTACATTGTACAATTGCCTTCTACCAGAAAATGTATTCAAGGAAACGCCCTCACAAACTGACGGCCTTGACATCGAAACGGAAACAGATCTCCGTATTCTAGGATGTGAGATGATCCAAACCGCTGGAATCCTGCTCAAGTTGCCCCAAGTCGCTATGGCGACCGGACAAATTTACCTCCAGCGGTTTTACTACTCTAAGTCTTTTGTGAGATATCCCATGGAAACAATGGCTATGGGCAGCATTTACTTAGCATCTAAAGTTGAAGAAAAACCGTGTCGAATAAGAGATGTGATCAACGTTTTCCATCACATCAAACAAGTAAGGGCTCAGAAGAATATTGCTCCCCTCATTGTGGATCAAAACTACATTGAACTCAAGAATCAAGTTATTAAAGCTGAGCGAAGAATTCTGAAAGAACTTGGGTTCTGTGTGCATGTCAAGCACCCACACAAGCTTATTGTGGTGTATCTGCAGTTGCTGCAGTACGAGAAGAACCGTCAGCTGATGCAAATGGCTTGGAACTATATGAATGATGCCCTGCGAACTGATGTCTTCATGAGGTTTCAACCTGAAAGCATTGCTTGTGCTTGCATTTACTTAACAGCACGCAAGATTGGTTTGCCGCTGCCCAACAACCCTCACTGGTTTCTATTGTTCAAAGTACCAGAAGAAGATATTAGAGAAGTCTCTGTTCGCATCCTGCAGCTGTACAAGAGAACTAAAGTAAATCCCGAAGAGTTGGAGTGCAAAGTTGACTTGTTACGTAAGGTGTATCAGGCTAACAAGCATATACAAGCTCAGAAAGATCGTGAGAGCAAGGCAGAAGAGAAGAAGGTAGAGTCACCGACTGCATCAACTTCTAAAGAGAGTAATAGAAGGGACTCTAAAAAAGACAAGTCTCCTAAAACTCCTCCCTTGTCTTCCAAGTACCACAGCAGTCACAAGTCTAAGAAGGAGCGGAGGTCACGGTCTCCATATGAACGCAAGAGTTATTCTAGTAGTAGTAGTAAGAGGCACAAGTCCCGTTCGAGGGATAGGGAAATGGACCGTTCTCGTGAGCGTAGTAGGATGGATGACAAGCGTGGGCGTGGGATGTCGCGGAAGTATGATGACTATGAAAGATCTAAGTCCAACAGGGATGCTAGAGATGATAAGAGAAAACATTAGACTGTAAACTTACTTTATTTTGGAATAAATACTTTTTTTAATAATTCTGTTTTTCATTGTGTTGTTGTTGTCTCTTTGGTAACTTATAAAGTTAATCTGTATTGGACATTGAATAAGAAGTAGAATGTTACTTAACCTTTTGAACGCCATTGTCACATATATGTGACAAACGAAATCTTACCCTGAACGCCAACGTCACAAATATATGACAAAATACACGTCGCACCATATTATGAAATAAACAATTTAATCATTACTTTTGTGTTTTAATGTTTATGAAGGTCATTTGACAGAAAAAGTGGCCTGGCGTCAGGGGTACGGCGATACGTTTATACTCTGGCGTTCAAAAGGTTAAAACCCGTTTATAATATTACTTTCAATGTTAGAATATTGCATTACCAAATCTAAGTTTTAATTTCAATTCACATGTGAGGCTGATCTCTTCTGATATTGACACAAATCATTTCAGATTACTGGTTACATAATTATATTGTGTATGTATAACCCCTTTATGTGTATTGACACATTTGTAATGAATGACTCATACATTTGTGAGAAATATTAATTATAAAGACTCATCAAGATAATAAAGTAATCTTTATTACATGATTATTATGGGGAAGTACCTATGTAATTATCACTTAAAAAAGATGTAGATTTTGAAATTAATATTATGGTATCTATCTTGTTAGGGTTTCCAAAGTCTGAGAGAGAAACAAGACATCTATTCAGAACTTTTTTCTGCATACTATGTCACTAAGATAGAATGTTGGCCTTCATCCCAAATTGGTAATAACAATATTTATGTTATTAAATTAGTAAGTATATTTTAGTATTTATTTCATAGATGGGAAGAACATGGCCAGATATGGGCATTGCGCTTTAGGCTGGTCAACGGTTGGAAAATTTGAGCAGTACTCGTAGATTGTGAGCAAACAATTTGGTTGTCTGTGGACTGATTCGCCCTATCCCCTCGTGCTAGTATAGAACTGTATCACGAGTGGATAGTCTTCCTCACCATAGAATAACAGATTACCACAAGCAGGTAATTAGGTAGGTACTTAGGTTGTTATGGCTGCCTATAATATGAATTAGTTTATTTATTGGTCCTTTCATCCTTACAACACGCAAATACCGAGGGTTGTACACCTACTTGAATATTTTGGTCCTACGAGATGAAAGGGGATGCCTCTACACGTGCTTAAGGAGTTCTATGTATAGTTTAAAAATCGACAAACTACAAATATCGATGTCACATGTCACCCTTCAAGTCATCCCTTTCCAGCGGAGAATCTATTTTCGGTGAGTGGGCAATGATTTATATTTAGCTAGTCAGTTCTGAGCTCGCGACCGGAGCGCTGTGCTCCGTCGATTAGTGCCGATATTATTTATGATAGGTTTAAAATCAATAGGTTTGGTTTTATAGAACATCTTTTTGATGATGCGGCCCTGGTATTTGTGGTTCATTTTGAAATACTGGATAGTACGCCATATTTATTATCTTTGGTTTTGAATTTAAGTGTGGTAAGCGGAATGATACTGAAATGATTAGGTGGTTTTCGAACTTACTTATTGTGTAGTTTGTCGGTATTTTATAAAAAAATAAATTTGCTTCGGAGCAATCAGAATGTCGTTTCTGGTTGGTATGGTAGGAAAGATTCGTTTGTTCAAACTTAAACTTTCAAAATTATTTATTTTTTGTTGGTCCTGTTTAGACGACTGTAGGTACCTATGTGTAAAGGGTTAGGTTAATATTTACCGTAGTAATCTTGTCCTGTAACTCTGCGCCTACCAGATAAATGATTGATTTTATTAAACTAAGGCGTTGTTCGCATGCGCAGATTTTATGATTTTTTTTTCTTTAGATAAACGTACATTTGTGTCTATTGTCTCTATGTAATAGCCATTAGGTACAACAAAACGTTACAAACTTAAATCATGTTTAGGTGGGCAAGTTAACACACTTCCCTACGTAGGTAAGCCGGAAATGCACCTATAATGGGACGGCTCCGATATTATAGGCTTGTTGAGCTATTTTGGAACTATCTTAATGACTTGGGGATGCGTCTAAATATGAGTACCATTATAAAATAAACACGTGTTATTGTTTCGCAAGAGTTTGCCGCCCCTACCGATGCCGGGCGGTAAGTACGCGCGTGTTTCAGTTCCGAAAGGTCGCATCCCTTTCATAAGGAGTGTGGCAAACTAAACGATGTCAGTGCTAATTATAGTCTGCGAATTTGCATAAAACTAGTAATGTCTAGATTAAGTACCTACTTAACCTGTATGACCTAAGTGCATTTTAACGATGTGGTGATCTAGTACAATACAGGTCTAGACAAAACAAGTTGATGTTTCTAGAATGTTAGATAGATAATTATTAGATACCAAGGTACCTATGTGTCTATATCTAGTGTTATTTATACTTGTGGACACTAATACTCCTGACCGAATTTGATCGTATCTTGGTTGTTATTTTGCGATTATATCTAATAGTTAGTTTTAGAAAACAACAAGAACGGTATTTTAGCACAAAGAAATAGTAGGTATCTAGTAATAATGCAGCAGGACATTACTCTATTTGGCCTGGAATCCCAATTGATTTCTTCCAGCTTTGTTTAATGTCATATCTGAAATGACATAACTAAACTTTATGGGGTGGAAAGTACTCTACTTATTAGGCACAGTTAACAGCACTGAATCAGGCAATTCTTGCATTGCGAAAATCTGTTCTATTCTATTTTTTATTATGGCAAACAAAGCCTATGTCGACTATTCCGCCAATGTCTAAAATGAATTGGACAGAAAGCGCCCAAAAAAAAAACAAAAAAAAAGTAGTAGTGTAGATCTGCATGGGCTAGTATGGGACTGCAACAAACAAAAAATGAAATTACATAAATACCTATTAAAATTGTTAGTATTGTTAGTACAGAAACTTGATACATTGGGGTAACTTGACGTGCTGGCGACGTCAAGTTACCCCAATGTGTCAAATTTCTTTGATCGATTTTCAACTTTATGATAAACAGGGTTCATATTCAATTGGGAAAATTTGACATATTGGGGTAACTTGATGTGCTGGCGTCTGTACATCATTACGAAAATCACCCATATCAACAACAAAGCCTGCTAAATGCTAAATAGTGTCAACGTCAAATTTTACCAGACGCAGTCATATGAATGCCATCGTAGGTACCTATACCGACATCATATCAACCTTTCTGGTGGTAGTGGTAATAGCTAGTTATTCCATTCTTTTGGATATCCCCCCCCCCCAAATCCCCGTTAATTGAATATCTATGGGAGGGTTGCCAGGTCGCCAAACCTAACAGCCAACGCCACAGCCACGGCCTAGCCAGACAGACCAGCCGGTTTGGCCGAACATTTGAGTAATAAGGCCGGACACCCTTCATTATTAATTTGTAAGTTTTTTATGGTGTACAATAAAAAGCATTATATTCTATTCTATTAATGTGGATTTTGTGTCTCAGTAAGTCAAAAATAATACCAGCCTATTACTGTCCCACTGCAGGGCAAAGGCCTCTTCTCATACAGAGAAGGCTCGAGCTTTGATCACCACGCTTGCTCAAAGCGGATTTGCGATTTCAAACTTATATTAACTAGAAGTTCAGGTTTCCTCACGATGCTTTTTCTTTACCGATGTCAATATTGTCTAAGATAAACTTAGAAAGTACATAATATGAATTGAAAAAGTCACATTGGTACTTGCCCGGTTTTTAACCACAACCTTGTGAGAGGTAGGCGGTTAACCTCTGGGCCATCACGACGTGGCAAGGAGTAAGTCAAATCATGTTTTTTTTTTTATTTTTACCATAAATAAGTTCACGTTTTCTTTAAAAGCCGGACACCGTTTATTTTGGAGCGACATCACGCAATCAAAAAGCCTATGTCCGGCTTTATCCAGACGCCTGGCAACCCTAAATGGGAAAGAGATTCTGTAGTGTTCCTCTCCAATTAATCCCACTAAGATCGAGTACAAAAGGACAGAGGGTTAGATATCACTAACTGATACAGCACTATCAGTCACCCGGTCAGTAGTAAGTTGTACTTTGCACTCATGAACATCCCGTTAGGTATTGTAGCTCGCAGACACTGACTGATTTCTGCCTTATGTAGGAATTAAAGAGGGGGTTGCCACTTATTTAGCGGGTGCTTTAAAAATATAATTGAACACCTTCCACCCTGGTCTGCTAACGGTTCTAGCTGTCTCCCAGTAACCATTTAGTAACAAATAGAGAGACGATTCAACTGTTACGGGACCCAAGACAGTTGAAACATATGTCAGGGACCCGTGGGGCTCCGTCTCCATTGCCTTTTTGTCGTCACTGTTGGTTCTGGCTTGCAGTCCGACAACTTGTAAATGACAATTTGGTAAAATCTCTGCTCCTTCCTTCCTCCTTAGAGTATACGAAACAATGAATAACTGATTCGAGATGACACTATCAACAACTGTATCCCAAATGGTGTAGCGCCTCAAAAAAAAACAGTTTTATTATTTAGATTAGACTGTTAAAATGCATTGTTTGGTTTAGGCAAGTGACATACGACCACGGCTATTCTTAGAGAATATTTTCTTGTTTCATACATTTTAGAACTTAATTTCTAGTACTTAGTCTGGTTTTAGTTATTTTTATTATCATTAAGTATACTTACCTCAAATTACATCTCAATTCTTCAAAGGCCTACAATAAGCAGAGGTGTGCCATGTAGGTACTTTAGGTATTTATTGTAATCAACTATGCTTTTGAAATATTCTGTGATTACCAAAGAATAATTTGTGAACTGTATTTTTAATTTTCTCTACGCCGCAATTCTTAAAAGGGTTACAATAGGCAGAGGAGGTCGTGAACTAAGTACCGCTACCCATATCTACCCACAATATCTGTTATCTTAGGACACAACTGCGGACTCCGAGCTACTGAAAAAAAAACAATAAAACTGCCCATGCGCGTTCTCCTTAATTTTCTTTTAAGGACGCGTATATTTCGTGCGTGTCGGGATGGTAACACTGGGCCAACAGTGCTCTAAAATGATTACTTTGAATAACAATACGAAAAAGGTCATTTAAGTATTCTACCTGCCCATGTAACATGAGAATAGTCGATGAAGTTAAAAAGAGTAACCGTCATCGATCATACGCACCTACGGTGAAAACTCATTTTTTATTCCGACAACAAGAATCTTTTTAACATCAGCGTGGAAACGGCCTTAGTTCTGTTATCACGGTAGTCTTATCACTCGAGCATGATCCCAGTGTTCGATTCTAAATCGTGTGACACAGTTGTGCCGTATATCAGACAAATAAATATCAAGATAACACGCGGAGTTACTATACACGAGAATAAAAAACCGTGTGAACAAGGTGTTATTGTGATGACGTTATGACAAATTAAAGTTTTGGATAGTGTGGTGAAAAATTTAAGTTTGATCGAATAAATATTCAGGCACCTATGTTAATTTTCTTGTGAAAAATTGGTGTAGATACGTAATATGTTATGCATGCAGATAATACCTGTGCAGAATTGTGTATCGTGCATCCAAAAATGTGATTGTTTCAGTGATAATAATATTAATAAGTGCCTTGTATAAGTAACTTACCTACAGCTAACAATAACTTTTCCTCGTTAATATATCGATAGGAAGCTAAAATTACATACCTACCTAATTGTAGGTAGGCATCGGGTTTTATAATAATTAAATACGTATTAGGTAATGTTTGAAAAAACTACTTAGCTTACCTTCTGCGCTATTCAAATAAAATACCGGGGCCACATAAACTGCCAGGCAGGAACCTAATTACTTGAAACATTGAAAATGTGTTGAGTGAAAAGCGTGTGTAAGCTTCAAAGAAGCTCAATAAAATTAATAAAAAAATACCGATCGAATTGAGAACCTCCTCCTGAAGACGGTTAAAAATCCATATTGACTTAATTTACTGCCCCAAGTTACCGAAACAAATGAAATGGTGTTCACGGTCTGTTAATCTCAACTTGTACAAATATTACTTCAGTTGCTTTTTATGTTATAAAAACTAGAGGGATGGATTTGATAAAAAAAAACCTAACTTGTACTCGAATTTTGTTAATTTGTCTAGTATTTAATAATACCTACTTTTAATTAAATGGTGTTCTTATCCAAAACGAAATCTCATAGAAACCTACCGGAATACCAGGATATCATAAGTGTAGATGGTTTAAAATTCAGGAATGTGTAAATCGAACTGGCAAGCTTCCTAGATACTAAATAGTGTTAAGTAAATAATATAGTGTTCAAGATGATGCCAATGAGAAAGATTGCTCATCGTGCGTGCTTCATAGTGAGCCGAACAGTGTATATGACATGTGAGTATCGATATGATAAGGACTCAATAAGGACCATTTACTGTCTGACAATTGATAATTGTGTCAAGATTGTTAAGCTTATCAGATTTTATTGTATTGATATTGCCTGATGTTAATAAATTATAAAATAATTTGCAACATTCCGTTGTCTGTCGAAGTATTCTAATGAGGGCTTTTGAGAATTTAATAACATGGAAATAGCTTCTGTACAAAGCTGGGAATATAGTGTAGGTACTACGTGTGACTTCTGCATATGATTAAGTGTTGATAGTTCGAACTTTATAATCTATTAAGTATTTGGTTTGCATTACTTTTTAGATTTTTAGAAAGAAATAATATTTGTATCACAGTATAAATATTAATACAGTAGGACGTCGCCTTAGAACTCTGGAAAAATGCCGACAACTTCTACACGCGTTAGACTTGAATAATACCTCCCGCACTACGAACATCGTTTTGTTCGCAATGCGGGAGCGCTTTTCCCGCGTCTCGCCCCTCACACCCCGCACGATTGGCCTGTCTAGATGGCTTCGTCGGACGACTGCATGTTTTTAGACTGATTTGTATGGTGTGAAAGCTTTCACCATTTTCATTTTCAGCTAATCACATCACTTGACTTGCGTTACATTTTTGTCGCTTTTGAACTGGATGTTACTGGAACCATTTTTAGGAGGGCATTCGAATAATTTGCTAGATCGGTGACAGTCAAGCAAGCCACAGATTGTGACATTGTGAGGCATAAAATTGACAAACCTCTGTTCTGTACATGTCTTTGTAGATTAAATGTTAGTAACTAAGACGACAAATATCGTGTAGTCGTGAAGTCTTAGATATGAGGTTCGATAACACTAGAAACTAAGGTTATTCACCACTCCACATACATAACTAGTCAGTCTAGTCATTCAAGTTTCTTGGCGGCAGTAAACAATGATTACTTCACACAATTTCACCCGCGTAGTTCTCGTTCCCGTGGGAATACAGAGAAAAAAGGTAGCCTATGTCACCCGGGGATAGTACTTAAGTATAGCTTCCCCACGGTGAAAGAATTTTTCAAATCAGTACATTAGTTTCGGAACCTATTCAATGCAAACAAAAAAACAACCAAATTTTTCCTCCCCATAATATTAGTATACTTAGATAAAATGATTGATGGCACTTTTTTCTATTCCTTGCACGTGAAAGTCTTCTTCAAGTCGTGTGTGCTGTGTGTCTCCAAGCATTATTTCGTATTGCAGGCTGCTGCGGCTGCTGCTCGGCGTTGCGGCCGCGCTACAAGCGGCTGGTGGACAACATCTTCCCCGCGATCCCGCAGGACGGGCTCGTCAAGTCCAACATGGAGAAGCTCACGTTCTACTCGCTGTCCAGCCCCGAGAAGCTCGACCGCATCGGCGAGTACCTGTTCCAGAAGGCCTCGCGGGATATCTATAGGAGACGACATGGGTGAGTTGTCAACAACAATTGGATCAAGGTATTCCCTCTGACGAACGCTGCCTCGTTAGTCTAGCACTACTGCTAACTTTCTAAGCATGAAGTCTTTTCAAAGAGTTTATCCATCCGAAATATCTCTGTAGCATCCCTAGGATGGATTTGAATAATTAATCATTTGATGGTAATTGGCTCGTTTTCTATACAGGATGAATTTTTAGTCACCGTCCAAATTTTTGCTAGGCATTAGGTATCATTCACTAAGTCCATTTTTGAAAAAAAATCGATACATAAAATTTTCATATTAAATCATTTTCTCGAAAAAATTATCCGCTCTGCGTGGTCACAAGTTAAACGTTAATAATACTACACTTGCCGCGCAAATATTCAATGAAAAAGGCAGCGCTCACCCCGCTCACCCCCACCCCGCTACACCTGCGCGACACATTTATGACATCTATCATCTATCGTTAGTCGGCCTCGCGCGCGCACCCTTTCGCGACGCAAGCGCTTACTTCCGTGTTCCCGGCGTTCCCGCGCAACCCGCCGGCGCCGGCGCGGCGGCGCCCCGTGCGTATCGTGAATTTATTTACAATGTCGTCGTATTCCTACCGCGAGTATTACGAAATGGTGCGATCCTACATACTGAGTGGTGAAAGCTTGAACGGTGCCCGGAGACTGTACGAAACCGAAAGTATTCCTCGCCTTCGCAATCAAGGAATAAATCCTTCATTACCAAATCGCCAAACGATTTTGGCCGCAAATCAGAGGCTATTAGACCATGGCCAATTTATAGTACCTACACACGCTCAAGGACGGGGCAGGCCGAGACTCGCAGTGGAGATCGAAGAAGATATCTTCGATTTCTTCGCGAGATGCAGCGCGGCGCTTCGGCGTAAGCCAATATGCCGTGTGGAAACTTCTCCATTCTGCCGGGTTGCACGCGTACCATTTTCAAAAGGCACAGGCCTTGAACGACGCAGATGCAGTTCCCCGTCGAGCCTTCTGTGAGTGGCTGATTGCACACCCCGATGCTAACATTTTGTTGACTGACGAGGCCTTGTTTACTCGAGTGGGGCTGTATAATCATCATAATGAACATTGGTGGTCATTTCGAAACCCACACATGATACGAGAAACGTATCACCAAGTGCGGTTCAGTGCAAATGTGTGGGCTGGAATTGTCGGCAACAAAATACTGGGGCCATATTTCATTGAGGGACGGTTGACCGGGGATACGTACCTAGATATGTTACGCACAGTAATTGCTGACTTCATGGATGACGTGCCGGTAATCTCCTATCGAGATTTTTATTTTCAACAGGACGGTGCACCGCCTCATTACTCCGCCGCCGTTCGTAATTATTTAAACATCGAACACGGTGATCGTTGGATCGGTCGCGGGGGGCCCGTCGTCTGGCCACCCCGGTCACCAGATCTTACTCCATGTGACTTTTTTTTGTGGGGTGAAATAAAACGACGAGTGTATGTGGAGGAAGCCCAAAACCTAGACCAATTAAAACAGCAAATTGTACGTGCATTCGACGAAGTTAAAAGTGACACTGTAGTGCTCAATCAAATTAAAAACAATGTGCAAAAACGTGCAAGACTCTGTCTAGAGAGAAACGGTATGCATTTTGAACATTTATTAAAGTACTGTTAATTTGATTGTTGATGATTTTGATTAAATTTTTAATTATTTGTACATAAGTTGATTCAATTTTTTTAAATACGCCTAATAGCAAAACGTTTTGGCTCAGCTTTTATTAAGGTCTCAAGTTCTTATCTAAATAATTGATTTTTACTTTATTTATACGTACTTAATTGATTAATTATGGGTTAGATTCTAATCATAGTGAACATAGTACAAACCTTTTGCTTATTGACGGTCCTAAGCCCGTGAAAGTATGAAGGGAAAATTTGCAACTTTGTTTGTATTGTGTTATCAATGAATTGCGGCGGCGCGCGGCGCGCGGGGCGGCCCGGCTCGCGTAGCTTCACCTAGCGCGTATGCACGGCGCGGCAGTGTCCAGAAACATAAACTTTTTACAGATAACTTTGTGAAGTGATATCTCAATATTTTTGTATTGAGTGATACTAAAAGAAAAAACACGTATTCAATGATTTTTGCCAAAGATTAATATATCAAAATTTGGACGGTGACTAAAAATTCATCCTGTATATCACTCATCTCATTGCTGTAAAATTATCCATGCAGCGTTTGTAAGTTGGCTTCCAGAAGTGTACCTAAACATTATTGGTTGAATAGTGTTAAGTGAAAATACTATCATTTGCCTAGATTTCCCAACTATGTTGAGGTCGGTTGCCAGTATAACTGCATGCAGCTTAATAATCCACAAACTAGTGAACTTTTATCTAAAAAATAAATATGGCGGTTTGACATCAAGTTAGGTTCGCTCAAGTTAGGTTCGCCCAAGTTAGGTTCGCTCTAGTTAGGTTTGATCAGGGTTTTTTTAATTAGGAAAAATCTGTTTGAATTACGGTACTTATAAGATTTTTTTCACTCGCATGAAAGTGACCTTAACACTTTTATCGTCAGTTAACTTATCGGGGTATTATTATCGCTTCCGTCAGCTATAAGCTGTCGTGTTCATCTATGATGAGGCACTTGACAGATACAATGTTATTGTCAATTTATCATCTTCACTGCCTCTCTTATGGCGAGTTCTTATTTAATTATGATGATCTCATAGTTAAATAACCTAAGCTGAATATTAATATTCATTAAAAAATAATTATGTTAAACCAGAAGGTTTGTAATGTTAAACCAGAATAATGGTTTGTAATGTTAAACCAGGCTTGTAATTGATTGAATACTTGGCAATAACAATACTGTCAATTTACTAAGTAGGTACCTATAATATAGTATAGAATGGAGTCTTGGTACCTACTACACGGAAAAAAAAAATTGTTTCAAACTAAGAATATTTCACTTGGTCAAGACATTGCGTGATTCATATATGGGGAAAACATTATATTCTTAAAATTAGTAAATATTTGTCTTGTTAATCATTTTTCTTCCAAATATATAAATTCTCTAACCAAGGCTATTTTCTAGTTTTGTAATGAGAAAGCAACGTTTTCTTTGCTTAAGTAAGTTTTTTTTCTTAAGTCTAGAATCTTAAATTCTCAAATTGAAGACAATGTTGTCTTGAATCTAGAATGTACTCTTCGAAGTAACGCTTGATTACTCCGATTACTCCTCCGAGTGAGAAGAGTAATATCTTCTACCAAGAATATATTTATTGGACAAGAAATGTCACTGTTTCTGATCAAGAATATATCTATTGGTCAAGAATTTCCGTGATTCATATATGGGGAAAACAAGAAATGGTTGTATCAAAACACAATTATTCTCAATGCAAGTAAATGAATAGTTAAGTCAAGATATTTGTCTTCCTTCTAGAATATACGTACTTGTGATTAAACAATATATTTGAGAATAATGCTTTTCTCAGTTGAAAACTTTGTCAATCGGATCCCGGAGTTTTCTTGGAAGAAAATAAATTCTCAGTATGAAAAATAAATGACTTGTAAGAAGAATTGTATTTACTCATCTGTATGCTACGGCATATTTCAGTGAAGCAGCTTTAACTCTTGCATCAATTAATTCTATTTTCACACTGAGAACATTATTTATCTTTAGTGAAGAATACCAACAATCTTAGTTACTAGTTGATGCTCTTCAGTGAAGAAGTTTTAGCTATTAGTTCAACAACAATAAGTTATTCTCTGGAGATCACGTTGTTTTAAAAAGATAGTGTCAATGTTCTTAGTTCAATAATAATGCGTTTTTATTGAAAAAGTTTTATTTCTTAGTTTAATAATATTATCGAATTTAAACGGAGATCACATGGTCTAGAAAGAATAATATCAATGTTCTTAGTTCGACATTTATGCGTATTTCAATTAAGAAACCCAGTTCTTAATTCAAAAACAATAAGCAATTGGTATGGAGATCAGATTGTCTCCAACCAATAATGTTATATTGTTGATTTAAGAACGTGCAGGTACTTAACTAAAGAAGTTTTAGTTCTTGATCTAATTCATTGAATGTTTCATTCGGAGATTAGAAATCTCTTAGCTCGATAATAGTGTATTTCACTGCAAGCAATCTTGGTTCTTGGCTCAATGCATGTCATGTTTCATACGAAGATCAGATTGTTTCCAACGAATAATGTCATTATTATTGATCTAAAAACCCTGTACTTCAGTAAAGAAGTTTTAGTTCTTTATCTAATTCATTGCATGTTTCAAATGAAGATCAAAAATCTCTTGTCTCAATAATAAAGTACGAAGGTAGGTATTTCACTTTAAGAATTTCAATTCTTGATTCAAATCATGGCATGTTTCATACGAAGGTCAGATTGTCTTATTTGAAGAATTACAACAGTATTGGTTCAATGGTTAAAATGCGTTTCAGTAAATATTTTTCAGTTCATCGTTTGATTTATTCAAGTAAAGTTTAGTGAAACAAAATGTTAGCACAAATATTTCATACAATAAGATGGTAAATAAAAAAATATTTGTTTTGTCACATTTTGACTAAACTTTAGCTTGTATAAATTGAATGATGTATTGAAAAATATTTACCGAAACGCATATTAACCATTGAACCAAGACTATTGTTATTCAAAGAAAACAATCTTAACTCCGTATATAACAAAGCTCTTGAATCTGTACAGAGAACTGAAACAACTTCACTAAAATCCCATGATTAATAAGTACCATTTGAAACATGAAATGAACAAGAAAAAGCACTAAAACTCACGAGTTACAGAATTTCGAGCCTGATGCACCGTCACATCTTTCAATCTGATCTCCGCGTGCCATGTCATGCCTGAAATTAGAGGTAAGTAAATAAGTGGGAGGTACTCAAATTAATAATAGATGAAATAATACAATGGATTCAATTCTATGAAATCATTTATTAAAAAATAAACTTCCCAAAACAACAGTAGGTATTGATAATTGTATTTAAATATATCCTAGGTACATATTACATAATAATAATACTTTATTGATACAAACCCTTACAATATGCTTCATATCTAGCTAAAGTTCACAATATTTAAGGCGTACAAAAGCTGAAACCCTGACTCCTAAACTCAGAAAACCTGTGACTTAGGAGTCAGTATTATGTTATTACTGTGTAGGTACAGACGCCAGCACATCAAGTTACCCCAATGTGTCAATTTTCTTTGATCGTTTTTCAACTTTATGTCAAACAGAATAAGGTTCATATTCAATTGGGAAAATTTGACACATTGGGGTAACTTGATGTGCTGGCGTCTGTACATAAGGGGTATCGCAAATTATTGCAAGCTTTGTCCAATCTTTGAGCACAGTTTTTTCAGGATATTGTCTTTGATTTCCTTTAATTGATTCACAGATACATCATTTCCTGAAACAAAAATTTCCATAATCACTAGACAAGTTTAAACAAAATATTATTTACCTATATTTTATAGAATTCGAACAATCCGAAGATGCTGATCTATTTTGGTATACCAACTGGTTATGCAACCTAAAGTTCATTAACACATTAAAGATGTGTTCAAATGAATTTATGACACTTATGAATGTTATAATTTACAACTTTGCACATTTTTTTTATAAATTAATATTATTGGTACAGTGTAGGTACTCACTAGATGGCCTTTTCCAGACAAAATGTATAACTAAAGAATACTAAATATTCATCTTGAAATTTGTAATTATATCCTGTGGGATTTTCCAATCCGTAAGAAGCAACTCCATAACATTGTTAACCTCTCTATGTTATTATAGATAGGTATGCTGAGATTTTGATTAAAATCTGCAAATAGACAGAAAATAAATTAATGATTATAATTATTCAAGTTTAAACTATATAAAAAAATAACAGCCAGGAACAGTGGGATAAACATTCAGCAGGTTTAGCATTATAGATATGATAGGTAGGTACCGCAGGTAACAAGAACCTCATGCTCATTACGGTAAGTAGTGATTACATATTTCCATCACCCAGAGACTTATCGTGAAAGGCAGTCCAGCAGCCTTTTCCACCATGTTTGGTGAAGTTCACCGAGCTTAGACACCTCTGATTCTGACCTAAGTACCAGCTTCCTGCCTTGGCGGCCTTGCTACAAAGATCTGAAGCTAATTGATTGGAATCAGAAATTGCTTAAGCTCGGTGAACTTCAAAAAATATGGCGGTCAGGCGGCTGGTGGTATTTGACCAGCTAGATACTTACATCTACCGGCTGGGTCTGCCTCGATTAATTAGACTTCAATCTGTCTTAATTAGATCTATATTCCATTCAATTGCAATTAAACACTTACCTTAGCAAACACAACACAATCTTTAAAAGGTAACCCAACAACGCAAAAGAATCACCACGAACTGACTCTTGTATATGACGTAGGTATACGTAATGAATGCGATATGCGGTGCACTGGGCCGTCATATCCAAGCAAGACAAAAAGGGTGTTGCAAGCTACGAAATGTTAATTACCAAAAATAAGGCCGAATCTTTCACGTCTCCACTATTTTTCATGACATTGACATAATAGGTTCGAAATTAATTATTATTTATTTATTTATTTTTATAGGGGTTGGCCATCCTTTCGATCGACGCCCGCCCCCACCCCGCGGAGATGCGTGTTTTTTTTACACGTGTTTGAAGTTACGTGTAACGGAATGTTATCTAGCGTTACAAAGACTACTTTTAGTTTGTTTTAGATGAGTATTTATTATAAACCTTGCAGAAGTAGGAGCCCCGCTCGGGCCTCCCTCAACTGCGCCATGTTGAGTGGCTATACTTCCCGCAGCGCCCAAGCAGTGGCGAATTCAAATTTGAAAGGTTGACAGCTGGTAAAATAAACAAACCTCACCTCAAACTTCAAAAAATATATTAAAATCCTACAGGTTTCCACGCCTCGAGGGATGGGGGGGGAGGGTTCCCCCCTCCCCATTCTTCCCCCCATAAATCGCAATTTGAATTACTAATGCAACCCCGGTACTTACCTATACCTATGTTTGTACCTACTGAGATGCACGTCAAAACTCAAACGTCACATTTTATGTGTTCTGTTTTTAGCTTCCGTGACAATAGACCGATTATGTGATAGGGCCTCCCGTGTGTATGATATCAATTATTTTCCCTACACTTTGGGAGAAATACAATTGCAACACCGGATACAAGCATAGCCTATAGTTTGTTTTGTTTCCAAACTAAATCCAAGAAACGTGAATTTCGTTCAAAACTCATTTATTGAATCATAGTTTGAATTCAAGAATATTATTGTTATAGACTCAAGACATCTTTTAATATTATTTCAAGATTTTCATGCTAAAATCAAGAAACGTGAATTGGGTTTAAAACACTCATTTGTATCATAGTTTTTATTCAAGAAAATTTTTACACAACTACATTCAAAACTGTTGTTCTTAAATATTTTTTTCAAGATTTCAAAACCAATAAATCTCAACTTAGTCTAGGGCCCGGTTTCACGAATTGCTAAAATCAACCAATCAAATAGGTATAAATTGACCATTGTCTAAAAATTCGAGTTATTAGACCATCACTTGTCAAATATTATCCGAAGGTGGTGGTGGGTGGTGGATTTGATTCTAGGGCATAATCAATGGATTCTTAATGGGAAAAAATTGGCGCGCGAAACCATCAGCGCCTTGCCCTACAACCTAACAGTCGAGGCGTGTGTTATTATGTAGCTGTAGGTAGGTAAGTATTCCAATAGACGGGAATGGGCTTGCATCCTGTCACATGGAATTATGACAAGTGAGGCTTGACATCTGTGTGTCTCAAGGCTTGTGGACCTAAGCATCAAGTAGGTGCCTACTTTAACAAATTGCCTATTGACATTATAAACCTGTCTGCAATTCCTAGAAGTTTTGTTGGCAATGCCTTATTCTTCGGCTACAATTGGAAGCCCCTACTTTGGGCCCTATCAGAATACCAGAGCTGTGACGTTTTTTTAATGTTACAACTCCATGCTGAGATTCTTTTGGCCTACCCCAAAGTGTCAAATTCCTCTGATAGGTTTTTAACTTTATTCCAAACAAGATAAGGTTCATGTTCAATTGGGAAAATTTAACAGTTAGGAGTAGATTGATGTGCTGGCGTCTGTACCTACTGATATTTTAACCATTTATAAATAAAATAAATAAATATTCCACAACTTTTTCACACAACGCCATTTAGTCCCAAGTTAAACTTAAGAGCTTGTGTTATGGGTACTTTACAGCTGATAAACATACTTATATATTTCTAAATACATACAACATATTATTATAGATAAATTACACCCAGATACAGAACAAATGATCGTGCTCATCACACAAAAATTTGCCCTGGGTGGGAATCGAACCCACGACCTCCGGCATAGCAGTCAGGGTCACTAACTACTAGACCGACAGGTCAGTCAATTTATTTTATGTGTTTTGTCCTGTGCGGGCTAATAAATGCATTTTCTTTCTTTCTAAAGGTCATTCAGTACGCTCATACGCGTAAAGATAATGGAAAACACATTATGTGGGCTTTCTTTGCTCACTGCTTTAATAATAAATGTTGTGTAGCAGGATGAATAGTTACAAACCGATTTCTCTCTTTCAGTCGTTAGTAATTTGATATCCCACAGAAGAAGACAAACCGTACTATACAGACGCAATACAACGTTTATTACTACGGCTGTTAGTGTAAAAACTTGCTAACAACAAGACAAGTGACCCGGATTTAAAAATAATCTGATCCAAACATATACTATCTTACTAAAAAACGTTAGTATATCTTATATTGAAACAATTTGGATTCCTAGTTCAACACCATAACATATTTCCACAAAACAAAAATGTCTTGTTCGAACATTAATTTGATTACCTACCATTACTTGAATAACTTATATTGTTACGTCAATGCAACTATTGACTTAACTAAAAACAAACTTTTCTTAAACCAAGCATATATTTATATCTTATTTTGAAACAATTTAGATTCCTACTTCAACACCATTACTTTTTTCCACAAAACAAAAATGTCTCGTTTAAAAACATTTGACTACCTTCACCAGAATAATTAATATTCTTACGTCAATGCACTAATTACTTACCCAAAAGCAAACTTTACTTGAACCAAGCATTTAATGTCTTACTAAAACACATTAGTTTAGCTTATTTTGAAACAATTAAGATTCCTATTCCGACACCGTAACTTTTTTGAACAAAACAAAAATGTCTCGTTTAAAAACATTTGACTACCGTTACTAGAATAATTTAGATTCTTACGTCAATGCTACTATTTACTTACCCAAAAGCAAACTTTTCTTAAACCAAGCATATATTTTCTTACTAAAAAATGTTAGTATATCTTATTTCGAAACAATTTAGATTTCTACTTCAACACCATATCTTCTTTCCACAAAACAAAAATGTCTCGTTTGTAAACATTTGACTACCTTTACTTGAATAAGTTAGGTTCTTGCGTCAATGCAACTATTTACTTACCCAAAAAAAAACTTTTCTTAAACCAAGCATAAATTATCTTACTAAAAAATTTTAGTATATCTTATTTTGAAACAATTAAGATTCCTATTTCAACACCGTAATTTTTTTCCAGAAATCAAAAATGTCTTGTTCGAAATCATTTGACTATCTTTACTTGAACAATTTAGATTCTTACGACAATGCAGGTATTTACTTACCGAGAAACAAACTTTTCTTATACCAAGCATATATTTTCTTACTAATACACATTAGTTTATCTTATTTTGAAACAATTTAGATCCTACTACAACACCATTTCTTCTTTCCACAAAACAAAAATGTCTCGTCTGTAAACATTTGACTACCTTTACTTGAATAAGTTAGGTTCTTGCGTCAATGCAACTATTTACTTCACCCAAAAAATACTTTTCTTAAACCAAGCATATATTGTCTTACTAAAACAAGTTAGTATATCTTATTTTGAAACAATTTAGATTCTTAGATCAACGCCGTAACTTTTTTCACAAAACAAAAATGTCTTGTTCGAAATCATTTGACTATCTTTATTTGATCAATTTTGATTCTTACGTCAATGCAACTATATTCTTACCCAAAAACAAACTTTTATTAAACCAAATATTTATTGTATTATAACAAAATGTAAGTATGTATTATTTTGAATCGTTTTATATTCTTCTTTCAAATCCATTATTTTCTCACACTTCTTAGAACAAATAATACTTTTCTTCATCGAAAACGTTCCTGCTTTCTGATTATAAGAATCGTCAGTTACTTACAGGAAGAAAATGGGATTTTGTTTTAATGATGTTTTGTTTTTAGTTTAAGTAAATGGTACAACTTTTGGTTCAAAATATTAAAGGATCTTGAACTTACAATATGTTGTTTTATATTGACACACATAAAACTCTTAGTTCAAAAAAGTAACTTATTGTTCAGACAAAAGTCAAAACATCTTAAAAAGAAAATAATTGTTTTGATTCTAGTAAATAGAAGGAGAATAATATTGTTTTTCGTGGAGAATATCATTTCGGTTGGACTAAGACATTATTTTTAGTTCAAGTAAATATGCATTTGACATTAAACAATATTCCTGAGAATAAAAATATTCTTGGAAGAAAACTTTTTCCGAGAGCATTTTTTTCCGTGTATGCATCAAATCTTTATTGCAATCCATAATGTATACAATCGACCCTGTCGGCACAGCAAATTTGAAAGAGATTCCTTTAGAGCGATCTATATTATGGGCTATTTAACAATCATGATGTATCACGGTTTTTTTTTGATTACGTGAAAAAAGAAAAAATACGTGTCGAATATTTTCTTGTTATCTAGATGAGGGACTAAAAACTAAAATGTTGTCAAATAGCCCATTATGGAATGCTCTTAAATAAACCATTCCAAAAATACGGATCTCACACGAAAAACTGCCGCGGTGAAGTGGAACTGAGCTTGAGTTGGATAATCTAAGACGATCAGCACGTGTCGCAGAGATCTCCGTAGAAACGGCTATGTCGACGACAGAAGCGACGAAGTGACAGTTTTTGAAAATGCTCGATATTTTAGACTGTTGTCGACTGAAGAATCTGCACATTCCGTAGACAAAATCCGTTTCTGCAGTAGTCATGCTCTGCGTGCAGTTGGTAGGCAATATGTCAGATTGTCGATAGGCCAGACGAACGAGCTGGATTCCTTCCCATTGTTAGTGATATCGCGGTAGGCTTAGGCGGAGATGGCTAGATTAGCTGGTCTCCTGCAACAAGGAAGCCCTCTATAGAAACATGTGGGAAGAAAGCATGATTTTCATACCCATAATGAAGTCGTTGTGATTCCTAAACCAAATAAGAATGATCGTATACGTTACTTTCCTTCCAGGTTCGTGATAATTGCGATGGAGGCGATGGACCAGCTGCTGGTGGCGTGCCACTCGCAGACGCTCAACCTGTTCGTGGAGAGCTTCCTCAAAATGGTGCAGAAGCTGCTGGAGTCTACCGACCCTCAGCTGCAGATCTTGGCTACGCAGAGTGTGAGTTTAAACTGGTCTACTTCTAATATAATCAGATTTTTTAAATTATATTTAGGTTTCAAAACCAATCCGTAACATTTTGTAAAGTATCTAAATGTATTGTACGAACTTGCAATAATCCTTGATTTTTTTTTCATTTAAATTTATACCTTATACAGACTAACGTAGGAACCATAATATAATTCAGATGATAATATCTAAGTTCTTCCACTATTCTATTCGTCCTCTCGTCGTTATAGCTTAAGCCGCGATTGTCTTGTGTATCGTCATAGAAAAATGACATCATTTATGTAGCTTTATTCGAGTCTAGTCATGAATCATAAAAAATAAAAAATGTCGAAATTAGCAAAATGCACACTTCCGTTGCTCTGTGACACTACTGTGACTCATACATCTATGTCTATGTGATAAACTTACTATATGGTTTGTAGTCTCTCTGTTGCTACAGCACAGCTGCTCAGAAAATCAACCATATGATTTTGTTAGAATTTGTTTAATGATTTTTTGTTATGCCCAGACAATATTTAGAAGCCGTTACCTACTCAAGTAATGACTTCTTTCTAACATCTTGTAACTTAAGCAGCAATATTCTCAAACTTTGAATGCGCAACACCATTTTTGTTAAGAGATTATGGGTTAGTTATGGAATCATTAATTATTGTGTATACTAAATACATCTATTCAAAGTCACTATGTATATAACTTGAACTACTCTAAACTAAATCTAAAAATACAATATTAATGGCTAAATAAATCACTCAGTAGGTTTGCTATCGCAGGGGAAGCACACATTCTCCTCCAGTTTAGTAATGGCTCGACTGTTGGTCCTCAGTTCGTGCGCTTCGCCAACATAGAGGAGGACACGCCGTCGTACCACCGGCGCTACGACTTCTTCGTGTCCAAGTTCTCTGCGATGTGCCACAGCAACCACATCGACAAGCTCACGCGGGACAACATCCGCCTCGCCGGCATACAGGGCTTACAGGTACGGCATGACTTAGGCTTTGTAGAATTCCCTAGGCGAAAAAGTTGCCAACATGTTACAGCGGACCGTCATCGCTCTCCTCTCCCTTTCTATAAATATAGTCGTCCGTCGTCTTTTAAATCCTCGGTGACCACATGACCGAGGTATTTAAACTCGCCCACTCTTCGAAAGGCAACGTTAAGCAAGGTGCCACATCCCCCAGAGCTATCAGTACATTCCATATTTAACAACGTGTCGTTTTGCACTCTCATCAAATTTCAGAAGGCTGTTAAGAAAATCATAATGAAAAAGTTACAATACCTGCTCAATATCAAAGAAAGTATTTCAAAGTATACCCCTTTCAATTAACAGAATCATCTCCTTTCGTAAGCGGTAAAACATTGTATAATGCATGCAGCACTATGCATGCATTATACAATGGTTGAGCTGAATGCTAATCCATGTTTTAAGTATTTGAATGGACGCCTTCAGTGCTTATCTATACTAGATGTAGTTTAGCGTTGCACGTAACTAAGCTAATGACTCATCGACACGATCGGAGATACAGAATTGCGCAGTGAACGTAGTAACTGAACTCGTATTATTTATGTTCCAGGGTGTGATAAGAAAGACCGTGTCGGATGACTTGGTGGAGAACATCTGGGAGGCGCAGCACATGGACAAGATTGTACCCTCTCTACTCTACAATATGCAGGTACGCCTTAGATTAGGCGGCGGTTTATTGTAAAAGCGCATTAACACGCCTTTGTATATGAAGTGTGCTTGAGGTATTCCTCAAGCACACTTAATGTACAAAGGCGGACTTAATGCCATAGGCATTTTATACCAGTCAACCAGACAAATCAGATTAACGCCGTAGGTTCAGTCGTTAATGTAAAAAAAAATAAGAAAGGACCAAGAATTGAACCCAGGGGCACTCCAATCGTTACTGAACATCTAGGAGATCTTTTCCGTTGACGTCAATCTTAGTACATACGTACGTAATCAAGTATATACTTGAAAGAAGAAGAACAAGAACAGAGAGATCTTCTAAATTCCATGGTACTGGAGTTTTCTTATTAATATTTCATAAAGAAGGCAATCGAATGCCTTTGACAAATCACTAAAGATGACCCAGGCATCGCATTTATTTTCCCATTAATTTTATTATAAATGTGAATTAAAAGATCAACATCACCATTAGTAGTTGAACGACCCCTTCTAAATCAAAATTGTCTGTTTTCTAGAAAGTTGTAAAAAACTCAAATCATGTATATTCATTGTAAATGTGATTGTGATCACTGTTAGTTGATCTTTATCTATCTTTATTTTGAGCATAGTAGGCACGTAAAACAAATATTCATTATATAATTCGAAATCATTAAATTGCGTACAGTAAGAACATATAATGCATAGAATATTTCGGAATTCGCAATCATTATTAATATAACGTATAGCAGAAGGCCTAAAATTGAACCCTGGGGTACGCCAGAAGTTACAGCGACTTAGCTGTACAATCCCTACAATCCCTTAATGGCGACTCGCTGAATTCTGTCCATTGATACAGTATTATACAAACCATGGAAGTAAATATCCACGAATAACATTATACGCATGCTATTTGAGAAGCAGCTCATGGGGGACCGTGTCAAAAGGTTTTCAATATTCTGTCCACACGGATATCACCAGACGGCTGAGAAGTACGACACAGTGCTGTGCATGGAGGGCGGCGCGGGCGAGGAGGAGCCGGCGCGCCTGGCCGAGGCGTGCCTGCGCGAGCTGGTGGGGCGCGCCTCCTTCGGCCACATCCGCAGCGTGCTGCGGCCCGTGCTCACGTGAGTACTGTTGCATTATCTATTGTGCATGGAGGGCGGCGCGGGCGAGGAGGAGCCGGCGCGCCTGGCCGAGGCGTGCCTGCGCGAGCTGGTGGGGCGCGCCTCCTTCGGCCACATCCGCAGCGTGCTGCGGCCCGTGCTCACGTGAGTACTGTTGCATTATCTATTGTGCATGGAGGGCGGCGCGGGCGAGGAGGAGCCGGCGCGCCTGGCCGAGGCGTGCCTGCGCGAGCTGGTGGGGCGCGCCTCCTTCGGCCACATCCGCAGCGTGCTGCGGCCCGTGCTCACGTGAGTACTGTTGCATTATCTATTGTGCATGGAGGGCGGCGCGGGCGAGGAGGAGCCGGCGCGCCTGGCCGAGGCGTGCCTGCGCGAGCTGGTGGGGCGCGCCTCCTTCGGCCACATCCGCAGCGTGCTGCGGCCCGTGCTCACGTGAGTACTGTTGCATTATCTATTGTGCATGGAGGGCGGCGCGGGCGAGGAGGAGCCGGCGCGCCTGGCCGAGGCGTGCCTGCGCGAGCTGGTGGGGCGCGCCTCCTTCGGCCACATCCGCAGCGTGCTGCGGCCCGTGCTCACGTGAGTACTGTTGCATTATCTATTGTGCATGGAGGGCGGCGCGGGCGAGGAGGAGCCGGCGCGCCTGGCCGAGGCGTGCCTGCGCGAGCTGGTGGGGCGCGCCTCCTTCGGCCACATCCGCAGCGTGCTGCGGCCCGTGCTCACGTGAGTACTGTTGCATTATCTATTGTGCATGGAGGGCGGCGCGGGCGAGGAGGAGCCGGCGCGCCTGGCCGAGGCGTGCCTGCGCGAGCTGGTGGGGCGCGCCTCCTTCGGCCACATCCGCAGCGTGCTGCGGCCCGTGCTCACGTGAGTACTGTTGCATTATCTATTGTGCATGGAGGGCGGCGCGGGCGAGGAGGAGCCGGCGCGCCTGGCCGAGGCGTGCCTGCGCGAGCTGGTGGGGCGCGCCTCCTTCGGCCACATCCGCAGCGTGCTGCGGCCCGTGCTCACGTGAGTACTGTTGCATTATCTATTGTGCATGGAGGGCGGCGCGGGCGAGGAGGAGCCGGCGCGCCTGGCCGAGGCGTGCCTGCGCGAGCTGGTGGGGCGCGCCTCCTTCGGCCACATCCGCAGCGTGCTGCGGCCCGTGCTCACGTGAGTACTGTTGCATTATCTATTGTGCATGGAGGGCGGCGCGGGCGAGGAGGAGCCGGCGCGCCTGGCCGAGGCGTGCCTGCGCGAGCTGGTGGGGCGCGCCTCCTTCGGCCACATCCGCAGCGTGCTGCGGCCCGTGCTCACGTGAGTACTGTTGCATTATCTATTGCGTTCACTTGCTATTTGTTAACAACGACACAATATTATATTTCATAAAGCATGTGTTGTATTGCTTTTAATAAATCTCATGTGTGGTAAATGTCTCATCAGGCAAACTTATCAAGATTTTTTGTGATGTTTCTGTTTATATTTTATTCTTATTCTGTTTAATATTACAATAACGTAATCTCATATTATACAGTATGGATTTTACTCTTAAACAGTAATTCAAACCACGAGGATTGTTAGTCCACACAAGTACGGAAAATTGAAAATTTCTTAAAAAACCGTAAAATAAAAAAGTTAAATTTTCGAACAAAATAAATATCAAAATAACATCAGTAAAAGTAAAGTCTACACTCTGTTTAGAAAACGTACCTTGACCCGGGAAGAACGGCAACGACGCGAAGTGGGTTCAACATGTAGGTAGCTAAGCACAAGCACTATTTGATTCGTTTGACAATATGCGATGAAATGAAAGTTCACTTAGTAAGTTTGTTTTTATCACCATATTTTTATTCCGCGATAACTAAACTGAGTTAAATAAATTAAATGTTGCACGTTAGTTCCAAGAGTGGTGGTTCAAAAGAAGATGGAATAGGTATGACGCGGAACGAGTGTTAGGCACTATGTTTTTCTCTAATTTGCACTGGTTTTATTTAATCCTTTGGACAGCTCCCAGGGGGTTGGGTTCACGTAAGTTACGCAACAACTCTCAGGAATGCTCCCGGCCCCCGATAAATTGATAAATTAGATAAAATCACACGCGGCATACACTAACTTTATTATTATCACTCAACAAAAATAAATAATAATTAATTTGAAAACAAAATTTACGCACACACACTAAGTAAAGTTGCTAATAACTTAAATGTTCCCATTTCACCGTAACTCAAACAAAATAATAATTCGACCAAATAACATGACACGCGCGCGAGTTCCGGAAGACGGCGGTGAGTGATCTGACAAAGGAACTAGGAAGAAAGGAAGTAGGGACTGTCGATCGATTTACGATCGACAGTTTATCGATACTTTTTTACACTTATTTATTTACTAGCAAAACAAGACATTAAAGTACAAGTTTTTTTTTTAATTGGATTGTCTTAATATTAAAAAATATCAACAAATTATTAATTGGATAAATTAAAACTTTATTTTTATTTTATTCTATCGCCAGAGGAAGAAAATAAACTTTTCAGACAAGTAACTAGATAGGTACGAAAAAGGTTTTTAAAAAAAAATCGTTATTATTGACTTCTACTTTATTCATGTTATCTCTAAATCTACTTATTAATATTTAATAAGAACATATTCAAACAAGAAACGCTTGTAGCTTTTCAAAGGTACAGTATTAGTAATAATAGAATTATAATAACAGCACGATAAATCTAAAAACACCATGCTCTCACTATTTAAAGTTAAAAAGATTTCTTTGTTTATCGATCATTAGTTGATATCAGGTGTACTTCCCTAGTCGCCTATGATAGTTCGCCGAATCAGCCAATGAAGAACGCCGCGCCTCGGGTCATGTGATGTTTAGTACAAGTTTAGGCAGATATTTTGCACGGAAGGGCAACGTCGCTTTAGGACTTAAGTTCATTGAATCATTGACCTAATAGTTCGATTATACAAATGTTCAAATTTGATCAAAGTTAGAAATCCATTTTTTGACCAAACTACTGGACCGATCGTTCATTTTTTCAAAATCGTCAGAAAAGGTGGTAACAAGTATGTGGTTTTATTTATTGTATATGAGTGGTATCCATACTGTATACTTTTTATTGCCGCAATTAATTAATTTAGACCAACAAACATTGTAAAACCACATTGTTATTTAGAAATAACGTTAGAAGTTACTGAAGAGTTCTAAGGCCTGGCCTTCAGTTGCTGCATTGTGTTGCATTTACCTTTAATCGCTTCGATTTATTTGTAGGCTTTGACAGACCTACCTCATGATACAATAATAATGTATAATTATTAAGATGTTACATTGACTCTGACTACAGAATCTCTGATCGGATACTTGAGACGACTCGCTGTATGGTAAATTATTTATACAAATGTTTCTCATTGTTCAGTCACTTCGACCGACACGAGCTGTGGATTCCGAACGACTTTGCTGTTCACACCTTCAAGATTATCATGTTTTCAATTCAGGTGTGTATAATGTTTTGGTGTTCGATCCGTGATGAAATTAACGTTTTACGCATTAACTCTTACAGAAATACTTAATTTCTTTACACTCGTAGTACTTAATTAATGTAGTCTAGTCGGCCACATAAAAACATAATATTATTAACTTTTTAACGTTTAGCATTAAATTAAAATCAACTGTATTATTCTTAGTCTATAGCTATTCTCTTGCGAGTTGCGACCGACAATAATATGCCAAAGCTTGCGGCACTTGCCATTAACGACGGTACTGTACAATATGCTCAGTGCGGAAATACTCTTGTACTGCCATTTTCTGTACATGTCATTGATGGTTCTTATTTTCTGTTCCATGTTCTTTCCTAGGCGCAATACTCCTACAGCGTGGTGGAAGCCCTCATGCAACATCTAGACGCGGGCGGCAACAACACAGGCGACGCACGCGACAATACACGTGTCCGAGCCGCGCGGGCCACTGTACTCAGCAACATTGTAGCCATCGCCGCCGGAGACAGCGTGGGTACGTACACACGTGTCCGAGCCGCGCGGGCCACTGTACTCAGCAACATTGTAGCCATCGCCGCCGGAGACAGCGTGGGTACGTACACACGTGTCCGAGCCGCGCGGGCCACTGTACTCAGCAACATTGTAGCCATCGCCGCCGGAGACAGCGTGGGTACGTACACACGTGTCCGAGCCGCGCGGGCCACTGTACTCAGCAACATTGTAGCCATCGCCGCCGGAGACAGCGTGGGTACGTACACACGTGTCCGAGCCGCGCGGGCCACTGTACTCAGCAACATTGTAGCCATCGCCGCCGGAGACAGCGTGGGTACGTACACACGTGTCCGAGCCGCGCGGGCCACTGTACTCAGCAACATTGTAGCCATCGCCGCCGGAGACAGCGTGGGTACGTACACACGTGTCCGAGCCGCGCGGGCCACTGTACTCAGCAACATTGTAGCCATCGCCGCCGGAGACAGCGTGGGTACGTACACACGTGTCCGAGCCGCGCGGGCCACTGTACTCAGCAACATTGTAGCCATCGCCGCCGGAGACAGCGTGGGTACGTACACACGTGTCCGAGCCGCGCGGGCCACTGTACTCAGCAACATTGTAGCCATCGCCGCCGGAGACAGCGTGGGTACGTACACACGTGTCCGAGCCGCGCGGGCCACTGTACTCAGCAACATTGTAGCCATCGCCGCCGGAGACAGCGTGGGTACGTACACACGTGTCCGAGCCGCGCGGGCCACTGTACTCAGCAACATTGTAGCCATCGCCGCCGGAGACAGCGTGGGTACGTACACACGTGTCCGAGCCGCGCGGGCCACTGTACTCAGCAACATTGTAGCCATCGCCGCCGGAGACAGCGTGGGTACGTACACACGTGTCCGAGCCGCGCGGGCCACTGTACTCAGCAACATTGTAGCCATCGCCGCCGGAGACAGCGTGGGTACGTACACACGTGTCCGAGCCGCGCGGGCCACTGTACTCAGCAACATTGTAGCCATCGCCGCCGGAGACAGCGTGGGTACGTACACACGTGTCCGAGCCGCGCGGGCCACTGTACTCAGCAACATTGTAGCCATCGCCGCCGGAGACAGCGTGGGTACGTACACACGTGTCCGAGCCGCGCGGGCCACTGTACTCAGCAACATTGTAGCCATCGCCGCCGGAGACAGCGTGGCGACACTACAACTCGCAACGCACGGGCAATTGATAGCAGGGCTCGTTAACCCCCCCAAAACGCGGAAGCTATGACTTTGCCCGCTAATAGCAATATGTTTTAGAAAAAAAAGCACATCAAATAAGTAGACAAGCCCTTTTCATGTTTCTCATTTTTTTTTAATTAAATTGAGGTTATTTTTTCTTTTAAACAGGTCCATCAGTATTAGAGATCATCAACAACTTGTTGACCAACTTAAGAGCGTCAGTCGCCAGAGATTCAGAGGTAAGCACACTACCCATCGCTACATAAACCCATCCGCTGTTCACTGTTGGCTTCCAAACTCAGAGTAGTGTCGGCGCACCACACAGGCGCGGGACTCGACGACCCGCCACTCTGCGGTTGTTGTATATATTATTATAGCAATTCTCCTATTTTAATACCGTCCACTATTATACGTCATTTATAATAATTCCGACTGAGCCCAATCAACTAAAATGAAAAAAAAAAATGTTTTATTCGTTAACAGAATTAGTTTTAACAATATTGAGGTTGACTTCTCCTTTTAAGTGTAAAAACACCTGTGCCAGGAGAAGCCGCACTCCCTTAACTAGATTACATTCATTTAGCTTAACTATAAAACATACATTGGCCTAAATTTGTTACACAAATTTTAAGTTTATGTGCCTGCGAGCGTTCGCCAGCGCGCATATGTGTGTGTGTGTGTGTGACAATTAGAAATGTGATGTGTTAAAAAAACAATTAGAACAATTAAGTGGTTATTCGCTTTAGATTTTTGAATGCAAATGACGTCAGTTGTTTGTAGCGCTGTCTCTGTCTGTCAAGTAAACTTATGTCTGATAACTAAGTCTACCGAAAGATATCACAGTAAAAGAAAGAAAATACTTTATTTGGACGCACAGAACATAAAACAAAAGAACAACAATACGGGTAATAAAGTACACTAGAAAAGATTAAAAACGGTACGGAGTACGGTTTTTGCTGCCGTCAATCCTTATATTTGAACACAGTTTGGTCCACTATTGCGATAAAATTGAAGTTGTTAGGTACATGCCATACATATCCATTTTTATGATGCTTCTAATCGCATAAAATTTATTACTTCTGTCCACAGAAAGAAACAGATGAAAAACTCTACCAAGAAGCCCTGATCAACGCTCTCGGAGAGTTCGCCGACCACCTGCCGGACTTCCAGAAGATAGACATCATGATGTTCATCATCAACAAGGTGCCCTCCAGCCAGCGAGCCAACAAGGGGACCAAGGCCGACGCCATGCTGCAGAGCATCCTGCTCAAGTCTTTGCTGAAGGTATGAAGTAGTTCCTAAACAACATCTTGCATTTTATTTTTTTCGTGGTGGTAAATCCTTTTGAATGTCTGAGGGGTATTTGAGAATTATTGAGTAAAAACCGCTTGTGTGTTCCTTTTCGTGTGTTACTTCCAATCCAAGTGTCGAAAAGGAACACACGAGCGGTTTTTTGGGAATTTGTGCGTCTTTTACGATCCCCGGCTAGTGCTGTAGCACTCCTGCTCTGCGGGCGGAGTCACGTGTAGACCTCCTTGCGCGAGGAGCCATAGCGGCGCGTCTTGGGCGTGTGTTGTGGGCGCGACGGACTTGCTTAATAAGGCTGGAAGAGGGCGTTGTTTGTCTTTTGTTGGCGGTACGTCTTCAGGTTGGGAGTGAGGTCTTCTTCTGTGAAATAATGGTTTTACTGAAGAAGATAACGATATGATACGATGTTGTCACAGCTCTGACTTCGTGGCATAAGGATATGGTATGCAAGCGTGTGTCTTGGCAGGACGCAGTGGTGACACCGAGTGTTTCCCTGTGTATGTGTCACAGAAACGACAGGGAACCGTGGCTTCTGATAAGTTATACAGCCACTGCACAGGCTGTTACAGCCACTCACAGCTAGCGATGCGCGGACACGGAAAGCATGAGCACTAACATACAACACGATATGTGATCCCAGTGGTGACGTCACTACACACTGCGGTGCTCGCCGCTCATACAACACGATATGTGATCCCAGTGGTGACGTCACTACACACTGCGGTGCTCGCCGCTCCGCTCATACAACACGATATGTGATCCCAGTGGTGACGTCACTACACACTGCGGTGCTCGCCGCTCCGCTCATACAACACGATATGTGATCCCAGTGGTGACGTCACTACACACTGCGGTGCTCGCCGCTCATACAACACGATATGTGATCCCAGTGGTGACGTCACTACACACTGCGGTGCTCGCCGCTCCGCTCATACAACACGATATGTGATCCCAGTGGTGACGTCACTACACACTGCGGTGCTCGCCGCTCATACAACACGATATGTGATCCCAGTGGTGACGTCACTACACACTGCGGTGCTCGCCGCTCATACAACACGATATGTGATCCCAGTGGTGACGTCACTACACACTGCGGTGCTCGCCGCTCCGCTCATACAACACGATATGTGATCCCAGTGGTGACGTCACTACACACTGCGGTGCTCGCCGCTCATACAACACGATATGTGATCCCAGTGGTGACGTCACTACACACTGCGGTGCTCGCCGCTCCGCTCATACAACACGATATGTGATCCCAGTGGTGACGTCACTACACACTGCGGTGCTCGCCGCTCATACAACACGATATGTGATCCCAGTGGTGACGTCACTACACACTGCGGTGCTCGCCGCTCCGCTCATACAACACGATATGTGATCCCAGTGGTGACGTCACTACACACTGCGGTGCTCGCCGCTCATACAACACGATATGTGATCCCAGTGGTGACGTCACTACACACTGCGGTGCTCGCCGCTCCGCTCATACAACACGATATGTGATCCCAGTGGTGACGTCACTACACACTGCGGTGCTCGCCGCTCATACAACACGATATGTGATCCCAGTGGTGACGTCACTACACACTGCGGTGCTCGCCGCTCCGCTCATACAACACGATATGTGATCCCAGTGGTGACGTCACTACACACTGCGGTGCTCGCCGCTCCGCTCATACAACACGATATGTGATCCCAGTGGTGACGTCACTACACACTGCGGTGCTCGCCGCTCCGCTCATACAACACGATATGTGATCCCAGTGGTGACGTCACTACACACTGCGGTGCTCGCCGCTCATACAACACGATATGTGATCCCAGTGGTGACGTCACTACACACTGCGGTGCTCGACGCTCCGCTCATACAACACGATATGTGATCCCAGTGGTGACGTCACTACACACTGCGGTGCTCGCCGCTCCGCTCATACAACACGATATGTGATCCCAGTGGTGACGTCACTACACACTGCGGTGCTCGCCGCTCATACAACACGATATGTGATCCCAGTGGTGACGTCACTACACACTGCGGTGCTCGCCGCTCCGCTCATACAACACGATATGTGATCCCAGTGGTGACGTCACTACACACTGCGGTGCTCGCCGCTCCGCTCATACAACACGATATGTGATCCCAGTGGTGACGTCACTACACACTGCGGTGCTCGCCGCTCCGCTCATACAACACGATATGTGATCCCAGTGGTGACGTCACTACACACTGCGGTGCTCGCCGCTCATACAACACGATATGTGATCCCAGTGGTGACGTCACTACACACTGCGGTGCTCGCCGCTCATACAACACGATATGTGATCCCAGTGGTGACGTCACTACACACTGCGGTGCTCGCCGCTCCGCTCATACAACACGATATGTGATCCCAGTGGTGACGTCACTACACACTGCGGTGCTCGCCGCTCCGCTCATACAACACGATATGTGATCCCAGTGGTGACGTCACTACACACTGCGGTGCTCGCCGCTCATACAACACGATATGTGATCCCAGTGGTGACGTCACTACACACTGCGGTGCTCGCCGCTCATACAACACGATATGTGATCCCAGTGGTGACGTCACTACACACTGCGGTGCTCGCCGCTCCGCTCATACAACACGATATGTGATCCCAGTGGTGACGTCACTACACACTGCGGTGCTCGCCGCTCATACAACACGATATGTGATCCCAGTGGTGACGTCACTACACACTGCGGTGCTCGCCGCTCCGCTCATACAACACGATATGTGATCCCAGTGGTGACGTCACTACACACTGCGGTGCTCGCCGCTCCGCTCATACAACACGATATGTGATCCCAGTGGTGACGTCACTACACACTGCGGTGCTCGCCGCTCCGCTCATACAACACGATATGTGATCCCAGTGGTGACGTCACTACACACTGCGGTGCTCGCCGCTCATACAACACGATATGTGATCCCAGTGGTGACGTCACTACACACTGCGGTGCTCGCCGCTCCGCTCATACAACACGATATGTGATCCCAGTGGTGACGTCACTACACACTGCGGTGCTCGCCGCTCCGCTCATACAACACGATATGTGATCCCAGTGGTGACGTCACTACACACTGCGGTGCTCGCCGCTCATACAACACGATATGTGATCCCAGTGGTGACGTCACTACACACTGCGGTGCTCGCCGCTCCGCTCATACAACACGATATGTGATCCCAGTGGTGACGTCACTACACACTGCGGTGCTCGCCGCTCATACAACACGATATGTGATCCCAGTGGTGACGTCACTACACACTGCGGTGCTCGCCGCTCCGCTCATACAACACGATATGTGATCCCAGTGGTGACATCACCGGGCCCGTGGAAATCGATGGCCTGCTGCATATTTAACCTCATTTTTTTTCAGTTGTCATTATAGGAAATCCTCTTGGATGTTCACCACCCCGGGGGGAAGGGAAGCACTATTTAGACTCCCGGACTATAACTGTTTCACGCCACCTCCTAAAACGTAAGGAGCGAACGGACATCGGAACTCATTGAAAAGCTTGAAAATCTCGAGCGAATACCCACCGTTTCGGACAAGAGCCGCAACTATTTCTACCTAAGTCACGAAGTCGCCCAGTCAATTTAACCTAAAGTGTCCTCTAGCTTGTGATCAAACTTATCACTCTTCTATTTCGCACTGTCCAAAAACATTATTACATATCTCAATATCTGTTGCTTGTTTTGCATTCCTGTTGCTACAGGATAAATACTTAAGATCCTCCTTGTGCCCCACCAGCAGTGCGTTTCTGGTCAAATCACCGCGTGAATATGATGGCGTAGTGAGGGCGAATTGAGCTGTCATTCCATACTAATGCTAGGCATTGACAGTTCACTTCACTCAAGTTTTAACGGCGTGACTTTTACTGAATCGACCGGCAGGTGGGCACAACGTACCGCACGGCGGAACTATCCAAGGCCTTCCCGGCCGCCTTCCTCGAAGCTCTCCTGCGCGTCGCGTCCGCGGGCGAGCCGCGCGCGCGCACGCTACTGCAGCGCATCCTGCACACGTTGTTGGACAGGCGAGCCAATGCACCACGTCTCTCTCGTGCTACGTAAGTATAGTATACCTGCGCGTCACGTCCGCGGGCGAGCCGCGCGCGCGCACGCTACTGCAGCGCATCCTGCACACGTTGTTGGACAGGCGAGCCAATGCACCACGTCTCTCTCGTGCTACGTAAGTATAGTATACCTGCGCGTCACGTCCGCGGGCGAGCCGCGCGCGCGCACGCTACTGCAGCGCATCCTGCACACGTTGTTGGACAGGCGAGCCAATGCACCACGTCTCTCTCGTGCTACGTAAGTATAGTATACCTGCGCGTCACGTCCGCGGGCGAGCCGCGCGCGCGCACGCTACTGCAGCGCATCCTGCACACGTTGTTGGACAGGCGAGCCAATGCACCACGTCTCTCTCGTGCTACGTAAGTATAGTATACCTGCGCGTCGCGTCCGCGGGCGAGCCGCGCGCGCGCACGCTACTGCAGCGCATCCTGCACACGTTGTTGGACAGGCGAGCCAATGCACCACGTCTCTCTCGTGCTACGTAAGTATAGTATACCTGCGCGTCGCGTCCGCGGGCGAGCCGCGCGCGCGCACGCTACTGCAGCGCATCCTGCACACGTTGTTGGACAGGCGAGCCAATGCACCACGTCTCTCTCGTGCTACGTAAGTATAGTATACCTGCGCGTCGCGTCCGCGGGCGAGCCGCGCGCGCGCACGCTACTGCAGCGCATCCTGCACACGTTGTTGGACAGGCGAGCCAATGCACCACGTCTCTCTCGTGCTTCGTAAGTATAGTAAAGAATCTTTAACAAAAAAGAACATAATAATGTGACTTCCAATATTGTTGACAAGAAACAGTCTCAGAACCATTTTCTGCTGACACAAACATAAAACCCGCCTCCTTTTTCTGCATACTTTATAATATATGATTTTGTTCCAGTGTGGAATACATCGAGCTCGGTCTGATAGTTGAGAAATGTTCGCGACAAGACCTCATCTTTATCAGCAAGCATGGGTACGCGCTGTTCAGCTCTCTATATGAGGGTAAGCACTTTCGAATATGATACTTTTTAACCACTGTATTTATTTAATTTTAGAATTTATTTTTTCGTATGTTTCTAATTTTGCTTGACTGGGTAAAAATAATCAGATCATGGCACTTTTCTTGTCGCCAGGTCTCCAACTAGAATCTAACACAATGGAGAATGTGGAAGCGATCTACACCACGCTAGCGCTCATCTGTATCGAGCTGGGCTCTGAAGAAACTGTGTGTGATATCATGCAGCTTATACTGGCGTGAGTATAAAGAACTTGTTCATAAAGAAGTATGGTCAATGAAAGGTAATGTTTAGGAATTCTCAAACACTTCTTTTCCACACAACGAGCACCCTCTTAAACTTTAATTTTCACTGGGCATGTGTTGTCGGAAAAATAATGTTAAAACAATTGTATTCACACAATGAGATGCGAGTAAAAATAAAATTCATTTGTTTAACTTTGTTCATTCCTTAACAAATAACCTTGTATACATGTGGCTTTAATTAATTTATTTATTTAGTACATGGAGGACTTACAGCTAACAAAAACACAACAAATAAGAAAGCAATAGTTACCAGAAAGCCAATTAAAAGTCCTCGCGTTTAGAATTACAATAAATCACTAAATAAATAATCAAATAAGACGCGATCACACACGACACACGACTCAAATTGATAAAAGAAAAAAAAAGACAAAAGTAAAAAGAGAAAACTGCTTATAATAACCGCTGTCACTTAAAAAAATGGAGGCTTAATCACTTTCTTGCAGAGTTCACACTAGTTAGAAAAGGATCCAAATCATGTCGCTTACATATCTCATTATAATTTCTGCTTGCACGCACAACTGTTTTGCCTATAATTCGATGACGAATGAAGAACACAAATGGGAGGGTTGTTACGTAAAAAAATTCTGGGCACATTAAAATAAAATTTGAAGAATAGTTCAGGACTGTCAATTTCATCGTGGAGGATTTTCAACAAAAACAATGCAATGTGCAGTCTGCAATGTTACGTCGGTCTACTAGTGGCAGTAGGTGGAATTTCTTACAGAGTCGAAGATATTCAACTGAGTCATATGGAATCTTTTGGTGAAAACAAACATATTTTATGAAGCGATTTTGTATATTTTCAATGCGGATGGTACCGTGGATTCCATGTGAGATGCATATTCGAGCTGACTCCTTACATAATGTACAATACAAAATTTTGAGCGTTTTAGCTTCCGTAAAACACTAAGAAAGTCGCATTATAAAACCAAGTAGTTTAGATGCTTTTTTAACAATAGCATCAACGTGTGCGTCAAAAACTAATTTACTGTTTTGGTAAACGCCCAAATCACGAATTGTATTGCACCTCGGCAAGTTTTCACCAGCCAAAGTATAGGTAGTGACCAGGACTGCACGTTTCCTAGTGTAGGTAATAACGGAGATCTAGTTTATTAGCCCGACAATATTCTTCGAGCCGACATAAATCAGCTTGTAGTTCACATGAACTACAAATAAGAAAGGACCGAGTAACGATCCTTGAGGCACTCCACTGGTCACGTTTACCCAGCTAGACACATAGTTGTTAATTACTACGGCTTGTGTGACCTGTTATCGATATAAGAAGAGAACCACCTTAGCAGGTCTCCACGGATGCCTATGTGTCTTAACTTCTTAATCAGGGATTCGTGCTCGATCCGATCAAACGCCTTGCTGTAGTCAGTGTAAACCACATCGACCTGCTTACCACTATCCATAGCTTCTGTAATGAAATCGTTAAATAAAATCAGGTTAGAAGTGGTAGACCGCCCTTTTAAAAACCCATGCTGAAAAGAGCTCAACTAGTTAGCTAGGGCAGGGTATAACTGGTCATAGATAATCCTCTCAAATATTTTACCAAATATGCACAGTTTAGAAATAGGTCTGTATTTCTGTAATTAGTAACCGCAGTCTTTGAACCCTTCGTATGCACAGGTGTGATATACACAGATTTCCAAACTCTAGGGACGACACCTTGGGACAAAGACTTGGTGAACAAAATTGAGATAGGAAGAGCAATGGAAGGTGCGCATTTAATAAGAAACTTAGAAGGTATATTGTCAGGACCTACACCTTTGGATGGATCCAGGTTGCGAAGTAGGTCAGTCACAATATCGATATTTACTTTCCTTTAACCCGGATCGTTTTTATTGCAGCATACAGCAGTCCAGCCTGTCCAACCCGGTGCTGTCGGTGGCGCAGCAGTGCCGGCTGCAAGCCGTGAGCGTGGCGCTGGCCGCGCTGCTGCCGCACGTCATGGTGTTGCCGCGCCTCGCGGACTATATCAACAAGGTAACAAACCCGGTGCTGTCGGTGGCGCAGCAGTGCCGGCTGCAAGCCGTGAGCGTGGCGCTGGCCGCGCTGCTGCCGCACGTCATGGTGTTGCCGCGCCTCGCGGACTATATCAACAAGGTAACAAACCCGGTGCTGTCGGTGGCGCAGCAGTGCCGGCTGCAAGCCGTGAGCGTGGCGCTGGCCGCGCTGCTGCCGCACGTCATGGTGTTGCCGCGCCTCGCGGACTATATCAACAAGGTAACAAACCCGGTGCTGTCGGTGGCGCAGCAGTGCCGGCTGCAAGCCGTGAGCGTGGCGCTGGCCGCGCTGCTGCCGCACGTCATGGTGTTGCCGCGCCTCGCGGACTATATCAACAAGGTAACAAACCCGGTGCTGTCGGTGGCGCAGCAGTGCCGGCTGCAAGCCGTGAGCGTGGCGCTGGCCGCGCTGCTGCCGCACGTCATGGTGTTGCCGCGCCTCGCGGACTATATCAACAAGGTAACAAACCCGGTGCTGTCGGTGGCGCAGCAGTGCCGGCTGCAAGCCGTGAGCGTGGCGCTGGCCGCGCTGCTGCCGCACGTCATGGTGTTGCCGCGCCTCGCGGACTATATCAACAAGGTAACAAACCCGGTGCTGTCGGTGGCGCAGCAGTGCCGGCTGCAAGCCGTGAGCGTGGCGCTGGCCGCGCTGCTGCCGCACGTCATGGTGTTGCCGCGCCTCGCGGACTATATCAACAAGGTAACAAACCCGGTGCTGTCGGTGGCGCAGCAGTGCCGGCTGCAAGCCGTGAGCGTGGCGCTGGCCGCGCTGCTGCCGCACGTCATGGTGTTGCCGCGCCTCGCGGACTATATCAACAAGGTAACAAACCCGGTGCTGTCGGTGGCGCAGCAGTGCCGGCTGCAAGCCGTGAGCGTGGCGCTGGCCGCGCTGCTGCCGCACGTCATGGTGTTGCCGCGCCTCGCGGACTATATCAACAAGGTAACAAACCCGGTGCTGTCGGTGGCGCAGCAGTGCCGGCTGCAAGCCGTGAGCGTGGCGCTGGCCGCGCTGCTGCCGCACGTCATGGTGTTGCCGCGCCTCGCGGACTATATCAACAAGGTAACAAACCCGGTGCTGTCGGTGGCGCAGCAGTGCCGGCTGCAAGCCGTGAGCGTGGCGCTGGCCGCGCTGCTGCCGCACGTCATGGTGTTGCCGCGCCTCGCGGACTATATCAACAAGGTAACAAACCCGGTGCTGTCGGTGGCGCAGCAGTGCCGGCTGCAAGCCGTGAGCGTGGCGCTGGCCGCGCTGCTGCCGCACGTCATGGTGTTGCCGCGCCTCGCGGACTATATCAACAAGGTAACAAACCCGGTGCTGTCGGTGGCGCAGCAGTGCCGGCTGCAAGCCGTGAGCGTGGCGCTGGCCGCGCTGCTGCCGCACGTCATGGTGTTGCCGCGCCTCGCGGACTATATCAACAAGGTAACAAACCCGGTGCTGTCGGTGGCGCAGCAGTGCCGGCTGCAAGCCGTGAGCGTGGTGCTGGCCGCGCTGCTGCCGCACGTCATGGTGTTGCCGCGCCTCGCGGACTATATCAACAAGGTAACAAACCCGGTGCTGTCGGTGGCGCAGCAGTGCCGGCTGCAAGCCGTGAGCGTGGCGCTGGCCGCGCTGCTGCCGCACGTCATGGTGTTGCCGCGCCTCGCGGACTATATCAACAAGGTAACAAACCCGGTGCTGTCGGTGGCGCAGCAGTGCCGGCTGCAAGCCGTGAGCGTGGCGCTGGCCGCGCTGCTGCCGCACGTCATGGTGTTGCCGCGCCTCGCGGACTATATCAACAAGGTAACAAACCCGGTGCTGTCGGTGGCGCAGCAGTGCCGGCTGCAAGCCGTGAGCGTGGCGCTGGCCGCGCTGCTGCCGCACGTCATGGTGTTGCCGCGCCTCGCGGACTATATCAACAAGGTAACAAACCCGGTGCTGTCGGTGGCGCAGCAGTGCCGGCTGCAAGCCGTGAGCGTGGCGCTGGCCGCGCTGCTGCCGCACGTCATGGTGTTGCCGCGCCTCGCGGACTATATCAACAAGGTAACAAACCCGGTGCTGTCGGTGGCGCAGCAGTGCCGGCTGCAAGCCGTGAGCGTGGCGCTGGCCGCGCTGCTGCCGCACGTCATGGTGTTGCCGCGCCTCGCGGACTATATCAACAAGGTAACAAACCCGGTGCTGTCGGTGGCGCAGCAGTGCCGGCTGCAAGCCGTGAGCGTGGCGCTGGCCGCGCTGCTGCCGCACGTCATGGTGTTGCCGCGCCTCGCGGACTATATCAACAAGGTAACAAACCCGGTGCTGTCGGTGGCGCAGCAGTGCCGGCTGCAAGCCGTGAGCGTGGCGCTGGCCGCGCTGCTGCCGCACGTCATGGTGTTGCCGCGCCTCGCGGACTATATCAACAAGGTAACAAATCTGATGCTCTCATCTGCATGCGTCATGTAACATCTGCAAATAACACCGTCTTCATTGATTATGAATGAATTTGGGCGAATCAATAATTATGCAGCACATTCAAAAGAGGAAGGGACCCACAATTGAACCTTGACGAACACCTATTGCTATATCTGAACTTTATAAGATTATGTTGATAACCTAAACGTCAACTTGTCTGTATTTAAGGTAAGATTTTATTTAATTACGAGCTGTATTCTTTATCTCATAGTAATCGAATTTTTAATAGAAGTGTCTTATGGTAAACGCATTCAAACGCCTAAGAAAGGTTGCAAAAAAATCCAAGGACAATTAGGAAAACTCTCCACAATCGGAAATTTAGAATATTCCTATGTTCATGCAAACCTTCTCCGTGCAAATGTGTATAAATAATTAAATAAGTTGTGTATTTTTAGATAATCTCCGCGCGTCGTGAAGAGGCGGCGCACTTGTTGCCTCCACTGCTCGAAGACTACGACGAGCTGCCGCCGTCCAAGATGCCGAATAAACTGCCTTATCTCATGATGGACCAGGTACGAGATTTTCCATTGATGCTAAGATCTAAATAGGGTATATAAGTATTCACCAACCATCTCAAGTAGTCAGGTGTGTTAGCTTTTCAAATAATATAATTTAGAGTTGTTTCCTTCAATCCATTGTGACGTCATTTGAGATTAGAAAATTAGGACAATATTTTTTGCATTATATAACGCTTCTAGAATTACATCAGCACGATCGATTATTTGAAACACTCTTATTCTAATACCCTATTAGCTATCTCTGAAGACATGACGATAAACAAACCTAATTATTATTAATTAGCTTCTGGTTGCGAGTTTGTCCTTGTAGGCGTATTGATACGCTGTTAACTATTACGCGATATCCTGCGTGAGCGATCTAGACGCAAACGCGAAGCAGCGCGGTGTAGCGCGAAAACAAGATACAGTCGAAACTTAGTGCAGTGTCCTACGTCACCAAACGTACGTACGTGCGGTGCGGTGCGGCGCGAAATGTAGTGAACGCGACCAGTTGACGCGGATATTTTCGCGCCAGCTGGTCGCGGTGGCGTCGTGTTTGTGTTGTCGGTGGCGGCCGTGCGGGCGCAGTCGTGTGCAGCGCACAGCCGCCGCGTCGCACCGCATCGCACTGCACTCGCATGTCAGCGCGTAGCGTCGCGTCATGATCGTGTCCGCTTTGACCCGCGTACGGACGACTAGGCGTCTCAGCCCGCGCCTGCCCGCAGATGGCGCTGTGCGAGCTGCTGAAGTCTCACGGCGTGGACGTGTCGCGCTTGTCGTGCACGTCGCCGTACTCGGCCGGGAACATCGCGCTGCCGCACCGACACAGCTGGGTGGAGGCCGGTACGTATCTTCTATATTACTCAAACTTACGCCATTTTATTTAAAGAAAACAAACAAAAAAAAGACCGGTGCCTAAAACGTGTAAACGGCGCGAAAATCACGGCTATTGCGCACAACGAATCTTCTATATGACTGCCTAGGAACCATGGCCATAATAAAATATGGTCATGAAAGGTGAGCGTTTGGTCGAATGTGGCTCCAGATCTTTCGTTGCTGTAGACTTTGTGATAGTTTTGTATTTAAATTATGTTCGAAATTGATTGGGTGCGGCATTCGACTAAATCTCATACCTAAGCATTTGGACGAGTTAAAATCCATCTTATTGTTTCCGCTCCACTTGTGTAATGCTTCAAAATCGTGTTGCAGTGCCAAACTGTCACGCTCGGAGTTTATCTGCAGGTACAGTTTCAAATCGTCAGCAAATAAGAGACTTTTTGCATGAAGCAGAACTTGAGGAAGTTCATTAACCATAATAAGAAATAGTAAAGGCCCCAGAATTGAGCCTTGCCCCACGCCAGAACGTGTATGATAGGAACCCGACACATAAATACCAAGCCTAACAAACTGCTGCCGGTCACGTAAGTAGTCCGCAAAGAAACAGAAGAAAGTTGGTGCAAACTCTATTTTACTGAGCTTCACTAGCAGTGTATCATTGTTGACTCTGTCAAAAGCCTTCCGGGAGTCAAAGTAAAGGGCGTCTACCTGACGCCCACGTACCAAACTAGACAAGATATAATCTACTAGTTTCAGAAGATTCGTATCAACCTTTTGCTTCTGAAACTGTGTTGTTCAATACAAAGAAACTTGTAGTGCGTAGTGGGCGCGAATGGAGCTGTCATTCCATACTAATGCTAGGCATTGACAGTTCACTTCACTCAAGTTTTCACGGCGTGACTTTTACTGAATCAACCGGCTGGTCGCAGTGCCGTGCAGTGTGGGGCTATTCGCGTGCATGTAGGAGTAGTACACAGCTGACGCGTCGCACCGCATCGCATTGAATTCGCGTGTCGCCGCTTCATAATCGTGTTCACTTTGAACAACCTACGTAGGACGTAGCGTGAGAAACCAGAAACAATATCTGATGGCCATAGTAGAGTGTAAGCACTGCTACTGTTGCAGGAGCCGCCCAGGGCCGCGACAGCCTGGCCGAGATCACGGCGCCCGGCACCGAGCTGGACAGCGCCAACAGCTCGCCCGGCGTGCAGCGGGTAAGTGCATTGCTCTCCTATCTTAGGCGATCCTAGTACTTTTGCCAACTAATGTTAAGCTTTTGAATATAATAATATCCTACTTGCTCCGCATGTAAAATCCTACCCAGTTCCACCAATTAGGTACTTACTAAAACATATTTTATGATAAAAAAGACCGAGCCAGAACTTCAACTATTGTTATGACGAGGAATCCAAAATCACTGTGTGGAAAAGTTAAGGCCCAATAAAGCTAGACATAATATTTACAGAAATGTCATTTCCCGCTAATCGACAATATTTCAAAAATTTAACCTGCATGTTTTATTACGTTATATAAAAGTAAATCCAAAACTAGAGGACCCATATTTTGTACTTATGTGCTTTTCATTCATAATTTTAACTTTGAAATTTTGATACATTCTAAAAAGACGTAAGCGCCAAATGACGTCATTCATACGGTGGAATGGCGATACATCCTTAACTGTGGTACGTCAAAAAAACCGTTACTTAGATGTCACTACTGTCATTTAGCAGTTGTCAATGTCATACATTGACATTAGATATGTCTTGTTTGACATTAGATTTATGTCGTATTTGACATTATGGTTTTATCTTACCTCATTCCAACGTATAAGTGACGTCATCGCATGTTTTTGGTTTTTTTTTTCTCAGAAACAAAGCAATAAAAAAAAATATATTTGAACTCAGCATACAAAAATGAAGAAACGGTATTTTTGTTTTTGGGTCATATCAATTTTCAAATGTTGTCAACTGTGCAATGCCAATTTTCAAAGACCTTGCTATTCGCATATTCGCGCAACGATCGCTTTGTATTGAAACTTACGTTACAAAATGTACACATTTATAAATTGTTGGCAATTTATAAATGTGAACATTTATAATATAAGGCAAGTGTTAGGGCGCGCTGGAGTATTATTACCTACTTTTGTTTTCGTTTTAAGAGAAGGTTCATATCTGACGGAACATGCGCCGAGCGTTTGCGACAATATACGCTCGACGCACTAACGTATCATCGGTTGAGTGTGAACGGTCAAGTGTTTTTCTATACATTTGTCTGTTCTGGCGTTACGCGACCGATACTCCGCGACGCATGTTCTGTCAGATATGAACCTTCCCTAAATCCTCTAACGTATATCTATTGTCAATAATGACCATCTCAAATGATCCGTTACCTATTTGTACTTAAACCGTTTCAATTAATTGTTATTTCTATTTTTGATTTTTCCACGTGGTTGACTTATTTTGTACTTAGATACAGCATGAACTTAGGTCCCCAGATCAGTAATAATTTTCTCAGAAATGAAATGTGTGGGATTATGTTAGTATGTAGGTACAGTCAGCCTCATAAGTCGATATACATATCCATAATAATATTTCCTAAACTCATGAACTCCTTAGCTTACACAAATTGCTAAACAAGACTAGTGAATTTTGAACCCTTAAGTCGTTAATTAAATCCTGGCACTAGTCTTGTTTAGCAATTTGTGTAAACTAAGGTGTTCATGAGTTTAGGAAATATGGATATGTATATCGACTTATGAGGCTGACTGTACTTCAAGTTTAAACATACCAGCGCCCGATACAAAAGCATTACGAACTTTTATAAAACACGTGCAACTAATAGAGTATAACAAAAACTTAGTTTTCTGTTTAATAATAAGTACTCCATCCGATGTATTCTAACCTTATGTTAATTAAACACCTTATAGCGGGAAATTACATTTCTGTGAACATTATGTCTAGCTTTAATGCGCCATAACTTTTTCCACACAGCGATTTTGGACTTCTCGTCAAAACTATAGTTGAAGTAGGTACCTAAAAAACCTTTCCAATGATATATCGCATGTTGTTATTGGTTTTTAGGCTGGCTTCCATACATTTTCGCCCGTTCTCTTTTATTGTAAGGCGAAACGAAGTTAGCTGGGGCAGCTAGTATTACATAATGATGTGTTGGGCGCATAGTCAAAGTTGTATGTGGTGTTAATATTTATGTATTTGTACTCATATTATGTATTAGTATTCTTTGATTCCTTTTATTTTTTCATTTTTAATTGCTTTTAATTGCCACTGTTTTTCTCTGCATCACCTAAAGGTTGACTGGTAGAAAATGCCTATAATATGGCATTAAGTCCGTCTCTGTACATTAGTGTGCTTGAAGTATTAAATAATAATCATGCGTAGGTACTGTTTCAGTAGGATTTTCTAATCATGAAAAGTTCTTTCTAAAAATCTTAGTATTTTATGTATGTTTTATTATATTTTAGTATTGCATAAAAAAATTGACGAATCTTCCACTATTTTACATAATCGAGTAACCGCTATCCTTACGCAAAGTCATACAGAGTATATATGACAGCTGCAGTATAGTATAACTTTGTCACGTGGAGCAGCAAACGCAGTACGACGACCTGGACGAGGAGTATCGCATGTTCATCGAGAAGTACAACCACAACCACCGCCCCGCCATGCTCCACTTCGGCACTTATGTAAATAACTATCAGTTGTGTATTGTGTAGCTAGCGGCCGCACGCGCGGTGAGTCTGTTAGCTAATGACATATTTAGAACTACGCAACATGCGTATTAGCGGGCAAGCTCTGATTTCAGACGCTGCGTGATTATAGCATAGCCTTTAAATGTGACTCACCGGAACTGAGGCCGTCTGTACGCCATGTTAGTATTGTTCCAAGTAGACAACTTAATATGCCAAGCCCTTTCCCGTGTCAACATTAGCATGTTAGCATAAAATCGAAAACGAGCCAAGTGCATGTCAGACTTTCGTACATAAAGATTACCTACTGTACGATGATAAGCTAAAAACGCAGGAACAAAGAACTTGATCTTTGTGACATCTCCGTCTAGCATTTGACCAGAATTTAGGGTTTCGTAGCTAAGTGGCAAAAACGAAATCCCAACCATTTCAGCCTTGTCTGTCGCTCTGAAAGCCGATTTTGGTATTTTCTCAGAAAACAATGTATTTACTAAAAACAAACAATAACTTAACTTGTCTGACTCGTGCACCGAGGGTTCAGTGTAAAGTCTTAAGTAGATTATTGATATCTGTCTGTAGAGGGATCGAGCCTCGATTTGTTCCGAAAGCTTCAGAAATCCTCGATAGATACGACTTATTCTGATAGATGAACCCATCATTGCACGTAGTCCTGCATGCACTTGGCCGGTTCTATGTTACAAAGCACAGCGATCCCCAAGTCCGCAGTTCCTCTGTGTCCTGACCCCACCCCTCCCCACCCCTCCCGCAGCGCAGTGACAGTGAGTTCTGGGAGTGGGAGCACGCGGACTCGCGCAGCAGTGAACACGACATGCGGCGCGCGCACGGGGCGCACGGGGGGTGCGGGGCGCGCGGCCCGGTAACTGCTCTGTATAGGTCGCATCATAGTGCTAGCGTAGCTCGACTGTACCTACATCATAACGTAGATATTTGGAGTACTATAATATGCCCACTTGTAAACGTCAGCGTAACAAGTAATGTCCCACACGTACATCTCCTTCACTTTAAGGTGAAACATACGCCATGCTGTCGCCCATTTCGCCGCTAGACTCCTTTGAAGTCTACCAACCTTACAAATAAATAAATAAATGTGTTTTACCGAATCTATTCCATTCTTATGTTCTTCTTAGGTACTAAGTATAGTTATAACAGGTATAACTTAAGAATAAGCCGAGAATATCTTTTTCCAAATAAACCCAGTATATCTTTGGTTTAACAACTCCTCCGTTATGTCAAAATGCACAATTTGGCAACAGCGCGAAAAAAGAGAAACTTCTAAAAAAACAGTTTGTCTTTTAAAACTATATCCCTTTGTCAACTTGACGTTTCTCGACCGTTTTGTTTGTTCTAATCTTGCGCGCGCACTGATTCAATAGAGTAATTAAGTTTGTTTATTTTTGAGAAATATAATTTGAAGAGTGAATATTAAAATGGCTAAGAGAGACCGATCATTTACTTATGACAAAACAAAACGAAGTAGGCACCTGAACATACAAGGAACTGTACCTACCCCTTCCTATTTATGTAAAACTGACCACTCGGTCCATTTACTTTGTGCACTCTAACGTCCGTGCAGTCGATCGCACCCACGACATTTTTAAATTTTGCTATAGCCTCAAAATCTTCCATAACACGAAGCTGTTTATTAACAGTAATTGGCATATTAATGTAATCTGCGATTATTCTCTCTGAAGTTGCCCTGGCGACACGACGACATACCGTCGTAATAGAAAAACCGTGAATGTCTGCAGCATCATCTTGTATCTGAAAGAGATATGGGTAAGTAACGAGTTTAACAGAGCAGAATGTATACAACAGTACCTAGGTACATACATACATAAATTCACGCTTTTTTCCCATGGGGGTAGGCAGAAACTACAGAGCGCCATATGCTACGATTCTTACATACTTTTTTTGCTTCGGTACCTAGGTACCTAAAGAAAATTACTTGTATGAGTAGGTGAAAGTTCTTACCTGATTACGTCTCCCCAGTACCTCAAAGCAATCATTATTTGCAAAACAGAAGATAATCCACCTCCGCGCGTGTCCATATCAAGAGATCTACCAATTAGTTGGTCTAAAACCGTGACACCACCTTTAGAAAACCGTGTTCTAATCGAAACTGCTCATCGCTATATACCTAAATCAAAAGGATTTTGTCTTTTAAATATTTTAACTTTTCTTTGAACCTGCATTAGATTTAGAATGATATTAACTTCTTCTTCTATTGCATTTAATTCCATAATCAAATAATAATAATAATAATATTTATTTGTTTAAAAACATGGTATAACAGATGTAAAATACAATCATTCAAGAGCATAGGTACATGTTTTAGCTTTAGTAGTTAGCATACAAATTTTGTTACACAATTATTAACATTTATTTTCAAAGAAGTCTTTGAGACTATAAAAAAATTAAATTAAAAATTTAAAAAACCCCCATCGCAAAAAATTAAAACATTTAAAAAGTTAAAAATAACACTTTGGCCATGAAATTTTACGTAACGTCGGGGTACCGTTAAAATAAGTACCTACCTACATACCTACAAGTACTAGGAACATTCCTTACTTAAGAGGTACCACGATGTGAAGTAAAATTTCATGGCCAAAGTGTTATTTTTAACTTTTTAAATGTTTTAATTTTTTGCGATGGGGGTTTTTTAAATTTTTAATTTAATTTTTTAACATTTTGTCTGGCAGTTTCAGTACTTTATGGGACCAACCCAAATGTTCTTTTTTTGGCTATCCTCTAGGTCCAAATTGAGCTCACGATTACTGACAAATGCTTGCACTGACTGATCTGGTCCCCTCTTATCTGTGTGGTTCTTTCCTCAAAAGACGATTTCAGACACTAATCTGCATGGTTCTTATATTTATGATCTGACCAAGATGATGTCTGGACTATAAAAGAGACTGACCTCTGAGTTTCTTTTGGTGTTTCTGGTTTATGTGATAGTGAAACGCCAACCTAACTAGAAATGATATCATCTTATCAATTTTTTATTTTATCATTTTAACACAAAGTTATACAACACTAGCGCCCCGGTACGCACTTCGCTATGTGTAAAGTGAAAAAATAAAAAATAATAATTGTAACATCAAATTCATTTATTCAAATAAAACAATATTTTATTAATTTTACACAATCTCCATCTGAAAAAAGTTTCAATTTGACAGCAAAAACCCCATTAACAAAATGAGCCGCCATTTATTGAATTTATTTGTTAGAAAAATGTGATAAATGAAGAACCGCTCGACCGATTTTGTGCAAACTTCACATAAACCATCTACTAAATAGTCCGAACAAAGCCTAAACTTTGGATAGGTGAGCCCGTTCTTGAGTTATAAAATAACAATGAAAAGTGGCATTGATTTTTATATATATACTCGTACATTATTAGGAATACTTAACTAAAACTATTGTTAAGTTTATTGCTTTCTCTTATCCCTTTTCACCACCATTTACGTATACAAAATATTAATATAAATATTATTTTTATATTTTTTTTAAATTAATAGAATTATATTTAATTTTAACTTATTTATTGCATTGTTATCTGATTTTTATTATCACAAAATGTACCTATGCATGCTATTAGTAAGTAGAATTTTAATATTTGTACGGCCGAAATGCCGAATATAGTGAAACCCGTTGAACATAATATCATATTTTCCTATATTCTTGCAAATAAACAAATCATTCATTCATTCATTCTTTCAAACCACATTCGCTAACATGATTATAAGCTCTATTACAATAGCCATTTTCAATTTTCCAACCAGCACCGTTCATTGACCTCACTACAGCTGAAGCATACGGCACATGCTTCACCAGATTTATGCGTTTTAAAGCGAACACAGCGCTTTTTTGCTCAAACTCTCTCAGTTTAGAAGCGCTGCATATTTCATTGTTGTAATGAGCGCATTTGTACAGCTCTGCGCTTTATAAATGACACCTGGATGTATTGCTTGAGTTTGTTTGAAGCTTTAAGAGATGTTTGTGGTTACAGAAATAAATTTTGTGAAACCTTGTGGGTTTAGTCATGTTGTTTTAATGTATGTTATTAATAGCCACGTTTGTGGACGAATGCAACTGAATAAGAATATTCTACCATAAGAAAGCTATGTTACCACAGAGTAACATAGGCTATAGTTTAAATTACCAAAATTACGAGGGGTTGTATATTAAAGTTCAAAGATTTTCCATAAAAATCGCAGGTCTTTTGTTTAAATTAGGCGTAGAATCCGCACTATTTGAACGTCGAGAATAAATAATTATTCATTTATTCATTTAATTAGTTCGGATAACAACGTAGTAGAATTTGTTAGTAAAATACTTTATCACTGGTGTTAGTAATACACAAAACAAAGATAATGAAAATAGCTGGTGGCTGCAGCAAGATGTGCAGAGAACGACAGAGCATGAATATGTTACTCAACCATTCTCTCCACTTAGTGCCTTTGAAAAGGCGAGTAAGGGCTTTCCACCAGTGTTTTCACGATGCTATTGTCACTAACCCGCGTTCTACGCATCAACGATACGACTTTTTTCCGAACAACTAAGACAGTCCCTCAAAACGCCCAACCTTAAAAACAGTACAAAATTCAAGCAGATAAAGTCGTGGGCTAATAGCTAGTATTTTCTATATTTACAAGGTTTCTTCTTAACTCAATTCTATTTAAAAAACAATAATTTCACGGTTCGACTGCCCAATGGGACACGAACGCGTTACACTGACAGGATACTTGTCAACTTTAAAAAAAGTATCCTGCGGCCTTTAGTTTCCTAGAATACCATCTGGAACAGACAGTGAGATGCGGCGAATGTACGTCATAGTTTTATTACGAAGCTTAAGTATTTTCCCATTTACTTTTTTAGTGTGCTTAGTGCACAGACATAGAGAATGGATCGAGTGTTCCTTATCCAGCTGTGAAGTAATACCGGCAAGAAAGTGTGAGAGAGATAACTCGAACCTGCGGCTAATAGTTGTCTCTTTCTAGAGTTCTGATTATAAGAGAAAGAAAAAGACAGGTATTGGCCGCACAGTCCCTCTGTCTTTTTTTAGGGCGTGGAGGTGGTAATTTTGTGCGGGTTTTGCTCAGTCCATTCTCTATGGGTTTCGTGACTAATCTAGTGTAGTTTTTTCTTTTAAATAAATATTCCACAACCTTTCACACAACACCATTTAGTCCAGGGATGCACAGACTTATTAAGACTAGGGGCCACTCGGGCAAATTATGAACTTATGGCGGGCCGCCAGAAGTATAGATAATTAAAGACAATAAAGAATTGATAATAATGTATTAAAATTGAAAAATAATTTATTAATTTGAAGCGTGGCACTGCATAGTGCTTACAATCTTTTTTATATTTGGCTCAAATTGACTTGTAGCAACACGTAAAACTGCTTCCAAACTTTCGTTTACAAGGCGGCTTCGATTTTTTGTTTTATTATTATTTAGTATTGAAAAGGTTTGTTCTATATATATATATATATATATATATAAATATATATATATATATATATATATATATATATATAGGTAGAACCAAATAAGCTGGCACATTTCAGAGCGATTATGCGCAACTCTTTGTACGTATTTTCAATGCAGCGGTAAAAGTTCAGCAAGTCTCCTTCGTTGAATTTGTTGCGTAAATCTTGGTCGTTTTGAATGTCGATAATTTCTAACTGCATTGACTCTGGCGCATTTTCAACTGAAATCGTGAAAGGATTGCTGAATATGTCCAACAGAGGTTTCACTTTTTTAAACTCCGAAAATCTGTCTAGAAAAGATTGAATCAAAATATCTAGCTTTTCTACATAACTTAAATTAATCGCAATTTTGTTGAATTTTTCAGCCATTTTCTTATAATTCGGAAAATGATTGTAATTTCCAGAATTCAATTGCGATCTGAAAAGTGTGACGCTTGCATTGAAAGGATGATACATGAGCGTAGAGCTGGGATATTAGTTGTTTTTTGCATTGAAGCCGTGTGTTCAAGACATTCAAATGATTTGTAATGTCAACTAAAAAGCCAAATCACACAACCAATCAGGATTTTTAAGTTCCGGGACATCCCTTTGCTTTTCTGCCAGAAATATTCCAATTTCTTCTATTAAATTTAGATATCGTTCCAGTGTCAAAACCACCACTTACCACCACACTGACTGACTTAGCCACCTTACTTCTGTATAATACAGTAAATCTCCATATTCGCTTTCGATGTCATCAAGGAATTGTTTGAATTGCCTGTGATTGAGTCCTCGTGATTTTATGAAATTTACAGTCGAAACTACCACTTTCTGGAATAGAATTCAATATTTTTCGAATGTATGAAAGTATTATTTTTGCTGTCGGCGGGCCACCAGTATTCGTCCGGCGGGCCGCATGCGGCCCGCGGCCGTGGTCTGTGCATCCCTGATTTAGTCCCAAGTTAAGCTTGAGAGCTTGTGTTATGGGTACTTAACAGCTGATAAACATACTTATATATTTCTAAATACATAGGTACATATTATAGATAAATTACACCCAAACACAGAACAAATGATCGTGCTCAACACACAAACATTTATCCTGGGTGGGAATCGAACCCACAACCTCCATCATAGCATGACTGCTATGATGGAGGTTGGTCTAGTAGTTAGTGATCCTGACGGATCACTAACTACTAGACCAACAGGTCAGTCAAATCAGTTTTATGCGGCCCATTGGCCTCTGACCTGGCTTCACATGCAGTCGATATTATTTGTTCAATCATCATTCGTCTGTTCGCTAGTCAGAGGCAAGCACATAAAGCAACATTAATTCATTAAACCCCAAGTGGACGCCAGTGTCCACGCTGTCATTGTCTTTCTACTACTTCAACTTCAACTCTTCTCTATGGCATTTGTGGAAGAGAGATATCACAATTCCTACTATGATAGACCATCAAACGCTGGAGATTAAAATTAGTAATTATTGTATTGTTTTTTCTATTGTGTCTCTAATTGACAAGATTGACAGTCAAAGCGTCATATTTTTTTGATAGTTTTTCAACTTTACTGTAGCGACATCTATCAAGGCACATACGAACTAGCAACCAACATCCTACATCGCGGTATCAAAGTTATCCACGGAGTTTGAACGTATACAAGTTCCCGACAACAACCAGTTACTACTTTACTAGTAGCCCCCCAGTCACAACACCCGTTTGATCGGAGGATCCTCCCTTTTCAATGGTGGATGAGGAACTTTACAACCTGTTCCTCATACCTTTAAACTATGAACATAATCAGGAAAGAAAGAGAAGAAAGAAAGAAAAATATTTATTTGACATCAGACATTAAAACACACATACACACAATAATTATGAAACAATAGAAAATATTATACAATAGTAGGTACGCATTATGTGCTGTGTGCCTCACGGCTGCGCCAAAAAGTTCATGACGTATTTTTTATCACTAGCCAAATTTTATCAGGGGATTCTACCCATAATTATGAACAACTAAGCGAGCAACTCGGAAATCTCGAAAAAAAAAATTTTGCTCCAGTAGGTTTTAAACTTTGGTATGAAACAGCAGATTTTTATTGACGCAGATTAATTTTTCAGTTAGTCCCGTAGTAAAAGTTGTTCCTAATCATAAGTAGAACATGCTGTGAAAGTTTGCCTGGTGATAAAAAAATACACTGTTTACCTACCTACCTACTTATAATATAGGTACCTTCTGCTTGAATCAGTCCCTAATTACTGAGGATCGTGGTCACTGAACTTCTTTAAGCGTGTAATTTACCTCTATCGTCGTATTATATTTATTTGTTAAAATTTTGCATATCGAATGTATTGCTCATTCTAGTTACTGCCCGTGACTTTGTTTACGTGAAAGAGACTTAACCTTTCCGATACTTCTTACTCGGTATTAATAAAGCTTTTTATCAAGTAGTTTAAAACAAATAGAAATCGAGTTTTCGAGATTGCTCCTTACATTAAACTTATAAAAAATTAAATTAAAAATTTAAAAAACCCCCACCGCAAAAAAGTAAAACATTTAAAAAGTTAAAAATAACACTTTAGCCATGAAATTTTACTTCACGTCGGGGTACCGCTTAAGTAAGGAATGTTCCTAGTACTTGTAGGTATGAAGGTATTAATTTTAACGGTACCCCGACGTTACGTAAAATTTCATGGCTAAAGTGTTATTTTTAACTTTTTAAATGTTTTACTTTTTTGCGGTGGGGGTTTTTTAAATTTTTAATTTAATTTTTATTTTAAAATTTTTAAACGCATTATTTTTTAACCCCCGACGCAAAAAGAGGGGTGTTATAAGTTTCACCGCTATGTGTGTGTGTCTGTCTGTCTGTCTGTCTGTCTGTCTGTGGCACCGTAGCGCCCAAACGGGTGAACCGATTTAGATGCGGTTTTTTTTATTTGAAAGCAGGGTTTCTTGCGATGGTTCTTAGACATAATTTATCAAAATCGGTTCAGCCGTTTCAAGGTTATCAGCTCTTTTGTGTTAGCTACCGTTGCTATTTTAGACGTCTATGGGTATTAACTTTACTTACAAACATATGTGTGTCTTAAAATTTCGAACACCCATGTGTGTAATATTAATAAGCAACATTATGGTGTATTTGGTCTGATGCAGCCAGGATATCTAGCAGACTAATACACTCTTGGGAAAATAACAGCAGATATGTCGTGTTTGGATTCATTTTAACCTGCATTTGATTCTGCACACAATGCACTGATGGCAACTGGATGAGCTGATGCTGCAGCCAGGCTATCCAGCACACCAGTAGGTAGACTCTTGACAAAATAATAGCAGATATATCGTGTTTGGATTCAATTCAACCAGCATTTGATTCTGCACACAATGCCTTGATGGCAACAGGATGAGCTGATGCTGCAGCCAGGCTATCCAGCACACCAGTAGGTAGACTCTTGACAGAATAATAGCAGATAGGTCATGTTTGGATTCATTTCAACCAGCATATGATTCTGAACACAATGCACTGATGGCAACAGGATGAGCTGATGCTGCAGCCAGGCTATCCAGCACACCAGTAGGTAGACTCTTGACAAAATAATAGCAGATATGTCGTGTTTGGATTCGTTTTAACCAGCATTTGACTCAACATACAATGCACTGAATAATTCTCATAACTGTAAGCTCTATAAAACAAAATTAATGCGTTTAAAAATTTTAAAATAAAAATTAAATTAAAAATTTAAAAAACCCCCATCGCAAAAAAGAAAAAACATTTAAAAAGTTAAAAATAACACTTTAGCCATGAAATTTTACGTAACGTCGGGGTACCGTTAAAATAAGTACCTACCTACATACCTACAAGTACTAGGAACATTCCTTACTTATGCGGTACCACGACGTGAAGTAAAATTTCATGGCTAAAGTGTTATTTTTAACTTTTTAAATGTTTTTTCTTTTTTGCGATGGGGGTTTTTTAAATTTTTAATTTTGTTTTATACAGTATACGGTTATGAGAATTTTTCAGTGCATCGTTTGTAGAATCAAATGCTGGTTAAAACGAATCCAAACACGACATATCTGCTATTATTTTGTCAATAGTCTACCTACTGGTGTGCTGGATAGCCTTGCTTCAGTATCAGCTCATCATGTTGCCATCAGAGCATTGTGCTTAGAATCAAATGCTGGTTGAAATGAATCCAAACACGACATATCTGCTATTATTTTGTCAAGAGTCTACCTACTGGTGTTCTGGATAGCCTGGCTGCAGCATCAGCTCATCCAGTTGCCATCAGGGCATTGTGTGCAGAATCAAATGCTGTTTGAAATGAATCCAAACACGACATATCTGCTATTATTTTCTTAAGAGTCTATCTACTGGTGTGCTGGATAGCCAGACTGCAGCATCAGCTCATCCAGTTGCCATCAGTGCATTGTGTGCAGAATCAAATGCAGGTTAAAATGAATCCAAACACGACATATCTGCTGTTATTTTTCCAAGAGTGTATTAGTCTGCTAGATATCCTGGCTGCATCAGACCAAAAACACCATAATGTTGCTTATTAATGTTACACACATGGGTGTTTGAAATTTTAAGACACACATACGTTTGTAAGTAAAGTTAATGCCCATAGACGTCTAAAATAGCAACAGTAGCTAACACAAAAGAGCTGATTACCTTGAAACGGCTGAACCGATTTTGATGAATTATGTCTAAGAACCATCGCAAGAAACCCTGCTTTCAAATAATAAAAACCGCATCTAAATCGGTTCACCCGTTTGGGCCCTACGGTGCCACAGACAGACAGACAGACAGACAGACAGACAGACAGACAGACAGACAGACACACACACATAGCGGTGAAACTTATAACACCCCTCTTTTTGCGTCGGGGGTTAAAAACTATGACTACACAAATATTCAAACAATTTATTTTTAAAAGATCTAGCATTTAAAATTTTTAGATTACTTGGTATCTTATTATATATACGCACACACAGATAGATATACAGCTTTTATATATTTGGCTAGTCTTGGAAGGATATCTAGAACTAGCTTATTCGTAGGTATATGCAAAATACACTTAAAATACTTAAATGCGCGTAAACAAACACAAACCGTGGTATTTATTAAGACATGGAAGACTTACAGCTCAAAAACTTAATAAATAAAAAAACGCAAGTATAGTCGACAGGAAGCCAATTACAAGTCTCCGCATGTAGAAGTTGACTGGTAATTGTGATGAGAGCAAGCAACAATATCACGCATTGCATTTAAAATTTAAGGGATTCCTACAGTTTGTTTAAAACAATTTTATTATGGTGAAGCAAAAACTATAACAAATAAAGGCAATAAGATAAACAATTTTAGTTCAACGGCTATTTGAAAAAGTTAAGGCTCAAGCACCTTCTATCAGTTGTCACACTATTCTGCCTATAAATCGTAGACGTATGAGGTACCTACACGTAAAGGCGGACTAAAACAAAATAAGTACCTACACTAGCTTCATACAAGGGTGAAGGCGCGAACAACTCCGGAATAACGGTTGAACGAATACAACTGTCAAAGTTATACTTGATATACGCTATTCTTTGTTTATTTGTAGACATTTTGCTTATTCTTAGTTTATTCCCGAGTATAACTTTATACCACGTTTATTTGTAAGGCACATTAGGAAGTCGTGGGTTAGTTATCGGACATTACACTTTATTGAATTTTGTCGTAACATTATCTCACAATTCACACAATTCCACACTTTTTCCATAAATAAAATCTGCCATTAAATACAGGTCGTTTGCGCACAAAGGTTCTTTACGATTACCCGTAAATCAAAATAAACTATAAATGTGTAATTCAGCGCCATCTAGCGAGAAAATGGGCGAAAGTATTAAGGCCGCATGTTTCACGCTAAAAGATGTCACCGCAAGTACCGCAACTTAATATATATAATAGGTTTGAAAAATAATACTCCACGCGCAACCCAGTTTTGTGTTGTTTATTGGTGTTTTATAAATACAGTTAAATACCTAACCGTAACTCTTAAAAAAATCCATACTTTTTGTCTGAAATGTTTGCGTATACTTACTTTTAATATTTTATAACTACCCTCACTATTTTTTGTCATCATATCAGCAAATGTTCGAATTATACCCTCATAGTTTAAGACTTATAACCATACTCATAGTTTTACGATTTACTTTTGTTTAAGAATGTAATTCAAACAGTGTGTAATTGTGTAGAAGTGTGGATGTGTTTGTGAACGAGGATGACTAGTCTACCGTGATACAGTTTTCACTAGTACGGAGGTCAGTGTGAATCAAAATCAAACAACTACTAAATGTACACAGGTATTTAAAACCGCCGCAATGTATGATTATATAGAGACAAATCATACAACTGTTGGGATTTGTATTTGAAGGTTCTTCTTATATTCTGTCAATAAACTTTTTAACTTTTTTTTACAGTGTCAGTTCATGTTATATCATCTTTCATCGTTACTCTTCTCTCTTTACTTTCCTCACATACTCCTCATTCCTTCTCATCACAAGCCGACCTTATTAATGATAGAACGAGGCCATTGTATTGATCCACGTTTATATTATTGAAGATATACAAGCACAAGCATAACAACCTCTACGGAAACACATGCCTCCTCTCTGTAAGGAGTGTGATGTAGTAGGGCCCGGGGTTGTTTGGTGGAAGTCACGGTTTTAGGGTTTTTTATAGCAGTGGTGAATGTGGTGAAGTTATATGTGTTTGTGTGTGTTGGCGCAGTCGGGCGGCTCCAGCTCCAGCGTGAGCCTGGAGGCGCTGCGGCGCGCGGCGGCGGGGCCGGGCGCGGCCGAGCGGCGCGACGTAGTAGGGCCCGGGGTGGGTCGGTGCAAGTCACGGTTGTGTCACGAGTGTGTGTGTGTTGGCGCAGTCGGGCGGCTCCAGCTCCAGCGTGAGCCTGGAGGCGCTGCGGCGCGCGGCGGCGGGGCCGGGCGCGGCCGAGCGGCGCGACGTAGTAGGGCCCGGGGTGGGTCGGTGCAAGTCACGGTTGTGTCACGAGTGTGTGTGTGTTGGCGCAGTCGGGCGGCTCCAGCTCCAGCGTGAGCCTGGAGGCGCTGCGGCGCGCGGCGGCGGGGCCGGGCGCGGCCGAGCGGCGCGACGTAGTAGGGCCCGGGGTGGGTCGGTGCAAGTCACGGTTGTGTCACGAGTGTGTGTGTGTTGGCGCAGTCGGGCGGCTCCAGCTCCAGCGTGAGCCTGGAGGCGCTGCGGCGCGCGGCGGCGGGGCCGGGCGCGGCCGAGCGGCGCGACGTAGTAGGGCCCGGGGTGGGTCGGTGCAAGTCACGGTTGTGTCACGAGTGTGTGTGTGTTGGCGCAGTCGGGCGGCTCCAGCTCCAGCGTGAGCCTGGAGGCGCTGCGGCGCGCGGCGGCGGGGCCGGGCGCGGCCGAGCGGCGCGACGTAGTAGGGCCCGGGGTGGGTCGGTGCAAGTCACGGTTGTGTCACGAGTGTGTGTGTGTTGGCGCAGTCGGGCGGCTCCAGCTCCAGCGTGAGCCTGGAGGCGCTGCGGCGCGCGGCGGCGGGGCCGGGCGCGGCCGAGCGGCGCGACGTAGTAGGGCCCGGGGTGGGTCGGTGCAAGTCACGGTTGTGTCACGAGTGTGTGTGTGTTGGCGCAGTCGGGCGGCTCCAGCTCCAGCGTGAGCCTGGAGGCGCTGCGGCGCGCGGCGGCGGGGCCGGGCGCGGCCGAGCGGCGCGACGTAGTAGGGCCCGGGGTGGGTCGGTGCAAGTCACGGTTGTGTCACGAGTGTGTGTGTGTTGGCGCAGTCGGGCGGCTCCAGCTCCAGCGTGAGCCTGGAGGCGCTGCGGCGCGCGGCGGCGGGGCCGGGCGCGGCCGAGCGGCGCGACGTAGTAGGGCCCGGGGTGGGTCGGTGCAAGTCACGGTTGTGTCACGAGTGTGTGTGTGTTGGCGCAGTCGGGCGGCTCCAGCTCCAGCGTGAGCCTGGAGGCGCTGCGGCGCGCGGCGGCGGGGCCGGGCGCGGCCGAGCGGCGCGACGTAGTAGGGCCCGGGGTGGGTCGGTGCAAGTCACGGTTGTGTCACGAGTGTGTGTGTGTTGGCGCAGTCGGGCGGCTCCAGCTCCAGCGTGAGCCTGGAGGCGCTGCGGCGCGCGGCGGCGGGGCCGGGCGCGGCCGAGCGGCGCGACGTAGTAGGGCCCGGGGTGGGTCGGTGCAAGTCACGGTTGTGTCACGAGTGTGTGTGTGTTGGCGCAGTCGGGCGGCTCCAGCTCCAGCGTGAGCCTGGAGGCGCTGCGGCGCGCGGCGGCGGGGCCGGGCGCGGCCGAGCGGCGCGACGTAGTAGGGCCCGGGGTGGGTCGGTGCAAGTCACGGTTGTGTCACGAGTGTGTGTGTGTTGGCGCAGTCGGGCGGCTCCAGCTCCAGCGTGAGCCTGGAGGCGCTGCGGCGCGCGGCGGCGGGGCCGGGCGCGGCCGAGCGGCGCGACGTAGTAGGGCCCGGGGTGGGTCGGTGCAAGTCACGGTTGTGTCACGAGTGTGTGTGTGTTGGCGCAGTCGGGCGGCTCCAGCTCCAGCGTGAGCCTGGAGGCGCTGCGGCGCGCGGCGGCGGGGCCGGGCGCGGCCGAGCGGCGCGACGTAGTAGGGCCCGGGGTGGGTCGGTGCAAGTCACGGTTGTGTCACGAGTGTGTGTGTGTTGGCGCAGTCGGGCGGCTCCAGCTCCAGCGTGAGCCTGGAGGCGCTGCGGCGCGCGGCGGCGGGGCCGGGCGCGGCCGAGCGGCGCGACGTAGTAGGGCCCGGGGTGGGTCGGTGCAAGTCACGGTTGTGTCACGAGTGTGTGTGTGTTGGCGCAGTCGGGCGGCTCCAGCTCCAGCGTGAGCCTGGAGGCGCTGCGGCGCGCGGCGGCGGGGCCGGGCGCGGCCGAGCGGCGCGACGTAGTAGGGCCCGGGGTGGGTCGGTGCAAGTCACGGTTGTGTCACGAGTGTGTGTGTGTTGGCGCAGTCGGGCGGCTCCAGCTCCAGCGTGAGCCTGGAGGCGCTGCGGCGCGCGGCGGCGGGGCCGGGCGCGGCCGAGCGGCGCGACGTAGTAGGGCCCGGGGTGGGTCGGTGCAAGTCACGGTTGTGTCACGAGTGTGTGTGTGTTGGCGCAGTCGGGCGGCTCCAGCTCCAGCGTGAGCCTGGAGGCGCTGCGGCGCGCGGCGGCGGGGCCGGGCGCGGCCGAGCGGCGCGACGTAGTAGGGCCCGGGGTGGGTCGGTGCAAGTCACGGTTGTGTCACGAGTGTGTGTGTGTTGGCGCAGTCGGGCGGCTCCAGCTCCAGCGTGAGCCTGGAGGCGCTGCGGCGCGCGGCGGCGGGGCCGGGCGCGGCCGAGCGGCGCGACGTAGTAGGGCCCGGGGTGGGTCGGTGCAAGTCACGGTTGTGTCACGAGTGTGTGTGTGTTGGCGCAGTCGGGCGGCTCCAGCTCCAGCGTGAGCCTGGAGGCGCTGCGGCGCGCGGCGGCGGGGCCGGGCGCGGCCGAGCGGCGCGACGTAGTAGGGCCCGGGGTGGGTCGGTGCAAGTCACGGTTGTGTCACGAGTGTGTGTGTGTTGGCGCAGTCGGGCGGCTCCAGCTCCAGCGTGAGCCTGGAGGCGCTGCGGCGCGCGGCGGCGGGGCCGGGCGCGGCCGAGCGGCGCGACGTAGTAGGGCCCGGGGTGGGTCGGTGCAAGTCACGGTTGTGTCACGAGTGTGTGTGTGTTGGCGCAGTCGGGCGGCTCCAGCTCCAGCGTGAGCCTGGAGGCGCTGCGGCGCGCGGCGGCGGGGCCGGGCGCGGCCGAGCGGCGCGACGTAGTAGGGCCCGGGGTGGGTCGGTGCAAGTCACGGTTGTGTCACGAGTGTGTGTGTGTTGGCGCAGTCGGGCGGCTCCAGCTCCAGCGTGAGCCTGGAGGCGCTGCGGCGCGCGGCGGCGGGGCCGGGCGCGGCCGAGCGGCGCGACGTAGTAGGGCCCGGGGTGGGTCGGTGCAAGTCACGGTTGTGTCACGAGTGTGTGTGTGTTGGCGCAGTCGGGCGGCTCCAGCTCCAGCGTGAGCCTGGAGGCGCTGCGGCGCGCGGCGGCGGGGCCGGGCGCGGCCGAGCGGCGCGACGTAGTAGGGCCCGGGGTGGGTCGGTGCAAGTCACGGTTGTGTCACGAGTGTGTGTGTGTTGGCGCAGTCGGGCGGCTCCAGCTCCAGCGTGAGCCTGGAGGCGCTGCGGCGCGCGGCGGCGGGGCCGGGCGCGGCCGAGCGGCGCGACGTAGTAGGGCCCGGGGTGGGTCGGTGCAAGTCACGGTTGTGTCACGAGTGTGTGTGTGTTGGCGCAGTCGGGCGGCTCCAGCTCCAGCGTGAGCCTGGAGGCGCTGCGGCGCGCGGCGGCGGGGCCGGGCGCGGCCGAGCGGCGCGACGTAGTAGGGCCCGGGGTGGGTCGGTGCAAGTCACGGTTGTGTCACGAGTGTGTGTGTGTTGGCGCAGTCGGGCGGCTCCAGCTCCAGCGTGAGCCTGGAGGCGCTGCGGCGCGCGGCGGCGGGGCCGGGCGCGGCCGAGCGGCGCGACGTAGTAGGGCCCGGGGTGGGTCGGTGCAAGTCACGGTTGTGTCACGAGTGTGTGTGTGTTGGCGCAGTCGGGCGGCTCCAGCTCCAGCGTGAGCCTGGAGGCGCTGCGGCGCGCGGCGGCGGGGCCGGGCGCGGCCGAGCGGCGCGACGTAGTAGGGCCCGGGGTGGGTCGGTGCAAGTCACGGTTGTGTCACGAGTGTGTGTGTGTTGGCGCAGTCGGGCGGCTCCAGCTCCAGCGTGAGCCTGGAGGCGCTGCGGCGCGCGGCGGCGGGGCCGGGCGCGGCCGAGCGGCGCGACGTAGTAGGGCCCGGGGTGGGTCGGTGCAAGTCACGGTTGTGTCACGAGTGTGTGTGTGTTGGCGCAGTCGGGCGGCTCCAGCTCCAGCGTGAGCCTGGAGGCGCTGCGGCGCGCGGCGGCGGGGCCGGGCGCGGCCGAGCGGCGCGACGTAGTAGGGCCCGGGGTGGGTCGGTGCAAGTCACGGTTGTGTCACGAGTGTGTGTGTGTTGGCGCAGTCGGGCGGCTCCAGCTCCAGCGTGAGCCTGGAGGCGCTGCGGCGCGCGGCGGCGGGGCCGGGCGCGGCCGAGCGGCGCGACGTAGTAGGGCCCGGGGTGGGTCGGTGCAAGTCACGGTTGTGTCACGAGTGTGTGTGTGTTGGCGCAGTCGGGCGGCTCCAGCTCCAGCGTGAGCCTGGAGGCGCTGCGGCGCGCGGCGGCGGGGCCGGGCGCGGCCGAGCGGCGCGACGTAGTAGGGCCCGGGGTGGGTCGGTGCAAGTCACGGTTGTGTCACGAGTGTGTGTGTGTTGGCGCAGTCGGGCGGCTCCAGCTCCAGCGTGAGCCTGGAGGCGCTGCGGCGCGCGGCGGCGGGGCCGGGCGCGGCCGAGCGGCGCGACGTAGTAGGGCCCGGGGTGGGTCGGTGCAAGTCACGGTTGTGTCACGAGTGTGTGTGTGTTGGCGCAGTCGGGCGGCTCCAGCTCCAGCGTGAGCCTGGAGGCGCTGCGGCGCGCGGCGGCGGGGCCGGGCGCGGCCGAGCGGCGCGACGTAGTAGGGCCCGGGGTGGGTCGGTGCAAGTCACGGTTGTGTCACGAGTGTGTGTGTGTTGGCGCAGTCGGGCGGCTCCAGCTCCAGCGTGAGCCTGGAGGCGCTGCGGCGCGCGGCGGCGGGGCCGGGCGCGGCCGAGCGGCGCGACGTAGTAGGGCCCGGGGTGGGTCGGTGCAAGTCACGGTTGTGTCACGAGTGTGTGTGTGTTGGCGCAGTCGGGCGGCTCCAGCTCCAGCGTGAGCCTGGAGGCGCTGCGGCGCGCGGCGGCGGGGCCGGGCGCGGCCGAGCGGCGCGACGTAGTAGGGCCCGGGGTGGGTCGGTGCAAGTCACGGTTGTGTCACGAGTGTGTGTGTGTTGGCGCAGTCGGGCGGCTCCAGCTCCAGCGTGAGCCTGGAGGCGCTGCGGCGCGCGGCGGCGGGGCCGGGCGCGGCCGAGCGGCGCGACGTAGTAGGGCCCGGGGTGGGTCGGTGCAAGTCACGGTTGTGTCACGAGTGTGTGTGTGTTGGCGCAGTCGGGCGGCTCCAGCTCCAGCGTGAGCCTGGAGGCGCTGCGGCGCGCGGCGGCGGGGCCGGGCGCGGCCGAGCGGCGCGACGTAGTAGGGCCCGGGGTGGGTCGGTGCAAGTCACGGTTGTGTCACGAGTGTGTGTGTGTTGGCGCAGTCGGGCGGCTCCAGCTCCAGCGTGAGCCTGGAGGCGCTGCGGCGCGCGGCGGCGGGGCCGGGCGCGGCCGAGCGGCGCGACGTAGTAGGGCCCGGGGTGGGTCGGTGCAAGTCACGGTTGTGTCACGAGTGTGTGTGTGTTGGCGCAGTCGGGCGGCTCCAGCTCCAGCGTGAGCCTGGAGGCGCTGCGGCGCGCGGCGGCGGGGCCGGGCGCGGCCGAGCGGCGCGACGTAGTAGGGCCCGGGGTGGGTCGGTGCAAGTCACGGTTGTGTCACGAGTGTGTGTGTGTTGGCGCAGTCGGGCGGCTCCAGCTCCAGCGTGAGCCTGGAGGCGCTGCGGCGCGCGGCGGCGGGGCCGGGCGCGGCCGAGCGGCGCGACGTAGTAGGGCCCGGGGTGGGTCGGTGCAAGTCACGGTTGTGTCACGAGTGTGTGTGTGTTGGCGCAGTCGGGCGGCTCCAGCTCCAGCGTGAGCCTGGAGGCGCTGCGGCGCGCGGCGGCGGGGCCGGGCGCGGCCGAGCGGCGCGACGCGGAGAGGCGCCGCGCCACGCTCAACAACGCCTTCCGCACGGCGCCCTTCGACCAGCTGCTGCACATCACGCAGCCCAAGGTGCGTGAGACACACCTGTTTTATCTAGTTCGCACCTACTGCTCCATAATTTATCTCAACATGAATTGATTTTCGCACAATGCTTTCTTAATATGTATATTAGGTACCTAAGTATTTCAACTGTTACTAGCCAAGTTGAAAGAACTGAAGTTCACGAATCTCGGGACTATCTAAAAAAAATGGACGTTTCAGTTTTAACACACGAATCGATGTGATAGATTCTTGTCGAATCTGAATCTGTCAGTATTCTTTTCTACTCTACTTAACTGTTTTTTCCTCATTACTACACAAAGTAGGTATTTATTTTTATAGCTCCCAATTTCGACTTCATTATTTGTCGCGAAATATTTTATTTTAGCGAAGTTTTAAATTCTAGATTTTTAGAGGTTCTGTATATTCATCAACATTTAAAAATGCAGCATCTTACGAATACGTCACATCAAATGCAACCTGATAACATTTGGCCTCCCGCTTCCAGTACGAGATCAAAGACAAGTTGGAGGAGATCTTCAACTCGATCAGCTCGGAGCCGCTGCTGCCGCAGTCGGGCTCGTGCTCTCCGGCCGGACACAAGTCGTACCAGCAGGCCGTGCCGCCCTACACCAAGTACTTCCCCGAGCTGTTCCTGTACTGAACAAGGTAATGTTGCTTCTGTTTCACATTTACCCACTACAGGACAAGGAGCTATTCTCATGCAAACAAGAACATACATTTATATTTTAACTGGAATCAATCATTTATAAATCTTGTATGGTATCCTTCTGTTGTTGTTTTACAACACTAGGTTTTGTTTTTATCCTTTTTTTTTTTAAATAAAGCTTTCTAGCAATGTGGATTACACATTACTAGTAGGTAGTCTTGTTAACCCCTCCAACTGAGCTACATTATGCTTGACCTCTCGATCGCAAGTCCAACACCTTAGTCATTGGGCTATTAAAGTTTTTGGATTTATAGAACTGTTAGCCTTACCTAAATGTTCGTTTTAGTAAAAGGCGGTTAAATGACAGTTTTGTAAGTTTTATTATGTTTTTGTCTATAACATGTGTCTTCTCTGGAATCCCGGGATTGGGTGTAGCAGTACATAGTTATGTTGCTCTAGGATGTAAAATAAAGGCCAACATTGTTTTTTTTATATCTAACACTACTTCTGTGTAAATATTGATAACATTACTCCAAAATATTGAAATGTATTTTTATTAATTGTTTCTGTTTTCCAGTTCCGATGTTGTGAAGCACACCAGAGCTTCAGTAGCGGCCTGTAGCTTTAGTTGCGCTCGACACACTAGCATGTAGGTGTTATACGAAAACTATATGCAGGCGACATTGTTAATATTATGTATTCCTAGTATTCATTATTATACTTGATTGAGGCCTGTCCCTTACCTAAGAATATTGATGTTTGTATCCTCTCAACACATTTACATAACATTGTGTGTTTAAAATCGGCAGCACGGTGTGCAAGTTAACTATTCAATATTGATCAAAACATAATCAATGAAAGTAATCTCGCTGCTACATTTTATAGAATTAAATGCAAAACTTCTTAAATAAACTGAATACAAATAAATCGTGCTCTTCTGAAAATTATTTGATAGGCCTAAATATTAATTAATTATTTAAATCAATGTGTTCAACATACACTATTAACCATGTCACCTGTAAATAACCATTTGACTTAAAACAATAATAGATATTGTTCGACTAAATCTGACTTTGGCTCCAAACTATGATAATAATGTATTTCGAGTTACATTCCCGTTGCTTTTACTGACTCTTGATAATAACTTTATTATTGTTGTAGTTGTAGGTGAATCTCTTGTTGTGGTGAGTGGTGGGTGTACTTGTGTACTGGCGTTATTCATTCTGATACTTATCTTGATAAGTATAGAGTAGGTACCTAATAAATAAATAGGTAAATATTCAAATTCATATTTGAAATTGATGTTATTTTTAATGGAAGCTGTCTGAACTTTGTTTGGCTCAATAGAATCGATTTTACAATAACTTGCACTATTAAACGTCGTAAAAAACAAAAAAAAAACAATGTTTTTTACCCTTCCTGGTTATTAAATTGCAAAAGCATTATATTGTTTCTCGTTGCACTAAATGCCAAATTTTACGGTGCGGTAATAAAACGTGCGAGCGGGACGACACGGTTCTCAATAGACAAAAAATTGCGTAATTTCAAATTTTCACGGTTCCACTATCTAGTTTCATTACCGTGACTGCATCGAACCTTGACATTTTGTAGTCCTTCCATTCATAGTTAGACGTGCGAGGGGTACTTAAGACAAAGGTGAATATCACGATGAATAACAGCAGTATCCAAGGTTTCTTGAACTCATGATATTTAGTAGTGCACTAAGGAACGGTGTGTGATTGGTGAAGCAATATTCTGTTTTTATGATAACACTGGCTGGGACCAAAGTATCTCGCGGTTTGTAAGGCTAGATATTTATAAAGAAACAGTAGTTGCAATCACATTGGTGGGGACAACTGAGAGAGAATTGTAGACAATCAGAACAGTACCAGTATGCTCGTTATTAGTAAATATTTCAATAAATAAATAAATAGTAAAAAGGTGTACCTACCTGTTCTTATAACCGATTTTAATTAGAGTCAAGAAGTGCTATCTTATTAATTATACCTAACCGTCAATTTACATGGCTTTGGGAATTGGTCAAAGAAATAATTCGACTTTCATGATAATAACCAGCCTGTTGCTGTCTCACTGCGGGACAAAAGCTTCTTCTTGTACCGAGAAGGTTTTAATCACCACGCCAGCTTAACATGGATTGTCGATAGCTAACTTATCAATTCTAAGTAATTCTAAGTCCAGGTTTTCTCTCCACGTCTTGTTTCAACAGCATCAGTGATGCAGTAGACGTGTCTTCGACAACAATCATAGAACCCAAAAATAAATCATTTGATTTTTTTTAATATGATACTTGGTTCTCAGTTAGTTAATTATGCCTTCAATTGGGCTAGTATTGTGTATTCCTTATTCTTGTATTATTTAGTAAATAATGATAATTATTATATTGTATTTAGGTACCTTTTGTGATTACTTAATGTTGTTAGTTATTTTATTTATCTGCAAATGTTATTTAATATCTAACAGAACCGATCTATTTACACATTGTAGTTACAATTTCTGTTATTAATGTCTACTTGCATTGGGCATTTTAGAATTATTTATTTAGTTCAGAAATAACAAATCCTTTTTATTTCTGTATTTTTAGCTTAACTTGTCTTCCAAATTCTGCCTGTAACAATATGAAGTTTTAGAAAACAGTCCCACTGAATATATTGTAAAGTAAATTCAAAATAAAGACATGAATATTGCGGTGCGTAGTGGTGGGTGAGTGGGCGGCGGTGATCGCATGTAAACGAGGCATTGTTCAATAATTGTACTTAATGTTATATAACTAATGTATATCTGTTCAGTACTCGGTTGTGTTCGGTAAATAAATGTGGTTCTACGGACGAGTTGGTTCTTTGTAGTTTATTACTTGGTTGCGCAAACCGCATGACATTCGCAACATTTCCACGCGGAGATTTGAACAGAATCGCACTGCTGTAGTGTGCGCGGCTTCCGGACCGATGCACAAGTTAGCTGTCTCGTGCAGCACTTGTGCAGTGGAGAGGCAGCAGGCGATGGGCGTCGGGTTGGCTCCACCGGTGCCCACTTTTGCACTTGAAATGTGTCTTCTAAGCAATCAGTTAAGCAGTGCGCACGCGTCTAGAACTTACAAATATACGCATTTTCCTCCTGTGCACCAATTTGCAATTCAATAACGATTTCTTTACGGTAGCGCAGTTTTTAAATTCATGACGTATTCGTAGAGCCCCCAATAGAGGGGTGAGAAAGAAAACACAAATACTTATATATATATAACAACATTTATATTTCGTTTAAAATAACATTTATCTATCTACATTACAATTTAAGTTTCCTATCTACCTTTGGACGAGTTATTGAGGTCGTTACAAATCAAATACACGTTACAACATATTTGTGATAATTATCTGTTATATTAGGTACGGGTTGTGAAGCCAGCGACATGTCGACATAATTATATAAAATAAGAGGCCGAGACGCTTACATTGTGCAATATTTTACCGTAAAGGCATAAGTACCTATCATGATATGTTAGTAAGTAATCCGCTTTCAGAGCACAAGAATAAAAATCTTCTGTTCTTCATTCGCCTTTTCCTAACTATGTTGGACTATGTTGAACTATGTTGGTGTCGCCTTCCAGTGTAAGCAGATGTAGCTGAATACCAGTGGTTTACAGCAAGCGACTGCTGATCCAGTGGCCGGGTGCCACGTTACCTCTTTGTTAAACAAGCTGTTGTCAGACTTTCAGGGTTCTGAGTACTCGTAACATCTGTCAAAGGTCTTCAAATGACACATGATACAAACAGCTTGACTTGATATGATGACTTGCTCTGACATGTCATAAATGGTCACCCATTAACAGACTGGCCTTACCAAGCGTACCACCTGCGACCGAGCCGGGCTACACGCAACATGACGAACTCTCGAGTGCCATGATATCGATCTTCCTAAAAAGTTTTCGATACTCGATTAACGAATGTCGACATAAGTACATTAGCTGGCTGATATAAATGGCACTTATAAAAGTATTAAAGCCCCCCCTTTACACCGCGATTTACTAAACAGTTGAGCACTCATCATATTGTGTTCGTTTTGCACTAAATATAATATTCAATTAGTGGCGTGAGCGGGCCAAGCTAAAGGTCAATTCTGGCTGTGTTAGAAGTATATGTTATTACCTATAATTATATTCTGAGTGCGCAATAACTAAATTCACAATACTGTGTTGTACACCTTATTGCTTTGTATCTAAATAAATAACAATATATATTAAAAGCTCAGTTTCATGTTCGCAGCAAATGCGACAGTAGTAAATTGTGCGCTACAGCAACGGTTGCTATGTTAAATAGTATGAGATGTACATATCACGCGCTACTGCAACGTGTTGTACTCTGCGTGGCCGGAACTAAAAATGGCGTACAATCGATATAAAGTTTCTCTGGATTTGAAAAAATTGAATACAAAATCTTGCTATATACATTGTTTGAGCACCTTAGATTTAGTAACTTTATTTACATTATATACAGATCTGTTTACATTTCTGTCTACATTTTACAGTCTTATGATGTTGTGACTCCTGGTGGGTATCGTTCGAGACATGGTTGTATAATAATACAGATTTACTTCCACTCCTAATACGAAGGTTTTAAAAGGTCTATTTAAAATAAAACTTAATCAAAAAACAAATGACACAGTTTTCTAAAAACTAAACAACAAATGAAAAGTTTATATAATATTTTCACAGATTGTAACACTTGTGCGAATTCTTGCATTTAAATTATAAAAATACTAAAAATAAATAGTGATAATTACGACTATTCTTGTGCTTGAAAATAATTATAAAATATCAATTCCTTTTTGAAGATATACTGGCACTACAAAATATCGAAGAAAAATTAATATCTAACTTAAAAATAGTGAAGATTGTATAATTCCATCAATTTTCTATTGTTAGCCGTAATTAATCGACTTATTAAATTTAATGACGATGATCTTGTAAATCGATTAAACAATCTAAAAAAATAATGACATTATAAATATTATTTTATTGAAATTAGGAACAATAGTCCATAGCATACTTGAAGTATTACGTTAAGTTCCTATAATTTGACATTATGTAAGGTTTCTGCAGTCCTGGTACTACCACAGATAATGGACCCACATCATTTTAGATGATTTCTTAAAATGCATAACCCGAATTTGATCCATTCCCTTATTTAAGAACCAACTTGAGACTACTGACGAAGGCTCTCGCCTACCAGGGCAGCATAATATTAAGGTATGAGTTAGTACTAAGGGAATCGTATGACTGTGGTGCCGATCGCATCGTCGCTGCACGCATGGGCGAGTGCGCTCTCGAACTCCTGTGGGAGGTACACCTGTAATCGAAATGACAATGCTTTATTAAGAGAAGCCTTACCATCATCTCGCTTCAGCAGAAGGTTATTCACAGCTGGGATGATGTCTTCCCCAAGCATCGTTAGGACTCCGTCAAAGGCCTCATTTGTGATGGCTTTTGTAACAGTAGTCAAGACGTAATTCTTACCTTATCAAGTATCGGTGCCATCGCTCCGCGGTCTACTAATTTGGTGAGCGTGTCCAACCCCTCTCTCAGTCTAAACCTATCTTCCAGCCAGTCAGTATTAGAACCGCAGCCTACCAGCCACTGTAAGAACGAGACAGCACAATATGAATAATTTGTTGACAACTTAACTTTCTATTCATGAAATAATAGGGACTAAATAAACCATTAGTCGAATAAGTATCTCGAGAAAAAAAACTTACCCTTAAGACCCTGTAAGTGTAGAATGTAGTGGCGAATATGATGGCGAAGGGCGTCGGCAGTCGGTCAGTGATCATCCGCCGCGGTCGCAGGTCCAGCAACGCTCTGCGCGGCGCTGTCGCCCTGGTCAAATGGATTTACATTCAGCAGAGTCTGGACAAACCCCCGCGCTCGCCTCAGGGCGGAGGACATCCATAAAGATTTTCCAACCAGAAAAAAAAATCTAAACATTAACACTGTTCCCAGCTCCGTATTAAATTAAGATTATTTTATGATCATACGAGAGACCATTTTCTAATCGGCTCGGTCAGTGTTGGCACAGTCTTTGTCCATGTAGAACCAAATTCAGCTTCTAACGTTATAGAACACCAGGGTGACATACTTGAGTAGCGCGGGCTTGTTGGCGAGCGCAGGCGGCGGCACGTCGGCGGCGGCGCAGGCCAGCACGGCGTCCCACGGGCCCGAGCGCAGCGCGCGCGCCTCCAGGCTCGGCCACGCGCCCGTCTCGCGGGCTCCCACCACGTCCACGAAGTCCTGCGCGCCTGGTCGTGGAACACGCATATGAGAGATACAACAGCGAACGTTTTAGTGGTACGAGCTCGGCGATCTACACGAATTGAACCTTTTCGTTTTTCTGTGTAGAACTGAAAACGTTGGCGAGATGTTAAAACATTGAGATTGGTTAAATCTTAACTAAATATTATCTTATCTATTCTCTGGTACTCTATGTATTACCCAAGTCCTTCAAGGTAAGCGCGGCGTGCCTGGGCGCCAGCACGGTGACGTGCACGCCCCACGCGCTCAGCAGCTGCACGAGCGCGCAGCCCTCGCCGCTGGCCGCGCCGCACACCGCCACGCTGCAACACGGTTATGCTACCCTAGTAACTCTAGCTCATGTTTGCAAGAATTAAAACAAATAACGACGTACGGACTCGACGTTGCGAAATTGTGTTTTACAATCAAATATACTTATTCTATACTATTCTAATTAGGATTTCTAACTAAAATCAATGATTTTTAAAGCTAATCACGTAGGAACTAAAATTTAATTTAAGGCATTTGGACAGGTTTTTGATACCTTTAGAAGAACTTTACGTTTTTTTTTTCTTTGTTGTCACTGTTGTCATTGCAGGGTGTTAACAGTTACCAGAGTATAACATTTTAAGTGCTTACCGTTTCCCTTTGCAGTTCTCAGGTGTGTAGGAGAGCGTTCGAAGTGCTATTAAGGCTTCGCCCCCCGCCCACGGCAACGATGCCGCCGTGTCAGCTGCAAGATTTCGGGGACGCTTGCTCACCCGAGTACTAGGAGAACAAAGTTATAAGGGACCTTATTATAAGTCGGAGCAGACCTGGTTTTCGAGCAGAGTCCATTCAGTTCTACAATATTCTTCCTGTTTTGCTCTATCTCTTTCTATTATTACTGGAACATTTATTACTTAGGTAGGTATAATTATTGTATCTTAAAAATAGACACCGCATAGCTCCTCAGGAATCTCACCTGCGTATAGTCAGCAGTTCGGTAGCCGCGCCGCCACTCCATTCTGAGACGCATCCCCATACTTCATCACCCATCTCTAGGTCTAGCACACCTTGACCGACATCTAATACTACGCCTGCAACCAAACAATATTACAACAACAGTTTCATTAACTGCTTATTTCCAATTATAGGATTTGGGTACACAGAACTTGGAAAACTTAGCTCCCACTTTATGACAGAAATATTGTTTTGCAGCTCGGCCCACAGATGTGCTGTCCATGTACAAGTACCAGGGTGACCGAAGCACCAAGGAGCTTACCCGCGAACCCTCGGCCCACCGTGACGTGTCCGCGGTACAGCAGCGAGCGCAGCAGGTGCGCGCGGCCGCGCAGCGCGCCGCGGTCCACCGAGCAGACACTGAACGCTTGCACGCGGACCAACACCTCGCCCGTACCTTACAAGTACCAGGGTGACCGAAGCACCAAGGAGCTTACCCGCGAACCCTCGGCCCACCGTGACGTGTCCGCGGTACAGCAGCGAGCGCAGCAGGTGCGCGCGGCCGCGCAGCGCGCCGCGGTCCACCGAGCAGACACTGAACGCTTGCACGCGGACCAACACCTCGCCCGTACCTTACAAGTACCAGGGTGACCGAAGCACCAAGGAGCTTACCCGCGAACCCTCGGCCCACCGTGACGTGTCCGCGGTACAGCAGCGAGCGCAGCAGGTGCGCGCGGCCGCGCAGCGCGCCGCGGTCCACCGAGCAGACACTGAACGCTTGCACGCGGACCAACACCTCGCCCGTACCCGCACCTGTATTTTAATTTAAATAATACAATAATTTTCTTCTCCTTTTCCGTCTTATTAGGTATTAGTAGCCAGGATTTCCCACTGCAGGGCAAAAGCCCGCCCTACCTAGATAATTTCCTCTTGACTCTATCTAGGGTTATTCTGGACCAGTCTTCCGTTTTTTTTTGTTATTGATGCAATTGAGTTGCTAGTGGCATCGAGTTGCGCCATTTTGCGCAGACAAGCTATGGTGTCTTCTCCGTCGAAGAGGTTGCAACGGACGTCTCCGATGAAACTCAGCGTCAGATAGTACACCCTGTGTTCTCATCTGACATTGTGCTGAGCTGAGGCCCTTTTGGCATTATAATCGCTGTATTTTATAGTTTTAAGGTGTATTTCTGTTGTGATGCCAATAAACGCATTTTTCTTTCTTTCTTTTTTCTTTCGATGTTTGTGTCTTCGAATTATGAAAAGTCGGTCTGACAGACGCACACGGTCTTACGGCAAGCGCGGATCCACCGTTGTGGGCACTGTGGTCATGCCTTCAGCCCTAATTAAGGTCAGACAAAACAAATGATCGTGCTCATTACACAAACATTTATTTGTCTTGGGTGGGAATCGAACCCACGACCTCCAGCATAGCAGTCAGGGCCACTAACTACTAGATCATCAGGCCAGACAGACCTACTTTATGTGTCAATGTGTAACAATATCGAGTAAAATTATTAACTCCTACTAATATCGTCAAATACTACCTACCTACCTACTCTAGTATTATAAAGTACTAGCTGTACCCTGCCACGCTTCGCTGTGGCACATTGTGATTGAATGGTTAACTAAAAAAAAAATACTAAAAAACAATCCTTGATGCGGATTACACCGCATCATGCTAAATGCTAAAACACGCTCACGCTTCGCTGTGGCACATTGTGATTCAATGGTTAAAAAAAAAGAAAACAAAATTGATAAAACAATCCTTGATGCGGATTATATATCATGCTAAAATTTCAGCAATTAAAATTTCGATCGGTCCAGAACTTTTTGAGTTTTTGAAGCGCACACAAACCAACATAACATTTTTATACAGGGTGTTAGTGTGAACACCGTTATCCTTGAAACTGGTGGTTTTTGGTTTCACAGAACGTAAATTCAATGATTTTTTTTTTATTTTTTTTAAGTAGTCTCAATTTTTCCTTTAAATTGTTATTAATAGTAGACGGAGCGGCGCGGGTAACTGCGCTTGATCAGACACCGTAAGCTGTGCTCCGCACACACACCTCAGTCTGGCTATAGCCTCGCTTATTGAACGCACGTCGGTTTAGACACGTTTTTCGCGCAAGTGGGTAGTTAGATAAAAGTAATTATGTCGTACACAAACGTATAGTGGACGGAAATGGTAAGGCTTTACGCCGCGACTGGTGATAACCTGGCCGAGGCTGAAAAAAAAAATGAAATGTATTCGACAGGATGTTGGAAAATGTGCCCATTCGTTCCCTGAGAAACCTCTACTACCAGCATGACGGTGCCCCTGCACATTTTCAGCTGCAAGTCAGGGCTATTGCTAGATGAGGAGTTTCCTGGGCGATGGATTGGACGTGGAAGGCCAATGGCGTGGCCCGCGCGCTCGCCAGACCTAACACCTCTGGACTATGGGGGGAAATGAAGCGCCGGGTGTATGCCATTGAGTTTCATAATACGTCGGAACTCAAAATGCGGATTCGTAGTGCGTTCAGAGACATACAAAGTGACACTGATGTGCTTCCTAGAGTGCGAAACAATGTGCGAAAACGTGTGGAGGTATGCGTGGCCGTAAATGGATCCCATTTTGAACATCTTTTAAGACTAATGTAAGTACTTAATTCAATCAGTGTAGATATTCAATCAGTGTAAATTTAACCAGTATTTTTAACCGACTTCAAAAAAAGGAGGAGGTTCTCAATTCGGTTGTATTTATTTATTTTTTTTTAGGGTTGTTACCTCAGTACTCCGTCATTTATGGACCGATTATCAAAATTCTTTTTTTGTTTGATAGGGTATACTAACAGATTGGTCCCATTTGTATCAAAACTCTTACTTGATGAGGGATCTTCAAGGAATTGAGGGAACTCCTCAAAAAATATAGGCACGTACATGCACCGATTTCAACATTTTTAGTAACAAATCAAGCATTTTCATTTAGAAAGTATCATTTGGTGAAGAAAAACTGATGAAGAAGACAGGCAACGGAACTCTTCAACGCATAACAGCAAATTATTCGCGATTGCTATAGTCAGATGTTTATGCTGAGCTTTTGTATTTCCACAACATAACATCACGCCATTCTAATTTAAAAGGGGCCGGCAGAGATGTACAGATTAATGTTTAGAGATAGAACTTCTTTAGCAATTATTATCCAATTTCAATGATTCTTTCAAGATTTGAAAGACTTTCTTTACATACAAGGAAGCTAAAAATTACAAAATAAAAACTTTTACACTTTAACTTTTAACACCCATATACATATAAGTAGATAGATATATAACATAGAGACTCGTAGCGCAGCAGTTCAGTTTAAAATTATGTACCTATTTTGTGTCTTTCAAAATCAATACATTTCAGTAAGGTGGTAAGGTTAGGTAGTTAGGTTCCAGTCGGGGGTCGCGGAAGTATCTCCCGTGACCCCCGGCGCAGGTGTGAGAAGGAACACGGGGTGGTTTTTAATCAGTAAGAGTCTGACAGACCCCTCCTCCCTCTCCGGGGCGGGGGACATCCCTGAGGATTTTCCACCCCTCAAAAAAAAAAGGTTGTTAGGTTCGCTATAGGATAGATATGGTAAATTAGGTTATATGTACCTATACAATTATGTTGTCGTTCTAATTCTATCTAACTCAAAAGGTTTAAAGAGTTCAAAGTCGCATGTGCTTCCATGCCAACTCCAGTCGACTGTCGCCCAAGATGCCAAGTGCGTGAAAGCAGCTTTCTCCTCACCCATCGGAGGTGGATTGCTAACGCATGTGCCTAATATTGTGGCAATAACATTTCCTTTGTATGAATGTGATGTATCGATCATAGGGAATACTTAGCCCGACTCGCGGTTGACGAATTTTTGAGAGGCCGTGGGCGTGAACACCACTTTTTTGAGGCCTGGATTCGGGCCTGTCTTATGATTCAATTCCCTAATTCGTTTTTTAAAGCGTGTGAAATATAATATGAATGCTTCCGAGTGATAAATGTAGGAACGCATGCGCTATGTAGAACACTAGTTACCGGGAGCCACAGCGTCTTCTACCAGGATCACAGACTGGTCCGCCTGCGAGTGCAGCGCGCGCGCGTGCGGGCCGGAGGGCGCGCGGCGCGCCAGCCTCAGCCCCACCAGCACGCCGGCGCTGCCGCCCGCCAGCACGCCGCACGCGAAGATCAGCATGCTGCGCCGCCATACTGCACGACACAGGAAGCTGTGCTTAGACTGATGTGATAATGCGTCAGGTGCTAGTCGGCGCACAAACCTCGGTCGTGCAACAGCGCCACCAGCTCCTCGTACAGCAGCACGGGCGACAGCGGCGGCGCGCCCTCGCGCACGCGCCGCACCGCCTCCTTGCTCCAGGCCGCCGCGCGCACGCGACCTTCTGCGATCAGCTCGTGGTGCCAGATGTTGTAAAATGCGTCGCAGAACTGCAGCACACGACACAACACAATAAGAGAGTTATGAAGCACAGCTCCAGCTAAGCTGCATGCAGCTAAGCTGAAAATGCTTAGGGGATAAATAGTGTTACATGATAGGTAAATAAAATTAGAAATAAGGAAGTGTACTTTTTAATTTTTTTGGCAACAACGAGCAAGGTACAGATATTTATAATAGCTGTCAATTTTAGTGAAATTAAAGCTTCGCCTTGACTGCCTCATTAGTCTAGTGGTTGCAAAAGCTGAGCATGAGGTCCTGGATTCGATCTCCAGGTCGGGCAAAGTGTTGATGAGTGTTGCCATCAGGAATTTCTTTTTTGGCAGCCTGGAGTCTGGATTTGTGCAATAGACGACTTACCCCCTATTACATGGGATTTTAAAGTATCTGGGGAAATGTGGGTGTAATACAGGTATACCCCTCCCTAATCGTATAGGGGTTACAGGCTTGATGTTATGTTTAAAGCTTTCATACATACATAGTTGACATTTGCATGTCCAGCATCTCAACTGAAAGATGGTAAACTTTCTGGCAAAAATTAATTTAACATAGATGTAACTTAATTCTATGCTGTTAGGTGTTTGAGCTCGGGACAGGGAGGCAGCACCATTACAAATAGATCATGCACTGTAATAATTAAAAAGAACTTTACCCGTTGCACAGCATCCACAGTAGTTTGGACGACATCACTAACTCGGGATTTTCCATTATCAGCAGCAGTTTTGGCAGCTACCTGATTAAATAAGTGTGAAATAAGTGCTTAAAAGTCTTAAGAAAAAGTACATCACTATCTAACAACATTATTTTTCAATTTTACCGTTATACAATATTACATGTGAAACATCTTAGGCGAGGGTTAACCTGATTGTTGGCGTCGCGATACAGGCTGTGGTGACGCAACGCCACGGAGAATGTGCGTTGTGAATTTATAATTCACAACGCACATTCTCCACAGATTACAATCGAAGAATTTAAAACTAGATAGAAACAACATGAGTACATAACATGCAAGTCTGACACTGGAACTACCATTTGGTCTATTTAGCATATTTACACAAAATAACAGAAGAAAAAGTAAATTGGTGTCAAACATTCATATCTTTATGGAACAAATTTGTAAGGCTTTATCTTTTCATTATGCCATAATTATCTGATTCCTCTCTCATTATCTGTTTTTATGCATATAGGGTGACTGGTAATAAGTGACCGATATTTAAACACGTGATTGTACTCAGGAATACGAATAAATTTCCCAAAGAAACTTTTTTTTATAAGCATTAACTTTCAATTAATTCAATTACGTCAGCAATGCACAACAGGAGCGGTGGGGATGGCGGGGGAGCGTGTGACGCTACTACTACTAGTAGATTCCGAGGTCAGACTATCAGATAGATCGTGCCGATTCGTGGAATTTCAAACAGCGTTTTTGTTATAATATTGTGTTATAAGTTATTGTGTATATGAAAAAAATTCTTTGGGAGAGTTTATTGAAATCATGAATAGAATCACATGTCTAAGTATCGGTCACTAATTACCAGTCACCCTATATATGTATAACTTTTACAAAATAATTTCCATGTTTCACATCGGCCAGGTCCGGTGACGGCTCACATTGTTTTCAAAAATATAATATTGCCAGAATATGGTCTATAAGGTGACACAATAAATTCGATTTGGCATATCCTGCCATAAAATTGCGTGCAAATTAATCTAGCTTACAAATTACAGAATTTTTAACCGACTTCAAAAAAAGGAGGAGGTTCTATGTTCGTGTGTATGTATTTTTTTTTTTTTTTTTTTATGTATGTTACTTGATTTCTCCGCCATTTGTGGACCGATTCTCAAAATTCTTTTTTTGTTTGAAAGAGTAGACTTCTGAGGTGGTCCCATTTTAATTTGGTGAAGATCTGGTGCTGATCTTCGGAGATATACAACGGAACTCTTCAAAAATAGACGGCAAATCTATCGTGATTGCTGGAATCGCTTGGATGTTTATTGTTTATACAACATCATGACGTACCATCACGCCTGTATGCTTAGAGGGGTAGGCAGATGTGTTCAATATACCTAGATTTCGACAGTTAGGTATGTTAAGTTTCATTTATTAGGGTTATATTATATTTAATTAGGGTTAGGGTGGATAACCCTATTATAATGACATGTATTGTTAACAATTAACAATATAAAATGAATTCATGGCAAATGTTTGTATGGGAACAGCTAAAAATACAGATTTTTTTTATTTATCTTTCAAATAGTCCTTATAGTATCTTTTCTGCACTAATCATTTGAAATAGTAGATTATTAACCAAGGGGATAAAGCAGTGTCTTCTGTCGCGGGTGACGATTTAAATCGCGAGCGTAACGAAGGACCCGAGGTTTACTCCCGAGCGTAGCGAGGGTGTTAAAAACTTAAATCACGAGCGAAGCGAGGGATTTAAGACGAGTCCTGAGTGTAGCGAGGGATTTAAGTTCACCCAAGACTAAGACAGCTTTATCACCGAGGAAAATACTCTACTTTTCGTACCTACCATTTGCGAAAAAAATAACACAATAATAATATGAGATAAGCATTTATTAAAATTAATGACAATTAAAAGTAAACGTATTTTTAGAATATTAACTTATTTATAAAAATAAATTAAAATAAACTTAACGTTTATATATTTGAAAAAAACAAAAACGCGGCAAATTCCTAGATTAATATTTTTTTGTCGGAAAAGCAAAGGCATCAAGCTCATACGGCCTCGTCGGTTTTCGTAATTTTATTTAATTAATAATCATAACTGCATAATAAACGCGTATTCCTTTTTCAAAAAGATGTATAATGCTATAAATACAAACTCAATAGTGTAAACACAGATGAAGATCAGTATAAATTTTGGTAAGTATTCCAAATTTAAATCACATTCTCTCCCTAGGGGATGAATGAAATCCAGTACAATTTTCTTTCCCTGTTTTTAACAGATTAAAATTGACTATTGTTATGTTCGCTTTTTGTGGCATAGAATGTCACTTTTTTGAGCAAGTGGTACGAAAAGTATTTTTTCGTACCACCACATTTACACCATTGAGTTTGTATATAAAGCATTACACATCTTTTTGAAAAAGGAATACGCCTTTTTTACGCAGTTATGATTATTAATTAAATAAAATTACGAAAACCGACGAGGCCGTATGAGCTTGATGCCTTTGCTTTTCCGACAAAAAAATATTAATCTAGGAATTTGCCGCGTTTTTGTTTTCTTCAAATTTATGTATAAACGTTAAGTTTATTTTAATTTATTTTTATAAATAAGTTAATATTCTAAAAATACGTTTACTTTTAATTGTCATTATTTTTAATAAATGCTTATCTCATATTATTATTGTGTTAATTTTTTCGCAAATGGTACGAAAAGTAGAGTATTTTCCTCGGTGATAAAGCTGTCTTAGTCTTGGGTGAACTTAAATCCCTCGCTATACTCAGGACTCGTCTTAAATCCCTCGCTTCGCTCGTGATTTAAGTTTTTAACACCCTCGCTACGCTCGGGAGTAAACCTCGAGTCCTTCGTTACGCTCGCGATTTAAATCGTCACCCGCGACAGAAGACACTGCTTTATCCCCTTGGTTAATAATCTACTATTTAAACATAGCCTGAGCCTGACTGACGAGCCAGACTGATGAGCCTGACTTAAAAATATTGTTATCAAGACTTACGTCTTGATAACAATATTTTTAAGTGATTGTAAATAGTAGTCAACATGCAGTATACATTTTCGCTTAGTAGGTAGATGTTCAACAAATCTCTAAATGCGACACATTTGTAAAGGATAGAGTACCTTATGGCCAAAACAGCCACACGGGTCAATTGGTGTTAAAGCTCTGCTTGAGGGGTCAATATATTTAATGGATGCCTATTGTTAAACATGTTATGCCTTCTATCACTGCTGTTGTTTGAAACTGAGCTGCCCTCTTAATCAACATAGAATTTGTAGTCATTCTTCTTATCGTGTGGTTAGTAACTAACCTGGTGTCAGAGTTTTAAAGCCGCCCATGGGCCTCTGACTTGGCATCACATGCCCTCGAGAAATATCTCTCAGGCATGCCGGTTTCCTCACGATGTTTTCCTTCACCGTTTTTGAAGCAAGTGATAATCATACAATACGCACATGAATCCGAAAAGTCAGTGGTGCGTGCCTTGGGTTCGAACTCGAGACCTATGATTTGGCAATCGGCCGGTCACACCACTAGGCTATCACTGCTACTGTAGTCATTACAAACAATACACAACTAAATGTAGTCATTTAGTTGTGTATTCTTTAAACGAGCTGGCTAAATATCTATACTTTTAAAACTGGAATAAAAACTAACAGCTACTTTATAAAAAAACAATAAATTTAGATGAAATAAACTGAACTACCTACCTTTAATTTAAATAATAATAATTTACATTAAATGGCATTGTTGAAGTTATGTTGATATATATTATTATAATAGTTGGTCACACAGAGACATAGCCATTTTTGATTCTACATCTTGGTAATTTTGTATCAATTGAGGTAATTAGAGACACAATAGAAAGACAGTGACAGGCGGACACCGGTGTCCTTCCGGGGTTTAACAAATTAAAGCATATGAAACTAAATCATTGTGTTGTGTATTGTGTAAGTTTAAATAATAAATCATTGTGTACTGTTGTTTAAAATACCTCAAATAGATGAATTATATAAGTCCATGGTCATTCATTAGCAAATAAATAAAGTAGGGCAATGACATCTCATTGTCATAAAAACAGGTGAATGTTTGGGTGGTTCAAAACAATACTTATGAAACACTTTCGATCTCTTAACAGTTTGCTAAAAAAAATGACGTGAATAACCGACGCACTTTCGCGCGAAACTACCAGGACATCATAAGTTAGCGAGAGTTACTTACATGCAATGCTTCGAGTTTTTCACCAGCTCTGTGCTTCAGTTCGTCCATGTCAGAGCGTCACGAGCCGAGGGAGGGTCAGCGTTAACCGCTCAAACTGTTAAATCACATCCAAAACCTTAACCTTTGGACACAATTCGGCCTAAATACTTGCAGTCCCAAAATAGACTGAATGTCACAACAAACACCTACGCGAACACATTCTGTGAGAAAACTTAATAGTTTAATTTACTTCTATTTTAGTATTCTTTAGTAGTTAGGTCGGAAAACCTCTTAAAGTTACGTAAAAACAAAATTATTACCTTAACCAAACATAACCTCTATTTATTGTTTGACATTTTGACAGTTACATTTCGCATTTATTTTGATTTTGACAGATTGACATATGATTGTGACGTTTCTATTGTCCCATTCTGCAACGCAAAATGCACAGGTAGAATGAAACGTAATTTGTGAAAACTTAAAAACCTCAAGAACTTTACATCTTGACTTTATATAGATGATTGAAAGCAGTTAGTGATGAGCGTTGAATCAACGAACTAGTTGAATCAACGTTGATGTCTCGTCAACGGGATTAACGTTGACCGTTTACAAATCAACTAATAGTTGAATTCTTCGATCAATAATAGCACTAGATGTCGGGTCGGCGTCAAAAATCCGTCTCGGTAAATATAAGCTCAATAGAAACCGGGGTTGGTATTTTGTTTTGTTTGCTTGAAACACGGCCAATGTAAACACGTCCCACAATGCCGCAGTGTGTATTCAACAGTTGCAAAAATAATCCCCGAAAACGTAATTATTCGGCCGGAGTATTTTACTTTCAGTAAGGACATGAAGAATAGGTTATATTTTAAGCTATAATTTAACAAATAATAAATTTTTTTAACAAAATTACCGATTTTTAACCACCGCTACAAATGTTTGACCAATGCTCGCCAACATTTGCACAAACTTTTGTTTAACTGAACAGCAGATGCATGGAGTAGATTTGTATTGTAGTCATTTTAATAATTTGTTACTAATACTTAAAAATTTGTTGGTTAAATTCGGTTAATGCTACTTTAGTTTTGTTTCGTTCATTATTGGCCACCGACTTTCTAAACTGGAGTTATTTTTCACCTGGCGGTGTTTTTGTAAGGTTTATTTTTTTGTTCAAAAGTTTTTGTTTCGCCATTTTTAGTTTCTTCGTGTGTCAAGAAAGTCTTTCAAAACTTCAAAGAATCATTGAAATCGCTTAACAATATTGCTAAAGAAGTTCTATCTAAACATTAATCTGTACATCTCTGCCGGGCCCCTTTTAAAATATACAGGCGTAATGTTATGTTATGCAAATATAAGAACTCTGCATAGACATCTCACTGTAGCAATCGCGAACAATTTGCTGTTATGTCTTGAAGAGTTCCGTCGCCTGTCTTTTTCATCAGTTTTTTTTTCACAAAATGTTACTTTCTAAATGAAAATGCTTGATTTGTTACTAAAAATGTAAAAATCGTTACGTGTGTACCTATATTTTTTGAAGAGTTCCCTCAATTCCTCAAGGGCCCCTCATTAGATATGAGTTTTTATACAAATAGGACCAATCTGTTTATATACCCTATCAAATAAAAAAAGAATTTTGAAAATCGTCTTTAAATGACGGAGTACTGAGGTCACAAAACCTAAAAAAAAATACAACCGAATTGATAACCTCCTCCTTTTTTAGAAGTTGGTTAAAATAATTTGATTTAATAATAATAATAATTTTATTGATGCTAATAAATAATAATAATTTTATTGATGCTAATAAATAATACAAGGATATTTGCAGTACATGGATGAGCTTATACATTATAAAAGAAATACAGAACTACAGAGAAAAAAAAAACATGATGTACTAACAAATAAATGGGTGAAGCCCTGTTCTCCTAGCTAGATTACGAAGTAATCTGTGTTAAGGAGAAGCAGAAAACCACTCCCTAGTGGAGTAACAATAACACTGCATGTTTTAGAGCCCACAATATAGGCATTTAATTTTTTCATTTCATTTAATCCCATTTCATTCAATGATTTTTAACCAGCTGCTCTCCGTGGTTTAACCCGCGTAAACTAGGAGTAGTTAAAAGTAGCCTTAGCCTATGTGTTAATCCAGGATATAAGCTACTTACATACTAAATTTCATTCAAATCTGTTCAGCCGTTTGAGCGTGAAGAAGTAACAAACATACAAACACACACTTTCACACACACACACTCAGAAACTTTTGCCTTTATAATATTAATGTGAAAACTTCTAAATGGCATGCAAAAGTAGACGCATAAATTTTTTTTGTGGGTTGATTTGATTATAATGAGCCAACCCGCAGACAATTAATAGCAATATCTTAATAAAATAACTTTTGTACTAATTCAGGCCTACTACTTTTTTAAAATGGGTCAATTGTAATTATTTGCTACCATTATAAAACAAACCTTCGCTCGCATAAGAAATAAAAATGATTATTCTGCAACTCTACGTCTCAATTCTTACTGTGTTCTGAGCATTGAAATGTCATACCAAGAACTACGTATAGTTCCAAAATAGAGTAAAGACGAAATTGTGAACAAAACGTTTTTAACCTTATTTTTTAGGCCTTAAGTTTCATTTTAGAAAAAATATTTTTGTACTTACTTATAAAAATGGCTTTTATTTTTATGTCACATTTCAAATTTATTCCTTTTACTTTTCTCCGACGACAGAAGGACTTAGGCGTAAATATTTTGCAATTGTAATTAAACTTTATGCTTGAGTGTCAAGGTTTATAATGAACTGAACTTGATAATATTATAAAACATTTTTCTATATTCGTAGTAAGAAATGCAATTGTTTAAGCGTGTCTAAACGTGGATACTTTTGCGAGGTATTTTTGTTCCTGATCTTGTATCTAGTGCTATTATTGATCGAAGGTTGAATTCGTCAACGAGTTACGAGACAACGACGTTTACGAATTCAACTCGTTTCACGAAACGAGAAACTGAACCCAACGTTTTGTTCTTTTCAACGTACGTAAATTGTATTTCTTTAACAATTGCTTACTGTAATACTTTTTACACGTGCAGTCTCTCCCACAGTAGGCTGACAGCCTGAAAAAAAGTATGAAGGGAAGATCATCTAAAACCCTAGGATCAATTTCATTAGGTAAACTGCATCAAAATGATCGTAAATTAACATTATAACAGCATACGTTAATAAATGCGTTTAAGGTTAATCCCTTAATCGTTAATGCAAGTTGACGTTGTAACAAGTTAATTCGTTGACGAAATTAACTAGTTGATCAACTAGTTGACAAAGCAAATCAACGTTAACGTTTCGTTGACGGTAAAACCTTCAACGATCCATCACTAGTAGGTACCTAGGTAGGTAAGTAGGTATACTTATCTTCTTTTAAACCACAACGTCATGCATCATCACATCATTCCTCAATCTGTGATTCATTGTTACACCACACACCACATATCTATAGGTACTTCGCAAGGAACGCATTTCTACGGCATTTAGGCTACTTTCAAGTCTCTTTTGCCACGCCCAACATTCACTTCAATACATTAGTGTAGGCACCAGCACTGCCAGCACACCATTGTGAACAGCCAGTCGTGCCTTCAAGTGCCTTGTCGGACATCCGACTGACTGGTTACAACGCCATGTTGGTGTTCCCCTACTCTCGTAAATCCTCCACATTCACACTCTTTCTTCATGACCATTATTCTTCCGAATCCCATAGGTACCATAACATCCGTACCATTATCCATCGTTATCAATATTAAAAACAACGCGTCAAAGCGAACAAAAGGGTAGGGAAGTATATGCATGTATTTTTTTATGTTTTTAATTCACGGTTTACAACGGGTAGTAAAAAAATATAAAGATATTTAAAAATGCAGTAATGAAGCTTAAAAAAATATTTAAAATACCTACAGAATAAATTTGCGCCATTTCGATTACTTCATTTACTATGATCCTATTACTACCTATTACTTTGGGTGTTTTCGTTCTTCTAGCCATTTCACCATGAAAGATGCTCTAAAACCTGTTTACCGGTATTGCTTGTACCTACCCGAATGCAATAAACATTATCAGATTGTGTTTTTACTAAACCACTTTCAGTCATTTTTCTTATTTTTTTCATAACCTCACTATGAAGCTAAAATTACACTTGAACATTAACTTAGTTCACAACACACGCGGCAATAATTATGTTTTCCAATAAAAAGTCCATTCCAATACTTAATGTCATACTTACATATTGTATGTTTTGTAGGCGTTGAGTTGTTTTCGTAGTATTTGACGTCACGTTTCGTTATAACCAATGGTGATGCGTTTCACTTTGAATTTCTAGCGCTTAATTCGCACTTTTATTTTTAATTTTAAATAAATATGACGCTACTAAAAGTAAAATAATGGTTTAGTTAATATTTTCTGCCATTAATGATTCGGAAAACAAATATTTGAACCATATTTAAATTACATGCATATTCCCTATTGGTTTGGGATCTATGTTGCCACAGACCATAGAATCTAATACATATATTACATACTTATATGTACATATATGTACATATACATATACATATTATATGTATTAGATGCTGTGGTCTGTGGCAATATATTATATATAGGTAGGTACGTAGGTATTGTATACCTACCTATATATGCACACAGATACAATGCACACGTCAGCCCTGTAATAAAAAACGGCACAATTAATGCCACGGTGAAAATTCAAACAAATCATTGACGAGATAAGAAATAAAAACTTATTTAAACGAATTGTTTAAGCTTTAACAAGTTTATTCCTGGATGTCATTATCGATTGGGATAATATTCTCTGTACTGTCGGCGCTGTCCGGCGCGTGTTCATCTTCTGGTATCTCCGCAAGTACTTTGTCTATCCATAGTCGACTATATGCCACCTGAAAAAAAATTGATGCAATGAATTTATCTCTTGCTTATTATGAAGTCCTAGTACCAATATATACCTGACTCTCAAGGTACTACCCTGAAGTAGACATTCCCCAAAAGTGGGACTGTCCTCTAGCCAACAAGCCCAACCATCAGCATAATGGGAAGTATGTGAAGCAATAGTTCTCTTCTTGAAATCAGTGTTTTTCGTTTTAATTCAAGGTGGTGATTATAAAATAAATGATAGCATAATTTTCGTTTCTATTCTTCCAATAAATTATATCGCTAGAACGGTGACGGGAGGGTGGCGGTTACCTATATTGATTTCAAGTACTTACATACCTACTTAATTAGATTACCCACTATTTAATTAATTTCTTGCCAGAGTTATACAATAAAAAAACCGCAAATATAAATAATACCTTATTATAAAACTACCTTAGCAAATACTCCTGGTTTCGACTTGTAGGCGCACTCTTCAGTGCCAGAAAACAGTGCTATGCCGTAAAGCGTGCCAGCGCGGTTCAGTCCACTAAAAAGTACTGCTGGATCACCTGTGTCACCCTGGTACCAAAACATTGAAACAGTTACTTTTGTCGGTCAAGGTATCGCGGAATTTGACAAGTGTAAAAGCCAAACAAAACAGGAATTCAATCAAAAATACCTACGCGTCTCGCATAGACTAGTTAATCCTATGAAGAAGACGGGTATATTTTTAAAGTAAAGGGATCGTGATGGAGTGAAGAGATGAAGAAAGATTCTGATGAGTCTGGGTAAGTACCTAGTTAAGTTACTATCTATCACAATTCACAAGGATTGTACTGAAATAAGATGTTATCAGTTGGTTGGTAAGAATTGAAGAACTAGGTACTAACAGCACACAACGCAACGCCTCTTATGATGCTTTGCAGGCAGAGATTGTCATGTTGCAAGTGATAGTCATTCCCATAGAGACGTCGACATTCTGGTTTCGGTACCTCTCGAACTATCATCCGCCGTAACTCTTGATTCTCACCTTCGCGAATTTGTCCAGTCACCTGTCAAACAAACCATTTGCGACTTTATTAGACTTACTTCTTACTAGCCTCTAATATCCTAGTACTATTAGATTAGAAGTAACGTAACACTTTATCCTCTAACACGTGCGATGGATGAATAAATGGTAAAGTCCCTTGAACTCAATTGAAATGTAAACCTTGTTTTAAAAGTAGGCTATCTATCTCTATCGGGTTACGAAGAAATGCAGGGTAAAGGACCTATCCGCCGTAAATTGTGGTTAGAGCGACAAAGATAGATATATAAACTATGTTCGATTTTTTCACAGCTATTATGTTGGGTTTCGCAACGTTGCCTTGGCGTACTGCCAAATCGCTTACGGACTCTAACACCTATCAATTATGGTTACCTGGTACCCACGGAAGTAGATACCAGATTGATGTCCAGTATAGCACCAATTTTCACCATTTCTCTATCGTTTTCTAGAGAAGTGAGCTTTGCCTACATCAAAGAGATTTAAGGCCTACAGTAAGTACTTAATAAATTAATTTTAATTGAATGATTAGAGAAATCTTATTGTTTTGTTTTAAAAATCGCAGTCGTTACGAAATAAATACATAGGTACCTACTCTTCACAAAGAACACCCCTTCAAGTTCCATGTCTCTAATATCAGCGGTTCGGGCTACGGATACAGAGGGAGAGCAGATATCTTACACAAGTGTTTCCAGTTTTCTCAAAATTAGCAAATTGCCTAATGAATGAGTTTAATGACCTATTAACATTGCTACAAATAGTTAAGTAGCTAGGTACACTTATTATTAGGCTATTTGTTATCAAAATAACTTTATATAAATTATTACCACAGAACCATAACCAGTGACAACAGTCTCCCCAAACAGCGGTGGCATGTCAGCATCAGCGAGCGCTAGCGACACGATCTGCATTCTGCTGTTTGGAGTTATCGGCAGATTCACCTGTAATACCAGGATAGCAGATCATTTTAGGGTGTAGATGCTTCGTTCGTTCTTTTGACTTACTAACACTGTTCGGAGGTTTTTGCCTCATTTTTACACAAACGAAATGCATTTCATAAGTTTAAACAAATAAATAAAAAATATTTGATTGACCGCTGCTTATTATTATGAGAATATGTATAAAAGTAGTACATTCGAGTTGCCTACATCACAAATAAATTATTAGTTCAGAACACAATAATCTAAGTCAGCCCGCTTAAATCCTATTAATGTAAAAAGAAAACTTGAGTGAAGTGAACTGTCAATGCTTAACATTAGTATGGAATGACAGCTCAATTCACCCTCACTACGCCTACATTCACATTTTGAGCTGCCTTTCACTTGCCAAGTATTTTAGAAGATCATGGTAAGCCCCTTGTTGACCAGAATCGCACTGCTAGTGACGACGACTGACGAGTCGGCCAGCAGCTTACGAATTACGATGCATTCGAATTAAGTAAGGCGATTATCACACTGCCCCGCATCACGCTGCTTGTTGCGTGTCTCTGAACTGAATTGAACGCGCGTGAATGCATTTTCTGTGTGTTGGACTGTGCGTGTTTTCTATACAAACGGAGAAACTTACAAGCAACGTTAAAACACGCATTCACGCGCTACGCTGCGTGGTGCGTGGCAGTGTGTTAACCGCCTAAGTATTTTAGTAATAGGTACGAAGAAAGTTTTATGTTTGAATGTGGAGTGTTACCAACTAACAAGGATAGAGGAAGACCAAAGAAACGAGAGATGGGCTGTGTGAAACATGACCTGGATGGTAAAGAGATATTACCTATTGGACGTAGAATGCATGCTGGGCCGACCCCAAATTGAGGTAAGGTGCTGAAGACGATACAAACACCGAGTTACCTTGACCATAGCCAGGTTATGTTCAGGGTAGTACAGGTCCATCTTATAGTCAGGGTGCCTCCTGATGTCCACAACAGACAGTATTCTTCCGCCGAAGTCTCTGAACACTGACCCCATTCTAATTGACACTTCCTCTTTTGTGACGCTGTTGACAAACCAAAATAAGGTGTCGTCTTCAAGAGTTAACATATTTCTGGTCAACTTGAATTTGGAAAATATTTCTCTCAATCACAACTCATTCTCAGGCCCTTTCAATGATCAAATTCACAGATTGTTTTGAAGTATTAAGAGGTAGGGGGATAAGAGTATTTTTAGGGAGAGAAAGGTCCCGGCGTAATCCGTCACTGAACTCTAGCATTTGTTTACGCATTTTACTCAGACCAATTATTGGTCTGACCCTTTTTATTAGTACAACCAGGAGAGGCACCCCAAGGAGCCGTGTTTGCGACCACGAGCACAAAGAGTCTAAGTACATAATGATATAAGTGCGGTAGGTTCACAGCCTCTGCTTTCTTGTAGCCCTCGCCAAAGGCTCGGGCTAGTAATATCGCCTCGGCTGTAATTATCAAAGCGCATAGACTTTTTATAACATAGTAGCTGTACCCTGCCACGCTTTGCTGTGGCACATTGTGATTAAATTTTGAGTTTTTGAGTTTTTGAAGCGTACACAAACAAACATAACATTTTTATATATTTATATTTGAGAGGAAATAAATAAAACTCGGACTGAAATTTTCAAATAAAAACAATACAGCGAAAAGAAAAAGCGCGCGGAATAGTTTAACTTGACCACAAATTAGCGATGCGCATCAGCACTTTTTTATTTTAAGTCAAAGGCACAAAAACAGTAGCCAGTAAATATTATAAAGTAAATTACCTACTTACTTTTTTTGTTATTGTTACAAATGGTTGTAATTTATTGTCTAAATTAATTAAATTAACGAATTAAATGTATATTTTTTTTACATTTAATCTTCCAAAGTTAATTTTATTCATAAAATGTTGACCACTTTTCCGACATAAAAACTCTTTACTAAGATTTAAAAAAAGGAACCGTTCGTTTTATTCGGAGCGCGTTTTACATTACCATTACGCACGTAGTGCGTAATCGACCATATTCAGTGTCGTAATGTATCTCATTATACATTACGATACTGAATTTGGTCGAATAAGATACCCTTTACGAGCAAATGTGTCATAAAAATACTTACTAATCGAAGCATTGCGCTGCTGTAAGAATCCATTGTTTGCCAACTATTGCTCCTCCACACCAATGCTTTCCGTGTAATCTGAAAACGTAATTATCAAAATTAAATTACAGTTTCAATGACCGCAGTGGTTGTTCTAAAAACTTTTTTCCAAAAAAAAAACAACCGACTTATTAAAAAAAAGTAACAGGTGAAAAATAACTCCAGTTTCGGAAGTCTGTGGCTTTAGTGGTTTTGCTTTGTTCATTATTGGCCACCGACTTCCGAATTGTTCCGGTTGTTTTTTTTTGTAAAAAAGTTATTATTTTGTAATTTTTAGTTTCTTTGTATGTAAAGAAAGTCTTTCAAAACTTGAAAGAATCATTGAAATTGGATAACAATTGCTAATGAAGTTCTATCTAAACATTAATCTGTACATCTCTGCCGGCCCCTTTTAAAATAGAATGGCGTAATGTTATGTTGTGGAAATACAAAAGCTCAGCATAGACATCTGACTATAGCAATCGCGAATAATTTGCTGTTATGCGTTGAAGAGTTCCGTTGCCTGTCTTCTTCATCAGTTTTTCATCACCAAATGATACTTTCTAAATGAAAATGCTTGATTTGCTACTAAAAATGTTGAAATCGGTGCGTTTGTGCTTATATTTTTGAGGAGTTCCCTCAATTCCTCGAAGAACCCTCATGAGTTATGAGTTTTGATACAAATGGGACCAATTTCTTAGTAAGTATATCAAAATAAATAAAAAAAGAATTTTGAAAAACGGTCCATAAATGGCGGAGTAATCGCGTAACAAACAAACAAAAAAAAAACAAACCGGCGAATTGAGAACCTCCTCTTTTTTTTGTTAAAAAATTAAATTAAAAATTTAAAAAACCCCCACCGCAAAAAAGTAACATTTAAAAAGTTAAAAATAACACTTTAGCCATGAAATTTTACGTAACGTCGGGGTACCGCTTAAGTAAGGTATGTTCCTAGTACTTGTAGGTATGTAGGTACTTATTTTAACGGTACCCCGACGTTACGTAAAATTTCATGGCTAAAGTGTTATTTTTAACTTTTTAAATGTTACTTTTTTGCGGTGGGGGTTTTTTAAATTTTTAATTTAATTTTTATTTTATAATTTTTAAACGCATTAATTTTCTTTTATAGAGTTTACAGTTATGAGATTTTTTCAGTGCATTGTATGTAGAGCCAAATGCTGGTTAAAACGAATCCAAACACGACATATCTGCTATTATTTTGTAAAGAGTCTACCTACTGGTGTGCTGGATAGCCTGGCTGCAGCATCAGCTCATCCTGTTGCCATCAGTGCATTGTGCTTAGAATCAAATGCTAGTTGAAATGAATCCAAACACGACATATCTGCTATTATTTTGTCAAGAGTTTACTTACTGGTGTGCTGGAGAGCCTGGCTGCAGCATCAGCTCATCCTGTTGCCATCAGGGCATAGTGTGCAGAATCAAATGCTGGTTGAAATGAATCCAAACACGACATATCTGCTATTATTTTGTCAAGAGTCTACCTACTGGTGTGCTGGATAGCCTGGCTGCAGCATCAGCTCACCCAGTTGCCATCAGTGCATTGTATGCAGAATCAAATGCAGATTAAAATGAATCCAAACACGACATATCTGCTGTTATTTTCCCAAGAGTGTATTAGTCTGCTAGATATCCTGGCTGCATCAGACCAAATACATCATAATGTTGCTTATTAATATTACACACATGGGTGTTTGAAATTTTAGGACACACATATGTCTGTAGGTAAAGTTAATAACTTAATACCCATAGACGTCTAAAATAGCAACGGTAGCTAACACAAAAGAGCTGATAACCTTGAAACGGCTGAACCGATTTTGATGAATCATGTCTAAGAACCATCGCAAGAAACCCGGCTTTCAAATAAAAAAAACCGCATCTAAATCGGTTCACCCGTTTGGGCGCTACGGTGCCACAGACAGACAGACAGACAGACAGACAGACAGACAGACAGACAGACAGACACACACACATAGCGGTGAAACTTATAACACCCCTCTTTTTGCGTCGGGGGTTAAAAATACAACCGACTTTAAAAAAAACACTAACCGGTGTAAAATAACTCTAAGGCGATTCTCACACTGCCCCGCATGATGCAGCGTAGCGCGTGGATGCGTGTTCTTCCGTTGCTTGTAAGTATCTCCGTTTGTATGGAAAACACGCACAATCCAACACACAGAAAATGCATCCACGCGCGTTCATTTCAGTTCAGAGACACGCAACAAGCAGCGTGATGCGTGGCAGTGTGTTAACCGCCTAAATCCGAAAGTTGGTGGCCAATCATGAATTAGGCATCATTAAGTCTGTGGCTTTGGTGGTTTGCAATTTTATTTTACAATGATGATTCATTATTTTCCATTTCTTTTAATATTACAATCAAACAAACAGATTTTCATTGATATATTTTTTTTGACATTTTTGTTGACACCTACATATATTTTGTTTTGATTTCATTCAAAAAAAATATCAACAAAAATGTTCATAAAATGAAAACTACCTAGCCAAACTATGTTAATGCTATAATAAGAGACCAAAAAGTTACTATCCCGCATCAAACTAAAAAAGAATCACGTAAGCCGGTACATAAATCCCAGTGTAGTGTAATCGGTGCAGCACATACGTACAAAACAATGTTTAAAAATACTTAAATTAAATGTTCATAAAAATGTTCTTAACATGAAAACTATGTTAAATTTTTATGGGACCAAATGGCAACTATTCCGCATCGAACTAAAAAATAATCACGTAAATCGGATTTCGGAGTTACCGGTGTACCTACATACCTACATAAAAAAAATATCGACCGAATTGAGAACCTCCTCCTGAAGTCGGTTAAAAAATAATATAAGTACTAAAATGAGAAAAAAGACATCTTTTCTGACTTAGGTACAGCTTTAGAAAAGGACAACGAAATACGGTGACAGTTATGAACTAAGTTGGAGATGTCAAATTAGTTTTTCTGATTCAACTTCGCCATGTTTTTGGTCGATGCGTTTTAAATGCCTAGGTACTAAATTTAATAGGTACTTATATCAAACTTGAGATTAATCTAAATTGACAGCTCTTGTATATTATTATGTTCGTCTTTTTCTTATTGTAGGTATAGGAACGAAAAGGTTTGACCGGTGTAGCCTGCTGTAGTTTATGCAACAAGTACAACTGGGTCACAGCAACTGGGTACGTAGCGAACGCGAGTAGATGAAGCCAACTGGGAACGGTAGCGAGGCACAAGATAATTAGACCCAGTTTTATCTAGTGAATTATTGAAGAATGATAGTATCTTACCTCACGGACACAGTGTAAGGATAATCTTCGAGACAGACTAGCCCAGTCTCAGTAGTCAGCCTTTTTCTCCTGACGTGTGTTAGATCTTCTTCCATCTTAGGCGGAAATTCACATTCTAAATCAGTTCTTCTCGTGGTGGTACCTGAAACAAGCGAAATAACTCTAAGGCCAAGCTCAAGCCTCAAGCAGGACCTAAACTAGTTTGAACTAAGAAAGTAGCTCCAAATGAGTGTTAAGTATGTAAGTTCCTACTGTTTGCCTTCGGTTGAGCTTCTGTAATCCGTCTTACATTACATACATAGGTATTATGTTGTGCCATGCATGAGTAGAGTAAAAAAAAAATGTCGTTACGTTTACGCCAAAGGGTTCGTGTTTGGAACATAGAAAGCAATTCTTGCCTACAGAACAGCAGATTACACTCCTTTCCTATTTGTTCTGGTTAGATTAATAAAAAAATACTAAATACCCAAAATACTTAAGTAGGTACATACGCTAAATTATAAGAACAAATTAACAAATAGTTTATTTTCCCACATGATAACAACAACAGAAAATTTCTTCTTACCGCTTTCTACAAATAAATTAAAATTAACAACTAAAACGACAGATGTTAAAAGCTTGGGGCACTGCATTTCTTTTGTTTTTTCAAAATTTCTCTTTATTATTATCTATTCATTTTAGTGTTGGAAACACGTTGCAAGTTAACGAAAGTTAACAAGAAACTAATGTTTCCGGACATTCTAATCACTAGTTTAAGAGTAGGTACGTATTCAAAACAAAAAATGTGATTAAGTAACAACAATGGACAATCTATTGTTCGTCGCACAATAGCCGAACTTTGCAAAACAATTGCGTGTACCAATATTACTCCAAACCTCACCTCTCGTATGTCGATTTAGATCGTAACAATGTTTTCATTTAAGACAATGATAACTATTATTCGCACGCGCTACATAGTTTAGTTGTTAATTAAAGAAAAGACTGATTAAAGTATTTTCATATTTTCCTTTTTAAGCATTAAGAAATGGACGAACATGTTAATACATATACTTGATTTGGATTTGGGGCACTACGACTGAGAAATGTTAGGTTAGAACGTTAGGTTCAGTCGAGGGTTGCGGAAGTATCTTCTGTTCCCGTGGCCCCCGGTGCAGGTTGAGACGGAACACCAGGGTTTAAGATTCGTCTAACAGACCCCTTCACCCTCCCCGAGGCAGAGTTAGGTTCGCTCAGAGTTAGGTTCGCTCGGAGTTAGGTTCGCTCTGAGTTAGGTTCAATCAGAGTTAGGGTCGCTCAGAGTTAGGTTCGCTCAGAGTTAGGTTCGCTCAGAGTTAGGTTCGCTCAGAGTTAGGTTCGCCCAGAGTTAGGTTCGCTCAGAGTTAGGTTCGCTCAGAGTTAGGTTTGCTCAGAGTTATGTCGCTTTAATTTAGGTTCGCTCAAAGTTAGGTTCGCCTTTCACGAATGTTGTTATACATTTATTATTTATTAACATGGGGTGCGAAGTTCATTACTGTACTTCACAAGGTTATTAATAATCAAGCCGAGGTCATGATTAGCTATCAATATGATTTACTCATATATCACCCCTAAAACAAAACATAAGTACCTAGGCAAAGCTGGAAATGGTTCAATGATGAATTCGGAACAGTATGGAAAAGAATATCTGAGCGAGCTGGAAACTTTTTCACACTCTACGTACAGAGTTCGGGCCTGGGGCGACTGGCTGGAAGCACGTTATCGATATTTTTTTATTCCATTCGGACTTTACACATATTTAAAATCTCATTTTGTATTTTTTGAAACGTAAATTGTGACGAAGTTCGACCTGGCCCCCTGAGCATGGCCAGTGCAGACAGCTAACTCAGTCAAATTTCGTCCACTTGGTGACCACTAGTTATATAAATGTTTTGCCTTGTAACATTCTACAAATTTTAATATTCTGTTATATCTATGATAAAATTATCTTATACTCAACCTACAATACTTATGTGTGGTGTATGTTTATAATCTAAAAACACAAAACTTGAGATTGATTGAGAGATTGCTCGCATATCCATTCGGTCGCTCAGTCTAGAATGTATTCGAAATCCGGGACTATAAAGTGTTCCGGGACACGGGATCGCGGAATGAGACACGTAATTCTGGGACAATACTAGATTTCCAGCCGCGCGGTTACTTAACTGGGAAGTTGGGAACCCTACGGCCAACAGTAATGTATGAAGGAAACCTGCAGCAACAAGCACGAACAAACTGGGATAAGGGCAGGAGGATGATGTCGATGATGGTGATGATGATGATGATACTGATGATGATGGTGATGATGATATACAGTATCTTACCATAGAAATATATTTAGATCTATGATATGCACCTGCACACCATCTAATAGCAAACAGAACCCAAAGTAAATGGTGGTAGTGTGATTGATTAAGAAAATATTTATAAAAATATAGGTACTTACTGGTCGTTTTTTTACGGTTTTTCGTTGAATAACTTTTACTTTTATTTAAATAGGTGCCTATGTATGACTAAGCTTGGAATCGCGACATTAAACCAATGGCATGTGCTACGCAAGCGCTACATTATATCAATAATTGAAGTCGATTCTTTTGCTTCTTCTGTACTGAGTGATATCTTGGATTGCATGTGCGCCTGGTGTGATACTACGAACATCTGATCTTCTTGACGATCAAGTATTTTGAAAGATCAGTTAGATCGATGCTCGTTTTCACTTAGGTACACCAAGCGACACCTAAATTGATGCCTAGGCAGATTAAAGCTCATTATTGGATTTTAAACGCTCGGTTCAGCGCAAAATACAACGATAAAAGATATGAGTGGAACATGGGCTTATGATGGGCAATGATAATAAACTAACTGATGACGGAATATTATTACCTACCTTCCTTAAGAAAAGGGCCATCCCAGACTACTCTATTTATAAATTGCACTGGCAGTTTATGAAATAGACGCGTTCAAACAAACTTACTAGGCAAACTAACTATTCAGCTTCATTAGTTACCTAATGAAGCTAAATAGTTAGTTTGCCTAATTTTAATTTTATTTGCCTACATTTTAATTTTATTGTGGCCGGTACTAAAGGCTAGACTGGCTGTGAATGAAATTGTTTATTTAATAGACATCTGTGATTTCTGTGTTTGAATAGACGATAAAGTTGGTATTTTCTTTTCTGTTTTCCTACAGTTCCACCATTGTATTAACACCTGCATGTTGAAGACATCAATCAGTTCGTGGCCTCGCAGGTAAGTCGGTTTAGTTGTCCTCTAACTTGATTATTAGTTAGTGTTCAGTCAATTGGTTCCCGTCAGAATAATGAATCAATTAATCCGTTCTCTAGGTTTTAACTTGTTTCTTCTCATAGTTCAATGTTATGCACATAGCAGCCAAGAACAGAATAGTGCTAGTGACCGCAGTGACTATGAATCTAATAACGAAGTTAACGATCTTGGCTCTTTACTGGAGCAAGCTAATATTGATTTAATGAGAAGAAAATATAAATACATCAAGGAGCATGCTCATCAACTAGAGAATTGTAAGGTTGCTTCTGAAACTGGTAAATTCTACTACTTAATATTAATGAGGACATTTGTGAGGATGTATGGATGTTTGGTAAACTTTTACGCAAGAACTGCTAAACGGATTTTGATTAAACTATACAGTCGGTATTCAAACTTTATGCATAGGTACTTACGCAGACAAAGTCGATGGCTGTTTGTAAAGACATAAATAAAAATATGACTGTGACTCACTGATCACTTCGCCCAAAGTGTACCTACTGTTTACTTTAAAAATGTAACAAGGTTCCTTTGTATAATATGTTTGTCAAAATTATTAACTTTGAATGTAACGTTTACCACAAGTAAACATTTAAAGATTATTAAATAGGTAGCAATGTAAAATACTGTTTATCGGTAGGTTTGTGTAGGTACTACTTCACACAGTTCACACTAAAGCGGCTGAGCTCTGCGATTCTGGTCGAATCACCGCGTGAAAATGTAGGCTTAGTGAGGGCGAATTGAACTGTCATTCCATACTAATGCCAGGCATTGATAGTTCACTTCACTCAAGTTTTCACGACGTGACTTTTATTGAATGGATCGGCTGGAAGATATTCTTTGTACCTACCTATTCTATCAATAATAGTTTAACTTATTATATTGGGTTCGGTCTGTACCTACATTATGATATAAGTGCGGTAAGTTGATAATTACAGCCGAGGCAATATGAGAGATTCCTGTCATAGTCATGTCCTATGAGTCCTGTTGCTCGAAATAAATTATTATAATAATAATATTGCTACAAGGCTACAAGTAAAGTAGAGGCTGTAATTATCAAAGCGTACGTATGTCATCCGACGTTTTATAACATATTTGCGAGGAAATAAATAAAACTCAGGACAAAAATTTTGAAATAAAATCAATAGAGCGAAAAGAAAAAGCGCGCGGAATAATTTTTACTTGTTCACAAATTAGCGATGCGCGCGCATTATCACTTTTTTTATTTTAAGTCAAAGGCACAAAACAGCCAGTATTACTAATAAAGTAAATTTATACTAATATTGTAATAATTAATTAATTATTACAATATTAGTATAAATTACTATTATTAATAATATTTGTTTTGTTTTTGTTACAAATGGTTGTAATTTATTGTCAAAATTAATTAAATCAACGAATTAAATGTTTATATTTTATCTCCCAAAGTTAATTTTATTCATAAAATATTGACCACTTTTCGGACATAAAAACTCTTTACTAAGATTTAAAAAAAGTAGGTACAGTTCGTTTTAGTCGGAGATGAGAGCGTGCGTTTTACATTACTATAACGCACAAGTGCGTAATGAGAAACATCACGATCGATACTAAAAATGTGGAATAAGAGACCCTTTACGAGCAAATGTGTTATAAATATTATTGTATGTGGATTGATTAATAAATAAATCTTGCAGTCATCTAAGTACCTAGATACAATATTATAAGGATGAAAGATTCAATTTCTTGTTTGTTTTTTTGTTTGTCTAAGGATTTAACTCTTAAGATTTCTCGACTGATTTTATAAATTCTTTGACCATTCGAATCACACATCACATTATCATCGAGTAGGTAGCATAGCTTAGGTACTTATGTGTTATTTTCAAACTAACGAGGTGGCGTAAACGTTCAAAGGAGAATACGAAATTCAGGCGGGTGAAGCCGCAAGCAAAGTGCTAGTAAGTGTCTATAAAGTAAACCTAAAAAGGTTATCTCTTTCTAGACTTTAAAAATGTAAATGAAATCGATGCAGTTACCGAGACGGCCACCACCGAGATCGTGACCTTTGGATACCAGGACAACAGCAAAGAGGAGGACGAGGATGAATCGAGGACTACACTCGTCGATTATCCCTTTTCTGTATCAATACAGAAAAAAGGAGTCCACTACGTTTCTGGTGCCTTGATAGACAAGAAGTGGATTCTGAGTGTGGCCGGAGGGTTTTATCAGTAAGTTTATTTAAAGGTATTCTTCAAACCTTTATTAAAGATTTTTCTGATTGTCTAAAGGCTTTAAATTCATAGCGCTATTTTACAATGTTTCCAATTTTCTTGTTCTGAAACTAAACTAAAATTAGAAAACTGACATAATGATCTATGAAAAGATATATAGGAAAGCACAGAGAGAAACACGGTGACAGATAAGAACTAAGTCGGAGATGAAAACTTACATAGTTTTTTCTCGAACATGTTTTTGATGGTCGATGCGTTTGAAAATGTCAACAAAATTGAAATTAGTGAAAAATTTTAATTTAAATTAATGACCCCTCTTTATATGTCTGTCTTTTTCTCGTTGTAAAAGAGAGAAAAAGTAAAACATTTAAAAAGTTAAAAATAACACTTTCCTGTCGTTGACTCATGAAATTTTACTTCACGTGGGGTACCGCTTAAGTAAAGCATGTTCCTAGTACTTACTCGTAGGTATGAAGGCGGAACCCCGATGGATAAAATAAATTGTATTATTATTTGCTTTTATTTCTCTGAACCCTTGGGTTCCAGACCTTTGGAAGGCGTACGAGGGGCCGAAGCCAACTCGCAGAGGCCCATTGTCGTCTTTTATGAAATGAGGCACCAACCGCAGATTTTCCCTGTACCTATGCATTACACAAGTGCATCCTAGGAAAACCTACGGCTGGAGTAAGACTAGACCACCTAATGCAGACTATGATAATAAAAGTATTGGAAAATTAAATTAAATTAAAGTAAATTATTATTATTATAGACGTCTAAAATCGCATCGGTAGCTAACACAAAGAGCTGATAATCTTGAAATGGCTGAACCGATTTTGATGAGTCATGTCTAAGAACCATCGCAAGAAACCCTACATTCAAATGAAAAAAACCGCACCTAAATTGGTACACCCGTTTAAGCGCTACGGTGCTACAGACAGACAGACACACACACATAGCGGTCAAACTTATAACACCCCTCTTTTTGCGTCGGGGGTTAAAAACGATGAAAATACTCTGAATTGAGTTGTACGTTGATAACGTTTCAATAAGCGGTAATAATGATACAAAAACTAATCACTAAATTAATGTTATTAAAAACATTATTTGCTCTCGAAATCATGTTAGCTGGAAAAAGTCATATTTTTATGAGATGATCTTATATCCAGTAAACGGAATTTCTCACTTATCTTTACCAGAAATGCTGCTCGTTTGATGACTAGGGTAACGCTAATGACGTATGTACTTAGTTTAAATATGACTGGGTAACGCTGGGATAGATGCCACACTTTCTGAAATCACTCTCTTTTCTACAAAAATACTGTCGCATTGGTCACAACACTCACAACGGTCAGCACTTGACTGTGCCTGCTCAGTAGTGTCCAGTAGTGTCCAGCTGTGTGATAGCTTCGCGGTAAGACTAATGGTCAGAATTTAAGTTTTTATTTGTGACATTACTATAGAGTTCTTAATTTTAGCATTATTACCATTATGCTAAAATGATGCATAATATTATTAAGTATATTAGCATAAAGGCCTATTCAGAGACCTAAGCGGTAAGTATTCGCTACCGTCTGCGGCAGAGAAAACCCAGTGGGTATGCGGTAATATACTGTTCACTCCAAAACGGATTTCGCTATCCTTGTGGGTAGAATAACGCGCGGTAGTCGAGTTTCGCTCAGAGAGGTAAGAAATTTTCGCCAGTTAGACATTTCTGAGTAGCCAAAGAATATACACGTCAGTCACGTTGCACAGCGGCTGCGAATATCGCTCAGGTCACTCTAGCAGTGGTACTTGATACTTAATACCTGAGCGAAATCCGCGCGGTATGTACCTCCTCTACCCACAGCGGCAGCGAATATCGCTCAGGTCGCTCCAGCCGCGGTACTTGATACTTAATACCTGAGCGAAATCCGCGCGGTATGTACCTCCTCTACCCACAGCGGCAGCGAATATCGCTCAGGTCGCTCCAGCCGCGGTACTTGATACTTAATACCTGAGCGAAATCCGCGCGGTATGTACCTCCTCTACCCACAGCGGCAGCGAATATCGCTCAGGTCGCTCCAGCCGCGGTACTTGATACTTAATATCTGAGCGGAATCCGCGCGGTATGTACCTCTACCCACAGCGGCAGCGAATATCGCTCAGGTCGCACTAGCCGCGCTCAGCGAAATCCGCGCGGTATGTACCTCTACCTACAGCGGCAGCGAATATCGCTCAGGTTTGAATATGCCTTAAGGCTAAAACTTACGTTGCTTTTCTGCTTCACAGCGTCAGGGAATCGTTGAAGTTATTTAGAGCACGACTAGGATCCGTGGACTGCAAAAGAGGTGGCACGGTAGTCCCCATCAAGAATATTGAGATCCACCCGTACTACATTTATGGGAAACCAAACTTTGATGTCTCTCTAGTAAGAATGGCGATACCCATAGTCTATTCTGCGGTCATTAAACCAATTGGAATTTCTGATATTAACAAAAAGGTGGTGAAGGCCAAGTTTATGACAACCTACTGGCCAAGGATAGTGGTAAGTGATAAAAAGATACTTAGTACATACCTACATTCTAAAGTTTAACAATAATTTTACTTTATCATCAATTGGAGTCCCACACTGCAAACAAAAACTATCTATGTTTTTAAACTTCACCAGACGGCCTTTCTAAGAAATAAACAGTGCATAACTGCATAGACTTACCTAAGTATTATATGACCAATTAAATGATTCTCTTAACTAATTGCAGAGTTTTCAATAGTCATCAGTCTCTTCTCTGACTAATGATTCTCTTAACTAATTGCAGAGTTTTCAATAGTCATCAGTCTCTTCTCTGACTAATGATTCTCTTAACTAATTGCAGAGTTTTCAATAGTCAGAGAAGAGAACTTTTATCTGAAGAACAAATGGTGGTTCGCACGAGTTAGATTCGCTCGAGTTAGGTCTGCTAAAGTTAGGTTCGCCCAGCTTTTATTTTCAATTTGGCAGGAGTTCGGTGTGGGCAGTGCGTAAAATATCTGAGGGTTCTTAGAGAAATTAAAAGTACCTATCTTTAGCAATTTAAATAACCTATCTTAAATTCTTAAAGATATCTTCCACCCTGTAAGTATTCTTAGTAAAACTAGACTCTATCTCGGTACATGCATACGAAAAGACTTATCCTACATATAGCGATGTTATCTTCGCAACCAATGACTAAAATACATTGTGCGCAGCGCGTAGGTACCTATACAACAAGCGTCTGGTCGGCAGACCCTCTCTTTTCGATAGGGGATGCGGAACTTTACACCCTGTTTCTCAAATCCTTAAACATTTGCCTCTGCCTTCATCATCTGCCATGCCAATGATGAAAACAAAGCAAACTTTACAATACTATACACAAAGCTCTTAAAGTAAGTTTTTTGGTTTGAAAGTTTTAATCAATTTCCTTTTTTTAGTTAAACGGCCAGCCTATACCACTAACAGCTAAGGAACGAACAAAATATAACAGCATGCGGGTGTCCACGCAGAAGCTAATACCAGTGAATTTGTGTAAAAATATTATGATGGCCATCAAAGAGCATATCAACGAATCCAGCATGTGTTTGAAACCAGTGGTTACGCATCATAGTGCTTGTATGGTAAGTGACGACCTAATGATCATGCATCTTATTACTGCTGCGCGCCTAGTCTGAATGCCGGCATGGTACTAGTTTTAACGTGGTTATTACTCTGTCCTAAGTTTCAGCTTTAACTATTGTCCATACATATTGTTTATTTTTTGTCGCGGAATAATTTTTCTTTCATCACTTTATTTATTAACCGATTTCATAAAAAGGAGGTAGTTGTCAATACGTCATAATATAAGTTATTCGTTTTTGATTTGTCCTCGATAGTATTATTATATCTTTTATTTATTTTAAATAAAATAAAATAAAATCCTCGTTACACTCAGGACTCGTCTTAAATCCCTCGCTTCGCTCGTGGTTTAAGTTTTTAACATCCTCGCTGCGCTCGGGAGTAAACCTCGTGTCCTTCGTTACGCTCAGGAGTAAACCTCGAGTCCTTCGTTACGCTCGCGATTTAAATCGTTATCCGCGACAGAAGACACTGCTTTATTTCCTTGGTTAATAATCTAGGTACTATTCTTCACCATAATAAAAAGGGTCTGAAGGAGCATTGATCCTAAAATCGTCTTTCATTCACAGCCTGATGCAGGGGCGCCAGTAGTAGCAGAAGATGGCCTTTGGGGTATCACGTCAGGTTGGATATCACCAACTTGCCCAAACTTGGCAGCTCCTACAATATTCACTCGAGTCTCTTCACCATCCGTGCGGTCCTGGTTGCACGCGCAACTACTTAATCTTTAGGTTAAGGTTAACTTAACCAAAATTCCACGCGTCACGCGTCAGTGCAGTGCCGAGCGCCACCGCATACCACTGATACCACACACAATGTCCGACTCGACAGGTTGTTATGACTTTTTGAGGCAGTGGTAACTTAACGACGCGATGTTAGATATCAAGCGAATACCTACTTACCTTAGCGTTGTTTTTACAACGCTAATTTCTATCTTATTAGTTAGGTAGGTATATGAACTCTGAGGAGGTATATGATAATGAACAGCTGATTTTTGTTTTATCATTTCCAACAAAGTATGTTGCATTGAAAATTTGAAATAGTAAAAAAAATGTAAAAATACCTAGTAAGTACTTAATTGTATTGTTGTAAGTTAAGTAGGTACATAATATCTAATATATTAGTGATCATAATAACTTATTAGCATAATTATATAATTACTTATAATATCGGAAATTTTTCAACGTATTTTTTTTAAATGTTTGTATTTTTTCCATGCTTTAATAAAAACTTAATTTAAAAAAAAATGGTTTTGTATTGAATGCTATTATGCTATTGCTATGCTTATGTTATTGTAAATGAAAAATAGATAATTTTTCATCTCAACAATTTATTTGAAGAAAAACTCAAATTCAAATTCAAATTCAAATTCATTTATTCATTTTGTGAACATAGGTGATTACAGGTGTACCTGGACAGGGGGGGAATTCAAATTCAAATTCATTTATTCATTTTGTGAACATAGGTGATTACAGGTGTACCTGGGGGTGGGTGTTACAGGTGTAACTGGATTTCATTTATTTAAGTAGGTATACCTACCTATATTCATTCGATTCATTTTAGTTGAAAATTACAGCGTCGTCAGTGTCAATGATAAAAACCTAAAAGAAGCAGGGATCAATAATACTTTTCATGGATCTATAAAATAAAATGTTCTGCATTCCTGCTTCTAAGAGCCTCTTTTTAACCGACGTCAATAAATGGAGAAGGTTTTCAATTCGACTGTTGTTTTTTTTTTGTTGGTTTGTAACGTGATTACTCCGCCGTTTGTGGACCGATGGACCTACTAGGTACCAGATTGCATTACAGCAAATTATAGGTACTTGTGATTGCTACAGGCACATGTCTCTGCATGGTTTATGTATTTCCATAACATTACGCCTGTCTATTTAAGAAGGGGTCCGGTAGAGATTTATAGATTCATGTTTAAAAAGAACTTCTTTAGCAATTTGTTAACCAATTTCTATCATTCTTTCAACTTTTGAAAGACAAGTCTTTAGGACTACACACGAAAAACTAAAAATTGCAAAATAAAAACTTTTTTACAAATAATACAACCTTCAGGGACACCCGGATGGAACGAAGTTATATACTTAGTTATATATTATTTGTTATGTACATAAAACCTGTATACACTCAACAAAAATAAGACACCACACTGTTCAATGCGAAATAGAAAGACGAAACGAAAATAACTGGCTTTCTTTCTATGAGAGAGAGAGAGAGAGAGACAGACAGACAGAGAAACCTAATGTCATAGAAGTTACTCTCCCCTATCTCCCCTGCCTCCCCTCCCCTCTCCCTTCCTCTTCCCCTCTCCCCCTCCCTCCCTTCCTCTTCCCCTCTCCCCCTCCCTCCCTCCTCTCACTCGCTCTCCCCTCCCTCCCCTTTCCCTTTCCCTCCCCTTTCCCTTTCTCTCCCCTTTCCCTTTCCCTCCCCTTTCCCTTTCCCTCCCCTCCCCTCGAAATGAAATAAATGAAATAACACACCACTACGCACGCACGCACAACACAATAACATAACACCCAGACAGAGCTGATAACAAAGAAGTTTATTTTTAAATAGTTTTTTTTTATTGTATTGCTCTGTAACTTTCACCATAATTTATTATTGTATGGTGCTGCTTAACCCTACATCAGTCCAACAGGTCGGACCGGATGCAAGTATGCAACTGCTACTTACCGCGTCGTGTTGTCTGTTAAAATACAATGTAGAACACTCAGACCTATAATTGGTCTGAGGTAGAACATTAATTTAATACAAATGTAATACAATATTGTTGATAAACTTTATTAAATTATTATAAACAATTAAATAATTTTAATAAATAAAACAAAGCGTCTCGTTACTAGGCGTCCATACTACGAAAGGAGTAGTAGGTAGTTAATTAAATAACAATTAGTGCTGAGTGTGCCAAGCCAGCTGACCTCAGCTCAATAATACCTATCAGCGAATGACGTGATAGACACGCAACTATAGGCACAACACCTACACATTCATTTTGCAACTTAAGTATGTATTTTTCATGCTCAACCTTTACCATATTTAATTATTTGGTACCTAGCCTACGTACTTATAGATTGATGTATTTTTATGAGTAGGTAAGTACACATGGAACATAATATAGGTATTATTAATAATATTCGTTTTTAATAAAACACGGTAAGATATAGGTATCGGTTTTTGATAAAACAAATGTTAGGGATTTATCGGTACCCTATCTGTTCCGATCGCCATCGTTGTTTAGTACGATTGATGTATTTTTTAACCGACTTTCAAAAAAGGAGGAGGTTCTATTTTCGTGTGTTTTTTTTTTTTTTTTTTTTTTTTTTTTTTATGTATGTTACCTGATTTCTCCGCCATTTGTGGACCGATTCTCGAAATTCTTTTTTTGTTTGAAAGAGTAGACTCCCGAGGTGGTCCCATTTTAATTTGGTGAAGATCTGGTGCTGAACTTCGGAGATATACAACGGAACTCTTCAAAAATAGACGGCAAATCTGTCGTGATTGCTGGAATCGCTTGGATGTTTATTGTTTATACAACATCATGACGTATCATCACGCCTGTATGCTCTGAGGGGTACGCAGGTGGGTACAATGTACCTAGATTTCGTCAGTTAGGTATGTTAATTTTAATTTAGTAGGGATTAGTGGAAAACCCTATTATCATGAAATGTATTGCTAACAATTAAGAATGTAAAATAAATTCATAGCAAATATTTTTATGGCAACAACTAAAAATGGAAAAATAAAAAACTTTTTTGCAAAAAATAAAACCGACTTCAAAAAAAACACTAAACGGTGTAAAATAACTCTAAATTCGGAAGTCGGTGGCCCATTATGAGTAAGACAAACCCACCAAAGCCACAGAATTCCGAATTTAGAGTTATTTTACACCGTTTAGTGTTTTTTTTGAAGTCGGTTTTATTTTTTGCAAAAAAGTTTTTTATCGGTTTATGTTCAGGTCCGTGAACCTATTTTGCGGCCGAATTTAGAGCGGATTTATCAGTTTTTGACCGGGTTACATTAACCATAGAGCAAGATATTTACGAGAGAAACTAATTGGCATCATAAAAAAATGGCAAAATGTGATTTATCGGTTTTTGTTCCGACGACGCTCCTCAATTATTAACCAGTGTTCCTAAACACGATTATAAGCGTTGACTTGTCAGTTGAGAGGTATGTAACTAATTAAATAAGTGGGCGTTGCTGTTCGTTGTCGACGTATTCAATGAAGCAAATACAGTGCCTTACAACGCGACCGCCTTTGTGTTATAGTGTCCTAGTACTAAATCGAGGACATTCGAGGAACATGATGTTGCGAATACGATCGGGGGAGATTTAACGTCGCTTTCGGAACGGACTCCTCGGTACTAGAGTCTCGTCTCGACTCAACTAACGACATGGGGTATTGGTAGGATTTACAAATGCACTGGGATTGCAACTGGGAATTTCAATAAGTAATAATTAGTTTATTGAATGTCTTTGAATAATAATAATATGTCTTTTTATCACATCTATTCAAAAAGAGCTAGTTTATTCCTCGTAAACAGGAACCAAAATAGCTAATTAATTTAACCGACTTCAAAAAAGGAGGAGGTTCTCAATTCGACGGTATGTTTTTTTTTTTTTTTGTGTGTTTGTTACGCGATTTCTCCCCCATTTGTGGACCGATTCTCAAAATTCTTTTTTTATTTGAAAGAGTATACTCCCGAGGTGGTCCCATTTCCATTTGGTGAAGATTGGTGCTGATCTTCGGAATTATACAATGGAACTCTTAAAAAATAGACGGCAAATCTGTCGTGATTGCTGGAATCGCTTGGATATTTATTGTTTATACAACATCATGACGTATCATCACGCCTGTATGCTCTGAGGGGTACGCAGATGTGTACCATATACCTAGATAGACTTCGACAGTTAGGTATGTTAAGTTTCATTTATTAGGGATAAGTGTACCTACTATTACCATGACATGTATTGTTAACAAATAAAAATAAATTCATGGCAAATATTTGTATGGGAACAACTAAAAATGGAAAAATAAAAATCTTTTTTGCAAAAAATAAAACCGACTTAATAAAAACACTAACCGGTGTAAAATAACTCTAAATTCGGAAGTCGGAGGCCCATCATGAATAAGACAAAACCACCAAAGCCACAGACTTCCTAATTTAGAGTTATTTTACACCGGTTAGTGTTTTTTTTAAGTCGGTTTTATTATTTTTAATAAGTCAACAGGAAATGCCTATCAGACCGAACAACTTTTGCTAAAACGTCATTCCTATGTGAGTTATGGTGTAGCTGGGCTCTTGGAGTTCCACAACAGGTGTTCCAGATCTTCGATTTTTATACGTCAACAGAGAGTGCTCATAAGGCTGAACAACTCTTGCTAAGACGTCATTCCTATGTTATAGTGTAGCTGGGCTCTTGAAGTTCCTCATCAGGTGTTCCGGATCTTCAAATTTATTCTCTCAGCAAAAATGCTCATCACGTGGAACAATTTTTGCTATGGTACCTTTTTTGTATCTCCTATACTTTAGCTGGTCTGTTGCGGTTCTGAATCAGGTGTTCCAGTTTCCAAAGTAAATTATAGCCTATGTGTTGCCCAGACTAAATAGGGTCATTGCGCCGGTTAGCGACCAGTTAGCTGAGTTGCCCACTTCAGATGAGTGAAAGAAAATGTTACTTACAAGCCACGTAGTATGTGTCAATGCAAAATTGGTCCCAAATATAGTCTAGTTTTGATATAAAACATAAAATAATAGACTTTAGTACACAAAATATTTTAAAATGCTGAAAAAGTGAAAATATAGCGAAAACGTTAGTTTGCGACCACTTTCATTAGTTAACGTCCGCCAGTAAGCTAGTTTGCGACCACTATATTAACATTCAAAATATGACAACAAAACAATTATAATTGATTTTAAAATGTTCTTAATTTTGGTTTTTAATTAAATATAATTTTAGAAAAAATAATTGTTCACAAAAGTCCATTTCTTAACCCACTTTTCGCCTGCCTTGGCTAACAGAGGATCTGGTCCCTTTGTCTCGATAGCATCACATGTCTTCCCACTAAACCGATCTTAAATTGTAGTTAGAGGGATCTGATACAGTCTACACGTTTCACATATCCTGACAGTCCCCCGAAAAACCGGCCCTTTGTTGTTTTCCATTGTTTATATTAGGAACTAGCAGACATCACGCGGTTCCACCCGCGTAGTTCCTGTTCCCGTGGGATTACAGGTATAAAAAGTAGCCTATGACATCCGGGAATAGTGTAAGCTTTCCACCAGTGCATTTTTTTTTTAAATTGGTTCATTAGTTTCGAAGATTACCCCCTCTTTATAATATTAGGAATAAGAAATGGCAGAACAAACTCCTCAGAAACACGCCTGTTGATAAGATAGAAGAACTGAGTTTTTAAATAACTAGTTCGAATCAAATTATTTTGCTAGATGTTAGCTAGCACACTCCAATATACATAATACTAGTCATGCATAGCTACCGGCACTGAAAGCTAAACTGAAACACAAGTCTACCATTAAACTGACTAAAAAGAAGCCTACAGGTATAAAGGACGTGCCCACTTACATATGCAGAGTTGGATTATATCTATAGGTCCTGCAACACAATGTCACATAATCTAGGACCATTGAAGTTAAATCAATCAGACGTCCAGTAACCACAAGCAGCACCCGTTCACGAGCGTAACGCAAAGATCAGCCTATCCCATCGCCATATTTGAGGGAAGGTGGGAACCCAACCCCAACCCTCGACACTGCCGCAAGCAGTAAACAGAAAAAAAATATCAAACTGGCATTTCAATAACCAATTAAATTTAAAAAATATCACCCGTGGTCGCATACTCAATAAACTTACACACTTATTTGGGTTTGCGGCTATTGTTTCTCTCATACTAAAATATGGTGGTCGCAAACTAATGTCTTTGATTTCGTTAAAGTGTATTAACGACCACCTTTGCCACCCAATGTTTGAAGGTAATTTTCTCAAAATTCCTTCATAGAAACTGGTGGTCGCATACTAAAGAATTGCATCCTTACATTTTAACAATGCTATACTTTAAATTGCGACAGTCCCGTGTAAACCATTAGGATCATAATAAGCAAACAAAATATTGCTGTATTGGTGGCATTGCGACCATTCGGTCGCAATCTAGCGATTTTGGTAAATAAACAATTTGGTTACCGACCACTGGATTTTACTATAATATTGAGTATAAAAATAAAAAAATACAACTAGATAATTACGAAAACTTAACTATTGTTCTAATTAAACAACTATCATGCGTGTAAAACATGCCTAAGGTAATAAAACTTAAGTGAGAGCGCCGCGCGTCGTGCTATTTTTTTCTCAAATCACCATAGAATTGCACACCGCTAAATTATTACGCGTATTCAGCAATTTTTTTTCAGCGTTGCGTTAATCCTTCTGTTCCAAACTGTAGTAATTCCTGTGGAATAGTCATTTGACAAACGAGTGAATTTTTTTTTTCATTAATTTTTCATCTAGAACTGCTATTATCACGATTTCAAGAAACTTATTCCGTCAAATGGTCGCATACTGGAGGTGGTCGCGTAACCGGCGCAATGACCCTATCTAAACAACAAAAAAAAAACATTCAAATCCGTCCAGTAGTTCCGAAGATTAGCGTGTACAATTTTATTCTGCATAGGTACTTAGATTAATTACATTCAGATGAATGGATAGTTACAAGAACGTAGTTTCTTTTCCTTGATTTTTACCGTGAGTCAAAAGAAAACTAGCGACATCTGTGATGAAACTGGTCAATCTTCTTATGCATTGCACTTAAGTAGGTACTGTAAGACTGCAGAGTCTGCAGATTTTATTCAAACTTAAGCGAACGCCCCGCCCCGCCGCGCAGCCCGTAGCGCCGCGCCTGCCAAGTTCGCCGCCGCCGCACGCCGCCATGCGTCGCCCGGTCGCGGAGTTGTGTCACTATTCAACCAAAAGGCGCTTCGCTGTACCAGGCACGCATAACCTGGCGGAGCTCCGTTACCAATTTATAAAATAGCAAGGGGAGTGCCGAGTGGCGAATTGAACAGTACGATCGGTTTTGTTTGCACAGGGTCCTATTATTAAGTAGGTACCTATGCTGTCGTGTAACAACACTTATTTTTTTTATTTAATAATGCCTAGTACAGTCAACAGCAAAAGTAGATAATCAAAATCAGATTCGATAAGTTGAAAAATGATCAAAGAAATTTGACACATTGGGGTATCTTGATGTGCTGGCGTCTGTACATACTACAAAAGAGTTTTTTTTGTTGTGCCGTATATCGCCTAGAGTAGGTACTTAATTTACGTAAAATAGATTTCTATGGTAAAAACTAGTTTTGCTTTTGAGGCGTCACTTGTATTCAATGAGGACTTTACTTATTTGAATAAAGATTTAGTTTTATCTTTTCTTGGATAATGTTTACCGTAAAATAAATGGGAACAGCTAGGTATTCTCACTATCGTTATTCGAAGAACTAACACAAGCATTTGTAGAAGTGCCTTAATGTGTAATTTTAGTTTGATAAAGTAACTGTGTTTTTTAAGTTTTGTTTACCTACTTATTTGATTTATAATACCTACCTACTTAGCGAATAACAACACGATGAACGGGAAAGTGGTACAGATTTTGGTGGCTTTTTTAAGTAAGTGTTACACTTATTAACTTTACCAAACTACTGGTACAAACTACTTACCACTATTAACATTAGCAGTAGTTAAGTAATTGGAATAGATTGTATAAACCGTGTTCTCTGTGCGCGCGCCCGCCTGTCAGTAGGTACGGGCTCGCTCTGGATTAGGTACCTACGTCTGCTTTTAAGAAACGTCGAGTGCCCCACCGAGACTCTGCTGAAGTGATGGTACCTACTTACACAAGTATTTATCGCTTGTGCCAAACAACATCCATATCGATGAGCATGCCGTCATGCGACATAGGTACCTTCATAATTATTTGCTTAGAAGTTAGATGTAAGGGAGCATTGTAGTACTATACTTAATACCTAGGTACTAAGTACTTTGCCTTACTGTTTTAACAGCAAAAGTTTCATTGCAAAACAGTTCCTTTAACAACCTCCAGTTCCTTCAATTCCTCCAGTTCCTCCAGTGCCTTCAATGTTTATCCTTTAACTTTTGTACATATTACCTATCTAAGAATCAATTGAATATGTAGATACTTAGCTAACTTATTTCCCTTCAGTTTCAATGCCAACTTTCATGGTAGCTGTGGGAAATTCATGGCCTTCCTATACATTACCCATATTAGAAGGTGCGGATTCGCCTCTGGGAACCAAAATAACGAAGAATGACGGCAATTTATTATCATCAGTTATTATGCTGGGTTCTCTATCATCCATTGGCATTGTGGGATATATCAATGACAAAATTGGTCGAAAACGAACAGAATTATTAAGTGGACTCTGCTACGTGGTAAGTAATCTTGATGACAATTTCTGTAACATTTTAATCTCAGACCTTTTTATTGGTCTGAGCATTTAATAACTTAGTCAACTTTAAAGTTATATTAAATGAGATACCTATCTGTGATGTGTGTAGTTGTGTACAAGGTGCGTCTACAACCCAAAAATGACTACCTATGTATTAAGTTCATAGTGCCAAAGTATAGAACGTTTCCACAACAAACTCTAAAGCAATGTTAAAAACTAAGCTAGTAATGATAAAGTGTCTGGAATGATCTACTTATCGCAATAAATCACTCACATAATTTTACATCATCATTCTTTAACTATATTGCTAATAATTCCAAGCCTCTATTGATAGACATAGGTAAAGAAAACCTATTGAGCTATGCCACAGGCCACAACACAACACAGTTTGAGTGAATTGAAAGTCCTAAATCAACCATTGAAGCCATTGGAACATTTGCATTGTAGGTAAAGTTACATTTTAAGCCTTAACCGACATTGCGGTAATCGACTGGGTACTTACTTCGAAAATATTTAGTTTTATTAGTAGCTATTTGTACTTCTTGTATGTGATGTGGGGTGTCTAATTCTAAAACTACTCTTATTTTCAGCTGGCTTGGTCAATTATAACAACCGCAAAAACAGTAACACAACTTGTAATCGGTCGGTACATAATAGGATTAGGCACAGGACTGCATTTAGTAACTGGAGTCGTGTATATCAGTGAAATAAGTGAAACTTCTATCAGAGGCACGCTCCTCAGCATCATGACGTTCATGTATAATGCTGGGACTCTTATCTCGTATACCGAAGGGTGGTTTTGCAGTTATGACGTCATCAACTACTTGAATTTGACTGTGGCTGTCGGTTTTGTAGTCATACTGCTGTTTATGAAAGAGACACCTATTTACCTGTTAAGATTAGGGAAAGAAAAGGTGAGTGGACTCTTGGAAATCTCTGACACTTTATTTATATGTAGGTACCTATAATAATTGATACCTATAGGAAAGAAGACTGATGATAGTCTCATAATAATGTGTTCTTTGCATTTTTTTGATTCATATGATTTTAATTTTAATTTTAAATTTTTAAATGATTTAAGTAAATTTTTATGATTTAAATTTTTTATGATATAGGTAATTATTTAATTTTTTTTTTAAGATTTTAATTTTAATTTTTATGATTTTAATTGTTGTATGATTTAATTTTTTTTATAATTTTATTTGTTATGACTTGAATTTTTAAATGATTTTATCTTTTTTAATGTAGGTAAATGCCCTAATTTTTAATTTTGTTCCTTGTGTGAATTTCTTGTGCATGCTGTGGTCTCCTGTAAGTGAAGGGGTGTACACCGTCTTACAACCCAAATAATGTAATATCGCTATTGTGTGCCTGTGCCTACCCTTTGTTGGGGATCCAAAGTAAATAAATAATACTCAAAAAATAATCATTCGTAAGCAATGTAACTTTTAATGTTTATTTTCTTATCTGATATTTATTATGACAAAGGTTCTACCTAGGTACTTAGTAACATAAGATTAAATCAGATAGAATAAATGTCAATAGCATAAGTAAACTATGTTTTCAGTGAAGAATAAGGATGGTTAAAAATTAAATTAAAAATTTAAAAAACCCCCACCGCAAAAACAAAAACATTGAAAAAGTTAAAAATAACAGTTTCCTATCGTTGAGCCATAAAATTTTACTTCACGTCGGGGTAACGCTTAAGTACCTAAGGCATGTTCCTGGTACTCGTAGTTATGTAGGTATTTATTTTAGCGGTAAGTACCCCGACGTGACGTAAAATTTTATGACTCAACGATAGGAAAGTAAATAAATAAGTATTCCACAACTTTTCACACAACGCCATCTAGTCCCAAGCTAAGCTAAGAGCTTGTGTTATGGGTACTAAACAGCTGATAAACATACTTACTTATATATTTCTAAATACATACATATTATAGATAAATTACACCCTGACACAGAACAAATGATCGTGCTCATCACACAAACATTTGTCCTGGGTGGGAATCGAACCCACGACCTCTGGCATAGCAGTCAGGGTCACTAACTACTAGACCAACAGGCCAGTCCAAAAAGTGTTATTTTTAACTTTTATAGTAAACCACCACACCTCTATGACTTATCCGACTCGACCAATACGAGCGTCCCGCGGTCGTTTCCCGCCAGGTTTCAAATATTAACGCGGACTATCTTTTTCGCGCCTCTGGCCGTTACCGGTTTGAGTGTGGCGCGACAGTCCGCCCGCCGGCTCGCTCTCCACGCCAGTCCGTTGCCCACGCGCGTCTCGTACGAACGTGTTCCCCATATCCGTGTGCCGCGCAACCGCTATTGTACCTGTGCTTCCATTGTTACGCGAAATACTTTAAATTTAGTGTTAGGCTTTATAGATACAAGCTACTGAATAAACTTTTACAACCATAAACTGACTTGGTTTCCCTGAGACTTCCTAACCTCTCTCTCATACTTTTTAAATGTTTTTGTTTTTGGGGTTTTTTAATTTTTTTATTTAATTTATATTTTATAATTTTTAAACGCATTAATTTTGTTTTATAGAGTTTACAGTTATGAGATTTTGTCAGTGTATTTGAATGAAGAGTCAAATGCTGGTTAAAATGAGTCCAAACACGACATATCTGCTATTATTTTGTCAAGAGTCTACCTACTGGTGTGCTCTATAGCCTGGCTGCAGCATTAGCTCATCCGATCGCCATCAGTGCATTGTGTGCAGAATCAAATGCTGGTTATAATGAATCCAAACACGACATATCTGCTGTTATTTTCCCAAGAGTGTATTACTCTGCTAGATATCCTGGCTGCATCAGACCAAATACACCATTACGTTGCTTATTAATATTACACACATGGGTGTTTGAAATTTTAAGACACACATATGTTTTTAAATAAAGTTAATACCCATAGACGTCTAAAATCGCAACGACAGCTAACACAAAGGAGCTGATAACCTTGAAACGGCTAAACCGATTTTGATGAATCATATCCAAGAACCATCGCAAGAAACCCTGCTTTCAAATGAAAATAACTGCATTTCAATCGGTTCACCCGTTTAAGCGACAGAGAGACAGACAGACAGACAGACAGACACACACACACACATAAGTAGCGGTCAAACTTATAACACCCCTCTTTTTGCGTCGGGGCCGCGGGGGTTAATAAAGAAAATAAATTTATTAGAATACTATAATTTACTTACAGGAATCTATAAAGTCACTGAAGTTTTACCGTGGCGCATCCACTGTAACTCAAGAAATACTAAATGAAATCGTGTACATGAAAAGTCAGCTAACGAATGATAGTAATATCAAAAAAACTGGTAAGACGAAAATCGCCTATAACATAATAGGACCCCTGGATTAAATACAATCCCTCCAATGTTTACCTCTTTCTTCCGCTCGCTGCGCTGTTAACAGTATTATAGAAAGAGACAAATATATTTTGTTAGCAGTTCATTTGATGGGCGTGGCTTCACGCGGAAAATCTCTGCTTTTGGCACGATCAGTGCTCTAGCGCCCTGGTACATTAAGCCGTATTTTACATTACAAAATGTTAAAAAAACAACAAGCCAGTAGCCACCCATATTTTAAGAATCAGCTCAAAATTCAATTTTATTTAAAACGTTTTAACGGAAATATGTACTTATACCTATTACATTTCAGATTTAGAAAACCCTGAATTAGAAAATGAAAAATTAAATCATGCTAAGGAAACTGTAAACAAAAGCGTTTTAGAACAAAACAGTGTTTGGAAAACGTTGCGTAAGTTTTATGATACATACTTAGATACCTACTTACCTACTGATAAAAGAATTTAAGAATCCACTCCTATTCAAACATTACAACAGCCCAAGATTATTTTTTCTTTAACAGCACATAATATATTTCTCATAAATAAGTACCTAGGTACCAGGTAGGTACCTACTACCTACCTGGTTACTATTTGAACAAGCAGATATAGTCCATCAAATTGAGTCTCTTTGTTGGCTGCCTATTTGAGTACCTAGGTAAGTATTGGAGTGGGATAAATTCGTTAAACATTCGCTGATTAGGTAGGTAACCTACCTATAATAACTTATTTGTTTGTTCATACATTTTAAAGTGGAAAACTTCACGTTAACTATTTATAGTAGATACCTATCGGCAACCAAGTTGGTTGTACCTACCTACCTTAAATCACCTAGAATGTTTGGCGGCCCAGTACCCACTCCTCCACATCACATCTCGATTCTCGGTCATTCATTTACTTACATAAGTTATAGTACTTGCTATATGTTCTACATAAGTAGGTAATAAAAGTTTAAAACCCTAATCTGTGTTGAATAACACTTTACAATACTCGCACACGTACCTACCTACCTACTGACTGGTTTATAGTTTCTACATTATAGATTTAAGAGTAGATATTCTTTTCTTTATGTGTTCCTGGTAATTACAGTCGATTGATTCGTCGTTGACGTCGACAAAATGCCGGATAGCGCTATCGTCGCGGTCGTCATTCGCGCTATATTGTCAATTTTATTGTCTCTCCGAGCTCCGTACTAAATTGGAGCAATATTCCAGCAACCTATAATCTCTTACTTTTCGTACTGTCCTAGTACATTGAAACTTTTTGCTTTCCACATACGACACCGTTGTGAGGAGTCACCGTTGCACAACTCAACACTGCCTTTTACCGCCAGTTCCCGTTGTGCGCACCTACGCTGTGTCTCTAACTGTTTATGATAGCCTAGTAGAAAAGGAGCATTTGTTACAAAAGATTCAGTTAGATCGTCCGAGCGAGTGCTGCCAACGATTTTCGCAACATGCTACCTTGCTATAGCAAAATATTAAATTAAAAATTTAAAAAACCCCCATCGCAAAAAAGTAAAACATTAAAAAGTTAAAAATAACACTTTAGCCATGAAATTTTACTTCACGTCGTGGTACCGCTTAAGTAAGGAATGTTCCTAGTACTTGTAGGTATGTAGGTAGGTACTTATTTTAACGGTACCCCGACGTTACATGGTACAAACACGACATATCTGCTGTTATTTTCCCAAGAGTGTATTAGTCTGCTAGATATCCTGGCTGCATCAGACCAAATACACCATAATGTTGCTTATTAATATTACACACATGGGTGTCGTAATTTTAAGATACACATATGTTTGTAAGTAAAGTTAATACCCATAGACGTCTAAAATAGCAACGGTAGCTAACACAAAAGAGCTGATAACCTTGAAACGGCTGAACCGATTTTGATAAATTATGTCTAAGAACCATCGTAAGAAACCCTGCTTTCAAATAAAAAAAACGCATCTAAATCGGTTCACCCGTTTGGGCGCTACGGTGCCACAGACAGACAGACAGACAGACAGACACACACACATAGCGGTGAAACTTATAACACCCCTCTTTTTGCGTCGGGGGTTAAAAACAAGATAGATCATAACGAAAACTCGCTTTATTTATAGTAGGTGTACACACGTAGGTACACACTGTATACAGTATTTACTATTTATGGGCCATAATTATAATTAGAAAGGGCTCCTCCAGTTCTAAAGTGATACAAACTACTTTTATCAGAGACTAGCAGACGTCCCGCGGTTTCACCCGCGTTGTTCCCGTTCCTGTGGGAATACAGGGATAAAAAGTAGCCTATGTCACCCGGGGATAGTGTAGTTTCCCAACAGTGAAAGAATTTTCCAAATCGGTCCAGTAGTCTCGGAGCCTATTCAATGCAAACAAACAATCAAACATTTCCTCTTTATATATTTTATTTATATAAGTAAGTATAGATTAGCCCGTATCGGAGTTAAACTATTATTTTGACATTAAAAACTTAGTAGGTATTTTAATTTTCAGGCACATTGAAATCTGCACAACGAGCCGTAATAGTTCTAGTACTCAACATAAATTTGACAGTTTTTATGGGCATGATGACAGTACAGACGTATGCTGGGCAGTTTTTCACACTGGCGGCTCCGAGTCTTTCACCCCATCTTTGTTCTGTACTCCTGGCAGTGGTTGTGACAATCACTAGTGGATGGTCTGTTATTATCATTGATCTGGTTTCAAGACGAGTGAGTTAACTTTTACATTTTAGTAAAATCTAGTCTGTCGCCCACGCCTGCGCCGACGCGGCGCCGCGCTGCCGCGCCGGTGTTAGGGGTATACATAAAGGGCGAGAAAGACTGCTGATGTGAGCGTCCATTTCTGGACTTAGGGATGCGTAAGACCAGTAACGCACGTTAACGCCAACAGTCTTTCTAATCCCGTGGCGGAGCTCGACTTCAAATTAAAATCTCATAACTGACTTAGTGTTTGTTTATCATGTACAGGTTCTAATGATTGCCTCATGTCTCTTGGCTGCTTGCTGCATGGCTTGCTTAGCTAGTATGCTGCAATGGGCCTGGACACCCGAGTGGGGACTTCCCCTAATCATGCTGTTTTATTGCGCCGTTTACAGTCTTGGCCCCGCAAATGTACCGTTTATTCAGATTACAGAGTGTCTTCCCCCCCAGGTAGGCTTTTGTTTTAAAAACCTTGTTTTATTTTGTGGATAAAACAATAAATAAAGACATTTTTACAATTTTCGCAGATGTACAGTTTCGGCACAGGCGTCGTTATGGGCTCCCTGTTTTTTGCAAATTTTACAGTTTTATTTGTATTTAAACCAGCCGTAGGTGCTATTGGATTGGATGGAGTGTTCCTGTTATTTGCTATATTTAGTTTAATAACTGCCGGGGTTACGTTTTTGTTCATGAGAGAAACAAGAAGAATACCTTTCGAAGTAGTGCAAAATATGTTTGAACAAGGATATTTGTATCGGCGAAAAAATCATTAAGAATACCTAGGTATGCATGATAACCTTTTATGATAGTAGAAGGCTCAGACCAATTTTTTTATTGGTCTGAGGTAGAAGGTCATGGTTCTACATTTCTGCTTCCTGAGTTCCGTTTCCACGTAGCTGCATTATCACTTACCTATACGTCCATTTGACTTGGTAGCGCTATAAACTGCCAGTTCAGCTCGATTTTCTCAAAATGTATACTTTTTGTGCGTCATACAGTGAAAACATACCTAACGAGGTAAATATTTGATTAAAAAGTGAAAATAATTATATTTATGATATTTTTTAAACATTGTTTTATTTTGTCCCAAAAGACTAGGTAGCTAGGTTTCCTTTCCTTTCCAACCATAGCTAAACAAGTGAAAAACTCGATGTCATTGTCAAACTGACATTAGGGATGTAGCGTAGATGTAGTGTTAGTAAAACGTAACTATTATAATATCGAATATGTAATTATATCAAAAAATCTAAATCAAAAATCATTTATTCAAATGCTGAGGACCAGCACTCTGTGAACGTCAAAATTACATTACACAGTCTCACAAAAATACCGTCATTTCAACTCTTCCTAATGTTTTTGCTGGGAAGAACTCCCGAACCAAACTCACCGTATCGATATTTCTCCAAACAATACAAAAAATTGGGTTGATAATATTAATGAGCCTATTCAAATAGGAAATAAATATTATGACCCTAATTGTCGCTGTATTTTGTTTCACTGATCCTATCTTTTAAGCCTTTGATTATGGGCAATTTTATGATGAAACTGTTTAAAAGTTTACTTTAAGACACTCTTCATTTTTCCGATATTTGCTAGCAACACATTTGTTTTCTTACTGGACGTTTCGGGATTGAAGTTAATGGTAGGGACATCGCACAGAGTACATTATACTATAGGGTAGGACATCGTACAGCTTGGCAAAAAAGAGTGTGGAATAAATGAGGTCGCTAGTATCGCGCATGTGGCCACCCTGAATAGTACGACTTAACAGGTTTGATACTTGTTTTTTTTTCCAAAGCTAAGTGGGTGGTTCTGTCTGTCGGAAGCTTCGCAAACACCATGGAAGGCTTTAATGTCCAGTATTAACACTATTAATAGTGGGCAAATGTACACATTTTTACATGTTGTTATACATAACAACATGTAAAAATGTATACGAAGCAAAAGAAGTATGTAAGAATGCATATGCATATGCTACGATTCTCACATACTTCTTTTGCTTCGTATGCGCTCTCTAGTTTCTGCCTACCAGCGTGGGAAAGAGGCGTGAGTTAATATACCTATGTATGTTATAGTGGGCACTGAAGCCTTGCACGAAAGTGATGCATTAGGTATACACAGACAGATATAATCATGCCCTCGAGAGCAGTCTAACCGTAAGATTGTTAGGAATTAACGACAATAGTTTGTTTACAGGGATAATGAAAGAACACGTTTTTTAAGTTTTATTTTAATACCAAAAATTTAATCAGACGAATCGAACACACTACCATCAAATATTCGATCCCGGAAAAGCTCACATGTTGGCTAGAGCTTCCTGCAACTTCTGAAACACTAGTATTTTCTAATTGTGATAAATCACTGCTACTGTCATCTGTGAGATTTATTACTGTCATGATATTATTTTTCTATTTTCATTACGATATCCTTGCATGATTTTTTCTAATCTTAGTAATGTTTGCAAATGCTTGTTCAGCAGCCACCTTTAAAAACAAAAAATAATAGCAAATTTTTATATATGTATAAACTAGGCTACATACCTACCTTTATATCAATGGATCCAACATTGATTGAAGCAATTTAATGTTTTGCAATGCCCCATATTAATTCAATTAGATTCACGTCACAATGATAAGGTGGTAACTTTCTTCAAGCGACCTTTGAAGTTTTCCCGGTGTTTAAAAATATCTTGTTTTTTACCTTCCTTAAACATTTTTCTTACTGCGTTGACAGATTTACCTAAAACAAAAAGATACGGTACTTTATTATTAATTCCCTATTCTTTATCTTCAAGTATCAAATATGGGTATACGAGGCTCTTCAAACTACAAAACATAACCTTAAATTTCAATTTCTGTAAACAAGACAAATAGTTACTTAAATCTGTATATCAACAAAACTACGCATTGAATACATTTAGAAAAACTTATTTAATGTACAATGATTTAATTAGGGTAGATAAATACCTGTCCTAGCGGCAGTTCTTCGATAAACATTCCCGATATCGGACAAAACTTGTCCTGCTTCAGATTTGGCCAAACACCACAAAAAGACGAGGTAAATCACTGCTCTGATACAACTAGGAATGGTTTTATTAACTTTTAATCGTTAATTTTGCAACGAAACTGAATAATTTTGTTAAATCTATGAAAAACAACGAGGATTTACGCACTTTTGACACATGATGTACTAGTACTAGACAAATAAATCAATGTTGCCACAATCATCCACTTTTAGTTTCATCTGTCACCGCGTCAGACTCTTTTTTGCCAAGCTGTAAGTAAAAAAGTTTAGATTAAAATCCCTAATAATAAAAAAATTAAAAATTTAAAAAACCCCCACCGCTAAAAAAAGTAAAACATTTAAAAAGTTAAAAATAACACTTTAGCCATAAAATTTTACTTCACGTCGGGGTACCGCTTAAGTAAGGAATGTTCCTAGTACTTGTAGGTATGTAGGTATTTATTTTAACGGGACCCCGACGTTACGTAAAATTTCATGGCTAAAGTGTTATTTTTAACTTTTTAAATGTTTTACTTTTTTTAGCGGTGGGGGTTTTTTAAATTTTTAATTTAATTTTTTATTTTAAATTTTTTAAACGCATTAATTTTGTTTCATAGAGTAACAGTTACGAGATTTTTGCAGTGCATTGTATGTAGATTCAAATGCTGGTTGAAATGAATCCAAACACGACATATCTGCTATCATTTTGTCAAGATTCTACCTACTGATGTGCTGGATAGCCTGGCTGCAGCATCAGCTCATCCTGTTGCCATCAGGGCATTGTGTGCAGAATTAAATGCAGTTTAAAATGAATCCAAACATGACATATCTGCTATTATTTGTCAACAGTCTACCTACTGGTGTGCTGGATAGCCTGGCTGCAGCATCAGCTCATCCAGTTGCCAGACCAAATACACCATAATGTTACTTATTAATATTATTACACACATAGGTGTTTGAAGTTTTAAGACACACATATGTTTGTAAGTAAAGTTAATACCCATAGACGTCTAAAATAGCAACGGTAGCTAACACAAAAGAGCTGATAACCTTGAAACGGCTTAACCGATTTTGATGAAGTATGTCTAAGAACCATCGCAAGAAACCCTGCTTTCAAATAAAAAAAACCGCATCTAAATCGGTTCACCCGTTTGGGCGCTACGGTGCCACAGACAGACAGACAGACAGACAGACAGACACACACACATAGCGGTGAAACTTATAACACCCCTCTTTTTGCGTCGGGGGTTAATAAGTGGTATTAAAAGTACATAAATGTTTTTGGGCTGCATTTTTATGCTATTTTTAATACGTTTGCGATACTATAAAATTGTGTTTTTACAATCGATTGATAGTTACAATAAAATTATATGTCGTTTGATGAAAAATATCGATACATCAGTGTTGTTTTGTTTTTGACAAACATCTGCTCATAAAGTGACATTTGACATTGACATTAAGCTTAGCTAATAAATAAGCTATTAGCCGTTAACTGATAAACTAAACTGAACGGTGTGGTAATTTTATTGATAAAGTCTTTGTATTCTTGAGAATAAAATGAATAGACCATTGTAAAGTTGTTGTAAGTTTAGGCATTCTACGATTATAGTAATAAGTTAGTTAAAAAGTGTCGAAATGGGTCTGTTATCAGACCCTGATGTGGGATCATTGAAATGGGTGAAGATCCTGAAAAAGGTGCACGCACCACTCTGCTTCCTGTGCTATGTTGGTGCCCTAGTATGGTTCGTTATGCTAGGGAACAAGGAGTTTAACAACGAGACGTATTTCTCCGAGAACGCCTTGCTTCCCGGCTTGGTAACCAACGAATTCAACGGGGAGAATTCTGCGAAACAGTTTTATAATGAATTAATACTGGAGATGGAGGTAAATTACAATTTCACTGTTTTAGTAAATCGTGGGGGCTGCGGCTTGTTCCTCAAATAATTACAGACAAACAGGCTGTTGGAAGGTTAAGCCAAGCTTGTCAAAGTGGATCTGTGAAGTCCGAATGGGTAGTCAGAATCCCAAAAGTCTTACAAGTTTGTGTAAGTCACATAGGCAGTCACTCCATGTATTATGGGGATGATTGTATTCAGCTGCATTTTGTCAATGGCAATCAACAAATCAAATCAAATCCTTTTGCATCAACCTCAACTGAGTTGTGAAAACACCAGGAAGATGATGACGTTTTTTGATAAGCCCGTGTAGATGTGACATATATTATGGGTTAGCTGAATTGGCTCTGAATTAAACCATTCATAAGGATTTCTGGAATATAGCTGGTACACATACAAGTCCATACAAGAAAATGAAATAATGTCACAAAAATAATGTAATCCAAAGAGTTGGACTATAATAATATGAAAATGAAATCTTTATGAGAACTTGCATCACATTGTTGTAAATATTATTTATTGTGACAATGATTGTGTTGCATGTTTACCATTGTGATGGCAGTGGTTGCGGCCACGCCACTCACGTGGGTTGATCCAAGCAAATACTCATGAGACTTATTATTATGTACTAACCTTTTCGCGAGCAATACTAAAGAGTAGCCCCAAATAATCAACAATACAATACAAACATACTTTGCTATAGCAATTACTTTGCCAATGCCCGTTTGTGACTTTTTATTTGTCATTTAATGGTTGTAACAATATTCTAAGAAGTGGTGTTAGCTGTCAATAGTTGCACAATACTAACATACTTTATACATTTGAGCGCAACATTCAAAAAGTGGTATGGCAATTATTTTGCCAATACTCGCGAAAGGGTTAAAGTAGGTATGTCTTAAACCTCAGTGGCACTGCATTGCCAGGAAAATGTTAATATGGTGGACTTAACATTAATGCATAGAATTTTGCATACCCATGTGACAGCAGTGCATGGAAAGCATAATCAGTATTTATAAACAGAGCCCCATGTTGGCAAAGAAATATATTATTTGATTTGAATTGTTTTGAGAGACTTCTAGATTACAGTGGGACAGTAATTAAGAAAGAAAGAAACATCAGTTTGTTTAAAGTTGTTGTTGTTGTAGTTATTGTCTTTAAGTATATGTTAGTTTGTGTAATGTTTATTTAATAGGCTGGTATGTTGTTATTATTGCATATTTCAGGACAAATATGAGGATGTACAGGACATGCCGGTGCCGTGGCTGGTGGGGAAGATGTCCCAGCTACACCTTGAAGTGTACACACACAACTTCACACTCAACTACCCCATGGGGCAAGGCCAGGTGAGTGACAACCTTCATCTGCTGCTGTACCAACTAAAGTATGCTTATAACGGCTTGTGTTTTGTTAGACCTTATTGATGATGTTCTTCAGAAAGGTCAGGTGCATAGTACTTACTCACAACCGGAGAGTGTTTATGACTGCATAAACAAACCAAAGAAGTGTGTAAGAATCAGTTTCAAATTATACCCAGAGTGCCCCATGGGAAAAGGCGCAAATATATGTATGTATGTATTATATTCATCATATTATATCATCATTAGAGGTGGGCTGGTAGGTTAGAGTGTCCCTTTGAGAGGCAGCCTATTGTCGAGAACAGAAAGGATATTAAGTGGTGGATGGAGGTACGTTACGATGGGACACAACCAGATACCAAGAGTACATGATATAGGAACCCCTTTGACTTTTCCTCATTTCTAAGTATGACATTTTATTTATTCAATAAACCCCAAGCGGACTCCGGCGTCCGCACTGACATTGTATTTCTATTGTGTCTCTAATTAACACGGTTGAAAGGTTAAGCTGTTAGAAATGATACTTGTAAATACTACTACACAACATAAGTACAACTACTACTGCTTTTACTTTATTTGACTGATTTGTTGTCTAGTGGTTAGTTGTTGTTTGATTTCCACGACAAATGTTGTGTGATGAGCATGATCAATTGATCATTTTGTTCTGAGACCTATTTCTTGCACATGCATAAATTGTATCACTAACAACACCTAAATATTATGCTCAGGTCTTCAGAGGCACCAACGTGTATGGCATACTGCGAGCACCTCGCACATCGTCCCTAGAAGCCCTGGTAGTGTCAGCACCATACAGGGCTCTGTCATCTCACCAGAAAGGAACCGCAGCTGGCATAGCACTCATGCTGGCCTTCGCCAAGTTTGCGAGGCGTGAGTATTGTTTTAAGCTATCCTGGTAGTTCAAACAGAGATGTTGAAACAAACGCGTTTTTGCCAAAGTCAACTGGTTTTCTAGAATTTTAATATTAAATGACTCGTTTCTTTTAGCACAAAAGTACTGGGCGAAGGACATAATATTCCTGGTCACAGAGCATGAACAACTAGGAATGCAAGCATGGTTGGAAGCTTACCATGGTTTGCAGAGTGATGCAGAAACATTTCACACTAGTCTTGGCAGTTTCTGGAAGCCTGGTAGACCAAGCATTAATTTAGGAAGTTACTTCTCTGGGTTTGGCTCTGCAGGTGACCATCAAAAGTGTTTGAACCCAGGGAAGCTGAGAGGGCGGTCTGGTTCTATCCAAGCTGCTATCAATTTGGAGTTTAGCACTCCGAAAATAAGTAAGTTTCTTTCTTAAAAAGAAACCAAGCTAGAGCAATTGGCTTGTTTTCTTTCCATGAATAAACAGACTTCTAAGTAGTCTCATAGTGCCTACTAACACACATTAAAATACAAGCAGAAATCTCTGAGAATAAGTTTAGTTTGAGGCTGTGCACGATTCTCTTTGTTTACTATAGAATAATACAGTTTCCATACTTATTTGTCTTTGGTGTCCTTTACCATGGAGAGAATTAATTGTAATTATACTTCAAAAAGAAGCGAAATAATCTTTCCAAACACACGTAGTGCATAGTTTCAGGAAATGTCTTTGTTGGGTTTTATGTGTGTTTCTTGATGTGTGCGGGACGTAGCGGGAACTTTCAATAACATATTTATTTAGACTGATTAGAAAAAGGTATATTTGACTTGTTAATTACATAGGTATGCAAATGATTGTAAAAGAGAAAAACGTATAGGGATATCGATCGCTCGGTCGTCCAGAGAGAATTTTGAATAATGTTCCAATAATTAAGCAAAGCGCGCGTAATTCTAAATTTAAAATTTGGAGTGCTGCACATCGCGTTGCGCGGATCGTGCCATCCAGCATTCGCTTCTTAACAGTCTTTCAGAATTCGCTAATTAAGGATACACGTTTGCGAGTCCATCATCAAATCTAAGAACTCCTCACTAAACACAATGTTTCTATATTTCAGAGTACATCGAAGTAAAAATTGAAGGTCTGAACGGTCAGCTGCCTAATCTAGATCTAGTTAATCTAGTTCACAAACTATGTTTGAAGTCTGGGATACACCACTCTTTCAGGAACAGGTATTTATTTCGTTTTAATATTGTAAAGAAGATAAGAGGGATGTATTACTTCTTCTTATCTTAAAACTCTAAATCAATACCTATATTATTACTATAATATCATCAAGTAGCTATAAATGTAACAATAAACGAGCATAACACTTGTGCAGTTACTCGTGGATGCGCGGGCGCAACAAAGTGGATGACTGGACGAATTCCTTCCGTACTATGTTTGACATGGTGCTGTCGCAGATTGACGGGGTAAGTTAAGATTATCTTTTAGAACATGTACATATCAACTCACACCTGTTTCCACTTGAAGTCGAGAATGCTACGTGTGCGCGGTATCGATACAAACAGGACAGGGTAGGATTAGGTATCCGAATGGCAACATTGATGCATCTAGCTATCGCCAGGTGCCGGACGGCAACCACGGCCTGTTCCACCGCTTCGGCATCGAGGCCGTGACGCTAGAGGGCCGCGACGTAGGAATGTATCTAGCTATCGCCAGGTGCCGGACGGCAACCACGGCCTTTTCCACCGCTTCGGCATCGAGGCCGTGACGCTAGAGGGCCGCGACGTAGGAATGTATCTAGCTATCGCCAGGTGCCGGACGGCAACCACGGCCTGTTCCACCGCTTCGGCATCGAGGCCGTGACGCTAGAGGGCCGCGACGTAGGAATGTATCTAGCTATCGCCAGGTGCCGGACGGCAATCACGGCCTGTTCCACCGCTTCGGCATCGAGGCCGTGACGCTAGAGGGCCGCGACGTAGGAATGTATCTAGCTATCGCCAGGTGCCGGACGGCAACCACGGCCTGTTCCACCGCTTCGGCATCGAGGCCGTGACGCTAGAGGGCCGCGACGTAGGAATGTATCTAGCTATCGCCAGGTGCTGGACGGCAACCACGGCCTGTTCCACCGCTTCGGCATCGAGGCCGTGACGCTAGAGGGCCGCGACGTAGGAATGTATCTAGCTATCGCCAGGTGCCGGACGGCAACCACGGCCTGTTCCACCGCTTCGGCATCGAAGCCGTGACGCTAGAGGGCCGCGACGTAGGAATGTATCTAGCTATCGCCAGGTGCCGGACGGCAACCACGGCCTGTTCCACCGCTTCGGCATCGACGCCGTGACGCTAGAGGGCCGCGACGTAGGAATGTATCTAGCTATCGCCAGGTGCCGGACGGCAACCACGGCCTGTTCCACCGCTTCGGCATCGAGGCCGTGACGCTGGAGGGCCGCGACGTAGGAATGTATCTAGCTATCGCCAGGTGCCGGACGGCAACCACGGCCTGTTCCACCGCTTCGGCATCGAGGCCGTGACGCTGGAGGGCCGCGACGTAGGAATGTATCTAGCTATCGCCAGGTGCCGGACGGCAACCACGGCCTGTTCCACCGCTTCGGCATCGAGGCCGTGACGCTGGAGGGCCGCGAGGCGGCGGACCCGGGCGGCGCGGCGCCTCGCGCGGGCTCTCTGTCCACGGCCAACTTCTACCGACTCGGAGTCGCGCTCGAGAGTATCCTGCGCTCGCTCAACAACCTGCTGGAGCGCTTCCACCAGAGCTATTTCTTCTATCTGTTAGCGGCTACGCACCGCTTTATTTCTATTGGTGAGTTAGTCAACCTTTACCCCTTTGAGAACTTATATTATTGTCGATGGTTTGCTAGGAGTTCTTATTTAACATTATTAAAGTTAATACACTAAATCATGTGGAAAAAACAAAAAATCATACGGTTTTCGTTTCTGCCTGCTTCTATCGACCCGCAGAAAACGCCAAAGTAACCGCTAACATTTCTGTCATTGTTCAACATTGGTAACAAAAACAACCCATCTTCAGTTATGTTATCTGTTGCTCCGTTGGTCAACCAAACGTCAACCACACCTTTGTATTGGATTAACTGATTTTACTCCCCTGTTATTATAACATCATAAATCCACTTTTCAGGCCAATACATGCCATCGCTATGCTTACTATGTGTTGCCATGCTCATCCGAGCATTAGCCCTTTGGGTTACTACCATCCAACAAGATGGCAACGAAGAGAAAGACAAACAGTTAAGCAAAAAAACAGATAAAGAGAAGAATTCTGACGCGGAAGAATCAGGCGATGAGAAAGTCGAAGAGGTGAAAAAAGTGGTTCAAACTAAAGGAAAGAAGACAGAAGACGACTTGAGTATGAGCGTAGTAAATATCGGCGCTAATTATCTCCTGGTACATTTGATTGGATATGCTGTTATGAATTCGCCTTTTATTTTAAGTTATATTGGTAAGAAAACTTTTTTCCACAATCGTTTTTCGAATCTATTTTGATACAGAGACCCGTGCGGCTATTAAAATAAAATGATTTGTTATTTTCAGGTAACCACTATAACAAGCCATCGGAATACTCTGTGTACTACGGTTTGATCGTCATATCAGTATTCCTTACCGTAGTAACTCCTCTCATGCCGCGGTTCCTCCGCAAGGGTCGCATAACTTACGAGGAGCTCTCTTTGGTCAACATACTACTCCTAATAGAACTATCTACTGTCTGCCTGAGTGTTGGCATGCATAACTTTTCATTAGGCTTCGCTATAGCGGTTGTGTATACGCCTCTAGCGCTGATGTGCAGTGTGGTAGTTAAGAGTTCAGGGAAGGCAAGGTGAGTTCTCTTAGTGAAATAGTTTTCCTAGTACTTTCTCTGTAAGTTTTCACAACTCCATCAAAATCTGATATCAAATACTGGTATTCAGCTAGATCCAGTTAGACTGGTTCGATCCCAATATATATTATGTAGTTGAAATATGCTAGGTATAGATTGATTGATCATGTTGAGAGGTCGTCCTTTTCACCTTTTGTTTAGCCAGTCACTACTTATTCGTAAGAGGTGACTGGCATAACAAAAGGTGAAGAGAAATACTGGAGGGGCGGCTTAGAAGGACTCCAACTAATCTAATTGGTGATTTGATACAATCTTAAATTTTTCGCGATTTTCACGATTGACTGTCTTACGCTGCAGGCTCTTGATTTTTTGTCCTGCAGCGTCAGACCTCTGAACGCCTCATTTGATCATTAGGAGCCCCCTGTAAGAAGTTCTTGTTGCAGTGCCCTGCAGCTGCTGGCGAAGCGCGCCGTGTGCGTGCTGGTGCATCCGCTGGCGGGCGCGTCGCTGGGCATGCTGGCCTACAGCCGCGCGCTGTTCCCGGAGGACGGCTGGCTCGACTCGCTGGGTCGCGGCTCGGACGCGGCCATGCAGGCCACCATGTTCTCCGTCGTCGATTCGATGGTAACTACTGCCTGCCGCTGCCTGCCGCCGTCTACCGCTTCGGTGAATTCAGTCGTGATGTTAATGTTATTGTTTTCCTTCTAGCTGTACGGCAACTGGCTGTTCAACTTGATGGCTGCCGTCATTCTGCCGATGTGGATCATCTTCTGGCAGATATTGAGCATCACGGTCGACGCGCCTTTACACTAACATTGTACCATATCTAGTAGTACCTACCTAATTAGTTTTAATAAAAGTCTTGGGTAACCTTAGGAGGTGTTTATTTTATTAAAGATTATAAGACAAGAAATTAAAAAAAAAACCGGCCAAGAGCGTGTCGGGCCACGCTCAGTGTAGGGTTCCGTAGTTTCCCGTAGTGATGAGCGTTGAATCAACGTACTAGTTGAATCAACGTTGATAGACTTCAACGGGATTTACGTTGACCGTTTACAAATCGACTAGTTGAATTCGTCATCGAGTTACGAGAACGACGTTTACGAATTCAAGTCGTTTGCCGAAACGAGAAACTGATCACAACGTTTTGTTATATTCAACGTACGAAAATTGTATTTCTTTAACAATTGCTTACTGTAGTACTTATTACACGTGCAGTCCCACAGTAGGCTGACAGCCTGAAAAAAGTATGAAGGGAGTTCATCTAGAACCCTAGGTAGGTAGCGGGTAAAGTCACAAATAAAAGTTTTCCAATAAAAAGTCCATACCAATACTGTTTCGAAGGCGTAACTTGTCTTGTTGTCTTAGTATTTGACGTCACGTTTCGTTATAACCAATGGTGATGCGTTTCACAAATTTGAATTTCCCGCGCTTAATTTGCACTTTTATTTTTCACTACCTTCTGCCCGCGACTTCGTACGCGGATCCTGTTGCTTATGCCAGCGACAACGGGGTCGTCAAAATTGAAGATCTGAAACGTCTGATGTCGAATTCTAAATGCCCGGGGACGGGAAAACAATGAGTTGCGCGAGACGATTCAAGACGTTCCAGATTTTTTATTTTTGTTGGTCAACAGGAAATGCCACCCGACTTAACAACTTTTGCTAAGCCGCCATTTCTATCAATATTGGTTTTATTGTCGCTGGGCTTTGGAGTTCTACAACAGGTGCTCCAGATCTTCAAATTTAGTTTCACAGCAGTAAACTCTCTTCACGTGGAATAGTTTTTGCAATGGCACCATTTTTATATCTCTTTTACTTTAGGCGACGTTTGTTGCGTGACGTTCACGATCTGCGGTCAGTCGCGCATCTCCTTCCCCCACTTATCTCTAGAGTCGATGCGTATATACGCTAAAAACTCAAGCGTCATTTTTTTTCCGTGAACGTCTCCAACTCGCGAGACAGTTCACAGACAGACACACACACATAGCAGTGAAACTTATAACACCCCTCTTTTTGCGTCGGGGGTTAAAAATGACCCAGGTTGGTCACAGTCTAAAAACATACAGTCGTCCGACGAAGCCGTCTAGACAGGGCAATCGTGCGGGGTGTGAGGGGGAGACGCGGGAAAGCCGCTCCCGCAATTCGAACAAAACGATGTTCGTAGCGCGTGAAAGAGAGAGCTGACTCTCATTCAGTAATTTTTTTAATAATTTGATAAGGGTGTCAATTTTGAGAATAATTTGGGTGCTTGTTACGAAAAAGCCATCCTTTTTGAAATCCAAGATGGCGGACGTCATTTTGTTTTCTAACGTGATACGAGGGTTAAACTTTCCTTTATGGGCCATCGATTTATGGGTCGGGGAGAGGCGGGTGGGAGGGAGGGAGAGATAGGCTACCCCCCTATTGCATTCCCACACCGCGGAGCCCAATGGTTATGGAGATATCCATGGTTAAAGTTTTGAGGCTAGGTTAGGTTAAAACACTAATTTCCATTATTTTAACTCTAATTTCTGCGTGCTGTGACGAACTTCGGCTATTGACGTGACGAACTTCGGATAGTGCTGTGACGAACTTCGGATAGGGACGAGACGAAATTCGGATTATGCTGTGACGAACTTCGGATAATGACGTGACGAACTTCGGATACTGACATGACTAATTTCGGATTATGCTGTGACGAACTTCGGATAATAATGTGACGAACTTCGGATAATAACTTGACGATTTTCGGATTATTGTGACTAACTTCAGATAGTGACGTGACGAAATTCGGATAATTGTGACGAACTTCGGATAGTGACGTGACGAGATTCGAATTATTGTGACGAACTTCGGATAATGACGTGACGAACTTCGGATTATTGTGACGAACTTCGGATAGTGACGTGACGAAATTCAGATAATTAAGACGAACTTCGGATAGTGACGTGAGGAACTTCGGATTATTGTGACGAACTTCGGATAGTGACGTGACGAAATTCAGATAATTGTGACGAACTTCGGATAATGACGTGACGAATAGGGAATGCAATCTCGTCTCGCCGAGATCCCGATCTCGCGAGATCCCGGCCATATTTTACGAGATTGTATCTCGTCAAATTTCGTACGAGATCTCGCGAGATAACGAGATCGACAAATGCAGCGTGACGACGTATATTTCATAGCGCGGCTGCGCGCGAACTGAATCCTGGCCGTTGCCTAAATATAGATAATTATTGTTTTGTTACCAATATTGTAAGAATTTGAACTGATTAGCTACAGTAGGTATAATAATTATAGACATAAACAAATATTATTAGAGTTAGAGACAAAATAATAAGTACTCTGTTGATTTTTAAAATAAAACTTAAATTATTTTTATAACTAAGCAACGCAGTTTTTATTTAATTACATATCATGTCAATTACTAGTTCTTAAAACAAGCATTTGCATTAGTTTTAATTGCGATTCTTCCAATCTCGCGAGATCCCGTAATTTGCGAGATCTCGCGAGACTGGGTTTTGAGTCTCGCGAGATCTCGCTAGGCGGAAATCTCGTACGAGATTGCATTCCCTAGTGACGAACTTCGGATTATTGTGACGAACGTCGGATAGTGACGTGAAGAACTTCGGATTATTGTGACGAACTTCGGATAGTGACGTGACGAACTTCGGATAATTGTGACGAACGTCGGATAATGACGTGACGAACTTCGGATTATTGTGACGAACTTCGGATAAGGACGTGACGAACTTCGGATTATTGTGACGAACTTCGGATAGTGACGTGACGAAATTCGGATTATTGTGACAAACTTCGGATAATGACGTGACGAACTTCGGTTTATTGTGACGAACTCCGGATAGTGACGTGAAAAAATTCGGATAATTGTGACGAATTTCGGATAATGACGTAACGAACTTCGGATTATTGTGACGAACTTCGGATAAGGACGAGACGAACTTCGGATTATTGTGACGAACTTCGGATAGTGACGAGACGAAATTCGGATTATGCTGTGACGAACTTCGGATAATGACGTGACGAACTTCGGATTATGCTGTGACGAACTTCGGATAATAACGTGACGATTTTCGGATTATTGTGACTAACTTCAGATAGTGACGTGACAAAATTCGGATAATTATGACGAACTTCGGATAGTGACGTGACGAACTTCGGATTATTGTGACGAACTTTGGATAATGACGTGACGAACTTCGGATTATTGTGACGAACTTCGGATAGTGACGTGACGAAATTCAGATAATTGTGACGAACTTCGGATAGTGACGTGACGAACTTCGGATTATTGTGACGAACTTCGGATAATGACGTGACGAACTTCGGATTATTGTGACGAACTTCGGATAATGACGTGACAAACTTCGGATAATTGTGATGAACGTCGGATAGTGACGTGACGAAATTCGGATTATGCTCTGACGAATTTCGGATAATAACTTGACGAACTTCGGATTATGCTGTGACGAACTTCGGATAATAACGTGATGAACTTCAGATTATTGTGACAAACTACAGATAGTTACCTTACGAACTTCGGATAATTGTGACGAACTTCTGATAGCGACGCGACGAAATTCGGATTATTGTGACGAACTTTGGATAGTAACGTGACGAACTTCGGATTTTTGTGACGAACTTCGGATAGCAACGTGACGAAATTCGGATAATGCTGTGACGAACTGCAGATAGTGACGTGACGGTTTTCGTATAATGACGTGGTGATTTCGAATAGTTCTGTGACGATATTCGGATCACAACGTGACGAACTTCGGATAGTGACGTGACGAACTTCGGATAATGACGTGACGAACTTCGGATTATTGTGACGAATTTCGGATAGTGACGTGACGATTTTCGGATAGTGCTGTGACGAACTTCCGATAATGACGTGACGAACTTCGGATTATTGTGACAAACTTCGGATAGAGACATGACGAAATTCAGATTATGTAGTGACGAATTTCGGATTATGACGTGACGAAATTCGAATTATGCTGTGACAATTTTCGGATAATGACGTAATGAACTTCGGATTATGACGTGTCGAACTTGAGATAATGACGTGACGAACTTCGAATTATGCTGTGACGAACTATGGATAATGCTGTGACGAACTGCAGATAGTGACGTGACGGTTTTCGGATAATGACGTGGTGATTTCGGATAGTTCTGTGACGATCTTCGGTTAATGACGTGACGAACTTCGGATAGTGCTGTGACGAACCTCGGATAGTGCTGTGACGAACTTCGGATTATGACGTGACGATTTTCGGATAGTGACGTGACGTAATTCGGATTATGTAGTGACGAATTTAGGATACTGACGTGACGAACTTCGGATAATGACGTGATGAATTTCGGATACTGACGTGACGAACTTCGGATAATGACGTGATGAATTTCGGATAATGACGTGACGAATTTCGGATAATGACGTGACGAACTTCGGGTTATGCTGTGACGAACTTCGGTTTATGACGTGACGAACTTCGGATAGTGACGTGACGAAATTCGGATTATGCGAGGACTAACAGCGGATAATGATGTGACGAACTTCGGTTATTGTGACGAACTTCGGATAGTTACGTGACGAAATTCGGATAATTGTTACGAAATTCGGATAGTGACGTGACGAACTTCGGATTATGACGTGACGATTTTCGGATAGTTACGTGACGAAATTCGGATTATGTTGTGACGAATTTAGGATAAAGACGTGACGAACTTTGGATAATGACGTGACGAACTTCGGATTATTGTGACGAACTTCGGATAGTGACGTGACGAAATTCGGATTGTTGTGACGAACTTTGGATAGTGACGTGACGAACTTCGGATTATTGTGACGAACTTCAGATAGTGACGTGACGAAATTCGGATAATTGTGACGAACTTCGGATAGTGACGTGACGAACTTCGGATAATGACGTGACGAACTTCGGATTATTGTGACGAACTTCGGATAGTGACGTGACGAAATTCGGATAATTGTGACGAACTTCGGATAGTGACGTGACGATTTTCGGATTATTGTGACGAACTTCGGATAGTGACGTGACGAAATTCGGATTATGCTGTGACGAATTTTGGATAATGACGTGACAAACTTCGGATAATGCTGTGACAAACTTTGGATAATTGTGACGAACGTCGGATAGTGACGTGACGAAATTCGGATTATGCTCTGACGAATTCGGATAATAACTTGACGAACTTCGGATTATGCTGTGACGAACTTCGGATAATAACGTGATAAACTTAAGATTATTGTGACAAACTACAGATAGTTACCTTACGAACTTCGGATAATAGTGACGAACTTCTGATAGCGACGTGACGCAATTCGGATTATTGTGACGAACTTCGGATTTTTATGACGAACTTCGGATAGCAACGTGACGAAATTCGGATTATGCTTTGACAAACTTCGGATAATTACGTGACGAACTTCGGATTATTCTGACTAACTTCAGATAATGACGTGACGAAATTTGGATTATGCTGTGACGAACTTCGGATGATGACGTGACGAAATTCGGATTATGTGGTGACGAGTTTCGGATAATGACGTGACGAACTTCGGATGATTGTAACGAACTTCGGATAGTGACGTGACGAAATTCAGATAATTGTGACGAACTTCTGATAGTGACGTGACGAACTTCAGATTATTGTGACGAACTTCGGATAGTAACGTGACGACATTTGGATTATTGTGAAAAACTTCAGATAATGACGTGACGAACTTCGGATAGTGACGTGACGAAATTCAAAAAATTGTGACGAACTTCGAATAGTGACGTGACGAACTTCGGATTTTTGTGACGAACTTTGGAAAGTGACCTGACGAAATTTTTATTATGCTGTGACAAACTTCGGTTAATGACGTGACGAACTTCGGATAATTGTGATGAACATAAAATAGTGACGTGAAGAACATCAGATTATTGTGACGAACTTCGGATAGTGACGTGACGACATTCGGATTATTGTGACAATCTTCGGATAATGACGTGACGAACTTCGGTTTATTATGACGAACTCCGGATAGTGACGTGTCAAAATTCAGATAATTGTAACGAATTTCGGAAAATGACGTGACGAACTTCAGAATATTGTGACGAAATTCGGATAAGGTCGTGACGAACTTCGGATTATTGTGACGAACTTCAGATAGTGACGTGACAAAATTCGGATTATGCTGTGACGAATTTTGGATAATGACGTGACGAACTTCAGATTATGCTGTGACGAACTTCGGATAATAACGTGACGATTTTCGGATTATTGTGACTAACTTCAGATAGTGACGTGACGAACTTCGGATAGTTACGTGACGAACTTCAGATTATTGTGACGAACTTCGGATAGTGACGTGACGACATTCGGATTATTGTGACAAACTTCGGATAGTGACGTGACGAACTTCGGATGATTGTGACGAACTTCAGATAGTGACGTGACGAAATTCAGATAATTGTGACGAACTTCGGATAGTGACGTGACGAAATTCGGATTACGTGGTGACAAACTTCGGATAATTGTGACGAACTTCGGATAGTTACGTGACGAACTTCAGATTATTGTGACGAACTTTGGATAGTGACGTTTTTTTTTTTTTTTTTTTTTTTTTTTTTTTTTTTTTTTTTAATATTACAAACTTGTGCTTGACTGCAATCCCACCTGATGGTAGCAGTGATGCAATCAGTGATGGTGAAGCGCACTAGTTTGTTAAGAGCCTATTCACTCTAGCCTTGAAGACACCTAAATTATAATCGGACGGGAAGACCGCAGCAGGCAAGTTGTTCCAGTCCTTCGATGTACGCGGTATAAACGACGAAGCGAAACGCTTTGTCCTAATCGTGGGAGTGCCAACGATGTAAGGGTGGACACTCGCCGTACGCCGGGTTGTCCGATGGTAGAATGGTGATGGCGGAATCAAGTCATGATTCCCGTGCACACTCTCCAAAATGTATCCTATAGAAGACCGAAAGGCTAGCTATCCTACGCCTATGCTCAAGGCTTTGCAGATTGGTTCTAACCAAATCTGGGTCACCAATAAGCCTCTTCGCACGCCTCTCCACTGAGTCCAAAGCTGCTAGATGACATCTGGCAGCACCAGCCCATATGTGACTGCAGTACTCCACACACGAACGGACCTGTGCTTTGTATAGCATAAGAAGCTGACCAGGTGTGAAGTACCGCCGGACCTTTGCAAGAACGCCGAGTTTCCTAGCAGCAACCTTGGCTTTGGACTCAATGAACCGCCCAAAGTTTAGGTTTGAGGAGATTTCCACTCCCAAGAGCTGAAGGCGGTCGGTGCACTCCAAGGATACATTCTGAAAAGCAGGAGCCATGGTGAACGGGCTCCTTTTGGCGGTAAACAGACACGCCTGTGTTTTGGCGGCGTTGAATGCCACAAGATTTGCTTCGCCCCATTTGGAGACTGCCTGAAGTGAGGCATTCGTACGCTCTACCAAAGCCTCTCTTTCGGACTGGATTACGTCCTTACTGGCCCGGGTACTCGGAAGATATCTCTCTACTACTGTGCTGTCGTCTGCATACCCATAGATACCGGGCATTAGCAGATCGTTGATATGCAGCAGGAAGAGAGTTGCAGAGAGAACAGACCCCTGAGGAACTCCAGCGTTAGTTGTCATGGGCTCCGATGAGCATCCGTCGACAACAACTCGGAGAGACCGTTCACTCAGGAAGTCTTTAACCCAACGAGTCAGTCCAGGAGAAATGCCGTACGCTGGAAGCTTACTTATACGGCCTGCGTGCCAGACCCTGTCGAAGGCCTTCGAGACATCTAAGGAAACGGCCATCGATTCCCCATTCTTCTCGAGAGCCTCGCCCCACAAGTGAGTGGCGTACACTAGTAGGTCCCCAGTAGACCGATTGCGGCGAAACCCATACTGACGGTCACTGAGGAGATCGTTACCTTCTAGGTATACCAAGAGGCGCGAGTTCAATACACGCTCCATAATCTTGCAGAGTATGGAGGTTATTGAAATCGGCCGATAGTTGGCAGGATCGGCACGACTGCCCTTTTTGGGCACGAGCTGCACGTTGGCAAGCTTCCAGGACTTGGGCACTGTAGCAGTCCGAAAAGAGAGGCGATACAGGCGTGTCAATACAGGAGACAACTCAGGCGCACATGCCTTAAGAACAACTGCTGGAATTTCGTCTGGCCCACTAGCTTTATTCACGTCTAAACGACGCAGTGCTCTCAGGACTTCCTTGTTCCTTATGCGAACCTCGAGCATCGAGGTGTTGCAGTAAGGCAAAATTGGTGGAGAAGCACTGCCAGTATCGAGACGTGAATTATGTGCGAAGAGAGATGCAAAGAGACCAGCTTTCTCTCTTACCGTATGAGCCAGTGTACCATCAGGTTTGACCAGCGGAGGCAATGTGGGCTGACAGAAGTTCGCTTCGACCGATTTGGCAAGGGACCAGAAAGCTCTGCTACCGGACGGCTGTGCAGAGAGCTTAGTGCCAATATGAGTAATGCGGTCGAAACGAGCCTTCTTTAGTGCCTTTTTGTAGGACTTGGCAGCAAGGTTGAAGGCTTTCTTCTTTGTGCTGAGATCCGGAGCTTTGCGGTCACGAGCGTCAACCCAGGTGAGAAATGCCGAATGCGTACGCTCTTCAGCTTGAGCACAATCGGCATTGAACCAAGGGTGAGCTGAGCCACCGATGGGCACGTCACTATAAGGGATGAAATACTCCATAGCTTGACGTACCACATCGGATATAGCATCCGCACAGCTCGACGGATTTTCAGAAGAAAAGCAGACCTGCTGCCAAGGATAAGATGCAAAAAAGTGCCGCATCTCGACGTGACGACATTAGGATTATTGTGACAAACTTCGGATAATGACGTGACGAACTTCGGATGATTGTGACGAACTTCAGATAGTGACGTGACGAAATTCAGATAAATGACGAACTTCGGATAGTGACGTGACGAACTTCAGATTATTGTGACGAACTTCGGATAGTGACGTGACGACATTCGGATTATTGTGACGAACTTCGGATAATGACGTGACGAAATTCGGATTATGTGAAGACAAACTTCGGATAATGACGTGACGAACTTCGGATTATTGTGACGAACTTCGGATAGTGACGTGACGAACTTCGGATAATGACGTGACGAACTTCGGATAAAAACGTGACGAACTTCCGATTATTGTGACGAACTTTGCATAGTGACGTGACGAAATTCAGATAAATGTGAATAACTTCGGATAGCGACGTGACGAAATTCGGATAATTGTGACGACCTTCGGATATTGACGTGACCAACTTCAGATTATGCTGTGACGAATTTTTGATAGTGACGTGACAAACTTCGGATTATGCTGTGACGAACTCCGGATAATGACGTGACGAACTTCGGATAGCTACGTGACGAACTTTGGATTATTGTGACGAACTTCGGATAGTGACGTGACGACAATTGAATTATGCTGTGACGAACTTCGGATAATGACGTGACGAAATTCGGATTACGTGGTGACAGACTTCGGATAATGACGTGACGAACTTCGGATTATTGTGACGAACTTCGGATAGTGACGTGACGAACTTCGGATAATGACGTGACGAACTTCGGATAGTGACGTGACGACATTCGGATTATTGTGACAAACTTCGGATAATGACGTGACGAACTTCGGATGATTGTGACGAACTTCAGATAGTGACGTGACGAAATTCAGATAATTGTGACGAAATTCAGATAATTGTGACGAACTTCGGATAGTGACGTGACGAACTTCGGATTATTGTGACGAACTTCGGATAGTGACGTGACGAATTTCGGATTATTGTGACGAACTTCGACTAGTGACGTGACGAACTTCAGATTTTTGTGACGAACTTCGGATAATTGTGACGAACTTCGGATAGTAACGTGACGAACTTCAGATTATTGTGACGAACTTCGGATAGTGACGTGACGACATTCGGATTATTGTGACAAACTTCGGATAATGACGTGACGAACTTCGGATGATTGTGACGAACTTCAGATAGTGACGTGACGAAATTCAGATAAATGACGAACTTCGGATAGTGACGTGACGAACTTCAGATTATTGTGACGAACTTCGGATAGTGACGTGACGACATTCGGATTATTGTGACAAACTTCGGATAATGACGTGACGAACCTCGGATGATTGTGACGTACTTCAGATAGTGACGTGACGAAATTCAGATAAATGACGAACTTCGGATCGTGACGTGACGAACTTCAGATTATTGTGACGAACTTCGGATAGTAACGTGACGACATTCGGATTATTGTGACTAACTTCGGATAATGACGTGACGAACTTCGGATTTTTGTGTCGAACTTCGAATAATTGTGACGAACTTTGGATAGTTACGTGACGAACTTCAGATTATTGTGACGAACTGCGAATAACTGTGACGAACTTCGGATAGTTACGTGACGAACTTCAGATTATTGTGACGAAATTCGGAAAGTGACGTGACGAACTTCGGATAATTGTGACGAACTTCGGAAAGTGACGTGACGAACTTCGGATTATTGTGACGAACTTCGGACAATGACGTGACGAACTTCGGATTATTGTTACGAACTTCGGATAGTAACGTGACGAAATTTGATTATGCTGTAACGAACTTTGAATAGTGACGTGACGAAATTCGAATTATGCTGTGACGAACTTCGGATAATGACGTGACGAACTTCGGATTATTGTGATAAACTTCGGAAAGTGACGTGACAAAATTTGAATTATGACGTGACAAACTTCGTTTTATGCTGTGATGAACTTCGGATAGTGACGTGACGAAATCCGGATTATGCTGTGACGAACTTTGGATAGTGACGTGACGAAATTAAAATTATGCTGTGACGAACTTCGGATAATTGTGACGAACTTCGGATAGTGACGTGACGAACTTCAGATTATTGTGACGAACTTCGGATAGTGACGTGACGACATTCGGATTATTGTGACCAATTTCGGATAATGATGTGACGAACTTCGGATAGTGACGTGACGATTTTCGGCGTGACGAAATTCGGATTATGCTGTGACAATTTTCGGATAATGACGTAATGAACTTTGGATTATGACGTGTCGAACTTGAGATAATGACGTGACGAACTTCGAATTATGCTGTGACGAATTTCGGATAATGACGTGACGAACTTCGGATTATTGTGACGAACTTCGGATAATGACGTGACGAACTTCGGATTATTGTGACGAACTTCGGATAATGACGTGACGAACTTTGGACTATTGTGACGAACTTCAGATAGTGACGTGACGAACTTTGGATTATTGTGACGAACTTCGGATAGTGACGTGACGAAAGTTGGATTATGCTGGGACGAACTTCGGATAATGACGTGACGAAATTCGGATTACGTGGTGACAAACTTCGGATAATGACGTGACGAACTTCGGATTATTGTGACGAACTTCGGATAGTGACGTGATGAACTTCGGATAATGACGTGACGAACTTCGGATAGTGACGTGACGACATTCGGATTATTGTGACAAACTTCGGATAATGACGTGACGAACTTCGGTTTATTGTGACGAACTTCGGATAGTAACGTGACGAACTTCGGATTATTTTGACGAACTTCGGATAGTGACGTGACGAAATTCGGATTATGCTGTGACGAACTTCGGATAATGACGTGACCAACTTCGGATTATGCTGTGACGAATTTCGGATAATGACGTGACAAACTTCGGATTATGCTGTGACGAACTCCGGATAATGACGTGATGAACCTCGGATTATTGTGACGAACTTCGGATAGTGACGTGACGAAATTCGGATAATTGTGACGAACTTCGGATAGTGACGTGACGATTTTCGGATTATTGTGACGAACTTCGGATAGTGACGTGACGAAATTCAGATTATGCTGTGACGAACTTTGTATAGTGACGTGACGAAATTCGGATAATTGTGACGAACTTCGAATAGTGACGTGACGAACTTCGGATTATTGTGACAAACTTCGGATAATGACGTGACGAACTTCGGATTATTGTGACGAACTTCGGATAATGACGTGACGAACTTTGGACTATTGTGACGAACTTCGGATAGTGACGTGACGAAATTCAGATAATTGTGACGAACTTCGCAAAGTGACGTGACGAAATTCAGATAATTGTGAATAACTTCGGATAGTGACGTGACGAATTTCGGTTTATTGTGACAAACTTCGGATAGTGACGTGACGAACTTCGGATTATTGTGACAAACTTCAGATAGTGACGTGACGAACTTCGGATAATGGCGTGACGAACTTCGGATTATTGTGACGAACTTCGGATTGTGACGTGACGAAATTCGGATAATTTCGACGAACTTCGGGTAGTGACGTAACGATTTTCGGATGAAAACGTGGCGAACAACGGATAGTAACGTGACGAAATTCGGATAATTGTGACGAAATTCGGATAGTGATGTGACGAACTTCGGATTATTGTGACGAACTTCGGATAATGACGTGACGAACTTCGGATTATTGTGACGAACTTCGGATAATGACGTGACGAACTTCGGATTATTGTGGCGATTTTTGAATAGTGACGTGACTTCATTCGGATTATTGTGACAAACTTCGGATAATGACGTGACCAACTTCGGTTTATTGTGACGAACTTCGGATAGTAACGTGACGAACTTCGGATTATTTTGACGAACTTCGGATAGTGACGTGACGAAATTCGGATTATGCTGTGACGAACTTCGGATAATGACGTGACCAACTTCGGATTATGCTGTGACGAATTTCGGATAATGACGTGACAAACTTCGGATTATGCCGTGACGAACTCCGGATAATGAAGTCAAAGTCAAAGTCAAATCATTTCTTTCAATTAGGCCATTTAAAAGGCACTTTTGAACGTTAAACTTACAAGTTAAGTAAAATTTAATGATTCTAGTTGCCCCTTCCAAAAGGTAGTTATGTATGGAGAAGAATGGGCAAGAAACTCCATACTTACTCTTTTAAAATAGTTTTTACAATATTTGTATACAATAAAAAGTACATTATATGTGAATACGATGTACCTAGATTAAACAAAGTAAAATAAAATAAAAAATAAAAAACTAACATACTATGCTAAGATAGATTAAGCATTTTAGTAGATAAGTACATAATTATGTGGATAGATACATGGTACTCTCACATTTACAAATATTAAAATCACGGATTAATATTTAACAAATCAAGAAAATATTAAATAAATAATAATAAAAAAAAAAAAAAATACACAGCAGAATAGCGTGAGTGTTGCAAAAATAAAGCAAGTTAAGATTTTGTCAAGTTCCTTGATTGCCCTATGGAGCTGGACCGGCATGTTGCCAAGCATTATTATCTTGAATATAATCGTCTAATTTGTAATATGCCTGTTTACAAAGTGTACTTTTAATATAAGTTTTAAATTTCCTTTCATTTAGTTTTAATATATCAAGAGGTATTTTATTGTAACATTTAACACAGTACCCCGTGAAAGATGTCTGTACTTTAGCTAATCTGAAAAATGGTTGAGCTATTTTATCTTTATTTCTAGTATTAAAATTATGTCTATCACTTATTTTACTAAAAAGATGTGGGTTTTTTCTTACATGCATAATATTTTCGTAAATGAATTGACAAGGCACTGTCATAATATTAATTTTCTTAAATAATTCCCTTAAAGATTCTCGACGCGGTAGATTATAAATAGCTCTGACAGCTCTCTTTTGTAGAATAAAAATGGAATCAATGTCAGCAGCCCGACCCCACAGTAAAATGCCAATGACGTGATGAACTTCGGATTTTTGTGACGAACTGCGGATAGTGACGTGACGAAATTCGGATTATGCTGTGACGAACTTCGGATAATGACGTGACCAACTTCGGATTATGCTGTGACGAATTTTGGATAATGACGTGACAAACTTCGGATTATGCTGTGACGAATTCCGGATAATGACGTGACGAACTTCGGATAGCTACGTGGCGAACTTTGGATTATTGTGACGAACTTTGGATAATGACGTGACGACAATTGGATTATGCTGTGACGAACTTCGGATAATGACATGATGAAATTCGGATTACGTGGTGACAAACTTCGGATAATGACGTAACGAACTTCGGATTATTGTGACGAACTTCGGATAGTGACGTGACGAACTTCGGATAATGACGTGACGAACTTCGGATAGTGACGTGACGAACTTCGGTTAATGTGACGAACTTCGCATAGCGACGTGACGAAATTCAGATAATTGTGAATAACTTCGGATAGTGACGTGACGAATTTCGGATTATTGTGACGAACTTCGGATAGTGACGTGACGAACTTCGGATTATTGTGACGAACTTCGGATTATTGTGACGATTTTCGGATAGTGACGTGACAAAATTCGGATAGTGGCGTGACGAAATTCAAAAAATTGTGACGAACTTCGGAAAGTGTCGTGACGAACTTCGGATAATTGTGACGAACTTCGGATAGTGACGTGATGAAGTTCGGATTATTGTGACGAACTTCGGATAGTGACGTGACGAACTTCGGATAATGACGTGACGAACTTCGGATTATTTTGACGAACTTCGGATAGTGACGTGACGAAATTCGGATTATGCTGTGACAAACTTCGGATAATGACGTGACCAACTTCGGATTATGCTGTAACGAATTTCGGATAATGACGTAACAAACTCCGGATTATGCTGTGACGAACTCCGGATAATGACGTGATGAACTTCGGATTTTTATGACGAACTTCGGATAGTGACGTGACGAATTTCGGATTATGCTGTGACGAACTTCGGATAATGACGTGACCAACTTCGGATTATGTTGTGACGAATTTTTGATAATGACGTGACAAACTTCGGATTATGCTGTGACGAACTCCGGATAATGACGTGACGAACTTCGGATAATGACGTGACGAACTTCGGATAAAAACGTGACGAACTTCGGATTATTGTGACGAACTTCGGATAATGACGTGACGAATTTCGGATTATTGTGACGAACTTCGGATAATGACGTGACGATTTTTGAATAGTGACGTGACGACATTCGGATTATTGTGACAAACTTCGGATAATGACGTGACGAACTTCGGTTTATTGTGACGAACTTCGGAAAGTAACGTGACGAACTTCGGATTATTTTGACGAACTTCGGATAGTGACGTGACGAAATTCGGATTATGCTGTGACGAACTTCGGATAATGACGTGACCAACTTCGGATTATGCTGTAACGAATTTCGGATACTGACGTAACAAACTTCGGATTATGCTGTGACGAACTCCGGATAATGACGTGATGAACTTCGGATTTTGATGACGAACTTCGGATAGTGACGTGACGAATTTCGGATTATGCTGTGACGAACTTCGGATAATGACGTGACCAACTTCGGATTATGCTGTGACGAATTTTTGATAATGACGTGACAAACTTCGGATTATGCTGTGACGAACTCCGGATAATGACGTGACGAACTTCGGATAGCTACGTGACGACAATTGGATTATGCTGTGACGAACTTCGGATAATGACGTGACGAAATTCAGATTACGTGGTGACAAACTTCGGATAATGACGTGACGAACTTCGGATTATTGTGACGAACTTCAGATAGTGACGTGACGAACTTCGGATAATGACGTGACGAACTTCGGATAGTGACGTGATGAACTTCGGATTATTGTGACGAACTTCGCTTAGCGACGTGACGAAATTCAGATAATTGTGAATAATTTCGGATAGCGACGTGACGAAATTCGGATAATTGTGACGACCTACGGATATTGACGTGACGAACTTCGGATTATTGTGACGAACTTCGGATAATGACGTGACGATTTTCGGCTTATTGTGACGAACTTCGGATAGTGACGTGACGAACTTCGGATAATGACGTGACGAACTTCGGATAAAAAACGTGACGAACTTCGGATTATTGTGACAAACTTCGGATAATGACGTGACGAACTTCGGATTATTGTAACGAACTATGGATAGTGACGTGACGAATTTCAGATTATTTTGACGAACTTCAGATAGTGACGTAACGAACTTCGGATAATGACGTAACGAACTTCGGATTATTGTGACGAACTTCGGATAGTGACGTGACGAAATTCGGATTGTTGTGACAAACTTTAGATAGTGACGAAATGAACTTCGGATTATTGTGACGAACTTCAGATAGTGACGTGACGAACTTCGGATAATGACGTGACGAACTTCGGATTATTGTGACGAACTTCGGATAGTGACGTGACGAAATTCGGATAATTGTGACGAACTTCGGATAGTGACGTGACGATTTTCGGATTATTGTGACGAACTTCGGATAGTGACGTGACGAAATTCGGATTATGCTGTGACGAACTTTGTGTAGTGACGTGACGAAATTCGGATAATTGTGACGAACTTCGAATAGTGACGTGACGAACTTCGGATTATTGTGACAAACTTCGGATAATGACGTGACGAACTTCGGATTATTGTGACGAACTTCGGATAATGACGTGACGAACTTTGGACTATTGTGACGAACTTCGGATAGTGACGTGACGAAATTCAGATAATTGTGACGAACTTCGCATAGTGACGTGACGAAATTCAGATAATTGTGAATAACTTCGGATTGTGACGTAACGAATTTCGGATTATTGTGACGAACTTCGGATAGTGACGTGACGAACTTCGGATTATTGTGACGAACTTCGGATTATTGTGACGATTTTCGGAAAGTGACGTGACAAAATTCGGATAGTGACGTGACGGAATTCGGATTATGCTGTGACGAACTTCGGATAATGACGTGACGAATTTCGGATTATGCTGTGACGAACTTCGGATAATGACGTGACCAACTTCGGATTAAGCTGTGACGAATTTTTGATAATGACGTGACAAACTTCGGATTATGCTGTGACGAACTCCGGATAATGACGTGACGAACTTCGAATAGCTACGTGACGAACTTTGGATAATTGTGACGAACTTTGTATAATGACGTGACGACAATTGGATTATGCTGTGACGAACTTCGGATAATGACGTGACGAAATTCGGATTACGTGGTGACAAACTTCGGATAATGACGTGACGAACTTCGGATTATTGTGACGAACTTCGGATAGTGACGTGACGAACTTCGGATAATGACGTGACGAACTTCGGATAGTGACGTGACGAACTTCGGATTATTGTGACGAACTTCGCTTAGCGACGTGACGAAATTCGGATAATTGTGACGAACTTCGGATAGTGACGTGACTTTTTTCGGATTATTGTGACGAACAACGGATAGTGACGTGACGAACTTCGGATAATGACGTGACGAACTTCGGATAGTGACGTGACGAACTTCGGATTATTGTGACAAACTTCGCTTAGCGACGTGACGAAATTCGGATAATTGTGACAAAATTCGGATAGTGACGTGACGAACTTCGGATTATTGTGACGAACTTCGGATAATGACGTGACGAACTTCGGATTATTGTGACGAACTTCGGATAATGACGGGACGAACTTCGGATTATCGTGACAAACTTCGGATAATGACGTGACGAAATTCGGATAATTGTGACAAAATTCGGATAGTGACGTGACGAACTTCGGATTATTGTGACGAACTTCGGATAATGACGTGACGAACTTCGGATTATTGTGACGAACTTCGGATAATGACGGGACGAACTTCGGATTATCGTGACAAACTTCGGATAATGACGTGACGAACTTCGTATTATTGTGACGAACTTTGAATAGTGACGTGACGACATTTGGATTATTGTGTTAAATTTCGGATAATGACGTGACGAACTTCGGTTTATTGTGACGAACTTCGGATAGTAACGTGACGAACTTCGGATTATTTTGACGAACTTCGGATAGTGACGTGACGAAATTCGGATTATGCTGTGACGAACTTCGGATAATGACGTGACGAACTTCGGATAAAAACGTGACGAACTTCGGATTATTGTGACGAACTTCGGATAATGACGTGACGAATTTCGGATTATTGTGACGAACTTCGGATAATGACGTGACGATTTTTGAATAGTGACGTGACGACATTCGGATTATTGTGACAAACTTCGGATAATGACGTGACGAACTTCGGTTTATTGTGACGAACTTCGGAAAGTAACGTGACGAACTTCGGATTATTTTGACGAACTTCGGATAGTGACGTGACGAAATTCGGATTATGCTGTGACGAACTTCGGATAATGACGTGACCAACTTCGGATTATGCTGTAACGAATTTCGGATACTGACGTAACAAACTTCGGATTATGCTGTGACGAACTCCGGATAATGACGTGATGAACTTCGGATTTTTATGACGAACTTCGGATAGTGACGTGACGAATTTCGGATTATGCTGTGACGAACTTCGGATAATGACGTGACCAACTTCGGATTATGCTGTGACGAATTTTTGATAATGACGTGACAAACTTGGGATTATGCTGTGACGAACTCCGGATAATGACGTGACGAACTTCGGATAGCTACGTGACGACAATTGGATTATGCTGTGACGAACTTCGGATAATGACGTGACGAAATTCAGATTACGTGGTGACAAACTTCGGATAATGACGTGACGAACTTCGGATTATTGTGACGAACTTCAGATAGTGACGTGACGAACTTCGGATAATGACGTGACGAACTTCGGATAGTGACGTGATGAACTTCGGATTATTGTGACGAACTTCGCTTAGCGACGTGACGAAATTCAGATAATTGTGAATAATTTCGGATAGCGACGTGACGAAATTCGGATAATTGTGACGACCTACGGATATTGACGTGACGAACTTCGGATTATTGTGACGAACTTCGGATAATGACGTGACGATTTTCGGCTTATTGTGACGAACTTCGGATAGTGACGTGACGAACTTCGGATAATGACGTGACGAACTTCGGATAAAAAACGTGACGAACTTCGGATTATTGTGACAAACTTCGGATAATGACGTGACGAACTTCGGATTATTGTAACGAACTATGGATAGTGACGTGACGAACTTCAGATTATTTTGACGAACTTCAGATAGTGACGTAACGAACTTCGGATAATGACGTAACGAACTTCGGATTATTGTGACGAACTTCGGATAGTGACGTGACGAAATTCGGATTGTTGTGACGAACTTTAGATAGTGACGAAATGAACTTCGGATTATTGTGACGAACTTCAGATAGTGACGTGACGAACTTCGGATAATGACGTGACGAACTTCGGATTATTGTGACGAACTTCGGATAGTGACGTGACGAAATTCGGATAATTGTGACGAACTTCGGATAGTGACGTGACGATTTTCGGATTATTGTGACGAACTTCGGATAGTGACGTGACGAAATTCGGATTATGCTGTGACGAACTTTGTGTAGTGACGTGACGAAATTCGGATAATTGTGACGAACTTCGAATAGTGACGTGACGAACTTCGGATTATTGTGACAAACTTCGGATAATGACGTGACGAACTTCGGATTATTGTGACGAACTTCGGATAATGACGTGACGAACTTTGGACTATTGTGACGAACTTCGGATAGTGACGTGACGAAATTCAGATAATTGTGACGAACTTCGCATAGTGACGTGACGAAATTCAGATAATTGTGAATAACTTCGGATTGTGACGTAACGAATTTCGGATTATTGTGACGAACTTCGGATAGTGACGTGACGAACTTCGGATTATTGTGACGAACTTCGGATTATTGTGACGATTTTCGGAAAGTGACGTGACAAAATTCGGATAGTGACGTGACGGAATTCGGATTATGCTGTGACGAACTTCGGATAATGACGTGACGAATTTCGGATTATGCTGTGACGAACTTCGGATAATGACGTGACCAACTTCGGATTAAGCTGTGACGAATTTTTGATAATGACGTGACAAACTTCGGATTATGCTGTGACGAACTCCGGATAATGACGTGACGAACTTCGAATAGCTACGTGACGAACTTTGGATAATTGTGACGAACTTTGTATAATGACGTGACGACAATTGGATTATGCTGTGACGAACTTCGGATAATGACGTGACGAAATTTGGATTACGTGGTGACAAACTTCGGATAATGACGTGACGAACTTCGGATTATTGTGACGAACTTCGGATAGTGACGTGACGAACTTCGGATAATGACGTGACGAACTTCGGATAGTGACGTGACGAACTTCGGATTATTGTGACGAACTTCGCTTAGTGACGTGACGAAATTCGGATAATTGTGACGAACTTCGGATAGTGACGTGACTTTTTTCGGATTATTGTGACGAACAACGGATAGTGACGTGACGAACTTCGGATAATGACGTGACGAACTTCGGATAGTGACGTGACGAACTTCGGATTATTGTGACAAACTTCGCTTAGCGACGTGACGAAATTCGGATAATTGTGACGAACTTCGGATAGTGACGTGACTTTTTTCGGATTATTGTGACGAACAACGGATAGTGACGTGACGAAATTCGGATAATTGTGACAAAATTCGGATAGTGACGTGACGAACTTCGGATTATTGTGACGAACTTCGGATAATGACGTGACGAACTTCGGATTATTGTGACGAACTTCGGATAATGACGGGACGAACTTCGGATTATCGTGACAAACTTCGGATAATGACGTGACGAACTTCGTATTATTGTGACGAACTTTGAATAGTGACGTGACGACATTCGGATTATTGTGTTAAATTTCGGATAATGACGTGACGAACTTCGGTTTATTGTGACGAACTTCGGATAGTAACGTGACGAACTTCGGATTATTTTGACGAACTTCGGATAGTTACGTGACGAAATTCGGATTATGCTGTGACGAACTTCGGATAATGACGTGACCAACTTCGGATTATGCTGTGACGAATTTCGGATAATGACGTGACAAACTTCGGATTATGCAGTGACGAACTCCGGATAATGACGTGATGAACCTCGGATTATTATGACGAACTTCGGATAGTGACGTGACGAAATTCGGATAATTGTGACGAACTTCGGATAGTGACGTGACGATTTTCGGATTATTGTGCAGAACTTCGGATAATGACGTGACGAACTTTGGACTATTGTGACGAACTTCGGATAGTGACGTGACGAAATTCAGATAATTGTGACGAACTTCGCATAGTGACGTGACGAAATTCGGATTATGCTGTGACGAACTTCGGATAATGACGTGACCAACTTCGGATTATGCTGTGACGAATTTCGGATAATGACGTGACGAAATTCGGATTATGCTGTGACGAACTTTGTATAGTGACGTGACGAAATTCGGATAATTGTGACGAACTTCGAATAGTGACGTGACGAACTTCGGATTATTGTGACAAACTTCGGATAATGACGTGACGAACTTCGGATTATTGTGCAGAACTTCGGATAATGACGTGACGAACTTTGGACTATTGTGACGAACTTCGGATAGTGACGTGACGAAATTCAGATAATTGTGACGAACTTCGCATAGTGACGTGACGAAATTCAGATAATTGTGAATAACTTCGGATAGTGACGTAACGAATATCGGATTATTGTGACGAACTTCGGATAGTGACGTGACGAACTTCGGATTATTGTGACGAACTTCGGATTATTGTGACGATTTTCGGATAGTGACGTGACAAAATTCAGATAGTGACGTGACGAAATTCGGATTATGCTGTGACGAACCTCGGATAATGACGTGACGAATTTCGGATTATGCTGTGACGAACTTCGGATAATGACGTGACCAACTTCGGATTATGCTGTGACGAATTTTTGATAATGACGTGACAATTTTCGGATTATGCTGTGACGCATTCCGGATATTGACGTGACGAACTTTGGATAGCTACGTGACGAACTTTGGATTATTGTGACGAACTTTGTATAATGACGTGACGACAATTGGATTATGCTATGACGAACTTCGGATAATGACGTGACGAAATTCGGATTACGTGGTGACAAACTTCGGATAATGACGTGACGAACTTCGGATTATTGTGACGAACTTCGGATAGTGACGTGACGAACTTCGGATAATGACGTGACGAACTTCGGATAGTAACGTGACGAACTTCGGATTATTGTGACGAACTTCGCTTAGCGACGTGACGAAATTCGGATAATTGTGACGAACTTCGGATAGTGACGTGACTTTTTTCGGATTATTGTGACGAACAACGGAAAGTGACGTGACGAAATTCGGATAATTGTGACAAAATTTGGATAGTGACGTGACGAACTTCGGATTATTGTGACGAACTTCGGATAATGACGTGACGAACTTCAGATTATTGTGACGAACTTCGGATAATGACGGAAAGAACTTCGGATTATCGTGACAAACTTCGGATAATGACGTGACGAACTTCGTATTATTGTGACGAACTTTGAATAGTGACGTGACGACATTCGGATTATTGTGTTAAATTTCGGATAATGACGTGACGAACTTCGGTTTATTGTGACGAACTTCGGATAGTAACGTGACGAACTTCGGATTATTTTGACGAACTTCGGATAGTGACGTGACGAAATTCGGATTATGCTGTGACGAACTTCGGATAATGACGTGACCAACTTCGGATTATGCTGTGACGAATTTCGGATAATGACGTGACAAACTTCGGATTATGCTGTGACGAACTCCGGATAATGACGTGATGAACCTCGGATTATTGTGACGAACTTCGGATAGTGACGTGACGAAATTCGGATAATTGTGACGAACTTCGGATAGTGACGTGACTTTTTTCGGAATATTGTGCAGAACTTCGGATAATGACGTGACGAACTTTGGACTATTGTGACGAACTTCGGATAGTGACGTGACGAAATTCAGATAATTGTGACGAACTTCGCATAGTGACATGACGAAATTCGGATTATGCTGTGACGAACTTCGGATAATGACGTGACCAACTTCGGATTATGCTGAGACGAATTTCGGATAATGACGTGACGAAATTCGGATTATGCTGTGACGAACTTTGTATAGTGACGTGACGAAATTCGGATAATTGTGACGATTTTCGAATAGTGACGTGACGAACTTCGGATTATTGTGACAAACTTCGGATAATGACGTGACGAACTTCGGATTATTGTGCAGAACTTCGAATAATGACGTGACGAACTTTGGACTATTGTGACGAACTTTGAATAGTGACGTGACGACATTCGGATTATTGTGACAAACTTCGGATAATGACGTGACGAACTTCGGTTTATTGTGACGAACTTCGGATAGTAACGTGACGAACTTCGGATTATTTTGACGAACTTCGGATAGTGACGTGACGAAATTCGGATTCTGCTGTGACAAACTTCGGATAATGACGTGACCAACTTCGGATTATGCTGTGACGAATTTCGGATAATGACGTGACAAACTTCGGATTATGCTGTGACGAACTCCGGATAATGACGTGATGAACCTCGGATTATTGTGACGAACTTCGGATAGTGACGTGACGAAATTCGGATAATTCTGACGAACTTCGGATAGTGACGTGACGATTTTCGGAATATTGTGACGAACTTCGGATAGTGACGTGACGAAATTCAGATTATGCTGTGACGAACTTTGTATAGTGACGTGACGAAATTCGGATAATTGTGACGAACTTCGAATAGTGACGTGACGAACTTCGGATTATTGTGACAAACTTCGGATAATGACGTGACGAACTTCGGATTATTGTGACGAACTTCGGATAATGACGTGACGAACTTTGGACTATTGTGACGAACTTCGGATAGTGACGTGACGAAATTCAGATAATTGTGACGAACTTCGCAAAGTGACGTGACGAAATTCAGATAATTGTGAATAACTTCGGATAGTGACGTAACGAATATCGGATTATTGTGACGAACTTCGGATAGTGACGTGACGAACTTCGGATTATTGTGACGAACTTCGGATTATTGTGACGAACTTCGGATTATTGTGACGATTTTCGGATAGTGACGTGACAAAATTCAGATAGTGACGTGACGAAATTCGGATTATGCTGTGACGAACCTCGGATAATGACGTGACGAATTTCGGATTATGCTGTGACGAACTTCGGATAATGACGTGACCAACTTCGGATTATGCTGTGACGAATTTTTGATAATGACGTGACAAACTTCGGATTATGCTGTGACGCACTCCGGATAATGACGTGACGAACTTTGGATTATTGTGACGAACTTCGGATAATGACGTGACGAAATTCGGATTACGTGGTGACAAACTTCGCATAATGACGTGACGAACTTCGGATTATTGTGACGAACTTCGGATAGTGACGTGACGAACTTCGGATAATGACGTGACGAACTTCGGATAGTGACGTGACGAACTTCGGATTATTGTGACGAACTTCGCTTAGCGACGTGACGAAATTCGGATAATTGTGACAAAATTCGAATAGTGACGTGACGAACTTCGGATTATTGTGACGAACTTCGGATAATGACGTGACGAACTTCGGATTATTGTGACGAACTTCGGATAATGACGGGACAAACTTCGGATTATCGTGACAAACTTCGGATAATGACGTGACGAACTTCGTATTATTGTGACGAACTTTGAATAGTGACGTGACGACATTCGGATTATTGTGACAAACTTCGGATAATGACGTGACGAACTTCGGATAGTAACGTGACGAACTTCGGATTGATTTGACGAACTTCGGATAGTGACGTGACGAAATTCGGATTATGCTGTGACGAACTTCGGATAATGACGTGACCAACTTCGGATTATGCTGTGACGAATTTCGGATAATGACGTGACAAACTTCGGATTATGCTGTGACGAACTCCGGATAATGACGTGATGAACCTCGGATTATTGTGACGAACTTCGGATAGTGACGTGACGAAATTCGGATAATTGTGACGAACTTCGGATAGTGACGTGACGATTTTCGGATTATTGTGACGAACTTCGGATAGTGACGTGACGAAATTCGGATTATGCTGTGACGAACTTTGTATAGTGACGTGACGAAATTGGGATAATTGTGACGAACTTCGAATAGTGACGTGACGAACTTCGGATTATTGTGACAAACTTCGGATAATGACGTGACGAACTTCGGATTATTGTGACGAACTTCGGATAATGACGTGACGAACTTTGGACTATTGTGACGAACTTCGGATAGTGACGTGACGAAATTCAGATAATTGTGACGAACTTCGCAAAGTGACGTGACGAAATTCAGATAATTGTGAATAACTTCGGATAGTGACGTAACGAATATCGGATTATTGTGACGAACTTCGGATAGTGACGTGACGAACTTCGGATTATTGTGACGAACTTCGGATTATTGTGACGATTTTCGGATAGTGACGTGACGAACTTCGGATTATTGTGACAAACTTCGGATAATGACGTGACGAACTTCGGATTATTGTGACGAACTTCGGATAATGACGTGACGAACTTTGGACTATTGTGACGAACTTCGGATAGTGACGTGACGAAATTCAGATAATTGTGACGAACTTTGTATAGTGACGTGACGAACTTTGTATAGTGACGTGACGAAATTCGGATAATTGTGACGAACTTCGAATAGTGACGTGACGAACTTCGGATTATTGTGACAAACTTCGGATAATGACGTGACGAACTTCGGATTATTGTGACGAACTTCGGATAATGACGTGACGAACTTCGTATTATTGTGACGAACTTTGAATAGTGACGTGACGACATTCGGATTATTGTGACAAACTTCGGATAATGACGTGACGAACTTCGGTTTATTGTGACGGATTTCGGATAGTAACGTGACGAACTTCGGATTATTTTGACGAACTTCGGATAGTGACGTGACGAAATTCGGATTATGCTGTGACGAACTTCAGATAATGACGTGACCAACTTCGGATTATGCTGTGACGAATTTCGGATAATGACGTGACAAACTTCGGATTATGCTGTGACGAACTCCGGATAATGACGTGATGAACCTCGGATTATTGTGACGAACTTCGGATAGTGACGTGACGAAATTCGGATAATTGTGACGAACTTCGGATAGTGACGTGACGATTTTCGGATTATTGTGACGAACTTCGGATAGTGACGTGACGAAATTCGGATTATTGTGACGAACTTCGGATAATGACGTGACGAACTTTGGACTATTGTGACGAACTTCGGATAGTGACGTGACGAAATTCAGATAATTGTGACGAACTTCGCATAGTGACGTGACGAAATTCAGATAATTGTGAATAACTTCGGATAGTGACGTAACGAATATCGGATTATTGTGACGAACTTCGGATAGTGACGTGACGAACTTCGGATTATTGTGACGAACTTCGGATTATTGTGACGATTTTCGGATAGTGACGTGACAAAATTCAGATAGTGACGTGACGAAATTCGGATTATGCTGTGACGAACCTCGGATAATGACGTGACGAATTTCAGATTATGCTGTGACGAACTTCGGATAATGACGTGACCAACTTCGGATTATGCTGTGACGAATTTTTGATAATGACGTGACAAACTTCGGATTATGCTGTGACGCACTCCGGATAATGACGTGACGAACTTCGGATAGCTACGTGACGAACTTTGGATTATTGTGACGAACTTTGTATAATGACGTGACGACAATTGGATTATGCTGTGACGAACTTCGGATAATGACGTGACGAAATTCGAATTACGTGGTGACAAACTTCGGATAATGACGTGACGAACTTCGGATTATTGTGACGAACTTCGGATTGTGACGTGACGAACTTCGGATAATGACGTGACGAACTTCGGATAGTGACGTGACGAACTTCGGATTATTGTGACGAACTTCGCTTAGCGACGTGACGAAATTCGGATAATTGTGACGAACTTCGGATTGTGGCGTGACTTTTTTCGGATTATTGTGACGAACAACGGATAGTGACGTGACGAAATTAGGATAATTGTGACAAAATTCGAATAGTGACGTGACGAACTTCGGATTATTGTGACGAACTTCGGATAATGACGTGACGAACTTCGGATTATTGTGACGAACTTCGGATAATGACGGGACGAACTTCGGATTATCGTGACAAACTTCGGATAATGACGTGACAAACTTCGTATTATTGTGACGAACTTTGAATAGTGACGTGACGACATTCGGATTATTGTGACAAACTTCGGATAATGACGTGACGAACTTCGGTTTATTGTGACGAACTTCGGATAGTAACGTGACAAACTTCGGATTATTTTGACGAACTTCGGATAGTGACGTGACGAAATTCGGATTATGCTGTGACGAACTTCGGATAATGACGTGACCAACTTCGGATTATGCTGTGACGAATTTCGGATAATGACGTAACAAACTTCGGAATATGCTGTGACGAACTCCGGATAATGACGTGATGAACATCGGATTATTGTGACGAACTTCGGATAGTGACGTGACGAAATTCGGATTATGCTGTGACGAACTTCGGATAATGACGTGACCAACTTCGGATTATGCTGTGACGAATTTTGGATAATGACGTGACAAACTTCGGATTATGCTGTGACGAACTCCGGATAGTGACGTGACAAACTTTGGATAGCTACGTGACGAACTTTGGATTATTGTGACGAACTTCGGATAATGACGTGACGAAATTTGAATTTTGCTGTGACGAACTTCGGATAATGACGTGACGAAATTCGGATTACGTGGTGACAAACTTCGGATAATGACGTCATGAACTTCGGATTATTGTGACGAACTTCGGATAGTGACGTGACGAACTTCGGATAATGACGTGACTAACTTCGGATAGTGACGTGACGAACTTCGGATTATTGTGACGAACTTCGCATAGTGACGTGACGAAATTCAGATAATTGTGAATAACTTCGGATAGTGACGTAACGAAATTCGGATAATTGTGACGAACTTCGGATATTGACGTGACCAACTTCGGATTATGCTGTGACGAATTTTTGATAATGACGTGACAATTTTCGGATTATGCTGTGACGCACTCCGGATATTGACGTGACGAACTTTGGATAGCTACGTGACGAACTTTGGATTATTGTGACGAACTTTGTATAATGACGTGACGACAATTGGATTATGCTGTGACGAACTTCGGATAATGACGTGACGAAATTCGGATTACGTGGTGACAAACTTCGGATAATGACGTGACGAACTTCGGATTATTGTGACGAACTTCGGATAGTGACGTGACGAACTTCGGATAATGACGTGACGAACTTCGGATAGTGACGTGACGAATTTCGGATTATTGTGACGAACTTCGCTTAGCGACGTGACGAAATTCGGATAATTGTGACGAACTTCGGATAGTGACGTGACTTTTTTCGGATTATTGTGACGAACAACGGATAGTGACGTGACGAAATTCGGATAATTGTGACAAATTCGAATAGTGACGTGACGAACTTCGGATTATTGTGACGAACTTCGGATAATGACGTGAGGAACTTCGGATTATTGTGACGAACATCGGATAATGACGGGACAAACTTCGGATTATCGTGACAAACTTCGGATAATGACGTGACGAACTTCGTATTATTGTGACGAACTTTGAATAGTGACGTGACGACATTCGGATTATTGTGACAAACTTCGGATAATGACGTGACCAACTTCGGATTATGCTGTGACGAACTTCGGATAATGACGTGACCAACTTCGGATTATGCTGTGACGAATTTCGGATAATGACGTAACAAACTTCGGAATATGCTGTGACGAACTCCGGATAATGACGTGATGAACATCGGATTATTGTGACGAACTTCGGAAAGTGACATGACGAAAGTCGGATTATGCTGTGACGAACTTCGGATAATGACGTGACCAACTTCGGATTATGCTGTGACGAATTTTGGATAATGACGTGACAAACTTCGGATTATGCTGTGACGAACTCCGGATAGTGACGTGACAAACTTCGGATAGCTACGTGACGAACTTTGGATTATTGTGACGAACTTCGGATAATGACGTGACGAAATTTGAATTTTGCTGTGACGAACTTCGGATGATGACGTGACGAAATTCGGATAACGTGGTGACAAACTTCGGATAATGACGTCATGAACTTTGGATTATTGTGACGAACTTCGGATAGTGACGTGACGAACTTCGGATAATGACGTGACGAACTTCGGATAGTGACGTGACGAACTTCGGATTATTGTGACGAACTTCGCATAGTGACGTGACGAAATTCAGATAATTGTGAATAACTTCGGATAGTGACGTTACGAAATTCGGATAATTGTGACGAACTTCGGATATTGACGTGACGAACTTCGGATTATTGTGACGAACTTCGGATAATGACGTGACGAACTTCGGATTATTGTGACGAACTTCGGATAATGACGTGACGAACTTCGGATTATTGTGACGAACTTTGGATTATTGTGACGAACATCGGATAATGACGTGACGAACTTCGTATTATTGTGACAAATTTCGGATAGTGACGTGACGAAATTCAGATAATTGTGACGAACTTCGGATAGTGCCGTGACGAACTTCGGATTATTGTGACAAACTTCGGATAATGACGTGACGAACTTCGGTTTATTGTGACGAACTTCGGATAGTGACGTGACGACATTCAGATAATAGTAACGAACTTCGAATAATGACGTGACGAATTTCGGTTTATTGTGACGAACTTCGGATAGTATCGCGACGAACTTCGGATTATTTTGACGAACTTTGGATAGTGACGTGACGAAATTCGAATTATGCTGTGACGAACTTCGGATTATTGTTACGAACTTCGGATTATTGTGACGAACTTCGGATAGACACGTGACGATTTTCGGATAATGACGTGACGAACTTCGGATGAAAACGTGACGATTTTCGGATTATTGTGACGAACTTCAGATAGTGACGTGACGAACTTCGGATAATGACGTGACGAACTTCGGATTATTGTGACGAACTTCGGATAGTGACGTGACGAAATTCGGATAATTGTGACGAACTTCGGATAGTGACGTGACGATTTTCGGATTATTGTGACGAACTTCGGATAGTGACGTGACGAAATTCGGATTATGCTGTGACGAACTTTGTATAGTGACGTGACGAACTTCGGATAATTGTGACGAACTTCGGATAATGACGTGACGAACTTCGGATTATTGTGACGAACTTTGGATTATTGTGACGAACTTCGGATAATGACGTGACGAACTTCGTATTATTGTGACAAATTTCGGATAGTGACGTGACGAAATTCAGATAATTGTGACGAACTTCGGATAGTGCCGTGACGAACTTCGGAATATTGTGACGAACTTCGGATAATGACGTGAAGAACTTCGGATTATCGTGATGAACTTCGGATAAGGACGTGACGAACTTCGGATTATTGTGACAAACTTCAGATAGTGACGTGACGAACTTCGGATAATTGTGACGAACGTCGAATAGTGACGTGACGAATTTCGGATAGTGACGTGACGAAATTCAAAAAATTGTGACGAACTTTGAATAGTGACGCGACGAACTTCGGATTATTGTGAAGAACTTCGGAAAGTGACGTGATGACATTCGGATTATTGTGACAAACTTTGGATAATGACGTGACAAACTTCGGTTTATTGTGACGAACTTCGGATAGTGACGTGACGAACTTCGGTTTATTGTAACGAAGTTCGGATAGTGACGGTACGACCTTCGGATAATTACGTGACGAACTTCGGATAGTGACGTGACTTACTTTGGATTATTAGGACGATATTCGGATAATTGTGACGAACTTCGGAAAGTGACGTGATGACATTCGGATTATTGTGACAAACTTCGGATAGTGACGTGACGAACTTCGGTTTATTGTGACGAACTTCGGATAGTATCGTGACGAACTTCGGATTATTTTGACGAAATTCGGATAGTGACGTGACGAACTTCGGATTATTGTGACGAACTTCGGATAATGACGTGACGAACTTCGGATTATTGTGACGAACTTCGGATAATGACGTGACGAACTTCGGATTATTGTGACGAACTTCGGATAGTGACGTGACGAAATTCGGATAATTGTGACGAACTTCGGATAGTGACGTGACGATTTTCGGATTATTGTGACGAACTTCGGATAGTGACGTGACGAAATTCGGATTATGCTGTGACGAACTTTGTATAGTGACGTGACGAACTTCGGATTATTGTGACGAACTTCGGTTAATGACGTGACGAATTTCGGTTTATTGTGACGAACTTCGGATAGTGACGTGACGAACTTCGGATTATTGTGACGAACTTCGGATAGTGACGTGACGAACTTCGGATTATTGTGACAAACTTCAGATAGTGACGTGACGAACTTCGGTTTATTGTGACGAACTTCGGATAGTAACGTGACAAACTTCGGATTATTTTGACGAACTTCGGATAGTGACGTGACGAAATTCGGATTATGCTGTGACGAACTTCGGATAATGACGTGACCAACTTCTGTTTATGCTGTGACGAATTTTGGATAATGGCTCGACAAACTTCGGATTATGCTGTGATGAACTCCGGATAATGACGTGATGAACTTCGGATTATTGTGACGAACTTCGGATAATGACGTGACGAACTTCGGCTTATTGTGACGAACTTCGGATAGTGACGTGACTTTTTTCGGATTATTGTGACGAACAACGGATAGTGACGTGACGAAATTAGGATAATTGTGACAAAATTCGAACATTGACGTGACGAACTTCGGATTATTGTGACGAACTTCGGATAATGACGTGACCAACTTCGGATTATTGTGACGAACTTCGGATAATGACGGGACGAACTTCGGATTATCGTGACAAACTTCGGATAATGACGTGACAAACTTCGTATCATTGTGACGAACTTTGAATAGTGACGTGACGACATTCGGATTATTGTGACAAACTTCGGATAATGACGTGACGAACTTCGGTTTATTGTGACGAACTTCGGATAGTAACGTGACAAACTTCGGATTATTTTGACGAACTTCGGATAGTGACGTGACGAAATTCGGATTATGCTGTGACGAACTTCGGATAATGACGTGACCAACTTCGGATTATGCTGTGACGAATTTCGGATAATGACGTAACAAACTTCGGAATATGCTGTGACGAACTCCGGATAATGACGTGATGAACATCGGATTATTGTGACGAACTTCGGAAAGTGACATGACGAAATTCGGATTATGCTGTGACGAACTTCGGATAATGACGTGACCAACTTCGGATTATGCTGTGACGAATTTTGGATAATGACGTGACAAACTTCGGATTATGCTGTGACGAACTCCGGATAGTGACGTGACAAACTTCGGATAGCTACGTGACGAACTTTGGATTATTGTGACGAACTTCGGATAATGACGTGACGAAATTTGAATTTTGCTGTGACGAACTTCGGATAATGACGTGACGAAATTCGGATAACGTGGTGACAAACTTCGGATAATGACGTCATGAACTTCGGATTATTGTGACGAACTTCGGATAGTGACGTGACGAACTTCGGATAATGACGTGACGAACTTCGGATAGTGACGTGACGAACTTCGGATTATTGTGACGAACTTCGCATAGTGACGTGACGAAATTCAGATAATTGTGAATAACTTCGGATAGTGACGTAACGAAATTCGGATAATTGTGACGAACTTCGGATATTGACGTGACGAACTTCGGATTATTGTGACGAACTTCGGATAATGACGTGACGAACTTCGGATTATTGTGACGAACTTCGGATAATGACGTGACGAACTTCGGATTATTGTGACGAACTTTGGATTATTGTGACGAACTTCGGGTAATGACGTGACGAACTTCGTATTATTGTGTCAAATTTCGGATAGTGACGTGACGAAATTCAGATAATTGTGACGAACTTCGGATAGTGCCGTGACGAACTTCGGATTATTGTGACGAACTTCGGATAGTGACGTGACGAACTTCGGATTATTGTGACAAACTTCAGATAGTGACGTGACGAACTTCGGTTTATTGTGACGAACTTCGGATAGTAACGTGACAAACTTCGGATTATTTTGACGAACTTCGGATAGTGACGTGACGAAATTCGGATTATGCTGTGACGAACTTCGGATAATGACGTGACGAACTTCGGCTTATTGTGACGAACTTCGGATAGTGACGTGACTTTTTTCGGATTATTGTGACGAACAACGGATAGTGACGTGACGAAATTAGGATAATTGTGACAAAATTCGAACAGTGACGTGACGAACTTCGGATTATTGTGACGAACTTCGGATAATGACGTGACCAACTTCGGATTATTGTGACGAACTTCGGATAATGACGGGACGAACTTCGGATTATCGTGACAAACTTCGGATAATGACGTGACAAACTTCGTATCATTGTGACGAACTTTGAATAGTGACGTGACGACATTCGGATTATTGTGACAAACTTCGGATAATGACGTGACGAACTTCGGTTTATTGTGACGAACTTCGGATAGTAACGTGACAAACTTCGGATTATTTTGACGAACTTCGGATAGTGACGTGACGAAATTCGGATTATGCTGTGACGAACTTCGGATAATGACGTGACCAACTTCGGATTATGCTGTGACGAATTTCGGATAATGACGTAACAAACTTCGGAATATGCTGTGACAAACTCCGGATAATGACGTGATGAACATCGGATTATTGTGACGAACTTCGGAAAGTGACATGACGAAATTCGGATTATGCTGTGACGAACTTCGGATAATGACGTGACCAACTTCGGATTATGCTGTGACGAATTTTGGATAATGACGTGACAAACTTCGGATTATGCTGTGACGAACTCCGGATAGTGACGTGACAAACTTCGGATAGCTACGTGACGAACTTTGGATTATTGTGACGAACTTCGGATAATGACGTGACGAAATTTGAATTTTGCTGTGACGAACTTCGGATAATGACGTGACGAAATTCGGATAACGTGGTGACAAACTTCGGATAATGACGTCATGAACTTCGGATTATTGTGACGAACTTCGGATAGTGACGTGACGAACTTCGGATAATGACGTGACGAACTTCGGATAGTGACGTGACGAACTTCGGATTATTGTGACGAACTTCGCATAGTGACGTGACGAAATTCAGATAATTGTGAATAACTTCGGATAGTGACGTAACGAAATTCGGATAATTGTGACGAACTTCGGATATTGACGTGACGAACTTCGGATTATTGTGACGAACTTCGGATAATGACGTGACGAACTTCGGATTATTGTGACGAACTTCGGATAATGACGTGACGAACTTCGGATTATTGTGACGAACTTTGGATTATTGTGACGAACTTCGGATAATGACGTGACGAACTTCGTATTATTGTGACAAATTTCGGATAGTGACGTGACGAAATTCAGATAATTGTGACAAACTTCGGATAGTGCCGTGACGAACTTCGGATTATTGTGACAAACTTCGGATAATGACGTGACGAACTTCGGTTTATTGTGACGAACTTCGGATAGTGACGTGACGACATTCAGATAATAGTAACGAACTTCGAATAATGACGTGACGAATTTCGGTTTATTGTGACGAACTTCGGATAGTATCGCGACGAACTTCGGATTATTTTGACGAACTTCGAACAGTGACGTGACGAACTTCGGATTATTGTGACGAACTTCGGATAATGACGTGACCAACTTCGGATTATTGTGACGAACTTCGGATAATGACGGGACGAACTTCGGATTATCGTGACAAACTTCGGATAATGACGTGACAAACTTCGTATCATTGTGACGAACTTTGAATAGTGACGTGACGACATTCGGATTATTGTGACAAACTTCGGATAATGACGTGACGAACTTCGGTTTATTGTGACGAACTTCGGATAGTAACGTGACAAACTTCGGATTATTTTGACGAACTTCGGATAGTGACGTGACGAAATTCGGATTATGCTGTGACGAACTTCGGATAATGACGTGACCAACTTCGGATTATGCTGTGACGAATTTCGGATAATGACGTAACAAACTTCGGAATATGCTGTGACGAACTCCGGATAATGACGTGATGAACATCGGATTATTGTGACGAACTTCGGAAAGTGACATGACGAAATTCGGATTATGCTGTGACGAACTTCGGATAATGACGTGACCAACTTCGGATTATGCTGTGACGAATTTTGGATCATGACGTGACAAACTTCGGATTATGCTGTGACGAACTCCGGATAGTGACGTGACAAACTTCGGATAGCTACGTGACGAACTTTGGATTATTGTGACGAACTTCGGATAATGACGTGACGAAATTTGAATTTTGCTGTGACGAACTTCGGATAATGACGTGACGAAATTCGGATAACGTGGTGACAAACTTCGGATAATGACGTCATGAACTTCGGATTATTGTGACGAACTTCGGATAGTGACGTGACGAACTTCGGATAATGACGTGACGAACTTCGGATAGTGACGTGACGAACTTCGGATTATTGTGACGAACTTCGCATAGTGACGTGACGAAATTCAGATAATTGTGAATAACTTCGGATAGTGACGTAACGAAATTCGGATAATTGTGACGAACTTCGGATATTGACGTGACGAACTTCGGATTATTGTGACGAACTTCGGATAATGACGTGACGAACTTTGGATTATTGTGACGAACTTCGGATAATGACGTGACGAACTTCGGATTATTGTGACGAACTTTGGATTATTGTGACGAACTTCGGATAATGACGTGACGAACTTCGTATTATTGTGACAAATTTCGGATAGTGACGTGACGAAATTCAGATAATTGTGACAAACTTCGGATAGTGCCGTGACGAACTTCGGATTATTGTGACAAACTTCGGATAATGACGTGACGAACTTCGGTTTATTGTGACGAACTTCGGATAGTGACGTGACGACATTCAGATAATAGTAACGAACTTCGAATAATGACGTGACGAATTTCGGTTTATTGTGACGAACTTCGGATAGTATCGCGACGAACTTCGGATTATTTTGACGAACTTTGGATAGTGACGTGACGAACTTCGGATTATTGTGACGAACTTTGGATTATTGTGACGAACTTCGGATAATGACGTGACGAACTTCGTATTATTGTGACAAATTTCGGATAGTGACGTGACGAAATTCAGATAATTGTGACAAACTTCGGATAGTGCCGTGACGAACTTCGGATTATTGTGACAAACTTCGGATAATGACGTGACGAACTTCGGTTTATTGTGACGAACTTCGGATAGTGACGTGACGACATTCAGATAATAGTAACGAACTTCGAATAATGACGTGACGAATTTCGGTTTATTGTGACGAACTTCGGATAGTATCGCGACGAACTTCGGATTATTTTGACGAACTTCGAACAGTGACGTGACGAACTTCGGATTATTGTGACGAACTTCGGATAATGACGTGACCAACTTCGGATTATTGTGACGAACTTCGGATAATGACGGGACGAACTTCGGATTATCGTGACAAACTTCGGATAATGACGTGACAAACTTCGTATCATTGTGACGAACTTTGAATAGTGACGTGACGACATTCGGATTATTGTGACAAACTTCGGATAATGACGTGACGAACTTCGGTTTATTGTGACGAACTTCGGATAGTAACGTGACAAACTTCGGATTATTTTGACGAACTTCGGATAGTGACGTGACGAAATTCGGATTATGCTGTGACGAACTTCGGATAATGACGTGACCAACTTCGGATTATGCTGTGACGAATTTCGGATAATGACGTAACAAACTTCGGAATATGCTGTGACGAACTCCGGATAATGACGTGATGAACATCGGATTATTGTGACGAACTTCGGAAAGTGACATGACGAAATTCGGATTATGCTGTGACGAACTTCGGATAATGACGTGACCAACTTCGGATTATGCTGTGACGAATTTTGGATAATGACGTGACAAACTTCGGATTATGCTGTGACGAACTCCGGATAGTGACGTGACAAACTTCGGATAGCTACGTGACGAACTTTGGATTATTGTGACGAACTTCGGATAATGACGTGACGAAATTTGAATTTTGCTGTGACGAACTTCGGATAATGACGTGACGAAATTCGGATAACGTGGTGACAAACTTCGGATAATGACGTCATGAACTTCGGATTATTGTGACGAACTTCGGATAGTGACGTGACGAACTTCGGATAATGACGTGACGAACTTCGGATAGTGACGTGACGAACTTCGGATTATTGTGACGAACTTCGCATAGTGACGTGACGAAATTCAGATAATTGTGAATAACTTCGGATAGTGACGTAACGAAATTCGGATAATTGTGACGAACTTCGGATATTGACGTGACGAACTTCGGATTATTGTGACGAACTTCGGATAATGACGTGACGAACTTTGGATTATTGTGACGAACTTCGGATAATGACGTGACGAACTTCGGATTATTGTGACGAACTTTGGATTATTGTGACGAACTTCGGATAATGACGTGACGAACTTCGTATTATTGTGACAAATTTCGGATAGTGACGTGACGAAATTCAGATAATTGTGACAAACTTCGGATAGTGCCGTGACGAACTTCGGATTATTGTGACAAACTTCGGATAATGACGTGACGAACTTCGGTTTATTGTGACGAACTTCGGATAGTGACGTGACGACATTCAGATAATAGTAACGAACTTCGAATAATGACGTGACGAATTTCGGTTTATTGTGACGAACTTCGGATAGTATCGCGACGAACTTCGGATTATTTTGACGAACTTTGGATAGTGACGTGACGAAATTCGGATTATGCTGTGACGAACTTCGGATTATTGTTACGAACTTCGGATTATTGTGACGAACTTCGGATAGACACGTGACGATTTTCGGATAATGACGTGAAGAACTTCGGATGAAAACGAGACGATTTTCGGATTATTATGACGAACTTCGGATAGTGACGTGACGAAATTCGGATAATTGTGACGAACTTCGGATAGTGACGTGACGATTTTCGGATTATTGTGACGAACAACGGATAGTGACGTGACGAAATTCGGATTGTTGTGACGAACTTTAGATAGTGACGAAATGAACTTCGGATTATTGTGACGAACTTCAGATAGTGACGTGACGAACTTCGGATAATGACGTGACGAACTTCGGATTATTGTGACGAACTTCGGATAGTGACGTGACGAAATTCGGATAATTGTGACGAACTTCGAATAGTGACGTGACGATTTTCGGATTATTGTGACGAACTTCGGATAGTGACGTGACGAAATTCGGATTATGCTGTGACGAACTTTGTATAGTGACGTGACGAACTTCGGATAATTGTGACGAACTTCGGATAATGACGTGACGAACTTCGGATTATTGTGACGAACTTTGGATTTTTGTGACGAACTTCGGATAATGACGTGACGAACTTCGTATTATTGTGACAAATTTCGGATAGTGACGTGACGAAATTCAGATAATTGTGACGAACTTCGGATAGTGCCGTGACGAACTTCGGAATATTGTGACGAACTTCGGATAATGACGTGAAGAACTTCGGATTATCGTGATGAACTTCGGATAAGGACGTGACGAACTTCGGATTATTGTGACAAACTTCAGATAGTGACGTGACGAACTTCGGATAATTGTGACGAACGTCGAATAGTGACGTGACGAATTTCGGATAGTGACGTGACGAAATTCAAAAAATTGTGACGAACTTTGAATAGTGACGCGACGAACTTCGGATTATTGTGAAGAACTTCGGAAAGTGACGTGATGACATTCGGATTATTGTGACAAACTTTGGATAATGACGTGACGAACTTCGGTTTATTGTGACGAACTTCGGATAGTGACGTGACGAACTTCGGTTTATTGTAACGAACTTCGGATAGTGACGGTACGACCTTCGGATAATTACGTGACGAACTTCGGATAGTGACGTGACTTACTTCGGATTATTAGGACGATATTCGGATAATTGTGACGAACTTCGGAAAGTGACGTGATGACATTCGGATTATTGTGACAAACTTCGGATAGTGACGTGACGAACTTCGGTTTATTGTGACGAACTTCGGATAGTATCGTGACGAACTTCGGATTATTTTGACGAACTTTGGATAGTGACGTGACAAAATTCGGATTATGCTGTGACGAACTTCGGATTATTGTGACGAACTTCGGATTATTGTGACGAACTTCGGATAGTGACGTGACGAACTTCGGATAATGACGTAACGAACTTCGGATGAAAACGTGACGAACTTCGGATTATTGTGACGAACTTCGGGTAGTGACGTGACGAACTTCGGATAATGACGTGACGAACTTCGGATAGTGACGTGACGAACTTCGGATTATTGTGACGAACTTCGGATAGACACGTGACGATTTTCGGATAATGACGTGACGAACTTCGGATGAAAACGTGACGATTTTCGGATTATTATGACGAACTTCGGATAGTGACGTGACGAAATTCGGATAATTGTGACGAACTTCGGATAGTGACGTGACGATTTTCGGATTATTGTGACGAACAACGGATAGTGACGTGACGAAATTCGGATTGTTGTGACGAACTTTAGATAGTGACGAAATGAACTTCGGATTATTGTGACGAACTTCAGATAGTGACGTGACGAACTTCGGATAATGACGTGACGAACTTCGGATTATTGTGACGAACTTCGGATAGTGACGTGACGAAATTCGGATAATTGTGACGAACTTCGGATAGTGACGTGACGATTTTCGGATTATTGTGACGAACTTCGGATAGTGACGTGACGAAATTCGGATTATGCTATGACGAACTTTGTATAGTGACGTGACGAACTTCGGATAATTGTGACGAACTTCGGATAATGACGTGACGAACTTCGGATTATTGTGACGAACTTTGGATTATTGTGACGAACTTCGGATAATGACGTGACGAACTTCGTATTATTGTGACAAATTTCGGATAGTGACGTGACGAAATTCAGATAATTGTGACGAACTTCGGATAGTGCCGTGACGAACTTCGGAATATTGTGACGAACTTCGGATAATGACGTGAAGAACTTCGGATTATCGTGATGAACTTCGGATAAGGACGTGACGAACTTCGGATTATTGTGACAAACTTCAGATAGTGACGTGACGAACTTCGGATAATTGTGACGAACGTCGAATAGTGACGTGACGAATTTCGGATAGTGACGTGACGAAATTCAAAAAATTGTGACGAACTTTGAATAGTGACGCGACGAACTTCGGATTATTGTGAAGAACTTCGGAAAGTGACGTGATGACATTCGGATTATTGTGACAAACTTTGGATAATGACGTGACGAACTTCGGTTTATTGTGACGAACTTCGGATAGTGACGTGACGAACTTCGGTTTATTGTAACGAACTTCGGATAGTGACGGTACGACCTTCGGATAATTACGTGACGAACTTCGGATAGTGACGTGACTTACTTCGGATTATTAGGACGATATTCGGATAATTGTGACGAACTTCGGAAAGTGACGTGATGACATTCGGATTATTGTGACAAACTTCGGATAGTGACGTGACGAACTTCGGTTTATTGTGACGAACTTCGGATAGTATCGTGACGAACTTCGGATTATTTTGACGAACTTTGGATAGTGACGTGACAAAATTCGGATTATGCTGTGACGAACTTCGGATTATTGTGACGAACTTCGGATTATTGTGACGAACTTCGGATAGTGACGTGACGAACTTCGTATTATTGTGACGAACTTCGCTTAGCGACGTGACGAAATTCGGATAATTGTGACGAACTTCAGATAGTGACGTGACTTTTTTCGGATTATTGTGACGAACAACGGATAGTGACGTGACGAAATTCGGATAATTGTGACAAAATTCGAATAGTGACGTGACGAACTTCGGATTATTGTGACGAACTTCGGATAATGACGTGACGAACTTCGGATTATTGTGACGAACTTCGGATAATGACGGGACGAACTTCGGATTATCGTGACAAACTTCGGATAATGACGTGACGAACTTCGTATTATTGTGACGAACTTTGAATAGTGACGTGACGACATTCGGATTATTGTGACAAACTTCGGATAATGACGTGACGAACTTCGGTTTATTGTGACGAACTTCGGATAGTAACGTGACGAACTTCGGATTATTTTGACGAACTTCGGATAGTGACGTGACGAAATTCGGATTATGCTGTGACGAACTTCGGATAATGACGTGACGAACTTCGGATAATGACGTGACGAACTTCGGATTATTGTGACGAACTTCGGATAGTGACGTGACGAAATTCGGATAATTGTGACGAACTTCGGATAGTGACGTGACGATTTTCGGATTATTGTGACGAACTTCGGATAGTGACGTGACGAAATTCGGATTATGCTATGACGAACTTTGTATAGTGACGTGACGAACTTCGGATAATTGTGACGAACTTCGGATAATGACGTGACGAACTTCGGATTATTGTGACGAACTTTGGATTATTGTGACGAACTTCGGATAATGACGTGACGAACTTCGTATTATTGTGACAAATTTCGGATAGTGACGTGACGAAATTCAGATAATTGTGACGAACTTCGGATAGTGCCGTGACGAACTTCGGAATATTGTGACGAACTTCGGATAATGACGTGAAGAACTTCGGATTATCGTGATGAACTTCGGATAAGGACGTGACGAACTTCGGATTATTGTGACAAACTTCAGAAAGTGACGTGACGAACTTCGGATAATTGTGACGAACGTCGAATAGTGACGTGACGAATTTCGGATAGTGACGTGACGAAATTCAAAAAATTGTGACGAACTTTGAATAGTGAAGCGACGAACTTCGGATTATTGTGAAGAACTTCGGAAAGTGACGGGATGACATTCGGATTATTGTGACAAACTTTGGATAATGACTCGACGAACTTCGGTTTATTGTGACGAACTTCGGATAGTGACGTGACGAACTTCGGTTTATTGTAACGAACTTCGGATAGTGACGGTACGACCTTCGGATAATTACGTGACGAACTTCGGATAGTGACGTGACTTACTTCGGATTATTAGGACGATATTCGGATAATTGTGACGAACTTCGGAAAGTGACGTGATGACATTCGGATTATTGTGACAAACTTTGGATAGTGACGTGACGAACTTCGGTTTATTGTGACGAACTTCGGATAGTATCGTGACGAACTTCGGATTATTTTGACGAACTTTGGATAGTGACGTGACAAAATTCGGATTATGCTGTGACGAACTTCGGATTATTGTGACGAACTTCGGATTATTGTGACGAACTTCGGATAGTGACGTGACGAACTTCGGATTATTGTGACGAACTTCGCTTAGCGACGTGACGAAATTCGGATAATTGTGACGAACTTCAGATAGTGACGTGACTTTTTTCGGATTATTGTGACGAACAACGGATAGTGACGTGACGAAATTCGGATAATTGTGACAAAATTCGAATAGTGACGTGACGAACTTCGGATTATTGTGACGAACTTCGGATAATGACGTGACGAACTTCGGATTATTGTGACGAACTTCGGATAATGACGGGACGAACTTCGGATTATCGTGACAAACTTCGGATAATGACGTGACGAACTTCGTATTATTGTGACGAACTTTGAATAGTGACGTGACGACATTCGGATTATTGTGACAAACTTCGGATAATGACGTGACGAACTTCGGTTTATTGTGACGAACTTCGGATAGTAACGTGACGAACTTCGGATTATTTTGACGAACTTCGGATAGTGACGTGACGAAATTCGGATTATGCTGTGACGAACTTCGGATAATGACGTGACCAACTTCGGATTATGCTGTGACGAATTTCGGATAATGACGTAACAAACTTCGGAATATGCTGTGACGAACTCCGGAAAATGACGTGATGAACATCGGATTATTGTGACGAACTTCGGATAGTGACGTGACGAAATTCGGATTATGCTGTGACGAACTTCGGATAATGACGTGACCAACTTCGGATTATGCTGTGACGAATTTTGGATAATGACGTGACAAACTTCGGATTATGCTGTGACGAACCCCGGATGGTGACGTGACGAACTTTGGATAGCTACGTGACGAACTTTGGATTATTGTGACGAACTTCGGATAATGACGTGACGAAATTTGAATTTTGCTGTGACGAACTTCGGATAATGACGTGACGAAATTCGGATAACGTGGTGACAAACTTCGGATAATGACGTCACGAACTTCGGATTATTGTGACGATCTTCGGATAGTGACGTGACGAACTTCGGATAATGACGTGACGAACTTCGGATAGTGACGTGACGAACTTCGGATTATTGTGACGAACTTCGCATAGTGACGTGACGAAATTCAGATAATTGTGAATAACTTCGGATAGTGACGTAACGAAATTCGTATAATTGTAACGAACTTCGGATATTGACGTGACGAACTTCGGATTATTGTGACGAACTTCGGATAATGACGTGACGAACTTCGGCTTATTGTGACGAACTTCGGATAGTGACTTGACGAACTTCGGATAATGACGTGACGAACTTCGGATAAAAACGTGACGAACTTCGGATTATTGTGACGAACTTCGGATAATGACTTGACGAATTTCGGATTATTGTGACGAACTTCGGATAATGACGTGACGAACTTCGGTTTATTGTAACGAACTTCGGATAATTGTGACGAAATTCGGATAGTGACGTAACGAACTTCGGATTATTGTGACGAACTTCGGATAATGACGTGTCGAACTTAAGATTATTGTGACGAACTTCGAATAATGACGTGATGAACTACGGATTATTGTGACGATTTTTGAATAGTGACGTGACGACATTCGGATTATTGTGACAAACTTCGGATAATGACGTGACGAACTTCGGTTTATTGTGACGAACTTCGGATAGTGACGTGACGAAATTCAGATAATTGTGACGAACTTCGAATAGTGACGTGACGAACTTCGGATAATTGTGACGAACTTCGGATAATGACGTGACGAACTTCGGATAATTGTGACGAACTTCGGATAGTGACGTGACGAACTTCGGATTATTGTGACGAACCTCGGATAGTGACGTGACGACCTCCGGATTATTGTGACGAACTTCGGATAGTGACGTGACGAATTTCGGATAGTAACGTGACGAAATTTGATTATGCTGTGACGAACTTTGAATAGTGACGTGACGAAATTCGAATTATGCTGTGACGAACTTCGGATAGTGACGTGACGAACTTCGGATAATGACGTGACGAACTTCGGATGAAAACGTGACGAACTTCGGATTATTGTGACGAACTTCGGATAGTGACGTGACGATTTTCGGATTATTGTGACGAACTACGGCTAGTGACGTGACGAAATTCGGATTATGCTGTGACGAACTTTGGATAGTGACGTGACGACAGTCGGATTACTGTGACAAACTTCGGATAATGACGTGACGAACTTTGGTTTATTTTGACGAACTTTGGATAGTGACGTGACGAACTTTGGATTATTGTGACGAACTTCGGAGAGTGACGTGACGAACTTCGGATTATTGTGACGAACTTCGGATAGTGACGTGACAAATTTCGGATAGTGACGTGACAAAATTCAAAAAATTGTGACGAACTTTGAATAGTGACGCGACGAACTCCGAATAATGACGTGACGAACTTCGGATAGCTACGTGACGAACTTTGGATTATTGTGACGAACTTCGGATAGTGACGTGACGAAATTTGGATTATGCTGTGACGAACTTCGGATAATGACGTGACGAACTTCGGATTATTGTGACGAACTTCGGATAGTGACGTGACGAACTTCGGATAGTGACGTGACGAACTTCGGATTATTGTGACGAACAACGGATAGTGACGTGACGACATTCGGATAATTGTGACAAAATTCGAATAGTGACGTGACGAACTTCGGATTATTGTGACGAACTTCGGATAATGACGTGACGAACTTCGGATTATTGTGACGAACTTCGGATAATGACGGGACGAAGTTCGGATTATCGTGACAAACTTCGGATAATGACGTGACGAACTTCGTATTATTGTGACGAACTTTGAATAGTGACGTGACGACATTCGGATTATTGTGACAAACTTCGGATAATGACGTGACTAACTTCGGTTTATTGTGACGAACTTCGGATAGTAACGTGACGAACTTCGGATTATTTTGACGAACTTCGGATAGTGACGTGACGAAATTCGGATTATGCTGTGACGAACTTCGGATAATGACGTGACCAACTTCGGATTATGCTGTGACGAATTTCGGATAATGACGTAACAAACTTCGGAATATGCTGTGACGAACTCCGGATAGTAACGTGACGAACTTCGGATTATTTTGACGAACTTCGGATAGTGACGTGACGAAATTCGGATTATGCTGTGACGAACTTCGGATAATGACGTGACCAACTTCGGATTATGCTGTGACGAATTTTGGATAATGACGTGACAAACTTCGGATTATGCTGTGACGAACCCCGGATGGTGACGTGACGAACTTTGGATAGCTACGTGACGAACTTTGGATTATTGTGACGAACTTCGGATAATGACGTGACGAAATTTGAATTTTGCTGTGACGAACTTCGGATAATGACGTGACGAAATTCGGATAACGTGGTGACAAACTTCGGATAATGACGTCACGAACTTCGGATTATTGTGACGATCTTCGGATAGTGACGTGACGAACTTCGGATAATGACGTGACGAACTTCGGATAGTGACGTGACGAACTTCGGATTATTGTGACGAACTTCGCATAGTGACGTGACGAAATTCAGATAATTGTGAATAACTTCGGATAGTGACGTAACGAAATTCGTATAATTGTAACGAACTTCGGATATTGACGTGACGAACTTCGGATTATTGTGACGAACTTCGGATAATGACGTGACGAACTTCGGCTTATTGTGACGAACTTCGGATAGTGACTTGACGAACTTCGGATAATGACGTGACGAACTTCGGATAAAAACGTGACGAACTTCGGATTATTGTGACGAACTTCGGATAATGACTTGACGAATTTCGGATTATTGTGACGAACTTCGGATAATGACGTGACGAACTTCGGTTTATTGTAACGAACTTCGGATAATTGTGACGAAATTCGGATAGTGACGTAACGAACTTCGGATTATTGTGACGAACTTCGGATAATGACGTGTCGAACTTAAGATTATTGTGACGAACTTCGAATAATGACGTGATGAACTACGGATTATTGTGACGATTTTTGAATAGTGACGTGACGACATTCGGATTATTGTGACAAACTTCGGATAATGACGTGACGAACTTCGGTTTATTGTGACGAACTTCGGATAGTGACGTGACGAAATTCAGATAATTGTGACGAACTTCGAATAGTGACGTGACGAACTTCGGATAATTGTGACGAACTTCGGATAATGACGTGACGAACTTCGGATAATTGTGACGAACTTCGGATAGTGACGTGACGAACTTCGGATTATTGTGACGAACCTCGGATAGTGACGTGACGACCTCCGGATTATTGTGACGAACTTCGGATAGTGACGTGACGAATTTCGGATAGTAACGTGACGAAATTTGATTATGCTGTGACGAACTTTGAATAGTGACGTGACGATATTCGAATTATGCTGTGACGAACTTCGGATAGTGACGTGACGAACTTCGGATAATGACGTGACGAACTTCGGATGAAAACGTGACGAACTTCGGATTATTGTGACGAACTTCGGATAGTGACGTGACGATTTTCGGATTATTGTGACGAACTACGGCTAGTGACGTGACGAAATTCGGATTATGCTGTGACGAACTTTGGATAGTGACGTGACGACAGTCGGATTACTGTGACAAACTTCGGATAATGACGTGACGAACTTTGGTTTATTTTGACGAACTTTGGATAGTGACGTGACGATTTTTGGATTATTGTGACGAACTTCGGAGAGTGACGTGACGAACTTCGGATTATTGTGACGAACTTCGGATAGTGACGTGACAAATTTCGGATAGTGACGTGACAAAATTCAAAAAATTGTGACGAACTTTGAATAGTGACGCGACGAACTCCGAATAATGACGTGACGAACTTCGGATAGCTACGTGACGAACTTTGGATTATTGTGACGAACTTCGGATAGTGACGTGACGAAATTTGGATTATGCTCTGACGAACTTCGGATAATGACGTGACGAAATTCGGATTACGTGGTGACAAACTTCGGATAATGACGTGACGAACTTCGGATTATTGTGACGAACTTCGGATAGTGACGTGACGAACTTCGGATAATGACGTGACGAACTTTGGATAGTGACGTGACGAACTTCGGATTATTGTGACGAACCTCGCATAGTGACGTGACGAAATTCAGATAATTGTGAATAACTTCGGATAGTGACGTGACGAAATTCGGATAATTGTGACGAACTTCGGATATTGACGTGACGAATTTCGGATTATTGTGACGAACATCGGATAATGACGTGACGAACTTCGGCTTATTGTGACGAACTTCGGATAGTGACTTGACGAACTTCGGATAATAACGTGACGAACTTCGGATAAAAACGTGACGAACTTCGGATTATTGAGACGAACTTCGGTTAATGACGTGACGAATTTCGGTTTATTGTGACGAACTTCGGATAGTGACGTGACGAACTTCGGATTATTGTGACGAACTTCGGATAGTGACGTGACGAACTTCGGATTATTGTGACAAACTTCAGATAGTGACGTGACGAACTTCGGTTTATTGTGACGAACTTCGGTTTATTGTGACGAACTTCGGATAGTAACGTGACAAACTTCGGATTATTTTGACGAACTTCGGATAGTGACGTGACGAAATTCGGATTATGCTGTGACGAACTTCGGATAATGACGTGACCAACTTCTATTTATGCTGTGACGAATTTTGGATAATGGCGTGACAAACTTCGGATTATGCTGTGATGAACTCCGGATAATGACGTGATGAACTTCGGATTATTGTGACGAACTTCGGATAATGACGTGACGAACTTCGGCTTATTGTGACGAACTTCGGAAAGTGACGTGACGAACTTCGGATTATTGTGACAAACTTCAGATAGTGACGTGACGAACTTCGGATTATTGTGACGAACTTCGGATAGTAACGTGACAAACTTCGGATTATTTTGACGAACTTCGGATAGTGACGTGACGAAATTCGGATTATGCTGTGACGAACTTCGGATAATGACGTGACCAACTTCTGTTTATGCTGTGACGAATTTTGGATAATGGCGTGATAAACTTCGGATTATGCTGTGATGAACTCCGGATAATGACGTGATGAACTTCGGCTTATTGTGACGAACTTCGGAAAGTGACTTGACGAACTTCGGATAATGACGTGACGAACTTCGGATAAAAACGTGACGAACTTCGGATTATTGTAACGAACTTCGAATAATGACGTGACGAATTTCGGTTTATTGTGACGAACTTTGGATAGTGACGTGACGAACTTCGGATTATTGTGACAAACTTCAGATAGTGACGTGACGAACTTCTGATAATGACGTGACGAACTTCGGATTATTGTGACGAACTTCGGATAGCGACGTGACGAAATTCGGATAATTGTTACGAACTTCGGATAGTGACGTGACGATTATCGGATTATTTTGACGAACTTCGGATAGTGACGTGACGAAATTCAAAAAATTGTGACGAACTTTGAATAGTGACGTGACGAAATTCGGATAATTGTGACGAACTTCGGAGAGTGACGTGACGAACTTTGGATTATTGTGACGAACTTCGGATAGTGACGTGACGACATTCGGATTATTGTGACAAACTTCGGATAATGACGTGACGAACTTCGGTTTATTGTGACGAACTTCGGATAGTGACATGACGAACTTCGGATTATTGTGACGAACTTCGGATAGTGACGTGACGAACTTCGGATAGCTACGTGACGAACTTTGGATTATTGTGACGAACTTTGTATAGTGACGTGACGAAATTCGGATAATTGTGACGAACTTCGGATAGTGACGTGACGATTTTCGGATTATTGTGACGAACTTCGGATAGTGACGTGACGAAATTCGGATTATGCTGTGACGAACTTTGTATAGTGACGTGACGAAATTCGGATAATTGTGACGAACTTCGAATAGTGACGTGACGAACTTCGGATTATTGTGACAAACTTCGGATAGTGACGTGACGAACTTCGGATTATTGTGACGAACTTCGGATAATGACGTGACGAACTTCGGATTATTGTGACGAACTTCGGATAATGACGTGACGAAATTCGGATTACGTGGTGACAAACTTCGGATAATGACGTAACGAACTTCGTATTATTGTGACGAACTTTGAATAGTGACGTGACGACATTCGGATTATTGTGACAAACTTCGGATAATGACGTGACGAACTTCGGTTTATTGTGACGAACTTCGGATAGTAACGTGACGAACTTCGGATTATTTTGACGAACTTCGGATAGTGACGTGACGAAATTCGGATTATGCTGTGACGAACTTCGGATAATGACATGACCAACTTCGGATTATGCTGTGACGAATTTCGGATAATGACGTGACAAACTTCGGATTATGCTGTGACGAACTCCGGATAATGACGTGATGAACCTCGGATAATTGTGACGAACTTCGGATAGTGACGTGACGATTTTCGGATTATTGTGACGATTTTCGGATAGTGACGTGACGAAATTCGGATTATGCTGTGACGAACTTTGTGTAGTGACGTGACGAAATTCGGATAATTGTGACGTACTTCGAATAGTGACGTGACGAACTTCGGATTATTGTGACAAACTTCGGATAATGACGTGACGAACTTCGGATTATTGTGACGAACTTCGGATAATGACGTGACGAACTTTGGACTATTGTGACGAACTTCGGATAGTGACGTGACGAAATTCAGATAATTGTGACGAACTTCGCATAGTGACGTGACGAAATTCAGATAATTGTGAATAACTTCGGATAGTGACGTAACGAATATCGGATTATTGTGACGAACTTCGGATAGTGACGTGACGAACTTCGGATTATTGTGACGATTTTCGGATAGTGACGTGACAAAATTCAGATAGTGACGTGACGAAATTCGGATTATGCTGTGACGAACCTCGGATAATGACGTGACGAATTTCGGATTATGCTGTGACGAACTTCGGATAATGACGTGACCAACTTCGGATTATGCTGTGACGAATTTTTGATAATGACGTGACAAACTTCGGATTATGCTGTGATGAACTCCGGATAATGACGTGATGAACTTCGGATTATTGTGACGAACTTCGGATAATGACGTGACGAACTTCGGCTTATTGTGACGAACTTCGGAAAGTGACTTGACGAACTTCGGATAGTGACGTGACGAAATTCGGATTATGCTGTGACGAACTTTGTGTAGTGACGTGACGAAATTCTGATAATTGTGACGATTTTCGAATAGTGACGTGACGAACTTCGGATTATTGTGACAAACTTCGGATAATGACGTGACGAACTTCGGATTATTGTGACGAACTTCGGATAATGACGTGACGAACTTTGGACTATTGTGACGAACTTCGGATAGTGACGTGACGAAATTCAGATAATTGTGACGAACTTCGCATAGTGACGTGACGAAATTCAGATAATTGTGAATAACTTCGGATAGTGACGTAACGAATATCGGATTATTGTGACGAACTTCGGATAGTGACGTGACGAACTTCGGCTTATTGTGACGAACTTCGGAAAGTGACTTGACGAACTTCGGATAATGACGTGACGAACTTCGGATAAAAACGTGACGAACTTCGGATTATTGTAACGAACTTCGAATAATGACGTGACGAATTTCGGTTTATTGTGACGAACTTTGGATAGTGACGTGACGAACTTCGGATTATTGTGACAAACTTCAGATAGTGACGTGACGAACTTCGGATAATGACGTGACGAACTTCGGATTATTGTGACGAACTTCGGATAGCGACGTGACGAAATTCGGATAATTGTTACGAACTTCGGATAGTGACGTGACGATTATCGGATTATTTTGACGAACTTCGGATAGTGACGTGACGAAATTCAAAAAATTGTGACGAACTTTGAATAGTGACGTGACGAAATTCGGATAATTGTGACGAACTTCGGAGAGTGACGTGACGAACTTTGGATTATTGTGACGAACTTCGGATAGTGACGTGACGACATTCGGATTATTGTGACAAACTTCGGATTATGACGTGACGAACTTCGGTTTATTGTGACGAACTTCGGATAGTGACATGACGAACTTCGGATTATTGTGACGAACTTCGGATAGTGACGTGACGAACTTCGGATAGCTACGTGACGAACTTTGGATTATTGTGACGAACTTTGTATAGTGACGTAACGAAATTCGGATAATTGTGACGAACTTCGGATAGTGACGTGACGATTTTCGGATTATTGTGACGAACTTCGGATAGTGACGTGACGAAATTCGGATTATGCTGTGACGAACTTTGTATAGTGACGTGACGAAATTCGGATAATTGTGACGAACTTCGAATAGTGACGTGACGAACTTCGGATTATTGTGACAAACTTCGGATAGTGACGTGACGAACTTCGGATTATTGTGACGAACTTCGGATAATGACGTGACGAACTTCGGATTATTGTGACGAACTTCGGATAATGACGTGACGAAATTCGGATTACGTGGTGACAAACTTCGGATAATGACGTAACGAACTTCGTATTATTGTGACGAACTTTGAATAGTGACGTGACGACATTCGGATTATTGTGACAAACTTCGGATAATGACGTGACGAACTTCGGTTTATTGTGGCGAACTTCGGATAGTAACGTGACGAACTTCGGATTATTTTGACGAACTTCGGATTGTGACATGACGAAATTCGGATTATGCTGTGACGAACTTCGGATAATGACATGACCAACTTCGGATTATGCTGTGACGAATTTCGGATAATGACGTGACAAACTTCGGATTATGCTGTGACGAACTCCGGATAATGACGTGATGAACCTCGGATAATTGTGTTGAACTTCGGATAGTGACGTGACGATTTTCGGATTATTGTGACGATTTTCGGATAGTGACGTGACGAAATTCGGATTATGCTGTGACGAAATTTGTGTAGTGACGTGACGAAATTCGGATAATTGTGACGAACTTCGAATAGTGACGTGATGAACTTCGGATTATTGTGACAAACTTCGGATAATGACGTGACGAACTTCGGATTATTGTGACGAACTTCGGATAATGACGTGACGAACTTCGGATTATTGTGACGAACTTCGGATAGTGACGTGACGAACTTCGGATAGCTACGTGACGAACTTTGGATTATTGTGACGAACTTTGTATAGTGACGTGACGAAATTCGGATAATTGTGACGAACTTCGGATAGTGACGTGACGATTTTCGGATTATTGTGACGAACTTCGGATAGTGACGTGACGAAATTCGGATTATGCTGTGACGAACTTTGTATAGTGACGTGACGAAATTCGGATAATTGTGACGAACTTCGAATAGTGACGTGACGAACTTCGGATTATTGTGACAAACTTCGGATAGTGACGTGACGAACTTCGGATTATTGTGACGAACTTCGGATAATGACGTGACGAACTTCGGATTATTGTGACGAACTTCGGATAATGACGTGACGAAATTCGGATTACGTGGTGACAAACTTCGGATAATGACGTAACGAACTTCGTATTATTGTGACGAACTTTGAATAGTGACGTGACGACATTCGGATTATTGTGACGAACTTCGAATAGTGACGTGACGAACTTCGGATTATTGTGACAAACTTCGGATAGTGACGTGACGAACTTCGGATTATTGTGACGAACTTCGGATAGTAACGTGACAAACTTCGGATTATTTTGACGAACTTCGGATAGTGACGTGACGAAATTCGGATTATGCTGTGACGAACTTCGGATAATGACGTGACCAACTTCTGTTTATGCTGTGACGAATTTTGGATAATGGCGTGATAAACTTCGGATTATGCTGTGATGAACTCCGGATAATGACGTGATGAACTTCGGCTTATTGTGACGAACTTCGGAAAGTGACTTGACGAACTTCGGATAATGACGTGACGAACTTCGGATAAAAACGTGACGAACTTCGGATTATTGTAACGAACTTCGAATAATGACGTGACGAATTTCGGTTTATTGTGACGAACTTTGGATAGTGACGTGACGAACTTCGGATTATTGTGACAAACTTCAGATAGTGACGTGACGAACTTCTGATAATGACGTGACGAACTTCGGATTATTGTGACGAACTTCGGATAGCGACGTGACGAAATTCGGATAATTGTTACGAACTTCGGATAGTGACGTGACGATTATCGGATTATTTTGACGAACTTCGGATAGTGACGTGACGAAATTCAAAAAATTGTGACGAACTTTGAATAGTGACGTGACGAAATTCGGATAATTGTGACGAACTTCGGAGAGTGACGTGACGAACTTTGGATTATTGTGACGAACTTCGGATAGTGACGTGACGACATTCGGATTATTGTGACAAACTTCGGATAATGACGTGACGAACTTCGGTTTATTGTGACGAACTTCGGATAGTGACATGACGAACTTCGGATTATTGTGACGAACTTCGGATAGTGACGTGACGAACTTCGGATAGCTACGTGACGAACTTTGGATTATTGTGACGAACTTTGTATAGTGACGTGACGAAATTCGGATAATTGTGACGAACTTCGGATAGTGACGTGACGATTTTCGGATTATTGTGACGAACTTCGGATAGTGACGTGACGAAATTCGGATTATGCTGTGACGAACTTTGTATAGTGACGTGACGAAATTCGGATAATTGTGACGAACTTCGAATAGTGACGTGACGAACTTCGGATTATTGTGACAAACTTCGGATAGTGACGTGACGAACTTCGGATTATTGTGACGAACTTCGGATAATGACGTGACGAACTTCGGATTATTGTGACGAACTTCGGATAATGACGTGACGAAATTCGGATTACGTGGTGACAAACTTCGGATAATGACGTAACGAACTTCGTATTATTGTGACGAACTTTGAATAGTGACGTGACGACATTCGGATTATTGTGACAAACTTCGGATAATGACGTGACGAACTTCGGTTTATTGTGACGAACTTCGGATAGTAACGTGACGAACTTCGGATTATTTTGACGAACTTCGGATAGTGACGTGACGAAATTCGGATTATGCTGTGACGAACTTCGGATAATGACATGACCAACTTCGGATTATGCTGTGACGAATTTCGGATAATGACGTGACAAACTTCGGATTATGCTGTGACGAACTCCGGATAATGACGTGATGAACCTCGGATAATTGTGACGAACTTCGGATAGTGACGTGACGATTTTCGGATTATTGTGACGATTTTCGGATAGTGACGTGACGAAATTCGGATTATGCTGTGACGAACTTTGTGTAGTGACGTGACGAAATTCGGATAATTGTGACGTACTTCGAATAGTGACGTGACGAACTTCGGATTATTGTGACAAACTTCGGATAATGACGTGACGAACTTCGGATTATTGTGACGAACTTCGGATAATGACGTGACGAACTTTGGACTATTGTGACGAACTTCGGATAGTGACGTGACGAAATTCAGATAATTGTGACGAACTTCGCATAGTGACGTGACGAAATTCAGATAATTGTGAATAACTTCGGATAGTGACGTAACGAATATCGGATTATTGTGACGAACTTCGGATAGTGACGTGACGAACTTCGGATTATTGTGACGATTTTCGGATAGTGACGTGACAAAATTCAGATAGTGACGTGACGAAATTCGGATTATGCTGTGACGAACCTCGGATAATGACGTGACGAATTTCGGATTATGCTGTGACGAACTTCGGATAATGACGTGACCAACTTCGGATTATGCTGTGACGAATTTTTGATAATGACGTGACAAACTTCGGATTATGCTGTGATGAACTCCGGATAATGACGTGATGAACTTCGGATTATTGTGACGAACTTCGGATAATGACGTGACGAACTTCGGCTTATTGTGACGAACTTCGGAAAGTGACTTGACGAACTTCGGATAGTGACGTGACGAAATTCGGATTATGCTGTGACGAACTTTGTGTAGTGACGTGACGAAATTCTGATAATTGTGACGATTTTCGAATAGTGACGTGACGAACTTCGGATTATTGTGAAAAACTTCGGATAATGACGTGACGAACTTCGGATTATTGTGACGAACTTCGGATAATGACGTGACGAACTTTGGACTATTGTGACGAACTTCGGATAGTGACGTGACGAAATTCAGATAATTGTGACGAACTTCGCATAGTGACGTGACGAAATTCAGATAATTGTGAATAACTTCGGATAGTGACGTAACGAATATCGGATTATTGTGACGAACTTCGGATAGTGACGTGACGAACTTCGGCTTATTGTGACGAACTTCGGAAAGTGACTTGACGAACTTCGGATAATGACGTGACGAACTTCGGATAAAAACGTGACGAACTTCGGATTATTGTAACGAACTTCGAATAATGACGTGACGAATTTCGGTTTATTGTGACGAACTTTGGATAGTGACGTGACGAACTTCGGATTATTGTGACAAACTTCAGATAGTGACGTGACGAACTTCGGATAATGACGTGACGAACTTCGGATTATTGTGACGAACTTCGGATAGCGACGTGACGAAATTCGGATAATTGTTACGAACTTCGGATAGTGACGTGACGATTATCGGATTATTTTGACGAACTTCGGATAGTGACGTGACGAAATTCAAAAAATTGTGACGAACTTTGAATAGTGACGTGACGAAATTCGGATAATTGTGACGAACTTCGGAGAGTGACGTGACGAACTTTGGATTATTGTGACGAACTTCGGATAGTGACGTGACGACATTCGGATTATTGTGACAAACTTCGGATTATGACGTGACGAACTTCGGTTTATTGTGACGAACTTCGGATAGTGACATGACGAACTTCGGATTATTGTGACGAACTTCGGATAGTGACGTGACGAACTTCGGATAGCTACGTGACGAACTTTGGATTATTGTGACGAACTTTGTATAGTGACGTAACGAAATTCGGATAATTGTGACGAACTTCGGATAGTGACGTGACGATTTTCGGATTATTGTGACGAACTTCGGATAGTGACGTGACGAAATTCGGATTATGCTGTGACGAACTTTGTATAGTGACGTGACGAAATTCGGATAATTGTGACGAACTTCGAATAGTGACGTGACGAACTTCGGATTATTGTGACAAACTTCGGATAGTGACGTGACGAACTTCGGATTATTGTGACGAACTTCGGATAATGACGTGACGAACTTCGGATTATTGTGACGAACTTCGGATAATGACGTGACGAAATTCGGATTACGTGGTGACAAACTTCGGATAATGACGTAACGAACTTCGTATTATTGTGACGAACTTTGAATAGTGACGTGACGACATTCGGATTATTGTGACAAACTTCGGATAATGACGTGACGAACTTCGGTTTATTGTGGCGAACTTCGGATAGTAACGTGACGAACTTCGGATTATTTTGACGAACTTCGGATTGTGACATGACGAAATTCGGATTATGCTGTGACGAACTTCGGATAATGACATGACCAACTTCGGATTATGCTGTGACGAATTTCGGATAATGACGTGACAAACTTCGGATTATGCTGTGACGAACTCCGGATAATGACGTGATGAACCTCGGATAATTGTGTTGAACTTCGGATAGTGACGTGACGATTTTCGGATTATTGTGACGATTTTCGGATAGTGACGTGACGAAATTCGGATTATGCTGTGACGAAATTTGTGTAGTGACGTGACGAAATTCGGATAATTGTGACGAACTTCGAATAGTGACGTGATGAACTTCGGATTATTGTGACAAACTTCGGATAATGACGTGACGAACTTCGGATTATTGTGACGAACTTCGGATAATGACGTGACGAACTTCGGATTATTGTGACGAACTTCGGATAGTGACGTGACGAACTTCGGATAGCTACGTGACGAACTTTGGATTATTGTGACGAACTTTGTATAGTGACGTGACGAAATTCGGATAATTGTGACGAACTTCGGATAGTGACGTGACGATTTTCGGATTATTGTGACGAACTTCGGATAGTGACGTGACGAAATTCGGATTATGCTGTGACGAACTTTGTATAGTGACGTGACGAAATTCGGATAATTGTGACGAACTTCGAATAGTGACGTGACGAACTTCGGATTATTGTGACAAACTTCGGATAGTGACGTGACGAACTTCGGATTATTGTGACGAACTTCGGATAATGACGTGACGAACTTCGGATTATTGTGACGAACTTCGGATAATGACGTGACGAAATTCGGATTACGTGGTGACAAACTTCGGATAATGACGTAACGAACTTCGTATTATTGTGACGAACTTTGAATAGTGACGTGACGACATTCGGATTATTGTGACAAACTTCGGATAATGACGTGACGAACTTCGGATTATTGTGACGAACTTCGGATAATGACGTGACGAACTTCGGATTATTTTGACGAACTTCGGATAGTGACGTGACGAAATTCGGATTATGCTGTGACGAACTTCGGATAATGACATGACCAACTTCGGATTATGCTGTGACGAATTTCGGATAATGACGTGACAAACTTCGGATTATGCTGTGACGAACTCCGGATAATGACGTGATGAACCTCGGATAATTGTGACGAACTTCGGATAGTGACGTGACGATTTTCGGATTATTGTGACGATTTTCGGATAGTGACGTGACGAAATTCGGATTATGCTGTGACGAACTTTGTGTAGTGACGTGACGAAATTCGGATAATTGTGACGTACTTCGAATAGTGACGTGACGAACTTCGGATTATTGTGACAAACTTCGGATAATGACGTGACGAACTTCGGATTATTGTGACGAACTTCGGATAATGACGTGACGAACTTTGGACTATTGTGACGAACTTCGGATAGTGACGTGACGAAATTCAGATAATTGTGACGAACTTCGCATAGTGACGTGACGAAATTCAGATAATTGTGAATAACTTCGGATAGTGACGTAACGAATATCGGATTATTGTGACGAACTTCGGATAGTGACGTGACGAACTTCGGCTTATTGTGACGAACTTCGGAAAGTGACTTGACGAACTTCGGATAATGACGTGACGAACTTCGGATAAAAACGTGACGAACTTCGGATTATTGTAACGAACTTCGAATAATGACGTGACGAATTTCGGTTTATTGTGACGAACTTTGGATAGTGACGTGACGAACTTCGGATTATTGTGACAAACTTCAGATAGTGACGTGACGAACTTCGGATAATGACGTGACGAACTTCGGATTATTGTGACGAACTTCGGATAGCGACGTGACGAAATTCGGATAATTGTTACGAACTTCGGATAGTGACGTGACGATTATCGGATTATTTTGACGAACTTCGGATAGTGACGTGACGAAATTCAAAAAATTGTGACGAACTTTGAATAGTGACGTGACGAAATTCGGATAATTGTGACGAACTTCGGAGAGTGACGTGACGAACTTTGGATTATTGTGACGAACTTCGGATAGTGACGTGACGACATTCGGATTATTGTGACAAACTTCGGATTATGACGTGACGAACTTCGGTTTATTGTGACGAACTTCGGATAGTGACATGACGAACTTCGGATTATTGTGACGAACTTCGGATAGTGACGTGACGAACTTCGGATAGCTACGTGACGAACTTTGGATTATTGTGACGAACTTTGTATAGTGACGTGACGAAATTCGGATAATTGTGACGAACTTCGGATAGTGACGTGACGATTTTCGGATTATTGTGACGAACTTCGGATAGTGACGTGACGAAATTCGGATTATGCTGTGACGAACTTTGTATAGTGACGTGACGAAATTCGGATAATTGTGACGAACTTCGAATAGTGACGTGACGAACTTCGGATTATTGTGACAAACTTCGGATAGTGACGTGACGAACTTCGGATTATTGTGACGAACTTCGGATAATGACGTGACGAAATTCGGATTATGCTGTGACGAACTTTGTGTAGTGACGTGACGAAATTCGGATAATTGTGACGAACTTCGAATAGTGACGTGATGAACTTCGGATTATTGTGACGAACTTCGGATAGTGACGTGACGAACTTCGGATTATTGTGACGAACTTCGGATTATTGTGACGATTTTCGTATAGTGACGTGACAAAATTCAGATAGTGACGTGACGAAATTCGGATTATGCTGTGACGAACCTCGGATAATGACGTGACGAATTTCGGATTATGCTGTGACGAACTTCGGATAATGACGTGACCAACTTCGGATTATGCTGTGACGAATTTTTGATAATGACGTGACAAACTTCGGATTATGCTGTGACGCACTCCGGATAATGACGTGACGAACTTCGGATAGCTACTTGACGAACTTTGGATTATTGTGACGAACTTTGTATAATGACGTGACGACAATTGGATTATGCTGTGACGAACTTCGGATAGTGACGTGACGAAATTCGGATTATTGTGGCGAACTTCGGATAGTAACGTGACGAACTTCGGATTATTTTGACGAACTTCGGATTGTGACATGACGAAATTCGGATTATGCTGTGACGAACTTCGGATAATGACATGACCAACTTCGGATTATGCTGTGACGAATTTCGGATAATGACGTGACAAACTTCGGATTATGCTGTGACGAACTCCGGATAATGACGTGATGAACCTCGGATAATTGTGTTGAACTTCGGATAGTGACGTGACGATTTTCGGATTATTGTGACGATTTTCGGATAGTGACGTGACGAAATTCGGATTATGCTGTGACGAACTTTGTGTAGTGACGTGACGAAATTCGGATAATTGTGACGAACTTCGGATAGTGACGTGACGATTTTCGGATTATTGTGACGAACTTCGGATAGTGACGTGACGAACTTCGGATTATTGTGACGAACTTCGGATAATGACGTGACGAACTTTGGACTATTGTGACGAACTTCGGATAGTGACGTGACGAAATTCAGATAATTGTGACGAACTTCGCATAGTGACGTGACGAAATTCAGATAATTGTGAATAACTTCGGATAGTGACGTAACGAATATCGGATTATTGTGACGAACTTCGGATAGTGACGTGACGAACTTCGGATTATTGTGACGAACTTCGGATTATTGTGACGATTTTCGGATAGTGACGTGACAAAATTCAGATAGTGACGTGACGAAATTCGGATTATGCTGTGACGAACCTCGGATAATGACGTGACGAATTTCGGATTATGCTGTGACGAACTTCGGATAATGACGTGACCAACTTCGGATTATGCTGTGACGAATTTTTGATAATGACGTGACAAACTTCGGATTATGCTGTGACGCACTCCGGATAATGACGTGACGAACTTCGGATAGCTACTTGACGAACTTTGGATTATTGTGACGAACTTTGTATAATGACGTGACGACAATTGGATTATGCTGTGACGAACTTCGGATAGTGACGTGACGAAATTCGGATTACGTGGTGACAAACTTTGGATAATGACGTAACGAACTTCGGATTATTGTGACGAACTTCGGGTAGTGACGTGACGAACTTCGGATAATGACGTGACGAACTTCGGATAGTGACGTGACGAACTTCGGATTATTGTGACGAACTTCGCTTAGCGACGTGACGAAATTCGGATAATTGTGACGATTTTCAGATAGTGACGTGACTTTTTTCGGATTATTGTTACGAACAACGGATAGTGACGTGACGAAATTCGGATAATTGTGACAAAATTCGAACAGTGACGTGACGAACTTCGGATTATTGTGACGAACTTCGGATAATGACGTGACGAACTTCGGATTATTGTGACGAACTTCGGATTATTGTGACGAACTTCGGATAATGACGTGACCAACTTCGGATTATGCTGTGACGAATTTTGGATAATGACGTGACAAACTTCGGATTATGCTGTGACGAACCCCGGATGGTGACGTGACGAACTTTGGATAGCTACGTGACGAACTTTGGATTATTGTGACGAACTTCGGATAATGACGTGACGAAATTTGAATTTTGCTGTTACGAACTTCGGATAATGACGTGACGAAATTCGGATAACGTGGTGACAAACTTCGGATAATGACGTCACGAACTTCGGATTATTGTGACGATCTTCGGATAGTGACGTGACGAACTTCGGATAATGACGTGACGAACTTCGGATAGTGACGTGACGAACTTCGGATTATTGTGACGAACTTCGCATAGTGACGTGACGAAATTCAAATAATTGTGAATAACTTCGGATAGTGACGTAACGAAATTCGGATAATTGTGACGAACTTCGGATATTGACGTGACGAACTTCGGATTATTGTGACGAACTTCGGATAATGACGTGACGAACTTCGGATAAAAACGTGACGAACTTCGGATTATTGTGACGAACTTCGGATAATGACTTGACGAATTTCGGATTATTGTGACGAACTTCGGATAATGACGTGACGAACTTCGGTTTATTTTAACGAACTTCGGATAATTGTGACGAAATTCGGATAGTGACGTGACGAACTTCGGATTATTGTGACGAACTTCGGATAATGACGTGTCGAACTAAAGATTATTGTGACGAACTTCGGATAATGACGTGATGAACTACGGATTATTGTGACGATTTTTGAATAGTGACGTGACGACATTCGGATTATTGTGACAAACTTCGGATAATGACGTGACGAACTTCGGTTTATTGTGACGAACTTCGGATAGTGACGTGACGAAATTCAGATTATTGTGACGAACTTCGAATAGTGACGTGACGAACTTCGGATAATTGTGACGAACTTCGGATAATGACGTGACGAACTTCGGATAATTGTGACGAACTTCGGATAGTGACGTGACGAACTTCGGATTATTGTGACAAACTTCGGATAGTGACGTGACGACCTCCGGATTGTTGTGACGAACTTCGGATAGTGACGTGACGAATTTCGGATAGTAACGTGACGAAATTTGATTATGCTGTGACGAACTTTGAATAGTGACGTGACGAAATTCGAATTATGCTGTGACGAACTTCGGATAGTGACGTGACGAACTTCGGATAATGACGTGACGAACTTCGGATGAAAACGTGACGAACTTCGGATTATTGTGACGAACTTCGGATAGTGACGTGACGATTTTCGGATTGTTGTGACGAACTACGGCTAGTGACGTGACGAAATTCGGATTATGCTGTGACGAACTTTGGATAGTGACGGGACGACAGTCGGATTACTGTGACAAACTTCGGATAATGACGTGACGAACTTTGGTTTATTTTGACGAACTTTGGATAGTGACGTGACGAACTTTGGATTATTGTGACGAACTTCGGAGAGTGACGTGACGAACTTCGGATTATTGTGACGAACTTCGGATAGTGACGTGACGAACTTCGGATAATGACGTGACAAACTTCGGATTATTGTGACGAACTTCGGATAGTGACGTGACAAAATTCGGATAGTGAAGTGACAAAAATCAAAAAATTGTGACGAACTTTGAATAGTGACGCGACGAACTTCGGATAGTGACGTGACGACATTCGGATTATTGTGACAAACTTCGGATAATGACGTGACGAACTTCGGTTTATTGTGACGAACTTCGGATAGTGACGTGACGAACTTCGGATTATTGTGACGAACTTCGGATAATGACGTGACGACATTCGGATTATTGTGACAAACTTCGGATAATGACGTGACGAACTTCGGTTTATTGTGACGAACTTCGGATAGTGACGTGACGAACTTCGGATTATTGTGACGAATTTCGGATAGTGACGTGACGAACTTCGGATTATTGTGACGAACTTCGGATAGTGACGTGACGAACTTCGGATAATGACGTGACGAACTTCGGATTATTGTGACGAACTTCGGATAGTGACGTTACGAAATTCGGATAGTGACGTGACAAAATTCAAAAAATTGTGACGAACTTTGAATAGTGACGCGACGAACTTCGGATAGTGACGTGACGACATTCGGATTATTGTGACAAACTTCGGATAATGACGTGACGAACTTCGGTTTATTGTGACGAACTTCGGATAGTGACGTGACGAACTTCGGATTATTGTGACGAACTTCGGATAGTGACGTGACGAACTTCGGATTATTGTGACGAACTTCGGACTATTGTGACGAACTTCGGATAATGACGTGACGAACTTCGGATTAATGTGACGAACTTCGGATAGTGACGTGACGAACTTTGGATTATTGTGACGAACTTCGGATAGTGACGTGACGAACTTCGGATAATGACGTGACGAACTTCGGATTATTGTGACGAACTTCAGATAGTGACGTGATGAAATTCGGATAATTGTGACGATTTTCGGATAGTGACGTGACGATTTTCGGATTATTGTGACGAACTTCGGATAGTGACGTGACGAAATTCGGATTATGCTGTGACGAACTTTGGATAGTGACGTGACGAAATTCGGATAATTGTGACGAACTTCGGATAGTGACGTGACGAACTTCGGATTATTGTGACGATTTTCGGATAATGACGTGACGATCTTCGGATTATTGTGACGAACTTCGGATAATGACGTGACGAACTTCGGATTATTGTGTCGAACTTCGGATAGTGACATGACGAAATTCAGATAATTGTGACGAACCTTGTATAGTGACGTGACGAACTTCGGATAATTGTGACGAACTTCGGATAACGATGTGACGAACTTCGGATTATTGTGACGAACTTCGGATTATGACGTGACGAACTTCTGATTATTGTGACGAACTTCGGATAGTGACATGACGAAATTCAGATAATTGTGACGAACTTCGGATAGTGACGTGACGAACTTCGGAATATTGTGACGAACTTCGGATAAGAACGTGACAAACTTCGGATTATTGTGACAAACTTCAGATAGTGACGTGACAAACTTCGGATAATTGTGACGAACGTCGGATAGTGACGTGACGAATTTCGGATAGTGACGTGACGAAATTCAAAAAATTGTTGACAAACTTCGGATTATGCTGTGACGAACTCCGCATAATGACGTGACGAACTTCGGAAAGTTACGTGACGAACTTCTGATTATTGTGACGAACTTCGGATAATGACGTGTAGAAATTTGGATTATGCTGTGACGAACTTCGGATAATGACGTGACGAAATTCGGATTATGTGGTGACAAACTTCGGATAATGACATGACGAACTTCGGATTATTGTGACGAACTTCGGATAGTGACGTGACGAACTTCGGATAATGATGCGACGAACTTCGGATAAAAACGTGACGAACTTCGGATTATTGTGACGAACTTCGGATAGTGACGTGACGAAATTTAGATAATTGTGAATAACTTCGGATAGTGACGTGACGAAATTCGGATGATTGTGACGAACTTCGGATAGTGACGTGACGAACTTCGGATTATTGTGACGAACTTCGGATAATGACGTGACGAACTTCGGCTTATTGTGACGAACTTCGGATAATGACGTGACGAACTTCGGATTATTGTGACGAACTTCGGATAGTGACGTGACGAACTTCGGATTATTGTGACTAACTTCGGATAGTAACGTGACGAAATTTGATTATGCTGTGACGAACTTTGAATAGTGACGTGACGAAATTCGAATTATGCTGTGACGAACTTCGGATAATGACGTGACGAACTTCGGATTATTGTGACAAACTTCGGATAGCGACGTGACGAACTTCGGATTATTGTGACGAACCTCGGATAGTGACGTGACGAGCTTCGGCTTATTGTGACGAACTTCGGAAAGTGACTTGACGAACTTTGGATTATTGTGACGAACTTCGGATAGTGACGTGACGACATTCGGATTATTGTGACAAACTTCGGATAATGACGTGACGAACTTCGGTTTATTGTGACGAACTCCGGATAATGACGTGATGAACATCGGATTATTGTGACGAACTTCGGATAGTGACGTGACGAAATTCGGATTATGCTGTGACGAACTTCGGATAATGACGTGACCAACTTCGGATTATGCTGTGACGAATTTTGGATAATGACGTGACAAACTTCGGATTATGCTGTGACGAACTCCGGATAGTGACGTGACAAACTTCGGATAGCTACGTGATGAACTTTGGATTATTGTGACGAACTTCGGATAATGACGTGACGAAATTTGAATTTTGCTGTGACGAACTTCGGATAATGACGTGACGAAATTCGGATTACGTGGTGACAAACTTCGGATAATGACGTCATGAACTTCGGATTATTGTGACGAACTTCGGATAGTGACGTGACGAACTTCGGATAATGACGTGACTAACTTCGGATAGTGACGTGACGAACTTCGGATTATTGTGACGAACTTCGCATAGTGACGTGACGAAATTCAGATAATTGTGAATAACTTCGGATAGTGACGTAACGAAATTCGGATAATTGTGACGAACTTCGGATATTGACGTGACCAACTTCGGATTATGCTGTGACGAATTTTTGATAATGACGTGACAATTTTCGGATTATGCTGTGACGCACTCCGGATATTGACGTGACGAACTTTGGATAGCTACGTGACAAACTTCGGATTATTGTGACGAACTTCGGATAGTGACGTGACAAATTTCGGATAGTGACGTGACAAAATTCAAAAAATTGTGACGAACTTTGAATAGTGACGCGACGAACTTCGGATAGTGACGTGACGACATTCGGATTATTGTGACAAACTTCGGATAATGACGTGACGAACTTCGGTTTATTGTGACGAACTTCGGATAGTGACGTGACGAACTTCGGATTATTGTGACGAACTTCGGATAGTGACGTGACGACATTCGGATTATTGTGACAAACTTCGGATAATGACGTGACGAACTTCGGTTTATTGTGACGAACTTCGAATAGTGACGTGACGAACTTCGGATTATTGTGACGAATTTCGGATAGTGACGTGACGAACTTCGGATTATTGTGACGAACTTCGGATAGTGACGTGACGAACTTCGGATAATGACGTGACGAACTTCGGATTATTGTGACGAACTTCGGATAGTGACGTTACGAAATTCGGATAGTGACGTGACAAAATTCAAAAAATTGTGACGAACTTTGAATAGTGACGCGACGAACTTCGGATAGTGACGTGACGACATTCGGATTATTGTGACAAACTTCGGATAATGACGTGACGAACTTCGGTTTATTGTGACGAACTTCGGATAGTGACGTGACGAACTTCGGATTATTGTGACGAACTTCGGATAGTGACGTGACGAACTTCGGATTATTGTGACGAACTTCGGACTATTGTGACGAACTTCGGATAATGACGTGACGAACTTCGGATTAATGTGACGAACTTCGGATAGTGACGTGACGAACTTTGGATTATTGTGACGAACTTCGGATAGTGACGTGACGAACTTCGGATAATGACGTGACGAACTTCGGATTATTGTGACGAACTTCAGATAGTGACGTGACGAAATTCGGATAATTGTGACGATTTTCGGATAGTGACGTGACGATTTTCGGATTATTGTGACGAACTTCGGATAGTGACGTGACGAAATTCGGATTATGCTGTGACGAACTTTGGATAGTGACGTGACGAAATTCGGATAATTGTGACGAACTTCGGATAGTGACGTGACGAACTTCGGATTATTGTGACGATTTTCGGATAATGACGTGACGATCTTCGGATTATTGTGACGAACTTCGGATAATGACGTGACGAACTTCGGATTATTGTGTCGAACTTCGGATAGTGACATGACGAAATTCAGATAATTGTGACGAACCTTGTATAGTGACGTGACGAACTTCGGATAATTGTGACGAACTTCGGATAACGATGTGACGAACTTCGGATTATTGTGACGAACTTCGGATTATGACGTGACGAACTTCTGATTATTGTGACGAACTTCGGATAGTGACATGACGAAATTCAGATAATTGTGACGAACTTCGGATAGTGACGTGACGAACTTCGGAATATTGTGACGAACTTCGGATAAGAACGTGACAAACTTCGGATTATTGTGACAAACTTCAGATAGTGACGTGACAAACTTCGGATAATTGTGACGAACGTCGGATAGTGACGTGACGAATTTCGGATAGTGACGTGACGAAATTCAAAAAATTGTTGACAAACTTCGGATTATGCTGTGACGAACTCCGCATAATGACGTGACGAACTTCGGAAAGTTACGTGACGAACTTCTGATTATTGTGACGAACTTCGGATAATGACGTGTAGAAATTTGGATTATGCTGTGACGAACTTCGGATAATGACGTGACGAAATTCGGATTATGTGGTGACAAACTTCGGATAATGACATGACGAACTTCGGATTATTGTGACGAACTTCGGATAGTGACGTGACGAACTTCGGATAATGATGCGACGAACTTCGGATAAAAACGTGACGAACTTCGGATTATTGTGACGAACTTCGGATAGTGACGTGACGAAATTTAGATAATTGTGAATAACTTCGGATAGTGACGTGACGAAATTCGGATGATTGTGACGAACTTCGGATAGTGACGTGACGAACTTCGGATTATTGTGACGAACTTCGGATAATGACGTGACGAACTTCGGCTTATTGTGACGAACTTCGGATAATGACGTGACGAACTTCGGATTATTGTGACGAACTTCGGATAGTGACGTGACGAACTTCGGATTATTGTGACTAACTTCGGATAGTAACGTGACGAAATTTGATTATGCTGTGACGAACTTTGAATAGTGACGTGACGAAATTCGAATTATGCTGTGACGAACTTCGGATAATGACGTGACGAACTTCGGATTATTGTGACAAACTTCGGATAGCGACGTGACGAACTTCGGATTATTGTGACGAACCTCGGATAGTGACGTGACGAGCTTCGGCTTATTGTGACGAACTTCGGAAAGTGACTTGACGAACTTTGGATTATTGTGACGAACTTCGGATAGTGACGTGACGACATTCGGATTATTGTGACAAACTTCGGATAATGACGTGACGAACTTCGGTTTATTGTGACGAACTCCGGATAATGACGTGATGAACATCGGATTATTGTGACGAACTTCGGATAGTGACGTGACGAAATTCGGATTATGCTGTGACGAACTTCGGATAATGACGTGACCAACTTCGGATTATGCTGTGACGAATTTTGGATAATGACGTGACAAACTTCGGATTATGCTGTGACGAACTCCGGATAGTGACGTGACAAACTTCGGATAGCTACGTGATGAACTTTGGATTATTGTGACGAACTTCGGATAATGACGTGACGAAATTTGAATTTTGCTGAGACGAACTTCGGATAATGACGTGACGAAATTCGGATTACGTGGTGACAAACTTCGGATAATGACGTCATGAACTTCGGATTATTGTGACGAACTTCGGATAGTGACGTGACGAACTTCGGATAATGACGTGACTAACTTCGGATAGTGACGTGACGAACTTCGGATTATTGTGACGAACTTCGCATAGTGACGTGACGAAATTCAGATAATTGTGAATAACTTCGGATAGTGACGTAACGAAATTCGGATAATTGTGACGAACTTCGGATATTGACGTGACCAACTTCGGATTATGCTGTGACGAATTTTTGATAATGACGTGACAATTTTCGGATTATGCTGTGACGCACTCCGGATATTGACGTGACGAACTTTGGATAGCTACGTGACAAACTTCGGATTATTGTGACGAACTTCGGATAGTGACGTGACAAATTTCGGATAGTGACGTGACAAAATTCAAAAAATTGTGACGAACTTTGAATAGTGACGCGACGAACTTCGGATAGTGACGTGACGACATTCGGATTATTGTGACAAACTTCGGATAATGACGTGACGAACTTCGGTTTATTGTGACGAACTTCGGATAGTGACGTGACGAACTTCGGATTATTGTGACGAACTTCGGATAGTGACGTGACGACATTCGGATTATTGTGACAAACTTCGGATAATGACGTGACGAACTTCGGTTTATTGTGACGAACTTCGGATAGTGACGTGACGAACTTCGGATTATTGTGACGAATTTCGGATAGTGACGTGACGAACTTCGGATTATTGTGACGAACTTCGGATAGTGACGTGACGAACTTCGGATAATGACGTGACGAACTTCGGATTATTGTGACGAACTTCGGATAGTGACGTTACGAAATTCGGATAGTGACGTGACAAAATTCAAAAAATTGTGACGAACTTTGAATAGTGACGCGACGAACTTCGGATAGTGACGTGACGACATTCGGATTATTGTGACAAACTTCGGATAATGACGTGACGAACTTCGGTTTATTGTGACGAACTTCGGATAGTGACGTGACGAACTTCGGATTATTGTGACGAACTTCGGATAGTGACGTGACGAACTTCGGATTATTGTGACGAACTTCGGACTATTGTGACGAACTTCGGATAATGACGTGACGAACTTCGGATTAATGTGACGAACTTCGGATAGTGACGTGACGAACTTTGGATTATTGTGACGAACTTCGGATAGTGACGTGACGAACTTCGGATAATGACGTGACGAACTTCGGATTATTGTGACGAACTTCAGATAGTGACGTGACGAAATTCGGATAATTGTGACGATTTTCGGATAGTGACGTGACGATTTTCGGATTATTGTGACGAACTTCGGATAGTGACGTGACGAAATTCGGATTATGCTGTGACGAACTTTGGATAGTGACGTGACGAAATTCGGATAATTGTGACGAACTTCGGATAGTGACGTGACGAACTTCGGATTATTGTGACGATTTTCGGATAATGACGTGACGATCTTCGGATTATTGTGACGAACTTCGGATAATGACGTGACGAACTTCGGATTATTGTGTCGAACTTCGGATAGTGACATGACGAAATTCAGATAATTGTGACGAACCTTGTATAGTGACGTGACGAACTTCGGATAATTGTGACGAACTTCGGATAACGATGTGACGAACTTCGGATTATTGTGACGAACTTCGGATTATGACGTGACGAACTTCTGATTATTGTGACGAACTTCGGATAGTGACATGACGAAATTCAGATAATTGTGACGAACTTCGGATAGTGACGTGACGAACTTCGGAATATTGTGACGAACTTCGGATAAGAACGTGACAAACTTCGGATTATTGTGACAAACTTCAGATAGTGACGTGACAAACTTCGGATAATTGTGACGAACGTCGGATAGTGACGTGACGAATTTCGGATAGTGACGTGACGAAATTCAAAAAATTGTTGACAAACTTCGGATTATGCTGTGACGAACTCCGCATAATGACGTGACGAACTTCGGAAAGTTACGTGACGAACTTCTGATTATTGTGACGAACTTCGGATAATGACGTGTAGAAATTTGGATTATGCTGTGACGAACTTCGGATAATGACGTGACGAAATTCGGATTATGTGGTGACAAACTTCGGATAATGACATGACGAACTTCGGATTATTGTGACGAACTTCGGATAGTGACGTGACGAACTTCGGATAATGATGCGACGAACTTCGGATAAAAACGTGACGAACTTCGGATTATTGTGACGAACTTCGGATAGTGACGTGACGAAATTTAGATAATTGTGAATAACTTCGGATAGTGACGTGACGAAATTCGGATGATTGTGACGAACTTCGGATAGTGACGTGACGAACTTCGGATTATTGTGACGAACTTCGGATAATGACGTGACGAACTTCGGCTTATTGTGACGAACTTCGGATAATGACGTGACGAACTTCGGATTATTGTGACGAACTTCGGATAGTGACGTGACGAACTTCGGATTATTGTGACTAACTTCGGATAGTAACGTGACGAAATTTGATTATGCTGTGACGAACTTTGAATAGTGACGTGACGAAATTCGAATTATGCTGTGACGAACTTCGGATAATGACGTGACGAACTTCGGATTATTGTGACAAACTTCGGATAGCGACGTGACGAACTTCGGATTATTGTGACGAACCTCGGATAGTGACGTGACGAGCTTCGGCTTATTGTGACGAACTTCGGAAAGTGACTTGACGAACTTTGGATTATTGTGACGAACTTCGGATAGTGACGTGACGACATTCGGATTATTGTGACAAACTTCGGATAATGACGTGACGAACTTCGGTTTATTGTGACGAACTCCGGATAATGACGTGATGAACATCGGATTATTGTGACGAACTTCGGATAGTGACGTGACGAAATTCGGATTATGCTGTGACGAACTTCGGATAATGACGTGACCAACTTCGGATTATGCTGTGACGAATTTTGGATAATGACGTGACAAACTTCGGATTATGCTGTGACGAACTCCGGATAGTGACGTGACAAACTTCGGATAGCTACGTGATGAACTTTGGATTATTGTGACGAACTTCGGATAATGACGTGACGAAATTTGAATTTTGCTGTGACGAACTTCGGATAATGACGTGACGAAATTCGGATTACGTGGTGACAAACTTCGGATAATGACGTCATGAACTTCGGATTATTGTGACGAACTTCGGATAGTGACGTGACGAACTTCGGATAATGACGTGACTAACTTCGGATAGTGACGTGACGAACTTCGGATTATTGTGACGAACTTCGCATAGTGACGTGACGAAATTCAGATAATTGTGAATAACTTCGGATAGTGACGTAACGAAATTCGGATAATTGTGACGAACTTCGGATATTGACGTGACCAACTTCGGATTATGCTGTGACGAATTTTTGATAATGACGTGACAATTTTCGGATTATGCTGTGACGCACTCCGGATATTGACGTGACGAACTTTGGATAGCTACGTGACAAACTTCGGATTATTGTGACGAACTTCGGATAGTGACGTGACAAATTTCGGATAGTGACGTGACAAAATTCAAAAAATTGTGACGAACTTTGAATAGTGACGCGACGAACTTCGGATAGTGACGTGACGACATTCGGATTATTGTGACAAACTTCGGATAATGACGTGACGAACTTCGGTTTATTGTGACGAACTTCGGATAGTGACGTGACGAACTTCGGATTATTGTGACGAACTTCGGATAGTGACGTGACGACATTCGGATTATTGTGACAAACTTCGGATAATGACGTGACGAACTTCGGTTTATTGTGACGAACTTCGGATAGTGACGTGACGAACTTCGGATTATTGTGACGAATTTCGGATAGTGACGTGACGAACTTCGGATTATTGTGACGAACTTCGGATAGTGACGTGACGAACTTCGGATAATGACGTGACGAACTTCGGATTATTGTGACGAACTTCGGATAGTGACGTTACGAAATTCGGATAGTGACGTGACAAAATTCAAAAAATTGTGACGAACTTTGAATAGTGACGCGACGAACTTCGGATAGTGACGTGACGACATTCGGATTATTGTGACAAACTTCGGATAATGACGTGACGAACTTCGGTTTATTGTGACGAACTTCGGATAGTGACGTGACGAACTTCGGATTATTGTGACGAACTTCGGATAGTGACGTGACGAACTTCGGATTATTGTGACGAACTTCGGACTATTGTGACGAACTTCGGATAATGACGTGACGAACTTCGGATTAATGTGACGAACTTCGGATAGTGACGTGACGAACTTTGGATTATTGTGACGAACTTCGGATAGTGACGTGACGAACTTCGGATAATGACGTGACGAACTTCGGATTATTGTGACGAACTTCAGATAGTGACGTGACGAAATTCGGATAATTGTGACGATTTTCGGATAGTGACGTGACGATTTTCGGATTATTGTGACGAACTTCGGATAGTGACGTGACGAAATTCGGATTATGCTGTGACGAACTTTGGATAGTGACGTGACGAAATTCGGATAATTGTGACGAACTTCGGATAGTGACGTGACGAACTTCGGATTATTGTGACGATTTTCGGATAATGACGTGACGATCTTCGGATTATTGTGACGAACTTCGGATAATGACGTGACGAACTTCGGATTATTGTGTCGAACTTCGGATAGTGACATGACGAAATTCAGATAATTGTGACGAACCTTGTATAGTGACGTGACGAACTTCGGATAATTGTGACGAACTTCGGATAACGATGTGACGAACTTCGGATTATTGTGACGAACTTCGGATTATGACGTGACGAACTTCTGATTATTGTGACGAACTTCGGATAGTGACATGACGAAATTCAGATAATTGTGACGAACTTCGGATAGTGACGTGACGAACTTCGGAATATTGTGACGAACTTCGGATAAGAACGTGACAAACTTCGGATTATTGTGACAAACTTCAGATAGTGACGTGACAAACTTCGGATAATTGTGACGAACGTCGGATAGTGACGTGACGAATTTCGGATAGTGACGTGACGAAATTCAAAAAATTGTTGACAAACTTCGGATTATGCTGTGACGAACTCCGCATAATGACGTGACGAACTTCGGAAAGTTACGTGACGAACTTCTGATTATTGTGACGAACTTCGGATAATGACGTGTAGAAATTTGGATTATGCTGTGACGAACTTCGGATAATGACGTGACGAAATTCGGATTATGTGGTGACAAACTTCGGATAATGACATGACGAACTTCGGATTATTGTGACGAACTTCGGATAGTGACGTGACGAACTTCGGATAATGATGCGACGAACTTCGGATAAAAACGTGACGAACTTCGGATTATTGTGACGAACTTCGGATAGTGACGTGACGAAATTTAGATAATTGTGAATAACTTCGGATAGTGACGTGACGAAATTCGGATGATTGTGACGAACTTCGGATAGTGACGTGACGAACTTCGGATTATTGTGACGAACTTCGGATAATGACGTGACGAACTTCGGCTTATTGTGACGAACTTCGGATAATGACGTGACGAACTTCGGATTATTGTGACGAACTTCGGATAGTGACGTGACGAACTTCGGATTATTGTGACTAACTTCGGATAGTAACGTGACGAAATTTGATTATGCTGTGACGAACTTTGAATAGTGACGTGACGAAATTCGAATTATGCTGTGACGAACTTCGGATAATGACGTGACGAACTTCGGATTATTGTGACAAACTTCGGATAGCGACGTGACGAACTTCGGATTATTGTGACGAACCTCGGATAGTGACGTGACGAGCTTCGGCTTATTGTGACGAACTTCGGAAAGTGACTTGACGAACTTTGGATTATTGTGACGAACTTCGGATAGTGACGTGACGACATTCGGATTATTGTGACAAACTTCGGATAATGACGTGACGAACTTCGGTTTATTGTGACGAACTCCGGATAATGACGTGATGAACATCGGATTATTGTGACGAACTTCGGATAGTGACGTGACGAAATTCGGATTATGCTGTGACGAACTTCGGATAATGACGTGACCAACTTCGGATTATGCTGTGACGAATTTTGGATAATGACGTGACAAACTTCGGATTATGCTGTGACGAACTCCGGATAGTGACGTGACAAACTTCGGATAGCTACGTGATGAACTTTGGATTATTGTGACGAACTTCGGATAATGACGTGACGAAATTTGAATTTTGCTGTGACGAACTTCGGATAATGACGTGACGAAATTCGGATTACGTGGTGACAAACTTCGGATAATGACGTCATGAACTTCGGATTATTGTGACGAACTTCGGATAGTGACGTGACGAACTTCGGATAATGACGTGACTAACTTCGGATAGTGACGTGACGAACTTCGGATTATTGTGACGAACTTCGCATAGTGACGTGACGAAATTCAGATAATTGTGAATAACTTCGGATAGTGACGTAACGAAATTCGGATAATTGTGACGAACTTCGGATATTGACGTGACCAACTTCGGATTATGCTGTGACGAATTTTTGATAATGACGTGACAATTTTCGGATTATGCTGTGACGCACTCCGGATATTGACGTGACGAACTTTGGATAGCTACGTGACAAACTTCGGATTATTGTGACGAACTTCGGATAGTGACGTGACAAATTTCGGATAGTGACGTGACAAAATTCAAAAAATTGTGACGAACTTTGAATAGTGACGCGACGAACTTCGGATAGTGACGTGACGACATTCGGATTATTGTGACAAACTTCGGATAATGACGTGACGAACTTCGGTTTATTGTGACGAACTTCGGATAGTGACGTGACGAACTTCGGATTATTGTGACGAACTTCGGATAGTGACGTGACGACATTCGGATTATTGTGACAAACTTCGGATAATGACGTGACGAACTTCGGTTTATTGTGACGAACTTCGGATAGTGACGTGACGAACTTCGGATTATTGTGACGAATTTCGGATAGTGACGTGACGAACTTCGGATTATTGTGACGAACTTCGGATAGTGACGTGACGAACTTCGGATAATGACGTGACGAACTTCGGATTATTGTGACGAACTTCGGATAGTGACGTTACGAAATTCGGATAGTGACGTGACAAAATTCAAAAAATTGTGACGAACTTTGAATAGTGACGCGACGAACTTCGGATAGTGACGTGACGACATTCGGATTATTGTGACAAACTTCGGATAATGACGTGACGAACTTCGGTTTATTGTGACGAACTTCGGATAGTGACGTGACGAACTTCGGATTATTGTGACGAACTTCGGATAGTGACGTGACGAACTTCGGATTATTGTGACGAACTTCGGACTATTGTGACGAACTTCGGATAATGACGTGACGAACTTCGGATTAATGTGACGAACTTCGGATAGTGACGTGACGAACTTTGGATTATTGTGACGAACTTCGGATAGTGACGTGACGAACTTCGGATAATGACGTGACGAACTTCGGATTATTGTGACGAACTTCAGATAGTGACGTGACGAAATTCGGATAATTGTGACGATTTTCGGATAGTGACGTGACGATTTTCGGATTATTGTGACGAACTTCGGATAGTGACGTGACGAAATTCGGATTATGCTGTGACGAACTTTGGATAGTGACGTGACGAAATTCGGATAATTGTGACGAACTTCGGATAGTGACGTGACGAACTTCGGATTATTGTGACGATTTTCGGATAATGACGTGACGATCTTCGGATTATTGTGACGAACTTCGGATAATGACGTGACGAACTTCGGATTATTGTGTCGAACTTCGGATAGTGACATGACGAAATTCAGATAATTGTGACGAACCTTGTATAGTGACGTGACGAACTTCGGATAATTGTGACGAACTTCGGATAACGATGTGACGAACTTCGGATTATTGTGACGAACTTCGGATTATGACGTGACGAACTTCTGATTATTGTGACGAACTTCGGATAGTGACATGACGAAATTCAGATAATTGTGACGAACTTCGGATAGTGACGTGACGAACTTCGGAATATTGTGACGAACTTCGGATAAGAACGTGACAAACTTCGGATTATTGTGACAAACTTCAGATAGTGACGTGACAAACTTCGGATAATTGTGACGAACGTCGGATAGTGACGTGACGAATTTCGGATAGTGACGTGACGAAATTCAAAAAATTGTTGACAAACTTCGGATTATGCTGTGACGAACTCCGCATAATGACGTGACGAACTTCGGAAAGTTACGTGACGAACTTCTGATTATTGTGACGAACTTCGGATAATGACGTGTAGAAATTTGGATTATGCTGTGACGAACTTCGGATAATGACGTGACGAAATTCGGATTATGTGGTGACAAACTTCGGATAATGACATGACGAACTTCGGATTATTGTGACGAACTTCGGATAGTGACGTGACGAACTTCGGATAATGATGCGACGAACTTCGGATAAAAACGTGACGAACTTCGGATTATTGTGACGAACTTCGGATAGTGACGTGACGAAATTTAGATAATTGTGAATAACTTCGGATAGTGACGTGACGAAATTCGGATGATTGTGACGAACTTCGGATAGTGACGTGACGAACTTCGGATTATTGTGACGAACTTCGGATAATGACGTGACGAACTTCGGCTTATTGTGACGAACTTCGGATAATGACGTGACGAACTTCGGATTATTGTGACGAACTTCGGATAGTGACGTGACGAACTTCGGATTATTGTGACTAACTTCGGATAGTAACGTGACGAAATTTGATTATGCTGTGACGAACTTTGAATAGTGACGTGACGAAATTCGAATTATGCTGTGACGAACTTCGGATAATGACGTGACGAACTTCGGATTATTGTGACAAACTTCGGATAGCGACGTGACGAACTTCGGATTATTGTGACGAACCTCGGATAGTGACGTGACGAGCTTCGGCTTATTGTGACGAACTTCGGAAAGTGACTTGACGAACTTTGGATTATTGTGACGAACTTCGGATAGTGACGTGACGACATTCGGATTATTGTGACAAACTTCGGATAATGACGTGACGAACTTCGGTTTATTGTGACGAACTCCGGATAATGACGTGATGAACATCGGATTATTGTGACGAACTTCGGATAGTGACGTGACGAAATTCGGATTATGCTGTGACGAACTTCGGATAATGACGTGACCAACTTCGGATTATGCTGTGACGAATTTTGGATAATGACGTGACAAACTTCGGATTATGCTGTGACGAACTCCGGATAGTGACGTGACAAACTTCGGATAGCTACGTGATGAACTTTGGATTATTGTGACGAACTTCGGATAATGACGTGACGAAATTTGAATTTTGCTGTGACGAACTTCGGATAATGACGTGACGAAATTCGGATTACGTGGTGACAAACTTCGGATAATGACGTCATGAACTTCGGATTATTGTGACGAACTTCGGATAGTGACGTGACGAACTTCGGATAATGACGTGACTAACTTCGGATAGTGACGTGACGAACTTCGGATTATTGTGACGAACTTCGCATAGTGACGTGACGAAATTCAGATAATTGTGAATAACTTCGGATAGTGACGTAACGAAATTCGGATAATTGTGACGAACTTCGGATATTGACGTGACCAACTTCGGATTATGCTGTGACGAATTTTTGATAATGACGTGACAATTTTCGGATTATGCTGTGACGCACTCCGGATATTGACGTGACGAACTTTGGATAGCTACGTGACAAACTTCGGATTATTGTGACGAACTTCGGATAGTGACGTGACAAATTTCGGATAGTGACGTGACAAAATTCAAAAAATTGTGACGAACTTTGAATAGTGACGCGACGAACTTCGGATAGTGACGTGACGACATTCGGATTATTGTGACAAACTTCGGATAATGACGTGACGAACTTCGGTTTATTGTGACGAACTTCGGATAGTGACGTGACGAACTTCGGATTATTGTGACGAACTTCGGATAGTGACGTGACGACATTCGGATTATTGTGACAAACTTCGGATAATGACGTGACGAACTTCGGTTTATTGTGACGAACTTCGGATAGTGACGTGACGAACTTCGGATTATTGTGACGAATTTCGGATAGTGACGTGACGAACTTCGGATTATTGTGACGAACTTCGGATAGTGACGTGACGAACTTCGGATAATGACGTGACGAACTTCGGATTATTGTGACGAACTTCGGATAGTGACGTTACGAAATTCGGATAGTGACGTGACAAAATTCAAAAAATTGTGACGAACTTTGAATAGTGACGCGACGAACTTCGGATAGTGACGTGACGACATTCGGATTATTGTGACAAACTTCGGATAATGACGTGACGAACTTCGGTTTATTGTGACGAACTTCGGATAGTGACGTGACGAACTTCGGATTATTGTGACGAACTTCGGATAGTGACGTGACGAACTTCGGATTATTGTGACGAACTTCGGACTATTGTGACGAACTTCGGATAATGACGTGACGAACTTCGGATTAATGTGACGAACTTCGGATAGTGACGTGACGAACTTTGGATTATTGTGACGAACTTCGGATAGTGACGTGACGAACTTCGGATAATGACGTGACGAACTTCGGATTATTGTGACGAACTTCAGATAGTGACGTGACGAAATTCGGATAATTGTGACGATTTTCGGATAGTGACGTGACGATTTTCGGATTATTGTGACGAACTTCGGATAGTGACGTGACGAAATTCGGATTATGCTGTGACGAACTTTGGATAGTGACGTGACGAAATTCGGATAATTGTGACGAACTTCGGATAGTGACGTGACGAACTTCGGATTATTGTGACGATTTTCGGATAATGACGTGACGATCTTCGGATTATTGTGACGAACTTCGGATAATGACGTGACGAACTTCGGATTATTGTGTCGAACTTCGGATAGTGACATGACGAAATTCAGATAATTGTGACGAACCTTGTATAGTGACGTGACGAACTTCGGATAATTGTGACGAACTTCGGATAACGATGTGACGAACTTCGGATTATTGTGACGAACTTCGGATTATGACGTGACGAACTTCTGATTATTGTGACGAACTTCGGATAGTGACATGACGAAATTCAGATAATTGTGACGAACTTCGGATAGTGACGTGACGAACTTCGGAATATTGTGACGAACTTCGGATAAGAACGTGACAAACTTCGGATTATTGTGACAAACTTCAGATAGTGACGTGACAAACTTCGGATAATTGTGACGAACGTCGGATAGTGACGTGACGAATTTCGGATAGTGACGTGACGAAATTCAAAAAATTGTTGACAAACTTCGGATTATGCTGTGACGAACTCCGCATAATGACGTGACGAACTTCGGAAAGTTACGTGACGAACTTCTGATTATTGTGACGAACTTCGGATAATGACGTGTAGAAATTTGGATTATGCTGTGACGAACTTCGGATAATGACGTGACGAAATTCGGATTATGTGGTGACAAACTTCGGATAATGACATGACGAACTTCGGATTATTGTGACGAACTTCGGATAGTGACGTGACGAACTTCGGATAATGATGCGACGAACTTCGGATAAAAACGTGACGAACTTCGGATTATTGTGACGAACTTCGGATAGTGACGTGACGAAATTTAGATAATTGTGAATAACTTCGGATAGTGACGTGACGAAATTCGGATGATTGTGACGAACTTCGGATAGTGACGTGACGAACTTCGGATTATTGTGACGAACTTCGGATAATGACGTGACGAACTTCGGCTTATTGTGACGAACTTCGGATAATGACGTGACGAACTTCGGATTATTGTGACGAACTTCGGATAGTGACGTGACGAACTTCGGATTATTGTGACTAACTTCGGATAGTAACGTGACGAAATTTGATTATGCTGTGACGAACTTTGAATAGTGACGTGACGAAATTCGAATTATGCTGTGACGAACTTCGGATAATGACGTGACGAACTTCGGATTATTGTGACAAACTTCGGATAGCGACGTGACGAACTTCGGATTATTGTGACGAACCTCGGATAGTGACGTGACGAGCTTCGGCTTATTGTGACGAACTTCGGAAAGTGACTTGACGAACTTTGGATTATTGTGACGAACTTCGGATAGTGACGTGACGACATTCGGATTATTGTGACAAACTTCGGATAATGACGTGACGAACTTCGGTTTATTGTGACGAACTCCGGATAATGACGTGATGAACATCGGATTATTGTGACGAACTTCGGATAGTGACGTGACGAAATTCGGATTATGCTGTGACGAACTTCGGATAATGACGTGACCAACTTCGGATTATGCTGTGACGAATTTTGGATAATGACGTGACAAACTTCGGATTATGCTGTGACGAACTCCGGATAGTGACGTGACAAACTTCGGATAGCTACGTGATGAACTTTGGATTATTGTGACGAACTTCGGATAATGACGTGACGAAATTTGAATTTTGCTGTGACGAACTTCGGATAATGACGTGACGAAATTCGGATTACGTGGTGACAAACTTCGGATAATGACGTCATGAACTTCGGATTATTGTGACGAACTTCGGATAGTGACGTGACGAACTTCGGATAATGACGTGACTAACTTCGGATAGTGACGTGACGAACTTCGGATTATTGTGACGAACTTCGCATAGTGACGTGACGAAATTCAGATAATTGTGAATAACTTCGGATAGTGACGTAACGAAATTCGGATAATTGTGACGAACTTCGGATATTGACGTGACCAACTTCGGATTATGCTGTGACGAATTTTTGATAATGACGTGACAATTTTCGGATTATGCTGTGACGCACTCCGGATATTGACGTGACGAACTTTGGATAGCTACGTGACAAACTTCGGATTATTGTGACGAACTTCGGATAGTGACGTGACAAATTTCGGATAGTGACGTGACAAAATTCAAAAAATTGTGACGAACTTTGAATAGTGACGCGACGAACTTCGGATAGTGACGTGACGACATTCGGATTATTGTGACAAACTTCGGATAATGACGTGACGAACTTCGGTTTATTGTGACGAACTTCGGATAGTGACGTGACGAACTTCGGATTATTGTGACGAACTTCGGATAGTGACGTGACGACATTCGGATTATTGTGACAAACTTCGGATAATGACGTGACGAACTTCGGTTTATTGTGACGAACTTCGGATAGTGACGTGACGAACTTCGGATTATTGTGACGAATTTCGGATAGTGACGTGACGAACTTCGGATTATTGTGACGAACTTCGGATAGTGACGTGACGAACTTCGGATAATGACGTGACGAACTTCGGATTATTGTGACGAACTTCGGATAGTGACGTTACGAAATTCGGATAGTGACGTGACAAAATTCAAAAAATTGTGACGAACTTTGAATAGTGACGCGACGAACTTCGGATAGTGACGTGACGACATTCGGATTATTGTGACAAACTTCGGATAATGACGTGACGAACTTCGGTTTATTGTGACGAACTTCGGATAGTGACGTGACGAACTTCGGATTATTGTGACGAACTTCGGATAGTGACGTGACGAACTTCGGATTATTGTGACGAACTTCGGACTATTGTGACGAACTTCGGATAATGACGTGACGAACTTCGGATTAATGTGACGAACTTCGGATAGTGACGTGACGAACTTTGGATTATTGTGACGAACTTCGGATAGTGACGTGACGAACTTCGGATAATGACGTGACGAACTTCGGATTATTGTGACGAACTTCAGATAGTGACGTGACGAAATTCGGATAATTGTGACGATTTTCGGATAGTGACGTGACGATTTTCGGATTATTGTGACGAACTTCGGATAGTGACGTGACGAAATTCGGATTATGCTGTGACGAACTTTGGATAGTGACGTGACGAAATTCGGATAATTGTGACGAACTTCGGATAGTGACGTGACGAACTTCGGATTATTGTGACGATTTTCGGATAATGACGTGACGATCTTCGGATTATTGTGACGAACTTCGGATAATGACGTGACGAACTTCGGATTATTGTGTCGAACTTCGGATAGTGACATGACGAAATTCAGATAATTGTGACGAACCTTGTATAGTGACGTGACGAACTTCGGATAATTGTGACGAACTTCGGATAACGATGTGACGAACTTCGGATTATTGTGACGAACTTCGGATTATGACGTGACGAACTTCTGATTATTGTGACGAACTTCGGATAGTGACATGACGAAATTCAGATAATTGTGACGAACTTCGGATAGTGACGTGACGAACTTCGGAATATTGTGACGAACTTCGGATAAGAACGTGACAAACTTCGGATTATTGTGACAAACTTCAGATAGTGACGTGACAAACTTCGGATAATTGTGACGAACGTCGGATAGTGACGTGACGAATTTCGGATAGTGACGTGACGAAATTCAAAAAATTGTTGACAAACTTCGGATTATGCTGTGACGAACTCCGCATAATGACGTGACGAACTTCGGAAAGTTACGTGACGAACTTCTGATTATTGTGACGAACTTCGGATAATGACGTGTAGAAATTTGGATTATGCTGTGACGAACTTCGGATAATGACGTGACGAAATTCGGATTATGTGGTGACAAACTTCGGATAATGACATGACGAACTTCGGATTATTGTGACGAACTTCGGATAGTGACGTGACGAACTTCGGATAATGATGCGACGAACTTCGGATAAAAACGTGACGAACTTCGGATTATTGTGACGAACTTCGGATAGTGACGTGACGAAATTTAGATAATTGTGAATAACTTCGGATAGTGACGTGACGAAATTCGGATGATTGTGACGAACTTCGGATAGTGACGTGACGAACTTCGGATTATTGTGACGAACTTCGGATAATGACGTGACGAACTTCGGCTTATTGTGACGAACTTCGGATAATGACGTGACGAACTTCGGATTATTGTGACGAACTTCGGATAGTGACGTGACGAACTTCGGATTATTGTGACTAACTTCGGATAGTAACGTGACGAAATTTGATTATGCTGTGACGAACTTTGAATAGTGACGTGACGAAATTCGAATTATGCTGTGACGAACTTCGGATAATGACGTGACGAACTTCGGATTATTGTGACAAACTTCGGATAGCGACGTGACGAACTTCGGATTATTGTGACGAACCTCGGATAGTGACGTGACGAGCTTCGGCTTATTGTGACGAACTTCGGAAAGTGACTTGACGAACTTTGGATTATTGTGACGAACTTCGGATAGTGACGTGACGACATTCGGATTATTGTGACAAACTTCGGATAATGACGTGACGAACTTCGGTTTATTGTGACGAACTCCGGATAATGACGTGATGAACATCGGATTATTGTGACGAACTTCGGATAGTGACGTGACGAAATTCGGATTATGCTGTGACGAACTTCGGATAATGACGTGACCAACTTCGGATTATGCTGTGACGAATTTTGGATAATGACGTGACAAACTTCGGATTATGCTGTGACGAACTCCGGATAGTGACGTGACAAACTTCGGATAGCTACGTGATGAACTTTGGATTATTGTGACGAACTTCGGATAATGACGTGACGAAATTTGAATTTTGCTGTGACGAACTTCGGATAATGACGTGACGAAATTCGGATTACGTGGTGACAAACTTCGGATAATGACGTCATGAACTTCGGATTATTGTGACGAACTTCGGATAGTGACGTGACGAACTTCGGATAATGACGTGACTAACTTCGGATAGTGACGTGACGAACTTCGGATTATTGTGACGAACTTCGCATAGTGACGTGACGAAATTCAGATAATTGTGAATAACTTCGGATAGTGACGTAACGAAATTCGGATAATTGTGACGAACTTCGGATATTGACGTGACCAACTTCGGATTATGCTGTGACGAATTTTTGATAATGACGTGACAATTTTCGGATTATGCTGTGACGCACTCCGGATATTGACGTGACGAACTTTGGATAGCTACGTGACGAACTTTGGATTATTGTGACGAACTTTGTATAATGACGTGACGACAATTGGATTATGCTGTGACGAACTTCGGATAATGACGTGACGAAATTCGGATTACGTGGTGACAAACTTCGGATAATGACGTGACGAACTTCGGATTATTGTGACGAACTTCGGATAGTGACGTGACGAACTTCGGATAATGACGTGACGAACTTCGGATAGTGACGTGACGAACTTCGGATTATTGTGACGAACTTCGCTTAGCGACGCTTAGTGACAAACTTCGGATAATGACATGACGAAATTCGGATTATGCTGTGACGAACTTCGGATAATGACATGACCAACTTCGGATTATGCTGTGACGAATTTCGGATAATGACGTGACAAACTTCGGATTATGCTGTGACGAACTCCGGATAATGACGTGATGAACCTCGGATAATTGTGACGAACTTCGGATAGTGACGTGACGATTTTCGGATTATTGTGACGATTTTCGGATAGTGACGTGACGAAATTCGGATTATGCTGTGACGAACTTTGTGTAGTGACGTGACGAAATTCGGATAATTGTGACGAACTTCGAATAGTGACGTGACGAACTTCGGATTATTGTGACAAACTTCGGATAATGACGTGACGAACTTCGGATTATTGTGACGAACTTCGGATAGTGACGTGACGAACTTCGGATAATGACGTGACGAACTTCGGATAGTGACGTGACGAACTTCGGATTATTGTGACGAACTTCGCATAGTGACGTGACGAAATTCAGATAATTGTGAATAACTTCGGATAGTGACGTAACGAAATTCGGATAATTGTGACGAACTTCGGATATTGACGTGACGAACTTCGGATTATTGTGACGAACTTCGGATAATGACGTGACGAACTTCGGATTATTGTGACGAACTTCGGATAATGACGTGACGAACTTCGGATTATTGTGACGAACTTTGGATTATTGTGACGAACTTCGGATAATGACGTGACGAACTTCGTATTATTGTGACAAATTTCGGATAGTGACGTGACGAAATTCAGATAATTGTGACGAACTTCGGATAGTGCCGTGACGAACTTCGGATTATTGTGACAAACTTCGGATAATGACGTGACGAACTTCGGTTTATTGTGACGAACTTCGGATAGTGACGTGACGACATTCAGATAATAGTAACGAATTTCGAATAATGACGTGACGAATTTCGGTTTATTGTGACGAACTTCGGATAGTATCGCGACGAACTTCGGATTATTTTGACGAACTTTGGATAGTGACGTGACGAAATTCGGATTATGCTGTGACGAACTTCGGATTATTGTTACGAACTTCGGATTATTGTGACGAACTTCGGATAGACACGTGACGATTTTCGGATAATGACGTGACGAACTTCGGATGAAAACGTGACGATTTTCGGATTATTATGACGAACTTCGGATAGTGACGTGACGAAATTCGGATAATTGTGACGAACTTCGGATAGTGACGTGACGATTTTCGGATTATTGTGACGAACAACGGATAGTGACGTGACGAAATTCGGATTGTTGTGACGAACTTTAGATAGTGACGAAATGAACTTCGGATTATTGTGACAAACTTCAGATAGTGACGTGACGAACTTCGGATAATGACGTGACGAACTTCGGATTATTGTGACGAACTTCGGATAGTGACGTGACGAAATTCGGATAATTGTGACGAACTTCGGATAGTGACGTGACGATTTTCGGATTATTGTGACGAACTTCGGATAGTGACGTGACGAAATTCGGATTATGCTGTGACGAACTTTGTATAGTGACGTGACGAACTTCGGATAATTGTGACGAACTTCGGATAATGACGTGACGAACTTCGGATTATTGTGACGAACTTTGGATAATGACGTGACGAACTTCGTATTATTGTGACAAATTTCGGATAGTGACGTGACGAAATTCAGATAATTGTGACGAACTTCGGATAATGACGTGACCAACTTCGGATTATGCTGTGACGAACTTCGGATAATGACGTGAAGAACTTCGGATTATCGTGATGAACTTCGGATAAGGACGTGACGAACTTCGGATTATTGTGACAAACTTCAGATAGTGACGTGACGAACTTCGGATAATTGTGACGAACGTCGAATAGTGACGTGACGAATTTCGGATAGTGACGTGACGAAATTCAAAAAATTGTGACGAACTTTGAATAGTGACGCGACGAACTTCGGATTATTGTGAAGAACTTCGGAAAGTGACGTGATGACATTCGGATTATTGTGACAAACTTTGGATAATGACGTGACGAACTTCGGTTTATTGTGACGAACTTCGGATAGTGACGTGACGAACTTCGGTTTATTGTAACGAACTTCGGATAGTGACGGTACGACCTTCGGATAATTACGTGACGAACTTCGGATAGTGACGTGACTTACTTCGGATTATTAGGACGATGTTCGGATAATTGTGACGAACTTCGGAAAGTGACGTGATGACATTCGGATTATTGTTACAAACTTCGGATAGTGACGTGACGAACTTCGGTTTATTGTGACGAACTTCGGATAGTATCGTGACGAACTTCGGATTATTGTAACGAACAACGGATAGTGACGTGACGAAATTCGGATAATTGTGACGAAATTCGGATAGTGACGTGACGAACTTCGGATTATTATGACGAACTTCGGATAATGACGTGACGAACTTCGGATTATTGTGACGAACTTCGGATAATGACGTGACGAACTTCGGATTATTGTGACGAACTTCGGATAGTGACGTGACGAAATTCGGATAATTGTGACGAACTTCGGATAGTGACGTGACGATTTTCGGATTATTGTGACGAACTTCGGATAGTGACGTGACGAAATTCGGATTATGCTGTGATGAACTTTGTATAGTGACGTGACGAACTTCGGATTATTGTGACGAACTTCGGTTAATGACGTGACGAATTTCGGTTTATTGTGACGAACTTCGGATAGTGACGTGACAAACTTCGGATTATTGTGACGAACTTCGGATAGTGACGTGACGAACTTCGGATTATTGTGACAAACTTCAGATAGTGACGTGACGAACTTCGGTTTATTGTGACGAACTTCGGATAGTAACGTGACAAACTTCGGATTATTTTGACGAACTTCGGATAGTGACGTGACGAAATTCGGATTATGCTGTGACGAACTTCGGATAATGACGTGACCAACTTCTGTTTATGCTGTGACGAATTTTGGATAATGGCGTGACAAACTTCGGATTATGCTGTGATGAACTCCGGATAATGACGTGATGAACTTCGGATTATTGTGACGAACTTCGGATAATGACGTGACGAACTTCGGCTTATTGTGACGAACTTCGGATAGTGACGTGACTTTTTTCGGATTATTGTGACGAACAACGGATAGCGACGTGACGAAATTAGGATAATTGTGACAAAATTCGAACAGTGACGTGACGAACTTCGGATTATTGTGACGAACTTCGGATAATGACGTGACCAACTTCGGATTATTGTGACGAACTTCGGATAATGACGGGACGAACTTCGGATTATCGTGACAAACTTCGGATAATGACGTGACAAACTTCGTATCATTGTGACGAACTTTGAATAGTGACGTGACGACATTCGGATTATTGTGACAAACTTCGGATAATGACGTGACGAACTTCGGTTTATTGTGACGAACTTCGGATAGTAACGTGACAAACTTCGGATTATTTTGACGAACTTCGGATAGTGACGTGACGAAATTCGGATTATGCTGTGACGAACTTCGGATAATGACGTGACCAACTTCGGATTATGCTGTGACGAATTTCGGATAATGACGTAACAAACTTCGGAATATGCTGTGACGAACTCCGGATAATGACGTGATGAACATCGGATTATTGTGACGAACTTCGGAAAATGACATGACGAAATTCGGATTATGCTGTGACGAACTTCGGATAATGACGTGACCAACTTCGGATTATGCTGTGACGAATTTTGGATAATGACGTGACAAACTTCGGATTATGCTGTGACGAACTCCGGATAGTGACGTGACAAACTTCGGATAGCTACGTGACGATTTTTGGATTATTGTGACGAACTTCGGATAATGACGTGACGAAATTTGAATTTTGCTGTGACGAACTTCGGATAATGACGTGACGAACTTCGGATAGTGACGTGACGAACTTCGGATTATTGTGACGAACTTCGCATAGTGACGTGACGAAATTCAGATAATTGTGAATAACTTCGGATAGTGACGTAACGAAATTCGGATAATTGTGACGAACTTCGGATATTGACGTGACGATTTTCGGATTATTGTGACGAACTTCGGATAATGACGTGACGAACTTCGGATTATTGTGACGAACTTCGGATAATGACGTGACGAACTTCGGATTATTGTGACGAACTTTGGATTATTGTGACGAACTTCGGATAATGACGTGACGAACTTCGTATTATTGTGACAAATTTCGGATAGTGACGTGACGAAATTCAGATAATTGTGACGAACTTCGGATAGTGCCGTGACGAACTTCGGATTATTGTGACAAACTTCGGATAATGACGTGACGAACTTCGGTTTATTGTGACGAACTTCGGATAGTGACGTGACGACATTCAGATAATAGTAACGAACTTCGAATAATGACGTGACGAATTTCGGTTTATTGTGACGAACTTCGGATAGTATCGCGACGAACTTCGGATTATTTTGACGAACTTTGGATAGTGACGTGACGAAATTCGGATAATGACGTGACGAACTTCGGATGAAAACGTGACGATTTTCGGATTATTATGACGAACTTCGGATAGTGACGTGACGAAATTCGAATAATTTTGACGAACTTCGGATAGTGACGTGACGATTTTCGGATTATTGTGACGAACAACGGATAGTGACGTGACGAAATTCGGATTGTTGTGACGAACTTTAGATAGTGACGAAATGAACTTCGGATTATTGTGACTATGACGAACATGCTGTGACGAACTTCGGATTATTGTTACGAACTTCGGATTATTGTGACGAACTTCGGATAGACACGTGACGATTTTCGGATAATGACGTGACGAACTTCGGATGAAAACGTGACGATTTTCGGATTATTATGACGAACTTCGGATAGTGACGTGACGAAATTCGAATAATTTTGACGAACTTCGGATAGTGACGTGACGATTTTCGGATTATTGTGACGAACAACGGATAGTGACGTGACGAAATTCGGATTGTTGTGACGAACTTTAGATAGTGACGAAATGAACTTCGGATTATTGTGACGAACTTCAGATAGTGACGTGACGAACTTCGGATAATGACGTGACGAACTTCGGATTATTGTGACGAACTTCGGATAGTGACGTGACGAAATTCGGATAATTGTGACGAACTTCGGATAGTGACGTGACGATTTTCGGATTATTGTGACGAACTTCGGATAGTGACGTGACGAAATTCGGATTATGCTGTGACGAACTTTGTATAGTGACGTGACGAACTTCGGATAATTGTGACGAACTGCGGATAATGACGTGACGAACTTCGGATTATTGTGACGAACTTTGGATTATTGTGACGAACTTCGGATAATGACGTGAAGAACTTCGTATTATTGTGACAAATTTCGGATAGTGACGTGACGAAATTCAGATAATTGTGACGAACTTCGGATAGTGCCGTGACGAACTTCGGAATATTGTGACGAACTTCGGATAATGACGTGAAGAACTTCGGATTATCGTGATGAACTTCGGATAAGGACGTGACGAACTTCGGATTATTGTGACAAACTTCAGATAGTGACGTGACGAACTTCGGATAATTGTGACGAACGTCGAATAGTGACGTGACGAATTTCGGATAGTGACGTGACGAAATTCAAAAAATTGTGACGAACTTTGAATAGTGACGCGACGAACTTCGGATTATTGTGAAGAACTTCGGAAAGTGACGTGATGACATTCGGATTATTGTGACAAACTTTGGATAATGACGTGACGTACTTCGGTTTATTGTGACGAACTTCGGATAGTGACGTGACGAACTTCGGTTTATTGTAACGAACTTCGGATAGTGACGGTACGACCTTCGGATAATTACGTGACGAACTTCGGATAGTGACGTGATGACATTCGGATTATTGTGACAAACTTCGGATAGTGACGTGACGAACTTCGGTTTATTGTGACGAACTTCGGATAGTATCGTGACGAACTTCGGATTATTTTGACGAACTTTGGATAGTGACGTGACAAAATTCGGATTATGCTGTGACGAACTTCGGATTATTGTGACGAACTTCGGATTATTGTGACGAACTTCGGATAGTGACGTGACGAACTTCGGATAATGACGTAACGAACTTCGGATGAAAACGTGACGAACTTCGGATTATTGTGACGAACTTCGGGTAGTGACGTGACGAACTTCGGATAATGACGTGACGAACTTCGGATAGTGACGTGACGAACTTCGAATTATTGTGACGAACTTCGCTTAGCGACATGACGAAATTCGGATAATTGTGACGAACTTCAGATAGTGACGTGACTGTTTTCGGAATATTATGACGAACAACGGATAGTGACGTGACGAAATTCGGATAATTGTGACAAAATTCGAATAGTGACGTGACGAACTTCGGATTATTGTGACGAACTTCGGATAATGACGTGACGAACTTCGGATTATTGTGACGAACTTCGGATAATGACGGGACGAACTTCGGATTATCGTGACAAACTTCGGATAATGACGTGACGAACTTCGTATTATTGTGACGAACTTTGAATAGTGACGTGACGACATTCGGATTATTGTGACAAACTTCGGATAATGACGTGACGAACTTCGGTTTATTGTGAGGAACTTCGGATAGTAACGTGACGAACTTCGGATTATTTTGACGAACTTCGGATAGTGACAAGACGAAATTCGGATTATGCTGTGACGAACTTCGGATAATGACGTGACCAACTTCGGATTATGCTGTGACGAATTTCGGATAATGACGTAACAAACTTCGGAATATGCTGTGACGAACTCCGGATAATGACGTGATGAACATCGGATTATTGTGACGAACTTCGGATAGTGACGTGACGAAATTCGGATTATGCTGTGACGAACTTCGGATAATGACGTGACCAACTTCGGATTATGCTGTGACGAAATTTGGATAATGACGTGACAAACTTCGGATTATGCTGTGACGAACCCCGGATGGTGACGTGACGAACTTTGGATAGCTACGTGACGAACTTTGGATTATTGTGACGAACTTCGGATAATGACGTGACGAAATTTGAATTTTGCTGTGACGAACTTCGGATAATGACGTGACGAAATTCGGATAACGTGGTGACAAACTTCGGATAATGACGTCACGAACTTCGGATTATTGTGACGAACTTCGGATAGTGACGTGACGAACTTCGGATAATGACGTGACGAACTTCGGATAGTGACGTGACGAACTTCGGATTATTGTGACGAACTTCGCATAGTGACGTGACGAAATTCAGATAATTGTGAATAACTTCGGATAGTGACGTAACGAAATTCGTATAATTGTGACGAACTTCGGATATTGACGTGACGAACTTCGGATTATTGTGACGAACTTCGGATAATGACGTGACGAACTTCGGCTTATTGTGACGAACTTCGGATAGTGACTTGACGAACTTCGGATAATGACGTGACGAACTTCGGATAAAAACGTGACGAACTTCGGATTATTGTGACGAACTTCGGATAATGACGTGTCGAACTTAAGATTATTGTGACGAACTTCGAATAATGACGTGATGAACTACGGATTATTGTGACGATTATTGAATAGTGACGTGACGACATTCGGATTATTGTGACAAACTTCGGATAATGACGTGACGAACTTCGGTTTATTGTGACGAACTTCGGATTGTGACGTGACGAAATTCAGATAATTGTGACGAACTTCGAATAGTGACGTGACGAACTTCGGATAATTGTGACGAACTTCGGATAATGACGTGACGAACTTCGGATAATTGTGACGAACTTCGGATAGTGACGTGACGAACTTCGGATTATTGTGACGAACCTCGGATAGTGACGTGACGACCTCCGTATTATTGTGACGAACTTCGGATAGTGACGTGACGAATTTCGGATAGTAACGTGACGAAATTTGATTATGCTGTGACGAACTTTGAATAGTGACGTGACGAAATTCGAATTATGCTGTGACGAACTTCGGATAGTGACGTGACGAACTTCGGATAATGACGTGACGAACTTCGGATGAAAACGTGACGAACTTCGGATTATTGTGACAAACTTCGGATAGTGACGTGACGATTTTCGGATTATTGTGACGAACTACGGCTAGTGACGTGACGAAATTCGGATAATGCTGTGACGAACTTTGGATAGTGACGTGAAGACAGTCGGATTACTGTGACAAACTTCGGATAATGACGTGACGAACTTTGGTTTATTTTGACGAACTTTGGATAGTGACGTGACGAACTTTGGATTATTGTGACGAACTTCGGAGAGTGACGTGACGAACTTCGGATTATTGTGACGAACTTCGGATAGTGACGTGACAAATTTCGGATAGTGACGTGACAAAATTCAAAAAATTGTGACGAACTTTGAATAGTGACGCGACGAACTCCGAATAATGACGTGACGAACTTCGGATAGCTACGTGACGAACTTTGGATTATTGTGACGAACTTCGGATAGTGACGTGACGAAATTTGGATTATGCTGTGACGAACTTCGGATAATGACGTGACGAAATTCGGATTACGTGGTGACAAACTTCGGATAATGACGTGACGAACTTCGGATTATTGTGACGAACTTCGGATAGTGACGTGACGAACTTCGGATAATGACGTGACGAACTTCGGATAGTGACGTGACGAACTTCGGATTATTGTGACGAACCTCGCATAGTGACGTGACGAAATTCAGATAATTGTGAATAACTTCGGATAGTGACGTGACGAAATTCGGATAATTGTGACGAACTTCGGATATTGACGTGACGAATTTCGGATTATTGTGACGAACATCGGATAATGACGTGACGAACTTCGGCTTATTGTGACGAACTTCGGATAGTGACTTGACGAACTTCGGATAATAACGTGACGAACTTCGGATAAAAACGTGACGAACTTCGGATTATTGAGACGAACTTCGGTTAATGACGTGACGAATTTCGGTTTATTGTGACGAACTTCGGATAGTGACGTGACGAACTTCGGATTATTGTGACGAACTTCGGATAGTGACGTGACGAACTTCGGATTATTGTGACAAACTTCAGATAGTGACGTGACGAACTTCGGTTTATTGTGACGAACTTCGGATAGTAACGTGACAAACTTCGGATTATTTTGACGAACTTCGGATAGTGACGTGACGAAATTCGGATTATGCTGTGACGAACTTCGGATAATGACGTGACCAACTTCTGTTTATGCTGTGACGAATTTTGGATAATGGCGTGACAAACTTCGGATTATGCTGTGATGAACTCCGGATAATGACGTGATGAACTTCGGATTATTGTGACGAACTTCGGATAATGACGTGACGAACTTCGGCTTATTGTGACGAACTTCGGAAAGTGACTTGACGAACTTCGGATAATGACGTGACGAACTACGGATAAAAACGTGACGAACTTCGGATTATTGTAACGAACTTCGAATAATGACGTGACGAATTTCGGTTTATTGTGACGAACTTTGGATAGTGACGTGACGAACTTCGGATTATTGTGACAAACTTCAGATAGTGACGTGACGAACTTCGGATAATGACGTGACGAACTTCGGATTATTGTGACGAACTTCGGATAGCGACGTGACGAAATTCGGATAATTGTTACGAACTTCGGATAGTGACGTGACGATTATCGGATTATTTTGACGAACTTCGGATAGTGACGTGACGAAATTCAAAAAATTGTGACGAACTTTGAATAGTGACGTGACGAAATTCGGATAATTGTGACGAACTTCGGAGAGTGACGTGACGAACTTTGGATTATTGTGACGAACTTCGGATAGTGACGTGACGACATTCGGATTATTGTGACAAACTTCGGATAATGACGTGACGAACTTCGGATTATTGTGACGAACTTCGGGTAGTGACGTGACGAACTTCGGATAATGACGTGACGAACTTCGGATAATGACGTGACGAACTTCGGATAGTGACGTGACGACATTCGGATAATTGTGACGAACTTCAGATAGTGACGTGACTTTTTTCGGATTATTGTGACGAACAACGGATAGTGACGTGACGAAATTCGGATAATTGTGACAAAATTCGAACAGTGACGTGACGAACTTCGGATTATTGTGACGAACTTCGGATAATGACGGGACGAACTGCGGATTATCGTGACAAACTTCGGATAATGACGTGACGAACTTCGTATTATTGTGACGAACTTTGAATAGTGACGTGACGACATTCGGATTATTGTGACAAACTTCGGATAATGACGTGACGAACTTCGGTTTATTGTGACGAACTTCGGATAGTAACGTGACGAACTTCGGATTATTTTGACGAACTTCGGATAGTGACGTGACGAAATTCGGATTATGCTGTGACGAACTTCGGATAATGACGTGACCAACTTCGGATTATGCTGTGACTAATTTCGGATAATGACGTAACAAACTTCGGAATATGCTGTGACGAACTCCGGATAATGACGTGATGAACATCGGATTATTGTGACGAACTTCGGATAGTGACGTGACGAAATTCGGATTATGCTGTGACGAACTTCGGATAATGACGTGACCAACTTCGGATTATGCTGTGACGAATTTTGGATAATGACGTGACAAACTTCGGATTATGCTGTGACGAACTCCGGATAGTGACGTGACGAACTTCGGATAGCTACGTGACGAACTTTGGATTATTGTGACGAACTTCGGATAATGACGTGACGAAATTTGAATTTTGCTGTGACGAACTTCGGATAATGACGTGACGAAATTCGGATAACGTGGTGACAAACTTCGGATAATGACGTCACGAACTTCGGATTATTGTGACGAACTTCGGATAGTGACGTGACGAACTTCGGATAATGACGTGACGAACTTCGGATAGTGACGTGACGAACTTTGGATTATTGTGACGAACTTCGCATAGTGACGTGACGAAATTCAAATAATTGTGAATAACTTCGGATAGTGACGTAACGAAATTCGGATAATTGTGACGAACTTCGGATATTGACGTGACGAACTTCGGATTATTGTGACGAACTTCGGATAATGACGTGACGAACTTCGGCTTATTGTGACGAACTTCGGATAGTGACTTGACGAACTTCGGATATTGACGTGACGAACTTCGGATAAAAACGTGACGAACTTCGGATTATTGTGACGAACTTCGGATAATGACTTGACGAATTTCGGATTATTGTGACGAACTTCGGATAATGACGTGACGAACTTCGGTTTATTGTAACGAACTTCGGATAATTGTGACGAAATTCGGATAGTGACGTGACGAACTTCGGATTATTGTGACGAACTTCGGATAATGACGTGTCGAACTTAAGATTATTGTGACGAACTTCGGATAATGACGTGATGAACTACGGATTATTGTGACGATTTTTGAATAGTGACGTGACGACATTCGGATTATTGTGACAAACTTCGGATAATGACGTGACGAACTTCGGTTTATTGTGACGAACTTCGGATAGTGACGTGACGAAATTCAGATTATTGTGACGAACTTCGAATAGTGACGTGACGAACTTCGGATAATTGTGACGAACTTCGGATAATGACGTGACGAACTTCGGATAATTGTGACGAACTTCGGATAGTGACGTGACGAACTTCGGATTATTGTGACGAACTTCGGATAGTGACGTGACGACCTCCGGATTATTGTGACGAACTTCGGATAGTGACGTGACGAATTTCGGATAGTAACGTGACGAAATTTGATTATGCTGTGACGAACTTTGAATAGTGACGTGACGAAATTCGAATTATGCTGTGACGAACTTCGGATAGTGACGTGACGAACTTCGGATAATGACGTGACGAACTTCGGATGAAAACGTGACGAACTTCGGATTATTGTGACGAACTTCGGATAGTGACGTGACGATTTTCGGATTATTGTGATGAACTACGGCTAGTGACGTGACGAAATTCGGATTATGCTGTGACGAACTTTGGATAGTGACGTGACGACAGTCGGATTACTGTGACAAACTTCGGATAATGACGTGACGAACTTTGGTTTATTTTGACGAACTTTGGATAGTGACGTGACGAACTTTGGATTATTGTGACGAACTTCGGAGAGTGACGTGACGAACTTCGGATTATTGTGACGAACTTCGGATAGTGACGTGACGAACTTCGGATAATGACGTGACAAACTTCGGATTATTGTGACGAACTTCGGATAGTGACGTGACAAATTTCGGATAGTGACGTGACAAAATTCAAAAAATTGTGACGAACTTTGAATAGTGACGCGACGAACTTCGGATAGTGACGTGACGACATTCGGATTATTGTGACAAACTTCGGATAATGACGTGACGAACTTCGGTTTATTGTGACGAACTTCGGATAGTGACGTGACGAACTTCGGATTATTGTGACGAACTTCGGATAGTGACGTGACGACATTCGGATTATTGTGACAAACTTCGGATAATGACGTGACGAACTTCGGTTTTATGTGACGAACTTCGGATAGTGACGTGACGAACTTCGGATTATTGTGACGAACTTCGGATAGTGACGTGACGAACTTCGGATTATTGTGACGAACTTCGGATAGTGACGTGACGAACTTCGCATAGTGACGTGACGAAATTCAGATAATTGTGAATAACTTCGGATAGTGACGTAACGAAATTCGTATAATTGTGACGAACTTCGGATATTGACGTGACGAACTTTGAATAGTGACGCGACGAACTTCGGATAGTGACGTGACGACATTCGGATTATTGTGACAAACTTCGGATAATGACGTGACGAACTTCGGTTTATTGTGACGAACTTCGGATAGTGACGTGACGAACTTCGGATTATTGTGACGAACTTCGGATAGTGACGTGACGAACTTCGGATTATTGTGACGAACTTCGGATTATTGTGACGAACTTCGGATAATGACGTGACGAACTTCGGATTAATGTGACGAACTTCGGATAGTGACGTGACGAACTTCGGTTTATTGTGACGAACTTCGGATAGTGACGTGACGAACTTCGGATTATTGTGACGAACTTCGGATAGTGACGTGACGAACTTCGGATTATTGTGACGAACTTCGGATTATTGTGACGAACTTCGGATAATGACGTGACGAACTTCGGATTAATGTGACGAACTTCGGATAGTGACGTGACGAACTTTGGATTATTGTGACGAACTTCGGATAGTGACGTGACGAACTTCGGATAATGACGTGACGAACTTCGGATTATTGTGACGAACTTCAGATAGTGACGTGACGAAATTCGGATAATTGTGACGATTTTCGGATAGTGACGTGACGATTTTCGGATTATTGTGACGAACATCGGATAGTGACGTGACGAAATTCGGATTATGCTGTGACGAACTTTGGATAGTGACGTGACGAAATTCGGATAATTGTGACGAACTTCGGATAGTGACGTGACGAACTTCGGATTATTGTGACGATTTTCGGATAATGACGTGACGATCTTCGGATTATTGTGACGAACTTCGGATAATGACGTGACGAACTTCGGATTATTGTGTCGAACTTCGGATAGTGACATGACGAAATTCAGATAATTGTGACGAACCTTGTATAGTGACGTGACGAACTTCGGATAATTGTGACGAACTTCGGATAACGATGTGACGAACTTCGGATTATTGTGACGAACTTCGGATTATGACGTGACGAACTTCGGATTATTGTGACGAACTTCGGATAGTGACATGACGAAATTCAGATAATTGTGACGAACTTCGGATAGTGACGTGACGAACTTCGGAATATTGTGACGAACTTCGGATAAGAACGTGACAAACTTCGGATTATTGTGACAAACTTCAGATAGTGACGTGACAAACTTCGGATAATTGTGACGAACGTCGGATAGTGACGTGACGAATTTCGGATAGTGACGTGACGAAATTCAAAAAATTGTTGACAAACTTCGGATTATGCTGTGACGAACTCCGCATAATGACGTGACGAACTTCGGATAGTTACGTGACGAACTTCGGATTATTGTGACGAACTTCGGATAATGACGTGTAGAAATTTGGATTATGCTGTGACGAACTTCGGATAATGACGTGACGAAATTCGGATTATGTGGTGACAAACTTCGGATAATGACATGACGAACTTCGGATTATTGTGACGAACTTCGGATAGTGACGTGACGAACTTCGGATAATGACGCGACGAACTTCGGATAAAAACGTGACGAACTTCGGATTATTGTGACGAACTTCGGATAGTGACGTGACGAAATTTAGATAATTGTGAATAACTTCGGATAGTGACGTGACGAAATTCGGATGATTGTGACGAACTTCGGATAGTGACGTGACGAACTTCGGATTATTGTGACGAACTTCGGATAATGACGTGACGAACTTCGGATTAATGTGACGAACTTCGGATAGTGACGTGACGAACTTCGGTTTATTGTGACGAACTTCGGATAGTGACGTGACGAACTTCGGATTATTGTGACGAACTTCGGATAGTGACGTGACGAACTTCGGATTATTGTGACGAACTTCGGATTATTGTGACGAACTTCGGATAATGACGTGACGAACTTCGGTTAGTGACGTGACGAACTTTGGATTATTGTGACGAACTTCGGATAGTGACGTGACGAACTTCGGATAGTGACGTGACGAACTTCGGATTATTGTGACGAACTTCAGATAGTGACGTGACGAAATTCGGATAATTGTGACGATTTTCGGATAGTGACGTGACGATTTTCGGATTATTGTGACGAACATCGGATAGTGACGTGACGAAATTCGGATTATGCTGTGACGAACTTTGGATAGTGACGTGACGAAATTCGGATAATTGTGACGAACTTCGGATAGTGACGTGACGAACTTCGGATTATTGTGACGATTTTCGGATAATGACGTGACGATCTTCGGATTATTGTGACGAACTTCGGATAATGACGTGACGAACTTCGGATTATTGTGTCGAACTTCGGATAGTGACATGACGAAATTCAGATAATTGTGACGAACCTTGTATAGTGACGTGACGAACTTCGGATAATTGTGACGAACTTCGGATAACGATGTGACGAACTTCGGATTATTGTGACGAACTTCGGATTATGACGTGACGAACTTCGGATTATTGTGACGAACTTCGGATAGTGACATGACGAAATTCAGATAATTGTGACGAACTTCGGATAGTGACGTGACGAACTTCGGAATATTGTGACGAACTTCGGATAATGACGTGACGAACTTCGGATTATTGTGACAAACTTCAGATAGTGACGTGACAAACTTCGGATAATTGTGACGAACGTCGGATAGTGACGTGACGAATTTCGGATAGTGACGTGACGAAATTCAAAAAATTGTTGACAAACTTCGGATTATGCTGTGACGAACTCCGCATAATGACGTGACGAACTTCGGATAGTTACGTGACGAACTTCGGATTATTGTGACGAACTTCGGATAATGACGTGTAGAAATTTGGATTATGCTGTGACGAACTTCGGATAATGACGTGACGAAATTCGGATTATGTGGTGACAAACTTCGGATAATGACATGACGAACTTCGGATTATTGTGACGAACTTCGGATAGTGACGTGACGAACTTCGGATAATGACGCGACGAACTTCGGATAAAAACGTGACGAACTTCGGATTATTGTGACGAACTTCGGATAGTGACGTGACGAAATTTAGATAATTGTGAATAACTTCGGATAGTGACGTGACGAAATTCGGATGATTGTGACGAACTTCGGATAGTGACGTGACGAACTTCGGATTATTGTGACGAACTTCGGATAATGACGTGACGAACTTCGGCTTATTGTGACGAACTTCGGATAATGACGTGACGAACTTTGGATTATTGTGACGAACTTCGGATAGTGACGTGACGAACTTCGGATTATTGTGACGAACTTCGGATAGTAACGTGACGAAATTTGATTATGCTGTGACGAACTTTGAATAGTGACGTGACGAAATTCGAATTATGCTGTGACGAACTTCGGATAATGACGTGACGAACTTCGGATTATTGTGACAAACTTCGGATAGCGACGTGACGAACTTCGGATTATTGTGACGAACCTCGGATAGTGACGTGACGAGCTTCGGATTATTGTGACGAACTTCAGATAGTGATATGACAAATTCGGATTTTCATGACGATTTTCGGATAGTGACGTGACGTAATTGGGGTTGTGCTTTGACGAACTTCGGATGGTAACGTGACGAACTTCGGATAATGACGTGACGAACTTCGGCTTATTGTGACGAACTTCGGATAATGACGTGACGAACTTCGGATTATTGTGACGAACTTCGGATAGTGACGTGACGAACTTCGGATTATTGTGACGAACTTCGGATAGTAACGTGACGAAATTTGATTATGCTGTGACGAACTTTGAATAGTGACGTGACGAAATTCGAATTATGCTGTGACGAACTTCGGATAATGACGTGACGAACTTCGGATTATTGTGACAAACTTCGGATAGCGACGTGACGAACTTCGGATTATTGTGACGAACCTCGGATAGTGACGTGACGAGCTTCGGATTATTGTGACGAACTTCAGATAGTGATATGACAAATTCGGATTATCATGACGATTTTCGGATAGTGACGTGACGTAATTGGGGTTGTGCTTTGACGAACTTCGGATGGTAACGTGACGAACTTCGGATTATTGTGACGAGTTTCGGATAGCGACGTGACGAACTTCGGATTATTGTGACGAACTTCGGATAGTGACGTGATCAAAATCGGATTTTGCTGTGATGAATTTCGGATAATGACGTGACGATCTTCGGATTATGCTGTGACGATCTTCGGATCATGACGTGACGAACTTCGGATAATGACGTGACGAACTTCGGATTATTGTGACGAACTTTGGAAAGTGACGTGACGAAATTTGGATTATGCTGTGACGAACTTCGGATAATGACGTGACGAACTTCGTTTTATGCTGTGATGAACTTCAGATAGTGACGTGACGAAATTCGGATTATGCTGTGACGAACTTCGGATAATAACGTGACGAACTTCGGATTATTGTGACGAACCTCGGATAGTGACGTGACGAGCTTCGGATTATTGTGACGAACTTCAGATAGTGATATGACAAATTCGGATTTTCATGACGATTTTCGGATAGTGACGTGACGTAATTGGGGTTGTGCTTTGACGAACTTCGGATGGTAACGTGACGAACTTCGGATAATGACGTGACGAACTTCGGCTTATTGTGACGAACTTCGGATAATGACGTGACGAACTTCGGATTATTGTGACGAACTTCGGATAGTGACGTGACGAACTTCGGATTATTGTGACGAACTTCGGATAGTAACGTGACGAAATTTGATTATGCTGTGACGAACTTTGAATAGTGACGTGACGAAATTCGAATTATGCTGTGACGAACTTCGGATAATGACGTGACGAACTTCGGATTATTGTGACAAACTTCGGATAGCGACGTGACGAACTTCGGATTATTGTGACGAACCTCGGATAGTGACGTGACGAGCTTCGGATTATTGTGACGAACTTCAGATAGTGATATGACAAATTCGGATTATCATGACGATTTTCGGATAGTGACGTGACGTAATTGGGGTTGTGCTTTGACGAACTTCGGATGGTAACGTGACGAACTTCGGATTATTGTGACGAGTTTCGGATAGCGACGTGACGAACTTCGGATTATTGTGACGAACTTCGGATAGTGACGTGATCAAAATCGGATTTTGCTGTGATGAATTTCGGATAATGACGTGACGATCTTCGGATTATGCTGTGACGATCTTCGGATCATGACGTGACGAACTTCGGATAATGACGTGACGAACTTCGGATTATTGTGACGAACTTTGGAAAGTGACGTGACGAAATTTGGATTATGCTGTGACGAACTTCGGATAATGACGTGACGAACTTCGTTTTATGCTGTGATGAACTTCAGATAGTGACGTGACGAAATTCGGATTATGCTGTGACGAACTTCGGATAATAACGTGACGAACTTCGGATTATTGTGACTAACTTCGGAAAGTGACGTGACGAAATTCGGATTATGCTGCGACAAACTTCGAATAATGACGGGACGAACTTCATTTTAAGCTGTGACGCACTTCGAATTATGATTACCAACTTCGGAAAATGCTGTGACTAATTTCGGATAATGTCGTGACGAACTTTGGATTATGCTACAATTTGGCTTTATACAGTGATGCCGCCTCATGTACTCTCATGTCGAGGGGGAGCAACCCAGACAGCACCAGTGCTGAGTTCAGGGAGACCGTGCGATATGCATTGCACATCTTCTGAGAGATTCCACGCTGAACAGTCCTGAGCTGTTTTTGAATGCCCAGCTTTCCGGCTGCCGGCGCCCAGACGCTCGCAGCGTAGAGTACTTTGGGCTCTATAACCGCCACGTACATCATCCTTATTACTTCTGGGTGTAACCCCCAACTAACCTTTGCTGCTCTGCACAGCTGCTTGTATATCGCTATTGCCTTCTTACAAGCCAGTGAGACGTGCTTATTGAAGGTTAGTTTTTCGTCGATGGTTACACCCAGAAGCTTCATCTCTTTCGACATCTCAATGGCAATGCCCTCCATGCTCAGGCGTGGGGTGTCATATTTCAATTTCCTGGTTATTACAATAGCGACTGTCTTATGTGGTGCGAATAAGAGCTTGTTTTCGACTCCCTACGCCAGAACACGATTGAGAGCGGCGTTGGCACAAGCTTCCACCTCTAGTGCAGTCTCTCCGTCGAGGGCCAAAACGACATCGTCCGCAAAAGCCTGTATTTACGTTCCCCTTTCTTCTGTTGCTTTGATGAGAGGGTCCAGAACCAGGTTCCAGAGGATCGGGCCTCCGATCGAGCCCTGAACACATCCTTTATTTGTGCCCTTTTCAAACACTTTCCCACCATACCTGATCGAGACTTTGGGGTCCCTAAGGTAGCTGTCAATGACCCGCCTAAGGTTAATCGGACATTTTTCCTCCGCCAGACAGACCCTTATTGCTGGCCACCATGCGCTATCAAAAACCTCCTCTATGTCTAGTGATACCAGCGTCACTATGCGTTTTTTGTTTAGTTATCTTTTGACATGCTGCATGAGATCGTATAGTGCGTCCTCCGTGCTCTTCTGTGGCATGAATCCGTACTGGCGGGTACTCATCCTTGGTAGTAGGTGGAACTTAAGGCGGGCCAATATGGGCAACAGTCCAATCGGTCTATATGTTTTGGACGTATAGTAATTTTCCGTCCCCGGTTTCTTCAGGATCACAACGGTTGCCTCCTTCCAGGCGGTGAGGAAGCAGTGACACTCTAGGCATTTGTTCAGGAGGCTTAGAAACAGTTCCGGGTCATCACTCACGGCGTGGCAACAAATGTCGGCAGTAAAGCCGTCTGATCCCGGTGCCTTCCTTGGATTTAAGGACTCCATTGAAGTTTCCAACTCTGCCATCGTAAAGAGTGGATCACAAGAGTCTTTTGCTCACCAGAATTTACGGTTTCGGCCTTAGTTCGAATGGATTGGTGATGTGCGTTTTCGCATTCTGTGAGGTCTTCCATGTAAAACGTTTCCGCCAGCAGCTTCACGGAACCTTTTGCGTCCAGCACTTCACCATTCTTTTCCAAGGGCAGATCCTTCTCTCTACGCTGTGTCCTTCCTATTACCCGATAAATTCCCATCCAGACCCCCACCCTATCCTGTCTCCCACAGAATTCCTTCCAGTTTTCGGTCTGAGCTTTGACTTCTTCTAATTCATATTCTTCTTTCTTTTTCAGGTACTCTTCTATGACCTTCGACCTCTAGATTGGGGCGGCGCAGCGGATCCTGCACTCCATGGTGACCACTTTCTTCTTCAACTCAACGACGAACAATATAACTTTGAGCTAACCTGTCACCAGATCTGTATCTCAGGTTCTACTTGTCAAGCGTTGCCATCCGTATGCTCCGCTTGACAAATGAGACGGGACACAGATCGTAGTCAGTCTTTTGAAGTTCTCAGGGGCCTCCTTTGCGAACTGATCGGCTCCTTTATTCCCCTGAAGCCCCTTGAAATAAAAAAAAGGAGAGGTGTCTAGGGACACCCAGATGGAACGAAGTTATATAGTTAGTTATATTTTGTTATGTACGAAAAACCTGTATATACTCAACAAAATTAATCGTCGCGACACCACACTATTCAATGCGAAATAGAAAGACAAAACGAAAATAACGGGCTTGCTTTCTACGACAGAGAGAGATATAGAGAGAGAGCAGACAGAAAAACAGACAGAGAAACATAAAGGACCATGCAAAAGATTGTATGGGCGCTGTCCCAACCCACCAACAGACATGGGACTTGTTTCAATATTATTATTAAGTCTTATAAAAACACAAATAACAATTTTTAGTCCGTAAATATATGGGGTATCTAATTTAAAAAAAAAGTGTTTACTTAAAAAGGGTGTACTTATTTTTTTTTAAATAACCTTGTTTTAGACATTTTACAATAAACAATTGATCAACTAAACACATTAGGTTTTTGTAACGTGTATAATTTATGAAATAAAAACATTTTGGGATAGTATTTATCACATTTTTTGTTATTGTTCATGTACAAACATATTTATGTCAACAGAACTGTTATCCAGTTTTGTAAGTTAGTAATGATTCGTCTATCATTATAGTAGATAGCATTTCTGCCGGCAGATTAAATTCAGTGTGACGACCTTTCTCCATATACCAAAAAATTGAGACTATATATTATGCGCACCGCCAGACTGATTTTTTATCCTGTGCATCTCACGGCTGTTCACTATCAATAGTTTTTTTTTATAGTTAAATAGTGTTCCTGTACGTTTTTACAATTTACTGTACCAAAAAGTGAGTATAATAATATTTTTTTGTGCGATACCCCTATGACTTACGAAGATGTCGTCATAATAAAAAATGATCATGATGCCAAGATGAATTGATTGAGATACGTTTAAAATCTGTTGGTGGTATGGGACGATTTTTTGCATGGTCCTTTATGTCATAGAAGTTACAACTCCCGGTCTTAATGCTCTCTCTCCCTCCCTCCCTCTATCAAACCCTCTCCCCTCCCCCTCTCCCTACTACACCCCTCCTCCTTTATCCCCTCTCCCATCCCTCTCCCTCCTTCTCCCCTCTCCCCATCTCCCCCCTCTCACCACCTCTCCCATTTTCTCCCTCTTCCTCCAACCCCTTTTTTCTCTCTCCCCTACCTTCCCTTCTCCTCTCTCTCATCTTTCTATTCCTCCCCTCCTCTTTCTCCCCTACCTCTCTTCAATTCCCTCCTACCACCTCCCTTTCTTTTCTCTTCTCTCCCCTCTCACTACCTACCTTATTTAATCCCTCTTCACCTCTCCCTCTCCCTCTCCCCCGTGCCCTAACACCCCTCCCCCTCTCCCTCCCCCTTACTACACTCCCCCCCGTTCCACCTCCCCATTTCCTTCCTCTTTCCCTCTTTCGCTTTGAGGTTAGCTCAGAGTTAGGTTAGCTCAGAGTTAGGTTAGCTCAGAGTTAGGTTTGCTCAGAGTTAGGTTAGCTCAGAGTTAGGTTAGCTCAGAGTTAGGTTAGCTCAGAGTTAGGTTAGGTTAGGTTAGGTTAGGTTAGGTTAGGTTGGGGGACCCCCCACAGCGCATACGTCCTCGTCGTGTCCCCTGGAAACTGCCCAGTTCTGACCACCGTAACGGAGTGGCAGACTGGGTAGGCCAAAGTGCGCTGTGCATCGTAGAGCACCACTCTGTCTTGTTGTCTACGAACCAGATTGCGACCATCATGTCGACACCCAGACGGGACGCCTCCGGGCGTTTCCTAAAAAAAAAAGGGCCCTTTTCAGGGCCAACCCGGCGCTCAGACGCCCGAGACTAGCCGCGCGCCTTCTGCGGCCAGCTCTGTTGAGAGGAGTGAGTCGTTTGGGTCTTTGTTGGACTCAGACGACTCACTCTTTGTGTCGGACGTCGAGGACTCCCGGCCGCGAAAGCGAGCCCACCAGAGCGGTGGGTCCGGGGGCTCCTCGGCCTCCACGTCGACGGGGCTGCCGAAGGCCAAGAAGCCGGCGGTCGCACCAGCGACCCATACCGTTGGGCTAGCCGACGCCCAACGGAAGCTGGACCTAGCCCGGCGCGCTCAGCTCCAGGAGGAGCTGGAGGAGCGCGTCGCGGCAAAGGAAAAGCGGGCCCAGTCCGCCCGAGCGAGGTCCGGGTACGGCGCGTCCCACGTGCTGTACGCGGACCACTCACTGGCGGAGCTGGAGAAGATGGCGGAGGAGGACAAGGAGGGGATCGTAGAGGTCGCCTCCAAGTCCTCAAACTTGAAGGGTACCTTCCAGAAGGCCCTCAAGTGCCGGGCCGCGAGCCTGCGCGGTGTCGTCGCTGAACTGCTTCAGCGGACGGCCACCGACGAGACGCGGCAACTGCAGGCGAAGGTCGATCGCCTGCAGTCGGAGGTCAGCCAGCTGCACCAGAAGCTGGCTGAAGCCACGGCCCGGCCACAACAGGCCGCGACGAGCCCTGCCGCAGAGGCCCTTCCCTCCAGCCGCAACCTTGAGGACACCATCCGCAAGGTTGTGATGGAGGAGAGGGCCTTCACGCGAGCATGCCTGGCGGGGATCGAGGACCGGCTCCTTCCGGAGACGCGCCCCCGACCGCCGCTTGCGGCGGACAAGGGGCGGGACCGGGTGGAGCCGGTGCCTCCTACCCCACAGGCCGAGGGCACCCTTGCGGAGGTCCCCCAGCAGGAGGAGGACGCCCTTCTCCCTGCGACCACACCGTCCAACGAGTGGACGGAGGTGAGGCGCAGGGGGAAGGGTAAGGGTAAGAAGTCGGCAGCGGCCGTTCCCGCTGCTGCCGCTTCTGTCGCCACTGCCAGCCAGTCGCCTGCGACCGGCAAAGGCAAGGCGAAGGGGAAAGGGAAGGCAAAGGCGCGGCTGGTCCCCCCTAAAACCGCAGCAGTCGTGGTGACTCTCACCGCGGAGGCTGCGGGGCGAGGGGAGACCTACATGTCCGTGCTGGTGCGGGCACGCGCCAATGCCAACCCTGCCCAACTGGGCCTAGGCACTGTGACCTGCCGGCGGACCCAAGCCGGGGCTCGTATTTTCGAGTTCCCTGGAGCCGAGGGGGGTGCCCGCGCGGACCTCTTTGCAGCCAAGCTGCAGGAGGTCATCGCGGACACCGCCAAGGTGGTCCGCCCGGTCAAAACAGCGGTCTTGGAGGTGGCGGAGTTGGACGACTCCGTCACCAAGGAGGAGGTGGTGGCTGCGGTGGCGGCGATTGGGGGCTGTGACGTCGCCGCGGTGCAGGGTCGGAATATCCGGCCCGGCCGCGGCGGCATGGGCGCGATTCGCCTGCAGTGCCCAATCGTCGCTGCCAAAGCCGTTCTTGCCAGGGGCCGGCTTTCAGTCGGCTTCAGCTCAGGTGCGGTCCGGGCTCTCGGCGACCAGCCATTGCGGTGTTTCCGGTGCTTCGGCATCGGTCACACGCGGCCGCTGTGTCCGTCTAAAACCGACAGGTCGGACACGTGCCTGCGCTGCGGCAAGGACGGTCACAAAGCCGCCTCCTGCGGGGCCGCCACGCCACACTGCGCAGTGTGCGCCGCCAGTGGCCGCCCAGCGGGCCATGTGATGAGGGGGAGGAAATGTCTTCCTCCCCCCAAGCGGGGCAAAGCTGCCGCTGCCACTGGCGCCGCTCCTGCGGCGGTTTCGGAGGGTGGTGCGATGTCCGACTAACTCAGGTCGGACGTCGCATCGCACCGGCGTCGCGGTCTTCCGCGGACTCTCCTCCCCTCTCACTCTAGAGAGGGGAACGGGATACGCGGCCGCCGCGCCGCTGGTGGATCGTGAGGATCATCCTCAAGGTGGCGACGGGCAGGCGATAGGCGCGGGGGCGCCTACGCCCGCATTGCACCCGTCACCGCCCCGCCGGGCAATCGTCGGCGGGGACTGGACGAAAAGGCTCTGCCGGTTTCCCAGTCCCCTCCATTCAGGACGAAGCGGGAACAACGCTGGTGGTTTTTAGTGGGTATACCGGGTCAGACCGGGGAGTCCCACATACCCCCCCCATCCCCCGATGGGAGGGTATGCGTAATGCATTTTCCCCAGCGTAAAAAAAAAAAAAAAAAAAAAAAAAAAAAGGTTAGGTTAGGTTAGGTTGGGGGACCCCCCACAGTGCATACGTCCTCGTCGTGTCCCCTGGAAACTGCCCAGTTCTGACCACCGTAACGGAGTGGCAGACTGGGTAGGCTAAAGTGCACTGTGCATCGTAGATCACCAAAGCCTGTCGAGTCTACGAATACGATCGCGACCGCCATGTCGACCCCTAAGCGGGACGCCTCCGGGCGATTTTCGAAGAGAAAGGGCCCTTCTCAGGGCCAACCCGGCGCTTCAGCGCCTGAGACTAGCCGCGCGCCTTCTGCGGCCAGCTCATTTGGAGGGAGTGAGTCGTTTGGGTCTCTGGACTCAGACGACTCATTCAGTCTGTCGGACGTCGAGGGCTCCCGGTCGCGCAAGCGAATCCACCAGAGCGGTGGGTCCGGGGGCTCCTCGGCCTCCACGTCGACGGGGCTGCCGAAGGCCAAAAGGCCGACGGTGGCACCAGAGATCCATACCGTTGGGCTCGCTGATGCCCAACGGAAGCTGGACCTTGCCCGGCGCGCTCAGCTCCAGGAGGAGCTGGAGGAGCGTGTCGCGGCTAAGGAAAAGCGGGCCCAGTCCGCCCGAGCGAGGTCCGGGTACGGCGCGTCCCACGTGCTGTACGCGGACCACTCACTGGCGGAGCTGGAAAGGATGGCGGAGGAGGACGAGGAGGGGATCGTGGAGGTCGCCTCCAAGTCCTCCAACTTGAAGGGCACATTCCAGAAGGCCCTCAAGTGCCGGGCCGCGAGCCTGCGCGGTGTCGTCGCTGAGCTGTTGCAGCGAACGGCCACCGACGAGACGCGGCAACTGCAGGCGAAGGTGGATCGCCTGCAGTCGGAGGTCAGCCAGCTGCACCAGAAGCTGGCTGAAGCCACGGCCCGGCCACAACAGGCCGCGACGAGCCCTGCCGCAGAGGCCCCCCCCCTCCAGCCGCAACCTTGAGGATGTCATCCGCAAGGTTGTGATGGAGGAGCGGGCCTTCACGCGAGCCTGCCTGGCGGGGATCGAGGACCGGCTCCTTCCGGAGACGCGCCTCCGACCGCCGCTTGCGGCGGATAAGAGGCGGGACCGGGCGGAGCCGGTGCCTCCTACCCCACAGGCCGAGGGCACCCCTCAGGAGGTCCCCCAGCAGGAGGGGGACGCCCTTCTCCCTGCGACCACACCGTCCAACGAGTGGACGGAGGTGAAGCGCAGGAAGAAGGGTAAGGGGAAAAAGTCGGCGGCGGCCGTTCCCGCTGCTGCCGCCACTGCCGCTTCTGCCAGCCAGTCGCCTGCGACCGGCAAGGGCAAGAAGCAGAAGGGGAAAGGGAAGGCGAAGGTGCGACTCGTCCCCCCTAGATCCGCAGCAGTCGTGGTGACCCTCACCGCGGAGGCTGCGGGGCGAGGGGAGACGTACATGTCCGTGCTGGTGCGGGCACGTGCCAACGCCAACCCTGCCCAACTGGGCATCGGCAGTGTGACCTGCCGGCGGACCCAAGCCGGGGCTCGTATTTTCGAGTTCCCGGGAGCCGAGGGGGGTGCCCGCGCGGACCTCTTTGCAGCCAAGCTGCAGGAGGTCATCGCGGACACCGCCACGGTGGTCCGCCCGGTAAAGTCAGCGGCCTTGGAGGTGGCGGAGTTGGACGACTCCGTCACCAAGGAGGAGGTGGTGGCTGCGGTGGCGGCGATTGGGGGCTGTGACGTCGCCGCGGTGCAGGGCCGGAATATCCGGCCCGGCCGCGGCGGCTTGGGCGCGATTCGCCTGCAGTGCCCAATCGTCGCTGCCAAAGCCGTTCTTGCTGGGGGCCGGCTTTCAGTCGGCTTCAGCTCAGGTGCGGTCCGGGCTCTCGCCAACCAGCCATTGCGGTGTTTCCGGTGCTTCGGCACCGGACACACGCGGCCGCTGTGTCCATCTCCGGTCGACAGATCGGACACGTGCCTGCGTTGCGGCAAGGACGGCCACAAAGCCGCCTCCTGCGGGGCCGCCACACCGCACTGCGCGGTGTGTGCCGCCAGTGGCAGCCCAGCTGACCACGTGATGAGGGGGAGGAAGTGTAATCCTCCCCCCAAGCGGGGCAAAGCTGTCGCTGCCGCTGGCGCCGCCGCTCCTGCGGCGGCTGCGGAGAGCGGTGCGATGTCCGACTGATTCCGGTCGGATGTCGCATCGCGCCGGCGTCGCGGTCCTCCACGGACTCCCCTACCCTCTCGCTCTTAGAGAGGGGAACGGGATACGTGGCCGCCGCGCCGCCGGTAGGTCTTGAGGATCTTCCTCAAGGTGGCGACGGGCGGGCGTTAGGCGCGGGGGCGCCTACGCCCGCATTGCACCCGTCACCGCCTCCGCCGGGCAATCGTCGGCGGGGACTGGACGAAAAGGCTCTGCCGGATTCCCAGTCCCCGCCATTCAAGACGAAGCGGGAACAACGCTGGTGGTTTTTAGTGGGTATACCGGGTCAGACCGGGGAGTCCCACATACCCCCCCCATCCCCCGATGGGAGGGTATGCGTAATGCATTTTCCCCAGCGTAAAAAAAAAAAAAAAAAAAAAAAAAAAAAAAAAAAAAAAAAAAAAAAAAAAGGTTAGGTTAGGTTAGGTTTTAATAGAGAATTGCCGAAAGAATATAAATTAAAGATAAAAATTTTTCGCCAGAAGTTTGTGTTCACCTACCTTACCACTATAGGGTGGGTGGGTGGGCAAAATTTTTGAAATTTTTTGTTAGCTAGAAGCACGCGCGAGGTGTCAAAAGACGCGTCTCGGCGCGGGCTATCCGACCAATGAAAAACACTTACTGTCGCAAGAGGAAAAATTTTGAGTTTTCGTCAAAAAACGTGTTTTTTACAGGAAAAATTTTGAAAATGGCCGAAATTTACACCAAACCAGAACTCCGGGTCGCGGAACGAGCACCAGAATGAGGGTAAGGTAGGTTAGTGTCAATTTTGATTTTTTAATAAATTATTAAACGAGTGGATTTTAAAATAATAATTAATTCAATAAAAACTTTTTGTAAAATTTTACAAGTGTCTGTAAAGGAAAAATTTTTCGCGTTTTTGTCAATTTAACTTAGTCAATATGGTAGGGGGTGGCTATTTAGGAATTGTCGTGCTGAAAACAGCTTCAAAATGCGCCCCTTGGTTATCGAGTAATTACAATGTTTGCAATTGACTACGGGGTATAGGTAGATTTTCTTAGCCGTATAAATTAAAGTGACAAAGATTTTTGAGTTTTTTGGTAGCTAGAAGCACGCGCGAGGTGTCAAAAGACGCGTCTCGGCGCGGGCTATCCGACCAATGAAAAACACTTACTGTCGCAAGAAGAAAAATTTTGAGTTTTCGTCAAAAAACGTGTTTTTTACAGGAAAAATTTTGAAAATGGCCGAAATTTACACCAAACCAGAACTCCGGGTCGCGGAACGAGCACCAGAATGAGGGTAAGGTAGGTTAGTGTCAATTTTGATTTTTTAATAAATTATTAAACGAGTGGATTTTAAAATAATAATTAATTCAATAAAAACTTTTTGTAAAATTTTACAAGTGTCTGTAAAGGAAAAATTTTTCGCGTTTTTGTCAATTTAACTTAGTCAATATGGTAGGTGGTGGCTATTTAGGAATTGTCGTGCTGAAAACAGCTTCAAAATGCGCCCCTTGGTTATCGAGTAATTACGGTTAGGTTAGGTTAGGTTAGGTTGGGGGACCCCCCACAGTGCTTGCGTCCACGTCGCGTCCCCTGGTAACTGCCCAGATCTGACCACCGTAACGGAGTGGCAGACTGGGTAGGCTAAAGAGCACTGTGCATCGTAGTCACATTACAGCCTGGAAGAGACTACGACCTGAGAGCGATATCATGTCGACACCTAGAAGGGACGCCTCCGGGCGTTTCCTCAAGAAGGGCCCATCTAAGGGCCAACTCGGCGCACCAGCGCCCGAAACTAGCCGCGCGCCTTCTGCGGCTAGCTCTATCGAAAGGAGTGAGTCGTTTGGGTCTCTTTTGGACTCAGACGACTCACTTTTTGTGTCGGACGTCGAGGACTCCCGGCCGCGAAAGCGAGCCCACCAGAGCGGTGGGTCCGGGGGCTCCTCGGCCTCCACGTCGACGGGGCTGCCGAAGGCCAAGAAGCCAACGATCGCACCAGCGACCCATACCGTTGGGCTTGCAGACGCCCAGCGAAAGCTGGACCTTGCCCGGCGCGCTCAGCTCCAGGAGGAGCTTGAGGAGCGCGTCGCGGCAAAGGAGAAAAGAGCACAATCCGCCCGGGGCGGGTCCGGGTACGGCGCGTCTCGCGTGCTGTACGCGGACCACTCTCTGGCGGAGCTCGAAAGGATGGCGATAGAGGACGAGGAGGGGATCGTAGAGGTCGCCTCCAAGTCCTCAAACTTGAAGGGTACCTTCACGAAGGCCCTCAAGTGCCGGGCCGCGAGCCTGCGCGGGGTCGTCGCTGAGCTGCTTCAGCGAACGGCCACCGACGAGACGCGGCAACTGCAGGCGAAGGTCGATCGCCTGCAGTCGGAGGTCAGCCAGCTGCACCAGAAGCTGGCTGAAGCCACGGCCCGGCCACAACAGGCCGCGACGAGCCCTGCCGCGGAGGCCCTTCCCTCCAGCCGCAACCTTGAGGACACCATCCGCAAGGTTGTGATGGAGGAGAGGGCCTTCACGCGAGCATGCCTGGCGGGGATCGAGGACCGGCTCCTTCCGGAGACGCGCCTCCGACCGCCGCTTGCGGCGGACAAGAGGCGGGACCGGGTGGAGCCGGTGCCTCCTACCCCACAGGCCGAGGGCACCCTTGCGGAGGTCCCCCAGCAGGAGGAGGACGCCCTTCTCCCTGCGACCACACCGTCCAACGAGTGGACGGAGGTGAGGCGCAAGGGGAAGGGTAAGGGTAAGAAGTCGGCAGCGGCCGTTCCCGCTGCTGCCGCTTCTGTCGCCACTGCCAGCCAGTCGCAGGCGACCGGCAAAGGCAAGGCGAAGCCGAAGGGGAAGGCAAAGGCGCGGCTGGTCCCCCCTAAAACCGCAGCAGTCGTGGTGACTCTCACCGCGGAGGCTGCGGGGCGAGGGGAGACCTACATGTCCGTGCTGGTGCGGGCACGCGCCAATGCCAACCCTGCCCAACTGGGCATCGGCACAGTGACTTGCCGGCGGACCCAGGCCGGGGCTCGTATTTTCGAGTTCCCGGGAGCAGAGGGGGGTGCCCGCGCGGACCTCTTTGCAGCCAAGCTGCAGGAGGTCATCGCGGACACCGCCAAGGTGGTCCGACCGGTAAAGTCAGCGGTCATAGAGGTGGCGGAGTTGGACGACTCCGTCACCAAAGAGGAGGTGGTGGCTGCGGTGGCGGCGATTGGGGGCTGCGACGTCGCTGCGGTGCAGGGCCGGGATATCCGGCCCGGCCGCGGCGGCTTGGGCGCGCTTCGCCTGCGGTGCCCAATCGCTGCTGCCAAAGCCGTCCTTGCCAAGGGCCGGCTTACAGTCGGCTTCAGTTCAGGTACGGTCCGGGCTCTCGCCGACCAGCCCATGCGGTGTTTCCGGTGCTTCGGCATCGGACACGCCCGGCCGCTGTGTCCATCGCCGATCGACAGGTCGGACACGTGCCTGCGCTGCGGCAAGGACGGCCACAAAGCCGCCTCCTGCGGGGCCGCCACGCCACACTGCGCAGTGTGCGCCGCCAGTGGCCGCCCAGCGGGCCATGTGATGAGGGGGAGGAAATGTCTTCCTCCCCCCAAGCGGGGCAAAGCTGCCGCTGCCACTGGCGCCGCTCCTGCGGCGGTTTCGGAGGGTGGTGCGATGTCCGACTAACTCAGGTCGGACGTCGCATCGCACCGGCGTCGCGGTCTTCCGCGGACTCTCCTCCCCTCTCGCTCTAGAGAGGGGAACGGGATACGCGGCCGCCGCGCCGCCGGTGGATCGTGAGGATCATCCTCAAGGTGGCGACGGGCGGGCGATAGGCGCGGGGGCGCCTACGCCCGCATTGCACCCGTCACCGCCCCGCCGGGCAATCGTCGGCGGGGACTGGACGAAAAGGCTCTGCCGGTTTCCCAGTCCCCGCCATTCAGGACGAAGCGGGAACACGCTGGTGGTTTTTAGTGGGTATACCGGGTCAGACCGGGGAGTCCCACATACCCCCCCCATCCCCCGATGGGAGGGTATGCGTAATGCATTTTCCCCAGCGCAAAAAAAAAAAAAAAAAAAAAAAAAAAAAGGTTAGGTTAGGTTAGGTTAGGGTGGGGTGCGTGCAGAAAACCTCCTCGTGTGCCTGATTGCTGCTGGTTCCTTTCGAATACGTTCGGGGGAAAGAGCAGTCGTCGGGCCGGTGCACCCTGGGCACAGGCAATAATCGAGAGATTGTTGTCTGTGGCGAATTTCTGCGGCCACTCTCCACCTCTGCTTACAGAGGGTAGGAAGAGTGGACTCTTGAGGGGCCCTTTTCAGGGCCATCCGCGGAGGCGGGTCCGAGGGAGCGGTTTGTCCGAGTGCGTCTCGGCTTCAGGGTCGACGGGGTCGCGAAGGCAGTCGGCCGGAGGCAGCCCCGATGACCCTTGTCGTGGGGGGAGATGGCCCTAGGGGGGGGTCGATTTCTCCCCCAAGCTGCTCGCTGGGACCCGGACTTTAGGCTTGACACGGAGGCGATGGGCGGGCGTCAGGCGCGGGGGCGCCTGCGCTCGCATTGCACCCGTCGCCACCTTAGTCGGTCCCTTCGGGGAAGCCAAGCGGGGTAATCGTCGGCGGGGGACTGGACGTGACGGCTATGCTGGATTCCCAGTCCCCCGCCAATACGACGAAGCGGGAAAAACGCTGGGTTGTTTTAGTGGGTATACCGGTGCGGTAAACCGGGGAGTCCCACATACCCCCCCCATCCCCCGATGGGCGGGTATGCGTAATTGTCATTTTTTCCCAGCGCAAACAAAAAAAAAAAAAAAAAAAAAAAAAAAGGTTAGGTTAGGGTATCCACCAGAGCGGTGGGTCCGGGGGCTCCTCGGCCTCCACGTCGACGGGGCTGCCGAAGGCGAAGAAGCCGACGGTCGCACCAGCGACTCATGTTGTCGGGCTCGCTGATGCCCAACGCAAGCTGGACCTTGCCCGGCGCGCTCAGCTCCAGGAGGAGCTGGAGGAGCGCGTCGCGGCAAAGGAAAAGCGAGCTCAGTCCGCCCGGGGCGGGTCCGGGTACGGCGCGTCCCGCGTGCTGTACGCGGACCACTCTCTGGCGGAGCTTGAGAGGATGGCGGTGGAGGATGAGGAGGGGATCGTGGAGGTCGCCTCCAAGTCCTCCAACCTAAAGGGGACCTTCCAGAAGGCCCTCAAGTGCCGGGCCGCGAGCCTGCGCGGTGTCGTCGCTGAGCTGTTGCAGCGAACGGCCACCGACGAGACGCGGCAACTGCAGGCGAAGGTGGATCGCCTGCAGTCGGAGGTCAGCCAGCTGCACCAGAAGCTGGCTGAAGCCACGGCCCGGCCACAACAGGCCGCGACGAGCCCTGCCGCAGAGGCCCCCCCCTCCAGCCGCAACCTTGAGGACGTCATCCGCAAGGTTGTGATGGAGGAGCGGGCCTTCACGCGAGCCTGCCTGGCGGGGATCGAGGACCGGCTCCTTCCGGAGACGCGCCTCCGACCGCCGCTTGCGGCGGATAAGAGGCGGGACCGGGAGGAGCCGGTGCCTCCTACCCCACAGGCCGAGGGCGCCCCTCTGGAGGTCCCCCAACAGGAGGGGGACGCCCTTCTCCCTGCGACCACACCGTCCAACGAGTGGACGGAGGTGCGGCGCAGGGGGAAGGGTAAGGGGAAGAAGTCGGCAGCGGCCGTTCCCGCTGCTGCCGCTTCTGTCGCCACTGCCAGCCAGTCGCCTGCGACCAGCAAAGGCAAGGCGAAGGGGAAAGGGAAGGCAAAGGCGCGGCTGGTCCCCCCTAAAACCGCAGCAGTCGTGGTGACCCTCACCGCGGAGGCTGCGGGGCGAGGGGAGACCTACATGTCCGTGCTGGTGCGGGCACGCGCCAATGCCAACCCTGCCCAACTGGGCTTAGGCACTGTGACCTGCCGGCGGACCCAAGCCGGGGCTCGTATTTTCGAGTTCCCGGGAGCCGAGGGGGGTGCCCGCGCGGACCTCTTTGCAGCCAAGCTGCAGGAGGTCATCGCGGACACCGCCAAGGTGGTCCGACCGGTAAAGTCAGCGGTCATAGAGGTGGCGGAGTTGGACGACTCCGTCACCAAAGAGGAGGTGGTGGCTGCGGTGGCGGCGATTGGGGGCTGCGACGTCGCTGCGGTGCAGGGCCGGGATATCCGGTCCGGCCGCGGCGGCTTGGGCGCGCTTCGCCTGCGGTGCCCAATCGCTGCTGCCAAAGCCGTCCTTGCCAAGGGCCGGCTTACAGTCGGCTTCAGTTCAGGTACGGTCCGGGCTCTCGCCGACCAGCCCATGCGGTGTTTCCGGTGCTTCGGCATCGGACACACCCGGCCGCTGTGTCCATCGCCGATCGACAGGTCGGACACGTGCCTGCGCTGCGGCAAGGACGGCCACAAAGCCGCCTCCTGCGGGGCCGCCACGCCACACTGCGCAGTGTGCGCCGCCAGTGGCCGCCCAGCGGGCCATGTGATGAGGGGGAGGAAATGTCTTCCTCCCCCCAAGCGGGGCAAAGCTGCCGCTGCCACTGGCGCCGCTCCTGCGGCGGTTTCGGAGGGTGGTGCGATGTCCGACTAACTCAGGTCGGACGTCGCATCGCACCGGCGTCGCGGTCTTCCGCGGACTCTCCTCCCCTCTCGCTCTAGAGAGGGGAACGGGATACGCGGCCGCCGCGCCGCCGGTAGGTCTTGAGGATCTTCCTCAAGGTGGCGACGGGCGGGCGTTAGGCGCGGGGGCGCCTACGCCCGCATTGCACCCGTCACCGCCTCCGCCGGGCAATCGTCGGCGGGGACTGGACGAAAAGGCTCTGCCGGATTCCCAGTCCCCGCCATTCAGGACGAAGCGGGAACACGCTGGTGGTTTTTAGTGGGTATACCGGGTCAGACCGGGGAGTCCCACATACCCCCCCCCATCCCCCGATGGGAGGGTATGCGTAATGCATTTTCCCCAGCGTCAAAAAAAAAAAAAAAAAAAAAAAAAAAAAAAAAAAAAAAAAAAGGTTAGGTTAGGGTGCGTGCAGAAAACCTCCTCGTGTGCCTGATTGCTGCTGGTTCCTTTCGAATACGTTCGGGGGAAAGAGCAGTCGTCGGGCCGGTGCACCCTGGGCACAGACAATAATCGCGAGATCATTGTCTGTGGCGAATTTCTGCGAGGTGGGGAGCCTTTTGCTCCGCGGTCCTCCAGACCGAGAGACGGTCGTCCACTCTCCACCTCTGCTTACAGAGGGTAGGCCGAGTGGACTCACAGTGGGGGAAGCCTGCGCTGCGTCTGTCCGGCATCCGGCGGCAGCGCGGGGTAGTCGGGGCGGCGGCTGGTTCTGGCCAGCCGTCGGCCAACCCGTAATCCTGAGTCCAGGACCGGGGGTCCGTGTCATTAGGTCCGGGCCGCGAGGAAGACAACCTCTATATAAAAATAACCCAAATCCCAAGGTCTAGCGTGCCGAGGGGACGTATGGCCGGAGGGAATCCGGCCGTTAGCGCTTGGGGGGGAAACGGGGGAAAGGGACCGCACCCTTAAAAAGGAACAAAACAAACATGGACAACACGACAAATGGAAAAATTCCCCAGGCGGGTCCCCTTCGGGGGGAATCCCGCCCCTCTCACGAGGGCTGCCCCATCGTATCTGGGGGGGGGCACCTTTTGTCTCACGGGTCAGCAGTCTACAGCTGACCCGCGCCATCCAACGCGCTCTTGTGTATCCACCGACTCTGAGGTGGAGACACAAGAGGGCGCACGCCAGCGCGAAAGGGTGCTTCGGGTTAGCCTGGAGCCCCTTCGCAAAGAAGAGGTCGCAAAAGCGACGCGCGAGGCGAGAAAGCGCCCGCGGAGTAGGGACCCGCTGATGATAGGTCTCTCCTCTAGTGAGGAGAACCTATCGGCAGCGAAGGTGACGACGGCGCGTAGGGGTCGGGGTCACACGGTGGCGAGCGGATCTTCCGCCCGGTTGCCTGAGCGTGATGGGCGGGGCCGCTTTGTGCCGTCGCGGCCCGCCACACCAGCTCCCGTAGGGAACCCGGTTCTGGTGGTCGCGGATGACCTTGGACCCAGGAGTGGAGACCTTAGTGAGGAGTCCCTCCTAGGGTCCAATAGGGCGGAGGCAAACGCTGCCAGACGGGAGGAGCGTAGGGCTGCTGCGGCTGACGAGGTCAGCAGGTTGGCCGAGCAGGCTCGCGAGCGTCGCTCTGCCCGGCTGGCAGCCGGAGGCGAATTGTCGGCGGTGGCGCTCAGTCGCCAAATGTTGGACGGCGTGGACGTTGTCCTGAAGGTTGCCACTAAGTCGGGCAACCTGAAGGGCACGTTCACGCGCGCCCTAAAGGATGCCGCGGAAGGCATCAGAGAGGCGGCTGAGGTCCTCATTACCAGGACGAGCTCGGAGGAGACGGCGAAGCTGTGGGAGGAGAACAGCCGTCTCCGATCCGAGCTGGAGGACCTCAAGCGGCAGTTCGCCGCCCTATCCGCGGCTCCCGGTGCGGCTGGCCCATCGCCCGCCGTCGCCGCTACGACGACGTCGTCGCCTGCGTCGCCGGCCCCGACCTCGACCCGCGCGCTTGCGGATGCGGAGGTCGAAAAGATCGCCCGCATCTGCATGCTGCAGTGCGGCAAGATGATCGGGGCCCGGCTGGAGGCGCTAGAGACCCGGCTGCCTCCAGCCGAGATCCTCCGGCCTCCACTTGCCGCTGACCGGAGGAGGATGGCGGGGTCCGCGACCACTTATGCGGCCGCGGCCGCGACCGGTACCGCGACCGCTCAAAAGCCGGCAAAGAGGCCCGGCCAGGGGGGCAAGAAGGCCGCGGCCGCTGCCGCACCCGCACCCGAGAAGTCTGCGTCCGCACCTGCGGCGTCCGCGTCCCTGGCGACCGAGCCCGAGCCTCTGACGGAGGGCTGGGTGACGGTCGCCAAAAAGAAGAAAAAAAAAAAGAAGAAGAAGAAGAAGGCGGAACCACCGGCTCCAGCTGAGGCTTCGGCACCAGCTAGGAAGGCCCAAGGACCGCCCAGGGTAAGAGCCCCACGCTCCGCGGCTGTAGTCATTACACTGCAGCCCGGAGCCGCCGAAAGGGGCGTCACCTATAAGGCCGTCCTGACCGAGGCGAAGGCCAAAGTCGCGTTCCCCGACCTCGGCACACCGACCGGCTTCAAGATGAGGCCGGCGCTGACGGGAGCGCGGCTGCTGGAGGTGTCCGGTGCCTCAAGCGTCGAAAAGGCGGACATGCTGGCCGCCAAACTGAGGGAGGTCCTCAATCCGGAGGACGTCCGGGTCTCCAGACCGATGAAGACCGCCGAGCTGCGCGTCGATGGTCTGGACGACTCGGTGACCCCGGAGGAGGTCGTGGCGGCCGTCGCCCGAGCCGGTGGGTGTCCGCCAGAGGACGTGCGGACTGGAGAGATCCGCACCCGCGCCTCCGGGCTGGGTGCGATCTGGGTGCGGTGCCCGGTGGCTGCGGCCCAAAAGGTGAGTGACGCCGGGCGCCTGTTGGTGGGGTGGGTTGCAGCGAGGGTGAAGTTGCTGCAACCCAGGGCATTGCGGTGCTATAGGTGCCTCGACATTGGGCATGTCGGGTGCCGTTGCGCCTCCAAAATCGACCGCAGCGGTCTTTGTTACCGCTGCAGTCAGCCCGGCCACAAGGCGGCCCAGTGCTCTGGGGCGCCAAACTGCTGCCTCTGTACAGCGGCAGGGAGGAACCCCGAGCACCGAGTGGGCAGTCATGCCTGTGGCGCCCCCACCAAGGGGAAGAACAGAAGGAGTAGGGGTGGCGAGGCTGCCGGGGGCTCTTTACACCCCCCGCAGCCTGGCTGCCCCTCGGCCGACTCTCGGTCCGGGACTGGAGCTGTGGAGGAGATGAACTGTGCCTAATGGCGCTGTTACGTCTCCTCCAGGGCAATATCAACCACTGTGCCAGAGCTCAGGATCTCTTGCTCCAGAGCATGGCACAGTGGTCGATTGACGTGGCCGTGGTCGCCGAGCCTTATTTTGTACCCCCCAGAGACAACTGGGTGGGGGACCTGGATGGCTTGGTGGCCATCATTGGCGGGGCTCTGAGCAGTCCGTCCCGAGGTCGCGGCTGGGTGGCCGCCCTCGCGGACGGCGTCGGCACTGTTGGGGTATATTTCTCTCCCAACAAGAGCCTCGCCGACTTCGAGAGCTTCCTTGTCGAGTTGGGTGCCGTCGTGGACCGCCTCCACCCTCGCCCTGTGCTGTTGCTGGGTGATCTAAACGCCAAATCTGCGGCGTGGGGATCCCCAGTGACCGATGCTAGGGGTGAGGCGCTGGAGGAGTGGTTAGTCACGACCGGCCTGACCGTCCTTAATCGGGGTTCGGTACACACGTGCGTGCGGCAGCGGGGAGGGTCTATAGTGGACGTGTCGTTCGCTAGCCCTGCTGTCGCCGCCCGTGTGCGGGACTGGCGTGTCGCCGTGGAGGTGGAGACTTTGTCGGATCACCGTTACATCCGTTTCGACGTCTCCGCCCAGACCACTGGCGGCCGCGGTTCACCGGCCCCGCCTGCGGACGGTCCGCGCTGGGCGCTTAAGCGCATCGACAGGGAGTTGCTCGAGGAGGCCGCCATTGTCCAGGCCTGGTTCCGAGAGTCGGCGACGAATGGACCCGTCGACGTCGAATTGGAGGCGCAGTGGTTCCGCGGGGCGATGACGCAAATTTGCGACGCGTCCATGCCCCGGGTCCACACACAGTCGGGAAGGCGCCGGGTGTACTGGTGGTCCGCCGCAATTGCGCAGTTGCGCGTTGCGTGCGTGGAGCCGAGACGCCAGTACACCCGATACCGGAGGAGACGTCGTCGGGTCCCTGACGAGGAGGCCGCGCTGTATGAGGTGTACCGCGCAGCGAAGGAGGCTCTGCGGCTGGCCATCGGCGAGGCGAAGGCGCGAGGACTGTACACGGCGTGTCTTGAGCGGGGCCGGTTTCCCACTTTGTGGAAGACTGGTCGTCTGGTCCTGCTCAAGAAGGCGGGGCGCCCTGCGGACTCACCGTCCGCGTTCCGGCCCATAGTGCTGCTAGACGAGGTGGGTAAGCTGTTCGAACGAATCATAGCTGCCCGCCTCGTCGGCCACTTGTGCGGAGACGGGCCGGATCTAGCCGAGAGCCAGTTTGGCTTTCGGCACGGGCGCTCCACCATTCACGCCGTGTCGCGTGTCAGAGTCCTGGCGGAGGAAGCGGTGTCCCGGGGCGGGGTGATGTTGGCGGTGTCCTTGGACATTTCCAACGCCTTCAACACCCTGCCCTGGAGTTGTATAAGGGAGGCACTGTGCTACCATAGGGTGCCTCCCTACCTCCGCCAACTCGTTGGGGCTTACCTGACGGAGAGGTGTGTCACCTACGTGGGACGTGATGGCGGTCACCAGCGCCCCATGTCGTGCGGTGTTCCACAGGGCTCGGTCCTCGGGCCACTCCTGTGGAACATCGGGTACGACTGGGTGCTGAGGGGCGAGCTCCAGCCGGGCGTCGACCTGACGTGTTACGCGGATGACACGCTGGTCACGGCCCGGGGGAGTTCGCACAGGGAGGCGGCGTTGTTGGCGACGGCTGCGGTCTCACAGGTGGTGGGCCGCATACGGCGCCTCGGCCTGGAGGTGGCCCTCAGCAAGACGGAGGCTATGGTTTTCCACGGCCCCCGTCGGGCGCCACCCGCCGGATCACACCTAGTGGTCGGTGGGGTTCGAATCGCTGTCGAGTCTACCATGAAGTACCTGGGATTGGTGCTCGACAGCCGTTGGGATTTCGGACCCCACTTCCGGCGGCTGGCGCCCAAGCTGTTGGGCGCGGCCGGGGCGCTGTCAACGCTGCTTCCCAATCTGGGGGGCCCGAGCGCCGCCTGTAGGCGGCTCTACGTGGGGATCGTGCGATCGATGGCCCTTTACGGGGCCCCGATCTGGGCGGCTGACCTGACGGCCGGCAGTATCGCTGTCCTGCGGAGACCGCAGCGAGCGATGGCCGTCAGAGTCATCAGGGGCTATCGCACGATCTCCTACGAGGCGGCCGGAGTACTGGCCGGATCCCCGCCCTGGGACCTGGAGGCGAAAGTACTCGCGTCACTGTACCGGTGGCGCGAGGAAATGCAGGCGCGCGGCGAGCGACCGACGCAGCAACACATAGAGTTGCGTCGGTCGCAGCTGCGCGAGGTCCTGGTGGCGGCATGGCGGGACAGGCTTTCGAGCCCTACCGCCGGCCTTGTCACTATCGAGGCGGTCCGGCCGGTGCTCGAGCGCTGGCTCGGGAGGAGGCACGGCTCCCTGTCGTTTCGGGTGACGCAGGTACTTTCCGGGCACGGTTGCTTCGGAAGGTACCTGTGTCGCATAAACAGGGAGCCGGACGCCCGGTGTCACCACTGCGTCGACTGTCGGGAGGACACGGCGCGGCATACGCTGGCAGAGTGTGCCGCTTGGGAGGAGCCGCGCCGTGCCCTCGTCTCTGGAGTAGGCAGTGACCTGTCGCTGCCGGCCGTGGTCGAGAGGATGGTCGGCAGCGTCGAGTCCTGGGACGCGGTGGTGTCCTTCTGCGAAACGGTCATCTCGCAGAAGGAGGCTGCGGAAAGGGAGAGGGAGATCACCTCCTTTCACCCTGCCCGCAGCAGACGCACCGGGCGCAGGCGGAGGGCGGACAACGCCCTCTTCCAGCCCCCCTGAATGGGTCCAGGGCGACGGACGCGGGGATGTCCGCCGCCCCCACGTACATGGACCCGAGGTGGCGGCGCGTCGTGTTCACGCGCGCCCCTCTTAGACGTCGCGAGGGGAGTCTAACACCTCACTCCCCTCGCAGACTTGGCGAAGCCCGCGGGGCCGGCACCAGTCGGGGGTCGCGGAAGTATCATCCGTTCCCGTGACCCCCGGCGCAGGTGTGAGAAGGAACACGGGGTGGTTTTTAGTCAGTAAGAGTCTGACAGACCCCTCCGCCTCCCCGGGCGGGGGACATCCATGAGGATTTTCCACCCCTAAAAAAAAAAAAAAAAAAAAAAAAAAAAAAAAAGGTTAGGTTAGGTTAGGTTAGGTTGGGGGGGGGGACCCCCCACAGTGCATACGTCCTCGTCGTGTCCCCTGGAAACTGCCCAGTTCTGACCACCGTAACGGAGTGGCAGACTGGGTAGGCTAAAGTGCACTGTGCATCGTAGAGCACCTCACTGCCTTGTGTCTACGAAAAGGATTTGCGACCATCATGTCGACACCTCGACGGGACGCCTCCGGGCGTTTCCTCAAGAAGGGCCCATCTAAGGGCCAACCCGGCGCACCAACGCCCGAGACTAGCCGCGCGCCTTCTGCGGCCAGCTCTGTTGAGAGGAGTGAGTCGTTTGGGTCTTTGTTGGACTCAGACGACTCACTCTTTGTGTCGGACGTCGAGGACTCCCGGCCGCGAAAGCGAGCCCACCAGAGCGGTGGGTCCGGGGGCTCCTCGGCCTCCACGTCGACGGGGCTGCCGAAGGCCAAGAAGCCGACGGTCGCACCAGCGACCCATACCGTTGGGCTGGCTGACGCCCAACGGAAGCTGGACCTTGCCCGGCGCGCTCAGCTCCAGGAGGAGCTGGAGGAGCGCGTCGCGGCAAAGGAAAAGCGAGCTCAGTCCGCCCGGGGCGGGTCCGGGTACGGCGCGTCCCGCGTGCTGTACGCGGACCACTCTCTGGCGGAGCTTGAGAGGATGGCGGTGGAGGATGAGGAGGGGATCGTGGAGGTCGCCTCCAAGTCCTCAAACCTAAAAGGGACCTTTCAGAAGGCCCTCAAGTGCCGGGCCGCGAGCCTGCGCGGTGTCGTCGCTGAACTCCTTCAGCGGACGGCCACCGACGAGACGCGGCAACTGCAGGCGAAAGTGGATCGCCTGCAGTCGGAGGTCAGCCAGCTGCACCAGAAGCTGGCTGAAGCCACGGCCCGGCCACAACAGGCCGCGACGAGCCCTGCCGCAGAGGCCCCCCCCCTCCAGCCGCAACCTTGAGGATGTCATCCGCAAGGTTGTGATGGAGGAGCGGGCCTTCACGCGAGCCTGCCTGGCGGGGATCGAGGACCGGCTCCTTCCGGAGACGCGCCTCCGACCGCCGCTTGCGGCGGACAAGAGGCGAGACCGGGTGGAGCCGGTGCCTCCTACCCCACAGGCCGAGGGTGCCCCTCAGGAGGTCCCCCAGCAGGAGGAGGACGCCCTTCTCCCTGCGACCACACCGTCCAACGAGTGGACGGAGGTGAGGCGCAAGGGGAAGGGTAAGGGGAAGAAGTCGGCGGCGGCCGTTCCCGCTGCTGCCGCTTCTGTCGCCACTGCCAGCCAGTCGCCTGCGACCGGCAAAGGCAAGGCGAAGGGGAAAGGGAAGGCAAAGGCGCGGCTGGTCCCCCCTAAAACCGCAGCAGTCGTGGTGACCCTCACCGCGGAGGCTGCGGGGCGAGGGGAGACCTACATGTCCGTGCTGGTGCGGGCACGCGCCAATGCCAACCCTGCCCAACTGGGCTTAGGCACTGTGACCTGCCGGCGGACCCAAGCCGGGGCTCGTATTTTCGAGTTCCCGGGAGCCGAGGGGGGTGCCCGCGCGGACCTCTTTGCAGCCAAGCTGCAGGAGGTCATCGCGGACACCGCCAAGGTGGTCCGACCGGTAAAGTCAGCGGTCATAGAGGTGGCGGAGTTGGACGACTCCGTCACCAAAGAGGAGGTGGTGGCTGCGGTGGCGGCGATTGGGGGCTGCGACGTCGCTGCGGTGCAGGGCCGGGATATCCGGCCCGGCCGCGGCGGCTTGGGCGCGCTTCGCCTGCGGTGCCCAATCGCTGCTGCCAAAGCCGTTCTTGCCAAGGGCCGGCTTACAGTCGGCTTCAGTGCGGGTGCGGTCCGGGCTCTCGCCGACCAGCCCATGCGGTGTTTCCGGTGCTTCGGCATCGGACACACCCGGCCGCTGTGTCCGTCTCCGATCGACAGGTCGGACACGTGCCTGCGCTGCGGCAAGGACGGTCACAAAGCCGCCTCCTGCGGGGCCGCCACGCCACACTGCGCAGTGTGCGCCGCCAGTGGCCGCCCAGCGGGCCATGTGATGAGGGGGAGGAAATGTCTTCCTCCCCCCAAGCGGGGCAAAGCTGCCGCTGCCACTGGCGCCGCTCCTGCGGCGGTTTCGGAGGGTGGTGCGATGTCCGACTAACTCAGGTCGGACGTCGCATCGCACCGGCGTCGCGGTCTTCCGCGGACTCTCCTCCCCTCTCGCTCTAGAGAGGGGAACGGGATACGCGGCCGCCGCGCCGCCGGTGGATCGTGAGGATCATCCTCAAGGTGGCGACGGGCGGGCGATAGGCGCGGGGGCGCCTACGCCCGCATTGCACCCGTCACCGCCCCGCCGGGCAATCGTCGGCGGGGACTGGACGAAAAGGCTCTGCCGGATTCCCAGTCCCCCCCATTCAGGACGAAGCGGGAACACGCTGGTGGTTTTTAGTGGGTATACCGGGTCAGACCGGGGAGTCCCACATACCCCCCCCATCCCCCGATGGGAGGGTATGCGTAATGCATTTTCCCCAGCGTAAAAAAAAAAAAAAAAAAAAAAAAAAAAAAAAAAAAAAAAAAAAAGGTTAGGTTGGGGGGGGGGGGGGGGGTGGGGGACCCCCCACAGTGCATACGTCCTCGTCGTGTCCCCTGGAAACTGCCCAGTTCTGACCACCGTAACGGAGTGGCAGACTGGGTAGGCTAAAGTGCACTGTGCATCGTAGTCACAAATCAGCCTTGAAGAGACTACGTACTAGACTGCGATCATGTCGACACCTAGAAGGGACGCCTCCGGGCGTTTTCTTAAAAGAAGAAGGAAAAAAGGGCCCTTCTCAGGGCCAACCCGGCGCACCAGCGCCCGAGTCTAGCCGCGCGCCTTCTGCGGCCAGCTCATTTGGAGGGAGTGAGTCGTTTGGGTCTCTGGACTCAGACGACTCATTCAGTCTGTCGGAGGTCGAGGGCTCCCGGTCGCGCAAGCGAATCCACCAGAGCGGTGGGTCCGGGGGCTCCTCGGCCTCCACGTCGACGGGGCTGCCGAAGGCGAAGAAGCCGACGGTCGCACCAGCGACCCACGTTGTTGGGCTCGCAGACGCCCAGCGTAAGCTGGACCTTGCCCGGCGCACCCAGCTCCAGGAGGAGCTGGAGGAGCGCGTCGCGGCTAAGGAACAGCGAGCGCAGTCTGCCCGAGCCAAGTCCGGGTACGGCGCGTCCCACGTGCTGTACGCGGACCACTCTCTCGAAGAGCTCGAGAGAATGGCGGAGGAGGACGAGGAGGGGATCGTGGAGGTCGCCTCTAAGTCCTCAAACTTGAAGGGTACCTTCCAGAAGGCCCTCAAGTGCCGGGCCGCGAGCCTGCGCGGTGTCGTCTTGGAGCTCATCAAGCGCAAGACCACCGACGAGACGCGGCAACTGCAGGCGAAGGTGGATCGCCTGCAGTCGGAGGTCAGCCAGCTGCACCAGAAGCTGGCTGAAGCCACGGCCCGGCCACAACAGGCCACGACGAGCCCTGCCGCAGAGGCCCCCCCTTCCAGCCACAACCTTGAGGACGTCATCCGCAAGGTTGTGATGGAGGAGCGGGCTTTCACGCGAGCATGCCTTGCGGGGATCGAGGACCGGCTCCTTCCGGAGACGCGCCTCCGACCGCCGCTTGCGGCGGACAAGAGGCGGGACCGGGCGGAGCCGGTGCCTCCTACCCCACAGGCCGAGGGCACCCCTCTGGAGGTCCCCCAACAGGAGGGGGACGCCCTTCTCCCTGCGACCACACCGTCCAACGAGTGGACGGAGGTGAAGCGCAGGAAGAAGGGTAAGGGGAAAAAGTCGGCGGCGGCCGTTCCCGCTGCTGCCGCCACTGCCGCTTCTGCCAGCCAGTCGCCTGCGACCGGCAAGGGCAAGAAGCAGAAGGGAAAAGGGAAGGCGAAGGTGCGACTCGTCCCCCCTAAATCCGCAGCAGTCGTGGTGACCCTCACCGCGGAGGCTGCGGGGCGAGGGGAGACGTACATGTCCGTGCTGGTGCGGGCACGTGCCAACGCCAACCCTGCCCAACTGGGCATCGGCAGTGTGACCTGCCGGCGGACCCAAGCCGGGGCTCGTATTTTCGAGTTCCCGGGAGCCGAGGGGGGTGCCCGCGCGGACCTCTTTGCAGCCAAGCTGCAGGAGGTCGTCGCGGACACCGCCACGGTGGTCCGCCCGGTAAAGTCAGCGGCCTTGGAGGTGGCGGAGTTGGACGACTCCGTCACCAAGGAGGAGGTGGTGGCTGCGGTGGCGGCGATTGGGGGCTGTGACGTCGCCGCGGTGCGGGGCCGGAATATCCGGCCCGGCCGCGGCGGCTTGGGCGCGATTCGCCTGCAGTGCCCAATCGTCGCTGCCAAAGCCGTTCTTGCTGGGGGCCGGCTTTCAGTCGGCTTCAGCTCAGGTGCGGTCCGGGCTCTCGCCAACCAGCCATTGCGGTGTTTCCGGTGCTTCGGCACCGGACACACGCGGCCGCTGTGTCCATCTCCGGTCGACAGATCGGACACGTGCCTGCGCTGCGGCAAGGACGGCCACAAAGCCGCCTCCTGCGGGGCCGCCACACCGCACTGCGCGGTGTGTGCCGCCAGTGGCAGCCCAGCTGACCACGTGATGAGGGGGAGGAAGTGTAATCCTCCCCCCAAGCGGGGTAAAGCTGTCGCTGCCGCTGGCGCCGCCGCTCCTGCGGCGGCTGCGGAGAGCGGTGCGATGTCCGACTGATTCCGGTCGGATGTCGCATCGCGCCGGCGTCGCGGTCCTCCACGGACTCCCCTACCCTCTCGCTCTTAGAGAGGGGAACGGGATACGTGGCCGCCGCGCCGCCGGTAGGTCTTGAGGATCTTCCTCAAGGTGGCGACGGGCGGGTGTTAGGCGCGGGGGCGCCTATGCCCGCATTGCACCCGTCACCGCCTCCGCCGGGCAATCGTCGGCGGGGACTGGACGAAAAGGCTCTGCCGGATTCCCAGTCCCCGCCATCCAAGACGAAGCGGGAACAACGCTGGTGGTTTTTAGTGGGTATACCGGGTCAGACCGGGGAGTCCCACATACCCCCCCCATCCCCCGATGGGAGGGTATGCGTAATGCATTTTCCCCAGCGCAAAAAAAAAAAAAAAAAAAAAAAAAAAAAAAAAAAAAAAAAAAAAAGGTTGGGGGGGGGTGCGTGCAGAAAACCTCCTCGTGTGCCTGATTGCTGCTGGTTCCTTTCGAATACGTTCGGGGGAAAGAGCAGTCGTCGGGCCGGTGCACCCTGGGCACAGGCAATAATCGAGAGATTGTTGTCTGTGGCGAATTTCTGCGGCCACTCTCCACCTCTGCTTACAGAGGGTAGGAAGAGTGGACTCTTGAGGGGCCCTTTTCAGGGCCATCCGCGGAGGCGGGTCCGAGGGAGCGGTTTGTCCGAGTGCGTCTCGGCTTCAGGGGTCGACGGGGTCGCGAAGGCAGTCGGCCGGAGGCAGCCCCGATGACCCTTGTCGTGGGGGGGAGATGGCCCTAGGGGGGGTCGATTTCTCCCCCAAGCTGCTCGCTGGGACCCGGACTTTAGGCTTGACACGGAGGCGATGGGCGGGCGTCAGGCGCGGGGGCGCCTGCGCTCGCATTGCACCCGTCGCCACCTTAGTCGGTCCCTTCGGGGAAGCCAAGCGGGGTAATCGTCGGCGGGGGACTGGACGTGACGGCTATGCTGGATTCCCAGTCCCCCGCCAATACGACGAAGCGGGAAAAACGCTGGGTTGTTTTAGTGGGTATACCGGTGCGGTAAACCGGGGAGTCCCACATACCCCCCCCATCCCCCGATGGGCGGGTATGCGTAATTGTCATTTTTTCCCAGCGCAAACAAAAAAAAAAAAAAAAAAAAAAAAAAAAAAAAAAAAAAAAAAAGGGGTGCGTGCAGAAAACCTCCTCGTGTGCCTGATTGCTGCTGGTTCCTTTCGAATACGTTCGGGGGAAAGAGCAGTCGTCGGGCCGGTGCAGTCCCACATACCCCCCCCATCCCCCGATGGGAGGGTATGCGTAATGCATTTTCCCCAGCGTTAAAAAAAAAAAAAAAAAAAAAAAAAAAAAGGTTAGGTTAGGTTAGGTTAGGTTGGGGGACCCCCCACAGCGCATACGTCCTCGTCGTGTCCCCTGGAAACTGCCCAGTTCTGACCACCGTAACGGAGTGGCAGACTGGGTAGGCCAAAGTGCGCTGTGCATCGTAGAGCACCACTCTGTCTTGTTGTCTACGAACCAGATTGCGACCATCATGTCGACACCCAGACGGGACGCCTCCGGGCGTTTCCTAAAAAAAAAAGGGCCCTTTTCAGGGCCAACCCGGCGCTCAGACGCCCGAGACTAGCCGCGCGCCTTCTGCGGCCAGCTCTGTTGAGAGGAGTGAGTCGTTTGGGTCTTTGTTGGACTCAGACGACTCACTCTTTGTGTCGGACGTCGAGGACTCCCGGCCGCGAAAGCGAGCCCACCAGAGCGGTGGGTCCGGGGGCTCCTCGGCCTCCACGTCGACGGGGCTGCCGAAGGCCAAGAAGCCGGCGGTCGCACCAGCGACCCATACCGTTGGGCTAGCCGACGCCCAACGGAAGCTGGACCTAGCCCGGCGCGCTCAGCTCCAGGAGGAGCTGGAGGAGCGCGTCGCGGCAAAGGAAAAGCGGGCCCAGTCCGCCCGAGCGAGGTCCGGGTACGGCGCGTCCCACGTGCTGTACGCGGACCACTCACTGGCGGAGCTGGAGAAGATGGCGGAGGAGGACAAGGAGGGGATCGTAGAGGTCGCCTCCAAGTCCTCAAACTTGAAGGGTACCTTCCAGAAGGCCCTCAAGTGCCGGGCCGCGAGCCTGCGCGGTGTCGTCGCTGAACTGCTTCAGCGGACGGCCACCGACGAGACGCGGCAACTGCAGGCGAAGGTCGATCGCCTGCAGTCGGAGGTCAGCCAGCTGCACCAGAAGCTGGCTGAAGCCACGGCCCGGCCACAACAGGCCGCGACGAGCCCTGCCGCAGAGGCCCTTCCCTCCAGCCGCAACCTTGAGGACACCATCCGCAAGGTTGTGATGGAGGAGAGGGCCTTCACGCGAGCATGCCTGGCGGGGATTGAGGACCGGCTCCTTCCGGAGACGCGCCCCCGACCGCCGCTTGCGGCGGACAAGGGGCGGGACCGGGTGGAGCCGGTGCCTCCTACCCCACAGGCCGAGGGCACCCTTGCGGAGGTCCCCCAGCAGGAGGAGGACGCCCTTCTCCCTGCGACCACACCGTCCAACGAGTGGACGGAGGTGAGGCGCAGGGGGAAGGGTAAGGGTAAGAAGTCGGCAGCGGCCGTTCCCGCTGCTGCCGCTTCTGTCGCCACTGCCAGCCAGTCGCCTGCGACCGGCAAAGGCAAGGCGAAGGGGAAAGGGAAGGCAAAGGCGCGGCTGGTCCCCCCTAAAACCGCAGCAGTCGTGGTGACTCTCACCGCGGAGGCTGCGGGGCGAGGGGAGACCTACATGTCCGTGCTGGTGCGGGCACGCGCCAATGCCAACCCTGCCCAACTGGGCCTAGGCACTGTGACCTGCCGGCGGACCCAAGCCGGGGCTCGTATTTTCGAGTTCCCTGGAGCCGAGGGGGGTGCCCGCGCGGACCTCTTTGCAGCCAAGCTGCAGGAGGTCATCGCGGACACCGCCAAGGTGGTCCGCCCGGTCAAAACAGCGGTCTTGGAGGTGGCGGAGTTGGACGACTCCGTCACCAAGGAGGAGGTGGTGGCTGCGGTGGCGGCGATTGGGGGCTGTGACGTCGCCGCGGTGCAGGGTCGGAATATCCGGCCCGGCCGCGGCGGCATGGGCGCGATTCGCCTGCAGTGCCCAATCGTCGCTGCCAAAGCCGTTCTTGCCAGGGGCCGGCTTTCAGTCGGCTTCAGCTCAGGTGCGGTCCGGGCTCTCGGCGACCAGCCATTGCGGTGTTTCCGGTGCTTCGGCATCGGTCACACGCGGCCGCTGTGTCCGTCTAAAACCGACAGGTCGGACACGTGCCTGCGCTGCGGCAAGGACGGTCACAAAGCCGCCTCCTGCGGGGCCGCCACGCCACACTGCGCAGTGTGCGCCGCCAGTGGCCGCCCAGCGGGCCATGTGATGAGGGGGAGGAAATGTCTTCCTCCCCCCAAGCGGGGCAAAGCTGCCGCTGCCACTGGCGCCGCTCCTGCGGCGGTTTCGGAGGGTGGTGCGATGTCCGACTAACTCAGGTCGGACGTCGCATCGCACCGGCGTCGCGGTCTTCCGCGGACTCTCCTCCCCTCTCACTCTAGAGAGGGGAACGGGATACGCGGCCGCCGCGCCGCTGGTGGATCGTGAGGATCATCCTCAAGGTGGCGACGGGCAGGCGATAGGCGCGGGGGCGCCTACGCCCGCATTGCACCCGTCACCGCCCCGCCGGGCAATCGTCGGCGGGGACTGGACGAAAAGGCTCTGCCGGTTTCCCAGTCCCCTCCATTCAGGACGAAGCGGGAACAACGCTGGTGGTTTTTAGTGGGTATACCGGGTCAGACCGGGGAGTCCCACATACCCCCCCCATCCCCCGATGGGAGGGTATGCGTAATGCATTTTCCCCAGCGTAAAAAAAAAAAAAAAAAAAAAAAAAAAAAAAAAAAGGTTAGGTTGGGGGACCCCCCACAGTGCATACGTCCTCGTCGTGTCCCCTGGAAACTGCCCAGTTCTGACCACCGTAACGGAGTGGCAGACTGGGTAGGCTAAAGTGCACTGTGCATCGTAGAGCACCTCACTGCCTTGTGTCTACGAAAAGGATTTGCGACCATCATGTCGACACCTCGACGGGACGCCTCCGGGCGTTTCCTCAAGAAGGGCCCATCTAAGGGCCAATCCGGCGCACCAACGCCCGAGACTAGCCGCGCGCCTTCTGCGGCCAGCTCTGTTGAGAGGAGTGAGTCGTTTGGGTCTTTGTTGGACTCAGACGACTCACTCTTTGTGTCGGACGTCGAGGACTCCCGGCCGCGAAAGCGAGCCCACCAGAGCGGTGGGTCCGGGGGCTCCTCGGCCTCCACGTCGACGGGGCTGCCGAAGGCCAAGAAGCCGACGGTCGCACCAGCGACCCATACCGTTGGGCTAGCCGACGCCCAACGCAAGCTGGACCTTGCCCGGCGCGCTCAGCTCCAGGAGGAGCTTGAGGAGCGCGTCGCGGCAAAGGAGAAACGAGCCCAGTCCGCCCGGGGCGGGTCCGGGTACGGCGCGTCCCACGTGCTGTACGCGGACCACTCTCTGGCGGAGCTCGAGAAGATGGCGGAGGAGGACAAGGAGGGGATCGTAGAGGTCGCCTCCAAGTCCTCCAACTTGAAGGGCACGTTTCAGAAGGCCCTCAAGTGCCGGGCCGCGAGCCTGCGCGGTGTCGTCGCTGAGCTGTTGCAGCGAACGGCCACCGACGAGACGCGGCAACTGCAGGCGAAGGTGGATCACCTGCAGTCGGAGGTCAGCCAGCTGCACCAGAAGCTGGCTGAAGCCACGGCCCGGCCACAACAGGCCGCGACGAGCCCTGCCGCAGAGGCCCCCCCCTCCAGCCACAACCTTGAGGACGTCATCCGCAAGGTTGTGATGGAGGAGCGGGCCTTCACGCGAGCCTGCCTGGCGGGGATCGAGGACCGGCTCCTTCCGGAGACGCGCCTCCGACCGCCGCTTGCGGCGGACAAGAGGCGGGACCGGGTGGAGCCGGTGCCTCCTACCCCACAGGCCGAGGGCACCCTTTTGGAGGTCCCCCAGCAGGAGGAGGACGCCCTTCTCCCTGCGACCACACCGTCCAACGAGTGGACGGAGGTGCGGCGCAAGGGGAAGGGTAAGGGGAAGAAGTCGGCAGCGGCCGTTCCCGCTGCTGCCGCTTCTGTCGCCACTGCCAGCCAGTCGAAGGCGACCGGCAAAGGCAAGGCGAAGCCGACGGGGAGGGCGAAGGTGCGACTCGTCCCCCCTAGATCCGCAGCAGTCGTGGTGACCCTCACCGCGGAGGCTGCGGGGCGAGGGGAGACGTACATGTCCGTGCTGGTGCGGGCACGCGCCAACGCCGACCCTGCCCAACTGGGCATCGGCGCTGTGACTTGTCGGCGGACCCAGGCCGGGGCTCGTATCTTCGAGTTCCCGGGAGCCGAGGGGGGTGCCCGCGCGGACCTCTTTGCAGCCAAGCTGCAGGAGGCCATCGCGGACACCGCCAAGGTGGTCCGCCCTACAAAGTCAGCGGTCTTGGAGGTGGCGGAGTTGGACGACTCCGTCACCAAGGAGGAGGTGGTGGCTGCGGTGGCGGCGATTGGGGGCTGTGACGTCGCCGCGGTGCAGGGCCGGAATATCCGGCCCGGCCGCGGCGGCTTGGGCGCGATTCGCCTGCAGTGCCCAATCGTCGCTGCCAAAGCCGTTCTTGCCAGGGGCCGGCTTACAGTCGGCTTCAGCTCAGGTGCGGTCCGGGCTCTCGGCGACCAGCCATTGCGGTGTTTCCGATGCTTCGGCATCGGTCACACGCGGCCGCTGTGTCCGTCTAAAACCGACAGATCGGACACGTGCCTGCGCTGCGGCAAGGACGGCCACAAAGCCGCCTCCTGCGGGGCCGCCACACCGCGCTGCGCGGTGTGTGCCGCCAGTGGCAGCCCAGCTGACCACGTCATGAGGGGGCGGAAATGTCTTCCTCCCCCCAGGCGGGGCAAGGCTGTCGCTGCCGCTGGCGCCGCCGCTCCTGCGGCGGCTGCGGAGAGCGGTGCGATGTCCGACTGATCTCGGTCGGACGTCGCATCGCGCCGGCGTCGCGGTCCTCCGCGGACTCCCCTACCCTCTCGCTCTTAGAGAGGGGAACGGGATACGTGGCCGCCGCGCCGCCGGTAGTTCTTGGGGATCTTCCTCAAGGTGGCGACGGGCGGGCGTTAGGCGCGGGGGCGCCTACGACCGCATTGCACCCGTCACCGCCTCCGCCGGGCAATCGTCGGCGGGGACTGGACGAAAAGGCTCTGCCGGATTCCCAGTCCCCGCCATTCAGGACGAAGCGGGAACACGCTGGTGGTTTTTAGTGGGTATACCGGGTCAGACCGGGGAGTCCCACATACCCCCCCCATCCCCCGATGGGAGGGTATGCGTAATGCATTTTCCCCAGCGTTAAAAAAAAAAAAAAAAAAAAAAAAAAAAATAAAAAAAAAAAAAAAAAAGGTTAGGTTGGGGGACCCCCCACAGTGCATACGTCCTCGTCGTGTCCCCTGGAAACTGCCCAGTTCTGACCACCGTAACGGAGTGGCAGACTGGGTAGGCTAAAGTGCACTGTGCTTCGCTGCTCATTTATTGCCTATAGAGTTGCGAAATGTCGGAAAGATCAAAGAATGCGCGGGACGCCTTCGGGCGTTTCTTAAAGAAAAAAGGCCCTTTTCAGGGCCTCTCAGACGCTTCGGCGTCGGAGGCCAGCCGCGCGCCGTCTGCGGCAAGCGCCTATGAGTCGTCTGACACCGACTCTCTGATGGGCCTCATCGACTTCTCGTTGAGTGAGGTCGAGGCGGAGGCGGAGAGTCGGTCGCGCAAGCGACCCCACAAGAGCGGTGGGTCCAGTGGCTCCTCGGGGTCGACGGGGCTGCCGAGGGCTAAAAAGCCGACGCCGGTGGCCCCGGCGACCCATGACGTTGGGCTTGCGGAGGCCCAGCGCAAGCTGGACCTGCTTCGGCAAGCCCAGGCCCAGGATGAGCTGGACGAGCGGGTTGCGGCCAGGGAGAAGCGGGCGCTCGCCGCCCGGGCTAAGTCCGGAGGCGGTACGTCCCGCGTTCTCTACGGGGACTTCTCCTTGGCCGAACTGGAGAAGATGGCGGCGGAGGACGAGGAGGGGATTGTGGAGGTCGCCTCCAAGTCCTCCAACCTGAAGGGGACCCTGCAGAGGGCCCTCAAATGCCGGGCCGCGAGCTTGCGCGGTATCGTCGCGGAGCTGGTCCAGCGCCAGGCCAGCGACGAGACGCGGCAGCTGCAGGCGAGGGCGGATCGCCTGCAGTCGGAGGCTGGCCGGCTTCACGCGAAGCTGGCTGAGGTCACGGCTCGGCCACACCAGGCCGAAACGAGCCCTGCGGCGGAGGGCCCTGCCTCCAGCCGCAACCTTGAGGATATCATCCGCAAGGTTGTGATGGAGGAGAGGGCCTTCACAAGGTCCTGCCTGGCAGGCATTGAGGACCGGCTCCTGCCGGAGAAGCGCCTCCGGCCGCCGCTTGCGGCGGATAAGAGGCGCTACGAGCCGGAGCCGTCCACCTCCCGGGCGGAGGATGCCAGGGTGGAGGACGCCCATGCGGAGGACGCCCTTCTCCCTTCGACCACCCCGTCCAACGAGTGGACGGAGGTGAGGCGTAAGGGGAAGGGCAAAGGCAAGAAGTCAGCGACGGCCGTCCCTGCCGTCGCTGCCGCCCCCGCCACTGCCGCTCCCAGCCAGTCGCTGGCGACTGGCAAGGGAAAGAAGGGGAAAAAGGGGAAGGGGAAGAAGTCAGCGACGGCCATCCCTGCCGTCGCTGCCGCCCCCGCCACTGCCGGTCCCAGCCAGTCGCAGACGACTGGCAAGGGAAAGAAGGGGAAGGGAAAGAGGCGGCTGGTCCCCCCGAAAACTGCGGCCGTCGTGGTGACTCTCACCGCGGAGGCCGCAGGGCGCGGGGAGACCTACGCATCAATTTTGGTGCGAGCGCGGGCAAGTGCCGATCCCACCAAGCTGGGCATCGGCGGTGTCTCCTGTCGGCGGACCCAAGCCGGGGCTCGATTATTCGAGTTCCCGGGGGCGGAGGGGAACGCTAACGCGGACCTCTTCGCGGCGAAGCTGCGGGAGGCCATCGCCGATTCGGCGAAGGTGGCCCGACCAGTGAAGTTGGCGGCTCTGGAGGTGTCCGAGCTGGACGACACCGTCACCACAGAGGAGGTGGTGGCGGCGATCGCAGCGGTGGGTGGCTGCGGCGTCGCGGCGGTCCAAGGCCGGGCGGTGAGGCCCGGCCGTGGTGGCATGGGTGCCGTCCGCCTCGAGTGCCCGGTCACCGCTGCCCAGGTCGTCCTTTCCAAGGGGCGGCTTACCGTTGGCCTTAGCTCGGGTGCAGTACGTGCGCTCGAGCAACAGCCTTTGAGGTGTTTCCGGTGCTTCGGCATCGGACACACCCGGCCCCTGTGTCCGTCCGCGGTGGACAGGTCGAACACCTGCTACCGCTGCGGCATGGAGGGCCACAAGGCCGCCTCTTGTGAGGCAGCCACGCCACACTGCGCTGTGTGTGCCGCCAGTGGCTGCTCGGCTGAGCACGTCATGAAGGGGAGGAAATGCAATCCTCCCCTTAAGCGGGGTAAAGCACAGGCACCAACAGTGTCTGCTGCCACTGCCGCCAGCGCTGCCGTTCCTGCGACGGCTGCGGAGGACGGTGCGATGTCCGACTGATTTAGGTCGGACATCGCATCGCACCGGCGCCGCGGTCTTCCGCGGACTCCCCTCCCCTCTCGCTTTAGAGAGGGGAACGGGATACGTGGCCGCCGCGCCGCCGGTGGATCCTGAGGATCACCCTCACGGTGGCGACGGGCGGGCGATAGACGCGGGGGCGCCTACGCCCGCATTGCACCCGTCATCACCTTTGCCGGACTCTCGTCGCCGGGGACTGGACGAAATGGCTCTGCCGGATTCCCAGTCCCCGCCATTCCGACGATGCGGGAACAACGCTGGGGTTTTTAGTGGGTATACCGGGTCAGACCGGGGAGTCCCACATACCCCCCCCATCCCCCGATGGGAGGGTATGCGTAATGCATTTTCCCCAGCGTTAAAAAAAAAAAAAAAAAAAAAAAAAAAAAAAAAAAAAAAAAAAAAAAAAAAAAAAAGGTTAGGTTGGGGGGGGGGACCCCCCACAGCGCATACGTCCTCGTCGTGTCCCCTGGAAACTGCCCAGTTCTGACCACCGTAACGGAGTGGCAGACTGGGTAGGCCAAAGTGCGCTGTGCATCGTAGCTAATCACATCAGCCTTGCAGAGCTACGAACAAGTCGTGATCGCCATGTCGACCCCTAAACGTGACGCCTCTGGGCGATTTTTAAAGAAGGGCCCTTCTAAGGGCAAACCCGGCGCTCAGGCGCCTGAGACTGGCCGCGCGCCTTCTGCGGCCAGCTCAATTGAGAGGAGTGAGTCGTTTGGGTCCCTTTTGGACTCAGACGACTCACTGTTTGTGTCGGACGTCGAGGACTCCCGGCCGCGAAAGCGAGCCCACCAGAGCGGTGGGTCCGGGGGCTCCTCGGCCTCCACTTCGACGGGGCTGCCGAAGGCGAAGAAGCCGACGGTAGCACCAGCGACCCACACCGTTGGGCTCGCTGACGCCCAGCGAAAGCTGGACCTTGCCCGGCGCGGTACGGCGCGTCCAACGTGCTGTACGCGGACCACTCTCTGGCGGAGCTCGAGAAGATGGCGGAGGAGGACAAGGAGGGGATCGTAGAGGTCGCCTCCAAGTCCTCCAACCTAAAGGGGACCTTCCAGAAGGCCCTCAAGTGCCGGGCCGCGAGCCTGCGCGGTGTCGTCGCTGAGCTGTTGCAGCGAACGGCCACCGACGAGACGCGGCAACTGCAGGCGAAGGTGGATCGCCTGCAGTCGGAGGTCAGCCAGCTGCACCAGAAGCTGGCTGAAGCCACGGCCCGGCCACAACAGGCCGCGACGAGCCCTGCCGCAGAGGCCCCCCCCTCCAGCCACAACCTTGAGGACGTCATCCGCAAGGTTGTGATGGAGGAGCGGGCCTTCACGCGAGCCTGCCTGGCGGGGATCGAGGACCGGCTCCTTCCGGAGACGCGCCTCCGACCGCCGCTTGCGGCGGATAAGAGGCGGGACCGGGCGGAGCCGGTGCCTCCTACCCCACAGGCCGAGGGCACCCCTCAGGAGGTCCCCCAACAGGAGGGGGACGCCCTTCTCCCTGCGACCACACCGTCCAACGAGTGGACGGAGGTGAGACGCAGGGGGAAGGGTAAGGGGAAGAAGTCGGCAGCGGCCGTTCCCGCTGCTGCCGCTTCTGTCGCCACTGCCAGCCAGTCGCAAAAGGCGACCGGCAAAGGCAAGGCGAAGCCGAAAGGGAAGGCGAAGGTGCGACTCGTCCCCCCTAAATCCGCAGCAGTCGTGGTGACCCTCACCGCGGAGGCTGCGGGGCGAGGGGAGACGTACATGTCCGTGCTGGTGCGGGCACGCGCCAACGCCGACCCTGCCCAACTGGGCATCGGCACTGTGACTTGCCGGCGGACCCAAGCCGGGGCTCGTATCTTCGAGTTCCCGGGAGCCGAGGGGGGTGCCCGCGCGGACCTCTTTGCAGCCAAGCTGCAGGAGGTCATCGCGGACACCGCCAGGGTGGTCCGACCGGTAAAGTCAGCGGTCTTGGAGGTGGCGGAGTTGGACGACTCCGTCACCAAGGAGGAGGTGGTGGCTGCGGTGGCGGCGATTGGGGGCTGTGACGTCGCCGCGGTGCAGGGCCGGAATATCCGGCCCGGCCGCGGCGGCTTGGGCGCGATTCGCCTGCAGTGCCCAATCGTCGCTGCCAAAGCCGTTCTTGCCAGGGGCCGGCTTACAGTCGGCTTCAGCTCAGGTGCGGTCCGGGCTCTCGGCGACCAGCCATTGCGGTGTTTCCGATGCTTCGGCATCGGTCACACGCGGCCGCTGTGTCCGTCTAAAACCGACAGATCGGACACGTGCCTGCGCTGCGGCAAGGACGGCCACAAAGCCGCCTCCTGCGGGGCCGCCACACCGCGCTGCGCGGTGTGTGCCGCCAGTGGCAGCCCAGCTGACCACGTCATGAGGGGGCGGAAATGTCTTCCTCCCCCCAGACGGGGCAAAGCTGTCGCTGCCGCTGGCGCCGCCGCTCCTGCGGCGGCTGCGGAGAGCGGTGCGATGTCCGACTGATTTCGGTCGGACGTCGCATCGCGCCGGCGTCGCGGTCCTCCGCGGACTCTCCTCTCCTCTCGCTCTAGAGAGGGGAACGGGATACGCGGCCGCCGCGCCGCCGGTGGATCTTGAGGATCTTCCTCAAGGTGGCGACGGGCGGGCGTTAGGCGTGGGGGCGCCTACGCCCGCATTGCACCCGTCACCGCCTCCGCCGGGCAATCGTCGGCGGGGACTGGACGAAAAGGCTCTGCCGGATTCCCAGTCCCCGCCATTCAGGACGAAGCGGGAACAACGCTGGTGGTTTTTAGTGGGTATACCGGGTCAGACCGGGGAGTCCCACATACCCCCCCCATCCCCCGATGGGAGGGTATGCGTAATGCATTTTCCCCAGCGTGGAAAAAAAAAAAAAAAAAAAAAAAAAAAAAAAAAAAAAAAAAAAAAAAAAGGTTAGGTTAGGTTGGGGGACCCCCCACAGCGCATACGTCCTCGTCGTGTCCCCTGGAAACTGCCCAGTTCTGACCACCGTAACGGAGTGGCAGACTGGGTAGGCCAAAGTGCGCTGTGCATCGTAGAACACCTCTGTCTTGCTGTCTACGAACAAGTCTTTGCGACCATTATGTCGACCCCTAGGCGGGACGCCTCCGGGCGATTTTTAAAAACGAAGAAGGGCCCTTCTAAGGGCCAACCTGGCGCTCAGGCGCCTGAGGCTAGCCGCGCGCCTTCTGCGGCCAGCTCTCTGGAGAGGAGTGAGTCGTTTGGGTCTCTGTTGGACTCAGACGACTCACTGTTTGTGTCGGACGTCGAGGACTCCCGGCCGCGAAAGCGAGCCCACCAGAGCGGTGGGTCCGGGGGCTCCTCGGCCTCCACTTCGACGGGGCTGCCGAAGGCGAAGAAGCCGACGGTGGCACCAGCGACTCATGTCGTTGGGCTCGCTGATGCCCAACGAAAGCTGGACCTTGCCCGGCGCGCTCAGCTCCAGGAGGAGCTGGAGGAGCGCGTCGCGGCAAAGGAAAAGCGAGCTCAGTCCGCCCGGGGCGGGTCCGGGTACGGCGCGTCTCGCGTGCTGTACGCGGACCACTCTCTGGCGGAGCTTGAGAGGATGGCGGTGGAGGATGAGGAGGGGATAGTGGAGGTCGCCTCCAAGTCCTCCAACCTAAAGGGGACCTTTCAGAAGGCCCTCAAGTGCCGGGCCGCGAGCCTGCGCGGTGTCGTCGCTGAACTCCTTCAGCGGACGGCCACCGACGAGACGCGGCAACTGCAGGCGAAGGTCGATCGCCTGCAGTCGGAGGTCAGCCAGCTGCACCAGAAGCTGGCTGAAGCCACGGCCCGGCCACAACAGGCCGCGACGAGCCCTGCCGCAGAGGCCCCCCCCTCCAGCCGCAACCTTGAGGATGTCATCCGCAAGGTTGTGATGGAGGAGCGGGCCTTCACGCGAGCCTGCCTGGCGGGGATCGAGGACCGGCTCCTTCCGGAGACGCGCCTCCGACCGCCGCTTGCGGCGGATAAGAGGCGGGACCGGGAGGGGCCGGTGCCTCCTACCCCACAGGCCGAGGGCGCCCCTCTGGAGGTCCCCCAACAGGAGGGGGACGCCCTTCTCCCTGCGACCACACCGTCCAACGAGTGGACAGAGGTGAAGCGCAGGAAGAAGGGTAAGGGGAAGAAGTCGGCAGCGGCCGTTCCCGCTGCTGCCGCTTCTGTCGCCACTGCCAGCCAGTCGCAAAAGGCGACCGGCAAAGGCAAGGCGAAGCCGAAAGGGAAGGCGAAGGTGCGACTCGTCCCCCCTAAATCCGCAGCAGTCGTGGTGACCCTCACCGCGGAGGCTGCGGGGCGAGGGGAGACGTACATGTCCGTGCTGGTGCGGGCACGCGCCAACGCCGACCCTGCCCAACTGGGCATCGGCACTGTGACTTGCCGGCGGACCCAAGCCGGGGCTCGTATCTTCGAGTTCCCGGGAGCCGAGGGGGGTGCCCGCGCGGACCTCTTTGCAGCCAAGCTGCAGGAGGTCATCGCGGACACCGCCAGGGTGGTCCGACCGGTAAAGTCAGCGGTCTTGGAGGTGGCGGAGTTGGACGACTCCGTCACCAAGGAGGAGGTGGTGGCTGCGGTGGCGGCGATTGGGGGCTGTGACGTCGCCGCGGTGCAGGGCCGGAACATCCGGCCCGGCCGCGGCGGCTTGGGCGCGATTCGCCTGCAGTGCCCAATCGTCGCTGCCAAAGCCGTTCTTGCCAGGGGCCGGCTTACAGTCGGCTTCAGCTCAGGTGCGGTCCGGGCTCTCGGCGACCAGCCATTGCGGTGTTTCCGATGCTTCGGCATCGGTCACACGCGGCCGCTGTGTCCGTCTAAAACCGACAGATCGGACACGTGCCTGCGCTGCGGCAAGGACGGCCACAAAGCCGCCTCCTGCGGGGCCGCCACACCGCACTGCGCGGTGTGTGCCGCCAGTGGCAGCCCAGCTGACCACGTGATGAGGGGGAGGAAGTGTAATCCTCCCCCCAAGCGGGGCAAAGCTGTCGCTGCCGCTGGCGCCGCCGCTCCTGCGGCGGCTGCGGAGAGCGGTGCGATGTCCGACTGATTCCGGTCGGATGTCGCATCGCGCCGGCGTCGCGGTCCTCCACGGACTCCCCTACCCTCTCGCTCTTAGAGAGGGGAACGGGATACGTGGCCACCGCGCCGCCGGTAGGTCTTCAGGATCTTCCTCAAGGTGGCGACGGGCGGGCGTTAGGCGCGGGGGCGCCTACGCCCGCATTGCACCCGTCACCGCCTCCGCCGGGCAATCGTCGGCGGGGACTGGACGAAAAGGCTCTGCCGGATTCCCAGTCCCCGCCATTCAAGACGAAGCGGGAACAACGCTGGTGGTTTTTAGTGGGTATACCGGGTCAAACCGGGGAGTCCCACATACCCCCCCCATCCCCCGATGGGAGGGTATGCGTAATGCATTTTCCCCAGCGTAAAAAAAAAAAAAAAAAAAAAAAAAAAAAAAAAAAAAAAAAAAAAAAAAAAAAAAAAAAAAAAAAAAAAAAGGTTAGGTTAGGTTACCGTTGGGCTAGCTGACGCCCAGCGGAAGCTGGACCTTGCCCGGCGCGCTCAGCTCCAGGAGGAGCTGGAGGAGCGCGTCGCGGCAAAGGAGAAACGAGCCCAGTCCGCCCGGGGCGGGTCCGGGTACGGCGCGTCCCACGTGCTGTACGCGGACCACTCTCTGGCGGAGCTCGAGAAGATGGCGGAGGAGGACAAGGAGGGGATCGTAGAGGTCGCCTCCAAGTCCTCCAACCTAAAGGGGACCTTCCAGAAGGCCCTCAAGTGCCGGGCCGCGAGCCTGCGCGGTGTCGTCGCTGAGCTGTTGCAGCGAACGGCCACCGACGAGACGCGGCAACTGCAGGCGAAGGTGGATCGCCTGCAGTCGGAGGTCAGCCAGCTGCACCAGAAGCTGGCTGAAGCCACGGCCCGGCCACAACAGGCCGCGACGAGCCCTGCCGCAGAGGCCCCCCCCTCCAGCCGCAACCTTGAGGATGTCATCCGCAAGGTTGTGATGGAGGAGCGGGCCTTCACGCGAGCCTGCCTGGCGGGGATCGAGGACCGGCTCCTTCCGGAGACGCGCCTCCGACCGCCGCTTGCGGCGGATAAGAGGCGGGACCGGGAGGAGCCGGTGCCTCCTACCCCACAGGCCGAGGGCGCCCCTCTGGAGGTCCCCCAACAGGAGGGGGACGCCCTTCTCCCTGCGACCACACCGTCCAACGAGTGGACGGAGGTGAAGCGCAGGAAGAAGGGTAAGGGGAAAAAGTCGGCGGCGGCCGTTCCCGCTGCTGCCGCCACTGCCGCTTCTGCCAGCCAGTCGCCTGCGACCGGCAAGGGCAAGAAGCGGAAGGGGAAAGGGAAGGCGAAGGTGCGACTCGTCCCCCCTAAATCCGCAGCAGTCGTGGTGACCCTCACCGCGGAGGCTGCGGGGCGAGGGGAGACGTACATGTCCGTGCTGGTGCGGGCACGTGCCAACGCCAACCCTGCCCAACTGGGCATCGGCAGTGTGACCTGCCGGCGGACCCAAGCCGGGGCTCGTATTTTCGAGTTCCCGGGAGCCGAGGGGGGTGCCCGCGCGGACCTCTTTGCAGCCAAGCTGCAGGAGGTCATCGCGGACACCGCCACGGTGGTCCGCCCGGTAAAGTCAGCGGCCTTGGAGGTGGCGGAGTTGGACGACTCCGTCACCAAGGAGGAGGTGGTGGCTGCGGTGGCGGCGATTGGGGGCTGTGACGTCGCCGCGGTGCAGGGCCGGAATATCCGGCCCGGCCGCGGCGGCTTGGGCGCGATTCGCCTGCAGTGCCCAATCGTCGCTGCCAAAGCCGTTCTTGCCAGGGGCCGGCTATCAGTCGGCTTCAGTTCAGGTGCGGTCCGGGCTCTCGGCGACCAGCCATTGCGGTGTTTCCGATGCTTCGGCATCGGTCACACGCGGCCGCTGTGTCCGTCTAAAACCGACAGATCGGACACGTGCCTGCGCTGCGGCAAGGACGGCCACAAAGCCGCCTCCTGCGGGGCCGCCACACCGCGCTGCGCGGTGTGTGCCGCCAGTGGCAGCCCAGCTGACCACGTCATGAGGGGGCGGAAATGTCTTCCTCCCCCCAGACGGGGCAAAGCTGTCGCTGCCGCTGGCGCCGCCGCTCCTGCGGCGGCTGCGGAGAGCGGTGCGATGTCCGACTGATTTCGGTCGGACGTCGCATCGCGCCGGCGTCGCGGTCCTCCGCGGACTCTCCTCTCCTCTCGCTCTAGAGAGGGGAACGGGATACGCGGCCGCCGCGCCGCCGGTGGATCTTGAGGATCTTCCTCAAGGTGGCGACGGGCGGGCGTTAGGCGCGGGGGCGCCTACGCCCGCATTGCACCCGTCACCGCCTCCGCCGGGCAATCGTCGGCGGGGACTGGACGAAAAGGCTCTGCCGGATTCCCAGTCCCCGCCATTCAGGACGAAGCGGGAACAACGCTGGTGGTTTTTAGTGGGTATACCGGGTCAGACCGGGGAGTCCCACATACCCCCCCCATCCCCCGATGGGAGGGTATGCGTAATGCATTTTCCCCAGCGTGGAAAAAAAAAAAAAAAAAAAAAAAAAAAAAAAAGGTTAGGTTAGGTTGGGGGACCCCCCACAGCGCATACGTCCTCGTCGTGTCCCCTGGAAACTGCCCAGTTCTGACCACCGTAACGGAGTGGCAGACTGGGTAGGCCAAAGTGCGCTGTGCATCGTAGATCACCAAAGCCTGTCGAGTCTACGAATACGTTTGCGACCGCCATGTCGACCCCTCAGCGGGACGCCTCCGGGCGATTTTTGAAGAAGAAGGGCCCATCTAAGGGGCAACCTGAGTCTAGCCGCGCGCCTTCTGCGGCCAGCTCATACGGAGGGAGTGAGTCGTTTGGGTCTCTGGACTCAGACGACTCATTCAGTCTGTCGGAAGTCGAGGGCTCCCGGTCGCGCAAGCGAATCCACCAGAGCGGTGGGTCCGGGGGCTCCTCGGCCTCTACGTCGACGGGGCTGCCGAAGGCCAAAAGGCCGACGGTGGCACCAGCGACCCATGATGTTGGGCTTGCTGATGCCCAGCGAAAGCTAGACCTTGCCCGGCGCGCTCAGCTCCAAGAGGAGCTGGAGGAGCGCGTCGCGGCAAAGGAGAAGAGAGCACAATCCGCCCGGGGCGGGTCCGGGTACGGCGCGTCTCGCGTGCTGTACGCGGACCACTCTCTGGCGGAGCTCGAAAGGATGGCGATAGAGGACGAGGAGGGGATCGTAGAGGTCGCCTCCAAGTCCTCAAACTTGAAGGGTACCTTCACGAAGGCCCTCAAGTGCCGGGCCGCGAGCCTGCGCGGGGTCGTCGCTGAACTGCTTCAGCGAACGGCCACCGACGAAACGCGGCAACTGCAGGCGAAGGTGGATCGCCTGCAGTCGGAAGTCAGCCAGCTGCTCCAGAAGCTGGCTGAAGCCACGGCCCGGCCACAACAGGCCGCGACAAGCCCTGCCGCAGAGGCCCCCCCCCTCCAGTCACAACCTTGAGGACGTCATCCGCAAGGTTGTGATGGAGGAGCGGGCCTTCACGCGAGCCTGCCTGGCGGGGATCGAGGACCGGCTCCTTCCGGAGACTCGCCTCCGACCGCCGCTTGCGGCGGACAAGAGGCGGGACCGGGTGGGGCCGGTGCCTCCTACCCCACAGGCCGAGGGCACCCTTTTGGAGGTCCCCCAGCAGGAGGAGGACGCCCTTCTCCCTGCGACCACACCGTCCAACGAGTGGACGGAGGTGCGGCGCAAGGGGAAGGGTAAGGGGAAGAAGTCGGCAGCGGCCGTTCCCGCTGCTGCCGCTTCTGTCGCCACTGCCAGCCAGTCGAAGGCGACCGGCAAAGGCAAGGCGAAGCCGACAGGGAAGGCGAAGGTGCGACTCGTCCCCCCTAAATCCGCAGCAGTCGTGGTGACCCTCACCGCGGAGGCTGCGGGGCGAGGGGAGACGTACATGTCCGTGCTGGTGCGGGCACGCGCCAACGCCGACCCTGCCCAACTGGGCATCGGCGCTGTGACTTGTCGGCGGACCCAGGCCGGGGCTCGTATCTTCGAGTTCCCGGGAGCCGAGGGGGGTGCCCGCGCGGACCTCTTTGCAGCCAAGCTGCAGGAGGTCATCGCGGACACCGCCAAGGTGGTCCGACCGGTAAAGTCAGCGGTCATAGAGGTGGCGGAGTTGGACGACTCCGTCACCAAAGAGGAGGTGGTGGCTGCGGTGGCGGCGATTGGGGGCTGCGACGTCGCTGCGGTGCAGGGCCGGGATATCCGGCCCGGCCGCGGCGGCTTGGGCGCGCTTCGCCTGCGGTGCCCAATCGCTGCTGCCAAAGCCGTCCTTGCCAAGGGCCGGCTTACAGTCGGCTTCAGTTCAGGTACGGTCCGGGCTCTCGCCGACCAGCCCATGCGGTGTTTCCGGTGCTTCGGCATCGGACACGCCCGGCCGCTGTGTCCGTCGCCGATCGACAGGTCGGACACGTGCCTGCGCTGCGGCAAGGACGGCCACAAAGCCGCCTCCTGCGGGGCCGCCACGCCACACTGCGCAGTGTGCGCCGCCAGTGGCCGCCCAGCGGGCCATGTGATGAGGGGGAGGAAATGTCTTCCTCCCCCCAAGCGGGGCAAAGCTGCCGCTGCCACTGGCGCCGCTCCTGCGGCGGTTTCGGAGGGTGGTGCGATGTCCGACTAACTCAGGTCGGACGTCGCATCGCACCGGCGTCGCGGTCTTCCGCGGACTCTCCTCCCCTCTCGCTCTAGAGAGGGGAACGGGATACGCGGCCGCCGCGCCGCCGGTGGATCGTGAGGATCATCCTCAAGGTGGCGACGGGCGGGCGATAGGCGCGGGGGCGCCTACGCCCGCATTGCACCCGTCACCGCCCCGCCGGGCAATCGTCGGCGGGGACTGGACGAAAAGGCTCTGCCGGTTTCCCAGTCCCCGCCATTCAGGACGAAGCGGGAACACGCTGGTGGTTTTTAGTGGGTATACCGGGTCAGACCGGGGAGTCCCACATACCCCCCCCATCCCCCGATGGGAGGGTATGCGTAATGCATTTTCCCCAGCGCAAAAAAAAAAAAAAAAAAAAAAAAAATTTATATAATCTATTCCTCTGACAGAAGTCAAAGCCTGTATTTACTTTTATTCTATTTTTTGCAAAAAGCGGAAAAATCCATCATGGACGCCTGGGAAGGGAGGACCCAGGCAGTGCCGGACTGTACCGGCTAAAAAACCACCAATTGCTTTTCTCTTTTTTTTTTTTTTTTTTTTTTTTTTTTTTTTTTTTTAATTTTGGGCTGTGCCACTTGGGCTTATGCTCTTTTTCTTAATCTTATCGCTATACAATCTTAACCATTTACCCACCACCTTAACTACTTACATTTTCTACTTACATTTAATTATGTTTTTTTCTAGAGCTTTATTTAGCCCAGTATTTTTAGGTTTATACACATTATTTCCTTATTTTATACAGTTCTAAAATACAGATAATTACAACAAGACAAAACTTATTTATACTTAAGACTAAGCTTATTCATACTTTTAATTAAAATGTACTTAATAAATTTCTGTGTATGATGCACAATATATTCCATAATACATGGTCATCATACTTTTGTTACTTGTTTCTCTTTACGACTGCTTCTACTATTTTTAAACAATAGTCCATAAAGTTAATCCTACGTTTGTCTAACATAATGAGTTTTAGATTTTCTACTATTAGTTTTGTATCTAAAACTTGTTCGATCTGGTATCTTTCATATCCAAACACTGGGCATTCCAAGATAACGTGGGGGACGGACTCTTTTATGTTTGGGTCACAAGTGCATGAGGGACTCTCTTTGCACTTAAAACGGTGTAAGTATTCGGAGAATCCCCCATGGCCGGTAAATAATTGGGTGCTCAGGCATGTCGGCTCGAATTTGCGGATCACACTATACGCGGCAACCACATCCGGGAAGAAGAGTTTAGTAATTCCGGCTACTTCTCCTGACTTATATCGCGCATCCCATTCGCGAATTGACTCCAGTCTCAGCTGTCGCTTCGCAAATGAGACGGGAAACAATTCGTAGTCCGGTTTTCTTTTTCTGGATGCTGCAGCGGCTTCCTTGGCGAGCTGATCTGCCCTTTCGTTTCCCTCCAATCCAACGTGCGCTTTTATCCAGAACAGAGATACTACTTTGTTCTGTCGAGATAGTTCTGTCAGGTTCTCGCGGGTTTCTACTGCTAGTGGATGGAGAGAGCCGAGGTTAGCGATCGTCTGTAATGCTGCCATTGAGTCGCTGTAAATTCCGAATGTGGGTGCCCCGTATGTCCTAATCCGCCTCGTTGCTTCGCAGACGGCCAGAAGTTCCGCTTGGTAAACTGTGCAGTATGACGGCAAGCAAAGTTTGACAGTCCGAGTCTCCGCTTCGCCCTCCCACACGGACAGCGCTGCGCCAACTCTACCCCCAATTTTGCTGCCGTCTGTGAAGATTTTTACTGCACAGCCACCATTTGCGTCCACGTCACTCTGGTCTCTGAGGCATGTCAGCCCAAGGTTCGCGACTGTTGCTGGGTGTGGCGCTTTTGTTGCCGGCATTAATTGCTCGATCTCCCTGTCCCCTAGTCCCGGCAGAGCCGCCCCCTTCCTGATCCTGTATAGTGAAGCTACCTCACGTACACGAAGATCAAGCGGGAGCACTCCTGCGAGGACCATTGCTGAGTTCAGGGAGACCGTGCAATAAGCCTTGCACATATTTTGTGCGAAACCCCTCTGCAAAGCTCCAAGCTGTCTTTGCACTCCTAATTTTTCAGCAGCTGGTGCCCAAACGCTCGCCGCGTACAAAATGATGGGCTCGATGGTAGCTGTGTAAATTGTGCGTATCACTTCGGGGTTGAGGCCCCAGCTCGCCTTTGCTGCTCTTGCGAGCTGTTTGTATATATTTATGGCCTTCCTACAAACATTTGATACGTGTGCATTGAAGGTGAGCTTCTCGTCAAATGTCACACCCAGCATTTTAATCTCTTTGGACATGCCAATGTCGATCCCGTCCATGCTCAAGCGAGGAGTGTCGAATTTAAGCTTGCGCGTAATTACCATGGCATTGGTCTTATGTGGTGCAAATTTGAGCTTATTTTCAACACCCCACGCCCGAACAAGTTCGAGAGCGGCATTGGCGTGTCTTTGCACGTCTTGTGCAGTCTGACCATCGAACACCATGACGACGTCGTCAGCGAACGCCTGCACGTAGTGACCCGCGGATTCCAGGGTATTAAGCAGGGGATTCAGTAGCACGTTCCATAGGATGGGCCCACCTATAGATCCCTGAACGCACCCCTTGTTAGTCGCCTTTGTGTAAGTTTCCCCGTTATATCTTACTGTAACCTTCCTCTGGTCAAGGTAGCTGTCGAATACTTTTCGAACGTTTAAGGGGCAGTTCGCATTTGCCAATTGGACCCTGATAGCTGGCCACCATGCGCTGTCAAAGGCGCCCTCTATATCCAGGGACACGACGGTTATAATTTTCTTCTCGTCCAGTTTGGTTTTAACGTGTTGTATAAATTTATAGAGGGCGTCTTCGCAGCTCTTTTGGGGCATGAATCCAAACTGGCTGGGGTTCAACTTCGGTAGCAGATCGTGCTTAAGTCTGGCGACCAACATTTTTTCATACACCTTGCCGAGCACCGGTAAGAGACCTATAGGGCGATAAGATTTTGGAGTTGTGTACGATTCTTTTCCTGGTTTCCTCAACACTATCACCGTTGCTTCCTTCCAGATGACTGGGAAATAATGGAGCTCTAGACATTTATTGAGTACTTCCAGGAAAAGTTTTGGGTCACTCTTAATGGCATGACTGCATATGTCAGCAGTGAATCCGTCAGCACCAGGCGCTTTTTTCGGGTTCAAGGAATCCAGTGCGGTGAGCATTTCCGTCATTGTGAACGGGGGGTCGTTTTGTCCCTCGAGTTGTTGTGTGTTCACTACTGATGCTCGGTTCCTTAATTCTCGATGCGTCTGGTTGTCATTCTCCCTTTGATCCTCCGGGTAGAAGGTTTTGGCCAACAACTCCACCGAGCCTTTTGCATCCAAAGTAATACCGCCCTCTTCCAATGGTATGTCTTCCTCTCGTTTCGCTGTTCTGCCTATCACTCGATAAATGCCCTCCCATAAGCTCTCCTTGTCCTGTTTGTTGCAGAAATCTTTCCAGCTTCCGATCAGGGCCTCCATAGCTCTAGCTTCGTATTCGTCTCTGGCGATCTTATAGGCGTCCACCACACTCTGTTTACGAATCTGTGCGGCGTTCTTGATTCTGCGTTTCCTAGTGGTGACTTCCCGCTTCATCTTCGCGAGCTCCTCTGACCACCATGGTAGGGCAAGTGTCTCTGTATTTTTCTTTAGAGGAATTGAAATGTTGCTGGACTCTGTGATAACTTTATTGTAATTTTTTATGACTGGTTCTAGTTTTTCGACTGTATTTATTGATTTAATTTCTCCGATTTCTAATTTTAATTCTGATTTTAATTCTGAAAATTTTTGACTAAATGTTTCCCAATTGGCTTTTTTTGTATTGTAGATTCTAGTTGTTCTTTTGACACTTACTCCAACCGATTTTTTGAGTTTGATATTAAAATGAATACCACTGTGGTCAGCGCACGTGAGATTTGCGATGACTTTCCAGTCCTCCACTAGGTCCAGCATATCAGTAGTGCAGGCCGTCACGTCAACGAAACTAGAGTAGTGTTTTCCGCCCCTAATGGTGTCAAAGGTTGGAGTATCGCCTTTGTTAAGGATGTGGAGGTCCATCTCGTGAAGCATGCCTGCCACGTCGTCACCCCTATGATCGATTACAGGGCTTCCCCACCAGGTGCTCTTAGCATTGCAGTCACCTCCCATGATGAGCCTCCGCGTTTTCGCTGTAGCGATCTTCTTAATGTGATCCAGGTATGGATCTATGAGTAGGTCGGGTTCAAAGTAATATGAGACCAATGTCACGTTCCAGTCTTTGGTGCTTACACTCACCACCACGATGTTGTTGGTGGTGAGCTCCGGGTGTTGCGTGACATCTAGGTTAGGGTCAAAAACAGCGATTGCTGCCTTAACCGTGCCTCTTTTGGTGTTTTGATACACCCTAACACCGCGGTATGACCTCATGTTATCCGACCCACCCACATAAGGTTCCTGGATCAACGCTATTGCTACTTTCCTCTCATTGGCTTCAATCATGAGTTCTTCTGTGGCCAGTTTTCTTCTTTGGAGGTTGCATTGGAGCACCTGGTACTGCTGTTGGTCCACTTGGACGCCCTTAGCAGTATGCTATGGACATACGCGCTATAGTGTCTCGCTTCCTCCGTATGGGGCACTCCTGGCTGAAGGCGTTGTGGTCACTGCGTTCTAGTTTGGCCGCTGTGCAGTTCCTGCAAGAGGGAACAGCTCCTGCAAGCCACTCTGGGCATTGTGCCCTGAGGTGCGGTTCTCCGCAGTGGCTGCAGAGGTCCGCTGAATCTGTGCAGAACCTCTTACTATGGCCGTATCCGAGGCATCGCGAGCACTGTACCAGTGGTGACTGGTCGAGCACCCGGACGCGTTGGAGGTCGATGTAGGCCGCTCCAGCGTCAGTCGCTCGTCTCCAGATCGTCGGAGACACGCTGAGGACGATGTGGCTCGTATGAGGGTTGCGGGCTTTCCTCTTATATTTAATTTCCAGCCTGTCATCGCTTTCCCTGAGATCGCGGAAGATACCTTTGTTTTGGTTCCTAAAAGCCTTTAGGATGTCCTCATCAGCGTGAACTGCTAGGACATCGGTGAGCTTTAGGAGTGGGTCTCTGTTCTTGACCTCTTCCACGATCAGGTTTTTGCCCGACTTCTCCAACCGCTGCTTAACTTTCTGCCTGTCCTCCTCCGTGTTGCAGCTCATTATGACCTTCCGGTCCTTTCCCTTGCGAGTCCTCTCCACCTTGATCCATCCTTCTTTGGCGTTCACAGCGTCCCTAACCTTCGCAAGCACGTGGTCTCCTGTATCTTTTTCGTCCTGAGACGTGACGACCACTGAGTGGAGTGCATTTTGCGGAGGTGGTTGTAAGGTGGAGCGGCTTGCCGTCTTTTCGGCATATGTGCATTGTGCATTTATGACCTGTTGGTGCTGCTCTCCCATTTTTTCCTTCAGGTCGTCCAATTTCCTGCCGTTCTCTACCAATAGCCGGCTTTGCTCTTCCAGGTGTCTTATGATTTTGTCGGCTTCGGAGGTCTTCTGTTCGGTCTCCTTTGGTGTTGTCGGAGTTTCCAATGTGGATGTAGATGCTTCCCCAGGTTTTTTAAGCCTTTTAATTTCAGCATCTGCGTCTTTTATAATTTGAAACAGCTTATCCACTGCCTCCAGCACATTAACTTTTAAGTCGGTCTTAAAGTTCCGAGAGTTATTTATATTTGTCTTCGCCTTTATGACGTTTTGTTTTGCTTCTGCGAGGCGAGTCATGCGGGCAGGAAGAACCTGCCTTGGTAAGGTTTGGACCTCTGTTTTTCCAGTAGCTGGAGTCAGTTGGTGTGTTACTGACGCTGCGGCTTCAATGTTGTCAACGCTGCGTCTGACGCTGGATGCAAACGTTTGTGTCCCTGGTGAAGAGCATTTCGACGAGAGTGTTTGAGTCCTTGGAGGAGACTTTTGCTTCTCCATTTCGTCCGTGAGCTTTGTTGGTGTTCTAGCCAACATGGTTGGAATACGTCAGGTGAGGAATAGAAATAAAAGTAAGGAAATATATAACACAATAGTGTCTATAGATCGTGCTCTGCA